>OZ012553.1:16205934-26205934 GCA_963935595.1 Schoenobius gigantellus | reverse complement strand
TGCAATCGACGCACATTTAAACACGGTGATTATACGGATTCCAGCTCCAAAAATCCAACTTCAAGTCATTATCGGCAGGTTTACCTAGCCTTGTGTGGAAGTTCCTCATGAGAACAGTGTTCTGAAAACATGAATTGTCCGAAAAATGTCCTATAGCTTCCACTTTCTAGTCGGTGTGCACTGGAATTGGGGGCGAATATCTATTCAATACACTTCCGATCTGTACAGCGTTCCGGTTGCTCATGGGAGACTTATGGACAATAAATCCGTCATCACCTTGAGACAGATCTCCGCTCTCCCGGAAATGTATCAGGATGACGGTTTTAAGGGCTAATTGTTTCGCTGCCCTCTCCTCAGCGAATCCTACTCAATTTTACCTCCAAGTCCAGCAGCTTCTTCTCGGTCTGCAGCGTACACGCACTAAACGTCATCATGGCCGAGGTCGTTTGACGGAGGTTCTTCGCGGCTCGCTGATTCTCCGCACCCCGAAAGATAACTTTGAATGATAATAATATCTATACTTACAAATAAAGAGCGTCGGTGGCGCAGTGGACTCGGCACTTGCCTTCCAATCGGGGGGTCGGGGTTCGAGACCGGCCATGTACCAATGTGTTTTTCGTTTCGAATTTCATATGTACATATGTCTGACGCTCCTACGGTGAAGGAAAACATCGTGAGGCAACCTGCATACATCTGCGAAGAAATTCAATGATGTATGTGAAGTCGACCAATCCGCACTGGGCCAGCGTGGTTGACTAAGGCCTAATCACCCTAATATAGGGTAGGCTCGAGCCCCTCGGTGGGGACGTATATGGGCTGTGATGATGATGATTACAAATATTAATATTTATTTATAATTACAAATATTACGATAGGTATACAAGGGAAATTGTCTGCCCTTGTATATCTTATTTTGTCGTACTTTGTTATTTTATTATAGTTTGTGAAGCTTGTTGACGCATTGGCGTGTACGCTCAGCGAACGATTGCCAAAGTTAAGCAACTTGGCCGTAATCAGGGCTATGATAGGTGACCAAAATACGAAACATCTTGAGTTCTTCCGTGATTTTGCACGTTGAACAGTGTGTCCTGCGCCTGATCTCGTCCCGGTCGCATAGGCGAACCGTCCCATCATCGGTGGGACTATGCGAGTGAAGGAGAAGTAGAGAACGCATTTGTGCACTAATAAAATATCTCCCGCGCAGATAGCTAGTCTCTGTTGAGATTGGCGCCATGACCGAATATCGGTAATCGACCGAAAATCGTCAAAGGCGTCAACCGTCGAGTAGGAAGGCTTGACCTGCGCATTCGACTCCATATAGGCCAAATTTAGATCATCGATAATTTGAAGAAATTCCGTTTTAGTAGGTACTTTAGTTCCGTTTAGATTCATTTTCGGGATCGGAAACCTTTAGGCCGAGATTGTACAGTTGTATAACTCTTTCGGACAACGTTTCTTGTTTAGCTTCTAATAAAATAATGTTACGTCTCAATTGTGCCATCTTGCGAAATAAATTTGCGTGTGAGAATAAAATTGCGTTACTAAATTATGCATTACTATTAAACTATAAATGCGATTATTACTATAAAAATATTAAAACGTGAGTTTGATTGAGAAATGAGTGCGTGAGAAATAAATTGAAAATGCGGTTGAGTGGAGTGAGCTGTAGTGAAGACCTAGCTGAGCGTGTGTTGCTGGTTTGTGACTTTTGTTTTTTCTCTCACTGTTCTCAGTAATTCAACTGCCTGTCTTAGCCTTCGAACCGTATCACAGTAATGCAAAAACACCACTGCTTAGCGGTAAGAAATAGGTAAGATGAGGTACCCACGCAAGCGACCCAGTACCGAGTCTCCCTCTGGTAGAATGGGCAGTTAAATAAATGCGGAATTTGAGTTGTATGTAGAGTGTGAGTAATATTGATAAATACAATGCGTTAAAATATATATATATAAATGCGTGCATGAATGAGTTGCGGTTTTACTAATTTAAGAGTGGGAGGTAGTTTTGAAACAAATTCAAATCAGAGGAACAACGATTAAATATTTTGAAAATATTCGTATTTGTGGAGTGTATTTTGCGGAATCCGGCTCGAAGCACCAAGAACTTGTGTGGGCGAGTGGTAAAGAAATAGGAAGACGAGCACCGTACCTTTTAAAGCAGCAACACTCACTCTTCAGCCGGCCGACACTATAGCTCGTTATTTCTTCTTTCTTCGATAGCTTTATTATACACACAATTCGCTACTTATTTATTGAGTATAATTAAACACTCGCGACGAAATCAAATAGAGATTTATCAACTTTGCGAATTTTTATTGCGAAGCGGTGCGTTTGCGTAGCAAGATCGGTACTCGAGAGTGAGAGGAAGGGTCGGGGAAGGATATTATAAGGAAAGTTTTGTTGTGTGCGTGCGCATGTGAGGGTGCGTGTATTAAATTGCGTAAATTTTATAAAATATCTACCATCGTTCAACGGCGTTAACAGAGGACAATATTATTGTTGATAGTTTATAAAATAAAATTAATAAATATAATTTAAAAGAAAATAAACAAAAAATATTATTAAAAGACTACCTCTACTAGACATCCATTTCCACACTAATTAGTAACATGATGGCTCAACTGACATAAACATACATGCAATTGGGCGTTAATTATCACATTGTCATGCCAAGCTTTGTATCGCTGTCATATCAGCCTGCATATTGTTGTCATCATAATTGTAGTTCATTATACATAATATCAACACCTTCCTACGCAAAATAACTAACATTTAATAAAATATACAGATATCTTAATTAAAAATAGATAAACATAACAATTATACAGCGAGTAATAAAATGTAGCGGCAAGTCCTTACAAAAAAATCCAAATCTCTCGGTAAACAGCAGCTTCCTAGAAAGATGAACCTTTGTTTGTAGAAAAATATTACTCACAATTTGTTTGTTTTCATACTTACGTTAAAATATATACGAATACCTAGACTTAGAGTTTTTGCTATTATTAATCCTATGACATTGCGGACAAAGGTGTGATAAATAATATTACGAAAATTCCTTAAAAGATTGTAAGTGATAATGTTTGAGTCAGACGCCTTAAATTTGTATGCAACAAATAAAATGTGTTTTAGTATGCCTATGTCAACGAACTCCATTCAAAACAAGAATGTTTACGATAGGGCAATTGAGAAGCGGTAGCGGATCCTAAGGTTTTTTAATTTTTCATTTAGTGCCTTACCATTTTTATAATTTGTTTGACATAAATAAATAAAAAAATTGTTTACTGCCAAAAAGAACACAGATTTCGCAAGCTCCCACACTAGTCCTTAGGGAAATAAAATTAAACTCGCTTTTATTGTTTTGAGTTTAAAAAACTATTTTCAAATTAATTATGAAAGATGGTCATTGTCTGTGCAATATATTCAAAATATTATTATGTCACCAGTCCCTGTCTTCCCGAAGATGTCATAAGAACCAACTAAGGTAGTTAACTGCTATATCTCGATGGAGAAATGGAAAACTCGAGGTAAAACCCAATACTAACCTGTCTAGACGGCGATAAACCCGTGCACAAAATTGTAATATTAGTTATAAGCCTTTACATATAAAATTAGCGTTTGGTCGAACTTTGACCTCAAATATGTGATATTTATTTCAGAATTCCAAATTCAAATCTATTTGAAGTTTGGACTCGTGTTTTTCTATTTCTAATTTAGTGATTCACTAGATTTCGTACAATTTGATTTTTCTTTGACATCGATCGCTCTGTTCACAAAATGGAAAACTTACAATATTACGACATTTATGAATGTGAGCTCCATCGCGGATGTATATGGGAAAGCTACTGTAAAAGAAAACAGGGTATGTTTTACATTCCAACGTTTTCATTCTGAAAATTTTGACCTACAGAACATATTCCCGTGGACGGTCGGAGACCCGAGTTGATAATGAAAAATTAAAAGTGATCGTGAAAGCGACTCTATCGCAAACCACATCAAAGCTGGCAGCAAGCTTCGGTACTAGTGATAAAATAATTTTTCATTACTCATACTCTGAAAGTAGGTCTGAAGTTGCCTGAGGAGCGGGTTGAAAGTAATACTTTTCAGCCCTAGGGAGAATCACTTAAAACTGACAGATGCTGTCAAATATTAAAAAAGAAACTAGTTCCATTTTCACATTATTAGTGAACCATGTTCCGACTTTCTATACAGCCACTTAATTACAGCGCGGTTTAATATTGAAATAACATAATTAAAAAAAATATTTTTAAATGACTATTATAATTTACTTTTAACTATTTCTTTAAAATAACATAGATTTGGGCAAAATATTTACCATTTTTTCAATGATGAAAATGAAAAATAATGGCCGAATAGCTGGCCGGCCACAGAAAAAAAAATAAGCGGAAAAGCGGCAATCCGATCTTCCTTTGTTTTTTTTTTTGAGTTTTAGATATTTGTTTATTTTTCCGTATAACAGAGATTTTATACATAATAGAAGAGGCAAAAGCAGAAGTTGTTGATTTATTAAAATAAAATTCACTCATATATTCTTTAGCTGATTCATGTTTTTATTTTTACTTTCCTTGTATTCGTAATGAAAAGCACAGTGTTAACCTCGGGTTAAGTTTGAGGGACTAAATAAGTTACTTTCACCCCTAGGTAACAATGTACTATTAATTCATTTTAGTAGGTATTATTGAGTACTTGGTGGTCTAGTGCTGGTGCTACAGCTTATTAAGATCTGGCCAGACGATTACGGTAATCTGACTCGTCAACAGCTGCAAATCATGATAAAAAGCTAGCCATTAACAACCGAGACTAGGCCAGCAATCACTCTAGTCCCTGCTGATTCAGAACAACGCTAGATCCCATACTTCACGACCAACGTTCGCTAAATTAGAGGACCTGCGATTGGAATGTCTCCAACGCCCACCATGCTCACTGGATCTTGCTCTAACAGATTATCACTTTTTTTCAGAATCTGGAGTATTTCTCGCAAGGAAAAAAACAATTCCTATGAGGCAGTCCAAACCGCCTTCAAAGATTTTATCGATGTTAGCTCCCACATTTTTTTTTACCCTATTTAATTAATTAATTACCTATAAAATGGCGAAAGTTATAAAATGGTGTAGTATCCAATATTAATAAGAATTTTGTAGGGAAATCTGAATAATCTAGTTTGATTCCAATCACTGAATTATTAAACGCTGTTCACTAACCAGTATGCGAAATTAATAAATGCAGCATACTTTTTGCAATAAAAGCTCATCACTAAATAATTACGATTGAAAAACTATATTGTTATGACTATATCGATTAAGTTTTAAACACAGACCACACTTCCAACTCAATTAAAATTTCCTGCGCTCATATATTATATCAGTTTAAATGACTTTGCACGCTTTGAGATATAAACGTATCACATTCAAATCAATATCATGAAATTCTATATTAAATACGAACTAAAATAGAATTTTATTATATTTCAATTATAACTAATAACCTACCTCTATCAGTATCTATTATTTCTTTTTAGAAAATA
This sequence comes from Schoenobius gigantellus, assembly GCA_963935595.1. NCBI lineage: Eukaryota > Metazoa > Arthropoda > Insecta > Lepidoptera > Crambidae > Schoenobius > Schoenobius gigantellus. The sequence goes on along the minus strand of OZ012553.1, from coordinate 26,200,393 downwards.
ACCACCATCGTCTTCTATGAAATTGATTGATTTAGGGGTCCGGGGTTCAATTCTCCCTAGGAAGCAGGGGGAAATTTTCTGCCTGGTTTCTTTGGTTAAGGACTTCTGAACCCGGCAGGCTAGCTACCACCGTCATACCTAAGTTTACCGCTATAATAAAAAATGAAAAACATTTCTGTGCTCTGCCAATTAGGGGTAAGATAGCCAACTCCTCAGTTGTTGAGGGGTCCATGTGAAGCTGGCTTTCATCTTCGACCTTATTTCCACTTACCATTGAAATGAAGGCCAAGAACTTCCCTGTTGTATGTAAATTTAAAATTTTAAGTTGTATTAAAATATGTAAATTGACGACACGGTTAGCGCAAAGGTCTAGTGATCGCCTACTGCGCAACGGGTCGCGGGTTCGATTCCCGCACGGGACAGATGTTTTGTATGGCCTACAGATGTTTGTTCCGGTCTGGGCGTATGTGCATGTGATATTCTATGTTTGTAACTGCACCCACGGCATAGGAGAAAATCCTAGTGTGGGGCGACGTTTTTTTTTTAAAAAAAATGAAATCAGCTAACTACCTGGTATCCACATCACTCACTTGATTTTATTCAATTAAAAGTATTATAACAGCAATTTCTGCAATAAACACACATAGCGAGAAATTAATATCTACACTTATACTTTCTGTTCCGTTAAATGTTCGTACGCTCTATTCCATCAGTCAGGGTGATTAGGCCTTAGTCAACCACGCTGGCCCAGTGCGGAATGTTAGACTCCACACACACCATTGAATTTATTCGCAGATATATGCAGGTTGCCTCACGATGTTTTTCTTCACCGTAGGAGCGTCAGACAAATGTACCTACATATGAAATTCGAAAAATGAACAACACATTGGCACATGGCGGTCTGGAACCTCGGACCTCCCGATTGGAAGCCGAGTCCACAGCGCCACCGACTCCCTACGTACGACGTACGATCTTACCTGTAGTTAATTACAAGAAATATGGACAAATGCAAATTTACACGTCATAATTTGTCGAAACCCTATGAAATAAATCACAAAAGTATCCTCGCAAATTGCATTTTGTCATGACTTGCGTTCACAGCACAAAAAAGCCTCTCGCGTCCCGGCATGCGCGTAGCTATTTTTGCTCGAATCGTTTGTCATTCGCATTCTTGTTATGTTAACTACGCCTACAAAAGGAGTAGCAGTAAAACCGCAATTTTTATTTGCTGCGCTTGCGCATGCAAGCGCATCCAACATAACTCGTTGGTAATAAAAGGGCTTCCTCGTCAGACGAGCGAGGAACAGAGGGAGAAAGTTTTATTGAAAACGAAAGTGTACCTCCCAACCTTATTTGGAGAGGTCAGTCACGAGAAACACTTTAGAAATGGAATGAATATACCATTCTGGATGGTAGTGATAAACAAAGGACTGTTGTTGGTTATTGACTTCAATCTAAATGAGAATTATTTTGATTTATTTACTTTGTGAAATTACTTTTGCACACAGTTATTGGGTTCGATTGGATACTCTAGAGATATACAATTATCAATGGGCTGAAGCTCCTAGCGGCTTCAATACTTCTATTAATTTATTAAAAATAATTTCTTTTTTCTTAGTGGAGGAGATTTACATCATTAATTGCACAATAAACTATTTATTTACCGGAGGGAGACTCTGTACCAGGGTCGTCTGCATGGGTACCTCCGTCTTACCTATTTCTGCCGCAAAGCAGCAGTGTTTGCATTGCTGTTCCGGCTTGAAGGGTAGACTATGGCAGTGAAATTACTGGGACTTTACATCTGATGTCACAAGTTGGCAACGTCGACTGCTTGAAGGGTAAGATATGGCAGTGAAATTACTGGGTACCGTGACTTTACATCTTATGTCACAAGTTGGCAACGTAGACTATGGTTCTTGTGGGGCTGCAGCTAGTTTTACTGCGAATCTCACAGAAGCCACATGTATTATAGGTGACTGTTACCACCTACCATCGGATGAGCAGTTTTCATGCTTGCCACCTTAGTAGCAATAAAAAAAACCTAAAAAGAGACAAGAAAAGTTATCTTACCTTAACTTTCCAACAAAATTTACTTATTAACAAATGTTTTAAACTATGGTACTTAATATACAATTTAGTATAGTTTGAAACATTTTTTCACAATGAGTCAAAAAAAAAATTTTTTATTACCAAGAAGGAGCCACATGTATTCTAAACAGTGAGTAGAAAAGATTTCTGTTTAACTATCAAACATTATTTGACAGCAAATCTTATTTCATCCTTCAAAGATTATTATTTTTCTGTCAATATAACTGCATTTGGTGTGTTAGTGTTCTATGGTGCGAAGTACGGAATTGAACTTTTATAAAAAGGAAAAAACGATGAAACGTCACAATATCACGTGCGACGACGCGACTGGTGCACACACTGGAACTGATTGCGAAGGTCGCCAATTATTGTGCCATTGACAGTCCAGGGGGATGGAACGGCGCGTAATAACAGTCCATTTTCGATTACAGCGAGTGTCGGAATAATGAACATTTGTCAAATAACTGTGATCGAGGCGAGGAGTTTCGTCCTACGGTCACGACTCCGTCGCACTGTTTGGCAACAGAACTTAGTTACACTGCGATAATAATTTTTGTAATGGTCTTTGGCAATGGTGAAGCGTGATGTTCGGTAGATCATAGATACTAAGAGTAATGTGACTTTGAGCTTTTATGAGAAAGAATTAGAAGAACTATCCAATATTAAGTGCGTGCACTGTTCCATAGTTGACTCGGATAAAGTACCTACTTATCACTCACTGAAATACTAGAGGAAGACTCTGTACCAGGGTCGTCTGCTTAGGTACCTCCGTCTTACCTATTTCTGCCGCAAAGCAGCAGTGCTTGCATTGCTGTGTTGCGGTTTGAAGGGTAAGATATGGCAGTGAAATTACTGGGTACTGTGACTTTACATCTGGTGTCACAAGTTGGCAACGTACACTGTGGTTCTTGTGGGGGTTGCAGTTTTGCTGCGAATCTCACAAGAGCCGCATGTATTATAGGTGACTGTTACCACTTACCATCAGGTGGGCAGTTTACTTGTTTGCCAACTTTCTGCAATAAAAAAAAATACTGTGGATATTTTCGAGTGAAACTATTTGGAAATTTTATAAGAAACATAAAAAAACTGAGTTAAAATATTTTCAATGAACCACATTAACGCACTCCAAAATAAGCCAACCACATTAACGCTCGTATTAATAATTGCATCTCAAGTATGAGATCGATCTTAAGATACTGTTTTTGACAGATGTTTCATACATTAAACGTTAAAACTACAGCTTAATCGATCTCATCTTTGAGATGCTATGGAACATCTGTCAAATCTATCTATCTTAAGATCGAGCTTATTATTGAGTTGCAATTATTAATACGAGCCTAAGTTGTGGACTTAGGATTTGACATTAAATCATTCGGTGCCGGCAATATTGTCGCTGTCATACACAAATATGTAACATCTTCTAGTCCAATACTCACACATAAAAGCAGCAGAAACGTAGTGCGCCCTCAATTTTGCAACAGGCGCATGTGCTTACCTAATGAACAATCGTGCACATCTGTACAGCCGTCCGTGTTAAACCCTTCATTTATCATATACCTGCCAATACCAGCATGTTATACAGTTCACGACAGGTCAGCAATCGGGGTATAAGAATAGGCGTGGTTGGAAGATGGTTTGCACATCCGCACAGCACCTCTGCCTTCTTAAAGTGGCTGTACTTTTGGCTAAATTCTTAATGGAATTAAAAAAAAACTAAATATAGGCAAGTATAAAGGCCCTTAGACTGTCATAAAGAAGAGGCCCCAAAGAAGCTGAATTACTCGTCTGTCTGAATTTAGTGCAGTAAATTTAGCATTGTGTAAAGAGCACTTTAGTATGAGTGCTGCATGAGTCCACATTGACCAGGTCAATCGTTAACGATATCGTTCAAGTATTTTTTTTGTAATTTTAAATTAAAATGGTCATTTTGAGAACTGTAGTAGCTAATTCTTTCTCGTAGGGAAAGGACCGGAGAGAAAGTCAGATAGAGTCGTATCCAGCAATGGACTACGATTCATGCTGTCTATATAAGTATTACTTGACTGATCATTTCTCCTTTTATTGGTGGAAATCTTACCTCTGATCAAACGTAGAAACTTTTTTGCCGGACTCAACAACCATGAAAGAACTTGTATATTGTAGGTGTTACTAACGTTGTTGTAGTTCTTTGTGGCAACAAATAGTAGTCAGGTGGTTTTACAGTATTTTTTTTCTAATCAGTGATACAATCTCCTAAATCTGAATCTAATGTGGCTAAATAAATTATACAAAATAAAGTTAAAAATAAAGTTAACCTACTAATAAATATAAGAAATTATTAACCTTTTTATTTCTTTTCGGCATTTGTAATTGATATTATAAATATATGAAAAATAAACTTTAGAAGATGTTAAGTTTTTTGTTACTGAACCGTTTTCTTTATTGTACAGTATATAATATTACAAACTGGAAAACTTCTGCCTTCAATCACGATTAAACTTTGGATGTAGAAGTCTTATCAACACGTAGATAATCGCTATTGCTTTTTTTAATAAATGTTTTCTTCTTCACAGACTCGTAGTCCGTGCATTTTTGTATCTAATTGAAATTCAAAAATCAATCAATTATTCAACATAGACCGTTATCTTCAGCACTTATTGACATCATACCATTGTACATTATAACTTAATGCGTCACACGAAAAAGTCAAAACATTACCTTTTCGAAAATTGGGGAAACACGAGATCGTTTCAAACGATCTCGAAAAGAACAGGCAAGATATCTACAAACTTGATAACTACTTTTCGCCTACAGCTATACTCACTGAGTAAAGCGCTATTGCTTGTATATCAATTTTATTTTGTTTTAAATATGATACTCGTATCATATACATTAAAGGCTAACTTTCCTTCAAATTTATACAAGAATTATTATTTAGCAGTGTTGCAATGCGCAATAGGTATTGTGTTGCAAACACCTCCGCGCCCTCGTCTGCGCTCCCAGTAACTACTAACAGTGGCATTTGGAACCGTTCAGGGTCTGTGGTGTGAAAGTAAAAGGAATTTCCAGCACTTCATCAAAGAAGCCCTTTGCTCATACTCAGCCTTCCCAAAAAATTATAAGAAAACATAATCGATAGAAATTATGGATACTACGCACAGAATAGGATAATTATATCATGGGCTTGAAAATTGGGATGGTTTTGTAGTTTCCGTACTTCTATCGAATGACCTTATTGTTTATTTGTTAGTGATGATTTCATAACATATGTTTCAATCGATTTGGCATAATAAGTTTTCTTTCGAATCGAAAGATTTCAATTGTCACTTCAGAATTTTATTGTCTTATTATTAAAGTCCGCAGACTTTTAACCATTTGAATTTATTTACGACTTTATAAAATAATAAGTCCCTGTAAATATGCAGATAACAGACAAGCAACTGTGTCCCACAGGAGCACTCCTGTGGGACCTAACCAACATTTTACAAATTCGAAGAAATTTCAAGATTTAGATAAATACTTATATCCTTATACAAAAACAAGTACTACTGTACTCGTATCTATAGAAACTTTCCTGCAGACGAACTCAGTTCACAAAATAAACGCACGTTGCGTTATGTAACTGCTTGTGTTGCAAATTAAAACTTCGAACTACCTACATTCAATTAGACCTCTTTCTTATAAAAGCTCTCTCGTTAGCTAGCAGTGCACGGAACGCAACCTTGATATTGCATTGGTCTCATATCGAGTTGTGCATAACTTCTTTGTTAGTTGTTGGCAAATTACCAATACCTACACCGAACTGGACCAGTTGGGAGCCAGTTATTTCGAAATGACTGCCTACTGGACAATAATTTAGGTACCTATGTATAAATTGCATTACAACTCGCGTATTTTGTTGAAGTTATTTAATAGTTTAGGAAATGTTATTACTATTTCCTATCAAAAGCAGGCATACCTTACCTTAATAATGTCAATATCACAACAGCTCAGTAGGTATATAACCTCGATGTATTAATGATTGTGTAATAATCATTAATACTTACATCGACAATAAGAACTCTAACTGCTACACATTTATGTGAATTATATGCTCTACAGATAACTAGATGTATGTGGTATATATGTCATCATATGAAATAAAATTTCTAATTTCAATGTAATGCTTTGTAATTAAATACACTAAGAAATGCTTTTTGACTATTTTCAATATACAGACGTATAATAATCCTTTAGAAAATGGATATTATACTTTGTTACCCGTAAAGAGCTTATTACACTATTCAATCTTGTAGAAATCCTAATTAGAAAACAGGAAGGTGTAATCGCAGTTAGAACAGATTGGATACGATTTAGGAAGCAAGGAGGGTTCCAACCGCTCTGAATTGTCTACAATTTACAGATACAGTGTTGCCAACTTAGCTCTTTAGAGCTAAATTCATCTTTATAATTACCTTTTTTTCATTCCTACTTGTATTTGCAGACATCTTGAATATATTTAGGATGTATGCACATACAAGGTTAATTTATATTTTCTTTAAATTAGAATGTCTTGCTTTGTTTTAACGTCAATAAGTGCCTGTTAAGGCCTACGTTGAATAAAGATTTTTGAATTTGAATTTTTTAACAATGTGCTAGTTCTAAAACAACATGTTTAGCACCATAGCTCTTTTTTGGCTCTATTCTTAAACATAAAAATACATTTTTAGGACTTTAATGCATAATTCTTGTATTACAATTCCTTGTTAAATTTCATTCTTTTCCATTATTTCCTGGCCATGGTCTAACGCCGCAGTTGAAAGAGTATTTAACCAGCTAAAACTTTTTACACAAAAAAAGTTTTACTCACAAAAATTCTCTTTTTATACATAAAAATTTATGTGTAAGCACACGATTAGTATGTATTGTTGGCAAGATTTTATTTCAAAAAACATTAATTTGAAGAAAATAATGCCTAAAAAATCACTAGCCACCAGAAACGTTTCTTTCCAACCAGGGGTTCCAAAACCACAAAACTAGTGAAAAATCCACTAACATGGCAACACTGCAGTTCAATTTAGGATTCAATTTAGTGTAGTGTGATCACTCTTTTTCGACTCTCTAATTAGAATTTAGAATTTCTACAAATTGAATAGTGTAATCAGCTCTTAACACGTTACACCTAGGTAATTCACCTCAGTGGGTCACTAATAAGTGTTCGTACCCTTAGAAAATCTAATGGGTGAACCGTGGAGACACTTGCATCTGCTAATCGAGTGCCTTTCCCTTCCTGCCAAGCAAACTAATATATATCTTGGCAATTCTAGGAATAATAAAGGGTCATTTCAGTTCACCGCGGTATGTTCAAAGAAGTAGCCATTCGAAGAGGATATTATTCTCAGACCATATACTGCTGACTACTGTACTGGTAGCCCGTGGACAAATTGTATAGTTTTTTTTATTGCAATCAGTTGGCAAACAAGCAAACTGCCCACCTGATGGTAAGTGGTAACAATCACCTACTATAATACATGTGGTTCCCGTGAGATTCGCAGCTAACTGTGTACGTTGCCAACTTGTGACTTAAGATGTAAAAGTCACGGTACCCAGTAATTTCAATGCTATTTCTTATCCTTCAAACCGGAACACAGCAATGCAAGCATTGCTGCAGAAATAGGTAAGACGGATGTACCCATGCACACGACCCTGGTACAGAGTCTCCCTCCGGTATATGATGTGACTTAAAAATGAAGTATTGTAGGCAATAGAATATGTACCTTTTCATAGTAAAAACACAAAATTATCAATAAAAAAGTAAATCTGTATAGATACGCCTACAATATGACTGAACAATATGTTTCAATATGTTTACTCTCAGAATGGATCCCCTCGCGAGGGGCTATGGACAAATACATATATAGGGAATTTCTTAAGGCGCATAGTGGTCCTAATGACCTTGCTCCATCGTCCCGTACTTGGGTGAATCTTGAAAGGCTAAATTAACACTGTCTGAGGCAAAAAACTACCTATTTCGTATAAATTATAATGTAAGTTATTTTTTTTCTATTAGTTAATTGTTTGATTTACAAGGGGCATGATAGTTACTATGTTTAATTTAGCTGATAGCAATTGAAAAAAAAAATTAAAAGCTTTGAAAATTGATTCCCCTGAGTTGTCCAATATACATTTTTGGAACAAACCATAAAATTTACACCAATTTATAGTTGGAAATTTAAGAATTGTTGTGATCACTTTTTTTCTAATTTCTGAAAAATAAATGTAAAAGAAATAAGAAAAAAATGATTACCCTGGTCAAACGCCAGGGGAATCAATACCAATGGAATCAAGAAAAGTATACATTTTGTTAATTTTATTATGGTTAATTATTAGGGAAAAGTGCCAATATTGAAAACAAAAGACTGGTAAGTCATTACTTTTAAATAAAACATTGTATTATACAATAGTTTCAATTATGACTCCCTTGCCACCTATTATTGACTCCCCTGTCACAATTTTTTTTTTAATTAATATATCTTAGGAACGAGACTAGTTACAGTGATGCCTATTTGATAAATGTGTTTATAATTATGTAATATTTAGAGTTTTGTATGTAAAAGTAATAAATGTTAAAATAAAATAACTGCCAGGGGAATCAACTAAATATTCCCGATTTCAAGATTCACTTACTTATTACATAGGCAAGTGAGGGGAATATTTAAGCAAACCTTTACGCGTAGGATGAATTATTTCAATTAAAAATTAATAAAGGCGAATAAGAAAAATCTAAAAAGACCACCGCTATAATATTGTTCACTTTATTTATTGAAAACGAAAGTATAAGAAATAATTTAACCTAATATTTACGACGCGATTAGGTTTAAAGTTTTAAAATCGAAGCATGTTTGGGTCACATTTTAACCAAGTTTTAATTAATTTATTAAAAAATTAAAAAGACCACCCTCTAAAGAATGCATTAAATAATAACATGTCTTTTTTAAAGACTTTTTTTATCTAATATTTATGAAGAGAACTGGTTTTTTTCTGCTGGGAATTTTTATAATTGACCCTACTATGCGCCTTAAGAAAGAAGTAAAAAGAGTCCTCAAATGCTTAGCGACTTTCTAAATTACTAATACTTGCAAAGAGGACAACACTTCTCGTCGAACGTAATGGGTGCAATTTATGCACATTACAACACATTCACAATTGCGGTGAAAGTTCACACCTTCAATGCATCTAATCATATGCACCCATTCACTAAACAGTATATCTCGTCTAAAATCTTTTTCCTGGATTAACTTCGCGCTATTTCTTGCAGACAATCAATTCTGGTGGTACCTAAGTACCTACTTGATATTATTAGGCTGATTACACATATTATATACCTATTTATACAACTAAATTAGCAAACAAGCATACTGCCCATCTGATGGTTAGTGGTAACAATCACTATAGTACTTGTGGCTCTTGTGAGATTCGCAGCAAAACTGCATCCCCCACAAGAACCACAGTGTACGTTGCCAACTTGTGACATAACATGTAAAGTCACGGTACCCAGTAATTTCATATCTTACTCGTCAAACCGGAACACAGCAATGCAAGCACTGCCGTTTTACGGCAGAAATGGCTAAGACGGAGGTACCCATGAAGGCGAACCTGGTACAGAGTCTCCCTCCGGTAAAACTTCGCGTCTGAAGTATTTATCGCTGGCAAAATCAATTTCACGCATGTCGCCCGTTGACGGCTCCTTTTTATTACATCGAACTGCAACGTTGTCGCGATAAGCATCAAGATTCTAAAATGTTAATGTATGTAACTGTATACGCCTTTCTGTGTGCTAATACGTGTCATAATTGACAGCCAGCATTAGTCTGTCAGCGAGTGCGTTCAATCTTGATCCAACTCTCTCTTGTCGAATCGCATATTTACGAGTATATGAATAAATAAAGTCCGTTCAATGTTTATGTAAGGTGTGTACTACCGCTTTGGAAGAATCAATTATGAGAAGCTTTATGGCTTTAAGGCCAAGCTTGAAATTTTCAACGTAGAGCTTGAATAATAATATAAATATGGAGCAAGGAAATGGGTGAAGAATATTAGATTTAAAGGTCCACTTTCTTACTTTCGGGTATATAATCTGCCACTACATTATAATAATACACGGTATTTCAATATATCAAGTCAACTCACAACAATTGTATTAGTCGCAAACAAGGATTTATAAATACAATATTGAATACGATATGAAAAAGTTACCAGCAAGTCACACCAACGAAAACAGCTGATACAATAACCGTTCAAACGTTGACAAGTTCAAATACCAGCTGTTTAGGTCAACGTACTCTAAAGCGCTTAACGAAGATTTTCCTCAAGCGGAGAATTTGTCTTTGTCCATCCGCAACAAAACCGTTTATCTTCGTCACTTTATTTAAATTAAATATTCTTCGTCTTAGATTTCGTAAATTTCGAATGAACCACGAAAATAATGTTGTACGACTAGTTGTTTCGATTTTATCTATATCTATACTTCACTTTACTAAAATAAAAAGCTTAAGAGTTTATTTGATTGTTTGTTTGTTTGGTTGAACGCGCTAATCGCTTGAACTGCTGCCGGTCCGAATTGCTTTTTTTTGTGTTGGATAGTCCATTTATCGAGGAAGGCTTTAGGCTATGTAATATCACGCTACGAGCAATGGGAGCGGAGGATCAATGAAAAATGTTGCTAAAACGGGAAAAATATAGAAAATATATATAACTAAGAAAGCGTTGAAGTCTTTTAAGGCGAAACGTAGTTCGCGGGCACAGCTGGTAATAAATATTAGGAAGGTATGCTAAGAAAGAAAGCAGAAAATAATATAATTTTCACATAATTTCATATTTACCTTCACACCCGCGTGAAATATTGTGTAGATAATTTTTAACACGATCCATATAATAATAGCACATTGTGAGCATCATTAGAACGTCAATAAATTATAATATGTAATGCATTAACTTATGTGTATCATTATTTGTGCGTTCCAGTCGACGCCGACGCAACATTTGCATGTCAAACACAAATAATCTCGAATGCTTCGTGAAAATTTACATTTAATGTGCCCAGTAATTGCATACTTCTCTGGTTCTTTTGTTTCTCTCTATACTATTAAGAGCAGTGTGTGGACTTGAAAAAATATTTCTAACTCTACAGCTCTATTCTGTGCTACAGCTCTACCTGCGTCGTAAGCAGTTAATAAATGCAATATTATGAAGGTAACAACTTAGTTCGTTTATTGGTATTTAGCATTTTTGGTGGCGTTAGGAACTTTAGTATAGGAAACTCAGTCAGTATTTGTGGTACTTTTAATGCGTTTAACAACGCATAACACGATGCAGGCGTTAACGATAACATTAACGCAGGCGGAGCCATTTTTTTTCTGGGGGGAAATGCGTAACCGCACCGTACCCACCGTTGGCTAGACAGCGAGCGTGTGTGGGGCTCTCCAGGCAGCGTGCCAGGCCTACCCACTAAAACCCCCCGGTGTTCTCCCTGCCCTTAGGGGCGCGCTAGGTAAGGTCCACAATGCGACTCCACTGCCCACGCGCCCGGGCAAGCCCGACCAACTGGTCGGGCTATCGCCAAGGGGGGATTGCCCGAGAACACCAGGGCAATCCCCAGACGGAGGCGTGCGTGCAGCGTGCACGGGGCCAACCGTGCACGCAGGCCTCCACGGCAGGGTCATTAGACGGATATCGCTTGGGCGAATGCCCGCCTTCGTCTGCCTGTCCGTCTACGGCGGATGGGAGCGGCTTGAGGATCATTCTCCCGCTCCCTCTCCGCGGCCTCCTTCTGCGAGATGACGTCCTCGCAGAAGGAGGCGACAGCCCCCCATTCCGCCTCGCCGCGGAGCATGGCCACGACCATGCTCGGCAGCAAGAGGTCTCCGCCTCCCAGCGCAGCGTTGAGTTCACTGCGCCTGGGTACGAACCCGCTCTACTTCCTCAGGAGCAGGTCATCCCCCCGGTCTCTAACGGCAACCCGATGTCGATACACCTCAACGCAGGCGGAGCCATAGCAGTTCTGCAATATGAAGCTATGCATTACAATAATAGTGCTGTGTACTATTTTATGAATATTTTATTTGTGTATTATTGTAGATATAAACATATTTATGTATCTTTCTACTTTACCAGTAATATTATATCTTCTGTGACTATACATCACTTCCTTTAATTCCAGTTATAACTTCTGCTAAAACTAATTAATGAGCCTAGCTACTTTTGAAATTTGTTACTGAACGTTTGATTTATACCCACTTACATTGAATAAATTGAAAAATACTTATTAATTTATTCGATAACAATAAAATTGGTGCACTAAAGGTGGACTTAATGCTTGAGGCATTCTTTACGAATCATACAGTAAAATATGGAAAAATTGTTGACGGTGTGCGATTTAAAACAAAAACCCAGTTAGTTTGATGTAAGGATTAGGACGTATAAATAAGGTACAAATTCGTAGAAAAACCCAATTGGGACACCAACTGTGACTAAATAAACATGTTTTAATTTGTATCAAAAAATATTGAGGTCATAAGTTGAGATAAAAAGTTATCCTATCTTGTAAGTTGAACCAAATTACATACAGTTAGCCAAATTTCATCAAAATCAGCCAAGGAGTATATATGTATAGATACATAATATATGTATACAATACTTGTGTTATATTTGAAACCTGTCAAATAACTGCAGTGTAAATGGATTTAAAAAAAGTGACTTCGTATATATTTTAACATAGGTTTATTACTTACATTCAACTAACTTACATTAATCTTGTAGATTAGTATCAAATATATTTACTATCCGCGAAAACCTGCGAAAATATTTAAATCAACTTTTATGCGAGCAAAAGTGATTTAGATTTCAAATACTTCATTTCATTTTCGTCATAAGCAATTTTGCAAACAAAAAAACATTAAAATACTTATAGGTTATCTATACAACCAAAAAAGTCCTCGATTACTTTTTGACAGTAATCGTTTAGACTGTTTGTTGATGTCTAATCTTAATTAAACTAATCGCCAAACACAAAATTCACATCTGCTCCACATTGATCGGGTGATGTAATACTGGCATTATCTAATTGACATTCGATAGCTTATTCAGAAGAGACACCGCCTCTGCCATGTTCTTCTGAATAAAGTGTTATTTACATAACAAGAAGAGGTCCATTCCATTAAACTACATTTGTGAAATACAGATTTGCATTTCGCAAGAGTTAATTTGCGACATCTATACAGGCTATACATGTAAAACTAATCGTATGTATGAAAAGTAAAACTTAGGCCCGTATAAATAGTCATATCTCAAGTACGAGATCGATCTTGAGCTGTTGTTTTTGACAGATGTGCCATACATTAAACGTCAAAACTGCTACTCAAGATCGAGCTCTGCCTTGAGATGCGACTATTATAGATTTGACTGGATTTGATTTAACATTAATATGGTGCATAGTTAACTTTTTTGTCTCTTGTACTTGTATAATTGCATGCGTTAATGCTGGTTGACGTGTATGCACATGGAAGGAATAAGGATTCAATAACTTGACAGTTTGTTTTTGATTCTTGATTGTTTATTTTTTTTTGTTCAGCGTCATTGAGTGCCTTTAAAGGTCTGTGTTGTGTGAAGTTTTCTGAGATTAAGATTTCATTAAAATCAATGTATAGGAGATAAGATATATTAACGAGGTAGCCACAACACGGAGGTAACAGAAAGGAGTAAACACCGCTTTGCGATAGGTCGCCCGCCATTAAAAGGAGGTCCCAGAAAGGGGAGAGGCTAAGAGCTTCACCTGGACTCCTCAACAGCCGAGGAACTTACTATTTTACCTCTAATCATCGAAACAACAATGCTATGAGCATTTTTAATAGAATTGTTAATACGGGGACAAACCCTGGTAAGATGGTGGTACCTAGCCAGGCGGGCTCAGAAGCCCTACCGCCAACCAAACCAAGCAGAAAAAAATCTGTCCCCGTGGGGAATCGAACTCCGGACCTCCCCCGATCAACACTCAGTGGTATTAACCACTAGACCACGGAGACGGTTCAAAAATATTCTAAGCATAACAGAAAAAATTAAAAGGGATAACAATTGATTGCAAACAGTAGAGCATAAACGCAAACTTCGCGCGTGTTATATATAAGAATTTTATAAAGGGTAATAATATCAAAATATTATATTGGTATCATTATTTCCTAAGCTATTTTAAGCTTTCATTAATATCTTGTTTATTTACTTAACTAAAAACATGTTTGAGTTAAGTAAATAAACAAGCGAGCGTCAAGAAATTGGGCTATTCACGTCAGTCCCACTCTCCCACTAAAAACGCGCCACCACCCCGCGCCTACTCTTTAAGACATTTAGATTATGTTACTGAAAATGTGAGATAATGCGTGACTCGAGTCCAGTCTTGGCAGCCTGTGCTACGCCTGCTGGCGAGTCACGGCCACAATTCGCCAATTGCTGCGTTTATCAGCGTCATATCTAAACCACTCGACCATTTCCCATCCAATATCACGAATATGTTATTTAATTATCTAATGTTAACTGAACGTAAATAAGAATAGAATATGAAAAGTATCTACCATGATCCGCTTATAATTATTGATTGCATCTTTCTATAATTATATGCAGCATCTAATTGTACCTAATCAAAAAATCTAAATTGCTTATTAAAAATTAACAAAATTTTAATATCGTTATTTATAGTACGTTAACACCGCTGACACGTTACAATAAATTCACAATAGATGCCGACCTTGGTGCGATGGCATTTATAATGACTCCGTGTCAATCACCGCGTGCTTTCGCCGGCGCCGGCGCAAGTTGGCGTACTGGATCGAACACCCAACATGGCATTTACCTATATTGGTCAAGGTTGGCCGAACGAACCGCACTATTCCTTTGTAATTAAACGCGTTCACGTTGACACGTAACGGTTACTAGCGATGTATGTGTATCGTGTTACACAATACTGATAGCAATTGATGCACAGCTGTCTCCGCTGGAATTAATGAAATGGATCTTTTCATATAAATAACTAGCTGCGCCCGCGAACTACGTTTCGCCAGTACAAATTACTAATATCGCTATTATAAGATGGGGATTTATAAAAATTTTGGGTTATAAGTATTTTTTGATGCCAGATCATGAAAAAAATGTAAAAAAAATGCTGGAGAGGGCCACCCTTATCGCTTAGGGTTATAAAAAATAGCCTACGGCTTATTCTCAGAGCTAATATACCCAAAAAAATTGTTCGTTTCGTAGGAGTTCTATAACAAACACTGTGACTGTTCTATGACATACACAGTATACTAAATTGTTCTTTTAGCATTACAAACCTTCACCTTACCTCCATTACGTGAAAATAAGGTCAAAGAAAAAAGCAAGTACAGAATCAAGAGCCCAAAATTTTTAAAAAGGATCTGGCGATTCTATCGTAATTTAGCGATCTACCTTCGAAGGCATCTCATTCACTTTCACATTTGTTTCTCTTAACATTTGTTACTTTTGGAAAAGCAATATTTCGCTAACAATATTTTTGTAACCATATTATAGTGTAGGTATTTTATATAAAGAAAAGGCGGAGAAAGTTTTTACGCCTTTCATTCGCACAAATATTTATAGTGGGCTTGATAAGGCTAATTGTATTTATCTTCTTCTTATGGTGCCGACCCATCGCGGAGATTGGCGATCATCAAGGCAATCATTACTTTATCTTTACTTTATAACCCGGAACAATGATCTTGTGTTCAGCCCGTACCATTTCCTCAAGTTTTTGAACTATGAGGTTTTACGTTTGCCTGGTCTGCGGCGTCCTTGTATCTTCCCCTGAAGAATCAACTGAAGGAGTCGTATTTGTTATTACGCATCATTATGTGGCCGAAGCATTCTAGTTTCCTCTGCTTGATGGTATTCACAACTTCCACTTTCTTAATAATCATCCGCAAAACCTTTTTTTGCAACTTTTCAAAAGCTTGAACTCGCTGAATGTATTTATACTAAGTACAGTATGTACTTATTATCCAACCCACCTGAGTGGTGGTATCAATCAAAAACTATATTTTACCACAACTGGCATCAGCTCTGTCGTAATCACCGTCCAATGAATATATGTTAATTCGGCTTTTCCATAAAAAGGCGAAAACATTAAATCATTTTGCTGCGGCTTTGTTACAAAAGACTTCCTTAAGTATCGTAAAATTGTTCACCAAATGTCGTAATGATTTAGTACCTGTTTAATTATTAGTCGTGAATCTCGTCTCGACTTCTGCTCACATTAATTATTAATTTACACAGGAATCGAGACTGGCGGCCGTGTTATATAGCAAATCAATTTGAACGCTCTATTTTATAAAATAAGTGAGGCGGAATGCACGTGGTGTTGATCGTACGTTATCTTAAAGGTGGACATTACCGATGAGTCCATCGCACAGAGGGACACGCTCCATACAAGGGCGGTCATAAATAATTAAAGTCCTGTTACTATCAATACATTGTATTATTTTAGTGACTTATAGTTGTAAAAGTGTTTTAGGAACATTAAAATGAAAGAAGTACATGTATTTACGGAATAAAAAACGTTTACTTCAGTAAAAAACAAATATAAACAATAACATACTTTTACCTAAATTTATCATGAACAAACACTTAAAAATTGGAATGTAAAACATATATTTTAAATAAAATAAGAGTCAAAACATTGATAACATTATTTAATTATAATAAAATAATAGAAATAAATAAATTAAAATTAATTAAATACAAAAAAAAACAAAACAACTAACAAAATACAAATAAATTATTCTTATTCTAACAATATTAAACATGTAACAATTCTATTACACTTTGTGACAGAGTATTTTTCTTTTTAGGGGGAAGTTTCCGAAGACTTGTAATATAAGGATCTGAATGTAATAATAGTCGTTGTATTAAATCTTGATTGGTAACTTCACGTGACATTTTTCGAGTGTGACTTCGTCTATAAATTTTGATATACTTATTTGTCGCTTCAGCAGCTTCTTCGGAAAGTTCTCCTATAGATAACAATGCATAACTTATAATATCTGATCCATGTACGAGCACCTTGTGGACAGAAGCAGGAAGACTATACCACGGATATTCCTCGACCAGGCTGTATGCTGTTTGTAATGCATAGTCTTTAAACTTGCATTCATTAATTTTATGTCCAGAAGATAACGTTTGTAATATTACACAACAACGATCTATGAGATCCTTATTCAAACCTGTAATTTCAGCAGATACAGCTGATTCCAAAAAAAACTTCCTGGCCGTGTTTCCGTCGTTAGACGTCCCGCTTCCACCACTACGCGGCTTGTCAACTATTAAACCTAATCGTTCCCTAAACTGGGACTGTACATATTGTTTTTTATTTGATAACAATTGTTTATCACTATCTAGCCTAACTTGCCATTTTTTTATGTCTAATCTATATGAAAGATAAATAAAATATTCGAAGAAACGTATCGAAGAATGTAGTGGTGATAATCCAAATTGGTATCTACTCTCTATTACAGGTTTTTGTAAACATTCGTCTATTTTATTCATCTCTTTAGGGGTAGCATTACATATATAACATCTACTTGTAGATGTTTCACTTAAAGCACTACAAATTTTACCATCTACCATTGAAAGCTGCAACTTATGAGAAACGACCAATTCACGATTGTCGATCTGAATAAAAGTAGGTTGCAAACTTTCAATTTTATCCTTAAAATAAGCTTCCTCTTGCAAAGACACTGCTGTGCTTTCTTTCAAAAATTGAAATCGAATAGGACGGCAGTACCTAGTGGAAGAGGGTCGAGGATTTTTCCATAAAATTTTACAATTATCTTCAGCTAATTTTACAATAATTTGAAGGGGTACATAAGATGTTACAAACAAACTACTATCTTCTAAAGTTGAATCTGAAAAAAATTGTTTGTATTCACTATGTCCAGTGCTGCCATCGAATCCCCATTTCCCAAGTAAAGAGATATTAGACAAACAATCATCAGGAATCTGATCTAAGACCTCTTTTTGAGATTCAAGGATTCGAGAAGCTGTGTGATCAAAAAGACTTTGTAATTCAACTTCAGCTGAAGACTCGGAAACAGTTATATTAGAAAGGTAACATCTCTGTTTCGCTTTAGTAATTTGTTGGTAACATGGTAATACATTAGGAGAAATCTTACTATTAACAAAGTTTTTAATTAATAAATACTGATGTTTTGTCAACTGAGCATCAGTCACAAGTGACAAGACATCATCAGTGCTAACTCTAGATATACACGAATCGAATGAACAGTCTGAAACATCAAGCAATGCACTCACAGTAGAATCATCAGACTTTGACAAATCAGCTACTCTCCGACGTTTAGTCCTTTTACTACATTGCGTAAAAGGTTTTCGAGGACGACCACGTGAATGACACGGCGACGTTTCAGACGGAGTACATTGCTTATTGTTTTTCACAAGTTGATTTTTTTCAATAACATTAAACCAATCGGAATTCTTATATAAAAGCTTGGTTTTATCCCTATTACATTTTTTCCAGAATCGAGCAATAGCTTTACATAAATTATTAACAATTTTCTCTAAATAATGAATATCAATGTTCTCAGCATCGTCGTTCAGAGTAGTCAACAAACTTTGTAGGACTTGACGACACTTTTCCGAGTCATTATCGGTATTGACAGTTAGCCATATTTCAAGAATATGCATTCTTGAAAACGAGCATATATATAAATTACCTAAAACAAAAAAAAACGGTTAAAATTCAGTCACAAAACCTACACAAAGCACTAAGACTAAATAAACTAATTTCGTAGCAAATGCTACGAGATAATCTGGCAACCGTAGCACCCTTGTCATCGCCAAAAGGGCAGATAAGGGCAGCCAAGTTTTAATTTTCCTAAGATAAGAAAGTCTAAAGATTATGGTGCAATATACCTCCATAGTCGGAGCGAGTGGGAACATATTTAAAAGTTTATTCAAACTTTGAATATTAAAATATAATACTCCAAGAAAAGTCGCCTCGTAGCAATGACATACTAAAGAAAATATATACTAAGATACAATTAAAATAAAAATATTAATTATTACATACCCTGTTCTTGGATATCCATTTCAGAAAAAACTCACACAGCACTCACAGGTCCCGCAATGACAACAAATGACGTCACGCTTTTTAATGACTCACTGATAACAGTATTTACGATTGGCGATGCGCTCTCTTTGAATGCACAATAGATAATGAAGGCGCACTCTAATTACTGACCTATTTATAGTTTCAGAAGGTACCGCAACTATCCAATGTAACGACAAGGAATAAAATGTAAAACAAGAAAGCAGGTTTTTAAGATTTATGACCTATGGATGTCCCACAGTGCATCGCGTCAAACGTCGCAACATACAGTTAAAATATGATCGTAAAACGAAAAACTAAAAACTTGAACCCGCGCTTCGAGGGTTCCTTACAAACTTATTTAAGTACTTATATAAATTCCTAACTCTCTACATTTTTAGAGTTTTCTGATTATATCCTTAACTTGCTTATTAAGTCCTTGCTTCTTGACAAATTTCATGGTTCTAGGTCAACGGAAAGAACCCTATAGGTTTTGACTCTCTTGTGAAATCGCAAAATTTGCGAAAATATGCCACATAATCCTCCATATCTTTTGATCGTGTTGACATACAAACATAATACTAGATGGAATAAAGGATTTTTCACAGCTAAGAGGCCGTAGAGTCAAGTATTTAATATAAATTTCAGTTTGATATCTCTACACATTCCAGAGAAAGGGTATTGACAGACAGACGGACAGGCGGACAGACTGACGAACGGACAGACGACCAACGAGGGTTCCGTTTTTGTCCTTTCGAGGTATGGAACCCTAAAAAATTATGTAAGTAAAACAATAGCCATCTGTCAATCACCCTTGATTGACAAATGGCCATTGTTTTACTTACATATTTTTTTAGTTTATTGTCCATTTTTTGGCTTCGCATAAACATAATGCTACAAAGAAAATAATTATTATAATATTTTATTCAACTTATTACTAAAAATGAATTGTATCAAGTTATTTTAATATAATTTTATATCAGTATTTTACCATAGACGAAGAATCATCCTTGATTTTACTTAATTTGTATAATTACCAAGCAGTAAAGTCTATGAACAAGAAAGTATATTTAGTCGCGTTGCCAAAATCTTAATAACCATAAAATATATAGACATAGCCAGCAACTCACTCGATACATTCGGCCAACTACAGTTTATTGAGCGGTAAATTACACAGCGAGCATATACATAAGGCAAAAAATATATTTTGATTATATTATTATTATTTTATGATAATAAAAACAATGTTAGGGAAGCAATTGAAGAATATAACTGTAAATGCATCGTTCGTCGAACAGCAGTGGGTTTACTATGTTCACGTTACGACTATATGCTCTTTGGGCCGGGCAAGATAATATATCTCTACCAGACCAGTTTTTGCACAACATTATTTGATATATGAATTAGAATAAAATTAAAAACATTCAGAAGATTATTTGTTTTAATTGACATTGGTTACCTGGAGCTATATATACAGGTGACAGGGAAACTCGACCTATTCCATGAAAGAGATTATACTAGAGGTCATTCGCAACAAGTTGTCGAGTTGTGACGGTTCTTCGATTTTTTTGAAATGACGTGAGCGTGTTTGGTGCTACTTATCGGCGCATCCGAAAAACGGGATCAGTTCAACGACGCCACAATGACGATGGCAGACCTTCCGTTGTTTTTGCCGATGACGATGATGCAATTCTTAAGTGCTTTCGAGCAGACCCTTCTGTTTCAATAAGGCAAGTGGCAAGGCGACTAGGTATATCGCAATGGAGAGCCTGGTATGTAGCGCATAGAGCAAACCTTTATTCTTACCACTACACACCAGTTGAAGCCATTGAAGAGGGTGATCCTGTGAGGAGGACGGATTTTTGTATACTTTTAATTAATACCGAGATTGAAGACCAAATTATCTTAAAAAAATTCTTTGGAATAACAAATCGACATTCTATCGTGATGGCATCACAAATTACGATAATTTCCACTTTTGAGCTCCTAAGTGAAGAACCCAACCCAGCTCCCAACCCAAGAAAAAGAAAGAAAGAGCCGTCCATTGAAGAGTTGAGGGAGAGGATATTACAAATAAAACCTCACTTTTAACGCGAGTGACAATGAGTGAAGTACATCGTCGTAGGCTCCGTGCTTGCATATGAATTTTTTTAAATAATTATCAACACAGATATTTAATAAACTAATTATCCTTAATATTACAAATGCATAGCATGTACAGGGGGCCATAACAAAGTAACAATGAAAACCATAACGAAGTTCGAAAAGAGCAAAATATATGGGAATGATCCGCATCGCGAATCATTCTCATACGTTACAGTTCGATACGGAACGTATCAACGCAAGCGAATTCAACCCGAATGTTACCCGAATGTCTAGCCCCAGTTTATGTCGAGTAGAAAAAATGGCATGAGATGACCTAGACAGCTAAAAGTTGCTGCATTCAAAAATAACCCTTATTACGTAATATCATGTATCATATTCATTTATTTGGGACTAACTGTGCCCGCGACTTCGTCCGCGTGGAAAAGTAACTTTTGTGCAGCATTTTGATTTTTGTAGGCAATTTTTTTTAAGATCTTGATAAAAAGTTATACCTTATATAATTACCTATCTATTAGTGAAAGTCCCGACAAAATCGGTCCAGCCGTTCCGGAGATTAGCGGGAACAAACAGACAGACAGACAAAAAATACATTCATACCCATTTAGTAAAAACTTGTTATTTTGACATTACAGACACTTCAATTTTATTTATTTGTATAGATATTTAATAAATGGCTCTTCCATTTGTTATTAAATTATTTTAATTATTTTTAAGGATATTTTTTTATATTTCTTCTATTTTTATTTTTTTTTTATTAAATCGTATCAGGAGCGAATTCCAACCAAACTACTTTCAGGATATGC
This sequence comes from Schoenobius gigantellus, assembly GCA_963935595.1. NCBI lineage: Eukaryota > Metazoa > Arthropoda > Insecta > Lepidoptera > Crambidae > Schoenobius > Schoenobius gigantellus. The sequence continues at coordinate 26,178,274 of OZ012553.1, read as the reverse complement.
ATTATTTCTGTTACATGTTGTATATAAAATATACCACCAATTTTCTTCTTTTATAAAATACTAGCTGTGCCCGCGAACTACGTTTCGCCATATATTTTTTCCCGTTTTTGCTACATTTTTTATTGATGCTTAGCTCCTATAAGTCATAGCGTGATGTTATATATCCTTCCTCGATAAATGGACTATCCAACACAAGAAGAATTGTTCAATTTGAATCAGTAGTTCCTGAGATTAGCGCGTTCAATTTGAATCAGTAGTTCCTGAGTTTACTAAACAAACAAACTCTCAGCTTTATAATATTAGTATAGATTTATTTCTCTTTCATTTTGTGTATGTTATGATATGCAAATCAAACATACAAGAAAATAAAACTGAGTGTCAGTCAATTTCTGCATGTCTCGTACATACCCGTATATTCAATCCATATCCAATTTAAATTTAATACATAATCAATTCAAATCAACAATACTCGTTGACACCCCTACAGTCATCGAAACTGTAACTCACGCGAAAGTGAAACTCGAAATGGACACGATGTCGCTGGTTACGTAACCACACATCGATCCGAGATAACTACTTACACACTCGATTCGAGTCGCCGCACCGGGAAATCGAGCGTGCTACGCCGGACTACGCCCCATATTACCAAGTTTGCTCATCGCTCGATAAGATGTGCATCGAATACACAGCGAGCTGTGAAGAAATCATACGCACTGTTATTGGTGATCTAGAAACACTGTTTGCTCATTCTGAGCTGTAACTTAAATTCGAATTTTCCTTTAGCTAAAAAATGTCCCAGCGTGATTTTCGTAACAGTGCACGCGACTGAACTGCAAAAAATATAATTTTGTAATTGCTTTGTAAATACTGGACGAGAAGCACTGTGTGATATTTGCTTTCATTGGAATTCTGTTTAATTAAAGAATTATGTATTTGCTGACACTGTTTCATCTGCATATTGGAAGATCTATAATATTTGACAGTCATTCTTTTATTTTTAGAGAACTATTGCTTTCAGTTAGCCCATATGTTAAAACTTATAATTAATTAACAAACAACACTTCAATAACTACTTTCAATATCTAAAGGCTTTTGTTCAGAGTGCGCACTCAATGGCAGCGGAGCTGAAACGGCAATGATTTTATTTAAGTGACCGTTTGCCGTATGCAACCAAAATAGAGCACTGTCAATGATTTTATTTAAGTGACCGTTTGCCGTATGCAACCAAAATAGAGCACTGTCAATGATTTTATTTAAGTGACCGTTTGCCGTATGCAACCAAAATAGAGCACTGTCAGGTCTGTCTTTCTCAGACAGCAGGATTATTTGATCATTCTTTTGGAAAAAAACGTGCTAATACACAAGCTCTTATATCGATTAATGATGAACATGTGTTCAATGCTCAATATAAAATATCCCATTTGAAATCCAAAGATTTGATGTGATATTTTTATCAATCAGCGTCTGGCCAACTAATCAAATTATCCATGATGTGGAAACTGTAGGAACTAGTTACTGAGTAATAAAAACATTATGTCACTAACAAGCATATTTACTGCTTATCTGATGGTATAGTTTTCCGTGCCCTGAAGCGTTCGCAACACAGAGCTACCGTCAACATAGCGTACCGTAAGCGTCATAGATAATAATTGAACGATAATTATTATTATCTGTGATCTAAGAGCGTTAAATTTGTGTTTACAATATGTATACACTTCATAAACAATTGTGTTACTAACTTTAAATTGAAACTCACAATGAGTTTCAATTAATTAACGAAATATGTCTAATCGAATCAAATGAATTAGGTTAAGTTTGGATGCGAGTAAAACTCATTCTGGTCATTAGTATGTGGATATTATTTACGTAGTATGTATATGTTTACAAAATATTAATCACAACTTGGAATAACAGTTATTGTTAGATATTCTTGCCTACAAATTTTCGGCACTAGGGTTTTCTGGGTTAAAAAAAATAGATAGGTAAGCGTAGATGTCTTTTTATATCGGTACTAAAATACGCATATGTACCCGTTACATTTTTTATACACAAAAAATGTAACAGGAACATAAAGAATTATTGTATTGCAGTTCAAGATTCTACTTAAATCTTACAATTTCTCAAAAATGGCAAATCACTTACCTATCTTGCCTTTAGAATCTACGCTGTCTCCTTCATTGGCTTACATAATTTTCGTAATTGCATTTTCTCACAGACGCGTAACCGGTGATCTTTCTTCCTACTTCTCGTATGCTGGTACACCCATAACATTCGCTCGCTTTGTTCATCTGTTACTTCCGTTTCAAAGTCATTCTACTCACGATCTTCTGTTTTTTTTTGTGTATAAATGTGAATATTCTATCAATTGCAGTTAATGCCAAGCCGATTCACGAACTCTGACGAGAAGTCAATCTTTTGTGCTTTCAGTGTGAATAATGTAGTATTCGAAAACCAAAAATTACTGTAGACTGAAAAAGGCACACATTAATCGAAATCATAATAAAAATACGTTGATAACTCTTAAAAAATCCATTTCCATAATTTAATAGAAAAACGTTTTCTTCTAGAGCGGTATTCTGTGATCGGCCGTTAAGCCCGAACTTAAGGTCAGGGCAATTCTCGAAATGTACAGGGTTGCTTATTTCATTCCATATAGTTGATTATGATCCCCTATCATATTCAACTATATGGAATGCAAAGTAAGAGGCTCCATATATCACCCGATGAAACCCAAAGCAGTTGAAGTACCTGCACGCGGTGCACCCTGCTGATCAACGAACATGGCCTCTGGCCAACCCGCACTAAGCCAGCGTGTTGGAAGAAGGCTCCAAACGACTAAAATATGGCACAGGGGCGGGGTAACACTTCAAATAAAGAGCCCAATTGAAGAATTACAAAACCATCACGCCCATCACGCATACAAGTTGTTCTCGAGAGTCATTACGAATTGTCTCACATGCAGATTTAACGACTTCCAGCCTCCCGAACAAGCCGGATTCCGAAACGGCCATAGCAGCATAGATCACATTTATGAGCTGCGGCAGGTTATACAGAAGACCAAGGAGTATAACCTACCATTATGCTTGGCGTTTGTGTACTATGAGAAAGCCTTCGATTCTGTCGAGAACGGGGGCCCAGTAGAAATCGAACACAGAAGTCGGCGACGGGCTCTCGACGTCAGATGAATTCAAAAATAGGGCCCCATGGCCGTGCTTCGGTCACTCCAGAGATGCCAAATAGACATCGCTACATCCAAGTGTTACAGTCATTATGTTAACACCACAATGTCAGTCTGCCTTCAGGACCAGAACTCGAAACGAATACGACTTCAGCGAGGTGTGAAATAGAGCGACGTTATATAGCCATGGCTGTATAACGTCGCTCATTGTGTTAACATAATGACTGTAACACTTGGAGGTACTGTTCACAGCTGTGCCGAAGGATGTGTTTAAGTTTTGGAATGGAGAGGAAGAACTAAGAAGACCGACGATCTGATGAAGATCGCGGGAAGCCGCTAGACGCAAGAAGCGCAGGACCGATCAGATCGCAAGGAGGCCTAGGCAGGCCCCCGTCACTCGCGCAATGCAGCGTTATAAATACCTACCGCTAAGTAGCGCGCCGGCGCTCCGACCGGCCGAGGGCCGCTGCGCCGCCACCCGCCGCGCCGCACGCGAGACTTATTATTATTATCGAATCTTGTAACTTTTTTCATAAATTTGTTTTTTATTGGTTTCTTTTTGTTTATTTTATTGCTTTTTTGTTTATTATATTAATTTGATTTTTATTTTCTTTTTTTATCAATAATTTTCTAATTATAAATTTCTTTTCAGAACTAAAATCTGGATTTTTATACCTAAATCGAATAATTTTTCGAAAATTTTCGGTTAAATGTTGATTCGAAAAAAGTTCTACTTGCATTGTGGTTTATAAAACCACACAATAATTTTAATTTAATCAAATTGTTTAACCATACGGCGGTACATTACTGTGAAGCTATTGTAAGTTGTTAAAAGACAAAAAATGTTTGTATTTTCTTTCATAGTCGAAATTCGAAGTAATTCGAACTAATAAGACAGTAATTCGTTGCCATAGTAACAATCTTCAGTCCTCAGCAACATCGTCACTTAACATCGGCTGAGATGAAAACCAAGAGCTTCCTTGTTGTTTGTATAAAAAAATTTAGGCAGCCTGCTTGATTGCCTACTTAGTTGTAAGTATAAAAAATAATAAAGTCTCGATGAACCGGCCGCAAGTACTTTATTTGATTCTTTTAAAAAAAAAATCAATCTTACTCCTGTTTTTTACAGATTGCCTATTTATCACAATACGATTCAGGATATTTTCAGTGAGTTCAAACACGAGAAAAAAACATGGATCATGTATTTTTAATAATAATTCGTAATTTTATTAATAATTTGTAATTTCACAACTGAATAAAATCAATGAAGAAAAAATTTCGCCTCGAGCGGGATGGGTAATTTTTTAATAATTTGATTTTTTTTATAATTTTTAAATGTATTAATGACGATAAAATAATATTATATTCTCTTATTTTTTGACATGTACTAAGTATTTTAAAAATTTTAATATTTGCGCACTGCCAATTTAGAAGTAGATTATGAGGAATAATGTATATAATTTAACACCAATCATGTATTTTACCATATTCTTGCAAATAAAGTACTATTGTTATTATCATTTTATAAAATTAAAGCACATTTGAGTCAGGGGCTTTCCTCGCAATAAATTTTTTTTTTTAATCCTATGTATACCTTTTTGTTTATGTTCTTTGTACAACCCTTATGTTTTCGCTCGATGACGCAATCACGCGGTGTTCGCGGGAATCTCGTCTCTCGGCGCGCGTTCATAGAGACCTTTTCTTCTTGCAGCGACTTTTGTTTGTCGGTTTTGGCTATTATTATTACAGCGATTCGAGCGTTTCTATGGGAGTGATGTATCTGTTACGTAGTAACTATTAACTAATCTGTGGCCTAGGTCCAACAGTGGGCGTGTTTTGCGTGACTTGATTTGATTGATTTCTTGCGATATATAACCTTTACCCGATAAAAAATATAAGTAACTATAAAAACTAAAAATATAACCTAACTACCGTAAAAATATGCCTTTACCTGCAATTACGCATACTAAAAACGAAAAGTATGAATTATGAGAAAGGTCAACGCAACTGATCCATTTTTGGGGGAATTTTCGCATTAAAAATGACTGTAATAACAAAGGCCAAATTAATTAAGTCTCACTTTGAGCCTGCAACCACTTTTTTACACTTGATTTTATTACTAGAAACACCCGACGAATTCGGTCAGCATTCAACCGCGTCCTTGTTTGGGAGTAAATAAGAGTTAATTGTATAATTTAATTATTTCGTTGCAACATTTAATTGCTTGTCCGCCAATTAAGGTGCCCATTAGATGGATCGCCGGTCGTGCTCTCCGTAATATGATCTTCATTTCGCATAGATCACGTTTTGCAGAACAAACGTTACATACATATATATCGTGAACAATTCACGTTAAATTTGAGACTTAGATGCGAATCATAATTTAGGTAATCGTTCGAATTCCTCTGAAACTATTATTGCAATTGTCTAAGGATATCTTAGATCCGTTGTTGTAGATAACGCGTCGATCCGATCTGTAATTACGCTACACAAAGCGTTTATATAACTTTGTTAATTCGTGTAGCATAATGCACTTGCAAAGTAATTATGATTTAGTTTTTAATTTGATAATGAGCTTTCAAATGTACATTTTTGATATCGTTAAATAACGGGTTTTGAAAGTATTATTTGGCTTTTATCAACATAGGTTTTTGAACTGAAAAAAAGGCTTAGCTAAACGATATAATTAGAATAACAATAATCTTATAATTAATATCAACAAGAAGAATATATAAAAACAAATTTTAAAAGTGAAATGTTTTAAACTTGCAATTCATAATCAGAGGAATTATGAAAGAAAGGAAGCAGTAAGGAACATTTTGCTTCTAAGTTTTTATATTGGACTATACTATAGAGACTATATTAAGTTATCTTGAATCGAAATGTCTTTCGAATATTTTCTGTTTCCAGATCTATATTTGTGTAAAATTCTGCAGCTGTGAAAACGTCATGCATGTACGTATGTCAACGCGATCAAAATATATGACCGTTCGTGTCGCATATTTTTGCGATCACACAAGGGAATCAAAACCTATGGGGCAAAATAAAATAAAAATGTAAGCGCGAACGCACACGGCCGTTTATTATTGGTGACCGATTTTTTGACGGTGAAAAATGAAACATATTATGGAGTTCTACGTTGCAAGGTTGCAACGCATGCGAACTACAAATAGTCGGTCAAAAAAATATCGCTGTATCCAAGCCGACCTATGGAACGTTCGTAAACGTATAATAAATTCGAAATTTTCGAATGGTGTGCGCTCGAATCTAAAAACCGTAAATATGTAGGTAGGTACATAGTTTGTTTGGAACTTATATCCTTAAGGTTTTTTTTACCACTGACACTCGACATACGGCTCGCGATTCTTAAAAAAACAGTGAATAAAACGATCTTTGTTTCACTGAGTGAATAAAAAAAAATTTGGAACATGCGCGAATATACGGATTATACTAAGAAAAAAGGAAAACGTGCAAAGAGGTTGCACACTCTCGTACTAAAAATCACCAAAACGTAATAACTAAGTTTCTAATTTTAAACTGTTCTAATTGTAATTGTACAATTAATTTCTAGTTCTTTTTTAATAATATTTGATTCATAATCGCAGAGTAATTATTTTCTCGCAGTCAGTGATAAAAAGTAGAGTACTTAACACGTGAAAAAAATATTCATCTCGGCTCTTGTATCCCTTGATCCGCTCAGGATTCTATTCTAGAATCCTTCGCTGCTCTCGGGATACAACTTAGTGCCTCGAAAAGAATTCACCTTTTTTCACTTGTTAGGTAATCTACTAATAGAACCCTCGGTGCGCGAGTCCAGCTCGCACTTGACCGGTTTTTTTCATATGAGCATTTTTGTTACATTCTTCTTTTTCTTAAAAGTGTAGACATTCGATAATGCGATAATGGACCTATCTGGAAAATGGCTAATGGACAAACCCAATAGCTTTCTTAACTCGTAAAAAGCAAGTACTTAGAGACTGGATCAACACCTACCCAATCTACCTTTTGCAATATCCATTTTAAGGCGCTACATCGAAAATGAATCAAACAATGGGAGGCGTGGTCTATACGTGAACGCGGGGCGCCCCCCGTGCTCAAGCAGCTAGTCTTTATATCTATGTCAACAAAGTCGTGAATGCGTTGCGCCCGCATGCAATCAGATCGTTTAGAAATTATCGACGTAAGCGACAAAATACAAATTGTTTTATTAAAAAATAACTATAATGATTAGAAAAAAATGCTTCTGTACGATTCTAGATACTGATGATGGCTACCTATTTAAGGAACTTTTTAATGAATACCTAACACCGTTTACTAGTAATCCTGAATATTCATATTTTTAAGAGGTAATTTCAAAAATAAAAAGTATCGAGGCAAAATCTTTAAATCGCGTTTTCGGTTCTGTACGTGACTAGCTAAAGATATGAAGAAACACATATTTGACTTTCAGATCTGTAAGATCTCTCAGTTACCTATGACATTACATTAAAAATAACCAATATTTTCGATATAGCGCCTTAAGTCACATTACAGTGCTTCGGTGTGTCGAAAATTTCGAAAACGAATCACAAATTAGATGAATTACATAATAACTCGTCTGATAAAATCGTCAATGCATCTCTGCATGATAGTTGACCTTGTCATACGACCTTCAAAATATACATATTCTATGGCAACCACAAAGTTTTCTTCCTATCGGAAATGAAACTGTGCTGTGAATATTTTTATACATCTTCAAACATTAAATTAATTATTAATCTAAGTGAAAGTATTAACGGTTTTTGAACTTGGATAATTTAGTGGTGAAAACTAAATATTGAATCTACATAATTAAACTGTTATTTTTTTGTGTTCATCCAAGCTTTTTTATAATAATGTCATCCATTTTTTTAAGGTTTACAAAATACATTACTGATCAATTATAAATCGCTCCGATAAGCTCATTAAATTAGTTGGACCAACTTGACAATATGTTTCGAAACTTGCAGCTAATTATAATTGACTGCTCTCGCAACCACTGAAGCACGATCCAACAAATATTCCTCAACTCATCACAATGCAAAATTAACTTAGTTAGGTTGCAATTAAGGTGACTTTTATACGAAATCATGAAAAGTAAGACATTCTTGGCATAATAACAGTGAATATTTTAACTCACATAGATGAGCTACAAAGCTTTTGCATGATTAAATTTTTGTTTATATTTTTTTTTGTCTGCTAATGAGAATTTTATTGATTATTATCATATATATAGTGTAGAAAAAATCAATAGGCCCTGAAGGGAAACTACTTTAAATCCAAAAACTAGATTATTTTACTTAAAGGAAACATTCCTTTGTTTTTATAAAGGAATAAAACTGAATAAAAATGTATTATATCATTTTTGAGTTTTTTTTTATAGAAGGCCAAGCAAATGACTCCCTTCCACCTGGTGGTAAGTGGAAGTAGAGTCCAAATGCGAAGATAGCTAGTGCGGGAGAGAGATTAAACGCCGCACTAGCCACCCTCACCTTGCCGACCTGCAAGGTGCTTCTTCACGCCTCTTTTTAAGGACCCGGCATTACAGGAAGGAGGAAACACATGCGCTGGCAGAGAGTTCCATTTCTTAATTGTGCGACATATAAATGAGTTACCGAATTTCTTGGTACGCGTTTGAATGGTAGTCACAGTTAGGCGGTAACAACGCAGACCAGCACGTGTAGTTCTTAAATGGAAAGTAGAAGGTGGGATTAGTGAAAAAAGGTATAGACGATAGAACACACTAAGTGACGCAATATTGCGACGCAGCTGCAGAGGTTCAAGGTTGTTAGTCACCTCTACATCGCCAATGATGCGTGTTGCGCGCCGCTGCAACCTATCCAAAGCATCGAGTAAGTACTTGGCAGAGCCATCCCAAAGTTGCGAACAATATTCTACATAGGACCGTACTTGCGTTTTATATAGCAAGCACAGTTGATCAGCTGTAAAGAATCGCCGCACCTTGTTCAAGATACCGAGTTTTCGTGAAGCTGTTTTTAGAGGGCTTTTAAGTGTGTTTGAAGTCAGTTTCAATATTTTAGTATTTTTCAAAGAATAACATCATTATAACGTGTATATATTAAATCTACATCTTAAACATCTTTATATCTTATTTATTTCTAATTTTTTTTGAAGCTATACCATTTCGAACCAAACCCCATGTCTTGAGATATTCATATTCTCAAGGGCTCTCTATTTCTAGGCATAAAAATTATTGTCATAAAATCATATTCCATAATTTCGATTGAAATAATCGTCAAGACGCATAATAATCAGGAAGCAGAATGGTAATAAGCATAATATTGTGTGGCAGAAAATCATTTGTCATAAGTATTAAAACCCATAAACTCGAAACACAGAACAACTTGACGCATAATTTTTCAAAGCATAAATAATGTTTAGCATATCAATCACAACGAACAATACGATAACGCAGAATTTCTCTAGGCATAAACTTGCGCGCAAGCATGCACCAATGTATCATGCAGTATGCATGCAAGCACGCATGCAACATGCAAGCAAGCATGCAGCAATGTATCGTGCAGTATGCATGCAAGTATGCATATAACATGCAAGCAAGCCTGCAACATGCAAGCAAACATGCAACATGCAAGCAAGTATGCACAATGCAAACAAGCATGTACCACGCAAGCAAGCATGCACATGCATGGTTTCTGTCACGGCTCCGACGCTGCGGGGCTCCGGTGGTCCCACGCGAGCTTATCGTCGCAGATTGGTTTTCGCTCACCACCGCAGCTTCGGATTGCTGGCCGGCTTCGCCGGCCATCCTCAGTCGCGGCGGCGAGCGATAAAACCACCTGCTCCTCAGCTCGCGGGCCGCCTCGCCCCTCCGCGCCTACGCGGGTTTGAATAACACTCTAGGGGTAGGACAAACAAGACTACGTGGAGTCGGTTTTGCAGCGATTTGTTTCTGTCACTAGTAGCATGAATGAATTACTTTTTCAAATAAAAAAATCAATATATATACTATGCAAAAATTATATCAAATGAAAATATAGAAGATTCGAGTATCATATTTGAATAAAATAATATATGAAATGTTATTATAAAAAGTTAAGTAAAACAGAGTAAACATTATATCCTTTAAAATAATATCACTTCTAATTATAAATAAATGCCCCAAAATATTAGAGATATCATTAATTATGACACTTAAAATTATGGCAAAACATTTTAGGACTACCAATATTATGTCATAAGAAATTAGGAATTTCATTAATTATGCTTCATAAAATTATGCCTTTGGATAATTGTGCCTTATACAAATTATGCAATGAAATAATTATGTGACGTTAATGTTATGCTTTTCGATTATTATGCTTAGTGATTTATGCCAAGCGTCTTTATGACAAACAACATTATGCTTAATGAAAGGTCCCCATTCTCAAGACATGGAGTTTGGTGAGCAACACGTCAAATTTCACATTTACATAACGAAAATCGCAACTATTGCGAGTGATATTAGGGCGGTCTCTTTATCAACATGTAAAGTCTGACACATTGTAGTGTGTACTTAAATATAAATAGATATAGTTTGAGTTACATAAGCATTAGCATCAACCGGGAACCGCATCAGTGTCGACTCACGTCTCTGGCTAATTAGCCAGCAGCGCTGACCTTTCGAGCCGCCCCGTCAGTCTTGACGCACCGTGATCAATACATAAAACACTTTTCACTATCGTATGTACAAACTTATTGACTCTACAACTCTCGTAAATGAAAAGGTAAAAGGAATTCTTTAAATGTTTCATCTTTTGCGATTATTTAAATATATCACGTTGTCTTTAGCTATTAATAAGACACGTATTTTACAATAAAATTTGTAGATACCTGTTCAGATATTTTTACTGGTGGACTGGTAGAGAATGCCTCAGGCATTAAGTCCGCCTTTTGTACATCTTTTGTTTTATGTACGATAAAGATTAAATAAATAAATTATTATTATTAATTATAAATATTATTTTATAATGAAGATCATCATCATCATATCAGCCAATAGACGCCCACTGTTGGACATAGGCCTCCCTCAAGGATCTCCATACCGATCGGTCCTGCGCCTCCCGCATCCAGCGGCTTCCCGCGACCTTCACCAGATCGTCGGTCCACCTTGTGGGGGGCCTACCAACACTGCGTCTCCCGGTACGCGGCCGCCACTCGAGGACCTTTCCGCCCCAACGGCCGTCAGTCCTACGAGCGATGTGTCCTGCCCACTGCCACTTCAGGTTTGCAATTCTTTGGGCTATGTCGGTAACTCTAGTTCTTCTACGGATCTCATCATTTCTGATGTGATCACGTAGAGAAACCCCGAGCATAGCCCGCTCCATTGCCCTTTGGGTGACTTTGAGCCTTCTGATGAGACTCATTGTAAGCGGCCACGTCTCAGTTCCGTATGTCATCACTGGCAACACGCACGAATTGAAGACTTTCGTCTTGAGACACTGCGGTAGATGGGCCGAGAATATGCTGCATAGCTTCCCGAACGCTGCCCAGCCGAGTTGGATTCGCCGATTTACCTCTTTCTGCAAGTTGGACTTACCGAGCTGGACTATTTGCCCCAGGTAAACATATTCGTCAACAACTTCCAGCGTAGAGCCTCCAACATTCACAGGAGTGGGTACTACATGGGAATTCGACATTATTTTGCTCTTTTTCATGTTCATGTCCAAAAGCTTAAATATATCCTCCAACGCAGATGTGAACAGTTTCGGCGATATAACGTCACCCCGTCTCACACCACGCTGAAGTCGTACTGGTTTCGAGTAATGAACATACTTGCTCATAATAGCATACAGCGAAATATACATATAGGTTATTTCGCTGTTTGCTATTATGAGCAAGTATGTTCATTATAAAATAATATTTATAATTAATAATAATAATTTATTTATTTAATCTTTATCGTACATTAAACAAAAGATGTACAAAAAGCGGACTTAATGCCTGAGGCATTCATTCACCAGTCAACCAGTAAAAATGTGAGTAAAAATAATTCGATAGAGTATACTCCTGTGGTTATCCCATTATCACCAAAGTCAGGATCTGTTGATGGAATCTCAGGAAAATCGAGGAAAATCCTTTCATTTCATTAGAAGGAGGTTTCTCAATTCGACCGTGTATATGCTTTTTTATATTTGTTCGCGGATAACTTCGTCGTTTATGAACCGATTTTATTATTCCTTTTGTATTCGATAGATGATACTCCAAGGGTGGTCTCATGGTCACCAAAGTTAGGATCTGATGATGGGATCTCATGAAAATCGAGGGAAACCCAAATTTAAATTAGGGTTCCTTTCACTAAAAAGATTTAATTTCAAAAGGAGGAAGTTTCTCAATTCGACCGTGTATATGCTTTTTTTATGTTTGTTCGCGGATAACTTCGTCGTTTATGAACCGATTTTATTATTCCTTTTGTATTCGATAGAGGATACTCCAAGGGTGATTTCATGGTCACCAAAGTTAGGATCTGATGATGGGATCTCATGAAAATCGAGGGAAACCCTAATTTAAATTAGGGTTCCTTTCACTAAAAAGATTTCATTCACTAAAAAGTTAAAAATAAAAAAAAATACAAAAAATAAAAACCGACTTCAAAAACACAGAAAAGTTTTAAATAATATAAGAATAGTACAGACAACATCACACTTCTATATTGAAGTCGGTGACAAATTTTTGGTGGAACTAGTGAAATTAGTGTTTTAATAACAAGATACTATGGAGTTCCATCAAGAAATTACAACACAAAGCTTTTACTATTTCATATGTTTTACGAAAATATCTGATATCCCTAGGATAACAGACTAGGAAACAACAACACACAGAATCGAGTAGTCTGCACAAGCGAAACCGTCAGTCGCGGGCTAGTACACAACAAACCCAATAATATGACATCCGCTAAATGTGTAGAGTATCGTTAAAAAAGACATCAACGACAAAAGCTCTACGTGCGGTTATTCATTCAATCAGGCTTAAAGCAATAATTAACAACACTTTTCTTCCTTTGTATCTTATCCCTATCTTGTTTTAACTACGTATATTTACTGTTTATCACTACAAATATACATACTTTTTATTTATTTATTTATTTTCTTAAGAAAACCAACAGCGTAATACATTGAGTAGATAACAATCAATAATATGTTTGAAAGTATAGCCAATGACAGGTTTCCCTTAAATTAATTCAAGTACATTTAGAAAAAGACTGAAATAAAATATGAACAAGCAACCCTTTGATAATTAAAATAGAGAAAAAAATAAGAATAAAAAATTTGAAAAGCAAAAAAAAAAAAACGTTACTTTATAACAATTCAAAATATTTATTGACTCTGATAGTAGATAGTGGAGGTCTGATCTTATTTCGTTGTGTAATGACCCACTCAATCAATCAGCTCCTTTATTACTTTGCTCATAAATTTATGTTTGCTATCTGCGAAGAGGTCTACGGATTTGAAGGTTTTGTTATATGTACGAACGATTCTGAGTAAAACCGAGTTTTGTAAGTACTTGGTATGACAGTCGGGTGTTAATAATAGTGGTGTGTTGCGTGTACGATACTTGGGTGTAAGGAATGTCATTTTCGATACCAAATCTGTGCAATCGACTTTACTGTTAATTATATCGTACAATAGGCTCATATCCAGCACAACGCGCCTCTGTTCCAGGGACAAGATTTTGTGTGCCGTACAACTCTCTTCATAGGTCTCAAATGATTTACGACAACGGTAATTCAGGTGTTGAACAAATTTGTTTTGTAATCTCTCAAGCCGTCTTTTATATATGATATATTGTGGTGACCATATAGTGCTGGCATACTCCAAAATACTTCTTACATATGCGAAATAAACAATTTTTATCACAGAAATATCGGAGAACGGTTTACAAGCACGAAAGACAAAGCCAAGGTTTTTGAATGCTTTAGTTGCTATGTAGTCAATGTGATCAGAGAGTAGCATTTTCTGGTCGAAGTACACTCCCAAATCTCTAACATTATGTTTTCGGCTTATGAAGTCATGTTGAAAATGATAATCATACTTAATTGGTTTTGGCTTTCGAGTGAACGTTATACATTCACACTTACTCGTGTTAACTTTAATATTGTTTTTCTTATAATACTCACATAAACTATCCAGGTCACTTTGCAATAATAAACAGTCATGGGGTGAGTTAATTTTGCAAAAAATCTTTTTATCATCTGCATACATGAGAAATTCGGAGTGTTTTATGCAAAATCCGATACATTTTCTATTTTTACAAAACCTTTTAGTCACAGCGTCTATAATAAGTTAATCTATAGCGTCTATAATAAGCGTCTACAATCAAGTTTGAAAACAATACATGAATGTCATTATTTGTATATTTTAATTTTTGTACGTAAATATTAGATTTGTTTACTTACCCGTAATAACGAATCACAGGTGTTATCTAACATTGGTGAGAAGTTGTTGATGTTACATAATTATAAATGACCGCAAAAACACGGTGCAAACCGAATATGTTATGGCTGCACATCCGGAACGGCTCAGTAGATTGACCGTACAGATACAGCGGATATCCTTAACTGTTGAATGCATAGGCGTAGAATCTACATAATTCTTAAGAAGCGGCGATTTTAAACCATCCAATTTTTTATATAGAAATTAAGTTTCACCTGCAAATTCTTCATAAATTTATAGAACGTTATATGTCTGTTGCTTTATAAATCTCTACTATTATATTATAATACCTATACGTTAATTTATTAAAATGTGTTATTATTTATGTCGATCTTTATTTCTTTGGGGTGCATGTTAATAACATTGCTGAAACATGAAAATAGCATTTTCAAACTTTACAATAATTGGAACATCCAAAAAATTTTAAATGTTTCCTGATTCTCTGACATCAGTGAGTGTTAAATACGAGTATACTCGTATATTATATCCACTGCCTTTTTTCATTACTTACATATTTTTTGTTGGTAGGGTATTGAATATTATCGGTGGGTACAGGTTGTTAGTTTGTGAAGAAAGTATGTGGTATTAATATTTGAGCACAAGTTATACTTCGATATACCTATGCTTTATAAAAAAAGAAAACGTCGCCCCATACTAGGATTTTCTCCTGTGTCGTGGGTGCAGTTACAAACATAGAATATCATGCATATACGCCCAGACCGGAACAAATTTCTGTAGGCCATACAAAACATTTGTCCCGTACGGGAATCGAACCCGCGACCCGTTGCGGAGTAGGCCATCACTCGACCTCTGTGTTTATTTAACATATTTAGTTATACCTATACATATAGAACTTAAACATAAGGTGCATTTCAATGGATGTATTTCTTAGCAAGTTATTCTAAAACACGGCTACAAGCTTCTGTTACATCTATGCTATCTAAAAGTTTTACATCATCATATATCGTAATATCATAATTTTACATCACATTATGATTGTTTTCGGTGATACACTTTTGTCTCTACGCCTCAATAGAGCATTAACCTTAATAAAATGAGAACATTACGCCATTATTATTAAAATATTCTTATAATATGTTGACGTTAATTTGATTTGAATATGTTATGTGTAAAATATGTTTAAAGTGATTTTTGTTTGAGAATCAAAATTTGTAACAAAAATATTGTCCTAGCTTTGTCATAGGAGAAATTTGTACAAATAAAAATTGATAAAGAACTTTAACATCTAATAAATGTCATTAAAGTGAAAATTTGTGTTATTTGCTTAATACAAATATTTAAAATATTTACTAGCCAATCACGCATAGGCGGTTAAACGCATCGCTTATTGAGTAAGTAAATGAATATCTATCATAATAGCTTTCAATTTAGTAGGCCTTGTAGCGCCAACGACTAAAGTTTCATAGTCTGGCACTAATCATTTGAGTGTAAGTGACAGCGAATGAGGGGATTTTGTAAAAAAAACCTTTCGAGAAGGTAAAATATTTTAATAAAAAAAGAAATTAATGTGAATAAAAAATTTAATATAACGTTTTAAAAAAGAAAGTTGATTATTATTTTCAATAGCAATTTAGCGGGTCACTTAATTTGTTATAGATAGTAATTACCGGAAGGAGACTCTGTACCAGGGTCATGTGCATGGGTACCTCCGTCTTACCTATTTCTGCCGCAAAGTAGCAGTGCTTGCATTACTGTGTTCCGGTTTGAAGGGTAAGATATGGCACTGAAATTACCGGGTACCGTGACTTTACATCTTGGCAACGTACACTGTGGCCCTTGTGGGGGTTTACAGTTTTACTGCGAATGTCACAGGAGCCACATGTATTATAGGTGACTGTTACCACTTACCATCAGGTGGGCGTTTGCTTGTTTGCCAACTTAATTGCAATAACAAAAAAGATACCGCGTCGTCATACGTCATGAAGAATATACCTTAAATATTTTTAAAACTTTTTATATTACATTTTTGGGGAAAATAGTTTTTTATCGAATGCGTTCTGCGATTGAGAGTAGTGCTCTCAATCGCATAACTTCAATACCACAAAAAAAATACATTGATTTCCTTCAGACTTCAACAGAACAGTAGTTAATCTGAACAAAGGTCTAGGTTTTATTGTTAATCCATGATGTGATAAAGAAGGTATCACATCATGGATGGAGAAGCTCGTAAATCTTAATCAAGATAAAGTATTACAGGATCTACTCAAAACAATATGTTACAAGAACTCTTTCACAAGTTTTCAAATCCACTGAAGTGTCCGATCAGTATATTAAGGGATCTTGTTCCAGGATGACCCAATTCTGAAAAAAAGTAATACTCGAAATACGCCACCAAATTTCGCACCTTTGTGATGAATTGAACTGTTTTCCTTCTAAACACCATCACCTCATACCTGACGCATCTTCGGAAATAACTCATTCATGGAATTATTGCTTACTAAATCAATCGAAGAATTTATATGACGATTCCTTAGAGTTTTATGATTTCGGCGTAAGCTGCACCACAAAGCTTTGAGAGGATGAAACGAAGCGACGTGACGCGTGTTTGTATTCGGGTATTTTTGACCATACACACACCGTACACTATAATAATTAAAAGTATTAAAATTTGTTTTTAAGTATCAGGGATCATTATGTATCGGACACAGCTAGTATACAACTAGCTGTGTCCGCGAACTACGTTTCGTCATAATAATTGTCCAAAAAAAATCTGGAAAGCCTACGACCTTTTCATAAAAAAATTATAAAACTTGGTTAAGCCGTTTAGGAGGAGTTCGATAACAGACACTGTGACACGAGATTTTTAGATATTAGGTTAGTCTCACCAGAATAATTTCGTGTTCTTTACATTGCATGCCCAATGTTTCGATTACAGCATTCTGCGTGTGTCGAGCAAATTAACGGGTCATTTTGCGTTTAAGTCATTGTACGTTTAGGTCAGTTCACGTTTAGGTCATTTTGCGATAGAGTCATTTTGAGTATATGTCATTTTGCATTTAAAACATTTTGAGAGTATGTAATTATGCGTTTAGGACATTTTGCGTCGAGTCCTTGTTGGTCACGGGTCCGTTTTATTTATAAGTTGAGAACCAAAATATAGATTAACTTCTTTTAAAAAATCCCTAGTCGCCTACCTAAATTTCTTGTCAAATTTAATCGTTCATTTTTATTTTATCTAACATTTCAGATGAGCTTCCTACAACAACTTTACCTTCTTAAGGGTTTCAGCAACACTCTTAAACAGTACATATACCAAAACTGTAATATTCATTTTTGATAGGATATCATAGGCGAAACACGTACGTCCACTTACCATCAAATAAAAAAAAACCAGCAGGCGTAGCACGGCCTGCCAAGACTGGACTCGAGTCACGCATTTTCTTACAATGTCAGTGACATAATTTCTATGTCTTAAAGAGTGGCGCGTATTTAGTGTGACTGTCGTGATAATGCGCGTATTTAGATGGTAAGTGGTAAATTTCTTGACGCTCGTCAAGGAACACGTGTGACTGAGTTTTATCACAAATTTCTTGCTCTCCGACTGCTATTACATCTTTCAAAGTATTAAAACCCTTGCTACAACCACAGCAGTCGGAGCACAGGCACGCCAAGAAATTTGTGATAAAACGCCTGCTGCAGCTTGCTGAATAAGATACAACCTAAGTACGACATCTTACAATTGGGTAGTTTCTTTTTGTCTTAATCAACACAAGTCCCGTCCCATGAATAACAAAAGCAGCTACTTTAAAGCCTTACCTGCTTAGAAACAAGGTTCTATTTAACGCATTCAAAAACTGGATATTATAAGGAAGCGGAATCATATTACCTCCTCGTTCTACGCAAACGGTCAACGTGTTCTATCGCAATACCTGTAAGTGACAGCTATTACAATTAAATGATCATAATTAATATACGCATGCGCGCAATACAAGTCTTTGAGTTGGTTTGCGTATAGGCGATTTTCGTGTATCTCGAGCGAAAACGAAAGTGAAGTATATTGATAAGCTTTATACTCTTTTTTATTTTTATCGGAAGTCAACAATAAAACACACGTTTCTTCCTTGAGCTAGTGTTACATTATTTCACAGAAGGTTCTACTAATCTGTATGAAAAATAAAGTCTGTATGGTGATGGATTTAGAATAAATATGTTGCTGCTCCTTTTTTTCCTGTGGATATCGTGAGAGTCGACTATGGAAGCTCATTGTAATTACACCTCTTCGAAGAGATAAAACTCGAAACAAACCCTTATTTCAACAAGACTTGTCAGGGTAGTGTAGGCCTATTCCTCCTCGACTTGCGTCCGGATCCAATATCCTATCTATCTTTCGGTTAGTTTACTGGAGTTAGAATTTTGGCGTATTTTGTATGGAGTTAATGTCAAATACCTTTCGCTAGTAACTAAATCTACAGATATCAATATTGAAAGCGGCCGTAAGAAGAGACCGTGCCCTTGCAGTGGGAGGTATATGGGTTGAAATGATAAAAAGAGAAGCGTTCGTAACAAAACACGCTTTTTATATTTCGTCTGTGACTCGATCTTGAAATCATAATAGGTAATATTGATTAGTGCCATTACTTCAATATCGATTGTAAGTTCAATATCTTGCGGAGTTATTAAACCTACAATGCAGGTTACTGTAGGTTAGCTGAGGTAGCTCTCCTGTTATATCCAAAAACACATTTTGAAACCCTCTCATATTGTTTACATTTCTCGAGATACAGATGAGCTAATATGTTTGTCTCTGTAATTTGCAGAATTCCGTCAACTTATTAAGCTGTAAGCATGTTAAGAAAGTCAAAAAATAGCTATGTTACTAAACTAAAAATAAATAGTGTTATTTTGAAACAAAGCAAGATAGATTTTAAAATGTTTTTACTAAAAAAACAAAATACACACAAAAATACTTGTATGTTTTATTTATTGTCTAATTTATTTTTGCACTTACCCACCTACCCCTTAATTTCCTTTCATTATATTCATATTTCTATAGTTGTCTGGAAGAGATTGCTGTGTAGCTTTGGCTTGTTCTGTGCTATTTGTAATTTATCAGATACTAGCTGTGCCCGCGAACTACGTTTCGCCTTAATTTATTTTTTCCCGACATCTTCAACAAATATCGTTAATGTACACAGAAATAAATACAAAAACTTAACAAATTATATACTAAAACCTTCCTCGAGAATCACGCTATCGAGTGGTGAAAACCGCTTGAAAATCGGTGCAGTAGTTTTTGAGTTTATCGCGAACAGACAGACAGACGCGGCGGGGGACTTTGTTTTATAATATGTAAGGAAATCCTATTGTTTGCATTAAAGTATATTATCATTATTATATTATTGAGATACGTAGATTTCATTAATTTTTATAAACTTTTTGTAGAGACATTTATTTGTAACTAGCTGCTGCCCGCAACTTCGTCTGCGTTCCCTGGGGAACTCATTAAAATATTCTATGTCCTTTTCCGAGACTCAAACTATCTCTCCAAGTTTCATCTAAATCGGTTCAGCGGTGTAAGCGTGAAGAGGTAACAGGAGGGACAGACAGACACACTTTCTTTATAATATTACAATCAAATCAAAATTATGGATTTAAATGTACGATTACAATGTATTATTATGTATTAAGGATTACAATGTCCATGCCTAGTGCATGTACATTGTAATCCTTACTAATTATCAACTATAGTTATCTACATAGATTGTCGTCTAATGAAAAAATCAGGTACAGTTACGAGTATTTATGCGTAACGGTCTCTTTATTTATTTAAAGCAACCATTTAACAATCATTACAACTAATAGTCCAAACAGAATAGAGGTCATTCGGCCAAAAGTTCGCGCATATTAGCATCGGCAAGATAAAATATGATGATCGATGTCAATGATCTCTGGTGATTCATTATTTTGGCGTGGACCAACAAACACAAATAGCATTGTTTGTGTCACGTCCGTCTATCTGTCCGGTGCATAACACAAGTTTTCTAAGATTTAAAGTAAACATCATCGTTAGAGACCAAATAATGTGTGAAGTCAGATATGTTAAAAATGTAATTCGAAAATTCAGTGCAATGTTTATTCAAAAGTCAGTGAACGCATATCGTAACTCCGTGTCGCGGAGGCATTCGCCTTTAGATTGTGGTACCTATTTGTCGTTAGATTGTGCTCTTTGCCATTAAAATGTGTTAGACCGTCAACTCAGTAGAGCGCTTAAAACGTTAAAAGATACCATTATTTCGGTCTATTTTTCGGTCCAAAAGGTTTTATTTAGCTTACCATGTTTGTTTGTTTGAATCAAGTTTAGTAGATAAAATTTTACCCCCTTCCTGTTGACAGATTGATCTCATATTTGGTACACACCTTTAGTTCTGATGACAATCGAATTTAATATTATCAGTATCATTGTAAATCCAAGATGGCCGCCGCTACAAATGGCGGATGACATATTTTTTCACAACCCCCTCAATATGGGCTTGATTTGTAAAATACTGTACACTATAACAGAAATGAAAAAAAAAATACTTTACTTATTTTTAGCTTCAAACAAGCCGTGTATATCGAAACTCGATATACACGGCTGATACCGACAACGATGAAGCGCTGACAATTAGTTTAAAAAGAGGAGTAGGTATTGCTCCTCTTTTTGACAATCGAATTAGGTACATACACTCGCGACGTCTATTCAGATGCACGTCTTTTTTTTGTTTTTTTTTACGTTGGGAAATGCATTACGCATACCCCGCGCTCGGCAAGGCGCGGGGTTATGTCGGACTCTCCGCGGCCCCTGGGGGCAGAGTGCCAGCCAGAAACCGCGTCATACCGACTAAAACCCAACGATGCCCCCTCACAAACGTCTTGGCACGAGAACGCTCATCACCGCCGCATCCTCCCTGTCATCTGACGAAGAGGATACGTCGGGAGGGACGCCCCGCTGTCGGAAAAGGCCATGGGAACCCTTTCGGACACTTCCATGACCTCGTCAGCGTCAGCTCGCCTACGGCGAGCCCCTCTCGCCTCCCCAAGTTGGGGAGGCCGGCGATGCTCCTGGGCATTAGGAGCATCGACGACTGGCGGTGACCTGTGCAATGCAGGACTCGGGCTTCCCCGGCCCGGGTCCCGCTGGTCACCGTCAGGAGGAAGAAGACGGGCAAACTGCCGCCTCCTCCGCCCCAATCTGCTCCATTCAGATGCACGTCTGTACCCACCTATTTTGACTACAAACCATTGGCTTATACCACCTAAAACAATTCGACACTGGCACTTGCTGTATAGAAATATACCAACAAATTACTCAAATCAAATGTCAGAATACTGTTATCGACATTTGTACAACTTTAATATGTAGATCCAAACATTGCAACGGATCTACGAGTATATTCATACTGTATATATTCGTCATATTTGCAAATGCAAAACGCTATTTGATGTGATGTTCACAGTACTTAAATCTACAGATGAATTATTACTGTACGATGTTTGATCAGTGCTTCGTCTATTCAAATTGTATTTACGTGATGCGAGTACATCTACTTGACACAAATACAAGTTATTGAATGCTGTTAAATCGAATGTTCCATTGGATGACTCATCAAAGAACATGAATATTGAATGTATATTTGATGACGATAATATTAAACTTTTCATAGCCCACATCGATAAATCATCGGCTTGATTTTTTTCACCAGTGCCCGCTGACTTAATTATTACAGTTAGATAGATTGCGATACCCGACAGGGTCCATAATTTGTACTTTTTATATATGTACCCTTTGTAAACATTATGGTTGCAATAAAAATATTGAGTCCTGTAGTAGCAAATAATTATACATTACTAGTTATGCCCGCGAACTACGTTTTGCCATAATAATGCCGAAAAAAAATCTAGAGGGCCACTCTTGTCTTGAAAAATAGCCTACAGCCTATTTTCAGACCTACCAAATATACATAAAAAATTTCATAAAAATCGGTCAAGCCGTTTCGGGGAGTTTGATAACAAACATCCTGACATGAGATTTTTATATATTATTATTAGATACCTATAGTTTTGTCATGGACCCCATCGAAACTGAGTGTTCCATCTCAAAAAAATGCAAAAGTCTTTTTTGCAGAGACTTGCAAAATTTATTAATTGATTTCTTGGATGGAAAAAATATATAAAATACTTTTCCATCCAACCTACAATGTACTTTTATTTTGTAGAAATGCATAATTTAAGCACTAACTGTAGAACTTTTTTTTATGGAGCGTCCGGCAAATTACCTCCCGCCTGATGTTAAGCGGTGAAAGAAGCCCAAATCAGTTGACAGATAGAGTAGGGACGACATCCTACCTGCCCGCCCCTTGCCAGCCCAAAAGATACTTTTTCACGCCTCTTTTGAAGGAACCCATGTTGTAGGATGGAGGAAACACATGCGCAGGTAGAGAATTCCAAGTGTGGGATGAACGACAGAAGAAGGAATCTTGGAATTTCTGGAGAAGGCCCTTACGCGGTTTCTTTTACGAATATTTTTTTATATATTATACACGCACGTTAGATTACTTTTTATTACTCTAAACACTACTTTTGCTAGACTTCTGGATCTCAGTAAGGTCAATTCGCATACGGCTACTACTTGCACGACCTAAATAATCATTAGCCAAGAGTCCAAGAGCGAATTCCCACAGTGTGCTATGAAGCGGCGTCAGCTTACATGCCACCCATTGTTCCAGCTGCGGTCAAGGGCACCGCCGAATGCTTTCCCGAGTTCCCGCAAACCACGATGGATTTACTTGAATGCATTTATCAAATCGTCTTAATCTTCTGCCCACCATTATGCTGGATTCTCACATTAACAAAATGTGATTTAAATCTAATAGTATTTTTTTTTGTTTCAGGTACGATCCACTATGACGTTGTGTCTACTTCTTCAGGTTCGGTACTATAGATTATATATACGATATACTATAGATACCTCAAACTTTTTTCTAATTTATCCATGCACCACGCGATGCACATTACTCATCCAGGTCACAAACATGCACACTATTAGATACCGTAATGCATATACATTATATCGTCAAATAAAAAGATAATTTGAATTCGCCGCATATTATTTTAACATATACATACAGTTCGCATGTAATTGTAATGTAGCATGTAATTTTCAAATATTACTCGTATATGTCTGATCTTACATAGTAAGTTAATATTATGCTTCCGTAAATATAAGAATCAAACAAAATCCAAAAATTATAACTTAAACACTTGACAAAAATTTCGGCTATCAAACGCGATAACAAATATTAATTGCAAAATTTGTAATTCAGGTAGGTAGGTGGCTAAAATTACCACGTAAGATCTATGTAAAAAAGATTACTGTTTTACTTTCTAAGGCTCTGTATAGACGTACTACACTCCGATCGCAAAACCGCAGTTTGTTGATACACCGAACTTTTTACTTGTATCAGTCTCAATACCTCAAACTTTTTCTTATTTATTACACAGCACTCGTAAAAAATCATTTTTGTATCTCATCAGTACACGCATACACACATAGACAGAGCATAAACCGTGTAACAATAACATGATTTGGTATATTTTGATTCTAAACTAAGGAAATCGCATTTAATTTTTTAACATATACATTATAGCATTATATTAAAATCAATCATTGAACGCACTCCTTTTAGAAATATGCTGAATATTCCACCTTTGATAAATAATAGAAGTGGTTCTGCTATTAGTCCTTAGCTGATAAATCGCTGGCATGTAGCCACACCCGTTGGCAACAATAAATACTCTGTCAATCATTCACCGCAGAAACAGTTGTCGTTGGCACCTTGATTACTCCCCTTCGGCCAGCCGCGTCATCGCTGCCTGCTAGCGACGACTGACAATAAAATACTTGATATCAGTATCTGTCCGCCCAGCTCAACTAGTAAACTACTGGTTTCGTATGAACAAAATATCTGATCTGGCTGACGACATCAAAAAGATTCCTGTCGTTGCATGCCGTTGCGTGTTATATTGATATCAGCACTTGTGTAATAAGCAGTACCTAATTAAAAATTGCTTTTTCCCTTTTTAGGGCTCCATAGTTAACAAGGAACCCTAACGGCCTTATTAATAAAAATTTTACTGCTTGGATCATCCTCGGATTAGTTACTCCGTGTTTTGTCTTATTTTAACATATGACAGTCGACATGTGCAAAAACAAGACAAAACACGGAGTTACTAATCCGAGGACGATCCAAGAAGTAAAATTTTTATTAATAAGGCCGTTATAGTTTAGCCATGTCTGTCTATCTGTCTAGTTTAACGACTCTTAGTACTAGATAGCTGTTATTTGGCATGTATATACAAAGTGTCTCATACCCCCCATAAAAATTATACTTAATATTTATTTAACCAAAAAGAAAGTGTCAACCTTAATAACTTGTCATAACAAGCAAAATTTATGAAAATTCAATTTTAGAACAGTTTTAGGTTGGCACTTTTGATAGTTTAAATAAAATTAAATGTTATAATTTTTATGGGGAGATATATATGAGACACGTTGTATATTAATTACGCCGACAGAGTAGTAAATGAAAAGTTTTCACAAATTATGGTTTACCAATTTTTAATACTTGGTGAAAGAAAATCGCGTACAAGTTCCATTGAAAATAAGTAAAATAAAGTTGTTGAGTATAACGGGTTGGGCGGAAATCTTGGAGGGCAAAGGTGAGGCTCTCGCCGTGGGACTAGATATTGCTAAGGCGTTTGATAGGGTCTGGCATAGAGCTCTTCTCACGAAGCTACCATCTTATGGAATCCCCGAGGGACTCTGCAAATGGATAGCCAGCTTCTTGGACGGTAGGAGCATTAAAGTCGTCGTCGACGGCTGCTGTTCCAAAACCATGCCCATAAACGCTGGCGTTCCACAAGGTTCGGTGCTCTCCCCAACTCTGTTCATTCTGCATATCAATGACATGTTGTCCATTGAGAACATACATTGCTATGCAGATGATAGTACGGGTGATGTGCGGTATACCGACCACCAGAATGTCCCTCGGATTTCGTTGCAAGAAAGGCGGTCACAACTTGTGTCTGAAGTCGAGGACTCTCTAGAGCGAGTCTCCGAATGGGGTGCAAAGAACTTAGTTAAGTTCAACCCCACGAAGACACAAGGTTGCGCATTCACTGCGAAGAAGGACCCATTTATCGTAGTGCTTCAGTTCCAGGGAGTTACTCTTCGTATGTCCGGTGCTATTGGGATCCTCGGTATGGAAATTTCGCCCAAGGTGCAGTTTGGGAGTCATTTGGAGGACAAAGTCAAATTGGCGAGCAAAAAACTGGGCGTCCTGAACAGAGCCAAGCAGTACTTCACTCCTAGCCAGCGGCTGATGCTTTATAAAGCACAAATACGGCCGCATATGGAGTACTGCTCGCACCTCTGGGCAGGAGCTCCGAAATATCAACTCGACCCTCTTGACTCCCTGCAAAGGCGTGCATTCCGCATCGTTGGTGATCCCAATATCACGGCCTCAATGGAGACGCTGGAGCAAAGGAGAGACGGGTAGTAAATATAGACGAGCGAATCATGTGCAATTGTGGAAAAATAAAACCATAACAAACTTAATAATAATAATAGCACGGAATACCACATTGCGCGTGGCCCGACACGCACTCAGCCGGGTTTTTTTTAAGTTCTCAACAATGGAATTCTCTCTTATAGCAGTCTTAAGTTTTAACTCTTATTATTTGATAAATTAGCAAGTGAAATCCGCAAGCATACCGTCGTAAATCTGTATATTATTTAAAATACACATAACTTTAAATTAGTTAATTATAAGTACTGGATAAGTGAATTGGAGCATCGATAGTGCTGTGGACTCGGCACTTGCCTTCCAATCGGGAGGTCCGGGGTGCGAGACCGCAATGTACCAATGTGTTTTTCATTTTTCGAAGTTCATAATATGTACATTTGTCTGACGTTCCTACGGCGAAGAAAAACATCGTGAGGCAACCTGCATATTATCTGCGAAGAATTTCAAAGGTGTATGTGAAGTCGACCAATCCGCACTCGTGGTTGACTGAGGCCTAATCAGTAATTAGGCCTTAGTCAACCACGATGATTAGTAATCACCCTAACATAGGGTAGGCTCGAACCCATCGGTGGGAACGTATATGAGCTGTGATGATGAAGTACGGTAAGGTGATGGTATAAATCGTTTCCCATCTTCTGCCCTGCCTAGTGAAAAGCTCCCTTACTTATCTTACTCCTCTAATGCTTGACCTAAACTTTGCATTTTTATTTTAAAAGAGTTTTCAAGTGTAAGTCAGGTACCTTACAGGAACCACACACACAAACACACACACACCACACACACACACACACACACACACACACATACACTAGCTATCACATACATATATACATGCACACATATAGACAAACTACAAACACATACACACAATAGGCGCAGCTTCTGTTGCTAAATACTTGCAGCATGCTATCATTGCATAACTTTGTGTATCCTCGGTGCAGTATTAACTTATTTTATTTCAGTCACGATTAATCACGACTTAAGTAAAGTAATTAAAGTATTTAAGAATAATACGATCACGTAGCCGCGCACTCTATCTGTAACCCGCTAAAAACTGGGGTCACCAAGATACAGGCTTAGCCTAGTTTGGGGGCCCATTAGTAATATTGAATATTATTGTACAGTGCAAATATTATTTTGATTTTATTCCAGAAGTAGATAATTGTAAATTAGTGTTTTGATCTAGAATAATGTTGTTTGTATGAATTTTATTTTATTGTTTTATGGAAATAAATATCTTAAATATCTTGAACTGAGAGTCCATTGACGATAGATGAATGTCACACTATTAGAAGGAATAACTATAGGTATCTAACAACTACAAAAATACAAAACTAAAATTTACGTTTGTTGGAACATTGTTCGACAATGTTGTAAATCCGTATTTCTCTTTTGCTGAAAGAGTCCAAACTACAAAGTACAACTTTAAAGTTTAACGAATCTCAAATTTTACTGTAGCAAATGACGAGTATTAATAAGAAGTCACTAATCTCCACACTGCCACCATTATTTCATAAACTGCAAATATTACTAACTAATACCTTACATTATTTTTAAACACACATCGTCATCACATCGAACCAATATTAATTTAATTTACTTTATTAACGGTTTTTGCAAGCTTTTTCCAGTTCATTGGGTAACTTGGCCTTGAATTAACAAATCTGAAATCGCACCCAACTTTTAATTACCTAGATTTTGAACTCAAGGTTGAATAAATATTAAGAACGTTTAGTTTATTTAATTGTAATGGATAGTACTCAAATTTCTAGTTGCCTTGGGTTTGCAGCGATGAAATTACATGTCCTCAATGGTGAAATTTAATTATTATCCCGAGACAAAGTAAAGTATTTGCCGATATAATATTGGTCTATTGCTAATTTTCAAACTACACTGACAAAATGAATGTAACGTTTTCTAATCGTGGTAAATTCTTTCAGTCGTAATCCCAAATATACATATATCTTTTTTTCCTGGTCAATACATAATTTATTAGGTAATATAATATTACACTTAAATTCTATGTTTATAGGAGATAAGCGATTTAATGTGTATGTGGTTAAATGAGTAATAAATATGCTTAATATGCTTTCGTAAAAATAACAAACAAACAAGGTTAAAAAAATAATTTTAAACAATTACAAGATTTTAAAACTAAAAACTGAAAAAATAAAATTGCAAGAGTAGTAAGAGTAGGGAATTATAAGAGCTATTGTAATAGCTTCAAGAGAAACGAAATTACTCTATCACTGACTCTATTATGTTGGAATCACTGTAAGTTTGTATAGCGCTTAATATTTATAATTGTGAAGTGTTTTTCAACCGGAAAAATTATTCTAAGACCTTTGTTTTCATACATAGAGTCAATAACCACAAGACTTGAGACTCAACAGATAAATATCAAACAGTAATTAATCAACCTTTATTATGTGCCAACCTTCGCTCGACGCCATGAAACGTCGTTATGAATTGTCATAAACCATAAGAAGATCAGATGAATACAATGTAGAGATTCAGTAACTTCAATAACTCATTGGCCAATAAAAGCATGTGAGTAATCAAACACTAAAATACTCATATTTTAATGGTTAATGCAAAGAGTCAAACGTAAGAAAGCCTTACAATTAGTTCAAGGTCCCCAGACGCAGTAAAAAGTTACAGAAAAAGTAATGGCGTGACTAATAGTGGCACGCGCTATTCCGCAACGCCACAATAAAGTTGTCACATAAAAAATTGCCGGAACAATTTGATACGGCGATCGTGACACGAAAGTCACATTTCATGCCCGTTTCTGTAGTAACTGCGGATAGTTTAGTGCGTGTGTTACAACAATTTGATTGGTGTATTTTATTTATTATTAATTGTTAGCAAACAAGAAATTTTTATTTATTGTCTCGTGGAAAATTTAAGAATCATGGTGTAGAAATTGCTTTAAACTTGTAATTTTGACGTGTGTAATTATGTGTAATATGTGATATTAAGACTCATTTCTCGTGGTTACACCATTGATGAGTTGGTATTGTTTCCAAGTCAACTTTTACATGCCTTGGCTTATTGAAAATTACCTGATCAAATGGCTTAGTGAATATCACTGGAACTCTCTTTGCAATTAGAGTTGCCTTTCTATTCAAATGTACTTCTTCGTTGTATCTTGCTAAAAATGCTTGATTAAAATGATTAAGACATAAATTAAAATGCTGATTCTCACATGCTAAATATATATTGATAGCTTGTACAAAAACAGACAGACCTTTTTACACTCAAGAACCGATTGTATGGAAGCTGGAAACATCGATTTTCTGGATAGATCAGGCCTATTTTACCATTGATACCATTTGATAGAGCTCGCTAAGCACTTTTAGGAACAGTATTCAGTTTTTCGATTTCTTATATTATTGCTTAGAAAAAACCCAGTGAGATCACTCATAGTTTCCATCCTGTATGTGTTTGCCTTGCCACAATTAACCGTTTGACTACCCTTACCCTACCCCAGCCTATCTGGCCAGGCCTATAGTCGACCAATTCCTCCTCGTCTAAGGAGAGATTCGTGCCGAGGTTCTAATTGAAATTGCATCCAAAGAATTAGATCTATCTTAAAATGCTGGTTTTGACAGATGTAGCACCCAAACGCTCAAAGTGGAATAATCCATTCATTCAACGTCAAAACTGCATCTTAAGATCTACCTCAATTCTTGAAGCATTTATTAATACGAGCCCTAACATTGGGACGTATGTGTGATTAAAGTTGTCTATTACTGGAGATACACTTGTGCTTATTAGTAATATTATGTTTATAATAATAACACATTATTACATTTAAAAATGTACAAAAATACAGAGAAATATGAATATGCCTACATATTACTAAACTTTCATTTTTTTATTAAAATGTGTGATATCCTGACGTTGTACAGAAGTTTCTTATT
This sequence comes from Schoenobius gigantellus, assembly GCA_963935595.1. NCBI lineage: Eukaryota > Metazoa > Arthropoda > Insecta > Lepidoptera > Crambidae > Schoenobius > Schoenobius gigantellus. Next base: position 26,148,117 of record OZ012553.1, on the reverse strand, counting down.
AGTTCAATACAAGGCTGTGCGTATTAAGTAAATAACTTAATAGCCAAACATATGAGCTTAAAAATATTGTTATTGCAAACTACTCGTACATTGTTTATAGCAAAAAACATAGACAAGAACTTGTAAGCGCAAATATCTGTCTTTTAACTCGTAGTCCTTATGAAATGGATAAACTACGATTCTTCCTGTTTACTGTATGGAATTATGTTTAGAAAGCTACAAGGATATACACATATTTAAATTCTTATTGTGCAGATTGCACACGAACATGATCCTCGCCATACGAAGCAAGCCCGATTCAATCCTAATATTAAAATGCAAAAGTCGGACACTGACATCAATGGTATTCGCAAAACGTGACGCCTTGCTAACATTTTCAACATGACCTATGACATACGCGTTGATTATGGGGAATAACTGCCTGGAGCCAATAAATCTTCAACACAATAGACGTCCGCCATTACGTGGCACCGTACTGATTAAATTGTTTGCTTGGATAAAACTTTCTCTAATTACGTATTGTGGCTAACATCCTATATCGGTGTTTTTTTCGTTTTTATCAACATTACAACAGCACTGGGTAAAAAGGCAAATTAAATGGGCGCTCACACCGCATCATCTCTGCGTTAACTTTTTATTACCCAACCTTTTTCGCGCGTATCTCGTATGTTCGTAAAATTCACGACAATACGGAATACGAAACAGCTACGCGGCTGGGTGGATTTCAACAATTAAGGTATTGTTTTAGATTCGACTCAAAAACCATAGTCCCTTCTATGTTTTTTTTAAATTAAAAATCAAAAGGACGGATTATTCGCGCTAAATTTATGGCCCATTTTATATTACTAAAATTTAATGTGGGTAAAAAACTTTGACTTTCAGCTCATAATCTACTCCGTTAAACCGAAGTAGTTTTTTTTTAATTTTGTTCTCTTGCTCACCACAACATAAAGGTTTCAGTCATAATAGAGCAAATCTAGTTGGAACACCCGGAGCTTTACGTTATAACCAGCAAGCAGTGGGTTTCGTGAACTTGCCTCTTAGCATCGAAATAGATTTTTCTGCCTTAAACAAGGGTTTAGTTTTGAGTTCTCATTTCTTTGCAGAGATGTAGTGTGATTGTAGCTAAACTCCGATATGGAGCACCGACACATTTATTCCAAATCCGACACGTTATTAGGCAAAACAGTTCAACAAACAAATAGAACAATAGTGAACATAAGAACTTCTTTCTAAGAAAGATCTCATCTGCTTGTGAACATATCAGGAATGAAAAGCTTTAGTATATTTATTAACCAATTGGACGACTAGTTGGTTGGTATATTATGACGAAGCTATTATATTTATTCGGATATTATAATGATAAATAAACGCAGTCAATTAAAAGAGAAGTTTGTATACTGGCTACTTGCGTATCACATAAATCCTCATTAGGTAAGTTAGCTCTAACTTTTCCTTTTTTTTCTTATAACATCTAAAGAAAACACTGTGCGCCCTATAATTCAATTACGAAAATCCACAGCCTCAAAGCGATGAATACCGACAAAGGCAACTTTCCATTTCTTCAACGGTTACAAAACGGAACGTATCAAAATTAGATGAGATTATATCAATAACATAATCTATAGTTTAATAAAAAACTAATAACATTTTATCGAGTTAAATAGAATATCAATGTAATGGAGTTCGTGCGCGCAGAACGGTAATTTGTGCGAGCCTTATGTAACGTTAATAAGATTTAATATATTATTCGACATGACTGTTACTTGCGCTGCCTAAAAGTTTACCGCGATGTGACCAAGCCTGCGGTACGCAAATACTACTTCCGGTCTCGTCTGTTGCAATCGGATAATTTCCGTGTCATTTATTTTTGTATTCTAAAAAGTAACTCTCTTTAACAGGTTCAAAAAGGACAACGTAGACGTTACGTAAAATTCTTAACGATGTAATGTGAACAGAAAGTGAAGTGTCTAAAATACCGGAGGTAGACTCTGTACCAGGGTCGTCTGCATGGGTACCTCCGTCTTACCTATTTCCGCCGCAAGCAGCAGTGCTTGTATTGCTGTGTTGCTTGAAGGGTAAGGTAAGGCAGTGAAATTACTGGGTACCGTGACTTTACATCTGATGACACAAGTTGGCAACGTACACTGTGGTTCCTGTGAGGGTTGCAGATTTGCTGTGAATCTCACAAGAGCTACATGTGTTATAGGTGACTGTTACCACTTACCATCAGGTGGGCAGTTTTCTTGTTTGCCAACTTAGTAGCAATAAAAATAATTCTTGCTTTTTCATTTTTAAGCCGCCACCATGCTCTAGTGGTTTGGTCTTAGGAATTCAAATTCCTATGGGGGACAAAGTTTTTCTGCATGTTTCAGTTGGTGCAAGAACTTGTGACCTCGCAGGACTAGCTACTACCTTACCCAAGTTTGTCGCCATAATAACATAAGTATGAAATAACGCTAAGATGGCCAGTTCTTCATTTGTTGAGTCCAGGTGAAGCTCCGTTCCGTCTTCGGTCTTAACGCCACTTACTATCAGATGAGATGAAGGCCAAAAGCTGTGTTAAAAACAATATTCCATGTTTTTATTGAGCATCGACTGGACTATCTTCAATACTGTAGAGAAACTATACATTTATAACTACGAGTATAATACTATCACTACAACTTTTTAAGTATAAGTCAACTGCTTTTTATCCAAGGCCAGAAAAAGCACAAACTATACATACAAAATTGTTGGTTAGGTACTTGTCTTTTAGTACGTGAGCCGAGTGAGCTGAGCGAGCGAACCGCGAAAATGGTTATATCAAAACGCCCGGAAACAAAATTATATAAATGGAGTTTATATTACTCATCTACAGTATAAATAGTGGTATGATTTTCAGACTAAACTATTGAGAAACTCTACGTAAATATTTAATGTATTAATTATAACTGTGAGTTGCAGAATGATCGCATTTGTACAAAATGATTTCTGAGCTTGTCGTACCTGAATAGGCATGACCAACAAAGGCTCTGTAATAGTACATTACTGCAGAGGCCGGGAAGTTAGGGATCGCCGGACGAGTAATGCTTAACGGACGCCGGACGACAATAATTACGAGTCCGGCAATCCCATTCCCGCCGAGGTATGTATAGTGCTTTTCTCAATAATTGCGAGGAAATAATGAGAGACGTAATAGTAGAATTAATTATGAAATTCAGTGTAATAATAATACCATATAAATAAAAACCTTTCATATTAAAATATTGTTTAATGTTGTCTATTTACTTATTCAAATATTTATAATTGCCGTGATCTTCGTATAATTTGGCTTTATGATCTGTAAATAAGACAATAGTAGGTACCTAATAATAATAAGCTTCCTCTCGTTCAACGATTGCGTGCCCAACGGGTCCATAATGATCTTATTTTTTGTGAACCACCTATTTTACACATTATGGTTTGCATAAAAGATTTTGAATTGAATTGAATTGAAACAAATGAGTATAATATGAATAAAAAAACAAATTAATTTTTTTTATTTTTTTTTTAATTTTGTTTATCCCATTTGGGAAAGGCAAAGGCGTCAACCATACAGCCTAGTCTGTATGCAATAAACTATTGTTATTCATTCTTCTTTTGAATTCACAAATCGCCAAACGTAGAGGTTACATATTCATAAATTGCTTCAAAGCATTTTTCAATGGAAAGAAGTTTTTGTAAAGAGCGCGGTAGATCTTGCTGGTGTTTCATTATTTTTGAAATTTCTTCTAATAAAATGTTTCTTTGCAGGGCAAAAATTGGACATTCGTAAAAAAGGTGATGCAGAGATTGAGGTAAGGTGGTGTTGCACCAGTTGCACGATGGGGAAGAAGTCATGCCTAGCCGGTACAAATGGTCATTGAATCGACCGTGCCCAATTCGCAAACGGCAAATAATAGTAAAAAATCTTCTGTTTATGTAATTGTGTCTATTGAACCAGGGTTGTTTTATTTTATTATTTATTTCTCGATACCACTTCCCTTTTATGAGCAAAGTACTATTCCAGTGTTCTTCCCATAGCTTCAATATTTCTTTCTTGATTAGAGCTGTACAATCAGTATATGAAATTGATATGTTTTTTATAGGTACGTCTAGAGTGTTCATAGTTTTGGCCAGTTTATCTACTTCCTCGTTTCCATATACACCGATATGAGCTGGAGTCCAAAATAATATAATGTCTATTTGATAATTTATTTTTAAATGATGTATCTGATCTCGGATATTATATATTAAATGATTTGTGACTGATGAAAAGGAAGGATTTCTCAAAGCCATCAACACACTCATGCTGTCAGTAATAATAATCCATTTTTTGTATTGGCTGAACTGTTGAATGTAGTTAAGAGCTACAATTATAGCATTCGCCTCAGCAGAAAATATGCTGGCATTTTGGCACATTTTAAAACTATGTCCAGTTTTACTACCTGCATCATACATAGCTACTGCAACACTTACATTCGTCTTTGAACCATCTGTATAAATTGATCGATAATCATTATAAGCCTGTAGACTTTCGTAAACATCATATTTATCTTTAAAATCTTTATGTAGGACAATATGAATGTCACAGAATTTACTAGCATATGAGCCACTATAACAATGTAAAGTAGTACTACAAAATATATTACATTGTTCTTTTAAACTTATAAAATGTGAGAAATTCTTTGAAAGAAAAGTGTTAGTGGAACATACATTTAATTTATTTAAAAGATCATTATTCGAACGTGATAAGAGTTTAAAAAGAAATTTAAGTTTTAAAAATTCAAAGCGAATAACCATTGGTGGTAAATGACATTCGACCTGCATAGAATTTATTGGGGAAGTGTTCATAGCACCTAGTATTAATCGTAAGTTCTTATTCTGTATTTTATCAATAATATCTATGTATTTTGGATCGGAAGCGTAACAAAAGAAAGCATACTCAAAATGACTTCTGACCAAAGCTTTATAAAGCATTAACACAATTTTAGGATCAGCACCCCATTTCAATCCAGTAACGGACCTAATTACATTAGTGGCTTTTAAAGCTCTGCTCACCAAGCAATCAACATATAAATCCCACGTAAGATTTTCGTGAAAAATAACACCCAAGAATTTAACTGAATTATCAATAGGCAAAGTATGATTGCTGTATGTAATATTAATTAGAGGTAGAGAACTGTATTTTGGGCAAAATATTACAACTTTACTTTTTAAAAGGCTAACATTTAAATCAAGTTCTGAGAAGTAATCTGCCAGCTTCACTAGATTATTATTTAATGTTAATTGAATATCTAATACATTAGTACCTTTACAATAAATGACAAGGTCATCAGCAAACTGAAGATTGTTGACTAAATTATTATTAAGAATGGAATTTAGTTTTCTTATATACAAAATATACAGAATAGGACTCAAGATGCCTCCTTGACATACACCTTTGCTCGAAAATCTAGGGCCTAAAAATTTATTATCTATTTTGACATACACTTTTCTATCCGTGAGAAAAGCATATATCCAATAAGCAATTTTTACAGGTAAGAAAGATAATAGAGATTCAAACAAAATACCATGATTAACGTTATTAAATGCACCTTCTATATCAAAAAACACTGCTATTGTATACTCCATATTCTTTTGAGCTGTAGTGACGTCCAAAAAAAAATGTGCTAAGCTTTCTTGAGCCGAAAGTCCTCGCCTAAACCCAAACTGGTTTAAAGGTAAAATTGAGTTCTTTTCTATGAAGAATTCCAATCTTTGTTTGATTAGCTGTTCAAATAATTTACCAGCACAAGACGTTAAAGCGATAGGACGATAAGAATCGGGATGAGATGCAATTTTTCCAGGTTTTAAAATAGGAACCAAGCAGTCCATTTTCCAATTAGGAGGAATTGTGCAATCTTGCCATAAAATATTATAAATTTGTAAAAGCTTATAAAGATTGTCAGTGTTAAGTAGCTGAAACATCTTGTACGATAAACTATCTAATCCACAAGCAGTGTTTTTTCTAGATTTCAGAGCTGCAGTTAATTCGTCAAAAGAAAATGGATCAGTGAGGAATGACTGATTATCTGGTAAACTATTGTCCTTCACAATTGGCCTGTTATTTTGCACAAAGTCAGGCGTGTATTTACGTAAAAAATCACTGACCCACGAAAAATCACTATTTTGCTTTTTATATGTTTTATGTGTAAGTTTTCTCATGTTACCCCATACTACTGAAACTGGTGTCAATCGATTTAATTTTGTACAGAATTCTATCCAACTACTTAGTCTTTCTCTCTTAATGGTAAGTTTTTTAGCAGCTTGTAATCTTTTGAAATTAATATATTTTTCTTGAGAAGGATTATTCTTAAAATCAAGATAGGCTTGCTTGCTTTCCTGGACAGCTTTTGCGCAATTACTATTCCACCAAGGAACTGTTCGATATTTTGATTTTAAGTTTTGAGTAGCAATGTTACGTGATTCGGACCGAGAGGTACGAGAGGGAATTGACTTTTGTGCAGCTGTCAAAATGATTTGACAAAAAGAGTTGTATGAATCTATTGGATTACTAATAGGGTTACATTGAAAATTATCTAAATCCTTATTAACAATTGAAGAATACAACTTCCAATCAACTAATCTATGATTAATGCGATTGTTAAAATCATTTTCATCCTGAAAATTGTTTTGAGAGTTAAAACATTGTGAACTACTATTGAATGTAATCTTAGTAAATGTTGGCAAATGATAACTGCCCAATGGATCGTCGTGTACTGACCATTCGCAGCGAAGAGCTAATGAAGGAGATACCATAGTCAAGTCCAAACCATTGGGTCTCCAAGAATGAGAACCGACAGTTGTGACCTGACCATCATTCAACAGGACTAAATTGCATTCATCTAAACACTCAAGAATATCCTTACCTCTGGAATCCGATAACGGACATCCCCAAATTGAGTGATGAGCATTGAAGTCACCAGCTATAATCGTCGGCCTATGGAGAGAATTCAAGAAATGTTTAAACTTATTTTTAGAGAAACTGGGAATACAATTTGTTGGACAATATATACTGGCTATTGAAATAGTGTTCTGATTTAGTTCTAAATGTATTACAATTGTTTGAAGAGAGTTGTCAAAATAAGATGTTACTTTTTGATATTTTAATGATGTATGGATTAAAATAGCAACACCATTATGCTTGTTGCCACAGTCATTACGTTCAATATGATAACCTTTGATTTTAAACTGCTTCTGAGGCTTTAGCCATGTTTCACATATAATTGCGATATGAATAAAATGGTCATAAAGAAATTTCGTAAAAATAAGTTGATTGCTTAATAAGCTTTGAGCATTCCACTGTACGATATTCAATTGATTGGGGGTGAATTGTGGGGATTTGATTGCTTACCAAAAGTATTTTTTAAGACCTCTAAAACACTTTTAGAATTTATAGAAGTATTTTGAGTATTATGCAAAGAAACACATTTAGTTATGGTTTCAACTAATAATGAGAGACACTTGCTGTCAGTATTGAGCAGTGTAAACAAATCTACATTATTTTTTGTCTTACTTTCTAATTTGGGAAAATTTAAAGGATTTGTAATATCTGCATAAGAAGCAGGCTTATATTTATTTCTATTTTCAATGATTTTCTGTTTTTTAACTGGGCATATTGGAGACACACTAGTATGATTGCCATCACAATGAATGCAAGTAGCTTTTTCGATAGAAACTGTACAAGTCTTATAGTTATGATTTTCTTTACATATACTACATTTTTCAGAATTTTTACAATATTTTGCCAAATGTCCGTATCTCAAACATTTGTAACATTGCTTAACTGGTGGTATATATTGAGACACATCATGTCTCCAACCACCAATATCTATATGATTTGGCAAAATGGAAGTGGCAAATGTCACTATTACTGTAGTTGTAGGTTGTAATATAAAACCCTCAGTCACATTTATTTTTTTCATTATTCTTTTTATTGTTATTATTTTTTTTGTACTTGTTATCATAGTAAATATTCTCTTGTTTGATATAATGGTAGGTACATTTCTTATAACTCCGGACACTTCAGTTGTAGCAGCAGGAATACTGGCTTTGAATTTGTATTCTTTCAAGAAGGTATTATTATTTAAAAAGGCATTCGCCAAGTCTGGTTTTTCAAAATAAATACCTATCTTAAACTTATTGATATTTCTTAAAAATTTGACGCCTTTGTTAAAGCGCTTTAAACAAGTTGACAAAGAAAGAAGATCTCTTGTTCCAATTGGTTTCTGGATGTCTGATGACTCAACAAAAACCACAAATTCAGTGCCGCTAATTTCTTCCGGATATCTGCGTATATAGTCAGTAACATAATAAGGCTTGTACCTATCTGCATTGCTTATTTCTTCATCACTGTCCGAAGAGGACATATCCGTTTCTACCAACCTTACCTCATCTGTCTCCCTATCTGCATCACCAGACTCCGGTTCATCCTCCTTTTTTTTTCTTTTTCTCGAACTCCGCTTCCCCATATCTGCTTATAATATTATTTAATGCCTATATGTTATATACCTCTTTTGTTTGTGTTTTATTAAGTAACTGACTACAATTAAAAAATTACAAATAAAATATTTTAAAGAGCCCGCCTTTACTATGTGAAGTTCCCGCGCTTTTTTTCCAACAAATTAATTAATTAAAGTAGCCTAGCATTTAGTAATACTTTTTAATTTTCAATTACCTAGTGCAAAGGAAACAAAGCCCATACAGCCCAATCATATTTAACGCAAAAAATGTAATACTGCAGATTATGACTTTTTTCTTTCGCAACGAAAATTAAGCATATTTTCGTGTGATTTCATACCAACATTTTAATAAAATTGTTGTCATATTCATATACTTACAACGTGTCTCATAATAACTCCCCATAAAAATTATAATATTCATTTAACCGAAAAGAATGTGTCAACTTTAATTACTTGTCATATCAATCGAATTTAATAATCAAATTTATGAAAATTCAGTTTTAGAACAGTTTTAGGTTGGCACTTTTGATAGTTTAAATAAAATTAAATATTATAATTTTTATGGGGAGATATGAGACACGCTGTATATGCTCGAAGAGTGCATTTTTTATAATTACATAATTCAAGTTATAGATAAAATAAAAAACATTGGAGCAGCGGCCAAAAATTTTTCATACTTACTTTCCTGGCCTAGGCCGATAAAGTAATGCATGAGCCAAGAATTACAAACTTTGTGTCTTCTTTTTACTACAACATTTCCGAGCTTGTTTGAGAAAAATTACTTTTTTAACAAATCCTGAAACGTTTACGGCGTAGTATTATTGACCGTAGAAGGCATTGACCTCGGTAACGAGGCTTGAATAGCCGCGAGTGGATACGAAATACAGCACAAAAGACGCTAAATTAGTCCGAAGACCCGAGAATGTCTTTACCCTTACCGTCTTATTAATAAACGTAGACTAAGGCAGGAGTAACTTTACTCCGAGTATTAAGTCAGTAGTAAACATTTTTTATATTAATAAACACGGAGTAGGGAAGGAGTAAGCTACTCCAACTCTACTCTCGAAGTAAATGTTATACCTGCTAGCTACCTAGTTTAGCGACAGATTAAGGTTGGAGTAGCGTTGTCTTTGCGTAAATCTATATAATTTGTCAATTTTGACACGTATCTTGTCATTAGATGGCGACCGTTTTATTTTTCACAGTCGAATTGAGCGAATTTGTGTTTATTGTTGGTGTGGTTAATTTTGTATTGTGTTAAAATGGAAAGTGACTATTATTTAGATGATTTGATGTTGATCGACGAAATCGAAGAAATTGAAAATAGCGCTCCACTCCACGAACAAAATAACCACAAAATAACCTTGAAAGACAATCTCAAACTGAAAAAGGTGAAAAAAACAGAAAAAACTGTCATCCCATGTATTTCTGTTTGTCACACGATGCTCAAATCGTTCACCGACTCATTCTTTTTACTTTTAAATTGCAAGGGTTGCCATAACATACGCGTTAATCCGAGAGTAAGGAAGGCTTTGTTAGTAGACTAACTCCGTGTTTATTAATAATTTTATAAACACAAAGCTACTCCTAGCTTAAACTAGTAGTAACTACTCCGAGAGTACGTTAGGATTAAGGAGGGAATAGGCGATTTTTATTAATAAGGCTGTTAGAGTATTTGTCGGAACAACTATTTGCTACAGTCATCAAATATACATATTGTAGCATGTTTCATGGAGAGTACTTTATTGATCTCTTTTATATTCGTTTGGTTCCAGCTATATGAATAAATATGAATGTATTTTGTTAATTAACATTTTCTGGACATATTTCTGTTATTCATAACGCAAAAGCCTGAACTTTTCACAAAACATAATTGTGGTCTTACCTTACCGCTAAGCCAATGAGTTGGTCCTTCGGTTGAGTCCCCAAATACTACCCAAACGGCAATAAATCTAAACTACAATTCACATTCGTCATACATCTCAATTCATTTAACATACAAAATGAAATCGAAAATGCATTTTGGCATAAACTCAAATTACTAAAAATATATAAATTAAAAACGGCACAGAATTACGTTTAATCGTGGGATAGTTACAAATCTGTTAACTAATCAAGTAATCGCCGATTACAAATATCTTCACATTACCATACAAACTGCCGACCCATTTGTATTAACAAATAAAACGACTGCCACTCAAAACGCGGCTAACGTAAACTTTTCCCAGACTCGAGTTTTGCTATTAATATTAATGAACAAAATTAAACTTGAGCTTGGCAGTTCACAAAGCCTCTTTTGTGAAATACTCATAACACCATAATAGCTCACAGGGGCTTTAAATTCACATAGTCTTTTGAAATATAGTTGTTAGTGGCAAATTCATGTAATATAGAGTGGTATCAATGATTTTGAATTATTTAATACTTAATATACTATGTAACTATAAAATTAGATAGAACTAAAATGACCACCTTATACTTGAGTCTAAAACATATTTATTAATTGTATGGCAATTCTAAACTGCTTATCCCTTCGGAGTTCTGGTCACACCGATCTGTCACATCAGTCTGACCGGATCTTTTTTTCTCATTATCACACTGTTTGGTATGACCAAAAACAAATTACCGGCTAATTCAAAATAACAAAGGTATAACAGTGAATAACCTAGACTAAGGACAGACATTAATAGGGATTTTTCCTACATCACGGTCATGGGTCAAATATACAACAGGCACAGATCCAGCCCTCAAAAAAGGTTGTGGACACAGCCACACGAAAATCGGCCAAGTGCGAGCCGGAGTCTGACCTCGCCTTATGATTGATATAATATATGTGCAATCCTACAAAGATGTTTACAAAACATATGGCGCCCTTTTTTTTTAGGATGGAAAATCCTTCTTACGGATTCGACAAGGGGCCGACTGACGAGGACACCCCAAGGATATGCCGGACTCGGGTAGAAGACCCCATACCGGCTAAAAACCCTCCAGATACTTCCTACCTCCGTAGAGACACAATCGGGATCGGCGTTAAACATTCCCCGATTGTGCCCCCTGGAGGGTTGCCTGGCGCACGCGCCAGGACTTACCTCTACGAGGAGGTCGACAAGTATCTCCATATTCGACCCCCCAGGCGGCCAAGCTAGGGGTGAAAAGTGTCTCTCGACCGGTGGTCAGCCGGCCGAGCCGTTTCAGTCCCCAGCTTGCTAGGGGAGTTGGTGGCGAGCGTTCAGGAACGCACGCCTTCTCCTCCCCAACCGCCTGCGCCGGAGCGGTGCGGCGAGAGGGTCATCCTCTCGCGCCCGCTCCGCAGCCTCCTTCAGCGAGATAACATCCTCACAGAAGGAGGCGACAGCCTCCCACGCCGCCGCGCTGGTCAGCATCTCGCGTGCGACGCTGGCCAGCGCGACGGGCGCACCCCTACCCTAGGCCCAGCGCGAGGGCTAATGCATCGCGCTGGGGTCACCGGGCCGGGCACTCCGAGAGGGTGTGCCCGGCCGTGTCGTCGGGAGCGCCGCAATGGTGACACTGCGGCGTCTGCTCCCTCCTGCTGACGAACGGCCTCGATCGTCCAGTGGCTGGCAGCTGGGTGGGCGAGCATCTCGGCCCACTGGCGGAGAGCCTCCCTCTGCGCCAGGTGCCTCGTGCGCGCCACCTCCTGCGGGAGGGGCCACTCCCCACGACTCCTCGCTGCCACCCGATGTCGGTGCACGGCCGCAAGGACGCGTGCCTCGACATCCCACGGAGGCGAGCCCGCTAGAACGCAGGCCGCCCCGTGAGAGACCGTGCGGTAGGCCCGCACGGCCCGGGTGGCAATGACCCTGCCTGCGCAGGAGGGCCACCGTTCGGGGGGCGAGACGCTCCGCCCAAATCGGAACTCCGTACAGCGCCATCGACCTTATCACCGTCTGATAAAGTCGACGGCACGCTGCGCCCGGACCCCCCACGTTGGGGAGGACCCGTCCGAGGGCTGCCGCGGCAGCAGACAGCCTTGGGGCGAGGAGCTTAAAGTGCTCCTCGAAATCCCATCGGGGGTCCAGCACCAGACCGAGATACTTCATGGAGCTCTCGATCTGGACTTGGACCCCCTCCACTCGGACACGGAGCCCCGCCTGGGGTCTGCGGCGACGCGGCGACCTGAACGTCATGGCCGTCGTCTTTTCGATGGCCACGTCCAGTTCGAGGAGGCGAATGCGCCGGACGACCATCGTCGTGCCGACCGACGCCAGGTGGACCGCCTCCTCATACGTGCGCTCCTTCGCCGCAGACAACCTCCATGTTCGGCAGGAGGTTGCCCCGCAAAACCCAGTTGTAGCCGACGACACTGCCGAGCACACCCTTTTGGTGTGCCCGGCCTGGCGACGCCAGCGCAGCGAACTCAATGCTGCGCTGGGAGACGGAGACCTCTCGCTGCCGAGCATGGTCGTGGCCATGCTCCGTGGCGAGGCGGAGTGGGGGGCTGTCGCCTCCTTTTGCGAAAACGTCATCTCGCAGAAGGAGGCCGCGGAGAGGGAGCGGGAGAATGATCCTCAAGCCGCTCCCATCCGCCGTAGACGGACAGGCAGGCGAAGGCGGGCATTCGCACAAGCGATGCCCGTCTAATGACCCTGCCGTGGAGGCCTGCGTGCACGGTTGGCCCCGTGCACGCCGCCGTAAGGCCCTCCGTCTGGGGATTGCCCTGGTGTTCTCGGGCAATCCCCCCTTGGCGATAGCCTGACCAGTTGGTCAGGCTTGCCCGGGCGCGTGGGTAGTGGAGTCGCAGTGTGGACCTTACCTAGCGCGCCCATAAGGGCAGGAAGAACACCGGGGGGTTTTAGTGGGTAGGCTTGGCACTCTGCCGAGAGAGCCCCACACACGCTCGCCGTCTAGCCAACGGCGGGTACGGTGCGGTTACGCATTTCCCCCCGAAAAAAAAAAAAAAAAAAAAGTTTCCAGAGCAGAGGGCCCAGCACGGAACCCTGGGGTACTCCCGCCGCCATCGGCCACCTGTGGACGCGACCGTCCGCCCCCTCATACACGATTTCCCTCCCGCGGAGGTAATCGGTGATGAGGAAGCGGAGGTAGAGGGGCACTCCGTGGAAACGCAGTGCCTCCTCTATGCATTCGTGGGGGAGGCTGTTGAATGCGTTGCAGATGTCTAACGACACCGCAACGACAACCTCCCCCGCCGACGTGGTCCCCTCAGCCCACCTCTTGAGGTGGGCCACCGCGTCCACGGTGGACCAGCCGGTGCGGAAACCGTCCTGGCATTTGGCAGCTCGGACCACTCTCGCACCATCGCCGCCTCCAGCGCCACGTCGGGCTGGAGGTGCGTTCCCTTGCTTGGCTTGGGGAAGTCCATCTCCGCTGGACCCGCCTCGAGCTCCTTGCGGGCTTCAGAGAGCCCAGCCGAGTGGAGAGGGCCACTACCATCAGGTGGAGCACCTTTCGCTCCCTTGCGTGCCTTTTGGACCACCTTTGGCAAGGAGGTTCTAGCTCCCGCTACCTCAACTTCGGTGTCCAACTCCGAGTCCGTGTCGGAGCTGGCGTTAAAAAATTTGAATAGGTTTGGCCTCTTCCTGCTAGCTGGATTTTTAGCTCTATCTACCCAGTGTGAGGTACGTTCGTCAGCCGCACGAGCGTTCTCCTCGTCCCCAGAGTAGGCCTCTCCCATGAGGTCCTTTACCTCGTTGTCTGACGCCCCTGTGGCGTCAGACACGCTAAAAGTGTCCATAACGGACCACTAATACGGGCCTCGCCCGTCGCACACACACGCAGGAATGTATATTTACACAGGGGAAAATAAAAACACACAATATAAATATACAAATAAAAGTTCAAAAAACTTATCCTCCCTTAAAATTGAGCACTTTAGTGTTTTAAGCTTAATGCTATGCCACTAGGGTCCACAAAAATATTCACTTAACACTACCTTATAGACTGAACTTACTGTCTATACTGCAGCCCTGATGTGTACGATGCGGCCGCGCTGCAGTCCTGTCTGCTCAGCAAAACGCACTGCACAACACTACACCAACACCGCGTTCACCCGACACAATAGTGTCGGGGTCGCCACACGACACTGCTCTTTTTTTTTTTTCTATTTATTTGTGTAATACATTGGAGCATGTGATCAAATTATAATGGTATCTACTTTTTTACAATCTAATATCAATACTGTGCCAGAGATAGTGACAGCGCGACTGGTATACGCTATCAACAGGGGTCGAAACAGGTTCAGTGTTCAAAAATACTGATTTTACTGACCAGAAATCTAAAAAAACTGACTTTTACTGACCATCTGAACTAACTTAAGAGGACTGTGAAGAGCCAATTCATGGCTCGAGTATGCACTTGCAAAAATGCAGTTTGATGCATACCGCTTAAAGTTGAAAGTCCGAGGCAAGTGCCTACATTTCTTATTGAAATATTGTTTAGGGCGATAACTGTTTTACCCCCCTAAACCTTTCCAAAATTAGACACTTTTGATCTCATTAGATTCAGTATACCTTAATCTATGTTTGTACGTATTGCTTTTTTTGTAATTCAGTATAATTTAGTCAAAAAAGATAAAAATGATCAAGGTAGTTTTTAAGTCTAAAATATGGATATTTTGATGCTAATAATTTATATTCTGAGCAACATATTTTCAAAATCGAAACGTACAAACATATATCTTCATTATATCTACAACATTTCCAAAAATTATGAAAATTGGACTATTTAAAGAGGAAGAAAAGCGTTATCGCTTTTTGTATGAAAATTTACAGCTTCACAATCCTCTTAAAATAAAAGATTCATGTGGAATTGAAAAAATACTTTTACAATTATTGGCCTCCACCATCCCCATAGCCAACCATCATCACCTTTTTATTGTTAAAAAGTTTACAAATAATTAACAGTTTTTTTATCATTAATATGTGTTTATTTCGAGAAAAAATAGTAGGATTTGACTAATTTTCCTCGAAATAATGATGCTACAATATTAAGTTGCCACAAGACATCATAATAGAGCATCAGTTGTGTGTTGCCCTCAAACCATCACTGGGCCCGGCTAAGAAAATGAGAAATGACTAAAATTTGGTTTTTGTTGACACAATATATTTTGAGATATTACTTAAGCAAAATCTAGATTGAAGAAGGTAGGCAGATATAGGAACGACACAGGTACACACAGACAAACAAAATTGTATCAGTAAAATATTAATAAGGTTCAAAAAAAATTTATGGGGCAATATGTGTGTTGATCTCAAAAAACTGAAAAAACTGACCATTTTCTCAAAAAACTGACATTTACTGACCATGCTCAAAAAAACTGACTTTTACTGATTTTACTGACCAGTTTCGACCCCTGTATCAACCATGAATTACTGGGAGAGAGAGATAGGTTCTGTCCTAGGGTAGCGCAATGCGTGGAGTTGGAGATATGGCTAGTAAGATGTAATATATAATGCTAGATTCAGTGGGATACTTGTGGTTGATTAGGTGGAGTAACAGGAATAATTAGTGGGGTGTTGTGGTGGCGGAGTTGAGTATAAATATGAGTGATGAATTTAGCGAGGGAGCGGAGACAGTGAGGCTTCAAAAGGAGGTCAGAGATAGAGAAGGGGGGGATATTGTGAAGATGGCAAAAGGACGTGTGATTGTGGCGTTGCATAGAAAATATAGGACAGTCTTGGAGGAGGTGAGTGGGCGTCTGTGAAGATGATAGGTCGCATGGACAACAATCGGATGGTGCGATGTGAAAGCGGTGTAGATATGAGAGGTGGGAGCCGTGACCAGTTAGGAACTGTGTCAGGTGGAATGAGGTAGGAATGTAAGTGCGGAAGGTGCTGATTGATGAGAGGGAAGCGAACAGTGTGCGCGTGTGATGGCCCTGCTCTGCGGATTCATACCGCATTTGCCATTTTTCTTGAAGTGCGTTTTTTGCCTGATTTCGGACGTAGGAGATGGGAAAATGGCAGTAATCCGGACTCTTATGGGATTTCGCTGCCTGGCCAGCAGCCTCGTCAGCAAGCTCGTTTCCCCAGATGCTGGCGTGGGCTTTGACCCAGCAGAACCGAATACTGCGGCTGGGAAGAACGGATAGGATAATAGAGTGAATCTGAGAGACGATGGGGTGATTGGAGCTACGGTTTTCAAGGGCATTTAGAGCAGAACAGGAATCTGAAAGAATAAGGATGTCTAGATTGGAGGATTGCTGGATGAGGAGGCACGCCTGTAGAATCGCGAAAAGTTCAGCCTGGAAAACAGTGCAGGTGGAGTGCAGCTTGTATTTCTTTTTGAGGACTGTGGGTCTGGAATCGGGGTCGACTCGTACTATAGCAGCGCCAACCGATCCATTTTCCTGCTTGCTTCCGTCTGTGAAAATCTGCACTGTGTTTTCCAGGCAGACCTCATCAATATGACTTTGGTTAAGGGCTAGATGAAATCGGAGTGAGATACGAAGAGCAGGATGTGGCAATTGTGCCTCGGGAGTGAGACGTTCGAGGTGGAGGTCAGAAGGGAGGAAAGTTGTGTGGCCTTTCAGCCTGCATCTTTCGATTTCAGAAGAGGCGAGGATTTGGAGGTCAATGGGGGGGAATTGGGCGAGTGCGAGAACAGCGTTCGTCGAAACAGTGCGGTAAGCTCGGGTGGCACGGATAGCAAAGCCACGCTGCATAGATGCAAGTATTTTGCGCGAGGTGTGCGTCCTGGCGATGTGTCCCCAGATACCAGCTGCGTAAGTTATGATGGGCACGATTACTTGTCTGTATATTGTTTCAACGTTTTCGGAATGGATGCCCCAGGATGGACGAATGAAGATAGATAGACGGTTGAACAGTTTTTGGGTTTTAATAGTAATATATTGCAGGTGACGATGAAAATGTAATCGGTGGTCGATTATTATGCCCAGTAACTTGAAGTGGGTGCTAAAAGGAATGAACGTGCCCATCATATTCAACCTAGCACGGGCGGCCCTGGGGGAGAAAGCCAGAGCGCAAGTCTTATTTGGTCCAAATTCTAATTTAACGCTATCTCCCCATTCGGCGATAGTTTGCAGACAAAAGTTGGTTGTATTTTCAAGAGATGAGGGATCTTCAGCTGTTGTTAGGAGGAGGACGTCATCGGCGTAGGCCTGTATCCTGCAGCCATTGGGAAGTGGTGTATTCAACAATTCATCTAGAATAAGGTTCCAGAGTGCAGGACCACAAGCTGAGCCTTGGACACAACCCCTGACCATTTGTCGGCTAGCGCTGGTTCCAGCGTATGTAAGGGAGACGGAGCGGTTAGTGAGATAGCTACGGATGATGTTATAGATGTTAAGAGGGCATCCGACGGCTCGAAGGCGGTGAAGCAGAGCGGGCCACCAAGCTCTGTCGAATGCTGATTTAATGTCAAGGGAGACAGCTACTACTAATTTACCAGAAGAACGGGAGGCTTGGATAAAAGAGATGGCATCATAGATAGCGTTGACAGTGGAAGTATTGCGGCGAAAGCCGTATTGTCTGGGGTTCGAATAACCGTTCTTATCGCAGTGGTATGTGAGTCTATTAATGAACAGCTTTTCCAACAATTTACCAAACACCGGGATAAGGCCAATTGGGCGGTAGGAGCTGAGGTTGTCAAAGTCATCCCTAGCAGGCTTCGGAATAATCTTGACAACCACCCTCTTCCAGGTGCCGGGGAAGTAGCCCAGTGTGAGGCACCTGTTAAAAATGTCAGTGATAAGGTTGGGCATGTTGTTTACAGCTGCAAGGCAAATATCTGATGTAAGGCCGTCGTGTCCAGGGGCTTTGGAAGAAGAAATGGATTTGAGAGCCTCTGAGACTTCACTGGGATGGAATGGAAGGTCGTTGTCGGTGCTTGGAGTTAGGGTGTAATTATTTCTTAAAATAGTATGTCGGGGTGAAGTGTCACTGCTGTGGGAGTCGGATGGGTAAAAATGTGAAAGCAGGGCCTCAGCGGTGTCAGAACCATCGAATGTTGGGCGGCCATTAAGGGTGATGGTGGTGGGAGGGCGGCGTGGGCTGGTCGTTTTCAATAGGCGATTGGTAACGGACCAAACGTTTTCTCGGTTCTGGGTTTCACAGAATTTCCTAAATTGACGAGTTGACTCGACGTGGATCTCCTTTGAGTAGGCCATACGCTTGTTTTGGTGTACGCCGATGAGGTATTGCAAATCAGGAGAATTCTGTGCTTTGGCTCTGCGAACAGCACGGTGTAGCTGGAGGACTTCTTTCTTGAGTGTTTCAAGAACAGGAGTCCACCAGGGGGGTTTAGGTTTCTCCAACACCAGACACCGGGAGCGCCGACACCAACATGGAGAACCGGGACCAGGACCGGCGGGACCAGAACCGGCGGGACCAGGACCAGGACCAGGGCCGGCGAGACCGGGGCCAGGACCGGTAGGACCGGGACCAGGACCGGCGAGACCGGGGCCAGGACCAGTAGGACCAGGACCAACGCTTGGCCCGTTCTTCCTATCTTCGGCGAGATCAACACTTGTCGAAGTTGTAAGGACACTAGCACTTCACTCAGCACTTTACGTGTTCGCCACGACACTTAATTTGTGTTCGGGGGTCTCACAACAAAACCACACCAATTTTATCAACTGGTCCGGGACCAGGACCAGCAAGACTGGGGCCGGGACCGACGGGACCTGGACCGGCGAGACCGGCGGGACCAGCGGGACCAACGGGACCGGGGCCGAGACCGGTGCGACCGGGGCCGGGACCGACGGGACCAGGACCGGCGAGACCGGCGGGACCAGCGGGACCAACGGGACCGGGGCCGAGACCGGCGGGACCGAGACCAGGACCGGTGAGACCGACACTTGCAATCTATTGCATGCGACCGGCGAAGCGTCTCAGTGGGCGCGTGTGCTCTCGACGACGGCGTCCAGAGCGCGAATTAAACATATGGTGCCATAACCAAACCTCATTGTTTTTTTTTATTAAGGCATTGGATATAATATCATCAGCCTATCGATCTCTCTAAACTGTGAAAAGTCTATTAAGAATGTGGGCATGCCCATCGTGCCCACAACGGTGGATCCGCCCTTGGCTAAGAATACTATCAGGAAGCGGGAGCAAGCATAAATTACGTATTGAAGTGCTATACAGACTAATTTTAACTTTTTTGACTTGTCAGATATTAATTTTCATTCCTATCGCTTTCCGTTTTGTACCTATATATAACTAACACATTCGGATAACAAGATTTCCTTGAACCGCGGCATGAATTGTCAGAAAGTTCTTTACGCTGTCAGCCCTTACCACCTGTAGATCAATTTTGAATATTACTCCACTGGGATATTATAATTAGGAATTTATGAACAAATTAAAATTTCAATAAAAATGTAATACATAATTCAATAATATGTTCATCTATACAAAACATATTATGCAATAAGCAGCAAATTGTTTAACAAGACGTATCCAACACACTTCCATTTAAAATAATGAATGCCTCTGAAACTCTGAACCCAATTAGGCAACAAAGAAAAAACACTCCATAACACATAATAGAAGTTAACTACTATGTTAATTTAAGTGCACTTTTACGTTCTATTTCTCGCATTAACCTTGTCTCAAGTTAGACACCTCAGTCGAGCGTGCTAAATGAATAAATTAAAAAAACACAAGCAACTCAATGACCGCACTTTATTTGTAGCGATAACAGTCTTTCGTATTGTACTGCACATCCGTTAATTGTATTCAACTAAAAATATCAGTAAGTGGCGTGTACCAAAACCAACGATTCTACTAATATTATTGGTCAAGCACTGGATTCGAACCTTTCTTTTGTGCAGTATACCGTAACTACAGACTTCCTATAAATGTGTATAAATGTCCGTGGTCTTAACAAACAATGCTAAGATATTAAAAATAAACAGTAAGTCCCTATCTTTCTTTCTTTCTTCTCTCTAAATTTATGCATTTTCAGAAGCAACATATTCATATCCAACAACTACTAAATGTTACTCAAGGCCAATAAAATAAATAAACAATATGATATTATATTATAATATATAATAAGTATAAAGAAATAAACAATAATGAAAATTCGAAAATTTCTGATTGAGATTACTGTATTCATATTGTCGGTAACTATTATGTAGAGTCTTCACGATCTCAAGTAAATAAAATTTATTATTTCTGTCACACTGGTTGGCTGGAAGTGATCTCTTTGAGAGATAAGTCCATCCTTGTATACATCTAACTATAAACATTTTCATGCGTAATTTTTAGCGCATAAAGAGTATTTGTATATATATTTTTTTAAAGTCTACACTATTATTATAAAGAGGAAAGATTTGTATACATGTAACGAATAAACTCAAAAACTACGGGACCGATTTCAAAAATCTTTTCACCATTAGAATGCTACAATATCTCTAATTACTATAGGCTACAAAATTATTTCTCCTGCGAAAAAATATAAAATTCCCACGGGAAAACAAATACATCGCGGGCGAAGCTGCGTAAAGTAAAGATCTAATAAATTCAACATTCACATCCGATCTATTACTTTGACCAAATAGCTTAAACAATTGATTTGATTATACAATGTACTCGTACATTGACACTGGTCAAGTCTTTTAGAATTAACATGATATTATGTTTTTATACATACACTTACCTGCAATGAAATCGACCCACCTCATAGGTGTCGATTTGGAAATATCGATATCAAGATCGGTATATAAAAAAAAAAGATGAGACAAACAAAAACTGTACCTAAATACAGTTTGACAGCATACTTCATAAGCTTTATTTTGACATACTCTAAACGTGGATAAAAGAAGTATTGCTGACAATAGACTGATTTCTTCGGAAATTCTCATTTTTCCGTTATACGCAATCTTTGTAACTGTACAGAGTGTTAAAAGTTAATTGAATCAATGTTTATTCAAAAATTGATTACCTATTCCTACAGATTTATTGATCCTTTAAATTGAGCTGTCCTTTCCAAAAAAGTTGAAAATTTTAGTTTTCAGTTTCTAAAATCAATAAACCTGGTCTCTTAGAGCATTCATAGGTTAAATGATCTAAGACCTGGTCTATATGTTAAATTTATACTTATTCTGTGTATCTTATAGATCTGTACATGGGGACTGACAGATGAGATTGATATTACTCTCTGCCATTATAATAAATGATATGCTAACTAAAACCACGTTCTTTAATTAATTATTAATTATAATTCATATTATACAAAACCTAAATTTGTCACAGTAAAAACTGGTATAATGTATGCTTATGTTCTTGTTTAACAAACAGGGCTAAAAGATAATATGGTGTATAATCTTGATGACAAACGCTTACCCTCAAACACCAACATTGCTTTGCAATCTATTTGAACGGCGTTATCGTGCTGCATGTCAGACCATCAAGCCATAACGATCTGTTGTAAGCTGTGACCTACTGTTTCAAAAAATCCGTTGCCACCACAGCCTTGGATTTGACGCATCACGACGTTAACAATGGTGAAGAATTAGCGCAAACTTTGATAGAGACACACTGTTAGTGTGAACATCGAACTAAAAGAAAAGTTCCGTAGTATAAGGAGTTAAGAATTCAAGTAATTCATGCCACTCTGTTTACTAAATCCTATTAAGTTTCTTCTGAACCCTATCCACTCCGATATAAGCACAGAGATACAAAAAAAAGATATAAAAATAGTGTATTATACAAAAACACTGATTCTTGGGCTTTTTTCAAGCTGCCTACTATTCCCAAATATCAAAAAGCTTCCAATATTTAAGTACCAAGTTACATGATGCATACGAGTACAAATGTGTTAAACAACACTATGTCACAGTCTCAAAAGTTATCTCATATCTGCCAGATGAAAAGATTTGTGAGTTTCATGTTAATGCGATCCATCTGTTCGTTAGTTATAGCTCTGCGTGACCTAGTAATTTTTCACGATTTGAATTATATAATTTCGTTGTTGATGAAATTTGAATGATTTATTTTAGTTTGGGTGAAATAAATCTTAATTCAATTAACATAGCGGTAACTTAATATTTGTCACAACTCATTTCTCCTATTTCAGTTATTAATGTCCAACTTTATTCGTTTTGTGTAGGTGTATTGATTTGTGTATACGATATGAACTAAAGATTTAAGATACTGGTCTGAAATAAAGATTAATTATTAGTTTTAGCTAGAAGCAAGCTATGTACAATCAAAAAAGTTCAATAGATATATAACATAACATTTATTTCGTAGGCAGAGAAACCTCACTACTTCTCATGCGCTTAGCCTTGGTCAATACTGTGGCACAAAATTATTATATATTAGATTTGTAATTATAATTGTTCCAAAAAGTTGTGTCTATATTTAAAGAACTTTGCCAGACTATCAAACAATAACATTAACTATGAAAAAATTGATGTTATCATAAATTTTGATAGAGTAAGTCTTCAAATAAGTATGCAAGGCTGAACGTTTTGATATCACAATCCTCTTTACGCAGCTCTTCAAATATGGCTAATGAGACCACAACTGCCTTAATATTATTTTTAGGTTAACTTGTGTAATCCTTAGGAAATGAATGAACTCAAATACCTTTAAAACCGCCATATTCAGATTGAGATAGAATCGCGGAATGTTGCGTGAATTCCTTGACCGTATGTCAGCATTTCAATTGGAATGATTCAGACAGAACGAAGACACGGCCACACTACTTGAGGATTAACTTAAGGTCGATAAGGTTACGGAGGTCAGGTTTGAATTTCTTCCAATTGCACACAAGGTCAACAATAATAAATCAACACCTAAAAAACCAGAAACATCACGCATTGCAGTCAATGAGTCACACATTCAACAATTTCAATAATTCTTACGGTTCCAAAAGTTATGTAGAACTAACCTATGTATTTAACAATGCTCCATGTTATCTATCACACAGCTATAAATGTCGGAGCACTTTAGAAAGCTTATTGTATATATATTAGCAGAAATTTCTCGAGCTTTTTCCAACATATTGGGCGTTTGAGCATATATTTCGAGTAATGCCTTAAGTGTGTAATGATTGAAAGACACAATTTTTATTTACTGCGGAAATAGAAAACCATTAACATTTTAACCTCGTCTAAACTTTCAGCGCGTCATTAGATGACAATTGAAGTCTCATTTATTTAGAAAGTTTCTGTTAACACTGACCTGTGACATAAGAGTAATATACCCAAGCATGACTTGAAAGATAACGATTTATCTTATTCACAAAGAGCAAACCATTTGGGACCTAATTGTCATAAAAAGCCATTTGACTCATCCGAAGGTATGCGAAAATATGAAATACTAGCTGTGCCTGCGACTTCGTCCGCGTGGAATAGTAACGGCTGGACCGATCTTGATAAAAAGTAGCCTATGTTATACCTTATATAATTAGCTATCTATTAGTGAAAGTCCTGTCAAAATCGCTCCAGCCGTTCCGGAGATTAGCGGGAACAAACAGAAAGACAATTTTTTTCAAGTTGTGCTTTTGTTATTGGTACCCGATAAACATTCATACCTATTTAGTAAATACTTGTTATTTTGACATTACAAACAGACACTTCAATTTTATTTATTTGTATAGATGTATAGATACAGCTGTAATGGTGGTAGTAAATGGTATTATTTTATAATGCATTGTGAAAAAAGTGGAACTGAAATTCAGATTGAAGAATTCAGAGACAGATTAAAATATTTAAAAAAATTAACAAAAATAAAAACCGACTTCAAAAACAAAGAAGTCAAAAATAATAAAACAATACACACAACATAACATTTTTTATTTCGAAGTCGTTGCCGAATTTTTACTCATGATCATCGATACGCACCGACTTCAAAATATAAAAATATTATGTTTTTGAAATCGGTTTTTATTTTTTGTTAAATATTCTTTTAGTCAACTTATCCTCTTGGTATGTTAACAGCTGATTATCAAATAAAAAAGATAATGTTTAACAATCGAAATAGTGCGTAAATTGACAAAGTCCATAATATTAATGTTACTAGTGCTAGTGATGGTTGATCACGTTAAAAACTACTCCTACAATCCTTTTGGGATAAGAAAAGTTCTTTTTTTTCTAACTTAGCATTAGTATTTATACAAAATGACAAAAATAATATCGCGAAGCAAGCGTGTCTTTCAAAGCCAATGATTATCGATCATTATTATGTTAAGGCCGCTGAACTCTGCAAGCTGAGGTCAAAAATCATTGGCTGTTAGCACACATTACCGATTAACACAGTTTTAGGTTATATCACCAATAAGCCAATAAATTAATTTATGTGCCGCATTATAAAACAATATTGCTTATACCATTTTGTGTAGAATTTTAAAGTCAGTGAGTGTATTAAAGGAAGTTATAGTGCTAACAGACGATCCGATTTGGTTGGATCCAACGTGATCCAACCAAATGAGGAGCCGACGCGCCTACAGACGGTCCGACGCGGTTGGCAATCCAACATTAGGGATGCCCTTTTTTTTTTTTTTTTTTTTTTTTTTTTTTTTGGGAGGGGGGAAAATGCATTGACGCATTCCTTGTGGTCGAGCCAAACCACGAGGATATGTGGGACTCCCCAGACCGTCTTATTCCCGCTAACCCCCTGCCTGTGACACGTCCGTTGCCGGACTCCCCATCTGGCTCTGCTACTTTGTGGAGCGGCACAGAATTGCGCCGCTCTACACCCCGAAATTGGTTTTTTATTGTGGTTGTCTTCCACGCGGTCCGACGCTCAGTGCGCCGGGCCCCCGGCCCGCTCAGTGCGGGTAACGGGTTGCCCGACGGTAGATCCCACTGGATCCACCGCCGCGCGGGTGAATCCCCAACGGGCGCGATGCGCCACGGCGAGAAGCTCGCCCTCATCCTCCCTACCACTAGAGGTAGCCGCCGGAATCGGCTTCCAGCGAGAGCCACACCTCTTCTTAACATAAGAAGAGGGGACTTCGCCCTTCTCCGCATGAAGCGGGTGGCCACTCGAAGTGGCCCGCCGGGCTAAGCCCGGCCATCCCACGCCCCCCCCTCCATGGGGGTCCTCTCGTCAGACAATTAGCCCGCGGCAGAGAATCTGCCGGGTTGCCCAGGGTGCACCACGTGGAGGTGTCTGACATCGCACCCCAACATTAGGGATGCCCTATAAAGTATTATGTACCTATATCGATATCGATACAAAATACTAATTTGTCTTTGCGAAACTCAAATAAATTAACACCTTTTGTTTATATTTTATAAAATTTGTTTATAAAGAATAAATAAATAGGTACAGATAGATTTCATGGTTGTCCTTAATTTTTTGCGGTAATGTTTGTTAGAAATATTTACTTCCTGTGATCCGACTCTATCGATCGGTATCATAAAAATCCCGATCCAGACAGGTGATTATTTAGCAGTCTTTGAATGCGGTTGGATTTGTTTTTGAATTTAAAATTATGAATTCTTTCCGCAAAGTTATATCTACGGTATTTAATGTACTTTTCCTCCATGTGGCATCGCCGTCGGATGCCTTGTGTTGTATCACTGAATAGGTCCATTCGTTCCACTCGTTTGGGAACTATGAAGCCACAGCCAGACATCCAGCCAGATACACAGACACACAGATACCTAAAATAAGACCTATACCTATAGATTAAAAAATTATCGTACTCGTAAAAATATTGAAAGAAAAGTATCAATACTTCAAATTCAAAGTGTAGAGTACTTCAACGTCAGTCAGTGACTTGAAAACAGCAACAAATTAATTAGGTGTGTATAAACAATAATAAAAAAGCATCTGTAAATTCACAAATTACATTAGGTAGGTACTCATAAATAGGGTAATGTCTGTTATTGATTATATAAATAATCAACTAGCAGGATGTGCAGTAAGCTCCTATTCAATATTTACATTGACACTACGAATACCGCCACTATTACAAGGGACATAAGAACGATCCAAAGGTCAAGTAGCTTGACAAAGAGCTTACTGTACAATGCATAATTAAACGTGCGAAAATAAATAAATAATGAAACACGGTTGCCCTGTTAAAACACAAACAAAAAGTAAAACAACATTTTTGCAACATATTTTTTTCTCTACTTTGTGGTTTGCAGTCGAGTCAATTTAGTTTACTAAATTATTAATTTATTACTTTAAGCACACATAATTAAATTAAACCACAAAGTATCGATACTTTTGTCTTTTGTCGTGTCCCTACTTGTCGGATGAGCGATCGGGCCGTCGAGCATCCAACAAGCTAATAATAATTATGTCGGGCCAACAGCCGTACACACGTTCCAATTTGGTTGGGGTCGGGCGGTTGGCTCCAACCAAATCGGATCGTCTGTTACGGCTATTATAGGTACTAATCATAAAGAAAACTCATACGGGAGCACATCCTGTGAAAACATCTGTATTGTATTGTACCTGGCGGTAAATAATGCAGAGCAAGCTTCGGAAAAAGAATTGCCTTGTTTCAATTTCTCTGTTACACACATATCTCCTTATGATATGGAGAATTTACCGGAGGGAGACTCTGTTTACCGGAGGGAGACTCTGTTTACCGGAGGGAGACTCTGTACCAGGGTGGTGTGCATGGGTACCTCCTCCTCTGTCGCAAAGCAGCAGTGCTTGCAATGCTGTGTTCCGGTTTGAAGGGTAAGATATGGCACTGAAATAACTGGGTACCGTGAATTCACATCTTAAGTCACAAGTTGGCAACGTACACTGTGGTTCTTGTGTGGGTTGCAGTTTTGCTGCGAATCTCACAAGAGTCACATGTGACTTTACCACTTACCATCAGGTGGTGTTTGCCAACTTAATTTCAATAAAAAAAACATTTACTTCTAATATACAGAGTTGTTAAAACAACAATAGAAACGGTCTTAAATGCAATGTTTTAAAAGCTCCAAGTAGATACCGGACTGACAAATGCTTCGTGCGAGCGCACGCCTCGAAAGTTGGTCGTTGACGGTTGACACCACAACGCTAGTCTTGTCCTTATTCGTACATTATTGGGTTCGAACCGTAATCGTACAATACGAGTAAGGTACTAGTACAGCTTACTCGTGCTATTAGTACCATTATTACCGTAGATTTATACCACTTTTGATACAATATTCTGAAGTAATGAACATATGAAAACATAGAGGAATTGAGAACCTCCTCCTTTTGTGAAGTCGGTAAAAAAACAATCAAATCAAATCGTTTATTTGCTGGAATATGGTTTAACAAGGTGTTATGTTCAGTTTTCAATCTTGACAGTATTATGGTATTTCTGTATTATGGCAATACAGAAATGTACAAAAAATTTAATGCCACTGTAAGTAAACTACCTGTTTAGTTTTTTATATTCTTCTAAAATGATAACACAATCGAACAGGAACATTTGTACTTACAGGACACAAATCGTTTAACTTACCAAAGACAATAATTGACAAAAAGTAGTTTGGCCCCAAAAAATATTTACAATCACAAGAGCCGCTCTATATCATTATTCTACCTAGATGTGTCGGTTGTCTTCGGAAACAGGAAGTTAGCCGATGCTCATTATTATTTATCTTGGAGTACTGTATAGATATTGGTTTTAAAGGGAGACGTGGGATGCACTTACTTACTTCTTACCACAACTTCCGTGAGACTTTTAACTTTTCTTTGTTTTATATAACAAGCTAGTGCCAGGCTAATGCGTCTGTCGATACAATTACTTTAAAAAGTACATTAATTTTATAAAGAGTAATTGTACACAATTACTTATTGGAGATTGTTATCCGTCGCAATAAAACAGCTAATGGATATCTAGGCACTGCAATCTGTGAGCAATAAATATTGTTGACAAATCTCCGGAAATGTTGAGTACCCAAGCAAATTTGGACGCGTTGTATTCCAGCGGTTCTCATTGTTGAACTTTTACTGACTTGACATTCCTTTTAGAAATGAATATTTACCATGATAACAACATATTGAAATAAACGTGTTAAATAGACATTTCACCAAATACTTTACAGACATTATAATGAAATATAAGCTCTCGATCTTTGTAATATATATATTTGAAGTGATAAAATTAGAATGTAGACAAACAATCTGCCCATCAACGGAAAATGAAAGTCTTGTTGATATCTAGACTAAAAACTGGTCTCATATTAAGTACATACAGCAAAAACTGAACTATTCCATGCTCGGCTACACCCCGGAACGGCTGCATAGCGGTGCACCTTGTTTACAAACAACTCTTGGCCTTGAAAGAAAATAAACAGATCACTTCCTAATAGATACCTGGCTCTAGAGTCTGACAAACGAAACATGAGCTTGGAAAAAAGCGGCAAATTCAAAAATTCTAGCTCTGGTAATACTGTCTACAGAAGGTAAAATACATTTTGATACTTGAAATATTCTAATATTTTTTTATTTATGTAGTAATTTAGAATGTTAAATTTGTGAAAGGATTGTCTTTTTTTCCTTGAGTATAGTAGGAAAAAAAGGAGTTTATACTTTTTTAAATTAAATATTAGGTAATGTTTAGTTTCAATGAACTTCCAACAATGAACCTTTTATAAGAAATCGCTGTATTTGGATTTCATGAATGTTAAAATTACTTATTATCTGTAATATTTCGACAGAAATTAAGAAAAAAATATTATGAAATTGTTTATTACAAAGTATCAAAATCACCATGTTGAACTAAACTACACGGGGACATTGTATCAGTGTTGCTACTTGAAAAAATATCAGGTTCATGTTTCGTGTGTCAGACTCTACACGATATATTGGAACTTTGAGGATTTCGTGACGAGTGGTTACGTTTCACTAATGTGAAGCAAGACTCATTGTAGTCTTCGCAAGAAATTTACATATGATACTTTGGAGAGAGCGTTATGCAATGAATCTTATGCATAGGTTGCATCCCCGTAAAATCCCTGCTGGTATGAAAACTAAAATAAACGATAGTTATTATCGAAACAAGCGTGCATGTGCATCAATCGCAAAGAACTGAGGCCCTAGACAAATGCCACACACTAACTTTTCCGCAGTCGTTCCGCAGAAAAATGTATGGAAATGACATTAGCTTACGACAACCTCACGCTATTTTTTCCGCAGCTAATGTCATCTCCATACATTTTTTCTGAAGAACGACTGCGGAAAAGTTAGCGTGTTGCATTTGTCTAGGGGGGCTGTTTCACGCACGACTGCAGTGCGTTTGCATGGCGACTATATCCCTGGTCGCAAATGTTTTTTGGTCAAAGACCTGATTTTACCAGAAACCTGCGACATAGTTACAGTACTGCAAGCTAAGTAGTGGGCATCGGCTAACTTCGTGTTTCCAAAGATGACAGTATAATGATATAGAGCTGCTCTTGTGATTGTAAATGATTTTTTGGCAATTGTCTTTGATAAGTTAGACGATTGATTCCGGTGTTTTCCGATGCTTCGATTATTTATCTTGATAATAATATACTGTATGCTGTATGCACATGTCACAAATAATGCTGTTCCCTTGCACGTCATATCATTTGTAGTTACTTGATTGTTTGTCGAAATCTGTTTTACATTTCAACATTGACAAGAAGAAATAAATCGAAATTCTGACACAGTTCCATCATAATGCGGAAACTTTTCATGTATTTACCTTACATAAATAGAGGTGAACAGAAAAATGTTAGTCATTCAAGAAAACAGAGACGTGCGTTAGTTTACCATAACATCACATTGGGCATTAGGTACTTTTACTTGCGCAACACACAAACACACATAGTTTGCGCAATCAGAGACTCGTAACACCAATTAATGATGAACTGCCACGCCCTTTCAATTCATATTTTTATTATCTATACCTATAAAATGCTTTGTCCTGAATGACTGACTGACTGACTGACGGATCAACGCACAGCCTAAACCGCTGATCGTAGAGACTTGAAACTTGGAGGGTATGTTTTTTGTATGACGTAGGCGTCCGTTAAGAAAGGATTTTCCGAAATTCTATCCCTAAGGGGGTGAAAATGGGGGGAAAGTTTGTATGGGACATCGTGATTCCTTTTTCGAATCTACTTCAAATTTTGAATAAACTTTCTTTAGCAGAATTAATGTAAGACGTGTTTCGTATTTTATAGAAATTCATCCCCAAACGGGGTGAGATGGGGTGATAAAATGTCAAAATCGACATTGATGCCGTCTTCATGGTTTTTCTGGTCGTAGATTACGAAAATAACATTGATTTCAACACCACATACCATCATCCCTGTATGGGGTGCAATGGGGTTGAAGTAGTTCACATTAAATAAATAGTTTGAAAAATACCATATAAAATTTTCGAACAATGCTTATGTAGAAAATCAACATGGCGCACGCATGCCGCACGTGAAATTATTTTGACAAGTCTGTCACATAGTGCAAAGAAAAATTTAATATTTTCTGTTGATGGCTGTGCCCATCAGGATTTCGCCAACCAAGAAGTTTAGAAGTTTAAATTGTCTATTTCTTATGTCGTACCGTGGTGGTAAGGCAAAAGGATCAAGCCATACAACCAATGTATAAAGCATTTTTTATGACAATATCACGTCACAATAAAATTTGTAGGTTGGTTTAATTCTTGACTAATTTTCAAAAAATAGGTACAATTTTTGAGATATTTGTAATGTTGAAAAGTGAAGATACCCTTTTCAAGGGCAAAGGGGTTTGAAAGGTGTTGGTTTGAAATGGCCGCTGCGTAAGAAAGGCAGAATAAAGTTGAATCATTATGGAATAAAATGGAGGAAAAACTAAACACTGTGTTAAGCATTTTGATGGCGAAACGTAGTTCGCGGGCACAGCTAGTCACAAAATAAATTGTTAATTTCAATGCATCATCAAAGTCCTACAGTGCATTTGAATCACTCAAGGGTCGATAGGTGTCAAAAAATTATTCAGTTAGCACTTTATAGATTTAATTAGAAATAATGAAAAACAACTTTTTAAAAAATGGAAATCGCATAGGTATTGTGGACCTACTAAACATAATCATTAATATTGCACTCCGTAGTTCAATAAATGTTCTGTTTTCCAGTGTAATTTTATTAATGAGATTTATCCATACGTTTTATTTTGGCGGCGTACACACTTTTGACAATTAAAATGTTTATTTTTTCTTTTGAACGATGATCGGTTTACTCGTTTATTCCATCTAGTACTACCAATAGTTCGACTATCGAACTTTTTGGACAACATTGTTCCAAATTGCTATACTGGGTATTCAAACTTTTTGGCGCAAGTTTTTAATACAGATACACTCAGGGGCAAATTTAGAGGAACACTACACTTTTTGCGTTTAATGCGTTTGTTTGATTGTTATCCAGGATTCATGACCAAGGCCATAACGGATAATGACAAAATTTCCCTATTTGTGACCTGGAGAAGAACGGCAACTTTTAATGGTGGTCTTTTTTATTACAATCGTACAACTGGTTTCCGCAGTGAGTGTTTTTTTTGTAGCGAATCCGACGCCTAGAAAGCTGGTAAAACTGAATATGGTTTCGTATGCTGAAATAGACAGAGTTATCAAAACTAGGAGTGAATTTTTAT
The DNA here is from genome assembly GCA_963935595.1 of Schoenobius gigantellus. Classification (NCBI taxonomy): domain Eukaryota; kingdom Metazoa; phylum Arthropoda; class Insecta; order Lepidoptera; family Crambidae; genus Schoenobius; species Schoenobius gigantellus. The sequence goes on along the minus strand of OZ012553.1, from coordinate 26,116,118 downwards.
CGTTCCTCTAAATTTGCCGCTGAGTGTAGTAGAGTAGAAAGTAAAATCAATGACTGTAACTGAGTGACCTATGCAAAGGACATTGCTCTGCGTCCATACATTGTCCGCCCCAACACCAACAGCAGTGAAAAAATGCTTTTCTTATAATTAGACATTAGTAAATACGTACGTCCACATCAATTACTACGGACAAGCTTAGAAATCGAATTATATATCAAAATGAATCAGATTTTGAGGTTAGTTGAAATTACACTTTATTTCGTTACAGCAATTCATTATAGTTCATACCTATACAATAATTAAAATAGTTATTATTGCAATTAATCAAAGAGATTTATTATAGCCACATAGTAAAAAACAAGAAATCTCGAAAATCTCTCTCGCTTTATAAAAGCAAGTCAAAACGAACTAGCCAGCGGCAGCGCGTGAGTAGTCAATTGACGTGTGTTAACGTTGTAAATTGTGAAAGAAGTTATGAAAAACATAATTTATGCAAATAAATAAATATCCATACTCCATACCAATATAAAATTGACTCAATTCTATTAAATCGAGCAAAGGTAACAATAACCATTCATATATTTGACTTAGTTTTGTTTGTGAAAGTACTTTAAAAATTTTAATTAATTTGTCCATCGAATAAGTACATAATTATTTGTTATGAGTGTTATAAAATATGACATTAATGAAATCTTTCTTCATCTTGGTCATGGGTCGATTTTCGACCAAGCTGTTTTGTCGTCGGTAGTGAAAAGGCTTATTCCTTCACGTTTAAAGAGAGTTCTGTGACTTAAAATGGGTAGTATTTTCACGAGCCAAAATACTCATTTCTTCTCAAAGAAATTGCTCGCTCACAAGTATCGTTTCGCCAAAATCCTTTGCAAAAAATTTACTTATTGACTGCGGTCTGCGATAGAGTATTACTCGTACATTCGTTTCAAACGAGAGAGAAAAGCTTCTGAGGACTAATGTGAATTAACTTATAACAAATTCCAAACATTCACAGGGTTTAAGTTGTATATTTTTTAGGGTTTAAGCTATTATTGGTGGACTAGAAATACACTTGTAGTGGAAGGATGTTACTGTGCAATGTGCAAATGAATCCACCTCCAAGCCTTCAAAGCATCTCATCTTCTTCTTCTTATATATAAAAATGAAACGCTGTGTGTTTCTCTCGCAAAAACTCTGAAACGGCTCGACCGATTCTTACGAAATTTTCTGTGTGTATTTGAATAGGTCCAAGGAAGGTTTAAACGTACAGTTGGACCCGGTAGGTGGCGCTGTAATCGGGCGGGACAACGTCCGCCGGGCCCACTAGTATTATTATAAATATGCACCTCATTAAACTTTGAAAATTACTTTAGAAATCATTCCTCCTATATAAAATAAGATTCAGAATGACTAAACAGATATACCTACTATAATGATCGGACTCGTCACGACCGAATGACATAAACGTATTACGCGGAGCCCGTAATGCGCCCGCGCAGCCCCATCCATCTCACAGCCGTCGTCAAAGTGCGCGAGTTTAATGATTTGACAAATGGTGTCATTTGTTCTAAGAGCGGTTCTCCATGATTACGTAAAGGGAAAACGACGGTATAATTTTGTTCGAAATTCTTCATTGCGATACTCTTTTAACATGCCCTTTATTCCACTACATTAGATATTATTATATGAGTAAGTCCAGCTATATATATTATAGATACAAAGACATGAAGTGTTATTTAACTACCTCATATCAGCAAAGAAACGCCCACTGTTGTACATAGGCCTCCCCAAGGATCTTCACACCGATCGGTCCTGCGCCTCCCGCATCCAGCGCCCTCCCGCGACCTTCACCAGATCGTCGGTCCACCTTGTGGGGGGGCCTACCAACACTGTGTCTCCCGGTACGCGGCCGCCACTCGAGGACCTTTCCGCCCCAACGGCCGCCAGTCCTTTAACTAGCTATTAGTATTTTATTTTACAACACTGATTAAATAGTTAATTGTTTACTAAGGTATGTAAACAGTGAACTGCACCCGAGGAGTTGTTTAAACATCAAGGGAACGCATTGACCGTTTACTTCCGAGGCGAATACCTACTCTGCTTTTAGGAATAAGAATTGAAAGTATTAATTTGGGTGTACAAAGACAGCGACTGTTCCTTCGCCTTTTAGAGAAATGTACTAATAACAAAGAAATTAAAAGTACGTCATTCCATGAAGATATAGGACAAAGTGGAGAAAACACTCCCTATACCTATCTGAAGCACTTTTTTTTAAAAAAAAAAACGTCGCCCCCCTAGGATTTCCTCCTGTGTCGTGGGTGCAGTTACAAACATAGAATATCACATGCACATACGCCTAAGCCCAGACCGGAACTTTCTGTAGGCCATACAAAATATTTGTCCCGTACGGGAATTGAACCCGCGACCCGTTGCGCAGTAGGCGATCACTCAACCTCTGCGCCAACCTATCATCAACATCACTCATCCCGCTCTTTCTTAGAGAATTGGTGATACGACCTCTCTTTCTTACAAAATACCCGACCTATGTATTAGAAAGTGAGGTCGCACCACCAACGGGATGAGTGGCGTAGCGAAGGTGTTTCCTTTACATTCTGCACTAATATATTACAGGTATAGAGTGGAGAGAGCGTCGGTGGGGCTGTGGCCTCGGCATTGGACTGTTCTCCGAGTAGAATCGGGAGGCCAGCGATCGATCCTGCCATGTACCAATGTGAAAAACACATGTAATTCAAAGGTGTATGTGAAGTCAACCAATCCGCACTGGGCCAGCGTGGTTTGACTGAGGCCTAATCGCCCTACCATAACTGGTTAGGGTAGACTCGTGCCCCTCGGTGGGCACGTATATGAGCTGTGATGATAAAGAGTGCATCCTCCACTTTGCTCTATAATATATCTTCATGTCTAATTCACGAGTACAATCGTATAATACGAGTATGTTTAGGTACAAGAGTAGTAACTCGTAGAGTTGTCAACATAGAGCATTCATGGAGCCTCGCCCGGTTTCTAGCCCAAAAATCTAAAAAATATTTTACAAAAAATAAAAACTGACTTCAAAAACACTGAAAAGTTAAAAATAATATAAGAATAGGTACATACAACATCACACTTCTATATTGAAGTCGGTGCCGTAGGATGATCTCCTCCGAAAGTCTTAAAATTTGGCACCGACTTCAATATGAAATGTGATATTGTCTGTTCCTATTCTTACATTATTTTTAACTTTTCGGTGTTTTTGAAGTCGGTTTTTATTTTTTCGAAATATTTTTAATTTTTATCTTTTGAGTGATTTAATACCACCTCACCTTCCTGACCTGACCTTGGATCTGAAGGTGAGCTGGTATTAAATTCAAGTCTAAGGTCAGGTTAAGTCCAACAGTTAAGGATCCTTCCACCATCAGCTCGGGTCATGACTATCAGACGCAAATTTAAGAGATAAAAATTTAAGGGTTTCCCTCGATTTTCATGGGATCCTATCATTATATCCTGACTTTGATGACCTTGGGACCACCCCAGGAGTACACTCTATAGAATACAAAAGGAATTTTGAAAATCGGTCCACAATTGGCGGAGTAATCGCATAACATACACACAAAACACGTTGGACACCTAAAAATTTAAGGGTTTTCCTCGATTTTTATGGGATCCTATCTTCAAATCCTGACTTTGGTAATCGCGTAACAAACACACAATAAAAACATACGCATCGAATTGAGAACCTACTCTTTTTTTGAAGTCGGTTAAAAATAGAAAAATAGGAAATAATAGAAAGCAATGTTGTTGTATAGCGTTTAAATGGTAATATTTTGTGTAAGGTCATTAAGAGCCTACATACCTCGGCAAGCCGGGAAATGTTGTAAACTACCAGGCGAACGTATATCCGCAATTAGAATATTGTTAACAAACTCATAACGAACAAACCTGCATATGGAAATTACTTAATGTAGAGGGAGAGTAAAATAATGCCATTTGTTATAGCTATAGTGTTTCTGGTGATCATAATAACAGATATGGTAATTTTAATGATTTTCGGATTTACTCGCGTATATTTTAGACATTTTAATTATTATCCCGACGTTTCGATCGCTTTTCAGTATCTGTGGTCATCCAAAAAGTCTCATCGGCTCAGCTTATACCGGGTGTAACTGAACACCCCAATAACATTTAAGGGGCATATAAGTTAGATACTAAATGGACATTCGGTGCTTGTCTGAGACCTAGAACCCCAATACTTTCAAAGTTATTTGATTTTAAACTGAAAGCAAAAACTTTCAAGTGACAACCATAATCAGCTCTTAACACAAAAAGAATTTAAACACAAAATGACACGTGACAGACGTGAGTGTAGTATTCCTCGTACGCTTACGTAGGGCTTTCGGCACTTAATACCAAAAAATAGTTTATTTAGTTTGTATGGGAAAAAAGTAGGTTTGTTAGCCCTAATATTTTTCCTACAGAATCTCTACTTCTGATGGATACATACCCTTAAATGTTATTGGGGTGTTCAGTTACATCCTGTATATATCCCCACCGAGATGCTCAAACCTACACTAAGGTGTTTAGGCGTTAGTCAACCACACTGACCCAGTGCGGATTGGTCGTGGATACACCTTTGAATTTCTTCGCAGATGTATGCAGGTTGCCTCACGATGTTTTCCTTCGCCGTAAGAGCGTCGGAAAATTGTACATATGAAATTCGAGAACAGAAAACATATTGGTACATGGCAGGAACCCCGGACCACCCGATAAGAAGGCCAGTACCGATTCTACAGCGCCACTGAAGGCTCTCGGAAAAATGTAGTTCTATAAGTACCTTCTCGTGCAAATAAAAGACAGTAACATCCCAAATATTACGATACGTCAGTCGTGATGATTGATCATCTTAATCTTGTAAATAACTAAAAACAACAAAGGAATCACAATCAACATTTTCTGACTAGGTACATGGACAATTACCTATATAAACCCTAATAATACCAAATAAACCGCTCGAGATACAACTCCAAGCATCAAATCCCAAATCTTTAGGTCAGGTGATAGCTCCGTTATATTTTATAAGGCATTAAAAACAATTTCGATGTTATTTGAAATTCCGCTCCAAATCTTTTATTTGCATTGTAGAATCTAACACTAAACTCATCTGTTCAAGGAGTATTACCCAAGGCTTAAATTTGCGATTGTCTACAGGCGCAGATGTTATTATAGGAATCCAGGCTAACAATCTCTAGGAACAACAATAATTCGACATGCAAACCTTGGCCATTCTAATGCCATTGATGGTATAATAATATGCACCTCAACTTCCATCGTTAGCTTCTCTTAAACGATATAAATCACTGCCGTTCACGTTTTGTTGTAGTGTAGGATTGCTTATAATTACGTTGTCACCGGTAGCATTTAAATCACCTTGTTTTATATTAATTTCTATTATTTTAATGGCGTTATTAGCTACTTATGTTGTTTGTGAAGATGATATCATCAAGAGTGACATGTTCATTTTTAGGGTTCCGTACGTCCGAATAAAAAACGGAACCCTTATAGGATCACTCGTGTGTCCGTCTGTCTGTCGGTCACAGTCAATTATCTCCGAATCTACTAGACCGATTAAGTTGAAATTTGGTACACATATCAATTTCTGTGATCCAAACGCAGAGGTTTGACGTGAATAGATGAAATCTGTATATGGGAGGTCATTTTTGGGGGGGAAGGTAGAAAATTTAAAAAAAAAAAACTGCATCGTGTGACATATCAAATGAAAGGTCTTGTTGTGAAGATCTAGAAAATTGACCTCCCCCCCCCCCCTTATCTCCGAAACTACAGAACCTAAAATTTTGATAAAAATACAGAAATTAGTTTTCTACTTATAGATTATAGGAAAACCTATAAGAAGTCCATGATATTAAAATAACATGGTAAATCACTCAATATAGGTAAAATCGTACGGAACCCTCTTAACGCCAGTTCAACTCGCACTTGGCCGGTTTTTTTGTTATGTACGTTATTTTAATTGAGAAATTCATGAGACAATATTTTTTTGCTCCAATGGTACATTTTACATTTTTTTAAATATACAATATGTGCAGTGCTTTGTTTTGCTAAAGGCTGGTCCGGGGTTTATTGTAACGAAAGCTAGCTAAGTACTCCGGTCGCACTCATTCAAAGGCTGCGGGTAAACCCATAACATCAGGAGAGGTGGACCATAAATGACATGAAGGAAAATCCGAAAAGAAACCATTAACATGCTTTTTAGAGTTGCGAATGTTGAAAATTTTTGGAAGAACAAAATGGCACATGTTAACTTTTTCATTGATATATTTTTTTCGTGAAAATATATTGTGTTCAATTTCTAAACTATTTGTGCATAAATATAAACTCCATTTTCTAATTGTATACAAATCAGGAACACTACAAGATAAATTGCTAAAGCGTTATATGTCTCGTGAATGATCTATATACGTCTACCTACGGTCTTTCCGGGTCTCTTTATATTATTTTTGAATAGCTTACAGCAATGGACTCGTGACTTGAGATTACGTTACACAAAGTTGAATAATTATTCTTTTAGTTTGTGGCCTACGTATGTAAATAAACCTACCTAAATTGGAGCGATTATTGTAGTGCGTCTACTCTTAATGCCCGCAATACATATCCGTATTCGATTTTCATTTTAAACACTTTTGTCCTGAGTTTACTTTTGACTTTTCAATACTGATTGATATACATCCTACTTACATTAAAAATTCTTCAAAAAACACAGATGCTACCTACATACACCTTTGAAAATTATACCGGATGTAACTGAACACCCCAATAACATTTAGATAAGGGGCATATAAGTTAGATATTAAATGGACCTTCGGTGCTTGTCTGAGACCTGGAACCCCAATACTTTCAGAGTTTTAATTTGAAAGCAAAAACCTTCAAGTGACAACCATAATCAGCTCTTAACACAAAAGAAATTTAAAAACAAAATAACACGTGACAGACGTGGGCGTATTATTCCTCGTACGCTTACGTAGGGCTGTCGGCACTTAATACCAAAAAATAATTTATTTAGTTTGTATGACGTGAACGTAGTATTCCTCGTACGCTTACGTATGACTATCGGCACTTAATACCAAAAAATAATTTATTTAGTTTGTATGGGGAAAAAAGTAGGTTTGTTAGCCCTAATATTTTTCCTACAGAATCTCTACTTCTGATGGATACATACCCTTAAATGTTATGTTATTGTAATGTTATTGGGGTGTTTAGTTACACCCTGTATGTATTAATAATCGCTTTAATTTCACGATAATTATTTCATGTATGAAAAGTCTGTTGTAATGCAATCAATGCTTTGGTTTATTTTCGAGTATAGACGAACTACTTAACGTTCTGCTTATTAAATGTTTAAAAAAAGATGACGCATTAAGCACACGTCACTTAATAGTTCTTTGAGTAGGTACTATGTTATAACATATTATCAATACCTCTGCAACGAGGTGACGAATTAAGTAGGGCCAATATAGATAAAGATTCCGTCCCTGAATCAGATTTTTCGTAAATATTTAATTTTGTAATGTTAAGGCAATAGGCACGCTGTCACAAATATGACAGATATTGTAAAGATTTATGAATAACAGACATACAAAAACCTTACCAAAGTATAAAAACTTACACATAAGTGCCTGAATTTAGCGTAAATAAAAAGAGTAAGTATTACCCAATGAGTGTTTATCTCCATTTTGGTTTGTTGGTGATGAAATTTAGAGCAGAGCATAGATTCTCTAAATATCGGCTATGTGAGTTGAGCAGTCCGACATCGAGATGCTGTAAAAGTCTCGATACCATAATTTTTCCAGAATAATAATTTATCACTATAATGGTAAAATTAATATGGCGCAAACAAGGGTTGTTGATGACCGAAGGGCCATTCTCTAAAAACGAACATAGAGAACAGCATTTCGGGCTCGCTGTCCAACGTATTTGTCACATCCGCGAAGCTGTGATATTATTATAAAGAACAGGGTTCGTTTATAAATTGTTGAATAAATTAATGATTGATTGATTGAGCAATGTGTGAACGGATCTAAACAAAGAAAGGTAATCTTTAAAAGTAACTAGTTGTAAGTTATTTTCATTGATTTTTAAGCTCGTGTAAGCAATGTGTGAACGGATCCAAATAAAGAAAGGTAATCTTTAAAAGTAACTAGTTGTAAGTTATTTTCATTATTTTTTAAGCTCGTGTTGGTCATTGTGTGATGTATTTACCTATAAGTGTTTGTTGCACTTAGTTTGTTACTTTAGATTAATTTTACTCATAATGTATTGGTGTAAACAAATGTTGGTAAATCAATAAATAAAAAAAAACAGATGTACACTGCATTTTATCACGCAAGATTTTAATTGTTGTCATAAATGATTAGACAAAGTGCGTGCAGATAAACAAAATTAATAATAAAAAAAATCACACTAATCTTGTTACTTAGGATAATCGTATTGAATTTATGCTTATATCAAAACTTTTGTATCAGATAGGTAAATGTACCGAGGATATAGGTAATAACTCTTCACAATGTACTTGACCGCTTGTTAATTTAAATAGCTGTATTTATCGTGTTCAGTATCAGGAAGATATTATAAATGTAAAGGGAAGTGTTTAGTTGAGAAATTTATTTACTTCGTATTATTGCTGCAATCCTAGTTATTAATATTAGAAGAGTCTCATTAGTTACTTTGACGGAAGACAATGTTCAATGCGATTATATCTTGTAACAAAGGGCATCGTGCTTTATATGCAATAGTGGCATTATAGAGGATTATTTATTACCTACTTGCACTACCCAAGTTTGCAAATATGGAAATCAAAATATTAAGTAGCAAGTATTATGAATGAAGTAATAGGTATTTTTACTAAACTTGCATTCAGTGTTGCCTCATTTGATTAGTGGCCTACCAAATAGAAAAAAAAACTTTTTTTATTATACAGAATTTAAAAACAGAATGTAAAAAGACCGAACGAGAAGCCGAAACCCACGACTGAACTCATCGTCAATATCATTTTTGTCTTCAAGACCATAATGACCATACCTGGGAAATTAATAGTTACCGAGATATTTAAGTTCAAAGCATGTTCAAAGTGACAATTATTTTTCGGGGGTTTTATACCAAACTGATTGGAACATTATTTGTTAGTTTTCGTCCAAAGAAACATCAAAGAAAAAATCAATATTTATTAACAAATAAAAGGGTTAATTCACAACGCGTATTTTTTTTAAAACGGCCGCTGTCTTTTGTCGCTACGAGCCTCTGACTCACGCAGAAACGATATCCGTAGCGCGCGAGTTGCATTACGTTGTACTTTTTACAAGCTTTTATTTACCTTGCCATATTCGTATGTAACTCATTTTTTCAAATCTTGCTAACCAATTTTAAACAACTTCCTGATATTCGATTGACTTTAAATTTTGTATACCTATGCGTTAGATTCACGTGACAATACATTATAATGTTCAGCATGACTTGATGGTGCACCCAGGATCGGCTCCCAACGAACTCCTCAATAGTTAACAGTATGGACTTGAAATTTTACACGTGGCTACAGTGCTAATGGCAATGCAGTATTATGATTGAAATGACCTGATGGTACACCCAGGATCGGCTGCCAACGAAAAAACTCCTCAATAGTTAACAGTACGCACTTGAAATTTTACACGTGGCTACAGTGCTAATGGCAATGCAGTATTATGATTGAAATGACCTAATGGTACAGTACGCCCAGGATCGGCTCCCAACGAAAGAACTCCTCAATAGTTAGCAGTACGGACTTGAAATATTTTTAACACGTGGCTACAGTTCTAATGGCAATGCAGGCAGGCAATAGTGTGAATACGCAAACATACCCTTAAATATAAACCAAAAAAAAGTCTGAAGACAGACTAAAAAGTACAAAATAAATTAAAAGTAAAAAACTTTTTTTAAAAAACAAGCTTTTATTTAAATGCACTAAAAAGAATAAAATAAATTTTTCGTTTAAAACTTTACTATCAACTTATAATGTTATTACACAATATGTCTGATAAAAAAGCTTGTCGCGAGTTTTACCTGAGCACCTCGATAAACAAGTAAACTAAATACTTACGAGTAGGTCGTTAAATGTCTACAACCCCTAGTCAAAGAAAACGGTCAACATCACCTTGACTTGATCAGGATTTTTCGGTTTCGGTTCAGTGGGAAGGCACTATTCCTAAGCTCGACGATGTCAAACTGTCACCAAGGTCGGCATCGACTTGTTCTAGCATGTCTAGCGAATTTTACGCGATTGTGCTTTTGAAGAAAATTCAGATCTTTTAGGACTAGTCCAGTGGCAACATGTTCAGAGCGGATTATCCCTAAGGCAAACTTAAAAAAAATTATGCAGTCAAAAAAAATATATTAAAATAATTGTGTGTAATTAATATCAAATTAAGTGTAGTAAAACTACTTACACAATATATGAAGATTCTACATAGATGTAGAGCTTCCGAAGCATACTCCACCTTGATTATTCCTAAGCTGCATGATTTTATAAAATTTTATAAGATCAATCCATCTATATAACATAACTAATTGTTATACAGAGATATACAGTAAAACATTTCATGTATGTAAGAAATCAATTGTCAATCTACTTCAACCCTTAAGTTATGAGGAAACTGAGGCTCTACTGCAACGCCAGTTATAATGCAAGTGTTGTCACATATTCACATCCGTACACCACGCACATGTATCACACACATACACACGCACACACATACTCACATACACCACAAACACACACTCTCGCACGCACATACACACACATACTCACATATACCACAAACACACACTCTCGCACGCACATACACACACACAGACACTAATAGAAATAGAATAAGAAAAAAAATTGTTATAATTTTGGTTCTATTATCTAGACTTGTTTATGTAACTTCCTATTCATTTTTTTTTGTTATTGTCTTCTTATACGAGTATTACAACTTTATTAATTTGATGAAGTAAAGCTACGGAAGAGCGTTGCCACCTTTTTTTTTTTTTTTCTTAAAGGGGGTAAAAATGCATTTACGCACTGTCCCGCACCGGAGGACATTCGCTGCGGGGGTGTGTGGAACTCGCCCGTTGGGAATATCCACTAAAACATCCCCCTGTTTTCCGTCCTCAGCGATGGGTCATGGGTTCGGAGTCACAGTCAGACCTTGTCGCCGAGAACCCCACAAACCATCGCTACGCCCGTCACCGGGCCCACCAACCCGCGGTTTCCCGCTCTACTCCGCGAAGAGCGTTGCCACCTGGCACAGGCATTGTTTGTCTAAAAGGTGGCATCGACAACTAAGATGTTTGTTAATATGTATAAAATGAATAAAGATTATTATTATTATTTATAAAAGTAGTTGGTATCTATACATGCGGTGTAAAGGGCGCAGTGGCGCTGAACGGGTGACAGACACGCACCACTTTCAGTTTGGTTCTCGAAGTGACATGCACCCCTTTCAGCTAGAAACTTTGTACCTACTCGTATGTAAAAAAAGGTAGCTGGATACCCAGATTTATATATTTTATATCAAAATTCCCAAGCCGCTGGGTTAAGACGCGTTCGGTGGAGCATTCGTTAATATCTATTATACTCAAATATACTTATTGGCGTAGGTAGGGGGATGGGCTTGGGTCCGGACATCCCCCATTGAAAAGTCAACATACATAGACAGAATTAAGTTTCCTCCAAGTAAAAAGGGGTAGGTTTTGTATCAGTATATACTTTTACCGGAGAGAGACTCTGTACCAGGGTCGTCTGCTTGGGCCCCTCCGTCTTACCTATTTCTGCCGCAAAGCAGCAGTGCTTGCATTGCTATGTTACGGTTTGTAAAAAAAATAATCGATATGTTATACGTACGCCTATGCTCGTATGTTTATGCTAGTTTAATTTTTTAATATTACGTCATTGGAAATTGCCACTGATACTTCGATTGATAAATATTTAATGACTCATTACATATGAAATTAGCCTTTTCAAGTAAAACGAGAAAAATGTTATGAAATTAAATATTTGTCAATCGAAGTATCAGTGGCAATTCCTCTAAGTTTGCGTTAAATACTGGTTTTGACAGTTGTTTCCGAGCTGATTCTCCAGCGTTAGTGTTGCGATGGAACTCACGTGGGTAAGTAAAGCGTTGTAAGTTGTCCATTTTGTGAACAGCCCCCGTATTACGGATCGTTTATGACATGACATGGTATAAATTTGCAATATTTAGAATGTCTAGAAATGCTCATTTACTTGTCCTTACTCTACTGATATGATTGCTAGGGTATAATTTCGATAATGTCATCATGCCATAACCCTTGAAAGACATATTTATGAAGTGTTGATCCGTAAAAAGGCAAATAAATTTTATGTCATCATGATATCATTTATAATCATGAGATCCGTAATCGGCCCCCAGAACGTTCAAAGAAAAATCAATTAGTGCGGAAACAAGTGAATCACACAATTCGAATACACGAGCCTACATTTCAAATAAATTTGAATTCGGAATTCAAAGGACAATGCCCAAATTAGTATGGAGCTCTGCCCCAGAAACGCCCAAGGTTTAGGTTTATGCCATTTGATATTTTTATAATTGTGCTTTAATAATAACTGCATTTAATATTATATAAAGCAGAAGTTTTAAAATAATTGAGTAAAAAACATCATTATTTCTTACTGATTAAATTCGTGGTAACACCGAAGATTTCAAAAAAAAATAAGGCAGGTATTTTTCGTTGGTAACAAAGAGTCTGTGTACCGATTTTTAGCTTCCTACCTTGAAAACTGCAAAAAGTCCCATATAAAATCTCACCCCCTCTTTTAAGGGGTTAGGGGCAGATTTCCAAAAAAATAATGATGCACGATCTTTTTGTTAGTCACAAATAGTTCGCATACCAATTTTTAGCTTTCTACCTTGAAAATTGCGGAATGCTCCATACAAACTTCCACCCCCCATTTTAGGGAAGTGGGGGGTTAAAAAGAGACAAAAAGTAGCCTTTGTCACTCTCCATCCGTTCAACTATCTCCACTTAAAAAATCACTTCAATCCGTCAAAGACGGACAAACAAACACACACACACACACACACACACACACACACACACACTTTCCCTTTTATAATATTAGTATGGATTTGTTATTTATCCTGTGCATTATCCGACTTCCAAATCCAATTGATCTCAAAATTGTTATTATATTTAATTAGGATATTTTCTCTGATTCATTTTTCTGTGCGTTTCTGAGGCAAAAATTGGCATTTTCCTTTATTTGACTTTCAATAAAACGCTAATTTCATATAGGCATAAAGGACCTTATACCTACCTATATGGCTGCTAGAAGGGTGTCGATGGGGTGCTTACCTAGAATGCTCTCAACATTTAATCCGCCTCTGCCCACAATTATGTATGTTACATGCCGAAATGATCGTTTAGATTCGAATAGATTCGTGAGACACAGAAAGTTCGGCGGCTATCTCTCTGAAACTTTAATGAGGATTTACAGTCATTTCCTAAGGTCATTTCTTACACTTTTGCGATGTTAACTTCCAGTTGAAGACGTTGACCGCCCAAAGTAAAGCAAATCTACCACCACATCTCAACCGCTTTTAAATGCATTGTACCACTCATATGTAGGAACGTGTTTATGATAAAGTCGCTTCACCGCAAGCTTTCTGTTACATTTTCAGTGACTTGGGACATGAAATTCCATTTGTGATGAAAAATTTGAGACAAACTCTTTACCTATTTAATATTTTTATCCATTACAAAAATCTCAACACACTTGAGATAGGTAACTCACAAAATCGAGCACCTTCAACAAAGTACCTAAATCACAGATGGTGCTAAAACTTCGCGCCATTATAGAAAAAAAAATTGTGACAATTTAGTGACAAAAACGAATATTTTATTTGAATTTGGAATTAGAATAACTTTTTTGACAGAATATAATGCTGCCACGGATTATGCATAGAATCATCTTTATTTTGCGAAGTACTTAAAGCCTATGTGCGTACATTCTTTTGTTCAGTTTCAACTAATCAAACCCTCAAATTGAAAAAGAAGCTCAACTATACATTAACGTAGGTACATAAAAACAGTAGCTATAAGACAATAATCGAATCTATATAATACCTAGAAAAGACATAATAAATCATACAGTCATGTCTACAGTAAGCGTGTCTAGTTTCGCAAGATTAAGTGACAGACTGTGGTTTTTGCGACATATAAAATAACCTAATACATTTCAATACCGTAGTCTCCCGTGCAGGTTTAGTAACCTAATGTTAAGCGTTATAAAATAGATTAAGTCTTGTAGTATGAAAAAAACTCCATTGCAGCATTGGCGGCAATTAATAGCATTTGACGACGCTATATTCCTCGTCAGTACATATATATTATTATCTAACAGATCAAAATCTATAGGTACAAAAGCTTTAAAAAAAGTCCAAAATACGCCTCTATACAAGTAGGTAGGATTGTGATGAAACATTAGTCACGTAATATTTTATTAGCCAAGACTTTTATATTATGTTTAAGGGTAACATGACATTTTCAATGGTCTTGAAAACTTTATTGATATTGTATTTAGGCGTAATCTAAATATGTATGACATAATTGAATCAAAATTCTACCGTAATAAAATAAAAATCTATTTACGTGGCAAAAACGACATTTACTTTCTTAGACTAAACTTACTAATGAAAACATGAATTGATTCATTGTCATGTCATAGTTAGGATATCAGAGCTTATAATGTAGAGGATTTTAAACGATTAATATTCTATTGGTAATTAAATTATGATATTTTGAATAAGTAAAGGCTATTTTATTTCTATCTTAATTAGAGTTATCGAGTTGCTTATTTTTCTTGAAATGAACAAATCGAAAACTCTAATTGATTTCTTTCTAAATTTCGAAAGAAATTAACAAATTGCTTGCATAGATTCGATTTTCCTCAGATTTCTTACCATACCTATTAACTTGTAAATTCTAAAATGTTTGATGCTAAAATGTTATTCTTAATGCGCGAGCTATTTTTTATTTCAAGTCATATTAAAAACAAAATGAGACCATTACACTAGTTCAACCTCCACAGATGGAAATATGGTCGCAAAAAAACTATGTAGTAATGTTACACAGTAACCCCACTTTCTCCTGACCTATGGCATAATTTTGTAACAATGTTCGCTTGTTTTCCCAAAACATGTAAATTTTATACATCAATGTGGGACAGAGGTTAGAGGCCAGACAAGTGAATTAACAGCGCCATTATTGCCCGCATTAACATTAATCCGAAACATTTGATTGGCTTATTTATAATTTTTATCATCAACATTTCGTTACACTTTAGAAATAACATCCTAATAATCATATTATTGTATTTTATTATAGTAATGTGCACACAAACTATTAATTCTGTGACCCAATAGACATCTAGCAATACCTTGTTTGAAAGAAATTGGTCGTTACATTTTGCGGTCGAATACCAAATCATGTATGATGACAATCTTTAATCAACGAATATAGCAATATCTTGTGTTGTTAATCTGATGCGCAACTTTATAATGCAACATGGAATATTAAAGTCCCCACATACCACAAATGGTCAAGTGGGCAGTCACTTGAGTATGACATAATATATTTTCTCCGGTACAGTCTCACTCAACAACTTCAACTGGTCGTGCAAAAAAGGCGGCAGTATTTACTAATGTTGTAAGATGTAATTGACAGCTGTAACTGATAACACTATTCGTTTTTAAACTAGAACAAATATGGCGTAAAAGGATCCAATGTAACATAATTAGCCCTTAAGATTATTTTAATGTTTGCGCATTGAAAAATTTTGTTATGCTTTTGCCTCCCTACACTTCAAGTTGGTTTTGTCTCTGCTAATGCGTAAATTACGCTTTTTAAAAGATTTTTCAAGTGAAATATAGACACAAGGTATATGCAAATGATTGAGTGTTAGAAACCAGTCAGTAGCACAATTTCTTCTCTTCCTTGAATCTCGACCATTGATCCCTGCTCGATCTAAGTACGGCCATTACGGTAATAAATCAATCATTTAAACAATTGTTCTTATTTAGTTGTTTAATTTTGACTTAATAAGTACATTATACTTTAATTGCAAAATGTTTGTTCAGTGTAAGGTATATTACTCAATCACTAAGCCCTATAGAATAAATTCTTTGTTCAGGAAGCTTATAATATTATAATGCGGTAGCATACCGTACCTATACATTTCTTCATACACTTGTTAAACTACGTCATCATTGTGTACATACATAATAATGTTATTGTTTCATTATGTCCTTCTGCTGTCAAAACACAACGCCTACCGACCAAAAGCTTAATTTACATAGACAACATGCAACCTAAATTCTAACAAGATACAAGATTTTTTATGTATGATATTATATTACATACGCATTTAAGGTCAATCCTTTCAACAGTACTTGATCTGAGAACAAAGTAACCTGACAATTAAATATTTATTTAAATAAAAATGCAGTAAGTCTTAACACAACATTAACATTTTTTTTCTCTATTTTTGCAGATAACACAGAAGATCTCATCGCTGAGCCGTCAGAAATCATATCAGAAGCAGTGGCAGCACCAGCTTCATTAGCAAATTTTCGAAATGAACACAATGCAGCGGAAGCCGTCCAGACGGATCAATCTATAGAGCTCGTGGGAGGGTCGCAAACACTCTTTCCCACATTTGCGAATCTCTTCGAGAACCGACAAAACAATTATAGATTTGGATTCGGTAATGAAGGGGCCTACAGCCAAAGACCTAATTCATACAGGTCATTATTAAATTACCCGTTGTTCGGTAATTACAGGAGCTTCGAAGGATTTGGGAAGCAAAACCCGCCCGTGCAAAATGCACCACTTGTTGACGCTGGTTCTAGTGTTCTTGGCTCCGGGAATTTCGGGATTATCAAGGGAGGAACTTTCTTGGGGCAAAACGACGAGGACGACTACAGTGACGGTTTTAGCTCCTACTATAATAATGGCCACGGTAGACCGTCGACAGGCGTTGGCTATATAGCCAACCCTAGACCGAACTACAACCAAGACCAATTTGCCAATTTCAGAGACTTCGCTGACATCAACGCTCCCTCTAATTCTGCGTACTCCCATTACGTCGTCGTATACGCGAATAAAAACGCGACAATTGATGAAATAAGCGAGGAAACGCGACAAGTAGCGTCAGAGCCCAAAAACATCATAGAAACGTTAGAGCGCCTTGACGACAGTCCGGCTCCACCGAAAATATCAAAAACGAAAGCAAAATTAGAAGCCACCAAGCAGAAAATGGTAAATAAGAAGGAGCAATGGAAGAAGAAAAATTCAAAGTTCAATAGTCCAAAACATGATCCTGAGGAGCCTCTATTAGCGTTAAGTTAAAGCTAGATAGTGTAAATAAGAGACTTGCGTTGCGTAAGTGATACTTAGTTGGAAAGTTTAGTGTGACATACGTTGCCAGTTGCCACCGACTTGGGGCGTGCGTGACTAAAAAGTTCTATGTCTAAACTTAATTTTATGTGTCGTTTGTTTGGGATTGCGTAATTGAACCGCGAGTTGAGGTGACGAATGAATGAAAGTTTTGTACGCGTGTGTCAGCCGATGAATATAAATTAAAGTATTAAGTTCTTTAAAAGTTTTTCATTGCTCCTCCTATATCA
This sequence comes from Schoenobius gigantellus, assembly GCA_963935595.1. NCBI lineage: Eukaryota > Metazoa > Arthropoda > Insecta > Lepidoptera > Crambidae > Schoenobius > Schoenobius gigantellus. The sequence goes on along the minus strand of OZ012553.1, from coordinate 26,098,380 downwards.
CATCAATCAAGTGTTGCGGCGCTTGTTAAGTGGCGCAAGTGCACAACAGTTACAAAATTGAACTAGTTTCATGTAACTAATGAAGAGCTCGTTATGTCTAATTGCCACTTTTCACCGCAAGCAATAGAAGTGTAAGGATGAGATAGGCAATTTTCAAGAAACAAGATAATCACACTGTTCTGTTCATCAAGTGAACTGTAAATTATTTGCAACACAATTTTTGCATAGTTCAGTATTGTAAAACATTATTTTAGGTAGGTACTAACTAATGTGCGTAACATCTTTATAAAATCACAAAGCGTAAGCTTTAGTGCTGTGGTGTGTTATTATTAGATATAATAATTTTTCAGACAGAAAATCATATGACCTTGTCGTCCATTACCGTCGTAAGGTAAAAGAAAGATTTTCCTAGGTGTTCCAATGATATTGTTAATTATTTATTTAATCTTTATAGTACAATATAAATTAAGGTAGGCGCCTTTTGACGCTAGCCCACAGACATATAAGTGCGCTTGGCATCCAAAATCCACACTGACTGCATCAACAGCCAATTGGTAAAATATAGTTTGCGCATCAAATTATATTACATGGTAATAAAAGGTTTTGTCTGAGGGTCACTAAAAATATTTATTTCAGGTCATTATTTATTATTTCATATTCATTATTTTTCATTATTCATTATTTCATACAAATCCTAGTACTTATTTGACAGAGGTGGCTGTATAAATGTAAAATAATAGTTTCAAGGCTGTGTCGGATAAAACTTGCAAAGAAATCTGAGTATAACTGAGCACGACTCACCATTCCTCTGGTATATTGTAATTTGTCTACTAATGTAATTATTATTATGTAGTTCGTATCATTTTCACACATGGTGTTAAAATAATGATAGGATTAAACGAACTTACCTTAAGTGAAGTTCAATCCATATTATATGAAGTATTTAATCCAAGACAACTATTGTAGTCCCGCCTTTTCCCGCCACACAATACGCGACATTTAGAGACACCACTAAAAATATGAAAGAAAAATACACCTGGCAACCCCACCGTCACCATAGCTCATTAGTTTAGAGTATTAGGTAAATATAATTGGGTTAGTAATTCATTACTTCAAAAGGGAAGGGTGGGATGCTCCTTGTCTTGGATTAAATACTTCATATAATATGGATTGAACTTCACTTAAGGTAAGTTCGTTTAATCCTATCATTATATTCCTATTTAATCCAAGACAACTATTATAGATGTTTAGAGTTTTTGATAAATAGGTATACAACTAACTATTAATATTCAATAATATTAAATATTTATTTCATATATGTAGACAATGTTCACTAGTGTGAACAGTTGTTAATAATTATAAATTTGATAACACATTCTTTATCAAACTTTCTTATAGCTAAACAGTGTAATTCAAAATATTACTGAACATGTAAGAAATCAAGAACAACCAGCCGTGGCAAAAAGGTTTGCCAATCTAATTGGGGTGGTATGTTATAATATTTAGCAAATATCGATAATATTAGATCATTCAAAGAAGCTCACGCAGAGAGTGCAGAATGCCTGTGCCAGATACTGTTTCCCGATACCTCGTAGAGGCCACGTTACTCCTTACCTAAACAGAAATGATATGTTGAATATGACTAATCGCCGTCAATTACACTTTGCATCTTTACTCTTCGGTATAATAAAAAACAGGACTCCGTCATATTTATATAGAAAATTGTGTTTTAGTAAACGACAAGATAGGATTAAAGACCTTTTAATGTTCCCTAAGCATGGCACCTCCGCGTTTCGAGGTAGTTTTAGATATTTGTCAACAAAGTGTTGGAACAATATTCCTCCGCCTATTAAACAGTGTGCCACCGTAAAAACTTTTAAAGTAAAGCTTCGGAAATATTTGTTAAGCGAACAAAAGATTTTATAATTTACTAGCTTCTGCCAGCGACTTCGTCTGCGTGGACTTCAGAATTGGGTCTGAACCTTCGCTCGTTAACAATTTTAAATTTTCCCTCGGGAACTATGTACTTAAGGAATCGGGATAAAAGGTGGCCTATGTTCTTTTCCATGTCAAATGCTACATGCATGTCAAATTTCATCCAAATCCGTTCAGCCGTTTTTGCGTGATTTTTGCGTGATTTAGTAACAAACATCCAAACATCCACACTTTCACATTTATAATGTTAAGTAGGATTTTCAGAGGAATGTGCCCCATATCGCAATTGCAGTAGCCATGTTGCAAGCGTTTAGTTTGTAAGTTGTCATGTCAGTTTGTATATAAATATTTTGTAGTTATGTGTATATTTTATGTCTTTACTTATGTTGAATGCTTATGTTTACCATTCCAGCGCTTTCTATTGATGTTACATCGGTAAAAGGTTTACACAGAATATCAGTGTAGTGGCACTCTTTGTTACGAGTGTCACGGCGTACGCTGAGTGTAGACCTTTTTGGTACATTACCTACTTATAATTTGAATTTAGTGTATAAGACCTGTTGTATCCTAATGTATCAAATAAAAGTTCTATCTATCTATCTATCCAATAGTGGGCATTGGGGATATGTCACTCAATGTGTAATCTAACTCTTTGTAAGTTTCGGTCCCCTTTCCTGATTGAAATCTAATGGGATTTCACAGTACAGTATAGAGACTCAATTAATTTTGCCTTGGTGAAATATTTGTACAGAAGTTAATAATGAATATCAAATACATTAAAAATAATTTAGCCTTAGCCTGTTCCACAGACTACATAATCGCCACGCGAAAATGTTATAGAAATCAATCATTTACCTATATAGGTACCTATTTGTACTTTGGACTGTCCCACGGACAGAGTACATAATCGCCACGCGAAAATGTAGAATTAACAATTCCTTAAAATCATTCATATGCCTGGATATGAATATTTGTCCTTTAACTTGTCCCACGGACAGAGTACCTACATATCGCCACGCGAAAATGTAGAATTAACGATTCCCTAAAAGCATTAATGTGCTTTGATAGATATATGTCCTTTAGGCAGTCCCACGGACAGCGTACATATTTGTCCTTTAACTTGTCCCACGGACAGAGTACCTACATATCGCCACGCGAAAATGTGAATTAACGATTCCCTAAAAGCATTAATGTGCTTTGATAGATATATGTCCTTTAGCCAGTCCCACGGACAGCGTACATAATTGCCACGCGAAAATGTAAAATAGTGATTTACTGAAAATGTTTATTCGCCTTTAGAATATTATCAACAGTTAATCCTGCCCTATATGCATGATAATTTGAAGCATATTGTTTGGAGGATTATGAGTAAATAGAATATTAATATGTAAGATGAATAATTAAATTAACTTTCCTCCATTATGTGCTTTAGCCATCTACTAATGAGTTGAAAAGTAGTATTTTAAAAGTCTAAAATAAATTTATCTAATCTTTATTTCTATGGTCTTTTATTATTTGTTACATAGTACCTAATCTAAGGACATCAGTTGACATCACATCACTCAGATATTTTATGAAGATTTTATGGAAATTGAAGTCAATACTTGTGATATTACAGCTATTGCAAAGCTCACTTCACTTTGACTTATTTTTTGAGTAATTTATCCCAAGTTTAGGATATTAAGAATTTCCATGTTATGTTATGGACCATCTAACAGTTTGCAGTTACCAGGAAACTTAGATAGGCAACGTCAATTAAAATATCTTTCAAGGCAAATCTTTGTAAACTTGGTCATAAATGTATACTTTATGCCATAATTTCCTTTAAAAGTATTTGTGCTTATGCCTATATCCCACAGAGTTCATGATCGAGTAGTTACCTAGGTAAACAGTACGTACCTGTTAAGACATGTTGTGTTATTTATTTATATTAAGATAACCAATTTTCTTTTGAAGCTTCATATTTTCTTTTTCATACTTATTTTCTGTTTTTAGCACTGCGTTTCTGCATTTTAGTTTTATTCAGAAAAATAAATCACTTTGAAAAACATCAATAGTTAAAATATGTGTCAGCTGCGTAGAGCGCGAAAAAACGAATGAGCTATGGTGACGGTGGAGTTGCCAGGTGTATTTTTCTTTCATATTTTTAGTGCTGTCTCTAAATGTCGCGTATTGTGTGGCGGGAAAAGGCGGGACTACAATAGTTGTCTTGGATTAAATAGGAATATAATACAAATACACGGCGTCAATAAATTGTGTTCTCACATACCTACCTACACATAAGTATACACATTTTTTGCCCTTCCATTTCATTGATTTACTACCAAACGTTTGGTAGTAAATCAATGTTCCATTTTCATAATTCAAAAACATTCGAAAAAGGCGCGCTTTTTAAGGGTGCCAGTACAGGTTGTCGTTTGCAGTAAGCGGTAGTTTGCAGAATCACCAACCTGCGTATCAGTTCGATGAACGTAAGCAAACCTTTTTGCAAGGAAATATTCGATACGGTTCGGTACCACCTAATTTTGTGCCTAATACCTACATAATGGACAATGAGAAGACAATATGGTTCTGTGGGCTGCAACACTCAACAACTTATGAAACGGATGTCTGGGATAGTAATAAGGAACGTTTACCTATGTTTAGGGATGCCACGCCACGATATATCGGAAAAGCAATAAATATCCATATATCGATGCTTAAACATATCGATATTTATCGATATCGACGATAAGCCATTATCGATATATCAGTATCGAAAAAAACTCGATATTGTGACGAAATATCGAAAACGTAAATTAAAATACCCTCAAAACCACTGAAATCTAATAAATTATTCTGTCCTCGACTCTAATCTATTGTTGTAATCTGTGGTGAGTACCTACAGTGTATGTATTATTTATTTATTTATTTAATCTTTTTTGTACAAATAAAAACAATGTACAAATGGCAAACTTAATGCCATATGGCATTTTCTGCCAGTCAACCATTGGGTTCAACAGAGACTACATGGCGGTGCAATCTTATTAAGTAATTAATTTATCCCATGTTTAAATATAAGTACTATACGGCCTTATTAATAAAAAATTTACTCCTTGGATCATCCTCGGATTAGCTACTCCGTGTTTTGTCTTGTTTCCGCACGTGTCGGCTGTCATATGTCAAAACCAGACAAAACACTGAGTAATTAATCCGAGGATGATCCAAGGAGTAAAATTTTTATTAATAAGGCCGATAATATATACATTACACTAATTTAAACAAATAGATAAAATAACATAGGTACCTACTATAGATATAATTTAACTAATTAAAATAAAAAAAACTATGCATGATGAAGAGCCTTTGTCTTAATATTTGTGATTTAAAAGTTCTGCGCGAACAGCTTTTTTAAAACTAAATAAACTTTTAGACTGTTGAATATTCAGAGGTAGTTTGTTCCACAGTCTTATTGCGGTGACCCTGAAGGCATCCGGAGGTGAAGGTGTATGTCAAAGAGATACATTGTTGTGTCAACAGTGTACAGCGAATGGTCATCCATCATGTTGACTTTACTAAAGAAATTTCCAAATTTCTCTCTAAAACTATTGTAAACCAGAATAATGTACAGAGAATGGTCACCATCATAGCCAATCGTGCAGAGGGGCTATAAAACTACATTGGATTTTAATAAACTTTTAAAAAAGGAGAAATATCGATAAAATATCAATATATCGGCTTACTAGACCGATATATCTATATATCAGTATCGACTTAAGGCGCTACATCGAAAATGAATCAAACAATGGGAGGCGTGGTCTATACGTAAACGCGGGGCGCCCCCCGTGCTCAAGTAGCTAGTCTTTATATCTATGGCATCAAAGTTGTGAATGCACTGCGCCCGCATGCAATCAGGTCGTTTAGTCTTCCGCGCAGCCCGCGTATCGAGCGGTTGTGTTTATCTCTTCTCCGTACCTTTTTTTAAAATAAATTTGTCAAAAGTGCCCATTACAAGTTTGAGTTGAAGCCATCCCAAGAAGAAATACCTACAATTGTTGTTATCGCACCACAAAGAATACAAATCGTGTAATTTAGGAGAAATTTTCGTAAAACAAATTAAAATTTCACTTCGGCGACGACTAACATTATGAAAAAGAAAAGAAGGTAGCTATGAATACAATTTTATAAGATAAACGAATGGATTAGAAATTGACATACCCTAGTTTAGAGATAAAATAAATTCAACCATTACTGGTCTACAAATTTACAAACTACATTGAAGAACAAATAGCGCAGTGGCAACCCGATAGGGAAAAGAACGGTCAAACGTTAACCCTACAAGGGTAGGAGTTCAAAACCCGCAGTGAACCCTCTAGTTTTGCTTTTTTTTTGCTTATTTTACTTTTTTTTTTTTTTGCTTATATTTGCTTTTTGCTTATTTTGACTGCTTATATATTTAATAATAAAAAAATATATATATATATATATATATTTTGTAAAAATAAATGATTATGAGAAGAATGAGGAAAGGTGGGAGTGCAATGGAAAATCAAGACGATGTAAACGAAATGAAATCTTGCGATGCGTGCAGTAACTTAATTCTAGATAGACAATTTATAATTTGTTCAGGATGTAAAAATATATTGCATCTTGACTGTGCTAACGTATCTACAGCCAGATTTTATCTAATGGAGGCCGATAATAAATCAACATGGAAATGCTCAATCTGTTTAAAACAGAAAACAAAAATGGATAGATTACCATGTGACATGCATTCGACCCTGTTAGGCAACATTGAAAATGAACATATTACGCATAGAAAAAAACAGGTAGCAGTCTTACCGCTTGAAAATTCGTTCGATTGCCTTCAAATTGAGGATGACAATGAACTAGATGAGGAATCATTTCAATCATCAGGAAGCATTATCAACAGAAGTTGTCCCGAAATCGGACTCAATCATTATGCTAGGATCGAGGAATTAGAAAAAGTTGTCGCTAAGTTAAAGGAGAATTTAGAATCAGCGGATAATGAGATACAAAACTTATTAACAGAAAATTATGAACTAAAAGAACAATTAGCACGCAAGGAACAAAATGTTGAACAATTGAAATCTATATGTAAGTCAACTCCTAAAAACAATAATTTAAGCACGAGCAGAGTAAATCTCAAAGTAACAAAACCCTCAAAATTTATTTCGCGTACATTTATGTCACAAACAAAAACAGATAAGATTTCTAGTACTGGACTCACACAATTATCAACATCGCAGCAATTATCGAATCCAGGAAACAAACCTTATACAGACACCACCTCGCCGAAACCATTATCTGGAACACCCAAAATAGAAAAAAAAGTACCTTCTATATATATTTTTGGCGATCAACAAGCCCGAGGACTAGCACAGAAACTAATACACAGCAGAAGCGGAAAATTGAACAAAAAATATAATATTTTTGCAACGGTAAAGCCAAATGCAACTAGTAAGGAGGTGCTCGCAGGTTTAACTAATGTGCAAAAAAAACTAGAAAAAGACGATTTAATTTTATTAGCTATAGGTTCGAATGATATGAATTCATATTTACTTTTTACTGAAATCTGTAACATTTTGAGTAAACTGGAAAGACACAATGTATTAATTTTAAAAGTCCGTTATAATAGATGTAAAATCGATTAATCATCAACTAGATTTAATTGCCAGCAAATACTCGAATTGTGTTTTTGTTAACGTTGAAAAAGAAGCATTAATGTCTTACTCTCAATCTACACTATTTAAGTTAAATGTTGAAATTGATTTTATTCAATATCAAAAACTATATTTGGACAACATTTCAAGATATTTGAAAGGACAGAATCAACATTGTATAAATATTGATGAAAAAGTTGTTGGGCAAGCAAATCCATTTTTTCGTTCTCAGTCAAAGTAAAAATAAGAAAAAAGGCCATACCATGCAACATGCGCAGCCAGAATATATTAACACAGATAAATTAGTAATTTTTCACCAGAACATAGCTGGTATTTGTTGCAAGTTGGATTTACTCGAGATTTCTTTGTTGGACCTAAAAGATGATAAGAAAGATATAGACATTTTATGTTTTAGTGAAACTTTTGTTAAGCGTGGCTCAGAAAATAATATTAAATTAAATAACTATAAATTAGTTGCGAGTTACTGTCGAGACAAAAATAGAGGTGGTTCATGTATAATGATAAAAAAGGAAATGGAGACAAAACCAATAAATTTATCGTCATTAGCTGCTGTATCCTATTTTGAGTGTTGTGGCATAGAGGTTATGGGTCTTAATGTTATAGTTGTCTCTATCTACAGAGTTCCAGAACAGACTAAATCACATACAGGTATATTTCTTTACAAATTAAATAAGCTCTTGCATATGTTGACAGATAAATTTAAAAAAAAAAAAATTTTTGTGTGGAGATTGGAACATTGACATCCTTAGAGAAAATTCTGCTTCGAGGCAACTTTCTAGCACTCTAAGTCAATTTAATTTTAAGCTACAAATCAAATCTCCAACGAGGTTAGGCTCGTGCATAGATCAGATAGCAAGTAATCAGAGAAATATAAAACATGAAATCTTAAGGCTTGGTTTGTCCGATCATGAAACGGCACAAACCGTCACACTGAATACAAAAAAGTTAAAATCTTTTTCTACATGGAGGGAATACAGAAGAGATTACTCTAGAGATAATTTAATAAAATTTGTTGACTGCATCTCTGCACTATCATTTGCAGAAATTTTACACTGTGATAACACAGTCGAAGCTTTTAATATGTTTTATGATGATTTAGTTTTATTTTTTTATTTATGCTTCCCTGTAATTAAAGTTAAAATAAATAATCGTCCGAAAAAAATAAAATGGTTGACAAAGGGACTGCGAAAGTCCTCTAGAATTAAAAGAAATTTGTTTTTTAAATATATCCATTGTAGAACAAATAAAGACTACCACAGAAAACAATTCAAAAAATACAGCAATATTTTTAGAAAATGTTTGTTAACAGCACAAAAAAAAGCAATAATATTTATTTCACGAATAATGGGAAAAACCCTAAATCGATTTGGAATAGAATTAACGAAATTACTGCTACTAATAATAATAACAATAATATTAATTCTATAAAAAGTAATAACGAAATTATTCATGACCCTAAACAAATATCTGACATTTTTAACGATTTCTTTATTAAATTGACGTATTCAAAAAATGACATAGAATCTCTGACTTACAACAAAACAATTAATATGACATGTACCAAAAACTTAAAAACTATTTATTTAGCCCCCGTAGATGAACTAGAAATATATAGGATTATAATATCTTTAACAAATAGTAAGTCTTGCGGCTATGATAATATTACTACAAAAGCAATTAAATCGTGTGCGTCTGTGCTATGTCGACCGATAGCTCACATTGTTAACCTTTCTTTTGTTGAAGGTCTTTTTCCTGAAAAACTTAAGTTGTCTGTAATAAAACCTTTATTTAAAAAAGGAGATAAGTTTGATCCAAACAACTACAGACCAATCACACTTGTTTCTATAATCTCAAAAATCTTTGAAAAGGCAATGTTTTCTCGATTGAATAATTTTTTCACTGAATCAAATATTTTACATCCCAACCAATTTGGTTTTCGCAAAGGGAGCTCAACAACATTGGCTTGTTTTGAATTAATCAAAACCATCACAGATAATATCAATAAAGGGTACCCTATAATGGCAATTTTTCTCGATATGAGTAAAGCGTTTGATTTGGTTAATCACAAAAAATTGTTAACAAAACTTGACCTGTACGGTATCAGAGGAAATGCATATGATTGGCTACAAAGCTATCTGTCGGATAGAAAACAATGTACAGAAATTTCTCAAATGGTCTACAGAAATAAAAAAAATATTCAAGGTTAAGTATCAATCTCAGATAAAATACAATAACCTTGGAGTTCCTCAAGGTGGTATATTAGCACCGTTATTATTTCAGATATTTATAAATGACCTCCCTAATGCTGTGAGTGAAAAAACTATTTTATTTGCAGATGACACAACTCTCATTGTAAAATGTGACGATAAAATAAATTTTGAAACTAAAGTAAATAAAGCTTTTAAAGAGTTAGTTCAATGGTTGAATTTAAATGACTTACAAATAAATATGGACAAAACTAAATTTATGACATTCAAATCATACAATTCTATTTCTCCCAATCTCAACATAGAACTTGATAATAAAAAAATAAATGAAGTAAATAATATCAAATTTTTAGGTATAACAATTGACGAACACTTAAATTGGAAAGAACATATTCATGAAATTTGTAAAAGGCTCGATAGATTTGTCTTTGCATTAAAACGTATTAGACAAACTGTATCACTGGAAGCAGCATTGGCAGCTTACCATGGCTACGTTTCATCAGTGCTGAATTATGGTCTAATAATTTGGGGTAATTCTGTAGAATTAGAGACTGTATTCAAACTTCAAAAAAAATGTATACGGGCCCTATGTAATGCTTGGTTTTTAGAAAGTTGCAAACGTTTATTAGTATGAAAATACTGACGCTACCATGCATGTATATACTAGTCATTTGTTGTTTTGTGAAGCAAAATAGTCACCATTTTAAATTATTTTCGGAAGTCTCTACGAGAAGACTTAGATCGGAATACAATTACCTTCTACATCAACCACCAGCTAATAAATATATTTACAAGAAAAACGTTTTTAACATGTGTATTCTATTATTTAATAAACTGCCTAATAATATAAAGGTTTTAAATAATAATAAGTTTAAAAAAAGTTTGACTGAATGGCTGAATGAAAAGTGTTTTTACAGTGTAAGGGAATTTATGGATTTTAAACAATAACTTTAAATAATATGAAATGAGAATGGATTTGCTTTCATGGCTGTGACAAACCTAAATATCTACTAGGTAAAAGGTATAAGAGAATAAAATATTCTTGAATTTGTAGGTAATAAGTTTAATAGAATTGATTTTGACATTGTATATTACTTAAGTAAATTTGACATTGATTTCATTAAAATTCTGTTGTAAAATGTAGAAAAACAAGAAAATTGACTATTCCTAATTATGATGTAATTTTTTTTTAATTTTATAAGTTTAATGATTTTTAGAATATAAGACATACTTAACCTAACATTTGCACATTGACTATGTTCAATAGAATATGTGATACACTCTAAAATGTAAAATATTATAATTACTAACCATATTCTTGCAAATAAATATTACTATTACCATTACTATTACTATATAGAAATTATCGACGTAAGCGACAAAATACAAATTATTTTATAAAAAAATAACTATAATGATTAGAAAAAAATGCTTTTACACGATTCTAAATAATGATGATATCTACTTATTCTTCCATAAACAAGTAGATATCATCATTATTTAGAATCGTGTAAAAGCATTTTTTTCTAATCATTATAGTAAAGACTATTACTACACCAGAAGAACGTATAGAGGTTTCAAATAAAAAGACTTGTTTTTACATTTTATTTATCCTACCAGTGGTTTGATTTCATGGATAGTTACTAATATGTAGAGATGGTCGTTATTACGATAGCAGATAATATAATGCATTATATGATCGTAACGAATAACACATTATTGAGCAACGGATTATCCTGCTATCATTATAAACTGCTGTTGATGTTGTAGCGTTGTAGCGCAATGACTGACGTTCCACCCACCGCGCTGTTGCCGATAACGCAACGCGAGAGTGAAGCAAAGAGCGAGAGCGCAATAGGTGTGTACGGGAGATAGCAATATAAACTGCACGAGTCACGTTACGACACGATAATCGCAAATCACTAATTTTTGTGCTTTCTCACATTGACGTAAAGTTTACTTTAAAATGTTTGATGATCGCGACGATTTGAAATAACAGGTGAATAATAATTATTCGTTATACTGCTGTTTTGAATGAGATTGCTGTTTAAAATTTTATTGTTCGTTCAATTCTGTTCTGTTCAGTTCAGCAACAGATCCAATTAGAGAAATTGTGATTATTTTTTGTTACGATTTAATTATTTCAGTGTGTAAGTGCGTAATTAAAAGTTAGCGTAAGTGTAAATAATAATTGTTTTATAGTTAGTGTTAAGTATTTTTAAATATTAAACATGCCGAGAATAAGAGCCCCGATCGCTCCTATTTGGAACTATTTCGATGTTGGTAACAGTGTGAATACGCTGTTGTTCATTGTGCAAAACAGCAGTATAACAGGATAACGAACAGCAGTTTACAATAACAGCTATATGGAAATAACACAGCACTGTTATTCATTATTTGGAAACAGTCGTTACTCTCATCTCTACTAATATGTTAGGTGATTACAGCCATTAGACTAGTTGTTTTACGTAAATAACCAGTTTTTAAAATATGGTATAAAACCGATTATTATCGGTTTTTATCGAAAAAAACCCGATTACTTTTTATCGATTATTGCATTCCCTACTGATAATTACATTCCCTACTGTCTGCAGGGGTTAAAAGTTTCTATGGAAAACATTTAAAATCTGCTCCAATTTCTATGAAATTTATTATCCGAGCTCAGAAATATAAATAACAATCTTCTATATAAAAGGCTACAAAATTATTTTTCCTAAGAGAAAATATAACATTCCCACGGGAAAACAATAATAACGCGGGCGAAGCCGCGAGCGGAAAGCTAGTCATTGATATTGTAACGTCGCTCTGCGCATATCTCGTAGAATGTGCGAGGTCTTATTTCATTGATAGGATCAAATATAGATAGAAATATGATGTCCGATACTTAAAACCTAAACACAAATTGCCTAATAACGTTTCGCCTAAAACACATATCACCTAAAAACGAATTGCCTAATAACGTCAAAAATAGGTAGCGAGGAGCGAAGCGACGAGCGTAGGTTTGAACATGAACCAAGCGCGCGAGCCGAGCGAGCGAAGCGAGCGTGCCGCGGCAGCGGCCGGCGAAGCGCCAGAAACGACTTTATGTGTATTCTCGACTTTATGCATACTTATTTAGGCTAAACGTTATTAGGCATTTCGTTTTTAGGTGAAATGTGTTTTAGGCCAAACGTTATTAGGCAATTTGTGTTTTCTGTCCCTAAAGAAAGGGTGATTTATTTGGGTCCAGTGTCATAGAGGGCATCAAAAACATTAAGACAGCATGATATATTTACAGCGTTCAACACAAATAATTCTCTAAGAAGGCTTTTTAATGGTAAAGATAACTTGGATAAACACCAAAAATCTGGTGTTTATAAATTAGATTGTAATGCATGTAACTCTACATATATAGGACAGACCAGCCGTAGTTTCAACACACGTTATAAAGAACATATATCCGCATATCGAAATAATAAACCTGAAAAATCACATTTTGCTAAACATCTATTAGACACAGGACATAATATTCCTTCCAATCACACATATTCCATTTTACATACGTGTGAAAAAGGTCTAAAACTGTCCGTGTTGGAACTTGGAACAATTAGAAATTTCAAAACACAACAGGGATAGTTCGCTTACATTGCTGAACGAGCAGGTCAGTTTTACTTATTCCCCACTACTTAATATTTTTTCAAATAGATGCGATCATAGCAGCACCCGATAACCACGTGTTTTTAATTTGTAAACAACACCTGCGCCACGTGCGCGCTGTTACAATGGCGGCCACGTGCGCCTATACCGACACAACTCGGACGGTTGTTGTGATCGCTCTATAAAAGGCCGGCTCGTTCACACTTTGCTCAGTCGTCCGAGCGCAGCGAAGGCGACAACATCCTGATGATGCCACGTGGAGTGGCGAAACGCGTCGAATCTAAGTATTTGCATGTTGGTGTGGTACTAATTATTGATATTCCTTTGTCCCATGCGATTGAGGGAGGGCGGGCGGTGCACCATTGGCCTGCGTAATTAGTACCAACTACCGACATTTTTTATCGGAAGTTTTGCTATATACCTACTCCTTAACAATTATAAATATTAAACATCTCTAGTAAATCGGTATAGAATTTGGAGCCTATAATATACACTATTAGTGTTGTAAATATAAATCTGTCCATCGTTTAGTTCGTATTCTACGCTTAATAACTAGGTACATTTTTAAATACTCTGCGCTTACTGCAATTAAATTCACGAGACTCGTGAAACGCGTTGAACTGTGTATCACGGGTCTCATTGATTCCGTTGGGAAGGAGATCGTTGCGGCAGAACTGGCCCAGGCTGAATGCTGTTCCGAAGAGCAGATCTGAGTAAGCGATGTCACTCTCTCGGGAATGGGAAGGACTCACGCCAATGTTCCCATCGCCACCGCTAGTGCGGCGTCCTCGATGAGCGATCTCGACGCGAACGCGAAGCGGCGCGGCGCGAAAATAACAAACAGTCGGTGCCTATTGACGTGGCTTAATTAAGTAACCAAACGCATATAGGGTGCGACGCGGCGCGACGGGAACTACAGCGAAGGCGATGAGTTGGTTTGATATTTACGCGCGAACTGGATGCGGTGTGGTACCGTCGTTTTCTTTCTGTTCATAATTTTCCAACAACATTAGCGTCCGTTCGTCCGTCGATGACAAATTTTTCAATGCTCACTAGTGTTGTCAAGGCTTTTAAAAAAAATATTCTAAGTACCTATGTATTTAAAGAAATAATTTATTAAACATAGGTATCTTTTCAATGATACCGAAGTAAGTAATTTTTGAATGCGTTTAGCATTGCAAAACAAAATTTTTTAAAAATTGAGTAGCCTAAAAAGTCACCAAAAATTACCTTTAAAGAATATATCACACACATGTGACAGAAGAGGGCCAAAAGTCACAAAAATGTGTTTTTTGTGACCATTTGGCAATACTCGTTCACTGAACGGGCGGCGGCGGCACGGCGGGGCGGTGGTGGTGGCACGTAGGACAGAGTCGCCGCGTTGCACAGCAACGCGTTGATTTCGCGTGTACCGAATCGAATCGCTTCGCGATCGCGTTCGCGTTGTGATCGCTCAACGAGGACGCTGCCTAAGACGTTGGTGCGAGCGAAGCACGTAGTAGTGGGGTGGTTTTCGGCTGAGGTGCGGCTTTTGCCCCCCAGACCGACCCGCTGCTACAGGTGCCTTAAGGTGGACCATATGGCCGCACTTTGTGTGTAGGAGATCGATCGCAACCGGGACTGTTTCCGGTGCGGAGAGACCGGGCATAAGGTGGTAACTTGCATCGCCTCGCCCCACTGCGGCCGTTACGCTGATGCCGGATTCACGGCAACCCTCAAGGTGGGTAGCCCACGCTTGTCGTAGGAGTTGCCGCCAGCGAACCTTGACCTGGGGGCTGGGGTCCGTAGCCCACCATTTGATTCCGGGGAGGCGGCGTGCGTATCCCGTACGTCTTCCTAGTGGTGATGTGGGGGGTGACCAGCCCTCTCACTTTAGAGGAGTAGCTGTCCAGAAGACAACTGAGCATACTCAGGGTCGAATTCCGGATGAATCCAACTGGACTCCCGGAATGCTCCTCTGAGTTTCTTTAGATCACCGCTGTTGATCCCCCGGCATTCATTCATTCAGGCATTCTCCCGACAAAAAAAAAAGAAAGTGCTCGCACTTGTATGTAGGAGACACTGGAGGTACTCCCTCGCAGCACTGCCGTAAGTTTTAAGCTGGCCGGACTTGAGTGATATATTAGTAGGTACCCAAAGCCCAACACAACTTTAGGTAGATTCCAGTGGGAATCGCGTGCAGTATTATTGTATGTGAAAGTGTTCTGGCTCAAGTTCTGTTTGTAAAGTCTGCCTTTCTGCGTAAGCCTGCCGCTGCTACCGAAGCTGCCAGCCGCCTGTCTGCTTGCTATCTAAGGCTTCTCACCGCACCCTCTCACTCTCCCTGGCTAGGCTAGATATTTTTTTATTTTCGTCGTCGTGCCCTCCTAATCTGTCTTTTTGTAAATAGATAACTTTAATACCGTGTTTTTTCTGAAATTCCTCCCTTTTTTGCCCATAGCCTTCCGCTACGTGACAATAAATCTATTTCAATCATCAATCACATCTTTTTTTTATTGCAGAAAGTTGGCAAACAAGCAAACTGCCCACCTGATGGTAAGTGGTAACAGTCACCTTTAATACATGTGGCTCTTGTGAGATTCGCAGTAAAACTGCAACCCCCACAAGGGCCACGGTGTACGTTGCCAACTTGTGACTTAAGATGTAAAGTCACGGTGCCCAGTAATTTCAGTGCCATATCTTACCCTTCAAACCGGAATACAGCAATGCAAGCATTGCTGCTTTGCGGCCGAAATAGGTAAGACGGAGGTACCCAAGCACACGACCCAGCCCTGCGAGCATGGAACTCTCGATAAACAAAATTTGACGGCTAAAATCGACATACTCGACAAAAATCGATAAATTTGACAGATATTCCTAAGGAGTGAAAAGGACAGGTGCTTTTGTCGATCGATGTATGTCGATCGACAAGTCCATGCTCGCAGGGCTGGTACAGAATCTCCCTCCGGTCGCTTTTTAACATGTGTTACGCGCCACACCGCCTCAGCCAATCGCAAGCCAGCCGAAGCCAGCCAATCAGAGCCAAGCACGTGCAGCCACGTGCCAGCCAGCCCAAGCCAGCCAATCAGAGCCAAGCACGTGCAGCCATGTGCCAGCCAGCCCAAGCCAGCCAATCAGAGCCAAGCCAAGCTAGCGCCTTACTACCGGAGAAACTATAAAATGCCGCGCCATCTCATATTTAGATCACTTCTCTGTTTTACTGTTTCTAAGACGGAACTCTACCCGATTGTAAATCGAAATTAAATCAGTGTGATTCTGCAACGTCTACTTTTTATTTTATCCCGTTACATATCAGAAGTGGGATAAATATTTAAAAAATACCCTAAAACGTAGTTACGTCAATACGTCGAGTGTAGGCCGCCTGGTCCGTCCGCACGAATGGGACAAATCTCCGCGTGAAGATTCATCCGAGACAACTAGTGATAACGAAGACAAAGTTTCGCCACCAGCTACGCCTTCAGCTCGAAAAATCCTTCGCAAGCTTTTGAAATCAGAGGTACAAAAGGCCATGAGTTCCTTAAATTATGAAATACCCTCCGTCACTACAAGAAAAGAACCCCGTGCAGCCTTGCTGATCCCCGAGTTCGACCCGGATAGCGAAGAGTGTACTACTGCGACAACATGGCTCAAAAAAAAATTGATCAACTTGGCGAAATTCATATGGATGGTGCGAAAACACGAAGTCGTTTCATCTGCAAGATAGATTAAGGAGGTCAGGCAAGAAGATGGTACAACCGGCTGGATGAATACGATTACTCTTGGGAAGACTGGAAGCAAATGTTGATACGTGCATTTCCCAGACATCGCAAATATGGATTCGATGACCAAATATTATCAGGACAAAGTCGCCATATGTTTTCGGTGTAAGTTGTCAGACAGCGCAGTTGTCTCATGCATCATTCGCGGTCTACCACCACCAGCACAAGCGAATGCGAGAGCATATCATTGCGAGCGACCCGAAGAATTATACGATGGCTTCCTATGTGTGATGGATGACTACCAGCCACCGTCAATTTGGATTGGAACAAGCCCGTCAAGTAATGATGTCGTCAGCCGACAAGGAAACATAAAAAATGTCTGCCTCGTTAGCAAGAAGCAGGGCGAAGTGCTGAGCAGAGCCACCAGCTGCACTACTACACCGCCTTCGGAGGTTCAGGTTAGCCCACATCATTTTATTGCACAAAGTTAACAAGTGAACAGCCTATATACCGTCAACCTTACAGCTTGTCGCACAGTCAGTAGTTAGATCCAAAGTGTCTGAATTGCTAGACGCAGGTATAGTTCAAGAATCTGAATCATGTTTTGCTTCTCCCGTAATTCGTAAAAAAAAAGAACGGCGATAGTAGACTTTGTGTTGACCCTTGCCTAATATCGACGATTAGGGTCTCCAAATTCGCCGTTAAGAATTTCTTTACGAGTCTTAATTTGGCACAAAGTTACCATCAGGTCAAAATCGACCCTGCAGACAACCACAAAACAGCCTTTATTGGTATTTGAATATACGCGTGTTCCGTTTGGCTTAGATAACGCACCGTCTGTTGTTATACGAATAATGAATAAGGTTGTAGATTCAATACGAAATTCCAATCACAAAAGGCGGTAGTTCAAAAACCCACAATGACTTTCCCGATAAATATGAAATTTTAGCATTCAAAAATTTGTTGCTACCCACTTTTGATGTTCAGTCAGATATTACAGTTCAGTCAGGTTTAGATATTTTACAAAAAGTTCTTCATAAATGAAGATCGGAGAATTTAAAATGAAATGTGAGTAAGTGTTCATTTTTATAAAACAAAATTACATACTTAGGACATGAGATATCTTCGAATGGCATTCAACCAGGTGAATCAAAATTGTTAGCAGTGTCACAGTTTCCTACCCCTAGTAGTGTTCATGAAATACGTCAATTTATAGGGCTATGTAGCTATTTCCGTAAATTTATTAAAAGTTTCGCAATTTAATTGCTCGCCCTTTAACAGATTTAACAAAGAAAAACGCAGTTATGGAAATGGGGTACTGAACAAGTCGATAGTTTTCAACAATTAAAACTGTGTTTGTGTACAAGGCCAATACTGGCTTTATATGACCCTGTATTACCAACTGAGATTCACACCGATGCATGCAAATCCGGTATCGCAGGTTTTTTTTTTTCAAAAACTAACTGATAATTCCCTTAGGCCTGTCATGTATTTCAGTAGGGCAACGAGTAAAGAAGAAAGTATATACCACAGTTACGAGCTTGAAACGCTTGCCGTAGTACACATAGATTTGTGTAGGTTTAGAGTGTATTATAGTCGGGATACATGTTAAAGTGGTAACTGACTGTACTGCCGTTCGCGCCACCCTTACTAAACGTGACATTATCCCCCGTATTGCTAGGTTCTGGCTGTCAATACAAGATTTTGACATGAGTGTACAATATGGTGTGGGGAAAAAGTTAAGGCGTATCATTGTTCAGCTTAAAGATCGCTCTGCTGCCCCTGATATAAACAACAACTATGTGCTCTCAGATGATAGACTCTATAGGAAGACATTGTATGGTAATCGCCTCGTAGTGTCTGCATTGATCAGATAGACTAGTTCAGATGCACCACAATGATAAGTCATTGTAGGCTTTCAAAAATGTATAGATTTAATAAAGAGGGAGTAAATGGTACATTGTTCCCTATTCCGAAACCCACAGAACCCATGGTTCATGTCGACCATATGCCCCTTTTGTAGAACAGCAAAAGGTTATCAATATATGTTGGTTATTACAGACTAGCTTCTGCTCGCGACTTCGTCTGCGTGGACTTCAATTTTGAACAATTTTTAATTTTCCCTCGGGAACTACTTAAGGAATCGGGATAAAAGGTAGCCTATGTCACGTTCTTTTCCATGTCAAAGGATACATGCATGCCAAATTTCATCCAAATCCGTTCAGTCGTTTTTGAGTGATTGAGTAACAAACATCCAAATATCCAAACATCCACACTTTCACGTTTATAATATTAGTAGGAAGTAGGATATTTTTTCTCTAAATTTGTTATTGCTGAGCCCACCCACGGTCAATTCAGTAAAAAACAATAAGAACACTTTAAAAAATATTTAGTTTATTTGGTTACCCTCATAAACTTGTCAGTGATCATGGCAAAGCTTTTACCAGCAGATATTTAAAAAAAAAAATCTACTGACTAGCAATTTAAGTACATTTTGACATCTGTTGCATGTCCACGAGCCAATGGTTAAGTGGAACCGGATCTTACTGAATGCGTTACGTGCGATTGATCCTAGCCAGACTTCTTATAATTGGGCCAATAGCTTACCTGACATTATTTGGGGTGTTAATAATACTGTAAATGAAAGTACAACATAGTCGTATAGCCCTATGATTTGATGTTATGAAAGTAATAATGAATCGGTTGAAAACAGGCGTAATAATAGATCTAGTGCTCATTAAAATTAGAAAACCATAAGATGAAGCGTAACTTCGATAAAAAAAAGGAAAATTAGAAAGGGAGATTTAGTTCTTTGGCGGCAAGCACCCACAAGTAATGTAACAAGAGTGAGCACTAAGCTTGATGATATTTACTCTGGCCCATATTATCATTACTAAGGTGTGGGTAATGACATATACAGAATCCTCAGTATCAAGGGGTTCCGAGGCTACAAGGCCTTTACTAGCCTGGTTGCATCGGACTCTTGAGGTCCTATCACAGAATCACAGTACCCTATATCATACAGTGCCAGTAGCTCTAGACCAGCTTGAAACCGAAGATCTCATTGACCTACTTGAAAGCTAACCACGTGTTTTTCCATTGCGGGAGCAATGATTGTTTCAGGACGGCCGACTGTTACGCGCCACACCGCCTCAGCCAATCGCAAGCCAGCCGAAGCCAGCCAATCAGAGCCAAGCACGTGCAGCCACGTGCCAGCCAGCCCAAGCCAGCCAATCAGAGCCAAGCACGTGCAGCCATGTGCCAGCCAGCCCAAGCCAGCCAATCAGAGCCAAGCCAAGCTAGCGCCTTACTACCGGAGAAACTATAAAATGCCGCGCCATCTCATATTTAGATCACTTCTCTGTTTTACTGTTTCTAAGACGGAACTCTGCCCGATTGTAAATCGAAATTAAATCAGTGTGATTCTGCAACGTCTACTTTTTATTTTATCCCGTTACACATGCGTTCATATTACGCGATATTAGGGGGAAATAATAATATGACATATTATATGGCGTCGTTTTGTTCGTCTGCTTGTGGGGTGGGGGGGGGGACAGTGGCGGCGTAGGGTAGTTTGGCACCCTGGGCGCTTTTGTACTAAGCACCCCTACTTAAAATAAAACACCAAATACAAAACACGCTTTCGATATTTGATCACATTATTTAACTTGAGTTCCTGTCACTACGTTTATACGATAGGTACGATTTATTATTATTCAATCGAGTGCCATGCCACCAAGATTATTTCATTCCACACATTTCAAAATAAAATGAAAATACACTTGCGGTGTGTTTCAAAATATGATACCTATTAGAAGTAGCTAGGTGCACGAGTAGAGAGTTATTTAGTAGGAGTAGTTGACTAACGTTGTCACCCTTTGGTGCTTGGCACACGGGGCGGACCGCCCCCTCCGCCCCCCCTTTACGCCGCCACTGGGCGGGGAGGAGAAAGCGGCACGTGATTTATAGCACAGCATATCACTCACTTTCATAGCAAGCCAATAATATTTAGTATCGTTAAGTGTGAATGTATGGTGAGCCATATTGTTGTGCGATATTATAATATTATTATAATATCGCACAACAATATGGCTCACCATACATTTATTAAAACACCTTCATACTTAACTATAGTAAATATTATTATTAGCAAAAAATTAAATAAATTACCATTAAATAGGCGGCATGGACTTCAGTTTCCTTTGCTTGTCCCTAAACAGGAAGAACAAAAAAAAAGAAATAAAAAAATATTTTTGATTATCTGTGTTTTCATTTTTATTGTCTGTAAATTTAATTTCGTTCGCAATCCGCAATGTGAAAAATGCTTTTGTTTGTCTTATTTTATTGATTTTCTTTAAAATAACGCAATGTGCTACACATATTCCATGTTGTGTGTGTGTTCCATGTGAAAATGCGGTAATTGTTCAATAGGTTTTGAAAGACAATCAAATAGTTGTTCAAAATGTACTCGGGGAAAAATGCCGCAGACCCATCTTATCCCACGCAGTGGGCCTTGAACCCTAATGCGTATCAAAATGTGGACTCCAGTCAAGTAGATTGGGCTGCTTTAGCCCAGCAATGGATCGCTATGAAGGAGGCAGCGGCTATTATAGCTGCTCCTCCTCCACCATCAACGAAACCTGACGCGGAAGAAGGTGAAGCCCCGATGGAGGTAGAGAGTGTAGAAAATACAGAGAGTACAGTACCTGCTGGTGCTGATTGGAACTCCAGCTCAAACAGTTGGAGTAGTGGTTGGAATCAATGGGGTGAGATAAAATTACTTTGAATTTATAACCTCACATTTCACATTTCTGTATCAACAATTAATGAATGAAAATAATTATTAAATTTGTGTATTACTTTTTACTTTTAGCAAACTTCTTTGTTTAAAAGTTTTTTTGAGTTCTAGCAATCCTGTTTTAGTATAAACTGACTTTAATAATCATTATCCACTCGTAACATTACTTGCACCTGCCCTAAAGAACTTTTTGTCAAGTACTATAATTCCTATCGTGATTAAACTCTTTCATGAACTGACTGAAACAGTTTACATGTGATGATGATGATACACCGATGATAGCTACTTTATACTCATTCAAAATACTAGACAGTAAAAAAATTGCTTAATACGTAGAATGGAAGAAAACTTTATAGCACGTTGTATAATGTAACAGTACTTCAATATAAAACAGGGGTAGCAAACAGTCCCATCTCAGTTAAAAGCTTCTATCGTTATATTGTAACTTAACCTCTCCTCTCTAGGCGGTCGCATGCGGCCGGTGTGACGTCACGCTATGAATTTTTTTTTTAAATATATTATTATTAATATTTATCAGGCAGGCAGTTGATACAACTGATAGTGCCTGTATCCTGTTACTCATTTAAAATTTATTATTATTTAAATATGTATCCAATCTATTCTTAAAACTGTTGACGCTTTGAGCTGTGATCGTGTCGTCCGGTAATTTATTCCACGCTCTGACCACTCTATTACTCAAGAAGTGCTTGTGCGGGTTGTTGTGGGAGCTGGTGGTGCACAGTTTGAGGTGGTGGCCTCTTAGTCGAGGAACATTTGAGGCATATTGGAATAGTTTGTTAAAGTCCTGTATGTCGTAGTGCCCATGTAAGATCTTGAAAGTTTCAATCAGGTCTCCACATTCTCGGCATTCCTTCATAGATGTCAGCTGTAGTACTTTGAGTCTCTCCTCATATGGTTGTCTCTTTAAATACCCTGAATAAATTTTTTTTCACAAAAAAATATATATTTCAGAACCAAAGTATATTTTTCATTTTGTAAAAAGAAATGTATTAATTTATAAATATCCTTTTGTGAGGGTATTTTTCACTATTACATAGCGTGGAGCCACACCGGTCGCATTCGACCGGTTGGTGGCTGACAGGTTAAATGCTGGTTTTCAGAGGTTGTAGGTTATTTACAACTCCATATGGTATGCAAATCGACATATTAATATAATATTTACCAGAGGGAGACTCTGTACCAGGGTTGTGTGCATGGGTACCTCCATCTTACCTATGTCTGCCGCAAAGAAGCAGTGCTTGCACTGTTGTGTTCCGGTTTGAAGGGTAAGATATGGGATTGAAATTACTGGGTACCGTGACTTTACTTCTTAAGCCACAAGTTGGCAACGTACACGAGCCAAATTTTAGTCCAATCCACCAGGACAAATCAGTCAGTTAGTCACAGTTTCTTTTTGTATGAAGGAAATTTAATATAGAGAGATAATTTGGGCATGTCTACATCTAAATAAACTCTTTACTTATTTCCTAGATTTCTTCCAGTTGATACATGAAAGTCTAGTTGGGACATTAGATAATAAGGGTTTAAAAACTATATTATGGTAAATAAAATAATTTTTTTTTTATTGCAATTAAGTTGGCAAACAAGCAAATTGCCGCCCACCTGATGGTAAGTGGTAACAGTCACCTATAAAACATGTGGTTCCTGTGAGATTCACAGAAAAATAGCTGCAACCCCCACAAGAACCACAGTGTACGTTGCCAACTTATGACATCAGACGTAAAGTCACGGTACTCAGTAATTTCACTGTCATATCTTACCCTCCAAACCGGAACACAGCAATGCAAGCACTGCTGCTTTGCGGCAGAAATAGGTAAGGTGGAGAGCCTCCCTCTGGTTTGCTCTGCATACTTAATGGTACTACTTGGTCATTAATTACAATTTCATGGGTAGGCTGGGGATGGCCAGCCTCTGGAGTTGAACCAAAAATGGCAGGTGACCCTTCTGTAGCAATGAACCCAGTGATGGAAGGCTTTCCAATGACTGCTGAAGCAGGGTAAGTTAATGATTTTATTGAATTAATATAATCTGGTTTTTAATTCAACATCAAAGCATAATAAAGAGTTGTTTAATTTTGAAACTAAAACTCTCAATATCATCAAACTTTTTTCATAGCACCTTACAAGTAATGTTTCAAATAACAACTATAATTTGACTGACACAGTTTCCGTAGTCTACATCATCATCACAGCCCATATACGTCCCCACCGAGGGGCTCGAGCCTACCCTATATTAGGGTGATTAGGCCTTAGTCAACCACGCTGGCCCAGTGCGGATTGGTCGACTTCACATACATCATTGAATTTCTTCGCAGATGTATGCAGGTTGCCTCACGATGTTTTCCTTCACCGTAGGAGGGTCAGACAAATGTACATATGAAATTCGAAACGAAAAACACATTGGTACATGGCGGGTCTCGAACCCCGACCCCCCGATTGGAAGGCAAGTGCCGAGTCCACTGCGCCACGGACACTCTATAAATTTGATATCTGGATTGCATGGTCACATTTTTTGTTCAATCCAAATAATCTAGACTATTTGGAAAAGTACAAAAATCCTTTTTATGAAGAGAAACAAATAGGTTGAACAATTTGTATTCGTATGTATAATAACGAATTTCACACTATCAACCTTTTCAAGAATTCTCTTCTCTCATTAAAAAAAGATCTGTATAACAAAGTTAATCAAATTAACTCATTTAATATTAATATTAATTTATTTAATATAAATTAGCATTTTTTTTTCTTGTTTACCTTTTTTAAAAAAGTCTGTTGTTGTCTTCAAGTTGTGATCAATCAATTAATGTGATAATTATCAATTTGTTATTTAAGTTAGTTATAAGGTTAAACTAGTTTAGTCTGTAAGCTAACAGAACATGTATATAATTTGTAATATTGAACACTCTTTGTCTGCTATTTTACCAATAATTTTTTGGAAAATATACTTATAATGGCTGTTTGTGTCAATATAAAGAGAAAAAAAATTAAACAATTGATACCTACGCCTATGCTAATAGGTAGGTACTGCTTTTTGTCATAATTATGAAAATTTAATACTACTTCTAAATTATTGGCAATCAATCTTTATTTATTTTTATTAATTAATAGTGTTAAACACTACTGTGATAATACCATTACCATAATAGTACCTTTTTTGTAAAAGTGCGTCACAAAAAGGTTTACAAAATGGATTTCAATTTGGACTCTTATTTAAAATCCAGGTAAAATATTAACCTTTAAGTATGGACGTCATTTTTTCATAACATTATCCTGGACGTGTAGTCTCACAGGCTCCTATTATAACTAGTGTTTTTTTAACAAACTTATTTTAAATAGCTTGAATACTATATTTAACTTAAAGTATGGTTTAGTTATAGTAAAAATACGTGAATATATAAGCCACTTTTTTATAATAATTCTAGAAACATTCAAAATTTAAATTTAATGGCACATTTTGGGTAATTTTAAGTACAAATACGTTTTCAGCCGTAAAATCAACTAGAAATTATAAAAAATAAATATTAATTTTTTTACTATTCCAACATAAATAAGTCAAAGTTTACAAGAAAATCTAAAAAGAGAACAAAGTTGCTTACAAATATTTTTATAACACAACTATGAACGTGTAGCCTGACAGGCGCCAAAAGATTTTTAGATAAGTATTACTCACGTATTTTTTATTGAAGGAGGAAACTACTTCGCTGGTCGTTTTGATACTAAAACTGAAGCTACTGAGCTACTCAAGTGTGGGGAGCGGGGGGAAGTACACAAAACTTAGAAACTAACATTCACCCGGAGCCTGTGAGGCTACACATCCATACTTAAAGGTTAAGCCTAATACAGTGAATAGTCCGGATTTGAAGAATGTGATTTATTCGGATTGCAATCCTTAAGTCTATGGTGTGTGTTGGTCTCTTTGACAATCACTAACGCCATGAGCTGATACTAGGTTAGCTTGGGAAAGTAAAAACAAATCTTCCTACCACAATCATTTATCAAGATACTGATTAATGGAATATTATCAATGATTCTTTCTTTTTTCATATACAGATATACTACGGCTGGTGCGCAAGCACCAACATTCCAACATGGCTATTGGACTGCACAGCAAACAGAAGGTTCCAATAGCAGGAGCAGCAGTAACAGCAGAGATAGACGATCAAAGAGCAGAAACAGAGATCATAAATCATCAAGAAGCTCCAGAAGTCAACGGTAAATGTTTATATCATATTTTAATAAAATTCACATGATGCTGGTTTGTGGTGATAACAGTGGATAGCGACAGCATCAGGCTTAAACCATGACTAACTAATATAAGACAAATGTTTAACATTGTTTTATAATAAGACAAGTTATGTTTCACATTTACTGATGGACTAGTAACATTATTTGAGAATGTTGCGATTGGGCAGCATAAAACAGCAAGATAAATAAGAAAGCTAAGTAATCAAAATAAGTTACTTGGCAGAAACAGACTGCACATCAACTGCACCCTGATTAAAAATTGCAGTTTGAATGCAGTTAACACAAGTGCTAACTAATTGCAGTTGCTTGCAGTTTCATTGCAGTTGTGTTAACTGCATTTGCAATTAAAGTCAAATCCGTAATTCGAGAGAGCGGTTTGACAACTCAAAATCGCATAATGTTGCCGGGTTCAGCCTAGTGTTGTTTTCGTCGATAATGTACGATCCGGTTCGATCCGAAAAAAAACCTGTTTAATTTTTTCGAGTTTTATATTTAAAACGGGAATGTAATAATTAATTTGCAAGCTCCATATTATATTTTTATGATATTAAATTGACTTGATGTACATACTAAGCAAGAAGATATTGATTGTTGTTAAACCGTAAAACATTTTTTTCCTGCATAAAACTACAATTTCGATCTTGCGTTATTCCACCAATCAGTTCCAACATTTTTAAATTTAAAATACAATAACTCGTAAAATGAATAAAGTTATGCAGGTTTTTCCTCTCCTGTAAAGTTTATTCAAATGACTTGAGCGGTGTTGTTAGATTAGGGACGATTTTATTCATAGACCGGATATTCTGTTGATAATTAAATATCGATCAACCACATCTCTATTTTATTTTCCCCACACATGGTAACACTATCTGTCAAACTGCTCCGTCGAATTACGGATTTTAGTTTAGAGTGCAATTGAAATACACTCCATTCATATTGAGCCTTACCAATGAAATAAATCTATGAGTTTACTTAATTGGTTTCCATAAGCAAGAGATGGAAAACATATCTGGGGAGTGTGATGTAGAAGCCAATTCTTTCTAATCGAGAGTAAACTCTTGCCTAGCAGTCGAACACAAATGAGTTGGAATGATCCTTTCCTGTTAGAAAATTGGGTTCCTTAGTGTGGCTGGTTAATTTTTTTACTGTATTTCAATTTACAAAAATAACTTTTTTATTAGCAGGGAGAAAGTTCCTGTGCTTCCACCAGTAATCGAACCCATTGTTATGGCGTCCGCAATGCCAACGTCGACAATAGATGCTGCTAAGCGAAGACAGCTGCCAGCATGGATTCGTGAAGGTGATTAGCAGAGTGTAATACTCTAATTAATAATCCAAGTTGCCTCAAAAATCACATCTAACATATTTTTTGTCAGTAACACCAATCTAAGCATTTTTAAGAAAATATCCATAAATTCAGAGAATATCAACCAATAACGGTGATCTTGTTACAACAGCTCGGCTTCCCAATTTATTAAAGATGGATAAGCACCCTTAATAACAAGTGTACTATAAATTATAGGCCTCGAGAAGATGGAGCGTGAGAAGCTTAGAGCGATAGAAAGACAAAACGAGGAGAAAGCCAGGGCAGAGGCGGAGATGGAAAAGAAAAAATTGGAAGAGGAAGAGCTGGCGCGCATGAAAGCAGAAGCCAGCGGAGAACCAGTGCCACCACCAAAAAGCAAATTCGTAACTATCATCTTAACTTATATATATAAGAACTATAGTCTTAGGTATATGGCAAAACTTATGACAAAGATGTCAGTAATTGGTACTAACACGCAGGCCAATACCGGCTTTAATGAAATAGGTGAATGTTTTATCATTTTAGCCACAGCCACAGACGCCCACTGTTTAACATAAGCTTCCCCTAGGGATCTCCGGCTCTGAACCGGTCCTGCGACTCCCGTATCCAGCGGTACCTTTTTTTCGGGGGGAAACGCGTAACCGCACCGTACCCGCCGCTGGCTAGACGGCGAGCGTGTGTCAGGCTCTCCCAGCAGAGTGCCAGGCCTATCCACTGAAACCTTCCGGTATTCTCCCTGCGCTTATGGCGTATGCTAGACGTTCAATATTTATCACGATATTTGAATCATGATCCAGAATCGCGATATTTATTGATCGTGTAGTCTATGATATTGATGGATCGCGATACAGATCACAGAATTTCTAGATATTTTGAAATCCAACGTCTTGATATGTATAGCGATATTTATTGATCGTGTAGCCTTGTCATCAATATTTATCGCGATCCCAGTTTTCTATTTAATCGTCACCATTTTTTCACGCCAACATTAAATGTTAACCATGTATGGATTTTCTTCTAAGAAAAGGTAATATTTTTAGTCGCGCTATTTTTCACAAAGAGAACATCCTCAAAATGGAACGCATTACGTTAACATACCCTGCTAGCGTTAAAATCTAATGAAACACGATGATACTAAAAATGTTGCAAATCTGCGCTTAAATGGAACACGCCTTACATATATTTTCCGTATCTACACATCCACAGATTAGAGAGATACTGACAGTGATTATGTAGTCTGTGATACTGACGCGATCCGTATTGAATGTGTAGGGTCCACTGAAATCCGTCAATAAATATTTAAATGTACATTATTCTGTAATTTGTAGTGATGGGACTCGAGTGACGTTTTTTCACTCGAGTCACTCGCCAGTGAAAAACAAGTCACTCGAATGAAAATAAAACTTGAGTGACCTTTTTTTCATTCGATTTACTCGCCTATCAAAGCCGAGTCACTCGAGTTAAGATGAGACTACCGATCTATTTAACCTTTTATAAAGTAAATGAAATAGCAAAAGGGTCTTAAGAGCCCTTTCACAAAATCTCGCTGCTCAAGTTTAGGTAAATGCGAACGTAAGGTGCCGACACCGAGGTCTGTGTTCGAGCGAGAGACAACGCGACGCGCCAATATAGTGTGACTAGTCAGCCAGTGTAAATTGATACTTGAATTTATTATTTTAGTTTATGTTTCTACTGAAAATTAGTAAGTGACGAAAAAGGTTTATTAGAAGATATTTCTTTATAAAAGGTAATTTGTTTATTTTTCTCTTCTTTTAAACCAACTTCAAAAAAGAAGGAGGTTCTCAATTCGATGCGTACCTATGTTTTTTGTCTTTTTTTGTGTATTCGAAATTCTTTTCGTATTCGATAGATTAAATTTTTTTGGCTGGTCCCATTGTCACCAAAGTCAGGATCTGATTATGGGATCCCATGAAAATCGAAGAAAACCCTTATATTTTATAGGTACCTCCAACATCAGTAAGTAGTAAACTTGTTTATAATAACTGTTTTCAATTAAAATTCGCACCCCCTTTGCTACACAAGGTGCTATCTGAACTAAACTTCATATAAAAATCAAAATTTAGTATGAAAAAAAAGTCAAACTCACACTTGGCCATTTTTTGATAAGTCCATTATGTGTGTCCTCATTAGTTGTCGGGGGGGTCAAAAATTTCGTTATTTTTTAGCTCCGATGCACCGTTTTCGAGCTATAAATATTTTTGTAAATATTTTTCTTCAAATTATGCAAGGTTCAAATTCCTCACGAAAACAGTCGAAAATATTCTAAGTCCCGGCTCCATACTAAATAGAATCAAATCAATACTGGACAAACGATAAACGTACAAGTGGTTGTCGTTATGTCATGGACTGTACATGTCCTGTCCAGTTGCTAATCCGTCCACCTGAGAAACTGTTGGCTCCATACAAAAATCAGTTAGGTTATTTTCTACTTTTTTTAAATTTGTCTACCTTTTTAGATAACTATGATTTTCACCAATTTAAGAAAAAAAAATTGTGTGTTTAGTCTGTTATCTATATTGCTCCAAAATTTCAATCTCTTAGTTATATTTCTTTTGCCATATTAATAAGCAGTGTTCAATCAATATTCGTACCTATTAGTGCGGTACTATTCATGTATGTAATAATTATTTATAGGTTTTCAACAAATTTCAAATATTAAAATTACTGTCAATATTTAATGTCGATAACTATTCATCGATGTCAATCACTAAACTAATGTAATTTGTACACGTTGCATACTTCACGGCAGTGAGTTTCTGTGTGAGTGTGCGGTGCGTTGTGATTGGTTCAGTCCGATTTCAAGATTAGTTCTCCTGATTGGCGTTCACGGGACAATCAGGAGAACTAATCTTCGCGAAAGAAATATAACTAGGAGATTGACCTTGCACGGGCAGCGCAAGCTTATGTTTGTTGGTTTAAGAAAAACTAGAAAAAGAAGTGAGAGCAAAACTGACAACAGCGGTCCCCGTACAAACGGTGCAAAACTAAGCTTTTCTAACGTCTTTCTGTGTTCTGCGCCCTCGAAGCCCTTTCATTTGATACCCATATTGTATAGGTTGCAAAAGGAAAGTGATCCACCATTTCGGAACGGCGGCCATATTGAATTTAGAGCAATATTACTCAATGTATCGTATTTCGCTCCCAAATCCCTTTCATTTGATACCCATATTCGGTGGAGGGCAAAAGAAAAGCGATCAGCCATTTTGGAATCGGCGGCCATATTGAATTTGGAACAATGTCACTCACTCTATCGTGTTTCATCCTCGAAGCCCTTTCATTTGATACCCATATTGCATAGGTTACAAAAGGAAAGTGATCCATCATTTTGGAACAGCGGCCATATTGAATTTAGGGCAATATTAGTGACTGTATCGTATTTCACTCCCAAATCCCTTTTATTTGATACCCATATTACGTGAGTG
This sequence comes from Schoenobius gigantellus, assembly GCA_963935595.1. Lineage (NCBI taxonomy): Eukaryota > Metazoa > Arthropoda > Insecta > Lepidoptera > Crambidae > Schoenobius > Schoenobius gigantellus. The sequence continues at coordinate 26,067,408 of OZ012553.1, read as the reverse complement.
GCAAAAGAAAAGCGATCCGCCATTTTGGAACGGCGGCCATATTGAATTTGGAGCAATCTCACTCGCTGTATCGTATTTTACTCTCAAAGCCCTTTCATTTGATACCCATATTGATGGGATTGGCAAAATAAATATGATCCAAATTTTTTTTAATGGTGGCCATTTTAATTTATAGAGGTGACACTACTTAAAAGTCTCAAGTAGTAGTACTCAAAAAACACTTATATTGTATAGTAGTGTTACCAGACAAACATTTTTGCGAAATTTCATCCCAGTCAGATTTTCAAGACGTTATATTTTCCTTGTAAGATAGCGAAAAAAAAATTCTGCTTGAAAACGATCAACTCGTGCGGATCCTAGTATAGGTCCTTGTCCAAATTTTTTATTTATATTTCAAGAATTACGACGATTACGTAATACAGCCTTATGCGGCGCAAACTGACACAGGTCCTTCCTCGATGAGCGCTCGCGCTCGACTGATTGACGCGAGATTTTACCATACAATTTATTGCATTTACGGCCGACGTTTGAGGTGTAATAAAAAAATTATTAATTATCTTTTTATTTTAAAAATTATACCGTTCGATTGGTTGAAGAATATAGATTATTTTGACATAGCTTTTTAATTGTTAATATAGTTTTAACAATTCTAAAATGAACGTTAAAGTGTCATCATATTTCGTAAAAACTTGTAATCTTCAAAAATTTTTTTTAAATAAATGGGACGCTTAATAAAAAAAGCGTCTTTCCAATTGGCAACAAATATATATTTCTGATATCTTATGATTTTATTTTAGTATATTTATTGGAGTTTTCTTTGAGTTTTAGCCATTTTAGTTTGTCTATTTCATGACATTCTCCCAAACAAGGTAAGGAAGAACGATTATTCCAATAAAACTAAAGCAGTAAAAGAAAATCTGTTCTACAGCTGGCAACAATAAGAATAAACCTATTTTTCTCTAGTATCGATTTGTATGAAAATCGTTTTTGAAATAGTAAATTTAGCGCAAGAAAATGTCATTTTCGTGCAAAAAGTGTAAGAGGCCTCTTAAATAAACAAATTACTAAACACAAACAACCAATTCAAAACTATTTTTACTTAATTTTAAATGGAAGGTACATTGGCTGAACTTGTCATAGCTTTAATTTCTCACTCAAGTCGGTACAGGCCACTCGAGTGGTCTGAGTCTTTCGTGTTCACTCGAGTCACTTGTAAATCGAGTTGTTATAAATATTACTTGAGTGCGAGTTAAAGAAAAGCTACTCGAGTGAAACACGGCTTGAGTCCCATCACTAGTAATTTGAAGGAGCCTATGACTAGCACTGAACGTTTTGTGACTATGTGATCATAATTACTAGATCTTAAACAGCTAGGTACTTGGATAAATGAAGACTTATGCTATGCTATGCTAATCCAAATTATGCTATCTCCCCTTCTCCCAAGGCAATTGTCATTGTTGAGTTCGATTGATTTATGAAATATTTGAAGTAAATCAAATTGAAGTCCTTAGCACTTTATCATAGCTTAGTGAAAGACTCCAATGGATTATTAGCTTTTAAACTGTCCATTTTTTCTTTTCCACAGGAATCTGATTCTGAGCCAGAAGATGCAGAGAAAAGCGAAGAGGACAAAAGATTGATTCCGCAAGCTGAAGAACCTCCTGAGAGTGACCAGAACCCACCTGAGGAAAAGGAGGAGGAGCCAGCGCCGCTAGTTGTAAGGAGCAAAGAGGAGATTATGCAGGAAGTGGTGTGTTTTTAAATTGCTAGCATTTTTATTCTTTTCATTAGTAGATTCAATTTTTTATCAAAACCTTACTGATTCAACTCAAATAATTGGAGTAAGAATAATTGAAAACTGGGTTGTTGAGTATATTTAACAAGTAACACTGAACGTAAAAAGTTCACCGATAGCATTATTAATAAAATTACTAAATAACTATTTTGTTTCAATGTTTATTGTATCTGCAACAGATGCTAACAGTGCGACGGTCGCTAACAGAAATTCTTCTAGAGGTGACAGACCAGGAGATCCAAACGGTGAGCCAAGAAGAATTGGCCAGATATACCGCCGCACAAGGTACTTCCACTCATATTGGTTTGTCCAAAACGGTCCGAAGCCGTCAGTCAAGATTTTCCTATAGGCAACAAGAAACATTCGTGTACTGACTGAAACTGTGATAATTTATACTGCGATACACCGTCTCGTATCGAGACGTTCATATGTGAACTAGAAGAAATGTGCTGTGATAACCTGTGTCTTATTTCATTCCTAATTAAGTCTTATTTCAGATTTTGCCCGTTGAGAAATGAATACAATTTAAGAGATTAATATTGGTTTTATTTATATGGTAAAAGCATCGCGCCTCAACGCCATGAAGGCGAGCAAGTCGAAGGCACTCGCTGCTATCGCCACTGGGCTCGGTAAGTTGTCTTCCTAAAGCCTTGCTTGCTGAAACATCTCGTAGATGATCTAGAACCGAACACCGTCTATCGCAATTTTACCTTCATAATGTTAATAGTGTATCCTCAACTTTTCGTTTGTTTGCACGGCTTAGAAAGTGTGCGAGATGTTTCCTGAAACATAAATGGTGGTTTATTTATTGTAGAAATAATTATATTTTACTATGATGAACCTAACAACTTGATCCATTGTACAAAACTATCAACCACCATTTATGCAATACCTGTATATCTTTTATTTCAGTGACGGTGCATCTGTATTTATAAAAAAGTATTAATATCATTGGCAATACTTGATACATTTATTTATTGGAAATTGGTAAGAAAATATTTAAAAAATCCTATAAATGAAGTAAAATTATCAATACGTTTTTTGTATTCCCAATATAGAGATAGTTGATTAGATTATTTTTGGCTAATAGTAGGTTAATCAAAACATATAAGAGATGAGATCTAACAAATGATTTCAACATTACATTGAGTGAAAAAGAGTAGAATTACAAAATAAAACTTATCCATTATCCTATATAATAGGTTTAGCACAGGTTAATAATAAGACTTCGCAAATATAACTTTTCTTCAAATCTACAAAAGTTTTATTGCAAAAACTAGCTATCAGAATCACTGGTTCGGCTTTAAACTCGTGTAGGTACAAGGATCAACATACAAACTGGACAATTAGTTAACAATACATAATTAGGTTTACCATCAAATAATGGCATTTAAACAAGCGACATTCCTGTGTCGAATATGTAATTTTTGGGCTAACAGTAAATCTGTTAAAATACTATTATTCTATAGTAAAAGATACCTGTTACATAAATGAAATCATGAGTATGGTTTAAAAATTTTCAGTCTTAGAGTTATTTTGCAAATTAAAGACAATAATATATTTTACTATAAGATTTTGGAAAATGACGACTACCAAATATTATAAAATGTTATTGACATTGCTGATAGGTAATTGAAACGATTTTAATTAAAGCAGCCTGTAAAGATCTTAGAAATAATTACAACATAAGTATAAACAATATAGTTCACTTGATGTTATCTGAACATAGGGGGGACGAAAACAGTATTTCCCTCCCTGGGAAACGATTTTATATATTATATATTATCATGCTTCACAATCTTTGATACATGATAATTAACAATATGTATTGGGACTGACCGCAGTCGAAAAGGTTTAGCGTAACGTTGTCGAGTGCAACATAGTGTTATGTTGAGTCCGTGTATGTGCAGGGCTGGGCGCGTACGAGAGCAGCAGCGACTCCAGCGCCGACGAAGACGATCCGGACGAAATTTCCGACCAGCAGCTGCAGGTAATTGATTTCAGGGCTATTTTAAAAAATATATATTTTTTAAAAAAAAACGTCGCCCTACACTAGGATTTCTTCTGTGTCGTGGGTGCAGTTACAAACATAGAATATCACATGCACATTCGCCCAGACCGGAACACATTTCTGTAGGCCATATCTATGGGCCTAAGCTGCCTGATAATAAAGAAATAAATTAAATAATTGTCCCGTACGGGAATCGAACCCGCGACCCGTTGCGCAGTAGGCGATTACTGGACCTTTGCGCTAACCGTGTCGTCAATTTGAAATTAGTTCTTACAACTTACAACACAGTGAGATAACAATGTGGTCTACTACCTGTAATGTTGAATCTCCGTCTCTGGGAGGTTCCGGCTCAACTAGGGAACAGCCCTACATGCAAACGATTACAATTATCAAAGCAATAGAGAAACAATGCCCTTGTTTAGGGTTCCACACCTCAAAAAGAAAAAATTAAACCCTTATGAATAGGATCATTACTTTGCTGTCCGTCTGTCTGTCTCAACACCCTGTTTCTCGGGAAATTTATTTCAAATACTCAGGTTTACGTTCTCTTTCAGCTTTGTAAGATATCATACTTGTAAGTCAACGCGTTCAAAATATACGAGTATGACAGTTTTTTTCGCATATTTTTGTATATTTTGCGATTTCACAAGGGCATCAAAACCTATAGGGCACTTTCCGATGATCTAGAATCGTGAAATTTGGCAAGAATTTGAAACCGTAAATATGCACACACAGCAACACGCTAGGCTTTACATGTTGACCTTGAGACCACCCTTATGTCGCTCGTAATAGCAGCGGCTTTCGTAATGTAAATATAAAGCTTGGCGTGTTACTGGCTGTACGTTGCTTAGAACTTATATACCTAATTACTTAGATAGACAAGTTTCTACAAAATCCTCGGTCCGCGAGTCTAAGGCGCATAACACATTGCACCGGAAACCGCTGCGGTGTACGGAGGGACGAAAACCGCATGCGGCTGCGGCGAGACGGAACCGTGCCACCGTACGGTTTGCTCCGTATCACCGTCCGGAGCTGCGGTGCACGACGCCCCGCATCGCCGCATTATCTATGTCGAGATCTATTACGCGTATGCACGTCCTTTCTACGAAAAATCCGTACGATACTGCGGCACAGTGTGGCATACCCCGCGGACCGCACCGCATCACCGTCCGGGAGTGCGGTGCCGTCGCGCGCGCCGCACAACCGCACGGGCATGCGGTGTGAGTGTGTTATACCCTGCGGTTTTTGTATACAAATTAAGATTCTTCAGTCAAAATTAAAAACCGCAGCGCCGCACACCGGAGCGGTGTCCGGTGCAATGTGTTATGCGCCTTAATCGCACTTGTCCGGTTTTTTTTTCAACCGTCCGCTCATGGTCCAGCCGGAAAGTGGCCCTACCGCCTAACTCTTAGCGATTAACGATGGCGATAGAGAGTGACTCGCTATCGTTTTAATTTCACGAGTCTGCTAGGCGACTAGACTAGGCGATACGAAATCACAAGATTTTAGGAAGATAAAACTATAACGAGTGAATTAGGCGGTAGGACCGCCGCCTATCATAGCAAACTCGTGAAATTAAAACGATAGCGAGTCACGCGCTATCGCCATTGTTAATCGCTTTGAGGTAGGCGGTAGGTCCGCAGACGAGGGTAACGCTACCAGTCGCACTCCGAAGTAGCATTACTCGAGGTATTCACAAGTATGGTGGCGCATTGGCGCGTGCACTTAGCGAACGATTGCTAAGGTTAAGCAACGTTCGCTGTATCAGTCCTAGGATTGGGTCTTCTACCTGAGTCCTGCATATCCTTGGGGTGGCCTAGTCAGCTCAAGTCCCTAGTTGAATACCGTAAAAACTGTATCTTCCCTCTATAAAACAAAAAAACATGTCAAGCTCCTCCGTGCTTCGGAAGGCACGTTAATCAGTGGGTCCTGCGCCTGATCTCGCCCCGGTCGTGTCAGAGACAGAGAGTGCACTTGCGTTTGCGCAGTCACTTGTGCACTATAATATCTCCTGTGCAGATGGCTAGTCTCTGTGGAGATTGGCCGCCGTGACCGAATATCGGTTAGGAGGACATTAATATTCACAATATGTCATCGTCACAGGACATCATCAAGCGCAAGCGGCAAGAGTTCGAGCGGACTTCAAGGGAGATCGAGGCGGAAGTGCGGCGGGCGGAGATGCGGGAAGCTGGAGACGAGCCAACCACCCCAGTCCACCACACGCCTGAACGGCCGATCAGATCACGTAATTACATCAACAATATGTTCTTTTCTTTATTGTATACTAGCTTTCAGCTCGCGGCTTCGCCCGTGTTATTATTGTTTTCCCGTGGAAATTTTATATTTTCTCGTAGGAAAAATTCTTTTGTCGCCTATTATATAGAAGACTGTTATTTATATTTAGGAGCTCAAATAATATGTTTCATAGAAATTGGAACAGATATTAAATATTTTCCATAGAAACTTTCAACCCCTATTTTGCACCCTAAAGGGGGTTAATTTCTAACGATACATTATTAGTACACCTCCACACCATCTATAGAGCATACATTTTAAATTTCAAGTCTCTTACTTCAAAAACATAGGACTTTTAAACAAACTTCCAACCCACGATTTACCCCCTCAGGGGTGGAGTTTCGTAAAATCCGCGGATGTGCGGATGTCTACACCCTATAAGGAACCTATCTGACAAATTTCAAGTTTCTAGGTGTAATAGTTTCTGAAATTTCCTGATATGTCAGTGAGTGGTATTTCGCTTTTATACAGGGTGTCCCAGAAGCCGACGTCAAGCCGAAAGCAGGCGGTAGACTAACTCATATATGTTATCAGAAAAATATAAAAAAAATCTAAGTAACCTATTTAAAAAAAAATCTAACATTTAAAAAAATGGATAAAATTTACACCCTGTGACGGTTTTTTCACTCTTTGCTACAAATCTTGACTTTTCTAAACATTTTCTTTTGTTTTGTAATCCTGAATAATGTTTCTGTATACTCTAATCTAAAATTTAAAGCCAGCTGCTCCAAATTAGAAGAATATGCCATTTTTATCTAAATTAAATATTCAAAATTAATTTTTCGCATAGCTTTAACAAGCTATACTCAAAAAAAATGTACTATGCGAGTTTGGCAAGTAACTGCAAAAGTTGGCGCATTCAATAAGGATTCCAAAATGGTATGATACTTGGTAGATAATTTCTATGATTGCAGACAATATTTTTTTTTTCCAAAAACAGGCAGTTTTGAACAAATTTTTCTTACGTACTTAAAATTTATTCTAATGTACCCATGGTTTGCTTTAAGGCCGTAACTTTAACATTCTAGTTTGAGTGAGACCGGGAGAGTCATTTTACGAAGTGTGAGAGAGACAGATAATTAAATACACAAAAATGGGTTCTGGACTAAGTTTGTCGCCATAATAACAATGTTAGAAGCATTGTTGTGTTCTGACAATTAGAGATAAGATAGCCAGTTCCTCAGTTGTGAAGCTCGCTTCCACCTTCGACCTTATAGTCACCATCAGGTGAGATGCCAAGAGCTTACCTGTCGAAAACGGAAGAAGACGCCCTTTTAAATCAAACCTTAAGGCCTTTACACTCCTTAGTTTGTTGCTCTTCAAGCAGGTGAGCTGAGTCGCTACCAACTTTGGACTCTCGCCACCTAAAACATGACCTAACCAACAAATCCGAACTGTGACACAAGTCTTGCACAAGACAAGCGCGACACGCGCTCCGTCCCACACACGGACTACCCGCCAGACAGATCCATAAGCTGACTGTACTGGGCATACTATGCAGCAAATTGGAGCCCACCAAGTGGCAACGGCGACGAACGCTCAAGGTTGCTCAGCTTCTCCCACCCAATCCAACATCCACACAGGCGGCATATCGGCGGCGACACAGGATGCTACAGCTATTTTATTTAAAAAAAACCTCTTGATAGCGCCGGTGACTACACACATGGTAAGGTCACCACGTGAACAGCATCAGCTCGTCCCACGTCGGCTGCACAGCGAGGATCGCTTCACCCTCTGGACGACAATCGCCCATCACTTAGACCGCGTAAACACACAATATCTACGTTTAGTCCAAAATAACCAACAAAATTTCGCAATAGTAAAAGCTCTGCCTAACGTGACTGTTCCATTTTTCTAAACTCTAACATTTCATCTCGTGTAAGTAGGATTCATAAAGGTGTGAATTGTTTTGATTTTTGATATACCATCAAGAATTTGTCATTGTCACCGATCTCATGAAACAATGGACCAATTAGCTATAAACACATTTACCGAGTTTGTACCGATATGACCAAAAACAAAAAAAGTAACTACAACGGTCTACATACCGGGTGCAACGGAATACCAAAATAATATTTAAGCGTATTAAATCAAAAGTAGGCATATCATAAAAATACAAAGAATAGTCGTAAAACATTTTTTTTGTTAATCAACAACCTTAAATATTATTTCTGTACTCCGTTACACCCGGTATAAGTTAATGGGTCTAATGCCGATTTTTAGCATCATTTATACATATACACGGTGTTTCATAATAACCAATAAATAATCAATTCTTTGTCGAAAACTAATTATTAAAATGTGTTTACACGTAATGTCATTCAACCCAAAATTTTCATGTAATAGGTTGGGGAAAAAGTTTCTTCGCATTTTTTAAGAAAATTCAAAACATTTTTTAATATAGTTTATTTACATTTAACTAAAGTATGTAGGTACCATTTTGTTCGATAACTTTTTGCCATCTTGTAGGTAGGGACATGATCCCATTGCTATAGAAATTTTGGGACTTCTGGTCAAAATACCGCGACAAGTGGTTTTGGCAGTCCTCTCGTGATGTTAACCTGACACTGCCTAAAGAATTCTGAAGAGACCGAAACAGGTGGAAATCTGAAGGTGCAAGGTCAGGACTATACGGCGGATGCATTAACACCTCCCAGCCAAACTCTCTTAATTTTTGCTGAGTGGCTAAAGATGTGTGAGGTCTAGCGTTATCATGATGAAAAACCACACCCCTTCTGTTGATTAATTCCGGCCGCTTTCTCTCAACTTCTTGCTTTAATCTCATCAGTTGTTCGCAGTAGAGTTCAGAATCGATGGTCCTGCCTGGTGGTAACAGCTCATAATGAATAATGCCCTTCCAATCCCACCACACACACAGCATCACCTTGTTGCGAGTTAACCCGGGTTTCGCCACAGTCTGTGAAGCCTGACCGGCCTTTGACCATGACCTTTTTCGCACGTTCTTGTCGTACGTGATCCACTTTTCATCACCAGTTATCAGCTTCTTCAAAAATGGTTCGATTTCATTACGTCGTAATAAAGAATCACAAATGAGTACACGGTTCATTAGGTTTCTTTCAGTGAGCTCGTGAGGTACCCAAATGTCGAGCTTTTTTGTGTACCCAGTTTTTTTCAAATGCGCCAAAACTGTTTTGTGGTCAATTCCCAGTTCTTCAGCTACGTCGTAACTACTGACATGCCGATCTTGCTCCACTTTTTCAAAAATGGCATCCATTTTATCTGTAATAGGGCGACCAGAGCGACGTGCATCTTTGACATCAAAATTTCCGGATTGAAAACGCTTAAACCAAATTTGTGCTACTCTCACAGACACTGCACTAGGTCCATAAACATCGCAAATTTTTTTCGCGGCTTGCGTTGCATTTTTACCTTTTTTGTAGTAAAATTTTAAAATGTATCGAATTTCTTCATTAGATTCACTCATCTTGGCGGTACGAAAAACAAATGAAAATCACACATTTTCCTAATTTGAATTTGGAATTATGTTCTTTAAAATTTAAACTTTCAATGATACCAAAACCAGCCATATACAAATAGTATAGCCAAAGAGATTTTATTACAAGTTTATACATACTATAATGCGAAAAGACTTTTTCCCCAACCTAATATATCATAGTATCATCATCATGTCTATGGTTTACATTAAAATTTTGGGTTGAATGACATTACGTCTAAACACATTTTAATAATTAGTTTTCAATAAGGAATTGATTATTTATTGGTTATTATGAAACACCGTGTATAATAATAGCAATTCTTGCCATAGTAAATCATGTTGCTAACATTTTTATTATAAAATTATTTATTTCAGATGGTTCAGCTACACCGCCACCCATTGAAGGAGATACACCAGAGAAATATCCCCCAGAACGTCGATTGTCAAGAGATAAAAGAAACAATCACAAATCCATAGACAAAGTAGATGGTGTCAGAAAATTAGAAGCAATCCCAGAGGAGAAACCAAAAAAATCAAGCAAACGGGATTACACACCTAGTCCTCAGAAAAATAGTGGCGGAATCAACAAACACAATTCAGGTTCCAGTGATTCGGAAGCAGACTCTCACTCAAGTTCTAACAAATCTTCATACACTGAGACTAATAAAGTAGAAATGAAGGAAGCAAAAAAACGCAAACGGCAAGATTCTAATTCTATAGAGTCTCATAAGAAACCGAAAAGAGATAAAGATCGAGAACACAAGAAAGAAAAGTCGCAAAGATCTGACGATAAATACTCTAAATCAGATGACAAATACTCTAAATCAAGGAATTATGATGAATACGAAAAATCAAAATCTAAAAGGAAAGACGACTCTTACAGTGCAAGACACAAATCGTCAAGGAGTAGTAGAGACTATGAGAGATCGCATAGGGATAATAAATATAGGGATCATTCAGACGAAGACAAACCGCGGAAGCGTTCCAGACGTTCACGTTCCGTTAGTTACGAATCTAAATCGGAGAGGAAAAGGGTTTCTAGGGACCGGTCGGTTGAGTATTCGCGACGCCGTGACAGAAGATCGCGCGATAGGGACAAACGGGATAGGTCTTACGACAGATCCGGACGAGACTACGACAAGTATGATAGGTATGAGCGGTCTAGGGACCACGACCGGCGGCGATCGCGCAGCGGCAGCCGCAACCGCCACCGACGGTGAACTGCAGGTTACAAAAGCAAAAGGTTGTATTTTAGTTCACTTTTATCCTCTTCTCTTTCTACTCAGATACACCATACTTACGTTAAGGAATTAATAAATTCAGTTGTGTATTTGTTTATCATAGAATCTGAGTAACTCTGATTATATTTTATTCTTCACAAGAGTAAGAAAAACAAGTTAGAATAGGATGTGACAATTTCAATTAGTGTTTCCGGTTTATAAAAATAATTAAATAATATGCTTATCTCAAAACAGCGTGCAACAAAAAAAGATTGCTATGTTAACAGTGCTACTTGCTATGTCAACGTAGCAATTGTTTTTTAATAACGTTAAGGTCATGGCACATTATACCGGCACGGCAACTAACTGCACAGCTACAGGACAGCGTCGCCTCAAATTAAGGCTACGGTTAGCCGCCGCTCGCAATCCAAACTTGCTGTTACCAGGAACACAATCTTTTATAGCATTTGAGATGCGGGGTCGGCGCGCAATAAGCACGCGGTCCACTCACATAAAGCGCGCGGGCTGCGAGTCGAGCCGATTTAATTCTCCAATTTGAATGACAAAGTAATTGCTGGGTTGGAGCGGTACCGTTACGGTGCCGGGATAGTGTGCCATGATCTTTACCATGCAATGGTGACGTTAATAATAACAATGTATAGGAATAAAACCTGCGACAATAGAGAACATGCAATATTTTTATTTTTGCGTTTTTTGTAAAGAATCCCATGTAGAATAGATTACAAGTATGTTAAAAATTAAAATAATAAATGGGCCTACACTTCTGATGACGTCACTCCTGTCTGTCACTCATTCTTCGCTAACATTCAATTCAAATATCACAGGGAAAGTTTCCATTAGTTTAGAATTATTTATTTTAAATGGACTATCCATCAACATCTTATAGTCAGAACAATGTTATTATTGCTCTGAAATAAGGCATGTGGATTCATGTTTTGTACCAATGTGTCCATTAACTTCAAAGAAAATCTCAAATTGTTTTTTACTGGACCTTCTGATCCAAAGTTGAAAAAAATGGCTGTAACACGACAACCTTCTTTTTCATAATTTATGCTCGAAATGAAAGAAATCTTAACTGTGATCTACTCTAGTAGTTAGTTCCTCTCATTTCTACACTTGAAAACTGCACTTTCAACAAAAAAGTTACTGCCATGTCGTCTCTTGATAGGTTTCTAGCCTATTTTTATAAAACCAAATACCATTTTTTTTACAAAAAAAATGTAAATAATTTTCGTAACAATAATGTTTACCTTTGCATCTGACGGGATGTAAAACACGAGTGACGTCACTAGTCGTTGATTGGTAGATTAAGATGCATTCCGTTTCGCGTATTTTTATTTTGCAATTGTTCATGAAATATAGTAATAATTAAATAAAAATGTTGCCATCATTCTTGTTTTACGTTTTTATAACATTTTAATCACAAATCGTTCATAAATATTGCATTTCCATGTTCCCTATCAGCTGTATGAAATCAGTACCTTCAAAAATATAATTACTAATGTAGGGGCATTATATCTTAAACACACCGACAAAATTTTTGTGACTGAATAAGGCTGTGATATATGTATTTTTATTTTTTTCTTGCAGATTTGGATCCTCTGCTTCAGCTGTACATATTGAGTATTTATGTATAGTATTCTATCATGCATTAGCATCCATGAAATATTCCAATAAACGTAAATTAAAATCTTTGTTTTCATTTTAAATCTTCTAAACATGCGAGTTATACACAGACGTTATACAAATTTAGCGACAGTATTTACAGATATCTCAATAATAGGGAACATGTATTAGTTTTATTTATAGATTATAGTATGGCATTTGATACCTTGAGACATAACACTCTTATAGAGAAGCTGGATGACTGTGGTATACGGGGACCACTTAAGAAATGGTGCAAAGACTATCTTAAGGATAGGTCAAATGTTGTTAAAATCGCAGATGCCACCAGCCAGAAGATTTTTGTTAGAGATGGCACAGCTCAAGGATCTGTACTGGGCCCATTACACTATATAACATTTGTAAATGACGTAGCCAATGTTGTTAAAAGATGCGAATTGTATCAATATGCTGATGATACTTGTCTTGTTGCCGCTAGTAGAAATATAGATTTAGCGTTAAAAGATCTTCAAGACGATTTCACAGTACTAGCAAAATGGGCACACGATGCAGGTCTTGTACTCAACGCAAACAAAACTAAACTTATGTACATAAGCTCAAGTAATAATCGTATTAATACAAATCTCAATTTATTAGCACATAACCACATTTGTCTCCACGAGAACCAAACAAAATGTTCATGTGAACCCATAGAAATAATAAATAAATATAAATATTTAGGTGTAATAATTGACGAACGTTTTAAATGGGACGAACATATTAACTATGTATGTGATAAACTACGAGCGATTTTAGCAAAGTTCGCAATAGTCAAGCAAAAAATCCCATATCTGACACTTCTGCAATTGTACAAGGCTTTGGGTGAAACCATAATTCATTATGGCTTGAGCAGTTATGGACGAACTTCTAAGACTTACCTCGATTTAATATACAATCTTCAATATAGAATTTTAAAATGTATAGTTCCTACTAAAATAAGATCTCAATACCAAAACAATAACGACGAATTGTTTCATCATTGTAAGGTAATCCCGGTTATCAAACAGATACAATACGCTTTGCTTGTTGAGAATTACTTCGATAATAATTTTCAAAATATCAGACAAAATCCTAAATATACTCGTAGTTCTTCCAGGGTTATTCTGAACGTCCCTTTGTACAGAAACCTTTATGGAAAACAACTGCTACATCACCAAATTCCAAAATTAATAAATAATATTCCTATAGAAATAAAAGAAGAAATAACAAAATTAAATATAAAATTTAGATTAAAAAAATATTTTCTTTCTCTACTACATAAGCAAATTAAAATTTACAGATAAATGTTATTTTATTACTAAATAGTGTTGTAAAAACATAATATTTACTCAATAAATTAATTAGAATGACTGGATAAAATTAACTAAATAAAATAATATTAAATAGAAATACCAAAGAAATATTTGCAATAAAAATTATCATCTTATATTAAATATGTAACCTATAAATTAATAATAAAATTTAATTATGAGATGAGATTCAGGCAACGGTCATACTAAACGCAAAGTAAACAAAACGTAAAGTCTTATCCCGTGTGTTTTCAGCCATTGTGACATTGTTATTAAAGAACGGTCGGCGGTGGCCGCGCGATTGTGGTGGCCCGATAAAAAAAATCATGTACCCTATTTATATTTGTTAGCGTATCTATACAAATACTAAAGATATTTTTGTGTCACAGATCTAAAAGTGTGATATGTTGGAGATATGTCTTGTTGTTAATATGTATGTATAATAATGTAATAACAATATTATTGTAAATGAGTGTGAGAACTGAATGAATGCAGTGTCCAGAAAAACCAAATTTGGTTTATAGGATGCTGAAAAAAAAAGTTAAAATGTATTACTTGTTTTGTGAAATAAATAAATAAAACGTATAAAGGGACGCAGACTTAACACAATGTTACTCACACATTTGTCATAAGTAATGTATATCTTTTTTACTTTCACTCCAAAGTGACATGATATATCGCTATTTCTGTTTTTCGTTTATGGCGATACGAACGCACACATAAACATTTCCGAAGCCGTGGCAGACGCCACGTGTACGCCATGTTTAGCTTTGTCAAAATAAGAGACAAATGGCGTCGTGACATTGTGTTTTATTTTGTGATTATAAATAAAAATAATTGCTAATCGGACAAAAACAATGATAAAGTGCTGTGCCCCGAAGTGTCATATCTAACGCATCATATAATAAAACTCCACAAATTACAATAAGTTTTTTTTTAAAGAAAGTTTTGGAACGCAACCTAGGCTACCAACCAAACTCGTCTAGGTTTCTAACAGTTTTCAGATTGTTTTCACAATATGGACATTGCCAAAATTTCATGATTCTAGGTCAAGAGGAAGTACCCTATAGGTTTTTGATTGCCTTGTAAAATCGCAAAATACTTGTACAACATCAACTATTAAGTATCTATTCTGTGACGACATTCAAACTTCTTTTGATCGCGTTGACTTAAAATGTAGATTTTGCACAACAATATAGACTTGAACCGAGTATTTGGTATAAATTTCAGATTGATCTCTCCACGTTCCTTAAAGAGTATTAACAGGGCTACGTTCCAAAACATCACCCGAGTGCACTCGGTCACTCGAAGTATGTCCTAAAACATTTCGGGTGCACTCGAGAGTGTTGGAGTGGCGTGTCCTAAAACGCTACGGAGTGCACTCGATCGAGTAGAATCTCACCCGCATAATATAGCAAGGTGTAATTTCACTCGATTGGATTTGGCGGGAAATTTTGTGGATTTTAAAGTTGTGTGTGATTGTGATTACAAAGATTTCATATTCACACACAATTTGTGCATCTCGGAGAGCGAGGATGCGCTTCGTAACGTCGACAATAAGTTAATTTTAAATTCCAAAGACTATAGGTATCGTAAGTGACACGATTGTAAAATTGTCCTTCATTTCCGCTAAAGCTAGGTTAGGCCGCGATATAACAGAATTCATATTCTGTTGGTTTTAGCATTTTCGTAAATGAAACAGAGGAATGTAATCCATGCATTAAAGCGAACGGAGGCGCCGATGAATTATATATTTTCTTATTTTTGTATATTTGGTTATGTAAACAAAGCAGACAACACTCTTGCCGTTCTAAAACAACCAACACTCCGACCACCCTAACCGGCCACTCTCCCCCCACCACCTACTCACTCCGGGTGATGTTTTGGAACGTAGCCCCGGACCACCCTAACCGGCCACTCTCCCCCCACCACCTACTCACTCCGGGTGATGTTTTGGAACGTAGCCCCGGACCACCCTAACCGGCCACTCTCCCCCCACCACCTACTCACTCCGGGTGATGTTTTGGAACGTAGCCCTGATAAACAGACTTACGGGCTAAGGATCATTTAGCCCGTAAGTTTATCTGTCAATACTCTTTAAGGCTCTCCAATGCTAAATGATCCTGTTGAGGAACGGACCTCTAAAAATGGAAAAATAAAATCTCACTCTGCTGAAATATCTATGTTTATACACCCATGTTATGACAAATAAATTATCATTACAATTTTCTTTTCGTCAAGTTTACGCGATTCACAATAACAAACATTGTTATCACTTTGGTAGCTAGCCATAAAACTGACACTGCACCGGAGCGCGTTCAGTAGATCAAGCACGAATATTTGTAAGATTCGTAACGTTGACGTATCGAGTATCGAGTTCACAATACGATGGCGCTAGTACGTAGCACCCTATCAAACGTAAAATATTCGTACGTTTTCGATAGCCAGCCTTCGAATTTGACGAAACTATACGTCAAAACCTTGTTCGTGCTCAATCTTCATACAAGTGTACAACGTTACGCTACGAACACCGAGTACATAACCAGTGGGGCTAGCACGCAGGAGAATCGAAAATCGAATTGAAATCCGAATCGAGGAGTTTGTATGGCAATTTTATTAGTTCTGCTACTCACCGCCGCGGCGCTAATAAAATTGCCATACAAACTCCTCGATTCGGTGGGGCTAGCACGCAGGAGAATCGAATCGAAATCCGAATCGAGGAGTTTGTATGGCAATTTTATTAGTTCTGCTACTCACCGCCGTGGCGCTAATAAAAGCAATTTTATTAGTTCTGCTACTCACCGCCGCGGCGCTAATAAAATTGCCATACAAACTTCTCGATTCGGATTTCGATTCGATTCTCCTGCGTGCTAGCCCCACGGATTTCGATTCGATTTTCGATTCACCTGTGTGCTAGCCCCACAGGTTATGTTATCTATGGCTACGAAACTACACAAAAGCTAATCACAAAAGGTTCGTACTTTCTTTATATCCAAGATGAAAATCGTGCATTTTTAATGAGAAACAGACTATTTTAATCTTTATTAGCCTTGTTCCAAGTACCCCAGACACCGTTTCATTCTACCCCAGACCTGGGGCTCATTGAAACAGGAGGCGTTGAGCAAAAACGCATTTTTTATATGTTAAGATTATTTTTTGTTTATTTATTTTTATTATTCATAGGTACATTATGAACAGTTGTTGATCGTTCTAAACAAATATTATCAAAATATAAAACACAGTTTTTAAAAAAATAAAAATGCTTTTTTCGTTTCATTGTACCCCAACTGCCCTACATTAAAAACAACCAATATTTTCAATACAGCGCCTTAAGTTCCTTACCAAGCAAGAAAAATCCGCTCAGATTGTTTTTCAAGAGCTGTTAGCGGTCTACGCGGACTCTGCCCATGGTAAAACCATGGTTTTCAAGTGGCATGGTCTTTTCAAACAAGGAAGAGACTCCATTGAAGACGACCCCCGCTCCGGACGGCCAA
The DNA here is from genome assembly GCA_963935595.1 of Schoenobius gigantellus. Classification (NCBI taxonomy): domain Eukaryota; kingdom Metazoa; phylum Arthropoda; class Insecta; order Lepidoptera; family Crambidae; genus Schoenobius; species Schoenobius gigantellus. Next base: position 26,050,164 of record OZ012553.1, on the reverse strand, counting down.
TTGAGGCCACCACACCGGAAATCGTCGAAAAAGTAGAAAAACTTGTATTGAAAGATGCCCGGCTGAAGAAGAAGAAGCTCGCAGCAATGGTTGGAGTATCCGAATCAACTATTTTAAATATCCTACATCACCATCTTGGGATGACTAAGGTTATTGCAAGATGGGTTCCGAGAATGCTCACGCCACATCAAAAACGTCAGCGTGTCGATTGCTCTCGCCAGTTATGGCCCGGATCGTTACTGGAGATGAAACCTGGATTCACCGCTATGAACCTGAGTCAAGGCAAGAGTCGATGCAGTGGCATAAAAAAGGCACACCCTCCAAAGAAGTTCAAAGTGTCACAATCATATATCATGGCGACTGTCTTTTGGGATACCTACAGAAGGTATTTTACTGATCGATTATAAAGAAAGTGGTGTTACTATAACGGGACAGTACTATGCTTCATTAGGTACTGGGAAGATTGAAAGAAGCCATCAAGGAAAAAAATAAGAGGAAAGCTATCAAAAGGCGTACTCCTTTTGCACAATAACGCGTACAAACGCGCCGCGCGCCATGTTGCGACGGCTGCCATTCACCGACGCGGCACGAACAACTGAACCACCCACCCTACAGTCCAGTCTTGGCCCCCAGTGACTATTATTTATTTCGAAATTTGAAAAAAAAGCTGCGTGGAAAAAAATTTGACGATGAAGAAGTCAAGTCGGCAATTTCGGCCTATTTTGACACCAAAGACAAATACCGTAGAATGCTGCAACTTTGCCTGGATTTTGAAGTTTTTTGTGAATATCTCTAAACCTATACATTATTATGACTATTAATGAGCTTTAGATGGAAAACAGACCTCATGCCTTGCTAGATAGAGTCCAAATCTTTTCAATCCTTGCAGTTCTGCTGAATTATAAGTATTCAAAGACGTAGGCAAAGTTGTGTGAAAAAGACGCAACATTGCCTGCAAAGATACCGCAATTCACAATACGCTTACACTTCCAGTATTTTTTTTCCCGAATGCGTTGGACACCGTGTTTATTGTCTCCCGTTTAATAAATGCAATGTAGGTATTATTATTTTTTTCACAGTTCATAGGCAAAGTTGTAGCAGGTACCACAGACTTCCCATACAAAAATGTCGTGGACTGTAGGGTTGAACCAAAAAAAATACAGATTATTTATGTAATAATTTTTATTTATTTTTTGTTAAAAAAATAAATATTAACAATGATCCGTCGAGGGATCGCCAACTGATTTTCTGCTTTATATGAGGGAATAGTTTTGTTTCGTACGAGATCAGCTGCCAAACTTAACATTTCTCCCGAGTAATCGGCGTACCTACGAGCGCCTGGTTTTCTCCTGCTTCGCTTTTAACTGCTAAATAACTGCAAAAGAATTAAGTCTTATTTGAATATCTATAACACAAAACATTCCAGAAATGCAAAAGAATTGTCGAGGTGTATATGTATACATTTTCCAGCTTAAATCCTATATGACGTTATAGTTATCTTGTTCGGTGGGTTATGGTCGTAGCTTGATATACAACTTCCAAAATGTTATGGCACAAAAATAATTATAAAGAATTTAGATATAGGTATGTTAACAACGTTAATTTTCTGTAGTCTATGATTTTACTAAATCTGTACGATTATTACATATTATGATATGATCAGACAATACTACAGAAAATTAAAGTTACTGTATGAATATCGCTTTTTCTAATTATTTTTGTGCCATGAGATTCTGGTATACCTATACCTACCGTAATTTCATATACTAAGATCATAATATATTGGTCTCGAAATTTGTAAATTTTTGGAACTCTGTTTTAAGTTCAGATAAGCATATTAGAGAAAAGTACTGAATCAAATTACTTTAAAATATATAATTAATTAAATGCAACTAGTGACAACCCTAGACCTAGGCAAAGTTGTGTCACTCAAGTTAACAAAACAGTACACAACATTGCCTACTAGATTATTTTGATGAAATCGTGTCCTTTTAACATTAATTTCAAGCAATACGGATAAAACACAGTATTAACTTACCTTGGAATGTTGTTTTATCACCAAAACACCTTATTTACAGTTGAAATTGAAAAAGTTAACCAACATCAAAAAAAATCACCCACACGCACCAGTTTTTGTCGTCAAACTGACAGAATCTGATTGGTGTTACTATTATAAAAAATGAAAAATATGTTGCCCTGATAACCAATAGATACTACCAAATGGTAGAAAACAAGAAAATAGTTAGCAAACGCGAAATATCGTATTTTAAATGAAATAGGCAAAGTTGGCCATTGTTGGCAAAGTTGCAGCGTTTTACGGTATTTTATTTTAAATGGTATAAAAAAATTATTTATGATCCGAAAAATGTATTAGGTTGAAAGGGAAAAATAGTTTGCTGTTTAAGCACTTAGTACTATTATCTATTCTGTGGTTTAAGTTCAACTTCCTTCCCTCTCATTCCGCGAACTTTTTGACCTCCCTCCCCTCCTATGCCGCGCCACACAAGCCGCACGCACTGCATTTTTGGAATTCGTTGTATGAAATTATATGAAACCTCGCACATTTTGACCGCACCGTACGTGCCGAATTTCAGAAATGCGGTAGGTGTCCGGGTATATAAAAACGCATGCTGATGACGTCATATAATGCGGCGCGTACGGCGCGTGCTGATAAATGTACGATCAGCTTTATTAGTCTTGTTTTAATGCAACAGAGGCGTATATATACAGGGTGTAACTGAACACCCCAATAACATTTAAGGGTATGTATCCATCAGAAGTAGAGATTCTGCAGGAAAAATATCAGGGCTAACAAACCTACTTTTTTGTCCCATACAAACTAAATAAATTATTTTTTGGTATTAAGTGAAGACAGCCCTACATAAGCGTACGAAGAATACTACGCTCACGTCTGTCACGTGTCATTTTGTGTTTAAATTTATTTTGTGTTAAGAGCTGATTATGGTTGTCACTTGAAAGTTTTTGCTTTCAGTTTAAAATCAAATAACTCTGAAAGTATTGGGGTTGCAGGTGCAGGTCTCAGACAAGTACCGAAGGTCTATTTAGTATGTAACTTATATGCCCCTTAAATGTTATTGGGGTGTTCAGTTACACCCGGTATATGATTTGTCGACACGTTTAGCGCAGAGGTCCAGTGATCACCTACTGCGCAACGGGTCGCGGGTTCGTTTCCCGTACGGGACAAATGTTTAGTATGGCCTACAGAAATTTGTTCCGGTCTGGGCGTATGTGCATGTGATATTCTATGTTTGTAACTGCACCCACGACACAGTGTGGTCGTGGGTGCAGTTACAAACAGAAAGAAATCAGAGAAAATCCTAGTGTGGGGGAAAAAAAATACATCCCTCTACTAGTAAGTTAATGTAATTAATGGCAAAGCCCTCTGCTAGTAGAATAATAGTAACACGGATGTACAAGGGTGTGCGGGAGGGGGTGCGATGTCAGACAACCTCCTTGTGGTGCACCCTGGGCAACCCGGCAGATTCTCTGCCGCGGGCTAATAGTCTGACGAGAGAACCCCTATATGGGGCGTGGGATGGCCATGTTCAACCCGGCGGGCCACTTCGTGTGGCCATCCGCTTTATGCGGGAAAGGGCGAAGTCCCCTTTTCTTATGTCAAGAAGAGGTGTGGCTCTCGCTAGAAGCAGATCCCGGCGTCTACCTCTGTTGGTAGTAGGGTCGAGGTGAGTTGCTCGCCATGGCGCTTTGCGCCCGTTGGGGATTTCCCCGAGTTTCGGCTCACCCGCGCGACGGTGAATCCAGTGGGATCTGCCGTCGGGCAACCCGTTACCCGCACTGAGCGGGCCGGGGGCCCGGCGCACTGAGCGTCGGGCCGCGTGGAAGACAACCACAGTAAAAAACCAGTTGCGGGGTGTAGAGCGACGCATTCTGCGACGCTCCACAAAGCAGCAGAGCCAGGCGGAGAGTCCGGCAACGGACATGTCACGGGCAGGGGGTCAGCGGGAATAAGGCCTGGCTGTTGTCCCCTCCCTCTGTCTTGTGACGGACGAAGGAGCTGCTGGGGGGTTGTTAGTGAGTAGGCCCGGGCCGAGTACGGTCTGGGGAGTCCCACATATCCTCGTGGTTTGGCTCGACCACGAGGAATGCATTAATGCATTTCCGCCCCTCCCAAAAAAAAAAAAAAAGGGTGTGCGGGAGAACCAGAGTACCATTACGGTAATGATTGAAAAGGTGATGTTGGCTTATGTTTATTCATGACATTTATTCGTCACGTGGTTTCGTAATATCATTCCTATACACGACCGTAAAACAAAACCAAACGAATAAGCGGTTTTAATCTAACAATAGCGAATGTGACTAACTACATAGGCCCTATAGTAGAGTCGGTAGCTTAACACGTAGCATGGGCGTAGATACCTACCTATAACTTTTCGATGGGGGGGTGTCCACTTGACCAGATTGTAGACTTTAATTTGCCTAGTGTATTGAAAGGTTGATGTTGGCTTAACGGTGTTTTAATGAAATACTTGGTTCCATTCATTCAGTGTCCAAAAAGAAAACAGTGCACTCATAGAGAAGTAGGTATTAGTGCGTAGCGCATCGTATGCTAGACGAAGGTTCTTTGCATACCTACCTACTCGCATTCGCATATTTTGTGATGTAAAATGTAAATAAATAAATACCTACTAGGTATGTACCTACCTATAGTTGTGCGATTCTCGCTTGGAATGTTCTCCCCTCTATGTGTCAACCGAAATAGCTAAGTATAGATATAATTTAAATATCAAAGAATAGTTTTCAAAAATTTGAAGTTAAGGTTCATCAAACTTCATCGTCAACATAAAAATCTTATGGAAAAATATTATTCTTTTTTTTAATTCTTCTAATAAATAAAATTAAACATCTCATGTCACGGTGTTTGTTAACGAATTCCTCCCAATCGGCTTGACCAATTTTTAAGGAATTTTGTGTCTATTTGGTAGGTTTCAGAACAGATCGTAGGCAATTTTTTATACCCCTACATGATAACGGTGGCCCTCTGCAGAAATTTTTGAGTGTTGAGCTTTATTAAAACGAAGCAATTTCACAAGCACAGCAAGTCTATCTACCTATATCAGCCTTAGATTATGCTCTAATGGCCGCACCACACTTCGTTACGCGCTGTGTTATGCGGCTACTCTGTATGTGCCCAAATATTTGTTATGTGAGCGAATAACAAACATGCCATCCACACTTCGTTCCGGCGAACCAAAGATGCCAAATACGGCCAAATATGTGTGTTGTTTGCGTACAAAATGGACGTGGTAACTGTGGCAGCAGCTTATTTTTACTTCAATGCATCTTACCAATACCTGTTGTATAAGTACAAAGTTGCGAAAAGACCGCATAGAAAACGCTGGTGGATGATCACAAGTTATAGGAAACGAACTCTGTGAATTGAGCGAATGAGTGAACGAAGTGTGGGCAGGCAGCACACATATTCGGCTGGTTCGTGTCCTTTGAAGTGCGTCTAAAAACCGACAAGTGGACGGATAAGCGTATTTGCTATTCGCGCTTATGCGTTATTCGTGCGAATAAAGCAAATATAGACGAATAAGCCCTCCACACTTCATCGTATGCGGCCGAATAACGCGCATAACACATAACGCATAACGAAGTGTGGTGCCGCCATAAGACATCAGCATTTGAGCACAAGCTTGTTTGGTTTTTTAATTAAACAAAAATGAGAATGCTGAGCCTAATATTTCATTAAAATTTCAGCCTTATAATTCATTATTCTTTCCAATATTTAATGTTTTAATTATGTTTCATTTTTACATACTTTCTGTAAATGAACATAACAGTAACATTTGAATTTAAAAATGAAATAAATAAACCTAAACTTTTACCTACTTGACATATTCAACAAACTTAAATAAGTTCATAATTATGTATAAGAATAACACCCAGTTTCTGAAAGGCTGTTCTGCGATAAAATTAACTAACAAGCTGTCAATCTAATGCTAACTATGAATTGAGTTGCTGAAAGCTAAATCAACTTATCACTGTGTTAGTTGACACAGGTGTCAAATTTATTTCAAAATTATTAAGGAAAGACCCATTTTGGGTTTCCAAAATACATATGAATAAAACAAAATATATGATTTCAGCAATGTGAGCGTGTCTAAAAATATTTCTCACGAGAAATCAAATTATTAGAGATAAGTAATTTTTGGCTAACCAACGTTTCGGAAACTCAAATTGATTTGACACTGCTGTTAAGATGACATGGATGTTAGTTGAACAATATTTTGATCAGCTTTCCAGAAACTGGGGGTATGAGCACTATTTTTTATTGGGGCATAAATTTTTGGTATTTATGAAATAACAACTTCTGTGTTGAATAAGCTGAGCAAAGCAACACTTTGGAACCTTCTACACTACACCCCAATAAGCAAATGACACACAATATCCAAGTATCTAATTATAATTTATGTATAGAAGTTCAATAAAAAACAAATCATTTCTTAGAAAATTAGGAGTATATTTTCATAAATTAAACATACAAGCGTACAGTAAACTCCCATTCAAGCTATACATTTACACTACGAAAACCGCCACTATTACGAGCTACATAAGAACGGTCCAAAGGTCAAACAGTATAGCTTGATAAGGAGCTTACTGTACTAGATACAGACCCAAATCAGACATCCAACAAACATAATCAAATAAAGCACCATTAATGTGTGTTTTAACTATATTGTGTTGAATACCAACACTTTGAGACAGTAAATAAATAGCGTAACGAAATAAATAATGATATGGAAGATAATAAAATCTATTTTTATTTATTGTCAAACAAAATTAAGTTTTTTGGGATTAACAGAACAGCAAGGTTGTGTATGTATAGTCGGCTTCAAAAGTAGATAAGCATTTTAGTACCATGTCACACCAACTATTAACAATGCAATATAGATCTCACCATACTAAATAAAAGGAATAGTTGGTGTAACATGGTACCAAAATATCCATCTACTTCTGAGGCTGACCGTACATTACCTATGCCCTAACCTATATAATATTTGACAAGGATTAGATTGAAATGAATGTGACAGCTAAATGTGGTGATGTTCAGTTTTCACTGCCTTAGTATTGAAAGCCTGAAGATTTTTAGGGAAATTATGCAAAGTACTGATTAATGAGAATATTTAGGGTTATTCCTCTATCTGTAAATTTATCTCTATTAAATGTTTAGGCCACATTCACTATAATCCTTGTCGCACTACACTGAACAGACTACACCTATCTGACAGCTTAACTGTCTGTTTGAGGCATTGCAAGCAAAGTTCTTTGCAACTAGACATAATATAAAACATAGTGGCATACAGTATGGATGGGGTGTCATCAAAAACTAAATTACTTTTAATTATTATTCTTATTCAAGTTCTAAATACTTCCACTGTGATAGTGAGGATGAACAATGATTTCTATCAACAGGAATAATTTATTAGGAAATAATTCAGGACCAGGTAGAATCAAAAGTATTTTCTGGGAACCTGTACAGTGTATATTATAGCAGTCAGTGACATGGTAACACTATGACTAATCTATAATTTTACAATGTGTTCATTCATAGTGTCAGTTACATAGGTAATTACACAACCAAGAGCTGACACAAATAAATATTTTTTTTTTACTTAGGCCTAACAAATTTAACCATTAACTATAAAACTATTTGCCAAATCTTTGATCACATTTATTATACTTATATAAAGCTCCTATATACCTATCAATATTTATACAATGGTCTATTGAAAGATTAACAAACTCTGAGAGTCTTATCTGCCATGGCAAAAACCCGTATGTGCTACATGATGAACCAGTATACATAATTAAGTCTGGTTCTGGAATGGAAGGATAAAATGTTTTTAAAACTTCATCAAACTCCTGTGCTGTAAATTCATTTGAGTCTCTTCTGCACTGTATTTTAGCTTCTGATATTTGACGTATACATTCAGCAATCTTAGCCCTACCATCGTTTGATGTGAACATATTTATTGTAATGGTGTGAGATGGTATTCCGTTTGTATATCCATTTAGATTTTGGAAGTGAGACCATTTTATACATCCTGGAACACCTTTTTTACATTTCTCAACTTCCATAAATAGTTTTTCTTCATTCTTCAGCAGATCACCTGAAATTCATATGTTCTGTAAAATAATATAAGAAAGGCTTATCATCGCTTATCCTTTTTTAGGGGTTAGGTATGATAAGTAACTCATGTATTAGATTAAAATTGACAAACAAAACACTTTTTATGATGCAATTATTGGGTAATAGTAAAAATGGGAACTCTACTGTAATTGTGGGACTTTTTAACTCTTTTTAACCAATGAACTGAATCAGAACAAGAAATAAATCATGGTCGTAATCATAATGAAAGACATTTCTTTGTGCTGAGTCAATATGTTAATTTACCTGTAATATCGTGGAAACTGACGTAAGGTATTCCTGCCACGAGACTCCAGATAACCACTCTTGCAAGGTCTTTCAACGAAGTTTGGTTTGTATCAGCCAGTACCACTAAATGTTTCGGCTTCTTATTCATATTAGGTACATGGGTCAGTATTACCTGGATATGGTTTCTGACCCCATCACCACTAGAAAACGTCGCCTTCTTTAACCACAATCGATTGTAAACATTTTTAATAGCAACAAGTACACTCACGACTAAATGAACTAAGGTGAATAAAAATTGCCTTAATAATCGAGACAACATATTTTGGGACTTTAAGGATCAACTACCAATACCTATCTTATTTTAATCATTCTGAAATTATGATTTTTATTTACTAAATTTGAGAATTTTACTAATCAAACAAATCAAACATGAGATATCGGCGAGTCAGCCGCTTTTTCTGAATCACCAATCACGAGCTCCAAGGTGTAATCCCAAGCTCGCCAACATAAAATTAATTGGGCAAAGGAGCTCAAATTAAGTCCATGTCATTGACATATGACAGTGCGCGCACGGGTGACTTTTGTCGCCGTGACTATTTTGTCGCCGTCATCAAGTCCATGGAAATGTATGGAGGTGCGCGCACGTTACGACGTGACAGTTGGGTGACTTTTTTGGCCGGCCACAAGCCAGGGACGCCCGGATGACAAAGTGTTGCCAGCTCTATTTCTGTTTACCTAAATAGATCCACGTATTTTTAGGTCTTAACTGAAAACATTTTACGTAGATCTACATATTTTAAGAATTTATTGCTTACATTATTTTTTAAGAAAATGGATTATTTACTTATTGATAATTTTAAGTAACATTGAGCTGTACACATACTTTTTAAAAAGAATAAGAATAATAGTTAAAGCTTTGTGTTGTAATTTCTTGATGGAACTCCATGGTATCTTGTTATTAAAACACTAATTTCACAAGTTCCACTTGAATCTTTATTATATTTAAATTATTGCGACCTGTTTCGATACATGATGTATGATTGATGTAATTAGTGTTTTAATAACAAGATAGAATAAGAATAATTTATTTTTTCAAGAAAGTTAGACCTGTAACGCGAATATCATACTTATTAACAAAAATCAAGGGTTTTCTGTACCAGCTTATTTAAAAGATATTAATTTATATATATTAAATGAAGAAATTAAATAAAAAATACAAATTATTAATAAGGAGCCTAAGTGTGTCTGTATGAGTGAGTATGTGTGTTGTTTGTGAGTGTGTAAAAAAATTTTTTTTGTCATCTAGCCTATTAAGGGATAGCAGATACCTCAGCAGTAAACATTAGGACTCGTCTTTCCCACTTTATTATAAATGTAGGGTCCTAAAAATATTCTAAAGCGATGAGCAAACGAAGTTTTTATTCTTGCAGAAGGCATATTTAAGACGGCTTTATGTGTAAAGAGGAGGAGACGCATGAGAAAAAATCTACGGACAATCAAAACCTGAGCATCTTCATACAGCAGAATGGTGGGATACCGTCGATTCTTATTTAAGGAAACTTTGATTACCGGCTCTTTGAGCTCTTTCAAGTATTATAAGGACAGATGAAGGAGCTCCTCCCCATGCAAGGATAAAAAATTAAAAGAGTAACTGCATAGTTTCTTTTTTTCTGTGGAAACTATATTCCAAACGCGGTGGTTTTATAAATGTTATTTTTAAGTATTTATTGGATATTTTAGATTTATATAAAATTAAATAGGTGAGTAATTTTTTTATTCATATTTAAATCATTCTACTACTTACCGTGTTCTGAAGCGTCCCTTAAATTTTCCGGGGTGATAAAAAAGTAATCATGTATAAACGAGAAATAATTTTTGAGTTGTTTTAACCTAACGTACTCTTCATTATAATTCTTCACTTCACTTCTCGAAAAAACGTAGGTCTATGAATTTCCCATATGCTTTACTATTTCTACGTAATTTTCTAATCAGGGCCTACGCATTTTTTGAAATCCGACTTGGCAATGCTGTACTCCGCGTATTTCGTCATTTCATCATTTACATTGCGACTTTTAAAAGCACGCAAATAACGTTAACGTCTTCACGAAAGGTAAATGTAGATGAGGACGATATTGATAATGATATTATTATAGAAGTAGAAAATAGACCAGGGGGGCTACCGCCTAACTCATTGCGATCACTAGCTATCGCTTTCGTGACATAAGAACAATAGCTCAAATGTCACCTGTGACATTAAAACTATTGTTCTAATGTCACTATAACGATAGCGAGTGATCGCTTTGAGTTAGGCGGTACGGCCGCAGACCCCCTAGCCTAGACAAATGCCATATGCCAACTTTTCCGCAGTCGTTCCCCAGAAAAAATGTATGGAGATTATATTAGCTGTGGAAAAAATACCGTGAGGTTGTCGAAGGCTAATGTCATTTCCATACATTTTTTCTGCGGAGCGACTGCGGGAAAGTTAGCGTGTGGCATTTGTCTAAGGAGCCAGCTAGCCCCCCCAGTGGTCGCTAGTAGACTGGCATGCCCACCACAAGGTACACCTTACACCTAATAATCAAAGGAAATGTTGCATGTTTAACTTATTCTGGTTATTATTTTCATCTTGACGATGCAGTAATGATGACCTGCCCCACCCTCCCCTACATAGAATACTGGTTACAACCTTGGTACTTTATAATAAAAAATCGACTTCATAATCACCAAATATATTGAGAAACCACTACTTACAACGAACATAAAAAAATTATTTCTTAAAAAAATATTTTTTATTACTTAACACAACTTCAAATAACATAAAAGAAAGTAAAAATACACAATTTATACTAAAAAATAAAAAAAAATATACTAATAATTTCCATAAAAATGACATACTTATGTAATTAAAAAACAAATTTAATAATGTGTAAACACACTATTCTAATATTTTTTTAACTGATGATAAGCGGAATCTCAAGTCTGACATTTCGGGATGACAGACTAGTATATCATTAGATGAAGTTCATAAGTTGTTGACATTTAATGCCCAGTAAATAAACCACCAGCCACCAGAAACGTAATAGCCCACCAACAAACCACCAGAACTAGTGGAAAATTCACTAACTTGGCAACACTGGACGCTTCGATTTTAAAAAAGTTTCGTCACTGTCCCCCTCCGTGCGCGCACCTGGGTGACGTGACAGTTACAAAACATTTATGTCGCCGTGACAAAAATTCACCCGTGCGCGCACCCACTAAGTAACCGTGCGTTTGCACCTCAGACTAAGTACACCAATGGACTCGCAATATAATAATTTGTCTCAAATAAAGCGTCCAGCGGCCGTACCGCCTAACTCAAAGCGAGCACTCGCTATCGTTATCATGACATTAGAACAATAGTTTTAATGTCACAGATGACATTAGAGCTATTGTTCTAATGTCACGAAGCGATAGCGAGTGATCGCTATGAGTTAGGCGGTAGCCCCCCAGTTCAGTCCGCCATTACAAAGCACCGTGTTTGTTGTTGTGCTAAAATATCAGTCAGTGAGCATTATTTCTGAGTGCATTTTTAACCGACTTCAAAAAAGGAGGAGGTTATCAATTCGGTTGTATTTTTTTTTATGTTTGTTACCTCATAATGCAGTAGCTTATCTATATGCGGTACCTCTATATGCGATAGCTTATCAATAGCTTTAAGACATTATAAGCCGGTGTTAATATTATTTTAAGAAGCTGTTAGCTATCACAAAATGTAAAATAAATAAATAATAAATAACTCCGATATTATGAAACCGATTTCTAAAATTCTTTTTGTACCTATTTGATAGAGTATACTGCAAGGGTGGTCCCATGGTCACCAAAGTCAGGATCTGATGATGGGATCCCATAGAAAATTGAGGAAAACACTCATTTAATTAGGGTTTCTTTCACTAAAAAGATTTCATTCACTAAAAAGTTAAAAATATTTTTTTTTACAAAAATAGAACCGACTTCAAAAACACTGAAAAGTTAAAAATAATATAAGAATAGGTACAGGCAACATCACACTTCTATATTGAAGTCGGTGCCAAACGATGATAACCTATTATAGTCTTAAAATTTGTCACCGACTTCAATATAGAAGTGTGATGTTGTCTGTACCTATTCTTATATTATTTTTAACTTTTCAGTGTTTTTGAAGTCGGTTCTATTTTTTTGTAAAAAAAAATGATACAGTTCTATGTTTTTGATTGATTTTTTAAATTAATTGTATAAAGAAAAACATAATAGGTGTGGAATCTTGGATGCGGCGTCCCAAGTTTTTTCCGCCATCTTAGAGCACCAACACAAATGGCACGCTTTTTTCGTAGGTATTTCGTGTCCTTTGGTATCCATAGTCTAAGGTTTGCACTGAGAAACATAAAACATGTAATAGCTTATTGTATGATACAAATCTCAAAACTTGTTGTGTATACTTTTGCGTTCGCACTGCCGAAAATCGTGTTATATTCGGAACAACTCCTAATATTTGTTGCAGATTGCGTTAGTATTGCCTCAAAACTTGTTGTCTGTCAAAGTTTTTTATGGATTTGTCAACGTTTGCGTTCGCACTTTCGGCTGTTAAAATCTTAATACATGTTTTGCAACTTGTAGGGGTGTTGACAATGGAGACGCATTCATAAACATTGACAGAAACATGTTTAAAAAACGTAAAAATACATATTTTACGCAACTTTAGTGTGACAATTAAAAACACTGTTGTTAGTACGTGTGAAAGTTGGTTTTGTATTTAAGGTTTGTATAACCGTGCCTTTGCACTGATGAAACATCTACAAAAAAACATGTTTCTGTCAATGTTTATAAATGCGTTTCCATTGTCAAACGACATGTTTTAGCGCAACAAGTTTCAAGTTTTACAGACGAAACATGTTGTGAAAAAAATTGTATGAACATGTTTCACATTACCGTGCGTTTGCACAATAGATATAGAATGAAATAGATGGGCTATAAAAGCCGTCAAACATGAGGAAAAGAGATAAACTTATACACATTGCCAAAGGAAAGAAGAAGATGGCATCATTTTTTTTGTCCTTGTTACCGTATATAGGTGAAACTGGTAGTGGGGATTGTTTATCACCAGCGTCTGGTGCTAAACAAATACGTGGAAGAAATTTGTTCTGTGAATTATAGCTTACTGCGTAATTATTTAACACTTTAATTAGTGTAATTGTGAACTATTTGAACATTTAAAATCATGGTGCACTGCTCCGTTTTAGTTTGTAATAGTGATAGTGCCTGAAAACAGGAAAATATAACCTTTTACAGGTAAGACCTAAATTGTGTCAATAAAAAGCGCCAAAACTATTTTTAAAATTATAAATACAAGTTATATTGCAATATTTTATCCTTCTACTATAGTTCTCAATCATATTATGGGATTAAACATGAAATTTCAAACTAAGTAGTAAGGTTATTGTTAACCTAACAAGCTAGGAATGTCGCCATACAATATGGCCACGTATACAGCCAACGCGTATAACATTTTGCCGGGCTATAATGATACCAGTTACGCTACGACTATTTTTCCTTGATTCGTAGGTAATTTGTTACGTGAAAGGGAACTCACATATTAGTTTCTGTGTTACATATTGACATATTTAAGTATAAAATTTTGAGCATTTTAGATAACAAAGGTAATTCTTTTGAAGTGAGACTTTCCATTTGCTTGTTTGTCTGTATTTAACAGATTTCCTTCGGGGAACCTCCTTTTATTTTTAACCTGTATACATATTGTTTCAGGACGCATCGGTGTTGGATTTCGGTTCAAATTTGAATACGCCCCGAAAAAGAAAAATGCGGCTTCAAATGCTGGGTTTGAAACAATCAGCGAGGTCATCAAATAAGAAACTACGGCCAGTGCGTCAATCGCTTAGACGATTGGGAAAAAAAGTAGTCACACTTGAAAATGTGTAAAGTGATTTGAAGTGTAAGTTAATGATGCAAAATTAGTAGTTGGACATTTTAGATACTGTAGGAGGAACCAAACCAGGAAACCGAGCGCCGGTGGCGCAGTGGACTCGGCACTTGCCTTCCAATCGGGGGGTCGGGGTTCGAGACCCGCCATGTACCAATGTGTTTTTCGTTTCGAATTTCATATGTACATTTGTCTGATGCTCCTACGGTGAAGGAAAACATCGTGAGGCAACCTGCATACATCTGCGAAGAAATTCAATGATGTATGTGAAGTCGACCAATCCGCACTGGGCCAGCGTGGTTGACTAAGGCCTAATCACCCTAATATAGGGTAGGCTCGAGCCCCTCGGTGGGGACGTATATGGGCTGTGATGATGAGGAGGAACAGTAGGTGTATATTGGGCATTCTAAAACACATTCAACGTGATCTCACCTCCGTTCGATCACTGTCGTTGAATGTGTTCTAGAATTCCCAATCACTATTGAGCAAATGTGGATCGGTTTAACATGTTGTGCAAATTCTGTTCTAGAACGCCCAATCACCATTCTGTTCTAGAATTCCCAATCACTATTGAGCAAATGTGGATCGGTTTAACATGTTGTGGGCATTCTAAAACAGTTTTCATCAAAACACCGCAAACGAACGGAGTGAGATTTGAGCTACGCTTCGCTGCGCTCTAGCTCCGCTACGCTCCGCAAATCTCACTGCGTTCGTTTACGGTGATTTGATGAAAACAGTTTAAGATTGCCCAATATACATTATATAGGGTTAAATGGAAAAGAAGATTTTTTATTTCATTTCATTTCATAATGTTTCTATTCTTCCGTGTTGATTCAGATACAGTACTCCGCCACGGATATTATGTTGTCTGTAGCTTTGCAGGTTTTCGCGTGTGCAGGTATTAGGATACGCTTGGGGTGGGCAGGTAAGAAATTTTTTACTTGCCATCGAGCCGTAGTGAAAGGATCAGCCAGTCTGCGTTACCGAGTCGTCATCCACGCAGTCTGTTGCCCGGGGTGCGCCGGACGCATATGAAACTGCGCCACACTGGGAGGCTCCTTTCCTGCACCCCATATTTCATATTTCAGTATATTTCATTTCATTTTTCAGTATATTTAATTTCATTTTTCAGTATATTTAATTTCATTTTTCAGTATATTTCATTGAATTTTTCAGTATATTTAATTTCATTGTTTCAACATATTGCATTTCATTTTTCAGTATATTTCATTTCATTTTTCAGTATATTTCGTTTTTCAGTACACACGTTTTCAGTCTACTAGGCACGTTTTCGTGGTCTTCAACCTCAGGCTAGATTTTAGCAAGGGAAGAGCGTAATAATTACAGAGCTTAAACTGTATGTGGGCTTCCCGAGTATCAGTACTGGTTCCCCTTACAAGTTTCTCCGTATATTATATACACTAACCCAGCCAAAACTTCATCCCAAAGGAAAACACATGTGTTGTTTGACTGTAAACAGTATACTTTTGGTTTTGCTTGATTGCGATTTACTTGACACATTTTCAAGGTTTTCTATCTCAGAATATTAAGGCATTCAACTAGGTAGCAGTGCAATAACAACAGAACTTAAACTGGTTGAGGTTTCCTGGCTTCAGGTCTCAATAATCGAATAAGTATCTGTACGGTTATACACCCTACCTTCGTTAAACGTGTACCCTTATTTCAAAGGAAAACACTTGTGTGGTTGGATCGCAATCGATTTATTCGGCATACTTGAATTCAGTCTACTAGACACGTTTTCAAGGTTTTCTTTCTTAAAATATTAAGGCATTTAACTAGGTAGCAGTGCATTAACAACAGAAATTAAACAGGTTGAGGTTTCGTAGCTTCAGGACTCAACTCTCGAATAAGTATCTGTACCGTTCTACACTCTGCCTTCGTCAAACGTGAACCCTTATTTCAGATGAAAACACTTGTGTTGTTTGACTGTAAACAGTATACTTTTGGCGTTGCTTGATTGCGATTTACTAGACACATTTTCAAGGTTTTCTATCTCAGAATATTAAGGCATTTAACTAGGTAGCAGTGCAATAACAACAGAACTTAAACTGGTTGAGGTTTCCTGGCTTCAGGACTCAATTCCGAATAAGTATCTGTACCATTATACACTCTGCCTTCGTCAAACGTGAACCCTTATTTCAAAGGAAAACACTTGTGTGGTTGGATCGCAATCGATTTATTCGGCATACTTGAATTCAGTCTACTAGACACGTTTTCAAGGTTTTCTTTCTTAAAATATTAAGGCATTTAACTAGGTAGCAGTGCAATAACAACAGAACTTAAACTGGTTGAGGTTTCCTGGCTTCAGGACTCAATTCCGAATAAGTATCTGTACCGTTCTACACTCTGCCTTCGTCAAACGTGAACCCTTATTTCAGATGAAAACACTTGTGTTGTTTGACTGTAAACAGTATACTTTTGGCGTTGCTTGATTGCGATTTACTAGACACATTTTCAAGGTTTTCTAGCTCAGAATATTAAGGCATTTAACTAGGTAGCAGTGCAATAACAACAGAACTTAAACTGGTTGAGGTTTCCTGGCTTCAGGACTCAATTCCGAATAAGTATCTGTACCATTATACACTCTGCCTTCGTCAAACGTGAACCCTTATTTCAAAGGAAAACACTTGTGTGGTTGGATCGCAATCGATTTATTCGGCATACTTGAATTCAGTCTACTAGACACGTTTTCAAGGTTTTCTTTCTTAAAATATTAAGGCATTTAACTTGGTAGCAGTGCAATAACAACAGAACTTAAACTGGTTGAGGTTTCCTGGCTTCAGGACTCAATTCCGAATAAGTATCTGTACCGTTCTACACTCTGCCTTCGTCAAACGTGAACCCTTATTTCAGATGAAAACACTTGTGTTGTTTGACTGTAAACAGTATACTTTTGGCGTTGCTTGATTGCGATTTACTAGACACATTTTCAAGGTTTTCTAGCTCAGAATATTAAGGCATTTAACTAGGTAGCAGTGCAATAACAACAGAACTTAAACTGGTTGAGGTTTCCTGGCTTCAGGACTCAATTCCGAATAAGTATCTGTACCGTTATACACTCTGCCTTCGTTAAACGTGAAACCTTATTTCAGAGAAAAACACTTGTGTTTTTAGATCGCCACCAAGACACGCTCTGAATGCAAAGATAAATACACGGTTTATATATAATAAGCCTGCCATACAGTTTCAAAGCATTCCCACGAAATTCATTTATCAGCAATAAATTTATTGCACATTATTCATATATCCAGTTACGAGTGCTTACTCAAATAATAAGGCTTCTTTCACACGTTAATACTTTTATTTGTTTATTAAATTACTTCAATTAAATATATTCTTTATTATAAAACAAAGTATAAAATTGATGATTTTTGCGACTGAAAGATGTGTTCCAGTCATCACACGAATAAAAAATAGAAAATAAATATTCCAATAATTTAAAAAATGAAAATATAAAAAATATTAAGAACATTTTAACTACCTACCTTGGGTCAACATGGCTGACTAAGGTCTTAACATCCTAATTAAATAGGGTAGTGCGGTGGGAACGTGTATGAGATGCTGCCGATGAATACCACCTATGTATTATTACAATAATTTTCTTAAACTTCTATGGTTCTGTCGTTATGTCGTATCAATATCGTTATGCTATAGATACATTCGGTTCGTCTAATAGAACGATATACCTATTGTTTATCTGTTTTAAATAGTAGTATCGAAAAATGAAAATTAGAAATCGCATCCGTTATTATAAAGAAGACTTTTTAATTAATAATATTCGTTAGTAATTGTAAATATGTATGTACATGTATAATTTAAATAAATATAATAAACCCGAAATGAAAAAAAAATTTGGAGCATGCAGCCTTACACGAGATTTCTGCATCAGCAGAATTAAACGGTAAACAACTATTTTGCTGTATATGCACAGTATTGTATTGCAAGTTTGTGGAAATAAACGACAAACAATTAATTTGCTGATTATTTCCGCGTCATATTGCACATTGGTAGAATTATGGGTAAATATCAAATTTTGCTAAATATCATGAAAGTTAGAGGTGCAAAACGTTATTAGGTTTTATATTTTGAGTATGGGACCGACTTTTTGAAAGTAAACTACCAAACTATAATCTTCTCTTAGATGTTGTGATGCTGAATAACGATCTACTACTACCTCGAAAATAAAAATCCAATACACATAATTGCGTCAGTTCGTCGTTTTGTTTCTTTCTTGCTACGTAAATACTTTTTTTTATATAGCTGACGAAGTTCAGCCGCTGATCGGACCGTTTTTGGATCATACGCAACTGCGGATCAAAAATTTTGTTGCAGACCTGAGAACTGCTCCACTCACACGTCCGCGGGACTATGGTCCACAAGCGCAAATTATGTAAACCGTCCCGGGTACCATAGTACCCAGAGCGCTTCGCGTTTCCTTTGCCTAAAACGCGCGGTGTGATAAAAAAATCACGAAAAAAAATATATTTTCTCTAAATAAAGTGCCAGTTCTTTAGTGTTTGAAAAACGAACACTGACCATGGAAGTGGAAGAGAATGCATTAGGCATCTTGATAACGTAACTATAACATATGTCACTATTGACTTATCAAGAAATTGTAGTAGAAATAAATTGCACTAGAAAATGCGCATAAGGGCGACAAAGCAGTTTTATTAAAACGCTATCACGACGCGACATCGACGTTAAAATTAGCGGAATTAGGCCCCTTATTAGACGCTACATAGTAACATTGAGTCTATAAATACTTAATCCATTGAGAGCCGCACGGTTTATTGAATTGCCGAAACATTTTAAGTTAAAACACGCCTGTATTAATATTCAAAATAATGACACATTCTGTTTCTTATGGTGTATAATGGCCTCTTTATTTCCAACAAGTAATAATGCACATCGAATATCCTCGTATCCTTTTGAAAATATTCTCAATATTCAGAGTATGACATTTCCAGTCGGATTTACGGACATAATTATATTTGAGAAAAATAATCGAAACATTAGTGTTAATGTGTATGGTCTTGCAAACAGCAATATTGTAGGCCCTCTTTATAACATGCAAAACAAAAAGAAAAACCAACCCGACGCTAGCTGTCAAACTGCTACTATTAGAAAAAAGGTAAATATAAACATTTTTGTTTGATAAAAAATTTGAATAGGTTACTAAGACCTCTGCTAACAAAACATCACGGTAAATATTTTTGGGACGAGTGCTTGATTTTTTTATACTCAACAGAATCTAAATAAACATATATGTAGCGGTGTTAGGACTTTTATGCCTGGACAAGGAACTCTAATCCAGTTTAAACATTTCGAAAGAATGCAAACTATGCCATTCGTCATATATGCTGATTTTGAATCGTTATTAGAGCCCACATCTAGTAGTGATAAGCTGCAATAAAATAAAACAATAATTCTACAAAAGCACATACCTTTCGCATATTACATTGTTTGTTCTTATGATAGCTCTCAAAATAAATACGTATCTTATCGGGGTCAGGACTGCGTTGCAAATTTTATAAATACCTTTATGAAGATGTAACAAGAATACAAAAAATGTAAGACAAAATATTTCCATAACACCTGACGAGCAAGAAAGTTATCAAATTCACAATATTGCTTTCTATACTCACGAACACTTATTGTAAGATGATAAAGTTCGAGATCATTGTCACATGACAGGGAAATATCGTGGCGCGGCGCATTCTTATTGCATTTTACAGTTTTGTTTGCCTAAGTTCATACCAGTATTTTTTCATAACTTATCAGGTTATGATTGTCACTTGTTTATACGTCAACTGGGAATCATGACGGGCAAAATCAAAGTGATAGCGAAAATTAAGGAAAACTACATAGGTATCGTTCACGAAGTTTTTTTGAACAGGGCGTCAGGAATATATGGCAGTTCGATTTGTCGATTGTTTCAAGTTTTTGGGCACTAGCTTAGAAAAGCTCGTGGGTAACATAAACAACAGTGATTTTTTGCATTTGTCTCGATCTTTTTCAAAAGCAAATCATTTCAACTTACTTAGACGCAAAGGTGTGTACTCTTATGAATATATGATAAATTGCAGTTGTTTTGAAGAATTAAATTTACCGCCAAGAAAATGCTTTTATAGCACTTTGGTTAATGAAGCCATTTCCGAATCTGATTATTCTCATGGTCAATGTATTTGGAAAACATTTAATTTGAAAAAAAATATTTTACTTTTACAGACGTTATTTTACCTGCTGCCGTTTTTGAAAGCTGTCAAAAACTTTGTTTAATTATAACTTAGATCTATAGCTTAGATCCTGCATTTTACATGACGGCTCGGGTCTAAGTTTTGACGCAATGTTGTTTAAAACTAAAGTAAAACTGGAACTGGAACACCGAGGTCACGTGCCATTGCAAAACCGAGTTTCTCAAAATAAGTGCATTAGACCTTACTAAACGCTACATAGTAACATTGAGTCTGTGTCGGCCCGCACCTTTGTCGGCGAATTTGAATAGATGGATTTCATAACTGGAATGCAATATGAAACATTTGTTTTTCAGTCAATAAATTAATGATAAATTAATTAAAGTGCTGACGTTCTACTATCAGAGATCGTAAGCCATTACATGATTAATATCAAAATATTTCTTTCAAAAAAGTTTATTTCATTGAAAACATTTTAATTTATTTTGGACTCGATGGTGCGGTAGTGTATGCGTTCTGTATATGATTACTAAATATCATAAAATTGTAGAGCAAACCACTAAGTTTGATAGGTCTAATCTTGTTCTATAGGACTATGCGAGTATAATTCCTCCTACACATCTAGATAGATAGATAGAACTTTTATTTGATACATTAGGATACAACAGGTCTTATACACTAAATTCAAAATATAAGTAGGTAATGTACCAAAAAGGTCTACACTCAGCGTACGCCGTGACACTCGTAACAAAAAGTGCCACGACACTGATATTCTGTGTACTTTTACCGATGTAACATCAATAGAAAAGCGCTGGAATGGTAAACATAAGCAGTCAACATAAGTAAAGACATAAAACAAAAATAATTCACCACACAATATACACATAACTACACGATATTTATATACAAACTGACATGACAACTTACAAACTAAACGCTTGCAACATGCAACGACTACTGCAATTGCGACATGGGGCACATTCCTCTGAAAATCCTACTTAACATTATAAATGTGAAAGTGTGGATGTTTGTTACTAAATCACGCAAAAACGGCTGAACGGATTTGGATGAAATTTGACATGTATGTAGCCTTTGACATGGAAAAGAACATAGGCTTTAACCTTTTATAACCTTTTATCCCGATTCCTTAAGTACATAGTTCCCGAGGGAAAATTTAAAATTGTTAACGAGCGAAGCTTTAGACCCAATTCTGAAGTCCACGCAGACGAAGTCGCTGGCAGAAGCTAGTAAATTATAAAATTTTTTGTTCGCTTAACAAATATTTCCGAAGCTTTACTTTAAAAGTTTTTACGGTGGCACACTGTTTAATAGGCGGAGGAATATTGTTCCAACACTTTGTTGACAAATATCTAAAACTACCTCGAAACGCGGAGGTGCCATGCTTAGGGAACATTAAAAGGTCTTTAATCCTATCTTGTCGCTTACTAAAACATAATTTTCTATATAAATATGACGGAGTCCTGTTTTTTATTATACCGAAGAGTAAAGATGCAAAGTGTAATTGACGGCGATTAGTCATATTCAACATATCATTTCTGTTTAGGTAAGGAGTAACGTGGCCTCTACGAGGTATCGGGAAACAGTATCTGGCACAGGCATTCTGAACTCTCTGCGTGAGCTTCTTTGATCTTGCTAGAAGACATTCACCTATGACAGTGTCTGCATAGTTCAATTTGGACAAGATCAATGTTTCGCATAAATGAATTCTCAGGTCCACACTCAAATATCTTTGCACCCGGTACAATACCCTCAACCTATAAAAACATTGTTTGACAGCGTTGACCACATGGCTTTCAAATTTTAAATGATTGTCAACATCTAAGCAACTCTCATTGAGTGCTGTGACCGAAAATGGGCTAGAAAGACAGTATTTACATATCTGACTCTGATTTGTAGTTTATTTTTATTTTATGTTACAATAATAGAATGTTCTTAACTTCTGACTACGATATAACTGAATATTCAGCAAAAAAGAGCTATTTAAGCCTGAGATCGTTCCAAAAAACATTACTGTGTTGATCCATCACCCTTCAGTTCAAGTCTCCATCTGTGCAACTGTATTCGTGAACGTGAGAGAACCGTCGCTATTCATCACAATCTCAACTGAGGAGTTTACGCTGCTCATCAACCGCAAGCTCACCGTACAACTCACACAAGCAAAACGAGGATCCGAGCTATTACAATAATGTTCGTAAGTTGTTATTTTACTAAATTATTCTCTAAAGTGGTGAATACTAACTTATCCGATAAAGGTATGTTTGTAAATGTGCTAAGGTTACTATCGTGTTTGCGTCAATAGAAAATCAAACGAACTTACCTGTAAGTGACGTTCGATGATTATTAAACGAAGTGATTCGCCCGAGAGATTACACCATTAATAGTTTTATTTACTTGTAGTAGCACGCGTATGTGCTGCCATCTTACACGATTTTAGAGTAACATTTCACTTAAAAAAAAAAAAAGTGAAAATGTTAACTCTCAAATGAAGGTACTTTCATACACGTTTCAGTACCATCTAGGCCTATCGTAACTGCTGTTTCGTGATGCTCAGGGATGACCGAGCCTGGAGGTCTCGGTTTGGGAGGGAGGGGGTGTAATCTCTCGGGCGAATCACTTCGTTTAATAATCATCGAACGTCACTTACAGGTAAGTTCGTTTGATTTTCTATTAAACTTCAGTGATTCGCCCTTCGAGATTACACCATTAATAGTTTTATTTACTTGTAGATGTTTAGAGATTATCACGAAACAGCACAAATGGAAATATTACAAAAGTAGTTTATAAATATAAGCAAAGAAACGATATAATTAGTGTACAATCATTATTTATTCTTAATTATGATTAAGTATATCTAATAATCTAAATTAAGTTAATCATCAGAGTGATCTAAGCAATCCTGTAACAAAGAGCGAGCGAACTCATCGGATCTATCAGCATCAAGTTCTCTATTATAGAACCGTGCGAAAGACTCAGAGGTGCCAGTCCAGCCTGCTGTACTCTTTATAATGTCAATATTCACGCCGAGCCTGTTGGCCGCGGAAGTCGAAGCATGCCGTGTACTGTGTGCGTTAATTATGAATTTCTCATTAGCTGTTCTCCTTATATTAGAGAGTCTGATAAGGGAGAGGGTTTGCACGCGGTGTGCAGTGACAAGAGCCAGTAAGGTCACTAATTTCTTAGACAAAACATTAAAAGAAAGGGTCTCATTTGGATAGTAATTGCTAAGAAAATCCAACACTATTGTAGGATTCCATGTATAATTATAACGTGGAGTGGGAGGTCTTAATTTATATAGCCCCTTCATAAATCGTCTTATCTGTGGGTTATTCATAATATCGGCTCCAAGTATAAGTGATAATGCTGCTTTTGCGCAATTAATGCTACCATATTTTTGACTTTGTTGATACAATGTAAATAAAAATGAAATTATGTCTGGTACAGAATTACAAAAAATATTCAGATTTTTTCTTCTACAATAAGAGTGCCAATATTTCTGGCTAGTGTTATACTGCTTTAAAGTATTTTTTGTCAAAGAAGCTAGCATTACATCCACAGCATCAAGAGGAGTGCCCTGCTTTAAGAACGCCTCCCTGACAACACTCCGGCAACCAGGGTAATCAACAATTTTTGGAAAAGGGGGTACCAGGGCTGAGTGGGCCATAAAGGGACCACGACTATCCCTGTCGCTTTATCTGTTTGGATTTTTTGCAATACTTTTAAGATAAGACAAAATGGGGGAAATGCGTAGAAATAGTACGCAAGCCAGGATATTGTAAATGCATCCACCTTGTACGCTTCAGGGTCACGATGCCAAGAGACAAATTTAGTACATTTGTTATTCAAGCGGCTCGCAAATAAGTCTATCTGCGGTCGGGTAAATTCTTGACAAATTCGATCGAATGCGTAATCCGCGAGTTCCCACTCGACATCGGCATGTATGCGACGAGATTCCGCATCAGCCCTGAAATTATCGGCTGAGCTTACATAAGAAGCAAAGATAAATATGTTTCTTTTTTCGCACCACTGCCATATGTGCCGAGTCAAACTATTCAAGTGGGGAAACTGAATACCACCCATTCTATTTATATATGCAATTGCCGTGGTGTTATCAATTCTTAATAAAATCTCGCAATTCCGTTGATTTTTCGCAAACGTTTTTAAACCGAAGAAAGCGGCTGTCAATTCAAGGTAATTAATATGTTCGGCTTGTTCTTGGCTAGACCACTGCCCATTTGCTGTGTTACCGGAACAATAAACACCCCAGCCCGATCGCGAAGCATCCGAGTATATTTCAAGCTGAAAGTTACCTGACCGTAAAGGGTTACCTGGTACTTCTATATTACGAATCCACCAGTTAAAATCTGAATTTAATGAATCGGGTAATTGTATGTATTGATTGTAATCGTCTTTTTGTTCTAAACAAAGAAATTTAAATCTCTCAAAGTTTTTTGTATATAACCAACTGTAAGGTATTGCTGGGCAAACTGAGATTAACAAGCCAATCAAATGTGCAAAATTTCGAAGCTTACACCGTTTTATGGAAGAAAAATATAGAAGGTCCTCTTTAATTTTTTGTCTTTTATTTTGTGGAATACTGAGTAGAAGATCGGCAGAATTAAAAACAAACCCTAGGTACTCAGCTGATTGACTCGGGGTAGATACCGATTTTTTATAGTTTATCGTGAAACCGAGAGAAATGAGTAAGTCTTGAGTCACATTGAAATTATGTTTACATTGTGAGTATGAGTTTGCGAGTAATAAGATATCATCTAAATAGATTACTGATAATAAGCCTTGACTGCGTAAGGATTGCATGACAGGCCGCATCAACTTAGTAAACACATAAGGAGATAGGTTTAGCCCGAAAGGTAGTACCTGAAATTCATATAGCTTTTCTAACCACAAGAAACGTAAAAGTTTTCTATAATCCTTATGTATACTTATAGAAAAATACGCATCCTTTAGATCTATAGAACACATGTATGTGTTTTTTGTTATGAGTCGCATTGCAGTCCTATAATCCTCAAGCTTGAAATGTGAAGTAGGTATAAACTTATTCAGAGCCTTGAGATTTAAAATAAATCTATTTTTACCATTACTCTTTTTTACAAGAAATATACTTGACAGAAATTGACCTTCGCAAAGCTCACACTCTCTTATAGCACCGAGTTCAAGAAGGGAATGTATCTCTTTAGACATTTCTCGTAGATGTGACTCTGACTCTGGATTATTCATTGGAATATTACGTTGCGTGAGGTCACCCGAAGTAGGGATCCGTAAATCGGACACCCATGATAATATAACGGGGTCGTTGCAGATTTTTAACCAATTATTATAAAAAAAAAGGTAATCTACTAGCCTGTGGGGTGACGTCATCAACTTTAAGCGACGGGAGGTCCGCGGAGGATGACGCGGGGCTCGGCGGTCGCTCGGTCGTCGCGCCCGCGGCGGCGGCTGCCTGCGCCCACCAGCCGTCGAGCTCGAGTTCGTCGAGTTTTTACGTCTTTACTGAGGCAGGCTAAAAGGAAATTTCGTCTGACTTGAGTCTCAGAAAAATGAATGTGACATAGGAGCCTTCCTGTATCGCTGAGCGATTTCAGGGCATTGATTTTTATGTCAACCGACTCGGCGTTGGATGATAAAAAAGCTGACATCGTAGATGCAACCCCCGTGATTGCAGTGGCAAGTAAATTTTGTTTATCAACAAGTATGTTATCTCTTTTAAAAACGTTCTCATTAACAGCTGCCTTGATTTCAGGGTTAATGATCGGAGCTTGGACAATCTTGAAATTCTCGGGTATGTTGTTATCTTTGACAATGGCTTTTTTATTCTCCTCCTGTAGCCCATTCACTAAGATATCTGACCATCTGCTGGCAATATCCTTTTGGATAGTTGGACCAAAAATCTCCTTAGCAATAGGTTCATCACCTAGAATACATAGGACACTGGGATCTAACTCAGTAGCAGGCGAAATATCTTCTTGCGTGATGTCATTACTCAACGCAGGAACCGGTATCACCACGGAAGCCACGGCTGGTCTGGGTGATGAGACGGGGGACTGCCCAGACTTATCTTGGCCTGACTGTGTAGGTGGTATGTTGCACAGATTAACAAAATCATCATCGTTATCGACAGGGGGCGCTCCTGTAACCAAAAACAAGGGCCATTGTGCAAAAGAAAACAAAATCACGATGCAAGCCTCACGGACTGCACTCTAGATAGGTATCTATAAAATGCACTGACCAACATGTCATGACGTAGCCTCTCGGACTATGTTCTAGACAATAAATTGTGTGCAATACTATTTTTAAGATACATACAATGATCAACCTCCCGGATTAACCTAATGTATTATCACATTTATGACCGGCCGGTGACTATAATCATTGCATTACGTTATGTACTTGAGATATGTAAACTGACATAGCCTCTCGGACTATGTTCTAGATAATAATTGTGTGTAATACTATTTTAATATACAACATGTAAGTAAATAGACGTAGCCTCCCGGACTGTGTTCTATATTACTTGTGTGCAATACCATTTTAAAAAATGATCAATATCCCGTATTGAACTAATGTTCCATTGGTAATTTAATATCATTGGCCGGTATTAGCCTTACAGACTATACTCATTGCACCTATATTATGTACTTAGGTAATTAAAAACCGACCGTACCTTTACTTGTTGAAGTATGTTGGTCGTAATCATCATCATAGTAATAGTCACTTTCACGCTCGTCACTATAAGAATGTTCCGATGGTGATCTTGAACGATGACGATGGCGAGAACGTCGCCGGTCGTATCGATCGTCGTGTCGTTCACGGCGAATCTTAGCGCGTTTTTTCTTTAGTCTCCTTATCTTCTCCTCTATGTCGTCCTCCTCTGCTGCATAGTATTTACGCTTTCCCATTATCAATTATCACACACACAAAGCTAAAATTACTGGAAAATAATACTTTTAGAAGCAAAAAACCGATATTTAAACTTCACTAGTGTGTAGATGGCCGCCACACAAAACGTGTATGAAAGTACCTTCATTTGAGAGTTAACATTTTCACTTTTTTTTTTTTTTAAGTGAAATGTTACTCTAAAATCGTGTAAGATGGCAGCACATACGCGTGCTACTACAAGTAAATAAAACTATTAATGGTGTAATCTCGAAGGGCGAATCACTGAAGTTTAATAGTTTTAAATCTTGCTCTTATATCTTTACCATCATGATATATCTGTCAAGACATATATAACTCAAACGAGATGGTAACGTTTGCATAATATTTACTGCTATTTAAGTCTGTTTTATTTAAGTTTCAAACATAAAAAGTTCTATTTAAGTTTCAAACATAAAAAGTAAATATTATTTTATCTTAAATACAATTTTTAGCGTTATCTAATGTTTGTAATAATTACTTCCAGATCGGACTCAGAATACTCTAACCATAAGCGCAGCAAGGGCGTCAGAAAACAGGTCGTGGAAGATTTTGTCGATTCGGACGGCGAAAAGGAAACTACTTCCAAAGTAACGTAAGTATTAATTAAACACACTTGCATTTTAGTCTTAGATAACAAACTAGAGTTTTAACTTTTTAAAGATTATATATTATATATATCTATACTATATAAAGCTTTTATATAAAGCTGAAGAGTTTGTTTGAACGCGCTAATCTCAGGAACTACTGATTCAAATTGAAAAATTCTTTTTGTGTTGGATAGTCCTTCAATCGAGGAAGGCTTTAGACTGTATAATATCACGCTACGGCTAATAGGAGCCGAGCATCAATGAGAAATGTTACAAAACGGGAAAAAATATGATGGCGAAACGTAGTTCGCGGGCACAGCTAGTCATTTATATAAGTAATGAGTTACATTTACAACAATTACTTATATATTTTTTGTCCTTTACACTTTTATGACTAGTTTTTTCAAAATGTAATCTTGATTTATGTACTTACATTAAATTTTAAGAGTTATATTAGGATATATGTAGTATCGTTAACCGTTTAATAATTAGTTTTCTTAATTTTCTTTTTTAGTACCAAGAAAGAGCCGAAATCTGTCAAAGCAGTAAAAAGGAAGGCGCCAACATCAAAAAAATCGGCTGCTACAAAGTCAACTGGGTGGCGAATTGACTCAGATAGTGAGGAAGAGGCGGTGGCTCGCGACGAGGCAGTGAGACTCAGCCCTTGCAGTCGTCTTTGTCGCGGCGTGTCGCCGACGGAGTCCTGCGCCGCACCGCCCACAGAGACGGTGATGTTTACATCGAAATAAAGGTATACAACACCAAAGAGATATTGAAGGTAGAGCCCAAAGATCGCTGGGAACAGGCGGTAATCTCATTGAAATATCAAACAGATTTCGATGCTCCAGAACTGATTCCACTTAAGGAGACGCTGAAGCTCTGCAAAAAAAATATTCACGGGTGAGGGAATTTTTTTTAGCATTAACAAACCAATACTTAGTAGGTAGTGGGACTATTTTTATTATATTTTATAATATTTTTTGTATTAAGGTGATTATTATATTTTAAACATCAGGCGGTAATGTCATTGAAATATCAAACAGATTTCGATGCTCCAGAACTGATTCCACTTAAGGAGACGCTGAAGCTCTGCAAAAAAATTTAACGGGTGAGGGATAATTTTTTAGCATTAACAAACCAATACTTAGTAGGTAGTGGGACTATTTTTATTATATTTTATAATATTTTTTGTATTAAGGTGATTATTATATTTTAAACATAACTTCAATGTCATCGTATAATCATTATAATTAATTTACTAAACGAATAAATGAAATAAATATATGAATAAAAAAATACTTATTATAAATTAATAGAATACAACAAAACAATGAGTGCTGATAAGACTTCGATACTTTTTGTTGATGTACAAGGATTCAAAGACTGCAAAAATAATTTTTTTATTAAGGAATTTGCGTTAGCCACAAAAGAGTTTACGCAAGTCTTTTTAATAAAACCTCCATATTCCTATCTAAAATTATCTGCTGAAGAAAAAAGAGCAGTGAATTGGATTGAACGCAACAGAGGAATATACTGGAGTCAAGGCAATATAGATTTCAGAGAATTTAAAAGATTAGTTATTCCAATTTTAAAGGACCAAACTATAATAATGAAAGGTGTTGAAAAGCAGAAATGGATTAAAGATTTATGTTCTGACTGCTTTTTGATAAATGTTGAAGGCAAAGGTTGTCCTAATTTCACAACATTGCGTAATAGTTATGCTAAAGGTGGAGTTACCTTCAATTGTTTAAGTCATAAAAAAGAGTGCGCTCTAAGGAATGTTTTATTCATAAAAAAGTGGTACTTAAGCACATTTAATTTATGACTTTAGTAATTGTACTTGAAAAAGTATTGTTCAAGTTTAGGTATTATGATATTTGTTCACTTGCTTTATAATAAAAAAAAAATATGTTTAACAAAAATTTCTGCGTTTTATTAATGAAACTTAATAGCGAAAACGAATATGATGATTCAATATACACGTATAACTCTTTATTTATCATAAATTACAAATTAATGGTAATAATGAAATACAATTTAATCTTGTTTTGTAACCCCTAAATAACAGATTCCATCTAATTTATGTATAAAAGTAAACCGTTACCGCAAAATATTATTCGTGGGCGACGGGCACGAGCAACCTGCCTAGAACGATGATTGTCATTGCTTTAGTAAATTGGAAATTTGTGACGTACAAAATGATCTCCATGACAAATGCTAATGAATGAGGTACATGTTTTAGTTTCTATTATTGTTAATAAACTACAAAAAAAATAATACATATAGCCATGGTATTTAAGTGACTTTTGGCACATGTATAATATTTTGAATGAAAATTGTAGTATAGTATCTACTATAATTGTAGAATAAATGTTACCCAGTTTTATTGTAGTTGTAAACCGTAATTGATTGATAAAAGTATAGGAGTATAACCTAGATTTATTGTAAAGTTAGGTACTGTTTCTTTTCCTCTTTTATATATAACTATTTCATTTGAATGCTGTGCGCAACAATCACCGGAATTCAATTTTAATGTGAGACCAATTATATATTACCTTGTTGACAATGTAGTAAATTGTATTCTGTAGTTGAGCCATTTAAATAAATAAATAAATATGTATGATTATTGATTAGTTTCATAAATGTAGTTTATTTTGTAACGTTTACATAGATGGTGAATGGCAGTGTTTAGTAAATCAATGCGGATTTTTGTATTACTGTACAACCCAAAATATATACTATGTATCCTTGTAGTTATTAAATAAATAAATAAAAATGTAGGCACGTACCTACTTAATTATAACAAGAAAGTTTGTTTTTAATAATGTATATTTTAGTACTAAGAGGTAAATAATATCTACTTAAAATAAATAATATGTATGTAAGTTGTTGTTTTATTCTGAATCTAATTACCTTTGACCATCTTATTTCATAGCCACAAAACAAGTCCTAACTTGTCTGATTCTATATGCATCGTGGTACGTGTTTGCCGCTTTGTCGGCAATACGTTTCCACTTACACAAAAATCAGACCATTACATAATAAGGTAGCGACACCAGGAGCTGTGTCAGCTATAGGTTTACATACTCACACGATCACAAAGCAAAGGTATAAATATTCGTGTCAATTGCAAATCTAAATTTATTTTCATAAGAATATCAAAGTGGTAAGTTACTTTTTAAACATAAATTGAATGTATTTACTAATTAATTATAGGATTTTGTTCGCTTTAACATATTATGACTCATTACTTATTTCAGAATATGTCAGGGAACACCGAAAATCTCGTCGAAGACTTACGCTCACCATCTCCGGTCTTTCAAGACGCGCAGGACCCGCTAGAAGGATGGACACAGATGTTCCCTCCACAGGTTGTAGAGCCACGACACGAAGAAACGCCGTTAGAACTTAAAATCCGAAAGGCGATAAATAACACGCAGAAGAGGAAACGTAAGAAAAAATCGTCCTTTCTCAAGCACCTACACAGCACGCAGCAGTCTTTTGTAATAAAAAGTCCGCCGAAGAAAGGACAACGTCTCATCAAAATTGAGATAATAGACCTCGAGCATGAAGCGCTAGGTGAAGGTGACTCGTCAGAGGATTCCCTTCTGTCTGCACAATATGTGGTGTCGGAAGATATGGACCAGATTATGGACCAGGCAGAAAGTCTCATAAATAATATATCAAAAAAAATATGTGGTTATAGCTATAGTTTTTAAAGCTATGAATCATCTTATTTTTGTAAATTAAAGTTCTCATGTAGGTTTTATAATTAATATTTCTTGTTACTTATAAACCTATAGAGAGATACATTTAAGTATAATACCTTTATACTTACATAATTATAATTTTTGATATTATGTACAAATGTAAAAACGTTTTTTTACTATATTAATTAAGGGTATATTAAATAAGAATGTCTTCTTAATAATTAAACTTGAGGGAAATTAATTATGTCTTTTTATTATCCAATTCAAGGTATTCAGGTAGGTAAATGAAAAATAATTTGAATGTACACTAATTTATTTATTGAAAGAATCATACATTGATATTTGATTCTCTAATAACCATTTTCTTATACAAATAACATTTTTCAAAGGCACAATATTTTATATGGTTAAAACAATTGTATGCAATCATATCATCGCACCGATTTCACCGGCTTCGACTTGAACTCGTTTATTAAAACCTATTTTATCTTTGACAAAGAATGAACGAATGAATGATTGCTTTTATTACTAAAATTTAACTATTTCAGTGAGATGTTTTCTAAGAAAATATTCTTCTTATTTCTTAACATTTTCTTAATGTCATATTAACATCAAAATTTTCGTCAAAAACTAGTGCCAAGGCTCCTCTCATGTGTGTTTTAAAAACAAATCTCAAACAACAAGATCGTTTCTTTCTTTAACACAATAATTAATTACTTCCAAAAATCAGGACAATGACCGTTCTGAAACGCGTTTATATACTCAAAACGTCGAGAATCGGCCGTTCAGAAACTGAACCAAGTTCAACATGAACGACGATTACTTTAGGCCAGTGAACCGCAAACTTGGTAGAGGAATTCAGTTTAGAGCATAAGCCGAGTTTAACTTGAACTGATCGCGTTTAATTACTGTGGTGAAATCAGCCTTTAACGAATTATCATATTTCTTATCTGAAATTGATTTTGATAGCGTTCAACAGCTACATAACGAATTATCATGTTTCTTTATCGAAATTGTTTTTGATAGCTTATTGAACTTTGAAAAACCATTATGACAAATAAAACATGTAATAAAATCAGAATAAAATATATCTTAAATTAGTTATCTTTAAAATACCATCTAGTAGCAAGTAGAGGAACTATTTTTTCTAGCGATCAACAGCTAAATAACGAATTATCATATTTCCTTACCTGAAATTGATTTTAATAGCTTATTGAACTTTAAAAAAGCATTATTACAAATAAAACGTGTAATAAAATCAAAAATATAATATATCGAGTCAAATTTAAATTAGTTATAGTAAAAGACCCATCTAGTGGTGAATAGAGGAACTACTTATCGATTACATACTTTTGGACCGTTACCAGTACTATTATCTATTCTGTGCCGTTACCGCAAAATATTATTCGTGGGCGACGGATACGAGCAACCTGCCTAGAACGATGATTGTCATTGCTTTAGTAAATTAGAAATTTGTGACGTACAAAATGATCTCCATTACAAATGCTAATGAATGAGATATATGTTTTAGTTTCTATTATTGTTAATAAATTACCAAAAAAATAATACATATAACCATGGTATTTAAGTGACTTATGGCACATTATATAATATTTTGAATGAAAATTCTCTAGTGATTGTAACGCATAACATTAGTTAGTAACGTGTTCATTCGTCTGGGATACATTATATTCACACCCTTAATAATATTAATATATTGCAATGTATAATTATAATAAGTAAGAATACATAGAATCTGTAATTAATGGATTGCAAAAAATAAAAAGCTATATGTTGAATCGAAATCGTGTTTTCATTTCTTCACAAATTTATTTTATAAATAAAACGCAGAAATATTAATACTTAGATTGTTTATTTATTGATAAATAGTGATCGAACGGACGAGAGATCAATGGAGTGATCGAAAGGACGTGAGATCAATGGAGTGATGAGTGGTTAGTAATAAGACAGCGATCGAATGGACGAGAGATCAAAAGAGTGATGATTCTTGTCATTTTAGAACACTTTCAACGATATATTGATCGAACGGACGTGAGATCAATGGAGTGATGAGTTGTTAGTAATTAGACAGTGATCGAACGGACGAGAGATCAATAGAGTAATGATTCTTGTCATTTTAGAACACGTTCTACGATAGTGATCGAACGGACGTGAGATCAAAAAATAATTCATGGGCACTCTAGAACACTTTCAACGACAGTGATCGAACGGACGTGAGATCAAAAAAATAATTCATGGGCATTCCAGAATGGTGACTGGGAATTCTGGAACAGAATTTGCACAACATGTTAAACCGATCCACATTTGCTCAATAGTGATTGGGAATTCTAGAACAGAATGGTGATTGGGCGTTCTAGAACAGAATTTGCACAACATGTTAAACCGATCCACATTTGCTCAATAATGATTGGGAATTCTAGAACAGAATGGTGATTGGGCGTTCTAGAACAGAATTTGCACAACATGTTAAACCGATCCACATTTGCTCAATAGTGATTGGGAATTCTAGAACACATTTAACGACAGTGATCGAACGGAAGTGAGATCACGTTGAATGTGTTTTAGAATGCCCAATATACACCTACTAGGAACCAATAGAGATTTTCTGAAAAGATTTTTAGGAGTTGACAAAAGAAAGTATTCTGAACCTTTAAGGAAATTCGCGCTGTGCTTACACTTTTTAAGTTCAAAGGCATATGAGTTTGTACGTAAGCAATTTAATACGTGTTTACCATACCCAAAAACAGCTGGTGAGTGGCGAGGAGTAGAAAATGTTTGTGATTTATTAGCAATTTTGTGTTATAGCTAGTAATCTGGCTTAATCCAAATGAAATAAGTCATATCTCTACTTTGTCTGAATATTTAACAAGAACACATAGGATGTAGATATTGCTCTATGCACCGAACAGGTGTTTCTAATTAATTATATAGGTACTTGACAGAACATAATCTTCCTCAGAGATCTACAAATTGGTCTTGTCCTGCGCTATTTCCAAGTTGCCGCCAGCGGGGGCGAGGTTGGGGGTGGCAACACGGGCAACTAAGAATAACCAGCTATCTACATCGGCATCTTGCGTTCTTTGCCAGATCTTTTTTCCACATTGTGAGCAAGCTTACCAACTTTGGGCTTTTAGCACCATATTGAGTGCGGTATCAGTAGTTCAATTCTTGAACTTACCCAGCCCAAGTGAATTTTTACCTGTATTGTAGTGAATTTTATCTCTGTAAGCCGAAGTCCTTTATTCGATGACAATAACGGTGCTATTGAAATCTAATTTTAGAAAATGTTTATTTAAAATTTAATATTATACATTTTCTAAATCTTCACAAATATTTAGTAAATGTGTAAATATTGGATTTTAAATAAACTGCAGAGATAAAGAAAAAACAATGATTATTGCCCGCTGTATTCTTAATCGAGCGACGATCTTCGCAAGGTACCTAGCTGGCAAAAGCTGGAAGCGAGTGGCGCGGATCGTGCTCAGTGGCAAGCACTTGGAGAGGCCTATGTCTAGCAGTGGACGCGTGTGGATGATGATGATGATTCCTAATATTTTTTCTTATATTTGTAAAGATGTTTACAGAATAGTTTAAATAAATAATAGTGAAATGTTTTAAAACGAAATATACTCGAGTAAAAGTGTAGTTTTATTTAAAAGTGTAAATAACTTTAGATTGCGGCGAAGGTTGAATGAAGAATTCAATAAAAAAAATCGCAACTTCCTCCCACTTTTATTTTTTGAGACATATTATTAAGCGAGGGGCGCTCATTAAAATGTCTCAAAAAAAATACGTAGATCAATCAACCCTACTTTATGTTTATAGTGGTAAAAGCCACTATAAACATAAAGTAGGGTAAAACTTAAAGCAACACTGGTATACCCATCTACTTTAGGCAGGTATGACGTCATCTATGTCTGTCCCTTACGGGTATACGGTCACGTCCTATCTATTCATTCTTTATCTAAGGTTTGCACTGACAAAACATCTACAAAAAAGAAACATGTTTCTGTCAATGTTTATGAACACGTTTTCATTGCCAAACGACATGTTTTAGCGCAACAAGTTTGTTTACCATTTTACAGACGAAACATGTGAAAAAATATTGTATGAACATGTTTCTTATTTGAAAAGTCAATTGGTTTTTTTGTTTGAAAGATTTGTTTCAAAACATTTACATTTATGATTTTTTATTTTTTAAATGACTCTGTATAGAAAATGACTTGGGTATTTAATAGCTTTTCAAATACGTCTTATTAATTAATAGGTATGTTAGTACCTAATTCGATGATCACATTTATTTCAAAGTTACTCTTCACACCTTTAAAGTTTTTTATTAACCTAGTTGATTTATTAATTGGGAACTAGGTACCTACTTAGACCATCTAAATATAAGTAGGACCTACAGTTGAGTGATGGATTCCAGTGACGAAAAAGAAATATGCGATAGCGTCCCGACGTTTTTGTCTATTTTTATATTCCGATGATTTGGCATACCATAAACATGGAATTCCATGCCAAATTTCTATGAATTTTAATGTATCTGATTTGTCCATTACATAATTTCAAATGTTACCCGACATAGCTCGAAAACACCCCAACATGTTGCAAAACCATGTATTAAGACTTTCACAGCCGACAGTGCGAACGCAATCGTTGACAAATCTATAAAACACATTGACAGACAACAAGTTTTGAGACAGTCCGAACGCAATCTGCAACAAATCTTAGGATTTATTTCCGAATCCAACACGATTTTTGGCAGTGCGAACACAAAAGCTCACACAGCAAGTTTTGAGATTTGTATCATGCAACAAGTTGTAAAACATTGCATGTTTTATATTTTTCATTCTAACCATGTTTGGTTACCTCCAGAGTTGGTTAAGAATTTTTACTATACTTTCAACTGATAGTGAAAATTAAGTTCAAATGACTAAAGTAGTAGGTACAATTATTTTTTTTTTGCCACAAAATTAAATTCACATCTGCAGAAAGAAATTTTGTTTGTGGAACAAGAAGTGCCTTTTTGCCTCAAACTCACTTTCGCATTTATAATATTAGTTAGGATGGTAAGATATTATGTGTAGATTTGGTAAAAGCTATAGAAGCATTTTGCAAAGTTAATGCTTATCCTTAATAATTTGGTGTAATGCCGCTACCACTTCAACTCACCGCTGGGCACAGGTTTCTCCATAGATGAGGAGGAATGAACCTACTACACCATTATGGGAACATAGTAGGTAAGGTAGTAAGTTCACAATTTGAATCGTACTAGCCTTTATTATACACACCTTAACTCATACACATTATTTTAGCATATTTTTGGAAACCACATTTATTCCTTATTTGCACATTGTTAATGGCATCAATTTCTTGTGATAAAACAGGAAACCTGTCTGTTGAGCAACATTTTGGGGTTCCCGATAAACAGCTGTTAAAACCCTGTAACAGAAAAGGTTGTTTTTGCTAAGCTGTGAATTAAAGGTTGCTACAAAAAATGATCCGAAGTGACCTTTGTTTCTAAATTTTAGTCATTTGAACTTAATTTTCACTATCAGTTGAAAGTATAGTAAAAATTCCTAACCAACTCTGGAGGTAACCAAACATGGTTAGAATGAAAAATATTACCTACATTATGCTTAACATTAGATAAAGTAGAACAAAATAAAATTAATGCAAGGGTTTTTAATATAATCAATAAACAACTAACATCTATCTATTATAATATAGTATAATAACACAAAGTTGCTCTCTCTGTTTGTACGCTTAAATCTTTAAACTACGCAAAGAATTTCAATGCAGTTTTCAGCAATAGATCACCCTATCTATTCAAGAGGAAGGTTTGTATGTAATATACATATAATATTATTAATCACTCCAAACTGCCCCACATCAGTATCTACATTGCACCCGTGCGAAGCCGGGGCGGGTCGCTAGTTGCTTAATATATTCATTTTCACAGAGTAGGTACTTTTTTATACTGAAATTCATTTTCCTCTGAATCAAAGGTAGGTTTGATTGCTCGATGTCACTTGTTTGATTGATTTGCTCGATGTCACTTGTTTTAACTCCGTGCGGTGTTCACTCTCCAAAAATTGAAATATTTCATTATCGTCACATCACATCTCAAGCAATATCTCAACTTTCAAGAGTAATAAACACTGTGAAAACTATATAAAAATTAAAAACACTCGGCGTGACCCGGCTATTAATTATACGAAAATAAGGGAGTTAAAATTAGAGAAAAAGACACTACAGCCGTTTGAAAACATCTTAAATAAAAATAGTTTTAACAATTATCTTATGAAAATTCCACCAAATTGGGCCAAATCCACTTAACAATCTTGTTACAGCCGCTGAAGAGCAACTTTTTAAAGATTGCTTTATTTGACATTTAGGACGTTCAAAAGTAGTTTTCAAACTGTCAAATGGGCGGTCATGGTACAAAAGTTCATACATAAAAAAAGGTGAACGGTTTCGTGACGTCATTTTAAGCAGGCCTGCAAACGCGCTGCTTTAAGCCGATCATGGTAGGTACGGAAATAGACAGCAATACTGTTTAAGGCCTGCGATAAGAGCTCATGGTAAGGCCCCAAGTAACGTTAGCGTGTGGCATTTGTCTAGAGGGAACTTAGACTATGGATACCAAAGGACATGAAATACCTACGAAAAAAGCGTGCTATCTGTGCTCTAAGATGGCGGAAAAAACTTGGGACGCCGCATCCAAGATTCCACACTTATTATGTTTTTCTTTATACAATTCATTAAAAAAAATCAATGACAAACATAGAACTGTAAAATGCACTCACAAATAATGCTCACTGACTGATATTTTATCACAACAACAAACACGGTGCTATGAGCGCTCTTGTGCGCTATTTGCACGCAAGCAATCGGTCCAAAATTGCTCATGTGTGCATTTTGTATGTGGTATGACGTAATTGATGACGTCACCGATTGATGCTGACAGTGCTAACAGAAAAGAGGTACCTAGTGCACTGTCTCCAGAACTGTCAATATCAAAGTCAACATCCTTTTTATTTTTATTTTAGTTTGTTCAAATTTATTTTTTCATTAGATTATCTTCAAATAATATAGAAGTGCTCTGTAATGATACTGGAGGCACAATACGACTCTCTCCAATTTTTCTTTTCAAATTACATTTACTGTCAACTTAACAGACTCACAGATCGAAAGCTCGGTTCAAAATTGATCTGAGTGCTTACGTCCGTGAGCAGTGCTAACGATTTGAACGGGTTGTTTGCATGTATGCAAACGTTTGCACTGATATCTGATTATGAACCGCACCCTTTGTAATGGCGGACTGGACTGCAGCCTTATTCGCTAATTTGACAGTTCGAAGTGACCAACTGTTTAAAGTTGTCCACCGTCCAAAGTGGGCAACCCATCAAAACTACTAATTGCTATTCTGTAAGGCATTTGAATCACGTGGTCTATCGGTGTACAACGAAAGTTCCCTAGTGGATATCGATAAATCACAACACGTCACTGTGCATTACCCGACTAATTTTAGTAGCCTTAGTTACCGGACTTTCCCCAAAAGAAATCAGTAACTTCGTAAATTGGCTCGTTAAATCTGTCATTGAACCCACAGATAATATAAGACTATCAAAGGAGCGTTCCAGATAAGCACCGTTTTCAACATTTTTAGACTAGTTTCGTGTGTTCCACATCAACACTTTTGCTACGAAAACTTAGCATCAAATACCCAGCCCCCCCTAGCATGAACATCAAAAAGAGGATATGATAAAGCATTTTATCACGATGAACCGTCAAAATACTCAGATACAACCGCTATTTTGAAATTTTGTTGAAACAGCGAGCATATCCAAGCCGGTGACGTTACTTTGATAAGATACGATGTGATAAGGAGATGAGCAAATAGTTCCGCCGATCACTGTTGACATTTATGATTATTTATCGACGACGATCAAAGTGCATGATATATTGAAATAAAAACTGTTCTTGAAAAAAAAATATACTTACCTAAGACTTACCTATATATATTTTCAATTCCCTGACGAAACCACAATGGTGAGAATGTTTTACAGAATTGTCGTAATGTGAATATTCCATATAATTGCATTTAAATACCTATATGAACTTACTTTTTTTAGTTACGCCAAATATCGAAGTCCTTCATCAGTAGGCCCGGACACTCCATACAACGTTCGCAAATCAATTACCTATTACTACTACTTAAGCAAATGACGTTTGTATACGCGCAAATGTGTGCGTGGAATCTAGTAGGGCTGAGTTCGCGGTTATCAATCGAAATGACGCGAGAAGTGCAGCGACGCGCTCGCGTCTACTCGTTGATCGTGAAGTGTCGCCACGCCCGAGCGATCCCGCGCGCCCTTGTTTATGTGTCAGTGATGTCTACAACGAAGTGAAGTGGGGTGGGGTATTTGAAATGAGTGCGGGGAGGTGAGTGGCCGTTCTGTATGAAGTACTATTATATCTTCTGTGATCAACACGGCGCGTTAACTATAGCAGAGAAAGTGACTAACCCTCGTCCCTTCTCGCTTCATCGTGATACGAGAGAGCGAGAAGAAACATGATATTTGTCTCTTATCCCGTTTTATCCACGGTTCGTGCTACGCCTGCTGGACACCTTTCTTCTCTCCTCTAATAAATTTTGTAAAATTACAAAGTGTCCATATAAATACTCAATTATCTGCGTACGGAGCTAAATGAAGATTTGACTCCTCGAAGCCCTAAATGCGTCAATTTGTTATAATGATAAAATCATACTCGTCGAAGTATCACAAAAATATGATGTTTCGAAAAATATAGTTTCAAAAAATATATAATTTCAAAATTCCATATAGAATATCGATGTAACATACTAGTTTTGATTTAATTGAACCAAATTAACAATTCCCTGCCTTAAAAATGTTAATAGTCCTACTTTTAAGCTTGATAATTAGAGTGGATTAAAATAAAACACTACTTACCAATAGTGATTAATCGAACCTACGGTGACTTTCACTATAAGGCATTCAAAACATCAAACGTTAGACACTGAACGATACAGAATACCAATTAGGTGAAATATCGATGAAAATTGTCGTTCGGTGATTATCAATACAACCCTAGTGATTAACAGTGAGCCTAGTGATTTTTCGTTAGACACCGGTGTTAGTGAATACCAAAAAAGGCTTTTTGGTTAGCCACAGATAAAAAACGTCATGTTTATAGATGGTTAATAGCCATTTCCACTTGTCAGTTGAGTTAGTGAATAAGCCTGCTGCAGCCTTATTCGCTAATTTCACAGTTCGAAGTGACCAACTGTTTATAGTTGTCCACCGTCCAAAGTGGACAACCCATCAAAACTACTAATTGCTATTCTGTAAGGCATTTGAATCACGTGGTCTATCGGTGTACAACGAAAGTTCCCTAGTGGATATCGATAAATCACAACACGTCACTGTGCATTACCCGACTAATTTTAGTAGCCTTAGTTACCGGACTTTCCCCAAAATAAATCAGTAACTTCGTAAATTAGCTCGTTAATTCTGTCATTGAACCCACAGATAATATAAGACTATCAAAGGAGCGTTCCAGATAAGCACTGTTTTCAACATTTTTAGACTAGTTTCGTGTGTTCCACATCAACACTTTTGCCACGAAAACTTAGCATCAAATACCCAGCCCGCCCTAGCATGAACACCAAAAAGAGGATATAATAAAGCATTTTATCACGATGAACCGTCAAAATACTTAGATACAACCGTCATTTTGAAATTTTGTTGAAACAGCGAGCATATCCAAGCCGGTGACGTTACTTTGATAAGATACGATGTGATAAGGAAATGAGCAAACATTTCCGCCGATCACTGTTGACATTTATGATTATTTATCGACGACGATCAAAGTGCATGATATATTGAAATAAAAACTGCTGTTCTTGAAAAAAAAATATACTTACCTAAGACTTACCTATACATATTTTCAATTCCCTGACGAAACCACAACGGTAAGAATATTTTACAGAATTGTCGTAATGTGAATATTCCATATAATTGCATTTAAATACCTATATGAACTTACTTTTTTTAGTTACACCAAATATCGAAGTCCTTCATCAGTAGGCCCGGACACTCCACACAACGTTCGCAAATCAATTACCTATTACAACTACTTAATCAAATGACATTTGTACACGCGTAAATGTGTGCGTGGAATCTAGTAGGGCTGAGTGCGTGGTTATTTATTTATTTATTTATTCAATAAACAAAGTTTCTACAGCATGTTCAATATATATTATTTTTATGTATTTACCTGTGCTTAAGCCAATTACAGAAACTCATTACGTTACTTGTTATATATATAAAAAAAAAAGTAGCAGGTGGTCTATTTAAAGCCATCATAATTATACTAAGGTAATAAAAGCTCTAACAACTAATAACAATACTCAAATATCTAATAACAAAACTGAAAATAGAAAAAAGAGCATGAATGCCAGTCTCTGTGTAAGAGCATGTATGTGTGTGTGTGTGTGTGTGTGTGCGTGTGTATGTGAGTGCGTACATGTATGTGCATGTGTATGTATAAATTTACGTAAAAACAACCACAGCCAGTCATAGCTTTAAATTACTATGTATCGAACTTTTAAATGAAGATTTAGATTTAATCGAAATGACGCGAGAAGTGCAGCGACTGCCTGTTATCGGCCGGCGCTCGCGTCTACTCGTTGAACGTGAAGTGTCGCCGCGCCCGAGCGATCCCGCGCGCCCTTGTTTATGTGTCAGTGATGTCTACAACGAAGTGCGGGGTGGGGTATTTGAAATGAGTGCGGGGAGGTGAGTGGCCGTTCTGTATGAAGTACTATTATATCTTCTGTCGCGTGAACTATAGCAGAGAAAGTGACTAACCCTCGTCCCGTCTCGCTTCATCGTGATACGAGAGAGCGAGAAGAAACATGATATTTGTCTCTTATCCCGTTTAATCCACGGTTCGTGCTACGCCTGCTGGACACCTTTCTTCTCTCCTCTAATGAATTTTGTAAAATTACAAAGTGTCCATATAAATACTCAATTATCTGCGTACGGAGCTAAATGAAGATTTGACTCCTCGAAGCCCTAAATGCGTCAATTTGTTATAATGATAAAATCATACTCGTCGAAGTATCACAAAAATATGATGTTTCGAAAAATAAAGTTTCAAAAAATATATAATTTCAAAATTCCATATAGAATATCGATGTAACATACTAGTTTTGATTTAATTGAACCAAATTAATAATTCACTACCTTAAAAATGTTAATAGTCCTACTTTTAAGCTTGATAATTAGAGTGGATTAAAATAAAACACTGCTTACCAATAGTGATTAATCGAACCTACGGTGACTTTCACTATAAGGCATTCAAAACGTCAAACGTTAGACACTGAACGATACAGAATACCAATTAGGTGAAATATCGATGAAAGTTGTCGTTCGGTGATTATCAATACAACCCTAGTGATTAACAGTGCGCCTAGTGATTTTTCGTTAGACACCGGTGTTAGTGAATACCAAAAAAGGCTTTTTGGTTAGCCACAGATAAAAAACGTCATGTTTATAGATGGTTAATAGCCATTTCCACTTGTCAGTTAAGTTAGTGAATAAGCCTGCTGGACGCAAAATTCGAGACATATTAAAACATTGCGAGTCCATTGGTGTACTTAGTCTAAGAGCGGGACATCCGAATAGCAATCGACGAGGTCTTTTTTAGCCTATGTATTGTCGGTTTCCGTTTCCGTCTC
Source organism: Schoenobius gigantellus (assembly GCA_963935595.1). Lineage (NCBI taxonomy): Eukaryota > Metazoa > Arthropoda > Insecta > Lepidoptera > Crambidae > Schoenobius > Schoenobius gigantellus. Next base: position 26,006,532 of record OZ012553.1, on the reverse strand, counting down.
GCTCGCCATTTATGTTTCTTTTTACTTGTCAAATTCGGTTGACGAGGTTAGTAAAATGTGATTCTTGTTGGCGTTATTTTAACTATAGTTGATTTGTGTAAATGTAGTTTAATTTTCATTTTACAAAAAGATATAAATTCTATGAAAAGTATATTTTTTTATAGTTCCAAGATTATTGCTATTTGCAATCGTTATTGTATCTGACGTTAGAGATCTAACCACGCTGCTGTGATTTACATTTCAGAAGCCCGAAAATGCAATTACACATCCGAGGACAATCGACGCACGTCTTGGACGTTGTCGGAGAAGAGTCCATTGGCCAAATCAAGGTAGGTAATCTAGTTATCATTCCACAAGCCCGTTTGCGTATGTTCTAACAAGATGTGTATGGACTAATTGATGCTTTTAGATTATACACCCTGAATTTTCTTGTGGTTGAAAATCTTACTTTAACATTTTAGGACCGACTCCGTGTTCTTGCTGGTATTGAAGATGATGTTACATTGTCAGTATGTGGTGCACCACTTGATGACTCGAGTTTGGTGTCTGAGCTGTCTTCTTCAGAATTAGACCTCACAGTTCCACTTCTTGGTGGCAAAGTGCACGGTTCTTTGGCTCGTGCTGGTAAGTTAATCTTTTTATATAGATTTAACTAAATGTTTTTGTTTTTTCCTTAAAATGCATAATGAATGTTGCTATCTTAGTAAGCTAGAAATTTATCATTTTCATTTTATACTATCTTTCATGATTTTCCTGATTTCCTAAAATAGACATTTCTCAGTGTCTTATAATTTATCTGATCTTTCTGTTGGTCTACTTCTGATATCTACAAAATATGACATTTCATGTCAAACAACTACTAGTTGGAGGGAGACATATAGATAGGTGTTATTTAAAATAAAATATTCCTGTAGCAAAACTATGTTAAATTGTATTACTTGTATGGGATATGATACCTCTTTTGTTATAATGCCAATGGTAATTTAATTGTGCCCATTTAATAATTGACTGAATATCCATAATTGTTTTTTATAACAGAAAAATGGAATGTTTATCAATATTTTTTTTTGTAACGAAGATGAAATGTTTTGGTGTAATTAGAATTACTTTACAGAAACACTTGTTTATATTGTAGTGTGACAAATTTTACTCACCCTAAGAAAACTAATCCTTACCGTCTAGTCTATCCTGATTATTATTAAATGCTTAATACTATTTCAGGTAAGGTGAAGGGACAGACCCCCAAAGTGGAGAAACAGCAAAAGAAGAAGAAGAAGACTGGCCGTGCTAAGCGCAGGATCCAGTACAACAGGCGGTAAGACATGTATTTATCGTCGTTGAAGTTCTAACACCGCATATGTCAAAATAGCAACTTTTACGAAGAGTGAAAAACTGCACAATTATACATAAATATATACTATTATAATTCCATTACTTACATATATTTCACTGGATTCATTAGGAAAAATAAAACCGTTATAATATTAGTATGAATTTGTAATTAATGCAAAGAATTCGAAAAACGTCGTGTGGTCTTTTTTCCGCCAAAAATTACTTACGTGGTGTTAGAACTTCAATGATGTTATGTTATTATTGTATGACGAAAAAATTTATTTCTGTCAAACAATTTTGTTGACTTCGTAATAAAAAAATGCAACGGAAACAAATGTACAGTCCATATGACGTGTGACTACTATAGCCATACAGGTAAAAAATTATGGAATCCCAAGGTGGTAAAGCATGCTTTAAGCATCTGCACTCCTTTTCATTTTAGTCATCACATTTCTTGATGAAATGTGATGACTAAAATGAAAAGGAGCATGTGTGCTTGCCAAGCGTTCAAGCATTCATCAAGCCGGTGGATTCTCGTCAAGTAATTGACATTGGACCTTTCAAAAATTCAATATCTAAAATTATAATTTATAGCCTATTTATGGAGTGATCCTGTTTTGTGTATGGGGTGTTGTGGATTCCTAATGGAGATTTAGTCACTGTACGGGATACCACTGGATTAGCCACTAAGTAGGCAGCTCAATTTAGTTTTATTATCGATACTAAGAGGCTAAGTTGATCTGTGAAATTGGGACCTTCCAGTACTAGACCACCCTGCCAGGGACAACAATAATAGGCACTGGTTTAGTGGGATGGGGTTTGGTAGAGTCGTTTCTAGCAGTCTGCTGTTTGTAAGATTTCATACCAACCTTGTCATGAAAGGTACTCTTCACTAGAAATTATGCTTAAGTGCTTCAGCGCAGTATTTTAGTATTTATTACAAGATCCTGACCTTTTAATACAGAATATGCTGTAAACAAAGATGCAGCTCACTTACCTGCCTTCTTATTTTCCTAATTTGTTTGCTGGCTCGAAACAGTTATTTTGAAGTACACTTGATATCAGTTACTGTTATAATGAAAGTCATCATAACAAAATTACTTGCTAAACTAGTCATGGATATAAGATAGTGTTATTTCGATAAGACAGGACAGGTGGAGATCAAAGTTAGCAAATAATGGGGCTGGTGAGAAAGAAGGCTTTTGCCGTAGAGTACTGGCACCTCAATCAATAACTTCTGGGAACTTACATATGATTCAGAAATATATTAATAAAAAAAAAATATTGCTCCTCTAAATAAATGTTGTGTACAAATTGTACTGAGTAACTCAAATCAGGGCAGTACTCAGTTTTGTCTTTACTGAACTAAGAACTCAACCAATTTACCCAGTGTGGCATCATTTTATTCTCCCTTAAACATTTTTTTAAGGGAGAATAAAATATAATATTTTTCGATTCACTCATATTTCTATTTGTGTCAATTTTGTAATTAGAAAACAACTTCTAGTGGAAATTGAAGATTATAAATCCAACCAGCATGAAATGTAATTTATGCAATTTACTAATTTCACATAATCCAGTTGGACCGCAATCTATTATAACAGTAATATCAAGCCAAAAAATTATTGTATATGAGGAGAAAAGGAACCGTTTGTTACCAGAACTGACAGGGTCCTTAGTGCTCCTGCATGTTTTTCTTCATTTAAAATTTAAATATTTATAATGTTTGTCTAAATAACAAACATGCTACAGTATAAAACTTGGCGAATACATCATGTACCTTTAACTTCGAAGTGCTCGAAGGTGCATTTCTGGTAACATTCATGAAATATTTTCTTGTTTGCAGATTTGTGAACGTTGTACAGACCTTCGGCCGCCGCCGCGGACCCAACTCCAACTCGTAGGCTTATTACATTGTGTAAATAAAATGCAAATATAACATCTTATTTGCAAGTATTGTGTTTTATTATTCCTGCAACTACATGATAAACTCCATGTACTTTTAAATTATTTATTACAAGGTGAATTAAGAGATATTTCAAAAAACCCAATGGTCCAAAAATGGGTGGAGTAGAATTGTGGACCGTGAGTAAGTCCTCTTATTTATATTAGTACTTATTCTTATTTCGTCGGCTTACTGCAAGAAGTAATTAACTGCAAAAAAATCACTAAGTGTTTTTATTGACATAGTTGATTGGCCGCGACTAACTATATTAGGCAAAGATCGTTAATTTCGTATCTGTCGTATTTTTGAAGGAAAACCGTTGGAAAAAGTTGATAAACGTAAATACCAAGATTTTTATTTCGAAAAATCATCCTTGTTCCTGAATGGTTTTGTGTAACATCGTATGACGTATAACATTTTGTTATTCACCAATAGGGAAGATGCAAATGTAATATTAATGAACGATTTGTGATTAAAATGTTATAAAAACGTAAAATAAGAATGATGACAACGTTTTATTTTAGTTAATACTATTTTTCGTGAAAAATTGCGTAAGAAAAATACACGAAATAGAACGCATCTTGATTTACCAATCAGCGACTAGTGACGTCACTCGTGTTTTATGTCCCGTCAGCTGTAAAGAGTTACCTATTGAAACATGATTGAAACGCATAACGTTTTTCGTCATAAACTAAAAATGCATAATGTTAATTGCCATAATCATCACTTGCCATAAGTCTGTATCATAACTTCATAACGCATAATATTATAAGGCCGAAATATGAAAGGCATAACCATGAAAAGGCATAATTTGAATAAGCATATAATAAGTAACAAAAGGCAAATTTTTATGTTTGCCATAATATATCAAAGGCATAATATTCAAAAGATATACATTTGAAAAGCATAACTGACAAAATCCATAAATTCATTGCGAACTCATTCACCGTAATTTCAAAAAGCAAACACTTGCTATCTATAATAGATTAAATTTATTGTCTTATGTTTAAATTATTTACTTTTGTTTTTTTATTACAAATACTAAATAAAAAAGCTCTTATTTACGATTAATGTCAAGAAATCACGTAATAAAAATATATTATATCATTTTGCATACATGCAGACATGAACCAGACATGCAGCATGCATGCAGCCTTCATGCAGCCGGCATGCAGTCATGCAGCAGGCATGCAGCATGCATGCAGGCACACAAGCTGGCATGCAACATGCAAGACTTCTGCCATAGCTCCGGCACTGCGGGGTTCTGGCGGTCCCACGCATGCTAATCGTCGCAGATGGCTTTCGCTCACCACCGCAGCCTCGGCTTGATGGCCGGCTTTGCCGGCCAGCCTCAGCCGCGGCGGCTCGCTCATAGCCACCTGCTCCTCAGCATGCGGGCCGCCTCACCCCTCCGTGCCTTCGCGGTTCTCAATAACACTCTAGGGGTAGGGCAGACAAGACTACGTGGAGTCGGGGTTGACTGAGTATTTAAGCACTAGTTTTTTAAATAATTAGTAAACCTTGTATAGAGAAATATACATTCCAGATTATGTCAAAGAAGATAAAACTATGACTTTAGTGAGTTATGCATAGTTAAATTATGTCTAATAACAGTTATGCGTAGTAAAATTATGCGTTTTAAAGTATGCTTAATAAAATTATGCAGGGACGGATTTATACATTATTCGCCCCTAGGCGCTATCCTAACTGCCGCCCCCTTAAAACACTACATGTGCCATATAATATATGCATAGCATACTTTATGTTAAAGCCATTTTTGGGATGTTGGGAGGGAGGGGGAGGGGGTAGCCAAAAACTGTACGGTACAAAAAGGCGCTTTCGACAATTCTGCATTATAATGTTTATGCCTATTGGTGTGTTATGCTAAATATTATTATGCTTTATGATTTTTATGCCATATGAAGTATGCCAATCGAAATTATGACAATTAACAGTATGCGTTTCAAAGTGTCACCGCTGTAAAGGTAAACATTATTTTTACGAAAATTATTAACACTTTTCTGTAAAAAAAGGTAGTTTAAAAATAAGGTTTTATAAAAATAGACCCCAGAAACCTACCAAGAGTTAGTGTCGACATGGTAGAAGCTTTTTGTTTGCCTAGTTTTCGAGTGTAGAAATGAAAGGAACTAAACTTCTACGGTAGGTTAAGTATTAAATCACTGTTAAGCTTTCGTGTTTCATTCAGAGCATAAAGTACGAAAAGAAGGTAATCGTGTTACAATCATTTTTTCAACTGGATCTGAAGGTCCAGCTAAAAACAATTTATTTGGAGACTTCTTTGAAGTTGACGGGCACATTGGTATAAAACATGAAACCACACGCCTTTTTTCAGAGCAATAATTACATTGTTCTGACATCGTATAGTGATAGATAGTCTATTTAAAATAACTAATTCAAATCTAATGGAAACTTTCCCTGTGATATTTGAATTAAATGTTAGCGACGAATGAGTGACAGACAGGAGTGACGTCATCAGAACTGTAGGCCCGTTTGAGCGTGAAATTTGAAACTGTTAGTTTCAGACTGTATTTTATTGCAATAAAATTTATTATTTAAATTTTTAACATACTTGTGATTCATTCTACAGGGGATTCTTTACAATAAACGCAAAAATAAAAATATTGCATTTTCTCTATTGCCAAAACTCGATAAGCTTATACATATAGTTATTTACGGGCTACGTAAATATGACCATATTTCATTTTATCGCTCTAAACTCCAATGGCTACAAATAGGCCGTCGGAGGGACTGCCATATCCTTTCCCGTCTTCATTCTACGAGCCTCAACCATCCCCACGCACCCTATTACCTTAAATCACGCTTTGTCCTCAACTCCTCAATCCTAATCCGAACTCTACGTTCATCAAATGACTTGTCACTTGTCCTCCCTCCCCATTCCTCCATATTTTATGACAAGTCATTTACGGTAAGTCCATCAAACTGTGGAACTCCCTACCTGAAGCCATCAGACGTGCACCATCGCACGAAGTATTCAAGCGTGCAATAAAAAAGCATTTCCTGCAGGTGGACACTTAAGGAAATATCTCCATCATAATAGTTTATGTATTTTATGTAGTGTATTTATTGAATATGTGTAATATGTGTAGTTTATGTATTTTATTATCAAAATATGTATTTCAAGGTTAAATATTTAAATACGTAAAATAGGTTTCTATAATACTTTACCCGTCAACATTCTCTAAAATTTAAACTGTTCTTTACTCATCGGTCGCCTGGTAAAGATTGCTGCTTTGGCAATAAGGCCGTCGTTTGTTTCTCCAATGAAATTTATCTTTTTGTATATTTTTTAAATTGTGTAGGTATGACAATAAAGTGTTAATTCATTCAATCTTTCATAATTACTTAAAAGACATTACTAACTTTAACAAAATTTAATTATTGATAATAAATTTATCTTAGTGTAATTATTAACTTTTGACAAACCCATTGGAAGCAAAATAGTGATATGTAGTAGGTACCCGAAAGGCAGTGCGATCTCGTTAATTCGCGTTTGTACGTGTTTGGAGGATTGCACACTTAACAGGCCGTTATAGTTAACAAACAACCGTTTTTGACACTTATTGTATGAGTGAAATGTCAAAAACTTGTTTGTTAGTTAACTAACCACCTGTTTAAATATTGGTGAAATTGGACCTATTACACTATTCGATTTGTAGAAATTCTAAATAGGAACGGTCTAATTAGAGAGTCTGAAAAGAGTGATCACACATTCACACTACACTAAATTGAATCCTAAATTGGACTGCAGTTTTGCCATGTTAGTGGATAGTTCCACTAGTTTTGGTGTTTTGAAACCCCTAGTTGGTGGTCAAAATTCGTTTCTGGTGTCAAAAATATAAACAAACATATGAACCTCATCTAATGAACTACTATTACATTCGTAATTAGTCCAAGGTATAACTATTGTAGTAACGCCTTCACCCGCTACTAAATACGCGAATTTTAAAGACACCATTAAAAATATAAAAGAAAAATACACCTGGCAACTCCACCGTCACCATAGCTCATTCGTTTTTTCGCGCTCTACGCAGCTGACACATATTTTACATGTTGATGTTTTTCAAAGTGATTTAATTATCTAAATAAAACTAAAATCCAGATACGCAGTGATAAAAATGGAGAAAAGATGTCAAAAGTTATTCGAAAGTAAAATGGTTATCTTAACACAAAGAAAATAACCCAAGATGTCGAAACATTAAGTACCTAACTGTTTTGAAGATGCGTCGTAATTTTGATTTAGCTTGGCAAGAGGACCTAGATACAATTAATTTAGATAAAATTTTATAATAAGAAATATATTTTTAAAACTGCCTGCATTCCGTGGGAAAGCGTTACCTATAAGGCAAATGAATTAGATGATGTATCTAGGTACCTACTCGATTATGAACTCTATTCATTGGATATAGGCTAAAGCACAAATACCTTTATAGGAAATTATGGTATATACGAGTAGTTTATATTTATGACCAAGTTTACAAAGAATTGCATTGAAAAATATTTTAATTGAGGTTGCCTATGTAGATAAAGTTTCTTGAAAACTGCAAACTGTTAGATGGTCCATATCATAACATGGAAATTCCTAATATCCTTCTAAAACTTGAGATAAATTACTCGAAAAATAAAGTCAAAGGATATGAGTTTTGCAATAGCTGTAATATCACAAGTATTGACTTCAATTTCCAAACAATCTTAACAACTTAATCTTCTCAACTTAAAATATCTGAGTGATGTCTTTAGATTACAATGCAATAAGTTTACAATTTCAGTACACCAGGATCAGAAGGAAACATGACTATGCTTTTATAAAAAGACCTAATAGAAGCTATTAAAAGCAATAAGAGTGATGAATATTTGTACTCCAATAAAAGTGTAAAATTATTTACAGTCATAAAAAGAATGATAAACATTCTAAAATATAAGCCATGTATAAAAACCTCAAAAATTTGCTTCTAGTTTGAAAACCTACCAGCAGCCTGTGTGTTGCAATGAGCAGCCTGTGCGCTGCAATAATTTCTAACAATATCCTCCTCGGAGAGGCTCAGAGAGAGGGCCAACCTCAACTATCATTCAGGTCACGAATGAACATGCTCTGTTTTCAGCAGCCAGTCTCGAACCAATTATCCATAGACCCCATATTTTCACCCATTGTGGGAATAAATAACCGAGGTCAATTAATTTTAAAAGTGGATAAGAGACTATGTAATACATTTTGTTACTATTTTGAATCAACTTTATTATCCACTGGACAATAATAAATATTGTGAAATGGATTATTATACAAACAAATTAACAACTGCATAGGTAGCAGAAATGCTTGGCCCCATGCAAAGATTTCTAGTTTTACTATTCCTAAAAGGATGGTTCCATAGATTTATTTTAAAATAAAATAATGATTCCTTAAAATAAGTTGATAATAAGTTTATTGAAAATCTACACTTTCAAATGAAGATTTCATGTTATAGATTTGATTAAATTAATGCATGCACTATTTACATCCAAATTATTCATAACGAAGAAAATTGTTAATTTTTATGTTTGAATAATTGTATGAATACAATTGCTTTTACCATGCGGGTTAAATACAGTACATACATACCTTAACCATTTGTCTCAATTCAATTTCAAATATTTTTATATTGTAAAAAATATATATATATTTAAGAAAAAAGCTGAATAAAGAACATAATAATAATTAAAATTAATAAATGTTTGACGACTTGATTAAAATATTGATAAATCAATAAGAAATGTTAGTTATTGTAATTTTAAACTATAACTTATAACGGTTTACAATAGTTAGGCTTTATTTTTTAAATAAAAATAAAATTTTACTAATTTTATTCAATGTAAAATAATTTGTAGGTTTTAAAATATATTCCTTGGATATGACTTTAAAGATTAAGTGCAATAGAAAGGAAATGTATCACACTATTAGTCATCATCACTTATAAATAAATTTGGTATGTAATTTTGCTCAATGTTTCATTAGGAATGGCAGTTTAATTGTTTACACTTTGAGCTCAGATAGATATAAGTTTATGACTTTGAACGTTTGGGGGGCAATTACAACATGCTTATGTATATGAAAAGTATTGTAAAATGATTCTGCGATATGGAGTACTTCCTAAACATTTTTTTTTAGATATTTTCTCAGGTGTATTATCAACTGACAGTAATTAAATGGTAAAAGCAAGACAGTATCAATTTCTTAGAACTGTTAGATACATAATTATGCATTAAGATGTTTTGCTGACCTCTCAAGTAGATGTGATATTTTATTAGAAATAGATAACACCACACTTTCAATACATTAACAGAAAAAGCTCAGTTTGATATCAATCCAAATGAAACTAGCAGCATCTGATTTTTTGCATAATATATAAAATTTCAAAATATTATTAAGCTGATTTTAAATCTTGTAGTCTCAATGCAGATGTAAGTTGGAAACTGTCGCAGGACACGTACTTCTAAGATTTGTGATGCATTGATTCATTTGTAACACATTTCAATAAAAATAATAATAATAATAATATATATATGATTATATGGTAAATAAATTATATTTTATAATATACATGTAATCATGGCATCGTCTTATGTTTCAAATGTTGATACTTTTACCATAGGATTAATATTTTTCTATAAGAAGAAGAAACTCCTTTTCTTTGATTTTGAAATTTTTGCAGAGTTATAACTGACAGAGCTTAAGGAATCTAAGTATTTCCTTTTTAGACCATTACCACTCAGGCTTACTGCAAAGAAATAATGTTTCATTCAGATCTATCCAATGTTTTAATACCAAAAGTTTCTTTTTTCAAATCTTATGTTTATTTTTAAAGCAGAAGCATCACATCAATCATTGCATTTTCACTGTTCAGCTCTTACACCAATTATCTAACTATAGGCCATAGAATAAGGTCAGATGATAAAATTAAAAAATGGATAAAACGAGTTAAAAGACTATGTCTGGCAAAGCCAATGTATGTCAGCATAATGGAATATGGCATATGCAATCCTGCCATAGTTTTATGTTTCCTTAAGCATGGGTCATCTAGAAACCTGACATTGAAATAACCTAGACTCAAGAAAACTGACATTAAAAAACTGCTATTATTAGCAAAACCACTGCCCAAAAAGTCACAAATCCTATACATAATTAGTTATGTATTAACTATAGTTTTCTCAAATTAAGATGGCTATTTTAAGAGATATTAAAAGTTCTATTGCAGCGACACTTAAGCAAGTTCTCTATTTAAAGATTATTCCAGATATTTTACTTGTGAGAACTTTGTTATTGCTTTAGAAGTAACAAATAATAAAGGACCATAGAAATAAACATTTGATAAATTTATTTTAGACTTAAAATACTACTACTCAATCCATTAGTAGATGACTAAAGCAAACAATGGAGGAAAGTTAATCTAATTGTTCATCTTTCATATTAATATTCTATTTATTCATCACCCTCCAAACAATATGCTTCAAATTATCATGCATATAGGGCAGGATTAACTGTTTATAATATTCTAAAGGCGAATAAACATTTTCAGTAAATCACTATTTTACATTTTCACGTGGCGATTATGTACTCTGTCCGTGGGACAGGCTGAAGGACATATATCTTTCAAAGCACATAAAATTTTTTTTTAGGGAATCGTTAATTCTACATTTTCGCGTGGCGAGGATGTAGGTACTCTGTCCGTGGGACAAGTTAAAGGACAAATATATGTCCAGGCATATGAATGATTTTAAGGAATTGTTAATTCTACATTATCGCGTGGCGATTATGTACTCTGTCCGTGGGACAGTCCTAAGGAATTGTTAATTCTACATTTTCGCGTGGCGATTATGTACTCTGTCCATGGGACATTCCTAAGGACAAATAGGTACCAATAATGGTAAATGATTGATTTCAGGATTTTATTACTATTACATTTTCGCGTGGCGATTATGTAGTTTGTTTGTGGAACAGACTAAGGCTAAATTATTTTTAATGTATTTGATATTCATTATTAACTTCTGTACTTACAAATATTTCACTAAGGCAAAATTAATTGAGTCTCTGTACTGTACAGTAAAATCCCATTAGGTTTCAATCTGGAAAGGGAACCGGAACTTATAAAGAGTTAGATAACACATTGGGTGGCATATCCCCACTATTGGATGATCCAATAAATTATCGATATTTGCTAAATATTATAATATACCACGCCAGTTAGATTGGCAAAGCTTTTTGCCACGGCTGGTAGTTCTTGAAATTTATAGTTATTATATGGTTAACATGAAACTGTTAACACTAGTAAACGATATCTACATTATGAAATAAATATTGAATGTTATTGAATACCTATTGACAGTTAGTAAATAGGTAAGTACTAATGTTTACCTATTTATCAAAAACTCTAAACATCTACAATAGTTATACCTTGGACTAATTACGAATGTAATGATAGGATTAAACGAACTTACCTAAAGTGCAAACTATTCAGTTTAGAAAAAAAATATTAGAAGCCTCAATATCATTTTTGAAGACCTATCCATAGATACCCCACACGTATGGGTTTGATGAAAAAAAAATGTTTGAGTTTCAGTTCTAAGTATGGGGAACCCCCAAAATTTATTGCTTTTTTCCTATTTTTGTGTGAAAATCTTAATGCGATTCACAGAATACATCTACTTACCAAGTTTCAACAGTACCTATAGTTCTTATAGTTTCGGAAAAAAGTGGCTGTGACATACGGACGGACAGACAGACAGACATGACGAATCTATAAGGGTTCCGTTTTTTGCCATTTGGCTACGGAACCCTAAAAAAATTAGGCAATTTTTTTTATCACTAAAATGACCCCCCTTTGCCATTTGTGCCTCCTATGTGCACTTTATACAGAAACATATACAGGTACCTATATAAAATATAAAAGAACATGTAGTAGGGTAGTTGTATTTTAGGTGATGCGCAGCTCACCCTAGATATAAGAGTAGAGTATGGACTAAAAATCGTCGGCTTACTGCAAGAAGTCATTAGACAGCGTTAGCTTTGTTTAGAGAAATGCCTTAGTGAAGTTTGGATAGAAAAATAGTCATTATGTGAAAACATAAAGCATACTGTACAAAAACAAAATGCTAAATAAAAGATCCAAGTTTTATTAATCAATTTTAAATATTAACACTTCGAAACATGATATATTTTTTTTAAAAAGCAAAACATGTAATTAATGACTTTAGCCTTAATTCAAATAAGAACAAATCGACATGTAATGAATTCTTATAACTCGAACGAATTTGGATTAAGTTATATTAACTTCAAAAAATAATATACAATAATAATTAAATCGTGTAACTTCGTCACATTTAAATAAATAAATTTAAAACTTGCCATCAAACAAAATTAAATCATCCTCATTAATTATATTATTTAATTTTCATTCGCCATACGAAAAATGAGCTTTTACAAAATTAACATCTTCCTGTCCCGTTTTGTTATGTGGAATAAGCTTCTCACGTCTGTCTTGACCTTCAAAATTTCCACTTTGATTGTCTGGAGGACTGCACGGATGTGGACATTTATAACGACAGGGTTGTGGAAGCTATACTTACTTACAGTGGGTGCAAAGCTTTGCAAACCCGTACTAAGCAAAGAAGTAAGATCTCGCGCACGCAGCCGACAGCTAAGCTGACGGAGGAAAGGCGTGGAATGGGTCGGCAGTCTTCTGAAGATGCTCGTCGGCGAGTCAATAAACAGATTTCTAAGTGTCTGACTCGCGACATAGGCCGATTTAATACGTAACGTATTAAAGAGGCCATCGAGCAGAACAAGGGCACCAAAGTGTTCGCAAGACATCTGTCACTCAGTCAGAGTCTGCTGACGAAGCTGAAGATAGAGGACGGCAGAGTCATTACATATCCCGACCTGGGGGGCAATCGCACAAATTATAACGTTTCAACCAAATCAGAAACGTTACCGTTCCTATTTTGACAACACCTTGACAGCAGTCAGATGTCAAAACATATGGGAACGGTAACGTTTTGGTTTTGGTTCAAACGTTGGTAAATAGTGCGATTGCCCCTCTGAGCTTATGGCCGAGATCAAATGCTTCTATGGACAACTTTACGAAGCATCACAGGCAGCCGTTATTCAGGCTACAGACCCTAGAGCCAAATTGACCCGGCATTACACCGAAGACATCCCGGACGTCAGCCTGTACGAGATTAGTGTGGCTCTCAAACAGCTTAAAAACAACAAGGCGCCTGGTGATGATGGAGTTATAGCCGACTCCTAAAAGCGGGTGGATTACCAGTCCGGAAAGCGCTGTAGCGGCTATTCAACTCCGTCATACTCAAGTACAAAACGCCTAAAGCATGGCACAGGGGCGTGGTGGCACTTTTCTTTAAAAAGAGCGACAGAGCCCAGTTGAAGAACTATAGACCCATCACGCTCCTGAGTCATGGTAAGCTGTTCTCGAGGGTCATCACGAATCGTCTCGCACGCAGGTTCGACGACTTCCGAACAAGCCGGATTCCGAAAAGGCGAGTACAAGTACCATAGACCACATCCATACACTGCGACAGGTTATACAGAAGACCGAGGAGTATAATCTGCCATTATGCTTGGCGTTTGTGGACTATGAGAAAGCCTTTGATTCTGTCGAGACCAGAGGCCCTAGACAAGACAAAAAATGTATGGAAATGACATTAGCTTACGACAACCTCACGCTATTTTTTCCGCAGCTAATGTCATCTCCATACATTTTTTTCTGAGGATCTACTGCGGAAAAGTTAGCGTGTGTCATTTATCTAGGGGGGCTGGGCCGTACTTAGATCACTCCAGGGGTGCCAATTAGACTATTGGTACATCCAAGTGTTGCAGCCATTGTACGAAAACGCCACCATGTCAGTCCGCCTTCAGGACCAGAACTCGAAACCAGCGCGGTACGGTACCAACTTCAGCGCGGTATGAGACAAGATGACGTTACGAGTCACGGATGTTACGAGTATATCGCTGAAACTGTTCACAGCTGCGCTGGAGGATGTATTTAAGCTTTTGGACTAGAGGGGACTCGGCATCAAGATAAACGGCGAGTCCATAACTCACCTTCGTTTTGATGATAATCATCTTATTCATAGCTGAAAATTCATCTTCAAAATAACTTTTTTAAAAATTCCTACTTGTATTTGCTATCTTGAGTATATTTAGGATGTGCACATACAAGGTTATTTATGTTTCCTTTAAATTAGAATATTTTGACGTCAATAAGTGCCTGTTAATAAGGCCTATGTTGTATAAATATTTTTGAATTTGAATCTTTTAACAATGTGCTAGTTCTAAAATAATGTGTTTAGCTCCATAGCTCCTGCAGGCCTAGCAGGGAGCGTGGACTATAGAGGAGAAAATGACTAACCCTCGTCCCGTCTCGCTTCATTGTTATATAAGAGAGCGAGAAGAAACACGTTATTTGTCTCTTGTCTCGTTTTGTCCACGGTCCGTGCTACGGCTGCTGGGTCGATTTTGGCTCTATTCTAAAATATTAAAACTCATGTTTTAGGCCTTTTATGCATAAACTATTCTATTCTTGTATTGCGATTCCTTCTTAAATTTAATTCTTTTCCATTATTTCCTTGTCATGGTCTAACGCCGAATTTAAAATAGTGTTTAACTAGCTAAAAACTTTTTACACAAAAAAGGTTTTACTCACAAAAATTCTCAATTTATTTATAAAAATCAATGTATTCGATTACGATTAGTACTTATGTATTCTTGGCAAGTTTTTATTTCAAAAAACATTAGTTTGAAGAAAAAAATGTTCCGTTCCTAATATTAGGCGGAATCTCGGGTGTGTCAGAATGACAGACTAGTATAATGATAGGATTAAACGAACTTACCTAAAGTGAAGTTCAATCCATATTATATGAAGTAATTAGTCCAAGGTATGGAGCATCCCACCCTTCCCTTTTGAAGTAATAAATTACTAACCCAATTATATATACCTAATACTCTAAACTAATGAGCTATGGTGACGGTGGAGTTGCCAGGTGTATTTTTCTTTTATATTTTTAATGGTGTCTTTAAAATTCGCGTATTTAGTAGCGGGTGAAGGCGTTACTACAATAGTTATACCTTGGACTAATTACTTCATATAATATGGATTGAACTTCACTTTAGGTAAGTTCGTTTAATCCTATCATTATACTAGTCTGTCATTCTGACACACCCGAGATTCCGCCTAATATTAGGAACGGAACATTTTTTTCTTCAAACTAATGTTTTTTGAAATAAAAACTTGCCAAGAATACATAAGTACTAATCGTAATCGAATACATTGATTTTTATAAATAAATTGAGAATTTTTGTGAGTAAAACCTTTTTTGTGTAAAAAGTTTTTAGCTAGTTAAACACTATTTTAAATTCGGCGTTAGACCATGACAAGGAAATAATGGAAAAGAATTAAATTTAAGAAGGAATCGCAATACAAGAATAGAATAGTTTATGCATAAAAGGCCTAAAACATGAGTTTTAATATTTTAGAATAGAGCCAAAATCGACCCAGCAGCCGTAGCACGGACCGTGGACAAAACGAGACAAGAGACAAATAACGTGTTTCTTCTCGCTCTCTTATATAACAATGAAGCGAGACGGGACGAGGGTTAGTCATTTTCTCCTCTATAGTCCACGCTCCCTGCTAGGCCTGCAGGAGCTATGGAGCTAAACACATTATTTTAGAACTAGCACATTGTTAAAAGATTCAAATTCAAAAATATTTATACAACATAGGCCTTATTAACAGGCACTTATTGACGTCAAAATATTCTAATTTAAAGGAAACATAAATAACCTTGTATGTGCACATCCTAAATATACTCAAGATAGCAAATACAAGTAGGAATTTTAAAAAAAGTTATTTTGAAGATGAATTTTCAGCTATGAATAAGATGATTATCATCAAAACGAAGGTGAGTTATGGACTCGCCGTTTATCTTGATGCCGAGTCCCCTCTAGTCCAAAAGCTTAAATACATCCTCCAGTGCAGCTGTGAACAGTTTCAGCGATATACTCGTAACATCCGTGACTCGTAACGTCATCTTGTCTCATATCGCGCTGAAGTTGGTACCGTACCGCGCTGGTTTCGAGTTCTGGTCCTGAAGGCGGACTGACATGGTGGCGTTTTCGTACAATGGCTGCAACACTTGGATGTACCAATAGTCTAATTGGCACCCCTGGAGTGATCTAAGTACGGCCCAGCCCCCCTAGATAAATGACACACGCTTACTTTTCCGCAGTAGATCCTCAGAAAAAAATGTATGGAGATGACATTAGCTGCGGAAAAAATAGCGTGAGGTTGTCGTAAGCTAATGTCATTTCCATACATTTTTTGTCTTGTCTAGGGCCTCTGGTCTCGACAGAATCAAAGGCTTTCTCATAGTCCACAAACGCCAAGCATAGTGGCAGATTATACTCCTCGGTCTTCTGTATAACCTGTCGCAGTGTATGGATGTGGTCTATGGTACTTGTACTCGCCTTTTCGGAATCCGGCTTGTTCGGAAGTCGTCGAACCTGCGTGCGAGACGATTCGTGATGACCCTCGAGAACAGCTTACCACTCAGGAGCGTGATGGGTCTATAGTTCTTCAACTGGGCTCTGTCGCTCTCTTTAAAGAAAAGTGCCACCACGCCCCTGTGCCATGCTTTAGGCGTTTTGCACTTGAGTATGACGGAGTTGAATAGCCGCTACAGCGCTTTCCGGACTGGTAATCCACCCGCTTTTAGGAGTCGGCTATAATTCCATCATCACCCGGCGCCTTGTTGTTTTTAAGCTGTTTGAGAGCCACACTAATCTCGTACAGGCTGACGTCCGGTATGTCTTCGGTGTAGTGCCGGGTCAATTTGGCTCTAGGGTCTGTAGCCTGAATAACGGCTGCCTGTGATGCTTCGTAAAGCTGTCCATAGAAGCATTCGTTCTCGGCCATAAGCTCAGAGGGGCAATCGCACTATTTACCAACGTTTGAACCAAAACGTTACCGTTCCCATATGTTTTGACATCTGACTGCTGTCAAGGTGTTGTCAAAATAGGAACGGTAACGTTTCTGATATGTAATGACTCTGCCGTCCTCTATCTTCAGCTTCATCAGCAGACTCTGACTGAGTGACAGATGTCTTGCGAACACTTTGGTGCCCTTGTTCTGCTCGATGGCCTCTTTAATACGTTACGTATTAAATCGGCGTATGTCGCGAGTCAGACACTTAGAAATCTGTTTATTGAGTCGCCGACGAGCATCTTCAGAAGACTGCCGACCCATTCCACGCCTTTCCTCCATCAGCTTAGCTGTCGGCTGCGTGCGCGAGATCTTACTTCTTTGCTTAGTACGGGTTTGCAAAGCTTTGCACCCACTGTAAGTAAGTATAGCTTCCACAACCCTGTCGTTATAAATGTCCACATCCGTGCAGTCCTCCAGACAATCAAAGTGGAAATTTTGAAGGTCAAGACAGACGTGAGAAGCTTATTCCACATAACAAAACGGGACAGGAAGATGTTAATTTTGTAAAAGCTCATTTTTCGTATGGCGAATGAAAATTAAATAATATAATTAATGAGGATGATTTAATTTTGTTTGATGGCAAGTTTTAAATTTATTTATTTAAATGTGACGAAGTTTCACGATTTAATTATTATTGTATATTATTTTTTGAAGTTAATATAACTTAATCCAAATTCGTTCGAGTTATAAGAATTCATTACATGTCGATTTGTTCTTATTTGAATTAAGGCTAAAGTCATTAATTACATGTTTTGCTTTTTAAAAAACATATTATATCATGTTTCGAAGTGTTAATATTTAAAATTGATTAATAAAACTTGGATCTTTTATTTAGCATTTTGTTTTTGTACAGTATGCTTTATGTTTTCACATAATGACTATTTTTCTATCCAAACTTCACTAAGTCATTTCTCTAAACAAAGCTAACGCTGTCTATTGATTTCTTGCAGTAAGCCGACGATTTTTAGTCCATACTCTACTCTTATATCTAGGCTGAGCTGCGCACCACCTAAAATACAACTACCCTACTACATGTTCTTTTATATTTTATATAGGTACCTGTATATGTTTCTGTATAAAGTGCACATACGAGGCACAAATGGCAAAGGGGGGTCATTTTAGTGATAAAAAAATAGAAAAAAATGCCTCATTTTTTTAGGGTTCCGTAGCCAAATGGCAAAAAAATGGAACCCTTATAGATTCATCATGTCTGTCTGTCTGTCCGTCCGTATGTCACAGCCACTTTTTTCCGAAACTATAAGAACTATACTGTTGAAACTTGGTAAGTAGATGTATTCTGTGAATCGCATTAGGATTTTCACACAAAAATAGAAAAAAAAGCAATAAATTTTGGGGGTTCCCCATACTTAGAACTGAAACTCAAAATTTTTTTTTCATCAAACCCATACGTGTGGGGTATCTATGGATAGGTCTTCAAAAATGATATTGAGGCTTCTAATATTTTTTTTTCTAAACTGAATAGTTTGCGCGAGAGACACTTCCAAAGTGGAGCTCGCAGCGGCTCCAGAATTAAACTGTATATAGAATATACAGGGTGTCCCTAAAACAATGGATAAACTTGTAACTATAGATGGACTTCATCATGGCCTCCTTTACCACAAATTTTAACCTTAGTGAAAATATCACGGTTTCAGAGATATTTATTGTTTTTGTATTTTTCGAAAATTTGTGCGATTAGTTTTTATAGTGCCATTTCTACAAATGGAGAGGTTTTTCGATTTCGTTTTTTTTTCATTTCACAAGCGATAGTTCAGCTATCAAAAACAAAGACTTAAATTTAACAAACTAGCATAGTGTTTAGAAAAACATTAAAACACAAAGAAAATTAAAAATGAAATTAATTTTCTATCATGTTTGATCAGCTACAGTGTGAAAAAAATGGACGCTCGTCGTGCCCATTATCTTAAAAACTTGCTTATCTATTCTAGATTCCAAAAAGGTATCAAAAGCCTAGGCATTCTAAATATTTTTAATTTCATGACTACTTGAATAGCAAATTGCAATTGAGCTACAGTCGATTGATATTCGAAAAGCAAGTGGACCAGACGGCATTCCTGCGATTGTACTTAAGAAGTGTGCAGCGGAGTTGACTCCGGTCCTGACGCGTCTATACCGTCTGTCGTTCTCTGCTGGTTGTGTGCCGAAATCTTGGAAAGAGGCCAATGTCCAGCCGGTTCCCAAAAAGGGAGATCGTTCTGATCCGGCTAACTATCGCCCTATAGCCGTCACTTCCATTTTGTGTAAAATCATGGAGAGGATCCTTAACACCCAGCTGATCCGTTACCTGGAAGGTCACTCGTTGCTTAATGACCGTCAGTATGGGTTTCGTCCTAAACGGTCAACAGGTGACCTTCTAGCGTTCCTTTTGCACAAATGGGGTGAATCTATCGATAAGCGCGGCGAGTCTGTGGCTATTAGTCTCGACATCGCCAAAGCTTTTGATAGAGTCTGGCACAAGGCTCTCCTTTCCAAGCTTCCGGCATACGGATTGCCCGCTCAGTTCTGTACGTGGATTGCCAGCTTCCTCCACGAGCGTAGAATTCGCGTTGTCGTTGACGGCTGCGCTTCGCGGTTCGTGGCAGTGAATGCTGGTGTTCCACAAGGCTCCGTTCTATCCCCAGCATTGTTTCTTCTGCATATCAATGACATGCTTTCCTTGGGAAGTATACATTGCTATGCAGACGACAGTACAGTGCATGGGGGATATCACGGAAGCTCAGGGGCTGCTCGTGGCAATATTGATAGGGAGAGGCAGAATCTTATCATTGAGCTCAACAGGACGCTGGACCTCATCTCCAAATGGGGTTCCAACAATCTTGTCGAGTTCAATGCTAAGAAAACACAGGTGTGCGCGTTCTCGGCGAAAAGGTCACCTTTCCTCCCCCTTCCTTCTCTTCAGGGCACAACCCTTCACACACAGAGTAACATCACCTTGCTCGGAATGAACATTCGCTGCGATCTGAACCCCAGAGACTACATCGAATCCGTAATAACTGCTGCCTCACGGAAACTCGGTGTCCTAAACAAGGTGCGTAGGTATTTTGCGCCGGACCAACTATGCCTGTTGTATAAAACTCAGGTTAGGTCTTGCGTGGAATATTGCTCGCACCTTTGGAACGGCTCCGCTCAGTACCTCCTCGATGCTCTGGACAGATTGCAGCGTCGCGCTATTCGAATAATTGGCGATGTAGAGGCAACTAACACCCTCGAGCCTCTACAACTTCGTCGTGACATCGCCTCTCTTAGCGCCTTTTACCGAATGTTCCATGGGGAATGCTCTGAGGAGCTCTTTAACCTTATCCCTCCCTCTCCATTCCTTAACAGAAACACGCGTAAGGGCCTTCGGAGTCATCCGTACACTGTGTCCTCCTTTTCACACCGTACCAAGAAATTCCAAGATTCCTTCTTCTGTCGTTCATCCCACACTTGGAATTCTCTACCTGCGCACGTGTTTCCTCCATCCTACAACATGGGTTCCTTCAAAAGAGGTGTGAAAAAGCATCTTTTAGGCCGGCAAGGGGCGGGCAGGTAGGATAGTGGATGTCGTCCCTACTCTATCTGTCAACTCATTTGGGCCTCTTTCACCGCTTAACATCAGGCGGGAGGAGGTCATTTGCTGGGCCTTACATAAAAAAAAAAAAAAAAAAAAAAAATAGTATTAAAACTTCACAAAAATAATAATAATTCTAAGCTTCTGTGTTAATGTAAAGGTGTAATGAGCCTAGGTATTCTGTATTTTTTAATCTCATGGCTACTTAAAGAGTATGAAAATTTCAAAGTAGGTACCTACCACGTAAAAACACATTTCTTCGTAAAAAAATCAATTGAACTTGCGCCCTTATACACGTCCTAGACTTTTTTATAAAGAGGAAACATTAAGGTCGAGAGAATTCAGAAATAGGCATTTGCAAAATGTCTGTAGGTATGCCCAAACAATCGTTCTGTGCGCGATAGAGACAAATGCAGCTAGAACCGAAAATACCTATAAAAAGTAGGTACACAAAATATAATACAACTTTCGTAGTCTCCTGTTTTCTCCGCTAAAACTAGACCGATTTAATTACTTTCTGCGTTAAAAATTAAAGCAAGGCTTTTTTGTGTTTCTATGTTTTGCTTTTTTTCTATACTATATAAATAAAGCTTTTTTTATATAATCTTGTTCAATTTGTTTGCTGGATGTTTGTATACAGCGGAAAATTAGATCATTTTTTAGGTTTTTGAAGGTTTAAAATCTCTTTTAATAATTAACTTAATAAAAAAGGAAAGCATAGGAACATGCTTATAGTGGCCATTGATTTTATTGTAAAATATAGAGCAACTAGTGCCATTGTCCAGGAAGGAAACAGGGGACTACGTTTTTATGGAAAAACAGACTGTACGATTTCCTCTTAAAGCTTTGTGCTGTAGGTAAAGTTAAATTTATTTTTACGAAGGGAAGGTGTTAAGTTACCACGGGAAAAAGCAGCGAGGGAAAGCTAATGATTATTATAAAATAAATAGACATGACCAGACATATTTGAGGTGAGTTGTCGTAACTTTGAAAATAAAACAACATTAACATTAAACAAAACGTATTCATTTATTACGACTTTGTTGTTATTATCTGATTAAACATTTGATCTGAATTTAAATGTATGCCTGCCACATTTTTTAAATGTGTAATTATGTCTTTTCTTGCAAGATCTTAATTATATTTTACATAGAACGGGATAATAAGTACTAAAATTTCAAACGTATAATACCTACATTATGTAAATAAGTAAATGTTTTTATACCTATTGGACAATTATTGAGTTTTTTCTTTTCAAATAGTACATGAGTTTGATAACCTTAATAGTAGGCAGGTATAAATAAATCAACAAAATGGCAACGTGGCACATATTGGCACTATATACCGGGTTAATTTTAGGTACCGGCAACCTCGCAGGATTAGATAGCCAACATCATTAACTACAACATTTGTTTTACGAGTTTTAAGATAACTTAATACAAGAGTTTTAAGATACGATTGAACAAAAATCAATTTTCAAGTTTTTATTGCACTGTCGTGACATTGATAAGTCTATGTTTCATTTTTAAACGATGACGGAAGACAACGCTACGCTCGCGCGCTGTGCGCGTAGAGTTACAAACATTCTAGAGGTGTATTAAATGAATATTTATTTTTGTACTAGCTTCTGCCCGCGACTTCGTCTGCGCGGACTTCAGAATTGGGTCTAAAGCTTCGCTCGTTAACAATTTTTAATCTTCCCACGGGAACTATTTGAGAGATCATTAAGGAATATAAAGTACATGTCCTTTTCCATAGGTGACATGCATACTTCAAAGCTGTCTGCCCGCGGTGGTATATATTATATATTATATTATATTATATTATATTATATTATATTATATTATATTATAGTAGGGTGAAAGTAAAATCTAACGAATTATCAAAAATCGTAGAACATACATTGTAGTTAATGATACTAACTGTCTAATACTGGGAGGTTGCCGGTACCTCAAAATTTACCCTGTATACTAACCAGCTCACACAAATCATAGTCACCACCACTTCAACAGGGACTGACAAACAATTGTCAACTCCCAAAATACAAACAACCACCAATAAATCTATATCAACATATTTACCATGAACAATCCATTTCAAATAGGGATTTTACTAGATAATAATATATTCTTGATATGTATATATACCCTCACTTTTGGCATAAGTAATTGTCAAAACCTATAATATAACAGTTTTCAAAAAGTATAACATCATTAAATTAAATAAATATAACATTTGATGTATATTGTTCTATAAAACAATGTCAATAAATATTTATAGTAGGTGTCTATTATGACAATTATAAATTAATTTATTTAGATATACCTACTTATGCATATCTCTTATAATAATATGGATAGTGTTTTTTTAAATCTTTTAGATATGTAACACATATCAATAAAGACTAGAGGTACTAAAGTTGATATAGATGAACGTAGGCAAAAGGAAGACACATTATACAATGACTATGATTTCTTAACTAATAAAAATTCATAGCAATATTCTAAAACCACAGCCACAATTGTAGCACTTAATCTATGATTACGTTTAAATGTTAAATAAAAAAGTCTGTAAAACCATTGTATACGAATACAACGGACGTTTGGAACTTGTGTGTGTAAAGAAACAAGTTCACTTATATTAGAAATATTCCTACGTAATATATAACAATAATTGAACTACGCTGGCATATATCACTTCATACGTTAAGGCACAAACATTACTTGCGTACATTCCATTCACGATAATCATCATTTATTTATGCATATTAATATGCAACTTTAAAATAAAAGTATATTAATAAGTAAAAAAAACAATATTCTTATAATGTGCCGCATTTATAGATCGTTAATTGTGGTAGTATCATTTCATGATTCGACATTGATTACTCGTATCGTACAGTATACGACCAGGGGCGGATCCAGGATTTCATTTTGGGGGAGGGGGCATACTGACAAGGTTCGAAGCTAGGGTTAAAATCACGTGTATGAACAAAAAATAAAGTTTTGGAAAAAACATATTTTTCAAATTAATTATTTAAAAATTAATTATTTCAAATTAACTTAAATTTTTACAAAATAAAGTTAGTTTATCACGTTTTATGCCGCTAAAAGTTGAGTCGAAATTATGAAATTCCTGGGTCATTCGGGGAGGTCATGATCCTCATGGCTATCCCCCTGGGATCGGCCAATGCGTACGACCGTAGTCTACCTACAACAAAACTGCTCACAACGCACAACTATTCTACGTTTCGTATTCGAGTCTTTGTACTTCATAAAAACTAAGCCTATTTTAAATGCATTGATTGACTTAACTGAGCCATAATAAGGGCAAGATCCCCTGCAGTTTTGCCAAAGGATATCTGACGGGAATGTATAATGTTCGAGGTACCACCCGGGTAAAACACTACGCAAATTCTCTAATTTAGGGTTAACAAAATTTGCTTCACAGGAGCGAGACAATACATAACATACTAAAGACGTTCATTCGAGGCATGCTCCTAATAGCATCGAATGCCAGCCTTAAGAAAACATTGACCACTGTGCTCTAAAGGTTATCCAGCCCGATATAGACGCACTGTTAGGGTGTTTGGCACCAATGTCTCGTCCCAGATACAGTTCAGTATCATGTTGTGTCGAATTCGTCACTAAGGCGGGAACGTCACACTTTTGGTGCGTTTAATTTTTTTCGCGACTTCTCCCATTTGCTGACCCAGTCGACGGGATAGCACATGATCGCAGAGAAGAGAAGGAAACCGCCCGACACGTAGAAGGAAATGTCGTAGCTCTGCGTTTTGTCGTACAAAATACCTGTAAGAAAAACATTTGTTTAAAAAATTGCTTAATGAATGTAGAATGCAGCCATGATAATGGCTAACAGACTATTGACGATTCGTCTGTTAAATTGAGACCGATATCGGTTTTACTTGTCCACATACTATAATAAATAAATAAAAAATTACAGTAGGTAGGTACTTCAAGATAAATAATGGGCATAGGCTCACTTCCCGTTTCCGAAGTTGATTTACACTTCTATAGTGACATAGAGATGAGGCCCAATTCAGCTAATAAGCTACAGCTGAATCGAAACTGAACCGTTGCGATCGACCAATCAGAACGCCACATTATCACGTCATCGAGCAGTTGAAAGGCAATATAAGCGCTCCGATTGGTCGACCGCCTGTAGCTTATTAGATGAATTGGGCCTGCTCTTGTAATTGTAAATAATTTTTAGGGCCAAACTACTTTTTGTCAAATTGTTCCTTGATCAGTTAGACGATTGTTTCCGGTGTTTTCCGATGCCCATTATATATCTTAATGTACAAACCTACTTTGTATCATTTAAGGTAGTCGTAATTTACAACTTTAAGCTTATCAGAAAATACTAAAATATTGCCTAAGGTGTGATATTACCCATAGTTTATAATATGCCTAATGCCTAGCACTGTAAATTTTTGTATTCTATTGATTCTCACCTAACTTTACGGATAATAAATAGTATATATACCTATTGTAGAAAACACATAAATATGACGTAACAAATACAATCAATATTTATTGACACACAGAAATTGACACATTATTATCTTTAAACTAATGTGACTTCAATTAAATAGCGTTCTATTAGATAGAACGTAAAAATCCAAACCTAGGCATTCCAATAAAAAATGCAAAGATGGGTGATATATGTTTTTACTTTCATGCCAAATCCTGTTTTTGCAGTGCTTGCTTTGCGTAATAAAAAGCTTCCCTTAATCTACCAATATTTATAAATATTCTTTTTTCAAACATCTGTTTTTGGAATATGGGGACATTTAATTATTAAACACGTTGTTTTCAACATTTAGTTACGCGACAGGCACTGTGCCAAATAGTTCAGTGCCGGGTTTATAATCTTAAGTTTATAGACATAGTTTGCTGGTGACGCCTGCGTACTAAATAGTGAAGACGATAACTAATACAAAGTAGTATATACTGACCAGCTATTGGATTGCCAAGTAGAGCGCCAAGTCCTTGGAAGAGAAGGAACAGCCCGAAGCAGTTGGTCAATTGCTCTAAGCCGAGATACTCGACTACTAAGATCGAACGCAGTGACGCAAAGCAGGCTGGAACAAAGAAAAAAAAACATTTGAATTCGCAAACTACAGTGTAAAGACCACTGAGTTAAACTGTGAGATTCTAAGGTGCTTACCGACAGCCAGACCGAAGACGGCCGTATATCCGAACTGGAAGGCATCGTGGTAGCAAAGCCCACTGAACATTGTAGCGATGCCGCCGGCGGAGAGTGCGATGTTGTTGACCCACAGAGGCGACACCTTCGGCATGGAGGACATCAGACCGCACATTATACGGCCCACGATATTCGCCACCCCGATCGCAGAGACCAGCCACTCGCTCGTCGCCTTATTAGCATTGTTGTCTAAGGCCCTCTGTGTAGCGTACATGTAGGGCACAAAGAACCCTAACATCGTGAAGAAGCCGCTCAGAGCGAGAATCACGAAAGTGGGTGATCGGAACAGGCTCACGTCCAACATAGTGGCCAGCGCTCTCCGAACAGCCTCTGGGCAAATGCGGCACTTATTAGACTCTTCTTCTTGGGCGTCTTCTTTGGTCGGGACATGGGTAACGGCCAAATGGTATCCGAGCGAGGTCCGCGACGTGTACTGAGGGAGCCTCGTCAGACTAGCTCCGAAGAATATATCGTCACGGTATAGAGGGCGAGCTAAGTCTATGTGCGAGCGTCGAGAGTGTTGGTTCGTCGGCACAACTTTAATCGCCGAAGTAAGGAGAGGTTGAGTGTTGTCGATATTGCAGCTGGAGTCCTCTTGTTCGTCTTTTTCGGCGACAGGCACTTCGATGAACAGCGGTTTAGCGCCAAGTGTATTTTTGATAGCGCCAGCGTTTGCCGATGACCTTCGAGTTACGTGAGAGTTACCGCCTTTGAAGACTTCCTCGGCAGTGGGATAGCGAGTGTTATTGGCCACTCCCATCCAAGTGTGTGGGTTGACTTTGTTAGTGAATCTCATTTCGTGCGGCATGGAAATGCCGGAATCAAATTTGCTCTGCAGCTTGAGCATAGAGTTGAGTTTCTCCACGGCCTCCTCGTGGCGGCGCGCCACGTCCTCTTCGTCAGTTTCTTCGGCTAGAGTCACGCGGACAGGCTTGATTGGACGGAACATACCACCGAATACAGTACAGAGGAGGAGCATTCCTGAAAAAAAAAGAATGTCTTATTATTTGAGGAGGTTGGAGTTTGAATACATTGAAGTTTAAATGCGGTGAACTTGACAACAAACCTGCGTGAATAAGTGTCGTCATTCTCCAACCGTAAGTCTCGTTCAATGTGCCAGTCAGGGGTGCAATTACAAAGGTTCCCACACCAGATCCGCAAAGAGCCAGTCCCGTGGCCAGGGCACGCCACTTTTCAAAATAGAAGCCAACAGTTAGCACAGCCGGCATGTAAATCATACAAAGGCCAATACCTGTAATGAAAAGTACAATCAATCGCACTGGTAAAAATTTTTTTGAACCATATCAGTATTAACATTTATACTTATTGGTGTGACTTCTTGATGGAACTGAATGTTCATATTGAATAAAACCATGGTTTTCTTGCACTTTTTTCCACGATTTATTTTACTGTTTGAATTTGCTATTTTGTACGACCGGTTTCGATTACTTCATCTTCAGGTAGGTATATTTGGTATCTTCAGGTATCTTCTTCTTTTTTTTTTTTTTTTTTTATGTAAGGCCCGGCAAATGACCTCCTCCCGCCTGATGTAAAGCGGTGAAAGAGGCCCAAATGAGTTGACAGATAGAGTAGGGACGACATCCACTATCCTACCTGCCCGCCCCTTGCCGGCCTAAAAGATGCTTTTTCACACCTCTTTTGAAGGAACCCATGTTGTAGGATGGAGGAAACACGTGCGCAGGTAGAGAATTCCAAGTGTAGGATGAACGACAGAAGAAGGAATCTTGGAATTTCTTGGTACGGTGTGAAAAGGAGGACACAGTGTACGGATGACTCCGAAGGCCCTTACGCGTGTTTCTGTTAAGGAATGGAGAGGGAGGGATAAGGTTAAAGAGCTCCTCAGAGCATTCCCCATGGAACATTCGGTAAAAGGCGCTAAGAGAGGCGATGTCACGACGAAGTTGCAGAGGCTCGAGGGTGTTAGTTGCCTCTACATCGCCAATTATTCGAATAGCGCGACGCTGCAATCTGTCCAGAGCATCGAGGAGGTACTGAGCGGAGCCGTCCCAAAGGTGCGAGCAATATTCCACGCAAGACCTAACCTGAGTTTTATACAACAGGCATAGTTGGTCCGGCGCAAAATACCTACGCACCTTGTTTAGGACACCGAGTTTCCGTGAGGCAGCAGTTATAACGGATTCGATGTAGTCTCTGGGGTTCAGATCGCAGCGAATGTTCATTCCGAGCAAGGTGATGTTACTCTGTGTGTGAAGGGTTGTGCCCTGAAGAGAAGGAGGGGGGAGGAAAGGTGACCTTTTCGCCGAGAACGCGCACACCTGTGTTTTCTTAGCATTGAACTCGACAAGATTGATGGAACCCCATTCGGAGATGAGGTCCAGCGTCCTGTTGAGCTCAATGATAAGATTCTGCCTCTCCCTATCAATATTGCCACGAGCAGCCCCTGAGCTTCCGTGATATCCCCCATGCACTGTACTGTCGTCTGCATAGCAATGTATACTTCCCAAGGAAAGCATGTCATTGATATGCAGAAGAAACAATGTTGGGGATAGAACGGAGCCTTGTGGAACACCAGCATTCACTGCCACGAACCGCGAAGCGCAGCCGTCAACGACAACGCGAATTCTACGCTCGTGGAGGAAGCTGGCAATCCACGTACAGAACTGAGCGGGCAATCCGTATGCCGGAAGCTTGGAAAGGAGAGCCTTGTGCCAGACTCTATCAAAAGCTTTGGCGATGTCGAGACTAATAGCCACAGACTCGCCGCGCTTATCGATAGATTCACCCCATTTGTGCAAAAGGAACGCTAGAAGGTCACCTGTTGACCGTTTAGGACGAAACCCATACTGACGGTCTTTAAGCAACGAGTGACCTTCCAGGTAACGGATCAGCTGGGTGTTAAGGATCCTCTCCATGATTTTACACAAAATGGAAGTGACGGCTATAGGGCGATAGTTAGCCGGATCAGAACGATCTCCCTTTGGTCTTCAGGTATCTTCAGGTATACCTGAAGATGAAGTGATCGAAACCGGTCGTACAAAATCGCAAATTCAAACAGTAAAATAAATCGTGGAAAAAAGTGCAAGAAAACCATGGTTTTATTCAATATGAACATATCAGTATTATTGAAAATGAGCCAAAATTGTACTTTATCCGATATTGCTTAATGCAACATTTAATTCTAAAAATATCCTGAATGAATATGAATTTGGCAATTTATTACAAGCATTTAATATGTTCGACTTACCTCCAACAACTCCATATACGAGGTACAGATATTCCACGCTGGTTGCGTAGAAGGAAACCGCGAAAGCCGCACTTGATATAATACTGCCAACTATGGTAACCACTCGGAAACCGTACCTGTGAACAACATGTTACCATTTATTGCCATCATATTACGATATAAGTACCATAATTTTGATCACGAAACACGTAAATTAAGAAGGAATTTTGTAAGGCATTGCAGCTAATTCCTTTGCACTGGAGTCAGAGGGGCTACTAGGCAAAGTTTTGATCTCAAAGTTCGATGCACTACCTACAGCGTGAGCGCACCACGCGGGGACAGTGCGTATAAATGTAAACCTACAGTGATTATTGAACATTCTACCTAAACAAATGAGTACTTATATCATTAAAAAACAAAAATCCCAACCAGATAAAAAATATTCAAAAAATTCTTCCCAGGCGACAATTGTGTAGTTCCAGGCAGACAGCTTGCCGCCTATAAATTTAAAGGACGAGTCCTTAAAGGGTCCATAATCTTAGTTTTTATAGGTACAGGTATACACTTCCGGACACATCTGTCGGCCCACCTAGCCATCTTATTCGTGTGGTTTTTTTTAAAATTTCGTATTCAGAATACTGAAAAACAAGAGTATACATCAAGTATGCGCCTCATTGAAGGGCAAGAGTATACCTATAGTATTGAATTTTTTTAAGAAATCAAACGTTTTATCACTATAAAATGTTAAATAAATAAGACGTATTGCCTCCTACTAAAGCATCTACGACCGTTCCATGCCTAATTCCATGCCTAATACAATTAGGCATGGAATTAATCAGCCTGACTATGAAATTCTGTGGTGTCATCTCCCATTCCGCTTCTATGGCAGTTTTCAGCTCCGGCATCGTTTGTGGAGCTGGCTGGTGAGCCCGAACTAGGGTATCCCTTTATGAAAGCAATAACTAGAAAATTTAATTTTAAAAGTCCAACTCGCGTACTAAACAAATTCTTCACATCCTTTGGATCGTTGAAAACGATGAACACACTCGAATTTTCTTTTGGATCTTAAAAATTCTGAATTGGAAATTAAAAAAAAACACATAAAAGATGGCCAACAAATGAGCTTCCAAACGGCATAAAAACTTTTTGCTCAACCTAGCATATATTTTTGCTACAGACCGTTGAAACTTATAACACTAAGTGGGCCGATAGATGTCTCCGGAAGTGTATAAAGCTCGAACAGACAGACTCGCCGTCCGTGCCTTTGTTATCTTATTTTCTTTTTTATCTGTGTATTCTTATTTATTAAGTCCGACTACTCTTCTCTTAGTTCATAATCTTAGTTAAGATGTTTATTCCCTTAAGTAGGTATTTATAAATAGAAAAAATATGCTATTCAGAAAAATGAACATTTTTAATTTAAAATTAAAAACTAAATACTGTACTAGGTTTTAAGGCCAAGAGTTCCATCTTTAAAAAAAAACAAGCCTTACCCATATCTATCTCTATATCTGTAATCGTCAACAGTTCTTGTCCATAATCATACTTAATCTTTTTAATATAATGAAATGATGGGACACACGCACCTCAAATTAATAATGTAGGTACATTTATACCGACTGCTTTGGAATGCAAAAGTCTCGGAGCACCTACACTAATTCGATAACACTATATCACAATGTTAATTGGTAAATTGATAAACTCATTAACAATGCACTGAATGACATTAAGTACTATTAAAATATTTCCATCCGGTTTATTAAAAACTTTAATATTTATAATGAAATTTTGTGGTCATGTAACATCTATTAATGTGTGTATGTATGTATGTATGTACATATTTCTAATTCGGAAATTAACTTAACGGCTAGGTACTGTAATGAGTGGGAATAACTAACTTATTAGCCAGGGCCGAAATAAAAGGTCCAGCGAGCAGGTAGAAACCAGCCAGCAGCGAATTCACCGGGGCCACCTCGCCTTCGCTTATCTGCAACAAAAAACGTTTCAAATTAATGATTTGCAATAAACGTCAATGTTTGCACACAAACTACAAATGACATCGACGTGTCATATGATCAGCTATGTGTTGGTCGTGTTTGTAGTTACTTATTATAGGTATCATCCATATGGGGTGCGATGTCAGACAACCTCCTTGTGGTACACCCTGAGCAACCCGGCAGATTCTCTGCCGCGGGCTAATAGTCTGACGAGAGGACCCCCATGGAGGGGAGGCGTGGGATGGCCGGGTTCAACCTGGCGGGCCACTTCGTGTGGCCACCCTCTTTATACCGGGTAAAACCAACCGGGGTGTAGAGCGGCGCAATTCTGTGCTGCTCCACAAAGTAGCTGAGCCAGGTGGAGAGTGCGGCAACGGACATGTCACAGGCAGGGGGTCAGCGGGAATAAGGCCTGGCTGTTGTCCCCTTCCCCCTGTCTTGTGACGGACGGAGGAGCTGCTGGGGGGTTTTTAGTGGGTAGGCCCGGGCCGAGTACGGTCTGGGGAGTCCCACATATCCTCGTGGTTTGGCTCGACCACGAGGAATGCGTAAATGCATATTCCCCTCCCCCAAAAAAAAAAGGTATCCATATAGGGTCGATTTTCTGCTTAGACCCAAATTAGAAGTCATCATCATCATTACATGCAGCTTATACGTCCCCATCGAGGGGCTCGAGCCTAACCTAAGTTAGGGCACAGATACTAAATACTTACTACGTGGTTACGGTTAGGGTGATGTCTAGGCCTTAGTCACCCACTTAGTTTATTTATGTTTTATGGCAATAGGTAGGTACCATAATTAGCTCTACTAATTTATCAGTAAAGTTAGGTGAGAATCATTAGAAAAATCCTAATTTTGTAGGTATATTATTGACTAGGTATATTATACATGTTAATAAGTACGTATCTATACTAATATTATAAAGTTGTTTGATTGTTTGTTTGTTTGGTTGAACGCGCTAATCTCTGGAACTACTGGTCCGAATTGAAAAAGTATTTTTCTGTTGGATAGTCTATTTATCGAGGAAGGCTTTGGGCTATGTAATAACACGCAACGACCAATAAGAGAGGAGAATTAATGAAAAATGTTGCTAAAGCGGGAAAAATATAGCAGATAGGAAACTTAGAACGCGTTGAAGTGTTTTAGGGCGAAACGTAGTTCGCGGGCACAGCTAGTCAATATATTTTTTTCTTTTCTCAAAACTGCATCTTAAACTTAACTGTGAGATACGACACGAGCCTAATGCACTAACCTTGTCTTAGCTTAGGACGATCTTAAGTGGCGTGCTGTCATATTCCTTTCATTAAAGACAAGAAGTGACAGCATTCTTTTTAGGATTGTCTAGCTAAGACAAGGTTAGTGCAATTGGCAATTAGTTTTTAAGTAGGTACATTGTCACAATTAATAAAATCATAAAGTATTAATAAATTGATATTGTCAACGAGAAAATCCAATAACGAGAACATATAGTTATTGTAATTGTCGAAGTTAAACAATGAAGAGGCTAACACGTAACATTCGTAATGTGGCTGCATCGACTAATGTACATTCAGTAATGTTGAACACACATTACTGATTGACTGGTCGATTACGCGTTTACCTACAGCAACTCTTAAAGATCAACTATTTAAAGATCAATATTAAATGACATGTGACGGATTCACTGCTTGCATTGTTTAATAAATTTTCGCTTCAATGGCTTAAGTGGTAAAGCTTGAAGTAGCTTGAGAAGGTGGGAGGCGAGTGCTTGTGTGGTCTTTCTGTTAGCATAGGGACTTGGCCTCTGAGGTAGTAGGTTCTTTGCAATAACGGTAATAGAGGAGGATTAGGCTTTGCATTTAAAATAGTCTACCATCGAAAACTATTTTTTTTAGTTTAATTGTTATGTCTATTTCATTTGTAAGAAAAAGGATGGATCAGTCTCATTCTTTAAGATTTTACTGAGAGTTGAGGCCGTAATTATGGTTGTTTAAAGTTAAATCAAAGTGCTGCTGCAAAGTTTTGGCAAAAATGCGTATTCCAATTTGCGTACTTCATAAACAATATATAGCCAACTGTTGCTCTACAAAATACGGAGCTTTATGCTCGTTCATTAAGAGATTATTTTGACAAATCAATAAAATAATATTAAAAAAATAATGACAGCTTCTAAAGTGCACTTGCAAAAAGTGAGTAACAAAGAGTTGTTGAAGAGAGAAGAAAGAATAGAAGATCCGAAAGGGGGTGAATATAACGTGTGCGGTTATTGATTATTATAAACATAATAATATGATCATTTAAGCCACGAAGCCCACTGCTGAGCAGTATCTGCTAAGAAAGAGGGATTTGGGTCATCTCACACACCCTTTTGGAGTATGTGTATATAATAATAATACCTAACATATATATTTTTTTCTTCAATTAACGTCAGAATATTGTAACAATTGGTGTTCCAAAGATATAATTCCACATATTCTAATGGGAGTCAGTGTGCAAATACAATTAATAATTTTTATGTCAATGAAAATTTTACATGAGAAATGTCAGCAATAAGAAATTGCTGACATTTCTCAAAAACGGGAAAAATTATAACAATATTATCGGAGAATGTCAAAACCAAAGTGTGTAATTACAACTATGTCAACAATTAAAACAGGCAGAACATGGTCAGAAACAATGTCAACATAAAGCTAAGATATGTCATTCAAGTATTTCTTAACTGAATAGTACATTTTGTTTCATAAGAATGTTAAAGTGCTTTGTGAAATTTTGTATACGTCAGATCTTTTATATAATTAGGTAGTTTATTATATACCCGTATTGCCATGTAGTAACAGTTATTAGAAAATATTTTTAATCTCTGAGAAGTAACAAGCAAATCGACTCCACGTCCTCTGTAATGTTGGTCACTACCTATTTAGTGAGAACAGCTGCAAATGTCTTATACAATAAATACCAATTTCTGCTATATAAAAGCATGGGAGTGGCAAGATATTTAGCATTTTAAATAAATGCTTACAGCTATCCAATATAGCACGAAGTATGTACAAAAGTAATGCCTAAATAGAGTAATATGTAAAGTCTGTTCCCTAGACGGGAAAATATCATACATTAAATTTTTTGTGTTGCTTACTAATACGCCAGTGTGCTGCGAGCTGAATACACTATTGGATAACACCGCCACACGGTAACACAAAAAAATTAATGTATGATATTTTCGCGTCTTGCTAACAGGCTTTACATATTACATAAAAATGCAATATGTCGGTGCCAAACGATGATCTCCTAGAAAGTCTTCAAATTTGGCACCGACTTCAATATAGAAATGTGATGTTGTCTGTACCTGTTCTTATATTATTTTTAACTTTTCAGTGTTTTTGAAGTCGGTTTTTATTTATTGTAAAATATTTTTTATTTTTATCTTTTTAGTGAATGAAATCATTTTAGATAATATATCCTCTTTATCCGTTCCTCTTAATCCTTTAGGGTTTCCCCTCAATTTTATAGGATCCCATCATCAGATTCTGACTTTGGTAACCTTGGGACCACCCCAGGAGTATACTCTATCGAATACGAAAAGACTTTTCAAAATCCGTCAACAATTGGCAACGTAATCACGTAACATACGCACAAAAAAAACATACGCATTGAATTGAGAACCTCCTCCTTTTTGAAGTCGGTTAAACTCAAACTCAAAAATCTTTATTCAATATAGACCTTTGACAACAAAAAAAAAAACAAAAATCATCAACCAAGAATCTAATTAAATAAATTATTTAATCCTTGTATGTACACACACACCCCAGCCATTATTAAGAAGTGTGCAAATACAAGTCAAATAAAAAAAATTGACTCAAAGTTGATTAAAAAGCGATTCGCAATAAATCAGAAATAAATATTAGGATGGGCATAGATATAAATGAAGCATAAACTATGTATTGCATCTGGTTATGCATATACTTTAAACCTGATAAAAACATATTCAAAACTGTCCATCAGTGTATTTTTTCAAACGTCAGCTTAAGAAATTCTACCTTTCCCAATTGAACGTTTGATTTCAAGTAAAACTTTAAGCAATATTCATCATACAATATTTATATATTTTAAATGTTTATTTGTGTTTTATATAGTATTTTTGTATATATACGTATTTATTGTTTGCATTGTATAATTTATAAGTTATCGATACACTTTAGTGTCACCTCATCATTTAACCACTTCCACTGCCATGGGTTGACTGGAAGAAATCTCTGTAAGAGATAAGTCCACCAATTTGCAAACTGTCTTTTAGTGTTATGTTTACTTTTAATGTATTATATACAATAAAGTGTATAAATAAACAAATGAAAAATTATTGCTACACATTTGATTCCTTTAGTAATCACACCACCAAAAACAGAACTGAAGTATATAGTGAAGACGTCTAATGAAAAACGATTCTAACATCCAATCACCTTGGTAAAAAATATCATTACAAGCAGAAAGAATGCAGGTTGTAACATTGAAACTGAAATTAAAATGTCGTGCTAAGCGCAGCCTTTAACGGCATAACTTCTATGCTATCAACTACATAACCGGTATAATATATCAGTAGCCAGTGAGCCTAAGTGTGCATTTAATTAAGTCATATCCTCGTAAGTTGATAAGATTATGTTATTAATATACCTGCCTTGTCGACGTACTAAGTATATTAGTAACTAGCTGTGCCTGCGACTTCGTTCGTGTAGATATCGAAAAATAACAACGTGTCGTACAGCCGCCTTAATCATACGATTATAAAATAAATGAGATTATAAAAAAAATAGCATGTCGTACTTTTTTTTCCGTTTTTGCAACATTTTTCATTGATGCTCAGCTCCTATTAGTCGTAGCCTGATATTATATAGCCTACAGCCTTCCTCGATAAATGGAACTATCCAAGACAAAAAGATTTTTCAATTTGAATCAGTAGTTCCTGAGATTAGCGCGTCCAACCAAACAAACAAACACACAATCCAGCTTTATATATTATAGATAGATATACTATATAAAGCTCGTGCCCGAGAACTACGTTTCGCCTTAATAAAGTTCAACACAATTGTAAATATTAAGGTCAATAATTGAGATGAAAACTATCCTGTCTTTTAGAACAAAAGTTCAATAAACTACTATCAATGTGATTTAAGTTTGCCTGTAATATTTGATCTTGTTTCCATCTTTTCAGTTCACTCGTCTTTTTATGCAGACGGGTTTTTTTTAGTTTATTTCATGTTTTATTTATATATTTTTCGTTATTTTATTGTATTTTTTTATATAACGGTAATGACATACGTTTTTAAAATCCTTATTAGAAACCCTATAATTTGATACCCATATTGCAGTACTAAAAAAAAATATTTTTCACTTAATAATAGCCTAGCACCTCACAGCCACTATGTTATGTTTTTTTAACATCATTTACCTAAGAACACTTGGGATGTCAAGACAAATCTAACGATATCTAAATTATAGAAATCCGTTCAGCCGTTTGAAAGATATGAGGTAATAAAAAAACATATTACATATAAACGTACATACTTACAAGATACGCGCGAAAAAAGTTAACTTTTTTTTATTATGTCACATATTTTGAATTCCGAACTGAACAAGATCCTACTTATGGAGCCACTGCAAATCATAAACTGCATCGGACCGGACAGTTGGCGTTGCGTCTGGAGGCCGCGACCGTGCGTTGCCCTCCGGCGGCCCTTGGGGACTTACTTAATGGGGACTTACTCCTTAACTCTGTATTCAAGTTTCAGCACTACTGTCCGATTTGTGGCCGTGTCTTGCCGTTCGTTGTACAATGCTGTGGTAGCGAGCGCACTTTAGATCCGAGAGCGGCGCACGCAGCAATAGTTAACTTAACAGCGATTACGCATGTAGAGAGTAGCGTCGTATTCAAAATTTTGTGACTAACAGTAATGGGGTTGATATGGGTTGGCATTTTAAGGTCCAACAAAAATATAAGTCCTGTGAAAGGTAAGATTCCGCCATGTTTTTGAAACTTATTTATTTAGTTCTAGTATTTACGTATATTAGAACTAGCTGTGCCCGCAAACTTCGTTTCGCCGTAAAAGACTTCAACGCATTCTTAGTTATATCTATACTAATATTATAAAGCTGAAGAGTTTGTTTGTTTGTTTAGTTGAACGCGCTCATCGCAGGAACTACCGATTCAAATTGAAAAATTCTTTTTGTGTTGGATAGTCCTTTTATCGAGGAAGGCTATAGGCTATATAACATTACGTTACGACTGATAGGAGCTTAGCTTCAATGAAAAATTTTGTAAAAGCGGTAAAAAATGGCGTATATGGCGAAACGTAGATCGCGGGCACAGTAGCTGGTCTTTTATATTTTTTCCGTTTTAGCAACATTTTCCATTGATTCTCCTCTCCTATTGGTCGTAGCGTGATATTACATAGCCTATAGCCTTCCTCGATAAATGGACTATTCTACACAAAAATATTTTTCCAATTCGGACCAGTAGTTCTAGAGATTAGCGCGTTCAACCAAACAAACAGATAGTATAGATTTCAGAAATATCTAATGGTTTTCTTATTAATTTTGTTGTATGGGTTCATCTATCATATTTGCTCTCTGCACCAACTGAAGGTTGACTAGTAGAAAATGCCTCACTCAATGTATATAAAGAATTGATAAATAATAAACTTGTTAGATCGAGATAACAGCCAACCCACACGACCGGTATTATGGCACGAAACTTTTCTCATGGCCAAATATTTATGAACAAAAGTTTGAGTGCCGAGTTTGCAAATCTTCCAGCTTCTCTACTTTATTGGTTATTGTCTAAGAAAAAAATCTATCACGGTCGCTTACAATTTGACAGTCGCAGTCCATGCATTACTCTTTATAAAAGGAAGTCGGTACAGAGTCTTATGTTCACGACGCAATGGTTGTCAAATTATAAGCGATCGTGATAGTATTTTTCTTAGACAATAACCCACCTGATCGAAAAAGTGGAGAAGCTTGAGAGCCTGAACCTTTATTGAAATTTCGGCGTCGTTTCAAACCATATAAGTCCCACTGCTGGGCAGATGGGTTGGTGTAGAGTTCATTCCGAGTTTTCCAATATCTTTGCATGGGTCTAACTCCCTCAGTCCCACATTATATTTAAAATCAAATCGACACGTCTGCACGGACATCTGTTGGTCCAATTTCGTATCTATTAATCGACAACAAATAGAATATCACAACTTCGACATATACAATCTCTCTTTTAAATTAAATTAATTTCGAAATTTTGCCGCGTCCGTCCCTAAAGAACGGGAAAGTAACAATAACGGAGGCAAGGTGGCATTGGAAATATTTTAACGAGTGGAAAATTCTGTCTCGGCTGGCGCCAAAACACGCTGTGAGTGATTTCTCGCTTGTCGGAGGACATAAGCTTGATAAGTAAATACTTGTTTTTATTGTCTTTTTACAGCTTTCTGATTAAAATGCGGCTCAATAAGTATTTAATGTTGTGTTTGTAGTGTAGTCTTAAGGGGTGCGATCGATTCTTTTAAAAAACATCTACTTATGTCAGTAGTCGACATTGTACCAGCTACTTAGCGGTAATAGTGGTAATACTGTATAGTAAATAAAATTTTCTCCTTTTCACTAGTTTGAGAAAATTATCAAGATTTTTGACATAATTATGACAAAAACTTCTGATAAGTACCTACCGTACCCTACTAAGGTAACCAGAATTCTGAGAAACGAGATTGTTGAAATAATTCAAGGTAATTTACTGCCTACACGTGAGAAAAGTGATATACCTAGTTACCTACTTATAAAATTTGCACTCACCACAGTCATAGCCTACTTTTTTTGTTTTTAATAAATTTATGTTGTAAAATGTAAACATACGAACAAACTAGTAAATTTTTAATTTCACTGACACGTAAAATTTAGGCTAAAGCTTTAGTATGTAAGAAAACAATAAGGAAAGTAAATATCGAATTTCTGACAACCAGCTTAAAAATGAAAATAAATTCATCTTTTAATTTAATTGGTATCGCTTCCTGGCAGGAGGTGCATCGGATCGCTTTCATGGACAACGCTAAATTAAACCCCCAACTGAGTAATATAAGTGTATTTATTCACCTCAATAACAATACATTCGTAGTAGCAATAAATAATTCCTCTCGTCACGGGAGTCAATTTATTTCGAGTATAAAAAAACGATTGAGGTTAATTTCTTTGGGCATTTATAATAATATTTATCACCTTCATACTTTATATTCACAATCGAGATCTCAAATTGATTTGTGGTATAAATAATAATTACAAGTCTGTAAATGTAGGGTAGAGGAATTTAATTTCCGGTCCATTTCGTTGACATATTGTTTGACACTGACAATACATTAGGGTCGAAATTTCCAATATACAATTCACATGATGCCAAGTTACGTTTAAACAGTGTATGCAAAGCCGTCCTTGATAGACTTGTGCGGAGTATATCACCGAGCAGAGAACTACGTGTTACGTGTAAACGTGTATACAAAGCAGTCCTTGATAGTCTTGTGCGGAGTATATCACCAAGAATATCACTTTTATATCAGTCTCTAGCTCAGCTGAGTAATTCATGCCAAAGCATTGATGCCTGAAAAACTAGATCATTAACTCAGTATTTCTTTATTTTGTCAATGAGTTAATGAATGTCTGCTCTCCATCTGTCAATTTCATAGTTAAAATTTAATTAACTTGTTTATAATTTGGAGTTTAGCATTCATAAAGAGATTTACAATTTATTTGTATTCATATATACTTAGAATAATATATATAGTTATGAATTATATAGTTATGAATATGAAAAATCAGTTACCTGATTTCTCTTCATACTTGACAGGTTTAGGACTGCTTTGACTCTACACTCTCGGCCTGTTGTGTTCTTAAAATCCGGACGAACGAAAGAGAAGAGTTACCGAGTAACTGATTCAATGCTGTTTCAATGCTCTCGGATATCTTAGGCGAGTGAAAGAGTTACTGAGCTACAGATATATTTTAAACTAAAGTGATGTACTGATACAGTCACTCTTTGCGTCGGATGTATATTTTTTGCATCAATCACTCCGGAGTTACACAACTCTATGTCCTTGTAGAGTTTATTTTGTAGAGTTTTTACGATATTCAACCTTAGGTGGGTTGCAAATTAAATACCTTGACTGTACATTAAATAATTAATATAATAAAATTGATCATTCAATATGTTGCTTCGGGGAACAATCGAGAATGGGTGAATCGATTCGGTTAGTCCATTTCTCATGTAGGTATTTGTTTGATTGCGGAAGAGATTTAAAGAAAAAAATTGCAAAAAGCCGTCATATAAAAATACATTATTTTCGAACGGTTTGCCATACGATTCGCCTTATATTTTTTCCCGTGTTTGCAACATTTTTCATTGATGCTCAACTCCTATTAGTCGTAGCGTGATGTTATATAGCCTATAGCCTTCCTCGATAAATGCACTATCCAACACAAAAATAATTTATCAATTTGAATCAGTAGCTCCTGAGATTAGCGCGTTTAGACAAACAAACAAATAAACTCTTCGACTTTATAAAATTAGTAAGTATAGATTTATTTGTTTTATATAATTATAACAAGCACTTATAATTTAAAAAACGTTTCGCGTTGCGCTTAGCGTGAAATATGTATAGAAAAAAATGTATTGATCATGGTATGTACACTACCAATAGACGACGTGACGAGACATAAAAAGCCTTCGGAAACGTATGATAATTGATAACGAATAAATTACATAAATTACACAATTCACAGACAGTTGACAAGCATTAGCTTCCTATTGGCAGCGGCAATGTAAATAAGTGTAGCTTGTTACAAGTATTAACATATTTAATGTTTTACTGCTTCATAATAATTATTACTATAACTATTATTGATAAGTTTCAGTTCTGCCCTGGAAATTGAAATTAATAAATGTACTATACGGGTCATTAACTAGTACAATTTACTGTAACTTACACTAATTCTAATTCATCATCATCATAAAAACTCCCTATAGTTCCCCATTTGAGCTAAAGCCTACCCTATGTTAGGGTGTTAAGGCCTTTAGTCAACCACGCTGGCCACGTGCGGATTGGTAGACTTCACATACACCTTTTGAATTTCATCGCAGATGTATGCAAGTTGCCTCACGATGTTTTTCTTCACCGTAGGAGCGTCCGACAAAATGTACATAATATTAGACATTGACGACACGGTTAGCGCAGAGGTCGAGTGAGTGGCCTACTTGCGCGACGGGTCACGGGTTCGATTTCCGTACGGAACAAATATTTTGTATGGCCCACAGAAATTTGTTCCGGTCTGGGCGTATGTGCAAATCCCAGTGTGGGCCGACGTTTAAAAAAAAAGAAATTCGAAAACGAAAAACACACATGGTACATGGCGGTCTCGAACCCCGGACCCACAGCGCCACCGACACGCTCTAATCCAATTCTCTAATTCTCATTAAAAAACTTGAAATATTTGGAAAAAATATTTCGCTTATTAATATTACTTGGGGAACACCTGTTCCGCGACATTCCGCGTTAGATCATTATAGATCCACATCCACTGTTAGGTATAAGATCTCTAACTTTTCAAACAAGTCAAAGTTTCACAGCAAATACTTTAATTAGAATGCAACGCGGCTCATTTAATAGCTTAATCGCCAATATATAATAATCTTGAGAGACGGGATAATTATTGTAACAGGTTCTAGTCTAGCGATTATCGAGCTTTCTTTGATGGGGATTTAAATAGGTTGCTCAGCCCTAATTTCTAATTATGAAGTCGCTCTTTCAAGGACAACGGATAGTCGAAAGCAGATTTTCTAACGGGGTAGACTTTTTGCGGGTTTGGTTGGTTCTGACTTTCTGAGATTTTAACCGACTTCAAAAAAGGAGCTTCTCAGTTTAACGTGTATGTTTGTCTTTGTATGTAGGTACGTTTGTCCGCGACTATCTCGCGTTTGGCTGAATCGATTTTGATGCGGTTTTCAGAAAAGTATTTGTTACATTTAGAAGGTTTTGGTATTTTAAACTACTTACCAAACTAAATAGAATTTTTTTTTTACAAAAAATAAAATCGACTTCGAAAACACCAAACAGCTAAATAATATAAGAATACAAACAACATCACAGTTTAATATTGAAGTCGGTGCCAAGTTTATAGAGCATATGAGGTGCCAAGCAATATCACCTGCAAAGTCTTAAAAAATATAACAACAATTAATGAAAGTACCGAGTTAAAATTTGGCACCAACTTTAATCTGTGATGTTGTTTGTTTGTATTCTTATATTGCTTATTTATGACTTTTCGAAGTCCGTTTTATTTTTTCTAAGTAGGTAGATCTTGCTTGAACACGTGCAAAAACAAGTAAGTTTTGGGTTTAGCGGAGAATTATGGGCTTATATCACTCCAACGAACAGCTTCACTGTAAAGCCACAAGTTGTGTTATTGTGTACGTCTGCTGGCTTAGAGCATTCGTGTACGTCTGCTGGCTTAGAGCATTCAGACAAATGATCTTAGTCTGCTGTATAGACAAACTGTATAAGTATCTGTATGCCACCAAATTTTTTGACAAATAGTGAAATTAACTTTGTATATTTAAGGTTTCTCCAAAACCCATACATAATTCAATACAATGTATTTGAAAAATTGCATTTATTTCATTTGACGGTTATAAAACTTCGATGGCTATTTCAGCACAGGACGATGCAGCGTGTAAAAAAACGATGGAGCTGTCTATAGTTGCTAATATTAAACTTCGAAACTACTGGACCGATTTTAATGAAATTTGGTATAGAGATAGTTCGAGATCACGGGGAGGACAT
Organism: Schoenobius gigantellus; assembly: GCA_963935595.1. Lineage (NCBI taxonomy): Eukaryota > Metazoa > Arthropoda > Insecta > Lepidoptera > Crambidae > Schoenobius > Schoenobius gigantellus. Next base: position 25,963,341 of record OZ012553.1, on the reverse strand, counting down.
AGGGTAATTTTCTTACGGGAAACATCTGACGGGAAAAGTTTTCCTACGGGAAATTTAGTTATAATGCAAACAAAGTTGCATACGGTTAGCTAATTATTTGATAAAGAGACTGGAGCTTTACAATTACACTTGTCTCCAATGTAGTAGATATTGAAGACCAGTGTACCTAATTGTAAAAGTCACTGTAAGTTGAGTGAATGGATGTCTGAATGAATCGTTCCTCGTGGCGGCGGCGTCGGCGCCTTGACCTTAACATTATGGTAATAGCCCGACACTGTTACATATTGAACACGAAACAAGTTTGTGCACTTGCTTAAGTTTTTATACTTTTCGTTTTTTGGAACATTTTTGAACTTTTACAATTTATATTTGCTGACGTAATCGAATGCGTTTATGTCTTTCGTTTGGTTTTTAGGAATATGTTCAGTTAAGTAGAAAAGAAACCTATTAGTATTTCAGTGGCGGGTCCAGAATGACTATTAGGGGGGAGGGGAGGGGCTTGACCTTGCTGAGGGTAAGTTTTATCAAAGAAATACCATACTTTGAACTATTATTACTTGTCTTTTAACTACACTTAGCTTGAAGATGTCTTTTTAACAGATAAGTCTGCCTTGTAACACTTGTTATTTCCTCTAGACTAGACATATCTAAATGTTAAATACCTACCTACCTGTGCACAGTAAAATAAGTCTAATATCAATAAATTTACCATCATACTCATGTAGGAAATGTTTTAGCAGGATCATAAATTATGATCCTGCTTAAACGTTTCCTATAGGTATGAGTATGATAGTAAATTTAACATTTAGATATGTCTAGAGGAAATAACAAGTGTTACAAGGCAGACTTATCTCATAAAATGGAACAATAAACTTAAACAAGCTACAATAATAAATCCATATCATTGCCGTTGCATATCATTGCATTGATAATAAAAAAATACACTGACGAGCAAAAATCAGCGTTCGAGCACCCATGTGCTGATATAAGTTATTTCTTTTGTTCAAAAATCGCACAGACTAACTAAACATGCGCGGATTTTATAATTAAGTAGGTACCTACGAACCAATGACGTGTGAATAAAAATATTTCAATAGGTATATTTTTATTAGTTTTATTTAAAAGTAGTATAAGGGGGTTATACGAAGGACAATTTGCTATGTCATCATGAGCATGAGTCAACGTTGTACCTATTTATCTTTGCCTTATCTGTGGTCACATGACTTAAATAGGGTCACTGATTTGAGGCTGGCTTTTAATGGTCTCTTACGTAACCTACTAACGTCATACTAACTTAACTATCAGCAACAGTTGCGCTCAACATTTTTGTGGATTCCTTTTTCATAATAAAAATACTGATCTCGATAAAAATCCGTTGCAACAGAAATAATTTTTTTTACAAAAATTAAAAACCGACTTCAAAAACACTGAAAACTTTAAAATAATATAAGAATAGGTACAGACAACATCACACTTCTATATTGAAGTCGGCGCCAAACGATGATCTCCTAGAAAGTGTTAAAATTTGTCACCGACTTCAATATTAGAAGTGTGATATTGTCTGTACCTATTTTTATATTATTTTTAAGTTTTCAGTGTTTTTGAAGTCGGTTTTTATATTTTGTAAAAAAATTTTTTTTAACTTTTTAGTGAATGAAATCTTTTTAGTGAAAGAAACCCTAATTTAATACTCTGGTATTAAATTAGTGTTTTCCTCGATTTTCTATGGGATCCCATCATCAGATTCTGACTATGGGACCATGGGCCCACCCTTGCAGTATACTCTATCGAATACAAAAATAATTTTGGAAATCGGTTTAAAAATGACAGAGTTATGAGGTAACATACATAAAAAAAATACAACCGAATTGATAACCTCCTCCTTTTTTGAAGTCGGTTAAAATACATAAAATGAACATTTTTATCTTACAGCAGAGAGAGACTCAATACTAATCGTCTGCCTTTATCTTAATTATTTCTGCCGCCATGCAGCGGTGCTTGCATTGCTGTGTTCCGGTTTGAAGGGTACGACAGGCAGTGAAATTTCCAAAATTCTTTTTGTATTCTATAGAGTATACTCCTGAGGTTAAGTAACTTGAGTCAGGATCTGATGATGGGATCCCATGAAAATCGAGAGAAATCCTCAAATTTTATAGGTACGTCCAACGTGTTTCGTGTTTTTTCCAAAAATAATATAAGAATTGGTCACATTTCTATATTGAAGTCCGTGCCAAACGATGAGCTCCTAGAAAGTCTTAAAATTTGGTACCGTCTGTAGCTATTGATATATATATGTATTACTTATAATTAACTTTTCAGTGTTAATGAAGTCGGTTTTTATATTCTACTTTACATATAGTAAATAAAATTATTAGGCTTAGCAGACATTTTTCCCTTAATTTTACATGTTTTAAGCAATACTATTTCTCATTGAGCAAATATCTACATTTCAACAAGAGTGAGTTTTTAAATTTTAAGCACAGACTCAAATTGTTGAAGTAGCAAACAGAGTGTTAAGTAATCTTTCTGTATAAAATTAATTTAATAATATATACTTAAAGGGAACAATTACAATACGATAAAAGGGTATATTAGTTGTATATGACAGAAATATAATTTTTATAATGACTTTGTGACATATTTCATTAAAGTTCCGTTTCCGCCTTCCGCAGTGTTGGAGGAAGGACGAATAAATTCATGTTCTCATTCTAGGTCGACCGCATTGAGCTGAACACAGTTAATACAGTATCGGTAAGACCGTAATCAACAGATGATAGCGATGACACAAAAAAGCACGCGAAACAAAAATTCATCGCATCCCGATGACGCACATGGTGGAGCAATTAGTAGTGACCTTCTTTAGTTAGGGCTGTCAGGTCCTTAAACTGAATAGGTATATTAGCGGTGCTAATTACTACAAAACGTACGTTTTTTAATACTGTCTACTCTCAAGTTATAATAATGCACTTCTAACTGATATTCGGTCACGGCGGCCAATCTTCACGGAGACTATAGCCATCTGCGCAGGAGATATTATACTACACAAGTGACTGCGCAAACGCAAGTGCACTCTCTGTTCCTTTACTCGTCTAGTCCGATGGGACGGTTAGCCGACACGCCTTGGAGGAGATCAGGCGCAGGACTCACTGTTTAACGTGCCTTTCGTAGCACGGAGGAGCTTGAGATGTTTCTTATTTTGGTCACCCATCCTAGGACTGACCACAGCAAACGTTGCTTAACCTTAGCAATAGTTCGCTGAGCGCACGCGCCAATGCGCCACCAAGTTATAATAATGCACTTCTAACCGATATTCGGTCACGGCGGCCAATCTCCACGGAGACTATAGCCATCTGCGCAGGAGATATTATACTGCACAAGTGACTGCGCAAACGCAAGTGCACTCTCTGTTCCTATACTCGTCTAGTCCGATGGGACGGTTAGCCGACACGACCGGGGCGAGATCAGGCGCAGGACTCACTGTTTAACGTGCTTTTCGTAGCACGGAGGAGCTTGAGATGTTTCTTATTTTGGTCACCCATCCTAGGACTGACCACAGCGAACGTTGCTCAACCTCAGCAATCGTTCGCTGAGCGCACGCGCCAAAGCGCCACCAAGCTCACTGCTCTCAGTGAAAGTTACGCACTGCTTAAACATGATGCTGTTTAATTCGTTTTTAAAGGATAAATGTAGACAGCATCATGTTTAATTAAACAGTGTAACTTTAGATTGCATTTGAAAACTTCTTGTAGTAAGGTCGTATAAGTCAATCTAGCTAAAACCACCGTGGAGACGTAAGTTTACCTAAAAACGCCTTTGTTTCGAACCGAAGTCATAAAAGGGTGTTAGATGTATGGTAAAGAACTACGGTAATGGTAATACGTTTGGTAATTCGACCAAAAAATGAAACAGCAGATTTGTTCCCGATTTCTCGTATTGGTTTCAGACTCGTTTTACAGTTGGTGTCATTACCTACATGAATCATCTTCGACGCATGAAGCCGCTTTCAATTATCAAAGTGATTCACAGAAGCTCTACATTTTCAGCTGATTACAGTCGGTTTTAAGTAAAACCAACCCTCTTTGATATCTAGTGGTCAAACATAAAATGTAATAGGCAAACCTCCTAAAGGATTCACCAAATATCTGCCAACCCTATTATAAGGTATGGGCAAAACTTTATCTATCACCGCAAGCTACATTATTATCTTCTATCAATTCAGAATAACGTTTTACTTCTAATTTAGCAATTAGTTAGCTAAGGATCAATTGCGTCAATAATAATGCTGATGATCTAGAATTCGATAATGCAAATAAAGTAAAAATCAACTTTAAAAACATTGAAAAGTTGAAAATAATATAAGAATAAGTACAGGCAACATCACACTTCTATATTGAAGTCGATGCCAAACGATAACCTCCTAGAAAGTCTTAAAATTTGGCACCGACTTCAATATAGAAGTGTGATGTTGTTTGTACCTACGAGTATTCTTATATTATTTTTAACTTTTCAGTGTTTTTGAAGTCGGTTTTTATTTTTTGTAAAATATTTTTTATTTTGATATTTTTTTTAAATTTTTTTAAATATATTTTTTTGTGAATGAAATCTTTTTAGTGAAAGAAAAGATTTCATTCACTTAAGAATCGAAGATTTTCATGGGATCTTTTCTTTCACTAAAATCACTCTTCATCCCATCCCATCATCAGATCCTGAAATTAGTAACCTTGGGATCACCCCAGGAGTATAGTCTATCAAATACAAAAAGAATTTTGAAAATCGGTCCACAATTGGCGGAGTCGTCGTGTAAAATACAAAACACGTTGGACATACCAATAAATTTTAAGGGTTTCCCCTCAAATTTTATGGGATCCCATCATCAGATCGTGACTTGGTGAGCTTGGGACCACCCCAAGAGTATACTCTATAGAATACAAAAAGAATTTTGAAAATCGGTCCACAATTGACGGCATAATCGCGTAACATACACACACAAAAAAAACATACGCATCGAATTGAGAACCTCCTCCTTTTTTGAAGTCGGTTAAAAAAGAACGTTCATGTTAAATAATTTTTTTGATTTGAGTTGCGTATCGCAACTTAACGTTTCAATATAGCTGTCTGAAATAAATTTTAACTACGTTTCAGCTCTATAGTAAGTAGTAATTAGTACACTACACAGTAACAGTATTCTTGGTCACAGTGTGATGATGAGTTAAATCAAAAAAGTGCTTTATTGATAAACCTATAGTACTCTTTCCATACAAACACAAGTAATAAAAATGCATCAAGTAAGTACCTTTATTGGAAACAAAAAACTTAAAACAATTGGCACGAGTTCATGTCGCGCTACGCAAGTTCGATCACACAACAATACAATATTAGTGAAGACGCAGTTAGGTCGTGAATAATTAATGGTATATATTATAGGCTGCGTTATTTCGCGTGGCTTTGTGTTGTGAATGGCGTAAATTAGAAAAACAGAGGCACGGCAGTGACGAGCAGAGCGCGTACGATAGTGCGGTACCGCCTACAACAGGGGTTCCCAACCTTTTACCCTGGGCTCATATTTTTTATTAGTGGAATCGATTTTACTCTCGATTCCGAACATACTACATTTAGGTTTGCGCAATTTTATTAAGAGCGTCGGTGGCGCAGTGGACTCGGCACTTGCCTTCCAATCGGGGGGTCGGGGTTCGAGACCCGCCATGTACCAATGTGTTTTTCGTTTCGAATTTCATATGTACATTTGTCTGACGCTCCTACGGTGAAGGAAAACATCGTGAGGCAACCTGCATACATCTGCGAAGAAATTCAATGATGTATGTGAAGTCGACCAATCCGCACTGGGCCAGCGTGGTTGACTAAGGCCTAATCACCCTAATATAGGGTAGGCTCGAGCCCCTCGGTGGGGACGTATATGGGCTGTGGTGATGATGATGATGATGATGAATTTTATTAATAAGTTGTATATTCTTTATAAATTCACAAATGCGAATAATTTTACAATGACATACAAAATAACCCATGCCCAGCAGTGTGATGTTAAGTGGCCGATGATTTGATGTTTATTGTGACATAAAATAATCTGCGCGACTGTACTTTGTTATGGTTTAGGGTAAAATGCGAACGTGTGTCCAGTTGGCGAAAACATAAAAGAGATTAAATTTAAGTTTCACCATCTGGACACGCGTTATAATTTAGGCGTGTCCAGATGACGAAATAATAAATGATACTAATTTTGAGTTTCACCAACTGGGCACACGTGTGTCCAGCCTTTCGTGTCCAGTTGGCGAATAACCCATGCGCCTCACCCAACATTATGCCGAAATACTACGCCCCCTAGGGGTCGGGGGGCGTATTTTAATAATACTTTTATTCAAAAGATGGTTGCAACGTGTCGCTGACTTCGTATAGGTGACACCTTCCGCGTCGCGCGAGTTTATATGAACAATTTTAATAAATATTCTTTATACAGTTTCATTCTGGAGCCGCTCGGTGCACCCCCCCTGGTTCACTTTACGCCCCCCAAGTGGGGCGCGCCTCACTGGTTGGGAAACCTTGGTCTACAACGTATTAATTAATAAAAACCGACACCCAGACACCCAACTTATTTTTGTTATAAAAGAACTATATAAATTAATAAAATAAAATTAATGAAATTATCGCGGACTATTTACGAAGATACTTCCATCCTTCTGTTTTGTTGCATATCTTGCAAATTTCAAACTCTATGGTCGCGCGCCTGGGAATACGATACCTAATCCACGCTCATGTCAGAAATTAGAATCATTCGAGCTGTATAACGGAAGAGCGACCTTAGGCGCTGGCCACACAGAAACGACGTAGGGACAGGGCGTAGATACGACACGCTTACTCGTTAGAAAGGACACCGCCCTGTCCACGACGCGTCCGTGTCTCACGTCTTTTCTGTGTGGCCAGGGGCCCTATTTTTGAATCATTCTTGCGGCATCGAGTGCTCATCAGTGTTCGATTTCTACTTATTTGCGTTTTTTTTGCGACGAAAATCAAAAGAATATTGATCTTCGTCGTAATGTTCTATCGATTTTCATCGCAAGAAAAACGAAAATCAATAGGAATCGAGCACAGATGACGCTTGAAAAGCGCTCGATGCCGGACGAAGGATTCAAAAATAGAACCCCTGCGCCTTAGACAAAAGCCACACGCTTTTTATTCTGGCGTCGTTCTGCAGAAAAATGCATGGAAATGACATTAGCCTGTGTCATCCTCACGATATTTTTTCCACAGCTTATGTCATATCCATACCTTTTTTCTGCGGAGTGACCGCAGAAAAATAAGCGTGTGGCTTTTGTCTAGGGGAGCAGTATATCGCGGCATTTGTAAAATAAAAATTACTGAAAAAGCTTGTCCTTCTAATTTATTTGGTATTATTATTGAAAAATAAATTAAAGAAATAGAGGTGTCTTTCTCAATTGGCATTTTGTAAATATTAAGTGATTTAGTGGCTTGATGAAAAAGCGATTCATTTTCGATCAAACCAGTGAACCGTGACTAAACTAACAATGTTAAGATTTCATGATTTGCTAGCATTCAGCACGCAAGGATCATCTTTCAGGCTAATTAATGGATGATGACAACAATTATTTCGAGTTCCATTGTCTGTGTGGCCTTTGTCGGACAATGTCACGTCTAATAGGCAAATTCTTTTCACTTCTGGGCCCAATTTTTTAGAATCGATAATTTGTCGTATTTGGGTGTTTAACGAAAAAATGACTGTGGTTAATTCTATAGTCAAGTGGTACGTGAACCTATCTGTATTTATAAAAAGGTTTTGGTGATTGACAGATTGCGGTATCAACGTCGAACCCAAACTCCTGGAGCTGAAGCGTGAAATTCGGCACAGGGGTACGTTGGCTTATGTGGGCTTATGTTGGCTAAGGAATATAAGGAAGGATGAAATATCCTTCTTTATATTTCGAAATGAAATACCCACATTAAGCTGAGTAATCCCCACCCAAAAAGGAAGGACATAATTTTTTAAAATTTATATTCTATATTTGCGATCAGTCTTTTAATCAACTTTGAGCAAATCTGTGCTGTTTATTTGGCTTTTTATAGGAGACTCTCCAGCGGGAGTACTCCTATATTCATAAATCTAGCATTCAGCTCCTGAACATCAGAACGCTTTAAGCGTTTATGGTAGCTGATGCTTGTTAGTGGTATTTGATGCTTGTTAGTAAAGACTTAAAAATAAGGATAAAACAGTACTTAACCATAAATAATGGGCATCGTCTAAAGATGACCGACACATCTAAGCAGTATAATGATCTAAAGCTGCTCTTGTGATTGTAAATGATTTTTAGGGTCAAACAACTTTTTGTCAATTGTCTTTGATAAGCTAGACGATTGTTTCCGATGTTTTCCGAGGCCCATTTTTTGTCTTGATTTACTGTATAGTGTTGAGTTTTATGACCTTCTCGAAATTTGCGGGAACAGCTGTGTATATAAAATACATCTCCGTGAATCATCGTCATCATCATTTTCCGTGAAGGAATTTGAAAATTTACAATTGCTTTAGTTGGTAAAAGGGCGTCGGTCTCCCACTGCAGCCATTTTATCTAAGAGTGTATTTCATTAGCCAACTGCATAGCAGTAGGGGCGGTGCAGTGTTGCCGCGACACGACTGGTTTCTGAATAAACGCGACGAGTCGCCAATACCCATATGAAGTACTAGATTTTGCCCGCGACTTTGTCCGCGTGGAAATAGTAATTTGGGTAACTTATTCTTTATCCAATTTCCTCATATCTTTTCCCATAACTTAAACTATCCTCATACTAAAATTTATCTAATTCAGTTCATCGGTTATTGATTCTCCATTCAAACTTCTACCCCCCTTTTCACCCCTTCTGCGACAAAAACTATCAAACTCAAAACTCAAAAATCTTTATTCAATATAGACCTTTACAGACATTTATTGACGTCAAAAAATAACATAAACATCTTCAACCAAGAATCTAATTAACTAAATTATTTAATCCTTGTATGTACACACACGGTGAGAGCGTCGGTGGCGCTGTGGACTCCGCACTTGCCTTCCAATCGGGAGGTCCGGGTTCGAGACCGCTATGTACCACTGTGTTTTTCGTTGTTCGAATTTCATATGTACATTATCTGACGCTCCTACGGTGAAGGAAAACATCGTGAGGCAACCTGCATATATCTGCGAAGAAATTCAATGGTGTATGTGAAGTCGACCAATCCGCACTATGGGCCAGCGTGGTTGACTAAGGCCTAATCACCCTAACATAGGGTAGGCTCGAACCCCTCGGTGGGGACGTATATGAGCTGTGATGATGATGATGATGATGTACACACACCCCAACCATTATGAAGATGTGTGCAAATTACAAGTCAAATGAAAAATATCCTTTGTCCTTTCCCGGGGCTCAAACTATCTCTATACCAAGTTTTATTTAAATAGGTTTAGCGGATTAGGCATGAAAAGGTAACAGACAGACACACTTTCACATTTATAATATTAGTAAGTAAGTATGTAAGTATTTCTATGGAGTATTATAATATTAGTATGGATTATTAGCATAAATTTTAGCTACAAAAGGTATTTCATCTGTCTAATAGCTTACCCAGCTTTTATTATTTGCTGCTATTTGCATATACAATTACATTTTGATTTATGGTTAGAATGAATATGAATAAGATGCACAGAACACAGAAAGAGGTTAGAAGGGCTATGTGGGCGGGGCACGCGTAGTCACAACTATGACTAAATGCTCATACTTGTGGCCCCGCAACGCGAACGCGTTGTTTAATCACTGACGGACAACTACAGTGAGTGTATCGTGAAGCGCGGCGCTATAAATATAAAAAAATGCCTTCTTGTGCTATAATTACTTGTAAAACAAGAAGTCAGGTGTCAAGTGTAGCTAAAGAAGGAATTTCTTTTCATCGGTAAGTAGTAAATTAATCATAATGACCATATTCCATAGATCATAATGTCAAAATCCACCAAAACTGATCATAACGATAAGTTACATAATATTTTTCTAAAAAATATCATTACCGGCAATGTACGCCCGCGATTCTTGCCATATTACTTAGAGTGCGCAATGTAGTACACTGCTTTCGGTAGTGACGCATTAACGCAGTAGTCGCAGTACAAGGGATAGTGCCGTGCTAATCAAAAAACGCACGCATTACATTTTATCGATAAATTTATATTTTAAAATATTTGTATAAAGTAAAAATAACATATTATTTGTCACTTAAAATGCCATAATAATAATTATTACTTATCGATAATACAGAATGTTTGGCGAAGCTAACACCTACCCTTTCTAACATCCTATTCATATAAGTACGGCGATGTAATCAAAGATTAAAATTGTAAAATTAATTTCAATTTTCACGATACAATTAGTTCGATTAGTAAAAAAATTATGGGCAAATTCTAAACTAATTTTACAACTTAGAATTTTTAATATCACCATAATATTTATATGACTATTTTAGCATAGGTAGGTGGCCATGCAAGACATGAAGATTTGAGTACTTTAAAAAACACAAATTTACAGGTAAATATTTACTTTACAAATATTTACTTCTCCATCCAACTAAAATATCCTAACAACTAAACTACCGCACGTCCGTTTGTCAGATTATCCATTCTAGTTTATGCTTTCAGACCGGCGCATTATAGTATTATAGTTTTTCTTTTATTTTACGTCTAACCTACAACATTTTTGAGCTAAAAAGCTTTAATTTTGTTATATGGAAACAAAATATTACTTGAATATTATTAATTATAAACGTATAATGAAAGTAATAATTATTTTTTGGTTTTCTAAATATTTCAAATGGTTAAATTGCTGGCAATATTTAATATCGATAGCTATTAATAGATGTCAATCACTAAAATAATGTTATTTGTACACGCGGCTCTGGACGTCAGTGAATTTCTATGAATGAGGAGCCCAGTGAGCGTTGTGATTGGTTCAGCCCGATTTCGCGCGACTTTGCATGGGCGGTGCAAGGAAAAGAAGTGGGAGCAAAACTGGCGACAGCGGTTCCCGTACAAACGGTGCATGATTGCCTTTCTAACCTCTTTCTGTGTTCTGTGATAAGATGTATGTAGGAGTAGCTGTTTTATATGTATAGGTAAAAATTACCTATACTAATATTAATATTATATAGAAAAAAAAGATTTGTATTTTTGTCTTTGTATTGATTAGGCTTCGAAACTACTGAACCGATTTGAAAAATTCTTTCACTAGTAGAATGCTACAATATCACTGAGTAATATAGGCTAAAGAATATTTTCCTATGGGAAAATATGGAATTCCCACGGGAAAAACGAAGATAACGCAGGCGAAGCTGCGAGTGGAAAGCTAGTGTTTAATAAAGATAGTTAAGTTACAGTTTAGGTAAGTATTTTATGGACTGCTGACCAGTTGTTAGGTGTCACTCCATTGTTGAACGACTTACCTTAAACTCTTCCTTGATGGAATTCTTCAGCATTCCCCCAGAGAATATGATGCCGTCAACCAGAAAGTTGCACATGAAGGAAGCGGCCACCACGACCCAACCCCAGCCGCCGTCAGGGGGTACGACCTACAAAGATATTAATTAAAATTAATGAAATTTAATCTTCGATAATCAGAAGACAGTAGACACAACAAATTACACCAGGCGTCTCTGTATCTACTCCGCATAAGACATGCAGAAAATTACTGGGTACTACTGTACAGTCTGTGGCTCGATATTTTATGTCAAAAGCACTGACCTGTGGCCCAATTCTGCTAATAAGTTACAGCCGAATCGAAACTAAACCGTTACGATCGACCAATCCTAGCGCGTATATTGCCATGCAACTGTTCGATGACGTGATAATGTGGCGTTCTGATTGGTCGATTGCAACGGTTTAGTTTCGATTCAGCTGTAACTTATTAGCAGAATTGGGCCTCGTAGGGTTACTCTTGAACTATTTCAGATGGATCGTCATTGGGATTGTGATGTTTTCATACGCTTGAGTAACAACACTAGCGCCAAATTGGATCCGTATTTTGAGAAAATTTATTGGACTGAGTTTGGTTCACCCAAAATCCGCACAATACGGGGTCAATTTAAAGCCAATGTGCAAAAATAAGCGTACGAAAAATCACAATCTCAATGCCGATCGATCGGATTGGGTTCAAGAGTAAAGGTGCACTTTGAGGCGCGTGACCGAGACAGGAGACCGCGACGCGCGACCCGAGACAGGAGACCGCGACAGTGTCTTCTGTCGCTTCGCATAATTGAGGAACGCGACAGAGACCAGAGACAACCAGTTGGGCGGTGGCGGGTAAAATGCGTGAACGCCTTAAATATAAGCAGTGATCTCTAAAATGTCGAAGCTTCTTCAAATACTGCTTGAAGAAGAAGAGGATGACGACCTAATACTGTACTACTTATACAAAAAGAGACGACGTGAAATGAGTTCCCTGTACTACCAAACTAGAAGCACGGAAGGGTTTTATTCCTTGTTAATTAATAATCATTTATCATTGGAAGAAGAAAAATTCAGACAATACTTCAGATTAAATAAAAATCAATTCGATTATGTATTAAGTTTAGTCAAAACCACACGCGACACGCGACACCACCGGTTCTGGAGCGGTCGCTTTGCCGTACTGTCTCTGTCGCGCGTCGCGGTCGCTTGTCTCGGTCTCACGCACAAATGTTCTTCATGCAATATGCTAGATGACTAAACATTTTTTTTGCTTTAATAGAAGCTCATTCATATAATAAACAGAAAGAAAAAATCGGTTTTCGAATAACTATAAAAACAACCAAGATATAAGGTATTAAAGATTTTTCTCCATCTCTTTCTAGCAAAACGGCAATTTACAAGGAGTTAAATATGGCCGTACTCAACGATGACGTCACGGTTGATGTCGGATCTCTCTGTCTAATCGCCTTCAAATTAACAACTTAAAATGCTTGTATCTAATGTATTTCTAAGCCGATTTTAATTCTAATTTCACAGGACTGCATCTTTTTCCACGGTATTTTAATATTTATTGACGAGACGTAAAAATTTGAATTGAGTCATCATCCCAATTGCATACAAAGCAGACGTGTCGCGGTCTCCTGTCTTGGGTCGCGTGTCGCGGTCTCCTGTCTCGGTCGCGCGCCTCAAAGTGCACCTTAACACTATTGGACACAAGTTGGCAACTGCGATTTATTAATCTTTTGGAAACCACGGCCGTAAGCATAATTACAATATATGGCTAGTAAATAATGTATATGTTGTTAATTTAAAATAAAAATAAACACATTACGCATTCCACCCTGCACGCGTTTGCATCTCCGATGGAGTGAATATCCCTGGCATATACCGACTTGGGCATATTTTGTTTCTATTTCACGAGGACGAAACATTAAATTAATTTTATGACACTATGCACCAGATACACCAACTACACACAAACAAATCAAGCACTCTTTAGAAAACATTTTGCAAACAAATTGGACCTGTGAATTGGACGTAGGTAGGTATTCCAACTACTGTGATTCTAATGACAAATAAAACATGACAAATCAATTATAATATATAGATTAAACATAAAGTAAAAAAATGCTGTCAAAATTAATTTCAAATGGTACTGTGGATTTTTCAGACTCTGAGAGTATTATACTTACACTAACATAAATGCTTTAGGCGTATTGCCCTCGAGTATGATGGAGTTAAATAGCCTCTGCAGCGTTTTCCGGACTGGTAGTCCACCCGCTTTCAAAAGCTCAGCTGTAACTCCATCATCACCCGGTGCCTTGTTGTTTTTTAGCTGTTTGAGAGCCACACTAATCTCGTACAGGCTGACATCCGGGATGTCTTCGGTGTAATGCCGGATCAATTTGGCTCTAGGATCTGTAGCCTGAATGACAGGTGCCTGCGATGTTGTGTAAAGCTGTCCATAGAAGCGTTCGATCTCAGCCATAAGCTCAGGTCGAGACGTAACGACTCTGCCGTCCTCTGTCTTCAGCTTCGTCAGCAGACTCTGACCGAGTGACAGATCTCTTGCGAACACTTTGGAGCCCTTGTTCCGCTCGATGGCTTCCTTAATACGTTCTGTATTAGATCGGCGTATGTCGCGAGTCAGAGACTTCGAGATCTGTTTGTCGAGTCGCCGACGAGCATCTTCAGAACACTGCAGACCCATCCCACGCCTTTCTTCCATGAGCTTAATTGTCGGCTCTGAGATCTTGCTCCTTTGCTTAGTACGGCTGGGTTTGAAAAACTTCGAACCCACCGTAAGGACAGTTTCCACAAACCTGTTATTATATGTGTCCACATCCGTGCAATCCTCCAGGCAAGCGAAGCGATTCTGCAATTCGAGTTGGAAGCGTTCGGGGTTTTGGATCTGGATGGCTTCAGGACGGAGCGTTGACTTCATCAGTCGATACCTCTCAGCTTTTACGTTAAGATTCAATGCGCCTCTCACCATTCGGTGATCGCTTCCCGTGTTGAACGCATTGATCACTGAGACGTCATTGAAAATGCGAGTCTTAGTCGACATGATGAAGTCAATCTCATTTTTTGTCACGCCATCCGGACTTTTCCAGGTCCACTTTCGATGCAGCCGTTTTTTGAAAAAAGAGTTCATCATATAGAGTCCCTCTCTCTCCATGTAATCGGCTAGCATTTGACCACGGTAATTTTTTTTTTTTTTTTTTTTTATGAATGCTGGATGAGCGTTTGGCCTCCATCTCACCTGATGGAAAGTGATGATGAGGCCGAAGATGGGACACGCCTAGCCAGAAGGTGCCTATTCACTCTCATCTTGAATAACTCCAAGTTATATTGCTCAGGGAACAAATCCGCGGGCAAAGAGTTCCACTCCCTTGCCGTTCGCCATATGAATGAGGAAGCGCATCGCTTCGTGCGTTTAATTGGAATATCAATGACAAAAGGGTGGAACCCCAGCCGCCGTCTGGTTCCCCTGAGATGAAAAGGAGAAGCCGGAATTATTTCATGTAATTCCAAAGCACACTCTCCGTGATATATCCTATAAAATACCGATAAACATGCCACCTTACGACGATGTTCGAGGCTCTGAAGCTTGGCCCCCGTTAATTTGGTGTCACCAATGAGGGTCTTAGCACGCTTATCAATAGAATCAAGGGCCGCTAGTTGATATTTGGCAGACCCATCCCACAAGTGGCAGCAGTACTCCATACAAGATCGAACTTGTGCTTGATATAGTTGGAGCAACTGTTCCGGTGTGAAGTACCGCCTGACCTTGGAGAGAATGCCGAGCTTCATAGCCGCAATTTTGGCAACGGTTTCTATGTAACTACCAAAGTTGAGATTGTTAGTTACTTGCATACCAAGTAGGTGGAGATGATCAGTTACCGGTATGGATATACCACGGAAAGTCGGAGTCAGATAGAAAGGACTCCGTTTAGTGGAGAACAAACACGCCTGCGTTTTGCTAGTATTAAACTGGACCAAATTAGCGTCACCCCATTCAGAGACCGCCCGGAGTGTAGAATTCAAACGGTCCATCATCGACTCCCGACAAGACCGGATCTCCTCTTTATTGGCCTTTGCATTGGAGACATATCTATCAACGACTGTGGTGTCATCGGCATACCCGAAGGTTCCAGGCACCAACAAGTCGTTGACGTGCAGAAGAAAGAGTGTTGCCGAAAGTACGGAACCTTGAGGAACTCCAGCATCAATAGTCAGTTGTTCGGAGCAGCAGCCATCTAATACTACTTGCATGGAACGTTCACTCAAAAAGTTCGAGATCCAATTGCAGAGGTTCTGGGGTAGACCATACGATGGAAGCTTGCCTAACAGGCTAGAATGCCAGACCCTGTCAAAAGCTTTGGATATGTCTAAAGAGACTGCGAGAGCCTCGCCGTGCCCATCAATAGCTTCTCCCCATATATGTGTGGCATACACGAGAAGATCTCCCGTTGACCGGCCCTTTCGAAAACCGTACTGACGGTCGCTGAGGAGGTCATTATCTTCAAGGTATGCGAGGAGACGGTTGTTTAGAACACGCTCCATACATTTACACAGCATGGACGTGATTGAGATAGGTCGATAGTTAACTGGATCGGCTCTACTACCCTTCTTAGGTACTGGTTGTACATTTGCTAGCTTCCAAGACTTGGGAACCACTCCAGTCGCAAGTGAGAGTCTGTACAGGCGGGTCAATACGGGAGCCAACTCGGGCGCACAGTTGCGCAGCACAATAGCCGGTATGCCATCAGGTCCGCTGGCTTTATTCACGTCTAGATTTCTTAGAACCTTAAGTACCTCTTTTTGGTGAATGTGAACTGCTGACATGGAGCAGTCAGCTTGAGGTAGAGTTGGAGGAGGTTTTCCTGCAGAGTCCAAACGTGAATTCTCAGCAAAAAGAGAGGCAAAAAGATTTGCTTTCTCTTCTGCCGTATGGGCCAGTGAGCCGTCAGGTTTCAACAACGGTGGTAAGTTCAGTGGACAGAAGTTAGCTTCGGTTGCTTTGGCCAGGGACCAGAAAGCTTTGCTGCCCGTTGGGTATGAGGCCAGCTTTGATCCAATGCGGCCGATATGAGCAAACCTTGCCCGGCATAACTGCTTCTTGCATGCCTTAGCAACTTTATTATAGGCTTTCTTCAGGTCATGGGTATTTGGAGCTTTGTATCGTCGGGCTTCAGCCCAAGCCTGGTATGCCGCCCGCTTCTGGACTTCGGCGTGGCGGCACTCATTATTGAACCAGGGACGTGCTTCGGTGCCATTTGGGACGTCAGAGTAAGGAATGAAATATTCCATACCCAGACGAACAATCTCCACGATAGCATCGGCGCAGCTCGAAGAATCCCCAGAAGAAAAGCAAGTACGCCAAGGATACGATGCATAAAACTGGCGCATTCCGTCCCAATCCGCTAGCTTGTATCTCCACACCCGTCTCTTACCTCGAAGGCCATGATCGGGTGGAGAGTATACTGACACAGCTTTCACCAGACAGTGGTCGGAAGTACCTAGAGGGGCTTCAACCGTCACGGTATAACGGTCTGGATCAGAAGTCAGCAATAAGTCGAGACAGTTGGCCGTGTGTGAATCAACGTCGGGAACCCTAGTAGCGCAGTTGACAAGTTGGGTAAGATTAAGTACTATCGCGAGATTATACGCCTCCCTCCCTGCAAGATCGGTTTTTTGGTGTGGGAATAGCCATTCCTTGTGGTGGGCATTGAAATCACCGAGAAAGGCCAACTGCGCTGACGGATACCTACCCTGAGCTTCAATAGCCGTATCATGCAGATATTGGAACAAGTTGGTAGTTTCTTGATCTCCACTGTGCGAACGGTAGACACAGGAATATATGATCTGTGCATTACCAGTATCAACCAAAAGCCATAGAACGGAAAAACGAGGAGCTTCAAGGTGCTTGAGACGCCTGGCACAGATGTCGTCGCGGATGTACACACAGACACCGGCACGAGAAAGAAACCTATGCTCAAGCGTGTACCCAGGATAATAGAGGTACGCCGCGTTACTCGGACATTTAATCTGCGTTTCGGTAAGGAACAGCAGATGCGGCTTAACGGTTTCTAGTTGGTGGTGGACCGGGTTGAGATTTGAGTGCAATCCACGTATGTTGGTGAAAAGCACTTTTAATGGGAGGACGTGCAACCGCTGTTTAACGTTTTTCCTTTTCGTACTTTTCATATTTTAAATTTTGAAAGTGGAGTGAACAGGCACTAGGATGGAAGTTGGACGAGGCTCCTCACTGTGTCGAACCCAACTAGGTACTCAGACTGCCACACAAAATAGTCACTCGACTCGGAGACTGCGGGGACGCCCGAACCCCCCCGGGAGTGGCCACCTGGTCCTCCCTTCCGGTCGCCAACCGGCAAGGTGGAGCACCCCGGGATTTTTCGTTGGAATTCCGGATTCCAGCTCCAAATTGCCCCACTTTCAACTCACTATCGCCACGCTTGCCTAGCCTTGCGTTGAAGTCTCCCATGACAACGGTGTAGTGAGTTTTGGAAGCATGTATTGCCCGAGAAATGTCCTCATACATGGCTTCCACTTCCTCGTCGGGGTGCGTCGAGGTCGGGGCGTATACCTGTATGACCTTCAACGAATACCGTTTGGTAATTCTGAGTATAAGGTACGCCACCCTATTCGACACACTTCCGATCTGTACAACGTTGTTCACAAGAGACCTGTGGACGATAAATCCGACACCACCTTGGGACAGGTCTTCGCCCTCCCGGAAATAGAGCAGGTTGCCGGATTTGAGAACCATCGTGTCCTCACCCTCTCTTCGGACTTCGGACAGTCCCACTACACTCCAGCAAATCCTGCTTAGTTCCTTTTCAAGTTCCAGCAGCTTCTCCTCGGTCCGCAGTGTGCGCGCGTTATATGTGGCCAGGGCCAAGGTCGTTTGACGGGGGATCTCCGCCGCCCGGGGATTCTTTGCACCCCAGGTCCCAGTACCGCGTCGACGTCCGTCACCGCCGGCACGGCCTCCAGAACCGCCGGGCACTTGGGGCCTTTGTTTTAGGTTTAAGTTCATGGGGGGTTTTGGGCCGTCTCCCACCACGCTGGCCCAGTGCGAGTTGGTGGGGAGCGCCAGAGCCTCGTCTGTTATATAGCAGGGTGCACCGCGTGCAGGTGAGGTTGGCTTGGGTCCCAATAGGTGATATTTGGAACCCCTTACACCCCTTAAAGCATGGCACAGGGGTGTGGTGGCACTTTTCTTCAAAAAGGGCGACAGGGCCCAGTTGAAGAACTACAGACCCATCACGCTCCTGAGTCATGTATACAAGCTGTTCTCGAGAGTTATCACGAATCGTCTCGCGCGCAGGTTTGACGACTTCCAGCCTCCCGAACAAGCCGGTTTCCGTAAAGGCTATAGTACCATAGACCACATCCATACGCTGCGGCAGGTTATACAGAAGACCGAGGAGTATAATCTGCCACTATGCTTGGCGTTTGTGGACTATGAGAAAGCCTTCGATTCTGTCGAGACCTGGGCCGTACTTAGATCACTCCAGAGGTGCCAAATAGACTATCGGTACATCCAAGTGTTGCAGTCATTGTACGAAAACGCCACCATGTCAGTCCGCCTTCAGGACCAAAACTCGAAACCAGTACGACTTCAGCGTGGTGTGAGACAGGGTGACGTTATATCGCCGAAACTGTTCACAGCCGCGTTGGAGGATGTATTTAAGCTTTTGGACTGGAGAGGACTCGGCATCAACATAAACGGCGAGTACATGACCCACCTTCGTTTTGCCGATGATATCGTAGTCATGGCTGAGACCGTGGAAGATCTAGGCACAATGCTCGAAGACCTCTGTAGAGTTTCCCAACAAGTGGGTCTTAAAATGAACATGGACAAGACCAAAATCATGGTGAATTCCCATGTAGTACCCACTCCTGTGAAGGTTGGCGGCTCTACACTGGAAGTTGTTGACGAATATGTTTACCTGGGACAAATAGTCCAGCTCGGTAAGTCCAACTTCCAGAAAGAGGTAAATCGACGAATCCAACTCGGCTGGGCAGCGTTCGGGAAGCTACGCAGCATATTCTCGGCCAATCTACCGCAGTGTCTTAAGACGAAAGTCTTCAATTCGTGCGTGTTGCCAGTGATGACGTACGGAACTGAGACGTGGCCGTTTACAATGGGTCTCATCAGAAGGCTCAATGTCACTCAAAGGGCAATGGAGAGGGCTATGCTCGGGGTTTCTCTACGCGATCGCATCAGAAATGAAGAGATCCGTAGAAGAACTAGAGTCACCGACATAGCCCTAAGAATTGCAAACCTTAAGTGGCAGTGGGCAGGACACATAGCTCGCAGGACTGACGGCCGTTGGGGCGGAAAGGTCCTTGAGTGGCGGCCGCGTACCGGGAGACGCAGCGTTGGTAGGCCCCCCACAAGTTGGACCGACGATCTGGTGAAGGTCGCGGGAAGCCGCTGGATGCGGGAGGCGCAGGACCGATCGGTTTGGAGATCCCTGGGGGAGGCCTATGTCCAGCAGTGGGCGTCTCTTGGCTGAAATGATGATGATGATAACATAAATAAAAATATAGTGATACTGACATTTAGTAGTACTAATATCACAAACTAATAAGTGAACAAGTGACTAATATTAATTATTCTCATGGACTCGTACCACTTAGTAATATAAAGTTTAGAATATAATATACAGAATATAAAGTATAGTTTAGAATAGTTATTTTTTTAATTCAGGTCATCTGCAATGTTTTGATTATACTCGCATTTTAGTATAAATTAATTTTGAACTATTCAACAGAACTGGAAATATAAAGTTATTTAGTGACTTATTTTCTTCTCATATTTTTTTTTGTAATTTTGCAACAAAACTTCGTCCTTTCGTCTGCATAAAAAATAGTAATTTTTTGAGTACATATTTCTTTTTCATTTAATTACTTCTCACGTAATCATTTTCATGTTGAAAGTATTTCGTTTTTTCTTTTTATAGCACAAAAATTATGATGATGCCATTTTTTTTAGCAAGGTTCCTAATCCTATTTAGGTATGCAATGTACAATTAAGTTATAGTTTTCTTTATTATTATTTTAATTCATTTTGTTTTCTATTTTAAGTAAAATGTAAAAATTTTTTCGAGAAATAAATTCTTAAACCTTAAAATTTTACAAATAAATTTAACTTATTCATTATCATTATCACAGCTCATACATCCTCACCAAAGTTTTCCGAGTTTCTTTGCGGATGTATGCAGGTTGCCTCACGATGTTTTCCTTCACCGTAGGAGCGTCGTCGAGCGTCGATATTATTCATAATAAAAAAATAAACTCGATCTATGCCTCAACTATTTTCAGGAGATGTATAGAAAGAATAACAACGTACCTACCACAAATACAAAATAGATATTAATAAAATCTTGGAACATCGTCAATGCAATCTAATTTTAAAAATATTTAACTTGGTCAATATGTGACAAACAAGAATCGGCCGGTAAGACAAACACATTACAACATTATTTGCGGGAAACCGGTATGGGTGGAGTTCTAGAAAAATTATCGGATTGCCAATTATCTTAATGCCTCAATGAGCTCGCGGATTGATAGACAAGGTTACCTTTATTCTTTTAATACGGTTACGGTGTGGAAGGTTAGTAACTACATAGT
Source organism: Schoenobius gigantellus (assembly GCA_963935595.1). NCBI lineage: Eukaryota > Metazoa > Arthropoda > Insecta > Lepidoptera > Crambidae > Schoenobius > Schoenobius gigantellus. The sequence goes on along the minus strand of OZ012553.1, from coordinate 25,942,192 downwards.
GTGTCAAAAAACACCATGTAGCACCTACGAACTTATGTGATTTCAGGCAAAAAGAATTACATATAGACATTACTATACCATTTTCATGTGTTCACTTCATATTAGAATAGCTGCGTGCCCGCGAACTACGTTTCGCCATATATTTTTTTCCCGTTTTTACAACATTATTCATTGATGCTTAGCTCCTATTAGTCGTAGCGTGATGACCTTCCTCGGTAAAAGGACTATCCAACACAAAAAGAATTCAGTAGTTCCTGAGATTAGCGCGATCAACCAAACAAACAAACAAACAAACAAACAATCAAACAAACTCTTCAGTTTTATAATATTAGTATAGATATCAAATATAGAACAATTAGTGTTTATTTGTATACGAGTTGTGCCTGCGATTTCGTTCGCGTGGATGTCGGCAAATAACAACATGTAATTTTTTCCCGTTTTTGCTAAATTTTTTATTGATGCTCAGCTCCTACTAGTCGTAGCGTAATGTTATTATAACCTATAGTCTTCCTCGATAAATGGACTACCTAACACAAAGAGATTATTTCAATTTGAATCAGTAGTTCCTGAGATCAGCGCGTTCAACCAAACAAACAAACTCTTCAGCTTTATAATATTAATTAAAAATATAGATTACAACCAAAGCTAATTTTGTAAATAACGGGAATTTTTCGACATGAATGTTGTGTAGTCTTTTTTTTTGTTAAAAATTACTAATATGGTGATAGAAATTACACAAATACCTATTATATTGATAGTAAAATTAAGCTTAAAAAAGAAACAAATTCTGTATTTACGATGAAGCCGGTGCTAATAACATAATTATTATGATTTACTACTTTGTTTGAAGAATTTCGATTTTATTTGATTAAGCAATATACCTACTTTATTATTATTATTCTGAGTAGGTACATATACAATAATTGGAACAAAAAATTTAGTAGAATGACAAAATTACTAATAGGCCTGTAAGATATCCAATTATTAGTATTAAGCAGTGGTATAATCAAATCAATAACAAATAAATGAAAATACTACTCGAACGAGTCTTGTAATTTTATTGGTTACGTTATACCTTTATATACATGTAACAATCTAATAGGCTATAAGGATGTAAACTCCGATAATGGAAATAGTCCACGCCATCAAATCAAATGTAAATTGTGCTACGTGCTTTAGTATCTCTCGCCTCTTTCGCCATACTCTTTTGAAAGCCATTGTATATCAGTATGGTCTCGACTTGGGTTTTAAATTCAAATAACAATCTTGCTAAATTATAAAAAGGAGTACTGTTAACGTGATTTCTGCGAAGGCCAAAGAGATAGTTGCCAGTAAGCATGCGTTGATAACTTTTTCCGCTATCTTCCGAGCCACTAGTAACCTTTTCTGCTTCTTTTCGATTGTCATGTTTGTATGCCTCCAATTCGATTAACGTATCCCGATATTCTAAAGGTTTCTCGAGGGTTTGGGTTTGGCGTTATTTTTTCATATGTTTGGGAGCATCGCAGCTACAAGCAGATAGGCATTCCGATTTGGTGTCGATCTTTTCTGTCTGGATTGTGACCGTCCTCCGCGTCTCAACTTTATCGAAACTTAGCAAGACACGGCATATGTGTAGGCTGACTATGAAGACTATTAATGTGTTAACGTAAGACAGATAGAACATAGCAAAAAAACGAGGGCATCTCGCTTAGCCCCATTTATTCGGATATCACATTAAAAACGTCTCGTCATGTTGATTTTTGGGGTGTGACTGAAATGTCATTCAACTGAGTTTTTTTTGTCGTCTTTTTAACATGTCTGTCAGATTGACTGCCAGCTCTAAGTAGGTAAGTAAATCATTTCGTTTATAACAACTTGATTCTTTTAAGATGTTTGGATTTAATTAAGAATGAAAAAAAAACAACTTGATTTCGCATTCGCTTGGGGTATGTGTAGCGCATGTTGATGTACATAATTAAAGGAAAGATTACACATTCCTCCGATATATTATTATACAGGTAAGTAATATATAATTGCAGGTGCGTTCAAGTTATCGCTAACGTCGTACGTACGGCATAATTCGCTTTAGTCGACATCCGTTGGTCATTTACGATATGATTTGCCATCATTTAAACGATGACACCAGGATTTTATCGGAGTGTCTTTTCGAATCCGGGTCCTTGTAGAAGTCGATTGCTATTCCAACCCGATAGAAGCGTAATCGAAAAATAACTTATAGGATAAAACTGAAAACTGTAGGATAGGTTAGACGTTGAAACTACATGTTTCGTGCTCCGCTCACAAAAATCATTTATTAAGTAAAATCCACTTCGTCGCCATTTTGTCTCGCCTGGGTCCGAATAGCAATCGCCTTCCCAAGGGACCCAAGACCGTATAGAACGGAAAGGCTATGCGGACCCGATAGTGAATTGTTATGCATATTTTTACACACACAATGAAGCTGCATGTTTCACGCTCCACGTCCGAATAGCAATCGACTTCTATAGGGACCCGGGTCCGAATGGACACAGCTAAGTTTTATACACTTTAGTACTGTAAGATTGTCATCGAATGAAATCATCAGGCAATTAGACACTTGAAATTACATAATTTGCAAAACGGTGTACTTAACTCAATTTAAAGAGAAATATAAGTCTAAAGTTTAGTGGATTAAAGATAAAATTTTAATCGATGCTACTTTTTAATTTTATCAGAATAGGACTCATGGGCCATGCGTCCTATTCTGGTAAAAGTCATGGCCAATTTCACCTTGACCTTGTCTTAGCTTAGGACAATCCTAAGTGGCATGCCGTCACATTATTTTCGTTAAAGACAAGAAGTGACAGCATACTACTTTGGATTGTCCTAAGCTAAGACAAGGCTAGTGAGTTTGACCGTCAGTAATAGCGTCGTCTGCGTGGATTCATCTATCTTACTTATTTCTGCCGCCAAGCAGCAGAGCTCGCAATGCTGAGTTCCGATTTGAGGTAAGACAGGCAATGAAAGTACTTGTTACTGTGACTTGACATCTTACGTCACAAGTTAACAAAGTACACTGGGGTCCTTACAGAATCGTATATTTGCAAATTTTACAGGAACTACATGATGGTAACTCAGAATAGTCATATACCATAAAAGGGGCAGCCTTTGTCAAACTCGTTTTGTAAAAAAAATGATTTCACTTTACAGTGAATAGCTACGTTTTACGTTTATAACAAAAAAAAAACTTTTTTGTCTTAAAAAAAAAAGATTTTCCGCCATTTTCAATTCAAGGAAGGATTTGTATGTGTTAAAATCACATACAAATTTAAGGTGATTAAAAAAGTTCGTGTTTAAGGGTGGAACTCTTTAAGCAATATGTGTGCTATTCTGACCCCTTCCATAATTATTTTTTCAGTATTTCTGCTGTGTTGCTATCATATCAAGTTTACGAGATACACGACCCTAGGTTCAGGGTTATCTACGCCGATGCCGTAATGGGAGAGTCTTGTACTTGCTACGACTTTAGGATCAGGCGATAGTCTTGCTCGTAATAAAACAGATGGTTGCTTTTACGTAACTAACACTTCCATGTGAAGGTTATTCAAAGTGTAAGCAACAATAAATTATAACAAAGACACGCTCGTTCTTCGTGTTTGCCCAATATTATCAAAAAGGGTCAATGTCACAATATAGGATATTAAAATAGAATGTATAAAGCTAGCACGTTAGAGCAAATTATTACTTTTAGAATACCTGAGTGTACCAGGGAAACATAGTTTCCGTGGTGGAATATTTAGATACTACCTACTAAAATCGTAGTAATTAAATAATCATATTATATGCGAAATTCGACATCTTTGTGTCATGTTTGTAAATAAACTTAAGGTGGGTCATTACTTAGTTTGATCTTAGCTGTTTTCATGTAGGTAATATAATTCAAAACGATTATTGTTTCCCTATTAACCACGCGTGCGTACTCTCTAGCGATGTGACTACTGTAAATATCGTCTCATCACTGTAGTGGTTGGTAAAAGTTCCACGCATTAAGCGAAGACAGATAAAAATAAAAGCGATTTTGAGTTCTGATTAAATAACTAAATTAGTTTGTTATTAATCTGGTAGTAAACTTGTGTACTGTTGTGCTTATTGTTGGATCTCCCGATTCTCATTTCTCAGTTAGGCTATGGTCTCCTATTAACACCGTCGGTCGCGTACAGCGTCACGCCGTACGCTGCGTTTCGATGTTTACTATAGAAATGTACTGTTGTGGTCTCTTTCATACGCTGACGCGGGCGTGTGGACGCCGTAGGCGACATTGAAACGCTTTGCGCCGCGTCTCTAGTTATTTCGAACCATTGCAGCGTAAACGTCTTATTTGGCGTCAGTACAAAATGTCGAAATTGGATAAAGAAAAAGACGAATTATTGATTGAATCAGTCCAATGTTATAGTGCATTATACAATAAAAGTGACAAGGAACATGAAAATAATATTTATAAACACAAATGTTTTCAGCAACTTTTTCGTTAGGTGATATGGGATTAGGATGCCTTTTTGATGGCAGTTTTATTGCAAAAGCTCTAATATATGTTTGAATTGTTCTTGATTGATACAAAAATATTCCATAAATTTAGTATTGTTGTCTTGTGTTTCATTAATAAAATCTGGAAACATCCTTTTTTTTCTCTTTATAAATAATCGGTGCCTTGTTGCCCTAAGTTTTCTTCATAAGCGGTTGTTTTATACCTCCTTTTCAAGTAACACAAGCGCAGTCAAAAGTGTCGCGTTTATATCCATTTTATATGACTCGACTACGCGCGAGCGCTGTTTGTCGTCGTTCGCGTATGAGATGTATTGACCGCTGACGCTAGCGTTCAGACGTCGATCGCAACGTTTACGCTGAAGTCGGACGCTGCATATAGCATTTAATAGGAGACCGAGGCCTTAGTTCTATATGCAGAACAAAGTTGCGTTTACATTTTTTCTGATTCTTTTTCATCACTCTGTAGTTTCTATGCTATAATTCATTGCCACCTGAAAAATCAGCAATTGGGACAACACTGGGTCAGAATTGGGTCATTTCGTCGAGAAAAAAGTAGAGGTACTTTTCCTATTCGCCATTTCATATAGAAATAGCTTGAGACTTATTTGGCTTGATATCAGTATGGGTTTTAGACCCGATGTTTTCATAAAGCTGTACGTATGTGTTATAATCGTATCGTAAAAGTCAAGATAGCATTGCTCTGGATTCAATCTATACATTATCGTGTTCCGGTAGTAAAATTAAGAGTTACTCACATACACAGCTACCACAAAAGCAATTAAAATAGTCCACCTAACGCATTGCGATGTAACCAGACGTCTGACTCACTCACGAGAATCTTTAAGAAATGATTGCCGTAGAGAATTTGGCTCTTGTGTTCTAGGCATTTAAATTGAAAATTGCGTCCAAGAAGATTAGTCGTTTCGCTTTTAACAGTAAGGGTAATGACTTTAGACAGCTGCTGCTCTAGGAAGGATTCAATGTTAAAGTTAAAAAATCTGAATGTTCTGCGAACAAAGATGTCTAATTTATCGAAGCTGTCATCAAGTAAAAGCTAGATTTAAGAGTAGTTTAAAATAACACAGCTTTTACGATTAATTATTTTGGACTTTTTATCAATACAGAATACATCGTAATAACTGCGTATTTTATAAATTAATACCATTGAGCTACCGAGGACTATGAAATAAAGTTGATATTTCGTTCGTTGGATAAGTCCCGCGTTTGTTAATAATAGATTACTGGCGCAATAGAGCCTCAAAGGTTAAAGAAATAAAACAATACACATTGTCTATCACAAACGCAATGAACGGTACAAAAAGGCATATATAAGAACAATGACTGGAAACGACATATACCTGATGAAGTCACATGACTTATATCATTCTCATACATTTTTCTATACAACGAACTTGGCAAACAAGCGTAATGCCCACCTGATGGCAAGTGATGACGGTCACCTATAGTACTTACATGTGGTTTTGTGAGATTTGCAGCAAATCTGCAACTCTCACAAGAACCACAGTCGTTGCCAACTTGTGACATTGTGACATAAGATGTAAAGTCACGGTACCCAGTAATTTCACTGCCATATCTTACCATTCAAACCGGAATACAGCAATACAAACACTGCTGCTTTGCGCCAGAAATAGGTAAGACGGAGGTACCCAAGCAGGCAACCCTGGTACAGAGTCTCTCTCCGGTAATGTCCATTCGGTAACATACATTGCAGATCTCAGTGTTCTATACACACATTGGGTTGACGTCAGAATTCGGCCCCTATGGATTATAAGTATAACTAACCAGTGCTGCTTCTGGCTCGGCATCGCTCGGGGAGTCGCTGCGGCCCATCCCACTCTCGTCCGAAGACGGGGTCTCCAACGGACGCTCGTCCGTCGCCACTCTCACTACCATCGTTGATTCTGAAACAAGTACGTAAATATTAAGTCTTCAACTGATTAAATCTAGTCAGCCTGGGGATCACCGCCTTAAATGATGATGATGATGATGATTGATGGATCCATTTTCTACATCATCGTCATCCACATTTAGTTACAGTTAAAATATTGTTTTTAAAAACCATATAATAAAAAAAAATACTCCAAATCACAAAATTGTCACAGTTTTACTAATCTTCAGCAGGCGTAGCACGGGCTGCCAAGACGGATTCGAGTCACGCATTATCTCACAATTTCAGTGACATAATCTCTATGTCTTAAAGAGACGCACGGTGGCGCGTATTTAGTGTGACTGACGTGATAAATTTTCTTGACGCTCGTCAAGGAACACGTGTGACTGAGTTTTATCACAAATTTTTTGGCGTGCCTGTGCGCCGACTGCTGTGGTTGTAGCAAAGACTTTAATACTCTAAAAGATGTAGCAGCAGTCGGAGAGCAAGAAATTTGTGATAAAACTCAGTCACACGTATCCCTTGACGAGCGTCAAAAAATTTTTATCACGTCAGTCCCACTTAATACGCGCCACCGTGCTACTCTTTAGGACATAAAGATTATGTCACTGAAATTGTGAGATAATGCGTGACTCGAGTCCAGTCTTGGCAGCCCGTGCTACGCCTGCAGTAGTGAGAGCATGTATTGAAATACTGTCGCTATTACTGTTTTATCAAACCAGTTGCGATGGCATTCGTTTATCTGATTGCTTGTGTGAAGCCGTGTACCTAGATATATCCCAGCTGCCGCTTATAACTAGTTGAGTCCTGCACAAAATTAAACGCGTTTTGATTTGGACCAATTTTACGATTTACGCTATACCAGGCTTTAAATTATTAGTTTTCCGCCCGCCAGCTACGCCCGCGTTATTTTAGTTTTTCCTGTGGCAATTCTATATTTTCCCATAATACAAAAAATTGGAAAGTCGAAAAATGAATAAAGTCAATAATGAAAAAAATTCGTCTAGGGCGAGAGGTTCTCCGTCTGGGGATTTCCCTGGTGCTCTCGGGCAATCCCCCCTTGGCGATAGCCCGACCAGTGAGGTTGGGCTAGCCCGGGCGCGTTGATGGTGGTATTCGCAGTGTGGACCCTATCACGCGCCGACCCTATTAGGCTGGGAGAACACCGGGGGGTTTAGTGGGTAGGCCTGACCCCCTAGACAAATACCACACGCTAACTTTTCCGCAGTCATTCCTCAGAAAAAATGTATGGAGATGACATAAGCTGCGGAAAAAATAGCGTGAGGTTGTCGTAAGCTAATGTCATTTCCATACATTTTTTTCTGCGGAACGACTGCGGAAAAGTTAGCTTGTGGCATTTGTCTAGTCTAGAGCGTCTGGCACTCTGCCGGGAGAGCCCCACACACGCTCGTCGTCTAGCCAACGGCGAGAACGGTGCGGTCACGCATTCCCCTCGAAAAAAAAGCCACCAAGCTCTACCAGCCCTGATGAAATTTTTAGCCTTATTGATCTCCTTTATTCTTTGTTAAGCCAAAATAGTCTTTATTCACTGTAAATCACTTCGTATCGGCATGCAATTTCAATAATTTTTCTAAGAAAATGCAAAGTTCTATACAAAATTCGAAAGTCCTTTTAAAAAGTCCTGTTGATATGCGTTTAGTAGTCGTCAATGTCATACTCCATCAAAAACAAAATTTCAACTCCTATTTCACCATTTTTACCACCTTGATGGTGGAATTTCGCAAAATCCGTTCCTAGCCGACATGTCCTATCCATAAACTACCTTCCCGCCGTTCATGTTTATAGGTCAAATAAGTAGTTTTCAAGATTTCGAGATGAGAATGAGTGAGTGACTTTTTTTGCTTTCATAAATATACAAGGTGTTTGGTGAATATCCTATCAAATCGAAACCTACCCTTAACATGGGTAGGTTGTAAAATTATAAAATTAATTTTAATCGAATACTTAGTTGGTTCAGTAAAAAAATGTAAGGGGGAATAGAAAAATAATTTTACAATTTCGAATTTTTTATATGGCTATATTACAACACGGTACGACTAAAAGGAGCTGAGCATCAATGAAAAATGTTGCATAAACGGGGAAAAAATATACGGCGAAACGTAGCTCGCGGGCACAGCTAGTCTTTTATATGATCATGTTAACATGGTAGGTTTCAGCTTGATAGGGCGGCATTGACCAAACACTTTGTAGATTTGTCTCAGAATTGTTATTGAGTCTCAGCGAAATTTCCATTTGAATGGAGATTTTACTAATCACTTATATTTTCAATACCAGTACCTATTTAGTTGTAAAATATTCAGTCAGAATGAGTCGTTTTTGTTTAGGAGACAAGTATATTTTTAACGGCCATCCAAAACTTTTCTCCGTTTTCGTAGATGTAATCGTTTCGTTGAGCGATAAGCTATTGACGTAAATTGCAAATACACACGAGTATGATCTAAGAATACATTGCATGGCGAGTTTAATATTTGTAATACATCAAGTACAGCTTCAAGAACATATGCGAATATTTTGCAAAATGTTGATAAAGTGATCTATATGGGCGTTGAAAATACGTAGGTAGACCAGACAATAACATTATTGCACAGCTGTTTAAATTAGTGGAACATTAACAATGTATTCGTTTAATTTGACGTAACAAGTACATTTGCTTTTTTTAAATTAACATGATTTTTTCAGTATTCACTACTGAAAAAACGAATGAATCTACTGAAGATTAATATTATTTTGCTATTTTTGAAATAAAGCCTTGGTGCTCTCTTGTCTCAATACATTGTGTAAATATCGTTTTTAATATGCAATTACATCAAAAGCAATCCCAGCTTTCCTCTAATATTGTGCAAGATGTATAACATCTCAAAGGACCATTAATACTACAAATTAATATCAATAAAAAGGCACAAAAATATTTATGTCAGTCTAATTTATTGAAAAGCAATGCAAACCATACAAACATCAAATCATATGAATATATTTAAAGAATTAGTAGTTAAGAGTTAATTAGTAAAGAGTTAGTATTATGAAAAATACATGTAATAGATATTAAAAATTCAAATTTGAAATTCGCTACGCGCAGCAAAGACGTAGAAATATTATACTGTGAAATTTCCATAATAAGCTTACCACGCCGGATAGATTCAATGCGTAAAATCATATATGTATAAATTAATTTAAACAAATATATAATTAGTTACTTAAGTTAATACAAAGTTAATGGATTTTTGGGTTGGTAAAATCTTTGTCAATACGTAATATTAAAATAACAATATATATTTGCATATTTGCACCCCTGTCACATCACCTAACTTTATGCTTCGTCCGTGAGGAAATCAAGGCACTAATGATAAATCTGTTAAGCAAACATTAAATAAGCAATCCACAGTACAAAAAGGGCTCATAGTGATCTGATAAGAGTAAGCTGCAAAAGTAGGAACTTAGATAACACACATGCCAAATAAGCTACTTTGTTACGTTGTAGCTTGTGCAACATAAGAACTAGTAGATACTCGTATGAGTCGTATGTACAACTATACACATATGTATTAAATGATATGAATATAAATAGAAATATTTACACCTTATAACTTAGAATTTAATATATTTTTTATATAACAACGTAATTGTGAATATGTAACGTATAGCAGGATAGTTAGTGGCAAAATGCTTAGCACACACGCGTTTTCAGTTTGAACAGATGTCATTTTTCTTTTATAATGTATTGTTTGTTGTGGAAAATTCCGTTACAATACGTCACTCCAGGTATGTATTTTTTAAAATAAAATGTTCAACTGAAATACATATTTAAAACGCGTTTAAGTTTAACGAATGAATAAAGGATAATTGTAATTTATTGAAGTGCATCTAACATTATGACCTATAATTGTGATTTTTTGACAAACCTCGTTCTTTATAGGATAGTAAAATTTTTGTTAAAAGTTTGTGTGGAACTCTAGTAAATATTTTGAAGTCAGAAGCGTACAAATTTGCATTTAAACTGAAAATTAGAAATGAAAGAACGAACAGGTGTTAAAGCTTTTTTGAAAAAGCAAGCCCTTAAGGTAAATTTAGGGGTTAAAAGTTATTTATTTACACTAAATACTGCTTATAGTATTTCAACGGGACTTTTTGTAAAAGCTTTCGCTTTATAGCTTGAATTGTTTTTACCTACTACTATAAAATTTAGAATTCCCACGAGAAAAAATACCCACGGAAAACACGAAAATAATGCGGGCGAAGCTACGGTCGGAAAGCTTGTTATTATGCCATAAATATCTTTGATAGGCTTGCCTACGTGACCAACACATCTACTACACATGTACGTACGTACAGCAGCTACACGCATGCTTTGACCCGTATATCGATAACGCTGGCTGATGACCACACTGGGTTACATTGAACGCAATGCTTTTATCTTCGACCCCCCTTTTTTTTACGAGGGGAATGGGTTTGCGCACCGTCCAAGCCCCCACAGGGGCAAGGGTGTGTGGGACTCCGCAGCGAGCGACTACCCACTAAACCCCTCGATATGCCCTCTTTGGCGCCTAGCGCAGCCACGTCCAAAGGACGCGCCGCTGCCGAACGAGGTCGTGGGAACCCTTACAGACTGACCATAACCCCGTCCGCGGCACCTGCCCACCAATGGCGGGCCCCTCACGCCCTCTCCAAGATGGAGATGGATTTAGAACGATGATTAAGATACTTGCCGAAGTTACAACGATATGAAAGTTAACATAAATAGAAAAGTTTTGAAAAAGTGTCGTTTAAATGTAGTTTTTAATGAAAATGTTTATATTTAATGACCTGTTTAAGAAAAAACACATAAAATATAAATTATTTTGTTACTATAAGTATTATTTAATTAGTACTAAAAAATAAACTGATATAAGTCTTAGATATTTAAGGACATCTTGTTTACATTATTATGACTGTTCTAATTAATTCTGTTGTTTATGTTTTTGAAACTTTGTAGCTTCGATATATTAATATTAGTTTCTATGCATTTTGCACAAACTTTTTTATTTAAGTTTGTTCATCAATCATGTAAACGACTCTGTGAATTAGATTTAGTTTTGATGCACATGTAAGGGCCTTAGGTAAGGGCAGGACATGCACAGGTTTTGATAAGACAGGTTTATTTAATCCTGAAAGAGTAAAAAATTTGCATGTTTAAAACTCGTTAATTTAATAATAGCACTTCATGAAATCATAAGTATCAATAAGTATTAATAAACACGTATATGTACTTTACGAAAATCTATGTTATGTGAGCGCACAAACGCAAAACAAATTTGAACGCAAGCGTCGAAATTTTGTGATTTTAAACCAAAAAAGCTTTACAATATTTAGACTCTTCTAGAAACTAGCTATTTATGGTCAAACGACAAATTAAATTATACTTTAATTATTCACAATTACAGAAAACGTGTCGTATACATAAATATCTATGTATACTAATTGAATCACGCACGTCTACAAGTTTACAATGAAAATGCAATCAAAACGATAAAGTGACGCAATTAGTATTCATCTCCTAGCTTACATGTTGTATTTGAAAATCTAACTACGCATATAATACATGTACAATCAGTAACATGTCAAGCTTTACATGTACAACGAAAGTCGTCGCTAATACGAGCGACATATTATAATAAGAGCGGTCTCAAGTTCAACATGTAGAGTGGCGTGTTGCTGTATGTACAAAGAGGTGTCATATTCTTTGAGACTGCAGATTTTTGCCCTTCGTCTACTATAGTGTACACACATATCTAATTAAAATACAATTTTCACGAAATAAATCTGGATTAGCAATTAGTGGTTGTTGTATTTCTTTACTAGTTATTGCCCCATCGGCGGTTCCAGGAATTCCAAATTCCGACTTAGAGTTAGTGGCACAAGCCGCGGTTACTTTTTTTTTGTAAAAATTCTGGGTTATATGTAATCTTTTTGATAACTTTTTATTTTAACCCTAGGAACTTAGCACTTGAGTAGGAACCTTGTGAGAATGCCCCCCCCCCCCCCCCCCCCAATGACATCCTTTCGACGACGACGACGACCTAGCGACGTGGTTTCTGTTATTTCATAGAAAAGCCTAACATTCGGAATAAAAAGAAACCAATGTCCTTTCTCGGCGCGTAAACTATCTCTATGCTTAATTTCATTTAAATTTGTCCAGGCGTAACAGACAGGGAGACAAGGTAACGCTCGCATTTAACAGATCTTAGTTCATAAATCTATATCGCACTATGCGGTCGAACTAAGTAAGATTTTGTTCAATCGAATATCGATCAGTTCATAGTATTAATAAACATTCGTTATCTGCAAGTCGTAATCTGTTCGGAAGTGAAAGGTTATTATTTTCAGCGATGCCTCTGAGTTATAAAACTACATATTTAATGAAACTGAATAGTTTTTTTATGATGCCTATACTATCTGCTTATGAAGTTATGTTCACGAAAATTAGGGAACGAAATCACAGCGAGGTAGTTGGTTGATCTCATCATTAAAATTATTTAAACCAACTTCTCAATTATTGCTTAAAATCCATGAAACAACAAAATATAAGTAGCTTTAATACAACACAATTCGATTCGACGACACGGTTAGCGCAGAGGTCGAGTGATCGCCTACTGCGCAACGGGTACCGGGTTTGATTCCCGTACGGGACAAATATTTTGTATGACCTACAGAAATTTGTTCCGGTCTGGGCGTATGTGCATGTGGTATTCTATGTTTATAACTGAACCCACGACACAGGAGAAAATCCTAGTGTGGGGCGCCGTTTTTTTTCAAAAAATAAATAAATTAATCAAACCAATGTGTATATTACTGTAAAATATTAGGTAGGTATAGAATACTGTAAATATTCCAGATCTACTTGCGTTTATTTGGTTAAAAATTTTAATTATAGACCGACGATTCGAACGCTTTTTAGCATTCGTGATTAAGTTTGATAAATCTGTTTGCGTTTATATGTGACGCTTCTTCATACCTATCATACAGTATCAGTCAACGGAAAACTACATGAACTACTGCATGTAAGTTAATGATGAAGCTATCAAGAAGTCAATCTGATGAAATGTTAACAATTTTATATTTAGACGGGCGGAAAGCTATCAGCTGCCTCTAGATAGATAGCGGTTGGATGTGGTTTCATTATCGAAAAAGCATTGTGTATATTTTATGTAGCTACCTACCACTATTTATTTTAATATAAACTACGGTATGTCCCTGCCTTCAATAAAGTATCATTGGTATTTGGATTCTTCACATCATTTTCAATATTTCATCGTCTGTAACATTTTAACGAACTCCCAGTTTACTTCAAACGAGGCTTAAAAAGAGCACTTCTCTCCAGGTAGGCACTGTAGGCAGTGAGTGAGCTGTGCCCCTGGCATCGCGGATGTCCATGAGCGGTGGTTACCACTTACCATCAGGCGGGCCACTGGCTTGTCTGCCACCATTAGCAATTGAAAAAAAATGGAGTATTGGCCACGAAATAAATAGTAAAAGAGCTAAAATATATGTGTAGATAGATAAAAAACTATGAGCACCACAAAAACATGTTCCATTAGTTTGCGAAAATCCTAGACACAAACCTGACGATTAATGCGTTCTGATTATCTATACAGAACGCCTTATAGATACTTACATAATCAGATTTATGTTAAAGCTAGAAGTTCTGAATTATTATACTTATACTTATTTGAGTTTTTTAGTTTAGTGTCTCCTGCTCATATGAATGGAATATGTTGCCAGAACGATTATGTGCCGATACATGCAATATTGTCGTCGTCATCAGCATCATTTAGCTAAGAGACGCCCACTGTTGGGCACACGCCTTCCCCAGGGATCTCTTAGCGATCACTGCTTCTCCCTGTGCAAGGCCTACCAAGGCTGCGGCTCCCAGTATGCGGTCGCCACTCTTAAGGCGGTTCTAACTCGCGCGCAGCTTAGCACTCACCAGTTGACGAACAAGTCCTCGAGAACCTCCGCCCAAACGGCCGTCAGCCCTGCGAGCAATGTGTAATGCCCGCTGCCACTCATGCCATAAACAATATTATACATATACAATATTTCGGTTCAATACTTGAATCCATTACTTATAATATAATAATAGCTTTATTAACTTATCTCCTACAACCTTGCAGTAGCATCTTAAACTAAAATAATAAATCTCTATACAATACACTCAAGACTGTGAGAGACTGGTGACTAAACTAGGCAGTTGCTATTACTTGAAAATAGAGAGATCAAGGCCTGTCAGTTCTATGTAGTCACGTCTAGTCTCGTTTGCGCATCGCGATGATTACTTATAAGTTTCCTATTGTGCGCAAATAATATCTGCTGTAACAGGGGCAGTTAAAGTACTTGTGCACTCTCAATACTTCTGGTATTATTTGAGTGACGTAATTATAAGAATATCTTATACTTTTACACGAGTATAATGAAATTCTTCTTATTTGTTTATATCTGACTCTGTTTTGATTAGTCGATGAATTAGGTTATCAATTAGCTGAACTTCGTCACCTATTGCGATAAAAAGTAACATTTCATCCCGGTTTAATAGGCAAAGATTTTTTTTATTGTCGACTGCTGACTGGATTTTAACAATGACATTATAAACTATGAAATCGGACAAAATTGTTGACAAAAACTAATTTAACATATGCATATAGTATATGAATAATACAAAAAAATATTTGTTAGGAAAATAACAAGAAGCGTCAACACGTGACGATCGACCTTATAAAATCCGATAATACTACCTCGATCTAAAAAAATATGGAAAAGAAGCAGAATAACGTACACTCAGCTTATTTTTAATGGAACTTGACGCTGATTATTCAGGCACTTGTTATGTAAACAATGGAAATGTTTTGGATGCAATTACAACAAAACTGCAAACTTTACAATAATAGTAAACGCGGTCAAAATACTACGCAGTTACAGGTACTTACTTACATACACTAGGAAAATGCACGTCAATTGGTTTTTACGGAATGTAAATATTCCTTCGTGCAGGGTTTAAAAATAACGTTTTCTCTTCATATGCGAGTATTCTACATGACAGAGTGGTGCGATTGATAGCACTCAACCCATTATCTAATTTGCGTGATTAGTTTATTTGATCGATTGAGACACTTTCAAATAAAAATCTGTTTTTTTTTCTTGTTCGTGCTGTATTCTGGATTAGGTTTGATGAATCAATATGTTATTTCGTTTACGTTATATTATATGCAATAGGATAAATCTGCACTGGTTTTAGTTTATGGCGAGGCCAACTGACAATCTGACGAAAATATTATGTTTATTATTACTCATTATGTTTCTTTCTCCTTTGAATGAAATGTCCTATCTCATTATATATGTGGCGCTGTGGACTCGGCACTTGCCTTCCAATCGCCAGGTCCGTGGTTCGAGACCACCATGTACTAATGTGTTTTTCGTTCCCTAATTTCATATGTACATTTGTCCGACGCTCCTACGGTGGAGCGAAACATCGTTAGGCAACCTGCATACATCTGCGAAGAAATTCAAAGGTGTATGTGATGTGAAGTTGACCAACCGCACTCGGCCAGAGTGGTTAAGAGGATTGTGAAGCTGTAAATTTTCATACAAAAAGCGATAACGCTTTTCTCCCCCTTTACATAGTCCAATTTTCATAATTTTTGGAAATGTTGTAGATATAATGAAGATCTAGGTTTGTACGTTTTGATTTTGAAGTAATATTGCTCATAATATAAATTATTAGCATCTAAATATTCATATTTTAGACTTAAAAACTAGCTCGAGCATTTTTATCTTTTTTGACTAAATGATACTGAATTACAAAAAAAGCAAAACGTACAAACATAGATTAAGGTATACTGAATCTAATGATACCAAAAGTGTTTTATTTTGTAAAGGTTTAGGGTGGTGAAACAGTTATCGCCCGACACAATATTTCAATAAGAAATGTAGGCACTTGCCTCGGACTTTCAACTCTAAGCGGTGTGCAACAAACTGCATTTTTGAAAGTGCATACTCGAGCCATGAATTGGCCCTTAACAGTCCTCTTAACTAAGGCCTAAACACACCCTAACTTAGGGTAGGCTCGAGACCCTCGGTGGGGAGGTATATGAGCTGTAATGATGACGTCATTGTTTGTTTTACGCTTTTCAAGTTTTTGCTTTATGTTTTTTTAAAGTTTATTGTGTAGACTATTGTTAACATTTTGTACATACAAAGAAAAATAAATAAATCAACAAAAATTATCAAAATGGGTCAGCCCTGAGAGTCCGGTGAAGAAACGATGTAGAGTTCAAGTACACATACATGCTCAAATACGAGTATATTACAATGCAATAAACAATCCCCGTGAAGGTAAATTTTTGGAATTTCAGAATGATTACTGTGATTGCTAATTAAAAATTTTTGAAAGAAACTATATCCATTACTGTTCAAACGAAACAATATAAAGCTTCTTTTTCAAAAATCTGTCATTTTTAGCAAGTATGCAACCAAAGTTAGATAATCAGCTGACTGTAACAATTGCAAAAAATAAAGGTTGAAATTGATTTAGTCGTCGTTTATGAACACCTAATATTATACTTTTAACTCACGCCACAAAAAAAAATTCGAACAGGTATTGCCATCTTTTCCCTACGTTTTTCTTCTACCTCGCTGTAAATATTCGAATAGCAAAAAAACACAATTATATACAAAAATACAAAATATAAAAAGACACAACCATTAATTATATGTAAGTAGGTGTGTCGTTTTTATCATTACGTAATGCTTATTTTATTCGAAATAATGAAATAAAATTCTGATCATTCTGCACCAGTTCTAGGTTATAAAAGAATGCCACTTCTAGATTATAGAAGACCCTTAAAATACAATACTATGCAGTCAGATCAAAATAAAAACATTTGGGTATCTGAGACACCCGGTAACATATCATCATTGAAGAACACTACAATATAGGTATCCAAACAAGCAGTTCACCGCAATAAAAAAAACGCTCTAGAAAAAATTACTTTCTCATTCCCGTATCTTGTTAGAATAAAAATGAGTATCTGCAGTACCTGATGACATGGAAACAAGGTCCTTGGTGCACTTATGTTAAGGTTCAGTTAAGTGTAACAAAACGTCGAATTTAAAAAAGCACTTTATAGCATGGATACAAAATTCTGACTGTGACGTGAACGCGGGCAGTATGTCTGTATATATTGCACAGGCCCATATGCTGATAATCCAGTTCTATACCATTTGTAACACCGGTATATCAGGTTTTGTAGTACAGGAACCCACATGGACAGCATATTTGCTATAGTTTTATAATTAAATTCGCGAATATTTGTTTCTTATACGAAGTTATTTATGGTCATTAAGAAATTAGGTATCATTTTTGCATGTTCAAATTTTATTAGGAAACGTTACCCCACAATAATTATGATTTTAAAGAACCGTGAAGAAATGATCTGTGGGGTTAGCACGCAGGAGAATCGAAAATCGAATCGAAATCCGAATCGAGGAGTTTGTATGGCAATTTTATTAGTTCTGCTACTCACCGCCGTGGCGCTAATAAAATTGCCATACAAACTCCTCGATTCGGATTTCGATTCGATTTTCGATTCTCCTGCGTGCTAGCCCTACAGAGGAGGACTGTATCAAGGTCGTTTGCAAGGGTACTTTTATCTTACCTTTTTCTGTCGCCAAGCAGTCAAGTGGTGCGGCATTGCTTTAAAACAATGTTCTTGCCAAACAAAGATTGTTGGGCAAGAATGGGCAGAGACATGACTTGGTACTGTATCTTGACATCTTATGTCACAAGTTGGCAACGTAAGTAGCGTTCTTAACCCCTTAACCCCTACGGTTGTAGATTTGCAAGTGTTACAGGAACCATATTATGTACGTACTATAGGCGACTGTAGCACTCACCAGACAGGTGGACAGCTCGCTTGTTTGCCAACTTAGTTGTTTATAAAACATTGGTATGAAACTGTGTCGTTAGTTCTGTCTCAGAATAATTGAACGTTGGCCACTAGACTATAACGTATTATTATTTATGGCTCTCTATTTCTAGGCATAAAAATTATTGTCATAAAATCATATTCCATAATTTCGATTGTAATAATCGTCAAGACGCATAATAATCAGGAAGCAGAATAGCCCATAAACTCGAAACACAGAACAACTTGACGCATAATTTTTCAAAGCATAATTAATGTTTAGCATATTAATCACAACGAACAATACAATTACGCAAAATTTCTCTAGGCATAAAAGGCGCGCAAGCATGCAATGTAAGCAAACATGCAGTATGCATGCAAGCAAGTATGGAACATGCAAGCAAGCATGCAACATGCAAGCAAGCATGCAACATGCAAGCAAGCATGCAACATGCAAGCAAGCATGCAACATGCAAGCAAGTATGCACAGTGCAAGCAAGCATGTACCACGCAAGCAAGCATGCACATGCATGGTTTCTGTCACGGCTCCGACGCTGCGGGGCTCCGGCGCGGCGGTCCCACGCGAGCTTATCGTCGCAGATGGTTTTCGCTCACCGTTATGACACTTAAAATTATGGCAAAACATTTTAGGACTACCAATATTATGTCAAAAGAAATTAGGGATTTCATTAATTATGCTTCATGAAATTATGCCTTTGGATAATTGTGCCTTATACAAATTATGCAAAGAAAAAATTATGTGACGTTAATGTTATGCTTTTCGATTATTATGCTTAGTGATTTATGCCAAGCGCCTTTATGACAAACAACATTATGCCAAATGAAAGGTCCCCATTATTTATACATATGATAAACAATTTAATGAGATTTGAATATAATTGGTTTATAAACTAAATAATATATTTTCTGCATTTTTATCCAGAGCTATATCACATAATGTTGAGCAGTACAACAATTTGAATTTTCGCATAGTTTTTTGACTATTATTCATCTTTTTCTGCATATCTATAAGTAATGCTAAGTCTCAAAAAATTGTTATGTTTTTAAGATATAAATAATGTTTGTTTGATAGATTGGTAAGTATCGTATTCCCATATACATTTCAGTACAACCAGTTTGGTAGTGTTTTTTTTTGACGATTTTTCTCTGTGATATTAAATAGATAAATATTGAAAAAATATGTATTATATCTTCCCCCTCTAAAAAGCTTATTTTATTTAATGAAAACAGTGAATAAAAAGCACTTTTAATCACTATTTTGGTGTTTGAATTTGGAACACGCCGATATATTCACCCTCCAACTCAATGCTGTACATACAACCAACTTGCACAAAAAATACTCAATATTAAATGTCTATTTTGGCTTAAATCTTTCTTTTTCTCGTAGTCATGGTATAAAGTATAGTATGCAACTCTTGAATAAAATGGATTGATGGATGGAATGGATACCGAGGGCCATGAATGACTCGCGTCTTTCAGGATTCTAACACTTGAATCACTAGCTACGCTCGTGATTAAATCATCGTGAATCACTCCCTACGGTCGTTATTCAGTCGTTAGAATCCTTCATTTGCTCGTGATTCATCTATGGCTCTCGTGTTAAATCCGTCCTTTATTCACTAGTTGCATAATATACTATTATTTAATGACAGTATTTATAGTTAGCATTTTTTGAATGTAGAACCTGGTAGTCCCTTTCTTCTCCGAATATCGATCGTCCGAAAATCATAATCCCGAAAACGCTTGCTATAATCATCACTTTCCATAATGTTCGGGTATACGAAATTGTATATTACCTAATAGTCTTTAGTTCTAATGCTTTTGTGTCATAATATCGGGTGCTATAATAATAAGATATCCTAATTTTACTTGCTATAAAGTCACATGTCCTAAGTGTTATATTGTATAATATTGTTAGTCCGAATGATGGTTTATAATAAAATTGTTAGTTCTAAAACATGTTTAAAAGTTGATTTATCTTGGTTATGTTATCAATATCATAAAGCTTAGACTTACTATCAATAATAACAAATTGAATTAAAATGTTGTCTTATGAACCTTAACAACCGTTACGTTTTAAAATTCAGTGACAGAAATATATCGCTGTAAAACCGACATCACGTAGTCTTGTCTGCCCTACCCCTAGAGTGTAATTTAAATCCGCGTAGGCGCGGAGGGGCGAGGCGGCCCGCGAGCTGAGGAGCAGGTGGCTTTAACGACCGCCGCCGCGGCTGAGGCTGGCCGGCGCAGCCGGCCAGCAAGCCAAAGCTGTGGTGGTGGGCGAAAACCATCTGCGACGATAAGGTCGCGTGGGACCGCCGGAGCCCCGCAGCGCCGGAGCCGTGCCAGAAGCCATGCATGCTGCATGCTTTAAGGTTGCTTGCATGCTGCATGCTTGCTTGCATTACATCAAGTGACTGTTTTTAAACGTATGCATGGATTTGGCAATACATATAATGAAAGAACTTTAATATTTGTGATTATGTCAAAAAACATTATGACACGTTAGATTATGGATAAAAAAATTATGAAACAAAATAGAGAACCGTAGAACCTATATGTATATTTTATTCCGAATTTTGCTCCTTTAATGAATTTAACCTTTAAAGTATATTTACCCAAATAATTTAGTAAATCATGCTTAACCTCAAGTTGTGGTTTGCGGTTGACCACGCCATTTAAGTACATATATCTCAGTTAATAACGTAATATGATGTTTGATAATAAGCACTCATAATTATACTGTTTATGTCAAACATCGCACTTTTGCGCTTAAAAATAAATCTCGCAATTTCTCGAAGAATGTGGTCGCAGCCGCTCTCCACCGTACCCGTACTCTCGCTGTAAGATCGTATAATTTATGTCTCATATTCAACTTTACGAGGAAGGTCCGATTTTTAGTGTCAAAAAGGTATTGTTTTTAATTTTTCAGTCGCAATTATAAATAAATTATATCACTAGGGTGACTTCATTAAGGGGGTTATTACCTAATACTAATTGTATTTAAAAGAATGTATTTAATACGAGTGTGTTATGAACTTAACACATATATTTATTAGCTTTCTTACTTGATGCGTCTTTGAAGCCTAACAAAAGATTCTGCTGTAGTCCATATATTGCGAAATTCACTCGAACACCAAAGAAAATAAGAACCTACTTGTATATAAAATAAACTGCAAAAAACTACAGTATTGCACTTAGGCTGATTTCTCAGCTAATCGATACAACTAATACAAATAATATTGACAGGTCACTATTGGCGCATCACCTCGAAATAAAGGCAATACCTACGCAAATGTTTATTTTAAACATGAATTATTTATTATTATTATCTTCGGCAAATTACAAACAAATTATTGAATGTTTACTCATGAGTAAACTGGTTTAAGCGTCAGTATTTTGCAGCATGTTATCTCGTGCGTGATATTGCACATTTAAGTAAACAACAAAATAGAATATGACTAATAGTACATTACGATCTAAGTGCGGTATGATAGTAATAACTCACGAGGCGGAATTTCAGCCGGAGCCGAAGGAGAGGGCGTAATAGAGCTGAGTGTGTATAAACCAATATACGCACGTATATCGTACGACGTTTTTCAACACACTTGTCAGAAAAATACCCAATAAACTGATTTTTTTGATTAAATAACACAAATCATTGTTAATTTGTAGACAAACTAAATAATGGTATGAAAATAATCATTTGAAAAATCATGTGGTTCGTTGATGTCTTTTATATTACCTCTAGCTTTTAAAAAATATAGTGCATTACTGGCCGCCGGCAAGTGCAGCATTGCCGGACTCTGTGATGCGTGCCTCGGCTATAATACACGCGTGTTTTATGAGCTGCTTTATGTATCTAAAACCGGTAAAATTAGATCCACTTTACGAGCAAGTGTGTTGAAAATAATTTATACTATGACTCGGCATTTTTTGTAACAAGTCGGCAACGAATACTGAATCATTAACATTAAAACATCAATCAGTCTTATGGAGGATGATAAAATCTTAAATTTCAGAAATGTTTTTAATGAAAATAATATAGAAGTACATAAAAAGCTATAAAACTAGATATAAATCAATCTTATTTTCCATTACTAAAATGCTAATTACAGGTTTTAGTAAAACGCGCAGGCGATGCGCGATCATAAACATGCATAAGGGTGACCGCACGAGTAATTATTATGCATCTTCTATTTGTATTTGTTTTTAATTTTGGTGATAAACTAAGATATACATATATTTTTACAAATAATATATATATATTAATAAATAAAAATATATACTAGGATTGAAGAACTTGTGTTCTTTATTAAAAATGGTAAATACAAACGATACCTAAGAGTTTTATCTGAATCATTTCTGGGTGCTGGGTCAATGTTACAAAACGAACCGCAGGCACCAATCACGCGAATGTGGAATTAATAAGTTAAATAAAACTGAAAAATATTATGATTAGATTACCTAATATCATAAAGATGATACCAAGATAATATTTTCCAAGTTTGGTTCCCGGTTAAAGAAATTTAAATTCAGGTTAAAGAAATACAGGGTTACAAACCTGTATTTCATTAACCAGAATAGAAAAAACCGGTCAAGTGCAAGTTGAACTCGTGCAGGGAGACTCAAACAACTCATTCGTACATTTTTATTTAAGTTGCTAAGTACAAATTTACTTTTCTAAGTTTGTATTCTATATAGGTTTGGATCCCCTTTTATAATCGCAAAATTTGCTAAAATATGCAACGCAAATTATACTATTTACGTTGCATATTAAAGTGATCCTATAAAAGTTCAGTTTTTCCCATTTGAGGAACAGAGTCGGAGTTCAAAAAAACTCATGGATGTTGAGCCGTTGTCGTACAGATTCGACGCCTTGTTGTAGTGTGCAAAAGCCCTAACTGCGGTTTCATGAATGTTATACTCGTACCTAGCTTTATTTTAATTATAAGAATTTTTATTACCAATCTGAGTGCTTTGTTAGTTAACTTTGTACAAAAGTATTACGCATCTCACGCTCTACTTAGTATAAATAAAGCATTTTCTGGGATCAATGTATATTTTGAGAAGAATATGATAGACTTTTGTTCATATCTGCCTTATTGTATTTTGTATTTTTTAACCTAAAAACTAAACGAGCAAATTGTAATGTCCTAGATCCAAATCTACGATTGTTTATCTAATAAAGGTTCATAGGTAAGTTTATGCAATCCTGTAAACAACAAAATATATTGAAAATGTAAGAGTTAAGTCCGTCTAGATTTCAATGGACTTAAATAATATAGGTACATAATTTGTTTGATTGTTGCTATGCGTGGTTATTGATAATGCACATTTTTACGATAATCGTGAGCCATAAATACTCGTACTTCATATCTGAAACCTAGACACATTTTCTACATAGAAAATGTCAAGTAAGTAACTTATTAGACTAAAAAAATACATGATATAACCCACTGCATTTTGTGGTTCTGAAATAAACATGCAGGCCTTCACATTTATAATAATTTTAAGAAGTCAAATTTAACGTCAAGTTGTATGAAAAAAAACGTCTGTTTTAGTTATTTGTGATAACGATTTCATTTAAATAATCCATAGCACAGACACAAACTCTATAACAAGTTCGATTAAATCGTTTGAAGTTGTTTGATGTCATTTCAAAACTTTGAGTATAGCGAACCTCCTGCTCCTACCTTAATTTATGAAACCGAAATATATTTTTTATGGGGATGTGTGAGAATTCTTTTTTGAAAGATTTCAAAGGTCCCGAAAGTGAATTCCATCAGGAAGGGTCGTTTCTAGGAAGTTCGGTGAATGGACCATTTCGGGTCCAAGTTTTTATACTGATACTTTTTAAACGTGCTTGTGAATGAGCCGGCGCCAAATTTATTACGCTTATTGAACAGTTATTCAGAGTGTGTCTTTTAAGTTATTTTGTTACTTCTCTTTTCTTTAACCAAAAGAGTGTTAATATTATGTTTAATCAAAAACTAATCAGCAAATATGTTCAAAACATTTTTTGAAAATACATAATTATATCGCACTACAATAATGCTTTTAAGTTGTAAATGAAAGGGAATCGCAACGAAAAATATTGGTTACTTACCTTATTTTTTTCAAATAACCTAAGCATTCCTAACCTAAGTATTCAAAATTATGCATTAACAATATACGTATAAAATATCTACAAGTTACGACGGGTTAAAATTAAAAAAGTTAAATCGGTTCGGTAAAGTGACCCTTTTCACAGTTTCTCTTTTTGGTGTTGCATTAAAATTCTCTCCGATAAAATATACTTTGATATTAAGATAAAGTCAAGTGAAGATCCGAAATTAACATTGGAATTTCGCGATGACATCACTAATATGCTTTGTCAAATATTAATATGTGTTTAATGTCTGAAAAAAGTAAATACTGGAGGCGAAGACGCTAGTTTTGCGTTTAGGACTACAACATTTAAACTACTACACATTCTTTAGCGATTTTTCTATTTACAGAAACAAAAAAAAGTGATTACTTTTGAATATTGGTTTTTAGAATTTATACTTTTTTCATTTAAATTTCTGTGTAGTTGTTAATCATACCTTAATAAAGTATTATGTTTTTTTTAAATATTTCATTATATTTTTCATCATTCAATCATTTTTATTTGATATACTCTTATACACATATCAAATTAACAAAAGGCGGACCAACAACTAATAAAATTGTTCTACAATTTCTTTCATTCTTTCAAAAAATCTGTTGCTGTACAAGTTTTTTCTTTATATATTTGAATAAAATATTTTTGAAAGGCTTTGACTGAAATGGAATCTTTTGGCATGTTAATTTCATATGCATGATGGCATTAGTGTGGCATTAGTACCTAGATATTTCTCCTACGAGCATCACAAGACTCTAAGACGTAGCGCGCACTAAGATTTTTTATTGCGACACGATTTTGAATATGCTCTGCATGCACTGCGTTAAAATAGAATAAATTCAATAAATCGTAAGGTACATTTTGTACAAGTTGCTAGTCTCGTTTGGTTACTTAGAAAGAGGATGAATTTTTTTTTTAACAATACTGGATTCGTCCTTTCACAGCTGAAAGACATATTAAAAGTGTCATTCATTTAGAATACAATGATATTCAACTATATCTGAAAAAAATTCTTTGACTACTTTAGACTGAACCTCCAAATATAGTTGGACCTTAAATTGAAAATGAAAAAATACTGGTAAGTTACTTTTGCCAAAGTGGCGCGTCGTCGCGATCGCGACAAAACGTAACAAATCACAATTTTTAAATTATCGCGATATTTTTGTCGCATATGCATGCACTGTACTATTAACCCGTACACTGCATCTCTACGACAAAACTATCGCTCGATAAAAAGTCATAATTCGTTTTTAACATAAAATGATTTTAGTTTATATTAGATGCGTAGGTAATTCGAGCCAAGGCAAACATGAGAATAACTTAAAACATCTTTCGCTCTAAACTGTATTGAAGGAATTATTCCCAAACTCATAACCTACCAGAAACCTTCCATCATCAGCTCAGTAAGATGAAATTATGACAACCAGATTCGAATATCTGAATATCTTCAGCAAAAGCATGAAACACGTTGGACAATTCAAGAGTTTCCCTCGACTTTCATAGGATCCCATCATCAGATCATGACATGGTGACAATAAGACTACCACGGGAGTATACTCTTTCGATTACAAGAAGAATTTTGAAAATCGGCCCACAAATGGCGGAGTAATCAGTGAACATACATAAAAAAACTGCGTTGGATCTCTTAATTGTTAAGTAAAGATTGTTCTAATTTATATTTGCATAAAAATTTAACAGAATTTAATCGAATAATTAGTTAAAAGTGACAAGCTTATTTTATAAAACTTCCGTACGTCCCTTATTAAATATTACCTGTATACTAATTGCTCTCTATCTTTCCAGGTCAGCTTATCTAAACTATTTACCGCTGTAAACAAATTAACAAATAGATTGCACAATTTATAAACTTGAAATTCATGTAATCACCGACCTATATTTTGTCTAAGTTAAAAGGTTACAACTATTGTGTCTCGAAAACGAATTATGTTATACGGATAATTAGGTTATTATTGTATGACACGTATTTTATGATAGTAATAAATACTTATTTTAAAAAGTGGAGGTTTAGTGCGCTGGAATATTTTCATTTTATGTTGTCCTTGTGTAAAACTTTTGCAATGTGCTAATAATTTTTCATTGCAGTTTATATTACTTTTTGAAATTACAAAAACTGAAAAAGAATCGATTCTCTCGTATTAAATGTTCAAATTATGAAAGGTCACGGAAGTAATGTTAAGTTGCTAAGTGGATCAAGTATTTTTTCAAAGTTTTCTAGCCATATACGTCTTGCAACAACTATGAAAAAATATCGAGTCGAAACCTACCCATGTTTACATAGTCATATTAAAGTTATGGCGTCATTAAAATTTGAAATTGTAAAATTAATATTCTAATTTCCCACACATTTTTTGTACAGACCCAACTACTTGTACCATAATTTTAAAATATGACTATGTTAACACGGGTTAGGTTTTGGCTTGATAGGGTATGTACCAAACACTTTGTAGATAGGTATTTCTCTTATCACCTAAAAAACGTTATGTTGTATGTAAGAAAAGCTCGAGTGAAGTCACATTTGAATAAAGACTATTTTGATTTGATTGAAACTTTGTGTAATGTGCGTTACAAAAATATTCCTTCTAAATCGATCATATTTTTTTTATATCATTTGATTTATTAATATGTTTGTATAGTAACGAGATTTTCATTACAATCATCCACGTTTTTCCGTGCAAGTATTGTAAAAATTCAAAGTGTGTCAATTCATTTTGCATTAATTGAAATATTTGCTTTACATCTATATAGGTAAAGCTGAAAATCTAATATATGAAAATCTCGTATCACAGATCATATTTTTTCGAAATGGCTTGATCGATTTTAATCAAATTTTATGTGTATACACAAAAAATTTCATATTTCATAGGTCTCAGAATAGGTCGTCGGCTATTTCTTAACCCCCTAGGTGAAAGGTGGCCCCTCTCCAGATTTTTTTTATTTATTATGATTTGGCATCAAAAACTACAATAATAACCATACATTTTCACTCATCTACCACCAACCCACAACTTTTAATAGAGATATTAGTATTTTTACTGGGGAAGCGTAGATCACGGGCACAGCTGATTTTAGACAATTTGATAAAGTTCCGTTCCTGTTAGAGATTATTATTTGTGAATGTGATATCTTTTGTTATCAAATATACGACTTGATGCAGAAAACCCCGCAGAACCGTAATTATTCAGCAATTCTTCGATAGCCAGTTAAAAATGTTTGCACAGACTTATCGCTGTCATAAAATATTGACGACATAGTGGTCATTAAATGTCGTATTCTGTCTGTGTGAGCGTTCCGTCGTAAAATAGTTTGATAGTGCATACATATTTTTTATCAGTTAGTTTACAAACTTTATCAGTGTGTTAAAAAACGTGATAAGTATTCAGAACGTATCCCGGTATCATATTTGTAGTATGTTTTTGAATGGCATCTGCTTTAACTTATAAAAAAGGATGTTTATTGATTTTCAAACTTTTAAAAACTTAACTATTATCTGTGCGCTTTGTTAACAAAAATAAATTAATGCACAAATAAATACATAATACATTTGCACATTTATAGAAGAATACTTATTATTGAACGTCAAAGCGAATGAAGAGGCAATACCAATAGTATTATGTCTATGTAATCTTACGTGTTTTTACAATGAATTTGTATTGAAGGCAATCAGAGGATTTTTTTTCTACAAAATGCAGTTGTTTAGATAATTATTAAAATATTTTTTTAAATAACCTGGTATAAATGGTTGTAAATATTTACAAACTTCCAGAACGTAATAAGAAAATTACACCTTACACAATTTTAATAAATAGTTAATCTACATGAAAAGTTATTTAATTTCATCGGTTAAACAATTTTAGTGACAATCAAACCTCAGTATCTGTAAAACATTAACGTAATCTGAACTTGAGAAAGCTTCGAAAACATTTCTAGCAAGGTGCATCTAGAATTTAAACTACTTTCTAGCCACAATATGTAATTGTAATTCGAGAATGTAGCTTAAGAGTTTGATCTTAACGCGAACGTGCTCCGAAAATAGTTGCGCGGGATCTTCCCTCGCGAACTCGCAGTTAAAAATAAACCTGTGTCTAGTCTAGACAGGAACATTACTCACCTGAGTAAAACTCGATCTAGATTCAATCCACAATCACGAAAACTGAATGTAATGTTGAAATTAAAAAGTACTATAGGACGCCGGCTTGTTATACGGCCGACACACGCGTGCGAAAGAAAATAAATAAAATTCACTGAAGTTAATGAATTAAAGTTCCACTGTTTTGAAATGAGATAAACTAGACATTTATTTATTTTTATTTTATTGTCAAAGTTTCGGTGGCGAGATTTTATTTCAGTGCATCGTGGCACTCTGCCTTGGCCACTGGTTGCGGTTGTACTGCCGGCGCCAGCGAGAGACGGGCATGTTTAAAGCGCATGGCCCGATAGTATTATAGCACAATACTATTTCAGCAGTTATTATGCCGTGATATTGGCGCTTGCGCGAGATGAGGGATGATAGGCAGTTGCCTGAATGTTACGTCAACTTGTCATTGTACTGACTGATCGGTTCTTTCTATGTTTCCGATATTGGTTTTCAAAGTTATCACCACTGCACGTTAAGGACATTTTAGTCAGAATGCTAAATACGTTCACTGTTTACTTAGATTAAGAACGTCTAATTTTTGCCTCCATTTACTTAGACAAGTTCTAAGTATGGCAGGTGACAAAATATCGCCTTTGCCACCTTCCATTCTAATATCGACTTTAATTGGAAAACATACAAATTTACGAGTATGCATGTAAGATAAACAATGAAACTGGCTAGCAGTGCACATGGTCGTCACGTGTCCCACGAAAGTTAAAAAAATGGGGTCATCGCGATCGACTCGTGCGCATCCAATCGTCAATTCGGCTGTAGATGTCTTTATTTGATTGATGTGGCGGGCGACTGTGAGTTATGGGTGAGTTTATCACGAGAATTCAGTAGAAAAACATTGTATATTAAAAATAACGTGACAGAAAATAAAAGAATTTGATTTTTTTCTAAAACAGGGTCGGACAGCATCGCTTTTTTGTCTACCTAATGGTAACAGCCGGTAAGACTTAATATTGCATTTATATTTATACAAAGTATTTTTGATTTTCATATGACAATATTAGTTCTTGACCTTCATATCAAATTAGGAATTTGTTTAGTGTCAAGATTCAACATTTAATCCAATTTACCTGGATTTGAAAGACATAGACCAAATATTCCGCGTTTTAAATAGTTTAACTTACTTGAATAGTTCTGCATCTGTAAATCATTATAATATTGATACACTGAAACTGTATTAGCAAACGAATAAATAGAAATTTCTCTAGTCCCGTCAATTGAACTATCTAATCGAACTTCGAAGTGTATGAAGTACCTACTCTTGAAACCAATTCTTCACCATTGATCCAATCTTAGTGTTATTTAGTTTACACGAGATCCGCATAATATGGAATACGGATCCAAATTAGATCCGCTAGTGTTGTAATGCAAAATTCCGGAAAATCAACAATATCCTCGTTAATCGATCCGAATTGGTTTAAGAACAAGCCTACAGAGCTGATTCGAGAGATAACAAACAATTATTGTTTTATCTTACTTAGGTAGGTACTATAAATTCCTTATGCCAACAAAAACACCATCTGTAATACATTGTTTTTCATTGTGTTTGTATATAACTTATTAAAATTTTATATTCGGTACTGTTTTACATATTTATAAGACACCAAAATTTTCGTTTTATCTATCGCTAAATATCGGATTCGATGCATTTGGCTATGTAACTGGTTGTGGGTGTTGTAAAAATGAGAAGTACGAAACGCCAAACGATGATCTCCTAGAAAGTCTTAAAATTTGTCCCCGACTTCAATAAAAAAGTGTGATGTTGTCTGTACCAATTCTTATATTATTTTTAACTTTTCAGTGTTTTTGAAGTCGGTTTTTATTTTTTGTAAAATATTTTTTATTTTTAACTTTTTAGTGAATGAAATCTTTTTAGTGAAAGAAACCTTATTTAATACCATCAGTTTACCTTCAGTGAGGTGGTACTAAATTAGGGTTTACCTCGATTTTCATGAGATTCCATCATTAGATCCTGACTTTGGTTGCCTTGGGACCACCCCAGGAGTATCTCCATTGAATAGAAAAAGAATTTTGAAAATCGATCCACAATTGGCGGAGAAATCGCGTAACATACACAAAAAACACCTAAAAATTTAAAGGTTTCCCCGATTTTTATGAGACGCCATCATAAGATCCTAACTCTGGTGATCATGAGACCACTCTTGGAATATATTCTATCGAATTCAAAAATAATTTTGAAAAACGGTTTACAATTGGCGGCGTAATCGTGTAAAATACACACAAAAAACATACACATCGAATTGAGAACCTCCTCCTTTTTGAAGTCTGTTAAAAACTGGTGCTTTCGCCAGTATTGTGAGTGTAGGGTTGGTCAAAATCATTTTAAATCATAAAATTTCAAGTGCAGGGTTGTCTAAATAGACACAAGAGTTGCGAGCATTCAACTCATCAATCGAGCTCAAAGTGAAGGTCAGGGATATTGAAATTTCAACTAACAATGGCGACTTTGTCGTGATCGGTGAAATATTATGAATTTGACCGTGACGGACTGTGGAGGGCTATGATTTGATCCCAAATAAATTAAATTGATCATAACTTTACCAAAATAGAAAGTATGCTATCGACATATAGTAAATTTTAAAAATCCCGGATCTTCTAAAAGAGGTGTGAAGAAGCATCTTGCAGGTCGGCAAGGTGAGGACTCTCATTTGGACTCTATTTCCACTTACCACCAGGTGGAATAGGGTCATTTGCTTTGCCTTCTATAAAAAAAATGCATTGCAATTTGTTTGACTGTGATGTAATTGCGAGAAGAATACAAAAGCTAATGTATGGTGATTTCAAAAAATATTTTACAAAAAATAAAAACCGACTTCAAAAACACTGAAAAGTTTTTTTTTTCAAATTTTCATCATGTAATCAGTCCTCATGAGTACGAGCAGATTTGTTGCTGGGAATCACATGTTGGGTCAGACGCTCCATAGCTTCTAACTCATATCTGGTTAAGCCTAAGCAGTTTTGGTTACATCCGGTAGTTTACGCCTTTTCAGACGTTTCATGTATTCCGGCAGTGTCAATTGTGTAGTTAGCTGGTTTGGATGTTTAAACAGCCTATTTCTGTATTTGTCCAATGTGTGACTGATTTCCTCTCTGACAATGTTAATATGAAGATGTTGATGAACTTCGGAGTTGCGAATGAACCATGGAGCGTTTGAAATCTGCTTCAGGATATAGTTCTGCGCTCTTTGGATTTTGTTAATATGGGATTCACTTGCTGAGCCCCACAATTCAATTCCATAGGTCCAAATGGGTTTAAGAATAGCATTATAAAGAAGCAGCTTGTTGTCCACAGATAACTTGGAGTTTCTTCCTAGTAACCAATACAGTCCTCGGTATTTAATGTTTATTTCGTCTCTTTTAGTTTGTTAGTGCTTGGACCATGTAAGCCGGCGGTCCAAGTGTATACCCAGATATTTCACTGTTTCACTGGTGGGAAAAAGGCTCGAACCTAGTCTTACTCTTGGGCAATCGTTCCTTCTAAGCAATACAAGCTCATCTTCGGTGAGCTGATATTAAATTAGCGCTTCCCTCGATTTTCATGGGATCCCATTATCAGATCCTAACTTTGGTGACCATGGAACTACCCTTGGAGTACACTCTATCGAATACAAAAAGAATTGTGAAAATCGGTCCACAATTGGCGGCGTAATCGCGTAACATACACAAAAAAAAAACAAACGCAACGAATTGAGAACCTCCTCCTTTCTTGAAGTCGGTTAAAAAGTTGCCAATGTGTTACAATCGGCCACCGGCCACTGGACGATCGAGGCGATTCGTCCTGTGTTCGACGAGTGTGTTGGGCGCCGGCAGGGCAGCCTCATATTCCGCATTGTACTGGTACTGATCGAGCATGACTGCTTCAGTGACTACCTGCACCGGGTCACCCGTCAAGAGAAAACGCCGCAGTGTCATCACTGCGTCGCTCCGGACGACACTGCCGAGCACACACTATTCTTGGATTCTCGGAGAACTTATTGCCGCGCTGGGAGGCGGAAACCTCTAGCTGCCGAGCATGGTCGTGGCCATGTTCTGCCGCGAGGCGGAATGACGGACTCTCGCCTCCTTCTGCGAGGACGTCATCTCGCAGAAGGAGGCCGCGAAGAGGGAGTGGGAGGAGGACCCTCAAGCCGCTCCCCTCCGTCGCAGACTGATAGGCTGGCGAGGGCAGGCACAAGCGATCCATTGATTGCTATACGCAATTAATGCATTGAGAGTAAATCCTCGTTATATGATCTCTAAGGACCCGAGATAAAGAAATTGAAGTTTTGGCTAGGCAAAGTGGAGATACTTCTCTACTGGCTAGGTTTTACTAATTTGAGACAAACAAGTCTTAATTATTAGAATATACTTAAACAATAATCAGAAAACAGCTGAGGAAAAAACTATTACCTATATACCAAGTCGGTTTATAGGCTGACCAGCAAAATTTTGTATTTTGTCTATACGAGTCGTGATACAAGTATATTTCATCGCTATTAAGCTTATAACAGTTTATAACTGTTAAATTAAACCATGTATGAATATTGACAAGTTTTTTTTGTTTTGCTTTCGTAAGGATGACAATAGCGCAAAAAAAATGAAAAATAAAAACCGACTTCGAAAACACTTAAAAGTTAAAAATAATATATAAGATTTCATACAACATTACATTTCTATTTTGAAGCTAGTGCTAAATTTTAAGACTTTCTAGGAGATCATCGTTTGGCTCCGACTTCAATATAGAATCAATCAATCAATCATTATAGAAATGTGGTGTTGTCTGTATTCTTATATTATTTTAAACGTTTAAGTGTTTTTGATGTC
This sequence comes from Schoenobius gigantellus, assembly GCA_963935595.1. Classification (NCBI taxonomy): domain Eukaryota; kingdom Metazoa; phylum Arthropoda; class Insecta; order Lepidoptera; family Crambidae; genus Schoenobius; species Schoenobius gigantellus. The sequence goes on along the minus strand of OZ012553.1, from coordinate 25,908,665 downwards.
GGTTTTTATTCTTTGTTTTTATTTTCATTTCAGTGAATTTAGTACCGCCTCCCCGAAGTGACTTGAAATAATACGACAGACAGCTGGGCTCGAGACAGACGTAAATACTGATTAGCTTCGGAAGAAACATGAAGCACGTCAACGTACTTATATTTAAGGGTTTCCCTCGATTTTCCTAGGATCCCATCATCAGATCCTGACTTTGGTGATAACGGGACCACCGCAGGTGTATACTCTATCGTATACAAAAAGAATTTTGGAAATCGGTCTACAATTGACGGAGTAATAGCGTAACATACACAAAAAAATATGAGCATCGAAATGAGAACATCCTCCTTTTTAATCGACTTCAAAAAAAAAGGAGGAGGTTATCAATTCGACCCGGATGTTGTTTTTTTGTGTGTATGTTACGCGATTACGCTGCCAACTGTGAACCGATTTTCAACGTTCTTTTTGTATTCAATAGAGTATACTCCAAGGGTGGTCCCGTGGTCACCAAAGTCAGGATCTGATGATGGGATCTCATGAAAATCGAGGGAAGCCCTGAAATTTTATAGGCACGTCCAACATGTTTCATGTTTGTTCCAAAGCTATTCACGTATTTGCGTCTGGTAGTCATGAACAGAACTGATGATGGAATGATCCTTAACTTTTGGATTTGACCTGACCTGACCTGACCTTGCACCTCAATTTAATTCACTAAAAAATATAAAAATAAAAACCGACTTCAAAAACACTTAAAAATTAAAAATAATATAACAATAGGTAAAGACAACATCACAGTTCTATATTGAAGTCGGTGCCAAATTTAAAGACTTTTAAGGAGAACATCGTTTGGCACCGACTTCAATATAGAAGTGTGATGTTGTCTGTACCTATTCTTATATTATTTTTAACTTTTCAGTGTTTTGAAGTCGGTTATTTTTTGTAAAATATTTTTTTCGAAGACCATCATTACGTTTAAGTATCTATGTAGACTCCAGAGATTTAAATCGTCTAAATATTTGTACTTATATCTATCTATTCCTTACACGTGTGACGTGCTCCTATTTTTTGCAGTCATTTGATACAAAAAATGTTTATTATAATACATTCATACAATAATTCGTAGAATACTCTCCGAATTGGGTACCTTTGTCAATTGAAACTTCTTTTGTTATGACATGCAAACTTCTTTTGTTATGACATGCAATACAATTGTTTAGTTCCCATTAGACGTTGTAAGCAATTTTAAACACAAATATTTATATTAGAGGTGTCTCAGTAAGTTGATATTAACGTTACGTAATGACAAACAACGCGACTATCATACTGTTTTTATATAAATCAATAAATTGTGTGTTGATTTTGACCGTATATGATTATTGTAAGGTTGCAGTTAAAATTCCTTACTGAACTTATTAAACGAAAATTCATCTATTTTCTATAAAATATTAGGTTTTTACTAAAGGATAAATTTGATGAAATAGAGCGCTAAAGTTTATATGAGTTCACGTGGGCGAAGCCGCGGGCGGACCGTTAGTTTTAAGTAAAAGGCTCGATAATAAATCTGGTGCGTACGCCATGTTACCGAAGGGAATGTTTTTAAGTACAACTGAAGTTTACAATTTTTAAACACAGAGATAAATACTATTTTGTTGATGAAGTTTATAAAACAAGTAAATAGAAATTGATTGCCTCGCTGTTTCAATTAACATGTAAATATCTGACAAAATGTTAATTATACGAAATAGGCACAGAATCGAAAACGATCACAGTACTAACGATACAGTAGCATCATTATTGGTTATAATTACGGGGAATATCAATAATTTTCTTAAATGGTACTAGAGATACAAATTTGTATCACTTTTACCATCAATGGTACAAGCCAATGGTAGGTACTAAAGACACAAAGGCACATATAAAACTGATCAGGTACATGTTTTAATTTTAACTACTGCAAATTAATAAAGGCAACTCAATGTGTGTTTTAAATTAATAAAGGCAACTTATGAATGACTAGTTGATAACATAAGCGCATTTAAGTATGAGTATATGCGACATGTGCAAGTAATTGAGGACATGTCATCAGAGCAAATTGAAATTCGACAAGAGGAGCAACTTTCTTATGAACACCTATGATGAAATATATTGCCTGAATGTCATCAGTCTTAACGGTCTCATTCTAACTGAAAGGCACTTCTATTTTTATTAGGTTATTTAGTATAAAAAGCTCTTTGATATCGAACTTCTTCTTCGATTGCTTAACAGTTATCGGCCACACAACTCGGGAGCTTTATCGATCGTTGAATGATCCGTGTAAATAAAACTCTTTGTCACATGCAATACTATATGCATTCGTTATCGATTTTTAACTACCACTACCACGTATTTATCTACTTAGCGGAATTTAATTAACTAAATTATAGTTTTTGGTTTACCTGTAACCCAAGCCTTATCACAGAAAAATATGAAGATAATTATGTAATCTTTAATTGATTTTTTGCCGAATTGGTTGCATAAAAACCTACTTGGAGCTAGCAAAAGTGTTATTGTAGTTTTTATCTACGTTTATGTTATGAAGAGTTAATGTTTTGAGGGAGAAGGAACTCGGTGACGCAGGGGTTTCAATGCTTTGGTTTCGACATTGAAAACAAAGCAAAGTTCACCATGGTTGGACCCTGCAGGCCTATTACCGATCTCATGGTTTTCAAATGATATCATTATGAAATCAAAACGAAAAGTAAGATTTTCAGTCAGATTTTTTATCATTGCAGTTATGCCATAGTGGTGATATTATTGGAGATCGGTAATACGAAATGAAGCACTTCATGACTTCTTTATCTCAAAATTTATACCATGTCATACGATGAAAGATCCATAATAGGCCTGCTGGACGGATGACCAAAACTTTGTCATCTCGAGTTCCTCCGTGCTTGGGAATGTAGGTTTAGTTGGTTGGTTAAATCTTCATCTGGCACACATAGCTTTGTTTCATATTTCGATATCTTTCTCCAAGTATATTTTTTTGGAAAAAGAGGCATTCGTGATGTTAATTTAATGTTCCAAATACCTTCAATGTAAGGAAGTGAATCTTACGCTGGTACCACGAAACACCATGGTAGCATCAATTCCTATGAAATGCCCATAATACGTTTGCTTTCCCATCACGCATGCGCTAAGGTCTTCTAGCTTGTGATTTTGAAGATTAGTATGCGATAGGCATCGGCTTGTTATGCGAACCTCATGTGGACAATATAGGTAGGTATAGTAGGTGAGTACATGTGACAATTGTGCCTTGAGGGATGACTACGAAGTTGTACTTTATGCCGTAAATACTTACAAAGTGTGATAAGATGAGGTGTTTTTAAATAGTATACTAGTATTTTGTTTTCTACGCGACTGCATAAAATGCAACGGGAGCTATCTTTTTTTTTTTCGGGGGGAATCCTCTTGGATACTGGGGTGGTACAGGGTTATGTTGGACTCCGGCGAGGTGACTCGCCGACCTACCAACTAAACCACCCCGGGGTTCAGCAGCTCGCCAGGTAGGCAGGGAAGGGGGAGTTGCAAGCTGGTGCATTTATCCCCGGCATACCCCGTCCGGCGTTCGCCCGCAGGCACATCGTTCTCTTCCGTCAGAGGCATGGGGGGTCCGGAACACCCCACAGAGCACCCCCAACGTTGCAGGAACCTGTGCAATGAAGGCAGCCGTCACCCCACGGACGACTATATACCCGCTGGCTCCCACTAGGGCAGCGAAGTCTGGTGGAACAACCTTCTTCGTCGCCCTATCCTCCGACGCCTCCTCTCATCTGCGAGAGGATCCTCCTCCCTCCTGCGTTCGGCTGTCTCCTTCTGAGCGACAACAGATGCAATAGACAACAGATGCGGCTATAAATCGAAGTTATTTTTAGAAGATCTTTTTATATCCGAGGAGTATCATATTATGCCTACGTGAACCAGTTAATATTAAATTATAGTTACTAGTTAGTTGTTTAAAGTTTGAAATTTTCATTATTCTTTTAAAAAACATCGGGAACATCAATTTAAATGTACTAAATACTTACTAAATGTTTTCGTTCTTTAACCTGGCGATGCGAAAAGTAAAGCTATGCAATGATCAACTATACACGGTGTAAAAGAACTAAAAACAAAGCCCGCGGCTACGCATCTAGACCATTAAAATTAACTTATATAAAAAAAAATTGATGGGAAACGAAATTTATTTTTAGGTTTTGAAAAACAACTGCTAAAATACTACGCAATGTAACGTGCGCTCGCGCGCTACGGATATCGTCTCTGCTCTGCGTGAGTCAGCGGCTCGCGGTGACAATAGACAGCGTCCGTTGCAAATACATTGCGCGTTGTAAATTAAAACCTTTTTTTGTCAAAAATACTGATTTTTTCTTTGATGTTTCTTGGGATGAAAATTAACAAATAATGTTCCAAATACTTTGGTAAAAAAACCTCGAAAAAATAATTGTCACTTTGAACTTAAATATCTCGGTAGGTGACTATTAATTTCCCAGCTGGTATGGTCTAGAAGACAAAAATGATATCGACGATGGGTTCAATACGTGGGCTTCGACTTTGTGATTGGTTTTTTTACACCCGTTATATTGCAATGTAGCCAGCCTCATGATACAGTAGATTTCGTGAATTGACCAGGCGCTCTATTTTTGAATTATTCATTTGGCGGATTTTGGGGTCGAGCGCTCGTCAATCATCGTCTTCCCTCGATTTTTACTTATTTTTATTTCGGTTTTGATGAAAATCAAAATGATTTGATTCGTTGTAATACTATGTTGATATTTGACGAAAACGAGATGAAAATCAGTAGAAAACGAGCACAAACGTCGCTCGACGGACTTGAGTAACAAAAATTTTATGAAGAATTTCGTGGAAGCCATCCATCCATACTAATATTAAAATTGTGTCCGTATGTCTGTTACCTCTTCATGCTTAAGCTGCTGAGCCGATTTAGATGATATTTGCTATAGAAATAGTTTGAATCCCGGGGAAAAGGACATAGGACAGTTTTTATCGCAGAAATTATCAAGGGGTGAAAAGGCAGGTGGAAGTTTATAATGGGAAATCAATAAACGCTAAACCGATTGAGATGTGGTATGGAGATAGTTTGAGTTGTGGGGAAGGATATATAATTTTTATCCCCGAAATCATGTCTAAAGGGTGTAAAAAGGAAGGTGGAAATTTACAAAAGGGAATCAATATAATGTTTTAAAATCAAAATCACTTATCTTTTTTTATTATTATAAAAGTAAGCAGATTGATGAAAAAGCAGATTGGTTAAAAATAAGCTACCCAAATAACTAATTCCACACGGACGAAGTCGTGGGCAATAATAAGTATAGCTTGTTTTCCGAATTTCCGAGGACACACTATGACTAGGGGAAGGATATAAATTAAACAATTAAGTAACAATATCGTGGTTGTTGATTCCTAAAATAGTTTTATTTTGTTATCTGAGAGTAATATTGTACAGTAAGCTCCTATACTCAAGCTATACTGTTTGACCTTTGGACCGTTCTTATGTTGCTCGTAACAGTGACGGTTTTCCTAGTGTACATGTATAGCTTGAATGGGAGCTTACTGTACAGTTGGGAACACGTCAAACTTTACATTTGCATTACGAAAGCAGTCGTTATACGAGTGACGCCAAGCAGATTAAGCTCATGTAAAGTCTGGCGTATTGACGTGTATAGGTACCTACCTAACATTTTGCACACGTGGAGACAGAGGGCTTCGTATCAACTTCCTGAGCTGATGATAATTTTAAATGATGGAGACAAAACATAGCTAATAGACATAAATAAATAGACAGACATTTCGTAACGGACATTGTGAAACCATGCCCCAAATAATTGTTTAAGACTGGAACTTCCCGGCGCGCCGCGACAATATTTTCGTAACTAAACTATTTGGTTGCGACACTCTTGAGTTTTCAGCTAACAGACTCTGTTGTTTTTCGTGGAGATAAAAGTTTGAGTAAGAGTATAATTTTAAGATTTTTGTGCAGTCAACATATATTTGTAAATTACAATGTCATACAAGGACATTTAGGCTTTACCACAATTGAATCGTACGCAACCGATGGGACGCGACATAATACGACCGGCACGACCCGGGGTGTATTATGACGTCTTAATTCCATGCAGTTTTCTGAATTGTTATAATGCCAGTTTAAATCAACTTTACTTTTTCCATAGTGTGCTATATTTTTTAAGCTTTTTTACTAAAAATACTATACTTAGCCTAAGAAATGTCGGCAAGCTTGGCTCGTATCGCGTTTGCGCGACCCAGGACAACAGGTAAGCTGGCAGTGTTTGGGGTCCTTTATAACATTTCCCACCTTAATCAACAGGACCTAGGGAACTGACCGATCAATGCTTGCTGTGCACCGTACTGATCAATAGACGAGACACGGGCGCTACCCAATAACTCGGACTGAAAGCACACTTTACTTTTACCTTTTTACTTCACTTTTACCGGAGGGAGACTCTGTACCAGGGTCGTGTGCTTGGGTACCTCCGTCTTACCTATTTCTGCCGCAAAGCAGCAGTGGCACTGAAATTACTGGGTTCCGTGACTTTACATCTTAAGTCACAAGTTGGCAACGTACACTGTGGCCCTTGTGGGGGTTGCAGTTTTACTGCGAATGTCACAGGAGCCACATGTATTATAGGTGACTGTAACCACTTACCATCAGGTGGGCAGTTTGCTTGTTTGCCAATTTAGTAGCAATAAAAAAAATCCTCCTTCTTGGGAGAGTGCCCTGTATTGGGCGAATTGTGTTTAATATGATGATGACAATAGCTTAGAGCAAATTAAATGATTGGTAAGTGACATAATTATATTAGATGTGGTTCCTGCAATGTACATGAAGGAGTTACGTTGCCAACTTGTGACATTAATATCAATATCAAATCACATTACCTAGTAATTTCACAGCCTGTCTAAAGGTCTATCCACACACATCCGGCTCCGGGACGTGACCGGACCGTGTCCGTGGCAAGACCGGAGATCCGTGCAACGTCAGGGCCACTATGTACCCCTTAAGCACCATTTACGGAAACCAATACGCATTATAACTTTGTTTAATACGACAAAGATGCATATCGCTTCTATTAATAACTCGTCATTCATTTTTTTCTATAAAACTCGGGCGTGCACTAGTAATATCGGTGGACGAGCGCACGTCACGATGTCGGCTCGAGCACTGATGTTCCGTCGTCGCCGGAAGTGTTGCCAAGGCTCTAGAGTCATAAGTTACGTTTCGTTTCCTGAAAAGTCACATTTTTGTTGCAAGTCACATTTTTCCTGTAGTATTTGAATTGTGTGTTCAGATAAAAAGTACGCAATGATATTTTCCAAGCCACTGACGGAACACGTCCCGCCCACGTCCTGGGCGCGGCCTGGAAATGTGTGGATCAAGTTTTACCCCGAAGGGCGCTCCAAATTCACGCGAGAATCTTCTGAGAAAGCGAGAAAAACACGTGAAGCGTGAATGTGGAACCGATTCTCATATTCTTCGCAGGTTCTGGCCTTTTCGGCGCGAGACAAAAGAGCTAAGAACGCGAGAACAGACGAGAACTTGTATTGACTCCACACTCATACGTTCTCAGTAGCAAGCGAGTCGCCGATTTTTATTACGCACTAAACTAAATGTAAAATTGAACTGAAAATGTTAGTTACGACGTATGGATACCATATTACATTGTAGATTAACAGCAGGTGGCTATAAGTAACTTTATCACTTTTTTATGTCCAATGACTAATTCTAAAAAGCGCAAAGCACTTTGTGATAACGTTTACTCTATTTTATTTGAACAAAGCATGTACATACATGAAAAAAGTGATAAGATAACCACTAGTATTAAGCTTGTCGCAGCAGTTACATCTACGGCCATCGTCATCGAGCGTGAGAACTGTGGGGCTAGCACGCAGGAGAATCGAAAATCGAATCGAAATCCGAATCGAGGAGTTTGTATGGCAATTTTATTAGCGCCATGGCGGTGAGTAGCAGAACTAATAAAATTGCCATACAAACTCCTCGATTCGGATTTCGATTCGATTTTCGAATCTCCTGCGTGCTAGCCCCACTGTATTCTCGCTGAGATTCTCGCTGCGATTCTTGCCGAGATTTTCGTCGAGAATCTCGCGCGAAGTGTGGAGCGCACATTACAACCGCCACACGGCGATGCAAGCACCGCTGCTTGGCGGCAGAAATAAGTAAGATATAGAGGTAACGTTGTTGAGCGTCGGTGACGCTGTGGACCCGGCAGTCGCCTTCTAATCGGGAGGTCCGGGGTTTGATCCTGCCATGTAAAAATGTGTTTTTCGTTTTTCAAATTTCATAGGTTCATTTGCCAACACTCCTACGGTGAAGGAAAACATCGTGAGGCAACCTGCATACATCTGCGAAAAATTTCAAAGGTATATGTAAATTCACCAATCCGCTCTGGGCCAGCGTGGTTTGACTAAGGTCTAATCGCCTTAATTAGTAAAGGTAGGCTCGTGCCCTTCGGTGGGGATGTATATGAGCTGTGATGATGATGACGATGAACATTGTTTTAAACAATTCTTGGAGGTTTCCAAACTCCATTTCTCTATTAAACACTGTCATATTCATTTCATCTGGTGATTGTATTAGAATTTCGTAACTATAGGAAAATTGGTCGTTTACCTGTGACCGCTACCGGACACGTGAGTAGTACCACGGGCAAAAATACCCGTAGTACTATCAGTAGTACTAACGGTAGTATTACCACGTGTAAGCGCTGGTTTTTTTAAACAGCGATGCTCTACTATTATTATATATGTGAACCGCACGAATGTTAAAAGGTCTTTTACAAACCATATTAGTGAGAACAGTGATATAGTAAAGTAAGACGGGACAAAAAATATTAGAGCAAAATATTAGAGAGATAAAATAAGAAACCATTTTTAACGTCAGCTGTAAAACTTGTATAGGTACTTTATTATAAACCAATTTGCACAAAATCTCAAAAGATTTCTAAATTGGATTGGTTAAGGTGTGTGGGTACTTTATTGTAAACCAATTTCATGGCACGGACCACGAGTCTGTGGAGAGAGTTAACTATGTATTAAAAAAATACCAATTTCAGGAAATCTGAAAATATTTCTAAATTGGATTGGTTAAGGAGTGTGTAAAGTCTATTTTGGCTCATTAAAGGAGAAAAGAAATCAATACTGTTGAACAATTTTGCTCTGGTTGGATAAGTTCTTTCTCCTCCTCCTCATAGCGTCAACGCGGTATGTTACAGATGCAGATTCACTCCTGCCTGAGATCTACAATTAGGAGTTTCCATGATTATTATTTTTCTTTCCTTCTCTGTGATTTTTGTCGAATAATAAACATTTCAAAATATCATAAAAGGCTTGATTGTTTTTATTAGTTTTTGTAAATATTATATTCTATTGCACTGTGTTGTTAGCTTGGTTTGCGTAAGTGAGCTTTTTTATTATATCGTAGTTTAATGGTCGTCTGTCTGTCTGTCAAGTCAAGACTCTATTTATCTCGCAAATGCCTGGATATATCGAGTTGAAATTAAAACCTAAAAACTCAAGTCTACAGTCCCTTGAAGCTGTGAAAAATCAAATTTCTAAGTTAACGTAAAAAGAAGATACGGCCGAATATGCAGCAAAAAAGGTATATTTCGACACTCTGGAGGGAATCAAAATTAATAGGGTGCTTTCTGTTGACCTAGAATCATGAAATTTGGCAAGTAGCAAGGTATTAAAGCACATACTCGTATTAAGAAATAAAAACCGGAAAACCGGAAATATGTACATAGGAAGTTATAGAAGTTTGTACGGAACACTCTGTGCGCCAGTCCAACTTGCACTTGGCTGGTTTTTTATTAATTTAACCCGGTATGTACTTACTTACTAAATCCTCTTTACAGTCCATTCCTAAATAGGTATAACTAAATTGTGAATAAGTATCATCTGTAAATTAGCTTATGAGCGTGGAACGTCAAAGATTACCGTTAAAAATGCCTTAAATAACGAGCATGAAGTAAACCAACCATAAGTTTACTGACAATGTAGTTTCATAGTTGATTGAAAACTAATTTTCCACAGTTCACACTACAATAACGTAAATTACTAACGTATTAGTACCAATATTGAATCGTTCGAGCTTCCTCTGCTGCCAAATCAAATTGAGTTCTTTCGCACCGAAAACAATGTCAGGGTTATATAATGGCTATTCATGAACATGTGGGCGTCAACGTTTTTTTGGGTTCAAGTTGTTCCACGTTCATTCTGTTCGATCTGAGCCGGGGTCAATGATACGTACAAATGGTTTGATTACAAATATTACAGGTATAATGCAGCGGCTATGCATTACTTGTATCAACCAATAAATAATAAATTCTTTATTGAAAACTCATTATTAAAATGTGTTTACACGTAATGTCATTCAATCCAAAATTTTCATGTAAATCATAGACATGATGATGATACTATGACTTACATGAGAATTTTGGGTTGAATGACATTACGTGTAAACACATTTTAATAATGAGTTTTCGATAAAGAATTTATTATTTATTGGTTATTTTGAAACACCGTGTATACCGTCTACTGATTTTGCCTTTGTCATTTGTGTGTAACTACAGAATAGATACTGATAAAGATACAAAATTTTGTTTTGAACGTGTTTAATTTTATTTAGCGAGCGCTGTGCATTTGGCTCTACTACGTAGTACTATTATCTATTCTGTGGCTCTACACAGGTTTGTTTACCAAAACTATATAAGGGGCTATTCATTTATTACGTAAGATGATTTAGGGAGGGAGGAGGGTTGACCATATCTTATTTTTTCTTACAAGGGGGTGGGAGCGAGTCTTTTTAGTTTTTACGTAAGATCATAAAACTGCTTAAAGTAGAGATTATACTTTGAAAAATCGCGGGCAAACGCTCGAGATTCATCTTTAAAAGATGAGTTATTAAAACAAAAAGTAGAAAGTTTATTACTACCAAAAAATATAAATTACTAGTACCTTTGTAGGTTAAAATAAATATTCTTAAAAATAAATAAATTTAAAAAATTGTTTCTTTGAAAAACAAATCAAAATTATATTCATTCATTTCTTAAGATTCTTACGTAATAAATATCAAACAGGGGGGAGGCCGTTGGACTAGTCTTATTTTTTCTTACGTATTGGGGAAGGGGGTGAAAAACTACCAAGAATAGTCTTACGTAATAAATGAATGGCCCCTAACTAGTTAAAAGCTGTGTCCTTATATAAAAACTAGTGCCCGCCTACCTGCGGAGATCTGTTTTGTGATTCTATGTAAAATGCCACAGCCTACACTAAACTACGTGTGACTGTGAAGCAAGATTTGTAGAAAGATTTCATCATCTAATTGTTCAACGTAAAAATAACAGCTGAGCCTTGGATTGCCGACAAGAGGTTGTCTTGAGCCAAACGTGAAGTTTCAAACGGTTTTTTTTAAAGGCAATGCAATTATTTGCTCTCCGTTGAACTGGAAAAATATTGCCGGGATTTACTATCAGTAATTTTTTATTCTTTACAAAATAGTAATTAATCCAGCTTTATATAGTATAGATAGATGTAAATTCTTTTTTATTCAAATTTAACATACATGCGGCCTGTAATTGTATACACATTATTTAAACTAAAACCTAACAAAACAGGAGCTATACAAAATTCTAAACTTCTAAACTAAATTCTTGAATTTAGTTTAGAAGACCTAATTAAAGACCTAATCTTTCAAAATTTGAAATTAGCAAAAGGCAATAAACGTCCAAAGTAATAATATAAAATATTACATTATTTTTCCTTTGCTGATATGTCTTCGTGTTAGTAATTAATATTGCTATATTAATACCGTATTTGTAATTATGTGCTGTAAGTATGTGATGGTCACATTCACGATAAAGCCGTAATTAAGTTTTTATCGATACTTATTTTACCTACATAAGTAAAGGAGGAAAACGTGCTAAAAAAATACAGCCGTTAAAAATATTTAAGTCACAATTAAACACATGAAAAATGATTTCTTTTTAAAAAAAAAAACGTCGCCCCTAACTAGTATTTTCTCCTGTGTCGTGGATGCAGTTACAAACATAGAATATCACATGCACATACGCCCAGACCGGAACAAAATTTGTTTTTTTCACAACTGGAAGAGACCGTAGACCCGAGTATTTAATATAAATTTCAGTTTCATATCTACGCGTTCCTGAGAAAAGGGTCTGAACAGACAAACAGACGGACAACGAAGTGATCCTATAAGGGTCCCTTTTGGTGTAGGGAGCCCTAAAAGACGAAGCGAGAAGAAAAAAGAAAAGTTTTTACAACTAAATAATTAAATATGTTGTTTTCTATTTACCAGCGATATTTTATAAGATTTGATATCTACAATGTCCGTTAACTGTGTGCCCCACTCACTTTTTAAAACTGGGCAAGAGTCTCTCCTCTTAATCTTATTAACTTTTACATTTGTAATTGTATTGCCTCGTCCTAACTTTAGTTTCGAACGCCTCTATGGACCAGTGGTTGAGACCAATCGGTCCGGCGTTCTATTCTTCATGGGCGCAGAAGTTTTTCTGCTTGGTTTGTTGGCCGCTTGGGTAGCAACCACCGTTTTACCTACGTTTATCGTCACCAGTGCCTGCATTTCTGTGTTCCGGTTTAAAGGCAGATATAGGAGTGAAATTACTGGGTACCGTGACTTTACACCTGCAGGCTGATCACGTAACCCTTATGTTATAAATTGGCAACGTATACACTGTGAGCGTCGGTGGCGCAGTGGACTCGGTACTTGTCTTCCAATCGGGAGGTCCGGGTTCGAGACCGCCATGTACCACTGTGTTTTTCGTTTCGAATTTCATATGTACATTTGTCTGACGCTCCTACGGTGAAGGAAAACATCGTGAGGCAACCTGCATACATCTACGAAAAAATTCAAAAGTGTATGTGAAGTCGACCAATCCGCACTGGGCCAGCGTGGTTGACTAAGGCCTAATCACCCTAACATAGGGTAGGCTCGAGCCCCTCGGTGGGGACGTATATGAGCTGTGATGATACACTGTGGTTCTTGTGGGGGTTACAGTTTTGCTGTGTTACGATTTACCATCAGGTGAGCAGTTTGCTAACTTAGTTGCATTAAAAAAGTAACAAATCCCGAGATAGATAAATTTAAACTGGTCGTTGATCGACTTTTATTATGTCGATTAACGACCGGTTTCAATCTAAATAAAATCAACCATAGTCACACCGGTGTGGTAACACGGTGTTACTAAGGAATGGTTGAGATAATAAAATTATGTAGCTCTAGGTATTATCTACCATGGGGTGCGATGTCAGACAACCTCCTTGTGGTGCACCCTGGGCAACCCGGCAGATTCTCTGCCGCGGGCTAATAGTCTGACGAGAGGCCCCCCATGGAGGGGGGGCGTGGGATGGCCGGGTTCAACCCGGCGGGCCACTTCGTGTGGCCACCCGCTTATGCGGGGAAGGGCGAAGTCCCCTCTTCTTGTTTTAAGAAGAGGTGTGACTCTCGTCGGAAGCCTACTTCTGGCTAGCAGTGTTGAGGCGAGTCTTTCGCCATGGTGCTTTGCGCCTGCCGGGGATGCCTAGAGCTTCGGCTCACCCGCGCGGCGGTGGACCCAGTGGGGTCTACCGTCGGGCAACCCGTTACCCGCACTGAGCGGGTCGGGGGCCCGGCGCATTGAGCGTCGGGCCGCGTGGAAGACAACCACAATAAAAATTACCCCAACCCCAAGGTGGCGTCTCCGTGCCGAGGGGGTGCATTGCTGGTGGGAGACCAGTCCCAAGCGGAGAAAGGGAGTGCATCCCAAAATGCATCATAAAATGGAAATTGGCAAAAACGAAAATAGTCCCCAGGGGGTATCAGTCCCCCCCGTAGGACCGCGCAAGGCGGCTGCGGGCAGCCAGACGTATCTGGGGCTGGCTCTACCAATTTCCACCCTTCCTAAAGAATGCGAACCCGTTGAGAGCGGGCCACCACCGGTATCCGGGCCGGCTGGTGGAAATTCCACCAATGCAACCGAGGCGGCAGGAGAGATTCAACCCCCGACGGCGGTTCCCGGGTCGTCGAGGGGTAAAAATGTGACCGGACGTATAGGAGGGAGAAGGAAGATCGGCATATCCGAGCTCATGATTGATTATGACGCTCCGGATATGTTCGCGATCTCAGGGGAATCGGATTGCCTGTCCGAAGCATCATCTATGATGAGCACAGACAGCGGCACGAACGCCCGTTCCGCTCGTCGGAAGAGGGGCCGCGAGGAAGTTGGAGACGGGCAGGAAGGCAGCGACGATCCTTCGTTCGAAGATGTTCCGCTGTCTTCCCGAAGAACCCCGAAGCCAAAAGGAAAACGAGGGAGAGGGCGCCCGCCAACCACCGGCGAATACGTGGGGCTCGCCAAGGCGAAGGCTGAGTTCCTCAGAATGGAGCGATTAGAGCTTCAACTCCAGGCCAAAAGGGAGCTCCTCGAGATGCCGAGGGACCCCATTACCACGAGGCGCACACCGAGCGCAACAACAGCAGTGGTTGAGGTGTTGTCTCCTCTTGAGGAGAGCGGAGGTGATGATCCAACGCTCACCATCACCGAGCGCATGGGTCACGCCTTAGATATTATTAATTTTGTGGCTGAAAGGTCCTCCAATTTAAAGGGGACCTTCGTAAAGAAGCTCAAACAGGCGGCAAAGGACCTATGGGAGGACGCCAAAACACTTGCAGCGCGCACTGTCTCAGACGAGACTGCGCGCCTGCAGCAAGCGAACTCCCGTCTGGAAACGGAGCTAAAGGTCCAAAAAGAGAAGATCGCGGAGTTGGAAGCGAGGATGCAGGACCTCCAGAGGAGGAACCCACTACCATCACAATCACCACCCCCTTCAACTTCCGCTACAAACCCGGACGAGACTCTAGCTCCCAGAACCATCGAGGAGTTAGAGAGAAGGTTGATGGGGCGCATGGTTGCACGGCTCAATGCCAGGTTCGAGGGTTTAGAGCCTAGGCTCAACCCTGAGCCGCGCCGGCGTCCCTCCCTAAACCACGAGAGGAGAATCGAGGCCACCATCTCTCACATGCCTATCGAAGAGACGGAGACCCACGTTACGCCCGCAGCCCGGAAGTCCGCGACACGGAGTGCCCCCTCTGCGCTCGAGGGCGCGGCTCCCCTACAAAGGCGCAAACCACCGAGAAGGAGGAAACCCGCTGTGGAGAAATCCGTAGCGAAAGAAACACATCCACTGCCGCCGGCCCCATCCACCATGGAGGAGGCCTGGACTACGGTGACGCGGCGAAGAAAACGGAGTAGAGCCAGAGAGGCCGGCAGAACAGCAACCGACACCATGCCGAAACAACCGCCGCCACAGGTTAAAAAGAAAAAGAATCCTCCCCGACAGCCCAAATTGCGCGCACCAAAGACGGCAGCAGTAGTGCTGTCATTGCAGCCAGGTGTCGAGGAGAAGGGTTATACGTACGCCGGGGTGATCGCGGCTGCACGAGCCAAAATAAACCTCGCGGAGTTGGACATAGAGGGACTTCCCTCCGGACCTCTGAACTGAGTAGACGTATTTTCTGTTAAATCAGTGTGAAATTGCATAAATAATAAAAACAATTTCGACGAAATTAAAGCGATAAAATATTAGGAGTGCATAAAGCGCGAGGTGTGGTGTATTAAGTGTTGGAGAAACGAAGAACATCTACTACAGGACGAGACATCCTACTTGTCACTTGTGTAAGGTGAGACGTGAGACACGACCATACTAATAACACACCCGTAAGGCAACAACAGTGTAAAAAGGGATAACTATATACGAGTATTAACAAACAAAAAAGGAGACAATTACTTATCATCCGGGGATCTCGATTGACTGGACGGAAAGGTCGTTTGTATTAAAACCGTCGATCAGTGCCCAGTTAACAAGACCCGCAGCTTGACAGTGTCACAGTGACGGCTGTGTATGCGATCACTAAGCGTCGAACGTCTGCTTACTTATAGTTCCCTGGTACTTTTTAACTACAACATGCCGCTTTCAAGATCCCCGCCGACAACAACGCAGTCAAGTATACCCACGACGACTATAACGCAATCACCGCGTTCAGCCGCGGCTACAATTAACTTGCCATTACAGGCTCACTATGGATCCGACCCTAATATTTCTTTATCGGGAAATTCAAATTTAACGCATTTAACTTGCCGGTCTAAAAGAAGACGGGAAGACGACTGTGAAATAAATCTTAGCGATTTCAAATCTGAGGTGAAAAATATGTTCAAGGAACTTTTCGTAGAACACCAACAGTTTTTCCAGAGGACTAATGAGAGTATTGAAGAAATTAAGAACCAAAATGAATCCCTGAAGTTAGCGGCAGAATATAATTCCGATTTACTGGATAGTTTTCTCAAAAGAATAGATCGACTTGAGTCAGAGAAAAATGAAGATCGCAAGCATATACTACTTTTGGAAGAAAAAGTTGAAGTACTGGAGAGGCAGCTGCGCTCTGCAAGTCTGGAAATAAGGAATATACCAGGAAAAACTAACGAAACTAAACGGGACTTGACAGAATTAATAGTTAACTTGGGAAAAGCAATTAACACTCCGATCGACCCCTCGGAAATTAAAGATATTTTTCGAATACAGTCAAAAAATGAAATTAAACCTATCATCACTGAGTTCACGACAGTACTCAATAAAGAAAAATTTTTACAGAATGCCAAAAAATATAATAGAGATAATCACTTAAATAAGTTGAATACTCATCTGTTACATATAGAAGGGCTAAAAAGGTCAATATATGTATCTGATAATTTGACATCCAGGACAAAAAAAATATTTTATTTAGCAAGAGATTTTGCCACACAAGAATGTTACAAGTATTGTTGGACTTCCTATGGGAAAGTATTCCTGCGGAAAGAAGATGGCAGCCCCATAGTAAATATCAACTCGGAATCGACTCTAATGTCTTTACGAAGTCAGAAGTGACTGAATATTTATATCATTACTTATCAACTGAATCTACTACTTTTGTTCGATTATGTTAATATTATGTCATTTAGATATTTCAATATTTTTAGTTTTAAAACTCTTTATTATATCTACTCACAACAACATACACACAACAATTTATATAATAGGCTTATAATATATTTACACATATATATAATAAATCTAGCATTTTTGAGTGGTTATATAATAATTCTGGTATTAATTAAGCATTTATGTAATCTTAGTCCTTTAGCTTTAGTTGATAATTGCAAACAAACACATACACAGCACTGTTTATACTGTTTATTCTACATACTTATCCATTATTTACAATGTATTACACAACACTACACATATTTTCTGATACAAATAACATTACATAGCGCAATTCTTAACCACTGGTGCATGCATAAAGTACTGGTATTAAATAAGTACCCATCTATAATATCATACATAAATAGATACTTCAAAAATGTGTTGATAATTAGACCCTTCAATCCGTTCGTAAATTATTACTACTCAATGAAATACTTCCTAAAATATACTAGTAACATTCACGCCAAATGAAGAAGTCTAACGCAGCATTGAGACCTACACTCCAGCAAAGGCCTGTATTTGTAATGTGGAGGACTTAAAAACGGAGTTGCCTCATAACAATCACTAAGTCATACTATCGCAAAATATAAGGAGTATTTTTCGGAACATTAATGAACTGGAGGCTCTAGTGGCAAGATTGAAAGTTGAGGTAGATGTAATTGTCTTATCAGAATGTTGGCTTAAAAATTCTTCCAACTTGCCTACTCTCGAACATTATAATTGCTTTTATACTTTAAACTGTAAGACTCAAAATGAGGGAGTTGTTATTTATATTAAAGATTCACTCACAGGCAACGTCTCTGAACCACCCTTTTTGGATGCGAACTGCTTAGTAGTCAAATTACCGAATAGTACGTGCATAGTTGCGATTTACCGACCACCATCTCACAGAAATATTGATAACTTTTTAAAATCTCTTGGTCAAACATTGGAAACTCTAAAATCATTTAAAATGTTTTTTTAGCCGGGGACATAAATATTAACATTTTAGAAAATAATAATTTTTCAAATGACTATAATAATCTCCTTGCATTTTATGGGTTACTTCCTGGACATATGTTCGCTACACGTGGTGAAAACTGTCTCGATCATATTATAATGAGATCAGAACTCGATACCTCAGTAGCTGTTGTGCGAACTACACTTACTGACCATTATACCACAATCTTTAGTGTAAAAAAGAAAAAAGACACTCAGAAACGACAAATAATCCAAAGAGTAATGGATTATGATAAGGTTGTCGAAAACTTACATAATACTGACTTCGGGCAAATTTTAGAACACAAAAACATTAATACTGCAACAGAAATGCTACTTGAAATAATTTCACAAACCACAAAAGAAAATACAATACTAAAAACTATATCCAATAGGAAAAGAATTATAAAACCCTGGGTGACACCAGGATTACTGCGATGTCTAAAAAATAGGGATAAGTTGCATTCTGAAAGTAAGAAATTTCCGGACAACATAACGTTGAAAACTACTTATAAGCGATACAGGAATTTCTGCAACGACCTTCTCAAAAAAGTTGAAATTGAATATAATAGGGTAAAACTTAGTGAAGCTCAAAATAATATTAAGAAAACGTGGGAAGTGATTAGAAATGTAGCAAATCTGGGTAAAAATAAACAGGATAACTTATATGAATTACTAAATCTTAAATAATGTTTTTGACTCAGTAAATAAAGTAAATAGATATTATGCTAATGTAGGAAAGGATCTTGCTGAGAAGATTATTGCAAATACTACTAACATTAAAGATAAATTCAAAACTGAAAATAAATCTGTTAATTCGTTCTTTTTGGCTGAGACTAATGTAGAAGAAGTATCCAAAACTATTAAAGAGCTTAAAAAATAGCCTTGCTACTGGGTCAGATGATATTCCAATGTTAATACTTAAAAGATGTGTTCATGTACTGTCTCCTGTTATCACTCATTTATGCAATCTGAGCTTCAGGGAGGGTGAATTTCCTAATTGTTTTAAGACAGCTTTAATTAAACCCATCTATAAGGCTGGGGACAGAACCAGTGTCAGTAATTACAGGCCAATCTCAATTTTACCTTCTTTATCAAAAATTTTCGAACGACTCATGAATAAAAGATTAACCAAATATTTATAACATTTTAAAATAATTTCTAGTAACCAATACGGATTTGTCAAAGGGAAATCAACAGAACAAGCAGTGAATGATATAACTAACCATATTGTGCAAAAACTTGAAAATAAGAAAAAATGTTTAGCAATTTTCCTTGATCTGGCAAAAGCCTTTGACACTGTGTCTGTCCCTCGACTTCTAAATGCTATGGAACTGATAGGCGTTAGAGGCACAGCCTTACGGTTTTTTAAAAGCTATTTAGAGAACAGAAATCAAAGAGTGCGTATTGGTAATATAATAAGTGATATACATCCTATAATAACTTACGGCGTTCCCCAAGGGAGCGTACTGGGGCCTACTCTTTTTACAATATATGTTAACAGTCGTATGTGATATGCAATTAGATAATGGTAAGATAGTTGCTTTTGCTGATGATACAGCCCTTGTTTTTCACAGCGATAGTTGGCAAGAATTAAATAGTATAACTCAATGCGGCCTTAATAAAGTTAAAAAGTGGTTAAACCTAAATTTACTGACACTTAATATAAATAAAACCAAGTATTTAACATTCACGAAGTTAAGTCAACATCAACCCACCAACATACACATAAAAGCCCATTACTGCGCAAATACTGATTCTTGTACGTGTATTAACTTGGAGAGAGTAAATGTAACAAAATATTTAGGTGTTTACCTAGACAGCACATTATCATGGAAATATCATACTGAAATCCTTACTAAAAGAATCCGGAAATTAATATTTGTATTTAAACGACTCAGATCTGTGACTGATCTCAAACTTCTTAAAGCTACTTATCTGGCATTATGCCAATCAATCATAACTTATTGTATCATAACATGGGGCGGAACATTTAAAAATCATATGATACAAGTTGAGAGAGCGCAAAGAGCTATACTAAAAGTAATGATGTTTAAGCCGTACAGATACCCTACAAATCAACTTTATATGGATATGATGATGTGCTTACAGTTAGACAGTCATATGTTTTAAAATCAATATTATTTAACCACACTAAAACGACGTTTGATTCTTTAAATTTGACAAAATTCAGAAGAAAAGATATAATATTCAAAAACCGCACATCATTTTCGCCATTTGCACAGCGTCAACAAATCTTCCTAGGGCCCTATTTATATAATTTAGTCAATCGGGTTATTGATATATATCCTGAGAATTATTTTAATTGCAAGAAGAAAGTCTTCAACTTCCTGAGGCAGAAATGTTATTCTGAGATTGAAAATATGTTGAGGACTGTGAAATAAGTCAAAGTATTTTTTTTTTATTAGTTTTTTTTTATATTATTATTATTACTATTTTTAAAGGGATTAAATATATATTATACTCATTAAAATACGAGATAAGAGTTTGCCTATGTCCTACTACCCAAAGTCTTAAGTTAAGCTGTCTCTATACAAATATCAATAAAATTAGTTCAGTGGTTTAGTTGTGATAGCGTAACAAACAAATTCACTTTTGCATATTTAATAATATTAGTTAGGATAAACGAGTGAGTCACACTAGTGTACCTACAGAGGGATTCGCACTAAAGATCACACACGCACTTTCGTAAGCTGGTATAAACACAAAAACACACTCCCATGCACACCCCCTCGCACACACACACGCACATGCACACACACAAACTCACACGCACGCACACACACAAACACGTTTTTCTCTCTTTTTATTTTCTTAATTTGTTAAATAAAAACAACCGGAGGGAGGCCGGAGCCCGTAACACAGGGTATCCTAGTATGGGTTCCGTCTCTCACTCTGGCTTAACGAACTGGGCTTTGTAAGCGTAGATCTAAGTCATTGTGATTGAAAATAAATGGTTTTTATTATTTATTATTATTACTCCAGTTCCGCAGGCCTTTGACTGGGGCAGCCATACTCGTCATTTCCGGCGACGACAAAGAGACGAGTGCAGCGAAACTGGCCGACGCCCTTAAAAATGTGGTGGACGCGAATGTCGCGAGGGTTACCTTACCCAAAAAGACGGCGGAGATCCTGGTCTCCGGGCTCGACGAGTCCGTTCAGCCCGAAGAATTAAAGGAGGCACTCGCCAAGACCGGCGAGTGATTAGTTGACGAGGTCCGGGTTGGGGAGATCCTCCAGGGCCGGTATACGATGGGGACAGCGTGGGTGTGCTGCCCTGCGGAGGCGGCCAAAAAGATTGCCTCATCTAAGAGGCTGCTGGTCGGCTGGTCCGCGGCCAAGGCGAAGTTTCTCCTTCCCCGAGAAATGCGGTGCTTCAGGTGCCTCGAAACGGATCACCTGAGAGCAGACTGCAAGGCGGAAGAGGATCGTAGCTCGCTGTGCTACCGGTGTGGAGAAGTTGGGCACAGGGCTTCGACGTGTTCGTCGAAGCCCAAATGCCCTTTGTGCGCGGCGGCTGAAAAGCCGGCGGACCACCGCCTTGGGGGTAAGACTTGTTCTGCCCCCAAGACGCCCATAAGAAGGAAAAGGGCGGCGCCAAGACCGCAGCCCGGGATCTCAAGAGCGGAGGCGGAGATGATGGAGGTCACCGAGGACGTCGTTGAGACCCCCATTCTCCAGGAGGAGGTGGCCGCGGGAGGGGAAGTGCCCCGCGTTAAAAATAGACCCCAGCCCCAAGGCACCTAGTGCCGGGACGTCTCGGGGTGAAGAGCGGCGCACAGCAACTGCGCCGCTGGCAAAGCAGCGGAGCCACGCGCCTTTTGGCGTAGCGCAAGTCCGGCAACGGACCACTCACGGTCAGGGGGTCAGCGGGAACAAGGCCTCGCTGTTGTCCCCTTCCTCCTGTCCTGTGATGGACGGAGGAGCTGAGGGGGGTTTTTAGTGGGTAGGCCTGGGTCGAATCCGGTTCGGGGAGTCCCACATACCCTCGTGGTTTGGCTCGGCCACGAGGGATGCGTAAAGCATTTTCCCCCTCCCATATCTACCATAGCACGGTTGACTGCATGCCTGCCGGGAATCAAATCCGAGGTGCGATTTTGTAACTCATCGGCAATCGGCAATCACTTAAATTTGAGAGTTTTGTTCGATTGAAACCGATTATCGAATACGTTTGGTATTTTGTAACGTAACCCGTGCGGTCTCGGCATATTCGTCGAGTCAATCGGCGAAGATAGCCGATGAGTGAATGATTTCCCATACAAAATGTCATTTGACGGAATTTTGTAATTAATCGATAACGATGAATCGTCAAATGAAAGAGGTGACTCCCGACACACCTCATTTGTTTGTATTTGATGCCTACAAGACGACAGGATATCCTATTCAGTGAAGAGGCTGTCACTATTGGAATGATATGCGGAATCATGTCACATTTTTTATAAGCTGTTGGGTTTATATTAAAGGAAGAGGAAATAAAAATGTAATAAGTATTACTTGTTCAACAATTCATCATTTGATCGTTTATCATCACTTTGATCCCAAGTAGTTGTGTTATATTTCATTTAAGATTTTATTAGGTACATTTTAACAGACTTCAAAAAAGGAGGAGGTTCTCAATTCGATGCGTATGTTTTTTTGTGTGTATGTTACGTGATTACTCCGCCAATTGTAGACCGATTTTCAAAATTCTTTTTGTACTCGATAAACCATACTCTGAGGTGATCCCATTGTCACTAAAGTTAGGATCTGATAATAGAATCCCAGGAAAATCGAGGGACACCCTTAAATTTGATATATGTCCAACGCGTTTCATGTTTTTTCCGAAGTTATTCAGGTATTTGCGTAAGGTAGTGATGAAGCGAGCTGATTATGGAAGGATCCTTTACTTTTCGTAGTTGAGAAGTTAATTTTTAGACAAAATAATCACATATTGAACCTTAGTCGTATTCTTTTAAGTTACTTCGGTGAGTTGGTATAAAATTCACTAAAAAGTTGAAAATAAAAAACAATACAAAAGCCCTTTTCAAAATCACCTAAGGGTAAAAAATAATATTTTGTTAATATGATATTTAGAGACTGAGCGATACAGACAACATCACATTTCACACTCCTAGAAAGAGTTAAAAATTGTTTTAATTTTCATTGTGTTTGGTTTTTTGTAAAAAAAAAATTTCATGACCGCTTCAAGGACTTGCGAAATCTCTCTCAAAGGAAAAAATAACAGAATTGCATCAAAAACTATAACAGGCAATGCTATCTGAGGTGACATATTTTACTATACAAGAAGTTCGGACATTCGGCTCTCTAAAGCTTACACATCAAAAACGTTGTCGGGAAAGAACCGACGCATAGCTTGACGTCACAAATCAAAGCCTTCGGAGTTTCCATGTAGCAATCGAGGCAATTTCCAGAATAAATATATAACAAAATCTTGATTTGCGTCAAACCGACTACAAATTAATTTAGATGGAGGAAAAATGAAACTTATGTCATCACAGATATGTCAAATACTATATGTAAGTGCATATAATTCTGTGAATGTATGGATAATGTATGGTGAGTGTAATGTAACCGAGCCTCGTGGGTGAAACATATAAATTTTTACAAGCTTTTATTTTACTTTCACCTGTCCGGTGTCTGTAATGAAAACGTGCAAGTTAAATTTAACCCGCTTTCCGTTTTTGCATATGAATATCGCGTGACAATGCAATATTATGATGACATGGAGCTGCAGGCCAATAGGCTAGATGAATGAAAAAAAATATTGCTTTAATAGAAGCTTATTCATATAATAAATAGAAAGAAAAAAACGGTTTTTCGAATAACTATAAAAACAACCAAGATATAAGGTATTAAAAAATGTTTCTCCATCTCTTTCTAGCAAAACAGCAATTTATATGGAGTTTATATGGCCGTACTAAACAGTGACGTCACGGTTGTTATCGGATCTCTCTGTCTAATCGCTTCCAAATTAACAGTTTCAAATGCTTATATCTCACGTATTTCTAAACCGATTTTAGTTCGAATTTCACATGATTGCATCTTTTTCTACGGTATTTTAATATTTTATGACGAGACGTGACAATTAGAATTCAGTCATCATCCCAATTATGGATCTTTCATCGTATGATAAAGAGAAAAAAAATCATGAAATGCTGCCTTTCGTATTACTGATCTCCAATGATATCATCACTATGGCATAATTTCAATGATGTCATCATTAAATAATGAACAAATGATCAAAAATCTGATCGGAAATCGTATTTTTCGTTTTGCATTTGTATGATATCATTTGCAAAACCATGAGATCGCTAATAGGCCCTCTGATCTAATGCTAGAGCTGGAAGGTGGCCATAGGAACTTTACAATACAACGACACACAGGGGCGGCCCTAACGAAATTATAAGGTGGTGCGAGATCTCATGCTGGCGCCCCTCCTCTCCTAACTAAAAACAGAGCTCTCTCTATTAGTACAGTCAATAAAAGCTAAAATTTGCATGAGAATTTGAAATTAAGCTCCAATGTAGCTTTAGCTGTAGCTTTTATTTATTACTACACGGTATTGAAAATAGAATTTGAATAATTACCCTCAAAAAAATATAAAGACTTTTTTGAATAAATGGTTATTGATATGTTCTAAATAAAATGGTTATAAATAAATAAAATTTAAGTGTCTGTTTGTAATATCAAAATAAACAAGTTTTTACTAAATGGGTATGAATGTATATCCGGTACCAATTACAAAAACACAATTTAAAAAAGTTTTGTCTGTCTGTTTGCTCCCGATAATCTCCGGAACGGCTGGACCGATTTTGACAGGACTTTCACTAATAGATAGCTAATTATATAAGGTCTAACATAGGCTACTTTTTATCAAGATCTTAAAAAAAATGCCTAAAGTTACTATTCCACGCGGACAGTCTTTAGTGAAAGTCCCGTCAAAATCGGTCCAGCCGTTCCGGAGATTAGCGGGAACAAACAGACAGAGAGAAATACACTTTTTTTTTAAAATGTGTTTTTGTTATTTGTACCCGATATACAAAATAAAACGTCACGTCATAAAATATTAAAATACCGTAGAAAAAGATGCAATCATGTGAAATTCGAACTAAAATCGGTTTAGAAATACGTGAGATATAAGCATTTGAAACTGTTAATTTGGAAGCGATTAGACAGAGAGATCCGATAACAACCGTGACGTCACTGTTTAGTACGGCCATATAAACTCCATATAAATTGCTGTTTTGCTAGAAAGAGATGGAGAAAATTTTTTAATACCTTATATCTTGGTTGTTTTTATAGTTATTCGAAAACCGATTTTTTCTTTCTATTTATTATATGAATGAGCTTCTATTAAAGCAACAATTTTTTTCATTCATCTACCCATTTAGTAAAAACTTGTTATTTTGACATTACAAACAGACACTTCAATTTTATTTATTTGTATAGATTCCCTTCAAAGGAATGGGGAGAGCGAAATTTTACTATAACATGCAAACTTTAATTAAACGTTCATAACTCAAGTCATTTTTGATGCTACATAAAATAAAAACCAATTGACAGTAAATTAACAAACATAACTTTTAAGTTTTAGTTTGTAAGAATTAGTTTTTGAGTAATTTTTACAGAAGACAAACTTTTAAAAAATTGAAAAAAAATCTATCTTGACTTACATCGAACTTTTTTCCAAACTACCTAGGTACCACTAAAACACGATATTATGATAAGGCGCGGTTTGTCGTGGTGAACTGTAAAAATACGATAAAAGCGTATTGTATTGTGACAGCTTACCGCGATAAACCGCTTATTTATGAGTTACTAGCTTTGCGCTCGCGGCTTTGCCCGCGTTATTAAGGTTTTCCCGTGGGAATTTATATTTTCCCGTAGGAAAAAATATTTTGTAGCCCATTTAAGCCCGAAAAAATACATTTCATAGAAAATGAAGCAGATTTTAAATATTTTACATAGAAACTTTCAACCCCTATTTTGCACCCTAAGGGGGTGAATTCCAATAAACCATGAAACACGTGTTCAATGAAAGTTTTAAGAGCATGAATCTCAAGTTTTATCAAAATCGTTGCTAATTTAAAGATTTTTCCATACAAACTTGCAACCCCTATTAAATTTTTTAAAATCCCTTAGTGTGCGTCCGCATTTTGAAATAAAACAACTGTCCAAATTTCACGTTTCTAATGGTAGAAACGTGAAATTTGGACAGTTGTTTAGTTGGACGGTTACGGCTATACGTGCGTCTATAAATGGGAACATCTCCTTTTATATGTATTAGCTGTGCCCGCGAACTACGTTTCGCCATCGAAATGCTTAACACAGTTACGTAGTACTATTATCTATTCTGTGACACAGTGTTTAATTTTTTCCTCAATTTTATTGCACGCGCACCCCCGCCTTGGTGGCGCTCACTTCGCAACGGGCCGTGCAGCAGAAATCGTAATATTTTAATTTCGCCATAACTTCAAAACCAAACGTCCAGTTTTAATCATTCAAAGACCAAATATTATTTACATAAACTGTACTTAGTGATGAAATAATTTATTTTGATAAGGATTAATAGCATGAGAAAAATAAATGCGTTTAAATGTAGTCCAAAAAAATTCAAGATTTTTAAATAAAAAAATGGTTGTTGTGCCTCACTCGACATAGATAGGTAAAGTGTGTCGCGGACTTTTTTGTAGATATTTATAAGATCTACAATTAATTACAACATTTTATGGTTCTATATTTTATAGTTTAGGCAGCGTACGCAAAATAAGTTACTTTTCTGGTTGATTTTTTACACCTTGTGTCCGAAAAACCCAAATATCTTACAGAACCCTATTTTTTCCAAAATAAAATGTAGCTTATGTTACTTGTGGATAATGTAGCTTTCGAATGGTGAAAGAATTTTTAAAAACGGTCCAGTAGTTTTTGAGCCTATTCATTACAACCAAACAAACAAACTTTTCCTCTTTATAATATTAGTGTAGATAGATTTGTGGAAACCCCTTAAAATATTTTTTTTCATGAAAAATCCTAGATTTCAATCGCGAAAAAAAACTTCATATAACAGTTCTTGCTTAAAATTAACTACTCTATCGATTCCGATTATAGCCCAGAAAAATTAACAACCTAAGAAAGAAAAATTTACATCAGAAATGGGTAGCTTTTATTTCTTGTGCTATTTATTCTCTTTCACCTGTCAAAATATCAAGTAAATCCATTCATGTTTGATGAATTCGAAAGTTGTTTGCTTCATTGACTGGACTAAATGCAGCTAGGCAACATAGTTATGATGACACGAAAAAGAACGTTAATATTTTTATCCCCGCACCGCCTACGTCCCCATGTTCGCCTATACGATTTGCGCGCACGATCGATACGATAGTCGATCGGTGGTCGAGTGTTTTCGGCGCCCCCCTTATGACGGCGCCCGGTGCGGTCGCACCGCTCACACCGCCCTCGGACCGGCGCTGACGACACAACCCCATTTTGTTTGTGCTCGTTTGATTCGTATTGATGACTACTAAAAGCTAGTATTTAAAAAAGTTTTTTTAAATAGTTTATCTTGTTATCATATCATACTGGATATGATAATAGGTACGTCATAACTCCGTCATTTTAATCGAAATACAAAACTCTTTTTGTATTCGAAAGAGTATTATCCTGAGGTAGTCCCATTGTGACCAAGTCAGGATCTGGTGATTGGGTAACAGAAAATCGAGGGAAACCCTTAAATTTTACAGGCACGTTTCTCATGTTTTTCTATTCAGATATTTGCGTCTGGTAGTTATCATCGCAAGGATTCTTCGTCCATGCTGAGCTGAAGATGATCATGAACTTTAATTAGCTTAGAGGTTAGTTTCAAAAATATCATATACCCAGGCACGTATTGACTCTTGTATGCTTTCAAATTGCATCGATGAGCTAGTATAAAATTTACTAAAAAGATCGGAATATTTTGGAAGCCGGTTTACATTTATAAACTGACTTCAAAACACTTATATTACGTATTTTTTACTTTTAAGTCAAAAACAATATATAATAGTCTTAAAAATGTAAAAACTAACAAAAAATGTATCACAAGTAAGTTAAAACTTGGCACCCGACATCAAAAAATAAAATATGATGTTGTGTTTGTGTTGTGTTTTTGAACTCCGCTTTTATCTTTGTAAAATGTTATATAGACTTTTGATCGACTTTGGCGTGGTTTTTAGGGTTCGTACCTCGAAAGGAAAAAAACGGAACCCTTATAAGATCACTTTGTTGTCCGTCCGTCCGTCTGTCTGTCTGTCAAGACCCTTTCAAATGAAGCTGAAACCCCTTGAAGCTGTGAAAAAATCAAACTTCTAAGCCAACGCAATCAAAAGATACAGCCGTTTATACCGCAAATTTCCGCAAATTTTCGACACCATTCATTTTTCTAAAACGATTTTTTAAAGATACTTTTTTGACAGAATGTATAACATCTACGATTCTTCTCTCAATTTTATTATAAACGTTCAGGTGTTACGCAATTTCATAAACAAGTAAGTATTTAAAGTTTATTTTCCACTGAATCATGCTCCGTATTATATCTAGAAAAATGGTACCTATATGATAAAAGTTTTTCATTCATGTATCAATGGTATAATATAATTGCTAATATCCATAATCTTCTAAACAATAAGCAGACTCGACATATTTATTGAATTGACTCAACGAGCATTGGGAAAGTGAAATCTTGAAACCTGAAGAGAATAAACTTACCTATTATGACATTGAAGCTGTTAAGTAATAAGTGCATTGTGCAGTAGAAAATTTATGGCGCATTTATAAATGACATTGTCGCTTCGTATCTATATTGTCCTATATATCTGGTAGGTCGGTATTTTTATTTAATATTTTCATGTAAGATATAAGAAATTAATTCTTCTAAGTATTTTTAGTTATTGAAAAATATAATAATTTTCCAAAATTTATGATCGCTATTGGTCGTAACTAAATAAAATACACAGGTTATACCTACCAGGTGCCTACGCAGACATTTTTGTTTGAGTTGATTGGTAAAGTTTTTATACTTAACAAATAATTTAAAGATGAAATGTATAAAAAGAATATAAATCATTGTTCAAGGTACCTACTAGATTTTTTTTTTGTTAAATTGTTACGGCTATAATGAAAAACAATGTACAACAATTTTTGCAAACAACGAGAAACTGTTGATGATTCGTGGCAGTACAACTCACAAAATACGATTAGTATTTAAATATGTTTAAGTAAGAATTTTGTCGAGGAAAACCGAGGATAACCCGTAAAGTTTAAAGGTATGTCCAACGTCTCATGTTTTTTCCGAAGTTATTGACGTATTTGTGTCTGGTAGTCATGAACCGAGCTGATGATGGAAGGATCCTAAACTTTTGGACTTGACCTGACCTGACCTTGGACTTGAATTTATTATTTGATTCACTAAAAAATTTCATTCACTAAAAAGATAAACTAAAACATATTTGACAACTTTACACTTCTATATTGATGTCGGTGGTAAATTTTAAGACTTAGGTACTAGGAGATCATCGTTTTGGCGCCGACTTCAATATAGAAGTGTAATGTTGTCTCTACCACAAAACACAGAACGAGGTCTTCTGTGTTCTGTGGTCTCTACCTATTCTTTTCAGAGTTTTTGAAGTCAGCTTTTATTTTTTGTAATCTTTGGTTTAAAAAGGTTTAAAAAGAAAAATCTTAACAAAAAGCTAGAAAATAATAGAAAGTAATATGTATGGAAAATGACGGTATAGGTACTTCGCAATTGTTTATTGAGTCTGAGTCAACTAGTCGCAAATAAAATGTTCAAATTAAGTGTTGAAGTATTTAATTATCGACATAGGTGGACTAATTACCTACGAGGCCCCAGGGCCTTGGCCCCCTTTGCCTCCGTGGAAGCACATTCTGTGTGACACAGACGAGAGATCAGTGATCTACGCCTGTAGAGGGTCCATTCCACTAAAATCAAAACAGAATCAGCACTGGACCGTTGCATTCAGCAAATCAAAAGTTACACGGACAGTTAAAGGACAATCTATGCTCTAGGAATAATGTAACCAAAGTTTTAAATTTATGTCTATGACTGTATATTAAAGTAATTACCCTAAGACGTCTTTTTATGAATGCTGGATAAGCATTTGGTCTCCATCTCACCTGATGGAAAGGGAAGATGATTCACTCTCATCTTGAAAAGCTCTCTATTATTATTATTTATTATATTATTCATTATTGGAATCAATCCTCGCTACTTCAATGCTTATAGTATTAAAATCACATGAAAATTCCGTGATTACCGACGCATATAGAATCACTTACCAAGATCTGAGTTTAGATAAAATTTTCACATACTATACTATTAGTATAGTACTATTTATTTTTCTCTCTTCATTATTTCGCTTTATAGCTGATTTCGAAATAGGAGGAGGTTCTATGTTCGGCTGTATCTATTTTTTTTATGTATGTTCACCGATTACTCCGCCATTTGTGGATCGATTTTCAAAATTCTTTTTGTAATATAAAGAGTACCTATACTCCCGAGGTGGTCCCATTGTCACCATGTCATGATCTGATGATGGAATCCCTGACAAATCGAGGGAAACCCTTAAATAAGGTAAGTAATAAGTGCATTGTGCAGTAGAAAATTTATGGCGCATTTATAAATGACATTGTCGCTTCGTATCTATATTGTCCTATATATCTGGTAGGTCGGTATTTTTATTTAATATTTTCATGTAAGATATAAGAAATTAATTCTTCTAAGTATTTTTAGTTATTGAAAAATATAATAATTTTCCAAAATTTATGATCGCTATTGGTCGTAACTAAATAAAATACACAGGTTATACCTACCAGGTGCCTACGCAGACATTTTTGTTTGAGTTGATTGGTAAAGTTTTTATACTTAACAAATAATTTAAAGATGAAATGTATAAAAAGAATATAAATCATTGTTCAAGGTACCTACTAGATTTTTTTTTTGTTAAATTGTTACGGCTATAATGAAAAACAATGTACAACAATTTTTGCAAACAACGAGAAACTGTTGATGATTCGTGGCAGTACAACTCACAAAATACGATTAGTATTTAAATATGTTTAAGTAAGAATTTTGTCGAGGAAAACCGAGGATAACCCGTAAAGTTTAAAGGTATGTCCAACGTCTCATGTTTTTTCCGAAGTTATTGACGTATTTGTGTCTGGTAGTCATGAACCGAGCTGATGATGGAAGGATCCTAAACTTTTGGACTTGACCTGACCTGACCTTGGACTTGAATTTATTATTTGATTCACTAAAAAATTTCATTCACTAAAAAGATAAACTAAAACATATTTGACAACTTTACACTTCTATATTGATGTCGGTGGCAAATTTTAAGACTTAGGTACTAGGAGATCATCGTTTTGGCGCCGACTTCAATATAGAAGTGTAATGTTGTCTCTACCACAAAACACAGAACGAGGTCTTCTGTGTTCTGTGGTCTCTACCTATTCTTTTCAGAGTTTTTGAAGTCAGCTTTTATTTTTTGTAATCTTTGGTTTAAAAAGGTTTAAAAAGAAAAATCTTAACAAAAAGCTAGAAAATAATAGAAAGTAATATGTATGGAAAATGACGGTATAGGTACTTCGCAATTGTTTATTGAGTCTGAGTCAACTAGTCGCAAATAAAATGTTCAAATTAAGTGTTGAAGTATTTAATTATCGACATAGGTGGACTAATTACCTACGAGGCCCCAGGGCCTTGGCCCCCTTTGCCTCCGTGGAAGCACATTCTGTGTGACACAGACGAGAGATCAGTGATCTACGCCTGTAGAGGGTCCATTCCACTAAAATCAAAACAGAATCAGCACTGGACCGTTGCATTCAGCAAATCAAAAGTTACACGGACAGTTAAAGGACAATCTATGCTCTAGGAATAATGTAACCAAAGTTTTAAATTTATGTCTATGACTGTATAATATATTAAAGTAATTACCCTAAGACGTCTTTTTATGAATGCTGGATAAGCATTTGGTCTCCATCTCACCTGATGGAAAGGGAAGATGATTCACTCTCATCTTGAAAAGCTCTCTATTATTATTATTTATTATATTATTCATTATTGGAATCAATCCTCGCTACTTCAATGCTTATAGTATTAAAATCACATGAAAATTCCGTGATTACCGACGCATATAGAATCACTTACCAAGATCTGAGTTTAGATAAAATTTTCACATACTATACTATTAGTATAGTACTATTTATTTTTCTCTCTTCATTATTTCGCTTTATAGCTGATTTCGAAATAGGAGGAGGTTCTATGTTCGGCTGTATCTATTTTTTTTATGTATGTTCACCGATTACTCCGCCATTTGTGGATCGATTTTCAAAATTCTTTTTGTAATATAAAGAGTACCTATACTCCCGAGGTGGTCCCATTGTCACCATGTCATGATCTGATGATGGAATCCCTGACAAATCGAGGGAAACCCTTAAATAAGGTAAGTAATAAGTGCATTGTGCAGTAGAAAATTTATGGCGCATTTATAAATGACATTGTCGCTTCGTATCTATATTGTCCTATATATCTGGTAGGTCGGTATTTTTATTTAATATTTTCATGTAAGATATAAGAAATTAATTCTTCTAAGTATTTTTAGTTATTGAAAAATATAATAATTTTCCAAAATTTATGATCGCTATTGGTCGTAACTAAATAAAATACACAGGTTATACCTACCAGGTGCCTACGCAGACATTTTTGTTTGAGTTGATTGGTAAAGTTTTTATACTTAACAAATAATTTAAAGATGAAATGTATAAAAAGAATATAAATCATTGTTCAAGGTACCTACTAGATTTTTTTTTGTTAAATTGTTACGGCTATAATGAAAAACAATGTACAACAATTTTTGCAAACAACGAGAAACTGTTGATGATTCGTGGCAGTACAACTCACAAAATACGATTAGTATTTAAATATGTTTAAGTAAGAATTTTGTCGAGGAAAACCGAGGATAACCCGTAAAGTTTAAAGGTATGTCCAACGTCTCATGTTTTTTCCGAAGTTATTGACGTATTTGTGTCTGGTAGTCATGAACCGAGCTGATGATGGAAGGATCCTAAACTTTTGGACTTGACCTGACCTGACCTTGGACTTGAATTTATTATTTGATTCACTAAAAAATTTCATTCACTAAAAAGATAAACTAAAACATATTTGACAACTTTACACTTCTATATTGATGTCGGTGGCAAATTTTAAGACTTAGGTACTAGGAGATCATCGTTTTGGCACCGACTTCAATATAGAAGTGTAATGTTGTCTCTACCACAAAACACAGAACGAGGTCTTCTGTGTTCTGTGGTCTCTACCTATTCTTTTCAGAGTTTTTGAAGTCAGCTTTTATTTTTTGTAATCTTTGGTTTAAAAAGGTTTAAAAAGAAAAATCTTAACAAAAAGCTAGAAAATAATAGAAAGTAATATGTATGGAAAATGACGGTATAGGTACTTCGCAATTGTTTATTGAGTCTGAGTCAACTAGTCGCAAATAAAATGTTCAAATTAAGTGTTGAAGTATTTAATTATCGACATAGGTGGACTAATTACCTACGAGGCCCCAGGGCCTTGGCCCCCTTTGCCTCCGTGGAAGCACATTCTGTGTGACACAGACGAGAGATCAGTGATCTACGCCTGTAGAGGGTCCATTCCACTAAAATCAAAACAGAATCAGCACTGGACCGTTGCATTCAGCAAATCAAAAGTTACACGGACAGTTAAAGGACAATCTATGCTCTAGGAATAATGCAACCAAAGTTTTAAATTTATGTCTATGACTGTATATTAAAGTAATTACCCTAAGACGTCTTTTTATGAATGCTGGATAAGCATTTGGTCTCCATCTCACCTGATGGAAAGGGAAGATGATTCACTCTCATCTTGAAAAGCTCTCTATTATTATTATTTATTATATTATTCATTATTGGAATCAATCCTCGCTACTTCAATGCTTATAGTATTAAAATCACATGAAAATTCCGTGACTACCGACGCATATAGAATCACTTACCAAGATCTGAGTTTAGATAAAATTTTCACATACTATACTATTAGTATAGTACTATTTATTTTTCTCTCTTCATTATTTCGCTTTATAGCTGATTTCGAAATAGGAGGAGGTTCTATGTTCGGCTGTATCTATTTTTTTATGTATGTTCACCGATTACTCCGCCATTTGTGGATCGATTTTCAAAATTCTTTTTGTAATATAAAGAGTACCTATACTCCCGAGGTGGTCCCATTGTCACCATGTCATGATCTGATGATGGAATCCCTGACAAATCGAGGGAAACCCTTAAATTTCATACGCACGTCCAACGTGTTTCATGTCTTTTCTTAAGATATTCAGGTATTTGCGACTACGAGATAGTCATCATGTTATGTTACTGAGCTAATGATGGAAGGTTTCTGGTAGATTAGGAGTTCGGGAATATTTGGGAATGGTTCTTTCAACGCTGTTTAGAGCGAAAATCGTTTTATTTTAAGTTATTCTGGTGTTGACCTTGGCTGAGATTCTAATACGCATGTTTTAATTTACTTAACTAAAAAGATTACAATTTTTTTTACAGATAAATAAAACCGACTTCGAAAACCCAAAAGTTATAAATAATACCTATAGAAATACATACAACATCACAGGTGGGTGCCACGCAATGATCACCTTGAGAGTCTTAAAAAATATAAGAACAATTAACATAGATACTTACTTAAAATTTGGCACCAACTTCAATATAAAACTGACAACATCAGTTTTATATTGAAGTTGGTGCCAAATTCTTCAATATAAAACTGATGTTGTATGTCATCATAACTGCTCATATACGTCCCCACTGACGGGCTCGAGCCTATCCTAAGTTAGGGCGTTTAGGCCTTAGTCAACCACGCTAGCCCAGTGCGGATTGGTCGACTTCACATACACCTTTGAATTTCTTCGCAGATGTATGCAGGTTGCCTCACGATGTTTTCCTTTACCGTAGCAGCGTCAGACAAAAATGTACATATGAAATTCGAAAAACGAAAGACACATTGGTATTTAAGGTTGTCCCGAACCCGGACCTCCCGATTGAAAGGCAAGTGCCGAGTCCACAGCACCACCGACGATGTATTATTGTTGTATAATTATAACTTTTTTGTGTTTTTTAAGTCGGTTTTATTTATTGGAAAAAATTTCAAAAAGGTAATTTTAAAAACGCTTAAAAACGTAGCTGATGTAACAAAAGAAATAGACCAATTTCGAAACAAAGTTATGATAGAATTGAAAAATATATAGAATCGTTAGTATGTACCTACTGATAATAATTTATTGTGATTAAAATAATTGTTTTAATTATTGCATTCATAAAATCAACGTCCTCAAGCCATATAATTTGAAATGATTGTTAATCTACAATCACTGCATTCTTCGCCTGAACTCCGAAGGCTTTGTTATTTTATTAACTTATTTTTTGCCAGTGTATATTCAAACGTTTCTTTTGCAAGAATCCGTCCGGCTGGTGCAACAGTCTGAATATTGTTACATCATGCACGTGTACGGAACACGTCAAACGATGAACCGATTTTTCGCTCGTTCGAAGGCTACATTGCTTTCTTTTCACTACGTGTCTGTATGCAAATTAATTGCAGGTGGTCAATGGAAATTGCGCACGTGGATGCTATTTTTTGAGAGCGATGTCTTTGGCCGTTCACGAGAGTCGCGTTTCGTTATCGCCGCGTCCTCTTTGGAATTCGTGTTCGGTTACGTTTTGGTGCATGCATGAGCGTTCTATTTACGGCGGAAGTTTTGATCAGCGTTTTTAGATGCGTTTGTGTTTGATGACACGTATGATATCAGAATGTTTACGGTCATTGTGTATTAAATAACAACCATAATATTTTAGACGTCATATAAGTACCTTTTTTTTTTTTTTTTTTTTTTTTTTTTTTTTTTTTTTACGAGGGGAATGCGTGACGCACCGTACTCGCCGTTGGCTAGACGACGAGCGTGTGTGGGGCTCTCCCGGCAGAGTGCCAGGCCTACCCACTAAACCCCCCGGTGTTCTTCCTGCCCTTATGGACGCGCGTGGTAGGG
Source organism: Schoenobius gigantellus (assembly GCA_963935595.1). Classification (NCBI taxonomy): domain Eukaryota; kingdom Metazoa; phylum Arthropoda; class Insecta; order Lepidoptera; family Crambidae; genus Schoenobius; species Schoenobius gigantellus. The sequence continues at coordinate 25,872,426 of OZ012553.1, read as the reverse complement.
TCCACACTGCGACTACCACTACCAACGCGCCCGGGCTAGCCCGACCTAGCTGGTCGGGCTATCGCCAAGGGGGGATTGCCCGAGAACACCAGGGCAATCCCCAGACGGAGGGCCTTACGGCGGCGTACACGGGGCCAACCGTGCACGCAGGCCTCCACGGCAGGGTCACTAGACGGGCATTGCTTGCGCGAATGCCCGCCTTCGCCTGCCTGTCCGTCTGCGGCGGATGGGAGCGGCTTGAGGATCATTCTCCCGCTCCCTCTCCGCTGCCTCCTTCTGCGAGATGACGTCCTCGCAGAAGGAGGCGACAGCCCCCCATTCCGCCTCGCCGCGGAGCATGGCCACGACCATGCTCGGCAGCGAGAGGTCTCCGCCTCCCAGCGCAGCGTTGAGTTCGCTGCGCTGGCGTCGCCAGGCCGGGCACACCAACAGAGTGTGCTCGGCAGTATCGTCGGGAGTGTCGCAGTGATGACACTGCGGCGTTTCCTCCCGACGCGCGACCCGATGCAGGTAGTGACCGAAACAACCATGTCCGGTCAATACCTGCACCATGCGGAACGAGAGACTGCCCTGCCGGCGCCCTACCCACTCCTCCAACACCGGACGTATCGCTTCGATCGTCCGGTGGCCGGCAGCTGGGAAGGCAAGTGCCTCACCCCATTGACGCAGAGCCTCCCTCTGCGCTTGGGTACGAACCCGCTCTAATTCCTCGGGAGCGGATCGTCCCCCCCGTTCTCTAACGGCAACCCGATGTCGATACATCTCTGTATGTACGCGTGCATCGACATCCCACGGCGTTTGGCCCGCAAGAACGCAGGCTGCGCCGTGGCTGACCGTGCGATAAGCTCGCACGGCCCGGGTTGCTATGACCCTCTGCGGCCGTCGCAAGAGGGCCACCGTTCGGGGGGAGAGGCACTCCGCCCATACCGGAGCTCCGTAGAGTGCCATCGACCTTATCACCCCGTGATACAGTCGACGGCACGCCGATCCTGGCCCTCCTACATTAGGGAGGACCCGATCATATAAGTACCTAGTAAGTATAATGTTTGGTGTGATAAGAGAAAAAAAAACTATAATTAGTAAATATGTATAACATAAATTAGATAATTTTACTTCAACATTTTTACTTACTTCAAAATCGGTTTCGGAATGTTAAAATACCTATTTGTGAAAATCTGAAAATGTTTGCTTCCCCTTGCAGAAAAAAAACATATTTTTTTTTGCCAGAGAGAATAATAATATATGAATAGATGCATAGGTGATAGATACTTTGGGCTGAACCTCTCTCTCATATCTCTTTATTCCGCGGGGGGGCCTGAGGGCCATCGAAGGGCGACCACCAGGCCACCACTGCATCCAGATCTATTGTGGGCGACCTCTCATTAAAGGTCTCAAATTAGACCCGCAGCGGTAAAAGGGTCCATAACGTTCTTCGTGAGGTAGCAATCTAGGTCCACCTAGAGCTCAGCTCCTAATATGAATGAGAGCATAGCGCTTAATCCATTAATTTTGTCATCCTCACCACAAAATTTCTCTTCCAGCTTTGCCGATGACCGATGCTTGGACGCAGTAAGCAGCACCTCTTGTTCTTCTTCCTGAGAACCCAAATCTTTTCTAGATTAGAGGTTGTAGAACTTTCCAAAAAGTTCCCATTAACGAGATCGTGGCAGAGATTTTAAAATATCTGGATCGTGGAAGTATTATTATTTTGTCACGAGTTCCAAGGACCTTGCTTGTCCGCTAGTCACGCGTTTCTCCTTGGTGTGTCCTTTTCTGATGAGGATAACTAGGGCTGATAGACGTGCTCGCGCCAAGGACTTCACAACGATTGCGGAGAATTAAAATTTAATATTTTTAAATAAATATAGGCCTTTTCAGTAACATGTTGACGTCAAAAGAAAATACAACATCCTAATTATAAGAAAACATATTTTTTATTGTCCACATTCCAAATGTTTGAACTGCAAATTGAGACATTTTTTAATCAAAATCTATATTTTCGTAAAGTTTGTATAAAAATCTCTCTTTATCTAACCTTTTTTTATTATGTTTAATCATACTACCTACATAGTGTATGTACTGTAGTACGTATTTTATTATCTGTGATAGTGTTAACTACCTAATGGTAGACAACAAAAAATATTCTTTCCCTCTTTTTATCCAAAAGACTAGCACTGTAGTATATAGGTAGGTACCTAGCAAATTTTATTTAGCTGACTTTTATTTTATAAGTGTAATTTGTTTTTATCAAAGCTCTTAAAAAGCAGTATGGTCACGATAGGCAATTTTTCGGTAGATCGTAGGCGACGTAGCTTAATATATACGTCAATGTTAAATACCCATAACTTACTCGTAAGTATGAGTTTCCTCTAGTTTACAGTTCGTGGAAGTTAATACTTGTATATCAATATAAAAAAGTCTACGTAACTATTAATGGCGCCTACAGCCTTACCTACACATGTAGGTGTCCTGTCCTGATTTTCCCTGAGAGTAATCTCCAATCTTCCGCGAGAGGAAAATTACTTATTACTTGCGATTTATAAGTACCATCGTCACGATCACGAGTCATACATACTCGTAATATTCATTATTGCATACTTGTATAAATTACCGACATATTCGGGGTAGTGCAGTACCAATCATATTAATGATTCTTGGAGGCGTTGAAGAATGATTTCAATAACCAATGTTACAGACTTACAGATTTAATAGGGAACATGCAATATTTTTATTTTTGCGTTTATTATAAAGAATCCCACGTAGAATAGATCACAAGTATGATAAAAAATAAAATATTAAATTTTATTGCAATAAATGCAATCTGAACTAACAGTTTCGCGCTAAAACGGGCCTACAGTTCTGATGACGTCACTCCTGTCTGTCACTCATTCGTCGCTAACATTCAATTCAAATATCATAGGGAAAGTTTCCATCTGTTTAAAAATCACTTATTTTAAATGAACTATCCATCACTATAAGATAGTCAGAAAAATGCAATTATTGCTCTGAAAAAAGACGTTTGGAGGCATGTTTTATACCAATGTGTCTATCGACTTTAAATAAGTTCCCAAATAAGTTGTTTTTAACTGGACCTTCTGATCCAAAGTTGGAAAAATGATTGTAACACGATAACCTTCTTTTCGTACTTTATGCTCTTAATGAAACACTCAAACTTTACTGTAATTTAATACTTTACCTACCGCAGAAGTTTAGTTCCTTTCATTTCTGCACTTGAAAACTCGGCACTTTCAACAAAAAAGTTACTACCATGTTGACACTAACTCTCGTTAGGTTTCTGGGGTCTATTTTTATACAACCAATTACCATTTTATACATAAAAATGTAAATAAATTTCGTAAAAATAATGTTTACCTTTACATCTGACGGGACATAAAACACGAGTGACGTCACTAGTCGCTGATTGGTAGATCAAGATGCGTTCCGTTTCGCGTATTTTTCATCCGCAATTTTTCATGAAAAATAGTAATAACTAAAATAAAAACGTTGCCATTATTCTTATTTTAGGTTTTAATAACATTTTAATTGCAAATCGTTCATAAATATTACATTTGCATCTTCCCTATTAGGTAGGTTACTTAAGATTAAGTTTAACTTTCACTAGGCATGTATTTAATTTTGTTTAGGAGCGGCGTTTACGTAGAATATCTTTAATGACTTGTATAGTAGACTATTGTTAGCGACTATTTATGAATCATACTACCCATTCATTCAAGCGTTATCATCCCGATGAGGGTGACCATAATTTGGAACGTAATTATGATCTATTATTTTGATATTTGTTTCATTTTTGAAATTATTGGGAATTGAATGAAGACTATTACAAACTTTATTAATCGTTAAAGGCTAACTGTAGGGAATCTGTGTTCTCTTTATTTTCCTCTACAGTAAAAAATTAAAATATGCAATAAACCGGTTTAATAATTTCTAGTACACGTTCTTCGTTTCACATATTTATTACAAGTTTAAAATTAACAACCATATTGTCACCATAGCAACGAAACCACAAAGCATATAAAAAGTTTCCACACACTCCCGACCCGAATGAAAATGACTCAATTGAAGTATAGTAAGACCAATTAAAAAATGAAAAAAATGTTTATTTCTTATTAAACTAAAAAATAACCAGAGTACCTTCTACTACGTCATATTTTACCGTAAAGGTACTCTAACATTTCGGCCAGAGCAGGTTGTTCTAGTCGTGTCGTCGATGCGCGGTACCTTATCTTCAGCTACCTGTAAAATATCAACAATCTTGTTCAACCTCAAGTGGGTACAAAGTCTGACAAGCTCTCAACCTCTCGCCCTTTTGCGTTTTTTCTTTTGCCAAACGAGTTAAACCATCAGGCCATATGAAAGTATCGACAATCAAACCTAACGGGCAATATAGTTTCTTTGCGTCTGTGCCAATTACTACTATATCGCCTTTCTTAATTTCTCTTGTCTTCTCTTTCCATCAAATGGTAAATAGACCCAAGTATTCCTTTTTAAACCTACATCTAAAATTTTGGCGCAGCTTTTGAAGATATTTATATCTTATATTTAAGTTTTCTCTATGTCCTATAGGTACATATAATCTAAGTTCGGCGTATCACTAGTATGTAAGCCGTGTAAGAATAAAGAAGACGTGAGGGGTCACAAATCTTCGCTACTTACAAGTCTTTTATAAGCTACATTATAATAACAACCTAACTCTGGATATCATCTTTAAATCTTTCTAATTTGTCTTCATTTTTCCTATCTTCACGAATCTGTTTGTATATTTCTGAAATCCCGAAAACCTCTGAGTCCAACAGATCCAAAATTTTAGCTTGAGTATGAAGATTTACAGTTCTCAAGCTGTGGTACTGATCTAAGTATTGGGACCTTGTAGCGTCCATCCTAATTTAGTTCTAATGGCTACTAAAGTTTCATTTAACTGTACTACAGTGCCAGTAGAAATCATTCCTAAATAATCGACCTCTATCAGTATATCTTTATCGATAATGTCACATTCACTGTCGTCTAATCTTTATATTGAATGATAGTAACTTAGACTTTAACCAAGGGTCGTCTGCTTTAGGTAAATAACCACAAATTTTGTCGAGTTCTATGCCTACCACTTTCGTAGAAAATGATTGATCTAAACTATTTATATTCACTTCTACTAGATTGTGTTTCTCGGCAGGCTTCGTAACACCACTAAATAATGAATAGCCTAAATTCTCATTACCAACAATCTTAAGGCCAAGTTAATTTACTAAACTCGACTTTATACAAGTTTATTTTTTAGTTACTGAACAAATTTTGTGTGCTTGTTCAGACAAGCAAACTGAACAACTTTCACTATGGAACCAACATTGAAATCGCAAAAAATATCAGCTGTTCTATACAAATGTTCAACATTCACTGAACCTAGATGTATGGAACAGCTGATTTTTATTGCGATTTTAAAGTTGGTCCCATAGTGAAAGTTGTTCAGTTTGCTTGTCTGAACAAGCACACAATTTTTTTAGTAACTAAAAAATAACCTTGTATAAGAACGTTGAGAAACTGTGTCACACAAGGCACGTATTTTCCTTTTTAAGCCCTTGTATGAAGAAACTTCAATAATCAGCGTCTGTAGAATAATGTCTACGCCTTTCTTACAGAAAAGAGCTGTATTTTCTTTTGGATCTTTTGGTATCACAGTCTCATGTAGATCACGGCAAAATATAACGATATGACTTTACCACATGACAAACACTTCACAAAAGTCCTACAATGTTTTGCAATGTGACCTTTGCGTAAACAAATAAAACAGTCCCCTTTATCTTTTACAGATGCATTCTTTTAATCTAAATACATTTTGTGCCCTTTATTACAATGTAACATGTATTTTTGCGAAAGTACTATGCATTCCGCATAGTACTTTCGCAACAATAACAACAATTTTTACCTGTTGAATTGGAACTCTTCTCCTTCTTCGATATTAAGCACGCTGCAGTTGGCACGTCGACACTACTAGAAATACTGAACTGTTAGAAATTGGTACGTGTCAATCGTATACGTTCCTCTGCCTCGGCCTCCTTTTTAAGAAAATGTTAGAGTTGCGTTAATTGGCCTACTATATCTATATCCTTCACAGGTTTAGACCTAGTCCATGCTATTAAGATATTCTCTGGTAGTGCTGACTCGACTAGTGTATATATATATTTAGCATCGCTTCATATTTTTCTTTTATGACCTGTAGAGACTCTAAAGCGTCGTTGATCATAAAGCGTATAAAGCTTATATCCACTGTCGCGCCTTTTGCTTGACATAACACAAGCCCTTGAAGATCCCTTACATACGTATCGATGAGAATCTCTTCCCTCGCAAATCTTCCTTTCAGCTGATCCAGTGCCCTTTTGTAATTCACGCCAGACGGTGGGTGACTGGTTATTATCTCTCTTGCCTTGGATCCCTCCTTCATGGCCTGTATGAAGTACTGAAATTTATCTTCTGGTGCAAGGGTCTATCCCCAGAAAGATAGAGCCAGGTTTTTGGGTTATCGCCAAATTTTATGAGCTCTATTTGTGGAAGCTTGATGACGACTAATTTCTTCTTTTGAACTAGCAGGATGAATTTCCAATTACATGAGCAGATCTACTGAATACTCTACGCAAGTTTGCTCTCTTACGATTCAATCCATCGAGTTCCGATCCATCCGCTGGAGGGAATATGTGTTCTCTTTATTTTCCGCTACTTTACCGACATTTTACTCGTTATAAATAATTTTGATAAAAATTTTGAGTGATAGACTCAATTAAAAAAAAGATATTTTATTAATAAAAAGAGATTACTTATTAATAAAATAAGATTTTTAATTAATAATTAAAGATTATTTTTTATTAAAAAACTTGTTATCCGAGTCCACCATTCAACATTTGTAAAATGACAAATTTAAAAAGAAAGAATGAAAGATTTCATTATTTACGAAATATTTAGGTAGGTATACTTTACTTTTAAAACCTTAAAAGTTTTACAAGTCTAACTCTTAAATTCTAATTGCGTTCCGGAAATAACAGTTAGGTATTTCGCTAAAGTTTTAGAGACAGATTTTTGTCAGTGATAAAATTTCGCACTTAAATTATGTCAGAATCATTGTTCCGCGTCGGGCAAGGCCGGCTGACGCAACCGGTGTGCACGTTGCAGTAGACGGTCAATGACCTTGCAGACCGTCCGCGGCGGCCGCCGACGTGTGGTGAGCGCAGTCCGCGGGACGTGTCGTGCGTGACGTGAGAATGTGTGACCGCGACGCGTTGTGTTGTGTGCCCTACATAAACATTGGAGCTATTTTCATAAATGAACAATTATCAAATACCCATAACAACTTAAAGTGTTTCTGAAGTGTCCTAAACCATTGATTAATAAAAACTTTTTACCTAAAAATTGAACCGCCGAAAAAACTAAAAAGCAAAAAGTAAACACTGAAAAGTTAAAAATAATATTAGAATAGGTACAGACAAAATCACACTTCTATATTGAAGTCGGTGACAAATTTTAACACTTCCTAGGAGATCATCGTTTGGCACCGACTTCAATATAGAAGTGTGATGTTGTCTGTACCTATTGTTATATTATTTTTAACTTTTCAGTGTTTTTGCTTTTAAGTTTTTTCGGCGGTTCAATTTTTTGTTAAAAAGTTTTTATTTTATATTTTTTGTGACGTTCATCTACCTATTAATTTTACAATCAGTGAGTGAATCATCAATTATCCCCCGTTTTTGTACCTTTAGGGTTGGAATTGTTTTTTCAAATTTATATGGAAACACCCTCGGGGTATACCCTTTCCAATTAAAAAAGAATCATCAAAATCGGATCACTCTGTAAAAAGTAATGCGTGGTCATTGATCACAATTACTGAGTAAATCAACAATAATTTCCTGTTTTCCTACCCTTAGGGTAGGAATTTTTTTTAAATTTTTAAACACCCTCTGGGTATACCCTTTCCAATAAAAAAAGAATCATCAAAATCGGAATTCTCTGTAAAAAGTTATGCGTGATCATACATTAAAAAAATATACGCGTCGAATTGAGTAGGTACCTCCTCCGTTTTTTCGTCGGTAAAAATAAAATGGATGGGTGTTTAAAAAATAGATGTAGATCATTAACAAATTAACTCTAGGTAGGTACCTAAGTATTACTTGAATGATTAACCACCAAATACCTATTTGGTGTTAATTAATAGGTATATCGAGCGTCGGTGGCGCAGTGGACTCGGCACTTGCCTTCCAATCGGGGGGTCGGGGTTCGAGACCCGCCATGTACCAATGTGTTTTTCATTTCGAATTTCATATGTACATTTGTCTGACGCTCCTACGGTGAAGGAAAACATCGTGAGGCAACCTGCATACATCTGCGAAGAAATTCAATGATGTATGTGAAGTCGACCAATCCGCACTGGGCCAGCGTGGTTGACTAAGGCCTAATCACCCTAATATAGGGTAGGCTCGAGCCTCTCGGTGGGGACGTATATGGGCTGTGATGATGAATAGGTATATATTTAATGAAGGTAACTTATAAGTACTTATTGTTTAAAGTTTCATATTAACAGCGAAAATCCTATCATAAAAAAGTGGCAATTCAGTGAGATTTTTGATGTACGTTCAATGATGCATTTTAAATGTAATTTTGAATTCATTTTAATTTAGGTAATGCGTTTCATTCCTTCGTTAACGAGATATGTATTTAATGAAAATCATTTTTTAAATCTAATTTATGAAAATCTCATGTCACCGTGTTTGTTAGCGAACTCCTCCGAACATTGACGCGGCTTGACCGATTTTTTTTTGTATATTTGGAAGATCCGAGAATAGATCCTAGAATAGGTGATAAGAGTAGTTTGGCATCATTAAATACTTATAATCTTACCTAAATTTTCACCCTTACACCACCAACCCCCCATTTTAATAGCGATGTTAGTATTTTTACTTGCGAAACGTAGTTCGCGGGCACTGCTAGTAGTGGGTACCTAAAAAATGTATAAAAATAGATACAAAAAGACTCGAAGCCCTCGCGGGGATGCCGTTGCCAACTCTTGAAAGAACCAACCCGGGAGGATTTCAACAAGGGGGGGAGGTTTTAGTGGGTGGAGTTTTCAAAGAAAAACAACTATTTGTTAATTTTTTAAGACCTTAAGATTAGCGGAATTAGGCTCCTGGAGGTTTACCATATCTCAGGATTTTTGGACTCATCGCAGGATCGCGGCCGGATTTCGCAAAATCTTATGAAATCTCAGGATTTTTAGAATTTTCAATAAAATACAGCTAACATTTTAAAGATCTCTTTATTATAAAGTTCAACAAACTAAAAATAATCTTCCTTTGGTAATAATTGCATAATTAAAATCTTTTGAGACATGATGTTTTGCGATTATGATAATTTGGTAATAAGTATGGTATTTAGAGACGGAGCGATTGAAATATGATGTTTTGCGATTATGATATTTTCATAATATATGATATTTAGAGACAGCGAGTGGTTGAATTCTCAAACTGTAAAAAATTTCAGGAATTTTCAATGGAAATGGAATGTTGTTCCTTCACGTTTAAACTATTCATGTGGAGCAGTGAGTTTGCCTCTATCGGACTACTTATCAAATGTTTTCTGACAACGAGACGTTAGTGGAGTTCTTAGTTATTTCTTGTTCTTTAAGTTCTTTCTTGGGTGCAATGCTTTCTTAAAAAAGATACAAATAAGCTTTACAGAATTTCAATTATTTAAACTTTATAGTGTAATTAGATTACCTTTACATAGATTAGACATACAGCATTACATGGTAGATGGTAGGTAATGAGAAGGATGTCATCATCATCACAGCTTATTGAGTGTGGAACTGTTGTCCGACAAACGTTACGTCCCCAGCCCCACCGAGGGGCTTCAGCCTACCCTATGTTAGGGTGATTAGGCCATACTCAACCACGCTGGCCCAGTGCAAATTGGTCGACTTCACCATTGAATTTCTAGAGATCGATGTAATCGTTTAAATAACACCCTTCAAGGCATTTTTATATGAAAAGAATAAGCTTTAAAGGCTCCCTAATACTGGTGAGTAGTCAGAATCTAATGGGAGTCGTTGTTGTCCATTAAACCTTCCAAATTACACCGCCGGAAGTGACCACGCGAGAGACGGCTCAAATCCCTATTTTGAAGATCCTCTTATTTGCCCAGCAGTGGTGATTATATGGTTAACATGCTTAGATGTATGGTTGTATGTATATGCATTGATATAATACGTACATGTATAGTATAAGGAATAGTTCATTTGTAAAACCGTTTACGAATTGAACCTACAAATTAAGGTCATCGGGAAAGAAAGAATTCCGCAGGACCATCGGACAATGGCGAATAATTGAAAGTGCTGAACTACTGATGTAATTCGACCAACTGTTACGGCAGTCTGCAGACAATGGGGGTCAATTGTTGTGCCGCAAGTTCACGATCGGATCTGATCTCGGCCTTTGCGGGCTAGACGGCAAAGTACTTGGGCGTGTCGTTCACGGCAATTAACTTCGTTTAGGGTTCCGCCGTTCAAAATCTATTACTATAATAGTCGTATCCGATTTTTGCTCGCAGCGGCCAATGTCAAAGCAGACTTCGAAAGCATCGGCGCGGATATCTGCGCAAACACTAACTTTCTATTCCATCCTCGCATAATCCGCTGGGACAAACGGTTAACCTACATATCCGGGACTAGCTGTGCCCGCAGCTTTGCTTGCGTTGAATTCATATTTGGTTGTAGCGTAATGAAAGAAGCTATAGCCTTCCTCGCTAAATATACTATCTAATACTAAAATATTTTTTTAATTCGAACCAGTAGTTCCTAATATTAGCTTGTCCAATCAAACAAACAAACTCCTGTAAATACTCGTATTATAGACTAGTTGTTGTGCGAACTACTGAACTACGTTTCATCATAATATTTTTTTTCCCGTTTTTGCAACATTTTTCATTGATGCTCAGCTCCTATTAGTCGTAGCGTGATGTTATATAGCCTAAAGCCTTCCTAGATAAATGGACTATCCAACACAAAAATAATTTTTCAATTTGAATCAGCAGTTCCTGAGATTAGCGCGTTCAAGCAAACAAACAAACAATCAAAGAAACTCTTCAGCTTTATAATATTAGTAAGTAATTAGTATAGATTAGGTGCACGACCCAATGTTTAACCTGTCTTCCGAAGAATGGAGGATTTTGTGATGTTTCGGTTTTGGAAAAATCTGTTTTGTTTGAGAGGGTATGGTCCCTTTGTCACCTGTCATCATCTGGTGATGGAATCTATGAAAAATCAAGGAAATCCCTTAAATTTCATAAGCACGTCTAACGTGTTTTTTCTGAAACTATACTGTTAGGCATGAGCTAAGCTGGTGATGGAATGAATGGAAGGATCTCTGACTTTTAGGCGTTAGAGGATAGTTTTTTAAATATAATAAGTACGTTTTGACCCTTAATTGTATTTTTCCTAGTTGCTTCGCTGAGATGGTAACAAGTTCACTAAAAAGCTTTAAATAAATTTGTCAAATATTTTTCATATAGTTACCTAAGTACTTAGTAGGTAAAACTGATTAGGTAAAACACTTAGGTACTCTAACATCTGAAAGGGTCTAATTAAATAAATTATAACATTAAATAAGATTTTTGGTTGGACTTATAGTCCAGCTGTCTCTGTCAATTTGCACTAAAGCAAATACCGAATCTATATTAACTATATGTTTATGTATACACGGTGTTTCATAATAACCAATAAATATTTTATCGTTATCTAAAACTAATTATTAAATTGTGTTTACCCGTAATGTCATTCAACCCAAAATTTCAATGTATATCATAGTATCATCATCATGTCTATGATTTACATGAAAATTTTGGGTTGAATGACATTACGGGTAAACACAATTTAATAATTAGTTTTCGATAAAGAATTGATTATTTATTGGTTATTATGAAACACCGTGTATACACGGTTATTTTTTTATCACCCTGGAAAATTCTAGGGACGCTTCAGGACACATCCATTATTATATAAAAAAAATTAAATAAAAAACTAAAAAAAAATACAAAGAAATCTCTAAAAATGCTGCTCTCAACTAGTGCAGCATTTTTTGTACTTTTTAGAAAATAAATATAAAATTAAGTAAGTGAGTTATTTTTTTTATTCATATTTAAATCACTCTAATACTATGTCGTGAAGCGTCCCTTAAATCCAGGGTGATAAAAAAATAACCGTGTAAATACGAGATAGAAATATAGTCATCACTTTAACCGATCATCACTTTAATTGAATGACATTACGTGTAAACACATTTTAATCATGAGTTTTTGTTATAGAATTGATTATTACTCGTAATTGGTTATTTTGAAACACCGTGTATAATGAGTTTTTAGCGCTGTCTTACACTCTACTTTTCATTACCATAGCGAGAAAATAAAATAATATTAAATAAATAACGGTCATTATATCAATTTGTAATACATTAAAGATTTCACACCAAGCAATGCCTTTTTTAATTTCTTCTGTAGCCGAGTCCAACGCAACGCACGCATTCTGCCGAAAAGATAGCCTTTTATCCAAAATAAAATATATTTTTTATGAAACAGTAATAAGTAGATACTTTATTTAACAGACAAAAATATATAGAAAAAACTTCTTTTTATCGTTCTTTTTTAACAAGTTTAAGGGGTTAAACACGGAGGTGTGATTCCTATCTTATTATAAAGGGAGACTCGGCACTAGGCAATGCAATTTCGATCTCGCGGAATCTCGATCTCGCGAGATCTCGTGTCATTTTTCGAGATCAGTCCCGAAGCACAATATGTCTAGATCTCGCTCGAGATTGACGAGGCAGTAGTCAGCGATGCTACGGCCTACGGGCTACGCGCGTCCATTCGGTACCTACACGAGCAAATCAATAAAACCAGCCAAAAATTATATTCTTCAGAATTACGATTATATTCAGCAGGAGTTTGGCAAAACAACTCGATTGGTTCTTGTCATTAAAACTCGTTGGTCTAGCCTGTGCGACATGATAATAAGTATACCTACAATAAAGAAGTGTTGAAAAATCTAAGTTCCAATTCAGACTAATGTTTTCACGGATGAAGAACATGTTGTCTTTGTCGATTTCGAAGACATTCCAGCTTGTGAAACCGCACTCTCACAGTTTTTTAAGAAGGTATTTCTAAAATCGCCCCTAGAACTAGACTTTTTCCGCATTTGTCAAAAGTGAATTAGGTAGGAATATCAAAGAATAATGGTTTTCATCGTTTTTTGGTCATCCAAAGTTATATTTCAAATTTTTTTTACAAAAAGATCTCGAGATTCGAAAATGCCGAAATCTCGTGGGATTGTGATTTTTAATCTCGCGAGATCTCGAATTTGCGTTCTCGAGTCGAGATTGCATTCCCATTGGATTCGGGTAGGTACTTGTCGCGTGCACGGGTACTACCTCTACCTATTTCTGCGCCGCTATGCAGTGGTGCTTTCATTTGCTGTTCCGGTTTGTAGGGCCAGGCGGGCAGTGATATTACTGGGACAACGACATTGAAATGCATAAAACTCAAACTCAAAAATCTTTATTCAATATAGACCTTTACAGGCACTTATTGACGTCAAAAAAAACATAAAAATCTTCAACCAAGAATCTAATTAACTAAATTATTTAATCCTTGTATATACACACCCCAAACAATAATTAAGATGTGTGCAAATACAAGTCAAATGAAAAAAAATTGACTCTACACCTGTTCGGAAATTTGGAGAGCCTTCTCGAGAAGAACAGGCAAGAAACTCGGAAGGTCTTGTATTTTTTTTGTCTCCTCTTTTAAAATGCCAACATTACAATATTATATTTCACAAACATAATGCCTGTCGGTGTGAGTGGAACAGTTACTCGAATGAAATTTATCCCATTATCACAAAGTGTTAACACTCTTTGAACGTCAATTATCACATTTTTTGTCAATCCCAAGCAGTTTTATCTGCCATATAATCAGACACTTTATAATATGTTTTTTTTATAAGTGCGCCCTTGATAGTGACTTTAAATTTATTCAAGTTGTGCTTTAAAATTATTTGGGATTTTATTGTAGAAACGTCCTTTGAAAGAATTATTAATTTTTTAAACCTAGTATTTGGTAACGCTAACATATTTTTTTGCCTAGTATTTACTGAATGAATATCACTGTTTTACAAAGCTTGAGGAGCTTGGTGGCGCATTGGCGCGTGCGCTCAGCGAACGATTGCTAAGGTTAAGCAACGTTCGCTGTGGTCAGTCCTAGGATGGGTGACCAAAATAAGAAACATCTCAAGCTCCTCCGTGCTTCGGAAGGCACGTTAAACAGTGGGTCCTGCGCCTGATCTCGCCTCGGTCGTGTCGGTTAACCGTCCCATCGGACTAGGCGACTGAAGGAACAGAGAGTGCACTTGCGTTTGCGCATTCACTTGTGCACTATAATATCTCCTGCGCAGATGGCTAGTTTCTGTGGAGATTGGCCGCCGTGACCGAATATCGGTTAGGAGGACATTACATTATCACTGTTTTTACAAAACGAATGTATATTTTTATGAACATATACTATATTCACGTAAATATATTGCGACGCAACGGTCATAATACCAATTTATTCAAATTTTTCTCTCTAAGAGTCTCTTATTTTAAGATTATAAATAGCACGAATAGCCCTTTTTTGCAGGACAAAAACAGTCTGAATGTCGGCAGCATTTCCCCACAGCAAAATGCCATACGACATCACACTATGAAAATAGGCAAAGTATACAAGTCTTGCTGTATCAACATCAGTCAGCTGACGTATTTTCCATACAGCGTAGGCTGCAGAACTAAGTTTCTTCGACAATTTATCAATATGTGGACCCCACTGAAGCTTTGAATCTAAAGTAATACCACGAAATACTACGGTATCCACAAGGTCCAGATTTTTATGCTTTATGTTAACAGTGGTGTGCACCTCTTTGACACTGGGTAAAAGAAATTTGATACATTTAGTTTTCCCTTCATTGAGGCACAAGTTGTAAACTATTCTTGAGATAGAATTATTTACATCGTCATAAATTTGCAATCGTCTTTTAATTTTAAACATAAGTGAAGTATCATCTGCAAATAATACAATCCCATGCCTGTCTTTTACAAAAGCAGGCAAGTCATTAACATAATTATTAAAAATAGAAAAGGACCAAGAATTGAACCCTGCGGAACTCCCATTTTAACCGAGACGCCCTGGGACCTCTCCCTGTTGACGTCTACTTTCTGAATCCTCTCAGTCAAATAGGAGATGAGTAGATCCAGAACAGTGTCGCGAAATCCATAGTAGTGTAATTTCCTGATCAAGGTTTCATGATGAACGCAATCAAACGCCTTGGACAAGTCACAAAAAACACCCAGCGCATCATGTGAGTCCTCCCAGGCCTCATATATATTTTGTATTAACTCAACACCAGCATCAGTTATTGAGCGACCCTTTCTAAAACCAAATTGTTTACAGTGTAGAAGATTATTTCTGTTAAAAAATTTTGCTCTGCATTTGTTCCAACATTATTTTTTCTAAGATTTTGCTAAAAATAGGTAGCACAGAGATAGTTCTAAAATTATTGGGGTCTGATGTGCTACCAGATTTGTGTAATGGAATAATTTTACTCAGTTTCATTAGATCAGGAAACACACCACAGTCAATGCAATCATTAAAATACTAGCAAGTTTTGGAGCTATTGTTTCTATTACAGATTGGGAAACATCTACAGAGTTGCCCCACAGATCCACGGTTTTCTTTTTATTCAGAGTTTTAAATGACTTTATTAAATCATTTGCACAAATATGGGCAAATTTAAATTTATCATTACAAGTTTTAACATGATCTTTTAGAATAGATTCGGCTACAGTGGGGGAGGAATCCAAAGATTTTGTGATTGAAACTGGAATGTCAGTAAATAATTTTTCAAATTCTGTAGCTACCTCAATATCTACTGTAACTTTCTTATTTTCAATATTTAAACAAAAATTGTTATTAGTTTTTACTCTTCCGGTTTCATTATTAATAATGTTCCGTGTCGTTTTAATTTTGTCACTACTATTTTTTATTTTAGAGCTTAAATAATTGGACTTTACAAATTTACAAACTTTTTTAAATACTTTGGAATAAGTTTTTACATACAATTTAAATTGATCACTAGTATTTAATAAACGTTCATTGTAAAGTTCATAAAGTTTTATTCTGCTTTTGTGAATACCTGGTGTGGCCCATTCACTAAAAGCTAATCTACCATTGACTGAGATGGTTTTTGGAACGAAGATATTTTTAAATTCACAACAACATGTGTTAAAAAAGTTTTCATACAATTTATTTGGGTCTTCGTCATAATCAATATACTTTAAATTAATACCAAGATTATTATTGAAACGCTCCAAGCGACCAGCAGTCTTTGGTACAACAGTGATATTCTTTTTCCCCATAAGCTTACATTTGTAAGGTATAGTAACAAATTGACCAGAGTGGTCAGATTCTAAGTTATTAAAAACATGAATATGTACATGCATTGGAGTTCTTTTTGGGGTTCTATAATTGCAAATCTCACAGGACATCGGAACCACTTTAGATGTAGGTACTTAATATCGTTTTAATATATTAAAAACAGAACGATTAATAACCGAACTATAAAATTAAACCGTGGTTTTGTTTTGCTCTTAAATCCATTGTTCAGACACTCAACGTAAGCTGCGATAAAAAATAGATACCTATATAAATTGACGATTCTTTGATTTAACATTGACCCTTAGGAGTTAGCATTTAAAAGTACTTAACTATTAGACTTAGACAGACAAAATTATGACTATGGTGTTTTTTTTATTGATATTAGGTTTGCGCTTGACCCAGAATCACCTGATGGTAAGCGAGACTGGGTCTATGATGGAGCTCGCTTACCTAGTAAATGCCCATTCACCCTTTTTTTAAAAAGACCCAGGTTATAATGGTCTGGGAACACCGATAAAGGTAAAGAGTTCCATTCCTTGGCGACACGAATAAGGAAAGAATTGCCGAATCGTTTAGTTCCGCAAAATGGAATGTCCACATTGTAGGGATGAATCCCCGACGTGCGTCTTAGATTTCTAAAATGAAATGGAGCAGGAGGTAGGTATAAGACTATGTAGCTCTTGAGCGCACTCTCCAAAATGTATCTTATAAAATACCGACAGACAGGCCCATTGATTTACTACCAAACGTAGATAACGCATGAACGTTCGAAAAGTGGGCCGGTGAAGAACTGCCCAATCGGGCCTCGTGCAGTTCTTTTCCATGCGTTGGAGCGACAACGCGATAAGCAATTTTGAGCATTATGTTTGAGAGTATAAAGTTGATATTTTCTTGTAGCAATTACTAAAACGTCAAATTTAATGTGGCTAGGTATGAAATGATGTAACTGCACACGGTTGTACTTCAAATAGTTGCCGTAATAATAAAGAATAAGTTGAATTCGATAAATACGGTACTTTCTTTATGGTAATTTTAATTCGGGTGTGCATATTCAACTACCTATTTAACAGCGTACAAATGTATAGTCGATTAGGTGACAGATTTCAAGCGCGTTTTTGTATGAAGTGCTCTATCTACATACGTTTGGTAGTAAATCAATGGACAGGCCACTTTACGCCGATGTTCGAGGCTTTGGAGTTTGGTCTCGAATAGATGACAATTATTTACCAATCTCAGGGCACGACGTTCAATTGAGTCCATAGCAGCCAGCTGATATTTGGCAGAGCCGTCCCAAAGGTGGGAACAGTACTCCATACACGTTCGAATTTGAGCTTGGTAAAGTTTCAAGAGTTGTTCTGGTGTGAAGTACTGTTTAACCTTAAATAGAATGCCAAGCTTTTTCGCAGCAAGCGCTGCCTTGGACTCTGTGAATTTGCCGAAATTCAGATTAGAGGATAACTCAAGACCCAGAATATTTATGCTATCTGATATTGGTACCGATACATTCAGGAAAGAAGGAGTCAGATGAAATGGGGTCCTTTTGGCGCTAAATAGACACGCCTGCGTTTTGTCAGCGTTGAATTCGACTCTATTGGCAACCCCCCAATCCGATATTGCTTTAAGAGACGAATTCACCCTTTGCACCATAATTTCTCTGAGAGATTGAATTTCTCCTCGACTGGCCTGTGGGCCCGAAAAATATCTTATATGATTGTGCTGTCGTCGGCATAACTAATGACACCGGGTATTAGCATGTCATTAATGTGTAGTAAAAATAGCTTAGCAGATAAAACAGACCCCTGAGGGACGCCAGCGTTGATGGTGTAGATATCCGACTCGCAACCATCAACAACTACGCGTATTGAGCAATTATACAGGAAGACTGTAATCCAGATACACAGGCCAGGAGGTATGCCAAATGATGGAAGCTTGTTGATGAGGCCGTCGTGCCAGACCCTGTCGAAAACTTTGGAGATGTCCAATGAAACTGCAATAGCTTCACCATGCTTTTCGATGGCTTCGCCCCAAAAGTGTGTAGCGTACACTAGAAGATCACCGGTGGAACGGCCACGACGAAAGCCGTACTGACAATCGCTAAGAAGCTCGTTATCTTCTAGGTAGCTAAGGAGTCGGATGTTCAATACACGTTCCATAATCTTGCAGAGTATGGAGGTGATAGCTATGGGTCTGTAATTCGATGGGTCAGAACGACGGCCCTTCTTAGGCACAGGTTGCACATTCGCCTGCTTCCAATTCATCGGAACCTTCCCCACTCCCAAAGAAAGACGGTACAAACGCGTAAGGACCGGAGACAGCTCCGGTGCACAGGTTTTAAGTACCAGGGCAGAAATACCATCCGGACCACATGCAGGCTTTGTTAACATCCAGGCAACGCATCACTTTTAGTACCTCTTTTTGGTGAATACGTATCTCCGGCATCTCGGATCTACAGTGAGGTAGCTGAGGAGGAAAAAAATGACGCATTTCATCCCAGTCTGCCGCTTTATACCGCCATAATCGTCTGATACCCTTAGGGCTGCTGTCAGGTGGAGAGTAGGTTGACACAGACTTCACCAGACAGTGATCAGAACTGCCGAGAGGGGGCGCTACAGAAACCGAGTATCTGTCTGGATTAGTACTAAGCAAGAGATCGAGGCAATTTGCAGTGTGTCTGTCATTGTCAGGTACTCGGGTTGGCCCATTAACTAGTTGGGTTAGACCTAAAGAAATTGAAAACTTACGCGTCTCCCTCCCTGCGTGATCAGTGCTCCGGTAAGGGTACAACCATTCCTCGTAAGTCTCTCCTAGAAACACGAGTTGAGCCGATGGGTACCGTTCGAGTGCCTTGTCAGCCGACCTACTGAGGTATTCAAAGAGGCGAGTTATCTCCCGGTCTCTAGTGTGCGATCTGTATAGAGCGGCATATATAATCTGACCATTAACCACATAGTAGAGAAACTGGAATCTTCAAGATTACGGAGTCTCTTGCTACAGATGTCATCATACACACAGACGCCAGCGCGAGGCTTGAAGCAGTGTTCGATACTATATGCTGGGTAGTTGAGGTATGATATATCTGAAGGACTTCTAATTTGGGTCTCCGTTAGAAAGAGCAGATGAGGCCTTTCAGTCTCAAGATGGTGATGGACTGCGTTGACATTGGAGTGTAGACCACGAATGTTTGAGTGGTGCACTTTAAGATTGAGGACGTGCATCCGCTGTAAAATGTTTCTCATTTTCTTACTGTTTTTCATAATTGTTAGAGGTATGAATGGGCAGGAAGACGGAAGTTGGATAGAGCACTCCAAGAACAATCCAGCAGAGACTGCGAAGCTCCAAGTCAAGAGGAATCCTGAGCCGGAGACTGCGGGGACGCCCGAACCCCCCCGAAAGTGTCTACCGGGTTCTCAAATCCGGTCGAAAACCGGCACGGTAGCGCACCCCGGGATTTTTTGCACAATGGCGGAGCAGCCTTTCGTAGGTAGCTAGTCTACTACTTGGGCCCCCAACTATCGGCGGTCAGCCAGCGGAGAAACTGTGCTTCGGATCCCGCTACCCTCCGAAATCAGGACTCCGACTCAGAAACTATCGCAACATCGAAAAGGATATATAATTACAATGCAACTACCCGGACCCATCCTCCCCAAATGGCTACATTAGGCTGCGTGACATAACACGGTTAAACCGTTTGGTGGCACGATTGAGCCTAATGGGTGGTGACAAGCCGCGGCCGAAGCCTACCACCAGGATTGCTGATACCTATTAGCGCTACCCGGGGGCCACGTGTAGTGTCTCTAGAGCTATAGCCTACGGACGTGGTATCAATAGACCCCATAGAGAATTGGAGTATTACCAAAATAGATTCTTTGTCGTTTACGTTCAAATTTATTAAGACGCTCATACCTTAAAACCTTGTCTCTCAATTAATAAGCATGCAGGTATTTATCTTATTTTGTACACGTGTAATTTTAAATTAATCTGCGATAGGAAATACGAATGTCATTCAAGATGGCCCTGGCGTGCGTTTACGCAAACGTCGCACGCGTGATACTCACGCACGGTCAATACAATAAAACAATTGAACTTATTACCGTATTTCATCTGTATGGACTACCAATTTAACAGCCAGACACTTTGCGTTTCATTGAAAATGACGATGATCGACATCAGAAATAAGTCTTGCAACTTTCATCAGTCTGGGCGGCGCCTATCACGTGACCTAGGGTGTTCGTTTGGTTAAAAATAAAAAAAATTAAAATAAAAAAAAATATCTTCGATATCAATAATGATTTTATTTTATATACAAGGTGGATAAATAAACACGACAATATAACATTAAACTTGAGACCGTGGACATGGTGGCCAGGCGGGTTCAGCAAAACTACTACCAGTAGCAACAAATCTTGCCCCCATGGAGTGTGGAGTCCCGGGCCTCGAGATCTACTGAACCAGGTAGTATCAACCATTATACCTATTCTCCACGGAGACGCCAACGAAGTCCAAATTAAATTGTTATTATTTGCAATGAATAGAAAATGAAATGACGTGTTCGAATTTAGGACGCCGAAATCAAAGTTGCAACAACATTGCTACGTATCTGATATATTGTCACACACACCATATTATCCCTAGGTAATACATTTACTAAATGTATCTATTATATTTATGAAGCGATTCATAGGTGACTTATACCACGAGAAATAGCCATTAATTCTTCCAGATTTAGATAAAATTGTTTTGGTGCTTGGATTTAAATTTATAAAAATATTCGTCGTCGATGTCTCTTAACACATGGTTTAAATTAGTAATTTTAAAGGAGACAAAATAATAAATCCAGTAATTCAGTCCTCATTATCTTTTAATGAACCTGTTATTTACAAAAGTTTTCGGTGGATATAACAACAAGCTTGCATCTGAATCGATAGCGCGAGCGGCGCGTGCGCAAGCCGTAACGAAAAACTATCCTTTCACACATTTCATGGACAAAGCTGTTTGTTTATATAATCAATAAATTAGAAAATCAATTAAAAAATATGATTATCAAATCAAATACAAACACTTTGACTACGAAATTAATATTTTACAAAATGGTTTTCAAATAATAATTTTAATAAGATATCTAAATAAATGACCTCTGCAATAGATAAAAGGAAAAGATAAATAAACAATGAAGACAGTAAAATTTATATTTGATAACATATAACAATAATTTAATTTAAAATCACGATTAAGTACGACTAAGTACTTTAGTATATAAAAGGATAGTACGCTTTTTACCAATAATAGAGTTTTAAGACAGCTTTACTTGTGACCATGGTTTATTTATTAAAATATAAAATATATAATAATGATTATAAACAAAATAAAAAAATACTATGCAGCCAATACTGAAATATATCCCAATAAAAACATTTGTCAATAAATTACCATATGATAGTCACCCTATATTGTAATAAATACAAGATATGACTCAGAGCTATAAAAATCCACAAAACCGACTGACGTGGCATGTATAATTGTAACTTCCTCGATTCCTTAATATTTTCTATTAAATCTTAAAAACATAACACTTTTGGTTTTTACATAAAGCTTTAACAACAGTAACATTCTTTGATAACTTTTTTTCAGTACACGTAAATATTATCATAATTATCTTTTGTTTATATTATCGGTTTAAGATATTTTAAAACTATATCTTAACGAATTTAATGTCGCTTTGTAAGGATATTTAAAACTAATGTTCATCTATACATTCTAAGCAGTTTGTGAATCGTCATAAATCGTGTTTGACAGTTGAAATTAGGTCAACAAAAGCCCTAAGTTTATGAGCTTTTGGAAAATTATTTACAAGGCTTATAAACAATTAAATTAATTCACCACAGCTTATAGCTATGTTACCACCATTTCAGAACCTACATAATCATGTATTTAATTTCAACTGTCAATCAATTTTTAAATATCGATTCAATAATATATTTCATTAATTTTAAATGTCTTAACAGGTTGACTTATAATAATATGTTTCTGTACGTTTACAATTTATTACACTTTCTAAAATACAAGTTAATAAAAACGAATATTATTTTGTCAGCTGATTTATATTTATCACATAATACCTTTGTCTATGTCTACACATTTCACTTCAACCCTAAATTACCTTCATACGCTTAAAGCTAAATTACGCAATTATTGACAAAAAAATATCCATGACAAAAATATATCATAGTCTACATCTAATATTTACCTAATTTCGTATGAACTGGCAAGTACACTATCAAGAACTTATTTCACGATTTTAACCTTTTTTGGTATTGAATGTTTCACAGAAAATTGACTGCGTTGCATTTACTAACACGCTATTTCTAATCGCTTATAATTTACATAAGATATTTACAGGAGTAACAATGATCTCTGAATGGCACGCATTGATTTAAAAAGCCAGCGCCGTCCGTATTGCTTCCCTACACAATTCCACGAGACAAAAATCTCTACAAAAACATTACAATCACATTTAAACGTTTGTCTACAATACGGACCGCCCGGGCTATAAATATTATTACAAATATTTTGATAAGTTGCCATCAATAAAAGCCTAGCTCGAAAAAATGTAAATCTAGCAAAATTTAAAAGGCAGACAAAATACTACACAATCGTAAATAAGTATATTTTGTACAAAATCTAATCGAGATATTTATCTTCTCGAGATATTGTGACGTAATAGGAATCTTCATTAAATCGACACTCGGATTTTGGAACCAAATTTTTCAAACTATGCCACACTATAAGAGTCTTTTTAGTGTGTAATTTTATCAATTGCTTTGTTAGTGTCATAGCCGTCCTCTAAACTATTGATGTTGAACACAAAAAAGCGATCAATCACTGAGTTAGGCTCTTATTAATAATTGCATCTTAAAAATTAGATCGATCTTCAGATGCTATTTTTGACAGATGTTCCATGCTCTCACACAGACAGAGACCAGTACCAGGGTCGTCTGCTTGCGTACCTCCGTCTTACCTATTTCTGTCGTAAAGCAGAAGTACTTGCATTGCTGTGTTCCGGTTTGAAGGGTAAGGATACAGCAGTGAAGTAAAGTACTGGGTACTGTGACTTTGCATCTGATGTCACAAGTTGGCAACGTACACTGTGGTTCTTGTAGGGGTTGCAGTTTTGCTGCGACTCTCACACGAGCCACATGTATTATGGGTGACTGTTACCACTTACCATCAGGTGGGCAGTTTGCTTAAGATCAAATTCAACTTTGAGATGATATTTTTTAATACCAAAAGCTATTGCATTTCAAGAATGAGATCTTAAGATTCTATTGTTCACAGATGTTCCATATTATATTAAACGTCAAAACTGCAGCTTAAGATCGATCTCAGCTTTGAGATACATTTATTAATACGAGCCTTGGACCGGTTTTGCGCTTAATCATATTTTTGAAATCAGTGTTTTTTACGTTTGTCATATAAAAATGTATATATCATCGACTCTTTAAAAAGTTATACCGGGTGTAACTGAACACCCCAATAACATTTAAGTTAGATACTAATTGGACCTCCATTGCTTGTCTGAGACCTGGAACCCTAATACTTTCAGAGTTTTTTGATTTTAAACTGAAAGCAAAAACTTTCAAGTGACAACAATAATCGGCTCTTTACATAAAAGACATTTAAACACAAAATGACGCGTGACAGACGTGAGCGTAGTATTCCTCCTACGCTTACGTAGGGCTGTCGGCACTTAATACCAAAAAATAATTTATTTAGTTTGTATGACGTGAACGTAGTATTCCTCGTACGCTTACGTAGGGTTGTCGGCACTTAATACCAAAAAATAATTTATTTACTTTGAATAAATAAAAGTAGGTTTGTTAGCCCTAATATTTCTCCTACAGAATCTCTACTTTTGATGGATACATACCCTTAAATGTTATTGGGGTGTTCAGTTACACCCTGTATATCATCTAAATTATTATTGTTCATATGTTAGAAAAAGTCAACTATTCACGTGCTTATTTGTTAGTGACAAAATGTATATATTAAGGACAATATATATAAATACGTAAAAAATCTCACTTCGTTTTTTTACGAATCGTGGTAAACGCCAATATAGATATACAATACAAATACGAGTAAAAATAAATTAAGACATACGTTGAACGAATTTCCAAATACATTACCACGAAATACATCTTAGTTTTATAATAACATATCCAAATTGTCGATTACGATTTCGCAACGCGTACTAAGCGTGTATTTACATGTTTAGTGAAACCACATATTACCGTGGTGAAACGCTTATTCATAGTTATATTAAGTTATCCCTTAAAGATATTTTTTTTAATATTCCTTTAAGTTTACACGATAAGTACAATATTGATGAGCAAAGAGCAAGAAGTTCATTGAAATTGTGAAGCGAATACAGCAAGGGAATAAGTAGTGAGTTACCTATTTAGATTTTTTACGAACTTCATAAGTACTACTATTATTGCTCAAACATGTGATAGGTAGAGTATAAGAAATCTATGAATATAATTTCGCTAAACCTATTTTTTAGTTTCTAAAAATATTACTGTGTGATTTAGTAGTACCTTTGTAGTTATAGTAATTTTTCTTCTTCTTGTAAATGTTTTTGATAAAGTTGTTTATGTGCGGCCATGAAGCCTAATCTAAAAATAATAGTACTCCGCAGTTAGTAAAATTGTATTTTTAGGGCAATATGTGACATCCCAAACATAAATCCGCCCCTATTCATGAATTTGCTCTCACGTGAAACTTACTTCACCTCGACCAGCATTAAACGTGTTTGGTTTGTATGAAAAAAAAACCAGTTATATGTTATGTAGGTTGAGTAACTCTAGGTGGTGTTCTAAATTGGAAAAACTTTAAACACGCTCGCAGCAAAGGCGCATCATTCGCCCTGGAGAGGTGAAATAGTTTGATTGCAACCTTGATTACATTTGAGTAGAAACGTTAAAACTAGCACCACGACGTGTATTATTATGGCACGTTTGAATAAAGTATTTTCGTATCTTCACACTTATTATACAAATGCAACAATGTTCTCTTTATTGCTTGCAGTCAATTCCCGTTCGTAAGTTATAGTAATTACATCTCATATATATGATCTATATTCTTCACTTTGTTGCTCGATTCGCGGTAACTTCGCACTATTTACAATCACGCATCTCAAGGGGATACACGTCCAGCATGTGAAATAATACTGATCCCATCAACTGATTTGCATTCAACTGGCAAATATTTGTACACGTGGATAGAACAGTTGAAATATTTAGCAATATAACAGTCTCATTTATCGTGTTCAAGGTGTAGATAGGTTGTTGTGAACTACATTCAGATTTCAAAACCTCACACTTCGTTTTTCTGAGAAATGTCACTCTCACCGAAAATTTAAACTTCATCAAAACCCCGGAATATGCCCCGTATCAAATTCAATTAAAACGGACTTGGTTTAAGAAAAATATTTATTTGGATGAAGTCGTATTACGAATTATTTGCCATTTGTTGACTCTACAAACTTTTCTCCTATAATAAACACACGACGGTATATTTCAACAAATTTTAGTTCATGTAAATTCGCGACGCGACGTAATTGACTTAGTTTTCACTCCTTTTTACACGCACCTGGAAAGCTTATAGCCTTCATCTCACCTAAATAAATGACGATAAAGCCGAATATATAAATATAAACGAGCTTCACCTGAAATCCTCAACAACAGCCCTCTGACCAAGATCGCTCAAAACAATATCGCAACCGCACTGAGAGGTGCTATACGCAGCAAGAGCGGTTTCTCTGTTTTAATATTGTTTTAATTTTGCTATAAGCGATCATGGTATTTTTTACGGTTATTTATCGCTAACATTAAAATTTAAGTAAAATGAAACAAAAGTGTGAAATCATCACAAATAAAGAAGATATAGGACATTAAATTTGCGCTTGCAAAAGAAATCTCTCTCCGTGCGACGGCACCGTGTGACGTCACGTGACTCAAGTTCATTGGTTTTCAGCCATTTGCGCGTAAAATAATCGCAGTGGTTTTGTTTATTTCTACTGTAAAGAGTAATTTCTCGTGAATTCTGAGACAGTTGAGACAAAAAGGCAAACATAATTTGTCGTGCGCTGCAACGACGCGACACTCGAGTGATCGTGTGATGTCACGGGATCGTCAGGGCCAGTGAGCGGCTCACTGGTATATTTAAAGTGAAATTTCTTGGTCATTTATTGACGAATTTAAAAAAAATACTGGTTTGTTAGTCAATTTGGTCAATATTTTAATTTTATCGAGTTCAATATAATCCTTTTTTTCAACATAATGAGACTTCTCCATTGTCGGAACAACAATAATGTTATTAATGTCTATTAGGTCTTGACACATTCAGAGCGCTTGCAACCTGTCTACACCTTTTCACTTATAATATCATTGATGTTATTAGTACTTTTCCACGAAATGGACGATTTCATACACATATAGGTGATAACCTTACAATATTAAATGTCCAGCATTAAAATACAAAAAAAAAATTGTAACAAAAATAAAACTAATTTCAAAACCTTACAGTCCCCTATAAAAGACGTTCACAAAGACAACAAAAGAATACTAATTAAAATTAAGGCAGACGTAACATAATAATCATCTTAATACAGATGCGTTGACGTCTATATTCATTCTAAATTTTACCAATAAACTCGATCTAAGCCGTCAACCACAATTAGAATTGCAGTGAATCATCCAAATGTACAGTGGCTTGTTTACCGTACACATTTGAAGAGGTCTTCGCAACACGCCACCAATTATATGAGATCGTGTAAAATTATTAAATTAAAATAACAGCTGTTGGAAGACATGGTCAAATTCACGGTAAGTTGAGCGTGAAATACGTCGATGCGTATTCAATTATACATTAATTTTGGTCTGGATATAATTATTGTGTGTTTAATATATCACATTTATCGTCCCCGCGTTCTAAGAAGCCTGTTTCGACAGCTGTCATCCCCATTGCTGTTTTGTCAAAACTGACGTCAGACCAAGGAAACCAAAGGACATGAAATACCTACAAAAAAAGGGTGCCTAATGTGTATGGCGGTGCTCTAAGATGGCAGAAAAAACTAGGGACGCCGCATCCAACATTCCACACTTATGATGTCGATTTATCAATGAAAAACATAGAACTGTAAAATGCACTCACAAACAACGCTCAGTTACTAATATTTTAGCACAACAACACGGTGCTTTGTAATGGCGGACTGGCCGCAAATTTATTCGTGCCATAGTTAATATATTGCGAGTCCACTGGTTTCTTTGGTCTAAGAAACTGACGGATAAACTGGATAAACTTTACGGATGACAGCTGCCAAAATGGGTTTTTTTAGAACGCGAGGACTGTAGGTGCAGTGATTTTCACGTATTATGTATACGAATTATTCTAGTGTGATAAGAACTTCTCTCGGTTTAATGGGCCATAGAGAGAACGTGTTATAGGATGGAAATATATCACGTGCTTCCTCTGGCTTTCATATAAGTACATAATCAAAAAATATCAAACCTTAAGTCACCTTTTAAGTACCGTTCGTAAAAATACAATGTTTAAGAAAACCTTATAGTTTGAACGTCCGAATATACACTCCCCATATGTAATAAGCTGAAACGTTCTGATCACCTAAAATCCTTACGAATATTCAAACTATACTTTGAATACGACAGTAGTTGCAGTTTTAAAAAGAAATAGTCCTCGAAACTTGTATGCAACATGTTAAGAAGTAATACAACATAATATTAATTGTTGCTTACACTATATCACTTTACTCTGTCAAATAGGAAAAATAACTTTTAAATCGAGTTGCTCTTTACTAAAAACTTTAGTAGCCTACTTTTTTCTGATATCCTAACACATGCTCTCATTGGGGTAGGAAAAAGGGAGGAAATACTAGAGAATACACCTTCAAAGGTTTCCCCTTCTAAACATTATTTTCGTATACATAAACGTAATCATTATAAAGTGATCTGCTTCAGTGCAGCTCAGACGTCAATGCTTGAGAATATTTCAACATTGTCAAACTGTACAGTGTTTGCAACTCACATTTCAGGTGTTACAGCACGCTCTCCCTCTGGGGGGAGGTAGTGGAAGATGGGGGGTCGGAAGGGGATGCGGCGGTCCTTGTGATAGCGGGAGCTCCCGCCAACTTCGCCCCCATCGTGATCGGCGTGTCATCGGGATCTTCATCCTCGCCCTCTTCCAGATCCTCGTCGATCGGACTGAGGACGTCCACCGGCGGTTGTATCTCCTCCTGTTTCCTGCGGTAAGAAATTCGTATATAGAGTGGACAAATTTTTTAAATTATGATTAGATTTCTTGCTAATTGGTTATGAATATAGCAAACATACAAATTTGGTATTTGTGAACTTGCATTTTCTTTAAAAATGCTTAATTTATTTAAAAATGATGTATAAATCAATACACGAAAAAGTTTCGTCTCGGGCGGGAATCGAACCGGCGTCATCAACAACCGTGTTGACGTCTTAACCACTGGGCCACACCCACAGACCACTTACCAACCCCAGTGCAAGATATTTAGAAAGAAACCACAACTTCCGAAGTTCCGAAGACGGGAGGTCCGGGGTTTAATTCCCCATGGGGGTAGTAATTTTTTTGCTCTGTTTGGTTGTTTTCCGCCGTCCTACCTAAGTTTGTCGCCATAGTAACAATGTTTCTAGCATTGTTGTGTTCCGACAATTAGAGGTAAGATAGCCAGTTCCTCAGTTGTTGAGGAGTCCAGGCGAAGCTCGCTTCCACCTTCATCCTTATCGTCACTTACCATCAGGTGAGATGAAGGCCAAGAGCTTCCTTGTAGTATGAAAAAAAGCTTATCGAAGAACTTATAATAGTAACAATCAATCAATCAATCAATCATTATTTAAAGCCAAACAAAAAACGCTTTATACATACGAGAGACAGCTGAAAAGTTCTGAGCCTAAGGTATTGAAGGCCAGATAAAATCTAAATTTATTTGTATTTTTCTATATAATCTCCCTCTACTTCAACGCATTTCTCACATCTTTTAAAAAGATCTTGTATCCCACAAAAAAAAATTATGCCCCCATCCCCAAAACCTTTTTTTCCAGATTTTTAAAGAGGAAGAAGTCACTGGGTGCCATATCTGGACGTAGGGTGAGTGATTCACTTCATCAAAGCCAGTTTCTCGAAAGGCTTGCCTCGCAATTCGCGTCGTATGGCCTGGCGCATTGTCTTGCAAAAACAAAATTCCTTTGCTGATTTTCCCTCTTCTTTTTTCCACAATAAGATTGCGTACTTTTTTTTATAAGTGCTGCATAATAAGCGTTCATTTTTTTTTTGGAAGATAGTGAATGACTAAAATCCCAAAAAATAGTGGCATGAGTTTCGAAGTCGACTTTTCGACCTTAAACTGGATCATATTGTCGAATCCACGTTTCATCCACGGTGATAATACGATTACAAATTTCGTTCAAATCGTCCTTGCACAAGTCGATAAACTCCATATAAGTTTCAACTCGATGCTGTTTATCGAGCGGCGTTAGCATTTTTGGAACCCAACGTGCACAAATTTTATTCATTTGCAAATAAGACATCTCTAATTCGTTCCTTACATGCCCACCTCTTCTGCTATCTGCCACATTTTTATTCGACGATCCTCCAGTACAATTTTCTTCACTTTGGCGATGTTTTCTTCTGTGACGGCGGTTTTGGTCGCCCCGGGCGGGGGTCATCTTCCAATGACTCTCGACTTTGCTGGAATAGTCTTTCCCAACGTCTGACTGTGGCAGACGATGGTCTAGATTTTGGTTAAACTGCAGACATTTCTTCAAAAATTCTCTTTCCCGTTTTTCTCTTTTTTACGAGGAATTTTATGACGGCACGATGTTCCAATTTCGTGTAATGTAGCGATGACTCAGACATGTTGATGTTTACAGATTGATCGCTCGGACTATAATGATCCTAATTAGACAAAACTTTCTTTATATACTAATTAGATGTCACTATACTAGTGACTACTTGCGCGAGTGATTTAAGTACCTAATAAAGTTCTGAGCCTAAGGTACTCGACCTTAGGCTCAGAACTTTTCAGCCGCCCCTCGTATACATACACACCTAATGTAATGTCGCCAATCGCGTGAAGACATACACACACACACACACAATCACACACAAAGCTATCGAACGACAAAAATTTCCACTGTGTATACCTTCTGAAGGTGGGCGCGGCGAACGAGAACACCGTGGACACTAGGAAGAAGCCGGCCGCCATGTAGAAGGAGGCGTCGTAGCTGGCGGTCGCGTCGTACACGGCGCCCGCCAGCGGCGAGCCCACTATGGCCGCCGCGCCGCGGAACAGGATCAGCAGCCCGAACGCGTTCGTCAGCCGGTCCAGCCCCAGCAGGTCCACCAGGATGATCGACGTCAGCGATATGTAGCCCGCTGCCGGGGAGAGCAGGCGGCGACTCAGTACGACCAGTGGGAGACCCGCGGCCGTACCGCCTAACTCAAAGCGAGCACTCGCTATCGTTATCGTGACATCAGAACAATAGTTTTAATGCTTAGACTGTGGAAAAGAGAGAGGACTCGGCATAACGAACGCAGTTATAGGAATGTGATGTATTTCGACGGCATAGTTTCTGACATATTGGCGTCTCTTTTTAACTTACGAGGATAATAATAAGTAAAAAAGGACAACAGTAGTTTTATCATTACCAAAAATGGCAACATTATCTTGGCGACGTCACAGAATATCTCACTGCGGCCGGTCGCCATGTTTTGTCACAGCACTCACAATCAACAACAAGTACATCAGTTGTCATCGCGACTTGTTTGTTTCAGTGTTATAAAGAAAATTTTGTTATTAGGCGAAAATTGTGCTTGTTTAAAGTGTTGAACTTGCATAATGCAGCATTTATTATGGGTAAGTGCAGTGTGTTAGGCTGCCGAATGAGCAAGCAAGCCGCCATCTTTGTGCCAGACTCACATTTAGGTATGCACGTTTTTTTCGTAGGTATTTCATGTCTATTCTTTTTTCCTTAGTCTGAGTTTTAATGTCACAGATGACATTAGAGCTATTGTTCTAATGTCATGAAGCGATAGCGAGTGATCGCTATGAGTTAGGCGGTAGCCCCCCCGGTAGCACCGGAGGGAGTCTAGGTGGGTACGGTTTGGTTACGCATTCGCATTCACCCCGAGAGAAAAAAAAAGTTCTATCAGAGGGAGACTCAGTTATACCAGAGGGATGGCCAGTAGCACCAGAGGGAGACCCGGTAGCACCAGAGTCTCTGGTGAGATTTTCAACCTTCAAAAACCTCAAAACTGGACCTAATTCTCTACTGTATTCAAACGTCTAGCAAGCAAATTGAACAAGATTATATGAAAAAAGTAAAACATAGAAACACATAAATAGCCTTGCTTTAATTTTAACGCAAGAAAGTAATTAAATCGGTCAATTTTTCGCGGAGAAAACAAGGGACTACGAAACGTATATTTTGTGTACTTTTCATAGGTATTTTCGGTCCCAGCTGCAGTTGTCCCTTTCGCGCTCAGTTCAGTTGTTCGGACGCACAGCGCGATAGCAACACATTTTGCAAATACCTATTTTTGAATTCTCTCGACCTTGGTGTTTCCTCTTAACCAACTTCATATCGGTCTCAATGCACTCCTGCGCCACCAGTCCCATTGTGATATATTTGCAGAGAGTTGGCCAACAATCCAGTTCAAATGTTTGTCCTTTGTAAATATGTGTCTCAATGTATTTTGTAAATATTGTGTTAGTAATTTGTTCTAATTTGTCATTATTGTTTTTATTTCTGTATACGTAAACTGTGTTATTTATGTAAGTAGGTTAAGTCGGTGTAGCTAACTAAGTAAATATATAAATATCGCTAGTCGCTAGATTGAGATGAACGCTTTGAGTTTGTTGATACAAAAGAGACAACTTTATGTAGCCTGTCGGTCAAATGCAGGGACACTGTCGCACGTCAACATTTAATACAAAGTAAACGATGTCATTTCAAAGAGTTCACACAAAGAGTAAACATCATTCATACAACACAATCAAAATCAATATTGTGAAAAAAATGACAAAAGAAAAAATCAATGAAATCAAAGGTGTACGTTTATACAGTGTGTAAAAAAACCCTGTCCTATCCATTAGGGTAGTTTTAGGTATCAAGATTTGGTTCTATTTATGTAATCATTTTCATTAAATGAAAGAAAAAAATTACCCTGTTGAAAATACTAAAAAAATTGAAAAATTGAAATAGATTGAAAACTAGATTATAAAAGCTTACATACCGTGCATAAAAAGAACCGCTTGCTTACCACTGTGTAATGCAGTGAAAAATTTCTCCCATTTTATGGGTAAATAGTATTCAATAGGTGACAAAAATGCAAACTTTAAAAATCGATAGCAAAGTTATTTTCTTGAAATAAGAAAATTGGATATTTATTTTGGCGATTTTAATTAGATACCTATATGCCCCTGTCAAATCTGACAGGGTTTTTTTTTACACACTGTATAAATTGTCTACAACTTACAAATAGCCAGTCCGAAGGCGATAGCCACGACCACGTAACCAGCGTACGATGCGCAGAACGGTGTCGCAGCCACCGATATCTGAACAAAATAAATACAAACATTTTATTTAAATTTTAGCGATGGGATAGTGGGAGGTATACTGCTGGACGACTTATAATGAATGACTGTTTGCATCATATTATGTGGTATCTATAGGGTATTATGAATTTGATGCGTTCGTTATAACTGTTTGTTTTTTTCAGCGTTCCGTTCCTCAAAAGGAAAAAACGGAACCCTTATAGGCTCATTCATTTCGTTGTCTGTATCCGTCTGTCTGTCAAAGTCCTTTTCCTCAGGGACGCGGAGAGACATCAAACTGGAATTTATATCAAATACTCGGACCTACGGTCTGATTTATCTTTTTAAAAAGTTTTGTAAGTCGACGCGATCGAAAGATATGACCATTTATGTCGCATATTTTGCGATTTCACAGGGGAATCAAAACCTATAGAGTACTTCTCATTGAGCTAGAATCTTGAAATTTGTCGCGATGCAATGTCTTACAGTAGTAAAATTTGAAATCTCTGATCTAAAATCGAGCTTTATATAGTATAGATAGACTAGTTATATAGTACAGATACATAGATATGTTTGTACGGAGCCCTCAGTGCAGGAGTCTAGTTCACATTTTGAAGCTTGGTTTAATAATAATCGATAAGCAAATATGCACTGTGGATTCGGCACTTGCCTGCCAATCGGGAGGTCCGGGACCGCCATGTACCAATGTGTTTTTTGTTTACGAATTTTATATCTACATTTGTCTGACGCGCCTTCGGTGAAGGAAAACATCGTGAGGCAACCTGCATACATCTGCGAAGAAATTCAAAGGTGTATGTGAAGTCGACCAATCCACACTGGGCCAGCGGGGTTGACTAAGGCCTATCACCCTAATATAGGGTAGGCTCGAGTCGAGCCCCTCGGCGGGGACGTATAGGAGCTGTTATGATGATGATGACGAAACGCAAGTTGAGAGCAAAATTATTTAAGATTCGTGACATGAGAGAAAAAATACGTTACTAAGTATAATCCAACGTCACGCAAGTCGAGGAACAGAGTGGAAACGATACAAAGCGACAGAATAATATACACTTCTGGACACATCTATTGGCCCACCTTGCATTTTCAGTTTCGTTTAGTTCTAGCTAAAAATTTATATTAGGTCGAGCAAAAAGTTTTTATGCAGTTTTGAACCTGGCACATTCATAATTTTATTCAGTAGTCTTTTTTTGAATTTCGAACACAGAATTTTAAGAAACAAAAGACAATTTGGAGCCTGTTCGTTGATATCAAACAATCGAATACTAAGAAAACCTGATTTTATTGGTTTACTTGGATTTAATTCTTGAAAGTGTGATTTTTCTCTTTGGTTTTGCAACAAACATTACTTATTCTTAACATTAAGGTGAGGTTCTATCAATAATCTATGGATACTTCGCCTGAAGTTGCAGCCCAAGCTGTGGCACTTATCCAGGCCGGACACAGCCAAAGAAATGTGAGTGCTCGACTTAATTTAAGTCGATCTGCGGTCCGAAATGTTTATCGGAGGTACCTAGAGACTGGCGGCTTTGTTCGTCGCCAAGGAAAGCCACGATCTCGGGTCACAACTGAAAGGCAGGATCGATTCATGGTGATGACCAGCTTGAGAAATCGTCACCTTACCTCCATTGAGATACAAAACCAACTTCGCGACTTCCACGGAGTATCTGTGAGCGCTCGAACTGTTCGGAGACGCGATAATAACGCGAGCCCACCGAACAGCGCGTCTTCATTTCGCGCGCACTCATTTAAATTGGACTCAGCAGCATTGGAGCCGTGTACTCTTTTCTGATGAGTGTAAAATTGCGCTACATGGCAATGATGGAAGGAACAAGGTCTACCGACGTAAGGGAGAGCGTTTTGCACAATGCTGCTTTGAAGAGAGGGTTGCTTATGGCGGTGGCTCATGGACTGTCTAGGGCGGTATATCCGCGAGCGGCAAAACTCAACTTGAGGTTGTTACGGGACCACGGCTGCCAACATTAAATGCTGAAAGGTACATTCGTGAGTGCTTA
This sequence comes from Schoenobius gigantellus, assembly GCA_963935595.1. Classification (NCBI taxonomy): domain Eukaryota; kingdom Metazoa; phylum Arthropoda; class Insecta; order Lepidoptera; family Crambidae; genus Schoenobius; species Schoenobius gigantellus. The sequence goes on along the minus strand of OZ012553.1, from coordinate 25,837,251 downwards.
GAACCTCACGTGATGCCATACGTGGACCATGTGGGCCCAAATTTCCTTTTTATGCATGATATTGCAAGAGCCCATACGGCCGGCATCGTCAGGGAATATCTTCGGGATGTGAACATCACAGTTATGGACTGGCCAGCCAGAAGCCCAGACATGAACCCGATTGAGCACATGTGGGACGAGCTAAAAAGACGTGTTAGGGCTCGTCAGCCAGTTGCCCTGACGATGCAGGAGTTGAAAACTGCCATAGAAGAGGAATGGGAGATGATCCCTCAAAATTTCATAGAGCGGATGATAAACTCTATGCCTAATCGTATGAGAGCTGTCGTAAATGCCAATGGAGGCAACACGCATTATTTAATTAAACCTTTATTTGATAAAACATGTTTTTTATTCAAAAATCAACCGCCTTCATCAAGGCGCATACCCGACTTGTTAAGCGTAGCTCCATGTCGTGTGGTATTCTGAATTCAAATTTAAAACAATACGATCGAAAAAGATGGTAAAATGTATCAGGTTTAAAACTGCATCAATAGTTTTTGTTCAATCTAGCAATCATATTTAGGTAGGGGCCATCGAAACCTAAACTCTAAGGTGGGCCAATAGATGTGTCCAGAAGTGTAGAATTGCGCATGCGCGTTTTGTACGAATTGAACGAACCAGCTAACGTACTAAAAAAAGATTGGGTTCATATTACTAATTTTGTCTCTTTTTATGTTTAGGATTATAATATTACCGTAGCAATGACGAGGCACACGTTGTTCAGCAAGAGGGAGTCCATCCAGGGAAAGTCAGCCACCCAGCCGCACATTATACGTCCAAACGTGTTCGTTATGCCGATGATTGACAGCAGGAAGGATGCCTTCGACTCCTCCACTCCCTGGAAACAACGTGTGCTGAGTTTTACATAAGTATATTGGGCGGCATAAAAAAGGGTCAGTTATAGAAACTTTGACATCTTCTAAAACTTTGGAGCAAACTTTTTAATAACTCCAACTCTATTAAACAGCAAATGTATGTATTTATTTAGTATAATTTTATTGGTGGTATAAAATATACAGTGTTTACAATATGTTTTGGTTCGTGCCCTATAAAGCAGAAACCTAGCCGTATAACCTGTTAACCCAAATTATGGCGTCATTCAAAATTCGAAATTGCAAAATTAATGTTGAAATCCCTCAAACCAAAAGTCAGTTCTGTGAAAAAAATATAAGGGGAATTAGAAACCTTAATTTTACAATTTCGAATTTTCAATGACGCAATAACTTTTATATGACTACGTTAACATGGATAGGTTCGGTTTGATAGGGTATGTACCAAACATCTTATATAAGGTAACACGCACAAATGATTATTTAAAAAAAATTGAGTTACACATTTGTTTCGATTGCATTAAATAGCCGTCGTCTCTTTGAGAAGTAAGCAAAATGTGATGTTCCGTAACACTTACCGAAGTAACATATTTTTGTCAATTTAAATTTTAAGGATTAAATTATCTAAATACAAGTAGCATCAGAGGTAGAGGTTATTGTCCCTCGATTCCTCGAATCGGAGAAAACAATGATTTCCTAACAACACGGAGCATTTGAGATACTTACGTTAAGCGTCGCGGCGTCCACAATGTACACGAAAGGTACGTAAAGGCCGGCCATTCCGAAGATGTTGGACACGCCGATCAGCATGAAGGCGGGGTCCTTTAGCAAGCTAACGTCCAACATTGACGCAAGCGCAGACTTGAAGGAACTAGGCAGCGCCACGCAAGGGCATAGGTCGTACTCCGCTAAAATGACAGTAACATTATTTTAAAATTATGCAATTCATCTATAAAAATACAAAAAGGGACTATGTTAATAATAAAAAAATATATGACGTATTTTTTGTTTTGTCGAAATAACAAAAAACTGTAAAAAAATATGACTACATGGTCAATATTTTTTCATAATCTACATTACGGATAAAATACATTTTTTTAGCATCACAAGTATCACAACACAAGTTAGCGACGAATGATTGACAAACAGGAGTGACGTCATCAGAACTATAGGCCCGTTTTAGCGTGAAATTTGAAACTGTTAGTTTCAGACTGCATTTTATTGCAATTAAATTTATTATTTTAATTTTTAACTTGTGATCTATTTTACATGGGATTCTTTACAATTAACGCAAAAATAAATATGCTGCATGTTCTCTATTAGATAAAAAAAAAACTTTTTTATTAAGTTTTAAGAATCAGTTTTAAGAAATTATGACCTTCCTTTGATTTTAGATAGCTGTATGTTAGAGAAACTCTGTTATCAACTATTGACACTGCTGTTTAGTGCTATCAATACCTAGAAGATTCTATGAACTCACTTCTGTTTCTTTTAAAAATAAAGGAATGTCCTCATTTTGAATGTGCGAATGTATTTTAGTACGAACAATTCATATGCGACCGTTTTTGTATAGTTTATGGTTGAGGCCGTAATTAAATAAATATAAATATATTTTCTTTCCTACTCGTAAAAAAATATTATACACGGTTATTTTTTTATCACCCTCGAAAATTTTAGGGACGCTTCAGGACACATCCATTATTATATTTTTTTTTAAAATCACAAAAATGCTGCTCTTAAGTAGTGCAACATTTTTTGGATTTTTTAGAAAATTAATATAAAATTAAGTAAGTGAGCAATTTTTTTTTATTTATATTTAAATCATTCTAATACCATGTCATGAAGCGTCCCTTAAATTTTCCAGGGTGATAAAAAAAATAACCGTGTATAGTGTAGCTGAGATATTAATATTCGCGGTACTCACGTTCCTGCCTCTCCAGGTCGCCGGTTTGCCTGCTCTGCGGCAGACTTAAGACGGAGTTCCTGTATCCTTGCAGCGACTTCTGGCTCTGGTACTGCGGCAAGTTGAGGACCGACCCGGAATAGAAGATGTCCTTGCGCGACATCGGCCGGACCATCCGGGAGGGTTCCTTCGGGGCCGCCATCGACAGCTTCGACGTGTACATCATGCTCTCGCCGTCGCCCTGTCAACAGATGATGTGAACATTCAATGCCACAAACTGACAGCAAAGACGACGCTGCGTCCTCGTCCCTTTTTCTTCTTAAGTAAACTAAAATTGTTAATATCTGTCTTCTCCAACTATGCAGTCATTAATCATAGCTGCACTACATGGGAAGCACAAAGAGGCTCATTGTTGCATAGTAAAGAAAAAATGTATTGATATTAAAGTGTTACAATAAAATTACTTCATTGCACTGTTATCAACCAAAACAATGCAATTTCTGCTTGAGTAAATTAAAATTGTAAATATCTATTTATCACAGAGTCCGGTTTGTTTTTGCTTAGTGCAGCAAAAATGTATTGGAATTAAAACAATGCAATAAAAGGGGATATGGTAAGAATTAACACGAATACAAAGAAAACAAACAACACTTTTTTCTTTTATGATAATGTGTAAAACTGTACAGCTGCGCGAAACAACTTCATACTACATATGAGTATTTGAAAGAAAGAAGGAAAGAAACGAACCGCCGTACGAAAACCGCCATTACTACGAGCAACAAAAGAACGGTCCAAAGGTCAAACAGTATAGCTTGACAAGGAGCTAACTAGTACAGTCATCAGGCTATCACAAAAATAAATTTAAGATTCAAAATCAATGAATTCTTATTCAAAGTCTACATATTGTTTAACCTTGCTCTATGTCCGAACGATCAGTCAACAGCATGTCAGGCTATACAAAACTTTCAAATTTCTTTAACAGCATGTCAGGCTATACAAAACTTTCAAATTTCTTTAATTTGAAAGTTTTGTATAGCCTGACATGCTGTTGACTGATCGTTCGGACATAGAGCAAGGTTAAACAATATGTAGACTATCTCGCTTCAACCGCGGTTTTACTGTTGGTCGGCTCTGTTGGTCCATTCACATTTTAAATTTGTTTTTGTTATTTTATCACTCTAATACACAAAAATGTAAAGTGATTTAACCAATTTTCAGCTCCTTGCAATTTTTCAACAGTTTGACGGTCTATTTTTAATAAACTAGCCATTATTAAATTGAAAAATAAAATTATATGCCCAAAACTTAATGAAACAAGAGCTGAGGCCGGCGAACAAGTGACTTTATTTTAAAATTCATAATATAATATCAACAAGTATTTTTGGATATAAAAAACTATAACTAGAAACAGAGGTTTATTCAACAGAATTATTATAACATCTTCTAGGATGTTGAACAATTATAGCATAATAAATCATAGGGTTAATTTGGTTTCATATTACAAAGAACTAAAATGTGCTAGATTTTCACACTTTTATTTTTTAAAATGCTTTTATAAACGCGACTGCAAATTTTCGTGTTCTCGGGTAGAGCCCAGTATAAATAAAAACAAGATTTGATACCTTTTTATTTATTGATAAAAGACAAAGAATCATAATATATTTTGAGCCAGGCAGACAATACACGTTAACGTGCCGCGCTCGACCAAGGACCAGAGACATTAGATGACTTTTTTATAAGAGTCATGACCAATGTTGCCAGGCGAATATAAAATTCACCACATAAATGTAGTCAGATCAACTGAACGGTTTTCATCTCGTCAGTGGAGAGTTAACATGTTTTGTCAACAATTATTTTGAAACTCAATTAGCATCACATACAGAGGTATGTGCTCTGTGATTAGCGTGAACGTAGAGAATTTCACGCTAGTTTACATTATATGGAATTGAGCCAAATCGTTTTATGATTACGCTGTTTGCAGAATAACGGTGTTCAAGGATCATCTCAGACTTTTGTTTAGGGAAATATCTTGCACACTACTAAGCATGTGGCTATCTTAAAATATCTGTGAGAATGCACGGATATTTTATATCCGTGTATACGGACCAAGAGCTCATATTAAGAGCAAAAAATACAAAGGTACGGTTTTCACAAGGGTGTTTGAATAATTTCAAGTGTGGCAATTCGACGCGACAAGTCACGATTGTTTCAGAATTCACACTGTATATCACTTTGTACGATTTTAAAGTAGGTTGCTTATTACAGTTATTTGCTTAAAAAATGATTTAATTTGGTGTTAATATAAATATTCAGTGCGATTTTAAAGTTGTTTGTTTTTTTTTTATACAACAAAGTTGGCAAACAAGCATTCTGACCACCAGCAGGCGTAGCACGGCCTGCCAAGACGGGACCTGAGTCACGCGTTATCTCATAATTTCAGTGACATAATCTCTATGTCTTAAAGTGCAGCAAGGCGGCGCGTATTTATGCTGCGGTCCGATAACAGCACTCACAGTGCTAACGATTATAATCGCCTGGTTCAAATTAAAAAGAACACTAAAAATGCTAACAGCGCTATCAGCATGCTTACGATTCCGGTCCGGGGTTTTAGCGTATCAATTTGTCAAACCAAATGTCGAGTTAAAAATTTGGTTTGAGTAGGTCATTTTGCTTTTGATTGCTTCTCAGTATTTTTGTTTCGTAGATTTTAATTACAACATTGTTTCCCCGCTGCTCATCCAGAACAGGTACAGTCATTTTGAACCGAAAACCATTTATCAAACGTCAGACTGACAATTCGCTTAGAGTGATTTCACTCTAGAGCATTAGCGCCTTATGTTCACGATGGCGTCATGTGGCTCTTCATGCCGGCTAACATAAGCGCGCACAACATTTCGGGACGCGTTTGAGCGCGCTAATAGTGACTGTTATTTATTTTCGGGACGCAGCCCCGCGACGTGATAAAAATTTCTTGACGCTCCTCAAAGGATACGTGTCATTGAGTCGTATCAAAAATTTCTTGGCAGCCCGTGCTACGCCTGCTGGTGGTAAGTGGTAACATTACCTATAGTACATATAGTTCTTGTGAGATTTGCAGCAAACCTGCAACCCCACAAGAAGTCACGGCACCCAGCAAATTTCACTGCCACATCTTACCCTTCAAACCGGAACACAGTTATGCAAGCACTGCTGCTTTGCGGCAGAAATAAGTAAGACGGAGGTACCCAAGCGCTGCGACCCTGGTACAGAGTCTCCCTCCAGTTTGTTTAACATAATTAATGTCAATATTGTTTAATTAGATAGTATATTTTGTTAGTTGTTAGTTTCGATAGTATTGTTGGCCATCCATTGAACGGCACTCCGCTGATTAATTCTTCAAATCAAAACTGTTTTCTCTCTTTCTTGCCATTGCAAGTAATTTTGATTCTAAAAATCTGCAAGTATATAGAGTAGACCGACTTCATAGAAACGGTCGAAACACGCGCTATGCCTACGCGCCTCGATCTGGGATCGCGCTCGGATCGCATAGCTACAAGGCTGTCACGAATGCAGTTCGCCGCAGGGCATATGCACGAGTCAATTGGGATGATGACTGAATTCTAATTTTTACGTCTCGTCATTAAATATTAAAATACCGTGGAAAAACAGGCACTCCTGTGAAATCAGAATTAAAATCGGCTTAGAAATACATTAGATACAAGCATTTTAAGTTGTTAATTTGAAGGCGATTAGACAGAGAGATCCGACATCAACCGTGACGTCATAGTTGAGTACCCATATAAACTCCTTGTAAATTGCCGTTTTGCTAGAAAGAGATGGAGAAAAATCTTTAATTCCTTATATCTTGGTTGTTTTTATAGTTATTCGAAAACCGATTTTTTTCTTTCTATTTATTATATGAATGAGCTTTTATTAAAGCAAAAATTTTTTTTGTCATCTAGCCTATTGGAGCGAACGGTCGGTAAGCGAGCAGCTCTAGCGCGGGCCACGCACCAAGCGATGCCGAGCGGCGGTAGGTAGGTATAAAATTTCAAATAGGGGCCAAAAGATATAAAAAATGGAATACTCACATCTCCGTTTCGAGTCACTGAAGCTTTGGACGATGCTTTGATAGCAGCTAAGGACGGTTTGAATCTGGAAAAGACATTTAGCATTAACATTAAGAACTGGTGTTGTTTTTATGTTATTTGTTAACTATCTGTTCGTTAAATTACGGTATAATGGTACATGTTGAACTATCATGCAAGCAGGCAGTTTGACGAGGCGCGTGGTCACTATTATCCTGTAGGCCTCTCGAGATATTAAGCTGGAGTCTCAGGTGAGTCTCTCAGTGGCTTCTTGAAGGCGTGATCGTATTAATAGACACCACCATTAATAGACTAGTGAGTCTAATTTGTGGGTACCTGAAGACAACGATTTCAAGGGAACTTAATCAAATGAAATTCAGAGGAGGATGTAATCGCACAGGAGGTAGAGCAGAGGGATAAACGGGAAACCGATCTTCACGTCGCTCCCCTGCAACGGTTTCGTGGTAGAAGGCGGGCCTATGCAATAGACATGGGCTGGATTAGCTAATTTCCGTACCTAATCCACCTGTTCCAATATTTTCAAACACCTAATCCAAATACCTGTTCCTAATATTTATTCAGTTCCACCAAAAATATTCGGAATAGGGAATGTATTAGTTTAGTACTCGTAATAGGTCCTAATATTTATTAGGTACCGGCATAAATATTTGGAATAGGGAATGTATTAGTATCGTAATAGGTCTTAATATTTATTCAGTATTGGCATAAATATTCGGATTAGGAAATGTATTGGAATAGTAATAGGTCCTAATATTTAATTTCATTCTTGATTCAAGTTTAATATTTTTACCGTTTTTTTACCGTTATATCTCCTGTATTAAGTCACATTATCAATCTATGCATTTCATCGGGTATATTTCCTGAAAGTCTCAAAATAACAATAATTAAACCACTATTTAAGAAAAGAGACAAACAAGATATCAGCTGTTACAGACCAATAGCTCTAATACCAATATTTTCTAAATTGTTCGAAAAAGTTATAAAAACCAGTCTGTACACATTTTTTGAAAATAACAGCATCTTCGATGACGCGCAAGTTGGTTTTAGAAAGAATAAAACCACAAATCTAGCTACATACAAATTTTTACAAACTGTAATGAAATGTTTAAACAATAAAGAGCCCGTTGTAGCATTGTATATGGATCTAACTAAAGCTTTTGACTATGTAAATCATGAACTTTTGCTTTATAAATTGGAGGCCTGTGGGGCAAGAGGTAACGTTCTCAATCTTTTGAAATCGTATCTGAGTGACAGAGTCCAATGTACTCAAATAACTCGAATATGCCCAAAAACAAAAAAAGAGATTATTTTCTCATCTCAATATCAAAAAGTGACCCAAGGAGTACCACAAGGTAGCGTACTAGCTCCCTTGCTTTTTAATATTTACATAAATGATTTACCTAAAGTAGTTAAAGATGACATGGTTTTATTTGCCGATGACAGTACAGTGATTTTTAGTGGTAAGAACAAACCTGACATTGAAAGGAAAATTATCATCACATTGGACATTATTATTAATTGGCTGACATATAACAATTTAATTTTAAATCTTGATAAAACAAATATTATGACATTTAAAAACAGAACTAATGACAAAATGACTGACATGAGCATTAATTTTAATGGACATATAATTAATGAAGTAACTGATACAAAATTTTTGGGTATGAATCTTGATTGTCACTTAAATTGGAAATCTCATATAGATAGTGTTACGACCAAACTGAGTCAGTTTTCCTATGCTCTGCACATGCTCCAAAAAATTGTGAATCAGAATGCTGTGCTCACTGCCTACCATGGTTATGTCGAATCTGTATTAAGATATGGCGTTATTTTTTGGGGAAACTCGGTAAACAATGAAATTGTATTCAAGGCTCAAAAAAGATGTATAAGGGCAATTTGTAAACTTAAATATACAGACAGTTGTAAGTCCTTTTTTATTGATCTTAAGCTATTAACCCTCTCTTGTATTTACATATATGAGATTGTAATATTTGTAGCAACGAATAGGTCTATGTTTGAGCAGTTAAGATCAAAACGTAATAACCATAAAATTTGTTTCCCACCGAGTTTTACTGCACAATATGGAAAAAGTGTATTCTGTATGGCTCCACGTCTTTATAACCATCTCCCTAAACACTTACTAGATTATTCTAACATTGACGTATTTAAATTCAGATTAAAGCAGTTTCTTATAAGCAAAGCATACTATAGTGTCAAGGAATATCTCAATGATACTTTCAAATAATATATTAATAAATGTACTTACTATTCTTAATCTAATTTCATTGACATGTATATTTGACAATAATTATTTTTATATCTCATTGACTTACCATATTAATTGTAATGATTTGTATGTAATTGTAAAAAAACAAGACATTTGCATCCCCTTGAGGGTAGAATACTGTACCAGACAATGTATAACACCTTAATATCACTGTATTTTGCAAATAAAGCATTTGCTTTGATTTGATTTGATTTGATTTTTTTGTGAGTATATTACGTGATTACTCCGCCCATTGTGGACCGATTTTCAAAATTCTTTTTGTGTTCGATAGAGTATAGTCCTGGGGTGGTTCCATTGTCACCAAAGTCAGGATCTGATGATGGGATCCCAGGAAAATCGAGGGAAACCCTTAAATTTCATAGGTACATCCAACGTGTTTCATGTTTTTTTCGAAGCTATTCAGGTATTTGCGTCTGGTAGTCATGAAATGAGCTGATGATGGAAGGATCCTTGACTTTTAGGAGTTAGAGGTTAGTTTTTTAAATACGATAGGCACGTTTTGATGCTAAATGGCATTCTTTCAAGTTACTTCGGTGAGCTGGTATTAAATTTACAAAAAAACAAAAAAAAATTTTGTTACAAAAAAATAAAACCGACTTCAAAAAGACTTCAATTTGGCAGCGACTTCATAATAAAAAGGTGATGGTGTGCATTCTTATATAATTTTTTACTTTTAAGTGTTTTTGAAGTCGAATTTTATTTTTTTTTGTATTTTGTATAAAGATTTAATGATTTTGTTAAACTGAACAAGAGATTCGCAGTATTTTCTAAGCAAAAAATAGTTATGGTATTTTATCCTAGATGACGTTTGAAACTTAATAATTAGACGTAAAGTGTAGTTTTGTTTACAGGTCCTATAGTTTGACAGATTGATACTTCACGATTAACAAACATGGTATACGAATACCTAATCCTAGGTGGCATGGATTAGGTACGTACTGGTAACGAAAAATACCTAATCCACGTACCTAATCACATATTTATGCCTCAAGTCTACTATGCAACTCGACTCCCATGGTGGCGTTTAGTGTGGCCTGCGTGCCAAAGTGACCATCCATCTGGGCATAGGGTTATTCCCCACAGGCGTTAACACGTGACTCGTAGCTGACTGGGCTGCCCCGAGATGGTCCAGAGAATGGGGGCTTCCCAAACCCTGGTGTTCACGCTCGAGGAAGAGCGAGTGGCGGCACTGCATTCTAGTCTGTGCAGTGACAGCTTTTTTGGCGGCCGGCCGCATGTGATATGTCAGTTGAGTCGAGTCGAAATGTCATGACATGCTTAGAGGTTATGTGCGGGCCGGAATAAAATATAATACACAATATTCAAGCAAATAGTGATTTGCGCGGCGCACCTAATATCGGGGTGCGAAAGCCCGCTTTGTGTTGTGCAAGGTATCAAAATCGCGTGTGTGAGTCGTGGTGGCCTAATAGGCCTTTGTGGTGCTCCGGTCTCCACCGGTGGATCCACTGCAGAACTTCCGGAGCCGCGACTTCCTTCGAGCTAGCTCAGGAAGTCCACCGGCTACGGAGGAGACGGACGGAGACAATTGGAACCAAGGTAAGTAATACCAATTTTCTAAGAGCTGGTATTCGGTGAATAAAATTCAGCAATACAAGTCGGTGAAACGCCGACGTGGTGGAGTCTACTTGGGGCACCACCATCTCTTGGTAGCAGAGCGTGGTTTTTAGATTTGAGTGGTTCTTAGATTTGAGTATTTGATTAGTATTGTACAATTAATATTGTAATCTTGTTGGTTGTCCAAACGGGCAATACATATTAATTGGTTTTGATTGCTGATTTTAAACCGACTACCAGCTCATTTGTGGACCGATCTCCTTAACTAATTGTCATTGTATATGAAAAATTGGGGTTAAATGCCTTTGTTGTTCTAGTTAAGTTCTAGCATTTACCTATATTTGATTTTGGTTTGTTTTTTCATATCTTTGTTCTGCCCTTGACTATTTTGTTTAAGTTGTAAACTTATACTTGAATTTGATTTGTTTAAAAAACTTTGCTGCTAAATGACTTTGCTGTTGTTGTAATACACTATTTTGCTGTGTTAAGTTTTAGCATTTACATTTGATTTTGTTTTGTTTGCCCTTGAATATTATGTTTGTTAAGTTATTGACTTAATACTTGAATTTAATTTGTTTGAAAAATTCTGTTGTTAAATGCCTTGTTGTTCTAGTTAAGTTCTAGCATTTATACTTGATTTTGGTTTGTTTATATATTTTGTTCTGCCTTTGAAGTTCCTCCCGATCTGTTTTATTGTCTGCGGTTGTCGGTCTGTTTGTCCGTGTATTATTATAGTGTTTATTAATTTTGGTGCAAAATGGTCCCGCCAGTCAGCCCGCTTAGTGGTGCCCGCGCGGGTGCACAAAAGATTTTGAGATGGTTTGCTAGTGCCGACGCTTTGGTAGACCGACCAGACCGAGAACAGGCTTTGTTAATTCGGCATAAGGGAGTACCTGCTCGCTTGAAGGAATTGGAGCAGCTTTTCGTTCTTCATCAACAATATTTGCTCGACCACCCAGCCGAGGGTGCCGCTGAGTTGCGGGCAGTCGACCAATTTAATGCCGATTATGATCAGTGTTTTGAACAGGCGGATGTGATTATAAACAAGGCTCAGGCACTCCTATCCGCCCGGAGGGGTGAGTCGTGCACGCCCGGGGAGGTCAAGCCTACCCCGGCCGGCTTGCTGGGCAGACTGCCCACTTTAGACATCCCAACCTTTGATGGGAACCTGGCTTCTTGGATGGGGTTCATTAACCTCTTTGATAGCCTGGTTCACTCGAGGGACGACCTGTTCCCTAGCCAGAAATTGGCCTATTTGCTCTCTGCCTTACGTGGAGAGGCTGGTGTACTTGTCCAGCATCTACCTGTCAATGATGACAGTTATGATATTGCAAGGGCGTTGTTGACCGCCCGGTATCAGAATGTTCGCTTGCTAGCGGACACACATGTGGCTGCCATTTTAGGGCTGCCACGCGTATCGCGGGTCTCCTCATTAAGGAAGGAGATTTTGAACCCGCTGCTAAGCGCCATTAACGCGCTCAAACGACTTGATCTACCGGTGGACCAGTGGTCCTTTATTTTGCTCCACCTCATCCTCGATAAGCTTCCCATGGAGATGAAGGGGCGCTTTGAACAAAGGTATGGGGGCAATAGTGCCTCCTACCTACCTTTTCGGATCTCCTCAGATTTTTGGAGGATGAGTGTCGGATGACCGACCACTTGGATCTGGCTCCTATACCGGGACCGAGCACAGGCCGCTATGAGGCGACCCGGGCAGCGCCACGGAGAGAGCGCCGCCCGTACAAGCAATATACTGCAGTGCGGCAGAACTCTCCACACGGGGAGAGGCAGATGCCTTGCAAGTGTTGCAAGCGGGATGGCCATCGTTTGCCGGCCTGTCCCAAATTTGTTGGCCTACGCACCGAGGGGCGTAGAAATATGGGCAAACAGCGGAATTGGTGCTACCGCTGCCTGGGGGCTCATATGGCCTCGGCTTGCCCCCGCCCACGAGATTGTCACTGTTGTGGAGGGGCCCATCACCCCCTTTTGTGCTTCAACAATAGAGGCTCCTCTAGTGTCGAGGAAGCCTTGATTTTGCGAGATGAACTAATTGCTCTTCTCGGGGCTGGTGGTTATGAACTGAGGAAGTGGATGTCCAACTCACCTCAGCTTTTGTGTGACTTGCCAGACGACCACCAGCAGGAGCCTCATATTTTTGAGAATGCCAACACTCCAGATTTACTGTCTGTTTTGGGAGTGCAATACAGACCTGTCCAGGACACGTTCACCTATCGATTGGAGCTGCCAAGCCCCAAGGTCTGGACGAAACGGTTGGTTTTGTCTACAGTAGCTCGTACCTTTGACCTAAATGGCTGGATTAGTCCCATAGTGTTTTGGATGAAATGCTTCCTACAGGAACTTTGGTCAGCCGAAGTGTCGTGGGATGAGCCCCTCTCGGGCCGTTTGCTGCGAGATTGGGAGTTCTTCATGTTGTCTCTCCCCGACATTAACCGTGTTAGTATCCCTAGACATATACTGCCTAAGGGACGGTTTACGGCCAGCCTTCATGGCTTTTGTGACGCGTCTGAGAGTGGATACGCAGCCGTCGTATATATCCGGACGGTTGATGATAGAGGAGCTGTTAAGCTCCACTTGCTAATTGCTAAGAGTAAGGTTGCTCCACTTCGGACTCGATTAACGATTCCGAAGTTAGAATTGTCTGGAGCTACTCTTCTGGTTCGGTTGATGAACCACGTTGTTGACACCCTGGGACGTAGTGTGGACTTTGAGTCGCTCCTTGCTTGGTCCGACAGTCAGGTTGTCCTGTGTTGGATTAAGAACTCCGTCCACTCCCTGGAAGTATTTGTGGCCAATCGGGTATCCCAAATACAGGCCTCGAAGGCCACGTTGATTTGGCGCCACGTGCCAGGTGAAATAAACCCTGCTGACTGTGCATCACGTGGCAGCGAAGCCCCTCAGCTTATTGACCACACTCTGTGGTGGGGTCCCGACTGGTTGTTACAACCGTCTTGGCCTTCCACACCAGCTGTGGTGAAGGTACCAAATCCGGGCTTGCGTGTTCACGCTGTCGAGACTATGGCGGCTCCAGAGCGGGAATTTTTATTAGACCGCTACAGTTCTCTGGACAAGTTGCTCGGCGTGACCGCTTGGATAAGAAGATTTATACGAAATTGTCGCCGGCCTCAGGACAAAGATTTGTGTCCGGTCCTCTCACCGCAGGAGCGCCAAGATGCTCTTCTGCATTGGGTGCGTATGACCCAGTCTAGAGCGTTTGAACCGGAACTTAAGATTTTCCGTACCGGGACGTCCAAATTGAAGGGACCCTTGGTGCGTTTGACTCCCTTTCTGGATGATAAAGGATTGTTGCGTGTAGGAGGCCGATTGAGGCACGCTAACTTGCCTTATAGATCACGTCATCCCCTGTTGCTCCCCAAGGACGGACCATTGGTGCGATTGTTGATCATTGATCGCCATGTGAAGAATGCTCATGCCGGATGTAATGCATTGACCGCGCTCCTCCAACGGGAGTTTTAGATTTTGTCAGCGCGAAGAATAATCCGATCTGTTATCTTTCGATGTCTGCCCTGCTATCGTTTACGCCCCGAGACGATGCAGCCCCAAATGGGTGATTTGCCTGCTGATCGTGTGAATGAATCGATGACCTTCTTAGGAGTTGGAACTGATTTCGCGGGACCATTCACTATAAAAACGTCGCGACTCCGTAATGCTAAGACTGAAAAGGCTTACTTGTGTGTGTTTGTTTGTTTGGCCACTAAAGCCGTTCATTTGGAGGTGGTGAGTGCGCTCACCATGGACGCTTTCTTAGCAGCGTTAGGCAGATTTGTCTCCCGCCGGGGACTGCCTTCTCTAATTCGGTCCGATTGTGGGACGAACTTCAAGGGCACTGATAGACATATAAGAGAAGTTTGTGAATTTTTAGATAAAAATAATATTGAGATCGGATCCACACTCTCCCGTAGGGGGGTAACATGGCGATACTCCCCGCCGTCTTGCCCTCACTGGGGAGGGATTTTTGAATCTGTTGTAAAGGCCGCCAAGACTCACCTTCGCCGCGTTATTGGGGAGACTATTCTCACGTTTGAGGAACTCGCGACGGTGTTTCATAAGATTGAGGCGGTTCTCAACTCGCGTCCGTTATGTCCGTTGTCTACCGACGCGAACGATTTGCAGGCCCTCACGCCGGGCCATTTCTTGATAGGCAGACCACTTAACGCCCTGCCCGAGTATCCTTATAGAGATATCAATCCCGGACGCCTTTCGCGGTTTGAGTTGCTCCAGCAGCTTACCCAGAGTTTCTGGCGCCGCTGGCACCTTGAATATTTACACATTTTGCAACAGCGCGTTAAGTGGTCAGATAAGACAAACCCACCGAGGGTTGGAGACCTCGTGTTAGTGAAGGACCCAAACCTGCCACCCTTACGTTGGCGTCGCGGACGCATTGTCCAACTTACTCTAGGGTCTGATGGTGTGCCCAGGTTTGCCGAGGTCCTAGTTGGGGATTCTGTTTTGAAGCGCGCGGTCGCTACTCTTTCTCGCCTCCCCTTAGACTGATTTGGCGGACAGTCCGGGACTGTCCGGAGCGGGGGGATGTTCACGCTCGAGGAAGAGCGAGTGGCGGCACTGCATTCTAGTCTGTGCAGTGACAGCTTTTTTGGCGGCCGGCCGCATGTGATATGTCAGTTGAGTCGAGTCGAAATGTCATGACATGCTTAGAGGTTATGTGCGGGCCGGAATAAAATATAATACACAATATTCAAGCAAATAGTGATTTGCGCGGCGCACCTAATATCGGGGTGCGAAAGCCCGCTTTGTGTTGTGCAAGGTATCAAAATCGCGTGTGTGAGTCGTGGTGGCCTAATAGGCCTTTGTAGTGCTCCGGTCTCCACCGGTGGATCCACTGCAGAACTTCCGGAGCCGCGACTTCCTTCGAGCTAGCTCAGGAAGTCCACCGGCTACGGAGGAGACGGACGGAGACAATTGGAACCAAGGTAAGTAATACCAATTTTCTAAGAGCTGGTATTCGGTGAATAAAATTCAGCAATACAAGTCGGTGAAACGCCGACGTGGTGGAGTCTACTTGGGGCACCACCACCTGGACTATCCTGACTATGGACAATTTGGACGTTTAGATTGGTTTAATGGGCATGTCATGCAATTTACGGGGAATCCCACACATGTATGTCGACTAGCCATCGTAAGGTAAAATGTGAAAAGGATTGCATATGATACAAATTTTACAGTCACGTGTACTATAAACGACTGTAGCCTTAGTATCGGATGGCAGTCTGCTTATTTGCTAACTTTGTTGTTAAGAAATGTGTTAGAAAGACGTGTATAAAAACCTCGGGCAAGTACGAATTGGACTCGCGCGGCGAGGGTTCGATACAAACTTGTCTATTTATATAAGTTCTTAACCATATATACGGTTATTATATATTTACGGTTTACAATTTATTTTCCTTAACATGTGCTTCTTGACAAATTTAATGATGCCAGATCAACAGGAAGTACTCAATAGGTTTTGATTGTCATCGCGAAAATACACGAAAATATACAAGTATGATTGTTACACAGCTGAAGGAGACCGTAAAGTATTTGATCAATATAATTTTCAGTTTGATATTTCAAATCTCAACACGTTACCCAGAAAAAGGTCTTGACAGATAGACAGACTGACTGAAAGACGGACAACAAAGTGATCCTATAAGGGATCCGTTTCTTCTTTTGAGACGGCCAGTGATCCTACAAGAGATCCGTATTTTCTATTGAGAGATACTGAACCCCTAAAATCGCAGGCAATGTCACCTACCTGTCGCCGGTGGAATGTTTGCGCTGGCGGTCGAAGAACGGCACGGATCCGTTCTTGGGCAGGCCCGGCGCTTGCGCGCTGAACGCGGGCGACGACACGTTGCGCGACATCTGCTGCGACTGAGGCGCCACCGCCGACCCGTTTTCGTTCTGTCGCCGTAGCGATTTGTCATTCATTACATTAGCCATAGAATGGCGCAACCCCATACAAGGTTAATTTTGAAACAGGTGGCAAATTTTGTGTGCTTGTTCAGATGAGCGAAATGAACAACTTTTACTATGGGACCAATCTTGAAATCGCGAGAAAAAATCAGCTGTTCCATACAAATGATCAGCATCATCCACTGAACCTCGCGAGTTCAAGATTGGTCCCATAATATTAGATGTTCATTTTAATTGTCTGAACAAGCACATAAAATTTGGCTCCGCCTCCTGCTTAAAAAATAAAGCCCTGTATAACCTGAAGGCATTGATATATACGTACGTGTTAAAAAATTACGCAAAACTTCAAACACCACAACTTACTTATATTATTATAAAATATAATCCTAAAAGATTTATTTACGAACATTTATTCTCGTTTTGGTTTTGTTACATATCTTGCAAATTAAAAGCTCTATGGTCGTGCGCCTGCAAGTACGCTGTTGCCGCTTAACCGTCGAGCCGCCATTAAAGGGATAAAGGCGAGAGAATTGAGTAAATTTGAAAATAATTTTTTGGATAAATTCTGACATATATTTTTGTTTGTAGGATCAATTTGTGGAATCGATTCCTCTCTCGATTCTGAACAAACTCATTTGAGGTTTTGCGCAATAATTTCATTAACACGCTGCATACTGGACTGACTGCCATACAAATGACAGCAAATTTTATCAACCGATTTGAATCGCCATTCGGCCCTAGTCTATCGCGAGTGTCCAAACGAATTTGCACCGAGGGCTACTTTAAAATCATTACCATACTTTGACATCAATCTAAACTGCTCAAGCTTCTTTTTACATTCTGTATGCCACATATTCTAATATCGGATAATTGAAAAAGAAAGAACATCAAATAAAAACCATACATCAAATTTGAATTTTACGCCTCGACTGCTCCCGAGCACTCGACACAATAAAAGCGACTTTCCGTCAAAAATGGCGGAGCTCGACATGTCCCGTGTTGTGATTGACTGAACTGTGATTACCATTCGAGAAAAAACCTGAATTAAATTTTTTAAGAATTATGCGAGAATCAGCCCCCAGGCGCAGATCCCACTGTTTAGGCACGGAGGAGTTCGATACCTATATTTTTGCTTGTAATCCAATAAAAGATCAAGATATAGATTGATAATGACTCGGATATCTCTCGAAATATAGTAAGTTTTGAGATTGAAACGATCATTTTACAAATTGTTTTAATTTAATTGTTATTGATCGAAGTACCAAATGTTATACAAAACAATACTCCCCTGTGTTACAAGCTGATATTATCTAATTACCTTTTTGGCAGTACCGTTGTCATCGACGACTTTCGCCTCAGTGATGGTGGGCAGTGTGGGTACTGGCGGTACCCCCGGCATGTTGGGTACGGTGGGAACCCGCGCCAGCGCCTCCAGATTCAGCGACGAGTGCACGCCGGGATCTATGTTCAGGGGCGCCTGGAAAATACGCATCGAACGTATCCTATTAGCGTATGATATGGGGTTCGATGCAATTGAGATTATCAGTAAATGCGGCAACGAACGAGTTTTAGCATCGACTTGTGTTGCCGTTCTATCGACCGATATATTTTATTTCAATTTTCATAATAAGTTTATACCAGGTGTAACGGAATACCGAAATAATATTTAAGGTTGTTGATTAGCAAAAAAAAATGTTTTATGACTATTCTTTGTATTTTTATTATATACCTACTTTAGATTTAATACGCTTCACTGTTAAGAGTATTAAATCGAAAGTAGGCATATAATAAAAATACATAGAATAGTCATAAAACATTTTTTTTGTTAATCAACAACCGTTACACCCGGTATATGGTAGTAGTTAAAAACGTATTATAATATTATAGTAACATTTGATGTAAATAAGGAAAGTATAGCTGTGTTCCAGTTAAGCACCACCACTTTACTGGTGCTGACATCTGATGTTAGCCTCCTTTTGCGTTTCTTATAAGAAATGTTAACATTTCTGGCCACATTAATTGTTACAAATGAAACGGTAGAACCTGATTTTTCGTGCTGAATTTTGACACCTCACCTATTTAATCCCGTAAATTAATATTTCAAATACTACAAATTAGAATCGACTAAAACTATGAATATCTTTCAATTTATTTTTTAAATCCGCTGAGAAATCTTTTTGATTCATGAAAAAGAGACCAAATGTCAAATTTGAAAGCTGTCAAAAAGTAGTATCAGAGGGCCCATCTAATTAGCTAGGTATTTGATGTTAACTTTTCGCGGCAAACATGTTTAAATGGAACCAGCACGAAAATCTAACACCAAAGGCCATAAACGCGTTGATGCTAAAAATGTTGAAAATGTTGCTAATCCGTGCTTATCTGGAACGCGCCTTATGTTTAATGACAGTTCTGCATGAGAAATAAATTAAGTACTATTGACTAGAGATGCGCAGAATATGAGCTTGACCGAATACAAATATTCGGTCCAAAATGGACCGAACCGAATATTTAGTCGAATTATTCGGTTCCCTTTCGCGCAATAAGCCGGTCTATACAGGTCTGTGAATAGCGACATTCGCCCGTTCCTTTTTCCTCCACGCACCTCGCCGACCTTTGTGTCAGCTGTCATGACCGATTGACCGCTCACTCGATATGCCGTTACGTTATTTTTATTTATTTTAATAAAAATATTTGAACGGAAATTTATAACATTTAAATTTATTTATTTTAGAGGTTTAAAAATTTTTACGCTCATTTTCAGGACGACACGTACATTCCGCGCAATACAAATTACCTTTGGTAGTAAAAACAGTTGTAAAATAGGAAATAAACAGTTTTTCACAATTTTTCCTGCTAAGTTATCAACCTACTCAACGTGTTTTCTTAGGAGAAAATTATTTATGGTATTCTTACAAGAAAACATGTTTGCAATAAAATAATTACGTATTGTTTTAAAAACTATATTATCATTGTAGTGCCCGAGGGACGAAAAATTGTATTCGACTTTAAACACAAAAGTTACATGTTTTCATGATGAAACCGCAACACAAGTCTTTCACTCATATTTGTAAGGTTAATAATGTGTCAGTTATACTTATATATGTCTTAAAACTGACAGACACCACCATTCTTATTTTAGTGCATTTCACCCTAAAATAAGTATGTTGTAGCACACATAACATCAAATGTATTTAATCAAAGAACACGTTATTAAACAAGTAAAAAATAACTATAATAGTTATTTAATCACACAGATGTTAATAGTTTTAAAATATGTATTTCAGTTTAAACAAAACGAGATAACGCATTCAGTTAGTAACATAACATAGGTATTTAGAGATTTAATCAGCAGTTTGAATACATTATTGCGCAAACGCATTCCTGCATATACACATCTATGGTGATGTTATAAACATCGATGAAACCATATTATTTTATACACATAGTTAACACAAATGAAAAACATGCAAGAAGACACGAGACATTGAGGGCGACCATTATTTTTATATAAAAAAATTACTACAGTAGCATGCATAACTAATGCTTGAATTCGTATGTGACCAAACAACACGAAACAGGGTACATAAATGTGAACAAAACCAGTAAATATGCTCTAATGCTCTGTGGAACGTTACTGTGTAGGCATGTGTCACCATTGAATAACCTTCGCTTTATCTGTTAGATTAATTATTCATTTATATTAACTGCATTTAGTTGCACTGTCTTTTATTTGCACGAGTACTCACTACACATATAAATAAAACTACACTTTTCAGATTTACTCGCGTTTTAAAACATTTTGATTATTTAGCCCGACAATGTTTCGAACGATTTGCAGCATTCGTTTCGTGGTCACGCGATATCTTTCGAACGCTTTGCATTCGCACGCTTTGCAGGTCACGGGATGACTGTCATCAACCCGTGACCTGCAAAGCGTTCGAAACGTCGGTCGGGCTATATAATAATTTAAATGTTTTGAAGCTAAATATACGCGGGTAAATCCGGAAAGTGTAGTTTTATTTAAATGCATTTAGTTGTTTTATGACACATTGTTACTATTACAAACAAATATTATAGAGTTTTACAAAGGTTTACTTATTTTACACATCTTTGTGTTTCAACTAAAATACAATTTGCTTGACGCAGTACCTATACTCAGTCTTTGGTATTTAAAGAATTAATAATAATTTTTTGTTCCGCATATTAAAAGCATCGGAAGTTCTTGATTCTGATTGACCTTGCTACTGGTTAGCACAACAATTCAGTAGAACTTAAATATCATTTGAGCTGACGAACTTTACCATGCAAAGATGAAGCAGACCTGTTTGTGTATGGTGAAGAAAAGTTCAAAAACAAAGTAATTTTGCTATATACTCTTCATCCAAAATACACAATTTTGGACAGCCTCTCAGAATTAAATAAGTTTTCTATTTAACAGAAATTGTATTATAAGTCCACGGAGACAGACTAAAGTTTTATTTATGAATTTAATATTAATATTAGGATGTTACTTCATCAATCGTTCGATCGTTGGCATCGATCGAAAACAATAGACGTCGATCAATTGGTGTGGTGGCTTTGGCTGAACGATGGATACCAAACCCTCCACTACTAGTACATACTATTATTACGGAGATGCAGAGACAGAAGACAACGTTTTTTCGGTTAGACAGTCATTATTTATGTCATGCAAAAAAATCTTTTTGATTGCGGTTTTCGCTTTTTTTCCAATTTGTTTTTCCGATGAGTAATCATCTATTCTACCGTCGATCGATGATAGATCGATTGTTGAGGTAGATACTATCGATTGACGAATATAAATCCATTCTACCATCGATCGATAGTATCGATTAATGATTGATCGATTTTGTGGTGAAAATTAGAGATGAAACGAATAGTGATTTGGCCGCATATCGAATACCTAATATTCGGCGACGCTCTCGGCTCGGCCGAATAGCCAAATATTCGGCTGTTGCCAAACGTCAGATCCGTGTATAGATACGAGTAGATCGCGAAAAGCGTATGTTACGACCTATCTCGACGCAGGACGCGCGGGGGCGACGGGGCGGGAAGTATTTGCTTATGTTGTTGCGACGCCATATGTGTTTTACATTTTTGTGATTCCAGATTCTATCATATTTTTTAAGTACGAGCAGTAAAAAATGGCTTAAGCAGTTATACACAAAAAGTCTCCGATTTGGAAGCAGGTCTTGTGTACGAACATAAACGAAATCGGCTTTTACCTGCTAATGCAGAGAAACTGGTATTTATTCACCACAATCTGCCTCTAATTAATTTTTAATATTAAAATTACTTAATTATGTTTCTAAATAAATGCTCGAAGTTCTAAATAAATACTTTTTTGGTTGGATTAAGTCTTTATTTAAATTTTTTTTTGGTATTGGGTATTCGGCGGGAATACTGTCACTATTCGGCCGAATACCGAATATCTAAAAAAGTGGCCGAATAGGCCGAATACGGAATAGCTACCGAATATTCGTTGCATCTCTAGTGAAAATAGTATGTGTGTACAGTAAGTAGATATTTTCAATTTTGGATGTTCGATGTGTAAGGCATTAACAGATTTTGTGGTGGAAATAATCGCTCGATGTCAACCAACCCATTTTGCTATCGATCGATGGGTATAGATTTAGAATCGATCGATTCTGTGATATGCCATCGATCGATTTCGTGGCGGAAATTATGGAATCCATGCTGCCATTGATTGGTACTATCAATGGACCATCGAACGATTGATGTGGTAACACCCTAATCAATTAATAAAATTATAAATCAATCAATTAATATAACTATAAAATCCTATTAGGATAACCAAAATATAGACGAAATTTTTGATAGTTTATCCAAACGTCACACTAATTTTCATTTCCTCCATCATCATACCTTCAGTCTTTTTTCCATAGTGCCATCAGGCAATTGCACCATGAAGTATGAGCCTCCTATTGATCCCCGTTCCATTTGCAGTCTTTTCTCTTCAGCCATACGTTGCAGGAGTGGCTTTTCCCCTGACGTCTGTAATAACCGTCAAGTATTCAGCCACCTACTGGGAAAACTATGTATCTATTTGCTACTGGTGAAAATCGGAATAGCGTTTAGGGATTCTGGCTAGAGATACGCTGCCACGAAGATAAACTCCAATGATTACCAAAAACAACCAATGAACCAATTCCAATACCATAATGATAACTCCATACCAATTACTGCACGAAATCCAGTTATTTTTTTTTATTAAGAAAAAAATATGTAAGTAATGACTTTAATGAAAATTGTAGGTAATATTATTCAGGAATCCTCATGACAAACTAATGATGTGAATTATATACCTGATACTAGAATCCCACATTCATTCCCCGACGATGACGTAATAAGCACACAAATGAAATGGATAGGCGCTTGGGGATACGGAGTTACTGAATAAAGTATTCTACTTCGTTAAATATCCCTAAAACCATTATGAATACACCCACTAGAGCGAAATAACGAATGTATCACATAAAAACCCACAATGGCCCTGATTTTGTTAAGCCCGAACGAGTTGAGTATGAGTACCCAAAGCGAATCAACCCAAAGTTTAACTCAGTTAGAGATGTAGGTACATGTGTCTACAGTAACAGTTGGAGCCCCTGAGATCGGAGTCGATATTTACCTTGGGGTACACCAACGGCCTCATGAGTGCGCCGAAGACGGCACAGTTTAGAATTAAGCCGGCGAGCAAGAGGTTTGCGTTCTGCCACGAGCCGAACTCCCTCAGGAGTAGTGCCGCTAGGGGCGCGAAGCTGAAGGTGCCGACCCCAGAGCCGCACACGGCGATACCTGTCGCGAGCGAGCGCCGCGTCTCGAAGTAATACCCGACGGCCACCACGGAAGGCAGGTATATCATGCCGAAGCCGATACCTGTAAAACAACAACACACATAAACATCGGTGAATGGTTTCTTTGCAACGGAAATAAACGTGGAGCCATCGCGATCGATGATTCGTGTTTACCAGAAATCGGTGGCGAGTACTTTTAGTGGCAATGTCAAGGCCTTCGAATATACAACACCAACGACGGAAAGAATCGGGGACGTGAAACGCAAGAAAGCAACTCATTAAAAAAAAATACGAAGCAAAAAATGAAGGAAAGATAATCATAATGACTAACGCTACTCTACTCTCATATTCATACGCTATTTTACATACACGCTGTGATACTTCGGGTAGGTAGGTACTTCCTAATGGAGCTAATCAAAAGGAAGCGTCATCATAATTTAGGCTGGTAACGTGACCTCGACATCAATCATGAGCGAATTGTTGGACACCATGGTTCCGAGAACGACCATTATATAATTGCTCGTGTCAATTGTATTAAGCAACAAGCACAATATGACTAACTGATAAGAGTTGTACAAACTATTTGAAAAATTTAGATTGCTGTAATGCCATTTAATTAGTCTTTATTCAGCATTGAATGCTTTACAAAGTAAAAATTGCCAAATTTACAGAGCTTCAATATCGATTAAAACAATGAAACTTAAAAAACAATCTTTTCAAAAATCACAAAAACTTTTAATGCGAAAACGTTATTATTAATTATTAACGCGATAGCATAGCAAATTGAATGATTTTTCTCTATAATTCATGTAGGTGAGCCAACATTCTTTAATTTTGGTAGCATATATTATTTGGTACTAGCTGTGCCCGCGAACTACTACTTTTTTCCCCGTTTTTGAAACATTTTTCATTGATGCTCAGCTCCTATTCAACGTAGCGTGATATAGCCTTATATAGCCTAAAGCCATCATCGATAAATGGACTATCCAACACAAAAATAATTTTTCAATTTGAATCAGTAGTTCCTGAGATTAGCGCGTTCAAGCAAACAAACAAACAAACAAACTCTTCAGCATTATAATATTAGTAAGTATAGATTAGGCGCTCAGGGGAATGGGAACAACTTACAAAAACTGTAGGTTCAAATTCCTCCCAGAAATCGAACAAATAAGTAGTAAATTGCGTACCTGTACCAAGACAAAGCACATACTACACTATTTTCGATCTCATAACAAAGACATCAGCAAAGTTGCCATGCCAAAAATGACCACATCCTAAACATTAAATTCCATAACGAAACAACTCTCAATTACAATAATCGTAATTATAGTTTCGGAGTTGCGAATAATCATCGCGACACGATATCAAATGAGTCAGCGTGGTTGTCGGCCCACTAATTGGTATTTGAAACCCGCGCAACAAAGGCGCATCTGCGGGCGGGTCGACGGCATCGGCGCCGCCGTTTGCAATGTGCGTCACTTTCCGGCACATTGGGTATAAATGTTTGTTTAAATGTGACCCCTTAATCAACATTTACCCACTTAATATTATCATATCACTTGCGGTATCGTTTAAGGACCTGCCATTTAAATTTATCGGTTATTTTAGGCGAATTTAGGTAGAGACCGATGTTCAATTTCCATTCCAATTCAAGTAAAATATAGTATAAAACTTTCAAGCCCCAACTAAATTAGGTTGATTTTTGGGTGACCTAAGGAGGACCGTCTCATCAATTACCGGCACACCCGACCTACTTTTGGGGTTTTGGGGATCAACAGGCGTCGTCGCTTTCAAGGCCCCTGTAAACGATCAAACGTGTTTGTCAAATTTACGTGTTTGACAAACTTGTTTGTTCGTGTAGGGGCGTGTTTGACGCGTTTGACAAACGATCTACGTGTTTGATGTGTTTGAGAAGTATCTGGATTGATGTCGTGTTTGATGAAAACGTGAAGTTTCTCAAGCAAGTTTGACAAACATGTTTGATCGTTTACAGGGCTCTACAAAACCTCAATATATTTTCATCTGCCGTTTAACTATTCATTGCATAGGTACTGTCGTGAAGGGATAGTTTTATACAGTAAGTTGAAATGGGCAGTCGAATTTTACGTAATATGTATCTGGACACAATAAAGAAATGCCTTCGTGATTATTTTCAATATTTTTCGGATAACATGCATTTCAAATAATTCATAAAATTTATTCAATACAACTTCAATTTTTTTGAGTGTTAGTGCTAGTTTATTTCATTACATTGTGAGTTAACAAGGGTTTTCGTATTTCTAGATTTCTGACCTCAAAAAACGGAACCCTTCGTTGTCTGTCTATCTGTCAAGAACATTTTTCTCAGGAACGCGTAGAGATAGATCCGCGATCACTCGCGCGGTGTGCTGTCAGCACCCCAGAGATATTTGCACGTAAAAATGAATACCAAATTCTTATTTTTATTTTTTAGTAAAAACGTTTATGTTAGAAATATAATTTTTTTTTATTAATGAGAATAGCTTTTATGCACGATGCCATTCGTCATATGCCGTTCATTTAACAGTCATCATCATCATCATCATCATCATCAACAGCTTATGTACGGCCCCACTGAGGGGCTCGAGCCTACCCTAAACTAAGGCGATTAGGCCTTAGCCAACCACGCTGGCCAAGTGCGGGTTGGTCGACTTCACACACAGCCTGTAAAGAAATTCTTTCTTCACAGGTGTGTGCAGGTTTCCTCACGATGTTTTCCTTCGCCGTAAAAGCGTCGAATAAACGTGCATATGAATTTAAAATTTGAAAACACATTGGTGCGTGGCAGGATTCGAACCGCTACCTCCCGATTGGAAGGCGACGGCCTTACGCACTACGCCATCCACGCTACTTTAACACTACACAGAAATAATGACAAAAGACTTTTAAACAGACCGGCTATGTTACTGAGAATGCTCCATTGACGTAATTCTGCTCTGCGAATGCAGCTCCTCAATTTAACCTGGTTGAGACACCTTTCTCTCATATAGTATGTTATACTTATTATAAATTGTTTAATCGTGGTGCGTGATCTAGTGATTGAGACCACCGTTTTCCGATTTGTATAGATCCGGGGTTCGATTCCCCATAGGGGCAAAATTTTGGTTTTCTCCTTGATTTGGTTGGTGGTAGGGCTTCTGAGTTTTACCCAAGTTTGTCGCCATAATAACAATGTTAATAATTTTGCTGTATTCTGCCAAGTTCCTCGATTGTTGAGGAGTCCAGGTAAAGCTCGTTAATAACTTTGACCTTATCGTCACTTACCATCAGGTCAGATGAATATAATACCATAAGTTAAAAAAAATCACAATTAAATCAGAATCTGAAAGTTGTATTATTTACAATAGTAATAAGGAAGTACTAACGAACATTAGGGTCATGTAGATTATTCTCGGTCTCCATGTGTCAAACCAAATATACCTAATACCTTCCCTAATACGAAATAAAAAGTACTGCTATAGTGGTGCTATACGACAATTTATACAACATACGACACATCTCAAAGATTTGGCAAACGAAACACGACGGACTCCGTTGCCTTGGCGCAGGTAGTCTTTTGTTTATTTTTCCGAGAATTCTGGAGAACTGTTTACGCCTTTGCTGTAGAAATTCTTTTGATGTCATTTGCATTTAGAACGTATTCAAACTTATATTCATTGAGAAATATAAACAGTGTGACTGGCGGATCCACGGGGTGGGCTATGGGTACGTAGTACAGTAAGCTCCTTATCAAGCTATACTGATTGACCTTTGGACCGTTCTTATGCCGCTCTTAATAGTGGCGGTTTTCGTAGTGTAAATGTATAGCTTGAATGGGAGCTTGCTGTACTATTCTATTCTGTGCTATGGGGCTCAAAACCCCAAAATTCCGAAAATAACAATATCGTGATGTTATATAGCCTAAAACCTTCCTCGATAAATGGACTATCCAACACAAAAATAATTTTTCAATTCGAACCAGTAGTTCCTTAGATTAGCGTGTTCAAACAAACAAACTCTTCAGCTTTATAATATTTGTATAGATTTAGTATTCACTCTGATAATAAAACACACACTCAGCATGGTCAAGACCACCCCGCACAACAATCCTGGAACCTCAAAACGTAAATCCTGGATCCTGTGTACATGGCATTGTTAAAAAAAACCCACTCAAAGACAAAGGTCCAAACTCGACACTGCGAGCGGATGCTATTCAAATCGTTACGGCATTGGTGCCCGATGATCTAATGCTGCCCAGTTGCCAACGCAATCACTCATCAATATGCTAAACAGGCGATAATGGCGGGAACAAAGAATCGACAATGTAAAAGCTCTTAATATTGAACATTTTAATTGTCCATAAGTAAGTAATTGTCAATAAGTAAGAAGCGACTGATTAAAATATACAAAGGGATCACACATTTGGACTTCCGCAACCATATTGATAATACTATCTAGACTTCTAATTACTGTTACATAATTTCCTTCCTTACTGTTACATATCTGTATAATTATGCGACTTATTTGATCGAAATCGATTACAATTCAATTACTACCACAATCCGAGGCAACGCCCATACTCTTGTATATTTGCAGTTGTAGATTGATGCTTCCACTTTCAGTATTATCAGTTTAGACACATCAATGCACATCATCAACATCAAGATTATTTGGTCCCTGTGATACACAATCGACCTCAAGTAAATCGCGAAATATTGCTATACTAATTCTAAATCATAATTAGACCTTGAATGATCCTACTCGAAGCAACAGTTAATCAAGATGATATTTGTTGAATCCGGTGTGGCGCCATAGCGTCTACAGCCATTGGCAGCGTGCCAGACTCTCGCCGCGACCTTCGAGTCCGCTTTGTTCGAAAATAAGTCTAGATTTTCAATCAGACCATTCATTTCCAGTAACTTCGGATGCTGTTCAAATAAATATTGAACACTCTTCAGAAAACCTTGTCAGATAATTTACGCAATGAACAGCCACTATTCTGAGCATCAGGTATGCTGATGTTGTATACTCAAATACACTCCATTTCATTGTTTGCAAAGCGTGTATGATCTCTTGTTGCCCCGACACAGACAGCGTTTTCCAAACAATAATTTCGAATTATTCACCAAATTTAACATGGTATCAATTGTCTAAACGTATCCCAGGAACGCTATCGAAGACAGATAATGCAAATGACACAATAAATAGCACCACGGAAAACTACTAGGTAACAAATTCATTAGATAACAGTAGCGCTGCTACGAGCGGTAATGGTACTTATATCCGATTAGGCGGGTGATCAGCGTACTATTGTGCACGCGACATGGTTCGTTTTTCGTCAAACACAGAAGCCATGCCAACGCTCCAGATACCGGGAACGAGCGGGGTTGTCCGCGATAATCTGTCTAATTGCGAAAAGGGCCCGCGGCAGCGGCGACCCACTTGACGGCGTCATGTCACAGTAATATTAAAATACAGTATGTGGACTCGGCCCCTCTTTGAAATTTTATACCTACGGCCGCTCGGCATCGCTTGGTGCGTGGCCCGCGATAGGGCTGCTCGCTTACCGACCGTGCGCTCCATTTGACTCGTGCGTATGTCCTGCGTTGAACTGTATTCATAACAGCCCTTGTAGCTATGCGATCCAGATCGAGGCGCGTAGCAGTAGCGCGTGTTTCGACCGTTTCTATGAAGTCATTCTTATAGTAGAATGACTTCATAGAAACGGTCGAAACACGCGCCACGCGCCACTTGGATCGGTTAGCTACAAGGGCTGTCACGAATGCAGTTCGCCGCAGGACATACGCACGAGTCAAACGGAGCGCACGGTCGGTAAGCGAGCCGCCCTATCGCGGGCCACGCACCAAGCGATGCCGAGCGGCCGTAGGTATAAAATTTCAAAGAGGGGCCGAGTCCACTTACTGTATTATACTATTACCGTGGTCATGTGTCGTCCAGCTCGCCGTGCTTGGCGCACGTCCAACTTCATACGCGATTTGTTGTCACAAAGCTTGTAGGTAGCTTCACAATTCGCATTGACGAAGAATAACGATCGACGACGTTCGGATTTTTCCGTCGGGGAATTCTAGAGAAGAATAAAGCGCAGTCGCAACACCAGACTGATTTATTAGTTCAAGAGTGCGCTGAAACGTTAAAACAAAACATTGACCTAATCTGAATCCGTTGAATGGAATAATGAACGCGAACGCTAATTACAAAGGTCAACACAAACAGCGATTTTTATTTCATTGAATAAGTAAGCTGCTGCTAGAAAGAATGCAAAGGAGAAACAATACTAAAATGGCTGAAACTTAACTATTTGTAATATGAATAAACAGTTAATGATGAGAAAACACAATTTTGTAAATTAAGACAAAAGCAATTCTTAAATGGCAGGAACTTAACTATTTGTATGTACTTGTATAAATAAACAATTAACGTTGACCAGAGTTCATTGTTAAAAACGAGCATTTATATTTGAAGGACGAATTGTTGCCATCGTGCCGGCGCCAGCGGAACAACATTTGTGCCAATGTGCCAAGGCCATGGAAGCGTGGAATCCGAATCCCATGGCTCCAATAAAAAGTTTCATTATACATTCCCAAAAGAATACAATCCATCTACATACGTACATAATATTTATTTATTTAGGTACAGACAGTTGTATAAAATACATTATTAAAGACACTTTTACAAATTAACCTATAGTACCATTAATTATTAATATGTAAAACTAGTATGTGCTTATGACGGATATAAAATAAATCATAAATAGTTTAACAATCCAAATATACCACATGTCTCACAAATAATGTTTTGTTTACTGAAACAAAATTTCGCCCACTTTTCTTTTAAAGATCGGAAGGGAATTTGAAAAGATATAGAGACTTATTATATAAATAAAATGTACGCCTGAATAAGGTGTTCTCGGCATAGTTTCTATGAAAACTCGGGATGAAAAAGGTAATATATTGAACGTTGTAGAACGTCACTTCTACTTTTAGGAACCCACAAAAACTATATAGGTACCTACGTAGTTAGTAGACAAGTAGTTAATAACGTTTTCGGATTTCAATAAAATATGCCTGACTCTGAACATCAATTATTTTTGTACTATTTTGCATAGCGTTTTGAACAATGAATTGAATTGGTTTGTACAGATCGACAGGGTCACATCTTTGCAGAACCTTTTACCCAAAAGATTCGACGAACCAATCAACATTCAATTCGTTGCCAAAACGTCAAGAAGTAGAAAATGGGTTCCGAATTTTGTTGAGGAATAATTTACGTACATTCATCTCTTTTTTAAGAATAAAAAACAACGTCCCGCACGCAAATTAAATTGGGGCCGACGAAATTATGGGTCTGCTGGAGAAGCGAACAAACTTGAAGGACTTTAACACCGAATGAAGGACATATTTAGAACTTCTGAGAAGGCTTCGATCTTTTAGCGCTTTAGTTTGATGCACGTCATCAACAGCGGCCCATTTTTATTAAGGCCCATTTTAATAAACAAACTGAGCATTAATTTCTAACTAAGACTCGACTCATCTTCGAGTAAGATTAGGTGGTTAAAATGTTATCAAAAAGACGGTTCAATGTGTTTTCAACAAAAAAGCGTGCATATCAATTGAAAGACACAGACTTTGTGGGCGTAGCAGTCATGTCAATGTCACCGTACTAATGAGTAATGAAACATATAGTTCTAGTCGTTGATGATTTGAATTTTGATAGTGTAAGTATTGGCCAGTTTATAATGATTAAAATCCTTATAAGTAAACTAATTTGAAAAAAATAAAGGTGAATTCTAGAGATTTGTACTAGACACTTTCCACATTCCATCATCCGAAGTGTGGGGCTTTTTACGAGCCGTGGACAGTCTTGAAAACAAAAGGCACACTCGCATCGCGTTTCTTTGTTTGAAACAGGAGGAAGAAAGACGTATTTTGGTCTCTTGTCACGTTTTATCCACGTCCCGCGCCAGAGCTCTAGATTTGATAAAATCGCATATCACGTTATTTCTAACGATCTTTTATCTGTTGTCTAATTGACTTTACAATAATAACAGCACTCACCTCCCAGTAGGCCGTAGGTGATCATCATGACGGTGACGCTCTTGCTGAAGGTGGACATGACGAACGCCGCAGTCGCCACCAAGGAGCCCGCCACGCAGACCGCGCGGCACCCGAACTTGTTGCATAGCGCCGACACCACCGGACCTACAGAAAAGAAACACCCCAATCAATGCCTGCACAACGTTTCCAATAGTTTCATTGTTCATTTTATTTACGACGCCTTTTTGGATATGATTTTCTTTAAATTATTTGTCAATAAATAATATACCATCATTTCTTATAGCTCAACAAAGTATGCACCACAAAACTGTTTGCACAGTTTGTATGTGGGATCGTATGAGTCAATCTTAGTAAATTACACGTTTAAAAGTCAATAAAAAGGCTATAAATTATTATGAAGCAGTGCTTTTCAAAGAATTAATTAATCATTTTTATGTTAGGTTCCCTTCGGATATTCTTAGGTAGACATAGTCGGCCTTATTAATAAAAATTTTACTCCTTAGATCAACCTCGTATTAGTAACTCCTCAGAGTAACTCCGTGTTTTGTCTTGTTTCCGCACTGTCATTATGTCAAAATAAGACAAAACACGGAATAACTAAACCGAGGTGATCCAAGGAGTAAAAATTTTATTAATAGAACCGAGTAAGTATTGTAATTGTTTATAGGGTTCTATTTCCAAAATATTTTTTATCACTTGGTACCTCAGTAGCGGATCATGTAAAATCGCCTTAACTCTTGGTTTAAAATAACATTTTTTTTACTAGTAAGTGCTTATAAAAATCTAACCGCCTCTAAAGCTCCGCCCCACGGAGTCCATTTGGGATCTTACGACGAATTCGCTAAACAAGCCCAGAAACGTTTACGCTTATATATATCAGGACCTATATAAACGTAATCTTTAACGTCAAATATGGTGATTACTGCTTTGCTGTACCTGTATTTGACGCCTACCGTATTCATAGACCTTCAACCTAGTCGCAGGTTCGTACCGTTTATTCCATCTAGTCCTACCAGTAGTTCGACTATCGAACTATTTGAACAAAATCATTCCAAATTGTTATACTGGCTAGTTTTTATTCTAAGTATAGTGAAAACAAGAATACATTTACATAATAAAATATATTTCTATTATAAAATCATCTTAATATTTCAAGACAATGCGACACTGAGATTTCTCCATTCATAAGTATCATTAAAACATGTTGTTATGTTATGTTAACAGATTTTAAGTCGAAGATCTCATAGACCAATCTTGACCGATATGAAGAGGTGAAATTAAAGATCTCATGTTTTTGTGTAATGCGATAAAACTTGGGACGAAAATATTTGAGGCGATGTAAAAAGTTTCACTTTAAAAAAAATAAAGTAAAGATGTAGGTAGACATAACTGCAATAATACCCTATAGCAGTAATGCCTACATCTATGCAATCATACTTACATCTGAATAAATATTTATTATTATTGGTCTGGACGAATT
This sequence comes from Schoenobius gigantellus, assembly GCA_963935595.1. NCBI lineage: Eukaryota > Metazoa > Arthropoda > Insecta > Lepidoptera > Crambidae > Schoenobius > Schoenobius gigantellus. The sequence goes on along the minus strand of OZ012553.1, from coordinate 25,804,189 downwards.
TCTTTGATTTCACTTTTAAGCTCTACTGTACTATTTGTATCAAAAAGTAGCGTGGCCAAAAAGTTTGAATAGCCAGTATAACAATTTGGAATAATTTTGTTCAAATAGTTCGATAGTCGAACTACTGGTAGGACTAGATGGAATGACACGTTCGTACACATTACAAAATAGGAGATGGATATTTTGTAAACACATAAAGAGGTTTCATATTTCACGCACAAAACACGTTCATTTGTTGAATAATGCAGATGAATAATTTCGAAGATGTTTTCGCATTAGTTCCACATTAAAAACCAAAACATTCATCCACCCAAGTAGACCGGGGTCGCGGTTAAGCAATTTCGTAATGATATAAAAACATTTTGGGTGCACACTTTTAAAATCGAAGGTGAACTGCACTATTGTAGTAAATATGCATGCATTAAAGCATAACACAACCTTACTAGCATAAGTTTGTCGCCATAATAACAATGCTAATAACATTGTTGTGTAGCGACAACTAGAGGTGGGATAGCCAGTTCCTTAGTTCTCGACGAGTCCAGGAGAAGCACGCTTAGTAACGGGTGAGCAGTAGGTGACGCAGTGGTGCAGTGGTTAGGGAAGTAGGTCCGATAAATGAAGCACCAACTGCGTCACTGATATATATATTTTTCTTCCACCGTTACAATTAGTAAAAAGAAAAGGAAAAGGCACTACATAAGTGCCTAAGTTTTTAGTAGATATAATCGTTATACGATATAATGATTGTGAGTAGATAGTTTTTCAGATAAAAATATTAATTTAAATTAAATTGGCCATCGCTACTTATTTACGTCTCGATGTCCGTAAATCAGTGACGGAAGAACAGAATGTAATTGAGACAAAATATGATATTTAAAATGCAGTCAAGTTAGGCGGGAATGCAACGAGTTGCTATATGTAGAGTATAGCACCTCGTTACAGCTTCATTTCACCGAGAAAAGAAATAGCGAGATTCACCTGAATACCTGAGCCTGAGATAAATATATCTATAATTAACTGTCACTTTCTCAACACCAAACAATAGCTATCTCATTCGCTACTGTCAAAAGTGACATTACGGTGTAGAGAAATAGTCCGAGGAAATACTCTCGCGATCCTTGTGCTACGCGTGCTGGTGTATTCGCATGTGGGCGCTTTTATTGTACGTACCCAGGAGACGCATTTTTGAAAAAATAGAATTCAAACTTTCATTCGTAATCTTAAGACTCGAATACGAATTTCCAAATTCACAATTTTTAAATATTTTCTCTGTAACTTCTGCAACGAGTGATCCTACCCACTCGTTTTAAATTTCTACTAATATAATTTTTAGACAACGTATAAAGGTTCCGTCTTACGCGTGATTCATCGTTGGTCTTACTGATTTTTTATTTAATCTACGTGAAACGGTATCGCATATAGAATTTATTAACGACAACACTGAATTCGAATGACTCAAAACTCTTTAACATTAGGAAATGTAGAAAATAACTTAGCACATGATTTGTATTTGTGTGCAAATTCAAGATTCAGTTCTAATGATTCAATAATGCGTCTCCAGTGCGTAAAGCGTCCAGGAAAAAGTGCTTGTACTCGAACCAACTCTTCTTGTGTTTGAAACGGAAAGCAAGTGTGTGTAGACGAATTTTATACGATTTACCCACGGACCTGAATGTAGGTCCATGAATTTACCTATTTCATTGTTTACAACACCAGTACATACTATTTCACCTATTATTATTCACAGCGCACATCGATAGAATCTGGCACAATAACCTCGTAGACAGTCACTTTAATTATTAACCATTATGCTAACTAGCACTTAGAAAATAAAGCTTGGAGTAAATTACATGCATACAAAACCACCTTGTCCTAATCTCAAGATAAAACTATGGCATTGCAGTGTTGCAACATATAGTGACAAGTGAGCATAGAAAAATATATTTTTCATTATGCGAAAGCAAACACAAATTGGGGCCCTATTTTTGAAACACTTCTCGGGCATCGACATCGAGCGCTCGTCGAAAGTGTGTGTTCGAGTTCTATCAATTTTTCTTTCTTTTGTAATGAAACATCAATAGAACATTACGACGAAAATTATTTTTATTTTGATTTTCGACAAAAACAAAACGAAAATCAGTAGAAATCGAACACAGAAGACGCTCGATGAGGAATGATTCAAAAGTAGAGCTCTTGATCCGTCGCTTATCACTGAGAAAATTGATATGATAAATCAATGAAAATCAATATAACATTACGACAAAAATCAATATTATTCTGATTTTCGTCAAACACAAAACGAAAATCAGTAGAAATCGAACACAGAAAACGCTCGATGAGCACTCAATACTCTAGGAATGATTCAAAAGTAGAGCTCTTGATCCGTTGCTTATCACTGAGAATTTTTATGATAATTCAATGAAAATTAATAGAACATTACGACAAAAATCAATATTATTTTGATTTTCGTCAAAAACAAAACGAAAATCAGTAGAAATCGAACACATAAGACGCTCGATGAGCACACAACGCTCTAGGAATGATTCAAAGGTAAAGCCCTTGATCCATCGCTTCTCATCACTGAGAATTGGTATGCTAATTCAATGAAAATTGATAAACATTACGACAACAATCAATAATCATTTTGATTTTCGTCAAAAACAAAACGAAAATCAGTAAGAATCGAACACAGAAGACGCTCGATGAGCATGTACTCATTGCCAAAAATAGATTGCCAGATCCGAAGCTTATCAGAGAAAATTGATATGATAAAATAACACAATATTACCAACCAAACTTTAGTCTGACCTTTGGACTGCCCTTGTGTAACTTATATATTTTACTAATACAAGTATATAAAGCTTCCGTGGACTCGGCACTGGCCTTCTAATCGGGAGTTCCGGGGTTCGGTCCTGCCATGTACCAATGTGTTTTTCGTTTTTTTTCAATTTCATTATTATGCACATCTGTCCGACGACGCTCCTACGGTGAAGGAAAACATCGTGAGGCAACCTCCATACATAACATGGAGTTTTACGTTGCAGCGCACATGAACTACAAAAAGACGGATGTATCAAACACCTGTCAAATTCATTAAATCCGTGACGTGCATTTACCTCGATAGCCACCGACAAAGTGACAGACGTGTGCGTATAATAGTCGATCATCATAAGAGTCTGAAGAAAATTCCGGCCTACAAAAAGTCGATCGTGTGCGTTTGACGTAAGCAGAAAGTGACTAAAAGGGCATGCCTCGATTTTTAAGTTCGAAACCAAATCTGTGGGTTAATAACGAGTAAAGATCATGTTAGCGAGAGAAAGAGTTTAGGACGAATATAGAAATAAACGCAGTTATAATTAAAAGGGCTTTGTATTCATTATTATTTAGTACAATGTTAGTTAGAAAATATGAAATTATATAAATGTCAGTTTATAACAACTGTTGCTGAGCAACGAGAACTATGCTCTCAACAGTCCCCCCGCAGTGCTGTTGTTGTGGGACTCATCATCTGTTGGTAAAACTACCACACGCGCTGAGGGTCTCTTCAAAATGCCGGACTTCGTTTTAATGTCGACGACTCTAATTCGACCATCTTTTCCAGGATAAACATTAACTACAAGACCTCTGGACCAAACGTTTCGCGGTGAATTTGGATCCACTAGCAAAACCAAATCTCCAACCTTTACGGGTTTTACGTCTCGATGCCACTTTGCTCGTGGTAATAAGGATGGGAGAACCTCCTTCATCCATCGCTTCCAAAATAGATCCAACAAACGCTGGGCTATACGCCACTGACGACGTAGACACAGGTCATCATCATCGAATGAACCTAGTGCTGGTAAACTAGAGGATGTTCCTATTAAAAAGTGATTGGGTGTTAGGGACTCCGGGTAGTTTGGATCAACTGACACCTGGGTGAGCGGCCTGCTGTTGACTAAGCTCTCAACTTCGGCTAAAACTGTCTGCATCACTTCTTCGCGTGGGGCTTTTTCTCTCAGGGTGGCTCGCAGTGCCACTTTAACCGTGCGAATGAGGCGTTCCCACGCTCCACCCATATGGGGACTGACAGGTGAAATAAAATTCCACTGTAAACCATAGCATGCCGTCTTATTTTGTAGATCATTCTGATTAATTTCTGCTAAAGACCTTTTGAGTTCGGCATCCGCACCACGAAGGTTAGTTCCATTATCGGAAAACAGCTTTTTTGGCCAACCACGTCTAGCAGCCATTCGTCTTAAGGCCATGATGAGTGAATCGGTTGTCAGACTGTTTACTATTTCAATATGTACTGCACGTATTGTTAAACAGGTAAATAATACAGCATACACCTTCTGCCTTCGTCGGCCAATAGTTATTTCAAGAGGGCCAAACAAATCTAGGCCGGTTGCAGTGAAAGGCCGGTAATGGTGTAACATACGAGCCTCTGGAAGATCACCCATCAATGGAGGCAATGGTTGAACCTTTTTGATACGACACAATAAACAGTTCTTCGCGACCGTTCTTACTGTCGGGCGGATTTTTACAATCCAATATCTTTGTCTTAATTCATTGACAACAGTTTCATTCGAACCGTGCGCCGCTTTGCGATGGAAATTCATAACAATGAGACGACTAATGTAGTCTTTGCCATCTAAGACAACGGGGTGCTTCACATTCTGATCGACATCTCTCACTGCGTCTATGCGTCCACCGACTCTTATCACATCACAGTTGTCTAAATATACTATGTTCTCAACAGATCATGCACTTTCTTTTTCAACAAAGTGTCGTTCTGTTTCAACAAATATTTAAGGTGGTGGTTCGCACTCAAATTATTATTAGTGTGGGACAATGGACTGGCACTACTGAGCAACAATCTACGACTAACTATGGACATTGTATTTTCGAATATCGATTAGGTATCGGTATAGCCGGTACCCGGTATAGTAGGTATATACGGTAATAATAGTATTTACTATTAACGTGGTATCGCCTCTCACTCAGATTCAATTCCTTTATTCGCATCGGGGGCAACTTCTCACAAGGGCGACTTATCAAAAGGATCCAATACAACGATACAAGTAAACGTTAATACCACGAAACCAGCTCAAGGGAGCTACATACTTAATACTCAATCTAGGTTAAAAGTCTCGACGACTTGTTTATAAGCTGAGCGATTTACCGATCCACGTTCGATCTTATTGAGTTCAGTAGCGTTTAGGCTGATCAATCACAAATAAACAATTAATTAGCGAACATTGTTTTGAATCATCAAATACAAATGTCTTCGGGTTATTGTGCCGAGACCTCTCAGTTGATAACGAGTCTTCCGCTGCTCGATTTCGGGCTATCGAGCAACAAACGTCTTGTCACTCGTACGTTATACGTCTTGTTATCATCATCATCATCACAGCTCATATACGTCCCCACCGAGACCACCTTAGGCTCGAAACTAAGGGTAGTTTAACTTAGGGAAGTTAATAGGGTGTTTAGGCCTTAGTCAACCACGCTGGCCCAGTGCGTATTGGTCGACATCACATACACCTTTGAATTTCTTCGCAGATGTATACAGGTTGTCTCACGATGTTTTCCTTCGTCGGAAGAGCGTCGGATGAATGTACATAAATGAAATTCGAAAAACACATTGGTACATGGCAGGATCGAGCCGCGGACTTCTCGCTTAGAAGGCCAGAGGCCCAATTCTACTAATAATTTACAGCCGAATCGAAACTAAACCGTTGCATTCGACAAATAAGAACTCCACATTATCACGTCATCGAACAGTTGAAGGTCCGAAAATACACGCTCGATCGCAACGGTTTAGTTTCAATTCGGCTGTAACTTATTAGTAGAATTGGGCCTCTGTACCGAGTCCACAGCGCAACCAACGCTCTTGTTATCGATATCGATAAATCTGACATGTTACTGATATATTCCTTATAGGATTCATGACTAGTCAATTAGTCAAACTTCTGTATAAAATACTAGCTGTGCCAGCGAACTACGTTCGCCGTATATTTTTTACCCGTTTTTGCAACATTTGTCATTGATGCTCAGCTCCTATTAGTCGTCTCGTAGCGTGATGTTATATAGCCTAAAGCCTTCCTAAAGCCTTTTATAGATAAATGGACTATCCAACACAAAAAGAATTTTTCTATTTGAATCAGTAGTTCCTGAGATTAGCGCGTTCAAGCAAACAAACAAACAAACAAACAAACTCTTCAGCTTTATAATATTAGTATAGATTTGTAAGATCAGTAAAATTCCACAGACACGTAGTCAATCGTAAAATCTAAAATTAACAATTCCAAACAATGTTTTAGCTATAGTTAAAATGTATAAGTAGATGCACATTCAAGATAACAGCGAAATAATCTTACGATAAACTTAATGATGTTAATCGTTATTTTAATCAGGTCAATTAGACTTTTAAAAGATAAACTTTATCAAGATTAAACAATGTGAAGCGTATTTTTTATACGTTTTAAGTGAAAAAAGACGGTTGCTAGGCGGCGAGTTATGGTAAGGATTATTACGCATAACTCTAGATGTGACACGGATAAGCTATCTTTTATCGCAATATTAAAGGTACAAATTTAAAAAATAACGATTAGATTAAAATATTTATGATGGAGTTGTAATTTTTTGTTCACAAATTAATTTCATTCCAAAATCACAATCATAATACTGACGTCATAAATTTATTTGGTTGAAAACGTTTTAAAATTCTGGGAAGTGCCTACTACAAAGATAAAAAATTAATTACTATACGTATTGACAACGCTGAATGTATAAAGGGTATCAATACAACTGTCATTTAATACTTAGATAAGCTGCAATTGCAAGAAGAAAAACTACTACGGTTGTAAGATAGTGAGAATATACGAGTATCTCAAGAATGATGGTCGTGGATATATTGCATTTAATTATATTCGTAAGGAGTAGAACATTTTTCTCCATATTTAATATGGAGAAATAAGGAGAGTGGTTATGAAACTAAATTTACATTCATTACAGTTTGCCAAGAATTAATTTGGTTCAATTAATTTTGAACGTTACACACCTACTGGGATAACATAATACACTCATTTGCAAAAAAAACGGGCGGTTTTGATTTTCATTCATCTTTAAAAAGATACAATACAAAAAAGGTTTCAATCGTTTGTACACGTTACTGGCCGGTTTTAAAAATGCCGTGGTATTTAAAAAAGTACGTTCTAGATTCAAATTTTCATTTGATGCTCATTTTTACAGAAAACCCCTTTTTATCCTACTTTTTTGGCGCGAAGTTCCAGAAGTTAACATCGACTTTCATTACTTTTATTCAATTTTCATCGATTAATTTCATATCCTTGACTGTCAAAGCTTTATTTATTGCTGTTTGGCTGTATCAAAAATGGTAGAAAAAGTGGTAAAAGCTACCAAAATTATCGCGCTGCTTGAAGAGGGTTGCAGCCAATGCTTCGTGGCTAGGAGGCTAAATGTTAGTTGCTCGACGGTCCAAAGGACCTGGCAGCGACATCAGGAGACTGGTTCCGTCGAGAGAAGGCCTGGTTCTGGAAGAAAACCATGTACCCAACCACGGGATGATCGTTTTCTTGTGAGTCGCGCATTGAGAAATTGCAAATCTTCGTATGTGGATCTTAAGAACAACCTCCAAGAAGTAAGAAATGTGCATATTAGTCTATGGACGGTCAGGAGGAGACTTCTCGCTGCCAATATACGCAGTCACCGCCCGGCCCGCGGCCCCAAATTACTCCGTGAGCACCGAGTTCACAGGCTTAGGTTCGCTAAAAATTGTGAATCATGGACTCAAGAAGATTGGAATAGGGTTTTGTTCCCTGATGAAGCCAGGATATCTCTATTCGGTGAAGATCGACGTCGGCGAGACGTGCTAAGAAGACAAGGAGAACGCTTTGCAGAGGCATGTTTCGAAGAAATCACACCTTATGGTGGGGGCTCTGTTATGTTTTGGGCAGGAATAAATTCAATGGATCGTACAGAGTTAGTCTTCATTGAAAACGGCTCACTGACTGGGCATCGATACATTACGGAAGTTCTAATTCCTCATGCACAACCCGCATTGGCCGCTCTAGGTGAAGACTCGATTTTTATGGACGACAATGCTCGCGCCCACCGATCTCGCGATGTTAAAGCGTATATGCAAGAGGTCGGCATTCGTCGTTTGGATTGGCCAGCTCGAAGTCCCGACCTCAATCCCATAGAGCATGTCTGGGACGTTCTGAAACGGCGTGTGAGATCAGTACAACCAGCTCCGCAGACCATCAGAGAGCTGAAGAATGTGATTACTGCGGAGTGGGAACGTATTCCGCAAGCAAGTATCCGGGATATACTCGCTAGCATGCCCAGACGAATTCAAGCTGTGATTTTAGCTAGAGGGGGTCGCACTCGATACTAAACATTTATCTGCTTTTACTTTATTAAAGAAAAACAAACAAAAAACTTTTTTATTTTTACTTAATGAGCATATGCACTATTAGCGAACATACACTACTAGTGAGGTTTAGCATTATTTCCCATAAATTGTATCAAAATTTTATGAAATACTGATGAAAACGATTATTTTCTTATTAATTTACCAAATTGTGAGGATAAAACTACCTATAATTATCAAACAAAGCAATATTAACATTTGAAATGGTTCATTGCTTAGGTGCCCGTTTTTTTTGCAAATGAGATTATTATGTGCATAAGTATTTTATTACTTTCCAGGTACGGTGATTTCTGGTTTGAATAAATACTCCGATTTAAGAAACGAATCGAGGAATCGAGGAGAAGGAAAGACAAACTCGGTCGCGCAGTGGTTCGAACGCTTAATTGCTTTCGATGTTAAAATAAAGCAACCTTTGGCATGGTTGGAACCTGGATGGGTGACCAAAACTTTGTGATCGCGAGTTCTTCCGCGCTTCAGAAGTTACGTTGGTCCCGATAGCTATTGCAACGGGTTCTACTCATTGGTGGTGACCACCAGGTCGCTCACTCAGCGTGGAGGTGATGTTATGGCCCATACTCCTCATGTTTTTTCCGTGTAAGAAGGCCTGTGCCCAGCAATGGGACGTATATAGGCTGTGATGATGATGACGAAAAATCGAATCGAACCCATTGAAAAGCCCTTAAAATTGCTACTTCTAAAAAACCACATACCCGCAGCCAGATAAACCCCGGACAGCAAGCTGCCTACCCACGCCGTCTTGCCCTTGCCCTCTCCGAAGTAGGTGACCAGCTCGGGCAGGAATATGCCGAAGGTGTACGCTATGCCGTCGACCACCAGGTTGCACATGAATGAGGCGAAGACCACGACCCAGCCGTACCCGCCGTCGGGCGGCGGCGGCAGCGCCGTGTAGTCGTAGGCCTCGTCATCGTCGTCGGCTGCGGCACCCTCGGCGGTCAGACGCGCGGCCTCCTCGCAAGATGTTTCACTTTCCGTCTGAAACAAATAAACTGATTAGGTACCTGGTGGTATGGTTAAGTCCCACCCTACCCCCAGGGATAGTGCCAGGGGTATGGTGGGTCCGGAGTGCTAAATACATGGGGCTGCGGCGTCAGTGTATAAACCGTCCCCGTTGCTGAGGGAGCATCACATGTGTGGGATAGTTCATACCCCACCAAGAAGCGAGTTAGGGCTTCAGTGGTTGACCATAGGTGATGCCGAACGTACTAGTGGAAAATGAATCCAAGGGGGAAAGGCGAAGGAGCTCAATCGAGCGGTTTAGTATGTGTTTTAGTATTTACTTTGCTAAACCCTTTTTTTACATACGGTAAGGAAGTTCTTGGCCTTCATCTCACCTTATGATAAGTGACGATAAGGCCGAATGTGGAAGCGAGCTTCATCTGAACTCATCAACAACTAAGGAATCGGCTATATAACCTCAGCTGTTGGAATACAACAATGCTAACATTGTTATCAAGGCGACAACCTTAGGTAAGACGGTGGTAGCCGGTTAGCTAGGCGCCAGGCTAGGCGGGCTCAGAAGCTCTACCAGCAACCAAACCTTACCTAACCTAACCTAACCACCACCAAAAACTCCTGACCTCATGGGAAATCGAACCTGAAACCCGATGGTCTAAACTACAGACCAAGGAAGCGATTAAAGATAGTTAAAGATAATGGTAATGCATTGTATTCTGCACCGTTTTAGTAGGAAACTAGCAAAAGGCTAATCCCAGGGAGTCGCATCATCGCATGAGCAGGCTCAACAGTCGTTGCTTGGAGAGAATTGACATCAAGCGAAGTACGCGACGTGTTGATTTCAAACGAGCAGTTTAATAAGTAGGGCCCCGTCGTCGGCCGCCTCAGGCCCTCTGCTTTTTCGTATTCTGATCGAATCCACGTGCATTCCACAACGCAAAATGTTGGTTCTATGAATATAAACTGAAAGAGAAATACTGTAAGCAGTGGACCTAAAATAAAACAAGCCTACAATCCCTTTTTGATTTAATCTAAGCATACAATGTTTGCTTGATTTTAGGCCTGAATTATTTTTGGTAAGTTTCCTTCAAATATTTCCTTAGGTTGCAGATTACTTGCAGATAGAATCATCAATGAACATCATAGCTTGATATGTTACTTTTATGAGACGCTAACGTAAACAATGTTTTGTAAACGCAACGTGAAGTGCTGATAAAATGCATCATACAATCTCCAGTAACCATTCGTCATGTTTACCTTTAATGTGTTTTGTGTACATTGGACACTACAGATTGGTGCAGCTAATGCAATACACAAGGCTATCTAGCTACGTGTGCATATTACCTGCTCCTGTAATGTGCACACAACAACTGCATACTATTATTATTAAAGTACTGGTTAGGATATTAGTATTTATAAACATTACTAACTAACGCTAACACCCACATGAGTATGCTTCTTGGAACTGGCGATCTGTAAGCTAGAAGCATGTTTTGTGCGGATACTTGTACGAAACATATTTTGCACAGCAACACGCTAGGATTTACATGTTGACCTTGAGACCGCCCTTATGTCGCTCGTAATAGCGGCGGCTTTCGTAATGCAAATGTAAAGCTTGACGTGTTGCTGACTGTACATACTCACAAGTTTATCGCCACAAACACTCGTGTAGGAAACCGATGAAGATAAAAATGTGAGATTTCGTAACCTAGCTATGAATAGAGATCAGTGATTAGCACATAGCGGTGTTATCACAACACTTGTTTGGGATTATTTGTGCTGATAATATACTACTGATTTTATTTTTAAAACTAACGGACATTTAAATTAAATGTCATTCTCCCAATTGCTGTCATTCTCAGATCCTTCCATTGATTTTTTTAAGATTCAACGAAAAATTAATTTTAAAATAGCGTTATGCATACAAATGTACATACTTTCAAGATTATACTTAACTGTTCGTAGATGTCAATGTAACTAACTACGTCACTCACAATCAACAGTCTCGCTACGAAAATTCGAAATAATTTTGTACTTGGATAAAACTCAAATAACACGTTCTTCGTGCTAACGACATGTCATACTTCAATCAAAACAACCATTAATTTAACGCTCCCTTAATCTAAAGCGTGATGACGCCATTCATCCCTTTTCGGCGCTTGGTACTTATTTACACGTAGTATAATACCAATGTGTCTGTTATGAATGATCATATACTCTCATTACCATGTAGCTAGCAACTACGATCTCGTAACAAACAGACTGAATCACAAGTCACAACACCGTATAGAAATAATAGCCTTTTTTCTACTATTTTTTTCTGCTTCTAACACTCGTATTGTAATGCCAAATTAAACCGTACGTAATCAATCAAACACAAAAGGGTATCAACAAGTTGCCCACAAACTTCACGGTCAATGCCAATGTTTTGTTTTTTATTTAACATAACATCTTATTACAATGTACCTACCTATCGATATTAGTTACAAGGTCTTATTTGGCACGTGGCGGGCGTAGCGGATAACACATGATCGGTCCTAGGTGCCTTAACGAGACACTGATTGCATATGGCATACATTGTTAGCGACGACGGTGTCATTTGCATTTGTTATAGATATACCATCTATAATTTTCCACGACCCAACTATACCTACGACATTTGACGCTTCTTGAGTTGATGAGATTAAACATGTAAAGTAGGCGCTACAAACAAACACCAAATATAAACAAATTAATGAAGCGACACGTTTAGGTCTTATCTAACTCTTTGTTCGATATCAGTTCATGAACCTTGAATAATGAAGTTGTTCTTTGTGTCAAACTATCAAAAACATCCAGATGTCACAGTAACTTCACGTAACATCACATCAGTAACGTCACAGTGTAACCCAACGCACAGATTAGTCATGTTTCCATGAATGATAAAAAAACAAACATACACAATTATCAATCATTTAATTAGTAGTTTACGTATTAACATAGTTTCTTTCGATTGGCTTAGAATGGTTATAATAAAGAAAAGATTTGAAAGTTAGTTACTTACAGCTGCGGTTAGAAAGTATTTCACCCGAATAAATACAAATAAATCAACATAAACATGACATGACATAATGGCTAAATAAATGATTGTTACAAGTCTTTTTAAATTTAAAAGTACATAGGTAATGAATAAAACTACTTCTTAGTTCCTAAAATCTGTTTAAGCAGATAATTGCGTGTAAGGTTGAAAAAGTACAACAATTTTAGTAAATATTGCTCCAGATTATTATGCATACCGCAACAAACATACAAGAACCCAAAACTACACTTAAACCAGAATAATACATATAAAGCGGCAAGTAACATACATAATGCAAAAACTATAAGTAATACGCGACAAAGGATAGGAGCAAATCAGGAAGTAACGTCACAATTTTTCATTGTAAATAGTCATTTATAAAAACGACCAAATGATTGTTTATTACATTTATTAAATATGTCAACCACCATTCATTTTAATCATTAATTAATTTTAATCATTAGTTATTAGTATTACGCCATAATATTACACAATAGTACGTACACTATGTGTATGTTGCGTAATTTTAGTTACTATACAAAAAAATCTAAGAGTAATTCGATAGCGAATCATCTGATCTTGTCATGGCCGCGATAATTTTACTAATCGAAACTTAAAATCATCATTATCGCTGTCATTAGCTCATAGATGAAAATGAAAAAAATCGTCGATAAAAAAATGATTTGGTGTCAAGGCAAATGATAATAATCAAAGTGATAACTATGAGTTATTGTCTAATTATTAGTAACTAGCTGTGCCCGCGACTTCGTCCGAGTGGAATAGTAACTTTTGTTGAAGTTGACAAAAAGTATCTTATATAATTAGCTATCTATTAGTGAAAGTCCCGTCAAAATCCGTCCAGTCGTTCCGGAGATTAGCGGGAACAAACATACAGACAGACAGACAGACATTTTTTTTTTAAATTGTGTTTTTGTTATTGGTACCTGATATACATTCATACCCATTTAGTAAAAACTTGTTATTTTGACATTACAAATAGACACTTCAATTTTATTTATTCGTATAGATAATGTTAGATATAGATTGTTTAGATATTGATTATAAGTGTGCACAACATCGCGATCTTTGGTCAAGTTTTGTTCCATTCATTAACTTCACTGAAGAAGTTCCATTAGCATAGTCCGTCTATTCTGCATTATTGGCTATGTAGGTGAACAGGTTCTGTGTCTGGTGAGGATCGACCGCCCAACCTTGGCAGTATTTACCGCGTACAGCCACCGAAGCCGTGGCCATTCGTGATTTGGACAAATTAGTATTCACATAATATTTACTAACATACGAGGAGCTTGGTGGCGCATTGGCGCGTGCGCTCAGCGAACGATTGCCAAGGTTAAGCAACGTTCCCTGTGGTCAGTCCTAGGATGGGTGACCAAAATAAGAAACATCTCAAGCTCCTCCGCACTTCGGAAGGCACGTTAAACAGTGGGTCCTGCGCCTGATCTCGCCCCGGTCGTGTCGGTTAACCGTCCCATCGGACTAGGCGAGTGAAGGAACAGAGAGTGCACTTGCGTTTGCGCAGTCACTTGTGCACTATTATAATATCTCCTGCGCAGATGGCTAGTCTCTGTGGAGATTGGCCGCCGTGACCGAATATCGGTTAGGAGGACATTATACTAACGTACCATGACAAGGCGTTAAATAATACAGTGTCGCCAGACATTGTCTGGATTGTTTCTACTTGACCCAATTACTTTTGTGAGGTATCGTATTAACGCAATAGGGATTGATTCAGCTCATTCAAGTATTGGAGACCTAATTTCGAGTAAGCACCCTACTTGGTTCTCTGTTTTGTTTAAAAACATTTGGCTGTCGATTAAAGGTTTAAGTTCGTCCTAATTTGTAGACGGTTCTTTGATTAAAATCGAAACAACTTTCTGGACTGTCAAGCTTAAGACCATTCCATTTTTGATTTAAGTATTATCTATTACGGAAAATTAAATAAAATAATTTAAACAATATTTTTTATTAAAACAAGCTTTTATTTTAATGCTCTAAAAATGGGAAAATACTCGTCAATACGAATCAAATGAGCCCAAGCTCGATGGGGTTGTGTAGTTTTATTGCGGAGTTCCTATGGCCATCTTCCAGCTCCAGCATCAGATCAGCTCCATGGCATCATAATATTGCATTGTCGTGCGATATACCTACATGCAAAATTTCAGCTCAATCGGAAACAGTGGGTCAAATTTAACTTGCAAGATTACATTGCAGACACAGACAGGTGAAAGCAAATAAAAGCTTCTAAAAATGAACCTTGTATGTACCTGAGAAATAGATTTTCCAGTATATAAAACTGCACTAGTGAGACAAGTATTTTAGGTTTAATCTTTATTTCTCTATAAATGAAATTGATAGTGGTGAAGATGTTTTTTTTTTTATTCAAATATTTCAGCGTAAGTACACAAGAGTATGGCCGGGGGGCGAGGGGTCGCAATTAACTGATAACTCCCGGAAGTAATAACTAAATGAATCACGGGTTTATTCATTTGCATAGAAATAACATTGATACAAAACATTAAGTTTTGTTTTCCCCATTTATTGTGTTTATTTTCCCTACAGGCAACATAATTTAATGAATAATAGTCTCTTTTTAGCGCCTATAACAAATGATAGACGTTTCTCGTATCCAACCCGACAGCTTAATTACAGAATAATCTCACCACATTTTTGTACGAGGAACAAAATAGCTAACACGTTATTTATTGAACTTCCTTGATTCCGACGGAGGCGGAAAAATTAAATAGAATCATCGAGGAAGCCCTTGGTGTTGACGATGTTTGAAATTTATATCATTTTTTGCCACTTCGCAATTTACAGCGGAGTGCGGATTGACATGACAAACATATTCTGAATGCATTGAATGACGCAGATATTATAGCAAATTAATTTATTTTTTTATAAATTACAAAACAAATAGAATTATTGTATTGTGCATTTCATCCTACGCACATTTGAATTAAAGAATGCTCGTAGTAACCTCAGTCTCTTGTACAATATCCTTCATGATCGATCCTTCCTACCCTGCATAATTCTAACTAACGTGGCTGCATGTTCATTCTATGCCCGACATAATAGTATTTTATTCCTCTTTTTCTTTTGTTCATGTAGTAAGACTGTGGATTTCTTTGCCAGAACATTAGCACCAGTCAACCTGCGCCAATTTTTAAGAATTGAGTCAAAGCGATAGCGGTGCGGTAATCTATTCGTATCTACCCCCGTATGTACTCGCATCTACTACCTATGTACTCTATATGTATTTATCTGATATTTAAGTAAGTATAGATATGTATTATCTTTCAATTTGTTATATTGTATCTCAATTGTCACGCGACTTCCTTCGCAACTACCTTTCTTATTGCATTTAATTAGTGACAAGACTGCTGGAAGAATTTCCTCGAGATACGAGTATTTTTCATTGTCTGGGTTTCTGTTACTGTGTAATAAATAAGAAAAATATATAATTTCTGAAGTGTTAAAGGCCCCTTTGTTTAATACTTCAGTGTCATAACTTATATTAGTAGATTACCCAACAAGTGAAAAAAGGTGAATTCTTTTCGAGGCACTAAATTGTATCCCGAGAGGAGCGAAGGATTCTAGAATAGAATCCTGAGCGGATCAAGGGATACAAGAGCCGAGATGAATTTTTTTTCACGCGTTTGGTAGGTACTCTACTTTTTATCATTGACTGCGAGAAAATAATAACTCTTAAAATTTTAAATTGAGGCGTATTCCATACAGCCAGTTATTACGTTTTGGTGCTTTTTAGTACGTTTTTATAGCGAGAGTGTGCAACCTCTTTGCACGTTTTCCTTTTTTTACTATAATCCGTATATTCGCGCATGTTCCAAATTCTTTTTTTTTTATCACTCAGTGAAACAAAGAGCGTTTTATTCACTGTTTTTGAAGAATCGCCAGCCCTTTGTCGTGTATCAATGGATTTTTTTTATTTTGTCCTAATCAAAATTAAGCAATACTACTTTACAATTTAGCTCAATCGTCGGTCGCTACGTGGATACGCGCTCGCGCACGTGATACCGATTGTCGTTAATTGATTAGTGCCGCACACTTGCCGCATGCTACTTCCTACCAATGTCACAGTTTTACTATTTGTTTTTTTTAGTATACCTCCATTTGGGTACATTTAGATATGATTTAATAGCCGTAGTAAATGTATGTTTTCATGGTTCTTGCTCAATCACGCAAAAACGGCTGGACCGGATTCGATTGGAATTTGGTACTCCAATTGCCGAATTATTTTGCCTATGGGTGCCACTGGCGTAAGAACACAAAGTAAGTATAATTAATTTAACAATATGGCTTGTGCCAGCTTCACTTCGTGGTCTAGCGAATTGGGTTCTTCCCGATCGCGTCTGTTTTGCTTCCACTAAGTGTGGCTTTGCCCCGAACTGTGCAGTGGAGAAACATGAGACGGCTGATTTGACAGCCAGCGGCAGGCACCGGTTGACAGCAGCGAAGGTACCGGTGCAGTAACACTTTTGTGAAAAAAAGCTCCATCACTATGGACTTTGTAACGTGGTGCAATCATTCTAAAGATGTATCGACTAACTGCATTCCGGCCTAAAGTGGCTGCATCGATTTTGACATACATTTTCCTTTTTTTTTCACTAAAAATCATTATATTTGTCATGGTTTTCAATCTTTTTCTCTCGCCTTTCTATTGTGGAGACATTGTAAAAGTCTAGATAGAAATAGATTGGAAAATTATTAAGATTCAGACACTTGCACAAGTTTTTTATATGTGTATTACGTTTTTATGTGTCTGTACTAACCCATAGGTCTTTACAATAGTTGTCATATTTGTTCCAGAGCGCCTTTTTTTCGAACATTTGTGATCGTGGAAACATAAAATCAGTGATCTATGGTGCATCATTGACCCGCCCCTCTACCCACTGCATCAACTCGTCACCTCACCACGTTCAATTTTTTGGAGATGAGAAATGAGAAGATGAAACACCCAGTTGTAAAAAGTCTTACAATAATTATAAATCTGGAACAGCATTCGCAACCATAGGTAAAGACTGCACAAAAGTTCCAAACAAAACCTGTACAAAAAATGATATTGACAAAACATTCTAGATTTTTGAAATGTTCGCAAGATATTCTGCAACATTCTTTTTTTCAAATACACAGTAAAGAGTGATCGTTATTTTAGCCTAAAAAGTAAATTAAGCATAAAATTTCATTTAAACCATAAAGGAAATATTAGATCAGCAGACCAATTATGGATCTTTCATCGTATGACATGGTATAAATTTGAGAAAAAGAAGTCATGAAATGCTGCATTTGGTATTACCGATCTCCAATGATATCATCACTATGGCATAATTTCAATGATGTCATCATTAAATGATGAGCAAATGATCAAAAGTCTGACCGGAAATCGTATTTTTCCTTTTGCACTATGATATCATATGATATCATTTGCAAAACCATGAGATCGGTAATAGGCCCTCTGGATCAAAAAGGAATCTGATCACAAATTTTTTTTCAATTCACAAACAGGAAATCAACAACTGATTTGCGTAACGATAAACTCGTATATTATAGGTATTTCAAAAGGCATTGTCTCGAAATATAAAACAAATTTTATCTTATTAAATTGATAAAAGTAATTTATTGATATGATGCAAATAATTTATTAATTGGAATTCCAATTAACGATCTTGCCCTTATTTAGCCAAACGAACATGAGATTGAATTGTATTTCGAGATCCCGAAGGAGAAATGATTAGCTTCAAATCTTCTCCGTTTCTTGGTAAATCGAATTTTCATTTGGCGATTTTACGTTATATGAAATTTTATACTCTGACCATTTAATTTGTTTGAATTCTTCATAAAGTTTCAAGTTTTAATATTTCACAGCGGCTAAGTAAGGAAAAGATTAAGAAAGATTTCGGCTAAAGCATTCAAATGATATTAATTAATCTAATCATTTTCTCATCATTCAATCATTTAATCTTAATATCGTTTCTCTAGAAGTAGCGGTTCTTTATAATTATACTATATACGTAGTCAATGCGTAATTGTATTGTACTACGAACCTTTATAAAAGTTAATACAATTATCAATTAATGATTACCATTAATGCAAAAATAATAAACGACGAAACGATAAAACTTTGATTTTTTCTGTGAAATCTTTATGTGTAGAAAAAGTACCCATAATTTTTTATTGTAATTGTAGCCGTGAAATGCTTATTTTATTTTAACAAAATAATTAAAAAACAATATCCGCCTTAAACGTCTATTTCGACAATTGGAGAAAAAACTTTCACAATAGGTTATGATTGCGGATAAAAAATCCTGAACACACAAAGTATTCCATAATTTCTGAGTAGGTAGATAAATAGACACACACTACTAAATTTTTTATCATGTTTCCATTCATTCAACGACTTGACATAAGCCAAAGCAAGTTCCGCGCACGAAAAAAAAAGAACTAAAAATAACCTCAGCAAAAATAATTACTCACCACCATTTCGACCGCGGTGAAGGAAGACACAACAGACAACACAACGAAATTACACCACACCTACACCCACTTCGGACGCTCAATCACCGAGCTGTGATAAGGGTTTGCGACTCGCACAGGTACTAAGTATATGATAACTTTATCCTAATCAACCGTTGATAACAATAAAAGCTGTTAATAATGGCTGCGAACAAAATTAACATCACAACTATTTCTGAAGCACGGAGGAACGGCGTGACCTTTTGCGCCTGAAGCACCGCTAGTAATTAATTTCCAGAGCTGGGTGAGCAGTGAGCACTGAATAAGAGCAATTCACGACTGGATGTAAACAATTGATATCATTAAACGCATACAGTCACACTCAATAGTTAGTTACCGTCTATGTCGGCTAGAGTTGTGGCCACCTGACTACCTACCTGACTGTCTGCAGGCGTTGCTAACTAACAAAGGTTAGTAACTAGAACTGTCATTTTTGAGAGAAACTTTATATCCATTACTAGTTTAGGGAATATATGTATTACGGCGGCATTCATAATACCATTAATGGGTTAGTTACCGTCTATGTCGGCTAGAGTTGTGGCCACCTGACTACCTACCTGACTGTCTGCAGGCGTTGCTAACTAACAAAGGTTAGTAACTAGAACTGTCATTTTTGAGAGAAACTTTATATCCATTACTAGTTTAGGGAATATATGTATTACGGCGGCATTCATAATACCATTAATGGATACTAAGTTTTAGTCAAAAATGACAGTTGTAATAGTTAGCAACCGAAATTAGAAAATAAGCCCCCTGTCAGATCGAGGGTACACATTTTTGACCTTGTATCGAATAACATGGCACTTCACCACTTTGCAATCTGCTAAGTCTTAGTAACCAGACCATACCATACGATAAATAAGCGTTTCAAAGAAATGATTCAGTACTCGGGTGCTAGAGGCTTTGGGCCAGCAGCAGCAGTGACTCTGGTCGGATGGCGGGCCAAGTCATGTCAATCATAGAAAGTCACCCAAGAAACCATTTTGCTTCCATAGATTACACAACAAAAAACCCAAAAAAAAATTATTGTTCTTAATGGCAAGTATAATGTTGTGATTTGACAATTTATTTATAATATTAAACATTTTCAGAGACATTTTCAGATAGCAACCCAAACATGCCTCGACTCAAGCAACCAAATCACATGGTGAATTTAATTTAAATCGTGTAGTTTCTGTTTTAATAAATAAAGTAGGTACACGTATTGGTCATGACGTGTCTCCTTAGGCGAGGAGGAACTGACCTACTTCTGTACGCTGGCCAGATGGGTTGGCGGAGAGTTTTGATTCGAGTTGCCATCATTTCGCGAAAGTATAACTGCAACGATTAACTCCCTCTAAGCCAACGGTAACACATGTATTCTAAATCTGTCACTCGCGGACCACGCGCGGGTGAGTCTTTTGCTCTCACTCAAACTCTAATTATTAGTGCAGGACGTTCGACCCAAGGTCGTTGGTAGTCCTATACGCCTTAATATCGTGTGTGTGAATGAAAAAGTAGTTTGATTATTTTTTTAGAGAAACAATCGCTACAACAACTTTATACTAGTATTACCTATGCTTTATTTAATAATACATAGATAGGTTCTAAGTTCGTTAGGTACAGAATCAGATGCGAGATGGCGAAAACATTTAAAACAGGTAAGAACAACACTATTATTATTGATTTATTTATACGTTAATTACAATAAACTACTAAAATATGACCAGAGAAATGATTACTAATTATTTCGAATTTATTCACAAGTGGACATCAAAAGGTGTCGTTGTCATTGAAAACTATTATACATATTCATTATATTAAACACCAATAAATTAATCGTTAAGCGCTGTTAGGTACATTGGATATGTAATTATGTATGTATGTTAATGTTTCAGCGAGTACTTTATTGTGGCTGCCTGTACTAATTAAATGAACATTCCTCTATTACAAAATCGGCTGATGTTTGCATACTATACATTTTAGGAACATCACTATAGAACCATGCAAAAAGCAATTTCACGTAACATTTGTACACAGGACATCATAAAACTATTAATTCGACCAGCAATCTATGGGTTTCTGCACAATTCAAAAAGTTATGAATCCTAGTAATCACAAATTACAGTCTGACAAAGCTATACTATCAACAAAGGCGGACACAAAAAAAAATAACTGGGAGGAAAGCTGACTCCTGGCTAAGTCTAATGGTTGCACCGCCGCCGTCACAGAGGCAAGCACAGAAAATAATGAACCCGTAGATCTAAAATGTGCAACTTCAAGGAAGTTAAACACTTAGAAAACAAACGCCGCAGTATGTCTGGCCGGGTTCTTAATGCCCTTCGTAGAGGGTATAGAATTACGAAACTTGCGGTTAGCTCAGAACAGTGTGGACTTAGTCAACTGAAACAATAACCGATAAAAAGAAATGGGTTAAGGTGATAAAAACAACCACAGACCTACTTATACCCAGTAAGCTCCTGATCCTGATGTCATTTGAGTTATTCCTTTGGGAAGTATGGATTCATGTCAGGCAATTATCTGTACAGAATACGAAGCATTATACTGGAAAAACGAATATTTTTTCTAGTGGCCACGCCAATCAACTTGTGGCCATTTGCAAAAGGTATATTATGCTCTTAGATTGAAAAAACCCCGGAAATTTTAAAGCATAGTATCTACCTACTTTTTCTACGCAAACATAGGTAGTAAAGAAGTGTACTACGTGATGTTCTTTTTAAATTGTTGAGTGGTTTTGTAAGTTTGGTGGGCTGTGTTCCCCGCGATTTGAAATGTATTCAATTCGAAGTAGATAGTAGTACATGGATTGGCGCTGGGGGTGGGGGAGGGGGTGTTGATCGGGATGTGAAATGCAGGCCCACCTGATGTAAGGCGGTTATTAAAGCCTATAAACCCTTACGACAAGAGTCATTTCACTTTAGCCCAAATACGTCCGACAGCTGGAGACGGAGGACGCAGGACGATAACTTAGCATTTTATGGATTCAAGGTACGGGTGCCGGGTCCATGGAGTTATACGGGGGGGAGACTTGAGCAATGCTACTTTCGACCCAAGTGTAGGTTTAAGTAATTATTTTAAGATGCATCAACATTCTCCACCATTACCCTGGCTCTCTCTGCCTTACAAATACTCTAAAATATTTTAGCAACAAATATAAAGATTTTGCGAGAAAAACTGACGTAGATACCTAAATATAATAGGATCCACCACCTTACAACAAAATTTATAAAAGGTGATAACCTCGCTCAGTTTCAAAGCGGCAAGGTTCATACGTAGTTCAGTGAACTAAGCGTTCGATTCAGGATTGCCCGGATACTCCCGATGCGTCACAAGGTAAGGTGGACAATGGGGGTGGATTTTCCCAGTGCCACCACTATCAATCCGGCGGGTGAAGTATCGATTTTTGAGAATAGATACATTTTAATAGCTGTGATGTGAGTGTCAATGGAATGAGGCACTCCTCAATTGGCTAGGCCTAAATAAAACCTTAAACTAAGTCTTCTTCGATAAAACGAATTTAACGAGTTGCAAAGATTTGACCGACACTGTGAGTAATTAGTGTATAATAAGACACTATAGTCTGGGCACATGTATATATACACAATCACACAATTACTCTATACACGCTGCACATACATATATATATATATATATATATATTTTTTGTTTTGAAAGTTGATAGTTAAGGCGATACACATAGTATACTCACACATACACAATCACACATACACAATCACACATTAACTCACCACGTATCATACAAACACTGTTGTATTCCGGATAACTGGTGTTACTTACAAAATTGTAATATGTGGTTAGCTATAATTGGCTTCTTAATATTGTAATATATTAATACATAAGTTTTATAATTATGAGCTGTTGTTAACCCGAATAAATAAATAAATAAAACATATGTAATTAGCTTTCATATCTGAAATATCATCTAAAAGGTAAGGCCTTAGAGTACCAACCAAGTCATAAAAGTTTATGAAAAAGACAGTTCTATAATTATTTATCAATCGCTCCTAGTCTATTCACTTGATCTGGAAGACTGCAATTTTTCACACGATCCTTAATTAATATAAAATTAAGAGATATAATAATAATGTGGAGAAAGATGTTAAAAAATTTAGAACGACAAATAAATGATACTCAAAGCTTGTATTAAAAAAAATGCGTATTAAATATTATACTAGTACAGTTATCTTCTACTTTATTACCTGACTGTATATTTATTCCTTTGCCACATGCACTATATTGGCCGAACGCATTTGTTTTTTTAAGCTGAAAAAAGTAGGTATCTATTTAGATCGGAACTTGTGAATCGACAAGTGGGTCTTAAAATGGACATGAACAAGAAAAAAGCTTTGTCGAAATCCTACGTAGAACCCACTTACTGTGAATGTTGGAGGCTCTACACTGGATGTTGTTCACGTCACGAGCCAACGACGACCTGTGGGGCTAGCACGCAGGAGAATCGAAAATCGAATCGAAATCCGAATCGAGGAGTTTGTATGGCAATTTTATTAGTTCTGCTACTCACCGCCGTGGCGCTAATAAAATTGCCATACAAACTCCTCGATTCGGATTTCGATTCGATTTTCGATTCTCCTGCGTGCTAGCCCCACTGTAGGCTTACTCTTGAACTAATTCCAATCGATCGACATTGAGATGGGCAAATTGGGCAAATTCAGCCCGATAAGTCTAACTTCCAAAGAGTCGTTCCAATCCAATTCGGCTGGGCAGCGTTTGGCTTTAAGTCACTCTTAGGGCAATGGGGCATGCTCAGAGTATCTCTACCTGATCTAATCAGAAATGAAGAGATTCGTAAAAGAACTAAAGTTACCGACATACTTAAAAGAATCGTGAACATCAAGCGGCAGCTGGCAAGGCACATAGCCTGCAGGACTGACGGCCGTTTGAGCGGAGAGCTCCTCGAGTGGCGGCCGTGTACCGGGAGAGGCAGCGTTGGTAGCCAACAAGGTGAACCTACGATCTGCAGGCGTATTTACTAACTACGATTGGTAACTAGAACTGTCATTTTTGAAGGAAACTTTATATTCATCTTTGGTTAAGTGATTATGTGTTACGGCGGCGTTCATAATAGCAGTAATGGATATTCAAAAATGACAGTTCTATAGTTAGCAACCGAGGTAAGATAATAGCCCCGCTGGTGGGGGTCGCGGGAAGCCGCTGGATCAACAGTGGACGCCTCTTGGCTGAGATGATTATGAAATTTTATAGCTAATTCTTTTACGCTTCATTATTGTCTTTTAATAATACTAAAATTCCTTCTTATAAAAGAGACCAAGGGTGTTACGGATTTTCGCATCTGCATCCGCAAATGCGGAATATTCGCATCAATTCAGACATCTGCATCCGCATTCGCATCCGCATCAATTAATGCGGAGCTTTTACGGATGCAGATTCATATCTGTAACAAGCAACGACATGTAAGGAAAGTGGGCGGGGTCAGAGTGGCACGTGCCTTGTGCGTGTTTGCTGGTATAAGAAATATGATTAAATAAAACATTTATTAAAGTTAAATCGATTTTCATTTATTTGTGAAATTAAAAATTGATATCTCAAAAAAATACTGAAATCCGCATCCGCATGCGCTTCCGCGGATGTCTACCCCTAATAATCCGCATCCGCGGATGTCAAATTTTTTGCATCCGTAACAACCCTAGAAGAGACTGCGAACAAATATTCTTTTGCCTCTTACATTAAATATGATTTATAGTTTTATTATTTCGTCTAATGGCCGTAAGGACGAAAGTAGGAAAATGAAAAAAATTGCAGTATTTCTCAATCGACTTAACATAATAGCGACTGGCTTAGGTAAACTATAATAAGAAACAATCTATTCGTTACAATCAATGAATAAAGCGAAGTCAGTGACACACAATCGATTCGACTTAGTAACTCATGTTTTAATAATTTCCGACATTAGTTATAATTTAAGATCCGTACAATAGGAATGTAGTCCATATTGTCGGAGCTTAAGGTCCAATATCAGAACTGGAGCCGAATATCGAGCAGCCTTGAATGTCAGTCCTCGGCGGAGGTTACCACGCAGCCTTGTCCAGGAGGGCCATTGTCAAAGACACACGCATCAATTTTACGCTACTGTGACTATCGAGATTATGTTTGAGCTTAGACCATTTAGTAAAAGGTTTTGAGTAATTAGCTCGCATAGGGTCTCCAAAAATTTGAGTTATATATAGGGGTCAAATTTAACCCCTATATACACGGTGTTTCATAATAACCAATAAATAATCAATGCGTTATCTAAAACTAATTATTAAAATGTGTTTACACGTAATGTCATTCAACCCAACATTTTCATGTATATCATAGCATCATGATCATGTCTATGATTTCGGTGATCATGTCGGTGGCGCAGTGGACTCGGCACTTGCCTTCCAATCGGGGGGTCGGGGTTCGAGACCCGCCATGTACCAATGTGTTTTTCGTTTCGAATTTCATATGTACATTTGTCTGACGCTCCTGCGGTGAAGGAAAACATCGCGAGGCAACCTGCATACATCTGCGAAGAAATTCAATGATGTATGTGAAGTCGACCAATCCGCACTGGGCCAGCGTGGTTGACTAAGGCCTAATCACCCTAACATAGGGTAGGCTCGAGCCCCTCGGTGGGGACGTATATGAGCTGTGATGATGAACGCAGTGATTATTTATTGGTTATTATGAAACACCGTGTATAACTCAGATTTTTGGACTGGGTAAAATGATGACGATGATTTTGTAAATTTCCATTTGCATGTTGGAGACACAGGTTCAAATCCCGCCCGAGGTGTAATCAATAAATGAAAACTCGAAAATATTGATTTATTTGACAATATAATAAGTTAATTAAAAATTACGCTGGAATACGAAAAGCCTCGGTAATTAACTAGGTACGCAGTGCAATCGAATGCAATCAAAGCGCAAAAGCAGCTGAAGCCGATTTTTTTTACCTTTTGAACATGCTTTTCAAAAGGTAAAAAAATCGGCTTCAACTACTTTTGCGCTTTGATTGCATTCGATTGCACTGCGTATCGCAAAATATTACGACTGAAAGTAGGTAGGTACCTAATAATCATGAATACAGTCGTTAATGTTGGGGTTTAGATAGATGTTATATTTTTTTGATAAACTGGCAAAATTTACCTCTTCATTTATGTTGTAGTTGGTGTTCAAAAAAGGGATTTGTACAGTTAACTGGATAGAAAATAATGAAGTTAACAATTCAATCAAACAATCTTTGTTCAGTTGGGATTTTTAATATATCGAACACGTTGTGACGATAATTCAATCGTGCGATGTTTCATTCTATCGATCCTTAATTGATGCGACAACATTAAGTGCAAAAAATTCTGTTTCGTCAAAACCTTGATAAAAAGCTAACAACTAACTAGTGTTATAACTAAAGAAGTCTTATATTATTGCATACTTTATACCTACGTGTAGGCGGAAAATCTTACCTACAAGATGACAAAAGGATTCCGTTGGCAGCTGACAAAAGCGAAGACAGAGAAAAGTAACTGACGCACCTTTTCTTTTATTTGGTTTGATATAGAGATACCGAGATACACATAGGTACTTTAACAAACATTAAATAGACAATTCAAAAAACACGCACTTAGGTATTGTCGATTGTCAATAAAAGGTGACCACAACAACGTAGGTAAACCTACTTTAAATTCGCCAGATCTAATATTAGTCTTTGACGCAATATTGAGATGACTCTTTTCAATCAATTGGGTGGGATAACAAAAACAAATGGAATGGAATGAACATTAGCTTAGATATACATATAGTACCTACACGGTTATTTTTTTATCACCCTGGAAAATTTAAGGGACGCTTTACGACATGGTATTAAAATGATTTATTTTAAAT
This sequence comes from Schoenobius gigantellus, assembly GCA_963935595.1. Lineage (NCBI taxonomy): Eukaryota > Metazoa > Arthropoda > Insecta > Lepidoptera > Crambidae > Schoenobius > Schoenobius gigantellus. The sequence continues at coordinate 25,777,265 of OZ012553.1, read as the reverse complement.
ATGAATAAAAAAATAACTCACTTAATTTTATAAGTACTTATTAATTTTCTAAAAAATCCAAAAAATTTTGCACAAAAAAAACAAAAATTCTCTAAAAATGCTGATCTCAACTAAATCAGCATTTTTAGATTTTTTGTTTTTTTTTATTTTTTATATAATAATGGATGTGTCCTGAATATGAATATTTCATGAACTAACCCTTCAATAGAAATTTTTTAATCATTATTTGACTAACTGTAGCCAACAGATTTTCTATACAGTCTCCATATTGCATATTATTATTATTTGACAAAAATTTAAAAATCAGATTTAATGTAAATTGATGTAAATGATCAAATTTTCTTTTTTTTGTGTGCCATTTGCTTTGGGTTCTTTCTAACCTCATATTGGGGTCCCTTGTGAGCCCTGCACTTTGACCCCTGAGAATCTTTTGTGCTGATATTTCTTTGGCTTCTTAAATGACATTTCTTAATAGTTAACAATCATCTAATTTGGTAGCTATTAGGTATCTTATCTTATTGTAGGGGCAGCTCAGCGTGAGAGACTTTGCACTTCGACCCATTAAGGATCTTTTGTGATTCTCCTTGTTTAGTCCTTAAAGCCATCACCACCTTCGCTATCACGGTATGTGGTAGCTAATTTTTTTACAATAATGTGGGCAAACAATCTGACTTGATGGTATGCTACAATAAGTACATGTGATTGCCAACTTGTGACACAAGATGCCAAATCACAGTACAGAGAAGTTTCACTTACCCTTCAAACTAGACCACAGCAATACATCTAATGTAGTAGGTACACAGTAGAGAGTACAGGCACGGTAATAATATACATATAAGGTACAGAGCCTCCTTCTGGCCTGCTTTTGGCAACAAAATTAATTGCATAAATTACTCATAAAATTTTCATATTGAGTTACATTTTTAATATTTTCATTTTGTGTCAACAAGTAGATGTTGAGCCAAAGATTCAATTAATCTTTGTATTTGTTTTGTTACTTCATTTTATTAGGTTAGGTTCCAAAATATAAAAAGTGTAATCTAAAATCCCAAAGTTTTATTCATAAAAATAGAAATAGAATAGAAATAGAAAAAAATTTATTTAGTACAGACACAATTGAACAGCAAGATACAGAATGTAGGCACACAACGAATTATATATAAAAATGACATAATTGCGCTGAGCGTGCACGCACTTAAAGGTTTGCCAACTCAGCATAAATTTGCTGGGCGTCTGTGAAAACACAAAAGTGGGTATGTGTCTTATGTGTGAATGTCACGCCAACAAGCCGCATCAACCAACCAATAACAAGCCGCCCTACTCTCTTCACACACATTTTTTTATAACTCTACCTTAGATCTATGAACTCTACACCCCACATCTTTAGAGTTCGCAACTTTGCACATATATCACAGGTCCTGACATATAAGAAACAACAAGTGTTGTTAGATTTGTGTTTTTGATCTAAACATCTTATTGCTTTAAAAACCCATAGATCAAAAACAATAATCTTTTTTGAACAAAGTGACATTATAACAAACCAAACGAAATTATTTATTCTTTAGTTAGGTTAGACTGGCTCAGTGGAGACCAGCCATCTGCACCGGATATATTGTCAATTGAAAGATGGCACTGTTGTCATTTAAAATGTGGTATGTCACCTCATGTCACACATGATAAGCATTGTGATTGTATATTGCAGGGGTGACCAACTTGATTATACCGAAGATGTACTGATTTCTAACAAAATCTTGTGGGATCTACCAGTTGTCGCTTCCCGTCTTTTGTCCATCAAGAAAGAATAAATAAATAACCTGATGCAACAGCGTTTGAAAAATAAATACCAGATGATGTGCGCAATAATTGGTGATTGCATTACGCAGTCTGTTCTGCATTTTTTTACATTAAAATATTATTCTTAGGTAAAAAAACTTATATTTTGCCTTGCCACAATCGACTGGATTGATAGGCACGTTCGACCGGTCAATCGCGATTGGCCGCTTGAACACCCCTGGTATATTGGAACAGCTTGGTTTCCCAAACATAGAGAGTTACAAACAATAAAGTAGTTGTAATAATTTGTAGACTAGGAAAGACCTAACAGTTTATGCCACAATTTCTGGTGTGAAACGGCAGTGCCAGCATTGCTTGTTTATGGTAAGACAGTCCGTGAAATTATAATACTGTAACATCTTAGATCACATAACAGTAACATACACCGTGGCTCTTGTAGGGGTTGTGTATTAGAGATTATTGCTAGTTATATTCATTGTACCACACCACCATACCATCAAGCCATAAAAACATTAATTGTGGGTGTTGGTGTTTTAAGCAGGCACTACAATAGTGCATATTATCCTATGAGTTTTGTGCCTTTGAATTTGGATTCACCACGGTTTGGAACAGTAGATTTGGAAAGGATACAATTATAGGAAATGTGATGTTAGTTCCAATTTGGGCACAATCTCTTTTTTCATAGTCTTTACAACTAAGATAAAATTGTCTCACTGTAAGACAAATCAAGCCCACGATTCCAAACATTTGATCAAGCACACTGAATCACAGAAGAGCATATTTCAAAAAGAGTCTGCCACATGAAATATACTCATATGTTTAATATATTTTTGATATGTGTCATGTTTTACTTTCAAACTTATTTATTACTAGCTTTCAGCTCGCAGCTTCGCCCCCGTAATCTTCATTTTTCCCGTGGGAAATCCATAATTTCCCATGGGAAAATATTCTATAGCATAAATTACTCAGTGATATTGTAGCATTCTATTAATGAAAGAATTTTTCAAATCGGTCCAGTAGTTTCGGAGCTTATTTAATACAAACATAGAAAAATACAAATCTTTCGTCTTTAATATTACTTTAGATAAAACACAACAAAATCTTGAAAATTATATTCATTTTCAGTGGGTTAAAATATGGTGGGATACAAGTTCGGTGGACTACTACCAAACAAACAATTGTTATCACTGTCTCCAAATTTTTGTGATAATAAGCCTAAATTACTTATAATAGTGCATTTAAAATATGTTTCTTGAAATTTAGCCATGATGCTATAAATCTAGCCTAGGCTTAGAACGGATTTCTATTAAAAGCTTTGTTTTGTATTAAAAGCTTGAGAGAAACCAGGTTTTTTAATATGATAGAGCAGTTTACACTGTTTAATTTTGTTTTATTCTTTACTGCAATATTTAACATAACCTACAATACAAAATGATAAGATTAACTTACCCTTGAAAATGTTCTCAGGCGATTAATTCGAGGATTTGATGGCACATTATTCAAGGAGACCTTCGACATCTTCAAACTTATTTAATCGTTTAACCAACAAAAAAAAGATTCACACCTTGTTCACAAAAACAAAAAACTAGCACAAAACCTCTAATATCACAGCAAGTTTTTAAGTAACATATTTATTGGTTATTATAAAATCTACGAGACTATTTTTATTTTTTGTAAAGTATAACAAAAGTTTAATTTTAACTCCACAAATCAACAATTACACAAGACACAACTCTGATAACCAAGGTGATCATTAAACAAGGCATTAAACTATGTTGTTTTATACACTCAAATTAAATAAAACAAATTTAAATCCAAAACAAAAGCCTATAAAAACAAAATGATGATAATTATTATTTGACAGCTGGCTTAGTATCTGACGTTTCGATTCACGCACAAAACGGACGGACAAGCGCACCAACCACTCCTCACGAAGTCAGTCCAACAACTGTCATGTGCACAGAACACAGGGTTGCCAGATGTAATTTTCAAATTTACGCCAGATGAAAAAATATTTTTCGCCAAAATGATACGTTTTTAAAGAAAAATCGCCAATTTTGATTTAGTATGTACAATTGTAAAATAATTTGATAAATATTCTGTTCTGAGATATAATATATTGGATATTATTGCGATTGTCTTTCCTTTTACCCCATATGATGTTGTCTTTGGAGTTGCTAGCTTTCAAATTCGAGGCTCACAGCTTCTCGGGCCTACACTATATGGGCCATTTAGAAGGGACAGTATGGTCAAGTCCGAAACTATAAGACATACAAAACTAAATATTTGTTCTAATGACTATGTCAGTGTATAGAAAAAAAGCATTCATCGATTTAATACAATGCAATTTAGTATCATGTTTCACAGTAACATTTACTATAATGGATATTAACAGACTATTTGTTATATTTTTTAAATGAACTTATGTAATACTTGCACGTCTATAAACGACAGAATATGTTTAAACGTAACAACTCTATTTACCAATAATTTTACCATCTTCCAGCAAATAAATTATTATTATTTCTGCTTATAACCTAGACGATGGATGTCAAAAAAGAAATATTTTTTTAATATTCCGGGACCGGGTTCGATAACCCGTTTAGTAGACATTAGAAATGTATTACTTGATTTAATTTAATGCTTTAATTACTATTAATTTAATTTTAATCATTATGATTTTAATGTAATCTATACTAATATTATAAAGCTGAAGAGTTTGTTTGTTTGTTTGCTTGAACGCGCTAATCTCAGGAACTACTGATTCAAATTGATTTTTTTTTTTGTGTTGGATAGTCCATTTATCGAGGAAGGCTTTAGGCTATAATAACATCACGCTACGACTAATAGGAGCTGAGCATCAATGACAAATGTTGCAAAAACGGGTAAAAAATATAGGGCGAAACGTAGTTCGCTGGCACAGCTAGTATATTGTATATACGTCCGTAATTGGCAATCTATTGCTATCCAAACTACCTACCTAATTTTTAGAACCATTTGTACACAGTTCTGACAATAAATGATTATCTTATCTAACCGAACTGAGAATGTATTTTTTTAAATAATGAATGCTGTTTTTCTTTTCACCAAAATCAGTGACATACTTCATAAGAACAGATGTTTATTATCTTTTAGTTTCAGACTTGCCCATACTGGCTTAACCTGTATAACGCGTTGGTGGAGACACGAACTCAGCCGTGGGATGAATGTTGACCTTTGTTCTTTCTTAGAATTTACAAAATGTGATTGGTTCGTATAGATTCCACAGAATAATTGCATGAATTATGTTCGCAAACAATAAATAAAGCGTGCAAAATACCTAAATAAAAGTTAAACATACTGCATCTTAATTACATTTGTTATGGAAATAACTAGAAGAAAAGAGATAGCTATACTGACTCAACTGCGATGAAATATAGAGCAATTGTGTAAACTAATAGTATTCATTTGGCAGACTGAATACATAATACTTTGACAGACAGAGCGTACGGTTTCATTTGTAAAACGGATAATTCTCATAGTAATTGACAAATGAAACCGTACGTTTCTATCTGTCAATTGAATACGATTAGCTTACACAATTGCCTAGCATAGTAAGTCAAAAGCAAAAATGACTATAATCACGAGTCTCGTTGACTCGTGATCACAGTTTAATTGTTTTCGGATTTTGAATGGCTAAGGAATTCGCCAGAAATTCGCCTTTCTGATTTATTTTCGCCAACTTTTTCGCCAAGGTTTTTAATTCGCCAAAACTTCGCCAGGAGCTTAATTTTTCGCCATTATTGCGTAAAAATACCCCAATCTGGCATCACTGACAGAACATAATCACGTGTGTGTCATTTTATAAAAACAAATCGTTGCGCGCCAAGCGCGGATAATCATGGCGCGAATATTTAATTATTTATATTCAACAAAACATTAACCTTTATTTTTGACACAACAAATCATCATTGTTTAGTTTTTTTATTAAGGAATTTGTGCTCTATTTATTTTAAGCCATATTTGAAAGTTGCCATATTTGAAACTTTGCTTGATAAAATACTTATAGCTTTTTAAAGGTTTTTTGTCCTAAATTCATACTTTTTTATAAGTAGAGTTTAGAGCCAGTTAAAAAAATTGCTCTTTCACGAGGATTGATGCAATACATAAGTACCTACTTAGTTTTACTCGTCACCTACCCGGCTTCACAAACGAAAACATTACTGTTACTTAATTACTTAATTACAGCTTAATTACATTTAAATCCATTTTTGAAACACTTAAGTAAGTAAGTAATCATTTATTAAAAAATCTAGGGCATTATCAGACGCATAGTGTGCATACATTAAATTGTGAGGCGCGTCAAAATCAAGCAAGAGTCAACCGCTCATATCATTTTACATTATCGATAAGTACTTCGGGGCTCAAAGGGCGTATACACCAATAATGAATTTTAGAGTAATTCAAAACATCGTTTTCTTTTGCAAATATTTTTATGTAATTTCCATGTAATTTCATTATCTTTTTAGCTATAAAAATGACTCCTGACTAAAAATCCTTATTTATAGACGCATAATACTGAATTAGAATACTATAAGTGTCTTTGATAAGTAGGTTGTGTTTACGCCCTAGACAATACGTTACTATGTCGTTTACGCCCAAAAATGTGCTGCTTTCTCGGGAACCCAGGGTTTAATCACCAGTAAATAGTATAATAAAACCATTTATAAGCGAGTTCAGTTGTTTTAATATTGTTTGATTTCTCGTTGTTCTGTTTACTTGCATATTTACTAAAAAACTCAAATATTTGTTATAAAGTTAATCACTTCTTTTAGTCAGTATGTCTATCTCATAAAATTATTCATCACCCAGTTATTTGGGTTGGTCAGTAACAAATGTAATGAAACGCCAATTATAATTAAATAAATGTTTAAGAATTAAGTAAGCTTAAGCTTTGCCTAAACTTAGTTGGCCTGTCATCGCACTTACTTAACCGGCCATTTAAATTGTTTGATTAATAATCACAGTAACTTATAAATCTAGTCGGTGCAGTAGGTATACCATAATTTATATAAGTTAAAAACCTCACAACCGTATATTAAGTTTAAGGGCATAGACGCCTTTGTTTTATTATTTTATCCGTTGTTTTGCCATTACGTCCCAAAAACGAAAAAAACAAACGGTGTTTTTCTTGTGGAACGTCGGGGCGTATAGTGTACGCATACTATCATATTTATTTTTATCTTTTTTTTACAATATTTTTATATTTGTTTTAAAAACGTATTCGAAAGAACTTTTTAATATGGATCGATAGAGCGAAAACTTCAAATTAAAAAATCATATCGAATAAAGGTATCGAATTATCGCACTCATAGTAAGAGAACAACCGAATTTAGATAGATAGATAGATATAATCTTTATTGCACACATGGACATTACAAATCAAACATTATAGACAAAAAACCAACATGAGTACAAAAGGCGGTCTTATCGCTAATAGCGATCTCTTCCAGACAACCTTAGGGTGGACATGGATGACAATGAAATAATAGTAGATTATGTGCACAGCATCATTGAATATATAAATAAATATTAGATACATAAAACTATGAATATACATAATATAATAAATATACAACCGAATTTAAAATTTTGGAAACGAATTTTACATTAAGTTAGGTGTATTTCGTCATGAAAACAGTTGTTTTTCTTTCGCTATATTGTAGAGCTTGCTTTTTTAGGTCGATATCTAACTGTAACTCGTTTTGACAAAATTTTGAATTTGGTCGTTATCTTACTCAGGTAACGCTACACCACCATTTTTTATTTTTGGGTTTGATGGTGTGATGACGTGTGTCTAGGAGGACCAATCTAATTATTTTTTATCTTTTTAGTACCTACATTAAACTTCTTTTCAATTAAACTGTTAAACTTAAAAATAGCTTTTTTATATTTGATATTTTTAATTTTTTTTTCGGTTATTGTGTTCTTTTGTTTCTTTTCAGTCTACAGTAACTTTCGTCACTTTTATGTTGGTGAACTGTATATAATTTCTCACACTGATAAGGTCAAACACTTGAGCTTTTCTCATCATTAAGATTTCGTAAACTGGCCTGACCATAACGCAAAATGCTTTTTTTTCTTTATTTCTCCTGAGGATGCTCTTATTACTTGACTATCATTTTTCCTTAAAAGAATTTTGCTTTTGATACAGTAGAACTAAAATTTTCAACATTATTTTTAACTAACTTCGAAAAAAGGAGGAGATTCTATGTTTGACTGTATCTATTTTTTTATGTATGTTCACCAATAATAATTACTCCGCCATTTGTGAGCCGATTTTCAAAATTCTTTTTGTAATCGTAAGAGTATACTCCGGGAGTGGTTCCGTTGACATCAAGTCATGATCTGATAATGGGATCCCAGAAAAATCGAGGGAAACCCTTAAATTTCATATATGAATAGGCACTACAACGTGTTTCATGTTTTTTCTGAAGATATTCAAGTATTTGCATTTGGTAGTCAACATTTCGGTTCGAGCGTCGGTGGCGCTGTGGACTCGGCACTTGCCTTCCAATCGGGAGGTCGGGGTTCGAGACCCGCCATGTACCAATGTGTTTTTCGTTTCGAATTTCATATGTACATTTGTCTGACGCTCCAATCCGCACTGGGCCAGCGTGGTTGACTAAGGCCTAATCACCCTAACATAGGGTAGGCTCGAACCCCTCGGTGGGGACGTATATGAGCTGTGTGTGAGTCAACATTTATCATGTTACTGAGCTGATGGTGGAAGGTTTCTGGTAGAAGGAGGTTGGGAATAATTCTTTCAATACTGCTTAGAGCGAACGTTTTTTTGGGATTTCTGGTTAGTGTTTGGCTTGGCTCAAATTCTAATACGTATGTATAAAATATACTAAAAATATTGTTTTTTTTTACAAAAATAAAACCGACTTCAAAAACACCAAAAAGTCATAAATTTTTAGTCATACAGTTTTATATTTGAAGTCGAAGCAGTATGTTGTAGAATATTGGAGTATCATATTTGAATAAAATAATATACGTAATGTTATTATAAAAAGTTTAGTAAAACAGAGTAAAAATTGTATCTAATGAACGTTATATCCTTTAAAATAAAATCATTTATAATTATAACAAATGCCCCAAAATATTAGGGATATCATTAATAATACTTGACACTTAAAATTATGGCAACACATTTTAGGACTACTAATATTATGTCAAAAGAAATCAGGGATTTCATTAATTATGCTTCATAAAATTATTCCTTTGGATAATTGTGCCTTATACAAATTATGCAAAGAAAAATTTTCGATTATTATGCTTAGTTATTTATGCCAAGCGTCTTTATGACAAACAATATTATGCCAAATGAAAGGTCCCCCTAAACTAATATAGCTAATCACTTCGGTTTAAGTTAGAGCTTTTGTCTTTATTTTTTGTTGGACCACTCAATAAAAGATGGAAGCAGTTACATAGGAGCTATAGTTCGAAAACTCCTGTAAATACAGGTAGAGTCCAAATGTACAGGAAAATTATAACGCTATTTAGGTATCTAGCTCTTGGATAGAAATAATAAAAACAAAGTATTTATTTGCGCAATACAACTTAACTAATGATGTTTACTTAAAAAAATAAATTTTCAATATTTTCTGCTATGCAAAAATTACTTAGGTAAGTTAAGTATTGTATAATGCCAAATAAAAATAATAATACTATACTAGGTGTCAATTTGGGAGGACCAAATTCCACGTACCGACGACTGTATCACCGCTTGAGAAGACAGCCTGCCCCGTGGCTGACCGTGCGTTAAACTCTCGTGACCCGGGTCGCCCGTCGCACACGGGGGGAGAGGCACTCCCCCCGTGTGCGACGAGGAGACGAGGAGAGGTCCCGTTTGGGCAGAATGCCTCTGCCCCCCGTGTGCGACTCGCGCCCTTTTTTTTAACCACCCATGCGGGAGTGGAGGCGGAGAATCCTCATGGATACCTGAACGGCCGGCCGAACAGGTTATGTCGGACTCTTACCGACTAAACTATGCCTTTCGCCTTTAACCCGAAGGTCATTAAGGCTTCATCGGATGGCGACCGCCCCCTCAGGAAAGGGGACGGTGCAGCGATTCGCGCCTCGGGCTACGCGCACTTACCGCACGGTCAGCCACGGGACAGCCTGTGTTCTAGCAGGCACGCTACCGAGGGATGTTGATGCACCCGTCCACGCGGAGGTGCCAAAACGTAGGGTTGCAGCAAAGGATCGGGAGATAAATTCGTCGCTAAAAGAAGTGCGAAAAGATCGCGCCCAGACGCAGAGGGAGGCTCTGCGCAGGTAGAAAGAGGCACTCGCCTTAGCTTCAGGCCACCGGACGGGCGTTGAAATAAAGATTTGCAATTGTGCAGAATAAATATGTTGATGTGATTCACCTGAACATTTGTGAATAAAATGAAGACTTTTCAGTACTACGACTATGACACGTGAAAGAAAAACAAATTTACAAGCTTTAATAATGTTACCATGAGTTGCTGACGATTCGGACAAATTCGGTTCATTTTGACGTTACATCATTGTTGATACTTAGGTAACTTACTCTTTTTCTTTTTGTTTCTGTACATTGTGTCTTCGTGATGACCTCATATAAAAAAGAGGGACATCACGCTTAATTTTTAGGAGCGTCGGTGGCGCTTTGTACTCGGCACTTGCCTTCCAATCGGGGGGTCGGGGTTCGAGACCCGCCATGTACCAATGTGTTTTTCGTTCCGAATATCATATGTACATTTGTCTGACGCTCCTACGGTGAAGGAAAACATCGTGAGGCAACCTGCATACATCTGCGAAGAAATTCAATGATGTATGTGAAGTCGACCAATCCGCACTGGGCCAGCGTGGTTGACTACGGCCTAATCACCCTAACATAGGGTAGGCTCGAACCCCTCGGTGGGGTCGTATATGAGCTGTGATGATGACGCTTAATTTTATCGACAAAAACGTATCAAAAATTCAAATTCAAAGTCCACTACTAAGGCCCCGTTTAAATCAAACGGTGTTATAACATTTAAACTAAAGGATCCATCGCAACAAAATCAACTCAATACTAAATGGAAGTACCTGAATGTACTAAGAAGTGCATTTACAGTGCAGTACCTTCATTTACATAAACTAAAATAGTGACATTTATGACAAAAACACGATTCTTTTAATTAATAAAACGCTCCCTTTATCAAACGTTTTATTATGTTGAATGATACCACAAGGTATTAATTATCAAATGGTACAGAATAAAAAAAATAAAAAGCCATAAAAAAATAATTGTTGGAGTATTTAATACGTTTTTCGTCGATAAAATGAAGCATACTTTCCTGCATTTTAATAGAATATGTACATTACTAATACTCACACTGTATATAATATAAGTTCTTCCAATTCGATGTTATTCAAAGAGATATAGATAGTTTAATATCCTAAGGGTTAATTTTTCATTTGCAAAATAACTTTGCAGTAGGTATCTATAGTAGTTCAAAATCTGTCCTACTTTTTGTCAATTAACTCATAGTTAGAAAATTTATGTGATATCAGCCTTCAAACATTTTTTTACCAAGTAAATGAAATAATCAAAATCAAATAGAATACTCGTATGTTTATTTTGAGCCTCACATCAACAAGCTTCAATTTTAAAATTGTTGCAATCTTTTTTTAAGCTAACGACATAAGTGTGAAAGCGTTAAACACTTTTATGGAATAAATGCCCTAAAACACATATCATATATTTTTTTAATCTAGAATTAACAATGGACAATATTATGAATTAAAAATTTTACCTAATGTTTCAATACTTAGATAATATTCATCAGATTAAAATATCCATTTGTTCAAGCTCAGCAGCTTCTGGAAAAAATTACGTAATACTGAAACCTGTATTTTTTCAAATTGCGATATAAATTTTATTCATTTTACTTCAAAAAAGTTGAATAAATACGAACAAATATATCTGGTTCCAAGAATTCTGATTAAGGCATGGTGCAGGAGGTTATAACAGGAGGCAAGAGGAAGGGCAGTAGGTAGATACGTAATCAGCTGTGTTACCTACACTTGAGGTTCTGTTCATCTATGAATATTTTTCAATTCAAAATTATCCGAATTCTGTATCAAGCTGAAACAGAATTTCTGTCAAGAGAAACGATGGATCAATATCGAACAAAAAGCTCTATCCACACCAACACCATTTAATATTTAACCACACATACTTTTAATTCTTTACGCAATCGGACAAATACACAAACATGCAAACCCGGGCCAAGTTTTGAATTCGACACAAAAATTGCCGCATACGGCGTCCCATTTATGAAGGGTTAGGACACTCACCAGGGACTGGTCTGTGGGGTTGGCGCGAATACGGGGTTCTTCGTCGTCGTCTGGCGTACATTCGGCGCCTGCAGTCTGGCCCATGGTCGGAGCGACCGCGTGCGTGACTGTGCGTCCGCGTTGGCGTGGCGTCCGTGTGGTTGCGGCGTGCGCCGCGTGGAGCAGCCGCCCGCGCGTGTGTCGCGCGTCCACTGCCGCCACTGCCGCCACTGCCGCAGCGGCTCCCGGTTCCTTAGACAACCCTTCGGATTAGGGCTGCTCTGAGCATCGATAAATTTTATATCACACGTGCTGCGTTCTATACAAGGAAAATGTTTAGATATGTTACTATTTTCTGAAAACGTCTGCTTTAGTGCTTAAAATACTATTTGAATATAATTTTAGTCATCTATTGTTAAGGGTTAAAAATGTTCATAGCTTCTATTTTGGGAATATACAAATAGTTAATAAGATATTTTGATTGCTATTGAAATAAGATCACGATGACAATACTTAATTATATTCCTATAGTATCATTGGGCTTACAAATCCAGATAATGTACGTACATGCAAAGGATAAAAAGGACTTGCATATAATACAAATGATAGTAGAAAATAGTTTGTTGTTAAGCAAATATATTATTAAGCAAATTCAAAAAATCAGAACTTATTTGGTCAGGGTAAATATTGACCAGAAACATTGTGAAACTCATAAAACATTTCTTGCGATACAGCGGACTATTTGACAGCGTCTCGATCATATAACACTATAATATTTTTTAGTAATTTTAAGACATTCTTATAAAATAAAATTATTTGAAGTTGTTGAACTGACGAGATTTATCGACAGGCGGCCCGCTCATTACTAGCAGACGGACGGTCGATACAGCAAGCGCAGGTTCGCTCAGCTAGGAGCTTGACAGTTCCGAACTCTACAATTGTTTCTCTCTACGACTATCTGCAAGCTTTCGCTGAATACCAAAACTTTTATTTACACGCAGGAGTTAAGTGTAAGTTGCACCGATAAAAGTTAAATTCACAAAGCTAGTTCATTTTGACGACAATTTCCCATTTATCGTACCAAATTGATTTTAACAGTGAAATTACCCACACCTATGTTTGGAAGTAGCATGCTGTCGAATAGTTTTGGTAATCTTATAGGTGCTATTCGACTTTGAATAATGCCTTGATTGCAGAGGACATAGAAGCTTCAAAAGATTTATGTAGAGGAAATCGTATACCCTCGTAACCCTCCCAAAATTGCGATTCTTTTAACAATAAACACTATATTCGCTCGCAAACTATACCAACCTTCTCTCACTCGCATTTTTAACCGACTTCAAAAAAGGCGGATGTTCTCAATTCGATGCGTATGTTTTTGTTCACGCTCGAGGAAGAGCGAGTGGCAACACTGCATTTGTGGTCTGTGCAGTGAGAGCTTTTTTTTGGCGGCCGGCCGCATGTGACATGTCAGTTGAGTCGAGTCGAAATGTCACGACATTGTTAGAGGTTATATGCGGGCCGGAATATATAACTAGCAAATTGTATTTTGCGCGGCGCACCTAATATCGGGGTGCGAAAGCCCGCTTTGTGTTGACCAACGGTGTCAAAATCGCGTGTGTGAGCCGTGGTGGCCTAATAGGCATTTGTAGTGCTCCGGTCTCCACCGGTGGATCCACTGCAGAACTTCAGGAGCCGCGACTTCCTTCGAGCTAGCTGAGGAAGTCCACCGGCTACACACGGAGACAATTGGAATCGGGGTAAGCCACAATGCTTTCTATGAGTTGGTAGTGGGGTACAGAATTCAGCAATACAAGTCGGCGAAACGCCGACGTGGTGGTGTCTACCTTGGGCATCACCATCTCTTGGTAGCAGAGCGTGGTTTTTAGATTTGAGTGGTTCTTAGATTTGAGTATTTGATTAGTATTGTACAATTAATATTGTAATCTTGTTGGTTGTCCAAACGGGCAATACATATTAATTGGTTTTGATTGCTGATTTTAAACCGACTACCAGCTCATTTGTGGACCGATCTCCTTAACTAATTGTCATTGTATATGAAAAATTGAGGTTAAATGTCTTTTGTTGTTCTAGTTAAGTTCTAGCATTTACCTACATTTGATTTTGGTTTGTTTTTTCATATCTTTGTTTTGCCCTTGACTATTTTGTTTGTTAAGTTGTAAACTTATACTTGAATTTGATTTGTTTAAAAAATTTTTTGCTGCTAAATGACTTTGCTGTTGTTGTAATACACTATATTGCTGTGTTAAGTTTTAGCATTTCCATTTGATTTTGTTTTGTTTGCCTCTGAATATTATGTTTGTTAAGTTATTGACTTAATACTTGATTTTAATTTGTTTGAAAAATCCTGTTGTTAAATGCCTTTGTTGTTCTAGTTAAGTTCTAGCATTTACACTTGATTTTGGTTTGTTTATATATTTTGTTCTGCCTTTGAAGTTCCTCCCGATCTGTTTTATTGTCTGCGGTTGTCGGTCTGTTTGTCCGTGTATTATTATAGTGTTTATTAATTTTGGTGCAAAATGGTCCCGCCAGTCAGCCCGCTTAGTGGTGCCCGCGCGGGCGCACAAAAGATTTTGAGATGGTTTGCTAGTGCCGTCGCTTTGGTAGACCGACCAGACCGAGAACAGGCCTTGTTAATTCGGCATGAGGGAGTACCTGCTCGCTTGAAGGAATTGGAGCAGCTTTTTGTTGTTCATCAACAATATTTGCTCGACCACCCAGCCGAGGGTGCCGCTGAGTTGCGGGCAGTCGACCAATTTAATGCCGATTATGATCAGTGTTTTGAACAGGCGGATGTGATCATAAACAAGGCTCAGGCTATCCTATTCCCGGAGGGGTGAGTCGTGCACGCCCGGGGAGGTCAAGCCTACCCCGGCCGGCTTGCTGGGCAGACTGCCCACTTTAGACATCCCAACCTTTGATGGGAACCTGGCTTCTTGGATGGGGTTCATTAACCTCTTTGATAGCCTGGTTCACTCGAGGGAGGACCTGTTCCCTAGCCAGAAATTGGCCTATTTGCTCTCTGCCTTACGTGGAGAGGCTGGTGTACTTGTCCAGCATCTACCTGTCAATGATGACAGTTATGATATTGCAAGGGCGTTGTTGACCGCCCGGTATCAGAATGTTCGCTTGCTAGCGGACACACATGTGGCTGCCATTTTAGGGCTGCCACGAGTATCGCGGGTCTCCTCATTGAGGAAGGAGATTTTGAACCCGCTGCTAAGCGCTATTAACGCGCTCAAACGACTTGATCTACCGGTGGACCAGTGGTCCTTTATTTTGCTCCACCTCATCCTCGATAAGCTTCCCATGGAGATGAAGGGGCGCTTTGAACAAAGGTATGGGGGCAATAGTGCCTCCTACCTACCCCCCTTTTCGGATCTCCTCAGATTTTTGGAGGATGAGTGTCGGATGACCGACCACTTGGATCTGGCTCCTATACCGGGACCGAGTACAGGCCGCTATGAGGCGACCCGGGCAGCGCCACGGAGAGAGCGCCGCCCGTACAAGCAATATACTGCCGTGCGGCACAACTCTCCACAAGGGGAGAGGCCGCTGCCTTGTAAGTGTTGCAAGCGCGATGGCCATCGTTTGCCGGCCTGTCCCAAATTTGTTGGCCTACGCACCGAGGGGCGTAGAAATATGGCCAAGCAGCGGAATTGGTGCTACCGCTGCCTGGGGGCCCATATGGCATCGGCTTGCCCCCACCCACGAGATTGCCACTGTTGTGGAGGGGCCCATCACCCCCTTTTGTGCTTCAACAATAGAGACACTCGTGAGGTGGTGAGAGAGAGGGACTCGCACACGGGCGGGGGCCCTCGTAGGTCACCCACATCTCCGAGGAGATCGGAGGGGCGTGCCACCCCTCCGCGGAGATTGGACAGGCGCCCCCCCTCCAGTGAGAGGATTGGGCGCCCCACCCCCCCTACGGGCGGGGGGGATCGACGCGCCGCTTATGAGGCGCCACCGCGGGATTGGGCCGCGGTTATTAGGGAGCCACGCCGGGAGCCGATACGCTTCTCTCCCCCTCTGATGGAGAGACCTCGTTTATCGCGGGCTCCCCCAACTTTCGCCCATCATGGGCACCGCCCGGCCCCCCGATGTCGCTTTGATCGGGGCCAGTACGTGCCGGATTGGGACCCGCTCGAGCGCCTTGAGTGCCCTATTCCTCCGCCGCGCACGCATTTTTCCTTGAACCCCCCTTCCCCCCCGTTGCGGGGAATGCGGGAGGATTTTCATTAAACCAACTGTCGGCTGCAACCCCCCCACAGGAGCAGGTGCTGTTACCAACAGCCTCCGTACAGGTGTGGGGCCCGAGGGGCACCTTTGTTTTAGTTCGCGCCCTTTTGGATACGGGAGCTCAGGGTTGCATTGCCTCCAACTGGCTGGTCCGGCAGTTGAGTTTGAACACATCTCCATACCTTGAATCGGTACGAGGAATCGGAGACCTGCGGATCCCGGATCCGATCGGTCAGGTTTTGTTCTCCTTCTCCCCCCACTTCTCTTCAGCGCCCAAAATTGGCGCTACCGCGATTGTTTATGAGAAGGTTGTTGGTCAGCTTCCGCAACAGCACATTTCGCGCGCTGTCGTTGATGCGACATCAGGATTGACCTTGGCTGACCCTTCCTTCCACCGAACCGGTCCGATTCACTTATTGCTCGGTGCCGATGTTCTAGGCCGCGTGTATTGTGGGAAGAGGAGAGAGTTACAGAAGGGTGGGCTGGTAGCCTTATCTACATCGCTTGGGTTTGTAGTGATGGGACCAGTTAGGCATAACCCACCATCTCCATCGGTGGACAGTTACATAACTGTTAGCTCCACCTTATCGGATGTCCTTCAACGGTTTTGGGAGGTGGAAGAGCCACCTACCGTGAAGCGAGTGAACCCCTTGGACGAGGAGTGTGAGTTGTTCTACCAGAACAATACAGGTCGCCTTCACTCGGGACGGCTGATCACTCGTTTGCCCTTTTTGTCAGTTCGCCCCTCACTTGGCAGCTCCCGGCCGTTGGCCGAGAAGCGGCTGCTGTCCATGGAGCGTCGCATGAGTAGGAACTCCGACTTCAAACAGAAGTATGTCGACTTCATGCGAGAATATGAGCAACTGGGGCACATGTCGGTCTCGCGACTGGACTGGCGAAACGAGGAACATAATTTTCTTCCTCACCACGCGGTTTTGAAACCTTCCACCGGGAAGATACGCGTTGTTTTTGATGGGTCAGCTCCCACGTCTACCGGAGTTTCGCTGAATCAATGTCTGCATGCTGGACCGAAGTTACACCACGAGGTGGGTGATGTATTGACCAACTTCCGTCGCCATGCCGTCGTCTTTGTGACCGATATCCGGATGATGTTTCGGCAGACTGTGATTCACCCGGACGATAGGCGATATCAGCTCATATTATGGAGGGAGGATCCCAGAGATCCCATGCTGGTCTACGAGCTGAACACCAATACATACGGTTTGCGTTCAAGCCCCTTT
Organism: Schoenobius gigantellus; assembly: GCA_963935595.1. Lineage (NCBI taxonomy): Eukaryota > Metazoa > Arthropoda > Insecta > Lepidoptera > Crambidae > Schoenobius > Schoenobius gigantellus. Next base: position 25,759,638 of record OZ012553.1, on the reverse strand, counting down.
GTGGCAATTCGCTCACTTGTGGAACTCGCTGATCGTGAGCGGTTACGATACCCTCGCGCATCCTTGGTTCTCAAGGAGGATGCATTTGTGGATGATATTTGTACGGGCTCCTCTAGTGTCGAGGAAGCCTTGATTTTGCGAGATGAACTAATTGCTCTTCTCGGGGCTGGTGGTTATGAACTGAGGAAGTGGATGTCCAACTCACCTCAGCTTTTGTGTGACTTGCCAGACGACCACCAGCAGGAGCCTCATATTTTTGAGAATGCCAACACTCCAGATTTACTGTCTGTTTTGGGAGTGCAATACAGACCTGTCCAGGACACGTTCACCTATCGATTGGAGCTGCCAAGCCCCAAGGTCTGGACGAAACGGTTAGTTTTGTCTACAGTAGCTCGTACCTTTGACCCAAATGGCTGGATTAGTCCCGTAGTGTTTTGGATGAAGTGCTTCCTACAGGAACTTTGGTCAGCCGAAGTGTCGTGGGATGAGCCCCTCTCGGGCCGTTTGCTGCGAGATTGGGAGTCCTTCATGTCGTCTCTCCCCGACATTAACGGTGTTAGTATCCCTAGACATATACTGCCTAAGGGACGGTTTACGGCCAGCCTTCATGGCTTTTGTGACGCGTCTGAGAGTGGATACGCAGCCGTCGTATATATCCGGACGGTCGATGATAGAGGAGCTGTTAAGCTCCACTTGCTAATTGCTAAGAGTAAGGTTGCTCCACTTCGGACTCGATTAACGATTCCGAAGTTAGAATTGTCTGGAGCTACTCTTCTGGTTCGGTTGATGAACCACGTTGTTGACACCCTGGGACGTAGTGTGGACTTTGAGTCGCTCTTTGCTTGGTCCGACAGTCAGGTTGTCCTGTGTTGGATTAAGAACTCCGTCCACTCCCTGGAAGTATTTGTGGCCAATCGGGTATCCCAAATACAGGCCTCGAAGGCCACGTTGATTTGGCGCCACGTGCCAGGTGAAATAAACCCTGCTGACTGTGCATCACGTGGCAGCGAAGCCCCTCAGCTTATTGACCACACTCTGTGGTGGGGTCCCGAATGGTTGTTACAGCCGTCTTGGCCTTCCACACCAGCTGTGGTGAAGGTACCAAATCCGGGCTTGCGTGTTCACGCTGTCGAGACTATGGCGGCTCCAGAGCGGGAATTTTTATTAGACCGCTACAGTTCTCTGGACAAGTTGCTCGGCGTGACCGCTTGGATAAGAAGATTTATACGAAATTGTCGCCGGCCTCAGGACAAAGATTTGTGTCCGGTCCTCTCTCCGCAGGAGCGCCAAGATGCTCTTTTGCATTGGGTGCGTATGACCCAGTCTAGAGCGTTTGAACCGGAACTTAAGATTTTCCGTACCGGGACGTCCAAATTGAAGGGACCCTTGGTGCGTTTGACTCCCTTTCTGGATGATAAGGGATTGTTGCGTGTAGGAGGCCGATTGAGGCACGCTAACTTGCCTTATAGATCACGTCATCCCCTGTTGCTCCCCAAGGACGGACCATTGGTGCGATTGTTGATCATTGATCGCCATGTGAAGAATGCTCATGCCGGATGTAATGCATTGACCGCGCTCCTCCAACGGGAGTTTTGGATTTTGTCAGCGCGAAGAATAATCCGATCTGTTATATTTCGATGTCTATCGTTTACGCCCCGAGACGATGCAGCCCCAAATGGGTGATTTGCCTGCTGATCGTGTGAATGAATCGATGACCTTCTTAGGAGTTGGAACTGATTTTGCGGGACCATTCACTATAAAAACGTCGCGACTCCGTAATGCTAAGACTGAAAAGGCTTACTTGTGTGTGTTTGTTTGTTTGGCCACTAAAGCCGTTCATTTGGAGGTGGTGAGTGCGCTCACCATGGACGCTTTCTTAGCAGCGTTAGGCAGATTTGTCTCCCGCCGGGGACTGCCTTCTCTAATTCGGTCCGATTGTGGGACGAACTTCAAGGGCACTGATAGACATATAAGAGAAGTTTGTGAATTTTTAGATAAAAATAATATTGAGATCGGATCCACACTTTCCCGTAGGGGGGTAACATGGCGATACTCCCCGCCGTCTTGCCCTCACTGGGGAGGGATTTTTGAATCTGTTGTAAAGGCCGCCAAGACTCACCTTCGCCGCGTTATTGGGGAGACTATTCTCACGTTCGAGGAACTCGCGACGGTGTTTCATAAGATTGAGGCGGTTCTCAACTCGCGTCCGTTATGTCCGTTGTCTACCGACGCGAACGATTTGCAGGCCCTCACGCCGGGCCATTTCTTGATAGGCAGACCACTTAACGCCCTGCCCGAGTATCCTTATAGAGATGTCAATCCAGGACGCCTTTCGCGGTTTGAGTTGCTCCAGCAGCTTACCCAGAGCTTCTGGCGCCGCTGGCACCTTGAATATTTACACATTTTGCAACAGCGCGTTAAGTGGTCAGATAAGACAAACCCACCGAGGGTTGGAGACCTCGTGTTAGTGAAGGACCCAAACCTGCCACCCTTACGTTGGCGTCGCGGACGCATTGTCCAACTTGCTCTAGGGTCTGATGGTGTGCCCAGGTTTGCCGAGGTCCTAATTGGGGATTCTGTTTTGAAGCGCGCGGTCGCTACTCTTTCTCGCCTCCCCTTAGACTGATTTGGCGGACAGTCCGGGACTGTCCGGAGCGGGGGGATGTTCACGCTCGAGGAAGAGCGAGTGGCAACACTGCATTTGTGGTCTGTGCAGTGAGAGCTTTTTTTTGGCGGCCGGCCGCATGTGACATGTCAGTTGAGTTGAGTCGAAATGTCACGACATTGTTAGAGGTTATATGCGGGCCGGAATATATAACTAGCAAATTGTATTTTGCGCGGCGCACCTAATATCGGGGTGCGAAAGCCCGCTTTGTGTTGACCAACGGTGTCAAAATCGCGTGTGTGAGCCGTGGTGGCCTAATAGGCATTTGTAGTGCTCCGGTCTCCACCGGTGGATCCACTGCAGAACTTCAGGAGCCGCGACTTCCTTCGAGCTAGCTCAGGAAGTCCACCGGCTACACACGGAGACAATTGGAATCGGGGTAAGCCACAATGCTTTCTATGAGTTGGTAGTAGGGTACAGAATTCAGCAATACAAGTCGGCGAAACGCTGACGTGGTGGTGTCTACCTTGGGCACCACCAGTTTTTTTTTTTGAGTGTATGTTACGCGATTACGCCGCCAATTGTGGTGTGGACCGATTTTCAAAATTCTTTTTGTGTTCGATAGAGTATAAATACTCCAAGGGTGGTCTCAAGGTGACTAAAATTAGTATCTGATGATGGGATCCCATAAAAATCGAGGAAAACCCTTAAATTTTTAGATATGTCCAACGTGTTTTGTGTGTATGTTACGCGATTACTCCGCCAATTCTGGACCGATTTTCAAAATTCTTTGTATTCGATAGAGTATACTTAGTCCTGGGATTGTCGCAAGGTCATCAAAGTCAGGATCTGATGATGGGATCCCATGAAAATGGAGCGAAACCTTAATTTAATACTGGTTTCTCAATTCACTAAAAAGATGAAAATAAAAATGATTTTACAAAAAATAAAAACCGATTTCAAAAACACTGAAAAGTTTAAAATAATAATATAAGAATAAGTACAGACAACATCACACTTCTATATTGAAGTCGGTGCCAAACGATGATCTCTTAGAAAGTCTTACATTAAACAAATTATTAAAAAAATAGCGCTCTAAGAGATCTACTCTACTGTTTCTCCGAAGAAACCAACTTTCGTCAACGAACGAAGATCAAACGAAATTTCGTAAGTACTCAATTTTATTTTCGAATACACACACAACCATTTTGTTATACAACTTTCGTGAACGAATGAAAGGAACGAATGAAATGAGACCATTGCAGTAAAATGGGGTGGATAGGGTTTCTGGGGGCAATAGAGCGTAAAATATGAGAAACTAATGGAGTGACATCTTTGCCGTAAAATGGAGTGGATAGGGTAAAGGGTTTCCGGGGTCAATAGAATGGAACGAAAACTTTTCCTTTTTTCGATGTATGCGATTTTCTCGTTAATTTGTTAGAAAATTGTAAATTACTTATGGATAATCTCAAATATTTTTTTCGAAATGAAATCAATCACGATTTTGAGTTTGTATAATATGGAAGGTGAATAGAAGGTCCATAAGACCCATTTCTTAGAAGGAATGTTTCATTCAGTCGCAGGTTACATTTTGTGTTGTGTTAGGTATTTGTGTTCAAGTTAAGTATTCTAAATTGTATAAGAATCTTATTGGTATTTATCATTTGGTACCTATATTTGCAGCTTTTACGTAAATAATATTGATGATTACCTACTGATTTTAGCTTAAAATTAATGACAAGCTCCGTTACCCCATAGCAATTCGATGCTCCTCCGCCTCTTCCTAATTATTAATTATAATTCTCAAATTAAATTCATAATCATCATCATCATCACAAGAGCTCAAATACGTCCCCAACGAGAGGCTCGAGCCTACCCTAAGTGTTTAGGCCTTAGTACGGAGTAGGGACAGGTGGGATACCTACAATGAAACGAAAAAAGCATTTTTATTTTTTAAAAAACTGTGCTTTATATTTTGATAATATTTGTTTAAAACAATCAACAACGGTTCATAATCTACCTATTAAGAATAACAATAAGTTAAAAAAATAACCTGAATCTATAAAAAAATGCGTTTTTGCTCAACGCCTCTTCTGTTTCAATGAGCCCCAGGTCTGGGGTACAATGAAACGGTGTCTGGGGTACATTGGAACAAGGCTCATTGTATGTACCCCGTGTTCCAATGCGCCCCACTTGTCCCTACTATTATATCTTCTGTGGCCTTAGTCAACCACACTGGCCCAGTGCGTATTGGTCGACTTCACATACACCTTTGAATATCTTCGCAGATGTATGCAGGTGTATCACGATGTTTATTCCAACAGCAATTTCAGACTTAGGTACTTAAAAACTCACAATTACGAATATCAAAAGGTTATTTGAGGTCCTGAACTTTCGTAAACTAAAAAAAAATAAAAAAACCCCCGACCTAAAAAAAGGTATATAAGGAGCTAAAAAAAATATTTTTATTCCTTTTAGAGTGATTTTTAATTTTATTTTTTATTTCATCATCATCTATGTTAGGGTGATTAGGCCTTAGTCAACCACGCTGGCCCAGTGCGGATTGGTCTTGATTGGTCAATTTCTTCGCAGATGTATGCAGGTTGCTTTACGATGTTTTCCTTCACCGTAGGAGCGTTAGACAAATGTACGAGTACATATGAAATTCGAAACGAAAAACACATTGGTACATGGCGGGTCTCGAACCCCGACCCCCCGATTGGAAGGCAAGTGCCGAGTCCGACGCTCAGTTTCTATTTTTTATTTCATTCTTTTTAAATTTATAATTAATGTACCAATTGAACCAAAACGCAGCTAATAAAAAATACAAGTAGCTACCATTTTTGAATTACGTATGCGACTTCGAAATCACCGATGTGACTAATAATCACCGATACTCAATAATTCTTATTTTTGAATATCACGTGTGACTACCTTAGTCACGGATGTGATTTCATTACGAGTGCCCTCACCCACTCGTAAACAAGTCATACATAACTGTAGAAACGTTATCTGTGTTTTGTTTAGAGAACAAATTGACAAGTTTGAAGTTGATGTGTGTCAAACTCAAAACTCAAACTCAAAAATCTTTATTCAATATAGACCTTTACAGGCACTTATTGACGTCAAAAAAAACATAAAAATCTTCAACCAAGAACCTAATTAACTAAATTATTTAATCCTTGTATGTACACACACCCCAACCATTATTAAGATGTGTGCAAATACAAGTCAAATGAAAAAAAAAAAAAATTTACTCCACCTGTTCGGAAATTGGGAGAGCCTTCTCGAGAAGAACAGGCAAGAAACTCGGAAGGTCTTGTATTTTTTTTGTCTCCTCTTTTAAAATGCCAACATTACAATATTATATTTCACAAACATTTTTTTAATAATATAGAAATGCCTGTCGGTGTGAGTGGAACAGTTACTCGAATGAAATTTATCCCATTATTACAAAGTGTTAACACCCTTTGAACGTCAATTACACAGATTTAGATCTGTGGTCAATTATCACATTTTTTGTCAATCCCAAGCAGTTTTATCTGTCATATAATCAGACACTTTATAATATGCTTTTTTCATAAGTGCGCCCTTGATAGTGACTTTAAATTTATTCAAGTTAAGTGCTTTAATATTATTTGGGATTTTATTGTAGAAACGTACACAAAGGCCTTTGAAAGAATTATTAATTTTTTTAAGCCTAGTATTTGGTAACGCTAACATATTCTTTTGCCTAGTATTTACTGAATGAATATCACTGTTGTTACAAAACGAATGTATATTTTTATGAACATATACTATATTCTCGTAAATATATTGCGACGCGACGGTCATAATACCAATTTCTTTAAATTTTTCTCTCAAAGAGTCTCTTATTTTAAGGTTATAAATAGCACGAATAGCCCTTTTTTGCAGCACAAAAACAGTCTGAATGTCGGCAGCATTTCCCCACAGCAAAATGCCATACGATATCACACTATGAAAATAGGCAAAGTATACAAGTCTTGCTGTATCAACATCAGTCAGCTGACGTATTTTCCATACAGCGTAGGCTGCAGAACTAAGTCTCTTCGACAATTTATCAATATGTGGGCCCCACTGAAGCTTTGAATCTAAAGTAATACCAAGAAATACTACGGTATCCACAAGGTCCACATTTTTATGCTTTATGTTAACAGTGGTGTGAACCTCTTTAACATTGGGTAAAACAAATTTTATACATTTAGTTTTCCCTTCATTGAGGCACAAGTTATTCGCATTAAACCAGTAAACTATTCTTGAGATAGAACTATTTACATCGTCATAAATTTGCAATCGTCTTTTAATTTTAAACATAAGTGAAGTATCATCTGCAAATAATACAATCTCATGCCTGTCTTGTACAAAAGCAGGCAAGTCATTTATATATATTAAAAATAGAAAAGTACCAAGAATTGAACCCTGCGGAACTCCCATTTTAACCGAGGCGCCCTGGGACCTCTCCCCGTTGACGTCTACTTTCTGAATCCTCTCAGTCAAATAGGAGACGAGTAGATCCAGAACAGTGTCGCGAAATCCATAGTAGTGTAATTTTCTGATCAGGGTGTCATGATGAACGCAATCAAACGCCTTGGACAAGTCACAAAAAACGCCCAGCGCATCATGTGAGTCCTCCCAGGCCTCATATATATTTTGTATTAACTCAACACCAGCATCAGTTGTTGAGCGACCCTTTCTAAAACCAAATTGTTTACAGTGTAGAAGATTATTTCTGGTAAAAAAGCTTTGCATTTGTTCCAACATTATTTTTTCAAAGATTTTGCTAAAAGTAGGTAGCACAGAGATAGGTCTAAAATTATTGGGGTCTGATGTGCTACCATATTTGTGTAATGGAATAATTTTACTCAGTTTCATTAGATCAGGAAACACACCACAGTCAATGCAATCATTAAAAATACTAGCAAGTATTGGAGCTATTGTTTCTATTACAGATTGGGAAACATCTACAGAGTTGCCCCACAGATCCACGGTTTTCTTTTTATTCTGCGTTTTAAATGACTTTATTAAATCATTTGCACAAATATGGGCAAATTTAAATTTATCATCACAAGTTTTAACATGATCTTTTAGAATAGATTCGGCTACAGTGGGGGAGGAATCCAAAGATTTTGTGATTGAGACTGGAATGTCAGTAAAGAATTTTTCAAATTCTGTAGCTACCTCAATATCTACTGTAACTTTCTTATTTTCAATATTTAAACAAAAATTGTTGTTATTAGTTTTTACTCTTCCGGTTTCATTATTAATAATGTTCCATGTCGTTTTAATTTTGTCACTACTATTTTTTATTTTAGAGCTTAAATAATTGGACTTTGCAAATTTACAAACTTTTTTAAATACTTTGGAATAAGTTTTTACATACAATTTAAATTGATCACTAGTATTTAATGAACGCTCATTGTAAAGTTCATAAAGTTTTATTCTGCTTTTGTGAATACCTGGTGTGGCCCATTCACTAAAAGCTAATCTACCATTGACTGAGATGGTTTTTGGAACAAATATATTTTTAAATTCACAACAAAATGTGTTAAAAAAGTTTTCATACAATTTATTTGGGTCTTCGTCATAATCAATATACTCTAAATTAATACCAAGATTATTATTGAAACGCTCCAAGCGGCCAGCAGTCTTTGGTACAACAGTGATATTCTTTTTCGCCATAAGCTTACATTTGTAAGGTATAGTAACAAATTGACCAGAGTGGTCAGATTCTAAGTTATTAAAAACATTTTGTGCTAATGGTTCTATGTCAGTATAAATATTATCAATGCATGTGGCAGAAAACTCAGTAATTCGTGTTGGCTCCAGAAATAAGTTTTTAAGATTATATGACTGAAACAAATTTTTAATTCTCATACATAAACTAGAGTTTTCTAATAAGTTAATATTAAAATCTCCACAGACTAATATTTGTTTGCCTTGCTTACAGACTTTATTTAAAACTTCATCCATTATATTTTCAAAGTGGTCATACAATCCCGAAGGAGGCCTGTATACGCTCACTACAATAATCTGGTCCAACTCTACACAGGCAATTTCTATTGTTCGTTCAACTGAGAGGTTCACAATATCTTTACGATCTTTATATTTAAGCTTTTTATTTAATATGATTAATGAGCCACCGTGAATTGCATTTTCTCGACTGAACGAACTACCAACCTGGTGGTTGCTAAAATTAAACATGAACTGGTAGCTTTTAAGCCAATGTTCGGTTATACAAAAAATGTCTACTTTACTACTGTTCATGAATAACTCAACTTCCAGATCTTTGCCCATCATTCCTTGCATGTTCTGGTGCACCAGGTTGATAAAATTTACATGTTTATTATATTCAAATGGGTCTTCCAGTACATTATCTAATAAACAATTTTCATTTTGTTCTTTATTTAACATTATGCAAGAGGATTTCTCTATTGTCTCAATACCTAATTTAAAGACTTACTAACTAATACATCAGTAATATTACTGACAGTCATCCTACTTCTACGTTGCTCAATAGGAGCAATTTTTGTAGCCAAGTTCTTGGCTGAGATATAAAAATAATATGATAGCGATTTTGCTATTCGTCTCTTATAATAATTTGATAGACAATATCTATTATCTTTAGTCAAATACAATCTATTTACATAATTATTGATGTCAATTAAATGAAATTTATTATTATGACATAAGGTACTTAACTTTAAATTCAATTTATATCTTACACTTACTTTAGTGTTGATATTGAGTTGGATTTAAAATTTCTCAAATAAGTAATTATACACGGTTATTTTTTTATCACCCTGGAAAATTTAAGGGACGCTTCACGACATGGTATTAGAATGATTTAAATATAAAAAAAAAATAACTCACTTACTTAATTTTTTTTTTAAATACAAAAAATGCTAGTCGAGAGCAGCATTTTTAGATATTTTTTTTTTATATATTTTTTTTATTTTTTATTTCATTTTTTTTTATATAATATTGGATGTGTCCTGAAGCGTCCCTAACATTTTCTAGGGTGATAAAAAATAACCATGTATAAGTTTAAAATCTTTTAAATTTGTGTCACAAACAAACAGACCAGTATTTTTGGCCTAGTTGCAATGAATTTTTTGCCGTATAATAACCGGTATATACCGAAAACGGCTACATTCTGCGTGGAACCGAACCCTTACGTATGTGTGTACTTTATCTATGTTGGCAGCTCTGCGTTCGACTTTCAAAAATAGGATGTTTGGGAATTCGTGACTTCAAAGTCATCGCTGACTATTTAGTCAGCGGTGATTTCTAAATCGCATACGTAATTCAAAAATAGGTCTCCTCGTCTTGGCAAAGTGCTTGTAGCTCTTGAACTCACAGGTCTCACACAGACAAACAGGTCAAACTTATAACACCCCTCTTTTTGCGTCGGGGGTTAAAAAGTAGGTTTGGAGAATATATCAGTCAAACTATTTTCGGTCGAAAGAATATTCGAATCGAAGAAAACCATGGTAGAAAACATGCGAATTTCGTTTTTCGTAGAAATGGAGAAGACCTCCAGGATCAAACCACTGCCACCACAGAACACATACTGCCACGCAGATTTAAAGCCGAAGATGTAACGCATGAACCAATACTGACCTATGTGAAGTAGTGAAACTAAAGATCTCATGTTTTTGTATAATGCGACATGCGATAGATGAACGAAAAAAATTGAGTGTACTACCTACCTACTTGAAAGTAAAGCCTCGTATTCACGGAAAACATTTGTTTAGCAACAAAGTTGAATCATTCCAAAACGCGTACAAAGAAGTTTGGTAACTCATTTCTTTGCACGCACAATCAAAAAATGGAATTCACTGCCAGCATACGTGTTCCCTCCCTCTTATAATCCAATGTCCTTTAAAAGAGGAGTGAAGAAGCACCTTGCAGGAGAGCTATTTTTGAATTACGTATGCGACTTCGAAATAACCGATGTGACTAATAATCACCAATTTTTAATACTTCTTATTTTTGAATATTACTTATGTGACTACCTTAGTCACGGATGTGATTTCATTACGAGTGCCCTCACCCACTCGTAAACCAGTCATAACTGTGGAAACGTTATTTGCGTTTTGTTTAGAGAACATATTGACAATTTTGAAGTTGATGTGTGTTGATTTTGAGTTGGATATAATATTTTTAAAATTTCTCAAATAAGTAAATAAATAAGTTTAAAATCTTTTAAATTTGTGTCACAAACAAACTTAGACCACTATTTTCTTATATTTTGGCCTAGTTGCAATGAGTTTTTAGCCGTATAATAACCGGTATATACCGAAAACGGCTACATTCTGCGTGGAACCGAACCCTTACGTATGTGTGTCTTTATCTATGTTGGCAGCTCTGCGTTCGACTTTCAAAAATAGGATGTAGAATTCGTGACCTCAAAGTCATTGCTGACTATTTAGTCAGCGGTGATTTCTAAGTCGCATACGTAATTCAAAAATAGGTCTCCTGGAGACCTATTTTTGAATTACGTATGCGATTTAGAAATCACCGCTGACTAAATAGTCAGCGATGACTTTGAAGTCACGAATTCCAAAACATCCTATTTTTGAAAGTCGAACGCAGAGCTGCCAACGTAAAAGTTACTCAACTAACTAATTTCAAGATGAAAAAAACTATATCAGAAGACTGACTGAAAAATCAACACACATCAACTTCAAACTTGTCAATATGTTCTCTAAACAAAACACAGATAACGTTTCCACAGATGACTTGTTTACGAGTGGGTGAGGGCACTCGTAATGAAATCACATCCGTGACTAAGGTAGTCACTTAAGTGATATTCAAAAATAAGAATTATTGAAAATCGGTGATTATTAGTCACATCGGTGATTTCGAAGTCGCATACGTAATTCAAAAATAGCTCTCCAGGTCGGCAAGGTGAGGGTGACTAGGCTAGTGCAGCGTGTATTCTCTCTGCTGCACTAGCTATCTTCGCATTTGGACCCCACTTCCACTTACCATCAGGTGGAATGGTTTTTTACACTATAAAAAAATCAACGTATTGTGGAGTTGCTGTCAACATGTTGCTGGCACCACTGCGTATTGCACAGTTGAGAACGGCATGCTGACAAGTTCTCGCCCGACGAGCGACAACATCTGTTTATCAACAATGTTGACGTGTTGTTGTTTGCGACCGTTTATAAACATGGCAGTAGTGTGAAGCAATGCTAAACTAATGCAATTTCTCCCTCGCGCAGACTGGTGTGTGGACAAACTTTGTATATTGATTTAAACAATGTTCCCAGCAACATTCTCACCGCTCATCAACAATGTCGATCAACTGTTGCTGAACAAATGTTTACCATGAATACGAGGATTTACGGTTTTCAGAATTTTTCTTTAATATCTGCTTTAATACATTGATCCTAGGCTAGGCGACATAAATGATCATAGTTTATAAGTGGCCCGAGTATCAGTGCCCGAGTAAGTATTTGAAGTACCTATTTGATATAAATTTCAGTTTATCTCTACGCGTTACTGAAAAAAGGGTCTTCACCGACAGATGGACAACGAATTATCTTTAGGTTTCGTTTTTCCTTTTGAGGTAAGGAAATCTAAAAACCAAAAAATATCACTTTTCCTAAACACTGCCACCCAGTGCCATCTAGTAGCGTATCTAACAATCACTCAGAAGCACGAAGCACACCCCTTTAACCTACCGGTGCAATGTTTTATTAGATTGATTCAGTAATTCTCCGCACGGGGTCACTTTTTCCCGAAAAAAAATATCTTTTTCCGAGATCCCAAGGCAGCCGGACGTTACGTTTTCCTTGCAAATAAAACTAATGGGATGAGTATAGTTACAAAGATTTTTTCATTACTTATACTCTGAAAGTAGGTCTGAAGGTGCCTGAGGAGCGGGTTGAAAGTAATACTTTTCAGCCCTAGGGAGAATCACTTTCAACTGACGGCTGCTGTCAAATTAAAAAAAACTAGTTCTTTTTTCACATGTTTATTAAACCATGTTCCGACTTTCTATACAGCCACTCAATTACAGCGCAGTGTAAAATTTAAATAACATAATGTTAGGTATTTAAAGAATATATTTTTTAAATGACTTTATTATAATTTATTTTCAACTATTTCTTTAAAATAACATAGATTTGGGCAAAATATTTACTATTTTTTAAATTATGAATATTTATATTTATTTATTTTTATAATAGCTGAATAGCTGGCCTGCCACAGAAAAAAAAAACAAAATAAGCGGGAAAGCGGCAATGCGATCTTCATTTGTTTTTTTTCCCATTTGTAGAGTTTTGTTAATACTTCCGTATAGCAGAGATTTGTATTAACTGTTAATTATATTTCTATTAGATTGTGTTAATAATTAACCCAATGAGTTCATCTGATTCAGATATGGAGTTAACGCCTGATTTTATAAGAGAAAGCGGGCGAAAGCAGTTGTTGATTTATGTATAATAAAATTTACACGTTTTTTCTTTAGCTAATTCATTGTTTTATTTTTACTTTCCTTGTATTCGGAATGAAAAACACAGTGTTTACCTCGGGTTAAAGACTTATTTAGTCCCTCGAACTATTGGTGCCCTCGCTACACTCGGGCGCCAAACACCGTTTCGGGACAAAATAAATTTCTTTCACCCTGGGGTAACAATGTACTATTGGTGACTTAAGGACCGGGTTCAAGATCTTATGTATCCCCAGATTTATCTACTGAAGATAGAATTTCGACGTATTTTGTATGGAGCTAATGTCATAAATACCTATCTCTAATATCTAATCCACAGACAGAATATTGAAACCGGCCATTAGTATATCTACCTACACTGCCTATCACCGTGCTATCACTGCCCGTCGTCGGCGGCTGCCGGGCTGCCTCTAACCAAACGCTTTAAAAGCCCGTTCGCACGAGTGCTTTTCTAACGTGCGTTAAAAAAGCGTTCAAAAAGTACAGATGCATTTCCACGTATAATATTATGTTCACACGGTAGCGCTTTTTTATCGCAACGCTTTTTACCGAGCAGCGTTTCATTTTCAACGCTGGGCGTTGAGCGTAGAGGATCGCCGAATTTAACGCTGCGCTTCTTTAATGCTCGTGCGAATGAGGGATAAATGTCCCAAAACTAAGCCCATATGCGTATATAGAGGTAGGGCTGAGTGGGTCGTGCCCAGCCTAGGATGTTGTTGGGCTACCAATTCGAACTTCTATAGGGTAAGCACTGATGCCAAATACTAATAACTTCACACATAAAACATGGCCCACGCCCCCTCTGAAAAATAACCATAGAGGCGCCAGGATTTGGTCTATGCCATGACTAATCCTACAAACCTAAATCAATGACAAGAGTGACCAAGTTACGTTTTTGCTGTAACTTTACGCCAGGAGTATCAATTGTATTAATTACATTTTTCTATTTATTCAACTCATTCTCTCACAAATTAAACCATCTAGTTGATTTTGTCAGAAATTAGTTAGATCTGCAGGTGTATCACGGGCTGCCAAGACTGGACTCGAGTCGTGCATTAGGTATCTCACAATTTTAGTGACATTTTCAGTTTCTCTGTCTTAAAGAGTACCACGGTGGCGCGTATTAAGTGGGACTGACGTCATAAAAATTTCTTGATGCTCGTCAAGGGACACGTGTGACTGAGTTTTATCACAAATTTGTTGCTCTCCGATTTCTGCTACATCTTCTAAAGTATTAAAGCCCTTGCTACAACCACAGCAGTTGGCGCGCAGGCACGCCAAGAAATTTGTAATAAAACTCAGTCACACGTGTTCCTTGACGAGCGTCAAGAAAATTTATCACGTCAGTCACACTAAATTCGCGCCACCGTGCTACTCTTTAAGACATAGAGATTTTGTCACTGAAATTGTGAGATAATGCGTGACTCGAGTCCAGTCTTGGTAGTCCTTGTTACGCCTGCTGGTAGCCGTGGAGTCTCCGTCTGATTAGACTTATTAAATCGAATATTAAACGATTAGCTAGCTTTTGCCCGCGGCTTGGCACGCATAGACTACATGCTTCTCCTTACTATATTTTAACAGTATGTAGAGAAAAAGTAAAAAATAATGATGATAAAAATAATGTAATGTGAAATTGTTTCTTAGGACAGACTTATACTTACCAACTTTATCATCAATACGCTCAATCCTTGTATCGTCCCTATCCCTTCACTATTTTTGTGTTTATCCATGACTAATAATAAGTTATCATAATAATAAGTAAGTAATTAATTTAAAGTATTTCCTTATAAACAACATTTTTAACAATTTTGAAAGTCGGCGCCAATATCACCAGACTATTTGATGAGCTAACACGTGAACACGCTACATAGAACTATCCACGGTACATAGAAGCAATTCTCCCTCAAATCTACAGCAGCATACTTCAGAGTTTGTCCTTGAGCCTTATTAATTGTCATGGCGAAGCAGACTTTCAAAGGAAGCTGCAGTCTCTTGAATTCAAAGGGTTTCAAAGGGATCATTAGGAATCAATGGAATTCGTGGTATGAACACAGTTTCGCCCTGAGAAGGTCCGGTCAATATAGTTGCCTCTACCACGCGACAAAGCTCCTTCCCCTAAGGACGGAATTCCCAAAAAAACCTTAATTTGCGTTAGATTATTTTAATCTTCAGCCCAAACCCAAAATTCGACGATCCTAACTTTAAAATTGATCGACTTTCATACAAACGTTCATTCCCTATTACACCCCCTTAGGGGTAGAATTCACAAAAATCCTTCCATAGTGGATGCCTGCACAGTATAAAGTATCTATGTGCAAAATTTCAAGTCTCTAGACGATTTCATTACTCCCATGACTTTATCCCCCTTTTCACCCTTATGGGGGTGGAATCATCAAAATCGCTTTACACGTGTAAATTATTTTTTAATCTTCAGCCTAAACCCAAAATATGAAGATCCTGACTTTAAAACCGACCGATATTCATACAAACTTTCATCCCCTATTTCACCCCCTTAAGGGTGGAATTTCCAAAAATCCTTACTTAGTGCTCACCAACACTACCAAAGGAACCTACGTTACGTAGTAACTATTGTCTAATCTGTGCCTACGTGCCAAGTTTCATGGTTGAAGCTTTAGCCGTTTGGGCTGTGCGTTGATGATGGTCAGTGAGTGAGTGAGTCAGTCACTTTCTTCTTTTCTAAGTTTAGATATTATGAGAATACGTTAGCAAAAAAATTACCTAGCTGTTTATACGGACAAATCGATCGCTTATTCAGACACGTATGCATTATAAAATAAGTGATTTTACTCCGATCGCATAGGAATTTTAGAATTATAAAAAAACTACCTATTTATTCGTGAAAGTGTAACGCTTCGCAAAATTTTTAGATAAGTTTATATTGGTAAATAATGTGACATCATGTCGGGTTTCAATTGTTTTTCCTTTGCTTATGCTATAATATGATTATACTTCTTGCCAAAGATCAATAGTAATCACATCATCACCATAGCTCATATACGTCCCCACCGAGGGGTTCGAGCCTACCCTATGTTAGGGTGATTAGGCCTTAGTCAACCACGCTGGCCCAGTGCGGATTGGTCGACTTCACATACATCATTGAATTTCTTCGCAGATGTATGCAGGTTGCCTCACAATGTTTTCCTTCACAGTAGGAGCGTCGGATAAATAGTAATAGTACAGAAAAATATGTTCTCCATTTTTGACGCATGGGACCCAAAAAATGAAAAATGCAAAGCAATGTTTTATTACACCGTGGCCCAAAATAAAACGTTGACAATTTTTAAAACGGAACACGGCACGACGTTCTTTTGTTTTTTCTTATGTTTTCTTACATGGTAGTAACGTTTTGCAGTGGATCGTTTATTTAGAAATATTTAATTATTATTGTAATTTGCCATGTCTTCGCAACGCAAGTCAATAATTTCCTTACATGAAGACGAAACACGACAGTGTGAGATTGTTCGATTCCTTAGTGTTAGCCGTCAACTAGTGTCAAAGAATATTAAGCGATTGAATGAGCTCGGGCAAGATGCAGGTCGCCCAGGAAGTGGAAAAAATAGGACTGTTAGAACTCCCAGGCTCCGCAACATTATCAAGAAACGGCTTAGTTGCAATCCACGGAGCAAAATGCGAAAACTGGCTCGGGAACTGGGTGTGAGTCGTTCGACGGTGCAACGTATTGTCGTTGATGATCACAAATTAAAAGCGTACAAACTGCGTAAACACAACTTCTTGAAGATAAAGATAAAAAAGTTCGCCTTCAAAGATGTCGTTTGATTAGGAAGCGCGCCGCTACTTAAAAATGGGAAAACATCTTTTTTTCAGATGAAAACCTTTTTTGCATCAATCAGGCTTATATTCACCAAAATGACAGAATATATTCTTCTAGACGTCCTGGAGAGGCTGCAGTCATTCCTCACCGCCAAAAACTGGATTCAGTGATGGTTTGGGGTGGTATTATTTCCTCTACTGGTAAAACTCCCCTTATATTTATAGAAAAAGGTGTCAAAATAAATCAGGAAATCTATAAAAGAGACATTCTTGAAGCCGTAATTCTTCCCTGGAGTCAGCAACATTTTGGTAACCAACATTGGATATTCCAGCAGGACTCTGCTCCATCTCACAAGTGGTGCAAAGACAATTTTCCTGGATTCATAAGCTCAAAAGAGTGGCCACCCTATTCACCTGATTTAAATCCAATGGCTTATAGTTTGTGGTCAATTTTAGAGACTTTTTATTTTAGGGCCTGTGCCACTAAACATACAAGTGTTGACGCTCTAAAAGCAACCCTTACGAAAGAGTGAGCAAAAATAACGTTGGAGGAGCTGCGGCATATTGTGTATAATTTTAGCAAACGTTTACGTCTGTGTATCAAAGCCGAAGGAGGATATTTTGAAGATAGTTAGTGTTTTTTTTATAGTTTAATGACTGACATTCTTATTTTAAATTTCATTTTGTAATAAACTTGAAAGTATTAAAAAATATTCCAAAAAATCTTTGTCAACGTTTTTTTGGGCCATCCTGTACTACAGTAAGTTCTTTGTCAAGATATACTGTTTGATCTTTGGACCGTTCATATGTCGCTCGTATTAGTGGTGGTTTTCGTCACAGAACACAAAAAGAGGTTTTCGTAGTGTAAATGTAAAGCTTGAATGGGAGCAACCGTACATATTTACCTACAATAAATATTAGACAAAGTGGAAGGAAAATTACAGAAAATATACAGTCACGGTAATAGACCGTGCTACAGTGGAAAAATTACAAAATAATATTTTAACCACACCATTTTAAAGTTATTAAATCGTTATCACACTTGTTGGTCTGCTACCAAATTCCTATGATAAATTTGGATGTGGGTGGGTATATAAAGATAAGAAAAGATAGTAATCGATGTCAATATTCGTAAAAGCATAAGCAAGCGATTAAAATATCTATTGTACCTTAAGAAAATTATCAACATGTACTTTGTATAGGGCTCCGTACCACAAAAGGAAATAACGGAACCCTTATAGGTCTATCTGTCTGTCCGTCTGTCGGTCTGTCAAGATCCTATTTCTCAAGAACGCGTAAAGATATCAATGTGAAATTTATATTAAATACTCGGGTCTACAGTCTCTGTGAGCTGTGAAGAAAATGAAAAAGTCGACGCGATCAAAAGATATGCCCGTTAATATCACATATTATTATCGTATACCGGGTTATTTTTCCAACAGGAGCCAAATTTTGTGTGTTTGTTCAGACAAGCAAAATGAAGATCTTTTACTATGGGACCAATCTCGAAATCGCGAAAAAAATCAGCTGTTCCATACAAATGTTCAACATCCACTGATCCTAAATGTATAAAACAGCGGATTTTTTTTCGCGATTTCGAGTTTGGTCCCATAGCAAAAGTTGTTAATTTTGCTTGTCTAAAGAAGCATACAAAATTTGGCTTCTGATGGTAAAATAACCCGGTATTTTGGGATCTCACAAGAGAATCAAAACCTATGCGGTACTTCCCGTTGACCTAGAATCACGAAATTTGGCAAGACTTATTGCGCATGCTAAAGAAAATAAATATGTAGTTAGGAACTTATACAGGATTATTTGTAAAACACCTGCAACCTCGCAGGATTAAATTTGTTCAACGACTTTTAATAATTGGTTAGATTTTGCTTTCATACAAAAATAAATATTAATGTAATATCTAATGTTTGTAACTCTACGCGCACAGCGTGCGAGCGGAATGTAGTCAGACTTATCAATGTCACGACAGTGCAATAAAAACATGAAAATTGATTTTTTTTCAATTTATTGAGTTATCCTAAAACTCGTAAAACAAACGTTGTAGTTAATGATGTTATCTATCTAATCCTGCAAGGTTGCAGGTGTTTGACAATTAACCCTCTATCTATCTATCTATATAAATAAAAATGGATCTTCGAAATGTATGTACCTACGCCCATAACCTTCGAACGACTGCACCAAATTGGATGATTCTTGGTTTTATGTATTCCTTATTGTTAGGACAAGGTTTGTGTAATATAAAAATTACAATAGTTTAAACAAACATTTCAGTATTTTGTTAAATAACATGGCGATACAAAGTACGCCGGGTCAGCTAGTAGGTACGAAACCCTCGATGCGCGAATCCAACTGTGACTAGGCCGGTATTTTTAATAATTGAAATTCCTTGTCATCATGAAATGAACATGATTACAATAATGTTTCCCCCCAGAGGTTGTAATCAAATGTACAAGAGTTTACGCTATATTCAATTTAACAAAAATATTTTTTTCCTTAATGTTTGTATTGTCAAAGTTGATCGACATTCAAAGTGAAATTTTTATTACATTATCCAAATAATGATGATGGGTAAATTTGCCTTTCAAGAAACAGTACTTTGTCAGACATTTTCATAGACAGCTTGTACCTGATAGCTGTGAGTGGTGATAGAGTTAGTGAATATATCTACAGGAACAGAAATGGCAAAAATGGAGCATAAAAATAAAAATTACGGCGATGCAAATGAACTGTATAATGAAAAATTCCAAGAATTCATATCCACGATCAAGCCGTTGGTAATTTTTGAAAGTGCATTCGGTATTTTTAAGTTTTATAAAAAAGGCAGTGTCCTTGTACCAGCCAATAAAAAAATGAAGTTTTTGAGCGCGATCATCACAATAATGTACATAATGCCGTGCGTCTTTTACTTTATTCAAGGAGCAAAACCAAAAAGTTCCCTAATTCGGTTTTGGTTTCAATTTACACCAACTGTGGTTATTCCGGTTCAGTTTCTTGTGTCTTTTCTCCATTCGACATTGACTCAAAACAATAACATAGTTATAATCGAAAAATTCGTCAAAGTTGATAGTATGTTGCAAGGTGGGATTCCGTCGTATAGGAAAATGAGAAATATTGCAATATCATCAATTGTTGTATTAATGGTTTTACATGTCATAATATTAATATTGCAGATATTGCTACTGGGTACTGAATCGTTCATATTCAGTGATATTTCAGTGTATCTAATCGTCGCAGAGCAACGTTTCGAAGCTCTGTCGTTTTGTTTGATAATTTTTATGTTAAATGAGCGACTGTTAACAATAAATAATTATCTATATGCGATTATTAATAAAAATAAAAGCAGCAGTTCTATCTTTTCGATGAACAAAATGAAAACGAAGCATGACAAACTAGATTTTGTTGGACATGCTACACTCGGCAATATGAAAATAAAAAACATAACGTTACTGTTCGACAGACTGGGCGAAATTTGTTATCTTCTAAATAATGTATTTAACTTTAAATTACTGTTACAATTAGTGACTGCTTTTATATCCAACATGTTGCTAATTTGGACAAGTTTGTTTTATTATAAATTACCTGAGAATTGTGAATTAATTTCTCTAATTTTTATGAATTCTTGGGCTATTCTTGACTTTGTATTTATTGTGCTGAAGTCGATGTTCTGTGAACGTCTATTAAAAACAAGAAACACTACCAAAGTTCTGGTAAACGAGATCATAATGAATTATGATATCCCCAAAACCACACGAGTACAAGCTAAATCTTTTATGGAATTGATAGAAGTGTGGCCACTTCGCTTCATTATTTACGACATGTTCTCTGTAGATATAACCCTTGTTCTTAAGTTAATTAGCGTAGTTACTACATATTTGATTGTGAGTGTACATATATTTCATTTTTTGTGAAGTATTTCTTATTTGGTAACTTTATAACATATCAAAACTGACGCTGTAATTGTTCTTTTATTTAAATTATATTGTGATCTAAGTTCTAACAATGTTATATCTAAAATGCATTTTGCATAATAAATTTAAGCTTAAATTAATTTCTTCTTACATCCTTTTTTATAGTAACATTTCAACTCAAGGAGTTATATTAGTTAAAATAATATGTACTTAATGAGAAATAAAAACTACGTTTCATTAAATAAACTTATTTTATTATTCTTCCTTTCCATATAAGTAGTCATGTACTAAAAAGAACTTGCTGAAATTTAGCTCAAAAGCTTCAATCAAGCATCAAAAAACCGGTCTAAAGGTGTTGCATTGAGGTAGTTCTCCAAGTTCTTCAGGATTACAGAAGCAGCGAATTCAATGATGGGGTCGCCAAATTCTTCAGCCACTAAACGCCAGTTTTGATTTAAAAATTGAAGGACAGCCTTGCCTGGAAAAGATAGGAAGAGTGTTATACGTATATATGGATATATACCGACCACTTTAACTTTAAATTGATGTACGGCAACAAATACATTTTTCAATTTCAAGGATCACAAAAAATCTGAAGTTACATTTGAAATATCCTTCTCGAAATATTCTATAGCATGTGATTTGAGAAGCAGCTTGCGCTTGAGTATGTCCATGCCACAAAATTATCAATAAAGTGGAACTACTTACTAGCTGTGGGACTGCCTCTGATCAAATTCGAAAAATCGAAGACAATGGAACCATCGTAACTTTTCTTGATATCCAAGTCACCGATTTGTAGGTACTTAACACCATTCTCCCTCGTCACCGTTTGAAGTTTAAATATACTACGCAATCTCAAATTCTCTGAAAATGAAATATAAGTAAGTATTGCTATAATTACAACAAGACCAAAAGTGATTTGATGAATAGCATTAACGTGAATGTTCGTTATTATACTGTGGGAAGTTGATAAAATACGAATCTTTTTGTTCTGTGTATATTTACAGAAGCAAAATTACTCACTGCATTTGATAGCCGCATTGCCATGTCCTTTGATGCGGAACATGAGCAGTTGCCCATTCGATTTATATTTTCCGACGACAGACACATTACACACCAGCTGAAGGTCCAATGTGTCCTTGAATAGTCTGCAAAACAAATAAGTAAGCAATATTGAAACAATTTGGCAAATTCTTCAGTTCATTTTGTACCAGTTTTTCAATTAACTTAGCAATTTTGGTTTTATTTAACTCAACCAATTTTACTGAAATTGCATCAGATAAAGTAGGAATAATCAAACGGGGTAGTTACTTTATGCATCAATATAGGTTATCGAATGTTTACTCACTTTGCTTTTTCTACGACACAATCCTCTAAGCCTGTGACTTCTCCGTGGTTAAAATTGATCTTGAGGTCTCCGGGCAGGGTAAGATCCAAATGATTTATTTTCAAAGGATCGAGCTGCTCCACGCCTTTCGCTGGAATACCCTTCGCGAGAATTGGTATGGATTCTTGAATAAGGTCATGGAGACAACTATTTATATCGTCACCACAATTTTCAGCTGTAAAGTGAATAAAAATATTGTTATATACTTAAAAATGAATATTCAAACGGTTATGTGTAGCTTATAAAATGTAATAATTTCGTCGTAAGAGAAATAGTTTAAAAAGTGTACACATAATATGTAAAATACTTACGAGCAAGAACTCCACTAACGTAGGTTTCAAATAAACAGCAAATAAATATAATGAACAAAATCTTCATTTTTGCTATTAGAATTGAAACTCCTCTGGTAATAAACTTGTCACAGTTGAAGCAATTGTTAGTAAAATAAAAAACTGCGACTCGTTATATACGAAAACCTTATGCAAGCACAGGGCTATTCTGTAATGAGGTAATTTAATAATGATTTTATACGTAAGTCCTCTTTTGAAAATTAGAAAATTAACAAATGACAGGAATTAAATGAAAATGTAGCAATATGATTACTTAATTTAATGACTTAGTCATAAAGGCATTACAGTATATTTAAAATAATTAATAATTATTCATGTCTTTCGTCAATGACACCGCTATAATCAGGATCTTCGGTGAAGACACTGTCTAATATTTCTTTAGGGATTGTGAACCCTAGTCCATTGTCAGTTGAGGAGATGATTGTGTCGTTTTCTGTAGGTGTCGTTGGGGGCGGAGTTACTGGAGAAAGAGTCGTCGAAGACGAAGCTACCGAGGGCGGAGTCTCTGAAGATGGAATTACTGAAGGAGTTACAGAAGAAGAAGATTCTTTAGACGGAATTGTCGAGGACGGAGTGGTGGGTGATGTTGGAGACTGAGTCGTTGAAGTGGCGCCACCAACTCCACATCGTGATTTGTACGCAACTTGAACATCTGAAACAACAACATAAAAAGTATTTAAATAGTTTTACTAGGGTCTTTATTTATACTATAGATATAGAACGAGATTCATCTCAAATAATGGGTGTAAATAAATTTATGATGCTTTTGGGGTGATAGCTAATTTACCCTCTTAACGTTTAATAAGTTGAATGTAAGTGGATAGTAAGTTGATACTATTCGAAATAAAATAGGTTTAAATAGGTTTTTAGCCCGAGACGAAGGAAACTCTCTGCATTTCATTCCTTAGAATTTAAAAAAAAACTGATTAGTTAAACAGTATCTGATGAATTCATATTATACGTAAACTAGCTGTGCCCGCGAACTACGTTTCATCATAATAATTGTCATAAAAAATATGAAGAGAGCCACCCGTATCACCTAGGGGTATAAAAATAGCCTACGATCTATTCTCAGATCTACCAAATACACAAAAACAAGTTTTGATCGAAGAATCGGTCAAGCCGTTTCGGAAGAGTTCGGTTACAAACACTGTGACACGAAATTTTTATATTTCAGAAGATAATTAGCTCGACAAAATAACTCAAGGTTGAATTGCCGCTTTTCCGACCTTTTTTCTGTGGATATCTACCGGTATTTACCGGTCAGTATTTTCTTAAAAATTTATAATTGTAATTATTTAGTAAACTCATTTCCTCAGCTCCTTAGCTGTTGAGGAGTCCAGGTGAAGCTCGCTTCTACCTTCGGCCTTATCTTCACTTACCATCATGCCAGATGAAGGCCAACAGCGTCCCTGTAGTACGAGTATGTAAAGAAAAACTAGCTTCTGCCCGCGATATCGGTCGAGTGTAGTTTGTACGACTATACGAATCAACAAGCGATAGTATTGCAAAAGACTCGGTACCTACGCTAGAAAAACGGTTGATCTAGCTTAGTTTGAAAACAACCCCCAGCATAATATAGTTAGTATATACCGCCGCCGCCGTTTGAAATTTAGGAAATAATTGTTAGTTTTTTTTTGTATTTGATTTATTTTCAAATTATTTAACATTTTCAGAGGCGTCTTTACCTATGGTGCAGGGGCGCCGCGTTGTACCCGGGCGCCGCGGTCTCGGGCGCCGCTGAGCGCCACTCGGCGCTTACTTAAATACTTACGAGTACTCGTATGTTGCACCCGGGCTCAACGTGAGCTAGAGAGGCCTCTGAACATCTTCTTATATATAAAAATGAAACGCTGTGTGTTTGTCTCGCAAAAACTCTGAAACGGCTGGACCGATTATAACGAAATTTTCTGTGCGTGTTTGAATAGGTCCAAGGAAGGTTTAAACGTAAAGTTGGACCCGGTAGGTGGCGCTGGAATCGGGCAGGACAACGTCTGCCGGGCCCACTAGTTTTGAAATAAAATTCAAAGTGACAAATTGTATTAAATTGTATGTTGACTTGATATAGTTATTAACAGTGAATAAAGACTACTTTAGCTTAAAGTACAAAAAGGATCAGTACAGTTGCAAATTTCGTCACGGTCGGTAAGTGCTGGCGTCAACACGGTATGTTCTAGTCAAGCCCGAGACGAAATTTGTTTTCTTGTATTTGATTTATTTTCATCATTTTTTTTTCAAATAAGTCTTAGTTTTATTTTATGCACTGCATCGGGGAACAGCTATGTAAACAAAGAACAAACCCACAACCCACTTTTCCTGGATGCAGTGCGCCCTCCTGACCCAGAATACTGTTGAACAGATTTGCATCAAATTAAGCCAATAACCATCTTCTTATTTCTTACTTTCCATCAAAAGAAACCGTACGAATATAGGTCGACTTCAGAACTCCATCAAACTTAGTTATTGATAATATTCATCATCATCATCATCATTATCACAGCTCATATACGTCCCCACTGAGGGATTCGAGCCTACCCTATATGTTAGGGTAATTAGGCCTTAGTCAACCACGCTGGCCCAGTGTGGATTGGTCGACTTCACATACATTATTGAATTTCTTCGCAGATGTATGCAGGTTGCCTCACGATGTTTTCCTTCACCGTAGGAGCGTCAGACAAATGTACATATATGAAATTCGAAACGAAAAACACATTGATACATGGCGGGTCTCGAACCCCGACCCCCCGATTGAAATGGTTAAAAAGGTTTTATTTAAACATGTTTAGAAAAAAAACTATAAAACACCTTTCAACATACCTTGTTGACGTCATGAGTCATGACGTCTAATAAGGATGTATGACTAATAAGTCCGCCGAGAACTTATACAACTCGAACGAAATTTAAATTTTATTCATCTCTCTTTTAAGCCTAGCTTTCTGCGCGCGGCTTCGCCCGCATTATTTTTGTTTTCCCGTGGGAATTTTACATTTTCCCGTAAAATAATATTGTAGGCTATTATAAAGAAGACTGTTATTTATATTTATGAGCTCGAATAATAAATTTCATAGATATTGGAGCAGATTTTAAATATTTTCCAAAGAAACTTTCAACTTCTATTTTGCACCCTAAGGGGGTGAATTCCGATAAACCATGAAATACGTGTTCAATGAAATGTTTTAAAGAGCATGGATTTCAAGTTTTATCAAAATCGTTGCTAATTTAAAAAAATCCATACAACCTTGCAACCCCTATTAGGTACATCCCTTCAGAGTTAATTTTTTTTTAAATCCCTCCTTAATGTGCGTCCGCATTTTAAATTAAAACAACTGTCCAAATTTCTCGTTTCTACCATTAGCGGTTACGGCTGTGCGTGCGTCTATAGATGGGAACTTCTCCTTTTATTTATGTTGTGTCCGCTGTGCCCGCGAACTACGTTTCGCCATATATTTTTTCCCGTTTTTGTAACATTTTTCATTGATACTCAGCTCCTATTAGTCGTAGCGTAATGTTATATAGCCTAAAGCCTTTCTTGACAAATGGACTATCCAACACAAAAATAATTTTTCAATTTGAATCAGTGGTTCCAGAGATTAGCGCGTTCAAACAAACAAACAAACAATCAAACAAACTCTTCAGCATTATAATATTAATAAGTATAGATAGTAGACTTTACTCACTGTTAATAACAGCGTATCAACATTCAATTAATAAATTTTACAGATTTCGTAAAAACTGATAAGGGATTAAAAAAGTTATACTTTACCATGATTTTACCGTATTATATTGTGCAATAAAATAAGATCTTTGAAATGACTTGAGTAGAAATTTGTTGAAAAATTAGAATTTTCAAAAAAAGATGAAAAAATTATTAGAATTTTTATTTGATATTTTTAAAAATAAAATTTATTAGATATTTTCACGCAATATTAATAGCACCTACTACCTGACTTCAAAAACACTGAAAAGTTAAAAATAATATAAAAATAAGTATACAGATAACATCGCATTTCTGTATTGAAGTCGGTGCCAAAATTTTCTCCATCTCCCACTAAGTATTTGTAGCACTGCGTTTACATTCAGTAAGAGAACACCTTGTGCTTTCGTAGGCACTTACTTACGAAAGAAGCCAATGCAGCTGGGGATGGGGAGGACCCAGTCGGTGATCTACTACTTATAAATAACCCTACCATTTGTTTATTATAATATTTATAGTATAATATTTATATATTACGGTTAAAATTGATAACATGTTTATGTTAATTTGTATATCATACTTTTTATTTTTTGAGATCTGATCTGATTTTTAAGATCTCGGTGATCACTGCACGCGGCGGCGGAGTGAGAAGTGGGAGGGAAAGCAAGTCGAATTGTATTTTTTATTACTTTGAATAACTTTGACCTGCTGTTATGAATAATAACCGGATAAAGTGATTAATTCATCACATTGTCTAGACAATTTAGTTATTACACATAATATCCATTAATTATGCATAATAGCTAATTAATCACTATGACTGTAAGTTATAGGTAGGTACACTGACTTGGATGATTCTGTTTTGTTGTAAGTTATTCATTTTCCGGACTAAGTTTTTCGAATAAGTTTGAATCGTTTGGGATGGGGAGTTACGAGTTAAGTATTAAAAGCTCAACAAAATGTGGCAGCCATCATGCACTTATATGAATGAGCCGTCTTCTCATACAAACGTAGTTCTCTGTTTTCCTCCTGGATAATGGCAATAGTTGCTTTATTTTTTACAAAAAAAAAATCTATTGCCGCTATTTCATTATTTCAGGAGATTAAAACTATTCAAACATCCAGCAAACGAATTTGACGAGATTATACGAAATATAAATTGTGTCAAATGTGAAATAACGTTATAAGTAAGTAAAAGTTTTAGTGTATAACTTTATTTTTTCTTTTTAGCGCATTTAAATAAAAGCTTGTTTTTAAAAAGGTTTTTTTACATTTATTTTTTACTTTTTAGTTATCACTAGACACGTTTCTCACTCTGTTCATCTCATTCAACGCATCATTGTTGCAAGGTCGTTTGCCGGAACGTCTATACAGAATTTCAGCTCAATCGGTTATAGATATCTACTTCAAAATTGTTTTTTTAACTTTAGAAGTACGCCATATTGGATTGATAATGATATCACTTTATTTTTCAAGTTATTCTTAGCCAGACATTTTATTTGATACCCATATTGTAGGAGTGCATTAAAAATTATTGGTCCGCCATCTTGCGTATGCCGCCATCTTGGATTTAGAATGACGTCACACAGTCAACCATGCATTGTCATCCAAACTGAACGTGTATACAAAATTTCAGCTCAATCGGTTAAAGATATCTGCTTGAAAATTGAGTTGCAAGATTCCACCCGAACATACATACTTACATATTATATTTACATACTTACTAACATTGCAAGTTAAATAAAAGCTTGTAAAAAAACAAAACAGAAACACAGCTGAAGCTTTTTTCAATTTTCAATGTAAAAAATAATTAAATCTCTCTAATTTTTGGGGAGAAAACAGGGGACTACGAATCGTCTGTTTTACGTACTTTTCATAGGTATTTGCGGTCCGAGATACAGTTGTCTTATCGCGCTCAGCTTGTTTGCTCGGGGGCACAGCGTGACAGCAATACATTTTTCAAATATGTACCTATTTTAAAATTGTCTCGACCATAACGTAAAATTAAGGTAAAATCGTATGGGTCGTTTCTCCATACAAACGTAGTCCCCTGGTTCCTGCCTCGATAACGGCAAGATTTTCCCAAAGTTCTATTTTCCCAGAAAAAAATCAATGGCCACTTAGCATGTTCCTATGATTTCCGTTTTTATAGAGTTAATTATAAAATGAGATATAAAGCTGCAAAAACCTGCAAAATTGACCTCATTTCTGCTATATTTAAACATCCAGCAAATAAATTTGACAAAACTGTAGTATAGAAAAAGTAAAACGTGAAACACAGTCAAAGCTTTTCATTAACTTTTAATGCAAACGTTACCCCGTGACCCCATAACACCCTACCAAAGTTTCATTACAATCTGATGAATGGTTTCGGAACGCATAGAGGACAAACAAACATATTAATACATTGATGTTTATTTATATAGATTTTCGGTCCGAGCTGCAGTTGTTTTTATCTCGCTCAGCTCTGTTGTTCGGGGGCACAGCGCGACAGCAATATCTTTTACAAATTTACCGGAGGGAACTCTGTACCAGGGTCGTGTACCCCTCCGACTTGCTTATTTCTGCCGCAAAGCAGCAGTGCTTCCATTGCTGTGTTCCGGTTTGAAGGGTAAGATATTATGGCATTGAATTTACTGGATACCGTGATTTTACATCTTAAGTCACAAGTCGGCAACGTACCTACACTGTGGTTCTTGCGGGAGTTGCAGTTTTGCTGCGAATCTGACAGGAGCCACATGTATTATAGGTGACTGTTACCACTTACCATCTCAGGTGGGCAGTTTGCTTGTTTGCCAACTTAGTTGCAATAAAAAAAAACTATTTTTGAGTTCTCTCGACCTTAGGAAAAGAAATCGTACGGAAGCTCTATTTCAGATTCAATCGTATGGCATCGAGCGCTCCTCTAGCGACGTTGACAGATTCTCGTTTTGTTTTCGACAAATATCAAAACAATATTGATTTTCGACGTTATGTTCCATTAATTTGTATCATTAGCAATACAATTTACAGATACTTATTTTTGAATTCTCTCGACCATAGGCGTATATAGAAGGGAGGGGGCGGTGTCCACCCCATTATGGCCTAGTGCCCACCCCAAGATTTAAGGCTAACGATTCAAAATTCTATGATTTGCACCAAAATACTGATAACTTCACATAAAAAACCGGCCAAGTGCGTGTCGGGCCACGCGCAGTATAGGGTTCCGTAGTTGCAAATGCCAACTTTGAGTTCACACTCACACCTCACAACACGTTACTATTAAATTAGGCATTATTATTAAAGCTGCAATGGTTTTATATTTCCTTAACTTTACGTTATACACGGTTATTTTTTTATCACCCTGGAAAATTTTAGGGACGCTTCAGGACACATCCAATATTATATAAAAGATAAAAAAAAATAAAAATCTCTAAAAATGCTGATCTCAACTAGTGCAGCAGTTTTTGTATTTTTAAAAATAATATAACATTAAGGAAAGGAGGGTTATTTTTTTTATTTATATTTAAATCATTCTAATACCATGTCGTGAAGCGTCCCTTAAATTTTCCAGGGTGATAAAAAAATAACCGTGTATATACTACTGTTGTAATTTTTTTCACGTGTCCTTAGATAACCGTTTAGCAGACAGAGGGGGGCCAGTTTAGCAGATAGGGGATATTGGGCCAAGCGCCTCCTGAAAAAAAACTAGATACGCCAATGCTCTCGACCTTAGCGTTTCCTCTTGGCGAGGTTTCCCAGGAAACCTAGTTGTGCACGGCGACTGCTCCGAGGTAATATAACAAGGTAATATACGGCGGTGACCGATCTAAAACGTTTCTTTTTACAGGTTTTAATCAATTTTTGGAAATCCGAGGTACAAAATGAATTCTTGCAATTTACTGGACAATAAAACTGCACGTTAATTGGTCAAACTTTTATGTCGTTTATTATTGTATTTTTTGATTTAAGTACATCTATTTTAAAATATTGAACAGAGTGATCTTTCGATTTTATTTCTATAGAGTGAAATATTATTAATCATGTGTCTGCCTTTAAGAAAGTTTAGATAAAATGTTCAACAATATCATGTATGAACTTTAGAACTGTTTGTTTTATATTAAAATTTATTATTTTATATTGCGGTACAGTAAATCGAAATTGTTCAGACGGGAAAGTAGCGCGTGAGTTTTTTTAACTTTTAAACGTAAGCTGAAGCAGCACATTCTTTCACCGCTTCATTCTTCAACTTTCAGTAGTTTCAGTTATAATTTTTGTGTTGATGTTTTACTTTTCTGGCGTTTTGCTATTTAGACAATAGATATAACGACCTTTTTTTATTTTCAAACAAGATATTTTCAAACACATAAAAAAGTCACTTAAATAGTTGTCAATATTTTATTGAATTTTTCTTATTGCAATTTTTTGTAAACATTATTCACACAAATTGATTGCCAAATGTTTCAGCTATCACATATACCTATTTTGTGTTTTGCGGACATTTCGAAGGACTAATACTACAAATTAAAATAAACATCCACACTTAGTTAACATTAAATGTGCTGCCATTTTATATTGATGGGAGAAGGGAGAAAAAGAGTAAGTTGTCAATAAAATTGATCCTATTACCTGCCATTAAAGGTTCCGACACCGCACAATAAACACATCTACTCGTATACTAATATTATTGAGAGAAAAGACTTGTATTTTTGCATAATTGTATTTTTGTTTGTGATGAATAAACTTAAAAACTACTGGACCGATTTTAAAAGTTCTTTCACTAGTAGAATGCTACATTATTACTGAGTAACACTGGCTATAGAATTGTT
Organism: Schoenobius gigantellus; assembly: GCA_963935595.1. NCBI lineage: Eukaryota > Metazoa > Arthropoda > Insecta > Lepidoptera > Crambidae > Schoenobius > Schoenobius gigantellus. The sequence continues at coordinate 25,728,596 of OZ012553.1, read as the reverse complement.
GTTTCTACGGGAAATTATAGAATACGGCCACGGGAGAAACGAAAATAAAGCGAGCGACACTGCGAGCGGAAAGCAAGTTGTATATATTATTGTCTGTGTATACACGATAAATTTTCAAATAGGATCCAAATTTTGTCTACTTGTACAGACAAGCAAACTGAATAACTTTTAGTATGCGACCAAATTTGAAATGGCTCAAAAACTACAGGACCGTTTTTAAAAATTCTTTCACCATTCGAAAGCTACATTATCCACGAGTAACATAGGCTAAATTTTATTTTGGAAAAAATAGGGTTCCGTAAGATATTTGGGTTTTTCGGACACAAGGTGTAAAAAATCAACCAGAAAAGTAACTTTTTTTGCGTACGCTGCCTAAACTATAAAAGATAGAACCATAAAATGTTCTAATTAATTGTAGATCTTATAAATATCTACAAAAAAATCCGCGACACACTATACCTATCTATGTCGAGTGAGGCACAACAACCATTTTTTTATTTAAAAATCTTGAATTTTTTTTGGACTACATTTAAACGCATTTGTTTTTCTCATGCTATTAATCCTTATCAAAATAAATTATTTCATCACTAAGTACAGTTTATGTAGATAATATTTGGTCTTTGAATGGTTAAAATTTGACGTTTGGTTTTGAAGTTATGGCGAAATTAAAATATTACGATTTCTGCTGCACGGCCCGTTGCGAAGTGAGCGTCACCAAGGCGGGGGTGCGCGTGCGGGAGGTTATGGAATAAAACGGAGGAAAAAATTAAACACTGTGTTAAGGAGCCTCTTCACAATGGCCCATGATGGGCAAGTATACACAATCACAATTGTGTAGAGGGCATGATTGTCTATGAGCGGCCATCATCGCCGGTAATCGTGAGCAATCGGTGAATTGTCGGTACATCAAAGGAATTATGGCCCATGATGGCATACGCGTCCACACAATCGCCGATTACTCAGTACGTATTTGTCTCGAGTACAGAGTAGACTTTTCGGTAAATAAATTTTACTCTATGATGTTTCTTTTGATTATAAGAGTATTTCGTAACAGTAAAACCAAAATTATCCTTTACAACACCTTCGTACGAAGTATTCTGGAATACTGCTCTGTTGTATGAAGACCCCACTATGCTACTCACTCTTTACGCTTGGAGAGATTGCAAAAAAGATTTATGCGGCATTTAAGACACACTGCAGGAATCGCAAAGAGGAAACTACCGTCTTATAAAAACAATTGCAGCATTTTAAAATTCACTCTTTGGAAGATCGTAGACGTATTATTGATTTTATGTTCGTGTCTAAAATTTTAAATAATAAAATCGACTGTCCCCATCTATTTAATAAATTTAAAATCCCCGTTCCATTTCGATATCCTCGCAATAAAATAACCCCATTTCACGTTTCGTGTAGAAAAACAGTTTTTGGCTCCAACTCTACCATTTCAAGACTCGGCAAGCTGGTAAATGAGTATAGTGCCGAGATTGATATTTTTGTTGACTCACCAAACATTCGTTTATACATTGAATCAATTAAAAATTGATTGATTGAGCAATGTGTGAACGGATCCAAATAAAGAAAGGTACCTAATCTTTTAAAGTAACTAGTTGTAAGTTATTTTCATTAATTTTTAAGCTCGTGTAGGTACGTGTTGTTCATTGCGTGATGTATTTACCTATAAGTGTTTGTTGCACTTACGAGTAGTTTGTCACTTTAGAATAATTTTACTCATAATATATTGGGGTAAACAAATGTTGGTAAATCAATAAATAAAAAAGAAAAAAAGAGCTAAGTAAAAATATTGCCGCTGCCGCGATAATCTCGTCGATGTCCATTTTTGATAGACGTCTTATCATAATAGTAAACAGTTAGTAAATGAATGTTCACGATTATGTGGAGATTTGCCCGATCATGGCGGCATTGATGGACGATCATTTGATGGGCCATCATGGTCCATTGTGAAGAGGCGCCTTTAAGCATTTCGATGGCGAAACGTAGTTCGCGGGCACAGCCAGTTGCGAATAAAATTGTTTGAGTAATTATGTGGTAGTTCCGAAAGCATCAACCAGATGGCGGTGTGAGTTAATTTATCGACACAACACCTGATTATCTAGGTTGGATAATCGTCCAATAGATGGCGATGTGTTTTGTTTTTTGTTTATGCTACTGCATTGCGACAGTCTATTCCATGCCATATAATATGTTTATGTTAACGACATATCCCAATTTCTTGAATATTTTGTGTATAACATTTTGATTTGGCTGCATTTGGAAAGTTTAGTATACATTGATCCGACGACTGATTTTTGAAGGGTCATATACGCTGTTAGCCGTAGATGGTATTTACAGCTTCACTCTAATTATTTATTAGAAGACACGACCTTTGCAATTTAGATAAAAAAATGCGATAGAATTTTTAAACCATGCTCTAAGCTCTGTTTAGAATCTGACACCCCTCATTTAAATGCACTATGAACAACTTACCAAGTCCACACCCCTTGGCACATTCCAGCCGGCTCGGATTCGCGTAGGTCACGTCGTTGGTGCCGCACACGGGGTTGTACTCTGACGTCACGGGGCAGCTCAGCATGCACAGCCGGATATCCTCGGCCGCTGGCGCGGTCGTGATTGGCTTAAGTGTGGTTTCAACGTTTTGGTTGCACTTATACGGCCGCGCCAATTGAACATCTGAAGTAGATATGACAAGACACTTGAATTAGCTGGCCACATGATAACTATATGATTTTCTTAAGATAAAGTATGTTTTTACAATACTGATACAGGTACAAAATTCAAAATATGAATTTTTCTATTGTGCATTTGCACATAATGCACTAAATATAGATATACAGAATGAGAACGAAAAAAAATAAAAACTGACTTAAAAACACTGAAAAGATAAAAATAATATAAGAATACGTATAGACAACATCACATTTTTATATTGAAGTCGGTGCCATATTTTAAGACTTTCTAGAGCATCGTTTGGCACCGACTTCAATATAGAAATGTATATAGAAATGGTATATAGCTGGTATTAAGTTCATTTGATAATAAGTGTCTATTGTATTTAAAAAATGAACTTTAAACTCCTAAAACTTTTAGATCCTTCCATCATCAGCTCGGTTCATGACTACCAAACGCAAAAACGTAAATAGCTTCGGAAAAAACATGAAACAGGTTGGACGTACCTATAAAACTTAAAGATTTCCTTCGATTTTTATGTGATCCCATCATCAGACCCTGACTTTGGTGTCTGAAATATCAACTTAGAGCCCCAACTACTGGAGGTAGAATCATGAAATTCGGTACAGAGCTTATTACACCAAGCCGCACTGGACCGCTTGGTTGACTAAGGCCTTATCACCGGAATCACCCTAACATAGGGTAGGCTCGAGCCCCTTGGTGGGGACTTAAATGGCCTGTTATGATGATGATGATGGTGTATAATGAAGCGCCCACTAAGGAAGGATTTTTTAAATTTCCACGGGAAGTTAAGAAATCCCCATCCAAAATATTAGGAAACTACGGTGTTGAACTTTATCAAACCGTAATATAGGTACGAGTAGTTCGCGGGCACAGTTAAGTTGTGTATGTTGTATTTAGTTTCTTTCAATATCTTACATATTTTTCGTAATGTAGGTACTTTACTTATTTTCCAAGCATGTTTTGACTTCATGAAAAATACACCTTATTGTCTATTTTTAAGAATCAACAGATCAATGTAATTTCTTTTCTTGGAAATAGGAATTTTAGAAAATAAAAAAAGCAGTCAATATTTTTACCACGAGAAAACATATTAATACTTAAAAGAAAAGTTTTAGTTGAATTTTAATTAATGATAGAATATTTTTGTTATGTAAACGTACATTTGTACAAACACTATCGTGAAATTACTTATGACACGTTAAAATATCGTAAATCATGAGTAGGTATATGACCGCGAAGGCTGCACTTAATTATCCGATGAAAGAATGCTATTCGAGTTCAACGTTAAGGTTTGCGGCCAAAATAAGGTCGAAACACGGACACAGACTACATACACGGATGCTTATGATATGTACGAGTATATTATACATATGGTTATATCCGCATGACGTATGCAGTTCACAATGCATTGATTGTTAATAATTACGACGTCTACAAGTACATGATGCATCATCTTATTGTGCCGTTTTAATGAGAAAGGCGATTCAGAACTAATTAATTTCATACAGTAAACTACAACTGTCCGGGTGGTAATGGATTCATAATATGGACTAATAACAATAATGGAGTGTCGGTGGCGCTGTGGACTCGGCACTTGCCTTCCAATCGGGAGGGCGGGGTTCGAGACCGCCATGTACCAATGTGTTTTTCGCTTCGAGTTTCCTTACATTTGTTTAACGCTCCTACGGTGAAGGAAAACATCGTGAGGCAACCTACATACATCTGCGAAGAAATTCAATGGTGTATGTGAAGTCGACCAATTCGCACTGGGCCAGCGTGGTTGACTAAGGCCTAATCACCCTAACATAGGGTAGGCTCGAGCTCCTCGGTGGGGACGTATATGGGCTGTGGTGCTTCTATTCACAAGTTTTTTAAGTTTAAAATACCCAAAATGGGATGCTAGATGAAATTATAAAATAATATTTAATTCATAATATTGATCAGTCTTAAAATACCTAATACGCCCGTACAAGATACGAGCTATTTAGCTTTCCCTTTATACGCGCACACTATAGACCAAATAACTTTCTTATTTGCTGACGTAAATGTTGTTATTTGAACATTTTTTACAAAAAATAAAACCGACTTCAAAAACACTAAAAACTTAAAAATAATATAAGAATAGGTACGACGGCATCACGCTTCTATATTGAAGTCGGCGCCAAACGATGATCTCCTAGAAAGTGTTAAAATTTGTCACCGACTTCAATATAGAAGCGTGATGCCGTCTGTACCTATTCTTATATTATTTTTAAGTTTTTAGTGTTTTTGAAGTCGGTTTTATTTTTTGTAAAAAAAAAATATTTTTAACTTTTTAGTGAATGAAATCTTTTCAGTTAAAGAAACCCTAAGGTGAGCTGGTATTAAATTAGTGTTTTCGTCTATTTTCTATGGGATCCCATCATCAGATCCTGACTTTGGTGACCATGGGACCACCCTTGCAGTATACTCTATCGAATACAAAAATAATTTTGGAAATCGTTTTAAAAATGACGGAGTTATGAGGTAACAAACATAAAAAAAAATACAACCGAATTGATAACCTCCTCCTTTTTTGAAGTCGGTTAAAAACTATGGAGCATTGTCTAAAGTGCCAAATAGATTTACACGTATATGATTTGAGTTTTTGATAACTATTTGTGGTAGCTTTATAAACAGCTTCTAAATAGAACAACTTATTGTTGGCTATCCCAAAATTAAAAAAATAGTAAATAAATAATAAATGAGAGATAAAATTACTTGCTCCACACTCAATAGCGCATTTCAGGCGACTTGGATTGGTGTATGTGATGCCGTCGGTCCCGCAGACTGGGTAATATTCGGCCGTGGTGCGGCAGCTCCTAATGCAGGTTTCGAAGACACCTGACGGGTTTGATGTCGAAGGCTTGTCCAGCCTGTCCGGCCAGCTCGGCGCAGGGGCTGGACTGGAGGTTTCTATAGGAGGCCATGGATACGAAGGCCTGAAAAGATAAAGGTTGACAAAGGAGGACAAATGAGTTTTGGTTATAAAACAAGAGGTTACTTCGTTTGTAAGCTATATACTTCACGACTTTACAATAGCACGGTAATAGTATATACTATTACCGTGACAAAAGCAAGCTGCTAACAATGGTGTGCCAAAAGCTTAGAGCATAATGCTTTAAGCTAAGCCGAAAAATCGTGTCTGTTTAAATGTAGTGTTCTTGCAATTATGAATGAGTGAGTAACTTCTCTTCATGGCTGGTTGCACCAACTTTCATGTTTTTCAGTTTCGTAAAAAGTGTCATAAAATTAGTTTGAAGACATAAAAGCCAGCGATGGGAAGGTAAAAGGACTACTTCTATTAAAACAGCGGGATGGCTGCTTCCATTGGGTAAACTTTGGGAACGTTTCTCCAATTTGGTACATACATTGAATAAGTAAGATTTTTTTGTATTTATTTTCTATGTACTTGAAATTAGATTTTTATAACTGGATTGTTAGTGATTATTGTAATCGTGCTATAAATTCCACGCCATTCTGTAGACACGTTCTTCCCACCACGGCATTCCATACCTTGCCTGATACAAAAGATCAAGCATTTTCTAATCTCCTACACTGATATTTAGTGTCACACTCGAAATGTTATTCAGTAGGAGATATAGGTTGAAAATGGAGATATAGGTTCAAAATGTACCTGACGCCACCGTTGTCCCACGACCAACGCGTGGGAGCGTCGTCTTGCCACCACTGGCTCAAGTCAGACGTGGTACCCCACTCGGTGTAGTAACATGGTTGATTATTTGAATGGTATTCATGATGTGATGGTCCGAAGCTGTGATAGGCTGAGCCAAAGCTGTGATAGGCTGGCCGGAAATTGTGGTAGGCTGACCCAGAGTCGTGATTGGCTGGCTTGTAGTTGTGATGGACGGTATGGTACGTCGTCGTCGGAGTCTCTTGCCAGTAGAAGCGCGGAGGGCTGTAATGGTAGCCCTGATAATATGCAGATCCAGAAGTGATGATTGATGCTAAAAATAAATAAAAAACTTTGTTATTATTTATTCTATTATTGACTATTAGCCTAGATTTTGATATAAAAGTGCCGACTGCTAGTGCAAAGCCGGGACGGGTCGCTAATTAGATAATGTTGAGTTAGATATGGCCTTTGTTACTTGGGAACAATGTGGTTTTTATGGATGAAAGAATTTTCAAAAATTCTGAATATTCGGTTCATTAGTTTCAGAGATTATAAACTTTACCTCTTTATAATTGGTAGTAGGTAAGTATTATATTTATCTATGGTAGATTGTCGTGATTAGGTTTGTAGATTTGTGGGTTTGTTTGTATAAGAAGTAGTTCTCTGGGACTAGTAGATACACTGATTTAGAAAATTGTTTCACCAGTAGTAAGTTACATTACTCCTGACTGACATACTAGCGACCCGCCCAGGCTTCGAACTTTATTTAATACTAGCTGTACCCGGCATGCGTTGCAATGCCACGTAATTTTTTTTTTGCTAGTAACCCTCACGCGTGTACCCATAACACCCTACCAAAGTTTCATTACAATCTGATGAATGGTTTCGGAATGCATAGAGGACAAACAAACATAGTAATACATTGATTTTTATTTATAGAGATTAATATGTATAAAATTCTCGTGTCACAGTGTTTGTAATCGAACTTCTCCGAAACGGCTTTACCGATTATTATGAATATTTTTGTGTATATTCGGTAGGTCGTAGGCTATTTTGATATCCATAGGTTATAAAGGTGACCTTCTTCAGAAATTCTTGATTATTGAGCTAAACGTAGTTCGCAGGCACAGTTAATTAAAGACTAGCTTTCCGCTCGCAACTTCGCCCGCGTTATCTTTGTTTTTCTCGTGGGAATTCAATATTTTCCCGTATATATTCTATAGCCTATGTTAATAAGTGATATTGTAGCAATCTATTAGTGAAAGAATTTTTCAAATCGGTTTAGTCGTTTTGGAGTCCAATACAAACATACAAAAATACAAATGTTTCCTCTTTATAATATTAGTATAGACTTTACGCTAGTGGGTCGCAATTTCTTTTTTTTTTGGGATTTTTTAATGCACTCTACAGAGTCGTGGTCCATGCAGTGATTACATTTCAAATTTGTCTCTTTTTGACAATAAAAGATATAAGGATTTAATTTTTAACATATCTACTCGTATTTAAGTTGCGCTGTAAAATATTTAACAAAAAAAAACGTATGAAAATACGAAAACACAATCGGATTTTGAAATTGAAGTCGTTGCAAAAATTTTAACCGGGTTCTTTCTTTTCATATTTTAGACGATGCACGCACAAAGAAAATAGTCTTATTTCCTTTGTGATGCAAGTCTAGAATAAATTTTATTTATTTATTGTATTTTATTTTAGGTTTTCGTAAAATATTGTTATTTTAAAGTTTTGTTGAGACATACCTACTGGTGTGCATGCACATTGTGACAATATTACTTAGGAAATTTAATTATGAACAGTTATTACATGTGCATGCACTATGACTAGGTACTTATCTTTTATCACATTCACACTTACACAATTTCTTATTAATCGATATAAAACAAATCATTTTATGTGGAAGGAAGTTCAATAAAATGTAAGTCATTAATAGTAAATTTTATCCTAGGGTCACCCTAGGGAGGTATCTAATTTTATAGTAAACTTTAAACAAGTTAAATGTAAGCAGATAGTCGTTCTAAATAGGTCTTTCGCCCGCGGGGGACACTGCTTTTCATTTCGAATATAAGGATTACCTATAAGAACCTGGAGATCTACTCTGTTTCTCCGAAACGAACTTTCCTCAACCAACGAAATGTCGCAAATGTCTCTACTCTATTTCATTTTCGAATACACACAATAATTTCGCTTCTATAGGCAACTTTCGTGAACGAATAGAATGAGATCATTGATCATGAGATCGTAAAATGGAGTGGATAAGGTTTCCGGGGGTCAATAGAGTGAAACAAAATATGAGGAACGAATGTAGTGAGACCATTGCCGTTAAATGGGGTGGGTAGTGTTTTCGGGGTCAATAGAGTGAAACGAAAACTTTTTCCTTTCTTCGATATATGCGATTTTCTCGTTAATTTGTTAGAAAATAGTACACTAGAAACTAGACACTTCCAAAGTGGTAAAATGTGTGTCCCCCCTGTAACTTCTAAAATAAAAGAAAGATAAAACTAAAAAAAATATATGATGTACATTACCATGCAAACTTCCACCGAAGATTGGTTTGAACGAGATCTACTAAGTAGTTTTTTTTTTAATACGTCATAAATCGTACGGAACCCTTCATGGGCGAGTCGGACTCGCACTTGGCCGTTTTGTCTTCTATCGCGACACTTTTTTTCAAATGTTTCAGTCGCAGTACATTTTGTGTTGTCTGTCTTCAAGTTAAATTAAAGTTATTCTAAATTGTAAGTAAGAATCATATTACTTATTTATCAATATGTATATTTTGAGCTTTTATGTAAATATATTGATGATCGGGTACCTACTGATTTAAGTCCAAAATGACAAGCTCCGTTACCCCATAGCAAATTGATGCTCTTCTTAATTATTAATTATAATTCTGAAATAATATTCAACTGAGTGCAATTTTCCATAAAATCCCAAGTCGAGAATCGACGCTAAATTTAAATTATTTCCGAGGCAACGTCGGATCTCTCTACGCTCTTTACATTCCTCACGCAAAATAGCTTCAAGCATACTTAAAAACTCACAATTACGAATATCAAAAGGTTTAACACTTTTGTGTACGTTACTTTGACGTTAAAATTCCGAAAAATAAACTGTCAAATTCAATTCTTCGTTTGGAACTTTCGTAAACTAGGTTTGAAGAAACTATTTTCGGTCGAACAAATATTCGAATCGAACAAAACCGTGGTAGGAAACATGCGAAATTTCCTCCTGATTATTTAAACAGAATTGAATGAATTCATTTTGTACGTAACTCAACAAAACAACTGAAGATCGAATTTCCGTTTTTACCTTTTAAGATTTTTTCTATGGAAATTTTCTAGTCAGTATTTTTTATAATTGAAGGTAGTAAATAATAATTTTATGACATCAATTATAAGTATAAAGCTATATTACAAAATTGTTTATAATATTTTTACAGTAATTTTCATTTATAGGTCGAATACAAATGTGGCTGTTTAGAAAATTATAAAATTTCGACATAGCTGAATAGAAATGTCAAAATAAAATGAAATGGTTTTTTATAATAACATGAAAGCAAGGAAAGGAATCGTAGATTGTTAACCGAGGGTCGAAAGAATCAATTCGCGAGGTATTTAGACGCCCTCGCTGCGCTCGGGCAGCTACAGTCCGAGTAGGGATTGATTTTTTACCCGTGTTAAACACTCTACTTTTCATTTCGAATATGAGGAAAATAAAACTAGTTGTTTATCTAAACTATTTATTGATAATATATAATATATCTTTCTTTTGAGATTTCTGGCAAAAGATTTTCGATATCACAATTTGCCTCGTCTTTAATCGAATCTGGTGTCAACATTTCAGAATCGCTTGAACTCATTTTTAATATTCAAATCTTAGCATAAAAGATTATTACCTATTTTTTGAATTCCGTCACAGATACATAACAGATTAGTATCTCGTCAATTTATGTCGACTTTTTAAATTTTAAATAATGGAACTCACCGCGTAATTGATGCGGCTTATTCCGCTCATAGAAGTTTGCGCTAAGTTCACACTGGCTGTTTAGAAACTCACATGGCAAACTCACGCAGCAGTTTTTTATTAGTTTTTTTTACATAAAACGCTTCACAGCTGACAGCAGTTCTATTTTTTAAATTCATTCCGGCCCTTAGGTGGGAAGTAATTTGTATAAGTTTTTCCCATTCCTATGGAGGGAAGCAGCATTTTCCACCCAATAATCAGATCAAAACAACACTACTTTCCAAATATGAGAAATGAAAAATTCTCATATTCGTCGCGAAACTTGTATTGAAAAAACTATACGATTTGGCTGTTTTTTAGCTTAGAAAACTAAAACTAGTAGAATTTTTTTAGCTTAGAAAACTAAAACTAGTAGACATTTTTTAGCTTAGAAAACTAAAACTAGATGAATCTAGTAGAAATAGTTTTAGCTTAGAAAACTATACTAAATATAGAGTAGTGTATTTTACATATTTTATTTATGTATTAGGGTTTTTTTATATACCGGGTGTAACTGAACACCCCAATAACATTTAAGGGGCATATAAGTTAGATACTAAATGGACCTTCGGTGCTTATCTGAGACTTAGAACCCCAATATTTTCAGAGTTATTTGATTTTAAACTGAAAGCAAAAACTTTCAAGTGACAACCATAATCAGCTCTTAACACAAAATGACACGTGACAGACGTGAGCGTAGTATTCCTCCTACGCTTACGTAGGGCTCTCGGCACTTAATACCAAAAAATAATTTATTTAGTTTGTAAGACGTGAGCGTAGTATTCCTCGTACGCTTACGTAGGGTTGTCGGCACTTAATACCAAAAAATAATTTATTTAGTTTGTATGACGTGAGCGTAGTATTCCTCGTACGATTACGTAGGGTTGTCGGCACTTAATACCAAAAAATAATTTATTTCGTTTGTATGGAAAAAAAGTAGGTTTGTTAGCCCTAATATTTTTCCTACAGAATCTCTACTTCTGATGGATACATACCCTTAAATGTTATTGGGGTGTTCAGTTACACCCTATATATAATTATCTATGTCAATATAAGTATTTAAATATCTATATTATGATCATTTTAAAATATGTTTTTATTTCTTGCTGTGTTTTTCGATACATCTATCACATTGTTTCTCTGCATCACCCAAAGGTTGACTGGCAGAAAATGCCTCAGGCATTAAGTCCGCCTCTGTAGAACAGTTTTTGTACTTGAAGAATTCAATAAATAAATAAATAAAACCTACAGATTTTATTGCTTGGCATGATCAGCGATAGAATGACACCATGAAGCAAATACAAAGAGGAGGTGCCCTATCGCGTTTTCCGTATGAAATCAAGTGAAGCCGGAAATCGGGGTGCGGGGGGAGGGTGCGCGACGCCTCTGTCACCTTGTAGCCAGTAGAATTACTAAAATGCCAGCATTATTGACGTTAACATAAAAGTTCCGCTATACATTACTAGGTGGCAGCAGTGCTAGTACAGACTAAAATGCCAGCATTATTGACGTTAACATAAAAGTTCCGCTATACATTACTAGGTGGCAGTAAAAGATACATTCGTAGGAGAAAGATAATTATGTTAAAAGATACATTCGTAGGAGAAAGATAATTTATTAGGTGCTGTGTCAATATAATCTAAAAATTAAAATCGTTAAAACTGCTTATATTAATTCACGTGTTTGTTTTCGCCCTTAATACATCCTACGTTTTCGTTAGTATTTTTACTCGCCACTAGAGGGCCTTTTGTGCTTTATCGGGACATTGACAGAAACGTCCATGTGGCGTCGAACATTCTAGAAGCAATACGTCAAGTAATAAATAATAATGCTTGTTTAATGTACTTACAAATGGAAAGAGATTTTTTTTCGTTTACTTTGTTTCTGTCGGCTGTGTAACTTTTGCACGATAGAATACAACATTTCATTTTGTATTTAAGTAATTTAAAACTAAAATAAAAGAAGAGCGTACGACGTACTAATCCGGCAGATAAAAAGTTCGACTGATGTCAGCGCCTCTGGCGTTAAGTAGCTAAAACTAAAAATGCGTGACGTGAGGACTCTGGTGATAGGAGCTGGACCTAGATGCTTATAACATCTCCTCTTTGTATTTGCTTCATGAATGACACCTAAATATGTATTTAGGAGACTCTTCGAAGTACATATTCCAACCAGGGAAGAATGGGAAAAGGGGCTGGCATTCCCTCGGGGGAACAGCATGTTATGGTACACAGACGGATCAAGGATGAAATCCAGTGCAGGAGCAGGCATATACTACAATAATAATGAAACGGAGATATCGATCAGCATGGGCAAGCTGGCCACTGTGTTTCAAGCTGAAACATACGCCATCCTAGCCTGTGCACAGGAGAATCTAGACAAAGGTCGCAAAGGCTTGAATATCTACATTCTTTTGTTTCATTTTGTTATATTTTTTTATTGTCTGTTGTCATTTCTGATTTGTTTTCGCTTAACTACATAGGATGGGTTTCTGTCTTTTTTAAATAATAAAATAATTTGTAATTGATCATTACATTAACATGATTTTCAATAAATGCTGTATTTCTTACGTATATGTTTTTATTTCCTCGCAGGTGGTGCGAAAAGTGGAGTATTTTTCTTGGGGAAAAGGCAGTCTCGGTCTTAGGTAAACTAAAATCCCTTGCTGCACTCAGGGCTCTAGTCTTAAATCCCTCACTATGCTCATTTAAATATGTTACACCCTCGCTGCATTCAGGAGTTAACCATAGTCCTTCTTTGCGCTTGAGACTCAAGTCAACACCCTTGATATAACACTAATCTACTTACTAATCTACCATTGGCGGATCCAAGAGGGGCCATGGGGGCCATGGCTCTCCTCAAAAGACCAGGAATTCCGTAATTCCGACACAACTTTTAGCGGCACAAGGCGCGGTTACTTTATTTTGTAAAAATTCAAGGAAATAAACACTTTTTTACTTATGATTTTAACCCTATTTCCGAGTAGGAACCTTCAGAGTGCCCCTCCTTCCCAATATGGACACCTTGATCTGCCCCTGTAATCTACTATACCAGTACAGTGTGTTTCTGAATCAAGTGCACATACGAAGCAAAAGGGGGTCATTTAAGTGATAATAAAATAGAAAAAAAAACATCTTACATTTTTTTTGTATTTTTGAGGGGCCATTTAATTTTTTTACCCTCTGTTGCGAACCTCACGTACATAAACCGTTATAACTCTTGAATAAATAGACAAATATAAATGAAATAAACGCCAACGTGATCCTTAAAGATCAATGTGTTGTCAGTTAAAGATCAATGTTTGATCAATGGTGTCAAAATACAAATTTTGTGAGTTATTATCATTTGTGGGATTGGAGTCGCTCACGTCCGTAGGTTTTACCCTCGAGACCCTACACGTGATCCCCGGGTGGTGCTAATCGAGTGACCAACTTCTGGTGGTAGGGCCTGAAAAACCCGACTGGCTAGCGACCACCGTGCGCATGACGTAAAACCCGTCAAGTGGGCATTTTGTGTCCGCGTTTCGGGATCAGTCATCGCACAGCCAGAGCTTGAGGGGTCGTTGCTGCGATTCGTGTGGTTTGTGTGGGCTTCCGTCGACCCAGTGCCAGGTTGACTGCGTTGACCCTCCGCCCAGGAAGACCCGAAGAAACGGCTGTTCCGCTGGCCGCCCGTGGTACAGTACAGGGGCCCAAGCGGACCTAACCAGTCCGTGAGGCTGCCCCACCATGCCACGCATAATCTCGGGGTGGTCCGTCGTGCCGGTTGGTGACCGGACGGTGGGTCCCGGCGACCACTTCCGGGGGGGTTCGGGGGCCCTTTCGTGCGGAGAGTCAGCGCAAATCAGCTGTCGGCTGTTCCCTGGCGAAACAGGCCTACACACGTTAACTATGCTAATCGCTGCAACGACACCTCAATTTCACACCTCTCACTCCAACAAACATGTCAGCGCACAATATTAGGACTGGTCGTACAGCGGTGCACTATCCCACCAAAACACCACTATTCGAGGTGGGGCTCGCTAACATCCGCGGGCTCCATTCTAACCTCTTGGCTGTCCACCACCATCTCGAGACAGCCCGTCCAGCAATGCTGTTTTTGACAGAGACGCAAATTATCTGCCCGGCCGATACAAGCTACCTTAATTACCCCGGCTACGCTCTTGAGGAGTCCTTCAAGGCAAAGGCAGGTGTTTGCTTGTTCGTCCGGGCGGACGTTTGTTGTCGTCGCCTGCGCTGTTTGGAGGAACCTTCCTTTTCCCTCCTTGTGGTACACGTCGATTTTGGCACTCATTGCAGTGTCTACGTGTGCGTCTATCGTTCCCACCGTGGTGACTTGGAGACAACTCGACTTTTTGAACACCTAAGTCGGGTGGCAGATGACGCGCAGGAGCAATTTCCTTCCGCCGAGCTGGTGTTTTTAGGGGACTTCAATGCTCACCACGAGTTGTGGTTAAGTTCCTCTAAAACTGACCATGCGGGTAGGACTGCCCACGCATTCTCTCTCACGCACGACCTGACACAATTGGTTACCCAGCACACCAGGGTACCAGATATTATCGGTCAAGCGCCCTCTTTGTTGGACCTTCTGCTGACAAATCGCCCCGACGGATATCAGGTGGTGATTCGAGCTCCACTAGGATCTTCAGATCACTGCCTGGTATCCGTCTCAGTGCCTCAGGCGTCGCGACCGTCGCCTGTGGTTGCAGCACGCCGTCTGTGGCACTATGCGTCAGCAGATTGGGACGGTATGCGGGATTATTACGCGTCTGTACCTTGGTGGCAGCGCTGTTTCAGTGGGATGGATCCGAACTCCTGCGCTGCGTCTGTTGCTGACGAGATCAGATTAGGAATGGAATATTATATTCCACATTCCAATCTCGTCAGTAGAGGGAGACGTAACCTCTGGTTCAATCGCGAGTGTGCCTCTGCTGTTGAAAACAAACAGCTAGCTTACCGCGCTTGGATCAGAGGTCGAGCTTCTAGGGATCCCAATACTAACCTACTGAAAACAGCCTATAATAATGCCACCAAGTTGTGTAAGAGGGCTTACATTAGAGCGGACGCTCAGCGCATTGCACAAGTGGGTCAGGAACTGCTAGCGCACCCTACGGGTAGCCGTTCTTTCTGGCGCCTGGCCAAAGCTGTGCAATCAAACTTCTGCCAACCCTCGCTGCCACCGCTGAGACATGCCGACGGCTCACTTGCTCATCAGCCGCAGGAGAAAGCCGACCTCCTGGCAAAACTCTTCGCGGCCCATTCCCGTATCGATGACTGTGGTGCACAACCTCCGACACTGTCCCATTGTGGCAGCACTATGCCCGATATCCGCATCAGACAGCGAGATGTGCGGGCGGAGCTACAGTCGATTGATATTCGAAAAGCAAGTGGACCAGACGGCATTCCTGCGATTGTACTTAAGAAGTGTGCAGCGGAGTTGACTCCGGTCCTGTCGCGTCTATACCGTCTGTCGTTCTCTGCTGGTTGTGTGCCGAAATCTTGGAAAGAGGCCAATGTCCAGCCGGTTCCCAAAAAGGGAGATCGTTCTGATCCGGCTAACTATCGCCCTATAGCCGTCACTTCCATTTTGTGTAAAATCATGGAGAGGATCCTTAACACCCAGCTGATCCGTTACCTGGAAGGTCACTCGTTGCTTAATGACCGTCAGTATGGGTTTCGTCCTAAACGGTCAACAGGTGACCTTCTAGCGTTCCTTTTGCACAAATGGGGTGAATCTATCGATAAGCGCGGCGAGTCTGTGGCTATTAGTCTCGACATCGCCAAAGCTTTTGATAGAGTCTGGCACAAGGCTCTCCTTTCCAAGCTTCCGGCATACGGATTGCCCGCTCAGTTCTGTACGTGGATTGCCAGCTTCCTCCACGAGCGTAGAATTCGCGTTGTCGTTGACGGCTGCGCTTCGCGGTTCGTGGCAGTGAATGCTGGTGTTCCACAAGGCTCCGTTCTATCCCCAACATTGTTTCTTCTGCATATCAATGACATGCTTTCCTTGGGAAGTATACATTGCTATGCAGACGACAGTACAGTGCATGGGGGATATCACGGAAGCTCAGGGGCTGCTCGTGGCAATATTGATAGGGAGAGGCAGAATCTTATCATTGAGCTCAACAGGACGCTGGACCTCATCTCCGAATGGGGTTCCAACAATCTTGTCGAGTTCAATGCTAAGAAAACACAGGTGTGCGCGTTCTCGGCGAAAAGGTCACCTTTCCTCCCCCCTCCTTCTCTTCAGGGCACAACCCTTCACACACAGAGTAACATCACCTTGCTGGGAATGAACATTCGCTGCGATCTGAACCCCAGAGACTACATCGAATCCGTTATAACTGCTGCCTCACGGAAACTCGGTGTCCTAAACAAGGTGCGTAGGTATTTTGCGCCGGACCAACTATGCCTGTTGTATAAAACTCAGGTTAGGTCTTGCGTGGAATATTGCTCGCACCTTTGGGACGGCTCCGCTCAGTACCTCCTCGATGCTCTGGACAGATTGCAGCGTCGCGCTATTCGAATAATTGGCGATGTAGAGGCAACTAACACCCTCGAGCCTCTACAACTTCGTCGTGACATCGCCTCTCTTAGCGCCTTTTACCGAATGTTCCATGGGGAATGCTCTGAGGAGCTCTTTAACCTTATCCCTCCCTCTCCATTCCTTAACAGAAACACGCGTAAGGGCCTTCGGAGTCATCCGTACACTGTGTCCTCCTTTTCACACCGTACCAAGAAATTCCAAGATTCCTTCTTCTGTCGTTCATCCCATACTTGGAATTCTCTACCTGCGCACGTGTTTCCTCCATCCTACAACATGGGTTCCTTCAAAAGAGGTGTGAAAAAGCATCTTTTAGGCCGGCAAGGGGCGGGCAGGTAGGATAGTGGATGTCGTCCCTACTCTATCTGTCAACTCATTTGGGCCTCTTTCACCGCTTAACATCAGGCGGGAGGAGGTCATTTGCCGGGCCTTACATAAAAAAAAAAAAAAAAAAAACACAATTAATGACAGAGGATTAAAGGAGAAAAAATCGTTAATATTTTTGTCTTTTTTTATAATAAATCCTATTTTATACAAAAAAATACCCCATATTGTTTTATAGTGCTTATTTAAATCTGTATCATTTCAGCTTTCAAACACCACATAAATCGTGTCTCATAGCTATGATTATTCGAAACGGGGTGTTGGAGACCGCAGTACTGCGAACCTGACGAGCATAAACCGTTTTAGCTCTTGAATGATTAGACAAATATCAACAAAGTAAACGCTAACGTTATCCTTGAGGATCAATAGTGCTGTCAAAATACAAATTTTGTCAATTATTATCACACATAATTAATGACAAAGGATTAAAGGAGAAAAAAGCGCTAATTTTTTTGTTATTTTTAAATTAAATCCATTTTACAAAAAACCCTATATTGTTTTCTAGTGCTTATTTTTAATCTGTATCATTTCAGCTTTCAAACACTACATAAATCGTGTCGCTAGGTTAATTGTAACAATAGCTATGATTATTCGAAACGGGGTGTTGGAGACCGCAGTATCAATAACTTTGCAAATTTTACCATGTATTTATTGTATTGTATTTTTTTTGTATAAAAATTGGATTTAAGTTAAAAAAACAAAAAAATTAATGCACACAATTAATGACAGAGGATTAAGGGAGGAAAAACCTCCCTTAATCCTCTGTAATTAATTGTGTATGATAATAATTGAAAAAAATTGTGTTTTAACAGCACTATTGTTCTTTAAGGATCAAGTAAAAAAATTAGATGGGCCCTAAAAATACAATTCTTTTCTATTTTTTTGTCACTAAAATGACCCCTTTAGCCTCCTGCCCCGTATGTGCACTTTATGCAGCGCCACACTGTATAAAATCATCCCGCTTTTTAGATAACTTCAACCGTAGGTACTTTTGGAACATAAGTAATGAAAAATAATTATAATGGTTACAAAATTAAAAAAAGTTAATTTGTTTCAGAAAAATACGTGAGCAAATATACAACCATATGTATGGAATTGTGTCAACTAACTTTGAAGCCTTTGATATTATCTTGAAACTTCCCAGTTCAAAATTGCTTGGCATCGACTTCAATATAAAAAGTAGTTGTAATATGTATTCTTGTTATATTTGACTTTCTATATTTATGTAAAATATATTTATTTTAAACTTTTAATTAATTTAATAAACGCATATCAGAATTTGACCCAAGGCAAACACTAGAATAACTTTAAATAAAACGTCTTTTGCTCTAAGAAACATCAGTATTAAATAATTATTTCCGAACTCCTAATAACCTATCTGTTAAGGAGTTATACTTTCCACTATCAGATCACCTATCTTCAGGAAAAAACATGAAATATGTTGGATACGCCTATGAAATTTAAGGGTTTCCCTAGATTTTCCGTACAGCCCATAATCAGATCTTGGTGACAGTAAAACCACCTCAGGAGTACACTCTTTCGATGACAAAAATAATTTTTGTCACATTTGGTGCGCTCGGTGAACGTTACAAAAACCTTGATCTTTTAATTAAAACGCCGTTGATCATGAAATTTTAATAGTACAATCAATAGTATTTAAAAAATTAATCTATAATTTTGTAAAGTTTTCTTCATATAGGAATAACTGAACATAACTTTCAGAATTCTTTTATACTCGTAAGTAGGTTCGCAATTATATACGATTTTTTATGGTATGTTATTGTTTCATTACCTAAATATATATACATTTGTTACAAGTAATAGCTAACAAATGGTAAAAAACTACCATGTTTACTTTTTCATTAAGTACCGAATACAAGGAAAACGCGTAGTCTTGTTTATATTAATATTCTTTTACACAATAGGTTGTTGTTGACAGCTGCGTCAAGTTAATGCTCTGATCATAATATGCCGACATTTGCGTTTGCCGGTCATGCAAAATCACAAATTAACCCAAGTCAAAGTTTAATGGTAAACTTACCGACGAAAACAGTCCAATATTTAATCATTGTCACTCGCACAATATCACTGTTAGACACTTTGTGATCAACACCAAGTTGATACGAAAATATCACCACGTCCGTCTTAGTTCATATAAAGATGCTAAATGCCCAGCTTGCCAGTCTTCGTGCAACATATACTTAAACGATTATAAAATCCCCGCTCGTCTTCAGCTCGGGAAACCCGTTTTTACCTCGACTTAGTCAGAGACAATTGGTGAATCGCCTTTAACCTAATGAAAAGTTCCAAATTCAATTGGGTTTATTTAGTTTGGACCCATAATTCAAAAAATAAACTTTTCAAAATAACCCTCGATATAGATAGATATTTTTAAACTGATGTCATAAATATCAAATCGACTACCCACCAACAACTTTATATTAACGAATACTATACAATTAACGATCGATGATAGAAAATACAATAACACTGTGATGTACATAAAAAATGTAACTTTGCCAAATTCGTTTAAACAAAGCGTGTTGGAGCCTCGTGAGATTCTAGCAACTATTCGCGTGTTTTGCAGTAGATATAAATGTGGAGATTACCAACCTCATTTTCAAGAGATAAAGGCTCATTTTCAAGAGAAAAAATTCACGAGCGTACTTTGCGATTACGATTCATTTTATACGTGCAGCGTCCTTAGTCATCGATCTTCACGTCTGGGGACCCCCATAAACTGGACGTGGGATAAAAAGTTGAACTGCGCCAGAATTTCCCAGAGCACAATTAACATACAACAAGATCCAGTCATGAGACTTATAAAAATAGAACTGATTGTTTTATGATTCGATCGATTGTGACTTGGCTCAGTGGGTAAGTGGTGATCTGGAGGTTTGATTTGATTCCCCGTGGTATGATTCCCCGGTTTGATTCACCGTGGATAAAGGCCGTAGAAGCTTTTCTGAATGATTTGGTCGATAAGTCCGGCCTCTGAAATAGTTTATTTGTTTGTACCACAATATCGGTGCTAAAACAATCATTGTCTTACGATGACTTGTCGTAAGATACTTTGTTCCTGTTGTTCAAGAATTTCAGATAAGATTCGCTTTTATATTTTACCTTATGGCCACTTACCAGAAAGTCAGAAGGCCAAGAGCATTAACTATTGAAACTAAGTGCAATTCACCATCATTACATTTACAGCCCATATACGTCCTCACCGAGGGGTTCGACCATACCCTAAGTTAGGGTGAGTCAACCACGCTATAGCCCAGTGCGGATTAGTCGACTTCACATACACCTTTGAATTTCTTCGCAGATGTATGCATGTTGCCTCACGATGTTTTCCTTCACCGTAAGAGCGTCTGATAAAAGTATATGTTACTGTAAAAGCCCGAACTATGGTAAATCTTAACATTTTCCGGTAAAACTTAAGATTTGATAAAAATCCAAACTGTTGTGTAGTCATTCAACATAGGCTAATGACAATTACAAATGTATTACTATAACGATAATTAACAATTTGTCAGGTACTGACTGATAGGTAAATCGACAAAGAAACACACATGGTTTTATTCCCAAAACCAACATTTACCAACCGTCATTGGTAAATCCTAGTATATCTCAAACTCTAATGGTAAAAGTCCGAAATATCGTCTATTCTCTATAAAATCCTTACATATACCAACTCATGTTGGTAAATCCTAAGATTTACTGGCAAAACCTAAGATTTACCAATATACGAACTTTTACAGTAACATAATTAAGTATATATGAAATTAGAAAAACGAAAAATACATTGGTCCATGGCAGGATCGAGCCGTGGGTCGAAGCCCGAGTCCTGCATTGCACAGGTCACCGCCAGTCGTTGATGCTCCTAATGCCCGGGAGCATCGTCGACCTTCCCGTTATGGGGAGGCGAGAGGGGGCTCGCTGTAGGCGAGCAGACGCTGACGAGGTCATGGAAGTACCCGAAAGGGTTCCCATGGGAGGATGCGGCGGTGTTGGGCGTGCTCGTGCCAAGGCGTATTAGAGGGGGTATCCTTGGGTTTTAGTCGGTAGGCCGTGGTCTCTGGCTGGCACTTTGCCCCCAGTGGCCGCGGAGAGCCCGACATAACCCCGTGTTTTCCCAAGCGCAAGGTATGCGTAACGCATTTCCCAACGTAAAAAAAACCGGCCAAGCGCAAGTCGGACTCGCCCATGAAGGGTTCCGTAGGATTTATGACCTATTAAAAAAACTACTTACTAGATCTCGTTCAAACCAATTTTCGGTGGAAGTTTGCATGGTAATGTATATCATATATTTTTTTAGTTTTATCATTCTCTTATTTTAGAAGCTACAGGGGGGGGGGACACACATTTTACCACTTTGGACGTGTCTCTCGCGCAAACTATTCAGTTTACAAAAAAATGATATTAGAAACCTCAATATGATTTTTGAAGACCTATCCATAGATAACCCCCATGTATGGGTTTGATGAAAAAAAAATTTGAGTTTCAGTTCTATGTATGGGGAGCCCCCAAAAATTATTGCTTTATTCTATTTTTGTGTGAAAATCTTAATGCGGTTCACAGAATACATCCACTTACCAAGTTTCAACAGTGTAGTTCTTATATTTTCGGAGAAAAGTGGCTGTGACATACGGACGGACAGACAGACAGACAGATAGACAGACATGACGAATCTATAAGGGTTCCGTTTTTTGCCATTTGGCTACGGAACCCTAAAAAGGAACGAGCCGTGAACCTCCCGATTAGAAGGCCGGAGGTGTTCACAGCGCCACCGACACTTATTTCAAATGCAATTCAATCACTAATTTTGTCAGTTGATATTGTTTCTACATCTATCACCGCTTTATACAAAGACACGGTTCATAGTCTAGTATTGACGCCGCAATGACTGTCGATGTCAAATCAGCGACCGTAATAGATTTTGGCTCTATGAAAATAATAAACATAAATGATTACGTGAATGTACGTGACACAATGAGATTTAAACGATAACGCAACACCTATTTAACTTGATATTGGTAATTCAAAGAAAAATATGTTTCTTTAAGTAAGTAAGTAAATCTCGCAACAAACTTTTATATTATCATAAAAATATTATGCGTAAAATTAAAGTTCATTTTCTTCTTTTTGGATCATGCAATACAAGCTTATTTTTAAAAGTAGATTTTACAACAAGTGCACAAAACGAACCATTTTTATCCGAGACTTTTAGCATAGCATAGCAGATAGTAATGTCGAGGATAAAATGGTTTTGTGGACGAGTTATAAACTCTGCTTTTCACTTCGATTGCGAGGAAATAAAACAGTAGTATACGAGTAACATAACATTTCTTTAATTAAAATTCAAAGTAAAATTAGTACAGTTTTGAATACGGAAATTTTTTTATGTCTTAAAAAACACATAAGGCAAATAAATTAAAGTAAAATACAAAAATAACAAATTCTATCTATGAACTACTTATTGTGTTTGGCTGTATGGCTCATTTTCTTTGCCTTAATATAGATACGTTTTATGTATGAGTAGATTTTGTGCACTTGTGCACAAAATTCGATTTTGTGCAGCCTATATCCTGCACAAATAACCACTTTCAGAGCATGAGAAGTGGAAAAATGTTTTTAATATTAATATATTTCATATTTTTTCATTTTGTGACGGCGGCGGCGGCCCTCTTGGATTTAATTCTTTTTTTCATAGTGTAACTACTCCGTCCCACCACCACCCATAGCCATTCCAACCTGGTCGAAACACAGGAGATGCGCGCGGAATACATGCGTCTGCACTCTGCACTCTGCCACGCGCAATTCTTGATTCCCTACAAATTCTTTTGTCTCTTGTCTGCCTTTGATGTGTCCTCTTCTCTTAAGAGGGGTAACGCTCACAGTTACAGCTCCGGTACGAGGCTTCAACCTTTTCCGATTTTTTAAAAGTCAAACTCTTTCATTTGATACCCATATTGTGGGGGTCGTACAAAAATATGTTTAGTGACAGCGGACATCCTGGCTTTTATTTTTTCTCATAATGTACTGATTGCACTGTATTCAACAAGTCGAGGCTTTTCATTTGATACCCATATTGCGGAGGTTTTACTAAAATATCTATTCGCCATATTGTTGCATGCAGCCATTTTGGATTTACAACGATACTTTATGATGCATTGTTATCTCAATTTCAACTCAATCAGACACTAGCAAGTGGGTCAAATTTAACGTGCAAGATTTGTACGCTTGTAAAATGCAAAGTGCGTCTAAATTAGCATAGTTTTAGTAGCATGGAATTGATGCAAATGTTAACTAGGCATTTGCCAAGCTTTAACAAAAAATATGGCACGAGCTAATGATAAATCGATGAATGAACTCACTTCGCGTGCTTGTTTTATTTCGCACCGCGCCGTAACATCGTGTTTCCCCACATGAGGGTTTCTGCCTTTGTCCAGACTGTCAAGTTATTGTATATTTGTCCAGGCTTTTGCACTATGGTACTTTCCACGAAGTCTGTGACCGTTTTAAAATATACTTTAAAAAATCCGCAAAATTGTTGTTTCGGTTGTTACAGCATCGACAGTATTTATTATAATATTGTGATAAAAAATTTCATCATATACAATGTGTTGGATTTGCTTCGCTGTAGAGAATCATGGACTGGCACCGCACAAAATTATTTCAATTAAATATTACATAAAAAATACAACAATGAAATTTTAAGGGTTACCCACGATTTTCCTGGCATTCCATCATTAGATCCTGACGTTGGTAACAATGGGACTACCGCAAGAGTATATACTCTATCGAATACAAAAAGAATTTTGAAAATCGTTTCACAATTGGGGGAGTAATCGCGTAACATACACACAAAACACCTTAAAATTTAAGGGTTTTCCTCAATTTTCATGGGATCCTATCATCAGATCCTGACTTTGGTGACCATGGGACCACCCTTGAAGTATACTCTATCGAATATAAAAAGAATTTTGAAAATCGGTAAACAATTGGCGGCGTAATCGCGTAACATACACACAAAAAAAAGAGAAAAAACATACGCATCGAATTGAGAACCTCCTCCTTTTTTGAAGTCGGTTAAAAATAAGCGAAACGGAATGCATCTTAATCTACCAATCACCGACTAGTGACTCAGGGCTTGAAACCGGTTCAACATTAACCGGTATTATAAGGGTTAAACCGGTTTTATAATATAGTTCCGTTCCGGAGTGGAACCAAATAGGAGCGATACTTGGAACCTAAATAAACCGGTTTATAGTGAGATCGGTCGCGAGTTGTTGTAACTCGTTGAAGTATCCACTGTGTGTGTCGCTCGCAAACGCAGTTGCAGTAGGAAGAATATGGTTGATCATTGCGCACGTTCCATGAACATGGGTCGGAAACGTAAACATTACGAACTTCAGTTCGTTTCCCTGAACGAAAAGTATAACCGGTTAGTAAAAAATACCCATATTTTTAAAAACCGGTTCAAAAACCGGTTTAGAGGAAGTAGAGGAACGTAACCTTTATCAAAAAGTTCCATAGGTAAATTCGTCGAACCGGTTCAAAAAAAAAACCGGTTTCCAAGCCCTGCTAGTGACGTCACTCGTGTTTTATATCCCGCCAGATGTAAAGGTAAACATTATTTTTACGAAAACTATTTACATTTTTCTGTAAAAAAAATGGAAGTTGGTTATATAACTTTAGACTCCAGAAACCTACCAAGAGTTAGTGTCGACATGGTAGTAGCTTTTTTGATGAAAGTGCCGAGTTTTCGAGTGTAGAAATGAATTTTGGTTCAGATGATCTTGTTAAAAACAATTTATTTGGGAGCTTCTTTCAAATAGATGGACACAGTGGTACAAAACATGAATCCACACACCTTTTTCCTATAAGATGTTGATGGATAGTCCACTTAAAATAACTAATTCGAAACAAATGGAAACATTCCCTGTGATATTTGAATTGAATGTTTGCGATGAATAAGTGTCACCAGAAATGTAGGCACATTTTAGCGCGAAATTTGAAACTGTTAGTTTCAGACTGCATTATTTTGCATATGTTTTATTATTTTAATTTTTAACATACCTACTTGTGATCTATTCTACATGGGATTCTTTACAATAATCGCAAGAATAAAAATATTGCAATTATGAAAATATAATAATACTAGCTTTTGCCCGCGGCTTCGCTCGCGTTAAATTCGGGGTAACACCGTAGATTTCAAAAAAAATAAGGCAGGTTTTTTTACGTTGGTAACAATGAGTCTGTGTACCGATTTTTAGCTTCCTACCTTGAAAACTGCAAAAAGTCCCATATAAAATTTCACTCCCTCTTTTAAGGAATTGGGGGCAGATTTCCAACAAAAAAAATGATGCACGATTTTTTTGTTAGTCACAAATAGTTCGCATACCAATTTTTGGCTTTCTACCTTGAAAATTGCGGAATGCTCCATACAAACTTCCACCCCCCATTTTAGGGAAGTGGGGGGTTAGAAAGAGACAAAAGGTAGCCTATGTCACTCTCCATTCGTTCAACTATCTCCACTTAAAAAATCACTTTAATCCGTCGCTCCGTTTTGCCGTGAAAGACGGACAAATAAACACACACTTTCCCATTTATAATATTAGTATGGAATATGGATTCTATTCAACTAATAACTCGGTAACAATCATATAACTATGCTGTTACACAGTTTTTAGGGTTCCGTACCTCGAAAGGAAAAAACGGAACCCTTATAAGTAGGATCACTTTGTTGTCCGTCCGTCCGTCTGTCTGTCTGTCAAGACCCTTTATATCTACTTCTAAGCCAAAACTTCTAAGCCAATGCAATCAAAAGATACAGCCGTTTATGCTGAAAATTTCCGCAAATTTTCGACACTCGCAAGGGAATCAAAACCTACAGGGTACTTCCCGTGAACTCAGAATCTTAAAATTTTTCTTATAGCACAGATAAAGGAAAAATTGCGAAAACCGTAAATTTTTACTTTTATACCTACAGGTACGGAGTCCGACTCGCACTTGGGCGGTTTTTTTTAACTAGTACGGGAAGTATGTACTTAAAGTACTTATTTTTATCTTTGTACTTACATTTAGTTTATTTCCATCCTCCAATTTTATTCTACCAGCTGCACCTCTAGATACGGACTCAAAACTACAAGTCTCGATCGACTCTGTCCGTAGGGCTGTTTATTCTTTTAACAGTGGCTCTGCTGGCGGCCTCGATGGTCTCACACCACAGCACCTCAAAGATCTTACTTCTGGGGTTTGTGGTGAACCTAGTTCATCGCTGTTAAAGGAATTAACATCCCTCGTAAATTTGATGCTGGCTGGCAATGTTCATAGCAATATCTTAGACATCCTTTATGGAGCCAACCTTTGCGCCCTCAAAAAAAAAGATGGTGGCATTAGACCGATTGCCGTGGGCACCACTTACCGTCGACTCGCAGCCAAAACATGTTGTAAAGCCACAATTGACACCTTTTCAGATTATTTTCAACCAAAGCAATTAGGCTTTGGTTCGAGGGGTGGCTGTGAGGCAGCCGTTCATTCGCTGCGCACCATTCTAAATCATCGACGCGCAGAGGTTGTCATGAAGGTGGATGTTAAAAACGCATTCAACTCCGTAGATAGAGGTGCAATGCTGACACAAGTTAAATCAAAGGTACCTCAAATCTACAACTTTCTTTGGCAATGCTATAGTTCCCCTTCAAAGCTTGTTTATAAACAAAATTTAATTTCATCGGCAGTAGGCTGTCAACAGGGTGATCCACTTGGGCCGGCTATTTTTAGTCTTGCTATACATCCTATCATAGAAAAACTAAGTTCAAAATTTAACGTTTGGTATCTCGATGATGGAACCCTTAGAGGTGATGCGACCTCAGTTATAGATGATTTATGACCTCAGTTATAGAAATATATCTTTAGTCTTACGCTTAAAAAGTACGCTTCGCCTTCTCGGGTCGCCTATCCTTGATGATTCTTTCTCGGCTTTTGTAACTGATAAAATTGAAATTTTTAATGAATGTTCAGATCGACTTACTAAAATTAATACCCACATGGCTTACTTTGTAACCTTTTTCGGTGAGCATGAGAGAAAATTGTAAGTACCATCAGGTCGTGGGTTGATATTTCATAATATTGACAAGAGCCTACCTGGAGAAGTGTATGGATATATTTTTAAGGGGCGCCTCCATACAGATGCAAGCAGACTTCAGATGTGGGAAGGATCCAATAAAGAATACACAATTTAATTAGTTCATGCAATTTATTATTATTGTTCCTTTTTCCTTTTTTTTACATCCTCATAAGTAGGTACTTAGGTGTAAGAAAAATATCTTAAGGCTTATTTAAATATGAGTAGGATACAATTAGGTGGGGGCTTTACTCCTCACGACACACTATCATAAACTAAATATAGGTAAAGATAGAAGCGGGTTGATATAACATTACAAGCGAACCATCTTCCTTGCTCACGCTGGGTGGAAATTAGAGAGCTGGTGATTGCTCCTTCCCTCGGGGATTATGTAAATGGTAAGAAAAATCAGGGCACGTTACCTAGACACGTCAGTGAGTAAGTTCTTCGCGATAGTGGGGTTCACTCCAACCCAAGTTCTGGATAAGTACAAGCAGGTTCCTTGAATTGCATCAGTCCCCCGTTTGTTTATTATTAGAGTAAAATATCAAATGGTACGAAAAAGAATGTCTAAGGCAAAAACCTAAAACCCTAAAACAAAATAACACAATGGTTAGAACACGGTCAGGTAATGGCGGATCTACGCCATGGCAAAATTACATTGAAAACCACAACTTACCATGTTCTCCATGGGTTTTATAAAAGAAAATTAAGAGTTAAAGTAGTCCATCCCATGATGGGTTTGGATAAAAATATTAAGGTCAGCTCATATCGAGCGACTGCTCTTCCACGCTTCCAAACGGAAAAGGGCCGGATTTAATCGACCTCATCCTGACATTGACAAGTGACAACGTCAAAGCGAAACAACGGGGGTCAACCAAGGAATCGGGCCGCAATTCATGCACCGTTAATACTATCGATACACAGAACAAAAATACTACTACCTCATCCGATCCGAATAACAGATATCAAATCAGTATGATCTCCTGCTTCTGAGGAGAATTTTGAAGGTACCTCCTTAAGGGAGGCACGGAACTAAACCCGGAAGGGTGGCCGCAAGGTGACCTACCCTGCTATAATTAATGCCAGCACAAAGCCCAACAGCATTCACCCTGCGACGCCGCGGGGTTTCCACAAGCCTAGAGACTAAATTAATCCTCTAAGAAGTATACTAAAATAATTTGAAATGTAAACCATTCCAAAACAAGCATAGGTAACTCGAGTTAATTAAGTAAAATGAAAGAGATTAATAAATTAACATTATTAAGTATAAGAATGCGGTATCGATATACACCTACTCGATAAGACGATATTTCTTCTAAATCAATACCGCTATCTAACTCCACAGAAGAACAGAACACAACAATATCCTATCCATAGACTCAACATTAGCCAAAGCAGATGTTCACTCAAAGAAATCAAATTAGATGTTTTGTCCGTTTGAGAATATACTTATTATTAACTAAGTAAGTAAGTAAATATTAACATAAAATCGGATATAATTCAGTTGCAATTATCTTAGTTCACTAAAATGTTCATATCAAGACGAAACAAGGGGAAGGCTGTATGGAGCTCCCTTTGCACGCTCATAGAATTAAAAAGTTTCTAGAAAAAGATACATCAGATGTTAGATCTCAATAGATCTGTCATAAAACAATGATGAATGCTATTTGGGTAATTAAATGTTTTTATTTCAGAATTATAGAAAATTATTAAAGTGAAATTAAGAATTTGTGCTTACTAGCTAGTATTAAAAAAAAGTGTTACAACTTTATTATCAAATATTGTTTATTTTTACCAAAATTTACTTACATTCTCCGTTGTTCTCATCTTTGGAATTTCCCTGACCTCCTTACTTACCTAGATGACAGTGTGAGGCAGATCATTTCTGCCGTTTTGAATGTCAATCTAAGCGACCGGTCCTGGACCCAAGCTTCACTGCCTATTAGATTCGGAGGTCTAGGAATACGCAAAATTTCAAGTGTATCTCTACCAGCCTTTCTATCCTCAGTTCACAGTACCGACAAATTAGTTTCAAAAATTTTAAGCCCTTTTAACATAGTTGAAACATCATATTTAACTGAGGCTAGAAAGGCTTGGACCACAGCCGGGCCTAATCTGGATCTCCCTGTTAATACTATTTCCCAGAGACAGTGGGACGAGCCTCTCTGCATCCTGGTACGGAACAATCTTTTACAAACGTCAACCAGTCCTGCAGAGCGCGCTCGTCTCCTAGCTGTGGGAGAATGGGAATCGGGGCTATGGCTGCAAGCAGTGCCTTCATCTAATATTGGTACATTGCTGGACCGCACCACATTTCGCAACGCAACCTGCTTGCGTTTAGGAATCACCTGCGTGGTCCCCCACCGCTGTCGTTGTGAAGATATGGTGGATGCCTTTGGTCACCACGGTCTTTCTTGTCTCAGAAGCGCCGGCGGAATTCCAAGACACGCCGAGTTAAACGACATCCTTCGTCGGGCACTTGCCTCCGCCGGAGCACCGGCCATCCTCGAACCCAACGGTTTAGTGCGCGACGACGGTAAGAGGCCCGACGGGATGTCATTAGTTCCGTGGAAGATGGGGCGAGCACTGGTGTGGCATGCCACCTGCGTCGACACCCTTGCGGTGTCCCATCTTCCGGGCACTTCGGTAACGTCTGGTTCGGCTGCGGCTTCAGTTGAAACCACTAAGCGGCGCAAATATGCTGGTCTTAGCGGAAATTACGTATTTGCGCCGTTTGGGGTGGAAACACTGGGACCGTGGGGACCAAGCGCCCATTCCCTATCTTCTTCTTCTTCTTCTTCGTCGTACGGGCATTTTCCGCAACTCGACGACTGTGCGCCTGTTTTGCGTCGGAGGGTTGAAAGCTGGATCACTCCAGCCATCCTAGCTCCTCCAGGAAGTTTCCCAGCTCTCGAAGGTTGCCCAGGACGTCCTGGAGGGTACCCGGGCTGCCCAGGTACTTTGCCCGGTAAGTTGCCACCTCTCTGCATCCTAGCAGCACATGGGCAGCTGTCTCCTCTGCCTCCATGCATGCTCTGCATAGAGGACTGTCCGTGATACCTAGGTTAAAAAGGTGCCTGTTAAAATTGCTGTGTCCCGTTAATGCACCCGTGATTAGGCGCAAGCGAGGTTTTTCCAGCTGTATTAGGGCCTTGGAGAGACGAGGATCAACTCGGGGTAGTGCGAGCTTTGCCTGTCTGCACTCCTCCAGAGCGCTCCAATATTGCTCGTGTAGGTAGTGTGTGCGTTCGCATACCTTACCTTTGAACCAACTCAATGGGATTGGGATGATTGGCTCCGGTCCAATGGGTGCCATGCTCGATCCCCAACGAGCAAGTTCATCTGCTGCGTCGTTGCCCCTCGCGCCGCTGTGCCCCTTTATCCAGTGAAGGGTAATGTTATTTGTCGTACCTGCCATATTTAGGGCTGTGTGACAATCTCGCAGTGGTGACTGCACTTTCTAAGGCGTGCAGTACTGATTTGCTGTCCGAGTGTATAATTATATTACAGTTGGTTACCTTCCTTTCTGTAATTGCTCTGGCCGCCAGCAGGATGCCCATGCACTCTGCTTGAAAGACGGTGTTGTATGTGCCTAGAGGCATGGATATGTGTATGTTAAGATCTTCTGAGAAGACACCTGTACCTGTACCATACCCTGTTTTAGATCCATCGGTGAACACTTCCAATGCCTTGTGACACTGCGGTATTCCCTATACAAAGACATCACGACACGACTGTCGGACACCACGAGTGACAAGAGGGCTGGTATTTATCTCGCGCAGAGAATAAGTCTCGCTATTCAGCGAGGCAATTCGATCAGCCTTCTTGGCACACTTCCAGCGGTGGAGGACCTGGCAGGTGTTTTTTATTTGTAAATAATAACACTTTTTGTACACTATCTGCATTGTCATTTAGTTTATTATAAAGTAAATTATAAACATTCTGTAATTCTGTATGTACAATTTGTGAAAATTTTATGCAGAATAAATCTATTGTTATTGTTAAAAAAAGTGGCCCTACAAGGGTTCCCTTTTTTTTCCTTTTTAGGTACGGAACCCTAAAATGAAAGAAGGCAACGCTAAATTCACCATCCATGTTGGTTTCAAGCTTGAAAATCGAGGCATGTTTGAGTCACTTCTAATAAAATTAAAATAAAATCATCATCTACATGTTTCATTATTTTTTTACTTTCTTGTCATTTGATTTTCTATGATAGAGAACACTAAGAAATACTATTATTTATTGCAGTGTTGTCCTCAATTTTTTTGTTATTAACTGCACTTGATACTGACATTATCGAGTGAATCATGTTTCGCTGTACCTACGACCATTAAATTAATTATTTGATGTATTTACTATATTGACGAACTTATTACATGGACCAAAACACTATAATCAAACATGACGGTGTAACCGCAAGACGAGTTATTTCTGTGGTATTCGCATCGTGAGTCACATAAATTAAGTAACAAATATGCATTAATTGATAAGAATTGAGGCATAATTTGAATTTCGTTATGATCCCAAATATATTGCTTTGCTACCATGAGTCATGACTAGAGTTGCCAACCGTCCCGCGTCAGGCGGGACGTCCCGTTTCCAGGGCTCCAATAATGCGTCCCGCAACACATCTGTGCGGGACGTTAATTGTCCCGCTTTATGGTAAAGCCAGCCCGGTTAGACAAAAATTTATCAGATAATAAGTAGGTACTCTTTCATAAATCACAAAATAAGTAGGTGTACTTTTTCATAAATAAAAGTAATCGTGATTTTGCTCAGTTAATCGAGAAAAGTGCTTTAATTACTGATTAATATTCCCATGTGGTGTTATAATTATCATTTTGTAATAGCAGAATAGTACATTACTGCAGAGGCCGGGAAGTTAGGGATTGCCGGACGAGTAATGCTGACAATAATTACGAGTCCGGCAATCCCATTCCCGCCGAGGTATGTATAGTGCTTTTCTCAATAATTGCGAGGAAATAATGAAAGACGTAATACTGGAATTAATTATGAAATTTAGTGTAATAATAATACCATATAAATAAAAAACTTTCATTAAAATAATGATTGTTTAAATGTTGTCTATTTATTCAAATATTTATAATTGCCGTGATCTTCGTATAATTTAGCTTTATGATCTGTAAATAAGACAATAGTAGGTACCTAATAATAATAAGCTTCCTCTCTCTTGTTAAACGATTGCATGCCCAACGGGTCCATAATGATCTTATTTTTTGTGAACCACCTATTTTACACATTATGGTATGCATAAAAGATTTTGAATTGAATTGAATTGGAAACAAATGAGTATAATATGAGTAAAAAAATAAATCAAGCAATTAATTAATTAATTTTAGTAGCCTAGCATTTATTAATACTTTTTAATTTTCAATTAGTGCAAAGGAAACAAAGCCTATACAGCCTAATCATATTTTACGCAAAAAATGTAATACCGCTGAGACTTTTTTCTCTGGCAACGAAAATTAAGCATATTTTCGTGTGATTTCATACCAACATTTTAATAAAATTGTTGTCATATTCAAAATGCTTACAACGTGTCTCATAATAACTCCCCATAAAAATTACAATATTTATTTAACCGAAAAGAATGTGTCAACTTTAATAACTTGTCATATCAATCGAATTTAATTGTCAAATTTTTGAAAATTCAGTTTTAGAACAGTTTTAGGTTGGCACTTTTGATAGTTTAAATAAAATTATATACCTATTATAATTTTTATGGGGAGATATAAGACACGTTTTATATGCTCGAAGAGTGCATTTTTATAATGTGGTAGCAATTGGCTGTATGACAAGTTACATAATTCAAGTTATAGATAAATTAAAAAACATTGGAGCGGCGGCCAAAAATGAATTTTCATACTTACTTTCTTGGCCTAGGCCGGGAAAGTAATGCATGAGCCAAGAATTACAAACTTCGTGTCTTCTTTTTAGTACAATAATGCCTACATTTCCGAGCATGTTTGAGAAAAGTTTATTTAGTTAATTTGATCTATACATCTATACAAATAAATAAAATTGAAGTGTCTGTTTGTAATGTCAAAATAACAAGTTTTTACTTAATGGGTATGAATGTATATCGGGTATCAATAACAAAAACACAATTTAAAAAAATTTTGTCTGTTTGTTCCCGCTAATCTCCGGAACGGCTGGACCGATTTTGACGGGACTTTCACTAATAGATAGCTAATTATATAAGGTACTAGCTTTCCGCTCGCGGCTTCGCCCGCGTTATTATTATTTTCCCGTGGGAATTGATATTTTCCCGTAGGAAAAATAATTTTGTAGCCTAGAAGATAAAGATTTTTCCATACAAACTTGCAACCCCTATTTCATCCCTTGAGGGTTAAATTTTTTTAAAATCCCTTCTTAGTGTGCGTCCGCATTTTGAATTAAAACAACAATCCAAATTTCACGTTTCTACCATTAGCGGTTACGGCTGTGCGTGCGTCTATAGATGGGAACATCTCCTTTTATATACAGGTGTCCCAAAAACAATGGATAAACCTAGTAACTATAGATGGACTTCATCATGGCCTCCCTTACCACAAATTTTGACCTTAGTGAAAATATCACGGTTTCAGAGATATTTTTATTGTTTTTGTATTTTTCGAAAATTTCCAAGTGCGATTAGTTTTTAAATAGTGCCATTTCTACAAATGGAGAGGTTTTTTGATTTCGTTTTTTCTCATATCACAAGCGATAGTTCAGCTTTCAAAAACAAAGACAATGTAGGACGCTCATCGTGCCCATTATCTTAAAAACTTGCTTAGTTATTCTAGATTCCAAAAATGTATCATAAGCCTTGACATTCTAAATATTTTTAATTTTATGACTACTTGAATAGCAAATAGTATAAAAACTTCAAAAACTGTTTTTGTCCTAATAATTACTCTAAGCTTCTGTGTTAATGTAAAGATATAATGAGCCTAGGTATTCTGTATTTTTAATGTCAGTGCTACTTAGAGAGTATGAAAATTTCAAAGTACTCGGTAAAAAAAACATTTATTCTTAAAAAAATGAAATTGACCTTGCGCCCTTATATACGTCCTAGACCTTTTAATAAAAGAACGTTTAATGCGGTGTGCGTAGCCCGATGTTTTGATGTGAGGAGTTGCATTTTGGATGCGAGTCCGCAACTCCGCAATCGAGGACTCTGACATCGCGTACATGAGCTCTTTGAGACACCCGCAATAAAAATCCAAGGGATTTAAATGCGATGATCTCGGCGAACATAAAATAGGACCAAGCCGGCCTTTCGGCTTTTGTGGATAATTTCCGTTTCAGTGATTCCTCACTCTTTCGAATATAATGTTGACATTTCATACCTTTCTGCGTACAGTCGAGCAGCAGAGTTGGCATTGCCTTGACACTTACCATAAGTGAAATTCATGTTTGCATATTCAAACATCGTGTAATGATGTCTAGGCATGTTCAGAGTCCGAATAACGATTGTCAATTGTCAGAAGGTATCACAAACACAAACAATATTCAAATCGTAAAACTAGTAAAGTCCGTGTACGCGAGGCCAGTATCCTCGATTGCGGAGTTGCGGACTCGCATCCAAAATGCAGCTTCATACATCAAAACGTCGGGTTACGCGCTCGGCATTAAAAATTATTTCATTAAAAGGTCTAGGACGTGTATAATGGCGCAAGGTCAATTTAATTTTTTAAGAATAAATGTTTTTTTTATCGAGTTCCTTGAAATTTCCATACTCTCTAAGTAGCAATGACATTAAAAATAAAGAATACCTAGGCTCATTATACCTTTACATTAACACAGAAGCTTAGAGTAATTATTAGGACAAAAACAGTTTTTTGGAGTTTTTATACTATTTGCTGTTCAAGTAGTTATAAAATTAACAATAATTAGAATGTCTAGGCTTATTATACATTTTTGGAATCTAGAATAGCTAAGCAAGTATTTAAGATGATGGGCACGATAAGCGTCCTACATTTTTTTACACTGTGTCTGATCAAAAATGAAAGAAAATTTATTTCATTTTAAATTTTCTTTGTTTTAATTTTTTTAAACATCTTAAGCTAGTTTGTTAGATTGAAGTCTTTGTTTTTGATAGCTGAACTATCGCTTGTGAAATGAGAAAAAACTAAATCGAAAAACCTCTCCATTTGAAGAAATGACACTATAAAAACTAATCGCACTTGGAAATTTTCGAAAAATACAAAAACATTAAATATCTCTGAAACCGTGATATTTTCACTAAAGTCAAAATTTGTGGTAGGAGAGGCCATGATGAAGTCCATCTATAGTTACAGGTTTATCCATTGTTTTAGGGACAACCTGTATATAGATAACATAGGCTACTTTTTATCAAGATCTTTTATTTACCAAGATTTATTTATCAAGATTTATATTTATCAAGATCTCAAGAAAAATTGACTACAAAAATCAAAATGCTGCCAAAAGTTACTATTCCACGCGGTCGAAGTCGCGGGCACAGCTGGTTTTAAATAAAAGTAATTTAATCTATATTTCGTTTTTTTTCTCGTTTCTGCACATTTGTAGGCGGGTCCCGCTTTTTTTGGCCAAGTCCCGCATAAAAATTTCTAATGTCCCGGATAGCTGTGAATGAGAGTTGGCAACTCTAGTCATGACCGTCCAAGTAAAGGACCAGCAGACCCTTAAATCAATATGTGAGACAAGCAGTACAAAACGATGATCTCGAAGCTGTAAAGAAAGTAGGCTTACTTCAGACCAAACTATGCAGCTAGGTGGAAACAACTTGGAGAAAGAGGTCAATAAACGTGAAGTATTGGGCATCATATATGGGAAATAACGTTGGGTCTTTACGTCGCCTAAGCTATAATGTCTACAGACGAAATTTTTCAATCACTGCTCACCACTCGCCATGACACACGGAGCCGAAACGTGGACACTCACGGTAAGACTGTGGATCTAAAAAGGCCGCATCGCAGAATCATAATACGAATCATATTATGATTCATATTATGAATGGAGTGCAATTCATCATAAGCAATTATTCTATTTGACAGCTTTGTTGGAATATTCGTAAAATGGTCCACAAATTGGGCATTGCTAAAGTGTCATTTGTGACCATTTTACGAATATACATACAAAGCTGTCAAATAGAATTTGCATATGATGAATTGCACTCAATTCATAATATGAATCATAAAATGATTCGTATTATGATTCTGCGAGGCGGCCTTTTTAGGCCCGCTGGTCCACGAACTTAATATCTCTCAGCGAGTCATGGAAAAGTCTCGGAATCTGTTTCAAGCGCGGATCCACCGTTGTGGGCACGATGGGTATGCCTACAACCCTAATAGAATTGTGATGTCACACATTCACAGTCTATTGAGATCGATAGACTAATGATATTATCGGGCGGGACCCATGGACCAACCGGATCACACAACTACATAGCTGTGATATCCAATGCCTTAATAAAAAAAACGAATCTTGGTCATGACTTCATGTGTTTTGTAAGCATCTCCTTTATTGGACTGCACTATTCCGATCATGAGCGAGTTCCCACTGCGACTCGCACGTGACGGTTTTCGGGTGGCTGTGATGTGACCCATCTGCGACCACAACCTTAACCGACTTCAAAAAAGGATGAGGTTCTCAATTCGATGCGTATTTTTTTGTGTGTATGTTACGCGATTACGCCGCCAATTGTGGACCGATTTTCAAAATTATTTTTTGTATTGGATAGAGTATATAGTCCGAGGGTGGTCTCAAGGTCACCAAAGTAACGATAACGTGATCTGATGATGGGATCCCATAAAAATCGAGGGAAACTTAAATTTTTAGGTGTGTCCAACGTGTTTTGTGTGTATGTTACGCCATTACCCCGCCAATTGTGGACCGATTTTCAAAATTATTTTGTATTCGATAGAGTATACACCTGGGGTGGTGCCAAGGTCACCAAAGTCAGGATCTGATGATGGGATCCCACGAAAATCGAGGGAAACCCTAATTTAATACTAGCTCACCTAAGGTGAGCTGGTTTTAAATTCACTAAAAAGATTTCATTCAAAATATTTTACAAAAAATTCAAAACGACTTCAAAACTACTGAAAAGTTAAAAATAATATAAGAATAGGTACAGACAATATCACACTTCTTTATTGAAGTCGGTGCCAAACGATGATCTAGAATGTCTTAAAATTGTGACCCATCTGCGACCACAACCTTTTTTGAGGGCTCACTCCGCGCCTGATTTCTTTGAGGGATCGTATATCTGTAACGAAATGATCTAAAATATTTTTCAACACACTTGTTCGCGAAGTGGGTCTTATTACCTTGCATTTAGACCCGTTATTCAGTATATTAAACACGAGTGCTTTTCACTTTACATAATCG
This sequence comes from Schoenobius gigantellus, assembly GCA_963935595.1. Lineage (NCBI taxonomy): Eukaryota > Metazoa > Arthropoda > Insecta > Lepidoptera > Crambidae > Schoenobius > Schoenobius gigantellus. The sequence goes on along the minus strand of OZ012553.1, from coordinate 25,690,782 downwards.
CACAAGTGCGGTAATCTTAACACGACAAATTCTAATTTGTTCAAGATTGCAAAGTAAATGTATGTCCAGTACGCATTGAAATTTGTCGCTTAATATACTTTTTTTAACATGACTTTATGCGGCTGCCAATTAAAAACAAATGAACAGCCAACTACTGGTTACTTAAATATTAAATTAACAACGACATTTTAAAAAAACAATAATTAATAACTATAACTAAAATAAATTATTAAAAATTCACACAAACTTGTTTTTTAAAAATATTCGGTTTATTTAGTTTTGAATTTTGGCTGTTTGGCCCTTATTTGTTGGCTGTATGAAGAGTTTAGCCATGCCAGGGCAGCGCGCGAAAAAAAAAAAGGCGCGCGGCATTTTCCCGCTATTGAAATTTTTTGCCTTTTTGTTGTAATTGATAATTGATTATCTACGATTATGTCGAGTCCAAGTGAAGAAGTAACCATATTATTATAACTCCGCCGGAAATAATTATGGAGGCTTACAGCGCGAGTAATAGTTTGTTGCCGCCAAAGTCAAAGGATAAATACTTGGCGGCATACGATACTTTCATGCAGTGGAAGATTGATAAAAAAGCGCAGTCATTTTCAGAAAAATATTAATGCCACAAGATCTTTTATTTTCCTCACAAGTGTGTTGAAAAACGTCGTATGATACACGCGCGCATTGGTCATTACGTACTCTGCTTTCTTGTCGCGCTCGCCTGCGGCTCGCGCACAGTATCGCCTCGTACGCTATAACCGACATAGCGCGTTCGTATCATAATGTACTATAATGTAATGAGTAATAATGGTGAACTAAAGTAATCGATATAGCCCACCGGATAAACAAGCTCAAATTAAAAGTCGTGTTCAAAAACAGTAAAAACTCAAAATTAATATAACAAATACACACAACATCGTATTTTTATTTTGAAGTCGCCGCCAAAAAATAACTAATAGGGTCTATAAATTAAAGAGATATACATACGTGTATATAGTCGACCAACTTCTAAAATGTGCTTGGTGATAAAGAAAATAAACCTTAATTTATTACATGACACAATTTTTATGATAAAATAAAAGCTTGTTGTAAGATTTACCCATCTAGATAAACAATAATAAGCAGTAACTGAGTTATCTCCCTCTGACATCGCAGATGTCCATCAGTGCGGTGGTTACTTACCATCAGGTGGGCCATTGGCTCGTATGCTACCGACAGCAATATTAAAATACCAATTTAACATGATCAGGATATTTTTTTAAGCTTTTATTTTATCATAAAAATTGTGTCATGTAATTAATTTAAAGTTTATTTTTATCTTCTTAGAGCATTGAAATAAAACCTTATTTTTAAAAATGATTTTACTACTTAGTTAATTAATTTAATTTACATTTTTCTTTTTGTGATGGCGGCCATTTTGGATTATTTATTTTTCATGGTGTACTGTATTTTACATGTTAGGCCCTTACATTTGATACGCATATTGTGAGGGTCGTACAAAAATACATAGCCCGCCATTTTGTTACAGCGGTTATTTTGGATTTACAACAATACTAATTATGCAAAATTGTATTACCATCAAAACCAAAGGTGTATTCCAAATTTTAGTTCAATCAGACATTGACAAGTAGGTCAAATTTAACTTGTAAGATTTGACCCGCACATAAATACATAGGGTGCAAGTTGAATATAACCTTGTTACTTTACTTGTAATATACGCAAAACTTATCAAACCCCGAGTTGCAACTTAACTAATTTTGCATATATATTATGACATACATAATGTCACGTAAGTACAGTAATGACCCTAAACACTAGAGTATACGCGTGGTCTACTATAGTAGACCAGGGTGACATTTTAAGTGGTAACTTTTGAATTATCCACGCTGGTGCGTTGGAATTTTAGGCTAGCCTCGGCCATTAAATTTGTCAGCGAGCCAGTAAAGCCCGCAAGGTCAGCACGTAAACACGTTCCTGCGATTTCCCACCAAATACGTTGCCTACCATAGTAGTCCGCGCGAGTATTTTGAGTATATATGAGTTTAACAATTTTAGGCAAGTGCTATTTGTTTCGATTTGCTATTTATTTTGTTCGAGCAACCATGGAGACTCTTCCTCGACAGTTGAGATGTAGAATAGAAATGCTAACGGGCACAGCTCAAGCCACACAGTATGATGTTACCCTCAAGATGGGACGGGTCGGTCGATGCGCACTTTGCTCAAGAGCCAGAAATCGATCCACAAACAAATGGTGCAAGACATGCAACCAATGGGTTTGCTCTGATCATCAAGCCCGAGTATGCCTTGAATGCTATGAAAAATAAGGGACTGATTGAATATATTTTTCATTTCTGTAGGAATTTTATTCATACGTAACCAAAAAACAAATTAATAGCAATTATAAAATGGTATACCATAGTATACCACGCGTGTACTCATGTAAAAAACAAGGGGCGCGTGTACTCTAGTGTTAAAGAACGAAAACAAGAATTAGGTACAATAGTACCTAATTCTTGTTACCTAATAATGTTAGCTCGAAAACAAGAATTAGGTACTATTGTACCTAATTCTTGTTTTCGAGCTAACATTATCTTGACATAAATTTGAGGAGAGTCTGAGCAAAAATTCAGCTAATGGTTGTCAAGACGTGGATAGAAATGACCTTGGGAAATATACCTTCATCATAACGAGTATAATGCCAAAAAGCAGCTCAATAAAAGTCCTAAAGAAACAATGATGTTAAGTTTAGCAGTACAATACTTTTGCGGTAAAGATAAAACAACGAAATTATTCCAAATAATTTAAATTGCGTCATTTATTCATTTACATTATACGTTTTTAAGAAAAAAAGTTTCACTTTAGATAATTAATTTATTTTAAATTTAATTCATGTGTTTACACTGTAAAATAGTAATTTCATACAAACATTTTGTACAGAAAACTTTTGATTAAAAACTTCCGTCGTGCATTTGTAGAAGTTTTATGCAAAAAGAAAACAAAAAGCACTAGCACGGTAATATTATATACTATTACCGTGGCACTAGTGCGGAAAAGAATAACATTCTGCACGCTAAACACACATGGAAAAGTATACTTTTTGAGTAAATGCCTTAAATATATCTTTAATATTTAGATATAAAAGAAATGGCAATACTTGTTACGTTATATCGTGAGAAAAGTCCTTCTTGTGGCAATCACGTACTGTCGTCGTCTCATATAGCGTGCAGCAACCGTAGATTACATACACGATTAAATCAGTAGTGTGATTCTGTAAAACCTCACTTTAAACTTCGAATCTGATTCCGCAGTGAGTTCTTAGATTGGCATTCTCAAAATTCGAATGTAGATTTGAAAGTAATCTGTGCTACAGCGCTACACTTGCGAGCGTGGCAGCGAGTGGAACTAGTGACCGTGAGATTTTGACATTATAAATATGGGATGACGTATGAAATGGCATTCCGTAAAGGGAATTCCTTTATCACTTCGAAGCTCACTTCGCACACGAACTCGAAACAAAGTGTCAAATAAAACGTTGCTATTTTGTGAGTGAAAACAGGCAAAGTTTATTATCATAGTTTAAAAATACATTTAAAATTATTTCTGAAGGTGATAAAAACTAGTTCTGAGGTATTTATTAGAATTTTATCGCTACTAACTCGTGATAATGACTATGTAAGGGTATCTTGTATCTTATGCGAAGTGAGCGTGAATATCGAAGTGAAGTGCGAGCTATTGTTCGAATTTTACAGAATCGACATGCAGGATATAAACAAAATGTTAGCTTCTTTCCTTTTGTTATATAATATGTCTGGTTCAAATAGGGTCATCATTAACGTCACGTTGAACCAGAAACGACACCAGAGTCAAACGAAAACTTATAATTACCTATGACTTTCAGATTTTAAATGTTTTTATTTTACGTAGCGATGACCTATGGGTGATTAATTACAATTACAATAATTACAACAGCATAGTAACACATTTTTTAAATACTGTTCTTTCCTTTTTAGGGTTCCGTAGTAAACAAGGAACCCTTATAGTTTCGCCATGTCTGTCTGTCTATCCACGGTTTACTTAGAGACTATTAGTACTAGAAAGCTGATATTTTGTATGGGTATGTATATATTATTCATGCCAAAAAAGTGGTAGAAAAAAATAAAAAAAAGTTTTTTTAGGGTAGCTCCCATACAAGTAAAATGGGAGTAAATTTTTTTTTCTCGACTAACCCATGGTTTAATTTTTTTTTCTCGACTAACCCGTCGTTACATAGGTCTTTAAAAAATAATGTAAGGTTTAGAATACCATTTTTCGATTTAGGGATCCGTTTTTGAAATATTTGGTTTTAAAGTGCACATTTTTGTTAGAGGTAAGTGTCCCCCCCCCCCCTCTATCTGCTAAACGGTTATATATGGACACGTGAAAAAAATTACAACAGTAGTATATATAACGAAGTTTAAAGGAAAACTATCAGAGTTGAGTACTAAGTACAAACTAAAAAGTTATAGAATACCAACATAAAAAATCTCGGAAAACTAAATTTCATTGAAAATTAGTACTAAATATAAATTTACGAACCACGTGAAGTTAAGGAAATATAAAATCATTGCAGCTTTAATAATAATAATAATGCCTAATTTAATAGCAAAATGTTGTGAGGTGTGAGTGTGAACTCAAAGTTGACATTTGCAACTACGGAACCCTACACTGCGCGTGGCCCGACACGCACTTGGCCGGTTTTTTTTTATTAGTGCTCGTTTCTTTCGTTAAGTACCTATATTTTAAATCTTCCATTTTAATGCCTTTGAACTTATGTGCGAAGATAAGTTGCGATTAAATTGAAGATAGAAAAGTCCTAAAGCTTTACTTATATGGAAAAATATTGTTTAATCATTTATATATTTATCTTACACATTTTTGAGAAATTCAAGTACTTAATAGGCATCTGGAAATTTTAATAGATTTGATATTCCTTATTAGCGAACGATTGAGGGAAGAAATGAATATGGATTTAATAATAATAAGTAGGTATAGGATTAGTAAAATTGTAAAAAAGGATTTTTATAGGTAAAATGTTTTTCGAAAAAGAGAATGTTCTATATTCAACTGTATCTATTTTTTATGTATGACTAGCTTCTGCCCGCGACTTCGTCTGCGTGGACTTCAGAATTGTTGGGTCTAAAGCTTCGCTCGTTAACAATTTTTAATCTTCCCACGGGAACTATTTGAGAGATCATTAAGGAATATAAAGTACATGACCTTTTCCATAGCATAGGTGACATGCATACTTCAAAGCTGTCTGCCCGCGGCTTAGCTCGTAAACAATTTTAAATTTTCCCTCGGGAACTACTTAAGGAATTGGGATAAAAGGTAGCCTATGTTCTTTTACATGTCAAAGGCTACATGCATGCCAAAGTTCATCCAAATCCGTTCAGCCGTTTTTGCGTGATTGAGTAACAAACATCCAAACATCTAAACATCCACACTTTCACATTTATAATATTAGTAGGATCACCGATTGCTCCGCCCGCGCCATTGTGGGCCGATTTTCAAAATTATTTTTGTTATCGCAGGAGTATACTACTAAGGTGGTCCCATTGTCACCAAGTTATGATCTGATGATGAGATCTCAGAAATATCGAGAAAAACACTTAGATTTCATAGGCACGTCCAACGTGTTTCATGACTTGATATTTAGGTATTTGCGTCTAGTCATCATGTCATGTTACTGAGCTGATGATGAAAGATTTCTGGTAGATTAAGAGTTCGGGAATAATTCTTTCAATACTGTTTAGAGAGCGAAAGACGTTTTATTGTAAATTATTCTGGTGTTTGTTTCGGTTCAAATTCTAATGCGGACGTATTAAATTTACTTAAACGATTGAAGTATTTTTTACATATGTTTTTTTTTACATATGTGACAAAACACAGAGTAACTAATCCGAGGATGATCCAAGGAGTAAAATTTTTATTAATAAGGCCGAATAAGAGCAATAGGTCTCATTGCTCTTATTAGAGGAGTAATTGTCAGTTTTCCTCGCGGTCACTGTGTCATGCCTTACTCGTGTATTCATGCTAACCACAATTTCATTTCAATGCCCATTTTAATATGTTCATTATCAACTAACGTCTTTTGTATTATACCTATCTAATATATAATAACAATGTCCTCCTAACCGATAATCGGTCACGGCGGCCAATCTCCGCAGAGACTAGCCATCTGCGCATGAGATATTATAGTGCACAAGTGATTGCGCAAACGCAAGTGCACTCTCTGTTCCTTCACTCGCCTAGTCCGATGGGACGGTTAGCCGACACGACCGGGGCGAGATTTACGTGCCTTCCGAAGCACGGAGGAGCTTGATATGTTTCTCATTTTGGTCGCCCATCCTAGGACTGACCAAACCAACCAACCAAACCAACCAAAATGTTAGGGAAAATATCAAACAATATAACTAAATCTATACTAATATTATAAAGCTGAAGAGTTTGTTTGTTTGTTTGCTCGAACGCGCTAATCTCAGGAACTACTGGTCCGATTTGAAAAATTCTTTCAGTGTTAGATAGCCCATTTATCGAGGAAGGCTATAGGCTATATATCATCAAGCTAAGACCAATAGGAGCGGAGAACCAATGAAGAATGTTTCAAAATCGGGGGATTTTTTTTCCTATTGAGTGCTTCCGCTGCGTGCGCTGCATAAACGGTAAAAGTTTCGCAAAAATCATGTATGACAGAATTGTTCCCCTTTAAAAGTTCTAAAAAAAGTCCGCGACAGCATATGTCTATCTTTTAAGGTTAGCTCACTATAACCTTTTTTATGCTAACCAAATTTGTTCTAAAATGATGCATTATTTGCGAATGTGTTTTTATAAACATGATATTAATCCTTATCCAAATAAATACGTTATTCATCACAAGTATTTAATTTTAAACAAAATTGCTTTTTACATCATTCGATTTAAATGAATATCTTACGAGATATCGCAGTTTTAAAATAACATCACAGAAAAATAATGATCGAGTACTGCGCGCACAATGTGCAAAGCCGGCGGGCAGTCATGAGGGGGAAGGGCGGTGGCCCCTATTAGCTACTTCTGCCGGAAGAAAACAAAATTAATAATATTATGTACGCAGAAGTACTTTAAAATTTCATTAGTTTAGTTTTTTTTGAGAATAACCTACAATCTACATGATATAAGATTATAAGACCCAGTACTTACTCACCTATATAAACGAAGTCGCGGGTTAAAGTTAGCGTTAGCCCAAAGTAACTATTCCACGCGGACGAAGTTGCGGGCGGAAGCTAGTTATTTATAATGTGCTGGGCTGTAACTGTAATATGTAGTCAAGTCTGGTACTTTACCGCTATTCCTCGATTTCGGTGTAGGTCGACCATAGGATATGCAGTAGACTCTGGGATTCTTCTATTAGGTTCCTTGCACTATTTTTGGCACTAATTATCACTTCACGTTCTAGGTAGGTGGGCGAGTACCGTGGTCAGGTAGGTATACGTCTGGCGTCGGGAAGGCAACAACTCGACTGTCATCGCGTTTTCTCCTCATCAAAAATCTCGTGTCCAGTGTTTATTATCGAACTCCAAACGGTTTGACCGACTTTATGAAATTTTTTGTGTATTTGGTAGATCTGAGAATAAATAGGTCGTAGGCTATTTGTTATACCCCTAGGTGATAACGGTGGCCATCTCCAAATTTTTTTGACATCTAATATATAAAATTCTCGTGTCACAGTGTTTGTTACCGAACTCCTCCGAAACCGCTTGACCGATCATTATGAATTTTTTTGTGTATAAGTATTCGGTAGGTCTGAGAATGGGTCGTAAACTATTTTTTATTATGGTGAAACGTAGTTCGCCGGCACAGCTAGTTTTTATATATATTTTATGATTTGTCACCAAAAAAAACTTAAAGTCCTAAATTTGCATCCTTCTACCATCAACCCCCATTTTTTAATAGCGATATTAGTATTTTAACTAGCAGTAGGTAACTGCCGAAACATAGTTCGCGGGCACAGGTAGTAGTTTAATACATTATTTTTTTAAATTGTGTTTTTGTAACGTTTTCCGTATATTGGTAATATGATAAAACTAAAATAGAAACCTGATTCGTACGTGTGTGTCGATCAAAAGAATTTATCAATTTTACGAAGAAAACAGGAAACTGTATGTAAACGTATAATAAGGAGCGGACAAGTTATGGCTTTGTAATAATAAAATTTACACGGCGACTATAAAATTATATGAACAGACCCATAATGTTGCTGTTATAATAATAACATTTTTTAAATTGTATAATTTAGTTTCTCCGAGACTTTATGTTAAGATCGTATGATGATGACTTATTCACATAGTATTGGGATGTGACGAAGGTGAAATTGTTAAAAAACCCATTAAACTTTAAAGTCAAAAGAGATTTAAACCTTAAATAACCTAAAATATTGGCCAGATTTTCTGCTTTATTTAAACATGCAGCGACCAAATTTGTCGAGATTGTATAAAAAAGAAAAACAATATAGAAACACATCCAAAGCCTTTCTTTAATTTTTCATGCAAAAAGTAATGAAATCGTTCTAGATTAAGAGCAGAAAACAGGGACTACGAAACGTCTATTTTGTGTAAAGATTATTATTATTAATGTGTTTATACGGTACGGGCACACCCTCGACAGCATTTCACAAATACTTATTTTTGAATTCTCTCAACCTTAGTGTTTCCTCTTAATAAAAAAAGGATAATATAGAAACATACTAATAGTGGCCATAAAATAGAGTAACTATTGCCATTATCGAGATTAATAAAAAACCGGCCAAGCGCGAGTCGGTCTCGCCCATGAAAGGTTCCGTAGGATTTATGACGTATTAAAAAAACTACTTACTAGATCTCGTTCAAACCAATTTTCGGTAGAAGTTTGCATAAATAATAATACAAATAAAAAGCGTTTATTGAGGCATTTAAAACAGTAAAGACAGTCACAAGGCCCTGCCAAACTGCATAGCGGTTTTGGCAGGAAAACAATACCTACTAATTTAACAAAAAAAAATTACATAAATTCTAAAAGTTTGAAACATCGCCTACCTACACTAAATTTTTTATGTAATAATTTTTAATATTCATTTTATATCTATAAATTGATACATTTTCATTTTTTGCATCGTTGGAAACAGCATTTAAAATTTTTGGTATCAAGTATGATTTTGTTCTTTGCCCATAATAATTACAATAAGATGACATTTCCAATTTCTGCCTTTGTGCACTTCTAATTCTATAATTATAAAAGACATACTTTTTGAATTCATAACTTTTAAATTCTTCAATGGCTAGCAGACACGATGTCCCCTCGTGGACCGGTAGTATTTTGCATATCTTAAATAGTTGATCATAATCATTACTACATTGTTGTTTTGTCTTGTTATCTACTAGAGTTTTAAGAAATCTGATTTGTATTTGCTTTATCTCGGTTAAATATGAAGGAAAGGTCCGACCATAACTACTCAGTCCATAAGAAATTATCGACTCAACTAGAGAAAAATATAACATATATAAGGTACCTCTATTAAGTGTATATTTTAGGTGGTAAAAATTATCCAAAGCCAATCTTAATTTATCACAGACATTGCTAATATGCAGTTTCCCAGAGATTTAAATCGTTCCATGAAAAGTTACTGTCCACTATGAGTCCTAGGTACTTATAACTTGATACAAGCTGTAAACAATTACATGTGCAATTACTTTTATCTAAATGCAAACAATCATAGCTGTGTCCTACAATTGACGGACTTCTGTCCACGAATTTGTTATAAGGAGAGAAAATATGCATTGCTTTGGTTTTTTCTATATTGATTAATAATCCATTGTCGTGGGCCCATCTTATTATATTGTCTAAATCTTCTTGAATTTTACTCTCTATTATGGCCAAATTTTTATCTGCATACAATAAACATGCATCATCTGCATACATTAACAGTGAGCAGTTTCTCGCAACATTGCACATACTATTAACATGCAATATGTAATCTGGTCCAAACACGGATCCGGTAGAAACCCCATACACAATATCAGCGTCTTAACCCCTAACGCCAGCAACCACAGTCTGTATCTTCCGTCCTTCAAGGTAACACTTAAACCAATCATTGAGTGGGCGACGGATGCCACACTCACTCATAGCCTGAAGCAGCTGATGGTGAGCCAGGGTATCGAAGGCTTTTTTGAAATCAATAAACGCCACCACCAGCTGCTACCTTTTATCGAGGCTGCGGTTCACTGTGTCTGAAAGCCGCGACAGCGCCGTTGCAGTGCTGCGACCCCGCCGGAACCCGTGCTGGACATCACATAATATTTTATTTTTCTAAAAAATCACTTACGAGTATTTGCGTTACAATAAACTTTTCGGTTATCTTATTTAAAACTGAGAGAATCGCTATTGACCTATAATTTGTATATTGCAAGTGACTGCCTTGTTTGAATTTCTTTAATAGAGAAGGATAGACACTTTGATTTACACATAAATTTATAAATTTGGCTATTATAGGACTTATCTGTCTTTTCACATACTTAAAATCTTTGACTCGAAATCTGTCTAGCCCTGGTAATGTACATCATATTTTTTTTTTTTAGTTTTATCATTTTCTTATTTTAGAAGTTACAGAGGGGGGGGGGGGGGGACATACACTTTACCACTTTAGACGTGTCTCTCGCGCAAACTATTCAGTTTAGAAAAAAATGATATTAGAAACCTCAATATGATTTTTGAAGACCCCACACGTATGGTTTGATGAAAAAAAAAATTTTGAGTTTCAGTTCTATGTATGGGGAAACCCCAAAATTTTGTGCTTTTTTCTATTTTTAATGAAATAACATACATTTGGATAAAATATTTACCATTTTTTCAATGATGATAATGAAAAATAATGGCAGAATAGCTGGCAGGCCGTAGGAAAAATCCGATCTTCATTTGTTTTTTCGAGTTTTACCGTCTTATTACAAAACCTGGTTTAAACCTGGTCTAAAGTTAGTCTTGGTTTAAATATAGTGCGCTTTCACTTGTGTCAATATACATAGATAGAGACAGCATCAACTTAGTCCTAGTTTAAACCAGGACTAACTTTAGTCCATGTTTTGTAATAAGACGGCTGGAGTTTTGTTTATACTTCCGTATAGCAGAGATTTGTATTAACACAATGAGTTCCTCTGATTCAGATATAGATTTAGCGCCTGATTTCATAAGAGGCTTAAGGAGAAGTTGTTAATTTATGTAAAATAAAATATTTGAATTCATTCAATATTGTATTTGTTATCATGTTTTTATTTTTACTTTCCTTGTATTCGTAATGAAAAGCACAGTGTTTACCTCGGGTTGAAGACTTATTTAGTTCCGAGACGGGAGTTGGCGCACGAACGAAGCGAGGGCGCCTATAGCTCGAGGGATTAAATAAGTAACTTTCACCCCTAGGGTAACAATGTACTATTTCACAGAGGTTCTTATAAACATCGCCTTGGCTAAAAATGTTATCAGCCGAAGAAATTGATTTTTTTTTATCGTGCATTTACTGGCTTTAACATAACATACATTGTATTTTTTATCTAAGTACTTATAACTTTTTATAGGCTTAGTATATAACACCTAATAGTTAAGTGTTATTATTTAGTGCATAAAAACACAAACACTTCTACCATATCAACCCAAAAGTTTTTTTTTATTGCGATAAGTTGGCAAACAAGCAAACTGACCCAACCCACCTGATGCTAAGTGGTAACAGTCATCTACACTGAGAAAAATGTCATTTTGGAGTAATCTTAAAAAAACATGACGTAAGTATAAAATAAAGAAATAATTGGTTAATACTACGCTATCGTTGAAATGTGTAGATGGCATCGAATTATTTAAGTAAATAACAAAGTATTATGGTACTCGTCATCCTTAAAATTGATCACATAAAATAATGGTTACTTTTTTCAAATAATAACATTATATAATAGAAAATAGTACAGTGTCCTATAAATTTATGTGATAGTCATAAATCAGATAATAATCATAAGAAACAGTGACGTGTCACCGTATTTATAAAGATTTCATAGTTTATTATGAAGAATTATCTCTGAAAATACGATGAAGTCCCATAAATGTAGTGTGATCAAATGATGTGAAATTTGTAGGGTAAGGAACATTCATGTAATTACAGTCATATTATTTTATGTGAAACATACTAAAATACGATTACAGAATCTTCTAGTTTTCAGAGTAAGCATCAAATTTTAATATAAAATCATACTATTTTTGAGTGAATTCTATTATATTACTATTATAAGACGAATCATATCATTTTGTGTGCTTTCTACAAAAACATGATGTCCAGCACACCGTAGAATATTCTCATTCGCTTTTTCATTCAGTCAGTCATGCATTAGTTCGGCATATTAGGTTTATGTGGTGGTACTCTAGTTTTTAATTTAGTTAATCTTGTATAAACTTGTATAAACAATTGTACAGTGCAACAAAGAGTTTAATTGCAAGTTTGTGCGTGTGTGTGACTGTGACGATGGACCAAGCAACGTGCGACTCTATTTAATTTATCATTACATCCTCTTATCTCGGGTTGGGATTAGGAATATAAAAATAAACAATTACCATACGAGTATAATGGAGTGTAAATCGAAAGTTGCTAAACTAAACCTAGCGACTTTCGATCTACGCTCCATTACATCGTCATTGTGTAGCCTTATATACCTAAAATCCCTGCCCGAAGTAAGAGGATGTAATGATAAATAGCACGTAAAGCAAAAGGAATGATGAATGGATGAAGCAAGGATAAATATGAGGAAGTCATCTATAAGTAGTAGGAATAATAGTAGGACGTCACTGGATATATGAGGAAGTCATCTATAAATATTAGGATTAATAAAAGGCCAACACAGGAGATATGAGAAAGTCATCTAGAAATATTGGGAATAATAAAAGAACATCACAGGAGATGTGAGGAAGTCATCTATAAGTAGTACGAATAATAATAGGACGTCACTGCAGATAAGAGCGCCATTAAAAATTGTAGGAAATATAATAAGACATCATAGACGATATGATGAAAGGAAGCATAAATAGTAGGAAACATAATCATATAATGTATTCTCATCCTACTAAAGCCAATGACACGTCATACTATATGCCGTTATCATCAGAAAACGTATTATCATCGTAATTTTTGTGATATCACTATACTCCGTCTTTTAACTGCAACCCCCACAAAAACCACAGTGTACGTTGCAAACTGGTACCTACCCAGTAATTTCACTGCCATATCCTTACCCTTCAAACCGGAACACAGTAATGCAAGCACTGCTGCTTTGCGGCAGATAAAGATAAGACGGACGGAGGAAATTGGCACCACTGGCGAATAAGGCCCAACTGTCAAAATTATATTGATTTGTTTAACTATACTTTGCAAATGTAAAGTTATCACAAGTTGTCGTTGTATAATAAATCATTATTAAATTAGCTCACGACAATTTATAGTCAACAATCGCATTCGATCGCAAAACACAAATTCCATTGTCATTAAGACCTCACGCTACACTAGCACTCCTAGCGACAAAATCACTAGCAGTAGCCATCATTGAGCACCACCTCCTTTTTTAAATAACGATTTTTTTACGTTTATAAGTTAAAGATCAAGGAATAGTTTTCGTCATCATAATCTTGTTTATCAATTGCGTATTGCTCATTTTAATCATAGCAGTGACATGAGCGTCGGTGGCGCTGTGGCCTCGGCACTGGACTGTGCCCCGAGTAGAATCGTGAGGCTATCGGATCCTGCCATGTACCAATGTGTTTTTCGTTTCAAGAATTTCATATGTGCATTTATCTGACGCTCCTACGGTGAAGGAAAACATCGTGAGTAAACCTGCATACACCTGCGAAGTAATTCAAAGGTGTATGTGAAGTCAACCAATCCGCACTGGGCCAGCGTGGTTTGACTAAGGCCTTAATCGCCCTAAATAGTTAGGGTAGGCTCGTGCCCCTCTGTGGGGACGTATATGAGCTGTGATGATGATGATGAGTGACATGATATAAATGAAACTAAGGTTTTAATTATAGTAAAGTACTGACTCGATGTTAATTTATTTAAAACTTATGCATAATTCAGTCGCTTTCGTACATTGAACAAGTTGAAAGTTTAGCTCGCCGCTGGAGCAGGGGTGGTCGGAGGGCAGGGACCCGAGCGCAGAAGACGAACACCTGGAAAGGAAAAGATATGTGAAAATATTGAAATGGAAGTGGTAGAAAGTGCTAAGTTAAAACGTAGAGAAATAAGGGGAAAGAGACCAAATTAGTAAATAGCAGCATGTTTACATAGATAATTTTTTTTATTGTACACATACAAAACAGAACCAGCGATACAAAAAGGTAGCACGTAGAAAAACTCGATATGTTTCGCATTTTTTTATAATCTATTGTGTAGTTTTGCCCTGTACATGATATGAATATTCTCTTATAAAATTTACCGTTTCTCAATTTTATTTTTTACATGCAATTATTTTTGTGATTATATTAATTTACATGTAACCTAAGCTCTCAAGGGGAATCTGCTGGCTTAATGAGTACCACAAATTGTGTTACCTAATTGCAAACACGTATGGCAAAAAATATATGACAGACTATACATATTACATTGATTTCTTCACCGTTACAAATAAGTCCAAATAGTTCAGAGTCTGAGTCTGAGTGAAAAATATAGTGATAAATATACAAAGCTAGCTTTTGCCCGCAATTTTGTCCGCGTGGAATTAGTAATTTGGGTAGTTTATTTTTTATCTAACCTACTTATATCATTTCACACAACTCAAACTATCTCTATATCATATTTTATCTTAACGGTTCAGCTATCATTGATTCTCCATTTCACCCTCTTAAAGAATGATTTCAGCGACAAAACTATCCTATGTCCTTTCCCGGGCCTCAAAATATCTCTATAGAAAATTTTATCTAGATCCGTTCAGCGGTTTAAGCGTGAAGAAGTAATAGACAGACACACTTTCGCAGTTATATGGATGGATGGATGCGAATAGCATGACTACTTTAGCTAAGCATCTGTTTTTTACACAGAACAGTGAAGCACTTGGCCTTCATTTCATTTGATAGTAAGTGACGATACAAGGCTGAAGGTAGAAGTGAGCTTCTCCTGGACTCCTCAACAAGGTTGGCTATCACTATCATACCCCTACGAGTAATTGACGGAAGACACAAATGTGGTTCATATTGTTTCTACATAAGACAATTTTCTTAGCATTCCATAGATTCACCGTGCGGGTGCCGGGTCCATTGCGTAGCAGAGAAAGGATTGCAAAGGCAGTGCCTGGGCCTTGCGACCCAGCAGGCGTAGCACGGAACGTGGATAAAACGGGACAAGAGACAAAGAACATGTTTCGTCTTGCTCTCTCATATAACAATGACGCCTAACAATGCATAATAATGACTTTCTCTTCTATAATAGTCGATGCGCCGTGCTAGGCCTACAGTTGTAAGTTTCACTCCCCCCGCTCCTTTCTTTGCCTAACCATATCTAGTAAGATTCTTGTAGGGTTGATGTATTCTTGATGTACTGGTATGCTAAAGTTACATTTCACTTGTAATTCCGCTGTTATTGTGTCAATCTTAAGTTCATTTCATTTATTTGAAATAGTGAATATGGGAGTATTGTTTAACCCGTATTTTATTTTAGCAATTACGGGTTTCTGTGTTATTATAGCCCGAAAAACGGGGCATTTGGCAACCCTACTCCAAGATCACATCGAATATTTAATGAATAAACTTAGGTTTATCCAATCTAAATTATCCATTCTTCGATATAAGTTGCCATATCAAACATTAAGAATGTTATACCTTGCGCTGGCGGATTCTATCATAGAATACGGCTTAAGTTGTTATGGGCGTACGTTCAAAACATACATAGATAAGATATATAAACTACAAGTGACCATGTTAAAAACAATAGTCCCTATATACATTAGAAACAAACTCAGGGACGATGAACACGGTTTGTTTAAATACTGTCAAGTAATGTCGGTTTTTAATAAAATTAAAATGGCTATTGTCTTAGATAAATATGTAAAACTTTCATTGCTTGTAAAAAATATGAGACCAAGTCACCTACGTACGCTGACTTATTTACCTAAATATAAATTACCAAATACGAATAATGTGTACGGTAAGAGGACGTGGGAGTATATGCTGCCTGACATCTTAAATAATATACCTGTAAAACTTCCAGATAGGAGTAATAGAAAGAAAATCAAACAGGTGCTTAAAACTTTCCTAATGTGTGACGGTGCTGAATGATAGTTGGTTGTTGATATTTTTTTTTTACCTATGTAATGCCCAGTAAGCT
The DNA here is from genome assembly GCA_963935595.1 of Schoenobius gigantellus. Lineage (NCBI taxonomy): Eukaryota > Metazoa > Arthropoda > Insecta > Lepidoptera > Crambidae > Schoenobius > Schoenobius gigantellus. The sequence goes on along the minus strand of OZ012553.1, from coordinate 25,674,392 downwards.
GGGAACGCATGCCATCGTTCAAGCCCCTAGAGGGCTTTTGATGGCATTTAGTAATTTTAAATTGTATGTGGTTAACGTATTGAATAAATAAATTAAAAAATATATATATACAAGTAAGTATAACGACAAAATTAAGTAAGACGGTAGTAGCTAGCCAGCTGGGCTTAGAAGCCAACCAAGTAGAAAGCAAGCTCATCCACAAAACCAAGCAGAAAAACCTCTACTCCAACGGGATATTGAACCCCGGACCGAGAACACAGTGGTCTCAGCAACTACACCGCAGAAGCGGTTAAATTTAATATTATTTGAAATTATTTCACCTCAGACGAAACTGTAGATTTGCCAAATCAATAAGTACATATTATAAAACAAATTTATTACCCCGCCGCGTTTGTCTGTCTATATGTTTGCGTTGGTCTCAAAAACTAATGAAAGGATATTCATGCGGTTTACACCATCAGTTAGATAATTTATTTGGAATAATTTATGTAATGAAACTTAAAAGTTAATGCTTTCTATTATGTTGAAAAAAAAAACAATATTTTCCAAATTTAAGAGATGCTTACAAACCACAGAACACAGAAGACCTCTTTCTGTGTTCTGTGTTATAAACGATGTTTGTGAGAATTGTAATTCTTCTAAAAAAATCCGCGTTGGCGCCGATATTTCTATCTGTCAATAACCATTTTTTTATTAAAACTTGAATTTTGCAGAATAGTAAATAACATACATTAAAATACTCAAAGTAGTATGGTAACGTGTTACATTTAATCTAATTTATACGTGAAACAAAAAGCTGATGAAGAAAAACATATATAACAAAATTTTTGCTGCTCTATTATGCATGCGAAGCCCGGACGGGTCGCTAACTATGTATAAATAGAGATAAGTAATGTATGAAATTGAAGGTTAGAGCGAGCTGAAATGTACGGAGGGACTGACCTATGTTTCAGTGCCTGTATACACATTAGTAGTTTAAATTCATCCTATTTCGACAGGCTTTATAGATAATATTAATAGATTTGATAAATAAATCACTGAGGTTGTTAAAAACTAACTGAGGTTGTTAAAAAGGTAATTGCGGTCAACTTACAAAATAATTTACGCTAAGCGATTTTATCACTCTTCATAACAGGCAAATTAAGTATATAGATTACTTATGTGAACTATACGACATTAATTTGTTTACGCGAATTCCTCGTAGTTTTCCTCGTTACTGAACTGTATTATTGCCTTGACAATGTGTTATTTATTTTTGAATTATAAATTTACTTCCGACAGGTCGAGAATATATGTTTATTTTATTTGTGTGGTGATAACCATACTGTAAACAGTTTACACTTTACACGGACTTGTGTGAATTTTAATTCAATCCTGTAACACGGAAAACTACGAGTATCTTACCTCTATTGCAATAATGGAAACACAACCTTTCAAGTTTTGCAATAGATTAAATAAAATTCTGGTTATCGAGTACGACCAATATATAAAATTCTAAATTTCAATTCTTCTAATTACGTTTAGTTACAAGTAATTGGAAAAGATTTGTTGCAATTCATTGGCTTCATTTCAATTTGAAGTATTAATTAATATGTATATATTTCGTTTTCCTAAAATAATTTTACGCTTCAATATAATGACTAATGGATTTTGTTAAATTTTTCTTTCTAAATACTACCTACTTATTTTAATAGCGAACAGATTTCAGAACAATAGGAGTGAAATGTGCGTTGAAAGTATTTTTTTAATTTGAATATCGCCTTAAAACTACTACTTAACGTGTTTCGATAGGACATCTTTTATACTTTATTCTATTTTAACTACGAGAAAATATACAATTTTCACGGGGAAACGAAAGTGGGCGGGCATGGCTGCGGGCATAAAGCTTTGGACCCATGCATGTTTCCGTCTTTGTTTATCATTATTCTCTATACTCACTGACGCCACAGGACTGCGCGCATGTCAACCTGCCAGGGTTGGGGTACAAAACATTGTCGGTGCCGCACACGGGGTTGTACTCCGATGTCACCGGGCAGCTACGAAGGCAATTTTGCACATCAGGGGACTGAGACGTGGACCTGAAAGATACGATTTTATCCAATTTAAAGTCGAGTATTTAAAGTCGATGTCGAATAGTATGTCCGTAATAATCTTTAATATTTATGGATGGAGTTGATCGTATATGAATTTGATATACCTTAAGTAATAGAAAGATTATCGAGTCCAAACCACATTCACTATTTACAAAATCTTTTTTGTTTAAACATTTCTTGAATAATGACTTCATCTATTTTAAAACACAATCTTTCTATTTGGATGATTTACCAGTATGTATCTTAAACTCGGTTTATTATTGTTCTGTAAAGATAACTGCGAAAATTAAATAAATTTCACTACTATTGGATAATATAAAACGTAAGCTCGAATCGAATTAATTCGTCCTTCACCACCCATTCTTCTTTCGGTTAAGAGTGCCTAGGATTTTTTTTTATTTCTTTGCATTACCATCCACCAGGTTAGTTACACGTGGTGGATGGCTAGTATGACATATTTGTTGCACTTCAAAAGATCCTAGAGCCTTACGTACTCTTTTCATTATAACGACAACATACTAGGAACCAGCCCCCGTAGCACGTCCACCAAAACACGATATGATAAAGCGATTTATCGCGGTGAACTGTCAACATACGACGAAACGCTATTGTATTTTGACAGTTCACCGCGATAAATCGCTTTATCATATCGTGTTTTGGTGGACGTGCTAGGGGCGCGGAGGCCTATTCGCTAACTACGGTTGGTAACTAGAACTCTCATTTTTGAAAGACACTTTATATCCATTACTGATTTAGTGAACTTATGTGTTACGGTACCGTTCATGATAGCAGTAATGGATTTTAGTTCCTTTCAAAAATGACAGTTTTAGTTAGCAACCGAAGTTACAGAATAGGTCTGCTGAATGATAATTATCATTGATTGATAAGAATCAAACCATTTCAGTCAAGAGACGCTCATTGTTGGACATATGCTTTCCTTTGGATCTCCATACCAATCGATCCTACGCTTCCTGCAAGTTGCAAGGAGCATATGATTCAGTTAACCTTAATGAAAGATTATCTACATTCTTTCCATGACATTCCACCGAACGATTATAGTGATAAATATTTTAGTGAATTGATATTCTTCTACTAATAATCACTGGAAGTGGTATTAAAGTTCTAAAGACATGCCACTAGTTGCAATAAGCAAAATTAGGCATTAAAAAAGACATTAAAAATCTTGCAGTGCTTGCTAAACATAAGTCAAAGTTATCAGTTAAAGTTACCAGTTATCACACAAAGTAAACTATTATATATACGTATACATACCCAGATGGAGGCGCTAGTGTAGGCAGTTGACCCGGGAATTGGCTTTGTCCAGGAAACTGATTCTGTCCCGGGAATTGTCCTGGAAACTGATTTTGACCCGGGAACTGATTCTGGCCCGGGAATTGTCCCGGGAACTGATTCTGTCCTGGGAACTGATTCTGGCCCGGGAACTGATTCGGGAACCCAGGAAATTGGTTAGGGAAACGTCCTGGTCCCTGGAAGCTAGGTTCAAAGCCATATCTGTCTTCTAATTGGTCATCATCGCTTTGTCTCTTCCGACGAAAAGACAGGCCCACCGCTGACTGTATGAAGATAGCTGAAATATTTTCGATGTTAAAATAATTAAATGGTTCCTAATAATATTCACCAAATTAATTTAGATACACAAACAATTCAAAAGTTTGTTTAGCAATTATTCAAATATTCACGAATGTATAATAAAGTAACGGCATTATCTACAAATTATCAATTAATATCAAATGGTGCCACTGGTAGCAATACTGTAGCCACGGCACCACGGGCACAGAATAAGTAATAGTACTAAAGTAAACAAACGCTATTTAATGTTAACTTTTTAGGATATACATATTTGAAAGCAACTATCTTAAAATTAAAACTATTTTTATTCTGCTAGATATTAACCTTTAAGTATGGACGTCATTTTTTCATAACACTATCCTGGACGTGTAGTCTCACAGGCCCTATATTAACTAGTGTTTTTTAACAAAATTATTTTTCAATAGCTTAAATACTATATTTAACTTAAAGTATGGTTTAGTTATAGTAAAAATACGTGAATATATAAGCCACTTTTTTATAATAATTATAGAAACATTCAAAATTAAAATATAATGCCACATTTTGGGTAATTTTAAGTACAACTACGTTTTCAGCCATAAAATCAACTAGAAATTATTAAAAATATTTTTTTACCATACTCCCTTTTATTTTTTTACTATTCCAACATAAATAAGTCAAAGTTTACAAGAAAATCTTAAAAGAGAACAAAGTTTCTTACAAATATTTTTATAACACAACTATGGACGTGTAGCCTGACAGGCTCCAAAAGATTTTTAGATAAGTATTACTCACGTATTTTTCATTGAATGACGTAATTTCCTCCTTCGCTGGTCGTTTTGATACTAAAACTGAAGCTACTGAGCTACTCAAGTGTGGGGAGCGGGGGGAAGTACACAAAACTTAGAAACTAACATTCGCCCGGAGCTTGTGAGGCTACACGTCCATACTTAAAGGTTAATAAACAACTAAAATTTGAGTCGGCAATATTTAGTACGAAAGTGCATTAATTAACAAAAAGACACTACACTTGAAGTTGTTGACCACTAATATACCTAGGACAGATAGTCCAGTTAGGTAGGTGCAACTTTGAGATAGAGATCTTTCGTTGAATCCAGCTCGGATGGACAGCGTTTGGGAAGATACGAAAAATCTTCGCGTTCAAATTACCTCAGTATCTCAAGACAAGTCTTTGACCAGTGTGTGTGTTGCCAGTGATGATTACGGAAGCGAAACGTGGCCATTCACTATGGGTCTCCTCCGAAGGCTCAAGTCAAGGTCGCTCAGCGGGCAATGGAAAGAGCAATGCTTGGGGTCTCCCTGCGTGATCTGATTCGAAATGAGGAGATCCGCAGAACGAAATTAACCGAAATTGCTCGAAGGATTGCCCAGCTGAAGTGGCAGTGGACGGGACACATAGTGAGGAGAACTGATGGCCGTTGGGGCCAAACGGTTCTTGAGTGGCGACCACGTACCGGACGACGCTCAGTGGGTAGGCTCCCGACCAGGTGGACCGACGATCTGGCAAAGGTCGCGGGAAGCTGCTGAATGCGGGCAGCATCAGACCGATCGTTGTGGAGATCCATGGGGGAGGCCTATGTCCAGCAGTGGGCGTCGTGCGGCTGAGATGATGATGATGTATGAATTACGAGTAATTGCTTTCTACTTTAAGATAAAGTAAAAAAAATGAAAAATGTTATAGTTCCTGATTTCAAAAATGCATATTTGTTCATATTATAAAGATAAGTAGTATGATAATAAGATAATTCATGAATTATTCTTATACGAAAAACAATTGTGTAAATTTATCTCTGGCGCATATTTGGTACAACTGTTTGAAATTAACTGAGACGTTTTTATTTGATCGTATAATTTACCGTAGCAAGTACTTTGTTTTCGTACAAAAACATAGGTGGGATTTTACAAACTCATTAACTGAGGCCATTGTCGACGCGATTTTATTGTTTGGTTTTCTACTTTTCGTCCAATGTTCGTTAACTACGAGTTAGTAGGTAGAACAAAAAAAAATACTGTGATTTAATCAACCTGAATCAAATATATTTTTTGACGACTGTTCACGATAATAATCCAATGTGCGAGTAGGTATTGCTTTTAAGCCGGCATATTGTTTCAAAACTAAATAACACTTCATATTTTTTAATTAAATATTTACCTACATCTACATAATCCAGCAAAGAAAAAATATTTACCATGTCCAATTGTCAACTTAAGAATGTAAAAAAACTTACCAATCACGAAGACGACCAATAGCTTATCCATTTTTCGTAGCAATACAATGATAGAATATAATGTGTGATATGTAAATTAAGACTAGTAAATTGGCGGTCACGTATGGCGATGCGTTCAGCGTCACTGGCCGTTTACTAAGACTTGTTCTTGTTTATAAACTCCTGCGCATCAGCCGGTTGATCTCGCGTGCTCTTGACCACTGATAGTGACGTCTGTTGACATATGTCGCTATTTTCCGTGTAGACTTTTAAGTTAGTAATATTGTTATACACTACATATAACATATTTTTTAAATATATACATTTTTTATTGGTTAAACTTTATTTCAGGGTAAATGAAGAAATTATTGTACTCGTAACTACCTACTCAAGATTTATAGAGATTGAAGTTGTATTTGGCTTATTGAATATAACAGTAAAGGGTGCATTACTTAGTTGTGTTAGAGCAATTTTGAAATGATATTAATTCATATATGAATAGTCTGAATCGTCGATTTTTCTTACGTCTAAGAGGTGTTTCTAATGATATCTATTGTATCTACTTATGCAGTAATAAAGAGTTTAAAATTTTAGTATAATAAAACAGTAGTAAACCAGTGAAGCAGCAACAATAAATGAAAATAAATTATCCACCATTTTATTGATTATACATATGAAATATAATTATTGAAAACCTATAGTTATTACTTATACTGATCTATATGCTTAGTAAAATGTAGAACCTTTCTATGTTTCCTTCATTAATCCTTCACTTCAATTCAATTAAATTTTTAGGTTAAATGGCTTCTGTCAGGTTTGACAATTCGCCAATGTCGAGTAGCGAAAACACGAATTTACGGTTTTTATATGGTAAAATTTTACAGTCTGGAAAATACTTAGCCGGTTGGGCTACCTGTGGACAAGCAAAAGCAGACATTAAAACGCTAGTAGAAACCTTAGTTATAATTTAATTTGGTATTTTTCTATATATTTAAAAAGAGTATTGAGGAATGGGGTGTTTATTTGTGTTAGAAGGAAATTCATGTTTGTAGGACGGGGAATAAATTCAAGAAGCAGGTCGTACAATGCGGTTTGGTGTCTAGGGCAGTTAAAGAAAATGTGGTCTACGGTATCCTTCACTTAAATGGAATAACAATAGTTCTTCTCAAAAAAAAACATTTAAAAAATGACAATTGTGACAAATCTTGTCTAAAAACATTAATTTTACCTACAAACATTATTTACTCACTTGCCAGGACAAACGCCACTGTATTGAAAACATATCAATTTATTGTTGATCTATTACATTCATATAAATTCGCTATATCGATAAAGGCACACCACTATCGCATATTTACTCGTTAAATGTGCTGTCTCGTAATTCCCCACTCGTCACCAACTTCTCCATATCTAAGGGTTGAACTCGATAAACAGGTTTGATCTTACTGTACATTTGTGGCACAGATAGATTATGCCCTGGTTTTACCGCCTACTTTAGTGTTTAGTGTCAATTATGATGCTGAATAATTTTATGACAATTTGACAGTATGATCATCATCATCATCACAGCTCTTATACGTCCCTATCGAGGGGCTCGAGCGTACCATGTTAGGGTGATTAGGTCTTAGTCAACCACGCTGGCCCAGTGCGGATTGGTCGACTTCACATACACCTTTGAATTTCTTCGCAGATGTATGCAGGTTGCCTCACGATGTTTTCCTTCACCATAAGAGCGTCAGACAAATGTACATATGAAATTCGAAACGAAAAACACAGTGGTACATGGCGGTCTCGAACCCGGACCTGCCGATTGGAAGACAAATGCCGAGTCGACAGCGCCACCGACGCTCTTAGTATAATGTTCTACATTTAATTGTTGCTATACCTTTTTTTTTTACTTTTTACTTTTTTAAAAAAACGTCGCCCCACACTAGGATTTTCTCCTGTGTCGTGGGTGCAGTTACAAACATAGAATATCACATGCACATACGCCCAGACCGGAACAAACTTCTGTAGGCCATACAAAACATTTGTCCCGTACGGGAATCGAACCCGCGACCCGTTGCGCAGTAGGTGATCACTCGACCTCTGCGCTAAACGTGTCGTCTAAACTAAACTAGACATCTAATTATGATTAAGGTTACACCTTTGTATACGAACACAAATTGAGCTCCTGATGTCAAACTTTATAGGCACGTTCAACGTGTTTCGTGTTTTTTCTTAAGCTATTCAGATATTTGCGTCTGGTAGTCATAAGCCGAGCCGATGATGGAAGGATCCTTTACTTTTAGGGGTTAGAGATTAACTTTTAAAATACAATGGCACGTATTGACCATGACTTGTATTCTTTCAAGTTGCTTCGGTGAGCTAGTATTTAATTCACTAAAAAATAGAAACCGACTTCAAAAACACAAAAAGTGTTCTTATTTGTTGTTAAATATTTTTTTTATTTTAAACTAGCTGCCTGCCCAGGCATCGCACAGGTCTAAAAAAAATGTTTGAGACCTTTATGATAATAAAACAATGTAAGAAACGTAAGAAAACTGAACAACTGAATGTCAACCCTGTCAATTTCGTCAGTCACTCACTTTTTTAAAGAACATTCTTATAATAATTTATTTTACTTTTTCGTTGATTTTTGTCAACATTACAAACATTGTCCTAACAACATTGAATACAGCAAAAGAAGAATTATCCAATTTGGTTCAGTCGTTGTGAAGTTATCTGCGTACATACATTTCAGCGATTCATTTTGATTTAGAGATTTTTTTAAATCTCTGAATGAAATCAAACTATATATTATTATATAGTTTGATTTCATTCAGAGATTTAAAAAAATCTCTAACAGTACCAGGGATAGAACGCGTAAATATTGATTATTGTGTCATTAAAGTAGATAAGGTCATTTAAAAGGAACAAACATTATTTAAACAAGTACACTACCTCTTAAGTTTGAGGAAAAACAAAAAAAATACCAGGTAAATGAGACAACCTCTAGAATACCTAAGGATTATTTTATTATAGTTTTACAAATAAACATAGTCGTACCCACAGAACACAGAAAGAGGTTAGAAGGGCTATGTGGGCGGGGCACGCGTAGCCACAACTATGACTAAATGCTCATACTTGTGGCCCCGCAACCCGAACGCGTTGTTTAATCACTGACGGACAACTACAGTGAGTGTATCGTGAAGCGCGGCGCTATAAATATAAAAAATGCCTTCTTGTGCTATAATTACTTGTAAAACAAGAAGTCAGGTGTCAAGTGTAGCTAAAGAAGGAATTTCTTTTCATCGGTAAGTAGTAAATTAATCATAATGACCATATTCCATAGATCATAATGTCAAAATCCACCAAAACTGATCATAACGATAAGTTACATAATATTTTTCTAAAAAATATACATTACCGGCAATGTAAGCCCGCGATTTTTGCCATATCACTTAGAGCGCGTAATGTAGTACACTGCTTTCGGTAGTGACGCATTTGGCTTAATGAGCATTAACGCAGTAGTCGCAGTACAAGGGATAGTGCCGTGCTAATCAAAAAACGCACGCATTACATTTTATCGATAAATGTATATTTTAAAATATTTGTATAAAGTAAAAATAACATATTATTTGTCACTTACAATGCCATAATAATAATTATTACTTATCGATAATACAGAATGTTTGGCGAAGCTAACACCTACCCTTTCTAACATCCTATTCATATAAGTACGGCGATGTAATCAAAGATTAAAATTGAAAAATTAATTTCAATTTTCACGATACAATTAGTTCGATTAGTAACAAAATTATGGGCAAATTCTAAACTAACTTTACAACTTAGAATTTTTAATATCACCATAATATTTATATGACTATTTTAGCATAGGTAGGTGGCCATGCAAGACATGAAGATTTGAGTACTTTAAGAAACACAAATTTACAGGTAAATATTTACTTTACAAATATTTACTTCTCCATCCAACTAAAATATCCTAACAACTAAACTACCGCACGTCCGTTTGTCAGATTATCCATTCTAGTTTATGCTTTCAGACCGGTGCATTATAGTATTATAGTTTTTCTTTTATTTTACGTCTAACCTACAACATTTTTCAGCTAAAAAGCTTTAATTTTGTTACATAGAAACAAAATAATTCTTGAATATTATTAATTATAAACGTATAATGAAAGTAATAATTATTTTTTGGTTTTCTAAATATTTCAAATGGTTAAATTGCTGGCAATATTTAATATCGATAGCTATTAATCGATGTCAATCACTATAATAATGTTATTTGTACACGCGGCTCTGGACGTCAGTGAATTTCTGTGAATGGGGAGCCCAGTGAGCGTTGTGATTGGTTCAGCCCGATTTGGCGCGACTTTGCATGGGCGGTGCAAGGAAAAGAAGTGGGAGCAAAACTGGCGACAGCGGTTCCCGTACAAACGGTGCATGATTGCCTTTCTAACCTCTTTCTGTGTTCTGTGGTCGTACCCACGGGTCGTACTTAAATAAAAAAAAAACAAATTCCAAAACACTATTCTTATCTCAAATAAAATTACAGAAACAATAGCCCCCTTACGTAATTAGTTCCTTAGTCTTAACTATCGATTGGTGCCAAAATTATTATTTAATTGTTTTTATTTAAAATATGAAAGTATGTTGGTGTAGGAAAATTTTCCAGCATCAATATTTAGGGGTCGCTTAACAGGGGGCCATTGGCTTAGCATACATATAGTATTTTGGTTCATAAAATGAGACAGCAGTGGGGGATTTTTGTTGGAGTTTTATTTTGAATATAAAATGGTGATATAAACACGTATCGAGTGAAAAGGAAGGATATTCTTGTTACTTGGACGCTTAAAACTCAATACGTGATTATTCAGACAATATTTGTTTCAATTGAATGAATAATGACTTAAGTTATTATTAATTACTAACAAAATACTGAGAAGCCCTAGGAATTATAACCCAAAAACCCTCATTTTGTTTAGTCCCTGAACTGACAACGCATGAGTAATTCCTCTAGAATACTTACTCGAAATAGTTACGTTTATTTAACACTACAGTGCACGTCCCCCTATTTTATACAAGTTTGATCGCGTGTTCTACCATGGTAGAAAGAGTTAAATTTAATTTTTCCTAACTATACAGTATTGAAATAAATAAAACAAGATTAAGTTCAAGAGTTTGTTTATTAAAAAAATATCATCACAGCCCATATACGTCCCCACCGAGGGGCTCGAGCCTACCCTATATTAGGGTGATTAGGCCTTAGTCAACCACGCTGGCCCAGTGCGGATAAAAAAATATAATTCTATAAAAATCAGAAGTTCATTTACCAACTATTTTAGTAACATATTAGTAACTACTATGAAAAAAACAACATTTTCGGCAAGTTTGAGATCAGCTCGCATGAAAAATAATATATTTTGTGTTTAGACCTTTGTTTATCTTTTTCCTCACATTCGAGGCACAAGACCGCCTGGTGATCAGGGGAGATCCACCTAGCACAGCGTTTAAACCATTTTTTGTGGAATTATTACGGGCTCGAGAGCACATGTAACATTTGCCTACTCGTCCCTCCTGATGGGTTCATTATGTGGCCATTTTATCTTACTTTTTAGTTCCTGAGGTTTTTTTATGTCAATCGTCTTGCCATGAGGGGTTTCGCAAGTTCAAATGAGAGATCGTCTGCTTGGGTATCCCCGTCTTACCTATTTCTGCCGCAAAGCAGCATTAGTGCTTGGATTGGTTTGAAGGGTAAGATATGGCAGTGAATTTACTGAGAACCGTCACAAGGTGGATACGTACTCACAATAGTCACATGTATTATAGGTGACTGTTACCACTAACCATCAGGTGGGCAATGTGCTTGTTGGCCAACTAAGTTGCAATAAAAAAGACGTCTTCGTTAGATAAAAAAAAATCCATCACTTCTTCGCCTAAGAGCTCAGATCAGCTAAGATCCGTCTTGTTTCATCGGCATTGGCACAGGAGCCGTGTCGTTCTCTCCGTCATCGCATTCACTCTGTTTTTTTATCCATCGTTTTTGAGCGGCGGCCATGTTGAATTTATGTCAGTGTTGCTAGGTTCATAGTGCTATACTCATCAAGGCCCTTTTATTTGATACCTATATTGCTGGGTTTGAAAACGAACTTTTATCCATATTTTGGACCGGCGGCCATGTTTAATTTAGGGCAATTTTCCTAAGTTCATAATGCTTTACTCTTTGAGGCCTTTCATTTGATATCCATATTGCTAGGTTTGGAAACGAATTTTTATCCACCTTTTTTGAGCAGCAGCTATGTTGAATTTATGTCAATGTTGCTAGGTTCATAGTGCTCTACTCACCAAGGTCTTTCATTTGGTACCCACATTGCTGGGTTTGAAAACGAACTTTTATCCTTTTTTTGAGCGGCGGCCATGTTGAATTTAGGTCGATTTTCCTAGGTACCTAATGCTCTACTCTTCAAGGCCTTTCATTTGATACCCATATTGCTAGGTTTGGAAACGAACTTTTATCCATCGTTTTTGAGCGGCGGCCATGTTGAATTTATGACAATGTTGCTAGGTTCATAGTGCTCTACTCATCAAGGCCCTTTTATTTGATACCTATATTGCTGGGTTTGAAAACGAACTTTTATCCTTTTTTTTGAGCGGCGACCATGTTGAATTTAGGTCGATTTTCCTAGGTACCTAATGCTCTACTCTTCAAGGCCTTTTATTTGATACCCATATTGCTAGGTTTGGAAACTAACTTTTATTCACCTTTTTTGAGCGGCGGCCATGTTGAATTTATGACAATGTTGCTAGGTTCATAGTGCTCTACTCATTAAAACCTTTCATTTGATACCCATATTGCTGGGTTTGGAAACGAACTTTTATCCGTTTTATTTGAGCGGCGGCCATGTTGAATTTAGGGCTATTTTCCTAGGTCCATAATGCTCTACTGTTCGAGGCCTTTCATTTGATACCTATATTGCTAGGTTTGGAAACGAACTTTTAACCACCTTTTTTGAGCGGCAGCTATGTTGAATTTACGTCAATGTTGCCAGGTTCATAGTACTCTACTCATCAAGGCCTTTCATTTAAAATCCATATTGCTGGGTTTGAAAACGAACTTTATCGGCAGTCGTGTCGAATTAAGTCAACGTGGCTAGGTTTAATATTTTCTACTCTTTAGGTCCTTCGTTCGATATCCTTGGGTGGATCCAAAAAAATGTGATCCGTCATTTTAGACATTCGCCCCGTCCCTCTACGCGTAACCCAGAACATTGCAGTCAGATATTTTTTTTTAATTCAATTTATTCAATATTCCAGTCTGCACGCCAAAATGAAAAGAAGAATTATCAATATTAATCTATTACTTCTAATAGTTTTAAATAGATGAAAGAGTTTGATTATTTAGTCATAATTTAAAAACATATAACACCTTTCAAAATACCTTGAAAAGGGTATCTTCACTTTTCAATATTTCAAATATTTTAAAAATTGTACCGATTTTGTGAAAATTAGTCAAGAATTAAACCAATATACTAATTTTATTGTGACTCGATATTGTCATAAAAAATGCTTTATACATTGGTTGTATGGCTTGATCCTTTTGCCTTACCATCACGATACGTAATAATAAAAAGAAAATTTGGTTGGCGAAATCCAGATGGGCACAGCCATTAACAGAAAATATTTAATTTTTACTATGTGACAGACTTGTCAAAATTATTTCACGTGTCTTTATATAAGAAAAGGCTGTATGGCTAGACCTTTGCCTACCATTAGGTGAAATAATAAATATATATATTTCACGTGCGCCATGTTGATTTTCTACATAAGCATTGTTCGAAAATTTTATATAGTATTTTTTCACTAAAAATAAAAAGTGAATCTAAACAAATGAAATTATGCCTAAATGTTCTTCCGGAAAATTCTAAGCATTGTATTGTAAGCCATATCAAATTCTGTCCAGTAGTTTCGGAGATCTTTCCGGACAAACAGACAAACAAACAAACAAACAATGTTTTTTTAAACTATTCTATCGTGTTCTGCTAATGATTTTAAGGCGACCTGTGTATTTTTTTTCTTAATATTTCGCAATTACAGATTTTTGTACCCCTACTATTTTATTATATATTTTATTATATATAGAGAATATATATAATATAAATAGAGATATAGAGATAATTATTTACCTTTGTTAGATTTTGTTACGCCGACACTCGCACGTACTACTATAGTAGAGTGCCGACTTTGGTGGAAAAATACGGAAGTATGCGGCCACACCGTCACATGACACCAAACTGACTTGATGCGTAATTTTGTTTTCGAGGCTTATCTAGGGGTGTGGGGGGAAAGGTCGAGAAACGAGAGAATGGGAGGCAAAAATGCGTGACTGTACAATCTACCATAGTAGAGCGCGCGTGCACTCTAGTGTTAACATAGCACCACAAATCAAAATCTATCTGATGAACAGTTATGTACATTAATTCATATAAAAGTAAATGGTCTTAATAAATAACACCATCATTAGCCTAATGCAGTTCACTGCTGACCATAGGCCTCTCCCAAGGCGCGCCACTTATGGCGGCTCCACATTAGTGCCGTGAAACTCCGCGAACAGGTGTGAACGCCAATGTAGATGGGTTTCGCGGAGCTCATGCGCGTTCACGCTTGTTCCCCAATCGGAGTCGGTATTTTGTCCCGCGACAAAGGCGTTCACGCGTATACATATACATTCACGGCGCTCTTCCAGTTTCCTCCTGGCTACAGATGCGTAACGGACAGTTGTGGACGGACGTAGCATCGCATAATATAGGACAACGAATCAGAAATGCGATTTTTAGAACATTATCACTCTGAAAATGGAATTTAAAAAATCCACATTATAAAGATAAAAATATAAATTTGTGGGTTTTCCTATTATGTAGGTACAAATAATTATATGTATATTGCCACAGCAGACAAAGTTATTACAGCAGCAGCTTCCACGTCTATTTCTTGGCAGGCTTCACCAACGAATGTTTTGACCCCCGTGAATGTAGAGAGACACAACTTTGCGTGAATTCAGGCATGAATTCGCGGCACTCTTGTGAGATTCTCTTGTGAGATTCGCAGCAAATCTGCAATCCTCACAAGAACCACAGTATACGCTGCTAACTTGTGACATAAGATGTGAAGTCACGGTACCCAGTAATTTCACTGCCATATCTTACCCTTCAAACTGGAACACAGCTATGCAAACACTGCTGCTTTGCGAGAGAATTAGCTAAGACGGAGGTGCCCAAGCAGGCGACCTTGGTACAGAGTCTTCCCCGGTCAGTGTTATCTAGATATTTTACAAATAACTTACTACGATGATCATAATGCAATATGTGTACAAACTGTGTCTTTGCATCACTTAATCATAAGGGCGTCGGATGCTATTGCTTTATTTTGGTCCGAAGTGATGTTCATGGGAATCATTTCAACTTCAAAAACATTAAAAAGTCATCCCACCAGTGGGAATGTCTAGTGGGTGGACGGGTCGGGACCGATAATATTATATCATCATCATCATCATCACAGCTCTTATACGTCCCCACCGAGGGGTTCGAGCCTAATATTATATAAGAATACATAAAACAAAGTTTTATATTGAAGTAAGTGCCAAATTTTAACTAGCTACATAAATGTGTTATATTTTTTAAGACTTTCCAGGTGAACATTGCTTGGCCGATGCCAACTTTAGCATTAAACTATGATATTGTATTCTTATATTATTTATGACTTTTAAGTGTTTTTGAAGTCGATTTTATTTTCAGTAAAAAAGTTTTCGGTCAAATAAAACGTTGGAGTACCTAACGAACAAACGAATTGATAATACATACTTACATGGCTAAACTGATACAGTGGCAAACGTGATTTCGACGGAAAAGGTTTCAGTTAAATGAAATTCTGGCAAAATTTTTTCGAACTTATGATAAGTAACCCGTACGTGTATGTATGTATGACTAGTTGTGCCCGCGAACTAAGTACGTTTCGCTTGAATAAAGCTCAACACTGTAGTTTCCTTGATTATTTTATGGGGTATTCTCAGCTTCCTGTGGGAATTTTAAAAATTTATATTCAAATAATTTATGATTGCCACATTGATGTACATGGTAATTTTACAGTACAAGGGTGATAGAAAACAATGTAGCGCCCCATGAGGTAGCAACTTCTATACGGGGTCTTCAGTACCAACAATCTAATAATTTATAATAAACTTACAATTATTTATTTTTTACAACTACTTACTCGTATACTAGCATATAGCGCTAAGTAAAATGTCTATGATCCTCAATAAATATTGTTTGTCTAGACATTTAGTTCTCAGTTAGAATACAAAACCAAATAAAGCATTGAATCTAAAATGATCTTTATTGGGCATGTTAACATGACGTTGGGAAGGGAATGTACGTACTCAATGAGCGGTAAAAAAAGATTTTGTAATTTAGGAAATACTACCCACTTCTCTAATATCAACGGCTATCAGTAGTGTGATTCTGTAAAACCTCACTTTAAACTTCGAATCTGATTCCGCAGTGAGTTCTTAGATTGGCATTCTCAAAATTCGAATGTAGATTTGAAAGTAATCTGTGCTACAGCGCTACACTTGCGAGCGTGGCAGCGAGTGGAACTAGAGTGACCGTGAGATTTTGACATTATAAATATGGGATGATGTATGAAGTGGCATTCCGTAAAGGGAATTCCTTTATCACTTCGAAGCTCACTTCGAAGCTCACTTCGCACACGAACTCGAAACAAAGTGTCAAATAAAACGTTGCTATTTTGTGAGTGAAAACAGTCAAAGTTTATTATCATAGTTTAAAAATACATTTAAAATAATTTCTGAAGGTGATAAAAACTAGTTCTGAGGTATTTATTGGAATTTTATCGCTACTAACTCGTGATAATGACTATGTAAGGGTATCTTGTATCTTATGCGAAGTGAGCGTGAATATCGAAGTGAGGTGCGAGCTATTGTTCGAATTTTACAGAATCGACATGCTGGTACGTCATGTCGTGTGTGTATTCAACCCGTTATAGAGGTGTCCCATGTTATGTACTTACTAGCAGAGATTTAAATCTCTGCTTACTAGCTTTACTTTACGCAGCTTCGCCCGCGTTATTTTCGTTTTCCCGTGGGAACTTTATATTTTCCCAGAGGAAAAATAATTTTGTAACTTATGTTAATGAGGGATACTGTAGCATTCTAATGGTGAAAGAATTTTTGAAATCGGTCCAGTAGTTTTTGAGTTTATTCGTTACATACATACTTAAAAATCTTTCCTCTTTATAATAATAGTGTAGATTAATTGATTTTGTTGCTAAAACTTTTATGTAATGGCTGTAATGGCATGATATGATATTAATTGTTGTAGGTAAATATTTCAAGTATAAATTAGGTAAATAATACTTTTCTTCAAACAATCATCAAGAAACAAAGGTATAGAATATTATCGCATTATTATCATTTTTGTCATCGTCAAACAACAGCAGTTGACTCACCTGCAGTATCCAGAGGCATGTGCGCATCACCATCTGTTAACATTGGAGAATTTCGTTGCTTGCTTGACATCCTGTTTCTTCTCAATATCTGTAATGGTTGTATTGATTGTCCCGGACTCACGCAACTTACGGTTAATCCTAGGGCCCCTTCAACAACAGGGGTGCGATGTCAGAACACCTCCTCGTGGTGCACCCTGGGCAACCCGGCAGATTTTCTGCCGCGGGCTAAGAGTCTGACAGTTGCCCCGTGGAGGGGGCGTGGTGTGGCCGGGTTTAACCCGGCGGGCCACTTCACGTGGCCATGTGGGGCGTCACCTCCCCTTCTTTTTGAAGATGGGGTTGTGTGTCGCCTGGGGACCCGCTCGCGGGTCATGGCGCGTTGCGCCTTGTGCCATTGCCCCTTTGATCGGGTTGGTGCGGGTCCTTGTTGAGCTTCGGCATGTCGTTGTTCCGAGTCGGTGCAAGCTCGTTGAGCTTCGGCGTGTCGTTGTTCCAAGGACTGAGGCTGACCCGATCAACGTGTGGCTTCGGCACACTTGTGCGGCCCCCATGAGGGGGGCGTGGGATGGCCGAGTGCTACTCGGCGGGCCACCTCGTGTGGCCACCGTGGCCGCTTTTTGCGGTGGGTCGGCGCTTCGGCGCCGCTGAGCTTCGGCTCGTGTGCGCGGCGGTGGATCCAGTGGGGTCTGCCGTCGGGCAAGCCCGTTACCCCGCACTGAGCGGGGCCGGGGGCCTGGCGCACTGAGCGTCGGGCCGCGTGGAAGAAAACCACAGTAAAAAATAACCACCCGGAGTATGCCCCGGGAACTCCTCTCCATCTCCATCTTGGAGAGGGCGTGAGGGGCCCGCCATTGGTGGGCAGGTGCCGCGGACTGGGTTATGGTCGGTCTGTAAGGGTTCCCACGACCTCGTTCGGCAGCGGCGCGTCCTTTGGACGTGGCTGCGCTAGGCGCCAAAGAGGGCATATCGAGGGGTTTAGTGGGTAGTCGCTCGCTGCGGAGTCCCACACACCCTTGCCCCTGCGGGGGCTTGGACGGTGCGCAAACGCATTCCCCTCGTAAAGGGCCCCTTCAACAAGAACGAGACAAACGACATTATTTCATACTCAGTTCACTAAAACTAACTATGCACAGAACTCTGTCATTAATAGGTTACCTACATAATTTTTACAAGAAGAATTTTTCAGGAGTTGCATATTTATTTCATGTCAGCAAGGCAAAGTTCAGGCATGAGATTGCTGTAAGCTCACTATCACAATCATAAGACATGCACAGGGTTAACATAAACTCACAATCATTTTTTTCTGATATACACATAAAACACTAACATACCTATACTCACTCAACACAAATACACACCTTCATTATCATGCGTACAAATACAACTATGGACTTATTTTACCAATTGCTGGACATCATTTATATTTATATTATTTATAATTTTAATTTCATTTATTAAAATGAAACTTTTTTTACATCGCCTCAAATTTTTTCGTCCATCTATCGCATGTCGCATTACACAAAAACATGAGATCTTCAATTTCACCACTTCATATAAGTCGAAATTGGTCAAAGCGTTAGATCTTTGACTTTAAATTAGTGTGGCAGTGGTTCGATCCTGGTGTAGAACATTGTTTTGTTTGTTTTTCTATTATTTTGTTTTTTTATTAGTTTTTGTTTATTTTTATTTTTTTATTACTTTTTGTTTTTTTTATTAATTAAGTAGTTTTTTTATAATTTCCTTTTCAGAAGAAAAAGATTTAAGTAAATATAAAAACGCGATAATAATACCCTAAATCGAATAATTTTTCGAAAGTTTTCAGTTAAATGTCTACGATCCAAAGAAAAATTTCACTTGCATCGTGGTTTCATAAAACCGCAACAGTTTTTTTTTATTATTTCTGACTTTTTTAATTTAATTCTGATTTATTTTTAATGTTTGACTTGTTTTTAATTTAATTTTTGTTATATTTTCAATTTAATTTGAGTTTTTTCATATATTTTTACTAATACTTAGTTATTTAATTTTATACTTTTGTTTTTTTTTGTGTTGTTAATGTTTAATTGTTGTTTTTTTTATTGCAATTAAGTTGGCAAAGAAGCAAACAAGCAATGGTAAGTGGTAATGGTAACAGTCACCTATAATACATGTGGCTCGTGTGAGATTCGCAGCAGAACTGCAACCCCCACAAGAACCACAGTGTACGTTGCCAACTTGTGACTTAAGGTGTAGTCACGGTACCCGGTAATTTCAGTGCCATATCTTACCGCTGCTTTGCGACAGAAATAGGTAAGACGCAGGTACCCATGCACACGACCCTGGTACAGAGTCTCCCTCTGGTAATCCGGTTTTTCATGCTATTTTTGATTACTCGGAGGAGATTGATTTAAAAAATGTAAATCCATAACTGGCTGTAAGTTTTAAGCTTTTGTACACAATTTATTGAATCGAAAACAATCCACAATTTAAAGAATTGTGGATTTTGTAATAAACAATTAAAAAACATAGATTCTGTATCGTATTAATTCTATATATCTATTTCTATTGAAACGTTATTCGTTTATTTATTGGGTGTTCATTTCTGTACACCACAAAAATATAAAGCGTACGTAAATACGGTAACGTAACACTAGTTACGTACTCCTTGCTTCAGTTAAAATTAAGTCATTATCAACCTCGCGTTTCAATAAAAATTCTAATGGCATTGTAAATTTGTATTGTTGTGTAACTCTGATTTAAGCTTTCTAATGTAATATCCGCCCTTTCGTCGTATTTAATAAATCATTTTGTTATTATATTTATTAAATCATATCATGCAATTTCATTACTATGCTTCCGTGCAGCTCTAAGTCAGTTTTATATTACACTGAAGCTTAGTTCTCCTACGTCTTTGTAAGTACTATTTGACCTTATAGTACGAGTACGTATAGTACGGTACGAGCTATAAGTTACATTTGTCTGTCACTCCTACTGTGAAAGAAAACATCGTTAGGCAACCTGCATACATCTGCGAAGAAATTCAAAGGTGTATGTGAAGTCAGAGATAAATCTCTGTGTGAAGTCGTTCAATCCGCACTAGGCCAGCGTGGTTGACAATTGGACAATCCAAATTTTATTTTTACTGTATGCCGAAACCTACCCATTTTAACATAGTCATATAAAAGTTATGGCGTCATCGAAACTTCTAAATTGTAATTTTTTATTTCTAATTCCCCATTCATTTATTTTACAGACCCAACTATTTGTAGGGGGGATTTTAAAATTAATTTAACAATTCTGAATTTTCAATAACGCCATAACTTTTATAAGACTATGCTAAAATGGGTAGGTTTCGGCTTGATAGGGTATGCACCAAACAATCTCGTTGTATATGTATCGCTTAAGGCGCTACTTTCCCGTTTTATACATTTTCGATTAACTGTACCGCCACGAATATAAAACATGCAGTTCTCAAATTCATATATGATATTGTTGAACATTTTATCTAAACATTCTTAAAGACAGAAACATGATTAATAATATTTCACTCGATAGAAAAAAAATCCAAAGATTACTCTGTTCAATATTTTAAAACAGCTGTGAATCAGAAAATAAAATAATAAATGGCATAAAAGTATTACCAATAGATGTGCATTTTTATTGTCTAGAAAATTGCAAAAATATATTTTTTATTTTGTACTCCAGTTTTCCAAAAATCGAATAAAACATGTAAAAAGTAACGTTTTCGTTCGGTCATGGGCGCGTAAGCGACATTAGAAGCTATACGATTATCAACTATATTACCTCGCAACAAAGGAATCGCCGTGCACGCATAGATTTCCAGGAAAACCTCGCCTTAAGAGGAAATACCAAGGTCGAGAGAATTCAAAAGGTATTTGTAAAATGTATTGCTGTCTCGCTGTGTGTCCAAACAAGTAAACTGAGCGCGATAGACAACTGCAGCTGGGACCGAAAATACCTATGAAAAGTACACAAAATATACGTTTCGTAGTCCCCTAGCTGTTTTCTCCGCGAAAAATTTACCGATTTAATTACTTTTTGCGTTAAAAATTAAAGCAAGACTTTATCTGTGTTTCTATGTTTTGCTTTTTCATATAATCTTCTTCAGTTTGTTTGCTGGATGTTTGAATACAGTAGAAAATTAGGTCGTTTTTTTAGGTTTTTGAAGGTTTAAAATCTTTTTAAATAATTAACTTAATAAAAAAAGAAAAACATAGGAACATGCTTATAGTGGCCATTGATTTTATTGGAAAAAATGAAGCAACTAGTGCCATTATCCAGGAAGGAAACAGGGGACTACGTTTGTATGGAAAAACAGACTGTACGATTTCCTCTTAAGGTAAAGCGTCTTTTTTAGAAATGCTACTAATAACAATGTATTTTTGTATGACCTTTTCATTCTCAATAAATATAAACAAATAAAATATAATACGGATACCAATATTATGATACAAGTAATTCATGCTTCACACAACATTATTACCGCCTTAATATAAAGTATACCAATTTAAACCTCTGCGGTTATCCTGCGTACATGCATCACATACAGGCGGATCAAACCAGGAAATTTTGAATAAGGTAACCATGCAATCACCCCTAACCTGTTATAACGGGATGCGTTAGAAATTCAAGTGTTTTGTCATTAGCGAAAGAATACCGCTCTGAATCGAAAGTCGGCGCTGTTATCAGCCCGTCCTGCCAGCGGGGTTATCATCCATCCCCCCGCCATGATGCACTAGTGAGACGATAAGTCCATAACCAGCCGCTCGTATCATACACGCTTATAATAAATATGAAAAACACGACATTGCGCCGCCGAATGTGGATATAGAAAGAACTTAACTGTTGCCGACTAACCGAGTGTCACGACTGTGCAAAAAAGTTTAAATTTCGGACTGAACTATCTGGAGATGATAAGTTGGAAGATCTCTTTGTGTGCTATTCTAGTTACTGGTGAGTTTTACTGCAATGTTTGTTGCGAATCTCGTTTTTTTTATAAATTCATTAATTATACATTTCCTGCGTATGATTTATTGGGTTTCTTTTAAAATTGATATCTTTTTTTATCCTATTCTCTGAGCTATTTCTGTAGAAAAGAATTCATGCAATTTATGCAGATAAATGCAGTGCGATTTGTGTGACTTATTATTTGATATCTTATTAATTATAGGTGTTACATTTATATTATATTAATTTAAATATATATATTTTATATTTTGTTAAAATATAACTTAAAGTAAATTAAAAGTAAATATAACTAAAAGTAAAGTAAATAAAAGTAAAAGGTGTGCTTAACAGAGCCAAGCGGTACTTCTCTTCAAGGCAAAGACTGTTGCTGTATAAATCACAGGTCAGGCCTCATATGGAGTACTGCTGTCATCTGTGGGCGGGAGCACCTCGATACCAACTTGGACCTTTTGATTCGGCCCAAAGACGAGCTGAGCGAATTGTTGACGATCCCAAACTCACAAGCGGTATTGAGCCTTTAAGTCTGAGGAGAGACTTTGCCTCATTATGTGTGTTCTACCGCTTGTACAACGGGTTGTGTTCTGAAGAATTGTTCGACATGATGCCAACGGCCACTTTTTATCATCGCACCGCTCGCCATCGGCAGGGTGTTCATCCTCACACGCTGGAGCCTAAGTGGTCACGCACAGTGCGGTTTGAGAGAAATTTCCTCCCACGCACGCTCCGGTTGTGGAACGAGCTCCCTGCCGAGGTTTTCCCCGGGGAATACAGTATGGGGTTCTTCAAGAAGGGAGTAAATAGGTTTTTAAAGGGTCGGCAACGCGTTTGTGATACCCCTGGTGTTGCAGGCGTCCATAGACTACGGTAACTGCTTACCATCAGGCGGGCCGTAAGTTTGTTTGCCGGCATCGTAGTATAAAAAAAATAAAAACTATTTATAGTAAACTAATATAAACTACTTAATAATAAATAAAAACTGATCTTAAATTAAAATTAAAACAAAATAAAACAAAAAGTTTCCCCGCAGCATGGTTCTGTAGATGCTGGCAGCATTTCCCTGCTGTAATGCAATACCAATACGTTGAGCGAGGAAGCTGCCAGCTCTACGATCACCACAGTAGCACAGTTTTTGTTAAACTGTGCCAGTAGCGTCCTAGCCTCTTCGAAATTTCTTTAAAGAAGAAATAATGATTTTTTACATTTGCAATCATTAAAATCATTTATGAAGTCAAAAATTACTTTTATATTTTATTGACAAAATGTTAATAAATTATTCTATTATATTATATTATTTACCTACGTACCGAAAAGAGAATATAATGCATTATACTTCCGATGTCTATATGCAATTCAAAAGCACTTAATTTAGCGTATAACATTATTCTATTTGAAACATTTATGAAATTAATTTTATAGGTACTCATAGTTCTTATTTTTTTCATCTTTTAATATCTCTGGCTATATATCGTAATATACACTGACCTTCCAAAGTAAGTACCACACTTTTAAAATTGCAATAACTTTTAAAGTAGGCAAAATATATTTTCAAAATAAAAAGTATTAAAAACACTAATGTATAAAAAACTATAACTTCCGAGAAACCTGACAAAATGAGCTGAAAATGTTTTTTGTTTGAATCCTTTATCTTTTGTAGTTTAGGGAAAAATTTAATTTTAAAAGTGTAGTAAGTACTTACTTTTGAAGGTCAGTGTATTTGAATTTCGTCGAACTCGCATTAAAAATTTTCACCCACGAATCTCGTAGTTTGCTACGACAAAAGCGCCAACGATACGAAGACAAGGGCGTAGCCAGGTACGGGCGGGGGGTAGGGCTTCCTAGAAGGGTAGTCGCCAGTAGGCTGGCATGCCCACAAGGTTTAAAACCACGAAAAAAACAATGAATATATTGTAGGTTTTTGCATATAAATATGCTATCCTGGGCACGATTACGTTTCGCCATAATAATTGTCAAAAAAAACTGAAGAGGGCGACCATTACCACCTACGGGTATTAAAATAGCCTACGACCTATTCTCAGACCTATCAAGTATACACAAAAAATTTAATAAAAATTAGTCAAGCCGTTTCTTAGGAGTTCGATAACAAACACTATATGACACGAGATTTTTATATCCTACTCGTATTAAAAGATAATAGTATTTTCTGTGCTTCCATCCAAGCACCCATCTTATTTGAAGTTCTTTTTTTAAAGAAGGCCAAGCAAGTGACCCCATTCCACCTGGTGGTAAGTGGAAGTAGAGTCCAAATGCGAAGATAGCTAGTGCAGGAGAGAGGTTAAACGCCGCACTAGTCACCCTCACCTTGCCGACCTGCAAGGCGCTTCTTCAAGCCTCTTTTAAAGGACCCGGGATTGTAGGAAGGAGGAAACACATGCGCTGGCAGAGAGTTCCATTTCTTAATCGTGTAAAACATAAACAACAACATAAAAATGTTCACTGCATCCGTTGATGACATAAAATACTAACGTATAAGTTTGCTAATGTTCCTGTGTATTTGGTGTAAATTTTCCTATGTTATTTGAAGAGGAGCTACAATATCGTTCTATAAATACATACATCGATAGCCCAAGTCATCGCATGACGTTATTTATAACAAATTTGAATAATATTGATGCGATAGTTATGACCTCTCTTCGGCAGATACGTTAACGTTAAATTTAGAATAATTGATATGTGGTACCATTAAACGTGTATTTATTAGGGAACTGATACGACAATAATAGAATAATGGCAGATAATGTCTCTCACATTTCCTGGACCTGTAAGCTTGAAGAAACTAAGTGTCTATTTGATTTGAGAAATTGTTGTTTAAGAAAGCCTAGTAAAGCTCAGTTCTACTCTTGTCCCTAAATTAAAGAAATTTTTGTCCATAGGTCACACTAAAAGTTTCCGGAATCGGCCACTTACATAAACAATATTTAAAAAGTGATTACTACATTTCAAATGGAACTTCATCTGACTGTCAACTGTTTTCATATTGTGACGTCATTTTAAAAATTGTGTGATTAAAATTAAATGGATTTAACTCGGGAAAATTTTCGTTGCATGATTTTTTACGATTTTAAGTGCAATTTGACAGCTCAGCAGAGAAGAAGCACCATGCAAGACGACTATTTATGGTTTATTTATGGTTTATTTATGGCTGGTTTGCAAAATTCAAACGTGGTCGTGTCAATCTCCATGATGAAATTCGTGAAGGTCCCCTGTGCACCGCTGTGAACAACAAAAATATTGATTCTGTGCATTGTATGATCAAAACAGACAGGCATGTGACCTACCATGATATCCGGACACCTTTAGACATAGCCATGTCAAATACAGTCAATACTACACAAACATTTGGATGTGAGAAAGCTGTGTCCTCGATGGATCCCACACGATTTGACTGACGCTCAAAAAACGGACCGCATCACTTGGTGCCATGCTATGCTTGCCACATACAACGAAGGGGCTTCAAATTTGGTGTGGGACATAGTAACAGATGACGAAACTTGGATTTATAGCTACGATCCTAAAATAACGCAGCAATCGAGTGTATCGGTCTTTCGAGATGAGCCGAAACCAACTAAAGTGGCGCGCGTGAAAAGTGCCTCGAAGTGGATGATTGTTTTTTTTAAATCAAACTGGACACGTGGCTTCTGTTGCTTTAGAAAATCATCGTACCGTGAGTAGTGACTGGTACACGACCATTTGTTTACCGGAAATTATTGACAAACTCCGTGAAAATAACGCTTAACGCCGTATCATCTTGCACCATGACAACGCAAGTTGTCTGTCTGTCTGGCCGTGTGGCCTGAATGAGTTTTTGAAGGCGAAAAACGTACAACTTATGAGTCATCTTGCATACAGTCCTGACCTGGCACCGTGTAATTTTTTTCTGTTCCCAAAAATCAAGAACCAATTACGAGATCAACGATTTTCATCGTCAGAAGAGGATGTCGAAGAGTATGAAAAACATTATCTGACGCTTAGAGCATTTAACCTAACGTCTTAATGCTCTAAGATCTGACGTCACCACGCAGGAGTGGCACAAATATTTTCAAAATTGGTTCAATCGTATGAAAAAGTCCATTGACGCAAAGGAAAAATATTTTGAGAAACAATAAATTCCTTTTTACCATTAGTAGTATTTTTTTATTATTGATTCCGGAAACATTTAGTGCGCCCCACGTATCACAATGGTTTAACAACACCCTGTAATATACTATTACTAATGTTATTTCGCACGTGAGTTAAAAATATTTGTTCAAATTTCGATTAAAACGAATCCGTCTGCATTTTCGACAGCTATCACAAATCGGGTCTTATTACCAAATAAAAAATGTTTTGCCTAATATCTTAAAAAACGTTGTAAATTGTCAAAGCATATCATAGTATAGTAAACTATAAACTTGAAATAACAGCAATGTTGTAATTTCACACATTCACGATCATGATTTTCATCACGAGCTAACCTCAAAAATTCAAAATACCTAATTAGATTTTTATGACACTTAGGGCCGATTTTTCAATCGTCAGTTAACTTTTATCTGAGGAATAAATATGATAGTTTGACAACTATTGTATAGAAAATCTGTCAGATCGCCATATTTATTCAACAGTTCTTATTAGTATTTTTAAGACTTTCAAGGTGATCATTGCTTGGCACCGACTTCATTATAATACTGAGGTGTATGTATTCTTATGTTATTTATAACTTTTACGTGGTAAAGAAGTCGGTTTTTTTTTTTTAATTTCAATCTTTTTTAGTTAAGTTAATGGTTACCTATTGAAACGCATAACGTTTTTCGTCATAAACTAAAAATGCATAATGTTAATTGCCATAATCGTCACTTGCCATAAGTCTTTATCATAACTTCATAACGCATAATATTATAAGGTCGAAATATGTAAGGCATGACCATGAAAAGGCATAATATAAATAAACATAAGTAACAAAAGGCATAATTTATGTTTGCCATTACATTTCAAAAGCATAATATTCAAAAGACATACCTACATTTAAAAAGCATAACTGATCCATAACGAATTCATTCACAATAACAAAATAAATTTAATCTGTTATGCTTAGAATAATAACGCATAGAAACCCAATCGGCGCGCACAATTTGAAGCAACTAAAACTAAGCCAGAAATGGCTCACTACGCCGGACAGCTCCGCAGTGTTCAAGGTCAATGTGCTTCGAATGTATCTCTCGTAAAATAATTAATAATGATGACTTGTGCAGTTGAATGGTATCACAAGACATCTGAAAAGATTATAAAGTGTAACAACATTATTATCACAGCAAAGATTTAAAAATTGTTTAGTATTTTATCCATATAAGTTAAATTATACGAAACTTTTCTTTTCATTTCAATCGTTGTGTTGCCAGTTTGGAAACATAAATGTCCCAATTTAACCGACTAAACAGGTTATGATTAATATGAAAAATATTTAGGTATCTACTTATCTAGGCGACACTAATCCTGTTTATAATATAGGTTTAATTTGAAGTTAAAAAAAACAACGCATCGAAGAGCGAGACGCGATGCGTATGATTTTTAGAGATTTTCTAGAGAATCGATTGGGATTTTTAAATACAAGCCATATTGATCCTAAAAAAGAAAAAAGGTTAGGGTGTAGCAAAGGGAGTGCAGTACTTAGAATTTCACCGTATTTTGTAAGAAGCCCAGGACTTATTTTCGACTGTTTTTAGAAGGAACAAGCTTCTGCCCGCGACTTCGCCTGCGTGGACTTCAATTTTGATCAATTTTCTATTTTCCCTGGGGAACTACTTAAGGAATCGGGATAAAAGGTAGCCTATGTTTGTTCCATGTCAAAGGCTACATGCATGCCAAATTTCATCCAAATTCGTTCAGCCGTTTTTGCGTGATTGAGTAAGAAACATCCAAATATCCAAACATCCACAATTTCACATTTATAATATTAGTAGGATTTTCTATTTTCCCTCGGGAACTACTTAAGGAATCGGGATAAAAGGTAGCCTATGTTCTTTTCCATGTCAAAGGCTACATGCATGCCAAATTTCATCGAAATCCGTTCAGCCGTTTTTGCGTGATTGAGTAACAAACATCCAAATATCCAAACATCCACACTTTCACATTTATAATATTACTAGCTTCTGCCCGCGACTTAGTCTGCGTGGACTTCAGAATTGGATCTAAAGCTTCGCTCGTTAACAATTTTTAATCTTCCCAAGGGAACTATTTGAGAGATCATTATGGACATGTCCTTTTCCATAGCATAGGTGACATGCATACCAAATTTCAAAGCTGTCTACCCGCGGCTTAACTCGTAAACATTTTTCAATTTTCCCTCGGAAACTACTCAAGGAATTAGGATAAAAGGTAGCCTATGTTCTTTTCCATGTCAAAGTATACATGCATGCCAAATTTCATGCAAATCCATTAAGCCGTTTTTGCGTGATTGAGTAACAAACATCCAAACGTCCACACTTTCACATTTATAATATTACTAGCTTTTACCCGCGGCTTCGCTCACGTTAAATACCGAAGGTAACACCGAAGATTTCAAAAAAAAAAATAAGGCAGGTATTTTTCGTTGGTAACAAAGAGTCTGTGTACCGATTTTCAGCTTCCTACCTCGAAAACTGCACAAAGTCCCATATAAAATTTCACCCCCTCTTTTAAGGGGTTGTGAGCAGATTTCCAAAAAAAAATGATGCACGATTTTTTTGTTAGTCACAAATAGTTTGCATACCAATTTTTAGCTTTCTACCTTGAAAATTGCGGAATGCTTCATACAAACTACCACCCCCATTTAAGGGAAGTGGGGGGTTAGAAAGAGACAAAAAGTAGCCTATGTCACTCTCCATCCATTCAACTATCTCCACTTAAAAAATCAATTCAATCCGTCGCTCCGTTTTGCCGTGAAAGACGGACAAACAAACACACACACACACACTTTCCACACATAATATTAGTATGGAATCCATACTAATATTATAAATGGGAATATTATTATATCCATATCCATCCATACTATGGATGGATATGGATATAATAATATTATTTATTTATTTATTTAATATTAGTAGGATAGTAGGATATTAGTAGGATAGGATTTCAAGTTTAATTATATTTCAAGAAAAGTATTAACAAAAACGCTTATATCTCGGAAACAGTGCATCGGAGCTAAAAAATTACGAAATTTTTGACCCCCTAATATTCCTCAGATAATTAAGACACGAATAATAGACTTATCAAAAAATGGTCAAGTGTGAGTTTGCCTTTTTTTCATACTACATTCGGATTTTTATATGGAGTTTAATCCAGCTCCTACCTTGTGTAGCAACAGGAGGGCTCGAGGGGAGAAGTCCCCGCCATCACAAAAGAAAACAGGTGACGGGGTTGCGTAGTTATGTTGTGAACTATTTTATTAGACATACTTTTCTATGAGAACAAAAAAAAATTCTTTATACACAATAAACTATTTATGATATGAGTCGAAAAAGGCAATGTGCATTATCAAAGTGACATTTGTTAAGAAAACAAATACAATTAACGGATTAATGAAGATTATTATACGCGGTAGGTACGTACCTCTTTCATTATTAGAAATAAGGAACTAACTATTTACATGACAATTATTTCATTTTAAAATATACGCTTTTTAGTACTTATATAAACAGAGATTTGGCAACTTTCATTTCATTTCTGTCTTTACATAAAAACATAAAGACGTAGATTAGGTACGATAATTGTGACATTCAACAACATGAGCACAAGATGAGTTCCCTCATTTTGGGAAAACAACTCCTCGGTGGCGCGCACTGGCAGCCCCGTCATATCGTAGTGTGCGTGTGTCGCGTGTAAACAGCTTCACACAGAGCGGTGTCATTTTTGCTTCACTTTAATCATCGCGCTCAGTACCGGACTATCCTTCTATGCGTTATTATTCTAAGCTGTTATGCATAGCAAGCAAACACTTGCTATACATAACGGATTTAATTTATTTTCTTATGTTTAAATTATTTACTTTTTTTGTTTTTATAAAGCTTATTATTATTATTTAAAAATAGTTTACTGAATAAAAAACTAAATTATTTTAAAAACAAAAAACCCGACTGCAGAAATAAAATTGCAAAGTAAAAATATAACTAAAAAGTTAAAAACAAGCTCTACATTCCATTCCATTCCATTGAAAAAAGCAAAGACATTATAAGAGATAGACCGACAATACGCGCGGCCTCTAAGAAACCCCCTTCAACCACAACAGCGGTCAGGCGGCCGCTACTCATACTGTATTTGTACTGCATTCGACTGTCGAGCGCGCGTCAAGTTATAAAAATACTTAAACATGCCCAAATAACTTCGTTTTGTAGTGTAAAAAACGAACAGTAATAAAAACTAAATCACATTGTAACATTATTTATTACGGATGAGTCTTAATTATGCTTATTTATTTAGCTATTATCATATCAAAATTGGTTGAAGGGGACTTCATACATTTCGTTTGCATTGTTGGTCTACTCTTATAATGTCTTTGGAAAAAAGTATTGCAGGCGAGAACGGCGCAATACCTATGCTATGTCAAGCGAGTTTTACATGGTTTACAAAATAGCTATAGCTTGTTCCCGCCTGCAATACTTTTTGCTATAGAATGAAATGGAATTTAGAGCTTGTTTTTAGCTTTTTAGTTATATTTTTACTTTGTAGTTTTATTTTTGCAGTCGGGTTTTTTGTTTTTAAAATAATTTAGTTTATTTCAGACTTTTTAGTTATTATAATATTGCAAGGACGGAGACCTAATGACGATGGCGACTTTGAAATGAAATGAAAAATTACGTTTGTTGTATGGGAGCCCCTTTTATAAATATTTTTTTTATATTTTATATTTATTTATATATTTTTTTTGGATTGTCTTTCAAAACCCTTCACTTTGATACCCCGCTTATATAATGGCTTAAATGCATTTTTTTATTTAAATGTATTTTTGGCGCCAAAATTCAGCGATTCCGATTTCTTAGAAATTTTAATATACCCAGTGTCACTCACGCAATTATGACAAATCGAATGACACCTTGCTTGTCAAAATCCGTCAAGCCGTTCAGGCTGTATGGCGTGACAAAGAAATGGACATAGGGTAGATGCGCCTGTTTCCCGACCACTGCCTATTTTCGACCATTTAACGGTCCTCCCTTGTTAAATGATCGAAAATAGTAATATTGGTATACTTGCATCACCAAAACATAAACAAGTAGCAACCTGAATACATTGTTCCCCCCCACACACACAAACTAGAAGAATTGAACGAAAGCTGCGAAAACTAACCAATTATTTGTCTGAGGTTAGCAGCGGAGAGCGTCACATGCGTTGAATATTAAGAAAAAATAGTAAGGTGCCACTACTTGTACGGAAAGTTTTTAATTAATCTTAAGTAAAATTGGA
Source organism: Schoenobius gigantellus (assembly GCA_963935595.1). Classification (NCBI taxonomy): domain Eukaryota; kingdom Metazoa; phylum Arthropoda; class Insecta; order Lepidoptera; family Crambidae; genus Schoenobius; species Schoenobius gigantellus. The sequence continues at coordinate 25,642,579 of OZ012553.1, read as the reverse complement.
TTATTTATTGTTTGTGCAGCTAGTTTATGACCTTTATTGTGTGGATTAATTAGATTTTAACGTAAATTTCATGACCAAATTCATAAAATGAGGTGGTCAAGAATGGGTACACGCTTTACTCAAAAAAATCAGTTTTCGACCGGGTGGTCGAAAAATAGGTAAGGCACCTACAAATAAGATTTCTATGTTGTTTTAAAATGTATGGAAAGATATTAAATCTAATTTGATAATGTGAGCTTTATTTACATATATTATCCAATGGCCAATTTTCGTCCATTATTTTACTTTGTTAATATAAACTAAATATGACAAACAATGTTGTTGGTCGAAAATTAGAAATATGGTATAATCATCCCAGTTTCCGACTGCCTTTTTTCGTTTAGCTAAAATCAAAAGAATTGAATTAATTATTCAAAACTATTTGAATGAATTCTAATTAACTCCCACTTCTTAATCAAAATAAATTTTAGATTGTGTTTACTTTTTAAATAAATACTTCGAAAATTCGAAAAGTCATGTTGGTCGAAAATTGGGTACCTACTTATAGTGTAAAATTATTCCAATTATCGACCGTTTTTTGGTTAGTTAAAGTTTAAAGTTAATTAAAGCTATTTCATAAATATTATTATACATTCTAATTAGAAATTCATAGTAAAAATATTAAAATATAATTAGTAATATTCAAGCAAGCTGGGGATGAAATGACCCGGCCGGCCGACAACCGGTTGGGAGACATTACTTTTCTACCCCTGGCCTGCCCGTCTGGGGCATTATTGCACTTGGCGACCCCTCCGTAGAGTAAGACCCTGCGCTTGGGTCAGTGATGCTGGCTCACCGTCGTGCCAGTCTGCAGTGGGCGCACTCGGGGAATGGCTAACGCCGATCCTGATTGTGCCTCTATGGAGTTAAAAGTTGCTGGAGGGTGGTTTAGTCAGGTATGGGGTTAATACCCGAGTCCAATGGCATATCCTTGGGGCGGCCTTGTCAGCTTTTCAGTCCCTTGTCGAATCGTAAAGAGATTACCCCTCCTTAAAAAAAAGGTTAGATATTGTGACCACATGAATCTGAATTAAAACTGCATGTTTTCATACTCCGGATTTGATTAGGAATAAATAGACGTCCGATTAGGACCCGTTGACGAAGTTGACCAAAGCAAACGGAGAAATCGTCGCTTCGAAATCGGAGATTTTTTCCGAAGTTAGCACTAGCACCTTCTACAGTCAGCTATACGCGTCGCACTCACCCCGTCCCGCGCCGGATGAGAAGGATCCAAGAGCCACCTTAACCCGCCATGCAACGAAGGATCTCCCAGACATCAGCCTAGACGAAATCGAGAAGGCTCTTGGGCAACTTAAAAATGGAAAAGCCCCGGGGGAGGATGGAGTCACAACGGAGCTTCTGAAAGCTGCTGGCAAGCCGATAATGAAGGAGCTCCAGCGTATATTTAATTCTATTCTTTTCTCCGGGAGAACTTCTAAGGCATGGCACATGGATTTTAGGCGTATTGTTCTTCAAGAAGGGCGACAAGACTTTGTTGAAGAACTATCGACTAATTTCACTCATGAGCCATGTCTATAAGTTGTTTTCAAGAGTCGTCTCGAACCGTCTTACACGAAGACTTGACGAAGCAACCTCCGGAGCAGGCCGGGTTCCGACGGAGTTAAATCACCATAGACCACATTCACACAGTAAGGCAGGTTATACAGAAGACCAATGAGTATAACCAACCCCTGTGCATGGCATTTGTGGGCTATGAGAAAGCTTTTGACTCCGTCGAGACCTGGTCTGTTCTAGAGTCTTTGCAGAGGTGCCAAGTTGATTGGCGATATATGTTCGTCGTTGTCCAGAATGGTCAAACTGAGCCTATCCTTCTGTGACGTGGTGTGAGGCCGGGGGATGTAATATCACCGAAACTCTTTTCTCCGCTGCGCTGCAGGATGTATTCGGAACGCTCAACTGGACAGGACGTGGCATTAATATAAACGGCGAGTGCATCTCACACTTACGATTCGCGGACGATATCGTCATTATGGCTGAAACTCTGCAAGACTTACAAGAGATGGTGAAAAGCCTGGTTGAGTCTTCCGAACGCATCGGTCTCTGGATAAACTTGGATAAAACCAAGGTCATGTTCAACGAGCTCGTTGATCTGGGACAGGTTGTAGTAAATGGAGTATCTCTCGAAGTTGTACAGGAATATGTGTACCTAGGGCAAACTCTTCAACTAGGCAGAAACAACAACTTCGAGAGGGAAGCCAACAGAAGAATTCGGCTGGGCTGGGCAGCATTTCGTAAGCTTCGACATGTCTTCTCGTCACCCATTTCTCAATGTCTTAAGTCGAAAGTCTTCGACCAGTGCGTCCTCCCAGTCATGACATACAGTGCCGAGACGTGGATACTCACGGCTCGACTAGTCCACCAATCTAAAGTCACTAAGCGTGCTATGGAAAGGGCTATACTCGGAGTATCTCTGAAAGACCGTATCAGAAATGATGTGATCCGTCAGAGAACCAAAGTCACCGACATAGCCCACCGAATTAGTAAACTGAAATGGCAGTGGGCTGGCCTAATGAGCCGCAGAACTGACGGCCGTTGGAGTCGTAAGGTGCTTGAGTGGAGACCGCGACTCGGTAAACGTAGTGTGGGACGCCCTGCGGCAAGATGGGATGACGATATATGTAGGCTGGCTGGAGTGGGCTGGATGAGAGTAGCCGAAGATCGGGAGCGGTGGCGTGCATTAGGGGAGACATATGTCCAGCAGTGGACGAGTGTAGGTCGATGATGATGAGTAGGACCCGGGTTGAAATAGACACAGCCTTAATAAATATTAAAAGCTGATTATTTTAGTATTTTTATTAAAAAAAAATATATTCTATCATACTTTTATTCATAAAAATCTTTCTTAATTAATTGGTCGAAAACTGGTCAACAGATGGACGAAAACTAGAATTTTTGGTCGAAAACTGGTAAAATCGGCAATTTGACGCTTGGATTTAATAATAAAAAAAACTGTTAATTTGACTATAGTAAAATATATAATTATTAAAAATAGACTATATGAGGAGTTACCACAATTTATTTTGATACAAAATACATGTCAGAACACACATATTTTTATTCCCAAAGTTGGCAACTCCACTAATTGGTCGAAAACAGGCTAATCTACCCTACATCCTACATAGATACATACATACGCTCGAAAAACATTACCCTCCTTTCTTCGGCAGTCGGGTAAAAAGCTCTAATTTACGATAAGTGTAAAGAAATCACGTCATAATATCAATATATTATATTATTCATCAAGGCTTCTGTATAGTTCGAACATTGCGGGCATCGAGGGTTCTGGCGGTCCTATGCATGCTGAGGAGCAGGTGAGTATGAGTAAGCCACCGCGGCTGAGGCTGGCCGGCTTCAAGGCTGCGGCGGTGAGCGAAAGCCATCTGCGACGTCTCACCCCACCTAGTACGGGCGTTTAGAGACAAAAAATTATCGAATTTTTTGACACAAGTAATGATAATATGGAATTAGGTCTGAATTTTCAAGGATCTTTTTATCCCCTGATTTATTCCTTAAATTAATTACATTGGGATTATTGTGTATTTTATTAGATCAATCTTTTCTTGAATGTCTCGTCATTATTGTATTAACTGGCTTAAATTAATCAATTCTACAACGTACATAATCTGCAAATTAAAATCCAGAACGGGCTTGATAATAGTTTGCAACAGAGTTTAAACTGATATAAAAGGCCAAAACTTATAATTGGCGATAGTGAATATAAATGTTACCTACTTAATTTAATTTATTGTAATAATTATGTGGTGCTGATAATTATAACTGGCATTTCTGCTAAGCAATTATATTAATCAATTTAAAAGCCGAAGTTTACTCATCGTTAATGATAAATAGGCACAACTATTTTTGATGGTTTGTAACATCAATGTTTTAATCACGTAATCAATGTAATGGCATGGCTAACTTTCATTTCGGTGATCGTTAGCTGCTAGCAAAATAAATAAAACTTTGGTCAACTGCGCAGTTATTGCATTTATAATATAGTCCGAAAAAAATTATGAATGATTTCGTCTGAAATAAAAAAGATGAGTTACTACGAAACGCTTCCCATGTAATTTATAAAGCTCAGAAAAATCATAATTTTTCACAAGATACAAATCTCGTTACTCACACACACTCGCACAAAGGTTTTTAAATAAATTGAAAAGTGATTATATTATGCATTTTTATAAGAAAAAAATATGGTCATAATATATTTTTGTAATAAATATACGACTTTTATAACTATAAAGCTATATTTGTCAAACTGATCTTTTTGTGATTGCCATAAAATGATCTTTTCCGATAAAAACTTTTTAAATTACTTATCTCTTATCTCCCTTCGACTGATAATGTTCCTATTATAATGTCTTAGGAGATACTACAAATATTTTTTTACAGATATTGCGGCCTGTATTGACCTACAATAATCTTATATAAGTGCACACTGAAAGATTTTTTCCAAAGGTAGAAAAATTTGTGATGTATGTTTGTTATTTTTTTGTATTAATATAATATTAAGAAATTTTACATTAATAATTTTTCATATTGATTTGCAAAAAATAAGTTTTCATTGATTCTATGAAATCTTCACCCAAAATGTATGTGGATTCCAAGTTCCAATACCACTTCCAGATATACCAATTCCAGCTACAACATTGTGTGGAGTTTTTGAATATCAATGCACAAAGGTAAAGAAAAACACGAAGTTAAAAAAACTCGAACAACGCCATGGTAAATATCAATATAGTCAAACTCATAGGTTGGTTGGGTTTTTATACAATACGAAACATAGATACACAGATAAAAGTATTCTATCTTTAAATCTGTCTATAGACTGCCGGAAATGAAATAAAAAGACCTTCACTTTCTGGGTAAGAAACAAAAACACTCGACTTTAATCAAAAAATATTTTAATTGTCTCTTCCTAAGATTAATTGTACCACACGCTCGGCATGCTAACCTCCTAAAGAGGAACGAAAAAAAAACTCGAGGGCTGCTATTTCCAAGGAAGTTGCATATATACGAGTATAAAGATCCAAAAGACTGTCTGTGATAAAAATCTAGGTTGTATACTATCTGGATTATAGGCAGATAGTCCAGATATACCCAAATCTGTTCGACAACTTCGGGAGATTAGTAAACACTTCAAAACTCTTAAAATTACAAACATACAAACTGGAAAATTTATAACATAACCCCAAAGTCATTGGGTGAATAACTCGACAAAAATTGCGAACTCTCCAGTGATAAAGATGGAGCGTCGGTGACGCCTGTGGACTCGGCATTGGCCTTCTAATCGGCAGGTCCGGGGTTCGATCCTGTATACCAATATGTTTTTTCGTTTTTCGAATTTCATACGTACATTTTTTCAAAGCTCCTACAGTGAAGGAAAATATCGTGAGGAATCCTGCATACATCTGCGAAGAAACTCAAAGGTGTACGTGAAGTCGACTGTGCCAGCGTGGTTGACTAAGGCCTAAACACCCTAACTTAGGGTAATAGGCTCGAGCCCCTCGATGGGGACATAAATATGAGCAGTGATGATGATAGTGATAAAGACACGTTGCTGGAGCTAAAGCAGGAAAGGAAAGGTCGGGTGAAAAGCAACTCGTTTGGCGTCGGCGACCGAGACGCAACATCTGGTAATGGTCGTGGGAAGTCACTGTATGCAGGATCAGTCCAAACCAACTGATCCTCCTCCAGTCCTTTGTCCAGGCACTGGGCGTCTTTCGCCTGAAATATTGCAATGACATCTGCATAGCATAATGCAGTTGTAATTAGTGTTGTCCGACAAAGGGCCCGAGCAGCCACAGCGGATCCGTTAGCATCTTGAACCGCGGGTTATCTTCGCACGCCCACCGTCCGCATATTTATAGCAGTGAGTAATGACATACAGACAGACACACGGACGTCAATGCCTGCGACTGATCACAACACTCCTATTACCTATTTGTTTATCAATTTCAACGTCACCGTTGTTAACATTAGTCACAAGAAAATGCACATCATCAGTGAATCAATTCAGCATATCTATACCCTGTACAGATTTAGATATTTACATTTTCCTTGATGTAAATTTGATAAGGGCGTTTTACTAAATAATGCATACCACATATTTAGTTTACTGCATAATTTTTCACTTTCTCAAAAGGATTTTATTCTTCAAAGCTCATTTCATGGTAAGTAAGTGGCGTGTAGGTCTAGCTTTCCGCCCATAACTTCGCCTTCGTAATTTTCGTTTTTCCCGTAGGAGTTCTATATTTTACCGCAGCTAAAACAATTCAAAATATAAAGCAAAAAATGTGTTGGTTGGCCCTTCAGTCGTCACGTCGGGGGACCGCAATTAATATATCTAGTAACGCTCTACGTATTTTGTCAGTAAGTAATTAAATAAATAGATAGATAGCGGTGGTGAGCGAAAACCATCTGCGACGATTAGCATGCGTGGGACCGCCAGAACCCCGCAGTGCCGGAGCTATGACAGAAACCTTGCATGCTGCATGCCTGCTTGCAACCCAGCATGCATTCTGCATGTCTGCATGCATGCTGCATGCCTGCTACATGACTGCATGCATGCAAAATGATATAATATATTAATATTATATATAACGTAATTTCTTAACACTAATCGTAAATTAGACCTTTTTATTTAGTAAACTATTTCTCAATAAATAAGGTTCAAAAAACAAAAAAAAACATCGCTAAATAATTTAAACATAAGACAATAAATTTAATATGTGTTACGCATAGCAAGCGCTTGTTTTTTGAAATTATGCTAAATGAGTTCGTTATGGATTTTGTCACTTATGCCTTTTGCCTTTATTATACTATATTATGCCTTTGAAATATTATGGCAAACATAAATTTTGCCTTTTGTTACTTATGCTTATTCAAATTATGCCTTTTCATGATTATGCCTTACATATTTCGGCTTTATAATATAATGCGTTATGAAGTTATAATATAAGACTTACCTATGGCAAGTGACGATTATGGCTATTAACATTATGCATTTTTAGTTTATGACGAAAAGCGTTATGCGTTTCAATAGGTAACCGTGGTAGATATACCGAACTCTTAATCATCATCCTAAGGTAAGCTGGTATAGAATAGCTGTGGCATTAAGTCTGCATTTGTACTCAGTTTACATGAAGAATTAATGGATGATTAAATAAATAAATCCAACTTAGGCTATTCATTACATAAGCTCTTAATAATACCGTCTTGTAGTCTAGTAATTGAACCCACAAGTGGTTGACACCACTTGGCTTTTGTCGCGGGCATTGGTCTTTCATACCTTGCGGAACTTTTCGCTCTATTCGCACCTTACCCTAACCCTATCAAAGATCTAACAAAGTGTTCTTTAGCTCTATGGTAACAAAAAGGTATTTAATCACAACAACCTATCGTTAACTGCGCAGGCGCGGGAAACAACAATCGCCTTAACAATTGTTAGGCGTGGGAAATGTTTGATATCACAGTCGCCATATCCTGGGCTGACTCAGTGCTAACGGTCACACTGCTATCTAGATCGGGTCTCTTTCTGGAAATGAGGTCAAATGTGACGTTCTCTAGATAAAAATTAATTTAGACATTAGAACGAACGGTTTATTGCGCAGTTAGTGAGCGCAAGCATGCATCTGACTCATATCCTAGCTAAGCCTCATGCAGCGTTCGACTTAAACGCCTCAGCCTCGGAACTCGTAATTGTTGCTTGTAGTTCAATGGCTCAAGTTCAAATTCAAATTAAAAAATCTTTATTCAACATAGGCCTTTACAGGCACCTGTTGACGTCAAAACATTCAATTTTTTTTTATTATATTAAATGTGGACAAAAAGGTTTTGTTCATAGGCGATGGTTGCGTATTAAACCAACCAAAATTAAATAAGCATTTCATAAAATTTCGTTAATCCATGTTATATTATTATGTATTTTACTTATATGCCGCAAAATTAATGGATCCTGTAAATATAGAAATGCTAAGTGTAAACTTTAAAATTCAAATTAACATTGCAGTTTCTCCCATACAAGCAAAACAAAATTGTATTTCATACATCGCAACCTTTTGTAATTAGAAGCAATTTGAAATTCAAAGTTTAGTAGGTCAGCCATTAATTTTGTGGAACATCGAACAGAACATAAAAGTAACTGCGTAGTAAGGACAAATTCATAGGAAAATTTGAGGAAAATTAATAAGACTGATTAGATTAAGAGAGGTCGCCAGTCACCCAATAATCTGGACCATCTCGTTACAATAATAACGGAATATCGAGGAACAACCTGCTTTTACGTCCATTATAACATAAATATAACAATTAAAGGATAAAAAGTCAGACGCGTTTATCTCCAGTGAGATAATTTGCGTATTTTGTGTGCTATCGGCGGAACAATTAATTGCTGTATGTTCTAGACGATGCGCAATGCTCAATCCAGTTTTAATATTTCTGCAATCTGTATGTATTGTATAATAAGGTTCATCAGTTTTAAATGTTATTATTTCAATACTATATAAAATTATATTGTATAAACAGTGTTGTTTTATATGGTATTAATAATAAGGTTTATACCTTATGCCTTATTTTTATTTTATAAAAGCAAAGAGATTTTCAAATGTGCTTCTGTTCAGCTGTTAGTGTTAGACTTTTTAATTGATGAAATCTGAGTATTACGTGTTATAATATATTTTTAAAGACAACAGATGTACATAAAATGTCTACCATTACCTAAACTATAGTTTTATAATGTGGGTTCTTTCAATTGTTTTAAACTAAATTTACATAATTGTTCGGCACCCACCACGAATTTTTGCACATGATAGGACCACGAGGAAACAGCCGAATTAAACCTGCCACCGCAATCATTGCTAAGCCTAACTCTAGTCATAGAACCCCCCTATACACGATGATCCACCCTGATTAGGAAAAAAATTCTTCCTTTTTGGGTTGTTGGCGGTGCCCACGTTAAATTCGCCAAGGTCAAGTTTTTGCTTAGATTTTGGTTGGTTAGACTAAAGTTTGTTATAAACTTGGACCTAGAAAAAAATAGGTATTTTTCAGGTCCGTGCTGTAACTGTATCGACAAAGTTATTTGAATTCATACAATCATAGTCTTGTCAAAAATTTTCAAGAACAAAAGTCTTTATTTTTGACAAAACATACTGGCGCAAAAGATAGCAAAGATATAATAATAATGGTAGCGACAACTAATAATTTGAAACTGACCTAGGCTAGAATCTTTACTTACACCAAAAACCCTATTTTAATTTCAAAATAATTGCTTACCAACATGAATTTTTGTACACAGACATGGGCGCCGCCAGAATTATTTTCAGGGAGGTGCATCTGAATCTACAAATATATTAACCAATATAAAATATAGAATTATACATGTATAGTATGTGAATAAATGCTATATCAAAACAGTAACTTTGTACACTAATACATTTGTAAATTTTTTGCCATATAACATTGACTTTTTTGATTTCTCATGAAAATGATATACTTACACCCAGTTTCTGAAAGGCTGTTCAGTGATAAAATTAACTAACAAGCTGTCAATCTAATGCTAACTATGAATTGAGTTGCTGAAAGCTAAATCAACTTATCACTGTGTTAGTTGACACAGCTGTCAAATTTATTGCAAAATTATTAAGGAAAGACCCATTTTGGGTTTCCAAAATACACATGAATAAAACAAAATATATGATTTCAGCAATGTGATCGTGTCTAAAAATATTTCTCACGAGAAATCAAATTTTTAGAGATAAGTAAATTTTGGCTAACCAACGTTTCGGAAACTCAAATTGATTTGACACTGCTGTTAAGATGACATGGATGTTACTTGAACACAATATTTTGATCAGCCTTTCAGAAACTGGGGGTTAGCCTATGTTACTCCCACGGTCTTCACGAATCCTGTAAACGATCAAACATGTTTGTCAAACTTGCTTGACAAACTTAACGTTTTCATCAAACACTACGTCAATCCAGATACTTTGCAAACAGTTCGTTTGTCAAACGCGTCAAACACAGCCCTACACGAACAAACAAGTTTGTCAAACACGTAAAGACAAACATGTTTGATCGTTTACAGGGGCCTTAACGACACGTCCTTTGCTGAAATCCGTCAAGCCGTAGTAGCGCTTGCTATCGAAATGGTCTTACAAACATACACAGCAAAAACATTACTCTCCCGCTAGTGTGGTCGGCAGGCTAATTACCATCTTCGGAGACAGTCACAATTGCTGCGATTGTACAATTATTGCTTATAAATCCAAATTCGTATAACGGAACGAACAATCGCGCTACGACAACCGCAATACAGAGGCGCGTTCAGAGCCTTCGCGCGAAGTACAACTTTTCGCTCTAACCCCGTTCAATGCCTTCGAGCGTGACAACCGGGTGAAACAACCGCCCGTTCAAGACCTTAGAGTGTCGGCGCGAGTTACAACCGAACAACCATCGAATTTGATGGTTGTAAAACGCTCTGACGTTTATGACTGAAATACTCTTACGTGATTGGATGATATTGGCGGCCATATTCTATAATGTCATCTACTAGAAAGAGAGAGAAATAAAACATCATGTGAAAGAGGGAGATAAAAGATTTGGTTGCTGCAATCCGTTCAACGCCTCTGAGCGAGTTAAAAAACAACCGGACAACTACACCCAGAGGCGCTGAACGCGCCTCAGCAACCGCCACCAGTAGCGATCGCGTTGTTATTGTAACCAGTCGCTTTTCTCTTAAAAAGCCTGCGGCGGGTAAAAAGCAGGCCCCTCTTACCCATTGGGCACAATGGGCACATGCCCAGGGCCCCCGATGGACTGGGGCCCCCTAGTCCCTACTCGATTAGCAAGCGATAACCGATAGCTACTCTACTTTCTCATTATACATACTATATTATATACTACTCAAAACAAAATTACAGCCACCTGTAAAATTGTATGATAAACAAACTAACATTAGGTACTCATTTCTTCTCTGTGTTTGTTTATTGGTTTTAAGGTCCCGAACGTTTTTGACGACAAATAAATTAAGTGCGTACCTAATATAAATAAGCAATAAGATTCTATTGAAAATCAATAAAAATAATAGGTGGCTCTTATTTTCTATTGAATACTCGTAGATATATGTTACTGTAAAAGTCCTTATAAATTGGTAAATCTTAGGTTTTGTCAGTAAAGAACATTATTATCCACTTTGGACCTGATAATGTCTAGAAATGAAATATATTTTATTTTAATATAAAGGTGATTTTATAGTGTATCTGTTACTGTAAAAGCCCGTATGTCAGTAAATATTATGTTTTGTCGGTAAATCCTACATGAACTGGTAACTGTTAGGATTTTAAAAAGAATAGATGATTTTCGGGCTTTTAGACTTTGGGGTATGCTAGGTTTTACCAATGACAGTTAGTAAATATTGGTTTTCGGAATAAAACAATGTGTATTTCTGTCGTTTTTCTTTTCAATTTAACTATGAGTCAGCACCTTACAAATTAATTAAGTTACGAATCCACCTAGACTATACAAAACGACACAGTTACATGCGACCTGTAATTGTACACATTAAAATACTAAATAAAAAATTGATAATTATCGTTATGATAAAACATTTGTTATTGTAATTATTTTTATTAATTTTTTAATCTATAAGTACTAATATTATAAAGAGGAAAGATTTGATTGTTTGTGTGTTTGTATTGAATAGGTTTCGAAACTACTGAACTGATTTTGTTGAAAGTTGGTATAGGGATATATTTCGAGACCAGGGGAAGGACATAGGGTAATTTTCCTACGGGAAAAAAATTCCCACGAGAAAACAAAAATAACGCGGGCGAAGTCGCGAGCGGAAAGCTATAGTAACTTATAAAACATAATTTTAAAACACCTTTTAAAAAACAAAACAATTCAAAAACGAAAATTATTTTCTTACAAATGCCTACGTTGGCCTGTGGTAACGGAATCATTATTAATCTTATTATTTGGTATTTTATAACTTACTTAATATATTGATCAATCTAAAAAGTCCCACGTTTTATGCGTCTCAAGAGAAAACACTAAGGTCAGGAGCATTTAAAAATAGGATTTTTCAAAATGCAAGTATTGCTGTCGCGTTGTGCCCCAAACAAACGAGTACGATAGAGACAACTGAAAAATACACAAAATAGACGTTTCGTAGTCCTCTATTTTCTCCTCTAAAACTTGAACGATTTAAATACTTTTTTTTAAATTTAAGGAAAGGTTTTGGTTATGTTTCTGTGTTTCATCTTTTTTTCATATAATCGCGTCAAAGGATTAAATCGCCTGTAATAATTAATGTAATAAAAAAAGGAGAACGTAGGACCATGTGCATAGCGGGTGTATAATGGTAAAAGTCCGAAATAAACAATGATCACAGAACAGTTCGGACTTTTAACCATTAAGAGTTGATAAATCTTAGGTTTTACCGGAAATGTTAGGATTTACCGTAGTTCGGGCTTTTACAGTAAGATATATACAAAACACGTTGGAAATACCTATATAATTTAAGGGTTTCCCTCGATTTTTATGGGATCCCATCGTCAGGTCTTGACTTTGGTAACCTTGGGACCACCCCAGGAGTATACTCTATCAAATACAAAAAGAATTTTGAAAATCGGTCCGCAATTGGCGGTGTAATCGCGTACATACACACAAACAAAACAACATACGGGTCGAATTAATAACCTCCTCCTTTTTAAAGTCGGTTAAATAGTGCTTTATTATGGTCATAGGGGACCCACTATCCTAATGTGCCCAGGGCCTCTAATAGGTGAAAGACGGCCCAAAAAGTATGTAATTTTTTCTATGTTTTTTGTTTCCTGACAGAGAAATGCAAGTACACCCCCCTACCGGCGCCCCTGACACAGAAATTATTCTTTAAGTAGCACACAATGCTTACCCAAACACAATATCTGAATTAAATAAAGAAAATCTGGCTGTGACTCCCATAAAGCCCGCTAATAAAATTCCCCGTTTTTTTTCCCTAGTCGCTATCCGTTTATAATAAAATTTTTGTTTCCCAAAGAAAATCAAAGCTCAAATTATGCTTTCTCTTGTTTTTTTCTTGCGTTATTTTTTAAGCCTTCCCAAATATTTTTCCAGCGACGTGGCACCAGGCATATTCGGCAAGCCTGCCGATACCCCCGGCGCGGCTTGGCCACTATGAGATGCTGGAGGAGGTGCCGGTGCCGCGTCTTCCGGCCGAACTAAAGGTGCGGGAGGGCGCGCCGCCGCCGCTGTGCGCCGGCCGCTGCTTCTCGCCGCCCGCGGGGCCCGTGTGTGCCCTCAACGCCGCCGGCACCGCCAGGACGTTTGCCACGCTGTGCGAGCTCGAAGCTGTGTCTTGTCGCGAAAGCACGTGTAAGTAAATTGTCTGTAGTATTAGAATTGTTGGAGCGTCGGTCGCGCTGTGGCCTCGTACTGGACTGTGCTCCGAGTAGTGGCGTAGCCACCCAGGGGCTAGGCGGTGCAGTGCTCCGGGGCCCTCAAGCTCAGGGGGCCATCGAATCCTTCCCATCCCATCGATCGAACTAAACTTTCGAAAATTTCTCCCATTTTCAAATTCCCCCGATTTCCCATTCCCAATTCCCCGAATTCGATTTTCTGCCTTTTTACTCATATCTGTCCTTTTCTCTCCTTAGTAATATCTGTCAAATTTATCGTTTTTTGTCTAGTATGTCGATCTTAGCTGTCAAATTTTGTTAATCGAGAGTTCTATGCTCGCTGAGCTGTATAGATAGTAGTGGGGCCCCATTTTTTTATTTGCACCAGGGCCTTTGGTTACCTAGCTACGCCACTGGCTCCGAGTAGAATCGGGAGGCCCGCGATCGATCCTGCCATTTACCAATATGTTTTTCGTTTCACGAATTTCATATGTACATTTATCTGACGCTCCTACGGTGAAGGAAAACATCGTGAGGAAACCTGCATTCATCTGCGAAGTAATTCAAAGGTATATGTGAAGTCAACCAATCCGCACTGGGCCAGCGTGGTTTGACTAATGCCTAATCTCCCTAACTCGTTAGGGTAGGCTCGTGCCCCTCGTTGGGGACGTATATGAACTGTTATGTTATGATGATGATGATGTCTGTAGTAAGTAGTTTTTGAACACGCTCTTGACGGACCCAGCCACTATTTAAGATTTGATAAACCAGGTCCTCGCCAAGGAATACCGTTCATCCCAATGACGCTACGCGAGGCTATTGAAATTCAAAAACAGGGGAATTTTAATAGAGATAATGGTTTGAGTATTCCAAATACTTGACTATTCCAAATCATGAAAATAATAAAATCGTTAAATAAAATAATAATACAAAATTTATTATTTGATAATATTGATGTTTCATATCTCAAATAAGTTAAAAGTTTCTGTGTGGCATTTAGAAGTGCACAACGGATTTTCAAATTTGCGTGAAACGGATCACATAAACATATAAGATGACGGTCATGTTATATGTTACTCTATGATACCCACCAGCTTTAGTCATTCCGTGACCACTTATGCCGAAAAGCGTTCGAAACGTCGTCGGTCGAGCCAAATATTTAAAGGGTTTAATTAAAATCAAATATACGCTAATAAATCCGAAAAGTGCAGTTTATTTAAATGCGTAGTACCTACTCGTGCAAATAAGACACAATAATTGTATATACTATCTGACTGTCTGTTATACAGTACCACCTATACTATAGAGCCACTCGGCCTGTGTCTAATAACCTTGACCTACATATATATATACATACATACAAAAGCTTGTAAACAAAGAGCAATTTTTTCATGCGTTCACATCAACTAAGAATTTTAGCTAGTTGAAAATAAAACAATTACTTAGCACTGGCACCTTTTCAGAGAGGGTAATAACGATTTCAATGAACCAACTTCTACCAGCCACCATAAACTGCTTATGTTATTATCGTGGGTAACAAATATGTTAAAAATAGTGTCAAACAATGATTGATTATTAGTTAAAGATGGTCATTGGCGTCAGGTATTATGAAAAAGTGAGATTGTCTGGTATCAGTCATTAAATTGTAGAAGTAAATCCAGTACTTTGTTGTGTTGTGTTGGTCTAAAACAATATTTTTTCATACCTACCTACACATAGGCGTAGGTCGTTTTGAATATAAGTATAACTTTTCAATGGACCCCCCATTGAAAAGTTGCTTTAGCGTTGCTAGACGTTTGATTTTGGTCATAGTTTGGATGTCCCGGCGAGACTCACTCTGTCCCGTATTTGAACCGTGCTCTATGTTATTATGAAATCGATCGATTATTGTTTTAGGACAGATGACTGATGTATGACATAAATGTACCCCTAATTGAATAAAAAGCGAGTTGTTGACCGTTTTTAATTACAATTATAATTGTATTAATTTTACAAGCTTTTATTTAACTTGCAATGTATGTAAGTATGTATGTTCGGGTGGAATCTTGCAACTCAATTTTGAAGCAGATATCTTTAACCGATTGAGCTGAAATTTGGTATACACGTTCAGTTTGGATGACAATGCATGGTTGACTGTGTGACGTCATTTTAAATCCTAGATGGCGTCATACCCAAGATGGCGGATCAATTATTTTTAATGCACCCCTACAATATGGGTATCAAATAAAAGGTCTTGCTAAGAGTAACTCGAAAAATAATGTGACGTCACTATTTATCCAATATGGCGGACTTCTAAAGCTTGAAAATCAATTTTGAAGTAGATATCTTTAACATTGAGCTGAAATTTTGTATACACACAGTTTGGATGAAAATACATGGTTAACTGTGGACGTCATTCTAAATCCAAGATGGCGGACCAATTATTTTTGCACTCCTACAATATGAGTATCAAATAAAAGGTCTTGCTAAGAATAACTTGAAAAATTAAGTGATGTCACTATTAATGCAATATGTCGTACTTCTAAAGCTAAAAATCAAATTTGAAGTAGATATCTTAAACCGATTGTGCTAAAATTCTGTATAGACGTTCCGGCAAACGACCTTGCAACAATGATGCGTTGAATGAGATGAATAGACTGAGAAACGTGTCCAGTGATAACTAAAAAGTAAAAAATAAATGAAATGTAAAAAAACCTTTTTAAAAACAAGCTTTTATTTAAATGCGCTAAAAAGAATTAATAAACTTTTACACTAAAACTTTTACTTGTAACGTCATTTCACATTTGACACAATTTATATGACATAAAAGCTTGTCGCAAGATTTACTTTTGTAGATAAACAAGTAAATTAAATAATTTGATGTGAATAATTTTATACATTACAATTTTCAAAGTAAATACGAGTAGGTACTTAAAAGTACTCGTTTAAGTACTTTTAAGTTACTACGCACAAGTAAATCTCGCGACAAGCTTTTATGTCATATAAATTGTGTCAAATGTGAAATGACGTTATAAGTAAAAGTTTTAGTGTAAAAGTTTATTAATTCTTTTAGCGCATTTAAATAAAAGCTTGTTTTCAACAAGGTTTAATAACAACAACATTTAATTTTTTACAAGTAAGTTGAAACATAAAAGTGTTAAGACTGACTCGATCCTCGGAATAATATTAACAATAGAAATCAAAAAATGTCACTAAATAAGTTTATTTCTTGTTTGTCCCGAATAAAAAACGGAAACCCAATATTTTTTGTCCATTCAAAAAATTGTCCCTAATAGACGGGGAAAAATCTGGCAACCCTAGGGTCCAGATTAAGACTTCAGTTTCCTTAACCCTTAATTAGGCGGGCTTATAAAGTTGCGTATAATATGGTTGCGTGGGGTGTGTAGAGCACCTCACACACAGTCAGTTAATTAAATAAAATACAAAATAAACTCAATTTTTAATTTTATTGGCAAACACATTTGAACATGAATATTCATCAACTTTTAAAGTTGTTTTAAAAATAATTAATAAATTTTAAACAAGAAACCGACATAAATGTAAATCCTAGGCTATCGACGCTATAATTTTGACAGACTACAACCATTTTTTCACTGCGTAATTATATTATTTAAAGCATTCAGTCTTGGTTTTTCTGCTCTTGGTGCCCAAACCGTTCACAACTGAACGATTATCACTACTAAATTCTTAACACTTGTTTATGAAATGTAAGACTTATTTATGAAGCTGCTTAGAAGAGCGGCGTCATGAACTCTTATTTTAAATGTTATAACGTGGAGTGTATGACACCCCACGTGCCTAATTAAGGGTTAATGTAGGTATTGATATAAAACCTGCGCCTCTTTATTGTAGAAAAACTTCATTCAATAGTGTTCGTTGGTTTTTCAATGGGTGTCTGGACTCTCAAGCCCTTACCTACGCCAATTTTATTTACCTACATGAACATTTTATACACTGGTTTTATTGTTAATTGCAGACTACGCTATCACTAGTCTAGGAGAGTGCTGACGACGAATGCCCCCAGCTGCTGTTCGGTGCCACTTTTCTATACGAAGCGAAATGTATGAATAAAATGTATAACAAGCAATACATAATTTTGTCGAAACCAAAGATAACATAGAATGATTCTTCTATTTTTTGTTCCACCTTTTATCGAACCTGACAGTTACTTTAATATTAATCACACAATCTGTCATGTAATATGATTATCAAATTTGAATAGTGCCTATTAAGTTATAAGGTTTTACATTTTTAAGTTAATCATAATGTCTGAATTACATGCTTAGTTTGAATATGTTTTCATCAATCATATCTAAAATGTATTATATTCGTTTATTTTTTAATATGGTATTGAAGATCAGTGATTTTGATCAGTTACGTATACAACTAAATTAATTAACAATACATAAAAAATATGTATTGTTTATTAATTTAGCTGTATACGTAACAATCTGATGTTATATCCATGCCCTTGAATCTATAATTTTTGTTTTGTAAGTAGGTACTTAAAACATGTATGAAAGAAAATATTACGTTTTATTCAGGACACAAATAAAAAGCTTACGTCTTAGTCATACCTACTTGAAATTAAACAGAACTTGTCCATTTAATACAATATAAAAAAATAATCTTATCGAATCCAGAAAATGCCAGAATTTAATAGCAAATAGTCATTTAATATCAATTTTCAAAGGTGCTTGTTTAGGAAGTAAATGTAACATTTTTTGTTAATCACAATATTTGAATTAACATTATTAAAATTCTCATAATAATGAATGACGAAATAGAATCCTCATATTGTGAATTGTGGGAGTAAAATACACAACGTTTATAATAATACCATTAAAGGTATCTAATTGTCGCTGTAAGTAATTTTAATTTTGATAACATGAAGAAGGTATGTAACCATATGAAACTAATGATTCTCAGCGTAGGTGAGTATTTGTAAACGAATATAGAAAAGATGCGTAGGTGAAAAAATATTAATAAAATTATACTCAAACCCGTATACAACAAAAAAGAACATTTAGTTGATTATATAAATAGGTATAAAATAGCTTCTATTTTATTGTTCAACAACTATTATCTAATAAGTTGAATGAAAACTAAGCTTCACACGTAGTTCATATTGTTAATTACGAAGCACAATCAAAATTTTTTTGAAGTTCCTAAAATTCAAAATTTTCTTAGCTTTAATTTTGTTACGGCCATTTTTGATATCGTTATTTGCTCACAGAAAGCCGATGATGTGTTTTTTTTATTTATTTAATGTACAAAGTACATGTCACATGTGGAACTGAATTTATTATTAATTTTGTGGAATTAGATCAATAAAGCTTTTAAAAGTAGACTGTTTGTCCTTTATTTTTACCGACGAAAAAACGGAGGAGGTACTCAATTCGACGCGTATATTTTTTTTTAAGATCACGCGTAACTATTTACAGAGAACTCCGATTTTGATGATTCTTTTTTTTTTATTGGAAAGGGTATACCCCGAGGGTGGTCCCATTTAAATTTGAAAAAAAATCCTACGCTAAGGATAGGAAAACAGGAAATTATTGTTGATTTACTCACTAATTGTGATCAATGACCACGCATTACTTTTTACAGAGTGATCCGATTTTGATGATTCTTTTTTTTTGGAAAGGGTTTACCCCGAGGGTGGTCCCATATAAATTTGAAAAAACAATTCCAACTCTAAAGTTACAAAAAAGGGGGATGATTGATGATTCACTCACTGATTGTAAAATTGATAGATGAAAGTCACAAAAAAATATAAAATAAAAACTTTTTAACAAAAAATTGAACCGCCGTAAAAACTAAAAAGCAAAAACACTGAAAAGTTAAAAATAATATAAGAATAGGTACAGACAACATCACACTTCTATATTGAAGTCGGTGCCAAAAGATAATCTCCTAGAAAGTGTTAAAATTTGTCTTTAGTTTTAAAAGTGTTAAACTTTTCAGTGTTTTTGCTTTTTAGTTTTTTCGGCGGTTCAATTTTTATACAATCTTGTGATTTCTTAAGTAGATTTCAGACGATTGATTTTGCATTATAGTTCGTATTAAGCGCAGACCCACCCCCTAATCACAGTTTAACAATGCATGTAATGCTACGGCCGCTCCTGCGCCTGTCGTCCCGAAGCAATAAGCGACATCGAAAGCTCACCAGCATTCAATTCAAGCAGAAAATCTTCTACCCCTATGGGGATAACGTTGGATAACATCGGCCCTACTGATCATTGCCGTATTGTTTCAACCACTAGACCACGGCGAGGAGATCGACAGATTCTGCATTTTACCTGTTCCAGACCACCCATAGCCATAGCCATAAACCTTATTAGATACCACTGGAGAAGCCTTCTACGAGCACACCCACAGATCATTATTCTGTGAGCACACCTCTACATCGATCTACCTATAATATACACGGTTATTTTTTTATCATCCTGGAAAATTTTACGGACGCTTCACGACATGGTATTAGAATGATTTAAATACAACTAAAAAAAAATAACCCCCTCCTATAATATTATTTTTTTTAAAATACAAAAAATGCTGCACTAGTTGAGAGCAGCATTTTTAGAGATTTTTTTTTTTTTTAATATTTTTTTTTTATTTTTTATTTCATTTTTTTTATTTTTTATATAATATTGGGTGTGTCCTGAAGCGTCCCTAAAATTTTCCAGGGTGATAAAAAAATAACCGTGTATAAAGCTCGATACGCTTTACATGGCCACAGCACGAGGTATGTAATAGGTTGGGGAAAAAGTCTTTTCGCATTATAGTATGTATAAACTTGTAATAAAATCTCTTTGGCTATACTATTTGTATCTGGCTGGTTTTGGTATCATTGAAAGTTTAAATTTTAAAGAACATAATTCCAAATTCAAATTAGGAAAATGTGTGATTTTCATTTGTTTTTCGTACCGCCAAGATGAGTGAATCTAATGAAGAAATTCGATACATTTTAAAATTTAAGTACAAAAAAGGTAAAAATGCAACGCAAGCCGCGAAAAAAATTTGCGATGTTTATGGACCTAGTGCAGTGTCTGTGATAGTAGCACAAATTTGGTTTAAGCGTTTTCAATCCGGAAATTTTGATGTCAAAGATGCACGTCGCTCTGGTCGCCCTATTACAGATAAAATGGATGCCATTTTTGAAAAAGTGGAGCAAGATCGGCATGCCAGTAGTTACGACGTAGCTGAAGAACTGGGAATTGACCACAAAACAGTTTTGGCGCATTTGAAAAAAACTGGGTACACAAAAAAGCTCGACATTTGGGTACCTCACGAGCTCACTGAAAGAAACCTAATGAACCGTGTACTCATTTGTGATTCTTTATTACGACGTAATGAAACCGAACCATTTTTGAAGAAGCTGATAACTGGTGATGAAAAGTGGATTACGTACGACAAGAACGTGCGAAAAAGGTCGTGGTCAAAGGCCGGTCAGGCTTCACAGACTGTGGCGAAACCCGGGTTAACTCGCAACAAGGTGATGCTGTGTGTGTGGTGGGATTGGAAGGGCATTATTCATTATGAGCTGTTACCACCAGGCAGGACCATCGATTCTGAACTCTACTGCGAACAACTGATGAGATTAAAGCAAGAAGTTGAGAGAAAGCGGCCGGAATTAATCAACAGAAGGGGTGTGGTTTTTCATCATGATAACGCTAGACCTCACACATCTTTAGCCACTCAGCAAAAATTAAGAGAGTTTGGCTGGGAGGTGTTAATGCATCCGCCGTATAGTCCTGACCTTGCACCTTCAGATTTCCACCTGTTTCGGTCTCTTCAGAATTCTTTAGACAGTGTCAGGTTAACATCACGAGAGGACTGCTAAAACCACTTGTCGCGGTATTTTGACCAGAAGTCCCAAAATTTCTATAGCAATGGGATCATGTCCCTACCTACAAGATGGCAAAAAGTTATCGAACAAAATGGTACCTACATACTTTAGTTAAATGTAAATAAACTATATTAAAAAATGTTTTGAATTTTCTTAAAAAATGCGAAGAAACTTTTTCCCCAACCTATTATAACTGTTCCCTTGTTCGACAGGCGGCCGATTACACCCCCTTACGTAGTGTAGCGGCCAAACATCGTCGACTGAGGAACATCCTCCTCGATCCCCCGACCCGATCTCATGAGCGAACGATCTTCTTCCTCCGCCTTACAACTTACTGTCAAACACTGCACACTCACGCACTAGTCCCACACACCGCACTCGTAGAAAAAGAGTGCGAAGGCCCGGTCTACACAGTTTACGATAAACCAAGTACAGATATGTGCCTGGTCGCTTCTCCCCACCCTCCACTACACGGCGAACTCGAGCGCCCGAGCCTGAGGCGCGCTCGCGTTGCAGCCGCTCCCCGCACCGGCTATCAGCCTGGTGACTCTACTCAGAGAGCGGGATACCCCCGTGGTGATGCCTCTCTGAGCTAGAAATCCATCAGGTTATGTAAGCCAAACGAGGCTTGAGGACCCAGCATAGTTCTCGCCTTCTTATAAATAATTAAGGCGAAGCTGTAACAGCCAGCTGCGGCTAACAGCATAGGTCCCTCAAAAAAAAACTAATTACTAAACCCTTGCACCGCACCGTCCAATCAGGACGCCTAGATTGATTTACGGTTGTTCGATGACGTGATAATGTGGCGCTGTGATTGGTCGAAACCATCCGCTTAACTTCGGTGGTTAGCAGAATTAGTCCTCAAGATGCCCACTTTTTTGCCACTATTTGCGCTTTTTTTTGAGTCAATTGTGTCGCCGTTGTTGAGATTAAATAATCAACCTCATGCCTAGAAACTCTAGCCAGTCCGCCACACGCCACAGGAAGAATACTATATTAACTCGTATTATCCTAATGTTAAATCGTATACTAATGTTAAATTATTGTCGTGCTGATATTTGCCTTTGAAATTGTGGCGATGTCCACTAAGATCCATTTAAAAAAAATCCATAGATGGATCTTTTCGCCCTCTTATATGTTCACTGAAATTCATCTTGCAGATCCATTGATTTATCTTTTCTTACTCTTTATGTACACTTTAATCCATGATTCAGGAGTTTTTACAAACCAAAACGTAAAGGTACCCATGGATAATCGTCATGTCAAAAAAACAAGTGATGGTCGGAAAAACAAGTGAATGTGAGAAAAACAAGCGAAAGCTCAAAAACCAAGTAAAACAGCAGATATTTTTCTCAATTTCCAAGTGGATGGATTACCCCTTTTTTCTAGCTCCTACTGCACTTCCCTACTGGTAGGAGCACGAGGGCACATTATTCCTCGTTCTCCTATCTTTCAGTAGGAGCAAAACAAAATTCTATTTTATGTTCTGGTGCTCACACTATTTTAAAAGATTCACTTAGCATTTCAACCTACATCGAAATGAAAGAGGCTCTCAATTTGAGAGTATGTCTTATATGTGTTTGTGCCTTTCTTTTTGCACAATGTTGTTTGTCATAGAGACACTTGGCATAACTCACTAGACATAATCATCAAATAGCATAACATTTACACAGGTCATATATGTCCCCCACCGAGGAGCTTTAGCTTACCCTAAGCCATAATACCCAAAATAACAAATAGCAATATCCAAAACATACTTAAAACTCCAAGAGAGCTGAAAAATCCAACATTTTTAACAGTTCATATCGATATATCGTTTTATCATATCGTGTTTCGGTGGTCATGCTAGGGCTGCTTCAAAGTTACAAAATTAGGCAAATAAATGAAACAGAAAATAGTATAATTTAACGGTTAAAACACCGGTTGTTGAGCTCCCGTATGTTGTATAAATCCGGTTTGTGTTCTAATTGTAACTAGTAAACAGCATTTAGAGCTGGTTGTGTATCTAACATAAATTTGTCACAATAATACTCCAAAGGCAATAGATATATCATTTGACCTAAAACAGCTGATAAACAAGGAGACTGCTTGACGCTCGGCACATGGTTGTGGTACCGATCGCTCACGGGTTATTTTCCGTGCCACTTCAATGCACACCCACTAACTTTTTGACGTAGGTCACAACGCGATAAAGGTATCGTCCGTCCGTCACGTTTCATTTATATATTATCCTTTATTGCACACTATAAAAGGAAATTTATAAATTAAAAGAGATTTTGTTACATAGGTAGGCTTATCTACGGTAGAGATGTCTACCAGCCAACCCTAGCGGGTCTAATGAGACTGTTTGAGCGGGAATATATAGAAAGTGCACCATGTAAAATAAATTTAGGATAAACTTACTTAAAATTGTACAACATAAATACACGCTTAACGCAAAAGTCGCCTATTCGGCGGGTCGCGGGTTCGATTCCCGTAAGGGACAAATATACAACAACAACAACAATACAGAAATTTGTTCCGGTCTGGGCGTATGCGCATGTGATATTCTATGTTTGTCACTGCTCTCACGATACAGGAGAAAATCCTAATGCGGGGTGACGTTTTTTTTTAAAAAAAAACAAATAAGTTATCTATCTTACCTAAATATAGTATACATACAGTATACATATAGTATACATATACATATAGTATACATACAGACGTATATAGGTATACTTACATACATACATACACTATACACAAATGGTTAAAAATAATAGTTTCCTTATAAAAATGTGAACAGTCGAGTTCTGGCAACCTGTTCCACAACTGAGCAGCACGGACAGTTAAGGGGTGGAAGAAGAATTTAGTATTAGAAGGAGGTAGGATTAGGGTGTTTATTACACACGAAGGACGAGAGGAAGAAGGTATACGGTGAAAGCGAAATTATCTATTTTGTCAACGTTGATTAATTGTGAAGCTTACTTATGAATTTAAAAAGATTTCGCTCAATTTTTCCTAGTTTCCTAGTTACTTGTTAAAATGATAACATTGGGAGTTAATGTTGATCCTAAGACACCCACAGGTGCATAGATCAGGGGTCGTCACTGACAATGTCCACAACTTCCTTGGCCTCACTACAGTTTTGTCCGTCTGTTAGCTCTCAGTCCAACCCCGGCGATTCCACAGATCTCCGTTACATGTTGTCTTCGGTCAGAAAACGCGAAGGATAACCCTAAGCGACTTAATGTCGAAAACTTGCAACTTGTTCGTCAGCCCTTTCGTCACTCTCCCTCCACTTTCCACGCCAAAGAACAACACTGATTTTACTGTCGATTGAAAAGGGAGCTTTTGAGGCGTCATGTGAGCACATTGGACTCCCGAATAGGTTGTAGTTAGGCGAACATCGAGAGTGACACGTTTCAAACAAAATTTTAGTGATGTCCACTAGGATCCATTGCGAAGATCCATTGATGGATCTTTTTGCATTCTTATGTCTACTTTGATCCACGATTCAGAAATTTATCGTAAATATCAATTGTGGTTCTTTTTGCAAAGTAGAAATATTTGCAAAGTGGATTAATGTCCGCTATGAATGGGTAACCATATTGCAATCGGATAAACAAGTGAACATCGGAAAACCAAAACATTCACCTTTCTAACAAAACTAAATCGGAGGAGTACACTATTGTCATAAAATCATATTCTATTCTATAATTTCGATTGAAACAATCGTCACGACGCATAATAATCATCAAGCAGAATGTTGATAATCAATAATTTTGAGTAACAGAAAATCGTTTGCCATAAGATTAATAATAATTTAATCTTATGGCAAACGATTTTCTGGCATTTTCTGGAATAATCATTTATGGCAGGTTACTTGGACCCATATACAAACGAATAACAACACAAACATAGCATTATTATACATTATAAATGAAATAAATTAAACCCATAAAATACGGCAAAGCATTTAATGAATATTATGAAAAAAGAAATCAGAAATCTCATTAATTATGCTTACATATTATGCCTTCGGATAACTTTGCCTCATAAAATTTATTGAAAGAAAAAAATCATGAGCCTACAGTGAAGGAAAACGTCGTGAGGCAACCTGCATACATCTGCGAAGAAATTCAATGGTGTATGTGAAGTCGACCAATCCGCACTGGGCCAGCGCCTATTCACCCTAACATGGGGTAGGCTCGAGCCCCTCGGTATATGCTGTGATGATGACGTGAAAACAGCCCATAAAATGTATGTTATTAACAGTAGCTACATTAAATTAAAATTTTATAATGTATAATTATTTACTAAAATCAAAACATAATACAAAATTTACATTAATAATACATTTTAATTATAGGCGTAGAAAAATGTGTAGTTTAAAAAACAAAAAATCTTTTTCTATATCGAAAGCAAACTTGTGATATAAAACATGAAACAAAAGGCAAGGTCAACTTAAATACTAAAAGTCTAATACAAGATCACAGCATCTTTGAAAAGTGGATAAAATGCAAAATCACTTAAGAAAACTAGTGTTTAATATGATACTTAATATTATTAATATTAGGCAGTGCACATTCAGCAAGAAACGTGTTTCAATAATGAAAGCAGTCCCTGATGACTTTATGTACACTGTGAAATAATTAACACAGAAAATAACATTTTTATTATTACAATTACGAAGATGCCAGCTTCCCTCGGAGGCGGGTAGTCTTAAGACAGGCGAATACCATCGGAGCCAGGACACTCGCCTTTGCTTATCTTTTGCAGAGCTGTAAAAGATAATTTAGACATACATTTTAAAGATTTAGTAGTAAAATACGCAACGTGGAACAGAGGACATTTTTTATTATTATACTCTACACACAGATGGTGTAATTGCGTTGAACCATCCCTTGAAGACAGGGAGCGGCGACACATGTATTCAAACTCAAATTCAAAAATCTTTATTCAATTTAAACTCTTACAGGCACTTATTGACGTCAAACAAATAACAAGAAACTAATTAACTAACAAATTAATCTAAAAATGTAAGAAATTAAGATAAGCAATGAATTTAAACCTTGTATGTAATATCGAGGTCTCTCGTGCCTTACCACTTTGTAGAAATATTCGTTTGAAAGCGGATCGCATCGGACACGCCCACACGACCCATACCTATCCCTGATTGGCTACGTATTTTTACTATGATTTACTACGGCCAATCATAGACAGACATCTGGTTTCATTGAAATCGCTCTTAGTGTCAGTCTGCTTTACGCTTTACTATTGGTGAATGAATGAAGCGGGGCGTGGTCTGACGCGATTGTCATCGTGCAGTGTGCAAGCGACTTTCGACGTAGGACTGGTAAGGTGCCAGTGTCCTCGATAGAACATACAACCCAACTATAATTAGGAATATTAAGATGTATGCAAATACAAGTAAAATGAAAAAAAGTGACTCTACACCTGTTCGGAAATTGGGAGAGCCTTCTCGAGAAGAACAGGCAAGAAACTCGAAAAAGATCCATCACCGCACTTACATATCCCACTGTTAATATTTATCACTGCGAACCATCTCTACCACTTGCCATACCCCTGGGGTATAGTGTGACTTAACTATACCATCATAGAGATGTGACCTAATACATGAATATAAAATTCCTCGCACAAGTTGTAAGTGTTAAAGTTTATTGGTGTCACTTTCTGTTTCGCAATACGAGGATATTTGTTTTTATCACAACACAACTAATATGTAAAAGTTAAAATCTATTAGTTCCACGCGAACACTTGTATGCACTAAACTAAACAGCGGCATCAAAAATCAAAACGGCCCACAATTCAAACTAGCACAATAATAAAAGCACAATTAGTCCGGTGGAAAAAACATGTCAGTTCTATCTATCAACAACAGTAAGACGTTACATGACGTGCAGGGATATCGCCATTACACGGAAAAAAAAGATATCTTGATTCAAGAAAATATGCGGTTATATATGCACTATGCAGTTAAATGTCTTGAATTAAGACGATATATTTTTTTGAATTCAAAAATGATATCATTTTGAACGAATGTAAACTGCATTCAATCAAAATAACACTGTTGATTCACTAAACATAACAAAATCTTGAATTAAATAATTATTGTCTTAATCCAATGAATTGGTTTTCAATAATACTTTAGTATAACACGATCACGCCATTCAGTCAAGATGACAGAGATTTTGTCCTGAACTCTTCTGCCTTAAATTGAATGAAATAATTTTTTGATTCAATGATATCGGTTTTCTAAACCACTTTATTTAGACGATCATTTCTTCCAGTCAAGATAATATTATCTTGTGCTCATCTCTACACAATTAAATGAATTAAATATAAAGTATTGAATGGAGATTCTGTCTGCCTTGGTTCAACATGATCGATATGATTGATTCAAGTGATTACTTCTTTTAGCCAATATAACTGAAATCTTGGTTCTAAATACCATCTACTTTAAACTAAGTAGATATATTATTGTTCTGAACAATTATTTGTTTTGCATTATAACATCAGCATATTAGCTCAATACAATATTTTGTTTTCGTAAGACTTAACATTTTGAACCAAGCATATCGACTTCACCACCACAGCTCATATACGTCCCCACCGAGGGGTTCGAGCCTACCCTATGTTAGGGTGATTAGGCCTTAGTCAACCACGCTGGCCCAGTGCGGATTGGTCGACTTCACATACATCATTGAATTTCTTCGCAGATGTATGCAGGTTGCCTCACGATGTTTTCCTTCACCGTAGGAGCGTCGGATAAATGTACATATGAAATTCGATACGAAAAACACATTGGTACATGGCGGGTCTCGAACCCTGACCCCCCGATTGGAAGGCAAGTGCCGAGTCCACAGCGCCACCGACGCTCCAACGTACTTCGATCATCAAAAACACATTCTTTTACTCTAGTATTGTCAGTTTCTTATTTAATTCATTCTGGGAAAGAGTTTTAAAAATGAAAACATTCTTAATAAAGTATAAAATATTATTTATTTATTAAAAATTAACTTTACAGTAAGCAATTTCCTTAAGATACACAATTAATTAATTCCCATTTTATACAATTTTATTGCTTAACTATATAGTCGATATATTTTATAATTTTTTTACAGATGCAATAAAATATTACTGCGCCACATACATCCAAAGATCTAATGACCTAAGCCATCTCGATGATCCCTACGTGCAATACCCTATGCGGTAGTTCACTAATCTACATTTTTGCATTTTTTTGTGGTCTTAATCTTACATTTGACAGAATAAGTCTATATTGGCAGACTAAACTTTAAATCTAGACTCAAGTTTCCCTTAACTAACACAATATACACATAGTTTTTTCGTTTCCCACCTTTTTATCATCTGCTTTTATATAGAGGCGTTATTATCACCAAGATTCTGAAAGAAAAATGAAAGTAAAATACAATATTTTTGCCATCATCATAACAGCTCATCTACATTACGTCATTACGTCCCCATCGAAGGACTCGAGCCTTCCTTAAGTTACGGTGTTTAGGCCTTAATCAACCACGCTGGCCCAATGCGGATTGGTCGACTTCACATACACCTTTGAATTTCTTCACAGATGTATGCAGGTTGCCTCACAATGTTTTCCTTTACCGTAGGAGCGCCAGACAAATGTACATATGAAATTCGAAAAATAAAACACATTGGTACATAGCGGTCTCGAACCTTGAACCTCCCGATTGGAAGGCAAGTGCCGAGTCCACAGCGCAGTTATTTTTGTCCAAATGACTAAGTTTTTATGCAATTTTGTAACTGAGTAATTCATGTTCAGTCCGATCTGCTGATTATGAATGTGCCAGCTATAAAATTGTATAACACTTTTTGGTCAACCAAACATAAAAGTTATGTTAGGGACAATACAATCCAAAGGTGCAAGGTGACTCGATTTAGGTGTTCCGGAGTGTATAAACGACCATGAGCCATCGGACTCGCCCACCGAGTCCGAGTCCAGTAACATTATAGAGATGCAACCGCATATTATCGTAAGCTTAGAGGATTTTAAAAAGTTTTGAAGGATTTTTATGATTTCCAAAAGCAAAGTAAAAGAATTCAATGAAGTTGTATTCTACTTTGCATAAGTGTTGACTCACCTCAACTAATATCATGATACTCTCTGACATTCTTGAGTGAAAGCTTCCCAGTCTTGGATGACTCCCAGGATGTCTTTCCATAGATCCTGGGATGGGTGGGATAATGTAGGCTTGCGTCGAACCCATGTCAACTCCGTTGGTAATTTTGTATCTGAAAATTTTTTTTTCAATGTTATTTGGAAATGTCATATGTCATATACGAGGTGTAACAAAGTACCTTACACTAACACTCAAGGAAGTGAATGAATGTTAAAAATTTCCAAAGTAACATCTATCGAAATGTGAAAAGTTTTGACTACAAAACAAATTTAGATCAAGTATATTGGTATACTCACTGCAAAACGTTGAATTAAATCTTTCGGAATTTTTCAGGACTCCAAAAGAACA
Source organism: Schoenobius gigantellus (assembly GCA_963935595.1). Taxonomy (NCBI): domain Eukaryota; kingdom Metazoa; phylum Arthropoda; class Insecta; order Lepidoptera; family Crambidae; genus Schoenobius; species Schoenobius gigantellus. The sequence continues at coordinate 25,612,748 of OZ012553.1, read as the reverse complement.
GCAATAATATTTTTTGGTACGGCCATGGTAATAGTGCGCTGCTTGCTTCATGTTTCACTAAATTTGACAAATTTTGATAAAATTATCACTAAATTTATACATTTACATTATATTGGCACAGTATTCGTTGGTTTTCATACTCCAAACCAGTCGCAAACACAGAAAGAATTCATCAGACGAAGGCTTCTTCACTGAATCAGACAATCAGGAACGCGTAGTGTGGTATGGTTGACGCATTGTGGAAGAATACTCGTACAAGTTCTCTGTGGAAATTGTGTTTTTTATCCAAGCATTGTGTATTACATATGAAAATCTGACATCTTGTTTGAAAGTAAAAGTTGTAAACCCAAAGTGATATTGCCTTAGTTGAAAAGAACATTTGTTTTCAAAGTAAGATAACAGAATTCTTGTGCTAAAGCAATATCGCATTAGATTAAAATTCTATTGACTCTATTCAAAATTCACAATTTATTTAAATTAAAACAGTCATAAATTTTCGTCCAAGAAAAATAAAAGGTTGGACGGACAAAAGATGTACTTGTAACAAAGAAAACTACGGTATTAAAGCAAAATTTTCAAATATTTTAATTGAAGAACTTTTTACATTAAAATAATATATACACACTCTTGAACGAAAACAAAGAGAGTTGTGATAAAAAACCTCAGTGTATTCGAACCAAGACAATGATTTTCTTGTGTTAAAGTAATGTTGCATTCTATTAACAATCTGTTGACTCCATTCAATAATGTCTTTAAATTTCATCAAAAAAATAAAAGTTTCATCGGGAAACAAAATTTACTTTGATCAATTGGCTGTGATATTAAAATAAAATTTTGAAATAAGTATTTCAATCCAAGAAGTTTGTGTTTTGAAATGAAGCACATACACCCTTCAACGAAAACAGAGAGAATTCTGATGAAAAACATCACTCTATTAGAACCAAGACATCGGTTTTCTTGTGTTAAAGAAATATTAAATTATATTAATATTCTATTAGTTTCGTTTAATATTATAACTGAGTTTCGTTGCATATTTATAAATACTTGATCTAAAGGCATATTTTGTAAAACAAGAACATGAAAGTATTGGAACAATTATTTGAGATATCTTCGGTCAAGTAAGTTTCATGTTATTGAAGCAACGAAATTAACTTCAGGTTAAAATAATATGTTCAAATTGAATTAAGAAAATGAACATTCTTAATTCAATTCCGTGGCATACTGTTTCAAAGTAAATTGTTTTGTCTCAACAAAATATGTTCAAGACAATATAATATTTTGAATGAAAGAAATCCCGGGACTCTTTTTTTCCGTGTAGAAATAAAAAATTAAGTGATTTAATGAAATGAGAAATATATTTGTTGAGATCAGTGGTGTACCTAACTATATCATCTGAGGCCCGTGGCAAAATCTTTGGTTGGGGCCCTCCCAGTGAAATTTATCGTCGTCCTTTTGTTTTGATTAGTTTTAATTTGTATATGGTCATTAGTTGCATGAGTTGCATCTCACTTTAATTGATTTTAAGAACATAAAAAATATGATTTTTAAGTACTTAGGTATAAAATTTTGTTAAAAATGTTAGATTATTTCTGAGCTCGCGTCCTCTTGGGCCGGGACCCTCTCAGGTGGGGGGCCCGTGGCATTTTGCCAGTCCTGCCGCCCTATAGTTACGCCACAGTTGTACAATGCATTGTTAAACTGTGGTTATGCCACTGGTTGGGATATGAAACCTGTCTACTACCTCTCTACTACTGTTCAGTAATTAAGATACATGTTTAATAGGTACTATTAACCACTAACAAACAAAGCAAATCAAGGCCTTCACAATACTGAGGAAAGAGTATTGTAACGGGTCGTAAAAGCTGTACAATTAATTGTTAAATTATGGTGACGTTTCTGCGTAAGTCGATTAATAATTAATATTTAATTGCGTGATACTTTATAAAGTAAATATACGAGTAATTGTTATTTCACTAAAAGAAAGTGTTTCATTATTAATAAATGAGCCACCAACGACAAGGGCATACCAACAATATTAATCTAATTGTCCTCCTTACCACACGACCTACTCTCTATTTCACCATCTCCGACAAATTGACAAAAAATATATAAAATACTTATGTCAAAAAATAGGGGCCTAATTTGCATTCAAAATCGACAGATTCGAATAAGAATTTCCAAATCCACTATTTTTGAATGTAAGGTACATCGGTTCACGCTATACTAACGCCACCTATAATGATACCAAAGCTTATTTGAAGATTTGGAATTTATTTGGAATTCAGAGGATTACAAGATTTCCATGAATTCTGCAACATTACGTTGGTTTTTTTTTAATTAATGAGTTATTGCCTACCGCTTTTTATTGCGTGAAACCGAATCTAATAAAAAATTGTTTTTAATGACATCACTGAATTCGAGTGAGTCAAAAATCTTTGAAACTGGGAAAAGAAGAAAATACTTTTGCACATGATTTGTATTCGTGTTCGAATTCAAGATTCACTTCTAATGATACAAAAATGAGTCTCCGGTCGAGGGAAATATTATTTATATTAAGTATAAAGCTGATTATTTCTATAATATAATTAATATACATATAATGCTGGATTTTTTATTATTATGTAAAGCTGAAAAGTTTGTTTGTTTGGTTGGTTGGTTGAACGCGCTAATCTCTGGAACTACTAGTCCGAATTGTAAAATTATTTTTGTGTGGATAGCCCATTTAACGAGGAAGGCTTTAGACTATGTAATATCACGCTACGACCAATAAAAGAGGAGAATCAATGAAAAATGTTGCTATAACGGGGAAATATAGAAGATTCGAAACTAGGAACGCGTTGAATTCTTTGAGGGCGAAACGTAGTTCGCGGGCACAGCTAGTATTATATATATATATAGAGCACAAGTGTCTACGCAAACAGAATACAGTCTTAGTTCCTTCACTCGCATCAGATTGGACGATTAGTGTCAGCACACACACACAACTGAAACAAGATTAGTCGCAGGACACACTTTTCAACGTGCCTTCCAAAGCATGGAGGAGCTCGAGATGTTTCACATTTTTGGTCACCCATCATAGGCGTGACCACAGGCAACGTTGCTTAACCTGAGCAATCGTTAGCCGAGCGACACAGTAATGCGCCACCGCAACGAGCTCCTCACCTTGAACATTAACTGTAAATTCTTAAAAAGGATATAAATAAACAGGCTTTAACATCTACAGCACATTTCCGATTTATTGATTACGAACAAAACATAATGTCATAAATTTCAACATACCTGCTTGTAAAGTGGATCTAATTTCACCGATTTTAGATACATAAAGCAGCTCATAAAACACGCGTGTGTTATAACGCAGATAGTGCGCTAATAGATCTATAGCCGCACTATTTGCATTAAAGTGTTATATATTTTAAAAGCTAGAGATAAGAAAAGACATCAACGAACTACATTGATTTTTTTAAACAATATTTTTATACCATTATTTAATCCTGTTTACAAATTAACAATAATTTGAGTTATTTAATCCAAAAATTCCTTTTATTAAGTATTTTCTCTCACTAGTGTGTTGAAAAACGTCGTACGATCCTACGTGCGTTATATCGTAATGTAGGTACTATTACGTTAACATAATAATTGTACGTTACTTTTTGCATACGATTTCACTAAACTCAATACAAATAATGACATCAGTCAGGAAAAACCGTGGCGAAAAACAGTGAGTTGTCGAGCGGATCACTCCGGGTGCCGGCAAACGACCGGCCAATTAATCTGGTCACACGCTGGTGGGTTTGTATGGAGCTCCGTTCCACTCAGAGTGGCCCCGACCGTGGCGAACTGGCGTTTCCTATAAAATCTCTATTGTGACTCTACTTTATTGTGTGTTCACAAATTATTCCGCCAAGACAATTTTAGGCTACGGTTCACCAATAGGGAGCTACGCGCGATACGTTTTAACCAATAATTATTCAGCAAATAATTTAGCATCAACGATATTTTAATAATAATAATAATAATATATTTTATTGCATGTCACATAGTACAAGGTATTTGTAGTACAAGTACAACTGGTTACGTAGGTACACGGATATGTGACGCCCTGCAAGGGCGTAGCAAATGTTGAGGATGGCATGCATTATTTAATTTAAAACATTTTAATAATAGTCCTAATTAGAATTAAATTATTTTGTCATAATGATAATCCATAAAAAACAATATAATTCCCTAAAAAACAATAATTACAAATTTCCATTTATTATAGTGTCATTTCATTAAATTTCATTTCAATAAATAAAGAATAATACATCACATTTTATAACAAATTTTTGTTTAAAATTAAATTAAATACATTTATCCTTAAAAAATTCGTCTAGGTTATAATAGCATTTGTCACAGAGGTATTTCTTTAAATGTTCATTAAATCGGTTTTTTTCTTGTATTACTCTTATTATATATGGTATGTGGTTATATATCTTAATGGTCATTGCGTGGGGACTTGTCGCACCAATTTTCAAGTTATATAGATCTAATTTAAGTTTATTATCGTCACGGTTATTTCTCTTTTTCTTTTTAGGTTTGACAGGGGAGAATAAGTTGTCATGTTTTCTTACAAACTTGCAGGATTCGAGAATATAAATTGAGGTTAATGTAAGTATGGAATATTTTTTAAAGTAAGGTCTACAAGAATCCATTTGTTCAATATTTGTCAAAATTCGAATACATTTTTTCTGTAAAATAAAAACACTGTCTATATTAGAACAATTTCCCCATAGAATAATTCCATATGATAATCTTGAATGGACGTATGCATAATAGGCAGTTAAAGCCGTACTAAAATCGGTTTCTTTTTTTATATTATAAAGTGCATATGTAAAAGAGGACAGTCTACTTGTCAGTTTCTGTATGTGTGGTTTCCAATTTATGTTACTATCGATATCAATGCCTAATAACGTTGCTGAGTTTACCATTTCTAATTCAATGTTGGCATAACTATATTTTATATTTAGAGGCAATTTTTGATATGGTTTGAATTGGATTAATTTTGTCTTCTTTAGATAAAGTTCAAGAGAGTTTAATTCAAGCCAATTAATTGTTTTATCTAAAATTTTGTTTAGCATGATGTTCATTTCAGATATGTTCGAGCATGGAAATAAAACCGAAATGTCGTCGGCAAAGAGAACATTTTGGGCCTCTATTTGGTTAGGTAGATCATTTATGTAGACCAAAAACAAGAAACATCCCAAGACGCTACCCTGTGGAATAGAGCCGTTTACAGTAACCTCTTTAGATCTAATATTTTCTATTCGACCCGAATTTGTGTCGATGCTCTCTATTTCTACGAGCTGTGAGCGGTTCCTTAGATAAGACTTGAACCAGCCGTGTGCGGCTCCTCTAACTCCAGTCTCATACAACTTAGAGAGTAGGACTTCGTGGCTAACCCTATCATATGCTTTGCTCATGTCGAGCAATAGCCCTATCGCGTATTTATGTTGATCTACTATATCTATGATATTTTTCATGTACTTATATACAGCCAATATAGTGGAATGTTTTTTCCTAAAGCCGTGTTGGTTTTTGTAAAAGATGTTATACTTTTCATAGAAGGAGTAGAGACGCCGCACCATTGCGGTTTCAAATATTTTAGATGACGTCGGTAATAACGAGATAGGGCGGTAATTATTGAGATCACATTTATCTCCCTTCTTATGAATAGGTTTTATAACTGCAACCTTTAAAGCATCTGGAAACATTCCTTCATCAAAAGATTGATTAATGAGACTACAAAAGGGAACAGCCAGCTCGTTGGCACATTCTTTAATCAATGTGGGAGGGAGCTCATCAATGCCAAAGCTTTGTTTGTTTTTAAGCTTTTTAATAATTTTATAAACTTCTTGAGGTTGTACCGGCTGTAAGTAAAATGTATTATTTATATTATTACGTTTAGTTAATAAGTTTGTTTTATCATTGTTTTTGGGGATACCTATATTAGCGAAGAAATCATTAAATGTATTTGCTACCGTATTAGGATCCTCTATGACAGATTTATTTAATTTTAATTTTTTCGATCAACGCTAACACAGATAATATAATACTACAGTCACAATTCTACAGTACTAAGAAAACTGCATAACGATTTTCGTCAATAAACAAATGTTTTGCGTTTGATGAAATCTACTCGTACGAGTATTACCATATAAGTTCGAGCGTATTGTATATTTTTAACCAACTTCAAAAAAGGAGGAGGTTATCAATTCGGTTGTATTTTTTTTTTATGTTTGTTACATCATAACTTCGACATTTTTAAACCGATTTCCAAAATTCTTTTTGTATTCGATAGAGTATACTGAAGGTTGGTCCCATGGTCACCAAAGTCAGGATCTGATGATGGGATCCCATAAAAATAGATAAAAACAATTTAATTAGGGTATTAAGGGTATTTAGGAAGGTATTAAATTAGGGTTTCTTTAACTGAAAAAATTTCATTCACTAAAAAGTTAAAAATATTTTTTTTTTACAAAAAATAAAACCGACTTCAAAAACACTAAAAACTTAAAAATTATATAAGAATACGTACAGACCACATCACACTTCTATATTGAAGTCGGTGACAAATTTTAACACTTTCTAGGAGATCATCGTTTGGCGCCGACTTCAATATAGAAGTGTGATGTTGTCTGTACCTATTCTTATATTATTTTTAAGTTTTTAGTGTTTTTGAAATCGGTTTTATTTTTTGTAAAAAAATTCTTTTAATGCACATTTTCATCAAAATCTCTAGATCGCAAGTCTCTTTATAGTGATTTTCCTATTGCTTTATTTGAGGGGCTTCACAATAATCAATTTATAAACAAAACTATGTACCTACTGGTTTTATCTACTGAGTATCGTAAAAACTAATCATTTCCTTAATCCCATTACGTGACCGAGCAGCCGCTGTGACGGTTACCTACTTAAACTCAATTTTGTTATTTCTGTCATGAGGGTCGAATCAATGATAGTCATACAACAAATTACTAGGCTGCTGTTGCCCAACGTATGGAGCAAGAGTTGAAAATACGACTTTGAAATATCTTCTCATGTGGTTCGTTTACTTCTCCTTCAAGTCGAGATATCACCGCTCGTATAATTATAATAATACATATCGGTGGAAGGGGTTTATAAACCCGTTTTTTGAAAATAAATCAATGTCTTATCACGTTTATGTGAGTCTCATTCCTAATCTTAGCAGATGTTTTCCATTATTATGTTCCGACGGTGAATATATCTGTTTTTGTGGCAGAAGAATTCTGATGAAATTTATAATAGGTAATATCATCAATTCATCAGATGAGATAATCAGCCCATCTAACGATTGCAGTTAGACAGGCCTCTCCAATTAACACGCTACTTAGCTTGATATGTAATTATCTCTTGTCAGTCTGTACCACAGACGTATAAAGGGAGGTCTGTACCCACACATACCCCGCCCCGGTCTGCTAGACCACGGGGTGGGCCGAGCATCGATCCCGCAGTAGACCCCCACAGAGGGTGGCGAAAGTGCCCCGTCTATTACCCGTGGTCCACTAGCATTGTTCAGGGAAATTATATTTACCCATAGTATACCAGATAGTCCATATGTTTACATTGCGACACAAAAGAATAATAGGAATAAAAAATTAAGTCTAATATGAATACGATGAAATTTTACTAAACTGTAGTTAAACCTGTAGTTTCATATTTTTTATTGAAGAACCAGGCTACCATAAGTATATAAGAGGTACCATAAATATATTATATTATATTATATTATGAAGATTAGGGCATAACAATGCTCGATACCCGCACCCGCATTTCTTTCAGCATTTCTCACTAAGCCCTGACCATCTCACTATTCTCACTCGTGAATCTCGTGATGTGTAAACGAATTGCACATAGAACGCCAACCTCTTTATTTTTGTTTGAAGAGTCTACAGATATATATATTTTCACTTGATGGTAAATGACGACGGCCAAAGATGGATACGAGCTTCATCTGGACTCCTCAACAACTGAGGAACTGGCTGTCTTACCTTTAATTGTCGGAACACAACAATGCTATTAAAATTTTAACTATGGCAACAGACTTAGTTAAAACCATGATAGCTTTACCCCATCGGAAATCGAACCCCGGACCTCTAGCAATACTAGGTGATCCCGACCATGGAAGCGGTTGGGTATAGCGAGCTGATTGCCACTTCAGCGCATTGCTCATACGTAGAGACATACCAGCTAGACTCGCAGTTAGCAGACATTACTCACTCTCTTTATGCTCGCAGTTGTGGTTGTTCATGACGCACTCGCTGCCGAAAGACTTGGGTTTCTCGCCCTGCTTGCCGGCGCAAACAGGGTCAAATTTGACCTTGGCACAGTCCTGCATGCACGCTCTCTTACGCTCCGCCTCTGCCTTCAGATGCTTCAAGTCCAGCTTGTCGGGCCGGCAGGACACCGCCACCAGCAGCACCGCTGGAATCAAATATTTGTTATTAAGTATCGGTCAGAAAAAAGAGTTTACATGGGCACTTACACAACCTACCTGTACCTAGTCATAGATAGATAGATTTGATAGATAGAAACACTTTATTTTGCACAATTTCTTATAGACTACAACACAATATATACACGAATAGCAAAATAGGCGGCCTTATCGCCATAGGCGATCTCTGCCAGGCAACATTTATCGTCATATATTCAAATAGCAATAAATTTTAATTAGAACGCGGCCCGATACTCCGGTGTTATGTTTTACTTCTTCGCAATTTATGTTAGTATTCTGCCACAAAAAACGCATTAACTACCTTTTATAGTCTGCACTAACTGTAGATGATATGATGCGTTTTTGGTAGATAAAATATTAATTGATATCTAAGTTAATGCATTTATAAAAACTGAGAACGCGGGTTTTAATAAAAATATTGAAAAGTTCTCTATGGGAAATGCTATAGAGCTTGTTTTACTGATTTCAAACATATATAACTCTATTCCGCTAAAATCATACATAATGCGTTCTTCGTAAGCACGGCAATATTACAGACAACATTTTGTTTTGTTTACGTTCTTATAATTTCAACACTTCTAAAACATTCAATTTCAGATTTAGGCATATTAGGAGTATGTACTACAAATATTTCTGACCATAGTAATTTGAATATTAAGATATGATTGTGTTGTACACTATCGTTAGTTTATAGTTCAATTGAACACCAATAGGACAAAGTTTACTAGCAATTCAAAGTACAACGCAATAAATCATTAATTACATGTTTACATGTAGGTATATCGTTTACTCGCAATAACACTGATCTCTGTACTGGTCATAAGCTGGGTTCAATTGGGATGGACATGGTAGAGTCATAATGCGCCACACACTGGTATGAGCTCATCGTGCAATAAAACCTAAAGATATCAGTGCGCCCGCGCAGCTGACCTCACGCAGAGGTCGGACTCGGAGCTTGTCAGTGTGGAGATAATCGCAGGAAGACTGTCTTGTTTCGCAGCATTTGTGCGTTGCCTACATTATAATAAAAACATTCATATTATAAAATTAAATCGTTTTACAACAATGTATGAGGATGTTTGCTTCAAGGCCCTGTCTCTACAGTGTACACATATCCTAAATTCTGGACGATTTGCTTGCTTTACTCCCAAACTCTTCTCAAAGATTTTAGCAGATGAATGAGAAATTGTAACGTAGCTCTCATATAGTATTTTAATAGAACCATAGACAAATCATCCTTGATAGAACTATTATAAAACGTTATTAAAGTCAGGTAAGCTTCAAAAGTAGATAAAATTATGTTAGTACCATGTCACATCAACTATTAACAATGTGATACCTACTAATAAAAAGAATCTTGTACTAAATAAAAGACCGTAACTATTTTAAAAAAAATCAAATTTGATTGTGGGTTCAATAATCAGAGAGACCTTTCAGATAATAAGAGAAACATCTCATTATAAACATTAACTTAAATCTTTGCAACATACTTATTTATACAGTACTGATACAGCAAACGTTCGGCAAAATATCATTTAAGGCAAGTAGGTGCTCAATTGTTATTGTAATCAATGTTGGCAGTACGTATTGATTTCTTTAAACTTTATTTTTGGAGTCAAAAGACAAGTGTGAAATGTCAACATTTGATTGAAATTTGGTAAATAAACTACTTATATTTACAAAGAAGCTGTCTCTATATAAGACGAAGAGACAGCTTCTTTGTTTAGGTATATAGGCTAATAAATATATAAGCTATAAGGACTTCTAAGAACTGCGACAGGAAAAAAAAACAGTAAGTACCTATATTTTGCATGTTCGAAGGCTACAAGTATTTATGTCAAACAAAAAGTGATAATATCATTTTACTTATAATACTATTAACATGCTCTGACAACATCTACAAAAAGTTTCATGGTGAAAAAAACTTACCAAAAACAGCCAACACGACTGCCTTCATTATGCTTTTGAAACAAATCTGTACACGTTCACTGGCTGTATGTGAACTGGCAAAAAGAAGTGGGGTCAGCCTTTTATAAGTCAATAGAGGTGACGCCAACCACAGCAACAGGTTGACGATGCCACCAACAAGCTCGATCCATTGCACCACTACCTTGCGCTGACTAATAGGAACGTAGGCAAATCCTGCGATGTAAGTGGAAGTGAAACGACTCTCACATCTGTAGCACAGGTAGTGAGACCTGAGTAACTACGGAATATTTTGCCTGTGTTGAGATCAAATCAAAATGGACGGTGCTCCGCTTACATAAACAGGGTCACTCAACTATACAATATTTCATTGTACAAAATTGAATCTTTTTTACACGAGTATAAACATCCTGCGGATTAGATCATTATTAGTTATTAAACATAGATCTCGATGTTACTAACACACTGAATCTATATGTTGTCCTTTTATTAAACATAAATAAATATGGAGTGTTACATAAGTGTTATCTAGAATATTTTATGGCAATGTAATCACATCATCAGATCATTCATTTTTAAAACACTAGAATTAGAAATGCAAAATACAAAAATTACAAAATATCTATCAATTTTTTATTTAAAATCGAATCAACATGGCTAACAATGTATTGCTTGCAATGTATGTTGATTATGTACAAAAATGCTATAGAAGCGCCATCTTACTTCCTAATTTTCCAGACTCTTATCTATATTACCTTTTTCATATTATCTAAGTGAATACGGTTTGTAAAAATCGGTATAGCATACATTCATGGGCGCCGACAAGGGGGTGCACTTCACCTCCCTTTCAGGAAAGAAAATATATGTTTCATTTTGTTTTAAATTTAGAATTGTTTTATTGTGTTATAAAAAATATCTAAAGTGATACTTATCAATATTTCAGCACACCAAAAGAAAAGCATTATTGTAAAACGTCCATTGAGTAAGGGAATTGAACTGAATTATGACCTGAATAATATTTTTAATGTACCTAAATGATTGCCTTTGATGATCCTTACCTGACTAAAATAAACTTGATTCTGATAAATAAACGTTTGTTTTGCTAAAAATGTGCTTAAGTAAATAATTTTCTATTGGCATTTGGCATATATTCTCTGGGTCACGGACTGGAACAATTCAGTGCTTAATTTTTCATTAAATGTCTTATATATTTAGTTTTTGTGGGTATTTCGGTGGATAATTACATTTTTTGGTAAGAACATGTTCCGTCAATTCCGTAAAACTCCCATTTTTTTTTAAATATGAACAAAAAAAAATATGACGAAGACTTTCTTTTGATGAAATGAAGGAGTGACATAGCAAAAATTACACATTTTTTTACCCGACAACACCAGTGTGAGGGTAATCTTTCTGTAAGACCATTTCGATTTTCGATAGCACGCGCTACAGCCCAAAGGGCTTAAGGGGGCGCAGTCAGTCCACTAGCGCCGCCATTCGTTTTTTATTAGGCATATATTAAAAGTATAAGAATAATCATAATCAGAATTATTGCTAAAAGTGGCCACTTTAAGCAATAATTAAGATTTCGACTTATTCTATACGGTTAATGTGTACAAAATACGTAAATATAAATCTGAAGTATCTATATTGAGTTCCTGACTGTGCTATTTTTTGTAGAAATGTCTTTAATTCATCATAATTAATAAAAAACGAATGGCGGCGCTAGTTGACTGACTGTGCCCCCAACGGATTTCAGCAAACTACGTGTCGTTAAAGTCGTGAAGACAGTGGGAGTGACATAGGCTATATCATTTTAGATCATTTTTTCAGAGACTGGCCAATTTCACCAACCATCACTTAGCTTAGGAAGCCCCTAAGACGTATGCAGTCACTTTTTGTCTTTAATGAAAAGAATGTGACAACATGCCACCTAAGAATCCCCTAAGCTAAGAGGTTGGTGAAAATGGCCAAAAAGGTTCGTTCTGCAAGAATTTTCTATTAATTGTTTACTTTTTTAAAAATGTCACTTTCAATTTCAAAATATAACTGGCTTTACTTTATGCAGCTTTGTCAAGAGTTCTCCAAACATAGTCTATTATTAATCTATAGATAAATGTTACACCATAAATATTTCGCATCAAACTAATACAAAATCTTAATTTTTTCATAAAGTGAACAATACAAATAACTTAGAATTTCGTTTTAACCGCCACCTAGTGGTGAGTAGCGAAGGCAAGAAAATGTGTAGGCTTCCCCAGATTCATGCAAAAGCACTCAAAGCATCTGCTAGATGGCGCTATAAGCGTTAGTTATTTTACAGACGCTATAAGCGTTAGTTTTTTGTTAGTTTACAGACACAAAAAACAAACTATTGTACAGTCGGCCTCAAAAGTATATAAACATTTAAGTACCATGTCACACCAACTACTGTCATTGCAATATAAGTGTAACCATACCTACTAAATTAAAGGAATAGTTGGTGTGACATGGTACTAAAATGTCCATCTACTTCTTAGGCCCACCATACCACATGAGTTTCCGTTTCTCTACTCATGTGACCGTACTATCATTTGCAGTTATTTTCATGACAACTTTTTTTAATTCGATTTCTTTGTTGAAGTAGGTAGTTATAGTCAGATAAAGTAGGTAGTAACTAAGTATATTACAGTCTTTGTACCCATCTTTCTATTTTTGTTTCGTGTCATAAATTCTATAAAGTTTGGTGAAATCCTTGCAGCTCAGCTTCACTGGTTGGCTCTTTGGTTGTTTCGACCTATGCGCCGTTTTTACCCAATTTGTAAATGGATTTTTCAGGCAAAATAAAAAAAGCGCAAAATTATCTATAACCAATAGTTATAGGTCTTTTTAAGTTATAGGTACATGACTGTGAGAGCACCCATTTTATGTTCCAGAACGTTCACGAATTAGAGAAAATAAGAAACGTTCAGGATTAAGAAAAAGTTTACCTATGACTTATAAGTTAGACAAGCAGGCTGCCCACATGATGGTAAGGCTACAGTGCAGACGGCAGAAATACGTAAGACAGAGGTACTTCCGCAGACGACTAGTCTAGTGCCGAGTCGCCATCTGGTAAATTATACAAGATGTTAGGGTCAATACCCTATCAAGCCGAAACCTAGCCATGTTAATAGTCATGTAAAAATTATGGCATCATTGAACATTGAAAATGGTAGAATTATTTTTCCAATTTCCTATACTTTTTCTTTCACGGACCTACTTGTATAGGGGATTTTAAAATTAATTTTACAATATCGAATATTCAATCACTATATTAACATGGCTAGGTTTCAGCTTGATAGGATATGTACCAAATATCTTGTATACCTGGAGACCTATTTTTGAATTACGTATGCGATTTAGAAATCACCGCTGACTAAATAGTCAGCGATGACTTTGAAGTCACGAATTCCTAAACATCCTATTTTTGAAAGTCGAACGCAGAGCTACCAACATAGATAAAGTACACACATACGTAAGGGTTCGGTTCCACGCAGAATGTAGCCGTTTTCGGTATATACCGGTTATTATACGGCTAAAAATTCATTGCAACTAGGCCAAAATATAAGAAAATACTGGTCTAACTTTGTTTGTGACACAAACTTAAAAGATTTTAAACTGATACACGGTTATTTTTTTATCACCCTGGAAAATGTTAGAGACGCTTCAGGACACATCCAATATTACATAAAATATAAAAAAAATGAAATAAAAAATATATACAAGGTTATTTTTTTATCACCCTGGAAAATTTCAGGGATGCTTCAGGACACATCCATTACTATATAAAAATAAAAAAAAAAAAATTAAAAAAATTTAAAAAAATACAAAAAATCTCTAAAAATCCTGCTTTCAACTAAGGCAGCATTTTTTGGATTTTTTTAAAAAAAATTTAAAATTATGTAAGCGAGTTATTTTTTTTATTCATATATAAAACATTCTAATACCATGTCGTGAAGCGTCCCTTAAATTTTCCAGGGTGATAAAAAAATAACCGTGTATAAAAAAACTAAAAAAACTCTAAAAATGCTGCTCTCAACTAGTGCAGCATTTTTTGTATTTTTAAAAAAAATTAAAAAAAATTAAGTGTGTTATTTTTTTATTTATATTTAAATCATTCTAATACTATGTCGTGAAGCGTCCCTTAATTTTTCCAGGGTGATAAAAAATAACCGTGTATATTTACTTATTTGACAAATTTTAAAAATTTTTAATCCAACTCAAAATCAACACACATCAACTTCAAACTTGTCAATATGTTCTCTAAACAAAACACAGATAACGTTTCCACAGTTATGTATGACTTGTTTACGAGTGGGTGAGGGCACTCGTAATGAAATCACATCCGTGACTAAGGTAGTCACATAAGTGATATTCAAAAATAAGAATTATTGAAAATCGGTGATTATTAGTCACATCGGTGATTTCGAAGTCGCATACGTAATTCAAAAATAGCTCTCCTGGTGGGTGATTTTGTAACTCATCGGTTATCGGGCATCGTATAGATTTGATAATTCTGTTTGATTAAAACTGATTTTTAATATGTTTAACATTCTGTGACGTCGTCGTCTGAGTGATCTTGGTTTATTTGTTGAATAAATCAACCGGTTGCACCAAGACTTACAGCCGGTTGCACCAAGTTTTTTTGGTATTATATTACTAAGTTAGCTGTGCCCGCGACTTCGTCCGCGTGAACTAGTAACTTTTGTTGAAGTTGATAAGTAGCCTATGTTATACCTTATAATTAGCTATCTATTAGTGAGAGTCCTGTCAAAATCGGTCCAGCCGTTTCGGAGATTAGCGGGAACAGACAATTTTTTTTAAAATTGTTTTTTTTTATTGGTACCCGATATACAATCATACCCATTTCGTAAAAACTTGTTATTTTGACATTACAAACAGATACTTCAATTTTATTTATTTATAATAGATACAAATATTCGTCAACCCGCTAAACATTTGTTGTCTGTATGTAGGTACATACATAAAAGAAATTTTTACTAAAAATTCGTAATATTTTTGTATCCCAGTTACATTCCTGAAAACTCCCCTCTATTATTAATGACTGTTAACTTGAGACAGTAACCACCCATTCTCAACTCACAAGGCCAATAAATAAAAATTATCCTCAAGTCCCCATGAGAATAATTAGTTCTTGATAAATAACTATAAAATAAATGGCATGATCTTTATAAATGAAATGAAATAAAAACCACTTTTTAATATAAACATCTTTTTTATTCCAACTTATAACCATACATAATATACACAGTACAAAAAAAACTTGCTTCCATCTAGTGTAGCGAAAAAGACAAACTGAAATTGCCACATACTCTACTATCATTCTGTAACATACTAACCAAATTGAGAAATCTAATAATAGGAGAAACTTATCTACACGCCGTGTTTAATGTACAATGCTTCGAGCGAATACGTTTTACTTCAATACAATAACTTAAAAGTATACACTTCTTAATATGTACTCGATGGAATTCGAATTAAAAATTTACACAATACATACATATCATCACTATAACTACAATTAAGCTGTAATATGAAGAGTTTATTTGTATTTCGTTATTAAGGAACATAAAACATATCCACACCTCAACGATATCACCATAATCAGACTAATTTACATTGCACATGCTCCGATCGCGACCGTCGTCGGACTGAATCACATTTCGAGTACATTTACACACATAACTGGTACACAATCCACTCGGGCGCACAAAATGGCATCTTTCTTACACACGGAAACGGCGCACAGCGCGTATATCACACTCGCACCCAATCTTACGTTAAATGCGGACTTAGCGATAATGTTACGTCGAGGTTGAGATCAAATGCGCGGGGCCCCAGCGGGCGCTATTTAGCGTCAGCGAACGCGTCCGGGCGCTATTTAGCGTCGGCGAACGCGTCCGGGTGCTATTTAGCGTCGGCGAACGCGTCCTCCAGGCAGCAGAGCGAGTCCTTCACCGCGTGGTACACGATGTTCTTGATCTGCAGCTTGTCCTCCTTGTTGGAGTGCTGCCGCGAGAGCCGGCGGAACTGCTGCGCGAGTTCGAAGCACCGCGATACGTTCTCCGGCGAGACGAAATCTTCCGCGACCTTGATGCAATCGAGAAGGTTGCGCACCTGATGGGGGGCGCCCGCCGGCACGAACACCGCGTCGCCGGGACACTGCAGTATCGCGTAACCCTCGACGCCGTATTCACGATACAGGCGCTCGCGCAGCGTCGCGTCTAAGTACCACGTTTGATCGTGGACCGGATCGTGTTGGGGTCGCGGTCGAGCGCCCCTTTCGAGCTCCGCGCGGACTAGGAAGTCGCGGATTTTATCCGCGTCCTTCGCCGCGTATATGTGCCATAGCGCCGCCGGCGGCTTCACGCGCGCGCGTCTGCGCGATAATACATCCACGCCGGCCTCCTCGATCGCTCGCGCCGCTTCCCTCGCTCGCTCGGCCGCGTCGCTCGGCGCGCTCGCGTGAACCATCACGTTTACAGCGTCGCTCACGTCCAAATGCAAGTTGGTCGTTCCGCCGGCGCCGCCGTAAGCGGTATACATCTTCGGGCCGAGGTCGGGTCGCACGAAGCACTCGGGCAAGCGCGCGGCCAGGTTCAGCTTCCCGTTGCGGGAAGTGTACTCGCCGAGGGGCAGCGCTCGCATCAGATCGTCGAATCGCGTCGGCAGCAGCTCGGCGAAGTCCTCGCCGGGCGGCCAGTCCTTCACCTTGAGCACCATGGGCGCGCCCCGCTCGTCGCGCAACCGCTTCGCGGCCACGTCGAAGCCGTCCCAGAACTTCCTCGCCGGCTGGTTGGGCACCACTAGACCGGAGGCGCAGTTGACCAGGTCGACCCGGGTCTCGCCGAAGTCCCGCGAGAAGCTCTCCGGCGTCCACAGGTTCTTGTCGAGGTTGCTCGACACGTCCGACACTATGACGGGTTGGCCGCGTTTCCACTGGTCCTGTAACGAAATACGAGAGGTTATGTCAGTCAAATTTTTAAACAATGTAGTGTATTTTTACAGTGATATGTCATACTAGAAAAGATAAACGTAAGACTTTTTTATATGTATGTAAAATAATTGATATAAGTAACAAATCAATGATAATTTTTCATTGGATAGTTAAACATATTATTTGTTACAATTTTATATAACAATTTTTATTAAAATCTTACTTTCTACAATACTGTCATTAAGGTCATAAGCCTTTATAATAATTTATGACTGCTTTATGGACTGCAAATGATGGCAAATAAATAAATAATTAAACCCAAATGAATATAATTATGTGAAGTTATGAATCTTTTGAAATATTTGGAAACGGAAAAGTAACTAATATAGGTAAAACAACTTGAATAATTCACAAAAATGCTGCATTAAATTAATAAAATTTACCTGGAACGGTTTGTAGTTCCCGGGATGGGCGGGATCAGTGAGATGCAGAAGCCTGCCGTCGCACAGCCAAGCGTGCGGGACGTCCGGATACAGCAGCTTCGACTCCGTGAGCGTCATTATTCTTATAGGCAGCTCTTCCTTGCCGGCCTTCCTGTCGTATCGTTTGACGACGTTCGCCAGCGCGAACGGCTTGTCCTCCCCATCGTCTCCCTTCTTCTCCTCGACGACACTCGAAATGACGTCATCGAGAATGTCCCCCTTGTTTTTCTTCTGCTTTTTTTTGGGCTGCGTCTCGCCGCCCTCAGGCGCCGGCCGGATCAGTAGCTCCCGCAAGGTCGAGAAGTTTCCACCCTCATCGGAGTCCGAGGAACTTGACTCTGACTTTTCCTCCTTTGTCTCCGATTTCACGGATATGTCCGAGAGCCAACTGACCACGCTGTTGCCCGTTTTCCCGTTCTCCGACTTGACTGGCGACGAGCCGTTCGTGGACACGTTCTCTTCTTTGACCTCCTCTTTCTTTATAGCCTGCAACAATGAGAAACAATTGTTTAATAAAATGTTTTCATACATAACACATAACTATGCACATAGAAACGTCTGTAGCTTAGGGAAAAGGTGTCGAAATGGAACTAAAATTGTTTTCACTTCTCATGCTCTGAAAGTGCTTATTTGTGCAGGATATAGGCTGCACAAAATCTACTCATACATAAATCGTATCTATATTATGGCAAAGAAAATGAGCCATACAGCCAAACACTATAAGAAGTTCATATATAGAATTTGTTATTTTATTATATTTACCTTAATTTATTTGTCTTATGTGTTTTTAAGAGATAAAACAATTTCCTTCAGTATTCAAAACTGTACTCATTTTACTTTGAATTTTAATTAAAGAAATGTTATGTTATACTACTGTTTTATTTCCTCGCAATCGAAGTGAAAAGCAGAGTTTATAACTCGTCCACAAAACCATTTTATCCTCGACATTACTATCAGCCCTCGCCTGATAAAAATGGTACGTTTTGTGCACTTGTTGTAAAATCTACTTTTAATGGCAACATTTCCATTACTCCATATGAAATATTGCATTGTTACCATCTGTGGCGGGGCGGACGCTTGGCAAGGAATGTTGCAACTAAGGCATTCATATATCTCTTTTACCTATCTGTATAAACGATAACCTAATATTGAAATTAAACTACACTTTTCGGATTTACCTACTCGCGTATATGTTTTAATTATTTAACCTGATGTTTTAATGTGTAGTACTCGTGCCTAATATTTGCAATTGCATACTGTTTATATTTAAAAATTTGTTTTTCAAATCACCAGCGAGAGCGAAATGTAATATTGGCTTTTTTTTATACAACTGATTGGCAAACAAGCAAACTGCTCACCTGATGGTAAGTAGTAACAGTCACCTATAATACATGTGGCTCGTGTGAGATTCCCAGCAAAACTGCAACCCCCACAAGAACCACAGTGTACGTTGCCAACTTGTGACATCAGATGTAAAGTCACGGTACCCAGTGATTTCACTGCCATTTATCTTACCCTTCAAACCGGAACACAACAATGCAGGCACTGCTGCTTTGTGGCAGAAATAGGTAAGACGGAACCTATGAATTAATTATACTATTTTGCCCATTAAGCAAATGTCGTAGTTATTTTCCGATTGACCGGATCCATCATTAAGGTGTGGCAATTCAACGCAAACGATCGTATGGAAGATGGCGCCCTCGCCGGGTTGCGACATCGTTTATTAGAAAATGCTACATTTTAAAATAAATATTTTATAAATTATAGGACATCAGTCTGAATCAAATGTTTAGCAGGTTCTCTGTAGCAACTATGGGGCAATAAATTCGTGTATATTTTGTAATTCAATAATTTGTTAAGTGCTTTATTTTAGCCTGTTTTCAGGATTTTATATAATCGAGTGAAGAACATTCTATCACGTAACCAACCAGCAATCCCTTAAACAAAATCATTTTTGATACCATACATATTTTGTATGGCTGTTATTAATCAGTAAATGACTAAACTATTTGATGTACTCGATAATATCCATCGATTTTTTGGCTTAACAAATTCCAAAAACTTAGTTCTATAATCTCTAATACAAAATCTGCACCAATCATTGTACATTGTGTACCTATATGAGAAGGCCACTATCAAAAACTAGTACTCAGTTAAGTCCAACGTTATGGTAAACAATGGATTCATTAGTTAACAACGTAAAGCCGCTGTGTATACGGCGAAATCCCGCGGAAACATTCCGCTGTCCGGTAATCTCCTCATTAGGGAGGTGAACTTTCATTTTAATGACCATACGCGTGCACGTGGGATTATATTTATAGTATAACTTCATAAGAACGAAGCTATAACTAGCTTATAAAGCGTTTTGTTTCTCTCACTGTTATGAAAAAGGATAAAGAGAACACAGCAATTTATTACTAATTCTGAAGTGAAATAGTAATGTTGAGTATCTCTTCATCTCACCGTGTTGAATATTGATATATACAGGTTGTAAAAAGACGTATACCGAAGCCCGCGTCTACGCATTCAGACCATTAAATAAAGCAATATAACGAAAAATCTATGATGTGAAACGAAATAAATTTTTAGGCTTAAAAAACTACGACAATAAATACTACGCAATGTAACGTGTGCACGCGCCTGCCCCCGTAGCATGTCCACCAAAACACGATAATTATAAAGCGATTTATCGCGGTGAACTGTCAAAATACGACGAAACTCTATTGTATTTTGACAGTTCACTGCGATAAACCGCTTTATCATATCGTGTTTAGGTGGACGTGCTAGGGGGGATGGCTAGCGCGTCCGAAAATCGCGTCGGTGTTAGTGAATCAGTGTGAGTTCGTGTAGAGCAAGACGAGTTTCCCGCGCAAGAGATTCCTTTTCAGTCATACATTTTGTTAAGAAATACAGATTTTTTCGTAGATGTTTCTTTGGAGGAAAATGATCAAAATACATTTCGAACAGTTTTGTATGAAAATCTCGAAAAAAAATGTAACTTTAACCTTGAATATCTCGGCAACTATTAGTTTCACAACCATAGTCTAGGAGACAAAAACTATAGGGGCGATGGGAGCAATACGTAGGTTTTGGCTTCGGTACCGGTCTTTTTACACCCTGTATTTGTATGATCTAAATTTCCTTTTTAAAAAAATGTTCACCTACTGTTCCTCTATTTGCTTGCAGTTTGTTTCTCTATTCTTCAGACGTCTATTTGTTGGTAGGTCAATGCTCGGGGGGACCTTATTGAGCAGACACGCAATAACATGCAAAATACCTTTTCAGCAGCTACTTCGCGTGGCACCGCTAAGACAGTGTGGAGTATGACGTGACGTGATCATTTGACAACGAGGTGCGGCATTGTTGGAAGCGCAATAACAATACGTTCATACCTTGTAGCAGCTGCTCCTAGTCCAAAGTGCTATGACGTCACGTCACCATACCTTGAGCAGCGGCCGCTCGGCGCTGAGACGTCACCGAGGTACGTTGAGCAGCAGCTACTAGGCGCTGTGACGTCACCGAGGTACGTTGAGCAGCAGCTACTCGGCGCTGTGACGTCACCGAGGTACGTTGAGCAGCAGCTACTAGGCGCTGTGACGTCACCGAGGTACGTTGAGCAGCAGCTACTAGGCGCTGTGACGTCACCGAGGTACGTTGAGCAGCAGCTACTAGGCGCTGTGACGTCACCGAGGTACGTTGAGCAGCAGCTACTCGGCGCTGTGACGTCACCGAGGTACGTTGAGCAGCAGCTACTAGGCGCTGTGACGTCACCGAGGTACGTTGAGCAGCAGCTACTGCGCGCTGTGACGTCACGCCAACGTACCTTCAGCAGCAGCGCGCGGCGTCCGCGGGCGGGTGGTCGCCGCAGCCGCAAGGCGGTGACGCTGTGACGTCACCTAAGCACATTGAGCAGCAGATCCTAGGCGCTTCCGACCGACGTCACCGAAGCTCCTCGAACAGCGGATCCTTGGCGCTGCGTGCATTAAACTTGCCGCTGCGACGTGACCAAAGCATCATGAGCAGCGGCTCTTGCTTGCTCGGTGCTGCTCATGAAGTAACCATTAGCTATAGTTGTTAGTGACGTCACGCCGACGACGTACCTTCAGCAGCAGCTGCTTGGCGCGGTGTCGGCGCGCGGCGTCCGCGGGCGGGTGCTCCCCGCACGCGCACGGCGCCAGCGCCCAGGCGGCGCGCGCGGCGTGGCAGCGCGCCGCCGCCGCCGCCAGCGCGCCGCCGGCCGCGATCTGCGTCAGGAGCAGCCGCCGCGCCGGGTGCGCGCCGCCGGAAGTGCACGTCAGCCAACTGGCGGAAGCAAATCGAATGTCGAACGTCACTCGCGGTTTCTCAAATTTTAAACGCGTCACCATATTTTCACGCTAACATCGAAGGACATCAGGCATAGTCCTTTGACATAAAAAACCCAAGAATGTATATAGTAATTCTATTGTTTTCAAAATATAGGCCTTTAATTAGTTATTCGTAAAATATATTTCGTATTTTACAAAGGTATGTATTATGAGAGTTATTTTTGTTTTTAAAACAACGAAGTGGCTATTCGGATACGGGTTCCTATAGATTCCGGGTATCTATTGCTATTCCGACCTGATAGAAGCGTCATCGAAAAATAAACCTGTATGTTTCATGCTCCGCTCGCAATTATTTAATAAAATCCTCCTTGTCGCCGTTTTGTCACACCCGGGTCCGAATAGCAATATCGACTTTTAAAGGAACCCAGCGGCCCTACCGCCTATCTCGAAGCGATAGCGAGTGATCGCTATGAGTTAGGCGGTAGCCCCCCAGGTCCGTATAGTTCGGAAATGCTATAATTGTTATCGAAAAAAACTTATTGGGATACTTAGGACCAAACTGAAAACTGTAGGTTAGGTTGGATTAGATATTTTGAGCATGAAACTGAAATGAAACTGAATGTTTCATGCTCTGGGTCCGAATAGCAATCGACTTCTATAGGGACCCGGGTCCGAATAGACACAGCCTTTTTCAATTGTTAATTTTAGCAAATGAAGGAGTTAAAATATCAATTTGCTGCTGTTTTATGATTTATGTAATGCAAAGTGTTTATAGGAGACAGAATAATGTTTATACACTTTTGGGTCTCATGTGCCTGATGTCCTTTCTATTTTTTACAAACAGAACTTAAACCATAAATCAAGATATTGTTTAAATATAACGCATTACATTAACATATAATACACTGCTAGCGTCAAAAGCTAACGAAACGCAATGATGCTAATAATGTTAAAAAAGCAGCTAATCTATGCTTAGATGGAACACGCCTTTCAAAGTCACTAATACTATCTGTCACTGTAATAAAAAACATTTGCCAGAGTAATGCGAGTGACGAGTTTTGACATTTTAATTTATTTCTTATACTTATCTGCTATTTTATTTTGTCACAAATTTATTAATAACATTTAAAATGGTATATTTAGATGTCATCCACATACTTATTGTATGACATCCATATGCTATAAAATAGCACTCATCATCAGACAAAATTATTGTAATAAACACAACTATCCATAAACCGAATCAATCGAATCGCAGACAATATAGTGTTGTTTAATTTAAATGAAACTTTATGTTAACACAATCTCAAAACTATAAATAATTCTACAAAACATAGGAGCCTTAAATTCCACATTAACTAGTAATATTGACTTAAAATATTAACATTAGCAATATGCAACTCACCCGAATGAGTCTCTTTCGCCATTGGCGCTGGCATTCGAAGAGCTATTTGACTCAGTGGTATTATTACTAGATTCGTTGCCGGACGTCCGTGACTGTGAACAAAGGAAACAGAACGATTATTTATTAATAAATACACTCTGCGACAGCTCATTTACATATATAAATTCACATTAACTTATAAATATGTATTCAGGTGACTGGTGGATTAAACAGTTGGTGGATCAATATATTGTAAAAATGTAAATTTTCATTTTAAATGGACTTGTCACATGGGCGATTTCACAATCATGATATATGGGCGATTTTAGTTTACTTAATTAGAAAAATCGGTACTAAAGATGACTAAAGTACTAAACTACCTAACATAACATGTTAATTTTATTATTGATAAAACGGTAAATTATTTATAAATCATAGAGAAGAAAAATAGTTGGGGCAACTTTACTAAGGAAAAGATCAAAACGATGAAGATAAAGTAGGTTTTAATTCTAAGTTAATTATTTTCGAATTTTGTAGAATCACTCTAAAATGAAACGAGTCAAACACTTGTTTCGGTGTTTCGGAATATTCAGTCTAAAGCCAAGAATAAGGCTGAAAACAACTACGATATAAAACCTCATTCGCAAGTAACTATAATGGTAAAATATAAGCAGGTGTCGATTAAAGTTGAAAAAATTAAAATATCAATGATCTCATTTTGATCTAGGAAATGCCACAAGATATTAAGAGCATCTAAATAAAAATGCGGAGGAGTAGTAATGGAAATGCCTGCCAATATAAATCTGGCTCCTGTCCCTCCACAAGTAGCTCAATATTGCAAGAGTTGTGTGTCAAGTATTATTGCGAAAGCTCACACTTGTATGCTATCATTGTTTAAAATCAATTACAGAATCAGCCACTATATATCTATTATTGATTTATATTTGCGAATACATCAGTAAAAGTTCTTGTAATGACCAAAGAGTGTAACCAGCAATAAGTTATGTTGGTAAGTCAAATTAAAGTAGCATGTGCAAAAGAAAGTCAAAGCACCCCGAAAAGAAATCCATAGCACCCACAATAGAAAGTTCAATGGAACGAAGTGAGTGACAGCTTAAATTTAAATTTGGAACACATTGACCAGATGTTTTGGAAGATGACCTCACCTTGTAGCAATCTAAGCAGACGACGAAGCCGCACTTGCCACAGGTCCAGTGGAAGTTGAACAGCGTCGTTTCACACACGTCGCACATTTCACGGACGCCTTGCACCACCCTCTTCCACGCTATCGTCTTATCTGTGGGACAAAGATTTTTTTACATTATTACTTGTTTTTCTTTAATTCATAATAGATAAATTTTTGGCTATGATTTCAAGTGAGCATATTTGATAAGATTATAGACTTACTGGCCGAATACAGCAAGTGATCGTAAGTCGTATAATCAGGCTAGTAAGACTATCATTTTGGGTCTAAAACTATTTATGATTGCTTCCTAGATAGAGCACACATGGACATTAAAAATAATCATTATTTTAGGAGAACTGAATATTCTATGAAGTTCCAAAAAATGTAACTTATTAGCAGTAACGTGATATGCAAGCAATACAAAAATGTAAATATCATTAACCATTTTCATTCGTTAATATGTATGTATTCGACATTTGCTAAATAAATATTCGCATGTTTTACCGTCGCAACGTAATAGAGGCGTGTTCAATATTCAAAACATTTCTAGAGCTATTAATAAATTAATATTAAAATAACAATTCTCACCATCATTAAGATGATGCGATTCTGCCTCTTTTTCCTGTTGTAACAGTTCACAGAACTGGTCTCCAATCTCCCTTAATAGGAAGCAACTCATTTCTATATCTAATTCCGCCGCACCGGCGGACGATGACAGCCATAATTTTTTATCCTCCTGCGAAAGAAAGCAATATGTTAATTTTTCTACACAATTGATTAATAGAATATATGTTATCAAATTAAAAATGATGATTACCTCATCAGCATCCTTATACGGGTCCGAGAACCCAGCTATAGCTAATTGCCTATTCTTGGCATACTTCAGTCTTCGAAAAGCGTAGAAACGGCAGAAGATATTCGGCATATCCTTGTCCCTTTGCGCGGGCGACCATCGGCACTCACGGCACTTGGCCAGGCGCGGGGCCACCTCGAAACAAGGCCCGTTCTGGAGGAAGGACTCGTTGGACGGCCGCACCTGGGTGTTGGTCGGCGTTCTTCTCGGAGGGTCCTCTTTCCGTCTTCCTCCGCGGCCACCGCCTCCCCCTCGCGTTCTCCTGCCTCGACTAGCGCGGCCGCCGCCACCTCGTTTGCTGGACGCGCTCCCACTGCCGCTCCCGCTGGCGCCGGAATCGGAGTCCTTGTCGTCGCTCTCCTTGTCACTTTCGCTCCCGCTCTCCGACGCTTTTTTCTTCTTGGGCTCGTCCCCCGCTTTCCGCGGCACGACGCCCTTTTTCCGCTTCGCTTTCGGCGGTTTCCTCTTCGGCGGCGCGGCGGACTCCCTGTCCGAACTCGAAGTGTCCTCCTCGGCGTCGTCGGCGCGACCGTTCATCTCTTTGGGTTTTCGAGGTTTCGAGGTCTTTCGGGCGCCTCGCTGGATCGATTTGGCGGCGACCGGCACCACGATGTTCGAGCTCGAGTCGTCCGGCTCCGACACCCGCGTGATGGTCATCGGGAGCGTGATGCAGGTGCCGCCGCCGCCGGAGCAGTCGCCCTCGCCGATGGGCGCGGTCTCGTGCCGCTGCAGCCACGCCTTCTTCCCCAGGTGTCTGACGGGCGCGGAGCCGTCGCGCGGGGACGCCGCCGACTTGGCGGGGGTGTCGGCCTCCGCCGCGGGCGTGACGGGCGGCGTGGCGGGCGGCGCGGGCGGCGTGGGCGCCGGCGCGGGCGGGGCGGGGGGCGCCGCGGCCGCCGGCGGGGACGCGGCCGGGGGAGGCGGCACCGGCGTCGCGGGCGCCGGGCTCGCCGCCGGCGTCACGCGCGGCGCCGGCGACGCGCCCGCCGCGCGCTCCGGCGTCTCGACGCTGCCGTCCGCCGACGGCACGCGCACGTCGCACGGCGGGCCCGGCGCCTGCGGGGCCGGCTCCGACCCGAGCGGCGTCCGCCCCACGCTGGCGGCGGCCGCTATCAGCGGCTCCGTCGTCGGCAGCTCGTCCATCCTTCGCCTCTTCGCCTCGGAGTCGGCCGGCTCGAAGGGGCGGCGCCGTCGCGGCGACGCCCGGTCGGGGTCGTCGCGCGCCACGCCGAGGTCCAGCGGCTGCGTCTGGCAGGGCGAGCAGTTGGCGTCGCCGTGCGGCCTGATCGGCGGGCGCGGCTCGGGCGTGCGCGCGTGGGCCGCGGGCGGCGGCCTGGTGCGCGGCGCCGGCGAGTACGCCGACGGCGGCGGGTACGGCACCGGCGGCGGCTCCGCCTTGGTCGGCGGCATCGGCGGCTCGACGGCGACGGCGTAGTGCGCCGGACTGGGCGAGTTGCTCGGCTTCCCGTATATGTGCGGGGGCGCGGGGCTCGACACTTTGGGCTTGGCGGGCGGCGCGGCCGGGTAGTAGGCGGGCGAGCGCTGCGGCGGCTGGTACATCGGTCGCCGGCCGCTCTTGTCCTGCGCGGGCAGCGCCGCGTGGGGCGACGTCTGCAGCGCGGGGTGGGGGTGCGCGGGCGCGTGCGGCGACAGGCCCGTCCTGTACGGCCGCGAGGGGAGGTAGTGAGGGGACGGTTCGCTTCGCGGTTTACTGGGATAGGGGTGTTTCTGCTCGAGGTGTATTTGTTTGGCGTCGTGTTTGACTATCACAGAGTTCTTTTCCGGCACCAGCGGCGGGGGCGCCGGGAGGTGCTGTTCTTTTAACTTATCGTAGGTTCTATAAGGATAGTTGTACGGGGCGAAGTTGGGTTCGCCTTTGGGGAGGGAGGGATGTGATGGGGGTTTATCCGGTTTGGAGATGGAGAGCCGCGCGTGCTGCGAGATGTAGTCGGCGGGAGAGGGGGCGGGGCCGCGCGCGGCGGGGTGCGCGGGGTGCGCCGGCGGGTGTCCCGGTGGCGAGTAGTACGCGCGGTCCGGTGGTGGCGCGCGTAATCTCTCATGTTCGGGCCCCGCCCCTCCTCTGTTCGGCGCAAGGCTGTTCAGAATGGACCACGACATACTTCTCTCCCGCTGCACAAAAAAAAACAGTATCTATTAGTTTCTTATTCATATATTTTTTCTCAAAATAATAATCAAAAATGTTCAAGCAAAAATTACAATAACAAACCTTCTGATTCGCCAGCCTGAAAGACTCCTCGAAATGCCTTGAGACTAGTTTTGAAGCGGCATTTTCTTGGTCTCTCCTCTCTTTCTCTTCCCTTTCTTGTTTTTCCCTCTCCCGCTCTTTTTCCCGCTCTCTCTCCCGTTCTTGCTCTATCCGTTCTCTCTCTTTTCTCTCTTTGTGCTCCCGTTGCTCCTGATCTCTTCTATCACTGCAACAAAAAAATATTTTCGTAAATAAATAATTTTACACTTGATCATCAAAGGACCCTTACTTTATATAGGTACGCAATTTGTCCTAACTCAAAATTGTCATTTCTTGTGCATCCAAGAAATTAAGCGGATGCTTACAGAATGTTAAATATTTTATAAAACAATTAGTAAACACCACATACATTTTATTCAATAGACAATATTATTTTATATTACCAATTATTTTTGGAAGAATACAACAGCAACACAATATCCTGTTATAAAGATAAATCAAAAACTGTTATCAGGAATATTAATAAATTGTGTGTCATTCAAGCTACTTAAATGGTTGATGTCAATGATGAATGATCATGCGGACGGATTATGTGGCTTAAGTTTAATATATGCGGCAAAAGTAGGTCAAGGTCACACCGAATGGCTAAAATTCGACCACTATATCCATTTATTTCTGTTCCATTGTTACTGTAACCAAACATTTTCATGTGTACAGTCAAATCGGTATATCGAGATTTACTGTACAATGTACAATGCAATGGATGCAAACAATGGATTGTTCTTATAATATAGAAAAAGAATTTTCTAGGTTTTTTTAATAGTGGGCCCAGCAAATGACTCCATTAAACTTGAATGGACGTGGATTCCTAATGTGATGATGAGCTTGATGCAGGAGAGAGACTACACTATGCACATCGCCACCTTCACCTTGCCGACCTGCAAGGTGCTTCTTCACGCCTCTTTTAAATGACCCAAGATTGTGAGTTATCTGACCATGCATGTGGCACGTCATTTGTGTGATGTAGCAGGGCATTTCTTGCGAAGAGGGATTTATGTCCAGAAGTAGAACATTATATGGGTTGAAGCAAGTAAGTGATATGTGTAGCTCACCTACTAAGTAAAATTTACAACAAACTCACAGAAATAATTATATTTGAAATGTGCTACCTAATTTATAATTCACACCGAAAGCAGCAGCTGTTATAGAAGATTTCCTTCAAGTTGACAAATAATTTCACAAATAATATACGCGAGTCAATTGATCCGAAAAGTGTAGTTTCATTTAAATAATTTCAGTAGAAGAAACAACACCGTTCACATAAACTATAAAATTAGCAACATTCTAGAAAATTAACAATAAGCAAAGTTATATTGTTAAAATTGCTGAAGATTGTAAACAATTCTAAAGTTACGTATGACAATGACAGATGACACGACACGATGCGTGACAAATAAAATACGATAAAATTGCGTTTTGTTATTCTGTAAACTATTTTTTGGTTATTTCGTTAAAATGTTAGCCTTATGCAGAATCATTAAAAGAATGTTTAGATATATTTTAGATTTCCACCCATTCATACTAGTACTCCAAAAACTCGATCTTGGCGAAATCTACGTGGGCACCGCCATCAAACAAAAAAGAAAAAGACATTTTTTCCTCCCAATATCACGATACATAGAAAAACCAGTAGGTACTTTTAATCGATATTTGGTCACGGGCGGTCAACTTCGTATCAAACATAGACTACTGTCTTTTATTTGCACGAGTACTACACATTTAAATAAAACAACACTTTTCGGACT
Organism: Schoenobius gigantellus; assembly: GCA_963935595.1. Classification (NCBI taxonomy): domain Eukaryota; kingdom Metazoa; phylum Arthropoda; class Insecta; order Lepidoptera; family Crambidae; genus Schoenobius; species Schoenobius gigantellus. The sequence goes on along the minus strand of OZ012553.1, from coordinate 25,583,111 downwards.
TAGTTGCGTATATTTAGTTGAAAACATTTAAATTTCTTAGTTCGACGATTCGAACGCTTTTGAGTATTCGTGGTCACGGGATTCAATGTTTTTAACTAAATATAGCTATGCGAGTAAATCTGAAAAGTGTAGTTTTATTTAAAACATAGACTAACAATTTGCTTGCGAAATTTTATTGTGCGCAAGAGGCTGCGCAAACACAGGTAGTACACTGACATACTCTGTTCACTGACACACTATGTTGAATAAAGATATTTGAATGCACACGCATAGCCTGATAGAAGTATGGGACGGTCAACCAACACGATCGAGGAAAGATCAGGCACAAAACTGCAATTGTGTGAACCAAAGCACAAAGGAGCTGAACATGTTTTACTTTTTTGGTCACCAGTCATAGACCACGACCATAGTAAACCTTGCTTAGCTTTAGCAATCGCACATCGAACACAAACTACTGCCCACCAAGCTCCCCACACACGCCAAAGTCGACCAAAAAGTTATATTATGAAAAATTTAAGGGACAGAGAACACAGGACAATACTTTGAATCTGTATGACGATTTCCTAAAAACTGGCAAAGTGCGAGATGGACACGAGGACGAGGGTTTCGTAAACACTCATATTCCTAACTATACCTACATATTAACGGTTTTCAGATTTTTTCCTTAATATGTGCTATAATAGGTACCTTACTTTTTGGTGAATTTCATGATTCTAGACTCCGTACCAGGGTCGCCTGCTAAGATACCTCCGTTTTACCTATTTGCGTCGCAAAGCAGCAGTGCTTGCATTGTTGTGTTCCGGTTTGAAGGGTTAAGATATGGCAGTGAAATTACTGGGTACCGTGACTTTACATCTTATGTCGCAAGTTAGCAACGTTCTGCACCGTGGTTCTGCTGGGAGTTGCAGATTTGCTGCAAATCTCACAAGAGCCACATGTATTATAGGTGACTGTTACCACTTACCATCAGGTGGGCAGTATGCTTGCTTGTCAACATATAGTTGTATAAAAAAATAGGTCAACGGGAAGTATCCGATAGGTTTTGATTCCCTTGTAAAATCGCAAAATTTGCGAAAATATGCGACATAAACAGTCTTATATCTTTTGATCACGCTGTCATAGACATACGATTTTTTTTGCAGCTGAAAGAGACCATACAACCGAGCTTTTGATATCTCTACGCATTAAAATAGTCATGACCTCAGAACAATAACTAATGCTTTAGTTATTCTTCTTAGGGTAATGACAGACAGACGTTGGTTACTTAGTTTAGTAGTCTGTGGAGAGACGTATAAACGGACAGACGGACAACCGAGTGACCCTATAAGGGTTCCGTTTTGAGTTACGGAACCCAAAAAAAATCATTAGCTTTACGAATGACATCTTCGACTACTGTCGTAGCGATCGTTACCATAAATAAATCTGAAAGCTATCGATCAACATTGATATATTATGGCAATGGTACGCGGACATCATCGTTAACATTGTACGACTGATTGATAGGTACTAGTGTTAATACTCGTATGATAAGTATGATACGACCGCATCCGATCTTTGAAAAAAAGGGCAACGTGGTACGGTACAAAAATAGAATGAATAAATATTGTACCTTTTACCTCTATACCTAGTAGTTAATTATAGTTATTTTTATTGAACTGAAAACAACACACTGAATATCTATCACAGCTTAATTAACGTATAGTAATTGATTTAATAAAATTCAACACAAGAAATTCCGAATGTCATACATTAAAATGCTATATTACAATGCAGCATTAAACTGAGGTTCAGTTCTTTAATAGGTGTGTTTGAAATTTCAATTGTACAATTCAAACACACCTATTAAAAACTGAACCTACAAATGGCTAGACATTAGATAGGTGCTTGGGCATTTAATGAAAACTCAACTTTCTAAGCTATTATTATTTTACATGGCATTATACTTTATGTACAATACTTTATATTCATTGATTTACTACCAAAGGTAGTATATCAATGTTTATATTATACAAAAAAAATATCTCATGTGAGCGTGGGCTTTTAGCCCATCCAAGACTAAGCCTGTTTTATTTCCGAGGAAAAATACTTTACTTTTCGCAACACCTTCGAGAAAATAAAAACAAATACGTAAGAAATACAGCATTCATTAAACATCAATTAATTCAATATTAAATCTTAAATTTAGTTGATTAGGTTAATTACCTAATTAACTAGGTACCTATTTTTGCCGCAAATCAGTAGTGCTTGCATTGCTGTGTTCCGGTTTGAAGGGTAAGATAAGAAATGGGTAAGATAAGAAATTACTGGATACCGTGACTTTACATCTTGTCACAAATTGGCAACGTACACGGTTCTTGTGGGGGTTGCAGTTTTGCTGCTAATCTCACAGGACTCACATGTATTATAGGTGACTGTTACCACTTACCATCAGGTGGGCAGTTTGCTTGTTTACCACCTTAATTGCAATAAAAAAAATTAATTTTTTTGTCTGAAAAAGGTCTCTATATTGAATAAAGATGTTTGAGTATACAACTACCAATTAAAATTGATATTATTAAGATGTACCGTTGGAAATGCTCTATGTTTGTCAGTTAAAAGTTTCATATGTTAAAGATTTCAGAGAATTGATATTAAACAAATACTAGTTCATTATTTGTCCAATTATTAATAGTAGGAATATTATTGAAAAGAATCAATTAAACATTCATTCATTTATCCTATCAGAAGCTTTATTTAATCAATCTACAGATAACACTGAAACGTTTAAAAGACGCATATTATGAATTATAGGGTAACAGGCCTTGTCTCTTCCGTCCGTGACTAATTACTGTGAAGGTAATTAGCGTTAGTAAAGCGAAATGCTTGCTAGGGAAATATGGTTACATAAATTAACTTCTTTAATACGCTACCGATGCGATGAATGCAATTTTGTAAAATAATGTATAATATGTAATTGTAAATATGATAGTTAAGAACCTGAAATGTACCGGAGTCAGTAATTTTTTAGTTAAGTCTGAACTTCTATGCCTATGGTACCTAATATGGAAATAGTAATATGGGATATTGGCTAAATTGTACCTGTTATTGTCAGCTTTATTAAACAATTTAGCATGGAATTTTTTTTATAGGAATCAATGACAACATTAGTGCTTATTCCTTACCAAGATTTTCATTTATTTGTTAAGACACACCACAGCATATTACCTACTATAATTTAATTGTATTTAATATATTCAAATATTAAATACAATTAAATAGTTTAAGGGACGCATTACTGACTGTCCATAGTTGGCCTATTATAAACCAAAGGTGGCGCATTTATAACGACTTTACCCCTCATCTTACGCCTACCAATCAATACCGCTTGCGATTTAGATGGATTGACAACAAGACCAAAAGACTTAGCCCACTGAAGGAAATTGGAGAGATCTTGGTTAAAGTTATTGATTGCTTCGAAGGCGTGTGATGGCTCAAAATGCTTATAAATTTGAAGATCATCACCGTTAAGATGATAAAAAATGACTTTTGAGATAAAGCTAATAAAACCTGAAAAGAGAAGGAGAGATAACGCCACCCTGTGGAACACCAGAAGTGAGACAACACCAGTTAGATGTGGCATCGTCAATTTTCACACACTATTGGCAACCAAACAGATAAGAATAAAATCACTAAAGTGCAGTGGAAGAGATGTTCACTGAACGAAGGGCATAGAAGAAGGATATCAAAGTGAACCGAGTTAAATGCGCGGCTGAAATCAAGCAGAATAACTACAGAAGTTTCGATTCATCCATTGCTTTTCTGATATCTTCTGTAATATTCAACAGCGCACCAACTGTGCTATGGAAAGGTCGAAACCCAGATTAGAACGGACATAGGAGGGGGTTCGAGGAAAGGTAACCGTACAATTGTTGATGAGCAATGGATTCAAAGACTTTCGATAGGATGGGTAATATGGAAATGCATTGGTCTAAAATCAGTGACCCCAAGCGCGTGGGTAGTAGAGTCACAGTGTGGACCTTACCATAGCTGGGCACCGTTAATCAAATAGTTAACTTCGATAATCGTTAATCCGTTACTAAAAAAATTAACTTCGTTAAACGTTAAAACGTTACATTTCGGAAGGTTTAACGCAAGTTAACGGCCTAAAATCGGTGAAATGTGTTATAATCTGCACAGTATCTTCCAACACGGGAATAAGCATATCTAGGCTGAGATTATATCACTGCCAATGGCTTTAGAGGATATGGAGCGGATACCCTTCATTACAGTTTTTTCTGTAACAAAAGAAAATGTGAATGATGGACGATATGGTTGATCAAGATTCGCAAGATGTTGAAGAGTCTGAGTCTTAGAAGATTGCTCAAGTGAGATAGGAGGTATTGAGAAGTGGTTATTTAGAGAATTTAGATCTCACTTGCACTGACAGTCACCTGTGTGCTTTCCCACACAAAAAGACCTTAAAAATTCCAGATTTTATTGTTAGGTAGGCCATCAATTTTGGAATGGTTAATATTTACGTTTACCATCTCTGCACATTCTGTTGCATATATTATGAAGTTTTTTATAAATCTGAGTTGGGTTAAGTTTGTAAAGTCTTTTAGCCTTGTCTCGCCTAAGCTTGCTTTTTTATGTCAGTGGTCAGTCAAGGAGACGCAGAGGGCGCATAATCGTCGTGAATTTTTGTGATTTAGGCTGTGAAATATTCTACCATAAAATTAGTATCATCTCAAATTAAATAATTAATATAATCAACCCCGCGAGCATAGAACTCACGATAAACAAAATTTGACAGCTAAGGAGTGAAAAGGACAGATGCTTTTGTCGATTGATATATTATGTCGATCGGCAAGTCCATGCTCGCAGGGCTGAATTGTCATATTAATTAAAAATTATTTGAAAGGTCAAACATGAGTTTTTCGCGATTTACAATAATTATTACAAGTTGAAGATAAACAGCTATCACGGCAATGAAAGTTCTTCATCTCTAGTCTTAAGCAAATAAAGAATAAATCCCTTATATTGTATGAGTTGTAGAACCTATCCCCAAAATTCTATAAATTGCCAACAAGAGTGATGCCTTTAAATCGATTTTTGCATATTGTAGAGCATTATTCTTTAAAAAGATAGCTTAAAAAGTCTTTTTAAAGAACATGAAATCATATCGATACACATCTATCAAAACATATGGTACGTATTAGAATAAAATGCGTTGTTAAAATATCACATTTCTTTTTAATCAAACACTACGATGGTATATCAGACAATGGATCAAACAACGAGCAAGTGCTACCATATTAATTAGCTAGAAATAATCAAGTCCGACGTTAATACCTACTCATATATAATTATTATAAATGACAACTCAAACAGTTTTGTGTTGGATAGTCCATTTATCGAGGAAGGCTTTAGGCTATATAACATCACGCTACGACTAATAGGAGCTGAGCATCAATGACAAATTGTTGCAAAAACGGGTAAAAAATATACGGCAAACGTAGTTCGCTGGCACAGCTAGTAATACTATAAAGCTGAAGAGTTTGTTTGATTGTTTGATTGTTTGTTTGGTTGAACGCGCTAATCTCTGGAACTACTTGTCCGAATTGAAAAAATATTTTTGTGTTGGATAGTCCATTTATCGAAGAAGGCTTTAGACTATGTAATATCACGCTATGACCAATGGGAGAGGAGAATCAATGAAATATGTTGCTAAAACGCGAAAATGTTATATAAAGAAAGACTACCTATTGACTTATTCGCTAATTTATCTAGGAAATGGCGTTTCGTCATGTATTCACGTAGTCCCGTCTTGTAGGCCATTAAACATACTGTGGACTTGCGGAGAACCCAGCCAGTGTGTCACATAAATGCATTGAACGACAATTTATGAGAATAACATCAAGAAACCACAACCATTATACCATTCCCATAAATTATGCGTTTGTACGCACTGTACGCGCATGTGCCTGATGTCGCAAGACCCACATTTAAAATATGAATAACAGATTTAGCGTTTGAGCAAACACTTTACCAATAGATATAATATATTAACTCGAATCCAATCACATAATTCATCTAACCCATATACATATATTGATTCTATTACTGAGTGTCTACCTAAAGTGCCAGTTTAAATTGATAATATCTGTAATTGATAGTTAGGATATGATGAGAATATGCATAGCTAATTGTATATATATATATATATATATATGATATACATTCTGTCAATAAAGTATCGGGGACATGGACTGTTGATAAATCCATAAACGGGAATTAATGATTTGTTTATGGTTTCAAATTCTTTTTTTTTTGTTAGATTAGCATAACTGTTTTCCATTTTAGCGCAGAGTTTAAGTTGCATCTGCTATTTAGATTACAAGAGTGCTGTTTTTAGTTAGATCATATCTAGTGTGTATTGCGAATTTCATAATGGAAAATAAAAACATCGAACAAAGAGGTTGTCTTAAACTTTTCATCGCTTGTGGAATTTCGTGTTCGGATTCGGAGTCACTAAAAATGTAAGGCTTACGGTGAATCGACTTTATCAAAAGGACGTGAAGATTTGCCTCGCTCTAGTAGGCTATAAACGTCTTCAACTGAAGTTAACATTGGAAAAGTAAAGGAATAGTGAAAGAAAAATTATTTTTTCAAGTAGGAGAGAGTTAGCCGCTGAACTTTCTGTGTCTCAGATAGAAAGAGGATAGCCCCTCAACCTTCTGGGATCCATACCATTTTAAATAATCATTTGTGTATGAAACATGCCGCATGGCTAGTCCCAAAAGACCTGATTTTTTTCCAAAAACTTAAACGCATAAGAGTCGCTGAGGACATGCTGGAACGAGTCAATACCGACCAACATTCATGAAACGCATTGAATGTTACTGGTAACAAGACGTGGGTTTACGAGTTTGACATGCAAACTAGTCCACAAGCTTCGAAATAGCGCCTTCCAACTGAACCGAAACCGAAAAAACCACGCCAAAGTCGATTAAGTCACGCTTGACTGTTTTCTTTGACTATCACCCTGTTGTGCACTCGGAATTCTTGCCAGAAGGTCAAAATAAAGAATATTATTTGAGCGTTATGCGGCGTTTGGGAGCGCAAATGCGACCGAAAAGACCAGATTTGTGGAAAAAAAAACTTGGATTTTGCACCACGATAATGCGCCTTCGCACTAGGCCATCACTATGAAAGAATTTTTGACCAAAAAATCAACAAATACCATCCAGCAACCACCTTATTCACCAGCGGATTATAGGACCAGCGGACTTCTTTCTTTTCCTAAACTAAAATTACCACTTCGTGGCACTCGTTTTCATTCGGTAAAAGACCTAAAGGAGAATTCGAAGCTTGTCAGTATGAATGGATGTATGGTTGTTTGTTAAGGTGCAAACAAACTGGGCTTACGTGATGCCACGTTATGTGATTGGTCGCGTTAACGACGTCACGTGTGGTTCTAAATAATGATTTTTCATACATTTTCTATTAAGACCGATGTCTTCTGATGGACGTAACATCACATACGTGGCATCACATAAGCCCAGTTTGTTTGCACCTTTACTCATTCACGCAAAAACTACTGAATGGCTTTGAATGAAATTTTGTAAGTAGACGGATTACGACCGGGATTAACATATAGGCTACTTATTATACCGGAAAAATAAGTAGTTCTAGCGGGAAAGTAGATTCACAGTTTTTTCTTTGAACTTTTAAGGCGAAACATAGTTCGCGGGCACAGAGCGTGGAATCCAGAGATCCCACAAAGCGTGGAACCGCGAAAGTAGTAAGTGTCTATCCAAGACAAAGACACACACAAACTTTGCATACAAAGCAAATGTTTTGAAAAAAAAAGGTATGACTGGTACTGACAAATTAAATATTCTTATTGAGTCGACTGTTTGCAATGTGAAGTCAAAAATTTGTATGTACGGTATTTGCGATCTGTGTGCTACTAAAAAATATTAATATTTTCGAGAGAATTTAAAAGGTACCATCACATGGCCAGAATTGATAAGAAAAGAAGAAAGTTACAAGAACGATGAAAAATTACTAAAAACTATAAAAAATGTTAAAGAATGTAAAAATGAAGCGGCTGAAGCATTTATTAAAAGATTCGAGAATGATCTAACGGCATTTAAAATACATGTGTTTAACAATTAAGACACAATTTCAAAGATTCCGTCAATGTCTGGATAATACTCATATTCGTCCATATTAATGCATTTTGGTTGCTTACAACTGTAAACATAGCCAAGAAGTACAGTTCCACCATTTTGGAGGATCGCGTAAACAAATTTCTCTTCATACTGTAGTAGTGTATACATTTGACAAAGACTGCAAAAGGCTATTAAGGTAAGGACATTATATCTGACGACGATATATACCATTAGCATCTTTACAAGTTAGCAAACAGTTACAGGATTTGACTTATAGACGCCAAAATATATACAGTAAAAAATTTATGACTGAATCAGATAAAAGCTATTCATCTGATAAAGAATCAAGTGCCAGCTATGACATTAATGCAAAGACAGGACTCGGTGACTTTCTGTTAGTTAATTTGTATGTGGATACATCTAAAACTAAAAGGTACACCTATGCTTGCAAAACATTAACGGAAATTGAGGACGACGGAGAAATACAGGTAATGTTTTTACGGGTAGTGTCGTGAAAACGCCACACGTTTTCGTTTGTATAAAAATGATATTTCCTATGTTAATCATGAAGATATTATCAAAAAATTACCTGTACCTGTACTTATTAAGAAAGTGTATCCGCTCATATTACGAATTAAGAGAGCCAGTAGAAGTTTTTGAAAAAAAAAAGAAATTATTATGATTTTTTGCTATTCCTTTATAGTTTCTGTTATAATTTTTGATCTCATTTAAGTTTATAACTTTTTATTTGTTGCCTTGTTAATGTTAGATTGCGTTATGTGATTAAAAGAAATTATATACAACAGGTGCTAGGCGTTTTTCTCTAGCGTTACTATTTTATCTCTGGTGTTACCCGGTGTCCCTTAATTTGTGATTGTATTTTTGAAAATAACTTATACAATATTAGTGATAAATAATCAAAATTATGTGATACTAAGAGTAGAAAGGTACCGCCTGATTGAGATTTAAGTTTCAAATGAATGATTATTAGTAACATGGAACTATCTTATAGATAGACATTAATTATTGCCAAATTACCACAGTGGAATTAAAGTATTATATATCTCAATAGATAATTACTATAGACTAAGTTAAATTATTTTAAATGGTTCAATTTTTGTTGTGTTAAAGAATTATATATCTGATTATTTCAAATAATTCGTTTTATTTCATAAATCAATCTCTCCAAATCGGTAACGCAGGTGAAAGATTAACGACAAACCTTCGGTTTTTCTCAAAAATCTAAAAAACTAAAGGTTAAAGTCGGTTAAGGTCGCGGCCACCTTTGAAATCTAAAAATAGGATAAATGCCACAAATTATAATAGAATATATTCTTGTAAATTCTTTTGGAATACATTTGGATTTTCTGTTTTACAATGCTGTCAAAAGAGTGCCTGAAAAGTTGATTCACCCAAATAATCGATAGAACTCTGTAACTAAAACAGAAATCAAAACTGTATATTTTTTATTAATATTCAAAATAACCAAACGGCTTTATTTTTGTCTTAATAGCAAAGCAACATGATAAATAATATTACGACCTTGAACGAACGAACGAATGCATTATCTTTATAATAATGGCGAAAGGGTTTGCTTTATGAAACCAACCTTCCCACGTCTTTTATAAAGGAAATACTATTAACTATGATTTAGTGAAACTCCTATAGAAGCTTTGAGGTGCCTTGTAGAACTATTCTGAAAGCTACAATAGATACCTAGCTGTCAGCAATATTCCAGACTAAAGCACATAGTACAATAGAGGTAGAACGTCTCTGAGGAACGTCTCAGTACCATAAACAAGACGAGATATCGTGACACAATTCCTTATATTGACGCTGTGCTAATTTATTCTGATATTTTAATATACTTTATAACTGTTTCTTAATAGTAATAGTTATTAAAATCACAACAAAATAAACCTTTTTGTGGTTTGCTTCCATACATCTATAGAAGATACATTACTTGACCATCAATGTACTATTATTAATAACTATCTCCCTGTAAATATTACGTCGAATTCTTTATATTGACGCTGTGCTTATTTATTCCGTTGATATTTTAATATACTTTAAAACCGTTTCTTTAAAGTAATTGTTATTAAAATCACAACAAAATAAACGTCTATAGATACATTGCTTGACCATCAACGCATTATTATTAATAACTATCTCCCTGTAAATATTACGTCGAGAATTCTTACCGGTGACAAGATCTTATACTTTATTGAAATATAAGTTCAAATTAATCATCAATTCTCATGATGTTAGTTTATTTACAACCCTATATTGTTTCAAAACCTCGTTTTATTGACTTTTTGAAAATCGCCTATTTGAAAATCTTACCAAATTGGATGCCGGCTACTAAATTAACGTTTAAAAACCGGCATTTGACGATTGGCCGACTTAGATCAAAAACCTAACCCACTTCCAGATGACCTAGAAATTTGATATTTGGCATCAAGGTAGTATATTAGGACTATAATAGGAAAAAAATCTGAAAATGGATTTAGTACATTATTAACAAAGTAAAACAAAAACAGCCGCGCTCATAAGCGCAAGCGCCATAGAGCTGTGTGGTTGTCTGATGATTTCTGTACAAAAAGTAATGATATCCCATCAAAAACATAAATGTGAAAGGAGAGCCAAGTTCAATACTAAGGATACGTCGTTGTTGACTTCGCCGACAAATGAATTGATAATGTATATGGGTGCCAAGTTCAGACTTAATAATTTACAGACAATTGCAATGCATATTTATTTCACTAAGGATATATTTTCAAGTTCAGGATTTGAATTGGATAGTTTTCTACAATTTCTATTTGGTTCATTGTTTAAAACTAGCCAATTCAAATTCTGAACTGGAGTTACATCCTAAGTGAAATTACTGCAAAATATCTACTAGCGGCACTAAAAGGAGATATCTCAAATCAATCCTTTTAGTTACAGGCTCATTTTCAGTCATTCGACATTTTCAATAATAAATTAAACTGTTGAAATGCGGTCATTGTCAAGAAATAAGATTTCGTATTTTCCAAAGCGAGGCAAGAGCGAGGATCGGAGCGGATCTAGCCCTTAAAAAATGTTGTGGTTACAGGCGTTACAGCGCTAGTAGACCGCGAAAGTATGACGTCAAAGTCGATTAGGGTTGTGGGTATGCCCATTGAGCCCACTACGGTGGATCCGCCATTGGCAAGAGCTGAGGTTATGTTATAAGTAGGTATTCAGAATGATTAAATATACTTTTCATCCCCCCATCTCGGAAAGAGTATTTTTGCTATTCGATATCTGACTGCCAAAGCCGTTTTTATCCGCTTGAGGTTAAAGTAAATTTGAATTTAGAACATCGCGTGCACTAGTTATGTGATTTCAAAACATCATTAAACCTATTTACTTCCATCTCCATGGTGCCGGCATATACCTTTTTTTTAAATTTGTTAAAAACTCAGACTCTGAACCTCCTTGGTGTACTTTTGTTTATTTGCACTCGAGTGCAAAGACTTTTCACCTTGTGCTCTTTTGATTCCCTCGCTAACGCTCAGGAATCTAATTTTAGAATCCTTCGCTTGCTCGGTCATCAAAGTTGAGCACGCGGTTAAAAAGCAACTTTGCACTCATGTATAACAAATAACTATTAAGAAACATAAAACTTTCGCTCCTTATTATAATTCTAATGAAATTGTGTAAGATAAAAACGCTTAAATAAGAACAAACATATCTAGAGATGTACGGGCCTATGCTAAGGACGTACACTAATGTCAAGATGTCAATAAAATATGTCAAGATGTCAAATTTATGAAGAGAGCAGGAGTTGAATTATAGACACGTGTTTGCCATGAGCGTTTATTTTGCACATTGATGTAATAATGCAATGCATGCACATAAGGTCATTGGACACGTAAATGTCTCAATACAAAAATATAAATGTGCGAGTTAACTCGTACAAGAGATGAATTCAAAATAGAATTTTGGTTAGTTTGTTTCTTTTATTTGTTGATAATATGATTGTTTTTTTGGCATGACTCACCTTCGTTTTGCTAATAATAATAACAATTGATTTAATTTTCCAGAAAAAATTAGGTAAATTCCACATCCTTAAATTTTACACCTATGCTTAAAAACATTTTATTGTCTTGCATCTACAGCCGCACTAGTAAAACTGTATACGGCTTGCAGCGCGCTCCCTAAAAATTATTTGACAAGCACGTTGCAACTAGTTCATAATATTCGTATAATATCATAGTCATGGCTTGAGACCATGGAAAACCTGAGCACAATGCTCGACGACCATTGAAGAGTTCCGCAACAACTTGATCTTAAAATGAACATGGACAAGACGTGGCCGCTTACAATGGGCCTCATGAGAAGACTCAAGGTCACCCAAAGGGCAATGTAGAAGGCAATGCTTGGGGTTTATCTCCGTGATTGAATTAGAAATAATAATATAAGTAAAAGAACTAATGTCACCAACACAGCAGTGGGCAAGACATAAACATACAGTGGTGGCACTGGTGGCCACATAATTAAAGACACCCTTGATGTTGGCTACAAAGAACAAAATGTTTAGGTACCCAAGATACCTAGGTATCAATTCCATTTGAATGGTTATTTTTCAATACAGTTGTTAACATGGCGCACTTTCAGAGGCTATACTTATGATTCGAAAATTGAATATTTAGCACAGGCATCTAACTTTTACGCGGTCGCGAATAACTTTTACGAGCTTTTTTGCAGTTGTATGAAACACAACAAATAAAAATTTCAGAAGTAAAAGTAAAAAATTTGATTAATAAAAAATCGTAGGAAACAAATCACAAGAAGAGAATAAATGAAATAAAAAAGTAAAAAACAAATATGTCCAGTTGCAAAAATACGCCATGTATTTTTGCTTACTTGTTTTCTACGATTTTTTATTAATCAAATTTTCTACTTTTAAAGCTTTTACTTTTAAAACACGCATAGCACATAATATATTTTATTTATTAATCAACAATCGTAAAGAGACCAAACCAATAAAAAATTGAGTAGAATGTACAGTGTGCCGCAGTGCCTAAAAGGGTCAAGGCTCAGTAGGGATTTTAGCCCTAAAAGGACAAAACACTGATTTTCAGCCATCACCGTAAGGAGAGAGACATGAAATTGTAATACATAAGAATTAGAAGAAAGAGAGAGTTACTACAAGTTGGAGACGAAGAATAATTATTAATTTAGAATGATTATAAAATTTATATGTGGTAAATACAACTAAAAATAAACATAAAGAAGTGTAAAACAATAATTAAATAAATAATAGTAATTGTGAGTACAGTAATAAATAATACTCTACCCAGGTGCAGTATAAACAGTAATTCTGTTCCTATAATATTAGAATTTATCTTTTGACGCTCGAATAGATAAAGTTTTAACTTCTTTTTAAACGCTATCCTACATATATGATACCTTATAGGCGGTGGTAGGTCATTCCAACATTTAGTAGCCTGAAATCAAAAACAGCCTCTAAAAGCTGCGATTCGATAGGTATGCCCCGCCAGGAGATTCAGCGCAAGTCTAGGGCCATATCTGACAGATGCGAATGTAAACAGGAGTATTTTAAAGAGGTATTTGGGTTTTTGATATTTTATAACATCAAACACAAGGCACAATGGCACAACAGGTGCACGCGTCTTCGTATTTCCATCCGCAACATACAGACTGAATCCAAAAACGGCGAAATATCGCTCCTTGGCGGCACGTCAAAACAGAACCCACAACAATCGTTCTGAACCCGCTGAAGTAGCCTTTTCGAACGCGACAATAGCCGAGGGCCATATACACCACGTTACCATAATTATGCATTGAGAGAACCAGGGACTCGCAAGAAGTAATAAGAGCCTTTTCACATAAATAACGCCTTATTTTGTAAAGGACTTTCAAGTGATACATTCATATCTAAGCAAGATTTAAAATATGGGACTCAAAGCGCAATTGAGCGTCAAAGATTATACCAAGATTTTTGGCTTCATTAACGTGCTCAATACTACAACCATTAATATTTATAACCGGTTTACGTAAAGTCATTTTTTCGACCTAATAGCCTCTAATTGTCTTTAATTAAGTGTTCACCACTATATGTCTTGCACACTGCTGTGTGGCTCGCAAGACTGCGGCCATTCTCGAATGGCGACCACGTCCCAATCAGTCAGTAGACACAGCGTTCTGGTAGGAGCCCTTTTGGCTCGCCTGAAATCACTACTTACTCCTATTTACATTTGGCTGAATCGTATTGCCCTGAACTCTTAACGTCAAATTTTTGCTTTTATTTCGCATAATAGTTTGGTATAAAAATTGAAAACCCTAATTTTATAATGTCTAATGTTAAATGAACTAAAATTTATGGCATAGGTTTCTTTTGGCATTATGATGAATACGCTAACGTATTGCAAATTAAAGTATTAATTGAAGTCACTTGTTGTGTTCGTTGGAACCATAAATTGATTACTATTATTTTAATCAGATGTTAGTGATAGAAAAGAATCGCTGTAAAACCGACTCTACGTTATCTTGTCTGCCCTACGGACTTCTTAAAAATTTACTCCGTGGATCATCCTCGGATTAGTTGCTCCGTGTTTTGTCTTGTTTCCGCACATGTCGGCTGTCATATGTCAAAAAATAAGACAAAACACGGAGAGGATAATTTAAGGGCTGGATCCGAGTAGCCGCGAAATGTGCTCGGTGGCGTGCATTTGGAAAGCCCTATGAGTAACACGTGGACTGGACATGTATTAGAGTTGCCAACCTGACTCTAAAATAGAGTATTGTCCTCTATTTCGCGAAATTGTACTTTATAATTTATAATACCAATAGAGAACGCTAAAATATTATATTAAGGATATAACGTAGACGAACCAGAGACATAAAAGGAACATAGCGTCCATAAAGTTAATTGAAAACGATCTGATTGTATATTTTAATTAAAATTTTGATTGCGAAGATGTTGTTACTATGTTGATTAGGACAAAATATTGAATAAATGTTGCGAAAAGCACCAAAAAATATTATGTTTATACGGTAAGTACTCTTTTTTGAGCTGTGTTCTTTATTTTTGTTCAATCAAGTGGGCCCTCGTAGGCGCGTAGGGGCGAGGCTGTCCGCGGACTAAGGAGCAGGTGCTGTGAGTAGCTGTGAGGGTGGTGGCAACAGGCCGAAGCTGCGGTGGTAAGCGGAAGCCATCAGCGACAATTAACACGCATGGGTCCGCCGGAGCCCCGCAGCGCCGGAGCCGTCACGGAAGTCAGTGTGTAATTGTGTATGCATGCCTGCTCGCTTGCATAACATCGTTAACCGAAAAAAAGCACGGTATCATTTGTGCGTTTTAAATTTATGCGAATTATTATTAAGTAGATAATAGGAAGTAGGAAATTGTTACTGTTCGGCCTAATGTCGAATTTGGGAAGTTAAAATACGGCGATAAATTTAGGCGAAGTGAAAATAGGCCAAACACATTTAGGACAAGTGTTAATTATGCAACAAAAATTGTAGGCTAAATGTTTGTGTGTCACTTACAATAAGAAGTACAAAAAATCATGGGATCGGTTATACCCCACGTTACACTGGCGCCCCACGCTGGGCGCCAGTGTAACGTGGTTCGGTTCAGCGGTGACGCAGTGGTGCAATGGTTAGGGAGGATGTGGGTCAGCCAAATGAAGCACCAGGGTTGTGTCACTGATATATATATTTTCCACCGTTCCAAATTTTAGAATAAAAAGGAAAAGGCACTCTGTAAAAATATAAGAACTATTGTAACACTATGAATAACAAGCATATAAAAACTTCCCAGAACAATACAAGACTTACACATAAGTGCCTATAGTTTTTTGTAAGTATAATCGTTACACGATATAATGATTCTGATGTCTCAATGTCTGATTTGATACAGTTTTTCTGATAAAAATATTTATTTACATTAAATTGGCCATCGCTACTTCTTTACGTCTCGATGTCCATGGTAATTCAGTGACGGAAGAACAGAATGTCATTGAGACAAAATATAAAGTTTAAAATGCAGTCAAGTTAGGCGGGAATGCAACGAGTTGATATATAGAGCAGCCATACTCTAAGTGTGTTCCGCGGAACCCAGTTCCGCAATAATTCAGAAAAAAGTCAAACATTCTTAATTAATTAGCATAATAAAGAATACACTTTTAAAAACTATTGTTTTATTGTAGGGTTCCGTCAAGTATTTCGCTTTCCAAAAGGGTTCCGTCACCAAAAAAATTTGAGAAACGTTGATCTAGAGTATGGCAACCTAGTTACATGTATACCCTTCTGGTAAAGGTCGCAGGAAGCCGCTGGATGCGAAAAGCGAGAGGCATAATATATCCAAAAGTGGGCGACTCTTTAGCTGAAATGATGATGATGATGATTTTTTTATATACCGCGTGGATAGGCAGTACATCTAGTAGTATTAGTTACAACTAGTTACAAGTTTTAATTAGTTTCTTAAACTTTAAATATTAGATATGATAGATTTGCAGTTCCCAATATCGTAGAAAAATGTAAAGAGCGATAAGAATTTTTTCTTCAATTCAATACGACATAACTTCCATGTAAAAAGATTTTATACAATACCAATTTTACCGAGAGACGTCACAGAAGACATCTATTTACACGGCACGTACAAAAACAACTTTATTTCAATGGAATTTTTGGTATGTACGAGGTCATACAATCGTATTGAATTGAGAGATGCGGTTCTAACATACCTACCTACCTTATTAATTTTTTTCGATGACGTATTGCAATGTTACAAATTTAATAAGATTAGAGATTAAAATACGTCCTTTATAATTTTTGTAAAAGTTTTGCAAGTTCACACGACCACGGTGATGCAATTTGGCCGAATCGTTGGGAAACAATCACCATCATCACTAAGAGTTGCTTTTTTTTAAACAAAAAAGTATTTTTTCATCTTGATTGAACAAAGATAAAGAACACAGCGCAAAAAAAGAGTACTTACTGTAAAAAACATTTTTTTTTTACTTTTCGCAACCTTGGATGGATCCAGCAGGGTCTGCCGTCGGGCAAGCCCGTTATCCCGCACTGAGTGGGGTCGGGGGCCTGGCGCACTGAGCGTCGGGCCGCGTGGAAAAAAACCACAGTAAAAAATTACCACCCGGAGTATGCCCCGGGAACGCCTCTCCATCTCCATCTTGGAGAGGGCGTGAGGGGCCCGCCATTAGTGGGCAGGTGCCGCGGACGGGGTTATGGTCGGTCCGTAAGGGTTCCCACGACCTCGTTCGGCAACGGCGCGTCCTTTGGACGTGGCTGTGCCAGGCGCCAAAGAGGGCATATCGAGGGGTTTAGTGGGTAGTCGCTCGCTGCGGAGTCCCACACACCCTTGCCCCTGCGGGGGCTTGGACAGTGAGCAAACGCATTCCCCTCGTAAAAAAAAGGCTACGCTTTATACTTTCGTCTTCTCTCGATTTATTTAGTTTCAGATCCGATCCCTTAGGGAAGGGACTGTGAGCATAATATTCCTATAGACTGAGCGACTATAGATTTGGCTTCTTTCGTTTCGGCTCTGTGCGTCATGACGGATTGGACAACTAAAGCCGAGTCTCCTACGCTTGTTATCTGCAGAAAAACATTGAAACATTACACAAAATCACAGATAATATTTAAAAAATTCCATACAAATTTTCAAAAAATAATCTTTGATTTTGTATAATATTTTGATGTTTTTCTACACAAAACAAACACAAAACGATATCTAAAGCCGTGTCTCCTACGCGGCTTAAGATATCGTTACTTATTGAGGTCTAGTGGTTGATACTACCCGGTATTGGTACACGATTCGATTCCCCGTGGGGGCAGAAGCTAAGTTTGACTGATTGCAAGGCTTCTGAGCCTACCTGGCTAGCTACCACCGTCTTACCTCAGTTTGTCGCCACAATAACAATGTAAAACAACATTCGTTATGAGTCAATAAAACAAATAAGAGGTAATAACGCTAATTCCTCGGTTGTTGAAAATTTCAGATGGAGCTCGCTATTATCGTCGACCTTACTTACGAAGGTCAAAAGCTTTCCTGTTGTGAGTTAAAAAATGTTATTTAAGTTACAATTCTTTCCAAAATTCTTGTTCTTAAAGTGTAATCAAGAAGCAAGCGTGTGAACATTTCATATTAATTGTCATAAACGTGAGATTATAGTGCAAAAAAACATAAAATAATAAAAGTCTAAACACTGCACCGCCCGGTTGGCTCCGTGCCTCAAGGGTAAAATAAATTTGAACGAACTCATTTATTAAACAAACACAGTTAAATACACAGCTTCATTTTGGAGCACGCAATTTCGCCGTCTGTTTGCATTGCATTAATCTTAAGGCCGTCGCGCGTGATTCCGATTATTATTAAAATGAACACAAATTATGATTGCACTGTAAAATACACTAACTAGCATTATAAACGTTCAATACATTTTTATTATACGGAATAATAGACATACCAGTCTAAACATCTATGTAATCATAAAAGTACTTAAAATGACGTGTTGTTTGCTACTATACTAGCAATCCATATACCTGTGATGATGAAAATAGCTTAGATAAATGTAAGTTGTATAATGTAATTTATTGTTATTACTACTGTCGAAAAATAAAAAAGTAGCATGTTTAAATGTAATCTTATAATAGAATAAAAAAAATAATTGGATTCTTGACATTGGTGTAAGTTGATCGACGTTCAACTTTTAAATCTTTTGAATATTCCATGGGACGATTAAGTTCTCATTAATTCAGCAAATTCGCTTTAAATTGTGTCGTATCTGTAACTTGACATTGTTATAATACATATTAATTAACAATGATAAAATAAGAATATCATTTAAAGCTTTTCACGATTAGGTCGTATGTTTCTATATGTTTTCCTTGTATATATCTATATTAATGTGGAAACATAAATGTATATTTAAACTCAAACACCCACTGAATCGAACACCCAAACAAGCTGTTTTGGCAAGTTTGGTTGCAAGTTGCAACCAAACTCGCCAAAACAGCTTGTTTGTTCATCGCAAGTTAATATTTATCTGTTGGTACGTTAACTAATATTATACAAATATTTTACTGTACAATTTTATATAACACTCGTAGTTAAAATGATAATTATGAGTGCCGGTGTTGATGCTGTTTTATGCAATTTAGATAATCAATTGCAATCAATGTAATCATGACCGGTATAATCCACAGTTTTTCTAATTTTCGTGTGAAATCAAAAAACGTTCGTTACAACATTTAACTACCTATATATTCTTACTTTCTAATATCTCTTAACTACTATTTACTTTTGATGGAATTATTCATGACCACAATCTCCTACCGTAACGGCAATGTCGTAATGGGTGGAGCTCATTGAAGTGTCTGCGACATTGTACGCTCTACCTAAAATGGATTTAGTGGTTCTTATCTTACGACGAAAGCGAGAATGAACTTTTATTTACAATCTGCAAAAGTACAACAATCATTAATTTTAAAATAATGAAAATTATTTATAGATTCGATTTTAGATGAACGTATTCAGTATCCACGTTATTTCGGTTTAACAGCGAAGGTAACCCTTACAGAATATAGTAGGCAATACACTGAAAAAAAATATTATAATGTGTGTCGAGAATTTGTTACTTTCATTCATGCAACTTATTTATATACGAGCGCACAAAGGTGCATGATTACAGTAATAAAGTATAGTTGGTCGGCTGTACTAAGATTACTTTTTAGATGTCACTATGATTTTTATGGAACTTGATCACTTTTTTGGCAAGTTACAAAGCTTGAAATGATTATTAATTTTATCTTATTAGAATTAACAACTATAAATGTTTACAAAGGTGATGTCACCAAAATTAAATAAGAAAGTTTATTGTTTTGAATATAATAAGCGCTCAAATCATTTCAAATTAATTTTTATAATCATTTGTGGTTTGTAGTTTTAAATTTCAACTCTTAGAAAATGATCTAATTTTCAACTTGATAAGCGGGGCATTTTTTCAGTGTACAGTACAACGATAGGCTGGTGTATTGATTGACAGAGTGATTACATACAATAATACAATACGAAATCCGATATCATCCTAAATTTGAGCTTAAAATCCGTCTTTGCCTGGCACTAATCAGTACCTATCTATTAAGTACCGCGAAGTAAAAAAGTCGAGGTCATTTTATTAATTCAATACCAACGCCCTTGGCCAACACAATTGCCACGAAGACATTAAACGTTGCAGAATAACACTAATAAGTCACGTTAATTTTTAAAGTTCGTCTTCCTGCCCTTCTACCAAAACGTCCGAGCAAAAAACACTTTTTACCAAGATCATGTTTGTATTAGCTACTCCAAGGGAGAAGCTGGGACTATGATGACCCAGTTTTACAATTATTATTCTATTTCTAACTAGACTAAATAGTGTCGTTTACACATAGTTCTCTTTATTTTCCTTATAGAAAATGCTTATTTTATTTAAAAATTCTTTTCTCTAACGAATTCAGAGAAATATGGAATACACACAAATGCACTTTTAAAATCCAAATTAACATCAAATTAAACATTGCATTGCATGTATTCATAGTTTTCGTGTTAAATATATATAGTGTTTTTTCTTTATGACTTCATTTAAGTTCAAAAACATTGATTACACATGTCTTCAAGTCTCCAATTAATTAATTAAGATTTCAAAACCTCTATGTGCTACATATCACGACTAAATGTGTTTCTAGAACCTTAGCTAATTTTATGGACTGGCTAGTCAATTGAATGTTCACGTACTTACCAAGTAGCACCAAATAAAAAAGTGGTTGAATTATGGGAGTCAAAGTTCAATTAGCATTATAACTGACTATTATAAAAATTATTTTCGCGACAAGATGACACGAACTCCGATTAATAATCAGTATATATATCACAATCTATACGGCTTAATACAATTCATTACGTAGACTTGAATTAAAACCTAGACACCAAACAATTGCGCTGGACCTTGACCTTAGAGTTTCGAGTAAATATAAAAAAAAACCTTAAATGAGAATCCAGACGTCTGGACTGAACGTGACACACAAGCTTAATTAATTAGACCGTGAAACAATGCAGTTACGTCAGAATTGATTATAATTAATAATATAATAGCTTCCAGAATTTATTTGAAATACACTGACCTTTTATTGGGACTTGATTGAATTTGGCAACCGTCGTGAATGTAAATTCGATGGTATTTTAAATAGGAGTCCATAGATTAAACGGACTAGGTACTACGGATTGATGTTGGCAACATAAGTCTATAAATATAGGTCTTAGTTTAAAAAATAACAATGTTTACGAGTAATTTTAAAGTTTAACGGTTTCCTACCAACATTAATGTTTATGTCGCGTAATTTATTCAACGCAATATTCTAAAATCAAATTGCCGAAACTTTTCATGTCAAATGTGCCGGCACACATTATGAGTACGTGTACATTGAAATTAATTTTTACACAAAAAAAATCATACTGTTTATAGAATTTCAAGATGTCATCTATTTCAACAAAAATGGGCATATTTTTTTTATTTACGACACTTTGAAAGCAAGTGAAAACATTCAGTAATGTTGATTTGATTATGAATTTAAATACTTGTTTTAATATAACTTCCAGCTGACAATAACTGAGCATCTAGCAATTATAACAAATTTGAATGAGGATTAATTCTTAAATTGTCATATTGTAACACCAAAAACCAATGTTCTTATTATTAATACCTACTATTGTTATCGTAAAACCAACTACCTACTCACGATATCAAAAGAAAATGATGTCATGGTTACCATAAATAACAGACAGATAAGAGAATAGATAAATAAGATAAGTGTCTAAGCATAAGATGTGCACATCATGCTCGTGCTTACCTTATATACCAAGTATGATGCTTCAATCTAAAAATATCACGTTTGAATGATTTTAGTATCTCTTGTAGCCGGTAGCACCAAAGTGTCTTACTTATCTTTCGATTTCAGGATTTAAGCATCAAAAGTATAAAACGTATATTTAAAAGACTCAATAAACCATTCTACTAACGTGTTAAGTTGATTTTTACGTTCTTTTTAACGATATTACAAAACTTGGTGCGGCCGGCCGATAGTCTAATACGGTAATTACAATAGGCTCTATAAAGAAGTTGCGTACTACTTGAAATTTCGAGAAACAAGTTATTTTTAATCAATACATTATTGCCGATTGTTATTATTAATTTTATCGGAACATGGCTTTGATCAATTGCAATAACCTTTCAAGGTCATGGTGATCTTTCAATAGCAATCAAAAATATTCGCCTAAAACGTAATGCAGCAGATTATACATATAACTAACTAGGTTATTACCATAGTTTGCGTAGTTATAATGCGTTGTAATCTAAATTTCTTAGAAGTGGAAAAAGACATTACACGTGGTGTAAACACGAATTTTGTATAATATCATATGGAGTGACTCACGATATTTACCAAACCATAGAATAGACTGCGTCATTCGAGCGTGACGAATCAAATAAAAGCTAATGACTGCGCTCCTGTTGAAGAATATAAAAGTTAAATATATTGACTAATGAAGTAAGCACAATAGCGGATGATTGGACTAAGATTGAGCGGAATGGATAGTCTCTCGACATAAGTCAAACGTGAGGTCATGAATTCTATTTGTACGACGCATGTACGTATTAAGCAGATTTACGGCGGACAAATCGGTATTAGGGAAGCCATCGGAGAATTTTTCTGTGAGCGTTGTCTCCTCGTAAAAAATAGTTGCGTCTCATAGTTACAGAGCACAGTCATCGTAGTCGGGTATGATTAGTAAAAGATTTTTGTAAAGCGATCTGAGAATTTTTCTGTAAGCGTAATTTCTATAATTACAGAGAGCAGTGTCGTCGAAGTACGAGTAGAAGGTACAGAACAAGTCAGTATTTCTCTGTCTATCATGCTTTCATGCCTACACCCTCAATTCAGTTTATTGAAATTTGAATAGCTTAAGCCCTGAAGGACATGGACATCCCGATTCTAAATGTGTTCCGGAAACGTGTGATACCTATAGCCGAACTCGCAATACGACTGAATTCCACTGAAGTAGCAGATCAGCCCCCCCTACTCCTAGCATGACCACCGAAACGCGATACGATAAAACTACACATCGATTAAATTTTTAGTTATATTCAAGTTTTGAGTATGTTTTGGATATTGGTATAATTATTTTGGACATTGTTATATAATATATTAATGTCGATTTCAAGGTAGCCAATGCCAAAAGCAATTTTGACAGTTCATATCGATTAATCGTTTTATCATATCGTGTTTCGCTGTTCATGCTACTGGTGCAGACTCAGCAGAGTCATAAGAATGTAACGAGAGTGAAATAAAGGTCTCACCGTAGCAGTCTTTCATGTCTCTCTCTGTCGTAGGTGGCGGCCGCGAGGTAGTCGTCCGCGATCGCGTGGTGCAGCTGCGCGTGTATCGGCGCCTGGTAGCGCTGCTTCCACAGGAGCTCGTTGGCGTAGAGCGCCGGCGGCGGGGGCGGCAGGTGCAGCAGGGGCGGGGGCGGGCCGCCGCCGTAGCCGTGCGCCATGCCGCGCCACTCGCGCTCCTCCACCGAGCTGGCCGACCCGCCGGACCGCACGCCGCTCACGCCCGAGTCGGACCTGTCGTCCGCATCGCGCGCGCACACTATCACACAGTCGTCCTCCTCGGAGGCCACGGCGCTGGCCACACCATCCGCGCCCGCACCACCACTCACTTCACTCCGCACTTCACCCTCACTATTCGACACCACCTCGGGCTCGGTCACTTCCTCCTCCCGCTTTACGCACTTGTCGGTTTGCTCACTGACGACGTCGGCAACATCACTTGCACTCACACTGTCGGCGACAACTGGAACAAAAGAGAGGCACTGTTAAACGGTTAGGCGTCGGGAATACATTGGCATATACTTGACACGGTTTACGATATCAGCTGAACATTGTCAAACTGCTGATGTCACGCCCGCCGGCGACACGTTTGGGCTGACGCCAACATAAGCTCATTCACACGACGCCCACATCGGGATACAAAAATGTTATATGCGGACGCGGGACGTCGTTATTTTCAACGGAGTCATCGCGCAATTCAACGCTGTCTGTCACTCATAATTACCAATGTATTATAACTTTACGTCCTAAAAAACGGGTTGCCGTAAAATTTCGCCAGAATCGCATTTAAACCGCGTAATAGGTATCGATCAATGAGGGAGGACGTTTTTTATCCGCAAACCTTGGACGGCGTTTCTTGTTGCGTAATCGAGATACTTTCACACCCGCAGCGGTTACGAAGACATCGGCCTTGGCTTCGAATTTATGTTAACAAGTGTTAATTAGGTACGATTCGGTGATAAATTATGTCTAAAATAAAAATAGGTACCTACCGGCCAGCGGAACAGGAAATACAGAGGATTGTAACATTGTTTATGAAATTGATGTGTTGGCAAGTGGGCCCGATGGCAGATAGATGAATTGCGAGCTGGACTCGAGCCATTTCTAAAGAAGCCAGCGGTTGAGCGGATGTTTGGCGCAGAATCAAAACGAGGGCGATGTCACTTAAAGAAATATGACTGGTATCATGTTTACAATTAATCCGATTAAATTATATATTAAAAAAACATAGTATGTAAATAAACTTCGACATCGAATTTTTAATTTAATAACTATTGACTACTTTATACTTAGTATTCCGGATTAACCAGAAAGCGTGATATGCAAAGCAATAAAACGCTAAGAACAAATTGATTTTTATTAGATGGGTGTGCCATAAAACGCTTTCGAAACATCACATTTATTTTTAGCTCGAACAATAAAATGAAACAAACTCAAACATTCGAATTAAAAAACTTCATCACGATCGAATGAATGCCAGTATAATGGCACGGCTCCCACTCATAAAGAATTCAACACGACACCCACACAAAAGTTTGCGTGTCTAGCGCACTACAATGGAATTTTCATGAGTCGCCGTTAACGAGGATCCGCATTTACATAATCGCATGAATAATGATTCATAACAAACACAAACAGAAGAAACCGACAATCGTGAGTCCGGAGCCGGTGATTACTGTAGCTGTGCGCAGCCAGATGGATCGTAATTGCATGATAATGTGCACCGATACGGCGCGAGTTATTGTATGTAAGTAACCTGAGTTACGGCCGACGGCTGCATATAGCATACTGACCGAACCGGTTGCGGTTGTGGCATACATATTAACCGTTCAGAATTCATAGCATCGATTATTTGCAATCGGATTTCAAGAGATAAAATATGCACGAGTGTCCTTTTTTCTTTGTTCAAAAAAAAAACATTACACGAGTAAACCCTGCCCGTGAATTCAGCGAACTCTTTGGAAAACAGCAAGAGAAAACAAACTTCTTTTATTCGAAAACAAACGACAGTTGAACGAATGTAAACAAAAGTTGCGAGACAATGCGACAGTGATCAGCGGACGGGGACAATGGGGTAACAAATAACTGTAGGAAGTGCGGCGGCCTCGCCCGCGTCCACGGCTGATTGACAAGACAAACGTTTAGAGCCGGTGAGAGGGTTTTTTTTTTCATTAGATAGAAAGGAGGAGCAAAACGTTGACAATGAGACGGGCGAACGCGGCGAGCCTGCTGGAGCCTGCGGCAGCGACGGCACTAAATCCTCACCAAACTCTGAATAATTCATGACGAGCGAGGATTCTGCGCTAGAAAAGTTAAGTGTTCGCCACCGCACAACTATTGCACAAGGACTTGGGCAACTATCTGCATAAACCAGTCAACATTGAACCTAGCTCGTAATAGTTTCTGAAATCCCACAACTTATATCTACCGTGATGTTTTGCTTTAAACTTTTATTTAAGCGTCAAATCAGCATTTTACAGTTACACCGCAACAATAACAATGAATAATTCATTAGTGCTAATGCCTTTTCGCGCCACAACTCAAATAGGTACAGTGTCTTCTCGGAATTACTAAACCGCAGGTTTGTACCGCCCGACGTCATTTATTACGTCAATAGCTAATTGGCTCCCGATAGCCGAATAAACGGATCCACTAACCACTACTTGACAAAGGAGACTCGAATGAGGCCAAGAGGTCGAAACCATAAGCTTTGATGCACTCGCATAAAGGAAACCGAGAAGTGGAAGCATGCGATTTAAACGATCGGTCAAACTCAAAACGTACACGTACACAACTACCCGAAAATAATTAGCGTATTGCAGAGCTATTCATTTGGAATTCAGTGAATACTTTTAATAAATTGTTCAATTCCTTTGCCTTATTTTTTTCATTCACAATCATTTCAGCGCTTAGACGTCTACGGACCATGTGTGTCCAGCGGGGACATGGTTCATTTGATATGTGGACCTAGTCTATTGCAAAATATATGCCGATTCAGTGACTCCCAAGGATCATTCACGTAATCTAAAGATCAATAGACTGCATAGGTATTCGAATAATGCCACACGGTGTAAATAGTGAAATAGTCCTTGCGATCGTAATCAACGCGTTATCCGGCGCGCTTGCGGAGTCAAAGCCATCTCGTTAGAACCACTGGAGCGTGTCGAGTCGCCGAGCGTGTAATGAAACACTTCCACTCGGCCAACAACCGTTAATGGGACATTTAGCAGTAACAAAGCTTTCTCTGTACTGCAATAAAGCAATTATCTCGACGCTAACGTCATCTTATGTAATTCACGGAGTAGGTATGTGCGTTTCGTTTATTTTCAGATACGAATTAAACACAATAGCTAATAATGTACGCCTTGACTTTATGTATCGCCTTTGGATGAATAAAAAAAGAGAAGAATATAACCAATGGTACAGTAATAATTGCAAATCTAAGCTTGATAGGTATATCCTGCAGATAGGAATACACAATTACACATCATAATTAATGGCTACGGCCGTTTTAAATCGCAAATTCACAGCAATTAGCAAAACACCTTGATTGAAGATTAGATATTTCCTGCAGCGATATCAATTAAAACCTTTATACCTACCTACAAATCACGAACATTAACTTGTGTCGAAATATCCATAACGAACGGCTACATTTCCGGATTCTGCAGCAACCTAGGGTCACTAAATCGGACACGGACTTACTGGGAAGCTGTCGTGACCGCCCCACCATTGAAGACACGGTGTGTGTGCCCAACTTACCAGTTGCCCGGTATGACTGCATGACTGGTATGGTAGTGGTATCACGATCGACCGCGTGCAGTAAATTGCGCAACGTGCTATTGAAAGCGCACGGAGGCGGGCGGCCAATCTTCCTCCATCTCACGACGCGTCCCGGACGATCGTGACTGGAATTCTTGATTCCACTCAGACAAGATCGGCAAAACCCGCGCTTACAAACCTCACTGTCCACGGTGACCTTTTATTTCAATTGGGGATTTTATACATACATCGTTTAAAAACAACTTTGTTTGTATGTACGTATCAGGTCGGTAGGTATATTCTTAGGCAAAAATTTCATTACATCGTTTTGTAGCGCAACTACGCAAATCACAAGCGCTATCAGGTATGCTAAACCTTTTATTAAAGTATTATAATAAATAGGTATATTATTCGAACTACTAAAATAGGTATATTAGTCATAATAAGTTGTATGTATTATGTAGATGTAATAAGTTATTGCATAAACCAATCATTTTTTTAGACTTGGTTAACTCAGACTGCACCTTAATAACCTTGGGAGTACCTACCTACCTACTTTCACCGAACACATTGTTAAACTCTGCTAAATTCTAATTCAATGATCACTCTCTGATTACCTATTTCACCTATATCCAATAATTTAATAGACTAGGTATGTAGAGATCAGATTTGGTATAGGTAGGTTGGTTTAATTTATTGTTGCCGCAAATGTTCTAGATCTAGACGGGACAATCAATTAATAACAAGTGATTGTTAAAATGTGTAAGTGTATACCTATAACCTATTTAGGACGTAAGTATTGTTGCCTTGAAAGTATATTTTTACCGAAATACACTTATGCCCGATTTCTATATTCAACAACGACTCTTTTTTGCTACGGTCAGTTATATTTTGACATATTTTCTATAGCATAAATGTCATAATTTAACCGTCCGTAGCAAAACGAATCGTTTTTTGAATATGGAAAGCGGGCATTATAGGCTAGGGATCTCATCCGTCCCAATCAAGTCGGGACAGTCCCGCTTTTAGAAATCATGTCCCACTGTCCCGCGGTACCCGAACATGTCCCGCTTTAAAAATATTAAAGTTTTACCTACCAATAAATTTGTTATGTTCCCTTCCTTAAGCCGAAATTAGACGGTTCATTTTTGCTTTCATTTTCGATGCTTTATCCATGAAATATCGAAAATGAAATGTCTAAATTGACGTTCATCAGAATGTGCCTTCGCGATGAAAGCTTCCGGCTATACAAACAACGCATTCACTGTTCATCATTCACCATTCATCGCAAAAATGAATAGCGCCCACCTTTTCGACGCGGCCGCCGTGTTTAGATCTAAGCCCCCTTTATCTACCTATCACATTTTCAGTCCACTTGTAACACTGTTTTTTCTTAAAATTTCATAAAACACTAATTTTGCAAAAACACTTTGGTTTCACTGTAGTTTTAACACAAATTTCACAACTAAAATCATAATTACAATAACTTTGTCAATTAATTTCACAATATCAATGTCAAGTGTCAACGTCAACGTCGTTTCACGTCACGTCAGTGACATTTGCAATTATCTTTGGTCATTATTCACTTTTTGCATAAACAAAATAAATCTCGCGTTTATCCTGGCCTTATTTACAAAGATAGTTTTCTTTCGCCCAAAATCCCGTGCTTCCATTTAGGTGGGTTGATTTTCTCAAAATTCGGAATTTGACATTTGGACCGTTTGTTTTGATCATTTCTATAGACATATTTTAATAAAATACACTTAAACTTATAGATCATATAATTATAGTTTCGTCGAATAGAATTTGGAAAGCATTCACAATTTGTTTAAGGTTAATTTTTCATTACGTTTTGTTTTTCAACTAAACATAACTTTAGCTGGAAATACTTATTGCATAGGTATTGTAGAATTTCGAAAGATCCGTATGTTGACTTGACACATCTTGAAGCAAGTTAAGAGTCTTACGAGTGTTATGAAATGAATTTGGTTTTAGGAGAGGTTCCGTCGCCAATACGGCGCTTAACATTCAGCAAACGGACCTCGGCTCCGTCGCTTCCACATAAACGCAAATCTGCGCGCAAGTGGAGCGTTGGTTTAGTCTATCGTCTAGGTTATGACTAGTCTGTGAGACATCGATCGAAGTAATTTGTTATTGATTTGAAGATCATAAAGTTTTTATATATTTATTTCGTAGGTATTTCTCTCGTTTTCCGTGTGAATTTAATTCGAAAAGCCACCCTGAATTTAACAAAGTGAGTTATTTTTGTTTTCAGCTTGAAGAGTAAAAGCTCAATCATATTTATAATCGCCGGCGCGCGATTCGGTGAATTAGTTGAATAAATAAATTATATCAATAGATAATACTCCGCCCACACTAAGGTATCTAATTAACTTATTATATTTCATGATTTAAAACAGATTTTGTTAATTTTATTTTTATTTGTGGGTAAATTGATTATTAAATCAAACATATTACATTTCCAAAATTCGCCTTTTTCATCCCCTATTTCATTAAAAAACCTTGATAGTAAACGGCATCTTAGTGGGATTAAGGCATATATTGAGTAACACTTGCGAATTTCATGTTAAATTCTAAATTTTCACAATATTAAGTTTCACATCCTTCTTTGGCAAAGAACTCACAAATTAAGCTGTTTTCTTTTTATTAATAGCAATAATTATACACAAAATTGGTGCTCTCCCCTCCATAGGTCCTTTTTATTAACTAACCAATAAGACAATTTGTCGATTTATTAAAAATTATGTTTTAGAATTCATTTGCTATGTTTATTACATGAAGTTCAAATGTATTGACTGGGATTCCTTCAGAACTCAGTGTTAGACCCACTGACCTCAAGATCATAGGCATATTTAATTATATTTTTAACATAACACTGTGCTATGAATCTCCAGGGCAGTTCCCGGAGGCCGTAGGGCTCCGCTGCAACTAACCTACCTAATAACCTAATATCAAGGAGGAATTCTGTGGAATTACACAAATAATATTAGAAACAGAGAATAAGTTAAGAAATTGGAATATTATATCTCTGACCCGTGATCGCAGAAACTTAGCATTGAAGGTATGACCCACTAACAACCGCTCCGGGGAAGGCTACTAATTTCTTTTAAAAAAAATGAAACCTATAACTATTTGTTCGTGTACTTTATTGCCCCTCATTTTGTAGTTTTGTACCCAATTTGAACCTGATTTTTACCTGCCGAGATTGATCAAACAAACCTGAACCATCCTGCCCTTGGCTTGTATTAAATAAAAATTTAGTTAAGTGCTTTGCATTGAGGGATTTTGTTAACTTCAGTAACATTATGCATAAGTGAATTACAACCATGTACCTACCAGAATAAAGCTTTTCATTTTGTATCGGACTAAAGGAATAAGTTTGTTTTTTTTTCCTTCAACTTTAAGATTTCCCTATATTACTACAATTTAGCAAGAAAAAGCATTACACACTACATCTTTTGTCATAATTGGAATGTGTCCTTAGCGTCCTTTGCCTATGGTCCGTCCTTTGGCGTCTATGAAGTTAGACATACCCTGTGGTAGTTCTTTTTTTTGGAATGCGAAAGCAGGACACCGCTTTCGTAGTATTTCAACAAAATACGGGACCCCTACTAGGTAGGCCTATATGGTTCACAACAACTGATTGATAGATGAAAATGATCTAATCGCCAAAAATAATAGCACGGTAATAGTATAGGTACTATAATAGGTTTAACAGCCTTTTTATTTCATTGGTTAGACATTTTTCTTAATTTCGCGCGGCAGATTATGTAGACAAAAAGTTCAATAAATGCTATTTCATTAATTTTTGTTCACATTTCATGCATCACGTACGTAAATAATAATATTATGCAAGAACAGTTTATTCATGGTCGTTCTACTACTAGGTAATTGACTAATCATAAATCCTTAATCGATCTTAAGAACTGCAAAGTAATAAATTCATTAACCTTACTCTAGCTAGTCATCATTACTTAAATAATTTTAATACTTTATCGGACCTATTAGGTACCTTTAAGATTGTCAATTCAAAATTGTAACTTCCGTGAAATTTTTATAAAATACATGAAAACGTAAAAATATTTGTACCTGCCAAATATTTGTTGAAACAAACGTACAATTACTTAAAACAAAATTAGAAAATAAGATGTTATACGATTAGGGAGATGAATTGCCTATAATAAGAAAATCTATTAAAAATACTCACGTTTTAGTGTGGATACAAAAGATTATTAACTATTTAATGCTCCAATTCTCTTCTCAAAATAATAATGTCAAAATGTCTATTTATAATCACACAAATATTCACACAGCAATGGTAGCAGCCACAAGATCTCTTAACAATAAAATGACAAAAAACACAAAACGTCAGTCACTATCACAGGATTCACGAAATACAAGTTATTTATCCTCTAAATAGGAACACTTATAATTGAGAATATATCTTCTTTATATATCCTCGATTGTAGTTCTGAATCGGAGGCAGTGAAGCGTGCACCTCGAGATATCACTTCCAGGCGGCTATGGTATCTGAAGATTCACGACTCGATCAAAATGTTTCGTTGGACAGACATGCGAAAACGTCAAAGGCGCACAAAGAACTGAAACGCGGGGAAACGCTTGACGGAGGAAAGGGGGGCGGGGAGGGCGGCAACGCCAGTCTCGCAGCGACGTAGCAGGCAACGTAGCAACAAGTGAACGGCAATGCGGGTGTGAGACGGGGCCCGGGGACGCGGGGAGCTCCTCCCCGCTGCGCATACAGAGCGCACCTGATGGCGTTGCAGCCTGGCCATGTCCTGCCTGCCTACTACAAAACAAACTATTTTTTTTTCAAGCAGATGCGGATAATCACTATACGCACCCGATGCCTTCGACATCCAACAGCGTTGCTTTGATAATAATATAGGTACTTATCTATAATCAAAGCAGCGTTGCTTGGCTACAAACGACCGTTATGATGATAATGATATTTTATGTCATTAATTATTAATACGCTCGCTAGCATGATAATTTCAGAGCTAACACGTTCCGAGTTGACAACTAAT
The DNA here is from genome assembly GCA_963935595.1 of Schoenobius gigantellus. Taxonomy (NCBI): domain Eukaryota; kingdom Metazoa; phylum Arthropoda; class Insecta; order Lepidoptera; family Crambidae; genus Schoenobius; species Schoenobius gigantellus. The sequence goes on along the minus strand of OZ012553.1, from coordinate 25,550,684 downwards.
TCAACAATAGGTACTCGTAGGTACCTGCTACCTATCAGCAGAGATGGATAATAAGTACCTATATCAATAATGTGCTTATTGTACCTATTTTACAAAAAAAGAAACTAACTTTCCTGAAATTTCAAACAAGAGCTGCGGTCTATCTGATTTTAAATGATAAAAGTACCTAATGGGAACATTTAAGTTTTTAAAGTAGTATTATAGGTAGGTACTATGTATGTATGTACCTACAACTAACAAAACCCAACACAGACATCAATATCACGTCAAACTTAGCATACCAATCTAACTTGGAACCACAAAAAGAAATATAAACAATACCTATTTGTTTATGTTTTATTGTTCGTACCGGCCGATCGTTGACCAACATACGAGTACCTACCTACCTACAGAATAAAATTTACGAAGCATTAAACATTTGGCATGGTCCCAAGTATTCCGTGACAAGCTATCTGACTTCAGTTTTATAAATAACACAAAGAAGATGAACTACATAACATGATTTAGATAGAAATCTTTAGCGAGCTCTCAAAACAACATTAATACAAGAATAACGATGACTAGCGAAATAAATTCCAAATACTTACATCTATTAATTTCCTTGCTAGAATATAATGCGAAAAAAGTGACAATAACAAAATTTAATAGGAAACTCAATGTATTAAAAGTTAAAACGTACTCGATACAAAGATACCTGACCCAGTCGTATTTTTGCCAACGTAGGTAGGTACCTATGTCAGTAATTTTACAATATGGCGTGTTTCAGTGGTTTCGATTCGATGATGCGGGCAGCCGGATGCCTACCTATTCAAACAGAGCGGAGCGAAACCTGCTTTTGGTTAAAAACAAGCGAAGAGGTCACATACCTCGCACTGGCCTTGTACTAATCGAGTTAGCGGTTGCATTTGAATAATTCGCGCAACACCATCAAAAAATACTATTGTTGAACGCTAACGTTACCCATTTATATAATGACAGCTTAATGATGTCGGTTTTTATTTTGATTGCTTTTCTGAAACATGGCTTCAGGAACAACATGTTTCGTTTCAGTCGCAAAATTATAAACTGTCAAAAGTTTTGCCCTCGACTTTGTCCGAATTTTTTTAATTCCCGCACAAAGTGTAGCTACGATATAATCGCATAAATATCCTCAAAATTCCATTGTGAACGCAAACAACTTACACCAGCGCCCCTAGACAAAAGCCACACGCTAATTTTTACAAATTATCCAATAACATAATACATGAGACACCAATTAACACAGTACATTTTTGGCTTAATTCTGTTATGATTTGTCGTGTCACTTGAAAGGTAAATCATTTTCGTGTCGTATCACTTAGAAACGAGGCAAAAACATTATTAGCTTATTCACAAAAACCGGAGTCACGATCAGGAAATACGCTGGCAATATTTATTTTGTCGCTTTCATATTATAAATCTACGGTTAACTTGCCAAGTTTTGCTATTCGGTTACATAGTGAAATTAAATATTTCCACTATTAAGTTTTTATGTTTCATTCTACTTTGAGTTATTGAGTTTCTAGTCGACGGAAATAGTTCAACGTTACCGTCGACTGAAAAATCACCTTCGATTCAATCAAATTCAATTAACTCACACAAAAGGCTAATCTTCAAAGTCAAACTAAGTTTCGCTAAGCGTCGGCTATTACAAGGTATTTTAGAAGCCAATTAATATCAACATCTGGCTTGGAAGTTAGAAAATTTCTATTTCGTTCACCGATCCAACACAACTTCCAAAGGCGCTTTGTAAACAATATAACACTTTATACGTTAGATAAGGGAGATAATGGGTAGGTGCGGAATTCACAGATAACGCGGACAAACACGGCAGTCGATAACACGGGCCAGTCGATAACCTGGTTGCACCACTTGATAGCTGTTATCTATATTCAAACAGCGTGAATGCTGTAAACGCTTTCGCCTTGAGAAATGCAAATACACGCCAACCGACCACATAATTAATAGATTGTATAAGATAATTTAATTGTACCCGATCATAAATAAACGATTAATCAGAACGATTAAGTTTTAAGCTTCTTTAAAAATTATATGACATACAAGAGTATTTTAGCAATTCTATACATTTCCTAGAAATAGAATAGATTTTAAATATTTGCTGACATACATAATAATGATATACTAAAGTTTTACATAAGATGTTTACTTAATTACCTCAAAAACAGTATATAATGAAATGACGCAGATAGTTTTTTTTTATAATTCTGATAACTTGAACACTTTATTTTGCGTAAGTATATGGTTTTATGCGTCAAAAGGTTACATATTTGATTTAATTTAATCGTAATTATGTAGGTAAGTTCAAGTGTCATGATATGATTGATATAAATAAACATTATAAACGCATATTAATTTCCATAATAAACACAACAATATCAATATGTGCTATCTGTTTTTAAGATTTTGATGTAGCTAAAATTACACATGGTGTTGGTCGACAGTTCTCTTTGCGTACTTGGCTTGACAGACTACCGCGTGTCTAGAAACTTATTTTCAATTCGAGAATATGTATAATATGTAGGTATATGAGAGGTTTTATTGAGTAAAAAGCACCGAAACCCTCGGAATAACCCCGAGTGCTTATAAACTAGCATTAGATGTATGTTCCTCTTTGTTTCCTAGTTCCAACTTTCCATCAAAATACATTAACAGCATATATGATAATAGAATAAGATTTATTAACATTAAAAAAAATTCCAATACTACATCGTTTATTGTATGTAGGACCAAGTCCAAGTGTCAAAATAAAACAAGAATCAAACGTCAAAGTTAATCAGCGCGAACTCTAAAGTCGGCCCCGTCATTTTCTTCGAATACAATTTTTAAGAACAAAAAGTAATTAGAAATGAATCCTATTAATTTGTGTTTTTATTTATTTACTTATTTATTAAGGTACACCAACAGTATAACACGTACTTACGTTCTTTCTAATATTAAATTACTAACTAAATGTATCGTCCTCACATGCCTATAATAGGTATGCACAACATTTATGACAACATATTTTTTATGATAAGGAAGTTGTAACTATGTTAACAGAACGAAAGCAAATTTATTTAAATATTAATAACTATAATGACATCTCTGTGTATTCAATGTGTTTCAATTCTAGAGAACGGTTGGTGTAAACCAAGATTAGCTCTACAACGTGGTATATGAAACAAGTTTGAACGTGATGATTTGGATATCTGTAAGAAACATTTAAAGCGATTTTATCTTAATACAACAACACTTCACCCAATCATGAATTTTTCTTCCGTTACTATAATTCTAATGACAAACAATTGTGATAACGAGGTAAAATTTGAAGAAAACACTAATCAAACAACACAAACTGGTATGGCACAGACAGATACACCTATCTCATCGAGTGTGTGTACTTATTGCTATCGTTTAGTCAACGAAACCATTGTCACAGCTGACTATCATATTTGAACCGACAAACAGCAACCTGCAAACACGAGCTTTCAGAGTTATCATTCGAATACCGACGTTATGTTCGGCGATATAGGATCAAGAGTCTTAATGTCAACGTTATTTATAGCCTGTATAAAGAACCGTTCGTTCTCCCGATTTCCGGAGTCCGTCCATGAGTCACGACCGCGTGGGAGAGATTACAACTGCCACAGTATAACTCCTCTCACGATACCGCTCGAAGACGTGAGGACAAATCTCTCCCCTACTGTTCATCCCAATTATACATTGATTACATTTTCTTGCAGGGGAAGCGCTTTGTGTTTTATTTATGACGACAGACGCTCTAAGCCCTTCTGTAGAGTCCCCACAACTACTTGATACATCGGGTAATTAAAACACATGCTATTACTAATACTACCCTGACATAACTAAAATTAATTCATTATTTTAGTTTCCTGAAGTAATTTAAAAATACTTTGAACCAACATAAATGGTATAACGTGCAAAAACAACATTTTTACGTTACAAAACGTTCTCGGTAGGAACAATGAGTTATTCATTCGTCGTTATCGATAGCTTACACAGCTGCGGCTCGCAGACACTTGCAATGCGATTAAATTAATTCTTAACCCTGGCAGTTATGATGTAAAAGGTGTAGCATATTGTGATAACGATAAAATGTTGACATGGAAAAAGTCAAGTTAACGTCCGAAGTTGATCAGTCATAAGTCCATCTGTACGATATGTCACTACAGACTCGTTAACAATAACAACAAATCTAAATCAGTGCCTGTTGTAAATGAATTGCATAGAAAAAACAACTACTACCTATAACTATCTTCGAAATGGATGTTGAGTCGTACACCGTCATCGCATCGCTCATGGACCGGTCTGCCGCGATCGAATGTCAAAAACCGCACGACGCAATAAATTGTTGTCTTATGGAGAGTAAACATCGACGTTCGGCCGCATTCATGCATAATTGATGAGGGTTCGGAACGAGCGCGTGGATTCCTGGCGTCGGCGGTCACGACTCGGCCGGCCCCAGCGCCTCCGGCAGCCATTTTGTGGAGCCTGCCCGCCCCAGGCGCGCCGCCACGTGAATATTAATACGACCTTAGGACACACAACTACGCGCACGATAATACCTCCAATTTAACCATACACATTTTTCTTCACTTCCGCTGCGCTTGTGTACACGCACGTCAGCGATAGCGACCACGGCGCGATAAACATTGCACACAATCTTGGCCGGGCGCGCAGCGACAGCGAGCAATTAATGCAAAATGATCATTATTAGTTTCTATTGTTACCGACTGGGTAAATAGAGCATTGCGCTGCACCGGTGTAATACATAATTCTAATGGCACAATACAACAGGGGGAACTCTCACGCACGGCCATTGTACCGTGTAATCGTAATCAAAAGGCTTTTCTCTCGGAACGAGCCGCTCATCATTAATAAAGACGTTTCACAACAATTACCCGTAAGAGCGATCGACTTGCACACGGCTGCATGGAATTGGATCCGGTAATCGTCTGCAATATGGTTTCTATTTCGCAAAGTCAGTATTTGGTTAGCGATTCAATTGTTCGCGTTATTATGCGAGTGTTTCGATTAGCTGAGAGGTAGGTTTTATGGCGATAGGTTGCGGTCGAAGCCTACGGGCGGCGGCACCCTCATTACCTACCAAAGAAAGTCTAAGTCTACCGCCAAGTGGAGTGGAGTTGTAATAATATGAAATGAAATACCTCGCCCGCCCGTCTGCTTGGAAACCGCAAGCCTGGAACTAACGCACGCTCACATTCACATAGCGAACGTTTAACCGTGCACTGTGCGCAATCGACACGATCCACAATGAGATTTTTAACCATTCTTATACAGACTGTGGTTTCCTTTACAACGTTCGTAATGATAGCAGAGCGAGCTAATTACAGACTCCAACAACAAAAATACCGGAAGGATGAAATTTTTGTACGTATAATGAATTTGTTTGGAATCATAAACAAACTACTTTACTCATTCATAAGTCATTACGAAATGGCCGATAGAATACAATGCCGAAGTTTTATTCCCATAGCATTACGTGGACGTTGTAAATTATCTATAATAAGTAACTATAGGGACATAGGTACTACATTAAAGCTATTTGGTTTTTTATGTTTCAATGTTATATGTTTGATGCAATCAAAACTGTCAACATTGACAAGATAGAAGAGAAGGATCGATGGAAAGTTGAGTAATGAAAGCCAATATTTAGATCAGACCAGGATTTTGATAGAAACCTGACAATTTGTAAAACAAGACCACTAAAATGATTAAGTCAAACTAGGTAGGTAGGTATGCAAATCTAAGAAGAAATAGGAAAGGTTCAAACTTTAATTGAGTTAACGAAATCGTTGTAAAACAACCGCATAATTATGAGAAAAACGGCAATGATTTGAGAGAGCCCATCAAAAAGTCGTTCCATACGAATGCCCACCGCAGGTTCAATGTCAAACGTAAGTATGCGCGAGTTCACTGACAGCTGCGCGCGAAGCAGCCGCACTTCCTGGCAGCACCACCGGCCCATTGTTTGTTACGAACAACACATACTTTTTATGCGGCACCATTAAATTACAACACGCCACGCGGGTCTTGCCTTTCGACTTGCAACGCTTTTTGCTCGACCGACCGACCGACTGAAACCAGCCCCTCTACTGTGTAATTCAGATCCATCATCATCGCTTTCAATTCTGGCAAACAATTTGCATCCATCATCTCTTCATAATAGACAGTCGGCACGGAGTCTTGTTTTGGCACCGTAACAACTGTCAGATCAGAATCAAAAACAATCGTGGTAGGTTTTGACTAAAATAATAACATCCGAGATCTCGGAATACGTATTTGCGATTACTCTCTATAATTAGGAGCATTTTCCTAAGCTTGCTGACTAAAATTATCTAAGCGAAACCACGACGAAGATATCACGTTTGATTTCTAAAGAAAGATATATTAAAATGAGGGCGATACGCTCGCAGTGCCTATACACCCACATTACAATAATTCATAAACAACTTTTAGCAGTTAATGTACTCAGCGAATATGCCAAAGCCTCTAAGTTACAAATAAAACATTTCACCGTTCACGTTTTACGAGTCAATGATGTTGGCATACATGATTCCCCTGGAGAGTTTCCAACAGATAGACGCTGGGAAATATTGGCGTGAGATCTGAAAGTCGTGACCAATGCACACGAATGAGCTCTCACTGTTAATTCGCAAATCAAAGCTCACAATGCCTGCATTGTTACAAAGTTGCATTCTTTAAGTGTTTTCAATTCGATTCACAATACACAACACGGTTTCCTATCGTGACATCATGGAAAAAGTCACACAAATTGGAATCCATTACAAGGAAAAGAATGTGTTAATGTTTTATCAACATTGGATAAGAAAGATACACACGTATTAATTGACAAAATACATAAAGTATAATTAACATTATCAGAAATGGAATGACAAATATTTCCAAATGCTATATTAGCTTAGAGTTCCAGAGGTCTAGCATTATTAAATTTAGCACAACAAACAAACACGGCAAGTTATAAACACCGCAAAATGCAAACCGGACAAATGCACACTCATATTACCTACATGTGAATTTGGACGCCTGCCAAGAAATGTTTCGAAATGTTAACAGCAGTGGTCCGGTCTTCTAGGAATGTAGTGCGAGAAAATATTTGGAATATTTACAATTGGCGCAAATAACACTGACGAATGTTTCTGTGCAGATATCGGCCGGTAATTGGATCGAAACTAGAAGGAAGCCTTACTTAATTACACACAAGCCTTACAGTTTAAAGTGAAGTACGATTAGTAATATTGCCCGCTTATATGTCATTTTGTGGTCTAAGCATTGTAATGTCATCCATTGTATAGCTTGCACATTGTGTACCTATACGAATGGTAAATCCCCGACATGTTAGTTTAACACCTCACCAAACTCCTCTTTTGAATCACATCACACATTAACGTCACCATTGATCGATTCCAAAGATATTTGAAGTATTTGATGTAAGTAAAGTAAACAGTTTTTCCTCGAAAATTTCTTCATATTACCATTATATCTAACTTACTTTGCTGACATGTATTATGAAATTTGCAAAGATTTCTCTTTGAGCAACATCAGAGAGATTCGTAAATATGTTTTCGATGGCACTGATAAATTTCGTTTTTGAAGTTACTTTCCCTTATTCCCAAGATGGTACGTAGGTTAATAAAATCAATATAGAGTACATTCACAGTATTTTCGCCACCCTTGAAGATTCCAAAGGATATCTACTCGTACTTACAAAAAATATAAAGTATTCTCAGACGTCAAACCCATTAGATAATTCCTTGTATCCTATTATTGTACAAGGTGAACGTTGTATTATAATACTCTATTATTCATATTATAATACAACGTTCATATAACAACGTATACTGTCTTATTTAGAGAGCTTATAATATACTTAGTTAACGAATACCTAATAGAGCCCTTGTTAACTAATACCCACTTCAACTTAATTCACACAACCATTGCAAATTCATCAAAAACAATTACTTACTTGAGTCACAAAGAAAACATTTCTAGCAATATCCAACCAACATCGGGCGCAGAAAGAACTCATTTGAACGTAAGTAATTTAATCTTCAAATATCGTGTATTACATCGAATTATTCTTGAATTGCTCTGAGGTGTAATGAAAGGAAAATGTCGCAATCGCTCTGTCTGTTGCCGGGTGCATGAATGGGGGCCGTGGGGGCCGCCACCCCCACCGCGCTGTTTACGTCGTCACCCATGAACCTCAATAAATCCCCTGACAAAACTTCGCTTGTACTTTTCATTTTGCGCTTACGTGAGACTTTTTAACGTGATTTTCGCAAACTGAGAATATAAGTGAATACATGATAATAATCATTAAAACTCTATTCCACACAAAGACAAAGTACAACAGAAATAACAAATGGACTTAAAGCGGAAATGTGACAATGGGCGGCCTTATTGCAAAAGAGCAATCTCTTCCAGGTAACCTCGAACAATCTCTTCCAGGCAACATTTTCAACGCCCGTACAAATTGATGGCAGGACGTTTATTGTTTTCACTCCATTTCATCGTGTTTCTTCGATGGATTCTAGTGCGGAGTCTAGCACGACAAAGCGAGTGTTACGAAACCAATTAAGCCATGAAGTAGCCTTGAGGTATAATAGACCAATGACATCTGTTACACACAACAATGAGATATAGTAAGTAATGGGAGAAATTCCGAAAAGGGAAGCGGACATAATTTTTTTATTAATGTCCGTCTGGCAAACTATTAGAAATATTGCACGCGATTTTTCTTCTTTTATTTTACATAATTTGCGACGATACGCTGTCATGAAATTTCGCACCAACAGGCAAGTTTTTATATGTTTGTGACGCAGCGAGTCTCCCACTCCATAACTTTAATGCGCTTTATCTCAATAGGTTTTCGTTATTTAGACAAAGCAAAAATACATGTTTGACTTTCTTTATTATGTGACGGACTTATTACATTTGAATTTTTCGTATTCAGTCAGCACCTCTATTGGTTTAAAATCTCCAACAAGACAAGTTTTGGATTTTTTTCAAACTCAACTCTACCTATAGTTGAGCTATTAGTAATTGAAGATATGTCAATAAACACTTTTTTTATTTACTTTATTTTTCTAATATATTACAATATACTTTACATAATACAGTATATTATAAACTACACAATGTAAAACTTCGTCAAATTGTTTGCTTGGCACGAGAGGGTGCTTGTAATCGGAGACCAATACAACTCCTCCACCTCTTCAGTCTACTCCAACCAATTTATCCACAGCTGTTCTAGATTCGTCACAAGCAAATAATTTGGGTCGCGCTAAATTGTTTTTGTTCCAATAAGTTTCGCTAAAATAAACAGTACAGTAATTGTATACAATAGCAGTAGAAAATATATATATTTCTTAAGATACACGTCTAGTCATCTATAACATATGTGTGTGTGTATGTATGATTTTCAAATCTGCAAGGATCGTTTGTATAAATGAAATAGGTACTTGCCTTTTCCTACCACTGCCTTATTTTTTTTTTATTAATCTACACACTCTCTCCTCTTCTTATATTTAATCTTAATACTTTCGACAGATCTCAGGAGCTACTTATATGTGTCCGACAAATACCTCCAACGTTAAAGGAAACATCTATAAATTGGTCATCAGAGTTATCATTATGTATGGATCTGAATGTTGGTCAACAAGGAAGACGGATGAATGAAAAATTCACGTGGCGAAGATGAGAATTTTAAGATGAATGTGTTAAGAAGAATGTTAAGATGAAATAAGAATGGATTAAATTAGAAATGAATATTAATAAGAGGAAGCTCGAAAGTAACACCGGTTACAGAGAAGATAATGTAACAGGTTAGCGTGGTATCGGCTTGTGATGAGGAGGAGAGAATAAGAGTCATATTTCCAGAAGAGTTTTATGCATGAATGTGGACGGACACAAGGCTGGAGGAAGAAAATATTGATGGATTATGGATTGCGTGAAGGCAAAAGTGTGTGCGAAAAATGTAAGTGCTGAGATGACATACCTACATATAATAGATATGAATGCAAGAACAAAACATGATGCGAACCCATGACTAGCAAAGATGATGTTCGCCCGTCATCATATTGACCACGACCAATTTCCGGGTTTAGCACTTACGCCCGCACTACAATATTATATTTAACCCCGATTGCTTCCGCTATGATGGGTAAATTACTATTTACACATCTAATAGTCGATGTGTGTGACTTCAGAGAAAATCGAAACGCCCAACAACAAAGAACGAACGGCATATTAAGTAGGGCCTAACTGTATTTATTATCTAATAACTTGGTGCCTTTGAGAGCGGAGCTTGTTTCCAACATTCGGTTAGCTTCGCTCCCGGGCGGTTGCCATGACTACGGCGAGGGCCACACTTCGCAGAAAATATCCCCCGCTTTTGTTGCCTAGCACCCCCGACCGAGCAGCTGATTTCATTCATATCGAATTACCTACCTCGGTTTTTTCTTCGTCCGATCTCTTGACTTTGAATAGGGATAGAGCTTACCTGTACACCGTTTATTTTTTTGGATTTATTAAAGTAGATATTACGAAATCTTACAAGCATTGTACGATTAAGATAAAACAAATAATAAAAATATAAAAAACCGACTAAGCGACAAAAACGGTCATTTCTTTTGATCCTTTAAACTTACAGGTTTGATTTTGTGACAGTTGATAGAAACTCGAATATTTGATATAATTTTCAGTTTAGACACTGTTAGCGCAGAGGTCGAGTGATCGCCTACTGCGTAACGGGTCGCGGGTTCGATTCCCGTACGGGACAAATATTTTGTATGGTCTACAGAAATTTGTTCCGGTCTGGGCGTATGTGCATGTGATATTCTATGTTTGTAACTGCACCCACGACACAGGAGAAAATCTTAGTGTGAGGCAACGTTTTCTTTTAAAAAAAGAAAAGAAAGAAAGTTTGATATCTTTTCGTCTTCCTGAGAAAAAGGGTTCCGTTTTTCCTTTAAAGGTACGGAACCCTAAAAGAAACAATACAATTGACTACGTGGCGAGGTAACATCCATATACTTTACTCAATGTAATTTACTAATGTATTCATCATATACAATACACATAGGTATTATGAAACGACACAAGAAACGTAACAGTGCGTCATCATGCAATCATTTACAACATTTCGTTGACATCGTTAATATTTCCGCGGCGGAATGACTAATAAATTTGTATTTCTAAGCGATTTAAGTGCCATATTGTATTGATTACAAACACTGCCATACCTACTTCAAACGAGAATTCACAGCATTATTTTATACTGATAAACGAAAAATACCAGGCAAATTTAATTCGAACGCAGGAATAATATTTTAACGAGCACGAGGTAACTTGGAATACAGACGTTTATATTACGGCAACCCTTCCCTTTATATAGGTAGGTATCTATCTATATAAAGCACAAAAGTCCTTTAGCCTCGCCCACCCTCATTCGTTCCCGCATTAAAGGGGAAAAAACATTGATGTAAAGATACCAGGCAGACAGCTCTGGGGGCGTTGGTATTATTCTTGAAAAGAGAGCAATTTGTCGTTTCACCGGTTGCTGTCTTTGTTTGCGAATGTGATCAAAGTTCGAGGCGGCAATAAGAATTCGTATGGCGCGCTGGTAATAACTGTACTTGATCAAAATTCACAATAACACTACTCAGTTACACGGAATACAGGAAATACTGCATAAATATACCTTGCTATAAATTAAGTAAGAGACACAAATTATTGTTATAAGACTTATAAGTCATAACGCAAATTTATTCAGGCATGAGTCAGTTTTCCAAGAAAAACTCGTCTTGCCAATTTGCTCTTCAAGAGTTTTTATTACAAAAAACAATATGCGAGACATCTGAGCACCACCGACAAATGACGAACACAAAAACAATTCAATAGATTGACGAATTTCATGACAAATTCACGTTCGTATGTTTAAATCACGTTTCAATGTTTCGTTATCGCTAAACGAATTTTTTCCATATCATATTTCCACTTCGAGACTTCGATCGTCTTATCTTTCGTATGAAAAATTGAACCACTTCAGATAATGTTTGTTTATCACCTTGAATCTACACATTCTTGAGTAGTCGTTTTATTTTTGCTGACAAGATCTCGCTTATTGTTGATGATCGGCGAAGCTATGATGACATCACTATTCTAAATTTCATATGAATCGAGAACGATGCAAAAATTAATAATGAGGACATCTGCCGACTGGCAGCAATCGCGACACGAGCATGACTCATTCGCGTGAACCCTAACCGACATCGACAACTATGAAATCGGCTGCCGAATTAATTTTGTTATTTACAAACTGGTTGCATAAAATAAATTATTCGCTTTAAATACGACGACGTGTGCCAATTTAAATGCCGTTCAGTTAAAACGAGAAGGCTAGCGTTATCAGGGGGAAATCGACACGTTTTATGTAGGCCAAAACGGCGGCTTCGATCGGCGCGGCGGAGTAGCATAATGAATGACACACAGTAGTGCGATTTATCGTGATAGTTTCGTTTTCACGTTCCACTGGCTCCGTTGTTCTCGCACTATTTGAAAACGTTCGCTGCGAAATGGGCGATTCGTCGTGACCAGCAAAACGAGACCTCTGGCTGTTTAATAGATAACTTCCTTTGGTGCAGCGTTATCATCGTCTACGGGGCAGGGGGGAGCTCGTAACAATTCGGCCAGTGGTCTCTACGCCCGTAGCCGAAGCAGCGTGACGTCCGCCGTAATCGCCCAAAGACGATTTGTTGCGCAACAGCCGCGACCGCTTGCTATTCAGCAGACACAACCTTTACTTTCTCAAACTCCATATAAACGTAATCGCCACCTCGAGAGACAAGTTTGGTGAAACTTTGCGGCCTTTGTTACGTAGGAGCTCCGTTTTAGGCAAGCGGGCTCTATTTTTGTCGGTCAACAAACCAAATTAGACATAATTACGTATCGCGCACACTTGATCGTTATGGTATATTTACATTAGACGACTGATTTAGGAATAAAAGCAATCATACGAGAACATATTAAACACGTGTCGCCAAATGTTGGATAGATATTATTTTTTTAATCACATGTTCTACAGCAGTCAACAAGTTCAAGAACTGCCAACTTATAATTGTTAGAAAACAAAAGTTTTAATGGAACTAACCATTCTTAAGGAGTTATTAAAATATTGCAGTAATAATATAATTACTTACTTACATATTCTTGTACTCGATGATCTGATCACGCAGCTGGCAGTCTCACAAGAATTAACAATTTATTAGTCAACCTACGTAATATGTTGACTATAATATACACTTTTCGCACGTATGATCAAATGTTGAGGTTGACAAAACATTGGCCGCGGCATACCTACCTATCACTAGCCAACAACGCATTTGAATCGATATTTCGCAAACCGACGGATTGTTGATAAAAATTAAACAGCTTACGAATTATTGATCGAAACTATTTTTATCGTAGTCACCCGGGAGGTTATTGTTAAGGAAAAATAAATTGCGATCGTTTACAATAAGACAGTCGCCGTCCATCCATCGCTTCTTTATAAAAGGATGGAGGCGCAGAATCTTGTGTTCACGACGCAATGGCTATCAAATTAAAGGCGATCGTGATAGATTTTTTTCTTCGACAATAACCCACCCGGAATCTATATCCGCTGTAAAATATTCAGAGCGTTCAGGTTGCATAAATAATGAATGAGCACTCGCATACGGTAGTTAAATCCATCGTTTTATGATATTTAAGTATAATAAAAGAGTTGATAATTTACCTTATCTACATGTTTTGGCATAAATGCATATTTGTTACTGGTTTAAAGGCCATTATGATGATCTAGGAGTGATGTCATTTTCCTCAATTATAAAAAAATTTTGACTAGCAACGCTGGCTTCAACACAAGGATAAGGTTATCATACTTAAAATTTTATTTCAGCAGATATAATACCTACAGAACTGGGATTTACTGATAAATGCATCTTACTTATCCCAAAAAGCAAAAATCGAGTTACTCGCCGTCTGGTCTGTCTCTCTGACCACAATAGTTGAGCCCACATATACCCGTGTCTGACAGAATGCAGACAGTTCATTAAAAGCAAAGAAATTAAAAAGTAACTAAGTCAAAACCCATTCTCCCTCTTTTCCCGAATAATTTAATATTATGCTCCCTTTCTTTATTAGCAAAGTGTTGATTCTTATGTTACTCACATCATCATTAGAAACATCCATCCCATCCTTTAGCAAATTGTAACCAAATACTTACATAAATGTTAACTCTACATTAGTTGTTTACATTCTTTATATTCAATACTTTTAAGAAATGTAATTAAAATATCAGAACATAATGCCAAGGTTGTAAACTTTCCTCGGTCGTAACTTACACGACAACAGCCTTTTAACTTTAATCCCGGCCGGCGGTTTAAACACGCCTTGACATTAAAACTTAAAATGGAAACCTCCAAAATAAATATTGTTACCGTTCATTGCCGTCATTAAGAAAAACGCTTTTTAACGACAGCAACTTGTAGTTCCAACACCATTCATTATACATACCGGTAAGATTCATAAATGGCTTACGAAAACGATACCTAAATAAAAATAAATGAATGGAGAAACAAGTGTTTTAAACTGACCCCATGTAAAATTGATCGGTATATAATATTTTCCTGGATCAAATGCAATGCTCGACAAACAAGATATGAAAATCACAAAATTAAAAACGAACAAATCATTGTTTCATGATGTTGAATGTTCTTAACATTGGAACTTTCCTGAAGGTAAAGATTCCTCGTCAACGATAAAAGTAAGCCGTGCCGTGACTGCTACGAGTATACAGTAAATAAATTATCCTCCATCGTCATTATGGCAAATGATAGCGCTATAAATAAAAACATCTGTCCTGTCTTGCGTGCCATGGTATAAACGAGTAGGTACAATAACTAATGTTATTTCTGCATACTACATATATAATTGATATAATACTGTTATTCATAGGTACTATTAGCAATCCACAAACGTTTGTGTTTATAATTGAATTATTCTTTTGCTTTTTCCTTCCTCAACAACATGCAATTAGACGAAAACTGTTAAACGGTTACTGGTTTCCACTGTGCTTATTTATAATGATTTCTGTTGCGTCATTCACCTTCATCGATATAAAACTTGATAAAGATTCATATTTGATTAGTACCGATTTTAAGAAGAGTGCAATATAAAATCTCGATTCACAACTGTCAGTTATGTGAACAAATTGGTATTCTCATACAACTAAAGATAAGACAATATTATCATCACCGAACTAAGATAATGTAGCAACATCAGTAAAGAATAATCCGTACCGATTATTCTTCGATGAATATCAATTTAAATAAAGAATCGATCAAATCAATAAATTCCACAAATGTTTATATCACACGTTTCATCGCACTTAAAGTATTAAACTTGCACAGCCTTATTAATAAAAATCGCCTATTCCCTCCTTAATCCGAACGTACTCTAGGAGTAGTTACTACCAGTTTAAGCTAGGAGTAGCTTTGTGTTTATAACATTATTAATAAACACGGAGTAAGCTTAGACTAACAAAGCCTTCCTTACTCTCGGATTAACGCGTATGTTATGGCAACCCTTGCAATTTAAAAGTAAAAAGAATGAGTCGGTGAACGATTTGAGCATCGTGTGACAGACAGAAATACATGGGATGACAGTTTTTTGTTTTTTTTTCACCTTTTTCAGTTTTAGATTGTCTTTCAAGGTTATTTTGTGGCGATTTGTGATCGCAATATTGCAAAAACTTGACACTTCTTATTAGTGGAGCGCTATTTTCAATTTCTTCGATTTCGTCGATCAACATCAAATCATCTAAATAATAGTCACTTTCCATTTTAATACAATACAAAATTAACCACACCAACAATAAACACAAATTCGCTCAATTCGACGGTGAAAAATAAAACGGTCGCCATCTAATGACAAGATACGTGTCAAAGTTGACAAATTATATAGATTTACGCAAAGACAACGCTACTCCAACCTTAATCTGTCGCTAAACTAGGTAGCTAGCAGGTATAACATTTACTCCGAGAGTAGAGTTGGATTAGCTTACGCCTTCCCTACTCCGTGTTTATTAATATAAAAAATGTTTACTACTGACTTAATACTCGGAGTAAAGTTACTCCTGCCTTAGTCTACGTTTATTAATAAGACGGGCAAAGTATACGATACGTTAAACGTTTGCTATTTGCATTTATCATATCTATATATAGTGAATCAGGTTTCGCGTGAGGAAAATCCAAATTGTAATAATGATTCGGCGTATGTTTTATGCAAATATTAATCGCGAATGTCACCTCCACAACAGGAAAGGTATTGACTTGTTATTTCCCAGTACATACTCCGATTTTGTAATTATGGTTATTTATTTGCCTGAGTTATGTATCTCGAAGTGGGCTAAAATGCCGCCGAGATATTCTATTCAGTGTAAATGAGCTTGGAAATGTAATAAAAATACTTCTAGTCTCTATTAGAATTCAAATGTTTTTCAAGTACAAATTTACAAATCAACTCTAGTAAACGATCCGTTCAGCGTCTGTTTAATATTTTCAACATCATCTTAACAAACACTGTTTGGTATGTAAATTCACAACGTCATACACTTACAAACATTAAATTAGAATGTATATTTGTTTACATATCTTTGCTTAAAAGTCGTATTACAGTCACCGATAAAACAAGATATTGTGTAAGGTATAAGCACTCAGAAGAAACCGGTTTCCTTCGAAATATATGACATATTTTAAAACATGATTGATAATGTAGTTGTTGTAAATTTTAACTTCTGCGCTAGTATTTTCTTACAAATTCCCTTCATAAGCACTCACTATAACACTCAACTGCTAAGTGTGAGCCGATCGATCCAAGGTCAATTGCACTATTAAGCACCTTAAAATTCAAAGAAACCTTGTTATCTAGTGTTTGCACTGGTACAGAACGGAATGTTTAGATGCTGGAAACAGATTGCGTGTTCATTTCTCAACAGTCGTGAGAAGAGATCACATTTAAAACAATTGATCGAGACTCAACGTTTATATCCAACTATCCTCAGTTTATAGTCTGTTACAGTTAGGTAGGATTGGTAATTTGATTTACGACTTTACAAGTAGGGCCGGTCCCTTGATGGCTGCGCGCGACCGGAGCTTTAATTAACGCATGTCCGCCCATTCGAGATTGGCGTGTAGCCATAAAATCTTCATACTACTAAATAACATACCACAAAATTATGTCATGTAATTCGCAATCCTCATTAACATCCAATAACACCGATTTAGATTAAGATAAAAGCAAACTCGTCTATATCGATAGTAGCGAACTCGTTAAAAAAGCTTTAATTGCGACTTACTGACAACACGTTTTCGTGCATAAACGAAACGACGACGTTAATAACATCATGGTAATGAATCAAAAGCCCAGAAGTCATTGCCTCAGTCGCCGTAGGCGTTCATAACTCATTGCTAATTAAATGTCGAGGTTCTTGACTGGATTGCCGTACCGGCGCCGGTGTAGTTTTAGTGATTTACGCCTGTTTTCCGACACAACAATGTTTTATGTCATCGTCGGACAGAGTTCGTTCGACTGGCGGCCCACACTGTGCGGAGTGCAATTATTAACATGGATATGTCGGCAATGTACCGAATCGCCCGTTCATCCGCGTATCAGCGTCGCCTATCTCGACTCGACACCAGCTCGTCAAAGGCCGTTGGCCCGCTTTACACGAGCGTGGGCCGCGCATCATGCGCACGACGCATTAGCCCGAGTATATACAGTTACGTGCAATGAACGTTGTCTATATTATCCCCTATTGTTTTCTGAATTAATTGCGTAACAGAGCAACTGCGCCTGCGCGCCGCGTCTCCTATTCAGCAGCGTCCGACCGACCGACGCTCACTTGCCAAAAGCTATTAATTACGAAAGAAGAATAGAATATCTCGGCGGCTAATCCCCCCGAGACGGTTACGGTTACCGACAACGTTGATTAACGACAGAGTCTCACACGTTTAACTCTTTCTGTGTGTACGTTTCTCGCTTGTGTAAACGCGAACGCGAATAACCTTCTTTTGGGTCGGCCGTCAGTTATAAATAGAAGTCGTACAAATAGCTACATTATATGCCGTGGAGTTATCACAGATGCGCTCCGTTGGCAGCCTTGAAGACGAGACCGCCCTAAAAAGTGGACGGGCCGCGTTCACCGGCTGAGGAGGAGTTAGATCGACATGAATCGACACGATGATTGGCGTCGCTTGGCAACAGAACGGGGAAAGGTGCAGAGCGTGCACAATAGAATGTCTAGATGGGGGTCGTTCGGTTCTCACTGACATTGAGTACGTTTTGCGTCTACGTCGTGCGAAGAATGCCAATGGAAAAACAACTGTTTGTTTCCACGAACCGACACGCATGACGAACCGACAACCGGTTACACGATACCGCGTTGAAACAATGCATTAGCAAATGGCGTTCAATAAAATTCAGATTGCCTCGTATACTTTTGTTTATAAATCGATACCGCTCTGCGAGGAATACAACGTAGCACATGCAACGCTAACAAAAAAAAATAACGCTAACCAAAGCAATTCCAATTGTGCGTTTAATCATATGTCGTAGTGTGTGTGTGTTGCAATAATGCTGTAGTGTAAAACTTTTTTTCCATCTGTTAGGTTAATGCGTAATAACAAACGAGTCGACTCTGAAACCGAACCGACACGCGCACATGTGACCTACTAAATAAAGGGAACGCACAAAGAACATCGACTCGAATTTGTTTAGCTTACACGTTGATATATCACTGAAATAAGAACTTGCACAGAGTATTTTTTCTCCATACGTTGAATACAATAAGACCCCGTCTCACAAATTAGAAGCTAATCTTCATTATAAATAGAATTACGTTTGAACAAGACGCTAGACTTTCACTTCAATAGTTGGATGATAATTTACCAAGAGCGCTCACGAAAATTAATTCCACGAGGACTTTCATCAATTCGCTATCTTCATTCCGCACAATTTAACGGGCCGTAAAATTAAGAAACTCCTACAAGCCATGACCGACTGCACAAACATAACAAATTGTATAGTGTCATTGACGTCAATTATTTGCTTTTATCGCTCCTAGATATATGATAGCACGAGTAGGCACACCAGCCAATATTAGTCGTGAAAACAATGTAAGTATAGAATTGCCATAGTGCAAAGTTTGCTTTGCGCGTGTTGGAGTCGGAGACAGTTGTGCAAATAGAGTTGCGCAATTCATCATGTTATTACTGTCGGTTCTCTGCTTACACAGAGAATACTTCGACGGTATTTCGCGTGGTTGGCAGTTATAGTATTGTTTTATCGTTTTTGTTATAACATTTAACGTATCATTTACACCATAAATTTTACTTTACTGGGTGTGAGGGCTTTCGAAACATTATCATCGTCACATCTGCCCATACACGTCCCATTTATAGGCACAAATCCCTCCTTTGAAGGGGAGGAACTTAATACACTACGCTGACCTTGGGTTGGCCGACGCGTAGTTACGAATGCGATAAACTCTCTTAGTCGACTCTTACGACATCCACGGGAGAAAAGGGAGCGGCGACACAATATATTTGTAATCCGTCATCACAGAACGGGTTCTGAAAAGCAAGTCAAATTACAACACGGGCATCCGAGCCAACCGCGGTGCGCCCCACTAACCAACAGAAGAAGCTACTGTGCACCAACCCGAATTTAGGTAAGCGTGGTTAATGACTCAAAACCCGTCATCCTTGGGGTGACTTTGCCCAGCAGTCAGCGAAGTGACTGACAAGGAGATGATGACTTACTTTACTAGCTGCTGTCACGAACTGTGCATCGCTTCAAAAGTAGGTACTCCACATAGACTTCTAACTACATATCAAGTTCACACCTACCTATCACGTTTAAATTTCGTAAATTTTGCTTCACAAAAATAGTAGCCTGTGTCCCACGAACTGCGCATCGCTTCAAAAGTAGATAAGTACTCCGCATAGACTTCCAATTCCAACTATCAAGTTCACATCAACCTATGACGTTTAAATTTCGTAAACCTTACTTCACAAAAATAGTAGCCTGTGGACCTTTGGTCCTTTTGTATATACATACAAATAACATATGATGGAACCTAGGAGCCTTCTTCAAAAACGTAACAGACAGAGAGGTACTTAATCGAATAAACCGATTTTCTTTGTAAAATAAAACCTTATATAAAATATTTAAATAACCTCTATGGCCAGTATAATTGATGGAATCAAAAGAACTCAACATCAAAGAAATTACCTACAGTTATCAGAATTTTTCACAATCATTGATTGCCGACGACTAGGTAGGTATATATGGATAATTCATTCGTGGGCACAGTAAACAAATTAAATTATTTCAATTCATCGAGCATCACTGCTTGAGGTAAAACCCACACTCAATTATCCTAACGCTTAGGTATATAATTCTGCCTCATTCTGTATACGAATGCTTCAGTGTGTGTATATATATATATAATTTTATTCGCTATATTCCGTTGACCGCATCACCTCAGGAACGCCGGCTGCCCATAAATTAGACAGACATAAAATTCATATTATGAACCGGAATAAATGGGATGTCGTATAGTGAAAAGTTTACGAGGGGCGCGCGAGCCGCCGTCTACGCACACCAGTTGGCGTGGGTTCAATTCCTGTTTGATGTATTTCTGGAGCCACGCACGGTGCCCGCCGGCGGCGTGTTTACAAATACTAGCGCGCACTCGATTGAATTCGAGAGATTTTGTAAACACGTGTTGCCAAAACCGATTGCCTCGATCGCTCTCTTCACTACCCAATATTTCCATCAAACACTTCACAGATTTTGTTGCGTTGCGCAAACATTTTCCTGCCCACATTTATCAGGTAAGTATCGCGTTTTTGGAGATGTAACACCAATAGTAATTTTTTCGTGTCGAGTCAAACTGTCGCGCTCGGAACATAACATCTGAATTATTCAAAATGTTTTTATGTGAACGGGGACAAAATTTACAACTCGAAAACTTGATTTAAAATTGAAATGTCCTTAGATATATTTCGGGCATGTGTCTAAAAACTACCAATTGATAAATAATACAAAAAGTTTCATAATGTTTTACAATGAGCGCACATAATCTTGAAGGTCATTGCGGTCACCCTAGATTGCAATGCAACGTTACGCACTTATTACGAAAGTGATTAAATTAAAAAGTAATGACAACGATAATTATCGATAAGTTCGTGCAGTGAAACAATAACACAAGTAACTGGAAAGTTATGTCAATGCAATTCAGTAATCTGTTGGCGATATAGTCAAGCAAGTTTATTATAAACTAGCTGTGCCAGCGACTTCGTCCGCGTGGAATAGTAACTCTTGGCAAAAAGTAGCCTATGTTATACCTTGTATAATTAGCTATCTATTAGTGAAAGTCCCGTCAAAATCGGTCCAGCCGTTCCGGAGATTAGCGGGAACAAACAGACAGACAGACAAAAATTTTAATTGTGTTTTTGTTATTGGTACCCGATATACATTCATACCCATTTAGTAAAAACTCGTTATTTTGACATTACAAACAGACACTTCAATTTTATTTATCTGTATGTATAGATACGTTTCTGAAATTCAGTACGGAAGAAGTACCTATGCTACTTTGGAACTCTACCGAATCAATCACTTAATTTGAACTGGACGAAAATATTTAGTCCAACGGTCTGATTTGTTCTAAGGACGATTTTCAACTGATATTCGGTTCACATAAAGGGATTTCCGGTGAAATAAACTGAAGAGTAGAGATATCGCGCATATGAACGACGAAAGGGCAAAAACGTAAACATCTACCTGCCCCGGGGTTCGAGCTGTCCCTTTGGAACCCACCGGATCCCCGACAGGTTCTCGGAACGCCCGGTTGTTAATAAAATTCACATACTTACATACGCATTTATTTAAGTTCCGCGAAATCAGAAATTCCAATCTAATTCTTGTTGGTTCACAATAATTTACTGGACAATACATAAACCAAATGCTATTATGTTGTCGGTAATTATAATTTTCAACCATATTTACTTAACCATGTAAAATTATATCGACGCAAAAACTGAAACATTATAATGTAGCACATTAGGAATGTAGAGTCTATACATAACATTTGAAATAACGGAAATAAGCACATTATAAAAAAGGCATACTAGGAGAGGGGTTATGCGCACTTCGTCTGAACGAACGTGTTCTGATCAGAGCACTTCACGGAACTTGTGTGAAAAAATGCATACGCCTAAAATACTGGACCAGTGTGTATCGCTCCTTACACAATATATCCCTTGTCCGTCACAAATGATGGTAGAATCACGGACATGCATGTCTTATAGTTCTTAATAATTCTAATACTGGGCTTGTTCGTAGAATCGTGGCATAGTGGTATATCAAAGCAAAACTCAAACTAACTGCCGTGTCATTTTAATGAATATTAAATCTTAAATAATATGTTCTAAAATTAAAAATTTTAACCAACTTATCTCTGCTGCAGCTTGCTGCAAAGATAATCAAAAGATCAGCTAGTGCTAGATGACATCTTTCAAATCATGAATGAATCAATTTCATGAATGTTTTAAATGTTCTTATTATTGTGTAATAAATTGATCGATTAATCCAAATTGATATTAAATGGATACTCTCTAAATATGAATGATTCTCTGAATAAAGAACGTGGACCTATTTCATGATATTGTAAAAATCGCCGTAGTACTGACAACTTTTTAGAGTAGCCATCGTGAAAGCACTTTGCCAAAATTGTAGAGTATCTCCAATCAGAATAAAGACCAAATTTCCCTGTCCGAATGCAAGGTTAAACGAATAAACAAAACAAAAAGAGTCGATTCTCGTAAGTATTTCATCATTTTTTTGCCGGCGGCGGCGGCTAGCGGCGCGACGAACGGACGGACGGCGAGTTGTTATTTAGCATTAGCATTGATTGCTATGCCCGAAGTTTATCGGAGCATTGAACTTGACATTTTAGAACGTTTATTCAACGTGTTTATAATCATTTCTATAAATAAACAAAATGAAAAAAAGGAGACAACACTTCATCAAAACTGGATTATTGACTTCAGCTGCACGGCCAACTCTTCAATAGCTCGAGAATGTAACATGTGTTCGAACAACGCAAAGTTGTATTTATAGAATGAGCTCGAATATAAATCACCGGACGACCACTCAACTAGCATGGAACGGAGCGTGCAAGAAGTAAATAAGTCCACGATTAAACAAAAGTCCCGATTTAACACAAGCAGAGAAAATTCGCTAATGCGAAACGGGTTTAATAAGAAGTGGCTCTCGTGAAACAGGTCAAAACAAAGTCAGCGGGGTCTGACACAGCAAAAAGGGGTCAGTGACTGCTCGGTGGGGTGGCGAGGGGGCGGTGGGGGCCTTAATAATACATTTGAAAAACGAACCCTAAACATCTGCCGCACATGTGCGTTCTGGTTCAAACGAAGGAATAATGCAAGTCGTGCGCGCAACCGCACCGATTATGCGAGCCTTTTTGTGCAGTAGCTTTTTGTTGTCTTCACGCTTTGTGCCCGCGAGCTTTCAAACGGACAATGTATTTTTTTATTATTGGAAAGGATATCAATATATTTGTTACAGTGGTATACAAAAACGACAATTTAAACGCAAACGCCGCCGTGAGATAACTTTCTATGATTCATGGCTACAATTTGTAACGAGACATTTTATTTTGTGACGATGATGATACATTTGGGTAAGCAATTTCGTAATCATGTACGCGAATGCGGATGACGTTAGGCGAAAGGATGGCCACAGCGATGGCCGGAATCGTAATTAACATGTTGGCGCGATGTAGTTACAACATAAATAGTTGAGTGCGAATCGATGCAGTTCTAGGAAGATTAGCACGCTTTGGACGAACGCCAGACACTTTTCCTGGCAGCTACAGAGGGGACGGGAGGATGAGGTGAAGTGCCACTTGCAAGTTTGACGTAAGAACGATAGCGCTGACTATACGGATGGATTATTTGTTTTAAGTGTCTGGATTCAAGCATCCAGTTAAAATATAAAGATATTCTGTTTACTTACACTCAAACTATGTTCGAAATTAAAATAGATGAACATAAAAGTTATAGTATCTTACATTACATGATTGGAAGTTTACCTACAAAACAACCTAAACATAGAGTTTATAAATTCGATCAAATAATCAACAAAAACTCTGTGTACCATTGTGTAATAGCTATTTCGTGAAATTTTTTAGCTTTCATTCATAGAATCCATCAACGGAATAAAATCATTACTGAAAACAAATATAGTTGCTGCACTACGGCTGCCTAATTTTTTCGCTAAGCATGACTAAATTAGCAAAAAGTGGTCTCGCTCACAACGGCCAATCTAAGAAACTAGTTTAGCAATAAACAAAAAACTGGCCCATAGAGAACGCTCTTTAAATTTAAAGGCTGGCTTTTTGTAGTGGAGCGCAACAATAACATGGAAATTGGCGTCAATGTCGATACTTATTGGAGTAGACGCTGTCAGTGATGGCGCGGCAAATCATGAAGTCGTGGCCTTTGAGCGCGTGAGCTCCCCGGAGCGAGATCGCGCGTGCACCCACTAAAAGATCCAGTTATACTCGCTTGCATGTCATGACAGTAAAATTATATTAGATGACTGGAGGTTGATTATCGTACGACATTTAAATATAAATATAACGATATTGTAGCATGAATTTTAAGAGAACTTCATTTGGCTTATCCGCATTGAATACCTATATCCTGTCCTTCAAAGTATTTATTATGGAAGTACAGCTACTGACGGCCATTATCTATAAGGCGTAGTGTTACAGTTACGTATGTTGAATCGAAAAATATCATATATACTGTGCTCATATCATAGTATAAGAGGAATTATGCAGAATGTCGCAACGCGCGCGACCTGTAAAAAGCCAGTTAATTAAATAATAATAAAAGCGTAATGGCATATGATTACTCTTTGTAACTCAAAAAATGCCAATTACAAAAAGAGCTCTCGAAGCAAGTAAGTATTACACAGCAACAACAAAACAACAGCCAACGACTTGGTGCTTAATATACATAATGCAATGAATTATAAGTATGCGTTCTTAAATATCACCGTGACATTGCAGACATTTCACTGTAGGGGCAGCATAGGCAATACAGAATGTCGTAATCGGAATCGACATAGCATTCGCGCAGCCGCAGACGGTCGCTCGCGCCTCTAGTTGGGGAGAGAGGCATGTCCCGTTAGGAGAAAGTAGCCAGCCACCTACACTCGGGCGCACGGATCGTGACGGTGTGGCAAGCTGATCCGGCCGCGGCCATCTTGGAAAAAATCGACACCACTAAATCAATGTGACAAACCTGACAGAGCAAACACGCTATTGTTAAAATTCCAACAGAAGTGAGCATTTGTTGGTGCTTTTGTCAACGTGAAACGTGCACAATATTGAGGCAATCGAGCAATCGAATCTGGGGGTCTATTGTTGAAGAGAAAACCTACGATGATCGCTTTTATTTTGACAGTCATTGCCGTCTCCAAACCAAGCTTGGTACGGGCTGTCTTATATAGGATGCACTTCAACTGTCAACATTGAAAACTTTAAGATACACAATCAATGGACTAATTATAAATAAGAGAAGGATACGGTACCTTTTTGCCTGGCAATGATCAAAATCACTCATATCATATGAAAACCTCGGTAAAACATTATTTTTCAATACAAATATTTGTCAAATAGACAAACAGGTATTACTTAGAGCAATGGACGTGAATGTTGACGGGAACAATGGGAAGTCCCCAGTAAGTATGGCTGGATTGTGTGAAGTGTATATAGGTGGTATTAAGATGATGTCTGGTAGAAATCGAAGAAGAAAACAAATTGCGCCGACCACACACGAATAATGGGATAAAGGCGATGATGATGGGAAATATTTGTAACACCACCTAGTCATCATCTCTGTGCTACAATTTTGAATTCGGTCGCATTGTGTGTTTTCCGTTGAACCCTATTCGTTGTGTTTTCTGTTGAATTTAATTTCTCTTTCATCGAAAGTTTAAAAACATGATCTCTGAATTTCATTGCGCGCGAGTGACAAGGCGAAAATCCGACAACTCCATTGTAATGAACACAATACTCGTAGGTAGACATAGAAATAGAAGTATTTGACTGGTGTAACTGATATTTGATTCTTTACTTGTCTATTGCTTCATCCTTCCGGGATATGACTGCTGACATGACTGAACGTTCAAAGTTTTTAATTATGTAATTGTCAAACCTTTAAAGCGACGCCGTATATTTAGACTACCATTAATATTGTTATCGTTGATGAAGCAACTTAGTGCTGACGAAGTTTTCCGACAGAACTTGAGCGTAAAAACTTCAACTTGGATAGTTTATTAAGAGAACCCCTTTGTCTATTTTTTAAAATGGCCAGTAAAACTATTATTGTGATTCGCAAAGAAGCGGTTGTAAAACCTAGTTTTACTGCCGTTCGTGAGGGGGCTAGCGGAGAGATGTCTATCTAGTTAAAGAGAACGACGGTCTATCGCGCTGGAATCTCACTGCCAGAGCTAGAACGCGGAGCGGTGGATACTGCAGACAATAATTATTGCGCAAGAAGTACAATAAAATCATGACTGCGATAAATTATGTTTCATAACTACTGCGGGCGGTGCGCGCTAGACGGCGGGCGATCGAAACTGGCCCTACCGGTCGAGGCGCAGCGCAGGTGCTTTACCTTCTTATTAACTGATAATCAACATGGCTAGCGACGACCGCGGTCGTAATTATGCTTAAGCTGCGTTTAAGTATTTATTGTGTACTAGAAATACTTGGAAAAATGTTTGACGGGGAAAAACTGTTCGCGTTCAAACGACTGATGATAATTTAGATGTGTATTATGTAGTTACTTTGACGATAACTAATGCCACCGTCTTACCAGTATGGTTACAAAATTGTTACGCAACTTAAAGGTGTTGTAGATACACGTTCTATTTTCCCCGGTTTCTCGTTGAATATTCAATTTGACTCACAATAACGTATTATCATACGATTATTATTCAGTCACATGTACAATATCATGTTCTTTTGTTCAATTGTATATTCATGGAAATCTGCTCGGTTGGTTTGTGTAGCCTACAATGTTAGAGTTGGTTTTCAGAAATCTATTTCGAATTATAGTACTAAATAGAAGTATTTTAAAGACTTGGAAACAGGTAATACCATTATAAGCTCCCTATCTTATATGACGATGGTTGTTACTTTTAAATTACAATGTATTAAAATGTGTATTTTGTAAATCT
This sequence comes from Schoenobius gigantellus, assembly GCA_963935595.1. Taxonomy (NCBI): domain Eukaryota; kingdom Metazoa; phylum Arthropoda; class Insecta; order Lepidoptera; family Crambidae; genus Schoenobius; species Schoenobius gigantellus. The sequence continues at coordinate 25,523,222 of OZ012553.1, read as the reverse complement.
CCATAAAAATTGGCAAGTCAACCAAAAAATGTTGACTATTATTAACTGCTAACTTAAGACTAAGAATGTAATTAGAAGCATATGGAATAAGTAACTGGCAATGTTATAAATAGATAGAAAAGATGTTTCTAAATGTTGTTGCTAACATGAAACATGATAGCGCGTGTATGTGATCAATAATCAAGCATTATTATGATTTTTTAAAATATAGAAGTCACCTATATCAATTTTATTCGACAAATACACGTCGCTTGTACCTGAACTGAACAAAGTAGGTACGCTTTGGAACACAGAACCGTGTGAATGGAATCAGTAATAATAATCAAAAACACCTGTTCAATTTGTTTATCATGTCACAGAAATTTATGTATTCATACAACTATTTATTTCATATACCTACTTAAATTTCAATGTATGTTAACGCAGAAATGATAAAGGAAAATTAAATGAGTATTTAACTTACCATGTGAAATTCGATGCCAGATGCCAATTATATTTCATACTAATTCATTGACGCATATGCATATTGCATGCATGCATACGTAAGTAAATAAAATGCGAATAATAATCATTAAAGTAAAGAATCCAGCATAATATGTAATTTTTTACAATAACAAGTAAATACTGGTATTTAATTATAAATGGCGGCAAGACGACAACTGGTCTGGTCATGTTAAGACGATCATACGCTTAATTACGGTCGTATGTAATAGACAGTAGTTAATTCGTTAAATCAATTAGTACCCTGGGGTTAGTATGATATGTTTGATCATCGAAATTTGATCACAGATCAATAAAAATATACCTGTTCCGCTATTCTATCTGTATTTGCTACAAAGAACGCATTTACCTATCAATTTGAAGACAATATTACGCAAAGGGCAAATTGTCCTTGAGTGGTGCGTCATTCAAACAGGTAACATAAAGGACAGCTATAGATTCAAAGGGAGAGGTGGCCCAAATACATTCAAAGCTCTAATAGCCACCCGGGACCCTTCTCACAAAACGGCCAAAGATAACAATGGGCAGGTTCGCCTTTGCCCCACAAATCTCACATACATTACCCTTAAGCTATTATTATTCTCGGATCAGTCTCAACGAGATATTAAAAAGATTATTATATCTCCAAGAACCGGTTTTATTACGAGCCGTGTTATGAAACGCGTTTAATAATTCAAACCGAGCGAATTAGATACAGTCACACGTACTTTCACCGAAGACTTTCATACACACGAACTGGTTTGACTCGTCTGACCTCGTCCGATTGTTATGGCGATGGTCGCGTGAGTTTTTTTGTTTGTTACCTGTCATTCCTTTTTGTATAATTATAACTTCGGCGTTCGTGAACCTTTAATTGGAAAGCTATTGTACGCACAGTCGCACATCAATACAGATCATAGCGGACACCATGTTTATCAGGAACCATTAAGTGCCGGCTTCGTTGCTTCGAGTAATTATCATTAATTATTGCCCTTTCCTTTTGCCCCACAGTATTGAACGCAGCTATTCTATCCACACTATTAATTATCGCAATTTCGCCATCGCAATAGGCTTTGTCATCATTATAAATAATCATGCTATCGCTATGAACGTGTTCGCGGCAATAAAATTCTCGTTCTGGATTAATCATATCCGACGGACGCGATCACTCACGCATATAAAATAGGTGTTTATAAATATAAGTTTGTACAGCACAAGACTGCCATAACAGCCGGTAATCGTAAGTTAAACATGGACAAATATCACGAGACCGGTTCCCCGCCATAAAAATGTTTTTGGAACGATTCGTGGCACGAATGTTCGTTTAATTATCTGCATGACGCACGCGGAGATTGTGGCCGGTATAATCATGTTCTTTTTTTATATAGCTATTTATAGCGTATATATCAATAGTGTTTTGAGTTGAGAACAGATGAAGGTTGAATATGCTATTGAACAGTATTTAACTTTAAATTTAGTATAAAACAGTATAAAAAAGCATTTAATAACATTACGATATTGTCAGTTGAGTCAGATAATAACGATAAAAGAATTAATTATATAAAACCTCATTAACATAGCAAGGTCAAATAAAAGAACATATTATGTTCTATTATTATCTCAGACAGAAAAGGTGTAAGGTAAACGAAAAGCAAATAAACCTTTAACAGAGGGTGGCATAGACGACTTTCGTGGTGGTCTTGACGACTGGCGGGAGAGAACATGTTATTTCAACCCATTGCGAGCCCGAGAAAACTAAACATGACATAAACTCGACGAAAGAATAAAAATTAGCTGTTTCTATTGCTGGAGAATATCATAAATATAGATTTCACACTTACAGAAGTGTTGGTTGATGTGACAGAAGGCAATATAAAAGAAAACTATACTCAATATACATTAGACAAAGAAACGAAATAAAAGAATTATACAGAAAGAAATCTTTTGAAAACGACGATGTGACCCCGTTACTCGGGATACAGAATTGAATTTCAGATTGAGAAATAATAATAACAAATGGATTGTCGTCCGCAGTGACCTCTGGCTTAAGCTTATGGAATTTTAAGAGGTGGTCCATCCATCCATACGCAGATGTGGCTGGCCGCAACAGTAATGATTTGAATGTGAAATTGGCTCTCTCGACAACAAACACCTTTGACGATATACCTAAACGAATAAATGAAAAGATCTGTGCAACTCTATTCTTTTTTGTATTTGCCTGTGTTAACAACAGTCGTAATAAATCAGATTTGAATACTTAGAATCAGTACTGTGTCAACGAGTTGACGAGGTAAAACTCAAACTGCTCTTAGCTTAACCAATTTATTATAATTAATTAATTAATTTGATTTGTTATCTTACCTTTTTTGTGTGTGTCGATGGATTCACTTTCAGGAGAAGAACCTGAAAAGAAAATATGGAAAAGTTAAAACTATTCAAATCCTTAATTAACAAGAACACATTAAATCGAACTCGAGCACAAATAATCTGTTACATACAGCATTAAAAATAAACGGTTATATTAAACTGGTAAGAATCACGATGATAATTCAAAAGGTCAAAATATTTATTGCTGAATATTCATGAAGTTGTCAAGAAACACATTCTCGGACCGGCTACTATAACCAGTTTTTTTTGAGTGAGAGGCATGCGTCATAAATAATCTTTTTTGACAGAACAGGCAAGAGTGTGATGATAATATTGAAGCTAGTTAAGGCATGATGACAAATAGGTATCTTTAGAAAAGTAATGAAGGAGCTTTATAATATTATAGTAATTTCCTTAACATAAGGATTGAAAATTATTTTTATTATTTATAAAAAAAAACCAAATGAGTTTGATAAAGCTGCGGAAATAGCTATTACAATTATATTTTACGAGTATGATATTAAAGCTAATCTTTACACATATAACATAGATCTAGTACTTTTACGGTTTCTTTCTTCCATAACAATTTCAGTAACTATCGGTAGTTAGATGATAAAACGTTAACCTCGGCATGTTTGCGAGTACGGCAGGTGGACGGAGTTGTTTGTTTGTCTTGTATGTTCTGTAATTCTGCCTACCCGCATGTGCTTGCTCCCTACCCGCAACTTGCAGCTGGCTGTCAGTTGCAAGTTTCCATTCTCCGGTGTCCACTGTCCACTCTCTATATTCATTAATTAGTTTACTTTTCCCGATGTACACAATGCCGCTTTAAATTCAAATATTAACTGATTCAAAATATTCTTGACGTGAACAAAAATCGTTGCCAATACCCTCGTATAAGAGACATGCGCGACTGGAATTTAGTTGCGAACGGCTTATAAATATTTATACGTGTGCTTAAATGAAGCATTTATTTACATATGCCCATAAATACCTGTCGTACGTATGTCCTTATACGTTTATTGAAACCAAACTCAGTGTTTAAGTTTCTTCCATCTTGAACCGAGTGGCCAAATAAGGAAAGTGGGTTCCACGTCAATCAATCCATCAAAGTATGTATTTAATAGGATCACGTAGCAAGACGTTATGACATAGCTCAACTTATATACACACACTCTCATACTAGTATCCTAATTACAAGTGTAACTACAATTATACGAATCATATACTTTGTCAATTACGACTCCTTCCTAGGCGAAGTCCCAAGTTGTTTATACTGCTCGGGCTGTCCCCAGGGGGTGTGTTCGGTGAATTGACCTTCCTGATCCTGGACGTGCTTCCATAGGGGGTGGAGAGGTTTAGAAGGGGGGGTTTAGTCAGGTATGGAAACATCAGGGTAATAGGCGCTAGGCTAGTGGACCAGAGTCCCAAAATAAGTAAGCTTCGATCCAGTTGGATCCAGAAATCATACAGTCTTATGTAGACACACCATTCGTAAAACAGGAAGCATCAAAAGAGAATTCTGTTTAATAATTTTATGACGTTACACTGGTACACAGATTTGTGTAGAATAAGGTTCAAAATAATTTTCCGGTAAAGACTAAAGTCCGAAATCTATGCAAATAAAGAAACGAGAAGGAGCTTATTATCGACAAAGCTGTAAGACATATTCCAAGCAGAAAAATCTATTTAATAAGGTTAAAATTATCCCACGACAAATTATGAGCGATTGCACAAGCGAGCTATCAATCTACTACCAGTTGGTCATACCCAGTTGAATCTAATCTATAAACCAGTTCAGCTGGCAACCGCCTCCGCTGTGGACTTGTTTGCAGGAAATAAGAAAGGCATTTCCGTAGAGATCGTACTACCATAATTAAGTGCTGACCGCAGAGAATTTTAAAGCTTTATAGTTATTAGCTTTATACAATAGTAAAGTTATTAATACAACAGTATTAAAATAGGATAATTAAATGATATACGAGTAGTTTCCGAATAATTTCTCTGAGAGTTTTTAATTGAAGATAAAAACTGATCTTGATTCTAGCTAGATTTCCAATTTTTTACTTTTGCTTTGTTGTTTTAGAATGTCTCCAAAAATAATCCATAAAAATATTATAAAAATGCTAAAGTGTGACAGTCTGTCTGTTACATCTCCACGCTTAAACTGTTGAACCGATTTGGATGAAATTTGGTATAGAGATAGTTTGGTTCCGAGAAAGGACATAGGATAGTTTCTATCGCAGATATTTTAAGGGAGTGAAAAATGGGTGGATTGTATAGTTTGTATAGGGAATCGATAATCGCTGAACCGATTGAGATGAAATTTGGTAATACTATGGAAATAGTTTGAGTTGCGAGGAAGGGACAAGCAGATTAGGTTAAAAATAAGCTACGCAAATTAATAATTCCACGCGGACGACGTCTCGGGCAAAAGCTAGTAAAAGAAATAATTTTATTTTTCTTCTCATATTAAATGCTATAATATGTTACGAAAGCTCTTCAAAATATCGATCAAAACGTCCACATTGTCAAACTCTCTTAAGCTTTCTAATTGGGATAACCACATGAACAAAACCGGTGTTTGAACTCGTTAGCGGATGCCGTCCGACCGGTTCAACCGCTGGCCCCGAGTTGTCGATACGAGCTCATTAAATTTTATATTACCCATGTACTATCAACAGGACACTAAAATCTTGCTAAGAATGTACGGCTTACTGAATCGCGACAAGCAATATGGAATGAATTGCGTAAAACGTTGAATCCGTTTCATCGACACCTTGCGTGTATTAATCGCTATCGTAAATTAATAAAAATGGACGACTTGGCAAGCACGACCGGCGAAGCTAAAATAAACAGATAATATGTTGGAGCGGTCCGCGCCTTGATACGTTTCTAAAAATAAATGTGTTTTCATAAATAAAGCTGATATGAGATTTTACGCAGAGCAGTGTCAGGAATGGGGTCGATGGAGTTGGCATGCGTTGCCGGCTGAGATTCTTGTTGTAATAAACAATGAGCTGTGTTTACAGTTATAACGAACACAAAAGCTTTGTAAAAGAATTTGTGACGATCGATTAACGAATCAAGGTCTAGTATTATTAACGAAAACTGTATAGCGAGAAACAGAGAGTCATGTAACGACTTATTATATCAGTGGAAAATGACCTTAATATCACAATCTAGTCGTGTTAAGGTCATTTACGCGACGTGCTCAAGAGTAGATATTAAATGAAAAGATAACTACTATCAGTTACTTTCAACAAAAAACGATAGCCATGATACTTCATAACATAATGCTGGTATTTATTTATCAAGTGAAATAGGTAAAATGCTTACTATCAGAGCGATAACGGGACTTATAGATAAATGTTATCATCGTAATAAATAATGGCTTGTTTTAAACAAAGTGATTATAAGTCCTCCTAAAACTTTCATAACGGTCCCTGCGAACCATTACCTTATTTTTATTTAGGTTGCGCGAGAAACGAACGAATATTACTGAGATTTTCGTAAAGAATAAAGATTCGTATCTAGGGAAGTTTCTAAAGAGTCATAGTTAATCAATTTAAATAATACCACTACTGCTCTAAATACTAAACGTACAAAAATCTATTGTGCTTTGTTTACACTTTATGATTATTGAATAAGTGTCCGTATTTGATTTGAGTCCTTGTTACAATTACTCTGATAGTCATTTCTATATAAATATTTTTATAAAATCAAAATCATGTTATTGAAATACTATTATTGCAATGTTGGCAAAAGCCTTCCGAGTTTCTTGTCTGTTCTTTTTGAGAACGCTCTCCCAATTTCCGAACAGGTGTTATGAACTTTTATTTTACTTGTGTTTGCATACATTTAAATTGGTGAGGCATAATAAATTAATCTTAGTATATCACATTATTTTAGATTTTTGTATTTCGATTGACGTCAATAAATCCTGTAAAGGTCTATTCAAGATTTTTTAATTTGAGTTTTAAAGTGGACATAAAAAGAAACCAGCCCATTGTCATAGGATGAATAAAAATTTAATGGAATGAAGTTAATTATATCAAAGAACTTCAATTGGATGGAACGAATTCAGCGATATTGACATTATATAGCCATAAGCCGGTTATATTTCACAATTAGTGGTTCTGTTTATATTTCGTCGTTTGTACTTTGGCAAATATATTTGCTGCTTTGTGCATACTCGTAAGTATGCACAAAGTCATTTGTTACCTTACCTTTAAAGATAAAAACAGTTAAAATACTTTCATTTTAAAATATATTAAGAATGCAAAACCAATTAAGACGATCCATAGACAGATTAAATTTGCATCGACTTCAAAGTGGTCGTGAACAGTTCGGAATAGCGGGTGATCGCCCGAAAGAGGAAACGGGGCATTAAATATTGATTTACAGCTGAAACGGTCACAATTCGTTTAAAAGAAAATGTAGTCTGGGGATTTGGTTTCCGTCCATTTTATGACAATTTGACTTTTAAAACAAAGCGAATCCAAAGTTAGTTCTTTTTTCTTTTAAGCTTAATCTACATGAATTGCGTAGCATACACGTATCGAATAGAAGTGGATCAAGGTGGAGGGAATCAATTTAAAATTCAACATTTTCTCTCCTCGCCTCGATTGAATAATCAAATAGGTACTTACGTCAGTCGGTGATTTGAAATTCTGTTTATAAAAAAATGGTAAATCGCTGTTTTGTAGTCTTTGAAGTCGTTGGTTAGTTTCTTGTTTAACTTTAAAGAATCGAATGTTTGGCCCATATAGATGCGGATATCACTGTGTACATATAATTTACAGAATAAGAAGTGTGTAGTGTACAATTCTCAATCAATCACAATTAGCTACTTGTTAAATACGATTAATCGTGTACGTTGCGAACTTGAACTGTGGGCAAATATTAATTGCGTGCTGTAGTAGCGCCTAGCGGGCAAGAAGGTCGTGGAATTCCCATGCCATGCGAAACAATACCGTACCGAGCTTCGGGCACAAAACGAAGAACAATTGGTCGAGTGGAAACAAGAGCGCGATATAAATCAAGCTAAGCATTGCGTGCACGGCCTGCTATGGATCCTCGCGTTTCTGCCCGTCTGCGCAGGCTGCCTCACAGCCTCATAATTACCGTGTACTTTCGCCAACCGACGGCCCGACGCCATCTTGCTATTTATATTGCAAAATGGCCGCCACTGGCAATGTGCAGCGCAAACAAGTTCCCCTTTCTTTTATTATTTAAATACGCTTGATAATTTAAGCTTTAGCTGTTGGCCGCCGCTATAAGTATCATTGATAACATTTTCACTAAACAGAATTAATCGGAGTATGTTAATAATATATTGTGAAACCAACAATGTAGATTTTGAGAACGTTGTCACTTTAATTAAAGCTCAAACGTATACATTTTACTTAATTAAAATATAAACAGATGTAAGAGCTCAATTAAATACTTGAACAACGAACGAACAAGGTTTTGTAATTTACATTGAATGCCAGTTGCCGTTGCCGCGATGTGACTAGTCACTAAAGGGAGGTCACCTTGACCAACCGACCAGAGCTAGGTGTAGGTATTCATGTTACGGAACAAAAAGTGATTCCTTGTTGATCAATCAGACTTTAACATAAAGAATGTAGGTACATCATGATTGTTTTGTCTGAAAAACAAGTGAAACTATTAAGTTAGATACGATGAATGTTAATAACGTTAATAACGACGTAATTAAAAATTAAAATAATATCGTCATTTTATACAAATAATAATAATACGAACATACAACTTGAAAACGCGCTACTTGTATAGTTTCATAACGTAGCGTATGATAAGGGTTATCCATAGCAATTGGGTCAAGATAAGCCCACTACATTCTATTATCGAATATGTAATATAGCAACATGTTTATCAAACAATATTTTATTTACAATGTATTGATTTAAGCGAGCTGAAAAATAATAACAATAATACAATAAAAATACATATATACAAATAAATAAAGACAGTATTGATCAACTTCCTGTCCAGTGTGAAATTTTAAACAGGAAACTTGATGTTGAGGATAATTTCAATGCCAATCTTGCAAACTATTTGTTTAATATTCACATTGTATTGCTAATGGCGACTGTATGAATAAGGATCCGTTGTGCCTTTTGAATACATATAGCTTTGTGAATACATTGTTGGCTCTCCAAACGCACGAGCATTTACCATGACACACATCTAGACACATAGCTTACCAAAATTAAAAATTTATTTCTTTTGTGGATTTTAGGTGATTATTCTAAGCACAATTTCTATATCTAAATTTTCTAAGCCGTAAAAAGACTCTTTGCAGTTACTTCCTGAGATACTTTTTTTGTTAAGTTCGAATAACCTTTGGATCCACCTAGATTCACTTGACAAAGCAGCAAACGATAAGTAGATACCAACTTATTACATTATAACGCTTCATTAGGCTCAACAGAAGTGGAACTAGTAAATTGTTTTCGTAATTTCCGCTCAGTGGCATTCAGTCGGAGTATAGATAACTATGTAGAATTATTTATGTACCATGCATGCGATTACGTCGTGCTAACCTTCATTCTTATCAAATACCCGCATACAGAAAGTTTGCACAATCAATTTTTTTTAAGCAACACGATGCTTCATGATAACCATGAACGTAGGAAATAGGAAATAATAAATATGTATGTATACTCATACTTTATCTGGAGTAGAACAAAGGCACAATTTATATGATTTAACATAATAGGTCACCAACGCCAAACGAATCATTAACACTTGTAGAGAACATATGCCGTCTCGTCTGGACATTGATTGCCTCATAAGTCTCGTTACCCACATCTGTCGTGTTCACGGTTGCGTTAATAATAACACATGTTGGTTAGTTGTAAGATCCACACTCGACATGCCACGTGTATGTTGACGCCTCAAAGAAGGGGTCTTTAAAATTATATCGATAAACCTTGATCTTTTCATCGATGCAGCCCCCCCAGAGATTGTAATCATTGTTATAATTCCACATGCTATTAGAAAAGCAAAACAGCGAAACGTTCAGAGCAAAAATGCAATCGTTATTTTATGTACAAAAAGAAACGAGATTGCAGCGTGCACAGCGGTGGGAGTGGGACGCGACGTGGGAAAGCGAATGGCAGTATTGGCAGCCATTTTGGTTGGTTCGTTCTGAAAACATCACGTGTTCGCACGTCCGCTTGGCAACAGCGTGCACACGACAAACGGAGCGGAACAATTCGCACCACGTGGTTTTTTGTATGTGCGTAATGTGCGACATTCCTCTGGCACCAGTAGAATTGATCAGTTGATTTACCCAGAAAACCAGTTAGTGATTAATTAGTTTAATCATTTCGGTCTGCTATTTCGTCACATACATAAACTTAACATTCTATCAATCTGCTACATGCCCAGAACAGAGGTTCGCAATGAACATTCAATAACAAGCCACCTACGCCTGTAATGTTTTGATTCACTCACGTAACCAACCATAGCATGAGCATTCACAATGTCTAGCCTCCCACGTTTATGTTCTAGAATTCTACGTATTTCTATGTTGGTTTCAACGAGAAATCTTTTGTCTTGTAATTGAAACACTGGCATCTCATTCTTTCTTAAATGAGTTCTTCTTTACATAAAACACAAATAATTAAATCATCATAATAATGTATTTATTAAAATATATGTTTGTTTGTGGTGATTCTTGTTACTAGGTCGATTTCACTGTTTCATTGATTCGATCGAATATAAGCTGTTACGCAACATCTTTGTTTATTTGTAAAAAGACGAATGACTGAAATTTGAGTGAGAGCGATAATTTTTGTTTATAGTCATGCTATAGTTATATCTTATCTCTGTAGTCATACATAGCTTTATACCTTGTGATATGTTCATACCCATACTTATCTAGTGCTTATCGTTTTTGTACACGATATGGTTTTTTTTTGTAGACTTTCAATGTAGCATTTCAAATTAATGACAATTCATCAAAGAGAACGATCAAAGTTTAATGGAATGAAATGTCTGCTCCCAACTCGCCAGGGTTGACGCAATCCTTTAATAATGTATGTATGTGCATGTCCACACATACATTATGCAAAACGTTTTTTACCTTGTCACTTTAAAGCACGTAATGTGGCGGTTTCTGTGTAGTCTTGTATGCAAAGGTGGATAACGACTCCCGGTTCCTGTCCAATGGACTAAAAGTTATAATATAATTTGTTTGAGTGCTAATGTAAACGTGCCGTCTATCACATCATTCAATGAGTCGTAATTTCGTGCTATAATACAAATCACATTGCAAAATATACAATCGGAATTTATTAAACTATTACATAACCTCGAAAACAAAGCTGCAAAACTAGTTGCGAATTTGGTGTTGTGCTCTCGCTGACATCACGTAATTCGTGAAATTCAATGACAAAAAAGTCGACAAAAACCTAGGCTGTTGGTAAAAAATAACGGCAACCGAATTCGCCGAACAGAGACGGCAACAACAGAGAGTGCTTAGTTAAAAAGAGACAGTCGTGTTCGCCATCTTGCCTGCATTGACTCTTTAGTCACGCGCAGTAAAGTAGCGTTTCTATTTTTTGCGCGCTCTCGTCTGACCTCGTTGGTTTTATCGTTATCATACGGCTCTTAATAATACGTAAATGGATTTCGCTTGTCGTGGAATGCGCATTGGCGCAAAAGGAAGAGGGCATCACAGTAGCGTCGATAACCTCCGGTCGCATCGCAGTTCATCATATTTATTAGCCCGCACATTGAACATCTGGCCCAGTAATTAAGCAAACTATTTGTACCGAGATAACCACAACGAATGAATCAATATATTCGTGTTATCTCTACTAGTTATTGATAGACAAAGGAAACAACTCAAAACTAAAAGCTGTATTCTATAAATTATTACATTTTCCATTTTGATAACTGCAGCTAGAATTAGAGTCGGCTTGAAACTAAATAAACTCGTTGCAAATACGAGTAATTTTACCGGCGGGTACTTTTATGTAAAAAGGTACTTTGAACTTTTCATTATCCTTGAACTTTACGCTTAATTTATCACACTCATGTTTGTTTCAGTTGTGTTTGCTGGAACATCTGACTAGCATTTGTAAACCAAGAGACACAGTCATAGTTCTAGCTTGGCAAAGAATGAAGCACTTAACCCCTTTATTGCTGAAGTTCATAGTCAATTAGCACGCCAATAGTTTTGAACTTTCGTCGGCAAGTAAACGAGACACAATTGGCAGCGTTCATCCTCCTCCCGGCTCAGTAACTAATACGGTCAAATTCAACACGCAATCACGACATTCGTGATCAGTCGCTCACGAAACATGGTACTGATGTTACAATTTACATAGTTGCGATAATTCAACTAAGCATCTTTGTAACAATTTGTTCACTTCAATCTATAAATATTTCAAGCTGTTTTTCCATATGCTAATGACGGAATTTACGCTGATTGCAAAAGAAATTCGATCAATATTATAATTTTCTATGGAGGAAATATTAGAGCTGTTTACAATAGTTTACATATTAAGAATAAGTTTTATTTTGGTTCCATATGAGTGATTTTGATTTTAAAAGTCTAGAGATTCTAATACTTAAAAAAAAAGCGTCGCCCCACACTAGGAAATGAATAAAGGAGGAAGTCGAAACTGCTAAAACAGTATTGGTTTTAGAAGATTCAAAAATAAGATAAACACTATGGATTAACTCCGGCAATGTAAGACAAAGTATCACAGCCGGACAGCAATTACGTAGCGAACTAAACGGTATTCACGAACGTCAAAGAGGAGGGGGAGATGCTTTCATCCCCTCACCCTTTTCGATTCACAGCGGGGGTTGGAATTGTCAAACTTACCCTTTAGCTTCACACGTCCTTTCTGCTCATATCTCCAACACCCACGTCTTTATTCTGTCAACCTGTCAGTATTTTTAAAGTAGGAAAAAAAACCAATACCCAAATCAAGATCAAAGTTTGGAGAGAACACAAACTTGCAAATAGACACATTATTCGCAGGTAAAAGAGATAGGAAGTTGAGAAAGTTGGTCGAGACGAGTCGGATACTTTCACGAACTTGTCGGGAGCCAAACTTACTGAAACTTGATTCCTTTAGAGCTGTAATGGCTAGAGGCAAGCTTGTAGATTATATTGAAGTTTGTAACAGTGAAGCAACTAAGTAACTCAGTTTCTCGGTTATTTATCAATAACCGTGAAACTGAGTTATTGGCTGAGCTACTTTGGCATATGTTGATAAGCGTACACAGCACCCAATAAGGTACTGTATACAGGTTATTTACATATGCCAAAACAAACCTTATGTTTGATGTTTTACAAAGCTTACAAATACAAATGTCGCCTGGATGGTAAGCGATAACCACAACAACTTAATGGACATTTACAATGCCAGAGTTAATATTGCCCCTTATGGGACTACACGAGGCTAGATTTTCAAGCTAGGATAGCAAGCTAGTACTTCTGACTTCGTATAGACAAAACTTGCTTCATTTCTAAGCCAGTAAGCTAGTTTACAAGCCTGGACAGTTTTTAATAGGATGTAGTTCTATATTTAAGCCTGCTATACACGGGTAGAGTAAATGGTAATAGCACAGTAGAGTACTAACTGTCTTACTAACTATACCAATTTAATCAGTATTGGTAGAGTAGAGTTCTAAAATATGGTAGAGTAGAGTAACTAGCACCGCGGGCAAGTTACTCTACCACTTGCCTTCCCCCACCCCGGCGCCCACTCTACTCTACCGGATACTTGGGCTACTCGACCAATGTAAACGCGTAGTAGAGTAAACCTTGTTAGGAATTGTTTGCGTGTGCTTTGGTTTTATCAAGTTTGGTTATTTATTTACTAATTACTATACTAAAAAAAAATATGAATTTACGTGTAAACAGTTGCTCTTGTAAAACGGGTAGAGTACTTGGAATTAGTAGAGTAGTACGCTAGTTGAATCTACCCTTTACTCTACTCGTGTACACTAGGCTTTAAGGCTAGTAGCGCCCCCCCACCACTGATTTTACTATCCTGGCTTGTGTTCTAGCTTCATATGGCCGGCGAAGCTAGTTTCCAGTTGGCAGGAACCATGCGTTTCGTTTGAAGTTCTAACCGCGACGTGTTTTTGAGATTTTAAGATGCCCAAACTGAATCTTCGTAGCGAAGATTCTTTTAAAAGCAATGCAGATGCTCTACGTGCATTCCTTTTTTAAATCCATGATCTTGTCCAAAAACGTTTTTCTTGCGTAAAATCTAATAATTCATCCAGTGCAACTTGACACAGATTCCGAAGTAACTCTTCTCGAATAGCGTTCGTTTTACGTAAAGTATTCATTTTGGTCCTGGACCCTCACCGACGTATATTAGTCACTAAATTAAAGGTTAGAATCATTCCAGTGATTACTCACTGGAATAATTCTAACCTTAAATTTACTAGCTTCGTGTGAACAACTCCTAGCATGATGCTAGGCCAGGACAGTAAGCCAGGATTGTACGTTGAATACTAGCTTGCTATCTTGGTTTGAAAAACTAGACTCAGTCACCCAACCATAACTGACTTTTTAAATACCACTTCACGCCTTTCTTGAAGAACCCCATGCATGTACCCGTGTAGTCTTTTTGAAAAAACCCAGAAAAGAGCACATTCCACAACCTGAGCGCTCGCGGGAAAAAAACCCTACCGTACATGATCAATTTAGTTTGAAGGTACAGGAGTACTGATATCACAAGTTTGAAATAACATATGAAAGTAAGTCATATCACTCAAATGAGAATGGCTAAACGCATTTATAATAAAATTCTATCCTATCACGGTATTGACCAAATTCTAAAATTCACGCCCACAAAATTGCGGACAGAGTATAGTGTTCTCTAAAGTTGTATAAAACAAGTGAGACATTGAGTTAATCAGAAACTTTTACTCAAATTCTGAAATTACAAATTACAAGCATTACTCACAATCACAAAGTAACCTTAGAAATGTCGAAAGGTGTATTGAAAAGCAATTGACCAACATTTGTTAGAGGGGCACATAAAAATGGGTGTTTCAGATGAAAAGTGTGCAACCAACTTCAACGCAGCTTCGTAACAAATTGAAGGGCTCTATTTGCAAATGGAACATTCAGACTCACCCGATGAAGTTTAGACAATGGAAGTAAGGAACAATGGCAATTCCGCAACGGGTACCCTACAGAAGAAAACTGAAAATATAAGCTTGGGCAATCAGAGTAAACAAGAAAAAACAATTAATTCAAGTTTGGGGCAAACTTCTCTTTTGAAACGTGAGATGGTTACCTAAGTCGCTTACGATTCTTTCAAAAATCTTGTAAGGATTTAACGATTGTTAAGTGTGGCGAAACAGGAAATATCGATATTTTCTTACGTTATTTTAATAAAACATGAGTTCTATGTTAGTGAAAAATTATTTATATATTAAAGAAAGAAAAGAAATATATAGTTAACATTTACGCTTACAATAAATAATTAATTGGAAGTAGTCTTTGAAGATATCCTTTTGAATTTACGTAATCTCTGTTTGGAATTCAACCAGTACAACAAGACCGCTGGGGTGAAACAATAACGGTAAATTAAGCTGGAAACTCATTAAAAGCTGCCACGGAGTGAGCCAAGGAGTGTTGGCATACAGAGGGGTGGTTGAGCGTGTTTTACGCGATCGAACTTTAATTGGTTTCTCGGAAGTTCACTAATTGTGAATATTTACCGAAGTTTGTTAGAATAGCTTACACTTTGTCTAATCATATTTCATGATTTGTCTCTTATAGCTTTTGAATTATTATTTACTTTTCTAAATAGTTTATTGGTGTTGGACTTTTAATTATATTCGCTATATACTCGTAAAAACTTTCGACTTTTCATCTAATCAAAACTATCTTTTTACTAAAAAAGAATGCGGTGGTAGCTGTTACATGTAACTGTATAACAGCTAGCAGAATTTTGTATTGACAATGCATCAAATTTAAGTACATCTAGTTTCTTAACACATCACAGCTCAGATGTGTGTATTCTTATAATATTTTTGACTTTTAGGTGGTTTTGAAGTTGGTTTTATTTTTTGTCAACATTTTTTTAAATATCTTTTTAGTGAAATTAATACCAGCTTACCGAAGTCACTTGAATTAATACGAACCAATATGAACCCACTGTATTTAAAAACTAACCTTTAACCCCTAAAAGTTAAGCATCTTTCAATCATCAACTCGGTTCATAACTACCAGAGACGAAACTTAGATAAAACAAGAAACACGTTGGGCGTACCTATAAAATTTAAGTGTTACCCTCGATTATCCTGGAATCCCATCATCAGATCCTAACCTGACGACCATGGGACCACGTGGGAAGATAAATCTTCCTTTCAAACAAAAAATAATTTTCCAAATCGGTTCAGGCGTCTTCAAGTAATCGGGGAACAAACATAAAAAATAAAAGCTTTCGACGAATTGAGATCCTCCTCCATTTTTGAAGTCGGTAAAAAATTAATCGCCGTTCGTTAGTCTCGCTTAAACTTAAATGGCTCGATCGATTCCTATGAAAGTTTCTGTGCGTGTTTCAAATTTTGAATACGTAAGGCAAGGTTTATACATACAATTAGACTCGGTAGTTGACGTTGTAATTGGGCAGGACAACGTCTGCCGGACTCACGAGTGTATCATTTTTGTATTTGTGAATGCATTTCCTTTGAAAATGCTATATAAGTCGAAAAATTAATAAATCAATGAATGACAAAAATTTCGCCCGACTCGTAATTTTTTTTTGTATTGATTTTTTAATTTTTCGTCTATGGATAAAATAAGTTATAAGTAACTAGCTGTACCCCTGAACCAAGTTTCGCCATATATATTTTCCCGCTTTTGCAACATTTTTCAATAATGCTCAGCTACTATTAGTCGTAGCGTGATGTTATATAGCCGATAGCTCGATAAATAGACTATCCAACACAAAAATAATTTTTCAATTTGAATCAGTAGTTCCTGAGATTAGCGCATTCAATCAAACAATCAAACAAACAATCAAACAAACTCTTCAGCATTATAATATTAGTATAGATACTAATTATATTAATATTATTTAGAAAACTAACAATCCTACTACTCACACCTAAATCCTAATTAAAGTTATCGAGGTATCGTAATCATATTGATTAGGTCGACCCAGGCTATTTCTAAACTATCAATCGGCGGGAAACTATCAATCAACGTCCGATAGGAAAACATTCGAAATACCATTATCAGATTATCGGCCATTTGCGTCGACTTGGCAACATTCCAAGTCTATTATTACAGACAGCGCACTCCACCTGCTGTCGTATGGCCACGTGTATTTATGTGAACGTGCGAACTCAATCTAAACTTAATTAGCTCTCCACTAGAAATGATAGTGAACGTGCTTTTGTTGCTACTATTTTGGTTACAAAATATGGTGTTAACAAAGAAATCGCCATGGTTGTTAAACTATGTCGATTTCTTTGTTAACACCATGTTTATTTGAAAAATAACCTTTTACGAATTTAATTATGATTACAGTTATTGTATACATCCAAACCCAAAACTTTTACATAAACTTCAAAACATATTTTAGATATGAAAATTCAGTGCTTTGACTTTGGTCGGATTTGATTAATTTTAATAGATTCCATTGGCAGTTTATTTGCATTTTAGTTTCATCACACGTCCGATTTGAATTTGGAAACGATATCAATTTGAGGCTCCAATTGATTTGGAGCGGAAACATCGACGCATTTATTGCTTGTTAATATTCCGCCAATTAACTCTGTGACTGTTCCACAAATTATGTCATCTCATGCATATTCGTTTCAGATGAAATTTACTGTGAGATACAAAATTATGATTTGACTTTCGCATATTTTATTTATTTATATTCCTTTTCGTCGGTTTGTTGTTATGGCCTAAATTTTATCGCTGACGTAACATAAACTCTGCGAGTATCGCTTCTCACATCACTTTGTGATAACGGAAGAAGCTTAGCTTATAGTATTGTGAATAATTAATTAATGGAATTGTACGAATTAGGGTTAATAATTGAAATCGAGCCAAAACTGCAAATTTAAATACGTGTTTTGATATGAAGATATGAAAAGCTCTATTAATATGCACTTAGCGTATTGGAGCATTTGGAAGTGATGCCCTTGAGATGGCAGCTACGGTCATTTGGAGCGCAGCCAAACGATTCGCGATGCCGCATTAATTCGCAAACTTAACGATGACTTTATTATTTCCAACACCACATTGTTTTACTGTTGTAGTTAACTGAAAATCAAAACTATCGATGAGAATACTTTCAAATGTGATATATAGCTCCTTTCCATATACCTAATGAATCTCTTCCACGATACAAACTTCTAAAAATACATTAAGGTTGCTACCACTTCGTACAGTCGTGCGTGACGCCACCGTTTCATAAATTTCAATGATATTAAACGATGACAAATTGTATTATACAATTGAAGAGCCCAATGACGTTGTGGAAATGTTTAGGTTACAGACAACGATTCTGTTCTTGATCACGTCGAATATTCCTTCCGACAGCAAAAACTACACATCCCTATGATCTAATCGGCTATGTTTCCTTATTTTAGGTAAACATCCGTCATCATTATTTATGAAAAAGATGAGGCATTTGTAATAAATGAATCTACATTTATTCAAGATGAGCGAATGTTATTAATTCTTTGCAATAAAAATGCGACAAATGGCATCAATTACATTCACGTTTGGCGTGTCGCCATGGTCGTGAGTGCTTGGAAGTCTTGCCTTGACCGAGATAAAATATATATAGTCAATAGTTGCCCATTTAACTTACGTTACCGTATCGTGTGTAGGTGATCAAGTTCATAAAATTAACATGATTATAAATTGTGTTTCTTTACACAAGTTACAACCAAGGAAAATAATATAAGTTTAGAGACATTGACATTTATACAATACTAGCTGTCCCGCTCACGCGTTGCTAGAGGGTAATCTTTTTGTAACTTTACCTCTTCGTGGCGTTATCAAATTACCCTACCAAAGTTTCATCACAATCCGGTTATTGGCTTAAGAGCGCATAGAAGACAAACATGAAAACATTTACTTTTATTTATTTAGATTTACCAAAATGATAAAGTTCCCCTTTTATTAATGTGTCATCAAATGAAATTGTATGTTTTGCAGAAATATTTTTCACTGTCTAGGCTTGTTTGTTGACATCTTGAACATAGTGTATCTCAATAAATATCAATAAAACAAAATACGTTTTGTATTATTATAGTTACATTACAATGTAGGTATAATTTATTAGTCATTGTGTGGTCATTAATATAGATAGCCTTCTTATCTACAATGGCATTATTTAAGAAGTTACTAAATATTTTTCCATTAATATAAGGCCATTTAATGTTAAATTGATAATGTGGTATCAATTTGATAAATGTTAATTGTGATAGTTATTCTGATTATACAAAATAGGTATCTGCTTCGCCAATTGCACGGATATACTTGATGTAAACTTTCCATTTCAAATATTGTAAAGATAAAAGCAAACTGTTTTTTTTTATAAAACGCGTTTTATTTCATAAATTACATTTGTTTCTGTCATGGCATAAATTACATTAAAATTCCAAACTATTCTCTAAAATTTTGTGTCACATAACGCCACCGACATCTATTCTGATATACTTAAATAAAAAAGGTTGTTGCGAATTCAATACCTATGTTCCATGTTTACACAATAGGTAGCACCGACTGAATTAAAATCTACATTTGAGTAAATAGATACAAGTTCAACATTTATGACATTTTAATATAAAGCCAACCGTTAGTCATAAATAACAAATGCGGTGAGCAAACGCGGTCCCTCTTAAGAGACGTATACGGAACAAACAGATATCTAACGGAATGAACTCCGCCAAACGTTTTGGCATTTCGCCAGGACTGTAACATTCGTTTACATTCGCCGCATGACGAATATATAACAGGCTAACGGCCGCTGGTCTATACGAGGTTGAGCAAATGAAAACTGACACTAAACGATTTATTGCACGAAATTATAGCCCTTGTTCCGAGAAAATTATGTTTACAAATCGAATAAAGCGTGAAAGTAATGAACGTGCATGGCCAGTTCGTAGGTACCTACGAACACTGTACATATCACATTTATTGTTAGTTACATTATATCAATATAACTAAATTGTGGCAAATAGAAAAAATAATTTAATTATCAAAAGAAAAACGAGGACAAGAGATATGGACGAAATGAGGGATAGCACAATAGCAATGCTAAAATACCTAATGATGACATTACAGACACACATTGAAAATGTACAAATATCTCAAATTGTACCGTGTATATTTAATAATGATACATAGTCCAGAAGATTCGGAATCTTACATTAGAAAGGTAATCATAGATAAATTATCAAAAATTTGACGCCCTTAAATGATATAACATCGATTGAAAACAAATATTCAATATTGATCGTTGGGTTCGCAGTTATCGTATAATTTCCACTTAAGGGGATTACCTCGCATAAACTTAAAAAATACTGCATGTTTGAAGAAGATTGTAGAAGAACCCTATTGAGCAAGACTTATAAAAAATATATATGTTATACGCAAGGTATAGATCGTATTGATTAAAATTATAGTTACTTATACCCAGTTGTTTTAAAAAAAATTAGAAAAGTCGCCAATTTTAAACTTATTTACAAATTCTCTCAGTAACGGCTTATTACTAATGCATGAATTTTGCATCAATAAAAAGGTAACGATGTCTTTTATAAATCGTATTGATCAGATTTTAAATAACTTCAAAGTTCTTTTAAATAATAAAGAAAAACCTAAAATACTATAAGAACCCCGCGCCAGGCACCTCCGCAACGCCCGGACAGCAATGCTCGACTCGATACGAGAATCTAGTGCGTTCTTGACTCTCGTAACAGGTGGACTGTACGTGCATTTTTTTGTGCGACATCATTACGAAAAGTGACAAATTTTGAATGACTTTTAAATTAAATCGGATTGTAGATAGTGTTAATAATTAAAATAAGTAATATTAAGGACAATAATTAGCTTGTAAATGTATTTAATAAGTTTTTATTTAGTATTTGTTATAAGTAGTTGTCATAGAGTGAAATTAGTTCAGATTAGGTAATAATGCCTAAGCATAAAAGTAAAAGCCTAGTGGCTCGTGGTCGAGCTCTCCAAAATTATTGGTAAGAAGTTACATTTAGATATTATGAAAAGGTTAAAATTTATTTCTCTTTCAAATATTTATCATAATGAGCCCTGAAGTTATGGTAAGGATCTCAACCACTGTATTACGTAAAATTATCGTGTTTGGCCTCATTTGAAAGAGCAGGCCCCGTATTGTGAAGTATTATCTCCATGCAGTTTAATGACTGGCTATTTTTTATTTCGTAATGAACTCTAATACCTTGCTAATAAAGTTCATAACTTACACACAGTTTTTGTTGCCCGTAAACCGAATGGAAATAAGAATTCATAATACGGGGGCTGACTTAGATCAAAATAGCTATGATGATTTTGTCTTCTGATGATCAGATCCAAAGGTAGGTACAGGATCTCAACCACTGTATTATGTAAAACTGTCGTGTTTGGACTCATTTAAAAGAGCTCACCGAGACCAAGATGACTGTACTGGTTTTGCTTTCCTGGTGATCAGCTCCGAAGATAGATACAGGATCTCAACCACTGTATTACGTAGAACTGTCGTGTTTGGACTCATTTAAAAGAGCTCGCCGAGGTCAAGATGACTGTACTGGTTTCGCCTTCTTGATGATCAGCTCCGAAGGTAGGTATAGGATCGCAAGCATATTAACGACTAGCAATGTAGTTAATTATTTTTATTCTTACACTAGTTTTCACATACCTACCTATATATTTTTTTTTCTTTTATGGTTTTCTTTTTTCTCAATGTATGTATATTCATAATCTAATAGAAATAACCACCAAAGACTCCATTACCTACTAAAAAAATATTTATGTATGTAACACATGCTACGTTATACGTGGCTACAGTATGACGTCGCGTGATCGCCTACTGCGGAACCGGTCGCGGGTTCGATTCCCGTACGGGACAAAGATTTTGTATGACCTACAAAAATTTGTTCCGGCTTGGGCGTATGTGCATGTGAGATTCTATGTTTGTAACTGCACCCACGACACAGGAGAAAATCCAACTGTGAGATTCTTGTGAGAACAAACGTTCTTTGAAGAAAAAAGAGTGTAAATAAATATATGTAATCTGTATAGTGCCCAAACTTCTATGAAACGGCTATTTAAAAATGAAGCCACTATAATTATTTAAAAATTATTAAATTGATATTACACTTGACTGTGCTAATAAATGTACTTATAAAGTTTTCTGTTTTTAGGCAATCCAAAAATCTACAAAACTCCCAAACAGTACATAAGGAACTGCCTACGACGAAAGTAAAAGGAATTTCGCCAGAATCAAACGAACTACGTTCTGTCGCTATTGACGAGGGACCAGTACAAAATATTAGGTTGGGGAAAAAGTCTTTTCGCATTATAGTCTGTATAAACTTGTAATAAAATCTCTTTGGTTATACTATTTGTATCTGGCTGGTTTTGGTATCATTGAAAGTTTAAATTTTAAAGAACATAATTCCAAATTCAAATTAGGAAAATGTGTGATTTTCATTTGTTTTTCGTACCGCCAAGATGAGTGAATCTAATGAAGAAATTCGATACATTTTAAAATTTTACTACAAAAAAGGTAAAAATGCAACGCAAGCCGCGAAAAAAATTTGCGATGTTTATGGACCTAGTGCAGTGTGTGTGAGAGTAGCACAAATTTGGTTTAAGCGTTTTCAATCCGGAAATTTTGATGTCAAAGATGCACGTCGCTCTGGTCGCCCTATTACAGATAAAATGGATGCCATTTTTGAAAAAGTGGAGCAAGATCGGCATGTCAGTAGTTACGACGTAGCTGAAGAACTGGGAATTGACCACAAAACAGTTTTGGCGCATTTGAAAAAAACTGGGTACACAAAAAAGCTCGACATTTGGGTACCTCACGAGCTCACTGAAAGAAACCTAATGAACCGTGTACTCATTTGTGATTCTTTATTACGACGTAATGAAACCGAACCATTTTTGAAGAAGCTGATAACTGGTGATGAAAAGTGGATCACGTACGACAAGAACGTGCGAAAAAGGTCGTGGTCAAAGGCCGGTCAGGCTTCACAGACTGTGGCGAAACCCGGGTTAACTCGCAACAAGGTGATGCTGTGTGTGTGGTGGGATTGGAAGGGCATTATTCATTATGAGCTGTTACCACCAGGCAGGACCATCGATTCTGAACTCTACTGCGAATAACTGATGAGATTACAGCAAGAAGTTGAGAGAAAGCGGCCGGAATTAATCAACAGAAGGGGTGTGGTTTTTCATCATGATAACGCTAGACCTCACACATCTTAAGCCACTCAGCAAAAATTAAGAGAGTTTGGCTGGGAGGTGTTAATGCATCCGCCGTATAGTCCTGACCTTGCACCTTCAGATTTCCACCTGTTTCGGTCTCTTCAGAATTCTTTAGGCAGTGTCAGGTTAACATCACGAGAGGACTGCCAAAACCACTTGTCGCGGTATTTTGACCAGAAGTCCCAAAATTTCTATAGCAATGGGATCATGTCCCTACCTACAAGATGGCAAAAAGTTATCGAACAAAATGGTACCTACATACTTTAGTTAAATGTAAATAAACTATATTAAAAAATGTTTTGAATTTTCTTAAAAAATGCGAAGAAACTTTTTCCCCAACCTATTATGAGGGTATGTTTTAGCGTCATCATACTCTGTGATTTGTCAGAATATAGATTTTTATTTATATTTGTGTTATAATCTAACTACAAATTTAAAATTAAGATATATTTAACTGCCTAGTAATCATGAACATGCTATTTTTTTAGTTTCAACAAAATGAAGATTCTTTGCCTGGCCTTATTATCGAAAAAGAAGTACAATCACAAACAGAAGTCCTAAACATATCTGGAAGAAGAGTTGTCTTTTCACATCTGGAAGAAGAGTTGTCTTTTCACATATCGATCTTGTAAATATGCACAAATTCTTGTAACACTTATTAATTCACGAATGTTTGTAAAGCACTAACTGATTATTTGAACTTCACTTTGTATAACGCTATTATTCACAAGCGATAAATATTTGTAATAGTTATTAGTCCTATATTGTGTTTTTCTATATTTTCTTATTATAATTGTTAGCGTCCAACATTTGATCTCAATATTGTAGCTCAATGCCTACGTGACTGACAAATGTCATATAATTAATAATTTTTCAAAAATCTGTCGTTTGACATTTATGTAGTTGTCTATTCTTATGGCCAGTATAAAAGCGGACCAGGGTCATTAGGAAGCCAGTCTACTACCAGCTCTGGTATTGAACGCAAACGGCTAAGGAGTAGCTAAGCTCCTTACACCGGCTTGGAACCTAACCACCACCGCCAGGCCTTCGTGATCATATCACTTCATGCCGGTTCCTTCACGCGTCTCCACCACGCCTGCTACGTGTGCCTGCTGCCCACCTGACCACTCCGTCGCGCCTTCTACGGGTCCCTGCTGCCGTCTGCCCACGGAGCATCGTTGGGGCGCTCCTATGTTGCCTACCTATCCTCTGAGCTGCCTATCCAGAGAGCTGTGCTGCCGTGCCTGTTCCTGCTCCGGCTATCCGGCTGAGCTGCTACTCGCCCCCGCGTCCTACCCTGGCCAGGCTAGATTTTTATATAAATATTGTTGTACATAGCTAGATCTTAGTTAAGTTAGATAATTAAGTTCGGTCGTGCCCTCCTTATCACCCTACCTTTGCATTTATTTTTTAATTATACGGTATTAACTTTTAACCTTGTTTATCTTTTAGCTTCCTCCCTTTTTTTGCACGAAGCCTTCCGCTTCGCGACAAGGTAATAAAGTAAATAGGGCTTGCAAAAACTTTCTGAACAGCCAAATGTTGTCAAAAAAGGCACGGCTGGCTGTTCATAGATGCGTTTTGGTCCCTACGCTTATGTATGGTAGTGAATGTTGGGTGTGGCAAAAGAAGGATGAAAGTAGGATTAATGCAGTGGAAATGAGAGCTTTGAGAGGAATGGCTGGAGTGACTCTGATAGATAACTTTCTATAGATATTTGATAGATAAATTAGATAAGTTAATAGTGTGATAAGGGAAATGTGTGGGATGAAAGAAGACGTAGTGTCAAAAAAAGAAAAAGGAATGCTAATATGGTTTGGCCATATAGAAAGGATGAATGGATGACGACTTACGAAAAAAATATACGAGGCAAATGCAAGTGGACAAGTCGGTGAGAGACGACCGAGACGAACTTACCTGGACCAAATAGGGGACATCTTGGACCTGCACCAAAAGGTCAGGTCAAGAGTACCCGTAACCGACGAGCGTGTACGAAAGCATTTATGAAAGTGGAGGACGCTAGAGACGTATGCTTAGACCTACGAGCACTTAACCCAATAAAGATGTAATTCATGCGAATTCAAAAGAAAACAAGAGTGTCAACTAGCTGCGGTGCGCGGGAGGTTGTGATCGCTCCGAGCACCTCCAAGGTAATTCGATAGATTCCGATGCATTGCGAGCCCGATCGCTAAGGCGCGAGCGGTCGCGAGATTCTTTACGACGATGAGAGATGGACACACATTTACAATTAAATAAATATTTAAAAATATCCCCTATACCCTGGTTACCATCTAGCACTAAAGTACTCATCAAGACGAATCTAACGAGCCCAAACTCGATGTGGCTATGTCGATTAATTAATGAGTTCCTATGGCCATATTCCAGTTCCATCATTAGATCCTGGTTAACCTCTAGCACCAAAGTACTCGTCAAGACGAATCAAACGAGCCGAGGCTCGATGGGGTTGCGTCGTTGCTTTACTGAGTTTCTATGGCCACATTCCAGCTCCATCATCAGACCCTGGTTACCATGTAGCACCAAAGTACTCGTCAAGACGAATCAAACGAGTCCAAACTCGATTAGGATGTGTCATTTCATTGCGAAGTTTCTATGGCCACCTTCCAGCTCCATCATCAGATCAGCACCAATGTCATCATAATATTGTATTGTCACGCGATTTACACTTGTATGCTAAATTTTAGATCAATCGGTAACCGGGAAGTGGATCAAATTTAATTTGCAAGATTTGATGACAAACATCGGCATAGGTGAAAGTAAATAAAAGTTTTAAAAAAATGAAAAGAAAACCACATCAAAATCCGTTGCGTAGTTTTAAAGATCTTAACATACATAGGGACAGACAGCGGAAAGCGACTTTGTTTTATACTATATAGTGATGAGAAAATATATGTCGCTCAGAGAGCGATTAAAGTAGGCAAAATAACACTGACTGGGCGGCGTGTCTGTAGTCTTATTTTATCTTGAGCTTGATACTTTGTAGTGCAGTTGTCTAGAAAGAGATGGCGTTAACGTGGGAATGCTTTTACCAGCGGGCAAATGCTGAAGGTCATTGGGCGACGTAATACCCTTAACATCAAATACATTATTTGTGTTTAAGCTACGATCGGGTATATATCTATACTATATAAAGCTGGGTTATCTATATATATAGGTCTACTTTTGAATCAGGATCAAAATTTTATGTGCAATATTACCTGAACAACTTGTAGAACCTGAAAGCTAGATGATCATGTATGGAACAGCTGGTGTTTTTTCACGATTTCAAGATTTGTCCCATAGTAAATACAAGTTATTCAGTTTGTTTGTCTGAACGAGCACAGAAAATTTGGTTCTTGCTTCAGGAGTAACCTCGTATACAAGTAAGGAAAAACGACGTGATGTTAAAAATGTTATAACTAATCAATCATGTTAGAATTGTTATAGAAGGCTTTGCTTTATACTACCGTATTTATATTTTTAATGTTGATAGTTTCAAATGTCACTTCTGTATTGAATGCAATTTACGATATACACGAGTCTTTTTCTTCTTTAATTATAATAGGTTGTTACTTGGGGCAGTTATAAACAATCGTGTGTAGCACTGTGAGGCGGAGTATGTTGCGCTGAGCGAAAATTGCAAAGAAGCAGTGTACACTAGTGCTCTATTAAAGGAATTAGTAGATTTAAAAAAAAAAAAAAATTATTGCGATAACCAATCTGCTACCAAATTAGCTACTAATCCTGTGTTTCATAAACGTACGATACATATGTATAGATGTGCAGTACCATTTCATACGTGATACAGTAGGAATCGAAGCAATTGAAATTAAATATATTTCTTCTATAGAATAAGATACGATGGGATTGTCATATTTTTGAGATAAAAATCCCTAAATAAATAAAGATAAAAAAAAATTTCTTCAACTGAATTAATATTGGCCGACCTTCTTACTAAAGCTTTAAATAAAAATAAACATCAAGGTTTCATGAAACGTCTCCTAAAATTAAAAAATGAGATCCAGGATTAAGGGTGCGCGTCATAGTACTGCTTTTTTTGAAATGAAATGAAATGAAAAACTTTATTCGTTATAAATCGTAGGTGTATAAAGGTGGTGCACAATTGTAATGTTTCACTGCGATTTACCTTATGGCATACGAATTTTCATAATTAGGTAACTGTTTAATTTTTATATGTAACACAATTTCATTTTACAATAAAGGAAGTACTACGTATCTATATTTTCGATTTAATTTTAATTTGACAGTGCCAAATATGTCACTTCTATGTTGAATACAATTTACGATATACATAAGTCTTTTAATGTTTCTTCTTTAATTCTAATAAGCATACCATCTATTTTTGGTTTAAAAAAATTAACCCAACAACATATAGGTACCTTGACTTACTGTCAAATTTCAATAAGGGAAATTAAATAAAAATCATAGATCGCTATCAGACTTAATCGCTCTTACACTGAACATCGGAATCAGGGTCGCGGCCTATAAATATAAAATCACCTACGACAACAACGTCCCTTGTTTATGTACGATTAATATGTATATTGTTGTGTAGCGCTATTGATTTACCTTAGCCGTGATAAATATTCAAAGTGACGTCAAAAGACACTGCCATCTATTTTAGTTCCACATCCATTAATAATATTGTTGGACGGAACAATTTTGTGTTGCATGTAGAGCAGGAGCACGCAAGATATGATGCAGCAGTCAATTCCGCTAATTTTAACGTCGTTGTCGCGTCGTGATAGCGTATCAATAGAACTGCTTTTGTCACTTTTATGCGCATTTTCTGGTGTAATTTATTTGAACTACAACTTCTTGATAAATCAATAGTGACAAATGTTTTAGATAGTATTCGGTAACCTACAATAACTGTCCCAAAAAGCGATGCTATTGAAGCGTTATTGACAGGCCACAAATGCACTAACGCTAGCAGAATAAGGCCCCAGGTCAATTGAGTACACTGACTGTTGATTATTAAACATTAGGTGTACCCATGAAGATCCCGGATAAAAAATCCCTGATATCGCACGGGATCGGGCTTACAGTTGATCTGGGGCTTCTGTTATACTAGGGAACAAAATATTTTTTCTAAGGGTGAAGGAATTGTAACCTTTCTAGGTTAAACACTTTTATGATCCTATCCACCACAAAATTTAAGAGGAAACACTGAGGTTGAGAGAATTCAAAAATAGGTATTTGTAAAATGTATTGCTGTCGCGCTGTGTGCAAACGACCGAACTGAAAACCTATAAAAAGTACTTAACCAAAATTTTTATAGTCCTCGTTTTAAAAATTAAGGGAAGACTTTGGTTGTGTTTCTATGTTTTGCTTTTTTCATATCATCTCGTCAAATTTGTTTGCTGGATGTTTGAGTATAGCAGAAAATCAGGTCAATTTTTTAGGTTTTTGAAGGTTTATCTCTTTTAATAATTATCACAATAAAAATAGTGGCCATTGATTTATTTGGATATAATGGAGCAACTATTGCTATTATCCATGAAGCAAACAGGGGACTATGTTGGTAAGGAAGAACGGCCCGTACTATTTCCTCTTAAAATCTTTTCTCTTTCTCTTTATATGTACTTCAGTACCAGT
This sequence comes from Schoenobius gigantellus, assembly GCA_963935595.1. Lineage (NCBI taxonomy): Eukaryota > Metazoa > Arthropoda > Insecta > Lepidoptera > Crambidae > Schoenobius > Schoenobius gigantellus. The sequence continues at coordinate 25,494,268 of OZ012553.1, read as the reverse complement.
TAAGATATAGCTTAGCACCAGGAAACTTCAGCCATTCCAGGAAGACAATGTTTGTAAACAAGACTATCATAATTCACCAAAACTTTCTGAAACATGTAATAATATTCCCGGAGCACAAATATTATGAAATTAAAAAATATAACTTTTGGGAGTTTATTTTTGGCATGAGTAAATTTTGAGTTAACAAACATATTTTCTTTGAAAAAGCTGAACTATGTAATTCCATGTGAATATTATGCGTTGATTTACTAACTAGGTTTAATGTTCATAATGTAAGCATGTAATTATGAAAGTTATTAATACAACATGCAAATATAAAAACTGCCTTAACTGCTTTATCACACGAATTCGAATTCCGGTTTTAAAGCTGTCTTAAAAATCTGAGACTAGTGCAACAATCTTTTTAAAATACAACTTGACTTAAATGAAATCAACTTATTTAAATCGTTTAGGTTGTACAGCTTATTTCAAGTTTTCAGCATATTTAATTTTAGTATATATTTAATCTGATTTGTATAGTGGCCATATTGGAATTAGCTATTGCTCGGTACACTTTCATACATTATATCTAAAGAATTATATAAATGCCTGCGCAAAACATTAGTTTACTCGAAACATTTTTATTGCAGCCATTTTGAAATTTGCTATCTTAGTGTTAGAATTTCGGTATTTTGTCTTAAGAGTCGGTATTTTGTCTTAAGAGTTAGACTTTTTTTATGAAAGCGGATAGAATTTGCCTCCAAACATGCAAGAACACGCAAAATTCATAAAAACTTTATTAATTTTGCGTGTTCTATATGGAAATAAATATGTGTAATTAATATTCGTATATCAATTAAAGTCGCTACGATATACTGAGATTGTATCAAACGGGCGTAATCAGGTCAGTTCGTTGTGAGCCCATGGGAAATTATTGCTCGCCATTATCGCCACCCGCCATAAATTCATATGCACAAACAAAGCGGGGACATCAAAATAGAGGAGCCAATGTAATTTGGCAAATAAATTATAAAAATATATGCACGAAAATATGGCTTATAAAAAATATCAATCATAACAAAATCATTAAGTATCATGAAGTCGTGACGACCTTATGGCGATATAAGACAGTAAACACAGTATTCAGTTTGAGCTCTCTAAAGTGACATATTGTATTAACGTTATGATGACGAATTGCGAGTAAACAAAAAAAAAAGCTTACTACAGCCACAATTAAAGAGATTTTTTATCGACAATATGTCAACAAACCTTCTAGTCTGCTTTAAATGAACGTAGTGGCCGACCTTTTTTTTACCGATGCCCTCATACACGCCTTGGCGCGAGCACGTCCATCATCGCCGTGTCCTCCTCATCAGAAGAGGACACGCGTCGCTGCCTGACAAGGTCACGGAAACTCGGATGAACACATCCACGACCTCGTCGGCGTCTGCTCGCCTAGGGCGAGCCCCTCTCACCCCCCCAAAAGGGGGAGGCCGGTAATCCCCCAGGGCATCCAGGGGATCAGCGACTGGCGGCAACCGATACATGCAGGGCCCGGGCTTCCCAACCCAGGGCCCCGCTGGTTGCCGTCAGGAGGAAGAAGGCGGGCGTAATTCCAACTCCTCCGCCCCGTCCTTCTACGGCGGCACGGATCGGCCGTGGGATCCTCCTCCCTGGCCATCTCCGCCGACTCCTTCTGCGTCATCACGTCCACGCAGAAGGATTTTACCGCGTCCCACTTCCTCTATCCCTCCAGCATGGCACAGACCACGTTCTGGAGGGAGAGGTCATCGCCAATGATGGCGACTAACTCACAGACGTAGTGGCCGACCTACTTATTTTTGTTTTTGAAATCTGTATTGTCCACAAGTCACAAAGATATCCAGGATTTGTTGGTGCTATTGATAAAAATAATCCACAAGGAACAAAGTGTAACATTTATAAAAAATATAAAGTAACATTTCAGTAAGCTCTTAAACTGGAAGTGATAACCCCTTGTCTGACCTCATCTGATAACGTTGAGGTCATCAAGCAAAATGTAAGTAACGTATAAATAAATGAAAGGCTTAAATTAAAATTAGCATGAATGAAACAGGCGCGCGACCATAGTTTTATGTTTGTTATAATATAGTTTTATACTGCAACAAAATAAAAAAAAACTGTAAGAAGTAAAAAACATTTTTAATAACAAGCTTTTATTTAAATGCTCTAAAAATGTGAAAATAAACTTAAATTTTTTATGATAACAAAAGATTGTCGTGAAGTTTACCCAGAATACAATACCTATTTAATTTAATATTGATAATTTTAATCAAAAATGTTTTTTTTATAAAATATCTTAATCTTAATTATTAGCATTGTTCGAATGTAATGTAATATGTGTGTGTGTGTTATTTGGCAAATAAACTTATATCTATCTATCTAATCTCGCGACAAGCTTATATTATCATTAAACATTGTGTTGTAAAAAAATAAAGTTTATTTTCCTATTTTTGGAACATTTAAATAAATACTTGATTTTAAAAGTGTTTTTATTATTAATTTATTTTATATTTATAATTTGGAGATGGCAACTATCTTAGATTTAAGTTTTTTTCTTCCTGGTGTACCTACTGTATTTACAAGTCAAGCCCTTTAATTTATACCCCTATTGTGGGGGTTGCACAAAAATACGTAACTCGCCATTTTGTAACGGCGGCCCTCTTGAAATAATATTTTTTAGAAATGTACTGTATTCTTCAAGTCAAGCACTTTCATTTGATACTCATATTGGGGAGGGTTGTACAAAAATATGTTGTGCGCCACTTTAACGGCGGCCATGTTGGATTTTTTTAAATATTTTGTACTGTATTCTACATATATGGTTCACAAATATGCAATGTGTCATTTTGTTGCTGCGGCCATCTTGGATTTCAGTTTTTTTCATAATGTAAGTACTTACTGTATTCTGCAAGTCAAGCCCTTTTTTTTGACACCTACATTGTGGGGGTTGTACAAAATTATGTAATCCGCCATTTTATTGTGACGATCATTTTGGATTTACAACAATACTAGTTATGCAAAATTGTATTGTCATCAGAACTAAACGTGTATTCTAAATTTCAGCTTAATGGGACATTGGCTAGTGGGTAGAATTTAACCTGCAAGATTTTACCCGAACGTACATACATACATACACTGCAGGATAAATAAGAGCTTGTTATAAAAGGAAATATCTTCGTAAATAATCTGCGAAAATTTATTTACTTAATTTTTATAATTGTTTCATAGTTAAAATATGTTGGGGTGTGTGCGGTTTTATGTTATTTAATTAGCATATTGTATAATTCAAAATAATTAAAAAATCTAAATAAGATTCAAAGGGGTAAATACGTACTCAGCTAAAATACATATACTTATGTTATCCACGCAAATTCAAACACAAATTCTTTGCCTTTGCCGATTATGAACGTTTTGTCCTATCTCAGCAAAACTCGGCCGAATAAAAACAAGTCAGCAACTCCTAATAAGACCAAGAAACGCCCACGGGCCTTCTTGATTTAGATGTGTAAGTACTATTCAATGCGCATAATACACCCACATAATATGCTGCTTTAATCTCGTATGTTTCAGTCCGGTTGACGACATCGCCACAAATAAATTTATCCTTATTAGTAGGACACGACATGAGGAACTGACTGAATGTATGGAACTGTCAGCAATCCCCGCGGCCACAATTGAATATGATAGATAGTCCCATTGTAACGCTTCAGCGTGAGATTGATGGGGCAATAATCTAGAAAGCATGTGTGGTGCTCGCTTTCTATGCATCGGAACAAAGCATCGCTTCAATCCGTGCGAATCGCACAATCATGACTTGATTTTATAAGCATTAGTTACATATAGATACAAAACATTTGTATGCTAATAAAAACTAAATCATTCTGATTCTGAGTTATAATACTGTTCGGTTGTTAAATCAAAATGCATGCTTTCCATCTCGTATAGTTTCTGGTTCCCAATTTAAAAAAAATCAGTGCTTAATATTTAACAAAAAAGAAAGTTAAGTAATGACAGAATACGAAAATGACATTTTTATTTTTAGAGCTTACAGTTGCTATGTTAACTGTTAAAACGGAAATAATGAAAATTTATTATTACTGCATCACTATTTCTATAGCTTCACCTTGAATAAACATAAATACGTCTTTTTTTTCTTCGTCTAATTCAACATTCTTTTCGAAACGTTTAAAGAAATGGAGCGGACCCTTTTGTAGCTAAGGTGGATCCCTGTGCAAGCCTTTTGTGAAAAGGCCTATTATATTTTAAATGGAAGTCTTTGTTATAATAGCTGGCATAGTGCTGACTCATAAAAATAATGCTCGCACACCGCAGCCTAATGGTGATTCCAATGAATAGTTAGTAATAAATAACAGCACCTGTGCAAGAACAGGATTCAATAGGGCAATTAATTAATTCAACTGGGTGTACTGACCTGAAGGAGTGGTCTCATTAGCGGAACACGTCACTTGACCAATTTATAGTGCAATTAATATTCAAATTAGCGAAAGTTAATATCCAAGTGTATTTAGTAAGAACACATAACTTGGAGGGCTCAAATTGAGGAAGCACGCTATGAGAATAATATCTTAAGCAATTTTATTACGACTATCCTGATCTATTGTTTCATAGAAAAGATAAAGGGCAAGATTTTGTAGAAAGTAGTATCGATAGTAATAATGATGATAATGAAGATACAAAACAAAACTTGAATAGTATAAAACTATTTAGCCAGATGGTAAATGATATACCAACTAACGTATCTAAAGAAAAAGCAAAGGTCGTCGAGTGCGTCAAAACAACCTTTATCTCAGCATTAAATGGAAGTTGGTCATCCGATCCGTTAGTAGTTAAGGCCACGACCCGCGTACCATGCTATCGTTTGTGGAACGTAAGAGTTCATTAGGATCGGGTTTCTATACAAACATTTGAATTCCGGGCAACTCGTAACAAGATGCCGGCCGCGCCGTTGTCTCATCGCAATCATTACCAATATGGTTCGTGTCGTTTAAACATTACTTTGTGAGAATGAAATCAAAATCAAAATCAAAATCAAAATATTTTATTCAACTTGGATTTTACAATCTCTTTTGAAAGTCAAGGAAGCTACGCCAATGGTTCACAAGTCTACGGCGGGAGACCTTGTACTGGAAAGAACCAGCAAGAAAACCAGCAAGGGCTATTTTTTTCTCCCTGTATTGTTACAGAGTCGTCAATTGGAAGCTGACCTCAAGGCAAAAATTTGAGCTCAACTTCCATAACAAATGTAGATTTGTCAGTTCTCTTCTTACTACACGTTACCAATACTACTTAATGAATAGTTATACACAACAACACGATTATTTACATTATTATCAATAATAATTTCTTCAAATTAACACCAGGCATTGGCATCTTGTAAATAATCGTTGACTTTATAATATCCTTTACTCATCAGAGTCTTTTTTACATGCGCTTTAAACTTATCAAAAGGCAAGTCAGTTACATTTTGTGGGACTTTGTTGTAAAAAGTTATACATTTCCCCATAAATGAGCTTCTAGTTTTTTGGAGCCTGTACGTTGGAACGGCAAGTTTATTTTTATTTCTTGTGTTTAAATGGTGAAGTTGGAAATTGGTTTCAAATATATTATAATTTTTATAGACAAATCAAATTTTCATAAATGTACTGTCCTGCTAAAGTCAATATGTTAATTTCTCTAAATAAATCTCTAAGAGAGTCTCTTGCTCTTAAATTATAAATAGCGCGAACCGCTCTTTTTTGAAGTACAAAAATACTTTCTATACTAGCAGCTGATCCCCACAGAAGTATTCCATATGACATGATGCTATGAAAATAACTAAAGTAAATTAATCTTGCCGTTTCAACATCAGTAAGTTGTCTTATTTTTTTTACTGCATATGCTGCAGAACTAAGTCTGTTTGCCAAGGACTCAATATGTGGATCCCACTGCAATCTAGAATCTAGAGTAATACCCAAAAATTTTGTATAATCGACGAATTCAACAATTTGGTTGTTCATTTGCACAATAGTATCAACTTTTCTTACATTTGGCAATGAAAATTTAATACATTTAGTTTTACTTGAATTTAATGATAAATTATTTATGGTGAACCAATGCAATACTTTAGAGAGAGTACTATTTACAACGTCAGTATTTCCGTTTCCTCTGTCAACCTTAAATATTAAAGAAGTATCATCTGCAAATAGCACCGTATCGCACAAACTATTAGTGAAGTGTGGGAGGTCGTTAATGTAAATTAAGAAAAGCAAAGGTCCCAATATCGAGCCCTGAGGCACACCCATAATTATGGGTGCACCAGCAGACTTAGATTTGTTAATGACAACTTTCTGGACTCTACTGGACAAATAAGACTCAATAAGTCTAATTGCTTCTTCAGAGACACCATAATATTTGAGTTTATTTAAAAGAGTCTGGTGACCAACGCAGTCAAAAGCCTTCGATAGGTCACAAAATATACCAATCACATCCTGTTTACGCTCCCAAGCAGCAAAAATGTGTTTAAGAAGGGCAACTCCAGCATCTGTAGTGCAACGACCTTTAGTAAAACCAAACTGATTCATATGTAATATGTTGTTACTTGAAAAATAACCTGTTAGCTGATTAGACATAATTTTTTCAAATATTTTACTAAGAGCTGGTAAAATTGAAATTGGTCGATAATTTGAAGGATCGTTTTTATTTCCCGATTTAAATAAAGGTATTAATTTGCTATTCTTCATAAGGTCAGGGAAGATACCTTCATCAATACATTTATTGAATATAAACGCGAGTTGGGGAGCAAGTTCCTTTATCACAGATTTGATCATGTTGGTCGAAATACCCCAAAGGTCTTCAGTGTTTTTTGTACTGATCATGCGGAATGTTTTCAAGATAGTGTCGGCGTCAATGTGACAGAATGTGAAGCCATTGTTGCACTTTTCTACACTCTGTGACAAGAGGGCCACAGCTGCATCGGGGCACGAGTTGAGACTACTTGTAGTTTCTATGGGTATATGGGAGAAAAAGTCTTCGAATACATTGGCAACTGCAATGTCCGAATTAACTGTAATATTATTGACTTCCAGTGAAATCGAATTTACTGAGCTTTTAGATTTCCCGGTTTCCTGGTTAATGATATTCCAGGTGGTCTTTACTTTATTTTTTGATAAGCTAATTTTGTTGGTTATATACATAGCTTTTGCGGACATGCACACTTTCTTAAATGTTTTGGAATAGTTTCTAACAAAATTTATGAAATTGGGATCATTTGAGGTTGCTTTTAAAGCATATAGTTCAAATAGTTTCCTACGACTTTTATATATGCCTGGCGTAGCCCAGTCACTAAATTTCTTTCTTCCGTTATTGACCTTAATTACTTTTTCCTTAAATATACTATTACATTCATCTTTAACTATATGAAAAAAATTATTATACAGATTATTAGCGTTGTTCCCCTCGAGCAAATTACTAGTTTGATAAATAATATTTCTTTTGAGTTTCTCCATACCGCGTTTGGTTATAGGCCTACAAGTAATCTCACGTATAGAACAAACATGATGGTGCTCGAATGAAGCTAGTTGCCCGCTATGGTCAGAGTTAATACAATTAATGATTAACTTCTCTTGTACTTTACAGTTACAGAAGATGTTGTCTAAACAAGTTGCAGATGTAACTGTAATGCGTGTAGGTTCGTGAAATACATAATCCATATTAAATGATTTAAATAAGTTAATAAATCTACTAGATAGTTGTGATTTCTCTAAGATATTTATATTAAAATCACCGCAAACAATAATTTTTTTAGATTTTCTATATACTATTCTTAAGGCATCCTCCATAGCGGACTCAAACTCTGAATAATTTCCAGAGGGGGGTCTGTACACACATATTATAATGAAGTTATCAAGTTCCACACAAGACAACTCAATAGTTCGTTCAATAGCAAGTGAAACAATGTCTTTTCTTTCCTTAAATTGAATGTTGTTATGCATAATTATCAAGGATCCACCTCTAATGGCAGTTTTCCTAGTAAATGAACTCACAATCTTGTAATTATCTAAACTTACTAATAATTCATGACTTTTCAGCCAATGTTCTGTAATACAAAGTATATCAATGCTTTCAAAATCTAAAAATAAATTTATTTCTAAGTCTTTACCGGAAAAGCCTTGAATATTTTGATGTACAATCCGTAAATAACTAGGCTTATCTTTGGTCAATCCCGGGCAAGAGGCCACCTCTTTTGTCTCATTATTTAATTTAAATTACTTGGAACTTGTTCCAAGACACTGTGTTGCTCAATTAAAGCATTGTCAGCACAAGAATTAATAGCCAAGTTTTTGGCTAAAGTTAAAAAGAAAAATCTTAGCGAAACTGCTAATTGTTTTTTTGAAAACATTGATAGATGTAATCTATCTCCTGTCAGATAAAACTTATTACAAACATAAGTCATTTTATTAACATCAATAATATGCCATTTTTCAGAATAGCATGTCAACATATCTAACGTCAAATTTAATTTGTATCTTAAGTTATTTTCATTTTGAGATAATCCCTCATGGTAGGGTAGTGTGAACATAATTATTTTGTTTACGTTTAAATTATTTAAATGGGAATAAAACTCTTTTAATTTTGATTTATTTAAATTTTCCCGATTTCCCATTATTATTATTAAATTATCATTAAAATTAAACTTATAATTACTCATCTTTAATGTAAGGTTGTTAAAGTTGGAGCCAGGCATACAATAGTTTGTCACATTTTGCCCCAACTGGTTTGACAACAGCTGACCCATGTCTTTGCCAATTTCGTCACAAAAAATTAAATATCTTGATTCAGTAGATATTTTGTTGACATGTTTTTCCGATCTGGGTAATATATACTTGTCAGCAGCAGGTGACTGACATACTGTACTGAGTGCAGGGCATGCATGATTGGGTAGTACATACTCAGTAGTGTTAATTGTATTGCTGACCAATGTAAAATTATCCTTACTGGAATTTAAGGAGTATTTCTCCAGTAGGGCCTGATATCTGTCCTCATTATATTGACAGTGAGTGGCTAGCTCTGTGACCGATCGAATATGCTCCTTGATCTCATTTTGAGCATTATGATAATTTCGTGTCATATTTGATAAGGAATTTTGCAAATTATCAATAACATCATTTAATTCTTGTATGTCCCTTTCATACATGCTTCTGCTTTCTCTCAATTTTGAGTCGAAAATATCTAATGAATCCATTAAGCAAGCACGCTCTTTTCGTAATTTAATATTAGTTTTAAAAGAGTTATGCTTCTTGATTAATAATTGGTGTTTTTTAATTAATTTATTAATTTTAATATATTTCCGGAGTTTGTTTCTACTATGGAAATGAATTGGTAAGGGTTTATGTAATGAAGTTGGACAATGTTGTGTAAGATTCTGGCCCCCTGGTGATTGTATAAGTTCCTCGAAGAGGCTGTGGGTATGTTTTACTTCACTGTCCTGCTTGAACTGTTCAAGTTTGCTGATTTGGTTGTTTGCATCACTCAACTCCCGTTCCAGTGTTGTAATTTTGTTGAGCGCCGTTTCATATAAATAATGACATTGAGTAAGGCTATCAATGTGGTCTTGCAATTGGTGGCGCTCATCTAACACTTCTTGGTATTTGGTATCAAGCGTTGAGAGCTCACTTTTGAGAGAAGAATTTCTGTCTATGATCTTTTTTATTTCCTCTTCACTTTCATCGCGTTCCTGAAGCAGTCTGTCATGGGATTCCTTTAGATTTTTTAGTTCCATTACGGCCTGTCTGAGCTTTGCCTCGGTATTTTGTACAGCAGCTTTACGGGTCATCATCTTGATTACTCAGCAAAGACAGTCTAAAAAAATAAAAATTATTTTAAGTTTAAAGTATAAACTGGACAGAGAAATAAGAGTTCAAGAAATGAACAAGAAAGAAAAAATAAAAAGAGGGGTAGTAAATTCGAAAAATAATTAATGAAATTAAAAAAAAAAACAACAAGACTAGACTAAAACAAACAAAATAACCAAAACAAAAAAAAAAGAAGTTTATACTAAAAAATATGTCACTAATTAATAACCTAATGCTAATTTATTAAGTAAAGAATAATAAATAAGTTCTCAGTGTAACATACAGCCACTGTATACAATCATAAATATCAAAATTGAGATTATTAATATTGTTTAAAACAAACAGGTCAATTTTATTTAAAAAAAAATAAAACTTTAGTAACACAGTATCGAAATTAAACTATGATAGAAAACTGTAACAGTATGGTAAAGTATAAATTTGAATGTTATAGATAGAATAACCAGATTAAGCAGCTTATGCTTATTAGATATTTATTTTGTAATAAACTAACCAGGTTTTCAGTAGGCAAAAACTGTGCAGTGTGAAGTAATTTGTCTGAGGCTACAGGGGTTGACAAGTTTCAACTTTAACTTCCACTTTACGTCAAGTTAAGAGAAACACAACTAAGCCAAAGTGTGATTCTGGACGTGTCTCACTTTACATGAGGATTGTTTAGAGTGCCTATTAAGTTTTGTTGTATGTAAGATAGTCATGTAAAACAGTGAAGAAATACAACACTTTTCTGGTTTGAGACAAGAAACTGAGTAATGTTGTGATTGTTACAACACTTATTTATATGCTTTGATTTATATGTTATAAGTTTCAGCAAAGCAACAGAAATTCAACAATGGTTCTATTATTTGTCAAGTAAGATGAAAAACAATTACACAATAAATCTGGTTAATCTAGTTTTCATTACTTGTAAGTTAAGTAGGCGAATTAGACGCAAATTACTTGTGTACTAAGGTGTGAATATATATATATATATATATAGTAATAGAATTAATAAATTATGCAATACTCCCCCGGTTTATGTAGTGAAGTGAGAATCCGTCAATCACCGAAGCTACCGCCACTGATTTGCTTATTAGAATTTCTTGATTGCCACAAACGTTGGTTTCTTTATACAGCTTTAGTTGTCCCCTATATTAGAAGGCTCATAGGGACTCTGAATAACTTATATTTATATTTTACACACAATATTTCTTGTAGATTTTCGTTAATTTTTCAAATCTTTTTGACAGCCAGCCAGTGTTAATGTCGACATAAGATTTGTCGAAAATATAAATATTACACCTCGGATCAATTCACATATAATAGCACTGTATATTCACACAATACTGATTTCAAAAATACTTTAATAGGAAACAATTAATTAAAAATGTTAAAAAACTTAAAATTAATTAGCAGCTAACGCAAAAGACATCTGATCACGTCAGTGTTGCCAGAGCAAAAAAAAAAAATGAAGATTGCATCAGCACGCTTTAAATTTAATAACAAATTAAAGTTCAGTATATTATCATTTTTTAATAATAGTAACACCAACTAACTACTTTTTTATTCAATAAACATTTTCAAGACTATGAAATTAAAGTATAAAATAATTGCATAGCCAAACATTTTAATTGGCTCAAAAATTTATTGGGTAATAATTTTAGGACATTAACCAACTGAAACTACTAAATTACATAAGAAACGGAGAATACATGGCGTTTTGCTAATGGTATTGTAATCATGGCTGAGAGCGTGGAAGATCTAGGCGCAATGCTCGAAGACCTCTGTAGAGTTTCCCAACAAGTGGGTATTTAAATGAATAAAGACAACATTAAAATTATGTCGAATTCCCATTTTGTTCACACTGCGGTAAAGGTTGAAGGCTGGAATTTGTTGAAGAGTATGTTTACTTGGGAGTTGGGACAAATAGTCTAGCTAGGTAAGTCCAACTTCCAGAAAGAGGTAAATCGATGAATCCAACTCGGCTGGGCATAGTTGGGGAAGCTACCTAAGCAGAATATTCTCGGTCCATCTACCGCAGTCTCAAGACGAGTCTTCAATTCGTGCGTCTCGCCAGTGGTGTCGTACGGAACTGAGACGTGGCCGCTCACAATGGGTCTCAGTCTCATAAGAAGGCTCAATGTCACTAAAAGGGCAATAGAGAGGGCTATGCTCGGGGTTTCTCTACGCGATCGCATCAGAAATGATGAGATCCGTAGAAAAACTAGAGTCACTGACATAGCCTAAAGAATTCCAAACCTTAAGTGGCAATAGGCTGCCCACATCACTCGCAACGCAGGACTAACGGCAGTTGGGGCGGAGAGGTCCTCGAGTGGCAGCCGTGTGCCGGGAGACGCAGCGTTGGTAAGTTAGGTGGATCGACGATCTGGTGAAGATCGAGAGACGCCGTTGGATGCGGGAGGTGCAGGGCCCATCAATTTGAAGATCTCTGGCGATGTCTTTGTTCAACAGTGGGCGTCATTTGGCTGAAATAATTATGATGATGATGATCATTCAACTGACATTTTTCATTTTAATAGAAATTCGAATAGACAAACTGCGTTTGTGTTAAGTTCACAATTTAAATACAAATAATTAAAACATTCTTGCGATACAAATTCATCGTGCATTAGTCGTGTACATGACTGATTCATTATGTTTTTGCAAACAGACCTTGAATAACAAAGCAATATTATCAAAGCCAGCTGTCTGCAATTACTTTGACGTCATCCACTATTACTATTGATATGTGCGAAAGTTGCTTAGCTGAATTTATTACTAGTTAAAAAATCAGTTACATAAAATTAATAAAATATCATTTTAATACGCATTTTCAATTTTAAAAGCGAAAAAAAATCTTTGCTATAAAAATAAATATTGAAAGAAAATAGTTTACGGATTTAATTGTCAATGAAGCGATTTGATATTTGAAAAGACGTGATTATGTATAATACCGTTATAATTTTTACATTCGACGCAAAACAATATATTTTACATTAAACATTTACAGTTTTCTTTACTACTTCAGCTTTGTTCCGTTTCAGCTCACTTATCGACGCTAATAAAATATTATATTGATACTTTGTAAACGTTGTAAAATTCACAAGTAATAAACATAAATAAGGCCCGATTGAATTTAGGCGTCTCGGCTCCGAAAGTTGGCGACGTTGTCATAACTCAAGCGAGCGCAGAGCGAATGTTTTACCTAACAAAAGAACTTCTAAGACAAAGTTTCACTCCCCTATTATTAGAATACGCGAAGAAAGAGCATTAAAACTTGGCCGTTTCTTTCGTAAAGTTTCGTTCCCTGGCAATTTCGGGCAATATCGAACTAAACTCAGATTTATATCCGCTTACAACTTCTTTGACAACTGTCTGCGCCGCGTTTCTTGATTGTGAAAGTTTTTCAGTCTTTATTTGTCGCATTATCTGTGGTCAACCGGGCACAGTCTAAAATTTTTTATGCGTTCTTTGCATTTTTTTCGTTCTTTGCATTTATTCCCAACACAGTTTACGAATTTGTAATGTAATTCCAAAAATATTTTTTTAGTTTCGAATTAATTGAGGCTATCTTGTCCATACTTGGATTTTATGGTAAGAATATAATGGCTTTCGGCATCATCGAATATTTTTCTCCACTTCCAACAATGCTCAACAAATTAAGTAGGGTCTTAAGTGATACAGTCGCAAATTACACCATAATCATATCCCTGTAATTGACACCCTTATAAATTATACTGTTTTAAGTGAAGACTTTTAAACTTTACTATTTCTTGGAAAGATGTACTCGTAAATATAATGAGGTTTTCCTCAAAAGTTAAGTGATGTATTTTAAAAAACGAATAGCATCGCTTCACTTTACATCATACATAGGTAAGTAGATATCATTCAGTTACTATGAACTTACGTTCATGTAAAAATATAGATCCACCACTGTAATCGATCTTGCATAATATTCTTTCATTAATTATCTGCACATGATAATGTATGTACAAACTAAGTAAATTTATATACTGATAAATCAAATAATGGAATGTATCGATTTAAATTTATTTAGCTCCCACAGAGCGAGAAGGGCCTGAGATGATACACTTATTAATTATTGAAGATATAATGACGCAACATATGTTTATAGAACAAGTTTAATATAATGTCGATCAATAATAATCATAATCAGAATTCTCGAGATAAGTAATGACAACGCAACGTAGTTAAGCGAAGTAAATTCGTATCAATTTGTCAATGACAACACAGATCAAATTATAACTAAAGGAACAAGCAATTCAATAGTAATAAATATTATTTCAGTTATTTAATTTTGTAATAGTAACTTTATATATGAAGGCGTTTCTAATGAAGTAGGTTCTATTGTGAGAATCACTAAAGTTGAATTTGTAGTCCAAAGAGTTGAGTTTAACGAAAAGTGTAATAATAGTATAGTAGCTACTCACAAAGTTAGATATTTACAATCCAATAGCAGAAAAACGGCATCGTTAAACAATGAAACTATAAAAATATCGATTGCTGCTGTTGTCCCACGCCACTATGACCTTTACTTAATTGTGTCACGTCAGACGCAATGACAAAATACTTCTGCAGCTCAGCGCTACGGCATGACATCCCCTCGGGACAAAGCACCGTCCGTTCACATTGGATAATTTACGGAGCGCGACAAAAACATCGATATAACGTTGCAACTCGACACCGCTGATCCCGTAGCTAGGGGATTGTTTACACTTTTTTTGCACTAACAAAAAATCAGGTACCTACCTACACACAAGGCCCGTTTTCGAATATCTGCTTACGAAGAAATAAAACATATTTTTTGTGACTATAAAAACACCGCATTCTACCCGAAATGTTTTGTGAGCCGTAATTATAAGTAAGAATAACTTTGGGAATCTCCTTTGTTGGAGGGGAGTTTTTCTAAGCGGGTAACGACCGCGGCAGGTGGGGTATATAAAATGGCGACTGATAAATTCGTTCGGGGAAAAAAGTGCAGCAAAAAAATTCTGACAGCATGAGGCAAGCGGACTGGCAATGTCAAATAGAGGTCGTTGAGATACGACTTGTTGTATCTACTGCGAACTGCGAATGATTTATACCTAGACTTGGTCGTGCGTGACTTAAGTTATAATACTTGCACGCGAACATGTTTTTCAATGATTTATTGTAATCAATTATACATTTAATTAATTTATTGTATACTTCATGTAGACACATAACGCCAATGATGATAACGACTCAAACGGTTTTAATATTATAAAATTAACATGGTCTTAACTTAGTCTTTGTTTAAACCTGATGCCCTGTCACTAGTGTTTATAAGATTATAGAGACAGCGTCAGGTCGAAACCAGGTCTAAGCTTAGGTCCGATAAGACCGATCGGGTATAGTATTGAATCCATTTTTATTAATTTACCAAAAACGATAAAATCAATAAACTAATTTAGCCATAATAAAAGAATATAAGTGTTAAATAAAATCAAATTCAGTGATAGGTGCTTGCCCATGCCCATTCTTCGTGCCCATTTTCTTTTTGTTAATTACAAATTTCAATAAGGATAAAGGGTTAATAGTATCGTTCTCTTAGGCTTATTTAACAGACACAGTAACTGGAATCGTTTAAGTATGCCTTTCCTCATGTTCTAGAAGATTTCCTTTCTCATTTACATACCTATATCAAATTCATTCAATATTTCTTTTCCATCGAAATACGAGTATATTAACTAAATTTTAAGGTTCAATATTTCATTTTCTTTTTTGTTCGATTCGTCCTTATTACATATGCAAATATTAACATTCCAAGATTCTAGTTATGTAAATATTATAGTCTCCCATCAAATATCTTATCATTTTCATTTAAATATAATTTTAAATACATTTTAATTAAAAATGCACTTATTTTATAATCCTGCATTAAAATTTATATTTGTATTGAATCACGAATAGCCTCGGCCAATTACAAGCAAATGGTAAATACAGTTACTAATTCCACAAACAAAATCGTTTCCTATTCTAGCTAGATGTTATTACATCCATTACCATACACTACACTGTTAAGAAAATGAAGGGCCAGTTCTGCCAAGACAAACTCAATTTTAAGCAATCTTACAGTTTAGTGATTCTACACTGCAGACCTGCAGCCCGGAAGGTTAATGTTTATGCTCCAGTAAATACTACATTGTAAAGTATTTAGCCTAGACACATACAAATAATTGAAACGATTACACAGGCCAAATTCATGCCTACTATCATGCGTTAATCCAATTTCACGCCACGTACACCAGACAAGTATCCTATACTCAATAAAGTTTAAAGGCCTCGTCTTTGTATTCATCCGGTTCAGTCCATTAATATAATGAAGCTACAGTGCCATCGCATCACGTTCTGAGCCCACGTCCGCATGCGCTACAAAAGGAATGCTCAGTATTATTATTACGAGAAAAAAGCTGACACTATATTTTTTAGACGGCATCCATCGGGCCAGGTAGCGCAACAAAAAGGTGTGGGGCGCGGCAGGGAAACCGGTCTAGTGAAAAAAACCATGCTCTTTGTGAAGGCGAAGGCATAAATCATGTGGACTCACGACCGCGACCGGTTCAATGCGTGCTCTTCTCGTCTCGACTCACGGCAGACTCACGGCACAGCTAATGAGCCTTCAATCAAGGTCGACTCTTCGAAACTGATTTACGTTTTTGCGTTTCTAATTATACACGTGGCATATAATTTCATTTGTGTATTGTAGACAATTAAATATTGCACTATTTGCACTTCGATATCGAACCATTAACACCTTGAGGTTGCCTGGAAGTAAGGCAGCCTATTGTATCATTTCTGTTTTATTTCTTTTGTTATTTTCTGTTGTACTTTATCTTTATGTGCAAGAAAGAGTTAAAGTATTATTATTGTACATAGCACCATCATCCATTTTTTTATATGGACCCTAATTCTGTAGCAGTAATTGTTTATGCATTGTTTAATCTTTATAATCAGTAGCTTTGTAAGGAGGTTAATAATAAACGCAACAATAAGCTCCAGCTATTGTGTGAAGCTGTAAAACAAACATTTCTCATTAGGCGAGTACCGCGAACCTGCCATTGTTCTACTACAGAGGACATAGCGGGCCGTGTCGGATTTACGTCTACGCCCGCTGGTGACTATCACTTACGAAATGTCAACCAGTTGTAAATACCTGAAACAAAAACAGAAGTATTTTTAATTTCCGTAGCTCAACCCATAACAAATAATTGGGTGAGAACACAAAACATGGCCTTGAATCAATCAAGCAAAATTCGATTGCTAACAAATCTGCTGATCAGCGCTATCGGACGAAATGTCAACAGCTACAACGTTGTAACTATGTAATGTTTCTTAGTTATTCACAGTTTCTTATTTACATTTATTGCATTAATACGGTAAATTCACTAATGTAATTATAAATATTACAATTAAAAAGATTATTCCATTTAAGAAAAATATAGCTGATAAGGCATTATTAGGCGATCCTCAACTCAAACCTTTAACTGACGATAGGATGAGTTCTGAAAACAATTTGTGAACAAATGATGTAGACACTGAACGCATTGCAATTGTATAGTGAATGACAGTAAATATGAACAATAATATCTCCAAGTTATGTAATTTATTATACGGGCCTGCAGGCGGAATGCTAAAGCGTAGAGTGGAACGTGGGTCAACGTCCGTTGGACCTCGGACCAATTCGCGACATGAGATTGAATAATAAGTTGATTGCGAGCACGAACCAAGGCCGGCAGCCATTGCTGCGCGTCGCATGGCGGCCATTTTGCTTACTGAACCGAGTGCACCCTCCACGTTTTCATCTAACACACATTCATATCAAATCAACTGTAAATGTACAATAAAATATACTCCAGTGGTTCATTTCTAGAATGTAGGTAATATACTTAAGTAATTCAATATGAATAGACTTGGTAACTAAGTTAATAATCCTAAAATCAACGTGTTATTTTATTTAATTTATAGAACTCCTTACGGCTCTAAAGACATAAGTATGCATGCATATTTTATTTGTCTAACTTATGATATATCAAATAGGTACTGTATATTAGACTATGAATCGGTTTGAATAAATAAACTACATTCATTTACAACTATAAATAATCTAGATGATAGAAAAACAGCACATCTTACAAAGTTTAGCAACAATGATAAAACAGGTTGTTTGAAATTCATAGCCTTATTAGTCTTGTTCTTATTACTTAATGATATTCAAACGCCCATAATAGTTTTGATTGCTTACATTACAGTGCCAGACGATTATTTATACCAGATTAGATTACGCAACACAACAATGCTTACAATAGTCGCATTGTAATATTGTATTTGTAATTACTATTGAATGATATTGTACGTAGGTAATTACTAACAATTATTCATATAGAACAATACTTTTATCCGTTTCTGTTAACAGAAGTTTATCAGAACAGCTTATAAAATGTTAGAAATAATATCAAATAAAATAGTTGTATCATGTTTAACATCTAGTTTTGGAAGCGGCAAGTTTGCCGCAGCTGTACATCATACCTATATGGGTTGAACTAAAAGCGTGTGTACTACATGTGCTTTTTATTACAAATATTAAGTGGTACCTACTTACCTAGTTAATATTTAATGTGAGCAATAATTTAATAGTTTAATTATTATACTATTTCATATGTAGTGTTTTAAATATATTTACAATTTCAAATCAAAGGATTAGGTACATAGTATTGATAGTATGTATATACCTTCTTCCAACTACCAAAGTTCTCAGTGTCACAGTCAAATTCATTGAAATGGATTTGCAATCTGTGTACAAAGACATTGGAAGTAACTCTTGTATCAACAGTGTTTTTAAAGAAGATCGAAATGACGTTGAATGGTTTAGAAAATCATCACAAAATTGCACATTTAAACATGGATTTCTCTACAAAATCAGTAGCATAATAGTGTAAGGTTTTCTAACTTTGAAATTTGACAATATTTTTAATAAAGTAGTTGTTTGTCAACGTAACAAAGAGCTCCCAGCAACATCATCCTTGCCTGAATTTTCCATTCACCTCCTAAACGTTCGTAAGCTTTACACCTCAGTCTTTTCACGCGTCTTAACCACGTGATCTGTGAACCTGTGTTATTAATCCTAATTTCAACTTTATTATTACTAGTTTTCTTTGTTGTAATACGACAGAAACTAATAATAACACACAGTGAGTATTATCAAAATAAGAATTACTAAGCCCACACAGCGGCCCTACCGCCTAACGACATTAGCACAATAGTTTTAATGTCACAGGTGACATTAGAACTATTGTTCTAATGACACGAAAGCGATAGCGAGTGATCGCTATGAGTTAGGCGGTAGCCTCCTGAACTCGGCAATAAATAATAAAGCTAGATGAGATTTTCATTTTGCACTGAATTGAATTTGATTAACAACAAAGGAAACAATTTTCAATTATTCCGAAGACATTTTATTCAAAAGCAATCAAACTCAAATAACAAAGCCGTCAAACAAAAGTACACAGTTACAATTTTCCATGAAATAATTACAGATTGAAAGTAAACGAAAGCTCGTTCATTTTATTGCGAATCATTGTGTTTGTAGAAATTAAATTTTATTCTATCGCTAAAAGATGTATTTTTTTATATAAATTATAATTTGTTTACTTTATTATATCTTTACAACTGTCTGTGACAAAGTCAACGTGTACCTAAATACATTTAGAGTAACAAAGAACTATAATGAAATAATAGCCATTATTACTGAATTAGTTGCAGATGAATATTCCGCGAATCAATTCAAAGGGGCATTTATTATTATTCAAGCGCTACTCAAACTGCAGTTTCCAGTTCCTAAATGTCAAGGTGTTAAAAGAATCGATGCATGATTCTGATTCACATTTAAGCAGCACTAGCACCGACCGATAAGGCTCATGTACCGGTTTTCGTGACTGGATCGCGTGTCCGCAACATCCACGATCATCGCGTTTATTGTTTATAGTCTTGGAAAATTGCAATTCGACTCGAAACGAGCCTAGTTTCCGTTGCGAGGCTATTGTCCTCGATGCGAACGCTGCGTCAGTGAAGTCGACATCGTCACATTCATTTTATGAATCATTGTCGGTAATTTTTAATATATATTTTTTAAGTAAGTATTCAAAAATAAATGTAAGAAAATGTACACCCATTACGACTCTTTAATTAGTGCCCACCGTTAAGATTGCATTTACAGTACTTCACACATCATACCAGTTTATAAATTACCCTTTCGGCGGACAACGTCTCCTTTGGACCTACTCCTCGTCAATAAATCATGATCTGTGGTTCTGATACGGGCATTCAATAGTATCCAATAAACATTTACGAGTATTAATCACTACCAGGTTAGACGTAGTAATGGGACGTTTAAAAAATACACATCTGCTTATTACTTCAACAAGAATTACTTCTTTACTAGACAAGTGCACAAAAGGCCACGAGTGTCAATAACGTAACGATCAATTCATTGGCGCGCACGGTTAGTCACAGTCGGGCAGATGATGTAACTCCTATCGCCATCTTAGATAACACTCTCGTATCTTTTTTTTGATACATGTAAATATAATCATCATTGCTTTTGATTAGACTTAAATAATGTTATGTAACGTTAAGTAATTAAAACCAAATAACATGGAAACGAGTCGACAAACAAACAACTTTAATTAAATTCTTATAGAAGCATATAAAAACGAAGGGTCTGATAGAAATCAGCTGTTTAAACTGGCGACTGGCGTTAATTGAGGTCTTAGAAATTATCACGACGAGTAATCAGATCAGAGGGAACTCGATCACATACCAAATTCCAATGCCTTTCGATAAACCAGATTGTCACAAAACCAGATCACGAATTTGTTGGGCTTCGTAACGGCCGACTGGAGCAGGTTATCCAGAAAGGGTTCTGATAAATTCTTCTAGGAACAGATTAAAGATTCGACAGCAAAATTCCCCTTTAAGGGTACCATGAATCTTCCCTTTACGGCGATTAGAGGGAGATGAATGTATGCGGGAGATTATCCTGATAGGCTCGCATGACTCGCCTCGACGCATTTTATAGAGCCGGTTGGGAACCGGTCCGCGCCGAGCGCGAGTCACGGAGGGCAAATAGGAGTCACCTTATAACGGAACGGCCGTAACCGACATACCAAACCGATCAATTCTGTCAGCTCGCTTGCATTGTTTCGAAACAGAGCCTATTTGTTCCAAACAAATGGGTTATTTGTACAATCCAATACCTACATACCTACTTCATTTCCAATAACATTAACGATGATAACGTAGTCAAACAATATCAAATATCCACACACTTAATGTTGCGAAATGAATACCACTCATGTCAACAAGCGGGTTGTTTCAGCCTGAAGACGAGACTCATACTGAGAAAAAAAAACAAAATGATAACTATTACAACAAGATATTAAACAATTTAAGCGTTGGATATTTCCTAAAATTGAAAGATAGCAGCAACCAAATATGGGTTCGACTAAGCTAGTATTTTACTAAGATGTTTTTGAATTTGTTCTCCTAACCAAAAGACAATAATAACATTATCCACAATATTCTTTAGTGACTTTTTTTGAAGTTCTTGTTGATCTCTAACACCGTACCCCTTTGGGCTCCTTTGTTTCCATTATAATATTACCGACCCCATTATAGACCCGAATAGTATTCTCAATACACAAATGAATTGGGCTTTTGCCAAATCAAATAAGTTTCTAAGGGATGAGATAGACAGACATATTCGATGCAGGGATGCTAAAAAGAGCGTGTCAGCAGTCGGTAGAAGGAAAAAATTGTTGTTCTATGAGGTTTATAGCTATAAGAGGCCTATCACAAAATCGCGTCGCGCGGCAAAATATATCGTAGTTTTAGTTTAATTACGAAAAATTACAGTATCGATTTATAAACAACAAATAATAGTTGAAGCAAACGTTAATATTTTGGCATAAAAATATCATTTACTTGATGAAGTTAGTTCATATTCTTATCTACAATAATAATAAAGTGGTATTTTAATAACTTTTTTCTTAACTTAGTGATAGTTATTTTCCCGAAGTATGTTTAGGCAAAAACTCAAGCGGACCTGATTTGTGAGCTCTGATTCACAGATTCTGTTAAATATCCACTATCAAAATATTTATTTTATATGACACAATATCCTTCACTTCAATAATAATAAAATATATTTTCGTTATATGGCTCCCAAGTAAAGAAAAAAATTCTTAATCTAATCAAATTTTCTAACGAAAAGGTGTCGAAACGGGTCTCAAGATTATGTGCGAAGTTCCCATCGTTAAACGTAATTTATTGCAACCAATTTTGTCATTAGTATTCGTTCTATAGAAAATGTTCGTGGCTATATCAAATTCTGCTTGATATTATAACATTCTTACATTCAATTTAAAATGTATAATTATACATTAAAACATTAAATTTAATATTTTTCGCGCGATGTAGAACCAGTATTACACATTTATACAATAAATATCTGAAGTAAAGGAAAATTTGCAGAATTTTGCTCAATCCAACTGGTGCCGTGATTACGCAGCTTAGCTAAGAAATACTAAAATAAAAAGTCTGTATACCCATTGAGCGCCGTATACGTACCCATTGGTGTTGCGTATAAATAAGTCAATGTATAATCTATACTTACTTACTAATATTATAAAGCTGAAGAGTTTGTTTGTTTGTATGTTTGAACGCGCTAATCTCAGGAACTACTGGTTCCAATTGAAAAATTATTTTTGTGTTGGATAGTCCATTTTTCGAGGAAGGCTTTATTGTTATTTTCGAACATCCACGCGAACAAAGTCGCGGGCACAGCTAGTACCTGATAAAAGAAATAGAAATCGAGTCCCAGAACTATAGACAATACACCGCATTTTTAGTTATTTTACTGAAAAACAAAGTGCTAGAGTTCTTAGTCTATGCTATTCGTTCAATGAAGCGATCGTAAGCGACGTAAGGAGAACACTACAAACGTTTTTAATTTAAATTAGTACATATATAATAGCTTCAATTTAGAAAATGTAAGCTGACTTGATCATTTTAGATTAATGGCTTTAATTGAAAATAAGAAAAAAAAACTATAGATCGATTCGCTATTACTAGAACAAGTAATGTTGCTTTTGCCGTACATTTATGAAGACAAGCAGATCGTGAAAAAAGCTATTACGTGGCGGAGGTAATCAACACAAGATGGTGCTTGCGCAAGCAAGACAACACGCTCACCGGGGTAACGGCAGACTGGGGTGAAAGTACACTTAATAACGCAACGCAGGTGCGCGACACATCATTTAAAGATATAATTATTAAGTAAGCACTTTTAATATAAAGCGACATCGTAAAGTTTACTTTGTTAATGGTAATTATTATGTTTTCCGTGCATGGAATGAATTTCAATGTCTTACTTTGTCCAGAATTACGAGTACTGTTAAACTAAACAATGTAGACTATTACAAATAAAAAATCACTGGAAAGGCTATGAATAATAAAATAATTGACACAATCATCCATAAATACGAAGAAAATTAACGTCTATTGGATGCTCCGATGACGAAACGGTTAAATTAAACTGTTTCTTCGTTTCTTAGTAAGTACCTATCTGTGTTAGTACAAATACAAACGTAGGCGTCACGTTCTGCGTATAAGTAAACGAAACGAATAGGTAGGTCTACAAATACTGGATTTGGAACAGGTAATAATATTATTCGGACGAGTTTCGCGAGTCGAATACGGCGGCTGTCGAAAATATGCAAATGCTTGTTTATGCAGCTAGCTAGGACGGAAACGGTACTGTCGGCCATTTGCAATTCCACGACGATATTGTATAAAACGGAGACGACGCTATGAATATATAAATGGAATAGATTCCGCGTATAGTATTCTCCTCTTGTTCACGGCCGCGTTCCCAGCCGACCATTGTTCTTTACGTAACGAGTACGTGACGTGAACGCAGGGTATTATGCTCGGTTGCGAGGTGTCGATTTCTCTGACTAATGAGAATGACTATTGTTCTACACACGGCAATCCTGTTTCAATTTAACGTGATTGATAAGCGTCGGGAAAAATATAAAATGCGGTTTTTGTGGAATACTGTGCGGAGACAGAAGCCACTAAATACATGGTTTAATAGTAATAAGATGTTTAATTTTGCTCACCGAGTATCAAACATTTTTATTCGATTCAGGGTCGAAAAAGCTTTATTACTTCCATAAATCTTCCCCGACCATTGAAACGAGACGTAAAAAGGGCATTGAGCTTTCGGGTTATCTGTTGATGGATCGGAAAATATAGCCCTTACATTATTCACGCTCAACCCCCAAATCTTACACACACACCATGCATAATATATAATGTTGACTTGACTGGATACATGACTTCATGAATAGTTAAATATAAATACTTACATGTTGCTTTTTTCGTCTTTGAAGTGTCACATAAAATAATAGGTAATTACGGTGTAATAATAGAACTAACAGCTGTAATCATATTAAATAAAAAGTACAATTGCAATATTATGTTCATTAATAGTGTTATAAATACACCTGTTTTGCATTTGCAAAGACAAATATATCTTAAGTTCATTATAAAAAGCACATGTTCTCTTTACAGAATAAGTCAAAGCTAGACAATCTAACCGCTAACGCCATCTTGTGGCGAGGAAGTAAACTAACATGAAGATAACAAGCATTACATTGTTGTCGTGTCGAAACATTGCATAAAAACAGTATTTTCTCTATATACTCGTAGCCGTACGTAACGTAATTAATTGCTTTTTACGCACAATAAACCGACACGCTGACAAATGCTTTTAATCTAATTAATCCGCGGTGTTGAATCAGCTACTTACACTCGCACGTTCGTGTCGATGACCTTCACACGGCCATGCATGATGCAAACGGATGCTTGCCTCGTCGCAAACACCCCCGGTGAAAGAAAAGAGCTCTTCCATAATTTAACCATCTCGGAATTTACACAAACCCGAATAGCCGTTAATCAGGTGAGGGCTATCACAAAAATTGGGGTGAGCGTGCATTCCTGAACGATTCATAAGTCGACCCCTGCAGCGTGTTCACGTCACATTTCACCCAACACATTACCCCACTCCCCGAGTGGGGTGGGGCGCCTGCCGCCTCCGCCAGTTTTGTCGGCATGCAAATTTAATTTTGTTATTTTGACTCTGACTGTACAAGGGCAGTGGGGAGCAAAGTATGATAAAGGGCATAAATACGTTCAAATTAGATTTAGTACCCTTCGTCCCAGATACCCAACGGTCGGCTTTTGTTTTCAGTAATAACGTCGTGTTAATAGTACACGAATAACACAATCTTATCCACGTCACAGACAATATAATACTACACTGTAGGTACGACGTTATCGTAAGCCTCATTTTAGATAATTTAATAAGTTTTATCTAAATTAAAGTTTCACAAAAATGTTGGCGATAACAATTTCGCAACAAAATAATAACGAAAATATATTTATCGTACAACTAACATCCGGTCGAATTAATATGATTCTTACTGAGATGACGCTTACTGCAATTGGTGACTAAGCAAGTTTTGGTTTATTGTTCATATCATATTCGTTTATGATAGCCAACAATATGTTAATACCAAATTTATGTGTTTTAATATAAAATAGAACACGTAAATAGATGTTCTCGTATGTACTCGATGATTACGACGACAGAATGTCAGGTAGGTATCATGTTATTTCGACCGTTTAACATTGATGTATTTTTTGCATACAGTGGAGTACATAAAGATTCAACTCGACAATTATCGCAATTACCGACTAATAAAAATGTATCTCTACAATATAAACTTGCAAAGATAAACTTTACATCTGAGCTGAACCTTGAACTTTAAATAAATATGTTAACCGTATAAACATAATACAGTATTATGTCATACAGTAAATGATAACATTGATATATAATCATGTATTTCATTTTCATAACAATATTATTAGCGAGGAGTGTAGGAATTAGAATCATGATCAAATAGGTGTTGATATATAACTTTAATCAAATGGACTTAATCGCTACTCTTCACTTAGTTTATTAAACAAAAATATAGATAAGATCAAAAAGTAAAATTAACACAACCTATTTACTAAAGTAACTTTTCACTAATCCTCGTCCTTCGTTTTTTTACTGTAACCCCTTTAAAGATGAGAAGATTAGTGCATAATAAGTTTATATTCAAGGCCCTGCATTCAGAGTCATTATTTTCACGAAGAAAGCCCGGTTTCCAGCCGTTATCAGCATCAGATAGCCGAGTAAGCAGGCAGTATGTATGCATGCAATGCATGCGGCTGGTTGGCATGGACGCGAATATGTTAAGTTATGCAAACCGCATGACGCGGCTGAATGCGCGCAAAATTTACACTTGCTATAATATATTTGGAACGTTAGAACGTACTGCCGAATATTGTTGCGTGTATGGGAATGTCAAAATAGGTTAATTGGTTAGGGGAATCTTTTATTTGTTTCCTAAGCGCTGCTACAGTCTACAGAAGCGTCTTAGTTTAAGCGTTACAGGCTATATGACCACGCGTTAAATCGTGTACAGAGTCTTCTGATGGTGATATATGGAACCATCATCTTATTAAAGCGGGGCTCTCAGCTAATAGTTTATCAAGAAGTTGTAGCCGGAAAAAAATAATCAATCCAATACTGAAAATACTCGTACAAACTGTTCAGATCTCAATGAAGCTTCCAAATGCATCGCACGTCCATTGCCCAATATCTCCACTCAAAATGAACAAAGCTACGCATTATGCTATCTTTTCAACACACCAACACATGATCGACTGTGTAATCAATGATCATAATTACTATCGGCCTGGTGGATAATTGGATTTCGCTGAAGTGTCGTTACCAAACCTCATAAGTGGCGCGATTAACATTTCTACACGTCCATTCACAATGCAAACACTTGCTGACTAGCTTTTTAAACCTGGCTGGGATCAACCCACACTATTTAAACTTATCGGTACATTGTCGTATTGATCTAGGTGTGGTTCATGCGACAACGACAGCTTCCATTAAATTTATGAACTGAGTTCCCTAAAGGCTTACTTTGAAATTCTTAGTAACACACTTAGACCAATTTGTATATCGGCGTGATTATAGAGTTCGCGAGCGTTGGAAGCTTATCCAATATCCGAATTTCGTTTACTGACACAAAGGCTTAGGTGTCACTGCCAGGCAGCAGTGCAGGGACGAGGGACGGCGACGTGCCGCGTCGTCTTGCCTTGAGCACAACACGACGCTGTGCATACGTGACGCCTTGTGAGCTGTGTGTGACTATGACCCCCTGAATAGCTAGAAGGCGGGTGTAACACAATACAACACTGCAATTTATTCCATCAATCCATATACCAGGGCGAATGTTTGATTTTAGCAAACGTGATGTGACTGTAATTTTGGGGGATGAAATGGTGGACTATACCGATGTGCTTTTATATTGCTTGGCCTTCTCAAATCTCAAGGACTAAATAAAGTAAAACACTCAATTGCAGTATTTTAATTTAAGCGAAACAATTGGGGGATAGATTTCCACGAAAATATTAACATAAATAACAGTTGCGGTTCAATGTTCAGGTGCCGAAAGTTGGTAAAGGAAATTAACATTCGGCTACACAACTGTAAAATAGAAGTGACTCACCATTTAACGCATTTAATAAAAAATTTACATCTTCGTATTTATCATACATACGAGTATACAACTGAACTTTTGTTAACATTATCAAAATATTCATTATAGGTATGCACGTATACAGTAGAGTTTGAGACTAAAAGAAATTCTATATACTAGTACTAATTCATACCAGAATTTCTCACTAAAGCCGTTTATACCCGAGTTCCTTAAAACTCAGCTACATTCAACTTGCAATTTCGATGTTTTTTTTTAGGAAAGGTTGCCGATTATGTAAAATAGCATTGTTTACGTTAACCGCCACGGGCTGGCAACCTTGGAAACTTAACTAGTTACATAGAAGTTCGGCGAGAACTCGTGGGCTCTCAACGAAAGTGACCGACCGAGCTCCGCGATGGACGCTCTAACAACAATGCGAAAGTTTCCGATCCACAAGTAATACTTGTTTGTTCAACTTCGAGTTGGCGAGCCAATATGAGAAGTTTGTCTCTATGAATAGACGCATAAGTTGGGTCGGCGGCGGGTGTTTATATTCCCATTCGGATTTTGCTTTCCGTTAGATTCCAACAGTTCTCAACAGACTGGAGCGGGAGATGATAGATACGGTAATTATTATTCTTTTTAGTGAAACTTTTATGCTGTTTTCTTTTAATTTTTTGTCTAGAATGTAAACGGTATTTTCATTAATAATTATTTGAATTCCGATGTCAAAGCAACTTCACTCTTCGATTGTTAAATAACTGGTGATTTTAACGTTCTTTTCTAACAATTATTGCACATACCACATTGCGTTTTAATCTGACCTTACTTTATATTTAATTAATAAAGATAGCCTTATCCCAGAGTAAAATTATTAAGTCATTAAATTTTGATGTCAAATGGTCTGTAAAATTACTCGTTAGCCGTGATACCAATGATTTCTTAACAACTGTTTTTTTATTCACTTATACAGAACATAGATTTTTCTCATCGTAAAAGTTTTCTTGCCACATTGTGTATTTTATATTGACATAGACAATAGGCTAGATGACTAGAAAAATTTTATTGCTTTAATAGAAGCTCATTCATATAATAAACAGAAAGAAAAAATCGGTTTTCGAATAACTATAAAAACAACCAAGATATAAGGTATTAAAGATTTTTGTACATCTCTTTCTAGCAAAACGGCAATTTACAAGGAGTTTTTATGGCCGTACTCAACAATGACGTCACGGTTGATGTCCGATCTCTCTGTCTAATCGCCTTCAAATTAACAACTTAAAATGCTTGTATCTAATGTATTTCTAACCCGATTTTAATTCTAATTTCACAGGACTGCATCTTTTTCCACGGTATTTTAATATTTAATGACGAGACGTAAAAATTAGAATTCAGTCATCATCCCAATTGAGATTGTTTTAAAAATATATATGTGGTCGTAAATCCAAATAGAGGTTCTGTAATTATCTCTATAATAAGATAGTAAAAAGTACCTTAAAATACAAAATAATCTTCTGAGACACCTTTTCTAGCTACCCTTTTAGCGCTTATCGTGGAAAGAAATAAATTTCAGACTGAATGTCAAGGGGACAAACCGCAATGTCTCGTTTGAGAAAATTATGCTATCCTGCGAGCCGGTCCTCCACTCACAATATAGGCGAAATTCCACCTCTTTATTATGCAAATACATTGGCCCCTAGGTGGCGAACTTTTATATTTTATATAGATAGGTATTTTGAATTATTCAGAACACCTCATTCATATAAAAAGCCGTGAAGCTTAAATATGTACCCGATCAATTGAGACCGAAATTTGAATTAAATTATAATATTTTAAAAAATCAACAACGGCTGTTTCTGCGAAAATGTGTTTTAATCTCTGGTTCATAATATATTAAAGTGCTATCCTCATTAAAAACTACTTGTTAGTTTTTTTTACCGATTTAGAATAAAATGTTATATAAATGACTGTCTCTATCTCTAAACATGCGGATCTTGAATATGTGAACTGAATTTTAAACACTTAACTCATAATTAATGCTAAACGAAAATTATGATTCAGGTGTTAGAATGATTTTACTTTGTTACTAACAAATATTTAATTAATTAAAAACACTTTATTGTCTGTGATTTGCTTAAATCAAAACTGAAGTAATAATATCTTTAAAATGCAAAGCAAATGTGACCTGTTATATTCATATATTTGTTTTTATTTGATACTAGCTGGCCCGGCGTACTTTGTATCGCCACGTTTTTTAACTAAATTACTGAAATTTATCTTTAAATTATTGTAATTTTTATACTACACAAACCTTGTCCTAACAATTATGAATACATAAAACCAAGAATCATCCAATTTCGTGCAGTCGTTCCAAAGTTATGGGCGTACATACATTTTGAAGATCCATTTTTATTTATATAGAAGATTAATAGTGAATCACATTTCAATAATATGACACTTACAGTTTTTTGACAACTGTACTTTGATTTTAAATGACGTCTGTTAATATTAATACATATAAAACTGATTTTAAAACCAAAGTATAAGTAGGTTAGGTATGTACGAATCGCAAGAGAGTGTATGAAGCTATAACTTTGGCTTGATAGTGGACAGCAGTATATTACGGAAGTGCTCTGCGTTTGTGCCGCGTGATTTATATGACACGTAGTAGGTATGTATGTATGCGGCCCACCCATACCAAACCAACCTCCCTGCCAGGACCATCCCGTGACGTCACGGCGGCGCTGTCACGTGCAGCAGTCGCGTCGCGCGGAATGAAAACACGTTTTATCAGCGTTCATCTCCAGCGTATGTGCTATTCGGACGGAAAGATAACAGCGGTACGCGTTGCGAACATAGCCCAATTAAGTAGGTGTATTGTTCTTCGTACACGTCTCGAATAATTTGTAGGTGACAAACTTTTTTTTACAAACGTATGAATAACATCTAAAATCACAAATCAACAACGATCGATTCATCGCATACAATGATCTTTTTCGCATCATTTACAATGGTGGTGCTAGCAGTAGCAACGATATCGTAAAAGCGCGGTTATAGTATACATATTGTGTTACCGCGGTAGTAGTAGGTATACGAGAAGGCAAGATAGCGGCTTTGTACGATGAGCCGCCGTTTTTTGTTCTCATGGAAAACAAAAAATCAATGTGACAATTGCATTGCGATTGGAGTATTCAGTAAAAATTTACTTGTCACAAAAAATATTAATAACATTACACGAAATTGTTTGGAGGTGAAAAATGTTAATTGTCTTTGTCTTCAAGTTGCATAATAATATGACAGATTTGGCCGTAATGGTTGGGGTCACGACCAATTGCCATAGCTTAAGTTTTGTGCGAAAAAGGGTCTTGACAGACAGACAGACGGGAGAGACGAACGGACGGCCAACGAAGAAATACTATAAGGATTCCGTTTTCTTTTTTAGGTACGGAGAAAATATGTGTCCAATATTTTTTAATTATCTACATGACTGATATAAAAACAAAAATTTGTCATCATTCCAATTGCATAAACAATTTAACTTAGAAACTTGACAGCATCGACAGTCAGGGACGCAAACAAAGAATTCAAACGTTAAATATTTCATTCAAAATATTCTAATTAAAACTCGAAATATAGTTACTTACATAAATCGTTACGATTACGCGGAAGACATCTAGGTACATTTTACCATAATCCAGTGGATTCCTGGAATGCTACTTTTAAAATATTTCCAATTGGTCCATCTACACTTCACTTGGGTTATCCAAGAAGGTTATTTTTTTGCAGCCACGACTTCATTCGTCTGCTCGGATACCTCCATCTTACTTATTTCTGCCGCAAAGCAGCAGTGCTTACATTGCTGCGTTCCGGTAAGATATGGCAGTGAAATTACTGGGTGCCGCGACTTTACATCTGATGTCACAAGTTGGCAACGTACACTGTGGTTCTTTCTTGTGGGGGTTGCAGGTTTGCTGCGAATCTCACAGGAGCCACATGTATTATAGGTGACTGTTACCACTTATCATCAGGTGGGCAGTTTGCTTGTTTGCCAACTTAGTTGTATAAAAAAATATCAGTGGCATAGCCTCCCCAAAATAAAATATTTTAATAACCCTAAAATAAGGTTGTTTTGTTTTAAGCGAATAATGTAAGTACTGCGACAACATATGAAAGAGAGAAACGGAAGAGGAAAACGCAGACCCTACGTAATAATGAGATAAATGCAGAGTAATGATGGCTTAGTCGCAGAATGTCTACTTCGCAAAATGTCTACAGGTAGCAAAAAGTCTCTTTGACACAATATCCCTTTCGCATAATGTCCCTGTACATGATTATTTGTAGAAATGAGATATAATAATAAATGCTACAATTTCATATATAATATTCAAACCTAAGTAACGGAAACAGGTTTAGTCTATTGATGTAAATGTATATATGCGATATCTATGAATCGCAATCCATCCAAGAATATTACGTTATTATTGAATACCAATCCAGGAAAAACTCAAGTATTTAACTACCAAACAAGGATATTATGTCGAGTTCGGAATAAAAGAATAGTTCTCAATATAAAACCGGCTATTAATAAGGATTTAGCTATCTTCTCAGTGATAAAGCAAAGACTAAAAGTAAAAGATGTGGGTACGGAGAGTCGCTGCAAGAACTAACCCGTTTATCGGGCAGTTGGCGAGGCTCCAGCTACCGCTGAACTATTATACTGCAGCCTTTTAAAATATTACCTACAAAACTACATGGGAGCTTTACATGTCTAGATGTTATACATGTATTGCTGGCCGAGAAAGTCCCTTAACTGTTAAACACTTTAAATAATTTACAGTTAATTATACTCAGCCATAGTAAATATAGTTACGTCTTTTTTAATGTGGAGTATTGCCAATGCAATTTAGGGAAAGGTACATTCTTCGTAAACTACTAGACTCATAATGAATAATATAGAAGATTAATGTAGTATAAGCAAAATGAAGTATGGAAATAAATTGATCAGTCATAAAATTTACTAAACTAACATACAAAAATAAGAAACCATGAAGTCGCAAATTGACAAATTGTAACAATGATGTTATTTAATTATGATATCTTTGATTTGTACTTTAACCAATGAAATTATGACAACTTTGATTTGTACTAGTGATAAGAGAGCATTAATCAATCAATATTTTTTTTTATCTGGAAACTAGGTACGTTACATGCAGTCTATGTGTAATTACTGTATACATGGGAAATTACGTTGATTTCATGAGACAAAGTTTTTTCTCATTACATGAATGGAACCCCTAATTTTGTCGTTATTATTAAAAAAATCCGAACACGAATCATACACCTTAAAACGAATATAATGAAGCCATCAAACCATGTGTGGTTGATGAATAGATTCATGATAAAGTACAGCGCTCGCTTGTTACCGAATCATAACGGATGTATGAAAGGGTGTTCGTTAACACAGGTGCACTCTTTATTTACGTCGTGGTATTGTATAGTTGTCAGATATAACTGGAGCGAGGTCGGATGTCCAATCTCCGTAGCATGATGGAAGACATTTAAAATCCTATGTCACAATTTACTCGGTTCCTTAAACTACAAGGAACATGCCAGACTTAGTCGTATATGAAGATAATAAAATCGGTTGGGCATCGAGAATTCGTTCAAACGGACAGATTGACTATAGAAATAATTCTGCTGACAAAAAAGTTTCTTTTTTCTTGTAGCTTAGATTTTGATATATCTATATCTTGACGAATCTGTTTGAATCTAAAATTTCATTAAAAAATAAATGTAGATAAATAATAAACAAAATTCAAAGTCACCAATATCGAGATATTCAAAATATCAATGAGTATTAATATAACGTAACTTAATATTACCTACGTAATTACATTGAACTACAAAGCGCCTAGGTAGGTAATTTCAGAACGTGTAATTGACGTTTTAATTTAGCTAACAATTTCAGGTTTCACACTCACGACTTCTGATCAAAGTGAAAGAGGACGTCCCACTTATTTTTGTTCGTAATCGAATTTTTATAGTCTGCTGAGCAATGAATTGGACCGAAAGAAAGATGACACGACGTTTTACAACACAAACAAAATGTGTGAAGGATATGGCAAAGAAAGTTTTAAATGTGAAATATAACTGTTGCTTTGTTTTTATAAATAAGAAGAAGGAATGACAATATCTGTTAATGAAAGCTAGAATTATATCCGTGTTTTATATGTGCTTTACTCCAATGAGAAGTCAATACTACAATAATACAGATAACTTGAGCAAAGCTACTTCTCTACTCGGCGGTATCTATATACTTCGGTATATAAATGTAACGGGTTGTATTAAAGCAAACGAGTACAGAGGCACAGCTGAATGGCTTGGAATCCTATCCTATTAAGCTGGAATATAGCGCCTCAGGGAGCTCTTGAAGCTGTGTGTTCGCTCCGGAGTACGTGTGAAAATTGTGCCGTAAACACCGAGCAATGTTGCGAGAAAATGAAGCCTTCCTTTAAATTTTTGATGCAAGACCTAGCACTGATGAGGTGCACACATAAAATTCTTCACAGAAAATATACCTTCAGTCTAGATTTAATGTTGCACTCGGCCTTATTAGCTCAGGAGAGCAACGTACAAAGGCTCTCCACCAGGTAATCAAGTGAAATCAGACATCATCACTAGCTCAAGTTAAAACAAAATATGTTCACCGAATTACAAGATATAAGTATTATAAATAGTCCAAATTTAAGATCAATTTGATCAAAGTTATATGGATTAAAGAAAATGCTTATTAACAGTCCAGACAAGTCACGACCCTCACAGTGACATTAACGACTGTCGACGAAATACATACTCGTCTACAAGTATTTGATGAAATACATTGGACAATAAACAAATAAATAAAATCTCATATCGAATTTCGCTAATCTAACACAATTACTTTCAGTAACTAGGTAAAAAGAGACTGCTTTATTTGAATGCCCGACGAAACCGATCAACTGTGAATAGACATTTACGCTCCGTGTCAATTTACGGGGGAATTTCATACAATTTCATTGGCGCCGAATTCATTCCAGGGCGGGATGAGGGCACCTCAGGATTCAAGTGTTTGATCTCGTTCGGAGCTCTTATAAATACGCCATTTTCATTTGTATCCTGTCGCGCAAATTGTAACAAGAAAAGATATAAAAAGAGGGCGAATGTCGACCTATTTATATACAATTTGTTTGAGTCGGAGAAGTAATAGCGTAGCCAAGGTTTTGTTCAAAAAGCAGAATTTCTTTGTTCAAAAGATGGAAGGTTTCGAATAAATCTTTCAACATCTAAAGGATTGAAATGTCATCGTTTTATCTGTATAAAAGGTATCTATTTGTGACAAAGACTTTTAATCAAATTGAAATGGTTAAAGAAGTAATGAAATTAACTGTTGGTGAGTGTAATGATATATTGAAAAGTATAATTCTACATAGGCTTAAATAAATTACAAAGACATAAGTATGTACATAACATAAGCTTATTTGGACTATGTCAGAACTTTCAATTTCCTTCTTATATTATGATAATGTTTACCTTGCAAATATGTTTGGACTTCAGTTCTGCGAAATACCTGATAAAATATAACCTTATTATACTAATATTCAAAAACTTCATAACCAAAACTTAGTTTCTACTTTTTGTAGCTGTAAAAAGAACAAGCAGAAGTCCGGATCATCAAAAAGAAGATTTTCAAATCCTTACAATTTAATAAATACATCTAGGACATTAATCAGACGCAAAAATAAAATCGTAAGGCGCGTAAAATAATCACAATTTATTATGGTGTATATTGAACTATTTCTTTTTATTATTAATGGTGCTATGTATGCCTGATGAAAATAAAAAAGCGACGCCAATCTTTAAAAAAGTTTTAACCCATTTCCAAATTTATTTTGGAGACACC
The DNA here is from genome assembly GCA_963935595.1 of Schoenobius gigantellus. Lineage (NCBI taxonomy): Eukaryota > Metazoa > Arthropoda > Insecta > Lepidoptera > Crambidae > Schoenobius > Schoenobius gigantellus. The sequence continues at coordinate 25,458,758 of OZ012553.1, read as the reverse complement.
AATTGCCAAACACAGTAAATCTGAGCGTTCTTATATTCATTTAATTTTGCGAACAGATCAAAAATATTGAATTAAAAAATTTACTCCGCGTATTTGTCAGCAGGCATCACGCACGATAAATTCATAACCTGCAAACATCACGAGCCCGAGATATATTCACGGTGTAAGTTAGTGTTTTGGTGTTTTATAACTTTTCCACCTACCTGAAGGCTGTGGAGGTGGTTCGACGCTCGCGATTTGGCCGTTGCTCTTCAACGACGATTTCTTCCTGCCCCCCGTGCTCGCTGGACTCTTCGTGTTCTCTCTGTCAACCCTCTGCAACAAGCAAACAGTTCATATAAAAATAAAATTCTTATTAAACGAGTCACTATTAATTCTTGTATGTGTTGGCCAACGATGGTGCCAACGGTAAAACGATTTTCGGCAATAATATGAAAGACAATTAATTGTGATTGTAATTAAACATTTGCACGTTGACGAGTTCCGATAGGATATGTTGGAACCAAACTGTAAGAACCTGTATTTACCATATTCTTGCAAATAAAAATTCTTTATTGCTTTCTTTCTTTGCAAATACCAGTGGATAGTACATAACAATAGAAGTGCGCTATGGTGGTCATAACTCACGAGGCGGAATTTCAGCCCGAGCCGATAGCGAGGGCGTAATAGAGCCGAGTGTGTATAACCAATATACGCACGTATATCGTACGACGTTTTTCAACACACTTATGAGAAAAAATACTTAATAAAGTGAATTTTTGAATTAAATAACACAAATCATTGTTAATTTGTAGACAAAACTAAATAATGTTATGAAAATAATCGTTTGAAAAATCAATGTAGTTCGTTGATGTCTTTTATATAACCTCTAGCTATAAAAAAATATAGTACATTACTGCCGCGGCCGGCAAGTGCAGCATTGCGTGTTTTATGAGCTACTTTATGTATCTAAAACCGTTGAAATTAGACCCACTTAACGAGCAAGTGTGTTAAAAAGGTTTTATACAACTATTTGCAAATAAGAAGTCTTCGTAAGAAGTATAGTTAGAAACTTGGAAAACTAGTAGATTAAATTAAAAGCTTATTTTACTTCATACATGTTTTCTCTAATTTATCTATACTTAAATCACGATGTTGTTATAAAGGCCAAGGACTTGTTCGTTTGTGAGGATAGTCGTTCATCATGCTAATTCGATACATACCTACCTACTTAACAGGTTTTGATTCAATTTCGAACAGTTGCGTAAAGCAAACATAATTTTTTTTTGATTTGGAAGCCGATGATTGTAGTTGTGAATAAATAATGATGACATAGCCCCAAATTGGACATATGTTTGTAAATACTCGTACTATACAAACAAGTAAGAGAAAAAGAATGTGGCGACAAAAAAAGATGTTTAGGACGTTAGTTGCGCAAGGACTATAAGCAAATTTGCATTTTTTGCACAAAATCATGACGTAAGTGTATTTTTGTTAACCTGATTCTTGATAAGAATCCAGAACTAACTAACTACCGTGATTATCTTTTGAACAACGAATGTACGTGATACGTCATACAAAGAAGTCATTAAATACAAGTTAAGGACAAACATTATGAGGTTACGTCATCGCTATTTACTCGTAGATACAACACTATTATAGCAGTAATTTATATCTAATCTCCGCGCGCTGATAATCACATTCAAAAGTGATTTGGGTCAATGTTTTGTCTTCCGTCCGTATTTGTGCCGTAGCGACTGTTAGACGGACAAAAACGTTGTGGAGTACGACAGAGAAATTTAATCGAACGTTGCGACGTAATCACATCAGTCGTCCGTCGTTTAAAATGGAATCATTGAGTCGTGAAGCAGCAATCCACTTATTTCGGCTGACGGCAGGCGATCCTGAAACCGCTGAGTCACGAGTCACGGCGACGTTGCTGAGTCAGGGCGAGACTGGCGAGCCAGCGGGCGACTCAGCGACTCGGCGCACCTCGACGCCGCTCGTACGTACCGCTGACTGGACGGATTGCACGCCGAACGCTCTAATGTACTAATGCTGATTGATATCCGATAATGACAAGCCATTATTAACTTTGCCTTCATTAATAGCAGATTGTTTTTTTATGCCTGTCACTATCAAAACACTTTAGTATAAATAACGTAATTTGGACTTTGTTTTGGAAGAGAGGCAGCAACAAATTAAAGTTCATCTTTACTAAGATGGCTGTCGTGTCGTACAATATTTCATAAACGAAATGACAAAAACCATATCTATTGTAAACTTTTATCTTCAACAGAATACACTTTCATAAAATCTCATAAAGAGGAAACATTCAACATTACGAAAGTAAAAAGGTTAAAGTAACCGTCGTTTATCAACCACACAAAAATATTGGCCCAGCTGACCGTTTGTTGTCATAACGTAAATTTACAGAAAAACATGTGAGGGAAGGGAAGTGGGGAGAGCGTTGGGTACACACTAAGTACTAGTGAAAAATGTGGCCACCCGGCTGGGGTGGGGGGGCACCCCTTTGAAGGCAGCAGGAGGGGTGCCGACATGGGTCTCGGCTGAACTGTTTATGTGTACAGGCGAACACTACGCTTTGACAGGGCGCTGCGTCATCGGGAAATTGACAGCCTGTTTATACCGTCGCCATTAGGCTTTTAAGGATTCGAAACCATGCGACATGCGTCCATGACCTTTATGATGTTCTCGAAGGTTTTTGATGATTTGATTCATTTCATGACGACTGAACATAGGCGATACAACGATTCTTAGAATAAGCATCTCATAAGTAATCTTACTTTATTAATAATTATTATACAAAGTGACTAAATAAAATTCTTATAAAAAATGTAATGCGAAGGAAAACGCTGTGTTAGATCCTTATTTAATATTTCAACGATCACGTTACATTATTTGGAATTCTATTAAACACCTTTCAGTATACGAAAGATAAACTCAAACAACAAACACCGATGTAATTTATTTGTATAAAGAACAAGTCAAACATAAATACCTAAAATTAGAAGCTATACTTAGCCTAAGTTTACTTTTTATTTAGTATATACGTACCTGTTTATTATATTACTGTAATATTAAAAAACTGACAATGAATTTTAATGTTATTATTAATACTGGTTTCCTCTAGATCGGTAAAAAATTAAGTATGATGCAATACAGCTGTCTAAATATTATTTAACGTGCATCATATTTCCGGGTATTATTATTTTCATCACCAAAATTTCTTGTTATATCCATAGTTGGTAAAAGCATTTCATAAATTCCGCTTGGTTTTCAACATGTACATCAAACACGGCGATACCTAATTGTGTAACTTATTAATCCATTAAAAACTCCTTAAACGTTCTCATTACAGAATGTTGTCAACAGTTAGTTTTAATTTAACCTGATACTGATGATTTAATTAAGCCATACGTCGAAACCACGGTCGAATCTGTTGAAATTTTGCTATCTATACATAATGCTATAACAATCTGAACAGATACATAAATTTTTATATAGATACATACTATGATTAGTATAGAGGCTATAGAGAAATATGGTTTAGTGAAAGTGAAATTATGGTGAAAGTAGACTCGTGTCTCCGTCAGCCTGACCTACGCAGTGCGACTCCTAAGTGGGCCAAGTGTGGCCAAGTTGGCTAAGACAAGAAGTGCACATTATGCATGTGATAAACTTGCAAATTACATTGCTGTGGCCCGTAATTTATGTTATTTCCATAATACTCCTTGCTGCATGCACGCGACGAGAGAAGGGGACTTCTAAGCAAGCAATCTCGTGAGAAATGCAAACTCTTTATGACGAAATGGAATTAGGCACAATAATATTGTTCGAAAATAAAACGGCAACAAATTGAACAGCTTAGCTGACGTTAGAAAACTCTAAATGTAATAACAGAAGACGAGAAAATAAACATTTCTATTGCTGTACAATATAATAGCTGTTGCTACTGTTCCATCCAGCGATTACATGATTCAAGGCTACGGTAATTACGCTCACATGGTTTCTCATTAAAGCGAATGGTCCGTTTAACTATTATGTTTGTATTCCGCCTCCGCCTCGACCGTGTCGTTCACCCGAATAATGACGTTTTTTATCCTTTATTACCATACGAAGTCTGTCTGTGCGTGTCTAATCATAATCACAATAGGTGAACCCTTTCAAACATCCGGAGTGCGGAACGCGAAATTACTCTGCAAAATGCCATTAGTTCGGTACTATACACCGCTAAAGCAAGCTAATATCACGGTAATAGTATATAGTCCATGTCTTCCAACTGCAATACTACGTAAATAATATACGTATTAATTAAGAAACTTGCATTTATTCCCAATTTGTTTTTAAGGATCAGTCGTTTTCAAATTAATCACACACTTTCCCTCCTCTATCAACTAAACAGCACGAATTCATTCAAAAATTTAAAGATAATTAATATCATATAACGTTAAAATTACAATGACACAAGTTCTCCCAAAGAAAATATATCAATATTCTAACAGCCTAAAGTTCATGTTACAAGGTGAAATTCAGTAGTTAGGCAACAATTAATAGCAGACTGTACTCCGGAATAAATCTCAATTCGATACGGCGCTATTGTAATTGCTCCAGCGCAAATTGGTTTGAGTCATTCCGTACAAATTTATATAACAGTAGAAACTATTAATAGAACGTGTATATTATTTGAAGTGTTTTCTCTGTGGAATTAATGTTGTAGCTCGGTAAAATATATGTATAAGTAACAGCAGCAGAATTTGTGAAAAATTGTCATCATCGCCAAGTTGATGACAGTTTTCCACATATAGTTCCTATACACATATAGGGTCGGTACATCTCGTCTACTACATTCATTCGTCTCTATACTTCTTTACACAATCCATATATACTTTCTTGCGTCTTTCACTCACAATTTTCCCGTTCACATTTATGTCTCGTCCTTTTACTAATGTCACTCTCATCTCTCCTTATTACATGCCCGTAGTACGCTAACGTGTTAGGTACTTCTAATCCTCTCTGTCACGTACGCTATCTGCAGAATTTGAGAGAAATATGCATAAAATTATGCGAATAATTTACGCTAGTGCCATCAAAATGAAAGCGAACACAATGCCTACACGGATTTTTGTGGAATTCGAATACTCGTATGTATGTATGTAGGTAGTAACATTGTTCGTGCCGTGGAAATCGATATAGTATTCGCTTTGTGTGCTCTCTCGAACTCCGGCAAACCGCACGAGGCTTGCGCCTCAAAAGCCTTTGGGGCACACCTTTTGATGTCGGCCCGGGTACAATAAACACGCATAGCAAGTGGCGTCGTCAGCGTCGGCGTCGGCTGAATAATGCTAAGCCCAACCCGGCGAGCAGCAAGTCCCCGAACGTTACAAAATTACCAAAACGTTTCCATCGAACTATAAAGGTAAATAAATATCGTTTGGAGTTTTCCAAATTCACCAAGATTTTTATTTTTTATTGTAATTTTCATTCTACCGGCAGATTGTATTCGGGTATTCAAAAGCAACAATAATTTATTTAATGAAAAACATAAACTTCTTTTCTGTCTACTAGAGACAATAAACATAATATCAGCGATATAGAAAAATAGCGCGTGCGCGAGTCCAACTCGCACAACAAACGTTTGAACTTATTATCTAGGTATATAGGTATATAAATAAGCTTCTAACTACATATTTAAGGTTTTCGGATTTTTTCCTCTACATGTGCTGTAATGTCAGTGCCAAATTTATGATTCTATCTAGGTTAGCAGGAAATACCCTATAGATTCTGATTCCCTTGTGAAATCGCAAAATATGCAGTGAAACACCTAACACCACGTTTGCTGCCACGTTTTCTACAAGCTAATATTTTTTATAAATAGGTTTGTGTATTTATTGTTTTGTTTGTGTATTTACGCCAAATACAAGTTAATTTTCATTATAAATAAAGCTATACAACAAATAATGAAAGGTAAGATTTCCCAGAAACATGTTTCATACACATACTGTTTCTAAGAAATTCGATATCAAAACCGTGAAAGCATTAGATTCTAAATTATGTAGCCAAACGGAAAATAAGTAGACTTCGTTTTCAAAGAATTACGATTAACTTGAAAGAGGACAATTTGCTTTAGTTAAACGGAATCGAAATATGTATTTTGATTAATTTTCTCCAGTGGCCAAAATGTTTGAAGAGAGTAGAATAAAATTTATAAATACGTCTCAATTTGAGGAAAATTCAACCATTCCATGTTCATCATAAGGACAAAAATTTTCAAGGCATAGAATTTTCAGAAAGTAGTTCAATAATTGAAACCAATCTACGTCAACTTTTTGACCGATATAGCTGGCTGTTTTGCACCACATGTAATTAATTCAATTGCCAATACTGTCATACGTATTTCTTGGCGACGATGCAAAGTGGCAACATTAATCCCCATCAATTCCTGACACGTCTCGCATTATACATTAAAGAACGGTCGATACAGGTGAACGGCCCATTGAGTGCTTATAGGGTGATTTATTTAGTTTACCTTCAGGGTTGTCGTCCGCCACACCCGCACAAGAATAGTAACTTCGTCGCCATGATAGAATGACCCGTCGTTCCTCAAGTATTGCACCGCACAATAAACCCAAGAGAGTATCTCAATTAATTGGACATCCTCTGCTAATATTGTACAAAGGGTTAACGGTCCCCGGTTCAAGCTTGACAAGGGAGAACGTGTCGCGCGTTCTTACCACCTTCCCGCATGCCAAATACAATTCATCGCCCAACGCATGAGACCTGCGTAGGGGCAAAACAAAAGACACTACTGAATTATTTACCTAATCACGTTTAAAAAAAATCTCTTTAAATGGAAGGCTTATTTTACTTACTTACTATCTCCAAAGTTCGTCGTTCTGAACTTATTGTTTGTGCATGTGCACACTTCATCGAATCGAAATCGGAAATAGACATAACTTATATTAATGTAGGTAACATTTGAAAAATTTCAAACATAAGAAGAATAGGAAGTTTCGAAATGCCACAGAGTAGTGTTTTATAGACATGCGCAAATCATGTCCTGTAATGGATTGAACCTGGAACGGTTACTTAACATTTCGGAACTATGTCCGTTATCATGTTCGCGGAACTATGTACTTCCTATCATGGGCATAGACAGGTTTAGTTCCATATCTATTCATACAGTTTCAGTTCCTTGATCCATTATGCATTACGTTACGGTCCGTGTTATACTCGTAATTTTAACCATATACTATTAGCGTGTCTTTAGTATAAAATGAATTCGCTTCCGCTGTATGTTCGCTATGTTGCTTAGATCTTTTAAACTAGTCAACGGATTTTAAGGCAATTTTATTTTTTTATTATTGGGAACGCTCCGACTCTCGGACTCGCCGCTGCGATTCGTCGACATGTCTCGGTTCGGACATGGACATGCGCGAAACGACAGAATAGGTCCACAGAAATGGAACGTGAATGGAACTGTGAACCTGTTTAAATCAACGCCTCGGAAAGGAACTATGTCGCTCCAGTGTCGGACATAGTTCCTGGAACTATTACGATCCGGAACTACACATGTCTAGTGTTTTACCTGTTATTATCACTGGCGCTTAAAAATCTCAACCCAAGACAAATTCTAAAATTTAAAATAATGTTCTAAGTTTTTCGAACTGAATTATAGTAAATGATACTTTATTTATTTTATTTATTTAATTCTCTAAGTACAAATACTGTTGTACAGAGGCGGACTTAAGAGGGGGTATAAAGCTAAATTGCTAATCGTAGATTGCTAATCGTAGGTATAATCTGATATTTTTCTAGCTTTATACCCGCTCTTAATGCCTGAGGCATTTCTGCCAGTCAACTTTAGGGTGACGCAGAGAAACAATGTGGTAGATGTACCATACATATTTCAAAATGATCATATAGATATTCAATTTATTTAAATACTTATATTGAAATAGATAATTATATTTATAAAAAACCCTTATCTATACACGGTGTTTCATAATAACCAATAAATAATTTATCGTTATCTAAAACTAATTATTAAATTGTGTTTACCCGTAATGTCATTCAACCCAAAATTTTCATGTAAATCATAGACATGATGATGATACGAGTACTATGATATACATGAAAAACACCGTGTATACTGGGTGAAACAGAATACCGAAATAATATTGAAGGTTGTTGATTAACAAAAAAAATGTTTTATGGCTATTCTTTGTATTTTTATTATATGCCTACTTTCGATTTAATACGCTTAAAAGTTAAGCGTTTTTGAAATCTAATAATAAATATAATTTTGAAAATCGGTCCACAATATTGGCGGGGTAATCGCGTAACATACACACAAAACAAGTTGGACACACCTAAAAATTTAAGGGCTTTCCTCGATTTTTATGGGATCCCATCATCATACCCTGACTTTGGTGACCTTGGGACCACCACAGGAGTATAGGTACTCTATCGAATACAAAATGAATTTTGAAAATAGGTCCACAATTGGCGGCGTAATCGCGTAACATATACAAAAAGAAATACGCATCGAATTAAGAACCTCCTCCTTTTTTGAAGTCGGTTAAAAATATAATAGTTTCATTGGCATTCAATGACATGGTAGGTAATGAAAATATAGGTATAACATCAATATAATCTGTTAGGAAAAAAGCGACCGAAAAGCCAAAAAGTTTTGTACCAAAGCTAATTGACAATCAATACGTGGTAAATTGAAGAAAACTAAACATGCACTTTTGTATTTCAAATTAAAATAATAATAATTTTATTTCTTCTCTCACACAGAACAAATTACTTAAATGTTATTTATTAAGCTTACAGAAGGAAACATCTATGTGAGAGACTGGCGACTGTACTAGGAGACCTGTATGACAGATTACCAGTCTCTCCACACCGGACCGGTTGGAAGTTATATAAAGCTTAATTTAAAAATCAAAGCCGTGTCTATCATGGTAAAATATATTAAATAATATAAAAATACAGTATACAGAACGTATTATTAAGTCTATGCCCTCTCAATGAAATGAACTGGATTTGTCTTTCTTTTAGTTTGTGTCACTTCTATCTCTATCTACCTAACATATACGTTACTCTGTTCACGAGTCTCTCAGACGAGGAGGAATATCACGTTGGAATAGCCAGCCAGACGAGTTTTTTGAATTCTGTTTGTTTGATTTGTATTTACTTATTCGTACTGGCTCTCTAATTATTAGGCATAAAATTTGTTTTCATAAAATCATATTTTATAATTTCGATTGAAGTAATCGTCAAAACGCATAATAATCAGGAAGCAGATTGTTAATTAATATATCCATCAACTCAAGATCGAGAAACAGAACAACTTGACGCATTATTTTTCAAAGTATAAAACTAGACATGGCGCGGGTACCCGCTTAGGATCCGTTACCCGGCGGATCCGGCACTTTTTTAGGATCCGGCCGGGTAACGGGTAAATGACGGCGGGTACCCGGCACTGCCGGGTAATTTAAAGATAATGTATATATTTAAAACATAACACCGAATATTATTGAAATAAACATTTATTAAACTGAAACAAGAAGGAAAATACAAATGGCATTATTTTAATACTTATAGTCTAAAATTGGTAAATTTTGGTGTAAAAAAACGAGCTTTTCCGCAGGATTCGGATCTAGCCTGCTTCGTTTTTTTTCATATAAGGTCAGTCGGGGCAAGTGCGCCATAATTTTTACATAGATGATTTCGATCCACAATAAAATATTTAAATGATGACTTATGAGTGAACATTTAGCATGTTGACAAAATTTAGTATTTTGAAATTGCAACAAATGTCGATTCAATCAAATCTATCAATAATTTTACAATATTTTATCGAAAATTGGAAAACATGGATATAGGCGCACTTGCCCCTGGAAATGGGGCAAGTGCGCCTGTATGAAAAAAAGTGCTAAAGAATTACGTTACAAGAAAAACAATTGGTGTACTCTATTGATCATTGCCAACTAAACGCATTAATCTTGTTTCTTTTTTAATAATCTAGTCCCATAGGCAACAACAGCTGTCTTAATAAATTTGGGGCAAGTGCGCCATAGATTTGTCATTAGGGGCGCTAAACATTTTAAAGTTATTTTTCCTATTATATTAATTCAAACTGCTTTATATAAATAAAAATGTTTGCGTATAGTTTTGCTGGAATAATAGTATTTTAATAATAAACAAAATTAGCATTTTTTTGTTACTTTTATTTGTGAAAAAAAAATACAAAAATAGGTAAAATGATGCCAATTATGGATCTTTCATCGTATGACATGGTATAAATTTGAGAAAAAGAAGTAATGAAATGCTGCATTTCGTATTACCGATCTCCAATGGTATCATCACTATGGCATAATTTCAATGATGTCATCATTAAATAATGAAAAAATGATCAAAAATCTGACCGGAAATCGTATTTTTCGTTTTGCACTATGATATCATTTGCAATATCATGAGATCGGTAATAGGCCCTCAGATCGGACAGCGTCAATTGCGTGACATGAAGTCTCTCTAGCTAGACCAAGAAGGGTTATGGGTTTTTTCTTTGGTAATTACGAGCCATCTGAAAAAAGGACATAGGTAATCATTTTAGGGCTAATTATGGTAACTACTCATCTGAATGTGGACCTTACGGCAGTTTTCCAGCTTCTTATCGAGTGGTCAGTGGCCAACCTAGTTTCAGAGTTAAGACCTATCTAACGACACCTTACATAATGACCTAAGCAAGTAAAAAAATCATCATCACATTACGTACCCTAAAAAAAATTATGATTTTACTTGACCACTTTGTCGGTGTAATTAATTTGTGTATCCGTGCCAAATAACGGTTATCTAAAACTTGAATCTCTTAGTTAAGCTGCGGACGGCCGGATGGACGGACCTAAATACGAGGTATCTATCACTACCCAATGGCACTCATTCACCGTCTCCATCATGTGACCCTAAGCACTTTAGTTAGTAAGTTTTCAAAAAACATTATCTGCATCATAAAAGTTGGCGACTTCTGACTCGGGGCAAGTGCGCCATACTACCAACAATTTGGGCGCACTTACCCCACTCGAATATTTTGAGGTCAAGATTTTAAACTGTATAAAAAAACATTAATTTCACGAATTAGGAGTAAAATACTAATACAGATTTGAAGAAAAACATCTAACCTTTGTACTCACCTCTTTGGTTTGCCGCAATTCATTAAATAATTAAAGAATAATGTGGATTAGTAATATTAAGTCATCTCTGGTAACAGGTCTAAATGACACTAAAACTTAAATGGCGGATATTTCATGTTAAGGTGTACAGAGCCATCTGTGAGTGTGAAGTGGAACTGTGTTTTAGTTTGTTGTATGGATATAAGATGTCGTTAGTTGTGTAATATCTGTACTTTTCGATATTTTTATGGGTGGCGCACTTACCCCGTTGGCGCACTTGCCCCGACTGACCTTACTAAGCCGAAAAAGGCGTTCGCTGTATACTGAAATTTAGCCGCAACTTTATAGAGTTCCGTAGCCAAATGGCAAAAAACGGAACCCTTATGGATTCGTCATGTCTGTCTGTCTGTCGTCCGTCCAAATTCAAATTCAAATTCAAAAATCTTTATTCAACTTAGGCCTTTACAGGCACTTATTGACGTCAAAACAAAGCAAAACATTCTAATTTAAAGGAAACATATTTAACCTTGTATGTGCATACATCCTGAATATACCTACTCAAGATGTCTGCAAATACAAGTAGCAATGAAAAAAAAGTTGAATTTACACCTGTCCGTATGTCACAACCACTTTTTTCCAAACTATAAGAACTATTATACTGTTGAAACTTGGTAAGTAGATGTATTCTGTGAACCGCATTAAGATTTTCACACAAAAATAAAAAAAAAACAATAAATTTTAGGGCCTCCCCATACATAGAACTGAAACTCAAAAACCGGGTTGGAACTCAAAACTCAAACGCCGGGTACCAGGCCGCGTACCCGGCGTTAGACGTGCCGGGTACTCGCGGGTCGGGTACCCGGCAAATCCATTACCCGCGCCATGTCTAATAAAAACGTTTACCTAGATTTTTCTAAGCATAATAAATTAACACTAAGCTGCATGTAAAATGTTTCTATACTAGTTCTAGTTATATTAAATTTGATATTGTTATTTATTTAGAATTTATTTATTTTGTTGGCTATGCAAGCAAATAACCATGCAAGCAGTCATGCGAGCAAGCAAGCAATGCTTGCTTGCTTGCAAGCCATGCATGCCTGCCTTTTAGTGTAGAGTTTTCTGAAGAAGCTTCAGAAAACTCTATACTAAAAGCATACGCAAAAACAATTTTATTTAGTAAATACTCTAATTTCTCAATGCAGTTATCGAAAGAAGAATTTATTTCAGTCAGATTAGATTTCCTGGATAAGAAAAATGCAACTGTACTCTCACAATCAGAGCGGAGTTAGCGTATTGCAAGCCGAGTGAGATAACCTCATTACTTTCGAACAATACACCATTCATTTACCGGAAGATAACAACTATCGGAGTACTTAAGATGATTGTTAACAAGCGACTCGGCTTGCATAATACACGTGCAGTCACGAACATTACGTAACTACCGCACGCAGAGTTTGACCTTTGTCTGCCACATCTACATACGTGCACAATAACTATAGTGAGTAATCGTTTGCTGCAGTCCGTTCTTTAGTCATGTCGTCATGTGGCGCAGTGGCTTACCTACTTGTACCTTCATTTCACGACTAAATACTAACTTACATCCGATAAAGGCTAGATTTGTAATATAATTTATCATCACTAGATTCCAGAGTAATCATCTTTTTTACTGACTTTTAACACCATATTCATTTGACTTGAGTTGGATATATGTAAATCCATCTCGTGTGTTGTCAATTATACATTGTAACATATCAAAAAATAGCGTGAAAATAGTGTCAGTGGTAATCCAGCTTTATATATTATAGATTCCATTATATTAACATAACATTGGAACTAGATAATGTATTGGTAGAATGTGTAAACTTTTATGATTTCAAATGAGTTAATATCATTTCCCTGATGGGTATAGAAAACAAATTATTGCGTGAAACCTTTCAAGGTACTGTATGGATGTTTATAATTAACATTTATTGCCTTTATTACTCGTAACAAGTAAGGGAAAAGGGAATATATATATAATGAGAAGCAAAATGATTTCTGAAATAAATAAACAGTTTCCTTTTCATCGTTACACGTTCCATAAATGAGAACACGTTGACCCTGAGCATATCAAATCAGACCGTGAAACCTTTGTAAATAAGAAGAAGGCTATTATTACTTTATAAGAAGACCAAAATTCTTCGAACGCTTGTATATTTTGAGAATGACAGCGAAAAGCGATTAGAGGACCCTGTCTTGTATTTATTGAATTTGTCTATCTTCTAAGTAGCCCTACCTTTAATCATATGTTACGATTTTTAAGAGGCAACTGGTTTCGAGATACGACTTACCATTCTTAACCTATTGCCTGTTTAAAAAACACAACCCATGTTCTATTGAAGAGAAATGTAAAACTGAATCTTAATCTATCCATTTACATAATAATGTATAGCAAATATGTATTCAATAAATTAAATGAGTTATTTTGCAAGCAACGAATATGGATTCATTCGTCGCTCATTATTATTTATTGTTTTACAATATGTATTGAGACAGTTGTAGATAAAAGTAAAGTTATAGTACAGGGGCTATTAGACACTACAAAAAATCGCATCCCGTATGTATCATAATATCTCTCATTACCAAACAAGTTAGACCGGTGAAGGGTAGGGCTAGTAACTGCATTTAAAACCGGACCAACAGGCCCGATGCACTCGCTAACTAGATTATCGTGCTCAATTCCCAAGTACATATAATTTTTAAAATGCCTTGTTTTAAATACCTACGTGTATCTAACATGTATGTTTAAAATTTATTTAAAAAATGTTCAAACATTTTAAGATATTTTAAGTAAGTACTTATTGATTTTGATTAGCTAGTATAAAATTTAAGTCATCTATACTGAAAACTTGCAAGATAGACCTTTACAGGCGCTTACATTTAAAAGAACCTTTTCTTTTAAACTTCAAATTACAAAAGAAATCTATTCTCATCTTTAATATAGAAAAGAAAAATATTTTAAAAACGCAGTTTTAAAATGAATAAACGAAACAATAGAATATTTAAGATCTACAATCAAATACTTTAATTTTAATATGGTACTTACTACATATTAAAGTAACAGCAATGTTATTAATACACGTTTAGTTAGAAACCGGATTGATCTAGCTGCAAAAGCAGCTTAAACTGGATTCCATTCCGTTTCCACCATACAATTGTCAAGGGGCAAGTTGCACAACGTAAATTAAGGTAAGTAATTTATTCAGCACCTGCGCAATGAATCCATATGAAAAGCAATGGCAGCAACAGCCACAGCCATTTTAAAAGTAAGTATATACAAAAACTTATTATTCTATTTCACTCGCAGTGATATTTTTTTATATAAGCTCACGAAGACAGTTTGTTCATTTCGTTAATATTAAGCTTTTTCTCGTCTTAATAAAGCTACCAGCTCGTATTGTAAAGTTAGGTTTAACTTAATGACAATCGTGATACTCTATCATAGTGTTCAATTTGGAAAAAATAGGTAAAAAAAATAACTTAAATGGTTTTAATGAAATGAAAGATAATGATGATAAAGATAATGTACTAAAAGCATAATAAGGTAGGTCCTAGGCACCAGTCATCACACTACTCTCCTCATCAATCGAAAGCATTAATCAAACGCAAAATTAAAATCGTGTAACATCTAGGAATTCAGACAATTAACTAAGTTGTATATCAGTGAGCAATAGTTCGATGTAAGAACACTAAATTCTGCATAGATTATAAATCTTTGTGATTCTCCCAGAACCAAAACAGCATAGTCGATCGTGCATTTAAGCCGAAGCCAGACATTTTGCATAATGGCGCATCGCATTCGGGCGATTATCGTAAATCGGAACGTAACAATTGGTCGGAGACTAGTCGTAGTCGACTCTTACTGGCATAATATGATGGCATTCCATTCGCCTTTCATTTTGCATCTCGTTTACCCTTCACGAACTCAGTTACAGACCAAGGAATAATATTGATAATCTATATATGTAGGCGTCTGTTATATCAGTCTTATCAGTTAATTGATAGAACATTATTCCTACGCATTCAAAAGCGTCGGTGGTGCTGTGGCCACGGCACTGGACTGTGCCCCGAGTAGAATCGAGGGGCTCGCGATCGATCCTGCCATGTACCAATGTGTTTTTTGTTTCACGAATTTCATATGTACATTTATCGGATGCTCCTACGGTGAAGGAAAACATCGTGAGGAAACCGGAATACACCTGCGAAGCAATTCAAAGGTGTATGTAAAGTCAACCAATCCGCACTGGGCCATCGTGGTTTGACTGGCCTAATCGCCCTAACAAACTAGTTAGGGTAGGCTCGTGCCCCTCGGTGGAGACGCATATGAGCTGTGATGATGATGATTCAAAAACTTAATTTTTTTAAAATTTCATCACATTTCATACTTTTATCATGTATGGTATGATCCCAATCAATAATGGTGGCTCTAACTTGGTGTTTTAATGTTTTATTGAACACCACTGTGAAATTATCTTGCCTCATTTTTATTATCAGAAATAGCTACCATACCATAGCCGTAATATAAAATCGCGTAGATACTCTGATATAAATTCAAGCTCTTCGCGCAGTTCGCTTCGTCCAATGTTGTCAGGTGAGATTTATACACGTAAGTTGAACATGCGGCTTGTGGGCGTATATACGTACGTGGGCTGCAGACGTACCGAGGCATTCACGAACCACCTTTTTGTTGTCGACTCGCGAGCCATTCACGTTCCATAAACGGCTTTACAGCTCTATAAGGGAATAATTTAAGTCGTATGCGAGACTAACAATGCGTTATAAGTTAGCCGCACCTGTCACTCCGTGTTACGCAACTTTTCAGAGAGCATCATTATCGTTAACGTCCTCATTATAGATAAAGGTGACCTTTTACTTTGGCATTGTGTAATATTGTTTCGATACAACAACGGCCAATGTTTATGTATACAAAGCCGTCTCCGCTGTCCGTCTCGGCGAACAAAGGAACAATGAACGCTAATAACAAAAGTTAGAAAAGAATAAAATCAAAGATTGGACCAAGTATAACAATCTGGTTTCCTTTCAAGGCGGTGTAATAACAACAACAATATGGCGGAGTTCGTGCGTTCGTGACGAGATTAATGATGCGAACAAGCATGCTGGCTGACACGCAATTGATCTAATTCCGGAATCGGCCGTTTAAATATTGAGGGCATGCATAATTTCAGAAAGTATAGTCATAAACATTACTTTGGAGTTAACACCTGGACAGACAGTTAACAGCATCTGTTACATGAGCCAGTGTGAAGTTATGGAGAACAAAACAGGTGTGGTGTGAGGGAGATAGTGCTCTTATAGGGGTGTGGCTATCTCTAATATATAGATGCTAGCATGTGAGTGAATAATTATACGTGTATACGTTAGGCATTTGTGTTGAAGCTATTATATGCTAATTAGCTTTCTGTTGCATGTGCAGTTGCTGCAGATTACGTCCTGGTATTAAAAGGACAAATTGTTTATTTTTGCGACTAATTTTGGAGACTGTTTTTAGGTGTATTAGAATACAGGAAAACCGAGGCGTATGGGCAATATGCAAAGTAATATTGCAAACAAATCTTGTAATGGTTTTGTTGCCGTCAATTAACTTAAAAAGGATGATATCACACCCATTGGACGAGGATTTGCAACTACAACTGACGATGAGTAACTAATGCAAAAAACAAACGTAACATATCAAAACAAAGTAAAGAAGACTAAAAAATAGCACCAGAATACACAGAAACGACACAACAATAAAAATAAATGTAAACGAGAGACTCTCTACGCAATTAAAGCTAGATGAAGTATGAATCATTGTATAAGTACCGCTACCGTCGACGTCCGGGACTCCACGGTGCACAATGGCCACAAATCACCAAAAAATCACTTCACGTCGTCACGCGATGCATTAGCAGTTGATGATACTTGTGACGTTGGCGCGGTGAAAGGTGCGATGCGTTCGGTAAATTCCGAGTAGCAACGAGTATAACGTGGTGTGGTGCCGGGAGAATGGCGCACACTGGAGCGAGGGGAGGGCGGCGCCCCGCACGCGGCGGCGCCCGCCGCCGGCCCGAACCCGATAGCAGACAAAGCCTGCATAATTAATTATACTTCACACAATTCCATCTTCCTCACATGCAATGCAAGGTCATTGTTTTTTGTCAATCGAGGCTTCGATGGCTTTCGACATAATTTCATTCACACAATAATGACTTTGTCGATAAGCTATTTGTTATTGCTTTACGCGCACTGTAATCTATTGTAATATAATAAATATTAATGTCGCCAATCAGTTGCTGATAAAGATTCTGATAAAAAAATAACAATTTATTTTGCTAATATAAGCTGTATAGTATAGTGCAGTATTATACCGATTTATACTAGATATTTCATCGATAAAGAAACGGAATTCCAAAAATATATACTTAAAATATTTATTTTTTACCAGTGTCTACAATTTTGATACTTTTACTTTTTGCGATCTAGGTACTACATTATCCATAGTACTCGGTGATTGTATTATTCGGAAACTAAAAAAAAAACTAAGAAAAATAAGTTCTAAAATTGTATAGCAGAAAAAAAATAAAAATGTTTATTTTAGTCATCATTCTTACTATTATCTTATTAATATAAATGTTAATAACTTTTATTTGTTCATGCATAATCTGTGCGTTATACACACGACAAACAATAGACAACTCACGCGCTTCCGCTTGCTTGTTTGTTGTGGTGTTAGATGTCTTGTGCTTTACTACGCGACTATCATGACATTCATGACGCACACCAATACCTATTCAGAATATGTATGTATATTGCTGTAACGATAACCTGGTTTTTCTCACTGATTACGAACTACGAAATAGTTTCCTTTTTTTATTAGTTGCGGCTCTGCTAGTGGTTAGTCTCCTAACGAACTGATTCTAGTCTGCATACGACATGGCCAGCACTCTGTGCGGACAATCGCCGTTCAGTACTATAAATATACATATTATACATAACTACTAGAAATATATTGGACACAGTAAAATGTCTCAGATAGATTATGGGTAGGAGATGTCAGCTAACAAAGGATTTAAATAGTGGCCGCGTGCCGCAGACACAGCGATGGTAGGACCCCCGCAATGTGGACCGACCAACTATCTTGTGATGGTTGCGGAAAGCCGCAAGATGCTATCAGCGCAGGATCAATTGGTTTGAAGACATTTGGGGGAGATCTACGTTTAGCAGTATCTCTTGCTACTGATATAACTACTTATAACTTCAACAACAACAAACATGCCAATAAAGATAGATTGATAGCCCTTCAATAACTATACATTTTTGTAATAACTATGCCAGTCGTATATAATACAATAGACACGTATATTGCATCTCAAACGACTAATATGACTGTACACGAGCACAGGAACACGTATACATTGTCGTGCAGGTCAAAACGAATATTAACCTTCAAACAAAAACAAGAACAAAGTAGTGAGTGGAACATTAATACGGACCCTTTTGACGGGCGGTGGGCGGCGCGGGGTGTTCGATTACCCGGGCGTGCCAGACGGATCCCGGCATCCCGCACTTGTCGCGATCGATATCCGTATCCGTTGCACGGGACCTCGCATTAACTACGAGCAACTTTCCCAATGGAGGTGGAAAGTCGGCCGATGTTGTTACGAACTTTACCGATTAGACTTACTCGAGAAACTCAGCCGCTCTTGTTATTCTAAATGAATCAACAGCTAGAAATACTTGTACTAACATTGACGCCCTAATATATTTGACCGTTTCCAGTTGATTCCAAAGTTTGCCTTATCTGTGAGCAATGAGTGTGCCGATAGAAGAAACAGTAACGAATACAATCGTTCCAATTAAAAAAACTACTGAGAAAATATAAGCGAAAGTGTTCAACTAATTAGATATCTACAATCAACAATAAGTCAGTGGGTGTGGGTTAATAGAATTCCAAGAAGGACGTCATTCATTCGCACGTTATGAAAGCTATAGTACCTATCGCTATCGGCCAACATAAAAAGGTTATCAATAGCAATTACAAATCTTGTCTTACACATTACACAGGCAAGTCACGTTTGATAAAACGAACACCACGTGTCATGTTCTCGGAAGCTGTGATAAGGGAACAAAATTGCGAATGGCACTCACCAATCATCGTTAGAGCCGGAGAATTGCTGAGCTTCTGGACACTCAAGGGCGATAACGGAAAAATTAAAAATTTCTCCAGAGCATTTTCAACATAAAAAATAGCCATTATTACTTCAAGCTTTGAGGTATTATAGACAAAAGGCAAGACAATAAAAATGTTCTGGTTGGAATAGTCGTAATTATTTATAGAAATCCAACATTTATTACTTACTGTAGGCACAAATAACCTTTTCGTAGAAACAGTTGTTGTTATTGCCAACTAAGAAGAAGATAACTAATTTTGGTTGAGAAAATATTTTTCTATCCACATTACGAGTAGTTGGCGAAAGTTAGAGAAGAATTCGTAGAAATAACTCGACAAATATAAACGTTTCGCCTGGAGCCCATCCATCCTGTGATAATAGAAAAAGTTTCAATCGATTTTCGAGACTTAGCTAATATAACCTTACTTGCTTTATACCGATAAATACATCTGAAGTTGTAATTACTTAGAAACTACTTTGAGAAGTGTAACTTCACGGAACTTATGATTATTATCGTATATAGTTAACATCGTTGCTTATCGCTGTTATAACCAATTAGTCAAAACATCCTAAAATAGTACGGAAGGCAACCCTGAAATGGATCGTGACTTCGTGAGTCAGAACCTTGAAGCTCCTTGGAATTTCTACAAGCGTCTTACTTAAAGATTCTTGCCGACATACACTACATTATAATGTTGTGTGTAACTGGAATAGAATGCTAGCTGAAATAATTTTTCATGCGCTCTGAATTTATCTTTATAATACGGAATTTGATTATGTTACATAGATAATTACGTTAATGTTATAGGTAATGCTAGAATTTTATTACTATTTAACAATAAAATTACATAGGAAATTAACGATGCCAATCCAATATAATAGTAGCACAGTTTAATGAATACTTTGTAAATTTATATCTTGAGACTACCAGACCCCTAAGAGAAAAGCCACACGCAAATTTTTCCGCAGTCTTTCCGCAGAAAAAATGTATGGAGAGTTGGAGACATTAGCTGCGGAAAAAATAGCGCGAGGTTATCACAAGCTAATGTCATTTCCATACATTCTTTCTGCGGAACGACTGCGGAAAAATTTGCGTGTGGCTTTTATCTGGGGGTCTGATACATCCCTATTAATATCATAAATGAAAAAGAAACTATCCATCTGTCTGTTTGTCTTTTACGCCTAAACCACTGAACCGATTTCAATGAAATTCGGTATAGAAATAGCTCAATCCTTAAATAACCATGTAAGTAATGAAAAGCCTGCTATTAAATATCTCATAATGTCATAATCATAACACACATTTTTTTCCAACGGGCGACAAGTAAAACAAGACAGGTGCACGCTCGAAGCACCTGCATTTATGGTGTTCAGTGAGCAATCTAAATACAGTTCTAAATGTAGTTTCTAAAGTCCCATTTATTATTGCCGAGTACGTGACGGTGCTCGAGTTAGGATTTTCGTTTAGCATTCTGCTCACAAAAGCAGAGGGAGACGGTGATATTATTCCACAAGCAGAGGAGGATAAATTAGGTGTTGAGGTTATAAGTACATTTGGAAACTATGGGTTTTCAATATACATAATTCTTTATACATATCCTAACCGTGCAGTGGCGGACTAAGTATACTTCTACCTTCCCTTACCCTTTCTTCTCGTTAGTTGTAAGAGTCGAATAAGGATGTAACCCCTACATCATACTTCCTGAGCGACGTGGTTTGGTTTGTTGGCTAATAAAGAAGGTATTGGGGTCTCCCCTAGGAAAAGAGTAATACAGAGCAACGATTTCTTCACTTCAACATCAAACTAATTATTCATTTATCATTATTGTCAATGTTTTTACTGTCAATGAGAGCGCACGGATGCGTAACGTCATCGAGGCTAGGGTGAGTGGACTAACAAACAAATGGGGAGAATGAAACGGGGACTGTTTACATTTAATTTTACCTTATAAAGTCTATGTTAATTGGCGCTTAACGCACGTTGAATTTAAAAACAACAATAATTACAAAGTGCGTTTGTTGGTAGCTTAAATCCTAACATAGATTATTATTGTTTTCTCAAAAATACCCTGCAGTTTTCCCAAATATATCTTTAGTACCAATTACACAATCATGTGTTGTAAATGTTTATTATTTTTTGCTTAAACTATTGTATCTTTTAGAAAGAAAATTGTTTTATTTAGTAATAGTGTCAATTTTTGACATTATATGATAGAATAGGACGACATTTCATTTTAACACATTTCGGGCCGTTTAGGTATTCCTAGGAGTGTTTGTCTTTTTAAACGTCAATTTATTTATAGTTCCCTTACTGAACTACAGATGTTTTAAAACGACTGATATGATTTTAATGTAAAAAAATATTAATCAATCAAAGATAACTAAAACTCCAATACACGCTTTTTACAAAAAAAAAAATACTAATCTCAGGAGAAGCCTATGTGAAAGGTTCAAAGCAACATTGATTTAGAGGCAGGCAGCTCGGAGCTCGTGGAGATTGGCGAGGCAAACACGGCATTCTGAATTATAGGGGAGTGTATTGGTGGCATACAAGATGAGCAATATCGGCCATTTCACGACGCGACGTGACATGCATGCAATATTTCCGAGCAGAGGAGTAGGACTGGGTTTATGGACGTTGACACATTTCTAGGGCATTCCGAGACAAGGATTGTTAAATTAACCTATTTGAAAAATATTCGCATGCAAATCTAGAACTGGCATTGATGAAAAGTGGATAATACCGATGATAAATGTGAAAATGTAGTTTATTTCAAAATTATAAGTATGTATTTATCTTAATCCGTGAGAAGAGAATAAATGACGATGCCGAGTTGTGATAAGGTTAAAATATTCTCATCAGTGAGGAGTCAGGAGACTGAGGACTAAACTCTCCTGTCATCTCCGATTCGTCCTAGATATTCATTAACAATGCTTTCGTAGGGGTCGCAGTACAATAGTATAGCGAGGAACCCTCACGAATTCGCCGAGCCGTCTGTTTGTGTCCGTGCCGAGGAGGGGAAGATTTTTTTTACTCAGCTATTCTATTGTGTTGGAAGACATTTGAAAAGGTTTTGTGAAAATAATTGAGGTTTGTTATGCATATTCTTTGATTCGGGAATCCGTATAAAGTGACGTAGCGTTAGTGAATGTCCCATGCTTTACACAGTTAAACGTGAAAGTATACACAATACTAAAGCAGGATAAATTATTTTACATCTTCCACTTCGGAAGCGTAGCTACAAACAGCACAACAGTAAGTAAATTATCGTGTCACATACAGCGACAGAGCAATAAACGGGAATCCCTTGACATCTAATAAATTTTTAACATTGCGTTTCGCGAAGAATTTATTCACGTTCTGTTCGTCGGTTGCCACTCCACTAATTTTATACAGCAATTCGACCAAATTAATGAGACCCAAAATCCTCGACCTTGCCTCCAAATCTAATTTTAGACGGGGGGGACTTCCACACAGCGCTCGAGGTGCCGGAGAATGCCGGAGGTCTGTCGAAATTGGCCGGTGTGCAAATATTATATCACCCCAGGCTGCGATGGATCACTGCGCAATAACGGTACATTTTCTTTGTCTTCGTTTTGCTCATAATGTTAATGTAGTTCCTTTGTTTCTCGTTTGCTTTATACGAGGAATACTTACGTGGCCAGTTAGCGTTCTACGTATATGAGCTCTGGTAAAATTTACAATATTTGTTGTGTGTCAAAATTTATCTTTGCAAGTAAGCTGAGTAACATTAAATATATACACAGTTTCAACCAGTTCTACTATTTACAAATTAATAATATAATTTAAAGGCATCATCATTTACTTAGTGCCGTTCACTATTTATTTCACGCGCTTCTGTTAATATATTCGTGAATGGTTTATGTTTGGTTTTAAGCATGTCACATTCCCCTTCAAGCTGTAGGCATTTACAAGTTGGATTGTGACTGCGACCTCTATTACATAGGTCAAACAAAGAGAAGAGTCGCGACACGGAATAAAGAACGTACTCGTATTGTAGTCCATATAGTTGACGTCAAACATAGACGCAAAACAAAATCTGCATTTCGTGATCACGCTCTTAAAGGCCATAATTTAAGATTTGATAATCTACAGATCCTCGCTAAAGAACACCGATTCATCCCAAAGATGCTACGCAAGCGCAAGGCTATTGAGATTTGAAAACGTCCGAATTTCAATAGAGATAATGGTTAGAGTATTCCAACTGCTTGCGACCCTATCATAAAAATAATAAAGTCCACAGACTCCCAAGTCAGTCTGTGGACCCCCCCGTCCACAGACTGCCAAAACAATAGAAGATACCGTGAGTTGTTTGCGTAAAACAGACCACATAAATATATGAGATGACGGTAGTAAAATAATAAATCTGATGTTACTCTATGACACTCACCAGTTGCTTTAGTCATCTCGTGACCGCGAATGCTGAAAAGCGTTCGAAACGTCGGGCTATAATTAAAATGTTTAAAACCAAATATACGCGAGTAAATCCGTTACCCATAAGCATACGGTTCATCTGATGATCTGATGGTGAGCGGGCACATCAACCTCTGAACTTTTGCCACAGGAGGAGTTGCTCGCGCGTTACCGACTCAAGAACCTCCACTTTCACACCAGGCCAATTTATTTAGTGCAGCAACCTCACTCATTCGTAAAAAAATTTATTTTTTGAAGACTGTTTGTTCTGTTTATATCACCGTTAGCACTTTTGAACGAACTGAAGCGAGTGGTAATAGTTAGCACAGATTAACAGATTACTCCCGTTCCATGGATTAAATTTTTTACGTCTTTACGGAAAAGCGGATAGCAGTGGTTTTACAGCAGTGGGCAGAAGCAACGCTTAGCAAAAACAAAATTAGCAAATTAAGTATTAACGAGATTTCGTTTTTCTTATAATTTTGTATAAGTATAAATCACCGGGCCATAAACTAAGAATTGTTAGTTAATCTGGCCGTCAAGACGAGCCAAGAGCAGTGCAAGGGCACCTACCATTTCTCGAAGTGATTCGTCGTAATTTTATACTCTCATAACTTGGGTTTGGATTATACCAGATAAACAAAATTCTCGGCATATGATGTCAATAGTGGACTTATTGAACATGTAAAGTTTTAATTGCATAGCTGTTATACTTTAGATTTTATTGATATCTAAAAAACCTCGATTTGACACTGACTCACTGACAGATGATTATCAACATTCTTAGAGCACTATTTGAAGCCCTAGAAAGCTGAAATGTGGTACGTAAGCTAGTATTAGTGCATAAACAACAAAAACAATCTAAAAATTTGAACTTTTATCCCCCAACCCCTAAAACTAGGGGATGAAAGTTTTTTTGAGCCTTCCGCAAATTTTGATGCTAGAGGTTTGAAAATTGATATAAGGACTCCTTGAAATAAATGATAAAACATTTTAGTAAATCACCTAACCCTTTAAATGAGTGGATGGAATTAAGCGCATGCAAAACGCTTTACGTGTCCCTGCATTTATTAAAAACATTAAGTAGGTAAACCAACAAAGAAAAAAGGCAAAGATAGAGAGTGGGCTAGGAAAAAAGGCACCTCTGATGTGTAAGAAAAACACCTCAAACAA
This sequence comes from Schoenobius gigantellus, assembly GCA_963935595.1. Lineage (NCBI taxonomy): Eukaryota > Metazoa > Arthropoda > Insecta > Lepidoptera > Crambidae > Schoenobius > Schoenobius gigantellus. Next base: position 25,433,760 of record OZ012553.1, on the reverse strand, counting down.
AGAATTAAAAAATGAACAAAATAAAAAAAATATTGTCATAAGCAACTAATATAGTGAAATCCCACCAAAAACATTTTCACAGACGAGACCATATGGCTCGCTCTGTCAAAAAGTTATGAGATCTTATGTAGAGCCAAGTTTCTAGCTCTACACGCCCCAACTTCACAAATATGTAGCTTAACCGTTTCATTATTACAAGAGCTATTTTGTATTTGAACAATATTGTATCTTGTAAATCTTGTTATTAAAACACTAATTTCACTAGTCCCACTTATTTTTTTATTATATTCAACTTATGGCGACCGGTTTCGAAACATCATCATCAGGCAATGATGATGCCTGATGATGATGTTTCGAAACCGGTCGCAAGATACCATGGAGTTCCATCAAGAAATTACAACACAAAGCTTAAAGTATCTTGTAAAGGTAATGAACAGATAATACATTTTTCACCTTACGCCCATCTGACGATATTGAAACAGCCAAGCCACATATTTTGACTAAGGTGTAGAGTTTGTGAAGTTAGGTCTTGTAGAGTTAGAAGCGGGGCTCTACATGAGATCTGATAAGTTTTTGACAGTGCGAGCCATATGTTCTCGTCTTGGCAACATTTTACATGAAAATGTTTATGGTGGGATTTTTTTATGCCTAAGTTCTATTTTATTTATACCTAATTTGTACCAAAGTCGAGAGAATGGAAATGTCCAAAATCATTTATCTTAAGTTGTAATAGAATAATAATGTTAATAAATATTATTATTCTATAAGATCCGAAGACCAAAGCTTATTTATTTACACAACGTCAAAGGTTTTGATAGTAAACAAAATTCCCAACAATATTTCAAGTAATTATTAAGTTATTTGTAACAAGCCATTCAAATAATTTGGTTACTGAGTAAAATTTACGTCGACGAGAATTTCAGTCCTTCGAAGTGTCCTTCAGATATTTCCTACCAAGATACGCCCTAAATCCACCACAATATTGCGTCGTTCTCGTTTCGTACCTACTTCTTAAATGCTACAAGAGTTTAGGGAACAAATGGTTCAACATGATTAAAATTACACCATATTTCCATTTAAATCTGCCGTCTCAACATTATGAGTAGGATTTCATAAACCACTAAAAGAGAATCGCCTGCACAGTTGCATATAAAATGAATCACCGTCTTGTATAATTATAGTGTAATACATCTGAACTGAGCACTCGGCCGTTTCTAACGTAAACACGTTTCAAAGAACTACTCGGCGGACAAAATTAGACCGCACGTTTAATGGGCTAAAACTAAAAGGTAATTATCTCCTACACTTGTAACTGCGGTGGTGGCGAGACCGAATTAGAATTTCACGAGTTTTAAGCGAACGTGAACGTGTGCGCGCCAACATGTAACGTTGTATACGTTCAAATGTTAAGTTCCACTTGGGTCCAACTCAAACATCCTCCGATTAACATTAGTTTAAAACAATTCGGGAGAACCGAACTAAGTTCTTAGAGCGCGCCCGTGTTTCTATTCCGATATTCAAATGAGCTAACCGGCGCGGAAACTCGACCGTTTAGAACTTGCTTTTAGTGAAACATTAATTAAACATCAACTAAACTTGCAATCACAAAATAAATATTTGCAAGGAAATATGAAATGAAGTGTAGTTAAATTATGCTACGTCAAACGTATTCCTTTAAATGATAGACTGTAAGTTGTAACGTTACTGAATACAGAGAAATGTGTTTCCAATGAATGTTTATTAAAAATATGTTAACTTGTATAAAATCAATACCGTTTCTTAGATTAGCTGACCATCAACAAGGTTTGGTACTATTAATTAATATTCTTTTAAAATTGACCTCTTCTTTTTATAAAAGGTACTGTTCTTGATCTTGAGCGAGGTCGTATGAATAATATACGAATATTATTCATATGACCTCGCTCTTACACATGATTAATTAATTTACATGAATATATCCGGTAGTACTCACACTCTTACAAAGGATAATTAAAACAAACACAGTTCACATTGTATAATTTCAACTATAATTTGATTTGCAGTATATGGTTTAATCTTTCTGTTTATTGGCCTTTATGGCCAATAAACAACCGACTCTATTAGTCATTTACCGTATTTAGATTTAGAATTACTGCAGGCAGGAGGGCTACGGGATAAAATTGTCGTATGCGTCACCAGACGCCAACTTGTCGCGACGCGACACAGAAATAACCGGGCGATAGACAAAACCCAAACAAAATACAATATCAATTTACATTCAATGGATGCTACACAAAAAATAAGCAACGTTTCCGTGTGACTTCTAACACCGCAACACAATGTCACTTAAGTCTATTAACAAAGGTTAATATATTTAAATGAAACAGACTTTAGCGGATTGAACTCTAACCACGCCAGTTCATCTTAACGTCCTATGACCACGAATTCTGTTAATTATCCTTAAAAATTCATACTCCTACTACATAAGCGTAAAGAACAATTAAACAAATGATGATAAAATGTAAAACCGGTATCCTTTTTAAGTTCAGTAAATGTCTTGTTAGTTGCCTTGAAATCGTTCAATTTTCTAAATATAACTATAGAGATAATAACTTAAAATCCAAAAATAGTAACGGTTTTTTGGTTAACAAACAAGAATTTGTTCTCATTTAATCTTTTACATAACTGAGTAGAAACTCACTTGAAGGTTGGAACGGGATCTTCTTGGCATCACGCCCACAACTTCTCCTCTCATTATAGATTCGATAACTGAAACAAGCACAAAATAAGCATTCAGTAACATTTCAAATGAAAATAAATTAGACGCAAACTATTCCCCTATAACACCTCCCATTGAAAAATCATCGTACAAAGTATTTCTCCAACTAAAAAGGCGCAGGTTTTGTATCAGCCCGAGGCAAATTTACGGTAGTCATACGGTCCTATTCATATAATCGTACAATAAACCTTCGATAGCATTACGCTATTAGGTTATATTTTAACTTTGTCATTTTTCATATGAGTGACAGTAAATATGGCGTAAACTACGTAGATCTAAATGACATAAAACCAAAATATTGACTTGACGCCAAATCTTGTTAATTTTTTTAACTTTACGAAAATGTTTCCACAATACTGTTATATAAATGTGGCTACTAATAGGTATCTACTAATTGGTCCTTATTATAAGTTATATTTGGAATAACTAAATAAAATGTCTGAAGTCAATAATACTGTTAATTAGTTTGCAAAGACCGATACTCTATATTCTTGACTAACTTACGAGTATAATTAAAACCTGATTTATTAATAGTGATCGGCGCATGCCGCTATCACTAAAACTTTGTATATACAAAGCGGCAGAATACTACCGAAACACCAGCTATAATAAATATAATTAATTAGCGACTTCACTTTATAATAGTAACTTACTCCGTTTACACCGCGGGCCATTGTGTAGTACAATTTATAACTATTTCAAAATTTTAAATTTCCACAGAACAAGGTGAACAATGCGGTATAAGTTAATAATTAACAACATTACATTAGCATAACATAACATTAGCTATAAAATATACATCTGCGTGTTTATTTTATAGATATAGAATCGAGCAGACTTCAATTTGATACGCTTATCGATTGTGTCCATTATCAGACTTAAAATTGAATGGTATAATTGTTTGGCTTTTTAATACTTTTTATAAATCAAAGTAGCTGTTATTCGGTTTGAATTTTAAATTCGGAAGATACACCAGAGTCTAAATAGTAATAAAAGCTTTATTGTCTCGCAAAATATTAGTGTATGTTAGTGAAAGGTGATTACTATTCGAGTAATCACCTTTCACTAACATTACTTTGAGTGCGTTTAAGAATCACTTAGTTCCATTGTTTTCTAGTCCTAATAACCTTGGCTCCCTAGCGAACAATAAAGAATATCAATATATTTTTGGATACTTTTGTTACACACCCGATCCCGCCATTCGACATGTGACGTCATACACTAGATACTTCGCCCCATTGTATTGTATCCTTTACATTCACGTACTGTATTGCGACAGTATTTGAACTCTTACTTTTATTGAACACTATTAACTTTTTTCAGTTCGTATAACAATATTACATCATTAGAACAGCTAAAGGTGTTTCTTCACAACACAGGACTTGAGTGGCTTCCTTAAATCCAATTGTCTTTGAAAGAGGTGAGACACACATAATACAGTATTATCGGCTGATTGTAGCGTCTACTTTATTTTACATATGAATATTTTTACTATTATCTAGTACTTAAATCATTTGAGGTCAAAAGAGATTCTTTTCTTACACGTTGTTAGGGCAAAGAGGTTGCATACACATACTCGTATATGCGAACTGCGCTGAAAAATAGAGCGCGGCCCGATCGTCTTTTGTTTTTTTCACTACTACGTCGCAATTTGTTCATAATCACATACAATTTGTTTTCCATTATTTTTATTAATGTAAACGTGTTTTTTAATACAATTATTTACTCAAATTCAATACAATTTTATTTTCGCCGTGTACATATATTTTTTTAGTCCCTCTGTTTGCCGGATACGAGAGATATATTGGAAAGTTATATATACTGAAGATTTGTGCACTATACTACAAGATTTTAACAAAACGAAGTTTGGTAAATATAACATCGAGTTTTATTATTGAATTGAATCATAATGAGTGACACACGTCAAATACAGAATAATAACAAATAAATTCAAATAATTATTCATTATCATCAAAATGTCATCCCATATTGTCCCATTGCTGGGACCTATTACATCATGCTGGCCAAACCAATGCACATTACAATTATAGGAAATTATAAAAAAAAATATTAAAAAATACCATAACTGTATTCTAATATTTAATAAAAATCAGGGCTTATTTTTTTATTTAGAATTTAAAAAGGGGTAGGTGAATGCGACGCCCTAATACTGTTAACGAAGAAAAATCTCTTGTCAGCCTTGTCTCAGCCACTCGCAATAAGAGCGAAAGAATAAAGATTGATCACACAGCATCTAATTTACGACTGATACTCTATCATTACGACATCGCGCAGTACAATGGCGCGCGGTTGTAGTCGACTAGTATTTAGCCAGTTCAATCGTTCGGAACAAAGTGAGCACATAATTAACCTTTACACATTAAGCTGGTTCGTTGCCCATAGACTTCGGTCTGAAGCTGGACACATTCCACCTAACTAAATTGATTATCTCACGAAGAAAGTGAATTTCCCTAATTGAAGATCAACTAACTAAATCAAAATGGCGTTTTTCAAAGCATACTTACTCGTACATCCCCTCATTCAAAGGACGCTTTGTTGACTTAAAAAATCGTAGCGGAAAGCTTAAAAGTTACACAATAATATTATAAACCCACTTTGGGTCGCGATTAAAAATAATAATAATAAAAAAAGCTGGTTTGTTAATGAGCTAAAACAAATGAATGTGTATCTGAGCACAGTCACACACTGTGGAATATTTTAATTCGATTTGATCGGCGTGACTCACATTCCATCAAATCGAATGGCTAATAAATGGGCGGAGATAATTTGTGACTGTTTGCATTGAACAACCGAGTCATTAAGAGCATAGATAAATATCGTACGATACCTATAAATAAACTATTATTTTACTCGAGATATCTGTCGTTGAAACATTGTTGTTTCGAGAATAGATAACGGTTGTAATAGTGAAGTCTATTATCTACAACCGTTTGTTTGTTTTGATTTGAATTACGTGGTGACATATGCGTTCGAGAGGCAACCTACATACATCTGCGAAGAAATTCAATTATGTATGTGAATTCGCTCAATCCGCACTGGGGCCAGCGTGGTTGACTAAGGCCTAATCACCCTAACATAGGGTAGGCTCGAACCCCTCGGATCTCAGCTCATATACGTCCCGTATATGAGCTGAGATCACAGAACAGAAAAAACTGTTCTGTTTTTCTGTTCTGTGGCTGAGATGATGATGATATGTGTCTATAATTAATCCCTGGGCAGCATGTTCCACTCCGCTGCTCCTTTGTATCCAAATTTTTCACGAAGCAAGTGAAGTTATGGAAATCAAAATATTCCTCTATAGTCTATAGGGCTTAATGGCTCAATACAGACGAGAACCAAAACAGGAGTGATACAAGTTAAAAATAAAGCGCCATTTCCTCAAGCTGTAATGCAAGGAATACGAGTAATAGCCATGTACTTATCTATTTTATTTTAAAGGCTGTGGATGTATGTATATTATGCCTCTATATATGTATTTATTTGTATGTGTTCAACATATTATTTTGACTTACTAAATTTATTTTTATGAACTCCTTTTTTATTTTTATTTTATTTTAAATTACATTTTCGTCACTCTGAAATTGTATAGCACTATCGCGTCTCTTACCAATTATAATAACTTGCCTGGTAGAAATTGCTACCTTAGGAGTAATGCCGCCTATTGTTATTGTTTTTTTAGTATATGTTGTATTTTATTGGGTATATGTTTCATGTGCAATATAGAGTACAATTAAACAATCAATCAATCATATTATATAAATGGAAAAATGCTCCGACTTGGACGTACTTATGCAATCTTAAACATCACAGACTTAGATTTAACTAGTTCATTTTCAGCATCGCTTTACTAAGATGAATAATGAATGCGAACATAACGTTTCGTGATAAATATTCAGATAATGTTACCTCCGTCTCCGAGAAGCCTCATCTGCACGAGGGCGGGGTCCTCGCTGTGCTCCTCCAGCACCGTGTCGTCCGTCACTGTCAGCTCCTGAGGGAAAACGCTCAGTTACTTCATGTAATCATAGCCTTTGTTAAGTAAGTAATGATTTGTTAAATCGCGTCCTGTTATTACTGCACACGTGTAACTATTTGCAATAGATTGTGATAATTTTTTTGATGTTGATTTTGTACATGTGTGTTATAAAACTGCTGTTTATTTTCCTAAATAAATAAAATAAAATATTTAACCGACTCGATTTATTTTAACACAGTAATGTCAATCCGGCTCGAAGGACCAAAGCAATAAAACATAATAGATTGATAATATATAAATAATACGCAATCCTAAATGAAAGGTATAATCAAAGTAATCGTAATATTGAATTAGAATAATGTGAAACGGCTGTAAGTTGCATGAATCTGTTTTCTTCCATAATGGTAAGGTAATACTTACTTAGAGTAATCAGATGAAAGTATACATTGTTTTTAATCATACTTATGATTTATGTTTTTCTTAATCAAGTCAGCATTTGTACGCTAACATGGCAAAAACATGTTGACTGATAAAGTTAAACAGAACCTGCATCGTATCTTCCAATGTTAATGTATTACATGTTTTGAAGGATAAAAATATTATTATTTTATTGTTATTTTTCAGGTCTACTCGTATCTTGATAAATTATACGGGCTTAAAAATCAAGTGTAACTTCATTGAATGCATTGTTAAATTTTTATTAATTTAATATTTATTAAGTATCATCCAAAAATTCCGTGTGAGACGATATTTGTTAATCATTCATTCATTCATTTATTCATTAGCATGGGTACATTGGTGTTGAAATACAATAATGAGTTTCGCCATGTTTCACATTGTTGGCATACGAAAATTATATTATTATCATCATCATCGTCATGATTTTTATCATATCAAATTCTAATTAAGTATATAATTTGATAAAATTATAAGAAACCAAACACGAATTTTGTCAGTGAAGCGATAACTTCCACATGATCATGATCACCATCCAGCAACAATGCCCAATGTTCCCATAAAAGGGGATAACTACTAAAACAGACTTAAATAAATTTGACGTGTTTATTTTATAAGAATTAAGTAGGCCAACAAGCCGTCCTGTAAAATTTGCAAATCTTCAACCTCTAATAAGTCGCCAATCTGTGATAAAATGTCAAGTCCCAGTAAACAATAATTTCACTGCCTGTCTTACAATTGACATCAAAACGCAGCATTGCAAATATTGCTGCTTAGACAAATAGGTAAAACAAATTTAATATGCAGACGACCGAGTTACTTAACTGAGTCTCCCTAGTTGGTAAAATCGGGTAAGTATATGATTCCATTTTCGAGTTAAATGTATATACTATAGCTACAAAAAAGTACGAAAGATGTATATGTATATATTGGCAGGTGTTTCATATTCGTAAACAAGATTCCATGAATTCCTATCTAAAGTTTCTCACGCTCGCCTTTCAGCAGTTTCGACAGCACGACGTACGAGTATCTGCTTTATATTAGTTCCCTCCGAACACCTGCATTTTTGTACACAAACAAATCTGGATGTCTTCAGCATTCCTCTCGTTGTTTAGTCGTACATAAACTTTGGGATAAAACTTGTGTACATACATCTAATTATCTATGTAATAATCTATTATAAAGCTAACAGATAATATGTACGTAGAGAAACAGAGACCAGAGCAAAAAAGGATGTTTGGATCGCACCAAATTTAAAGGATGCAACTGATAAAATATAGAAAACTAGGGAGGCATGTCGTATACTCGTACAGTCACAATATTATATAGGTATATTTCAAAAACTGATAGTTGCACAACAATCAAGTATTCACCATCATCTGTTTATTGACATTAGTTTTGTTTTTCCATTTGTCAATCTTGGCCACATTCATTGTCTTGTTGAGGAAAAAACAAATATTACTGCGGCGCTCACTCGATAAACATGTCGCTGTGCCAAGAGACGAAGTTGGAAACAAACTTGTGAGAAACAAAGAGAGAACTTCCAGAAAGTTGCGGGATCCAAGCGAAGGGGGTAGCAGGGAGGTTACTCAAAACTTTGACGTCTCGGACGCCAGTAATACGAAGTTTCCCAGTCGCTAATTCCCAGTATAAATTTGTTTAACGGTTCAACTTTTTAACTGTAATTACTTAGCGAACTTCGGGATAGATTGGAGTGCTGGTTACCTAACTCCAGCTGTAAGTTTGATGAGCAATAGAAGTTATTGTGCTTCTGCTTTGTTTACATTACTTTTGGAAGTGGATAATTATAAATGTGAGCGACTCGCAGCCAAAAATTTCCAGGTAAACATCCTCAAACAGGCCATCACTAAAATAAATGTCTGCTTATTATATTTCTACAACATGATAATTAAATAGTGCAGAACTTCAGTCACCCCAACCTTTTTTTTATTATAATAGAAATATATAATTTAATAAAAATATATAATTTAATAAATTAAAGCCACACGCGTATTATTTACGATTATACGAGTATGTTCATTTTTCGGTTTTGTTGTATTTCATGTAAATTTGAAACTATGGTTGTGCGAATGCGAATACGATGTTGCCGCCGATAAGAGATAACGATAAAGACGATATGAGAAGATAGAAAATAGAGTTAAGTAAATTTAAAAAGCGGTGTAGTTGGAAATTTCATTTTAAATAAAATCCTTAGAGCATTTACCCTATGGCGATGGCAAGGCTAGGCGAATCACTCTACCAAATTGATCATAATTATTATGACCACGCACGTTATAAAACTAATTGACGCGCGGCCGCTGCGCTGCCATCTGGTGTCGTTTCGTATCGCAAGTAAGAACTCGTAAAGTTACTCTTGCAAAAGGCGATCCAGTAACTCAAATCGTCGAGATCATGGTATATCCTATCACAATTCACATGTATATTAGTATTTTATTTATGTAGAATTTTAAAGTAAGTTTTATTCCGTTACGATAGAAAAATACAGTGGTACGATGGCACAGAAGATATAATAGTACTCCGTAACGATGGTAGGTCAAACACAGTACACGAGCAAGATTTGCGGGCGATTGCGTAAAAACACGTTAATTTGTCGATGTGTTCGTAAACACAAGAGCAACGTATCTGTAATTTAATTCTAGATTTTAGCAGTGTGCCATGCGTGTTTACCTCGCCTCCCGCCAAACGTGACAGAAAAATGTATAGGTACTGCAATTTATTGCGTACTATCTCCATAGGGTTAATGCTCTAAGAATCTGACCCATAATTTTTATTTGCGGAATCAATTTTGCTCTCAATTCAAAAAAAATGTTTTGCGCAATTTCATAAACACGTTGTATATCACTTCGTTCAGTGGATGAATTTTTGAGGTAGTAAATGAAACATTATATTTTTCTAACTTATCCAATGAAAATTACGGATTATCATTAAGAGGAAACACCAAGGCCGAGAGAATTCAAAAATAGGTATTTGAAAAATGTATTGCTGTCGCGCTGTGTGTCCGAACAACTGAACTAAGAGCGATAGGGATAACTGCAGCTGGGACCGAAAATACCTAATGAAAAGTACACAAAATATACGTTTCGTAGTCTTCTGTTTTCTCAGCAAAAAATTTACCAATTTAATAAATTTTTGCGTAAAAAATTAAAGCAAGGCTTTTTCTGTATTTCTATGTTTTGCTTTTTTCCATATAATCTTGTTCAATTTGTTTGCTGGGCGTTTGAATACAGCAGAAAATTAGGTCCATTTTTTAGGTTTTTGAAGGTTTAAAATCTCTTTTAATAATTAACTTAATAAAAAAAACGAAAACATGCTTACAGTGGCCATTGGTTTTACTGGAAAAAATAGAGCAAGTAGTGCCATTATCCAGGAAGAAAACAGGGGACTATGTTTGTATGGAAAAACGGACTATACGATTTCCTCTTAACGAAAATGGCGTCAATTTAATTTATACATTAATAATTTTCTAAATTCGGTTCAATCTGATCCGCCCAAGAAACTATAAAAGTGTCTTACACGTGTAGAAATAGGTAATTAAGAGGAAGCTCGCATATAAACATCAGATGATTGACGATTAAAATATTTGCCGGATACATTATTATAAAGTAAAGAGGAATATCCAACAATGGAATCTGTGTATCGTAATCTTCAAATTCCAAAGTACCTTTGTTTATGGAACCTGAAACGACTCAGCTCGCCCTCAAAGGAGATGAAAGAAAAACAATAAACAGTTTCAATATCGCAAAACTTTGTTTAACAAAGTCGGTGCGCGGTGAGCGCGGGGTGCGCGGGTGGTGGGCGGCTCACTCTTGCTTACTTTACATTAACACAAAGAAAAAGTGTAAGTATGTCTGACAGCAACAAGATAGCGGAAATAGCTATCGAAGTCAAACTTCGAACTTTCGAATTAGGGTTGTGTTCCATTTATTTTATCAAAGATCATTGTCCAATGTACATTTGACCAAAGAAATCGGATGACTTCATCAATGTGTTAGCAGCACTGATATTTGACCCAAGTTCGTGTTTTGCCTTTTTATATACGGTAATATTTTCATCACAAAGTAATCAAATGTCAAATCATTTATATGTAAAAAATGCTTATACAAATGTCTGTCCTCGACATGTAATTCTCTTAAGTAAATTATCCTGAATGCTTTTTTCTCTTCGCCTTTGGATCCATGGCTTCACCCAAAGCTTATTGTTTTGATTTTTTCGTAATAACTGAATAACGATCCTGCCATATGCCAATGTGTTTTTCGTTTGCGAATTTCATATATATATTTCATTTCTATTATTATTTTTCATTTGCCGACGCTCCTACGGTGAAGGAAAACATCGTGAGGCAACCGCGAAGAAATTCAAAGGTGTAGGTGAAGTCTAATTGAAATTGGGGATCCAAGTGGAATACCCGGACCAAACCGCACTGGGCCAGAATGGTTGACTACGGCCTAAACACCCTCGGTTGGGACATATATGAGCTGTGATGATGATTATTATAGTTCTACGACCACCCATTCGTAGAATGATGATTTACACACTACAGGGAAGCTCTCGGCCTTCATCTGACCTGATTGTAAAGTGAATATAAAGCCAAAGGTGGAAGCGAGCTTCACTTGGACTCCTCAACAACTGGCTATCTTACATAGGTTACACGTAAGATGTTTTCTTTTTCGCATAAGTCCTGATATTTTTTTGCAGTTTTCTTTTTATGTTCATGGCGTCAATTTAATTTTTAGTGTGCATTTAGCTTAATTTATACTTACACATTGCATTGACATCATTTAAACCGTTATGCTAATGAATATTTAACTACACCAATTTAATTTGTTTCTTTATTGATGTTGCTATTAGAACGAATAACAACTAATATTAAATTAATTACATAGCGGATACTCGAGTCGTCAAGAGATCGTTACTCTTACTTGAATATTGTTAAAGAACGTCCGTGCTTATGTCTCCGATCCCCCATACAATTAAACCGAGTCGTAAACCTATACGGCTCTCACTGTTTCCATAAATTTAATAGGCCCCTGCCCTTTTAGGGCGCAATTAATAAAATCGAAGACAGATGGAAAGTTCAGCATTCCGAATCGGCATTTATGGCGGCGAACCGGACCGACCGCACTTAACAAGTTTCCATGTGCGTCTGCGCACTTACTGCATAGGGTGGACGGATTCTTTACACATGCCCTTATAAAAAGGCCGTCGTTACCGCGTGCTTGAGCGTTCAACAAACCAAACAGGTTTTCAGAACTTCCCGCTTAGGCGTGAGATGGTACAACGCCTGTACAGTTAGCTGAGCACGCCTCATTTTTAAGCTCACCTGCTCTAGCTTCGAACAGGCACTTGATAGTATCAGTTTAACGACAACTTAAATGGATCATAAATTACAAAGATGATAGTTAATAACGTAACGGGCCGACGGGACGGGTCGCCGATGTTAATGTTATGGCGAAAAGCTTTTCTTATGAAGTGGAGATTGGTCGGCGGCGGGGCGAGCTCATTTCGCAAGGCTGGCAGCCTCGAGCGTTACATCAGAGTGGGCGTGCAGTCGTGATGAATTTGCGGAATCTGTCGACGCATCGCAAAGGTGGATGTTGCCATTTATAAAACAATCTGTACAAACTTGTTACTTTTACAAGTACTCGTACCTAATACATCCAACTATCAATCTAATATACATTTTATTTTTTTAAATCCTTAATATACGTCATACATACATACAAAGTTTTTCAACAAATACGAGTATACATAGGTTGCTACTTAAAAGCTTTAAAAAAGTTGTGTCCTTTTTAATTTACCTAAAATCCTACTGTTAACTGAAGTAAAACAAGAATTAAATAAACAGTAATATAGGGACAGGTTTATCACAGGCGAAGTCATGACAAACCGTCGGGGAGTGCAGCTCCATCCTCGCAGAGACCAGAGCGCTGCCATCTGTGGCGGGTGCCACGGATGCACATACTGCTGGCCCTGATGATCGCGATCTGGATTCTTGCGCGTAACCATCCCATTATTGGGGCGAGGGGCCGGCTCCAGCGGTCTGCCAGTGCTTCGGCGAGGTGTTTGGCGAAGGTTTTCAATTGTGGTGCGAAGACCCCGTCGACTGAGGTTACCAGGGGTGTAAAGGTGGCATGGCGTGTCTCGCATGGGCCACAGTATTTCCTCATTTTTTCGTCTTCGGCTGAGCGAAGGACGGCTGCAACTGGGCGTGATGCGTAGGAGGGAGCGTCGGTGTCAACGACACGGACATCAAATAACGCCTCCCTCTGCGCGATCCACACCCCGCGGCAGGCCAGGTCTCCGCGCAATCCGGAGTCTCCTTCGGAGATGACTGGCTCTTTCGTGACGTTTCCCCAGGCCTGTTGACATAGATCACAGAAAAGGTCCCTTATCTCATTGTGTCTGCGTGTGATGAGGCCGCCTTTCTTGCAGCACAAGGCGTGGTCTACGTTGAAGTTGTCGCTGCCGCAGCCGTCGCAGGACGTAGGCATGGAGACCGGTGTGCGGAGGTATCTTATGGCTAGGGCGTCCCTGAATTCATGGGGTGACAGGTCGAAGTTGTCTTTTCTTGTGGGTATTATTGAGAGCCAGGTGGAGGTTTTTGTGTTCATTTTTGTTAAATCCTTAATCCTTAATATTGTTTATTTGTTCACGCACGAATTACAATGCTATAAAGTATAAACTAATTGTTAGTTGTGTCAAAGTGCTTTAAAAATCTCTCTATATGTAGCAGTGTAGCACACATAAAATAAATATGTAATAGTAAATATTAAACTTTTTCAGTTCTTTTTGAGCTAATTCTCCATCATATTTAAAAGACAAATTCCAAATGTTCCATTCCACCCATAGTCGCTCCTTGTGTTTTGCAAATAGCTTCCTATTAAACTCCCCCACATTATTTGAACTTCTTGGCTAACTTATTCACTGTTTCAGTCACAACTATATACTGTTCTCGAACACGCTTTCAAAGGACATTCGCAATTCTTGCGACAATGCTAGGTTGAAAAAAACTTTGCATGAACATTACCTTAGGTCTTTGCAAGGATGATCATCTCTGTTATTGGCAGATTGTTATTGATATACGTATATGTATGTATGTGTATATATTTATTTGCAATTGTGTGTATGTATATGTGATTGTTATGTATCTTTATTATTGTTTTTTTGTCTAAATCATTTCTCTTAATCTTTAATCTTTTTATGTGTTTCTTGCCCCGCCTCAAATTCTCTAATTCCCTACTCTTACGGTTGACTGATAGAAATGTCTTATGACATAAATTCCGCCTTTTGTACTATATTTGTTGTGCAACAAAGTGTCAAATAAGTACATAGAATTTCAATACTTTTACGAATGGATCCAATTCAATACAATTATTTAAGTTATCTGTTGGTAGAGTTAGAAGAGGCATGGGAATCTGAAAGTTTCCATCAAATCGTTCAATTCCACGACTATCGTTCGCTATCTATAGATTTGAGTATTCTATGTCAAAAAAAAACACTCCGTGATCACTGACACTTACGATGACTGGGTTGTAGTACTGGGTAATGTAGCACCCGCAGCACAGGATCCTTGCACCTGATAACCGCCCAACACAACGAGCCTGGTGATGAGGATCGACATATCTATGTCAATAGTGAAATAACCACTCACTTCTGCTCAATAACTCAAACGATGACGGCGATATACCACTGGGTAGCACCTGCGGCCCTGTACACTTGTCCAACAGCCATCTAGCACGGAGGGCACCGTGATGAGGATGAGGACATATATATGTGCACAATAAACAACGTATTCCGGTGTGTTCGATGACGCCGACGATGACAGCAGTGCACCTCTTGGTAGCACTCGCACCCTGCACCCTGACGAACGTCCAATACGCAGGGACTGGTAATTGAGACAGATTCATCTATATCAATAGTGGAACAAGCACTCACGCCGGTATGGTCGTTGACGCCAAAGATAACCACAGTGTACTACTGGGTAGCACCCGGAGCCCTGTACACTTACGCCTGACAAACGCCCACACGCAGAACGTTGTGATTGAAAAGATTTATCTTTATCAAATTGTAGAACAACCACTCACTCCTGTATGCTCGTTGACGCCAACGTTAACGGCGGTGTACCACTGGGTAGCACTCGCGGCCCTGTTCAATTGCGCACAACACGCAGAGCGTTGTGATTGGAAAGATTTATCTATGTCCATTAGTAGAACAACCACTCACTCCTGTATGCTCGTTGACGCCAACGATGACGGCGGTGTACCACTGGGTAGCACCCGCGGCCCTGTACACTTGCGCCCGACAACCGCCCAGCACGGAGGGCGTGGTAGTGAGAATCCTCTGTCCGTCCTGGATCGTGCGCCACTCAGACGCCTGATTCGACAGCGTTGTCAGCGTGGCCGCATCAACACCGACCTCAGAGCCCGCCAGACGCGCATCCCACTCCTAAAAGGTAAAACAGCATAGGTAAATCAACTATTATTTAATGTCCGCACTCAACTCAAGATACAAATTAGTTTCTAAAGTGCGCATGGCAATAGGCTTGAGCTATTATGGTTCCTATGCTTTTTAAGTTAAATATAACAATATTAATTTCTTATTATATTATCTATTTGTGTAGGAAATCCCATGTAAACCCGTTCAGGTCATATTGTATTAATTTAAAGTTATATCAAGAAAAATCAAATTATAAAAAGATTCTGGTACAAAATTCATAGGATATCAAGTTAAGCGACAGTTATATCCTGTACTATTTCTGTAATAATGTTATTTGTAACATAATGCGCTCGTAACATTAACGGATTATTATTTGGAGAACATGTTAACTTTTAATTGCTAATTTTATGTTGACAGCCGATACAAGTGATACAACGGCCATCTATCTTTTTTCTTGCAACATTGTAGAGAAAGAGAAAAACATCGATAAGATCTTAATTGCAGTTAATATAGATAATATTGTTTCGTTCGGTGTACTATTTTCTGATAAATATGAAGATCGGTCGTTTTAAGAGAAGAATTTATTTTTCCTCACTTTTACACGATATTGAAGACTGTCCTTAAAGATAAATGAATTGCTCTTATATGCTTCCCGGTGAATAAATAAGATGATAACATTGAACAAACCTTAAATTGGGCACTTTCATTCAATAGCAGTTGACCTCCCATCTCGAGATAGGAGAAATACAATGATTAAATCGTCGCTTGCCTTTCTAAATGACGTATCTGTCATATTTGGCGAAAATGACCTTTTGATCACATCCTTTCTAAATGACGTATCTGTCATATTTGGCGAAAATGACCTTTTGATCACATCCTTACCTTACCTATTTTTTTTAATCGATTCGATCTATCTAATCGCCGTATCTGTAAGCCTTACTAGTCTCCAGAAAACTGTCAAGTTACCCCTGACGTATCTGTAATTCGGCAAAAAAAATCACTAAACGTTCTAAGTGACATAGGTACGTCCTTTACAAAAAATATAAATGTAAAGTAACGTAACTGACATGTACGTCTTTTAGCGAGAGCAAAATTTCATCACATGTTCTTTTACTTTACACCAAAAGTTATAACTGATTTTATCTTAGTCTGAGAGTAAGATAAGTATTAATAAATATATTTAGTTGTTTAAGAGGCTGAATAACGCCAACGACCTTGAGACATGATTTGTACTGGATTACGAGCGCCGCGGTGCGTTATTGAAATCGAGCGAAAAAATCAAAATATATATATTTTTAAGAAACTAGTAACTTATTTGAAGATATGAAACATCAATTTTATCAAATTAAGTGTAACGAGTTTAATTCCCTGAAAATCATTAAATAACCTTTGTTAAAAACTTGGATTTTCTTTTGGAAACTGTTTTTGATGGGTGTCTGGCATTTTTTAACGAGATATTTTGATTAAAATTTTAAGATGTACGCCCGCCTTCTTCCTCTTGACGGCCACCAGCGGGGCCCTGGGTTGGGAAGCCCGGGCCCTGCATTGCATCGGTTGCCGCCAGTCGCTGATCCCCTGGATGCTCCGGGAGATCACCGGCCTCCCCATTTTGGGGGGGTGAGAGGGGCTCCGAGCAGACGCCGACGAGGTCATGGATGTGTTCGTCAGAGTTCCCATGGCCTTGTCCGGCAGCGACACGTCCCTCTTCGGCGTGTCCTCCTCGTCAGATAACGATGAGGATGCGGCGATGATGGACGTGCTCGCGCCAAGGCGTGTCTGAGGGGCATCGATGGGTTTTAGTCGGTAGGCCACGGTTTCTGGCTGGCACTCTGCCCCCAGTGACTGCGGAGAGTCCGACATAACCCTGCGCCTTCCCAAGCGCGGGGTATGCGTAACGCATTTTCCATCGTAAAAAAAAAGGTAAATGCATTTTATTTTATCATAACACACAAGTTTAATAGTGTCCTAACTGATATCAAACACCAAATAAAGTTATCACAGAGTTACGTATCTCTTTAAATATTTATAAATTAATAACAAATCATAACCAGATTTTATTTACCAAGATACAGTCAATTCCATACAGCACTAAACCGAAAAAACCCTTGCCCTCAACAGTTCATGAAATGTCAGATACGTCACTTAGTAAGGCAAGTGACGATATTATTGGGCTCTCGTCTGAAGGAATTGCGATAAAATTAGACTGAAATGTAGGCTCACTGTTTCCCACAAATACCTATTCGCCGGTATTTTTTGTTGGCCACAATAATTCTAAACACTAATAATGGTTATATTATTTCTGTACGTTTGTAGCTAACTAATCAGGGATTAGTGTTAAGTAGTTAAATTAATCAAGATTCGCGTGATCACTTAGATGCGCTGAACTGTCTTGTTAATTGTTAAGTGTCGTATTAATAACTATGTATTAGTTACCTAATAAAATGCTTTCTAGACTACCTACAATGTACTACAAACACAATTCTTACAGTAAGCATAATTCTACAGAATCAATGTTTTAAATCTTATGTGATATAGACGATTAAAATAGAACCCATCCAGTATTGTAACCTATGCCTTTAAAATATTAGTGAAGTTATAATATTTAAGTTGTACATTTAACATATGGGAGCATATGTTTTTTTTTTCAATACGGAAGATCCTGGCCTTCGTCCGCCCTATCTGATGAATGGTCAGTGACGATAAAGTCGAATATGAAAGCGAGCTTCATCTGGATTTCTCAACCACACATAGGAACTGGCAATTTATCGAAACATAAGAATGTTTCAAGTATTATCAGTATGGCGACAAACTTAGGTAAAACGGTGGAATTTACTTAACTAGCCAAGTGGCTTAGAAGTCCTATAAGTACAGAACAACGATCCGTCCTCCTGCCTTCAGGACAGATCGTAGCGTAGCCATGCTATGCGGCCTGAACAACAATAGCACTGAGCGGTTAACTGCTTCTGTAAACGGAAAAATAATAACGCCTACAGCTCCGTAAATAGCATTAACATCCTAAAGTGGATCGAGAACACCGCGTATCAGATGTAAACATGTGGCCTACATTATCAGACGCCCACAAATCAACATTAATACTAGTCGCGCACGTACGTCGCTTAGTGTAGCAATAACTCGGCGTGCTCACGATGTACTTACACGCTGTACATACGTGTATGTGCTAAGTACAGGCGGGCACACGCGTGCGGCAGTATTTATGTCAATGTTACAGTGCACACACGCGAGACCAGTCCAACGCACACCTGCGCTGCGCCCAGCTCGCTAAGTGCATACGAGGCTGTGTGCCGCCGACAGAAGTATCCGGTGCGTTGAACCCGCTCCCCCCAGCTCTGTCCCCTTTCTCCCTCCACATACATACATAGATCTGCGGTGTCCGCCCGTTCGCCAACTAATTCTATTGGACGATTCAGGGTCAACAGCTCTGTTTGAACAAATGCTGCTTTGAGCTAAACGACCGACGGAATCGAAATGACAGATCTTTACCGCGGAACTGTTAGCGACGTTCGAAATGCAAACAATTTCGGTTTCGATTCAAATGAACAACATTTTATTGCCATGCAACATCTGGGGACATTTTGCACCGGTTTGGAGAACGACAGAAGATCAAAGATATAAGTTATAAATTATACATTATTAATACCGACAAAAATAAAGTTTGAGGATAGAGAGGATAGAAGTAGATAGATAATCAAGACGCAATAATGGTTAACTCAGTGCAAAGAAGTTGAAAACTGTATTTGAGATTTTGACTCGTGCAAAAATCCGGTGACCCAAAAATCACGTCGATCAATGTCACGTTCATCAATGAAGAGCAGGCACATCAAATTGTCACAGATGAAACAGAATGATGACATAATCAGACAAGCAGTTTGTTTATGGGACAATTGATGCGTCCAAACTCCGGTGCCCTTTACGATCCACGGCATTTCACGGTCAGAGATCCGCCGCGTTACGGATTGCGTCGTAATCTTGGTGTTTGTGGCTAGTCACGCTTCGGCGGCTCGGCGGTTCGTGAGTCAGCGGTTACGTCGAAGAAGCCGGTCTTCCACCGCACCGGGAACAGAAACATTAGACGACTCTACGCAGGCGGAAATCAATTTCCCTTGTGAACATCGTAGATCAAGTGAGTGTTTCTAAGGCATACATGAATTGCCTACAAACAGGCAGAAAAAGCACACGAACTTCGAAAGCAATAATTATAAAAATTGTTTACGAGGATACAAAAAAAACCACAAAACTACTATAAAACCTCAATTAGCAATGCAAAGTAATACAAACTTAAAAAACATCGTGCTATCACTCTACATGCGTCTCCATTGTCTAATATTTACCAAATTCAAATTACCATGAGTATGCAATTCAAAGATAACTTATAAAGTTGGATCTTATACTAACCTTTCATGATACATCAACAGATCTATACCTCATTGAAAGGTTCGGCGATCAAGGTCAAAGATAAACACTTAGCAATGTCAAAGCTATCATTATAATTTGAGAATAAGACAAATATGGATCGGATTAAGTTAAAATAATTTCTCAAAACCCATTGTTCCTTTTACAACAGAGTCATCAAATCTACGATATGTTTAATACAGGGAAAGTAAATTAACAATTGATTACAGTAGTGCTGTAAAAACAAGATAGTATTAAAGTACTATTACTATACAAATATTACATGTTGGAGTTATATGTATGTCTGAATACTTTACGAGTTTAACTACTTCGACTTTATCATTAGTCTCTGCAATTACACCAACGCACTTGTCGGCGGTAATGTGATAAAGTTTGCATATGGGTCCAGTCGTTATAGCCATCAAACGGCGCAGTGAACAGGCGGAGAGGTTACCCAACCAATGCCCAATGTTTCGAGACACTGCTTTGTATGCTTTGTTCGGCGAGATTACCCGTGATTAATACGAGGCCGTGGCCCCCACTCCGGGGGCCGGCTTACTCTAGGATTATCTCGCTTTTGTTTGGGAAAGTGATGAATATGCTCCGAGCTATTCAATAACAACCCGTGGTGCTTTCTCCGAACGAGCATTGATTGTTTTGTTGGTAAGCATAACACAAAGGACGTCTTTGTATGGGAGTCTATTACTTTCAGATTAGATTACACATTGTAATGAAGATGTAAATTATCGCTAATGAACTCTTGTATATACGTAGGTATGCTCGTCAAAGCTTGCGCGGTCATCACAAATATATTACAACAATTAAAAGTAATATATTACGTTTTTTTAGTAACATTAAACATGTTATATGGGTTTTCAGATTGGGTGCAGATAAATGGCGTTCAATTATATTTTTAAAGGTATCATTAAAATTTATTTCTTCGTACCCATAGTAAACTATCAATTAAGAATCTATTCACGATTGAACTGTGTCGTAAAGGAAATTACGACTTTCGCAAAAGGTATCCGAGTGCCAGCGTGAAATTACGGATTCGAGTTAGATCCAAATATAACTTGTGCGTGGAACGTTCCAATTAAATCTCGCAATTACTTAATGGAAATCATATTTACAGAATGACTCCAATAATAAACACGATAGTTATAAACGAAGTTTATGTTAGAATAAGTAAAAATAATATATATAGCTGGATTACATAGTGATGGCACAATACGTACCTAAAAGATTTTGCTTTTTTAACCTTTGCGTGTGGACTCAACAGCCTACTGTTGTCGGAATGTGGAGCTACAAATTTCCATTCAACTGTCGATCTAATTTCCATAAAGGCCAACCTATTATTCATGTCAGATGTAGAACTTTCTTCGCAGTTAACTTACGTCGAGCGAGAATATCATTTTCATGTTGAAAAATGCATTATCTACTTTCGCTTGGTATTGTTTTGTTTCCGATATTGTCACACATATAACTAATAAATTCATACCAGACACCTTACTCATTGGAATTGGAAAATTCCGCATGTCTGCCTCAAAGCCAGTAAGTAATATTTGCTAGATAATCAATACTCCAATTTAACGAGAACCGGACACGTAAGATATTAAATATAAAGCAATCCCAACCATAAATTAAAATCCAAATAATCTTTCTTCAAATATGACATGATAAACAGCTCTTTTGAATCGTGCAAATTCATTTACTTACCATCCATTCAGGACATGTTTTAGCTGATAAGAGGAATGGGAGCAAGAAACAGCTTTATTTGAAGTATTGACATTTAGAATAAATGAAATTAATTAAATACGCAATAACATGTGCGCCGACAGGCAATTGTTCAGATAAATAGTTGTACACAATAACATTTCTTTACATTGTAACGACTGATGTATACAAATTTTACTACGACATAATTAACCTTTTCTCATAAAGACTTTTTACATGAATTTAAAATTCATGAAAAGGCAAATAACTCTTTGTGGAAATTTGAAATGTTTACCATAAACGAGCCTGTAGTTTTTGAAGCCTGTTTATTGATTTTTTTATAACTCAGACTTATACAAATACAAGTAGAAGAGAAGAAACAATTGTGAGCGTCTGTCTACACGAGAAGAACAGGAAGACTTAACGAAGATCAGAAAGGACTACACATCAATAAAGTGACCGTTTAAGAAAACCGAATACAGTTCAATGCACAATAAAATTATTCTAGATTCAAATGCTGCCATTATACGACTAGTTCACTTCATATTACGCTGCCGTCGACTACGGTACGACCGGGAAGCCATTACGTCGGCACACATTCTCCGCTCAGTCCCTCGGCTCTCATTCAATTTCCTGCCGCGCCATCTGCCCTGATACCGCTTTGATAACATAAGTTTATGTATCACATTGCAGGATATATCAAATGAAACTTTAACATGGTTAAGATTACTACTAGAGAGAGGTACCTACTCACAAATCTTATCAAGTTTACGCTAACATTAACAGTACTACGAGTAGCTGTAATTATACATTCATTTGATTTTTTAATCAACTTAAATATTTACATTACTCAGTCCTAGCTTTTCGCCCGCGAAGACTGACTACATGATTTTCCTATACAAATTTTCACCCCCCATCAACCCCACTCCCCTCTACACGTTTAAGGGAGAAGTTTCCTAAAATCCAATTTAAACTGACATCTCTTACTACTTTTACCTACTTCCCCCTGTGATAAATTTTATCTCTATAGTTCAAGCAGTTAGTCAGTAAACGAGTGACCTTGAGAGATCCTGAAAACACTTCACAAATGTTGTTATTGTTATGTTATAAATCATATTATAAACAGAACGAAGTTCCATTTGTTTCATTATGAAACAGATGGAAGCCGCATTGATGTTTATCTATATTACTAACCCTATCAAGTAAACCTTTGCCTGCTTTGCCTTTCTACATTTAGGTACGTACGTTACACTTGATATCGGAGACAACAATGCAAACGTCCACAGAAAAGGCAAATAGGTACATACAATGCAGCAAACTTTTCACAATCGTAGTTTTATGGCGATCTCAAAGTATAAAACGCAGTAAACAAAAGGGTTTCCGAGTTCCGCACAATACACTGGAGTGCGCCATCAAACGAATGGGGCGTACCAGAGGGCGTGATGCACGCTACGCCCTCTAGTGGCGATTTCGAACACTGTAAATTTGAAACTGTCAGTTTTAAAGCTAGAGGCGATTACTGCGCATTCTTGAAAGATTACAATTTAATATCGCCATCACGCCAGGGAATGCTCTCGGCCTTCATCTCACCTGGTGGTGGACTACCTCAACAACCACTTCAAGAACCAAGGAACTGGCTATATCACCTCGAACTGTAGAACACAACAATGTTACTGAAATTGTTATTATGGCGACATTTGACGGCGGCAGGTAGGCAGAGGGGATCAGAAGCCCTACCACCAACCAAACCATGCCCCCATGAGGAATCGAACCCCTGACCTCTAGATCAATATCCAGAGGTCAGGGGTCATCCTAAACCACTACACCACGGAGGCGGATAAAAAAATATAAAAGGTAAGACGATGAAACTTCATCACAACAGCTCATATAGTCCCCACCGAGGGGCTCGAGCCTATCCTAAGTTGGGGTGTTTAGGCCTTAGTCAACCACGGTGGCCCAGTGCGGATTGGTCGACTTCACATACACCTTTGAATCTCTTCGCAGATGTATGCAGGTTGCCTCACGATGTCTTCCTTCACCGTAGGAGCGTTGGACAGATGTAATATGAAATTCGAAAAACGAAAAACACATTCGTTATATGGCGGTCTCGAACCCCGGACCTCCCGATTGAAAGTGTCAAGTCCAAAGCGCCACCGACGCTCTTGACTCGCAGCAGTGCTAGATGCGCACTAAATGCTGACTTTTATTAAATAAAGTTGTTGTTTGGTATGGACAACTGAATATGTGAAAAATTTTGCATAGTTATGTAAAACATTAATAAAAATATTCCAGTTCGCACAACATCAGTTACTGTACATGCGGTGAGGCATTAATACACTAGTAAAACATAAATTATGCATTTATTGCATCAGCTTGTTGCGTCGAGTGTAATAACACTTAAAAGTAAGTAACAGTTATTTTAAATGTATGTTATTCCCTTTTCTGCAAATTAAAGTTTTAAATACTATTTCTATTAATGGTTATTATTATTAAATATTAACAGATAGAGATATTCCGTCGTAGTGTTTTCTTAATGATTTTAGAAGAACTACCAACTCTCTAAGCATAATTTTTATTTAGTTTTAACTATAAGGTTTGATCGGCTTAAGCCATTGAAATTTATTTTTCGATTTTTCAATGTTTCTTTTTTATTAAATAAAAACTTTATTAGTAAAATAATGTCAGGCCTTTTTTTCGGAAGTCCATAACTAATTGTTAATGAGTAGGTAGCGTATATAACATAACTACCAAAAAAGATATTAGTAATTGGTACTAACTACGTAGGCCAATGGTGCACCGCCCGCCCTCCCTCAATCGCATGCGACAAAGTAATTATCATTAATTAGTACCACCACACCAACGTGCAAATACTTTAGTATTTTCACGATCATCGCGAAAATACAGACAGACAGACACGGGACTTTGTATCGCCGTTCAACTTTCGGGAAAATTTATACCCGTTATAGTTTGGGCTATCTAGGTTATGGAAAAGAAATTACCTACAATAACAAAGACGGTTTTTAAATATTTAAAATCGGGATTATAAAAAAAACCTAGTCTATTGTGAAACATATCAAATAAGGAAACAACATTGTTTTCTCGACATAGGTCTATGAGAAGTAAATTTTTACTAAGATTGGTTTCAAGTCTTTATATTAACCGTGTAAACAATAAGCTAAGTTACCCTATGGGCCTTACCTTTTTGGAACAAGTCATAAATAACATTTGAAATCATTTAGTTACGCACAATGTGTACCATTAATCATATTAAAATATCAATATTGAAATATAATACAATAAGGCCCAACTCAAACGACCATTTAAAAGATAAAACGCCACCCTCTCACGTTGGAGAGTAACATCGCCTCGTGGCAGACACACGGCTACGAGTATATCTCCGCCCCCGTTGTCCCCCTCGAGTGGAGTGGGACAAACCGGACAGTAGAGTAAGCTAACTCAACTCAACTGAAACAAACTTTACTCGTTTAAATTTTGCGGGAAACTGCCTCGAACTGCGTGCATGCCAGCCAAGTTGGGTACCCCCCAAACTTATATTAACTCTCGAATGATCTCGCCCTCGGATTATTTTTTTTTTTTTTTTTTTATTCTTAATTATTTTGGGGAGGGTTTACCTTTTAAAAGGAATGTCACCCTCATTGGATTACAATAATAATTTATCTGCGTCTGATGGCATAATCAACCAATTTATATAACATAATTGCTGTACCCGATGTTGGATCAGCCAGTATGCTATTACAATAACCAACTTCTCCTATATATTCGTTTAGTAATAAAAATTGTAGCCTCTCAGCCCCGTTCCTTACACATTCCATCATAACATGATGTACATCTTCAATTACATCACATTCCTCACAGTTAGGTGACTGAGTTTTTTTTCATTAAGTAACCAAAGTTGTTTAAGGGTATGTGACCGGAACGGAGTCTGTGCGCGATTACAATTAGATACCTGCTCATGTTGGTTCCCTCAAACCAAGGACGGGTTCTCAGGTGAGGCTGGATCGTCTTGTACCATATACCTTTCGTAAGAGATCTCTCGTCAAAATATTCCGTCCAGGATTCTGTACAGCGAATTTTAATATGACCGATTAACTCAGAGTAGTACGGTAAACATATACAATCGATACCCTCTTCAGTAGCCTGTTTTGCTAAGAGATCTGCTTGTTCATTACCCTTCACACCAACATGAGCAGGGATCCATTGGAATATTACATTCTTTTTTGACTGTGATAATTTTATGATAGATTCCAATATTGTATAGGCTACTGGTGTACCTCTAAAGCTAGAGGTGCATCGAGCCAGATGTTGTAAAGCACTTTTGGAGTCAGTCAAAATTACAAATTTATGTTCATCTATTGTGTTTATATAAGATAAGGCTTCTGATATTGCTAAAAGCTCAGCTCGCATGATCGAAATATTGGAATCTATTTTAATTTTGCAATCAATGCTAGTTTGAGGATCATAAAATGTTACTCCTACTTTACATTTATCTTTAGAACCATCTGTGAATATTTTATAATGATGGGAATAGTTACAAATAATCATTTTTTCACACAGTTGTTTTATAGAGGGCTTACTATAGTAACTTTTAGGTTTAACTTCTTTATCAATGTCTAATTTAACAATTGTTGAAAGATCTACATTGCTGACCCATGTGCTTAAGGAAAACATTTCTAACCCCTTGCTTTGATGAATAAGAAGCTCATTGAGATCACGATGCGTTTTGAGGAGAAGTGGTATTTTCTTCCGCCTCCAATACGGTCTATGGTAGGTATCATTTAAGCACTCTAGTAATTTGATATTCTCATTATTTGCTAAGGATTTACACTTTAACCAAAACTTACATGCAAGGTATTGTCTCCTTATATCTAGTGGAGGGATATTGAGCTCACTTTCCATTATATGGATAGGGGTAGACTTGATAAAACCGCCAATCAGTCGTAGACACATGTTTTGAATCTTGTCAAGTTTATATAGGTGAGTCTTAGCACTATTATCGTATAAGAAACTACCATAGTCTAACCGACTTCGCACTAAAGCCATATAAAGATATCTCAGATGCGTAGGATGTACTCCCCAACCTGGACCTCTCAATATTTTTAAAATATTTATAAACTTCATTGCTCTTTCTTTTAGCTCGTTAATATGTTTAGACCATCTAAGAGACCTATCAATCCATACGCCTAAATATTTAATATTTTCTACTACCTCTATATTTTTGTTATATATTTTTAATTTAACACTTTCTCTTTTAAATCCTCTTTTAATCACGCAGACTTTTGACTTATTTTCTGAAACTTCTAAGCCTACTTGGGATAATAATGATACTAATGAATCTAATGCTACTTGGAGTTCCTTCGTGGTATCAACAAGAGTATGATTTGAGGCATATAGAACTAGATCATCAGCATATTGGGACACAAATACATTGTCAATTTTTTGACATATATCTTTTGTTACTATGTTGAATAATAACGGGGAAAGTGGATCACCTTGCGCCAGCCCTAATCCAGTCTCTCTTTCTATAGTTGTTTCATTTGTTTGTATCGTTAGAATTCTTTTTTTAAGGTAGGACCATAAATAAATACATAACTGCGAACCCACAGCTAAACGATCTAGAGTTGCAACCAAACATGTAATATCAACGTTATTATAAGCGTTGTTAATATCGATAAAAGTAGCAACAGTGATTCTATTTCTTGAAAGCCCTATCAAAGCTCGGGAGACAAAACTGCTCAAGTTATCCATACTTGATTTAGCTTTTCGAAATCCAGTTGTGCTATCAGAAAATACTTTATTTTTTTCACAAAACCATTCTAACCTTTTGTTCAAGATACTATGAAATAATTTACACAGGCATGACATTAATGAAATAGGGCGAAGGGACGACACACAATTTTGATCTCTTCCTGGTTTTGGAATAGCGACAACAATAATATCTCTCCACTGCCTTGGGACAATACCGGAGATAAGAATTCTATTGAAAAGATCAAGTAATATTTTTTTAGCATTCGTTGGAAGATATTTTATCATTCTATATGTAATGCCGTCAGAACCTGGGGAAGTGTTTTTAAGTGGTATATTTTGTGTTAATTCTGAAAAGGTAATTTTAATTTCTAAGCCAGACTTAATTCTGGAAATTGGAGGACACTTGGGAATGGCAGAGTCAGGTGTTAAACTTTTAAGTAGTTTGTATGCCAAAGAGTTTTCGACATGTCTTTTAGGAGCTCTGTATCCCTTTACCCATCTCATTCTGTGCCACAGCTCGCTAACTGAAACTGAGCTATCACAGTTTGAACAAAATTCATGAAAGCTATTAATTCTAGCTTTAGTTATTAATTGTTTCGCTTGAACAATTTTCTCCTTCAGTAAATCAAAATTACTTGGGGTTGGGTTACGACGGAATCGCGCAAGTGCTAGCCTCCGCTCAGCAACTGCCTTTGATAGCGTCGCATTCCAATAAGGTTTAGGGACAAAATTACTACTTGGATTCTGATTTATGGAAGTATATGGAATAGAAAGTTCTGCAGCTATATTTATGTAGTCATTAAATAGATTGTAGTCTTTTTGGATGTCCAAAACGCTCTCAAATTTCTCAAACATTTTATCTAATATTTCTTTATATTGAAACCAATCAGCCTTTTTAAAATTTCTTTTCTTATTTGAAGGTAGTGGAGTACTGATCATTGTTGAAATTTTAATTACACTGTGGTCACTACCTAATGTTTCGTTTAAAATGTTATAATTAAATTTTATTGCAATATCTGAAGATGCTAAAGATAGATCTGGAGAGTAGTGTTGCAGATTTCCGTTAACTAATTTAGTTCTTGTCGGTAATCCATCATTTAGTATGATGAGTTGACTTTCAGATAGAGCATCAAATATTTGGTTGCCTCTGTGATCAGTTTTACGTGACCAGGTAGAATGATGCCCATTGAGATCACCAAGTATCACTACCTTTGTGCTTGCTAAAGAGAACAAATCCTCCCAGTCGGATGAGTCAGTTCGAATCGTAGGGGGGCAATACACGCATATAACCTGTTCAATATTTGTACAATTAATAATTTTAATATGAACCACTTGTATACCTGAATTGCGGAGTTGTACATTGCATTTATACGACTTTACGGAATTATGTACAAACAAAGCGATCCCGCCATAAGAGTCGTCACGATCGCATCGATATATGTTGTAACCGTTAACTTTCAGAGTACTATCAGGTTCCAGCCAAGTTTCACAAATTGCAGCAATGTGGATCTTTTCCTGGATTAACAAATTTTCAAAACAATTTAATTTAGGTCTCAAACTTTGAGCATTCCACTGAAGCATATTTAAACTCACTAATCTATTGTTGTGACTTTTATCCATTGAATTGATCTAAAATAAATTTTAAAATTGGCCAGTCTGAAACATTCTCCACTACAATCAAAATAAACCATTCTATACAACACTTCAAAGTCGACTTAATTTTTTGCCCTATTGATACACCTTTTAAAAATAGAATTTCCTTTATCCGTGACAGTAGTTCTACAAAAGTAACGTCCTTTTCTGGATAAGACGGTACCTCGGCATTTTTTGTACTAGGTTCAAGTTGATTATATGTGTTCGAGGTATAGGGGCTATTATCATATTGGGTCTTCATCTGTTTATTGGGGGGCTTTTGATTTTTTTGTATGTTTTTTTTAAATCCAGGACTATTTGTACTAGGGGTGTGATGTAGCATTGCTTGTGTCTTTACTACATTCGAATATGACTTCTCATCTTGATATTCAGACGAATCTAATGGAGAAAACATGTTATTTTGGTCAACAGAAAATTGTGTGTAATTTATTTTCAGGCTATTGGTCTGGTCACATTTTTCTTCAATTTGGGGTGATTTAGGTACATACATAGTGCGTGCCTTCCTGTAAGTGCAGTTGAATTCAGCCATAAGTTCCCGAATTCTTTTTTCTTTTATAAACATTGGGCAACTCTTATCAAGGGCCATGTGATCTCCTTTACAATTGATGCAACAAAATACCTCCACTTCGCAATTTTCATGGTTACCGCAGCATTTAGGGCAAATTACTTTGTCATATGGGCACCTTGAGTGAGTGTGTCCCAGTTTCCAGCATTTTGAGCATTGGGATACAGGGAAAACATATGGATCAACTTTTATGCTAAGATTATCGACATATACAAAGGGAGGAAGATATGAACCTCTAAAGCAAAGCCGTACCGTTTCACAGGGCAGCCACTCGCGATTTATTGAACGTCGCTTCAATCTGATTACTGACAATAATTCTATGTTGTTGTCGCAAGAAATTCTATTTACTATGTCTTCTTCTGACAGCTCTAAATCGACGTCTTTTATCGTACCATATGAGAAGTTGACTTCAAACGCCTTTTGAAAGTTCCACCCCATCTCAATCAGTTCTTTACATGAGGTCAATTTTTCTATACATCTGGCTGATTTAAGTTCCACCCTAATTTTGTATGGATTTAAATATTTTATTTTAGTTATTTCCGACACACCAATTTTCTTAAATAATTTAGCAATAGCAAATTGTTTAGGTAGTTTATTTTTACATGAGATATAAATTTCTGTGATATCTTGAATTTTTGTTTTTTTTTCTTTAGATATTAAATTCCAGCCCTCTTCGTCTTCGTCGCGTAATCGTTTAGCAGATCCCATATAGGAGTGTTCTTCGTCTACATTGATTTGTATATATTTTTCTTTTTCAATTGATTCTACTTTAGTATCCTTCATAAAACTGCTTGGGCTCGGTGTTCTCATTCCGTCATCAACGCACGGCTCAGGAGAGGTTGTTTGTTCTATAACGGAGTTCATTTTCTTAAATTGATTCGATTGTTCGAACCATAATCAATGTAAGTAAACGAACAACATAATTAGTAGGGAGCGCTGCGCAGCGCGCTGTCGCAAACAATAGGCGGCTCGGCGGACGCGGGCTAACCGGTTGCCGGCAGGTAAACAAAAGCACTATATTCACTTATCACTGCTAACGGACACAACCAACTCGCACGCGTACCGATACGAGACTCCCCTCGGATTATCGAAATATGCTTGTTTGATGAGCATTTTAATTGTAAAATGTGCTCACTTTAAAACCTTTTCTGATGTTAGATGCTATAGTGGCGGGATATTTTATACGTCGTATACAGTATATGTTTATATGTTTGGCGAGTAAGCCGACTGCCAAAATAAAATTGATAGCTTTTGCCCGCAACTTTCTCCGCGTGGAATGAGTAATTTTAATACCTTTTTTATCCAATCTGCTTATATCCTTCTCCACAACTCAAACTATCTCCATACCAAAGGAGGTCACCAATAGTCCATACATTTTTGCCCATGTGTGTACCTTGAGGTACATGTGTACCAAAGTGTAGAGAAAAATTCGAGGATTCCAAAAAATATTATTTCCTTTATTTAATTAGATAAAACTATGTACGTAAACAATAAATTAAAGTTTAATTTCGACTTCTGCAAAACCTGTAGTTTACGAAATATTGTATTTTTAGTTAATTTTTGGTTAAGTTTTAATGTACCGTGCACTTATACAAAAAAACATATCTCAAAGGGATTATAACAACCAAAAGTAAAAAATAATAATATTTTAACTTGCAAGTCAACTGTCTCTGCCCAAGTAACAAAACGCATAAAATGTTAATACGAACTATGGTCACGGGATACCGACACAGGTACAATCTATAATTAGTTCTATCCAAAACTGCATAGATGGCATAGCTTGTTTTAAACGGAAATGTAATAATTATTTATTCATTTTGTAGAAATAAAATCGTAAGTAACTACTTAATGTTTCACTTTAAAATTAAATATTGTTTTCGAACTAAATTCGATAACTTTTTTAAATAAAATAATGAAATTCAAAATCCAGTCTGCTGCAAAAGCACGTCCAGTACTTATTATTTGATCGCGTCATAAAAGTTAAAAAATCTGACAATAGATGGCAGCAATTTATATTGTTATATACAAAGCATATTATTATGTAATCTGTGTTTATAGGGTCTAAGACGGCGTATTTTCTTACAAAAAAATGAATTTTTTATCGTTTCTAAAAAACCAGAAAAAAATAAGGTTGTTATATCATTCAGCGTACTATAGAAAATACCTCAGTACATCGATTGGACAGATTTTGGCGACCTCCTTTCATCTGAATCAGTTTAGCGGTTATTGTTTCCCCATACAAACTTCCGCACTCCCTTTCATCCCTTTAAAAGACGATTTCTGCGCTAAAAACTATCCAATGTTCTTTCCCGAGACTCGAACTATTTTTATACCAAATTTCATCCAAATCGGTTCAGCGGTTTAAGCGTAACAGACAGACATGCACACTTTCGCATTTATAATATGTGTATGGATTATTATAAAAAAATAACTTACAGAATAGCTACACGTTTGAATGGTCAAACGTGTAGCTATTCTGTAAGTTGTAAAACTACGCTGTAAAAAATCACTCGGAATAGCCCTCATTGTGGACAAATTTTTTTTAATGTTCACATTATCATTACGATTTAATACGATCAGCACAAGTTTGTTACAGGCATTTCTTTTGTTTACATGAAATTTAAGTTACAGCATGTCTTTCTGGCTAAAAGTATTACGCCACACTTATACATGTAAACTATTGTAAACACAAAAGTGACAACTGTTTATATTGTGCTAATCCCACGACGTTTTTTTTTTCATTTATGGCTTGCACGGCCCCACAACGTTTAATAAGATCACTGTGTCACAATGACACCAAAAAAAATTAGGTACCCCACTGAAGTATTTCAGCGCAAACTTTTGTAAAAACTATTATTAGTGTGTGAAGAACTTAAAATATCACAGGTGAGTAAAACAAAAGCTAAAGAAAAATAAGGACAAATTGATTCAAAACATCTTCACAATAAATACCATTAAATAAAATAGTTTAAATACACCTACCTGCTAATTTATTGTATTACTTCTACGATAATAGTAACTTTATTATCATTTATTATCATCAGATAGAACTTTATTAAGTACCTGTACAATATGTAGATTACAAATATGAAAATCGAAGTACCCACACGAGAATACAGATTATGTTTACACACACGTAAATTAACCCTACCTTTTACTGGATTGCGAATGGTCAGTTCTGGTACCTACCATATGTCGATAAAAATTTATAATAAAGTACCCAATTATATAAAAATAATAATAGATGTTTCTATAAAAAATTGAAAGATTTGTTGGTCGAAAAATGTTTTTATGATATAAAAGAATTTTTAAGTTAGATCTTACTTTATTCATGTATAAAGTTTAGTATAATCTAGTAATGTTACTTAATAAAAATTTCAAAGCTAGTTTTTTAAGAGTTGCAACGCCCTTGCAGGGTTCATATTGCGTTCTATATTCATAGTACTTAACACCTAAATGTACACCAATATGATGCAATAAAGTTTATGACTATGACTATAACATCCCTTTGTTTGTTGTCAGTGTATTCACGATGAAACCAAGGTGAATTAATGAAAATAAATGTCTTCGCCCATACCAACAGTCAACGAAGTACGAACTGAATAAAAGCTTCAAAGCCCGATTTATTAACATAAAGTACGCGTTTAATTCGAGATTGGACTAAAAATTATTCCTGAAGTGTCGCAAACCTCAACGACATCAACTAAACGACCATACGAATTGACGGCAAAGTCAAATCGAAACTAATGGACGCAAAAACTCGAGATGAACCGACGATGACGACGTATCAAAATTACCAAAAAAAAAATGAGAAGAAAGAAAGCTCGCTCCGGCGCTGTACAGCGGCCAAATACCAATCAATCATGTTTCCACGAGTTGGCCGGGCTAACCGAAAATAGCACGACACTGCCAGCCGCCACCACCTGGCTGGGAATATGTATATAATAAAGGGGGTGGCTGGGGAGAAACGGGTGCGGAAAATCAATATAGCGGGCGACGAGCATCAAAACATACCGCGCCCCGCGCCCGGAGCCTCCCGCCGCCCGCGCGCTCCACCCGCTGCCTCCCTATCTCCCGGGGAAACCCTCAAACCCTCCCTGTGTTTGGCAGACGCCGTCCTTGATCTCCCCCCACGCCCGGGCGCGCAACTTTGGATAAACACTTATCTATCGTCTCACTTTGAATTGGGTCGCACTCGCATATGCGTTTTGCTTTTTGCCGTAAGCCCCCGCGTGCATCCCCAATAGAACCGGAGATAGGGGATAACATAATTTGATAGGATACTAAAGTGATCTTACTTTGATCCAGTTGCTTTGAAAGATTAACAAGTCTAAATAGACTGGTTAAACTTACATAGCAATTTATTACAATATGTTGATAATTTCGTGAATCATAATGCTTTGCATGAAACAAATTGATGAAGATTTTGATGGAACATTATTCTAGTCCAAACCAGACATAACGTCAACAGTAATTAGATAGGCTTTATTGCGGCCTTGCGTATGTAATTACGAGTATGTAAACCTACCTATTGCTATGCGTGATATAATACAATGGCATATGTACAAAAAACTAAGGATGTACTTGCACTTTTGACACAAATCATTTTTTCTATTATAATAGAACAACTTGTTTCGCCGTATCAGCTCAGAATGTCCACTTCTCAAAATGACAACCGGACGCATAATGTCCATTTCTCAAAATGTCAACTTCTTAGAATGTCAACTTCGTACAATGAGAACTTCTTAAAATGGCATATTCGCAAAATGACAACTTCTTATAATGTCAACTTCTTATAATGTCAACTTTTAATAAGATTTATTCGCATAATGACAACTCTTCGTAATTTTTACTTTAACGATAAAATCAATGAAAAATGAGATCATTGCATCAGTTTACATAATTTCACCAAAATGTTAGTATGTATCTAATGATCTAATCACGTTTCACCAAAAAGTGCATGCAACATCATAAAACTTGGCAACAATATTTTTTTATTTCTTATCATATAGATCTTGTTCAGTAATATTTGGTAATGTTGCATGCACTACCTACTAAAAGTACAAGTGCAGTGTCGATGCACCATAAGATATATTTCTAAATTGGTAGGCATCTAAAGATGGTGAAAAAAAGGCATATTTTTTTTCAATCAGCTGTAATATAAGTGCTATATTACCAATCCGCACTGGGCCAGCGTGGTTGACTAAGGCCTAATCATCCTAACATAGGGTAGGCTCGAGCCCCTCGGTGGGGACGTGCTGTGATGAGCTGTGATGATGAAGTGCTATATAATGTCTTATCATATCACATCGTACAACAAATTCAAACATCACACCGTATAAAAATTTCAGGGAATCATAACGTAAAATACTTACTTAGAATTTAGTAATTTAGATACTGTTTCTAATTCGTAATTTAAACAAACAAAACCGCAAAAAAATAATCAATCAAATGGTTTTACCAGTTGGGTAATAAGTGCTATATGACATGTGTTATCATCACAATCATATAAACAATACAAAAATAATGTCGGAAAGCATAAAATACCTAACTACCTATATAACTGACACTGCTTTGGATACCTTACCTGCGTCTGATGTTGATACTGTTACCTCGGTATAGTACCCCAAGCATGTATAAAAATATATAATTTGATGAAACAGTGGTTGGTAATGTACTCGATTATATTTTTTCATTACTAATAATATCATTTTCGACTAATATACGATTAAAGTCACAAACATTAGCACCTTCTATACTGCAATATAACGTTTGCCTATTTAGGCATTATCCCTAGATTTTCCCGCGATTATTACTTGAATTACATATTTTTAGATACAAAAAATTAAAACTGACAAGTTTTAATAAGTTTCATTGCTGTTCATGTTAAGCCAAAGCACCCATACAAACTGAACAATTCCCTTTGACCCACTTCCCGGTTTCTAATTGAGCCATTGGCGTACTTATTTATGTCAATGGCTTGAGCTGAAATTTTGCATGCATATGCATATCGCGTGACAATGCAATAATAAGAGCTTGTGTAAATTTTTTTTTGTTCTTATTTTTTAAATTTTAATCAAAAGGTTAACCGATAGCTTGTGATAATGCTAACCATAATCAACGATTCACCGTATTGCGGACAGATGGTGCTAGAAGCAATGATAATAAAATGTGATAATCATGTTTTTCATTTAATTTAATCGTTAAAGTAGAAATTACGAAGAGTTGTCATTATGCGGATAAATCTTATTAAAAGTTGACATTATAAGAAGTTGTCATTTTGCAAATATGACATTTTAAGAAGTTGTCATTGTACGAAGTTGACATTCTAAGAAGTTGACATTTTGAGAAATGGACATTATGCGTCCGGTTGTCATTTTGAGAAGTGGACATTCTGAGCTGATACGTGTTTCGCTTGTGAATACAAGTGGTTTTCCATCATCATCATAAGAATATTCACTGCATCTTTCGAAAAATGATACAATATCAACATAAATGTTACTTGTTATTTTGTGATATTATACAGTATGTTACAAAAACCCTGTGAACCCTTTTAGGGGATTTCAAAATTAATTTTAACTATTTTGAATTTTTTATGACGCCATAACTTTTATACACGATATAAGTGACGGTATCCCTTTTCTTTTAACAGTGAGTTCAGACCATGATCTTAATTTGAAAATCACTGAAATTTCCTTCCGGTAAATTCTTTTTTTTTCTTTTTTTTTTTCAAAATTTTGTGGTGTCATACAACTAAGTTAACGTTTACAAATCATATTCTGTCAAAAAAACCATAATAAATACACAAAAAGTAAACTTTGCAATGTAAATCGTATATATTTTCCATCATACTGCACGCGGAATCAGCTGTTTGGGTCATCGAACGTCAACGCACTGGTGTGAGCGGAACAAAAATGATGCCGGCGCGCCATACCTACATTGCGTAACATGAATACAAATAAAAAATGAAAGCCCCTTTTTTTCGATTTAAAAGCTTTTCCGTAAAAAATAAACATCGGTAAACAAATATTTATTATTGGTCTGAACTCACTGTTAAAGAAAAGGGACACCGTGTCACCGTCCCTTATACCCGGTAGGTATATCGATTCCGAACATGGTCCTAAAAGAGTTCACAGAGTTTTTGTTATAGACTGTAACACATGACGAGATATTATAAAAAAAAACGCAAAACAAAAAAGACGATGTACGATTGTTGAGACGATTGATTCCTGGTGATCAAGATAATTATATAAATGATAAACAAATTATTCTACAAGTATCAAAGTAAACAAAATACGACTGCTCAACGCTAAATAAATTCAATAGTTCTGTGGAGCCTAACCGTCGTTGTTCAGTAAATCCAAATCTTCTAAAATCATTTTCAATTTTGACAGTCAATGCGAATCCACCGCTACTATAAAAAAACTAACGTCATATCTTTAACATAAACAATAGTTCCCCTGTTGCGATGGTTACTACACAAATATCCACTAAAACTACAAGATGTTCTACATAAATATCACATATCACATAGATAAATAATTGTATCCGGTGATATGAAGCTCTTGTGTACGTGATAACATGAGTACTACACTGAAACTATACAGTTACACTAATAGACACTGTATAAAGATTTTAGAAGCTTTAATTTTCCAAAACGCCAGAATATTTATACACACATATTATACATATCTATCTGTATACAGGACCAAAAATTAAATAATATCAAGTCAAGAAGATTTTAATAATAAATTCCATTAGTTCCAATATAATGAAATTCAGCCCACCGAAATAGACACTTGTTTAAGAATATGGTACCTACATGAATAATACAATACAATACTAAGATGAAAGCATTGCATTAGTTTATGCAAGGTAACGG
Organism: Schoenobius gigantellus; assembly: GCA_963935595.1. Classification (NCBI taxonomy): domain Eukaryota; kingdom Metazoa; phylum Arthropoda; class Insecta; order Lepidoptera; family Crambidae; genus Schoenobius; species Schoenobius gigantellus. The sequence goes on along the minus strand of OZ012553.1, from coordinate 25,396,103 downwards.
TATCTATAAAGCACAGCGTAATTTAAGTACACTAGGCGAAAATCTGTTTCAATTATTTACGATACTGTAGAGAACGTGATGTAAACATTTAACTAGTAAGTCCAATTTCTACTTCGCATAAAACAGCCACGCCACTCCGAGGCTGAGAGGCTTATGCGGGCGTAAGCCGAGATTGAAGATAAATATAAATTACGAGTAACGGAATAACAGACAGAGCTTACACCCAGCTATTCATCAGTAGAACCTTATACCATTAAATGAATTCACTTCAAGAAAACCAAAACGTACAACGATAAAATATCTCTCACCTTCCAGGCTTTAGCGTACGATTAATTTGATTATTGCTTTACAAGTTTATGCGAGTCAAAAATAGTTGCACATAGTAAGAATGTCATTATATATTGCGAGTCATCAGACTTTGATTATATACTTGCCATATAGGTAGACCTATATAATTTATTTACAACATCATTTCTATGCCTTAGTATATTTATTTACGTGGGTTATTGAGTTGTATATGGACGGAAGTGGTTTTTGTGAATCAAATACTTACCTTCATCCAAACTGTCAAACTGTTCGGCTATCATTTTTAGACTTTATTTCCTATAATTTAGGTTATTCTTTTATTAGTAGTTTCACGCAGCAGTTCGTTCCTGGCATCGCAAAGAAAATATCAACAAACACTCCACCGACGTCGACTTATCAGTGCTTGAATAACGAAATGGAATCATGTTATTTTTCAATTCATCAACAACGGATTCAGTAAAAGCGGAAAAGTATAAAATCGTTGCAACCATGTAGTAGTCAGTACACTTTACGCTCTAACAAACATGTGCAGTGTAAAAACAAATAGAGCATAGTATCGCTACAATACTACAAATTAATAGTAAATGTACTCGATTAGATTAGCTATTAATACATTCCGTGACACATGGTACGTCCACTATCTCCGTATCTGGCGTCCGCTATCGGAAACCTGGGATTTCTCGACGGTGATTAACGAGAGAACAATTTAGCGCGTACAAACTAAGTACTTATGCCGCAAAGCATTATAGATAAGCTATAGGAAGAGATAACGTATAATAAATACGCGAAGGAGAGTTAGAAAATTGCCATATGCTACCGGCCTGTAATGACCTAATTAGCTAAAGCACTCTTTATTCCCTGTTAATAACTACGTATCAATATTCAATTTAGAAATCTTTACAGATTTCTTGAAAACTGGTTAAGAATTAAGCAGACTTACAAATTTTTATAAATAGAACTGCATTTTCTTTGAAAATGCGAAATAAATTGAAAAATGAATAAATGAATACAGAAAAAAAAGACTAGAAGACCAAGTAGTTTTTATAGGAAGAATTTCTTATTACGTTTACGTGCACGTCTTTAATTTGAACTAGCTTTCCGCTCGCAGCTTCGCCCGCGTTACTTTTGTTTTCCCGTGGGAATTTATTTATTTCCCGTAGGAAAAAAATTATAGCCCATGTTTATCTAATGGATAATGTAGGATTCTCAATGTTAAAGAATTTTTCAAATCAGTCCAGTAGTTTCGGAGCCTATTCAATACAAACAAACAAACAATCAGATCTTTCCTCTTTATAATATCAGTATAAATTAATTAAGAAATAATACATACACATACATAATAATACGTATACATACGTATATATTCCATATTTTTTGAATGGTATACGTACATTTGTCACTTTAGGTAGGCGATATTTATTCGTATAAGTACATTAATTTTCTCAGGTATGTCGGTCGGTCTCTTAATTTCCTGCAAGTAAGCACTCTCGTATTTACAAACATCTTGATTACAGCTAAATAGTTTATTATTATTGCCATTAGCTGTGTCTGCAAACATCGTTTCGCCTTATGAAAGTTTTAAAGTGTAGTTAGTTCTAAAATCCCCATTTCACCCGGACTTAAAGTTACAATTTATTTGGCGGTTTCGGCTTGAAAGTGTAATAAATAGACACACTTACTTTGGAATGTATAATTTGTTTGGTATAGGGCAACACCATAATAATCCCTAAAAGTGTCTTGCACAACCCTCACTGAACACGTTTAAAACATGGTTCTGTTTCTGTCGATTTCAAACAAATAACAAAGACAAAATGATTGTAACAACATATTTTATACTAGCTTTCCGCTCGCGACTTCGTCCGCGTTATTTTTGTTTTCCCGTGGGAATTTTATATTTTCCCGTAGGAAAATTACCCTATGTCCTTCCCCTGATCTCGAACTAACTTTCATCGAAATCGGTTCAGTAGTTTCGAAGCCTATTCAATACAAACAAACAAACAATCAAATCTTTTCTCTTTATAATATTAGTATAGATACTTTATAAATTTTATTATATTGCATGGTTTAGTGTATTTTTAGTACCAACAAGTTTAAATATATTACATCGTTAAACGCATTAGTAAGCTTGTTACTACAAGTCACCCATTTAGTATTATCTTTTCTGAGCCCTATGTTGATTCAGTCATATGTATAATGTAAGCAATTGTTTTGGTATTAATTTTTTGAACGAAACATTTATACAAGTATATAGACTTCTATCGCAAAACTAGGCTTATCTTTAACACTTAAATATATTAAAATACTATTTGACAGTATGCGTTATAAAAACTGAAGTTTACGGGACTACTTTGGCTAAATACCAAAAATAATAGTGTTTGCTGATGTTACCAGCAGAGTATATACCTTTTTACCAATCAATGATAGGTTAGTACAGATATATTTATGTTTATCCAAGAAAACATTTTTTCCACAAATTTTTGCAGCTTAGTCAAAAGAAGTCACATTGTCCTTTATTTGCGTCTCAATTCGCGCAACACGCAGATTAAAATTATGTTATAATTTTGCGAACATTTTTTTTAAACTTTAAGGTAAACAATCAAGAATTCAGAAATAATACCCAATCATAAACTTTCATTATATCTATGTTTTGTATAAATTACTGAATAATAAATACCCTGTGATATCGAACTGATAAATCTTTAGGTTTTTCCACATAGATACAGTCCTTAAAAAAGTTTTTATTAAAGTTTAACGATATAGCTGTAAAAATATAATAATGCAGATACTGTTCTCATCGTCAATTTAGCTAGAAAAGCATTGACTAGAAAATTAAAAATGTGACAGTATTTTCATCACTATCATTGTACCACATCAATCATATTCGATGATAAAGAAAACAATCATCATTTTACTCTCAACACCAACAATCAACAACCACCTTTTATGTAAAATCATTATAATGTGTTAGTAAATCCTAAGATTAAAACTAATCTACGAGCTTTTACAGTAACTACACATTATATTATATCTCAACACAAGTCTGACATTGTAACGTTTTTTTTTCTTATCATAAACCAAAGCCCTACCTAAGGCGCAAAGCCCCTTTAGTTTTTTTTCATCTTTCATACATACAGATAAGCTTACAAAAAAAGTGCGTAACGCTTTTCAGTATTCGTATTTGGTACCATCAACCTTTGATCATAAACTTATTGCGAAGACTACAACTTGTTATTTGGCAGTGATTACATTTGAAATAATGGGATCACAAAAACATAATAGAACAGAAGTGTATTGCTTTATTCTTGTGACCGTGTATAGGTAAGTACATTACCAATTACTAGTTACAATGCGTAATAATGATTTCCATTCGCCTCCTATAATATCTAGTAGAGAACAATTAACTGATTGACGTGATACACCTACTCGAACTTTCACAAAGCATTTAATATGTAATCTATTGTTCAGAACACCACATTAACAGAGCTATAATTAATATTTCGTACATACATTTTTGTGTTTTGTACTGATCATGGGTTGTATATTTTTGTATTGTGACTTGTTTCTTTGTTCTATTATGTAGTGTTGACGACTATCTTGCTCCAGTTCATCGTACCTAAGATGGAATGGAACAAATAAGATAATATTATTATCTTATTTAATAACGAAACAAGTATTTGACGTTTGTTTAGAGATGGTGAGAGTAGTAGTAGGTCGATTTTTTGTAGCTACCAGCATCTTGTTCCGCCTTTCGTTTGTCTATAATCGACGAATTTCACCTGCTGCTTTTCAACTACTTATAATCGGGATCGATTCTCTTCAACTTCTTCAACTTGTGTATAAAAAAATGTGTCTTTTTACCTAATATAACTTTTACCCACAGAGCTTGCTATTTATTTATAATGGACGGCTCAGGACAGTACAATGTGAAAAGATGATCTCGAAGTTTAATAAGATTTCAGAGAGCATTTCGATGAAGAGTTCGATAGCGTAAGTGAATTGGAAACTTTGTTGGAACCGCTGCACTAGGTGAAGATAGCATAAGTACAAGAATTTGTGAATAAAAACCTACTTTACAATAAATAATATGCAGCGTTGCCAATCTGTGGGGAATTCCCCAAACTGTGGGGATTTTCAGTCTAATTGGGTAATTTGTGGGGAGAGCGTTTATGTGGGGAAAATGCGGGGAATTTAGACATTTACGCTAGGACTTAACTTAAAAGTAATAAAATTAGTATTAGAAGTGAGTATAATTTATACATTATTTATACTTTAACTCAAGTTTAACTCAACTTATCCGGTTGGAAGGTTTTGGAGTTTATTTTATAGCAGCATTTATGTCCATCAACCTTTATTGTTTATCGGGGAAGTCCCTGTTGTTTACTATAGCTTTGTAACGAATTATACCTATAGATAGAGTACGTATGCATATGGCAGAGAACTTTTGAGCGTTATTTGGTGTTCGAGTTCACACATACTGCTTGTTGTGTATTGCTCACACTTGTTGTTTATGTAATATAATTAGAAAGATACAATGGATAAGTGGTAGTTAAAATGTAAAAAAAAGAAAGTTAATAAGAACGACGATTATTTCAAGATATATTATGTTATAAAACCAATATTCACCTGTTTACCTGACGTATTTCTCAAATGATATTTGTTACAGTAAGTTTTATTTCGTGTTTATTTTTAATTTTAAGTTAAGTAATATTAAGTTTAATTTCTTTGCTGAAAACTTGTGGGGAAAATGTGGGGATATCAATTATGTTTTCCCCAAAATTGGGGATTTTCAGATAGGTTTTTGGGTAATCCAGACCGTGGAAGTCGGCAACGCTGATAATATGTGAAAAGATGGTCTCGAGCTCAACGTATAATAAAATAAGGGTTTCGGCTCTCTGAAACCTTTATTTCGATGTAGATGTTGACGAAGAATTGAATAGCGTGAGTGAATCGGAAACGTTATGCTCACCTGATATGGAAGGAGATTAGCGTAGTCGAGGAACTGCAAAAGGCGATCGTGCAAGAACTCGACCGGGTGCGCGTCAGCCTGCAGCGTGAGGTCGGCTGCCAAAGGTGTGAATGTCTGCAACAAAACACATTATTAAGAAAGCTGCTGAGCACATCTCGCAAAATCAGCTGAACCGAGTTGGCAGAACGCACAATTTTTTTGAACGTGCGTGGTGAATTCATTAAATACGTACCGTTCCTACTTAGTTAACGCTAAAGACTAGCGGTCATATTCATATGAAATAAGTGACTGCTTTATAAGTTTTACTAGCTGTGCCCGCGAACTACGTTTCGCCATTGAAATTCTTAACACAGTGTTTAATTTTTTCCTCCATTTTATTCCATAACCTCCCGCACGCGCACCCCCGCCTTGATGACGCTCACTTCGCAACAGGCCGTGTAGCAGAAATCGTAATATTTTAATTTCGCCGTAACTTCAAAACCAAAGGTCCAATTTTAATCATTCACAGACCAAATATTATCTACATAAACTGTACTTAGTGATGATGAAATAATTTATGTTGATAAGGATTAATAGCATGACAAAAATAAATGCGTTTAAATGTAGTCAAAAAAAATTCAAGATTTTTAAATAAAAAAATGGTTGTTGTGCCTCACTCGACTTAGATAGGTATAATGTGTCGCGGACTTTTTTGTAGATATTTATAAGATCTACAATTAATTAGAACATTTTATGGTTCTATCTTTTATAGTTTAGGCAGCGTACGCAAAATAAGTTACTTTTCTGGTTGATTTTTTACACCTTGTGTCCGAAAAACCCAAATATCTTAGGGAACCCTTTTTTTTCCAAAATAAAATTTAGCCTATGTTACTCGTGGATAATGTAGCTTTCGAATGGTGAAAGAATTTTTAAAAACGGTCCAGTAGTTTTTGAGCCTATTCATTACAACCGCAGCGTACGCAAAATAAGTTACTTTTCTGGTTGATTTTTTTACACCTTGTGTCCGAAAAACCCAAATATCTTACGGAACCCTATTTTTTCCAAAATAAAATTTTGCCTATGTTACTCGTGGATAATGTAGCTTTCGAATGGTGAAAGAATTTTTAAAAACGGTCCAGTAGTTTTTGAGCCTATTCATTACAAACAAACAAAGTTTTCCTCTTTATAATATTAGTGTAGATAACGTTTAATGTTAAAGAGAACAGTTCATAAAGATTTTATGAATTCATAACATAGTTTCTTCGAAATATGATATACATACATTTGAGGCCCCAATTTCAAAACAAAGCATGACAGCTCGTTTAGAACAGTTTGTGATTGTGACAGCTCAACTTCATACCGTTACGATCCCTTTTTTCCGGGGGGAAATGCGCAAACGCACCCACCGTACCCGCCGTGGCTAGACGGCGGGTGTGTGTAGGGTTGGCCCGGCAGAGTGCCAGGCTGACCCACTTAAACCCCCAGTGCTTTCCCTGCCCATATGGACGCGCATAGTGGGTTCCACACTGCGACTACCACTACCAGACCGTTACGATCCCTAGTCTTCATAATTATGTTGATAGTTGACAGAATAAAGGGAGAGTACTTACTACCAACAGGATTAATAATTTAGTTAAAAGTTAAAATTACATATGAGAGGGAACTGGGAGTCTGGACTTTCACTTCACCTGGACTCTCAAACAACCGAGGAACTGGTTACTAATTGTAGGAACACAAAAATGCTAAACATTATTATTATGGCGACAAACATGGGTAAGACGGTGGTAACTACTAGCTGGCGGGCTCAAAAGCCCTACCACCAACCAAACCGAGCAGAAAAACTTCTGCCCCTATAGGGAATCGAACCCTGGACCTCATTTCAGGCCACCGGGTTGATCGGGAGACTCTCAAACACTAGACTATTGAAGCACAAGATATCCAAACATTGTCTTTGCACTCGCACAATGCGATTACTGTGTACTTCATTGTTAGTACTATTACATATTCTGTGGTGTGGTGACGGTCACTGCTAAGTTATATACAAGTAGCAATAGGTACTAAGTTTTAAAAATCTGTTTGGATTATAACGAAACACTGACAATTAATGTAAGTAAGATTAAACAACTTCACGTTTAACTAGGAACGCAAGTATACTCCTTTAACAAAAGTTAATTCAATGGCCCAAAAATAAAAGATGTAACAAATGATAAGGAAAGATTTCTGTAAACGCCCACGAGGGGCATTAGTTGTTATGCTCCGGACGTATTGTAACGTGATCAAAATACTAACAGAACACGAAAGGACATTTGCGAGAATAGAGGTCACAGAATGACTACGGTATTATGTGACCTATACATACATATGAGTATATGATATAAAACCTACCTAACATGCCAATACAAGCCCTGTCGACACTGTATGAACATAATTTTAGTAGTAAGTACTTATTAAATTCGATTTTGAGCTTTGAGGTTTTCACACAATTGCTTTTCTGACTATCGATAATTCGCATTTAAATTTCCGTTTCAATGTTGGGTACTTTGTTACCATAATACCACTCGCACACCTATGTATTTTATTAGTTACAAACCTTTATTATTTATTTCACCTGTCCCGGTGTCTGTAATGCAATCTTGCAAGTTAAATTTGACCCACTTCTCGGTTTCCGATTGAGCTGAAATTCTGCATTCATATGTATATCGCGTGACAATGCAATATTATGATGACATGGAGCTGATCTGATGCTGGAGCGGGAAGGTGGCCATAGGACCTTCGCAATAAAACGAGACAGCCCCATCGAGTTTGGGCTCATTTGATTCGCATTGACGAGTACTGAAAGCTTGTATTTAAATAGCACATTGTTACCCCAGGGGTGAAAATAACTTATTTAGTCCCGAGACGGGGTTTGGCGCCCGCCGAGCGTAGAGAGGGCGCCTATAGTTCGAGGGACTAAATAAGTCTTTTAACCCGAGGTAAACACAGTGCTTTTCATTACGAATACCAGGAAAGTAAAAATAAGAACATGAATCAGCTAAAGAACATAATTGAGTGAATTTAATTTTAATAAATCAACAACTTTTGCCTCTTCTCTTATGTATGAAATTTTTCTTGAATTTTTTCGCCCCTCACTAGGATTTTTCTCCTGTTTCGTGGGTGCAGTTACAAATCTTTGCTATATAAAAATCTTTGCTATACGTAAGAATAAACAAAACTCTAAAACTCGAAAAACAAATGAAGATCGGATTGCCGCTTTCCCGCTTATTTTGTTTTTTTATTCTGTGGCCGGCCAGCTAATTCAGCCATTATATTTCATTTTCATCATTGAAAAATGGTTAATATTTTGTCCAAATCTAAGTTTTTTTAAAGAAATAGTTGAAAGTAAATTTTAATAAAGTCATTTAAAATAGTACATTGTTACCCCAGGGGTGAAAGTAACTTATTTAGCCCCGAGACAATAGTTCGTGGGACTAAATAAGTCTTTAACCCGAGGCAAACACTGTGCTTTTCATTACGAATACAAGGAAATTAAAAAAAAAACTATGAATTAGCTAAAGAAAAAACGTGTAAATTAAATTTTACATAAATCAACAACTTCTGCTTTAGCCCACTTTCTCTTATAAAATCAGGCGTTAACTCCATAACTGAATCAGATGAACTCATTGTGTTAATTATTAACATAATGTTATACAAATATAATTAACAGTTAATACAAATCTCTGCTATACGGAAGTATTAACAAAACTACAAATGGAAAAAACAAATGAAGATCGCATTGCCGCTCATTTTATTTTTTTCGGCCAGCTATTCAGCCATTATTTTTCAGTTTCATAAATTAAAAAATGGTAAATATATTGCCCAAAGCTATGTTATTTTAAAGAAATAGTTGAAAATAAATTATAAAAAAGTCATTTAAAAAATATATTCTTCAAATACTTAACATTATGTTATTTCAATTCTACACCGCGCTGTAATTGAGTGGCTGTATAGAAAGTCGGAACATGGTTCAATGGAAATAAATGTGAAATAGAACTAGTTTCTTTTTTAAAATTTGACAGCAGCTGTCAGTTGAAAGTGATTCTCCCTTGGGCTGAAAAGTATTACTTTCAACCCGCTCCTTGGGCAACTTCAGACCTACTTCCAGAGAATGAGTAATGAAAAAATATATATTAAAAAAAAATATCTTGTTAATTGTTAAGATCATAACAACAGCTTAAACACAACAGAATATAAATTAAGTAGTTAATAGGTTTAATCATATACGTTACCAATACCACAACATTCATATTATAAATTTTTTTTACATAATTCACTTATCTGCGACACTACTGGTTGCGAACCATTAGTCCGGTCAAATTAGACATTCGAAGCTACATAAATTCCCACCAAGCTGAAAGGTTGTTTAAAATATAATTAAAAATAAAATTTGAAAGTTCCCCATCTTTTCCCCTGTATGGAAAAAAATTTCGCGATTTTCAGCAAAACGGTAAGTTTTATCATAAAAATACCTCAGATAAAAATTGTAGATCATACAAAAAATGTATCAATACTTTTTTCCTACGAGCCACCGTTTTTGAGATATATAACGATTCAAAAAGTTGTAAAAGTTGTAATCGTCATAATATGCAAGAGTACGCCACGTATATACATCTCTATAGTTGTAATATATGTTAAAATATAATTCTATCGGTCATTGTAACTTACACTTATAATATAAAATATACATAAGTTATAACTATAAGAATATCAGGTAAAATGAAATTCAGTCCCTTAATTTTTTAATTGTCCTCTGTCAAAAGTTTTGACCTTTGACCTTGAATAAAAAAAATTACATACAGGGGAAAGATGGGGAACTTTCAAATTTTATTTTTAATTATATTTTAAACAATCTTACTGATTTTCAGGTTGGTGGGAATTTATGTAGCTTCACTCTTATTTTTTGGTCTAATTAAACCGGACAGTAATACTACGTTCTCCACCGTCACAGATATAATGCTGAATTATGCAACATTTTGTACAGGCAGAGAGGGAGCACCGTTAAAGCAACCATCAGTTTTGCTGCAGTCACTGCTGACTGACGAACAATCGTCTAATTCTAATGCGATGACTGACGTTTGCATGAAGTTGATTCTTTAATTTAAGTTGAGTCACTCATAGTGACTGATGGATTTAACTGATGCTTGCACGGAAGGTAAAATACGGATGCTTGCATGAGTGTCGTGTTATGAATGTCTAATATTTTTCGAAGTTTTAAGGTGTGATGTGTAGAAGTACCCACCACAATATCGCTACAATTAAACAAAAAAACTAGTTGACCAAGGAAATGCGGGGGCTTAATGCATCCATTGGCTCTGCTATCAGTTTTGCCACAATCACTGCTGACTGAGCGAATTATCGTGTCTAGCTTGTTCTAATGTGAACTTAATTCCTTTATTCCATCGGTCGCCATGAGTTGTTGTTCCGTGACTGATGGGTTTGACTGATGCTTGCACGGAACGGAAAAATGGATACTTGCATGAATGCGTTATGGATTCCTTATATTTTCCGATACTTTGAGGTGTGATATAATATAACATACCGACGGTTTCGCCACAGTCAAACGAAAAACTAGCTGATAAAGAAAATGCGGGGGTGTTTGGAAAAATCCGCAATTCATCAACACGTGGCTGAGCTGTATCAGTGCTAAGTGCTAACTGATAATAAAGCGATTACAGCCCGATACAAATTGGACGAATCGTCGTCAAAGAAATAAGGTATCATCATAGCGCTATCGCGATACCTTTGATTATTGTATATAATCAAAGCGCGATACAGACCGGACCGATTTTTTCGGAGTTGTATACAAGCGTATGTAAAATCTAGCTCACACTCACAGGCTGGTTCTTGTTATCTACAATATTATCATTGGCATATCTAAGGTTTTTTTTCAGGGAGGCCTTGTCCATTATTTTTGTGTATTTCGGCGTCCATCATTTGACATTTGTTATTGTACTGTACCACTGTTTGTTGACCTGAATAAAGTGAAAAAAAAAATCATAGAATTATGAATAGGTAGCTTATCATCCTGAGGTGGGTCCACCCACTATATACGGCTCTAGGACGATAATAAAAATCTAGTGGCACCAGTAGTTTAAAAATAAGACAAAACACAGATTAGGTATCTTTCATCGGATTAGACGATAACTAATCCGATAATAATCAAAAGAGCAATATTTTTAATAAGTAAGTATTATGGTCGTGGGAGTAGCTTGAGAAATATGATGTCAGCCTTAGAAGTACCAATAACACAAGTAACGTCCAAAAAATAGAAACTGCTTTTACTCCTGTATTATGAATAATTACATAAAACAGGATAACAGGACAGGAGACCTATTTTTGAATTACGTATGCGATTTAGAAATCACCGCTGACTAAATAGTCAGCGATGACTTTGAAGTCACGAATTCCTAAACATCCTATTTTTGAAAGTCGAACGCAGAGCTGCCAACATAGATAAAGTACACACATACGTAAGGGTTCGGTTCCACGCAGAATATAGCCGTTTTCGGTATATACCGGTTATTATACGGCTAAAAATTCATTGCAACTAGGCTAAAATATAAGAAAATAATGGTCTAAGTTTGTTTGTGACACAAATTTAAAAGATTTTAAACTTATACACGGTTATTTTTTATCACCCTGGAAAATGTCAGGGACGCTTCAGGACACATCCAATATTATATAAAAAATAAAAAAAATATATTAAAAAAAAATAAAAAATCTCTAGAAATGCTGCTCTCAACTAGTGCAGTATCTTTTGTATTTTTAAAAAAATTAAAATAAAATTAAGTAAGTGAGTTATTTTTTTATTTATATTTAAATCATTCTAATACCATGTCGTGAAGCGTCCCTTTCCAGTGTGATAAAAAAATAACCGTGCATATTTACTTATTTGAGAAATTTTTAATCCAACTTAAAATCAACACATAAACTTCAAACTTGTCAATATGTTCTCTAAACAAAACACAGATAACGTTTCCACAGTTATGACTTGTTTACTAGTGGGTGAGGGCACTCGTAATGAAATCACATCCGTGACTAAGGTAGTCACATAAGTGATATTCAAAAATAAGAATTATTGAAAATCGGTGATTATTAGTCACATCGGTGATTTCGAAGTCGCATACGTAATTCAAAAATAGCTCTCCAGGAGACCTATTTTTGAATTACGTATGCGATTTAGAAATCACCGCTGACTAAATAGTCAGCGATGACTTTGAAGTCACGAATTCCCAAACATCCTATTTTTGAAAGTCGAACGCAGAGCTGCCAACGTAAAAGTTACTCAACTAACTAATTTCAAGATGAAAAAAACTATATAAGAAGACTGACTGAAAAATCAACACACATCAACTTCAAACTTGTCAATATGTTCTCTAAACAAAACACAGATAACGTTTCCACAGATGACTTGTTTACGAGTGGGTGAGGGCACTCGTAATGAAATCACATCCGTGACTAAGGTAGTCACTTAAGTGATATTCAAAAATAAGAATTATTGAAAATCGGTGATTATTAGTCACATCGGTGATTTCGAAGTCGCATACGTAATTCAAAAATAGCTCTCCTGGAGTAAAAAACTTCGTCGAGCTCTGAAGGAGCACATAGCGCCATCTATGGACGAAGAGTAGAACTACATTTCATTGTGCACAGTGCAGTTTGTTATACACTCCCGGAATCATAATCCTGTATTTTAAATTATTTTGAGTTCTTTATTTATTAAATACAAAATTTAATGACTATGCGGTATCAGGGAATATAGGAGCATAAAGCTCCTTGTACTCTGAAAAGACACATAGCGCCACCTATTGATACATACGAGGACTGCATTGAAATTGTCGTTGTTAGAAATGAAAAAGCGAAGCAAATTTATAAAAAATCTTTTCCATATTTAAGACACGTGCTTGATTAATTTTAATTTTAGAAATATTATAGCATTCTCCAGTTTAAGAAGTTATACTAGTAATAGCGCCATCTATTTATAACAATGCAGGTTTTTATTTAGCACACGGAGGCAAGAGCTTGTCACCCTGACCTGAAGATGGCGCTAGTCGTATTATTTTAACTGGTTATTACTATGAATTTGTATAGAAATAATTACGAATGTAAATATTAAAAAATCGTTTTCGTTTATTTCAATTGGGAGCGCACCACTTTTTATAAATGTAGGTAACAAAGAGAAAACTTACCAAAGCCGGCCACTTCACATCCTTTCCTTCAACATTTCTGGGAGCCCAAACTAAAGTTCTTTCAACAAGAAACACTCGAAATGTCCTTCGGGAATAGACTGCCACCCATTCGCGACGTTGCCAGTCTACACCATCATACTCGACCAACACCTGAAAAAAAGAAATAGGTAACTAAATTAAGTTGCAATAATATACATCCAAATGATAACTAACTAAATTAAACCACAACAATAGTAAAAATCCCAAATTGATGATACACTGAGAAATAATAATCATTACTCAAGTATGGCAAATGAAATCTTTATTGCGCGCCATCTATCGGCGAGTAGTCGAATCAGAATAAAACGCTACATCTAGAGCCCAAAGCATGCTTGAATCATGTTATTGAGCATTTCCACACTAGATGGCAGCACGCTACAACTCAAAATGCAATTCCGGTGACGGCCGCGCCGTGCCATAAATGTTTTCTATGGCCGCGCCCCACACAAGCAAACTGAGGAAAAAGATACCACGATAAAAAGAGATAGCAACAATAACAAATGATGTAGGTATCAACTTTTGTGGTACGAATCTGTGATACCTACGTACGGTGGGCAAAACCAAAGTAAAACCAACCGTGGTAAAACAAAACAGTAAAACTTGTGGTTCCGTACGTTGGCGACGTTTGTGGACTAATAGAGAAGGCAAAGCAAATAAAAATGTAACGTAAAAGTGACAAAATCATTTTTAATTAACCTACTTAATTTTTAATTTATCGATTCCATCATTTTTTTTTATTAAAACAATTCAGTAGGTATTACCGTATTATCGGTGACACTGTCTAAATTAGGGAAATTTCAAGGTTTAACTACCATGCTTATATTTCTTTCCAAATTTGCTGCTTATACTTATCCTTACCTTAATAATATAATTTCTTACTCAAGCAAAAAAAAAATATAATATCAAAATTTAAATCATGTAGGTACAAATAGATGACCTATCTACCTATCCTTCATTTATCTGAGGCCAAGGCACTGAGAATATCCCTTACACAATTCAGTGAATGCACCATCCCTAAAATAACAAGCTAAAACAACAATAATAGGACTTAGGTTGGGCTTTATTTTTAAAATAACAATGTGAATAGCATAGATAGTATTTTTAGGTCGACAATTATTTTGACTACAACAGGAACGCTCTTGAACTTAATAAAGACGAAAATATACATACAATACTAATAAAACAGAAAATTTTAGTTTTTTTTCAAGAAAAGCAATTTTTGTGTAATCGAATTGTCTTCACACTAGAAAATTGTTTATTATTCAATATAGACCTGAACATTTCGACGTCAAACAAAACAAAAGATTTAATTTTCCAAAAAACTAATCAAAATAACTTAAGATATATACAATTAGCCTTGTTATACTCCAACCACAACTGAGATGAATGCAAATACAAGTAAAATAAAAAAGTTGACTCCACGCGTTAAATGAGTTTAGAATTTGAAATTTTTTGTCTCCTCTTTTAAATTGCCAACATTACAATCACAAACAAGATTTAATTTAAAAATATACCTACATAGAGAAATGCCTGTCGCAGTTATTGGAACAGTTATGTACTCAAAAATCAAAAACATTTATCACAAATGTAATCAGTAAGTGTACTTATGAACGTCAAATTGTCACATTTTTCGTCAATCCCAAACAGTTTTATCTGTCATATTATAGATAAGCAGAGACGTATAAATATAATATGCTTATCTGAAAGTAACATTATTGATTGTAACTTAAATTTATTTGGTCCAAGTTATTTATTTATAATTAGGAGTTTAAAAACGTACACAAAAGCAATTATTTGCTCATATTGTGATTTGGCCTGCCGAAAGGAGTAAAATTTTGGTTTCGATTAGAATTAGGATGAACAGAACTTTCCACAGAATGCTAAAGAATTTCAGTAAAGCAGAAAATAAAAACCACATTTCAACAGAAGAATATCATTGCAAACATCTGCTTTTACTGCTATAAATTTTCATAAAGATCGATAGAATGTGACTTACACAACTAATATCATATTGATTTCCATCGAAAACGAAACAAAATTCAAAGGACATCGCGCACAGGCGACGCTCGACGCGCGCTTGAATGAAGCCAGGCGAATGATACAAATGTAAAGGCCCGGGGGCCCCTTTTTTGAATCATTCTTCTGCCATCGAGCGCTCGTCAGTGTTCGATTTCTACTTATCTTCGTTTTGTTTTCTACGAAAATCAAAACAATATTGATCTACGTCGTAATGTTCTATCGATTTTCATCACAAGAAAGACGAAAATCAGTAGGAATCGAGCACAGATGACGCTTGAAAAGCGCTCGATACCGGACGAATGATTCAAAATAGAGCCCCAGCTCCCTTGGACAAAAGCCACACGCAAATTTTTCCGCAGTCGTTCCTCAGAAAAATGTATGAAAATGACATTAGCATGTGACAACCTCACGCTATATTTTCCGCACCTAATGTCATCACTATACATTTTTTTCTGCGGAACGACTACGGAAATGTTAGCGTGTGGCTTTTGTCTAGGGGGTCTGCTCATCTACCGACACAGAGTTATATTTTGACCTTCTTGTTGCACAGAAAGTTTCATAATAATGTTATAATGAAATTGTTAACTGTCGACAAGCGCTCGACGCCAGACAAATGATACAAAAATAGAGGCCCCCCAGATGAGGTATCGCAGTATGTCATTTATGTCTAGATCCAATGTGATAATATTAATGTCTGTTCTTGAGCATTATTATAATAAAATATGATCATAGTCTGACTATCACAAAACCGGTCAAGTGCGAGCTGAACTCGCGCACCGAGAGTTCAGTACAAACTTATCTAAGTATACTATAAGTTCCTAACTATGTACAGTTTAACGGTTTTCAGATTTAACTCAGACATAAACGCTCAGTCTTGTGATCGCGTTGACATGCAAGTTTGTTTTTTTTTTCACAGCTGCCAGAGACCCGAGTATTTGATATAAATTTCTGTTTCATATCTTTACGCTTTCCCGAGAAAGAGGTCTTGACCTTGACAGACAGAAGGACATTCGAACAACAAAGTGATACTATAAGGATTCCGCGTTTTCCTTTTGAGGAACGGAACCCTAAAAAAGTTAATCCTATAAAAAAAGTAACTAACTAACACTCAAGTTGGTCTAACCGTCTATCAGATGATTGCGCGGCGCTCGCGCTCTGCTAATTCCTGCGTGTTCGTGGTTCGAACAAAACTACGCACATATTGTATATTGTATGGCCATAACGCACGCAACGCAAGACATTATATTTATTGATCCACTGATTATAATCGTTACACCCATACCGGGTGTAACGGATACATGTATACATAAGTTGACACACCTTTAGCAAAAACAACAACTTATATAGGTATTAAACATTCTATTCTTAAATGTTTTTAAACAACGTATATTTATGATTACAGACCGTGTGTCCAAGTCCATGATGATGACATATACTCGTATTTGATTTACAATTTAAATACATAATAGAGAAGCTCTCGGCCATAACCTCACCTGATGGCAAGTGACCAGAAGGCTGTAGGTGGAAGCGAGCCCTTAACAACAACTGAGGAACTGACCATCTTACCGTTAATTGTCGGAAAACAGCAACATTCCAACATTGTTATTTTGGGCACAAACTTAGGTATGACGATATCACTTTATAAAAATTGTTACAAAATTGTTCACAAATTCACGATAAAATATTAAATATTTCTGATCGTTTGGCAAACTTAGTTCAAATTGACAGAAATCCGACGTACGTCGACATTCTTGGCAACGACATCTCAAAACCCCAATGATACATCAGAATGAAATAGATTTAGATAATAGTACTAGTACGTTATACAAATTAGGGATACATGGTCAGGCTAATCCTTTAAATGAAAGAGATTTAAACAATATAAAATAGAATATTTTAGGACTTTTATTTAAGCGGTGGAAATACAAAATAGGATAATAATTTAGTATACCTAGTTACATAAAGTAAATAGATTTACTTTGCTAGTTGTCAGTAGTACCTACATAGTAATGAAAATTGCTCATAAGCAATTTAGATTACAGCATTAGATTAGTTAGATTAGATTCCAGCATACATCCACAACCTCACATCACAGTGAGGTACCTCATTTAAAGCATGCGAGAGACTACACATTTGTATGTAAACTACTATACAACGCTTTAAATCTAACAAATAAATACGCATTCAGCCATAACAGAAAATAAACAAAGTTTCGTTTCGTGACCGCGAGATACTGTGACAAGGTCGCATTGCTCGTGACAGCGGGGCTTCGCGTCGAACTGGGGCAAACTGTACCGCACTGTACCACTTGATTCTTTACATGCTCATTACGATGCCCTAATAAGGGCCAAGTCACAGGTGACGCAATATACATACATAACGCCAATCTTCATTTTTTTAACAACAGCGTAACATAACTCAAGTGTTTACATTGCAATCAACTTCACGTAATCCGAATTGGACTTTAACCGATTAGGTACTACTCTTAATTAACAAAAGTCATATCACAAAAAAAATAACTCTGAGAATACAATTACTGCCAAAGAACGCAATAGCTGTTTTTTTCTAGGCCCTGGTGGCTCGCGTTGTGACCTCGAGATGTTAACTGCTATTAACTTTATCTTCTAAACATATAAAATTACATGTCTTGGCTGACTGATTCATCATAGCCGGGCCTAAACTACGGAAGCTAGTCATATGAAATTTGGCCAGCAAGTTCTTTTGATAACGCTTACATCCTCTAGGAAAGAAAAAGTTTTTTTTTTTTTTATAGTTTATGGGTAGACACTTGTCCTCATCTTGCCTGATGGTAAGCAAAGGTGGGGACTAAGGTGGAGCGTGCCTACTCATTAGGTGCCGACTCACTCAAGTCCTGAAAAGACCCGGGTTGTAATGAGGTGGGAACACAGAGGACGGCAAAGAATTCCATTCCTTTGCAGTACGCATTAAAAAAGTGGAAGCGAAACGCTTCGTGCGGAGCAGTGGAATTTCTACTACGTAGGGGTGGGTCTTTGCCGTTCTCCGGGTGCCTCGGTAGTAAAAGGGAGATGGTGGAATAAGATCAAACAGCTCTTGGGAACACTCTCCGAAATGTAGCCTGTAAAATACCGATAAACGGGCTACTGCGCGGCGATGTTCAAGACTCTGAAAATTTGAAATTTTTAGAGTGTCTTCACCGATCAACCTCTTCGCCCGGCGCTCCACCGAGTCAAGGGCAGATAACTGGTACTTAGCAGAGCCGTCCCAAAGGTGGCTGCAGTATTCCATGTACGACCGGACCTGTGCTTGATAAAGTGTAAGAAGCTGCCCCGGCGTGAAATACCGCCTAACCATCGAGAGTATGCCAAGCTTTTTAGCTGCAGTAGCCGCCTTCGCCTCAATAAAACGCCCAAAGTTGAGGTTCGGTGAGAGGTCGACGCCCAGTAGGCTTAAATGGTCCGTTAAAGGCAAGGGTACACTTCGGAATGTGGGAACCAAGTTGAACGGGTTCCGCTTGAAGCTGAAAAGACACGCCTGGGTCTTGGAGGCATTGAACTCGACTCTGTTAGCTTCCCCCCAATCCGAAACTTTTTGCAGGGTCGAGTTCAAGCGTTCCACCATGTTCGCTCTGAGCAGCTCAATTTCGGTCTTCCCAGCCTTAGCATTGGACATATATCTCTCTGCAACTGTGCTATCGTCTGCGTACCCAAAGATACCGGGTTTCAACAGATCGTTGATGTGTAGCAGAAAAAGTGTTGCAGAGAGGACCGATCCCTGGGGGACTCCGGCATCGATAGCCAAGGGATCAGACGAGCAGCCATCAATGACTACCCGAATCGATTTGTTCCTCAGGAAATCAGTTATCCATGAGCAAAGGTTTGGGGGTAGTCCATATGAAGGAAGCTTGCTAAGCAAGCCGTCTTGCCAGACCCTATCAAATGCCTTTGAGATGTCCAGTGAAACCGCGAGAGCTTCACCGTACCTCTCAATCGCTTCGCTCCAGAGGTGTGTGGCATACACTAGAAGGTCCCCGGTAGACCGTCTTGGCCGAAAACCGTACTGCCGGTCACTGAGGAGGTCATTACCTTCTAGGTAGCCAATAAGACGAGCATTCAGTACACGCTCCATACTCTTACAGAGAATGGAGGTAATAGCTATTGGCCTGTAGTTTGATGGGTCAGCACGACTTCCCTTTTTGGGTACTGGCTGCACATTTGCAATTCAAACTCAATAAGGTTAAAAAGGAGAACTTCGTTATTGTTGAATCTAAAAAAATACACCTTTGACTTTTGGCTTATAAATTAGAAATGACCAAACACGTGCATATTTGAGAAATCAACCCTTAAAGAGGTGACATAAGGATGGAAAGTATAATTTATTGTGAAGACTGCAAGTCTGTCTATGATAATTGATGACATGACAAATGTAAATAAACCACGAAGCGAGTAAGATACTTAAAACCTAAACACAAATTGCCTAAAACGTTTGGCCTAAAACACATATCACCTAAAAACGAAATGCCTAATAACGTTTAGCCTACCTAGAATCATGAAATTTGACAAGAGAAAAGGAAGTACATACTTCCAGAGATATGAGCATTTGAAATTTGAAAAAACTAACCTCAAAATTAGCAGTTTTCACAAGCAATAAGTATGCATAAAGTCGAGAATACACATAAAGTCGTTTCTGACGCTTCGCCGGCCGCTACCGCGGCACGCTCGCTTCGCTCGCTCGGCTCGCGCGTTTGGTTCATGTTCAAACCTACGGTCGTCGCTTCGCTCCTCGCTACCTATTTTTGACCCGCCTACAGTTTCTAGGTGATAGGCATTTCGTTTTTAGATGATATGTGTTTTAGGCCAAACGTTATTAGGCAATTTGTGTTTAGGTTTTAAGTATCTTACTCGAGTTACCAGAAACATAATGTGATTGTCTTGTCCTCCCCTAATATTGCTACAGGCATTATTAGGAATTGAGCAAACGTTACAAATAGCCATTATAGTGAACATAACTTACCAGACAATTTAATAAACTTATTTGAAATAATGCCGAGGCAGGCTTAGGTATTCACTAATAACTTGTTTCAGATAGTTCACTTGAGACTACTGACCCGAAAATGATTTACGAGAATATTAATGAGGCCAAGTTTGCTGTTACGTCAATGTTGAATTTGCAAAATGGCGCAACATTATTGTAAAATTTTACATTCAGATTGAATATGTAATGTATTGTAATAACATAAAATCTGCGCGTATTTAATTAACCGCTATTATATACGATATAAGTTGGTAACGAACAATAGAAGTGAAAAGGTATTTTAAAAAAATCCCTAAGCTATACTAAATGTTTGAAAAACAAATCAAAGAAACGTATTCAAATCAGTATTGTAAACAAAACAGAAGACACCTATCTACCAATGTATCTACTATTATTTACTATTATTTTGCAGCCAGATAGTTCTTAATCTAGCCTTATCTATATTAATATTATAAAGAGGTATTAATATTATAGAAAATATTATCTATATTAATATTATAAAGAGATTATAAAGACGACTTGTATGTTTGTATTGAATAGGCTCCGAAACTACTGGACCGATTTGAGAGATTCTTTCACTAATAGAATGCTACAATATCACTGAGTAACATAGGCTATAGAATATTTTCCTACGGGAAAATACGGAATTCCCACGGGAAAAACGAAGATAACGCGGGCGAAGTTGCGAGCGGAAAGCTAGTGTATGTATTATAAAAAGTATCCCCGATTGACATACGAGTAGGTGCTTGTGAAACATCCCTATAGCGTACCGGAGACGCATTTTTGAAACAATAGAATACAAATTTTCGTTGGAAATCATAAGATTCGTATACGAATTTCCAAATTCACGATATTTTACAAACAGATTGATGTAGTCACTAGAAGACCATATAATGTATGTAATTCAGAACTTTTTCGAACCGTATTTTCAAAACGATTCTTTTGTTACAGAGGTAGTAGACTACATAATTATGCAAATAGAATTCTTAACATCTATCCACATACAAAAGCAAAGTGTAAAAAAAGTGTGTCAGAGTGGCTTCGAGCTTTAAACTACGCACAAACAGAAAATCTTTTGAAATAGCATTGGGGAAATTTATATACACACATACACATACGCACACACCCACACACACACACATATGCGCACACAAACACACACACACATATGCGCACACAAACACACACACACACACACACAAACTCATGATTGTAAAATAACTGTAAAAGATTTCTTTTCACTTCAAGAAGGAAGTACCTTATTTGTATTCTAAACTATTTTGCTTTATTGTAAGATAATTATTATTTAAGTTTTGTCATCATGTCCGAGGTGCGGGGCCTGGTGATCTAAGATACAGGCAGATTTCTGCCTAATTTGGACTCCAGTCTCCCACCAGCATAGTAAATAACTATTCAAATAGATTAAATGTAATATACATATATGCTTGTGGTGAGAACAATAAATTATTATTATTATTATTATTATTATTATTTGAATATACATGTTCCTTGAATTCTGAAACGAGTAGTTCTACCCACTCGTTTTTTACTTCTACTAATAAGATATACGCAAAGTATATACGTTCCGTTGATGAGCGACGGTGGCACTATATGGACTCGACACTGGTCTTCTAATCGGGAGGTCCGGGGTTCGATCCTGCCATGTACCAATGTGTTTTTCGACTTTCGAATTTCATATGTGCAGTTGTCCGACTCTCCTACGGTGAAGGCAAACAGCGTGACGCAACCTGCATACATCTGGGAAGAATTGAAAGGTGTATGTGAAGTCGACCTATCCGCACTGGGCCAGCGTGGTTGACTAAGGCCTAAACACCCTAACATAGGGTAGGCCGAGCCCTTTGGTGGGGACGTATATGAGCTTTGTTGATGGTGTGATATACGTTCCGTTTCACGTGAATCATCCATCGCCGGTTTTTCGAATTAACGAGCTATCGCGTAGGTTAGGTACCGGTTTAATTTTTTCTCCGTGAAACGGTATGTAATATGCAATTTGTTTTTAATGACAACACTGAATTCGAGAGATTCAAAATTTCAAAAATGTGTCTCCTGTCTGATATTATACACGCGAAAGCAACTGACGGTCTGTCTATCATGCTTTCACGCTTAAATCGCTTAACCAATTACAATAAAATTAGTATGGAAATAGCCCTTGAAGAAGGGCATAGGGTAATTAATATCCCGAATTTTAATGAATTCCCCCAGGGATCGAGTGATATAACCGAACTCTGGATATGACTGAATTCCACGCAGATGAAGTCGCGGGCAACAACTAGTAATATATGATAAGGATGCCTTTTAATATCTATCTCTCACAGCCACAAAGTCGAAGTAAATTCAGCAGAGCCTAGTTCAATAACACAGATGCATTCACTCCAGATAACGGGGTTCCTAATTGATATAGCACTTTGTTAAGCGATCGCTTTTAGATCTCTGCTTATTTATATTAATTCATCAGCGTTGTTTGGCGTGCTTCAGAAACCAGTCCAACATTATTATTAGAAACAGCCGGTAGGTAGGTACTTGTTAGTACTACGTCAAGGTTGCGAATCTAGGCCAAATAGTGAGATCTATAACGAAGCATTGCCAGCTGTATCTATAAATTTGAGAAATATATTTTCTTTCAGTTTTAATTCGGGCTCTATATAAAATAAAACGCCCACTTTAAATGATGTCTATGCTATAGCTACAGTGCCCTAGTAACTAATTCGGCTGAGTAATAAAGTAGTCGAACTACCTCTGCAGCGAGTGCTGTAAATCATGCGGAGTCCACTCCATTTTTGTCATAAATGACAGTATAAATAAAATAATAGGTAGCTGAGGCTCCATTTTTGTATCACTCGTCAGGCGTTGAGTGCACGTCGAGCGTTGTGTGCGTTCGATTTCTACCGATTTTCGTTTTGTTTTCGACAATAAAAAAACAAAATAATAATCATAATAACCCCTCTCTCCTTGGCCACCGAGCAATGGCAAAAACCGGCAGTGCTTAGTACCGCTGACCGAGAGGCCATTTGGAAGGAGGAGTTGCATGGAAGGTTCTTCATGGCGCTACACGAGTGTCATGTAAACGTGAAGGACTCTGTGCATTAGCTGCGTTTTGGGGACCTCTTTGGGGAAACCGAAGGGTTTGTCTGTGCAATACAGGACCAAGTCGTTATGACCCGTAATTACCGGAAGTATATCATAAAGGATGGGAAGACATATGCAGAGCCTGCCTCCAGCCTAGAGAGTCACTCAGGCATATTACTTCCGGTTGTCCTGTATTGGCCAATACCGAATATTTGCACAGACATAACCAAGCAGCTAAAATACTCCATCTCGAGCTAGCTTTCAAATATGGCCTCATAGGTGATAAGGTACCGTATTACAAGTACTCGCCGGAACCGGTGCTCGAAAATGACCGTGCTCGCTTATATTAGGACCGGTCTATCATTACGGACAGGACAGTTTCCGCCAACAAGCCTGATATCGTACTGATGGACCGGGCAGAGTCGCGTGTGTTCTTAGTGGACGTCACTGTTCCCTTCGACGAAAACCTTGTGAAAGCCGAAGCTGACAAAAAGTTAAAATATCTGAAGCTGGCACACGAGGTTTCCGATATGTGGCAAGTGACGTCCACTGAGATCATACCAATCGTAGTCTCAACCAACGGCCTCATCCCAATTTCTCTTCGCGACCAACTGAAGAGATTGGGACTGTCTGACGGACCGGTGACTGCGAGGCTTCAGCGGGCCATATTACTTGATAACGCCAGAATAGTCCGCCGATTCCTCTCTCTGTCGTCCTGACCCTCGGCCGTCTGGCCTCCTCTGCCGAGGGGCGTTCTCCCCTCCCTCGATTAGTCGAGGAACCGGGAAGATAAATAAAATCAATTTTAAAAATATTAATAATGTAATGTTTCATTCATTTTCATCGCAAACGAAACGAAAACCAATAGAGATCAAGCACAGACGACGCTCGATAAGCGCTCGATGCCAGACGAATGATTTAAAATAGAACCCCTGGTTTCTGGAAAATCGGAACGACCCGTTGCACCGGGTCGTTCCGATTTTCCCAGAGGTCCGGATTTTCCCAGTGATCCGGATTTTCCCAGAGGTCCGGATTTTCCCACAGGTCCGGATTTCGACCGGACAGTACGGTTTTCTTTACGTTTGTCCGGTCAAGGAAATGCTTGCAAACCGGACAAAGATCTTCATCTCATGCAACCAAAACTTATTAAAAAATAAGAGTAAATTATTAAAAAATAGATGTTTTACTGTTAATTAAGCCATACAGGAAGTACGAGACTCGTAACCTAGAAAGTTAGTTTATTGGAAACAGTAACACTTGTTAATAAATAAAAATTAAAGACTTGTCCGGGGGGGCTACCGCCAACTCATAGCGATCACTCGCTATCGCTTTCGTGATATTAGAACAATAGCTCAATTGTCACTTGTGACATTAAAACTATTGCTCTAATGTCACAATAGCGATAGCTAGTGATCGTTATGAGTTAGGCGGTAGCCCCCTAGTTTGTCATTCCAGCACACTTAGTAACCCTACCTGAGTGCAGAAAAAGACAGTTCATATTCTACCTTTTACTCTAACATGTTTCGATATACCTACGATCTTTTGTTTTCTTATTCAACCTTATTTCAGATAAATCGAACTTCCACTATTGGGCTAGCAAGAGTTCAATAATTTCTAGCCTGACGTGGTCGAGCGGCCGACCTAAGTTTTCCTTTTCAGACAGACTCAAAACATTGAAAAGCAAGCGTTTTAAAATAATTGCCTTGAAATGCGTATTATATTATAATACTATGTTAAATTGCTATTTCAAAGCAATAAGAAAAAGTCAACTCCTCCATCCCTCTCCTAAACTAGACTATGAGATATACAGGATTATTTTTAGACCACCCGCCAAATGATATCCTGTCATTCTATAGCAGTAATACAATTTATGGAAATAAAAAAAAACGATATTTTTTTACCATTTTGTTGTTTTCACTTGAGCAGAAGCATGGGTTCGCTGAGTCTGAAGAAGTATGACAAGTTAGATAAAGTTGAACTTTAGCTGCTAAAATACTATCTATTAAAGACTTAGTTATAATGTCCTTTTCGTTGTTATTCTACAGAAACAGTGGGGCTAAAATATTGATCGCATACAAATTGGAAATAAACGTCTGTTTGTAACCGATCTAACTAGGCAACACAGCACAGGTTAAACTTTAGAACGAACTATGTACATACTCGTATTACACAAGACAGCAGGCCAGTTGACCTATAGACCGTTCTTCCGTCGCTCGTAACGTGTTGCGTGTAACGTCTGCGGTTTTCCCAGCGCGACGCTTAACGTGTTGTCGATAGTACAATACCGTTGAGTTGAGTCTCCAAACTCTCCAATCCAGTCGCATTGTTCCCAAAATGTTTCCCGCTAAACGGCCCGCCTCGGTGGTGGGGCGTCCGCGTGCGCTAAGGGGTTCAGTAGGTCAATGAACGCGGAGACAGCGCGCGGTGTGAGGCAGACCTGCCACGCTACGCGCTGTTGCGAAACACTGTCTCTGCGACCTTGGTACATGCCACGAGAGGGCGCCGCGAAAATTCCGATGTCATCGGTGGTCGATGTCGATACTATAGTATGTACCGTACCTACCTACCTTTTATCAATCATGTGAATGTCATTGGTATCTATACTTATTATCTACCTTTTGTACGGTGTGTTTCTGCATATAGTGCACACACGAGGCAGGGGACAAAAGGGGGTCATATCAATGAAATAAACGCCAACGTGTTACGGGATCCTTAAAGACCAATAGTGCCATCAAAACACAAATGTTGTCCATTATTATCACACACAATTAATAACAGAGGATTAAAGGATAAAAAAAGCGTTAATTTTTTTGTATTTTTTTATATAAATCCAATTTTTCCAACACAGTCTAGTCGAGAATAATCTACATCTAACTGTAGTATTATTATTCTAAGGCTTCAATTAAGTCGAAACTAATAATAGTAAAAGTGTCCAATCACACGACTGAACTAGAAAAATTTGCGAAGTTATCGGTACTGCGGTCTCCAACAACCCGTTTCGGATAATCATAGCTAATATGCTACAAATTAACATAGAGACACGATTTATGTAATGTTTGAAAGCTGAAAAAAAACAGATTGAAATAAGCACCAATACCATATAGAGGGTATTTTTTGTTAAAAATTGGATTTAACCCGGCGTCTGTGTGGTAGAAAATTAGAACGAGGACTGTAAGGTAGGAGCGTCAGATAAATGTACATATGAAATTCAGAAAACGAAAAACACATTGGTACATGGCAGGATCGATCGCGGGCCTCCCGATTCTACTCGGGGCACAGACCAGCGAGCGGACCTAAAAAGGCCGCATCGCAGAATCATATTATGATTCATACTATAAATGGAGTGCAATTTATCATAAGCAATTATTCTATTTGACAGCTTTGTATGAATATTCGTAAAACAAATTAGGCATTGCTAAAGTGTCAATTGGGGCCATTTTACGAATATTCATGTATGAATACAAAGCTGTCAAACAGAATTTGCTTACGATGAGTTGCACTCAATTCATAATATGATTCGTATTATGATTCTGCGATGCGGCCTTTTTAGGTCCGCAGTGCCGAGACCCCAGCGTGCAGCGCCACCGACGACGCTCCGAAACCGACCGAATGAATATCAAATGTGGTATCTCCTATGCCCACATTAGTTTTAAGATTTTTTTGTATCGCACTGTTTCAGTCTTGTACAACGAATATAGATAGGTATTGATGATAAACAATAAAATACGGGACTTTGTAATCACAAAAAAATAATAATATGGTAAGTTCTTATTAGTGATATCCGGGGTATTCAACCCTTTATCATACACGTTTTAACTATCTAGGAAACTACGTTGCTTCTCCGCACTTCATAAGTACACAACAGTTTGGTAATTGTTATATCTACATTACTCAAACCAATTATTCCCCTCGCGAAGCCATATCATGCAACTGTTATCTTCATAATAGTAGCGCAAGGTCTTTGACTCTTACACTAGATTGACGGACACAAATTTAATAACAATATATCTATTGTTAATAAATGTATTAATAGGCACAAAGGTCTTTTAAAAAAATGTTGTCGTGTGACCCATAAAGGCGAATATTTACGGATCAGTTTACAGGGTATCAATTTGTGGATGTTTAATGAGTGTGTGGAAATAAGGAAACAGTGAAATGAAAATGAGGTTCCTTAGTGTTCTAGTATTGGCATTTCCATACTCAGCATAAAAAATCCAGTTCAACGAGGTGCTACAAACCAAACCATACATTGAATTTATAACGAAAAGTAGGCTCTAGGTGTCATGCATGACCCCAAAATTGGTTCTAAAAACTTCCAAAATGGGCAAAACTAGAATTCATATCCTATAATGTAGCAAAAAACCCAAATTCTCCTCGTGGCTCTTTTTTTTCGTTTTGGTTTGTAATTTTTAAGGCTTTTCGACAAATTTTTGACATAACGGCTCTAGTGAACGGTATTAAAAAATACAGATGCTATTTTTTAAAGCTGATGAGCTCGTTCCTTATTCATAAATATATAAAAATATTTCTAAGTACTTTGCCTTTTCCTTCTATGCATTAATTAAGTTCTGTTCTATTTATTTTATTGTCATTCTCGAATTTTAGAGGTAAGTAATGTTTATTAGACAGATTTGTTCCCTGCGATCGACTTTATTAATCGGTTCAGACAGACGATTATCGAAAAATCTGTGAATGTAGTTTGTATTGATTTTAAAATCAAAATAAAGTGTACCGCCTCCTTCTTTCGACTCGTTGTCCAGCCAGGGACTAGGAGAAGGCAACATGTACTTTTGTCTTTTTGAGAATCTGTCCATATGAGAATCTGTCCTTTTGAGAATCTGTCCTTATGCGAATAAAGGGTGCGGCCGATCTCTTACGCGTTGGACAGAACTTATACGGCCTTACCACAAAAAATTTTTAAACACTGTCTAAACTTAAACACTGTTTAAACATGATGCTGTCTCTATCTATCCTTTTAAAATAAATGAAACAGCATCATGTTTAAACAGTGTTTAACTTAAGACAGTGTTTAAAAACTTTTTGTGGTAAGGCCGATAAAGTCTGTTACGCAGACCTTTATGGTTCAGTGCACTCGTAATGCTGAAAACCGAAGTGATCGCAGGGTTTACGTTGTCCAATGCGCATACATCGTCTTGAACCACGACCACTGTGTCAAGAGTGCACAACTGATGAGGATAATCCCTACCGCCTCTATTCTTTTTCTTTTACATACTTTGACAGCTGTGTGACAATAGTAGATTAGTAGCTAAGGGCTGTAAGGCATCAATTGCAGCCCGAGATAATTCAAGGCGCACGAGCGCAGCGAGGGCGCCTATATTTCGAGGGTGCAATTGGTGCTTACACCCGAGCTAACTACTCTGCTTTACATCTCGATTGTGAGATAAGTAGGTCCTTATTACCCCCAAATAGGGCTTGTAGGTGGCCAATAAGCGCTCTAGGATAATAATGTAGCTTGGAAAGCCCTAGGGCGGTAAGTAATTAAAAAAAACACTTCACTATTTCAAAAAGTTCGCGTACATCTCACCATCATACTGACAATAAATTACTTACCGCCCTAGGGCTTTTCAAGCTACATTATTACCCTAGAGCGCTAATTGGTCACCTAAAAGCCCCAGGGTAATAAGAACCTACTTACCGAACATGAGAGATGTAAAAATAATTTAGTAATATAGAATCAGGTAAATACGCCACGGAGCACATTTCAGTAGAAACCTACCGAATGTTGCGGTAAAGCTACTGAATTGCGCCCTTCAACCCAAAAGTGCCTTGGGTACCAGCATCGCACTATTTCCTGAAGGACTATCTGAAGCGATGTTTCTATGCTAACATGCCTATGTATCTTGAAGACTATTCGGGATGGACGCTGTTAAAACGAGACCTCTGGAAGTGTGTGATGTGAAGAAAAGCGCGATGAAAACTAATAAATCGAGCGACGGATATTTGGCAAATGTTTCGTACGTAAAGGCCAGTCTTTCAATTTAAATTCAAAAAAGAATGTTGATAAAGTCTTTTTTTGAATTTCAATTAAAAAAAAAGCAAGTCGATAAAGATTATTACAAGTTAGCAAGTTACAAGCTTTTATTTACTTTCACCTGTCTGTAATGAAATCATGCAAGTTAAATTTGACCCACTTCCCGGCCTCCGATTGAGCTGAAATTTTGCATGCATATGTATATCGCGTGACAATATTATGATGATAGCTTTTAGCTTGTATTAAAAAAAGTTTTTTTAAATAATTTTACTTATTTTTGATTTGATAACGTTCTTATTAACGTTATTAACACTATATCGTTCTTATTACATTTAACGTTATATGTATTATTAACTCGAAATTGTAACAAAAGAGAAACTACATTATAAAAGGGTATTATTAATTAAGTACAGATAATCTCAAGATAAGGTTAACGGAACCAGCCATCTGTTCTGTTGTTTTGCAACCTTGATGTTGTTATTTAGTTATTTGCGTGAATGGAATTATAATGCAGTGTTGTATTGTGTTGTATTGTGGCCGTGAGTATTTGCAGTGTCTAAGATAAGAAAATTTTCGATGCATTCGTATATAAATTACTAGCTGTAGCTACCGGGGTTTACACGCATAAGACCACAAACGCGAAATACCAACTCTACGCAAAAAACCACTTTAGCAAAACACCAACTACGCATAACGCCAACATGAATGTTAGCAAAATACCAATTACGCTAAATACCATATACGCGAAATACCTACTATCACATTTCGCGAAATACCAACCTACATTAGGAACTCCACCCTATTGATGATGATTGAGTTAATTTTGGTGAAAAGAAAAGATGGTGCAATGTGAAACACATTTAATATGCATTTTCCAATATATTAAGATTTATTGATTATAGGATGAAACAACACAGCACACACAACCTGAGAATTTCTTCACAGCTGTGTGCAGGTTTCCTCACGATGTTTTCCTTCACCGTAAAAGCATTGAATAAACGTACATATGAAACAAATCACATTGGTACGCATAGGGTTCGAACTTTCGAAGCCATACCTCCCGATTGAGAGGCAACGGCCTTATGCACTACGCCATCGACGCTTTCTGAAGGTTTGTTTGTATACTGACATATCATCCTTGAAATCAAATCATAGACATTATTATAATTATCTAGGTACTTATAAAAATAAAACCTCGTTAGATAAAGACTGGTTGTTGTTGTACACTACTTCTTTGCAATCATACCAGTTGGTGTTTGGCGTTTGTGGTATTGTACATGTTTGGTATATTGCGTAATTAATAATGTCGCAAAAGAACACAAAACGTCAGGTTGGTGTTTTGCATTTGTGGTATTTTACGTAGTTGGTAATTAGCGTAATAATTTTTATAAATTCGCAAAACACCAAAAAACCTCGGGTTGGTATTTTGCGATTGTGGTATTATGCGTCTAAACCGCTACCGGCACGTGGTTCCACCAGCGTGAACATCTATATACAAATAAATAAAATTGAAGTGTCTGTTTTTAATGTCAAAATAACAAGTTTTTACTAAATGGGTATGAATGTATACCAGGTACCAATAACAAAAACACAATTGAAAATTTTTTTGTCTGTCTGTCTGTCTGTTTGTTTCCGCTAATCTCCGGAACGACTGGACCAATGTTGACGGGACTTTCACTAATAGATAGCTAATTATATAAGGTATAACATAGGCTTTTTATCAACTGCTGAAGCTGCTGGTTGCTGGTTTGTTGTTGGTTGGCTGGATGATAGATTTCGATAAATTAGCTCATTTATTTATATATTAACGGCCTTACAAATAAAAACTTATACCGAGGATAATCCTCGGAATAATTTATTCTGTGTTTTGTCTTGTTTTAGCACATGTCAGATGTGATATGTCAAAATAAGACAAAACACGGAATAACTATTTCGAGGTTATTCCTAGGAATAAGTTTTTTATTTGTAAGGCCGTGATTCTTTATTAACTTATATTCGTGCAACGGCGGACTTAATGCCTGAGGCATTTTCTTCCAATCAACCTAGCTTTATCAATAACATACTTACCTCATTGTATTTTATTGATGTGTCCAAAACTGATTAATATTTCATATCATTTAAATCCAGTTATTTTGATGAGGATAAGGCTTATTTTGATACAAGTAGGCGTGTCAAGTTGATGGAAAGAATAGTTGTCTTTTTTTCAATATACTATCATATCAAAGTTCTAAAATCTACGATAAACTGCTACGATTAGAGATTACGAATCAATATCTTCGTCTGTACAGATAATGCGATTGCATGTTAAAAAATAATATTCTGAGTACACGCCCTGTACAATGGAAGGAGTTAGAGTTGCTTTTAAAATAGCTTTTTTATTGCGTTCCTTAGATTGAATATTAAATAAATTAATAGTAGCTTTTATTATTGCATTGTCACGCGATATTCATATGCATGCAAAATTTCAGCTCAATCGGAGACCGGGAAGTGGCTCAAATTTAGCTTGTAAAATTTCATTACAGACACGGGACAGGTGAAAGTAAATAAAAGCTTGTAATAAAATGATAATCACCCACATGGTGGCCTTTTATTGTCAAAAATAATAAATAACAGTAAACTCCCATTCAAGCTACACATTTACACTACGAAAACCGTCACTATTACGAGCCACATAAGAACAATCCAAAGGTCAAACAGCATAGCTTGATAAGGATTACCCGTAATATGTATGTACTACCGGACATGTGAGTAGTAGTACCACGGGCAAAAAAAATACCCGTAGTATGCCCTGCACGTATGTATTATGTTCCAAATTAGACAATAACTATACTTTAAAGCAAACCAAAAAAAAAATTTCCTTATAATTCGCATATAATTCGCAGTAAACCATTTTGTATGAAAACCGATCGGCAACAACATCCGAGGATATTTCGGGGTTTTCAACGACTTCCTCCAAAGCGGGGACAGTAAACCCTGGTTACATTTATATGTACGTTGGCTTGTGATGTTGCCCATAAACCTGCTGATAAAGCTTGGCCTGAGGGGCAGTTAAAGGGGGGTGGGGGGGTAAGATAGATCGCGTGCCGCCCCAACGTTATACGTGAGCGGGACCTCGAAAACTGGGCTATTTCATTCATCCCATGTTTCAATCGGCTTTTCCCGTGAATATTAACAAATTTTCTAAAATTAAGGGAAAGCGCTGCGAGATGCAGATGTTAACAATAAAATGTTAGTTTTGTGTATAATTTGAGATCGTTTATTTTTGTAAAAATGGTTTCATTCTTTTATTTTTTTATATTGTTTCTGGAAAAATTAGTAGAATACAAAAATTGCATTCTTGAAAATTCTTTGAAATGCGAACAACAACAATAAATTTACAACAACAACAGAATCAATGTTGAAATTCCCCATACAAATAGTTGGGTCTGTGAAAAAATGTATGGGGAATTAGAAAATTAATTTTACAATTTCGAATTTTCAAAGACGCTATATTTTTTATATGACAATGTTAACATGTGTAGGTTGCGAAAGTGTCCGAAAGGGTTCCCATCGCCTTGTCCCTGGTCTATTCTCTCCGTCTGATGACGAGGAGGATGCGGCGGTGATGGCCATCCTTGTACCAAGGCGTTTGTGAGGAGGCATCGTTGGGTTTAGTCGGTAGGTCGCGGTTTCTGGCTGGCATTCTGCCCCTAGGGACCGAGGAGAGTCTGACATAACCGCGCGTTTTCCCGAGCGCGATGTATACGTAATGCATTTCCCTACGTTAAAAAAAGAGTATTTACCAAACGCCTTCTATTTTGTGTTAATATTGTTAATAAGTAGAAAGTTAAAATATCATATAACGAATACATAAGTGGGATCCGCAGAAAGTACACAATAAAATTATAAAAAGTTAATATTTTACTTATGAATGTTTCAATTTAAGGCGCTACTTCTCCGTTTTATACAATTTCGATGCAGTTCTCAAATTCATATATATGATATTGTTGAACATTTTATCTAAACATTCTTAAAGACAGAAACATGATTCATAATATTTCACTCGATAGAAAAAAAATCCAAAGATTATTCTGTTCAATATTTTAAAACAGCTGTGAATCAGAAAATAAAATAATGAATGGCATAAAAGTGTTACCAATAGATATGCATTTTTATTGTCTAGAAAATTGCAAAAATACATCTTTTATTTTGTACTCCAGTTTTCCAAAAATCTAATAGACATGTAAAAAGTAACGTTTTCGTTCGGTCACGGGCGCGTAAGCGACATTAGAAGCTATACGATTATCAACTATATTACCTCGCCGTGCACGTGTAGATTTTCAGGAAAACCTCGCCTTAAGAAATTTTACGATACGAAATATTTTGGAAAAGCCTTTTATTTTTACTGTAACGTGTAATGTACTTTATTTTATCTCGTGTATACAGTTTTGTATAAAAATCTTGAAAAAAAAATTGTAACTTTAACCTTGAATATCTCGGCAACTATTAGTTTCACAACCATGGTCTAGAAGACAAAAACTATAATGATGATGGGAGCAATACCTCACGTATCGTTTCGGCTTCAGTACCGGTCTTTTTACACCCTGTATATTGTATGTTATTATATTAATAGTGTGATTATAAATCTGATGTTGTGTTCCATAAAATAAAATTACAATAACGTTACTATGTTAAATGTTTTGCTACCTTAAAAGTTAAAGAACCGCCAGTCCACACAGCTAGAATAGAAACGTTAAACATAGAACCTCCTCCTTTTTCGAAGACAGTTGTATAGTTTTCTGCGGGTGTCCATTTATGTTACTCTAGCTAGATCCATGTCTAATAATAATGCGATAATTCGTTCGCCCATCAGCGGAACAGGGAACAGCTGGGGCGGCGCGGCGCGTGCGCAGCATTCCTACGGTCAACGTACGCACATTACACGCACACATCCGTTCAAGCAACCTGCTTCTTGTAACGAGACTTTTTGTGAACATTTATAAACGATTGCTACTTTTTATTCTTTATACTTATAGTTGATGCAAAGTCAAAATCCTTCGGTTTGTAAGATTTACTATAGTTAAAGATGTACCCACCAAATGTATGGACTTGTAAAGACTTGACATTTGATATAGTTGAAGCCGTTTGAAAAAATAGCACGTTTGAAAAAATTGGTGTAGTTTTCACAACAGTTTTGGACTTTCACAATCTCAATTTATATGATGTTAAGAGAACTACATAAGACGTACCATAAAATTCTAAATAATATTTGATCAATCATAATAAGAATTGTGAACCGTTTAACTTCAACGAGCTAGCGTAAGTATGTATAATGTATAAAGATTTTACATATAACACCACTACTTCGAGTGAAAAGAAACTTTCGATATAAAAAAGCCATATCGCACCTTAAAACACATCGTGCTAGAGCAGCTTCTTTCTACCTACCCCACACCCTACCTATAGCAGCACCTACTTTAACCGCCATTTAAAAAACAGTGCGCAGTAGAATATCACATTGGTTAATACAACATTTTTAACACTGCTACGAGAGGATTTAGTAAATGACTGTAAGAACGATATCTTTCAAACTAGATCAACCGTTATACTATAAGATCCAAACCGGTTAGGGACCACTGGAGGCTACCTCGAAAGAATGACGAAATCTCTTTAGCTGCCGCCAAACAACCTTCAGAACAAGAATGCTAGTTGTGAAGAAAAATTCTAGTGAATATCATTATAGTACATTATTACTGCGGAGTGCCAAGGATTGGAAGAGTGCAGCTGCAGCATTGCCGGAGTCCGACGATGTTCAGTTATGGCCAAGGCTTGTATAGTAGGCTGTCCCGTCTAATGGCAAATTTTAAAAATTTCAAGGACCGGTAGAGGCCTCAAGATGACAGATATTTATTTAAACTTAATGATAATCGTAACCTTTGTGTCAAAACGCAACTTTTGATACCTCTTGCGTAAGCTTAAAAATTTTGTATGATTTATAGTTACTGTTAATGTTATGAACCCCTAAAAATGGTAAATTTTATAAACTTCAAGGACCGGTAGAGGCCTCAAGATGACAAATATTTAATTAAATTTGATGATTATCGTAATCTCTGTGTCAAAACCCAACTTTTGATACATCTTGCATAGTCATAGCTCAAAAAAAAATTCCCCATACATGGACGGGACAGCTTATTGTATAGTGCTTTTCTCAAACATGCGGGTAAAATACAATAAATGTTTTGTGTTGAAATATCCGCTCTGTAGGTATTTGTCAAACTATAAGAAATTCAAGCATATCATTCGGACTTCGACACCCTTCACTGTTTATTTTCATATACTTGCTGCGAAACCAGTCATGCCAGTTCGTAATTTAAATAAAACTTAATTGAGTTATCTTATACCCCTAATAATCATGCTTTAAATAAATGCCTAACTTCATTTTCAAATCACATTGCCGGCCGCCCGAGCACGCTAGAAAATTGTTAGCCACTACTCGTATTTAACCCAGTACTGCAAGTACGATTTATTCCAAAGAACATTGTTGTGTACAGTCGTATACGGAGCATGTTTGAGAAAAAACATATTCACTCAATTAAGAAACTATCCAATACCTACTCAAATTCTGACTAAAAAGAGTGTAACCATCTAACGTTATCAATTTTATATTCTTTCTATCACAAATGTTCAAAAATGCTCCACGGAAAGCGAGGTGTAATTCTTCACTCGGCGAAAATTAGCGGCAGCCTGTTCCCGCCGTACCTACCGGGATAATCTACAATTCTCCCGCAGATGAGAGCCGCGCGATCGATCGAGGCTACGTCTGTTTCGTACGGAGATCTGGAAACCGGGACTCATACAAGGCACACGTCCCAAATACTGAGGAGATTTTCTAATTTACTTTACTAAGGGCTTGTTTCACAATCGAAAAGTAAGTATTGAATAGCTTACTTGACAGATGATTTGACGGTTGTTATATGAAAAATATGTCGAAGAATCTGTCAAGTAAGCTATTCAAAACTTACTTATTCATTGTGAAACAGACCCTAAGTATTTCTTTTTACCGGTTACTATTGGTGTCATTTTTCGTACTTCCGATCCGCAGATTACCCACGTGGTGTTCGGTTTCGCTTTTTTTCTAGTAATATCGGATTTTAATTTCCTTTATAGGCTTAAGATGCCATCCGCCCAACCTCAATAAAGAAGAAAAGTGACACATGAGTATGAGTATGAGTGATGTGTTTTAAACATTCCGTTTCTATTCGTAATTCTGCATTCTCCAATCATTCGATTGGCCTTGAACGTCGTATGCACTCATTTCTATAGTTTTTCCGTTGAATATTCGGCGAAAAAGACAGACAGACTTTGTCTGTCTGTTTGGTACACTTTCACGCCTAAACCGCTAAACCAATTTTAAAGAAATTTGGTAGTTATAGGGATAGCTCAATCCCTGAGGAAGGACATAATTAGGCTACTTTTTCAATATTCAGCAAAAACGCAGGTTTTGGTTGTACAGTAGATCCAACCAAAAACATTCTGTAAAAAACTAGTCAAGTCTCGATGGAGCTGCTTGTTTATCTCTAAAAAGTAATAAAATCTAGAAAAAGTCGTGCCAAGTCTAAATTTCCTTACTGCGATTTCTTTATTATTATAGTTAATGTTGTGTGACTTGGCCGTTGACTTGTACCCACTAACGTATGAAGAAAGTTCAACGATCAAGTCAAACAACATTAACTATAATAATAAAGAAATCGCAGTAAGGAACCTTAGACTTGGCACGACTTTGTCTATAGATTTCATTACTTTTTAGAGATAAACAAGCAGCTCCATCGAGACTTGGCTAGGTTTTTACAGAATGTTTTTGGTGGGATTTCACTTCTTTTTGTAGAAACGTGAGCTTATTGATTTATTTTATTAGATTTTCTTATTTGACACGGTTTTTTTCTTTATAGGGGTAGTTTTTTTATTATTACAAATCTTTCTTTTCTTTTCTTTATTGGAAGCGGCCCACCAAGTTGAATATTTTTTGTAAAGGCGGTATGTCGATATCTCTAATAGTTTGGTTGGGCTCTTGTGTTTTCTAATCAGGGTCACCAGGTACTCCAGATCTTCGATTGTCCTAGTTTTTATAGTTTTCCCTTTATGTGGCCATTAAACCCTAACTCTGTACCAATTTTCAGCTCTCTGAGTTTATGGGAAGTACTAGTTCTATTATGATGATCATGAGTGAATGTCATAAATGCGAAACTTTGCTTTCGCTTAAGTTCGGAACTAAATGACCTACAGACTTGAAATTTTGGATTTTAAGTATGTGATTATAGCTTACTGGATGACGAAAATTTCTGCGTTCTGGTTTTATGTGAGGACTGAGTTTGCAGCATAAGCGAGGGATGACTGATGAATGTTAAGTTGAGGGAGAGTGTCCAAATATACCAATATTTCTATGTTCTATTTGACTGACAATCAAACATGTGTCACTTCAATAAATATAGGTCTGCATAACCAAAACCTTCGCCTTTGCTGAATTTAAACTACTTTTGTACCAAATTTTAATAAATTCTCTAGGCAACGCAGACGAAGTCGAAGACAGCAGCTAGTACCATATATAAGCAATAAAATATGTAGATATACTACAAGATTTATTTAGGTATCGACCACAGTTTTTGATTGATATTTACTTGCACAAACCCGATCAAATCAATTCTAAGCGCATAGCATGGTTGAATAGACGAAAGTCACACACAGTACAGTCGGGGTACGAAAACCATCGTCAGTAAAAAAATATTCCTTTATAATCGTCATATACTCTTAGTACCTTTTGTAACCAAAGTACTAAGTAGGCAAGTGCATATAAAATTATACTTACTTGATATGAAAACAAGGGTCAAAATAGTATGTACACCTCTGATCTGACCTGTATATTTAGTTTCAAATCAACATCAAACCTTTTTAATGACCTAGTCAAATAAACAACTTCCTAAGAGTTCCAATCAATATGTTCTATTTAATTGTCAGTGTCAATATTTTCTATTGTAACCTGTCACTATAAGTCGATTAGCCTCTAACTTATTGCAAACGTCAATGCGATACTTCTGTTTCGATTGAAATGAAACGTTAGCAGGACTGATAAAATATGCCGATGTCGACTTTAAGGTGACGAACCTTTTCTTATAGTCTACGTATCAAATGTGTTTACATGGGAAAATAAGAGGGACTTTCAAAAACCCTACTTATCGGCATTGACATATCGGACTAAGAATACTGAAAAAATATTTACGTCACTGTAACGTCACTGACAGCACGAGTACAACAGACAAGAATATTACCAGTAATACGATTTCAAAAAATACTAAAAATGCCGTGTAAACACATTTAATCGACAGACTATATACCCCGACTGTACGTGTGAAATAATCAAGTCTGCGACCACGGTGTGTCGCTGTCGCAACGAAACGTTGTGTTGGGTAATCAATGCACATTTTGTTTCTTTTCAAATCTTGATACGCGTTAATAGAACTTGATAAATAGGTACTCCATCCACCGACTGCAATTTTTATCATTGCACCTATTTGTCATGTTTTATTTGCTATACTTGTCTATATATAGGTACCGATGTGTTTTGAATTAATAAAAGGCACATTACTTCCGTCTCTGTCCGCCGCTTACTGGCTATGCAGCTGTGTACTAACATAGATAGATATATACTTTATACTTCAGTAGCTATTAATCGGTCCAAAGCCCTTCAAATCATCCCAATCACAGAATATTTTCAAATTGCTCGATGTACTTATGCGTATACGTACTAGACTAGCTAGGTAGGTCGAGCGCACTGGCAAGTCCATGCGACAAAATTAACGAAAAACTATAATATTTCAACAGGGTTGTAGGAATACTAATGTATTAATACAATTATTATATTCTAAATATGTGTGGGTGAGCGTTATCGTTATTAACTGAAAAAAACCCCTAGAAAATATATACCACAGTTCCGCAATTTTTTTTTTTTAACATAGTCAATTCGTGAATATTTGTTCGTGGGTGCGAGGTGTTAATAATTTGAGATTCACGAGTTTATTCCGTATCAAATCAATAAACATATTAATGTGTGATAATATAGCAGGAATTTGCTTATATTATAGGCTGATAGGCTTGAAGGCTAATAAATCAAAAGTTACTTTGTCTGAACGTCGTCAGTAGTCGATGGAAATACATTATGATATACAGTACACACCATCCCTTTCCTTTCACAATTTTTAATAACAACATTGCACATTATATTGCGACGAAATAACAATACATACAACAGTTAAAAGGAATAAATAAATCATATGCAAATAAAATCATAATTGTTGTAAACACATGAGACACATCACTAGCTTATACTCGTAAGTATTCCTTATACCTATTACCAAATCCGTTAGTGTGAAATTCAAGATACGATCTTCAGCTTTACAGAGGTAAAATCCAAGTGATTTTTGTAGGTATGTATTATACATTTATATGTTTGTATGCGAGTCACAAATAAATTACACAATCTTCCATTTCAATAGCCAAATATATGAAGCAATCAACACAAGGTAGGAATAATAAATAGTGAACTTCAGTGAAACGAATTCCACAAAATTTCATTCGCAATTAAAACATTCATTGCTCGCACAGGCCCTGATCTTATCCTCGTTATCTGTGTGCAGAGCGCCGTGAACGCGACCAAAGTCAACCTCGCAAGCCCTCAGGTCCCTCTTGCTCCTCTTAGGGCTGCTCCAATTTTCACCCTCCGTGCCGCTTCGTGACCCAGATTCACCGCTCATTTGCCGTGGGTTTAAAACGGGGTTGCATGTAATCGTTCTTTGCCCCCGCACACAGATGGCTTCTATTCAGGATTGAAAATCTTCATCTCGCTGGTGAATTTTTAACGAGACCGAGGAATCAATGTTCCGGCGAATTTGATGATTGGGAACAAAAAGGGATTTAAATTTTCGTACTTTAAAGTCTTTGGATCTCCATTACACGCCAGGCAACGCCAATATTTCCCATACAGTAGGTAAGAAGGTTAGCTACTTTGGTATACGAGTACACCTAAGTCGAATAGCATCCCGCATCCTCCCTTTATTTTTATTCCACATACAACTCCAAGTAACTTGCACTACACCATTCAAATCCACTTTAAGATAAGTCATAACTATGACTAGTATAGTGATTCATTTATTAAATAACACAAGAATCATCATCATCGTAAGCCGATTTGAGGCATTCAATTTTAAGTGACGGATATAAGAATCCATTGCAGTTTATACCCTGTCTAAATACTTGCCACACACAATTTTGTCGCAGAAAAAGACTTACTAAGAGTTATTTTATTTTATCAACATAAACATGTCAGATTCAGGCACATGGCATTTTCAGACACACTGCAGGCTCGGAGACAGCACAGGGTTGCGTATGGCAGTTAAGGAAGCTGAAGGTGACATTTTGAAAGAAGTCTTATTTAATTTAAAACATTTAATTAATATAATTCTTCAATAATTTAATAAGCACAGGCTTGCGTATGGCAGTTGAGGTAGAGCTGAAGGTGACATTTTGAAAGAAGTGTTATTTAACACATTTTATTAATATAGTTCATTATTTTAACATATACGAAGTTGTAGAGTACACAGTAGCTTTTTCACGAACGTTATGATTAAGGAGTAGGGAGTCGATATTAGTTTTTGTAATAGCAACATATGGACTTTCACAAACCTCACCTGAGTGTGGTTTCTTAATGCATCAACATTGACTCTGATGCCCCCAGCATCCTAAAGGCTTACTTAGTGATAGCTTGTCGGCAAGGTACAAATTATATGAGACTTTGTCAAAATGTATAGTACGATTTTCACTGATAAATTTTATAAATGGTAGAGTATAGGTAATTTTTTAAATTGGGATTATTCCAGTTTAGTTTGCTATCTCTACGGGTTTCCGAAAAAAAGAGTTGACTGACAGACAGGCGATGGACTACAACAACGAAGTGATTCTAAAAGGGGTCCGTACGAATTACGAAATGACACTATAAAACACAAAAAACTTCCTTCAACAAAGAAATAAAGTATTTTTTTGTTGTGAATGCTAAATTCAAACACCTTCAAATCACGATCTAGTAAATAGCGAAGTACCTACCTACCTATTCTAGAGTCGAGCATTGAATCGCGAGCGTAGCGAATGTACAATTTCATAACGAAAAGCATGATCTACGTAAATTAACTATTAAGAAAATCGCCAAAAACATTCATTTCAGGCTGCAAAGGAATTCTTTTTATGTTGAAGTGGTGAATATTATCCAACTGCCTCATGAGCAGAACTCGAAAGTAAGTGTTCGATTTTTCTTAGTTATACTATACCTACCTACCTCGACTTGTTTTAAATACACTATTCAAATCATAAGAAAGTGAGACAATCCAACTAGGTTCTCTCACGCGAGAGGTCGGCGACCGCGTTCGCGACTAGTGTCGTAATCTGACTCCGCAAGGCCGTATGTAGCGACAGTCTGTTGAAGCCTAAAACTTCGGTAATTATATGCAAAGCAGGTGAGTATATTTCATTACCCTACTTCTTTGTTATGCGAGATCACACGAGAGAGGTTGAAACAATTTCCCAGCATTTTCGGTTCATTCATTTTGAGAGCGGGTTAGAGAACATGCCTTTTTTTACAAGCTTTTATTTAACTTGCAATGTTAGTATGTTCGGGTGGAATCTTGCAACTCAATTTTGAAGTAGATATCTTTAACCGATTGAGCTGAAATTTTGTATACACGTTCAGTTTGGATGACAATGCATGGTTGACTGTGTGACGTCATTTTAAATCCAAGATGGCGGCATACCCAAGATGGCGGATCAATTATTTTTAATGCACCCCTACAATATCAATAGTATCAAATAAAAGGTTTTGCTAAGAGTAACTCGAAAAATAATGTGACGTCACTATTTATCCAATATGGCGGACTTCTAAAGCTTGAAAATCAATTTTGAAGTAGATATCTTTAACCGATTGAGCTGAAATTTTGTATACACACAGTTTGGATGAAAATGCGCGGTTAATTGTGTGACGTCATTCTAAATCCAAGATGGCTGCATACCCAAGATGGCGGACCAATTATTTTTAATGCACTCCTACAATATGTGTATCAAATAAAAGGTCTTGCTAAGAATAACTTGAAAAATTAAGTGATGTCACTATTAATCCATTATGTCGTACTTCTAAAGCTAAAAATCAATTTTGAAGGAGATATCTTAAACCGATTGTGCTGAAATTCTGTATAGACGTTCCGGCAAACGACCTTGCAACAATGATGCATTGAATGAGATGAACAGACTGAGAAACGTGTCCAGTGATAACTAAAAAGTAAAAAATAAATTAAATGTAAAAAAACCTTTTTAAAAACAAGCTTTTATTTAAATGCGCTAAAAAGAATTAATAAACTTTTACACTAAAACTTTTACTTATAACGTAATTTCACATTTGACACAATTTATATGACATAAAAGCTTGTCGCGAGATTTACTTTTGTAGATAAACACGTAAATTAAATAATTTGATGTGAATAATTTTATACATTACAATTTTCAAAGTAAATACGAGTCGGTACTTAAAAGTACTCTTTTAAGTACTTTTAAGTTACTATACACAAGTAAATCTCGCGACAAGCTTTTATGTCATATAAATTGTGTCAAATGTGAAATTACGTTATAAGTAAAAGTTTTAGTGTAAAAGTTTATTAATTCTTTTTAGCGCATTTAAATAAAAGCTTGTTTTTAAAAAGGTTTTTTTTACATTTTTGTAATTAAAAATTGTCCGCATTTTGATGTGATTTCTTTAATATTATTTGATTATTATTATGTTAATTTTAGGTATGATTTATTTATTTAAACAAGGCATGTAACCTTGTCTGTTTGTTATTGATTTTATACATTTTTGAAATTGCATACACTTACATGGTCTTGTTCGTTTATTTGCTTCATTTTTTGTGGCAAAGAAAAAAAGAAAAGCATATAGATTTATGCTAACGACAAAAACAAGTAAAAATTATTTTTAAACCATGACATTTGCCCTTATAAATTATGTGTCAACTAACTAGCGGTCCCTGAAGACAAAAGCTCTTGTTATCGATTGAAGTGTTTGACTTTTATTTGTTTTTTAACGACTCTTTCCAAATGTACGATGTATTTTTCCAAGTTTTCAAGAACCTTCTCCATTATCCAATAAATACTAAGAAGAAAAAAGAATTAGTCGAATCGTAATGCTTTTTTATTTACGCCACAACAATGCATTGATGAGTTTGACAAGAATCTTGACCATGCATTGCATTGTATTCCGATATCAATGACGAAATTTATAAGCGGGTACACGTTGAAACCCAATAATAATTATTTACTTTCTTTGTGAAGAGAAAATGAAACTATGTATACGTAAAATAAAATACTAAAACACCTAAAAACAAACCATACATTCTACACTTCTTAAAATCTCCGAAAAAAATATATCTATCTAACGAAATTGAGGGTAAATAAGTCGAGTTTTCCTCCGACGATATAATATTATATTCCCTTTTTGGTGAGCAACATCAAAGTTTGTTACCTAAAACAGCAAAAGGCCTGCCCACCAGATCGATACCCCCACTGGCATTCAAGGGCGGGTTCAAAGTCGGAAACGTTTCTGTAATATAGTCGGTCGTGTGTAAAGCGTAATTATGTAGGCAGAGTAGAGATATGTTAGTCATTATCCGTCTTATTACAAAACATAGACTAAAGTTAGTCCTGGTTTAAACTAGGACTAAGTTAACGCTGTCTCTATCT
Organism: Schoenobius gigantellus; assembly: GCA_963935595.1. Taxonomy (NCBI): domain Eukaryota; kingdom Metazoa; phylum Arthropoda; class Insecta; order Lepidoptera; family Crambidae; genus Schoenobius; species Schoenobius gigantellus. The sequence goes on along the minus strand of OZ012553.1, from coordinate 25,351,675 downwards.
ATGTATATTGACACAAGTTAAAGCGCACTACTCGTACATTTAAACCAAGACTAACTTTAGACCAGGTTTAAACCAGGTTTCGTAATAAGACCGTATTAGTTCATTAGTGAAAATGCTCCCGACGCACAAAGAGAATTTAATATGTCAATAAAATTAAAAGTGTTTTAAATGAAAAATGATTCTAGTGAATGTGTTGGAGCTTTGTATTACAATAAGTATATAAACTGTATTAATGTTAACACAAAGATTTAAAAAATCCTTATAGCGATTTCATACAAATAGTGTTGTGACGTAAAGTAATATATTTTGATAATGCACAAAGCCATTTGAAAGTATATAATTAACAAAATACCTATTTGATTATTTTCTTGAAATGCGCACAGAGCAATTACTTTGTCTCATGATACTGACTGACTGTCTCAAGTAATGTATTCATTAGCGACGGTTTCTAAATACTGTTTGGAATGTAATGTTTTCCCAAATAATTTTAGGGTTCCGTACCAACAAAAAAAATCGGAACCCTGATCCCTTTTTTTCCGTCTGTCAATCTGTCCGTTTATCTGTCAAGCTCTACACCCTTCTTCTCGGGAACGCGTAGAGATATCAAACTGGAGGGTTATTGTCTAAGAAAAAATCTCTCGCGATCGCTTACAATTTGACGGTCGCAGTCCATCCATTACTCCTTTATAAAAGGAAGTCGGCACAGAGTCTTATGTTGACGGCGCAATGGCTGTCAAATTATAAGCGATCGTGATAGATTTTTTCTTAGACAATAACCCCCCTGATCATATACCATAATATATCAATATGGTAGAGATATCATATATTAAAATACTCGGCGTTACGGTTTCTTTTAGCTGTGAAAAAAGACTTTAAAAAACATATAATATGCAGGTAGTTACTTGTAATTCTACGTGATCGAACGGTGTGGCCGTTTACGAGTATGTCGCATATTTTCGCTCATTTTAACATTTCACGAGGGAATCAAAACCTATAGGGTACCTACTTCCCGTTGACCTAGAACCATGAAATTTGGCACGAAGCTACGTCCTATTAGGACATGTTTAATGAAAAAATCGAAATCCGTAAATATGTACTAAGGGAACTTAGTTACTTAAATAAGTTTGCAAGGAACCCTCGGTTCGCGAGTCCAACTCGTTTTTTTTTTTTGCTGTTTTTTTTTGAGTTGAACCGCCTTCCAAACACACTAAGCCCCCTAACCATGATCACCCAAAACAATATTAAAACCGCGCTCAGAGCGGGATGGCGCTATACACACCAAGAGCGGTGTCTCTGTTTCAGTATTGTTTTAACCTTGCTATAAGCGACCATGGTAGGGCCACAGATACTCAAACCACGCATTCGTAAACGAAAACAAGTCTCAGCCGAGTGTCTTGCAGTATTCACATTACCGATAAACTATTGCGTCACGTTAAACATTCGATTGTAATAAACATCTTTTGTTCGGTGAAGCGGTGGCAATAGACTAATATAATGCGATTTTTATTGAGAGTTGAGACGCGTTAAGTAACTCAGTGCGCGTTGCACAAGCATAAGAAAATGCACCGACCGAAATGGCACAGCAAATAAACGAACCATTACGTAAGCAATGTTTGATCTCACGCCAGCTTCGACTTCCAGTATTAAGGCGCATAGTAACGTCAATCATAAAAAATTACTGCAGAAAAAACCGGTTCTCTTCATAGATACTGAATAAAAAAATCTTTAAAAAAGATATCTTATTATTCAACGCACTCTTTAGAGGATGGTCTTTTTAATTTTTTGATAAATTAATTAAAACTTGGTTAAAATCTAACCCAAACATGCCTCGATTTTAAAACTATAAACCTAATCGCTTCGTAAATATTAGGTTAAATCACATACTTTCAATTTCAATAAATAAAGTGAACAATATTCTAGGGGATGGTCTTTTTAGATTTTTCTTATTCGCCTTTATTAATTTTTTATTGAAATAATTCATCTTACGCGTAAAGGTTTGCTTGAATATTCCCCTCACTCTCACTCACTCACTCCTATGTAATCAGTGCGGGACGATCGACGCAAGGTCATTGGGAGCACTATGCGCCTTAAACGTTAGGTATTATTGGATAGACAAACATAATTTATAAATACACGTTAAGTAGTGGCGGCACTACAGCAAGTGCCTTTATATCAACAGCAAGTGTTGTCAGCAGTGATAAACTCTAGTAAACTCTTCTTAAGTACCTATTTATTTATATATACAATACATAAAAGTTTGTTTAACATTAAGCATACAGTTGAATTACTTCTTCTTCTTTTTTTAAAGGTGACAGTGAAATTAAGCAGAATAGTTTTGTACAGTCGGCCAAAAAAGTGTTTTATCACCCTAAGGTTGAAATTCAATTTCATGTCGCAAAACAAATTCCTCTGCAATACCACGCTGACAGCTACCAAGGTAACCTTAAGGCGATATATCGAAAATATTGGTTATTTTTAATGTAATGTCATAGGTAACTGAGAGATCTTACAGATCTGAAAGTCAAATATGTGTTTCTTCATATCTTTAGCTAGTCACGAGCAGAACCGAAAACGCGATTTAAAGATTTTGCCTCGATACTTTTTATTTTTGAAATTACCTCTTAAAAATAAGAATATTCAGGATTACTAGTAAACGGTGTTAGGTATTAATTAAAAAGTTCCTTAAATAAGTAGCCATCATCAGTATCCAGAATCGTACAGAAGCATTTTTTTCTAATCATTATAGTTATTTTTTCATAAAATAATTTGTATTTTGTCGCTTACGTCGATAATTTCTAAGCGATCTGATTGCATGCGGGCGCAACGCATTCACGACTTTGTTGACATAGATATAAAGACTAGCTGCTTGAGCACGGGGGGCGCCCCGCGTTTACGTATAGACCACGCCTCCCATTGTTTGATTCATTTTCGATATAGCGCCTTAACAACATTTTGTTTATACGCGAAGTTTTATCAAATCAAAACAGGTACCTACACCACTTGCTTGGCCGACCGAAGTGTCACTTCGTTATTTTGGTGTAATTCGATATTCGAATCATCGCACTTTAAGAGGGCACAGTACCTACTACTAGCGCCGCCACTCGTTTTTTTATAAATTATGATAAAATAAAGTCGTTTCTACAAAAAATAGATCAGTCAACTACTCAATACAGATATTTCATTTTTTTAGCTATTCAGGCATAGATAAAATGTATAGGAATAATCATAATCCGAATTATTGCTGAAAGTGGCCACTTTTGGCAATAATTCGGATTACTGTGGCACCTTAAAAAATTGAACCTGAATCGAAGCGAACAGTAGTTTGTACAATGATACTTAAATAATACGGCTCAAACAGCTCCATCGTGATATTATAAAACACGTTTTTAACGCGGCATTCAAGATTTTCCTCGTTTGTTTGTGTTCCTTGACCTCGTTCACGCCAGCTTCTTACAGACATCGGGACTGGCTCCCTTTGCCGCCTTGTGTAAGGAATACAAAAAGCAGGCCAAAACTTTACTTACATTGTAATTGCGAACAATCTATGAAGTTATTATATCAAAAACACTGAAAAGTTAAAATTAATATAAGAATAGGTACAGACAACATCACACTTCTATATTGAAGTCGGTGCCAAACGATGATCTCCTAGAAAGTCTTAAAATTTGGCGCCGACTTCAATATAGAAGTGTGATGTTGTCTGTACCTATTCTTATATTATTTTTAACTTTTCAGTGTTTTTGAAGTCGGCTTTTATTTTTTGTAAAATATTTTTTATTTTTAACTTTTTAGTGAAAGAAACCCTAGTTTTAATTAGCGTTTCTCTCAATTTTCATGGGATCCCATCATCAGACTTCGGTGACCTTGTGACCGCCCTAGAAGTATACTCTATCGAATACAAAAAGAATTTTGAAAATCGGTCCACAATTGGCGGAGTAATCGCGTAACATACACACAAAACACGTTGGAAACACCTTAAAATTTAAGTGTTTCCCTCAATTTTCATGGGATCCCATCATCAGATCCTGACTTCGGTGACCTTGTGACCGCCCTAGAAGTATACTCTATCGAATACAAAAAGAATTTTGAAAATCGGTCCACAACTGGCGGCGTAATCGCGTAACATACACAAAAAAAAATACATACGCATCGAATTGAGAACCTCCTCCTTTTTTGAAGTCGGTTAAAAATGAATAAAATCGCATTATTGGTTTTATAAAAATATGTAAAATAAGTAGTTATTTGGCCCCTTATTTTACCATCTCAAACGGTGTCAAAATATATGTATATATATTATGTTATATATTTTGACAATTGTCGCACCTGTCAGAGATGGTGAAATAGGGTATGTCAAATATCAGAGATGGTGAGTTAAGTTGTTAACATAGTGCATTCAAGTATATTTTTTACATTATCTGAGGTCAGTTTCACCCTACATAAACCTGTTCCACCATCATTATGATGACCGGTAAAGGTTCCTGAATACATTACTCGTAGCGGTACTCTACTACTCTGAAAATGTCTCTTTTTGCTGGGTGAATGAAGCTCAATTAAACGCCGTCTGACTTCATTGCACTACGCTTAATTAGAACAGCTTAATTAAATATTGCACATAAAAAGGTGAACAGTAAGTCAGCCCGGGCTTACAGCAGGGGCCAACTGGCCAACTTGATTAGACACAAGATCTACTGTTTACTAACGAAACCTTGTGCGATCTACCAAATATAAACTTCTTCAATGAAACGTCGATAAGTATAGTTCTATAAACTGGTAAAATGTTTTTGCCTTGCGATCGACTGGACTATAGCCGCGATCGACCGTTTAACTACCAGTGCCCCCCTAGCACGACCACCGAAACACGATTTGACAAAACGATATATCGATATAAACTTTCCAAAATGTTAGATTTTATAGTTATCTCTGTTTTGAGTATGTTTTGGACATTTGTGTTGTTATTTTGCGCATAGTCAAATATATTAATTGCTGTCGATAAAATTTCAAGATAGCCATTATATCGTCGGTCTGTGGCGCTGTGGCCTCGGCACTGGACTGTGCTCCGAGTACAATCGGGAGGCTCGCGATCGATCCTGCCATGTACCAATGTGTTTTTCGTTTCACGAATTTCATATGTACATTTATCTGACGCTCCTACGGTGAAGGAAAACATCGTGATGAAACCTGCACACACCTGCGAAGTAATTCAAAGGTGTATGTGAAGTCCACCAATCCGCACTGGGCCAGCGTGGTTTGACTAAGGCCTAATCGCCCTAACTAGTTATGGTAGGCTCGTGCCCCTCGGTGGGGACGTATATGAGCTGTGATGATGATTATATCCAACATTTTGACAGTTCATATCGTATTTCGGTGTACATGCTACGGGGGCTGATTCAGAGCAATATTGAAACACTATAGGAAGAGAGACAGACGTATTGCAGCGTATAGTGCTATCTCGCTCTCACGGTGGTTTTAATATTGTTTAGCGAACATGGTAAGGCAGGTGGTAAATTCTTGTCTACCAACAACATAATGTTTTGCATCGCAGCGACAATAATTTTAAGGATTATACAGTCCAACTTTTAATTAAAAACTCTTAATTATTTTTTTATTAAATTCTTATTAAACATGTAGGTAATCCGTTGACAGAACGAAATAAAATATATATAGCAAGTACCATTTTAATGTTTTTAACTTATGTCAACGTAGAATTAATCTGAACAATCGAAACAACACAATAACATACCTAATGTATAAAACACACAACAGCAGAAATAGGTATGTTTCTTTTTGAAAATAACTAAACATTGTTAAGTTAACAACTTATTTGAATACGCTACTACTGCCACGTACGTAGTACTATTATATGTTCTGTCTGTGCTACTGCCCAAGGCACATTTATACACATAAGTACATTGTGTATAGTTTTTTAACCTTACAAATTAAACCAAACATTCCTTTCCAAGTAAAAAAAGAAAAAAAGGTTTAATAATAAAAAAAACGAATTCAAAAACGTGGAAACGGTGTGATAGCTACAACATTGTGAAAGTGAATCACGGTACCTCTATTTTATTAGAAGGAAACCACTCCGACCGGTTCTCTAAATAGATGGAACGTAAATTTATTATTGCGCGTCTTTACTTGATTTTAAGTATAATCTTTGTACGAGTACACTTAGTTCACACAATGGTATAAATTAGTACCTATACCCAACAAATTAATATCGCTAAGATTCAAAAGCTTTAACAGATTAAAATCATATATAATTTTTATATGGAATATGACTATTGGAAATAACAAAGAAAACCACCTGCCATCTCTTTGTTGTTTCACACATGCACGTACGCACGCGTACATACACACAAACACACATTCATACATTCACTCAAACAAATACACGACTCACACTCGTATCAACTAGAGATCATTTGAAATTATTTTAGTTTGATCACAGATAATTTGATGTTCTATTGATTTGTGATTTTTCAAGTTTCTTACAGCTGCCGCCGGTTGCACCTAGTTTTACGTTTTACGATTTCGTAAAAAGTAACAATTTAATACATAAAAATGGGTCGTTACACTCTTGAATATATGATTCGCGCCGTACATTTAACCTTTTTAAACGAAAACGATAAAATAAAACTACAATGGAAAATAGATTATGCTGTAATTCTTACGAATTTATATTGACTTTGACTGTTACTTTTACCACCTGCCATCTCTTTGTTATTTCCAATCATTGATTTACTACCAAACTACACGACTAACCAAACTACGATAGAGCACTTCATACAAAAACGCGCTTGAAATCTGTCACCTAATCGACTATACATTTGTACTCGCTGATATATTATTGAATATTCACGCCCGAATTAAAATTACCATAAAGAAAGGACCGTATTTATCGAATTCAACCTTATTCTACATTATTACGGCAACTTTTTTAAGTACAACCGTGTGAAGTTACATAATTTCATACCTAGCCACAGATCAATTGACGTTTTAGTAACTATGGAAAAGAACTGCACGAGTCGCGATTGGGCAGTTCTTCACCGGCCCACTTCTCGAACGTTCATGCGTTATCTACGTTTGGTAGTAAATCAATGTTTCCAATACTCGAATGGTGGGTAGTAGGTATGTCGAATTATACTTCTTATCATGGTCATTATAGCTATCACCAAAGTTGGTGATTGTGTCATCTAAAACTAAGATGGACATAATAACAAGCCAAACTAAACTATTGTAGGTATATTGTGTAAATAACAATACTGAAATAATATAGTAAACATAGTAAACGTATGTAATTACAAAGGAGACAATAATAATCATAATGTTTCACATAATAAAAAGGTGAGGAGCGATTACAATTTATTATTTAATTGTTTATAACTGGTTGTGTTACGTAACAAAGAGAGCCCCTGCTGTATCTACCGGATATTACAGACGGACAACAAAATTATGATTATAATAGAATAGAGAGAGAAACGCCAATCCATCCACGCCACGCCCATGCAATCAATATAATTGCAACTAAATATTCTGCCAAAATTACACAATTTACTCAATGTAAATTTATAATGTCTAATTTATTAAGTGCCTGGATGGAGTACAGAAGAATCACTAGAAATCGCTTCAGAAGTAACGGTTTTTCACGGAAATATGTTACAGAAAATTCTAAAAATGTATATGTATGTATGGTATTTTGACATAACTTTTGAACAAATTATTTCAGATTTTCAACCCAATCGCACGGTGAATTTCGAGTTAAACCATGCACTTTTTATCAATACATAAAGATAACAATATTTAAGATGGTATAATAGTTGTTTTTGATTTTTCACATTCGCTTTTATTTCTATTTTATTTAAAATAATTCAGCTTATTCGTGTGAGTATTTTCTTAAAAATCTCCTCATGCATTTTCACCCAAACTCAGATGATTATTACTGAACAAACGTGGCCGTTGGTATTTACTAGCCCAATAAATATTTTCAATTAATCACGCAAAAACGGTAGAACGGATTTGGGTGACATTTCGCATACCAGTAATTTAGGGTTTTTAATGAAGTTTTGATCAAATAATCGTTAACCACACAGGTGTAACCTGCGATAAACACGCGCGTAGCACAAGCACACGAGTTTCTTTGATGATGTGCGCATGTTGTTCAATGCTCTATCAACTTTCCCCGACAGCAACGGCACATGTTTTGCAAACTTCATCTAACAGGCATGAATAAGAAAGGGAAAAAACCAAGCGAGAGAGCTATGAATTGTAAGAAAAATACCTACGTATCTGTCACCACAGAAGGTAATTGTTAAATTTAATTAGGTATGGCGAGATGATGACTGGCGTTTAATTTAGCAATGAGCGTATATATTATTGTCCAGGGTTCTGTCTCTATCTTACTCACTCACAAACAAACACACATACACATGCACGTACGCAAACATACAAACAAACACGCATTCATACATTCACTCAAACAAATACACGACTCACACTAGTATCAACTAGAGATCATTTGAAATTACATATTTTGGTTAGATGTTCTATTGATTTGTGATTTTTAAAGTTTCTTAGTCTTTTATAGTATCTTTATTGTGAAACCTAAAATGTTAAAAATGTCGATTTTGGTATTATAAATATGCTATTGGTTTATAAATTAAACACTCAATATTGCTACAGTAACAGTCGACGGACATTTTCCATCAAATAAAAAGTATTACGTACCTACTTATTGAACTTAATATAGGTCTTCTTAATTTTTGAGTTTAGTGAATATCAAAGCCACAGAAAGAAACAAACGCGAGCATCGCTTTATTAATTTGGCGTTGGTTGGGATAAAAAACACTTATAATAAGTGAAAACAATGTAGTGATGTTTATACAAATTGTTCTATAAAGAAGAATCATGACGAAACCCATGGGTTAGCAAAAAAAAAATAGGTTAGGTAGAGTAAGTTAAAAAAAAGATATAGCACTGCGTCATGCTTTTCGGCCATGAATATTTTAAACTTTTGTAAGAAACAGCAGCCCAAAATGAAAGTTTGATAATCGGGACGTGGACAATCTCTTATCAACACGACAACATTTCAAACACCATATCGTGGGCGGGCTGTGAAAACCTCGCATGTACATTAATCCAAATTTTACAGGATATGAAAAAAACCGTATAGTGAAAATTCTAATTCGTTTTCATTTACTTCAATAGATGGCGATACAATTACCGAATCCGAGTTTTGTTTTACGCAGACATGTATTACGAAGTTTTCTGCCGAAAAACAACTAAAAGAATTTTACACTAAATTTGCGACTTACGAGCTTTTTAAAGCCCGCCGACGATATACCGGGTGTAACGGAATACCGCAATAATATTTAAAGTTGTTGATTCACAAAAAAAAATGTTTTATGACTATTCTTTGTATTTTTATTATACACCTACTTTTGATTTAATACACTTAACAGTTAAGCGTATTAAATCGAAAGTAGGCATATAATAAAAATACACAGAATAGACATAAAACATTTCTTTGTAAATCAACAACCTTAAAATATTATTTCGGTATTCCGTTACACCCGGTATAGAGCACAAAGCACAAACTCTAATACCATTTCCTTGTTCTAAAGTTATGATTTTCAAATCGCGGACAGTGCTAGTCATCGGTTCTGCTAGGAACAAACAACTCGACAAAATCGTACTCATTCGCACATTACAAAGCCATTGTCCGTACATCGTCATTGTAGATGCCCAACGGTAACGTGTGGAACTGGCTGTCTTCAATATTTCCTGATAAGTAACACTTATCGCCAAGGTGAGTAAATAGCGCGCTGTATCCTCGCCTCTTCACAACTTACAACTGGAACATTTTATAGCATAGCTTTTTTACATACTCGTACTATGTTTTCATTTAAATAACAAATGAATGACTGCGTTAATCTTCGGTATCTATATACTAATACTTACTAATATTATAAAGCTGAAGAGTTTGTTTGTTTGAACGCGCTAATCTCAGGTACTACTGGTTCGAATTGAAAAAATCTTTTTGTGTTGGATAGTCCATTTATCGAGAAAGGCTTTAGGCTGTATAACATCACGATATTGTTATTTTCGGACATCCACGCGAACGAAGTCGCGGGCACAGCTATCTTCTTATATATAAAAATGAAACACTGTGTGTTTATCTCGCTAAAACTCAGAAACGGCTCGACCGATTCTTACGAAATTTTCTGTGTGTATTTGAATAGGTCCAAGAAAGGTTTAAACGTATAGTTGGACCCGGTAGGTGGCGCTTTGATCGGGCGCGCGACAACGTCCGCCGGGCCCACTAGTATACAATAGAAGGCAACCGTTACTGACTGATCTATCAACACACAGCTAACTATTGAACAGATTGCGTTGAAATTTGACACGCAGCTAGTTATTATTTGAGTTTGAGTTTAAGGGGATGAAACGGGGATCCACGCTTTGTATGGAAAATCAAGATTAGACAGATTTTTATTCGAAGCTTCACCAAAGTACTTCTGTAAATAAGTAAATACGAAATACGTGTTACACGATTTTTTTAATTCAACCCTTAAGCGTATAGAGCGAACTACGTTACCACAAAATTAACGCGAGCGAAGCCGCGGGCAAAAGCTAGTTTCTAAATAATTACGGAAGTACACTACAAATTTGTTTGCTTTGTGAAATCACAAAATATGCAAGATCTTTCGATATAACAGTATCATTAATAAGTAATAACATCGTGATTATCGAGAGAAATTAGCGCACATTTTATCAATCACCCGGCAAGTGTGTCACAAAGTGCTATTTACCAAATTTAATTAGTCTGGGGTTTCATTAGCACGGCTTGCCGGGTCTCTAGGTAATTGCGATCGTCAAACGCAGCCGGTGCTCGGGACCTACGTACGTATACCTAGTTACCTACCCCTGTCCAGTTATGCATCTGTTAACACAATTCTTTGTATAGTCAAAGGACTTTCGAATTTCAAAGGAGTTCATTGCATAATACTCTAGAAAAAATATTTTCACTTCTCATGCTCTGAAAGTGCTTATTTGTGCAGGATATAGGCTGCACAAAATCGAATTTTGTGCACAAGTGCATTAACGTATCTACTCATACATAAATGTATCTATATTAAGGCAAAGAAAATGAGCCAGACAGCCAAACACAATAAAAAGTTCATAGATAGAATTTGTTATTTTATTAAATTTACTTTAATTTATTTGCCTTAAGTATATGTTTTTTAAGACATAAATACCGTTAATAAGCCGGGAAAAACAATTTCCTTCAGTATTCAAAACTGTACTAATTTTGTTATACTACTGTTTTATTTCCTCGCAATCGAAGTGAAAAGCAGAGTTTATAACTCGTCCACAAAACCATTTTATCCTTGACATTACTATCAGCCTTCGCCTTCGGCTCGGACTGCTAAAACTCTCGGATAAAAATGGTTCGTTTTGTGCACTTGTTGTAAAATCTACTATTATTTATGTTCAGCTAACAACAAATAGCTTACTGTTTACAGACTGTTTGAAGCAATATTTAGTATCATTGTATTGTTATCCAAGATGGCCATTAGCAAAAATGGCAAATTATATTCTTTTCAACCACATCAATATACTCGATGTATCAAATAAAAAGGTTTGACTAGTAGAATACAGTAAGTTCATCATAAAAAATAAAAAGTTGTTAAAAAATTTAAGTGAAATGATATTAATGAAAAGATAGATAATAATGAAGATAATGTACTAAAAGCTAAAGAGTAATTAGTTAGGGCCTAGGCAGCAGACATCACACCACTAAAGACTAGTAATAGTACTATATAACACCACTCTCTTCACCTATCTAGCTATAATATAGAAGCTAGAGAACATTGATCAGAAGCAAAAATAAAATCGTGGGGCGTAGAGACATCTGAGTAAATATATTATAATGATGATGATGATATGAACGGTTGGCTGTTGATAGAAATTTCACGCGCCATACAATTTTATTTTTGCGTCCTATCCATGCTCTAGAATCTAGATTGATGAGGAGAGTGGTTTGATGACTGGTGTTGGTGTCTAGGACCTAAGTTTATTTATTTTATAGTTTCTAATACATTGTCTACATCATCATTGACTATTGTTTCAATAAAGCTTAAAAAAATACCAATTATTTTAGTTATTTGCTTGACAAACAAAGTGAGCATTACATATTATAAAAAACTGTTGGAAGATTCTCAAAATGAGATTGATGTTTCAGATATACATATCTTTACTATATCGGAACAATATCTTATCACTGTTATAAAATAATTATACAATCTACTTAAGTAACCATCAAACGAGGCTGATGATAAGAAGACAAGATAAAACCCAGCTGCCCTACAATCAGTGTGTTGGCTTTATGATAGCAGAGCAGCATCCAAACTTTTTGCAGAACTAAATAACAACGAGTAATAAGTTCTAGGCTGGTCACGAATTACATCACAAAATTAATTGGTAGTGGCAATTTAAAAATCAAGTTCCGAGTGCGCAGACGCTGATGTTGTGAAATCACGAGAAACCTTTGAAGTGAGACTCGGCCTGGACCGTTCACTGCCCAAGGTCTACGGTCACGGCTGGCCATGGTGCCACATAGCATCAGAACGAGCCGAAAATTCGTTTTGACGATGATATCATGTTACTGGAACAAGCAATTTACTTTCAAGGTGAAATTTTTGTTAGTCACTGCAGTGTGCCCGGCTATAATGATTTCTGAAACATTGATAGGAATAATTCAAGTTTCACTTTTTCTGTTATACTCGTAAATTCGTGGATCTGTCTAAGGTAAGGAGCGAGTCCGTGCGATGATAGATCAAGAATAATGTGTCGTCGCTCCCTTTCGTCCCATGGATGTCGTAGAAGCAAAAAAGGAGTTTTAAGTTGAAAAAAGGGTGTTTAACACAATGGACAAGTTTTCATGATTAGTGTTATATTATTTTTATTAGATATTTTGAAATAAGATATAAAAGGAAACGTATTTTTTAGTTTTTAATAATTAATATTCTAAGTCGTCTTAAAACTAATGTGAAAACTGGTCATTTAAGAGCTATTAATGCGAGGTTTGAAGGATTTATGGCAGTATACTATGCCATCACGAACTAATAAGTGAACAAGTTATGCCATGGTAATATACGTATTATACTATACTATTACCATGAATGACTACGCCTTTAACGAAATTAATTAAAAATGTATTTTATGTTGACGTTCATCATTGTTAATTAATTTGACACCGGCCGATGTCAAAGTGACTTTTTATTTTTTTGTAAACAACGTAAAGATTACTTCTGGCTAGAATCCTTGATAGATCGAGTTTTTCGAATCGGATACTTCGTAAATAACCATTTCAAAAGTCCAAAAAATACTTAAGGCGCTAGAAATTGAAAGGTACCATGGTTTTCAATTAAAGAAACCTTGTGAAAAATGAAAATATATCCATTTACACCTCTGTGTGCGAGCGACGCAATTGAAAACTCGAACAAAACGCTTTTTTTGACTACGCCGCCCATTTGAGTATGTCGTAGAATGCCGATCCATCAGCGGCTATTCCACTGGTTTCCATATACTTGGATAAGCCTTCCTCCAGAACCTCTCTCCACTCATGGAAGGCCCGTTTAAGGAAAGCTAAAATCAACGAACGCTCCCCCTGAGACAGGCCCAGCTGTACAAGCTGGGAGTTCACCTACGGAGATTACCAGATTTTGAACTCGTTTATGACCCTCGCAATGGACGTCCAGGTCAGGACCATATCACCCCAATGTCAATCTGAATGGACTTACCCCTCCCTAGCCATGGCACATATAGGTAGGTATATTAAAGTTAATGGAATAGGCAATTAACTCCCATTTACAAAACATACCTGACAGATTTATTAAAACCCAACGTACTAAACCATATCTATATCGTATCATCACTATTATACACATTATACTATTATGCCTCTGTGTGGTGGGTGGGGTAAGTAATCAAAAGGTCAAATTCCATATTTCTAATTAATCATACTGTCACCATACAAAGAAAACTTAACGAAAACCAGCAATCTGCGCGTACATAATTACAGAACAAAATGTATTCAGCGCAGAGCAACCCTGCCCAAAGAAGTTTGTCAAAGAGAAATTACGGGCATTAGCATCGGCCGCCGACGTCGGCGTAATCTGAAATCAATGTCGGCGAAATACTTTCGCCAATGTTATAACTGGGGGCTTATTGTGTAACTAAAAAGCTATCGCGATCGTTTTCGATTTGAGTATTTGCGGCGGCGTCAATGCAAGACTCCGAACTCCCATCCCAACAAATTTTATGAATGCGAAAGTAACTCTGTCTGTCTCTCGTATGCTCTCACGCCCAATCCGCTAAACGAATTTTAAAAAATTTGGCGTAAAGATAGCTTAAGCCCTAAAGAAGGACATAACGGCGATATAATTCCACGCAGACGAATGCGGGTACCATCTTGTTCTCTTATAAAGCAGTAGTGTGTCCAAGTGTCCATTGACTATCAACATTGGCGATATCGTCGTATCTTTCAAATTACACAATAAAGGGGCAGGTAATCGAAACGGGCCTCCGCGGTATAAATAACAGTTAATTTCTCTCGTCACGCTCCGTTAGCCGGCGTCGCGTGCCCGACTCTTCCTGCTCGCGTCGACGACGGCTAAGATTCCTGACGTTCACCGAAGGTTTTGCGATTGTTCTCCACAACAATTATCACCGCATAGTTCCTCTATGACGCTTGAAGTGTTCATGGTCATTCAAATCCACGATAAGTAGGAATGTAGAAGCCGCCACGCGCGCACATTAGACACGGCACGGCTCGGATTAAATTTGACTAAAACTATAACTTTATCGTTTTTCAAAGAAAGCAGTGATGACTTTCAAGAACATAAAAAAGTGATAAGATAACCACTAGCAATAAGCTTGTCGGAGCAGTTACTTCTGCGTACAACCGTCATCGAGCGTGAGAACTGTATTGAGAAGCTTGCGAGTGTGTACCCAAGAAGTTCTCACCGAGACTCTCGCTGAGATTCTTGCCGAGATTCTCGCAAATAATCTCGCACGAAGTGTGGAGCGCGTATAATAAAGGGCGCTCCACATTCAAGCGGGAATATCGGGAGAACGCGAGAAAAGCACGAGAAGCGTGAATGTGGATCCGATTCGCATATTTTTGCAGGTTCTCGCCTTGTTCTCCGGACTTTTGTCGGTTTTTTGGCGCGAGAGAAAAGAACTAAGAATGCGAGTACAGACGAGAACTTGTATTGACTCCATGCTCGTATGTTTCTCAAGCGAGTCGCTGATTTTTATTCGGACTAAAATAAATATAAAATTGATCTGAACATTTTAGTTACCACGTATAGATACCATATTACATTGTAGATTAAAAGTAGGTGGTTATAAGTAACTTTATCACTTCTTTTATGTCGAATGACTAATTCTAAAAAGCGCAAAGCACTTTTTGATAACCTTTACTCTAATTATTTTGAACAAAGCATAAACATAAAAAAGTGATAAAGCTAACCACTAGCAATAAGCTTGTCGCAGCAGTTACCTGTGCGTCCATCATCATCGAGTGTGAGAGCTGTATTGAGAACCTTGCGAGTGTGTACCCAAGAAGTTCTTGCCGAAATTCTCGCCGAGAATCTCGCGCAAAGTGTGGAGCGCACATAACAATATACGTAGGTACATGACTCAGGAGCGTGATTGGTCTGTAGTTCTTCAACTGGGCTCTGTTGCCCTTTTTGAAGGAAAGTAATGGATTAAGGACAGTATTATAACTAGATTAATTAAATTAAATAACAAATAAATTTTTATATGTGTACCAAAATCTATTCAGTGTAATTTGAGCACCGAGACATTATGTAATAAGATTAATAGACGTACATTTGCATATTTTAAAAAGTTCTATGTCAACGTCTGGTTATTAATTAGTATGTATTTATGTTGACGAGGAAATTAAAAAAAGCAGTTTTTTTATTATTATAAAACAGTTATTTATCTAACACAGTTTTCTTAATACTATCAGACTCAATTAGGTAGGTACATTAAACCACACCTACGTACATTAATAATTGGGCAAAGAATTAATGAAGCACTTGATGCATACACAATACAAGCGTACGTGAGTTTCAAAATAATTCCAAAGCATTATAACAAAAGTTACGTAAGGAACGGGTTTCATGTGTAAAAATGCAGGGCAGCCGGGGCACGGACGGAGGAAACAGCGGTGCGTGACCAACGTAGACGGTCTTTCTCAGCTGTATAGAGGGCTGATTCCACAAATATACCACAGGCGAACCGAAACTTGAGCGCCATTTTTGATTCATTCATCTGGTGACCAACGACGACGGCTCTCAGCTGAACAGAGGGCCGGATCCACCAATAAACCACAGGCGAAAACGCAATTTTTAATCATTCGTCTGGCGTTGAGCGTTCAATTTCTATTAATTCAATCGATCGACTGCAACGAGTGGTCTCTACCAATTTACCGCTAAGCAAGTGCTTAAATAATCATGATTCACGCGACATATGCGATTTCAAACAAACAATTTAATTTTTTTTCCACAAAAAATAAAACCGACTTCAAATACACTGAAAAGTCATAAATAATATAGGAATACGTGCAACATCAAAGTTTAATATTGAAGGAGTTTATTTATCTTATGCAACATTTAGTAAATATTTGTCTTTTTTAATGATAGTTTTACAACATCTTTACATAAAAAAAATATTAAAATAACCAATCAGCTCATTTTTAATTATGATTTTTATTATGAAAGCTTTGTTCCTTTCGACTCTCGTTCGTCTAGGTTACGTCCTAAATAGAGGATTTTAGCGTACTCAACTTGTATCGTAGATTATAAAGTACACCTACACGAAATAGAAAACAGTACTCTATTTTAGAGTACGGGTGGCAACTCTAAACGTAATGCTCCAATTTTGGTTCAATTTCGGTTCGGCTGTAGAATATTAGTGGAAACAGCCCTCTGCGTCGACGGCTTCCAGTTGTACTGAATACAAAACGGCAAAATCAATACCTAAAGCCGTCGTCCTTGGCTGTTGTCATTGTCAAGCAAAACACTCGATAAAAAGCGTGCAAACGAAAAACTGAATCTACAATCTACAATCAAAGCCGAACTAATAATCTTATAAAGTCGGATAATGTTCAAGATTAGAAATTATCACGATTCTGAGTAAACTTTATTGAATCGCCTGTCTGCAGCGATTGAGGCAACATTACAAACTAAATCAAAAAGCTTACAGGGATTCAATTAAATTTTTTTAGAAATATAATATAATAAAGTGAAATGCTACCCTGCAAGAAAGATTACTGACGCAACACAAGTCACAGAGGTTGTAATCGCAATATTCATCGCTATTACGAGCGACATACGCGTGGTCTAAGGTCAACATGTAAAGTCTGGCGTGTTGCTATGTGTACGACAAATCGTCATTCAGTATACCGGGCGTAACTGAACACCCCAATAACATTTAAGGGGCATATAACTTAGATACTAAATGGACCTTCAGTGTTTGCCTGAGACCTGGAACCCATTGATATATGCTGGAACCCTATTGGGGTTCCAGCTTTCAGAGTTATTTGATTTTAAACTGAAAGCAAAAACTGTCAAGTGACAACCATTATGAGCTCTTAACACAAAAGAAATTTAAACACAAAATGACACGTGACAGATGTGAGCGTAGTATTCCTCGTACGCTTACGCAGGGCTGTCGGCACTTAATACCAAAAAATAATTTATTTAGTTTGTCTGGAAAAAAAAGGAGGTTTGTTAGCCGTAATATTTTTCCTACAAGATCTCTACTTCTAATGGATACATGCCCTTAAATGTTATTGCGGTGTTCAGTTACACCCTGTATAATGTAAAGGGCTCTAAATAACAGCACACGGGATCCTGACCAACTTCGTCTGCACGTGGTACACCCTGATCAGTTGTTTACCTGCTGATCAACGAACGTGGCTCTAGCTACACGGACACCAACTCGCACTGGCCCAGCAAGAAAGGAGATGACCCAGATCGTATCTTTTTGGAGAGGAGACCTATGCCTAGAAAATTATGATGATAATGGTCCCAGTATCATACTGGAATGAAATTGCAAACGTGACTCAAGAACATAGCATTGATGGTGTACATAATATTTTTTTCTACAAAAAATTGAAACTGAATATCCAGAAGATGATAAGAATGTGAAGTGTAATAATACATCACGATACGAATGCGAAGTGTGATATACGAATTGGTTAGGACGGATATTCTTATTAAATAAATAACATTGCACCAGCAAACGTTCTCGTGGTGCGTAGACATGGTTATTTGGGTCGCGTGCAATTTGGGAGGGAAGCTATTTCCAATGTTCCTCGTTCATCAGATGCCAAGCGCTTGTAACTGCGATATGTTCCAGGAGATATCTATCTCGCTCGCACCATCACAATACAAATTATGCTCATTACTCGGCCCAACTGTACAGCAGCAAAAAACGGAAACGATAAGGTGATTGTAAAAATTAAGAAGGAAACAATTGATCTAAGATCTACTGTTTACCTACAATAAACAAATCCTTGAGAATACCATAAGAAATCTATTTACCTATTACCTGTCCATTACAGAATACAAATAATGGCGTGAAGTGTAGATGACGAAGACGAAACAATGATGCGAAATAATAACCGGCCAAGTATCTTTGTTCAATAAGTAACAAAACAACGTTGACACAAATATGTAATTGTCGCGGAAAATCCAATTGTTTTAACATGTTAATGTGTAATCACCGCCAACGACGACATCGTCTAATTGGAGAAAATATTTAGTTGCTTGTGCTTTGGAAGTAAATGGTAAATGCCACTGTTTTAATCTTATCTCCTGTGCAAATTATAGATTGATGCGGCTTCGGCTGAACGATAATGAGCTGATGATATGAACAACTAAATCAATTTAATGTAATTACTTTTAAATCATTTAGTCAAAACAAGTGTTCTCCTGTGCAGTGGCCTAATTATAGTAGCGGTTTTCATTGATTTCAAGCGCAATTTATGAAATTTGTAATAATAAGTCTTATTTACCACGCAGATGCTTCTATGCAAAGTTTGATACCACGATTATACACCATGAAATAATTAGATAAAGTTGTTAAAAGTTTGATTTGGTCGTTGTGGCATTTTTAAAAGCAGAGTCACCACGCCAAAATTTGTCATCATCACGTCAAATATGAAGAAAAGGGGCCTACTAATCTAAACATCATGCTCCAACATATACTCGTAAATTGGACAACGTTTTCTCATGAGTTATTTTCTTCTCCTATTTCATATTGCGTCTGTAGTGTAAAAATCCATCTTCAATGATTTTTAGGTTTCCATACGTCAAAAGAATAAAATGAGACCCTTAAAAAATCACTTCGTTGACCGTTTGTCTGTCTGTCAACACCCTTCCTCTGAGGTACGCACAAAGATCATCATCATCATCACAGCTCATATGTCCCCACCGAGAGGCTCGAGCCTACGCTAAGTTAGGGTGTTTAGGCCTTGTCAACCACGCTGACCCAGTGCGGCTTGGTCGATTTCACATACACCTTTGAATTTCTCCGCAGATGTATGCAGGTTGCCTCACGATATTTTCCTTCATCACATGGTACCAATCCATTTTTCGTTTTAAAGGAAAACGTCGCGAAGCAACCTGCATACATCCGCGAAGAAATTCCAATGTGTTTTTCGTTTCGAAGGAAAACATCGCAAGGCAACCTGCATACATCTGCGAAGAAATTCAAAGGTGTATGTGGCAGGATCGAAACCCGATCCTCCCGATTGAAGGCCAGTGCCGAGTCCACAGCGCCACCGACGCTCGAGATGATGACGCGTAGAGATATCAAACTGAAATTTATATCAAATATACATATAGGTACTCAAGCCTACGATCTCTTACAGCTGTGAAAAAATCTAACTAGCGTAAGTCAAGGCGATCAAAAAATTTTACCGTTTATGTCGCATATTCTGCGATTCCACAAAGAAATCATAACCTTTAATATAGGATATTCTTCATGTTGACTTAGAATCTAGAAATTTGGCAAAAAGCAATGTCTACAGCATATATTACGGAAAAAATCTGAAAATCGTAAATATATAAGTAGTTATTTAAGTTTTGTTTTTTGGTTATTTTCTGAAAACCTTTCAGTAGTCCAAAACCAGCTGAAGGACTGCTGCTCATGCTTGTCATGTGTCTGCAACTCACTACTAGGTACGGCCGGCTTCAGAAGTAGATGGTCATTTTAGTACCATGTCACACCAACGATTACTTTTATTTAGTATGGTCACACCTATATTGCATGCATTGTTAATTATTGGTGTATCATGTTACTGAAATGTTGGTCTACTTTTGAAGCCGACTGTACCATCTAATCTCGTGTCACAATGTTTGTTACCCGAATGCCTCCAAAACGGCGCGGCGGCGGCTTGTCCGATTTTTTTTAAATTTTGTGAATACCTATTAATAGACCTGAGAATAGACCTATTCTCAGATTATTAGGCTATTTTTAATACCCCTAGGTGATAAGGGTGGCCCTCTCCAGAAATTCTTGAGTATTGAGCTTTATTTAAGCGAAACGTAGGTAGTTCGCGAGCACAGCTAGTTATCATGTCAATCAAGCTATCAACACACAGCACATTATCAAATTATTCTATTACCTATGTACCTATAAGAAGCAATAAATTACAAAACTTAAAAGCGTGCTCGCGGCTCTCGTGAGAACGAGTTTGTTATTTTTGTCGATGGCACTGAGCTACAGAGGCCGCACAGGTTGCAAAGGGCTCGATCGAGGTCACAGCGCCTTGTATGTGTTGTCAATATTGTCACAAACACAGTAATGGCAACGTGTGCATCGAACAACAATGCCCCTTCAAATATTGTAATAAATAATGATCGATCAATTGTTGCTGAACAAGACAAGTGCGAACCTAATAGAATAGAAAATTGGGTACATTGAGGACAGAGACAGACAGTAAAAGAAGGCAGAAAAGAAAATTTGGACTTATTTTTGTTATACAGATGTTGTTATTCCACATCACACTCGTGTATAACTAAATTACGACGTGTAAAAAGGACAAAGGAACATGATTTCCTACAGTTTACAAGATTAATTAAGAATTGCTCTGTAAACATGCATGATAGTCCAATCCAAAAGTTAAAGACAATTTTTAAAGGATTAGAATTCAGAAGAATAACAGCTAATCATTTGTCTGAGGATTAGATAGCATTGCATCATTTTTGTACTGTTTTAATTAATTTTCCATGTGACACGTTCAGTCGTTCACGTTTCATTTTGACTTTGAAAGGTAACCTATGCTCTCTCGATAAATATACACCGAGTATTTATGATTACAAAACCGGGGTGGTGATTTTATAACTCATCGATTGATCGACAATCGTTATCGTTATAATATCGTTAAAATATAGATTGGATGACTTAATTAAGCAAAGCGGAATTATGTTCATTAGCTTTAAGTATTGGTTGATTTATTCAACAAATACTCGTATACCAAGATCACTCAGGAGACGACATTATAAAATGTTAAACAAATTAAAAATCAGTTTTAATCAAACAGAATTATCGAATCTATACGATAGCCGATTGCCGATGAGTTACAAATCACCCACCACGTAGTGGACAGCTAAACTGCAACAAAATAACTTCTATTATGCATCCGTTTATTTCCCCTTCAAATTATTTATGCTCATCTGCCTTCGAGTACCATCGAAGCTGTAGCAAGTAACAATGTAGCGTATCAAACCAACAAAAATTTCAAGAGACAACTCGCTTTCCCCGCGGCGCGGCCCGCTTGATAAGTGGCCTAAGGGCTCCCTCCGAGCCCCGCCGACCTAGTTGCCGCCCTTCCCGCCATAGCGATCTGTGCTACGCCACTTGCACAACACCGTATCAGCTGGGGCTAGATGATAGCGACGCCGACGGTGAACACAATATTACAGTTCATCTATTTTTAACCAGTCCTTATTGTTATGACATACCCATTTTTTGGGATTAGTGACGACGATGAGTGATTATCAGTTAGACACGCGAAATGTTTAATTTACCAACTTCTGAAGAAGGCTTTGAGTTGACATAGTCAAGAGTTTCTTTAAGTGAAAAGAATACAGAAATGTATTCTTAGTGAAAAGAATACATTTCTAAATAAAACGTTCACAATTACACATATTTTGACTATTTGAGTGCATATAAGTTTTTATTCATTTGTTATCAAAAATTGCGACTGCACACACCTGTCTTAAGACTATGTTTTGCTTAGCTACGTTCACAATCGGGTGATTTTTTCGTTAAATTTAATTTATTTATAATTTATATACAAAAGAGAAATAACGAAGTTTAATGACCAGCTTTATATAGGATTTGGCTAAATTATTTCAAAAATTTCCGCTGCACGCACATTGTCCATCTTATTACAATTTGGAAGTTCGGTTACACATGGTGTACTTAGTGATGGTTGCATTCATTGGACCACTCTTTGTACTGTTGGGTAAGACTAGGTATTCAGTGAAACTCGGGGAATGGCTAACGTCGATCCCAATAGTGCCTTTATGGAGGTAGAAATTGCTTGGGAGGGTGGTTTAGCCAGGTATGGGGTGTACACCCGAGTCCAATGGCATATCCTTGGGGCGGCCTTGTCAGCTTTCAGCCGCTTGTTGAACCGTAACGAGATTCCCCCACGATTAAAAAAAGGTGTTCAGTGAAAACTATTCACTAAACAGAAAATTTCACCAGTTTTCAAAATAATTTCTCATAACAATGATTTTACTAAGAGACTGACTTACAAGCATTAAGCGTATTGTAATTAAGTCACTACTTTGAAGGTTATCCATAACATTTGAGTGACGCTATTAAACTAAGTCCATAGGAAAAACACCTATGATACTCGTGTGTATCAAACATCTGTTTTAAATAGGAGTTTAGTACATGTATTTCTTAAACGTAAGCAAAAATACATTTTACGATGTTTTTCTTATTAGATTTTCAAAGTGTGGAAAAGCGAGAGTAAAGTAATTTGTGAGTGCAAATCAAATTTGACAAAAGTGGTTGATTTTTATAATCCGTATTCATATTATGTTGACCTTTCACATTCACCCCGCCTCATGCCTAACCCGGTGTACCTACTATATCTACTGTCACATATTTCATATAAAATCACGTATCCCAAGTTGCCGACCCTTAGACCCCGAGAGCTCTATCGAATTTTTTGTCACTGCGACACGGACCCATTTGGTCTCCGCTGTAGGTATTAATTAGTCCGACCTGACCTCTGGCTGAGCTTTACTTACATGGATAAAATCGTGGATCATTTATTGAAGCCTTATTATTAGAGTTCAAAGCTTGCATATTCTTATCCAACATTATTATTATAATTGTCAGTTGATGCAAAATTGATTATTGAGCGAAACAGCTACAGAAGTGTGCTCATTCTTGAAAAGTTGAAAACATGACGACACTGCAAAAATATCTATTTATATCAATTGAAACGCGAATCGCATAAGACAACCTTTCTGCAACAACAAAGGAATACCACCAACGACTGATGGAAAACAACAGGCAACCAACTTCACATGAAAATGAGGCAACCAACCGATGGTCAAACTCGTCTATCAAGCGAAACCAGTCTCCAAACCGTGCAGGTAACATAAACAAATAACCTGTAATTATTGTGCCTCATAATAGGTATGTATCTGCCGGTTTGGCGTTCTTCACTCGCTGGGAGAGCGAACTCCGCGACGAAACCGTGCCAGGCAAGATACTTCTATTAATAAACGGGGAGAAATGCAGGCATGGGTATGGTCGTGCGAGTTAGCTTTTGTCGTGTCACTTTATTTTGAATGTTTTGTGTTCCAGAGATTGTGCTCGTCGGCGACAGCTGTAACCAGTGAGTTGTGGTTTTATCATCACCCACCCTTACTGTTGTCGCGTCCGCGTGTTGCGATTATGACAGCACCATGGAAACTTGCTGGCTGTCGTCAGCTTTTGTATTCTTGCATTCATGGAAAGGCTGCTGATATGCTAGACGAGGCCTATCAGCATTTGGATAACACAATGCGAGCATGCATATTTAGTACGTATTAATGTTGTTAGTACGCAGTTGTTTCACCATCTCCTTCATAATCTTTACAGTAGTGAAGTAAAACATTACTTTATAATCGTAAAGATTATAAATAGCTTGTTAAGTGCAAAGTTGGTTTACTTTGTTCCGAGTTAACTTTGAGTATATTTTTTTGAGTTATCGATAACCAATATAAAAATTAAAAACATAAGTAAACTGGACTTATCGGGCGAAGGTTTTTAAATAAATGACACCTAAAACAAAGCGATGTCGATAAAGTGGTTAATTAGTTTCAATAACCTTCAACATCCAACAATAGTCGCCAAGAAGATCAAAGTTCTTCTGATAATAAGGTCTCATTATTTGTCTTCGACGTGTACCTACCACCTAGGTAGGTTCATGTAGGTAGGTAGATACTTTAGATAGGTAAAATTTTTACATAAGTAGGTATGATAAAGACTAAGCGAGGACAAATGTGAGGTAGGCGATATAACTGTATTTTAAAGCAAAACACAATATCTTCCAGTTTTCCTTTTAATGCTATTTTTGGAATTTAAGAGGACCGAAAAAGTGATAGTTTTCCAAAGATCTTGAAATTATTGCAATAAGGTGCCTACGCACAGTAATATTTCTTAAATTATCAGACCATACAACATGATTATAATAATGAATTCGAAGATCGCAAAAGAAATTATAATACGTACGTATACACAATACACATTGACGTATAGTACGTCAATGCGTATACACTCATCGGAGCAATGGGTAGGTACCCTATCACGATTCAGTTTTACATTTTCTTTGACAATTTGAAATTTTACTTTAACCTTTAGTTGTACAAATGTTGCTGTTCAGTGCTTATTACACTATTCAATCTGTAGAGATCCGATTTAGGAAGCAAGGAGGGTTTGAAGAAAAAAAAATACACTAAACTGTTGTAAAAATTTCGCTAGATTTTAAGAAAATCGAATGTTGAAAATGCGCTAAATTCCACCAATGATTTTAGCAGTGAATGTAAAAGTATTGTATGTGATTTATTTAATAACAATACTATTACATCGACCAAAGTTACTAAAATCTACCAAATATTTATAAGTATTTATGTATTTCTTCTTCATTATTTATAGCAGTAAATATTGATTCATTATTAAATGTATAGTGTGTAAAGGTTTATTATTATTTATAAATATTTTTATCATCTGTACACTTATCTCGGGTGTGACATTCCGGAATGACAGACTAGTATTTTATTACATGAGGTTCATTTATGTTTATGTTTTTAACTTTTGATGCCCGCTAAAAACTAGCCACCAGAAATATCAAACCACCAAAACTAGTGGAAAATCCACTAACGTGGCAACACTGCTTCCGATTTAGGATTCAATTTAGTCTAGTGTGATCACCCGCTTCCAACTTTCTAATTAGAGTGTTCCTAAATCGGATCTCAACAAATTGAATAGTGTAATGGGTAAGCCCATTAAGGAATATCTTATGCGACTGCACTCTGTACCTATAGGATACATAGGTATTCCAGAACTATTCAAATAAATCTGGAAGAAGAGTTAATCAGGTTGGTATAAAAACATTTTCAATGAAACCTTTTATTTTTCTTTTTGCTCAGGCAATCGACATGGCTTTCGGCCGAAGACCGAGTCGAACGAAACGATGCGTACGTACGTACGTACGTACGGCGGCGGCGGCGGCGACGGTCGGTGGTCGGTGCATCGAACGCGGTGAGAGCGGGGTCGTCGAACTTAAAGCCATGTGCATTCGGTTTTGTACAATTTTGTTTGTACCTACTATCTTCTTGCAAATCGTTTGTTGTTTTCAATGCATTGTCCAATATACAAGCATATTTAAGGAAAATGTAGGTAATTCAGGATTATTTTTATATTATTCTAAGGATTAATTTGGTCTCTCTCTACTAGGTAAGTAGGGTACTAACAGGTAAGATGTAAGTTGTGCAACAATTCCAAATAATGAGCACTAAACTAATTGAGTATTGCGTCGCGTTACAATACGATAAGTAGGTTAGGCCTATAAGTAGATAGAAAAAATGTGATGTCCTCAAGCAAAAAATAACCTAACCTATCAACAATAGGTATACACCTAGTGCTTCATTTTAGATAGGAGGTAGGTAGGTATTAAGCTATCAATGCAGCGGCGGATCCAGAATTTAGGTTTGGAAGGGGCTCGACGTAGGGTAGGGTAGGCTCCAAGATTTTTCATAAGGGAAACCGATGGGAATCGTGTTATATGGACTCTTCACCACTGAGTGTACTAAGAGGTAGGTAGTAGGTACCTATTCTGTGTTATGAGTCTAAGAAAGTAAGTAGGATAATAAGTTTAATTACAGCTTAGTCAGGGGTGCATCCAAATTATTTGGGGGGGGGGGGGGGGGGCTTGAGCCCCTTAGACCCCCCCCCCGCCCCGCCCCCTGGATCCGCTACTGTATCAATGTACCTATAATTCGGTAATTTTACGAAGCCCTGTAAAATATATTTGCGCTCAGTAAAATACCTAGGTATACCTCCTACCTAGACAGGTGGTAAAAATCAATGTGTTTCGCAGGTTGTCTGGTTCACAACTTTGATTAATAATATACCTACCTACTTGTCAAGACAAGTAGGTACTTATACCTACCTATCTAGGTACCTAAGGAAAGGTTCACAATTTGTCTCGAAGATGAATTGCGAATTTTTATTCTAATCTCGTACGGTTTATGATTTAGGTACTAGGTACCACAACAAAGTTCACAATCATAAACTTTGCGGTACAGACGATGGACCTAGTTACGTAATTTCCCCTATCTAGGTCCATCGTCAGACCTCGGATTCCTACGTACTAGGTAGGTAGGTACTTGAGAAAATATTACATTTAGACAATGAGATATAGTTTCAAAATGCATAGTCGTATCTTGTCTATATATGATTTTAACGACACAAGATATCGTTTCTTGGCAAGTTTCTACCTCCTCCCTCATAAACTAATAGATTTAGATAGGTAGGTAGGACTTATGCCATGCTTACATTGTATTGATTTCAGGCCTTGATAAAGACGCATATTTAGATAGATAGGCTTATAGGTAGGTACCTACCTACTTGACCTAAATTTATTTTACGAATTTAATAGGTAAGTAGGTAATTGTATTTGGTGAGAGATAGTTAAAGAAACAGCTATGAACATGCGAGCGAGTGGACGTCGGTCGTTAGAGCAATGAAGAATAAATGATTTATCTGAAAAGTATGAATGAAACTAGCATTAATATAATTTGTATTATACAATTAATTTACGAAAATGTCAATGTTTTACCTGCAACTCCTTATTCTTGTTATCTTTGAGTGATGCTGCCCTGATAACACCAGCTTTCCATCCCCATTCAGAAACTTTATTCACGTTTATTTTTGTTAAACCACTCACAGATAGAAATCGTTTACCAACTAAATCTTCACGGTATTTATAAGCCATAACGAACTGCACAATCACATTATTCACTTCATAACTACACAAACGTCAAGAAACATACAATAAACGAACAATACGTCACTCTCTTCGTTGAGCGAAGGGAAACTAAACTACGTGGAAAACAAAACCTCCGCCTCCGCCTCTGCTGCAAAACGTACATATTATACGACTATTGAAAGAAACAGCTTTAATACCTGCTTTTAACACAAGCAACGAAACCTTTTTAAAATGGGCGTATTATAATAAAACAGGTTATGATGCTTCCAAGTTGAATGTCAGCAATGGTTTATCTTAACTTCGTATTTTTAATATACCTTTCAATTTGGTCGGCTTATAGGAAATTTTACGTTCTAGTTTGTAAAACCAACACTAGATGACGCTGTTGAAATTGCTATGAAAATACATTAGTTTGATATGCGCGAAACAGGGATACCGGAACTTAAATAAAACATTGAAAATCTTCATTATAATATGAATAATTTTGAATTAAATCACGTCAAATATATGTATTAACTATTAATCTATAATAATATTTTTTGTTTTAAGTGTTTGCACATAGATGGCGCTGTTTGCACAAAACTGGTATTGATTGATGTGAGTCACGTGATCAAAACATCAGTACAAGTCCAACATGGCGGACTAGTCTTTTTTACTGAACGGTTGTGTCTTGTCATGTTTGTTTAGACTTATTTATAGCGAGTTTTACATATGTGTAATTAATATGATATCAGCGATAATTTCCCGATTGGTCATGTAAGTATACAACATATTTTATTTTCTAATATAGGTTAATAAATATTACATTAAGTTTGATTGTGACGTACGTACTACAATTTATTTTTGTAACAACGGCCCTTTGTTTCGGACTGTATATTTATTAATGTTATTAACTACCTACTCTAAAATACACTAACCCACTCTGTAAATAGTTTTTTTTATTATTATTTTACTGGCATACTTGAATAGCACCTGCGACTGAAATAATACTTATTTATTAGGTAGGTACATACCTAATTCATTTATAATGTATAAAATAATATTTCTATTTTATATTCAATTTAAATTAGTTATATGAATAAAGTTTATAGTATTATATGACATTTAAACAATAAATTAGATAATTTTAAATATCATTTAGCACAAGTTGTGTGAAGTTTTATACATCCTTTAGAAGATAGGTTATGTATATTTTCAAGCAGACAAGTAGGACATGTTTTGGAGTTAGCTACACACTATTTCGTATCTAACTAAGTCTGTTTTATTATTACGTTTTTACTTTAGGCCATTCTGGACTTCTGGAGGCAAAAAGATTTAATTAACATATCAGATAATTAAAAATAATCTTTTGATAAAAGAGAAGGAACATAAAACCACTAAAATACTATAGAGCTGCAGCACTAATATTAAGCAACAGGAGGGAGACTCTATATCAGGGTCGCTTGCTTGGGTACCTCTGTCTTACCTATTTCAACAGTGCTTGCATTGCTGTGCTCCAGTTTGAAGGGTAAGATATGGCAGTGAAAGTACTGGGTACGGTGACTTAACATCTTGTGTCATAAGTTGGTAATATTCACTGTGGTTCTTGTGGGGGTTGCAGATTTGCTGCATATCTATCAAAAACCTCAAGGACTAGGTGACTGTTACCACTTACCATCAGGTGGGCAGTATGCTTGTTTACTAACTCAGATGTATATAAAAAAAGCATTATTAGTGTAAGTGCTCTATTTATATGGCAGCAATGAGATATGCAGCAAATTCTCAGTCTATATACTGCAGTGTCTCAAGACGAACATCTTTAATTTTTGTGCCAGGTAATCCAGGAATACTCCATAAATAACCTATACCTAGACCACTGCACACCGAGATGTACGGGTCTCCTAATTTGGCTGCAGTTTTTGATGCTATCTACTGCAACTATGTATTAATTGTGGTTTTAATGGTTGAAAAAAATTAAAAGTTCATAATTGAATAAAAATATCAGATAAAAGGTATTATTGGTCGGAAATTTCAGTTAATATTTTTATTCAAATACATAATTGATATTTTTATTAGCACCGTGGCAGTCAATATTTTTCTTAGTTCGCTACATTTATCTATACAAATTAATATTACTCTCGCATTAAAATCAACTTGAATTTAATGAATATTTTTATTCAATATGATTAAAAATATTTATTGAATCTATGTGTCGGTTGATAAATAAATAAATTCAACAACACTATCATGTATCATTATATTTGAGAGATAATAGTTATTATTATACTGAGACGATGCAGTTAAAAAATATCCCCAGAAAATCGTGTTTTTTTATATTATTTTATCCAATGTATGGTAATTTTCAATTACAAAAAGACAAATATATGCAACAATACTGTTATGTATCATTATATTAGGGAAATAAAACTTATTATACTGAGTTGATGCAGTTAATAAATATCCCCAGAAATTCAGAAAATAATGTTTTTTTTTTAATATTTTATAAAAAGACAAATCGATTGGTCTTCGTCATTTGAAACAAATAACCATTGCTTATGAGTTAAACGGGTGTCCCACAAGGAAGTGTGTTGGGTCCGTTCTGTAGCTGCTTTACACCTCGGATTTATCCACATGCCCAACAATTACCACCGGTACTTTTGCAGATGACAGCCATTCTAGCCTCACACAGTGAACCGAATGTTGCAGCAAAGATGCTGCAAGAGGGACTAAACAGTGTAGCCACATGGCTAAAGAAATGGCGGATCAAGGCAAATGAGAACAAATCGGTTAACGTCACATTCACACATAGACAAGACACTTGCCCACCAGTAAAATAAGATAGTGTGGAGATTCCCCGAGCTGAACATGTCCAGTACCTTGGCCTACACTTGGAGAAAAGGCTAACTTGGCAAAAACACATATTCACGGAATGGAAACAACTTGATTTTCATTTCCGAAAAATCTACTGGCTCATTGTCCCAACTATCATTGGCAAACAAACTGTTACCCTACAAAGCCATACTCCAAACAATATGGACCTATGGCATCCAGCTGTGGGAAACAGCTTCCCATTCCAACATTAAGATAATCCAAAGATACCAAAACAAAATGCTACGCATAATAACAAATGCTTAGTGGTTCGTCACCAACAAACAATTACATAAGGATTGACAAATACCTACAGTTAAAGAGGAGATAGCAAGACACACAAAGTCATATAAGGACAGAATCATAAACCACCCAAATATACTTGCGCAAAAAATTGTGAAAATTGCACAAACCAAACAACCAATACAGTAAATAAGCATAAATGTGATATTTGGGATGCGACAAACTTACCATACTTACCCCTCAATGTCTCGAAGTGGCGACAGATTAAAACTAAAATAAAAAAGAAAATAATTAAATCAACAAAATTTGCAAATGGGCCCAAGGTTTATTATAAACTAGCTTTTGCCCGCGACTTCGTCCGCATGGAAATCCTTCTTTATTGATTCCCTTTACATATCCCCCTCCCCCTTTTTTTACACCATGAAGGAATGATTTCGGGGACAAAAACTATTCTTTATCCTTCCCCACAACTCAAACTATCTCCATACCAAATTTCATCCAAATCAGTTCAGCGGTTATTAATTCCCCATAAACCCTTCTACCCCCCTTTTCTCCCCCTTAAGGTGTGATTTCTGTGGTAAAAGCTATCCTATGTCCGTCTCCTGGTTCTAAGCTACCTCCCCATCAATTTTCAGCGGAATTGGTTCAGCCGTTGTTGAGTGACTATCACGACTTTCTTTCTTTTATCCTTTTTATCTACATAAATAAACCTTGGGCCCACAGCTGAAAAAAAAATATCACCCCCATTGTATTTGTTATTTTTGCTGAGTGGGACAAAGTTCTTATAGTAAGAGAGCAGAGGCCCAATTCAGCTAATAAGCTACAGCCGAATCGAAACTGAACCGTTGCGGTCGACCAATCGGAGCGCTTATATTGCCTTTCAACTGCTCGATGACGTGATAATGTGGCGTTCTGATTGGTCGAACGCAACGGTTCAGTTTCGATTCGGCTGTAGCTTATTAGCTGAATTCGGCCTCTGGTTAGCGGAGCGTTTTTTTTTGAAGCTAAACAAGCAAATAAAATCAAAATCATTACTATAAAAAGTTAGAAGTCAGTTGTGTTAATCATCAACATTGCTAAGTGAGCCTATCTATTGCCACTCTCTGCACACTGTGAGTGAGCCCTCTACTGAGAATTCCTTAATCAGAAACAGCTCATTTGCCTGAAATGGGGACTGAACCCAGGGGCTAGTGATTTGCAATCACACTTGTGATGACTAACTAGCTAGACCTTCGATCAGTGGCGGACTAACAGGGGGGCGGAAGGGGCGGCCCGCCCCAGGCCTCCGGTCTTGGGGGGCCCCCAAATGCCTCCACGTTCCCCTGATCAAATCCTAAACAAGACTTTAAAAATGTGCTTAGGTACCTAAATAATTTCATCAAGATCAAAACACTACTGCCATCTAGACTTTTTACGCGGTACTAATATTCTTTTAACTTTGCTGAACGCATCCAATACGCTGGGGGAATTCCCGACTTTGTAGCGGGTACTTCCTCAGGAATCCCTGAATGAATGAAATGCAAATAATTCACTCTTGTACGCCTACATTCACTAACTTCAGTGAATCGTTATCCTGTATATCGCTTATACTTCTTGACCATTTGCATCTCGGTTGCATTATGCGAGAGGAGTTTTTCGAAACTTAAACTAATTAAAAATTATCTTCGATCTACAATGGGTCAAGAGCGCTTGGTTAATCTAGCCGTGCTTTCAATAGAATGAAAAATTTCCAAAGAAATCGATTTCACAGAAGTTATTTAGGAGTTCAATAAATTGAAAGCACGAAAACACATATAACACGCTACAGAAAATATATAAAACTATCTTTGCTTTATTTTATCTTTTTTTTTGTCGATCGATTCGTATTTTATTTTCCTCACCCATATCCATTCCATATTTAGCCGAAATAATTTAATTCGAATTTAAATTTTGCCAGAATTTATCGAAATAAACATAAAAAACTAAATTTTTTTAAAATCTGGGGGGCCTCATTCAGCTTTGCCGCCCCGGGCCTCTGACGGGCTAAGTCCGCCACTGCCTTCGATGTAGCTACGAATTCTATGCCTGAGACAGCCTTCATGTGGGAGGCCTATGCCTATTAGTGGATATATTGTTATGACAAGATGCCCGTTACCTTTTTTGTCAATACAAAAGAAAAGAAAGCCAGCAACATCTTATTTACTTTAATATATTACTAGCTACTAATAATACAGCTAAAGTGATTTATCTGTCTCATTTAGTATTGTATTAATTTCATTTTCATTGTGGAATAATAAATTAAGTGAACTGAAAACCTAATCTTGATATACAATCTAAGATTTAATGTCCATGTGAACTGATTTGATTGGCACAATTTCCAGGTGACATGTTATATCATAGAGGTGAACTGAATGTATGTAGTACTTTTTATAATTTTTAATTCATCGTTATCAAGCTTTTATTTAGATGCTTACAATCATAAATATTCATTTATCTTTATTGTTCTGATTATTGAAGTTATAGTTTAAAGATCTGGCGTAGCTCCAATTTTTTACGCAGCTTTAGGCTGGCTATCTTAATTTTTGGCAGCACTGCAGCGTGTAGTGTTATAATTTAGCTTCCACCTTCAGACGTTCAACAGACTTCACTGAGTTTCGTTGTCGGTTGTCTCTGATCGAGAAAAGTCGTCCAATCATTTATTTATCTACCACTGATTAAATTAAGAAATTGGACTATCTTCGTTCAGCGCGAACAAAGCATTGCGTGGCCCATTTTGGAATTCGTCATCAGGGCATCCCTCTGCACTGCCGGGTGCTATTTTGGTTTGGCTCGGCCGTTCGCCTCTGGGTTGCAGCAAAGAAGCTTTCAGTTTGTGGCGCACCCGCCTTCCGGCGTGCCGCTACACTATGCAGTATAAGTGAAGTGCGTTGACACCTAACTGTGGAGTGAATCACGTCTTTTTGTGACTTAGTTCGATTTATTAGACTTATTGTCTGTTCCGAGTGCGCTCAGTCCGGTGTTGCATGTAGGTCGTACACCTTGACTCCATCACTTTACGTTCATATTAAGACCAGTTGCCTTACCATTTTAGGTGCAGCCTTGGCTGTGTTACGTGCTCTTTACCCGATTCCCTACATTGGTTCGGTGACAATACATTTCGGTTAAATGTCTTCGCGTGAAAAAATTCAAATAAGAATAACTATATTTTACGAAGATCACATTGTAGTGATTTATATTTGATTGAGAGTGCATGAATGGTATTTCTATTTTTTTTAATAAATATGTATTTTTGCTGTACTCGTATATTGTAAATATGTAATATATTGTATATGTGTAATTTGTTTTTATTCACACATAATTAAAATCCTATTTGAGCGAGCTTATGAAAGTTACGTTTCATAGGTTTGATTTTCCGAATTCCTAATTGTCTATATGATTAACACTTAAAATATATATACTATATTATGTGTTACAGTAATATACGATGAGTTATATATAATCACACATAATAAGACCACGATTAACCTCACTGGAGAACCAAGAAACTCTTTCATATCCTAAATTCAAAAATCTTTATTCACTTATCAACATCAAAAACAAAACATGTTTTCTTTATATTATTTTAATATGGTTGAGTCCCTTCCCCTTTAAAGAGGTCAGCTTCCACTATAACAATGGTAGAAGCTGACGATTATCCTTTGCTGTTCCGACTTACCAACAACAGTTCAAGATTCAAACTTTAATTCAAGCTAACATCCCAATTTTCTGTGTTCTGTGATCCTGATACAGCTAGAAAACGAAATCCTTCTTTGAAGTTAATTGTACGATGAAAAGGAAAACTTCTACGCTGGTCATGGTTATATTCATAGTATATTGATACTCTCATTTTATATGTATTTTGTTATAATATAATAATAATTTGTGAGGCGAAGGCGTAAATTGGCGATTGCTACAAACATATTATGTATGAGTCATGCACATCTTGAGGATCGCTGTAATTCATTTGCACGGACAAGGTTTTTCTGCAAATCTCACATTGGATTCGTCACAATGCACGACCTCACTTTTACCTGAGCTGTGTCGTTATGAAATCGCGGTTTGATCAATGATAATATCGTTGTAGACTTTGACTATCAGTCGTTGTAAGTTTAATTTTCAATTAGCCGTACCGATAGCTGCTATACCTTTCATTTGTAATTGTAATGAGTAACCTGCCGCACGCTTGACCGCATCCTAATGAACGCAGGAAGTTGAACTCAATTATTGGGGTCGTAATTACTCGTAATGTTTTCTAAATAAATGTTCATTCGCTGTGCTTCATAACAGTGGGTGTTGCACCTTCCGGTCTGTTCACTGCGGGAACGGTAACATGCTGCTGGAAAGGTAACAACGGTAACATATTAAAAAAATACCTACTCTTGAATCCATCCTAAAATCGCCCTCGGGGTTTTTCGCCTCAAAAGCTTTTGAGTCTTCAATTACATCCAACAACGGCCAGTAGCAAAAATGTATAACCAACAGCGTAGATCTAAGCCGAAAAAAAAACATTAACTCTATTTTTATGAAACTAATAAGGTTATTGTATGCGTAACGTAGCGTAGCCCCAAACCTTATTGCATATCTGCAAACAGTACTTACGTTGGAATGAACCGAGTAACTTTGTTTGGCAGTATGTTAGTGTGCTGTCAATGCGACTATTAAATCTATGATAGCCGCTAGCCGGCTTCTGTTGGGATTCAGGAACTTCCATTGCGCGTATCAGTCCTGCTGCTACGCATCAAAGAAATAAATTCAAGCAATTTTTCCGGACGTTTATTTATTTTCGCAACATACAAACATTTCTAAGATCCATAAAACATGACTTACTGTATACATATATAAATTTTGAGGCTGACTTTACATCATCGTCCGGGTAACAAAGCAAACAATTTACGCCTCAGTGATTGTTCCATCGACCCTGAAGGGTAAACGAGCACACGATGCGCACACCGTATATGGCGCACGCGCCGCTAAGCGATAACTTCGCCTGATAGATTCAGAATTGAACACACCGGATATATTCCTGTTACTTCGCGTAATGCAGGAAATATGCTCGCTCTGTACGTTACAATAGTTGTATGCATTAAATCAGAGCGATTGAAGAATTAAAGAAACTTCGTCTCGGGCGGGAATCGAAACCGCGTCCTCATCACACCGTGTTGAGCGTGATAAAGAACATGCAAAGTCACAGAATTAAATATAATAAAATACCAATGAATCTGTTTACTAAACTATAAGGTAGTTTATTTTACTATTATTAACTACTAGCTGTGCGCGCGACTTCGTCCGCTTGGAATAGTAACTTTTGGCAGCATTTTTTTTTGTAGGCAATTTTTTAAAGATCTTGATAAAAAGTAGCTATGTTATACCTTATATAATTAGCTATCTATTAGTGAAAGTCCCGTCAAAATCGGTCCAGCCGTTCCGGAGATTAGCGGGAACAAACAGACAGACAGACAATTTTTTTAAATTGTGTTTTTGTTATTGGTACCCGAAATACTTACCTGTACCCCATTTAGTCAAAAGTTGTTATTTTGACATTACAAACATACACTTCAATTTTATTTATTTGTATAGATAACCAGACTTTGATAAGTTGAGTAACTGATGATTACTCGCTTGCTTTATCCAAATTGCAGGAAATATTGATTAAGTGCGATAAGCTATGTCATTTATTGGCATGGTCATAAACACCCACCATTTTTTTTGTATGATTAATTAACCCGTTCTCAAACTTTTCAAGTAACCCTCCATAAAAAGGTGTGTTGGCTATGAAAGCTGTTTCCAGTTTTCTAATTACATATTTGGCTAAACTGCCGTTTTAACAGTTAGGAAACGATACTGTATTTATACTTGGTTGAGTTTTGCGCTTCGTAACGTCGAATTCGATCATAAAATGCACGCAATTCATATTGTGGATTAGTGGCCTCCGAATGTTAGAAAATGTTTGTGCGCAGTGTTAAAGATCTAAGAGACGTATAATCTTATTCTTACATTACACGTATAATCTAGTTATAATCTCATTGAAATGTGGATATGGTTACGTTTGTTGTATCTGGAGCAGTACAGTCCTGTTTCCTATTTGAGTCCACAGGGAGTTGAAACAGTTCGCTCGTGCCGCATGTCAAACAGGTTGCCGTGCTCTCATTTCTCTATTCCAAATAGGAGGGCTAAAGAAAAATATGTCATGAATTATGCATACCATTAATTAAATGGATAACTTGATTAATCATTGAACTAAAATTGTAATAAAGTTGTCTTATTGCTTTTGTTGGCGTTTTCGTGATCGCATAGTTCTATTGGATTTATTAGGCTTAAACCCGTCTACCATCATCACGTTATCTAAGTTTGTGGCTATTTAAAACAATGTCAACAGCATAGATCCCTCAGTAGTTAAGGAATGAAGGTCCAGGTCGTAAGGTGAGATGATCCACATTACGCCTAACCATATTTGCAAAGCCATGACTAGCCAAAATGGAATGTATAATTATTACTTTCCCTAAAATATCAGTCTTTTCCGTGTCACGTGACCTGTGATCGGCTGAGCAATCCATTGTCTAGAAAAGTCTACATTACATTAGGATAATAGGTTGGGGAAAAAGTTTCTTCGCATTTTTTAAGAAAATTCAAAACATTTTTTAATATAGTTTATTTACATTTAACTAAAGTATGTAGGTACCATTTTGTTCGATAACTTTTTGCCATCTTGTAGGTAGGGACATGATCCTATTGCTATAGAAATTTTGGGACTTCTGGTCAAAATACCGCGACAAGTGGTTTTGGCAGTCCTCTCGTGATGTTAACCTGACACTGCCTAAAGAATTCTGAAGAGACCGAAACAGGTGGAAATCTGAAGGTGCAAGGTCAGGACTATACGGCGGATGCATTAACACCTCCCAGCCAAACTCTTAATTTTTGCTGAGTGGCTAAAGATGTGTGAGGTCTAGCGTTATCATGATAAAAACCACACCCCTTCTGTTGATTAATTCCGGCCGCTTTCTCTCAACTTCTTGCTTTAATCTCATCAGTTGTTCGCAGTAGAGTTCAGAATCGATGGTCCTGCCTGGTGGTAACAGCTCATAATGAATAATGCCCTTCCAATCCCACCACACACACAGCATCATCTTGTTGCGAGTTAACCCGGGTTTCGCCACAGTCTGTGAAGCCTGACCGGCCTTTGACCACGACCTTTTTCGCACGTTCTTGTCGTACGTGATCCACTTTTCATCACTAGTTATCAGCTTCTTCAAAAATGGTTCGGTTTCATTACGTCGTAATAAAGAATCACAAATGAGTACACGGTTCATTAGGTTTCTTTCAGTGAGCTACCCAAATGTCGAGCTTTTTTGTGTACCCAGTTTTTTTCAAATGCGCCAAAACTGTTTTGTGGTCAATTCCCAGTTCTTCAGCTACGTCGTAACTACTGACATGCCGATCTTGCTCCACTTTTTCAAAAATGGCATCCATTTTATCTGTAATAGGGCGACCAGAGCGACGTGCATCTTTGACATCAAAATTTCCGGATTGCAAACGCTTAAACCAAATTTGTGCTACTCTCACAGACACTGCACTAGGTCCATAAACATCGCAAATTTTTTTCGCGGCTTGCGTTGCATTTTTACCTTTTTTGTAGTAAAATTTTAAAATGTATCGAATTTCTTCATTAGATTCACTCATCTTGGCGGTACGAAAAACAAATGAAAATCACACATTTTCCTAATTTGAATTTGGAATTATGTTCTTTAAAATTTAAACTTTCAATGATACCAAAACCAGCCAGATACAAATAGTATAGCCAAAGAGATTTTATTACAAGTTTATACATACTATAATGCGAAAAGACTTTTTCCCCAACCTAATCCATCTCCACAATCATTGTAACTGCCCGGTTAGCTTTGTTCAGAAGTGGTTCAGAATGAAAATTATATTAAACGTCACGTCAGTCAGCATATGACAGATTTGGTGCAAACTGCAAACTTTTGTATCAACCAGTTTTGATATGCCTAACAGACACTACTAGGCAGTAGAAAAGCATTGCATTCAAATTCAAAAATATTTATTCAACATAGACCTTTACAGGCACATATTAACGTCAAATACGCCTTCACCAGAGGAAGACTGTACCAAAGCTGTCTGCATGGGTCTATCCATGTACCAATTATATTTAATCCATGCTCTATCTCACCTATTTATGCCGCCAAGCAGCGGTGCTTTGTTGCCTAAAATCGGTCTATGGTGCAGTCTTGCGAGACTCTTGCTGCAAGACCGAGACCAAGATTAGCTTAATTGTAGCTTGACCAAGACTGACCCATGCAAGATTTAAAAAAGAATCTTGCTCAAATATTGCATGGGTAGTCTTGGTGTTGGTCTAGGTCTCAGTTTTGCAGCGGCATGCGTAGCACAAGGACCCCGACGTAAATATGTCACTTTCTCGACACTAAAGAGTAGCTACCTCATTCGCTACTGTCAAACAAAAGTGACATTTCGGTGCAGAGAAATACGTCGAGAAAATACTCTCGCGATCCTTGTGCTACGCGTGCTGGTGTCGCGAGACTGCAAGACCAAGACTGATTTTGGGCAACACTAGAGCTTGCGTCGCTGTGTTCCGGTTTGGCAGGCAGTAAAATAACTGGGTACTGTGACTTGACATCTTATGTCACACGTTGAAAACGTACAGTAAGCGCCACTTCAAGCTTTATATTTGCACTACGATTACCGCCGCTATTTCGAGTGACATAAGAGTGGTCCAAAAGTCAAACAGTATAGCTCGACGTGGAGCTTACTGTACGCGGGCGTCCACGTTACAGGGGGTCTACAATGAACACACGAAACCCGAACGAACTCCGTAATTTCGGGCTGTTTCTTACCACGAAAATACTACGGGCCCGTCAACAGAACGAAATCGGAGTTTGACGTTTGCTGTTACGGATAGCTTACTATGATCACTCGAACCCGACACGAAAATTGGATTTTGACATACAGATTTTCGGGCGTATAACCTAACTTCTCACGAGAACGTAAGTGCTACCGTAAGAGTTTCGGATTAACATTTTAATCCATAAATAAGTGAGTTATTGTCAATTTTACATCAGTTTGGGATTTATTTGACTACTAAGAAGGTGTACTTAAGTATAATAAGTTAACTATATAATATTTGTTGAAGTTATGGCATTTAACTTAAATTCAGTGCGAGGTGCGAGTCGTAGGAAACACTTGAAAGTATACTATAACTTCATGTGAACAAAAGCAAAAAATAACTCCGAAACACTTAAAAATGTAATCACAAAAAACGTAAATAAACAAAAGCAGCAAAAGCTATTTAGGTGTATAATGCTGCAGCAGGAAATATCCCCTTAACATCAAAATGTTATTAGTGGAACGTGGCATTCTAGATTAGGTTGGTTTATCACTTGCCGGGGGCCACTTTGCCACAGACTAAGAGCCCGGGCTGTCATGGCGCGTTAAAGTGTAATAACAAAATGTTTTTGTTAAAAATTAGCAATTGTAATATCATACCCAGCTTTCCGCTAATCATTACTGTAGTTTATTAAATCAAAACTGTTTAAATACAAATAATTTTAATTATTTTTCTACTACCTTTTTCAATCATTCGTTCACGTAACTTGTCAATGCGTCCGTACTAAACCTACGAATCCGAATATAGTTCGTGGTAGCTACGAGTCACGTACTTCGTTCGGGTTACGGACGGGCCCGAAATTACGGACGAACATTTCATAGTAGACGTCCAGCCCCCGTAGCACGTCCATAAAAACACGATATGATAAAGCGATTTATCGCTGTGAACTGTCAAAATACGACGAAACCCTATTGTATTTTGAGAGTTCGCCGCGATAAACCGCTTTATCATATCGTGTTTTGGTGGACGTGCTAGGGGGGCTGGAACCATAATCTACTAAGTGCTATAGCGGACTGTAGCCACTTCCCATCGGGTGGGTAGCGTGCTTATTTGCAAATTTAGTTGTATAAAAAATGATCTCTGTTGCTGTTCGGAATTTGGGAGAGCCGTGTCGAGGAAAGGCCCGAAACTCGGAGGGTTCTAATTTTTGTCTCCTCTTTGGAATTGCCAACACTATAATAAGACACTATGATAATAGTATGTTACATATTTGATTGTCATTTTAAAATTATATAAGCTTTAAGATAATAAATGACTCAGTCAAGTGCTTCAGCGTCTGACGAGCCGAAGAAGCTACTAATTGCGTGAGCTAATAATTAACTCCTTGTTTGTAAGTTATATACAAACTTCGAATATCTTAAAGAACCTACGGACCCAGCCACAAGGTTGCAACTTGTAAGTTTGTAACCCTCAATTGTTTCGGGATCTGTATACCTATAAGTACTATATATTTGCTCCAACTGAATGCAGAAATGACGAAATTAAATACCTACATGAAGACAGTTTTGTTATCATTCTGAAAGACATTGTATATTTTTTCAATGTTGTTATTATAATGCCACAAACAAACAAACAGTCATTGTTCAGGATACGTCTAATTGACTGTGTTTATTTTTAAACAGTTCTTGCGCATACGAGTACCAACTGCAGCCGTTCGTCTGTAAATCCTTGAGGCAATTGCCGTTGGGGAGCAACAGGGTTTCTAAATTGATAAAACGGTATAGATGCGACTACTTGCCATTTGTTGTTGATTCAAATCAACGTCTTTTGTTAGTGTAATATTTTCCTTTAACCATCATGTAAGATTTGCATATTTTGTAAGGGTAACTTATTGTTATTGTCGCAGAATCCAAATGCATTAAATATGACTAGATAATTAAGTACTGACGCCAACTCTTATACAATTTTAGGCCCAAAGCGGATAAATGACACACACAATTTTAATATCTGTTGTAGCTATTCTAAACCAGTTGAACTCACAAGATTATAATATTTTAAATCATTGCGCGAAATGTATACAGGGCGTCCTACGGGGATGTCATATGGAGGGAAAGTACCTGACATACCGTTGATAGAAGATTTGCTCAAAGTAGGCAAAATAAAATATTCCATGTGGCATCGCCGTGGTACGTCCTGTATGGTGGAAGCTTTCTCAAACTCAAAACACAGTTGTCCCTTTTTGTGTGAGTACTTAATGTTAGTATGATCTGTTTAAGCTGCATGCATCTAAGTACTTGATTCTTAATTCAGTTATTGTATTACACCAGACGTGTACGCATCTCGTGCAATATCGATCAGCGCATTCGGACAGACTTAATTTATTATTAAAGTGATTGGTGACTCCTACAAAACAAGTAGTCAATGTTGCTGTTTCGTATCCATGGCGGCAGGTCGCGCCAGTTACCGTGACGACAGAGCTCGACTTCCGACGCTGACTCTCGGACTGTCCAGCGTCCGATTCATTATCAACCGCATCGAGACCGAATGCGCTCGTGTCATTAACACCGAAACCTTTAGCGGCTGTCGCGAAATCGTCAAGTACGACCCGTCCGTCGACGAGGACTGTGGTGTTTCCGATGACTTCCCTCTCGGCGAACCGAGAGGCCAAGTGTGGAGGCGACTCGCACTAAACCTCGGAGTGGGCCTTAGCAACTGTGTCCCAAGTGTCACGTTCGAAAACTTTGGCGTCTTAGCAGTAGTGATTGGATCGTGCGCACCGAAAATGTTATCTTATTTGGTCGTATATCCGTTTTGCAGATTGGTATTCGGAACCCTCTACCCGGCTTACGCGTCATACAAGGCTGTGCGAACGAAGAACTTGAAAGAATATGTAAGTTTTTAAGCCCTTTCAATTATACTTAATCCTAATCCTAATCTGTACTTATTTACAATGTTTTACCTTTATTTAGTTCTTCTCCGTTTATTCTTAAACTTTTGTCAATGACTATGCTTAAACTTTTGCCATTGACAAAAGTTTAAAAATAGTCAATAGTCCGCAAAGTTTCGTAATTACGTTAATAAAAGTAGTAAATTGCAAAACGGTCATCAAACATAAGCAACTCATTAGATTCGAGTTAGATATGACCTTGTCACGCTTGCTCATTTTACTCGAAACGCTTCAGTTATCGTGTCCTTTACCTTGTTCCTGGCTCCCGAAGCTTAATTACTCTAGTTGGCGTGATACGCACGTACTCTTTGTTTTGGCTTATTCTATTGTACTTTTGGCTTTGTTATATTTTAAAATTCCATTCATGACATTTTTTATGCATAACTATTTACAAACTGTATGTGTGTAATTTTATCATCAGTGGATTACTTATTTGCGGAAAAGCTAATTCGAAAAATGGGAATCAGTAACTTTAATACTAATCTTTGCAAAATACCCGTCGAAAATGTAATTAATTTTTATGTTATTTTATAATGCCATAAAAAGAGCTAAAACATTTCAAAGATAATGAATAGTAATATAATTTAATAGACAATGTAGATATTCAAGTGGATACTGGACATGTAACGTGATTTTTGAGGTCTTCGTAATATCTAAATCATTAACAGGCAATTCGTGTGCTTACTACGAAGATTTGAAAACATTACCCCTGAATGATTGCACTAGTAAGGATAGAAATGTTGATTTATTAAAGTAGTATATTGGCCGCACAAGCAGGCGCGGATCCAGCCCTCAAAAAAGGCTGTGGTCACAGCCATCCGAAAATGGGCCAAGTGCGAGTCGGAGTGTGACCTCGCTCATGATTGTATAGTGCATCCCTACAAAGATGTTTCCAAAACATATGACACTGACCTAGATTCATAATTTTTTTAAGGCATTGGATATAATATCACCAACCTTACAATCTCAATAGATTATGAATGTGTGACTTCACAAGTCTATTAGGGTTGTGGGCATGCCCATCGTGACCACAACGGTGGATCCGCGCTTGCGCACAAGGACATCTATTCTAATTTTAAAAGGGGAATAATAAGCCGATCGAATAAAAAAACAGGTAGCGACTGATGATGAGATACTATTTTAATAACTTGAGCGGTATGAATTTGAGTAAGCGAAAAATTAACTAAACGGACGACGAATATTAATCTCTATATATAATAAAATCGTAGGGGTACAAAAATCTGTAATTGCGAAATATTAAGAAAAAAAATACACAGGTCGCCTTAAAATCATTAGCAGAACACGATAGAATAGTTTTTAAAAAAATTGTTTGTTTGTTTGTTGGTTTGTTTGTTTGTTTGTTTGTTTGTTTGTTTGTTTGTTTGTCTGTTTGTCCGGAAAGATCTCCGAAACTACTGGACAGAATTTGATATGACTTACACCACAATGCTTAGAATTTTCCGGAAGAACATTTAGGCATAATTTCGTTTGTTTAAATTCACTTTTTATTTTTAGTGAAAAAATACCATATAAAATTTTCGAATTGGCTTTAGGTAGAAAAACAACATGGCGCACGTGAAATTATTTTGACAAGTCTGTCACATAGTACAGAGAGAAGGTATTTTCTTCCACGAAGGAAAGGCAATGGAACTACGCCATACAGCCTGATCTTAAGTAATTGGATTTCGAAAATTGAAAGGCAGGACTGAAGTGTTTCACATAGTACAAATAAAATTTAATATTTTCTGTTAATGGCTGTACCCAACTGGATTTCGCCAACAAAATTGTCTTTTTCTTATGTCGTACCGTGGTGGTAAGGAAAAAGATCAAGCCATACAACCAATGTATAAAGCATTTTTTATGATAATACTTATCGAGTGACCATAAAATTTGTAAATTGGTTTAATTCTTGACTAATTTTCACAAAATCGGTACAATTTTTGAAATATTTAAAATGTTGAAAAATGAAGATACTCTTTTCAAGGTATTTTGAAAGGTGTTATATGTTTTTACATTAGGACTAAGGAATCAAACTCTTTCATCCATTT
The DNA here is from genome assembly GCA_963935595.1 of Schoenobius gigantellus. Classification (NCBI taxonomy): domain Eukaryota; kingdom Metazoa; phylum Arthropoda; class Insecta; order Lepidoptera; family Crambidae; genus Schoenobius; species Schoenobius gigantellus. The sequence continues at coordinate 25,307,132 of OZ012553.1, read as the reverse complement.
AAAACGATTAAAAGTAATAGATTAATATTGATAATTAAAAAAATATCTGACTGCAATGTTCTGGGTTACGCGTAGAAGGACGGGACGGGACTCTTGATCCTAATGTCTAAAATGACGGATCACATTTTTTTGGATCCACCCAAGGAACATGGATATCGAACGAAGAACCTAAAGAGAACACATTGAACCTAGCCACGTTGACTTAATTTGACATGACTGCCGATAAAGTTCGTTTCCAAACCCAGCGATATGCATATCAAATGAAAGGCCTTGATGAGTATAGCACTATGAACATAGGAAAATCGCCCTAAATTCAACATGGCCGCCGCTCAAATAAAACGGATAAAAGTTCGTTTCCAAACCCAGCAATATGGGTATCAAATGAAAGGCATTGATGAGTAGAGCACTATGAACCTAGCAACATTGACATAAATTCAACATGGCCGCCGCTCAAAAAAGGTGGATAAAAGTTAGTTTCCAAACCTAGCAATATGGGTATCAAATGAAAGGCATTGATGAGTAGAGCACTATGAACCTAGCAACATTGACATAAATTCAACATGGCTGCCGCTCAAAAAAGGTGGATAAAAGTTAGTTTCCAAACCTAGCAATATGGGTATCAAATGAAAGGCCTTGAAGAGTAGAGCACTATGAACCTAGCAACATTGACATAAATTTAACATGGCCGCCGCTCAAAAAAGGTGGATAAAAGTTAGTTTCCAAACCTAGCAATATGGGTATCAAATGAAAGGCCTTGAAGAGTAGAGCATTAGGTACCTAAGAAAATCGACCTAAATTCAACATGGCCGCCGCTCAAAAAAAAGGATATAAGTTCGTTTTCAAACCCAGCAATATGGGTATCAAATGAAAGGCCCTGATGAGTAGAGGACTATGAGCCTAGCAACATTGACATAAATTCAACATAGCCGCCGCTCTAAAAAGAAGAATAATAGTTCGTTTCCAAACCTAGCAATATGGGTATCAGCTGAAAGGCCTAAAAGAGTTGAGCATTATGAACTAAGGAAAATTGCCCTAAATTAAACATGGCCGCCGCTCAAAAATGGATAAAAGTTCGTTTTCAAACCCAGCAATATGGGTATCAAATAAAAGGCTTTGATAAGTAGAGCACTATGAACCTAGCAACATTGACATAAATTCAACATGGCCGCCGCTCAAAAAAGATAGACAAAAGTTCGTTTCCAAACCTAGCAATATGGGTATCAAATGAAAGGCCTTGAAGAGTAGAGCATTAGGAACCTAGCAAAATCGACCTAAATTCAACATGACCGCCGCTCAAAAAAAATAGGATAAAAGTTCGTTTCCAAACCTAGCAATATGGGTATCAAATGAAAAGCCTAAAACAGTAGAGCATTATGAACTTAGGAAAATTGCTATAAATTCAACATGGCCGCCGCTCAAAAAATGGATAATAGTTCGTTTCCAAACCCAGCAATATGGGTCTCAAATGAAAGACCTTGATAAGTAGAGCACTATGAACCTAGCAACATTTACATAAATTCAACATGGCCGCCACTCAAAAAAGGTGGATAAAAGTTAGTTTCCAAACCTAGCAATATGGGTATCAAATGAAAGGCCTTGAAGAGTAGAGCATTAGGTACCTACGAAAATATACCTAAATTCAACATGACCGCCGCTGAAAGAAAGGATAAATGTTCGTTTTCAAACCGAGCAATGTGGATACCAAATGAAAGGCCTTGATGAGTAGAGCACTATGAACGTAGCAACATTGACGTAAATTCAACATAGCCGCTGCTCAAAAAAGACGGATAACAGTTGCTTTTCAAACCCAGCAATAGGGGTATTAAATGAAAGTAGGCCCTGAAGGGTACCTAGAACAGCCATGTTCTAAGTGTGTTCCGCGGAACCCTAGGGCTCCACAATACCCCTATAAGGGTTCCGCAATAATTTAGAAAAATCAATACACCCTCTCTGGTCGTACTTTTATTATGCTTATTAATAAAGAATACACTTTTAAAAACTATTGTTTTATTTTAGGGTTCCGTCAAGTATTTCGCTTTCCAAAAGGGTTACGTCACCAAAAAAGTTTGAGAACCGCTTCGGGGCCTATTGGATGTTCGATGTTAGATGTTACCTGTGTTTAGTGTCCTTCGAGACCGTGATAATGCAACGATCGTGAACTAACTAACGATAACTCCAAGTTTGTGTGTTGGATGTTAGTCATCACGGCGAGTTTGCTAACCGAACTATGCCAGCAACACTATATCGCACAGTACACGTTACAAAAACGGAAGTCTCAATACATTTTAAGACTAACCGCATAAATACGTTTTTTCACGTTCGTTTTCTGAATGCGGGCATCCGAATGCATCAAATCTATACAAAATACTCATTGACTGCCGCACACGTTCGTTTTTATTACGAACGGAACACGTTCTGTACGTACGTTTAGGTAGAATGGTAGAAATCCCGAATGAGAAGAAACGAACGTCTGCGCGTGTCTGTATTCCGTGATCGGATATCGAATACGGAAAACGTATTTGTACAGTAACCCCCCCATTCATGCTATACATTAACTCTACGAAAACCGCCAGTATTACGAGCGACATAAGAACGGTTCAAAGGTCAAACAGTATAGCTTGACAAGGTACTGGCTTACTGTACGACCAGTCAAAATTGGCCAAGTTGTCATATCCAAAAAATATATTTTGTTGGTGTTACCAACACCCATTATAAAATCTAAACTTTATTCGTATACAGTTCTAATTTATTAACAATTGTTTATTTTAATTCGAAACATGAATACGATAAAGATTATTCTTGCAACTGTGTAGTTCTTTCTACTGAAGAAGAATTTATTAATATCAATAATGTCTCTAAAACAATAATAATACTTAGTGTTTATAGTAATATGTACTGTATTTAATTTTGTGGACTGTTAGAAAAAAAAACATTACGAACCTACGAAAATTGTCCTAATTTCGAAATGGCCGATGCTCAAGAAAGGCAGAATCAAGTTGAATTATTATGGAATAAAATGGAGGAAAAAACTAAACACTGTGTTAAGTATTTTGATGGCGAAACGTAGTTCGCGGGCACAGCTAGTTAATAATAAAATCCAGAATGAGCTTACAAAAAGTGTGTGTAGAATAATCGATTTTGGATAAAATTTTAAACGTGCGACTAAATCACTATGTGAGCGACTAGAAATACAGAGATGGCATCTTTTGGTATAAAGAAAAGGCAGGGGGAGGGGGGGGCGAGTCCCCAACAGGGGGGCATGGGGGGCGAAGCCCCCCGCCAATGCCATCACAAAAGAAAATAGGGGACAAAATTGCCTACTGTAGGTTAGGTTAGGTTCAGAACATGACCATGCGTAGCGGAGCGAGCGAAGCGAGCGCAGCGTCATACCGTATTCTATGGGAACCTATACCACTGAAATCATATTATTAAGGTCTTCCAATTCTAACATCTTTTAATTTCACAACCCAACCTTTTCCCATACATTTTAAGATTAGGTTTGTGAACGTTTCAAAAATTAATATCTCGAAAACTATGCATCGCCGAGAGGGGGGAGAGTGGTACAAGGGGTGGCTCCCCTCCTCCTCTCATTATTAATTTTCAAAAATTAATAACTATGATTTAAAAGAAAGGCCATGTCCACTTTTTGTATGGAACGTGGAATTTTATTCTGAACCTTTTTAACCAGTTTAAAAATTTATGACGGAAATAGAACTTTATGAGAAGGATGTTTATCCATGAATATTAAAAATATTAAGGCCTGCATTTAGGAGAAAAAAATTAAAAATGTTTTTTTTATTGTTTCTTTAGCAGGGCCACATTTAGTTTTTTTTACTGGCAATTAAAAGGATGTCATTGTCAATGTCAATGCCACTGTAGCTGTCGTTTTGACTTTTGTTTATTGTTTGTGTGTATGTGTGTAACCTTCCTTCCTTTCACAAAATCTTAGATAAAGAATGAATAGATAGGACGTGACCGTATACCCGTAAGGGACAGACATAGATGACGTCATACCTGCCTAAAGTAGATGGGTATACCAGTGTTGCTTTAAGTTTTACCCTACTTTATGTTTATAGTGGCTTTTACCACTATAAACATAAAGTAGGGTTGATTGATCTACGTATTTTTTTAAGACATTTTTTATTGAATTCTTCATTCAACCTTCGCCGCAGTCTAAAGTTATTTACACTTTTAAATAAAACTACACTTTTCGGATTTACTCGAGTATATTTCGTTTTAAAACATTGTACTATTATTTATTTAAGCTATTATGTAAACATCTTTACAAATATAAGAAAAAATATTAGGAATCATCATCATCATCCACACGCGTCCACTGCTGGACATAGGCCTCTCCAAGTGCTCGCCACTGAGCACGATCCGCGACCACTCGCTTCCAGCTTTTGCCAGCTAGGTACCTTGCGAAGATCGTCGCTCGATTCAGAATACAGCGGGCAATAACATTGTTTTTTCTTTATTTAAAATCTCTCTGCAGAGTATCAGTTTGCAGTTTATTTAAAGTCCAATATTTACACATTTACTAAATATTTGTGAAGATTTAGAAAATGTATAATATTAAATTTTAAATAAACATTTTCTAAAATTAGATTTCAATAGCACCGTTATTCGTCATCGAATAAAGGACTTCGGCTTACAGAGATAAAATTCACTACAATACAGGTAAAAATTCACTTGGGCTGGGTAAGTTCAAGAACTGAACTACTGATACCGCACTCAATATGGTGCTAAAAGCCCAAAGTTCGTAAGCTTGCTCACAATGTGGAAAAAAGATCTGGCAAAGAACGCAAGATGCCGATGTAGATAGCTGGTTATTCTTAGTTGCCCGTGTTGCCACTCCCAACCTCGCCCCCGCTGGCGGCCACTTGGAAATAGCGCAGGACAAGACCAATTTGTAGATCTCTGAGGAAGATTATGTTGTGTCAAGTACCTATATAATTAATTAGAAACACTTGTTCGGTGCATAGAGCTATATCTACATCCTATGTGTTCTTGTTAAATATTCAGACAAAGTAGAGATATGACTTATTTCATTTGGATTAAGCCAGATTACTAGCTATGGCACAAAATTGCTAATAAATCACAAACATTTTCTAGAGGCTGTCTACTCCTCGTCACTCACCAGCTGTTTTTGGGTGTGGTAAACACGTATTAAATTGCTTACGTACAAACTCCTTTGAACTTAAAAAGTGTAAGCACAGCGCGAATTTCCTTAAAGGTTCTGAATACTTTCTTTTGTCAACTCCTAAAAATCTTTTCAGAAAATCTCTATTGGTTCCTTCTACAGTATCTAAAATGTCCAACTACTAATTTTGCATCATTAACTTACACTTCAAATCACTTTACACATTTTCAAGTGTGACTACTTTTTTTCCCAATCGTCTAAGCGATTGACGCACTGGCCGTAGTTTTTTATTTGATGACCTCACTGATTGTTTCAAACCCAGCATTTGAAGCCGCATTTTTCTCTTTCGGGGTGTATTCAAATTTGAACCGAAATCTAACACCGATGCGTCCTGAAACAATATGTATACAGGTTAAAAATAAAAGCAGGTTCTAATTTTACAACATTAAAAATATTAATTAATAAATTTTTAAACTGTATCTGTACTAATTCTCAGACTTGTTATATTAATAGAAAATGACCAAAATCAAACCATTAATAATATGTTTGGCCATATCAAAATAGTAGAAAAGGATTTGGTACCTACCCTACCCATGTTAATCCAAAACTGTAAAATAAATTTCGAAATCCCCCATAAAAATAGTTGGGTTTGTGAAAAATAAATTTAGGTTTTGGCTTGATAGGGTATGTACCTTGTAGATATAATATGTATAAGTTACTGATCTGTAAAAAAAGTTTAGGAATAGCACCACTCCTAAGAAAAGTGCCTTTTTTGTTTTTCTGAATCCACTGTTGTTCAAAATGCTTAGAACACATTCGGGTATGCTTGGTTGGCTGCCAATTCAATCGACCAGTAGCTTTAACCCAACTGTTTTCGAGTAGTTATCTCCGAAGGAAATCTGTTAAATACAGACAAACAAGCAAATGGAAAGTCTCACTTCAAAAGAATTACCTTTGTTATCTAAAATGCTCAAAATTTTATACTTAAATATGTCAATATTAATGTAACACAGAAACTAATATGTGAGTTCCCTTTCACGTAACAAATTACCTACGAATAAAGGAAAAATAGTCGTCGCGTAACTGGTATCATTATAACCCGGCAAAATGTTATACGCGTTGGCTGTATACGTGGCCATATTGTATGGTGACATTCCTAGCTTGTTAGGTTAACAGTAACCTTACTACTTAGTTTGAAATTTCATGTTTAATCCCATAATATGATTGAGAACCATAGTAGAAGGATAAAATATTGCAATATAACTTGTATTTATAATTTAAAAAATAGTTTTGGCGCTTAATATTGACACAATTTAGGTCTTACCTGTTAAGGTTATATTTTCCTGTTTTCTAGCACTATCACTATTACAACCTAAAGCGGAGCAGTGCACCATGATTTAAATGTTCAAATAGTTCACAATTACACTAATTAAACTGTTAAATAATTGCACAGTGAGCTATACTTCACACAACAAATTTCATCCACGTATTTGTTTAGCACCAGACGCTGGTGATAAACAATCCCCACTACCAGTTTCACCTATATACGGTGACAAAGACAAAAAAAAATATGCCGTCTTCTTCTTTCCTTTGGCAATGTGTATAAGTTTATCTCTTTTCCTCATGTTTGACGACTTTTATAGCCCATCTATTCCATTCTATATCTATGCACAAAATAGTATCTTTTATTTTCTACAGCTATGCTCAGGTTCTTGATTTTACATGTGATTTAAATATTGGCTTGCTAACTGGACTAAGTTTTCTCGTAATTTGAACGTACGAAGTAACCAGACCCAAGAATTGAACAACAAAATGTTATACTTCCAGGTTACAGTCGCACTCCTGATACAACTTCTCATTTTTTTGTACCAGAGTGCTATAATTTGGAATGTCGAATGGTACCATTATATTTAAGAAAGAAGATCCTCGGGGATTGTAAAATATTCGTAAAGTAATGCCAGAGTCTGTGAAAATCACATGAGTCAATATGATTTTGCATTTTTACGGTAATATAAGTTCACTGTATTGTTTACACCAAATAATTCATGCTTGACTTACTAACAATAAAATCAAAGAACAGAAACTAATTGAATTTGAAAATATAGAAAATTCCACTGATATAGTATGTAAATACTGGACAGGTTTAACAGTCACACAATTTGTTTTATTGTTCTCTTGCTTAACTCAATTAGGTGAGGTTTTCTCAAAGCCTAAAAAGGCCTTAGGTTTATATTAAGTCAGACTATGGGCTAAGGAATCCCTTTGCAGAATTGCTTCTCGGGTATACATTTCAAAAACTCATGTTTACTTATATAAAAAAGTGTTATTGCTTCAAAAATCAATATGCACCTTTACATTTAGGTATAGTCCATATAAGCAGGGAAAACCTGTCCAGTAGAAATCTAACTATACGTTATACTCTTTGGGTCTGATTCAAACAATTCCATTGTTTTATTAGAGGTTACTAAAATTGTACTTACAAAAGTCCTCTAATTACCTATTTCAAAAGAAATCTTATAACTTACACTGCTAGCTGCAGTAAGCGACCAACCAACCTGGTGGTCAATCTATTTTAAATAGGGCATTAGAAGCCATCTTTGTACATATTGATGCTTAAATTCCACACTTGAATGTTCCCCAGAATGAAAATATTCAATTTAATTTTAATCAGTCTTGGAACATATTAAATTAAGCAAGCTAAGTCATATTTTGGAGAACATATTCAAGAAAATGATGTATCACATGAGACTGCTGATAAGAGGAAAAATCTAATGAAATCCATGAATTTAGGATGGGCTCCGCACCAAACTCATATAACACCACTGGCTCAATTTTGAAATGACGTACTAATGAGGGAAGATGTTGAAATTGAATAAATAAAAATTACATAATTTCTGGGTTTTATTTCATACCTGCAATCAGTTTCTATATTACAACTCTTTCACATAGTTTCCACCATTATAATTATTCAACACTTCATATTACATATTTAGTACCCATGATAAAATCGAGGGTATGTAGTCATATAGAAGTAAATATTTACACTTTGAATTAGCATTATAGTAATCTTAGAGAATTTTGCACTTAGTTCATTATAATGACTTCATTAATTAGCATTTGTTTTGTAAAAAATCTTTTGTTATTGAAATAGTAAAACTGTAGCATTCTTAAGAACAGACCAGTATATTTTATTTATGTTGATATTTCATTACTGTGAGGTAGGTGCTTATCCTAAGAGTAGGCAGAGTAAAACAGGTATCACACACTAGACACTACAGCCAGGGGCTCATCCTAACAAATGCTGCACAAACACACTGCTACAAAGTAAAGTATAGAAGTCATCTGCCACCAACCAATGCATTTATTGTGCTAGATTTCATTTTAATAGCATGGACCTATTGATTACATGTATCATTTTTTTGGTCAGAGTCAGAGATGCTTGTTTGTTACCAGCAGTGACCTGCAATGCTGCTAATTTGCAATCCAATTCAATATGTGGTCACCTGGGGGTTTATTGTCGAAGGAAAAATCTATAACGTCTGCGCTGCCTTTAATTTGACAGTCATTGCGGCAACAACACAAGATTGTGCACTTCTTAATAAAAAGTATTGTGATGTATTGTGATTGCTTAGATTAAGCGATCACGATCTTAGAATCACAAAATTAAACGAGGCTTTTTTTGACGCTGTCACTTCTGCAAGAGAAGGCAAAGGGAGCTAAGTTCATACAGCCATGTTTTTCGTAAATCTTGATAAAACATTAAAAATGTAATTTATGTGAATTTTAGTCAGAAAGTCACTCACTATCACATCGTTTGTGCGCTTTTGTTACTTATTTATTCGTTTGTGACACGTTTCAGTAACTTGTCATTGGTTTCCATACAAAAATCGCTTTGTTTTACATACTATGAAAGTCAATCATAAAATTGCTGTTTTTTTGAATTTGCAGGCCTAAAAAAACCTAAATTTTATTCTAAACCCTAGATTTTTGAGTACTCTTTACAATAATACCTGAAACATGTTGGTTAATAAATAATTATATTCTTGGCCCAAAAGTGGACATGTCCTTTGAGCCAAAGTACTCTGCTCATTATGGTATTTTTCAAAGTGATTTTTATATTCGAAACACCTCATTTAAGATAAAATGCCGCTCAACATAAATAAATAATTTGCCGAATACTGAAAAAAATGCAGGACATAATATTTGTTTGAGTGTCACTCAAACAAACATTAGGTCGCTCAAATATTATGAAGCTTCTCATGTTGTATTTGAAGTAAGTCGAATGAATGTTTATAAGTTACTGTTCTGTTAATTTATCGTCATTCGCAGTCAGTCGCTCACTTAGTAATACAATAATCCAAATTAATTATTTTTGTATCTTAAATTGTCCATTTAAAGTCATTCGTTTAAATACTACCCATTTTAAAATGTCAAATTGATCGTACGAAAAATAGTACAACATTGGAAATTGGAATGGAATCGGCAAACAATAATACCACAAAAACTTACCAGTGCAGTGGGAGACGGGGAGTACTGGTACCTCCGTCTTACCTAATTTTGTCGCTAAGCAACAGTGCTTGTATTGTTCACTTCCGGTTTGAAGGTGTAAAATTATCTCAGAAATGACAAACATTTTAACTACACAGATAGTGTCATGATGAATGTCATTTGTGAAAAGGCTTTGTTTTATTGTTATTATGATTTGCATGTTTACTCAATCATGCCATTCAAATTTGTTAAAATGTGTTTCAAAATATTATTCGTAGAAATCAACTTAATTTTGTAAAAACAAAGAGAAGCTCCCCTGATTTTTAATAACGCATGCCGCCAGCGGTCTTTCAATTCATAGATAATCTTGTTCGCGCTATAATTTAGCACCATACTCAATGGTCCTTGTATAGTTGTATAGGGCTGTATAGTTTCGAATTTTACAGCAACCTCATGTATAGTCACGTAATTTGAATGTTTAGCTGGTCAATGATTTTTTGTTTTGTAGTATTTTAAAAACAAATGAACGTTATGAAACACCAAATTGTCAAAATATCGGTAGTTCGTGTATTGAATTTCATATTTTGCCGTAGGAAAAATAATTTTGTAACCATGTTAATTAGGGGTAATGTATAGCACTCTAATGGTGAAAGAATTTTTGAAATCGGTCCAGTAGTTTTTCAGTTTATTCTTTACACACAAATCGTTCCTCTTTATAATAATATAATATTGTAGAATATACTTACGACTAAATGATTGTCGAACCTGCTAAACATTGAAGTTCTTTGACTGTACTGACGAGCGCATCGCCGCCGTCTGGTAGTCAAGTCTGTTTGCTCACCATCTTTGGTGTATGTATTAACAAAAACTTGACGATGACAAATCTTTTGCAGGTAAAATGGATGATGTATTGGATAGTTTTCGCACTGTTCACTTGCACAGAGACTTTCACGGACGTGTTCCTATCGTGGTTCCCGTTCTACTACGAAGTTAAAATTGTTCTGGTGCTATGGCTCCTGTCGCCCGCCACGAAGGGCTCCTCCATATTGTACAGGAAGTTCGTGCACCCGGCACTATGCAGGAGAGAACAGGTAGTTAGACACTTTGATTAGCATTATTGTTTTTTTTTTTTATAGCGAATTTGGAAATTCCTGCCTCCAGGAGACGCAATTTTGAAATAATAGAATTTAAATTCGCATTCGCAATTTACTAATTTTTAAATATTCATTCTGTGAATTCTGAAGGTACTATTATTTACACAAATAATAATACGTTCCACTTTACGTGCGATTTATCGCTAGTTTTTTAAATTAATGAGTGATTGCGTACCGATTACTGTTTTTTCTACGTGAAACGGTATCTAAAATAGAATTTGTTTTTAATGACAACACTGAATTCGAATGATACAAAAATCTTTAATTTTGGGAACAGTTCAAAAGAATTTGCTCATGTTCATCAAATATGCATCTCCTGGTCGTGACAGAAATTCTAACACAGTAATAAGTGTAATTCAAGTGGTATGTGCTCGAAGATTACAAGACAAATTTTATGAATCTAAAATCATCACTGGATGATCAAAAAGGGATTTACCGGGCCAAAAACCAGGATATTTTTTCACCACCAATATTTCACCATCTCTGACAGGTACGACAGTAAAATTGACAAAATATATGACATATGTCTGCAGAGATGGTGATGGTGAAATACGGGGCCTGATGACGAGTGTGTAAAGCACTCGGATTGAATAAATGTTAATGATAATGGGAATTAATAAATAAACTAAATACAAATTGCATTAACATTTTCTTGAAAGCAGTGTTATATCATATAACTATATGTATGTCATCATCATCATCATCATATAACTATATGTATGATAAGATTTCTACAATACATTGAAAAACTTGAAAAAATTGAAAAACTACAAAAAACATTGACGTACATATACGTCAATGAAAAAAAAGGTTTATAGTGAAGCTACTAACTTCAAAATATTGACCATCGCTTGGCGTGTTGAGTTTATTTCCAAAAAGTAGATCATATGCGCTGGAACGTGACGCTTGATTACAACAAATCTATATTTACTTGTACACCGTAACGTGGCCCGAATAACGGCAACACCACCACGAGTCGAAACTATTAAAATTAGAACACATCCTGGATTACTTATGGGAGTGGCGTGTCGATTTTGACAGTTTCTTTTCAATCTCTCAAGCTCATGAACAGTTAACATCTTTGGACAAAAGCTCTCCAAATTCAAAATTAAAATTTAGAAATGTATTTTGAAGGTAATTCATAATTGCTGGATTGTTGCTTATTGGCCCTTTGATATCAATGACTACTATCTGTTTTTAAATATTACACTGCTAGCTAACAATTATAATAAACAGTTGGACGAGAATTCACTGTATTTCTCTATTTTAAATCTTACTGTATATAGACATGTTTAGGAATACAGTCAACTACTTTGTACAAGTAATAGTTGTTCAAACTATGATTGTATTCTGCTTAGTGTATTAAATAAATAAGTAAAGGTTATTTGTCAAATGATTGTTTTTATTATATTACAGGAAATAGATGAATATATAGCAAAAGCCAAAGATCAGGGTTACCACACAGTGCTCAATTTGGGCACAAAAGGCGTCAACTATGCAACAACAGTCATCATGCAGACTGCGATCAAGGTATATGTGAATTCTTATCTCCCAGTGCATGCTTTTGTAACAATCTAATAGAATCGAGCAAGGCTTATTAGGTGTTATTTTGTTAGTCCTCCATGCCTTGACTGGTTTAATACTTTGCAGAATCAAGGGTACTGGTGAATTTTGATCCTTAACAGAAAAATTCAAGAGTTCAATTTGTTGTTTTTTTTAGTTCTAACTATGTGTTGTTTTCATCATTTCAGTTTGATTAAGTCCCTAATTTATGTTGGTGTGGCATGTTTGATCACAACGTGTACAGGAATTGCACTTAGCGAATCATTGGCCTTAACATTCAAGCCTGCACAACGTATCTAGTAGTGTATTTCCTCGCAATCGTCAGAAACCTCATCTGATCACTGTTTGTCATCAGGCATGACCACATCTCGTTTTTTTTTTGCTCTCACTCAACATCGATGTTCAAAACCACCACCGCAGTTTAATATTTAATTACCTACTTTACGTTTGTACAATTTTAATTTATTAACACGCTTTTTAATTTCTCCCCCTCCCCTCCCTACCTTTTCGTAATCCATACACCCTGTCCGTTGCTGCTTCACGCAGAACTTCAATCTGCCGAGTCCCGAGCAAGAGAGCGGCGGAAGGGCTAGGAGAGCGATCGGCGGCCGCGACGTCACCGACGGCTACCAGGACGCGTACGAAGACTTAGAGTACCAGCACTCCGCTGACGCTCACTTACCGGGCATCGTCGAGATTGTGGAGTTGGATAATAACGAAGAAGGCGGCTTCGGTGGTGACGGCGATGCCGACGATCCAGATTACGAGCCGGGCTCCGCGCGGAGCAGAGGCAACGTAGTGAGAAAACGCAAGGTGGCAAAGGAGAAGAGGCCGCGCAGCAAATCCCGAGGCCGCAAAACTCGGAGCCAATCGGCCGCCGAAAGGGAGCTCGTAGTGGCCGACTGACTTTGCCAAATATTCGAACTGAACGCAACTGTGATTCCTAATTAACTTTTAGACGATGCTTAGTTTAATCTTAATATTGTATAGCTTTTATTTCAAATTTAATGTATTGTTTAGTTATTCGAGTTACTATTTCTAGTGCGCTGGCTATGAACTTTTAATGCTGACACCAACCGCTGTTAGCATTTTTAATGCAGTCAATATTTACATAATAATCCATAATAATAGTCGAAAAGTCCTGGTGACACTGACACCATATTTTATATTTAATTTTCCGTTTTTTTACAAATCAGATACTGCGCGATTTAACAATGAAATGTGGCATGTAACTAGAAAACGTGAGCGTGTTCGTCGCTAGGTATAGAATTGTGTGACTGATTTAGTTTAATTATTTTAATACTTTTAAATAAAAACGGCGAAAACGACGTGTACTTTCACTTTTGTAGTTTAGCCAAAACCGCTTATATGCGATGTCATTGCATGCGCCTCTCACGACCTTTATAGTCTTACGGCTATGCACAGTAAGCCTCATGTGAGTATGAATTGATTTTTTACCGTTTTTTTATAATTAATTTATAACATGTTTTAAAAAATGACATTCACTAATATATGTAAAAGGTTGTAGTAGCAATTCATGACTGTACACAACAACTTGCAGCACAGTAAGTTGTATGATAGTTATCGCAATATTCTTTCAGATGTAAAAAAAACTGTCAAATATTTGCCATTTATTTTCTTGACTTATCTGGATTTTCGAAATAATAAAGATTAAATGCAAAAGTTACAAAGAAAAACATTAAACGTATTATACACAATTTGAGAAAAATATCGTGTCAAAATGATAGTTCGCTGGCATTTCAGGGTGGCGGAGGTCTAGTGCAACAGCTGCGCAAGAGTTACAGTCTGTCTGATCTGACCGAGTGCGAGCCACGTGACGAGCGAGGCCTCGACGAGGCCGACGACGTGCTAGCGGAACCGAAACTAATACGACGAGGGGGAAAGACGTAAGTAAAAAACAAAAAAAATACACAGGTGTTATGCATAATAAATTATACAATTTATTTATGTACTCGTATATGTCGCAAATTCGCTAATGATAGGTCCCCGATCATGATGTCAGTCGACATATAAAATTATGCATACACTGAAAAAAAGAATCAGCTGAACTAGTTCGGTAACTCAAGAAATAAGCAAACTTTGGTTAAAAGATAACAAACTTTAATTAAAATATACAAAACTGTTTTTGTAAAACACCCAAAACTAGTTGGGTTAATTATTGTTTGGTAAGTAATAAAATAATGATTGGTATTTTTTAACTAAAAATATTTTGGTGAACTTGTTTGACTACAGCAACAAAACCAATTCCTAATTTACAGCATAACTTTTTTGTTACTGTTCATCAATGTTTTTGATTATAATGTTATTTAAAGTTTGTTTGTTGCGCGAAACGACGCCTGAGTAGAGCGGTGGAGGCGAGGAAAAGAACAAACGCGCGCTCGGCCAGTCGGGCCGGTCGGTGTCTTGCGTTCGCTCGTTCGCCGCTAGGTTAGTTAGTTGAAAGTGTTTTCCTGGGGTTTTCGGTTTACTTTTATGGTATATGTAAAAAGTTTTCTCGTTGGAAAAAGATTTTACAATATGAACGAGTCTGAGCTTGCGGTAGCGGCCGCAGAACTTACCGCGACGGAGCCAAGTGTCATGGAGGATTTGAAATCGTGGGGCGTTGGTGTCAATGCATTGACAAGTTCAAAGGTATGCTATCTGTAATATTGTTTGTTTTCAAAACACCATGTAGGTAGGTAATGCGTTGGGTAAGTATTACCAATCGGTTCGGGCTTCTGACTGGATCGTAGCTATCCCGACAGGATTTTCAAGTCGGGTTCATTTCAAAGGTCAAACGGTCGGAGTGTCAAGTTCAAACTGTTTATTTTATTGTGTGCTGGACTGAACCTAGGTAGATACTGTAGAGATCTGGGGTTACGGCGTAGCTCCAAAAAACTATTGAAATCAACTTATCATTTAAGGAAATATTAACGACGCGACGGTCGACGAAAAGGTCGCCATAGTACTTACCTGCTTATGTTATGTTACCTAAGTATTATTTTTATGTTCCAGAACATAACACTGACCTGGAGACGTTTCAGGGGGCCTACCGCCTAACTCATTGCGATCACTCGCTATCGCTTCGTGACATTAGAACAATAGCTCTAATGTCATCTGTGACATTAAAACTATTGTTCTAATGTCATGATAACGATAGCGAGTGCTCGCTTTGAGTTAGGCGGTACGGCCGCAGATCTTAACAAATTATGACATTAAGGAGCTTGTTCCTGTAATCGGCCATAGAGTCAAACTGTTGACACAGTTGACAATGCTTAAAAATGTAATATTGAAGAATAAGCAACGCAGTAAGTATAATATACTTTTATGAAATAAAATAAAACTGCAATTTTAATTAATGCAATTTTATTTTTTCAAAGGATGAGACCAAGCTTAATGATACAAAGAAGACTGATATGGCAGTACAATACAATAACACAACAGTACAACAACAGTACAATATACTTGTACATACTTGAAAATCCAGCAGTGTCAGATACGGAACAAAAGCGTGATGAAGTTATACCTGCTGCAGCTATGTCTGAGTGGACCATTCTCTAAATTTGGTACCATGGGTAGAAGTTAAAGGCACACTTTACAAACCCAGGGCAATTCTTATTGAAGACATCGGAAACCTAGGTGAAATTACTTTTATGATGATTAAAAATATTTTTATATGACAATGACAATGTTATTTTTGAATGTGTATGATTACGGACAGTTGATTTTTTATTTCACTTGCATAGTTTCGAAGTAGACACTCTAAAATCCTGTCATAACCTGAATAAATAACTTTCGAAGTAGACACTCCAAAATCCTGTTAATACTGTACAAAAGAAATAAAACTATTATTTGATTTGAAATAGAATTTTATTTTAAATTTTCCTTAAATTTGATTATGAAATCATTAACCAACATATTAGTAGGTTTATCACAGTGTCGCAGAGGGTCATTGCCACCCGGGCCGTGCGGGCCTACCGCACGGTCTCTCACGGGGTGGCCTGCGTTCTAGCGGGCTCGCCTTCGTGGGATGTCGAGGCACGCGTCCTTGCGGCCGTGCACCGACATCGGGTGGCAGCGAGGAGTCGGGGGGAGCGCCCCCTCCCGCAGGAGGTGGCGCGCACAAGGCTCCTGGCGCAGAGGGAGGCTCTCCGCCAATGGGCCGAGACGCTCG
Organism: Schoenobius gigantellus; assembly: GCA_963935595.1. NCBI lineage: Eukaryota > Metazoa > Arthropoda > Insecta > Lepidoptera > Crambidae > Schoenobius > Schoenobius gigantellus. The sequence continues at coordinate 25,290,610 of OZ012553.1, read as the reverse complement.
CCCACCCAGCTGCCGGCCACTGGACGATCGAGGCCGTTCGTCCAGTGTTGGAGGAGTGGGTTGGGCGCCGGCAGGGCAGCCTCACCTACCGGATGGTACAGATGATGACCGGGCACGGCTGCTTCGGCCATTATCTGCACCATGTCGCACGGAGGGAGGAGACGCCGCAGTGCCACCACTGCGGCGCTCCCGACGACACGGCCGGACACACCCTCTCGGAGTGCCCGGCCTGGCGACCCCAGCGCGACGCATTAGCCCTCGCGCTGGGCCTAGGTAGGGGTGCGCCCGTCGTGCTGGCCAACGTCGCACGCGAGATGCTGACCAGTGCGACGGCGTGGGAGGCTGTCGCCTCCTTCTGCGAGGAAGTGATCTCGCAGAAGGAGGCAGCGGAGCGGGCGCGAGAGGTTGACCCTCTCGCCGCACCGCTCCGGCGCAGGCGGTTGGGTAGGAGGAGGCGCGCGTTCCTGGACGCGCGCCACCAACTCCCCTAAGCAAGCTGGGGATGAAATGGCCCGGCCGGCCGACAACCGGTCGGGAGACACTTTTCTACCCCTGGCCTGCCCGTCTGGGGGGTCGAATTATTGCACTTGTCGACCCTCCCGTAGAGGTAAGACCTGGCGCTTGCGTCAGGCCTACAATCCAGGGGGCGCATTCGGGGAATGGCTAACGCCGATCCCGAGTGTGTCTCTACGGAGGTAGAAGTTGCTCTGGAGGGTGGTTTAGCCAGGTATGGGGTTACCCAGGTAACCCGAGTCCAATGGCATATCCTTGGGGCGGCTTTGTCAGCTTTCAGCCCCTTGTTGAATCGTAAAGAGATTCCCCCGCCTCAAAAAAAAAAAAAAAAAGGTTTATCACAGTGTGTGTTTATTGGCCTGTATTTTTATGCTTTTATTTAATGAAGGCTATTTTTGAAGAAAAGCGCTACTCTTTTGTCAAATAGCTATCACAAAATAAAAAGAGTAGAAAAATACAGGCCAACAAACACACACAGTGATAAACCTACTAATATTTTGGTTAACAATTACAAAACTAGTTTTGCTTTAGATTACCAAACAGTTTTGTTACTAGTCAACAAACCAAGTACCTTAATAACAAGCAAAATATTTTTGTATCAGTAACCATTTGAAAAGCAATTAATTAAAAAACAAATTTGTTAACAGTAGATAACTGAACACCTGAAATAACTGGACACTACAGCTACCAACAGACGATGAGTTTGTTTAATTGATACAAAACATTTTTTGTACTATTACAAAACATACATTTAGGTATTCCTTAACAGTTTGGTAAAAAATAGTCAAATTGTTCAATTAATTATGATCAAATTGTTTTGCTTGTTAGCATCTCAACACACCGTAGCAAATTTCGGTTTTGTTATTAATAAGATATAGTTCGCAAGTCACTATTTTTTGGTAAATAATAACCAAAACTTGAGTTACTGTTAACCAAATTTTTTTTTCAGTGTACGTTTATATGTTGCGCAAAACTATTTTTTTTTCATACCAACATAAAATAATCTAATACATAAAATTCTCGTGTCACAGTGTTTGTAACCGAACGCCTCCGAAACGGTTTCACCGATTCTTATTGAATTTTTTGTGTATATTTAGGTTATATTATATTTAGGTAGGTTTGAGAATAGGTCGTAGGCTTTTTTTATACCCCTAGGTGATAAGGGTCGCCTTCCAGGTTTTATTTGACAATTATTATGGCGAAACGTAGTTCACGTGGGCACAACTAGTATTATATAATAAAAAAAAAAACATACGCATCGAATTGAGAACCTCCTCATTTTTTGAAGTCGGTTAAAAATGAACAACTCTTAAAGTGGACGGAGGGCTTAGAGCGGCAGTTACGCATGTGACTACTCTTTTAATATGCTGCGTAAATGTTGGCCAGATAAATTAGGCTATTTTGTTGACTTTGGAATAACCGTAGTGTAAACAAACAAAAACTGATACACTTATAATATCAATTTTTATTAAAAGTGCTAGAACAAAAGTTGTTGACTACTATGTGTACTTTCTCAACAATTCGGCTTAAAGCACCTTTTTAGATTAACTCAGTCTAGTCTAATAGTCTACTAGAAAATGAATGATTCCATCTCACCTGATGGTGAATGTAAGTATTGTCACAATGGAAAGATATCTAATGCAGAAGAGAGAACATGCGCTACACTAGCCACCTTCATATTACTAACCTGCAAAGTGCTTCTTTGTTCCTCTTTTTATTAACAGTGCAACATAGAAATGAATTGTCATTTTTACCGTCGGAACGGTATGGTAGCTACTCTTAAGTCGGTGATAAGTAATAGTAAGGGTTTATGTGTTGCCGCAGTGGTTATAGCACTCGCCGAAGCGCGTCAGAGTCGAACAGTCGATCGCCCATGTACTTCCCCGAGGTGGACGTAGACATACGAGCGCGCTCGGTTCAAGCGAACGAGCCTGATTTCAGGTTGGTTATTGTTATCACCATTGCTCGTAATAAATCACCTTCAAACTTCAATTATGTTCTCCATTCTCACGATCGAAGAGTTCGGCATATCATATTACTCCTATCATTCTTCTTGTGATCTCAGTGTTTTTTCACTCGTTTTCTTTCAAAGGACACCTTTTGCACGATACGTCTTATTTTTCATTGGTCTTGCTGTTAGATTAATGTGCATGCTCATTCATACGTGCCGTTTTTCTCATTACTATCCTATACAGCCTTCCTTATTCTTTCAGCAGTAACCTAAACCTACTATCTATAGTAATGGGAGCTTCGTTTACCTTGTCACAAAATTAATTTATTCTAACAATTAGAGGGTGAGATAGCCAGTTTTTCTGTTACGAGTATCCCCGGTAATGCGTATTTTTATCCTTGAAATTATCATCACACACGGAACAGGAAAAAAACAATGGCAGTGGTATGCACAGCTCCTCATACTCATACTTGGTCTCGAACTTTCTTCACAGAATGAAAGTAACTTCTATCTCATTATATCACTGTATATTTTTTATGCACACTAACGTTTCATTTAGGATTCAAATAAGACAGAATGTTTACCAGTGGTACCATTGATATTACCAGTGATATTTCCTGTTTCGCGGATCAATGTCTTGACACGGACCTGAAAAAAAGACGGACGGAACGTTGTTGAATCAAGAGTGAAGCATGCAAATGACAGCACATTTGTGTGTGTGTGCGTGTCTTGCTCGTCGAGAAATGGCGGCGGGCGGTTTGTCTTACGGCGCATCTGTGTGAATGTAGGTTGTGTACAAACAAATTAAATTGTCCGACCTTGCATACTTCACACTTGTTTAATGCAACACTACGTCCGTATTGTTTTGTAGGTCCATTTGTCCTGAATAAAATATCCCGTGTCACAATATGTATTCAAAAAAAATCAAAATTCTTTATTTTATAAGCCTTAAGTCTAATACAGCATTTTTCTGAGACCCTCCTAGTAGGTTTCCATAGAATCCTGTGGTAGAGGATCCCGCTCTTCAAAATATTTTATTTTGAAGTAAAGGCCTAAACATGCGACGATCAATTTAAAATGAAAGAAATAAATTCGTGTGTGTGTGCACGTGTTGTGTGTATGTGTGTGAATGAGTGAGCCTGTCTGTCCAAATATTGTATAATAATATACATTTACATTATTATGAACTTATAGAATCCTTATAAATTTCTCTATACTGTCATAATCCAGGGTCAGTAGCCATTCAGCATTGTTGTCTTACATTTCGACATTTTAAGTTTGTGTATATCTAGATCATTTAATTTGTTGTAAATATAAGCCGATATGATGTGGAATTGCCGTTTAGCAAACTTTGTTTTTGATGTATGTACGAGTATAGAGGCGACTTTGCGTTTTCTCCTTCCAGTTTGTTCATTAGGACTAAAAGGTATAGTTTTATGTAATTTCGTGGACGTATTTCTTTATTGCAGTCACATAAAGTCGAGCGAGGACATAAGCTCCGGCTACTCGAGCGCGGATAACTCGGCGTGTCTCACGCGGACGGCATCCGTGGGGGCGCGCGCTCGCGCTCGCACCACTCGGACCGCAGTCACGGCGATCAAGCGACCCCAAGCGGCAGAGGTCTGGTAACTTTTATCTATAAACCTTTCCAGAGATGGGTAGTCTCGGCTCCTAGGAGTGGTTCCGATCACTAAATCCGACTGATATCGGAATCGCATTTTCTTATCGACTCCTTTATACTTTGTATCGATCGCGTGCGGTCTGATGCGCGTACGAATATCGTGTACTACGGGTAGGTTATAGCATTCAAATATGCGACCGAAGCCAGCGTGAGGAGGCGTGAGGATTTACCGAATAAACAGAGTGTAACCGAACACCGAAATTCATTAGTTAAGATATTAGATGGACCCTAGGTGCTTGTCTTAAATCTGGAAACCTAAAACTACTACTAAACTACTGCCGTCTTATTAATAAACGTAGACTAAGGCAGGAGTAACTTTACTCCGAGTATTAAGTCAGTAGTTAACATTTTTTATATTAATAAACACGGAGTAGGGAAGGAGTAAGCTAATCCAACTCTACTCTCGGAATAAATGTTATACCTGCTAGCTACCTAGTTAAGCGACAGATTAAGGTTGGAGTAGCGTTGTCTTTGCGTAAATCTATATAATTTGTCAACTTTGACACGTATCTTGTCATTAGATGACGACCGTTTTATTTTTCACAGTCGAATTGAGCGAATTTGTGTTTATTGTTGGTGTGGTTTATTTTGTATTGTATTAAAATGGAAAGTGACTATTATTTAGATGATTTGATGTTGATCGACGAAATCGAAGAAATTGAAAATAGCGCTCCACTAATAAGAAGTTTTTCACAAATCGCGAACAAAATAACCACAAAATAACCTTGAAAGACAATCTCAAACTGAAAAAGGTGAAAAAAAAACCAGAAAAAACTGTCATCCCATGTATTTCTGTCTGTCACACGATGCTCAAATCGTTCACCGACTCATTCTTTTTACTTTTAAATTGCAAGGGTTGCCATAACATACGCGTTAATCCGAGAGTAAGGAAGGCTTTGTTAGTCTAAGCTTACTCCGTGTTTATTAATAATGTTATAAACACAAAGCTACTCCTAGCTTGAACTGGTAGTAACTACTCCGAGAGTACGTTCGGATTAAGGAGAGAATAGGCGATTTTTATTAATAAGGCTGCTGGAGTTTATTTACTTTGAACTGAAAGCAAACAACCATTTTAACTTTCAAGTGACAACTGGAAAGTGAAAACTTTTCAGCTGACTATGGAATTAACGCAAAGAAAATTGTAAACACTGATGATGTAGGGCTGCCGACACATAGGATCAAAAAATAATTTTTAAACTTTGTAACGGAAAAAAGGAGCTTGATGCAGAATATCTACTTTTGATGGATACATGCCCTTAAATATTATTTCGGTGTTCCGTGAAGACTGCACAAGGCACGTTTTTAATTTACATTTCATGCTTTATTTATATTTCAAGTAAGCATAGCTAGACATTCTAGAAATCGATCCGATCAACGCCCAAGTTACTCTGCTGAGTCGATAAGGTTTTAAAGGACTCCATAAGGAATTCGACTCCGCTTGTGGAATCGAATCATTTCAATTTTCTACTCGGGATTTACCCATCTCTACAACTTTTTGTCACACCCATTTACCGATGTCGATACTTTGTAACGTTATTGTTTTGTTTCGTGCAACGAAGACAAAACATTATATTGTCTGCATTTTTGTCAAGTGCTGCGCTATTGTGGGATTGCTAGTAATCAATTATTTGAAAGTAATTATGAATAGCTGTGTGCTGGTTTGTTGATCTCTTTCATTGTCTGTTTTGATTTGTTCGGTATATTAAACGACTATTTGCCGTGCAGGCACTATGGCCGACATGTGGTATTTTCAATATTTTATCAAATTGAAAAAGGGTTGGGACTATTTCACGCATGCTCATTTAAATGAGCGGCTTATAAAAAATGCGTTCTGTATTCCAAATCATTTAACATTCAGTCAATGCATTTAAGATTACTAGCTATCCTACTTCTGTTATTTCATTATTAGATTATAACGTAAAATGTAACGAAACAAACATATTTTACATTATCATATTAAAACCATTAATATATTTTTTAAAATGTGACCAAATTCTCTATCGAAATATTACCATAAGTATATAGGTATTAATTTTCTTTATTTAAGTTTATCGCTATGCTAGAGAAATAAAGCCTAAACCCATTGTTGGAAATTTTCATATTTTATTTACCCCAAAGAAAACTTTTGACTTTTTTAAATTATATTCGTTTAAGATCTTTTACACTTTCATAAGTACAGTGGCCTGGTAAGCTACTAAGTAAATTTAATAACAGTTAGGCCTCGTTTACGGAGACGCGGGGCGTTGCGCGGCGCGGCCCGCACAGAATTCAAACATATGGCGTTGTATGAGTGCGTTTACGGACAAGCGATTTTACACGCCTTTGCATGAAATGGCGCGTTTTTACGGCCGAGCCCGAGATGGCACCGCTGCGTCCGTCGGTGTTCCCGTCTCGCATCTCTATGAACAACATCGTATATTGCCATATGTTTGTTTTTACGCGTGCCGCTTCAAGCGCCGCCCCACCGTAAACAGAAAAAACGTCTGACGGGCCGCGAGACGCCACGCCACACGCGACGCGCGACGCCCCGTGTCTCCGTAAACGAGGCCTTAGACTAGCCATCTGCGGCTCAACACTATTCGGTTTAGACTTTATTTTATTTAAGTATTTTTATGAAGTTCAGAAATTCACGTAGTGCTATTATTACATGACCATGATTAAAAAATTGTATTGAAAAATATGTTAAGTGCAGTAGTATGATATCAAAAAGTGTGTGTTATTGTAACTATTTTTAAATACGCAGTAGTTTGTCCGGAGGTAACTAATCAAATTGCAAGGTTAAATAGTGCGATATGCCAAATATGCACTTGATTATATTTCATATCACATGCTTAGTATTTTTCTTTGCATTTCAATTGCAAGGAAAGTAAAAAAAAGTTAGTGTGTATTTGTAGATAAGAAGAATATGCCAGTCTTAAGTGAAGAAAGTCAAATTTCCAAGAGAGATAAGTTGACGAATCGGTTGGTAGTGATTGTAGAATTGTCTTTGCAGATATAGCTAGATTTTCAGTTGATGTGCGTAATGTTTATTAATTTTATACGAAAAAAGGTCAAATCTATGGAACAATAAAATTAACATTTTTATTGTACGGTCAAGGAATTTAATTCCCGACCTATTTCGTTGACATATTGCTGGATACTGGCAATGCAAAACGTTTCAAAATTCCAATAGATATGTCAAATGATGCCTAGTTACGTGTAAACAGTGTATGCAAAGGCTTCATATCAACATTTGCGGACTTTATAGTGCCATAATGCTATACGATATTCAATATTTAGCTTATCTTGACTGTAGGTACCTGTATTGAATGTTTTATGAAGAACAATGGCAATTTTAGACCAATTTTTTTAAATGTTTATAAATGATAGAGAAACTTTAAATGTTACGAATTTACGAAATGTTACGATTTTTTTATCAGTGCTCACATAAAAAAATAATGTTGGTTGTTTTCGGCGCGTTAGGCGGGACCAGAGTGGCACGTGCCTTGCACGTGTTTTCAGCTGTAAAAACTGTTTCAATTTTGTTCTTATGATATGATCAAATAAAACATATTAAAATTAAATCGATTTTCATGTATTTCTGTACTTAAAAGTGATACTTATGTCTTTAAAAAATACTGAAATCCGCAACCGCGGATGTCAAAATTTTTGCATTCGTAACAGCCCTGATATGGAATTCCAATAATTACATTCTTTGAATTAACTTCATAACACATGCGGATATAGGCGCCAATTTCACAGTCAATCCCGATCGCGATCCGCGATCAAAATCAATGATCTTGGATCACAGATCTATGCAATAATCCATCAATCTGCTTCGTACATTTTTAATCTGGATCGTGATCATTGATTTTGATCGAGATTGACTGTGAAATTGGCGCCATAGAGATAGATTGAGATGAATGACCCAAACATCGGTAGGTACAGCTATTGTTTGCATTTTTCGATTGCAAGGCTGCATTTGGACGACAAGAATATAATTTCAGTACATTGTGCATATTAAGTTCTAGATCCTTGCAAAAAACTATTATTTGACTACCTAGTTGCTACCGAGTTATAAAGTTATTACCTAGTTATAAAAGTGTACAATTGCTTTTTTGGATTTTCTAGACATCCATTAGAAAGCTTTTTGATTTTAAAATACTCAGTAAAAGCTTATACATTTCTAAATTAAACTAATTTAGACACGGCAATTTGATTTCAGGTCTTTCAATGTATGTACAGTGGCCATTGTTCTTTGAAGACAAACATTTGTTCTAAATCTGAAAGACAATTCTACTTATTTGATGTGACAGGGTAGAGATGGTGCTGAATAGGAGCGGATTGTAATCAAAAATTTTAAAAAAATACGCAACTTACACGCATAGGTTTTGTTATTACTATGATGTTATCTGTGTCTTTTTGATGGTCCGTTTCGGTTATTTTTTTAATGCGTTTCAATTATTAATGAATAGTACTTAGAACTGTAAAATTTTATGCGTGAATAAATTTACTGTTAGTTTTTTAGTGGCTTCTGTTTCAAATATAAACATTTTCTTCAAATAGTCTGTTATTGCATTTATTAGTTTAAATCGAAGTGTGTCGTATGTAGACTTAAGCATATTTTATTTATTAAAGGACGAAGTAATCATCGAGGAGCTTCACGGCGACGATTCTTTTGAATTTGCAAATATGCCCCCTCTCGTCAATTTACCTAATAGTCCAATGTTTTTATCCCATACAAATCCTCCATTTATATATCAATATATTGGAGATCAAATTAAAATTCTCCAAGTGTTGCCCAATAATCAATTTGTTATGAAATGTAAAGATGAAACTAATGACAGAGAATCATGGGACCAAACCAAAACAACTCAAGAATTATCACATAATACAATTATTGATAAATTTAATAAAAGAGAAACATTAGAATTAGATAATTCATCTTTACATAACCCTGTCTTACCAGACAACGATGACAATAATAATAAGTGTTGCACATTTGATCAAAGTTTAGAAAGCAATAAGGATTCAAATATTGACACTATTTTAGAAACAAAATTAGAACATATTGAAACTGAATACAATTCGATATCTGCAAAAGTAGCAGAAATTAGTAATAAAATGATTGTATCTTCAACCAATGAAATCGATTCCGACGAAAGTGGAGATGAAGCCTCATTTGGGACACCTGAAGATTCCCCTAGGCAGAAACGAAAATCGCCGAAGGGTAAATACGGAAAAGCAAAGGCTCCACCACCGCCTAATATAAGTATACTTAATAAACAAGACGAAACCGTTGATGGTGATTCGCTGGAAAGCTTAAATGATAGTTTGAATATTAATTCTTTAATTACTTCTATAGATAGCGGAACATCTAAAGATTATCATCTAAGTAATGCCATAAGTGAGAAGAAAAGACGTCATAAATCTAAGTCACCTTGTCGAAATCAAAAATCTAGTACTTCTGGGATAGGAAAACTATTACAGTTACCAAATAAGTTTGCTTTTTGGAATAAATCAGAAGGCAAATCGAAATCAGACACTATGTCTTCTTCTGAGAGCAATAGCAGGAGATCATCTGTAACCGATATTTATATTGATGCATTTCAAAGCCGCACTGAGTTAAATGCCTTAGTAAATTTTGCCGCTAATGAATTAAACGACGATTCAATTAGTTTCAAAGATGCGACAGATTTCAACAATGAACTAATGTCAAACAATATTATTGAGAAAAGTGACGCTCTTCAAAAACTTATAGAAGCTAAAATTGAGAGTCACCCAGAATATAAGTATGTTTCTCTGCACGAGGAAATACCAACCACATCCAAAAGTACTGATGTATAAGATGCTTCCCACTTCCTCAGTCCATCAATTTGTCATCAGGAATCATACAAAACAGTATGTAGATGTAAATTATAAAGTGTGGACTGCAAACATTGCATGTTTAACCAATGATTTATTGACGTTTATTAATAATAAATATAAGAGGCATAAATTAATCACATGAGCTAGGAATAAGAAACGTGATTCTACTTAATCACATCCAAATTAATAAATGAGTTTAATTTGAAATTATACAGTGCGACACAAAAGAGTTGACACACACTGAGGGCTCCATCATCATATTTCGTAAGCCCAGATTAACAAAACCGCCCTGCGAGCATGGAACTCTCGATAAGCAAAATTTGACAGCTAAGATCGACATACTCGTCAAAATTCGATAAATTTGACAGATATTCCTAAGGAATAAAAAGGACAGATGCTTTTGTCGATCGATATAATGTCGATCGACAAGTCTATGCTCGCAGGGCTGACGCAATTATTTCACTGTAACCATCTAATGACTTTGTAAATTATTAATGATAGAACTTTTAAAACCTCTGAAAAATACATACCTATCGCACAAACAATATAAAATTATCAAAGGCTACAAGTTAACAGCTCTCACAATTCTGGCAAATGTTGCCATTAATGAAAATTTACTTCCAACAAAATCGTACTTTTTATGTCGCACTGCACTTTAATTCGAAATATTTGAGTACTTCTTGTCGGAAAATTTGTAAAAGTAAAAATTATTTGTTATAGATTTATCTTGGGAAAGATAGTTTGTTATACCTACTAAAAGTTACGTTTTAGTAAATTCAGCAAATTAAAAACCAGCTCGTGTACATTCATGGGTGCTTTTAAACAACACCGTAGTATTAAATTTAAGAACACCTGACTTTTCCTGAACTAAAACTTGGAAAGACACACTGCTACATTTCTAGCGTTCTTTTTGGTGTTGCCTTCGTTTTGATAGTAGTAGTTTTATAACGTTTTGTGTTAAATTGTGTGCCGTTAATAACAGATGTTTTACAGTTTGTACCTAATACCATGTATTTATACTCACAACTACATCTACAGCTATGCCTATAGTTATGTCTTAATACTCACTTATTTCGTACAGCGACCCAAAATGGGTATAATCTCTTTGTCTCCAACACGAAAACCTTCGCCAAGATTGTACCTGCCCCCGTAGCATGACCACCGAAACACGATATGATAAATCGATATGAACTGTCAAAATATGTTCCATGTTAAGGCTACCTTGACATTTTATAGACATAAATATATTAACAATACCCAAAGTAATAATACCAATATCCAAAACATGCTCAAAACTTCAAGATAGGTGAAAAATCCAACGTTTCAACAGTGCATATCGATATATTGTTTTATCATATATACAGGATGTCTCAGAAACAATGGATAAACTTTTAACTGTTGATAGGTTTCGTCGAGACCTCTCTAATCTCAAATTTTGACTTTAGTAAAAATATCTCGGTTTTCAAGATATTTGATAGTTTATGATTTTTTTAAAAATGCCACTTTTGGTTGGTTTTTAATGTGCCATTTTTACAAATACGGACTTTTTCTGATTCAGTTTTTTTTAGCTTCTAACGGAATAGTTCAGCTATCAATAACAGTGGTTAAAATTGAACTAGCTAATTACGAAGTGCATGGAAAAAACAATGTTCCAAAAAAAATTAAACAAGAAATTATTTTTCTTCGTGTTTGGTCAGCTACCATGTAAAAAAAATGTATGACGCTCATCGTGCCCATTATCTTAAAAAAATGCTTAGTTATTCTAGTTTCAAAAAAGGTATGATAACCTATGCTTAATGTATCTCTTAAATTTTATTACTGCTTGAATAGCAAATGGTATGAAATTTTAAAAAGATTTTTTTTCGGAATAGTTATTAATTCTTAGTTTGAATAAAGAATTTGAAATAAAACAACATGAAATTTTAATTTTTTATTAAATTTACAATAAATGTTCGAATTGGCGTCCTTGCGCTCTGATACACGCCCTACATCTTTTTATAAAAGAAAGTTTGATGCGGCGCGCGTAACCAGACGTTTTTATGTGTGCAGCTGCATTTTGTATGCGAGTACGCAACTCTGTTATTGAGGATACTGGCCTCGCGTAGACAAGGTCTTTCAGACATCCCCAATAAAAAAAATCCAAGGGATTTAGATCCGGCGATCTGGGCGGCCATAAAATAGGGCCGAGCCGGCCTATCCACCTTTGTGGGAAGTGTTGATTTAAATAATTTCTTACTACTATTGCGTAGTGAGCTGGGCACCCATCATTTTGAAGCCATATTCTCCGCCTCACTCCTAAATTGACATCTTCTAGCATGCCGGGTAAATCATTTTGTAAAAAATTAAGGTAAATTTCACTATTCAGTGTAGCTGGAAGTTCATATGGCCCGATCACCTGTCCGTCAATAATCCCAGTCCACAAGTTAACTTTAAATTGAACTTGGGACCGATCTTCCCTCATCAAATGTGGGTTTTCAACTTGCTAGCTATGTAGATTGTGGATGTTGAAATATCCATCTCTCCGGCATGAGGATTCATCCGTCCATAAAATTTTATTGAAAAATTGCGGGTCCTCCCTTATTTTATTTAACATGATTCTGCAGAATGCAATCCTGCGCGGATAGTCAGCAGGCTGTAGAGTTTGGACCCTTTGAATATGGAAAGGGTGCAAAAGGTATTTTTTCAATATGCGATGCACTTTGCTTCTATTAATGCCGGTTCGACGTGCAATTCCACGCACAGAACGTGTTGAATCTTCTTCTATTTCGTCGAGGACTACTACTTCTTCATCGTCGTTTCTTTCTGGTCTTCCTGGCCCTGCACCACCAATGCCTCTTCCTGGAAGCCTCCCTTCGCAGTACGAATTATGTACCCGAGCAAAAACTCGATAGTCCGGGTGACGTGCGTTGGGGTACCTAATAAAAAAAATGACGTTAATATATTTACTAATTCATTTAATTTTAAAATCTAATTAAACACGGCGTGTGACTATTTTTAGAAGGATAACATAATGTAAGACCCATCCTGATACGTTTAACTAAAGTTGCAATAAATGTGTGTGATTTAAAAAAAATAAGATTGATTGAATTAAAGAGAAAATAAATAATCTTACCTCTCTGCGTACAGACGAGCAGCAGCGTTAGCATTTCCTCGACATTCGCCATAAACGAAATGCATGTTTGCATATTCGCGCGACGTGTACTGATGTCTAGGCATGTTCAGTGTTATGTATTGGTTGTCAGTTAGGTTTCACAGCATAAACAATATCCAAATCGTAAAGCTAGCCAAGTCCATATGATCACCAGTTGTCAATAGGTTTCACAGCACAAACAATATCCGAATCGCAAAGCTAGTCAAGTCCAAAATCACAGCAAAATGTCGTTTAAAATCATCGAAGCTCTATCGAATCTCTCGAATACAGAAAACACGCGTGGGTCACAACCGGAGTTCAGAAGGACACTAACAATCGTAACAAAGAACCCAATGATCAGACGCAGGTAAAAAAAGTCCTTCCAGGAAATTCGATAGCAGGTAAGGTTGCAAATGCTTATGACTCATGTGCTGTTAATGATAAGGCTCCTTTTTGATTGCGCATAGTGGATGAGACATGTGGCAGGCAGGGGCTACAAAAAAAAACACGTTTCTCAACTCTGTGACTCGCAAACGAATGTTTACAAATAAGCTTTTAAGTGCTTATTAGTGGAAAAAAAAACCTTTTTTTTTCAAATTTTCATTTTATTTGCTATTCAACCAGTCAGAAAGTCAAGAAAGCATAAACTTAATACTGGAAAACTAAATTAACCGAATAAAATTAATCCGAAAAATAATTAATCCGACAAACAATCTTTTTAAAATTTTCATACCATTTGCTATTCAAGCAGTAATAAAAGTTCAGAGATACATTAAGCATAAGTTTATCATACCTTTTTTGAAACTAGAATAACTAAGCATTTTTTTAAGATAATGGGCAGGATGAGCGTCATACATTTTTTTTACATGGTAGCAGACCAAACACGAAGAAAAATAATTTCTTGTTTAATTTTTTTTGGAACATTGTTTTTTCCAAGCACTTCGTGATTAGCTAGCTCAATTTTAACCACTGTTATTGATAGCTGAACTATTCCGTTAGAAGCTAAAAAAACCTGAATCAGAAAAAGTCCGTATTTGTAAAAATGGCACATTAAAAACCAACCAAAAGTGGCATTTTTAAAAAAAAACATAAACTATCAAATATCTTGAAAACCGAGATATTTTTACTAAAGTCAAAATTTGAGATTAGAGAGGTCTCGACGAAACCTATCAACAGTTAAAGGTTTATCCATTGTTTCTGAGACACCCTGTATGTGCCGGATGCTTGGAGGGAGGCTAATGTGCAGCTAGTGCCCAAGAAAGGGGACCGCTCGGACCCGGCCAACTATCGGCCCATAGCTGTCACCTCAGTACTACGCAAAGTCATGGAAAGGATCCTGAACAACCAACTGATCCGTTACCTAGAGGACCACTCTCTGATCAACGATCGACAATACGGGTTCAGACCGAAACGATCGACGGGTGATCTTCTAGCGTATGTAACGCATGTCTGGGGTGAAGCTATTGACAAGCATGGCGAATCGCTGGCTATCAGCCTAGATATTGCCAAAGCCTTCGACAGAGTCTGGCACAAAAGTCTTCTCTCCAAGCTTCTGTCTTACGGTCTACCTGTTCAGCTCTGTACCTGGGTGGCTGATTTCCTACGTGAGCGTAAAATTCGTGTCCTTTTGGATGGATGCCGCTCGCAGCTTATGCCAGTGAATGCCGGAGTACCCCAGGGTTCCGTTTTATCCCCGACACTCTTTCATCTGCATATCAATGATATGATTCCTCTTGGGAATATTCATTGCTATGCAGATGACAGTACAGTGCATGCGGGATATTTTGGACACGCGACGGCTGGACGGGTAGACACCGGGGAGAGTCGGGATCATCTTGTCACTGAACTCAACGGGGTCTTGGGCCTCATATCTAAATGGGGCACAGAGAACCTGGTTGGCTATCAGCCTAGATATTGTCAAAGCCTTCGACAGAGTCTGGCACAAAAGTCTTCTCTCCAAGCTTCTGTCTTACGGTCTACCTGTTCAGCTCTGTACCTGGGTGGCTGATTTCCTACGTGAGCGTAAAATTCGTGTCCTTTTGGATGGATGCCGCTCGCAGCTTATGCCAGTGAATGCCGGAGTACCCCAGGGTTCCGTTTTATCCCCGACACTCTTTCATCTGCATATCAATGATATGATTCCTCTTGGGAATATTCATTGCTATGCAGATGACAGTACAGTGCATGCGGGATATTTTGGACACGCGACGGCTGGACGGGTAGACACCGGGGAGAGTCGGGATCATCTTGTCACTGAACTCAACGGGGTCTTGGGCCTCATATCTAAATGGGGCACAGAGAACCTGGTTGATTTCAATGCCAAGAAAACACAGGTGTGTGCGTTTTCGGCAAAAAAGTCACCGTTCCTACCCCTTCCTTCTCTTCAGGGCACAAAACTGGAGCTGCAGAGCAGTATTAGCATGCTCGGTATAGACGTGCGCTGCGATCTAAATCCAAAGGATTATATTGAAGGCATATTAAAAACAGCTTCGCGAAAACTCGGAGTCTTGAACAAGGTGCAGCGATTCTTTACGGCTGACCAATTGTGCTTACTATACAAAACGCAAGTACGGTCCTGTGTAGAATATTGTTCGCACCTTTGGGATGGCTCCGCCAAGTACTTGCTCGATGCTTTGGATAGGTTGCAGCGTCGCGCAACACGCATCATTGGCGATGTAGAGGTGACTCATAACCTCGAACCTCTGCAATTGGCTAGATGGCAAATTTTTTTTTTTGCTTTAATAGAAGCTCATTCATCTAATAAACAGAAAGAAAAAATCGGTTTTCGAATAACTATAAAACCAACCAAGATATAAGGTATTAAAGATTTTTCTCCATCTCTTTCTAGCAAAACGGTATTTTACATGGAGTTTATATGGCCGTACTCAACGATGACGTCACGGTTGATGTCGGATCTCTCTGTCTAATCGCTTCAAAATTAACAGCTTAAAATGCTTGTATCTTATGTATTTGTAAGCCGATTTTAATTCTAATTTCACATGATTGCATCTTTTTCTACGCTTTTTTAATATTTTATGTCGAGATGTGAAAATTAGAATTCAGTCATCATCCCAATTGCGTCGCGACATGGCGTCACTAAGCGCGTTCTACCGTCTTTACCACGGCGAGTGCTCTGATGAGCTTTTTTCTCTAATCCCTTCCTCTCCATTCCTTTTAAGGACTACACGTGCTGGTCTGCGTTGTCACCGTCATACTGTGACTACCATTCCAACGCGTACAAAGAAATTTGGTAACTCATTTCTTTGTCGCACAATCAAAAAATGGATTTCACTGCCAGCACACGTTTTCCCTCCCTCTTATAATCCCGGGTCCTTTAAAAGAGGCGTGAAGAAGCACCTTGCAGGTCGGCAGGGTGAGGGTGGCTAGTGCAGCGTGTATTCTCTCTGCTGCACTAGCTATCTTCGCATTTGGACCCCACTTCCACTTACCATCAGGTGGAATGGAGTCATTTGCTAGGCCCACTATAAAAAAAAACATATCGTGTTTCGGTGGTCATGCTAGGAGAGCTAGCTAGTACTTAGTACGTGCCGCTTAACCTTGTTTTCCAGCCATACCTGAATCGCGGCCGACCCATACGGCCGCTTTGTTTGTTTTGATGACTCACTTTCACTCTACATAATCAAACCGCGAAGTTTTAATAAGTTTCACAAACTAAAATCCGCCGGCGTAACTAAATAAATGCTTCTATTTATTACGTAATACCTGCAATTTTCTTCAATTAAAACTTATTGTTTGTTTGTTTTTTTGTGTTGCTAGTACTTTTCTTTTTTATAATACTATGTTTTATTGTTACATGTGTTTTATTGTGTGAATTGAATAATATTTTATATTTTCTAGTTACTACCATGTAAAATGTGAGCCGATTAATAATATGTTAACCTTGCCACGAAATAATAAACATAACTGTATAAAGTTTATTAATATGTCTATTACTGAATTTTACTTTTCATTTCTTAACAATGTAGAGTTTCACTCAAAAATATTTAGTGCATTTGCCAGTCTTAAAACATCTTTTACTACCATAAATAAAGATCCCTAGTAGTCAGAGAGTTAATTTTGAAACCATCATTTCGTCACAAAATATAACATCCATTACTAGTTATCTGTCGATTCTAATGGTCACCTACTAAATCTGAATAATTATTAGTTTTAATTTATCTCACTGAATTGTTATTTTAAATGTGACCACTGATCATAAGTATACTCAGTGGGTACACCAGTGTAACCATGGATCAGAAGGGAACTTTCCTTTCAGAGCTTGTGTGCTATATTACTTTTCATTTAGATAGAGGAAAATTATTTATATTACTTTTCGTGATTTCTACATAAATTAAAGATCTCTACATACTCTTACTCATATTATTGTAGCATGTCATAAATGCTTGATGCTGTCATAGACGCTTGTTTTGTGTTATTTTTCATTTTTGTTTGTTTTATTTTCAGGCAATGCTGTCGGCCTCTGCTACAATGCCACGCGTAAAAAAATCAAATAAGAGAAAAACCCAATAGCTGCTTTACACTTTGGCCACTTAGAATAGAAATCCATTGTTGCGAAGATCCGTTCAGACTAAGGTCATCATATTTAGGTATGTCAAAAATGCCCGTTACGATTTTGACGAGTTCTCTACGTTTTAATTAATGATCTCACTTTAGCTGGAGAGCACTACAAAGTATGACATACGTATAATAACAACGCCATCTAATAAGTTCCCAAGATAGAGGCGTCACAAAAACATGTTGCCTAAATTATTATCATATTCTAAATTAGACTAGGCTAGGCATTCCCTTTGTTGACTACCTAAAATTTCATGCAAAGATCGATAATTGCATCGGAATATCACTAAATACTTATTTCTGAAAGTAGGTGTGTGTATATATTCTGTGTGTACGTACGTACTGGCACTAATTAGTCATGTTCCAAATATTGTTTGTTGCGTTAATCCATTAGTTTCATTTAGGTATTTATTGAAATGTAAATGTAATTATGTATTAGGAATGTTTAAATAAAATGTATGACAAATCGATTAACGTGTCGAATCTGTATGTATTTATTACTATTAGGTACTTTAGTTACGCATCTTAGACGGGTGTAAATTTGAGGTGTAGCACATATAACACCCGGTTGCGCCCTAAGTGTCCTTTCCGTTTGAAACGTCAAAAAACTTCAAATGTACTGTACCTACTCTTTTAGCGTGAATCGTATACTTAATAGTGGAACAACCCATTCTTAAGTATAACGTTGCCTTTTATGGTTACTGTACACGAAACTGTCAAACAATTAGTCTTGGTGCAACCGACCGGTAATATTCACTACGTAAGTTGTTATCACCCTCCTACTTAGGGCGTAGAACACTCCTCTTGAACAACAGTTAGTTTTTCGTACCTAGTATTTACTTGTGATATGCTCATTCTAATACTAGATAAATCAAGTGGTTATCAAAATTATTGTTAAATGTACTCGAATATTGTTCTTCCAAGGATTGTATAAAAGATTAGGTGTAATTGGATAGGACTATGCTACGTGCGCATTGTTTTATTGTATTATCAACTATTGTGACTTGTATTATGAATACGTCGTGAATATAGTTTACAACATGTACAGTATTTTCCTTTTTAAAAGATTAGCTAGTTTCGGCATCGTAGAGCGTTGCCTTGTCGCACAAAGCAATAACAGTCTGGCACAACTAATAGTCAATAAACAAATATTGTTTATTATTGAATGAAATTAATCTGTTAGCTTGTGTACGTGGATATTTTACATGTTTTTTACAATTTATCAAAACAACTTTACTAGGAAATATCTACAGCTTTGCAGTAGTCATGGTTACCCTATTTGCGCCTGCATGCAGCCCTTACCGCACGCAGGGCAGGTGCCCTACCCCCGCACTTCTCTGACATATACCTACCTACTCCTAAACGTAGAGTATATTCGTTAATTTTATATTTCCTCTATCAAACTAATATGTACGATTTATTAAATATATATATTATTAAGTGTATGAAAGCCAAGAAATGATGTAGTGAAATCAAAAAATGTAAATCCCAGGAACGTATTAAAATATTAATAATACCATTTATAAAAGGTTAAATTTTTTACACACCACATAGTGCAAGATATCCAATATTTCGCACAATATGCAAGCTACAAAAGTTGTATTTTTTAAGTAGGTATTTTAACTGAATTATAAATCTTTTTTAATAGAACTACAATTTCTAGTTTTCCCCCGGTATGTTCTCAGGCCAATATTGTTTTTATCATTTGGAGTAGGAACCGACTTATTTTCGAAAAACTTTAAAACATAAGCCCGCTTAAATCTCGTGCACTGTATTGTAATCGTTAGAAAAAGAATCTAACAGTCACAGTTTTGTCGTAGGTTACAATTTTATTTGAAAAATATTTTTAAACTTGGGTAGTTTAACAGAAACGACACAGTGCTAGCGACGAAGATAAATACTTTGTTTTATAAGCAAATAAATACTTTGCATTATTTTGCAGCAAAGATATAAGTACCCTTCTGTCTTGTGATGCATACGATGCAAAGAACATTATGAGAATTAATTCTCAAAAAAATATATGTAATTCTTTCAACGCACAAGCGTGTTTATTAATTTGTATTTTTTAAACACGAGAGGGAAGCTCTTGGCATTTATCTCACCTGATGATAAGTGATAACAAGACCTAAGTGATGGAAGCGAGCTTTACCTGGACTCCGCTGTCTTAATTTATATCAATATTTTATTTTATTTTTGTCTATATTCATTATTACACCAGCCAAAATTTGCCAAAATTTATGACTCAACTAGTGAATTATACTGTTAACTCATTGTTTATTATTGTTAGCTTTTAGAACTAGTCCATGATAAATTAATATAATTACTTCAATGAGGCTTCGAGGATAGATTACATCGTTTTAAGATTGTTAATATATATCAAAATTCATGTAACTTTGTAAGTGGTGAAGCAATAGCCCACTGCCTGAAATAGGTGACATGTAAAACAAACACATGTGGATAAATGTACACATTTATTAGTCATATTACTTGCTATAATGATTGTGTATTATCAGAAGCACACCACAATATTGATATACGCTTATCGGTGATCTACCTACTGCTATTACTATAATTTGGAGTGTTGATGACATACTAGATTGTCGATGATATAATTTGTGCATATAAAATTAACCTGCAGGCCTATTTTACCGATCTCATGGTTTTGAAATGATCTCATGATGAAATCATAGTGCAAAACGAAAAATAAGATTTTGATGTTCATCATATTATGATTGATGACATCATTGATATTATGTGATGATATCATGGAGATCGGTAATACCAAATTAAGCATTTCATGACTTTCTTATCTCAAAATTTATACCATGTCATACGATGAAAGGTCCATAATAGGCCTGCTGGTTCTATTATATACCTATAATTTCAGATTTGGAAAGTATTTTTGTGCTTGGTGTTGTTTTCAGGCATATTTGTGAATATATGTTCTCAGTATTATCATTGTATATTGTAACAATTATTTTGTTGAAGATCACATAGTGAAGTCCTATTACATGGTGAACATACGACTGCGTTATGTACTGATGTCTAGTTACCTATTATAGTTATAATTATTTTGTGGATTGTACAATATTATTATAAATATAACAATTTATGTTGGATTTTAACTTAATATTTTGTTTGAGTTTATAGAAACAAAAAAATAAAAGCAATCGATATTATTATGTTTTTTATTCCATTTCACAAAACTCTTGTAGAATCCCACCAGCTATATTTTGTTGAAGATCACATAGTGAAGTCCTATTACATGGTGAACATACGACTGCGTTATGTACTGATGTCTAGTTACCTATTATAGTTATAATTATTTTGTAGATTGTACAATATTATTATAAATATAACAATTTATGTTGGATTTTAACTTAATATTTTGTTTGAGTTTATAGAAACAAAAAAATAAAAGCAATCGATATTATTATGTTTTTTATTCCATTTCACAAAACTCTTGTAGAATCCCACCAGCTCGCAGTTGTAAAGTATTAAAAATGAATTTACTATGGTCATTGTTGTAGACAGAATCAGTCAATTGTTGCTCCAACAAGTTCAATGATTCGTCACTCCAAGACTTAATCCAATATAACAACGAATATAATTTATAATAATAAACAGAATCATGGTCATTCAACACTTTGATTAATGGCAAGTTTTTTACAATTTGTGTCAATTTTGGTTTTATAAGTGAATTAAATATTTTTTTATTTTCAACTGCAAACACATGAAGACTATCAACTGCCGATGTAGTAATAGATTCTTCCAACAAAATATCTGGTAGTTCTTTAAGCCACTTTTTAAAACCATGAGTGGTATTAATACGATAATCTAATGAATGAAGATCACAAATTAAAGGAAATAACCGTTGCTTCAAAGATTTGCATGGCGTTTTTATATAATTTGTAATCAGCTTTTCAAAGAATATAGCCAAAATATTTTTTTTATTCCAAACAACTTTGGAAACTAAGGTTTGCATTATGTTATCAACCAAATTTGTGATGGTGTCTGGACTTGTTATTGAAAGTGATCTTTCTATATAATCAAGCACTGAAATTGCTGTTTGTTCAGTACAGTGGCGTCCAACTCGGAAAGGGCAGTCTGTCAATTTAATATATAAGTAACATATCTCTAAATTCTCCTCAATTAATTTAGGGTCTCTATCGACGGGAGCGTCAGATTGTACGTTACCGTCTCTTTTCTGACCAGTTCTGGAATTTGTTACATAAGGGAATGGATTAACAATATTTTTTATAAAATCATTGCGGTTATATGTACAAAAATCTTTGTAGTTTGGTGAATGTTGTAATAGATTAATCAAAATTGAAACTGTATTCAATGTATTTTTTAGAACAGAAGCATTATCTTGGCTGATAATAGTTTCAATATTACCACTTGAGGTTTCCTTTGAGCATATTTCGCTCCATGTAAAAGAAAGATTGTACATTATTCCATTCGCAAATTTCTCCACTGCATTGCCTTCATCAAGAGGAATAGTGTCATCTTGCACGTTTTTAGATGATAAACAAGAAACTTGACAAATCGATGTATATATTGGCTTGAACAAAGGATAAAAGTTCTCCTTTGTAGCATTAAATATATGTTTATAATCATCTTCATCATTCGCCTCGCAATTTAAATTGTTGTATTGCACATATTGGCGCAAAAAATCACGAACCCTCTGCATCACCTTCACTGTCCATTTCGAAATATCAATATGACTATTTATGTTACCAAAAGCCTTGCAGAGTGTTGAACTTGTCAATAGTCGCATCATATTTGTTAATATTTTATTAAATTCCGCTACAACTTTTTCTGGGCAGCAGGCGAGTAACATGTCAAAAAATAGCAGGGAATCTTCTTTTAATCTGATATCAATGTGAGTCATAGAGCATCTTAGATACGTAGACATAATACCATAAAATGGGAAAATGCTTTCTTTGGTGGTGTTAGAAAGAATTAAATGAAGAACTTTGAGTGATTCCTGCCGGACCTGAAATTAACATTCATATTTTTTATATAGAACTTTCCTTTACCTTAATAATGCTAAATAGTTTGAAAAACGATGAATAAAATAAATAAAGAAAAATAATAATGTTGACGCCTAGCCTCTCGGCTATCGAGCTTTTACCAGCCCTGACGTAATACTTAGGCGTAACAAAGTTCATTAGAGGTCAATAAATAAGTTAATAATATGAGAAAACTTACAATTTTTTCAATATTCATCACTAAAGGTGTAACACCCGAAATAAGCTGTCCCAGATTATGGTCTAAGACGTTCGGATGGCTGGTGATTATCTCCTTTATTCCATTCAGTGCTTCCAAGCGAGCATTCGTGTTGAAATGATTTAGACGACTTAGAAGCTCTTTAATATTGAGCTTTCTCTTAGATAGTGCTTCATTCTCATCGTGTTTTTTCAACTGTTCTCTTATAATAATTTTTTTCACTTTGAAATCAGTTTTCGTAACATTTGTACCTTTTGGCAAATCTTTATTTTTAGCTTTGAGTTTTGTTTTAGATTTCTCAGACTTTTTAAACTTTTGATATCTAGTCGCGCCTGTTTGAGGCATTTTAGAAAATATTTTAAAAAATGCTACAAAATCAATACCGTGCGGAATCGGAATTTAGTTTTTTTAATAATTCTTCTCATGGGAAACACAAAGGCGTTAGCCATACAGCCTAGTCTATGTCTATTGTTGTTCTGAATGGCGGGCGATGATGATGATATCGATGTCAGCGCGTTAAAAGTCGTTTCGAATCACCGTGAGCGACTGAGCGTGCTCACAGCATCCAACCAACCTGACGTCATCAATGACATCATTACATTCGCCATCTTGCGTTTACGGTGACCATGCCTCGGATCGCAATCGTTGTGAGTGTTCTGTCATACGACCGTCAATTGTAATGTCAGCGTTTGAAAAATACAATATTTATTATTAGCGATGTCATGAGGAAAATAATACATTGGGGGTGATTCTGAAGCGACCACCTAAAACTATAACTAAATAAAATTAGAGATAGAAATGTCAATCACCGTTTGGTATTCAGAACTCACAAGTTAACTCTAAAATTAAGAGTGACGTTACTAAACTACTCAATTTAGTGTTAGATGTTATTTTCGTATTCTGACATGCTTCCTAAATGTAATTTTTTCTATAATTTTAAATATGTCAAACTAATTTTAGGAGGTGAACTTTTAGGTGAAGTCAATTTATCTTGTTACTTTGTAACGATTTTCTAAAGGCACCAGTACACGTTGGCCGAGCGCGCTCGGCGAGTGCGCTCGGCAGATTTTCGTGGTACCGTTTACACGTTGGCCGTGTTTCATTCTGCGTTGGTCGCTAGATGAAGATGGACGTTAGGGAGATCGCGGCCTAACTAAACATGAATTATTTAATGTATTTAGACAAGTTACTTCATCATCATCATCATCATCACAGCTCATATACGTCCCCACCGAGACGAGAACCTACCCTATGTTAGGGTGATTAGGCCTTAGTCAACCACGCTGGCCCAGAGCGGATTGGTCGACTTCACATACACCTTTGAGTTTCTTCGCAGATGTATGCAGGTTGCCTCACGATGTTTTCCTTCACCGTAGGGCGTCAGACAAATGTACATATGAAATTCGAAACGAAAAACACAGTGGTACCTACATGGCGGTCTCGAACCCGGACCTCCCGATTGGAAGACAAGTGCGGAGTCCACAGTGCCACCGACGCTCAAGTTTTTATTGTTTTGGGTTCCATATAACGGATTCAATATGATAAAAGTCAAAGAACCTAAATATCTCCTTATTACTCCTATTACTCATAAGCGCGACACTACAGTCTACTTCGACGCGTAGCTCTGAACTAAACACTCGGCCAACGTGTGAACGCTGTTTGCGGTTTGCGCCAAATCTCTTTGATGTGTGCACGAAAAACCGACACTGATCGGGTCGACGGCGAGTGTTGGCGGCAAACGCCAAATACACACAAAACGGCCCAGTAGTCGTTGGTCGAGCGCGCTGGGCGAGTGCGCTCGGCCAACGTGTACTGGGACCATAACATTACTGAAGTCAAACTTGCCAAATGGATGATGAATTGGTTGTTATGGCATTTATAAGGAAAGGCTTTTATAGCATCAATTGCCAAGTCGTGAGTTGTAATTTGTTTGTTCCCAAGTAGTCTAATACCGGCCCCAGACTCACGCGAGAAGTCTCGGCGAGAAGTCTCGCCGAGAACTTGCGCGAGAACCGAGAAGGTATCCACACTCAGGGATCTTCTCATTTACATTCTCGGTCGTGATCCGGAATGGACGACAGTGCTACTGCCTTGGTATTGTGTGCGTTAGCACATTATAATCTCGTTAACACGAAAATTAAAAATAATATTAAGAAAAAAAGGCTCAAACGATGGTGGTTATTGACAAAGTACTTTTTTATAGAAAACGTTTTGCTTCCCACAAAATGGGCTCTGTGTGAAAATATTATTTAAACTTTAACTCTGTTTCATTTTTCCACATTTTTTACTCGTATGTCTAAAATTACTGAACTAAAAAGACTAACGAAATATCTCAAAACAATTAAAATCTTCGTGAATTTAAATTATTTTCTTAATGATATTTATCACAAATTATTTTGTTAAGCACTGATAGCACAGATGAGAGACTATGTTAAATGAAAGAGTATATACAAATACAATAACTGTGAAGTTATCTAAATGATACTGATATGCATCAGACACCACAAAGTATTTTTTTTATAGAATAATTGGCACGAGATAACATGCGATCTACGCCACGGTCGCAGTCGCACTGAGAACAAACGAGAATGTGATAGTGTTCTCTTTTCTCGCCCGAGAAACCCTTTGAAGCGGGCAAAAAAACCGACACCGATCGGAGAACAGGCGAGCCCGAGAACGAGAAGCCGAGAAACCCATCACATTCACGCTTCTCGGGTGTTCTCGGGGGTTCTCGGCGTGAGTCTGGAGGCGCCTTTAGTACTGACATTTAGATGATAGGTAGGTTATGTATGTATGTATTTACTCTTACAACAGAAATTAATATTCTATCTGCAGATAGAAGTATGCCTATCTAAAATTTGTTGCCTAGCAATTACTATTATTTGTCAATAAATAACAGTGGTTATTATGAAAAGAAAACAAAAATGACTAATGAAACAAAATACGCAATTTTAAAATTCAGAGGAAGTCACGAAGTACCTATCTATACAACTACAGACGTGCTACAGACTACCACATAATTTTTTTTATTTCATGGCATAGGCGCGAAGCCATCACAATCGCAGAATAAATGTCGAATAATTTTTCTTTTGTGATAAAATGAATGATAAATAATAAAATTTCTTTTCTGTTATTTACAAATACGATCAAATCTTAAATTAATAATTTCTGATAGTAAAATTAGTAGAATATAGCTGTTTTTAATGTTTCTAAATTATCCCGTTTTTCTACAGCACTAGGTGTATTTATAATCTGTGTATTCAATTTAAGAAATTGTCAAATACAGTTTAAATTAAGAGAGTCCGGCGTTTCAGAATACGAATTACCTAAAACTAATTTAAAATTATATGTTTAATTTTAGTTTTAGTGCAGGTAACTTCAGAATTACCCCCATTAGTTGACTAATTTTTCTGTTGTCTACCTAAGTGCCCATTAAATAATGGTTAGATGCAAAATTTACGTGCTATTGCTGAAAATTAATGGACGTCAACGTCTAAGGAAACGTCAGCAGTAAGCGCGCAAACTATCGTTCCGAATGGCCAACTATGATTTGTCGATGTTAGCGCGATATCCAATTAAATTTTATTCAATGTCTTTTATTCAAATTGGATTGTTACAATCTCTTTTGAACGTCAAAGCAGTTACGCCATTGCATCCCATTCGGAACACTGTTGTGAGCGCTCAGCAGGCCTATTCGCTAACTACGGTTGGTAACTAGAACTGTCATTTTTGAAAGCCACTTTATATCCATTACGGGTTTAGTGATCTTATGTGTTACGGCAGCGTTCATGATAGCAGTAATGGATGTTAAGTTCCTTTCAAAAATGACAGTTCTAGTTCAACTTCAACTTCTTATATTTTATGGCAATTGGTCGCGGTCAGCAACCATTACTGCCAATCTCCAGTTTCAGATAAAATACTGCTTTTAGAGTTTATTTGTTTCCAAGGTGGCCAAATGTGTCAAAGAATTTGTTTTGGGTTACCTGGAAAAGGGACAAAACAAAACATCACAACACAGAACACAAAGATAGCATACATACACTATACATAAAGCACAGTACGGTTATAGTTTGATGTCGCAAGTGGAGATATATTTACAAAGGATTTTCATAATGGGGTAATTTAACATAGTTAAAAGAGACTTGACATTTATAGGGCGAGGAATAAAGGGAGGTAATACATCATATAGGGAATATGGATTTCGTGGACAGTTGAACAGAATATGGTCAGTAGATCCTTCCTCAGTGCCACAATCACATAAGGGAGAGTCCCGAATATGAATTTTATAAAGATGGAGAGGAGTGCACGAGTGTCCAAGTCTTAATCTGCTTATGATCGAGGTAGCGCGTTTGTCAGTAGAAGGGTAATGGAAAAACCAAGGTTTCGGAGGTATGTCAGGTTGGATGTCACTGTAATATTTACCCTTGGACGTTTTAGATATATCCCAACATTTTTTCCAATCCGCCATAAGGTCTACTCTAGCCAATGGACATAGGTCGTGTAAATAGATTTTAAAGTGATAGTTGCAGCCAGTCAGAACCGCATCCTTGGCAGCAGCATCAACAGCATCATTACCATCTATACCTGAGTGGCTAGGGATCGAAGCTAGAGTGATAGAAAGGTTATTCTCGTGGCAATCAAGCAACAGCTGTTTAGTTAGTAAAATAAGAGGGGATCTGATGTTTTTGGAAAAGAGGTTGGAGGATAGTGCCTTGAGGCAACTAAGGGAGTCTGTAAAAATAATTGATTTTTTGAACCTATGGGAGTGAATGAATTTGATAGCCTCATATACTGCCACTGTTTCACCAGTAAATATAGAAGTTAAGGGTGGACATTTAAAATTTAAAAATATGTTATGCTTTGGGAAGAAAACAGCAGCACCGACACCATCACATGACTTAGAAGCATCTGTAAAAAGAACTTGCCAGTCCCTCCAATTACTGTCAATTTTCTCCAGAAGTAAGGCATTGGCACCAGAAGAATACTTATTAATACCTAAATCTAAAAAAACTTTTGGTTTATATAAAAGGGCTTCAAAAGAAACTGTTGTTAAAATTTGAGAATTAATTTGGTGAAAATTATAATTTAATTTAAATAATTTATGAAGACTTTTTATTAGGTTTGGATAATCTTTATTGGACCAGTAAGTGTTTTGGGGGATTACAGAGTTCAATTGATTTAATTTGGGAATCAAGGGGTGATTAAAATTTTGAAAGGCCTTAAAAAAATATGTGTCAGAGAGAAATTTTCTTCTCAGGCTTAGTGGTGGATCGACAGCTTCAACTTGTAGAGCATTGGTAGGAGACGATTTCATTGCTCCAAGTATCAAGCGTAATGCTTTAAATTGAACTCTATTAACAGCTAGTGAGGCTTCTTTGTTGCAGGGCTCTAAAATTAGGGATCCATACTCAAAGAGACTACGTACTATGGCATTGTACAGAAGTTTCTGTGCACGAGGATGAGCTCCCCACCAAACTCCTGATAGACAACGTAAAATATTAAGGGATTTTTCAGCTTTATTTTTTATGTAATTTAGATGGGGTTTAAAGGATAGGGTTTTATCTAAAATAGCGCCTAAAAATTTAAATTGTGTACTACTTGGAATTGGCTGATCACAAAATTTGATAACAATATTTGGGAAGGATCTTTTTCTGGTAAAGATAACTGTGCTACTTTTGTCGACTGATATGCTGAGACCATGGTTGAGCAGCCAGTCTTTCAAATAAAATAAGGCCTGGTTGAGTTTTTTAGCTGCATCTTCTAAAGAGTATGAAGCAGTGTACAGGACAATGTCATCAGCGTATTGTAGAATGTTACAGAAAGAGTCCACACATTTGTCCAAATCACAGGTGTAAATATTGTACAGAGTTGGGCTCAATACTGATCCTTGTGGAAGTCCTTTCCATATCTGTCTTGGAGAGGAAAGATCACCATGGGTACGAACTTGAATTGATCTATTCATAAGTAGATTGCATATAAAATGTGTAAGCCTCTGAGGGATACTCAGCTGCTGCATTTTCTGCCTGAGCACCGGAAGAATCACATTGTCGTAAGCTGAGGAAATATCTAGAAATACCCCGACAAGAAATTGGTTTTTAGATAGAGCAGTCCTGATGTCAGTGGACAGAATAGCTAAATTATCCATGGTGCTCATTCCTCTCCTAAAGCCAAATTGGGTGGTGCTAAAGATGTTTTTACTCTCCACATACCAGACCAATCTTCTTTTAAGTAGGTGTTCCATAATTTTACATAGCGTAGAGGATAAAGCTATTGGTCTGTAAGATTCTGCTTTAGAGGGGTCTTTTCCTGGTTTTAAAATGGGAATTATCAGTTGATTCTTCCAGGACCTAGGAACATTTCCTGAATCATAACATTTATTTAGGAGTTCCAAAAACATTTGTTTAGTAAAATCCCCAGCATTTGAAATAAAGGAGTATGGAATACCATCCAAACCAGGGGAGGAATCTTTTAATTGTTCCAGAACCGAAATGAGTTCTGCCATTGTAAAGGGATTGTTAAAAGGATGATGAGGGAATGTTGTAGGGAATGGAGTTGGAAAGCAGTCAATATTTGGAATATCGGATGGGGCCAACCTATGTAAGAAATCCTCAACCCAGATACTATAATCATTTGATTCTGATGGAGCAGAAAAGCAGCCCCTAAACCGTTTGATGAATCTCCATATAATCGTAGCTGGAGTACGGGGGGATAGGCTTTCACATAGATTTACCCATGCTAACTTTTTCTTTTTTTTAAAAAAACGTTTTGTAATGGCTGTTACTTTTTTTAAATTTATGTAGTTTTCAACTGACATGGCATTGCAGTACTTTGACTCAGCCTCTTTGCGGCGCTTTTGCATCTTAGTGCATTCAGAGTCCCACCAAGGTGGAGAGACTTTACCGCCTACCTTATCTTTTTTTAATGGGATATTTTGATTGGCTGCTTTTTCTAATGAGGAAATAAATAGGTCATATTGTTCTTGCAGACTGTTGGAGTTATCTTTAGGTATAGATAATATATTAATGTCGGAATCTGTAGAATAAGAATCCCAATTGGCTCCACTGAGTTTGTATTTCAGTAATGGAGGTACAAATCTACGTTCTGCTGATGGGATGGATAGTGAAGCTGAAATCACATAATGATCACTGCCATATGTTTCAGGAAGAACACTCCAGGAAAATCTGGAAAACAGATCAGTCGAGCACATTGTGAGGTCCACTGCACTTGCGTTAGCATTTGGAGCAGTACATCTGGTTGGGGAACCATCATTCAATAGACAAATATTCATTGTGTCCATTAGGTCTACTAATTCACAAGCTAAAGGGTCGTAATGGGAGCCACCCCAGATAATATGGGAGAGGTTAAAATCCCCCATTATTATAAATGGGCGGGATAAATTGGAAAAGAGACAATGTAAGTCAGAAATAGAAATTATATTGGGATCGGGAATGTAAATAGATAAAATCATTAAATTGGAAACTTTTGCTGCAACAGCATTAATACCCACTGGAATATTTGGGAGAGGGATGCGTGAAAAAGTTGAGTTCCTATTTATTAAGATAGCTGAGCCAGCATACCCGTCATCTCTGTCATCCCGAAGACAGACATACCCTGGAACTCTAAAATGAGATCCAGGGGAAAGCCATGTCTCAGAAATAACAAAAACAGCAGGTCTGAATCTATTTATCATTTCAAGAATGTCATGTTTTTTAGGGCGAATGCTACGTGCATTCCATTGTATTAGATGGAATTTTATAAATAATCTCCATTAATTGATTGAGTTTGTGAGCAACGTTGGGCGGTGGAGAGATGTCATTAAACTTGTCCATAATTTTCAGAATGGTTGTTAATAAGGAGTCTAAATAATGTACAGATTGGGGAGATATATGAGGATTTGTAGTTGTAGGGGATTGTGACCTAAACATTACCCCATTATTGGGTTTTGGGGGATTATAATGGTTTGTTAATGAATTGTGAAAATCTCTGTCATAACCTTTATTTTCTAAATGAGTGCTACGTTTAGGAGTGACTTGTGTACAAGATGGATGATACTGTGGACCACGGGGAGTGAGAGGGGAGTAAGGAGGATGGGGAGGTGTACTAACAGGGGAAAGAGATTGAACAGGGGGAGTGTTATTTAGAAGTGATTCCCTAACTATATCTGAATAAGATTGACGAACTGGAGGGAAAAGTGCGGCAGCTTCAGCATATGACTTATTGTGTTGTGACATTGTAGTTTTAATTAATTTTTGTCTGGTGTGCTCTGGACAAGCTCTGTTGGTTGCGAAGTGTCTTCCTGAGCAGAAAATGCATGTTGCTGACTCTTCAGAGACAGAGCAATCCATGCCTTGATGAGACTTGGAGCAACGGTAACATCTAGGTTGGGAACGGCATTTATCTTTAACATGTCCAAACCGACAACAGTTATTGCACTGAATAGTTGGGAGTTCATATAGTTCAACTGTAAGTGCTGAATAAAAACAAAAAAAATTTAATGGAAGAATTTGACCGCTAAAAGTAATTACTACTGTGCGCGTTAGGATCCACTCTGGAGCCCCATCTTTAAATGTTTTTCTGTTGAGTCTTCTTGCCTTAAGAATATGACCACAACCTTCTGGTATTTCTACAGAATTAACAAATTCTTCCATGGACCACTCAGTTGGGACACCACGAACAACTCCCATGCGAGTGATATTGAAAGAAGGGATAATGGCAGAAAATTTCTTGGAAGCCAGGATCGGATTAGAAATGAAGGCATTGGCATCATCCCCATTTGTGAATTGTACTGAAATGCGATTTCTACCAACATTTTTAATTCCTTGTTTGACAATATCTTTGACATTTCCAGTAACTAGTAATTTTCCAAAGAGAATAGGATTGATTGTGGTTCCAGCCTTGGGATGCGGTTCTGTCCGGGAAACATGTACCAAAAAAGGACCTTTATCTAGATTGGAGTATTTCTTAACATCAGTCAAACTTGGGTGTGTATATACATGCTGTATTGACTAAGATGGGTTATTACCGGATGAATTTACTTTAGTAGGAATAGCAGACGTGTCTTCTATAATTGATCTTTTTCGACTAGTACGGGAGTCACATTGGACATCGTTGGAAAAAACTATTTCCTCACTGATGGTTTGCGGCACCAAGTCCGGGTCAGGGTCAGGCGGTTCGGGTGAGACCGACGACATAGTCGTCGATCTCACCTAGGAGGAAATAAACACACAAAAAACTTACACAGGCAGAAGTACTTCACAAATAAGCCAAAGGTAACACAAAAACACTATTAATACTAATGTTGATTCTGATAATTTCGAAATAAACTCAATCGCACGTATTTACACTTTGACAACCGAGTTGACAGTCCCACAGTTCTAGTTAGCAACCGAAGTTACAGAATAGGGGGGCAGATCGCTCTTATTATTAAAAGCTCATTCGGAACGCATGGCACTTCACATGGTGTAGCGTATTGGCCTATTTGGGGTATTTGGCAAATATTTGCCAACTGTGGACAGTATACTTGACAAGATATTTGCCTTATTTGGCTATTTGGCAAAATAACAAACACACAAATATTCGTTTTTGGACGCAGATCAAAGGGACCAAATAGACAAGTTTTTCCCCCGAAGGGTAAAAAACTAATATTTAGGTTTCAGCCGAAAGGCTTGACCCACTTGAGATTACCCTCTTGAACATCAGCGCCATCTAGTATGAACTTTGAACAATTATCGCAGAATCACAATGAGGGTAGACGAATATCTGCGTGCCGATGCGGAGCACTCCTCATTTTATTCAGTACCTATTTGGATTGAGGTGAGGAAGTGAGAACCAGCAAGGAGTAGTATTGGTGGGTCAAGCCTTTCGGCTGAAACCTAAATATTAGTTTTTTACCCTTCGGGGGAAAAATTTGTCTATTTAGGTGTTCGAGCCTTTAGGCTTGACCCACTTGAGATGTTTCCTATCTGCTGGTGCTGGTGTTAGTTGCGTACTGTGACTGGGTAAGTAGATATATATGATGATATATTAAACAACATGTAATTGAGTTTGTCGTTTATATTTTTCAATCACAGCAAATGAGTTTTTATTAATTAATCAACATTCTTTGTATTATTCAACGCATAACTTAACATTTATATTATTTAAGCTAATTAGACATAATCAGTCTTGTAATAAATCACAAAATCACATTGCAATGAAGTCGGTGGATGTAGACGAAGCCCCGTTAATGGGATTTTTGGGTCCGATATCCTTGTAATAATGTTTAAAGAATGTGTTTGCACTACGCCAGTTCCCTTTGCGTAGTACATCGTCTATATCCAGGTTTCGAATACTCCAGTTATTCGTAGCAACTGCCGCTCTGAAGCTGCCAGGAGTATCGTTGATGTTGGCATCCTTCAAAATAAGTTTTATCCAGCCAGATATGATTGTCCTTGTCACTGCTTTAACTTTACCTCTTGTGGAAATAAACAAATTGGATAGAGAATCATTTGCTTTACGACGATCTTCTGATAGGTTTATGAGTATTGGTATCCAGTAGCATAGGTCTAATTTGATGTTTTCGTTCTTCAGCAGACACCAACCCGACTGGCGATAGTTAGCACTGTCAGTTTTAGACCCAAACTCTGGCCAGAATATTACTCTATCCGGGTACATTTGACAATGATCCTTACTTATGTGCAACAGAGTTAGATCATGTACGCGTCGCCCGGAAGCTAGCAATAGTAGGATAGCTACATGTTGTGAGACTTGGAAATGGCTTGATTGATCTATGTTCCTGCGAGAAAGCCAATGTGTGAGGTTGGGGACACTCCACGTTGTTTTCTTATGCTGTGGGGGATTTTTATGACATATTGCCTTTATAATATTCTTTATTATTGGATTTTTGCTATATTTTTCGCTAAGGGATGGTTTAATGAATGTCAATATAGCAGATTTGTGAACGCAAATGGTTTTTGCAGCTAGATTGCGGGTTTCAAATAAGAATATTAAATATTTCGCTATGTCGCTGGGGGCAGGCGTTGAAGGAGATAGGTTGTTAGCTTCGGACCACTGTAGCCAGCTTCGCCAGGCCGGTTTGTAGGTTTTTAGGGTCGAAATCCGCCACGCAGACTGTAAAAGTCCCTTTTCTTGTTCGTTCCAAGAATTTAGTTCAGCTGCCCAGCCCGTATTTTCCAGACCTCTAAACATAACTGTTGGATTCCTCGAGGTGGTAGTCTTGTTTGCAGGTCTATCAGGTGTTTTTTGAGGTTTCTGATGCGAAGAGGAGGTTGAATTGCTCTCTTCCTCATCTCTGCTCTCCAAAATGCTTTCTCCCATCTGGGAACTATCATTATGTATAGTCCGTGGGAGCGTTGGAGGTGCTCGAGTACCCGGGGGATCAATGCTGGTGGAGCGAATATCCATGCCAGACTGTAGCTCCACTGTTTGCTGAAGGCGTCCGTGAATTCGCTCGCTAGATCCCGATGATCTTCGCTGACATATCGTGGGACTACTGCTGAGGCGCTCGAGGCGAATAAGTCGATTTCTGGAACTCCCATGCGGTTGAATATTATGGACTGGATCTGTGCACTGAGGTGCCATTCTTGGTGGGTTTTCCATCTGGATAGGCTGTCCGCTAGACCATTGTATTTGCCCGGGAGATACTTCGGGACTATGTTGATTTTGTATTGATGTGCGAGACTCAATATTTTTGTGGCGATGTTCAGCAGTTTTATTGATTTCGTGCCTCCTTGCTTCCTTATGTAAGAGGTGGTTGTGCGATTGTCGGATTGAAAGATTATGGTTTTCCCTTGAAGTTTTCTCCGTTCTCTTTGTAATACCTCTAATAAGGTCCACAATTCCTTCTGATTGCAGTGCCAGTGTAGCTGAGAGGTTTTCCAATGCCCTGAAAGCTTTTTGCTGTCGACAATTGCTCCCCATCCGAGATCTGAAGCATCGGTGGTTACGAAAGTGGTTGGTGCAGCTATTTGAAGCGTGGAGGACTTGCGTATATTCTGTAGCCACCACTCGAGTTCTCCTCTTACGGGATCCGGTATTTGAAATGTCCTGTTTTTTTGCGTGTCTGGAAGGTGCTTTGATGCTATCTGTATTAATCTGCAACGTAGAAGGCCCAAAGGTGTTGCATTAGCCGCGAAATTTAATTTCCCTAGAATGTGTTTCGCGCTTGACCAACTCCATTTATTTTTGCGTATGGTATGCAATATGAGGGCAGTAATATCATGAATTTTTTTGCTAGGTAAGTATTTTTTATTCTTTTGTGTATCCCATACAAGTCCTAGGTATTCAATTCGTTTTTTAGGTATTAAGTCGGATTTAGGAATATTAATGTGCCAGCCTAATGACTGTAATGTGCCAATAGCTACTTTTGTTTGTTGCTCCAGCAATTCAGGATCTTTATTAAGGAGTAAAAAGTCATCTAGGTAAACTACAGTTCTAATGCCTTTGCTACGAAGTAGAGATGCTACCCAGTTTGAAATTTTGCTAAAAATTGAGGGGGCACTTGATAGCCCAAAAGGTAGGCAATTCATATTGCATATTTGGTCATTATAAACTATCGATAAATATCTCCTATGTGAGTGATTGACTGGAACATGGTAGTATACATTTGAGATGTCTATCTTTACTAGATAGTCATCTTTTTCAATTATTTGAGAGATTTTCTTAAGGCTAACCAGTCTAAACTTTGAGTAATTCACATAATAGTTCAAATTTTTTAAATTAACAATTAGCCTGTGGGAACCATTGGTTTTTTGTCGGAGGAAGACTGGAGATATAAAACCACTCTTAAATTTATTTTTTGAAATTGCTCCCAATTTTAAAAGATTACTAATTACCTGGTCCATGCTCTCAGATTTCCTTGTGTTTAGTAAATTGTAATTTTTGGAAGTTTCTGAGAAGCGTATGGTCGGCGGCTTCCGTATAAACGGTATCCGGTAACCTTTTATGACATTTAGGAGCGTAGATGACGCGCCTAATGATTTCCACAAGCTAACTTTAGAGTGTAATTGACCGGCAAGGAATACCTGAGGTTTAGGGTTTTCTTCTAATATTTGAGGAAGGACGTGTTGTTTTGTTGGTAATATGATCTTGTCTTTCAGAGGTGCGAAAGTTCCGAAAAGGCTGTTTTTTGATTGGCACTTTGTTTGAATAGGTCTCCCGAGGATTTTTCTGAGGTATCTTTGAAGGTATAGGAAATTTCTTTTGTTTATTAGTTGTTGACGTGCTCGAAAAGGATTTCCTAGGGAAGAACTTATGCGCCCCCCCCTGGTTTTTTATTGCTTCGGTCAGTTTCTCCTCCGAAAACAAGTGTGTAGTTGAAGGAGGTATATCGTGCAAAATGTCGCTCAAGACCTTGTTTGGGGGTTTGTACGTTTCTCTGCGCGATTGAATAATTTCCGCTCTTCTGCCACAAGTGTATTGGACAAGGCTGTCGGATATTTTTTTAAAATCACAATCGGCTGTTAGGAAATGGGTTTGAACCTCGTTCTGCGCGGACAGACTTAGTTTTTTCCAAGCTTCTTCAAAAGCTTTCCGTTGTAGAAAAAGGCCATAGCTTATTGCTCCAAGAGTAAAGTCTGTCTTTTCTAAGTGCGTTAGAGATGGTAATCTTGGTGTGTGTGGGGCGAGTAGGTTATTCACCTTAAGAGCGGCGAATACCGGAGTGCAGTGAAATGTTTTTTGCACTTCTGCATATCTGATGCTCTTCCAGCCATCTTCCTCTAATCGTTGACATTTGATACCATACTCTACCAGTCGTGGGTCCGCCTTTGTTAATTTGGGCTCTGCTTCTGTTGTGCTAGGCGAGAAGTCGCAGGTCGCCTGCGATGAATAATTATTTCGTAGAGCCTCTAATTTTGTTTGAGCTTGTGCAATTTGGGCTTGAAGGGCTTCCTCTTCTGAGCTGCTAATAGGCTTTTTAACATATGGAGAGGTTTCAGGTAGTTCGGCTGAGAGGAATGGTGGTGTCTCAAATTCCTCGTTGCCAGTGATGCTTCTGCCAGTGTCGGAACAAGAGGTACCATTTTCGTAGTCCGACTCCTGTTCCTCTCTTGATTCGTGAGGTCGGGCGGCTAAGTTAGTCACTTGTGAGGCTACGTTTTCAATGGCTTTCGTTTGATGTGTCAGGACTGACATCAATTTTTCAAAAAATGCCATTTGTTGGTTTTGGTCTATGTCGTGATCATGTCTTGTCGATTTCGACGAGGAGGCTTCTGATGGTGACGTAGATCTCCGTTTTTGTGCGGAGCTGTTCGGTGTTGATCCTCTCGAGGTAAGTTTCGGTTTTAGTGTCTTAACCGTGTTCATAAATATTTCGTATGACTCAGGGTGGATTTTCTCCATAATGCTATGTGGGGCATATAATAGAGCGCGCCCCAGCGGCCATTGAAGAATTTTCCTTTTAATTGAACGAAACTTCTTTTCGGAGAGCGTAGGGTCGTTTGGTGTGTATGCCCGGGCTAGCCCTTCAGTAGGTATTGCGAAGCGTAGTTTAGCTTCCGTCTTAGGTGATATGATTTCGCCAAACAGCTCTGTGTAAGAATAATTTTTCACTTCCCAGGATATCCAGCCTTGTGGGTAGATGTCGTTCACCAAGCTGATTATTCGTTCGAAGAAATCTTTTTCCTCGGGCGGTGGTTGTAGCCCGCAAAGGGCGCCCATTGTTGTAGTCGCCATGTGAACTGTAAAGATTAAATGCAATAAATGCTTTAGGTATGTTCGTACGAACTATTATAAGTCATGGTCAATTGCAGTTTAATACGACCGACGTATGGTTTTATACCATTGGACGTTGTAATTTAACTTGGCGAGACGTATCGATTGATACGACTAGACGCATCTATTGATACGACTAGACGCATGACTTCGTTGTGTCAGACGTATGAATTGATACGACTAGACGTATGATTGATGCGACCATCAATAATTAGGTGGTACCTACTCTGAAGTTTGAGTTGGTGCATGTGATACTATCGAGGATGAGTACCTTCGCTGGTCGATTCGACCACGTGATTTAATCAATGCCACCTCAGCGTGCGACGCTGTGATCTTTGTGACTAGTGCGTCGGTGACGAGTCTGAGACGACCCTTAGAACACGGACAAAGTTTTACGTCATTGCTTCGGTTGGTTGCTATGACGATTTGTCGTTCGTTGCGAGACGACATAGTGGTACATGGTACCTATAATAATACTCGTAAGCATTATTGTTTTGCCCATGTGCTCGGGTACATGCTCGTGTAAGAATGATTTCCTTAACAAACTAAGGACATTCTTTTACACTGTAAAATAATAACACAATTAGTAAAGGATATTTACATACCTGCGATGAAAGATATTTATAATAAATTTCGCTCTTAGGCGATGGACAACTGACGACGCCGAAATCCAAAAGCGTACTGAATAAAATGAGGAGTGCTCCGCATCGGCACGCAGATATTCGTCTACCCTCATTGTGATTCTGCGATAATTGTTCAAAGTTCATACTAGATGGCGCTGATGTTCAAGAGGGTAATCTCAAGTGGGTCAAGCCTAAAGGCTCGAACACCTAAATAGGCAAATACGCAACGAAATCGTCCACACATGGTCATATTCATAAGTCACATTATATTTCGTAGATATGTAATAAAAAGAAAAAGTATAACTAAGTTTATGTGGAT
Source organism: Schoenobius gigantellus (assembly GCA_963935595.1). Lineage (NCBI taxonomy): Eukaryota > Metazoa > Arthropoda > Insecta > Lepidoptera > Crambidae > Schoenobius > Schoenobius gigantellus. The sequence goes on along the minus strand of OZ012553.1, from coordinate 25,252,027 downwards.
ATTTTGTTTTTTTTTTACACATAATAGTATATAAATAATAAAATCCCGCTGCAAGTGCTAAAACGTCCATATTGTTTGACAATAACTTACTTTCTGCATGGCAAATATACTGGTATTTATTGGTGTTTGGCACCATGTCTAGACACCATTATTTGGTTTTGGTGTAAACTTCAAATATTTTGGCAAATACAACGAACATCAAATAACCAAAGTGCAACGCCATATGAAGAGCCATCATTAATAAAAAGTATAGCTAAGTTTATGTGGATACTAACTTGGTTCGATTGTTATGTATAGTCAACATCCACTAACGTCTGGCTCTCCATGGTCTTTTCGCTATTTTGTATTTTTTACACAAAGCATGTGATAATTATATGTATTTAAATAATAAAATCTCGCTGCAAGTGCTAAGACGTCCATATTGTTTGATAATAACTTACTTTCTGCATGCATGGCAAATATTCTAGGTATTGCTGTTTGGCACTGTCGCCATTTGCCTAATACCTTGATGTAAACGAAAGGCTACATCCCCTCATCTAGGAATGGCGAAATACCTATCGTAATAATTAAACCTTAAGTATCTGATGCTTGCCATCCGTTTCCAGTCTTTTATGATTGCTCCGCCAGTCTGCTTACACCACCTGTAGCATTGAAAGCTTTATGAATCCTCAGTCCCGGATTCCTAAGTGGCCCAGGTTTATCTGCATTGTGGGATTACATTTGCATTACTTTGAACATACATTGTTTATCGCGTTTGCCATTGTTTTCTGACCAGGGTTCGTGCCAGTGCACTACGAGGGCTATACCATCGCGCTCGCTCGTATCATACAAGCCTGAGCCACCCTCAGTTCAAGTGCCATTGTTTTCTGGCCGGGCCATTGTTTTCTGGCCAGGGCTCGTGCCAGGGCACTACGATGATGCCCATTGCGCTCGCTCGTACAATGAGAGCCTGAGCCACCCTCAACTCATTTGTCATTGTTTTCTGGCCAGCAGGCCTATTCGCTAACTACGGTTGGTAACTAGAACTGTCATTTTTGAAAGCCACTTTATATCCATTACGGGTTTAGTGATCTTATGTGTTACCGCAGCGTTCATGATAGGAGTAATGGATGTTAAGTTCCTTTCAAAAATGACAGTTCTAGTTAGCAACCGAAGTTACAGAATAGGGGGGCAGCGCTAGTGCCAGTGCACTTCGATGACATTAATCGCGCTCGCTAGTACCGTACAAGCCTGAGCCGCCCTCATCCCCGGGGATATCCATGCCTATAGCACGGATCATAAACTGCTAGGCGGCCGCCATGCCTCTGTAGGCCGGCGGGGCCTTTATTTTGTCCCTATCACACTATTCATTTATATTCTTACTTTAGTGTAATAAGTAAACCTAGGGCACTTAGCTTTCGAATCCGGTTTAAAGTTTAAACTATATTGAAGTTAGCGTTACCTTTGCGTGCACATGGCATGCATAGACAGTATTGTGTATTAATAACAGTGAATGTGTGGGAAGTGGCATGTAAATATTGTTAATAGCAACACTTTAGGTCCATGGTAAGCATGACAATCTTTTATATCTGTCTGCCATAGAGTAAAAATAAAATCTAGAAATTCGCGCGCTTTGCTCTTGCCACCTTCCATGTTTAAAGTTTAAACCTTTTACCTTCAATATTTACATTTCGCGGAAGTGTCGCGACAGGCACATCTTGGTATTGGTGTATATGTCAAATATTTTGGCAAATACAACGAACATCAAATAACCAATACGCAACGCCATCTGAAGTTGCACCTCTATTTATTGATCAACGCACAGACGTTTATAGGGAAGGGAAGGGAAGGGGTGAATCAACGAGGGCTGTTCGGAAAGTAACCTCCGTTCAATGAGCCTCCGTTGCTCACTGCGTGCGAAGTGAAGAGGATGGGGTAGTGACCCAGTGTTGCCGAACAGAAAAATCCGAATTCAGTAGAAGTTATCTAAAAAATCGGTATATTGAAAAAAAATCGGTAAATACCGGAGAGTCCCGCATCACAATAATATTAAAAATGTGAAAGTGAGTTTGTTTGATTGTTTGTTACGTTTTGACGCTTAAACCGCTGAACTAATTTTAAACATATTTGTTTTTTTCTTTTATCCCGAAATTTAAGGCGATACATCGAAAATGAACCAAACAATGGGAGGCGTGGTCTATACGTAGACGTATGGCGCCCCCATGCTCAAGTAGCTAGTCTTTATATCTATTTCATCAAAGTCGTGAATGCGCTGCACCCGCATGCAATCAGTTCGTTTAGAAATAATCGACGTAAGCCACAAAATACAAATTATTTTATTAAAAATACTATAATGACTAGAAAAAAATGCTCCTGTACGATTCTGAATACTGATGACGTCTAATTATTTAAGGAACTTTTTAATGAATACCTAATACCATTTACTAGTAATCCCGAATTTTGTTATTTTTAAGAGATAATTTAAAAAAAAATGTATCGAGGCAAAATCTTTAAATCACGTTTCCGGTTCTTGTCGTGTCTAGCTAAAGATATAAAGAAACACATATTTGATTTTCAGATCTGTAAGATCTCTCAGTGACCAATGACATTACATTAAAAATAACTAATATTTTCGATATAGCGCCTAAAGGAGTTCCCTAGGGACGCAGCCGAAGTCGCAGGCAGCAGCTAGTAACTAAGAAATGTTGACGTCACCGCATATTTTAATTTTTATTATAATGAGGTTCTGTACAACTATCAGAAACTTGTTTAAATTAATAGTATAATTCACATTATTCTTTATGACATACGAATGCTATTTGTTTTTTAATTATCGAAATCGGACCATTAGTAACCGAAATATTGAGTTTTAAACCTAGACCCGTGCGGGCGAGCCGTGTACGTGCCAGCCAAGAATACGCGTGACGTCATATGTTCCATGTCGTGCGTGCTCCTTGTTCGCTCACGCCTCAGTCCGCCAGGCAACGATTGGAGTTGAGATGTTTTATTTGTGTATTTAGGTGTAATGTGTTTAAATATATGTATTACATTGTGATATTGTATATCGAACTAGTTCTAATCATGCCTATAAATTACTTAAATCCTTTTGTTTTGTGATTGAATTACTGTTAAGAGGCCAATCACAAAATCGCGACGCGCGGTACTCAACAAACAAACTTTTCGGCATCGCCGACGAAGGACGAAGCAAAATATTTCCATTCTAATCACAATCACAACAAACTTTAAAATCTACACAATTTCCCGTCAAATCCATTCGATTGAAATTACACCTTCCTCTTTTAGGCGGGAGAGATTTCACTTGATCGAGTGCACTCTGCATATAGCGTTTCGGACACGCCACTCCAACTCTCCAGAATGAGCCGTAATCCGAAATATTCTCGGTCAGACTGACTGTAATTACGAGTATGTTCTGTGGACTGACTTCGGGTGACTGGGTGCACTCGGTGCACTCGGAAGATGTTTTCGAACGCAGCTCCTGCAACACGTTCAACATCTCACCTCAGAGTAGGGATGTTCATAAATTTTTTCGATAGAATATATTGTAGTGTTCTATCAATACTTTGCGATATATTGTACAGATATATCGATATATTGTAAGTAATTGAAGTAGTCTCTAGATCGTTAATATGAGTAAAAAAATATAACCCGTCTCCAAAAACACTGAAAAGTTTAAAACAATATAACAATAGGTACAGACAACATCACACTTCTATATTGAAGTCGGTGCCAAACGATGATCCCCTAGAAATTCTTAAAAACTAAGGTTTTGCGGTTTGTTGTTCCACGTTTGTCATTGCTCTCATCTCACAATTTCACAGTTTAACGCAAAGTAATGTATAATGTTACATAAACAAAATATTATCGATAAATACATAATTTCACAATTATTTTACACAATACTGTATATTAGAAATGTTTGTGTTGTGTGAAACATGACAATTTATCCGAGGAGACAATGGCGATTATGGAAAAACTAACCGCAAAACTCTACTAGATTCACCTACAACCTAGTTCCATGGTTACAACAGAGTAGGTAGATTTTTGGTAGATCACATTTGCTGTTCAGTAGATTTTGGTAGAATTTTATAAGGATGCACAGTAGATTGGCCAAAAAAAATTTGGTCACACTGCTTAGCTGTCAAATTTTGTTTATCGAGAGCATGGAATTATTACTCAAACAGGAATGAGCTCTTGCTTAAAAAAGTGTGCCGAGCGAGAGATAAATAACTGTACCGTTTGCCTCTTTCGTAAATTTGTGACCACAAATTCTACAAAATAGGGATTTTTTCTTAAAATTCAACCTGAAAGATGCTTTTGAAAATCATAATATGCTTAATAATCACGATTGATAAGGAAGAGATCGCTTTTAGCGACAAGGTCGCCCTCTATACAATTATTGTTAAGTGTATTATTTATACGTTGACTTTAAGCTGGTTGGTATATTATATTGTTATATTATATATCTATATATATATATATATATATATATATATATATATTGGTATATTATATTCTATTCTATTTTTTCAAAATGGGTTGCGCAAAAGAATTTTATATCTGCTGAAAAGCAGATATAAAATTCTTTTGCGCAATACAAGATAGGTTTTAAATAATAATGAATGTCAATGATTGTCTTTCAATAGATGGGTCTTTCCAATCGGTATATTATGTTGAACCCACCGCCACATAACAGATAATCAAATATGTCAACTTGTCAAAAATGAGTCAACACTAAAAGAATGAGTAATATTTTAAGAAGAAAAGAATTAAAAACACATCAGTGTGAGTCGAATTGTTTCAACAATATTGAAAACTTTTGTGGTTTCGCCAATATCTTGAACAGAATGTTAATGCTAATTTTTTTAATTGATGGTGTCAGGCGTTATTTTTCGGAAGTCCATTACTAATTGTTAAATAGTGCACCGCCCGCCCTCCCTCAATCGCATGCGACAAAGGAATATCAATAATTAGTACCACACCAACATGCAAATACTTAAATTCGACGCGTTTCGCCACTCCACGTGGCATCATCAGGATGTTGTCGCCTTCGCTGCGCTCGGACGACTGAGCAAGCTGTGAACGAGCCGGCCTTTTATAGAGCGATCACAACAACCGGCCGAGTTGTGTCGGTATAGGCGCACGTGGCCGCCATTGTAACAGCGCGCACGTGGCGCAGGTGTTGTTTACAAATTAAAAACACGTGGTTATAGGGTGCTGCTATGATCGCATCTATTTGAAAAAATATTAAGTAGTGGGGAATAAGTAAAACTGACCTGCTCGTTCAGCAATGTAAGCGAACTATCCCTGTTGTGTTTTGAAATTTCTAATTGTTCCAACACGGACAGTGTAACACCGTTTTTTCTTAAAATTTCATAAAACACTAATTTTGCAAAAACATTTTGGTTTCACTGTAGTTTTAACACAAATTTCACAACTAAAATCATAATTACAATAACTTTGTCAATTAATTTCACAATATCAATGTCAAGTGTCAACGTCAACGTCGTTTCACGTCACGTCAGTGACATTTGCAATTATCTTTGGTCATTATTCAATTTTTGCATAAACAAAATAAATCTCGCGTTTGTCCTGGCCTTATTTACAAAGATAGTTTTTTTTCGCCCAAAATCCCGTGCTTCCATTTAGGTGGGTTGATTTTCTCAAAATTCGGAATTTGACATTTAGACCGTTTGTTTTGATCATTTCTATAGACATATTTTAATAAAATACACTTAAACTTATAGATCATATAATTATAGTTTCGTCGAATAGAATTTGGAAAGCATTCACAGTTTGTTTATGGTTAATTTTTCATTACGTTTCGTTTTTCAACCAAGCTTATAACTTTGGCTGGAAATACTTATAGCATATTGTAGAATTCCGATAGATCCGTATGTTGACTTGACACATCATGACACACATGCTATGAAATGAATTTGGTTTTAGGGAAGGTTCCTTTGCCAATACGACGCTTAACATTCGGTGAACGGACCTCGATTCTAGTATGCGCGTAGATGGAACGCGCCCATTTTTCACCTTAGTCTTTGAACGCGTCTATCGTCTATGTTATGATTAGTCTGTGAGACATCGACCGAAGTAATTTAATATTGATTTCTTGCGAAATCTTAATTTCTACATTATCTTAATTTCTGCGAAGAAAATCCATAGGTATTTCTCTCGTTTTCCGTGTGAATTTAATTTGAAAAGCTACAGTGAATGTTCCAAAGTCAGTTATTTTTGTTTTCAGCTTGAAGAGTAAAAGCTCAATCATATTTATAATCGCCGGCGCGCGATTCATTGAATTAGTTGAATAAATAAATTATATCAATAGATAATACTCCGCCCACAATAAGGTATCTAATTAACTTATTATATTTCATGATTTAAAACAGATTTTGTTAATTTTATTTTTATTAGTGGGTATATTGATTATTAAATCAAACATATTACATTTCCAAAAGTCGTCTTTTTCATCCCCTATTTCATTAAAAAAACCTGATAGTAAGCGGCATTTTAGTGGGATTAATGCATATATTGAGTAACACTTGTGAATTTCATGTTAAATTCTAGATTTTCACTATATTGAGTTTCACATAATACTTTGGCAAATAACTCACAAATTAAGCTGTTTTCTTTTTATTAATAGCAGTAATTATACACAAAATAGGTGCTCTCCCCTCCATATGTCCTTTTTATTAACTAACCAATAAGACAATCTGTCAATTTATTAAAAATTATGTTTTAGAATTCATTTGCTATGTTTATTACATGAAGTTCAAATGTATTGACTGGGATTCCTTCAGAACTCAGTGTTAGACCCACTGACCCTAAGATCATAGGCATATTTAATTATATTTTTAACCTAACACTGTGCTATGAATCTCCAGGGCAGTTACCGGAGGCCGTAGGGCTCCGCTGCTTGACCTTACAGCTAGAAACCATAATAAAATAACCTAGTATCAAAGAGGAATTCTGTGGAATTACACAAGTAATATTAGAAACAGAGAATAATCTAAGAAACTGGAATTTTATATCTCTGACCCGTGATCGCAGAAACTTAGCATCGAAGGTATGATCTACTAACAACCGCTCCGGGGAAGGCTACTAATTTCTTTAGAAAAAAAAGGAAACCTATAACTATTTGTTGGTGTACTTTATTGCCCCTCATTTTGTAGTTTTGTACCCAATTTGTACCTGATTTTTACCTGCCGAGATTGATCAAACAAACCTGAACCATCCTGCCCTTGGCTTGTATTGATTAAACATTAAGTTAAGTGCTTTGCATTGAGGAATTGTGTTAACATATGCATAAGTAAATTATAATTATGTACTTACAAGAATAAAGCTTTTCATTTTGTATCGGACTAAAGGAATAAGTTTGTTTTTTCTTTAACTTTAAGATTTCCCTATATTTCTACAATTTAGCAAGAAAAAGCACTACAACAGTTTTAGACCTTTTTCACACGTATGTAAAATGGAATATGTGTGATTGGAAGGAATACTATGTCCTGTATCTAATAGATGTTTAGCAAAATGTGATTTTTCAGGTTTATTATTTCGATATGCGGATATATGTTCTTTATAACGTGTGTTGAAACTACGGCCGGTCTGTCCTATATATGTAGAGTTATATGCATTACAATCTAATTTATAATTACCAGATTTTTGGTGTTTATCCAACTTATCTTTACCATTACAAAGCCTTCTTAGAGAATTATTTGTGTTGAACGCTGTAAATATATCATGCTGTCTTAATGTTTTTGATACCCTCTCTGACACTGGACCCAAATAAATCAAACTAGAACCATACTTCTAATCCCTTTCTCTAGGGACAGAGTACAGTAAACCAGTTATGATTTTCCGGGTCTTATTGTTAATAAGACTGTCAATCATGCACGAACTGAACGAGCAGGTCAGTTTTACTTATTCCCCACTACTTAATATTTTTTCAAATAGATGCGATCATAGCAGCACCCGATAACCACGTGTTTTTAATTTGTAAACAACACCTGCGCCACGTGCGCGCTGTTACAATGGCGGCCACGTGCGCCTATACCGACACAACTCGGCCGGTTGTTGTGATCGCTCTATAAAAGGCCGGCTCGTTCACAGCTTGCTCAGTCGTCCGAGCGCAGCGAAGGCGACAACATCCTGATGATGCCACGTGGAGTGGCGAAACGCGTCGAATTTAAGTATTTGCATGTTGGTGTGGTACTAATTATTGATATTCCTTTGTCGCATGCGATTGAGGGAGGGCGGGCGGTGCACTATTGGCCTGCGTAGTTAGTACCAACTACCGACATTTTTATCGGAAGTTTTGCTATATACCTACTCCTTAACAATTAGTAATGGACTTCCGAAAAATAACGCCTGACACCATCAATTATATTAAATCAGCAAGCGTAGCTGTACAGGCACGTCTATATATTAAACTTACTAAGCTTCATAGATTAGCAATACAAAACATTTGGTTTAATCAGCAATGTAAGCGAGAACGTCTTATACCAAAATACATTAACATTCGTTCCAACACGGATAGTCGATCTGCGGATATAGCGATGAAAAAAGCGCAGCTTATTTGGCTTAATGAAGAATCACGTCGGTGGTTCTCCATTAGAGACAACTTAAAATTACATATAAAAATTTTGTATTCGGAACTATCCTTTTCTTTACACAATATAGAATTTGATCTTTTAGATCATAAAGCTAGACTTCTTGCTTCTCAAGAAGCTCACGATAAATATCTTATTCAATCCAGAAAATTGCGTGTGTTGAGACACGAGTCGGTCAATAATTTTAGAAATGGTAATGGTATGCATCGGGATCTCCATTAAATTTCCAATTCTCATACGTTTTACCCGCGAGTAAAAAACTTTTCAGATATTCAGTTATCCAATGACGAAGTTTCGTTATTAAATAAAGGGTTAAAGTATAACCTATGTCCATCACTTAATCAGAAATCAATAGAAAGTTTAGCAGTTGACGTGGAGATCGCCGTTGTAAGTAGTAAAAAAGATCAGCATTTAAAAAGTTTAACTCCTAACATAACAGCGAATCAAATTAGAAACACTTTGAGGCAATCAAATCGTAACTCACACAATCCTGAATACATAATTTACAAATCGCTTTCTCAAAAAATCACAGATAATGATTTGATTGTCTCCAAAGCTGACAAAGGTAATACGGTGGTGGTAATGGAACGTAACACTTACATACAGAAGGTAGAAGAAATAATCCGGAGTGACGATTTCGTTTGTTTACAATCAGACCCAACCAAAAGATTCGCTTCCGAGATTAGAGAAGCAGTCTCTTGAACTCAGTTTGTATTCCCAAATTTATCAAATAAGAATAATGTATTACAAATGAACCCAATAAGTCCTTGTTTATATGGGTTACCGAAAATTCATAAAGAAAACGTGCCGATGCGACCGGTAGTATCTTATATCGGTGCACCGGCATATAAGTTAGCCAAAAATCTTAACTCTATACTAAAAACGAAATCGTCATTCCAACCTAGATATTCTCTTTTAAATAGTCTGGATTTAATTAATAAAATCCAGTCTGTTTCACTTCCTAGGAATGCAAAGTTGATTTCATTAGATATAGATAGTTTATTTACAAATGTACCTTATAATGAAACTTTAAATATTTTACAAAAACACTTAGAGAAACAACGTTTGCATCCAGGTGAAATTAATGATCTTATGTCATTAACAACATTATGCATGAAACAAAATTATTTCCGGTTCAACAATCAATATTTCAAACAAAAGGAAGGATTGGCAATGGGCTCTCCTTTGAGTCCATTGATGGCGGATATATTTATGGATGATTTCGAAAATAAATACTTAGTTAACGATAAGAATATCCTCTATTATCACAGATACGTCGATGATATATTGATTTGTTGGACCGGAACAAACCGTCAATTAACTATTTATTTAAATAAAATTAATAATTTCCACCCCAAAATTAAGTTTAATTTAGAATTAACTAACTTTTTAGATTTAACAATAACGAGGGTTGAGGATAAACACAGTTTCCAAATCTATCGGAAACCAACTTATACGGACACTGTCATTCATGCATCTTCTTGTCATCCATGGCAACATAAGGTGGCAGCTTTTAATTCATACATTCATAGATTACTCACAATTCCAATGAATAAATCAAATTATCAAAAAGAATTAAATATACTATACAACGTTGCCATATCAAACGGATACAAGAAATGCATGATTGACAGTCTTATTAACAATAAGACCCGGAAAATCATAACTGGTTTACTGTACTCTGTCCCTAGAGAAAGGGATAAGAAGTATGGTTCTAGTTTGATTTATTTGGGTCCAGTGTCAGAGAGGGTATCAAAAACATTAAGACAGCATGATATATTTACAGCGTTCAACACAAATAATTCTCTAAGAAGGCTTTGTAATGGTAAAGATAAGTTGGATAAACACCAAAAATCTGGTGTTTATAAATTAGATTGTAATGCATGTAACTCTACATATATAGGACAGACCGGCCGTAGTTTCAACACACGTTATAAAGAACATATATCCGCATATCGAAATAATAAACCTGAAAAATCACATTTTGCTAAACATCTATTAGATACAGGACATAGTATTCCTTCCAATCACACATATTCCATTTTACATACGTGTGAAAAAGGTCTAAAACTGTCCGTGTTGGAACAATTAGAAATTTCAAAACACAACAGGGATAGTTCGCTTACATTGCTGAACGAGCAGGTCAGTTTTACTTATTCCCCACTACTTAATATTTTTTCAAATAGATGCGATCATAGCAGCACCCGATAACCACGTGTTTTTAATTTGTAAACAAAACCTGCGCCACGTGCGCGCTGTTACAATGGCGGCCACGTGCACCTATACCGACACAACTCGGCCGGTTGTTGTGATCGCTCTATAAAAGGCCGGCTCGTTCACAGCTTGCTCAGTCGTCCGAGCGCAGCGAAGGCGACAACATCCTGATGATGCCACGTGGAGTGGCGAAACGCGTCGAATTTAAGTATTTGCATGTTGGTGTGGTACTAATTATTGATATTCCTTTGTCGCATGCGATTGAGGGAGGGCGGGCGGTGCACTATTGGCCTGCGTAGTACCAACTACCGACATTTTTATCGGAAGTTTTGCTATATACCTACTCCTTAACAATTACAATTTTTTTTTCTAATAACTTAACATCACATCGTGTAAGGTAAGCAATAAATAACGAATATAAATTACTTTTATTAAAAAAATTTAAAATTGCGATAATATTTATGTTAGGTACATACCGTGTGGTCACCCTACTACAATGACAACGAAAATTACTGACATTGACATAGAATCGTTGTTGCAATATAACATTTTTGAATACTACCACTAGAATATTTCCTGGACGTATAATCATAGTGTTATAATTATTAATAGTAGGCTAATACGATAATTTAATTTATTTCATGTTTTAATTATTACAAAAAAAAAACAATTTAGGTATTTTGGGCGTTAAAAGTAATTAAAATAAACAATAATAAAAAATCTTCATCTACCAATAGTTGTTTCATAACTACTAAATTATAAAATATACAACAGTAGCAACACTGTGGGAAAGGGATAAAAGTTACAGTTAGTGCTATCTCTCTCGGCACACTTTTGCACTTTCAAGTGTTGTCTTTATTCACATAAAAATAAAGTCCTTTGAACAACAATATTTTGAAGAGCTCATTCCTGTTTGAGTAATAATTCCATGATTGAGAGTTCTATGTATCTCTGGTAGTTTTCCAATTACAGCACTAGAGCGCATTATGCGGCATAATGCTTAACGTTGAATGTTTCAACTACAGCAACACTTCGCAAAATCGAGCACTCTCAAAAGTAATGTTTTCGTGTGATGCGTGCAATCGATACCAACTCAGTGCCAGAAAATTAACAAGTGTTTTTTCTTTAAGTTAGCATTGATCGAAATGTTTTATTTATATATAATCGTTAGTAATATTATTTATTGTTGACAAAATTTTAAAGCTTTCGTTTCATTGTAGTTTTTTGAAATAATCAAAGTTAATTCAAACTGTGTTAAAAAAATAAATATAAGTATGGATGAAGGTACAAAAATTACTCAAAACAAAAAAATGTTAATGAAATAATCAAAATCCAAATTACTTAAAATAACCGTAAATAGTTTTCAACCAATTATTATGTATACCACATTATTTACACATTAATGAGGTTATTGCTAACTCTATGAATATTTGTTTTTTCCAACACTGAACTTAGCGCACTCTGCTGGTGCATTTGAAAACTAATTCACGTTCCAATTAAACATCAGCATAATTCGGCATTGTGCGCCACTGAGTCGCATTATGCTCTGTAATTGGAAAACTACCTCTATCAAGTCTGTGGTTCAATGCCTCCCATGCCTCCGCTACTCAGATAAAGAACTACTAGATATGTAGACATGACGTCACGCTAAGATAGACAAGGACAGTTAAATTATCCTAGCCCTGAGAAAGAAGGAGACATAAATTTTTTTTTGTCCCTTTCGGTGTAACCGGGTTTTTTGTTTGGCTAAATGCCACTTTTGACAGTTTGTTAGCCAAACAAACTGGCGTTCGGTGAAAATATTGTTTTTCTTAGTTTTTGACCTCGTTTAACGATATATTTTGTTAGTTGTGCTTGTTTTGAGATAGAGACTTGATAATTGTGTTTAATAAGTGTGTTGAACATGGGTGGCTGCAGTATCCTTGGTTGTAAAAGCCGCAGTGAGAGGAAAATCAGTGGCATCACATTTCATTCGTAAGTAATACAAATTATTGAATATTTTACATTGCAATGTGTTACATGATAATATTCTGACAGCTAACATTGGTAATTATGCTTGGGAATTACCATTTCATTGATTTAACATTATGTTATTGCAATCATAAACTCTAACTTAATTTGATGTTATGTTGCCAATGTTGGATAGAAATTTTCCCTAATCCCTATACCTATTGTCTATATTATTGTGAACATTCATTTTTATTTTTGTCCTACGTAGTATACATGGTACAGGAAATGTGTGAAACCTAGGAAATGTACACAAATCCAATAAGTAAGTATACATAATTAAGAAATGTGTGAAATATGTAAAAATTCTGAAATACAAACATTTCCTTGAAATTGTAAAAAATCCCAAGATGATGCTTTTAATTGAATTACATAAAAAAATTGTGCCTAGTAAACTGAGAATCAAATACAGATTTATAAGAAAATCTTAAAGCTACATGTATTTTTTTGGAATAAACTTTTTTTAACATCTCACACACATCACTCAACAGAGATGACACTACACACTCCACACTCTTAATCATAAGTTCAATCAATTACATATTACTGACTACTTGCTACCATCCTATAATTATATTGAAATATTGTTAAAATAGTATAAATGTTCTTTAATGATAAGCAGAGTATTCGAGGCTAGAGGGCCGGAAAACCAAAACAGGTTCCCCACCTACCGTCTATCCATTTTAGACTGAGACAAAAGGTAAACAAACGCCCGACATATGCTGAGCGAAGACCATTTTGGTAGTTTTTTAAATTATGTGTCTTGTAGTGTCAAATGTCTACCAAATAAACAAATTTTCTTTCTTTCTTTCTTGTTAGGTTTTTTTAATGGAAAATTAACATATAACTCCTAATTAAACATAAAAAATTTAATTATACAAATTGGAATATGAATTATTCCAATTTGCATATAAATATTTCAAATTTATATTTTATAACATTTAATAATAAAAAGACTGTTTACCTTTTGTCTCAGTCTAAAATTAATAGACTATACGAGTAGTTCGGTAATGGATGCTACTAGATATGAGTTTGTAATAATTTACATTTGTATTACATATAAAACTTGTGAAATATATCATAACTAGAATAAGAACATTAATTTCCAAAATACAGATTATTATTATTATCATAATAAAATAAAACTATATTACAGCTAATGTAGTTTATAATATATGGTTACATTTTAATGATTCCTCAATATTTGTCCTTTTAGCTTCCCTTCTGATCCTGAACTAAGGATAAAATGGATTGATGCTACCGGTCGTCAAAATTGGCAACCAAAAAATTCATCAAAAATATGCTCCGTTCATTTCAATCCTGATGTCTTTAGATCTATGGGATACAATGCCCATTTGAAACAATTTGCAGTACCTACAAAATTTATCAAGGTGAGTAAACTAGTTTCTTTTTTGTTTCTGAAATATCTAACAAGGTTTAAAAAAATATATAAAAGGTGCCCCAAATATAATACAGTAATACAAGAAGAACGTTATAACGATAGACTAAACATAGATTAAATCATATGTTATTATTACAGGTAAAGGCGCCTATTGAATATTCCACTAATATATTGCAAGAAGTGCAGGTGAATACTTCTAATGTCCCAGCTTCTGATATTTCATCTAGTAAAAAAGGGTAATTATTACTATTCATTTCTAGACATTTTGATTACATTTACATCATAAATATAAAATTTAATGTTCCCAATTCACCGGATTTTTTTTTCAGATTTGTGAATCTGGTAACTTCGTATCAGCAGAGCCATCTACAAGTCATGGTCCTATTGTCAAACGAAGAGCTTTTGAAGTATGCCAGAATATTCCACCAACTGTTCCAGAGTTAAAATCTTCACCACGCTCAAGAACTATTAGAGAACAGGTAAATAAAAAAAATTAATTTAACATTTAAAAAAATTTACTTCCCTAAATCTATTTCAGAATCCCCAACTTGGCGACTTATTATTAACAGCATAAACTAGTTTACTCTGTGAAAAAAAAAAACAATTTTGGGACGTTAGAATAAGTTTATCCTATTTTTTAGGGTTCCGTAGTAAACAAGGAACCCTTATAGTTTCGCCATGTCTGTCTGTCTGTCTGTCCGCGCTTTTACTCAGAGACTATTAGTACTAGAAAGCTGTAATTTGGTATGGGTATGTATATTAATCATGCCAAAAAAGTGGTAGAAAAAATATAGAAAAAAATTTTTTGGGGTATACAAGTAAAGTGGGAGTAACATTTTTTTCTCGACTAACCCATCGTGTGGGATATTGTTGAATAGGTCTTTAAAAACAATGTAAGGTTCAGAATACCATTTTTCAATTTAGGGATCCGTTTTTGAAATATTTGGTTTTAAAGTGCAAATTTTTGTTAGAGGTAAGTGTCCCAAGTAAATATAAAATCATTGCAGCTTTAATCATAATAATAATGCCTAATTTAATAGCAACGTGTTGTGAGGTGTGAGTGTGAACTCAAAGTTGGCATTTGCAACTACGGAACCCTACACTGCGCGTGGCCCGACACGCACTTGGCCGATTTTTTCTAGGATAACAAATATGATTGTTACAAAAATATTGGATAAACCTATTTCTATGTACTTGGGCCTTAAACGGTTTGATTTTTTCTGGTTTCAAGCCCTGTCACTTGTCGTTAATACACTAATGTAGTGTATTTGATGATCCGATGAACCGATTTTCATTGTATTGGTTTAGTTACAATTTTTTTTTGTGAGGAGTGTTTAAGGCTATGCTATCTAGTCTTTTTTTAATTTAAGTTAAATTTGCTAATATTGCTTGTTTTAGTTGGCGAAACAAAAAGAAATTTCAAAGTCTCGTTTGAAGAAATTACGTGCTGCTAGAGTATCACGACGCAGACTAGAAAAAAAAGTATCTGCCCTGGAAGATATTATTACGGAATTAAAATGCAAAATGCTTATTAACACAGAGCAATCAGAAGCTTTGTGTTGTATTAAGGTTAGCAACGAAAATAAAGATTTCTTAAAAAGATTTTTACAAAAAGATCTGCATTCCAATATCGGCCATAAACAATATTCAAGCTCTTTACGCAAATTTGCATTGAGTCTAAATTTTATTAGCCCAAAAGCTTACTCTTTTGTACGAAAGCAGTTTAATACTTGTTTGCCACATCCAAGAACTCTGTACAATTGGTACAAATCCATCAATTGTGAGCCTGGATTCACAGAAGAATCATTAAATTGTTTGAAATCTTTAGTAAATAAATCACAAACTAAAATAGTTTGTAGTTTGATGTTAGATGAAATGTCAATTAGACAGCATTTACAATGGAATGGCAAACAAACCATTGGATATGTAAATGTAGGTGACAACTTAGATAGTGACTCATTACAAGTTGCAAAGGATGCTCTAGTGTTTATGGTTGTCGCCATGAATGGTGTGTGGAAGTTACCAGTTGGTTACTTTTTAACCAATGGAATTAGTGGGGAACAACGGGCTTCATTAGTTAATTATTGTGTGAAATTATTAATTGAATGCGGAGTTCATGTAGCATCTCTAACCTTTGATGGAAGCCCAGCCAATATGGCTATGGCTAAAGTTCTTGGTGCGAAATTAGATAACGCCAATAATATTAATACACTAATTAAAATAGCAGGGCAGGATATGGTAATTTACCCAGATCCATGTCATATGATGAAGCTTGTCAGAAATACATTGGCCGATAAAAAAACGTTAAAAAGTCCAAACAATGAATTAATTGCCTGGGAATATATTAAAAAATTACACGAGCTCCAAGAAACTGAAGGGTTACACCTTGCGAATAAACTCCGCCGAGATCACATTAATTTTAAGACTCAAATAATGAAAGTGAGACTAGCTACCCAAACTTTTAGTAAATCCGTGGCTGAAGCTATACGTTTTTGCATGAGCTTAAAAATAAATGGTTTTGAGAATGCAAGTGCAACTGCTGAATTCATAAATTATTTCAATGACATTTTTGACATTATGAATAGTCGGAAATTATTTTCGTACGGTTTTAAAAAACCTATAACAGCCGAAAATTTAGTACAAATAGAAACATTTCTAGATGCTTTTGTTAATTATGTAAAAGGATTAAAAATATGACGAATTAGTCTTAAGTTCAGGAAGGAAAATGGGTTTTCTCGGCTTGATTTGTTGTGCACAATCATTAAAAATAATTTTTAATAAATTTATTAACATTAACTCTCCTTTGTTACAATATTTGTGTACTTATAAGATGTCACAGGATCATCTAGAAATTTTTTTTGGCTCTATCAGATCAAAAGGTGGATTTAATAACAACCCCACGGCTATACAGTTTATTTCCGCCTATAGGCGTTTATTGATTCATGGAGAACTAAAAAATGTAACCACAGGTAACTGTATTGCATTCGAAGACATAAGCATTTTAAATGTGGAGAAGAAAGATTACGTCTCCAAAATTAATACCACGTCAGAAAAACATAATGTAGACATTGTAGAAGAAGATGAAAGTTTACCAATTGATGTTCCAGATACACATGATTATTTGGCAAATAATAATTTAACAGAGTTTTCGCGAGAAGTTACGATTTATATTGCAGGTTTCATTGTAAAGAAAATGAAAAAGCAACTGAAATGCAATACTTGTATACTGGCTTTAATTTCCACAGAAAAAATATCCAAATTAATTTTTCATAAGGATGTTGGTGGGCTTAATTTTCCCTCACAAAGCGTTATTAACGTATGCTTATATGCAGAGAAATACATACGCGAAACGATTAACACCGAAGGGGAGCATTATTTTGCCAATAAAAAAAATGTTCCAAAAATGGTGTTTAATATTTTCAAACATTTCACAACAAAAAATGTTTTTGTAGAGTTAAAACAACATATTTTAGAGCAAGATCCACTTGATAGTCACCTATCTCTCCTAATAAAATCAATCGCATTAAGATACATTGAGGTACGTATTCATCATATATTAAAGGAATTAAATAAACCAGATAAAAAAGTAAGGAATCAACTAACGAAACTTATTTTATTTAAAGGTCAATAGCCAAGTGTCTCTAAAATTATTTTTTTTCTGTATGTAAATTTAATGTAAATGTATTGATGAGGGGTGTCTTCTCTGTTCATTCTATTAAATAAGCTTATTGAAAAGAATTTTTATTTTATTTAATATGTCTAACCATTGTAAACTAATCTCCACAACAAGATGACATCAAGAAGAGGACGTGCGTGAGTTTTAACTGTAGGTATATCATCATCATCATCATCACAGCTCATATACGTCCCCCACCGAGGGGTTCGAGCCTACCCTATGTTAGGGTGATTAGGCCTTAGTCAACCACGCCGGCCCAGTGCGGATTGGTCGACTTCACATACATCATTGAATTTCTTCGCAGATGTATGCAGGTTGCCTCACGATGTTTTCCTTCACCGTAGGAGCGTCAGACAAATACATATGAAATTCGAAACGAAAAACACATTGGTACATGGCGGGTCTCGAACCCCGACCCCCCGATTGGAAGGCAAGTGCCGAGTCCACAGCGGCACCGACGCTCCGACGTGTAGGTATATAACTGTTACTAATAAGAACAAGCATGATACAAACTTTATCATCATCACTTCATACATCTCCCTACCGGGACAGTTGTACTGGATGTACTGTCCTACATCCCGCTCTGTGGTGGTGTAGTGCAGGCGGGACAGGTACAATGCCGTAGTCGGCGCCGCGGCCCTCAGCAGGAAGTTGGCCCTGTCGGTGCGGTGCCGCAGCGGTTCTGTGTTCCCCTTTGGCGGCGCACTCTCTTCTTCTCGACCTTAACGAAGCCGTCGTCGTCACGGTCCTCGGCAACGGATCTCAATACGTCTCCTCAAGGCACTGCTTGAGCCGAAACAGTCGCGTAGTCACGGGGAGACGATACCGTGACCTTGCTTCCTATGACTGGCACTGTCGACGCTTCTACCGCTGACACTGACTGACTGTCAACTTCTTTGCGCAATTCACTCACCGTATTCTGTGATGCCTCGAACTTCAGCATCACGTCCGCCATACTCGCCTTCAGGGCGACGATGTCCTTAAGCAGTACAGTTACGTCGACGTGGTCGAAAGTGACGGAAGGTAACTTGCTGAGATCTCTCGCCACGAACGTAGGTACGTCGTCTGGATCGGTTTCTTTGAGCAGGGTTATTATTTCCTGCAGGCTCTTCTGCGTTCCATCACGCCGACGAGACACCATCTGGGCCAGCTTGTTTAAAGACCGGTACAACAGCAACTTTGCAGCTTTAATGTCGTCCTCCGTAAAGCTGGACTTACAAATCTGCATCGTGGTGACCTCGTCCATCACGTCCAGCTTTTGTTGCAGAAACGCGAGGAGCTCGTTTGTCACCAGGCCGGACTCGCGCATCATGTCAGCTATACTCTAGCAACGGCTTACGCCGCGCTACTCGTGTTGAATAAAGTCACGAGCGCACGTCTAGACACAACCGAGCGCAGCCAAATAATGAATATGAATGAACTTCTATTAAAGCAATAATTTTTTTTCATTGCCTATTTTACGATTACGTAATTAAAAATAAAAATTTATTTAAATGTGCCAAATCGCAAAATAATTATAATCTTGATTAAAATAATAATGCTTTTTTTTATATCCCGATTTAATTTTGCCAGTCCCGATATTTTTTCATACAAATCCCGAATAATTCATTGGGAGAGTTGGCAACCCTATCTACGGTCTGTATGTTGAAATGAAACAAAGGCGTTCAAAAACAAACATTCATTTATGTTACAAGAGTAGGTAGCGATAAGTGCGCCGGCCGATCCATCGATTTTGATAGCTTCACTTTAATCGCCGCTTCGAGTACCGAACTATCCTCCTATGTGTTATTATTCTAAGCATGTGGGTTTACTCCTCGATAGAGTTCTATTGACAGTGGCATGGTATAACAGCTACCGAGTAATCTAGAGAGCAAATAATGAACAGCGGCGTGCGATGGAAAATATTGGCGCTTGAGGAAATTAGATATGAAAAAATTTGCTTCGTTTCTTGAAAAACTTCGTTTTAGATCGAAATATCTACTAAGAGTTCTTCCAGTCTTGTGTCGTATTTGAATTCGTATGTGACTCATGGATAGCCACTATTCAACTTTAAGATAATAAAACCCATATAAAAACACCACATTAAACTTTCTGTTCAGTTTAGAATTACCCAAATTAGAGTTTACGTGTTTATTATAGCAACACCTAGTGTGAGTACGAGAGCGGCATAGGTGGGCACACACATTTCGTATCTAGTAGTTCTTTATCTGAGCTCCGCTAGGAGTCTTGGGTATATGTGTTCTGTGGTAATTATGTTCTGTGCAGTTCTGTGTTCCATGCTCGCCATAGATGCTCGCAGGTTCCCGTATTATACGGGAGCACAGAGGCGCGTTCAGCGCCTCTGGGTGTAGTTGTCCGGTTGTTTTTTAACTCGCTCAAAGGCGTTGAACGGATTGCAGCAACCAAATCTTTTATCTCCCTCTTTCACATGATGTTTTATTTCTCTCTCTTTCTAGTAGATGACATTATAGAATATGGCCGCCAATATCATCCAATCACGTAAGAGTATTTCAGTCATAAACGTCAGAGCGTTTTACAACCATCAAATTCGATGGTTGTTCGGTTGTAACTCGCGCCGACACTCAAAGGTCTTGAACGGGCCGGTTGTTTCACCCGGTTGTCACGCTCGCGCGAACTTCGTACTTCGCGCGAAGGCCCTGAACGCGCCTCTGAGCTGCGAGCACAGAGTACTATCCTAAACGGGCCGTATATGATATAGTACTCTGTGCTCGCAGGGCTTGTCTGTGAAGTTTTTGATTTGGTTCTTGAAGATTTGATTATAATTTCAGTAATTTGTGATTATAATCTTATTTGTTTATTAGAAGCTTATTTAAACAAATCAAGTGTTAAACAAAATGAAGATAAAAAAGCAACATCGCCGGAAAAAATACCTTCACCATCTTAATCGTAAACGAATGAATAAAAATCAGTCTAGTACTGGTGCTGTATTATGGTTTGTAGTACCTATTCATTCTAATGTGTGATCTAGTTTCCAACCACTATAAATTAACTTTTAGTCAAAAACTTGTTTTACAGCAAAGTAATGAAGGACAAATGGGATCATAAAAAATCGACGGGTCGTAACCTGAAAGAAATGGGCTTAGCAAATGATCCCAACAAAGTAATAAAAATACCAAATTATAAACAACACCAATTAAGGAGAGCCAAAAGTATGATTGAATCCGCAGAATCTGATACTGAAGATGGATTAGAAGTGATTCAGCCACCTAAAATTGATGTGTTGCATAAATTAGAAGAAGAGGCAAAGGCTCCTCGAAAAAGAAAATTTATGTGAGTAGTTGGGTTGGCTTTAGTATCCGGGTAATGTTGGCTTTAAGCTATAGGCAGTGTTGCCCCAAATCATAACCTAATCGCTTTTTGTGTGGAAACATGTGGTTTTTGAAAAATCTGAATTCAGATTCTTGAGGTTAGTTACCTTAAAAAATTATATATCTATTGAAAGAATAACAAATTATGTACTTGTTCTACAGTTGTGTGATGAGGTCTAAAGCCAAACATGAAACTCTACTCAGGAGGATCTTTTCAAATAATTTTGACAGTATCGGAAGGAGACTAATTGGTCTGTAGGATTCTAATTTTTCTGGTGGCTTGCCTGGCTTTTGTATCATTTTAATTAAATATACCTTCCATATACTGGGAAAGTGTTGGGTTCGAACTATTCCATTGAACAATGTGGTGAGAAATACGAGAGCTTTTTTTAGAAAGTTGTATCAGGATTTCCTTGCTGATAAGATCGAATCCTGGAGCTTTGTTATTTTGCAGCCTTTTTATCATCCTTTTGACTTCACGGACTGTAACTGGTCTTGGAGGCAGAGACAGCTGGAGAGCTTGGTTCAGTGTTTCATCAATATCTCTTTCTGACTCTGCATTGTTACTCTCGTTTGGTCTGAAGATATTGGCAAGATGATTTGCAAATGCATTAGTTTTTTCTTTACTAGTTTTAGCCCAACCACTGTCTGATCTTATCGCAGATTTATGATGCTGAGGTCTGTTCAGAGTTTTTGTTACTTTCCAGAGTGAATAGTCAGTCGATGTTGTAGCTGTTAGGCTTTCCAACTTGTTCTGGAGAGTGGCATTGTTAGCAGCATCAAGCATTACCTTGAGTTCCTAGATTTATTTAGAGCTTTCTTGTCACTACTTAACCTAGACTAGTACCAGATCCGTTGTTTTCGCTTCTCCTAAACCTTTTGCTTAACATCAAGCGGCACATTCCCAGCGGAAAAGGATCCATTGTTAACAGGTGTATTTGCCCAGCATGCATTCTGTATCAACTTTGTTAAATAGTTTGCTGTGTCTTCTATCTCTGCGGGCGATTTTTATGGTATCTGGAGCTGGATATTTTCTTCAATGTACTGCCTCAATGCATGCCAGTCGGTATGTTTGTTAAACAGTTTTTATGGTTTCTTGTATGTTATAATAGTTGTGCTAACTCACAGGATTACTGGTGTGTGGTCAGAATGGCTGTCCAGACATATAAGCTTGTATATAGTGTTTTGATTGGCCCTTAACTATAAAAAAGTCAATTACATCAGGCTTTTTGTTTGGGTCTGAGGGCCAGTGTGTTGGGTCTCCAGTCGAAATTGAGGTCAGTTTATTTATATCTGTGCTTTGTTTAAGCTGTCTACCTCTTGTTGTTGTTAGTCGAGAACCCCAAAAAGTGTGCTTAGAATTCCAGTCTCCCCCTGCGATAAATCTACCTCCCAACGTTGAGAAGTACTGGGTAAACATTTCACAGTCAATTGTATACTTTGATGGGCAGTAGACTGAAGACAAGTTTAAATGTCCACCATTACATTCCACTGCTACAGTAGTTGCTTGAATGTGATTTTTTCTATATTCAGGAAGGAGGTGGTGTTTAATAGAATTTTGAATGACAATAGCAGTTCCAGCGTCTCCAGTTCCATTGTGATGGCAGGTGATATATGTGCTGCATCCCTTGATCCTGATATTTGATCTTTCTGTACAGTGTGCTTCAGATACAAGTACAGCATCAAGTCTATGATTAATCATCAATAGATCAAGTTCATGCTTGTTTGGAACTAGGCCATTGATATTCCAAGTGGCTATTCTGAAGGCTGTCATTTTAATAGGTTAAGTAAAATTTTTTTATGACCACCAAGGACCAACTTGAGACTCTGTTGGTTAGGTAAAGTTATTTTTTTATGACTATCCAGAACCGATTCCGGAACAAGCAGACACTGATTGTTTCATTCTTACAATATTTATAATGATTATTCTCTTTGTTGCAGGCTATACATTTAGATTACAACAAGTTTTGAGCAGTTTTTATAGACTGTTATTTCAAAAACTGTTTCCGCATCTCGCCCCTTTAAGGGGTACTTTCCCTTGTCTCCTCCCACCCTCCACCCCTCTCTCCTGCCACAGGATACTAAAGAAATACTGAGTAGTTTTGTAGTCATAGTCTATAACTGTAGTGATAATAATATTATTAATAGATATCCTTACGGCTATTTGCACCAACAACACAAACATACAAAATGCCGCTTGGAACTCTACTCCTCTAGAAAAATTTAAACCTGGTTGCGCACATATTGCTCCGAATATACTAGAGTTGATTAAGGATAAAAGAGCGACAAGAAAATTATGGCAGCAAAATAGATGTCCTGATACCAAAAGAAAGCTGAACTATAAAATATTAAAACGAGCTCTAGAACAGGATCGCAATACAAGTTTCCAGGAGTATCTTGAAAGTCTTGACGCAACTGCGGCCACCGATTACTCCCTCTGGAAAGCCACAAAAAAAATTAAAAGACCGTCGGTAGCATGCCCTCCTCTCAGAAACAAGGATAACGGCTGGGCACGTAGTGACCAAGAAAAAGCGAACAAATTTGCGGAGCATCTTGTTACAGTTTTCCAACCTCACAAATTTGAAGGGCCTACAGATCATGAAAAAAAAGTAAATGACTTCATTAAAAATATAGATCAAGATAATGATGATCCTGAATTTTTTTCTAAAAAGGAAGTGATACGGGTAATACAAAAAGCAAAGTCTAAAAAAGCCCCTGGATATCCAACAAGATCTTATTGCCAAACAACGGAATAGCACTGCTCACAGCAATTTATAATGCTATCACAAAACTTAATTTCATCCCCCCTCAATGGAAAGTTGCAAAAATAATTATGTTGCTTAAACGTTGCTGACAAACAGCGGGAAGACCCAAAATCGTACAGGCCAATTAGCTTTTTACCTATACCCGCAAAGATATATGAATCTTTAATATCACTTCGACTGACACCATTAATAGATGAGCGCAAATTGATTCCTAATCATCAGTTTGGATTCCGACGTAAGCATGCCACTATTGATCAGGTGCACAGACTAATAAGAGAAATAGATGTGCTTCGAAACAAAAAAATACTGTGCAAGTGCTTTCTTGGCCATATCAAAGGCCTTTGACAGGGTCTGGTACGAAGGCTTATTATTTAAGATAAAATCCTTACTACCAACCTATATATATAAAATTCTAAAATCATTCATAGAAAACAGACATTTCATTGTCCAAAATGGTGAAGCACTCTCCAGTCTTTGTCCTATCAATGCAGGTGTCCCACAGGGCAGCGTATTGGGTCCGACGCTGTATCTTATATATACCTCTGACTTACCAACTTCAGAGTGTATAACGACTGGTACATTCGCTGATGACACCGCAATCCTAGCATCCCATGAAAAACCAAATGAAGCAGCGCATATTTTACAAAGCGGGCTGGATGATATATCTGATTGGTTAAAAAAGTGGCGAATCAAGGCAAATGAAACGAAATCGGTGAATGTTACCTTTACGTTGAGAAGAGGTACTTGCCCACCAGTCAAGTTGAATAACTTAGAAGTCCCACAGGCGGACCATGTTAGGTATTTGGGTTTACATCTTGACAAGCGTCTCACCTGGCAAAAACATATTTTCACAAAGTGGAAACAATTAAGCTTACAGTTGCGAAAATTGTACTGGCTCATTGGTCGCCGATCTCAATTTTTTTTTTTTTTTAAAAAAACGTCGCCCCACTAGGATTTTCTCCTGTGTCGTGGGTGCAGTTACAAACATAGAATATCACAGGCACATACACCCAGACCGGAACAAATTTCTGTAGGCCATACAAAACATTTGTCCCGTACGGAAATCGAACCCGCGACCCGTTGCGCAGTAGGTGATCACTCGACCTCTGCGCTAAACGTGTCGCTAAATTGTCCTTAAACAGCAAGCTGCTCCTCTATAAGACAACACTGAAACCAATTTGGACTTACGGTATCCAATTGTGGGGAACAGCCTCTCATTCAAACATTGAAATTGTGCAAAGATTCCAAAATAAGATGCTGAGAATAGTAACTAATGCTCCTTGGTTTATCACAAATGACCAACTACATAACGACCTGCATATGGCAACAGTCAAACAAGAAATTTTACATCATACGAGAAACTATAAAGACAGAATTAAAAATCATCCTAATAGCTTAACTAGTGTCTTGATGGAAGAAGAGCCAATAATGCGTAGATGATTGAAACGGAAGATGCCCCAGGACATACTGAAATAAAATATAAAATAAAGTAGGATGCGACAAAGGTTGCATGCCGAGCATGACATTTACCAAACTCACTATACCCACTGTTTAATGTCCCAGAGAGCGACAGATCACAGTGAATTTGAGTACACAAAAAAAAAAAAAATTTCACCAACCTCTTCTTAGCTTAGGGTACTCTTAGGTGGCATGCTGTCACATTCTTTTCTTTTAAGACAAAAAGTGACAGCATACGTCTTAGGGGCTTCCTAAACGAAGTCATGGTTGGTGAAATCGGCCATGAATCTCACATTTAAAATCCTACACTATCCTCAGGTTCCTTATATTTGCCGTTCTGATCTCACTTCCCCTCTCCTTGTCTGTCTAAAGCAATTCAGTGACACACCAAAGTATAATTTGATATACCTTATTATGAATCAAAGTCCTTACACAAGTTGTTACAGTCTGTGCTGCTCTATTATTTATTATGGAATGTGCTTCTGGTTCATATTTAGAATTTTTCACAGTATACATATTGGGTGAATGTTTATTATAAACGTTTTTGCTCTATCTTACTTCTATGGTATGCTTGTATGTACTCCTCGTCCTGCATCTACATGAAGAGTGGAGCACTATTAACATAAAGACATTGATGTAAATTCAATTTTTTTTTTCATAAAAAAGTTAGCAATCATGCATGTGGGCCAGCTGAGGATAAATGGCTACAGTTGTTTATATGCGGTTCCCGTTACATCTGCAAATCTACAACTCCCTAAAAAGAATACTTTGCCAATTTGTGACATAAGATGTCAAGTCATAGTACCCATTAATTTCACTGCCTGTCTTCAAACCAGGACGAACCAGAACACAACCATCCAAGCACCGCTGCATAGCAGCAGAAATAGGCAAGACAGAGGTACCTGCTAGAGATGAAACGGATATCCGGTAATTATCCGGTATTCGGCCTAATATTACTATCCGGTCGGATACCGGATAACAAGGTCTATCCGGCCGCCGGATACCGGATATTTTTTTTTTTTTATTATTATTTAATCCTGCAATCAGCCTTTAAGGCTATAAGCAGATGGGATGAAAGGTGTGGTAGTGTAGAGGCATTACTCCCAACGAAGCCCAGCCCATTTATGTGTAGTCAGTCATCATGCTGACTCTCCTTGTCGAAGATGTCACGTCTTTTTTTCAGACGACTAATGCTTTCAGGTATTGTTAGCTGTCCTGCGAGGTGGTTTGGATGCTTTTGAAGCCTTATTTTGTATCTGGAGCAGCTAGAGGTCACTTCTTCCTTAATAGATGGCACATTAAGGAATACATGAAGCTCTGATGTTTTTAAAAACCATGGTGCATCTGCTATTTGTCTCAATATGTTGTTTTGCACCCTCTGTATGGTCATCAAGTTGGAGACACTAGCAGTGCCCCACAGTTGTATGCCATATGTCCATATCGGCTTGAGCATTGTGTTATACAAAAGAAGTTTGCTATCAATTGCTAATTTTGAGTTTCGTCCCAACAACCAGTGGAGACTCCTGGACTTCAAATTGATCTCGTCTCTTTTTGTTTGTATATGTTTCTTCCAGGTAAGCCTGCGGTCCAGATGCATACCAAGGTACTTGACTGTGTCATGGTGGGGGAGTTGCAAGCCATTTAGGGTAACCGGTATACAGTTTTCTTTTCGGAGCGTGAATGTGACCTGTACAGACTTGGTGACACTAGCTGCAATTCTCCATTTAGAGAGCCAACTCTCTATTTCATTTAGGTTGTTCTGCAGCATATTGGATGCCTCAACTGGACATTTATGAGAAGCTAGGAGTGCTGTATCATCAGCAAATGTTGCAACCATAACGCCCGGGCTCTGTGGCAAGTCTGAAGTATATAGTGTGTACAAGATTGGTCCAAGCACAGAGCCCTGAGGCACTCCAGCACGTACGTCATAAAACTTTGAGGTAGATTCATCCTCTTTCACTTGGAATACTCTATCTGATATGTAGGACTTTAAAACTGCAAAGAACGTGTGAGGTAACAGTGTCTTGATTTTATACAACAATCCCTCATGCCATACCTTGTCAAAAGCCTGCTGTATGTCAAGAAAGGCCGACGAGCAGTATTCTTTCTTTTCGAAGGAGTTTCTGATTTTCCTACATACTCTATGAACCTGTTCAATGGTGGAGTGCTCCTTACGAAATCCAAATTGATGCTCAGGTATGATGGCTTTTTCCCTTAAAGCATCGCTTAATCTATGTAGCAGACACTTTTCAAAGAGTTTGGACATAGTAGGTAGCAAGCTAATTGGCCTGTATGAAGCGACATCATGAGGAGATTTACCAGGTTTATGAATCATGATTACCTGTGAAACCTTCCACAGGTCCGGAAAGTGCCCCACCCTCATGATCGCATTAAATAGCATAGTCAGGTATACAACTGCTTTTCGTGGCAACTCTTCGAGGACCTTCTTATCAATGAGGTCAAATCCCGGTGCTTTTTTGTTGTCCATACATTTGATGTAACGGATTATCTCTCTTGGTGTCACTAGTTTCAGAGGAAGATCAAGTTGCAAGTTCTGATTGAGAATTGTGTGAATATCCGTGCCATCTGTGTTAGATTCAGCATTATTTGTCTTGAAAACTTGGCTTAGGTGTTCTGCGAATGTTTCTGCCTTACACTGGCCCGTCCCAGCCCAACCTGCATCCGGTGTCCTAAGGGGCGGCTTGTGATGTAGTGGTCGATCGAAATTTTTGCATGCTTTCCAGAGTGAGTAATTTGTGGCTTTGGTAGCTGTGAGACCTTCAAGAAAAGTTTGCAAGGCAGCATCATTCGCCTCCTCTATAAGTTTCTTTAATTCCTTGGCCGCTCTGTTCAATGCTGTCTTGTCACTTGGGTGTCTACTTGTATGCCACACGCGACGGATACCGGATATAAAAACATACATTATTCGCCGCCCACGACTTCATCCGCTCTATACTAAAGGAACCCTCTATAGGTAAAAAATAATTAGAATTATACAACGTTAAATAACGAGACTGGCGCTGCTACAGAAAAAATGCGTAGGTATACACACAACTCCAGTGACCAACAGCTGATTATTGTGAAGTCTTCTTCTCATGCAGAGGCGCGTTCAGCGCCTCTGGGTGTAGTTGTCCGGTTGTTTTTTAACTCGCTCAAAGGCGTTGAACGGATAGCAGCAACCAAATCTTTTATCTCCCTCTTTCACATGATTTTTTATTTCTCTCTCTTTCTAGTAGATGACATTATAGAATATGGCCGCCAATATCATCCAATCACGTAAGAGTATTTCAGTCATAAAACGTCAGAGCGTTTTACAACCATCAAATTCGATGGTTGTTCGGTTGTAACTCGCGCCGACACTTAAAGGTCTTGAACAGGCCGGTTGTTTCCCCGGTTGTCACGCTCGAAGGCATTGAACGGGGTTAGAGCGAAAAGTTGTACTTCGCGCGAAGGCTCTGAACGCGCCTCTGTGCTTCTTGCTTCTGAAAACAAATTAGTATAGTTGCTTTTTTGCTGAGCTTGGTGTAAGAATGAGAAAAACAAAACCGAATTGTAGAAAGGCAAGTCGTAAAAATGAAAGTGGCTCGGGTCGTGAAGAAGCTGACAAAAGAAGACTTCTAGCACTGTTTTTAACCATGGAAAATTCGCATGGAGTGTAAGTGGGGATAGAGCATTAGAGGGGTGTATGTTGAAAGTAATAATTAGTAATTATATGTATGTTATCAAAATATTTAAACCTTAGTCTTTTTTAGTTTAAACCTCGTCAAAACATTTCAAATAACAAGACCCAAATTCGACCGACGTTCGCGGCACACAAATGACACGAACGTTCGCATCACACATGACACGAACGTTCGTGGCGGCGGGATCTATGCAAACTCACTTCTTGCATTGCACCAAATGGCAATGTCCGGCCGGATATCCGGCGCTCCGGCTACGATATAGGCCGGTTATCCAGTATTCGGTATCTGGTCAAACAGCAATCCGCTTCATCTCGAGCACCTGCACAGACGAACTAAGTCACCGTCTGGTATAAAACTTGATGTAAAAGCAACTAATAAATAGTAACAGGCACTGTGCCAACTGGCAGCAGACTCTTTAGAGGTTTTGGAAATAATATGTATAATAAATAGAATTAATTGCTTTTAATTTAATATTAACCATTGAAATCTGTGCAAAAAAAAAGTTTAAAAGAATTAATCGGAATAAATCTATTTTTGAATTTATTTTAGTGTGCACATTCCCTATTTTAATGTCATTATTATTGTTTTTGTTGCAGGTTACCGAAAGGTCAAGTAGAATTCATAACATATTTATTAGACAAATATGGTCATGACTACAAAGCTATGGCAAAAGATAAGAAAAATTACTATCAAGAAACTTGGAAACAGTTAAGGGCGAAAATTCGAACATTTATGGGAATCCCCAAGCAATATGGAGAGTATTTAAGATCTAGAGGTCTAATAGATAAAGAAGACGACGAAGAAGAACTAAAGAAACAAGCAGAAGCACTAGTTATGGATGATAGTGATTGAATCTAAATAACATTTAAATGCTACATTGAAGGTTTTTTATACTGATTCATGTGCCACTGTGAAGGAAATCTACAGCAAGAGACAACTTTGTAACTTCAAGATATATGTATATGTTAACGGAAATGTATGTAATCAGGAAATGTATGTAGTTCCTAAAATCACCTTGTAATAACCTAACCTACAGTTTAAGCCAATGAATTTCTTTTACAAGCAGTTTTATGCTCCGCTCTGTATGGTCACAATATCTAACCTACAGTTTAATCCCATAACTCCTCTTTATTTTTCCTTGCGGGGGGCTTCCGCCCTCCCTGCACCCCTTGCTCGAAGCTGCTAGGAAATGTATATATTTCCCAGGATATGTATGTATTAAATAATTTTTAAAACAATATTTTATACATTTCCTAAATAGCTTCGAAATAGTATACATTTCCTAGGAATTGTATACAATTCCTAAATGTCATACATTTCCGGTAACATATATACATATCTACAAAGCAATTGAATGTAGCATTTTAGCTGACACAAGAATATAATTTAATTGTACATAAATAAAAGTTTAAATGTCATCAGATTCTTAGTTGCTTTTCATTTTGAATATAATATTGTGACAGTAGATAATAACGGACGCAGGTTCCCATTAACTAACTTTGAAATATCAACTTTATTATTATATGTAGGTAGGTATTATTAAATTATCCAAAGGTAGATGGAAAAGTATTTGCCAATAGCAAAACACGTAACAATGACCTTTTGTGACCTGAAAAACCCGGGCTTTTTGTGACCTGAATGACCCGGGGTTTTTCGGGTCGGGTAAACCGCTCGATACCCTAGTATTCACGGCTGACAAGTGAGGGAGAATTAAGTAATATCAAGTTCCAGTTTTCAGAAAATTGAGAAATGAGCAACATGGTTTGTTGAATTAACAACAGCCAGCGATCGGCCGGTTTTCGCCATCGCTAGCCTAGGCCCTGCAGTTGGTGTCGTATACAACACTGGTAATCTTCTCAAGTGTACTTTGCCAACAAGTAAAAGAGACGATTTTCAATGACGTCATAACTTTCATTGACTATGTTAACATGGGTAGGTTTCGGCTTAATAGGGTATATACCAAACATCTTGTATACTTACATGGGACAACAAAGATAACGGTATACCTTAGAATAATAACAATTCTAAGCGGTATACCTACACTGGACAACAAAAATAACGAGTCTGTTATAGAAACCTCAACATCTAAACCAGTTTTTATTTAAGAACAAAAACAAAATCGCTATATAAGAAATCTAATATAATTTTACAGATTGTATCAAATACCATAAATAAAAAGAACATTAGTAGTACAGTCACAGTTTAACAATCATACAGTTACGAAACGAACGTGTTTTCGCAGAGCAACGGCGGGGAACTCACGGGGAAGCGGGCGGCGCGGTCCGTGGCCTACAAACTCGCCGAGTTTGTTAACTCGAACGCTGAGGGTTAAAGGGAACGACTGTGTGATTGTGTGAAACGCGAGCGATTGGTTTTTAAGTGAATTGTTTATTACATTATTTATAATGGTGCACACTTGTTCTGTATACGGATGTTTTTCGACCGCAAAATACAATAAGGAATTAAGATTCTATAGATTTTACAGCGACGCAAGGTATATTTATTCCTATAATTTCTTATTATTACTTAACCATATTGGTATCGTCTAGTACTATTATTATATTCGTCGTATATATTAATAGTGTAGTATAAATATTATACTACTAAAAAGGTTAAAGCATAACTTCAAGATTTAAAAAGTTACAATCTGCAGCTATGCACTATGAGAGTTTAATGCAATAATAATAAATACTTCCTAGTTAATTCTCAACTATATTTGAATAAACTCTAGAATAAATTTCTCGCCGCTACCTATCTTCCCGTGGATGTCGAAAAACCCGACTAAAATAGTTGTGTAATTTAAAATATAGTTAATTCTGAACTATTAATAAACTCTATAATACATGTATCGCCGCTACCTAGGCATCTTCCCGTGGATGTCGTAAGAGACGACAAAAAAGTTTAATGCATTTTTTTTTACTTTGAAGACATTTTTATACCTTTAAAATATGGCGAACTTAGGTAGGTATTCGATGCCTGTACTTTAATTCACCTACGAGCACCGATCACCTATCTGACCTAACATAAGTAAATGTAGGTACCTAGTTAGGTATATGGGTACTTCTTGTAAATAAATGACATTATAATCGCATTTAATAGTACATTATGGTACAAGTGTGTAATGTTGGTGATTACCGCTGAGGCGCATTGAGGCCCGAGCCGTCAGGCGAGGGTCTTAAGAAGCCGAGGACGGTAACCATCAATACACACGTGTATCATACAACGTTTTTCAACACACTTCTGAATAAAACAATACTTAAATAAAAAACCATTTTACATAGTAGATAAAAAGTTTACTTAGAGAAACAATTAGTAAATGTGCAGTTAGTAAAATTATAATTAACTATTTTTGATGACATAGCGGTCTCATCAGATAGATTATTTATTGAAATACTTTCATGTTCTATTGTTATTTGTGATGGTTCATTATTCGTGTAGGTAGGTGAAATCCAATCATTGGACGTACTTGGTATTTCGCCAGTAGGATGCGTCTCAGAATCAAGTTTAATTCTTTTTGTGATTTTTGCACAAATTTCCTTCTTGTTTTGTATGGAATCTTCTACGTATGATTCTGCTACATTGCTAGATCGCCACCCGCCATGTCGCTTCAAAGTCATTATATCAGCTCCTGAATTTGCCAGCAATGTAGCTGAAGTTCTTCTGAAACTATGTCCAGTGTAGCTCTCAGCATCTACTAAACCCAAAAACTTAGCGATTTCTTTAGGCATAGAACCAAATTTGTTTATACCTATAGGCTGACAGGTACATTTACCATTCTGGTAATTTAGAAAGAAACGGTCATTTTTTGTTTTTGGCGAACGCAAACTTTCATACTTCTTAACAATATCATAGAATGGACCGTGTATGGTGAATGACCTAGGTATTTTATTTTTCGTGATAGGTATCTTCACTAAAAGCATCTGGCCATGGTTCTCTATATCTTTTACAGTTATATTTGTTAATTCTTGTATCCTA
Organism: Schoenobius gigantellus; assembly: GCA_963935595.1. Lineage (NCBI taxonomy): Eukaryota > Metazoa > Arthropoda > Insecta > Lepidoptera > Crambidae > Schoenobius > Schoenobius gigantellus. The sequence goes on along the minus strand of OZ012553.1, from coordinate 25,218,906 downwards.
CAGGCACCAGTTACACCAAATATTAAAGCAACCTGAAACAAAAGAAACAATAATTAAGGTCAACACACAACACAAGCTGCTATTAAATATTTAATTAAAATTAATTTAACTAACCTTTGTAACCAAATATTGGTTATCTGACGCATCATTAATAAATTTTTCAATATCATCAGATGATAAAACCTTTGATTTTTTGGTTCTAAATCCATCAGATAGTCTCTTTAGATAAGCTGACAAATTCGAGTATGTTTTTAAGTCCACTCCATTCTTTGTTCGGACTACTTTTTAACATTGAGTAAATACACCACAAAGAGCTAGGTTTGTACTTAGAAGATAATACTTTAAAGTACGCCATGAACACATTTTCTGAAAAAGACTGCGTATTCTTGTTGTTCTGCCATTGTATTAAATTTTGGTACGCTAATAGATATTTTTCCTATGAGTTTTCTGGTAGTAAACTTTCCATAACGTTCTGGGCTTCACATCTTATATCGGGCGGTGTACAACTTAATCATTTTCTTCATAAATTGTATTTGCAGACATCTTAATTAATAACTAACTAAATAACTTCAAAAGAGAAAACGAGACGGGTTGTCAAAAATGTTTCATAATGGCGGGAAAAATTAATCAGTTTTCCTATGCGCGCGCATCGGCCATAGACTAATAAATTTCGTAATGGCGGGAAAAATTAATCAGTTTTCCTATGCGCGCGCATCGGCCATAGACTAAAAAATGAGGTTTCTTTTTTTTGGGCTTTTCGCGGATAGCATTTTAGCGCAAGTGTAAGCGTAACTCAACCAATAATATTTAAAAAAAAACTATTACTCACTCGTGAATAATAGTAATGAAAAAGTCACAGTTTGATTATAGGTGTCATTATGTGCCTAATTGCCATGGGATTAGAGCCACTTTATGAGGAAGTGTGTTGAAAATTATTTTTCTTTATTGACAACCCTTACACATTTGCGAGTGGCAGCTTAAGTTCCCACGCTGCCGGCGGCATCGTCCGATATCAAACGCGTTTCTAAACTGTATGATTGTTAAACTGTTGTACAGTCAATGAAGGCAAAAATCAGCTACCACCTCTGATTTCGTTGAACCTCCATAGATTTGTATGAAAATTTGGGATTGAGTATGTTTTACCCTCTACTTCAAAAGTGACATATGCTCGTCTTGCGCTTTTTGCATTTTAGGGGTGAAATCCACCCCTTTTGTTAAAAATGGGAAAAAATGCAGATTTAACCATTCTGGCTTAAGTAATTGTGTTTAATTAGATTAAATGTTTTTTTAATATTTATATGCATGATTTATGATTTTAATTAATTTTTCAACCCTATTAGAAACCACCCCTTAAATCGAAAATCATGAAAAAATCATTTTTGTATTTCTGAGTTCTAAAATCGCATATTAACATTACATAAACAGTTTGTTTGATACTTATGATATAATTTTTGGTTGACAGTGAAATTTCAACCCTTAAAAACTACCCCCTTATTGCAGAATCATTCATTCATTCATTCAGAATTACTGTAAAAATTGGTTTCAAAAACTTTAACCTATTAAATAGTAATATTAAATATTAAGATATCAGGTTCATCCAAAAACCATTTGAAAGGTTATTTCAAGAGCAATTTTTTAAAGTTCTTATTTTTTAAAAGATAAAGGGTTAAAGGGTCCCGTTTACATGGTCCTCGCAGTAAAAGTTAGGCTTTAAACGCCTCTATCTCGGTTATTTTTCTTCCTATAAAAATAAAAAAAACAAAATCTTTGTTAAAAAAAGAACCCAAATTTCGTACCTTATCATTTTTTACGAATATCTAATATTTTTGAAGTTATTTTCAAAAGAAAATGAAAAATTTCGATTTTATTAAATCATACTTTTATTCAAAAATAAGAATTCTAAACCGGTGAAAATGTTTGAGGTCATCACTTATGCTAAAAAAAAGAAAGTCCTTTAGGGATAATCATAAATTTGATTTTTTGTGGAAATGGTGAAGGTTTTATTTTTCGTTTTTTCCAAAAAAAATCGAAAGTGTCATCTTATTTTTATCATAACTTGCTCAATTTTGATGCTATTAACTTTTTACAGTGCTCATTAGAAAGGTATTTCCGAGTACTTACTTTAAAAAATGTTCAGGAAGTAGGTATATGTCATAAAATGCATCGTTTTCCCGTTATTTATGTTTGAATACCGTAAAATGGGGTGAATAGAAAATGCGGGGTGAATAGAAAAACAATTACTCGTTGACGGATATAGGAAAACTCCTAAATTATTATATTTTTAATATGGTAACATTTTTTTTATATGGTAGCAACGCCGATTTGAAATGAAGTATGTCAAAAGTGATTTTAGTAACGTTTTTCAAAACACCGGTTGAGCTGTGTGATTTTGAGGTCTACAAACTTTGGGTTTTTAACGAAAAATACGTTTCTTACGGTGTTGAAAACACTTTTAATCGATCTGTGGTTCCTCTGGGATAAATTTTGTGCAAAAGTAAGTACCATTTTTAAAATAGTTTTTTATTATAAACGTAAATAATGAATTGTGCCAATTTTGGTTTGTATTTGAGGTTAATAGACACGGGAAAAAGGTGAATAGACACGTAGTATGGGGTCAATAGATACGGCATACGGGGCTAATAGAAACGGGAAGGGGCAAATAGAAACGAGAAAGGGGTCACTGGAAAAAATCCATTTAGGGTTGCCACGCATGTTTAGTTCTAGTATATTTAAATTTAACTTCCATACATTCACATCCCGAATCTAATTCGAAGCAAAGTAAGCACTCACATCGCTCAGGCGCCGAGCAAATTGTTTCAGTATGTTTCAACGTAAATAATTATATTCTTTACCTAGAGTAATATCAGACGAGTGAGTGTAGTGTTCCTACTTAGTGCGCCAGGGGTCGTGGATTTGATCTCCGCCCAGGACAATCATTTATGTGATGAACATTTCTGTTTGTTCTGTCTGGGTGTTTATATGTATGTATCTATATATAAAAAATCTCATGTCACAGGGTTTGTTCAAAATGAGCTCCAAAACAACTTAACCGATTTTCGTCTTTGGCTAATTGTCCAATTTAAAAGATAGGATTACCTTTTACCTCGATTATTGATTTTAATATTTATTATTGCGTTAAACTTTATTATAACAAAACGAGGATCGCGGGCACAGCTAGTTTATCTATATTAAAAATAACTTCGTTGGTACCGAAATCTCTTCCAAAAGTGCTTAAGCTACGTACCACGGAATCGGATCAATGTTTGTTATGTTATCTGATTGCGCAATTAATAAAATACTTTTTACTCAAGATAATATTTATTTCGTCGTAATATACTAAATTAATAAATAACATGATAAAAGAAAATTTATAAAGAAATTTAAAAATAAATTAATAAAGAAAATTTGCCAACCCTACACAATTTTTCTATTCACCTCTTATTCCGTATTTAATCACCCCGGGTTCGAGGCGAATAGAAAATGCGTATATTTTCGAAGTTTTTGCTAAAATAAGAAGGGAAACTTAGTTAAGTTTGCTTTTGACAGACTAAATAAATCTAGACTCATATGGTTATTATTATTCCCTAGCCGTAAGTAAATAAAAACATAGTTTAAATCTTATCTAAAGTCCAGAATTGTGTCTATTCACCCCATTTTACGGTACTTATTCTCGGATTTTTAATTCGAAAATATTTTTGTAAACAAAGGTGTGACCAGTCTTAAAAAATATTCATGAAATAGAAACATAACCATTTCTGTCAGAAAACCTGTTAGTCAATTCTTTGAGCCCTTCAATTAATACGTTTTATTGAAGATAATATTTTGAATTATTGATTTTAGACAAATGTTTATTTTACGTGAAGTTATTATTACTTGACGGTTTTATAGTAAATTATATTTTACTGAGCTTTCAACACTGCCAGGTGTCAATAACATTTGACGATTTTTTAAATAGCATTGTAAAATAGGTAGGTAAGGTCAGGGTGGCTAATTCCGTCTAGGGGGCGTCACCGTCTGCTTCGAATTACTCTTGCCAGAACCTATGCATTTATTATGTAATGTCGGTAAAACAGGATAGCATCTTCGTTCAAATCAAGTCAGATGGATGGCGTTAGTTGCCATAGATTTTGAATAAACAGTTTTTGAAGTTCAGTTGAGTTTCAAGTGTTATGTGAGTGAGTTGTGAGAACATTTTGTCAAACGTGAATATGATATTATTCGATTTATTTTAATAAAAGACAACTATGTGTATAGTTTAAAGCATGCTTATACTATTTTATGTTATTGTTTTGCAATAAAGCGTTTAAACAGTTAATCGTATCTGAAACATTTGTAACCTCAAAATCGTGAAGTGGCGAATTCCGTCTACATTGGATGGGCCAAATTCGTCATATGCCGGATTTTCCCTAAACCAGACATAAACCTTTTTTACCTCTGAAATTTATGTGAAACAAAACAACATACTTTCAAACCGAATGTTATTAGATTTATAGATTTAATTTATTTTACAAATTATACTAAAGATCTTAAGGGCTGCCATGAAAAAAATACATATAGAATATGTAACGGGGCCTCTATTATTATCTACTACTTTTTGCAAAGTACGTGGTAAAAAAGCCGTGAAACAAATAGAGGTACAAGCTGTACTGGCACAATGTTGATTTAAATAAAAAATCGTTGTCTAACCTTTTTGTTAATTTTTATTAAACGACAAATTGTTTTTAAATTTTTCTAGTGATAAAGTATAAGAAAGAATTTATCCTATATTTACGTTGATTTTAAAATAATAACACTGATTGAGAGACTTAAAAAATCAATTTTATAATAGTATGATAATTGGTAAAATCAATTATAATAATTTGTTCTTTATTATTTCTTACTGTAATAGTTAAATATTTATTTTATACGGTGACTGCTCGTCATAAAAATTCAAGTTAATATTGTAGTAGGTACTGTCGTTAATTTGGTTATAAAGGTATTTGAGATTTGTTTAGAATTTATAAAAAATGATTTTATTTTAAATAGGTACATACATTGATAACACTGATTCAGATTTAACCAGGTGCTCAAAACTAATCTATCAGCAATAAAGTAATAAATGGTTTGAAATTAAATGTAAAGTTTTTTTTCATTTCATATATCGTATAAACTAAGTATGTTTACTATCCCTGGACTTCGTCAGTATGCCGGAATAGCCCCCAAAAAGTGTGTTTACGCTTAAAATGAGATCTAGACCCTATTTTTACAAGTGTAAGTTATATAATTGACTGTCGTTCACTAATAAATGTTTCACTTAGGTGTAGTCAAATTGCTTTGTTGTTGGCTTAATTATTGCTACATGACGGATTTGCCCCGATTTGCGGGAAAATCCGTCTAATGGGAAGGTTTTTAAAAAATGCCGTTTATCTTAAAAAGTTATTAGTGATTAGAAAAAATTATAAGAAGTTACATAAAATTATTTTTGATAGCCACTTAAAATTTAGCAGAGGCGCGTTCAGCGCCTCTGGGTGTAGTTGTCCGGTTGTTTTTTAACTCGCTCAAAGGCGTTGAACGGATTGCAGCAACCAAATCTTTTATCTCCCTCTTTCAGATGATTTTTTATTTCTCTCTCTTTCTAGTAAATGACATTATAGAATATGGCCGCCAATATCATCCAATCACGTAAAAGTATTTCAGTCATAAACGTCAGAGCGTTTTACAACCATCAAATTCGATGGTTGTTCGGTTGTAACTCGCGCCGACACTCAAAGGTCTTGAACGGGCCGGTTGTTTCACCCGGTTGTCACGCTCGAAGGCATTGAACGGGGTTAGAGCGAAAAGTTGTACTTCGCGCGAAGGCCCTGAACGCGCCTCAGATATTTAGAAGGTTTGTTTATTATGCTCAATCAAATTTAGGTTTCAGAAAAGTATGCCGGAATTAGCCACCCTGACCTCATGATTAAAATATTATTCAAATTTAATATTTTTTTGCAAAACATTAGATATTAATATTTTTCTGAACGAAATTAGAAGTACGCCGGCTGCCATTTTGTTTGACTTGCATGCTGAGCGCTGAGCCGTCATCGGTTGTTTGCCAATTTGTCATTCAGCTTCTGACAATCAATCTGACCATCGATTTTTGTTAACAATATAACCAGAATATAGGTCACTAGACAAATACGACAGTGTTTTTATTTTTTGATATCTTAAAAAGTGACCGAGTTATAAGCGTTCAAAGTTGCCGCGCCGGCGCCGTCCGGATTTATACAGCGAGTCGCGGAACGTTGATGACGTCACAAATCGACAGCGGGGAGAGGCACGCGCGGCCTGACGTAATTCGTTAGCTCTGTGCTACTGGTGCGCGCGATTTTACGTGGCTCTAATGTGTGAATCAACATTATGGTATATAATGAATACTATGTAGTACCTATGTGTACAAATTCAACTATTAAAACGCCTACAAAACTATTTTTTGAAGTGCCATTTTTTTTTTTTTTTTTTTTTATGGATGGCCCGGCAAATGACCTCCTCCCGCCTGATGTTAAGCGGTGAAAGAGGCCCAAATGAGTTGACAGATAGAGTAGGGACGACATCCACTCTCCTACCTGCCCGCCCCTTGCCGGCCCAAAAGATGCTTTTTCACGCCTCTTTTGAAGGAACCCATGTTGTAGGATGGAGGAAACACGTGCGCAGGTAGAGAATTCCAAGTGTGGGATGAACGACAGAAGAAGGAATCTTGGAATTTCTTGGTACGGTGTGAAAAGGAGGACACAGTGTACGGATGACTCCGAAGGCCCTTACGCGTGTTTCTGTTAAGGAATGGAGAGGGAGGGATAAGGTTAAAGAGCTCCTCAGAGCATTCCCCATGGAACATTCGGTAAAAGGCGCTAAGAGAGGCGATGTCACGACGAAGTTGTAGAGGCTCGAGGGTGTTAGTTGCCTCTACATCGCCAATTATGCGAATAGCGCGACGCTGCAATCTGTCCAGAGCATCGAGGAGGTACTGAGCGGAGCCGTCCCAAAGGTGCGAGCAATATTCCACGCAAGACCTAACCTGAGTTTTATACAACAAGCATAGTTGGTCCGGCGCAAAATACCTACGCACCTTGTTCAGGACACCGAGTTTCCGTGAGGCAGTAGTTATGACGGATTCGATGTAGTCTCTGGGGTTCAGATCGCAGCGAATGTTCATTCCGAGCAAGGTGATGTGGCTCTGTGTGTGAAGGGTTGTGTCCTGAAGAGAAGGAAGGGGGAGGAAAGGTGACCTTTTCGCCGAGAACACGCACACCTGTGTTTTCTTAGCATTGAACTCAACAAGATTGTTGGAGCCCCATTCGGAGACGAGGTCCAGCGTCCTGTTGAGCTCAATGATAAGATTCTGCCTTTCCCTACCAATATCACCACGAGCAGCCCCCGAGGCTCCGTGATATCCCCCATGCACTGTACTGTCGTCTGCATAGCAATGTATAGCTCCCAAGGAAAGCATATCATTGATATGCAGAAGAAACAATGTGGGGGATAGAACGGAGCCTTGCGGAACACCAGCGTTCACTGCCACGAACCGCGAAGCGCAGCCGTCAACGACAACGCGAATTCTACGCTCGTGGAGGAAGCTGGCAATCCACGTACAGAACTGCGCGGGTAATCCGTATGCCGGAAGCTTGGAAAGAAGAGCCTTGTGCCAGACTCTATCAAAAGCTTTGGCGATGTCGAGACTAATAGCCACCGATTCGCCGCGCTTATCGATAGATTCACCCCATTTGTGCAAAAGGAACGCTAGAAGGTCACCTGTTGACCGTTTAGGACGAAACCCATACTGTCGGTCATTAAGTAACGAGTGACCTTCCAGGTAACGGATCAGCTGTGTATTAAGGATCCTCTCCATGATTTTACACAAAATGGAAGTGACGGCTATAGGACGATAGTTAGCCGGATCAGAACGATCTCCCTTTTTGGGAACCGGCTGGACATTGGCCTCTTTCCAAGATTTCGGCACACAACCAGCAGAGAACGACAGACGGTATAGACGCGTAAGGACCGGAGTCAACTCCGCTGCACACTTCTTAAGAACAATCGCAGGAATGCCGTCTGGTCCACTTGCTTTTCGAGTATCGATCGACTGGAGCTCCAAATTGAATGCCAAAAGGCGTAAAAAGTGGATGAACGTTATGAAACGGGCCCTAAGACCGTTGGATTTTGTTGTGATAACCATTTCGATATAAGGAAAATAATAATAATAATTTTTATGTATATCTTCACAATGGCTTACATTATAGGTACTACGTCTTATTCTCTAACAACTATATTTTATTTAAATGACAAGCCTGTGTGACAAAATTCCAGCCCTCCGAGATTAAATCAAACTAAATAAACATATTAAATACTTAGATAATAAACATAATAAAAACATTTTCATAATAAATTTATACATATTACATTATTATTTTTTATTTTAATTATAATATGTAATTAGATATTCTAAGCTTCGGGGTACCTATTACCTACTAGAAAATAACCTATAACTTAGTTGTATTACGAGGTTTTTGGTGTAATGTCTTCTTTTTGACACTTTTTAAACCACATAGGTACTCGTATGTATGATTAAATATGTTGACTTTTGTTGACGGTAAAATGAAGGTACCTACCTTCATTTTACCGTCAACATAGGTACCCAATTTAATAGAAAAACTAGCGGCCGCCCGTGGCTTCGCCCGCTTGGTGTTTGGTTTCTATATCGCGCATTCGCGCCACAGCAGCGCCTTCTGGCGACGCGATGAATAGTAGCTGAGTTGCTGAGTGTTTTACGTGAATCCTGATGGAACTATAATTTTTTGCTGGATGAAATCTCTTTTTCTGTAGGTACCTCTGACAACGTGTATATGCAAAATTTCAAGATGATCGGTTGAGCATTTCAGGTGTGAAAAAGTAACAAAAATAAATCAACAAACAAATTCACTTTCGCATTTAGAGTATTAGATGGGATTAGGTAGGATACGATTCATGTTACCTAAACATGTACACCTACCTATAGACACTCACCCGTTAGTAGGCACCTACTAACTTGAATGAGTATCTTAGACCCGCGGGTATTTGATTTGCTTGTTGGTCCTATATAGGTACGTCTAGAGTATTTACCATTTCCCAGCTGTTTTTTTTTACCAGGCTGGAAACGCTTTTTAGGGTTCCGTAGCCAAATGGCAAAAAAGGAACCCTTATAGATTCGTCATGTCTGTCTGTCTGTCCGTCCGTATGTCACAGCCACTTTTCTAAGAAACTATAAGAACTACACTGTTGAAACTTGGTAAGTAGATGTATTCTGTGAACCGCATTAAGATTTTCACACAAAAATAGAAAAAAAGCAATAAATTTTGGGGGTTCCCGATACATAGAACTGAAACTCAAAATTTTTTTTTCATCAAAGCCATACGTGTGGGTTATCTATGGATAGGTGTTCAAAAATCATATTGGGGTTTCTAATATAATTTTTTTCTAAACTGAATAGTTTGCGCGAGAGACACATCCAAAGTGGTAAAATGTGTGTCCCCCCTGTAACTTCTAAAATAAGAGAATGATAAAACTAAAAAAAATATATGATGTACATTACCATGCAATCTTCCACCGAAAATTGGTTTGAACGAGATCTAGTAAGTAGTTTTTTAATACGTCATAAATCCTACGGAACCCTTCATGGGCGAGTCCGACTCGCGCTTGGCCGGTTTTAATAACTCTCCCGCCGTTGGGTGCACGACGAGATCTCCTGGGGTTCTCCACCCAAAAGGACTCATCCTAGAGTAAGGCCTACCCGGGTAAAAACCCCTTGGATGTACTCTCTGTCTCCGGAGGTCCAGCGGTAGGTAAACGGTACCGATGGTCCATAGCGGTGATTGCGCCGTGGACACCGTTTGCCTACCTACCTAATCCTAATAGGTGATACCAACGTATCTATTCTGTTGATTAGCTTTTATTGAAACTTCATGAACTTGTTAAGTTTCAAAACATTGGCCATTTTTTGCCGAAAGCATCGGTAAATATTTGGCCTTGACATTTTTTCTATGAAATTTGCTAAGCGCAACCTAGGCAATACCACAGAACACAACTGGCAATCTGGTGGCTCCCCTTGGCGTAACCTGGCGGCTAGTCCGCCAGGATCCCGGTCTGATGGCTCGGAGAAGTGGCCTTCCCGATCCCGAGTTATTTTACCATATGGGGCGTAAAGATTCCGGCGGAGGCTTTGAATTAGTGAATTAGCCACCGGCGAACCGGAGACCGGCATACGGGTACACGGGGCTCGTCACTCTTTGTACCAGTACCGATAATCGCATTATTTCGCCTCAAAAAAGAGGCAATACCACAGAAAATACACTTGATTGTAGGTAGGTACACTAAACTGTTTGACTGCATGAGTCGTAGAACATACATTTGTAGGAGCTACAAAAAAATATTTAACTATACATGTAACTATTATTTCAGATTTTATTTTTTTTTATTGAAAATGACATGGAAAATTATGTCAAATATAAATTGGTTGGAGGAAGACTAGTACTAAAAAAAAGATGCTTGCCCTCTTAAGTTTTCTTGTCAGCAAAAGACAGTTAAAAAAATTAACGATCTGTAGTGCAAAAACGTCGGCAAAAAGAACTGATCCACAAGATACTCCATGAAGATATCCCGAATCCAATCACTTCCGAACATTTTGAGGAAATATTTTGTTTCAGTTTGAGTCCTCGCATTTCCGCTGCTATAATTTTCGGAAAAATATTGAGCCACCATAAAACTGTCTACTTTTGGTAAATTATCTGATTGACCTTGTTGAAATCCTTTCTCCATTATTGTAATTAAATGGCTTATTAGCCAAGCCAAGTCAAGTTACACGGAGTGCAGTAGGTATGTACGACACAAAACGCAGAGCAACTGCGGCGACTAGCGAGCGAGCGGCTGCCGGCTGACGATGTGTGACGTCACCTACTTAGAGCGCGCGTACTTGAAAATTTAAATAGCGACCGTAAATTTCGGCGTTAATAACTTTGGAAATATTGCATCGATTTTAATGAAACAAAAACTATTGACATGTACATAACCATAGCTCTTATGTAATGTGTGTTTTATTGTAATTTTCAAACCTGTCGGTCACATCAATTGTTCCGAGTGCTTGAATATTTATTGTTCCGTGTTTGAGTTGTTTGCCTTTGAACTATTAAGTTTCTTTGTTGTGTTTTGGTTTGTTATTATTTCTGTTGTTATTATTGTTGTGTGTCTGAGAACTTTGTTGTGCGACACAAAATGGAGCCTCAGCCTGGTCCATCTACGGCAAAATAGTCTCTATACCCGATAAAACTGAGTACTGGTCTATAAGGGACTGCGAAAAGAAAACTGCAGAAATTCTTGCAATTTCAATAATCATTACCATTAAGTTTTACATAATTTGTTAGTACAATAGAAATTCATTCAAATCTAATAACCAGCACAGTGATTATACTTACTAGTAAAATGTTTATTACATCTGAAACGTCATTTATTTGACAATGACATTACTTTGTTTACAAAAATATTTTTGAATTAGAAATCCGAGTAATAGATTTAAGTACTCGCCGAAAAAAAATATACATACAATTACCTATAGCACACTTTGAATTAATATTAGAAGGTTTTTCAAAGTAGGGATTTGTTTGTTTTTTTATTAGCTTAAATTTTGGTAATGACACATTTTTTGTAAAAACGCATAGTTTTTGAGTTATTTATGAAAAACCGCTTCAAAACGCATTTTTATCACGAAAAATCACATTCTTTGATCTTTAATAACTCTGAAAGTATTGATTTATTCCAAAAACTTTATATAACAAATTTAGCTTAGAATCTGTCTCTATATCGACTCCTGGGGTTATTTTTATTAAAATAATCCACCCCCAGGGCAAAAGCGCAAGTTGGCACTATGTCACTTTTGTTTCTTAAGGTATCCCCCACCTACTTACCAATTGTCATGAAAATCGATGGAGATTCAACGAAATCGGAGGTGAAAACCTTCATTGACTGTACTATAGAAGATATCCAGGATTTTGTTTGTAGTAAGTAACTGACGCGTTTTCGTTGCGTCCCAGTGTATAGGGTATTTCGTTTCGTATGAAATGTAAAACGATTAGGTAGCTTTTATTTAAATTTCCAAAATTGATTTTTTTTTCAATCATGCTATCTTGCTTAACCTAGATAAAAGATAAATTAAATTAAATTGTACTGAAAAAAAAATGACAGTTTTTTTTACACAAATCTCTGAAATAGGTAATTTAGGAAATAAACAGCCTCGGAATCACGGTACACGGGACTTGTTGACAAAAAAATATATTTAAAGAATATGGGAATTTAGATAATCAGAATGTTGATGATGTAACGCTTACAGCGAGAAGAAACAAGAGCCAAATATAAATTAAGTGATGATATCAACAGCGTTCATTTGAGATTAAAAAACTAATAAACTAAAAAAAGAAAAAAATCCGTTTCGAACATTCAACCCGAACGAAAATTCAACTGTATTGACCGATTTCTCTTTGCTAAGCTAAATCAGACTTAATAAACGTTCATATCCAATTTAGAAATCTTTATACCTGATTTACACTCGCGTCTCGTGGCTCGGCTCGTGTCTCGCGGAAGAGCGCGTAAGCTCGTCGAGGTGTTTACACTCTCGCAATGCGTTCAGTTGCTTTCGAGCTTTCAGCAATGGAGGACGTCGAAGTATTAGCGGCATCAACGCTATGCTTAGCCAGCATATACCCTATAACTGCGTAAATAATTTGACTAAATATGACTTTTTATTCTTAGGGTTCCAAATTATAGGCCCCTTTTGAGAAAGTTCAATGAAGTGTAAGGTTTCGTCTGTAGTAAATTTTTTAACAATAAAAGAAAGATAAATAAATTAATAAAGAAAAATTTAATCTCGGGGAGGAATCGAACCCGCGTCTTCAACATGCGAGTGCAACACGCGAGTGTAAATGTGTGCGTTCCCCCAGCAGGAAATTGTGTCCTAGGCCAAATTCAGTTTCATGAATAATTAGAGCGTAATTTGCTATAAATGTGCGCGAAATAAAAAATTTGTGCGCGTTTCCGTTTTGGAAAAAAATGAGAAAAACGAATCCTGCTGGGGTAACGTTTTTCCAGCAGGAAGATTTTAAACGAATAATCTGAGAGATAAATAATTTATATGAGCGGATAGCTTATATTTGTGCATAAATGTGCGCCAAAAATGAAATTTGTGGGCCATCGGGTTTTACAGATATTTCGTTTCCTGCTGGGGTAACGTTTTGCTGAAACTTGTTTTTCCAAAACCATCGAATGTGCGCCCATTGAATAAAGATACATGAGTAGCTTTTAATTTGTGCCTATTTGTGACATAATTTGATTTTCAAAAATATTTACAGTTTAGGAGTAATCACGTAATGAAGGAAATTCGAAAAAAAATTCTAGCGCATAAATGAGAAAGCATAGAAGCTCACTGAAAACGACTTTTGAATGGTCTTATTATTACTAACAAACATAAAAAGTTTCAAGAATCTACATGTACGTGTTTTTGAATAATTAAACTTTAACTTTAATCGGTGATAACGTCACTGTAAACTCACAATGCAAGAAAGTGACTAAACCCAAATTACATAGGTATAGACCAAAAATTAGAGCGTATTCAGAACTATTCATCATGAAAATTTCAGCATCATATATTTTGTATTAAAGGAGATATAAACAAAAACCAAAAAATCGGCTAATTCTTTGGTTATCCGACTAAATTCGAAAGACCACCAAAAAGCGACGGTTTCATACTTGTTGCTGACATTCTTAATTTTACCCACTAACAAGTTTAAATACGTCACGTCTGTGTACACTCGGCTATAAAACTGTTTTGGAAAAATGAATTTATTTACTTTTTTTGAGTTTATTGTCTATATTATTAAAAATAAACACTTCCACTTAAATACCTACTTATTTAATGTGCGTCTATTGATAATTAATAATGTAATATTATATATTATGTAAATATATTATATATTATGTAATTTATATAAATCATAGCATTATATAATATTACAATTACGGAGATAGACCTCCTTTAGTGGAAATAAAAAGATATCAAATAAATATTAGGCATATTGAAAATTTATTAAGTGTAGGCAAACAAACACAAACATGGTCAAGTTATAGAAATAGATAGGAAACCAATAAAGTATCCTTTTATATTATGAACATAAAATTTGCAACAGCAAAATTATTTAAATGCTTAGAAACTGCTTTTTTAATGTAATAGAATCAAAACATCAATTTATGGCGCTAGGTGAAGTAGGTAATGGTGGCACCTAGTTGTTTACTTGTAGCTATAAAGCTAGATTACTCGCATAGGGTGGAAAGCGTGCTTGTCATTCCTATCTGAGGTGATTAACTGTCGCATTTTATATAATATAATTCTTTATTGTACACACACATTAAAAAATACATTTAAAACTAACAGTATATATAAAGGCGGACTTATTTCTCATAGAGATATCTACCAGCCAACCTAAGTCCTAATCTATTCCGCTCTTTGGTGATCGGATCTTTTTTGTTGCACATACAGTGTATCCAATGGTGATCATTCGGATTTAACGTGATGTAACAATCCCCAAATGTAGCAATATCATGTGTGAGTAAAATATTTATTTTGTATTTTAATTGCATAGTTTTTAATTTGAAATGAAAGTTATCAATGTTTTTATGAAAAATGAATACCTCATTAAATTAATAAATGCCGTGTGTTGATCTATTTTTTAAAAACATACCTATATTATTTTTTTTAGACCTACCTATAGTACATCGGTTCAGCGGTTATTGAATGTAATAAATTGAAGTAATATTCAATTTATAATATTACCAAGAATTTATTAGTTCTGTTTAAAGTTAAAGTTTTTATCTTTTTAGAGTATTTAATGCTTTTTCAAAAAAGATATCTTAATAATTTATTTTATATTTTTTGTCAGTGTTCTGTATATTTCTCATTTTAATATGTAAATATGTAATTTGCCGTTTAATGACAGTCAAACTCTTTCATCTGATATTTATATTCGGGAGGAATGTACTAAAATATATTATCAGCCATTTGTGTCGGCGGCCATCTTGGATTGCAATTTTTTTTAATAGTGAATAGTATTTTACAAGTCAAGTCTTTTAATTTGAACACATTGGGGGAATTGTACATAAATATGTAATCTGCAATTTTGCTGTGGCAGCCATTTTGGTTTACAAATATACTAATTATACTTACACAATTGCATTGTTATTAGAACTAAAGGGGTGTATCAAATTTCAGCTCAATCGAAAACTGTTAAGTAGTATAATAAGTAAACTGTTAAGATCAGTATAATATAACAAGGCAAGGCGTACCTGATCATCATCACAGCTCATATACGTCCCCAGCGATGGGCTCGAGCCTACCCTAAGTTAGGGTGTTTAGGCCTTAGTCAACCACGCTGGCCTAGTGCGAAATGCGTATTGGTCGACTTTACATACGAGTAGACCTTTGAATTGTTTCGCAAATGTATGCAGGTTGCCTCACGATGTTTTCCTTCATCGTAAGTGTCAGATAAATGTATACCTACCTACATGAAATTCGTAATCAGTCCCTAGTGGAATCGTAGCCTTTTTATAGAGCGGGGGAACCGCCCTAAAAAATGCTGTTGTCGTAGGTGAAAATCTCTCCTGTGACGACTCCGACTTTATTTTTTTTAATTGCAGAAAGTTGGCAAACAAGCAAACTGCCCACCTGATGGTAAGTGGTAACAGTCGCCTATAATACATGTAGCTCCTGTGAGATTCGCAGCAAAACAAAACCCCCACAAGAACTGCAGTGTACGTTGCCAACTTGTGACACCAGATGTAAAGTCACAGTACCCAGTAATTTCACTGCCATATCTTACCCTTCAAACCGGAACACAGCAATGCAAGCACTGCTACTTTGCGGCAGAAATATATAAGACGGAGGTACCTAAGCAGACGACCCTAGTACAGAGTCTCCCTCCAGTAAAGTCTATGTCTAGTGTGCCGGAAAGCTCTTTACTTAGTCCGTTGGATAACTTATCTAACAAAAGCACGGCAGTTTATTTTGTACTAAAATTGCTATGAATGATACATTAATGACATTGACAATAAACTCAAAAACTCAATTGCCGTTATGAACGCGACTGTATCGACAACAACTGTTGTTTAATACTGTCAAGAATAGAATGTCATCAACAAGTATGAAATCGTCGCTTTTTGGTGGTCATTCGGATTTAGTCGGATAACCATAAACTTAGCCCATATTTTGGTTTTTTGTTTATATCTACTTTATTAATAAATGTATGAAGCTGAAATGTTCATGACATATATTTTGGAACATGCACTAATTTTTGATTCATACCCATTTAACTTGGCATTAATCAGTTTCGTGCATTTTGAGTTTAAAGTGACGTGATAACCAATTAAAGTTAAAGTTATATTATTTAAAAACGCGTATTCCCAGATTCATGAAACTTTTTATTTTTGATCGAAACAATAAGACCAATCAAATAACGTTTTCAGTGAGCTTGTATGTTTTCTCATTTAAGCGCATTAATTTTTTTTCGAGTTTTCTTCAATACGCGATTACTCCTAAACTGTAAATATTTTTGAAAATCAAATTATGTCACAAATAGGCACAAATTAAAAGCTACTCATGTATCTTTATTCAATGGGCGCACATTCGATGGTTTTGGAAAAACAAGTTTCAGCAAAACGTTACCCCAGCAGGAAACGAAATATCTGTAAAACCCGATGGCCCACAAATTTCATTTTTGGCGCACATTTATGCACAAATATAAGCTATCCGCTCATATAAATTATTTATCTCTTAGATTATTCGTTTAAAATCTTCCTGCTGGAAAAACGTTACCCCAGCAGGATTCGTTTTTCTCATTTTTTTCCAAAACGGAAACGCGCACAAATTTTTTATTTCGCGCACATTTATAGCAAATTACGCTCTAATTATTCATGAAACTTAATTTGGCCTAGGACACAATTTCCTGCTGGGGGAACGCACACAGTGTAAATGGCGTATTACAGATTTCGTGATGTTGAGAATTAAACCAAACTTTTATAAATTTTATATAGGCGTGATTTTGAGTTTTAAATCCAACAATTGAATCTTTGAAGTTACTTCTCTTTCCAGTATCCCAATACACGTAAACACGACCGATTTAAAAAAAATGTTGCAGTTGTTCAGAAATCGTTTGATCGAAGTCCCCACCCACCCAAGTTTGGTATTCTCGTGTGTTACTCATTAATCAATGAAATAAATTAATACCTAATACATTAACGCATCTACATATGAACTATTGTTCGACGTCTAACATTAAATAGATTAATGCTTCCTCCACGAGCGTAGAATTCGCGTTGTCGTTGACGGCTGCGCTTCGCGGTTCGTGGCAGTGAACGCTGGAGTTCCGCAAGGCTCCGTTCTATCCCCAACATTGTTTCTTCTGCATATCAATGATATGCTTTCCTTGGGAGCTATACATATACATTGCTATGCAGACGACAGTACAGTGCATGGGGGATATCACGGAAGCTCAGGGGCTGCTCGTGGTGATATTGGTATAGGGAAAGGCAGAATCTTATCATTGAGCTCAACAGGACGCTGGACCTCGTCTGCGAATCCCCATTCGCAACAATCTTGAGTTCAATGCTAAGAAAACACAGGTGTGCGCGTTCTCGACGAAAAGGTCACCTTTCCTCCCCCTTCCTTGTCTTCAGGGCACAACCCTTCACACAGAGCAAAATCACCTTGCTCGGAATAAACATTCGCTGCGATCTGAACCCCAGAGACTACATCGAATCCGTCATAACTACTGCCTCACGGAAACTCGGTTTCCTGAACAAGGTGCGTAGGTATTTTGCGCCGGATCAACTCGTATGCTTGTTGTATAAAACTCAGGTTGGGTCTTGCGTGGAATATTGCTCGCACCTTTGTCCACAATATTCCACGCAATATTGCGACGGCTCCGCTCAGTACCTTACAGAAGACCGCAGCTAAATAACATTACTCCTACGTAGTGTTGTGTTCCTGCGGTGAGTAAGGTATCCAGAGCTCTTGAAGATTCGCGGTGTTGATAGCGGGGGACCAGTGTTGCGCACAATACGGTCGTTATCGGTGCGGGCGCGGAGTGTGGGTGCAGCGATCAGGGAGACCCAGTGAAACGGCTGACCGCTGGCCGCCCGCAGGTTAGTAGAGTTCCCGAATCCAGGGATTACTTAATCTCCGCCCTGGGAGGCTGAACTGCCAACCTGTGAAAAATCCCTGTGGCTGCAGTCGTGCCGGAGAAGGAGACCGGAGTGGAACCCGGCTGCTGCCATGGGGGGGGGGGGGGACCGGGAGCCCTTCCGTACGCTGCACCGACAAACCGCACTACCCGCACTGGTCATCGGCTGATTTAGCATCGCATATTTTTCCCTTTAGCTTTCAGCACAGCGAATTTTCCTAACCTATTTACCTATACCATAAATATTATGAATAGTAAAAATAAAAGGAAAAGTCTCACAGCGGCATCCCTTTCCACGCAGGTGGACTTCTGCAACATTAGGGGAATTCACGCAAATCTCAACGCTGTCCATCAGCACCTTGAGGCAGCGCAGCCGACCCTTTTATTTTTGACGGAGACGCAGATATCTTGTCCGGCTGACACATCATACCTTAAGTATCCCGGCTATGTGCTCGAACACTCATTCCGGAGACGTGCTGGCGTATGTGTGTACGCCCGGGAGGATATCTGCTGCCGCCGCCTATATCATTTAGAAGACCGGGACCTGTCTATATTATGGGTGCGTGTGGACTGCGGTGGCCACACCCGCGTTTATGCGTGTCTATACAGGTCTCATAGCGGAGAAGCGGATACAGCTCAATTATTCGAGCACCTGAATTTGACGACTGATAAAGTCCTTGAGCAATATCCCTCCGCCGAGTTAGTGATATTGGTAGACTTTAATGCCCATCACGTAGACTGGCTTAGTTCTCGGTCCACTGACTTCGCGGGGAGGTGTGCTCACGAATTTTCTCTGGCCTATGGTTTCTCTCAACTGGTCAATTCTCCTACAAGAATACCAGACATTGAGGACCATACGAGCTCCTTACTGGACCTCCTGCTGAGCACACGTCCGGACGGATATTCTATTTCAGTGGATGCACCTCTCGGTTCTTCCGACCACTGTCTCGTCCGGACTCAAGTTGCCTGCGCGCGGCCTGATCCATCTAGGCCACCCAGTTTGCGCCGCATGTGGCAATACAAGTCAGCAGATTGGGATGGATTGCGACAATTTTATTCATCGTACCCGTGGAGGCAGCTTTGCTTCACATCAGATGATCCTGACACCTGCGCAGCCGCAGTCACTCAGACTATCCTGGTCGGTATGGAATGTTTTATTCCTAACTCATTAGTAGCTGCGGGGGCAAAAAAACGACCGTGGTTTAACCGGCCTTGTAAGGAAGCTCTACTTCTTAAGCAAGCCGCGTACAAGGCTTGGACCACGGCTCGTAGGACACATGACCCCAATCTAACTGATGTGAAACGCAAGTATAATGCGGCCTCGAGGGCCAGTAAAAAAATTATTGCCAGAGCTAAATTCAATTTCGTCGGCAGAATTGGCGAGCGGCTCGCAAGCTACCCCTCGGGTAGTCGTGCTTTTTGGTCGCTGGCCAAAGCTGCCGAGGGAAACTTTTGTAAGTCGTCCTTACCACCACTCCGAAATGTCAGTAACAACTTAGTCCATAGCGCTAAAGAGAAAGCCGATCTATTGGGTAATCTCTTTGCCTCAAACTCGACTATGAACGGTGACGAAAGCGCCACACCACCTACCATCCCGTGGTGTGGTCACTCCATGCCGGAAGTCAAGATAACACAGAGTGAAGTTCGGCGGGAGCTACTTTCTCTCGACGTTCAGAAGTCGAATGGGCCAGACGGCATACCGGCAGTGGTGCTAAAACAGTGTGCTCCTGAGTTGTGTCCTGTGCTAACGCGACTTTTCACACTTTCCTACCGCACAAGACAAGTTCCGTCTTCGTGGAAGACTGCAAATGTACACCCGGTGCCCAAAAAGGGCGATAGATCAGATCCATCGAATTACAGGCCTATTGCTATAACCTCCCTTCTCTCGAAGGTGATGGAGCGTGTGATTAACACAAAACTCCTTAGATACCTAGAAGATCACGATCTGATCAGCGACCGCCAATACGGCTTTCGCCACGGTCGCTCGACTGGTGATCTTTTAGTGTATCTCACACACACTCAAGGTGAGGCCTTGGCAGTCAGCCTGGATATAGCGAAGGCGTTCGATCGGGTCTGGCACCGGGGTCTTCTATCGAAGTTGCCATCATACGGGCTTCCCGAGGGATTGTGCAAGTGGGTTGCTAGTTTTTTATCCGGGAGGAGCATTAGAGCCGTAGTTGACGGTAGCTGCTCCGAAACCAGGATGATAAATGCTGGTGTCCCACAAAGCTCCGTGCTATCTCCAACACTGTTTCTGCTGCATATCAATGATATGCTGTCGCTTGACGGCATCCATTGCTATGCAGACGATAGCACTGGAGATACATTTTACACGGGCCGTGCAAATATCCCTTGTTCCATTGTGGAGGAAAGTCGTGAACAACTTGTGTCTCAAATCGAGAGCACTCTATCCAGAGTCTCCGATTGGGGGCGGGACAATTTAGTCCGATTTAACCCCTCTAAGACACAAGTCTGTGCGTTCACTGCTAAGAAAACCCCATTTACTGTGGCCCCACAATTCCAGAACACACCCTTGACCATCTCAAAGAGTTTAGGGATCCTCGGTGTCGACATCTCCAGCGACGTCCAATTCCGAAGTCACTTAGATGACAAGGTCAAGTTGGCGTCCAAAAAACTAGGTGTGCCTAACAGAGCCAAGCGGTACTTCTCTTCAAGGCAAAGACTGTTGCTATATAAATCACAGGTCAGGCCTCATATGGAGTACTGCTGTCATCTATGGGCGGGAGCACCTCGATACCAACTTGGACCTTTTGATTCGTCCAAAGACGAGCTGAGCGAATTGTTGACGATCCCAAACTCACAAGCGGTATTGAGCCTCTAAGTCTGAGGAGAGACTTTGCCTCATTATGTGTTCTACCGCTTGTACAACGGGTTGTGTTCTGAAGAATTGTTCGACATGATGCCAACGGCCACTTTTTATCATCGCACCGCTCGCCATCGGCAGGGTGTTCATCCTCACACGCTGGAGCCTAAGTGGTCACGCACAGTGCGGTTTGAGAAAAATTTCCTCCCACGCACGCTCCGGTTGTGGAACGAGCTCCCTGCCGAGGTTTTCCCCGGGGAATACAGTATGGCGTTCTTCAAGAAGGGAGTAAATAGGTTCTTAAAGGGTCGACAACGCGTTTGTGATGCCCCTGGTGTTGCAGGCGTCCATAGACTACGGTAACTGCTTACCATCAGGCGGGCCGTAAGTTTGTTTGCCGGCATCGTAGTATATAAAAAAAAAAAAACCTTCTCGATGCTCTGGACAGATTGCAGCGTCGCGCTATTCGCATAATTGGCGATGTAGAGGCAACTAACAACCTCGAGCCTCTACAACTTCGTCGTGACATCGCCTCTCTTAGCGCCTTTTACTGAATGTTCCATGGGGAATGCTCTGAGCAGCTCTTTAACCTTATCCCTCCCTCTCCATTCCTTAACAGAAACACGCGTAAGGGCCTTCGGAGTCATCCGTACACTGTGTCCTCCTTTTCACACCGTACCAAGAAATTCCAAGATTCCTTCTTCTGTCGTACATCCCACACGTGGAATTCTCTACCTGCGCATGTGTTTCCTCCATCCTACAACATGGGTTCCTTTCCTTCAAAAGAGGCGTGAAAAAGCATCTTTTAGGCTGGCAAGGGGCGGGCAGGTAGGATAGTGGATGTCGTCCCTAATCTATCTGTCAACTCATTTGGGCCTTTTTCACCGCTTAACATCAGGCGGGAGGAGGTCATTTGCAGGGCCATCTATAAAAAAAAAAAAAAAAAGTAAATTATTTGATTGTGTTAAAGAACTTTTAATTAGTTTTAGTATTACTTTTTAGTCCTTTAAAATACACACATTCACATGTTATCGTATTATAATTAGAAAAAAAAATTAAAGCTTATTTAAGCTGACCATTTGCAACTGTAGGTACTTATCATTTTCTATTGTGCATGAATAAATGATTTGATTTGACTCTTGGATTGCATGATTTGACGTTTAGTCGTTGACATCCGATTGAAACAATTGTTTTTTTTAGGAGAATGAGAATGCCCTAAGATTTCGTTACAAGTGCGATTTTAAATTGGTCGATTAGCTGAATATCTTTCGGCGTCGACTTCAATATCGGTTCGTTTGACTTACATGAATACGAAAACGATTTCAAAGATGAAATAGCTGCAATATCGTTACCTACGATTTTATGTGCGTGTGGTGTGAGAGCGCATTTTTAGGGTTCCGTAGCCAAATTGCAAAAAACGGAAGCCTTATGGATTCGACATGTCTGTCTGTCTGTCCGTACGTCACAGCCACTTTTTCCGAAACTATAAGAACTATACTGTTGAAACTTGGTAAGGGATGTATTCTGTGAACCGCATTAAGATTTTCACACAAAAATAGAAAAAAAAAACAAAAAATTGTTGGGTTTCCCCATAAGTACTTAGAACTGAAACTCAAAAATTATTTTTCATCAAACCCATACGTGTGGGGGTATCTATGGATAGGTCTTCGAAAAATATTGAGGTTTCTAATATATATTTTTTTCTAAACTGAATAGTTTGCGCGAGAGACACTTTGAAGATTTTTTATAAAAAATCCTGATTTTTTGTCTATTGTCCCCTTGTTTTTGTATTTTTTGTGTGGCAGATTAGTTGCTCCATTATTTTAAACACAAAACTGCAGGTAACTGTACCAACTGAGTTGTATTCGACGACTAATTGTTAAAAAAAAGAAATAAAATTGTGAAGTTTTTTTTTCTTTGTAAGATATTTAAAAAAAGTCTATGAAAAGTATATTATTATTATGACAGTTGTGCTGCAGATGTGCTTAAAAATATCTACGGTTCTTCAGCTTTCCGATAAGGTATAATACTATAGGGTATTATTGGAATTTTTTAACAAAAACATTGATGATATGCTACCAGGTAGTAGTAAAAAATAACGATGCTAAACGTCAAGTTTAACTTTAATATAATTCTTTATTGTACATATAAACATTAAAACATACAGTGAGTACAAGGTATACAAGGGCGGACTTATCTCTGGGAGAGATTTCTTCCAGCCAACCCAAGTGGCAGTGTAAGATGTTGTGTAAATGCGGGAACAAATTTTTCTACATTTATAAAAATACAATTTTACAAAATAACTAAAACACATATACCTACATATACACGGTTATTTTTTTATCACCCTGGAAATTTTAAGGGACGCTTCACGGCATGGTATTAGAATGATTTAAATATAAATAAAAAAAATAACCCCCATCCTTAATTTTATATTATTTTTTTAAAAAATACAAAAAATGTTGCACTAGTCGAGAACAGCATTTTTAGATATTTTTATTTTTATTTTTTTTTTTATATAATATTGGATGTGTCCTGAAGCGTCCCTAAAATTTTCCAGGGTGATAAAAAAATAACCGTGTATATTGATACACACATATATACACACATGCTTACTTATTATACTGATGAGGATGACAAATTTGAAAGAAAATGTTCTTTTAAGTGGAGCTTGAAGGATTGGACGGAACGTCTCTCGCGAACTGAAACAGGCAGCCCATTCCACAACTTGGCAGCCTGTACGGTAAAAGACTTGCGGAAGAAGATTGTGTTAAAGTGGGGAACTTTTAGGACGTTATTGGTAACACATGACCTCTGGGGACGGGCACTAGGAGGGAGAAAATGGAAACGGGAACGTATGTATTGAGGAAACTGAGGACAATTTAGGGCTTTGTAAATAAGGCAGAGGATATGCATATTTCTCCGTTGACGAATAGGTAACCATTTGAGTTGCTTGCGGCATTCAGACACGTGATCAAATTTACGTAAGCAAAAAATAAAGCGAATTGCTAAGTTCTGAAGCCGTTCAAGTCTATTTAAGAGCTGCTCAGTAACATCCAAGTAACACACATCGGCGTAGTCGAGAATGGGGAGTAGGAGGGACTGAGCAAGCAACTTTATTACTAAATGGCAGGAAGTATTGAAGCCGCTTGAGAGAGTGGTAAGTATAATGCATACGGCGACTAACCTCATTGACATGAGCATTCCATGACATGGTACAATCAAAGATCACGCCTAAATTTCTGCTTCTTTCTGTAAAAGGTATTGCAGCACCATCAAATATAATTTGGGGAAGATCCTTGTAATCCAATTTGCTAATCATTCTGTTACTGCCAATGATCATTACTTGTGATTTTTTGGGATTAACAAGTAAACCAAACGAGTCTGCCCAGGTCTTGATAGCTATGAGATCTTGGTTGATTGTTTCAACTGTGTTGCCAATGTTACTAATGTCAGTGTGCCTATATATTTGCAAATCATCAGCGTACAGATGGTCAGGAGCCGAAATAGCATAAGTGAGTTGGTTAATAAAAACAGAAAAAAGTAATTGAGATAGTACGCCGCCTTGTGGCACACCTGCAGTGATTTGGCACCAACTCGATACGGAGTTATTATGTCTAATGCACTGCCGGCGACCTCGAAGATAATCAGAGAACCAATCAATCACCGAGGGAGATAAATTAATAGAGCGAAGGATAGCTATAAGAATGTCGTAGTCTACTGAATTGAAAGCGCTACTAAAATCGAGTAAAACAGCAATAGTAAACATTTTTCTGTCCATAGCAATCCATATGTCGTCTGTTACATTCAACAGCGCCGTCACTGTGCTATGGCATGGCCGAAACCCAGATTGGAATGGACTGATTATATTGTTACGATTTAGGAAGGTGGACAATTGTTTATGGACAACACAACACAACACAACACAAGACTAGGACTTTGCATAAGAAAGGGAGAATAGAGATAGGTAGGTAGTCATTAAAGGATTTAGGATTAGAGGACTTGGGTAAAGGAAGTACAAGTGCGGATTTCCAACCATTTGGGGAGGTACCAGATTTTAAGGAAAAGATGTCAGTTACAATGGAAACAACATTATTTAATATTGGTAATTTAGTCAGATAACAAAATAAAACAATCCAAATAGGTAACAAATGAGGTTTATTAATCCTTTTACAGTACATGTTCCACTATTCAAGCATATCATGGATACATAGGCTCAATACTTAGATATGGTATTTTGATATGGGGCAACGCCAGCCGAATCGGGCAAGTTCAAGTAGCTCAGAAAGCATGTATAAGAGCAATATGTGACGTTGATATGCTAACATCTTGTAGACCATTTTTTAAAAATCTCAGAATTCTAACTGTTTCTTCCTTATATTTATATGAGATTTGTGTTTTTGTCCGGACTCACAACGAGCTGTTCACTAAAGCAAGTCAATGGAGATTAAACAGCAGGTACCCTAATAGACTTGAACTGCCAACAATAACAACTGCTTCATACGCAGGGAATAGTTTTGTGATGGCAATAAAAATATATAACAGGCTTCATGACGATATTAAAATTTTACCAATAAATATGTTTAAGACAAAATTGAAACAATGGCTTATAGATAGATGCTTCTATTCCTTACAAGAATATTTTGATTTTTATAATAATTGTTAAAGATTATGTTTATGGAATTATTGTATAAGTTGTGTTTGGTGAACAAAAATGTGTAATAATGTAATTTACTATTGAAAAAAATTAATGTTTTACATGCCAGTTGCTGGTGAAATATGTGTGACTTAATGTAATTTTATAACCTTACACCGCTAATGTACCATGTTTCAAGCGAAATAAAAGTCTATTCTATTCTATTCATGTCCGTACCTATTTCGCACACATACACGCATTCTGTGTCTTAGGCCACTTTTCACTACCCCAGTTGTTAGTCCTCTTCTTATTTCGTTAGCAGCATCAATAATTTTCTGTCTCAAAACATCAACAGATGTTATTGGGTTAGGTTCATTGTAAACCAAACTTTTCAAGTGCCCCACACATAAAAATCCATAGGTGTCAAGTCTGGACTTCTAGCTGGCCACGGTGTAGGCCCACCTCTCCCGATCCACTTATTTGGATAATTAGTGTCTAGCCACTCTCTGACACTCCTTCTAAAGTGCGCGGGGCACCCGTCGTGCTGAAACCACATGTCTCGAATGAGGTTTAATGGTATGTCGTCGAGCAAATCGGGTAAATCTTGTCTCAAAAAAAATTCATAGGTCTCTCCATTCAAATTTGGAGGTAGAAAGTAAGGCCCAATCAGATGGTTTGAAATTATTCCCATTCATACGTTAAGGCTGAAACGTCTCTGTGACCCCTTTACCCTTTTCTTATTAGGATTTCTTCCTGCTTTCGGAGCCCAATGATGGGCGTTATGATAATTGGTTATCCCATCTTAATCAAGTTTGGACTCGTCAGTCCACAAGATGCTTCGAAAAAACGAAGGATCTTCCAAATCTGCATTCAACATGAACCTGCAGAAATCCAGCCTCCTCACAAGATCTCCTTCTTCGATAACATGAACTGGCGTGTAGCGGTAGAGACCAGCAGTATGCACAGTAAACCACACTTTCCATTGTAAGATTCCAAGCTCTCGGGCAACAACGTTGGTTGACGTAGTCGGATCCAGTCGAAATCGTCGAACAATCTCATTATCTTCCTCTTCATCATCATCAATACGTGGTCTGCCCAGGTATGTTCGTCACCTGGAAACAGAGCCAGTCTCTCTAATTCGTCGGTAAACTCCGTCGAAGACACTAATATCCGGAATTCGGCGGCCGGGAAAACGTCTTATGTATTCTTGACGAGCTTGTAAGGATACACAGTTGCAGTACCCATAACATAACAAAATATCAGCATATTCTTCGTTCGTAAAGGTCGCCATCTTCAACAGTTCCAAATCAGAAGCACAAATCAAGGTCCAGTTAACAAGCACAGTCACGAATAGGAGGAAACAGTCCAGAAAAACAAGCCAAGTCGAGTAAAAAACGAAGAGCAATAAGTATCGCATCTACCACGGACGAATCGCGTAAGCAGACTAATCAAACACAATAACAACAAAATGGCGTTTCAAATCACTTGTCTCTCTTGCACCCGGTTACATTGTATGATATCCCACTCGCACGCGACGCGCTACCCATTGCAGGACAATAGGCGCTGCGAGCAACTTTACGAAATATACCCTAGCAAATTATACCTTATCGGAAAGCTGAAGAACAGTAGATATTTTACAGCACGTCTGCAGCACAACTGTCATAGACTTTTTTTAAATATCTTACAAAGAAAAAAAACATTTCACAATTTTATTTCTTTTTTTAACAATAAAATAATGGAGCAACTAATCTGCCACACAAAAAATACAAAAACAAAAACATTACAGGTAGAAAACACAAAAAGGGGACAATAGACAAAAATACTGGATTTTTTATAAAAAATCTTCAAAGTCCCATAACTTGAGAACGGTTAAGTTTGGGTATGGGGTTCCATAGTCAAGGATTTAGGTCGACTTAACCTGTAACCCTGTATATGATGTAAGTACATACATTACCATGCAAACTTCCACCGAAAAATGGTTTGGTTGGAGATCTAGTATAAGTAGTTTCTTTTAATACGTCATAAATCTATTTACCTTTCATTCAATCAACTCAAATAAAAAAAAATATTTAATTTCATAAACATAAACCACATAAGTTACAACGAACTACAAGAACTTTTATATTATGATGTTACTTGCTGCTACGGAACCCTTCATGGGCGAGTCCGATTGGCACTTGGCCGGTTTTTTTAAAGTTAATTATTCTTAAATTAAACAGTCTAAAATCAAACAACAGAAATAGAAAATGTGTCAAAACTTCAGTGATAACATTTTCACAATGTATGATGTGACCTCCGTTTGTATACTTATCATGAAGCAAAAACAAAGAGGAGGTGCCCTATCGCGTTTTCCGTATGAAATCAAGTGAAGCCGGAAATCGGGGTGCGGGGGGAGGGTGCGCGACGCCACGGTCACCTTGTAGCGAGTAGAATTACTAAAATGCGAGCAATATTGACGTTAACATAAAAGTTCCGCTATATATTACTAGGTGGCAGCAGTGCTTACTACCGTGACCTCACTAAGGGATTTAATAAAATAAATAATTCGAAAAATAAAATAAGCTAGATATAAAATTTTGTGTCATTTATAATACATTTTCCATCGCAAATTTTTCTTTTAATGTATAATTTTCTTGGGTGTGTCGTTAACTACCAAAAATTCTTTTAAATGTGATGGTTCAGGGATTTTATTTCGATCCTGTAACGAAATATTAAGTTAATTAATAATACAAGCAAAATTAAAATCTTATTATCATAACAAATATATCTGTTAGTGATCCGCAATATTTGGATAAGCACCTACTCGCAGTATTATATCCTTTTTAGTTTAAACAATATGCTGCTCATCAAAGTGAACTGAGAATAATTTAGTATATTTTATTGGTTTCCAACCGTCGCTATTAAGGCGCTATATCGAAAATATTGGTTATTTTTAATGTAATGTCATAGGTAACTGAGAGATCTTACAGATCTGAAAGTCAAATATGTGTTTCTTCATATCTTTAGTTAGTCACGTACAGAACCGAAAACGCGATTTAAAGATTTTGCCTCGATACTTTTTATTTTTGAAATTACCTCTTAAAAATATGAATATTCAGGATTACTAGTAAACGGTGTTAGGTATTCATTAAAAAGTTCCTTAAATAGGTAGCCATCATCAGTATCTAGAATCGTACAGAAGCATTTTTTTCTAATCATTATAGTTATTTTTTAATAAAACAATTTGTATTTTGTCGCTTACGTCGATAATTTCTAAACGATCTGATTGCATGCGGGCGCAACGCATTCACGACTTTGTTGACATAGATATAAAGACTAGCTGCTTGAGCACGGGGGGCGCCCCGCGTTCACGTATAGACCACGCCTCCCATTGTTTGATTCATTTTCGATGTAGCGCCTTAAGACGAGGTTTCCCAGAAAATCTATTCGTGCACGGCGACTGCTTTATCGCAAAGTAATAAAGTTGATAATTGCATAGCTTCTAATATCGCTTACGCGCGGTGAATGTTTAGATGAAATGTTCAAAAATGTCACATATGAATTTCAGAACTGTATGTGTAATATTTGTGACGGCACTCAATCGAAATTGTTCGAAAACGGGAAGTAGCGAGCGCCTAAATTTATTTTTTTCCATTTATTTCCGATGGAAATATATAAAACACTAAAGATTTTGGTGGTCTTCATATAAATAAAAAAATATGTTAAAATATACGTTCGTAGAAAAAAGATAATTTTATTTGAAGGTGCTGTGTCAATATAATCTAAAAATGAAAATCTTTAAAAACTGCCTTTTTCACGTGTTTTATTTTCGCCCTTAATACATCCTACGTTTCGTAATGGTATTTTTACTCGCCACTAGAGGGCCTTTTGTGCTAAATCGGTTCTTTAACAGCAGCGTCCATTTAGCGTCGAACATTCTAGAAGCAATACGTCAAGTAATAAATTAATAATGCTTGTTTAATGTGCTTGCAACTGGAAAGAGATGTTTTTTTCGTTCACTTTATTTCTATCGTCTGTGTAACTTTTGCACAATATAATACAACATTTGATTTTGTATTTATGTAGTCTAAAACTAAATTAAAGGAAGAGCATAACACGTACTAATCTGACAGATAAAAAAGATCAACTGATGTCAGCGCCTCTGGCGTTAAATAGATAAAACTAAAAATGCGTGACGTCAGGACTCTGTTGATAGGAGCTGGACCTAGTTGCTTATAACATCTCCTCTTTGTTTTTGCTTCATGATACTTACATATAAGTTTGGGTTATGTACCTAAATAAACTCTAAAATACGAAGCTCTAACGGGATGTTGAAAAGAAAGTATTTTTTTTATTTACTCTCTAACTATTATGTGTTACGTCAAGATTTTTGATTCACAAAATGACTCTGTGTTACACCCGTAAAACAGAGTAAGAATATTAACGATTTTTTAGCCAAAGTTGCTAAGTTTTGGAACACTCCGTCTGCACCATAAGAGAATTGAGTGTTCTAAATAGACTTTTACCAAATCCTAATAAACAGTTAAAATATTTTGAATATTTGTGAATAGGTTTCGCAAATGCAACCCAATTATTCCACACATTGATTTACTACCAAACGTAGATAGAGCGCTTCATACAAAAACGCGCTTGAAATCTGTCACCTAATCGACTATACATTTGTACTCGCTGATATATACTTGAATATGCACGCCCGAATGAAAATTACCATAAAGAAAGTACCGTATTTATCGAATTAAACCTTATTCTGCATTATTACGGTAATTATTTTAAGTACAACCGTGGGCAGTTACATCATTTCATACCTAGCCACAGAGCAAACGACGTTTTAGTAATTGCTACTGAAAATATCAACTTTATGCTCTCAAACATAATGCTTGAAATTGCTTATCGCGTTGTCGCTCCAACGCATGAATGAGATAGCACATCGTAATACGATGCCCGTGCGAGCGAGACGATTGTGATGTACTGACACTGACGCGAAGCGACATGTTTATGATTAAAATAATTGTTTTTTAATGGTTTTTACGTATAAATCGAATATTTGAATACATGATAAGATGTGTAATGAGTTTACTCACGCAAAATATGAAATCCCGTCTTTTTTCTGCCGTTTCTGGCTATTGTTACCACAGTTTTTGAATGCGCCCTTCGGCATGTTTACGTGCCGACAGCTAATCACTCACTATGGAAAGGAACTGCACGAGTCGCGATTGAGCAGTTCTTCACCAGCCCACTATTAGATCGTTCATGCGTTATCTACGTTTGGTAGTAAATCAATGATTCCACATAAAAATGTTAAACATATATCCACTTGTATATTTTGAGACCGGAGTTACGATATTTTCTCTGGTCAGCAGATTGAGTGTTCCAGTTAATTGACCAGAACTTTCTCACTACAGACTTCATAATTTTCTTATCTTCACCATGAAGATTTCACAATTATTTCCTAAATTGTTCCTTGATTTCGTAAAATTATTATTACCTTTAAAAAATAAGCTCTCACACCACGCGCACATGCGATTTTAGTAACGAGAATTGGACTTCAGGTATTGAAGGATTAGAACACGCAATGTTTTTTACAACTGCGCCAAGCTAAAACTGCTTTATTGTTCCATAGATGTTATAGCCGTTTAGCCCTTTATTGGGTTTTACAATCACTAGGCAAGTCCTTAACAGGCTTCACTTTCTTCAGTTCTTCATACCATTCTTTCTCCATGTTCAGAAGTTGTTGCGGCTTTTTATACTGAAAAGATTAAAAATAAATCAAAATTCAATATCAAGGCATTAGAGCAACTATATAAGCACTCTCGGATTGAGATGATGGGCAGTAACTAAACATCAGCAGGCGTAGCACGGGCTGCCAAGACTGGACTCGAGTCAAGCATTATCTTACAATTTCAGTGACATAACCTTTATGTCTTAAAGAGTAGCACGGTGGCGCGTATTTAGCCGGCGCCGGTTGCAATACTCTATCTAAGTATCTGTGGATTCGGTTGCTAGCGATGGTTTTTTTACAAGTAAGTTGGCAAACAAGCATACTGCCCACTTGATGGTGAGTGGTAAAGCTGCGTATAAATTACGCGCGGTATTCCCTTCCGGTGACTTCGGCTGCTCGAGCTGCCGCGCGCGGCAACCCCGTCTGCATAGCGCGCGGCTGCCGCGCGAGTCAATGTTCGAGGGTTTGCCGCGCGTAATTTATACGCACCTTAACAGTCGCATAGATTCGCAGCAACAAATCTGCAACCCCCACAAGAACCACAGTGTACGTTGCCAACTTGTAACAACATGTAGTCACAGTACCCAGTAGTATCACTGCCACCATATTTTATTTTACCCTCCAAACCGGAACACAGCAATGAAACCACTGCTGCTTTGCGGCAGAAATAGGCGAGACGGAGGTTCCCAAGCAGGCGACCTTGATACAGAGTCAGGTTGTGACAACTTGTCACAACTTTGGTATTTGGAAATTAGCTCTATACAAAATACCTCAAAATTTTATCACCAGTAAACAAATCCAAACATCTCTGGACTTGTATACTGAAGATAAATATAAGGTATTGACACCGATTTGAATCTTGATGCTCCTTAAACTGACAGTTTTACTAAGCGGCAGCGTAGATTAATTGAAAAAGCAGCTGTCATAGAGCTAGGGGAGGGGAGAGGAAGTGCGACCTTTAATAGCAAAATGTTTTTTTTTGTAGGTATCTATGTAGACCCGCTTTGATCCTTCTGACCAAGGCGTATCGCTCGACCAGCTCTGCCGCCTTACCGGTGTTGGCCGGTGTTTTACCGGCCGACCTCGAGGCAATCCGGGCGGGCAGACTAGGTAGGGCGCGCGAGCCCGGGAGTACCAAGGAGGAGATGCGCATGGTGAAGCTCAGAACATCAGAGTTTGTGCTTGCCACATGGCAGGAACGCTGGGACACATTAGACAAGGGGAGGGACTTATCGTTTCTTCCCGAACGTGGCGGACCGGCTCAGGTTTACCTGGGTCGAACCGGACTACGAAGAGGCGAATTTTCTGAGGCTACGGGACTTCTACGGAAATTCGGCCCGTATAACCAGGATTGGTTGAGTAGGGCCATGAGTGGTGCAGGGTTTGTAGGTATATATACTAATATTATAAATGCGAAAGTGTGTCTTTTCTGTCTGTTTGTTACCTCTCCGAGCTTATAAAACCGTTGAATCGATTTAGATGCAATTTGGTATCAAGATAAACTGAGTTCCAGGAAAGGACATGGGATAGTTCTGTCTATTCTGTTTCTGTCGCAAAATCATTCTTTAAGAGTAATAAAAGAGAGGGTGGAAGTTTGTCATCATCAGCTCATATACGTCCCCACCGAGGAGCTCGAGCCTACACTAAACTAACGCCCCCACGTTGGCGCCAACATTGGATCAGGCGTACACACGTTGGCTATTACACTAGTTCTGTCCTGTCAGGGCCAACGTGAAGATGTCCGATACAGAAATCGAAATTGCACTATGCGCTTTTACAGTACAGTGAAAAATATTCAGATAATATTGTATTTGAATAAAAATATTATGTGATATTTTCAACCATTAAAATTATCAGATATTTTTATTCAACTAATAATTTTTAACCATTAACGCCAACTCTAGTCTCAACCACTAGACCACGGAGACGGTTAGAACCTACAAATATTAGTAGGTTGATACTAATATTATAAATGTGAAAGTGTGGATGTTTGGATATTTGTTACTCAATCACGCAAAAACGGCTGAACGGATTTGGCATGCATGTAGCCTTTGACATGGAAAAGAACATAGGCTACCATTTATCCCGATTCCTTAAATAGTTCCCGAGGGAAAATTGAAAATTGTTAACGAGCGAAGCTTTAGACCCAATTCTGAAGCCCACGCAGACGAAGTCGCGGGCAGAAGCTAGTAGTTAATAAGCTGTCCATGCGAACCAATGCTCTAGAAATTCCATAACGGCCAACGTGTGGACGGATCGCCAACGTTGGTGCAGGCAGATTCCTTTGATGAAACACCTGCCCCTTTTTTTCACTTAAGCACCACCATTTTTTCCTAATGGTGGTGGTATGTCATACATTGTTTCGGATTACATACCACATGGTATGTATGTACTTCAATCCTATTTCGCTAGAGCTAAGTTACATGGCTGTGATGATGATGTGCGACATGATCTATGCGTAATTCATTGCCGGATCGTAATGCGTAGGTGTGCACAAATTAATAGTCGCCTTTGCTCTGCTGCCCTTTACTCCGTAAAGCGCTACCACGAATCCTTAGCTCTCATTTTTTGCATGCATCCTTAGCATAATTATTATAAAATTAAAGCATAGTCTCATTCAGCTATACTTAACCTGCCCGGCCCGCCGGACCTTTATGATTGGCTTATCTTGAGCTACAAAAATTGTAAACCATGCAGGGAAACTGGGGGTGCACCAAGGAAATAAAATAAGTAACTAGTTAACCCTACCGGGGTTGCATTGAATGTGCCCGTGCGAGACTTTTTCTTTTGGGTTATTCACCAACTCGACACGAGAAACTGGACACACGTGTGCCCAGTTGGTGAAACTCAAAATTAGTATCACTTATTATTTCGTCAACTAGACACGCCTAATTTTTGACGCGTGTCTAGGTGGTGAAACTTAAATTAAACCACTTTTATGTTTTCGCCAACTGGACACACGTCCGCATTTTACCCGAAACCATGACAAAAGTACAGTCGTGCAGATTAATATTTTATGTCACAATCATCATTGGCAACTAAACATCCCACTGCATGGGTTATTTGTGTCATTGCAAAATTATTCACCATTTGTGAATTTATAAAGAATATACAGGATGTAACTGAACACCCCAATAACATTTAAGGGGCATATAAGGTAGATACAAAATGGACATTACAATACGGTATTACAACTGACATTACGGGACGGTCCCGCAAAATGCGGGACGGTTGGCCGCCTTAATATTGTGACATGTTGTATTTGACTCTTGTTACAAGAGACATTACGAGAGAAAAAAAATGAGTTTGTCTCTGAGGATGTGAAATACAAGTGTTGAACCTAAATGGTGGGTCATGTTTTGACTTGCTAACTCGCGCGTCCTATTATTTTAGGTTTTCATTGAAAACATTTGACATAGATCGTAATTTAAGAATTTATTGCAAAAAATTTCATTAAATGGACTGTTTGGTTATGGATAATTTTAAGTATAAGTGACATCGTACACATATGTACTTTCTGAAAAGAGTAACTGCATAGTTTCTTTTTCTCTGTAGAAACCACATTCGAAATAACGCCGCTGTAGATTTTGTATACAATTAAGTTGGCAAACAAGGATACTGCCCACCTAATGGTTACTGGTAACAGTCACCTATACCCGCACAGCAAATCTGCAACCCCTTTTTTTTGTTTGTCGGGAAAATGCCTGGCGCACTTCCAGCTTACCAGGGGATTGGCAGCGGGGGTATGTGGGGCTTGCACCCACTAAAACCCCGACAGCGTCCTACAACCGCATAGCCCAGGGGAGTCTTCCGGGAGTCCGATTAGATTCGTCCAGAGCTAAACCCTAGATACGGTTAGCTGCCTTCTGGACAGCTACGTCTTTGAGTTGAGAGGGCAGACTCAAAGCTGCCCCCCATATCACCGCTAAGAAGGCGTAAGGGATACGCACGCCACCTCCCCGGAACCAGATAGCGAGCTACGAACCATCCCCGGTCCGCAGCTCAAGGTTAACTGACGGCAACTCCTCCCTCAATCGCGGAGATCTTATATATGATATGTAAAGCGTCGAACGCGCTTGTTCGGGGCCACCCGGCAAGCCGAGCTACCCACCTGTGAGCTGCTGTAAGTCCGGCATCGGCGCAAGGGCCGCAGTGGGGCGAGGCGACGCAGGTCGTCGCCTTATGCCCGGTCTCTCCGCACCGGAAACACTTCCGGCTGCGGTCGACCTCCTCCATACAAAGTGCGGCTATATGGCCCACTTTTAAGCACCTGTAGCAGCGGGTCGGTCTGGGGGACAAAAGCCGCACCCCAGCCACCACCAACACCGACGTCATGGCGGTGGCGACGGGAACAGTGGCGTGAGTCATTCCCATTCCCGAGAGCCCGCGTGTAACTTCACTGACTCGGATCTGCTCTTCGGGACAGCCTTCAGCTCGGCCCAGTGCTGCCGCGATGTTTTCCTTGCTAATGGAGTCAACGAGGCTCGTGATATACAGATCAACGTGTTTCACGGGCCTCGTTACTCGGATTTCCCCAGGGAGCATGCGTTGGATTAGAGCATCAATTCCTGCTGAGTGCTCTTCACTGCGCTCCCCGACGACCTCTATAATACGGCCTCCAGTGGACGATCTCCTCACTTTAGGGGCAGGAACTATACAAAGTCCGGTTTAAAGCGTTTGCGTAGGTCAGGCCTGCCATGCCTTCTACCGGAGGCAGCGAAATAACCACTGAGGCGCGTTCAGAGCTTTCGCGCGAAGTACAACTTTTCGCTCTAACCCCGTTCAATGCTTTCGAGCGTGACAACCGGGTGAAACAACCGGCCCGTTCAAGACCTTTGAGTGTCGGCGCGAGTTACAAACGAACAACCATCGAATTTGATGGTTGTAAAACGCTCTGACGTTTATGACTGAAATACTCTTACGTGATTGGATGATATTGGCGGCCATATTCTATAATGTCATCTACTAGAATGAGAGAGAAATAAAAAATCATGTGAAAGAGGGAGATAAAAGATTTGGTTGCTGCAATCCGTTCAACGTCTTTGAGCGAGTTAAAAAACAACCGGACAACTATACCCAGAGGCGCTGAACGCGCCTCTGCTGCCGACTTCGGCACTCGGTGGTTGGGCTTGCCAGACCTACACTTACGCTTTCTTCTTCTCTTTCTCCTTTCACCCTGTCCACTCCCTGGGCCAGATGGAGCAGCAGAAGCAAAGGGCCAAGTATTAGTAGCGTTTGCCGCACCCGTAGTAGGTGCTGCAGGAGCCTTTTTTCTGACGCCATCTTCTAATCATCTGGGGAGCTTTGGTCTGCTCAATCCATTGTCTCGTCCGGTTATTTTTCACTGAAGGGGGCACCACACGCTTGGGCTCCGCAACCTCACGGGTCATCTGGCGGGATGGTGGCTGTTCAGCCAAGGCCCTGACTGTTTTCTGTCTTCCGCCTTTGCACGTCACGGGTATCTGTCTCTCCACTCCACTCTCCGTCTGAGGACTCGGAGATAGGAGTCGCACGTGAGGGTGCTGCTACTGGTAATGAGGCAGCAGCTCCCTTCCTCCTTTTGACCGGTGGTCGAGTGATTGGATCAGGCCGGACTGTTTCCTCGCTTACAAAGCTCGCTCGTGGTGGTGTGGGGCGAGGCAATATAATGTGAGTATTAGCGGCTGGTGCAAGATGAGCCTTTAGTGCCTCGAACCTCGCATCAATGGTCAGACTCAATTGAGTCAGCTGTGCCGCTATCTCGCGAATCTCATCACTGTTTGAGGTCTCTCTGGGGACGGAAGGGGGCAGAGAGCACCTCGGCGGCGTTCCTGGCACCGGCTGATCATCAGCGGCAACCGTATCGCCTGCCAACCCCTTATTCCGCTCTTCCTGTCAGACTCTGTCAAGTGGCGGTGCGTCTCTTTTTTTAGTCGCTGCAGCTCTGCGCTTAAAGGCGACCTCTGATGACTGGGTTCGCCCCTCCATTTCCTTGAAAATGCGCCAATTTCCGCTGCGGCATCCTTAAGGTGCATAACACATTGCACCGGACACCGCTCCGGTGTGCGGCGCTGCGGTTTTTAATTTTGACTGAAGAATCTTAATTTGTATACAAAAACCGCAGGGTATAACACACTCACACCGCATGCCCGTGCGGTTGTGCGGCGCGCGCGACGGCACCGCACTCCCGGACGGTGATGCGGTGCGGTCCGCGGGGTACGCCACACTGAGCCGCAGTATCGTACGGATTTTTGCGTAGAAAGGACGTGCATACGCGTAATAGATCTCGACATAGATAATGCGGCGATGCGGGGCGTCGTGCACCGCAGCCCCGGACGGTGATACGGAGCAAACCGTATGGTGGCACGGTTCCGTGCCGCCGCAGCCGCATGCGGTTTTCGTCCCTCCGTACACCGCAGCGGTGTCCGGTGCAATGTGTTATGCGCCTAAGCATCTTAACAAAGGTCACCTTAAGATTGCCGGAGCGGAGGGCAAAGTGCTTTATGCAGTCTAAACGCTGGGCTGCCATGCGGCCAAGCTCGTTAGCCTAGTGCATTGAGCTTGGTCTCCGTGAGGTCCGATTGCCTCAGCTGAGCAATGGGCGATTTCGGGCCCTTTTTAGGCGGCCGAGTTCGGAGTGCAGGAGTCCTCTGCTCCTTTCTCAGCTCCGCTTCCGCCTCACCATGCCACCTCTCCGCTAGGGCCATTTTAGCCGCTAGATCGGCTTTCTTCGATCTAGGGGTTTCCGACTCTTCTCACCATCATTTCAGTGACGGGGGCCGGGGCCCTATCAAACTTGGTTTTAACCGGTAAATTTTCACTACCAACACTAAAATTCACGAAAAACCAGTAAACTACATAAATCGGTATAAACTGGTAAAGTGCAACCTTTAACCTAAATAGATTTCGTTCTGGGGTCAATGACCGAAACCGGTTAAGAATTTCAACCGGTTTTCGAGCCCTGTAACGAGATGCACTTCTTGAGGGAAGGCTTTCCATAAAAATATAGACAGAACAAAAGTGAGAAAATTGAATTGTGAGAGGGACATTTGTGGAGGCCATTAGAGACAGAATGAAACATGTTATTATAGGAGGTCGTATTATATTGACTAGTTATTGAGTAATGAATACAGAGTCAATAAGGCTATGATATCCCTATGCTGTCATATAGGTAACCAATTAGAATGGCGTGAATGCAGACATTATGATTGAATTTCCTTTATTCAAATGTGAATTTTATGCACTTGTTTAGACCTTAATTTTCAGTCTATTGAGTAGATCTGCATTCAGGTCGAAATAGCAGACATTACTGTAATC
Organism: Schoenobius gigantellus; assembly: GCA_963935595.1. Classification (NCBI taxonomy): domain Eukaryota; kingdom Metazoa; phylum Arthropoda; class Insecta; order Lepidoptera; family Crambidae; genus Schoenobius; species Schoenobius gigantellus. Next base: position 25,180,168 of record OZ012553.1, on the reverse strand, counting down.
TATGATTGGGAAGATTAGTCACTAGTTTAAACACATTAGTAGGTGGGAACAATTAATAGCACACCTTAAGGCATTGTGAAAATCACATTCTCATTTATTGCATCTATCTAAATACATAAAACGACAATGAATGAGAATGGTATAAGTCTCGTGGTTTCCTAGTGTCAAATTCCATAACAGTACAAAACCATTTATGCTCAGGCACAACACATATGTTTAAATCTTTTAGTAGACAGAAAACATACCATTATGATAAGGGTTTGAAATTGATGACTAAATGAAATATTGGCTTGTTCCACTGACAAATTCAGCCTCTCTAGTTCTGGAATTTGAAGTTTCTTGAAATATTTCTTGTTGGTTGTCCTTACAATAATACATTTTTCTTCTTTGTTTGCACTAACTGAGTAAGTATCAATTGAATAGGGTAGGTTTCTGATTCTCCATTCCAAATTAATCCGAGTGTTCCTTCTTGTCAGGGTGGGCTGAAATATTTGTGAAGGATAAGTTAAAACTTTGTGATTTCATAGTGAGAGAGGCATCTTGGCAACCCATGTATACTCTGTGCGGATGCTGAGTCCATGGCATTGCATGCATTGCATTGCAGCCACGAAGGGTGTCTGGAACATGCCCAGGTGTAAGTTTAATTTCATACTTTACCAGAGGGACTCTGTATCAGGATCAACTGCTTGGGTACCTCGGTCTTACCTATTTCTGCCACAAAGCAGTAGTGTTTGCATTGCTGTGTTCCAGTTTGAAGCGTAACATATGGCACTTTACATCTGATGTCACAAGTTGGCAACATAAACTGGTTCTTGTGAGAGTGCAGAGTTGCTGCAAATCTCACAAGAACCACAAGTACTATAGGTGACTGTTACCACTTACCATCAGGTGGGTTTTCCAACTTAAGTTTACTTGTTTCCCAACTTAGGCTGAGTTCCAAAACGGATAAGTTTCGCTCGGTAAATAGCTAAATTGACTCAATCCCAGTTCCAAAACACATCGGAGGATTTTTATCGAGGTGTTTTGGAGCAACTTTGCTGAGTCAATTAGATCCTGGAAAGAGCGATTTATTTATCCTATAAAATTCAGGGGTAGTAATTATTCTGTCATGGTTGTTATGTTAATGTCAACTGCCACAACTGACAGTAGTGACAGTTGACATTAACTTAACGCGGTAAATTGTGAAAATTCTAAAAGAATTATTGTAGCAAGTTTGCACATTGCAATTAACTTCAAATCTAGAAAGATATAGCGACAGCGAGTGATCATAGAACATATACTCTCTACCAAGAGATAGCGATGAAACAAAATATGGGTGAGGTTAGAAAATCCACAGATAACGCGTTCCGCGATGCTAGGCCAGAATTCTTCGTGAAATCACTTTTTACCCCATTCCAAAACTGATTTTCAATCGGGTAAATTTACCCGACAGAAAATTTTGTTTCGGAATGCAACCTTAGTTGTATATAAAAAAATAAGCCTCCCACAGGACGGGGTGGTTGATCTATCTCCTTGTGATAATTGTGATTGTGCAAACAGATCTAACTTATCATCCCATTACAGTGTCCTGAAGTGTCTCATAAATTATCCAGGGTGATAAAAAAGTAACAGTGTATACACAATTATTACTTAAACTTTTTCTGTTTACCTGGTCTTTACTCTCAATTATATCAGCAGCTTCGTTTTTTGGGGTAGCTTCGTGAATAGGGTCTCCTATTTCTACAAACCATTTACCCTCTCCCCCTAATTTACCTTTAATTTTCCAAGCGCGTCGCAAAAGCACACAAGTGTCAACATTATACTCCTCCACCATTTCTTTGTCATCATCAAATTTATAATGAATCTTTTTGATTTTATCCTCTTTGAGACAAGATTTCTCAGAGTCTATCAGAGACTTGTACCATATTGTATTTTTATACATTTTATCAGTTTGATTGTAGCTCTTCGCAAAATTCTCTCGAAGTCTCTTTTCAAAGCTAATGCTATTATCGGTCTTGATGTCGTACAGTTCGATCAAATTTGATTTTCTTTTCATGTTTTTTTGGTTACTATAGTAACAGAGTTATAGTTTATTGTTTGTTTGTTGGGATCTTGGCTCGGCTATACATTTAACGATTTTATTTGTATTTGGAAAATAGGCTATGTTTTAATAACTTTCTTCCTAGATGTACACATGATCACTACGTTTTATACATTCACCTGAGTATCACACTTCACAGTCACGTTTTTTTAATTAATTATACCTACTTTACCACAACTAAACTTTTTTTTTTTGATCCTCTTATATGGCAACCATTTTTTTATAGATTTCGAAGACTGTATTGTTTTTCACACACACACAGACTAACGTCACACACACAGACTAACGTCACACACACAAACACACCAAGGCCCGTTCCAGCTAAGCACGGATTTGCAACATTTTCAACATTTTTAGCATCAACGCGTTTCATTTGGCTTTGGTGTTAATAACATTTCGTGCTGGTTTCGTATGTTCCACATAAACATTTTTGCCACGAAAAGTTAACATCAAATACTCATGCTAATAGAATAATAGATGGGTCCTCCCTCCGATACCATTTTTTGACAGCTTTCAAATTTGACATTTGGATACTTTTTTTCATGAACCAAAAAGATTTTTTAGTGGATTTCATTATTAAATTGAATGATATTTATAGTTTAAGCCGATTTTGATTTAGGTATATTATTTGAAATATTAAGTTACTGGACTAAGTAGGTAGGTGAGACGTCAAAATTCAGCACGAAAAATCAGTTCATACCTTAGATAAAGAATGAATAGATAGGACGTGACCGTATACCCGTAAGGGACAGACATAGATGACGTCATACCTGCCTAAAGTAGATGGGTATACCAGTGTTGCTTTAAGTTTTACCCTACTTTATGTTTATAGTGGCTTTTACCACTATAAACATAAAGTAGGGTTGATTGATCTACGTATTTTTTTTGAGACATTTTAATGAGCGCCCCTCGCTCAATAATATGTCTCAAAAAATAAAAGTGGGAGGAAGTTGCGATTTTTTTATTGAATTCTTCATTCAACCTTCGCCGCAGTCTAAAGTTATTTACACTTTTAAATAAAACTACACTTTTCGGATTTACTCGAGTATATTTCGTTTTAAAACATTTTACTATTATTTATTTAAGCTATTATGTAAACATCTTTACAAATATAAGAAAAAATATAAGGAATCATCATCATCATCCACACGCGTCCACTGCTGGACATAGGCCTCTCCAAGTGCTCGCCACTGAGCACGATCCGCGACCACTCGCTTCCAGCTTTTGCCAGCTAGGTACCTTGCGAAGATCGTCGCTCGATTAAGAATACAGCGGGCAATAATCATTGTTTTTTCTTTATCTCTGCAGTTTATTTAAAATCCAATATTTACACATTTACTAAATATTTGTGAAGATTTAGAAAATGAATAATTAAATTTTAAATAAACATTTTACAGTATCTAAAATGTCCAACTACTAATTTTGCATCATTAACTTACACTTCAAATCACTTTACACATTTTCAAGTGTGACTACTTTTTTTCCCAATCGTCTAAGCGATTGACGCACTGGCCGTAGTTTTTTATTTGATGACCTCGCTGATTGTTTCAAACCCAGCATTTGAAGCCGCATTTTTCCCTTTCGGGGCGTATTCAAATTTGAACCGAAATCCAACACCGATGCGTCCTGAAACAATATGTATACAGGTTAAAAATAAAAGCAGGTTCTAATTTTACAACATTAAAAATATTAATTAATAAATTTTTAAACTGTATCTGTACTAATGGTCAGACATGTTATATTAATAGAAAATGACCAAAATCAAACCATTAATAATATGTTTGGCCATAGCAAAATAGTAGAAAAGGATTTGGTACCTACCCTACCCATGTTAATCCAAAACTGTAAAATAAATTTCGATATCCCCCATAAAAATAGTTGGGTTTGTGAAAAATAAATTTAAGTTTTGGCTTGATAGGGTATGTACCTTGTAGATATAATATGTATAAGTTACTGACCTGTAAAAAAAGTTTAGGAATAGCACCACTCCTAAGAAAAGTGCCTTTTTTGTTTTTCTGAATCCACTCTTGTTCAAAATGCTTAGAACACATTCGGGTATGCTTGGTTGGCTGCCAATTCAATCGACCAGTAGCTTTAACCCAACTGTTTTCGAGTAGTTATCTCCGAAGGAAATCTGTTAAATACAGACAAACAAGCAAATGGAAAGTCTCACTTCAAAAGAATTACCTTTGTTATCTAAAATGCTCAAATTTTTATACTTAAATATGTGAATATTAATGTAACACAGAAACTAATATGTGAGTTCCCTTTCACGTAACAAATTACCTACGAATCAAGGAAAAATAGTCGTAGCGTAACTGGTATCATTATAACCCGGCAAAATGTTATACGCGTTGGCTGTATACGTGACCATATTGTATGGCGACATTCCTAGCTTGTTAGGTTAACAGTAACCTTACTACTTAGTTTGAAATTTCATGTTTAATCCCATAATATGATTGAGAACCTTAGTAGAAGGATAAAATATTGCAATATAACTTGTATTTATAATTTAAAAAATAGTTTTGGAGCTTTTTATTGACACAATTTAGGTCTTACCTGTAAAAGGTTATATTTTCCTGTTTTGTAGCACTATCACTATTACAACCTAAAACGGAGCAGTGCACCATGATTTAAATGTTCAAATAGTTAACAATTACACTAATTAAAGTGTTAAATAATTACACAGTAAGCTATAATTCACACAACAAAATTCTTCCACGTATTTGTTTAGCACCAGACGCTGGTGATAAACAATCCCCACTACCAGTTTCACCTATATACGGTAACAAGGACAAAAAAAAATGATGCCATCTTCTTCTTTCCTTTGGCAATGTGTATAAGTTTATCTCTTTTCCTCATGTTTGACGGCTTTTATAGCCCATCTATTTCATTCTATATCTATGGTTCATACCGTTTCATTTGTAACAATTAGCGCGGCTAAAAATGCCAACATTTAAAAGAAACGCATAACGAGGCTATCATCAGATGTCAGCACCAGCAAAGTGGTGATGGTTAAATGGAACATAGCTCAAACTATTAAGCCGCGTCCGCTGCGCCAAAATTTTAACAAAACATTGTAGGTACACAAACATTGCCTTTTTTCGGTAAATGGCAGATTCTGGAAATGGCAGATTCTATGAACGGCAGATTCTGGAAATGGCAGATTCTTGAAATGGTAGATGTACAGTCAAATAACGAATTGCACTTCGTTCGAACCTTTTGACAATTTATTTGCTTGCTCGACCTGTATTTACAAAACATAGTGGAATGGGTTGTTTAAAATTCCCCGCCGCGAAAATTTGGAATGACTTACCACCTCCTGTACGGATTAGTGCACATCAATCATGCAAAACTCTTCGTAAAAAAAATTGCACTGGCTGTTTTTAAAGCAATCCACTGATGTACTGTCAATGGGCTATGTTTTGTAACGCTAGCTGATTCAGTCTATTCTCTTATTTTGGGGATGTTTTTTGCATTAGCACCCAGCAAAATGCCACTGCATTAATTCTAGGCAGTATATTTTTTATTTTCAATTACGTTGGAACTTCTTGGTTTTATGACTACTTGGTTAGTGCCGCCCACTTAAAAGTATATATAGAACAACGATTTCATCTATCTCGGGTCGCAAATAACATGTTAGGGTAGCTGCACTGGGGAAATACGCCAGAGATCAGGCATGGCTAAGAGTGCGATGGCGAACTTGGAGAAGATATGGAGAAACCGGAGCATTCGTCGTAAAACTAAAGTGCGTTTGGTGCGAGCGCTTGTTTTCTCTATATTTCTGTACGGCACAGAGACGTGGTGCATGAGAAGCCGTGATTGCAGTAGGATTGATGCTTTTGAAATGTGGGTGTGGAGAAAAATGCTCCGAATACCGTGGACTGCCTTAAGGACCAATGAGTCGATTCTGAAAGAGCTCAACATCAAAAAAAGGCTCTCTGTCATCTGCCAAGAACGGGAGCTGAGCTTCTTCGGACATATTATGCGATCTCCTAAGCATAGTCTTGAGAGGCTTTTAATATTGGGTCGCATTGAAGGCAACCGCGCCATGGGCAGAACACCAGCTCGATGGTCAGACCTCGTTAAAAAAGCAGTGGGTGGTAGTATCTATCAAGCGGTTCATTCCACCCGAAACCGTGCGCTCTAAAGGAGCATTACATATGGTCGCGATCCTCAGCAGTGAGGGAACGACGAAGAAGAAGAAGATATAGAAAAAATAAATTACAATGTCATTATCATGTCAGGATTTGGGGTCCCTATTAGACCATCTCACACAAAAAAAACAGCTTCAAGCTTAAGCATCAAGCTTCCATTTCCCTATTAGTATAAAGATCCTGATCAAATAATTAAAATACTATTAAATACATTAAAGGCATTTTGCTTCGTAGGCAGTATAAGGTTTAGATCAAATGTTGTAAAGTCATATTGCAAGGTAGGCATTATCCTTCCTAGTTCCTAGTCAATATAAGCTTCCTAATCAATATAAGGTTTAAGTAAAATGCTGCAAAGTCGTTAGGATTTGTAGTAGGCATGCTGCCTCTGAAGAGCGTCGATGGCGCTGTGGACTCGGTACTTGCCTTCCAATCGAGAGGTTCGGGTTCGAGACCGCCATGTACCAATATGTTTTTCGGTTTTTCGAATTTCATATGTACATTTTCTGACGCTCCTACGATGAAGGAAAACATCGTGAGGCAACCTGCATACATCTGCGAAGAAATTCAATGGTGTATGTGAAGTCAACCAATCCGCACTGGGCCAGCGTAGTTGACTAAGGCCTAATCACCCTAACATAGGATTGGCTCGAGCCCCTCGGTGGGGACACGTAGTAATATGATGATGATGCTGATGACGATGATGATGCTGCCTCTGATCAGAGAGCAATTTTTCCTGTTGTGGGTACAGGAAAAATTGACGGACCAATTGTTTTAGGACTAATTATTATTATACTTATCGGAGAGTCATTAATTTGTAATTCTACATGGGGATTTTTTTTATTCTACAAAAAATTCCGTCTATAAAAAAAGCTCTATGTAAGAACCTACTTTAAATATAGTTACAGAAATAATCGATAGGTTCTTATTATTAATCTATTTTTAGTTATTTCAATTTAATCCAACAATCTATTCAACAATAGGCTCTGGACAAAAAGAATGTTTGTAGATAAGTAAAGTATGATTTTGCATATCTAAGAATTTTTATATTGAAAAACAAAAAAAAATATCTCAAACAAATATTTTAGTTATTATTATTATTAGTCATATGGATTTTCATCCTAATATTGTCATACTTCAATTGTTCTTTTCAATATGAGGAAATTATGGACACCCTATAAAAAAGGGAGAAACGGCCTCTCTTCCGGCTATCCCTCTTGGCTCGTTTTTCTGGTCAGATAACTCAGTCCTGTTTTGATTATTAAGTCCATAGTATCACTTCAGAGCAAACGGGAAAATGCTAACTGAAACAGAGGCGACAGTGGCCAATGTCAGTCAAGGCTGTTGATTTTGGAACCTACCAAATTGAGCTGACTGTACAAATTCTGCCGTTTCAAGAATCTGCCATTTTCAGAATCTGCCGTTTACATAATCTGCCATTTCCAGAATCTGCCATTCACCGAATAAAGGAAACATTGTTCAATTGAACATTTCCCGTCCGCTGCGACTTTAGCAATGTTTAGTAAACACATGCTTTTTTAACAAATCTTTATATTCAAAAGTAAAAAATGAGTTCCGACGAGGAAGACGTGAACGTTGTTTTAGCTGTGGTGGGTTTAGTTCTTGGAAGAAGAAAAAGAAATAAGAGATATGACACGGAGTTCTAGACTGTAACGTCTTCTTGCGTCAAAATCTAACACAAAATGAACGGTTTCCCCTTTCCGCAGGCGAACGCGGGGGATGTTTTCCACTAGCTCCGGCGAACATGTTCAAGTGATTATGTTCGACGAAACACATAGGCCACGCCCCTAAACAATGTTTTCTAACCATGTTTTGTTAAAATTTTGGCGCAGCGGACTCGGCTTTAGGTGAACAAGTTGCATTATAATAAAGTGATCCTAAAAATTGAAGTGTAGTGTACACAGACTACATAACAATAATATAATACTGGGTTATTGTGTGCTTGTTTAGACAAGCAAAATGAAGAACTTTTACTATGGGACCAATCTCGAAATCGCGAAAAAAAATCAGCTGTTCCATACAAATGTTCAACATTCACTGAACCTAAATGTATGGAACAGCTGATTTTTTTCGCGATTTCGAGTTTGGTCCCATAGTAAAAGTTGTTCATTTTGCTTGTCTAAACAAGCATACAAAATTTGGGTCTTGATGGAAAAAGAACTCGGTATAATGACAAACAAAACTGAAAAGATGGAAAATTAGAAAAATAAATATAGGCACTGAAAAACGTGGGAGAAGGACCAAAATGAAGAAGACGAAAACTAACTACAATGATGGACTGTATTAGAAATAAAGAAATATATAAAAACGGAAATTGATAGAAAAACAAACTTGCAATCTTATACACATCAATAACCAAAAAGCACCACAAACAAGCTCAATGTATCTAGGATACGACTAGCACATTAAAGATTTAGACAATAATTTGAACCAAAGAAACTTAAAGTATGGTTGCAAGGAGTCCGCAACAACCTTAATCACATATTTTTTGAATGTCGTGCCTTCAACTTGCAGAGAATTATTTTTATTGAAGACCTGCTCAATATTTAGAAATCACCTGATAAAATACCTCAAGATATGAAAATAATTTTGCGAAACAGTAACACCTACAAGACACTTTACAATTACGTCAGAGCAACAATTAACCGAATTTGGAAAAAAAATCCAGGATATCCTAAATTGTGACGATGGCTGTATGGCTATGCCTTTGCCTATCTCAGTGAGACAAAGATATAAAAGAACATGAAGATAACAAGAAATGGATAGTTTATTAATTACTGATTGCAGAAGTGTTTTAGAAGCATTAAATAATCCATGTTACAATGCAAAAACTTCATACATCCTAATATGAAATTAGAGAAAAGATGCTAGCTCTGAAGTGTAATGGGTATTGATGTCAAATTGTTCAGCAGGCCTATTCGCTAACTACGGTTGGTAACTAGAACTGTCATTTTTGAAAGACACTACATCCATTACTCGTTTAGTGATCTTATGTGTTACGGCAGCGTTCATAATAGCAGTAATGGATGTTAAGTTCCTTTCAAAAATGACAGTTCTAGTTTGCAACCGAAGTTACAGAATAGGCCTGCTGGACTCCTGCAGGCCTATTCGCTAACTACGGTTGGTAACCATAACTGTCATTTTTGAAAGGAACTTTATATCCACTACTGGTTTATTGATCTTATGCGTTACGAAGGCGTTCATGATAGCAGTAATGGATGTTAAGTTCCTTTCAAAAATGACAGTTCTAGTGAGCAACCGAAGTTAGCGAAAAGACCGGCTGGGCATATTGGTGTAAAGGGAAATGAATCAGCAGATTATTTAGCAAAAACAATAGCTCGGAACAATTACATTCCACATAAATCAATAATGCTGCCCGTGACGGAAATTATTAACATTTTAAAACAACACATCAAAAACCAGTGGACTATAAAATGGAGGAAAAGTCTCGAAATTAAAGGAAAATGGCTAGGTAAAGTTATGAAAATGAAGATAATGGGCAGATCCTGGTTCGATGAGAAAGAATATCTGTGCAGATTATTTTACACTACCATATGTCGTATACGTTTAGGTCACGGATCATTTAATGCCCATCTGCATAGAATAAAGCTAGTTGCCTCACCCGAGTGTACTCACTGCCATCAAAATATTCAAGACCTCAATCACATATTTTTTGAATGTCGTGCCTTTAACTTGCAGAGAATTATTTTTATTGAAGACCTGCTCAATATTTACACATCACCCGATAAAATACCTCAAGATATGAAAATAATTTTGCAAAACAGTAACAGCTACAAGACCATTTACAATTACGTCAGAGCAACAATTAACTGAATTTAAAGAAAAAATTTTCAGGCCCACAGGCCAGTTGAGGAGAAATTCAATCTCTCAGAGAAATGATAGTGGAAAGGGTGAATTCGTCTCTTAAAGCAATATTGGATTGGGCAGGGCTGTAGCTAGAGTCGAATTTGAGGTAGGGCAGCATTGGTTACAGGTAGGGCGGAAGTAAAAAAAATATCATAATTGACCTGCCCTCGAAGCACGAGCTCCTAAATCAATCACCATGTAGAGGTATGAGGAATACCATAGCTAACATAACCAACATGTGTTGACCAACCTGTTCCCACGGAACTAAGAGTAGCGATTGTATTTTGTGCTTCCACCTGTTTTGAGCAGTGAGGTTCTTCGTGGTCAATTTGCTCTTCAACTCTACGTTTTTTTCCAAAAAAGCTCGTATATCCATCGCAAAATCAATGAATCTTCAATTTATAGCAGTAAAAATAACAATTGTATCGATTTTTGACTAAAACACTCTTTACCGTAGACTTCACTTAACCAAACTACAAACAATCATCATAATCAATCTCTAGTTTATGTTTATTTTAGTTTAAGAGGGGATTCTCCGTACTATAGATTGCAATATAGCCCATATTGCAATCTATGGTACGAGGAATCCCCTCTTCATCACAGATATTATAATTAAATAGACCCAGCGATGTGATGGCGCTTCAAATGCCATCTATAAACGGAACAAAGAATTTTTATAATATGAAATTAATGTCACAAACTGTGGTATGTTCGAAAAAGTTTCGATACCAATCGCTACAATTTTTTTTTATCTCAAACTATGAACAAACAATTTTAAAAATAATAATTTAACCAGTTTTTGGTATTTTTAAGGTAGGGCATTGTGATTTCAAGGTAGGGCATTGCCTCACAATGCCCCCCCCCCCCCAGCTACGGCCTTGGGATTGGGGGGTTGCCAATAGAGTCGAATTCAACGCTGACAAAACGCAGGCGTGTCTATTTAGCGCTAAAAGCACAGAACACAGACCTCTTTCTGTGTTCTGTGGCTAAAAGGACCCCATTTCATCTGACTCCTTCTTTCCTGAATGTATCGGTACCAATAGCAGATAGCCTAAATATTCTGGGTCTTGAGTTATCCTCTAATCTGAATTTCGGCAAATTCATAGAGTCCAAGGAAGCGCTTGCTGCGAAAAAGCTTGGCATCCTATTTAAGGTTAAACAGTAATTCACACCAGAACAACTCTTGAAACTTGACCAAGCTTAAATTCGAACGTGTAGTACTGTTCCCACCTTTAGGACGGCTCTGCCAAATATCAGCTGGCTGCTATTTATTATTATTCCATTAATTCGGGGCTATTTGCGTCACTGCGACCTGCAAAGATCTATTGTGAGAGGAGCACATGTAAGGCCTAATAAGTAAGACTTATTAGGCCTTACATTACATGTGCTCCTTTAGCTGGGCACTGTCCAGGGGCCCGATTCTCAGTTTTTTAGAGATATCTCTAATTCGACATATCTCTAATACTTTGCATCTCTACTAAAAATCTCTATGATATGAAAAAAATGTCGATTGCTATCTACCACTAGGCATAGACATTTCTCTATCGTGACATTTTGAGAATACGGAAACTGTGAAATATTCGACATCCGCCATTTAATTTCGACATATGTCGAATTCGACATTATGTCTATGGCTTGAGAATCGGGGGCCAGGAATGATAAGATATTCCCAGCTTGGATTGTTTTTATATCGTCTGGGTCGAGAATGTGTCTCCCCAGTTGTCGGTTTCTCTTGTGAATAAGGGGTTCACAAAAGCACAGGAGGTGCATTGGTGTTTCACGCTCCTGTTCACAGAATCTGCAAGCATCAGTATCTTTTAGTCTCATATTGAACAGATGCCTGTTCAGCTTGCAGTGTCCAGTCAGAGCCCTAATCATCACGCTCAGGTTGCCCCTGTTGAGCTTCAGCAGCTCGTCAGTGCGCTTCTTGTTTCGTTGTCCCAGGTCATTTAGTTTTTCCACACAGTCTTTTACTAGCTTCGATTTTATAACGTTGCCGTTTAGTGCTAGTAAAGCTGTCTGACTGTCCGAGTAAATTACTATATTTTGGTTAACGTATTTTCGCCTGCGGTTGGCTTGTACACATTCAATTATGGCATAAACTTCCGCCTGGAAAATAGTGGCATATTTGCCAAGGTTTACGCTTTTGCTAACCTTGGGCTTGGCAGCATATATGCCACATCCTACGTTAGGGCCCATTTTGGAGCCATCGGTGAACCACACCAGGCTTCCAACATCTGAGGGATCACTATTAGAGCGTTGAGCCCAGTCCTCCCTTTTAGTCAGTTCTACAGAAAAATTATTGTGGAAGCTGAATTCTGGAAGCAAGACATCTGATGTCATTGCGAGTAGTGGACATTCAAACACTTTTTGGTGCAAAGACCTCATTGTTTGAGATTTCCAGTGTTTTATGCCAGCGTTAGTCCTGTAGATGCCAGCCTTCATCTCTTTCTCAATAAAGAGGTGGAGAGGTGGGAGGCTGAGAAGTGCATTTAGGGCTATAGCCGGAGTTGATCGAGTAGCACCCGTTGCCATAAGGCACGCAGTGCGCTGCAAGCCTGTCAATTTCCTTATGGCAGTTACTTGCAGTGCTTTTGAACCCCATACCGTGCAGGCGTAGGATATTGAGGGTCTGACAATGGTGGTGTAGAGCCATAGGGCGATTTTAGGGTTTAACCCCCATCTCGTCCCCGTTAGACGTTGGCATATTCCTAAGGCGGTTTTAGCCTTTTGGATGATGTTTTTGAGATGTGATTCCCAGGTCAGTCTCTTGTCGATGGTTACGCCCAAGTATTTGACTTCTAAGGAGAATGGTATAGTTGTTCCATTAATAGTCAGTTCTAGGAGCTTATCCAGCTTCCTCTTCCTAGTAAATGGAACAACTATTGTTTTGGAAGGATTTACAGTCAGATGATTATCCGAACACCACTTAACAATCATGTTAAGGGTTTTCTGTAAAATTGAAGATACAGTACTTTGACAAGGGCCCATGACACAGGCCACTACGTCGTCAGCATAGCTCTGTACGTTAAGATCCATTTCCGAGGATTTAACTTAAAGTTCATCTATGACAAGGGACCATAGCAGTGGCGATAATACGCCTCCTTGCGGGCAGCCCCTTGTCCTTTGAAGCTTCTAGTTATCCCATGGAGGTTTATTTTAACAATTCTGTTTTGTAGCATTGCAATTATCCACCGGGTCGTTGTGTCATCGATCCCTTTGATCCTCAAAGCTTTGGTTAAAGAGGTAGTGGTGACGTTATCAAATGCTCCTTCTATATCCAGAAAGGCACAGATTGCTATTTGCCTGTCCTCAAGTGCTCTTTGGATGTTGTCCGTAAGCTCCAATAAGGCAGTCTCTGTGGATTTCCCTTTCTGATATGCGTGTTGTTTCGGATGCAAGGGTAGTTCCTTGAGGCGACCTTCCCTAATGCATCCGTCAATTAGCTTCTCCATAGTTTTAAGAAGGAAGGAGGTAAGACTTATTGGTCTGAAGGACTTTGGTTGGGAGTAGTCCTTTTTTCCTGCTTTTGGTATAAACCGGACTTTGACCAATGACCATGATTCTGGTATATATCCCCATGCATAACTTGCCCGAAAGATTTTTACCGGAATTGGAGTGAGGATGTCTTTGGCTTGTTGTAATAGAGCCGGGAAAATGTCATCCTTCCCCGCTGATTTAAAGGTATTAATAGCCCAGTCTACTTTGTATGGTCTGATATTCCTTGCAGCTCTTCTCCAGTCCTCAATCGTGGGTCTGGCGAGGCGATCGAAATATTCAGAGTCATAGTACTCATGTAGAGTTATTGATCCAGGGAAGTGTGTGGTCGCAAGTACGTCAACCGTCTCTTCCTCTGTCTCAGTGTAAGTACCATCTGGTTTCTCTATAAGTCCCAGTTGGTTAGATAATGATTTGGCTAGGACTTTGTGGATCCTCGCTCCTTGAGGAGTATTGTTTATCTCCTCGCAGAATCTTCTCCACGAGCGTCTCTTAGCCTTTCTAATTTCTTTGTTGTATTCAGTTAAGGCCATTCTGTATCGCTCCCAGTCTAGGGGCGTTTTGGCCTTATTGAATAGTTTTCTTGTTTTACGCCTGAGTTCCTCGAGTTTTGGGTGCCACCAGGGTAGATATGAGCGCCGCGCCGGCGCGCCGCCGCCGCCTTGTCGTTCCTCCGCGCCGCCGCCGCCGGCCTACGGAGTCGGCGCGCCGAAAAATATCGAGCGAACACGAGATCAGTGCGATCACAGAACACATAGTGCGATCCAACATCACGAGCGTGCGCACATCTGCAAGTTGTAATAATGGGAAACTGGAAAACATACTGGTGAAAAAAATAAAAAAGAAATTCAGGACATATTGCAAGAATTTGAAAAAAAGGAGATATTGTCTTGGTGACGGATTCTGGGACTAATGTGAAAAGAGCTGCAAATTTACTCATTTAGCCAAGAGACGCCCACTGTTGGACATAGGCCTCCTCCAAGGTTCTCCACACCGATCGATCCTGCGCCTCCCGCATCTAGCGGCTTACGGCGACCTTCACCAGATCTTCAGTCTACCTTGTGGGGGGCCTACCAACACTGCGTCTCCCGGTACGCGGCCGCCACTCAAGGACCTTTCCGCCCCAACGGCCGTCAGTCCTACGAACGATGTGTCCTGCCCACTGCCACTAAGTTTTGCAATTCTTTGGGCTATGTCGGTAACTCTAGTCTTTTACGGATTTCATCATTTCTGATGTGATCACATAGAGAAACATTGAGCATAGCCCTCTCCATTGCCCTCAGAGTGACTTTGAGCCTTCTTATGAGACCCATTGTAAGCGGCCACGTCAGTTCCGTAAGTCATCACTGGCAAGGCAACACGCACGAATCTGCCGCGTAGCTTCCCGAATGCTGCCCAGCCGAGTCGGATTCGTCGTTTTACCTCTTTCTGGAAGTTGGACTTACCGAGCTGAACTATTTGCTCCAGGTAAACATGGATACTACACGGAAATTCGACAATATTTTAGTCTTGTCCATGTTCATTTAAGACCCACTTGCTGGGAAACTCTACAGAGGTCTTCGAGCATTGTGACTAAATCCTGCACGGTTTTAAATACATCCTCCAGCACAGCTGTGAACAGCTTCGGCGATATAACGTCACCCTGTCTCACACCTCGCTGAAGTCGTATTGGTTTCGAGTTCTGGTCCTGAAGGAGGACTGACATAGTGGCGTTTTCGTACAATGACTTCAACACTTGGATGTTCCGCTAGTCTATTTGGCACCTCTGGAGTGACCTAAGCACGGCCTAGTCTCGACAGAATCGAAGGCTTTCTGATAGTCCACAAACGCCAAGCATAGTGGCAGATTATACTCCTCGGTCTTCTGTATATCCTGCCGCAGCGTATGAATGTGGTCTATGGTACTATAGCTTTTACGAAATCCGGCTTGTTCGGGAGGCTGGATGTCGTCAAACCTGCGCGCGAGACGATTCGTGATAACTTTCGAGAACAGCTTGTATACATGACTCAGGAGCGTAATGGGTCTGTAGTTCTTCAACTTGGCCCTGTCGCCTTTTTTGAAGAACAGTGCCACCACACCCCTGTGCCATGCTTTAGGCGTATTGCCCTCGAGTATGACGGAGTTAAATAGCTACTGCAGCGCTTTCCGGACTGGTAGTTCACCTGCTTTCAGAAGCTCAGCTGTAACTCCATCATCACCCGGTGCCTTGTTGTTTTTGAGCTGTTTGAGAGTCACACTAATCTCGTACAGGCCGGGATGTCTTCGGTGTAATGCCGGATCAATTTGGCTCTAGGATCTGAAGAATGATAGGTGCCTGCGATGTTGTGTAAAGCTGTCCATAGAAGTGTTCGATCTCAGCCATAAGCTCAGGTCGAGACGTAATGATTCTGCCGTTCTCTGTCTTCAGCTTCGTCAGCAGATTCTGACCGAGTGACAGAATGATCTCTTGCGAACACTTTGGAGCCCTTGTTCCAATCGATGGCTTCTTTAATACGTTCCGTGTTAAATCGGTGGATTTTGCAATGGTGTAATATAAACTGATTGATACCTGCTGTGTTTACTTGTTGATTTTTATTTAATTTTATCTCTTCTCTGTAAATTATTTTAGATAAAACTGTGCTTGAACAAAAAATAACGCATTTTAATCATTTTCCCATAAAACGCTGCCTTTCTTAGTCGCGCCGCCGAAACGCCGCCGCCGCCGACACTTTCGAGTCGGCGCGCCGCCGCCAACAAATCGTCTATCGGCGCTCATATCTACACCAGGGTACTTTATTATCTTTTTTGGTCTTCATAGGGCAGCTCTCTATATAAGATGCTGTTATGGCTTCAGTTAGGAGATGTACCGAGTATTCGACCATCTCAGGTGTTTTAATGATTTTAGGGATATCTGTCAGATGTTTATTTAGACAAGCTCTATATTGCTTCCAATTAGTGGTTTTAGGATCCCTAAAAGTCAGATTAGTTGATTGATATGTCTGAACAGCGAATTTGATCATTCGATGGTCAGACATAGACGTTTCGTTGCTTACTCTCCAGTCGTTAACCATCCTGGCTAAATTGTTAGTAGCAAAAGAGATATCTAGAACTTCCTGCCTTGATCTTGTAACAAAGGTAGGTTTACAGCCTATGTTGAGGATCTGAAGACAGTTAGTTAGAATAAAATCATGAAGTAACTCACCCCTGTTGTTGACGTCGCTACTTCCCCAGTTAGTGTGGTGGGCGTTGGCGTCGCATCCAATCAGGAGTTCTACGTTGTGTTCTTTTGCATAGTCCACTACGTTTTCTAGTTCTTCTGCAGGGTTATTCCTCTCGCCGGGCAGATAGGCAGAGCAAATGATCGCCCTTCGCCGTGCAGACCCTTTGAGATTAACATAAATTGCCACCAGGTCTTCACTACAGAGCTCTGGAATTGCTAAAAATTCAATATTGTTATTGATTAGTATACATGCTCTAGGTTTGGTTCCGCCTGCAAAAGATATTACCTTGCCAGCAGAACCGAGACCCATGACTGTATTGGTGTTTGACAGCCATGGTTCTTGAATTAGAGCGATGTCGAGTTTCTGATCCACGAAGGTTTTTTCCAGCACAGCTGAAGCAGCTCTTGCGTGGTGCAGATTGATTTGTATGAACTGAGTCATTATGTATTGTGTGTATATGTTTATTTAAGCAGTTAAAAATTTTAATATATATATATGCAAAAAGTGTTTAAGTGTGCGTGTGAGTACGTGTGTGTTGTGAGGTAGAAGGCCGATCACTCTTTCTTTTGTTTTATTTCACCGTCCAGTGACGGGACCACTATGGTCTTAGAGGCGATCGGCCTCGTGTTTTGTACGTGTGTTGTGGTGTGTTGGGTGTGTGTCGTGGTGTGTTGGGTGTGTGTCTTTGTGTGTTTTGATATATTGGCGAGTGAGGGCTTTGGAGTCCTTCTCGCTTTGTGTTTGGTGGCACTCTTGGGCCTGTTCGTTTGGCCTGAGGGACCAGCAACCGCCGAGTCACCTATGCGGCTCAGTTGGGTGCCAGCCCCAGAAACCGTCGGTCCAGGTCCAAGCGTGCTGTCGCGGGGCCTTTCGGCGGTCGCTTTGTTCGCATTATCGGTTTTGTGGCCTCTAATGCGAACCAGCAGCCTCTTGTAACCCACGAGTGGCCTGAAATCGAGCTTGCCAAGGGTCTCGATCGATTTCTCGTCCAAGTAGATTACCAGGGTAGCACCCTCCTTTTCCTCCTGGAATCGCAGCACCTTCCACAAGCTCGTCCTCAGCTCATTCTGCCTCTCGATAAGTCTGAGGACATCCTTAGCGGAGGCAGATTTCGTGAGACAAGTCCTCGGTATGAAGATGATACCAATCCTCCGCCTGGGCAGTTCGCTTTCACTCAATAGTGAGAGTTCCGCTCCAGGCCAAGGCCTGATATCACCCACCCTTTTCTTAAGCCAGTCTTTGCTACGCTCATCCTCCACTCCGACTAGCAGCCAGCCTGGCTTATAAGTGTAGCCACACAGTCTAGGGCCCGCCTCGTCACCTGGGTCGTTTATAATCGCCCCGATGATGGCCTCCCTGACTAGCTCCACTTGTTCATCCGTCATGGGTTCTTTGTGACAGATCCCCACGCGGATTGAGCTAACAGCATCCCTGAAAGAAGGCGGCACTCCCGCCCCCCCTGACGGCACAACCGACGACTCAGGAGCCGATTGTGCAGCCACCGGCAGCGTGTTCGCCCGTTCCCCGTCAACGGTCGCTAATGGCGTCCCACTGACAGGGTTAGGCGTAATGCACACCTTCCTTCTGGGCTCCTGTTGTGGGGACTCCTCCTCGGAACGGATACGTTTTATCGTCTTCCGTTCCGAGGCGATGTCTCCATCAGCTTTACCCCTTTGGGCAAGAGTAGCCACCCTAGGCTGTCTGCAAAGCTGGAATGCTTCGGATTGCTTACGCCCTCTGGCTTCAGCTTTTTAAGGCGCTTTCGGGCAGCCCCTGAAAGCTTTTTGGATCGCTTTCTGGGCGGGACTAAAGACGAGTCTTCAGCGAGGGGTTCGGACGCTAGAGGGACTTGGGAGTCGCCCTTAGAGTCCGCGTTTTCACAATCCGAGAGGACGTGGTCGTCGCTATCGGATGTGATATTGATGCCGTAGATGTCCGGCAAAGAGGCAGTTAGACTGCTATTTATTCGTGGACGTTGGTCGTCCAGAGAAGAAAGTGAGCTGTCAGAATTATCCATCCAGTTCCCACGAGTAGCAAGGGAAATAAACTGTCCACCCCAGCAGAGCCCCGCATGCCCAGGTAAGGCTAATACTACCTTGAGATCGCCTGTTATCAAGGAGACACCGTTCACGACCAAGCTTCCCCTTGGCCACGCATCCATCGGCACGGTACGACTGACACCTTGGATTGGGTGAGGTGGGAAGGGTAGGGAGGTAGGAGGAGGAGAGGATTGGATTATAGGATTTGTGGGGAAGGTATATCGTCTGACCGTTTCAGTTACGTCTGTTTCTGAGGGAACCAGACCAATAACAGGCGGCAACCACGAGAAGGAAAACAGGTCAGGCTTGCCTTGAGGATCTTTGCGCTAAATGCACTCTCCCTCAAGACCAGATGCCAACTCACTATTTGGGAATAATAGTGAACTAGACGTCGCTATGTGTTTATCCGTCTTACTAATAGCGTTTTAAAAACACACAACGGCGCCCGCCCCTAAAGCTGGCTGCTATGGACTCAGTTGAACGTCGTGCCCTCAGATTGGTAAATAATTGATGTGACCGATAGGTTTGAAAATTACAATAAAACACACATTAAATAAGAGGTATGGTTATGTACATGTCAATAGTTTTTGTTTCATTAAAATCGATGCAGTATTTCCAAAGTTATTAACGCCGAAAGTTACGGTCGCTATTTAAATTTTCAAGTACGCGCGCTCTAGGTAGGTGACGTCACAAATCGACAGCCGGCAGCCGCTCGCTCGCTAGTCGCAGTTGCTCTGAGTTTTGTGTCGTACATACCTACTGCGCTCCGTATAACTTGACTTTTATTGTTTATTAGCCTTTTAATTACAACAATGGAGAAAGGATTTCCACATGGTCAATCAGATAATTTACCAAAAGTAGACAGTTTTATGGTGACTCAATATTTTTCCAAAAATAGTGATTATATAGCAGCGGAAATGCGAGGACTCAAACCGAATTTCCTCAATATGTTGGGAAGTGATCGGATTCGGTATATCTTCATGGAGTAGGTATCTTGTGAATCAGTTCTTTTTGCCTACATTTTTGCACTACAAATCGTAAATTTTTTTAACTGTCTTTTGCTAACAAGAAAACTTAAGAGGGCAAGCATCTTTTTTTTAGTACTAGTCTTCCTCCAACCAATTTATATTTGACCTAATTTTCCATGTCATTTTCAATCTGAAATAATAGTTACATGCATAGTTAATTTTTTTTTTGTAGCTCCTACAAATGTATGTTCTACGACTCATGAAGTCAAAGTGTACATACCTACAATCAAGTTTATTTTCTGTGGTATTGCCTTTTTTTTGAGGCGGAATAATGCGATTATCGATACTGGCACAAAGAGTGACGAGCCCCGTGTACCCGTATGCCGGTCTCCGGTTCGCCGGTGGCTAATTCACTAATTCAAAGTCTCCGCCGGAATACTTACGCCCCATATGGTAAAATAACTCGGGATTGGGAAGGTCACTTCTCCGAGCCATCAGACCGGGGACGATCCTGGCGGACTAGCGGCCAGGTTACGCCAAGGGGAGGCACCAGATTGCCAGTTGTGTTCTGTGGTATTGCCTAGGTTGCGCTTAGCAACTTTCATACAAAAAATGTCAAAGCCAAATATTTACCGATGCTTTCGGCAAAAAATGACCAATGGTTTGAAAGTTAACAAGTTTATGAAGTTACAATAAAAACTAATCAACAGAATATATACGTAGGTGTCACCTATTTAGATTTAGGTAGGTAGGCAAACGGTGTCCACGGCGCAATCACCGCCATGGACCATCGGTACCGTTTACCTACCTCTGGACCTCCGGAGACAGAGAGTACATCCAAGGGGTTTCTACCCGGGTAGGCCTTACTCTAGGACGAGTCCTTTTGGGTGGAGAACCCCAGGAGATCTCGTCGTGCACCCAACGGCGGGAGAGTTATTAAAAAGCGTTCAGCTTGGTAACAAAAACAGCTGGGAAATGGTAAATACTATAGACGTACCTATATAGGACCAACAAGCAAATCAAATACCCACAGGTCTAAGCGTCGTTATAGTGCGAAAATTCACTAAGTGACATATTTGGTCAAATTGAGTTAAGGTTGTTAAAGTATCTTTTAAGGTATTATCTACCTTACTATCGAAAATATAGAAGTTTTTCTATATGATTTTTTTAAATATTAGTTTGTGAATAAATGACTAAGTTCACATTTTATCACCAAGCCAAGTACGAAAATTAACTATGTCCCTTAGTTGGTTCTTATTTCATTCATGAGCAGCAATTCTTTTCTTTGAACAGCCGAATGAAATCACTAAGGTCACTTAAGTAACTTTCACTGACAAAACTCGCAACGCATTTGATTATTTTTAGAATAATAAAATCACTAAGGGCACTTAGTTAATTTTCGTTCACCATGTGCGCGGCAACATCTCTACTTTACGGCTTTTAAGTAATTCTAGCACAGAATCCAGTTGTAACTATCCCAATAAATATAAATATGAAAAAGTCATTAATGTATCTTGAAAAGTATTACAATAAAAACCAATACCGTTTTCAATAATTTGATTATGGGACAATTCATTAAAGAACTTTAAGTAAAGAAAGTGATCACTTAGTGCGGATATTATTGTTTTGGCTAGTCACTCGATGCGTTTTTGCCGCCTTTCGTTCGGCATTCGTCGGTACTGCAAGTTGGATTGTCGTGTTATTAGGTCGCGCAAGTGAGAGAAATGATGAAGAAACGTACCGACTACCTTTTATCTCTTTAAGTAGGTACCTCATCATCACCTCTGATGAGGAATATATTGTAGTCCCAAAAAGCAAAGCAAAAGCTATCTTCATTTAACGTACCCAATTCTGATGCTACATCTGTTAGCAGTACAACAGAAATAGTAAGTGCTACAAACTCGTCTCAAACAGCAAGTCCTCCCTTATTAGAATACCCTGTTAGTCAGAGCCTAACTTCTCCATTAGAACCACTAAAACAGATTGTATCTAGCTCAGTATTACAAACTAATACAACAGACGAAGAAAGGGAAAACCCTGAAGATACAAAAAGCTTTCTGCACTACATTCAGAATTCGCACTTAAGTAATAAGAAAAGAAGAGATGCAAGGATTGTAATACCTGAAGATATTCCAAAAGCGTACACATCTCTCTTCATCATTTCAGCCAAGAAACGCCCCCTGTTGGACATAGGCCTCCCCCAGGGATTTCCAAACTGATCGGTCCTGCGCCTCCCGCATCCAGCGACGTCCCGCGACCTCCACCAGATCGTCGGTCCACCTTGTGGGGAGCCTACCAAGGCTGCGTCTCCCGGTACGCGGCCGCCACTCGAGGACGTTCTGCCCCAACGGCCGTCAGTCCTGCGAGCTATGTGTCCTGCCCACTGCCACTTAAGGTTTGCAATTCTTTGGGCTATGTCGGTGACTCTAGTTCTTCTACGGATCACTTCATTTCTGATGCGATCGCGTAGAGAAACCCTGAGCATAGCTCTCTCCATTGCCCTTTGAGTGACATTAATCCTTCTGATGAGACCCATTGTAAACGGCCACGTCTCAGTTCCGTACGTCATCACTGGCAACACGCACGAATTAAAAACTTTCGTCTTAAGACACTGCAGTAGATTGGCCGAGAATATGCTGCGTAGCTTCCCGAACGCTGCCCAGTCAAGTAGGATTCGTCGATTTACCTCTTTCTGGAAATTGGACTTACCGGGCTGGACTATTTGCCCCAGGTAAACATATTCGTCAACAACTTCCAGTGTAGAGCCTCCAACGTTCATAGAAGTGGGAACTACATGGGACTTCACCGTAATTTTGGTCTTGTCCATGTTCATTTTAAGACCCACTTGTTGGAAAACTCTACAGAGGTTTTCGAGCATTGTGCCTAGATCTTCCACGCTCTCAGCCATGACTACGATATCATCGGCAAAGCGAAGGTGAGTCATGAACTCGCCGTTTATGTTGATGCCGAGTCCTCTCCTCACCAATCTCTCTTACCAATAACTAATGCGAAAAAATGAAGTGATGGAGCTTTACGATGAAGAGATTTTGCCTAAAAAATATCAAGCATGGATTGAGCCACTACCAGTGAAGTGAATAGTTTGTAGAAAGGTTTCTAGAGCCGGACATTTTGGAACACTCAGATGGTAAAGATGTTGATAAGGCTAATTGACATGTGAGTTTGGTTATGAATTAAAATTTGATAGAACAATATTATTTATCATATTACAAAAATGCTGTTTTATTTTTCAAGTTAATGTCAAAATTCACTAACTTCTGCACCAAATTAAAATTTAAGCTGAGAATTACTCAACTACTACAAAAATGTCACTAAGTGCATAATCTTGCAATTTATTCGGTACGCGAAAATGCACTAACTTGCTTTTTCTTATGTATATCCGAATTTAAAACATAAATTACCAAAATTAAATAAAATTTGTATAATGTGAGGCATTCTTAATATCTTGTTCATAGAACATATTTTTGTTGCGCTGACGGTTATTAAGATATTAAAGTACAAATAGTAAAAAAATGTTTAAACGCGATTATCTCAACATTATCTTTTTGTAGTTAGTGAATTTTCGCACTACAACGACGAGATACTCATTCAAAAGTTAGTAGGTGCCTACTAACGGGTGAGTGTCTATAGGTAGGTGTACATGTTTAGGTAACATGAATCGTATCCTAATCCCATCTATACTATAAATGCGAAAGTGAATTAGTTTGTTGATTTATTTTTGTTACTTTTTCACACCTAAAATGCTTAACCGATCATCCTGAAAGCTTGCATATACACGTTGTCAGAGGTACCTGCAGAAAAAGAGATTTCATCCAGCAAAAAATTATAGTTCCATCAGGATTCACGTAAAACACTCAGCAGCTCAGCTACTATTGATCACGTCGCCAGAAGGCGCTGCTGTGGCGCGATAAAGAAACCAAACACCAAGCGTGCGAAGCCGCGGGCGGCCGCTAGTTTTTCTATAAAATTGGGTGCCTATGTTGACTTTTGTTGATGGTAAAACTGTGATGTATGCATGTAAACTTTTTAGTTTAGTATTGTGTCAAATAAATGTCAGTCTTGTAAATGACGTTCAAGCCCACGTCTGTGTTTCTCTTGTATATATTCCATATTTCTCAGTGGCGACGAAATAATTGATGACTCATGCGTGCAGTGCAAATAATAACATTATTGAAGATCAAATACATATAAGTTTTGATTGAAATCGGTGAAGACTAAAACTCGGTAAGAAATGGCTGTCGGTAAGGTGGGTGCATTTGACTTGTCAAAAGACTGTTGGAATATTTATGTTGATCGATTGGAGCAGTACTTTATAGCCAATTCCGTGAAAGATGAAGTGAAGGTGGCTAATTTGATAACTGTCATAGGCAATGATGCTTACGAGCTAATGGTGAGTTTATGCACTCCGGAAAAACCATCGACTAAAACTTACACGGAATTAGTAGAGTTGATGAAAGGCCATCTAAGTCCCAGGCCGAGCATGCTCGCTGAGCGGTTTAAATTTAGGCAGCGGATACAACAGAAGGGCGAGAGTATTGCAGCGTTTGTAGCGGAACTTAGAAAAATGAGTAAGAACTGTGGGTTTACGAATGAAAGTCTAAAAGAAAATTTGAGAGACCAGTTCGTGTGCGGCTTAGTGAATGAAGATATACGCCAGAAATTATTCACTGAAGACGACAAGATGACATTGGAGTGGGCATATAGGCTGGCCGTGTCTATGGAGGCGGCGGAGACCAACGCGGCGTTGGTGGAGGGTGGCATGAGAGGTAATCCATCCGTCCACACGGCGGTGACCGTGCATGATGTGCATCGGATCCATCTAAACGGCGGTGGCGGTGGCTTCGGGCAGCGAACGGCAGCGCAAGGCACACGGCCGGGTGGCCGGGGTGGCAGCGGAGCTATCGCGCGCAGACGTGATTCGGCGGTGGAAGGCTCGGGGGCACACGAAGGCACGAATTCTCAGCATCGTTCAAGCAATAAAGGTAGAAACGTGGCCGATGGATGTTGTAAGGTTTGCGGTGGCAAGCACACTTCAAGTTCCTGTAGATATAAGGTTTATGCTTGTCGTATTTGTAACCAAGAAGGTCATTTGAAAAGGATGTGCCCCAAGTTGCAGAAAGATAAGGCAATGTTTAACATGGACGGAGTAGAAAAAGTTTTCGTTTTTTTTATATGTATGGAAGCAGTTTTAAGTGGGGAGGTGTGATGTATGCATGTAAACTTTTTAGTTTAGTATTGTGTCAAATAAATATGTCAGTCTTGTAAATGACGTTCAAGCCCACGTCTGTGTTTCTCTTGTATATATTCCATATTTCTCATTTTACCGTCAACAAAAGTCAACATATTTTAATGATACATACCTATGTGGTTTAAAAAGTGACAAAAAGAAGACATTACACCAAAACACCTCGTAATACAATTTAGTTATAGGTTATTTTCTAGTAGGTAATAGGTACCCCGAAGCTTAGAATATCTAATTACATATTATAATAAAAATAAAAATGATAATGTAATATGTATAAATTTATTATGAAAATGTTTTTATTATGTTTATTATCTAAGTATTTAATATGTTTATTTAGTTTGATTTAATCCTAGAGGGTGGAGGGCCGGAATTTTGTCACACAGGCTTGTCATTTAAATAAAATATACTTGTTAGAGAATAAGATGTAGTACCTATAATGTAAGCCATTGTGAAGATATAAATAAAAATTATTATTATTATTATTTTACTTACATCAAAATGGTCATCACAACAAAATCCAACGGTCTTAGGGCCCGTTTCATAACGTTCATCCACTTTTTACGCCTTTTGTCATTCAATGGCACTTCAAAAAATAGTTTTGTAGGCGTTTTAATAGTTGAATTTGTACACATAGGTACTACATAGTATTTATTATATGACATAATGTTGATTCACATCTTAGAGCCACGTAAAATCGCGCGCATCAGTAGCACAGAGCTAACGAAGTACGTCAGGCCGCGCGTGCCTCTCCCCGCTGTCGATTTGTGACGTCATCAACGTTCCGCGACTCGCTTTATAAATCCGGACGGCACGGCAACTTTGAACGCTTATAACTCGGTCACTTTTCAAGATATCAAAAAAATAAAAACACTGTCGTATTTGTCTAGTGACCTTTATTCTGGGTATATCGTTAACAAAAATCGATGGTCAGATTGATTGTCGTCAATTCGAGACCAAACTCCAAAGCCTCGAACATCGGCGTAAAGTGGCCTGTCTGTCGGTATTTTATAAGATACATTTTAGAGAGTGCGCTCAAGAGCTACATAGTCTTATACCTCCTGCTCCATTCCTTTTTAGAGATCTAAGACGCACGTCGGGGATTAATCCCTACACTGTGGACATTCCATTTTGCCGAACTAAACGATTCGGCAATTCTTTCCTTATTCTTGTCGCCAAGGAATGGAACTCTTTACCTTTATCGGTGTTACCAGACCATTATAACCTGGGTCTTTTTTAAAAAAGGGTGAATGGGCATTTACTAGGTAAGCGCGCTCCATCATAGACCCAGTCTCGCTTACCATCAGGTTATTCTGGGTCAAGCGCAAACCTATAAACAATAAAAAAACAGGATATACTAAATTGTGACGATGGCTGTATAGCTATGCCTTTGCCTGTGTCAGTGAGACAAAGATACAAAAAAAAACAAAAGAAAAATTGACGTTTGTTTTGACCAAAGAATTGGCTGTATGGGCACAATACCCTTTGCCTTCCCAGAATGGGAAAATGATCTAAAAAAATGACGTTTGTTTGTTTGTTTCGTCGTCAATATAATTTGTGGTCGTCACAGACATTATAGGTTATATGTTATTGGCCATATAATTTTGCAAATTAAAAATATTTGTGCTTCTTACATGTAAATAATTATTCGATGAGCAAATAATATATTGGGCAGCAACAATGGCCCCAGCGATCCCTGATAGGTACTAGATACAGGATTAATTATATTTGGGCTCTCAACATGTGATATTTGCATTTTAAGTGCTTACGATAAATGTTTGTGATTATTACAGATGGATACCGTATAAGGCATGTGGAAATGTTATAGAAGGAACCCGATTCATATGCTTCAAAGTGCCTCTGAGAATTGTGAGTACCTATTGCTATTGTCTGCGCTTCTATTAATTACAATCAATTTGTATAGAAATGGATAAAATAACCAAGCATTATTCTTTTTCTGCCAGTTCGCAAGTCGTCGTTTTACAAGCGTAAGGAGTATTTCTAAAATATAATGTATTTCAATTTGCTGTAATGTTGTTAACACTACAGATACTACTCTCAGCTGAAATTAATAATGTCATGATACAAGATTTAAGCTTCATGAGACAATTATAATATGATCAATATTGTAATTGTCTCATGAAGCTTTAAAAATCAGCCAGATATCTTGAGTTAATTCATGATACAAGATTGATCATATTAGTGTTTGAAGATCAAGGACATAGCTTAACTTGAATTACTTTATGATACAAGACTCATTGTTTAAAGTTTTATGTAGCTTATAGTTTGGCAAAAAAGAGTGGAGTGGTTATATCTGGCACTAAAAATCTATTCTTGTGTTTAAACTAGATTGAGAGCTAGATAATGTACTAATGAGACTATTGTTAGTAAATTTGTCCAACCAATATAAATAACATTGCTTATTTTTTTATATTAAGCCTTTATTGCCATGTTTCTAATGAGAAACTGCACTAGTGGTGCCTTCATCTTTTCCAAACTCTTTCTTTACCACTCTGTAAGAAAACTGGCAACATCTGGTTCATATCATAGGTTGTTCTCGTCTCTGCTTAGTGACACTAAAGTTTATTTTATTCAACCTACCTGTTGTTAATGTTTACTGTAACCACTTAAATCAGGTTAATTAATTTGATGCTGCCACTGTGAAAATTTTTCTCTACCAGCTTAATAATTCTGCTCAGCTCCTGACAGCATTCTCTTGGTGAGCTCTGACAAGCTCAGTAAAGTGTGTCAACACATATTGTTTGGAGGAAGAGGAGGAAAAATATATGGATTGGATCATTATATGATACATAATTGTATTGTTACTTGAAAGAGCAGTTATGGATACAATTCCTTCTATTTTCATCCCTCAAACTCAACTTTTATTCCTGATACTAATGTGTTTGACTTGAAAGTATATAAATTAAATACCATGTATATACACTTTTAAAATGTTGAGGTTGCCAGGAAGATGTCAATCACTAATTGCAGATGCAATTTTTTGCATGATGACAATCTATAAAAATATTTGCATGGGCGCCACCAGGACTTTTTCAGGGATGTGCATCTGCATCTACACATACTATTAATTTAGCAATATGATCTTAAATACATATACAATAAATAATAAATTCTTTATTAAAAACTCATTATTAAAATGTCCCATCATAGGCTTTACATCTGTGTCATTATTGACATTTATTGTACTTGTGTCTGCTTTCAGTTGTAGTATCTAATCAATATGCTTTTGTTACCAATTTAATATGAAAACATTGTTACTTAAAAAGTTCTTCGTGTTTGATTGTATTGCTAGACATATTCACAAGTTTGTACTGCATTATGAATATCATGGTTAAGCGCCATCTGTTGCATGTTGGGTGTACTCTTTGACACATGTTCACTTGCTTGATTTCGTTAATTGACGCTAGGTGGCGCTATCTATATTATTTATATCTAATGCTAAAATACAATAATAATTCTTTTAATAGTTAGTATACAACTTATATTAAAATAAATTTACAAGAAAAATATATTTATATCCATTTATTGGGTTATTAATGTTGGTACAAATTCTCCACTGGCTAACGCTGTGCACATTTAGCAAATAAACTATTTTTCTTACTCAAACTCAAAACTCAAACTCAAAAATCTTTATTCAATATAGACCTTTACATGCACTTATTGACGTCAAAAAAAACATAAAAATCTTCAACCAAGAATCTAATTAACTAAATTATTTAATCCTTGTATGTACACACACCCCAACCATTATTAAGATGTGTGCAAATACAAGTCAAATGAAAAAAAAAATTGACTCTACACCTGTTTGGAAATTAGGAGAGCCTTCTCGAGAAGAACAGGTAAAAAAATCGGAAGGTCTTGTATTTTTTTTGTCTCCTCTTTTAAAATGCCAACATGCCAATTGTGCCACTGTGTGTTGCCACTTATGCTAAGTAGGTATGAATTACCTAGTACTACTTAGTACCTAGTACTTTAGTAGGTATTAACTAAGTAGGTAGGTAACAATTTAGAAAACTGCCTGGAATTAAGACGTCATAATACACCCCCTGGTCCTGGTATTGTGTAACAGTGGAATAAATACATTTTTGTGAAAGGGTAGAAATTTTTGACTTTTGTTGGGTTATTATTAGCATTTTTAGCATATGGGGCAAATTGGAGCGGCAAGTGGCAGTGCCATAGGAACATTTTCTTCCATTAGGTTAAAGTTTTAATTTGCACCTGCATCAGGCGACATTGCTCATTACGAGATGCATTATTGGTCCCCAAGTGCGACGCACAATGCCTATTTGTATAACTGTTCGGCCGCCTGAGCGTTCACTTGACCGTCCACAGTTATACTGCAAACAAGACTTGACCATTTCTATGTTAATTTGTTCTGTATTTCGCTTTCATCAATCGCCTTGGAAAACAGGAGCTAGTTTGATTTGACTGCCTCTTTGCATATGTTTAAGATGTTCACATCTAGGTTGTTGTGTTGTTATTTAGTTTATTTATTTAATTTATTAATACACTTACATTTCATAACACAGTTTTGCAATGGTCTCGCAAAACTTATTGATAAGTTTGACTGCGAGTACAAAGTCACGCTCAGAATGTAAACAAAAGTAGTTACTTATTATAGCTTACACAGAGAATGATGTTACTACGTGTTCACTACATTACACATTTATTCACAAAAAAATATTATTATTCACGGAAGTTGAGATATATATCTCAACTTCCGTGAATAATAATATTTTTTCGATCTGTGGGAGAACAATTTTTGATAATTTATATTAAAGATATCGGAAGGCAATGCATTCAACAGGTAAGGTATGCGCTTTGACAAGGTTCTATCTCCATAAATATTAGTAATTCTAGGCACCAAATATTTATTATTAGACAAAGCTCTAGTGCCATGACAGTGACTCAGCGGCGTCAGACGCTCACGAAAGTTATAGTTATTAATTAATATCTGGTACTTCTGTTTTAAATTAGCAGGTAAATCTTTGCAATTTTAAATAAATTATTTACTAGTAATTTTAAAAATGGTATTTGAAGTGCTTCGATTATATCTTCTTATTCTGTTTTTCGTCCGGGTAGTAATTCTAATCACAGAAATAAAAGAAATAAAATGTGTAAGTATAGAAATTGGTCGCCGCAATAATTTTCTAATAAACATTATTCTATATGACTCTTTCTATTTAATTATTGAACATACCTTTTGAGGTAGTCTTATTAAAAAGGCGTCGCACACATCAATTTGTCATTGCAATATTCGGCCCGTTCCAGATAAGCAATTTTAGCCATAAATACCAACATTTTTAGCATCTCTGCGTTTCATTAGCCGGTGATGCTAGTTTTTCTTGCTGGTTGTCATGCGTTTCATTTAAGCATTTTTAACACGAAATGCTAGCATCAAATACCCATGCTAAAAGATGGGTCCTCTGATACCACTTTTTGACAGCTTTCAAATTTGACATTTGGAATCTTTTTTTCATGAATCAAAAAGGATTTTCAGCGGATTTAAAAAAATTATTGAAAGATATTTATAGTATTAATCAATTCTGATTTATATTATAAAAAAATTTAAGTGGCTGGACTAATTAAGTGAGGTGTCAAAATTCAGCACGAAAAATCAGTACCTTGCGTTTCATTTGTAACAATTAGCGCGGCTAAAAATGTCAACATTTCTTAAAAGAAACGCAAAACGAGGCTAACATCAGATGTTAGCCTCAGAAAGTAGCAGTGCTTTATCTGGAACGCAGGGTTTATTAACAACTAGCTGTACCCGCTACTTCGTTCGCGTGGATGTCGGAAAATAACAACATGTCGTACATTTTTTATTATGTTATTGCAACATTTTTCATTGATGCTCAGCTCCTATTAGTCGTAGCGTGGTGTTATATAGGTAGCCTATAGCCTTTCTCGATAAATGGACTATCGAATACAAAAAGATTTTTTTTATTTGAATCAGTAGTGACTGAGATTAGCGCGTTCAACCAAACAAACAAACAAACTCTTCAGCTTTATAATATTAGTATAGATTATGGTCTAGAAAATTCGCTCACATGTTCATCATCAAATTACCATAAATAAATACTTGTGGACCAACAACAAACCGTTTATTTTGAGGCATATTACCGGAGGGAGACTCTCTGTACCAGGGTCTTCTACTTGGGTACCTCCGTCTTATTTCTGCCGCAAAGCAGCAGTGCTTGCATTGCTGTGTTCCGGTTTGAAGGGTAAGATATGGCAGTGAAATTACGGGTACCGTGACTTTATATCTGATGTCACAACGTGTTGTTGGCAACGTGCACTGTGGTGTTTATGGGGGTTGCAGTTTTGCTGCGAATCTCACAAGAGCCACATGTATTATAGGTGACTGTTACCACTTACCATCAGGTGGGCAGTTTGCTTGTTTGCCAACTGAGTTGTATAAAAAAATGTATTTTATTCATAATCGTACAATAACCCTTCAAAAGCTATTATACTCTTTTAATATGTTTTATCGTTATCACTTTTTATAAAAACAAACCTCTTTATGACTAGTTATAACATCGTTTGTTTTTATTAATAAACTAACTGCCCGCCCCGGCCTCGCACGGGTATACTAAAAACCTTTTAACAATAGAACAATTAATGAAACCATAAATTTGGAATATCCCGAATGTCAATCTGTCAATTTCGTCACATTTTCAAATTTACAATTTTAACTTTTTGTATAATTTTCCCAACCATTTTCTTCTGTACAAACCTTGTTCCGACAATAACGAACATAACAAAATAATAATGAACTGATTTGGTGCAGTCGTTTTGAAGTTATGCGCGTACAAACATTTTGACGATTCATTTTTATTTATATTGATAATATTATACGGTTAAAATTGTAAAAGACCGTCCATTGTGCTTAGTTAATCAATCCATATAAATCATGTTTGATTGTGTAATTATTTAGTGTTAATTATTAATGAGACCTGTGAAAAGCATATTACGTATTCCACCAATTCCTTCACGTCTGGCCATTCAGTGGGTCAGCCAATTATTTCATCCCATTTTCCGTTGAGGCGGCGCGGCTGCTCGACATTACTACGATCCCTCAATCTAAGCCGGATTGCGAGCAGCCTATACGAAGCTATTCCGAACAGAATCCTTCCTTGCCAATATAACTTGCATGCCATCGCATTCAATCCTCAACATTACGTATGCTTCACGTAGTTCAAGTGCGGTGCGTTCCACCGTGAACCGTATCATAGCTTAATATCGTGCGGTTAAGCGTAAGCCAA
The DNA here is from genome assembly GCA_963935595.1 of Schoenobius gigantellus. NCBI lineage: Eukaryota > Metazoa > Arthropoda > Insecta > Lepidoptera > Crambidae > Schoenobius > Schoenobius gigantellus. Next base: position 25,147,795 of record OZ012553.1, on the reverse strand, counting down.
TTTTAATACAAAAAAAATGTAATTTAAACATGTACGGCCTTATTAATAAAACATTTACTCCTTGGATCATCCTCGGATTAGTTACTCCGTGTTTTGTCTTGTTTTGACATATGACAGCCGACATGTGCGGAAACAAGACAAAACACGGAGAAACTAATCCGAAGATGATCCAAGGAGTAAAATTTTTATTAATAAGGCCGGTAGAATCTATTTGGCGGAAAGATAAACGAATTATGTAAAAAAGTCCAAAACTAATATTGTGAAAGAGACTTAACCGACCGACTATTATTTTCTGCTTTTAATTTAAAAACGATTTGCTTAATTTGTATAACTAATTAAGATTTACTTCAAGCAGTAGAGCATTCTCTTTTTACTTAAGCGACGGCACGTATGTCTATTATTCTTCTTTTTAAGGGTAAAATTCGAGGACAAAGATTAATTTATACTCAGATGGTGACCTAAATCCTTCACACAGTGATTCACCCTCTGTTAACTAAGTTGCGTGTCAAAATATTTGTCCCATATAAAAGAAACTGTTCCGATGTCTCTAATCCAGTATTTGATAACAGCGGGCGCTTACCGTTCTTTCTATGCTCAATTCCTTTTATAATAATCTCCACATCTTTTCGTATTTTTTTTTCATTAAAAACTTGTCCGTTCGGCTGGGGCGCTTTGATTTCCATTCTTTATTCAACGGGATCTGACCATAAATTTTGATAGTTTTGTTCTGTTTGAATTATAAAGGGATATTACCTTAATGGCAAACGGTAGGTGTAATTTGATACGGCCCGTGACTGGATATTTTTTATATTTTTCAACTTCGATGTTGCTGTCGACGATTTACGATGTACTCTTTGGTATGTCATTTTTGGGATACGAAAAAAAAAACGCTTGGAAGGAAAAGGATTGACCCGTGCAAGTTTCGCACGTTGGTATAATATATCTACATACCATTTCTCCCCAAATTGCTATCATTTCTAATAATATTTTATAAGAAAAGTTTTCAGACGACTTCGATATTTAGTCTAAACGCAAGCACCTACACACTTAACTCAAAATAAAATATATTTTACAAACGACAAAAGCGTAAAACGAACAAGGGCGTCACTTTTTATGGTCGCAGATAGTTATTTGATTTCAATGCTTGGCTGTAATTAGTATGTCATCTCAGTCCGTATTAACCTTTAGTCATATATTAGAGGTAGTCAGGTACAGTTTAGTTCTCATGGCGTGTAGATTTAAGTATTCTTATTTTTTCTTACTAATCTCATAGCGAAAGAGCTGTAATTTAGTTAGCATTTTTGAGATATTAGTCGTTTTCGATTGTGATGGCAACGGTATAGCTTTCGGAAAACCATAATAGTTATATGTATGACGTTTTTTTATTCGCCGGCGCCGGCAAAACGGTACGGTGCGTACGTGCTTTCAGATAATTTTTGCCGTGATGGACCGTTCTGGGCACTGGAAAAATGCCACTGTCCATCATCATCATCATCATCACAGCTCATATACGTCTCCACCGAGGGGCTCTAGCCTATCCTATGTTAGGGTGATTAGGCCTTAGTCCACCACGCTGGCCCAGTGCGGCACTGTCCGTGCGGTGTCGAATTTAAGAAAACATTTGTCGTCGCTCTCTTTCTTCCAGTGGATGTCGTAAGAGTCGACTAACGGCCGGTTTCAATATTACATGGAATTTGACGTATTTTGTATGGAGCTAATGTCAAATTCCCGTTGCTAGTAATCGAGTCCACAGATATACGGTCCTATTAATAAAAATTTTACTCCTTGGATCATTCTCGGTTTAGTTTTTTTTTTATTGAAGGCCAAGCAAATAAATGACTCTATTCCACCTGGTGGTAAGTGGAAGTAGAGTTCAAATGCGAAGATAGCTAGTGCGGGAGAAAGGTTAAACGCCGCACTAGCCACCCTCACCTTGCCGACCTGCAAGGTGCTTCTTCACGCCTCTTTTAAAGGACCCGGGATTATAGGAAGGAGGAAACACATGCGCTGGCAGAGAGTTCCATTTCGTAATCGTGCGACATAGAAATGAGTTACCGAATTTCTCGGTACGCGTTTAAATGGTAGTCACAGTTAGACGGTGACAATGCAGGCCAGCACGTGTTGTTTTTAAATGGAAAGGAGAAGGTGGGATTAATGAAAAAAGCTCTTCAGAGCACTCACCGTGGTATAGACGATAAAACGCGCTAAGTGACGCTATATCGCGACGCAGCTGCAGAGGTTCAAGGTTGTTAGTCACCTCTACATCGCCAATGATGCGTGTTGCGCGCATTGATTTCCTTAGCAGCTTGAACTGAAAAGGCTCAACGTTGTAAGACGATTTCATAATATTTACTCTATCCGATTAATGAGATAGAGTCAACTCATATTCATTGGTGTATCTAGAGTTTTTTCTGGGGGTGGGTCTGGCCCTTGATTTTTTGTTTGAAGTTATCACTATTTAGCGTCCATCATAGTATTTTGAAACAGTAGCTTAACATCCTGGGGGTCTGCACGGCCCACCCGCCCCCCCCTCTATATACGCCTATGCTCATATTGCACCATCAGGGTTTCGTCCGCAACTCCGCAGCGTCTTCACGTTCGTGAACGGAATAAAGTAAATCAATAAATATTGGTGACTTTTGCAAATACTTACCCATTTATAACAATCCTTTATCATGTTACGTTTTGGGTTTTATTCGCCTTTAAAAATATGTATCTCCTACCACATTGTAAAGATGACTCATTTTTATCGCCTTCAATATTAAGGATGGTTAAGTGGTTACCAAATGAATGATATCTAAATTCCAACTACATGTTGGAACGAAGTTTTATTAGAAAATAATTTTAATTGATTTCTATCAGTTCTAGACGAAACAACAGATTATTGTAGCTATGGTATATTTTTGTTACTTCAATGAATATATGTAAAAAAAACATGCCTTATTGTTTTATTTGCCGTGACAATCTACTGCTCGGATTAAATGAAAATGTATAAATTGTCTTAAACAAATATTTTTATTATATTAAATATGATATCTATCACCTTATACCAGCTGCGCAATTGGAGCGACCTCTGTGAAATGCCTACATGTTTTCATTATGCACATTGCACACACAAAGAGATGTCTTTGTAAATGCGTGAGACATTTCTTATTCTGCTCGTGGTGTTTTATTTGTTTTGATTCCTTTTAAAGCTAGCCGGTGAAATATTGCCTTGCACAGCTTAATCTGGTCGCATGGCATGCTAATGTATTGCATCTAGCATAGGCAGTCAAGGGGCTTGGGGGCGCATTGGCGGCGCGTGCGCTCAGCGAACGATTGCTAAGGTTAAGCAACGTTCGCTGTGGTCAGTCCTAGGATGGGTGACCAAAATGACAAACATCTCAAGCTTCTTTGTGCTTCGGAAGGCACGTTAAGCAGTGGGTCCTGCACCTGATCTCGCTCCGGTCGTGTCGGCTAACCGTCCCATCGGACTAGGCGAGTGAAGGAACAGAGAGTGCACTTGCGTTTGCGCAGTCACTTGTGCACTATAATATCTCCTGCGCAGATGGCTAGTCTCTGTGGAGATTGGCCGCCGATATCGGTTAGGAGGACATTATTAGGCAGTTAAGGTTAAGAAGGTTAAATTGAGGAGTAAACCACGGAACATTGCAGAAATACTATTTTTAATAATAATAATAATATATTTATTTCAAGTTTCACAGACTCATATGTACAATAATAACTTATAAAACACAATATAGGAATTCGCCACATTTCAAATTTCATTTAATTTAACTTTTAATTTTGATCCTTTTTTTTTATTTAATGTAGGTTTTGATTTAAAAGTTAATTAAAATAAAATAAATTAAATCATAATCCAAAACAATGTCAAGCAAATAAATTAAAAGTCACGAAATAGTCATTGAGAGAAAAAAAACAAATTAAATAACAATTGAAAATTAAATTAATTGAAATAAATAAATATATTAACTAATTTCAAAATCATTCACATTTACACATATTATTAATAGGTCCTGTCCTTGTTGTTTCTGTGTGTAATGTGCAGATTACAACAGTGTCGAATATACAGGCAGTCGAGCCTCTGAGCTAACGCACTCAGCATACTGTTGGCGCTGCCCCGAACTCGTCGCACTAGAGAAGTGCATCTCTTGCGCATTATTGCATAAAAGCAATCAATGCGCGCTTCTGCGAACATGGTGGGAGCGCTACAGTAGCGGGGGAGCCCCACCAACATCCTGAATGCATTGTTATACTGCACCCGGAGGGCATCGTACGATTTTTGGGTGTAATTAGACCACAGGCTGCTCGTGTAGAAAGAAGTACAATATGATTTGAAGAGAGTTATCTTAACCTCCGTTGAGCAACGAGCAAACCTGCGGATCACCATGTTAGCTCTTATGGCCGGTACACACATTGTTTAGTGTTTAGTGCGAGTGGCTTGTTTAGTGTTAAGTGTTTAGTAAAAAACACGTTCGGACAGCTTCTGTTTAGTGTTAAGTGTTTAGTGTTTAGCGAATAGGAACGCGTTCTATTTTTTCTGCGAGTCGCCCCTCCCGCTCTCCCGCCTTCACCCCTCACTTAACACTAAACACTCACTAAACACGTTTGGACAGATCTGTTTAGTGTTAAGTCCATATAATGAACAAATAAACTAAACACTGTTTACTAAACAGTGTAGGGACAGCACCTACTAATCACTTAACACTAAACAGTCTACTAAACACTAAGCACTTGACTAAACAAAGTGTATACCGGCCATTACTGCCAGTGCCCTACGTTCCCGCTCTATATCAGTGTCGTCTTTCAAGGCGTGACAAAGTGGCCCAAATATTTAAAAACCTCAACTCTTTCTAACGGTGATCCGTTCAATTTTATGGGAGGAATGTGAGTTATTTTTCTTGATCCACCTTGAAAAACCATACACTGACTTTTCTTAACATTGTACATTAGGCCATGATCAGCTGCATAGCTTTCGCGGATACTCAGTAATTTTCTGAGTCCACAGACTGAGGCGCTCAACAAGACCATGTCGTCCGCGTAGCTAATGTTGTTAAAACATTCGCCGTCAATGTGACAACCAACATGCTGCCCACTGAGCGCCTCAATCAGCGCATTTATGTATAAATTAAAAAGTGCTGGAGAGGTCAACCCCCCCTGCCTAACCCCGCACTCCAGTTTGTCAGCAGTCAGCATTTTGACCGCCTCCGTAGTCTAGTGGTTGAGGCCATTGAGGCATTGAGGCCACCCGGTATTGATCTTGAGGTCCAGAGTTCGATTACCCATGAGATGGGGGCAAAATTTTTTTTACCTGGTTTCGTTGGTGGTAGGGCTTCTGAGCCCGCCTGGCTAGCCACCACTGTCTTACCTAAGTTTGTCGCCATAAGAATGTTAATAAACATTGTTATGTTACCTACATTAACCCGCAATCACTCGCGCGGATGTTCTAACGTAAAAATGAATACCCAAATCTTTGCTCATCTTGAAGTTATATTTATTTTAATTTTAAAATAATTCCAAATTTTTTATTTTTTGGTATGAAAGTTTATGTTAGGAATAGAAAAGTTATTTTTTAAATTTTTCTATGGAATGACCTCATTAGTTTGAATAAAAAGGCTGATTATTATAACATTTTGTAAAACAGAATTAAAAGTTGACTGTAAAAAATACGTTTTTTATTCGTATACGTAATAGAACACAAATCATAAAAATTCTGGTATAATTGCATTCAGACATATTATATGTCCAAAAATTTAGTTTTAAAGATCTGGGGTGGCCACAGCACCCCGCGAGTGCTCACGTCACGGGGCTAAAAATCGCGCGAGTGATCGAGGGTTAAATACAGGTAATATAGCCAGTGCGTCAATTCTTGAGGAATCTAGGTGATGCTCGCTTTCATCTTCGGCCTTTGGATGAAGTCGACCATTAAGTGGGATGAAGGCCAAGATCTCCCCTGTCGTATGCAAAAGAATCTACGAGTAACTATCCTGTTGTGTATAAAAAATATTTCCGCTTTGTACAGAAGAAACATATTGAACGCACAACGCTGTAATTTTGTAGGAATTTCTTTGCGTTTGTGTGGTCCTGAAAGAGGATATTAATCTACGAAATTTTAAACACTCAAAATGTTTTAGGTGTTACCTTTCATTGTCTATTATGACAGGGTGCTATAATAATACAACATTATTGCAGCGTATCGATTTCAGGGGTCTTTCGTCCTTATGAAATCGTATCAACAGGCACACGATAAAATATGTTACACTATATTATGTTGTAATATAATGAGATGAGTACTAAATATTTATTTCAGCCCACCACTTACTTGTACATTTTTTAAAATGTTGAATAAAATTCGGTCAAAAAATTAATAACTAAATAAAGAATGAATTTAGTTCTCTTGTTCACGTTAGGTTTGGCTGGATCTGACAAGTTTTATGGCATTGTGATTGACCTAAAACGGTTCATTTTATAGCGCGACATATTACAGTATCTGAATCGAGAGTGGTGTTGCATTTCTGTGGCCATCAGGCCGAATAAAAAAGTCATAAACCGATGACAGGCTTGGGAACACAGGGTGGTAATGTAGGTCCGTATCGCCTGGACGTTCTATCGGGCCGGCAACAGCAAAAGCTCCAATGTTGCACTTATCGTTTATCGTGTAGTGTTACATGCTCGTAAAATACGGAACTAAAACTAGTCCCTCCTCGGACGCATTAAGGACGCGCCGGACCGTGTGGTTGTGGCGTGTTGAATATTCATTAGGGTGTAAAGGATTCAGTAATTAATAAAGAAACCGATCGAGCGTCAATAACGACCGAAGCCGAACCGACGACGATTCATTCAGCGGCAGATTGATAGACAATAATAGACTCCTCCCTTAGGGTCTACAGTGATGTTCCTTTGTTAATATGCCTAATGTCAACTAATTGGACGACGCCGTCGATACGAGGTTTGGTAATAGCGGTTTTATTTACGACCCCGACTGCCCGGTGCCTAGATTGACGTAAATCACGACCGTCACAAGGCTCGCTGGACAAAAGGACTTTCTAATTCAGCTTTACTCCTTTGTCCGCTGCTGGTCGCGTTGCACCCGTACGTTTCGACCGCACAATTGTTTGGTATTGTACGCAAAATCACACCTTAATTATATTATACGCAGAAACGTCGAAAAAAGCCGAGACTCCGCCATTGTGTTTAGTCCAAGGGAGAGCAATAATTTATTCGCCGACTGACTTCCGCGTGGCGTCAAACGGGGGGTTCGGGGTGGAATCGGGAAAGCATCTGTTTATTTCTTATTTTATTTTGCTTTGAGAAAAACATATTTTACATTTCAAAAATGCAGCGTGTAAGCTTAAACTACTTATATTTAGTTTCCAATAAGTTTAAAATATGTTTTGAACTGGTTAGTTAACTGAAGCATTTTTAATATTTAAATAGACCAATATTTTCAAAGTTTCATGTATGGCAGTGTTGTAAAAACCTAATGATGTTCGTACGAGCCATGACGAGTGCGATTGCGTCAAACATGTGTATTGTTTAACGGTGTTGTCATTTTATAATTTTCGTTCGTGATATTTTTTCATCATCAACATGGTTATGATGTCACCGTCGATTTCTGGACACGACAATCGTGATGGTAACGCCCCGCCTATTACTGTGCTAAGTTATGAGATCATTTAATTTTTTAATAATTATTCTCGGTCATCGTTGGTTAATGTTAAGCCGTCTGATCGAAATTAATATATGATTATGGGGCTAATCAATTGACCAGGCATTACAGTGGCCACATACACGCGTGGGGCGTGTAACGAAAGGCGCCCCACGGACTAATCAATGACACTGATTGCCAATTTGCACGGTGATATATCGCCGACGCCTGGCTTTAATTGTTATCGTCCAGTGTCTGGATCACACGTCCAATTTCAATTGTGAATGCAGATTATGCTGAATGCATAATTCTTTTGAATATGATACTGACACCATTTGAAACTCCACGGCTATTCGAGTAAACGTGATAGGCGATTGTTCATGTAGTTATGTGATTGAAAAAATAGGTCTAATATGATATCAAACCTATCTTGCGTAAAAAAACAGCGCTGTCCAAAGTCCCCTCTGAGTTGCGACCTGCGACACGCCAAGAAACAATATTGTTCTAACGTGTATCGGCATGAGGGACAGATAAGGGCACCAGAACTTATGGATCAACCCTTACAGTTGCATGCAACCTTATTATTTCTTTTTCCTGTGGACATCCTCTTTTTTAAATATCGGTTTCCAATTCAATAGAACGTCGATGGGTGGCGCGGTTTATGCCGCGCTCAATCAGTGACGGCTGTTGGGTGCGCACGCGCTGCGGCATCATTCCGAGAATTGCTATTATGTACTACTATTGGCTTTATTGTCATACTCGCCATCCGATAGAGTAGTTTGTAGGGGTGATCAACAAATTAGTTTAAGCATGTTTTTTAACCGTCTCCTTGATATCTTGTGATTGAGGCAATAGTAGGTGGGGTGTAGATTGGGAGGTCTAGGGTTCGATTCCTCATAGGGACAGAAATTTTTCTGCTTGGTTTGGTTGGTGGAAAGGCTTCTGAGCCCGCCTGGCTAGCTACCACTGGCTTACCTAAGTTTGTCGCCATAATAACAATGTATTGTTGTGTCCCTCATTTGTTGAGGAGTCCAGGTGAAGCTCGCTTCCACCTTCTGCCTTATCGTCACTTACCATCAGGTGAGATGAGGGCCAAGATCTCCCCTGTCGTATGCAAAAGAATTAGGTTTCTGATTCTGAGTGTGTAATACTAACGTGTATAAACATTAAACTATACAGGAAACACTTTGTGTGTTTCGAAGTGACCTAGGTAAAAATCAAGCGATTTTGTGATGTAAATATTTTCGCTCATCAAAGAAGAGATGATTTATCTATAGGACGATGGAAACGCTATAAAATTAGAGATTGACCGATATTGAGAAAATCTTTGATAATCACTGAAAGTCAATGTAATAACAGCCGTTAGATTCGGAGTTCGGACGTCCATAAATTATGTACGCTGCAATAGCTATTCTGTTGTAATGTTACTCTTCGTAAGCCTTAAATGTCGATTGTCACCCGATGGTCATAACCACTAAGCTAATCCAATCACCTGCACCTATCTTTGAAATAGCAGTAATTTCTTATTATTCTTACTTGCCATTCAATTTCAATCTATCACATCAATTTATTCATTCACTTACTCTGTGGCAAGACTTATTGTGGTGCCAGCCCTATCTATAAGTATAAAGTGTTTACGTTTTGCTGGACCACCGATGTGATTTTACAGAGTCAATTGAGTTCATTCTTTAGCATTTATTAATATTATCGTTTAAATAGTTATAATTATTTTTAGAATAGAATTAAACGAGATAGGATCAAAAAATCGTTTTTTTTATTTTTGTTATTAAAATCGTTAGGACGTTATTTAAGGCCAGGCCAGTTCACGAAACCTTCTCCTTGACGGATTTTAATTATTACATAGCTTTGATTGTAAGAAAACGTTACTTTTTAGTGGCATGGTTATTGTGTTGAAACAAAATGAGCTATACTTTTACAAAAACTCATATCGCTGTTCTCGAAAATTACGATATCATCAACGTGGAAGTTTTTTATGGTGATGATTACTATTTTTTCTACAGAGGTAGCTAGCCATTTTTAAATATTCTTTTCGGTTATTGTGTCTTTGTTTCTTTTTCAGTGTATAGTAATTTTTGTGTAGTAGAGTTACAGATCGCGTCAAACTTCTAGTCCGCTCTGAGGCCCAATTCAGCTAATAAGCTACAGCCGAATCGAAACTGAACCGTTGCGGTCGACCAATCGGATCGCTTATATTGCCTTTCAACTGCTCGATGACGTGATAATGTGGCGTTCTGATTGGTCAATCGCAACGGTTCAGTTTCGATTCGGCTTTACTTATTAGCTGAATTGGGCCTCTGTAGTCTACTCTTGAACCATTTCCAATCGATCGACATTGAGATTGTGATTTTTTGTACGCTTGATTTTCCACATTGACACAAAATTAAGACCGTATTGTAGTGATTTTGAGTGAACCAAACTCGGTGCTATCTAATTTTCTTAAAATAGGGATCCACTTTGTCGCTAGTGTTCCAATCGATCAATGCCGATCGATTGGATTTGGTTCGAGAGTAACCCTACTGATCACAGCACGATTCCTGTCGTGTCGCATTGTCGAAATATGTAGGTATACGTATAATTTATTTTAATTATACGGTCTGTCTACATAAGTTATTATAAGAAATGGTGGATGTATGTCACATCACTAAATAAGTTTTAGCACGATAAAAATAAATTTGGTGTAATTTATGTGCCTGAGAAAGAGGCGCCTAGCAACTTTAGAGCGGACTATAGATGTTTGGCGCGATCTGTACATCATTTCATCACGCTGAAAGCTCAGACAGACAGAAACTTTTCGACAGATTTTGTGAAGCAAACACGCCGAAATGTTTATGATAGCATTTTTAACTCGAAGGAAACATTCGTTTACTTTCAAAAATAAGTAAATTTGCATTCAAGAACTTGACGATAAGTAACTTGGATGATGAACCGGCAGCCAAACCAGCTAAAATCTGAAAAAATAACATCTTTTACTTTATGATACCCATTAATAGGGTACTTGACTGAAATGATCATTATTGATTAAAGACATTAAATCAAAAAGATCTTTTGTTGGAAAGACAAAAGACTACCGCTATTTTTTTCTACAGCTGCTCTATTTGCATCTATTTTTTTATTTATTTAAATTCTTGAATAAGTTTATTAAGTGTTCTCTTGTAAAATATTTATAATGTTTATGGACGAAATAAAGTATAAATAAATTAATCCAACTTTTTCAATATCTGGCCTTGCAATTTAAATCCATTACTATGAAAACGCTGATAAGAACTAAAACATAAATCAGTTTATAGCTACATTAGTATTTACAAAAACTTGTAGTGTAGCTAGTAGCATCGCGCAACAAATAAAAATTTTACGTGTTTTACCAAGATTGGGGGCATGGCGCCCTAGTCCCTATGATTTCACCCGTATCAATTACGCAGATCGAGCGATAACTTCTCGATAAATTATCGCTGTGCAAGATAACATCTCCGCTCGATTGAGCATCGTTTGGAATTTCCGTTTATTGCTGATGATTTACAGGAGGGCTATGAACGCTTTTGTCATTGATAAAATTGATAAGGGTTATGTTATTTTATTTTTATACTTCACTGATTCCTTAAGGTTTGAAAATAAAATAAACCAGCTTCGGAAATATATGGTCGGATGGGAATGTGTAATCCAAATGAAGCAGCACTCGAACCTGATTCGAAAATTGAACTTACGTCTGCAGGTAGTGAGTGAACACGTGTAATTAGAAAGTAACCGAAAGCTATGATTAATTTAGTAATCGAACTGATGTAACTCTTATCGATGCAATAATCTCGGAAGCGCAGACGTCTATTAGAGTCAGAGATCCTCAGAGACACGTCCGAACCGAGTCCAGTCTGTTTGTTTGTAAAGGCAAGACCACACAGTAAGCGGGCAATCATCTGACCATCGCTCACCCCGCTTCCACTTTGTAATCATGGCATCATTACCTCTAATGACGTGTTAACGTTGCTTTATGGGAATGCCAAACATGACGTTCACATTTCGGTCATTTACATTTGTTTGACTACTATCTTCGGCGTGTTTGCTCTATTCTAAAACAGAGGGGCGGCATTTCAGTCAGAGGTGCTTGAGCTTTTTTACATTCAGCTCGGTTTTGGGTTTTGTTTGACATCACTGTCAGTGTCGCATCAAGTGCTTCTCTTTTGTAGGTACTGTTGTTAGCTGTTTTGGTGGCCGTATTTTATATGGTGTCTGGTTTTCGAGAAAATTATACAAATTGTATTTATTAGATGACTTATAATATGCTACAATCCACATTTCTACAAAATTGTACTGGAGGACCATCGAATAAAAATATGGCAGAAGCAGCACAGTTTGGCATCAGTAAAAAACGAATTGGAGATATCTTACACAATCATTTGTACATTAATAAAATTAGTGCACGTTGGTTTCCAAAAATGCTCACGCCACTTGATAAACTGCGTCGAATGAAACTTCTATGGAGTTTATCGACTTGTGCAAGGACAATTTGTATGAAATTTGTAACCGTATTGTCACCGTGGATGAAACGAGGATTCGGCAATATGATCCAGAATCAAAACAAGAATCAATGCACTGGATTGAAAAGGGAGAGAAGCCGCCAAAGAAGTTTAGGGCCGAAAAGTCGACTTCGAAACTCATGGCCACTATTTTTTGGGATTCGGATGGAATTTTACTCATTGACCATCTTCCAAAAAAAAAATACAATGATCGCCGCGTAATTTGCAGCACTTACAAAATAAGTACGCAATCTTATTGTGGAAAAAAGAAGAGGGAAAATCAGCAAAGGAATTTTGTTTTTGTAAGACAAGGCGCCAGTCCATACGGCGCGAATTGCGAGACAAGCCCTTCAATAAACTGGCTTTGATGATGAATCACCCACACTACAGTCCAGACCGGGAGCCCCTTGGTTTGCATAATCTTTTTAGCCATATTATAATTTGGCATAACAGTTCCGGCATAAAGATTTTTCGCATAAATAATGATACGCAAAGTTCTATACACGCAGAATGGTTCATCATCATCATCATCATTTCAGCCAAGAGACGCCCACTGTTGGACATAGGCCTCCCCCAAAGATCTCCATACCGATCGGTCCTGCGCCTCCCGCATCCAGCGGCTTCCCGCGACCTTCAACAGATCGTCAATCCACCTTGTGGGGGGCCCACCAACACTGCGTCTCCTGGTACGCGGCCGCCACTCGAGGACCTTTCCGCCCCATCGGCCGTCAGTCCTACGAGCGATGTGTCCTGCCCACTGCCACTTAAGGTTTGCAATTCTTTGGGCTATGTCAGTAACTCTAGTTCTACGGATCTTATCATTTCTGATGTGATCACGTAGAGAAACCCCGAGCATAGCCCTCTCTACTGACTTTGAGCCCTCTTATGAGACCCATTGGAAGCGGCCGCGTCTTAGCTCCGTATGTCAATAACCCTAATTAAGTGCAAAAAGTGACAGTCCATAACAAGTTTTGCATTCACGAGATAATATGCTTCATATATCACGCAGATTATATGACAAGAACAATATCCGTTACTGGAAGAAAAAAAAATAAAAAACTTATTCTTACATTTGTTCATCTAAAAGCATCTTAGAAGAAATAAAACAAAACATGCAATGGACACCGTTAGCCGAACAGGTGGCGAGATATCCACTCGGAGGATTGACCGTTTATTAGAGGACTCTTTGAGCAAGGTATCTTTGTTTCGGATACAATTATTTATAAAACCTGCCCGAAAAATTTGAATGAGCTTTATACGAGTATATGAAAGAAAAGATATATTCGGACAACTTTAGCTAATATTAAACACAAGCATATAATTCATCAAATAAAGTATAATTTCAAATAAAGTAAAATTTACTTGACCATATTTATTCACAAAATTATGTGAATAACTATTATTGACCTAAGTTGTTGTAGCTTGCCTTAATAAAATGGATTTTTTTGATGCATAACTACTACACCGTGTGCGTGTTTAGTGGACATCTTAGCCAATTATCAAATAAGTTTGCTGTGGTCATTGTGTACTTACTGTAATATCGGTTGTGTAAGAACACCCACGATTTTCTAGTTGGTGTTAATCTATCCCTGTGGTATACTGTCTGAAAACAATACCTACTTCAAAACAATTATAATTATTATTTAAGTGAACGGATGATAATTTCATTACATACAATCATTCTATCAAAAGTCACTGTGTAAACAATATTTAAAATCGTTATTCCATCGGCAGTGTTCACGTCCATCAGTTGTTTTATGACGTTGATATAATATTTACCTGACTTTTTATGAAACGAGTTAGAATATAATGTTTTTCAATTAGAGTCTAAAATTAGACTGGTACCTATAATCCTCGAAATAAATCGTTCACGCATGTAGAGTTCATATTAAGCTGTCGTCGGCATTTCGGAAAGATGGTCACTAGCTTGCCAGTGAAAGGTTGCAACAAAAAATCTATAACTGTTCCTAATAGTCATTGGTCACGAAGTTTCTGCATTGTCAGGGGCGCCTTACACCCGCTGAGACGTATAAACGTGCTATTTAAAAAAGTGTTTAATTGACAGCCTAGCTCTTTCAATATTATGTTCAGAGGTGTTTAGGATGACTTTTAAATTGTTCCGTGCTACCCCAAGCTAAGGAACTTTACTATTGAGCTAAATAACAGAGATTTTTCGTCCCCTCCTCATTATAAATCAAATGCAGGTATGACTCCATCACCAGCAGACGTGTGTGAAGTTCCTTGGGGTTAAAATGTTTAGTCTGTTACTTAGTTTTTGTGTAAATCATAATTATGCACACCCACTTCATGTTTATTATAACAGTAAGCTTAAGTTGGCCTCATTCATAGTTATAGACGATAACTGACCAACAAAAGCAAATAATATTTATAATGCTTTGACATATAAATAAGAGATTAAGAAAATAATGATTTGTTGGTTCATGTTTTCAATTCTCTGTGACCAATTTTCAATAGAATATTTTCATAAGCACGTCGCTAGGCCATAAAAATCTGGGTTGATTTTAAGTAGGCACACGCGTCACATAAATAAAAGGCTTTAAGAATTCCTTTAGAGACAGTAACTTAATTTGTTGCTTATGTTAGCGTTACCTTCCAAATAAATGTTTTTAATCCTTTTTGTGAGATATTTGGTTATATTTTACACAGTTAGCACTGTTTATTTAGTGTCAATTTAATCTCTTTAGCCTGGTGATGTATTATATAACGCTCATCTTGAAAGTGTTCTGTCGCAACAATAAACTTGCCAGTCAGTCAACCGTGCCTTCCCATAGAGCTCAACTATATAACCCTCACGTGTGACGTTATGCATTTGTTTGTCCGCAGCTGCGGTGCCGACAACATATTTATTGTGCTCATTAACCTTCAAGAACGCTATTTAATTGTCGGCCGTTTTTTATTCACTTCACCTTTGACCCATCCGCGACTTATTACTGCTCGGCCTCTCTTTGAAAGCGAGAACTGGATGTTATTTATTATACGATGAGACGAGGATGCGTGTCGCTTCTATCTTTGTGGCGCTTGTGTGTTCATCTATGATTTATATGGTTATAAGGACTTGATCAGTGTCACATGGAGTCGTGGCACATCGTTTAGCGTTTTCATTCAAATATCACAATCGTCAGTAATCTTCGTACCTTACAATAGTTATATTTTCGGAATTAGTTGATCTCAGTGTATATTTGAGTACGAAACTTTGTGTCCATTCATCGACCAATTCATTTCCCCCTGTAAAAGCAACATTGGCAAAAGGTCTAACGACTTTCGGTTGAAGAGTTATTATAAGTAACGAGAACTGTTGACGGCGTGGTTTGAATTAATGTTATTTAAAGCGCAGAAAAAAGCCCATACACAATGATTTCTTGAGGCGGAACTTAATTTGGCTTGATTAGGATATCACAAATTTGTGACTGATGCATATAACGAAATTAATATGTTTTCGGAATTAAAATATATTTTAAGTCAATGAAGATGTTCGGTATAGAGTCAATGACGGATTATTCCATTCAGTTTATTATGAAATCCTATGATTGGAGAAAGTGGTATGTGGTTTATTTAAGTAGATAATATATGAATTTGATGCTTTAGAAAGAATGTACAGTGTGAATCAAGTGGTTTGCTGTTCAATGGATTTATCAAACAAAAAGGGAAATCAATTTCGTTCTGACTTGGAAAGGAACATTGCTTATCGTAATGCTAATGCTGTCGCTTCTATTGTTCTGTATAATTCTCTATCAGACTGAGTTATGCTCAGCAGTTTGACGTCTTCATACACATTATCGGCAACAGTAAATTGTGGTATCATGTCGGTACCGTCGTCGGTATAGAACCGTTTATTGATTGGTATCGTAGTTTGTCCGCTGTTCACTTTGAATAAAATTCGAATTATAATTAATCACGGTTGCCGCGTGGGAGAGCGTCGCGTTGTGCCCGACGATCTATCATATTTTGTGATAACGCCACTAGGACGCGTCTTGTTGTACCGAGGAGATCGGATTTGGGGCCCAGTTATTCTACAATCGTGTGATGTCAGTTTGCTTCTTATCTTGTCGTAGCTTTTGCTTGCGATTTCGCTTGCGATGCGAAGACGTCGTAGGGAATCTCAGGGCAACGTTCATAATTTTGACAGAAACTTTCTCTACTATGGTGGGCAAGAGTGTGCATTACTTTCAATTTCATTGCATCATTGAAGTTAGTGTTAACCTCGATCAATTAATATTTTTTTTTGATTGTAGGCCTAGCAAATGTCCTGATTTCACCTGATATTAGGTGGAAGTCGAGTGTAAATGTGATAATAGCGAGTGCTGTAGAGAGAAACAAGCTGCACTAGCTACCCAAACTTTGCCGATCTTAAGGAAGCTACTTCAAGTCTTTAGATGGTGTAGGATTGTATGGAGGGAACACATTTTTTAATAGTGCAGCACAGACCCGAATTGCCAAATTTTTTAGTCGCATTAGAATGGCAGCAACAGTAACTCGGCTACAATGCAGGCCAGCATGTGGTTTTCAAAATCATAGTTAAATTCCCATTACTTCTCAGTTATCATTAGAACTAGACCGTCCAACAATCACTTATCGATCTCTGCGTTAACTATCTCGATAACATAATAACATTCAATTGAGCTTACTTTAAAGAAGATTAAAATTATTATCATAGCGCCATAATAATAACAATGCAGATAAGATGGTACTATCCTGCACAAAGTGAAACGTTCCAGCCCATCTAGTGAATCTACGGAGCGCACAAGTTTGCGGCTTTTATAAAGGCGGTACGATAGTGTCGATGACAACAATCAAATCGGATCATAAAGTTTCGATCGCGCCCTTTGTATGTCGCTATGCAATCTCGCCGCTCAATTTTATATCCAATAGCAGCGTAAATAGATTGGCGGGTTGATGTAAACGAGAGACACCCTGGGGCTGCGTCGGAGGCTCCTGTCAATTGAATTTGTCCGCAAGCGCGCCTGCATTAATAGCACACTGAACTGTCTCGAATACTATTATTGATATTTTCATAAAGCCACCTAGCTATTGTGCGGTGACGGCGCTCAATACTTGTCCCGTTTTAGTACGTTTTCGTTATGGTATTTGATATTTAGTGCCGACGCTGCGTGTTATGGCAGTTGATTCTGTAGTTTTATTACCGTCTTACGGTTTGATTGGATCATTTGATCTTTGGCTTCCGGTGTTTTTCCAGTAACACGTTTGTCGCGGTAGTTTTCTGGAAATTGATTTTAATCAATCAACAACTTGAGTTCTTCTTTCTTGAATGTTGTAATTACGCCCGGGGCTTAAAAACTGTGACAAGTTAAGATATTAACTTTCAACCTGTCCACTTTGCTAATTATGTGGATTAATTACTCTTATTTAATTATAAATTTGAGGTTTTAGTTACATGTTTTAGTTCTAAGTTAATTATAAATCTAGTTATAAGTATGAATATATATCTATATACCTTTAGTAATTACTCCATGTCATTGCCTTTTATTTACATAAATGTTCCCACGTTCAAGTCACTTAATCAGACAGGCCTGTGTTCGCGCCTAATATTGCACTGTGTAATGTGTTTATTAAGCGCCGTTTGCCTTTAATGGTGCACCATTTAAAATATAATGTGCGGTGGACGGCTCGCGTGCTGTCGATAGTGTTTAGTGGCTGTGATCGGACTCAAATAATGCTGTAAAGTTCACAGCACAAGCATTTAAATAATGGTTACTACATTTTCTTGAATGTGGTACTTCGTATCTCCATTATACTTAGAGCATAGGTTAAATGATCTAAGCCATTATAGGTAGGTACGTCTGAAACTGATTAAATGTCTTAATTGTATTATGATTCAATGATTTGATGTTTTCTTTATATTAATGTCATTTTATTGTTACATAATTTCAAATTGTTTGTCAACTGCATGCTGCTTGCGTGTCGCTGTTGTGCTGCCTCTTTCTTTGATGCTGGGAAATGCTTTGTGCATACCTCGTGTATGGGAAAACGCGAGGTTATATCGGACTCCGCTGCCACTGGAGGCAGAGTTCTACCCAGTGGCCGCGGCCTACTGATTTAATATAACGATGCCCCTTCACAAACGCCTGGCGCGAGCATGTCTATCACCGCCGCTATCTATCCTCCCCATTATCAGACGAGGAGGGTGCGCCGAGAAGGAACGCGTCGCTACCTGCCAAGGTAGCGACGCGTTCCTTGACGCCTCTGTCTTGACGCCTCTGCCTCTGTCGAACACTTTGACGACCTCGTCGGCGTCTGCTAGCCTCTCTCACCCCCCCAAAATAGGGAGGCCGAAGATTCCACGAGGCATATGTGGGGTCGACGACTAGCGGCGACCTGTGTAAGGCAGGGCCCAGACTTCTCAGAACTGGAGCCTTCTGGTTGCTGTCAGGTAGTAGAAGGCGTGCGTAAGTTCGACATCTCCACCCTGTCCTTCTACGGCGACACTGCGCGGCCAAAGGATCATCCTCCCTAGCCCTCTCCGCCGTCTCCTTCTGCCTTCTTATGACTTCGACGTAGAAAGAGTTTACCAAGCCCCACGTGTGCTCTCCCTTCAACATTGCGCTTACCATGTTCTGGAGGGAATGGTCCTTGCTAACGACGGCGCCCAACTCCCGGCGCTTCCCGGTACTTAGGATTCGTTTCTCGCCCAATGCTATGCAAATAGCGGCCAAAAGAATTATGCCCGCTTAGGATTTGCACCAGGTGGGACGAGAGCGACCCGTAGTGCATATTAGTCTTGTGGTGAGGAAGGGGTTCATGGCCTCATACGTCTTGGGCAGAGTACCAGAAATCTCTGCTCGTCGAGCTCCACAAACCACGGGCGAAATGCCTTCTCTGTGGCCTCTTCCAAGGCGGACGCCCTCTCTCTAGGCGCCAAGCCGGTCTGCTACCCCTATTGATGATTGTTTTTTTAAGAGTAAACATTGACTACTTCACTTATCGCAAATAAGCGTACTGGCTTCGCAGCCAAGTTGGATGCGTCGATTAACCTCCACGCGTAGCATAGCGATTGCGGGATTTTTTTTGACTTATTTGCCCATACCGAAATGTTACTGATCCACTTGTTCTCAACAGAATATTGTTATTCCCTATTGTTTTAGACGAAAAGCTGACAACAAATGATAGACATATTCATATAATTCATCCCTTGTAGCTACTTATCCTACGCGTGCTAGAATTTTAACTTACTGAGTTAGACAATTTGTCCCAGATATAGCACCTTTGACGTGGAATGCTGTAAACTCCTTCTGCGTGGACGTGATGACGCAGAAGGAGTCGGCGGAGAGAGCCAGGGAGGAGGATCCCATGGCCGATCCGTGCCGCCGTAGAAGGATGGGGCAGAGGAGGCGGAATTACGCCCGCCTTCTTCCTCCTGACGGTAACCAGCGGGGCCCTGGGTCGGGAAGCCCGGGCTCTGCATTGCATCGGTTGCCGCCAGTCGCTGATCCCCTAGAAGCCCCGGGGGATCACCGGCCTCCCCCTTTTAGGGGGATGAGAGGGGCTCGCCCTAGGCGAGCAGACGCCGACGAGGTCGTGGATGTGTTCATCCGAGTTCCCATGACCTTGTCCAAAAGCGACGTGGCCCTCCTCGGCGTGTCCTCTTCGTCCGATGACGAAGAGGATGCGGCGATGATGGCCGTGCTCGCATCAAGGCGTATGTGAGGGGCATCGGTGGGTTTTAGTCGGTAGGCCGCGGTTCCTGGCTGGCACTCTGCCCCCAGGGGCCGGGGAGAGTCCGACATAACCCCGCGCCTTCCCAAGCACGGGGTATGCGTAATGCATTTCCCACCGTAAAAAAAAAGATATAGCACCTTTACAGCTGGGCACACGACGACGACGTAAAAATTCGAAATCATCGTCGTGTTTATTATGTCGTCTTGTTTATTTTCATTATAACATCCACTTGCGGGGAAACTATACAGAAGCCTTCTGTCAGTCCATGTACTTGCCGCTTATTTTGATACAAGTTCTGTACAATCCAAAAGCATAAACACATCTAGCTTCACCCTGTCTCACCTCTCGCTGATGCTGTCTCACCTCTCGCTGATGTTTCGAGTTTTGGTTCGAAGTGACTGCAACACTTGGGTATATGCCACTTGGGTCTTGGACTATTTGGCAACCCCAGATTCGAAGCGGGGCCTAGTTTTGGTTTATCCGGGATAAACTCCGAACTAAACCGGTTTTGATAAATTGGTTTACTCTATATATAATATAGTCCACTTCTATATAATATAGTCCAACTTAAAAGATAGAATATTTTTCTCAATATTTATTGTTGCGAATTAAATTGTTTGTAATTATTTGTTAGTTCCATAAGTTTATCACAGATGGCGGTGTGAACTAAATTATCGACACAACGCTTTATCTAGGTTGGGTAACCATCCATTAGATGGTGTTATGTTTCAATTTATTAGTCTTTTCCACTAGGATTTTAATATAACATTGATCTAATTTTTAAAAAGTTTTGAACAAAGCAGATAAAACTACCTACTGAGCCACAGCAACGCATTGCCGGATCAACTAATGTTCTTAAAATAATTCATATTGAATAAAACCATGGTTTTTTTGCACTTTTTTTCCACTATTTATTTTACAGTTTGAATTTGCTATTTTGTACGACCGGTTTCGATTACTTCATCTTCAGGTATGAAGCCTGATATGATACCTGAAGATGAAGTAATCGAAACCGGTCGTACAATATAGCAAATTCAAACAGTAAAATAAATAGTGGAAAAAAGTGCAAGAAAACCATGGTTTTATTCAATAAGTATAAATGTTATCTTAAAATAATTATTGTGCTCAGCTACAATAACTTTGAAGTTTATCCACAATTAATTCTTGTTAATAATATTGGATGAAATGAAAATTATAAGATTAATCAGTAATAGACTGATTGATTAATTTTACATCTATTTATCGTTAAATTAGAAAAAAACGCTACTTTAACAATCTACATATTGAAACTAAACGCTCTATGAAAAATAACAACGCTTAAACTGTGTTTACCCAGCTATTATGTCAACACGAATGTCTTAATCACCGCGCATAACTTTTGGATCGAAAGTGTTTGATAAATCTACCTGTGTCTTCATTACCGTATGTGATCTACGCCTCTCATTAGCTCCTACTAAATAAGATATCCGGTGATTAACTGCCAAGAAGCCTTGATTATTTTATAGCATTGCTGCATTAATAAACAACTGATCATTTAACACCAGTATACTGTCGGACAACGGTAATGCACCTTTAATATCTACGATGATCGAAACCGTTAGCCGGTTAATATATCATTAACAGGCTGGTGCGAAATAACATCAGCTAAGGCTCGTATTTATGTGTGAAAAATTTTAAGGTCATAGAAATCTCTGATACCTCAGCAATCTAGTTGGGTGGAAATTGATTTTATTTATGTACATAATTGAAAATTAACTAACAACCTTTTAAGCACACGTAGTAAATAATATTTGCGTCGTTATAAGCTTTTTAATTTAATGACCCTCTTGGGGACACCAGAATTGATAGTTCCATTTTTTTGTTTTCGTTAGTGCGTCGTTAGTGTCACTGCTTCGCTTACGGCGATGCAAATTAAGATGTTCTTTCGGAATTCGGTTTTGATTTATGCCATAATAAAGCTGTTGCAAGAAAGCACTTTCCTACTTGGATTTGATGTAATCCCAGTGGACCAACAATATTTATATGGTTGTACGAGGTGCTTTTTGGCTTCGTGGTGCGATTTATTTCATGAGTAGTAATTAATTCTTATTCGTTTTGCAATATTGTAAATGTATCATTTCTTCAATTTAAATTGTTGCCGAAAGTTGCAAAATCTGAAATCATTCAAGAAAACGATGTGATATTAATATCTTAGCTAGGTAGATTCATTTTTTGCGTTTTCCAATTCAGCACTTTTTATTAAATACTTAATTAGTATATCATACTATTTTAAATTTGTATCTTTCCTTATATCTTAATGAGAGTCACATTGCATACATTGCGAAATGCTTAAATCCGATTACTTTTTCAATATTTTATTGTCTTCACAATTTATAGCCTATGTTATTTTATGGCGTCGTAAAGTTGTATTTTCCGCATTTTCGTTCTAAGTAGGAACACTTTATACATATTTATTATGGTTCTGTCAGCTAATTTTTAATATGCACCGTGATTGAACATCGTCGTCACATAATTAATTAATTAACGAATACACGATGACACCAATTTATTGTTAGTCAGTTTTTAATTTTAATACTATACTTAAACTCACATATTTTATTATCTCCACACGATATATAAATCATACAAAATATATTCTACTTAACTATGCTGCGACTAAGTAGTGGTTGCTTAATAATTTAAACAAGGCTAATGATATTACTTGTTATATGGTCGCCGGAGAAGTATGTAAGAAATTTATTCCCAGACACGTGTGACTTTCAAATAGAATTATTGATTTAAATTTGTCTTGTTTTCTATCAAGGTTATCGTTATATCTTTATTAACATGTCATTACATTATTCAGTGAGGTAAACACTTCGTTTCAAGTTGTAATGTTATCTTTACGAGGTTCGTGTTCGAGGTCGCTCTGAATACATCTCGGGTCAAACAGCCATATTAATCGTTCCCGCGAAAGGCTTTGCTTCGGCACTTATCTTTTAATTCAATTTACACGCGTTCGAACCTTGTCGATCGGCAATTTATCGGCCATAATTCAGGCATCTATCTGCTAACGATCTTAATTTCTTCATTGTGGATTCCCTATATGTTACCATGAGGATGCTTATGTTTTAAATATTTTACACTGTTTGTAATTATAAGTTTCGTGTTGCAGTTCCTTTTGGTTGTTTAATTATCTTTATGGTAAATGCTAGTAAAACAATTTTAATGAAGTGTCCTGGTCGATAACCAACACCGAGTCAGGAGGCAGAACAGTAATAGAGAGGTGTGTCGGCACGCCCTGCTGCTGATGTGCCGACGATAGCCTCGGAGCTTGCGCCATGTTCATTTTGTTCTAGAATTGTCCGACTCTTATAATTTTCTGAAATTATTATTTAGTCGACACAAAAAAAATAGTTGCACTCTCTATCTACCACTTGTGATATTAGATCCACTTGATGAAATTAAAGTATATGAAAAGCCTAAATTGTCGCCCGTTAACAATTGACAAGAGCACCGCGAGGTAATGTTGATTTGCCTTGGATCCCGTAAGTTATTGTTTTGCACCCCATACACCCCACGGTAGGTGTTTTCTGGCTCTTGCAGGGATGTGGCAAATGTTCTTAAAGATGCCAAATAATAGAGATGTTATTCACCACCAAATGAAAAAATCACCCAACAATTAATCTAATCCAATACTACTACATTCTGTTTCTGCGTAATCAAAAACCAAATTTAACAAATTCAAAAATGTTTATTTACGTAAGTGATCCTTATTCTTATTCTTATTCTTGTTATTCCAAAAATTTTGAGTCAGACCATTTTTAAATGAAATTATATAGAATCATCATCATACCAATTTTCAGACTTCATTTAAGTTCAATGATGTCGAAGTATCTAGGAACTTCTAGGAACTATTGTATCTCTCCTGGAGGGGGTTCCAAAAGGTCCCATCCTTTTCAAAACGTGGTCTAAACTTAGATAAGAGTAGATAAAGACAGCGTTAGGTTTAAACCAAGACCTAAGGTTAGACCAGGTTTTGTAATAGGGCGGGTAGTGTTAAAACGGTTTCTCGATTAGTTTGAGTAACTCGTAAATTATCATTATCATAAAGCAATAGTGGTTCATTGACGAGTCGGGGCTGCCTCGCCGCCAGTATAGTCATTCTTAAGGTTTGTGCTGTAGACATCTGCTGTTATTGCTTGACCGGGTCTCTGAAAGCTGTAGTGAATTTACACCATGAAGTGACCACCAAATAGTTACCATTATTTTTTGGGTAATTTTTAAATTTAGAGTATTGTTTTAGTGTTTGATCTGCTGTCAGTCGTTACGTGATTCGCTTACTATTATAATGAATCCACTTTTCGAAACACGCACAATTTGCCTCAAAATCTCTTCGTTACTGTACTGATGTTTCATCAAGATAAGACAAGCTTCAACACACCCTTCTCTCTGCAGTAAAATCGAGTTAGCGTATCACTGGTCAATTTCCTAATATGTCAGTTTCGCTAATTTGCCAGTTTACTTATTCGTCAGTTTCGATAGGTTGACATTTTCGCTAGTTTGTCATTTCCCTGATTCGTCAGTTTCCTCGTTCGCTAGTTTTTGTAGTCTGGCACACCAGTGATACGCTAACTCGTAAAATCAAGGTTTTTCTAATTTGCTTCGAGTTTGCTATCATCAAACAATGCTGCTGATATCTTAGTAGTTTGATGCAGATCGGCTACCGCTACCGCATTTAATACATCATTACTGACCAGAGGACACTGCATCTGATCTGAGTCGAGATCAGAGTTTGATGGATATCTCTATCTTGTTTATTTCTACTTACCATCCTGCCGCAGCCTGCTTGCTTGCCAACATTGTTGTATAAAAAAACCTTAGTGGCTGGTTTCCTCGACGTCTATTCTTCCGGTCGAAGTTCCCACTGCGAAACGATTAAACCGAAAACGTACGGCGCGCTCATTAGCCATATCCTCTCGAAACACAGCATTGGTATTGCGAGCTGTTGCAGCTGTGATAGTTTCACGCCGGAACTAGTATTCAAAAATCCTTTAATTGAAAGTCAAACAATCGGAAGTTGTACATTGTTCAATTTAGGAATGCGATAGTTAACGTGTGACGAAAATTTCACTTTGAAATCCATCCCACACTTACAAAGTGCCCAGTTCGTTAAAACGGTATTGTCATATTTAAAGTAGTATAAGAATTATTTATGTATATTTAGATGATTTATATTTGCCGCTTCTGTTCTTTCCTAGGCAGTTTCTATGGAGTTTTTTTTTTCGTTTTTTGAGTCGTCGTTGTGCAGTACTCATAAGTTTTGTTCCTTAGCCACGTTTGAAGTGTGCGCTCGAGCACCTTTTCTCACGAATTTCGCGGCGCGGCGCGGCGCCTCCGCGTGGGCGGCCTATCGTATGCCGCCATCGCACGTCTCTGAGCTCACACGACCGTTTCACCTGCACGCCCCCTTCAACTTTACTTCCCAAATATTGAAGTTCAAAGTCCTGCGCACCAACATATCAACGTTAGCCAGGACAGTACTACAGCCTTTTGTTGCCTAGTGCGTCTAATTAGTCAGACTGTTTAGTGCTCGTACGCCGCAGGTCAGCATTTACCACGGTGTATCCACTGTGAAATGATGTGATTTGTTGCCATGTTATTAATGCTTTGTTGATGTTACTTGGTATTATCTATTATTCTGTGTCATTCTAATTAGGGGATAGTTGAAAATGAATTGCAAGTACTAAGAAATAAAATACCACGTAAAGAAAATAGACTACACTGACTGAAGCGTATGATAATTTGACCGCAATATGTAAACGCTATATTCACAAATAACGAGTTAAATGATGTAGGTAGAATGTAATATTATAGCAAAATAATTTTCTTCAGAACCTATAAACTCAAACTCAAACTCAAAAATCTTTATTCAATATAGACCTTTACAGGCACTTATTGACGTCAAAATAAAAACATAAAAATCTTCAACCAAGAATCTAATTAACTAAATTATTTAATCCTTGTATGTACACACACCCCAATCATTATTAAGATGTGTGCAAATACAAGTAAAATTAAAAAAAAAAAAAAAAATTGACTCTACACCTGTTCGGAAATTGGGAGAGCCTTCTCAAGAAGAACAGGCAAGAAACTCGGAAGGTCTTGTATTTTTTTTTGTCTCCTCTTTTAAAATGCCAACATTACAATATTATATTTCACATACATTTTTTTAAATAATATAGAAATGCCTGTCGGTGTGAGTGGAACAGTTACTCGAATGAAATTTATCCCACTATCACAAAGTGTTAACACCCTTTAAACGTCAATTATCACATTTTTTGTCAATCCCAAGCAGTTTTATCTGTCATATAATCAGACACTTTATAATATGCTTTTTTCATAAGTGCGCCCTTGATAGCGACTTTAAATTTATTCAAGTTAAGTGCTTTAATATTATTTGGGATTTTATTGTAGAAACGTACACAAAGGCCTTTGAAAGAATTATTAATTTTTTTAAGCCTAGTATTTGGTAACGCTAACATATTCTTTTGCCTAGTATTTACTGAATGAATATCACTGTTTTTACAAAACGAATGTATATTTTTATGAACATATACTATATTCTCGTAAATATATTGCGACGCGACGGTCATAATACCAATTTCTTTAAATTTTTCTCTCAAAGAGTCTCTTATTTTAAGGTTATAAATAGCACGAATAGCCCTTTTTTGCAGCACAAAAACAGTCTGAATGTCGGCAGCATTTCCCCACAGCAAAATGCCATACGACATCACACTATGAAAATAGGCAAAGTATACAAGTCTTGCTGTATCAACATCAGTCAGCTGACGTATTTTCCATACAGCGTAGGCTGCAGAACTAAGTCTCTTCGACAATTTATCAATATGTGGGCCCCACTGAAGCTTTGAATCTAAAGTAATACCAAGAAATACTACGGTATCCACAAGGTCCACATTTTTATGCTTTATGTTAACAGTGGTGTGAACCTCTTTAACATTGGGTAAAACAAATTTTATACATTTAGTTTTCCCTTCATTGAGGCACAAGTTATTCGCATTAAACCAGTAAACTATTCTTGAGATAGAACTATTTACATCGTCATAAATTTGCAATCGTCTTTTAATTTTAAACATAAGTGAAGTATCATCTGCAAATAATACAATCTCATGCCTGTCTTGTACAAAAGCAGGCAAGTCATTTATATATATTAAAAATAGAAAAGGACCAAGAATTGAACCCTGCGGAACTCCCATTTTAACCGAGGCGCCCTGGGACCTCTCCCCGTTGACGTCTACTTTCTGAATCCTCTCAGTCAAATAGGAGATGAGTAAATCCAGAACAGTGTCGCGAAATCCATAGTAGTGTAATTTCCTGATCAGGGTGTCATGATGAACGCAATCAAACGCCTTGGACAAGTCACAAAAAACGCCCAGCGCATCATGTGAGTCCTCCCAGGCCTCATATATATTTTGTATTAACTCAACACCAGCATCAGTTGTTGAGCGACCCTTTCTAAAACCAAATTGTTTACAGTGTAGAAGATTATTTCTGTTAAAAAAGCTTTGCATTTGTTCCAACATTATTTTTTCAAAGATTTTGCTAAAAGTAGGTAGCACAGAGATAGGTCTAAAATTATTGGGGTCTGATGTGCT
Organism: Schoenobius gigantellus; assembly: GCA_963935595.1. NCBI lineage: Eukaryota > Metazoa > Arthropoda > Insecta > Lepidoptera > Crambidae > Schoenobius > Schoenobius gigantellus. The sequence goes on along the minus strand of OZ012553.1, from coordinate 25,120,268 downwards.
ACCAGATTTATGTAATGGAATAATTTTACTCAGTTTCATTAGATCAGGAAACACACCACAGTCAATGCAATCATTAAAAATACTAGCAAGTATTGGAGCTATTGTTTCTATTACAGATTGGGAAACATCTACAGAGTTGCCCCACAGATCCACGGTTTTCTTTTTATTCAGCGTTTTAAATGACTTTATTAAATCATTTGCACAAATATGGGCAAATTTAAATTTATCATCACAAGTTTTAACATAATCTTTTAGAATAGATTCGGCTACAGTGGGGGAGGAATCCAAAGATTTTGTGATTGAAACTGGAATGTCAGTAAAGAATTTTTCAAATTCTGTAGCTACCTCAATATCTACTGTAACTTTCTTATTTTCAATATTTAAACAAAAATTGTTGTTATTAGTTTTTACTCTTCCGGTTTCATTATTAATAATGTTCCATGTCGTTTTAATTTTGTCACTACTATTTTTTATTTTAGAGCTTAAATAATTGGACTTTGCAAATTTACAAACTTTTTTAAATACTTTGGAATAAGTTTTTACATACAATTTAAATTGATCACTAGTATTTAATGAACGCTCATTGTAAAGTTCATAAAGTTTTATTCTGCTTTTGTGAATACCTGGTGTGGCCCATTCACTAAAAGCTAATCTACCATTGACTGAGATGGTTTTTGGAACAAAGATATTTTTAAATTCACAACAAAATGTGTTAAAAAAGTTTTCATACAATTTATTTGGGTCTTCGTCATAATCAATATACTTTAAATTAATACCAAGATTATTATTGAAACGCTCCAAGCGGCCAGCAGTCTTTGGTACAACAGTGATATTCTTTTTCGCCATAAGCTTACATTTGTAAGGTATAGTAACAAATTGACCAGAGTGGTCAGATTCTAAGTTATTAAAAACATTTTGTGCTAATGGTTCTATGTCAGTATAAATATTATCAATGCATGTGGCAGAAAACTCAGTAATTCGTGTTGGCTCCAGAAATAAGTTTTTAAGATTATATGACTGAAACAAATTTTTAATTCTCATACATAAACTAGAGTTTTCTAATAAGTTAATATTAAAATCTCCACAGACTAATATTTGTTTGCCTTGCTTACAGACTTTATTTAAAACTTCATCCATTATATAAAGAAAACGGAAAAAATACTTTGTGTATTTAAGGACATTTATTCTCATAAATTGTTTTGCTATCTCTTCTTAATAGGTCAGTTTAACGTACTCGCCAGTTTTCGAGAGCCCGGGAGATGCGAAATTCAGCTTTTGTTCGGACTGATAAAAGAATTTATGGTAGTGTGTCCAGGCGCCATCAATACGCCTACAAGACTATAATAACGTCCTTGCGTCACATTAAAGGCATTGAGGACATCGTATTTCAACAGTCGTGTATAGATCATCTCGCTATTATTCATAAGAATATTCACCAGTAATATTAAAACTCCGTACTCTGTCCACAGCCACATTGTAAACAGATATCAGACTTCCAGATTTATTGTAGTCGGTTAAAGTATTGGGAATGCGCGTATTGTATTTTGGTTTTCGCATTTAATTTAAGATCGGGACGATGTGTCTCGTTTCTGCAGCACGTACTCATAAAGACTCGAACGATTTTATTTTCATTGTTTCATCGGTATAATCAGTGGTACCCTTATTAACGATAATGTATAAGCCAGCTGGGTCATGTGTGGCCCCTGAATTAGTAATAAGACCTAATATATGGCGACTATACGGCGTCTCTGTCAGTGAAAATATATTGGATCACTTCACCGTAGCCATTGTTGCAGCTGGTTAGAAAATTTTATAATGGAGGTTAGATGTATACTATAGGAGACATGTATACTGCGACTGCGATTTGTTGCGTACCATCTCCATAGGCCAAATGCTCTAAGGACAGTTGGGATAAAATAAATGTTAAAAATACTGATCATCATGTTATTTTTCAAAACCATATCGTAAAGTACAAAACTTAATATGCTTTCAAATTCGGCAAGTGTAGGGATAAATATGACAAATGTTTTAAACATTTTACTATAAATATTCAAAAGGTATTATAAGACAACTTAACTTTTGCAGCTTTTATTACGAAGTAAATATTGTCTTTATGATATTCAGTGTTTTAAATATGCCTTGTAGACAATAATTTTGGGCATTTTGCTTCTTAGACAAATTTGAAAGTTAGACACTCTGATCAGAGAGGGATTTTTCCACTATCTTCAACATAATCCGTTTTTTACTACTATGACTTAATATGATTATTATTTGCTGATTGCTCGGAAGGATTTTTCCATATCATTGAAATTGATGCTCCCTATCAATTTCGATTAAGAAGATGCGGTTAATCAAGTGCCCAATTATATGAACGTCCCATTGTTGCTACCGATTTGTCGCCTTTTGATTTACGCTCAATGAATTTATCGCTCAATCAACGTCCGCGCTTGCGCCGGTTCGCGCCGCCGCTGATTGGATTTCTTCATAATTACATCTTTTGACGTGTACGTGCCAAGTTTCGTACCTTACAAGCTGCCTGCCGCGCGGGGCATGAGATCGTGGGAGCACCGAGTAATCAGCTTTCTTGGCCGTCTCGTTTTCGTTTCACGGAAATGACGCATTGAACAAGAGCTACACAGAGGTAACTTTTTTACAGTTTTTATAAATAACTTCTTACTTAATATCTGCAGATCCTTGTAGGTTTTCGCGTGTGGCGAGATAATTGATTACATGTTTGAATATTGTTGCGTAGTAGTGAGAACTCGGAATTTGTAATCTGAACCATCGGATTTATTTTGCCGAATGAATAAGCGACTTCAAACGCCATTGAGGCACAAGTAGGTAAATGAAAACTTGGAAATGTGTCCTAACGGCCGGTTGCATCAAAAATTCATTTTAAGAATCCGTAAAAAGTAACGTACTCGTATAAAGTATACGTTTATCCTAAAAAGATGTTGCACCACGCTTTTGCGATACGTTTTACGGTTACTTATTCGGATACTTTTTACGGAGGTTACGCCCTGCTCATAACGTAAAAGTATAAATTTTGACAGTTTGCTAGTATTTGTAATTCATGTTTAAGGTTAGAAAACGCGTTTAAAATACAATTTAAATTCACTTTTCACTACACAATTCACTATCCAACAATAATGTTGAAAAATTATCCATATATTGGATAGTTGCCGGCATCGAAGAACAATATTAGAGTAGGTCAAATGCTCACTGAAGGCAGTGATTTTTACACACAGATATATATGATGCATTGTTAAAATTACTCAGGCATAAAAATATAAATCAGCACACAACAAAGCTTTTTCTTCTTATTTTCGTAGCTTTGACGTTTTTACGAATTCAGCCAATGTCATGAATTTAGTATTGTTTGATTGATAAGTCATAAGTCCATGGCCAATGTAAACAAAAAACACTATCAACGTCACGTTTTGACAAATTAATAACATGTCTTACTACATTTTAAAAAAACTTTCATGGTAGTAAAAATCTACTAAGCTAAAATGGTAGAATTAACGCTTCATTCGTGTAGCAAGGAATTTGACGGTTACTTTTACTGGAATTCTTTTGGTGCAACATAAATTTACGGATTCGTAATAGTGACAGATTGGTATAAGTATAACTGAATTTGTAAAAACATAGCAATTTTGGTGCAACCGGCCGTAAGTATTATGAATTCTATACAATCATCATCACCAGCTATCGTCGCCTGTAATTACTGTAATAGTACGTGGTTGTTGATATTGTAGGAAATCGATCTTATCGCAGTCCTCTGGCTGCACCGGTTTAGCCAGCTACTGTAGTTAGTCCGTGATTGCAGTGTCATCAGTTTGTTAAAGGTATGCTTTGCTACAAACGTTATCATACATTCACGATAGGAAATGAAACGAAGACTATACTTTGATACTTGTATATTGATTGTTATTGTTACTAAAGGTTCTTATAACTAAATCATATCAACGACTTCATAGTGAATACCTATTAGCACTAATAGTGGTAAATTGACAATTAATCCGTATGTTAGGAATCCTTGTATTAGAAAATGTGATCGACATAGCTTATGCGTTTACAGAGTACGAATACAAAATAAACTATTTTTGTAGATACTGTCAATGACATTACCTACAAAGCGTAAGATTCATCGGCTTCTGATTTGACTTGCTTGTCAGAGCAAGTAATAGAAGTAGTTAGCACATCTGACTAAAGTACTATCTTTCTCATTTTTATGATCTGACTAATATGTTCAAGTTCATAACTTTATGGGCTCAAATATGTGTACAGCATTTTTTACCGGTTTCGGTAAATATGAAAGGCCCAGTAATCAGTTAGTATGTTGTATCCGTAATAGGGATTTATCTCTTCAGATTCCGCCTCTTCTCTTTATTGTCATAAAATACAATCTTGCCGTCAAGATTTAAGCCCTGCGCACACAAAAAGAAAACAATTAACTCTTAATTTCGCAACACCCGAAAAAGTAGGGTGACCACTGAAAGGACACAGGTAGGACAAATTAATGCATCCATCTTTTCTTTCAGTTTTCATAAACAACACCTTATATTAAATTAATAATTACTTACATATTATGTCGATAGATTATATGAGTAATTTGAACATTTATGAATATTTTTTTGTTTTACACACCATTAGTGTCTCTTTTTGTTATATGAGACAAAGTCTTAGTAGCGTCAGTGAGTATTTTGTGGGTTGTCTTCCTTTTTGTTTTTTTGATAGCTGCTGGAAATATCGACAATACGCAGCACCCTTCGGACATTCCTTTCCGTATCCTACATCGCTGGGAGGACGGGTCACTCGACGAGGTATCATTGCTGCCCATCAAGCCACCCAGCTCGTTCTCAAGTCGAATTTCGGCGCGGTGGTCGCAATTAGGCGCGATAAATGCCCCCGACATCTGATCCACCGGCTTTTCATTCGATTCATTCGATTAAACGGTCGAAACGAACACGAAATCCAATTTTAACAGGTCGTTCGTTTTGCTTGTTTATGTAGCACCTCGTGCGATATTTCGATACTTATCTCGGCGTGTTCTCATGCGATGAACTTGATCATAATATGCTTAATGATGTACCGTTTGTATTACAGTCAATATAAACTATGGATAAACGACCACATCGGAATGTATTTTCTTTCCACGCACACTGATGGCTTGCTTTCATTAATATATTTTATGTTTGGTAATTCTGTTCGACGACAACGACGTTCTGTATCTACTCGTTATAAGTACACCCGTATAGTGTCCAATACAGCAATAGTTGATCTCTTTATTAGTAAAAAAGAAGTAAGTGCAGCTCAAGTTGCCCGCATATCAGAAACTAGCCACATATCATTTATTTTGACACCAATTACTCCTTTCGTCGTTAATCAATTACGGTTTGTTAAAATTTATGTCTTAGTATCGATATTTGATCGAGTTCACTAAATGACTTTTATTGATTCGGATATTTGACAAATAACAATACATATATTCTTACGACGTTTTCTTCATAGATACATGAATGTATTTTTTGTGTTTTAATAGTAGCCCTTACGTTGAACTACATAGTGAAAGTGCATTTATCAGGTAATTGTTAATTCCTAATATTATACGATACATCGGAAACGAATGACTTGTTGTTAATCAGTTGGCATCTTTATAAACATTTTTACGTACAATATTACTACCTATATCGAGGAATGCCCAGTATCTAAAATACAGACTGTTTCAATAATTTGAATATCAAGGCTCCACCTTTTTATAATCAACCTCAACGGTTGCGCTCGTGTCAAAGTAAAATGAGCTGGTAACTATCACCGAAACAATACGGAATGCCCCGCCATTACAAGGCGACAAAACCCTAATATCAATAGAACACAATAGGAACAATAGTTGCCCTGTGTCAATTATGCCATCATTACCATCGGAATAAACGACGTAACGGATCAGATGATTGTTGAAAAAACAACATGATGACAATGCAACGAGGTCTCCGCTGCATATCAAACTACAGACATGGTAAACTAAATCTTAGCAGTTACTAAATAGAATTTGTATCAAGCCTCGATTGCGTTCCGTGATCTTGCATTTTCAACATGTCGAAACAGTTACCCTATAAATGATTTATGGACTGCGGCGCCGTTTAAATTTTTGTCACTTAACAATGTACAATGAATCGGAATAATTAATATGTCGCACGCCTGTTAATGTGCTATGTGAATATTTTAAAATATTATCAGGCGTTATGAGCATTATGACATTTTCGACTGGAATCTAGTTTGGGTTGTTGTGCCGGTTAAGGTAACCGGTTGATTAGAATGAAAATTAGAAATCTGCTTTGTTGATTGTATTCAGTGAGTTTATAATTACCAAACCAATAATGTATTGATATATGTACGTACACTCGTACAGTATTCTGCATGTTGCTATTGAGAACTTTCAATTTAGTGCAAGCGCCGGTATCGTGTATTCTCATAAATGTTACTCGGTCTGTTCTGCAAATTGTTTAAAATGAAATTTAATATCCTTGACGTGAAAGTGACTCACCGTAGCATTTTGTTTTAGCATTCGGGTTAGGTCTATGATTCTATTCACTGAATTATACAATCTACTTTAAAGCCTCCCCTATAACCACTTTTCTGTTTGCTGATTGTAAATCGTATTTTTATTTTGAACACAAAGTGAAATGTTTATCCCCCTCCCCCTTTAAGTAATTTAAGTCTATCTCACTTGAGCTGAATCTAAGTATTTACGATATTTGATTGCATGTGCAAGCGTGATCGAGTCGCGAAAGTGTTATTCGTTTTGTCTACACTTGATTGTACGATAAGTCCATGTAAGTGGCTTACTACATGTTGCAATCGAACGGTGGTCCCGGTACAATATTATGTTATTAATTATACAACGTAACTTATTTTAGTGTTATTCGTTTCCTCCTTCTTAAACTTGAAGTGATCAGTTTTAATTTTTCTTTCGAAATTTGGTCAACCTTGAATTGCCACGGCTCCAACTCTGCAGGTGGCTCTTCCCCACATAATTCACAGTTGGAAAATGCAAGTGAGTCGTAAAAATGACATACCTACTACATTTTATTGCATGTACGACACATAATACTATGTTCATGTCGTGTTGTATGGTTTTTGTCAGCAGGCAATCGGCGATTTATCGAAGCACATTGTTGATTATTTTATTATCAATTTCTTCCAGCCATATGTAATTTTATTATTGTGCACGTTAAATCTCCTTGTCAATCGACGATAGGTTAACGAATCGATGATTTATTGAGCTTTTAGTGTTTATCTGGTATGTAGGATTATAATTCTCTCTATCTTGTGTTATGTTATTATCTCTACGAGTATATGTCTCGTGCAAAATTTAAGAAGAACTTACTGAACTTAACTTCCCCTAGATGTCGTAAGAGCAGACTTTACTGCAGTTACACTTCTGCAAAGAGATGCAAACTCGAAATAAAACTTTACACAAAGCTGTCTTATCATCGTGGCGTAGAAGACCAATTTCATTCAATCCGTTTGAGGGGAGCCGTGTCCAGCAGTGGTGGGACGTATATTGATTGAACCGAGTCACTAAATTATACAGTAGATCTTTTAGCATTTCTATTGATAAAACTAGCTTTTAGGTTTTTTCCGTATTTTATTTGAAACCATTTGTGAATGTCCGTCCGTCCAATGAAACAATGATATCACCATTACACCCCGAAAAGTTTAAACGGGTCTATGAATCATGTACTGAGTTTCTGTTGAGTTACTATTTTACTTGTGCAAAACACACATTATTTTAATAATAATAAACACTTTATTGCACACAAAATAAACATATTTTTTTTTTCAAAAATAATGCAGATGTACAACACAGGCGGCCTTATTGCTAATGAGCAAACTCTTCCAGACAACCTTGGACTAGGGAAATACTGAGAGGAAATTTAAACGGGGATTGGTGCAGTAGTAGTGAAGGACACAATCAAGGACTATTTTAGCTAAGGATATAAGGATGGGAAGTGATTTCGAACTTGATTCTTAAAGGTCTCCAGCGTATTTTAATAACGATATCAAGAAAAACACTGAATCTAATTAGTTTTCTAGCTTTCCTTAAACACTGATCGATTTAACAACAACTTCACTGTACTGTACCTATGCTTATGAATAAATGATTCTGATTCTGATACACGTGTTTGCTGACTTTTGGTCTAGTTAGATACTGTTATCCCCAGATATGTAGAGTTCTGTGCTTTATTTTAACTTGGCAAAACTCATTGAGGATTATGTGAGTTAAAATTTATTTCGAAACAAAACTATTGAACGGAGTTAAGATTTTTTGTATGAACGTTGTACGTTCGTCATGCGAAGTTTAAAAATTTTGCATACATACTAGTAAGATAAGCAGAAGGCGTTATGTATCGATAAGCTAATGAATGAGTCGGTACGATATCAACACAAGATTGAGAGTTACGATGGTCTTTAATATCGGCATGGTATCGATTTATGATCGAGTAGGTATCATTGCTTCGATTTTATTACGATGCACGCGTAGAATTCGATACTAGAAACCACACGGAGGCTACGCTATGTTATTACTGAACTTCAATTTGTAATCGTGTTTGCAACGTGCCGTGTTTGTGTTTTATTTGTTCTCCATTTAAGTTATTGATTACGCTATATAAATGATTTTGGCCTCCGGTAATCGTTTTCGCTTTTAATCTTTGTCGTATACGGATTGTTATTTCTTGTTATGTTGTATTGAGCTTAAGCTTTTTTTTTGTATTTTTCCTTAAGAGTACGGTAGTCCCGTTCTTAAAGCGATATTTGTGGTTCCAATAAATTTCATTGTCCTGGCACAATTTCATTTGTTCCGCCGCCGCGTGGAAGTTAATGGAATGTCGCGGTAACTGGACGCGATGAGATCGAATTGTTCGGGTTCTCGGTAAATGTGCGAAATATTCGTTAGTTTGATAAAGGACATTGCTCTGCGTCCATACATTGTTCGCCCCAATACCGGCAGCAGTGAAAAAAAATGCTTTTCGTATAATAACACATTAGTAAATACTGTACGTCCACATCAATTACTACGGACAAGCTTCGAAATGAAATTATATATAAAAATGAATCAAATTTTAAGGTTAGTTGAAGTATCCCTCCCGTGTCGAACGTGGAATTCGACACGGTGAGGGAACGGCTCCGGCGCAAGAAGAAGGCGCCGGGACCGGACGGTGTCCCATCCAGGGTTCTGGCCCTCGCCCTGAGACACCTTGAGGAGCGGTTCCGGGCGGTGCTGGATCTGAGCATCGCCTCGGGCCGCTTCCCCAGTCGGTGGAAGGCGGGTAGGCTCTGCCTGTTAAGGAAGGAGAGCCGCCCCGCCGATTCCCCAACTGGGTATCGGCCGGTGGTGCTGCTCGATGAGGCTGGGAAGTTCCTAGAGAAAATCCTGACTTCTCGGATTATCGAGCACCTAGAGGACCGGGGGCCGGACTTGGCTGCCAACCAGTTCGGCTTCCGCATCGGCCGGTCCACGGTGGACGCGGTGGCCCTCCTCAAGAGGTGGACTGAGGAGGCCACGGCTCGTGGGGAGGCTGTAGTTGCGGTGTCGCTGGACATCCGCAACGCTTTTAACAGCCTGCCCCACGAGTGCATAAAGGAGGCACTCCGCTTCCACCGGGTGCCTCCGTACCTCCGCACCCTTGTGGAGGATTACCTGGACGGTAGGACGATCCTCTACGAGGGGCCGGATGGTCGCGTCCATTCGTGTGAAATGGCGGCGGGTGTACCCCAGGGTTCCGTACTAGGTCCTCTAATATGGAACCTGGGATACAACTGGGTCCTGCGAGGCAACCTCCTTCCACGAATGGAGGTTGTTTGCTTCACCGACGACACACTTGTCGCGGCGAAAGCAAATACGGGGGAGGAGGCGGCCCACCTTGCGTCGGTCGGCGCTTCACTCGTCGTTCGACGCATCCGCCTCCTGGGCCTGGACGTGGCTCTCGACAAAACGAGGGCCATGATGTTCCACGCCTACCGTCGCAGGATCCCACCGGGGCTTTGTGTCCGAGTGGAGGGGGTCCGCATAGTGGAGGAGCTTCGAGGAGCACTTCAAGCTCCTCACTCCACGGCTGTGTGCCGCCGCAGCTGCACTCGGATGGGTCCTCCCTAATGTGGGAGGGCCAGGATCGGCGTGCCGTCGACTGTATCATGGGGTGATACGGTCAATGGCACTCTACGGAGCCCCGGTATGGGCAGAGTGCCTCTCCCCCCGAACGGTGGCCCTCCTGCGACGTCCGCAGAGGGTCATAGCAGCCCGGGCCGTGCGAGCTTATCGCACGGTTAGCCACGGCGCGGCCTGCGTACTTGCGGGTCAAACGCCGTGGGATGTCGATGCACGCGTCCAGTCGGAGGTGTATCGGTATCGGGTTGCCGTCCGAGAACGGGGGGGACGATCTGCCCCACAGGAGCTGGAGGTAGTTCGTACCCAGGAGCAGAGGGAGGCTCTGCGCCGGTGGGGTGAGGCACTCACCTTCCCAGCTGCCGGCCACCGGACGATCGAGGCGATCCGTCCGGTATTGGAGGAGTGGGTTGGGCGCCGGCAGGGCAGCCTTTCATTCCGCATGGTGCAGGTACTGACCGGACATGGTTGCTTCGGTCACTACCTGTACCGAGTTGCACGTCGGGAGGGAACGCCGCAGTGTCATCACTGCGACGCTCCCGACGACACGGCCGAGCACACCCTGTTGGTGTGCTCGGCCTTGCACGCCGCCGTAAGGTGCACGCCGCCGTAAGGTGCACGCCGCCGTAAGGCTTCTCCGTCTGGGGATTGTCCTGGTGTTCTCGGACAATCCCCCCTTGGCGATAAATAGCCCGACCGACCGGTCGGGCTAACCCGGACGCGTGAGTAGTGGTGTCGCATTGTGGACCCTACTACACGCGCCCTAAAAGGGCAGGGAGAACACCGAGGGGTTTAAGTGGGTAGGCTTGGCACTCTGCCGGGTGAGCCCCACACACGCTCGCCGTCTAGCCAACGGTGGGTACGGTGCGGTTGCGCATTTCCCCGCGAGAAAAAAAACGGTTAGTTGAAGTAACACTTTATTTCATTAGAGCAATACACATAGTCCATACCTATACAATTATCAAAAAAATAATTATAGCAATCAATCAAAGAACGTTATTATAGCCACGTAGTAAAGAACAAGAAATCTCGAAATTATAAAGCAAGTCAAAAACACAGCAAACTAACAAGCGACAGCGCGTGAGTAGTCAATTGACGTGTGGTAACGTAAATTGTGAAAGAAGTTATGAAAAACATAAAAAAATGTCCATACCTACATAAAATCGACTCAATTCCATTCAATCAAGCAAAGGTTACAATAACCATTCGTTAATTTAACTTCATTTGGTTTTGTTTCTGAAAGTACTTTTAAATATTTTTGATTTGTCCGTCGAATACATATATTTGTAATGAGTGTTATAAAATATGCATATAATTATGACGTCAATCAAATCTTTGTTGGTCATGGGGCGATTTTCGACATTGTTCTTTCATTACGTCCATGAAAACAATATCAGATATATATATTTCTGGTTTCTGGTATTTTCATTATATGTATTTGTTACAAAATGATATTTTAAACATTGTGTTGGTAATAATACTTGCAATAGTTTTAAGTTAATTGTAGTACGAATATATTAATTTGAATTAATACCTATACTTGCCTAACATCCATCCATTTTAAATTTACGCGCTTATAATATTGGTAACTAGTAACTTGCGCATCCTTATAGGTAAAATGTTCTTCTTTCTCCTGTCTTTTATATATTTATTCTTTGTTATATATAAAAATTTTATATATAAAAATGAATTGCCGTGCGTAAGTCTCGCTAAAACGCAAAAACGGCTTGACCTATTTAATATTTCTTTTGATCGCTTCAATACAGGGGTGTTTTATAAAGAAATAATAGGGAACAGAACACCCTGAAGAAAAACTTAGAATTAATAAAAAAATCTTTTATCTGTTGAAGTCATACGAAGTTCGCCGGGGCAGCAAGTTTTATATAAGTGTTAAATTGTCATATCACTCTTTCTTTTATTAGCAACTAGTGGGCCCGGCAGACGTCCTGCCCGATTGCAGCGCCACCAATTTTATGTTTAAACCTTCCCTGTACATATTCAAATACTCACAGAAATTTTCGTAAGACAAACACACAGCGTTTCATTTTTATATATAAGAAGATAAGAAGAAGATTTAAAGAACTTTGATCCGTCACTGACCTGTAAGCGTGTCACGTGACTGATAAAATTTCAATAGGAACCTCTTCAGATATAGGTCTGATCGATGGAATGCTTACTATCCCGGTGTATTGTATGACACCGTTACGGCGCAAAAGCGATCAGTGATCACGGACAAAACAACTCATATTACGAGTATTATACTATAGATATTTTGCATATTACTTGTTAATGTGCTCCCGACAGAGATGTTTGTGTATGTCATTTACAACTTTCCCCTTGTCATCGATTAATTTTAATCGATCACATAAATGTTAATCAAAGTCGTGATCAAGTGGCAATGTCCAATATTTATGCACATTTCTCAGTACCGTGCGACGTGAATTTATTTAAATCGGTCTCTTTTATTTATAAAGGCCACCAGCGAATCGAAATTGAAAATTAACCCCATTTAGGACACACCTCCCGGTGCCTCGTCGTTTTTTCTCGATATACATTTTACCGTCATGTCAACACCGTCGATAAATTATGAACAATCTAACAACCTATTATTAGAGGGTCTGACATTTTATTTAACGTAATTTTAAGCGAAATTGAAAATTTTTACCCAAAAATTTGCCCTGCGGTGTAACAGAGATGGGTTTTTGAGATTTATGTGTTTAAGTATTCTTATTTTTTTGCTATTAAAAATTGCGTGTTGTCTTTCGTGAATGTTTGATTCATTGTTACGAGGACGTGAGAGACGCGAGGAAAATTGTGTCTTAGCCTAATATTCAACATTCATTGTAGCGAAGGCTTCTAATTTTAAATGCGGCGTTAGTATGTCCAAAACTTGATTCCGTCAGGTGGCCATTGGTCAGGGTTCGTTGACACCGGTCAGGTAGGGCTGGTGATGATTGATCTGCTCCCTTATCAGCTCGATGTCGCCTGCCTCTCGGCACTCTCAAAGAAGTATTGTCTAAACCCATAGAAGCGTGTGCTAATGGCTAGGAAATTTATAACGCGTGCATTTGTTTTGATGACTATTCATTTACTTTTGTTTTTTTTACAAAAGAAGTTGTAATATTTCACTGTAGTTGTAATATTTCGTGTTTTTGTTGCAGACAGTACAAAAGGATTGTCCTGGAATCACAGAAATGTAAGTGTAACCAAAATAAAACAGACTTTCGAATATTTCGTAATTCTAAATCTTCAGAAATAAAAGATCTTCAGAAATATAATTAAAAATACTTTTTAACTCAAACGATTACATTAATTATTTTTTATTGTTTTGTTGGTGAACTATGTATATTTGTCAATATTTGTTCAATAAAGAGTTGAGTATATGTTAAGCGTCAGCTTTGTCATGAATAGCTAAGTAACTTGATAGACTTGACAATTCAACATTTGTCACTTAATATACTTCTCTCAGATTGTTACCCAATGAAAGTGCTTTGGGAATAAAATCAGATAACATTAACAATCTACAAAGCCAGGATCAATTTCATGTCATTTTCTGCGTTGGCATCACACAGCAATATCATCCTTGTGCAATCTGTGTTAGAGTCCAATAAGAATAACGAAATTGAATAATTTTATCTTGAGATTGGTGTTGAGTTGACCGGCATTCAATGGACATTTTGCAAATTGAAAAACTGACAGTCGCACGGCGACCCTCGCGACCTAGAGGGTAATGATGATATGATAATTGAAAACTTAAAAGGATTACATTACATTCGGTGTTGTGATGTGAAATAATGTCAGTTTGGCGGTCTTTTTAATATCAAGTGGCGTGTGATTTAATATTTTAAATTAATAACACACGTTGGTTTTTACTTAGTTGTAGTTAAGTGAAACTTTAAACAGTTGAAAGATTTTGATAACTTTAAAAGTAGCTTTATTTGTGTAGCAATAGGGATGATGACTGAATTCTAATTTTCACGTCTTGTCATAAAATATTAAAATTCCGTAGAAAAAGATACAATCCTGTGAAATTAGAATTAAAATCGGCTTAGAAATACATTAGATACAAGCATTTTAAGTTGTTAATTTGGAAGCGATTAGACAGAGAGATCCGACATCAACCGTGACGTCATCGTTTAGTACGGCCATATAAACTCCATGTAAATTGCCGTTTTGCTAGAAAGAGATGGAGAAAAATCTTTAATACCTTATAACTTGGTTGTTTTTTTAGTTATTCGAAAACCGATTTTTTCTTTCAGTTTATTATATGAATGAGTTTCTTTTAAAGAAAAAAAAAATTGTCATCTAGCCTATTTTATGTGTTTATTATTTACTTTGTCATTAACCTTATATATTTTTTACAGATGGGACATCAAAACCTTGTTAGAAACGATTCCAAACTTGGGAGCAGTCATAGATTTGACGAACACGGCGCGATATTATAGTCCAAAGGTATGTTTCATTATGTGACACTGACTTAGGCTATTAGTTCATTATTTTACCATGAGCCTTGACCTTATTCCACTCTTATGTGGGGTCAGTGCAACAAGGAATCCTTCTTTCATTTGTATATATCTTACGCGTATTCCATCCATACATTCATTTAATTGGTTCCTTGTTTATAAATGGATATTATTCACATCTACTTTATTATTTGTAGGCCAAAAATTACGATATCTGCAAGAAATTGAATGAATTTCAATTTAGAAAAGAAAATTAAATGTTGGTATTGTTAAAATTATAAATTTTTGATATATTATGCATTAGAATAGGTGTTGACAATTTGGATGAAGCTAAAAACATTATTCTGTAAGTTATCAAATTAAAACTGCTAGTTGTTACTAAACTGATGTCCGATGAGATAGTGGATTCTGTCGATAGTGGAGTGTTAACTGCATACGAGTAGCACCCGATAGATGTGGAAAAATTACTTAAAACACTGTTAATTATGTAGTTCTTGTTCTGCCATCCGATTTTATCTTCTTGTTATATAATTAGCAAAGTATTTTGATGACAAATACGTCATATTATACATATGAAATGTCATTAGATTTAATATTATTTTATTTCATTGATACTACAGAGGCCTTCTTAAGTCATATCATGTTATTTCAGTTCTCTAATGGAATATCATTCGTTCCTTAACTTGCTCCAATAAGGTCTAAAATGACAATATTCGTTGAAAAAAAAGGTAATGAAATATTATATAATCGAAAGCAAAGTGAAAAACTGTGGAAGTGGGAATTAAATAAGTTTGAATTGATGGGATGTTTGATTGATTTTGTGTGCATATCAAACGTCAACTTTACAGTTTATAACTTTTATACGTGTGCACACAATTATGAGTCTCATGTAAACACCTTCCGTGCGATAGCGTCTGACACTATGCATTTGCAAAACAAGATGAACACAGAAACTTCGAACTCGTAAGAATTGTTGCCTGTGCGCCACTTGAGTGTCGAATCGATAATTATCTATGCCATCTTCATAAAATTTGTGATTGTTTAAGTGGATTCGATAATTTTAAGTATTTGTGAACATTTTTTAATTATTTCGTAGGTTAATGTTTATTGAAATAAATTATAGTAATTTACACAATTCACCTCGTAGTACCTACTCATTATTTTACGACGTTTGGCGTGGTCCAACTACATTTTGATGTATGGAGGATGTATGTTATGGAGGATTTAAATGAATGCCTAAATATTTAATACTCAAAAAATATTTTTGTTTAAAAAATATTCACTATTGGGAGCCAGCCATACAACCTTTGGGAGATTTGCTGGCACCACGTTAGAATTCTCGGAAGCAGTAAAGTCATGTGGGATTTTATGACTGAAAGTCACATTTTCCACTACGATGCTTTGTTCGTAGCCTCGTCTGATTGCCTTGCATTCATCTTGCGGTATAATCTGATCGTAAACCTGCGTTTTCATGGGTCAGGCGACTCTGTGTCATGGCTCGACTTAAGGCATAAAATGATACCTTTGAGACAGTTTAAATTTTTGCAAACATATTTTAGAATATTGTATGCGAAATTTATCGTTTGCAAGATTCTTTAGATGTTTAAATAAAACAATTTGTTAGATATCTTCGATAAAATATAGATTGGAATTTCTCCTTAATTCTTATGGAAAGCAGCACCTAGTGTTCACAATATAATCTAGTATTTATAAGTTAAACACTATTTAGAATCATACCACCGTAGATTTTTATGATTCATAAACAATCGCTTGAAATTTTCGCCTTCTGTTACACACATTTATGTTCTCGACGATGGTCACATTGTAGGATCTTTGTTTCTCAGAGTCGCCATTTCTTGTTGTATTCACACATTCTTTATTTTATGGTTGCATCCATCTATCCATAATCTCATTGACGACTAGCTCATAAGCTTTCTCAACATTGATGATATGTAAAGGGTCAGTGCAATTTGAATTTACAATCATGCTTAGTTGGTCTGTAGTCTCTACGTCTCTTTATTAGTATTTATGTTTAAAGCTGTCTGCAATACGAATTCTTTATTTTATGATATTTTAATGATTCGTGTCAGCGTTATATCCCTTTTATTTGCGATTTCAATGTTTCTTTGGAAATATTAACACACCTGTCTCACTAATAATAATAACAGCGAAAGTGTTTACTGTTAGCAATTTTTTGGTCTGTAAATTCGATTACTTCTTTGTTGTCTTTGGAATTTTCAACTTGGACTATCATAAGAACCCTCAAATCATCCAAAGGGCTGTGTAGTGGGCAATGCTCAGGATTTTTGTGAGTGCGTGATGGAATCGGAAATAATGTGATTTGCTGAAGAATGAAGGTCGCCGACGCCCAAAGAATTGCAAATATTACGAAGGGCGGAAAGGTCATGTAATGGCAGCCGGGTTTCGGAAGTCGCAGCGTCAAATTCAAATTCAATATCAATTTTATTCAAATTGGACTGTTACAGTCTTTTTTACACGTCAAAGCAGCTACGCCATCGGTTCACAAGTCTACGGCGGTAGACCTTGTACTGGAAAGAACCAGCAAGAAAATCAGCAAGGGCTATTTTTCTCTCCCTATATTGTTACAGAGCAGTCAATTGGAAGCTGACCTCAAAGCAAAAGTTTGAGTTCAACTTCCATTACAAGAATGGATGTGTCAGTTCACATTATATAAGATAAAGACTTTATTAACATATTAATCAAAAGAAAGTGTAAAGTTAACCTCATTTCCAAATAATTTTATTATTCAAATAATCATTAAATAATATTAATCTCTTTAAACCTATTTCTGAGGGAAGTGCGTGAACTTAGCTTATAAATTGCTCTCACTGAACGTTTCTTTGAAACAAAACGGAGTACATTGTTCAATATTAGAATTAAGAGTTCAAACCCAAGCTTTTTTGTCCGTCATGTTATCATTCACTTTATAATATGCTTTGATACAATTTGGGATTTTATTGTAGAAACGTATACCCAGGCCTCTAAAGAATTATTGATTTTTGGAGCTTGGTTTTTGGTAAAGCTAACATATTATTTTGTCTAGTATTAACTGAATGAATATCACTATTATTACAAAACAAATGAATATTTTTACGAACATAACATTAGTAAATTGTCGCACTATTACAAATCTACATGGGTAGTGTTGACATAAACCCATCATATAAAAAATGCAAGCAATCAAATTGCTTACACTTGGAAGCTGTACAGTAATACCAGAAGTATTCTTGGTAACATATTACGCAATGTGTTTACTAAATGCCACGAACAAGTACAGTTATGCAAATGAAAAACTTGTTCAAAGTCTTAATTCAATGTTTCAAAGTGATTTGATTTGCATCAACACCTGAGCGGCGACGGCAGACAGCAGGTTGGCACTTGGCACCTTGCCGCCTGTCACCGGAACGTGTCACCTCCAATCGCAACTGTCAACTCTAATTATCTTGACGTTTCAAATGTTTTTAGTATGTTTTTTAGTTATGCAATTGATCGATTGATAGCCTTGTCTTTTTGGTTCCTATAAGTTTATTAATTCCTCATTTTTAACCGACTTCGTAAAAGGAGGAGGTTCTATGTTCGACTGTATCTATTTTTTTTATGTATGTTCACCGATTACTCCGCCATTTGTAGACCGATTTTCAACATTCTTTTTGTAATCGAAAGAGTATACTCCCGAGGTGGTCCCATTGTCACCATGCCAGGATCTGATGAAGGGATCCCATGAAAATCGAGGGAAACCCTTGAATTTCATAGGCACGTCCAACGTGTTTCATGTTTTTGCTGAAGATTTTCAGGTATTTGCACCTGATAGTCATCAATTATGTTACTGAGCTGATGATGGATGGTTTCTGGTAGGTTCGGAGTTCGGAAATAATCCTTTCAGTACTGTTTAGAGCGAAAGACGTTTTATTTTAAGTTGTTCTGGTGTTTGCCTTTGCTCAAATTCTAAAACGCATGCATTATAAACTAAAAAGATTGAAATAAAAAATTTTTACAAAAAATAAAACCGACTTCAAAAACACCAAAAAGTCATAAATAACTTTAGAATACATACAACATCACAGTTTTATATTGAAGCCGGTGCCAAGCAATGATCTCCTGGAAAGTCTTAAAAAATGAAAAGAACAATTAATACACCTACTTAGTTACTTTGGCACCAACTTCAATATAACACTGTGATGTTGTATGTATTCTAAAATTATTTATGACTTTTTGGTGTTTTTGAAGTCGGTTTTATTTTTTTGTTGTAACTATCTGTTTCGTAGTTATTCGTGTTATTTATAATCTAAAGTGGATGGTTTAGTTACACCAGTGCAGCGGCGCAATTATATACCTATTTACCCGGTATAGATTTCGAACATAGTTTCTATCACCACAGCTCACAAATGTCCCCACCGAGGGTGTCGAGCCTACCCATAGTTAGGGAGTTTAAAGCTGGCCCAGTCCGGATTGATCGACTTAACATACACCTTCGAATTTCTTCGCAGATGTATGCACGTTACCGCACGATGTTTTCCTTTCCCGTAGGACTTGACGGGCAAATGTACATATGAAATTCTAAAAACGAAAAACACATTGTACATGGCAGGATCGAACCCCGGACCTCCCGATTAGAAGGCCAGTGCCGAGACAGCACCACCGGTGCTCCATAGTTTAACCTTTCATAGTCTATCTATCCTATCTTTAATATTGGTTGCTAATGGTCGCACTAAACGTTTGGTACTTTTTTTTATTCTTCACTTTACTCGTATATATTTCAAAAAGCTATTAGATTTTAAAGAATGTGGTTTATTCATCTTGATTCACCCTGGAGTCCATTTTGATGGCAACTTGAATTTTCGCATATTTATGGGTTTCCGAAATGCAACTCTTTTAAAATAAAGGTAAAGTTTTAGTTTTTGTGCATCTAAAACGTCAAACTAGTCAAACGAGACAAAATATGTCCTTAATACTTTTATTGCTGTGTGTTCTTTTTTTGATACGGTCGGAAATTGTCACATTGCGCCACTCATCATCAACTTAATAATCTTATTGATAGTTGTCATCGCCTTTGGGATTACTCGCGCTTACCGCTTAATTATTACGTTTCATATCATCTCTTAGCACGCTCCAGTAATCGTCTGTAATCTCAACTTCATTTGATTATTAAATTATTTAATGATACCTGTGTTTGACTTCAAACGTTGAGCAGTTCATTATTATGTTCTTGGCGTTGGGTGTGTTTTGGGACTTCTATTTAAGCTTGCGCCATGAGTAGTATTATTAGTTTTCTAATTTTTGCACCAGTCAGTCATCAGCAATCATTCAAGACAGATTCTTATTAACACTATCCAGGCGCACTTTAACAGTGATCCCTTAGTTATGTTATCTACAAGAAAAACAGTGGTGGTAATTTTAAAAAAGTTATGTATTTTTTTAACTGCGCTAGTTTGCGATTGTCTCACGTATTATAAGGCAAAAAAGGTCTTTCTTGAACGGAATTGATTATATGACATTATTTTGTTGTTATACAGGAACTAGAAGACGCGGGTGTATCATACAAGAAGATATTCCTGCCGGGCCGGATTATTCCTCCGAAGAATATAGTGTCACAGTGAGTACACCCTAGTGTTACGAGCAATTAGACATTTATCCTTCTCGACGACGGCGGAGACGCCTCTTTAGCGCGATCGAGCATCTAGTTCTATCACAGTATTTGAATATTTCTAGTCGAGAATTCAAGATCATCTAGAATTAATTGTGTTTCATTGATAATAATCTCTTGGTACTACCGATAAATGGGAATTATTTCATGATTGCCTACGATGGAAGACTTTTAGTATATTACAGAATTCATCAACGTTATTAACTTGTAGGTCTGTTTTAGGATAAGCATCTTTTATCAGATATCATATGCTGATATACTCGTATAAGGATATTCTTATTTTAAACTTGATGTTATTTAGTCATATCAATGATTTAATGTACGGTCTCCTATCTAAGTCGGTGACATAGCCTTCGAGATCTGTTTTCTATTTGGCACGGATTTTATTACTCAGTGATAGGTTGCCACCGGGCATTTCGGTGGCGGGGCTATTTCCAAATTTATGTCCCGATATGGCGTTGCGAAAATAAGGAACGGCGCGGCTATCTATCAGCGGCGTGTTCCCGTGTTATCGTTTTGCATTCGGTGCGGATTTTAATTTGAAGCGTCGAATTGGCGCCATTCGTAGGCCCGAATATGGGTAATGTTATAAATCTTGACGCGCTGCGTGGGCGGCGGCGCGCCTGAGGCCCGGCGCTCTTGCCGCGGTGTGGTACCTACTACGGCGCGGGTACTTTCGGATTCAATTGAACCCGGTCGCATCTAGCGTTTGTTCGGCGGCGTCTGCGCCCACGCGTGACGCTTTCGGAATTCGAAAGGCATTTGTCGCTGCCCGGTGCGTGTCGCTTCGCGTGTAACAGTTGTCCCTGCAACTAAAACAGGCGCATAGTTTATTAAGTCATAAATTTTGACACCGTAAAATGGTAACGTAAATAGTTTTTTGGAATGAATATACTTACATATTTTTTTTTCGAAATCAGTTAATGTTCGTAAACGTGTCTATGAATATGTGTCTGATATGGTGATTATATTATTATGATGCTAGAGCTTATGTTACAAGTTGTTTTCGCTTTATATCAATTCCGGATCCGGTCATCGTAACGTAAACATTGCAACTGCACTGCTCCACATAATTTAATAATTTATGCTTTAAAAGCCATTGATTATACTTAAAATTCGTAACACCCGGCGACATGACCTCAAGAACTTTTTAAGTCAATATACACACACTGTTTACACTGCGGAAATAAGAAGAATTCTGTGAAAAACCATACTACGTGGAAGTTCACAACGAAGATAACGATATTTGTACAATTTAAAACTTGGAGCACCGTGAGTACAATTATTTCACTGATTATATGTAAACAACAATTAACAAAGGTGATATTACTACAGCTGATGCGAAGTGACACTATTGACATTCGCAACGCAACAGACAAGCTCATTGACAAGCCATACTGCCAACCTCAGAACAATCACTACAGCACTGCCAACCTTAAATTTACTAAGACTAGTGTTGCCAACTATCAGAATAAGTTTCCCTTGTAAACGCAAGTGTAACCAGTGCAAAAAAAATCTCTGTAATTTGGGGAAATTAACTCCTGACTAAAAATATTTTAAGGCGGGAAATTTAAACCTTAATTAAATTAAAATGTCAAGTCCGAAAGAAGCTAACCGCAACGTGACTCTCAGAAAACCTCTAATAAAGGCTGTTTCATTAGAAAACATAAATTGCTCACTTAGCCCATCGCCATCTAATGAAATATTAGGAAAAAGTTTGGATCTGTCTACCAATATATTCACATCTGAAATGGAAGATATGAAATCTGAAATTTTGGCACTAAAAGAGAGTTTGGATAGTACGCAACATGAGCTGGAAAATGTAATAATGGAGAACAATGATCTCAAAAAGCAGATTACATCCATGCATCAAGAGCTTTGTGTTCTCAAGCAGCTTTGCCGCAGCCCCATTACAACCATACGCCACACCTCCCTGTCATCCAGTGCTAAAATCAGTGCAAGGCGTCGGTTAACTGATAGCTTTAAGAGTACACCGAAAATGACCTTACAGTTAAAAAATACACCCACAATTACAAAAGACTCCTCATCTCAAACAACACCCAATATTACGAACGCAGTTGAAATAGCTCAATCTGGGGTGAAAAATATAAGCCTCACGACTAACATGCAAAGAAAACTTCAAATCCTAGGATCGCAACAATGTACAGGGTTAGCATCAAAAATTATTAAACAAAGAAGTAACACGAACTACGATAAATATGTCATTAGCAGCTTTACTAAACCTCAAGCTACCACAGAAGAAATTCTGAAGAATGGCTATACATTGAACCTAGGATCTGACGACAAACTCATACTGCTCGTTGGTGAGAATGATAAGAATCCTATGAAGGTGCTCATTGAACTGAGTTGCTTCCTTAAAAAGTTCTCTAACATATGTGTTTTAGTCTTAAGTGTTATAGAAAATAATTACCTAAATACTTTCCACTTAAATCAGAATATTAAGATATTATGTAATAATTTTAAAAATTGTAAATTTATTGACATTAATCAGAATTTAAAATATAGACCTTATAATAATAACTTAACATTAATTGGTAATAAATTAAATTATATAATTGATTGTACAGATTATGACAAAAAATTCCTATGTTTAAAAACCTATAATAATATCAGTAACATAAAATATACAATGAGAAACCGTAAGGAATCAAATACGCGCTACTTACAAAAATCTATTTTAGACTATTATTCCACGGTAAGAGTAGAACCTATGACTAGTAGTGAACACTTCGGTCCGATGATACAGCCTTCACCGCACTCAATACAATTCAATAATTCCTTTCGTTAATAAAAACAATATGATCATAATACTAGATCAAAACATTCAAGGTGTACTAGGTAAACTGGATGAATTTGAAGTTTGTTGTGATGAACTCAAACAGGTTGAATGTAGTGTTGATTTCATTTGCTTATGCGAAACTTTTGTCAAAGCGGGTGAAGAATGTAACTTAAAAATTAGAGACTTCAAAGTTGCTACTGCTTTCAGCAGGAAAAAAGAAAGGCGTGGTGGCACGTGTATATTATCGAACCCCCATTTAGAGTATAGTGAGTTGTCGCTTACAAAAGATCTAGCTACTGAATATGTGTTTGAATGTTGTGGCATAGATGTTCCTCAATACAAACTCATTATTATTTGCATATATCGTCGATCAAGGACAAAAAATAAAAAAATGAAATTAATATATTTTTAGAAAAATTAGAAAATTTATTATTTATCTTACGTAGAAAAAGGAATAGGACTATTGTAATAACGGGTGACTTTAACATTAATATTCTTGAATCCGATGACAATACAAATAAATTAAAAGAATTAATTAAGAATTATAACTTAACAATGCACATAAGTGAAGCTACACGACAAAACTCCTGTTTAGATCTGATAATAAGTAATAATAATAATGCCGTAGGTTCAGTTCTTAGATTAGGGTTATCAGACCATGAAACAGGACAAGTATTAAAAATTCCTACTGATAATAAGGTAGTTCCTCTTAGACAATGGTTTTTATGGAGACGAGATTTGGGGGAAGATAACATACAAAAATTTAAATCTTATCTTCAAAGTCTGAGCTGGAGTGACGTGTATGAGGAAAAAGACTTTACAAATGCTTTCAACAAATTTCATGATATGTTTACCTTGCTATTTAATCTGTGTTTTCCTATGGTAAAAATTAAAATAACAAATAGGGGTAAAAAATCTAAATGGATAACCAGAGGTATTAGAAAATCATGTATCACTAAAAGGCAACTTCGTTTCCATTACTATAAAAATAAAACTTCTGACTCAAAATCTAGATATCTTAACTATAATAAACTACTAAAAAAAATTATAAATACTTCTCAAAAGATAATTAACATTAAATACATAAACAATTCAAAAAATAAATGTAAATCCTCATGGAGTATTATTAATAATAAAGGTCCAGCACTTATTACTGAAAACATACAAATTAAATGTAATGATGCTATTGTATCTGATCCCGGAAAGGTTGCAGAAATATTTAATGAATATTATACAAATCTTCCTGAAGCTACATCGACACAAGACGGAATAAAAAGCAGATTAGACAATCGAAATACATACAAATCTAGTATATTTCTAAAACCCTGCGATTGTCATGAAATTATAAAAATAGTAATGTCCTTGAATAATACACGAGCTGTAGGCTATGACGGTATCGCCACGACAGTCTTACGACGTTGTTGTGGAGATATTATTGAGGTACTTTGTTATCTAGTGAATTGGTCATTTGAAGCAGGCTGTTTCCCTAAATCTTTAAAGTTGTCATTAGTGAAACCAATATATAAAAAAAATTACACCTTGGATATAAAAAACTATCGTCCTATTACGTTGATACCAATCTTATCCAAAATATTTGAAAAGGCTATGCACAAGAGAATAACTGAATACATGAATAAGTTTAATATAATCAATATCAATCAAAATGGATTTCAAAAAGGGAAATCAACTACTCTAGCAGGTTTCAAAATAGTTCAAGAAATCCTTAAACACGTAGATCAAAGTACATGTGTCTCTGCTATCTTTTTCGACATGAGCAAGGCATTTTACTGTGTCTGTCATAACGCACTTTTAAATAAATGCTACTTTTACGGAATCAGGGGTCCTGCATTTGAGTGGATTAAAAGCTATCTACTTAACAGAAATCAATGTGTTGAGATAAATGGTATGAATGAACTGAGTGAGATTACAACTCATAGGTCTTCTTTTAGAGTAAATAAATACGGTGTACCCCAAGGGAGTGTCTTGGGACCCTTACTGTTTCTCATCTATATTAACGATCTGCCAGACATTACTAAATATCACTGTACATTATTTGCCCGCGACGTGTCTATTGTATTAGGCAACAAAGATATTAGTGAACATGGCAAAGAGATATATAATACAGCAATGAAATGTATAGAGTGGCTGACAAAAAACAACCTTACAGTTAATATTTCCAAAACTAAAATTGTTCACTTTTTCAATCGGAAACGTAAATGTCCTAATCTTAACATAACTTACGAAAACGAAGCCATAGAAGAATGTACTGAAACTAATTTTCTTTGTATAAAACTTGATCAAAATTGTTCATGGAAACCACATGTAGAACATTTAAACAATAAAATTAACAAGTTCATATTTGCTTTATGGAAAATATCAAGAATAACAGATTATGAAACCGCAATAATGGCCTACCATGGATACATTATGTCTCTTCTTCGGTACGGAATAGTTTTGTGGGGTAATGCTGTAAAAGTAAATAGTCTATTTATAGCCCAAAAAAAATGTATCCGTGCCATATTTAATGTACCTCCATGGACACCATGTACTCCAATATTTAAGAAATACAAATTATTAACATTGCCTAGTTTATATATATTCGAATCATGCAAATTTGTTAGAGGCAATGCTGAACTTTATAAAAAATTTGAAGATCGGTATAAATATAGTAATAGACATGTGGGACAGTTAGCGATACCACAAATGAAAACAAATTTGTACAGCCGAAATAGCCATGCCATGAGTGTTCGAATTTACAATAACCTACCCCAAAGCATCAAAGAACTTAACGGTAAACTTTTTAACAAAACTTTATTTAATTGGCTAGTTACAAAATGGTTTTATTCGGTTACAGATTATTTGACTTATAAGCATAAATAATATTAAAAATTACTGACATTTTATTATAATAATTTAATTAACATGTAAGAGTAATATAATTATTAGGTATAGTAATATAGTAAAATGACATATAATAATAATACAAAATATAATACGAAAATTTAAATTACGTAATTGTAAACTGACATTCACATGCCACAAGTTGGTAAGACGTGCTGTTCAGCTACTCATTTTGTTACCATTTTTACCATGCCTTGTGTGAATAAATACTTTGACTTTGACTTTGACTTTATAGAAGTAACATTTTGACGTCATTTTTTGTAGGAAATTTAGTATCACCCCAGTGCTAGATATTATTTACTCGGATAACAAAATGATTTGGTTGAGCTATAGCCGTAACTATGAGATTATCTCGGTCATTTGTCTGGTCTTTTGTTGGACGCTGCGACCCGTCGTCGCTCGCCTACCCCATAAATAACCATCGGCATGCTGAGACGGCCCGCTCCTGTTATCGGCGCAGAGCCTCTCATCTGATTGTCAGTTTAACAATGCGGGTGCATATGAATTTCTGAACCTTTGGACAATCCGTACTATGATAATAATAATAATATTTAATAATAATATATTTATTGTCATCAAAATATTGTATACAATTTGTTGGGGGAATTCTCTCATTAAGTTTTTATAAACCTGTATTGAGAGAATTCCGCTCTTCAGTATATTATTACAGTACAAATTACGGAATAATACGTGCATGCGAGACCAACAAACCAGAATGTTGACAAAATGTTGAACTATGTACCTACCTACCAAGTCAACCGTTTTCACAATTAGTAGTAAATAAAGACAACTCACCATTTAAAATAAACATTTCACAAAATCCTATTTTGCACTTTTTGCACCACAACACCAAAAAAATGTATCAATAATTGAATTGAAAAATACACAGGTCTGCAAAATATTTTGGGCCGACTAAAATGTGATATTAAATGTGTTATCATTTACGATCTTCTATCAGGTAGATAAGTTTTAAAAATAACATTATCGTCATCCCGATATTATTCATGATACTATTAAGGAGGATGTTATCCGTGACAATATTAGAGCATTTAGCTTTAACTGTTCTAAGGTGATAATACGCCTATTGCAATGAGAAAGAGCGATGTCTCTGTTTCAATATAGTTTTAACCTAGCTATGAGTGATCATGGTAAAGTCCCAGAGGCTCATCCGTTGAACAAAGGTGCACCGGAAACTGGTGTGATCGGCTTGCATCATGTTACATGTTCAAATATTTTTAAAATTCACACAACGTACTTACTTCTATGTTCTCTATCTAGCTTAGTTAGTCTAGTCTAGTTTTATTGTCATTTTTAGCCAAAGTGGCAATAAAAACGTTTCCGCGCATACCTATGAATATATGTCCATTATGGGTCAATGTCATATGAGTACTTCAGTCCTCGACAACAATAACACGAAAAAGAAATAACAATAATTTGACTTTGTGACTATCCTGAGACGTCTATTGCTTGGAATTGCCACTCTTAATGCGAGCATGGATCTTTTCTATTGACGTAATAGAACGACAAACAAATCATGTGAATAGAGTTTCAACAAACAAAGCCGTACTGGGCTTGTGACTTCATTTGAACAGAGAGAAAATACTTATTTATATAGAAGGCCTAGCAAATGACTCCATTTCACCTAATAGTAAGTGGAAACCACTGGTAAGTGGTAGCTACCCCCACCTTGCCGACCTGCAAGGTACTTCTTCACACCCCTTTTAAAGGACCCGGGATTATAAGAAGGAGGAAACACGTGTGCTGGCAGAGACTTCCATTTTTGATTATGCGACATAAAAAATAAGTTGCCGAATTTCTTGTTTCGCGTTGGAATGGTAGTCACAGTGAGACGGTGACAACGCAGGCCAGCATGTATAGTCCTTAAAATGAAAGGAGAGGGTGGGATTAGTGAAAAAAGCTCTTCAGAACACTCGCCGTAGTATAGGCGATAGAACGCGCTTAGTGACGCAACATCGTGATGCAATTGCAGAGGTTCAAGGTTGTTAGTCACCTCTTCATCGCCAATGATGCGTGTTTCGCACCGCAGCAACCTATCCAACCGAAGCATCGAGTAAGTAGTTGGCGGAGCCATCCCAGAGGTGCCGGCAGTTTTCTACACAGGACCGTACTTGCGTTTTGTTGATCAGCCGTAAATAATCGCCGCATCCTTTTCAGGACACAGGTTCAGGTTCAGTTTTCGTGAAGCTTTTAAAGTTTTTAACTTGCATTCTATGTAGTCCTTTGGGTTTAGGTCGCAGTGTACGTCCATAACGATCATTTATAGTATTGTTTAATGTTTCGTACCTCATAAGGGATCACTTCATTGTCCGTCTGTTTGTCTATCTGTTTGTTAAAGATCCTTTTTCTCAGGAACGCGTAGAGATATAAAACTAAAATTTATATCAATCCTAGGGTAAACGGTCTATTGTACATTGTTACTCTAGGGGTGAAAGTAATTTATTTAGTTCCGAGATAGGGATTGACCAATAGTTCGTGTTCGTGGGACTAAATAAGTCCTTAACGGTAGGTAAACACTGCTTTTCATTAAGAATACAAGGAAAGTACATAAAACAATAACTCCTGCTTTAGCCTCTTCTCCTATGAAATGAGGCGTTAAATCCATATCTGAATCAGATGAACTCATTGGTGTTAATACAAAACCCATCAAAAACATTTATATGTGAAATGAAAGCCAAGTTCAATGCAAAGTTATGGTTGCCTGGAAGAGATTGCTGTGTAGCAATAAGGCCGCCCTTTGCCGTGTTTGTACTATTTATTTGTCTGTGTGTTCTATTATTTGCAATAAAGTGTATTATTATTATTATTCAATATATACAATACTACCTTTCCGCTCGCGACTTCGCCCGCGTTAT
Source organism: Schoenobius gigantellus (assembly GCA_963935595.1). Taxonomy (NCBI): domain Eukaryota; kingdom Metazoa; phylum Arthropoda; class Insecta; order Lepidoptera; family Crambidae; genus Schoenobius; species Schoenobius gigantellus. The sequence goes on along the minus strand of OZ012553.1, from coordinate 25,091,395 downwards.
TTTTGTTTTCCCGTGGGATTTTTTTTCCCGTAGGAAAATTACCCTATGTCCTTCCCCTGGTCTCGAACTATCCTTATACCAACTTTCATAAAATCGGTTCAGTAGTTTCGAAAACTATTTAATACAAACAAACAAACAATGAAATCTTTCCTCTTTATAATATTTGTATAGATGCGTTGCTGTTGACTTCGCCGACAAAAGAATTGCTATCTATTTGGATACCAAATTCAGACTAATAATTCACAGACATTTATTGACACAATCTAACATCTAATCCCAAGGATTAGATGTTAGATTAATCTCTTTAAGGTTTCAGAACATAATGAATATGTAGTTGTAGATTAATTGTGTATTGAGTCTTTATGCAGAGATACGTGCCCAACTTTTGGCCTATATCTCACCTGATTGTAAGTGACGATAAGGCCGAAGGAAGCAAGCTTCACCTGGACTCCTCAGCGACTGAGGAATTGGTGGGTTATTGTCTAAATCTATCACGATCGCTTAAAATTTGACATCCATTGCGCCGTGAACATAAGACTCTGTGCCGACTTCCTTTTATAAAGGAGTAATAAATGGACTGCGACTGTCAAATTGTAAGCGAAATTTTTCCTTAGACAATAACCCCCCTGGCTATCTTACTTCTAATTGTCAGAACATAGCAATGCTATTAACATTGATATAATGACGACAAACTAAGGTGAAAAAATGGTGATAGTTCGCCGGGTGGGCTCAGAAACCCTACCACCAACCAAACCCAGCGGAAAAATTTCTGCCCCCACGAGAAATCGAACCCCGGACCTCCCGATCAACACCCGGTGGTCTTTACTACTAGACCACGAAGGCGGTTGAAGATATGTAGAATGTATTGGCTGCCGTCCCCTATAGCACGTGATTGTAATGGCCAGTTTCATCAACCTTAGCTTAGGAAATGCCTAAGAAGTAAGCTGTCACTTTTAGTCTTCAATGAAAAGAATGTGACAGCATGCCACCTAAGAGTACCCTAAGCTAAGAGAAGGATGGTGAAATTGGCCATAAGACTTACCAATCTACAATCCCTACAAGGACGTCCATGTGCGTTGCCAACTTGTGACATAAGATGCCACGTCACAGAACCCAGTAATTTTACTGTTTGTCTTACATTTGAAACGGGAACACAGCAATGCAAGCACCTCTGCTTGGCGACAGAATAGGTAAGGTAGATGAGGTTCCCTGCAGACGACTCTGTATACTTATGTAATTTTCACGACAGTATTCATGTTAAAAAAACCGGCTAAGTGCGAATTGAACTTGCGTGAAGAGGGTTCCGTACGATGTTACATATATTGAGTGATTTACCATGTTATTTTAATATAATGGACTTCTTATAGGTTTTCCTATAATCTATAAGTAGAAAACTAATTTCTGTATTTTTTTCAAAATTTTAGGTTCAGTAGTTTCGGAGATATGGTCAATTTTCGTCTATTTTCTTGAATAACTTGAAAACTATTTGTTTGAAAAATTACAATAAAAAATACATTTAAGATCTTCACAACAAGAACTTACATTTGATATGTCACACGATGCAGTTATAAATTTTTTTTAAATTTTCCACCTTCCCCCCAAAATATCTTCTATTCACGTCACAACTCTGCGTTTGGGTCACAGAAATTGATGTGTACCAAATTTCAACTTAATCGGTCTAGTAGATTCGGAGATTATTGACTGTGATTGACAGACAGACGGACACACGAGTGATCCTATAAGGGTTCCGTTTTTTTTATTCGGACGTACGGAACCCTAAAAATCAAAAATACTGTACAATTTTTTTAAGTGTGGTATCCTAAAACAGGTAAAAAAAAAGTTTGATTCCAATTCCGTGCCTCCACCCGAGACGTGGTACCTTTATTTTTCAGGCGTACGTAATTGAGTCGCGAAACAGTCTAATTGCCCCCGTGCTTACCTCCCTTCGCCCCGACCGAACGCCGCCAGCTAACGAGTCTTGCCTTATTGCTCGTTCATTTATCACCGGCCCATTTTTTACTCGTTTTTCTTGTCCTGCATCGACAATCATGTCGTCATTACACCACCATCTCTTGTAGCGGTCAAACCGTCAATAAATTGTGACCACCGTAGAGGTTTTAATAGATTTTTACTGTCCCTGTATAAAGGTTTTATTGTTACGTGTGTGTTTGGATCTCTGCTCACTGATTTCTTCGCCTTTGTCAGGATGTTTTATAGCTGAGATTGTAGGTATGAAATACTATTCGGGTGACTTAGTTCTTCAGCTTTTAAGGACAGTATCGTCTTTAGCTTTCAAAAACATTGATTAACAATAAAAATAAATATTTCACCAACCAATCGGCTTAGTATAGGAAATTAATTTTTGTATTGAACTCTACACTTGTTTCTCTACAAGTAATTGTTGATTTGTTTGCTATCCATTCTGACTTGTAGCCTTCCCTAGGTTTGTTGTTTAACTTTGTGATGCTGTCGGTCCTAAATCTCGATGATACAATATTGATACAAAAGATTCCGTATCATGTAAACCTGTCAAATCCGCGTTTGGATGTTTTTTCGATGGCTTTTTTGTTTGTTATTATATTAGCGCATGATTGAGAGTTATCACGGCGAAGCTTGACATTGTATTAAGTCATTTCGTATTTTTGGCGTCTAGCTCACGACGGAAGAGTTGGGAAATCCTACTGTTTATTTAGATTGAAATACGGCCTAATTGCTATTAAGTGGCAATTCGTCACCGATATGTGAATTGTTTTGTTGGCCGTCCGATTCAAAGTTTGTTATTTGGCGCTTAGATTTTATTGCTTTTTTTTTGTGGTGTCATCATTAATGAATTGTCGTACGAAATTATAATTCTGCTAGCTGTGCTCGTGAACTACGCTTCGTTGTAACAAAGTTTAACGCGTTAATAAATATTGAGGTCAATAATCAAGATAAAAACTATTATATATTTTAAGTTGGACTAAATTACACACAGTAAGCCAAATTTCATCAAAATCGGTTAAGCAGTTTCGGAGTTTATCTCGGACAATCATCGTGACACGAGATTTTATCAGATATACATCTCGTGACTGATTTTTATGAAACCTGACTGATTTTTATGAAGTTTTTTGTGTATATTTGGTAGGTCTGGAATAGGTTTTAGGCTATTTTTTATACCCCTGTGTGATAAGGGTGGCCCTCTCAAGAATTTTTTTAGACAATTATTATGGCGATACGTAGTTCGCGGGTACAGCTAGGTTATATAGATTATTTTCTTGAAGATTGTAATTCGTAAAAACGTACCTCGCGCTATCTGTCGACAATACAGCTAAAAAAGGTTTGAGAATCACAGTTTATTTACAAAAAACTTTGCTTTCGCGAAGACATCGAACATTTGAAACATAACCCTACACCAGGCTGTCCGATCCGATCCTCCTCACTTGAGGAGGAATCGAGAAGGCGACCTATGCCCCGCAGTGGTAATAGTGGTATGTATTTGGGTTGAAATGACTAAAAGTGTTATTATCCCAAAAACTAAATAATAATGCAACTCCTAAAGATAATAAAAATAAATTTCAACACTGTGCTCTACCTGCGTCCGGCACAGTGCTCACTGCTTAGGCCGACTAAGGAGGTAGCGACTTTTCGGAAGACTGCCCTAGCCATAGTCATTCTTAAAAAATCCTTAAGTCAGTTCCTTATTTTAAAAAGAATAACTTCCACCTCAATGGAGGCACGTTTGGGATCGAACTAGCCATTCCCCGAACGCACCCCCCGGCCCAGCGGTGCGTTATGATACTGACACACACTGGGACTTGGCCTAGGGAGTGGTCGCCGCCCCCGAGGATGGTCGCCCCCAGCGCCTCCCTCGAAGTGGAGGAAGCAGGCCCTCCCGTGTCGGACCTCGAGTTCGACGCGGTGAGGGAGCGGTTCCGGCGCAAGGGGAAGGGGAAGGCGCCGGGACCGGACGGGGTGCCAGCGAGGGTCCTGTGCCTGGCACTGGGCGCCCTGGAGGAGCGGTTCCGGGCGGTGCTCAATACGAGCATCGCCTCGGGCCGGTCCCTCAGGGCTGGAAGGTGGCGCGACTGTGCCTTCTGCGGAAGCCGAATCGCCCCGTCGGGGTACAGGCCGGTGGTGCTGCTCGACGAGGCCGGGAAGTTTTTTGAGAAAATTCTCGCTTCCCGGCTCGTCGAGCATCTGGAGGGCCCGGGACCGGACTTGGCCGAGTGCCAGTACGGTTTCCGCACCGGCCGGTCCACCGTGGACGCGGTGGCCCACCTCAAGAGGTGGACTGAGGGGGCCACGTCGGCGGGGGAGGTTGTCGTTGCGGTGTCGTTAGACATCCGCAACGCATTCAACAGCCTCCCCCACGAATGCATAGAGGAGGCACTGCGTTTCCACGGAGTGCCCCTCTACCTCCGCTCCCTCATCACCGATTACCTCCGCGGGAGGGAAATCGTGTATGAGGGGGCGGACGGTCGCGTCCACAGGTGGCCGATGGCGGCGGGAGTACCCCAGGGTTCCGTGCTGGGCCCTCTGCTCTGGAACCTGGGGTACAACTGGGTTCTGCGGGGCAGCCTCCTACCGAACATGGAGGTTGTCTGCTTCGCCGACGACACCCTTGTCGCGGCGAAGGGGCGCACGTACGAGGAGGCGGTCCACCTGGCGTCGGTCGGCACGACGATGGTCGTCCGGCGCATCCGCCTCCTCGGGCTGAACGTGGCCGTCGAGAAGACGACGGCCATGACGTTCAGGCCGCCGCGTCGACGCAGACCCCAGGCGGGGCTCCGTGTCCGAGTGGAGGGGGTCCAGATCAAGAGCTCCATGAAGTATCTCGGTCTGGTGCTGGACCCCCGATGGGATTTCGAGGAGCATTTTAAGCTCCTCGCCCCAAGGCTGTCTGCCACCGCGGCAGCCCTCGGACGGGTCCTCCCCAACGTGGGGGACCGGGTGCAGCGTACCGTCGACTTTATCAGACGGTGATAAAGTCGATGGCGCTCTACGGAGCCCCGATTTGGGCGGAGCGTCTCGCCCCCCGAATGGTGGCCCTCCTGCGTAGGCCGCAGAGGGTCATTGCCACCCGGGCCGTGCGGGCCTACCGCACGGTCTCTCACGGGGCGCCCTGCGTTCTAGCGGGCTCGCCTCCGTGGGATGTCGAGGCATGCGTCCTTGCGGCCGTGCACCGACATCGGGTGGCAGCGAGGAGTCGGGGGGAGCGGCCCCTCCCGCAGGAGGTGGCGCGCACAAGGCACCTGGCGCAGAGGGAGGCTCTCCGCCAGTGGGCCGAGACGCTCGCCCACCCAGCTGCCGGCCACTGGACGATCGAGGCCGTTCGTCCAGTGTTGGAGGAGTGGGTTGGGCGCCGGCGGGGCAGCCTCACCTACCGGATGGTGCAGATGATGACTGGGCACGGGTGCTTCGGCCATTATCTGCACCATGTCGCACGGAGGGAGCAGACGCCGCAGTGTCACCATTGCGGCGCTCCCGACGACACGGCCGAGCACATCCTTTCGGAGTGCCCGGCCTGGCGACCCCAGCGTGATGCATTAGCCCGTCGCGCTGGCCAGCGTCGCACGTGAGATGCTGACCAGCGCGGCGGCGTGGGAGGCTGTCGCCTCCTTCTGTGAGGATGTTATCTCGCAGAAGGAGGCTGCGGAGCGGGCGCGAGAGGATGACCCTCTCGCCGCACCGCTCCGGCGCAGGCGGTTGGGGAGGAGGAGGGGAGCGTTCCTGAACGCGCGCCACCAACTTCCCTAGCAAGCTGGGGATTGAAACGGCCCTTTCGGCTGACTACCGGTCGGGAGACACTTTTCATCCCTGGCTTGGCCGCCTGGGGGTCGAATTTGGAGATACTTGTCGACCCCCCCTTAGAGGAAGTCCTGGCGCTTGCGCCAGGCAACCCTCCAGGGGGCGCAATCGGGGAATGGCTAACGCCGATCCCGATTGTGTCCCTACGGAGGTAGAAGTATCTGGAGGGGGTTTAGCCGAGTATGGGGTCTTCTACCCGAGTCCGGCATATCCTTGGTGGCCCCGTCAGTCGGCCCCTTGTTGAATCCGTAAGAAGGATTTCCCCTCCTAAAAAAAAAAGGGAGTGGTCGCCAATATACCACAATGTGACCCCCCAGACGGGCGCCTAAGACACCTATGGGAAGATAGGGATACATGTCATCATAACATAGCTCATACACCACCCCACTGAGGGGCTCGAGCCTACTTTAGATGTTTAGGCCTTAGTTAACCACGCTGGTCCAGCGTGGATTGGTCGACTTCACATGCCTTTGAATTTGACAAATGTACATATGAAATTTCAAAAACACATTGGTCAGTGGTCAGTGTGAGTCCACAGCGCCACCGACGCTCTTTGTAAATTCGTAACCGCACGGGAAAAAGCTGTACGGTTAAATAAACTAACACCCGGACTTAATCGATTTCATTCATCACAGGTGCTGTCGTATCGTTTAACGCCGTGTCGCCGAATGTCGGTACACCTTCCGAACGGTATCAAATAGCTTGTAATGTGTCCAGCGTCAGGTCAGGGATTGTTATGGCCCGCATTATCTAGCCGAGGTGTTACCCACTAGCCGGTTGATTGTTTGTTCGCCGGGGGCGCGTAAATCAGGGTAAGATAGCGACTTCCCCGGGGCGGCGTGATAACAAACACATAAATAGTGGCCGCCGGCCATTGTCCAAATTTAGTGTCACCGTACGTCGCGCGGCTATTTTTCACGAAACTTTGGAACCTAGCGCTTACTTGTGGTGATGTAACCCCGTTGGTCTGTTTACTCGGGTTGATTGTTGAAACTAGTTTCGATAGATTTTCTGCGCTGCTTTGGTGTAGTGTGCTATCGGATAAAACGGTGCTCAATCGAAATGTATCGAGGCAGTTTTTAACCGACTTCAAAAAAGGAGGAGGTTCTCAATTCGATGCGTATGTTTTTTTGTGTGTATTTTACGCGATTACGCCGCCAATTGTGGAAAGGTTTTATAAAATTATTTTTGTATTCGATAGAGTATACTCCAAGGGTGGTCCCATGGTCACCAAAGAAAGGATCTGATGATGGGATCCCATGAACATCGAAGAAAACGCTAATTTACTCACCTTCGGTGAGCTGGTATTAAATTAGGGTTTCTTTCACTAAAAAGATTTCATTCACTAAAAAGATAAAAATAAAAAATATTTTACAAAAAATAAAAACCGACTTCAAAAACACTGAAAAGTTAAAAATAATATAAGAATAGAATAATAGTACAAACAACAAAGTCGGTGACAAATTTTAAAACTTTCTAGGAGATCATCGTTTGGCACCGACTTCAGTATAGATGTGTGATGTTGTTTGTACCTATTCTAATATTATTTTTAACTTTTCAGTGTTTTTGAAGTCGGTTTTTATTTTTTCTAAAATATTTTTTATTATAAGTTCGTTTTAACACTACGCTTGACTGTTGCATACGAGCGTCTCGTGCGAGAAGCGGGAGCTTATTAAAACACTGACTTGATGAAAGCGCCGCGCGCGCATATTAATTATAGAGTGCATTAGCGAGGAAAGTAAGGGATAGATATAGGATGGAAAAGGATATACGAATTTTGCAAGCGTTTCTTATTTAGTTTGTCTATTTATTATAATTTATAATCGAATTATGTAACTTTTAATTCCACCAGGTTCTATTCGTGGACCACTGCGTCCCATTGTTGGGGATGGAATTTTTATGCATGAAGGGTTGATATAATATTTCTTATTTTGGCTTGATAAATCGTACAAACACTGAATTGATCTTAAGTGGTTGATTTGAGAAATGGCATTATGACGTATTTAACATTGGCAGTATAGATGATATCAGGATTGTAAAAAGGCAAAAATCAACGACATAGATGTTCTAAAATACTAAAAAGGGTTTTAAGTTAATTCTTATTTATACACTACAAGCTTAATGCCTCATGCAGTTTCTATTTTCATTTCAGCGTCTAAATTGATATTCCTTACACGAAATTCTTCTATATTCAAAAACATTTGCAAGAATTTTCTTCTCGGTTGTTTTTAATAGATTAACGTTCGATGTAACTTCGATTTTCGAAATAACCATGTTATGAGAAAATAAATTGATGGTTTTCAATAAATGCCTCTAATAACATACTTATTACTTGTTGTAACAACGTTCTCTTCATAGTAATCGGTGATCTAAATATCGACAATGTTATATTTTTCGTTCATTAAAATGGTACATAATTATTTTGGACCACACAGGCATATACATACACGTAATTGAGACATTGGCGCAACTCAGTATTACATTGAATTGGACTAATATTATATATTATTCATCAGCTCGATTGTCAGCTAGTGTAATACAGCTTGAACTACTTACACAAACATAATTGCTTTAATGTTTTAAGAAATCGTTACTATTAAATGTATGGTCACGATTCACGACGGATTGTCGAGTCACAAAAATGTACTAGTACATGTGTCGAGATATGTTTATAACTTTTTGATGGGCGGTATCCAGATTGAAGACTTCAATTTGCCTAGTGTAGGTATAGATAGGTACACTAAAAACTTCATTCTATGAAGTGTAGTATAGATAGATATCAATATTTATAAGATAGTTATCTGAAAGTTTTTTAAAGTAACGTAACGATGTATTTAATTATTTTACTCTGAGCTCGACTTATTGTTAAGTTAATGAATAAGATAATATTTAAATTGCTTAATATAAATTTTTAACCCGCATTTTGTTAACCACATTATGTATAATTTGCTTACCGCAATTCTGCCAGGCTTGTCCGGAAACACAACCAAATAAGGAGTCATCGTTCTTAAATGTAGGTCACTCATTAGTTCCAATAATGGAACAGTGGATTAAGTTTAAACAGTCAGGAGTCACCGATAATGACACATCCATCCAGACGCGACACGTGAATTAGTCTAATGCTGTTTTACTCCAAATTTAGAATAGTGAAACACATTTTTCTTTCGCAGAAATAATTTATTCAAATTGCTAGAAGTTTAATTGCATTACTCATGTGATGATCGTTCCCAGTTAGTTCGTCGTTATGTTTTGTTACGTAGGTTTAATCTATAAAGATAGCAGAATTTTTGTCTACAGTTCGCATTGCAAACAAAAAATGTGGTTCACGGTTGTGTGGTACTGATGTAGAATTAGATCGTACTATATTATACAGGATGGATTTTTGAGATGGGATTTAAAGGGCAGGTACATTAACCGTTATAGTTACAAGAAAACATTGTTAGGCAACCATCCATAACTTTTTAAGATATTCTGATCTGCATTCACAGATTTTGGAAAAAAGTTACAGTCAACAAAAAAAAAATGCTGAGATAGCAAAAAAAATTTTTTTTATGCCTATCGATCCTATTTCATGTAGGGATCAAAAGACTATGGGACCATTTAAGGTATGAGTACTAGAAATGACAGAAATCGCCAAAAACTTTTCCCATACATTTTGTACGGAAAATCCGCAACTCCTATTTCATACGGTGATCTCTCTACGAATCCTATTATTTTTAAGGGAAACTGTTAAGTTTATTGTAAACAAGATGGCGCTCCACCACATAACAGCCGCCGTACGCGTTCCAATTTGAATAACAGGACAGTGGATAAACACATGGTCCAATAAAGTGGCCACCTTGCAGCCCCGATCTAACGCCACTAGATTTTTTTTATGTGGCTAACTAAAAAACAAAATCTACAAAATGAAATACGTCAGTGTTCAGGAACTGAAAGATGCACTGACGAGGACTTTAAATATCATCCATCCAAGATGTTCACGCTCGAGGAAGAGCGAGTGGCGGCACTGCATTCTAGTCTGTGCAGTGACAGCTTTTTTGGCGGCCGGCCGCATGTGATATGTCAGTTGAGTCGAGTCGAAATGTCATGACATTGAATTAGGTTAGGATGATGTCCGGGCATCCATAAAATATAATACACAATAATTAAGCATTATAGTGATTTGCGCGGCGCACCTAATATCGGGGTGCGAAAGCCCGCTTTGTGTTGTGCAAAAGAGTGCCCGCTTTGTGTTCTAATCGCGCGTGTGAGTCGTGGTGGCCTAATAGGCCTTTGTAGTGCTCCGGTCTCCACCGGTGGATCCACTGCAGAACTTCAGGAGCCGCGACTTCCTTCGAGCTAGCTCAGGAAGTCCACCGGCTACGGAGGAGACGGACGGAGACAATTGGAACCAAGGTAAGTAATACCAATTTTCCAAGAGCTGGTATTCGGAGAATAAAATTCAGCAATACAAGTCGGTGAAACGCCGACGTGGTGGAGTCTACTTGGGGCACCACCACAAGAAAATTATTAGCTGGTACGTCCTCAGTACAAAAGCGAGTAAACTTATGTATTCGTGAAGACGGCGGACATTTTGAGCAATTTATTTCATAGATAGATTAGATATTTTTGCGTTTGTTTAAAAATACATGTTTAAATGATTTAATTTATTATTTATTTGAATTACAGTTTCCCTTAAAAGTAAGAAATAGGATTCATAGAGAGATCACCTTAAGAAATTACGATCCGAGGATTTTCAGTACAAAATGTATGGGAAATGTTTTTTGCGATTTCTGTCGTTTCTAGTACTCATGCCTTAAATGGTCCCATAGTCTTTGATCCCTACATGAAATAGGATCGATAGGCATACAATTTTTTTTGCTATCTCAGCATTTTTTTGTTGACTGTAACTTTTTTCCAAAATCTGTGAATGCAGATTAGAATATGTATACAACTAGCTGTGCCCGCGACTTCGTCCGCGTGGAATAGTAACTCTTGGCAAAAAGTAGCCTATGTTATACCTTATATAATTAGCTATCTATTAGTGAAAGTCCTGTCAAAATCGGTCCAGCCGTTTCGGAGATTAGCGGGAACAAACAGACAGACAGACAAAAATGTTTTAAATTGTGTTTTTGTTATTGGTACCCGATATCCATTCATACCCATTTAGTTAAAACTTGTTATTTTGACATTACAAACAGACACTTCAATTTTATTTATTTGTAAGATAAGCTAAGATAGATGTATAGATGTAGGGGAAGGGGGGGCAAGACGGGGTCCTTAACGTTTCGAGCATAATAAAACGGTCATTTTTAATTATTTGGTATACTTTTTTATTTATAATTAGTCTTACATAATCAGTCTTTAGAAATAAGAATCTTGAGAAACTTCAGACTCATTGAAAAAATAATAATCATAATTTTGTCAAAAATGCCAAAAACCTCATCTTGCCCCTCCCGTAGGGTAAGACGGGGTACCTATGGGGGCAAGATGGGGTATGAGAAACATATTTTATTTTTGGTTGCAAAACTCGCAAATAAATGTTGCCTCGTCGTCATCGTCGTCTATCCTTGCACAGCTACAGTGTGCCCAATCCCCACAGAGAGAACATGCAGCCCATCCTTCATCAGAGTCCGAATATTTTTCATGGCAGTATAAGCAAGGAACATTATTTTCATCGTTATCACTTTCTGGTGGTGAATTGAGATTATCGTCGGTTTTCTTCTTATTCTTTTTCTTTGCCAAATTGTTTTTCTTATTCTTTTTTAGTTCTTTAACCTCTCTTTTTCTTTTTTTTTTATCTTCTGCCAGTTTCTTTTTTTTTATTATTTCCTCTAATTCGTTTTTATACGGAGAAGAAGTTATGATTGCCGTTTTTCCTCGTTTCCTTATCGCACGTGTCATTTTGCGAGTTGCAGGATAAGGCATCACTTGTTGAGGGCTTACAACAGAAAATACTGATGTTGGTGGAGTAGTTGGTCTATGATCTAATTCTATATTGCTCATCCAAGTGGAGCATCCGGGCTGAGGCTCTGCTTCAATCTCAGATTGTGTCATGACATTAGGCATGCGGCATAACAGCGTTTCGCCAATTGTTTCTTTGTCAGAATCTTCAGCTGCCGAAACTGAAGTTGCAGCCATTGTCATTTCAGGGATAACTGAAGCGTTAGTTGATGCGGATGGTCTGTTTGGTTCTGTTGCTCCGTTGTCCGACGTAGTGGTTTCTGGCAATGCATCAGTGATGGATAATATCTCTGTTTGTGGAATATCTGTCGTCAATGATGGCGCAAAGTTAATGTCCGAAAACACGGTTGGATCGTATGGCCAAATCCCACATTTTTTGAAGCCATTTACCGCCGTTGCCATAGTAGAAGCTTGAACAAAGGCTTTACCAAAAATCTCCGCTACTTGCCGAACAGTTACTACCATTCCGGGATTGCTGCGAAGCCAGGCTGTAATTTGTTGGTCGTAATATGTGCTCAAGGGCCTCATGTATGCTACGTCGGCGACTTGAAGTCGATGAGTCGTATGTGGAGGGAAGCATAATATAATAACCCCATTGGAACGTGCTTCATTAATCACGTCAATGTTTTGTGTGTGAGTGCTGTGACCATCTAGCAACAACAGCACAACTCGATCAACTGTTGCTCCGCTAAATGTAATAAATTTCTTAAACCAGGCAAGGAATAATTCAGCTGTCATCCAGCCAGAATCGCTGCAAACACCCCAAGCTCCAGGAGCAGCATTCAGCATTAACTGTGGGTCCATCCGCTTCGTTGGAAGCACCATCATTGGAGGCATATATTGCCCACTAGCACTAAAACATATTTCGATGGTTATTGTGGTTCCTCTCTCCGCAGAAGTAATGGATCCCACTTGTTTCCTACCTCTTTTTGCAATTATTTTTGACTTAGTTTTAGGTACCACTGAAACACCTGTTTCATCACAATTATAAACCCTGTCAGGGGCTCATCATACACGTTGCCGAGAAAGTTAAAAAAATGTTGAACAGCTTGCTTATTAAACCCAGCGGCACGTGCAGCTGAAGTGCTTTCTGGCTTTCGTATTGATAATTCTGCATGCCTACTTAAAAATCCCTGCAACCAATCTTTGCCAGCTTCTTTTTTTTCAGTGTTAAAATGGTGTTGTTTACCATTTTTTACAGCTAGAGTATAAGCCAATGCCCTTAAATCTTTTGTTGTCAGTCCGTAAAGACGACTCTCCATATCAACTATATAATTACAAAGTTCTTTTTCTTCGTCATCAGAAAATGTTCTTTTTTTTGGACCTAATGGAACTTTCACCGAAGTTTCAGGAGCAGCAGGATCTTCAAAGGGCTACACGAGCTTCTTTAACTTTTCTTTCGAGGGTAGATTGTGGAACAGAATATGTCTGCGCCGCTAATTTATACCCCATTTCTCCTTTGAGTACAATATTTACCGCATTTTTCATATTCTCTTCACTCCAATTCCCCCTTTCCGTCTTTCTTTTATAATTTTTCACCATTCTAAAACAAGATTTATGCTCAATTAAGTTTAATTAATCAGTGTCTTAAACAAATAACTAGAATTTTCTTCGAGGGGCAAGATGGGGTACCCCATACCCCATCTTGCCCTCCCGTGCAAATCTGAATAAAATAAATTGTCTTAAAAAATCTAATCAAAATATGGAAACAAACATATTCTTACCTGCTAGTGTAATCATAGATAAACCAAAATAACTTTTAATCCGTTTTAGACAACTATTGTTAAGCTGCAAAACACATGCGATATACAACACGAAAATTACAACGAACTTGACAAAAATCGAGTTTTTGGCGCTAAGGCAAACACGCGTGAGCTCACAAGCCGGTTTACAATGATAACTGATCAACAACATGGCGACGCGTCGTAACGAGCCAGAGCGGCTGTGATTGGTCGTTCGTGTGGCCGCTGACACCCGGTACCCCGTCTTGCCCGCTACCCCGTCTTGCCCCCCCTTCCCCTACGTACAGTGTGTATACCCAAGCAGCGGTGCTTGCAATGCTGTGTTCCGGTTTGAAGGGTGATATAGACAGGGAAATTACTGGGTATGCACATTGACTAGACATCGTCTGTAGCAAGTTGATAACGTGCTCTGTCGTTCATATAGGGGTTGCATATTTTCGAATCTTACGAAAATATACGGCGGCGGCGGTGTGGGATCTTTGGGTCAGCAACGCGCAAGTGTCTGTGGTCGTGGGCTGCGGTAACCGCTCAACATCAGGTGGGCAGAATGTTTGTTTGCCACCAAGTGTTGTGTACAAAAACCCTTGACGTCTTTCCCCAGTACACCGTGCCATAACATAGTCTTACGGGACGGTCGAGTATGTTCACCCACTGCAAAGGGATCAACTGCGTGCTATGCCCATAATATGTAACTCTTATAACACCCGTTTGGGAAGCGAATTTTACGCAGCTTCGTATTCATTCTTGTAGTAGAGTGTATGTAGAGTTTACCTGTGCTGCGTGGTCGTGTCAAAAGAGAAGTGGAATATTTTATATCCAAATTTTTCTCAAAGACTTATCCAACCCGAGTGAAACTTCAATTGTGTTAATTTCTTCTTAACTTGGTAACTTTTGACAGAGCCAGCAAATTTATGACGGTAAATTGGGTGAGGGTTAAAGTGACACTTTCAGTATTCATAGAGGTGGAAGCTTGAGTGGCGTTATCTACACTCGCGAGCAAAAGTTTGGAAATAGTTACTTGAAATTGGTTGCGCGTTATCTTGAGTAGTTAATACTTTTTTAATAATCGTAAAAATGACATCATTGTAATGGTTCAACTCTTTACTTTTAAACTGATATCGAATTCATTAAAAACAAGCCAGTATTTATGGAGCCATTCCACATTAAGTGAAGGTGTATCGAAAAAGACGTGTTTAATTGTTTGATACGTCACGAGTTGCGACCTATTGACCCTATAAAAGCACCTGTTATCAGGTTTTCTTTATCAGTCGACTTTCACACGTTGACCGGTACACATCTCCGCCACTTTTGAACCCTTTACCTTGTACGACAATGGAGACAACACCTACAGAGGCAGCACAAATCGTAGCCCTATTGCAAGAAGGGCTCAACCAGCGGGTTGTCGCTCGTCGGCTCCACATAAGGCAATCCTGTGTTTCGAAGGTTTATAAGCGCTTTCGGGATACTGGTGGCTTTATCCCGAGACCAAGATCTGGACGGTGCCGGTGCACATCGGAAAGGGATGACCGTTTTATCGTGTCAACCTCTCTCCGAAATCGGCCTTTGACTGTTGTCGACGTCCAACAGGAGCTCCGAGATGTTCGTGGGGTAGCAGCCAGCGAGTGGACAGTTCGTCGACGACTCAAGTAAGCGAATCTGACTCCAAAAAGGCCTACCACAGGCCCGAAACTCACGGCAGCTCACCGACAAGCACGCCTTCAGTTTGCTCGCACCCATCTTGATTGGGAGGTTGAGAAATGGAGACAAGTCCTGTTCTCCGACGAAAGCAGGATGTGTTTGCACGGTAGCGACAGAAGAGGACGGGTCTACAGGCGGCCTGGGGAGCGATTTGCACAGTGCTGTGTCGCTGAAACAGTGGCTTATGGGGGCGGCATTTCCTTCGATGGTAAAACCGAGCTTGTTTTCGTGCCTGGCGGGAGACGAGGAGGCGGTCTAACTTCGGACCGGTACATTACCGATATTCTCCTGGAACATGTCGCTCCCTATGCGGGATACATCGGTGATGACTTCCTCCTTATGCACGATAACGCTCGTTGTCACACTGCCCGTGTAACAACAGAATACTTCGAAGAAGTCGGTATTGCCACATTGGACTGGCCAGCGCTCAGCCCTGACTTGAATCCCATTGAGCACGTGTAGGATGAACTGAAGAGGAAGGTTCGTTCCAGAACTCCTGCTCCTTCATGTCTGAATGAGCTGAAATCAGCGTTGATTGAGGAGTGGGAAGGTATTCCACAAGAATCAATTCAGAAGCTGATCAGGTCTATGAAGAATCGTCTTGGAGCAGTTATTAGGGCGAGGGGAGGGAACACAAAATATTGACACTTATTTTTAAAGATAATAATTTAATAATTTTTGTTGTTTTATTCATTCATTATTTTTCCCTATTTCCTTGTTTTCCTACCTCCTTCACTTGATCCGGGATAACTCCACAATTACGGGCTCGATATGAATTAATTCTATATCGATTTAATGTGGACAGTTGCATCTTTAACATGATGTCATTTTTATAAGATCACGCGGAACCAATTTCAAGTAACTGATTCCAAACTTTTGCTCGCGAGTGTAGTTACAATCATGTCTGTGGCGCTAATACAGGTGCAATCTTTATTTCTTCATTCGCGTAGTGTGATGGAAAGCAATGTTAAGCCAGGGTTAACGCTTGCTTATAACTTTGTATAGCGTGCCTTCTGAGTCTGAAGCACTAAGGATCTCGAGATGTATGCGAACATGTCGAGATCCTTAGTGCTTCGGGTTTTTGGTCACATTTTTGGTCACCAATCAGTTCGTTTTGACCACGTCAAATTTCGCTTTGCAATCATAACGACGAAAGCACACTCGACTAGATTAGATAATACTCGGTGGTATCTACTAATTATACCACCGAGAGCCTCTCACAAAACGCAACCCTTAGCATGCATGGAAGGACACGTTCACCGTGGCGAACCCAATAACCGATTTACACGTTTAGAAGTGAGACGTAACTGTATTTACTCGGTTTAACCGTAAGTTACGGTGTCGCGTTACGCGTTAGTCAGTGAGCAGTTTCGCGTAATCGGAATGTGACACCGCGGTTTGTGTGTCACCGGCGGCGCCGGCGGCGTCGGCTGATGCCGCCAATTAATTTGCACATCCCACACGTCTGCTGTCGAGCGGTGTATTGTTTTTTTTTTTTTTTTTTTTTTTAAAAAAAAACGTCGCCCCACATTAGGATTTTCTCCTGTATCGTGGGTGCAGTTACAAACATAGAATATCACATGCACATACGCCCAGACCGGAACAAATTTCTGTAGGCCATACAAAACATTTGTCCCGTACGGAAATCGAACCCCCGACCCGTTGCGCAGTAGGTGATCACTCGACCTCTGCGCTAAACGTGTCGTCATCCTTGTCTCCCTTGATGTTATCAATCAAAATCATGTGATAGAATAGGGTTTCATAAGAAATCAACCTTGCCGCTCAATGTCAGCTTTATGGAGATTGATTAAAGAATAAGCCACTTAGTTAAGAAATCAAGATGATATAAGAATTTGGTATTGCTATGCTCAAACTGAGTTTCATCAACCTCAAAGCTGGAATATATCGCTGGAATGTTATTAGATAAAAAAACATACGTGATATATTTTGACAGTACTGCCAGCAGTAACTGACTGAGTTACGCAAGAAATTACGTTGCCTACACTCGTTATCTGCAAGAAATGTAACTGTGAAACTGGAAAGTTACCTGTGATTTGTTTTCTTTGCTTACACTTTCTTATTTACCCGTCGCGAATGTAAAAGTTTTCAAGAGAAACGATGTGTGATTCCGAAGTTCAATCTGTAAACTGAGATCTAGAACCTTTTTTATGAACATTATATACTCGTATACACTTTTTTCTGAAGTTCGACCTGTAACCTAAGGTCTAGATCCTTTTTTATGATATCATAAACGCTTTTTTCTGAAAGCTTTTAAATCTTTATGATTATGTGACTTGGCCAGGCCTGACGAAATCATAGTAGATTTCAATATACAAACTTTGCAATATGGTTGATTATCGCATAACTTTAATTGTCACTTCGCCAGGTTCACGAACGAAAAAAATATATTTATTTTATTTTAAAATGATTTTAGGAATACCTACTGGATCATTTTTCTAAAAAGAAGTCCTAATATTGTGTTAGAGCGAAAAAAAGCTAGTATTTTTGAAAAAAAATCATATTTTCGTTGAAAATTACTAAAGACTATATTGCTATGACATTTGGGATTCTTTACAGCGTTACCAAGAATATATTCCATATTTTTACAGTTATTGGGTTTCTTTATTTCATTTCAGTCTACACTTAATTTTGTGTAGTTATTCGACATCATGACTCCACATTGGATCTTTTTGTCAAATTGTGAACAGGCCTGGTATTTGAAAATAAAATTTAAGTACTATTTTTCTCAGCTGACATTACTGAAAATGTTTTCTTGGGTTCTGCTTTGTCACCAAGTTTTTATCATTGGATCTTTTTTATGCTCTAGTCTTCTAGAATCTCTTCTTCAATAGTTGTTTCCCTTTTTGCCCTTACAATTATCCACAGTTGGTTTTGCATGAGTGGCAGAAATTTGCGTCGTTACCAAAAAATCTAATGTAACATCCAACTCGGAAATAGATTGAATTAATATTTGTTCACCAACATATCTACTATCTTTTGTGAACAGTATATTGTACGTTACGTATATAAAGCGGTTATTATTATAGCCATGTGGGTTTTAGTTATTTAATTACACTGTTTGTTCCATTTCAAGCATCCTTTTATGCGCCGCAATAACAAACCACAATGGAGGCTGCGTTCTCGGAACAATATCTACAATAAATTAGAAACATTAAGAACTGATTCACTGTTTATAATTGTGATAGTTTTTACGACTTCGAATGTGGACACGTAAATGTCCAAGATGAGTCACATTGTGGGAACATGGGGACTGGTGGTAGTTAGACTTCTGTACGTACATATGCACCGTGTTGTGAGATATCAATGTACGCGGTTTTGTAATAGGAAGATAATCTCAGAGTGTTTCGGGGATCTTTGATATTATTATAAAGAGATGCGTGGAGAAGTAACGGTGTTGCTCAGCCCCCGTAGCACGTCCACCAAAACACGATATGATAAAGCGATTTATCGCGGTGAACTGTCAAAATAGGACGAAACCCTATTGTATTTTGACAGTTCACCGCGATAAACCGCTTTATCATATCGTGATGAGGGATGATGATGATGGTGGGCAGCATGAACATTCGAACTGGTAATGGCGATGTCTAATGGACAGATTCCTGTCTATGGTGTATTATTGTGACCTGTTTAATTATATTTTTAAGTGATCTTTTTTTGGTTCTACATACGAGTATATCTGCATCGTGTAAAAACGAGAAAAAATATGTCTAGTATATACTTAGACATATTTTTTCTCGTTTTTACACGATGCAGATATATGTACAGTCGAGGTCAAAGATATATTTACAATTGAGAGTTCCAAAAATATCTATACATTTAAATAAGTTTACACAAACTATATCAAATACTTGCTTACAATGCATGTGACAGTTTCATCTTTTCACAGAATGCTCCAAAGTTAAGTTTACAGCCTTTCTTTCATAGAATTTTCATAGAAAGAAAGGCTGTAAACTTAACTTTGGAGCATTCAGTGAAAAGATGAAACTGTCACATGCATTGTAAGCAAGTATTTGTCATAGTGTGTGTACACATATTTAAATGTAAAGATATTTTTGGAACTCTCAATTGTAAATATATCTTTGACCTCGAATGTACATATATTTATTCGACATTTTAGTCAACATCAAATACGTATGTTTTTAAAGACTTCCGTTACAGGTTACAAATTTCAATGGTTTTTAGTTTTGCATGCTCGTCTGCTCCTTTCAGCTCATGAAATTACCAATGTTTTTCTGTAGCTGTTATTTAAATTTTTTGATATAAAGGAAAAATATAGTTAGGGTTATAGTTTTTCTTCCTACTTCAATAGTTCCGATAGTGACACGAAAACAACGTTATACACGTGAACAAATTCGCGGGCAGATAATAGTTCATTTATCTTGTGGCAACGTTATTCTCTATCTATTCTTAAAAATGTTCCGTCTTTTTTTTGTTGAGTCAATTTTTTCTGAATCATGTTTTTTTACCAGTGTTAACATTACCTGAAAGCAATAATGGGCAAGGTGGCTCCCTATTTTTCACTTATACCCACACTCAACAGACTCTACTAATATTATCAACTGGAAATTTTCTTTTCAGTCCTGTAACGTCGTTGGTTACCATACCAACCTATTATTATTTAATATCTATTACACTATATATGTTTGCAATGTATGTAGGTGCTTATATAAACTAGTTCTAATTACATAGGTAATAAATAATGATACAGGTAGGAGTAAGCGCACAGAGGACTGAGGACTCACTGTACAGATAACAACAGGATATGCTTGTAATGTAAAGTTTCCAAAGTTAATTGTGTAGCCCATGTAACATGCCAGTTCAAAGTACAAGAGTAATTCGAAGGTGATATTTTATGTCCACTGAGTTGGAGTCCAATCCAGCTCCAGTTATCATTGTTTAGTCAACTTTAGTCTCTGCAACCTGAGGAGCTGGAGCCGGTTAGTTGGGGCAATCCCTGGTGAGGTAGGAGGTTTATTTTATCTTAATAAAATTTGCGCAGTTCTGATATGTTTCGGTTCTGTTCGTGGTGTTTAATGAAGTGCATGTTTGGGTGACTCGTCGCCGCATTCCAGGCACTGCCTCAACATCGACATCATAATCACAGCTCATATACGTCCCCACCCTAACCAATTATGGTAGGGCGATTAGGCCTTAGTCAAACCACGCTAGCCCAGCGCGGATTGGTTGACTTCACATTCACCTTTGAATTACATCGCAGGTGTATGCAGGTTTCCTCGCGATGATTTCCTTCACCGTAGGAGCGTCAGATAAATGTACATATGGAATTCGTGAAACGAAAAACACATTGGTACATGGCAGGATCGATCGCGGGCCTCCCGATTCTACTCGGAGCACAGTCCAGTGCTGAGGCCACAGCGCCACCGACGCTCGACATAATGATCGAGTTAATTCCGAACAGTTTCTGCTCTCTTATATTCGCTCGTATATTTAGAGCAAGTATCAACTCTTTGGTCTTTCATGGGGGTAAGAGTTACGCCTAGGAAACTTCTCAGACGTCAACACAGTGGCCTAGAAACGAATGTATTTGTTATTATTGTGAGTTGAGCTGTGCGGACGGACACATTACACTTGGGATTTTCTTTGGTTATTTTCTAAGGCCGCTTTAACTTGCTGATTTAAGTTATTGGTTTGTAACTTGAATTTCTATGAAATAATATTGCTATGGGTGTTCGTGAAGGTATGGAATGGAATTGTTTGCATGATAGTCCAATCTAGGCACGTTTGGTATGCCGAATACTTGCAGCGTTACATACTTACATACATGTATGTATAGTGTTATAATAGTATTGGAATATTTATATTGAATATGATGAATTCCACGGGATTTGTTTGATATTTCTGACTTTGCGTTTTCTTTAAAAATTAAATTAAATCACTGCAAGAAAATAATCGAGGAACCCTCGTCTTACACATACCGTGTTGACGCCCAGACCAATGAGCCACCGTGCACTTACCAACCCGGACTAAATTTCGACTGTATTGTTTTTATTTGTGTACTTCAATGAGCCAAAGTCGACTTTATTAACTGGCAATAACTACGTATCAACGTCCAATTTAGAAAATCTTTACAGATTTTTCGATAATTGGATAAGAATAAAGCAAACTTACTATAAATTTGGATATACAATTTTCTCAAAAATGCTGAATTAGTTGAAAATTTTTATTAATTTTTCAATTCTACAGGTTTTTGAGAAAAGATATTTCGACAAAAAGATCTGATGTTGAGAAATACATACATTCATACATTTCTCTCATCGCGGGCCTTGTTACCGTCACTTGTGAAAAAAAAAACATCATTTAGGTATATTGTATATTAACAACAGTGTGATCGCTTCCTTGCTGTTTTGAATTTGACCGCAGACAGTTGGGGAAGGTTTTTAAAGGTTACTCTGCAGACGATCGGAAAAGTTGCCCGACGAAAATATCCAGTTATTTTTGTGCTATTTCGTGTCAAAGCTTTTGTCTCGATTGAATTGCTTGTTTGGAAACTCGGGAAGGAACGATAGTTTGCTATCTTCACAAGTATGAGTGAGAACAATAGACATTAGTTACATAGTTTTTTCTAAAGCTTAGGCTTATAAATTTATCTATAGACAATCAATATCGATAAATAAAAAAAAATTTTTTCGTCGAATGTTATCATGGATGTACCAGTAAGTAGAACAATTTCGTGTTTAGTTTCGAAAAACAATATTCAGGCTTGAGTCGTGATTGCTCCGCCAATTTGTCGTATTCCTCCAAGTTACTTCGCTGAGCTGGTATTAAAATTTACTAAAAAGATAACAATAAAAAAAATAAACCGACTTCTATTACATTTCTATATTGAAGTCGGTGCCAAACGATGATTATAGGGTAGAAGTATAAAGTCGTTTGGTTTTATTTTCTGTATTTTTTTACGTAATCAACAACTTGCAACTATACATGGATTTTGAAATGTCGCATCACATCATCATTTCATACGTAGATAAATTTTCTACTAACTTGTGATGTAGCCGGCGCAAACTCCATAACATTAATTCGCTTTAATTCGACAAAGCAAAAAATACGTTTCATAATTTTTTTTGATCAACTGACGGACTAATTCATTTTTATTCTATTATTCAACTAAGTACATAATTTCTGCATCTAAATAAACAAATGTTTGTTCACGTTGGTCTCGATCACACTTGTTTTATTCATTCACGCGTTTCGTTTACACTCGTGTTATAATAACAAAGCAGTAATTTTGAAGTGCGCCTGCGCGCCGATCGACGGAGGATCGCGTGCGAGTTGGATTTGTCTGACCAATCGCTGCGATACATCATCCGCTAATTACTCCCCGGCGGCAGTCGGCCACCGGCTGTCGAATACATCGCACGTCGTAAAGTTCCATCATAAATCGGCTTTGAATGTTTAATGTTCCTAGAATCCTTTTTTGTAGATATGACTGATTGTTTTCACTGAAAGTAATGGTCGCAACTGCAAAATCCATGTGGATGCTTTTTTAATCTTGATTTCAACTTTTATCAGCCATTATTCTAGCTCTTCTCAATATCACTTTCATGATGGCAGATTTAAGTGTGACAATAGTACGTTTTTTTACGAGGGGAATGCGTTTACGAACCGCCCAAGCCCCCGCAGGGGCAAGGGTGTGTGGGACTCCGCAGCAGAGCGACTACCCACTAAATCCCTCTTTGGCACCTGGCACAGCCACGCCCAAAGGACGCGCCACTACCGAAAGAGGTCGTGAGCACCCTCCTGTACTCAACCATAATCTTGTCGGTAGTGTTGCCCAAATGTAAGAACAAGACGAGACTTAGCCAGTCTTGGTCTTGGTCTTGCGCCAATACACCTGGTCTTGGTCTTGGTCTTGGTCTTGCGCTCCCAGTCTTGGTCTTGGTCTTGGTCTTGCAGCAAGAGTCTTGCAAGTCTTGCAATTACCTATTAGTCTATTACTATTTATTAAAGTTTACTTTAAATCTTAGAAAAACGTATTAGAATTGGAACATTGTGAGCTTGAATTAACATAGCCATAGTAAAGATCAAGCAGATTAATAAATAACTGAAGATTTGATAAGAAATTCGAAAAATCAACTGACCTATATGTCGTTTTCCATGGAAGTAACTGTTTCTTAATAAACATTTATGATTTATAAGCTTACATTTGCTAAAACATGTAAAAAAACAAATTAATTACAATAACTTGACTGTATTTTAAAGAACAATACTTATCTGTCTACAAAGAGATTGAACCCTCAACTTATAAGAAATTTAATAAAAGAGTTTTACGATTTATCATTTATTTGAATAAAAAATAAAATACAACACAAATCAACAGCTTTATCATTAGGTTATGATACTTTATATCAATTCTTTTGACCAAGAATTAATACAAAGTAACCATCTGGCTGACTCATCACTTAACCTATTTCTATGTTTTCTAATTACTAATGATGCTTTTGAAAATAACCTCTCAGCAGGTACTGAAGTTGCAGGTATTGAGAGAAAATCACGGGCCATTTTCGATAAAATTGGATACTCTGTCTCATGCGTCCTCCACCAATCTAAAATGTCTTCCGAGCTGGAAGTTCTTGGTTTTCTCAGGTACTCCTCCAACTCGTCTATCACTAAGCCTTGAAGACAAGATCCAGATGACGTCGAGGGACATTCATAGAGTTTATCAAAGTCTATTACGTCTTCATCTTCATCACATACTTTATTTTCTTTTTCTGGTAATTCCAGAGATTTGTTCAGTGAGTGTAGACTTTTATATTCTTCATAAAGTTCATTGAACTTGCGCAGACTTTCTGTTTTAAGTTGCTTCCCCCACATTGTCAGGTCAAAAGTCTGAGCCTTATGCCTTGGGTCTAAAATTAAAGAAGTACAATAAATCCAGTTGCTCTTCTTGTAATGTTTAAGCATTTTGTCTCGAGCTGCTTGGAAAGCTAGAATGAGCCTTTCATCCACTTCAGATCGATTAGGTTTCTCATCTAACTGTTTTACCATGGATTCAATTTTATCTAGCAAGAGATTGAATGATACAATGACTAGCGGTAATGTAACATATTTGTCTCCACCAAGTTTTGTACTTAAAAGTTTAAAGTTTATTAGAAATTTATGTAATTTTTCGAGTACCTGCCATTCATTAGCTGTGATTTGAAAATCATTTAATTCGGTGACAGAACTGCACAATATGTCAATGCCCGCTCTCACTTTTAAACCAAATCCAATCATATCATGTGTGGAATTCCATCTCGTTGGACAGTCAAGAATGGCATTTAGATTTGATGGCACGCCAGCTGCTTCACAAGCAGACTGAAACTTCTTCTTCACTATCTCACTTCTTTTTATTTTACTGGAAATACTGCGTAACTTTGTTACAGATGTACGCAAGTCAGCAATATTTGGTGCAGATTCTTCATCTTCCTCATCCTCAGTTTCGTCTGCATAGTCTTCGTACTGCTGATCTTGCGCGTTAGTGTCAGACTCACAGTGTAATGCTAAGGTCTTTAATAAATCTTGTACAATGTGAGCAAAGCACCGGAAATGTTGATTGTCTGAATCAAAGTGTGGCGGCAGCTGTTTGCCCAGTTCATACATAAATTTGGTATTTGCAGTTGCGTTGTCGACCGTGATACCTTGTAATTTATCAATTATGCCATATTCCAATAAACATTCATGGAAAATCGTTGCAATATCTTCCCCAGTATGTCGACCGCGTGATGGTATAAAATCAAGAACTACAGATTGATACTTCCATGCGTTGTCTATATAATGAATAGTAACCCCGTAGTAACTCCTACCAGCAATTGACGTCCACCCATCAATGGTAAAAGACATTTTAGATGATAATTGTTGAAGTCGTTCCTTGAGATTCAATTGGAGCTCTTCAAATCGCTCTTTGACTTTCCTTCTAAGTGTAGACCTTTTAGGAAACACCATATTAGGGCAAATACGTCGAAAATATACTTGTGTAGCTTCGTCATCGAAAAATGAGAAGGGAAGATATTTTTTCACCACCCAATCAACTGTAGCTGTCGTGATGTTGTCACTGCTGTTTTCCGACTGAAGCAAAACAATAAATCTTGTGTTATTATTTAAAACATACTAGGTTTGAGCGTATAAGAGGAGGAGGTTTGTTGTTGTTAAATCGAGAAAATCGTTAAATTGATATTTGTTATATTAAGGTTGCACTGTACTGTAATTTACCAAAATAAAGTACTTAGTTGTTACTGGCCGATTAAATGAAAATATGGGTGTTTATAAAAAATATTTAAGACGATAATTACATACTTAATATGTCGCACCCCTAGATGAAAACACCACTAACTCAAAAATACTTACGTAAGTTAATGGCGTTTTTGAAAGTATCGCATGAATAGCTACGCGGAGTTAAAATTCTTTTAACTGTTAAAAAAATATTCTTACCTGTCCACTTCTTCCAGCGGTTACTAAAAAGCTTGTGATATCTCCACTTAATTTTGGTTTAACAGGAAGAAATATTTCTGATTCCTTTTTGTGGAAAGATATTAGATGTTTCCTTAAGCCTGAAGTGTTTCTGTTCTTCATTTTTATTTCAATCTTTTTATGTTGGCACAATTTACAGAAGGCAGTTTGGGATGCATGAATTATTTCGAAAAACTCCTCAAATTTGCTTTTGGGTCTTTTAGATCTGTGACTCAAACTCTCGTTACTCGGACTAGAATAATTTGAATCTTCGTCACTCATATTAAATTGTACACGTGATACGTTTTTAGAAAACAACGAGAATTAGTAAAAACAATTATTAAGTTAGACTCGAAGCACAGCTCAATTGGAAATGACTGGAATTAAAATAATTCCTTTATTTATAGTACGCAAATAGTGTCAAATGTTATGATTTCGGCGTGGCGGCAACGATTGTTTTAGATTTCAAAAGAAGCCGCCGGCGCGTGTATCATAACCATGTACTTCCGAAAAGCGGCAAATTTCTTTGAGAAGTAAGTACAAAACCTTTGATGCCGCATTATCAAAGTGCCGATGGTTAAAACATAACTATGCATGCACTCAGTTTGATTTTAATAGATATTTTTTTATTCGCTATGTTTATGGTATTAGTCGTAATGCGCATAGGTCCAGTTTTTCATATTCTTTGATACAGTTTTTTGCGTCTCATAGAATTCCTAAGCGTACCTACCTATACACCGAACTGTTACACCTAACTACTCAGTGAAATAGCGCTAAGTCCTAGCTGCAAGACGCAAGAGTCTTGCAGGCTATGTCTTGTTCTTGCTCAAGTCTTGCACGGTCAGTCTTGGTCTTGGTCTTGCTAAAAATACGCGGTCTTGTTCTTGGTCTTGGTCTTGCAAAAACGCAAGAACAAGACCAAGACTGCAAGACCAAGACTGAATTTGGGCAACACTACTCGTCGGTGGTACCTCCCCACCAAAGTTCTCACGCCCTCTCTAAAATGGAGATTGACAGGAGTTCCCGGGGCATACTCCGGGTGGAAATTTTTTACTGTGGTTTTCTTCCACGCGGCCCGCCGCTCAGTGCGCCAGGCCCCCGGCCCCGCTCAGTGCGGGGTAACGGGCTTGCCCGACAGCAGACCCCACTGGATCCACCGCCGCGCACAAGTGTCGAAGCTCAGCGGCGCCAAAGCACCAACCCACCGCAAAAAGCGGCCACGGTGGCCACACGAGGTGGCCCGCCAAGTAGCACTCGGCCATCCCACGCCCCTCTCATGGGGGCCGCACAAGTGTGCCGAAGCCACATAGTGATCGGATCAGCCTCAGTCTTTAAAACAACGACACGCCGAAGCTCAACGAGCTTGCACCGACTCGGAACAACGACAGGCCCAAGCTCAACAAGGACCCGCACCAACCCGACCAAAGGGGCAACAGCACAAGGCGCAGTGCGCCATGACCCGCGAGCGTGTCTCTGGGCGACACACAACCCCATCTTAAAAAAGAAGGAGAGGTGACGCCCCACATGGCCACATGAAGTGGCCCGCCGGGTTTAACCCGGCCACACCACGCTCCCCTCTACGGGGGCAGCTGTCAGATTCTTAGACAGCGGCAGAAATTCTGCCGGGTTGCCCAGGGTGCACCACTAGGAGGTGGTCTGACATCGCACCCCTATATCTTTTCTCCTGTTTCCTCATCTTAGTAGAGTTTTGAACTATAGGTAACTTCCTCACATAAAAGCAAGTGCCACAATACACCATCGTGTTATTTCTTTAATCTTTTTTCTGGGTTGTAAGTATTATTATATCAATATTGTGTACATCTGAGGTCCTATATGTTTCGCTGTCGTTCAAGGATGTGTTAATTTACGATGTGGTATTTTGTACACGCTTAACCTTTGGCCCGTTTGTTTGGCTTTCACGAAAGGACGCCCCGGATGGCCATGGGAACCTCCCGCGTCCTTATCTCGCGTTGTATCAAAGTGTCGCCTATTATCTCTGTTTCTGGGTTCGGTGTTGTTGGGTACCAACATGTCGACATGTACGCTCCTACCATGATGGATGTGCTCGCGCCGCGTATGTGAGGTCCGCCGCTTGTGAAAGCATGTCTCAATTTCACCCTCGGCTTGTCAATGAACATCGTATAAAGAATATTTTGACATTGAGATCCTTAATGCGCATTGGATTGTTTTTGGAACAAAAAAAATAAAGTCGAGGAGGTTACATGACGGTTTAGATTGAACGAAGTTAAGAATAACTTTTATAAACCATGTGATTTGTTCAAAATATTCAAAAACACTCGTTGCACGATTATTGAAGAATATTCCACCTGTGTCAGCACACCTATTATGAGAAACAATGATCTACATATTCCATATTTACTAACAGAGTTTATGACAAATATACGATTTGTACAACTTCGTCATATCTTTAAAGAGATGAAAGAAGTATTATTTGTTATTCATACTATTATTAGATTCGGCGTGGCACTAATATTTACGTATCTGAGAGCGCACGGAGCGGCAATAATTGCGCCGCTGCCTCCTAGTAGTAACATAAATTTTCATGTGCGTGCACAGAGGCACCGCGGCCTGTGCCATATGAAAAATATCCGGATTATAACCAGGGCCCGATTCGACGGCCCGATAACGCCGCTAGATATAAATTATCACACAACGCAAGACGCTACTAATATTTAATAAGAAAGCATGTAATTCACGTTGCTCGATCTGCTGCCCGAGCAATAAAATATACAGATTTGACAGATTTTAAATAATGACGTCCGCGTTGGGCAGGAAATGCGTAGAAAGTTTCACTCAATTACTGGTCTAAAGTCGTTCAGTGTTCACGATGACCTTGCTATTGCTATATTGGAAGCGCCACATGCTCGTATGTACCTACCTGCACATACACATACATGTTTTGTCATTAATTTAATTGCCCTTACACTTTGTGTTACTCAATTACTGCCGCATTCGAACAAAGTTCAATATTATAAAAGCGCTTAAGTTTTTCTAAACGTGTAACAGTTATTATGTT
Organism: Schoenobius gigantellus; assembly: GCA_963935595.1. Lineage (NCBI taxonomy): Eukaryota > Metazoa > Arthropoda > Insecta > Lepidoptera > Crambidae > Schoenobius > Schoenobius gigantellus. The sequence continues at coordinate 25,062,721 of OZ012553.1, read as the reverse complement.
CATTCAGTACGTTTCGTGACAACATGTAATTCCTTGTAAAACCAATTTGGTCGGGAAAGTTATGTTAATTCGTAATCCTTATGTTCACTGTCGAATCCTATGAAATTTGTATGTCGTTTTAAATTAATGTGAAATATGTCCATATTTAATTCATTTTGTTTTTATGGTTTAATTATGAAACTTTATTGATCTTCATGTATAAAATTCTATTTAACCGTCGATTATCAAGGGGAGTTACATATGATGACTAACAAAAAAAACGAAGAGGTAAATTTCTTGCGAAATACACGGCAATATATCAATTTACTCAGGAAAAAAAGCGTTTACTTGAATCGTGACTTTATGCATAATTAAAATGTTTATTCTTTGGCGCCACTCGTCGCCAGTTTAAGGCTTGTTAATGTTTATTGGACGAGACAATAAAATTCTGAGAAAATCGCTTGCTAACACACTATTTTAATCTTCTATATTCCATCTATTGTTTCACGGATCATCACAAATGTTGTTTTTCGTTCCACTGACATCATGTTGTAATTCTAAGTCATTTTTACGACATCAATGACATTGAAATAATATACGTGGTCACTGTTTCCTAAACATTTGCAAAAAAATCAACCACAAGTGACATCTGAAAAAAGTATTTATTCTTACAGTATTTCGGTATACTTTTTCCTTTGGAAAAAGAAACTTTCAAAATGATTTACGGACATACTGAAAATTGAATAGGTACTTTTCGCTAACACAATTTGAATTTGCATGAATAAAACTCGAGAAGAAATTCGACTTGATTTAGCTCTACAAAATTTGATGCTTTTGATGTGCCATAGTAAACGTTAAAAGAAATTTAAACAATGTGAATCATTAGACCACCCTAGTAAGTTATTTTTGAAAACATTCCAATAATGCAATGTTGGGGAATCTCGGCAACCCCTCGACACAAGAAAAGACATCATTTATGGTAAAAACAAACATATTTTAGGCAACTGTAGAAATATGCGGACCCCGCGGTCGGCAGAATCACCTTGTAATTCCACAACACGCCCACAGAAACCACAGATCATGCAGTTTTAGGTGTAAAAAATCGATTAAACTATGGCGACACGCTGGGATCGATACATGATAATATTTCATCTCACCAGAGACAGGTGGCATTGATTTCGTATTTTTGTGAAATTCAATTAAGTGTTTTATGGTGAAATAACTGTAGCGATATCAGTTTACATCGTCTTTAAGTTATTATAGTGGGTAATGCTCGTACGCCTTCTGGAGCATTGGAAATTAGTAATGTTAAAACTGTACAGAATGCTGTTGTAAACGCGACCTTTATTTTTCGAAAAGGTGATACAGTGTGTGAAGAATTTTTTAATATTGATTTGCTTTGTTTGTTTCCAGATTTATGAACGCCGTTGACGATTTCCTTGAAAAAGACTGCGGTGAGTTAAATTTTCGTTTGCACAACCTGTTAACGCACTTGATTACTTTTGAGTCGTGACTAATGATGGCTCTTGTGTGCAAGCTCACATTGCTTTTGCGGTTTTCTCTTCTCTGGTGTCTCATCGAGCTTTGCGCCGGATCGGCCACCACAGGTGAGATTAGCCTGTATACTCAACACACAGTTTCTACAAATTGGGTGTGCACTAAGGTCTCGTGTGTGTTTAGTCTATATGCACTGCGTACGTAGATGTAGGTTAAATTCATGACTCGTTTGAAAATTTTAAAGCCGTTTGGCGTGGGTGAAGACGCTGTGGCGAGGTGTTAATGCATGCCCATTGCCTAATTGTGTTACTTTACGAGTCCGCCATAAAGAGATTCGTTGAAGTGCGTCTTTATAGTCACTAATCGTTATTCTATTGTGAGCGTCTTCTTGGATGAATATGGCTATATGTGAAACGTCTGTATCGTGAATGCTGCTATTATGAAATGTTCAACTATTATTTGTGTATGTATTAACTGTCATTTAATTCTTATTTGGGGTGTAAGGGGTTCCGAACTTTATCTAACGGAACCCAAGTCAACCTCACCTGCACGCGGTGCACCCTGCTGTTCAACAGACGAGGCTCTGGCGCACCCCACCAACCCGCACTGGGCCAGCGTGGTGGGAGAAGGCCCAAAACCCCCCCAAAATGAATGCAATTTGGAGCTGGAATCCGGAATTTTCGAGGTCAAATGCTAGCCGACTACATGGAGAGAGAGGGACTCTATATGATGAACTCTTTCTTCAAAAAACGGCTGCATCGAAAATGGACCTGGAAAAGTCCGGATGGCGTGACAAAAAATGAGATTGACTTCATCATGTCGACTAAGACCCGCATATTCAATGACGTCTCAGTGATCAATTCGTTTAACACGGGGAGCGATCACCGAATGTTACGAGGCGCATTGAATCTTAACATAAAAGCGGAAAGGTATCGACTGGTGAAGTCTGCGCTCCGTCCCGAAGCCATCCAGATCCAAAACCCCGAGCGCTTTCAACTCGATTTACAAAATCGCTTCGATTGCCTGGAGGACTGCACGGATGTGGACACTTATAATGACAGGGTTGTGGAAGCTGTCCTTACGGTGGGTGCAAAGTTTTGCAAACCCAGCCGTACTAAGCAACGAAGTAAGAGCAACGGAGGAAAGGCGTGGAATGGGTCGGCAGTCTTCTGAAGATGCTCGTCGGCGACTCAACAAACAGATCTCTAAGTGCCTGACTCGCGACATACGCCGATTTAATACGGAACGTATTAAAGAGGCCATTGAGCAGAACAAGGGCTCCAAAGTGTTCGCAAGAGATCTGTCACTCGGTCAGAGTCTGCTGACGAAGCTGAAGACAGAGGACGGCAGAGTCATTACATCCCGACCTGAGCTTATGGCCGAGATCGAACGCTTCTATGGACAGCTTTACGCAACATCACAGGCACCTGTTATTCCGGCTACAGACCCTAGAGCCAAATTGACCCGGCACTATACCGAAGATATCCCGGACGTCAGCCTGTACGAGATTAGTGTGGCTCTTAAACAGCTTAAAAACAACAAGGCACCGGGTGATGATGGAGTTACAGCCGAACTCCTAAAAGCGGGTGGACTACCAGTCCGGAAAGCGCTGCAGCGGCTATTCAACTCCGTCATACTCGAGGGCAAAACGCCTAAAGCATGGCACAGGGGCGTGGTGGCACTTTTCTTCAAAAAGGGCGACAGGGCCCAGTTGAAGAACTATAGACCCATCACGCTCGTGTGTCATGTTTATAAGCTATTTTCGAGGGTCATCACGAATCGTCTCGCACGCAGGTTCGACGACTTCCAGCCTCCCGAACAAGCCGGATTCTGAAAAGGCTCTAGTACCATAGACCATATCCATACGCTGCGGCAGGTTATACAGAAGACCGAGGAGTATAATCTGCCACTATGCTTGGCGTTTGTGGACTATGAGAAAGCTTTTGATTCTGTCGAGACCTGGGCCGTACTTAGATCACTCCAGAGGTGCCAAATAGACTATCGGTACATCCAAGTGTTGCAGTCATTGTACGAAAACGCCACCATGTCAGTCCGCCTTCAGGACCAAAACTCGAAACCAGTACGACTTCAGCGTGGTGTGAGACAGGGTGACGTTATATCGCCGAAACTGTTCACAGCTGCGTTGGAGGATGTATTTAAGCTTTTGGACTGGAGGGGACTCGGCATCAACATAAACGGCGAGTATATGACTCACCTTCGTTTTGCTGATGATATCGTAGTCATGGCTGAGACCGTGGAGGATCTCGGCACAATGCTCGAAGACCTCTGTAGAGTTCCCAACAAGTGGGTCTTAAAATCAACATGGACAAGACTAAAATAATGTCGAATTCCCGTGTAGTACCCACTCCTGTGAACGTTGGAGGCTCTACGCTGGAAGTTGTTGATGAATATGTTTACCTGGGGCAAATAGTCCAGCTCGGTAAGTCCAACTTCCAGAGAGAGGTAAATCGGCGAATCCAACTCGGCTGGGCAGCGTTCGAGAAGCTACGCAGCATATTCTCGGCCCATCTACCGCAGTGTCTCAAGACGAAAGTCTTCAATTCGTGCGTGTTGCCAGTGATGACATACGGAACTGAGACGTGGCCGCTTACAATGGGTCTCATCAGAAGGCTCAAAGTCACCCAAAGGGCAATGGAGCGGGCTATGCTCGGGGTTTCTCTACGTGATCACATCAGAAATGATGAGATCCGTAGAAGAACTAGAGTTACCGACATAGCCCAAAGAATTGCAAACCAGTGGCAGTGGGCAGGACACATCGCTCGTAGGACCGACGGCCGTTGGGGCGGAAAGGTCCTCGAGTGGCGGCCGCGTACCGGGAGACGCAGTGTTGGTAGGCCCCCCACAAGGTGGACCGACGATCTGGTGAAGGTCGCGGGAAGCCGCTGGATGCGGGAGGCGCAGGACCGATCGGTATGGAGATCCTTGGGGGAGGCCTATGTCCAACAGTGGGCGTCTATTGGCTGATATGATGATGATAATTCTTATTTTCATAATTAGGATGTATGAAAGCCAACATAATAATATCTTCAGACATTAAACAAACATTTTAGTTTCTTCATTTTAGTATTTATACGGTCAATTTGCATCGTGTGCTGCTTACGTCTCTCCGGCGACGATGCGTCCTTATCGTTGATGTCGAACTCAACATACGATTTCAATTAAAGACCGCTTCTATTTTAAAGAGGAATGTGTCGCGCAATCATTTACGTTAGAGCCCTCTGGTTCTCTGACGTTAGAATGCGTCGCAATGTTCAAGTATGGGACGGTAGAGGCATGGCGGTTCCATTTAAAATGGTTGGTCAATAACTCATCGCAGTCAAAACTAGTAAGTTCGGTCAGCGCGGCCGAGATAATCGGCAGCTACACATTTAATTACATTGACACAAATCGTAGTTATCGTCAACTTCTCACGGTGCCGAACTCAATATTCTGAATGTTCATTAAGCTCTAATTACGAATGGGCGCCCTTGTTTGTCTTGATCACGAGAACTAGCTTTTATTAGATTACGTGGGTAGTTTCAATTAATTGTGAGCATGCTTGATACCTGTCGGCTCTTTCGTTAGTAATGGCCGTTATCGGTGTCGCTAAGTAGATTGTGTGAGACGCATTTATTCATGTTGATTTTTTAAGTCAGTGGTGTTCGTTCAGCACAGAAAGTATTAATCATGGGTCGATTTCAAATTCGTTGACTAAGTATTAGTTGTAGACTGATTGAGAGTGAAGGCAGTAGTATAAATAGGTGTTAACATTATTGTGTTCCTGTTAAATATTTATGAATTGGCATTTTTGTATTGCAGCAAATGAATGTGAATGTGATTTTTGATCAAAGTTGAGAAATATTTTTATTTTTGTTTATATGCGCTGTCCACGAAACTTAACTCCATGTCTTCTATATGAATCCTTGAGCGAGTTAAATGTGAGTGTAAAATATGTTTGGTGAAATGGTGATGATGCTTGAAATGGTTTGTAAAAAGAGGTTCTATATGTGGACTTTAGATCCATAGGTTGCTGGTTCAGATCTGGCTCGAAGGACCACGTAAAAAAAAGGTTCTATAGGTGGTATGGTTTCCTATAAATCCCACTTTTTAATATGATGTAAATAACGCACTTTTAATACTTTAATTAAGTTTAATTGGTTAAATGGTTATTGCGTACGCGTGGTCAATTGGTTGTGTGTTACGTATTACGTACATGAAAATTGTGGAAATATGTGCTGAGCTGTTCGTATGCGGTAGCACCGAACATCATTATATGTTAATGTCCTCGTAAAATAATGTAATGGTGTGACTTATATACCTACTTTTAACAAAACAACTGACCAATGAAAGAATTGCAGCTCTTAGTCAGCTTATAAACAACTTAAACTCGTGCAAAGGACCACCCCCTTCGACGCGAACGGTAGCATTGCATTCGCGGGGTCGAGTCACATCGTGTGGGTAAATCATGACACGATGGCTGCGCCGCGATATCGCGTGAGTTATGAATATCGTCGCATTACCACATCACTGGAGCATTATTTTGTCGGCCCGCGTGGTGCGTATCGGTTGATTGTATCGTGAATTGAGTGAGCTTTGCGCGCTTTGACCTTATTTAGATTTGTTTGCATGCCATCAGTAATTGAACATAATTGTCGTTGTGTTTCTAAGTAATACTGTTATGCAATATGAGTAGTAATATTTCATCCTTTTGCTCTGCTGGTAAAATTTTACAAGACATTTTGACGACGAGAAATTATAAACGTTGATTTTAAACATACCTACTCGAATTTTACAATTTAAAGTTATCCTAATTTGACGTTTGTTCTATAGCTCATTACCGGGATGTGAATCAAGATTTCTAAATGTAATTAATATGTTATTAGAAAGTATATAATATGTATGAATTGTAGTAACAATGAGTTGCCATAAAAACCGTGCGCGCTCTCCTTTGTCCTATATGCTACAATTATATAAAACTTTATTACAGTTGTTGTTGGATTTTGCTTGTATTCTAATGTTTTTATATGATTCATGTCCTAAATGTGCGCTCGTTCGCGCACTTATTGCGCTGACATCGCAAGAAATGATCTAGCTCGAATTTAGTCCGCAACTTTGTTGCAGATATATCGCTTCGTTCGTAGCAGTTTTCATCCAGTCTGAAATAGGGAGTAACAAAGTTGCACTTTTGAACTTTACAAGAATTGTCGGTGACAAATGTGTGTGGAGCGGTACTTTTGTTTATGGAGTGATAACGTCGTTTCGGAGTTGGTGATATACGGCTAGACTAGCTGAAATTATCTAGGGAACTTTATACATTATGTCCATTAGATCTTGACTTATGCCCTAACTGCTATTGCTCATGCACTTCTTCTGTAAACTATTAATATTTCTCATGAATTATGCTTCTACTAATCTTTGAAAAACACATTATACCTTTTAGTATGTGAGTGAAGCAGAGAGCTGTTTTTAAGGGAGAAATAGGTAGATATAGTATAGGGAGAATTAAGTAAACACTCGACTCAATTCTGAAGCGGCCGCTAAATTTCCTAATTTTATTTAGGCATCGCTAAACCATTTTCCTATTCTACGGTGACTGTCAAATTCAACTGACATTGCTAATTTGAATCTGACGTTTCTAATTTTAGACAACATAGCTTTAGCCGTCCAAACGTCATTGACTTCCTGAACTGGCTAATTTTAGCGGCGAATAAAATCGTCCCGATTAAAATTACAACCTTGCTAATATCCGCCATTTTGGTAATGAAAAATACAAACCGAAATAGAAATCAGGTATAAATTTTAATTTGCCCAAACTGATTATTTTTGTCTTGAATAAATAGGAAAATAAAAAACTTTTTTACTAGTTAGAATGATATTGTTAAAAACAAGATAAAATGTACAGTTAATGCATTAACTGTTATATATAAACATAAAACTCCTTTTATTGTCTTTCATAACAAGATGCACTCATTAATTCATTTTCAATATTTTTACCATAGCAACACAAGCACAATTAAACTTATCTTAGACTTTTTAGAATTATGCTTAAACTCTGCCTAAATTTAGTTGACCTGTCGTCGTAGAATAGCACTTGCTTAGCCGGTCATTTGAATTAAGTTTAATTCTATTAATTTTAGCTTTAGGTGATTTAGACGGCGGGCGCATAGAATTGAGTCCACTATAGGAGATCACACAATGACTTTGCGTACGTTCATTGAACTATTAAAAACCTGATCAGTGTATTATTGTAATCACTGTACTTGTGGTGAATTGGTGATTCATGAAACTTATTTGAATGATACAAGCTTCGTGTTCAGTAATATAAAATAATATTATTTGGTGCTCATCGTAAAGTACTTTCGAGAAAGTAAAAAATAATAATTGTATGTACCACAACAGGTCTCTATTATAGGTAAGTTACACACCGTTCTTTTCCTCGAATGGGCGCTTAGAGACTAGGCGTTGACTGTAAATTTGGCAGAATATTCTAGTTTACGTTTCATCTGATAAATGTAACTGCTTTTGCACGACGAAGACCAGGTGAGAACTATTCGTGTAATTTAGTTCAATGGAATAGTGTCTTGTGTGTAGTCTTTTCTTTGTGTCTTTTTCTAGGTATTTTATTATGATTGAAGCAACAAAACAATTAATGTGTTAATTGTACTAAAATAAAAATATTTTAAGTCCAAGAAAATTTAAAGTACAATATAGTAGGTAATTAATATTCTTAAATGCGCTAATCGGTAATCTAATGATCAGATTTCTGCCCACGCGCCGCCTGGCGCTTACATTAGGGTTGCCTCATCTACGAGTAAGCATTAAGTTATATGAAATATTAATTTCAATGGTATTCGAATAAATTAAATAAAATTGTACAGTGAAGCTTTTATTATAGAAGTTAGATAAGACTCTCTTAACTTGCGTCTCTATTATGTACTGACTTTGAATTATAATATATGTAGTATTAGTATCTGTATTCCGTATTAAACAGAATATCACCTGTCCATTATTTCAAAAATCTGTGTTCAAAACATGTCTTAAACTTATATACATGTTATGTTACGTATCTATGTTATAAATATATAATGATTTACACTTTAACAAAAGAGGCGTATGTTTTTTGACATTTTGTATATCGTTACTGAGATAGTGTTTGATATAGAGCTATTTGAAGAATTTTGTAAATACATTCATACGTTTTGGCATCCTTAATTTGAGTATGTCACAAGGCATTGTGAACATTAACCAATTTGTTCCAACATTCCGTTTCCTATCATGATCGCATAGATAAACGTTAATATAAGTAAGGAGACTTTCATGTTCACTGATAATTTAAGCGAGAATACGGACAGCCATTCACTGTATTATCTATAATCATCTTAGTTTCGTTTTATTTGTCAAATCTTAGCTTATTTTTACAATTTATAATACTTATTAATTAGTCTATAACTTATTGAAATATATATAGTGGTCACTTTTTGTATTTGTTGCGTTTTCGATTTAAAATATCCTCGTGCCTCCGCAGGGCAGTCACTGGCAGCTTGTTCTAAAAGGTTATAATCACAGCGCATATTCCATTTTATTACCAAAATGAAAAAAAAAAAAAACAGTTTAGCTTTTACTAAAATTCTCAATGAACCGTTTGCATTCGTAAGTGAGACATCATCGTCACACGAATGCGTGTGGTAAAACCCCATTAAGCCGATTACGATGCATAGGGGTCGCGTGTAGGCGGAACATATCGATATCGACTCGGCTAGTTCACAATGCACGCCGAGATTGTCGACATCGATCCACGACGCGACACAGACTCTATACTAACTGTGTATGCGAGCGATGAGATGCAGTTTCGTTTGGTGCGTAGTCATATCAAATCGAATGCGTGCACTTAGCGCACAAATCGCATATCTTTGACGAATCAAAAATTTAAGTTTTTAAGTGCTTTCACTGTATTCAACTTCAAAAACGTAAGTATCTCTTTCTACTTTGTTAAGCCAAACTAAAGTTACTGTTAATAACTAAGTATCAAAATCCAATTTTGACGAAATCTGTAAAGATTTCCAGTTTTTTCTTGTAATATTTTGGATTTTTTGAGAAACTTCATGTCGCAAATGTAAAATTTGTAAGTTTGCTGTATTCTTACCGTTTTCGCGAAAGCTATCTCTCCTTGCGTCGTAATCCTCAGTGTTGAGGGTCGTGACCTCCCTTCTGCATCACTTTCTCACGTACGGTGTTTCTTCACCTGTTTCTGTCTTCGGCCGCGTGGAAGGCGTTGTGAACTGTAGAGTCAAGAGCGGTGCAGATCTAGTACCAACGCATCGGGCTGCGTTTACGAGGCCTTTTCCCATTTACTTTGTCGATCACGATGAACTTTTCGAGGTTGTCACCGTCTTTTCTTGCAATGTGACCGAAGTATTCTAGGATTCTGTGTAGACACTCCGATAACAGCCACGAGGAGATTAGGAGCTCTCGCAATATGGAGGCATTAGTCCAAAATGCTGTCCACGGGATACGGAGTATCTTTCTTCAAACCAAATCTCAAAGGCGTCAATGCATTTGCGGTCTGCAGCTTTCAGTGTCCAAGTCTCAGCGCCATACGAAAAGATCGAGATGACTAGAGTCCGTGAAGACTAGAGCCCGTGTCTGTGAAAGCTATACAAAATATAAATTTAATGTTGGTACGTAGTTGTTATCAGTGAGTAATGTTGACTTTTTCTTAACAGAGTAAAAAGAAATCAAATACAGTGGAAACTGTAGTTTGTTTTGAATCCTTGGTGGCATAATAGCCATGTTGTCAACACGGTTTGTTTTCGGAATCATGTGACGGATTTTTTTCTTGTATTGCATTAATTTTTGTCTTTGTAATTATTTATTATATTTCGTGACATTGATATTTGCTAATTTTCTCTCGAATTGTTATCACGACATCAAAACTATACAGTGTCATATCAAATCAAAATAATTATTATCTTTGACAATACTGCTAGTTGTTTGGTCTATGGCACCACCTTCTGTTACGCAACGCTACTATGATTCGTCATATAGCGTTATTGTAATTGCGTAACGCCTTCTTTTGATACCTTTTGTCTGTTTGTTTGAGCCTGTTGGATCGGTAACTAGTTAGTGTCGTGTTTATGTTCAATCGAGTTTGTTTAATCGACTGCATTCCAAACAAGGTACTTTGTTCACGTTATCTTTGAATGCTCACCGAGAACATAAAAGTACGGCTCGCTCATTGATACTCGCCCGTTTCAAGCTCGCAATTGTCTTGTTGTAATGTGCTGCGCGCTTTTAATTCTAACTAGCTTTCCGCTCGCGGCTTCGCCCGCGTTATTATTGTTTTCCCGTGGGAATTTATATTTTCCCGTAGGAAAATTAATTTTGTAGCCTACTTAAGCTCGGATAATAAATTTTATAGAAATTGGAGCAGATTTTTAATATTTTCCATAGAAACTTTCCAACCCCTATTTTGCACCCTAAGGGGATGAAATTCCAATAAACCATGAAACACGTGTTCAATGAAATATTTTTAAGAGCATGAATCTCAAGTTTTATCAAAATAGTTGCTAATTTAAAGATTTTTCCATACAAACTTGCAACACCTATTTCATCCCTTTAGGGTTAATTTTTTTTTTTTTAAATAACTTCTTAGTGTGCGTCCCCAATTTGAATTAAAACAACTGTCCAAATTTCACGTTTCTACCATTAGAAGTTACGGCTGTGCCTACTTCTATAGATGGGAACATCTCCTTTTATACACGGTTATTTTTTTATCACCCAGGAAAATTTTAGGGGCGCTTCAGGACACATCCATTATCATATAAAAAAAAAAAAAAATTCGAAAAATACAAAAAAAAAATGCTGCTCTCAACTAGTGTAACATTCTTTGGATTTTTTGCTGCCGGGCTTGTACACACTGCAACACGCCAGACTTTACATGTTGATCTTGACACCGATTTTATAGCGACGGCTTTCGTAATGCCAATGTAATCGCTAAACGTGTTGCTGACTGTACATAAATGATTCCATACTACCGTTGTAGCGTACCAAGCTACCTTTTTTATATGAAAATGTAACCTTTTTGATAACTATATTTTTGGATTTATATTACGTCTTTGATATCTACTATTTTTGTATTGTCACACGCTTGTCATTGTCTGCTACTGTCATCTGCATGGTTTGTATCATTTTTCGCATTAAAACATTTATTAATTTACTTTTACTTGCGCATTTGATTTCGCATGCACTTCTTAACTCCTTAACATTGCCCAGGCTATGCCTAAAGCTCTAACTGTGGTAGAAAAATTACCTAGGCTGACAGATTGGTTTGTTTTGTCAGCGCACAGCTCTGCAGGGATGGATTTTAACGCTGCGTCGTCATTTGAAATCCAACCTCGCATTTCGAAGCAAGCCGCTGCGTGTACGGTGACTATATCGCTCGCTATTTGTGCAGCAACCTCAACGTCATCATGGGAGCCCAGATAATCATCCATGTAATGATCCTCAACAATCGCCTTTACTGCAGCTGGGCATTTGTGCTGGTGATCCATAGCATTTTTGTTTTTGATGAACAGTGCAGTAAAAGGGCTTGAGGAGGCACCAAAAATAAGCGATGTCATTCTGTACTCTCTAATTGGTTGTTTGCGGTCTCTACCCCTCCAAAGAAAACGTAGAGCATCTCTGTCCACCGGCTTAATACGAATTTGAGGAAGCATTTCCTTAATGTCGGCGGTCAGAGCTACCCGTCCTTCCCTAAACCTAAAAAGAATGTGTAACAAATTTTGTAGAAGGTCAGGACCAGAAAATAACAGAGAATTGAGACTAACTCCGTTATTTAATGCTGCTGCGTCATGCACAACACGTAGCTTACATTTTTGGGGATGATAAATGCCAAAATGTGGTAAATAGAATTGTACGTGTTTAGAATTTAGAATTTTGTTTTTATTGTAATATGTACTAGGAAGGCATTCTTCTGCGTAACCTTTGCTCAACATATTGTTTATAAAATTTTCATAAGCCTCTGCGAACTCTGAACATAGTTTTATGTTGTGTAATTTTTTACAAAATGAACAATTTTTATTAATATTTACAGTATTAAAAGTGGCAGTAGTACCTATGTTACTACTCAGTGCACTATTTACATAACTATTAACATTTTTATTTACAGAGTTATTTTTCGGTTGCGTAACAGTGTGTATGAACTCACGTTTATTGTGCCTATCATATGAGGAATTCGATGGTAAAATGGAAGCGTGTTCTGGTGACAAACCAAACTATGTGACGGTCGAACTCACGCATGAGAAAATTGGACAAGATTTCGAGTTTTGGGGTACTCGGTGTGTAATTGTCCACCGCGAAATCTGTCCACCTCATTTTTATCGATGGATTTAGTTTCCCTAAAATAGTATGATACAGTTCGGGCGAATATAAATATTCTACGTGGTCTAGCATACGTATTGTGTACACACTATTACGCACCTTCGTGGCGAACGTACCTAGCTCGCGTAAATCGTTACCCAAACGAGGTAGTGCTTTCATTGAAGCGACTTCCTTAAACACAATCATCTCCGGGCGGGCGAAGTTTTGCTCGAGCACGCAGATAATTTCTTCAGGCTCGTAGGCTGAAACGAGTAGAGCTGCCACGGCTTCTCGCGCTGGGCCTCGGAGAGCTTGCTGTAATCTCGCCACATTTTCTAGAGGAGAAAAAGAAGCTTTAGTGGTGTCAAATAAACGTTTGAACTGAAGCCATTGAGATGTCTCTCCAGAGAAATGCGTCAACTCAATGTTTTTCTTTGTATTGTTGTGAGTGTTAGCAGCGAGAGCTTTCGCTGCCGCTGCGGTATCTGCCACTGCTTGCAAAAGTTTGTTGGACCCCGATAGATCGATGTCTACGTGAGGAGATGGCGAAATGTGTGCCATCGGCTCAGACATGTTTGTGACCTGTGTGGGTATGTAGTTGTTTGGCTTAGGGAAGTCAATGCCCACGTGAGACCGATTAGGTTCAGACAAATGTGTGACTTCCTTAGCTCTATCAAAACTAAAAGGTGAATTACGAACCACATTTTCAACCCATGCCTCTGTCCTATGTGATTGCTGAGAGTGCTCGGTGCCGCGGCGGCTGCTCCGCCTGCTGTGGCTCCCTTCAGCTTCAATCGCTGCTAGCTCTGCCTGTAACTCACAGTCTTCAACTTGCTTTTGAAGGGCGAGGAGTTGTCGTTTTCTTGCCAGCTCTTCATCAGCAAGTTGTTGTTCGCGCTCGAGTTGACGGCGTTTAGCGACGGCTTCGGCTGCTGCTTTACGTGCCTTGATGGTAGCGGCTGACGATGTTGAGGCATTCGAAGCCATGGACTTGGATGTTTGGAGTGCATGATCAGATGGTGGAGGCGATGTTGGTTTTGCGGTGATAAGAATATCGGTGAGTGATGCAGTTTTACGCGATTTTGAACGGGTCAACATGATTCTAACGAAAATTAAGTGATGGACTGTACTAAATCAAAATTACATGAAAAAAACTAAGAGTGAAAATCTAGTTAGCTGAATTTCTACGGAAGAAGGACCAATCAACAGTGGAGGAATTTGCCGCAAATAACGGTATTGGCTGGAGTTTTATACCACCCGCTGCCCCAAACTTTGGTGGATGTTGGGAGAGGCTTGTGCGGTCAGTGAAAGTTGCACTGTCGGCAGCTCTAAAAGAACGTGCGCCAAAAGAAGAAACGCTTCTTACATTGCTTGCAGAAGCCGAGGCGATTATCAACTCACTCCCGCTTACACACGTGTCCGTTGACCCAGATGACCAAGAGACGTTAACACCTTTTCATTTCTTGATCGGATCGTCTTCCACAAATGTGCTACCCGCTACCTTTGACGACAATGTACTTGTGGGGCGAACAGAGTGGAAGAAGGCATTGCGGCTAGCTGATTTCTTTTGGTCAAGATGGGCGAAAGAAGTGCTGCCAACAATGCAGCCCAGACAACGGTCTCAACAACATTCAACTACCCAGATCGCTGTCGGAGATTTAGTATTGATCGCGGACAGCAACCTTCCTCGAGGTATGTGGCCTAGAGGCTTGGTGACAGCGACACACCCGGGTCGTGATGGAGTGGTATGGGTGGTAGACGTGTCCACTGCGGCAGGTACGCTACGTCGTCCCCTTTGCAAGGTTGTAAAACTTATTCTTAATTAAACTTGTGCTTGGTGGTGTCATCTGCATGGTTTGTATCATTTTTCGCATTAAAACATTTATTAATTTACTTTTACTTGCGCATTTGATTTCGCATGCACTTCTTAACTCCTTAACAACCGTAATTCAAGTAGGATAGACAGTTTTTTACGTACGCCAGAAAAGCTCTTTGCCCTCATCTTACTTAATGGTAAATGATGGTAAGGCTGAAGATTACCCTTGATGCCTCGACTACAGGCGAACTGGAGTTGATAAGATATGATATCTAGATATTTTATTATCTTACATATTGATTTTTTGTGAACTCATCGATATAGGTTTCTATTACAAGAAAAGCTTTTAGGAATCCGATTTTTATATTTGTTGTGATGACGGGCACAATAAATAGTAAACCTGTTGTTATATTTTAACGTTTAGCAGCTTTGTGTCAGAAAGATGCATAATTATTAACATTAATATTTCTGGGCGTGGAACCCTAAAAAATAAATAGATAACGAGCGCCATTTACAACCGATCGCGTAGGTACTATGAGATAAATTCTCCAAGCGGATTCTCTCACAATTATTATTGCACTTTGTTTGTTTCTGTAATTGAAAACATGCTCACTCGTTAATTAAGTTGCCGACGAAAGCCTCTTGATGGATTGTTGTAAATGGAAATGTTTTTTTTTCCTCCTCGTCGTTGCGTTGTTTTCGTTGCATTGCATGTGTCGGGAGTCTGGTTGGCATGAATTTGCATGTGTAATGCCTTAAATGCATTACCTCTTGGCTCCGCGCGCCGCCTCGTGGGAATTGTGCGTCGACAATTTCGCGTTTGCTTGTTTTTTGTCTCGTGCTAAGGAGATCTTCGGGGCGCACGCGATTTTTCACGTTTATTACGCGAGTGTCCCGAAAACGACGAAACGACTCTTTACTCGAATCGAATCGACATATCGCGTAAGATGTATAGTGTAATGTCGTTTGTACTGCCGTAAAAGGTGCACAGTGACGAATTATAAATAATTAAGTACCTTTTCGAGATATGCTTTTCATAATGAACTATACAGTAACGTTATATTTAAAGAAATAAATGATGTAGTCTTGGCGATGTTGAGAACTCAGAAAATTATTAAACCGGCCAAGCGCGAGTTGGATTCGCGCACTTAGGGTTCCGTATAACTTATCTAAGAATATGCAGTCCCTTGCTACATATTTACGGTTTTTTCCTTAACATGTCATTGCTTGACATTGCTTCTTATCACATTTCATGGTTCTAGGATAGCGGGAAGTACCCTATAGGTTTTGATCTCTTGTGAAATTGCAAAATATCTATACTAATATTATAAAGCTGAAGAGTTTGTTTGTTTGAACGCCCTAATCTCAGGAACTACTAGTTCGAATTGAAAAATTATTTTTGTGTTGGGTAGTCTATTTATCGAGGAAGGCTTTAGGCTATATCACATAGATATTATTGTTATTTTAGGATACCCGCGCGAACGAAGTCGCGGGCACAGCTAGTGTGATATAATCGGTTAAATCTTTTGCGATTCGCGTTGTCTTAACCGCCTACTTGGCTTAGTGGATTGAAACCACCGGGGTTGATCGGAAGGTCTGGGGTTCGATTCTACGTGGGGGCAGAAGATTTTCTTCTCCGTTTTAGTCGGTGATAGGGCTTCTGAGCCAGCCTGGCTCACTACCACCGTCTCACATCAGTTTGTCGCCATAGTAACAGTGTTAATAACATTGTCGTGTTCCGACAATTAGAGGAGATATATTCAGTTAATCGGTTGTTGAGGAGTCCAGACGAAGCTCGCTTTCACCTTCGGCCTTATCGTCACTTACCATCAGGTAAGATCAAGGCCAAGAGATTTCCCCGTAGCTTCCCAAGTGCGAATATGTAAAGAAAGCCAGTTCGTGGTGACAAGTGACAGTTTTAAACAAACTTCTAATACTACTATCAAAAACAAACGTATAAAAAGTATAGACCTCTTTCGTCTGCAATACAGCGCCCCCCGTGTGGCAACACTGAATCAGTGCAGACGAAAGTGACTACAAAATAGACAAAGTAAAAAAGATGATTTGAAAATGAAATACGTACAATGAGGAAATGAAATTAAACTAATTTACAGGTAACCGTACAATTTTCCGGACGGGCCTTTTAAAGTTTCCAGCCTTTGTGGCAACTTCCACGACTCGCACCGCCCCATCTTTCCCGGGGTGCAGTGCTGAAATCCGTCCTACAGGCCAAATACCCCGTGGCAAATTGTCGTTGACAATCAGGACAACTTGACCCTCCTTCAAGGGCACCTCAGTGGGGCTAGCACGCAAGAGAATCGAAAATCGAATCGAAATCTGAATCGAGGAGTTTGTATGGCAATTTTTTTAGTTCTGCTACTCACCGCCGTGGCGCTAATAAAATTGCCATACAATCTCCTCGATTCGGATTTCGATTCGATTTTCGATTCTCCTGCGTGCTAGCCCCACTGATGAGCACCTTTGCGTTTGACGCCTCGGTACTAAAGTGGGCAAATATTCTTTGACCTAACGTGACAAAAAATGATCGCTGAGTCTCAAAACTTTCTTCCAATCATTTCTTCCAAGCAGGTCTCTGTCAGATAGTTGCAGCGAAGTGGGTAACTGCTGATAGGAAGGTGCACCAAACAGGAAATGAAATGGTGTAAGATCAATCAAGTCGTCAGGGTCCACAGGGACATGCACCAGAGGACGAGAGTTTATTAGAGCTTCGGCTTCTGCAAATACTGTCTGAAGAACTTCTTCGCTTGGGGCCCTCTCTTTCAGTATAACGCTCAGAGCTGCTTTTACGCTTCTGACCAAGCGCTCCCAACACCCTCCCATAAATGGTGAAGCGGGTGGTATAAACTGCCAAGTGATCTTATTGTTGGCAGCAAAATCGTGAATCTTCTCATCAAAAAAGACAGCAAGTTGTTTGTTTGCACCAACGCAGCACGTCCCGTTATCGCTTAATATTTTTGATGGGCATTCTCAGCCGTCGAAGAGACAATATTGCAGAATCGGCTGATAATGATGCCACGACTTCCAGGTGCAGCGCACGAGACGTTAAACACGTGTAAACAGCACCGTATCTTTTTTCGCGACGACGTCCGATTGATATGTTTAACGGACCAAAGTACATAGTCAGCACCCACATGAGTGAACGGCCGTTGGTAGTGCACCAATCTCACTGCGGGTATATGTCCAAGTTTTGGAATTTGTGGTTGAGCCTTTTTGTTTGAACACATCTGGCATTTCCTCGCTACGTCTCGCACCACATTTCGGCATCTTAAAACCCAAAACTGCTCACGAACCATATTAACCACTGTTTCATTGTTACCATGGCCCGCCTTTTCGTGGAGATGACCGATAAACAGACGGAACTATTTGGTGCCTTCCGTCAAGAACAATAGGATAGTTAGAAAATTGATCAACATTCTCAACAGTATTTACTCTACCAGCCAACTTCAAAAGACCATCATGGTATGTCACCGCCAGTCGATATAGCCTACTCTGTTTAGGAAGCGGAGTGGAAGTTAGTAGACAGGTAATTTCCTCCTCAAAGCACTCAACTTGAGAACGTTGAAATAAAGCCTCTTCGGATTTAATGATATGAGATGCTACTAATGCGGGATGAACGGGGGTATCTAAATCGCGATTAACTTTAGAATTTGGAAATAATTTGTGCTTTGCCAGAACTGATCGAAACTTATCGCAAGCTTGGTGAACTCGAGCGGTTGCGCGAACAGGCCGGAGCCAACTACTAAAATGACTCGGCTCTGCTGTCCCAGGAGAAGGAACAGCGAGTTTTGTAGCACGAACACCAACATACATAGCGACAGCTTTTAAAGTGACCCTGACTTCCTCAAGGGCCGCTGCAGGTACCTTAGGTTCAGATGGCCACTCGCTCTGCTCCAACAATAAGAAAGAAGGTCCGAGAAACCATCGTTTGAGAGAATTACCAGGACGAGTGGCGTCATCTGCAACGTTCAGATTACCTGGAACGTACCTCCAACTTGAAATGTCGGTTAGTTCCGCTATCTCACCGAAACTGTGCATAACGAAAGGCTTAAAAAGGCGACTGTCATTCCGAAGCCAACTGAGAACCGTCGAAGAATCCGTCCAATAAAACACCCGGGTCGGTTTATTACGGTGGGCTTCGGAAATAGACTTGACAAATCGTGACCCAACTAAAGCACCTTGAAGTTTAAGGTGTGGTATGGACACAGGTTTTGTGGGAGCCACGCGACCTTTGCCACCAACGAGTGTGACCGTCTTTGTAGATGTAACACCAATATATAACACAGCTATAGGCCAGCTCGCTAGCGTCGCAAAAAACATGAAGCTCTCGCTCAATTGGAGGGTCAGGTCCATCACCATACCAGCGTGATATTCTGCTCTGGTTTACCTTGGACAACTTAGACATTCATGCTACCCACGCGTCTACCAAAGCAGAAGATAACTCTGCGTCCCAGTCAACACCCGTCCTCCAGGTAGACTGGAACAGAATTCTGCCCTCGATAGTGTAAGGAAGCAGCAATCCAAGCGGGTCGTATATTCGCATCAAAAAAGATAAAACTTTGCGTTTCGTAAAAGGTGGTTCATAATTATCAGGAACGCCTATCCTAAAACTAAAAGTGTACTTTGGGGCTGCCAGATTAATCCCAAAGTACGTACAAATGGAACTAGACCAATGCCGACATCTGATATTTGTGGAGCCCCATTCAGATCAGAACTAATCGACGACAACACGGAAGGGCAATTTGACATCCAACCTCTCATCTCAAAGCCTGCAGCACTATGGACAAACACAATGTCAGCTGCAAGTTGATAAGCTTCCTCTTCCGTGTCCACACTTCCGATATAGTCGTCCATGTAGTGGTCACGAACAATTGCCTTAACAGCGGAAGGAAACTGTTTCTCGAATTGTGATGCATTTTTATTTTTTATAAAAAGAGCAGTGCATGGGCTGCAAGCTGCTCCAAAAATAACAGATGTCATTTGGAACTCTTTTACTGGAGAATCTGGACTGTCTCGCCAAAGAAAACGAAGCGCGTCTCGATCTTGCTCTCTGATCCTCACCACCTGTGGAAACATTTCCCGTATATCGGCCTTCATGGCAACGCGGCCCTCGCGAAATCTAAATAAAACGTCTAACAATGGCTGCAGGAGATCAGGGCCAGTGAGCAATAACGAGCTTAGACTGACTCCTAACGTTTTGGCAGCAGCATCGTGCACAACACGCAATTTTTGCTTTTGCGGGTGCACAACGCCGAAATGAGGCAAATACCAAAAAATGTTGTTAACATTAAATGGGGAAGCTTGTTTTCTGATCTCATATGTATCAAAACACTGTTCGGCATAACCTTTATCCAACATGCACTGTATAATTTTTTTATAACCGAAAGCGAATTCGGGTTCCCTTTGCATGCGCTTCTCCAAAGACAGGAAACGTGAGAGAGCATGATTGTAACTATCAGGCACACTAGTGATGTTGTCGCGCCATAACAAACCTACCTCGAACCGTCCCGACTGCAGACGCTTCGAAGTAGATTCCAGGATCTCTAACGCGCGCTGGTCATGTAAACTAACCTTAGACTCATATTTAGTAATTCCTAAAGAATCAAGCTTAAAATAGTCCTGAATAATGACGTCAATAAGAGGGTCAACGCTACCAGGAACTTTGCTTTCGTCGGCTTCGTCAACGCAAGCATGATTAACAAAGTGTATACGACGCGTGCAACTAGTCGAATGACCATGTAGAGTCCAACCTAAAAGCGTCCGAGTCGCAACGGGTTGAGACTTTAAGCCCGCACGCACTTCCCTCCAAATTGCCAAATGCCAATGCTCAGCGCCAAGAAGTATTTTTGGAGTAGCTTTATCTAAAGTCAAAAATACTGTTATATCTGCTAAGTGTGAATAATTTTTAATACCACGGCCTAGAATAGTTCGAGACAGTAATGATAATGAATTTACAGTTCTAGCATTTTGCACCTGGTAAGAAATAGATTCGTGGCATCCTTTAATAGTAAAACTGACTAGCTGAACTTCAGCGCTGGTTGACATACCACTTACACCTTCAAGACGAAGAATATGAGAAGGGCCTACGGCACCGATAGTACACGCTAACTCGGAATCTACAAGGGTGGCAGTAAAACCATCGTTTAGTAATGCGTAAGTTTCAACGCTTCCTGCAGGCCCACTGACTGTCACAGGAATAACTTTTAAGTATATCCTATGAGCGTCAGACATCAACGCATCCATGGTGTTTGTTACAATAGCCTTGCTTGGAGAATCCTGCTGAACAGAAGAAGACTTTATGAAAGGAACTGTAAAGCTTTTAGAAGGCGGCGGCTCACACCCACGGAGCAATGGATGGTGAAAACGAAGACAACCATCAATTCCACAACGCTTCGTTTTACATGTTTTCCATCGGTGTAAACCTCCCCTTAAATTCTTTTGTAATTTTTAAGCTAGCTTGTTTTGTCGACAGTACATTAATATTCTCCCTACGAAATTAATTTTGATCCGCAATGCCAAACCTATTATGTTTTTCAGCCTCCGTATTTAAAAACTGAGAAAAAATTATTAATTTCGGTGTGTCATTTGACGTATGAGTAAATGCAAAGTCAACCCATTTGCTACGTAAAAGAGGAGTGAGTTTGTTTAATAAACTTTGCATTAAATCGGGCGAGAATAAATATTCAGGTTCGTTTAGTAATTTCAACACAGAAATACAATTTCTTAATTTACAAGCCAAATTGTTGATTTCTTTTAAATCATGTGATAGCCTTTGCAAACCACGTACCTCCGCGACCTCGCGTAATACAATCGCCTCTGGCCGCGCAAAAGTCTGCTCCAGCATCTGCATGACTTCATCCGGCTCGAAGGACCAACATTTGTTGCCGACAAAATATAATAAATAAATTTAATTTTAGAATATGTAAAGAAAGCCAGTTCGTGGTGACAAGTGACAGATTTAATCAAACTTCTAATACTACTATCAAAAACAAACGTATAAAAAGTATAGACCTCTTTTGTCTGCAACACGCACCACTTATTCTTAACTATCGGTTGGTATTTGACTTTTGTCCCTTGTTGCGCTTTTGAAATGAATCCATGCAGCTTTTGATGCTGTAAATGCCTACTAGGGAACTAGACAAACCGCAAACAGAGATTCGTGAGATGTAGAGTTGCCGGCACCTATTAGTTTAAGGCAAGAATAATAATAAAAATATTATGACTAATATTGGCTCGAATGGTGGACACTATGAATAATAATAATACTGAAATGTAATTGCCTAGAATGGGAATAAAATGAAAAGCAGTGACCATTTTGTTGCACGCGCAAAATTACAAAATTGACGTCAAAATTTTGCAAAGTAAGGTGCCGGTGCCGGCGACTACAGCAAGGCTAGCTAACAAATCCTACCACACTTTTTTTTGAATACAGTTCACTGTGCCTACTGGTGGTTGAATAGTGTGTTTGTTATTATGACCGTTTAATTGAACCATTTGTCGGGATCACTCCAAATATAGTCAGTACGGGTATAAGAACTCAACTGCAAATGAGGCACCAAAGAGAATGGGCCAATCAAAAAGGAATGAACCACGCCAAGCTCTTTATGGGTATGGACAATTGGCTCAAATTTACACTGAGCTCAAGCAGATCCCAGATTCGCCTACTGTTGGGTGCTCTAACCGGACACTTCGGCACTAGGATCATGCTAACCAGGATGGGACACGCCAGTTCCAAAATCTGTAGGGCCTGCAAGGAGGGAGAGGAGAGCATGGTGCACCTGCTGTGTCACTGTGACGCCCTAGCTTGCAGGAGACTAAGGCTGACGGGAATTGGATACCCAAAACCGGAGGACTACAGGGCCATACCACCGAAGAACATCGTTGAGCTCATGGGCACGATAGACTGGACCGTTGGTGGCGATGGCATTACGGACTAAGCTTTACGGCAAGGGGTAGCACAAAAGATCCATGGTGGGTCGAAGTGCGAAGGCTCAATAATTGGGCCACCCCCACCCGAAGATAAGATAAGTTGACCGTTTATTTATTGGACATGCCCTCGTGATCTCCCTGCTCGCTTTAGGCGCATAACACATTGCACCGGACACCGCTCCGGTGTGCGGCGCTGCGGTTTTTAATTTTGACTGAAGAATCTTAATTTGTATGCAAAAACCGCAGGGTATAACACACCCACGCCGTATGACCGTGCGGTTGTGCGGCGCGTGCGACCGCGCGTGCCGCAGTATCGTACGGATTTTTGCGTAGAAAGGACGTGCATACGCGTAATAGATCTCGACATAGATAATGCGGTGATGCGGTGCGTCATGCATCGCAGCGCCGGACGGAGATACGGAGCAAACCGTACGGTGGCACGGTTCCGTGCCGCCGCAACCGCATGCGGTTTTCGTCCCTCCGTACACCGCAGCGGGATGCGGTGGCAATGTGTTAAGCGCCTTAAACTCAATATTTGCAGGAGGCTGGCATACTTAACGTGGTGGTAAAAATAATCTTGACTTCTCCACTTTTGATTAAAGTCCAGTTAGTTGATTGCACGTAAAATTACTAGGCATTATTGTGGTGTATTTATAATTAGTCAATATTTAAATCACTAAAACACGGGCTTAGCAAACAATAGCATTTATTGAATGACAACCAAAACGATCTTCTTTTCATTTACAAAACAAATGACAAACGCCCACGCGTATTCTAACCGTATTGAAAACATACTCTTTGGTAATCTTCATACATATATAACAATCCTCCCCAAATAAATGCAAAACATTTAAGTAATAATTATTATTCTATACTTTATAGTTTGGGTTTTGGGCGCGAGTTGATCTTATTATTCTACGAGGGAGAACTTGTTCATTTATTGTCTCGGTTTGAACAGTGACAGCACCGGTCTCAGGCAAGATATTATCTTCTTGATTAGGGTTCCCATCGGTTACTCTTGAATCAACATCTAATAAAATCTCTGGTTGAACCTGACATTGACTGTCCTCTAGCAAGTCGTCGCCTGCGGACCTATTATCATCTTCCGTAACAATATCATTTGAAATATGAGGTAAGTAATCTCCTATTTCACTGACATCATCAAAATCAAACGAGACATCGTTCCCCTTGTATGCTAATAATTGATCAACATGCTTTACAACATCTGAATTAAATTCTGGTATAAATACGTAATACATTCTTGAACCAATACATTTTTTTACTATTCCGTTGTTCCATGTATATTTATTTCCATTTTCATAAAAAACTTTAACCAAAACTTTATCTCCTGGTGAAAAATTAACCTTACGATGACCACCGTACTGGTAAGATTGTGATATTTTTTTATTCAATACATTTTTCTCCGCTGCTGATGCCAACGACACTCTCTGAGCTGTCAAGTCATTACTGGCCCTTGGATTCGTAACCTGCAGCAGATCGAGTCTACATCGTAACGGACGACCAAAAAATAAACGAGCGGGCGAAAAACCAGTTGAACAATGAATAGTATTTCTATAATCAAACAAAAATTTATTTAATTTTGATATCATAGACTTACGTGAAGAATTTTGCAACATAATAATTTTTAAACCATTTTTAATAGTCCTAACACTGTTTTCCGCCTGTCCGTTTGATGCTGGATGGTAAGGAGCTATGGTTACATGATTAATACCATTAACAAAACAAAAATCTTGAAATTGTTTGGAGCAAAAATTGCTGGCGTTATCAGAAACAATTGTACTCACTAATCCATATCTACTAAATAACTCTGAAATTTTCTCTATAATCGATTCTGAATTAGTATTAGACATGAAAAAACATTCAACCCATTTTGAGTGACTGTCGACCACAATTAAAAACTGCTGACCATTCAAAGCAAACATATCTATATGAATGCGATCCCATGGATGTGTAGAGTATGGCCACGGTGCAAGAGGCGAGCGTGGTGGCGCAGCTCGAAACGAGTTACACAAATAACATGAACCTATTTTATCTTCAATATCTCTATCAATCCCAGGCCACCACATTCGCTCTCTGGCGTTACTTTTAGTTTTCACAATCCCGAAATGAGAACTGTGCAGTTCATTTAACAATTTTTCCCTATATATTTCGGGTATAATTACTTTATGACCACGCAAAAGGCAACCGTTTTCATATGAAAGGTCGTTGCGACATACAAAATACGGTTTTAATTTCACTGTTGTTATTTTTGCAGGCCAACCATATCTAACATATTTAGTAATTTGTTGTAGTACGGGGTCCTGAAATGTCGCTGACTGTATATCAGAAACCGTTAAAGGCTTTAAAGAAATATCAGTAACATAATTAATATACAAAGTTCGATCAATGTCATCAGGAATATTTTCCCTATAAATCTCATCATTTATTGATCTGGACAAAAAATCTGCGACATTACATTCGCTTTTAATATATTCAATCTCAAACCTATATGCTGATAAGAAGAGAGCATATCTTTGCAACCGATTAGCTGCCATTTCAGGAACCCCTTTCTTTCCACCAAAAATCGACAAAAGTGGCTTATGGTCAGTGCGCAGAATAAAGGGAATATCACGGCCATAAAGATAATGATGAAATTTTTTTATAGCGAAAATTATAGCCGTTGCCTCTTTTTGTATTTGCGCGTAGTTAAGTTCCGATTTGCTGAGAGAGCGAGATGCATAAGCGACTACCCGCTCGCGGCCGTCGGGGTGGCGCTGCGCCAGCACTGCGCCCAGACCTGCCGGGCCCGCGTCCGCCGTCACTACGGTCGGTAACTGGGGCTCATAGTGCGCGAGCACACGAGGACTGCTAAGCTCTCTTTTAATATCATTAAAAGCCTTATTTTGCTCTTCGCCCCAGTGCCATCTCGTGTCTTTCTTTAACAGACAGTTTAAAGGAGCTAACATGCTCGAAGTATTCGGGACAAAACCACGGTAATAATTTACTAAACCCAAAAATGACTTTAGTTCGCTAACATTTTTAGGACATTTACAATGAATGATTGCTTCAACTTTTCTTTTTGATTTATGAAGACCATTTTTATCAATTACAAATCCCAAATATTCTACAGAGCTCTTAAACAATTCACATTTGTTTTCTTTCAATCTTAGCCCTGCATTTTGTAACCTCAATAAAACCTCTTCCAAACGTTCTACATGAATGTTTCTATTAGGTCCAGTTACTAAAATATCATCTAAAAATACGCAAACTCCCTCAATATCGCCTAGCAATTCATCCATTACCTTTTGAAATATGGATGGAGCATTCGACAGACCAAAGACTAAACGCGTAAAACAAAACAATCCTTTGTGTGTATTAATACAAGTCAGCTTTTTTGTTTCATCGAGCTCGAGTTGATTATATGCTCTAGAGAGATCTAGCTTAGAAAATTCAACACCCCCATGTAGCTTGGCGAATAAATCCTCTATACGAGGTAGAGGGTAACTGTCCGAGTATAGTACCTTATTCAGAGTAACCGAATAGTCGCCGCATAAACGAATATCACCATCAGGACGCAAAACCGGAACAATCGGGGTTGCAATATCGGAATACTCCACTTTTTCTAATATACCTAATTTTAATAATCTATGAATTTCGTTTTCTACCTTACCTTTTAAAGCTAAGGGCACAGTACGAGGTTTGAAAAATTTTAATTGTATGCCAGGTTTAACTTTTATCGTGATTTTGTACTTATTAAATTTACCCAAACTGTCACTGAAAAGCTGTGCAAATTTTTCTTTTAATTGGCAGTCAATATTTGAAGTTAAGTTATTTAAATATATGGGCCGTAACTCAAGATTAAATGATGAGATAAAATCCCTACCTAATAAAATTGGTTTTGAAATATCAGTATCAATAACATAAAACGATATTACCTTAACATTATTTTCAAAAAGTACTGGCAAATCTACACACCCTAAGGGCAAAATTTTACTACTATTATAACAGTTTAGAACTATATTATACAATTCTAAATTAAAATTATGTTGGTAATATTTACGGTATATTTTTGCCGGTAAAACGGAAACAGCGCTACCGCTGTCCACCTCGCATATAACATCCGTGCCACCGATGGACACGACCTGTCGCATCGGTTCCCCATTTACACATTTAATATTATATACATGAAATTTACCTTGAGATGTGTCGTTGACATCTGCATCCAAAAAATTATTATATTTTACATATTTACACATACGTTTTAAATGTCCCTTCGTATGACATTTCTGGCAAACATAATTAATAAAGCGGCACTGTTCACGCATATGATTTCGATAACCGCACACTGTACATTTGCTCTGTGCAACATTCTTTGGGCTAGGAATGGCGGCGGCGGCGGTCGGTGTCTCCGGCCGCAGCGCAAACAGGCCCGCGGCGGCGGCGGTGGCGGCGCCGGCGTGCTCCTGCTCTAGTCGCGGTCCCTGCAGCGCCAGCCGAGCACAGCGCACACTCTGAGCGATCTCCAAAGCCTTGTTAAAAGTCAGCGTTTCAATGCATTCTGCAAATAATTTCTCTTTTTCTTTCGTATTCTCTAACCCGAGAACAAACCGGTCTCTCAAACAAAAATCAAGACTGGATTTAAATTCACAAAATTGTGATAAGTTTCGCACTCGCGCCGCCCAATCAGCCAAATCTTCTCCCGATCGCTGCTCTGCTTTATAAAAAACGTACCTTTCCGCAAATATACATCTCTTCTTTAAGAAATGGCTGTCAAGTATTTGCAGCAATTGCTTGAACTCCAATGTTTCTAAGGAATCAGGGAATGCTAAATCTCTTACGACGCGGTATGTATCTTCGACCAAAAACGTTAAAAGCAGAGCTCGTTGTCTTATTCCAGCTTTATCGGTGTCGTTATTAATATCGTTCGCCGCACAAAACTGAAAAAATCTGCTTTTGAAAATATTCCATTCCTGCACACGATGGTCAAACGTGAGACTGCCGCCAAACATCGTATTTCCGTGACCCGCCATTGATTTTTCCAATAATAACAATAATTTTCAAATACACACGTGAATAAGTTCCTCGTCGCCAATTATGTAGTGTATTTATAATTAGTCAATATTTAAATCACTAAAACACGGGCTTAGCAAACAATAGCATTTATTGAATGACAACCAAAACGATCTTCTTTTCATTTACAAAACAAATGACAAACGCCCACGCGTATTCTAACCGTATTGAAAACATACTCTTTGGTAATCTTCATACATATATAACAATTATGAACTTACAACTTAGTAAAAATGTTTTGTTCTGTTACTCTTTGTTTTTGTTTATTGGCTTGGGCTCTTATCATCATCATCATCAACAGCTCATATACGTCCCCGCTGAGGGGCACAAGCCTACCCTAAACTAGAACGATTAGGCCTTAGTCAACCACGCTGGACAAGTGCGGGTTGGTCGACTTCACACACAACCTGTAAAGAAATTCCTTCTTCAGAGGTGTGTGCAGGTTTCCTCACGTCACGATGTTTTCCTACACCGTACAAGCGTCGAATAAATTAAAAATTTGAAAACACATTGGTACGTGGCGGGGTTCGAACCGCTACCTCCCGATTGGAAGGCGACGGCCTTACGCACTACGCCATGGATGCTTTCAACATCGACTCTTATGCGTAGTAGGTATTCTGGAGGAAAATTTCAACCTCAGCATCGAATTACGTAAATACTAGGAATAGGCGATGCAATTTGACCATATAATTTGTGTATTTAGTCAAAGGTTTGATTGTACTTGGAAAAACTATTATGTACCTAATGTTGACAATTTAAAAGGGGAGACAAAAAATTTGACCTTCAGAGTTTATTGTCTGTTCTCGAGAAGGTTCTCCCCATTTCCGAATAGGTGTAGAGTCACCTTTTTTAATTTTACTTGTATTTGCTATCTTAACTATGATGGCTGGGGTGTATACTATACATACATACAAGGTCTTAGTTAATTTGATTTTTAATAAGTTGCTTGGTTTTCTTTTATGTTTTTTGGCATCAATATGTGCCTGTAAAGGTCTCTACATTGAATAAAGATTTTAGAGCTTACGTGTGATTGATTATTTTTATTTATAGATCACGACTGCGCCATATCCTAAAATACTTCTATCTATTTTATATAATATTAAAACCTGTTTTAACGCTTTTACTTTTTCAAATATCGCTGACCAAAAAAACTACTGGTAGACCGGCAACTTTGTCGACTGTACATTGTTTGCGTTACTTCAAAGGTCTTCCTGAGGAAGTGTCAATCGCGGCCGCGGCTTCCTCCCGGGTCCCCTCGCACCTTCCACCCCACCGAGGGTGGGGGCGCGAGTCAATGACCCGCGTGCGTTTAGTGTTTGCGGTGCGATTCTCCTGAAGACGCAAACACGGAGTCTCCTCTCTTATTGGCGCCGATCAATCTTTTTCTCGGATATGACTTTGTTAAGTTCTCTGTTTACGTGTTATGGAGCTTAGATGTTTTATTATATCATGTACGAGGTATTTGAGGTACTTAATACTTGTCGGATGAGAATGTCGTGTTAACGAATATTTTATCATTGATTTTAGTCGAAATCGAAACAAATATCAATAGAAATCACATACTGAGTTTGACGCCAGACGAATGATTCAAAAAACGGACTTCAAACACACTTACAAGTCTAAAATAATCTTTACAGAATTCATTCAGAAGATTCAGAAAGAATCACAGAATTCATACAGCATAAAATTTTAATATTGAGCTCAATGCCAAATTTTACCGAACTACATAAGTTTAGCTTCTTAATTTTTTTAAGGTTCCGTATCTCAAAGGAATAAAAATGGAATTCTTATAGGATAAGTTCGTGTTTAGTCTGTGTGTCAAGCAAGACCCCTTTTCTCAGGAACGCGTAGAGATTTCAGACTGATATTTATATCGAATACTCGGGTCTACGGTTTCTTTTAGCTGATTTTTTAATGAAAAATCAAACGTGAGTCAACAGATATTAACAATCAAAAGATATGACCTATTGTCACATATTTTCCATTTCCCAAGGGAATCAATACTTATAGCGGGGTAGGATCTCGTTTACCTAGAACCATGAAATTTGACAAGAAGCAGTCTCACAGCACCTGTAAAGGGAATATATGAAAACCGAAAATATCTAGCCTTATAAGTTTGTATGTTTACGGAACTCTCGGTGCGCGAGTCCAACTCACATGTGACCGGTTTTTTAAACTTTCCAGAAGACCATCACTTGGCACTGACTTCAATATTACCTATTTTATATTATTTTTGATTTCAGGAGAAAATCCTAGTGTGAGGTGACGTTTTTTTTTAAAAAAAGAAGAAAACTCGGCACAGGGGCAACGTTTCTTGGCACTCCGGCCAAGAAACGTTGCCCCTGTGAGGGGGAAATTATGTCTATGAAAAAAATTATAATAATCATTATAATAATCCCCTGTCAAAAAAAAATAATAATAATCGCCTTGAAATTTCTAATCATTGCGGCGTCAAAACAAGACTCTGAGTCGACTGTCTGATAAAGATAGCAATGGATTCACTTTGACTGTCAAAATTGAAAGCGATAACGATAGATTTTTGTTACACAATTAAGGGGCCGCCTCCCAATTCTACTAATAAGTAAGTACAGCCGAACCGAAACTGAACCGTAGTGATCGACCAATCGGAGCGCATAGACTGATTTCCGAATGGTCGATGACGTGATAATGTAGCGTTCAGTAGGCCTATTATGGATCTTTCATCGTATGACATGGTATAAATTTTGAGATAACGAAGTCATCAAACGCTTCATTTGGTATTACCGATCTCCAAAAGTATCATCAGATCACTATGGCATAATTTAAATGATGCCACCATAAGGCGCTTAACACATTGCCGCCGCATCCCGCTGCGGTGTACGGTGGGACGAAAACCGCATGCGGCTGCGGCGGCACGGAACCGTGCCACCGTACGGTTTGCTCCGTATCACCGTCCGGAGCTGCGGTGCACGACGACGCCCCGCATCACCGCATTATCTATGTCGAGATCTATTACGCGTATGCACGTCCTTTCTACGCAAAAATCCGTACAATACTGCGGCACAGTGTGGCATACCCCGCGGACCGCACCGCATCACCGTCCGGGAGTGCGGTACCGTCGCGCGCGCCGCACAACCGCACGGCCATGCGGTGTGAGTGTGTTATACCCTGCGGTTTTTGTATACAAATTAAGATTCTTCAGTCAAAATTTAAAACCGCATCACCGCACACCGGAGCGGTGTCCGGTGCAATGTGTTATGCGCCTATTATTTATTTTATTTTATTTTATTTCTTAGGCTCACAAAACAGGTTACAATCGTAATATTAGAAGTAACAAATTATTAGAACTGAACAAGATCATAACCCTAACTTATGTGTGCACAACAAGTTCAAAATTACAAGAAATCTTAGGCGGTAAGTAATGTAATTAGTTTTATTGGTAAGGTAGGTATTATATTCTCATATACTATAGTTCGAGTTGTTAGTTGTTGTTAGAACATTATATTATATTATATATTATATTTCAAAAAGAAAAAGATGTTTTATACATTCTAGGTCCCAATTTATGCCATTAAAATTTCCTAATGACATAATATTTTTCGTATTTGTGTTTTAAAATGTGTTAAGTTAGGCTGAAATATGTCCAAGGAAGGGTGTTCGGCGACAGTATCATTATAAAGGCGGCACATTCGTGTTATGGGATTGTAGAAGGAGGTATTATTTATGTAAATTTGGAGGAGAAATATTTTAGGTGATGGTTTGCGAGCATTGAATTTGGTTCTTATATTAAAGAGGGAAAGAAGAGAAGGACTATCAATGTTCGAATGTATGAGCTTATATAGGCAGATCAGCTCTGCTATTTTCCTTCTAGACTCTAAGGAAACTAATTTGAATTTTTTAAGTCGACATACATATGACCTATGCTCTCGTCCCAGGTGGAGTCTGTGACAGAGCATATTTAAAAAATTCTTTTGAACCCTTTCAATCTTATCACTATGCACTGCATAATAGGGAGACCAAATTACTGAACCGTATTCAAGTACGCTTCTGATAAGTGAGCAGTATAAGTGTACGTATACCTGTTGATTTTTGAAACGAATGAATGATTATAATGAATGAATGATCAAAAATCTGACCGAAAATCTTATTTTTCGTTCTGCACTATGATATCATCACGATATCATTTGAAAGCCATGAGGTCGGTAATAAGCCTGCTGATTGGTCGTAAGGATCGGTTCGGTTTCGTTTCGGCAGTGGTTTATTAGTGGAATTGGCCCTCTATTCGTTAAAGGCCCATATAAATCATCGAGCGTATTATTTAGGACCGCGACTTTATATAGTTATAACGTGAGTTCGGTTATATCACGTGTTCCACAGGGAACTCATAATAAATCATAAAAAGTTGCCCAAGTCCTTCCTCAGGGCTTAAGGTAAATAGGCTCAGCACTTTGATTGAACACGTAATAGACAGACATACAATTATAGAGATATATATAGATTAGTAGGGATTATAACCTTATATTTAATTTTGCTAAATAAAATTATGCATTTTGTCAAACGCGTAACAGACATACAGTTATAGGTACAGATAGACAGAGATATATAGTCAGTTGGTTTCGCATTTATGATTTAAGTAGAGATTATAAGCTAAGATGAAATTTTGCGAATGAAAATTATGTATTTTGTTGGGTCTAGTACAATTTCAAGATTGTAAATTTCCTTTGTTGTTGCAGACTCCCTGATTGGCGTACACTGCACGCACGGGCTGAACCGCACCGGCTACATGGTGTGCAGGTACATGCGCGATCGCCTTGGCGTTGATCCTGAAGAGGCTATTAAAAGTGAGTCAGTGTATAATAAACAATAATACATTGGGCGATCGAAAATTTGATTGACTGCTAAATAATCTGTCGTTATGGAAATTATCAATAATGGACGGTCCGGCAATAGCACGTTAATAAATTGCTAACTTTATCTTTAATTACAGGACAACCACATGTTTTATAGAACGTGTTAATTTAATTTAAAAAAAACCTGAATAAAGTTTGTTCAGAATCGAGAGTAAAATCGATTTCACTATTAAAAAATATGGGTCAGATTTTAACGAAAATTAAATTTTTAACTACGCTGCTTTTTATATTTACTTAACCCTGTCGCCTTTACCTCTTATCGGCGGCGCGACGTCGTCGTCGCGACAACATTGTCAATTACCGGGACATTGTTACATATTCTCAGGCACACGGCCATAGAGTTTCAAATTTGCAAGAAATGCAAAAAACAGAAAGATGGATATATATCTTCATAAATAATCCGCGAGAATTTAATTTATTAATTTATATAATTCTTGTATAATTAAAATAAGTTGGGGTGTCTGGGGTTATTTAATTGACACGCTGTATAACATGTGGTTCTTGCAACCTATAATTATTGAGAACTATGTGGCGAATAAGTGTTTGTCATATTACTTTAAATGAAACAATTCTAATTAATATCGTAATTGAAATCAAAAATATAAAATATATCCGCATACTGTGACAGATTGAGTGAGGTTGACGAATAAATGGGATAGTGGTATTGTTTTGTTGGTCCCGGCAGGCGTAGCGCGGGCTGCCAGGACTGGACTCGAGTCACGCATTATCTCACAATTTCAGTGACATAACCTTTATGTCTTAAAGAGTAGCACGGTGGCGCGTATTTAGTGTGACTGACGTGATAAAAATTTCTTGACGCTCGTCAAGGAACATGTGTGACTGAGTTTTATCACAAATTTCTTGACGTGCCTGTGCTCCGACCGCTGTGGTTGTAGCAAGGGCTTTAATATTTTGAAAGATGTAACAGCAGTCAGAGCGCAAGAAAGGACAATGTCGAAAATCGCCCCATGACCACACTACAAATATATCTATTAGACGAACAAATCAAAAATATTTATAAGTACTTTCAACAACAAGAAACAAAACCAAACTAAGTAAAATATACGAATGGTTTGCTCGATTGAATAGAATTGAGTCGATTTTATGTAGGTATGGACATTTATTTATTTGTATAAAATTATGTTTTTCATAACTTGTTTCACAATTTACAACGTTAACTCACGTTAATAAACTACTCACGCGCTGTAGTTTGCTAGTTCGTTGTTTTTGACTTGCTTTATAATTTTGAGATTTCTTGTTTTTTACTAAGTGGCTGTAATAAAGCTCTTTGATTGATTGCAATAATTGTTATTTTAATTATTGTATAGGTATGGACTATAATGTATTGATGTAACGAAATAAAGTGTTACTTCAACTAACCTCAAAGTCTGATTCATTTTTCTATATATAATTCGATTTCGAAGCTTGTCCGTAGTAATTGATGTGGACGTACAGTAGGTATTCACTAATGTCTAATTATACGAAAAGCATTTTTTGACTGCTTTTGGTGTTGGGGTGAACAATGTATGGACGCAGAGCAATGTCCTTTGTGATAAAACTCAGTCACAATTTCCGAAGAATTTCCGAACAGGTGTAGAGTCAAGTTTTTTTTTCTTTTTATTTTACTTGTATTTGCATACATCTTAATTATGGTTGAGATGTATGTACATACAAGGTTTAAATAATACATAGCTTATCTTGATTTGTTGCATTTTTTAAATTAATTTATTGATTAAATAGAGTTTTGTAATTTCAAATTTTGTAAATTTAAGGTCTATATTGAATAAAGATTTTTGAGTTTGAGTTTGAGTACACGTATCCCTTGACGAGTGTCAGGAAATTATTTTCACGTCAGTCACACTAAATACGCGCCGCCATGCCACTTTTTAAGACGTAGAAATTATGTCACTGAAATTGTGAGATAATCCGTGACTCGAATCCAGTCTTGGCAGCCCGTGCTTCGCCTGCAGGTGTAACTGCTAATCCCAAGGGTTCGGCTTAGATCCCCGTGTAGGGCAAAAGTTTGTTTAACTATCTAAAATACTGTTCCAAATACGGGTGACTTGCCCATTATAAATTATCTAATTGAAAGTCCAGCCTGACTTTTTTTAAGATAATAAGGCGCATGACATTTATTATTAATTAATTGATAATAATTATCAAATATAATTCTACATTTTGTTTAACTATTCTAACTTATTCACATTGCTAATACGAGTGTAAAACGAAACGTTGTCAATTATTTTGTTACAGAATTTGAAAAAGCGCGCGGGTATAAGATCGAAAGAGACAATTATCTTGCCGATTTATTAGGACACACACCTCCTCCACCGTTTGATGGCGCGCATACCAACATTAAACCTGTAGATATCTGTGACTTCTCACAAGACGTAGATGTATGTAACGAATTCTTGGAGAATGACTCGACAAGTGATTGGCGTGAACACACTCCAGGCAAATACGTTATACATCCTGATTTCCATAAAAAGAGAAAAAGAAAACTCGTCGAAGATGGTAGTAATGATGATTTTAATGGAAAGGCTGAAAAGAAAAAAATAAAGAAGAGAAACAACAGTTCTACAGAAAAAGATGCAAGTGCTGTAGGTGATAGTAATTATTTCTATGAAAATGGTAAACAACAAAGGCGGGGAGATAATAATTATGGTAATTATACAAGATCCAGACGCGAGAATTATGATAATCGAGCGGATAGAAGTAACAAATATAGAAATTATAACGCGACAGGACATGGAATAAAAAGAGAAGAATTTGCTGCAGACGAAAGTAATGCAAACTATGAAAATTTGGGAAATGAAACTCAAGGAAATATGACCTATGAAAAGCATGAAAGCGATTCTGGGAACAATTATAGGGGAAGAAATGGACGTTATGGGTACGACAACACAAGGCATAGAAGTAATACATATGAAAACAATGGTGAGCAAGGTGGTGACTATGGAAATTATGGTAGACAAGGAAGAGGCAGAGAAAGGGATTGGCATAAAAATGGATGGAATGATAGCACGCAAAATTATCAGAGACCATATAATACATATGAAAACTATGGTGAGCAAGGTGGTGACTATGGAAATTATGGTAGACAAGGAAGAGGCAGAGAAAGGGGTTGGCATAATAATGGATGGAATGATAGCACGCAAAATCATCAGAGACCATACGATCATAGATATGATTATTGACATTTCTTTTGATGTTAGACTCAAAAGACGTAGACGTATTGTCCGAGAATTTGTTGATAACACATTACGGTTTCTGTAACATATACCCCCCCCCCCCCCCGATCCCCCCATTGTGGAGTACGTTTTTAAGCTTAATATCGTCATGAAAATTTTACGATTGAACGGATTATATTTGGTAAAATGTTTACGTTTTTCCAAACATGAAGTTAGGTGCCATTGATTTATTTTGGTATCTATCGTTTAAGGTATCTTTACCTCGAATCGCGCTTATCTAAACTACATCACAAATAAAATTCTTCCATAAATTTTCTCTATCGAATTTCTTTGATGATTTTTGAACAGATTTGATACACTAGTATTAAAAAAAGGCACTGTTATTTTTTAACTAAGTGAATTCAGTTTTTTTAAATCTTTGTATTTATTAATAGGATAATCGTCACATAGGCGACATACGTTTTAATAATAAGTCGACAGTAATAGTAACACACATTTATTTTGTCAAATACATACATGTCGTCCATTGCGTGCCTTCTGTAACATCTTTACCAAAGCAAAAATTTATTAAATGTGCTTGTGCAATTTATATTTGTTTATGCTGAAACATGAAAACATGTTTTCATTTATATAAATAAGGTTGTATTAGTTTATTTTATAATTCGTTTAGGAATTTGTTATTACACAATGCATTGAGATATTTACCATAATTTTTTACTTAGGTATCTACAGTTATTTATTTTAAATTTAGGGCGCTGACTGTAGAAATCGTTTCTATTTAACAAATGAAATTTGGTTACTGGAAATAAATTGACTTTCAGCATAGCTAAATAATCTAGTAGATTTTAAAAACACTAATAATTCTGACAAGTTATTAATTGTTCTAATAGCATTTTGACGGTTTTCACACCTAAGTGATTAGCATATTATCTGTATTATGCATACACAGCCTTATTAATATAATATTTACTCCTTGGATCATACTCGGATTAGTTACTCCGTGTTTTGTATTATTTTGACATATGACAGCTCACATGTGCGTAAACAAGACAAAACACGGAGTAACTAATCTGCGGAGGATCCAAGGAGTAAAATTTTTAATAATAAGGCCGCCAGAGTTTAAGTAAAATGCTGTCGAAACAGAAAACTGACAATAGTTTTATTGATTTTGGATTTAATGAAATAAAAATAAGGATTTTTCATATTCCTTTTATATTAAACAACATACCGGTCTTCTGGAGGAGATAACGTTTAAAATAATTTATTTACTGCAATGATTAGTCTTGAAATTAAGGCTCGTCCTTCAATTTGACGGTTTTTGGAAGGAGGTCCCCATGCGAAGCAACGTTAAGAAACAAATGCACTGACAGTATCAGAAGGACATAGGTGACGCGGGTATTTAAAATTTAAGAAAGGGGCGCCACAACGTTCTGCAAAATGTACGCTGGCGTGACGTGTCGCAACATTTCAAATCAATGCATCGCCTCAAGCTTTTGATTAAGTAAAAAAAGAAGAAACACTTGTCCACTATCATTAATAGTAATGATGCAATCTAGTGTTAGTAATATCAACATCACAGACATTAAATCTGAATTATTTAATCATCTCAATTTATTAATAATACTCCCAATCTTTGTGGGTTATTCTAGTCGATGGGCGTCAGTATCGTGACGTTTTAAATGTCTTGACTATCGTCACCGGGAAGTTAACACTTCACCACAGAATAGATAATAGTACTAACTTCACCAGCAGGCGTAGCACGGACCGTGGGCAAAACGGGACAAGAGACAATGTAGGTATCAAAAAGCTAAAAAATAATTAGGTAGGTCCTAGGCACCAGTTATCACACCACTCTCCTCATCAATCTAGGGCATTAATCAGACGCAAAAATAATATTAGGTCCTTACATATGAAATTGGCGTTTTGTATTGGAGGAACATAAAGTCGATTTTTTAAAATATAATCCTATATATAAAAATGAATCGCAAAATGTGTTGGTAAGCGCAAATCTCAGAAACTACTGGTTCGAATTGAGAAACTCTTTTATCATTAGAATGCTACATTGTCCCTGATGGTTATAGGCTATATTATAATTTTACCGCGGGAAAATATTTCTTTTCTATGGGAAAATTCGATAACTACTGGGCCGATTTTATAAAATTCTTCCACCATTAGAAAGCTACATCCTTCGTGAGTAACATAGGTTATATTTCCCACGGGAAAAATATGACGGGAATACCACGGGACGGGAAAAATATGACGGGAAATCTATCGTAAGGCGAAACGAAGTTCGCGGGCACAGCTAGTAATATAAATAAAAATGGATCTTCGAAATGTATGTACGTCCATAAATTTCGAACGACTGCACCAAATTGGATGATTCTTGGTTTTGTGTATTCGTTATTGTTAGGACAAGGTTTGTGTAATATAAAAATTACAATAATTTAAACAAAGATTTCAGTAATTTTGTTAAAAAACATGGCGATACAAAGTACGCCGGGTCAGCTAGTATAATCTCGAGCGCGAAGCAAACACTGCCGTACCATCCTTTACTGGAACCATTTCGCCGCATTTTCAGGCCCCTATTGAGAACCTCTGGATAAGACCAGAACGCAGAAATTTTCGTGTGCATTACCGCAGCAAAATGTTGTGCTTTAGAGAAGTGAGAGTATATCAAATAATTAGTTCATCATGAGGAGAAATTAGTTCATGAATAGCAAAATTTGTTCGCATTGTAGTTTTAAAGTTATTCGAGAAACACAGATTTTGCTGGAGTAATGTTCGAAACGTTACCCTGGCAAAATCTTTTTTTATAAAATCGTTTCCATCCAGAACCAAATACATGAATAGATAGCTTTTGTTGCGTATTAAATGTTTGTGAATAGCAAAATTTGTGCATGTTGTATTTCTTAAGTTATTTAAGATTTTGCTGCGGTAACGTTTTAGGATATCCCAGATCTCGAAATCGGTTGAACATAGAAGTTTGAAAAAAATACCAATAATAGACCTAAATTTGTTCAAATTTGTTTAATCATTAGTTTTTGATTTGCTTGATGAATACCAATGTAATTAAATGTTTTCAAAAATCAGAAAAAATGAATTTCTCAGTAAACCAGTACACTTACAATAAAATAAAAGGCTGTAACATGTACCCTTGGTACACCTTTATAACGACAGTAAACTTAGATTATGTAACTTTACGCAATATGAACATATAGAGAATTTTAAAAAGGTTTTTTTAAGTCATCGAATACGCAGCTTCCATTAAACAAGGAAACATGGCATACTATGAACAAATTAAAATGTTCCATCAATAAACAATCCTGTTAATTCCAGCTTTGAATTTCGGCTATTATGAAAGTTATATCAAAAATAAGATATATCAGTAATTTGTCAATAAGCCGACCGAATTATAAAGGTTGCGTAAAAGCGACCGCATCATAGATAAGGCTAACCATTTTAAATGAACGGTATAATATTGATGTTTCGTTAGTACAGTTGCGAAAAAAAGAGTATAATAAATAATGAAACGAGAACGACATTTTTTTATTTAAAAATCAGTCTTATACAAATGATATTTTTTACTTATTAAAAATCACAGATAATTTTTATAAGGCACACATGCACATTATACGTGAATATAAAATCATCGGATTGGTAGAGTGACATTAATCTGTTGAGCCGCGTAATACTCCCGGGAACAATAAGACAATGAAAATATCCTTCATACAGAGCCATGTTTGTGCGATCTGAGAAACAAACTATACACGGT
The DNA here is from genome assembly GCA_963935595.1 of Schoenobius gigantellus. Taxonomy (NCBI): domain Eukaryota; kingdom Metazoa; phylum Arthropoda; class Insecta; order Lepidoptera; family Crambidae; genus Schoenobius; species Schoenobius gigantellus. The sequence continues at coordinate 25,023,202 of OZ012553.1, read as the reverse complement.
GTTTCATAATACCCAATAAATAATTAATGCGTTATAGAAAAATAATTATTAAAAATGTGTTTACACGTAATGTCATTTAACCCAATATTTTCATGTATATCATAGTATCATCATCATGTCTATGATTTACATGAAAATTTTGGGTTGAATGACATTACGGGTAAACACAATTTATTAATTAGTTTTAGATAACGCATTGATTATTTATTGGTTATTATGAAACACCGTGTATAAAAAAAAAATCATGCAACGCAAATTGATACTTGGCGAAGAATCTTAGATTAATTACCATGTAACACAATATTAGATGAAATTTAAAAAAGGAAACTCTACTAGCTAGCTTGAAATCCAACAATCATTTCATTCGGCAAGAACATAGCCATTTACGGCAATTCCTGTTAGCGTGGTGACTTATCGTCTTGTTTATCGCGATGATTGGGGCAACGGGGCAACATTTCCATTTTTAATGTTAATTTGGTTTTAAATATACAGGGTGGAAACTTTCAGCGGGGCAGTAAGGAGAAGTACCTAATCTGTTCCAGCTACACGAAAATGGTCTTAGGAGACTATCCATAATTTTTTATGGAATGTTGATCCTCATTCACAGATTTTTAAAAAAAATTACAGTTAGCAAGAAAATAGCCATTTTACATAAAAACATTTTTTGATGCCAATCGATCCTGTTTCTAATACTGATCAAAAACTTCTATGGGACCAACCATCGTTGGAGGAGTCCGATACTTAAAACCTAAACATAAATTGCCTAATAACGTTTGGCCTCAAACACATATCACCTAAAAACGAAATGCCTAATAACATTTAGCCTAAATAAGTATGCATAAAGTCGAGAATACACATAAAGTCGTTTCTGGCGCTTTGCCGGCCGCTGCCGCGGCACGCTCGCTTCGCTCGCTCGGCTCGCTTCGCTCGCTCGGCTCGCTTCGCTTGGTTCATGTTCAAACCTACGCTCGTCGCTTCGCTCCTCGCTACCTATTTTTGACGTTATTAGGCATTTCGTTTTTAGGTGATGTGTTTTAGGCCAAACGTTATTAGGCAATTTGTGTTTAGGTTTTAAGTATCGGACATTCGTTGGAGTACACAAAAAGTCACAAATTGAAAAAAACTTTTCCCTTACATTTTGTAAAGAATTTGTGTAACTGAAATACAAAAAAATAAAATAATCACGTAGAATTTTACACATATCAAAGAGAAGGCGTATTAATTTTCTTTTTTTATTAACTAACATAACTTGATGATGTTATTCGTATGTAAATTCTTGCTGTTCAATATCTATTGATATCAAGTGCTCGAAGTGACCGCCATTTTGACCACCAAATTGTCAAGATTGTTTTTTATTTAATAATAACGAGTTCGAAATTTGAATTGTTTTTAAACTTATCTTTTTATTCAGTCAACAAAAAGATCACAAAACAAAGTCACAAAAAAACTTTTGCGTAAAATTTTCATACAAAATGTACGGGAAAAGTTTTTGCAATTTGTGACTTTTGAGTACTCCAACGATGGTTGATCCGATAGAAGTTTTTGATCAGTATTAGAAACAGGATCGATTGGCATCAAAAAATGTTTTATGTAAAATTGCTATTTTCTTGCTAACTGTACATTTTTTTGAAAATCTGTGAATGGGGATCAAAATTCCATAAAAAATTATGGATAGTCTCCTAAAACCATTTTCGTGTAGCTGCAACGGATAAGGTACTTCTCCTTACTGCCCCGCTGAAAGTTTCCACACTGTATACTTAAGTCATTAAATTGTATAATAATACTGTTGATTATCATGATTGCAATTTACAAAAAAGAAAACTGGTAGAAATATTTAAAAATCGGTTGTCCGAATTACTATTCTACCCGACTGTACACTACGTCACATACTACGCTGCTAATTTGCGAAGTATACCCGTATGTATGGTGCGGTCGCTTTTACGTAACCTTTATAATTCGGTCGGCTTATTGACAAATTACTGATATATCTTATTTTTGATATAACTTTCATAATAGCCGTAATTCAAAGCTGGAATTAACAGGATTGTTTATTGATGGAACATTTTAATTTGTTCATAGTATGCCATGTTTCCTTGTTTAATGGAAGCTGCGTATTCGCTGACTTAAAAAAACCTTTTTAAAATTCTCTATATGTTCATATTGCGTAAAGTTACATAATCTAAGTTTACTGTCGTTATAAAGGTGTACCAAGGGTACATGTTACAGCCTTTTATTTTATTGTAAGTGTACTGGTTTACTGAGAAATTCGTTTTTTCTGATTTTTGAAAACATTTAATTACATTGGTATTCATCAAGCAAATCAAAAACTAATGCTTGAACAAATTTGAACAAATTAAGGTCTATTATTGGTATTTTTTTTCAAACTTCTATGTTCAACCGATTTCGAGATCTGGGATATCCTAAAACGTTACCGCAGCAAAATCTTAAATAACTTAAGAAATACAACATGCACAAATTTTGCTATTCACAAACATTTAATACGCAACAAAAGCTATCTATTCATGTATTTGGTTCTGGATGGAAACGATTTTATAAAAAAAGATTTTGCCAGGGTAACGTTTCGAACATTACTCCAGCAAAATCTGTTTTTTTTCGAATAACTTTAAAACTACAATGCGAACAAATTTTGCTATTCATGAACTAATTTCTCCTCATGATGAACTAATTATTTGATATACTCTCACTTCTCTAAAGCACAACATTTTGCTGCGGTAATGCACACGAAATTTTCGTCATCCAGTAAGCTATAATCACATACTTAAAATACAAAATGTCAAGTCTGTAGGTCATTTAGTTAAGAAGTTAAGCGAAAGCAAAATTTCGCATTTATGACACTCACTCATGATCATCAAAATAGAACTAGTACTTCCCATAAACTCAGAGAGCTGAAACTTGGTACAGAGTTAGGGTTTAATGGCCACATAAAGGGAAAACTATAAAAACTAGGATAATCGAAGATCTGGAGTACCTGGTGACCCTGATTAGAAAACACAAGAGCCCAACCAAACTATTAGAGATATCGACATACCGCCTTTACAAAAAATATTCAACATGGTGGGCCGCTTCCAATAAAGAAAAGAACAAGAGAAAAAAGAAAAGAAAGATTTGTAATAATAAAAAAACTACCCCTAAAAAGAAAAAAACTGTCAAATAAGAAAATCTAATAAAATAAATCAATAAGCTCACGTTTCTACAAAAAGAAGTGAAATCCCACCAAAAACATTCTGTAACTAGCCAAGTCTCGATGAAGCTGCTTGTTTATCTCTAAAAAGTAATGAAATCTAGACAAAGTCGTGCCAAGTCTAAGGTTCCTTACTGCGATTTCTTTATTATTATAGTTAATGTTGTGTGACTTGGTCGTTGAACATTCTTTATACGTTGGTGGGTACAAGTCAACGGCCAATTCACATTCAATCAAAGTATGTACCATTGCTATTTATGCACTTTTGCCATCTCATAATTCAAATTCAAATTCAAAAATCTTTATTCAACATAGGCCTTTACAGGCACTTATTGACGTCAAAACAAAGCAAAACAATCTAATTTAAAGAAATTATATTAACCTTGTATGTGCATACATCCTAAATATACTCAAGATGTCTGCAAATACAAGTAGGAATGAAAAAAAAAAAAAGTTGATTCTACACCTGTTCGGAAATTGGGAGAGCCTTCTCGAGAAGAACAGGCAAGAAACTCGAAAGGTCTAAATTTTTTATCTCCTCTTTTAAATCGCCATTTACAATTTTGGTTTGTTACAGAGTCGTCAATTGGAAGCTGACCTCAAAGCAAAAGTTTGAGCTCAACTTCCATTACAAGAATAGATGTGTTAATTCACATTATATAAGCTATCTCTGAGAGAAGTGCGTGAACTTAGATTATAAATAAATTGCTCTCACTGAACGTTTCTTTGAAACAAAACGCAATACATTGTTAAATATTAGAATTGAGAGTTCAAACCCAAGCTTTTTTGTCCGTCATGTAATCAGACACTTTATAATATGCTTTTTTAATAAGTACATCTTTGATTGCAACTTTAAATTTGTTTAAGCTAAGTTCTTGTATACAACTTGGGATTTTATTGTAGAAACGTATACACAGGCCTCTAAAAGAATTATTAATTTTTTGGAGCCTGGTATTTGGTAAAGCTAACATATTCTTTTGTCTAGTATTAACTGAATGAATATCACTATTTTTACAAAACACATGAATATTCTTACGAACATATATTAGATTCTCATAAATATATTGCGACGCTACTGTCATAATACCAATTTCTCTGAACTTTTCGAATAGGTAGTTAGCTACTGAATAGGTAGTTCATCGATCCCTTTACTAAAAAAACCATTCGGAAGGAAATCAATAAATTCTTTGAAGGCGGTTTGGACCCATCGGAGTTGAATTTTTTCCCTTTCAAGAAGTTATCCAAATTTCGAAAAAAAAATGGTAATCTGTTGGAGCAAGTTCCTGAAAGTACGGTGGATATCTTAGACATTGCAATTGAAGCTCCTCTAATTTGGTAGCCGTCTGTTGTGCAGTGTGTGGTGTAGCGTTATCATGAAGCAGCAGTGGCCTAGAGCGATTGTTAAGCCTCGGTTGTTTAGCAGCTAGATTTTCCATCATGGTTTGCAGTTGCTGACAATAGACATCTGCCGTTATCGTCTGGCCAGATTTAAGAAAGCTGTAGTGAACGACACCAACACTAGTAACTTTTTTGGAGTAAATTTTCGCTTTGGGCAGGGTTCAGCCATTGCGATGAGCGCTTCCGATTATCGTACAGGACCCACTTTTCATCACAAGTAATGATTCGATTTAAAATCCCTTCATTATCGTGCCGGTTGAGTAATGCAACGCAGCAGTCAACGCGCGTTTGTTGATTTGCTTCACTCAATTCGTGAGGTACCCACCTTTCAAGCTTTTTCACTTCCCGATTTGCTTCAAGTGGATTAAAACAGTTTTATCACTAACACTGCAAGCCTGCAGCTAACTTGGACGTGGTTTGCGATGGATCCGCTTCCACAATAACCTTTAATTCTTCATTATCAACTTTGGTCTCCGGCCGTCCACGGGGCTTGTTCTGCAGGTCGAAATTTCCAGAACGAAAACGTTGGAACCAGAAAGCACTGTGTTTTCTTTTGCGGCACCGTCGCTATACACATCATTAATCCTTCGAGCCGTTTCTGCAGCACTGGTGCCACGGTGGAACTTGTACTCGTCAATAACGCGATATTTCAAGTTTTCCATTTTGTAAACTGAGTGACGCAAAGAAAACAAAAACAATTGAGGAAAATACAAGTGAATTATAATTTTCGAAACACAAATACATGAGTAAATAGCTGTATAAATTTGAATTTGGAATTCCTAACCATAGAGGAGATATTTGAGATCAAACTGACCAGTACGGCAAAACGCCAATTTCATATGTAAGGACCTAATATAATGGGGCATAGCTTGAGTGAATATGTAAAATTGTAAATAGCATTTATAATGGTATTATAAGCAGTTGACTGCTCACTGTTTGCGTTTGATCAGTGCCCTCGATTGATGAGGATTGGTGTGATGAATGATGCCTAGGACCTACATACAATTATTTTTTAGCTTTTTAATACATTATCTGCATAATCCTATCCTGTCATATCTTTCTTTTCAATAAAACCGTTTAATGTAGATTTTTTTACCTATTTTTTATTTTCTGCTTTATCTCCTGTAGCGTTTGAGGTTAGATAAATGTGTTGTTTACTTAATTATTAGGTAGTATCTTTTGTATATTTATTTGTCTCATTTCAGGATCAAGCGTGATTTAGATAATTTTTTACAAATTGTAACTCATAATAAGACCAACCTAATTTGAATCCTATGTGCATTATTTGTTACACGTTGTAAGTATTTTTACCATGTTGCATAATATTAACTCTAGGTCTCTAGTTATCGTAATATGTATTTAGTTGTATGTTTTTGAAGAATAAAATGACTTATTATTGAAATATTTGAATGTTTTATTTTTATTACAATATCGGTGACATATATTTCAAAAGAAATTGAGGGATTTCTTAGTGACATTGGGTTTACCCTCCACCAACCCATGGCCCTACTTAACCAATCGTGGTTATACGGGCCGAAACAGCGGGAGATGTGCGCGGAACCTGCGTAATCGCACTTTAGCCGCTCACACTTCTTGACACCCTACAAGTTATTTAAATCTTTCTCCTGTTTGTCCCTGTGTCCCTCTCCCCTTATGGGTTGGACAACACACGTCACGCCTTCGGTGTCCGCCACCAGGTCGCCGTGTGCCCACCGATCGAAGTACCGCTGGCTTCGTCTGCTATCTAGTCTCTTCTTTCTTCGGGCGGTTGCCCTCTTCTTGCTTCGCCTCTATTATCGAAACCACTCCTAATCGAGTACCACCGTCGCACGAAGTCCCGTAACCGCTGGAAATTCGCCTCCGTCCTCACGAGATCGCAGTAATAAATCGGACCCGTCTCAAGCGCTTTCACCTTATCGACCAAGTCCCTACGCGCCTCGCTGTACAACCTACACTCCCATAGTGCGTGATGCAGGTCCTCATCCTCGCACTCCCCACAAGGACACCTAGCACTGTCGACCAGTGAGAACCTAAACAGCCTACCATTGAAATGACCATGTCCCGTCAGTAGCTGTGAGACTTCGTAATCCGGCTCGACCCAGGTAAACCTGAGCTGGGCCGCCACGTCCGGGAAGAACCGATACGTCTCCCTCCCCTGTTCCGATGTGCCCCAACGCTCCTGCCAGGAGGCAAGAGCGGACTCAGATGTTCGGAGTCGGGCACTCCGTAGCTCCTCTTTGGTGGCGCGGCCTTCGCGCACTCCGCCTAGTTCGCCTGCTCGGATCACCTCGAGGTCGGCCGGTAATACACCGGCCAAAACCGGTAATGCGGCAGAGCTCGTCGATCGGTACGCCTTGGTCAGAAGGATAGTGACATAGGGTTTATTGAAACGTATTTACCTCGCATGATGGTAATTATGATTAAGCAGAATGTGCAATACTCGTGTCTGCTGCGTTGGAGAGGGAAAAGGCGTCTTTTTTAATCAAAAAATTAACTCCAGCTTAAAGGACTCAAAAAAGCTCTGGAAGACTCTTAGGACCAACGTGCTTCCAGATAAAAAAGGAGCCCCCGAACTGCCACCTAGTCTTGAACTTCCGAAATCAATTAATTTTCTCTTTCTTAATGTTCCAGGTGCAAGTACCGCCCAAAGCTCACAGATAAACTTTTTTAATTTTCATAAGCACAGTACTGCAACATTCTCTCTGCATACGGTATCGCAAGATGAAGTGTTGCAAACAATCAAGGGTCTTAAATCCAATGCTCAGGGAAGCGACTGTATTTCTCTGGATATGCTGCTCTTAACTCTGCCACAGTCACTAAATACCATAACTACAATTGTCAACCGTTCCATAACAGAATGTCGTTTTCCTGAACTGTGGAAAACAGCTGTTGTTAAGCCACTTCCAAAAAACACACAACCCTCAGGTATGAAGGATCTTAGACCTATCAGCTTGCTCCCATGCATCTCCAAGATATTGGAGAGAATTGTGTGTAAGCAGCTTACTCAATATCTCGAGCAACACACTATTCCTCCCCCTCTGTACAATCAGGATTTCGGAAGGGTTTCCGCAAAGCATCAGCTCTGGCAGAGGTTGTGGATAATCTTCTTGATGCTCAAGACCAGGGAAATGTTACAGCTTTGCTTTTATGAGACTTCTCTCGTGCTTTTGACTGCATAAATCACACTCTGCTTCTAGCCAAATTGAGATACTACGGCTTGGATGAAATTCTGTTAAATGGTTTAAAAGCTTTCTCACCAACAGGCAGCAATATGTTGAGCTGACCAAGCATGATGGGTCAATCGCAAAATCACCGCCCCTTCCAGTTACTCGAGGTGTACCTCAGGGCTCAATAATTTCACCTATCTTGTTTGTCCTTTATAGTACTGATATCACTAAGATAATAAGCCACTGCAGATTCCATCTCTATGCAGATGACATGCAGCTGTATTATCCCTTTGCTCTCCAGGACAGTGAGGATGCGGCAATCAAAATCAATGATGATTTGGTAAGCTTGTGCACCTGGTGTAGGTGCACAAGCTAACTCTCTGGTCCTTAAACCTGCAAAGTCAAAATTCATCTTAATAGGCTCAAGGAAAAATGTTCAAATTCAACAATAGGGACAGTCAATTTAAAATACATAGAAATGGTGAATGTATAGAGAGTCGATACTGCAAAAAATCTGGGCCTAACCATGGACAGCCATCTCAAATTCAAAAATCATGTCACTGAGTGTGTTCGACAATGCTTTTATCGTTTAAAGCTACTGTACCATATTAGACCATATTTATGCGAGGAACTTAGAATCAAGCTATGTGAATCACTTGTTCTGTCCAAGCTTAATTACTGTGACACAGTCTATGGACCATGTCTGCTAGCAAGGACGGCCAAAATGATCCAAAGGATTCAGAATGCTTGTGCCAGATTCTGTTTTCACATTCCGCCCCGATCACATGTAACACCTTTCCATAACAAGGCAAACATGTTGAGAATGGAAGCGCGCCGGCGACTTCATCTAGCTAGTTTTATGTTTGGTATCATGAAGTCAGGGAAACCCCGCTACCTTTATGATAAGCTTACCTGGGCCTGCACGTACAGATCGCACCAAAAGAGGACATCCACACCTATCCTTTCGGCGCCCTCTCACAATACTGTTGCTTTTCGGGCATCTTTCAGATTTGCCGCCACGCGTTGTTGGAATGACATTCCGCCCCCAATTCGTGATCTTGAGACAAAAAATACCTTTAGACGTTTCAGTAAATACCTCCTGCAGTTACAAAAGGCAACAACTTGATCTGGCTATTAGTGATGATTCCAACAACGCAACAGTCCGTGGCAGGCATTGCATCCTTAAATATTACTATTGTCTCTCCTTTTGTTGTTTTTTTTTCAATTACTCCCTTTCTTTCACGATTGTTGTTGTTCACAAAATTTTCTATTAGTTCCTTTCTTTCACGATTGTATTATTGGAAATAGGATTATGTTCACTTAGTAAGGTTAACAGAGATCACTAAATAACTATAACCACAGACTACATAGAGATACTACGTACTATAACACAAGCACAACCACAGAGCACAATTTAGTACAACAACCACAAAGTAACCTACATACATACGGACCACAGACGTATAACTTCCCTTGAATATTATAATCCACCACAAATTATAAGGGCAAAAGTACAATGGGCGCGTTAAAGATAAGCTCGGATTTGCAATATTTTTTGCATCAACGCTTCTCATTTACTTTTGTGCTTTGCAACTTCTCGTGCTAGATTCGTGTTTCACCTAAACAGTTTGTACCTATCTACCGTAACACACACCACTTATTTAGTTTTAAGTTTATTTTAGTATTATCTATTTAGTAGTAATGTTATTTTATGCTTTTTAGACAGTAAGGAAAAAAAATAAGTTGCATTGTATAATGTTTTTGTTTATTGTTTGTTCTTGTCCACAACTGGTTCAGGCTGAAAACCAGCGCTTTTGTTACAGTAATGTAACAAAAGTTTTGAGCTGAACCTGGACCTTTTGACCTCATTATTCGGTTCTGTTTTGTTTTTTGTCTGACTCACACAAAAGGTCGATAAACTTTCTTTCTTTCTTTCTTTCCATCTTTCAATAGACTTTTAAATGATTTCTTTAGTTAAAGAGAATTCATTTACGTAACTTATTTAGTAGCCGATTGGGAAAAATAATGTCCACTCCAGTCATAAACTCAGTCCCTACACCTACGCTTTCATACAATCAAACAAGCGATCACAGTATGTATGATATTTGCGGATTATGCGATTAATTGAACGGAGTCTCAGAATAGGCATTCATGAGAACGAATCTAATTATAGTAAAATTTGGTTAGGTCACGTAAACTATGGCGCTGCGTGTCCGATGCTATCGTAGTGCGGGAGTCTATGCCGACGTGCACTGACGCAGAAAGGTATGCAAGCAGTATGAGGTATTACACTTACTTTCTCTAAAATTTGTAAAAAAATAAACTAATCCAACACAAGCCTATTAACAAATAATATTAGGTAGTGAAAATTTAAACTTTGATGCAGTCATAGTCGTGTAGCGTAAATGTAGTCATCATACTTGTAGAGTATGTAAAAGATTCTAAATGAACAACCTTTTGAGTTTCTCTATAAGGACTACGCTACAGCATGAGTTTCTTCAAAAACGGCGTGAAGAGTTTCATATATTCATGGTCGGCATCGCGCGAGTAATGCCACTGGTGTTGCAAGCGTCCATGGGCTGTGGTGATCGCTTACCATGAGGCGACTCATTAGCTTGTTTGCCATCTTTGTGATATAAAATAATATAACATCCTGCATGTTATTCATAAAGTAAAAGAGTATAATGACGAAAAGGAAATTAACTACTGAAACTATACTGGTACTACTATACTGGTATCATAATGTCCTTACTGATGATACATCTAAACATACGAGTATAAAAAAAAGAAAGTGACTGACTAACTCACTCACTGACCATCAACGCACAGCCCAAACGTATGAAGCTTCAACCATGAAACTTGGCACGTAGGTTCCTTTGGTAGTGTAGGCGAGCACTAAAAAAGATTTTTGGAAATTCCTCCCTTAAGGGGGTGAAATAGGGATGAAAGTTTGTATGAAAATCCGTCAGTTTTAAACTAAGGATCTTCATATTTTGGGTTTAGGCTGAAGATTAAAAAATAATTTACACGTGTCTCAGCGATTTTGATGATTCCACCCCCATGAGGGTGAAAAGGGGGATGAAGTCATGGGAGTAATGAAATCGTCTAGATTTGAAATTTTGCACATAGATACTTTATACTGTACAGGCATCCACTAAGGAACGATTTTTGTGAATTCCCCCCCTAAGGGGGTGTAATAGGGGATGAAAGTTTGTATGAAAGTCGATCAGTTTGAAGTGAGGATCTTCGAATTTTGGGTTTGGGCTGAAGATTAAAATCTAACGCAACATATAAAAGAAGAAAGTGACTGACTCATTCACTCACTCACTGACCATCAACGCACAGCCCAAACGGCTGAAGCTTCAACCATGAAACTTGGCACGTAGGTTCCTTTGGTAGTGTAGGTGAGCACTAAGAAAGGATTTTTGGAAATTCCACCCTTAAGGGGGTGAAATAGGGGATGAAAGTTTGTATGAAAACCCGTCAGTTTTAAAGTCAGGATCTTAATATTTTGGGTTTAGGCTGAAGATTAAAAAATAATTTACACGTGTCTCAGCGATTTTGATGATTCCACCCCCATGAGGGTGAAAAGGGGGATGAAGTCATGGGAGTAATAAAATCGTCTAGACTTGAAATTTTGCACATAGATACTTTATACTGTGCAGGCATCCACTAAGGAAGGATTTTGTGAATTCCACCCCTAAGGGGGTGTAATAGGGGATGAAAGTTTGTATGAAAGTCGATCAGTTTTGAAGTTAGGTTCTTCGAATTTTGGGTTTGGGCTGAAGATTAAAATCTAACGCAACATATAAAAGAAGAAAGTGACTGACTCATTCACTCACTCACTGACCATCAACGCACAGCCCAAACGGCTGAAGCTTCAACCATGAAACTTGGCACGTAGGTTCCTTTGGTAGTGTAGGTGAGCACTAAGAAAGGATTTTTGGAAATTCCACCCTTAAGGGGGTGAAATAGGGGATGAAAGTTTGTATGAAAATCCGTCAGTTTTTAAGTCAGGATCTTCATATTTTGGGTTTAGGCTGAAGATTAAAAAATAATTTACACGTGTCTCAGCGATTTTGATGATTCAACCCCCATGAGGGTGGAAAGGGGATGAAGTCCCCTTTGAATCATTTGAAGGCGAAGAAATGCTCTACAGCTCGATTGACACTAGTAAATCCAGACGAGGCCGTTCATTATCCTGTAGAGTTTTTGAACACTCAAAACCCATCAGGTTTCCCTTACCATAAGCTTTTACTGCGTGTTGGTACACCAGTAATGTTGCTCAGAAATATAAAACCCCCTAAACTTTGTAAAGGAACTAGGCTACAAGTCAAAGCTTCGTCGCGCAATGTGGTAGAGACAACTATATTGACCGGACCTTCTCAGGGCGAAACTGTGTTCATACCACGAATTCCATTGATTCCTAATGATCTTCCCTTTGAATTCAAGAGACTGCAGTTCCCTTTCAAAGTCTGCTTCGCCATGACAATTAATAAGGCTCAAGGACAAACTCTGAAGTATGCTGGTGCAGATTTGAGGGAGAATTGCTTTTCCCATGTCCCATGGACAATTCTATGTAGTGTGTTCACGTGTTAGCTCATCAAATAGTCTGGTGATATTGGCGCCGACGTCCAAAATTGTTAAAAATGTTGTTTATAAGGAAATACTTTAAATAAATTATATATGAGACCCATTGTAAGCGACCACGTCTCAGTTCCGTACGACATCACTGACAATACGCACGAATTGGGACTTTCGTCTTGAGACACTGCGGAAGTGCGGTAGATGGCCCGAGAATATGCTCCGTAGCTTCCCGAACACTGTCCAGTCGAGTTTGATTAATCGATTTACCCTTTTCTGGATTTTTTTCTTAACCTCTACCCTGTGATTATACTACGGTATGTTTATTTTATATAATTTTTATTTTTTAAACCCATTTTTTATAAAAAACGTAATCGTATATTCCATGTCTTGTAAAAAGACAAAGGTTATGGATTTAACAACATACCTTGCATTCAATCCTACGTTTGTTATTTTGAATAGCATGGTTTTTTTATTCTGATCCGATGACCTCCAGATTACTTTTACAAAAAATTCGTGGAAGAACTCACGTTGAATTTAGATAATTGTAACAAATTGTCGTAGCTCGTATCTCAAAGCTACGTGATGGCGGCCAATTGGTGCACTTCTTTGTTACAATATGGAGCAAAGATAATAAAACAGTACGCTTTATCTTCTGGAAAATGGAAACAGACGTACGACAAACCGTTGCTGGTACAAATCAATACATTATGGGAGACATTTGTCTATTTGAAGTTGTACAATACCGTCGGAAGCAAGTCTGACGAAAGTGTGTAGTATTCTGACTGGAAGTGCCGTATTTTATCTTAAGGGATTGTTTGTGCAACAAAATGTTTGTATGGTATTCATTTAATTATCACTTTGCAAGTGAACAATGCGTCTGCTAATGAAAAGTAGGTGATTTAGGGCACAGTACCTACTACTAGCGCCGCCATTCGTTTTTTATTAATTACTAGTGGGCCCGGCAGACGTTGTCCTGCCCGATTACAGCGCCACCTACCGGGTCCAATTAAATTACGTATAAACCTTCCTTGAACCTATTCAAATACACACAGAAAATTTCGTAAGAATCTGTCGAGCCGTTTCAAAGTTTTTGCGAGACAAACACACAGCGTTTCATTTTTATATATAAGAAGATGATAAATTAAAGACGTTTCTACAAAAAATAGATCAGTCAAGAACTCAATACAGATATTTCAGTTTTTTTGAGCTATTCAGGCATAGATAAAATGTATAGGAATGATCATAATTCGAATTATTGCTAAAAGTGGCCACTTTTAGCAATAGTTTTGTGGAAACGTCTTTAATTTATCATTATTAATAAAAAACGAATGGCAGCGCTAGAAGTAGGTACTGTGGCCCCTTAATCAAAAAACGAGAAGAAGACGGAGTTTTTTTGTTAGAAATGAGAGATGACTGAATTTATTGTCTAGCTCTCTTAACTTCAGAAAAAAACCTACAACAGTAACGGCTGGTTGCACCAAATTTACGTTTTACGATTTCATAAAAGTAACAATATAAATATACTTATGAATTGCACCATAATTTAGTTTCAATTGAAGTTTTATTTTATCCTTAACTTTTAAAAAGGTTGAATGTAGGCGCGAATCATATATTTAATAGTGAAACGACCCACTTTTAGGTATTAAGTTGTTACTTTTTACGAAATCGTAAAACGTAATACTAGTAGTTCGCAATTTTGCAACGTAGATCATTTGTCGTTGAAGTCCTTAGAAAGAGCATTTTTATTTTGTGTAGATAAAGATGACAGTTTGCAAGCGTGTTCCTGTTATACTTACAAGCAGTGTATTATGCAGTTGTGCACCACAAGAATGCGACAAACGGATGTGCGTATAACGCTTGTGCGTTAAAAAAATTGCACTGCGCTACACACAGTTAAAATGTACCCTTGTGTGACACACTAACAGCCGGTTGCACCAAGTTTTACGTTATACGATTTCGTAAAAAGTAACAACTTAATACCTAAAAATGGGTCGTTTCACTATTAAATATATGATTCGCGTCGTACATTTAACCCTTTTTTAAACATAAAGGATAAAATAAAATTACAATTGAAACTAGATTATGGTGCAATTCTTACGTATTTATATTGTTACTTTTACGAAATCGTAAAACGTAAATTTGGTGCAACCGGCCGTAAAGGTCGACATCACTACTGCATTCTCTACTCCTTGGAATAAAACAAAACTCAGTATATATTTATTAAGATTAAACTCCGTCACCATCTCGGCTGCCGCAATCAGAATGCTTCATGTCATGATCAAAGCAACTGACATGAGCTTGAGTCACCTCTAGCTCATGTTAGTTGCTTTGATCATGAATAAGTACTATAAGTTTTATGTTGCCATTTCAATTATTTCCTATTTATGTAACATTATTTCCAATATATGCTGAAAAATTAATAATTCAAATGTTTAAAACCAAATGCGAGTAAACCTGTTGTATCATTTTTTGTTGCACTAGCAAGTAAAAGACAGTTGTCGACTCCACAGACTTCAGTGCGGGATCTCTGTTCCCAAAGTCGGCGGTGACGCTTGTATCTGATTTATTTGTCGTCGATACGGCGGCGGTAGCTTTCTCGTCTAGTTGCGTCGCATTTATTGCTCTATTGTTTGCCTCGCGGCGTAGATTGCGAGTGCTCGAAGTAATTTACTCGTTACCACTGCGTTGTAACTATGTCTCTTGCGTTACTGTCGTAATGAATTGTAGTCAGGGGAGAGGTACGACCGCTGACGATTGAGGATGAGCTATTATAGCCTAGAAGCTGCGTTTTGTGCGACAGATGGATTTCATATGTGTCAAGATGTCTAACTAGGCTAAAAAGTTGCAGGTTACTGCAGTTGGAAATATTGGGAATTATATTTACATAGGAGAAAAGTGTTGTGGTTGACATACTGAGGCGCCTGATGCGTTATAAAATCTTGAGAATTGATTAATGTAGTAGTAAGATATTTATTTTATTATAGAGGTGTTATTTCTATCCACAAATAATAAGAGGTATACTAATGTTCAATATGGATAAAAACACGTGACACTCTTAAAGAAATTATAAAATATTGTCTACATCAATCGACATCGCTATTATTGACACTTTAGTACTAAAACTGTAGAATTTTTTCGAGTCTCATTAGCTGAGCTAGTGGAATACAGCTTTTCACCCTCAAGGCTAGGTAATTCAAAAATAATGAATTTTCGGTAGCTATGTTTACATTCTAAAGGCTAAGTCCGTTTTTTTATGTAAATTATTTTTAAGAACTCTTTTGGATGGATCCAAGCTCAAACTAGGTAAAGTTCAGGGATTAGAGATCAAATCCCAAGCCCGTCCACAACTAAGCTCACAAACTAGGTAAAGTTCAAGGGTTAGAGATCAAATCCCGAGACCAAGGGAAGAACGTAGGGTAATTTTCTTACGGGAAAATTCTAACGGGATAAGTTTTCCTACGGGAAAAGTTAGTTATAATGCAAACAAAGTTGCATACGGTCAGCTAGTTTTTATATATAAGAAGAAGAAGTTTAAAACAGAACAGCCACGTCTCACGGCGTTGTCGACCAATGATTCATGATCCACTCGTAGACAATCAATTTGAATGTTACGATCGAAAGGGCGTAAATTAGCTGCACTCTGTTACTCGCTAATAAAATTTAACATCT
This sequence comes from Schoenobius gigantellus, assembly GCA_963935595.1. NCBI lineage: Eukaryota > Metazoa > Arthropoda > Insecta > Lepidoptera > Crambidae > Schoenobius > Schoenobius gigantellus. Next base: position 25,007,179 of record OZ012553.1, on the reverse strand, counting down.
CAACTTGTCTTATCTACTATTTTTGTTTTGGATCTAAACTACCTGGCTTCCGTCAGGATTTCTTAAAAGTCCTTTTTGAGTGACATAGACAGATACTTAATTTATGTGTTAGGCGGTTTCGTTTTAATGCGATCTCGGCTCGGAGGCGTTTGGTGACGCTTCGGGCGCCATGTTGATTGTTATCAGCGCACACGCTTTGATTTTGCCTGTCAGTAAAAATTAGGTTAGAACGACGCCATTAATAAAATATGTTATATATACTTTGCTTTGTAGATTTATTTTGGTCGATGCCAGTGGACTTTCACAATATTGTTAATCTTATTTGGCATGAATAGCTCTTTTTATGTTGTGTGGTATCAAAATATAGTAAACCAAGCAAGTACTCCATGGCTACGACATACAGTTTTTAACCCTTGTTAGGCTTCATACTAAAGTTTATATTATAACGTATGATACATACAAAGGAGTTGATTATATTCTATAAAAAAATTAACAAAATTAGTACACGAAACACTTTCGAAATGAGAATGATTCGAACCATACCGGCCACCAAAGATCTACCAAAACGAGCGAATGTCGACTATATTGATGACATTTTTATCATTTTTATCAAAAAGAGACCTTATTCCCTGTTAATAACTGACGTGTAAACATTCAATTTAATAAATTTAACTTGAACTTTTTAAAGAAATGCAAAGTAACAAATATTTAAAAAATTATGATTTTGAAGTGCAACCTCGTATATCACACGTGCTACTAGCCGGGAGTTAGATCTGTTAGATCCGAGATTAGATGTTGGGTACTGTTTTTACCTTATGTCCCTTTGGATTTCTCTTGCTACTCTTTCCAAGTTAATTCCTTCATTGCCATCATCACTGTTTGATCAATTTAATATACCTATGACTTTGATTGGGGAATTGCACGGTTTATCCTCAATGTTACGTTAACTTTTTTATGTTATCGTTTCATGATTTAAATGACTAATAAATAAATTAGTCAATTATGTATTAAGCATGACTTATTATTGACAAACACTTTCAAAAATTACATTAATATTTTATGACTAATTATGAGGCTTATCACTTCGTGAGAATGGCGTGAATATGAATTGCAGTACAATAAGATACAACTACATTATAGATCGCTAACAAACACCATTATGTTGAGGCTGCACCGCCACACATATCACTTAATAAACAACTCCGGATATCTTCGATAATTAAAGTAGCTGGAACAATATACGGAGTATTACGATGGAGATCCCATTATTGGATCGATAATTCAATCTGGACTGATATTGTCTGCGCCTCCGGGCTGCCTTGCCATCGTTGTATTCGTGCTATACTGGTTGCAATAGTATTTTGTTATGAGAATATCTTTATCGATCATCGGAGCCTTTAATGAGAGTTTTTTGCGAAAGGTTTTGTCTCTTAAGTGTCATTTAACTTATAAGTGTTTTAATTTTTTAAGTAGCTTGCGATAGTAGATGTTATTAGAGCAATTACTTATCACTAAAACTCAAAACAGTAGACGAATTTTTTCAGTAGGAAAAACCTACATACCTTTTGTTAACCGACTTCAAAAAAGGAGGAGGTTCTCAATTCGATGCGTATGTTTTTTTTGTGTGTATGTTACGCGATTACGCCGCCAATTGTGGACCGATTGTAAAAATTCTTTTTGTATTCGATAGAGTATACTCCAAGGGTGATTCCATGGTCACCAAAGTTAGGATCTGATGATGGGATCCTATGAAAATCGAGGAAAACCCTTTAATTTTAAGGTGTGTCCAACGTGTTTTGTGTGTATGTTACACGATTACTCCGCCAATTGTGGACCGATTTTCAAAATTCTTCTTGTATTTGATAGAGTATACTCTTGGGGTGGTCCCAAGGTCACCAATGTCAGGTTTTGATGATGGGATCCCATGAACATCGAGGAAAACGTTAATAAAATTGGGGTTTCTTTCACTAAAAGGATTTCATTCACTAAAAAGTTAAAAACAAAATATATTTTTCAAAAAATAAAAACCTACTTCAAAACACTGAAAAGTTAAAAATAATATAAGAATAGGTACAAACAACATCACACTTCTATATTGAAGTCGATGACAAAAAGACTTTCTAGGAGATCATCGTTTGGCACCGACTACATACCTTTTTTGTGTGTTCTTTGTAAAGAAAATTCGTTCTAAAAAACAGTTTAAAACAATTTTCTTTTGTAGAATTCTTTCTACAAACTGGGTTTTTTTACCTTTGTAGCTTATAACTGTTTTTTGGTGATTACTTCAGATATATATTGACTTAGATTAATTCTGAAAATTACATAATCTTTGAATGGTAAAAGAATTAATAAGTTGGCATTATTAAGCGTACCTATAGTACCTATGTTCAAGCAACGAAGATGAGTTTCGGGAAGAAAATTATTAAAACAAAGTGCAGGCGGTGGATACTGAGACTCGTCGTACACGAAGTCACATTTTAATAATCTACCTTTGTTATTGATGCGATGCTTTTAATGGTTGATATATTGATAGTAATTATAGGCCATGCAGTAGTTATGTATTGGTTAGCAACAGTCCGTTGTTAGCAGCATTTACTGATTTTTATTGGTTGAATTTGAAGTTAGAGATGTTAAGGAAATATATATTCATAATCCCGTAACACTTCTTTACAAAAGAGCACAGAATAGTTACTTCGATTTCCCACATGGTTAAAATAATAGATGATGTGCCACTATAGAAGGGAATCTTAGGATGTGAAATTATTCTGTTAAATTCATTAGATTTATCTTTTGTCAAAATAATGAGAAGCATCTTTAGAGTATAATTCATAGAAATCCATCATATTATTCGTTCCATTCAGGCACGAGTTGATCATTAGAAAGACTACATTATACGCACTATCAAAACACGAATTTAGTAGAAGAAGATTCTTTACGCACATTCCACGTGCGTAATATTATGGATTTAATTTATTCATGGCCATCAAATATTAAACGTTCCACTGCTCTTTATCTTTTTCACCATTATATTCAATTACCGATGTGGTTGTACACTCTAATTGATTACCAGGTACCCTCTCGATTAATTAAGAGAAATTTACGACCGAATTACGATAACGATCTCAGTTTTTAGATATGGAGAAATCACTATGTGATGTTTTCCTTTGATAGTTTTCACTACCGCCTTTCGTGTTCGAGGCGAGAGCGTTCATTTTATTAATTAACCTGTGAGTAAATTCTTAATTCGTGTGACATGTTGGAAAGATATCGCATAAGCTTTTTCTACTTTTTTGTCTAATCAATGTCGTGAGTGACCTTTGAAAATTTTCTAATGTTGATGGTAAATTTTATAATATATATTTTTTTGGAGAGTAGAGCTCTCGACTTCAAAACTATTACCTAATAAGATTATTTCGGAATCAGCGGTTATTCATGTACCCAGGAGAGTAAAAGAGTTGCGGCTCATTTGATTTTAGCAGCTTTTGTATGTTACTTGCAATCAGAAGACATAAATACCTCATGTTGTTTATCCTTGGAAAAATCTTCGGAAAATTTTGAGGAAACGTTCATTTGATTGATTCACGTCTAAAGTAGGAGGAAATGACTACTTAATTTTATCACGAACGCTTATGTTTCTATATGTGCACGTAGACCGGGTTAAATTTCAAACAGAAGCGCTCACAGGACATATAATATTATCTGAATCTTATCATTGAGCTCAACAGGACGCTGGACCCTCCGAATGGGGTTCCAACAATCTTGTTGAGTTCAATGCTAAGAAAACACAGGTGTGCGCGTTCTCAGCGAAAAGGTCACCTTTCCTCTCCCTTCCTTCTCTTCAGGGCACAATCCTTCACACACAAAGTAACATCACCTTGCTAGGAATGAACATTTGCTGCGATCTGAACCCCAGAGACTACATCGAATCCGTCATAACTACTGCCTCACGGAAACTCGGTGTCCTGAACAAGGTGCGTAGGTATTTTGCGCCGGACCAACTATGCTTGTTGTATAAAACTCAGGTTAGGTCTTGCGTGGAATATTGCTCGCACCTTTGGGACGACTCCGCTCAGTACCTCCTCAATGCTCTGGACAGATTGCAGCGTCGTGCTATTCGCATAATTGGCGATGTAGAGGCAACTAACACCCTCTAGCCTCTACAACTTCGTCGTGACATCGCCTCTCTTAGCGCATTTTTACCGTATGTTCCATGGGAAATGCTCTGAGGAGCTCTTTAATCTTATCCTTCCCTCTCCTTCCTTAACAGAAACCCGCGTAAGGGCCTTCGGAATCATCCGTACACTGTATCCTCCTTTTCACACCGTACCAAGAAATTCCAAGATTCCTTCTTCTGTCGTTCATCCCACACTTGGAATTCTCTACCTACGCACGTGTTTCCTCCATCCTACAACATAGGTTCCTTCAAAAGAGACGTGAAAAAGCATCTTTTGGGCCGGCAAGAGGCGGGCATGTAGGATAGTGGATGTCGTCCCTACTCTATCTGTCAACTCATTTGGGCCTCTTTCACCGCTTAACATCAGGCGGGATATGTAGTAGGATAGGTACTCAGTATAGCGGATCATGTAAAAGGAATTATTTTTTGTCAAATTTATTTGTTTCTTTACTCACTTAAAAACGGCCAAGTTCGAGTCGGATTCGTGCACCGAGGGTTCCGTTAAAACTTATCTAAGTATTTAAGTTCTTAACTATGTACACACAGCAACACGCTAGGCTTTACATGTTGACCTTGAGACCGCCCTTTTGTCGTTCGTAATAGCGGCGGCTTTCGTAACGCAAATGTAAAGCTTGACGTCTTGCTGACTGTACATATTTACTATTTTCAGACATTTTCCTTAACATTATGCTATGAGACCTTGCTTCTTGCCAAATTTATGATTCTAGGTCAACGGCAAGTACCCTATAGGTTTTGACTCCCTCGTGAAATAGCAAATTTTGCAAAAATATGCAACTAACGTCAATCGCGATAGCTCACATGTATGATTTTTCACAGCTGAAAAAGACCGTAGACCCGAGTATTTGATATAAATTTCAGTTAAATATCTAAATCATTGATTTACTAGCTAAATCAATGATCTCTATACGTTCCCGAGAATGTTTTCCTTTCTTTTTTCATTTCCTATTTTTTTTCTTTCATTTTGTGCTTTTGAACCCAAAAATAATTATAAAGATTGTAATCTATATTGATATCTACACATTATATTTCAAAATTATACCTATTTTTACACGTTTGTGCTACTGCAAACTGTGGGGAATTATCAATGATCTACCTAGCTGCTGTTCTACAGTGAGAAGTTACAAAGTGGAAGGTATGTTTTCAAATAATCTGTTGAAATGGTGTGTGTCTAATATATATGTAATGTCAAATGTCAACGAAATGACCGAATTTTCTGTCTTTCTTTCTAATTAATAACACAGACAATAACTGTGCAATTTCAAAAAAATTCAAAAATTAAAATTTCATTGTAGGATACACATAGAGCGGTTAATAGTTTCCAGTTTTGAAATGATAATTGTACATCATCAATATGCATTTACGAAGTCCTATATGCTGCCTGTGTGATTGAACCTTGACACGATTCTTACTAGTCCTCACTTGTTTGCATTAAAACAAAGTTGTTCTTAGTAAATTATCTAGTGCTTGTTCAATAGGTATAGTGTTGACGTCATTTAGCTACAAATACTTAGTTCTAGACAATGTTTGATTGCCAAGTGAATTATTTGCCATAAGCCTTGCATCGATTATTCATATATTTACCGGAGGTAAAGGAGGAGGTAAACACAGTTACCGGAGGTAGACTCTGTACCAGGGTCGTCTCCATGGGTACCTCCGTCTTACCTATTTCTGCCGCAAAGCAGCAGTGCTTGCATTGCTGTGTTCCGGTCTGAAGGGTATGATATGGCAGTGAAATTACTGGGTACCGTGACTTTACATCTGATGTCACAAGTTGGCAACGTACACTGTGGTTCTTGTGGGGGTTGCAGTTATGCTGCGAATCTCACAGCCACATGAGACTTACCAGTTACCACCAGGTGGGCAGTTTAATTGTTTGTCAACTTATTGCAATAAAAAAAATATAATTACAAATGTAGCTGCAGTGAAGACTTATTGCCTTCACCGCCTGAACCCTAGATGAAAATATAGGTTTTTCGTTTTCGCCCCGTTTCTAAAGTAATTAATAACTTCTTTAGTGATTAGTTCATGTGATTTATAGAGTGAATTTGTTTTTCATCCCGGTAAAATGAAGGTTAACGTAATGTCAGAGTAACACTTTCAATTTTTTATCATTTAAGTACGCCATTTCGTTAATTTTTTTATATATTTTTGGATTCATAGTATTTTTTTTACTTTATTTTTCGATTTTACTAATGTAATTTGATTCGACTTTCTTTCTTTATTCGTTAGTTATCTATCTTTTATTAAATATTTTAGTCAGAAAACAAAATTGATTGATGATTTGTTAGTTGTTTGCTCCGCTGTGCTGTGACTGACATTAATGTTACGAGTTAATGTTACTCTTTTGTTTTTGTGAACAATATTTATATTCCAAACTGGAATATATTACCGAGTGGCTCGTTGGTCTAGTGGTAAGGTTCTCGCTTTGGGTGTAAGAGGTCCCGGGTCCAAATCCCGGACGAGCCCTTTATTGGCCTAATTGAAATAAAATCACAGTACCTATAGCTTTTATAAATAAAAATATTGCTTGAAAATCGTCTGAACTCTAAACATACAAACTTCGAAATGATGAAAGGAATTTACGTAGACAGACATTGTAAAATCTTGAACACCAGTACATTCTCAGCGTATCTTTGAAAAAGTATATTTTCTTGTACGAGATAAGTCTAATGTATAGGTAATTAGCCGGTAATATATTGATCTTTGATGTTTTCTCCGAGTCATTTTGACTCATTAATGTGACGTTATTCCGGCTTTAACGGATTTTCTTCGGAGATGTTTTATTTATTCGCTATATTTTATAATAGTATTGTCAATGGCAACGCACTACGGGTTTTATGTCGAGAACGGTATTTCATGTTACGCTTTTAGCTTTTTGGTGTTTTGAATGACAATTGTTTTCCATTTTTAAGAAAGAATTCTAGAAGCACCTAAAAGGTACTTTGTTTCTATATAGTTTATATAATTCAAGTTTGTGAGTATAGTTAATTAAGGTTGGTCCATTATATAATAATAATAATAATAATATAATAATAATAAATCTTTATTGTACTAAGAACAAGTTACAAAATAAATGGTAGCCCTGACTCCTAAACTAGTATTAACTGTATTACAGGAGCCAGTTCCTTCCGAATAAAGTTCACAATATTATAAATCTGAAGTACAACAAGAGGATTTTAAATATTAATTAATTACAATTTTTGACAGCAAAGAAAATCAAAAGGAAAATTTGACAACATAAATGAAGCTTTGATTTGATTTCGCCTATATTATGCGAGTGTATGTGTGGGTAGTGTGAGAGTATGTGGTGTAGTGTAGGTGTTGTGTAGTGGAGGTATGAGTGCGTGCGAGAGGTGAGTAGGAGTGTGTGTGTGTTTGGGTGTGTGTGTGTATGTGTGTTTTGAGTGATTGGTGGCATAGTGTGGAGTGTTGCATTAGCTTATTGGTTTAAGGTAGCTTTCAATTTCCTCAAATCCCAAACCCTGTATGAATGTGAATAATTTTGTCTTAAGCTGGTGATTAGTAGAGTTTATTAAACTAATTTTGTCATTGATGGAAGTGTACATTTTAGGTGCTAGGAAATTGAAGAAGCGTTTAACATAAGTACTTTTAGTTACCGGAATTGGACAGCGAAGTCTGCGTTTAGTTACCGGCAATAGTGAAGCGGTTGTACGGTGATATCTTCTGATACAATTGTAAATAAAAAGCCCACGTACTTTGAGCACTTTAGCATTTGCATACAGTAATTCGGTCGGATAGCGTCTCGGTAGATATAGCATGATTTTGAGGAGCGCTCTCTGAGCACGCTCGAGCTGTAGTGTGTGCGTTTTGGCAGCACCTCCCCAAGCGCAGATACAGTAGCTAATAACTGACTCACATAGGGCCTTGTACGTACTTATTATAAGTTTATGATCTGCTATAGCCCGTAAGTTTTTAAATGCATACTTTAATTTTCTTACTCTGCTTGCAACCAATGACAGATGCTGGTCCCATTTTAGTTTGTCATCTAGCATAATCCCCAAATATTTAATATTACTCTCTCGTTTTAATAAAGGACAGTCACAAGTGGTTGTTTTATAAGAAAGGAAACGATTGCAGGGGTACGTGTGGATGTTAATACGGAATGTATCCTTTGGGCTGGAGACACTGGTTTTCCCAAAACATAGGTACTTGGTTTTGGTAGTGTTCAAGGACAGTAGATTATCTTCTAGCCAGGAGGTGACACAACACAATCTGTCTTCCACTATATCTCTAACACCATCCCAGGTCTTGTGGTGGAATATAATCGCGGTGTCATCCGCAAACATCGTTAAGTTTGCACCAGGGAGCTTGAGTCTGCACAAATCGTCGATATAAATTAGAAATAATGTAGGACCAAGCGTACTTCCCTGTGGAACACCGTAGCTGCAGCTGGCATCGCTACTCTCGTGTCCCCTTACACGGACATGTTGAGTTCGGTCCGAGAGATAGCTCCGAAACCAATCATGTACTATGCCTCTTATACCAATGTTTTCTAGACGCGTTAAAAGTATTGGTATTGACACGGTGTCAAAAGCCTTTTGGAGATCAAGGAAAACTCCCACGCAGCGGTGGCCGCCATCTACAAATTCGGCAATTTGGGAGGTAAGACGCAAGACTGCATCCTCGGTGTTTTTATTTGACCTAAAGCCAAATTGATTGTCGGATAATAGTTTGTGGGATTCTAGATATTCCATCAACCGCTTGTTTACAAGTTTTTCTAATATTTTTGAAAGGGTTGTCAAAAGAGAAATGGGCCTGTAGTTACATGGCTGTTTGTTGTCACCTGATTTGTAAATTGGGGTCACAATTGCTTTTTTTAGGATATTGGGAAATATTCCCGTAGAGAAACTTAAATTACTTAAATGACAAATGAGTTCAATTAGTGCTTGGCGCAGGTTCTTAAAAAAATCGGATGTAATTCCATCATGGCCTGCAGAGCATCCAGATCGAAGGCTATTAATCATTGCATTAACTTCAGATGGGTTGACTAGATATAGTGACATTGAATTGACGGGGGAGCTTGTAGTTTTATGTTTGCCAGCTAGTTCTATGTCACTAGTACTTAATTTTTCCAGGGTCAAGTTTGCCAAATTTGCACCAACCGATGTAAAATATGTATTCACCGCTGAGAGCGAAGCTTCCGGTGTATTGCTGATTGTTAATAGTTCATCACTTGAGGTCTTATTAACGTGTATATTACAAATCTCTTTGACAGTTTGCCATGTTTCTTTTGTTTTGCCAAAGTTTTTGTGTAAGAGATTTTTATAGTATTGTTTCTTGAGATGTTTTACAATACTGTTACACCAATTTCGATAGCAGACATAGTGATTACGTATTACTTCATCATCCGAAGCTTTGGCCTTCTTATGTAATTTATCTCTTTTACGTAGGGATCTTACGATGCCTATCGTAATCCAGGGTTTTAGTGGCCTTTTCCTTTTTGGGATACTAGAGACTACAGAGAAGTTTGACATGCAATATTGTATTTTATCAACCAGGAATTCAGCTGCCCAATCTATATCATCGGCGTTGTAATAATCATCCCAGTTAATCGATTTCAAGTAGCTGTTCATGGCCTTATAGTCACATTTTCTTTTAGTTAATGGCTGTGCAAACTTCTGTTCAAAGGAAATGTCACTTGTATAGAACAGAGTTGGAGAATGGTCAGTTATGTTGGTATTTTCGAATATTACAGTCTGCCAATCACCACGACATTTGACCATAAAATGATCAAGGCATGTATTTGATGGCTGTCTTGTTGGACTTGTAATTCCTTGTACTAAACCAAATGTAGCGATTAGATCCAGGTAATCATCGGTGTGCTTGGATTGTTGTTTTAGGGAAGTGTCAATATTTAGGTCACCTGTAAGTATAAGGCATTTAGAAGCGATTTTATGTAGTAAATTATCAAGCGATTCCAAAAACACCGAGGGATCCTGAAATGATGGAGGTCTATAGAGACACAATTTTTGTGTCCGATATTTCAATAATTAAGCAGTTACATTCTTTAGTTTCTGAAGGTTCAATAACTGTAGCTTCTATGCCCTCTCTTACGTAAACTACCAATCCGTCATTTTTATTAAAGCTATTTTTTGTATAGTACATGTTATAATTATTAATCTTTGGTGGGATGAAATCATCATTTGTCCAACATTCGCTCAACACTATAATATCCGTATCTATATCAACATTGGTCATAAAAACGAGAAAATTATCCAAATTTTTATTTATGCTAATGTTATGGCTAATTATGCAGAGTTTTTGCCTCGTGTTTTTGATATTGAGTTTTTTTTTACAAACAGTTGGATCTGAAATAATATGGCGTTGCGGTTTATCAGAGTTATCAATCTCTATAGAGAAAATATTATCTGTAAAATCCATTATAAATAAAAGTAGTATTAAATTTTGAGCAATTGAGTAAGCATTGAGCTACGGTAAATACCAAAGCAGTAAGCGCTATCAAATAATAAGGAGATCTTAGCTAATGCAAATATAGTATAAGCTACGCAATGTATGGAGAGTGTGTGTTTTAGTGTGTGTGTTTGGGTAATTGTGTGTGTACGATAGGTTTGTGATTTAGTGTAGAAGATAATAATTCTTGTAGCATGTGATTTATACAAATTGTCAAAAATACAGCACATTAAGTTACCGTCCAGAGATCGCAAAACAAAAGACAGGAAGACACAAAAGCACAATAACAAGCAATAGCAACATGCAATAGCAATTTTAGGAACCACTTAGAAACAGCGGGTAATTAAACTAAACGAGAAATCCTCTAGTCATTTTCCCGCTAGTCTTGTAAGATCATCTTCCTTCTCCACTTTTATCAGATTGTCTCCTTCTCTTTTTCGAAGGAAGATTTTGCCATTCTGACACCAGCAGAACATATAGTCGTTGGTTTTAGCAAAGTCTCTGGCTAGATAAAACAAGTGTTGTCTCTTGGTGGTGAGACACTCTGATACAAATACTTGCTTTCGGGGACCTTGGATCTTTAGTGTGGAGGTGTTGAGTTTATTTTCCTTATTGTTCTTGTTATATTGCTTAACAGCTCGAACAAAGCGATCCCTTGCAGGGACGCTGGTAAAGTCTACAATAATAGGTTTGTTTTCCGTTTTAGTATAAATTCTGTATATATCTCTTATCTCAGTAGGCTGCAATGGAGATTTGATGGTATTTCCGGTTTTAGTAACAATTTCAACAAGGTGTTCTTTAGTTTCATCCTGATTTTTCGGTATATTTTTGATTTGTAGTGAGGTGCTGCGTATATGACGTTCCATATTCTCAAGCTTTGATTCCAATACTTCAATATATTTTGTGTTATTTAGACGTTCTTTTTCCAATGTCGTAACTTTATTGAATAATTCGTCATATTTCTGTGACATGTACTCCATAGATTTATGGATTTCTGAGTTTTGTTTCTTAATATCCGACATCATTTCTAAAATAACTGTAAATTTTGAATCTTGCTCAACTTTAAATGTAGTAATCATTTTAGAAAACTCTTCCTTCAAGTTAATCTGCTCGTCATCGCGCCCGCGCTTAAAACCCCGTCTAAGTGCAATGCTCTGTACAGGTGTTGTATCGCTAATAGCAGCCAAATTAGGTTCCGACTCGCAACGAGCATCACTCGGTGGCGAACGATTAAGTGGCATTCTGACTCACGTCAGTCCTAGGATCGCAGGAACACAGAAGAGGTCTCTCGCAACGTGAGGTACCAAAGTCAGCAGACAGACTCCAGCAAGATAGATATATGTAAACTTTATTGATAAACAAATCCCTGAGGAAGACTCTGTACCAGGGCGTCGGCTTAGGTACCTCCGTCTTACCTATTTCTGCCGCAAAGCAGCAGTGCTCGCATTGCTGTGTTCCGGTTCGAAGTGTAAGTAAGATATGGCAGCGAAATTACTGGGTACCGTGACTTTACATCTGACGTCACGAGTTGGCAACGTACACTGTGGTTCTTGTGGGGGTTGCAGTTTTGTTGCGAATCTCACACGAGCCACATGTATTATAGGTGACTGTTACCACTTACCACCAGGTGGGCAGTTTGCTTGCATGCCAACTTAGTTGCAAAAGAAAAAAATTGTCCTCTATTATGCTGTGACACCAACAGCGTTGATGTTAGTGTCAACGCCTGGGTCGTGATTCGTGAAAACAGTGGTTACATCTGCGGTGTTTGTTGGCAAGAGTTATTAACTACTAATTAGTGGATACAATCACCTATAGTACATGCGGTTCCTGATTTAAGACTTGCAAATCTACAGGGAATTGTAGGAACTGTAGGGGTACAGTACAAGGACGTCAATGCACATTGCCAGCCTGTGACTAAAGATGTCAAGTCACAGTATCCAGTAATATCATTGCCTATCGTACCCTTCAAACCGGAACACAGCCAACAAACACCGTAAGAACAAGTATTTTTACTCGGGCTTCTTTTAAAAATGGGTAATATAAAAGAGTTAAATGTAGAATAGATGTCTTTAGAAAAGATCACCAGCTTCACGTTCCTGGGGTTTGAAATCCACATAAATTAAAAAATGTTTTTGGGGATAAGTATTTGGGAAAGTGTCGACAAGGAAACCTTTGCAAAATCGAAATGACCGATAACGTATTTTCAGTGGATAGGTGTTATGAGCTACAGTTCCCCAATTAGCATCAAAATACGGGAGAAACTAGCTGATATAACTGTCGTAAAAATATCATTAAACAATAAAATTGAAGCGCCTCCTATCTGTTATGTGTAACACAGATTTCTCACAAGATATTAACATCAATTTGTTGCGCAGACTTGCGTAATGTAATCGAGAAAGGAGGCCAATTAGATCAGCGGTAACAGAACGGGAACCATATGGAGTGACCTTGGACCTCTGATAAAATGACCAAGAGATGAATTTTTGAATCATTAGAAGTGAATTTGAATTCTAACACTAACACAAATTATGTGCCAAATTATATTCGATTTTTCCCAATTGTAAAGTTTCTGGAATCACTCGAATTCAGTGTTGTTATTAGAAGCAAATTCTATACTTATTGGATTTAAAAAAAATAACATTCTCATGCTCGCGCGCTTTAACACCATAACGTTTTATTTAACTTTGGAATAAGAATAGTTGGAGTTCGACTTTGGGCTGGTTCAGATGCGGATGTGACCTTAATTCAAAGGCTATTCGAAAACAACTTCTTACGTTGGCATACGAAAGGATATTCAGCAGTGTTTCACTTTGATGTGGAGGAGCGTGCTTATTATCTATCAAAAACCGATTCACCCTACATTACTATTATATATTATGTATATATATATGTAGGTGTATATATTTATTTACAACTGTGTATATATGCATGTGTGTATGTTTGTATGTATGCGTAGTTACATTTCTTTATCATTGTTTATTTTTGTTAAAATAAGTTTGTTACAAGCTCTCTTTTTATGTTTCTTGCACCGCCTCAAATTTTCTGCCCTGCCCTCACGGTTGACTGGTAGAGAATGCCTTAAGGCATTAAGTCCGCCTATTGTACCATATTTATTGTGCAAGAAAGTGTAAATAAAATAAAAAAATTAATTTGACGACACTCAGGTTGTATTCATTGGGAAACACCCCCGCCCCGTGCCTAACTGACGAATTTCCTCTCTCAAAAAGGTTGTGTTAATAAAATATACGCAAAAGTTAAAAAGTTTGATAGCCTTTTTTGCGTCAAGTTTTTTATGCTTACCATTTTCAATGTATACGAGTATTATAGGTTTAATATAGTTTCTATATTAAACCTATAGGTTTAATATAGTCGTGGTTCGAGTATTAAGTGACTGTAATATTAGCATTATTTCACTGTTTCAGCTAAATAAACAGCTTGCTAGTTGTTTTCCACCGTTGAAATCTATCCACGTTAGGCCGCTTTTGGCCTCTGAGGACTTTCTTATTATTATTTTTTTATATTTAATTTGTATTTACTGAATGACGTTTTTTTATTTGGAACACGCCTACTACATCTTTACATGTCTTAATCTCTCTCTGTCCAGTGGATCGAATAGTGCTTTGAAATTTACTGTGATCCACCATTGGGCTTGGTGGATCCTGTGATACTTTATCTCATTTTAATGCTCCACCAGTGGATCGAACAACAACATGGATCCGGTGGTGGATCGAAATGGTGGATCAATGCGTCAGTGTAGGTATAACCTCCTTATCTTAGAATAATAACGCATAGAAACCCAACCGACTCGCACGATTTGATGCAACTAAATGTGAGCCATAAATGGCTCACTACGCCGGCAGCTCCATACTGTTTTTATCGTAGTGTGCGTGTTTCGCGCGTAAGCGACTGCACACATCGGTGTCATTTTTGCTTCACTTTAATCATCCCGCTCTTTACCGGGCTATCCTTCTATGCGTTATTATTCTAAGCTCCTTATAATCTATATCTATATAATAAAAATGGACCTTCGAAATGTATGTACGCCCATAACTTTCGAACGACTGCACCAAATTGGATGATTCTTGGTTTTATGTATTCGTTATCGTTAAGGCAAGGTTTGTGTAATAAAAAAATTACAACAATTTAAACAAACATTTCAGTGATTTAGTTAAAAACCATTGCGATACAAAGTACCTACGCCGGGTCAGCTAGTATCAAATAAAAAGGAATGTATTTTCACTATGAGTGGAGTTAAATTTATTCTTGGCAATTGTTGATCATATTACAACTTAAAAGTCCACGTGACTTCAATGTAAGTTGTGGCCAAGAAGCTTTTTGGCTGTGGGTTATCAATAAAAACTACAGGACTAACGCTGGCATAAAACACTGGAAATCTCAAACAATGAGGTCTTTGCACCAAAAAGTGTTCGAATGTCCACTACTCGCAATGACATCAGATGTCTTGCTTCCAGAATTCAGCTTCCACAAGAATTTTTCTGTAGAACTGACTAAAAGGGAGGACTGGGCTCAACGCCCTAATAGTGATCCCTCAAGATATTGGAAGCCTGGCGTGGTTCACCGATGGCTCCAAAATGGGCCCTAACGTAGGATGAGGCATATATGCTGCCAAGCCCAAGGTTAGCAGAAGCGTAAACCTTGGCAAATATGCCACTATTTTCCAGGCGGAAGTTAATGCCATAATTGAATGTGTACAAGCCAACTGCCAGCGAAACTACGTTAACCAAAATATAGTAATATACTCGGACAGTCAGGCAGCTTTACTAGCACTAAACGGCAACGTTATAAAATCGAAGCTAGTAAAAGACTGTGTAGAAAAACTAAATGACCTGGGGCAACGAAACAAGATCACTCTCAAATGGGTACCGGGTCATTCTCGAATCATTGGTAATGAAAAAGCCGATGAGCTAGCACGGTCTGAGGCCCAGGGACTACAATTTGGCCCAGAGCCTTTCTGTGGTATCTCAAAGAACCAGGCTATGCAATACTTAAAAACCCACCTCCTGCAAAAGGCAAAAGCGGACTGGCAAAGAACGCCTGGGTTAACACATTCAAAAGCACTAATCGAACCATAATCTCGTAAGCGCACTGACGAGCTATTGAAGCTCAACAGGGGCAACCTGAGCGTGATGATTAGGGCTCTGACTGGGCACTGCAAGCTGAACAGGCATCTATTCAATATGAGACTAAAAGAAACTGATGATTGCAGATTCTGTGAACAGGAGCGTGAAACACCAATGCACCTCCTGTGCTTTTGTGAACCCCTTATTCACAAAAGCAACCGACTACTGGGGAGATACATTCTCGACCCAGACGATATAAAAACAATCCAAGCTGGGAATATCTTATCGTTCCTGGACAGTGTCCAGCTAAAGGAGCACATGTAAGGCCTAATAAGTCTTACTTGGAGGCTAGTTACAATAGATCTTTGCAGGTCGCAGTGACGCAAATAGCCCCGAATTAATGAAATTATAAAATAATATTTATAAAAACCCATAAACGTCTTAATGCTGGGCACGGGTAGAAAATAAGACTTTAATTTGGGACCCACTTTAGGTATAATATCGCTGCCTAAACTTATATTCCGTAAGGTCGCTGTCACATACGTAATTAAATTGTCACTTTTTTTATTGCAACTAAGTTGGAAAACAAGCAAATTGCTCACCTGATGTTAAGTGGTAACAATCACCTACGAGTATAATACATGTGGCTCTTGTGAGCTTCGCAGCAAATCTGCAACCCCCACAAGCACTACAGTGTACCTACGTTGCCAACTTGTGACATTTACAAAGCCACAAAGCTAAAGTAAACAACAGGGACTTCCCCGATAAACTATAAAGTTTGATGGAAATAAATGCTGCAATAAAATAAACTCTGAAACCTTCCTGTCGGAAAAGTTAAGTTAAACTTGAGTTAAATATACACGGTGTTTCATAATAACCAATAAATAATCAATGCGTTATCTAAAACGATTTATTAAATTGTGTTTACCCGTAATGTCATCGACATGATGAAATGATGATGAAATCATAGACATGATGATACTATGATATAAGTACATGAAAATTTTGGGTTGAATGACATTACATGTAAACACATTTTAATACTTAGTTTTAGATAACGCATTGATTATTTATTGGTTATTATGAAACACCGTGTATATAATTTATAAATTATACTTACTTCCTATACTCTTGTATTACTTTTAAGTTCTAGCGTAAATGTCTAAATTCCCCGCATTTTCCCCACCTAAATGCTCTCCCCTCAAATTACCCAATTTGACTGAAAATCCCCTTAGTTTGGGGAATTCTCAACAGATTGGCAACGCTCATATCTTACTCTTCATACCGGAACACAGCAATGCAAGCACTGCTGCTTTGCGGCAGAAATAGGTAAGACGGAGTTACCCAAGCAGACGACCCTGGTACAGAGTCTCCCTTTTTTTTTTGGGAGGGGGGAAAATGCATTTGCGCATTCCTCGTGGTTGAGCCAAACCACGAGGATATGTGGGACTCCCCAGACCGTACTCGGCCCGGGCCTACCCACTAAAAACCCCCCCAGCAGCTCTCCGTCCGTCACAAGACAGGGGAAAGGGGAGTACAGCCAGGCCTTGTTCCTGCTGACCCCCTGCCCGTGACATGTCCGTTGCCGGACTCTCCGTCGGGCTCTGCTGCATTGTGTAGCGGCGCTAAATAGCGCCACTCTACACTCCGGGTTGGTTTTTTATTGTGGTTGTCTTCCACGCGGCCCGACGCTCAGTGCGCCGGGCCCCCGGCCCGCTCAGTGCGGGTAACGGGTTGCCCGACGGCAGATCCCACTGGATCCACCGCCGCGCAGGTGAGCCGAAGCTCGGGGAAATCCCCAACGGGCGCGAAGCGCCATGGCGAGAAACTCGCCTCCACCCTACTACCAGCCGCCGGGATCGGCTTCCAGCGAGAGTCACACCTCTTCTTAACATAAGAAGAGGGGACTTCGCCCTTCTCCGCATGAAGCGGGTGGCCATACGAAGTGGCCCGCCGGGTTTAACCCAGCCATCCCACGCCCCACCCTCCATAGGGGTCCTCTCGTCAGACTATTAGCCCGCGGCAGAGAATCTGCCGGGTTGCCCAGGGTGCACCACAAGGAGGTTGTCTGACATCGCACTCTCCCCTCCGGTAACGTAACTAGAGGCAACTAAGAATCGACATCTGGCCATTTGAACGCAGAAAAGAAATTAAAATTTTTAATTGTTTATCATGAAAATTTTCATTTAGTAAATGATTTTTATGATAAAAAAAATCAATTAGTAAGAATCACAAACATACGAAAAATAAAATTCCTGTATTGAGTTTACCCAAAGACATTATAAGAGAATTTTTCTTATAATGTCTTTGAGTTTACCCATACCTAATCCTTAATATCGTAATTTTATTGTACCGTGTATATTATCTGTGGTAATATTGTCACAGTGTGCAAAGAGATAATGCGATGACGGTAAAAATAGGGCTCGTCCGGGATTTGAACCCGGGACCTCTCGCACCCAAAGCGAGAATCATACCCCTAGACCAACGAGCCGTTGAGGTCATCATGGAAATTCTGTTATTCTTGCTCTAAGTACAATAATATTTGTTGAACTGTGTCTGGTGGTATTCAGCTGAATAAACAAAAACATTGAAACATCTTGCTTACTTTTCTAAGATTTTGCGTTATCAATTTCTGTAATATTACCGTTAGCATACTATTCCACAATTTTACTGTAAACATTACAAAAAATCAGCCAAGGGAAAGTTGGACCCGCGTACCGAGGGTTTTGTCCTTAACATGTGCCAAAAGAGCTTGCTTCTTGGCAAATTTTATATTTTATCAGTTTTTATATACCACTTAGGTGTATGGTGTACCATATTGTTAAATTAGCTCTCGGCACTCCCGGCTATCAAAAGTGAAGCCTCAAATTGACCTTACAGCTAGCAATACTGTACTGACAGCGATTTCTCGTTGACCTAATCAATCACGGATGTGCAGTCACCTGCAGTTTCGACTTTCTGCGTGGCGGTAGTACTTACCCAGGGACAGGGAGGGCTTTAGTCTGACTACTTATTATAACGATGAGCGCATTAGGGTTGTTTACACGTAACGTTCGGACTGCGCTTGAACGGCATAACGATTTACCCCCTCATTTTGTGGCTCCAGTTCCCAGCTCGGAGCAGTCGTTTCGAGGTGCACTTAACATCAATTCGATATAACGAGTGCATCAAAACGTAACTACAAACTTAAGTATGTAGTAATGAATATTAAGTGTTTTCAAATGGCAGTTCTGGGTTGGCGACCGGAGCTGAAGGTGGGGGGCGGATCGATCGACCGCCTCTCCCGCAGTCTGAATTTACTTCTAAATCCCGCTAATGACCTTATAATTCAAATGGCAAATAGTCCATGATGTCAGTAGATAAATAGGTAAATGTAGATTAAGGTTATACAAGGTGGCGCAAAAGTAATGTTATAATGTGAATGTGCCATAATTTTTGCAAATGGAATCAAATATCATTGTGCTGTAATATAGATGGCGAACACAGATACAGAGTTAGCCTCGAGCATTGTTGGTTCCAGCAGGACGGAGCAACCGCTCACATAGCTCGGGCAACGATGGAGATTTTGAGACACCAAATGATCACCTGATTGAGCTCCCATTTTGGAGATTTGAACTGGCCGTCCAGATAGGCTTTTTGAAATCTCGCGTTTACCACAACAAACCACAATTCAAGTCTTGAAAGTTAACATTGTAGAAGAAATCATCAATTTGAATAGCCAGTTGTTTTGCGAGCAACAATTCAAAATGCTGTAAAACTCGCACAATATTTTGTATCAACGCGAAAGGTGGTTATTTGAGAGATATCATTATTTCCTCTTAATGCCATCAATGAAAGATGTAATCTTCAAATAAACTTTTCATGAAAACAGAGCTATTTTTTTCATTTTTAACAAAATGCTAACCAATTCACATTATGACATTAGTTTTGCGGCACCTTGTAATAATAACATTTCTGAAATATTGAGTTCTTATATCAAAAGATTTTTTCGAGACTTATTACCAATTAAACATAATTTAAATATTTCCAGGATTTGAACCGAGGATCTCTCACATCTAAAGCAATCATACCTCTTCACTAACAAACAAGCCGTTAGTATTGTAATCAGATTAACTGGACAAAACATTTTCAACATCTGTTTAAATAACGGATTTGCTTGGATTTTGAGCCGCGTTCAGAGCGTATAGCATGCGATTTGTTGAATTGAGGATAGAAACTCCCACGATACCTTCTCTGTGACAAGCTGGCAAAGTACTGGCTGCATGTTATGGACACAGCATGAGGCTTATATCTAATACAAATAAAGTTAAATTTTCTGCGTTCTTCATTTCAGAAATCGCTGTTTAAGTTTGGCGACGTATTAAACGGGTTGTGGTGTTTTCGAATCAAAGTCGATACGTTACGTAGAGACCGCAGGTTTACGACCCTCGCTGCGAATTGGATGGCGGAACCTCAAACAATCCAGCGTTAACCCCACGTCTGAATATGGTTTCTCGTGTTAGCTCCACTGCCGGCAATGGGTAATACTTATCGCTTTCCAATTTTTAATACAATATTGTTGTGCACTCTTACGGTAATGGAAGAGAGGTGAAGACGCAAGGCGCTTTCATTATGTCTTGAACGCTCACGTTATACCGTTGAAAGGAACTTTTGCATAAAATAAGATCAGCACAAAAAAAGTATAGATAAATTGATTATTGTTATAGACGATCGGGTTGTCTTAAGGTAGAATTTTTGAGGAAGGTAAGACAGCGTTGATAAGGAGCGTTAAATGATCTAAATGTCGCTTATGTATGTCAGGCCTAATTGGGTGCAATTCTGCTCTAGTCATTTGTCTAACATTTTTTTCATTTTGAGGCAAACCAAACATTTCACATTATGTTTGAGATAAAGAAAGCTGGTTAATGTTGGCATTTTTAAATTTATATGCTCATGTTTATTGGAAGGTAAGACGAGTAGCATTTGAGACAAAGGAAAGAGAAATGAAGAGAGACTGAAGGGAGACTGTGATTCAGTGGTCTGTGCGAGTAACTCTTTCTTACCTATCGGGTAGTGGAGCAATTCTCACTGGGCCAGCGTGATTGACAAAGGTCTAAGCACCCTAACTGAGGGTAGATTCGAACCCCATCGGTCGGGTGATAATAATGATGACCTATCGAGTATTTCACGCTAAGCGGTCAGCAAAAAAGACAGGATTTTGTCTATTATTGAGTCGATTTTAGTTCTATGAAACCTGAAAATGTGTACTTCATTCTTCTTTAGTTTCAAAGTTATGCCACTTCAAAGAATCGACAAAACCGGAGGAACGAATTTTTGAAACGTCAAATTCAAATTCAAAATCAAAAATCTTTATTAAACATAGGCCTTTACAGACACTTATTGACGTCAAAACAAAGCAAAACAATCTAATTTAATGAAATCATATTAACCTTGTATGTGCATACATCCTGAATATACTCAAGATGTCTGCAAATACAAGTAGGAATGAAAAAAAAAAGTTGACTCTACACCTGTTCGGAAATTGGGAGAGCCTTCTCGAGAAGAACAGGCAAGAAACTCGAAAGGTCAAAATTTTTTATCTCCTCTTTTAAATCGCCATTTACAATTTTGATTTTGTTACAGGGTCGTCAATTGGAAGCTGACCTCAAAGCAAAAGTTTGAGCTCAACTTCCATTACAAGAAGAGATGTGTTAATTCACATTATATAAGCTATTTCTGAGAGAAGTGCGTGAACTTATAAATTGCTCTCACTGAATGTTTCTTTGAAACAAAACGCAGTACATTGTTAAATATTAGAAATGAGAGTTCAAACCCAAGCATGTAAGCATTTTTGTCCGTCATGTAATCAGACACTTTATAATATGCTTTTTTAATAAGTACATCTTTGATTGCAACTTTAAATTTGTTTAAGCTGAGTTCTTGTATACAACTTGGGATTTTATTGTAGAAACGTATACACAGGCCTCTAAAAGAATTATTGATTTTTTGGAGCCTGGTATTTGGTAAAGCTAACATATTCCTTTGTCTAGTATTAACTGAATGACATATCATTATATATCACTATTTTTACAAAACAAATTAATATTTTTACGAACATATATCAGATTCTCATAAATATATTGCGACGCTACTGTCATAATACCAATTTCTTTAAACTTTTCTCGCAAAGAATCTCTCATTTTAAGGTTATAGATAGCTCGAATAGCCCTTTTCTGAAGCACAAAAACGATCTGAATGTCGGCAGCATTTCCCCGCAACAAAATGCCATTGACGTCATTTATGCTTAATCAAACACATTGAATAATGGTGTTTGTTAATGAAATGTTCGTCTTAAGAATTAATTAAGGGATTATATTTTCTCTATAACATAAAAGCTTACGATAGAAAATGACCAAGTTATTTACAATTGAAAATTTTAAGCCGTCTCGAAGTTACGAAACTAATTTTTATATACACGGTGTTTCATAATAACCAATAAATAATAAATTCTTTATCGAAAACTAATTATTAGAATGTGTTTACCCGTTATGTCATTCAATCCAAAATTTTCATGTAAATCATAGACATGATGATGATACTATGATATACATGAAAATTTTGTGTTGAATGTCATTACGTGATTAGAAACACCGTGTATATATTATATTGTATGGCGATCGAACACAATAACGTCACAGCACATGTGACATCTCTCTCCTTACCTACAATTTATTCTGCAATTTTAAAGCTTTATACCTGTGTGGTTTTTATATTTATTTAATAAATAACTTCACAGATTTATTTGTCTAATACTTTCGTATTATGTATTGGTTTAGTGCAGCTATACTTAACTTGCAGCACGCGCCGGGCATTTGTGATTGGTCCATCTTGAGTTACAAAATTGTAAACAATCAGAGAAACTGTGGGTGCACCAAGGAAATAAAATAGGTAACTAGATAATCCTACCGGGGTCGTTGAATAAAGCATTGCGAGCGAAACCTTTCCTTATACATCGTGATCGTAAATAAATTACGTTTTTTTAACACCCAAATAATTTTTTCTTGTGGCCCGCGACACCATGACTCACTGGTATGATTCTCGCTTTGGGTGTGAGAGGTTCTGGGCTCAAAACCCGAATTAGCCCTTTTAGTATTCTATAGGTAAAATAGATGTATTTTTTATAGTACATTTAGTTAAGCTACACTTTTATTTATTAGAAACTATGTATCTATGACGAAATAAATTTTATACTGTAAAGTAATATTTTATCTAGTTCTAGTTTCAGTTACATCCAAGTTACATCATACTTGGATGAAAGCCACTGCAGTTTAACGGTATGTGATTGATACTTCCATTTGTAGTAACTAATTGCTTATGTAAACTGAACCTTAAACTTTAAACAAGAAGATTGAAATATAATGTAGAGCATGCCGTGTTAGGTATAACTTTCCTGATGATGATTATTGATGATACAATATTGAGCTCATAAAGATAATTCTACGAATTCTGTCGAAGTTATGTGAAATGAGGCCCGGTTACTTTATTATTTTCAATTACACAATTCGCTCAATACTGTTTTGGATTGTCAAATTTCTTTGTACTAGCAACACTAGTACCTAATGCTTTTTGCATATTGCATGATAGGTCTACAAATGCTAATCGAAAATATTTGCTAAAATTAATAAATTACATGAAATATAGTTGTCTGCGGAGTCAATTTAGAGAACTAAAGGCCTTGGCTAATATTTAAATTATTAAGCTTGATAATTAGTAATAGGTATTTAACGTATTTTTTGTGAAAGCCTTTTATACCTCCATAATTTATCTTCAAAACATAGTAAACGAAAGATTATTATTGTCAATTGATTTTGGAGTATGACCACTGAACTCTTTTAGTAAGCGGCGGCTGAAAGATCTTTATTCCTCTGTTATTGTACTAAGACTTTAATCATTGCTGTTTTGCAAACAAAACGTGTAATTTCGGGTAAATACAAGCATTACAAGGTCTGATACTGATATACAAAATTCAAGTATGATCTACCTCTTGCTAAAACATGCTAAGCTCGTCTAAATCTTTTAATCCGCAATCAAATCCGTGGCATAATAAACATTTTGCGACGCTGATCCAAGATTAAGCCAAACGTTACATGGTTTCCTCGGCTCTCATTCAGAGCGACTAGCGAGCGGAAAGATGGCAATTTTGGCAGCGGATCCACGCGAGCACATTGCATGCGCCGCCGACGGAACCCCAAATTGCTCACGGAGACGCGTCCTGACGACATAACTCATACGCTGTTAGTACGTTCAGTGATGCTGTGTTGCAGTAAGTATACGAATTTTGACAGAATTTATATAATATTTAGGTTGTTGATGAGACATTTTTTTGTACGACATGGGTGAAATACAAGCAGATGGTATATCTACCCCTTGATTGTGTAACTCAAATCTATCGCGATCGCTTTCAATTTTGACAATCGCAGTACATCTATTGCTGCTTTTTCCGTACCTTTTTTTTGGTAGCCCTGACTCCTACTTACTCCTTACAATTTTTGACAACAAAGAAAATCAAAAGGAAAAATTGACAATGTAAATGAAGCTTTGATTAGAATTTCGCCTATATTATGCGAGTGTATGTGTGGGTAGTGTGAGAGTATGTGGTGTAGTGTAGGTGTTGCGTAGTGTAGGTGTTGTGTAGTGGAGGTATGAGTGAGTGCGAGAGGTGAGTAGGAGTGTGTGTGTGTGTTTTGAGTAATTGGTGAAATAGTTTGGAGTGTTGCATTAGCTTATTGGTTTAAGGTAGCTTCCAATTTCCTCAAATCCCAAACCCTGTATGAATGTGAATAATTTCGTCTTAAGCTGGTGATTAGTAGAGTTTATTATATTAATTTTGTCATTGATGGAAGTGTACATTTATAGTACAGTACAGTGCTAGGAAATTGAAGAAGCGTTTAACATAAGTACTTTTAGTTACCGGAATTGGACAGCGAAGTCTGCGTATAGTTACCGGCAATAGTGAAGCGGTTGTACGGTGATATCTTCTGGTACAATTGTTAATAAAAAGCCCACGTACTGTGAGCACTTTAGCATTAACATACAGTAATTCGG
This sequence comes from Schoenobius gigantellus, assembly GCA_963935595.1. Taxonomy (NCBI): domain Eukaryota; kingdom Metazoa; phylum Arthropoda; class Insecta; order Lepidoptera; family Crambidae; genus Schoenobius; species Schoenobius gigantellus. The sequence continues at coordinate 24,982,387 of OZ012553.1, read as the reverse complement.
TCGGATAGCGTCTCGGTAGATATAGCATGATTTTAAGGAGCGCTCTCTGAGCGCGCTCGAGCTGTAGTGTGTGCGATTTAGCAGCACCTCCCCAAGCACAGATATAGTAGTTAATAACTGACTCACATAGGGCCTTGTACGTACTTATTACAAGTTTATGATCTGCTATAATCCGTAAGTTTTTGAAAGCATACTTCAATTTCATTACTGTGCTGGCAACCAATAACAGATGTTGATTGTATACAGTATTGTATACATAAAGTGGTAAAGACGTGTCCATCCTTGAAACTATCTAGTGTCAGAGAGGCTAAATGTTTACTGCTGAGGTATCGGTTATCCCATAATTATACTGAATCGGAAGCTTTATTAATGGTTCTAATGTAGCATAATCAATCACACTTCGAATTTACTACACGCACGCTTACATATACAACACTGTTTCACACACTAGTACACACACATCCACACTCACAAACAACACACATAGTTACTCACACAGACACACTTGGGCTCCTTTTTAATAATTTGTATTTTTTTATTTGATTTCTTAGTTTAATATATTATATAAATTAATATCTTTTAAATCAACTGGTACAGAAAATCCTTGATTTTTGTTAATAAGTAACTTAATATTAATAATCTTCGCGTAACAGGTCTAACCTAGTGTGATGATCATAGTAAATTTACTATGTTACTATATTTTTTGGAAAATAAATTATTCTTATATATTTTCAAAATTCTTTTTGTATTCGATAGAGTAGGTATACTCCTGGGGTAGTCCCAAGGTTACCAAAGTCAGGATCTGATGATGGGATCCTATGAAAATCGAGGAAAAGACAAATTTTAAGACTTTCTAGGAGATCATGGTTTGGCACTGACTTCAATATAGAAGTGTGATGTTGTCTGTACCTACGAGGATGGATCCAAAAGTTCGTGGCCTAACATAGATAAAGCAATGCATTTTTTTAAATCTACCCTCTATCTGTTCTATGGTTATTCAGTAGCAAGTGAGCAAAGTTTGGTTCAGTTAGTGCGCGCGAATTTTTTTTGTGGATATTTGTTTAAGGCGCATAGTAACGTCAATCATAAAAAATCACTGCAGAAAAAACCGGTTCTCTTCATAAATATTGAATAAACAAATCTTTTAAAAAGATATGTTATTATTCAACGCATTCTTTAGAGGATGGTCTTTTTAATTTTTTGATAAATTAATTAAAACTTGGTTAAAATGTGACCCAAACATGTCTCGATTTTTAAACTATAAACCTAATCGCTTCGTAAATATTAGGTTAAATCACATACTTTCGATTTCAATAAATAAAGTGAACAATATTCTAGGGGATGGTCTTTTTAGATTTTTCTTATTCGCCTTTATTAATTTTTTATTGAAATAATTCATCTTACGCGTAAAGGTTTGCTTGAATATTCCCCTCACTCTCACTCACTCACTCCTATGTAATCAGTGCGGGACGATCGACGCAAGGTCATTGGGAGCACTATGCGCCTTAAGAGTATCGGAAAAGATTTTCAAGAATGAACAAAATCGAACATCGCGCAGTGATTAAGTACCTGTATAAAAAAGGTCTATCACCAAAAGATATTCATGAAGATATGGTGAGCACATTAGGAGAATCTGCTCCATCCTATTCTGGTGTAAAAAAATGGGTAGCTGAGTTTAAGCGAGGTCGGGAGAGCGTTGAAGATGATCCTAGGTGTGGAAGGCCCATCAATAAGATAGCTGAGATCACAGGCATCGGTTATGGTCGGGTTCCAAACATCATAACTCAAGAACTGGGGTTCCATAAGGTTTCTGCTCGTTGGGTGCCTAGGTTGCTTTCAGTCGAACAAAAATGCGTTCGCTTCACAATTTCGCGTGACTGTTTGGAGCTTTTTGAGGCAGATCCCGAGGATTTTTTATCCCGGTTTGTTACTATGGATGAAAGCTGGGTTCACCACCATACTCCCGAATCCAAGCAACAATCGAAACAATGGAAAAGATCCGGCTCACCCACTCCGAAGAAAGCTAAGGTCGTTTTGTCGAGTAACAAAGTCATGGCTATTCTGGGATGCGAAGGGAATCATTTTTGTGGATTATTTACCAAAAGGCCAAACTATAAATTCAAGTTATTACTCTAACCTTTTACGACGGCTTCGCGAAGAAATCAAAGAAAAACGGCCGGGTATGTTGCGTAAGAAAGTTTTATTATATGATTTAGCCCCCTCGGATTATCATTTATTTCCGAATTTAAAGAAACATTTAGGTGGTTCGAAATTTTCAACCAAAGAAGAGGTCATAGATGCAGTAAATGGTAATTTTGACGACCTTCCGGAATCATTTTTTTTGAAGGTATAAATAAGTTGCAGTTCAGATGGAAGAAGTGCATTGAACTAGATGGTGACTATGTAAAAAAATAAAAAATAATTTACACCCACGTTTCTTTGATTTTCATAGTCAGGCTACGAACTTTTGGATTTACCCTCGTATTCTTATATTATTTTAAATTTTCAGTGTTTTTGAAGTCGGTTTTTACTTTTTGTAAAATATTGTTTTCACATAAAAAATAATAGACGTGCAATTTTATTAAAAAAAAAAAATAGCCAACAGCGTATAAATATATTTTTAAGTTTGTGTCCCAGTTTTCTAAAAATAGATGAAAACATGTGAAAAGCATCGTTTGAGTGTGGTAACAGCATTAGAAGCGACATTAGAAGCTATGCAATTATGAACTATATTACCTTGCAATAAAGCAGTCGCAGTGCACGAGTAGATTTCCTGTCATTTTGAGATGCAATTATATCAACGTCAACGGCGCGTCATAGATCTGCAAGTAACGGTTCCCGTCGAGACGGCAGCCGCGATAGTTGTTCACTACTGAAGTAACCTCTGCCGTTGACAAAATTCCGAACTATTTATAAATTTATGTTATACAGTATACGCGAATATTTGGGTATTGCCCGTTAATACCCGCGTATAAATACTAAGTCAACGCAATCAGAAGATATTATTATGACCGTTATGTCGCATATTTACGTAAATTTTACGATTTTACAAGAGAATCAAAACCTATACTCACCTAGGTACTTCCCGTTGATCTAGAATCATGAAATTTGGCAAGAATCAAGGTGTTATAGTACCTACATGTTATGGAAAATAGCTGTAAATATGTAGTTAGGAACTTATATGGAAGTACGGAACCCATCTTAGTGTGCGAGTCGTCCTCACACTTGGCTGGTTTTTATATTAACGGTATCTGATTATTGTAAATATTTGTTCAGGTGTAATTACATATGTTCGCCAGCATTGCAAATATTACAATCCACACATTAAATTTCTCAGTCTTAATAAGCGGCTCGTTGGTCTAGGGGTATGATTCTCGCTTTGGGTGCGAGAGGTCCCGGGTTCAAATCCCGGACGAGCCCTTTTTTTTAATGAAATTACGTTTTAATTACCCTAATTAAATGCTAATGATGATGTCTATACATTCAACGATAATCTTGAGCGGCTCGTTGGTCTAGGGGTATGATTCTCGCTTTGGGTGCGAGAGGTCCCGGGTTCAAATCCCGGACGAGCCCTTTTTTAAATGAATTTACGTTTTAATTACCCTAATTAAATGCTAATGATGTCTATACATTCAACGATAATCTTGAGCGGCTCGTTGGTCTAGGGGTATGATTCTCGCTTTGGGTGCGAGAGGTCCCGGGTTCAAATCGCGGACGAACCCTTTTTATTGAAATTAGTTTTTAATTCTCCTAATTGAATGTTAATGACGATATCAATACATTCAACATTAATCTCTAACGGCTCGTTGGTCTAGGGGTATGATTCTCGCTTTGGGTGCGAGAGGTCCCGGGTTCAAATCCCGGACGAGCCCTTTTTATTGAAATTAGTTTTTAATTCTCCTAATTAAATGTAAACATTTATGTCAATACAATAATAATGTTGAGCGGTTCGTTGGTCTGGATAGGGGTATGATTCCCGCTTTAGGTGTTAGGAAGAGTTCCCGGATTCAAATACCGAACTAGCCCTAACGCTAAATTTTTATCATCGTCATTTATGTTAGTTTTTCATTTAAATTAATTTTTAATTGGCCTGAAATAACCAGATTTGATGTTGAATGTATTATAATATGACTGATTAGATAATTATAATATTACAGTTATATTACGAGTATAATCTTGTTTTCCGGAAACTTTACAAACTTCTGATCTGTTATATCGCAGCAGCATCCCCATTCGGTGTGCACTTCGAACGTAATTGTCGTAGAGTTAGTTATTTGTTAACTTTATAGCCCATATCAAGTCTGCTATGTCGCTGTAACTATTGTGCGTAGTACCACTCTCTTTATAGGTATGACAGTGCAATTTTACCTACTCATCTTATACTTTATATTGTATACTGTACCTACTATAAGGAAGGTATATTAAGTATATCTATGGTTACACCATTGAACCCGGTTATGAATTAATGAATTAAATAAATTGACTAAAGTTAGAAGTCCTTATCATTTCAAGTCTGGGCAGAATTTGCTTATAATTTTTTAGTGATTCAGTTCATTTCAATCGTTTTTATCATCGTCATTTATGTTAGTTTATTTATTAGGATAAGCTTAGCTTATGATAGTGGTAGGTATCGAATAGTATACAATGGCATTCATAGTTATTATGATACTGACACAATCTCTAGTCATAATCATGGTTATGTAGAGAGGTGCTATATTACCCTTAAAGATATATCGTTGCGTTCCCGCCTAACCTGCCTGCTTTTGAATTCTTATGATTGTCATAGTTTTCATTCTTTTCTCCCGTCACTCCATTGCCGACATCGTTGTAAGTCACGATGTCACAATTTACCATTTTCATAAACGCTATTGCCATCAGCTACTGCTTTATTCTCTAAAGATTGTGTAATCACTTAATCAAAACTAAGTGAATTATCAAAATTAAGGCACTTATGTGTAGTTTTTTATATATCTGTATTTCTAAGATCTTTACAATAGTCATCTTATTTGTTACTAAGTGCCTTTTTATTTCAATATTTGTAAACGTGAATATAAAAATCTGTGCTGGAACCTCGTGCCTCGTTTCTCTGGCCCAACTTACCTAGTGCATAACCTGTCAAATAAAGTTTAACAAATTACTTTGTAATCGAATTAATGTGATGTGTCAACTCTATCGTGGAGTAACCACGAGGAATAGGGACTTCCTCATGGTTACATCTGTGTAATGTGTGGTGTAACCACGAAGAAGACACTATTCTTCCTCATAGTTACACCTGTGTAATGTGTGGTGTAACCACGAACCTGTTCCTCGTTGTTACACCACGATAGAAATCAACTGTCCATTATCGATACAACACAAGGGACTAATAAAATGGTGCCAGGGTGTGTTTCCCGTGGTTACAGTACATTCTCGAATTGGAAAACAACTGATAGCAATCGGTGTTTAGATCGTGCATTGGGTAGAAAATGTGTTTGTGTGATTGTGTTTAATAGTAAGAATGAAATATCGGTTTTGGTCACCCATACAGCACTTGACATTGCTTCTCTAAGTGATCAGATCACACTAGAGCTGCATGGTCGTTAACACAATCCTATCAAAAGGAATCCAGAGAGGTGCAGTGGTGTATACATCTGGTCCTGTCAAGTGTGGCTATTGCTAATGTTAAGCAATGTTCACCGTAGTCAGGAGCGCGATGGGTGACCAAGAATATAAAAAAAATCGAGCTCTTCCGTATATTAGGTGTCATGCACCACATCTCTTGGTACCCTTTTCTGCACTACCCTAAGGTTGACTGGAAGAAAATGCCACAGGCATTAAGTCCGCCTTTGTACGAACATTGTGTACATAAAGAATAAATAAATAAATAAATAAATCTCTTGCCGATAGTGTTGGCCAACCGTCCTGTCGGATTATGAGAATGGAATGGATAGTGCATCTGTAATTCGGTATTTACGCACACAATTTAATGCTCTATATCTTATACAGCAGTTGTTAAGTCTCTGTCGAGATGGGCCGTTGTGTCAGAAATTCGTTCTGGAGTACCTCGATTATTACTATTAGACGCATTAATTACGTTTATACGCTTTTAATGTTCTAAAACTAGGCCATATTAAGCAGCGGGCTTGCCACAAGCACTTAGGGAAAGGTTGGAATAACCTGTAAACAGAGACAGAGCTATCGCTGCGTGTAGTCTATATCGCTCCCACCGCTCTGACATTGTTCTAAGCGAATATGGTAGGCCGCCAGTCGTTTTAATAAAGTCAGCACGCGTCCAGGGCATCGCTGCTCATGAAAAGCTCGTGGCTGCAATACAACGGTCATTCTTCGCGTTGTTTACGGCTGTGCAATAAAATCGAGCGCATGCAAATGACGCGGCCGCGATTCTCCAGATTCATCTTGTGCGTTCTGCCGGGGACGCACACAAAATCTTTGTGGCGCTAAAATGCGCTCCGAGCCTATGTGAAAGATGAAACCGTTTTTGTGTGCAAACGCTAATTTTCTTAAGCCCAAAAATGTTTCTACTAGGTGAGCAGAAGATTGTAAAAGAAGTAAAGTAGGTATGCAAGTAAGAAAAAATTTAAATGTTTTCTTAAAAAGAACTTCATTATCTGTGTAACTGCTCCACGAGGACGAGGATTTATGATCTAGTTTCCTGACCTATATCTCAGTTTTACAATGCATTGTTGAACTGTGCCTACGTCACGCAAAGCGCTTTAATATCATAATAATATGCTTTTAAAGTAAAGGCGCTTCCCACATAACAAAATAGTGCGTCTGTTGCTTAAAATAATGTGTCAGAAACACCTACATATTCTACCTAAGAAAGCAATATTGAAGTCCGATTGGAGATTAGTAATAGTACCACTAAAATATAGTGGTACTATTAGTGCCATCGAGGATCAATTTGGTAGTATCAGTTACTTTAATTAGGGCATTTTATACTCCTCGGTTGGTGTCTTCGTTGTCAAACATCATGATAAATAAATAAAATTCTGAAACTTAATTAGAATCAAATGTTGTATGTCTTGGTCGACTAATCTCGTCATGACCGTAAATTAGTAGTTACCTATGTGTTTATTTATATATTCGTATGAATTCCTTTAGATGCGCCATTTTAAAGCGTTTAATTTTAACTCCGTGATGGCGCATACAACACGCGATTAGCAACATGTTCGAAGTAACTGCAAAGAATGCGGTCCCACATTGTTTCCCTGTCTTTGAAAGCCGGTAACACTTCATAATAAAATTATTTGTATAAGACTAGCGATGCCGCGGTTTCGCTTGCATACTCAATGTGTATTTAAAAGTTATTAAAAACTAGTCTATTCTATCACCTAGTTTGTATAATCGTTCACAATTTAACTATCCAATAATATACAGAAAAAAAACAAATAGAATTACAGAAGTACCTATAGCAATACTGTAACACTGAATTGTTTGCTCCCTGAGCTTTTCATGATCCCGGATTATTAAGCAGCACTCATGTTTGATCGCGGTGCACCCTGTCACGGTAAGTATACTATTATCCCTGACCCTGTCCAACAACGAGCGATTTGCCGTTCTCCATTTACCAACTCAACTGCACGGGGCTAGCGTAGTCGGACACCAAATATCCATTTTATAGGGTAGGTCGGTGCTCAGCAGTACTAATGACTGAGATGATTTGTAACATCTGCTTACTCTCGCCTGAAGCGGCATTTGGGTTATTGGGTTACTCTCATCTCATGATTGATAATCTTTTGAATAATCTCACAGATTACTCTATATCTAGGAACGGGCAGTTCAAGGTGCATAGCAGATTTCATGCATTGTGGACTCATCAGTGATGTGAGAACGTACGCAGTGATGCATTCAGTTTGTCTCGATCACAGATCGTCCTGCCTTAGAACAAAATGGACTTTAAGGTTGGTTTGGGGGTATGGGTAAGGGTACTCAACGCATCGAATAGCATTTATGCGTAACAAGAATTTTACGTAAAGATAATAAAAATCCCTACTAGGTACTACTGCAGATAAAGTTTCATACATGTAACTTAAATACAGAAACACAAACTTCTTCTTGTGGTTCTCAAGTAATAATGTTATTTGCAGACTTCTTTTATCGTTGTCGCGTGTATCATGTGCCGCATGGGTATTGGATTTCACCGCTTACTTAATAAATTTCAGTTCATGCTCGTATTCGCTTGTATTTATAAAATGAATAATTGACGGTACGTATTGACAGTTCGAAACCAGATTCATAGCTGTCCTTACAAATAGTAAGATACAAGTGGACACAAGGAATTATAAAGTGGCACTGATGCCTCAGGGTCGAGCTACCTACATCAGCGTATTTTACGATGCTTATCGTTCACATTGGACCGAAAATGTGCCGCGTAGCAATCAACACAAATACTACGCCACCAAAGATGAGCGTCGTAAAATGCGACCTAATTTGACACGGCCCTTATTCTTTATACTCATACTGTAATTAATTACTCTCAAAGTTTACTAAATTATTATTTATATAAGTGTTGTCCTTTTAATACTGCATATTCATTGTGTAAGATATAATATTTTTAGTGGGCCTAGCAAATGACTCCATTCCACCGGATGTTAAATGGAAGTGGAGTCCAAATACGAAAACCAAGAGAGTCCAGGAGCAGAGAAAGCGTACGTAGCACTAGCCACCATCACCTTGCCGACCTACAAGGTGCTGCTTAACGCCTCTTTTAAAGAACCGGCATTTGGGAACACGTTGTGTGCTGGCAGGGACTTTTTTATTGCAACTAAGTTCCGTATAATACATGTGGCACCTGTGAGATTCGCAGCAGGACTGCAGCCCCCCCACAAGAACTACAGTGTACGTTGCCAACTTCTGACTTAGGATGTACATGGTACCCAGTAATTTCAATGCCATATCTTACCCTTCCAACCGGAACACAGTAATGCAAGCACTGCTGCTTTGCGGCAGAAATAGGTAAGAAGGAGGTACCCAATCACACGACCCTGGTACAGAGTTTAATTTTTGGTTGTGCGACAAAGATTCATTTTTTTGTACCAAACTTAGTTCGCGCTGGAAATGCAGTCACAGTAAGACGGTGAATAGATCTAAGTTTAAAAAATTCTAAATTCTCACCGAAATCGTTCGAATCTATAGAGAGCGGTTGATCTCACTGTCACGGCTTAATTTAATCTGATAACACTATTGGTTCTTCCGTTCAGCTTCCTTTTCCTGTTTACGAGTAAATGGTTGTGTATCATATAACGTCATTCATCATACCAACTTAACTATTGTTGTAACCCAAAGCTTTTTAATATTTTTAAATAAAGCTTTTAAAATAATCATAATCCTGGTACTGAGTAATAATAAGAGTACATCTCACTGAAACTGAATGATATCATTATTTAAAATAGGTCTTCAAGGAGACGTGTTTATTATAGTCAAAAACAAAACTCAAAATTTAATTAAAGCTTATTATGTAAACTTGTACGAGTATGTGCACACATCCCAGTCATGATCAAGATTTCTGCAAATACAAGGAGGCGCAAAAATAATGTTATAATGTGAATTGGCTACCATTTTGTTAGAAATGAAAAAAAATAGCTCTGGTTTCATGAAAGTTTATTTGAAGATGTAAAATTGGTGACATTAATGAAAAAATGATCTCTCACATCATCACCTCAATGATGCAAAATTGTGTTCGTTTTAGAGTAATTTCAATTGTTGCTCGCAAAACAACTGGCTCCAAAATGGCCATTTCTTCTTCAATGTTAGCTTTCAAGTCTTGCATAGTTTGTGGTTTATTGTGGTAAACGCGAGATTTCAAAAAGCTCCAAAGAAACAAGTCTGGCACCGTTAGATCTGGTGATTTGGACGGCCAGTTAAAAACGGGAGATCACTTGGCTCGGAAATTGGTGTCTCAAAATCCCCATCGTTGCCCAAGCTGTGTGAGCGGTTGTTCCATCAATGACATTTATTCCATTTGCAAAAATTATGGCACAGTCACATTATGTCATTACTTTTGCACCACCTTGTACAAGTACAAGAAAGGAGTTGACTCTACATCTGGGGCTCTACCATGGTCGCTTGTAGCAAGGTTAAATAAAACAACATTGAAACAGAGACATCACTCATGCTGCGTATAGCGCTATCCACAGACACTGTGTTCTGTGGCGCTATCTCGCTCTCAGGGCGATTTTAAATGTGGATGAAAAACTTCACGAGAAGAACAGACGAAAATCTTATATATGTAGTAAAATTTTTTGTCTTCTCTTAGAAACAATTCAAAGTAAGCAATGATAATGATGAACTTAACAAAACAAATTAAGCTACATATCAATTAACAAAATATAATGTTATTTATAATTAATAGGAAATAGAACAGCAATCTAGAGTTATTAAACGGTTTTATTTAGATTGCCCTGTTTGTTTGGGTCAAACCTTGCAAGTTAAATTTGACCCACTTGCCAGTGTCGGATTGAGCTGAAATTTAGTATAAATCTTTAGTTTCGATGACAATGCAATTATGCATAACCGCTTATGTAAAAAGAAAATACTTATTGTCTTGTTTTTAGGTAGGTATGAACATTTGTCGGAAGTTAGTTTTTATTTGGTCTAGTCTTTATTAGTCTTTATTTGGACCTGCACAAACATTTTTGTTGTAACAATCGCCACAAGCCGTCTGTTTCAAAAAATTTATGCATGTTAGTATAAGATATGCATTGTACATTTTTTGTCACCTCTTTATTCATAACTTTATAAGGATTCTTTGCTCTGGCAACGTTGTCGGTCAAACCAACACTATCCACAAAGGGTCGATGGCCTTTTGAAAATAATATGTTGAACGGTAACTTGTTACAAGTTTCGGTGACGAATAACTTTTAATAGTGGGCCGTTTGCTTGTTGGCAACTTAGTTGCAATAAAAAAAACCCTGCCAGCACACAACGTGTTCCCCAATCCCGGGTTCTTTAAAAGAGGCGTTAAGCAGCACCTTGTAGGTCGGCAAGGTGATGGTGGCTAGTGCTGCGTACGCTTTCTCTGCTCATAGACTCTCTTGATCTTCACATTCGGACTCCACTTCCACTTACCATCCGGTGGAATGGAGTCATTTGCTAGGCCCACTAAAAAAATATTATATCTTACACAATGAATATGCAGTATTAAAAGGACAACACTTATATAAATCATAATTTAGTAAACTTTGAGAGTAATTAATTACAGTATAAGTATAAAGAATAAGAGCCGTACCAAATCAAGTCGCATTTTTTTTTAGTTTATTTAAAACTCCACAGACTCGTGGTCCGTGCCTTCTGAATTCTTGGGTACAATATTATGTGATCTATAAAACGCTTACTACTAAGTACTCTTCACTTAATCTAGGGTGAGTTGCGCATTAACAATTTTATAGTTGCCTATATAAAGATAATCTAATATTAATAAAATAATAATTATTTGCAATAAAGTGTATTATTATTATAATCTATGTATTATTATTTTCGTACGTGCATTATTATACTAACTATATAATACTATTCATATGTTACAATCTACTGATAGGACTAGTTCCGGATAGGGTTCGGGATGATATATTTATTGGTGACTGGTCTCTGGCTCCAAAGTGGACCAGGAGAGCTTCATCCACCATAAGGCGTTTTGATGCTCCCGCTCCATTTATAAGGACCGAGGCAATAGTTCTTACTTCATTTCGCATTTTACGACGCTCATCTTTGGTGGCGTTGTGTTGATTGCTACGCGGCACATTTTCGGTCCAATGTGAACGATAAGCATCGTAAAATACGCTGATGTAGGTAGCTCGACCCTGAGGCATCAGTGCCACTTTATAACTCCTTTTGTCCACTTGTATCTGACTATTTGTAACGACAGCTATGAATCTGGTTTCGAACTGTCAATATGTACCATCAATTTTTCATTTTATAAATACAAGCGAATACGAGCATGAACTGAAATTTATTAAGTAAGCGGTGAAATCCAATACTCATGCGGCACATGATACACGCGACAACGATAAAAGAAGTCTGCAAATAACATTATTACTTGAGAACCACAAGAAGAAGTTTGTGTTTCTGTATTTAAGTTACATGGATGAAACTTTATCTGCAGTAGTACCTAGTATGGATTTTTAGTATCTCTACGTAAAATTCTTGTTACGCATAAATGCTATTCGATGCGTCTGTAGAGCTCTTCTCCGCTAAGTACCCTTACCAATACCCCCAAACCAACCTTAAAGTCCATTTTGTTCTAAGGCAGGACGATCTATGATCGAGACGAAACTGAATGCATCACATCACTGATGAGTCCACAATGCATGAAATCTGCTATGCACTTTGAACTGCCCGTTCCTAGATATGGAGTAATGTGTGAGATTACTCAAAATATTAATAATCATGAGAGTAACCCAATAACCCAAATGCCGCTTCACGCGAGAGTAAGCAGACCTTACACATCATCTCAGTCATTAGTACTGCTGAGCACCGACCTACCCTATAAAATGGATATTTGGTCTAGGACTACGCTAGCCCCGTGCAGTTGCGATTGGTATATGGAGAGCGGCAAATCGCCCGTTGTTGGACAGGGCCACGGTAATAGTATAATTACCGTGACACCGCGATCAAACATGAGTGCTGCTTGATAATCCGGGATCATGAAAAGCTTAGGGAGCAAAAAATTCGGTGCTGCAGTATTGCATAGTGCACAAATTGCACAATGACCAAAGATACTTGCAAATGTTACTAATGTGACGTGAAATGACGTTGTCGTTGTAACGCGACGTGAAGTGACGTTGATGTTGACAATTGACATTGACATTGTGAAATTAATTGACACGATTGCCATATTTGCAAAAAGTGAAAGTGAGTTGTTGTAATTATGTTAGTTACAGTGTTGAAAATAACAGTGAAACCAAAGTGTTATTGCAAAATTAGTGTTTTATGAAATTCAAAGAAAAAACAATGTTACTGTATATAAAAAAATGTAGATGATCTAAAATTTTGAAGAGTGATCGAATGCGAAGTATTAAACTTCAAAGCGATATAAATGAACTTACGAGGTTACGAGTATTGGTATCGTCTAAATAAAATGGAGCTTAATATATTGCAATGCAATGTTATCATGTCACGTATGCTCGTAAAAACAATACGTTACCAATAGACTACTTCATTGGTGGGACTAAAATACACCAAAGGCGCGTTCGGATAGCATCATGATAACTGTTAAAAATGACAAAATTGACACAAGGAGCGTTCGGTTAGGGTGTGGAGCAAAAATGGCAAAAATTTCATAACCTTCTAACCGAACGATTTACATCAACGCCAATTTTGATAATGCTAAAAGCGCCACCACAGGCTAGCCGAACACGCCTCAAGTGGAGCAAATTAGGGATTTTGGAATCACTTTTGACGCCAAATTGACTAACCTTTAACAGTATTTCAAAGAAGGCAAATAATATGCTAGGATTTGTTATCAGAAATACAAAAGTATTTCGCAGTAACAATATCAGTAGGCTTATTCTTGAACCAATTCCGATGGATCGCTATTGGGATTGTGATTTTTCGTATGCTTGAGTAGCAACACTAGCGCCAAATTGGATCCGTATTTTGAGAAAATTAAATAATACTGAGGTTGGTTCATCCAAAATCCACGCAATACGGGCTCAATTTGGTGCCAATGCGAAAAAATAAGCATACAAAAATTACAATCTCATAGTCAATCGTTAGGAATTGGTTCAAGAGAAGCCTACAGGTCTGTACTGTTTAATAAGCTTGGTTCGAATTTTACTACAGTACGGAAGCGCCGTTTGGAGACCGCATTATGCCATTCACTGCCTCCGACTAGAGCGTGTACAAAAGAGGTTTCGGTGGCATCTCACATATGCCAATGGAATTTCCAAGAAAAGTGGAGAATACCATACAATGAACGCGTAGCCCATTTTAAAAGGTCATCCATATCAAAACGTTCCGAGTTGGCGGATGCCATTTTTGTACGGAAATTACTAAACTACTGCATAGACAGCCATATGTATGTTAGAATTACGTGTACCTAGCAGATACCCGAGACACAGAATAACTCCCTTTTCTGTACCATTGCGAAAGACTGTTTTTGGATCCAATTCACATATTCCTCGATTCTGCAAGCTTATAAACAACTACAGTGACATAATTGACTTTAATTTTGACTCGCTTTGTAGTATTCAAAAGGCTGTTGCTAATAGTAGTCTAAGAATTGTGGTGCAGATTTTTTGCTTTATTTTTAAATTCTGGTGAGTGACTAAAAATTAGTTATATATCATGTGGAATTTATCTATAATTGTTTGTAACAGCTAACTATAACACTATGTAAATATTATTGTATGAATCGTTGTAAACAAACGTTGGTAAATATAAATAAATAAATTAACATGCATACAATATTTGTGTATCGCCATCGTTGGCAATCAGCTCAAATTGGACATGGAATATCGAAATCGTACACCGTGACCTAAATGTGATTAACTTATTGGCGATTCTGTATCCCACAATAGCGCGGTTGATGAATGACTTGAAACATGGACGTTTTTTGTAGTTTATTGTTGTCTGTTTTCGCAAGTTCTGCGATAGTATAAGTAAAAAGGTAAGCTGTCTTTATACATACGTACGCATGACAGTTCTGAGTTCTGTGGTAAGCACGTACGTCACCGCGTGCACACAATGACAACAATTAATGCAGATCTGATTAGCGAGGCGCGGCTACTACGGCTGTGCTGTCGTATTGGTTCGTTTATTGCTTGCGGATAATCTCCAAACAAACAGACTGAGCAGACTGATAGTAAATGGCAACAGTCGCCTACAGTAGTACATGTGGCTCTTGTAAGATTCGTTAATCTACAATCCCTATAAAGACAACAGTGTATTTTGCAAACTTGTGGTAGAAAGGTGTTTAGTCACAATATCTATTAATTTCACTGCCCTCCTTCTCCTTAACCTTCGAACCGGACCACATTAAGCACCGTTGTTTAAGAATAGTTTAGAAATAGGTAAGATATAGATTTTAACACAACAGGGAAGTGGCAAGGGTAAGCGATAACAGGTAAGTGACAATAAGGCTGGACATGGTAGCGAGCTTAACCTGGACTCCTCAAACGAGGAACTGGTTTTTTACCTCCTATTGTCTGAATACAACAATCTATTACATTGTTATCATGGCGACTAATTTAGGTAGCAACGGGATGGAGGAAATGACTCAGGCGGGCTCTGAAGCTCTACAGATCTACTACAAACTAAACTCCATACTCCAGATCAACTGTATGGTCTTAGACACTATAGACTACGGAGGCGGTCAAACAAAACCACTTAGTGTCAATCTTATTTCACCACTACCACTATTTACTTGAAAGCGATAGCTCTCCGGGTAAGGAGGGTATTCTCGCGAACAAGGCGGCCTACTTTTTTTCTTTTACTATGGCGCGGGCGTTTCAGGAGTGGGGTGGGGGTGGGGGCGGCGCGGCGTCCCCGTCAATGGAAAGTGTGTCGCGTCTGAGACACCGCGACGCCGCCGACGCCAGCGTAGATCTTTATAAAGGATGATTTATAGTCGCCTCCACCGTAGTTCGACTGTTTACCGGACTGGATGAGCACTGTGGCTCATATTGATTTAAACGTTAACTCTGAAGTTTTAAATTTACTTTATAGTTGTTACTGAATCGTAATGGTCTGTTGAAGTGCTTTAGCGGTCAGTGTTCTTATTCTGTCTTTGGATAATTTTGATTCACTGGGACAAGAGAATTCACTGGGACATTTTAAAAATCTTTATGAAACATAGACTTCCAAACACCCTTATTTTTCCTCAAAAAAATTATACTATTAATCGATGATGAACAATGGGCGCCCCTGGCCCAATACCAAATCTTGGACCTGTAGTTTTATAGTAGAACGACACCAGGGGCCTTATTCTGCTAGCGTTAACGCATTTGTGGCGTGTCAATAACGCCTCAATAGCATAGCTTTTTGAAACAGTTATTGTTGGTTAATCACATAATAACTAAAACATTTGTCACTATTGACTTATCGAAAAATTATAGTACAAATAAATTGCACCAGAAAATGCACATAAAAGCGACAAAAGCAGTTTTATTGTAATGCTATCACGACGCGACAACGACGTTGAGGTTAGCAGAATTAGGCTCCAGTTCATCGATACCTTAAATTCTACGTCCCAAGGAATACTTATATCATGGTTGAATGTAAGTTGTATCAAAATATAGTCGTATGATCGCCCGACAGATACAATATTCTAGTGAAGAAAAGCCATCATACTGTATATGTTTATGTTTTCTATGACACCCACGCGGTTTTCCAGCGTGGGCGAAGAGGGTAAATATATTCGTAATGTATTAAATCAGCTAAGTCATAGAAAGTATGGTTGAAATGGGCAAGGCAATCACAGAATAAGTAGCCACAGATGATACATTTCTTATCACCTTATTTAATTGGATAATTACTTAGAATTAACTATCAGCAGCCAGGGAATGTATTCAAAATGAACTAACCTTAGTCTTTTGTATTAGTGATTTTTGGAATTTCATTTTCAAAAAACTGTATAGGTACGCAAGAACTTCTATTTTGTCCAATATCTTAAATTTCATCAGACATACATCTCAAGCGTTCGATGTTATATGTCTTAGGAATATAAATATAAATAACTAGCTTTCCGCTCGCGACTTCGTCCGCGTTATTTTTGTTTCCCCGTGGGAATTTTTTTCCCGTAGGAAAATTACCCTATGTCCTTCCCCTGGTCTCGAACTATCCCTATACCAACTTTCATCAAAATCGGTTCAGTAGTTTCGAAGCCTTTTCAATACAAACAAACAAACAAACAATTAAATCTTTCCTCTTTATAATATTAGTAAGTATACACTGACGAGCAAAAATTCCGGGTCACTTGGAATTACTTCGATTTCTCGTAGAGTATACATATAAGGAATAGATTTGAAGACAAAATATATGAACCGTTTTCTTTCTTGAGCATTAAGTGCTTTTTTATTATAATTACTATTTCACATATAACTTATTTAGTACCCATATGTTTCATAGCTTAGGAGATATCGAAGATTTTGCATGTGACCCGGAATTTTTGCTCGTCAGTGTAGATTATTACAAAAAGCAAGAATTATCTTGACGTTTGGTTATTTTACTAACAGGAATGATAACAAAATTATTATATTTTTAGTATTTTTGAATATTTTTAACCGAATTAAAAAAAAAAGGAGGAGGACTCAATTCGTCGGATTTTTAAGTATGTTCCTCTATTATTCGAAGACGCCTGAACCGACTTGTAAAATTCTTTTTGACGTGCCTATAAAATTTAAAGGTTTCCCTTAATTTTTCTGGGAGCGCATCATCAGATCCTGACCTGATGACCATGTTGTCACCTGAAAAGTATTCCCTTTTTAAAGCAATGTTTTTCTACTTAATATTTACTGACTGCTACAAAAGGGCAAAACAGTCTTCCAACTGGATATTTTTGGTTAAATACTTGACTCGTTAGATGGAAAAAGAGATTGGCTGAAAATAAGTGGTCCGAGGAATTGTGGCAAATTGATGCGCCCCATGCTACGCCATGGATAACATAAGTTCTGTAACTGAAAACATTAGTTCTGTCACTTTTAACCTTTGCAAGCTTATAGATCAACCCACGCGCGATGTCGGCTTTTGGCTCCCGTCCAGAGAATCCTCATTCATGTTTACCTCTTGTATAACATTGGATCTGGTGAAACGTTTCATGGATTTCGAAGACATGAGATAACGCCCACCTGGCTTGACAAGGCTCTATATTGCACGAAATACAAAAATTGAGCTCTCTGCCAGCACACTTGTCTCTCCTTTTTACAATCTTGGGTTCTTTAAGAGAGGTGTGTAGAGGTTCCTTGCAGATTGGCAAGGTGACAGTGGCTAGTGCAGTGTCTATTCTCTCTCCTACACTAACTAGCACAAAAAGTTAAATACGTTAAACAAAGAAAGCTGCTTCCATAGTTTTGATATGAAATCAGTGATTCAGTGGTCGCTTTAATGTATTGCTCACCAAGAGTTTTCAAGGCATTGATGTTTATGTATTCATGTATTAGACCGTCTATCTAGTTAAACTCTTACTTTATGTTAAGCGACCACTTTGACGAAATTGTTGTTACACGGCTAATTTGCTTGCTTAGTTAGCCTTAGTTGCGAGGCAATTTCTGAATGTAACATTTGTCTTCCCTTATTTTCATTGCAGATCACTTTCATCTTAGAACAGGAAAAAGGGAGGTTAAATTAAATATGACCTTTAACATTTTCAGATTGTTTTTTCGTTGTCTCCTTCTCTTGGCACAAGTTCAAAAGGTTTGACGTAAGTTGGGAGCGGTTATACATAATTCCTTTTTTGGCCACGTCACGAGAAAATTCGCAGTCTCTGTGATGTGCGAACAGCACTATTAACTATTTAGATAAATGAGGTTTCTGCTCCATTCTCTTGACAAATATACTCTCGATAACTTAGATGAATGAAGCTTCAGCGATTACTGTAACTTCAGCAAAGTGCTTCTTGGATTTGTTGTTTTCGTATTAAATGAGTTCGTTGACTCGATAGCACATACTTTTTTTGGTATTTGAAATCAAATGGCAATAGATTACTTTTGACGTATGAGAATTACGTATGACATATTTAGAATTGACGATTTGAGCAATTCAGTTAATTACAAATATTGTTTACGCTATACCTGAAATAATCTGTTTGCTAAAAATTTGGACTAGCAAAGTCCCAAGTAGTATTATTACAAAATATGATCTAAGTTTAGTCTTGGTTTAAATCTGACGCCGTCTCCACATAGTCTCATTAACACTTGTGAAAGAGCATCAGTTTTAAACCATGTTTAAACCAGTTTAGACCATGTTTTGTAATAAGACCGGAACGACTGCGAGGCAGTGGTCTAGCTGTTCTGTTCTGATCTATTTAAAAAAATACAAAAAAATAAAACCGACTTCGAAAACACCAAAAAGTCATAAATAATAATAGAGAATACATTCAACATCACAGTTTTATATTGAAGTTGGTGCCAAATTTTAAGTAACTAACTAAATTAATTGTTGATCATTTTGTGATCATTGCTTGGCACCAGAGGAGTTTTTTGTAATAATTTTCATTTCAATCTTTTTAGTTAAGTCAATACATGCGTATTAGAATTTGAGCCAAGACAAACAGCTGTGAAAGAATTATTCCCTAACTCCTAGTCTACCAGAAACTTTCCATCATCAGCTCAGTTGCATGACATAATGACTACCAGACTCAAATTCCTTAATATCTTAAGAAAAGACACGAAACACGTCGGATATGCCTATGCAATTTAAGGGTTTTCCTTGGTTTTCCCGGGATTCCATTATCAGATGATGACATGGTGACAATGGGACCACCTCGGGAATGTACTCTTCCGCGATCCCTCCTACGTATACTATCGTAAGTGTATTTATTCAACTTTACAGTACAGTTACTTTTATTTCTTAAACAGTTTTTGTTTAAGAACCAAAATTCTCATGAAAAATATCTGTATGCAAATTTTGGTCCTTGAACAAAAAAATTGACCACCTGAGAGTCAATAATCAGCTTGCGAACATTTGAGTAGGTAGCTGTACTATAAAGTTGAATAAATACACTTACGATAGTATACGTAGGAGGTGTCGCGATTACAAAAGAATTTGAAAATCGGTACACAAATGGCGGAGTAATCGGTAAAAATACATAAAAAAAGAAAATAGATACAGTCGAACATAGAACCTCCTCCTTTTTCGAAGTCGGTTAAAAATAGCTTTCAGCGTGTAAAATGTATTAGGGCAGCAAAAGTAAGTGTGAAGTTGATGCGTAGGCTTTTTGCGTTTCAGACGACGCGCACACAAGGGGGTCGATATTAAGAAAAAAGTCATTTTGAAATAATGGAAATAGAAGGGTAGTTATTAGTCCAAATAAATCCCGATGTCTCATTTTAAAAATTTTAAGCGATGGCCTGTGGTCCTATTGGTTGGACAGAACAGTCGCACCACAGGCTGCACATTTTCATTAAAATCAATATTCAAATACTAACATCCGTTTTATTCATTGGAATATGAGTTACAGTTTTCAACTAGCTATGAAATGAAATTTTGCAGCCAACAGAAATGATAATAGCGAATGGCCTTAATGAAATTCTCCTGTTTCATAGGCATGTTCGTTAATTCACATTTCTAAAAGCTTGAAGTGTTTAAGGCGAGTATGTCTCTTTGTGGTCTTACACATTTATACTCATGCATATTGACAAAATAGTTTTTAAAATGTTTATACAGAATGTTATCATTATTAAACCGTATAAATTCGACTTGTTGTCTTGTAAAGTATAATTGTCTGTATGTAGCTTCAAGATATCTTCACACGAGATTAAAAACTCTTCTAATATGGTTACGATCCGGATAAGAGAGTTATGACATAGTTCGGTCGATTTGGAATACATGTGTCGTTGCTCCCTTACTTAGGGTACTTAGAAGGGCCGATTAAGGGAGTTTACCACAAAGACAACTCTGCGAAGAGATAAAATCTCGAAATAAAACCATACACCAACTCTGCGAAGAGATAAAATCTGGAAATAAAACCATAGCTCGTCTAGCCAGTGTGAGAAAGTAGCCCAATTCCTCATCGTCGGAGAGTCTCGTGTTCAGTAGTTTTTTTTATACTCGACAGGGATAATGACAGGGACTCGATAGGGCAATGGTGCAAATGAGACATCGTGGAAGCTCTTGGCCTCCATCTAACTTGATGGTAAGCGATGATTAGGTCAACGATGAAGTCAGCTTCATCTGGACTCCTCAACAACTAAGGAACTGGCTATCTTACCTACAAAACACAAGAATGTTATAAACATTATTATTACGGCGACAAACTTAGTATAAAAGCTGATCGCTTATAGTTTATTGTCAAATGTATATGGGATGCCTATTATTTTTAAGGTGAAACTTTTTTTACATCGCCTCAATTTTTTCCTCCATCTATCGCATGTCGCATTAATTCACAAAAACATGAAATCTTTAATTTTACTACTTCATATAGGTCGAGGTTGGTCTAAGCATTAGATCTTCGACTTTAAATCAGTGTGGCAGTGGTTCGATCCTGGTGTAGAGCACTGGTTTTTGTGATTCTATTATTTTGTTTTTTTATTACTTTTTGTTTTTTAATAATTAGTTCTGATAATCTGATAATAATAATTAGTTTTTTTAATTTACAATTTTCTTTTCAGAAGAAATAGATTTAAGTAAAGATTAAAATAGCGATTTTTTTATCGAATAATATTTCTAAAGTTTTCAGTTAAATGCCTACGATCCGAAAAACGTTTCACTTGCATGGTTGTTTCATAAAACCACGAAATGATTTTTTCTGGAATAATCCAGGTTTATACACCAGCCTTAACGTAGCAACAATTTCGTGCACGCTCCAGCGCGTGAAAATTCAGTAAGCCAAGCTCGCGAATGAACGAATCGGCGCTGAACAGTCATTGAAAATTCAATTTATGCGCCCGTCTAGTAGGAAATTGTATCACTTCTGTTTTGTTTTCGAGCGCGGCATCTGTTAATGGCATTCCAGTATTTGTCATTTTGTATTGTATTAGGTAAGCTAGAAATTCAGTTCATAGTTCAGTGTTATATTTGGCTTTTCTAAATCGTATGTTTATTTTGAAGCCAAAGTTTGATTGTGATGTAACGTCTCTATTTCTTTAAATTCAGGAAAGTTTATAGATTTCAAAATAGTTAAAAACAAGTCCTTTACGACGTGGAAGTAATATAAACAAGCACATTTTCGTATTCACATTATCATTTGAGAAACCAGGTTGGCATGTAAATAATGTATGCTCTTAAAAGTTTGCTACCTAACTAGCGTGAATATTTTAAATCTTCCAGTAATAAACCTCGTCGGAAAGTTCTTTGACTTTGTCGTAACCATATCCACAGTGGAACGTCGCCATTCCAACTTCCACAAAGGATGATTCCAGTTACCGTAAACATCCAGAATGTATTTTTGCGCTGATTCAGGGAAAAATATTCTGCGCGAAATATGATAGAAATGCAGGAATGCTCGCGTGTTCCTATTTTACAGCCGGCAGTATCACAAAACTTGTAACAAACAGCCAGTCCTGTATTGTTCCAAATGTTACAAAATATATTGCCTTGTTTAGGACCCCCTTCTTCAAGTTTCTGAGGTTGCAATGTGCGCTATAAATAAAAATACGATTTGAGATTTAGTTGAAATAGAAAATAGTAAAATAGCAAAGTTGTTATGTCGTGCGATGTTGTTCACAATGCGAATACAAAACCTATTATAATAGAAATTTTCCAAAAGTGTGTCAACACTTTTTCTTAGATTCTTCTTTCATAGTTAAAAATGCAGTTACAACATAATTATAAACGTACGAGCTGTGCCCGCGCTCTAAATAAAGCTCAACACTCAAAAATTTCTGGAGAGGGTCACTTAGGGGTATAAAAAATAGCTTACGACCTATTCTCAGATCTATCAAATATACCCAAAAAAAACATAAAAATTGATCAAGCCGTTTCGGAGGAGTTCGATAACAAACACTGTGACACGAGATTTTTATATATTGGATGTTGTTATTGTTGTTACTTGTTATATCTAATAATATGTAAAATGTAGGCTCCCATTACCCTATTCTCACCGAACAGGATAATGGGAGCCTACTAAGGGAAAATTTTGTTAAAAACCCCATTGTCAACATTTTTATATTTTTTATTAGAAAGTCTAACATTGATTATCGAAGTTTATTTTCAGCACAGTTATAATAAACTACAGCCATTATATAAAGGTACAATCATCATCATCATCATCACAGCTCATATACGTCCCCACCGAGGGGTTCGAGCCTACCCTATGTTAGGGTGATTAGGCCTTAGTCAACCACGCTGGCCCAGTGCGGATTGGTAAAGGAACAATAACGATTTGAAAAAAAAAGTCAGGCGCTTCCATTACTCGACACGTGCGGGTAATTAGAGCACATTTTTTTTTATGGGATAGGGGGCAAGCGAGCAGACGTATCACCTGATGGTAAGTAATTACCGTCGCCCATGGACACCCGCAACACCAGAGGAGTTACAAGTGCGTTGCCGGCCTTTGAGGTGGGAATACGCTCTTTTTTTGAAAGTTTGAAGGTCGTATCGGTCCGGAAATACCGCAGGCGACAATTCGTTACAAAGTTTGACTGTGCGAGGCAGGAAACTTCGAGAGAAACGCACAGTTGTGGACTGCCAACCATCTAAGTGATGGGCATGGATTTTTTGCCGCGTGGAACGATGGCGGAAAGAGGCGGCAGGTATAAGTCCGAACAATTCCTCGGAGCATTCCCCGTAATAAATACGATAGAAGATGCATAGCGAAGCGACATCTCTACGCAGCGCCAAGGTATCAAGCCGATTTGAAATTTCCTGGCAGTCGACGATTCGAGTCGCTCTCCGTTGAATGCGGTCCAGTGGGAGAAGTTGGTATTGGGGTGCCCCAGCCCAAAGATGAGAACAGTATTGCATATGAGGCCGAACCTGCGCCTTGTAAAGCTGAAGGCGGTGCGCCGGAGTAAAATACTGTCTCGATCTATTGAGCACACCAAGCTTCTTAGAAGCTAATTTAGCTTTACCCTCTAAGTGGCCACGGAACTGGACTTCGCTCGATATGTCGACACCAAGGATCCCAATATTGGCTGATGCAGTTAGGGGAATGCCCTGAAAGCGAGGAGATACGACAAATGGCATTTTCTTTGCGGTGAACGCGCAAACCTGTGTCTTTGAGGGGTTGAAATGGACTAAATTAAGTCGACCCCAGTTAGAGACTTTCTCTAATGAAGTTTCGATTTCAGACACAAGTTTATTCCGGCACTTAATGACGTTTTCCCGAGAAGAGTTCGCACGGCCGTTATAGAAGGTGACTTTCGTGCTGTCGTCTGCATAGCAATGAATGCTGCTGATTTGCAGCATATCATTGATATGCAGAAGGAATAGTGTAGGTGAAAGCACACATCCTTGGGGGACACCAGCATTTACAGACATTGGGTCTGAGCATTCACCGTCAATCAAGACCTTAATGCTTCTGTCTGCTAGAAAGCTAGTGACCCATCCACATAATTTCTCGGGAAGCCCATATGAAGGAAGTTTTGAGAGGAGCGCTTTGTGCCATACCCGATCGAAGGCCTTCGCGATGTCCAAACTAACTGCCAGTGCCTCCCCCTTTGCTTCAATTGCCTCTGCCCAATGATGTGCCAAGTAAACTAGAAGATCACCAGCAGAGCGACCCCTACGAAAGCCGTATTGTTGGTCTGCTCTAGTGGTGATCCTCTAGGTACCGGAGAAGCTGGCGGTTGATTAGTGATTCCATTATCTTTGAAAACAAAGGGGTTATAGCTATCGGCCTGTAGTTGGACGGATTCGAGCGGTCACCTTTCTTAGGGATCGGATGCACTAAAGCTGTCTTCCATGAGGTTGGGACTACGCCAGATGAATAAGAGAGCCGAAATAGTCGCGTTAAAACCGGTGCCAACTCTGGAGCACACGTCTTTAGCACGATAGGAGGAATACCATCAGGCCCACTCGACTTTTGGATATCTAGGGTGATTAGTGCTTGACGCACTGAGCTTTGGTGGAACCGAATATCCGGCATTAAGCTCGTGCACCGTGGTATGGTTGGTGGTTCCTGTCCCCCGTCATCCAAGGTCGAGTTGGATGCAAAGAGTTTCCCTAAAAGATCGGCTTTCTCTTTAGCATCATGGGCTAACGAAGTGTTATCCTTGTGCAGTGGTGGAAAAGATGGCATGCAGAAATTTCCCTGAATAGCTTTGGCGAGAGACCAGAACGCACGAGACCCCGAAGGAAGACGCTCTAGCCTCTCGCCAATTCTACTGATGTGCTCCGACTTCGCTCTTGCAATGTCCCTTTTGAAGGATCTGGAGGCATAGTTATACTGCTTTTTCAAAGCGCTGGTATTTCCATCCCGAGACGTCACCGCGTTTACCCAGGCTTGGTAGGTTTCCTGCTTCCAGCAAGAAGCCTTTTTGGAGGATTGACCAAACCAAGGTTGGAATCTGCCACCAATGGGGATAACTGAGGATGGAATGAAAATTTCCATACCTTGCAACACCACATCAGCAACAGACTCAGCGGCGGAGTTGGGATCATCCGGCATAAAGCAAACCTGCCTCCAAGGGTAGGACGCAAAAAAGGACCGCATCCCATCCCAGTCTGCTGACTTGTAGTGCCACACACGGCGACTACGTGCAACTCGAGGTCGTTGCAAGCACGTGAGTGGCACCGAACTCTTAATGAGGCAGTGATCTGAGGAGCCAAGAGGGGCGCCGACAGATATGAGGTAGCCGTCGGGATGAGAAGTCAGCAGAAGATCCAACAGTGAAGGTTCATGGCACTCCACATCAGGAATTTACGTGGGCTTAGTAACCAATTGTGTCAAGCCATATGCAAGAGCGAAGGCGTGAACAGATCTCCCCGCATGATCGGTCTTGCTTGAACCGACCCATTCGGTGTGGTGAGCGTTAAAATCGCCAAGTATCACGATCTCTGCGAGTGGGATCTGCTGCTGCACAAAGTCTGCAGCCATTTGAACGTGCTCGATGAGTCGGTCGGTTTCGGTATCACCGCTATGGGACCTATAGAGGCACGAATAGACGCGGGGATGGTCGTCGCTGTCTACACGGAGCCATAAGGTGGAGAGGTCCCTACTTTCAAGGTGACCGAGGCGCCGAGAACATATATCGTCTCTGACGTACACGCACACACCGGCCTTAGGTGCGAAGAGGTGTTCCAGTCCGTACCCTGGGTAGGAAAGGTAAGAAGTGTCCGCCGGAGACGATATCTGTGTCTCGGTCAAAAAGAACAAGGCCGGCTTTACTGTCTCGAGGTGGTGGTGGACAGCATTCAGGTTGGAGTGAAGTCCCCTGATGTTGCAAAAGTCCACAGTCAGTGTGGCAGGGGGTGCCGTGGGTTTGCTCTTGCCCCAGGTATGTTTGAGCGCGGTTTTGCCCCCCCCCCAGAATACGAGGGGCGGCCTAGGCGTCCACGCTCAGGTATATTGCGTCCGGAAAGTGGACGTCCAGAGAGGGATTCTCCAACGCTAGCGCAGTTGGTCCTGGGGTAACAATCTGTTTAACTGCGCCATCATAGGGGGGGTAGGGGGGTTGGGCCTCCGGTACCCCCACTCACTCGACGAAACACAACGCAAGCGTTATTTCACGCCGGTCTTCTGTGAGGCCGTGGTATCACTCCGGTCGAGCCGGCCCATTCGTGCCGAAGCATGGCTCTCCCACGGGTAATATGCTCATGTTGAAAATGGGAGCCATAATACTTACTATTCTCTAAAGATTGAATTAAACATACTTTAAATGAGATATTATTTATAAATACAAAGAACTATTTGTAAGAATAATAATAAAAATCAACTTTGACAACAAAAAAAATAAGTATAGATATTTTTTGTTTTGTTGATGTTGAAGAAGAAGAAATTTTTATCCTTTTGGTTTCTGATTGTTGTCTTTTTGCTTTTAACCTCTTTATCTTTAGTCCGAGCTGTTTTACGTGGCATCTGAAATAAAAAGGAAGATATATGTATCTAAAATATCTTAATGTCCCATTTTCTTGTAAATTCGAACGTTAAAAATATTGTTGTTACGTCACTCACTTACATTCAAAACTTACTCGCAATTCTAATAAAATATTCAAAAGTAGAAGAAAATTGTTTTCGCACCACCTGCTCAAAAATTACATTTTCTGTGTCATGTAACTCCAACGAAAATTAAGGCGTTAAAAACCTCTAAACACAAGGATTGAATATTATACTGAATTCCCTGATTTCCCTTGGGATGGGATTAGTTTTCCAAGTAAAAAAAAGCAAACGGATTCGTCACTTCTTCTGTAAAGTTACAGAAGAAGAAGTTTTGTGATTTTTTAAAGTAATATAATTTATGGTTTAATATTAAATTAATATGGCTTTGAATTAGTACAGAAGCTTTTACCTTTTTGTTTTTATTTTCTCGCAGATGGTGTGAAAAGTAAAGTATTTTCCTCAGGGATAAAGCAGTCTTGGGTGACCTTATATCCCTCGCAACACTCAGCACTCTAGTACTATTTAATATTATCACCAGTTCTATACATTTTCTTGCTTTTTAACATATTTACAAACTAGCTTTTCCCCGCAACTTCGTCCGCGTGGAAATCCTTTTTTATTGATACCCTTCACAAATCCCCCCGCCCCCTTTTTTTGCACATTTAAGGAATGATTTCGGGGATAAAAACTATTCTTTATCCTTCCCCACAGCTCAAACTATCTCCATACCAAATTTCATCTAAATCGGTTCAGCGGTTATTGATTCCCCATACAAACTTCCACCCCTTTTCTCCCCCTTAAGGGGTGATTTCTGCAATAAAAGCTATCCTCTGTCCTTTCCTGGGACTCGAACTATGCTTATACCAAATTTCATCTAAATCGGATCAGTAGTTTTGGCGTGAAAGCGCGACAGACAGACAGATAGAGTTACTTTCGCATTAATAAATATGACTATGGATTAACCAAATAATTGTGTGTGCGTAATTGTACAGTAAAATTGAACAGAATTAATAACAACGCCTTATAAACCAGTATATAGCCCCATCATGAAGCAATCGAAGAAATAAAATAAGGAGAATAATTATAAATACAGACACTCCGCCGTGATGTAGGGTATTAGAGATTATCAAGGTATCGATTAAATTTTGGACGGAGCTTATTAAGTATTCATTGTTGTTCGTATAGATATCTCGGAATCGTTATTGGATTAATGTTTATTTATTATGGAACCGTAACCAAATGCCTGTGGAAATATCTTGGTAGGTTTAGTTAATTTTACGAGTCTCTGTAGGGTGTCCATAGTTTAATTATTTTGATGTGTGATAAATAAATGTGTAGCTGTGCTTGCTTCTTGTCTTTTATTTCGATATTTTTTATTTAATATTTCGGTTTAAAAAGTTCAACATTATTGTAATTGTGCAAGTTAATGCCTAGGACCTTCTGATTGCGAGATTACAATAGGCTAGATGACTAAAAATTTTTTTTTGCTTTATTAGAAGCTCATTCTTATAATAAACAGAAAGAAAAAATCGGTTTTCGAATAACTATAAAAACAACTCAGATATAAGGTATTAAAGATTTTTCTCCATCTCTTTCTAGCAAAACGGCAATTGACATGGAGTTTATATGGCCGTAGTCAACAATGACGTCACGGTTGATGTCGGATCTCTCTGTCTAATCGCCTTCAAATTAACAACTTAAAATGCTTGTATCTAATGTATTTCTAAGCCGATTTTAATTCTAATTTCACAGGACTGCATCTTTTTCCACGGTATTTTAATATTTAATGACGAGACGTAAAAATTAGAATTAAGTCATCATCCCAATTTTACTTAGGAATGTTTTTATGCTTATTGTTTCATTGAACATGACGTAGTAATTAAATTGAAGATTGGTTAAACACTATGTAAATGCTACATGGAAATGGAGCACTTATTTAACCGCCTTCACGATCTCGTTAGCAGAGACCATTCCGTATTAACCTGGAGGTACGAGGCTCGATTCCTAGTTGGGATAGAAGTTTTTTTGCTTGATTTGATTGGTGGAAGGGTTTCTGAGCCCGCTTGGCTTACTTCTGCTGCCTTACTCAATACACTTTACAGTTTGTCGCCATAATAACAATGTAAATAACATTGTTGTATTT
Source organism: Schoenobius gigantellus (assembly GCA_963935595.1). Taxonomy (NCBI): domain Eukaryota; kingdom Metazoa; phylum Arthropoda; class Insecta; order Lepidoptera; family Crambidae; genus Schoenobius; species Schoenobius gigantellus. Next base: position 24,953,609 of record OZ012553.1, on the reverse strand, counting down.
TCGGCCTTATCGTCACTTACCATCAGGTGTAGGCCAATTGTTGTGTGACAAAAAAAACAACACGCAAGAAGTGGTTAGGTAGTAGTTATCAAGTACTTCATCTATACTATAGGGATAGTAGCGAGACCAGGGGAAGGACATAGGGTAATTTTCCTACGGGAAAATATAAAATTCCCACGGGAGCACAAAATAACGCGGACGAAGTCGCAAGCGAAAAGCTAGTTTCATATAAAAAGGGAATGAATAATATATAATCTATAGAATACCAAACAACTTTCACATTGCCGGCCCAAGAATCACAAGATGCAGTCGCGATGAGTCCATAAAAACCGGGATGCCTGGTCACCTCTTTTAATAGACTTCTAGATAGTACTGCGTCGTATACCTCCAAGGCACAAAGCGGCCGCCCTGGTGGCAGTCGCATACCAGTTTGAAGGCATGATTGATGGAATGGTTAGCGCGTAAAATTTTTATGTCACCAATCAATCAATTTTAATTCCGTGTTAGGGAGAGCGATGACGCGTTGACCCAATGTGAGCCGAGCCGAGCGCCGGCCTCGCCTCAACTACTAATGTAATAGAAACGCTTTTATTTCCATACGATTTATGGTATAGAAGTAATTGGCGTATTACGTTATAAATGCGACGTCTTAATAGTCCCTCGAATGTTCGAATCGAATTTTATTAATGGATTTTGGGTGAGTACGAATTTTATTGTTACGACTCTTTGCGTACACGTCTTCAGTTAGAGAGCTATTTGTTCAACGGAGTTTCACAAAATGTTAGAGAAGATGAATTTTTATAGTTTTGTATAGCTGATACTATATAGGGTCAGATTTGAGCCAGGCGCCAAATATACAGGGCCGATACAGAATGAGGGGAATATTTAAGCAAACCTTTACGCGTAAGATGAATTATTTCAATTAAAAATTAATTAAGGCGAATAAGAAAAATCTAAAAAGACCATCCCCTAGAATATTGTTCACTTTATTTACTGAAATCGAAAGTATATGATTTAATCTAATATTTACGACGCGATTAGGTTTAAAGTTTTAAAATCGAGGCATGTTTGGGTCACATTTTAATCAAGTTTTAATTAATTCATCAAAAATTAAAAAGACCATCCTCTAAAGAATGCGTTGAATAAAAACATATCTTTTTTAAAGATTTTTTCATTCAATATTTATGAAAAGAACCGGTTTTTTCTGCAGTGATTTTTTATGATTGACCGTACTATGCGCCTTACGAGAGTTCTTTATTGATCTCTATACCTGTTATCTATACTAATATTATAAAGAAGAAAGATTTGTATGTTTGTATAGAATAGGCTCCGAAACGAATGCTACATTATTCCTGATTAACATAGGCTACAAAATTTTTCCTACGGAAAATATAAATTTCCTATTGGAAAATATAAAATTCCCATGGGAAAACAAAAAGAAACGTGGGCGAAGCCGCGAGCGAAAAGCTAGTAGGTAAGTAATATTTGGCTTCTATTGAAATTCAACTCAGTATTTTAAAAAAGACTCGCCGTAGTTACTATAACGGTCCTACTTAAAACATCGTCTTAAGTTAGTCATGGTTTCACCATGATTCTGTGCTTAAACTACAACTTACTTTAGACGGCTCTCTATTTCTAGGCATAAAAATTATTGTCATAAAATCACATTCCATAATTTCGATTGAAATAATCGTCAAGACGCATAATAATCAGGAAGCAGAATGGTAATAAGCATAATATTGTGTGGCAGAAAATCATTTGTCATAAGTATTAAAACCCATAAACTCGAAACACAGAACAACTTGCGCATAATTTTTCAAAGCATAAATAATGTTTAGCATATTAATCACAACGAACAATACGATTACGCAGAATTTCTCCAGGCATAAACTTGCGCGCAAGCATGCAGCAATGTATCATGCAGTATACATGCAAGCATGCATGCAACATGCAAGCAAGCATGCAACATGCGAGCAAACATGCAATATGCAAGCAAGTATGCACAATGCAAGCAAGCATGTACCACGCAAGCAAGCATGCACATGCATGGTTTCTGTCACGGCTCCGACGCTGCGGGGCTCCGGCGTCCCCACGCGAGCTTATCGTCGCAGATTGGTTTTCGCTCACCACCGCAGGCAGCTTCGGATTGCTGGCCGGCTTCGCCGGCCATCCTCAGCCTCGGCGGCGAGCGTTAAAACCACCTGCTCCTAAGCTCGCGGGCCGCCTCGCCCCTCCGCGCCTACGCGGGTTTGAATAACACTCTAGGGGTAGGACAAACAAGACTACGTGGAGTCGGTTTTGCAGCGATTCGTTTCTGTCACTAGTAGCATGAATGAATTACTTTTACAAATAAAAAAAACAATATATATACTATGCAAAAATTATATCAAATGAAAATTCGAGTATGATATTTGAATAAAATAATATATGAAATGTTATTATAAAAAGTTAAGTAAAACAGAGTAAACATTATATACTTTAAAATAACATCATTCCTAATTATAAATAAATGTCCCAAAATATTAGAGATATCATTAATTATGACACTTAAAATTATGACAAAACATTTTAGGACTACCAATATTATGTCATAAGAAATTAGGGATTTCATTAATTATGCTTCATAAAATTATGCCTTTGGATAATTGTGCCTTATACAAATTATGCAATGAAAAAATTATGTGACGTTAATGTTATGCTTTTCGATTATTATGCTTAGTGATTTATGCCAAGCGTCTTTATGACAAACAACATTATGCCAAATGAAAGGTCCCCACTTTAGACAGTTGTTAAACAAGATTTAGCAGTAACACCGCAATAGTTAATAAATTGAGAAGTTATATAAATATTTTTCCGTTTTCTTTTGTGAGATCGTAGAGTTCATTCACACACTGTCGAGGGGCTATAATAGTGACATACGTATTGTACACATACATATACTTATGACGAACGTATGATATTTCTGTGGTCTGTGTGGAAACTGAAGCTCAGCACTGAAGCTATTGTGGTAAGTTAGGACGATGACAAAATTAAAATTTTTCACTATCTGCTCAATAATTACACATTCTGTATCATGTCAATCTATACAAATAAATAAAATTGAAGTGTCTGTTAGTTATGTCAAAATAACAAGTTTTTACTAAATGGGTATGAATGTATATATCGGATACCAATAACAAAAACACATAGCGAGCGACGTTGAGTTGTTCTCGTTTTCAGCGAAATAAGTTTTCTAGGAATCGCTGTATATTTTTGTACACACATACATATACACACGCTCACAGACACATACACGCGCACATATACGTTCCACTGCGGAACGGATCTTTTCTCAGACGAGATATTTTACTATTTTAGTTTTTTTAATGTAACGTATTGGTTTTACAGTCATGCTTTTATTTATTTCTTAACTACATTTTAATAGATTTTTGGAATACTGGATAATTTATGCTCATATTTTTTAAATAACATTAAAATTAATAATAAAGTTACCTAACGGTAAGGGACAAATAAGCTTTATAAGAAGCCTACAAATTACATTGTACTATTATAAACAATAGTTCAGCTTGTCTCTTGAACTACGAGTACATAGTGTGTATACTGCCGCATTGCTTCTCTGTTTTATTTAGGCTGAGGCAATGTATAAAATGCTCCAGCCCTAAGGTGTGATCTTCGGTAACCAGAAGCACGGATCAGCTTCGTCAACAGATCTCTAACAATGATTTTGCAGTCCAAAGACAGAGTTTCAACCGCAAGCGCGGCAAAATCGTAATCGTTGCAGATTGCGACATATTTGCGACACTTATTAACCATGCGGTCCAAAAGTGATAGAAGCTCTCACATAATAACCCGGTTCAAATTATAAAGCACACTAAAAGTGCTGTCAGCATGTCTACGTTTTTGAACCGGGGTTTAAGCGAATCATTTTATCAAACTAAATGTCGTATTCTTCGTCGGGATACTTCGTCAGTTTGTTTTCGATTTCGTCTTGGTACTTCGTTTTGTAATATATTTTTCACTTCTCATGCTCTAAAAGTGCTTATTTGTGCAGGATATAAGCTGCACAAAATAGAATTTTGTGCACAAGTGCATTAACGTATCTACTCATACATAAATGTATCTTTGTGCAAGATATAGGCTGCACAAAATCGAATTTTGTGCACAAGTGCTTTAACGTATCTACACTTACATAAATGTATATATATTAATGCAAAGACAATGAGCCATACAGCCAAACACAATAAGAAGTTCATAGACAGAATTTGTTATTTTATTATATTTACTTTAATTTATTTGCCTTATGTGTTTTTAAGACGTAAAGAAATGTTATGTTATATCTCCTCGCAATCGAAGTGAAAAGCAGAGTTTATAACTCGTCCACAAAACCATTTTATCCTCGACATTACTATCAGCTCAGTCTCGGATAAACATGGTTCGTTTTGTGCACTTGTTGTAAAATCTACTATTTAATTATAACGTTGCTTTATTATTCCTTTTGAGCCGAAAACATAACTATCAAATATTAGTTTGTGACTTGTGAGTGAAATCACTGTAAACGAATTATTCGTTGATTGACACTGATTTCACTCAAGAGCAATAGCGATTTAGGTCCGATATGACGTAAACAATTAAACAATGACGTCACGCGGCTCCCCATGCCGGATAACGTTAGCGCGCTTACAGCATTTCGGACAAATTCCACGCGTTAACGTTTCTGCAGTCGTTCCGCAGAAAAATGTATGGAAATGACATTGACAATGACAATGACAGCTCACGACAACCTCACGCTATTTTTTCCGCAGCTAATGTCATCTCCATACATTTTTTCTGCGGAGCGACTGCGGAAAAGTTAGCGTGTGGCATTTGTCTAGGGCCTCTGATAGTGAATTACAGCGGTTTTCGGACCGCAGCCTAAGTTATGCCAGTCCCCTCACCATGATCGCTTAAAACAGTATTTAAGCCGCTGTGAGAACGATATGGCGCTATAAGGCACAAACTATATAGAGATACTACGTATGGTGTACTCGTCAGTGTCCCAATACTCGTCAGGTACACTTTAAAAGGGGCTTATAAAATTTCTACCAACCGTAAATGATAGAATTGTGATTGAAATACAATGACAGTACTATAATGTTTTATTATATTTGCAACACTGCATTAAAATTGTAATTGTGTCAAAAATTCGAGGTGCTAAAAGTGTGCGCTCAGAAAAAATCTGTAATAGGTATAGTTTGGCAACTAAACTGAGCAACAACCGGCTCCTATTTTTACATAATATACCGCTTCAGATATTTATACGGTAAATGTGTTTGTTTTTTAATAATAGTATAATACATTTTCTAACACTATACCTATTAATTAGTGCTAAATCTTGAGAATTTTTTTTTATTGCATGTGACATTCATTGGTGCTCGATTATGCCTGTTTTGCCCAATACTCGTCAAAATTTATGTAGTTCTGACGGATACTGGGGCGAGCATTAACAAAAGTACCTTAACCCGTCATTGTTACCTTATTTCTCGGTATTAAGTTTAATTTTCCTTTGACATTATAAAAATCTTATACTTAGATAACGACGGATATGAGGACGTTCGTTACAATTGTACCTGAGCCCATGATAGAGTACGATATTCGTTTGAATCAATTTATTGGATAAAAAGTAGGTATCTCTATATGTATAGTTCTTTTTAAATTCAAATAATTTCTTGAAATTTTATATTAGTTATAGTTATATCAGTATAATAGTTTCATTATTATGATTACATTTTTATATGGTTCAGTAACATTTATAGACTACGTTTTTATGGGACCTACTTTTACAAAAATATTTAACTGTTCTATGCACTTTGGTCGAGCAGGTATTGAACTTTTCAATGACTCGTGAGATAGGCAGTTTGCTTCATCATCATCATCATTTCAGCCACGAGAAGTCCACTGTTGGACATAGGCCTCTTCCAATGATCTCCATACCGATTGGTCCTGCGCCTCCCGCATCCAGCGGCTTCCCACGACCTTCACCAGATCGTCTCCCGGTATGCGGCCGCCACTCGAGGACCTTTTGGCCCAACGGCCGTCAGCTCTACGAGCAATGTGTCCTGCCCACTGCCACTTAAGGTTTGCAATTCTTTGGGCTATGTCGGTAACTCTAGTTCTTCTACGGATTTCATCATTTGTGATGTGATCACGTAGAGAAACCCCGAGCATAGCCCTCTCCATTGCCCTTGGAGTGACTTGTAACTCTAGTTCTTAGCCAAGCATAGTGGCAGATTATACTCCTCGGTCTTCTGTATAACCTGCCGCAGCGTATGGATGTGGTCTATGGTGCAGTGAAAAACGCAGATTATTTGTTGAAAATTATATTTGAGGAAGAGTCTCATTGGATAAATATACACGAGCTATCAAAATTCAGAGTAGAAGTATGAAATACATGTCAGATTCAAAATTCATATTAGAAAAGTAAACAAGTATAAAACTGCCAGTGTCCTTATTAATGTCATAAGTTTTAATATATGGTACTATAGCCATTTCGGAATCCGGCTTTATCGGGAGGCTGGAAGTCGTTTTTTTTTTTTACAAAAACTAAAACCAACTTCAAAAACACAAAAAAGTCATAAATAAGTAAGTAAGAAACTTACAACATTACAGTTTTACATTGAAGTTGGTGCCAAATTTTAAGTTACTATTAATTCTTTTTAGGTTATTTATATTGTTTGGCACCGACTTCAATATTAAACGGTGATATTGTAAGTTTCTATGTTTCACTGTATTATTTATGAGTTTTTGGTGTTTTTGAAGACGTTTTTAATTTTTTGTAAAACATTTTTTTCAATCTTTTTAGTTTTAATACATTCGTTTTAGAATTTGAGCCAATAGGCAAACACCAGAATAACTTTAAATGAAACGTTTTTCGCTTTAAACAGTATTGAAAGAAATCCTCACCTACCAGGAACCTTTCATCATCCCTTCAGTAACATGATATTAGGACTACCAGATGCAAATACCTGAATATCTTCAGCAAAAACATGAAACACGTTGGACATGCCTATGAAATTCAAGGGGTTCCTTCTATTTTCATGGAATCCTATCATCAGATCATGACATTGTGATAATGGGACCACCTTGGGAGTTCGAGAGTTTCTTCTTTCGATTACAAAAACAATTTTGAAAATTGGTCTAGAAATGGCGGAGTAATCGGTGAACGTACATAAAAAATAGATACAGCCCAAAATAGAACCTCCTCCTTTTTCGAAGTCGGTTAAAAAAAATATTTTACAAAAAATAAAAACCGACTTCAAAAACACTGAAAAGTTGGTACTAAATCAGCGTTTTCCTTGGTTTTCATGGGATCCCATCATCAGATCCTGACTTTGGTGACCTTGGGACCACCCCAGGAGTATACTTTATAAAATACAGAAAGAATTTTGTAAATCGGTCCACAATTGGCGGAGTAATCGCGTAACATACACACAAAATACGTTGGACACACCTTAAAATTTAAGGGTTTTCCTCGGTTTTCATGGGATCCCATCATCAGAACTTTGGTGGCCATGGGACCACCCTTGGAGTATACTCTATCGAATACAAAAAGAATTTTGAAAAATCGGCCTACAATTGGCGGCGTAATCGCGTAACATACACAAAAAAAACACATCGAATTGAGCACCTCCTCCTTTTTTGAAGTCGGTTAAAAATGGATCGCCAAATGTGTTGCTCAGCGCAAGACTCGAGAACCGGTGGACCGATTCGGCAAATTTTTTGTTCATATTTTCATTAAGGCACAAGGAAGGTTTCAATAGTAAAAAGAACATTTTTCTTTTCCGATATAAGTCAGAGTAAATAGTTTGTAATGAAAGAGAATCTATTTAAAATACAACCGTTATAATAATATCTGTATCTATTTCAAAAATATTCTTCTCGAGATTCAAAAAGGCGACAAAAGCAATGAACCGCTTCACAAAGCCTGTAGTTAGCTTTTAGATAACCTTTTTGCGAGATGACTAAGCAGCAAATTCGTCTACTAACTTAATTCTATAACAGTACCAAGGAAACCGATCTAGTTCATCTCATTAGCTCTAGTATTTTTTTTCACTACCTACTGTTATTTATTTGTATTACACTTTTTGCCTGCGATGATCTTTAATGATATCGAAATAATGGCTTATTAGTTTTTTCAAGCTATTTGGATCGGTTTCCTCAATTCTCAGACCTTGATTCGTCCAGATGTTCAGAGACACAGAAGTACGACACGATAATTACGTAGACATGCATTTGAATTACAAATCAAATTTGCGCATGACTAGGAAATCGTTAAGGGTATCTCAAATTCGAGGCTACTTTTTAACATAACTGATTCAAGGATCGTGTAACGTGTCTCTTACATTTTTAATTTGATTATAATCTTTTTAATACGTATCTGTTGTCACTTCGGGATTATTGTTACATAGTGTTCATTTGTTTGATAAATTTATGTTTTTTTTTGTACCAGCAATGTATTATTCTTAAACAGAAAGAAAGATATTAAATAGCATAAAATTTTTACTTAATGTATTAAGCCTTGCAATTTTCAACCTTCGCGTTGGCTTGCCTGGAAAACATCTTTTATAATGATAAGCCCGCCCTTTTAAATAATGTTTCCTTTGTTCTATTGTCGTAGTTCTCAAAATTATAAATTGAGAAAAATTAAAAATTAATAATTTCGAGAAAAAAAATAGAGTACCTACCTCGTAAGATTTAGGCGCGTACTATATGTGGAAAACTGTACGTAAGTAACGTAACGTAAGAATGGACGAATGTTACAAGATAATTATTTTTTGATAAAATATCACATTTTCTTAAATAAAGGGATTATTCAAACCATTTTACATACTCCTATTTTGATTTTTTTTCGAATAAATATAAAAAAAACTTACTAACTTTAAATTAAAATTAGGAATTATTGATGATAATATTGCAGCAAGAAGTTTTTCTGCATTATCAGGATAAACTATCCCTGTGCTTAATCATTGAGTGGTTAATTTTTTTCGATCAAATTAATATGTAAGGAGAGAAGTACCTTCATACGAGTATCACAACACTTTGTGTCGGGTTGTGGTCACTACCAAAGATGGAACTCTATAACCAAAATCCTTCACCAATCCGTCTGGCTAGCGTAATAAAGCAGGTCGTTTCCACCTCATTCAAGGAGAGATCCGTGCCCAGCATTGGGTCGTATATGACTTGTTGGGATGGTGACGATGAAACACAAAGCAATTAAAGACCTATGATTGTAACCTCAATATTCTTATTCCTAAAGAACTATGTTTGTAACCTAAATACAGAAATTACTAAATAACTGTGATTGTAGTCTAAATGTTTTAATTCCTAAAGAACCTAAGGTTGTAACCTAAATATTCTAATTCGTAAGGAAATGTGCTTGTTACCTAAATATTGTAATCAATAAAGAACAGTAAAGAATAGAATATAATAATTGAACTGTGAGTGTAACCTAAATGTTCTCGTTTCTAAAGCACTGTGGTTGTAACCTCAATATTCTAATTCCTTATTAGTGTGATTTTGTAACGTAACCTATTCTATTTCGATTCCTCATCTACGCATTCGTAGCTCCTAGGCCGAGTGTTAATCGTAGCGCGGCACGCTGTCTGGCCAATTGTATTTTTTTGTAAGTATACTGTACTATGTTTTTTGTTTGCCAATTGTCAGCACAAAGCCAAAGAGCACGAATTGATGACATTGATCCCTGTCACAATAGGCGAAGTCAGACGGCTCATCGTAGTGCTTGATACACTTTTGATGAATGCTCTACATTTTTTATTCACACGAAATTCTCGAATCTTTTTGGTTTCGTTTCGTATGTGAGTTTATAGTGAATAGATTTGCAACTGACCGCGTACGATTGATAGAATGAAAAATGTTAAAATAGCAAAGAGCTCATCATCATCATCATTTCAGCCAAGAGACGCCCACTGCTGGACATAGGCCTCCCCCAGGGATCTCCAAACCGATCGGTCCTGCGACTCCCGCATCCAGCGGCTTCCCGCGACCTTCACCAGATCGTCGGTCCACCTTGTGGGGGGCCTACCAACGCTGCGTCTCCCGGTACGTGGCCGCCACTCAAGGACCTTTCTGCCCCAACGGCCGTCAGTCCTGCGAGCTATGTGTCCTGCCCACTGCCACTTAAGGTTTGCAATTCTTTGGGCTATGTCGGTGACTCTAGTTCTTCTACGGATCTCTTCATTTCTGATGCGATCGCGTAGAGAAACCCCGAGCATAGCCCTCTCCATTGCCCTTTGAGTGACATTGAGCCTTCTGATGAGACCTATTGTAAACGGCCACGTCTCAGTTCCGTACGTCATCACTGGCAACACGCACGAATTGAAGACTTTTGTCTTGAGACACTGCGTTAGATGGACCGAGAATATGCTGCGTAGCTTCCCGAACGCTGCCCAGCCGAGTTGGATTCGTCAATTTACCTCTTTCTGGAAGTTGGACTTACCGAGCTGGACTATATGTCCCAGGTAAACATATTCGTCAACAACTTCCAATGTAGCGCCGCCAACTTTCACAGGAGTGGGTACTACATGGGAATTCACCATAATTTTGGTCTTGTGCATGTTCATTTTAAGACCCACTTGTTGGGAAACTCTACAGAGGTCTTCGAGCATTGTGCCTAGATCTTCCACGGTCTCAGCCATGTCAGTCATTACGATATCATCGGCAAAACGAAGGTGGGTCATGTACTCGCCGTTTATGTTGATGCCTAGTCCTCTCCAGTCCAAAAGCTTAAATACATCCTCCAGCGCAGCTGTGAACAGCTTCGGCGATATAACGTCACCCTGTCTCACACCTCGCTGAATGGTATTGGTTTCGAGTTCAGGTCCTGAAGGCGGACTGACATAGTGGCGTTTTCATACAATGACTTCAACACCTGGATGTATAGCAAAGAGCTATTAATTTATAAATATTTTTACCTACCACCTTTTAGCTGAATGAATTGAAAAATTAGCATTTGTAACTTATCAGATTTTTATCCGCCATTTATAGTACCTGTGTCGTTACCATACTTAAAAAACCTAAACCGAAACTAATACTTATTTCAGTCAATATCCAAATATTGCCGTCATCGTCAATCCTACTAGGCGTACTGAAGCATCCCACAAGGTTTATTTTTGAATTTATTTCACTGGTTTTTCTCACATAGGTCGCTGCGCAATTTATGTCTCTGATGGCAATTTTATCACAGTATTAAGAACTTTCAGGAAGGCCTATGAGGAATCTAACGGCACAGGCGTCGGTGACGTTAACTTTATTTCGAAACTATTTCTTCTTACTCATACTAGACGTACTGTAAATAGTTTTTATTACGTTTATATTTAACTGACAGTTATGTTTGGTTGCTAATAATAATTATTATAATTCATTTATTTGCATAAAACATGGTATTACTGATAATACGATATCAAGAAGTTGTTAGCTTAATTACGTTCTGTCTTTATTGCTGTTTTGTTGTATGTTCCTGTTTTCTGTAAGTATTCTGTATTTTATAAGTTTTCTTTTATTTTATATATGTAAATATCTTTACTTTGAGTTTCTGTCTGTCCTCGTTCTTAACAGATGTTTTTGGGGGCGTACACCATATCCAGCAGGCTTTGGTGTGTGAGAGAAGCTTATAGACATCACGGCGGCCGGAGTTCCGTAACGCATTTCGACAGACAACGTCACTATCGACGAAAGAAAACTGGTTGGTGTCACCCATAAGGACCAGTTCCTATGCTCCGTTCAGCTTCAACGCCACTATTTGGCAACTAACACCCTCGAGCCTCTACAACTTCGTCGTGACATCGCCTCTCTTAGCGCCTTTTACCGAATGTTCCATGGGGAATGCTCTGAGGAGCTCTTTAACCTTATCCCTCCTTCTCCATTCCTTAACAGAAACACGCGTAAGGGCCTTCGGAGTCATCCGTACACTGTGTCCTCCTTTTCACACCGTACCAAGAAATTCCAAGATTCCTTCTTCTGTCGTTCATCCCACACTTGGAATTCTCTACCTGCGCACGTGTTTCCTCCATCCTACAACATGGGTTCCTTCAAAAGAGGCGTGAAAAAGCATCTTTTGGGCCGGCAAGGGGCGGGCAGGTAGGAGAGTGGATGTCGTCCCTACTCTATCTGTCAACTCATTTGGGCCTCTTTCACCGCTTAACATCAGGCGGGAGGAGGTCATTTGCCGGGCCATCCATAAAAAAAAAAAAAAAAAAAAAAATGATGGCTCCTAAATAGGCCAAAAGAGCTGCATCTACTAGAAGGCGCTACGACGCTCCCGCCCCATTGATGAGAAATGAAGACATTTTGTTTTTGCTTCCCCCCTTCGCGATTGCCTCCAATCGACTCGTTACTTTGTCCGTCAGTTCTTTGGCCGTCTCAAGTTTGCTGGAAATGATTGAAGAGTCACATAGTCTTTCACAAGTACGCTAGAAAACTGCACGTCAATTAAAAGCTTATATCACTTAGAAATAAACAATTTTTTCTAACCAGAAGGTTTCTAGGGGTTTCTCGCTTCTATTTAAAAAAGATAAACATATAAATATGTACAGTTGTTTTACATAATGTTTATAGATTTGCTGTACGTTGTTAGTAGATATTATTTAATTTGAGTGGAGAGATGTCGGCTTTTTGGGATTGAAGCATTTCTTGTAAATCATGTTTCATAATAGCCTTTTATAAATATTGTTTGTCAGACGACAGACATATTTATTTTTATTTCAGATTTGAGTCCGAGTTTACAAATTCGATCGTGTTGAACGACTCGCACAGTTGTATCATGAATAATTTAAAATATACTACAAATGGATAAAAGCATTTCTGTGTAGAAGATTTTAATTAATATGTTAGAGATGTCAAATAGCTAGTGAAATAAATTTGCTTTAACATATTCGAGATGGGAGTTGATTGACATTATAATTTGGTTGATGTCTACTAGCCGTGGTCTAGCCCATTTTTATTGTAGCATTAGCATTGTGCGCGACTTTGCTGATGTAATTGCTTATCGTGGGGGAGTTCTATTTAACCGACTTCAAAAAATGAGGAGGTTCTCAATTAGATGCGTATGTTTTTTTTTGTGTGTATGTTACGCGATTACGCCGCCAGTTGTGGACCGATTTTCAAAATTCTTTTTGTGTTCGATAGAGTATACTCCAAGGGTGGTCCCATGGTTACCAAAGTCAGGATCTGATGATGGGATCCCATGAAAATCGAGGAAAACCCTTAAATTTTAAGGTGTTTCCAACGTGTTTTGTGTGTATGTTACGCGTTTACTCCGCCAATTGTAAACCGATTTTCAAAATTCTTTTTGTATTCGATAGAGTATACTCCTAGGATGGTCCCAAGTTCACCAAAGTCAGGATCTGATGATGGGATCCCATTAAAATCGAAGGAAACGCTAATACGCGGGAAAGGCTAATAATTTAATACCAGCTCACCGAAGGTTGAAAATTAGGGTTTCTTTCACTAAAAAGATTTCATTCACTAAAAAGTTAAAATCACACTTCTATATTGAAGTTGGTGCCAAATTTTAAGACTTTCTAGGAGATCATCGTTTGGCACCGACTTCAATATAGAAGTGTGATATCTGTATCTATTCTTATATTATTTTTAACTTTTCAGTGTTTTTGAAGTCGGTTTTTATTTTTTGTTAAATATTTTTTAACTCCAAGCTTATACTTCGTTATTTACGTGTACTCGGCTTCAAGGTACCTTAAAGAATATGCGGTCTTTTTGTTAATTTCGGACATATTCTACGATTGTATTTATAAATAACTGCGAAATCAAACTTAGATAACCTGACGTTGATTTCAGATATACTATAAATATTTATACAACAGGCCTCAAGTCTCACTCTCACTCAAAACAGCGCAAAACCTGAATATACAGTTTGTTCAGAATCGCGAATAGAAACGATTCCACGAATAAAAAAAATATTTTAGAAAAAAGTAAAAACCGACTTCAAAAACACTGAAAAGTTAAGAATAATGTAAGAATAGGTACAGACAACATCACACTTGTATATTGAAGTCGGTGCCAAACGATGATCTCCTAGAAAGTCTTAAAATTTGGCACCGACTTCGGTTTTTCGGATTTTATTTTTTGTAAAACTTTTTTATTTTTATAGTGAATGAAATCTTTTAAGTGAGAAAATTCAGGTCCAAGGTCAGGTTAGGTCAGGTCAAGTCCCATAAGTTAAGTATCCTTCCATCATCAGCTCGGTTCATGACTACCAGACGCAAATACGTGAAAAGCTTCGAAAAAAACATGAAATACGCTGGACGTACTTATATAATTTAAGGGTTTCCCTCGATTTTCATGGGATTCCATCATCAGATCCTGACTTTGGTGACCTTGGGACCACCCCAGGAGTATACTCTATCGAATACGAAAATTTTGAAAAACGATCCACAATTGGCGGAGTAACTGCGTAACATATTATACACATAAAACATGTTGGACATATCTATAAAATTTATGGTTATCCCTCTATTTTCATAGGATCCGATCATCTTATCCTGATTTGTGAGCTTGGAACCACCCCATGAGTATACCCTATTTATTAATTTAATCTTTCGTACAGCATAAATAAAGTGTACAGGGGCGGACTTAATGCCTTAAGGCATTCTTAAGGCATTCTCTACCAGTCAACCCGTAAAATGTGAGAAAATCTTTGTTGACGGTGTACGAATACGAAAAAAAATAAGAACTAAACAAAACTTGACACAACTAAGTAACAACATACTAAATAAAGATAAATACTTAGGACACACTATATAAATATTATATACATAAATCGCATGCAAAAAGAATTTTGAAAATCGGTTCACAATGGGTGGAGTAATCGCGTGGCATACACCTAAAAACGTTGGACATACCTATAAAATTTAAGGGTTTCCCTAAATTTTTATGGGATCCCATTATCAGAACCTGACTTTTGTGACCTTCGGACCACTCCAGGAGTAAACTGTATCGACAAGGGGCTGAAAAGCTGACAAGACCGCCCCTTAGATATGCCATTGGACTCGGGTATAAACCCCATACTTGGCTAAACCACCCTCCAGTAACTTCCACCCCCATGGAGGCACGTTCGAGGTTTCACTCCGCAGTTTAGGTACGTTTGGCCGGCTCACCGGCCGCCGGACCGCCGGTATGGCTAAAGGTTGCCGCTCGGCTCGCACGCTGGCCGCGTCGCACGTAATAATTTAGATTTTCTCGGTAATTTTTGTAACGATAACTGCATATCGGTGAGTGGGAACCCTGTGCTCTAATCGCGAAATCGGTATCGGGTCAGCGACGCGTAACGGAATTGGAACACTCGTGCAATGCAATAAATTTCAATTTCCCGTGCAGTCAGATGAAGGTCGTAAGAGTAGGTAAATTTTCATAGCTAAACTTGGCTTTTCTTCGATAGTGATCCGTCTGTAGTTTAGTACAGTAAGCTCCCATTCAAGCTATACATTTACACTACGAAAACCGCCACTATTACAAGCGACATAAGAACGGTCCAAAGGTCAAACAGTATAGCTTGATAAGGAGCTTACTGTACTATTATTTATTTTGTGCCAACGGTGAGCCATTGCTGACCCAAGCGCTGGGACTTCTCTACGGAGGGATCACCAAGTTACCACAATGTGACTCCCCAGATGGGCAGACCAGGGTTGAAGATGAAATGTCTCCCGACTGGTTGTCGGCCGGCCGGGCCATTTCGTCCCTGGTTGCTTAGGGTAGTTGGTGGTGCGCGTCCAAGAACGCGCGCCTCCTACTACCCAACCGCCTGCGACTAGAACTCCTAACCTAACTTGCTGTCTGCGCTTAGTTCTAGCCGGCTAAAATTTGGTGTAATCGTACTTGGGCTTTTAGCCGTAACATATAATATATATACTTTATTATTAAATACGCACATTATGTACTTACAAATGCACGACAGACAGAGTACAAAAAAGTATTCTCCGTTTTACACTGTAAAATTCCTTAAGTTAATATTATAAACAGTGTAACGTAGGTATTATGCTTGATCGAAACATTCCAGCTCATTGAATTTGCGTGTTTAAATCTAAATACCTTACTCAGAAACCAGTCACATGTAGAGATTCACGGGTATATCATCGTTATACCCTACAAAGAGAACGAAAATCATCGAATCGGAAAATTTGAAATATCGAATAGCTTCACATTCGATTGACCACAATGCGATCGTGAAATATTGCCGATTTGACGTCTATTGTGACAATAATCGTGACTAATGCGATTTATGCGCCTTTGTGGAAGGACACGTGACAAAAATATTCCTTTTCACCTCCACGGCAGATGGTGAAAGCTGGCGTGCGTATGAATTGTTTGCTATTGTGCGAATTTGTTATAACTCTCCTCATAATGGACCTCTCCCTTCATCCTTTATTTTGGCATTTAGTCTTTATAATGTTCGGATTATTTCAATTGATCTATTGACTTCTGTGACATTCTAATATGCACCTATGAGTACTAGCATAAAGTTCATTTTTGCACGTGAGCCGGAGAGAACATTGACCAATAATTGTACGTCCCATGACGAATTAAGTCGTCGATTTGGTGCGGAAATAGAGCAATTACGTCGCGAATTTATACGTTTCCTATTTATTTGGCGCGCAAGTTGGTCATTTGGCGGCAGAGCGTGGGGGAGTGATGAATGCATTGTGGTTAGGTAAATGGACCCGTTTTTGGTCTGCGTAGCTATTGTAATGTTTAATTGACGAAAAATTTATTTGGGATGCGCGATGCATAATATGAATTGTCAAAGACCACCCTGCCTAACCTCTGTTGTGTTATAATTTTAACATTGTAAAATTATAATTTTACAAAGTTAAAATTATATAATTTTGATTTGTGTTGCTTTGGTCATGTTGATTGCCATATTTGGTAGTTTCATTCCTACTAACTGCCTCCGTGGTCTAAAGGCTAAGATCGCCGGGTGTTGATCGCGAGATCCGGGGTTCGATTTTCCATGGAAGCAGAAGTTTTTCTGCTTAGTTTTCTTGGAGTTAGGGCTTCTGAGCTCGCCTGGCTAGCTACCACCATCTGCCAGTTTGTCGGCATAATAACATGTTGGTACTAGTGTTTCAGCATGTTATTATGCCCAATACCCCAAATACCCCGGACGGACTTACGGCGGCGTGCACGGGGCCAACCGTGCACGCAGGCCTCCACAGCGGGGTCACTAGACGAGCATTGCTTGAGCAAATGCCCGCCTTCGCTTGCCTATCCGTCTGCGGCGGAGGGGAGCGGCTTGAGGATCTTCCCACCGCTCCCTCTTCGCAACCCCCTTCTGTGAGATAGCATCCTCGCAAAAGGAGGCGACAGCTCCCCATTCCGCCTCGTCGCGGAACATTGGCCACGACCATGCTCGGCAGCGAGAGGTCTCCGCCTCGTTGTAGCGTTGAGTTCGCTGCGCTGGCAGCTCACGTTTACTTTAACTTTTCTATGAGAATATAATATTTTCCTAAACAAATAAACACATTTTCGCCATATATCATTAGTTACAGCTACGTTGCTTTACGTAAGTGTCGAAATCGACCTACATAATACTTATGTGTACCTAATAAATAATGTAATCTTCATTGTTGTAAACACGCACCTAATTACATTGAAATTTACCTGCTGAGGCGATAGTTAATCGTGACACGATTTCTTTGTTATCTTCTCGTATCTACTAATAGTCAATTGCCTCCGAGTAGTGTTATATGAACGTTATCTCAGAAGTAGTGTCGTCCGCATATTTGCCACTCAACACTATTTTAAAGTGGCGGAGGTGTGTTCCAGTTCTTAAGATCATCGCACTGATTCCGCTGAACTCGAAAAATCCATTTCAACAGCCCACAATAACCATGATCATGATATTTAGCGGTGTCTCTTGTTTCAATATTGTTTTAACCTTGCTAAGTTGCTTTACGCGTGCATGGTTAGTAGTGTTTTGTTTTGTTCAAGACTTTAATGAGCTTCTTACACTGTAAAGTAAGTAAGGCGTCCTTTCTAATTATTTTATACTAATAATTATAAATAATATATGAATGTTAACAGGCTAGTTTGAAATTGTCAAAGAGGTTGACCAGGGGGTTTCCAAGGGCAATGGAGTTTAATGAAGTTCAAAGGCCGGCTGGCTCGGGAGGCCTATTTCCAACAGTGGGCGTTTCTTGGCTGAAATGAAGATGATGATGATGATGATGAATAGGCTAGTTCTCCCCATAAGGACCGGTTTATTGGTTATACACCATTAAGGAAATAGCTTCACTCATTTCATATTGTAATAACCTGTGTATTCTTTGGATGTGAGCTACCCGACTGACGGAAAAATCCGAAAATTTTGCAACATAAGCTTCATTCCGCTATCAACTTTCAGTCCTTTCTTTAATGAACTTTGGTTTGTCACAGGTCTGAAACGGTGTCACGTGACTTGATAAAATTTTAACAGGAGCGGAAAATCTAGATGTGATCGATGGAACTCTAACCGTCGCGGTAAAAGATACCGTTACGGTGCAAAGTGATCACGGACAAAAAGACCTATAATAATTTATTATCATCATCACAGCTCATATACGTCCCCACCGAGAGGCTCGAGCCTACCCTATGTTAGGGTGATTAGGCCTTAATCAACCACGCAGGCCCAGTGCGGATTGGTGGACTTCACATACATCATTGAATCTCTTTGCAGATGTATGCAGGTTGCGTCACGATGTTTTCCTTCGCCGTAGGAGCGTCAGGCAGATGTGCTATGAAATTCAAAAATCGAAAAACACATTGGTTCATGGCGGTTTCGAACCCCGGAACTCCCAATTGGGAGGCAAGTGCCGAGTCCACAGCGCCACTGACGTTCTTATTATTTTATTATACAACGTGTCAATAGAATAATGCAAAACCTCAGACACCCGAACTTATTTTTATTAAAAAAGAATTATACAAATTATGAAAATAAATTGTTGCGCATTATTTACGAATATATTTCAGTATTTTTCGGTTTGTTGCTTATCTTGCTCTTGCGTCTACGAAGACGTAGCCGTCGCCAAACTATTAAGTAATCTGTGCCGTCGCTCGCGCGCCGCCGATTAGAGGCACGGTAGCAAAGATAGAGTCAAAACGCTCCACACACAGGCGGAAGCGGGTCGTTAGTTGAACTGCGGTAAGCGATTTACTTGCGTCGCGTCCGCCGCTTTCGCGGGCGGTTTTTGTGTGGAATGGTCTATAGAAACACTGACATTACGAAAAATTTCGCTCCGCTACAGTCCCGCTTACTGCCTCTGTGTGTGGAGCGCTTAAGTAAATTTAAAAAGCGGCATGGTTGATTTTTTTAATAAAGCATGACCCATATTTCATATTTGTGGTGTCAATTGTACTACCCAATCTGAACAAACTAATTTTAGGTTTTGCGAAATTTCATTAACATGTTGTAAAGGCGAGTAAAATAGGTCAGAATATTTAACAATTAATACTATTCCGAAGTGATGGATGTGTTCCAGTTTGTAAGATCATCACCGCGAATCTATAGAATGCGGAAAAAACCATTGTAGTTTTTTTAAGGCTTTTCAAAGGTGTGTTTATGCTTAAAGTGGCATAACAAATATTCCATAAACAATAAAAAAATATCACATCATACCAGGATCAGTGTTGTTGTGAAGTGATGGTGTTCCTGATCCTAAGAACATCGGACTGAATTGAACTTGGGAAATCCATTTGTAAATTGTTAAAGGCTCTGTATAGGCGTTTTCGCACGAAAGAGCCCTGCTTATTTAATGAACTAACTTATATTTTAATCGAGAAACATTATAAAGCGAAACGTCAGTGCTTGTTCACCTCATAAGGCTAGCCGCACACAATATACAATAATATTGACAATAGAGTTAGTAGACAATAAAGATCAATATGGAAATGTAGCTGTATATACACAATACTATTGACAATATTGACATTATCTATACTAATATTATAAAGCTGGAGTGTTTGTTTGTTTGTTTGATTGAACGCGCTAATCTTAGGAAGTACTGATTCAAATTGAACAATTCTTTTTGTGGTGGATAGTCCATTTATCGAGGAAGGCTCTAGGCTATATAACATCACGCTACGACTAATAGGAGCTAAGCATTAATGAAAAATGTTGTAAAAACGGGAAAAAATATAATGGCGAAACGTAGTTCGCGGGCACAGATAGTTGTAAATATTATTGTATGAAAATGGCAGCGGTATCGAAATTTTCCGCATTTGCGGATATTTTCGAAATACCAGCTTAATCTTACTTAATTTACGAGCTATTTAAAATTTGTATTGTCAATACAAACGTTATAAAATAATTTCTTTATTTGTAAAAGATTTTAATCTTTTAAGTGACTTTATTACCTATATGTATTCGAATTTAAGCAACATTACCAAAAGAATTGTTTCCTAAGTCATTTAAGTAACTTGTTGAGGAAGAACTCAATTATTTAATTAGATAAGCTCTTGAATATTTTGGGTATATAATAACGTGTTATTCCCCTAATACCCCTAACCCACAAGTTATCGTTCATCATTAGCCCTGCAACATGAGATGATAACCATTAGACGCAAATACTTGAATTGCTAGATCCTATTCCCATTCAATTGGGGGATATAACATCAGATCTTAGGTGACAATTTCACCTTTTAAGGGGTTATTACCCTATCGTATAGATTTTTTTTAAATCGATCTACGATGGGCCGCGACCGGAAGGTTGGTGGATAAAATAATCAAAATCAAAATATTCTTTCTTCAAAGTGACTTGATATGAAGCTTTTTTGAATCGTCCAAATTGTTTACCTATCACCCATTCCGGAGGGATTTTACCGGAGGGTGACTCTGTACCACCGGTGAGAGACTCTGCACCAGGGTCCTCTGCTTGGGTACCTCCGTCTGATCTATTTGCTTGCATTGCTGTGTTCCGGTTTGAAGGGTAAGATATGGCAGTGAAATTACTGCGTACCGTGACTTTACATCTGATGTCACAAGTTGGCAACGTACACTATGGCTCTTGTGGGGGTTGCAGTTTTGCTGCGACTCTCACAAGAACCACATGTATTATAGGTGACTGTTACCACTTACCATTAGGTGGGCAGTTTGCTTGTTTGTCATCTTAGTTGCAATATAAAAATTAGGACATCTTTTGGCTGATAAGAAGAATAGGCCCAAGAAACTTATCTATCTACTTACTTCTATAAGAAGACTAGCAGTGCCCGAGAAATACGTTTCGCCATAATTATTGTTAAAAAAGCTCTGATCACCTAGGGGTGTGAAAACAGTTTATGACCTATTCTCAGACCTAAAAAATATACACAAAAATTTCATAAAGGTCGGTCAAGTCTTTTCGGAGGAGTTTGGTTACAAACACTGTGGCACGAGAATTTTACATATTGAAGATAGAATAGAACCTCCACCGTTTTTGAAGTCGGTTTGTGAAAAATTAATATAACTTTCGTCTAGAGGGAGAATGGACGCTGTAACTGAAATGAATGGAACTGTACATCTGTCGTATTTGTCACAACAATAAATCATTTTATTACTGCGTCCCTAATATAGCGAAGAATTCGAGATGCAGTAAATATATCTCTTCCCGAAAAGCAAGTGATCGTCTCGCCACTTCGTTATATCTAACTCTGGCGTATTCCTACCTCCAGCGTCACAGTGGAGTGCATGACTGGCAATTCACAAGCACTCTCCACAGATGTAACTTGTTTTTAAATACAACAGTATTTGCACCCACCATTCAAATTACGATGGTTCTGGTAATTTGCTCGAGTGCTTAATTTGTACGCAAAAACGGTAAGGCGCGAACGTAATATTTGCAATATACCTATTAATAATGTGATAGGTATATATATCACATTATTAGGTACAGCCGGCTTCAAAAGTAGATAACCATTTTAGTACCATGTCACACCAACTATTAACAATGCAATATAAGTGTAACCATACTAAATTAAAGGAATACTTGGTGTGACATGGTACTAAAATGCTTATCTGCTTTTGAAGCCGGCTGTACATATATGGGAGCGTCGGTGACGTAGTGGACTCTGTATGTACTGGCCTACTTATCGGGATGTTCGTGGTTCTATCCTGCCATGTACCAATGTGTTTTTATTTTTCGAACTTCATAATAATATGTACATTTGCCGACGTTCTTACGATGAAGGAAAACATCATGAGGCAACCTGCATACAGCGTGGGCCAGCGTGGTTGACTAAAGCCTTCTCACTTAGGGTAGGCTCGAGCCCCTCGGTGGGGACATATATTATGAGCTGTGATGATGATCACATTAAATTAATCTTATTCGTATTGCAGTAGGTATTGTAGTTGTTGTGTATTAGTGCAATTAAGAAAACTGAACAATCAATAATAGCACGAGCGAAACCACATGACAGCTTCTTTTTTGAAATTAATTGAAAATAGTTATCATTACAGTCTATCCTAGGCGACGGAAAATGTGCTATGATAGCTATTGTCATCAAAGGGTTTTCGACATTCTGATTTTTATGTCTGCTCGTATGCCTATAGATAAACTTTGCTCGCTCATATCTATAAATGAAATTAGTACTTACCTACTCACTCAAATGTTGGATTTGAAACAGACACAATTGATTGATTAATTTTTTTAATACTGTTGTTGGATACTGTTGTTGGATTTTTAATACTAATGTTGTTGGGTAACTCAAAAGTTGGCAAACAAGCATACTGCCCACCGTTCCTATAAGATCCACAAATACTCTTCTAACCCTTCCAAGGACCACAGTGTAAATTGTCAACTAGTGTATCAAACTTAAAGTGGCAATTTATAATTAAAGTGAAGAAATGTTTAGATTATGGATATATAAGTATTACAAAAAAAAATGTTTTCGTCCAGCGGCCCTATCGCCTAACTTATAGCGATCACTCGCTATCACTTTCGTGACATTAGATCAATAGGTCTAATGTCACAGGTGACTGCCTAACTCTCATCGCTATAAGTTAGGCGGTAGCCCCCCAGGTTAGGTTAGGGCGCGGCGATGTTGGCTTGCAGGATTTGCAGGACAAGTGTTATTCCTTGTCGCATGCGATTGAGGGAGGGCGGGCGGTGCACCATTGGCCTGCGTAGTTAGTACCAACTACCAACATTTTTTGTCGAAAGTTTTGCTATATACCTACTCCTTAACAACTAGTAATGGACTTCCGAAAAATAGCGTCTGACACCATTAATTCTAGGAAACAATTCAGTTCGTAGGTCATTCGACTCTTGCGCTTATCGCATCAAATTAAATCATTAATTGTTATTTTAACCACGATACCTCCACTGCTCGGCAAGGACTCCCCAAGGAAGGGGGGAGGAGGGAGAATAGTGGAGAAAATAATCAGCTACATATCTTCGATTAGTTTTCGCATTCCCCATTTAGAGTTCTGAATTTTCCAGCACGCGTAGCACAAGGATTGCGAGAGTATTTTCTCGGCCTATTTCTTTACACCGAAATGTCACTTTTGACAGTAGCGAATGAGATAGCTATTGTTTGATGTCGAGAAAGTGACAGTTGATGATAGACATATTTATCTCGGGGTCCTTGTGCTACGCGTGCTGGTGGCTAAAATAATAACTGCATTGTGCCAAGGCCACTACGAGTCAAATAAAAATAATAAATGCTCTTAAATTCTTCAATTTCCGAGGAATAAGACCTATTTGGTTAGTCTGTGCAACTGTTATGTGACTTCGTTGAGGCGAATAAACAATCAAATGTCAACACTCGAAGGAGCGATGACTCGGTGCGCCAGCGCATCTCGACCGTCAAACCAGTTGTTTTAAGCATTTACCTATTGGACTTCGATACTTTTTTTAACATTGCTTCTTCGTCAGCTCCACTTATATCTTAACATATGACATGACATTTAATCTATAAATAATTATTCTTGACAAAAGAGAAGAAGTGCGCAGGATCGCAGCCCAACTGGAAATAGACCAATCGGTAAGTATTGATTTTTCTGCGGGGTTCAATTGCTGATAGGGGCTCCTCAGCCCAACTTGGCTAGCTTATCCACCTTACCTAAGTCTGTTGCCATAGTGACAATGTTAAGACTAAGAGGAAATAGTAAGGACTGTTTTTCCGTGCAAACGTAGTCCTCCGTTTCCTTCCTGGATAATGGCAATAGACCTTTTTCGAAAAAAATATGGCCACTATGAGAATGTCCCTTCAGGTTTCTTTTCTTAAAATGTTATTATTTAAAGAAATTTTGCCCTTCAAAAATCATTTACGCTGTATTCAAACATCCAGCAAACTTTGACAAGATTATATGAAAAAGAAAAACATAGAAACACTGCCAAAGCATTTCCTTAATTTTTGATGAAAAAAGTAACTAAATCGCTCCAGTTTTCAGTTTCCGGTTTTCCAGCTCCAAGCAAACACGGGTAATTAAATCGGTTCAATTTTAGAGAAGCAAACAGGGTAATTAAATCAGTCCAGTTTTGGAGAAGCAAACAGGGGTAATTAAATCGGTCCAGTTTTAGCTTAGATCATTTAACCTGTATGAATGCTCTAAGAGTTTTAGAGAAGCAGACAAGGGACTACGTTACATTTATTTTCAGATCCGAACTGCAGTTGTCTCTATTGCGCTCTGCTCAGCTGCTCCAGCACAGCGCCACAGCAATACATTTCACAAATTTAAGAATTCTTAGCTCGTAGTGTTTCCTCTTAAAACATTTTTTTATTATACAACTAAGATTGCAAACCAGCAGACTACCCACCTGACGGTAAGTGGCTACAGTCGCCTATAGTACATGTGGGTCCTGTGGCAAGACCTGGAAATCTACAACCCCCACAAGGACACCAATGTAGTGACCAATTTGTGACATAGGGACCCACTAATTTATTATAGTTGAGTTTTGACAGTTGGTAATGTGACAATAGTTATTTGTTATACATGAGTGCAAAGTTGCTTTTTAACCGCGTGCTCAACTTTGATGACTGAGCAAGCGAAGGATTCTAAACTTGAATCACGAGCGCAGCGAGTGATTCAAAAATTAGAATCCTGAGCGTTAGCGAGGGAATCAAAAGAGCACAAGGTGAAAAATCTTTGCACTCGAGTGCAACACGTAATTTTTCATCCCCCCTTAGCGAGGAAATGAAAAAAAGCAAATTAAAAACAAAAGTACACCAAGGAGGATCAGAGTCAGAGTTTTTAACAAATTTAAAAAAGTTGTATGATAAATTCGGCACCATGGAGATGAAAGTAAATAGGTTTTGAAATCACATACTTACCTAGTGGACGCGATCTTCTAAATTCAAATTTACTTTAACCTCAAGCGGATAAAAACGGCTTTGGCGGTCCGATATCGAATAGCAAAAATACTCTTTCCGAGATGGGGGGATGAAAAAAAAATATTGTATAGAGCATAACATACAGGAGACATTACATTATATAAAAAGTATTTCATTTCACGTACAAAAGCCAGCCTTCTTCCAGTCAACCTCTAGATATTGTTAATAATTATAAAATGCGGAATTATGTACAATTAAAATAAATGATATGTGAGAATATTTATAAAACATTAACTTTACTGTACTACATACAAAATATACACTCGTGCAATATACCGGGTGTAACAGAATAGATAACATGTAACAGACAGATTTAATATGCTTAACTGTTAAGCGTATTAAATCGAAAGTAGGCATATAATAAAAAAATACAAAATTTTTTTTTTGTTAATCAACAACCTTAAATATTATTTCGATATTCTGTTACACCCGGTATAAGTACATACATATACACATATACACACACATACATACATACACATATACACCTACGGCCTTATTAATAAAAATTTTACTCCTTGGATCATCCTCGGATTAGTTACTTCGTATTTTGTCTTGTTTCCGCTGTTCCATGTCGGCTGTCATATGTCAAAATGAGACAAAACACGGAATTGAGCACGGAATAACTAAACTGAGGATGATCCAAGCGCTAATGTATATTACTTATTATGAATCCGAAAGTAGGTGAGCCAGTTCTTTAGTTGTAGGGGAGTCCATGATCCATGATCGCTTAGAGAGCAAGCTTAAAACAATATTGAAACAGAGACCGCTATTTTAGCGTATGGCGCCATCTGGCTCTCACTGTGGTTTGAGTACTGCTTTAAGCGATCATGATAAGGGGGGGTGAAGCTTGCTTCTATCTTTCTTCGGCTTTATTATCTCTTAACATTATGTGGGATGAAGCCTGCGGTCAAATAATGTCATGATGTTCATTTTTCGGCATGAGTCACCATGTTAATTTGAGATACTGTCAGTACTCTTGTACAGCAGTAGTTTTGGAGCGAGAACGCGCAAGTCACTAGTCGTTAGCGATACGTAGTTTTCTTTATTTTTTTATTTATAATAAATACTACTTTGGCTTAACAGAGTTAAAAAAAGAGATCAATAAGTTAGATTTCGTCAGGGCTGATAAGAGCTCGGTGGCCGAGAGGTCTAGGCGTCAACACGGTATGTTGGAGACGCGGGTTCAAATCCCGCCCGAGACGAAATTTGTTCTTTTTTGATGTTGTGGTGTGCCAATCACTTCACTATGGTCTTCGCGCAACTCTATAGGAACATGCTGCGCGCGCAGCAGTCTACCGGACTTGGTTGTTGCTTGACAACGCCATGTCATGTCAGCTGATGATACATATGAGTAGTATCCAAAAATTCAAGACCGATAGCCGAATCTTTTATTTGGCTCAATCACTTACATCATATTTTTATTACGTTTTTCTGTGTCGATAATTGTGTAAAACATAGATAGATTTATAGATAGAAACATTTTTTATTTACAAAATTAGGGTTAACTAAATACATAATAATTATGGTACAATGGGCGGCCTTATCGCAATGAGCGATCTCTTCTAGGCAACCTTTGGATGGACTCCATTTACGGAAACGAAAAAATTGGGGAAGTTGGCAATGTACAACATTAAACAAACTTAAATATAAGACATACAATAAAATACCTCCATATACATACATATACGCTCATTTCAAATGCAAGCTTATAATTTGCCATCATTTGCTGTATACCATACCACCCATAATTTTATCCATATTTCATTAAAATTTTTAAAGAAAATGCAAAGTTCTAAATTGCTAAGAATTCCTTCTCGAAAACCTCAGACACCCCAACTTATTTTTATGACAAAATAATTATATAAATTAAATTCTCGCGGATTATTTACGAAGATGTGCATACCTATCTTGCAAATTTGAAACTCTATGGTGGCACGCCTGCCAATACGATGCTGGGCCTTAGCCGTCGCGCTCCCGCCGCCGATTATAGGCAAAGATGACAGAGTTAAGTTAATTTAAAAAGCGGCGGCGTACAGCGGCGTAGTTGAAAATTTAATTTTGGATAAAATCTGACTATTATTTTTGATTTGTGGAATCGATTCTACTGTTCATTCTCAACAAACTCAGGTTCATTCTCAACATGTTCAGGTTTTGCGCAATTTGAATAACACGCTGTATAAGCAATGCTTAGTGCAAAGACCGAATCAAGATTGAGAATAGAAAGCAAAATTAAAATAAACTTAAAACGGAGTAAACTTTTCTTTGCCTTCACAGACTATATTATAAAAAAAAAAAAAAATCACTTTATTTCAGACATAGTCCATATTAATAATTACCTAACTGACAGTATATTTTTACATTTCATTATTATTAATAAATTTACAAATTTAAATTAATCAGTCTTCCAATCCCAATCATCAAAATTAAAATTAATCCAATTAAATAAAATAACAGTAAAATAACAACATAAAATGAATTAAAATAATTTAAAAATAAATAAAATAATGTCAACTTCCTAAATCAAATATAATAAAATAAAATATAATAAAATCAATTTAAATATCGGCCACCTGCGGGCACACCGGCCACCTGCATGTGTGCTAGTGTCCAGTATCTCCGCAGCGGGCAGTCCGGCTTGTCACTGAGCACCTTCAGGATGGTGTTGGCAGTCCCGCGCACCCGCCGCTCGAGGGAGGCGATGCGCAGCCGCACCACTGCGTGAAACCCGTTCGTATGCGCGTGCGCAAACATCGCTGATGCGCTGCAGTAGCGCGGGAGCCCCAACATCATCCTGAAGGCGTTATTGTACTGAACTCGGAGAGCATTGATGGCCCGCTGGGTACAGTTGACCCACAGATTGCACGTGTACAGGGTCTGGCAAAAGGCTTTAAAAAGGGTAATTTTTACGTCTGCACTACATCGTGCGAATCTACGTGCCAACATATTGCAGCGGACCGTCACGGCTCTCCTTTCCCTTTCAATGTCACGATCATCTTTTAAATTCTCAGTGACGATGTGACCGAGGTATTTGAACTCCGTCACTCTGATCAGAACCTCACCATTAAATAGCACAGGAGCCACGTTCTTGACCTTACGGCCCTTTGCCTGAAAGATCAGGAGCTCACTCTTTTTGACATTATACAGGAGGCCGTGAGCGGTCGCGTACTCCTCACATACTCTCAGCAACCTCCTAAGCCCCGCCATTGATGGGCTGAGCAGCACCATGTCATCGGCGTAACTTATACTGTTGATAATATGACCATCAATAGAACATCCGACACTGGTGCCGCTCAACCCAACAATCAGCTGGTTGACGTACAAGTTGAAGAGTGAGGGAGACGTCAACCCCCCCTGTCTCACCCCACACTCCAGCCCGTACTCATCAGAGAACTTGCCAAGCCACCTGACCTGGTTAGTTTGGTGGCCATACCAATAACGAAAAATATTGATAAATTCGCCCGGCGTACCTGTATCTTTCAATTTGCGCCAAAGAATATCATACCTAACCAGGTCAAATGCCTTAGAGAGATCCAGAAAGGCTGCGTACACTGGCGTGTGCCTATCGGTGTAGTACCTGACGGTCTGCTTGAGCGACATAATAGCGCTTTCAGTAGACAGTCCCGGCCTGAAGCCAAACTGAGCGTCATGAAAATTAAGGTGTTGTTTTAGCTGTCGCTCAAGCAGCCCGTCAAACACTTTCGCTGTAATAGTAGCTAATGAAATCGGGCGGTAGTTGCTTTTATCAGAGATGTCTCCTGTTTTGTTCTTAATTATAGGCACTACCACCGTCTTCATCAACTCGTTTGGTAAATAGCAATGTCTAATACACAACGTGAAGAGCAGTCCCAACAGCCTCGAAAGGTGCGGCCCCGCATATTGGAAATGTTCAATGCTGAGACCGTCGTGTCCGGGGGACCTGCCTCGGGTCATGTTTTTAATTACTTGGGCAACTTGCTTTGCCGTGACTCGAGCAGGTACCCCTGACACCACGGCCTCCACGTCACTAGTCTTATCCCCTTTCATTGGAGACTCAACCTGAAAGTGGCATTTGAACATATTCGCTATACCTCTCGGGTCACTAACGCCATCGACACTCACCGGGACGCTAGGCTTAGCGTTTAACTTTTTGGTATCCTTCCAAAATCCCCGAAAGTCTTTATTTTTATGTTTTGTGGCCAAATTATTCATTTTAATTGATTCTTGGTTATTTTGACAGAATTTTAATTTTGATTTGAATATTTTTCTCGATTCACGCATTTCATTATATATGTTGCCGCTATTGGGCCGACCGTAGCACACCCAAGTCATAAATTTTTGCCTAGCGTCCCGATGTGCATCCCGGACGAACCTGTTCCACCCCGCGACAGGGCGACCACCTCTAGGTTTGCGAACTCCCCCCCTAGGACCAGCGTGGCTGCTGACAGCGGCCTCCTGCAATGTCGTTACAATGGTAGTGTAAAGAGCGTCAATGGCAGCTAAGTGATCCGGACTGCTATTACTGCACATACAATCACAGCATTCACGAAATTCAGAGGAAAATTCAACATTTTTAAGTCTTCCGTTACAAAATTCAGTAAAACTGTCAATTTCATTTACATCCCTGTCACCCCAAAGAACCCTATTATTTATTGTGCATGGCAGTTTGACAGCTGGACAAAGTGACTGTATATTACACTGAATCTCAAGCGGATAATGATCAGACCAGTAAATATCATAATTAACTTTTACCGTCAAAACAGACTTTAAAGCCGCTTCAGTGACCAAGCAGTGATCCAGCCATCTGTGGCTGCCGTGCGCGTCGCTAACAAACGTATAACTACTAGAATTTATACCTAACATTTTAATGTCTACACAAGTCCAATTTTGATCATTGCAAAAATTATTTAATTCTTCACCAAACAGTTCCCCTGGATGGGCATTAAAATCCCCCATAATGTAAACAGATTCTATGTTACTATTTTCTATTATCGACGCTATTTCACCTAAACACTGACTTCCACTAAGTTGTCAGTAGAATCTGTAGGCATGTACACAGAGAACACAAGAAATGAACGGGCTGACACACACACCTCGATCGCTACGATTCGATCACTCGTACAAGGTAGCACGGAAACGCTATTAAACTTACTATTGTTCCATAGAAGCGCGACTCCGCCATACGGCCGCCCACGCAGTATTTCACTCGAAGTATCCACAGATGACTTACCGCAAAAACTAAATTCGCTGCTGACTTTACTTAACTCGGATATCTCGTTCGGTAAAAGCCAGGTTTCTTGCAGTGCAATAATGTCAGCTTTGCAACTGAGCCTTCGAATACAGTCTAGCGATCTTTTATATGACTTACAGTTATAACTGAATAAACTTACTGTTGTAAAATCCATTTTTTTTTTGTTAGCTATCAGATCTAAATTTCTTACTGTCTATTTCTCGTTTGCGAAATTCAATAAAACGGCGGAACGTTATACCATCGGGCCACAAATTGCAATCCAGAAATAAGCTCAGTTTGTCCTTAGGTACATACATCTTGTAGGAGTTGTACTCTCTTTGTTGTTTAGGTTTTATTAGATGCAACGTTACCTCAACGCCCGTTTTACTCTTCACATACGTTACTATATCTTTTTCGTCAGTCTCCTTATGCACGTTATTTATAAATAGTGATATTGTACTCGAGCTCGCCGCTTTGAATCTCCCGTTAGTTAGTGTACATGTACCTCTTTCACCCTCGAATCGATTCCTGTACCTTTTTCTTTGCACAATTTGCCATTCTTCATTCTTACTTAACTGCATATTCGGCGATTTTTGAGGTGTACGCACTGTAAACAGCTGATCACTCCCTGCTATTTCTTGTGTCACTACATTAGTCACCTTATTGTGTGAAGCGTAATGCACCGGTGGGGAATCTGTACTTGTCGGAAACACACACTGGGTCTCCACGCGCACGTCTGTTGCTCTCTGTCGAACAGGACGCTCCGGCTGCGCGTGCGAAAGGGATGTCGTTCTCTGCGATTGCACATGTTCCGTTTCTACCTGATTATCAAATGCGGAATTAACAAAATTTTGTTTTTGACCGCTAACATTCTCTGGATTTCGCGATAATTGTAATAATCCAATAGGACCACTATCACGGTTGTATTCAAAACTGGTCACTATGTTTTTTGTGCCTCTCTTCTTGTTAACAAAGTTATCACACTCAAAATCATTTACTATCGATGATTTTTGTAGGTTAACAACTACATTTTTTAGCTCTAAATGCTGGTCCATAGGCACATATGTATCTTTAATGGCCTCAATCTCGTACCTAAGTGCAATAAGGTCTCTCAACAGCCTGGTCGCGTCAAGGTGATCGAATGTCACCGGGGGTAATTTTTGAAGGTCACGGGCAACAAATATCGGCATCTCTTCAGGGGGTGTCTCTTTAATGAGGGAGATTATATCCTCCAACTCACGCTGAAGTTTCCCCTCTTTTTTTCGGGTGATTATCCTTTTAGTCTTCCTTACCGAGGTAAATAATAGTTTTTTTGCAGCACTAATATCTTCTGGCTTAAATGCCGTCACACACAATCGGATCATTGAATCCTCATCCATAACATCAGCCTTATTCTGAATAAACGACAGAACCTCGCTTATACTCGCGCACTTTAACATTTTAGCGGTGGATAATTCCTCCGATTCAACCATATTTGCAAACGTATGTACGCACACATTATGAATTGAAAGCCCAAGTTAAATACTCGCATTACGTTTGGTACCTTTCGGTGCCCATTTGCAAATTGTAAATTATAACAAAATAATAATTTATTTTATTTTATTTAAAAAGCTTATTTAATGAAATGAAACATACGATAAGATTTTATGACAGCCACAATACGCCACACGTAATACTTAATCCGGCACCGCAAGACCTTTCTCACTATGACTACGAAATTATGAAAGATTCACTCTCTAGTAATAGGTACTTTCATAGTCCGATCTACGTTATCGTGTTGATTTACTAATAACATTAAGTTCGCTTTTGATATATCGCAGTGGTCAAGACTTGTACTGAATAAATTATTATCTATACGTTTTATATTGTTTTATTGGTGCGTAAGCTTGTGTTAGTCGAAGTTTCGAAACGTTTATGGTGATAGGATCGTGTTATATTTGGTGATAATGCCGAATGGATGCGTTTGCGTTGTTAGATTATAAATTCGATATCTATTATCGGTTTCGTAGACTGGCTGTGTAGTAATGTGAGGCTTTATGAGGGTCTGTTAAGCAACATAATTTATCCCAATCTTTAATGAATGAATTAGCATTACGAGAAGAGATTTTATGTTGATACAATTTTTAGCATGTTCGTAGGAAAGAATTTTTATTTTATTCTCTCGTAATTGATGGAATTCTGATGGAATGGTTTCATTGTTAATTTAATCTTGCGACGATGTATGCAAACGCATGATAGCGATAGTAACATTCCGATGTTATAGTTTGATGATTGTGGAATGTCAATTTGAATTATAGCTTTTCTTCCTGAGGACTGTCGCGCTTGCAACCATTTTAACAGCATCGTGAGTTTTAACAGCTAAATAAAGGTTCGCCGTTTGCTTCAAGTGCTTGTTATTTATATTTCTACTTATTTTTAATTGCCATATTGATAAGTTCTTAGTAGGCATAGGCACCTTAATCAACACTTCGATCACAGGTGAAGGCACAAAATTCAACTTGAGTACAATCACGATAATGCCGTGCTCGCTGTCCATTAGTACACCTAAAATAGTGCGTAAATACAGCAGACAAATGTAAGTTGATACTCTCAAAAATTTCATTAGCATTTTATTTCATACTTACGCCCAAGAGATAATCCCCCAAGAAGCATTGTCAGTTTGTGTTACACAATCTTTTGTAACGCCACATGCAAGATTTCTGGTTACGTCGAGATTTTACTTTTGTTTGATAAACCATAAATATGTTATTTATGACTCGTGCGGCAATACACCATTTCATCCATTTTACTGCGTCCGCGATCAAATTTATTTCCATTGTATGGTCTATTAGTAATTTGATTTAGTTGAATATGAAAATAAAGAGTTTTATGTTTTAACGGCTTTTAGTTTAATATTTATATTAATGGTTGTATTGTTATTTATTATTATTTAAATTAAAATGCTTGATGGGATTTTTTTGCGTCAGATTTTGTTATGAGACGTATCATTTCATTAGTTCCACAGACATAGTCATTATATATTTTCGATTATATATGTAGTACTGATATAATAAGTAACTTTTTATGTTAGATTTATATATTTCTTCGGCCTGCTAGGAAATTAGATGTTAAACAGATACGATAGACATCTCACTGAGTTTTAGTTGGTAGTTTTGCTTTGTGGAGTTCTAATCTCACTAAGCAAAAATTCAAGCTGGCACCATACTGCACCGTGTATCAGGCGGAACTACTTGCCTTATTAAAGGCGATAGAACTTGCCTCCAAAGGCCCGGAGCCCAGGTACAACGTCTATTGCGATTCCAGATCTGCTCTGGAGACAGTGACTGTGGGCCTTTCTCTCCATCCCTTGGCATTTGAAACCAGGAAGATTGTCACAGATAGTAAGAAAGACATAAGGCTTTTCTGGATCAAGGCGCATGTCGGGATGGAGGGAAACGAGAGGGCCGATGTACTGGCTAAAGATGCAGCGTTAAACTTGCACACGCGACCAGTATATGATGCGTGCTAGGGATTGCAATCCCGCAGCTCATTCAATCCCGCGGGATTGATATGCGGGATTACTCAATCCCGCGAGGGATCACGCGGGATCCCGCATCTTTGAAATTATGTTATAAAATCAAATTGAAACTACAGATTTTTGTGTAACAATCAACTTTTATTAAACATTTTTTACATTAAGCAACAGAAATTATTTCTTGTCTATTAATTAAGTATAAGTAATTAGTAATCTGTTTTCTTAGATTCATTTTTAAATGTTTGGCATAGTTTAATAGTTTGAATTTTACGCTTACTCCTAACAACAGTTTTATATTTTTAATTCAGTCTTATTCATATAATGACTAATAAATCAAATAACAACTTTCTCTTAGATGCTATTACTATGATATCAACCTATGGTGATAACTTTTGAAATCTTAAGAAGCAAATGGCATTTATTGTATCATCTCCAAGCCTGCTTCTGAGTGAACTGCAAATATATCCTGATGCTGAAAACGCTCTCTCGGCTTCTACGCTAGTAGGCTGAACCGTCAGGATATAATCATAGGCGAGCTTCAGGTACTCTCCTTTGATTCCATCGGACTCAAAGAACAACATTTCTTTCTTCATATTTAGAATTTGCGGGATCCGCGGATCCGCGTTTTGAAGGTGCGGGATCCAGCAGATTAATAAAATCAGTTGGATCTCGCGGGAATGCGGGATCCCGTTTTGCGAGATTGCAATCCCTATGCGTGTCCCGTTTCATTCGTCAAGCGACAAATCCGAATGGAAGCGCTTGCCGAGTGGAATCAGCGGTATCAAAATGGTGAGACGGCCTCGGTAACGAAGACATTGTTCCCAGATGCAATAGCAGCGCACCCCATAGTCAGAGCCACCAACATAACACTGATTCTCACCCAAGTCCTGACGGGGCACGGCGGGTTCTCGGAATACCTGAATCGATTCAGGTGTAAGGACAGCCCGTCGTTCGTATGTGAGCCAGAAAAAGGTGAAGGAGTGTTGCATATTCTTTTGGAGTGCCCCGTCCATGAAGCTGATAGAGCAGAGCTAGAAATAACATTAGGGATAAAATTGTCTGCTACCTATGTTGGTAGCAGACAGATTGTGTTAGCTTGTATTAGCCAAAAAAGACCAACATAGATTTTTCAGTTATTGTCAAAAAATAGCCAAGCTTGTGGTAAAACGTAATAAAACCCGAGATGGTGCCTAGTGCTTCTATTGTATAGTATGGTTGAATACAGGGAGAATGGAAACACCTAGGCATCAAAACATCGTAAATAATCGAAAAGTCATTGTCGAATCTATAGTTTAAGTATAAGAAACTATATAAATTACAGTATCACTAAGTATAAAACAAAACGGATGTAAATAAAACTAAAGAAATAGAAGCAGAAAACATTTACTCGCCACATGTTTAATATAAATAGTATTAAGTTCGATAATGTTAAATTAATTTTAAGAAAGAAAATGTACCCATAGTCTAAGGATCTTGTTACTTGTTGGCTAATTAAACTGAGTTATAAGTGTTTTTGTTATCCCCCCATATACTTAGAGAAGTAAATGTTAGTTAAATTTAGAGAATGAATGTGGGTGAATGAGAGAAATACTAAGTATGTAGAATGGAAGTGCGAGAGGCAGAACTGGAATAAAAGTGTATTGTATATTATTGTGATAAAAAGTCTCTGGTCATGTCAGAGGAACAAGAATAAAAAAAAAACTCACTAAGCAGATAAGTTCTCGTAGAGATTGTGTAATGAACAAATTACTGCTATTTTACTAATTCGATGCAAACTGTAATGAACAACATGAGTAGCCTATGGAGATGAACATGAGTAGATCGTAACCAGAGTAATTTGCATTGACCCAAAACCTTATGCAAGCTCAAAGTACTTAAGCACTGGCATCCTTTTACTTGCAAGAACAACTAAAAATTACGTTATTTGGGTGATATCTCAACTGCTTCAGTAATACAGTTCGGATGAATTGGGCGACTTATGCTACTACAGAGATGTGTTAAGATTTTCAGAATCTACGCTCGAGCTTACTTGGAATGAGCACCGACAATAGTCAATGCGTTTAGAACATCGGTGTTCGGACGAAATGTTCTGATACATGACTATCACTCTCTTGGCTGTTCAGAGGCTCCGAGTAATGTAAAAAATAAATATATAAAAGTAATGTTATGTCAAAAATACATTAAATTGATCTATCACTTAGACTCCTGATATATTGCAAAGAAAAAAATGTCTTTTTTATCCTCTCGAAGCTGAGCCGAAAAAATTAACCTATAAAAAGATCTCATCCGTTCCGTTCAAAACCTGTGAATGAGTGTGAAAAACACAGACAAGCAAATGGCTAATAATGTTTCAGTTTACTCCTTTTTCGTTGTATTTAACTTGTGTCCAACAAACATTTCAATAACGCAAGGAACAAAATAGCTTTCCTAAAAATATTATATTTGAGGAACAAACATGTTTTCACAGTAACACTTATATTATGCAAACGCACGCATCCACCAGCAACGGGCAACGGTGCAAACTAGACCCCGTTTCTACGATGTTTTCATCTAAAACCAGTCTTCGTGTTTTCTAATTTAGGGAGCGGGCGGCATTCAAATCTGTGACCCCTAATTTATGCTAATCCCGAATCATGCCAATTAAAACGTTAACAATGCCGTTGCAATCTTTATGGCTTCATTGGCCGCGCCGATACTACTGAAAACGTGGTTAATACAAGAGGCCGATTCCATTAACCGAACCGAAGCTGAACTTTGTGTTCAGCTTCGGTTCGATTAATGTACAAGTCTCCTGTTTAATCTACCAACCCTATGAAAATGACAGCAACTTTTTACAAATAGATGATAAATCCTCTAGATATTTAAGAACCTCTTTAGATTAATAATTATTAGCTGATATATTACTTTTTTATGATTCAGGTACTGTCATGTCTACTTTGAGATTTCCTACCTTACTTTTTCCAAGTTACTAATTTATTGTGGCGTGGCTGTGCCAAGTACTGATAATGTGGTTAATACAATGGGTCAAATCTATTAATAATTATTAATTTATTTATAATCCACAGTCAAACCGAAGCTGAATCATCATCACAGCTCATATACGTCCCCACCGAGGGGTTCGCGCCTACCCTATGTTAGGGTGATTAGGCCTTAGTCAACCACGCTGGCCCAGTGCGGATTGGTCGATTTCACATACACCATTGAATTTCTTCGCAGATGTATGCAGGTTGCCTCACGATGTTTTCCTTCACCGTAGGAGCGTCAGACAAATGTACATATGAAATTCGAATCAAAAAACACATTGGTACATGGCGGGTCTCGCACCCCGACCTCCCGATTGGAAGGCAAGTGCCGAATCCACAGCGCCACCGACGCTCCTTCCGAAGCTGAATGCTGTATTCCATCAATTAGAAGGACACATTATCAGCTGCGCCATTTATTTGAGATTAAAGCTTTTCTTTGTACAAATCATTTGGCAAACAAGCGGGCTGCCCACTTGATGGTAAGTAGTTACAGTCGCCTATAGTACATTACTATATAATTATATAGTACACACTAATTTACATATTTCGGTCTATTTATTGTTTTTCTTTTTAAGTAAGTTGTTTAGTGAATAAATATCTTTTCTTTCGTCTTTCTTTCTTCTACATGTGGCTCCTATAAGACATGCAAATCTACAAACGTAGGGTGAATAAAGAAAGCCTATGTACGTTTCTTTCTTGTGACATAAGATGTCAAGTCACAGTACCCAGAAATCTTACTGTCTGTTTTACCCTTCAAACCGGAACACAGGTACACAGTAATGCAAGCACCGCTGCTTGGCGGCAGAAATAGGCAAGATAAAGGTACCCATGCAGACGACTCTGGTACATTTTCTCTCTGGTCTGCTTAATCCACCAATTCAATAAAAATGGCAGTAACTATTTACAAACTATAAATATATAAAGGTACGTAAAAACCTCTTGAGATTAATAATCGGGAGCGGATATATTTATCACTTTTCATTGATGCTGTCAATGTCGTCCATTTCGGGAGCACCTGGTAGTTATCTTTTTTCAAAAAGTTACAAAATAATTCATTTGCACTTCTTTAAAATGGATTTTTGGTTTAACCACCAATATTTGCAAATTTATTCAAACCCCTTTTTAACTGAATACAAGTTTTTGTTGAATTATTTTAATTTGTTCTTTAAAATATTTAATTCTCAGTTTTATTACGGACATGCTTCATATTATATAATAATACCTATGGCATCCACTGTATTACGAGGAATCTGGATAACGACGAATTCAGAACAAATGCATTAAATTAAATATTTCAAAGGTAATACGCTTCGATTGCTCGATCGCAACGGCTCCGTTAGTGGAACAGACCCTCTGTTGTCTCACCCCTGTGCAAATATTACGTCGTAATGTTTTTTAATTAAACTTTCAATTTCCATACTACGTTAATCAACAAAAAAAATTACGAATTTGCATGATAATATTTTTTAATCATATACCCCATGTTGTTACAAGTTAATTCTGCTTTTGATGAGTCATGGACGGTTTTGATCAACAATGTAAATTGTTCAAAGAAATCCGGATATATATCATTTGATATTTTTTTCAGGTAGCGTACCACATAACTACTTAGCACTGAATACCTCAAAGATAATAAGTACTCGGAAATGCTAAGGCGCAGAATTAGTTTCAGCTGTAGCTGTAGCTGTACCTCTTCTTACGAAAACAATCTCTAGTAAAATTCTTTACAGAAATAACGATTCAAGATAAAAAGTGAGACACAAAACATAAAATCAAGTTTAAGTTACATCAATATTCATAGGTTTACGCAGTTTTATATAACAAATTTGTGGAAACAATGAAACTACCGCTGATAGTAAAATTCATTTTCTACTTATCTGATTTATGACGTTACTAGCTGTGCCCGCGAACTACGTTTCGCCATCGAAATGCTTAAGGCCCATAGTGCTCCCAATGACCTTGCGTCTTTCGTCCCGCACTGATTACATAGGAGTGAGTGAGTGAGAGTGAGGGGAATATTTAAGCAAACCTTTACGCGTAAGATGAATTATTTAAATTAAACATTAATAAAAGCAAATAAAAAAAATCTAAAAAAACCATCCTCTAGAATATTGTTCGCTTTATTTATTGAAATCGAAAGTATATGATTTAACCTAATATTTACGACGCGATTAGGTTTAAAGTTTTAAAATCGAAGCATGTTTGGGTCACATTTTAACCAAGTTTTAATTAATTTATCAAAAAATTAAAAAGACCATCCTCTATAGAATGCGTTGAATAATAACATATCTTTTTTAAAGATTTTTTTATTCAATATTTATGAAGAGAACCGGTTTTTTCTGCAGTGAATTTTTATGATTGACTTACTATGCGCCTTAACACAGTGTTTAATTTTTTCCTACATTTTATTCCATAACCTCCCGCACACGCACCTCCGCCTTGGTGACGCTCACTTCGCAACGGGCCGTGCAGCAGAAATCGTAATATTTCAATTTCGCCATAACTTTAAAACCAAACGTCCAATTTTAATCATTCAAAGACCAAATATTATCTACATAAACTGTACTTAGTGATGAAATAATTTATTTTGATAAGGATTAATAGCATGAGAAAAATAAATGCGTTTAAATGTAGTCCAAAAAAAATTCAAGATTTTTAAATAAAAAAATGGTTGTTGTGCCTCACTCGACAAAGATAGGTATAGAGTGTTGCAGACTTTTTTGTAGATATTTATAAGATCTACAATTAATTAGAACATTTTATGGTTCTATCTTTTATAGTTTAGGCAGCGTACGCAAAATAAGTTACTTTTCTGGTTGATTTTTTAACCCAAACCCAAATATCTTACGGAACCCTATTTTTTTCCAAAATAAAATTTAACCTATGTTACTCGTGGATAATGTAGCTTTCGAATGGTGAAAGAATTTTTAAAAACGGTTTAGTAGTTTTTGAGCCTATTCATTACAACCGCAGCGTACGAAAAATAAGTTACTTTTCTGGTTGATTTTTTACACCTTGTGTCCGAAAAACCCAAATATCTTACGGAATCCTATTTTTTTCCAAGCCTATGTTACTCGTGGATAACGTAGCTTTCGAAGGGTGAAAGAATTTTTAAAAATGGTCCAGTAGTTTTTGAGCCTATTCATTACAACCAAACAAACAAACAAACAAAATTTTTCTCTTGTGAAAACAAACAAACAGCGAATGTGACTATCTTATTATAAGCAGTAATGACTATCTTATTATAAGCAGTAATGACTCTTTTCTTCCACTCAGATGCAAAACACTCGCTTTCCCGTCACGCTGGTCCAGTTCGAGATGATGAGGAGCATAGAGTCCCGTCCGTTATGAGCTTATGAAACTCAAGTCAATAGCAGGTGAGGTTGACTTGAGTTAAGTAAGTTGTTCTTTGGATACCCAATTTAATCACTCGTACGCTGGAAAACAATATTAATAATAATTTATTATTATAAATCATTTATTGCCCAAAAATAGTAAAGAAACGGCGCAACTAAACAACAAGTGACAATGTCATATCACCTGGTACAGTAAATTTTACACTATAATTTCTATTTTGTGTGTGTCTCTCGAAAAGTTCTGTTCCATGAATATCAAGAAGAAGTCGTGTTCTAGCAGTACTGAACAACGAACGACTGATAAAACCAGAACAGCTATAATCCTATCTAACTTTAAATACATATATACAGAGATGCATTTATCAAATTGACTTTTTCGCGGTGAAGCAATCGATAGAACCAAACACAAAACCAGTATCACTTCCTAAAGCCACCCTTGGTTTTGACGAACACCTGACAATTTGATAGGGCGCGAATCGTTGCATCGACGTTTTGTTAAAATATTTTTATATGAACCCTTTGTTGGCGCATAAATTTTAGTCGAATACTTTATACATACAACATTCCAGCTACCCTTCTCTTAATTGCGGGTGTGCAGATTTAGAAAAGCGAAAAAAATAATCCGAATCACGTTTTTTGTTATATAATATTGAGATAGAATAAAAAGATATAAATGCTTTGAATGTAGGTATAAATGACAACATACATAATATATACATGGATTGGATGCAATATGAAAAAGAAAATATATTATTGTTAGACATAGGACATAATGAAGTCGTATATTGTACCGTATACTCAATATTCTGTCTTTCCTTTCGAAACTTTGAAACGGAATAGTGTTTTTTTTTTTTTTTTTTTTTTTTTAAGAAAACGTCGCCCCACACTAGGATTTTCTCCTGTGTCGTGGGTGCAGTTACAAACATGGAATATCACATGCACATACGACCAGACCGGAACAAATTTCTGTAGGCCATACAAAACATTTGTCCCGTACGGGAATCGAACCCGCGACCAGTTGCGCAGTAGGTGATCACTCGACCTCTGCGCTAAACATGTAATGTAATGTTTAAGTGTTAGGTATCTGCTTGTAACTGATTTCTCGTGAATGCTTAAAAAAGTTGTATTCAATCTCGTCGCTCTAGTCTACAGTCAGTCGTTGATGTGATGCTCTCATCTGGAAATCGTTACTTTGCCCCTTTAGGGTAATGGGGATCGTCTTAAGTGAGCAAGCGACGAAGCCGTGGAAGTGTTTGTCCAAGACACCGTATATTTATTTTTTTAAATTCATATATCTTTGTACTGCATGTAAACAGGCAACATTTTATTATCTAAACCAAATACAAAAATTCAGATTTATCATTCAAATGTCTAATCTATTAAACTATTTGGCACTGTATGCGCATACATTTCAAAATATGTAGTAGACTCTACACCTGTTCGGAAATTGGGAGAGTCTTCGCGAGAAGAATAGATAAAAAATTCGTATATTGCGATATTGTACCCTGTCGAACGCCTCCGTCATTGATTCATTCTCTAATTTCTTCTGCAAGTGTAAAGGTTTTTAATTGGCATGACAGTGGTCTATCAACTGATGAAGATGACATAACACTTGCCTTTCCAAGACGTAGGTAAATGACAAATGCGTTATGCATTTTTCAGCGTAAACGAAGTGTTTTATATGTTTATTGTTGAAAACGCATCTCCATTAGTGGATAAGTACTTAGGCATGTGTAATTTCCTAAAATTCTTAATAGGCGTTGATTATTCAGCTCTAGAGAATGTCGATGAAGTCTTGTTTTTATAAAGACTTTATTACTATTCCAAAAACGTCATTAATACCTCAAGCCATAACGAACGTGTAACCGATACCAGAACTATCGCATTATGTAAAATAGTGCATCACTTGATATCTGATAAAATATTTCTGATAACGTCTATGCTTATTACAGTCGCGTATCATATGCGGTAATTAATTAAAAATATGATAAAATCTTGAATATTTGTAAATTTGCATACTACCGAATGGAAAGAGCTTATTTTCCGTCGGTCAAGTACATACCTAGTTATTTGCTTGTATCGTTTGTTTTGTGGTCGGTTTATTGTTATTGTTTGGAATTATTTACTTTAAAAGGAAATTAATTACGCCCGTGGAATTACCCGAGTTAAAATTAGAGACTATCCTCATTTTTTTATAATATTAATCCGAAAGGATATTTCGAATTCAACAATTCAGTGAAATATTTCAATAAACTTAAAAAAATATCAAAGTGTTCATTGAAAAACCTTAATCAGAAACATCAACATAAAACGAACGTTCAAATCTGAAAAGTATTGTTTTCCGCTTTCTAGGCTTACCCTTAGGCGCATAACACATTGCACCGGACACCGCTGCGGCGTACGGAGGGACGAAAACCGCATGCGGCTGCGGCGGCACGGAACCGTGCCACCGTACGGTTTGCTCCGTATCACCGTCCGGAGCTGCGGTGCACGACGACGCCCCGCATCACCGCATTATCTATGTTGAGATCTATTAAGCGTATGTACGTCCTTTCTACGCAAAAATCCGTACGATACTGCGGCACAGTGTGGCATACCCCGCGGACAGGGTTGGATTCAGACCCTCACAAAATTATTGTCTATGGAAATGAAAAATATACTACTTGTCCAAAATTATACTACGTTGGGTTTTTTTTGGCAAAATGAGTCATTTGCAATGGCAAAAGCAAAATGGAGAGATTCAATCAGTGGCGTAACACCCCCCCCCCCCCCGGTCGAGTGCCGACTAAACGAAAAAAAAAGTAAAACACTATGCATATGCAAGGAATCCCCGGCTGGAGTTTGTCGCTGGCTGTTCCGATGGTGCCATACATATACATACAGAACATAACTTACTTATATT
Source organism: Schoenobius gigantellus (assembly GCA_963935595.1). NCBI lineage: Eukaryota > Metazoa > Arthropoda > Insecta > Lepidoptera > Crambidae > Schoenobius > Schoenobius gigantellus. The sequence goes on along the minus strand of OZ012553.1, from coordinate 24,910,255 downwards.
GTAGGGTAGATACTTTGATTATTTGTTAAATAATAAAAAGGAGAATGATCGAACCAAGAAAAGTTGTCAATCGAGCTGAGGGTAAAATTATGGTACGTTCGCGTAGTATCCTGGCATTACGATACTATATACTACACATCATGAAATAATGGTACAAATAGTATAATTATACTACGAAATCCAACCCTGCCCGCGGACCGCACCGCATCACCGTCCGGGAGTGCGGTGCCGTCGCGCGCGCCGCACAACCGCACGGTGATGCGGTGCGAGTGTGTTATAGCCTGCGGTTTTTGTATACAAATTAAGATTCTCTAGTCAAAATTAAAAACCGCAGCACCGCACACCGGAGCGGTGTCCGGTGCAATGTGTTATGCGCCTTAAAGCCAATTCAGTGAATTAAATTATACTGAAATTATTAACTCAAGATCCGTGCAAGCGGATTGCAAATTTTTCATGTGCGAATAAGAAGTAAATTGGTGTTTTATTATAATATACCAAAAAAAAAAACCAGTTAAACAGACAAATCCAAAATTAGAATTTCTTATGTGCGGTAATGCGGTAATGGAAAATGGATAAAACTCCAATGTTATACCATACACAAAAACGGAATCCAAAGAACCTACGAGCACATGTTCAAATCGAACGAACAAATCGCGTTTTATCAGTGACAATCGATTCGCTTTGCGTCTGCGCACAGTGATCGATGGGCTGCGCGCGCGCCATCGCGACCCCTTTCGTCACGACACCGCATTTGGGGCGTGAAGGGTGAATGAATAAATTAGTGCAGGGCTAATACAAATCGGTATGCAGCTGTCATTTGGCTCGATAATACGCGAGATCTTTAACGGACTTTGATGATTAGGAAAAAACGCTTTTGTCATAGTAATGCAGAGATGATTCGCGAATCCATAAACCGTACCAATGTGTTTTCAAATTTTGAATTTATACGTACGTTTATTCGACGCCTTTACGGTGAAGGTAAACATCGTGAGGAAACCTGCACACACCTGTGAAGAAAAAAATTCAGGCTGTGTGTGAAGTCGACTAACCCGCACTTGGCCGGCGTGATTTACTAAGGCCTAATCGCCCTTTTTTTTTGAGGGGGGGAAATCCTTCTTACGGATTCGACAAGGGGCCGACTGATAGGGTAGCCGAGCCTACCATGTATATGAGTTGTTGATGATTTGTGAAGGTGCCGAACTGGATACAATTTTGGAGAATTTAGCCAGCCAAATCTTAATACTTGTAGATAAAAATAGTTTTACCACTAATATATCAAATGTGACAGCGTGGGTAGTTTCTTAGTTTGCTTTTCTTTAACTTAGCTTCGATATTGCAGCTAATTAATAGACTGCTGATATTTTATGATTTTATACCTGTTTTTCGGGGGGACATGCGCAACCGCACCGTACCCGCCGATAGCTAGACGACGGGCGTGTGTAAGGCTGGCCCGGCAGAGTGTCAGGCCGACCCACTAAAACCTCCAGGTGTTCTCCTTGCCCTTGTGGGGGCGCATGGTAGGGTCCACACTGCGACTACCACTATCAGCGCATCCGGGCAATCTCGACCAAGGGGGGATTGCCAAAAAACACCAGGGTAATCCCCAGACGGAGGGCCTTACGGTGGCTTGCACGGGGCCAACCGTGCACGCAGGCCTCCACGGCAGGGTCACTAGACGGGCATTGTTTGTGCAAATGCCCGCCTTAGCCTGCCTATCCGTCTGCGGCGGAGGAGAGCGACTTGGGGATCTTCTTCCCGCTCCCTCTCCGCAGCCTCCTTCTGCGTGATGACGTCCTCGCAGACGGAGGCGATAGCCTCTCATTCCGTCTCACCGCGGAGCATGGCCACGACCATGCGCGGCTGCGAGAGGTCTCCGCCTCCCAGCGCAGTGTTAAGCTCGCTGCGCTGGGGTCGCCAGGCCGGGCACACCAACAGGGTATGCTCGGCAGTGTTGTCGGGAGCGTCACAGTGGTGACACCGCGGTGTTTCCTCCCGACGGGCGACCCGATGCAGGTAGTGACCGAAGCAGCCATGCCCGGTCAGTACCTGCACCATGTGGAACGTGAGGCTGCCCTGCCGGCGCCCAACTCACTCCTCCAACACCGAACGAATCGCGTCGATCGTCCGGTGGCCTGCAGCTGGGGAGGCGAGTGCCTCACCCCACTGACGCAGAGCTTCTCTCTGCACCAGGGTACGAACCCGCTTCACCTCCTGTGGAGAGGATCATCCCCCCGTTCACGGGTAGCAACCCGATGTCGATCAACACCTCCGCGAGGATGCGTGCATCGACATGCTGCGCCGTGGTTGACCGTGCGATAAACTCGCACGGCCCGGTTCGTAATGATCCTCTGCGGACGTCGCAAGAGGGTCACCGTGATTTTATACCTAGATATATCTTAGTTATCGTCATCGGGTGACATCTCTGAAATTGCTATTGGTGGTTTCACAGTAAACCATCTCTTTTCAGAAAATACAATGTGGTGAATTTCAAAAGTATAAAAAAAACTCATGTATCATACAGAACACAACATTCCCTGCAGTTATTATCGTAAAGCAAACATCATCGAGTTTATAATTAACGCCAGTAAAAAGGCCATATTAAATGTTACCCCGTGATGGTTGCAATGCTGCGCCATTAAAGGTAAGCGGCTACTCGCTAAACAAGCTAGTTCAATAAAAAGCGGCCGATTTTGGCGCACGAGCATCGTCGTAAATAATACAGCGAACGATGTTCTTATCAAAGATCTTGGTTAAGTAGCGTCGCCTGTATCGGATTTCTGTTTATTGCTGCTACCGAGCAGAAGCGGCGAGTGAGACGTCCGCGATCAGATCATACCGCGATAAAGTTGATTATCGAAACTAGTTTCGTTACGTTTCCGCTGCGTTTTCTTGTGCGAAGCGTTTGTGTGGTTAGTTGAGTTTCCGAATGTCCATTTTTTCATTAATACAACTAAAAGATACAAAACTTTCGTATGACTATACCTCGTCACCCTAGGCGAAGTCCCAACTTGATTATACGTAGGCGTTTCCAGGGGTGCGTTCGGTGAATTGGTCTTCCGATCCTGAACGTATCTCCACCGAAGGCGGAAAAGTTTCGGAGGGTAGTTAAACCGGGCATGAGGACACCGGCAAAATAGCCGCTTCCTTCGGTAGCGATAACGAGTCCTTCGGTATTCCTAATTGGGTGGTCTAATCAAATTACCCCTTCAGCATTGTAACACACTCCCCCGCCTCAGAAAAGTGGGCTTAGTGTAGTACCATCGACATTGGTTCGAGCGTCCCGTTCTCATCAGTTGAGTGTGAGTGAGCGCATATAAGCGGAATTTGTAAGAAAATGCGCTTCGAGTAATAAAATCGAATATGAAAAATTAAAAACAACCATTACCAAATTTTTCTTAAATGAAAGTGCACGATGAAAATTAACATTTTTCAAGCATAACTCGAGTCTTATTCGGGCTATTTTCTGATGTAGTTAAATATAAAATAATCAAAAAATTAAAACAAACAAATCCCAGACACATTTTGAAATCAATTTTTACATTTTTCTATGTAGTCTTCTGGAACAATTTTCTGTTAATGACCCCATTAGGCGTCTTGGCCAATTGCGGTCTTTTGTTAGGTAGATCTCCTGCGTCAGGCTGCTAAGTAGAGTGGGCGATTCCCTTTTTTAAGCAGGATAATCTTTTTCGAAACCAAGGAACTAAGCTGTCTAAACAGTTCCGTTTGGGGACCGGGAAAACCTAGTTCACCAAATGAACCCCCCTAAGACAGGCCCAGTGGTATAAACTTCTTCTTAGTCGGTTTCATTGTTGCTGAAGGACGTGTCCTTGAAGTGTCAGAAACTTCCATGAAGTCCTATTATAGGCTTAAGGCTCTTAAGAATGCCACTATAGGAAGTCCGGTTAGAGTGGCCACGTAGATCACGCCATCTAATCGGTGATCGCCAACGGGGTCTCTTTTTGCGTTTCATCTTTCCCACCACAACGAGCTTATCAAAGATGTCAATTATTCCTGCGGGTAATGTGACCTAAGTAACATAGTATCTCCTGGAAACAGTAGGTGGTTGACAAACGAATGCTAATACGCAGTAACTTCAGAATAAACATGTTTGTTCTTTTGGTCGTCCACAGAATGAATTTATCCCCGACTCCACATCTCTAAAGTGCCAATTTTTAAACGTTCTGTTGCCCGGATCGTCCATGATCCATTACCGCAGAGAAATATTTGGTAGTGTTAGATATCTTTCTGTTTTGCCAGATACGCGATAGATTGCTCGTAGCAGCATTGGCCATTTGAGTTATTCTTCTGATTTTTCTTTAACATCCTACCTGGTTAGTTGGATCGGACTGAAGTTGGAGAGATCCGAGGTATACGAATTCGCTGACAAACTCGATATCTGAGAATTCTTCTGTTCTAGTTCTATAATTTTTGTTTTTGAGTTGTTAATACTTAGTCCAACCAGTCCACTTTCATATTCAATTCTATGGAACAAGTCAGTCAGCTCATTCTCCAAAGATGCATCCAGAGTTTAGTCTCGTTTCCATATCTCTAGTTACTGATCTTAACCCGGCGTGAATGAGGTGAGAAATTGTTACACCAGCTATGAGGTGGGTATGATATACCCAAAATTTTGATGTTAAATTTTTGATACTATGATTGTGTAATTAGCATTTATGCTTAAGATATATTAATAATACGATCCATTTAAGAAGGTGAGTACATTAAATATCAGCATTTTGTACAAAACGCGTTATTTTTTATTGAAATAACAAAGTATCAAAATTTTCTTTGAACAATTACAAGTTTAGGTGGTTTTACTTTCTTTCGCATAAAAATCAAGCGAAATCGTAATTTTTAGGTTAACCAGCATATGAATAGTATATTTTAATTTTTGTGACTAAAAAGGAACTAGAAAGTCTTATCAAGTCATTTCATAAAACACTGAGAAAGTTACACCTACAAATCATCACAATTTCCGCACATAAAAATTGCTTGTTTACTGGCATATATACTGGCTTCTCCCATTTAAAAAAAACATGCACATGCACAACATAACAAACAAACACTAACAAACACATTTGTATTTTCATCATGGCGTAAAATTCATATAACCAGCACAAGTTTTTTTTTGAAGGCAAATAGGACACCAAAGTATATAAAATTATTCTGGAACCCAAATTAAGAGCCATTTCCTTCTGTTTTTTTAGGATCTCATGTACATAAGACATCTTGAGAAATTAAAAAAAATGTCGAAATCCTCTATATAACTAATAAATCATAAACTTACAGTCTGCAAAAAAATGTAACACCGACTACGAGGTCGGGTGTGACATACCCAAGCCACGTTTGTGCACCTGTATCTGCCATCGTCGCCAGCGCAATACTAAACTTGACACTGTATCTTACCCCTGGCGCCCTCACCTCCAGCTATTGCAACAACAGGACTCACATAGCAACAGTAACATTAAATAATTTCCGTTCAAAAACTTCACGGGTATGACATACCCGACCTCACTCACGCCGGGTTAAGACCCCCGACAGAGACTCTTTTCCCAAATCCTCCAAAACTTTCCTCGCTATATAAGTATAAACAAGCAGAGACTTTGCTTACCAAGTTACATAGAGCGATTCCCCTACTCTCTTACTTTGAGAGTCAGCTCTCTCTCTCCCTAGCTGTTCTCTTACCACTAAAGCACGCCGCGCACTAGCAGTATTTTACAACTAATATCACATTCGAAATTTCCCATGTTCCCATGGCCTTGTCCGGTCACGGGGCGTCCCTCCCCGGCGTATCCTCTTCGTCTCACGACAGGGAGGATGCGGCGGCGATGGGCGTGCTCGTGCCAAGGCGTATTTGAGGGGGCATCGTTGGGTTTTAGTCGGTAGGCCGTGGTCTCTGGCTGGCACTTTGCCCCCAGTGGCTGCGTAGAGTCCGACATAGCCTCGCGTCTTCCCAAGCGCGAGGCATGCGTAAAGCATTTCCCAACGTAAAAAAAAATAAAGGTTTAGAGAGTATCTAGCTGATCATTCTACGCTTCTTCACTTCACTATATCTTCACTCGCATTGATATTGATTATAACTTGTTAATTTATTTGATATGCTACATCTAAAGTAAAAAAGCTATGTAATTCGAAGCTTATTGCCGAGATAGACACTTCCGTTTCCCGTTGTTTCAAAAATATTAATGAGTTATACTCTTTACGACGATGATATACTTTGGTAGACTTAACAGTATCGCCATTTACGAGTGAGTACTCTATTACTGACGTGAATATGGTAATAGTTAAGTTAGTTAGTTAGTTGATATGGTATCCATATTAATTTCATAAATATGATTGTGACCGGTAATTGACGACACGTTTAGCGCAGAGGTCGAGTGATCACCTACTGCGCAACGGGTCGCGGGTTCGATTCCCGTACGGGACAAAATAAATGTTTTGTATGGCCTACAGAAATTTGTTCCGGTCTGGGCGTATGTGCATGTGATATTCTATGTTTGTAACTGCACCCACGACACAGGAGAAAATCCTAGTGCGGGGCGACGTTTTTTTTAAAAAAAATCTACATACTATACAGTTCAATATACAGTGTGTAAGAAAACCCTCTTAAAGGAGGGTTTTGTTTATAGGCTTTCTAAAAAAGAAGTTACAATTAAAAAAATACAGTGATTGACCATTTGTGTGAACTTAGATATAGTGCGAATTGCGAAATTGTACCGATGCAAGAATTGTACGGGTGGCTCATTGTACAAACTGATAATTTGAGTAAACAGATAATTGTACGAATTGAGATATTGTACCATTGGCGACGCTTTCGTAATGTCTACTATTACATATTGTTTTTAAAATTAATGCATTTGTTTGACACAACAAAAAATGTTTCTAACATCAGTATTTACACGTAATCAATCTAATCAATCAAATCAAGTCGCCGCCGGTACACAAAGAGGTAAGCATTCGGTGTTACTTTTAAAATATTAATGTGTTTACGCTCGAGGAAGAGCGAGTGGCAACACTGCATATAGTCTGTGCATGTGAGAACCTGTGGCGGCCGGCCGCATGTGACATGTCAGTTGAGTCGAATGTCATGACATTGAAATAGTTTACCGGGCGGCGCGTTTTCGAGAAATATATAATTACTCGACATTGGCAAATTGTCAAACCTGACAGAAGCTATTTAACCTAAAAATAGAATAGAAATATATAATTGATAGTGTTTTGCGCGGCGCACCAAATAATTTTCGGTGCGCGGGTCCGCCAAGTTTTATTGTCCGCTTAATTCGGGAGTTCTGGTGGCCTAATAGGCAAGTGTACCATCCGGTTCGGTGGATTGACAGCAGCCCTTCAGGAGTCACGACTTCCTTCGAGCTAGCTCAGGAAGTCCACCGGCTACATAAGGAGACCGAACCGGCTGAGAGGTAAGAGATACCAATTTTCTAGGTGCTTGCATTCGGTTTTCAAATCAGCATATTAATTCGGCGAATCGCCGACGTGGTGGAGTCTACTTCAGGCACCATCATAATGGTAAAATGTTTATTTGATTTTTTTTGAAGAATTTAAAAAAATGGCAACATAATAACCATCGTATATCGATTCTGAACATGCTCCTAAAAGGGTTCGCAGGGTTTTCGTTACACACTGTACATTAACTGTTCTACTAGGTATTTATACACTGACAATATTTATAATAATTAATATTCAAATACACAATTGATTTTCAATTCACTAGACAACGGTTTTATAAATAAGGTTAAAATGGCGATCACTAAGATTACAAATTATAATCACAGTAATTCCGAATTGTGAAAAAAGGGAAAATTTCACTATACTACGTTGAGTAAACTATTCTAAAGCTACTCAAGTAGCAAGGCAAAATAATGGCCGAAGAATGAACGCACCGATAACAATTGTTACTTCGGTCCCGCTAACAAGTATGGTCAATTGCAATACAACTTCATTCATAACGAGTATCTTTGTTCATCGGGACTTTTATGTTCATAAAAGTTGCAGTGAAATAAGTTTGCTTTGAAAGTGCCAATGAATAGGTTCTAGACGCTTAGATTGACTGATGTATTGTCTGTCTGGCCATTATGCAGAGTGTCAGAATGTCATGAATTTAGCAAAGTAGCATTGATTAATTGGTTGTTTGGAATATTCGTTTTTGCACGTACATAGACGTTACCTACAAATGAGGTGATGAACTATTCATCGATTTCAAGTCTGTTGTTAAATGAATATTACATTCAATTATTTTGGGGACTATTACACTTATTCCGCTAGTAGGAATGACTTTCTATCTTTGTTGTTTTTACGTAAATAAGAGGAAATCGTACAGTCCGTTTTTCCATACAAATGTAGTCCCTTGTTTTCTTCCTGGATAATGGCACTAGTTGCTCTATTTTTTCCAATAAAATTAATGGCCACTATAAGCATGTTCCTATGTTTTCCTTTTTTTATAAAGTTTTTTTTTTAAAAAAAAACGTTGCCCCACACTAGGATTTTCTCCTGTGTCGTGGGTGCAGTTACAAACATAGAATATCACATGCACATACGCTCAGACCGGAACAAATTTCTGTAGGCCATACAAAACATTTGTCCCGTACGGGAATCGAACCCGCGACCCCTTGCGCAGTAGGTGATCACTCGACCTCTGCGCTAAACGTGTCGTCAAGTTAATTATTAAAAGAGATTTTAAACCTTCAAAAACCTAAAAAATCGACCTAATTTTCTGCTGTATTCAAACATCCAGCAAACAAATTGAACAAGATTATATAAAAAAGCAAAACATAGAAACAGAGAAAAGGCTTTAATTTTTAACGCAAAAATTAATTAAATCGGTAAATTTTTCGCGGAGAAAACAGGGGACTACGAAACGTATATTTTGTGTACTTTTCATAGGTACTCGTATTTTCGGTCCCAGTTGCAGTTGTCCCTATCGCGCTCACTTCAGTTGTTCGGACACACAGCGCGACAGCAATACATTTTACAAATACCTATTTTTGAATTCTCTCGACCTTGGTGTTTCCTCTCCGGGGGAAGGGTATACCACTTCCCCCGAATGCCGGGGGATCGAGGGATCTTCGGTCTCCCCATCTAGGAGGGGGGGGGGGGAGACGATGCACGGCTTTCAACACCGCACCGCTGTGCCGCAGGCCTATTCTCTAACTTCGGTTGCTAACTAGTACTGTCATTTTTGAAAGGAACTTATCATCCATTACTGCTATCATAAACGCTGAGAGACATAGATTGATACATAGTAAATGATTTTAAAGGATGTCATTCACTTTGTTTTATAAAAATAAAGCGGTTTTTCCATTTGCGTTCTGCCCATCGACTTCGTAACAATCGACAGCTATTGTTAACTGCAAAGTGGAACGCAACGCAACGTTCGTCCTGTTTCCTGCGCTCCTGGCTCGATATCGCCGTTGCATTTAACTGGGTTACTGGAAACTTCTGCTTGTCTCTGTTGTCCTGGTAGTTGAATGACACTTTGAGCGGAATGTTTACATCCCCGGTCGCTCGTAAATTTCTTAGTTCTTAACATTTCAGTTTTACTTTAAACATCACAAAATCGTCAAATATATGTAAAATATGACATATATATTTGATCAATGCATTTCAACGTATTACGGTGTGTTTCCTGCGTTCCTCGCTGGATAATGCCGTTGCATTTAAACTGGGTTACTGGAAGCTTCTGCTTGTCTCTGTTGTCCTGGTAGTTGAATGACGCTTTAAATGGAATGTTTACATACGGTTGCTCCAAAATTTCTCAGTTCTTACCATTTCAGTTTTACTTTATCTTTTACGTTTTCAACGCCACAAAATCGAAAAATATATATGACGTATATCAATTGAACAATCCATTCCTACGTATTAGGTTGATTTTTACTGTCACTTTTCACCAAATCTATTCTTCAACTAACTACCGACCGTAGTTATCGATTAACTGCGCCCCGCGGTGTTATCCGCATACCGATCTCTTGGAAATTTTTCAATAAGTAGCCTTAAATATTAATCTAGCTTTGAAGGATAAGTCAGGTCTCAGACAAATAGCTGTATCACCACCACCAATCTTGCCTCTTCTGTCATTCCTAACAAGAACAAATCATTGCATAACAAACTGAGTAAGGATAGAGAGAGGGTTCGAGAAATGTTTCTGAAATAAGAATAATGTCAAGATGGGCACCTGTCAAAGGATGCCAAAAGTTCAGAGTAATGACTAGGTACTCTTTTGACATTTTAAATCTAGATTTTCGGTTAAAGACATTCAATACAACATGATCTAGTGATTGTGACTACCCGATTTTGTCCGGAGCTCCATTTTTTTTTGCTTGATTTGGGCGATAATAGAAATTTCGAGCCCGTCTGTCATCATCTCACCTAAGTTTGTCGCTTCCTCATAATGTTAATAAGTACTCGCAGCATTTTTGTAAAAAATAGAACGAGTTGATAATATAACCTGGTCTCATTCATGAAAATATGCTGAAATGCTGAATACCATATCACCGGAGTGCTCAAAAATAAGCTGTGACTTGTATTAGATTTATTTGTGGACATTTTAAAATGACATTATTAGAAAAATGTACTGATTATAAAATGTAATAAACTTAAAGACAATAGTCTCCCTCGATAACATTTTAAAATTTCTCTTCAGAACGGCTGCATCGAATTTGGTGAATTCTATTTGTTTCTGATTATCAGAACAAGATTTGTACGAATAAAATATTTGGAAGATTGTACGTAAAAGTTAAAAATTTAACTTAAGAATGTCCGCATTAAAAAGTGAGAGAGACAGAAGAGAGTAGAGCTCTTCCAAAATATTGACAGGCAATAACAGATTAACGTTCACTTGTTAAATTCAGTTTAGAGGATATTCTTTATGCTACGGTTCCGCCTAAGTCATGACGCGCTAATAAACGCAATAATGTTGACATCACACATAAGTTGGCTTAGCGTGTTAATGGGAATGTATATTAATGTACTATTAGCGGCGTTACACGTAAGTACCTACTCGTAACATTTGTGACATATTCCCCAGATGTCGCCATTGATTACAAACGTTATACTTATCGCGTTCAATAACGCGTGCTATGACGCAAACGTTAACACTAACAAATACTTATTTTTAAAACAACTAACGGTGGGTTTCAATATTCCATCTATCTGTAGATTTGGTTACTAGCGATACTTGGTTTTTGAAATTAGCTCCACACAAAATACGTCAATACTCTGTTTCCAGTAGACAAATCCAGAGATAGATAGGATATTGAAACGGGTGGTAAGTCGGCAAACAAGCATACTGGTCACCTGATGGTAAGTGCCTAAGTGGTAATAGTTACCTATAGTACATATGGTCCATGTGAGATTCGCAGCAAATCGGCAATCCCCACAAGAACCACAGCGTACGTTGCCAACTTGTGACATAAGTTGTAAAGTCACGGTACCCAGTAACTTCACTGCCATATCTTACCCTTCAAACCGGAACACAGCCTGCTGCTTGCGGCAGAAATAGGCAAGACGGAGGTACCCAGGCAGGCTATAATGGCACAGAGTCCTAACATATAATTTGTCAACTTGGTTTTTGCTCATTTTATTTTATTACATACGACCTTGTAGGGACGGACAATATTGGTATATTTTGTATCAGCACATCCTTGAGAAGCAGTAGGGTAGTTAGTGATAAAGTTTTATATGTATAAGTTCTAATTTTAACAAAAACTCAAATGATAATTTACATAGCTTGCGGATATTGTGGTTAGAATTCATACGATTCATTGAGAATTTAACAAGAAATATGAATATCAATTATACTTCCGCTTACACGGAATAATTTGAAACTGTAAACACGTTGTCAAGTCAATTCTAACAATTTGACGTAACATTGTCGATATATTTTCAGAGTCATTTGTGAAACATTATTTAAATAATAATGAGATGGCTCATTGTTTAATACATTTAAACTAGCTAATTGCTACTAATTCTAAATTAGGACCGTCGTCGTCGCCAAGAGTTTCTACTGTGTCCGGTTTTGTAGGTTTTTATTTTTATTAGTCAAAACTAAGGATAAAACCCGAACCCGGGTGGTATACCAAATTACTGCAAAGGTGGTAAATAAGTACTCCGCAAATTATTTCCACAGTCTACGAGCGTTGGGCATCACACTGAAAATAGTCACGCCACTTGGACCACCTCAATATGCAGTCATACAATTAGATCTTTCAAACTTCGCAACGGATTTTTAATGTGGTTTTCACCATCAGTTAGATAATGTATTACAGATTTTTTATATATATACACGTATACAAAGGGTGGAAGCGATAAGTGATCTCACTCCATTTTTTCTGAAGTCTGTAAGATATCGGAAAATTGACTACGGATCCTGAAAGTGCATTATGAGTTCTATTAAATACTATCAATAGTGGTTTATACAACATTAAAACAAACTGGGTCTAGCCGAAAAATCGATGTTATCACCATACATTTATTGGACTAGGCGATTAAAGGAAAAGTGACTGCTCTTTTCCTTCATTCGAATAGTCCGATAAACCGTTTCATTTAGCCTGGCTTACCGTTTAGATCAGATCAGAAGCAGGACTCAAGGCTCAATGCAAATGCAATGTTTGATTGTTTATGGTGAGATATAATTTATTATTATTATTTTGCATTTTGGTCACCCATCAGGACCTGACCACGGTAAACGTTGCTTAACTTTAGGAATCGTTACGCCGAGTGCGTACGCATTACGTGACTACGCCACCAAGCTTCTCGTGTTACCGAAGCATTTCGACGCTTTTATTTATCAACTATATGATTGCAAAAAATACTTTTTGGAGATAGTGCGCATTTTTTTTCTACGTAATTAGTAACTGTATTTTCATTACTTAATTCAATATATTATGTCTTAATGAAGTACATATAGTAGTTACGAGTTACGTTAGACGTTTATTGTATACAAACAACACACGAAAATTTAGAAAGACACAAACAGAGATACATGATTTACATACACATACGTCAACGTGTGCGTGCTGTAGCAAGCAAAGGGTTGTTTATGTAACAGGACATGGCGCTGATTTTCAGTTATCACCCCGTAGGATTGGCCGACTATCCATTACATAGAACCACATAAAAATAATTAAGTAAATTTACTTAAATGTATGTAAATTTAGCGAAATGATTACAAAATAACTTTGTATAGTCATTTGCGCCTCAATACCGACTTAAGGTCCTATGTCATCAGCTGAAGTGTACTGATCGCCCCTCCGCTGAGCTCTATTAGCTACCACATTCACGCGCAGCGCAGGGTGCAACATTATGTTATTCGGATATAGTCTTCTTTGTAGAGGTGTCTTTAGTCCGGCAATTCAATAGAGCAATTTTACTTACGACGACTTTACTTCAAAGTAGTTCAAAGGTACTTTACTTTGGTTTCTTGGTAGAAATCGCTGCTTTAGCAATAAGGCCGACTTTTACTTGTAAGTAGGTATTTTGTTTTTCTTCCATTATTTTGTTTGAAACAATAAAGTATTTATTCAATCATACATTACATCTCGTTAGTATGTAGAGCAATAACGCTGTTATGCGCTAACGCGTCGGTGGCGCTGTGGACTCGGCACTTGCATTCCAATCCGGAGGACCGGGGTTCGAGACCGCCATGTACCAATGTTTTTCGTTTTCGAATTTCATCATCATCACAGCTCATATACGTCCCCACCGAGGAGTTCGAGCCTACCCTATATTAGGGCGATTAGGCCTTAGTCAACCACGCTGGCCCAGTGCGGATTGATCGACTTCACATACACCATTGAATTTCTTCGCAGATGTATGCAGGTTGCCTCACGATGTTTTCCTTCACCGTAGGAGCGTCAGACAAATGTACATATGAAATTCGAAACGAAAAACACAAACAAAAACAAAACGTAATGTAAAATTAACCATAAACAAACTGTGAATGCTTTCCAAATTCTATTCGACGAAACCATAATTATATGATCTGTAGCTTTAAGTGTATTTTATTATAATATGTCTCTAAAAATGATCAAAACAAACGGTCTAAATGTCAAATTCCGAATTTGGAGAAAATCAACCCACCTAAAGGGAAGCACGGGATTTTGGGCGAAAAAAAACTATCTTTGTAAATAAGGCCAGGATAAACGCGAGATTTATTTTGTTTATGCAAAAATTGAATAATGACCAAAGATAATTGCAAATGTCACTGACGTGACGTGAAACGACGTTGACGTTGACACTTGACATTGATATTGTGAAATTAATTGACAAAGTTATTGTAATTATGATTTTAGTTGTGAAATTTGTGTTAAAACTACAGTGAAACCAAAGTGTTTTTGCAAAATTAGTGTTTTATGAAATTTTAAGAAAAAACGGTGTTACAATTGGTACATGGCGGGTCTCGAACCCCGACCTCCCGATTGGAAGGCAAGTGCCGAGTCCACAGCGCTACCGACGCTCGAATTCATAAATCTTCGCTTCGAATTTCATATGTACATTAATTTGTCTGACGCTCCTACGGCAAAGGAAACATCGTGAGGCAACCTGCATACATCTGCGAAGAAATCTAATGGGTATATGAAGTCGACCAATCCGCACTGGGCCAGCGTGGTTAACTCACCCTAACATACAGGGTAGGCGCGAGCCCTTCGGCGGGGACGTATATGGGCTGTGATGATGATGATGTTGAATCAAAATGATGGCTTTTTTCTTGCACGCTCAGTGTTTACTAACGTGATGTACCATGGACTGTACTCAGTAGAATAAGGGATCAGGAGAAGTATACTTGAAAAGAGATCTTCTTCCGAAATTAATCTATAATATAGTTAGATACGATATAAAGCAAAAATAAGTTCGCATTAATATCAGTGACTGTACATTGAAAGCTCACCCCAAATTTTATACCTGTCAAAATTACCATTTGTATAGGCCACTTTTTGTAAAATCGTACTTCTCTATTCGACAATTTGAATATTTGTAATAACAATGTAACACGAGGCCACAATACGGACGGTGTAAAAAATAATGTCAATATACGTCGCCCTTCAAAAACAACCCCTTTTTTACAAGAGAGAAAATACAGTCTTTACGGTATTCGACAAGCGAATTGAGCTGACTAGGCCACCCCTTGGATATGCAGGACTCGGGTAGAAGACCCACTACCGGCTAAAAACTCTCTAGATACTTATACCTCCGTGGAGACACAATCGGGATCGGCGTTGGCCATTCGTTAAATTGGCGGTCGACGTTTCGCTATTTTTTTCATTTGGAACAAAATGAAATATAGTAGAGATTAAAGAATTCGTGAAATTTCAAAATATTCCCGTAAAAAATTACTCATGGTGTTAAATAGAGTGAATTGAGTGTTCCTGGATGCGTCACTCGTCGGCCGATAGGTATAGCGACCGGTCGGGGCGAAAGTCGGCATCGGCTACACAGTTGGACCGCCGCGGTACCACGCCACAGTCTGATCTAAGCCGCAGCTATGCGCACATCCTCCCCATAGCCCAAATTCGAATCGCCCACGTTCGGGAACGCCGGCGTGACGACGCGAGCGCGAATAAATTCGCAGTTCGAAATTTAAAAAACCGATTCCGAACTTTTTACGTGAACTTTGCGAAGTTGCAGTTGGCGGCAAACGGTAAAGTTGTGTGTTGTGCAAAGTGTTAGACTGAAGCTTGCTAAGATTTTTGTTTATTATGTGCTATTACCGGTGTGCCGAAGGATTCTGTCGGTGTGAAGTGTAAATTTTTATGATTTTGTGCACAATTTTCATTTGGATTATTTTGCTCCGGAATTTTGGTTGGTTATTTTCCTTTTCCGTTTTACCCTCACTTTATGTTGTTTTTAAACTTGTTTAGTTGCTAAATGTTTGCGAACCTACGTTAAGTTTGTTGAGGAAAATCGTATGAAAATCATCGTAGTAGACGCGCGTAACGGCATGTGGCTGCATGCATGGAGGTGTTACATCGTTTTTTTATATAGTTATTTGAGAAACCTGTGTATTTATAAAATAAGCTTTGAACAAAAAGAATACTACGCAATTGTGTTTAGATATTTTCCAAAAAATTCGTTAAATTAAAGTGAGATATTCAAAGTAAAACAAAAAGGTTAATTTGTGTACGTAGTGATGTAAATATACGTACCTATTACATTTTATTTCGATGAACTATATTGAACTTACAGTATAAATGATTTTTTTTTATATTTACCAAATTATTATAAAAAATAATTACAAAACTAAACTTATCGTAAAATTCTCCACATATAAGTTAAAGTTAAGCGAAGTTCATAGGTTTTTGTTCATATAATTAAGTAAAATTTTAATAATGTTACCGTTAGTGAGCTCAATAATAGGTACATACATATTAATACCCATACATTCCTTCCGTTTTGGAATTTAAATGTTAAGGAATTTTTATATTTTCCTCTTGCACTAAGTGGCAGCGGTCATTATATTTTTATTAACTTGTTATTGCATTCGATATTACGATTATAAAGATTTTTAAATGCGATAACTATATTTTATTTTTGTTGTTTTTGATAAAACAAGAATTAAGTAGGTATATTTACGAAATTTTAAACGAAAGATGTAACTCGAATTTTCAATGATGCGCAGTAAAGACAATGAGAGACATTTATTTCACAATTCTTTAAAAACAGATAGGATATAATATTAAATTGGGCTCTGAATCATAAGAAATTATCGAAATAGTAAATGAAATGTAAAATATTAAATTCCTTTCAAATTAAGTAGGTACCTATTACTAGCGAAGTATTACTAGTCATTATACTTATATTAACAACACAATAATTATTTTTCCAATGTGAAAAATGAATTTCAAACAAAAAGTTTTGCTTATTTGGTTACTACGAGCAAGTTGGTCCATACAAACCTTCGCATTTATAATGCAGTCTGAGTAATTGTCATATAATGCCACATTATCACGTTAACAGGAATATTTGAACAATCGCGACATTTCTAACCATGCAATTTGTCATTTCGCGAACATATCGGTTGCAACCAAACTGTATTCGCGGTAAACGCTTCTTTTGGGTATACAGCGTCTTAAAACATAATTCTGGCACTATTTCGACATCACAAGGACAGAACGATGACTTACACAAAATTAGCCGTTAAACGTATTTAGTTACGTTACGCTACGCTACGTTTCGCAAACCTAAATAGACAATGGTCGGTGGGGTCTTTTTGGACCCCACGAAACCGTTTAAGGGTTAGAACTAGATTATACACATTTTCCAAAATGGGTCCCAGTGAAAGTACGAAGTTACATTCCGGATATCATTATTGAAAAAAGGATGTCGTAAGATTCCAATGGCAAGTCGTTTGGCATGCGTTAGGCTATTAGCTCTGCGGAAAAGATGCAAGAAAAATGACTTGAAATAACGTCCTTAATACGTAGAAGCCGCTGATGTTGTATAGACATTCGAATATGTTTTCAAACCGGTAAACAGTCGTTTATTTTTTTCCAAATCGACATTTTAATCAAGTTAAATTCCAACGTACCTTTTTCTGTCAGTCTGTAGCACGTTTAAGCCGCGGATGATTTTGAAAAAAAAAATGGGTTTAAATATATATATATAGAAACTTCGAGCAGGAGTACATTTCTTTCAAAAATGAAAGCCTGAAAATGGAGAAGTACAGGTTCCTACAATAAAATAACATTATTATTAGAGACGAAGAAAATTATATGGAACAAGGGTCGAAATAACATAAGTAATCGGTAGAGTAAGGGTAGAGTAAAGGAGTAAGACTTATGTATCTTTCTATAAATACGATTAGTGCTTAGCACATTTAAACCATAGTTCTGTCTCTGTCAACTTCAAACAAGCGACAGAGACAAAATAATTTTTATATACTACATTGAGCGTTAATCGTATTAATTAAGGGCTATGCGCTTCACCCTAAAAGAGGGGTTGCAGAGTGCTACGGCCATTACTTACGCGTTGCGGTTAGTATTTTTGGGGAATTTTTCGCAGAAACCGAACGGAGTCTGGAAATTATGGCAGATTAATATCCATGAGTTCGCTCCCAATAACAATTATTATTGTATCAGTGACCGATTTTGTAGAGCCCTTAGGTGCAGCCATCACGAATTAACACTCTGGCTGCCGAGCATAAGTTTCTTCTCATGCGTAGAGGGATTGACAAAATAATATTTTTAAAGGATTTTATTTATACACCACTAAAATAAAATTACCATAAAAAATTTAACTGCGTGTTTAGTATCGACTACCAATACAATATTTCTAAGTTTAAATGAAAAACAAAACATGAATAAATTTTATCTCAAATCTCAAAAAATGGGTAATCCCAATATTTAAGTACGGTTTACTCACGTCTAGTAGTAACCTATTGAAATTTAAGTGAAAAATTAACTCACACAGTCATACCTTGCATAGAATATGCGCTTGCACACAATTACTTATTAATAACGGAGGAGCGGGATGAGGCCTGACATGGTGTGAAACACGCAGATGAAAAATTTATCTACTCAGTATTTAATGAAGACTAACACCCAGTTTCTGAAAGGCTGTTCAGCGATAAAATTAATCAACTTATCACTGTGTTAGTTAACACAGCTGTCAAATTTATTGCAAAATTATTGAGGAAAGATCAATTTTGGGTTTCCAAAATACACATGAATAAAACAAAATATATGATTTCAGCAATGTGACTGTGTCTAAAAATATTTCTCATGAGAAATCAAATTTTTAGAGATAAGTAAATTTTGGCTAACCAACGTTTAGGAAACTCAAATTGATTTGACACTGCTGTTAAGATGACATGGATGTTAGTTGAACAATATTTTGATCAGCCTTTCAGAAACTGGGGGTAAGTTGCTCTTTTATCTGTTATTAAAAGGAATGGTTAGGCTTACACTCCCTCCGGGCGCGTGGGTAGTGGAGTCGCAATGTGGACCTTACCTAGCGCGCCCATAAGGGCAGGGAGAACACCGGGGGGTTTTAGTGAGTAGGCCTGGCACTCTGCCGGGAGAGCCCCACTCACGCTCGCCATCTAGCCAACGGCGGGTACGGTGCGGTTACGCATTTCCCCCCGAGAAAAGAAAAGGTTACACTCCCTAATCTGCCTTTCGGACCATATAAAAAATAACAGGTTAGTGACTCCTGCTCCTTGCGTCATCCTCAAAGCTGTCATCTCTCTGTGCATCTGAGTACCTTTTTACGAACTATACTCCGCTGTTTAGCTCGGTCTTCAGCTATCCGGATGGCGTCGCTATCACTAAAACCCAGTGCTAAGCGAATCTGGTCGGATTAACACATAGGGCTCCGTCCCCGAGGCTTCTTTCCTTCCACTATGCCAGTGACAAGTAGCTTTCCGCTCGCGGCTTCGCCCGCGTTATTATTGTTTTCCTGTGGGAAATTATATTTTCCCGTAGGAAAAATAATTTTGTAGCCTATTTAAGCCCGGATAATAAATTTCTTAGAAATTGGAGCAGATTTTAAATATTTTCCATAGAAACTTTCAACCCCTATTTTGCACCCTTAGGGGGTGAATTCCAATAAACCATGAAACACGTGTATGTGAAGTCGACCAATCCGCACTGGGCCAGCGTGGTTGACTAAGGTCTAAGCACCCTTACTTAGGGTAGGATCGAGCCCCTCGGTAGGGACGTATATGAGCTGTTATGATGATCAACGTGCTAGCAAAGGGTCCAAAGTACTCGAGTATGCTGCGGAGACAGGATGCTGGAGAGTCTAATCTTGAGCTCATTGAGTATATCATTCGTGGTTTGATGTGCCGTCCATAGAATACAAAGCATCTTTCTTCAGCACTACTTCTCGAAAGCGTCAATGCGGTTTGTGACATACATATTAAAATATTGCAATAATTGTTAGTACGTTACTTCATTGACTCAGTGAAAGCCCTAGTCAGGCTAGACGGGTGACGACCCACGACATCCTCAGTTAAATAGAATTATTGATAATTTGTCTGCAGAGGTTATCAATAAAATCTTGTTACCTACATCCTGGATGTCTTGTAAAAACTGGTTGCAGCTATAGCTTTTTGAGAATCTAGTCAAAGTTCTTTGATAAGATCAAATATGATTAACTTTTTATGATTAATTCAATTATGAGTACATTACAAACTACTTTAAATATTATACACATATTAGTTACCTTGACAAATAATTAACTTTAAAATTTTAGAATTTATAAAATTAATAATAATATCACTAACATGACTAATTTGACTTTAAACGAAGACATTTTATTTATTTAATAGGAACAAAGCAATAGCATACATATAAATACATTGAGAAGTTAAAATAATTTTCATATTAATGCCAATTACAGGCGTTCACAGCATTGTTGAAGAGTATCAATTAAATAAGGATACAATTATGGAGTACAGTTAGTATTTAAGTAAAGATATTGGAAACGTTAATTTGTTCTTATTTAGTTACAATTGTGGTAATTTTCTTTTAAAAACTCTCCTAAGATATTTCGGGTAATTTGACACAGACCTTTTCAAATAGACCGAACTCTAGCTGTAAATAAGCCATAAGTGGCTTTAGCAGTTAATGAATATGTAACTTTGCGATATATGATAAAATATTTGGAACATTAAATAAAAAAAATCATAACTAAGAAATTTCGTGTCTGTGTAATTGTCAGTCTCATGAACGTGATAAAATATTACTTATATACAACAAATGTGTCGGTAAGAAAGAGATAAGGACTAGTGCCTCTTAATTGAAGATTTACCAAGGTTTAATAGACATCCCGTAAAAGTTGTTGAAGTTAATTTTGAGACCCAACTAACCATGTGTTATATAAAAAAAATGTTTCATTCGCTTAATGGTATAGCTTTAGAAAAATACATACATTTTTGAATTGAATTAATTGTATTTCTTTCAAATTCTAAGGGCGAGAGAAAAATACATATTTCAAAAATACTGGTATCTTGATTCATTGCAATCGTGGAATAATTTTGAACATTATAAGAATGTTATTATAACTATGAAACCTTGCAATTTTTTTAATTGTCTAGTACTAGCCAGCGTGGTGGGAGACGGCCACAGATATAAATAAGTCAATGGATACGGCCCTGTTACCGTACATATACCCTCCTTGTGATAGCTTACTGTTGAGGCGTATTGTCACTGTCAAATCAAAGTATAAAGCGGAGTATACATTTGTATCATCTTGAATCTCAAAATCAAGCGTATCGTAACGCGTATCCGTATCCTAAGTGTGAACGACAATTTCGACCATGTCGCATCTCTCAACTTGCCATGCTAAAAACCACGTCCACACTTGTCTAGATCGTGTCACAGCTTTGCGTAATGCGTTTGATGATTGGGCAAAAATTGCCTCGGGATGGATCGCAGTGTATCACGTATCAAATAACATAGGCGTATCGTGATACAGTCCATACTGCGATCATTTCGCCGATCATGATACGGATATCGATACGACTCGTATCAGATCCGTATATAATACGATAGATTATTATACGGATCGCGGAGTATCATGCTATGGCTTGTAGTATGATCGGGTATAATTTGCGTCCAGACTAGCGAAAATGATACACGTCGATGCCACGCGTCGGAGATCTGATACACTAAAATGATACAAATGTGGACCCAGCAGTATAGTTTGCGAATCTCAAAGCCAAAATTAGCAGCTTAGTGGCTAAGCAGTCTCAACTCGCAGTTGTAACTAACAATACCAACAAGACTATAATAACTTGCTACCGAAATATTCTCAAGAAGTAGCTTCATAAGTCTGCTCCGTTTCTCATTCCGCTGCTTTTATTTACTACGCGCTTGCTACAGCGTTTAAGGGTTTTGTGGTTAACAAGGAACCCTTATAGTTTTACCATGTCCACTTGTCCGTATGTTTGTCCGTGGTTTCTTATTATTTCTTACAAAAAAAAAGTTCTTGCCCAAATCAGTGATATGGTTCGTAGTCCATTTAATATGTTGTCTGCCTTAAAATCATATGTTGTCTGCCTTAAAATCGAAAACAAATCTGCGTTTGTCAACAATTTTAAGTGAAAGAGATTTTAATTCCGTTTGCAGTCTAGTGTTCGCTTGGGTAAACTGATCAAAAACAATAGTCGTTTTGGCACAGAGGGTGCCCTACCCCTAGCATGCCTACTGCAGGCGCAGCACTAATGACTTACGATATTTGGACGCAGTCTCGCGGAATGCAGGTGCTTCTCTTGACGAAATCTTAAAAGAGCAGACTTTTTGAGGCGTGCCTTACCAAATTGTGAAATTAAAATACCCGGACTATGACGATATTTCACATCTAAATGCTTTCAATATATTTAAATCGCACTAATCGAATATATGAAAAAAAAACGAATAAAAAAATTCATTAGCTAGATTAAAACTGCCTACTATTAGTGTTTAGAAAAATTTCCGCTTTTCGCAAAATTTGCGCATTTAAAAAATACGTACGTTTTAAGAGTTCGTATATTACCCCTTCAGCCATATTGAAGACTGTTTGTTTGATAAATATAAATTCTTTGAATTTGACGTTTGTGATTAAAATTAGTTCCCTTAGGATGGTTTGAGAGTTAAGCCATTTATTACGTAATTCCCGTGTAATCGGGGGCGAGTCTTGTCCTCACTACAGTCACGTATATCTAAATCCGTGATTATGAGAATTTCCTAATGAAAAATCGCATTAAAAATTTGGATGTTTCTCTTGTCTCTACTGTTACCGTATAAACCACTGTTCCACTCACTCCGACAGGCATTTCTATATTTTTTTTTTTAATGTTTGTGAAATATAATATTTGTAATGTTGGCAATTTAAAAGAGGAGACAAAAAAATACAAGACCTTCCGAGTTTCTTGCCTGTTCTTCTCGAGAAGGCTTTCCCATATTCCAAACAGGTGTAGAATCAATTTTTTTCATTTTACTTGTATTTGCATACATCTTAATAATGGTCGGGGTGTATATGTACATATAAAGATTAAATAAATGGTTAATTAGATTCTTGGTTGAAGATTTTTTTTTTGTTCGACGCCAATAAGTGCCTAAAGGTCTATCAATATATAATAAAGATTTTTGAGTTTGAGTTTGAGTACTATTAGGAAATTGTGACAAAGATATGAAAAAGCTATTTCCACATCCAGTTTTATCTACAGTTTTAAAAATGCCCAACCCCACAATTAACAGCAGTGATATGTGATAAATTAAACTATTGTGGCGTTTAACTTTAAAATAAGTATCTCATATGACTCACATTTTATTGTTGTGTATTTCGCAAAATATAGGAAAGTCGCTTCCTATCTTTCCGTTCAGTTTCCATACATCCTGAATAGTGTTATTAACTCGTCCGAAATAAGTTTCTGGAAAACAACCCCGTCTCAAATGCGTTGGACGTAGCATCTTTGTAACTAACTTTCAAACTTCTCAGTTTAAGCGTTTCGGTCTAAAATAGATATTCTTCTTTCACCGTCTAGTTTTTGAACAAAAATGACTGTGCATTTTCCACAAACGTGGTATGACTTTTGTTCAGAACTCTTCGAGTTCCAGACGTCTGTTTCGTGATTCTAAGGAAAGATAATGCTTTGCTTTGATGTGACATAGAGGAATATTTTGTCGAATTGTTTTCAAATATGAAGTTGTCGTGGTTCGTGGTTTATTAACAAGGGATAAGTTTCTTATTTGTTCATCTCGTGAAGGCTGTATAGATGTAGAGTGAACCCTTTTGTTTTCTATTTTTACATTGATGCTAAGTTCTCATTTATTAGACTTACAAAAGTCAATAAAAGTCTATATGGAGTAAAGATTTTTACCTTTGACTAGACAAATACCAATTATATACAAAATGCAGTTTTCAATAGCCGGTTGCACTGAGTTATACAATTTTATAAGTGTCGTAAAATTCAACTTTTACTTTTAAATAACTATAATTTTCGCAAAAGATTTGACGTTTAAAATTTATAAGATGAAGTGAATCCAAAAACATTAAAGACAGGACACAAAAACAGTGAATCCAAAAACAAGGGTGCAACTGGCTGTAAATGTTACTGAAAGATATTAAATTTTCAAGTAGACGTATGGATTAAAATAATATTATACGTCTTTTACTCATTTTGCAATCTTGATGCCTATCACTACTTTATTTTTATGTATAAAAATGTAAATATTATATAGGAAGTATTATGCATAAAAATTTAAATATGCATACAGATATTTGTTACATTATTCTTAAGTTTCCAATTACATTATCAATGAACTAGCAAAAATGCCATCGAAAAACTGCTGGATATTTCCATGTCCAGCGTAAAGACGGAAAAACACATCAATCACGATGTTAATCCGGTTGTTTTCGTGAAATTATTCAGAGCGTGCAACCAGCTAAAGAATGGTATAGTTAGTTCTGTAAAATATTTGATTCATCCATTCGATTTTCCGTTTTCTATTAGAAATGGTCCACAGTCATTTAAGTTGTTTTATATAACAATGCGGTGAAATTCATCTTTATATAAATGTAAAGTCACTTTATTATTAAAATCAGGGATCTAGGGTCATGGTCAGTGGATTCGGAAATGGGTTGAGGCAATGATCATTTTTATCCGATTTCGAATTCCGAATAATTCCATTGCAAACAAAGTCACTCAGTTTTTTCTCTATACAAGTCACGACAATTATTGAAGACATTTTAAGTTTCTTTTCCTGATTCGAAAAAACAAAAAATGTCACAAGGCGGACTTTTTCATATCCACACAAATGGTGTTTTGGCAAAAACGCTAACGTTGGTGCTGTGTCGGGCTGTCATTGATAAATGCTAAGAATGTTCTAATAGATATGTGCCTAGTTTGATTCCGATATGGTATTATTGTATTCCTGTTTTGGTTCATGGATAGAAAAATACTTTGAGGTCGAACTAGCATTAGGTGCACCGCCGGAAAGAGATGTTTTCTTAAAGAAATTTGTCTAAGAAATGCGATTAATATTATGATGGCTGTTAATATTCATATTTCCATGAAAAAAGTATTGAAACATCGTAATGCGAGTATTCAACCTACTTTTGTGATAATGATTACTTTTGGTTTTACTTACTCTTCTAGTATACATTAGTGATAAGTTCATTCATTCGTGAAAATGTCTTAACGAGTGCTACGAAAAGCTGTATTTGGATTTTACAGTAATGATAGACAGTAAGATTTTCAGATTCCGACTTTCAATTAATGAGGTCCCATCATAAATTTAATCGCCGTATTAAACGTGAAACTGCTCCTGAGCTGAAATCCATGAATTAATGAACTAAAATCATTAGCGCTTTAATATTTCTTAAGGTTTTAAGCAAGTAGTCTTACGGGAATAACTCCAATATATAACCTCCAATAATATCAAATTCAATTCATTTTAGTCAATATTTAACCTCCTGCACTTGAATTATATAATAAAGCAAATATGGTGCACCATAAAACAAGATAAAATCGTTCGAAACATACATAAATATAACATTTAAAAATAACAATGTGCTGCAGCCGCATTTCACTAAAAATATCCAGTTCTAGATTTTGAAATATCTGATTTCATATTGGTAAATTTGTTTTTCTCTCTATACTTTGATCTCAGAGTAAAAAGCTTTTAAGGGACAAAGACTTGAGTTGACGTTGCGTCTCTGAAGTGAAGTCAAATAAACTGTTTTGCATGTAAAATTTATGTGTAAGCGCGAAATAGTTCCAAATTAGGTATGCATACTTCTGATTACTTTCTTCGTTTGGTATGCTCAAGTATGAATCTGGAATTTAGTTTTGAGTGTGTTAAGAACCAACCTGAAGATTTTAGTGGTAGAGTATACTCGTACTTATATTAAATAGCATACAACCTGTGTACCTACTCTTTCTGTGTATATCTACCGTTCTCCAAGTACAACCGATACTTTTTTCTGAAGCACATATAATATTTTTAAACGGACTTCATGAAAAGTAGGTTTTATATATTCGACTGTACCTTTTTTACATACACGGATTTCTCCGCCAATTGTGGACCGAGTTTCAGAATTATTTTTTTATTCCAATGAGGGTATACCCATGGGAAAATGACTTGATGCAAATACGATCATAATATTGCTAATTCTAATGATGGAATGTTTATTCATTAAATATTATCGTCACCTATTATAATGTCTTCCTAACCGATATTCGGTCACGGTGGCCAATCTCACCAGCCATCTGCGCAGGAGATAATATATTATAGTGCACAAGTGACTGCGCAAACGCAAGTGCACTC
This sequence comes from Schoenobius gigantellus, assembly GCA_963935595.1. NCBI lineage: Eukaryota > Metazoa > Arthropoda > Insecta > Lepidoptera > Crambidae > Schoenobius > Schoenobius gigantellus. Next base: position 24,883,994 of record OZ012553.1, on the reverse strand, counting down.
TCTGTTCCTTCACTCGCCTAGTCCGATGGGACGGTTAGCCGACACGACCGGGGCGAGATCAGGCGCAGGACCCACTGTTTAACGTGCCTTCCGAAGCACGGAGGAGCTTGAGATGTTTTTTATTTTGGTCACCCATCACAGGATTGACCACAGCAAACGTTGCTTAACCTTAGCAATCGTTCGCTGAGCGCACGCGCCAATGCGCCACCAAGTTCACACGGTCACCTATTGACCGACCCATAGTATTCATTTGAGTGATTCAGGAGAACTGATGGTGGAAAGTACAACTCCTTAAAATTTTGGAGTTAGTAAACGCCTTCACTAACTCCTAAATTGAGTCGTATTATTTCAAGTTATTTGGGTGACTGGTCAAATGCAATTTCACTAAGAAGTTTGAAATTAAAAATGCATTCAAAAATACATTAAAATTTAAAAGACAATTTTTGGAATCCATACGATAATTCTAATTTTATGATGACGTTAGTAGCAAGCTCCGATCCGAATGCGTGTAAGAAAATAAAATCAATCAATAAAGTCAATTTTTATTGAAATACCATCATTCAGAACTTTGCAGCATACGTTATAGATAAGGAAATATATATTTACTTAATTGTTATAAACATGTTTCTGTTTCGAGTTTCAAAATAGATGAATTTCTTAGATTTGACAAGGTGACAAATACATTTAAAATTACTGCAAATTCATATCTGTCTTTACTAAGAAAACATTCGCTAAAGTTCTATAACCAGACGCTAGATAGTGAAAAATTTGCAAAAAGTTTGAGCTGTAACGAGGTGCTAACTCCCTAATGCCACGACTACGTGCATTAACCTGTCCAACATAATGTCTGAACAAACGATGTTCGGTTCCATCCATGCATTATTCGATCGTGGCATGGATCTCGTGCTTAACATGGCCAAATGTGTTTGCGAAAAGAATTACAGAACCCGTTCTATGAAGTTAAGGGTAAGATGAATTTTCGACGTTCGACGTCTTACCTGCGAAGCTAGTAAAGATTTGAATGCCTTCGCTCCAGGAATGAAGATATTTGAAAAATATGTTAAAACAGTCCTCCATGCCGATGAACAATCAGGTATTAAATTAGGACTTCGCATTTTTCACAATTCTAGAAGACTTGAGAAGACTTTTCCAGAGGACTTAAGCAAAATAACCTTTATTTTGGAGCAATAATCAATAGTTAAAACGACAACACATATCGACACTGAATAAGCTTGTCGTAAACCATTGGCATTGTTTAATTTTAAATGAAGAAAACAGTGTTAGCAACAAATGTTAGCAACCAACAAATTAATGAGTTCAAAAGATTTTTTAAAATTTTATCGGGCAAACAAAACCCATTATGTTCCCGTTGTCACTGGCAGGATCATATTCGAAGCTTACACAAATGTCTCCACAGAATCGCATTTAAATGAGCTGAACAGTTGTTCATTACAATAGGAATAGTATGCGGGAAGACCGCTACGCGTATGCCTAATCGTTGGACAAACATCGACGGGTTGCAGTGTGGTCTGAAAGCCACAAGTGTGAGAATTATAGCGTTCGCCAAGTCCTAGAAGCGCCTTCTAATTAAGCTCACGGTGGAAATGGGCAATGAAACATTTAAACAAGAATTTAATTGAATTGATTCATATTAGGACCACGAAAAACGTTCAAAAGTCATCTCAAATATTTATTTATTAAAAAGTGCAAACCTAATGCGTGGCTGGTATTTATTATTTTCTTAAGTAACGGAGAAGGAAAATAAAGCATGCAAGTAACTGATTGATAATCCTTTTCATTTAATTTTCCGAAGATCTTTATTCAATCATGTTAGTGTTACAAAACAAAACAAACACAAAACATGTTAGTGACAAACCTGAAAGGTTAGTAACATAATCGATGACAAAGCGAAACGGAGGCTAGATAACATCCCGAAAGAAAAATACACGCACATCTGTCATACGATTTCATTTTGTAAAAAAATATGAAGTTGTTGATTTGATTAATTTTGGGTAACTAATTAAAACAATATTGAAAACTAAACTCAAATGTGAACACTAATTACCTCGCAAGATATCGTAAAGTACTTTCTACGTTGATTTCTCCATTTCACACCTTCATCAAACAGTGAATGCGTCCGATATTTCCACTACAACGTAATCAGTGGATTCTTGAACCGAACTTTTTATAATTACTACAATAAAAAGTAATGAACTCTTATTGATGGATTAAATAATGCACGGCGTAAATTGACTGGAAGTGATAAATGGAAATTCAAGAGAAATATGAAATTAATGTTCAATTCTAATATCAGTATCGAGAACAATGCCGTATCTAGTAACTTACCTTACGTTGGCAGCCTCAAAAGTACCTGAGATCCGCACTCAGGACCTTCACCTTTATTTATGTACACTCCAACAGAAATCACCCTTTGCGTCGCCCGCTCCACGCATGCGAACCAAGAAAGCATTCAAAATGATTTATTGTAAATGGTTTTCTACTTTGTTGGCTAAAATAATAACGTAGCGCCCGGATTCCAGTTCTAAATTTGATATTTTATCGTTATTTTTTCCCGATTCGTCGTCGATAGTCTTCGTATTTCAATTCGTCAGCCCTTTGTTGGCCCATCTAAAACTGTGATGATACAGCAATATATTATGATGATTAGCAAACTAAAATAGCGAAATCATTAATTGACAACATTCGATTTTAAAAATACATATTTTATCATTTGTATGAAATATAGACACGAAAAGACTGCATGTAATTTGTCGTTTCCCATAATTTTAATTATTTTAATATAAATTTTCGAAAGCATACTTATTCTAAAACGGTTTAGGTACATACGTAAATATTTTATTGAAATATTGCCTGTATAAAAATAATAAATATCTCCTTTGATACGTCTTCGTACCAATGTGACATTTTCCATTCATTCCATTTGTATTTGAATTTTATCAATTAAACGTTGCCCATTTTTGTCAATTTTTGTAACATATGTAAAAGCGAGTCATAAAATCTGAAATAATTAATAGTATTCACTGACCTCAGGATGACCAAACCTCCAAATGGTTTCGTAACTTTGATACAATATTTTTCTGAAATGTGGTCAATTGGTATAAAGTCAAGCCCTCGGATCATTAAGGGAGCTTAAGGTGTTTTCAGTGAATGAGATATCGACAATAGCAATAGCATAATAAAAACGTTAGGGGAACAGTAGAAGTTGCGGGTGGCTTTGTTCGCGCACACAATGGCGAAAACGTAGAGCCGATTGACGCTTTAACTCTAAAGGTGTCACGAGAATTAGTGGCCCATTATTGCCCTATAGAAATCGCTTTGGTCAAGCAGAAAGCAGATAACAATAATTAGCTTGGACGTAACAAAAAGTGACATAAATCCGGCATAATAAGTTCTTCTTAGTGCAAAAAACATACAGCTTACCTGAATTCTCGTTTTTTGGCGGAATGAGTCGGAACAAATGTGGAACGTTATAATAAACACCTCAATTCCTGGCAGGGGTATTGTTTAATGATTTTCTGTTGTGATCTTGCACAATCTTGGAGCAGCGCGGTTTTTTCGTGTTGAACTTGCGAGAAAAATAAAAGTTTTTGTATGTCTTGCTCTTGGTAGCATTTAAACAAAAGGGGCTCGGGTTTGTGTGAAGGTGTGATTTATTTACGACTTTACCTTGAGAACGTTCGCTTCGCCAGCTTTGGGTGGCTTTTGAGATTTCTCGCCGACTTCGGGACACTGGTATGTGTGCCGTGTTGATGTCAATATGTAAGTTAACGTTACTTTTTCTTTTGTTTCAGGAACAATATGGGAATCGTACAATCGGCAAGCGCGCTTTTAACTGATATTTAATCAGGTTTTTCGACAGATAAGACGTTTTAAAAATCGTCATAATAATAAAGATGCTGGGGTGTGCTCTAGCCAGAGTGACTTCAGTTATCACCTACGATTCAAAAGACACTAGCTTCAGTTCGGCTGACGACAGCCGATGCCTAGATAAGTAGATGTTTCGACGATACTCCACCTAACATATTTTGGCATTCAAATCAAAAGGGATAGAATCGGCATTAAAAATAATTGATATAATTTAAACTGAAACAAAACTAGTCAAGTTTGATAGCAATAGTTAGTTACCAATAGCAAAAGACGGTGATTGTAACACGAAGGTAGTGCCTGCTAGGATCACCACTGCGGTGGTATGCGTTATATTGCCTATTGGATCGACTGTGCGCTGACTGGTCGCTACGTCACGTGGCTTCCCGGCGCGCGACTTCAGTGCTGGATGCTACTAACTGTATACACGTGAGTAAATTTATTACTTTCTACTACAATGTATTGAGCGATAGAGAAAAACGAAAAGCAGTGTGTTTGTTCTGAGAAAGGAGGAGTCAATTTCTATAGGAAGAAAATGGATTGATGGGGACAATAGTTCGACAAAACATCAATGAACGTGTGTTTTTTGTGCATTTTTTGTAGCTATGTCAAATATTATTAATCTATCGTATTATATTAACGCATTTTTAATAAACCCGATATTGCATTTCAAATATATTATAATATATTTATCCATCAGTGGTTATATTAATTTGTGATCAATAATTTATATTGGAGGATCGCGCACAGTTTATCACTGCCGTAAATCAAAACTTATGCATTTTCAAATAGACACCGGAAGTATTATAACTGTTTAGTTGAAATTTATTAGTATTGTAAAATATTTCTCGTTCTTATTTTACGACGGCGTAATTTAAAAGAGCTTGCTTATCTGCTAATTAAACTCTTCACTAAATAGTAGGCAAAGAACTTAACGACACCTTTACTTATTAAATTATATTATAGTTTTAACAAACAGAACTCCTCATATCAATTTGTGATGCTGTGGCTGGAAGTGGCTTTACTTTTTCAAATGGCAAATGAAGCCTGAAGCACTTTTTTGTGTCTGTCGTGTTTTTTTAAGATTTATACTTGCATCCTTATGTGATCTACTGACATTCCATTTATTTCATTGACATTTTATTTAATTAATTTACATCATCATCATCATCATCATCACAGCTCATATACGTCCCCACCGAGGGGTTCGAGCCTACCCTATGTTAGGGTGATTAGGCCGTAGTCAACCACGCTGGCCCAGTGCGGATTGGTCGACTTCACATACGCCATTGAATTTCTTCGCAGATGTATTGCAGGTTGCCTCACGATGTTTTCCTTCACCGTATGAGCGTCAGACAAATGTACATATGAAATTCGAATCGAAAAACACATTGGTACATGGCAGGTCTCGAACCCCGACCTCCCGATTGGAAGGCAAGTACCGAATCCACAGCACCACCGGAATATTATTTATTGACACTTGTTTAATTTATTCAAAACTCAATCTGTTTATTTCCGTGTAATTAGATACTTAACAATACTACGTTTTTGAAATAATGTAATTGAATATAATTTTTTTGACATGATCTCAATTCATAATTATTCTTCACTAAATACAAGAACAAAGAAATCTAGCTAGTAAAATTTAATTTCTGCCCTTCTCTATTCTTACACACCTTAAAAAAAAGGTACAATGCGTGAATTCATCTCAGACACTTATAATGCAATGCATATATAATATTATGTATAAATGAATAAACATAAAAACAGTCATACGGGTGTAGGCAATACAGTTGTACGTCAAAAGCCTTTGATGAAAACCTAACATGTTCTATAAATCCTGGCATGTGGTGGGTGAGTCCCATCTAACATATTACACGGGTTACTTCTTCACTTGAACAGTCTATGACCTTTTCTGCGTTATACTCATCAATATAAAGGACATAAAGCTTGTCTATATGTTCCGTTAAGTTCTTCGGACCACGCAAAGGGAGTGCCTAGTTAATATACGATTTACGACCATTCGTGGTTTTCATCATCTGTTAACTTCAGTGGTGTTGCTGTTGTGTTCAAGACATCTTATAAGAAGAATCATTTACGTTGACTAATAAACAAGCAGACATATGCGCAGAAACATCTGCATTAATAGAGTGGCTTGTTTTAAATATGGTTGAAATATTTGTAAAAATATGCACTGTAATCATGTCGGGCCTTGACTGCCAACAATAAATTTCTACCGACAGATTACAGTAAGTGCTACTAGATAAATGTAGATAATGGTTCGTTGACTTATGCCGCTTCTGATTTCCTACAGCATTAATGAATTACTGGCTAGGAAATTCAATGGAATCGTTTTTATGTAATCAACCAACCCGAAATGAAACATAGTAGGTGACTTCGAATGTGTGGTAACGCCTTGGAAATATTTGAGTTTACAGTTTGTCAAAAAAGTCGCAACTACGTGTTAACTTGGTAGGAATGTTACATTATTTATACTGATAGTTCGTTGTTATATTCGGTTCAAATTAAAATTTTCTGCGACTGTTTGCTCAATTCAATTCACATAGAAATACATCATCTAATCAACTTATTGTTTTGTACTGCGGACATAGCTGCCAATAAAAATATATTAAAATAGATTGCAAATTTTTTTGGCTATAGCTAGTTCTCTCAAATTTGAAAATTACTGTCGGAATTAAATATTATAATTAATCTTTATCTCATTTGTCTAAGTAAATCTACTGTTTCCTTTTCTAACAATACTATCATTGTTGTAATTAACATATAGTCTAAATAAATAAGTTCTTCATCCTTGACAAATTCACATGGGTTTGATACACCCACTGAAATGCTCACCTTCAGAATTGGTTAACAATAGATAGGATGTTGTTATGTCAATTTACTTCCTATCCCTAGGTAAGTTGGAACATGCTTTATTGCAAGTTTTAATGGTAGTGGGAGGGCACTGAGGACTATTGGGGTGGAAAGTTCCTCGAGTGGTGGACGCATACCGTCAAACAAAACGCTGGAAAGCACCCTATAAGGTAGACCCTCGACTTGGTGAAGTTCCCACAAAGCGGCAAGCGGGCAACGCAGAACCGATCGGTTTCAAGATCTCTGGAGGAGGTCATCTCTGGATGTTAAGCAGAGGACTTCACTCAGTTGATGTGTTTCATGATAAGTGAATGAACTTTAAAATATTACGGCATCTACAAATGTTAACAAATTTGAAGTCTTGTATTTGCAACATGCGATAGAATTACATTCTTAATTAATTCTATATAAAAATTTGATGAATATTTTATTTATCTGGTACACAGCATTTGATATATCAAGCCACATCACAGATTTTTAATACTACTACATTATATGTCTGTTATATGTTTGTGAGGTATAAACTTAACAAAGGTGTTGACTTTTAAAACAATTTGACATCTTCATATCATATTACCTTCGCATTATGTTGAATCGAAAACAAACAAAGAATAATTAGATGCGAATTTAAAACACCCGCCCACTGGTTCTCTTGTGGAGACAAAAAATGTCTAACGCTTTCCGTCTAGACTATAAGACGTGGTAACGCAAAATCGACCTCTAAGTTCAAACAATTCTGCCCACGCTTCCGTTGTGGTGCTCCGGCGATTTCTTAACGTGTAACCTGAGACAGGCGTAAAAACAATGATTGTGAAACATATAAAGCCTGCTGTGCAATTGTTAGTGCTCGGAAGCTGGGACTGTCAAAGCGTTAATATGTCTATTAATAGAACTAGAACTAGAGAGAAATAGTTCACACCCCTCAAAAAATGTCAAGCTTGTAAGAAAACTTCTTGCAAGTTTACTCAAAACGGTTTAACTAACGGTCTAAAAAAAACTTGCCCGTTTGAATTTTGCACTGCCCAGCAATATGCGGGTAGTGTTTGGTTCACTCAGAACATATATCTATTTATTTATATCATATAAGTATGTCTATTGTCATACCAATAATGGTAGGAACTTACCTGCATTGATGCGATTGTGGTTCAGAAATCCCGTATAAGTTCATTTGTCTTCGATTTTATCGTCACTTTTTAGAATCTATAAAGGTGTGATTCTGACTTGCTTCAACTTTTGGCACGTGCTCATATTTTGATGGTTTTTATTTTAAGCGAAATTATTGGAATTATCTAATATATAAAATTATCGTGTACCAAACTCCTGCGAAACAGCTTGACCGATCTTTATGAAATTTTTTGTGTATGTTCAGTAGCTCTGAGAATAGGTCGTAAACTATTTTTTATTATGGCGAAACATAACAACAAAAATGCTTTTATAGTATCCATAAAAGGAAGTGAAGGCATAATTAGGACGATGGAATTTACTTTGCGACTGAACTCATCATTGCAACATTGGAAGTTACTTAATAATTCAATATGCCAACTCTGTGCTAAGAACATTTTAATGTCATCAGCATCACACATCATCCTTCTCAATATATTCGTTTCGTATTATTGTAAACACGCTAAGTTTCAGAGTTTACACATTGAAATAATCTGCAAGTACTATTGTGTGCTCGTTTCTTGACCATATTATTTGACGTGTAATTTACAAGTAAATAGTGACAGATGTGTTGTTTGTCTAATAATATAAAGTACTTTTACAGTGTTGCATTTTACGATCACGAATTGGACGTTGGGCTACGTCAACACTTGATGTCCCAAATTTATCTTTTAGCAGTTCCAAGCAGATAAAGAGGCAATGGATTTTTCAGATAAGTCCACACAGCTATGAAATAATGTTAAGGAACTGGAGAAGGTCTTACTTTTTTCATATAATTAAGTAATTAAGTTGGCCAACAAGCAGACTGCCCACCTAATGGTAAGTGCCTACCATTCAAACTAACCTGTGACATAAGATATTACGTCATAGGGCACAGTTTTTGAACCCAGTCAAATAGTTCGAGATTTACCGCAGTGATAGTGGGGCCCGCCTGTGGTTATGTGGGGCTTACCTCACTAATCGAGGTATACCCACTAAAAATACGGGGGGGTTCGGTCAAATCGCATTCTCGACACACAAGGGGAACTCCTCGCAATCGCTTTGAGTAATAGCACTGCTTGTCTTACCAGGGGCGGATCCAGGATGTCATTTTTTTGAGGCATTCTGACAAGGTTCTTTATAATTACGCGCCTTGTGCCGCTTAAAGCTGACGCTCTCAGAAAATAGAAACCCTACCACTAACTAAACCAAGCAAAGAAAATGCTGTCCCCATGGGAAATTGGTTCAATACTGGGTTTACAAAAACTGACACTGGACTCAATTCTGTGCGCCCGCCGTCTAAATAACCTAAAACTAAAATGTCTAAATTTAAACTTAATTTAAATGGCCGGTTAAGCAAGTGCTATCTGGTTAAGCAAGTACGGTGACAGGCCAACTAAATTTAGGCAGAACTTAAGCGTAATTCTAAAATGTCTAAGATTAGTTTTAATTGTGTTTGTGTTGCTATCGTAAAAATATTAAAAGTTAATTAATGGATGGATCTTGTTAAGGAAACTAAAACGGGTTTATGTTTATATAACAGTTAATACATTTAATGTACATTTTTATCTTATTTTTAACAATATAATTATAACTAATAAAAATATTTTTTTATTTTCCTATTCATTTAAGGCGAAAACAATCAATTAAGGCAAAATTAAAATTTCTACCTCATTTCTATTTCGATTTGTATTTTTCATTACCACATTGTTGGATTTTAGCAAGGTTTTAATTTTAATCGGGATGATTTTAGTCGCCGCTAAAATTAATCAGTTTAGAAAGTTTACGCTTAAAAATCTCACGTCTGAAATAGCGTTTGGACGGCTAAACTTAAGTTGAATTGACCGTCTAAAATTAGAAACGTCAGATTCAAATTAGCAATGTCAGTTGAATTTGACAGAATAGGAAAATGGTTTAGCGACACCTAAATAAAATTAGAAAATTTAGCAGCCGCTTCAGAATTGAGTCCATTACGAACATCCCAATACGAATAGTCTAATTCATTGTGATTAAAAACGTTTGTTATTTTAGATATACTGTTTTCACAGTTCAATCCGTCAAGAGAATTTTTTCGTTATAACGATTGTAAATTATTTCTGGACGTATGTGAAAGAGCTCTAGAATTTCAACGTATGTGATATCATACGCATATGTTTTTGTTTCATTTAACTGACAAAAAAGCGCAAGGGTCACCTTATGTAAATGGTTATCGTCGCCTTGGTATGTACAATAAGAGTAGGTAGGCAGCTGCTAAAATTAAATGTACATGTTTTCAAAGTATATTATTCTGTTGATTTTTCTTCTACCTCTTGCTGATTTTCTTTCTTATTTTTTTTGATATGCTGATTATTTCATAATGCAGCCAAAGCCATCCATCTATATAATACATATATTTATTAAATAAATATATGTATTATATAGATCTAACCATTGACTCTTCACAGTTTGTTAATTAGTCACAAAGTATGTATTTTATACAATTTATTCTTTATCTACAATAAAAAGCGCGATATGAATTGATTGACGCTAATTTTCGTTAGCACTCAATTTATCCGATGATGGCAATAAAACATCAATATTCTTGACACTGAACAGTAGAGAAAAATCGCGCGTTACTATTATAGATGTGTGAAGTAACTGTGGTTTCCAAACGGAGTCGTGTGGACAACCATTGAAATTCATTATGGAGCACTTATTATACAGTGGTAGTGTTTAATTATTTGTCCCACTAATAGGTGGTCTGTGGGCGTCACAAAAGATGCAAGGTGTCAGTGCTTATATCAAAGCTTAAACATGTGATCGAGACTATTTGAATTCAACTTCTGACAACAATTGTTTATAGACGATACTATATATAATTAATATGTATGTAGGTACGAGTATAGTAATCAGGGATCAAACTTGTAAAGGATCCAAGTTTACTTTCAAGTAACTTCAAATAAAGGGAAATGATAGCTTCATTGGCAATACAACATGATGTAGATACCATTATCTATGTTGTATATGAAACAAATAATATTGTTTCATCTTATACGAAAGTTAAAACTTCATTCTACGAAATGCATAAGGCAGAATATTTAGACACTGCAGAGTTGTTCTCATAGTAAAAACCGTTTAGTTTGATGGTCTGATATCTTTCAATATCAACGCCATTTTTGTAGCACGTAAAATCATGTACGTGAATGTATTGTACCGACCGTGCACTAGAAGGCAAAGATTCTGGTGTCAATATTTTCAGTCGCAATATTGTCGCCCGACACAGCATACCGCATAACACAGTACTCGTAACTTATTAGTTTTAGATTAGCGACGATTTGTCAATCTGTCATGTTTTTTTAACCATTTGTCGTGTGTATTTTATTTATTCAGTGTCTAGTTTTTTCTCTTTACGTACTCTATATTAAGAAACTCAATGACGGTAGCAAAAAGTTTTTGTTTATTTATGAGGTCAAATTTTAGGCAACCGATGTATTTGATTAGCACGTTCCTTCAAGTGTGTATTTTAATATAAGTTTTTTTGTCACTGTTGCAAATTTTTGAAACAGCCTAGCTGGAGCTGGCAAACAAGCAGTCTTTCCACTTGATCTAAGTTGGCTACTGTCACTCTAGTACCTGTTCCATACGCCGTATGTTGTCTATATAACTCACGTTTAAGTGTTATGTAATGTTAACTGTTTCATTGTGATCATTAATGTGAAAAAAGTGCTAGGCTATTTAAAGTTCCACGTCAACTGCACTGAGATTATATCATGAGACATCAAAAACGATTATTCTACAAATCTATGTGGAATGCTTATAGGTACTTAAACCAAATTATTTATAAACTGTACAGTTACGTAAGTAACAATATTTCCATTGTATCTTAACTCGTTATTGTTGCTATTGCATTTGGAAAGTAAAAGCTGCGTGGGCGCTACATTTGGTGCTTACGTTACGTTGGGGACAAAATTTCCCGCTTTTTAAGTTCATACTTTGATCTATTGCTTTTTCTGTATGCTCAGTTATTTGTCATGTTTTACATGTTGTACGGTAATGTCGTAAATGACAGTCGTTATTTTTCGAATAGTTCACACTGACAATGGATTAAAAAATTTGAACCATTCTATTTTTTTGTATCGGCTGGTTTTATAAACGGATGATATAATGTTTATTATTTTTTATTATAGTTTAGTCATACTTATTGTAAGTCCTATATTTATTTTGGGTATAAACGAATTTTGTTTGAAATTTCATTATTTGTGTTACTAATATCAGTAGATCTTTTTCCATGCCACTGAATTGGATAACACTAAATTGTATTGATTAACTATTGCAGTTTTCAAATTATGGTATATTTTAACTTCGTCTTAAACAGTTCAAGTTGTTAATTCTACATAGTAAATCTAACAATTATTACTTATAGACAAATATACAGTTGATTCTTTACCAGAGACCTCTAATCATTAAATTTCAAAATAAATTATAGTTAATCATCCTTTTAGGACAAAAGAACTACATGTCACAGCAGTATAGCTTAATGAAACAGTATGAAATCTATATTAGTAGGAAGAACTTAAAAAAATTTATCACGCTACAAATTAAATTCAAAAGCAGTAGAATCAGAATTTGAAAGGAAAGATTTTACAGAAAGATTTTATAGATAAATGTACACGTCTTTTAAGATCCCTGCGCTCGCAATTTACAAGTAAGTAACTTCAATAATAAAATGTATATGTTTTAATTTTTGATTACCAATTCTGAATCAGACAGCGTGAATGACGTGGATGAGCACTCACAATGGTCTCTTTGACATGAAGAGAATCAATGGGGTCCCTCGAAATTCCACATCCCTCTTAGCCCTTTTACACGTGTAGGACCACCTGACCTCAGGAAGCTTTCGAAGTAGAAGCACCTATTCTGGTGTCAAAAGAGTCGCAAGCTCGATCATTATGTTTAAAATGTAGGCAACATTTCAATATAGGCTTTGAGGAGGCTATGTGTTTATTTATCCACATTCAAACTTGAATTAGCACTTCGGATACATAGTACAGCTTTGAATCACTGATGGATTAATATTGGTACATTATTTTAATTACTTTCATATATGCCAGTATAATCGATTTCAATGATGTTTGAATTCAGTAACCAAAACTGTCAATTATAACCAATTCTTTTAAATATAGTTAAACAGACTTAGATATGTGAATATGATCACAAAGGAGAGTTAATGAAATGAACATGCGGCCGATTAAGTAACATTGTTTAAAAAGCTAGTTGCACAAATATGTCTCGCTTCTGCTGATTTCAAGTTACGTCAACTAAATGTCAAAAGTAAAGCAAAAATGGTATATATTTGAATGTAGAACAAACCGTTCCTACAACGCTACGAAACTTTGATACGTAAATCTTAGTGCAACCGGCCGTTAAACTGACCGATTCATTATGCAAATGTCTTTATTGACAAAGTTATTGACTGGGATTCAAAGAGATATTGAAGATGACCAGAATACGACCTCTGGACAGTGATCTCCGGTGCTAATTAATTTAGTGTCACGTACTATATGGGACGGATGTTGATTGTTTGGCCTCCCGTGAGACACCCCTTTATTAAGTACTTTAAATCTATCGCGATCGTTTTCAATTTCGGCAGTCAATGCAATCCATCACTGCTTGATAAAAAATGTAGCCACAGAGGTTTGTGTTGACGCGGCAATGACTGTTAAATCAAAGGAGATCGTGGCACTTTTTCAGTCATAAAAACCCATAGACATAAATGAAATAGCGCAACGCTCAATATTAATAGCAGATTGTAAAGCGAATTTATTAGTGGTGGTGATGTGTTAATTATGTCTGCTTTCCCTTGATGTGATATTGAAAACAAAGTTTTTATTCCCTTTTGAAATGAGGTTCCATTGTCGTAAATAAAAAACATAATATAAATATGACTAAAGTCATCACTGTATTGTATACCTTTGTAGCTCGTCGCTGATGATGGTTAAAGCACTATTTAGTAATCTGTGGTTAAAGTTTATAAATCTTATATATTCACATGGTAATTACAAGTACTGTATTGTGAAATGGCGGTATTTCTTAGATATCGATAAACACGGTTTCCTTTGGTGAAGCACGTAAGTGCAAAGTGCATAACGTGCTCGCACTTAGCGAACCTATTTGTTAAAACTATTTAGTGAAGAATGTGTTGAGATGTCGATCATGAAAACCTCACGATTTCTTCGACAATGGCAGTGGAAATACGACTCAATCTTTCAATCTTCTTTCAGTGAAATAGAGTTCAGTTTATAATGTCGACTATAAAGGTATTTTCTGAGGCTATTAGTGCAATACTCAGCAAGCTTACGGGATTCAGATATTATGAGAACGTCGTGATAAATATTTTTAGACCACTCATGATAAAATATATGTCAACAAAATTAGTAGTTCAAATGGTTTTCAAACATACCGGGTGTATACTTAAAACTTATCTATAAAATCCACTATGTGTATTTGAATAAAACAATAAATGATGGAGGCTTTGAAGAAGCACTACAAGACGAGTATAAAGGTTTTGGGAAACTATTTTCACGTTGTTTGAAAGTTGGGCCTTTGATGAAATTATCTGTGTAGGTTTATAAAGCGTGGAAGCTTTATTTAGAGTGACTTTGCCTTGTTTTTATTTTCTCAAGCATTACACGTCATTTCAAATGATATAAAAATACCAAATAAAATTTACGTTGATCATTATTTACTCTTATGTCGGTTCGGCGCAAGAACATTTCTTTAATTCTGCAGAATTCAACTATTTTATTTCTGTTCACACGCTTTAATCTTTTAATGTATAAAAATCTCGTGTCGTGTTTGTTATTGAACTCCTCCGAAACGGCTTAACCGATTTTTATCTTTTTTTTTGTATATTTGGTAGGTCTGAGACAGGTTGTAGGCTATTTTTTATACCTCTAGGTGATAAGGGTGGCCCTCTCGAGAAATTTTTGAGTGTTGAGCTTTATTAAAGCGAATCGTAGTTCGAGGATATACAGCTAGTAAAATTTAAGACTTTAAAATTGTTTATTTGTTACATTCGATGTTCATCCACTTCATCGGTTAGTTTCAATTTGGTGGATTAAAAAAAGTGAAAAGAAGGGAAATGGGGGCTAACCTGGTTCCCGTCGCTCCCGCGTGCTAGATGTTGTAGGACGCTCGCTCCTATCTTCAACTTTTTGTCACACCAATGTTTTCGCTACCTACGAGATTTGATTGCGCAGAACAGCAATTTGGTTAACGCGTTGACTACGGCTAATTTTCTTTACTTCGACGATAGTTAGGTTTTTTTGGGAGCAGTGGAAGCTTGACCACAACCAAACTTCACATATTGCCGTGTTTCTATGTAGCCACTTATATGATTGGCCCAGATATTTTTTTTTCAAGAAAACGTTTTTCATCGAGAAACCAACAATTTATAAAGGACACATTATCGAAGAGGGGTCAGATATCTAGATGAGAAAGTATTATTATCCAACATTTTGAAAACAATCGCCTGTGTTATTCGGAGCAAAAGCAGTAAAGCTAAGAATTACATTTTTATGAGAAGAATAAAAGCTTTGTTGAAGTAGTTGAATACAAAGGTTCTCATTTCAATCCGAGGCTTTCCTCACAATTCAATTTCAGTTGAATTAAGTTTTCACGATAATGGTTATTCTCATAAGAATAAATTATAAGTAATCAGTTTAATAACAATGTCTTGGGACACCAAATTGCCGGGCCTACCGAGGTGCCTTTTGAAAGTGCCCTTATCTCATACATCTCTGTAACACTTCCCATAATATAGTATTAATAGCGAAATTAAACGGTTTGGTTTTAATTTGGTGTACGTCATAATAGCGAGCGGTGCTTTTGATCTGATCGTCCAATATGCGTAATTGTGGGTTAGTGTTAAATTGTGTAGTATAAGGCAGTAGAGCCAGCGGTCTTCAGATATTTGCCAATCAACTCTGGACTCATAATCTTTGAGGTTGTATTAAAATTACGTGATTTGCTTGTGACAATTATTAACAAGTTCTTTATAGTAATTCCTAAGAAAAATATATTTTAGATAGAGATAATGCTTAAATAATTAATTGTTAACATTAGATAAGGATAAGGTTATGATGGGGCTGGCGTGATCATATTGTTCGAAAGCCCCCTAAATTATTAAGAATAAAAAAAAAAATAAGATGACATTTTAAAATTATTAGATAACATAATTGGACCGGAGGGAGACTCTGTACCAGGGTTGTCTGCTTGGTGTGTGTTCCCCCAGCAGGAAATTGTGTCCTAGGCCAAATTAAGTTTCATGAATAATTAGAGCGTAATTTGCTATAAATGTGCGCGAAATAAAAAATTTGTGCGCGTTTCCGTTTTGGAAAAAAAAGAGAAAAACGAATCCTGCTGGGGTAACGTTTTTCCAGCAGGAAGATTTTAAACGAATAATCCGAGAGATAAATAATTTATATGAGCGGATAGCTTATATTTGTGCATAAATGTGCGCCAAAAATGAAATTTGTGGGCCATCGGGTTTTACAGATATTTCGTTTCCTGCTGGGGTAACGTTTTGCTGAAACTTGTTTCTCCAAAACCATCGAATGTGCGCCCATTGAATAAAGATACATGAGTAGCTTTTAATTTGTGCCTATTTGTGACATAATTTGATTTTCAAAAATATTTACAGTTTAGGAGTAATCACGTAATGAAGGAAATACGAAAAAAAATTCTAGCGCATAAATGAGAAAGCATAGAAGCTCACTGAAAACGACTTTTGAATGGTCTTATTATTACTAACAAACATAAAAAGTTTCAAGAATCTACATGTACGCGTTTTTGAACAATTAAACTTTAACTTTAATCGGTGATAACGTCACTGTAAACTCACAATGCAAGAAAGTGACTAAACCCAAATTACATAGGTATAGACCAAAAATTAGAGCGTATTCAGAACTATTCATCATGAAAATTTCAGCATCATATATTTTGTATTAAAGGAGATATAAACAAAAACCAAAAAATCGGCTAATTCTTTGGTTATCCGACTAAATTCGAAAGACCACCAAAAAGCGACGGTTTCATACTTGTTGATGACATTCTAAATTTTACCCACTAACAAGTTTAAATACGTCACGTCTGTGTACACTCGGCTATAAAACTGTTTTGGAAAAATGAATTTATTTACTTTTTTGAGTTTATTGTCTATATTATTAAAAATAAACATTTCCATTTAAATACCTACTTATTTAATGTGCGTCTATTGATAATTAATAATGTAATATTATATATTATGTAAATATATTATATATTATGTAATATTATATAAATCATAGCATTATATAATATTACAATTACGGAGATAGACCTCCTTTAGTGGAAATAAAAAGATATCAAATAAATATTAGGCATATTGAAAATTTATTAAGTGTAGACAAACAAACACAAACATGGTCAAGTTATAGAAATAGATAGGAAACCAATAAAGTATCCTTTTATATTATGAACATAAAATTTGCAACAGCAAAATTATTTAAATGCTTAGAAACTGCTTTTTTAATGTAATAGAATGAAAACATCAATTTATGGCGCTAGGTGAAGTAGGTTATGGTGGCACCTAGTTGTTTACTTGTAGCTATAAAGCTAGATTACTCGCATAGGGTGGAAAGCGTGCTTGTCATTCCTATTTGAGGCGATTAACTGTCGCATTCTATATATATAATTCTTTATTGTACACACACATTAAAAAATACATTTAAAACTAACAGTATATATAAAGGCGGACTTATTTCTCATAGAGATATCTACCAGCCAACCTAAGTCCTAATCTATTCCGCTCTTTGGTGATCGGACATTTTTTGTTGCACATACGGTGTATCCAATGGTGATCATTCGGATTTAACGTGATGTAACAATCCCCAAATGTAGCAATATCATGTGTGAGTAAAATATTTATTTTGTATTTTAATTGCATAGTTTTTAATTTGAAATGAAAGTTATCAATGTTTTTATGAAAAATGAATACCTCATTAAATTAATAAATGCCGTGTGTTGATCTATTTTTTAAAAACATACCTATATTATTTTTTTTAGACCTACCTATAGTACATCGGTTCAGCGGTTATTGAATGTAATAAATTGAAGTAATATTCAATTTATAATATTACCAAGAATTTATTAGTTTTGTTTAAAGTTAAAGTTTTTATCTTTTTAGAGTATTTAATGCTTTTTCAAAAAAGGTATCTTAATAATTTATTTTATATTTTTTGTCAGTGTTCTGTATATTTCTCATTTTAATATGTAAATATGTAATTTGCCGTTTAATGACAGTCAAACTCTTTTATCTGATATTTATATTCGGGAGGATTGTACAAAAATATATTATCAGCCATTTGTGTCGGCGGCCATCTTGGATTTCAATTTTTTTTAATAGTGAATAGTATTTTACAAGTCAAGTCTTTTAATTTGGACACATATTGGGGGAATTGTACATAAATATGTAATCCGCAATTTTGCTGTGGCAGCCATTTTGGTTTACAAATATACTAATTATACTTACACAATTGCATTGTTATTAGAACTAAAGGGGTGTATCAAATTTCAGCTCAATCGAAAACTGTTAAGTAGTATAATAAGTAAACTGTTAAGATCAGTATAATATAACAAGGCAAGGCGTACCTGATCATCATCACAGCTCATATACGTCCCCAGCGATGGGCTCGAGCCTACCCTAAGTTAGGGTGTTTAGGCCTTAGTCAACCACGCTGGCCTAGTGCGAAATGCGGATTGGTCGACTTTACATACGAGTAGACCTTTGAATTTTTTCGCAAATATATGCAGGTTGCCTCACGATGTTTTCCTTCATCGTAAGAGTGTCAGATAAATGTATACCTACCTACATGAAATTCGTAATCAGTCCCTAGTGGCATCGTAGCCTTTTTTTAGGGCGGGGGAACCGCCCTAAAAAAATGCTGTTGTCGTAGGTGAAAATCTCTCCTGTGACGACTCCGACTTTATTTTTTTATTTTTTTTGATTGCAGAAAGTTGGCAAACAAGCAAACTGCCCACCTGATGGTAAGTGGTAACAGTCGCCTATAATACATGTAGCTCCTGTGAGATTCGCAGCAAAACTGCAACCCCCACAAGAACCGCAGTGTACGTTGCCAACTTGTGACACCAGATGTAAAGTCACAGTACCCAGTAATTTCACTGCCATATCTTACCCTTCAAACCGGAACACAGCAATGCAAGCACTGCTACTTTGCGGCAGAAATATATAAGACGGAGGTACCTAAGCAGACGACCCTAGTACAGAGTCTCCCTCCAGTAAAGTCTATGTCTAGTGTGCCGGAAAGCTCTTTACTTGGTCCGTTGGTTAACTTATCTAACAAAAGCACGGCAGTTTATTTTGTACTAAAATTGCTATGAATGATACATTAATGACAATAAACTCAAAAACTCAATTGCCGTTATGAACGCGACTGTATCGACAACAACTGTTGTTTAATACTGTCAAGAATAGAATGTCATCAACAAGTATGAAATCGTCGCTTTTTGGTGGTCATTCGGATTTAGTCGGATAACCATAAACTTAGCCCATATTTTGGTTTTTTGTTTATATCTACTTTATTAATAAATGTATGAAGCTGAAATTTTCATGACATATATTTTGGAACATGCACTAATTTTTGATTCATACCCATTTAACTTGGCATTAATCAGTTTCGTGCATTTTGAGTTTAAAGTGACGTGATAACCAATTAAAGTTAAAGTTATATTATTACAAAACGCGTATTCCCAGATTCATGAAACTTTTTATTTTTGATCGAAACAATAAGACCAATCAAATAACGTTTTCAGTGAGCTTCTATGTTTTCTCATTTAAGCGCAATAATTTTTTTTCGAGTTTTCTTCAATACGCGATTACTCCTAAACTGTAAATATTTTTGAAAATCAAATTATGTCACAAATAGGCACAAATTAAAAGCTACTCATGTATCTTTATTCAATGGGCGCACATTCGATGGTTTTGGAGAAACAAGTTTCAGCAAAACGTTACCCCAGCAGGAAACGAAATATCTGTAAAACCCGATGGCCCACAAATTTCATTTTTGGCGCACATTTATGCACAAATATAAGCTATCCGCTCATATAAATTATTTATCTCTCAGATTATTCGTTTAAAATCTTCCTGCTGGAAAAACGTTACCCCAGCAGGATTCGTTTTTCTCATTTTTTTCCAAAACGGAAACGCGCACAAATTTTTTATTTCGCGCACATTTATAGCAAATTACGCTTTAATTATTCATGAAACTTAATTTGGCCTAGGACACAATTTCCTGCTGGGGGAACGCACACGTCTGCTTGGGTACCTCCGTCTTACCTATTTCTGCGCAAAGTAGCAGTGCTTGCATTGAAATTATTGGGTACCGTGACTTTACATCTGATGTCACAAGTTGACAATGACAACGTACAATGTGGTTCTTGAGGGGGTTGCAAATTTGCTGCGAATCTCACAAGAGCCACATATATTATGGGTTACTGCTACCACTTACCATAAGGTGGGCAATCTACTTGTGTGCTTACTTAGTTGCAATAAAAAAAACATAATTTACTTAACCAATGCTGGTCATGGTAAGGGTGTAATTATAAATATAAATAGAATTTGGAATCAGCCAATAATTTACCTCAATTCTATTGATTAATTTTGCGATTAATCAATCAATCAATATTATTTATAATATTCAATATGACTTGATAGAAAATTCTTTTTAAACATTCAAAATTTTTACCTAATGAGATTGTGATTAAATCATTGATTTACTACCAAACGTAGATAACGCATGGACGTTCGAAAAGTGGGCCGGTGAAGAACTGCCTCGTGCAGTTCTTTTCCATGCGTTGGAGCGACAACGCGATAAGCAATTTTCTGCATTATGTTTGAGAGTATAAAGTTGATATTTTCTTGTAGCAATTACTAAAACGTCAAATTTAATGTGGCTAGGTATGAAATGATGTAACTGCTCACGGTTGTACTTCAAATAGTTGCCGTAATAATAAAGAATAAGGTTGAATTCGATAAATACGGTACTTTCTTTATGGTAATTTTAATTCGGGTGTGCATATTCAACTACCTATTTAACAGCGTACAAATGTATAGTCGATTAGGTGACAGATTTCAAGCGCGTTTTTGTATGAAGTGCTCTATCTACGTTTGGTAGTAAATCAATGGATTAAATAGATAAATGAAAAAAGATTTGGGACCAACTTTGAAATCGCAAAAAAAATCAGCTGTTCCATACATTTAGGTTCTGTGAATGTTGAACATTTGTATGGAACGGTTGATTTTTTTTGTGATTTCAAGGTTGGTCCCATAGTGAAAGTTGTTCAGTTAGCTTGTCTGAACAAGCACACAAAATTTTTTTGGTAATTAAAAAATAAAGTTGTATAACATCGCTCTCATATTAGACGAATTCGTTTGACTCGCTCCACACACTGCACTTGTTTTTTACACGGCGCAAGTGTTTTTAATGAATAGGCATTGCATTAAGTTGGAGGCTGAATTTTTTACCACATGCTGCTGATGTCTTATTACCGCCAATCAATGTTGCCTCGTATACCCGTACAACGCATGAAATATATTCAGTGTTAAAGTTTTTAATTACCGTCTTCTTTACACGGGCTCTCTTAGTGGGGATACCTTTTCCTATTCAAATGTGATTGTCCTCTTTTTGTACATTGTTTACTGTTTCCGATAAAACCCTTTACAATGAGCCTCTCGTTGGATCAATAACAAGTGATCGATCGAGAGCCACACATCCGTTTTAATAGGAGCTAGATAAAAAGTCCTTTTATTTAGGGTGAATACAGAGCCGAATATCATAAATTATTGGTTAATCTATTATGGAAGCGCTCTTTACGGCTGTCAGTGCGTTGCGCCCGTGAGAAATCGTTATTAGGCGAATCAATTATCTCACGAATTTGGTTCCTTCTGTTGCGAAGTGATAGAAATTTTACAGGTTCTTATTAAGCTTATTCAGTGATTTTACTTGTACAATATTTGTATTTTATCTATCGTTCACTGTCATTATACGTAGACAAGTCAATATTTGCCTCATATTTGCAATGTCAGGGTACTCTATAAAATCGTATAAAAGTGACCAAGAAATTTTTCGCAAAAGAGTTCTTACATTTGAATTGATCAACATTATCTTAAAATTCAAACAATTTTACTCTAATAATCACACTAGTCTTAATTCAAACGTGTTTCCTTTTTCCGACGGCAGTTTTGAAATTAAGCTTGACGGAAGTTTTGAAATTAAGCTTTTCTGACGAAACTCAACGCAGTACCATAACAAGAGCCTAAGTATATGTAAATTTATGTAACATCTCTGTTTAACCATGTTACTTAGACGGCTATAAACATGGCCAATGAGCACCTAAATTTGTAGATAAACATCGGTTATAAGTACCTCGTAAAAGTATTAAGCCCATATCTGCATAACATACAAAGTGTCGAATATATCCGAATCACAGCACGACAACTTTAAGTTGTGAAATGTGGAGTTTCGTTTGTTCTTGTTTATGTAAATTAACTTTTATCGGCGGCGAAAGTTGTCCACTTTAACTTCTCTCTTGGGCACTTTTTACTCTTCCTTCCCATGTTCCCAGCTCATCGGCATCCTTGTACAGTAACGTTAGACCAAGTGTTCCTGGATTGTCACTACTTCTTCCTTTGTCATCGATGAAATTATTTAAAAAAAAATACCTACAATCGAATTCTCTATATAGGTCTGACAGGATTATCTCTACAAATATTGTAAATGCAAAAGAAACATTGTCTGTTTGTTACGCTATGCCTGTAAACTTCTAAACAATTTTTTGTGGTTAAATAACGGAACTTGCGATGTAACTGAATTGTACGCAGATGAAATTGCGGGCACTAGCTAGATATATAAGTTAAATATATTATATATACATTATATACCATTCTGTCTGTAATATCCTTGGAGTTCATATTACTGGAAGTGTTATTTGCTTGGATACAATTTCTGTTGTTTCGTCTCGAAGTCTCGATATTACGAGTGCAAACACAGATTGTAAACTCACACAAGTAATATTACATGCTTCGTGCTTTACATATATATAGCATATGATTGTAAATCATATGCTTCTACAGAGGCGTGCGCTCTTTTAAGGTTGCTCCAGTGATATACCTACTTCAAGGTCTGTCTTTCTACGAGTATAGATAGACCACTAACTCAGATTGTCACACAAAAAAAACTTCCGTGACCCGTCATCGCTACATTCACTGATCTCTAAGCCGGCGACATGATTATTGAGCAGATCAAAAACATTTTACGATTATTAAACCCTCCGATTGACAACCGAGCAGGCGTTTGTCCCGTTCCGATATTTTTATGGCGTGTAACCCCGTCGGCCCGTTTCTACATCATCTCCTTCACGTGACATAAATTCTAATACAATGTCCATTTGTGTATCTCGGACGTCTTAAAAGGTATGACGATAATCGTTTTTCTGCTTTTTACAAGGAACTCATTTCAATTATCGTCCGATTTGATGGTTATAAAATGCCTTTGGTGTATTTTGTGGACGGCGCCCTATGGCGACTGGTAGGACGCCCCGTGCGCTCCGGCGTTTTTAATTTGTACGACGCTAATTTGATTATTGTTTTTCCTTTGGCGAGGGTTTTTTCTGTTTTTGGTTATGACCTATGCAGCTGTGAGCCTGTGACCTACCTCAATTTAAAGTAACGGTAATTTTTTAATTTTTATGTTATATGTCTGAGTATTTATTGTTAAGTAATTTTTTCAATATGCTAGCTACCGCTATCTTAACTCACGATTGCTGGTCGTTAGGTCTGTGGGACTTACCCCGCAGTGTGCGGAGCATACCCACTAAACCGGCTTTGAGGTCCATTGTCCATTCAGTGGATAGTCGAGGTGTTCTAAGTTGCGGTCAGCTACGGATCGGGACTTGAAAGTTTGCAGGATCGCCAGATGGGAATTAATCCCTAGATGGGGCGCTGTAGCGTGCTGGCTTTAGCTAGGGCGGTAATGGAAAATGGCTGCAAAGGCTCGCCTATTACCGCCCAACTGCTTTTATCGCTATACATAACAATATAAAAGTATTCTTTTGTTACGGTTATAACAGATAAGTGGCCAGTTATTCTGTCAACGGGGAACATAAAGTTGCAGTTCCGGCGGTAGATGGGAGATCTTTCGCCTGATCATCATTAATATCAGGTGTGAAGAAGGTCAAGAGCTTCCCAATATCATTTTAAAAAACATCCCATGTTTTCACCTATAAAGAATTAAACTAGTAATATTCTTTGTTTTGTTTAACTGCAGTACAGATTATGTTATGCGCGCTTTACTGCGAAGAGACAGGAAACTCTAAGTAGATTCCAACCAGTCCGGTTAACGTGATGTAGTAAGCAGTGGGATGTATATGAGTTGAGAAACTATAAGTGCAGACCGTGAAAGTACATACAACGAAAAATCTCACAGAGGGTTGACTTTAAAAAATAAAATAGACGCAAGCTCCTTTAAGGTTGTTTGTGGGATAGTCTTTTGCACGGCAGCGTATCGTCGCTTACCATCACCAGTCTTATTTTTATACTACATGAGGGTAAACCACCATTAGGGTCTCCAGATATTAAGCGATGGCCGAAAGCTATGGAGTGAAAAGCGCTATGACCTACCACTCTAGCTGTGCAGAATACAGCATAAATAAACAATATCTTTGATGACAAAACCACATACACATTACAGTTAAATAACCTTTTTAAAAAAACTATTATCTAATTAAAACTTCATTGTGTAATAAATATTTCTTATAAGCACCTAATTCGTAACACGCGACACCGGAATAATTCAGTGAGCACGCCCAAAGCGGTATAATGGAATGTTGACATATTGTTTCCTAATAGGTGAGATGATGGATGACAAACTTCAACACGTTAAAAATTATATAATAGCAATCAAATTGGATCTAATTCATTTGTCCATCAATCTTTGAATCCGACTAGACACGGTGTCCGTTATCGAAAATCAATAGCGGACTGAAATACAAGTATTTTAATTTAATCTGTGCGTAGGTGTCGCTTCGAGTATCGCATGAGGTTAATGTTGAGATTGAGTTTAATATAAAATAACTACGATTTGATGTTTTAAGTGACACGATTAATGGACTGACTCTGTGTTGAAGATCTCCCCGGAGTCTCGAAGGATGGATGCGCGTTTTGGGAAATTTATTTTTGTATTTTTCGTACTGAAGCTTAGGACATTTTCCGGTAAATCTAATTTAATTTCTAAGACACTGACGTGATTGCAGTATAATATTATGGTAACCTACGAGTATAATTTAAGTTTTTTTTTGTCTAGTAGTACACCTAAATATATTGTTTCAATTATAAAATAGTACAAAACTGACCAAGCACAGTACAAATATCATAAACAGTGATATATTTGATGAAATGTTTTCAATTTCAAATATTTGACAATGTTAATGATTACAACAGTCCTAAATAATAAAATAAAATAAATTAGAATTCACCTTATTAAACATATGAAACTTTTCTTAATTGAAAACATTTATAAAGGAACTCGGTATATATATTTTTGGTGTAATAAAATTATTTTCCTTCCACCTTGTGAAATAAATTTCCTTTCAAGTAAATTAAACTAACTCTCCACCTATACCATATCAAATAGTTATGACGCCTCCCGGAATCCTTTAACGCGGCAGGCGAAGAGTAATACCGGCCAGTGACGTCACTGATACCAAACATTTTTTTTTGTTTTCATTCCCATACCACAATCACGGTAAAGGTCTGTTCGTATTTCTATACACCGCGGTCCGTTAGTCGGTTATTAATTGAGACAGAGCCTTATTAATTCGTCTGTCTAATTTTTTACTGCCCATGAATGTCTCATTAAAGTTTCTAATGTGTTGGCTAGGCGTATTCAATACGGTTAAATTAATCAGTAGCTTTTGTTAGGTGTGCAACTGACAATCGCAACTAATAACGATATCTTAAACGTTGAAGCAGTGTAGACCCGTACAGTATGCGTTTGCGATTGTTGAGTTTAAATGGAAGTATTTTCTGAACGTAAAATAATGCATATTTTTCGGATAGAGACAGTTTTTTAAATACTAACCGCAGTTGGTTTGAATTTAGGAAAATTTAGATTCATAATAGTTGTACCTGCAGTACCTACAGAAAATAATAAAATGATGGTCGATTTAAATTTTTTAAATTTAAATGTTACAAATGTCCTAAGTCCTAATATTAATGGACAAATTGTGGCAATGAAGAAATTGTTGACATTGTCAATAGTTTTGTTGTGTTCTTTATAACAATAAACCACGACGATAATGTATGTTAATAGCGTCAAAATATATTCAAACAGAACTTGTGAAACTAAAATTTATTACGTATCTTTATTTCATCAACCTAATCCAGAGAATCGATACCTATATCAAGATAAGTATTAAATATGTTATAGAAATCTATATTTGATTTATTAATCTGGTTCTCGATATGGACAACTCGTATTCTAAAAATGTGTAGGTATAAGTAATATCGTTTCCAAATTTTCGACATTAGCATCTAAAGAGGTTTCAATAAATTATATACCTACCAACTGAGATATGCGCGTCTTTTGGAAAACCGAAAAAGTCACGACTCGAAAAAAGAAAGCGAAATCTGAACTACAATATATCACTCACATTTAACATTAAATTGGTACTTTCAACAGTGGGAAAGACAGATGGCCAGTTCTAATATTATAACAAGGCGACTACACCGATTCATCAAGCGCATGTCAATTATTATACTGGTAGCGAACCTGCTCATCGGGAATGTTAGATTTAATTAGAATTTATACGAGCCGAACGAAGTTGGTCGAATTTACATAGTCACAATTATAATGTCGCCGGTCTGAATGTGGAACAATGATCCTCACGTTTTGTTAGAACTCTACACATAGTCCCTTCTCGGGGTAAGAAATGGAATATTCATGAATAGAATGTGAAAAAATCATATAAAATGATTTTCATTTGTCACACCCGCTACTTTAATCATGTGAAATCGCAGATAATTCGCATGCCCAATAACTACGATAACCATAATTCGCATGCCTAATGACTACGATAACCAAAATATTGTAAAATATTCGCACAGTCAGGCAGCTTTACTAGCACTAAACGGCAACGTTATAAAATCGAAGCTAGTAAAAGACTGTGTGGAAAAACTAAATGACCTGGGGCAACGAAACAAGATCACCCTCATATGGGTACCGGGTTATTCTTGAATCATTGCAATGAAAAAGCCGATGAGCTAGCAAGGTCTGGGGCCCAGGGACTACAGTTTGGCCCAGAGCCTTTCTGTGGTATCTCAAAGAACCAGGCTATGCAATACTGAAAAACCCACCTCCTCCAAGAGGTGAAAGCGGACTGGCAAAAAACGGCAAAAAAAAAACAACAGATTCAAAAGCACTAATCGAACCATACTCCCGTAAGTGCACTAACGAGCTATTGAAGCTCAACAAGAGCAATCTGAGCGTGATGATTAGGGCTCTGACTGGCCACTGCAAGCTGAACAGGCATCATCAATATGAGACTAAAAGAAACTGATGCTTGCAAATTGTGTGAACAGGAGCGTGAAACACCAATGCACCTCCTGTGCTTTTGTGAACCCCTTATTCACAAAATAAACCGATAACTGGGGAGACATAATCTCGACCCAGACGATATAAAAACCATCCAAGCTGGGAATATCTTATTAGACAGTGCCCAGCTAAAGGAGCACATGTAAGGTCTAATAAGTCTTACTTGGTGGCTAGTCACAAGATATTTGTAGGTCGCAGTGACGCAAATAGCCCCGAATTAATGAATAATAATAATAATAATTCGCATGCCATTAAAAATTTAAAGATGATTAATGTTATTAAGGTGCCGTGAATATTCACATGCTCAATTCTAAGCTTGTTCTAGAATGAGAGAGAGATCATCATTGTTTATAAAGGTACACAACACAGCAATCGTACTTAGTACGTAAATCAATCGATTAATGCTTACGTTACATTTCATATCTATATTCTATACAAATACCAAATAAAATTGAAGTGTCTGTTTGTAATGTCAAAATAACAAGTTTTTACTAAATGGGTATGAATGTATATCGGGTACCAATAAAATAAACACAATTTTAAAAAAAATTGTCTGTCTGTCCGTCTGTCTGTCTGTTTGTTCCCGCTAATCTCTGGAACGGCTAAAGCGATTTTGACGGGACTTCCACTAATAGATACCTAATTATTTAAGGTATAACATAGGCTACTTTTTATCAAGTTCTTTAAAAAAAATTGCCTACAAAAATCAAAATGCTGCCAAAAGTTACTATTCCACGCGGACGAAGTCGCGGGCACAAGCTAGTAGATAATAAATTAGCAATCATTTAAAGTCGCTCAGCGTGCAATGGAAAGGGCTATGCTCAGAGTATCTTTGAGAACTAAAGTCACTGACATAGCTCACCGAATTAGCAAACTGAAGTGGCAGTGGGTTGGCCACACGTGCCGCAGAACTGACGGCCGTTAGAGTCCTAGAGATCTTGAGTGGAGACTGCGACTCAGAAAACGTAGTGTGGGACGCCCTATGACAAGATAGGATGATGATACACGTAGGCTGGGTAGAGTGGGCTGGATGAGAGTAAAAGATCGGGAGCAGTTATGTGCATTTGGGGAGACCTATGTCCAGCAATGGACAAGTGTAGGTCGACGATGATGATAGTGAATCATTCATCATAACTTATACTAAAAGAAGCAAACAAGCAAGTCTTGCCGAGTGAAATTTCACACACGTGAAATCATATGAAAAAAATCATCTTTGCATTGAATGAAATCTAAAGAAAAGTAATGATCGTAGAGTTCCATACCAACTTGAGGGCCTTATTTTGGAATCATTTCTCTGGAGTCGAGCGTCGTCTACGCTTGATTTCTTTTGATTTCGTTTCGATGGAAATAAATACAAAGCAAATTAATGATAGTGCGATGAAAATTAATATTATATTGATTTTTGACGAAAACGAAACGAAAATAATAGAAATCACGCGCAGACGAATATAATCTGTGGCTCAACGCCAGACTAATGATACAGATAAAACCCCTGTTATGAGTAGCTACGGAACGATTTTTTCTAAATAACATTAAATAATTTGAGTAGTTATCAGTAGTAGTTTTTAATATGTAGGGTTAATGCGGAAAGTTTGTCATTCTGCACGAGTCCCAAGTTTTGTTGACCCGAGCTGTAATGAAGTTACCCGTTCATCAAATGACGTTTCTATACAATTGTGAAAAAAATACTGGAATAAAAGTGAAATTTTTGTAAAATATATTCTATATCTGACTAATTAGTAAATAAATATTTTTTTGGTGTACAAAAGCCAACAGTCATTCTTACACTCATTAACCTATTCGGTTATTCAAAATTCTCTTTTATTCAGAACTACAGACAAGATATTACTGTGAGTGATCATAAGTCGTCGACAGCGGTAATGTATACAAGTAATACTTATTTTACCGGTGCGGTCATCCATGCTTGTTCAACTAACTTTTTGAAACTTTTATTAGGCTTTTAACGTTTTATTATTTAAGAAAAAAAAAACACAATTTTTATTATACATACTTGTATGTAACTCATGTAAGCAAACTCTTTCGTATGTTATCTGCAATATGGCTTTTAAAAACGTATTAAATGTTTTAAAAAAGTAGAAAAGTTAATTCGTACTAGTGCGGGGGAGGGACAGTACAGTACAGCGTACATCTCACGGGCATGTCTGGCCCACCAACAACCTCCTTTTAAAGAAGTGCCAGGACTCCTGACTCCTCCTCAGGAGTATGGTGTTCGAAATAATTTTCGCTGTAACAACTAATAGTAGGAGTAGAGCATTTTAGTTGTAATTTACACTCCAGCTGGCGGTCAGTAAAATTTATTTTATTTTTCTTGCCCCTGGTGGAAAAAGTTTACTCGCCATCGCACTAGTGTGAGACAACAGGTAGGTATTGTCAATACAAAAGCATAAACCATTGATTTACTACCAAACGTAGATAACGCATGAACGTTCGAGAAGTGGGCCGGTGAAGAACTGCCCAATCGCGACTCGTGCAGTTCTTTTCCATAGTTACTAAAACGCCAATTGATCTGTGGCTAGGTATGAAATGATGTAACTTCACACGGTTGTACTTAAAAAAGTTGCCGTAATAATGTAGAATAAGGTTGAATTCGATAAATACGGTCCTTTCTTTATGGTAATTTTAATTCGGGCGTGCATATTCAACAATATATCAGCTAGTACAAATGTATAGTCGATTAGGTGACAGATTTCAAGCGCGTTTTTGTATGAAGTGCTCTATCTACGTTTGGTAGTAAATCAATGGCATAAACTTAAAAACTGTACTAGGATTGTGTAGACACTTACGAGTTGAGTCTGCAAACATTTAAGCAACAAAATTAGGTATCAGGTGGCGTGTAAACGCAACATTAAAAAAATCGCGGTAGCAAAATCTGCTCTTGAAATTTATCTTGAGGCTTTGATTTCATCATTGTATGTAACGATTCCTAATACTCGTGTCAGATTTATCATAATGCCTATACCGAATATATAATAGATCGTTCCTAGGCTTCGGTAACCAGCAGGCCTATTCGCTAACTATGGTTGGTAACTAGAACTGTCATTTTTGACTGACACTTTATATCCATTACTGGCTTAGTGATCTTATGTGTTACGGCAGCGTTCATGATAGCAGTAATGGATGTTAAGTTCCTTTGAAAAATAACAGTTCTAGTTAGCAACCGAAGTTACAGAGTAGGCCTGCTGGTTGTTGTGCAATTCGACCAATTTCTTCTGAAACGGCAACGTCAACGTTATCTTTGATTGATTGTGTGCTCTGAACGGGTTTGAAGAAAGTCTTCGGCGTATTTGAGATTATTACATGCTAATTAATACCAGTTTACATGCGCACTAATTAAATATTTCAATTTTTATGACAGAATTGGAGGTTATAAAATTTCTACGCGTTTCGATTGAAGCTTACACTGTGGTGTATACAACATTTTCTAGTCTCCAAAGTATATGTGAAACACATCAGTGCCTAATTGGATGATAAAACTGTTACAGAATTATATTTTATCACACCAAACCGACACGCCCCGTCACAAGAGACTCGCTTCTACATACTTTACCAAAACAATGAGATTGCTATAAACGTTAACATATACGTGTAAAAGCATGTATTCTCGGCTAATTTAACAATGGTAATGCAAATTATTACGAATATAAAAACGCAAAGCCAAACGTAGTTTAGGAAGCCATAATATAATCAGAACAATATACAGTAAGTAACAAAAATACTGTGAACCCTTAAGAGGCCTATCACAAAATCGCGTCGCGTGGTGCTAAACAAACAGGCAACGCCGGCGCGGCACAATATATTGTAGTTTTATTTTATTCATAAAAAATATAGTATCATTTTATTAACATACAAAATAATACAACATTTTATGAAAACGTTAAAATTTTTTTTTGGCAAAAAAAAATACTTTAAAACGACGGAGAACTTCGTAAATAATCTGTCTTGTTTCGACGCCTTTTCGTTAGCAAATTTGACTGGATTAAGAATGTTTTTCTTTACTTAGGAGCGATATAACGAAAATATTTTTTTTTTATTGAAGTGAAGGATGTTGTGTCACACGAAATAAATATTTTGATACCTAGTTGATATTTAACAGAATCAGTAAATTAGAGCTCCCAAATCAGGTCCGCGTGAGTGTTTGTCTAAACATGCTTTGGGAAAATAACTTTTACTAAGTTAAGAAAGAAGTAACCCAAAAACCGCTTAATTAATATTAGGTCCTTACATATGAAATTGGCGTTTAGCCGTATTGCCACTTTGATCTCAAATATCTCCTCTATGGTTAAGAATTCCAAATTCAAATTTATACAGCTATTTAGCTCAAGCTCATGTATTTGTGTTTCGAAAATTATAATTCACTTTTTTTTTCCTCAATTGTTTTTTTTTCTTTGCGTCACTCAGCTTACAAAATGGAAATCTTGAAATATCGCGTTATTTACGAGTACGAGTTCCACCGTGGCACCAGTGCTGCAGAACGACGAAGGATTAATGATGTGTATGGCGACGGTGCCGCAAAAGAAAACACAGTGCGTTTTTGGTTCCAACGTTTTTGTTCTGGAAATTTCGACCTGCAGAACAAGCCCCGTGGACGGTCGGAGACCAAAGTTGATAATGAAGAATTGAAGGCTATTGTGGAAGCGGATCCATCGCAAACCACGTCCGAGTTAGCTGCAGGCTACGGTGTTATTGATAAAACTGTTTTAATCCACTTGAAGCAAATTGGGAAGGTAAAAAAGCGTGAAAGGTGGGTACCTCACGAATTGAGTGAAGCAAATCAACAAACGCGCGTTGACTGCTGCGTTGCATTACTCAACCGACACAATAATGATGGGATTTTAAATCGAATCATTACTTGTGATGAAAAGTGGGTCCTGTACGATAATCGGAAGCGCTCATCGCAATGGCTGAACCCTGCCGAACCAGCCAAACCATGCCCCAAGCGAAAATTGACTCCAAAAAAGTTGAAAACAAAACAATTGATTGAAAAGTCCACAACAATTGAGGAAAAAACAAGTGAATTATAATTTGCGAAACACAAATACATGAGTAAATAGCTGTATAAATTTGAATTTGGAATTCCTAACCATAGAGGAGATATTTGAGATCAAAGTGGCCAGTACGGCAAACGCCAATTTCATATGTAAGGACCTAATATTATAGATAAGAATATGAACTAGTTTCATCAGTTAAATGTTATCAATTACGACCAACGAAAGGTATACAATTTTTACGAAGAAAAACTTTTATTTGCGTGTTTTTTTTGTAATAGGAGGCCTATTACAATATTACAAAGGAGCGTAAGTTGTTACTTACCAAAAGAGATGTTACAATTTTTAAAAAAAATTACCACGTAATGTCTACTATTAGATTGATTTTAAAATTTATACATTTGAAAAAGTCTTTCTAACAATACATCAGTATTTACAAGTAATCAATATCGGTATAGACGAGAGGGCGCCGCTGTCGGCGCACAGAGTCGAACAATCGATTTTATTTTTATTTATTTAGATTTTTTTGGTGAGTTTTAAAAATAACATTAATAAAAACCATCGTATATCGATTCTGAACATGCTCCTAAAAGGGTTCACAAGCTTTTTGTTACACACTGTATATTTGTTGAAATGTTAATACTATTGCTAATCAATAATATTATAAACGTTAAATTGCATTTTATAATGCAATGTTAATGTTTGTCAGTACAAAGAAAAAGGAAAATTAATTTTAATCCTAAGCTAGTAGGCATCATGTCGGATTCTCGAATGAATTTAGCCTTCTGTGTATAGTGTGACTAGTAACAATATTTCTTTTGCGGCCCTGACCCGTTTCCAGGTCTCGGCTTACCTTATCTAGACTCTCGATCTAAGCCTATCGGGTTTTGAAATCTTCTAGACTTTACGTAAATTCAACTTTGGCCTGATCGGTATTGATTTTGGGTCAGTCTGTACCAAGTACGTATTTCTTTTACACGTAAATATGTTAATGAGCGGCATATTGTATAAAGCGTACATTTTTAGTGTGCAGTTTTATAGCGTGTTAAAGCTTAACAATTTATTTTATAACCGCAATGACTGCTAAGATTTTATTGAAGCATTTTGAATGGAGGCACAAATCTTTATAGTGGTGCTTTATTTGGTTATTCGTATTAGGACCTATGTGTATTCGATAAGCTATTTCCATGTGTAGATGGTAATCTTAACAAAGATTTTGGTTTTTTGGCAAATATGTACCAATACTGAATACCCGTCAACTGTACTCAACAGCAGCAGTTTGTCGATGCGCTGCAAAGGAACCATAAACAAATACGCTACTACTACAATTCAATATTGGCCGAACTCATGTTTGTTATTATTTTATCGTCGCCCTTGTCTTTACCAAGTTTTTGTAACTTCATTTAATAAATTTATGAACTATTCTCATAATGGTCAACACAAGGAGAGGCAAAACAGCATGCGCTGTGACAGAATGCAAGTGCCATCGCGTCTGTCTGACGTTCGTGCGATGTTTGTCTTTTTAATGCAAAATATTTGCCCCCATGTCAACTAGTTTCGATGCCCACTTGTTTTTAAGACGTCCACATGTTTTTCTAATGTTGACTTGTTTTTCCGACGTTCATTTGTTTTTTTGATCGTATGACGGTTACCTATTCTATAATAGTCTTTAATACTCGCATTAATTGCAAAAAAAAAAACACTTTACAAAAAATCCTGAATCAAGGAGGATTAAAGTGCACATTATAGAGCGCAAGAAAGATCCATCAATGGATCTTTCTACAATTAATTTCTGAATCATGGATAAAACTGAACATAAGAGTTCAAAATGATCCATTAATGGATCTTTTCAATTGATCTTAGTTGACATAGGAATACCTGCTCTATGTGTGAATGCTCGTATTGTCTTGTATCTATTGTTTTCATCAAATATTTAACCAAATTATACACGAACACGAATAAATAAAATGTGAATAAATAAATAATAAAGTGAAGTGTCACCATTACAAGATCCGCGACTT
Organism: Schoenobius gigantellus; assembly: GCA_963935595.1. Classification (NCBI taxonomy): domain Eukaryota; kingdom Metazoa; phylum Arthropoda; class Insecta; order Lepidoptera; family Crambidae; genus Schoenobius; species Schoenobius gigantellus. Next base: position 24,849,383 of record OZ012553.1, on the reverse strand, counting down.
AAAATGATTTAATTTTCTCCCTCTACAGAGAAACATTGTTCCCAGATTAGAAACTAGATCTCAAATCTATAGCAATCTATTTGATAGGTAACTTATTTGGTATAATATTGTGCATACCCATTTTCATACTTAAGCTATTAAGTATTTTCTTGTTTGAATCTAAGTTATATATCTTTTGTGTATTTGACGAATTTGTATAAGCAACAAAACAAGTTGAACCCTTTAATTAATTCCTTTATCATGTTTTACAAATTGAACAATTTGCAGGGCAAATTGGAATCAATTCCAGAATCGCATGAATCCTTATCATCCACTACATTCATTAAGTTATCCTTACATACATTTGCATGTAGCAAGCCTGTTAACTAATTATCAGTATCAATCGCAAGCATAAACGTATTGAATTAAGACTAAAGATAAAAAATGCCGTATCTTAACTAGTAAGACTAGTAGCCAATTAGCGAACTGACTTCATGCCAATGGTGCTATTGGATTGTTGGAATTCGAAATGGTCCACAAAAGAAATATATTTACAAGAGTATTCCTTAATTTATTTTTATACGTTTTTATACAGTGACTATTTTAAAGCAATCACTATAAGTTTCGAGTTTTAACAACTTCGTTAATCTTTTTGAAAATATAAACTTCGCTCGGTTATGTTTTGTATTATTTATTTTCTAACAAGTTAATTTGATACATTTGACCAACATGTAGCCCGATGTAAAGGAAATATGTGGTTTAAAATAAAGAATGCTTTCCTATTACAATTGTTTTACAAATACTTTTTCCATAAGAAAAAAATTCTACTTTTTCACTTTTACCATAAATAACAATCAAGACTAAAAACCGATATCAAAAACACCAAAAAGTCCAAAATAATATAAGAATACATGTAACATCACATTTTTATATTAAAGTTGGTGCAAAAGGAGGATGCCCGATTTTGCCCCACTATCAAGGTCGACGACCAATAAACCGGTATTTCTAGTTAAATATATTTTATCAAAACATGATTTTTCAGTGTAATATAAAACAGATAGAAGCTACAGTTATTTTCGGCAATAAAATAAAAAACTTACATGCGTAATTCCTGTTACAAAATGGCAACTGCATATTTTCGTTGTAGCTACAGTAACACATTTTTCAATGTTATGCATTATTTCTTTCAATACATTTTTATATATTTATTTCTAATAAATTATAAAATATATTACATCGCATAGAGTATAAACCCCCTTTTTCCATCTAAGCAGCGTACCATTTTTTACGCTAACATCAATATTAATTTATATTTTGCGTTTCTTTCGTACAATATAAATGTTATCATTTTTAACTACGTTATTTTTCACAAAGGGAGTCTTATTCAAAATATTGTATATTTTTAAATGTAGCGCATTACGTTAACATACGCTGCTCGATGACGGTCAAAAATCCATAGAGCATTTACCCTATCAAACTATTGACTCGCGATGATGTTGAAAATTCAGCAAATCTGTACTTAGGTGGAACGCGTCTAAAATAAGTCGCATCGTTGCTTGCGATTTCTGTTACCTACACATTTTATTCCTTATTATTGATAATATTGGATATCAATAGGCTTATTGATAGTGTTATTATAATTGATTGTGAATGATCGATAGTTCAGCATAACTAGTTTGACGTCTTTCTTGCAACTTGTACAGGTCGCATAGGTTAGGTTAGGAGCAATTTTTATAGATATCTACGGAACTGCAGCTTTAATTAAAAAAACAATACTTGATTTCTATTCAAGTACAATAAGCGTTTAAAATAAGCCTAGAGTTGTTTCATCATCATCATCATCACAGCTCATATACGTCCCCACCGAGCCTACCCTATGTTAGGGTGATTAGGCCTTAGTCAACCACGCTGGCCCAGTGCGGATTGGTCGACTTCACATACACCATTGAATTTCTTCGTAGATGTATGCAGGTTGCCTCACGATGTTTTCCTTCACCGTAGGAGCGTCAGACCCCGACCTCCCGATTGGAAGGCAAGTGTGTGTGTTCATGGAAATTTTTAGTGGGGCAAGTCTCCATACAAAAGTGGGCATCCTCCTTTTGACTTACTACATTAATTGTTCTTATATTTCTTTGCACCGACTTTAATATAAAAATGTGATGTTGTGTGTATTTTTATATTATTTTTGAATTTATGGTGTTTTTAAAGTCGTTTTTTAGTTTTCTGTAACAATATCTTTATTTAATATTTTTAGTTCATGCGTATAGAATTTGACCCAAGGCAAACACCAAAATAACTTAAAAATAAAATGTCAAAACAGCATTGAAAAATTATTTCCGAACTCTTAACAAACGATTTGTTTAGGAATTATACTTTTGACGATCACCTCACTTGAATCACTTAGAGATAATGTAGCTACGCGTCAAATTCGTTTCCAGTATATTAAAAGTACTATCCCCTAACTCCTCACCTACCAGAAACCTTCCAAATACCTGATTCAGAAAATTTTTGTTTATTCCTGATTCAGAAGATTCAGAAAAAAGGAAAACATGTTGGAAGTGCCATGAAATTTAAGAATTTGCCTGATTTTCCAGGGATCCCATCATCAGATCACGACTTGGTAACAATGGGACCACCTCAGGAGAATACTCTTTTGACTATAAAAAGAATTTAGAAAATCGGACCACAAATGGCGAAATAATCGGCGAAGATACATAAATAAAACAAATAGATACAGTGGAACATAGAACCTCGTCTCCATTTTTGAAGTCGGTTAAAAAACAAATAATACCTACCTTACTTAATTTCATTAACCTATAAATGAAGAACAATGTATTGTATTTGTTTTCTGTTTACGATCGGAGTACGTCCTTTTTATAGCTTATTAGTAGTTGATTTAACTCTATGATTGTTAATTTACGATTAGTGGTAGGAGCATTCGTCACCACTCACCGTAATTATGATTGTTTTATCCTAGCTCATTTTTTCTTTTACTGTATTTTTTTCTCTTTATAATTAGTTTTAAGTCCAGCATTCAACTTTATTTCTAATGTTTAATCAGTGTTTAGGCGTCTAAATAAAGTTTATTGTTCTATCGATGTGGAAGGCCTCATCGGAAGAACAGCGCTTCGGTGATTCGGTGGCGAAATGCCATCGAGGCATATGCTGAGAGGGGGGACCTTTTTGGCCCAATACTGTTTCTTTTTCTCATTTTGTATTGTCTCTTTTTATGTTGTTAATACTGTCCTATATATTACTATTAGCTCTGTAAGTTTTTTGTGGCCAAATAAATGCTTATTCATTCAACAACATTAAGGGAATTATTGTTCAAGTTTTCGTGATATTCGTACTTCTATGATGCACATCAAAGTGTACGAACCTCGAATCTTCACCTACAAATTCGTTCCCCTAAACATATTGAGTGTACGAATCCGTTTTCATGCCATTTGCGAATATTCCTCCGACGTTTCTTCACATTCGTGTAAACGTTCGCACTTTATTCGAATGTATATGCACACATGTGAGTGACCGGGGTTAGGCTAATCATACATTCCCATATACAACGCAGTAATCCGCTTTTAAGTAAGCTATATAGCTTACAACAAAGTATAAGTACCTTTAAGGTTAATATAATACAACATTCCTTACTTAATCATTGCTATAGAGCCGACTTCAATTTGTAATCAACTTGTCTGCAACAAGCCGAAGTGTCGCGTTTAATGATAATAAAATATCGTATTTATTACAACGGCGGCCACAATTAAAACAGTAATGGTGAACTTGTAAAAACTCTACTACGGAAAGGAAATTTTATTTATTCAATGAGATGTTATCGCGCCAATTTAAACCTTTATATCCAATGTTATTGTGAAAAATACAAAGCATTTATAGTTGTGTGTGTGGTTGTAAATTAATGCGAGATGTGTATTTCTTTCTTAATGGATTATTTACTTGTTTACATTAACCGATTGGGTTTCGATGTCAATTACGTTACTTGTAAGTAGGAGTACCTTGTTCTGCTTGGAGTCTGTTGCGATTTCATCTATCTGCTATATGATAAAATGACGCTATAGTAAAGATTTTTGCATACTATTAGTCTTTTATCAGACCCAAGACTCAGTACACTATTTCAAAATTAATAATGGCTAACTTCGTGTTTCCAAAGATGATCGACACATCTAGGCAGTATAATGATATAGAGCTGATCTTGTGATTGTAAATGATTTTTGGAGCCAAACTACTTTTTGTCAATTGTCTTTGATAAGTTAGACGATTGTTTCCGATGTTTTCCAATGCTCATTATTTATCTTGGTGTACAGTACTAATGTTGTCTGAGTACCACTATGGTACTAATGTCGTCTGGGAACCTCTATCTTACCTACCTATTTTTGTCTCCAAGCAGCGGTGTTGCATCGCTTTGTACTGGTTTGAAGGGTAAGACATGCATTGAAATTACTGGGTACATTGACTTGACTGGTCTGTGGGTGTATACTTACTTTATGAGATACAATAATACAAAAACTCTTTGGATCATCATCTGATAAGCTGTTTTATGTTTTATTGTCCACTGTTTCATGTGTATTAATTTAAAGGAATAAATTAGCGAGCACTCGATCAAAATGTTTTAGATATCAGTCAAAAATCGGATTCTCGCATTGCAGACGCATTGCATCTCAGTTCCATACACGACGTTAATAATGTTAATACGCAGTGGGTGGGTTCTACCGTCTTCAATTAAACTCTTGTGACATGCAGATGGCAATGGATTAAGTTCGAGTGTCCGTGGCAAATTGGCAACACGCCCCTCGGCGCAGCGTTCTGTAACTGCTGTTCAATTACAACGGCAAATAGAAAAACTGTTTTCAATTACCACGTCATTTGTCAAGCCTCCGCCGGTTTTTAACGAGTGCACGCCGCTGACATGTTTTTGTGGTTCGAGATAAGTTATGTGAAGTGTTGAAGAGGTTTTTAGGCCAACTGTATATTTGCGGGATTGAATGTTACTAATGATCTAATGTTGAGAATAAAAATGTTGACCGCAGATTTTGCCATATAAAAAACCCTTAAGAAAATAACTGTAAAAACGATGTTATTAATTAATGAACAGAAACTTTTTGTAACTTATGCTTTATCTACCACTCAAGCCTATTCTAGTCAAGATGAAATGTTTAAGATTCAGATTTCTTAGACCTGCGAGTCGGTTTGGAATCAGGGGGCGTGTTCCTTGAATTGGCCTTACTGATCCCGAACGCACCTCCATCAGTGTCGGATGCCGCTAGTGCACCAAAATCTTACGGCATACCTCGTCTCGTCTCGTCAATTTTGCCTCATCTTTTCAGCCAAGAGATGCCCACTGATGGACATAGGCCTCCCCTAGGGATCTCCATACTGATCGGTCCTACGCCTCCCGCACCCAGTGGCTTCCTGCAACCTTCACCAGATCGTTGGTCCACCATGAAGGGGGCCTACCAACGCTGCCTCTCTCGATTCGCGGCCGCCACTCAAGGACCAGTCCTGCGAGTGATGTGTCCTGCCCACTGCCACTTTAAATTTGCAATTCTTTGGGCTATATCGGTAACTCTAGTTCTTCTACGGATCTTATCATTTCTGATGTAATCGCGTAGAGAAACCCTGAGCATAGACCTCTCCTCTTACAATAGGTCACATTAAAACGCTCAAGGTCTTTTAAGTCACCTTGAGCCTTTTAATGTGACCCATTGTAAGCTGCCAGGTCTCAGTGCCGTACGTTACACTGGCAACACTCACGAATTGAAGACTTTCGTCTTTGAGACACTGCGGTAGATGGGCCGAGAATATGCTGCGTAGCTTCCCGAACGCTGCCCAGTCGAGTTGGATATGTCGATTTACCTCTTTCTGGAAGTTGAACTTACCGAGCTGGACTATTTGCCCCAGGTAAACATTTTCGTCAACAACTGCCAGCGTAGAGCCTCCAACATTCACTGGAGTGGCAACTACACGGGAATTCGATATAATTATAGTCTTGTCCATGTTCATTTTAGACCCACTTGTTGGGAAACTCTACAGAGGTCTTCGAGCATTATTCGTAGGTCCTCCACGGTCTCAGGCATGACTACGATATCATCAGCAAAACGAAGGTGTGTCAGGTAAGCGCCGTTTATATCAATCCTAAGTCTTTTCCAGTCCAAAAGCTGAAATCCATCCTTCAACGCAGCTGTAAAAAGATTCGACGATAATAACGTCGTCCTGTCTCACACTGCGCTGAAGTCGTACTGGTTTCGAGTTTTGGTCCTGAAGGTACGAGAGCTTTGCCCGATAAAAATTTTAGACTGACTTTAATAGTCACCTACTGTATGGATCTGGTGTGATGTTAGCTATAGGTTCAGTGCAGCCAGCATTCTAAAATCAAAACGTCGATCATTTGACGCATTGCTAACATTTTAGTAACGACCAATTACTAGTTACCAAAGTGAAATAGACATGATTTTGTTCAGCCCTACTGCGGTTATTAACAACATTGCCGACGTATCAAACTCATCATGACATTGTTTCAATCTAACGTTATGCGCCGACGGTTGAAGAAGCAAAACAAAATGTCAGCACGATATTTATCGACACAGATAGATTGTATCGACGCAAGCATTCGATCGTTAACGTGTTTTGATTAATTGACGCTCCATTGTTTATGTCAAAACAAAGCAGACGCAGGCGCAGGTGAGGATTAAGCTAACTACTCAATTTTCAACGTTATAGTCGTTCAAGATGACTTTTTTTTAATCACAATGTCGGTAGGATTTTTCAAAATCTTGTTCTGCACTTCTGTGTGGTACAGACATAACATTTTTAACAGTTTTCAAAAAACGGCGACACCGAGTTCAAAATAAAAAATGTTATGTTGGTATTCTTTTATTATTTTTGACCGAGACCAAAACCGGCCTTATTGTAGAAAGACCAAGGCCAAGACCCATGCAAGATTTGAGCAAGACTCTTGCATGGGTCAGGCTTGGTGTTGGATATGACGTTTGGAGCCAGACTTACAGAAACCACATGTACTTTAGGTGACTGATACCACTTAAACTATCAGGTGGGCCGCCTACTTGTTTGCCAACATAGTTGTATAATGTATACAAAAAACATAGTGTTACAACGAATATCGGGCTTTCAACCTGTATGGTAGAGTACATATCGTCCAATTTAATTCTGATAAATATCTCCTCTTATTCCAATTTATCATTACTTGGCCCCACATTAAATATCATGTAAACATTAAAAGCAAATTAACTCGCTGCACTGTTGACGTCTCGACGAATGGCGCTCTTAATGGAGAAACATAGTTGCTATTATGGTGGTATTAATGAAATAAATTATTGCGAATCCACTGATTGTCTCGCTAGAGAAATGCTATGCGAAATTAATATACAGTTTCTGTGGTCAATTGCAGTATTTGCAGTCTAGCTCGCAGTTGTAATTGCTCTGTTTGATTGGAACTTACGCCGTATCTTTGATACGAACAACGTTTATTGCAAATTTAGCCGCCTCCGTGGTCTAGTGGCTTAGACCACCGGGTGTTGATAGGGAGGTCCGGGGTTCAGTTCCACATGGGGACAGAAGTTTTCCTGCTCGGTTTAGTTGGTGGTAGGGCTTCTGATCCCGCCTGGCTAGCTACCACCGTCTTACATAAGTTTGTCGCCATTCCTCCTTAGCTGTTGAGGAGTCCAGGTGAAGCTCGCTTCCACCTTTGGCCTTATCGTCACCTACCTTCAGGTGAGATGAAGGCCAAGAGCTTGCCTGTCATATGTAAAAAAAATAATTTTGTCAATTATCTTTTGCTTTATTAGTAGAAAATCTTTTAACAATAAGATTGAGTAGGTATAGTTCCTTTTAGTTTTCGAAATTTTTAATTTCATTTGAGCTTTTAGTATAATTTATCTAAGTACATGAGTCTGTGTCTGTAATAATATAAAATGTAAAATGTAATAGTCTGTCTGTAATAGTATGTAAAAATAATAATAAATCTCAATTTGGATAAATTTCTGAAGATTACAAGCAAAACCATTGATTATTTTGTACCCTATTTCCTTCGCATTTATAGCAATGTTGAATGGCTCGTCGGGAAACTATTGGAATTGTTTATAAATTTAACTTATTTATGCTTTTATTACTTTTTAGATAATCATTATACATCATCATTGTAAAATAACTATCAACACATAAATTTTTATAATAAATATTCTCATTATTTGATTAATCATTTTCTTGAAAGTAATCAGTTTATAGTGATTTAGAAATTAAATTTGCGAGCAGCCATAGTCCCACGTAGAACTTAGGCACATGTTTATTTAAAGAACGTTAATCCCGTTCACAAAGATTAATATTTAGACAACAAATAGAATATTGTTAGACATCAAACCATTCATAAAAACAGAGCCCGAATGATCTCGAATAATGCGGAAGTGATCAATCGATTGTAGTCGAAATTGATCTACAGTAATGATCGTGCGTCAGACAAATCATTATACAACTTAGCTACTCAACTATTACACGGCGCATCGCCGATGGTCACGATTTGACAGACAGACAACACCATTTAAATCATTGTTTATAGGTGTAGTGTCTCGATATTCTTTTTTTTTTGTTCCGGGCGCCACGCCAATATTTAAGTTGGGCAACGTATGATTAGTTTTTCAAAAGTGGTAAGCTGTTAACGGGGCAATTTCGTTGTTATTTTCACACCAGTAGTGTGATTAATAGCAGTCTTATTAAGTTGCGGTTTATAGTTGCTTTCATCTCGACCATTTCGTCAATAATCTAATATGTTTCTTTAGAGGAGCTTTAGAGGAGCTTGGTGGCTAAGGTTAAGCAACGTTCGCTGTGGTCAGTCCTTTTTTTTTTTTTTATTACAAGAGAGAAAATACAGTCTTTACGGTATTCGACAAGGGCATTCAGCTGACTAGGCCACCCCTTGGATATGCAGGACTCGGGTAGAAGACCCACTACCGGCTAAAAACTCTCTAGATACTTAGACCTCCGTGGGGACACAATCGGGATCGGCGTTGGCCATTCCCCGATTGTGCCCCCTGGAGGGTTGCCTGGTGCCAGGGCTTACCTCTACGGAGGGGGTCGACAAGTATCTTGAGAAATTCGACCCCCCCAGACGGCCAAGCTAGGGGTGAAAAGTATCTCTCGGCCGGTGGTCATCCGGCCGAGCCATTTCAACCGCCAGCTTGCTAGGGGAGCTGGCGCGCGTTGAGAAACGCACGCCTCCTCCTCCCCAACCGCCTGCGCCGGAGCGGTGCGGCGAGAGGGTCGTCCTCTCGCGCCCGCTCCGCAGCCTCCTTCTGCGAGATAACGTCCTCGCAGAAGGAGGCCTGTGGTCAGTCCTAGGATGGGTGACCAAAATAAGAAACAGCTCAAGCTCCTCCGTGCTTCGGAAGGCACGTTAAACAGTGGGTCCTGCACCTGATCTCGCCCCGGTCGTGTCGGTTAACCGTCCCATCGGACTAGGCGAGTGAAGGAACAGAGAGTGCACTTGCGTTTGCGCAGTCACTTGTGCACTATAATAATATCTCCTGCGCAGATGGCTAGTCTCTGTGGAGATTGGCCGCCGTGACCGAATATCGGTTAGGAGGACATTATTATTATTATGTTTCTTGGTAATATATCATCATTCCATATAACCCTAATTCGGCACTAAATTCACGTCTATATTTATCAATACTGCATGCAGTTTTTTGTTATCCTGGATTTTTGTAAATGAAGGGAATTCCTCTTTGTGGGAATTCTATGTTTTACTATTTTTATCTGCACTGTCTCTATCGATTTCAGTATTAAGATATGATAAGTTTTCTCCATTTGGTGTGCACATAGTGTGATCATCATGATTTGTGTGGCAGGTAAAAAATTTGGACGATCCAAAAGAGCTTTCTATCAAGTCACAGTTGAATAACTAATATTTTTGATTTTGTAGATAAATAAATCAATATGGATTTTTTCGTAAAATTTACTGAAATATACCTTATTCTTTATCAGTGTACGTGATTTTTCTATATGATTGGTTTATGGATGAGCATTTTAAGCTGGTTATACGCATACTGCTCTCGAAACATTGGATAAAATAAAGACAATTGTGCTTTGTTATTTAAATATAAAATTACTTACTTGGTCAAAATCGGAATAGCACGCCAATGAACCGTAAGAATAAACACGATAACATAATTCGAATCTTTCACCTTGCTTACTACCCCGTTGCTAAGACTGAAACGCTTCGCAATGTACAGTCGGGGACTGAAAAGGTTCGTGAGTTTGAAATTAATTCATATAACGTGTCGCGAGCACATAATATGTTTTAAAACTGTCACAATAAATATTCTGATGCATAAAAAATATTTTTCGGATGTCTCATGTGACATAAGTAGACTTATATTTCTCTTCCCTTTTCGTAAATTTTTATAAAGTAATAAAATTATTGTCATTTTATGATATTACCTATTATCTGTCAATGCATTCATTGTTTTCAGGTATTTTGATAAAAATAGATCAAAATGTGAATTCGATGCTAAAGGTTTTGTATTTATTGAATAAACAATTTTATTTTCATATTTTTTTTATTAAAATATTTGTTGGTGAAGGAATATTATGTTGCCATAAATAAGACAAATCTTAAGAGTAACAGTCCATAGCCATTATAGAGTATATAGTGTCCTATATACTTGTATACGTCACATTTATTAATGGCTTGCATTGCTATGTTCCGGTTTGAGGGGTAAGATCTGGCATTGAAATTACTGGGTACCGTGACTTTACATCTTATGTCACAGGTTGGCAACGTACACTGTGGTTCTTGTGGGGGTTGCAGTTTTGTTGCGAATCTCACAGGAGCCACATGTATTAAAGGTGACTGTTACGAATTACCATTTTTTGCTGTGTGCTTGTTTGCCAACATAGCTGCAATAAAAAAAATGTTTGCAGCATTGTTTCTTGCTCAGATATGTTGGTATATTAATTCTGTAACTGGTGCAAGAAAAAACCGTATCTAAGATGACGAACCTTTCCATTCCTCGACTGTACATACGAAGAGTGACAGTTACACAAACTCTTAATTAATTCATACATAATATTGTCGCAACTGTTGGGTGTGCTCAAGATCACGAATCTCGCGCCTTCCAACGATATTGGTGAAACTCCGCTGACACATGTCAACATAGACAAGCCACGATAAACTGCATAATTAATTATGTGGAACCCGACTGATAGTTTAGTATGAGACTTCAGGTTTTCCAATATTCTAATGTTCACCGTTAGAAAATTATAAGTTAATTTACATAGGGATAAGCTGGCGCTAGCTAAATAGTGGTTTGATAATGCCAATCTCAATTTAATTACGTGAACGTATGACATTTTGTGTTACTAAATAATAAATGAAAAAGTCTGTGTTATTATTTTCAATGTAACTTTTTTTATACATGCTATTTTACTTGTATTAGTTTTTTATAAGACTTTAAATATTTTTAATGTCATTTAGCGGCGGTTTACGTATAGTAGGTACTTACTAAAGATGAGATTACATTCTAACTCGAATAAAATTAACGATTGAATACAGATTTTATATTTATGCAAAGTCATAAATATATTGTTGAAGAATTCAAAGTTAATTATTCTTTATCAAATTTTGTTCATTAAATCAATACAACATTTTTTTATTAAACTTGTAAAGAAGGTTGTTCTAAAAAAGATTTTATAGAGCTTAGATTTTGTATAGTTAGGTATCTATATTTGTAACATTAACATTAAGATAATTTGTCACATTATAACAATAAGATATTCCATTATAATAATTCATAGTATTGAGGTGTATAATTATTAATTTTGATAGTTACAATACAATCATACATTAATTGAAATTATCCTTTTAAACAGAGGTAATACGGATATTATTATCCTCTATTTAAATTGACAGTTTTGTAAGACATATTTTATCATGAGATGCATCGCCAATATTTACGAAAACATGCTATGCAATATACAATGGGAGTTGTTCAACTTAATAAGATTTTATTACGTTATTTCTCGTATTGCTTTACCAATAAATCTTTTTTATTCTCTTCACGAAACGACAGCGTTTATTGCTTCCGATGCAGCTTAAACGAATTATATGTAGTAATGAAGACATTTTTGCGATGCTCATAAAATGATCTGAAGATACTGCACTCAATACAGTGTGACTTGTTGCGGCTTTATTATGGAGGAAAAAGCTACGTTCAACTGGCAAGGTTAGTCTAATAATACCATTAGTTTTAAATTATTTGCGATGTTATTATCTTCGTGTATATATTATGTGTTGTTTTTAAAGATGACAGTAATTTTCCAGACAAATTCGTAAACGTGATTCTGTAAACGCAGTTATAACAACACAACAAGTTGATAGCAAAATTGAGTACCAGAGTAACAGAGCTAAGCAGTACTTCACTCCTAGCCAACGGTTTATGCTTATAAAGCACAAATTCGGCCGCATATAGAGTACTGGCTCGTACCTCTGGGCAGGAGCTTCCAAATATCAACTCGACCCTGTTGACCCCCTGCAAAGGCGTGCATTCCGCATCGTCGGTGATCCCAATATCACGGCCTCGGTGGAGACGCTGGAGCAAAGGAGAGACTTTGGTTCTCTCTATGTGCTCTATCGGCTCTTTAACGGAGAGTGCTCTGAGGAACTGTTTGCAATGGTGCCCTTTTCACCTTTTTCCACCGCACCACCCGCCATCGCAGTAGAGTTCATCCCATATTACCTGGAACCGATCTCGTCTAGCACAGTTCGGTTTCAGCGTTCATTCCTTTCACGTACGTGTATGCTCGACTGGAACGAACTCCCAGCTGTGGTGTATCCTGAGTGCTACGATATGTCCTACTTTAAACGAGACTTAAAAAGAGCATTTCTCTCCAGGTAGGCAGTGATGGAACTGTGCCCCTGGCATTGCAGATGTACATGAGCGGTGGTTACTACTTACCATCATGTCGCTTCGCTATGCATCTTCTATCGTATTTATTACGGGGAATGCTCCGAGGAATTGTTCGGACTTATACCTGCCGCCTCTTTCCGCCATCGTTCCACGCGGCAAAAAATCCATGCCCATCACTTAGATGGTTGGCAGTCCACAACTGTGCGTTTCTCTCGAAGTTTCCTGCCTCGCACAGTCAAACTTTGGAACGAATTGTCGCCTGCGGTATTTCCGGACCGATACGACCTTCAAACTTTCAGAAAAAGAGCGTATTCCCACCTCAAAGGCCGGCAACGCACTTGTAACTCCTCTGGGGTTCGGGGTGTCCATGGGCGACAGTAATTACTTACCATCAGGTGATACGTCTGCTCGCTTGTCCACTATCCCATTAAAAAAAAAAAAGGTCGGGCACTTGCTCGTCTGCCACTATTAGAAATAAAAAAAAACCTATTTCGAGTCAGAGCTATTTACTATGTTTGTTTCAAATCAACATCAGTTAGCCTTTGAAGATGGAGTCGAGACCACGAAAGACGAAAAGATATATGGTAAAATTACGATGAGGCTCGTAAATGTCGCGCTCAAGCAACTGAGCCTATAGTTGTGGCAAGAAACTTGTTCAAGCGCGTTATTATTTTGGCAAAAATCACAGAACTACCAATCGTTACTCGCGAGTGCGCTAAAGTTAGCGTAATAAAGTTTTCACGAACGATAAAAACTGTGTTTGGAGGAAGATTTAGTGCTCGCCGGCGCCACCTCTGCGAGGGTTTACGACAGCCGAGTTAGCCTCTGTTCGTACGAGCAAAAAGTGGTTGGGACAAAACGTTTGTAAGGGTGAGTTGGAATTTGAATGAGCGTTGTTTTATTTTGAAGAAATACTCCCTTGCTAAAGAACGATCTAGAAATTATATTGAGTTTGTCTGACATGGAGTAACCTAAATTACTCCAAATGCCGTATAACCCACAGAACAGAAAAAGCAATGGAAGTGCCAATCGACAATATATATTGGGGAGCTGTCAATACAATACAATTATTTATTGCTATATTCAATCATTACGAAATATTTATTTCTAATTGTCATATTATTTTGTATTGTTTTGGTAAAAACCAGTCTAAATTATATAACAGTTAAATTAAATATATACACCGTCGTACAACGAGAGATATTTTAATTAGTGAAGAAAGTTCAGTTTCACCATGACCATATGCCATTTCTACTGTTTTTTCTGTTCCTTCTAAGAGTTATTTTTATATGAAGAACATATGATGGTAAAATAATATATCTATGATCATATTATGATAGTGTAACCATTTGTGCAGCCTGGGATCCAGGAAGTTTGAATTTAATTCCTCACTCTGAAATCCTCATAGCGCGACGTGCCTCAGAGTCGAGGCAGCTCGACCCAAGGCCAATTCTCTAGTGCATGCGAGGCCGAAAATGAGAATTTGTAGACAGTTACTGAAGGTGTTAGGAATGGACTGAACATATAAGTAGACTGTGTACGGGGTGCCAAATAATTTACCTACTGTATACCCAACCTAACCTGCTTGCGCGGTGTCAACGTGTTACTAAAATGGTGCAATATTTAAAAATAGTGTGTTCGATAAATTTTTGAAAAAAAAAAATTTTAAATCTTTTTATATAATTTGAAATACGAAAACCTTCTCCTAAATGTAACAAATTCTTTTCTGAAAACCGCATCAAAATCGATTCAGCCAAACGCGAGATAATCGCGGAGAAACATACATACAAACTACACGTCAAACTGAGAATCTCACTTTTTTGTAGTCAGTTTAAAATAGAATCAATTTCACCAATAAAAAATAAGGGTCAGATTTTATCCAATATTTTTTTTCGACCATGCCGCTTTTTCACCGACTTCAAAAAAGGAGGAGGTTCTTAATTGGATGCGTATGTTTTTTTTATGTGTATGTTACTCGATTACGCCGCCAATTGTGGACTGATTTTCAAAATTCTTTTTGTATTCGATAGAGTACACTCCTGCGATGGTCCCAAGGTCACCAAAATCAGGATCTGATGATGGGATCCCAGGAAAATCGAGGGAAATCCTTAAATTTTATTGGAACTTACGTCCAACGTGTTTCATGTTTCTTCCGACGCTATTCAGGTATTTACGTCTGGTAGTCATTAACCGAGCTGATGATGGGAGGATCCTTAACTTTTAGGAGTAAGAGGTTTTTTAAATACAACAGGCACGTATTGACCCTTTTCTAAATATAATAGGTACGTATTGTGTATTTTTAGTGAATTTAACTTTAACACTAAAAAGATAAAAATATAAACAAAAAACAACTAAAATCACTGAAAAGTTAAAAATAATATAAGAATAGGTACAGACAACATCACATTTCTATATTAAAGTCGGTGCCAAATTTAAAGAGACGATCATCGTTTGGCACCGACTTCACTTAACTCTGTCTCTCTGCAGCGGCTTGGCAAAATAGTACTAGTACTCTCAGGTGCGGTACCATACAGTTTAAAATTTGTATGATATGCTACAAAATATAAAAAAGAAATATCTTTGTAAATAATCCGCGAAAATGTATTTTCATTATTTATATATTTTTTTGTAATTAAAATAATTTGTCTGAGCGCAAAAAGCTATTTTATTGACACGTTTCATAATAAGTTCTACTATTCGAGCATTATGCTGTAGAAATAATATGCTGGATCTTATGAAACTGATATCTTTACGAAGTTTCTTTGCACGAAGTCCCTTAGAAGTTTGTCTACCAGAATTCGGGTTTCGGGCAGTTGATTCGGGTGCAGCTAACCCACTGAACTTTTCTCTCTGAACGCTTAGCCCACATTTTATACAGATTAATACATTTCTAGTATTGTGCATAATTTAACTGTATTTTGTACTCCTATCTTTTGTCATGAAAATCGTCGCTTGTCACCATTTCGCTTTACGACTAACATTATTGTTGGTCACTAAAATATGCACCCAGATTTGAAGTGAATGTGTTCTTTAGTTGTACTTCACTTTGTAGTATACGTCCAATCGTTCGAATGTACTAGTTTTCTGTCATCTATTTTAGTTTAATTTTAATGAAACGTTTAGCATTTTGAACGATAACATAAATAAGAAAGAAAGAAAGAAAATTATTCAAGAAACAACTATTTCTAAAATGATACGTAGACAGCAAATATAACTATATACAATAATTGTTCAGTGAAAAGGCCCGTGCTCAGCATTAAGCTGGTTTAAAAAAAGAAAACCAGCGCTGGTCTTCCGCAGGGCCAATGGTGATGCCACGGCAGTACACACGACAATACGCCCTTGCAAGGTTAATCTATACTTAACTAAGAAAAGATACATAATAAAACAATAAAATACAAATTAAGTGCCGTGTATAGACTGGTGTAAATAAACAACATGAACTTATCAAGTCCATGAACAAGACACGACATAGATTATGCGAATCAATAAATAGCAAGACGAATAATCTATTGTAGATACAAAAAATACTCGTCTGTGGCATACTCTCTTTAATCTGTTAACTATTGGTTACTTACTATCCTGTGCTATAGGTCATTTATTAGTCTGTGAATTTGTGTCTGTGACTACACCTATGTAGTATGTGGACTACACCAAATAATTATTTGTGATCAGTAATAAGCTCCGCCAGGAGTATATTGTTCAAACAAAATATGCTTTAATTCTTTATCAATCAAGTCGTAGCCAAATTTCGCATTTAAAGCTCAGATAAAATTTATTAACACGTCAAATTATTCCATAAACTTGGACGGGAGCCACCTACGATTAATATTACTGGATCCGCATGTACATTGCTGATATATCATTCAGCGCCTGTCTCGCTCAATATAGTGATTAAGAGCTGCAATTAATAAATCTACAGGCAGTTTAGAGCTCAAACGATACTTAAGTTATGATCGTATATGTCAATCTTCAACAAGATCATAGCCGCGATTGGACGCGTCACCGCGCACTAATTAAGTATTCCATACCGGCCCCACTCTTATCAAGATTAAATCTTAATCGAACTATTGAGCGGAGGACATTAATTGTGGAACTACGTGAACTTCATTGAAAGTAAATTGTCTGTCGGTTTCGCGATTTTTCTTTGAATGTTGATAAAACAATGGACAGGAGACGCATTTTTGAATCATTAGAAATGAATCTTGAATTCGAACACAAATACAAATCACGTGCGAAATTATTTCCTACTACTGTTCCCAATTTTAAGGATTTTTGAATCACTCGAATTCAGTATTTGTCAATAAAAACAAATTCCATGTTAGAAACCGTCGTTATACGCAGAAAAAATAAAATCCGGTACGCAATAACATTGTAATAGCTCATTTATTTAAAAAAACAGCAATAAATCGCATGTAAAACAGAACTTATTACGTTGCGTATATTCTACTAGTAGAAATCAACAACGAGTGGGTAGGACCACTCTTCACAGATTTCACTGAATGAAACTTCAAAAATAGTGAATTTTGTAATTCGAATGCGAATCTTACGATTTCGAATGCGAATTTGAATTTCATTGTTTCAAAAATGCGTCTCCTTGGCCCTGTTGAATAATACTCGTATCTCGTATAAGACACTTTAAATAGAAAAGCACATCTTGAGCTTATCCTAACATAATTTTGTTAATGTCTGTTACATCCCTAAGCTGTGTTTATGAATAAAAATTATTATTATTATTATTATCTAAGTTTGTCGTCATAATAACAATGTTAATAGCATTGTTGTGTTCTGATACTCGTAATTGGAGGTAAGATAGCCAGTTCCTCAGTTGTCGATGAGTCCAGGTGAAGCTCGTTTCCACCTTCGGCCTTATCATCACTTACCATCAAGCAGATGAAGGCCGACAGCTTCCTTGTCGTATGTAAAAAAATAAACATGAAATTAATAAAATTCAAAATTATGCAAGGCGTTATTTTGAAAGAAGACTGATTAGCAACGGTGAACCAGTAAAGCAAAAAAATTAATCTGTAAAAGCAGGCAGATTGCTGTAAAAACTTGATACAGTTAAACTGTGATTGATGGACCCACATGCTCGATGGTAATTGAATTGTGATGCCAAATTATTTTTTTATACCAAATTGACCCTTCTCATCAGACAGCTATCATAAAAATATAATTCTACTAATATTATAAATGCGAACGTAAGCCGCTGAACCAATTTTAGTGGAGTTTTGTATAGAGAAGCTATAGCCATAGGAAGGATATAAACTATTTTTATCCCCAAATTTCAATGAGTTCCGTGGGGAATGAACTCGCGATTTAATAGAATTTCACACAGACAAAGTCACGAACCACAGCTAGTATTCATATAATCCACCACTCTCCGAAAATAATAAATAGCACGAAAATACTCAAACGTTTTTTTTGTGGAAATTCTCGAAAAGTATTAATATTTTATTCTAGATTTACATCTGTTGAAAATGTTTCGTTAGCTTCTTACTCACTTAGTGCTATCAATGGTTGTAGCTCCATAAAAATTCATCTATCTGAAGGGAGTTTACGTAATTAAATCTTTTTTAGCCGAGGCGTATCCACTCCTTATACCTCCATGGTAAATTCAGCTTCAGTTTTATAGGTCAAGTAGTTTTCAAGATATCGTGATAAGACATGATTAGAACCTTGAAATTTATTAAGAAAAGGATGCTTTGTACAGCCAAATTCAACAATCACCTATTTTGGGTGGATTTTACTCAATATTTGAGTAAAATTTCTCTCATAAAAGGCGAAATAGCTGTGCATCAATGATATTCGAGATGTTCGGCTTGAATTTTTTCATAAAATCACAACAATATGTGATTAATCACAGATATTGTTTGTCACACTCTTAAATCACATTCACAGGTGACGTGATCCAGGCTTAAAATAACTCCGAGTTAGAGTAGGTATATTAAGCTAAGTGCCTTCCAATGTATTACTCCATCAAGAAGCGTAAATATTCAAGTAGCTATTGTAAGATATGTAGGTATTACTTTTCTCGAGGCAAAATAAAAAGAAATTCATAAATCAAATCAAGCTAGCGATTCCAACAATTGGCTAGATGACTAAAAATTTTTTTTGCTTTAATAGAAGCTCATTCATATAATACACAGAAAGAAAAAATCGGTTTTCGAATAACTATAAAAACAACCAAGATATAAGGTATTAAAGATTTTTCTCCATCTCTTTCTAGCAAAACGGTAATTTACAAGGAGTTTGGATGGGATATAGGATGGCCGTACTCAACAACGACGTCACGGTTGATGTCGGATCTCTCTGTCTAATCGCCTTCAAATTAACAACTTAAAATGCTTGTATCTTATGTATTTCTGAGTCGATTTTAATTCTAATTTCACAGGACTGCATCTTTTTCCACGGTATTTTAATATTTAATGACGAGACGTAAAAATTAGAATTCAGTCATCATCCCAATTGCTTTTGATCTAAAAATGTAAAATGACTCAATAAGCAACGAGTAACAATTTGATTTTAACTTGTGAAGACAGTGAAATTAGTATGAACAGCTAATTGTAAAAATCTACTTACACTTCAAAAGTGAAATCGTCGTTTTTTACCACTGTGATATCTTCTTTCTTTTTTTTTAAGCTGAAAGTAGCAGACGAGCAGACGGCCCACCTGATGGTAAGCGGTATCCATCGCCCATGGACTTCGCTAATATCAGGGTCATAGCTAGGTCGCTGCCTACCTTGAGTATAATGCTCTCTTAATGTTACTCTTGAATGGGGACATGTTGTAGCGAGCGGGAAGATCGTTCCAGAGCCGGCACGTTCGTGCGCTGAAAGCGAACCGTACTGGACGATATTGCTTCCAGGTGATAAGGTGATTTCTTTTTCTTCTTTTTTTATACAGGGTTACTTTTTTATCACCCTCGAAAATTTAAGGGACTCTTTAGAACACGGTAGTAGAATGATTAAAATATTAATAAAAAAATAGCTCACCTAATCTTATCTAATTTTATATAAATTTTTAAAAATATCTAAAAAATGTTTAGTGACTCACCCTATGCATCATTTTCTCACGTACGGTCTTTCTCCATCTGTTTCTGTATCCGACGGTGTGGCGGGCGTTGCGAACTGTGGTGTCCAGGGCGGGTTTGATTCTATCAACTCAATAAAATTCGGGATGGAAAGAACCCTAGTTCTTCCTCGGGGCTTAAACTATCTCTTTGTCAAATTTTATTAAAATTAGTTCTGTGGCTTAGGCATAATAACGTAACAAACAAACTGTCAGACAGACAGGGGTACCTAAATATTTATAATGAAATAATACTATTCTAAATGGCACATTTGTCTGGTTGTCGACATCGCTAGCTTGTTGTTGACATCGAAAGTAGCGGCCGGTGGAGTTTGATCATTAATTCGCTGGGCATCTGCCTTGAGTCGGTGCAAGATATGCAAAACAATTGAGATAGCGTGTTTGAGAACCGCAACCGAGAGATTAGGACTGGGGTACACTGGGCTTAAACAAAAAAAGTTTTCTGAAAATGCTTAATATACAAAAAAATTGGTAGAATTTGAAACCACGTCTCAGATGTAACAAGTTAAATTGATAGTAATTTGATCATAAATTAATAATGACTTGTAAGCGACTGGTTGATGTCCATGCTGTAACTGGCATACATTCGGGCATCTAAAGTTATAAAAATAATATTTACAATTTTAGGATTGTTTGTGAAAATTTTCACAACAAAGTGACAAACCAGCTGACTACACATCTGATGGTAAGCGGATACAGTCATCAAAAGGACATTTGCTTCCTGAACATCTCGCAAACATGCAACTCATACAAGGGGATCATAGTATGTGTTGTCAAATTGTGACCTAAGATGTAAAGTCGCAGTACCCAGAAATTTTAATAAGTAAGATACGTAGTGCGCAGACGACTTAAGTACAGAATTTCCCTCTGGTAAAGCTTTGTTTTACCGTAATACCTAATGGAAGAATAAGATTCACAGATTCCTTTTCTTTTCCCCCTCGCTATACGGTTTACGATTATACGTCATATAATCGTAGTACTTAATCATTAAACCACTAATTCGTATTCAGCAGACGGTTAGTGACTGGCCTTCTAATCGGTAGGTCCGTGGTTCGATTCTGCCATGTACCAATGTGTTTTTTGGATTTCGTATGTACGCTCCTACGGTGAAGGAAAACATCGTGAAGAAACCTGCATATATTTGCGAAGAAATTCAAAGGTGTATGTGAACTCGACGAAACCGCACTGAGCCGGCGTGGTTGACTCAGGCCTAATCACCCTGACATACAGGGTAGGCTCAAGCCCCTCGGTGGGGACGTATATGAGCTGTGATGATGAAGTAGCTGTATGATGAAGCTTCTATGTAGTCCGTAAAAGGGCAACAAGAACATTAAATCAAAATACAACATACATTATTTAATTACCGATACAAATGTCTCGGTGCATCATAGCCGAACTCTACTGCGGCGACTCAAAGCTTCGATAAAGCTCTGCTAGTACGCCGTGATAAACGGCAGAGAAATCCATTATTGGTCAATAATCGAAACTAATGGTAAACATTGATGATAATAGAATATATATCGCTGTATTGATAATAACTATAGGAACTGGGAAATAATTCGTAGACAAATAAATTACACTTGTCGAATTTAAAGTTGCGGACATATTTGATTTGAATTATTTAGTCCCACCGCGCGACGTTTCTACGCTTTTCAACATTCGTGTTCACGGGGTGTGAGAAGCAGTGGGACGCATATGGATTGAAATAATGATTATCGGTAAAATAAAAGTAAAAAGGTTCCGCTAGAAAGGAAAGAACATGTAATCATATTTATTTCATTTATAAACATTTTGAATTAAAAAAGTGTAACAGGCCTGAACTAATTAGTCGGGATGCTCTTGCTTAAGAATTTCCTCCTAAAATGAAGTAATTTCTCTAAGTGCTGCAAATATTCAAGAGTATGTATTTAGTATGGACTTGAATGAATGCAGTCCTTTCCTCATATACTTCATACATTCAAGAGTAATTACGTTTTTAGGGGATGTAGTTGCTTCGAGTTCTATGCAAAGGTATCTAGTGGCACATAAAATCAGTAATGCATGATAATTTATATATCCCTTTATTGCTGTACATTCAGTGATAAAATTACCATAATTACGTTATTAGTATAACAAAGTATTGTTCAACATGTCAGTAATGTCTATGTTGACTACCTGTATGTCGTAAATACATGTTATTGCTCAAATCAAGTGTATGTGTACGACGATTGGTTATTAAATTATCTGTTGTTTTGTTAGTATCTATTTATAATCGAACACGGAATTCAAGGCTGTAAACTATAATATTATGCAATTACCTAAGTATCATTTGAGATAAATCTTTTTTTTTTTTTATAATTTATACGGTTATTTTTTATCACCCTGGATTTAAGGGACGCTTCACGACATGGTAATAAAATGATTTAAATATGAATAAAAAAATAACTCACTTAATTTTATATAAATTTTCTATAATATCCAAAAAATGCTGCACTAGTTGAGAGAAGCATTTTTAGAGATTTTTTTAAATTCTTTATTTCATATTTTTTATATAATAATATGTGTCCTGAAGCGTCCCTAAAATTTTTCAGGGTGATAAAAAATAACCGTGTAGGTATATATTTTTCAAATAAAATTTTTGGCCAGGGAAGTAACTGTTGATGCATCAGGGCACCTAGACCAAGTAACAATTCAATTATTAAAGGAAGTTCAAAAAGCACAAAATGTCTAAGAATGATCCCACATCACGAATCATTCTCAAACATTGCCGTTGGATACAGGGGCCCTACCATGATCGCTTATAGCAAGGTTAAAACAAAATTGAAACAGAGACGCCACTCTTGCTGCGTATAGCGCCATCTCTCTTTCAGTGCGGATTTAATATTGTTTTGAGCGATCGTGGTTAAGGGGCAGAACGTATAACGTAAAGAAACGCGAATGTTACTTAGTGTCTAGACCTGCGTGCATGGTTGGCCCCGTGCACGCCGCCGTAAGGCCCTCCGTCTGGGGATTGCCCTGGTGGTCTCGGGCAATTTGGCGATAGCCCGACCGCGTGGTCGGGCTTGCCCGGGCGCGTGGGTAGTGGGGTCGCAGTGTGGACCTTACCGAGCGCGCCCATAAGGGCAGGGAGAACACCGGGGGGTTTTAGTGAGTAGGTCTGGCACTCTGCCGGGTTAGCCCGCAGTCCACGCCCGCCGTCTAGCGAACGGCGGGTACGGTGCGGTCACGCAACCCCGAAAAAAAGGCCCCTGGTTCCTAAATCAATGACGCCGTGTGGGTTCACGGTGAATCCACGGCGTGTTAAGTTTGCTTAACACAATAATATTTTCAATCAGTCAATTTTAAAACAATTATGTTTTCCACTCTCAAGTGCTATTTTTACAAAATAATACTCGAATGGACGTTGTAACAATTATCAATGTTACTCTGTCTATGGTACGCGAATGTTACTTTTCTAAGCCCTTGGTTCGCAAGTCAAAGACGCCGTGTGGGTTTACAGTGAATTTTAAGTTTGCTTTACACGATCATATTTTCAATCAATCAATAAATGATTACACAATTCCAATAATTCCTATAAAAATTATGTTTTCCATTCTCAAGCACTTACTATTTTTACAAAATAAATTATACTCGAATCGATGTTGTAACAATTACCAGCCAGACGTTATAAATTTTCAGTTTTAACACCATATTGATTTTTATTATTCGTGTCACGTACGCTGGGAACAAATTGAAATCAGTTGTGAATCGATGGGACGCCCCTGCGGGCATACCAATGTGAACGCACCGATTGTAACTTTAATATGAATACAAATTAGATAATATTTGGAAAAATAAATCGTTTTTATTATTTCGCTATCGATTAAGATAAAATTTGGTCGTGTGCATGTATCGTCTTATTTGTTTTAAGAATAACTTTATTTTAGTTACACACTGGAACAGAAAAAGCAATGGATGTGCGATGCGATAATATTACTGTGGGGACCGTTGTTTCCAAATCGTAAAAAACTACAGTACCTCATCATCATCATCATCATATCAGCCAAGAGACGCCCACTGTTGGACATAGGCCTCCCCCAAGGATCTCCATACCGATCGGTCCTGCGCCTCCCGCGTCCAGCGGCTTCCCCGACCTTCACCAGATCCTACTTCAGTACCTACTTCATGAAAATTAATGGGCATCGGCTAACTTCGTGTTTCCGAAGATGATTGACACATCTACGCAGTATAAAGGCTCTTGTGATTGTAAATGATTTTTAGGGTCAAACTACATTTTGCCAATTGTCTTTGATAAGTTAGATGATTGTTTCTGATGTTTTCCGATGCCCATCATTTATATTGATGTACTCGTACATTTTCCAATACGTTTCTCGTATTTATTTTTATTAATAAAAAACACCTACAAACATAGAACATACACCACCATTCAATAAGATGAATTTACATTGACTCGGTGACAGAAAGTCACATTCAGTTATTTTTATTAACGATTTGGGCACCAAGGGCAGAAAAACGAAGACTGAATGCTCTAAGTATCGCGAAAATGTACGCAGTGATCTATGTTTGTAGTCTATCAAAATTATAGCGTAGACAACTAGTATTTATATTTATTTCGTTTCTTGTTTAAAATTTATTAATTATTTTAAAAATAAGCTTAAAAGATGCATGTTCTGCTTCTTAGAATATGTATGTTCAAATGTGCTCGCCTATGAAATTGAAAATTGAATTTATTTTGTTTTTTATTTTATTAACTGACTGTGAGGTGTACATGCTGCGCGACCATTTACGCAAATTTTTCGGCGCGCTATTATATTTTCACTATATTTTTACTCCAAACAGTCAGTACAGGTGGGCCAAGGATGCTCCAAGACGAACAGCCAACCAATGAGAAATGAACTACACCAAGCTCTTCATAGGTATGGATTTGTAGGGCCCGGAAGAAGGAAGAGGAATGCATGGAGCACCTGCTGTGCCACTGCCATGACCTTTTTTTTTTTTTCTCGGGGTGGAATGCGTAGCCGCACCGTACCCGCCGTTGGCTAGACGGCGAGCGTGTGTGGGGCTCTCCCGGCAGAGTGCCAGGCCTACCCACTAAAACCCCCCGGTGTTCTCCCTGCCCTTATGGGCGCGTTAGGTAAGGTCCACACTGCGACTCCACTACCCACGCGCCCGGGCAAGCCCGACCCACCGGTCATTAGACGGGCATCGCTTGTGCGAATGCCCGCCTTCTCCTGCCTATCCGTCTGCGACGGATGGGAGCAACCTACAGGATATTAAGGTTGCCGGGATTCGGATACCCAAAACAGGATTACACTTGCCACCGAAGGACGTCTTCGAGCTCATGGGCACGATAGACTGCCAGCTGTGCACAGCCAAACAAAAACGCTGTTTGCTTAAAATCTAAAAATTACAAACGATGTCAACATTGCAAATGCTACAGACGAAAACAATAAAACTATGAATAATGTCCATGTCACTTCCTTTTGGTGATGACAATTTAATGTCAAGAGGTAAATATGTAAATAATAGAATGTGACTTTACTAATATGGCTTGACCTAGTGTCTTTATGTTGTATAAAGTGCTTTAAAAATCGATAATTTAATATATTATTATAATTTTATGAGACAATGTCGCTAAGCCCACAGAAGTATAAAAAAAAACAAATCAAACCGCGCAAGCTCATCTAAAGCTAGGAATAAAATACTTATGATTGTGCAGAATGAGTTTAAATATTGATGTGAATCGGCAATCTGCATATCATTACGGCTACATAAATTTAATTGTCTCTTGGTTTCGTGTTCCGCACATAAAATTTATAGCTATGGACGTTATAAATTGTTTGTGATTATTGAAAGATTCGGATTATATCCATATTTTGATACGGCTCAAGATATTAAAGCATTTATCAATTCCTCAAATTAGCTAAACAATAGTTCGTTTTTCATTACGGAAACAAGATAATGTACTTCAACAAAATTATTGACTACAGTAAATTGAGCAGTTTGATTCAAGGCTGGCATATAATTTATTTAATGATTGTTTTGCTTTCCCTAATATTGGATTTCCTGCATTATATATAATGAGAAATATTTTTAAAGATAATTTTAAGAAAATAATTTTAAAGATATTGTCTATTTGATATTAAAGCTAGCTGATAACGTAAATTTGAATCGATAGAAATTATACAAAACACTTTCCATTCAGGGTAATTCTTAAAAAAAGCTTTAGTGTTGTCATTGCTTCGTATCATAGTTCTATTATCTTCAAATTTGGAATAAAACAATAAAGAAACCAATGAAAATTCCGTAAAACCAGCTTATGTCGTCTGGTAGTCTTGTCATTAACATATACGAACAATAAATTATTGTTTCGACAAATGGTTATTGGGTATCTACACGGAGGTAGAGATACACATCTGAGGAATTTGCAGTGGTATGACAAATAAATTATAATTTATTGTGTTTGCCTTTGTTTCTTTGGATAATTTGCAAGTTTAACGAGTTTCTGATCCGTGTTCAAAGATTTTTGTGACGTACGCTAACGCCAGTGAATTTGGAGACACCATACTGAGATTTCAATGTAATCTGTGACATTAGAACTATGAAGGGTTCTTTCTAATGTCACCTGTAGCATTAAAACGCTAGCGAGTGCAACGCTTTGAGTTAGACGGTAGGGCCGCTGCTGGTTTGGAGGATAGACAAGCAGCGACATCATGTCATCTGGTATTATTTCAAAAAACTATTATATCAAATTTTAATGTTCATTATATCTCACATGAAATTAGAGAATCTTAAATTATACCAAATATTTATTATATTAAGTTAGTTATTATATGAAATGGAATTATTTATTTGTATGTTAAATCACCAGTATTTAAGTAACCAGTAAACAGACCCAGAGATATATTGGATATTGAAACCGGTAGTTAGTTGTATAAAATAATATTGTTAATCTCATTTCTGAAACAGTGTATTTCGTAAACTATTGCAATACTTATTATGAATTAGTGATCCTCCGAAAATGTCAATGCGATAAATATTATGAGAATCGCTCCAGGTTGCGTATGTGAATTTCTTAGAGATCAATTGAAGAGTGAACATTGGAAATGTTTAGGAAAAAAATCGAATAAATCTTTTAAATATATAAAATCCCGTGTCACGGTGTTTGCTATCGAACTCCTCCGAAACGGCGTGACCGATTTTTATGAAATATTTTGTGTGTATTTGGTAGATCTGAGAATAGTTCGTAGGCTATTTCTTATTCCCCTAGGTAAAAAGGGTGGCCGTCTCCAGAAGTTTTTGAGTGTTGAGCTTTATTAAAGGAAAACGTGGTTCTCTGGCACAGCTAGTATCTTATAATAATTGTATTGTATTGAGACATGGCGGTCATAAAAGGTTTTCTGTGTAACGGCATACACTATACAATACACTTTCTCAACAAACAATTTGTTATTAAAATTGAATAACGTAAACAGAGAAACACTTTCGTCGGGCGTGAATTTGACACGAAATATTTGTCTTCAATTCTAAAACTAGTTCTTTAAAGTATATATTCCGTAAACCATCGCTGTCATAGGGCCATAGAAAGTGACAAGAATATTTTTGGTGAAAAATTGTTTACTAGTCTCTTTGTTGTCTCTTGATTTTTAGTATTTTGCTTAGTAAGAATTTACGATAACTTCCCAACGGACTTAACTGCTGCTTCTATATCTAAACTGCTAGTTTCCAAAGCTCGGTCAGAGCTTGCGTTTCTTTAATATATTTAAGTTTTTGTTTACACAGAAAAAAACTGATGCTCGTAAGCCTGTTATCTATATCGTTTCTTAAGTATTTCTTATTTATTTCTAATTTATTAATAATTTTATGGTTTCGTGAACGTTTTCACACTAGTTTATTGGTTTCTTATCGCGTGAAAGTAATTTATGA
Organism: Schoenobius gigantellus; assembly: GCA_963935595.1. Classification (NCBI taxonomy): domain Eukaryota; kingdom Metazoa; phylum Arthropoda; class Insecta; order Lepidoptera; family Crambidae; genus Schoenobius; species Schoenobius gigantellus. The sequence goes on along the minus strand of OZ012553.1, from coordinate 24,821,475 downwards.
CCATTTCCTTATTTTTTTAATTTGTGGGCGTGAGATAAGTCAGACCACAAAAAAAAGGTTTAGGCTGGCTAATATTTATTCGGTGAAAATGTCTACAATTTTAAGCATATATGGCTTCAAGCATTAGGTTAAAAATTTATAATACTATACTCTTTGTATATGAATATTGCTAAGGTGTGATAATAACACAAGCAACGCACACGATATATCATAGAATATTGATGAAACATGACAAACAAGTGTACTATGATTGTACACAGTATACACTTTTTACATCATACATCAAGTTCCAAATTGTCAAAATGACTATAAGGAGGTATAATCTCGATTATGAATAAGTGGTTATATGTTGCAAATACTTAAACAATTTCTTTGATTCTCAATACGCTTTGAGTGAATTTCAATTAACATAGCTGAATACGTCACTCGATAGCGTAGTAAGGCACAGACAAATCTATTGGTCAAGGTTTCTCATGAATATTCATTGAGTCGGCTCCTACAAGATTGTTTTATCTAATAGTGCACAATTCTCGGACTGATTGCTTTTGCTGTGGAAATGTTTTATGTAAATACTTGTCGCGGTAAAATGTTTACATTTTCACATTCAAACTCAACCGCTATCATACCAGCTTCATTTCATAACTAAAAAAATAATTGATTAATTGTTTTAAAGCTGAGATACAGAAGACGTGTGTGTGTATGTTGTGTATTTTTGTAGTGCATGTGCGTGCGAACCTAAGAACCTTTATCTATTTTTGAAACTACTTTTGTTATCGATTAAATAAAGTACCTCCAAGATTTGTAAATTAATAATAAAATTTCAACTTTATTACTAAAAACCTATGAAAGGCAGTAAATGTTCTTACTCCATTCCATGTTAACCTATAGACGGCTCACTCGGTTTGCTTGTTTGATGAGGTTGTCCAGTTGAGTATGTTAATATTATTATGTTAGCGAAATCAAATATTTGTGTATATCAATTCTTAATTATAAAGCTCACAGCCTCTATAAAATATATTGCTTTATCTTAATAGCGCCGCAAATATACATATATAAAAGTTTTTACTGTGTTACTCGGATACATAATTATCATCGTATTATCATCACGACAACTTGAATAGTAGGTTATTTGGGAATTTCTGAAAGTATAATAGTTTGCTACTGAGATAGTGATTGTCAACTGTTTCTTTCATTTATTGGTAATAATTACAATGGGCCTAATAAGAAGGCTCAAAGTCACTCAAAGGGCAATGGAGAGGGATACTTCGGGGTTTCTCTACGTGATCACATCAGATATGATGAGATCCGTAGTAGAACTAGAGTTACCGACATAGCCCAAAGAATTGCAAACCTTAAGTGGCTATGGGCGCAGGACATATAGCTCGTAGGATTGACGGCCGTTGGGGCGGGAAGGTAAGTGGGCGCAGGACGGTAGGCTCCCCACAAGATGGACCGACGATCTGGTAAAGGTCGCGGGAAGCGCTGGATGTAGGACGCGCAGGATCGATCGGTATGGAGATCCTTGGGGGAGGTCTATGTCCAACAGTGGGCGTCTCTAGTCTGAAATGATGAATCACAGCCCTTGCGCTCCACACACAGAGGCGGAAGCGAGACGGTAGCGGAACTGCGGTAAGCGATTTATTTACGCCCCGCCGCTTCCGCGGGAGTTTACTGGCGCGATCCATAGCAACACAAACAGTACAAAAAATTAAGCTCCGCAACCGTCCCGTTTGCCGCCTCTGTGTGTGGGGCACTTAAGGGTGGAAAGGTACTCGAGGGTAGGCCATGCGCCTGGAGACGCAGCCTTAGTAGGCCGCCAAAAGGTGGACCGACAATCTGTTGAAGGTCGCGGGAAGCTGCTGGATGTAGGAGGTGCAGAACCGATCAGATTGAAGGTCCCTGGTTGAGGCCTATGTCCAACAGTGAGGATCTTTTGGCTGAAATGGTGATAATGATGACAGACTGTCCGACTCCGGACTATCAAACTGTCCACCTGTTGGTAAGTGGTTACCGATGGGTTACCGTCATTTATTGTACATGTTGATTCTGTAAGGTTCGCACATATGCAGCCCCTACAAGAACCACAGTGTTCTTTGTTTGAATTCTTTGTTTTTCTGTTTCATTGGCACAAGAAAATACCAAATTTTCACTTATTCATACCATAGATTACATGTCTAATCCCAGTCTTTTGAAATCAATCTTCCATCTAACATGGGTATTTTCCTCCATCTGGAAGAAAATTCCGATGAAGTTTCCACAATTGATGCGTTTCTCAGATGGAGGTTAATTCCGATGAACTACATTTTTAAAATTAAATTCTTGAAAATAGTTTCCACAATTGATACGTTTCTACTGCAAGTGCTGTATTTAAACAAAACTGTTTATACACAACACTTATAGTAGAAGCTTTAACTGCAAAAGATGTTTAAACTCCTTTAGTCGGCTTTTGCCACAAGGAAGAAAGAGAGCGGCGGCATATTCACATTTAATCCGTTCGAGTATGAAGTCAGCTTTTTGAAGCCACTTCTGAGCTATGTCCACCTGTAAAATTATGCAAGCAAAATCAAATCCGAAACTGCCCAAAGTATCAATATGAAGTATCGATGTGTCAACAGCTGTTATTGTAGTGAATCCACACAGATCAATGAAGTCACAGTTCCGGCATAGTAGTCAGTACTGCCATGAGATGACATTAACTTTGGAAAAAATAGCGTGAGGTTGTCGTAAGCTAATGTCATTTCCCTACATTTTTTCTGCGGAACGACTACGGCCTCTGTTCCGAAACTGTGACTTCTTCAGGAACGTCACTCAGAGCTCTGTATCGTCATGGACACTGACAGGTGTGGTTACGTTCATGGACAATGTATGAAAGAACAATTATTACGGTGGCGGTACTATGAATTCGCTGATCTGTGTGAATCAGCCTTTAGTTAGCTTTACGACATCCTAGTAAAAAAAGCCGACGATGAAACACGTATTTTATGATTTTCGCTAGAAAATTGATCGGTGATGAATCGCTCGTATCCAAAAAGCTTCAGAGCCTCGAACATCGCCGTCTAGTCGCAAGACTTGCTGTATTCTCTAGGTTGCATTTCGGCGAGTGTGCTGAGGAATTGCATAGCTTAATACCAACAGCACTATTCCACCATTGGACAACACGGAGTGGTGGTTTCCATACATACCTAGTTAACATTCCACCCACCCGACGATTCGCTTTCTCGTTTATCATACAAACTGCGAAGCTATGGAATGATCTTCATGCGTCCGTGTAACCAACTAAATATTATTTGGGGTGTTCAAGGCAAGAGTGAACAGGCACTATTTGAGTTTGCCTGCTCCACCTTAGACCACATCTTCGCTTTCCATCAGACAAGATTGTGGTCAAACGCACTCAAATCTACCTAATAAAACAAAAGTTACGTATTCGTATACGAAGCAGTTCCATTGAAGCGACTTCTGAGTTACGTCTACCTATAAAATGCGCAAGTTTAAACAAAATGAACCCGATTAATGTAGGTATCGATGTAAAGTAAAACGGCCGTCATATGGCGAATATTATCCAGACACGAATCAACTTTGAATGGCTTCTCGCAAATTGGATTAATTGATTGACCACAACCCCGTTTCAGCCGCGTCACCCACATTCGGCGTCACGCAACCTAGCGTTTTCCTATTTAGCACCTATTTTAGCTTGCACAGCTTGTGATTTATTTCTTTGTGATCTTACGTAGTTTTAGATTTAGGTCACATCGTTGCAAAAGCAAGGAATTATATTATTATTATTTACAGTTTTATTGTACACAATAAAATACAAATAAGACAGCACAATCAACATACATACGGATACAAAAAGGTTTGGCTTATCCCTGGCGAAATCTCTTCCAGCCAATTTACGGTAGGAACGTTTTGGATGGATAACACTCAACACAATTTTTTTACAAAAAATAAAACAGTTCAAAAACACCAAAAAGTCATAAATAATTTTAGAATACATACAACATCACAGTTTCATATTAAAGTTGGTGCCAAAATAACTAAGTAGGTATATTAATTGTTCTTTTAATTTTTTAAGACTTTCCAGGTGATCATTGCTTGGCACCGACTTCAATATAAAACTGTGATGTTGAATGTACCTATTCTAAAATTATTTATGACTTTTTGGTGTTTTTGAAGACGGTTTTATTTTATGTAAAAAAAATTTTTGCTATCTTTTTCGTTTATAATACAAACATGCGTTTTAGAATTTGAGCCAAAGCTAACACCAGAACAACTTGAAATAAAACGTCTTTCGCTTTAAACAGTACTGAAAGAATTATTTCCGAACTCCTAATCAACCAGAAACCTTCCATCATCAGCTCAGTAACATGATTGATGACTATCAGATGCAAATACCTGAACATCTTCAGCAAAAACATGAAACACGTTAAACGTGCCTATGAAATTCAAGGGTTTCCCTCGATTCAGATCCCATCATCAGATCATGACATGGTGACAATGGGACCACCTCGGGAGTATACTCTTTCGATTACAAAAATAACTTTGAAAATCGGTCCATAAATGGCAGAGTAATCGGTGAACATACGGTGACATGCCTATGAAATTCAAGGGTTTCCCTCGATTTTCATGGGATCCCATCATCAGATCCTGACATGGTGACAATGGGACAACCTCGGGAGTATACTCTTTCGATTACAAAAAGAATTTTGAAAATCGGTCTACAAATGGCGGAGTAATCGTTGAACATACATAAAAAAAGTAGATACAGACGAACATAGAACCTCCTCCTTTTTCGAAGTCGGTTAAAAATGCGAAAAAGGCCGCTTTTATAAGCGATATAAGGGCAGTTCCAATGTTAAACTAAAGTTTGGCATGTTGTCGTGTGTACATTTTTATTTGTTTGATATATCCTTTTAATAAATGTAAAATTAACTTATATTGATGACATTGTAGTAGTCGAAATCAAAGTCATCGTCGAAAAAAAGAAATGAGATCATTTCGACTCGCGATTCATATTATTCATTTGAGCTAATCTTCGTAAACTTAATCAAGGAAATAACAGGAAGTATTGCACGATAAGAAGTTTTAATTATCGGACTTCTTTCAGTTTAAAAGTTTTCCCGTAAAAACTATGATATCATTTTTGTATTAGATTAAACATTCGGTACTGTCGATGACACATCATATGCCAGTAACAATGATTTTAAAACTATTTTGATCTTTATGCCTTCGATCTATGCTAGAATTGCTAGAGCTAAGAATCATTTATCAGGATCGCAGTTGAGTTCACCTTCACCTGAATTTCTGAATTAAATTAGATGAAACTAGTCCAACGTGGCATGGTCAGGATTGATTTATATCGGTATTTATAGAAATCAATCCTGACGAAGGGTCAGTCACTTTAACACTCTGACGCGCTGGTATACAATGACTGTCCTTTACTCTGATGCTTATATTTTTTGATTAAAACATAATATCACAAAACAGGCAGAATTCTAGGAACAGAGTATAAAGTACTATTGAAGGCACAGATACAAAGTGCTTATCAATTGGCACTACATCCCGGGTAGCGCAGACTAAACATATTAACCAAATTTGTAATACCTAAACGGTATGTGCTTTGATATAAAATACGCCTGTTATTAAGCAAACACATTATTTTCCTTACAAAAAGTTTTTTTTTTGTTAATATGGGGGTTCATTTTTTAATGTAGACTTCTGTATTACAATTCACCCATGGCAGGTTTTCTTTAATCTTTATTTAACTTAAAACATTTCAGACACTGTCTTGATGATAAAAAATAAATTCAATAATTGAATTAAAAGAGGATATAATATTGTCTTAGATATTAAAAACGTTTACGGCCGGTTGCACCAAATTTACGTTTTCGTAAAATTAAGAATAAAAATACGTAAGAATTGAATACGTAAGACTATACTATTTGACCTTTGGACAGTCCTTATTTCGTTCGTAATAGTGGCGGTTTTTGTAGTTTAAAGTAAAGCATGAATATACTACTGTACTACCTATTTCATTTATCTATGCAAAAAACACTAAACGAAACATACTTGCACGGAGCACATTGTCATATTTTCATACAATGTTTGGCATGCTCTATTCAAGACATCGGCACTTTCTAGGTAATAAGCACCTTCTCAAGTCACATCTATTCAGAATCTGGTATTGTGGTCGCAACTTGCACATAAAGTTGTAAGCTTAGTGCTGTTCTTTGCTTAATAGACAAAGGTCGCGGGAACCTGCCCTTGTGGTATGAGAAGTTGAGAAAAATGTCTTTATAGTGATTGTGTATTTTTGAACAGCTCAAAACTATACTCATGACAATATTACGTAACTAGACTAACAAAAGTCGTAGTGACGAGGAATTAAACACACTACCAATGAAAATATTCTATTTAATGGGAATCTTTACATATCAATAGAAAATTATTTTCTTATTTTTTTAACATCCGTAACTTTTTAAGGCATTTAGCCGAGCGAATAATACGAATAGTAAATGAGGAGTATTCGTTACGCGTATTTCTTAATTATGTAAGCTACTTTTCGGTTTTTGTTTCACTTGATGGGCGTGGCGGAATCTAAGACTATTTACATATTTTTGTTTTTTTTGTACTCGAACACGACAGAATGTGAAGAGTGGGTAATTCTTGTCTCGTTTTTTTGATGATATCTCTGGTTAGCTACAGTGACTAATTTATTTCAAGGAAAACGTTTACGTGAGTTCAGTGAATTAGAAGACAAATACTTGATGGCGAATCCACACGCTTGCTAGTGACTCGTGGAGGCCCTCGCACGAGGCGTAGAAGGCGGGGGCTATACGAGTGCTGGTCAGCAACACTCTCGCGAGTGCACCCATAGACGAGTTATTTCAGTCGAGTGCGCCACGTGGAGGAGGCGTAGAGAGCGGACGGGCTACACGAATGCTGGCCAGCCACACTCTCGCGAGTGCACCCATAGACGAGCAATTTCAGTCGAGTGTGCCACGCGGAGGAGGCGTAGAGAGCGGACGGGCTACACGAATGCTGGCCAGCCACACTCTCGCGAGTGCACCCATAGACGAGTAATTTCAGTCGAGTGTGCCACGCGGAGGAGGCGTAGAGAGTGGACGGGCTACACGAATGCTGGCCTGTCACGCTCTTGCGAGTGCGCCCATAGGCAAGTAAATTGTACCGAGTGCGCCTCGTGGTGAACCTCGCACGTGGCATAGGAAGCGAAGACTATACGATTGTTTGTTGTCCATTACTCTCACGAGTGCGTTCATGGGCAAGTAAATTGTATCGAGTGCGCCTCGTGGAGAACCTCGCATGTGGCGTAGAGAGCGGAGGCTACACGATTGTTGCCCATACATTACTGTCACGAGTGCATCGCACGAGACGTGGAGAGCGGAGACAACACAACTGCTAATCACCCATTCTCTTCCACTTGCATCTTACTTCTCGACGAGAGTGGATCCGGCATCACATTGTTTTTTCAGACAGTTCTTTCCGACCAAAGGCAAAGTTAGAGTTTTTTTTTATTTCTCATTTAGCGCTGCAGAACTGGATCGATTGATTGGTGATTGGACTAGCTAGCAGGAGCGCTGGAGAGTAACTATTTGTAATTAGATTTTTTTTGTGAAGTGAAACATTCGCAAAAATTCAAAGTTATATAATCACATGAGATTCTTAAATTAATGATGTTTAGTGAAAACACAAGTAGATCAAGTAGATTTTATATTTTTCTACCTCCAATCTTTGTACAATAATTATTCTTCATTGTTTTTGTATAGATTGCGCGTTCTTTAAAGTTAACTTTTTTAAATTAACATACATAAATATATTACAATGTTATCTATGTAAACTTAATAGGCTAGATTAGTAAAATTACGGATAATAGGCATATTTTGCACCATTCTTGATTCTGGTGATGCGTGAAATTTCATGGAATCTCCTATACTTATACTACTCTCTCCGGCCAGAAGAGTCCGGAACTCGGACCATAAATTCTGCAAATGCGTTGTTTTAAAGTGTTTTTGGTGTGAGTTTCGAATCGTCTCTCATGGTCTCTCAGATTGAAGGCCATCTTCTGTATGTACTGTCCGACGTCCTGCCCAGTGAAATTATAATGCATGCGGAACAGATACTGACGGAGCGGTACCGCAGAGGTTCTGAGTCCATCTATAGCGGCGCACTGTCCTCTCCTGGATCTAGACGAAACCGCTATCTCGTCACGATCCACAGCGGAGGAGCTTTTCTTATTTTTGGCACTACTGGAGCCGAAACGGTGGCGTAGACGTGGAAAGATTTTGTGACATTTGAGTCACGCTGATGTTCGCTGAGGCAGCCAGGCAGGGCAGTGGTAGGCGGGGCACGACTGTCTCGACGAGTGGAATCTGTGCGAAGACAGTGCTGACTTGCAGCTCAAAGCTGGCAACTACGTCCAATGTATAATTTATGTCAAATGTACAAACTTATGCTACTTAAAAAAATAAAAGTACTTTCACACAACTGCATTCAGATAAGCATCACAATTTAAAAACTGACACATTGTGTGCACCGCGCTTAAGATGCGTGTTGTGCTGCGGTCGCGCAGGACTCGCGTCTCTGTGTAATTGTTCTGGCGTGCGGTTTGCCGGTGCCATCCTAATAACCATATATTTCTGCCCTGATATGTCGAGCCTTGAGATAGCCGTGCGTCAATGCACTAGTAGATCAGGTTGGCAAGTTCGTCTTAGGTTCGGAAAATCACAGAGATGACTATCTGTTGTTACATTCAATCGCTAGCTCAATTTGCATCGTGGGAAAGGAGCCTTAGTTTTGATGCTTTATTATAAAATGTGATTTGTGTCATAATTTAAATGTTAAATTCAGCAATCTGTTAGTATTTTTAAAAATGACTACACATTTAGTCCGATTCAGTAGTATATTTTATATTTTCATAGTGCGAGGATAAAAATTGCACATTCGTTCGATTCAAGAAATCAGATTTTCTATTTTAAAAAAAATCATGTACAGCTTAACGTCACAATTAACACGTTTCAATTCCTGGCAACTACACGCTTGTATTACAAAACGTCTTCATTAATAGAACGTTATTAACGGAATTCCATTCGATGTTTCGTCTGTTTGATCATAATATTTGCATTATAATTTGAAAATCGACGCCGCACACTATAACGTTGGGTTCCGACTGAACGCGTGCGCTTGCATTAATTAGATACTTAAGGTTTTACTTAATATATTTGTCGAGAAAATTCCGTAAGACATATTTTAATATACACGTACCTAGACGTTAGCTGACCTCTTTGTTTTTAAGATGCATATTGGTTGATTCGGTGTTAGTTATGTCTGCGATAGTGGAGCAGCTGGGAGGCAACTCCTATGCTTCCAGCGGATAGGGAAACCTGTAGTGTCCCACGTAGAGACAGTCTACAGGTCAGGCTGAGTTGGCTGACGCTAGCATAGCGCCCTGCGTAGGCCATTCAACATGGTCGGAGAGGAGGTGTTCCCTAGGGGGCTTAATGAGTAGTCGCGGTTCTCTTTCGTGGAGTTTCAGACACCCTTTACCCTTCCCAAGGGGCTTGGACGGTGCGCAAACGCTTCCTTTCGTTAAAAAAGGTGCGATTAGTTCAATATACGAATAGTATTCCACTAAACCATATCCCAGCTATTGTCCTGCCATATTGCGAAATTCCTACACTGTGCGGCGTACGGTGCATTGCTAGGCTCAGTTCTCCTTAAACGAGGAGAAGATGACTTACTACATAGCGCTGGCCAGACAGGTTGGTTTCGATTCAAGCTTTCCACTTCCTCGGAAAGAATTCAAATTCAAATTCTTTATTCAATAACTTATAACATAATAAAACATCAAATTCAGACAAAATTGGTAAAAGTCTTAGTCGGCTCATAAGACATCCGCAAAAAGAAGCGATGATTAACACATACGGAATTCATCTTTGAAAGAAAAAAACAATACAAAGAATCTTCCGAAGCAATTGATGTAAAATCATAGACAAAGATTTAAATATGAAGCACATTGTACGTACAACTTATAGTATTACCCGTTTTACGATGACTATGCTATATACGTGTGTCGACTTTTCGATTTTTTAAATTCTGTGTCCCATGTTAGTTGCAGATTATTTTTATAGATTCATCGAAGCTGTTAACTTGCGAAAAACGTGTTACGGTAAATGACCCATAGTTCAAAGAAAGTGCTAAATTAGATTTATTTCCTTAATTCCCTCTTAGCCACCTCAGTTTCTGTCTTGGCACTACGAGATTATCAGGAATATTTGCCACTACAAATATCTATATAATTTGTTCGTCCTGACATATTGCGATATTCATTACAATCCCAGAAAGTGACCCAAAATTTCAATATTAACAAATGCATGTTGATTAGAGATTAAGCTACTTAACCATTTTACAACAAGAGAATTTTGTTGGCAGTTCTAGAGTTGATATATGATTATTTCATTCATAATTACCATGTTCAAGTCACGTTATCGAATACTCTTATATTTGGTCATCTAAATTGGCATGAATTGAAGCAATATTTAACTTACCAAAATCATACCTATAGCAAAAATAAAAAAAGCATATTTGCTCTTCATATGTGTGTTTTTATTTCAAGTGTTCACATGATTCTTTATTGTATTGGCAAATATTGTCTGGTAAATATTACTGAAACTTAACACCTTGTTTGTCTTAAATTCGGTAATACGATTACCTTTAGATGAGAACATTTAAAGAGCTTCAATACTCAGTTCGGTATTAAAGTAAAAAAGTAATTTGAATCCATGTAATTAGTACTTTTAAAATGATTGATTGATACTTACTAAATAGACGTGGGTAAGAACTCAAAAAGATAATAATACTATCGCTTTTTCACAATCACGTTAAATGACTAATTTATATAATGATGATATGGATTTATTAATAATCAAGGTTAATTCTTCCTACAGCTCAGCTCATGGCCTTCATCTTTTCTGATAATAGGTGACAATAGGGTCGACAATAGAACTTCGCCTGGACTCTTCAATAATTGCAGTGCTGGTTATTTTTCCTCAAATTTTCAGAACACAATGTCATTAAAATTGTAAAAAGTTCAATTTGAATATATGTCAGATTCTGTAAATCGCCAATCTGTTGGCGATTGTATACTCTTGAGTTGAAGGTTCCTATGATATGAATGTCCTCGACATTATTATGTAGAGCCAACAATGCAGCTCTCTTGACCGTCCTCCCTTTATTGCATACAATGTTTGTACAGCGACTGCGGCGGCGGAAAAGAATTTGCTTCAAGCCTCGGTCAATGCTTTGGCACTTTTGACTCTAACACATTCGTAGTAAAGATCTATAGAGGTTCTATAGCATTTGATTTATGGCAGTAGTACAAAGCACTTGCAAACATACCAGTGTTATTATTTTTATGATTAAAATATACAAAGTGTGGTAAATATAATTTAAAATCTGCGAAATAGGACAACACTGTTTACGAGTGTGTGATAATTGCAGCTCTTGATGACAGTAACATAATCATTAAACGTTATTTGTTAGACATAAAACTGCCAAATAAGTGGCTCAGTTCTGCTATTACAATCAGTTTTGGTAACGCCATTAACGGTTCTGTGAAGGTTGCTTGTTCTAAAATGCTTAATTATTTTGATTCTAATTACAATCTCGTGAAATATATAATCAAATGATGTAAAAGGACTAATCGCTTTGTTTATAATAATTTCAATAAGTAAAGAAAAAGTGTGCGCTCGCGCAGTTTCGTATATTGGTTTGTGCATTCCAAGCTTAAATTATCTTACCTATAAAGGGCCTACGAGATTACAAAGCAGCATATCTAAAGTTTGGAAAGTATGGTTCGCCTAACGATGCTATAGTAAAAAAATTGCCGTTCTAAATTTAATGTAAATTTTTGCAATAGTTTGAAAAGGCACCAAAACTTTAAGACCTGTCTATATCAAAACGACATAATGTTAATAAAGTTAAAGAGTAATGTGACCTCATATACTCGTGAATTTCCTTATCTAGCTTACTAAATGTCTTACTAAGCATAACGTAGGTTTCAATAAATTTTATCAAAAATTATGTCACGCATGTTGTGCGCTTAATCATATTTAAATTCAGTTTGAAAACATGTAATTTGAGAAAAACGTGGAAATGAATAAACAAAGTTAACTTCAAAATCACGCGTATATGTTGCACGTCACACTAATTTATTCATAGATTTTCAACAAGAACATAATGAAAAAATATCTGACCTTTTCATTTAATTCTTCCATAGATGTTTTTACACCAAAAATATACGAGCTATGTGTTTATTGATGACAGAAAGCAGTGCAATGAGTGAGTGTTGCATCTACCAGAGGACCAAACGGAAACACAGTATTTACCAGGGTTATCTGCGCGGGTAATTCTCTCTTACCTTTTTCTTTCGAGAGGCAGGTAAGACAGGATGTGAAATTACTAGTACTGTGACATGACAACTTATTTCACAAGTTGATGCGTTGGGGCTCTTATAGGGGTTGTATATAGATCGGCAAATCTTACAGGGACCACATGCTTATATAAGTGCCTGTAACCACTTATCATCGGGTGCTTGTTTGCAAGCTTAGTTGTTTAAAAACCCAATTTTCTGTGGGCAGCTAATAAAAGTAGATTTGCATCAGGTCAGTAACAGTCGTCAGTGCTCGCGCTGAAAACTGACTGTCAGTAGTTGAGTCAGCGCTGACGCAACCATACTGTACTGACCTGAAACTAATTTATACGACGCCAATATGGGTTCAGCATTGGTGTTAAATCGACTGGCAACAGTAACTTACCTAATGTAAATCAACCTTAACAGGTCCTACAATGATTTAAGAGCACTGCGAACGTCTCGTGATATACACTCGAAATTGGCTGAAATATTTGAAATATTAAAATTGTATTGGCCGATCGTTTGGGCTGTTTATTATCATTCTTAGGAATTGTATTCGGTATGAATATTAAGTGTGGGTATACATTTCTTTCCTTGCTTAAATTCAAAATGTAATACTTAGTTGCTCATTTTGTCGCCATAATGACAATGATGATAGCATTTTTGTGTTCCGAAAGTTGGAGGTAAGAAAGGCAGTTTCTCAGTTGTCGAGGAGTTTAAGTTTCACCTATGTAGACTAAAAGTAGGTGAGCTTCAGGTCACTATCTGGCGAGCTAAAGCACGCTAAAGGCTAAAAGCTTCCCTGTCGTATGTAAAAAAATATTGTGCAATGCACGGATTTGTAGGTCAATGTGTGCAATTACTATCTACTAAAGGTGTGTAGTTCAATAATTTAGTAGAAACTTCATTGGTGATTGATTGTCTGAATAATTTGTTAGAAAAATGTTAACTGTTTGTTTCCCAAATATAAATAAATAAAATGAAATTATTTACAAGATATACAGTTAATGTAAATATGTGTGGAGTGAGTATTATTTATTATTTTATAAAAAAAAAATATGTGTAATGCATCACATGAATGGTAGTAGTGGGGGAAGCTGTTACGGATCCTGGGTCTTAAGAGCCCCAACAAATCGCTGCACACAAAATTTCATATAAACATGACATACAGTTAATATTAGATCGAAAATACGCCGCGAAGAGATCAAATACAAAAACCACGTGATGAGCGGCGTATATTACGCTTAGATGTGGCATAAAGTTTGAGAACGCAGCGAATGAATGGCTACTTCATACTCGTCACTACTCTCTCGCTAATAGGCTCTGGAGTAGGCCCTGCCAAGATCTCAAGTGTGACTCATGTCATTCAACACTTTAGAACGCTTCGAATTGGGACATTGTAAGTTCGTTGACACATCGATAACTGGCCACATGATTGTCAACCGCCATGAATGTGCATACGCATCGTCACCTCGTGCAGTAAAAGCTAGTGATTTTTCTACGAAATAAGCAAACGTTTTTAAAACTTCCGCAATCCAGAAGTACTTGTAAAAATTCTATTCAAGCTCGTGTGATTGACTTAGGTAGGTATTTAGTTTACACTATTCTAAAATAGGAAAATGTAGGTGATTAGCTACATTCGTAATCAAACAGTAGTCCAATTAATTAAATGCTGGATCGCAATGATGATTGATCTAAGTTATGTTAAACGACAAATCCATCCGTAAATTGAATTTTTCGCTGTGAATTGTCTTGTTTTGGTATGTTCATACTCATTATTATTAAGTACTATCTATCTTTAGTGATTTTAATTTGACAACCTGCCTTGCAATCGGCAGGCCCGGGCATAGGATAAATACTAGTCCTGTAGTTCAAGACCGCCAGGTATCAATGTGTTTTTTGTTTTTAGAATTTCATATGTACATTTGTCTGATGCTCCTACAGTGAAGGAAAACATCGCGTGAGATAATCTGCATACATCTGCGAAGAAATTCGAAGGTGTATGTCATGTCGACCAATCCGTACTGGACCAGCGTGGTTGACTAAGGCCTAAACACACTAACTTAGGCACAGATTAGATAATAGTTACTACGTAACAGATACATCACTCCCATAGAAACGCTCGAATTGCTGTAATAATAATAGCCAAAACCGACAGACAAAAGTAGCTGCAAGAAGAAATGGTCTCTACGGGCGTGCGCCGAGAATCGAGATTCCCGCGTACACCGTTTGATTGCGTCATCGAGCGAAAACTTAAGGGTTGTACAAAGAACATAAATTAAACAAAATGGTCAAAGTAAAACTTAACTGCTATTATTTATATAGATAAGTATATAATATAAAATAATTTTAAAAAAAAATAATGCAATAAAGTAATTGCGAGGAAAGTCCTTGACTTAAACGTGCTTTGCTTTTATAAAATTATAGATTTTTAAATCTTTTAACTTACGGTTATTAAATTTTACCATCTAAAATATCATGACTCGTATGAATAATTGTGATAATTTTAAAAACAGGGGTAAAATGGATTAAAAACATTTTTTTATAAGAAATCAAATAAAATGCTAGTGACCGGTTCATCAAGACTAATTATTTTTTTCAACACACTTCCTCATAAAGTGGCTCTAATCCCATGGCAATTAGGCACATAATGACACCTATAATCAAACTGTGACTTTTTCATTACTATTATTCACGAGTGAGTAATAGTTTTTTTTTTTAATATTATTGGTTGAGTTACGCTTACACTTGCGCTAAAATGCTATCCGCGAAAAGCCCAAAAAAAGAAACCTCATTTTTTAGTCTATGGCCGATGCACGCGCATAGGAAAACTGATTAATTTTTCCCGCCATTACGAAATTTATTAGTCTATGGCCGATGCGCGCGCATAGGAAAACTGATTAATTTTTCCCGCCATTACGAAACATTTTTCACAACTCGTCTCGTTTTCTCTTTTGAAGTTATTTAGTTAGTTATTAATTAAGATGTCTGCAAATACAATTTATGAAGAAAATGATTTATGTTGTACACCGCCAGATATAAGATGTGAAGCCCAGAACGTTATGGAAAGTTTACTACCAGAAAACTCAAAGGAAAAATATCTATTAGCGTACCAAAATTTCATACAATGGCAGAACAACAAGAATACGCAGTCTTTTTCAGAAAATGTGTTCATGGCGTACTTTAAAGAATTATCTTCTAAGTACAAACCTAGCTCTTTGTGGTGTATTTACTCAATGTTAAAAAGTACAGTCCGAACAAAGAATGGAGTGGACTTAAAAACATACTCGAATTTGTCAGCTTATCTAAAGCGACTATCTGATGGATTTAGAAGCAAAAAATCAAAGGTTTTATCATCTGATGATATTGAAAAATTTATTAAAGATGCTCCAGATAACCAATATTTGGCTACAAAGGTTAGTTAAATTAATTTTAATTAAATATTTAATAGCAGCTCGTGTTGTGTGTTGACCTTAATTATTGTTTCTTTTGTTTCAGGTTGCTTTAATATTTAGTGTAACTGGTGCCTGTAGGATACAAGAATTAACAAATATAACTGTAAAAGATATAGAGAACCATGGCCAGATGCTTTTAGTGAAGATACCTATCACGAAAAATAAAATACCTAGGTCATTCACCATACACGGTCCATTCTATGATATTGTTAAGAAGTATGAAAGTTTGCGTTCGCCAAAAACAAAAAATTACCGTTTCTTTCTAAATTACCAGAATGGTAAATGTACCTGTCAGCCTATAGGTATAAACAAATTTGGTTCTATGCCTAAAGAAATCGCTAAGTTTTTAGGTTTAGTAGATTCTGAGAGCTACACTGGACATAGTTTCAGAAGAACTTCAGCTACATTGCTGGCAAATTCAGGAGCTGATATAATGACTTTGAAGCGACATGGCGGGTGGCGATCTAGCAATGTAGCAGAATCATACGTAGAAGATTCCATACAAAACAAGAAGGAAATTTGTGCAAAAATCACAAAAAGAATTAAACTTGATTCTGAGACGCATCCTACTGGCGAAATACCAAGTACGTCCAATGATTGGATTTCACCTACCTACACGAATAATGAACCATCACAAATAACAATAGAACATGAAAGTATTTCAATAAATAATCTATCTGATGAGACCGCTATGTCATCAAAAATAGTTAATTATAATTTTACTAACTGCACATTTACTAATTGTTTCTCTAAGTAAACTTTTTATCTACTATGTAAAATGGTTTTTTATTTAAGTATTGTTTTATTCAGAAGTGTGTTGAAAAACGTTGTATGATACACGTGTGTATTGATGGTTACCGTCCTCGGCTTCTTAAGACCCTCGCCTGACGGCTCGGGCCTCAATGCGCCTCAGCGGTAATCACCAACATTACACACTTGTACCATAATGTACTATTATATAAATAAGTAGGCAATCAAGCAGACTGCCTTGTTTGCATTTTTTTTTAAACAAACAACTGGGAAGCTCTTGGTCTTCATCTCATATGATGGTAAGTAACGAAAAGGCCTAAAAAAGAAAAAAAAATATTTTACATCCACAGCTTCATAGTAATGAACCACCATAATATCGTTAATCAAGTTTATTAAATTAAAAAGTAATATAAGTTTTGCGGGGGAAACGTGTAGTGTAATCGTAGCTACGCCTTCAATTTCGCTCGCGTCACAGATTCGATTTTAGTAAGGGTAAAAGACACGCGTGCGGCGTGCGGCAGCCCTCTGCCGGTCGGCGCGCCCGGCGCGCTACTTAGCGGTAGGTATTGATAACGCTGCATTGCGCGAGTGACGGGGGCCTGACTTAGGGCAGGCTCGAGCCCCTCGGTGGGGATGTATATGAGCTGTTATGATGATCATGAAAATTTTACATATATAAGTTACGTAAGTATTACTGTAAAATTAAAATGTAATTTACTTTATTTTCTTTGAATAGGCTCTTGATCCTAATGTCCGGAATGGGTGGTAGGTAAAAAAACTCGGACGATTCAAAATAGTTTTCTATCAAATCATATTTCAAAAAGACTATTTTGATAATAATTGTTAAGGAGTAGGTATATAGCAATCGGTCTCCCTCCCTCAATCGGTCTCAATCTTCAAGGAAGGCGACAACATCCTGAGGATGCCACGTGGAGTGGCGAAACGCGTCGAATCTAAGTATTTGCACGTTGGTGTGGTACTAATTATTGATATTCCTTTGTCGCATGCGATTGAAGGAGGGCGGGCGGTGCACCATTGGCCTGCGTAGTTAGTACCAACTACCGACATTTTTTATCGGAAGTTTTGCTATATACCTACTCCTTAACAATTAGTAATGGACTTCCGAAAAATAACGCCTGACACCATCAATTATATTTTGATAATTTTGCATTGAGCAAGAATGGCATTTACAGTTTGCCCAGAAGACGCTTATTCACTCTTGCCTTAAAGATATTCAGGTTGTATAATATTGTAAAAGCTTACTTTCTTCCTTTGAACTATATCAAAAGAATAAGAATGAGAACATGCGGCTCAAGTATAGTGCTTTTATTTGTTATATGAAAAAATAATCCGCAAGTCTGTCTTTCAAACTATGTTCAGTTAGTTTCCCGAATGGTAAGGTTTTTGTTTATCTACTATACTCTAGAGAGGGAAGATTTTGTTATTTTTAATTGATAAACTTAGAAGTTCTAAGTCAATAGATAATATTATAAATCACATTGACTTTTAAAGATGAAATGAAAGTTTAATATGTGAAGCCTTAAATTTCCCGTTTCGCTACGAATGCCAAACCTGCCCGGGACAACAGCGTTTCAACTTGTGTTCTCATCAAATAACGCGTTAAAGATTTTTCTACCTTTCATAATCCGTGTAATTCCGCAATAAGTTTTTTGCCTCATTTGTGGGTACAACTTGCTAACTCGGTTGTATTGTTTTACGAGGTAAGTACTTCCCCTGACAAGATATATAGGTACGTTTTGCAAATATCACATCCCTCTCTGGCCTAACAACGAACATCTTAATCAAACTATGTTATTTAATATTTTGATAAGGTTAACATACAGCAGTTTGGGTAATCACCCTAAGCAAATTAAACTTGAGAAATATACTCCAGCCGGTCCATCCTCTACTACACACAAAGTTTGCCACGACTGTTTGTCGACTGGCGCCTTCAGTATGTAATTGTTGGAACAAACACGCCAGTGTCGAGACGCCTGATTTAATAATGTATCTAGTTTTAGCACTTACCCAAGCTAGGTAAAGCTTAACGATTTATTACGTTATCATGTTGGTATTGGGCGTTACATATCTGTAATGTAATATGAACGTGCGGGGAATGATTTTAATATCTGATTAATAAAATGTATGGTTCGAAATTAAATCACCTTAACAGTAAAGTTTTTTTTATACTTAAAGTATTTATTTCAATGCGCCACGCATTGAAATAAATACTTTTTATCGGTGGATAAGTTGAGAAAGCATTTTAGTAGGCATTTACTTATCGTCTTCATCATCATCATCATTTCAGCCAAGTGACACCCACTGTTTTACATAGGCCCCCAAGGATATGCGAACTAATCTGATGTCGCACGTACGGCACCCGCTTCCGCACAGTATCGTTCACGTTAAATTCCCGTTTCTTTCCACTAGTTCTATACTTTTGCGTCACGATAGTCCCTTCGAAAGGACTAAAGGAACTGCCAAGATAAAGGTATGAGGTACTATAAAGTCAGTATTTTTGTTCATATTTACATAGTTTTTATTTTACATTTTGTATTTTTGAGATATTTTTTTTTGTGAAATAAAACACCATGGCATGGCTTTCGTACTCCAATCATGTGCATGTACCATTTAAGAGTATCGAATGTCATATTATATATGTAACCTATTAACACTTTTTACTATAACACCACTGTAAAATTATATGTTCTGATTAACTGATTCATTTGTCATCGCTGAGCGTTAATTATTAAATCTAATGAAGTGAAATTCAGCAAGCCGTAGCTGGTTTCATTTATAACGATTTTATCCACCAAGAAAGAATGAAAGGTTAGGAATGTTAGGAATTACATGGAATTACTAATCTCAAAGCAAAGGGTGTTAGAAATTAGTAGTATCTTAAGATTAGTAATTCCTAACTTCTTAAGGGATTAATATATGTATGTACCTACTTTGTACGGTGTTCCGTTTTTTATGCTAGATGCATAAAATTTTATTAACTGTCATTCCTAATTCCATCTTAATCACATTAAAAACGCGATGATTATTGATATTTTTGATACATAATTTAATAAAAATATCATAAAGAATTATTCAATAGTACATAAGAAACAAGTTTAAGCAGCTAAAATTTAAAGTTGTAATAAATATTAATGATTAGATTTTTGCGAAAAATACTAATATTTTTATTGCCTTTTACATATGACTAAGATAAACCAGATACAAACATCTATTTATTTATGTACTGTGACCTAAGCCTTATGCGTAATTCCACGTTGGTTTGAAGGTCATGTTTTTGGTATCTACATATTACCATACTATATTGTGACTGTTAAACATGCTTAGTACAGGTTTATAACTTATCATCGGGCACTTTGTACGAGTATAAGATAATTCTATGTTGTATTTTCACTGCAAATACATGAGGTAGCATTTTGGCACATCTCGGGTGAAATTGCTAATTCTCGTTTCCTTAGTCTTCAAAATCAAAAAATATCAAGTGATAAAGTAAAAGTTTTGAAATGCTGCCGCCAGTTTGCAGCACATTTAGCATACAAGTTCCTACTACAACCATAATATTTTCTAAGTTTGTCGCCATAGCAACTAATTTCTTATAAGACAAGAATAAGGTGTATTAAAAATAAAGTTAGGGGACATTACTAGACATTATCAGGACCAGAAGAAATTACCAAAAATTAAAAAGGGGAGATAAGAGAATGGAACTGGTGGAAGAGTCAACTTCCTTCAATTGCATTTAAGGTAAAATCACTTTTAATCATAATTTTTTTTTGTTATATTTATGAATTTATCTTAAATTTAATGTTTATTTAATCTTATCTTTAGATATAGGATTTTGTGCTTTGAAGTTAGCGGTCGTCGGTTACCATTTGCTGAAAGTCAAAAGCTTCTTTGCGATCGATATTTTTTGTAGTAACGGAAAATCTCCCATCTTTCACAATCAACTCCGCGTCTTTATACCAGCTTATTGAGAAAAATAAGAACATAAATATGTCTCCATATGCGCGTATAATCAGGGATATTGAAAGCAACAATGAATCAATTTCGCTACGGGCTTATTAACAGCTTTATGTCAGCTACCATTATGGCTTTTGTCAAATAATACAAGTGTTTTCTATTACTAAATGTATCCTCCTTCGATTGGCATTTTGCCTAAGAATCTGTTTCAGTTATATCGACATCCGAGATATATTTGCCATTCTTTATACTTGTATGGCAAGTTATGTGTGCAAAATACAATGGTTAATAAAATCCCCATTTCTTTCATAAATTGAGTCAATATCTATTTTTTAATTTTGTTATTTTTTGAAATAACAATCGATATCATCAATTTGTCATTGTATAAAAGCTATTGAGTGTGTTAAATACCGGTTAAAGGGTTTCTGAATATTATTTGACGGGACCCAATCTAATTTCCCCTTGACAATTGATCTTGTTGATCAGGTTCTGACGCCCCCTCCCAACGCTGGCACGGTGTGGATATAGTGGTTGGGTTCTTTAAACCTAAGGATAAAGAGGTATTTGTAGTCTTCTTATGCGAATATATTCGAATATACAATATATGTGTTGCTAATAAACACTCCCAAATAAGTCCAATCTTGTAGTAGAGTTGGTTAAAGTATTATATTGCTACTTAACAATAAGCTTAAAGCATGTTACGCTGTTTAGTGACGTTCCTATGGTGAAGGAAAACATCGTGAGGCAACCTGCATACATCAGCGAAGAAATTCAATGGTGTATGTGAAGTCAACCAATCCGCATTGGGCCAGCGTGGTTGACTAAGGCCTAATCACCCTAACATAGGGTAGGCTCGAGCCCCTCGGTGGGGACGTATAATGAGCTGTGATGATGCTGATGGTGATGTTAGAAATAAGTCTTGAAGATAAGATGTAAGACATAAAAAAGCTATCTTACCTGAAACTGTAGGAACACATCAAGGCAATAAACAGAAAATCTTCAGCTTCAGTTCGGAATCGAAGCCCGCACCTCTAGGTAGGGTTAAAGTACTTATACATGTTCCTAAATTACAATTATAAAAGGTTTTGAACAATTTTCATTTCTCGTGTAAGCAGAGGACAAACAGATTAAAGGCTCTATTACTTTACACTGGTTACGGGCAGTGACTGTGCGTTGACGTCATAATACATTTTCACGTAATCGGATAGATAATGTAATCCACAGCAATAAATTGGCAATTTCCTTATAATTCCGCAAGATCAGATCCAGCTATATTGCTTCACGTATTAAAATGATGGGATTCGTTGAAAGAGTTTTTCGCTCTTATTCAATTTATTGGACAATGTTTACGCTCGAGGAAGAGCGAGTGGCGACACTGCTAGTAGTCTGTGCATGTGCTGGTCTGTGGTGGCCGGCCGCTGTGACATGTCAGTCGAATCGAATTTGTATTGTCATTGAATTGAGTTACCTATGTCTTTAGTAAAATATGAGTCTTTGAACGATATTTATAGCATAATGTCTTGATTCACTGTATGGTTTTAAATAATTATGTTTTATAAAAAGCAATTATTTATTAGACAACTTCATGTTTTAAAGTAATTATTTAAAGCAATTATTTTATTTACGTTTTGATAGATTTCGCTCTTACCCGTACAATCTTTTCAATTTGTAAGTATCATACCTACATGTTTTGCGCGTAATAAATATAGCTATATATTATGAATAACACATACTATTCTCTAAATAATATTATATTCATTTCAAGGAGAATTTTGCAGATAGTGGCCTTTTGCATATTAAATTTTAGTTCTATATTAATAAAATTATTACAGGACTTTATACGAACAAATGGACAAACTCGACGAAATCGTCCAATTTATCTATTTCTGATAAGTAGATATTTTAATTTCTATTGTAAGTCATATAATGCTTAACAAAATCACAAGCTCAGCAAATCTATCAACCATCCTAAAATGCCACAAATTTTTCACTTGCCATTTAAGCAATACTCGACAAATGCTTATGATAATCCATGTAACGTATTCCGCCCACGGAATATTAGCAAACAATTTAGGTACAAGTACATTTATACACTTAACACTGAAGTGACATCCTTCAAACTAAAACTATGCGGAAACTATTATTGTTTTTAAAACAAAAATTACGCAACTCGAGATTGATTTGAACACGCCTTTCGAGCTTAGGTCAAGAAGATTGACCGCTTTGTTTTAAGCGCAAGGAAATTTTACCTATAAATTAACTCAAACTGTGGTTCAAATTATAAAGTTAATCTTATAAAGGTTATGATTGAATTTGATGTCCGAAGGTTTTATATGTACGACGTTGTGTTTGTATTTATTAAATATTATGTACTAATATAGCTCTAGATACTGCTATAATGGCATGTTTTTCTGAATCGATGGAGATGATTTCGTCTGTATTTTTGGAAAGCAATAAAACCCATTTGAATGTAAATATCAAATTAAAATGTGACGCCTTTAATTAAGATAACGTTTAAGTGATTCTCACTGCATCAGACAAAGAGTTTAAAGACTTGAGAGACTTCTTATATCTTTATCTATAACTAATATCGTCATCGCCAAAAGTGATTGCCCATTGAGTAATGAGAGTTTGATCCAACATGAAAATATACTAAATAATTAAGTCTCATAACGGATTTCTTCTTATTGTGATAAGTAGGCAAACAAGCAAACTGCCCACCTGATGGTAAGTAGTAACAGTAACCTATAATACATGTGGCTCCTGTGAGATTCGCAGCAAAACTGCAACCCCCACAAGAAACACAGTATACGTTACCGACTTGTGACATCAGATGTAAAGTCACGGTACCCAATAATTTCACTACATACTACATATCTTACCGTTCAAACCGGAACACAGCAATGCAAGCACTGCTGCTTTGCGGCAGAAATGGGTAAGACGGAGGTATCCATGCAGACAGGTACAGAGTAGAGCTGGGTATCCTGGAATATGAGCGCGACTTCAGTGTCAAAGTGTTTAAATAGATACATTTAACGGTTACGAATGTTTATAATGGGTATATAAAATAAATCATATAATTCCTCTAAATATTGTTGCAATTACGGTAACTGCCAGTTGCACCGAGATTCACAAATTACAAAATTGTAAAAAATGACGTTTAAACGACCCTAAAGAGCCCTGTAAATGATCAAACATGTTTGTCAATCTTGCTTGACAAACTTCACGTTTTCTTCAAACACTTTTCAAACACATCAAACACGTAGTTCGTTTGTTAAACGCGTCAAACACAGCCCTACACGAACAATTTTGTCAAACACGTAAATTTGACAAACATGTTTGATCGTTTACAGAGTCCTTAATACGTATGGTTATAATAAATGGTTTACACCATTGTACGAGTTTGTGTAAATGTACGATTTATGTATACATTTGACGTTTAAAACTAAGGATACAAAGATTGCGTAAAATTGACATCCTAATGTCTGCACTACAGTATCGGCGATGATCGTTGATCGTGTGCTCGTCTATAATCGGCACTATCATCGCGCAAGCATCCACACGTTCGTCCACGTTCGCCTGTTATAAGCAATCACCAGGCGATTCCCTTTGATGCGTGCCCGAAAACCGACTGCCAATTCACGGGTCGCAGGCAATCATAGAAGATCATCGGCGCGCACAGCCGAGTACAGCCGAGTATGCCCTCTACACAATCGTGCTCGCGCGTAATCGTCTGTATTCGCCGATAATGAAGAGGAGCCATAAGACATTTTGGTACAAAAGGCCTATTCTTTAGAGTTTCTTACTACAACAAAATCAGTACAACAAATAATATGAACTTATTCGGTCTTCACCACTAGGAAATTTGTAGTTAACCGCCTCCATGGTCTAGTGGTTAAAAGCACCGAGATCCGGGGTTCAATTCCCCACGGGGGCAGAAGCTTTCCTGTTCGGCTTGGTTGGTGGTAGGGCCCGGGCATCTGAGTCCGCCCGGCTAACTACCACCGTCTTACCTAAGTTTGTCGACATAATAACAATGTGAATAGCATTGTTGTATTCCGACAATTAGAGGTAACCTAGTTCCTCGGTTATAGGTGAAGCTCACTATCACATTCCGCCTTATAGTCACTTACCATCAGGTGAGATTAAGGCCATAAGCTTTCTGGTCGCATGTAAAAAAAACCGGCCAAGCGCGAGTCGGACTCGCCCATGAAGGGTTCCGTAGGATTTATGACGTATTAAAAAAACTACTTACTAGATCTCGTTCAAACCAATTTTCCGTGGAAGTTTGCATGGTAAGTACATCATATATTTTTTTAGTTTTGTATGAAAATCTTAATGCGGTTCACAGAATACATCTACTTACCAAGTTTCAACAGTGTAGTTCTTATAGTTTCGGAGAAAAGTGGCTGTGACATACGGATGAACAGACAGACATGACGAATCTATAAGGGTTCCGTTTTTTGCCATTTGGCTACGGAACCCTAAAAATTGTGGTTATTTGCAGGAGCCCTACCACCTACAAGCCATTATATGGATACCTATACAAACATTGAGATAGATGCTCGATAGGTCACTCATTCTTACAAAATTAACAACCCAACGTCTCACCTTCGAGACATTCACAACAAAACAACAATACGCGAAGAGCGTATTTTACTATCCGGTGGTCATCCGAAGGAATTTACCTGAAGCATAAATTTTCAGAATCGCCGCTTGTCGTCTCCCAGACTTTGTTGTGGGCTGTAAAGGGAACTAAGACGTCAGTTTCGGCCCGTCCCGTCCTCTTTATTAGTATGGAACGCGTTAAGTATGGGCCAAGTTACGAGTAAGTGCGCCGAGTTAGTGTCCCGAGACAGGTTTATATACTCGCTGACCGTTGATTGTAACTTGGAGTAAGTTACAGGCTACGCTTGGGTTTTATGTCTCCTTGATGCGGACATTTTATGTCGCTTACTTATTTTATGCGATGTTTGATTTTACAGAAATTAAAGGTGAAACAGTCAACCTGAAATATTAATAATGTATGTATTATAATTTGGTGTGAACTGAGAAAAACACTATTGTATCCGAAACATTAATAATTAGAAATATCAACAACCAAACATGTTGTATCGCTCACTGTAGTTAATAGACTTTTTGTTTATGAATAAAAAACCAAAAGTTGATCATTAATTATTGTAACACCTTTTTTCAGCGCTTGAGGCGTTATTTTATAGTTAAAGGGAGGGTTATTCTTCAAGTCAGTACGATAATAATTTTGATCATTCATCAGTGCAAGTTATATAAATTTCAAAATGTTTAATGTTGAACATTTCTATTAACCACCCTTACTAAGATGCTTGCACCGAGATATTAATGTTTCGTAAACGTCAATCATGAATAGTTTATTTCTTCTAAGCCTGTCTGAAAGACGTAGTAACACTATTATCTTTTTCACTTGCGATCTTTATGAGAAATTCCTACATCATTGCCGCATCATAACAAAATATTTTCGATCCATTTTATTTAAATAAATGTATGTGTTAAAGCTGTAAAGTAATTGTTTGTTTGAACAAAACTCTCTTAACCTTTGGTTCTCGGTAAACAGAGGAAATGGGTAAGATTAAGGTCGCAGTATGGTCGCGGCATCAAGCGGTCACAGTTGCTGGGTCAAGGGGATACTGTCATAACGAAGTGGTGAACAGTAACTTTTGTTAGGTGCAGAAAATTATTTAAAAAAAACTGTTCCTGTAGACTCCTTTCCCCTAAATGAGGCTTCACATTGCAGCGTCCTGCAACCCTTATTTTCAATATATTTTCGCAAAAGATATTCTCCAAGGTTCCATCTCTTTTCATTCCAAAATCGGTTTAACTGTTTTGAGGTAAAAACCTAAAAGATACTTGTGATGCAATGGAGTTACTTGCAGATTCATAATATTAAAGTTAGTTTGGTACAATTAACAATTAAACTTCATTATGTCAGAAAATTTTTGGTTCATACATATTCTATTGATAAAGGAATACTAGCTACCGCCCGTGAATTTGACTTTGTAGATTACCTACACTCAATACTGTTTACGCGGGATAAAACATATACAATATCTTAATTCTAATAAGAAACTATCTGAATGCCGAACTCTATAAAAAAAAACAGCTATAGTATACATAAAATAGGTATACAGGTACAGTAATTATGTAAATTTTGTTTGTTAAGATACTTTATATTTCGTTTAATTTAGCAGTTTATTTTAAGGATTTATATGTTATACATCGATATTAATAATAATGGGAAGGGATTGACTCCCGAAACACAGTACTAACTACCCGAAATACATACTACTTAGTTCAGGAGTCAGGACTCAACTAAATTGGACATTTGAGCATAATAAATTCTTTCTTTCTTTATATCCGCTTATCGGTTTATACGTAACGAATAAGTATCAAGCAAGGATCACAAAATATTTATTTTAAACGGAATTTTCTACCACTTTGTTAGAGACTAGTACTTTTACTTAATTAAATTATTATAAAATAAGGATAAAAAAAAAGGGAGTGTGGGAGCGAGAAGTTAGAAGAGCCTTTAGTTATAGAATCATGACTTGAAAATATTTTTTGTGGTTTGGTTTCCTCGTGTTTTATCTAATTAATAACAATAAACAATAGTACCTAGTACCAGGTAGTATTTTGGAAACTATTATCATTGGCGCTTTCATGACATTATTTTGAATAGTGGCGTATACTATGTATTATCAATGAAGTCTTTTAACTCTAATATGATAATGAAAATTGTCGTGAGTCGGCCTCTTTGAAGAAGATATTTAAATTCGATCGACAGGCAAGTCGCCAATATGTAGGGTTAAAAAGGGTGTAGGGTGGATGACGCAGCTTGGTGAATCAAGTATTGGAAACCGGACGTTACGATGGGGCTTATTCTACGAGTACGTCCGTAGACGGTGCTGCGTGCCTGTCCTTGCTACATTACTGTGTGCATTGATCCGGCGACACTAGAAAGCACATTCTTGCAACATTGTACAGCAAACAATGAGTAGCAATCTATGATTATGGGTTTAAGGGATAGCCAGGCAAAGGGCAAAGGGATACCGTAAAGACTTACTGGGTATTTCCAGTGTAGCGACGATTATATGTTAAAGGGGTGCCGGTATATACATAAAAAAAGTATAAAGTGGATACGCGAGTGATTTTAACGAAGAAAGTGTACTTTGTCGCATTAAATACCTACATAGAGTTATGTGATTTTGATCTGTAATATTAAAGAATGGACATTGTTACTATAATACAAGGTTTGAAGTATACTGACTGCTTATTTTGTGATGGAAATGGACTGCGTCATTCAAACCAATTGACCACAGTCATGCGTATCGATTTTCGGAATTCATCACAATAATTAAAAACGATAAAGGAAAACATTTCTCAAATATGTTAAAATAACTGTTTCTTGGAGATCAATATTTTTCAATATAGCTCACGGTTCTAGGAAATTGTTTGATCTTTGTAAAACAAAAAATAATTTGTTTTTCTTTTCATAATTTTTTTCCTTTCAAATTATTTGATAGCTTTTCGCTCGCAGCATCGGCCGCATTATTTTTGTTTTCCCGTGGGAATTTTAGATTTTCCCGTTGGAAAAATAATTTTGTGGCCTATTTTCATCAGAGATTACGTAGAATTCTAAATGTGAAGGAATTTTTTAAATCGGTCCAGTAGTTTCGGAGCCTATTAAATGCCAACAAGCAATCAAATCTTTCCTCTTTATTTTATTAGTATATATTTATTTAATATCAAGTTAAAGAATGGGAATCCTTTATTATCTATTCCTTAATGTTAAGGGTTTCATATAGAGTTTTCCATCTCTTTGCAGAGGTATAATTGGGGCGAGCTCCCTTAGTCGGCTCTTACGACATGAACGGTCAGCCAAGAAAATAGTGTACCAGCTGTGCGAGCATGGACTTGCCGATCGACATATATCGATCGACAAAAGCATCTACACCTTTCACTACATACCAATGTCTGTCAAATTTAAAAAAATTTTTTGAGTAGTTCTTTGCTCGCAACTTTTTTTTGACAAAACTTCGCGTAAAAACAAAATATCGTTAAGGTTACCAAAGTAACCTTCTGAGACACCTTGGTAGCTGTGTGAATGCAAAGGAAATTCGACTGTGTTGTTTTATGACAAGAAACTGAATTTATAACATATAGGTTGAACATGAACAAAAAATTTTGAAATTCAATAGGTTGAATACTTATTATATATATATATAGAGTGGTAAACCTATTTTTTGGCTGACTGTATAGAACGAAGGAGAGCAGCAATACATGTTGGTAAAGATATTTTTAATCCATAACCGCGTAGACAAGACATCCATCAGTTAAAGTTTAAATATCATTCCTTCAACACACGTCATTGTAACCGATGGACAACCTATTTGGTCATTGTGAAGTAGGCCCTTAATGAAATATCAGTCGAAAGATCTACTGCAATCGCATTGAACTATGCCTCTATTGAATGGTCATTCTCAAGCTAGTCAACAAACGGGAAAATTTAACTACTGCGTCCCTGGTGAGGAAGTAGGAAGTAAACAGATCGGGAAACACGCGCCTAGTGGATTAGGTGAGCACGTAATTTATGCCCGGACACTGTATGTGGTCTGAGTTTCGTAACATTAGCCTGCGCGCATACAAAAGAATGTTTGTTTTATAGCTTCAAAGACATGTTGAGCGTGACCAAGCCCCATAGGCTGCGGCGCCATACAAATATCAAGGGGACACAGTAAAGATTGCTCGCGCAGAGTAAACGGTAATTCGTAATCTACATGAATAAGAAGGAAATATTTGTATGTATGTGTGTCACGAATAAACCCAAAAACTACTGGACCGATTTCAAAAATTCTTCCACCATTAGAATGCTACAATATTCTTGATTAACATAGGCTAGAAAATTATTTTTTCTATGGGAAAATATAAAATCCCCACGGGAAAACAAAAACAACGCGGGCGAAGCTGCGTAAAGTAAAGCTATAGTAATGCATAATCAAGTCCACAAACGCGATTGATTTCCAATGAAAATCATAAAATCCACGCCATCCATACTACCTACGTGTAATTATTAGAGATGTCGCTCTTTATATACAATACCTATATACAGTGTGAGACAATAATCCTGTGAACCCTTTTAGGAGCATGTTCAGCATTGTAAAATTAATTTTCCAATTCCTCATATATTTTCTTTTCACAGACCCAACTATTTGTATGGGGATTTCAAAATTAATTTTACAATTTTTAATTTTCAATGACGCCATAACTTTTATATATTGATTCTGAACATGGTCCTAAAAGGGTTCATAGGGTTTTTGTTACATGTATTTCTTAATTTTTTGTTGATTATTGAAATTAAAAAAAAAACATAAATACGAGTGAGTATGAGACAAAATTAAATGACGACATGAAGACGACAGATATGAGAGTGTATCGAAATTTGTATTTAAAAAAATGTTTTTAGTGAAAGAAACCCTAAATTAGAGTTTTCCTTGATTTTTATGGGATCCCATCATCAGATCCTAACTTTGGTGACCATGGGACCGCCCTTGGAGTATATTCTATCGAATACAAAAAGAATTTTGAAAATTTGTCCACAATTGGCGCCGTAATCGCGTAACATACACACAAAAAAAACATACGCATCGAATTGAGAACCTCCTTTTTTGAAGTCGGTTAAAAAAGACATTGAACTTAATGTAGGAAAACTTAATAGTAACGTAGTGTTTTTAGGCTCTTTTTAATTTCTTAGTTTTTTTTTATAATGGTGTAATGTAGTGAGGAATTTGAGTCATTGTAGAATAAAATTTATATCGGAAATCTACAGGTCGACAACGACAATCGACGAAGAACAGAAGCACAGAACACCTTAACACTACGTCTTAGGCGCCGTAAAAACAATAACTTAACGTGGTCTATGAAAACATTGGACAATAATGACGTGATAATGTGTTAAGCAACAGTTTTTCATTTCTGACCGTAAATACACCATAAACGCGTCTGGCTAACGCAATGTGGAAAAGTGGACTTATGATCATGTCGACTCAACAATGACATAATTTCGAGCGAGCGGGCCAAACATCGTTAAGTTGGCATGCAAGATGCAAATAAAACACATCTACAAGGTAACTTATCGAGAAACTAGTGGCTATATGATCGTTCTATTAACATTCAGTGGACTAATGTTGTACATATATTCGACACATAATTTCCCTGGCTATTCACCGGGTCAAAGGATGAATATGTTAATCTATTTGTATTTTCAACTTTCAATCGCTGGGATTTAAAATCTATTTTGGTATGCTGCCGATTCTTTGCCGTGATTCTTCGTAAAACTAGCTTTTAGCGATAACATCATCAGTAATTGTAAGCTGCCAATATTTTGGAATGTAAAATGTTGAAATGTAAATTGCAATAAACTGTTTACAAATAAAGAAAAAAACTAATACATGTTTCAGCCGAATTATGTCGCTGATAGAACAAGTTCACAATGTTTGATTTGTCTGTATCAAAACGTTTTATCTTAGTCAACGAATAAAGTCTGTAAATCATTATTAATGCAACACCATACGAAAAAAATATTAAAAGAAATATTTCCTAGTTCTGTTTATAACATATTTTTGTCGAATGTTAGTTAAAAATGATTGATTTTGACTTCAATGACACGAATTCGAATTTACAAAGTTTTGCAATTTCTTGTGATACTTTTAATACAGTTCCGTACCAATAAATTTGACAATTTAAAAGTAAACTACGCACGTTGCCAATTCAAATGATATAAAATTTGCTTATTTTCGACATTCATTGCAGCTGTGGTGATAATGCTAGCAATATTGTTCCCAACCGTCGATGTAGTGTATGGTTGGTAAATCGCGGTTATCGCATGATTTGTTTCTAGTAGTGGACGGAGCAAGGAAGGTACGACCGCACTGGCCTATATTGATAAAACCCCGCATAGATTACGCTTCGTCCACTTAAATCACTCAGGTACGAGTAGAACGTGGTGCATGCAATTAAACATACTATTTTACATTGCAGACTTTTTACTCTATACTTACTAATATTATAAAGTTGAAGAATTTGTTTGATTGTTTGTTTGTTTGGTTGAACGCGCTAATCTCAGGAACTACTGAGTCAAATTAAAGAAATAATTTTGTGTTGGATATTCCATTTATCGAGGAAGGCTATAGGCTATATAATATCATGCTACGACTAATAGGAGCTGAGCATCAATGAAAAATGTTGCAAAAACGGGGAAATAATATATGGCGAAACGTAATTCTCGGGCACATCTAGTTATTTATAAGCGTTGATTCGTGTTTGCCACTGTGTTAATTATTATCATCCTCCTTATTGAAACTTTTATTATGGCTAATCAGAAGTTTCAAGTTTCAACACGCTAATATATTTTTAGTAGTAACTATGGCACTTAAAACATATTTTTTTGTAATCGGTTAACATTATCCCTTCTGCTAGTCTTGTTTTACGTGCTACATCAATCTACGCTGGCTGTACTGTATTACTTTCAACTACACTACCAATTACTTTCGTCATTATATAAACCACTTGAAAATTATAATCTTTACAGATTGGCGTACGTACCTTTTTTATTTTATACAGGAATCTCAAAGTTGCTAAAAATTAGGTTAGGAGAATAGACTATTTAAGCTAACGAAGTATCGCATTTAACACGTTCTCCATTTGCACCGTATACTACGAAACAACTTTTCCTGTAACAGGAATTCATAAAATTTGTACGTAAAAGAAAACTTCGAAGGCCCACCGTCAAAGCCTCCCGTGCACACCGGCTTATGCACGCACACGCACAAAAAACTTTAGCTTATAAGTTTATAATCAAGCGAGGTTTTTATCTCGTAGTCGATGGCCGCCCGCCGTGCAGCGCGCATGTCGACGCCGGCGCCGAAGCCGTACAACTCGCGCGTGAAAAAAAAGCAGCGGTGAAAGAAAAAATAAAACACCCAAAGAAGCCCCGACAGTCTACGGGGTTTTACAAAGTGTTCCATTTTCGAAACCGCACTCGCCGGGCGGGCTCGTTCGGAAAATTATGAAAGTGATGTGAAATGGTACCTACATACATACAGTTCAGAATTTTCTTCGTTTTGTTTTTTTTTTTGCTGTGGCCACAAAGGCGATTGTGACTTAGCGGCTTAGCTACGAAAAGTATACAAATTAGTGTTTTGTTCTATTGAATGCGGAGTGTTTTGAATATTACATAAAAGTGGGCCGTTCGGACTTCAAGGGAAAAGCAGCGGTAATTCAGTTAGATGCATGTTCAACATAATATACAACGGGACGCAACATGACGGCAAAGTTCGGCTATGTAAGTGACGTTTTGATTTGATATGACCCACATTTTTGTGTCGTTGTGTTAATTAAAATTTACAAACACTACAATATTGTCATTGAATGGAGCACATCAATTTGTTTTTTTTTTACTATAAAGCCCATTATATTTTTTGCAAAGTGGAAGTCTTTGTAGTTAATAAATTATTTTTTTAGAGACAAGATTTGAGAGCGTATATTTTTTGTTTCTTCCCTGAATTAAATAAGTAAAGTTTTGCAATTTCAATTATGTGACATTTATTTCAGAAGTGGTAGGATATTGTAACGAATACAAACATACCTATGCTTGTTATTTATTGAAAATAAATTATAACTACTTATAGATAAAATGCAGAATCTCAATTGATCACGAAGATAGTGTGGTATGTTATCGTGAATAATAAATCGATTATATACGGCGCTTAAGCATATAAACACAGATAATGTGTTATGTATGTTCAATTGTACATTTACGTTATTACCTGCGTGTCTCTCGCGTGATGATATATTTGTTTGTGTATTCGTTCTGATGGTTAGATATAGATTTTTGTAGACTTTTGAAGCGGAACTTCAGTGCAATGATATTAAGCGAACTTGTACTGAGCGTCGGTGGCGCTATGGCCTCGGCACTGGACTGTGCCCCGAGTAGAATCGGGAAGCCTAGCATACACCTGAAAGGTGTATGTGAAGTCAACCAATCCGCACTGGGCCAGCGTGGTCCTCGGTGGGGACGTATATGAGCTGTGATGATGATGATGAACTTGTACTAAATGCTTATGCATTATGCTGCTAGAAAGCTTTTTTGTTTAAAAAAGTAGTTTTGAATTCTATGTAGGTAGTAGGTACCCACTTGTGTCACTTATAAACGTACGCGTTTCTTTTTATTTTGACGTTAGAATAAAAATAATAAGTATTAAGTGTTTTATTTCAGTAATTAAAAGTTATAGATTAGTAAACAGTTTTATTCATAAAATCGAGTTTTTGCGTAGGTATCGAGTGCAAATTAAAAAAAAATGTAGTCATCTACGATATTTAAAGTAGTCTACATATCTTCTCAACATATTATCTTTACTTGAATTACAATGTATGCTCGCTAATGCATGCTTTCCCATAAGCTCGTGGTTTTCATTTTAAATTTTAGTGTTGGAGTTCTACTTAGAATTTTTTTCATCATCAAATAATGAAATTAACAAAAATAAGCAATCCGTTACAGCAACCGGGCCCCGGACACTATGATATTATATTATCTAGAAGATTAGTTAAAGCGGATTTTGTTCATTGCCCATAAATTATATACGTACTTACTTTTTGTAGTGTTACCGTAGCACAGTAGTTTATCTTTATCTACAGTGCGATATAAACATATAGTGTATGTCGGTAACATGCCTATAAAATTTGAATGTTTCTGAAGATGGCACCCAGGTAGGGTGCCATCTTCAGATTCTGACATATCGAAAATAACTCTTTCCAATCGAAAATATATTTTTTTAATCGTCTTCCAGTTGACAGAGAAATGGGTGAACATACATAAAATAGATAAAGTTGAACATATAAGTCCATTTTTGATGGAGCACCAACAATGTATGTAGCAACACACTTTTATTTATAATTTTACTGTTACTACAGACGGTTTTTATTATGTTTCGAACCACTGAATCTTCTGAAAATCACGGATTTTAACAAATAATTTGAGATGGCTAACTAATCTGTGAAAACACCTGAAACTCTGTGACAAATTAGTTCCAAAATATGCGTTGTTCGCTCTTAAAATTTTACTTAGGACTCAAAAAGACTACAAAAAACATATTTTTTATTATACAGTGTAAAAAAACCAATAATGAACCCACCTATTGTGTTCGTTCTGATACAAGTTGATTGAGCTTCACATTTACGTTCTCCAGTTATTAGCATAAAAATCCTATTACACGCCGAATTCTAAGTCAATTGTACAGTTTTGACAAGTAAATCCAAATTAATATCTTAATCTCTGACTGATTTATGTTCGTGGTAGCTATGTAGGTACCTAACATAGTTAAATGAAAACAGCAATTTAGCACAACGTACAAGGGCGGAGTCGTTCAATTTTTGCAGGACTTTGTTTACGTTTTAGAATCACATTCCTTGAATTTTCATGAAATTTACTATCGCACCCTGAAACGTGAGAAGTTCAAGGGCACTTTATTTTTAAAAAAATCTGTACATTTTTTTGCTTCTACACCCACATTAATTCGCGGAGTATCTTAGAACATACGTGTAAGGATAGGAATAAAAAAAATTGGTCCTCTCTGTAAGAATAGGCAAAGGCGATGGGCAACCGTCGCGTCGGTATTATTTATTAAATTTTTTATTTATCTTATATATAAAAATGAATCGCAAAATGTGTTGGTAAGCGCAAATCTCAGAAACTACTGGTTCGAATTGAGAAACTCTTTTACCATTATAATACTACATTGCCCCTGATGGTTATAGGCTATATTATAATTTTTACCGCGGGAAAATATTTCTTTCCTATGGGAAAATTAGATAACAACTGGGCCGATTTTAAAAATTCTTTCACCATTAGAAAGCTACATCCTTCGTGAGTAACATAGGCTATATTTCCCACGGGAAAAATATGACGGGAATACCACGGGAAAAATATGACGGGAAATCTATCGTAAGGCGAAACGAAGTTCGCGGGCACAGCTAGTATATAAATAAAAATGAATCGTCGGAATATATGTACGCCCATAACTTCAAAACGACTGCATCGATTCTTACGAAATTTTCTGTGTGTATTTGGATAGGTTCAATGAAGGTTTATAAGTAAAGTTGGATCCGATAGGTGGCGCTGGAATCGGGCATGACTGGGCATGACAACGTCTGCCGGGCCCACTAGTATAGAATAAAAATGCTTTCTTTAGCAGCCAATAATTTGGTTGAACTGAAACTTCATGGCGGTATTTTCATCCGAAATTCGATGCGTATGGTTTTTTGTGTCTATGTTATGCGATTGTTCCGCTAATTGTGGACTGATTTTCAAA
This sequence comes from Schoenobius gigantellus, assembly GCA_963935595.1. NCBI lineage: Eukaryota > Metazoa > Arthropoda > Insecta > Lepidoptera > Crambidae > Schoenobius > Schoenobius gigantellus. The sequence continues at coordinate 24,785,470 of OZ012553.1, read as the reverse complement.
ATTCTTTTTGTATTCGATAGAGTAATAGATAATTTTTTTTGTATCCTGAGGTGGTCCCATTGTCACCACAGTCACGACCCGATGATAAGATCCCAGGAAAATCGTGGGAAACCCCTTAATTTTATAGGTACATCCAACGTGTTGCATGTTTCATCATCATCATCATCATATCAGCCAAGAGACGCCCACTGTTGGACATAGGCCTCCCCCGAGGATCTCCATACCGATCGGTCTTGCGCCTCCCGCATCCAGCGGCTTATGTTTCATGTTTAATTTTAATTTAAAGCGTAAAATTAAAAAAAGATCTTTAAAGTAACGAATTCCTCACAAAAATTATAATTTTTATGAGAAATTCGTCATTTTACTAAAATCTCACCCCCTAAGGGATGAAACAACGATGAATTCCTCATAAAAATTAAAATTTTTGTGAGGAATTCGTCACTTTTAAGATTTTTTTTATTTTACGTCATAACAATCAAAGGAGGATGCCCACTTTTGTATGGAAACTTGCCCCACTAAAAATTTCCATGAACAGAAACAACTCTAGGTTTATTTTAAACGCTTTTTGTACTTGAATAGAAATCAAGTATTGTTTTTTGATTAAAGCTGCAGTTTCGTAGATATCCAAAATAATAGCTCCTAACATAACCTATGCGACCTGTACAAGTTGCAAGAAAGACGACAAACTATTTATGCTGAACTATCGATCATTAACAATCAATTATAATAACACTATCAATAAGCCTATTGATATCCAATATTATCAATAATAAGGAATAAAATGTGTAGGTAACAGAAATCGCAAGCAACGATGCGACTTATTTTAGACGCGTTCCACTTTTAAGTACAGATTTAGAGAATTTTCAACAACATCGCGAGTCATTAGTTTTTTAGGGTAAATGTTCTATGATTTTTGACCGTCATCGAGCAGCGTATGTTAACGTAATGCGCTACATTTAAAAATAGAAAATATTTTTAATAAGATTCCCTTTGTGATAAATAGCTTGGTTAAAAATGTTAACATTAATATTGCATAAAAGAAACGCAAAATATAAATTAATATTGATGTTAGTGTAAAAAATGGTGCGCTGCTTAGATGGAAATCGGGGTTTTATACTCTACGCGATCTATCAACCTTCTGTCATTGAAAAAATTGCTTTTTAATTAAAATGATGAAATGTAATATATTTTATAATTTATACGAAATAAAGATTTAAAAATGTAATGCAAGAAATAATGCATAACATTGAAAAATGTGTTATTGTAACTACAACGATAAAATGCATAAATATGCAGTTGCCATTTTGTACAGGAAATGCATGTAATTTTTTATTTTATTGCCGAAAATAACTGTAGCTTCTATCTGTTTTATATTACAGTGAAAAATCATGTTTAGATAAAATATATTTAACTAGAAATACCGATTTATTGGTCGTCGACCTTGATAGTGGGGCAAAATCGGGCATCCTCCTTTGACAATAAGAATAAGCATCTTTATGGGTGTTTAACAACATTTCACTCGAGATGAAAATTTAAGTGTAAAGTATATCAAGTAGTAAAGTATATCGGACAGATAAACCGAATTGGTTTGTGAGCCGCAGTAATATAATGTTTTGATCAATAAATAAAAAAAAAGAAAAAAGTAAATTGTGGGATTGGTAATAAAAGTTTCAAAAAAAGACATTAACATTGTGATTTCTGTTTGATCAGAAATAATGCATTGAAAGTTATATTCCGCAAACATTGGTTTCTGTGTCACTCGTACTGTGTCTGTGTGTGTGTTCGTACTGTGTTTCTGTGTCCTTTTTCACCTATGCAGCAATAACTTAATGTTTACATTTGGTTAATTAATATAGTAATTCACGATTTACTATAAGTAGGTATTAGGACAATCATTAATGCGGCACGTCGGCGCCTAAGAATTTATAGTCATCATATTACTACCATGATTCATAGTTATATACCTATACATATTACAGGTATAGTGGAATTATGGAAATTATAATTGGCTGTAAAATATTTTATTACTTATGATTAATTTTTTATTTTAATTTATCTAAACAAACTTTTCAATCTTCTACAATTTCATTATGCTTTCAAAAACTCTCGCCGGTTGAGGGAGTTCTTGACTTGGAACTTTTTTCATGATGCTCTATTTGGTTCAATTAAGTTCATTCTAGATCGTCACTTATTCATTTATTTCACTTCATCCATTATTACTACATGCTCAAACCAAATGCTTTTGTCGATTATTGTCACGATATATCCGCAAATTCCATCAAAGTCATTCTAGCTATTCCTCTTCTCATTACTACTGCGTTGAACCTACTTTTATCCTCCTTTTGCCATATAAAGCATTCATTTCCATACACAAGCGAAAGACCAGCGAGTTCATACAATCATCATTGTATCAATGGCAGAAATATTTAGATATTAAGTCGTTTCGGTTTAATTTTTATTTCTGACGTTAAAACAACTTCCGTATCTACGAGTTCAAGTGAAATTTTTTCTATGTTTTATCAAATGCAATAAAAGTAGAAACTGGGCTAACGGCATTTCACTTTCATTAATATCAGAAAAATCGGAGGTTATATAAAACAAAGCTACGATTAGTGAAATTTTAGTTATACTATGTCTGACCAAGTTTGTCGCTGTAATAAGAGGTAAGATGAGATTGAGTTCTTGAGGAAACTTTGAAGCTGGGCTGTTTTTAGCCTTAATACTTACCACAGATGAGATGAAGGCTACGGCCAAGGGCTTTTTATTTAGTTATACGATTAAGTTGGCAAACGAGCAGGTTGCTCGCCTGGTAGAAATAGTGGCTACAGTCAGTGGCCTATAATACAGTAATGGAATTCGAATGTTTTGCAGGATAAAGATATTTGATTCTGTTGTATTATAGGTAAAGCGTAGATGGCACTGTGAATTCGGCACTGGCCTTCTAATCATTGGTACATTATGCCATGTACCAATGTGTTTTTCGTTTTTAATTTTCATACGTATATTTATCCGACGTTTCTATATACGGCGAAAGAAAACAGCGTGAGGCAACCTGCATACATCTGCGATGAAATTCAAAGGTGTATGTGAAGGCCAGCGTGGTTGACTAAGGCCCAGACACCCTAACTTAGGGTAGGCTCAAACTTCTCGGTAGGGACGTATATCAGCTGTGATGATGATCATAGGTAGATGAGACGACAGATATTGTTGTGTCGATCTACCTTCTCATAATGGATGAAGTAACTTAGAAATACTTTTTTTAATGCAACATACTGTTCAAATAGTTCGTTATCGGTAATATATGACTAAACTAACGTTTAAATTCTTTGACTGTACAATTGTACATGTGGTTCTTGTAAGACTTGCAAAGCTTAAACCCCTACAAGGACGCCAATGCGTCTTGATCGTGCGGATGTCTAGCGAATGTCTATCGGCGGATGTCTAGCGACACTGCAACGACAACTTCCGCCGCCGACGTGGCCCCCTCAGTTCACCTCTTGAGGTGGGCACGGCATCCACAGGAGGACCGGTCGGTGCGAAAACCGAACTTGCACTCGGCTCGTCCGGTCCCGGGCCCTCCAGATGCTCGACGAGCCGGGAAGCGAGAATTTTCATAAAAAACTTCCCGGCCTCGTCGAGCAGCACCACCGGCCTGTACCCCGACGGGGAATATTCGGCTTACGAAGAAGGCAGAGTCGCTCCACCTTCCAGCACAAGGGAATGCTCGTATTGAGCACCGCCCAAAACCTCTCCTCCAGGGGGCCCAGTGCCAGGCACAGGACTCTCGCTCACACCCCGTCTGGTCCCGGCGCCTTCCTCTTCCCCTTGCGCCGGAACCGCTCCCTCACCGCGTCGAACTCCAGGTCCTACACGGAAGGGCCCGCTTCATCCACTTTCACCCCCTGCACGAGCTCGTCGTCCATCCGGTGTATCGGAGGAGCACCGTCTTGGTAATTCCCCGTCATCAGACGGTACGGCCGTCCCCAGGGGTCGAAGTCGAAGAGCTCTATAAAAGAGTTTCACGACTTTGTTTTGGCCCTCAAGATTTCTATCTTGAGGGACTTGTTCGCTTCCCTGTACGCCCGACGCAGTGCCCTCTTCTTCGGGCGTCCTCCTGGTGGCGCGCCTTCTGCACCGCAGGTAGGCGCGCCGCGCCCTCATGCTAGTGGCACGCAGATCAGTGATGGTCTGCGACCAGCAGTACACCTGCCACTTGCGCACGGCAGCTTTCGCCCGCGGCATTTTGCTACCTACTCACCTAAGGTTGAATATCGTAAAGCAAGAGCTACGAACATTGATTTACTACCAAACGGCTACGAATGTTACTAGGACGACTTTGCATACACTGTTTACATGTAATTAGGCATCATTTGATATAGATACCGAATTTCCGACTTTAGTACATTATCAGTATCTAGCAATATGTAGACGAAAAGGATCAGGAGTTTTGTTGCTTTTCCGTACATTGTCAATTTGTTAGATACGATGTCAAATTACAGTACCCGGTAATTATACTGCTAATCTTATTTTTCAAACCAAAAAACAACAAAGCAATAATTTTGATATCACACACCGCTTACCCTCAGAGGTACTCATACACGCATCTGGTACAAAGTTCGTCCACTAGGATCTTCTGGGAGTCTCCCTTTGATACAATTCCTGAGCTGGACTTCCTTGTTACATGCAGACAAAAAACCTTATTCCTAAGAAATAAAGTTTCATTTCATAGACAATAATACGTAGAGCTGAGACTATTTTTATTACTTTTTAGTTACATTTTATCATAGTCATTCAAATTCTAACTTTTTGGAACTATGCTAGGTTGATACGATGTTAATATTTTTCTGTTCCGTAAGGCGCCGGATTTCTTTCTTTCGGTTCTTCCTCTCGATGTCATAAGAGCAGCAATTATATGGGATATATGGGTATGAGAGCTTATGGGAGCTTACCACTATTATACCGTTGCGAATACATGGGAAACTCGGAACACTGACTGTCCAGGGTGCGAATAGTCAATTTCACGCATGAGCGCGACGTCTAAAAAGCAAAATGCCTAAGTAGGGAATGTTCTGAAGCACATACAATATAGTACATCCTCGTTTACGGAGAGTGTATGTACATGGGTAGAAGTTAATAAATCAGTGATATCTAACAACGTTTTCCACATATCAATAATCACCTCAGAAGCCGTAAACCACAAACACTCGGCCGTGTTTACACTTTCCATCCTCAAGTCGGGTCCGGCAGATATGCAATAAGTTGTAATACATAATTGTGTGTAAAAATTGCTCGCGTGTTTTCCTAAATAATTGCATTTGAGTGGGAACTGTGTCGAGTGTGACTGTGGAATTTTATTGAGAGATTCTTAGGTGGGCGATTGTGTGACTTTAATGGGCTCATCTACCTAAGGCGCTGTGTCCACCTCGACAGAGTGACGTGTGATCTGACATCCATCTCTACTGCATAGCTGAACTGTCATATTAAAGTGTGCTTTTTAACCATTGCTGCTTTAATGAATGGCGCTGAAACATAACTATTTAATAAACTAGTAATGGATATACAGTGGAAGTGGCTTGGAGTTGGTAGCCAATGTTGCGTGGTATGGGGTCCGATTCGCCAATGACTTGACTTTATATTATACTTACTGCTTACTTTGGTTTCGATTAATAAAGAAAAATAGACAAATTAAAACGAACTGAAAACAAACATTACTTAATTTTAACAACTGTATCTATGAAAAAAAAATTAATCCCCATTCTACCCCTTTAGAGAAGAAGTCGGTGTGTCGATAGCCGACGAGCCAGACTGTATATTGTATGCTAGTTTCTTTTGTTCCGAATTCCCACAAGGTCGATATGACGCCAGTCAAAACACGGAGCATTAGATAAAGTCAGTTACTATTTTTATTGTTACATAAAATAATTATAAAAACCAATATCAAATTCACCTGTGATGCCGATTGCAAAAACTATATTTAGTGATATTATACTTACTGCTTGTTTTGGTTTCGATAAATAAAGAAAATGAGACAAATAAAAACGAACTGATTATAAATTTGTCATATAATTTTAACAACTGTATGTATGAAAAAAAAAATCAATCCCCATTCTACCCCTTTAGCGAAGAAGTCGGTGTGTCGATAGCCGACGAGCTAGACTGTATATTGTATGCTACTTTCTTTTGTTCCGAATTTCCACAAGGTCGATATGACGCCAGGTCAAAACACGGAGCATTAGATAAAGTCAGTTACTATTTTTATTGTTCCTACCACAGATACTATCTATGGAAACTATAATTTTTTATTTAATTTGTGAAGTACCCACTAAGATAAGTGCTTTTGTGATTGCGGTTTTCTATTTAGCGTCACTAACAGACTAACTGATGAGATCTATATGGTATGGTAAAGATGAAGGGATGCTGTCCAACTAAGCCGTAATTAGTAAAGGTGTGTGCCCAGTAATGAACTTCTTGCTGCTTTTCCAATGTAACATAATCATTTTATCCCCAAAAAATCTACTTTTAGCAGTAAATAAGAGAAATAAAGCATTTGTGACAACATATTCCAATGCGAAACGATTTCTGAACATCATACCTACAGTTTTTTATCAACACAACAGCAACAGTAGCTTCTTTATACCCCATTATATCGTGAACAGGGACTTTACAATTTGGGTAATTAGCGTGATAGTCAATTATCAATTTTAATCTGGCTTATAAACAGTGTTAAATTCCATGCAATTCAATTTTGTGTGAACTTGAAGCGATTGTTACTAATGCTAATGCTCAACCTGCAACTCAACGTGTTAATTATCGTAATAAGTTTGACATCACTGAAGTCAAAAGTGACCAACAGCCTCGCGCGTTGATCGGTATGTGTCACTGATGGCGTTAGACGTTGATAACGTTTCTAACAAACACTGCAGATATTGCCACTGCTAAAACAGTGGTTCCCAACCAGTGGTTCGCGGGCCACCCGTGGTCCACAGAAGGAGAAAAATGGTCTGGAAAGGAGAAAAACACATTTCTCGGGTCTTTGGTGGTTATTATTTGCCGGTTGCTTCGAAGAAATAATATAAGTCCTACGATCGTGGGTAGAAGATGAATGGCATGATACAATTACTACCTACAATAATATGTTTTAAAATTTATTGAGGTGTTTTGTACATAATGGTCCCGGTCTATGACAAAGAAATGTAGATGGTCCCTGGAGATTAAAAGGTTGAGAACCACTGGTTTAAAGCGTTCATTAAAACGTATTACACAAACATTAGTGCAGTTAGAGCTCCGTTCAGACGAACGACAACGTCAACCTCAACGCGTGGGCAGCTGCCGTCAATACGTCGATGACGGCCGTCATTGCTTTGACGGCTTGCTTGCAGTTGTAGCGTGACGGACCCGCGATTTTATTTTTTACGTTAAAGCTGCAAGCCACGGTAGTCGTCAATATTGCCGGTTATGGCATTCTTTTATTTTTCATGCTAAAGATAGGTCCTTTTCAACGGCTATAGTTTATATGTAAACCTAAAATACATGGGGTAGACCAAACAGAAACAGCTAGTTGAGAAAACCTACTCTAACTTATGTTTTCTCTTTACAGGTTACCACAGCTTGCCGTCTCTGCGAAGATATTGTGCCTCCTGATGGTAAGTTCTCTTTTTTAATTATGTTTATGTACTCTGCTTATTAATCTGGAAGGATAACAGTATTCCAAAATAAAAAGTTATTCCTTCCCTTTTTTCTTTGAAAAAAATCACATATTCTCCAAATTATTGGTTGGCGTTCACATGCTTCCGTGTGAAAAATATTAACTTACAAGAGTAGATAATACCCATTTATAAAATATTTTTTTTACGCATTAATTTAATATGTACCTATTATTTACTGCAGTCCTCCTAATCGATAGTCGCTCACAGCGGCCAATCTCAACAGAGACTAGCCAACTGCGCGGGAGACATTAAGTGCACAAGTGTCTGTATAAACAGAAATGCATTCTCTGTTCCTTCACTTGCATAGGCAGATGGGACATCTAGCATACACGATCGGGACGAGATCAGGCGCAGAACCCACTGTTTAACGTTTCACATTGTTGGTCACCCATCATAGGCCTGTCCACGGTGAACATAGCTAAACTTTAGGAGTATTAATAATAAATACGATTAAAGCCAAAACTATCTTACTAATATCACACACTTTAATGCTTTAGGCGTTACGTACTGCTAACCTTGAATTGATCATCTCACACTAATCGTTTAAGTATGAGTGAGAGCAAATATGGGAAATTTGTGATAAAGACTAGCGCTTAAGCTGAATTTTTTAAAATAAAAGTGCTTATGAAAAATCTTCAACCACCGCTCATTATTAATTGATGACTTGCGAATCGCGGACTTGACAGCGAGAATATAAACCTCTATGCAAAGTCGGAAAATTATCTATCTGACGATGAAAACCAACGAAGTAGTACAAAAGATCTAAAGTCTATGGAGGGGCAGACGGCTTGAAGCGACTTTGTTTTATACTAGGTATGTAAAAAAGAAACTGGAGGATTAAATTGAAAATTAATCCTCTGATTTTAAGCTTTCACTCGAATTTGATTTTAATCGGGGTATTTTTGTCATATTTTGATGTAGTTGAAATATTTTTTTAAAATCGACACTTATTACAATACATTAACAAGTCTTAATAGTATCGTACGACGTTTTTCAATACACTTGTGAGGGAAAATGCCTAATAAACTGAATTTTTGGAATAAATAATAACAAAACTAAATAAGGATAGTTCGTTGATATCTTTTATATTACTTCTAGCTTACTGGCGCGGCCGGCAAGCGCAGCATTGCCGGACTCTGTGATGCGTGCCTCGGCTATAATACACGCGTGTTTTATGAGCTGTTTTATGTATCTAATACCCCGGTAAAATTACATCCACTTTACGAGCAAGTGTGTTGAAAAGAATGATAGATTATAATTTGAATTTTCTGTTTTGACGCAGAAATGCGATTTTCCGTTATAATTTCGTATTAACAATACTTAAAATATAATTGAGTATGCTTGATGACTTTATGGCGAAATCTTTAATTGTGAGAGCATAAAGAAGGCGCTGCTTAAACATACGACGACCGTCTGTGTCCCATTTGCAATGCAAAACGCACGAAAATTATTGATAGCAGAACAAATTAACATTAGATCGCATGCTAATTAGACAATTTTTAAATATTTTATCGCCGCATCCAAAAATCACAATTCCAATGTTTTAGACGCGTCTGTCATAAAACGCAAAATCTCACGGAACTAAAAAATACAACCGTAGTAACACAACATAATATGATTAATGACTCCATTATCATAATGATATAACTATTTTCAAATTTAATATAGTAATGAGTTATGTGGTGCCACATCACCGGGACATGATGAACTTTGTCATGTGGACGTAGACATATTTTATTAATGGTGTGCAAAATTTATATGGCGGCCATTAATAATATCTATTTGTGCTGTCACTAACTGAATTTTATGACGGGCTTAGATAATTCTAATATTTATTTATTGATTTAACCTCTTCTGATTGCCTCGCCGGTCAGGTTAGTCGCAAAACAGTGACTGTTTATCCGTTGTAGTGTGATTCCCATTAAACAATACAATATGTGCGGCATGTAAGAGTTAGTGAAACAGTAAAATGATTATTTTTGTTTATAAAAGACCGATCACAAACTTGTTCATTATTCAAAAATAATTCATCATAATGATTTCAGCACTTCTCCAAATTGTAATGTGTGTGGAAAAGTTGAGGATTTACAACCTTGTCAAGAATCAAGTAGAGAGATATCATTGTTTTGCTACCCTCGGAATCAATAAAAACGAGGCGTATTGCAGAGTATTCTTACCAAACCTTTATCAGATGATGCGGTAATGCTTTACAACATGGCCTCCAATATAATGTTTTCACAATTATAATAATGACTACGTTTCGCCATATATTTTTCCCCGTTTATACAACATTTTTCATTGAAGCTCAGCTCCTATTAGTCGTGGCGTGATGTTATACTCGTATAGCCTAAAGCCTTCCTTGATAAATGGACTACCCAACACAAAAATAATTTTTCAATTAGAATTAGTAGTTCCTGAGATTAGCGCGTTCAACCAAACAAACACACAAACAAACAATTAAACTCTTCAGATTTATAATATTAGTAAATATAGATATGAGCAATTAGCATTAAGGGTATGACGGGGCTGGATCTTAGAAATATTAAAAATGCCCCTAAATAAAATATGGACGCCCACTCTTGGAGATAGGCTTTCCCAAAGATCTCCAAACCGATTGGTTCTGTGCTTCTCGCATCCAGCGGCTTCCTGCGATCTTCACCAGATAGTCTGTTCACCTTGTGGGGCCTATTAACGATACGTCTCCCGGTACGCAGCCGCCACTCGAGGACCTTTCCGCCTCAACGACCGTCAGTCCTGAAAACAAAAATTATGAATTTCATGAAATATTTCTGTTATACACCGTGTTTGGTCAACACCCTATCGAGCCGAAAACCCCCATACAAAAAGTCTGTGAAAAAATGTATGGGGAATTTGAAATAGACTATACAATTACGAATTTTCAATCGGCTTTTTAAATATTTCTTAGATCTATATATATAAAATCTTTTATGGGTAGGTTTCAGCTTGATAGGGTATTGACCAAGCATCTTGTATATGTACATGTGAAATTATTCTATATATAACTTTACTGCAACTACAGTTTTAGGCGTATTTTAAGGCGTTAACGTTTCCCCACTGCTACCATCTTCTGTTTGTTGATTTTTCAAAAATCAGGTCAAAAACTCAAAGAAAATCTTATATTCCTTCTCTCACTTCAATAATCACCATTTTAATTTTCCGCAAGCATAGCCTGCCTTAGTTAATGAGCAATGCATTCGTATTTCTCTATCACCAAGTAGGGTTACTTGTAATGAACAAAAATTTTACCGTGATGTTTGTACATAAATAATTGTGTCTGCAAATGTCGGCCGTGTCATAGTTGGCCATATTTAAGTACATAGTATCTAACACCAAGTTCACATCGGCTCTGTAGTGCTAGGTCCATCGTTTGTAGTGATTACTTTATACCCATCAAGGCTGTTCGATGAAGAAATTTGTTATAATGAATAAAGCGATCACAGGTGTTACTAAATTATATGTTAGGTACTGGCTTCTGGAAGACTATTTCATTAGTTTCGATGAAGTAATTCAGTGTATATTGCTACGTGAGCTGTGGCCCACTATACAGGTCTTTAGGAATCTCGTGGCAAAAATGGAATTCAAATTCGAATTCGGTGTGCAATAAGGGAAAATGCATTTAATGCTCTTGAGGCTGATTCTTTTCGACAATTGGTTGACAATTTAAAACTGTAAATTTGACTGTAAAGGAAAATGTCGATAATCGTCTCATGGCTAATAAAAAGTTGATGTACTAAATACTTATAAGCATATTACTGTTACGTATTAAATGGACAAGTCGAAAATAATTTAAAATACTCCCAGAATTATACCTATTCACGATCAGTTGAAATATATACTTCTGATTGAAAACTTTTTCAATGAATCTTATTTGAAACTAAGTAAAGTTACAGTAGAACAGTCGCGACGAGCTCCTAAATTCATTCTACCTAGATACTGTAATCAGTATGGTAAACAAATGTTATGTTATCAGGTTCCTAGGTTAATGAATGAACTTCCGGCTAGCATTAAAAATGAAATTAACGAAACAAACATTAAATATAAGTTAAAAAAAAATTATTTATCTAAGTTAATAGAAAAAATGTAACGTAAATATATGTATATTCAAAAATCCTAATCTCAAAGACTTTGAATATACTCGTATGTTAAACGTAAATATGTATTCAAGGATTTGATTTATTTTCTGTATACCGACTCGCTCGGCAAAATTCACGCCCGTATGTATCCGCACAGTCAAAACTGGTTCTTGGGGAGTGCATTATGTCGAGCGAATAAAGTGACGTGCTGTTTATTTCATTGTGTTACATGCATGCACCTACATAATATTATATATCATATTATTTTTGAGATGACGATACGAATCTGTAGTGTACAGAAAAACCAATTATGGTTTATAGTGCACCGCAAATAATTTAATTTTTAGTTTTGGAAATGTTGTAAGTCTTATAATAAAAAAAAAAAAAAAACAAATCCAAATATAGTAAAATATACGAATGGTTATTGTTACTCGTATACTCCATCGAATAGTATGGATTCGATTGTATGTAGGTATGAACATTTATTTATTTGTATATATTGTGTTTTTCAAAACTTCCTTCACAAATTACAACGTTATCACACTTCAGTTGACGACTCTGCGCGTGCGACTACTATCTACGCGTTCCCACTTTTCGTTGTGTTCTAGAATTGCTTTTTATTTTCGAGATTTCTTGTTCTTTACTACGTGGCTATCATAACGTACTCTGAATGATTGCAATAATGATTATTGTTGATAATTATATAGTTAGGTATGAACTATGTATCATGCTCTAGAAGTAAAGTGTTACTTCTAGTAACCTCAAAATGTGATTGATTTTGAGTTAAAATTCCCTATCGAAGCTTGTCCTTAGTAACTGATACAGATGTGCAGTATTTACTAATGCCAAATTAAACGCATTCTTTCATTGCTGTTGGTATTGAGGTGAACAATATATGGATGGAATGGACGCAAAGCAATATACTTATCTTCTACATTTCATGAGATTCTAGTAAATCCGCACAGCACATTAGGCAATCAGCGCATACAGGACCTTCTTCATCGTTCTCTCCATGCTGAGGATCGCGACCACAGACAAATACGTTCCATGCTCTGCGATTTTTTTACGTGTGCACCGCATTTTGCATGCTTCCACACCGGTAGCCCTCTTAATATTATCTGACCATCTCACTAGTGCTCTGCTCTCTGGCTCGTCTGCTCCCATTTTGGTCTACTATCAATAATTTTTCGAGACCATGCATCATGTGTCCGAAGAGGTCAGTCAGTGCTACGTTTCTGGCATATCTGGCGTTGCGTGCACGCAGCGTGTGTTAAAATATGTTTGCCTTTAAGTATTAAAAAACTAACAGACGGTAATATTGTTTTTTTTTTAAATACAAAATACGTAAAATATGTAAGCACAATGCCCTCTCGATGACAATTAATAACGCATGACATTAAAAGGCTTATGCAAAAATAATTGTTGTGTTTGGATAAATCTTAAGGAAAATAAAAATGTGGCTTAGCAATGTGGTTGGACAAGTCTTCTTAAGATTTATAGTGAAAACATGATTGTTTTTTGTATGTTATTTTTTTGTTTTATCATCAGATTACACATTGATTCTTGCATATAAAAAAGAGGTCGGCTTACATTTATATTGGCGTGGACGTTTTCCGTTTTCCCACTCACTGTAACGAAACACCGACAACGGCAAGAATTCATGTTTTTATTTGCCAACCCTACCGTTGTTATTGTGGATGCCAGCGCCTTGTCGTTGCAGTGCAGTGCCTTGCCGTGATATTGTTGAACATTTTATCTAAACATTCTTAAAGACAGAAACATGATTAATAATGTTTGACTCGATAGAAAAAAAATCCAAAGATCACTCTGTTCAATATTTTAAAACAGCTGTAAATCAGAAAATACAATAATAAATGACAAAAGTTTTTTGACACCTAGGCGTTAGCAAGTTACAAACTAATTAACTCAAGAAATAAATCATCATCATCATCATCTCAGCCGCAAGACGCCCACTGTTGGGCATAGGTCTCCCCCATGGATCTCCACAACGATCGGTCCTGTGCTGTCCGCATCCAGCGCCTTCCCGCGACTTTTGCCAGATCGTCGGTCCACCTGGTCGGGGGCCTACCCACTGAGCGTCGCCCGGATCGTGGTCGCCACTCAAGAACCTTTCGGCCCCAACGGCTATCGGTTCTTCTCGCTATGTGTCCCGTCCACTGCCACTTCAACTGTGCAATTCTTCGAGCAATGTCGGTTACTTTAGTTCTCCTGCGAATCTTCTCATTTTGGATCCGATCACGCAACCAATAAATAATATGTTCAAAATAAAAATGTGTGAGGCGTTTCATTACTAACCATTCGAGTAGAACTGAAATCAACAAACAAAACAAAACTTGTAAAAGACAAGACATTGAGATTGCTAAGATATTTTTTGTTGATTAGCGAACTGGAGGGAGACTCTGTACTAGGGTCGTCTGCTTAGGTACCTCCGTCTTACCTATTTCTGCCTCAAAGCAGCTGTGCTTGCATTGCTGTGTTCCAGTTTGAAGGGTAAGATATGGCAGTGAAATTACTGGGTACTGTGACTTTACATCTTGTGTCACAAGTTGGCAACGTACACTGTGGTTCTTGTGGGGGTTGCAGTTTTGCTGCGAATCTCACAAGAGCCACATGTATTATAGGTGACGACTTACCATCAGGTGGGCAGTTTGCTTGCAATAAAAAACTTCCTGCAATAAAAAAAAACGCGATGTTCATAATATCAGAATCACTTTAGTATTTTTGTTACGCACGTGACGTGCGTTTTTTCACCTTTTTTACCAGTTAGGGTGCTGATTCTTACGAATTCTTTTTTTTTGTGCGGTAGTCACAGCTCAGTCAATCAGAAAACTAGACATGTGCTGCGCCATTTTTTGAAGGAAGCTAAATAAAAACCGAATAAAATAATTTATATTGAATTAATGATATTTTAAAGTTTTAATTTAAACAAATTAATTGATAAGTTAAATTCTACCATAAATATCTAATGTAATTGACAATAAATAAAAAGATATATACCTAAGTAACAGAATGATCAAAAAAGAAAGAAAAAGAGATTAAAACCATACTTCAAATTTGGAATTGACGTTTCGACTACTCTCGAGCACTCGAACAATACATGTAGGGTTGCCAACTTTTTTGAACCATATATAGTATTTAAAATCTCTTACCTGTAAAAATATTGTAGGTAGATGACAAAAAATTTTAAATAAATATAGTATGATCAAAATCGAAACAATTTATAAAATCACTACATACCAATATTCCATATTCAAAGTGAAAAATACCATCAATTCTGCTTATATTTAATTAAAATTGACTCGATTATGCCAATCTCATCAATTATTTTTCAGTAAATGCAGTTGCTGGTATTGGAAGAAGAAATTAAATAATAATCTTTAAAACATCATGCAATTCTGCCTCCAGCATTCTCTTTGGCTTAATTTGAAATAGATAATTAGAAGATATAGTAGTAATATATATTTTTTTGGAAATATAGTATTTGACCAGCAACTTTAGTAGGATACTATTATTATATAGGGTTGGCAACCCTAAATACAAGCGACTTTCCATAAAAAATGGCGGAGCTCGACATGTCCTGTGTTCTGATTGGTTGAACTGTAATTACCGCTTGAGGAAAAGCTTGAATTAGAACTTTTTTCACGAATCGTACGGGAATCAGTCCCCAGAAGCTGAGCTACGTTTGCCATGATCAGCCCCGTTACTTGATCGCTTAAAACGGTATTAAATCTGCAGTGACAAATTTTAAGACTTTTTAGGAGATCATCGTTTGGCACCGACTTCTATACAGAAGTGTGATGTTGTCTGTACTTATTCTTATATTATTTTTAACTTTTCAGTGTTTTTGAAGTCGGTTTTTATTTTTTTTGTAAAATAATTATATTCTTTATTTTTTACACTCTCAGTGTGCGCGGAACGGTAAGTACTTACTTATCTTAACCTAAGTGAGTAGTGACGAAAGCCTGCCTGCACTCTGACGGGAGTCGACAATATACAAAGTAGAAAGATATGACAAAAAATCTAGACTGCTCGCGGCATGTTGTGCAACCTGCATTTACTTGGTGATATAGGCGTAAAAAAAATCTCTGCATACTATTCCGAATACGTGGTTGGTGAAAAATTTGGACGTATCAAAAGCGATTTCTATCAAGTCATATTTGAATATTATGATCTTGTGCGCAGTAACCGGGAATCGGACGGGGTCTATGTACACAAACCAAGATGTAGATTTTACAGTTTTACGTTTGGACCACCCTAATGTCGCTTATAATTGGCATTTTCATAGTAAAAATGTAAGTAAACCTTGACGTAACCGTACACACACCAGTGACACACACAGATTAAATATATTGTTTTGCTTGACGTCAACAAATGCCTGAAAGGTCAACGTTGATTTTAGATATTTGGATTAAATTTGAGTTGACTTGCAGTCTCTGTAAGTATTATTATATCACCTGTTTATTGTTCATACCTACTATTTTTACTTAACGACCAAACAAGACGTCTGTCTGTCTTGCCTGATTAGATCCATACTGATAACTTACTTCATAATACGGCTGACATTTAAATGCTGCTATCAATGTCCTATGATAATGTATAGTATGTAAATTATGTAACAAACAAACAATATTTAAGTCTTCGGAGATAAGGCTGTTTTATTGCTGTTGATAAATACGTAATTTTGTAAGTAATAATCTAATGTATATAACTAATACATTTGATTGGAAATTTGCCTTAAATATAAATAAATAAGTGTAACTTTCACATGTCGCGGTCCATAGCATAGCGTTAATTGTTAGATACGATCAAATAGTTTAACGATATATTATGTAACTGACCTAAAAAATCTTTTCATATTTTTCCAGATGTGTATGTTTTAGTATGCGACTACTGAAAAATAGCTTATTTTAAAATGTTATTTTTATTACAATGTTACTTATTGCGGTCAACAAGATTTGCGTTTTTCGTATATCGCCGCGTGCGCTTATCTCACTTTGCTTGTAGAAGCGTATTTCTGCAGCATTTTATGATGTTCAGCGGGTATGAAAGTTATTTGAGTCTTTCATTTAAAAAAAAACACGTTATCGTTTCATTAAAATGGGACTGATAAAGACGAAAATTAAGGTTCTCTGATCTGTTCATCGTTACTTCCAAGCGTAAGTATAGCTCTGAACAGAAAATGCCATTTTAACATCTCATACAGTTCATAGCTATTACCAATCTCATGGTTTTGCAAATGATATCATATGATATCATAGTGCAAAACGAAAAATACGATTTCCGGTCAGATATTTGATCATTTGTTCATTATTTAATGATGACATCATTGAAATTATACCCTAGTAATGATATCATTGGAGACCGGTAATACGAAATGCAGTATATCATGACTTCTTTTTCTCAAATTTATATCATGTCATATGATGAAAGATCCATAATTGGCCTGCAGAATAGATCGAAAATGCAAATTTAATATACAATGCAATAATACGCGACCGATGACGGTCAGCGGCGTAAAATACGCTTACATGTGGCCCTGCCCTAAACTAAATGTCCAAAGAAGTGACAAAGGAATATTTCAAGGCGCCCGAGCTAACGCACTGATGAGTGTGACTGAGAAGCTTTTAGTTGGATAAATTTCACATAATTATTTCATCCACATAGGAAAGTTTTGATTTTTTTTATAATAAACTAGCTGTGCCCGCGACTTCGTCCGCGTGGAATGGTAACTTTTGTTGATGTTGATAAAACGCCTATGTTATACCTTATATAATTAGCTATCTACTAGTGAAAGTCCCGTCAAAATCGGTCCAGTCGTTCCGGAGATTAGCGGGAACAAACAGACAGACAATTTTTTTTAATTGTATTTTTGTTATTGGTACCCGATATACATTCATACCCATTTAGTAAAAACTTGTTATTTTGACATTACAAACAGACACTTCAATTTTATTTATTTGTAGTATAGATAATAAAAATATTTTAAGATGATCATGGGACTGATATGAACTTTAAAATTAATAAAATAGAAAAAAAATATTTTTAAACAGGTGTTATGACATGAAAATAGTATGTATAATATATTGATCAAATCATTTGACTGACAATATCTATAGTTTGTCCTTACCGCAATCGTATATCAGCGCTATCAAAAGAGTTTACGACCTCAATAAATACAATCATTATCGTATTAAAACGAGGAAAACCCAAATCTCTTTGAGACTAACAGTATTGACTATAAATCATACCTGAAAACAATTTATATGATGTAAGCTTTGATTACGAAAGAACCTAAGTATTAACTACTGTTTTCTTTCAAACAAATATCTAAAAGTTGACTTGAGTGTGTATATTATGGTCCTGGTTAAATAATATATATAATAATATGTTTTAATGTATTGTTTAAATATGTTTATTATTCTACCATACATAATGTTCCACTCCGATAATATTGGTCGTAAAAATTGTATTTTAGGAGAAGTCACTTTTTAATAATGCGAAAGAGCAAATTATCCCAGAAACAATGATTAAATTAATAAAATATTATAAGTCATATTTAAATAAAACATATTTTTATTAAAAAATATAACAAAGTAAATATTATAATGCAACCTTATACTACGATATACTTGTAGATCCTGTACACAAATATCTTTGTGTACGTAATTGTACTTGACCGTAAGAATTCGTAGCTGTATTACGTAGTAACTATTTAGTAATCTGTGGCTGTATTTATGAGAAGTGAATGATGTGAATGAGTCTCAATGTATGCACCAATTGCATGAAATACAAATACAGTGACTTCCAAACGATCCAAAAGTCTTAACATGACGTTATTACTCGTACCAACTGTCCTTCCTTGTCCTTAGTGGGTTATCCTGACGTTTGGAAATTTTAATAAAATTCCGCTTATCTACGATACTCAAACTCAAACTCAAACTCAAAAATCTTTATTCAACATAGACCTTTACTGGCACTTATTGACGTCAACAAATTACAAAACTCTATTTAATCAATAAATTAATTTAAAAATGCAACAAGTCAAGATAAGCTATGTATTATTTAAACCTTGTATGTACATACATCTCAACCATAATTAAGATATATGCAAATACAAGTAAAATGAAGAAAAAAAAATATTGACTCTACACCTGTTCGGAAATTGGGAGAGCCTTCTCGAGAAGAACAGTCAAGAAACTCGGAAGGTCTATTTTTTTTTGTCTCCTCTTTTAAATTGCCAACATTACAATAATATATTATTTCACAAACATAACTTTAACTAAACAGCATATACCACAGTATTATCAACATATCACTGGTGCTGATCACCAAACTTTTACAACAAGTCTAGCTCTAGACTTAACTTCGTTTGTTAAATTGGCAAGTTCTGTGAGAATTTGTTCCAAAGCACCAAAGTTATCCCGTTCCATAACACCAACCCCATTTTGCTTACTTGGAATCACCTCACTTTCGAAGTACGGGACTCCATAATGTGATATACTAATAGGAATATTACTACAACTCCATTTACATAATTACGAGTGCCGTATTAAAATATGATCGTTAGTTTTAAAGTTTATTTTGACGTGTTATTATTTTACAACGCATTAATTCCGAATGCATATAAATGTGTGTCCATTGGATTATTCTTGCTTACACGAAACGGATGAGTGGATTAGTAATCTAGAGAATTAATAATTTTATTGGAATCGGACTTTCGGTTTTTTGAAATATTAACTCTAATATTTTGAAGAATAGTAATAAGCTTTCTAGATGCATTTTAATGTCACTTTTGTATTTTCTATACCTACCTGTTTTTTTTTTAATTTCAAGTAACATTCTAACTTCTAAATGTAAGCTTTAAACTACGAAGCTATTGAATAATTAAAAGCAAAATAATTCTAATGCTAAGAAATAAACATACTGTTCTTAAAGTCAACATTGAATAAGGTATTGTTAACAAAAAGAGTGAAATGCAATATGGCTGAATAGTGACCACGAGCGGTAGCCTATGCTTTACCACCTGAATATGATACCGCGGATGCAGTTGAAGGAGGGCGTAAACAACAGCATATTTTTTTTCGAAATAAAGCTTTTATAAACATCATTATACGTCGTAAATTTGAATGCACCCTAGAAATGGAACCCCATGCTTACGGATTAAATGAGCGCGGCTGACCCATTAAAACGATCGATTGTTTCCTTATTGTGACGCTCGAAACTGTTGGTTCTAGTAATACCGGGTTGTGAAAGTGTTTCTTTTAATGACAACAGGCGTTTTGATATTTATTTAACGTTTATGCAAATACTATAAGCAAACGCAAAATTAGCAAAAGAATTAGATTACGGTAATGTATTAAGCGAAAATATTTTAAGCTTTTCGGTCGGGGGAAACTTTGTTAGGTGATTAATATTGGAAGTTTCGAGAACAATTGTTTCGGGAACTTCGGGACCTAGCTTTGGGGCTATTAGCGCGTAAATATTATTCTGGAGTTCAGTTCGTGGGGTTCAGAGGGTCGCACGAGATAGGTTGTTGATCGATATCTTGGTAATGAGGTGTCGACTACGACTGGCGCCATTAAAGTCGGTGAAAGCACAGCGACAGTATACGGAAACTAATTTAAGCCAATCAACAGAGTTGCTGAGATGAGATAGGATTTCATCGATACAGACGGAGACCACACATACGCACGTGCGATTTCCATTGTCGATGACGTTTCTGATTATATTGTTGACAGTGTTCAATTGCCCACAGATAATAAAATTCGTTCGACGCTTAAAATGTTTTAATTTGGCTCTCAATCTATCTATCTATCTATGTATATAAAAGGAGATGTTCCCATCTATAGACGCACGCTCAGCCGTGACCGCTAATGGTAGAAACATGAAATTTGGACTGTTGTTTTAATTCAAAATGCGAACGCACACTAAGAAGTGATTTTAAAATATTTTAACCCTAAAGGGATGAAATAGGGGTTGCAAGTTTGTATGGAAAAATCTTTAAATTAGCAACGATTTTGATAAAACTTGAGATTCATGCTTTTAAAAATATTTCATTGAATACGTTTTTCATGGTTTATTGGAATTCACCCCCTTAGAGTGCAAAATAGGGGTTCATAGTTTCTATGGAAAATATTTAAAATCTGCTCCAATTTCTATGAAATTTATTATCCGGGCTTAAATAAGCTACAAAACTATTTTTCCTACGGGAAAATATAAAATTCCCACGGAAAAAACAATAACAACGCGGGCGAAGCTTACTTGATAATAGTCAAAGTAAAAAACAATAATGTAATTAAAACACGTCAATCGAAAAACACGATAAGAAAAACTATTTTGCCTATTTGAACCCTTAGATCTGACTTATCAAAGTGTTGATTATTGTATTTCTGCAATTCAATCTTCAGGACAGTGCATAAAGTGGAAATCAGTTTGTATTCAGATATCCAGATTGTGATTGAAATAACACCGTCAAGGCTAATCGACTTTCAATTATTCATTATCTGTTCACATGCAAAATGCACTTATCTGCCGCTAACAGAAAAAAAAGTAGGTAGATACTATTTCTACTAATGAGATTTTACTAACAATATGACAAATGTTACTTTTAGCGTAACAAAAACTTACAAAAATAATGATTTACGTTTTGCATTTAGTACGTTTTTATACAAGACTATAAACAAGGTGTTCTAAAAGGTGTGGCGATATTTGAAGAGGTTTTTCAGGAACATTTTTTACTATAAGACCAATTCTGGAATTTCTGCGAAAAAATCTGTTCCATCATATCTGTCGCGTTAGTCTTTGTATGAACAGAATTTGTTTTGTTTTCTTGTACGGTCATGGTATTTAATGTGTAAACCGCCTTAGGTTGACCATCTGTTGGCAACACTTGCCACATAAAAAGATTTTAGACACGCGCCCTCTGGTGTCGTGAAACACCATCGTAAAACAATATTGGCACCTTAGGGGCTACGAATGCTACTCGGACGACTGCTAACACGTAACCAAACATCATCTGACATTATCTATTGGAATTTTCGATCTTAATGCATTACCAGTGTTAAACAATTTGTCAACGACATCGGTCGGGGATTAAATTCCTTGACTACCTATCGAAACATTATTTAGAGCTAATTCTTGACTTATTGATAGCTCTACTTCGTCTTTCTAACCTAAACACTATACCAATTATACGAACACTAGAAGACTTTGAAGAAACGTGACGTGTAAGTATACCTAATCGTAGGCATCGTTCCTCGGCATCGCAAATCGCGACCCTGACGCAGAACGTTTATAGCGTCTCATTCAATATTTTGATTACTTCGTACTTTAATGTGCAACGTAACGTGTTGTCTCACCATTACAGCGTCACAGTGCTCAATGGTGCGAGGACTTGTGACTAACCCTGGCATAAATCAGTGTTTTACAGCCGGCCGCGTTATCGCACAGTTGATTTAGCATGACTATTAGTTCTACGGCCGTTTATACGTCCAGATAACTATGTGGTTATGCCGCAATCAGTCTTGACGTGTGTGTGGATGAATCCTTAATTTTATCGATGCTCCATTGAGTACCCACAAGTCTTTACTTCTGTATATCGGTAGCTAATCGGTTAACGAATGTAGACGCAATCTTTAACATTAGTTTTAGTGCTTTTAATGACCTTTCCGTAAGAATTCGTAAATCAAGCGTAGCAACTATTGCAATGATATGCCTGAGCTTAAATATTAAGAGACTAGCTGTGCCCGCGAACAATGTTTCGCCATAGTAATTGCAAAAAAAAATTCTGGAGAGCGCCTCCCTTATCTGTATCACCTAGGGGTATAAAAAATAGCCTAAATCTGTTCTTAGACCTACCAAATATATACAAAAAAAATCATAAAAATCGGCCAAGCCATTCCGGAGGAGTTCGATAACAAACACTGTGACACGAGATTTTTATATATGAGATTTATAAACCATGCTGTATTAAAAAAAAGGAAAGCGATACTAACCGATCTTAGATCTATCAAGGCACAGCTTAAACCAATAGATGCTTTGGGCAGGTAGTCAATTATGACGTTGGCATTTTTTAAAACTAGGTACGGAATCTCGTTATTTTTGAAGTAACTTTGTATTCCGACTAATAAATAAAAGCTTATTAATACCTGTTTTAAGAATTTTGAAAAAGTTGTAAGTTTGTTTGTGTATTAAATTAGAGAACTTATTTCAATGGGACTTTCCTTGAAAGCAACATATCTATCTACATAGGAAAATAATAGAACACCCACGAAAAAAAACGCGGGCATTTTTTTTTTCAAATTGTAATTGTTGTGTATTGGTGCCAGGTGGTGATCTGCGGCGCGGTGCCATCGATGGTCCGATCAGTTCGCCTGTACAGCCAGTGCTCCCATCATTACGTCAACGTGTTCCCAAACGGCACTGTTATGGCTCTCTCAAATGGAAACGACCAGCGTAAGTACCTACCATTTAATACCAATTTCTATCTAATTATCTGATGAAGTCTTAGAGCATTAAAAAAAAAAAACGTTGCCCCACACTAGGATTTTCTCCTGTGTCGTGGGTGCAGTTACAAACATAGAATATCACATGCACATTCGCCCAGACCGGAACAAATTTCAGTAGGCCATACAAAATATCTGTCCCGAGCGGGAATCGAACCCGCGACCCTTTGCGCAGTAGGCGATCACTCGACCTCTGCGCTAACCGTGTCGTCAATTTAATTAATGCTTTAAGGTTGAAATAGTGATATTGAAGTTAACACTACAAAAAATAACCTAATATAAAACTATATATACTACATTAATCTAAATTAAGTATCCCTTATAAAATAAACTAAAAACAGACACTTAAATGATAAGCCCCGCCTGTTTCCACCGAGATCCAATATGTATCCAATATGTACTGGAAGGAGACTCTGTACCAGGGTCGTCTGCTTAGGTACCTCCGTCTTACCTATTTCTGCCGCAAAGCAGCAGTGCTTGCATTGCTGTATTCCGGTTTGAAGGGTAAGATATAGCAGTGAAATTACTGGGTACTGTGACTTTACATCTTGTGTCACAAGTTGGCAACGTACACTGTGGTTCTTGTGGGGGTTGCAGTTTTGCTGTGAATCTCACAAGAGCCACATGTATTATAGGTGACTGTTACCACTTACCATCAGGTGGGCAGTTTGCTTGTTTGCCAACGTTCAGCAATAAAAAAAAAAATGTATGTACCAATTAGGTGGACCACGTTACCTCGCTGTGCAGCGAGATTCTTTAAGGGAAATAAAGTCTATAGCTTTTGGTCACTTAATTCCTTACAAAGTTGCCGATCTCAAGGTCTTAAGGTTTCAACTCCACACGGCAACTATTTCAATGTTATATATTTTAATAATAAATAAAAAGAAGATTATGCATTTAAACAAATAAATGTTAATATTTGTTGAAAACAGCGGCAAAAAATTAACATATTTTTATCCCTGTTACGATACAAAAGTATTTATATATATTAATTTTTCACTGGTAAATTACACTTTACAGCCGGGGAGTTGTGTAAAAGGAATCATTTCTACCGAGTGTGTCTTATTGAAAATGATAAATTAAATAAGTTTCTCATTATTTACGATTCGGTTATAACAGCTATTATATATTAAAGTTTTCGTCCTTTCAAGTGTAAAGTATACATTGAAGTATACTAACTAACTGGGAAGGGAAACAGATATAAACTACCTAAAATGGTTCCATAACAATCCAAACAATCAATTTACATTTTCCGATAAATATTTTCTATCTTATCTTTATTCATAGGGGACTTTTTAATATCTGTATTAAGTACCTAGCACTGATATGATGCGTGCAAAATAGTGTTAGTTTTAAAGATATTAATCTGGATTATAAGTATAAGGAAATTGAAGTGGTCGCAATTAGTGTAATCCGTAATGTACATCCATTAGAAATTTTACGAAAATCGTATAATCAAACATACGATAATTTTTATAATGGTCGCGACATGAGAACAAAAATTTATTAATTTTTAACCATGTTTTTGGAAGAAATTCAAGGTAGATCCTTCTCAAAGAACACCGATTCATCCCAATGATGCTACGCGAGGCTATTGAGATTAAGAGATTCAGAACACCTGAATTTTAATAGAATTAATAAGAAATATCATGAAAATAATAAAATTCTAAGCCACTCCACAGAATGTTAAACAAAAGATACCGTGAGGTTTGTTTGCGTGCAACGTACTACATAAATATGTTAGATGACGGTAGTGAAATAATTAACCTGATGTTACTCAATGACTAAACCTGGTAGGTTTTAGTCATCCCGTGACCACGAATACTGAAAAGCGTTTGAAACGTTGGTGTCGGGCTAAATAATTAAAATGTTTAAACCCAAATATACACGAGTAAATACGCAAAATGAAATGAAAAATAATTTATTTGGACATTGTAGAAATAACGAGTATGTTACTCGTTATTTTTACAATGTCCAAGTAGTTTTATTTAAAGGTAGATCGCTATAGGATCAATACAAGATGTAAAGCTATCACATTTAAATTTTCTTTGAAGTTGATACCTGACAGATATTGAAAACCAAGAAAAGTGAAATACTAACTAAGATTCTATTAAAGTATTCTACAAGCATATATGAAAGATTTGTATGGCTTTCGATGACTTTATTCTTACAGTAGTAAACTGGGCATGAAAGTTTTATACTCACAATATAACATCCATGCAAACAGACGCAAAATCTAATGTCTCAATGACTATTGTTACAACTATAAATATTTATAAAACTATACGATCCGCTATTCTCATTGCACTCTATTTACACTAAGCATTAGCTGTTTATCATCGTGTACGATCAGAACCCGATAATGGGAGAGCCTAGTAGGTAGCTTGTTGACAAATCGTTTACAAATCCATCATTTGTATTAGCCCACGCTTGTAAAAACGTACCGTGCGTATTGTAATCGCGTTGTAGGGCTACGTGAGAAACTATAGGAATATGTCAATACTTGAAAGGTCAATGTCCACGCGCAGGTAAGTCCACGGCGTTAATACGAGTTGGTAAGTAGCTTTGACATAACATAGGAGTTTGCAACTGTAGCGCGTGTGGTTGCACAAGGTAACATTTGAGTACCTATTGATCAATTAGAAAACTATTGTTTGAATGAATTCATAAATAATTTTAAAAGTTGATGTATCTAAAAATTAATCTCCTTTCGCTACCTACACGTAACAATAGCATTCTATTCAAAGTTTGTGTTTCTATTGGTTCCGTTGAAATAGGTAAAGAAAATATTTTCAATATTATCTTCGATTTTCTTTTAAGATAATTTATTGATTGATACGATAATTTGGGTATCGTAAGATATGGTGACGGCGCTTATTTTCATTGCTCGTGCTGTCTGGGAATGTTTACCTCTTTCAATATGATAAGTATCGACATTTCCGTTTATAAAGCAAATCATCATAAATGATATCCGGCCGCTTTGATATTGTGAAAACCAAAATTCAACAAATTTTTCGAGTAAATTATATAATATTAGATAAATTGACAAAATTGTGAATTACCTAAATTATATCTTCTTCATTTATTTTTCAATAACCCGCAACTCTGCTAACACGATGATTGTTCAAAACAAATAAAAAATTGTAAGATGGAATAGATAAGGACCAAGAAGAACAAACTTTCATTATCTAAAGGAGAAATACGGTGTCGAATAGTATGAAGGCAAGAAAATCATAATTTACCAGAACAAGACTGTACCTAAATCATATGCGCGATTTATTCAATCAATCTTTTCTGATGCAAAGCAGCAGCACTTGCATTGTTGTGCTCCGGTTTGTAGAGTAAGGCAGGCTGTGAAATTGCAGTTGACGCATTTTTGAAACAATAGATTTTAAATTCGCAATCGAAATCGTAAAATTCGAATACGAGTTTCCAAATTCACTACTTTCGAATATACATATCGTGAATTCTGCAACTAGTGGTCTTAGCCACTCATTTTTTATTTCTACTCAGCGATTAATCGCACATACTCGTAGATACTCGTATATGGAATTCATCGCTGGTTTTTCAAATTAATTAATTATTGCCATGTTATCGTGTACCTGTTTTTGTTTTTTTTTTCTACGTGAAAATCTTACATAATAATTGAATCTTACATAGAATTAGTTTTTAATGACGATACTGAATTCGAGTGATTCAAAAATCTTTAAAATTGGGAACAGTATAAAATAATTTCGCACATGATTTGTATTCGTGTGTGAATTCAAGGTTCACTTCTAATGATTAAAAAATGCATCTCCTGGGCTGTCAGTTGTGACCCCATATTATGTTAAAAACATGTTTGCAACAAACACAGTTATTTCTGTAGAGGATGTAGGTATGCATCCTCTACAGAAATAACTGTTTTGTGATATTTTTTCGTCATCCAAATTTCATTAAAATGGGATGAGAGTATTTAAAATATTATTTTACACATGACAAGCTTGTACAATTATGGTCATGTTAGCTGATTAATTTATTATTTAGCCGCATAGAATTGAATCAGGAAGTTTATTGAGTGATTACTTTGACCGATGATACGACATATTCAGACATTGTGGGACGTGGCTTTATCTTTTATTGTTTCGTGACAAATATCGGACTCTTTGAATTAATATACCTACCTACATATTTAACATATTATTTAATAATTTATTATAAATCTTTTGTAGGATCCCAATTTTCTGTTATCGATATATTTCAATTAAAACCACAATCACTCATATTAAGCCATCTTCGCCAAAGTGAAGGCAATTATTGGTGACCAAGATATATGATCTATGTTCTTATAAGCAGACTTTATATTTTTTATAATTTTATAAACAATATAAAACGCTTAAATAATTAAGAATAACAGCAGATCTATACATAAGTTAAGTAGAATGTTAAATAAACAAACTTAATAAAATTGTCGATAGATAATTCGTCTTTAAAGGAAGTGTTTAAGGTGATTTAAAGGAAGTAATTTAAAGCGTTATCCAGACTTTCTTGGTTAGCAGGATTAATTACAAACGGCAGATAGTTAGCTAAAAAGACAACTTTAAATTAGACTGTGTTTGTGCCACATTGTTGTTAAATAAAGCTGTGAACATACATGTATTTTATCTGTTACCTTATCTATTTAACTTAAGTTTCGTAAGATGAGAAATTAATTATGGACTATTAATAACATTTTTATTAATAAATGAAATGACAATCACGACGATGATGATAGAACCGCAAAATATAATAATACATGAAAGTGAGTGTAAACAAAGTTCATGACTCATCACAATCAAATATATTAAATGAATGAGTATTGTGGCTTATTCTATTCTATTTAATTAAACGTACTACGAAAGGTCCGATTGATTTTTAATTTGGGTAAGTTTTTAAAAATCGTTCCATGTAAATGCTCATCCTACGATATATATTATATACGCTCTGTTCGTTTGTTCCTTTACTACAAGACTTGGCAATTAGCTCACGACGACGCGACGATCGTTGTGACGTTCTTCTTTATCGGCGGCGAAAGCATTTGCGAATATGTATAATGTAATATATTATTCGAGCTGACAAATTACTTAATGTTTGTTGTGCGCGCAACTTTTAGCACAGTCACTTGTTTAAATAAAGCATGCTTTCTCCTTCCTTTATTTTGAGTCGCGTTTTGCGGTTTGCTCAAGAATTATCGCACACTCTTCAAAGTTCAAAGACCACGTTCCCATGTGCTCGAGTCAGAGTAAGCTTTGAGTATGCACTTCGGTAATCGAATGGGAAAAGTTATCGGACCTTTTTTAACTTGTTTGTTGGGTGTTTCACTTTTGTTTTGATGATGGCGCTGATATTTCTTATCCTTTCCATTATATTGGCTATTGCTCAGAACAATAACTAAAGCAAATGCTTTAGTTATTCTTCTCAGGGCTATTGAGTTATCATCATCATAAAATATCAATTAGGTATTGTTCAGTAATGTTCGACGAGCTTTCGTCTTACTGTTATATCCTGTATTAAGAAAGATCAGCATTTTGTTTTTCCTTTTAGGGTTGATTTTATTTCTACTTATTATTTAAAAAAAATGAAATGCCAAAACGATTTTTAAAGTTTTTGGAGAGATATATTAACACCAGTTGTTGACTATATCATTTCCTTAGGTACTTATTATTTTCGAGGTCTGAAATGGAACTGTTTTAGACATACTTAGAACATTGATTCATTTAACACCACTGATATGAAAGAAAGAAAGGTTAAACGCATTGAGACACATTATCAAGCTTTTTTTACATCTAGTGTACCCCACATTTTCAATTCGGGTTTTACAGTTAGTGGGATGAAAATAAATGTTGTTGCAGTGAAATTTTCGCGGAACATTACACGTTCAAGGCACTGCTGGATTTGTTCCGTGTTCGTCCTAAGCTTTCGCCCCAAATTCCATTAATTTCCTTATTCGCCTCACAAACAAAATGTTTCCTGTTTCGCCTTACATTATAAAAAGTACTGAAAGTACAGTTCGTAAAAAAAACTGCTGCACACGTGCATTCCGGCTCTATCTAACTGCTCTTGATTTTTTTTATAATTTTTGTATATTATAGTGTTACGAGGGTTTGTGTATCTATCTGAATAAAAAGTGTATCCATAAATCCATCTCAGGTTGTGATTATTTGATATGTCCTTAAAAAATCACATAGCACGATAAGTCCTTAATTCAATTTGTTGAAAACATTGACATCTCAATCAACTGTTTATGTCGCTGTTCGATTTCTGACAAACGTTCTAGAGAAGAATACGCTATTTTCGAATGCAACTTCATCGTAGCTCGCGACGTCGCACTTCAAACTTTATTTTGCATAATTAAAGTATAAACTGGCACTGAGAAGATACTGTCTAAATGTTATTTTGCGTACGTGCGCCGTGTCTTCTGCCTCTCGTATTTCAACACGTTCGTCCGGTGACCCAATAAGTTGATTTACCCAGAGACCTGCCCATCAGCATTTGTAAGCACAATTAATTAACACAACACTATGAATTAAGGCTGGTCAGTTTCATGGAATCGTTGCGTTGCTATCGTCAAGTTTGTGATGTAATGATATTATTACAATATTAGGTGAAATACGCATAACAAAACAATATCAGAATGGATATGTACGAGTATATAAACTTACAATCATAGAAGTTTTTTTTTTAAAAAAAAAAACGTCGCCCCACACTAGGATTTTCTCCTGTATCGTGGGTGCAGTTACAAACATAGAATATCACATGCACATACGCCCAGACCGGAACAAACTTCTGTAGGCCATACAAAACATCTGTCCCGTGCGGGAATCGAACCCGCGACCCGTAGCGCAGTAGGCGATCACTCGACCTCTGCGCTAACCGTGTCGTCGAAGTTTTGGAGGACGGTTACAGAACTTTTAAAAAATATTTTACAAAAATAAAAACCGACTTCCAAAAAACTGAAAAGTAAAAAATAATATAAGAATAGGTACAGACAACTTCACACTTCTATATTGAAGTCGGTGCCAAACGATGATCTCCTAGAAAGTGTTAAAATTCACCGTGCACCGAATTCAATATATAGAAGTGTGATGTTGTCTGTACCTATTCTTATATTATATTTTTCTTTTCAGTATTTTTGAAGTCGGTTTTTATTTTATGTAAATATTTTTTGTTTTTATCTTTTTAGTGAATGAAATCTTTTTTGTAAATTAAATCTTGTTTATCTGTTCCTCTTAATCCTTTAGGATTTCCCTCGGTTTTCATGGGATCAAATCATCAGATTCCGACTTTGGTGACTTTGGGACCACCCAAGGAGTATACTCTATCGAATACAAAAAGAATTTCGAAAATCGGTCTACAATTGGCGGAGTAATCACATACACACAAAACACGTTGGACACACCTAGAAATTTAAGGGTTTCCTTCGATGTTTATAGGATCCCATCATTAGATCCTAACTTCAGTTACCTTGGGAGCATCCCAGGAGTATACTCTATCGAATACAAAAACGAATTTTGAAAATCGGTCCACAATTGGCGGCGTAATCGCGTAACATACACACAAAAAAACATTCGCATCGAATTGAGAACCCCCTCCTTTTTCGAAGTCGGTTAAAAAGCAAGTAATCTAGAGTGAATCTCGAGCTATTTTCATATTTTGATCATCAATAATAGACGTACATGTTCCAAAAACATGTCTTGCACATTACAAAGTCCGGTTTTCATTATAAAATGTTTTAATGTTACAACATGGAACAAGAAAATTCAAAATGTTCCCACAAATCTTATTCACCTACTTTCTACGTGAATTACAACAGAGCGGACCGAAACCATTAATCGAATAAGAACAATAATCATGAGAATAAACATTTATTTGTGGCCGCGGAAAAAAATTAATCACCCAATCCGTGTTAGCATACGTGTTAGTTGGGAAGCAATAAAAGAAACTACACGGCCAATATTAAATTTAACGATTCAATATTGCATTGCTGGCATTACTTGGACTGCACTCCTCGTATATTCACAGGCGGTTCCTAACGACTTTGGATTCATTTTACAGTGGTCATTTTGACCCAGTGAAAAACTTTGAACGCAATGCACCGCCCACCGCCGAATACCGCGTGAAATATGTGACTCTTTTAATTAAAATTAGATTTAAAGGTGTTGATAACGAAATTTAATTATTAACGGGTTAGAAATGTGATTGGTGAAACAACGGTAACTTCAATGAAGGTTATCAAGTTTTAACTTACGTACCTCTTTGCGTTAACCTTTTTACGAGTAATTTATTCAAACAATGCCCGATTTCTCGTAACTTCTATGACTTTATAGTATTTTATCTCTTACAAATGATTAGCGTGATCCAATACACAACAGAGTACTCATTTTTTAATTTTATAGATATTTTTTTATTATGTAATATTTTTTTGTATTAAATAAAATATAAAAGAGGTATCACAGACTTTAATTTCTGTCAAGCAATGAAATAACAATGAACGTTATATACACCGCTATTTTTAAGTTATGACAAAAATTTTGTGTGCTTGTTCAGACAAGCAAACTGAACAACTTTCACTATGGGACCAACTTGGAAATCGCAAAAACAAGTCAGCTGTTTCATACATTTAAGTTCAGTGAATGTTGAACATTTGTATGGAACAGCCGATTTTTTTTTGCGATTTCGAAGTTGGTCCCATAGTGAAAGTTGTTCAGTAAGCTTGTCTGAACAAGCACACAAAATTTTTGTCATAACTTAAAAATAAACTTGTATATATGTATAATTATAATGTTAATACACGATTATCACCATTCATTTTTTTACAAAAACTAGCTCATAAAATTAGTATGTATAATTGGCGTGGCATAAGAGTGGAGCTCAATCGTCAAAGTACTATTCCAGTATTATTTCATTAGAGATTTTAGTAAACTTTTTATAATCGCTACATCTAGATGAATTGTCATTTTATAAATTAATAACTGAGTGAATGCCAACATGCACACTTTTAGCAAAATAATAATTACCTATCCACGTAGGTATGAGCAGTGCTTAATCTTCAGCTTTAGTTACATAACGAATGATCGTAAACAACCGAATTTGTTTGGATTCTTAACTAAGGGCACTCGAAAATATCCGTGCGGTCGTTCATTGTTTGCTGAGTGTTTTTACAGCGAATCGTCGGAAGGCCATTTGGCGGAACGAAGATTATATGAAATCAATCGAGAAGGGAGGAGCGGCGCCTGCCCTAATTGAGTTGTTATAAAATATAATAATAAACCATCAAAGGCTCCACTGTTTCGCAAAAAACGGTATACCACACGCATTCACCCTCATTAGGGGCATATAATTCGATAGAAATAATGAAGCATCGTAAACGGTGAAATCGATTTGAAATTATCCAATTTGAGTCGTCCGGTTCGATCTTTTTTGTTTGAGAAGAATCTATCCGATGTTCGCGTTCTTGAGATATAAAAATATTTTCGAGTGTTTCCGAAATTGTTGGCTTGTGAAACACAAAGTGGGAATGACACGTCGTTTTTTAACAAAATAAACAAAGTTTTTGTATATCTTATCGTTAGCCAATATGTTTGTTTGTTTTCTTGATACATACGTACATACAGAGAGAATCTAAAATATTTTATTATATACTTATAGGTATCTATGTGAATAATAATTGCGATTTAGACGCGTACGTAAATTATACAAAAACCTCATTAAGTTACATTAAGGTATAAAAAGGACTAAATTACTTTCAACAAAATGTGAAAGTATGAATACGTAGGAAAAACAAAATATTTTATAAACAGTTTTTTAATTAAAAGCAGTTAAGTAAATACTAGCTTTTCACCTGCAGCTTCGCCAGCGGTATTTGCGTTTTTTTTCCCACAAGAACGCTATATTTACCCATATACCATTAGGCAAAAACTTTAATGAAAAGTGTGATACGCAAATATAGAATACTTTCAACCCTTTGAGGGTAAAGCTTTCAAAATAACGTAATTTACTCATTTTCATTTATTTGCCTAAATACAAAGATTCACGCTGATAGCTTCGAAAAACGAAGTTCCATATAAATGTTCAGCCCTTATTTTCCCCCTTAGGTGTCTAATTCTCAAAAAACATTTCTTAGTCATAAAAGGAAACGTCCGTTAAACAAGCGTTGAATAGAACAAATGCATTCCCAAGTATATGTTCAGACGGTAGCGCTTTTAAAACGCGACGTTTTTTTACCGACCTTGTTGTATTTTCAACGTGGATTACTACAATCAACGTAGCTTTTTAAACGCTCATGCTTATAAGGTCATAGTTTACATTGGGCGATGATTAATCTTATGTAGATAGATATGACTAGTCTACTTTACTTATGTTGATAGCTAAGCAAATCCCCTTTTCCTTAGGGAGACCTAAGCCTAGCAGTGGATGTTTTACGAGTATGATTGAGATGATGTTGATGGTCTCACTCAACTTATTTCAAAATAAAGATGGGTAATTTTACTAATTATAGGTAAATATTATTTATTATCTTCTTTCCATATTATCTTCTTTCTTATCTTCTTTTCATATCAGAATTTTCTAAAATATCATATATTGCATCGCTTGGGCAATATTAACGACAGTACCGTGTGTAAAAATTTTGTTTTCGTTTACACAACGCACATGCAAACATGCAATATCTACGTCACAATTTTAAAAAAATAATTCGATGTACTGTTAAAACAATAACATGTTAACATCTTGATTGCTCGTTAATATCTATCTTCATATCTTCACTCGTACCTACCTACTACACTAGAGGTGGATGGTGTTATCTTGAATATGAAATATTTAATTATGCTTTACCCTGTTTGACACGAAGACCAAACTAATTGTTTTAGTTAACGGCTGCTTACTAATGCACGGTTTCTATATTCAAAAACGATTCGTTTTTGCTACGGACACTTATATTTTGACATATTTTCTATAGAGTAAATGTCAAAATTTAACTGTCCGTAGCAAAAATGAATCGTTTTTGAATATAGAAACCGGGCATTAGTAAACATAAGTGATGTGCACAGTTAGTGAAGTTGTTTTCTTAATCTGGGATATTCAGATGTGACTGACCTGTGATACGTGCAGTAAGTACCTTACTATTAAATACGACCTCTTGCTGATATGCTTTTAAGTCTTTATTTTTATCAACGCAATGTAGACATTTGCGTACCCACGTGATAGTCTTTTTATCGAATTTCTCCGTGTTGAGATTGCGTTTGGACTTTGACGATAATGTTTAATATTGTATTTTGTTTAAAATATTGTACATACAAATACATACGTTTTTTAAGTTACTCGCTTTTAAATGTAATTAGATTTAAAACTTAAGTTGTATCATTAGTTTGTACTGCTACTAGAAACACGAATGTTGGTTTGGATAAGATCATTCAATAATCGGGAGGTCCGGGGTTTGATCCTGCCATGTACCAATGTATTTTTCGTTTTTCGAATTTTATATGTACAGTAGGCTCCCATTCAAGCTTTACATGTACATTACGAAAACCGCCGCTATTACGAGTGACATAAGAACGGTCCAAAGGGCAATCAGTATAGCTTGATGAGTAGCTTACTGTACATTTGTCTGACGCTTCTACTGTGAAGGAAAGCATCGTGAGGCAACCTGCATACATCTGCAAAGTAGTTCAAAGGTGTAGGTAGGTATGTGAAGTGAAAGTGACTCCCTAACTTATAGTAGGTAACATTAATAGGTAGGTAAGAGTAGGCTCGAGCCCTTCGGTGGGAACATATAGCTATGATTATCCTAGCTTATGGTAGGCCCTACGTACGAGCCCCTCGGTGGGGATCTTTAAGACTTTTTAAAATTGCGGATTAGAATAGTTTGATTTTGAATACTACATACTACTGAAAACAAAATTTTTGGGAATTCCTCTATATCATTATTGTGACATCTCGATAACTTGTTGCATTGATGAGATTACAAATATTTGAATTTCGTTATTTTTCAATTAAAATGAGAAACAAATTTTTAAATTCTGTTTGTGCGTGACATTTAAAATTCATACCTTTTACAATTATCATTCAGGTATATACACGGTTATTTTTGATCACCCTGTAAAATTTAAGGGACGATTCACGACATGGTATTAGAATGATTTAAATATGAACAAAAAAAAAATAACTCACTTAATTTTATATTAATTTTCTAAAATATCCAAAAAATGCTGCACTAGTTGAGAGCAGCATTTTTAGAGATTTGTTATTATTTTTTTTTAATTTTTATTTCTTTTTTTTTTATATTATAATGGATGTGTCCTGAATCGTCCCTAAAATTTTCCAGGCCAAAAAAGTAACCGTGTATATATTTTCCTATTTCGTTTCATCCAGTCTGCTAGTCTGCTACGAAATTGAATTGTACTATCAACATATCAATAACCTTTAAACTGGCAGATACAACGCTTATCTGGCAATTTTATTGCCGCTATAATAACATCTGTTCTCGTGATTACTACAATATCAAATCAATTTAACAGGAGGTCGGTCGGTATTTTCGAATTACGTTTCACATGACTCACAATAATAGGTCAGAGATAGATTCCATCACCTCATCCAAAGTAGGTTATACTTATAGATGGCATATCTCCTCCTTTTATGGTGAAAACATTGCATTTTCGTAAAATCTTCATTACCTACGCCAAAATAATTAAATTAATAAAAAATAGAGAAGACATGCCGTTAAAAATGATAAATAAAATTATAATATAGTGAAAATAAATTCACGCTTTCTTAGCTTATGTACGAGTATGTATAGCTTTAACATCAGGTTTGTTTACCTCCTTGACATTTGACAAAACAGAATCGTAGGACTTTGTAAAATAGGTATTTTGATTTTACTTTTTTAAAATAATATGAATTAGGCTAGTGCAACTATTAAACTGCACAAATGGCTGACTCTGAGACTCTTGTTGCAAACAGAAAGCTGCTCATTAAGAGGAATAGAAGGCACTGAATATCTCTGAAAAACGTAAAGGCAGAGGAAGACCCTAAGCCATGTGAAAGTCCAGCGACAAACAAATTACATTTTTTTCTCCGTACACGTGTACAGTAGACAAAGTTGCCGGTCTACCAGTAGAGTTTTTTCGGTCAGCGATATTTGAAAAAGTAAAAGCGTTAAAACAGGTTTTAATATTATATAAAATAATAAATAGTATTATATAAATAATATTATATAATATAATATAAAATAGAATAACATTTTCATATATGATTTAAATGATTGCTTTATTTATTGTTTGCAATAATGCTTCCCAAAAAAACTCTACTGGTAGACCGCGAACTTTGTCGTCTGTACATGCATCGATGTAAAAGTTTGCAAATCATTGTAACTTCTACCACGCGGGTGGTCTGCGAGTGTCGATGTCGCATACAATAAAACTCGCCGAGTTCGCACTTCGACAATGTTACAAAGATTATTGTGAAAGGTTGTTGAGTCCTCGGAAGGCATTGTTTTTGTTGTAGCCGTGCCTCAGCAAAAACCGAAGGTGTTTTGCGATTTTGAACGGAGGCACTAACGGTTTGTTTGTGATAGAACAGGTGATCGGGGTTTTATAGGAGCTTTCTACGAAACATTTGTTGACACATTTGTTTGTTTACAAGCTAGTTTGAATTTTATACCATCAACATGATAATCTAAACTCTTTATTATACGACTAAATTGGCTAACAAGCAGAGTGCCCACCTGATGGTTTGTACCTTTATTGTGGTTAGTGCATGTCCGTTCCTGTAAGATTCACATAATATGCAACCCCTGCAAAGTCTGCTGCTTTACGGTATATATAGACGAGACAGAGGTTTTCGCGTATACCACTCAGGTACAGAGCCTCCCCTTGGACTAAACCTTCTACTTATTTACTTAAATAAATAATGATAGTGATTGTTCCAGTTTATCACAAGCTAGCAACTCGCGCGATTTTTCTACTAGAATGAAAAGTTACTAAGATCGTTTCCCGAACAATTCAACCAACCATCAGTTCTCTCTAAGTTACCCCCCCGATAAACTCTACTGGGTATTGCGTTGATATAAAATAAAAGCGCAAAATATGCCAGTCTTGACACCGAAGCAAGAGAAGCAACTAAATCGGTGTCATTATCACAACAAAGATAATTATAGATAGACACCTACATGCTACACTACACGTAATGAAAAATTGTTAACAAATACTCTTTGGTTTTGTTTTGGAACTAGATTAGAGTATAACTTTTCAAAATTTAAAATTTGGAACATTAATTCTATGTTTTGTACTTATCTGAGACTATGATTGTTTTTAATTTCCATACAGTTTTTAATCTTTTTTTTTCTTTTTGGTCGAACAAAAATAACATGATATTCAAATATTGCCAGAGATCCTAAAAACCGTGAAATATCGCCATTTGGATATCTTCACGATAAGTTCTTACACGTTTTACGTCAACGCAAATAAATAAACATGCAATGCAACAATCAACCCTCCGAGCCGCTCGCAGAACAGTGATTCTGAGTTTTTAGGCTAGTGATTTTTTTTCGTTCTTAAACGTGCTGTTACTAAGGTTGCCAACTGTCTTGATCAGAAATCCGGGAAGTGAAATAAAATATCAATGAATATCAAATGTTTTTACTTAAAGTTATATTTTTTTACACTGCGAACAGCTTGTAAAGCTTTTTGATTAGACATAATGAAATCGTAAAATTCTTTACAGCTTTATTTGAAGTTTTTGCACACTTGTATTTCAGATTTCTCGACCCCTCTTCCTCGCTCTTCCTTCCCCGGCGCTCTATTCTAGCACGATGTAGGTATTTTGGCTAAGCCGTGCGGGGCGGACAGGTGCGAAGAAAATATCCGGGAGGTTTGAGTTGCGTTTCTGGAGCCGGGAGATTTTAAAACTAGCTGCCTTTTTACGGGAGAATCCCGGAATTCCGGGAGAGTTGGCAACCCTAGCTGTAACCATACTCGTAATCACGTTGACACTTTTTATTCGAATTTTATAGTATGTCCGCACTTAAACGTAATATCACCGAATATTTTCTACTATCAGATAGATATCTTGAGTTTGACCCGATTTTGATACAATGATAAAGTACAGCGTCGAATTGGTATACCGTTTTCATGATTAGAATGTGTACGAGAAGTTTGTATGTAGGTATGCTTCTCATGATTACGAAAAGACGAAAATGAGTTTTTTTTTACAAAATCAATCAACTAGGAAATCTCTTGAAAATAATTTAATTAGTAAAATGTAAACCACTAAACCCTCTCGGCGCACAGTGTCACGTTCTCAGAATGTCACATGCGCAAAATGTCAAATTCGCAGATAGTCACTTTTGCCAATCGTCACGTTCGCAGAATGTCACATCTGCTTTCGCAGAATGTCACGTTCGTAGAATAACACTTAAGACTAAATGCTAAGGGTGTTACCAGACCAATCGATCGATCGACTCATCGATCAACATTACACTGCGAGAAAACCAAAAGTTTTTATTACTAAATTGAAAAGAATTGAATAAAATAGGGATCGAAATTTTTTACAAAGATAATTTAACAAAAAACAAAATATGCAAAACAGTTTATGCAATATTTTATTGCCCAAAATTTTCATGATATCATAGTATCATCATCATGTCTATGATTTACATGAAAATTTTGGGTTGAATGACATTACGTGTAAACACATTTTAATAATTAGTTTTCGATCAAGAATTAATTATTTATTGGTTTATGAAACACCGTGTATATAAATGACACAACTCTTTAAAAAAAGAAATGTATATAGTTTCAAACGATTTTCAGCATTCTTGATGGGATGACATCCCTGGAGACGAATGAATGAAAAGCGAAATGCTAAAATTATGATTTGTTTTATATATTCTTATAATGGGAATATCGATTGCTACTTTGCGCTTCGACTGATGATACAAATTCACATATCGTGTCTGTGGAATTCGTGTCATTGCCACGACTCTTGTGGTCATCTGTGCAGTCGGTTAGACAGTTACACGATAATAATTTGATACACCAAGACACGGTATACCTACATAGAGAAGTGTGCGATATTGTGGCAGATTATAAGAGAATTATTGATTTTAAATGACAAAAAAGAAACAGACAGTCGTAGGACTGCACATCACAGTGAAAACTTCATAGCTTCACAAGGTTGTTAATCTTTATTTTTGGGTTTTTAAGAAGATTCTTTAAGATATGTAAAATATTTATTCACTGTAATATTTTTTATTGTGTTAATATATTTTTACAATATATTTCTAAAGGGCCAACGTACCTAAAGAAGTTTCACCTCAATAAACGAATTTTTACATCTTTTGAAAGTTTATAATGCCAATAAGAGGATATTTTAGTGAGAATGAGCAGCAAGTGTTAGATGTTAAAAGATAATATTTATTTTAAGCTGCTTTGTAATTTTTTTTTATTGTTATTTAGTACAAATAATATTAAATGAAAAAAAAAATATACTTCTCTGATAAAACTCCCAATGGAGTTTATGCTCAGGAAGTGACAAATAAACACAGCTTAAGACAGGGATAACAAAGGGTTAAAGTAACAGCTTAATGCGGCTTATTTCGGTGTATATGTGACGCCAAGTAGGCGCTGTTTAAAGTGTTAGAGTTGTACAAACATTTTTCTTCGGTCGTGTCTTCATTTTCGACCAAATGTTAAGAGTTTTAAATGAAAACAAGTGCAATTTTGCCTCTGTGGTCTAGAGTCCGTGATCCAGAGATCCAAAATTAGAATGTTAACTTTTTCTTTGACGAAGATTTTTTGGGTGGAATGGATTTCACTCCAAAGAAGTTCATTTGTCTAGTGATAAAAATTTACACTA
Organism: Schoenobius gigantellus; assembly: GCA_963935595.1. NCBI lineage: Eukaryota > Metazoa > Arthropoda > Insecta > Lepidoptera > Crambidae > Schoenobius > Schoenobius gigantellus. The sequence continues at coordinate 24,745,276 of OZ012553.1, read as the reverse complement.
TTTTTACTCTCGTCGTCGATAAAAAATCTTAGTTTTTAAAGCGATTTCAAAAAAGGAGGAGGTTCTCAATCCGATGCGTATGTTTTTTTGTGTGTATGTTACGCGATTACGCCGCCAATTGTAGACCAATTTCCAACATTCTTTTTGTATTCGATTGAGTATACCCCTGGGGTGATCCTAAGATCACCAAAGTAAGGATCTGATGTTGAAATCCCATTAAAATCGAGCGAAACCTTAATTTAATACCAGCTGTGTGCCAAACCATGATATCCTAGCTAGAAAGTCTTAAAATTTGGCACTGACTTCAATATAGAAATGTGATGTTGTCTGTACCAATTCTCATATTATTTTTAACTTTTGTTTTTCTACACTTTATATTGTTTGATATGTGACGAATTGAAAACTTAAAAATCTATGCAATTATCTTAAGACTAAATTCATTCGGTAACATTCCAGTACTTATGGCCATTAAGAAAGAACGAATGTGTGCAATATTTTAAGATTTTTGTATACATATTCATAGTTGTAAAAGGTGCATAGAAAATAATAAAAGAAAAATTTTAGCCCACTACGTTTTCTTTTATTTTACCCAATTTACAATGAAAACAAACTCTACAAGAAGCTAAAAGTCGAGAACCATCGAGAATCACCGTGAGCACTCATCTACCTACCGCAGCGTTCTGCGAGATTTAAAGGATTACACTAAGACTTATCCAAGGATTAGATACTATGTTTGTCGATCTGGGTGACGCCTCACTCGCGCGGTGGCGTTTTATCTTAACAAACGTGGATTATGTAAGCGACGATGGATTACTTCCAAGCAATGACCAGGCCTACCATGGTCTCTCAAAACAATGCTATAAGTGTTTATTTTTTACCTACAGTGGTTAAAGCTTAGGCTTTAACCTCTTCCGTGGTCTTGTGGTTGAGACCACCGGGTAGTCATCGGAAGGTCCGAGGTTCGATTCCCTACGGCGGCAGAAGTTTTCTGCTCGGTTTGGTTGGTGGTAGGGCTTCTGAGACCGCCGTCTTACCTAAGTTTGTCGGCATAATAACAATGTTTATAGTATTGTTGTGTTCCGACAATTAGAGGTAAGATACCGAGTTACTCAGTCATTGAGATGTACAGATGAAGCTCGCTTCCACCCCTTATAGTCACTTCCCGTCAGGTGTGATAAAGACCTTCCTTGTCGCAAGTAAAGGAAAAGCTTTTGGCTGTCATCTCAGCGACTGATCGGCGAGTGCGTCGGTGGCGCTGTGGCCTCGGCACTGGTTTGTGCCCCGAGTATAATTGGGAGGCCCGCGTTCGATCAATGCCATGCCATGCCATATACCAATGTGTTTTTCGTTTCACGAATTTACTCCTACGGTGAAGGAAAATATCGTGAGGAAACCTGCATACACCTACGAAGTAATTCAAAGGTGTATGTGAAGTCAACCAATCCACACTGGGCCAGCGTGTTTTGACTAAGGCCTAATCGCCCGAACATAATTAGTTAGGGTAGGCTCGTGCCCTGCGATGATGATGATGATGTCATCTCAGCTGATGGTAAGTGACGATAAGGCTTAAGGTGGAAGCGAGATTCGCCTGGATTGCTCAACAGCTGAGGACCTGTAACTAACATTCCGGATTTACTTAAAAATAAAGTTTTAAGGCCAAATATACGCGATATTTCGTTTTTAGTATTATTTAGCTCGACGTTTCAAACACTATTCAACATTCATAATGACGGGCTGATTAAAGGCTATTAATTTAAAAAGATCAAGCAAGCAGATACAGAACTTGTGAAAAACAGTAGGTACACTATAAAAAATGAAATCCAAGATGGCCGCCGTCACAAAGTGGCGGATTACATATTTTTGTATAACCCTCCCCAATATGGGTCTGAAATGAAAGAGCGTGTCTTGTAGAATACATTTATTATGAAAAGATGTCCACCGTCACAAAATGAAAAAATATAAAATAAAGTAGTAGTAAAAAACATTTTGTAGTAGTCAAAAACAAGCTTTTTATTATTTTTTTTATTTTTTTTATTAGGTTCGCCAACATTTTAACACCAATAACATAAAAAACAAACATTACAAAATAATGAACTGAGTGAAAAAACAATTACAGGCAAACACAACTTGCTTTTCCGTCCTGAATATACTTATAACTACATACATAAATACTAATACTAAAAATGTAACAAAACTAAATTTTAAAGAAATTGATTTGCATAAAACTTTTCGACTTACACAAACACTATACTAACAATACTAACTAATTAAAGTGATAATTTTTTACTATTTATTTTTAGATAATAACATTTTTTTTTTACAATTTTTATCTATTTTTTTTTAAGATGCTTGTAGTAGTAAGCAAGCCCTTTTGAATGCGTGCAACGATGCATTGAATATATCAGTGTCGCCATCGGAATTACGGATTTTACTATTATGTGTATCGCATATTCTATTGACAACACTCTGCATACCCAGATTGGTTTTATATCTTTTCAAATAAAAAAGTTTATAATTAATAAGCCTAAAATTTGGCCGTGGTATTTTAAATTTAATTTCACTGAGTAACTCAGGACAGTCAATATAACCTCTTATAATTTTATATAAAAGAACTAGATCAGAAATCCATCGACGATCCTGCAATGAGGTAAGAGTATTTCAGTCTTTCATTATAAGAATTTAGTACATACTTTTTGCCTTGGTGTTTGGTAAGAAAGGACAAGAACCTCCTTTGGACTCTTTCAATTCTATCAATATGACACTTATAATTAGGATTCCAGATACTTGCGCAGTACTCTAATGAACTACGCACTAAAGCACAGTAAATAGATTTAAAAGCTGTAGGATTTTTAAAGTGTTTGCAGTTCCGCCAAATGAATCCAAGTAATTTTAAGCTTTTGCTTGTAATGTGGTCGAAATGTTGAATGAATGATAGTTTTTTATCTAAAATAATTCCTAAATCACGAATGGTCGATACTTCCTCGAGAGTTTTAGAGTCGATATAATATGAAGAGACTTCTATAATAAATTAGTAGTAAAAAACAAGCTTTTATTGTAATGCTCTAAAAAGGGGGAAATAAATTTAAATTTTATACATTGCCAAAATTTTATATATAAAAGCTTGTTTATTTATTTATTTTAATTATTTCACAAAATAGGAATACATTTTAACATTTTGATTTCAGCATCCTATAAACCATTTTTTGTTTTTTTCTGGACACTGCATTCATTCAGTTCTCACACTCGCCGCTTAGCACCCATTTACTATTCACCTAATAATATACATAGCCTATTATGTACTACGTACATAATAGGCTAGATGACTAAAAATTTTTTTTTGCTTTAATAGAAGCTCATTCATATAATAAACAGAAAAAAAAATCGGTTTTCGAATAACTATAAAAACAACCAAGATAAAAGGTATTAAAGATTTTTCTCCATCTCTTTCTAGCAAAACGGCAATTTACATGGAGTTAATATGGCCGTACTCAACAATGACGTCACGGTTGATGTCGGATCTCTCTGTCTAATCGCTTCCAAATTAACAACTCAAAATGCTTGTATCTAATGTATTTCTAAGCCGATTTCAATTCTAATTTCACAGGATCGCATCTTTTTCTACGGTATTTTAATATTTTATGACGGGATGTGAAAATTAGAATTCAGTCATCATGCCAATTCTTACAAAGAGACACAGTTCCAACATAGCACAATTTGAAAACTGTGACACAAAAATTAGTTTTGTACGTGTACGCTTACAGAAAGAAATAGGGTACATGAATATAAACTTTTATCGGGTCACCACACCATCGCAGGGCCACCGCCGACCGTCCTAAACTATATCACGATGTCTGAAAACACCCAGGATGAGACTTTACATTTTGTTTAATATGCGTTTATTATTAACGTCGCCTAAATCTACTAAATAAAAAAAATATAGGTTAGGTAATAAATAAAAAATAATAATTTTATTGCAATTTAATCTTTCAATTCAATATTATTTAATTAGGTATATTTTATTCAGTGTTGCGTGCGTGCGTGTTGCTAGATTTACCTACATATTTTATAAAAACATTACCAATATCAAGATTAAGTTAAACAGGTATTGTATTATTATTTATCTCGCTACAAGCTTTTATATTAAAAACAATGTAAATAAATTAAAATTTATTTTGCCCTTCTTAGAGCATTACAATAAAAGCTTGTTTTTTAAAATGTTCTTACTAATAATTTTTAGAAATGACCTCTAGTGTGACGTCGTTCCAAACTGTATCTGTCACCACATTGAAATGCATTTGATTCAATTAATCAAAGAAAACGTAACCGCTATGCGCTCTGTTATCTTGTGACGTAAATTACGCAAAGCTAATGAAGCGTGTTTGTTTAATTCTATACGCTCGCACAAGGTCGGGGAGATAATAACTAGCATTGGTTTTTTGAGCAATCATCAGAATATCGCATTTTACGACAATTTCATCACGACGACGTTACCTAATAGTTTTCGTTGGAAACAATGGTTACGAAAGATTCATATTGATGCATTGTTTATTTCTGAGATTTTCTGATATATTCAGTATTCGTTGCTCTTGAATTTATATTTTTCAAAAAGAAAGTGAAATTGTTATCCCTGATCGTGATAGAAACTCTATAGGGTCTTCTTGTCTTTTAATATTATTTTAACTTTTTTATAAAAAGAAATAATTAATAATCAAGAGACAGTTTATATTTCATCCAATCATAATACGCATAGGTACTGTAACAATTCGTATTGTGTAAATAATACAGGAACTGATGATGTTCCATTTCGGAATAATGTTCTTTTCATCCCCCCATCTCGGAAAGAGTATTTTTGCTGTTTGATATCTGACCGCCAAAGCCGTTTTTATCCGCTTGAGGTTAAAGTAAATTTGAATTTAAATTTAAATTTGAATCTCCATGGTGCCGAATTAAATTTGTTAAAAACTCAGACTCTGAACTTCCTTGGTGTACTTTTGTTTTTAATTTGCTTTGTGCGCGCCATTTTGTTTTGACGTCGTCTTGTTATAAATAAGAAACTCGAAAACAAGTAAAAAAAACGTATTATTTGTTATACATAATATAAATATTTTTCTGTAATACTTACCTATCATAATGTTGTAGTAAATATGTACTTACCTAAAATGAAGTAAAAGTATCTTGTTATTGTAAATGTTTTATTTTGCATTTAGTCATTTCTTCGCTGAGGGGGGATGAAAAATTACGTGTTGCACTCGAGTGCAAAGATTTTTCACCTTGTGCTCTTTTGATTCCCTCGCTAACGCTCAGGATTCTAATTTTTGACTTTAGAATCCTTCGCTTGCTCGGTCATCAAAGTTGAGAAAGCAACTTTGCACTTATGTATAACAAATAACTATTATCCATCTACTGCATAACCATCAACAGCTGATATACGTCCCCATCGAGGGACTCGAGCCGCTAAACTAGGGCGATTAGGCCTTAGTCAACCACGCTGGCCAAGTGCGGGTTGGTCGACTTCACACACAACCTGTTAAGAAATTCTTTCTTCACAGGTGTGTGCAGGATTCCTCGCGATATTTTCCTTCACCGTTGGAAGGCGACGGCCTTACGCACTACGCCATCGACGCTCCATGTTATATTTCATATTTATATATATATAAAATATTTGTTTTAATATATTGCTACTAGCTCTCCGCTCGCGGCTTGGCCCGCGTTATTATTGTTTTCCCGTGGGAATTTTATATTTTCCCGTAATATAATTTTGTAGCCTATTATATAGAAGACTGTTATTTATATTTAGGAAACTTGCAACCCGTTTTTCATCCCTTTCGGGTTAAATTTTTTTAAAATCCCTTAGTGTGCGTCCGCATTTTGAATTAAAACAACTGACCAAATTTCACGTTTCTACTATTAGCGGTTACGGCTGTGCGTGCTGCGTGCGTCTATAAATGGGAACATCTCCTTTTATATAATAGAATATATTATTTTCTGTGTTTATGTTAACAATATTGTTTAAAATATTATATTCTATATAACTACTCTATATAATTGTAACGTATCTACACACTTCCAATGCATCAATTTAATTTTTTTTATTTTTAGTTAGCAAACTTGACTCAGCAGTTGACTCTTCTGTCGTTCAAGGAAAATGCCCTTGGTAGCTTTTGGCGTTTTTTTTTTCGGGATTTTTCTCACTTTGAAGACGTCTGTTTTTCTGGTATAATTATGGTTCTTTTAAATTTAATGGGAGATGTAGGTAACTCAAAGCTATGGAAACCACAATGTTCAGGTTTTTGTATGTGTGAATAATCAAGCATGCATATGAACCAAGCTATAGTTCATATGCATACCTACTTAATGTCGGCATATTAGAGAATAAATTAACCATAAACGGTTTAAAAACAGAAAAATATGAGTCTTATTGTATGCAATGAAAGTTTTGTGTCTCACAATTACACTTTTTCTTTACTTCAAAAAATCTTTACCGTTTAATGATTTTTCGGGCGATCGGAAACCATGTGTACTGCGGTTGCTTACAAATTCGATTTGACCATAGATGAAATATTTACGTTTCATTAAGTTGTTCTGAACATTTCAAACCCAGTTTTTTTTAGTAAAGTGTCTGTTTTGACCTTATATTCGATAGATGATTATAACAAAGTTTATTAAAATTCAATTCAATTCAGAATCTTAGCAGTTTTAGTACCATTTCCATAAGATTTTGAAAAAACTATTGATTGATTGATTCACTTAGATGGACTTTAATAAATTTATAAAGCTGAAGAGTTTGTTTGTTTGAACGCGCTAAACTCAAGAACTACTGATTCAAATTGAAAAATTCTTTTTGTGTTGGATAGTTCATTTATCGAGGAAGGCTATAGGTTATAAAACACGCTAAGACTAATATGAGCTGATCATCAATGAAAAATGTTGCAAAAACGGGAAAACAATATATGGCGAAACGTAGTTCGCGGGCACGGCTAGTGCCTTATTAAATCTAAACAGGAACTAGGTGATAGTAGATTCTTACTCATGTTTGCATTATTTATATGATTATCCGAACCTATTAAATCAGTTCTTTTCCTGAGATAGTCAACTGGCATTGCAGTTGCAAAATTATCGAAACAATAAACTGGCACAATCATTAATAAATAGGTTCATGGAAAATGGTTTGATAAAAAAGTTAATCCTCTCGAAATGTGTCAGTTTTGATTACGTTTGAAATGTATAGTGATATGTAGCGATAGTGTGCTTTAAATAAATATTTAATCTTGTACATGTTTATATATGTCTTGTAAGTAAAGTTATACAAAATGGCAGATAAGAGAGAAGAAAATCCCAACTTGAATTTAAAAGTAGATTGCTAAACGCCGCCGGTACCCGTTATTAATTTACCGAGGGAGGTAGTTCATTGATGTGTTCGGTTTGAAGGTAAGACAGGCAGTGACTTCTGGACACTAACTTGACATCTCATGGTACATTTTGGCAAAATACACTTTGGTTCTTGAAGTGGTTGCGTTTTGCGAATCTTACAAGAACCACGTGTTCCAGGTGGCTGAAGCTTAGTTCGTTGCTTTAAAAATTTTACCCTGAAAAAAAATTACGATCTAATGACGTAATTTATAGCAGTATACCTTTATAGTTATTATACACTCGTGGGACTCAGAAGAACGCAAAAAGAATAGATACTTTTGCTCTATTAATTAGCATAAAGTTAGTTAAAATTGCATGTGGAAAAGAAAATTCAGTAAACCGGTTAGCGAGATTGTGTCGATATAGTTATCACAACAGATAATCGGTCAGTGAACTTGCGTTGGCTACTAATAAACACACGTGTGCAATATACAATTTACGCTGTTTTCATGTAGGCAGTTAAATTTCTTATGCAATTATATCAATACATTTAGTTTTGTTCAATTCAAATGTTATTTTGCTCTACATAAATTGAAATTTTTGTAACGGTTTGACCTTCGAATTCATTGAAAAAGATGTGAAATAGTTTTCAATAATTGTCAAAAGTTGCAGAATAGACTGCTTTTTCTCATACACACGCTCTCCTATCTAAATGTTATTACTGAAGGAAATCGCTTTAAGCGATCAGGGTCTCAATTGTAATCTAACAATACTTTATAAATATCTATATGTGCAATAAAATGTTGCATTAACGATCAAACTTATGCACAATTATATCTACCGCACCCAACCGCACCGCAATTATATCTACAAGAGCGTCGGTGGCGCTGTGGACTCGGCACTTGCCTTCCAATCGGGGGGTCGGGGTTCGAGACCTGCCATGTACCAATGTGTTTTTCGTTTCGAATTTCATATGTACATTTGTCTGGCGCTCCTACGGTGAAGGAAAACATCGTGAGGCAACCTGCATACATCTACGAAGAAATTCAATGATGTATGTGAAGTCGATCAATCCGCACTGGGCCAGCGTGGTTGACTAAGGCCTAATCACCCTAACATAGGGTAGGCTCGAACCCCTCGGTGGGGACGTAGGTATATGAGCTGTGATGATGATGATGATGATATCTACGCACAGATGGCTGGTGTCTTTTGAGATTGACTATAGCCGAAAATCGGTACGGAAAATATGTATTCATATAAAAATCCTGTAGCTTCCGGATAACTTTTACCATAGAGTCATAAGCCAGGCCCTTTCCTTAATAAATCGGAGCTCAGTGGCGGATTATTCGACGGCCATAGCACACTTATTTGCACATCCCAGCGGCAGGTAACCGTTAAGCACAAGTGAAATGTACATTGTCGGCACCCACAAAGAGAGAATGTTTGCGTTTAACTCGACATTATGTTGTCTCTACTAAATTAGCCTAAGCCATGCCATGAGCTCGTAGTGGGCAGTTCTAAGCTGGTGGCGTGTTGCGCAACACGTGGATCCTGGAAAGAAAGTTAACACATTTCTCTAGTGCCGCAAGGTTGAATAAGTTTAAAGTTTAATTAGCGAGTTGTTACGACATTTTCGGATTTGTTACGCCTTTGTAGTCACTCACGACATGGTTCGAAACTTGAGGTCGATTCCCCGTGGGGGTAGCTTAGGTATCTGCTTGGTTTGCTTGTTGCGATGTTCTATAGGTGAATGGTATCCAGTCCTCAGGTTATCTGAGTTTAATTCCAAATAGGACATAGGTTTTATTCCATATATATCACTTAACATCGGTCGAAATGAAAGGTTCCTGACGGTAAATTAAAAAGTTTGTATAATTGTCACTTTATTTTGGAACATAATATAATCATCTGTAAAGTGATCCTTGAAATGTCCTTATCTGTGGTTACCTAATTCGATCACTTTCACGCTTTCATCCTCGCTCTCTTCCACGGAGTTATTACGAATTTATGTTTCTAATGTTCCGAGATTCACTCCGAAGTATTTTTATTTCACCTAATGTTAATTGAAATTACATGTGTCGATCAAAAGCAACATGCTAAAGTGGGCCTTATTACGTGAGCATAGGATTGGTGCGATTCCGAACTTTGGTGATGTCGCATTAATTCTTTTGAGGCGACTCCCATCGCTTTCGGTCATCGGATTCCATATTCGAACTTTCCACTTTTATGTTTTCTATTGATAACTAGGTTTGGTTTACATGTTGGTTGTAGCGAGTATTTAACAAATATTGAGTGTTCAGCTGTTTAATTTTTCATATAGACACTGGCTGATCCGACAGACGAGACGTCGTTCTGTCAAACTATTTATATTTTGGTGACTATTTAATCAATAATTAATAAATTGATTGCAATGTTTGAATTTTCACCTAAGAACACATTAGAGAAAGAAAAATGTGATTTTCCCGCTTCTCAACTATTCACTGCTTAAGAATTTCCCTTGGCACTTAAGAAATATTTGAGGAAAACACCGAATAGATCCAACTTTTCTTGAAGTTAGTGAAATAATTGTTTAACCGACTTCAAAAAAGGAGGAGGTTCTCAATTCAATGCGTATGTTTTTTTTGTGTATGTTTCGCGATTACTCTACCAAGAGTGGACCAATTTTCAAAATTCTTTTTGTATTCGATAGAGTATCATTATCACCAAAGTCAGTGATCCCAGGAAAATCGAGGGTAATCGAGGAAAAAAATGTTAAGGGCACATCCAACGTGTTTCATTTCTTTTTCCCAAAGCTGTTCAAGAGTCTATTAGAGTTTTTTTTAACTCTAGTAGTAGTCTAAAAAATTACAAAAAATAAATACCCAAAATACTTAAAAGTGAAAAAAAATAAACTACATTCTATTTCTATATTGAAGTTGGTGCCAAACGATGATCACTTCGAAAGTATTATTTAGCACCGACTTCAATTTAGAAATGTAATGTTATCTGTATTCTTAATTATTTTTAAATTTAAATTTTTTGAAGTCGGTTTTTATTTTTTGGAAAATGTTTTTTGTTTATTATAAAATTATTTAATGGAATTGGGATGATGACTGAATTCAAATTTTTACGTCTCGTCATTAAATATTAAAATACCGTAGAAAAAGACGCAGTCCTGTGAAATTAGAATTAAAATCGGCTTAGAAATACCTTAGATACAAGCATTTTAAGTTGTTAATTTGAAGGCGATTAGACAGAGAGATCCGACATCAACTGTGACGTCATTGTTGAGTACGGCCATATTGACTCCTTGTAAATTGCCGTTTTGCTAGAAAGAGATGGAGAAAAATCTTTAATACCTTATATCTCGGTTGTTTTTATAGTTATTCGAAAACCGATTTTTTTCTTTATGTTTATTATATGAATGAGCTTCTATTGAAGCAAAAAAATTTTTTCAGTCATCTACCCAATTATGATTGTGTGTCAACAACATGGTCTATTACTTTTTATTCGAAATGAATCTTTGTAGTTCACATTGTTAACAGAATGTCGTTTTATGTTGTGTCTAAATCGACCAATGAACGTTTTTGTTATTCTAAGTATAAAGAGATTGATTTGAGTTGTATTGAGTTGCAAGATTTCACCCGAACATACATACTTACATACTTACTTACATTGCAAGTTAAATAAAAGCTTGTAAAAAAAACAAATCATTTTTATAAAGTTTATATGATGCAAAGACGAATTTTGCAATTAATGACGAAATAATATTCATAAAAAACCATTACATATATTACTGTGTACTAACACGATTAGAGAGCTGTTCTGTTATTATTCGATTAGTGAGCACGGTATGTAAATATTACTCAAATATTTTCATTCACTGTGACTATCGTTCTATGTCAACAAAATATGCAACGGAACAGCATGTAAGCCAGCGCTTATTGCCGTATTGAATATCTTACGTTCGGTTGTAGATTAATATTTATGGACATTTTATTTTTGAACTTTATTAGTGTTCAAATATCATTAACGATTAGTTTGTCGCGCCCGACACTTGTCTTCTCTCTCGTATCGGTAAATAAATGTAACCCTCTCACTCTTTCGTATTTGTAATTGAATTTATAACGTGTCTCGTTAGCGGCGGTACTTCAGTGTACACCTGGGGTGTGGTATTTTTCGTCGAAGTAGTAAATTCCTGGAATACTTACATTGTATTACTCGATGCTCACACTTATAAGTTAATTAATTTGTGTAAGCCCAGGCGGTCTTAAGCCAGGGCTGTGTAATAAAAATATTGGGGTTTTAGCAATTAATATTAAGTTCGTCGTAAATCGAGCGACGCCATTCGATTGAAACATATTTAATATTTTAGCTACTATTAAAAAGATATGTGTGTAACAATAACCCTGTAATGATGATGTCATTTTTTAAAACTCTCTAATAAAAGAAAACAAAATAAAGATTAAGGTACACTTGCAGCAATTTTTCTAAAACTCGATTTAGCTGAAACTTTTTTTTTCTAAAAAGAAGAAAAAAATGTGGTATGGGTTTAAACTAGTTTTAGTTAAGTCGAGGTTTAGCAAAATAGCTGTACGTGTACATTAGTCATAAACATTTTAAAAGTAACACCGATTGCTCACCTTGCTTGCTTGTAATTAATTACTTGTAAACAGATTGATGTTAGAAACATAGTTTTCAAATGTATCAATTTTAAAAACAACAAAAATAGTGTAAATTAGTTGGTCAATATTTTTTATTTTTTTTTGGTAAGCCTACATACATATAAGTAAACATATCAGCTCCTTTAGTGAACCCTTCACAGGGTTTTAGCTACACACTGTATAAAATGTTTACCAGAGTCATCTGCGCGGGTACTTATTCTATGTTACCTATTTCTGCTGCCAAACAGAGGTGCTTGTATTGCTGTGTTCCAGTGTGAAATTGCTGGGTATTGTGACTTGACATTTTATGTCACAAGGTGGCAATGTATTCATTGGTGTCCTAGTCCTTATAGGGGGATTATACAATTGCAAATCTTACAGGATCCATATGAGTACAGTAAGCTCCCATTTCAACCTTTACATTTACGCCGGTAGCACACCTCCGCCGCGGAACTGTAGTAGCGAAACCGCTAAACGATTCCGCCACGTTGTCGTTTGTACGGCGCGCGAGCTCTGGCGAGCTTGCCTGCTCTAACGCGAATATTTAAATATGGCGCTGTCTCTGTCGCGCGCGGTTCCGCCCGATCTGCTCAGACGCCATCTACACCTCCGCGTTCGCTTCGCCGTTTTTTTTTGTTCCTGACTATGCGACGCGGTTTCGCCTTGTTAGTTTCGCGGCGGAGGTGTGCTACGGGCTTTACATTACGAATACCGCCACTATTACAAGCGACATAAGGACGGTCCAAAGGTCAAACAGTATAGCTTGACAAGAAGCTTTTCAATAAAACTGCTTTTGTTGCTTTTATGCGCATTTTCTGGTGCAATTTAATTGTAATACAATTTCTTGATAAGACAATAGTGACAAATGTTTTAGTTAGTATTCTGTTAACCAACAATAACTGTCTCAAAAAGCGATGTTATTGAAGCGTTATTTACACGCCACAAGCGGAATAAGGCAGCCTGCTTGATTGCCAACTCAATTGTAGAAAAAAACTTTCATTATCGATTCAGCTATTGTACTATAGGCCTCACCCTAATTGTTTTAAAAAAGATTTTTTTTACAACAATTGTTTTGCGGTTTCTCATACACTAAAAACATATGATTTATTTTGTTTTGAGTAGATAATCAGTTTTCTTTGCTTATAATTAGAACAATTCGACACAATGATCGCTACGATCGTATTACGTTGGCTAGGAATTTGTTCGCGTTATAAATCTCGGAGACGATGATGGCTTTAGATATCGTTTCGCTATGAAGCGATTGCCACTTGTCTAGGCCCCCTACCCTCGTATCATACCACTTAAACACGATATGATAAAACGATATATCGGTATGAACTGTCACAATATGTAGGTACGACATAACCGCTACCTTGAAATTTTATCGATACTAATATATTAACAATACAACAATACCAATATCCAAAAAATACCCAAAGTTTCAATATAGAAATAAATCACGTGTTTTCACAGTTCGTGTCGATATATCGTTTTATCACTATGCATTGATTTATCACTATGCAAATTAGACAGGACCATAATCCATAATAGGTACACCGAGACAATTCAGTCGCGTTTGTACAATTTATTTTATTGCTTTCGAGATTTTCTGCGGTCATTACAATCTGCATGGTCCTAAGTCAGTAAATATGTGCATTCTGTAAATATCTCTGGCGTAATAAAGACAGAGCGTTCGCGGAAAACAAAGCGAAGTCGGTTATATTGATACGTGCGTTTATTTTTGTAATATCACGCTCCTTTGGTGTAATGAACATTTTGGAGCTCTATTTTGCATCATTTGCCCGGGCGGCGTCGAGCTTCGACTTTACTCGATCTTTACTTATTTTCATTTTATTTTTGACTAGCTTTCCGCTCGCGACTTCGCCCGCGTTATTTTCGTTTCCCCGTGGGAATTTTTTTTCCCGTAGCAAATTTGGTACCCTATGTCCTTCCCCTGGTCTCGAACTATCCCTACACCAACTTTCATCAAAATCGGTTCAGTAGTTTCAATTCAATACAAACAAACAAACAATCAAATCTTTCCTCTTTATAATATTAGTATAGAAGTATAGATGAAAATCAGAATGATATTGATATTCGTTGTAATATTATATCGATTTTCGTCGAAAATAAAACGAAAATCAGCAGAAATCAAGCGCAGGGGACACTCGACGAGCGCTCGACTCAAGTGATTAAAAAATGGGGCCTCGATTTAACTAATACAAGTGGCAATCTTTTAATAGCGAAACGATATCTAAATTCGTCATCGTGTCTGAGATAACGAAAACTCATTCCTAGCCAACGTATGGATTAGCGATCGCTGTGTCGAATTGTTCTTTCGTAAGAAAACAACATACTGGTTATATAAGTACCTACTCAAAACTGAGAAACGGAAAAGAAATTATAAAATAAATGACTACTAGTATATTATGCAACTAGTGAATAAAGGACGGATTTAAAGCGAGGGCCATATATAAATCACGAGTAAGTGAAGGATTCTAACGACTGAATCACAACCGTAGGGAGTGATTCACGATGATTGAATCGATGATCACGATGGTTGAAATTCAAGTGTTAGAATCCTGAGCGACGCGAGTCATTCATGGCCCTCGGTATAAATCCGTTTTATTAAAGAGTTGCATACTATACTTTATACCATGACTACGAGAAAAAGAAAGATTTAAGCGAAAATAGACATTTAATATTGAGTATTTTTTGTGCAAGTAGGTTCTACAGCATCGTGATGGAGGTCGAATATATCGGTGTGTTCTAAACTTAAACACCAAAATAGTGATTAAAAGTGCTTTTTATTCACTGTTTTCAGTGAAAACAATTCGCTACTTCATCGATTCGTTGCGGATCAATTTGTCTACCAACTTACATATCGATGACTTGAATCGATTCGCCACGTTATTTAGCGAAGGCATATATCAATCTCATACATTTTGTTCTTAACGAACTTCGTTATCGTTTTGAGTCACTTTGTCTAGGCCTCCTGCCCTAGTAATGAGAACGAGATAGCGCTATACACAGCAAGAGTGGTGTCTCTGTTTCAATATTGCTTCAGCCTTGCTCAAAGCAATTATGGTTAGGTCCCTGGTCGTACCAAGCAAACTTGCGAGGGTGGCTTCACATGGCTTTCATGAGTGCTTTTTTGAATACAACAGGGAAGCTCTTGGCCTTCGTCTCACCTGATGGTAGGTGGCGATAAGGCCGAAGGTGGAAGCGAGCTTCGCCTGGACGCCGTGGGACCACGAGTAACGACCCTCCTCAACAACAAAGAAACTGACTATCTTACCTATAATTGTCGAAATACAGCAATGCTATCAACATTGTTATTATGGCGAGGAACTTTGATAAAATGGTGGTCTCAGAAGTTCTACCACAAACCAAACCGAGCAGATAAATTTCTGCCTCCACGAGGAATCGAACCACGGACCTCGCGATCAACACCTGGTGGTTTTAACTACGGAGGCGGTTAAAACTTAGCAAGAATTCAAGATTTTCCCCACTAGATTGCCAAATTAACTTGTGTTCCTTGTACCAGAATTGCGTATTTTTTTTATTTTTGTGGTAATATAGGGCACCCACATATAAACATACTTTCCATGTAGGGCATTCCCAGGTAAGCAACACATACTCTCATACTACTACTCAATACTGCTACACGTTACAATCCTTGAAATAACAATTTTATTTTTTATGTCAAAACATTTATTAATAATCCTGAACATACGTTTATTCCGATTAGTTCCATAAGCCCAGTCGTGTACTCGTACATATGGAACTTTTTATTTATAGTCTAGTCATCCTGTTTCCATATTTTTTGATCGGAAATAATAATACCTATGCATAAAAACAAATTTTTCTGACCGAAAATGAAATGTATAACGAAATCTCAAAATTTATAACGTGTGACTTTACCTCAGGCCTTATAGTGTTTTCATTTCATTTGTTACAGCGAATCTCACCATCAGCACACGCGGGTTCAGCCTAGAGCTGCTCATCCACTCCCCTGTCCAGGACATGTACCTGTGCTTCAACCGGTCCAGGCTGGTCGGCAGGCGATTGGTGAGTTGTGGTTTCCTCATAATTTCTATAAAAAAATACTACTGTTCTTACTATTGACCAGCTATAGATATAATGCGATCGCAGATTTTTTCTTAAAGTGTAACGGACGTGTCAAATAAAAAAGATATGAATTGCAAAACTGTGCAATAGAGTAGACAGAGACAGCATCAAGCTTAAGCCGTATTTTGTAATAGGATGGAAAAGTTTGTTTCAATTTTTAAATGCCAGATTAACTTTTTAAAGTCTGACAGAGATAGCATAGTTTATTTTTAGGCAGATTTGACCAGAAGTTTTTCTAATAAACTAATAGATATTGATTGCTTTAATAATGATTTATGAGTTGAATTTAAAAAAAATGTAATCGTAGTAAATATTTTTAATAAAAAACGTTAAATCAGTCTGTATGTACAATAACTCTACCTTTATTTCCAGACGAGATTCCAAGCGGAGAGACAGCCCAACTGCTTGTTCAAGGAAGAGTTTGTGGACGGCTACAACAGGTACCACCTGACGAAGAATGCGAACCGCTACATAGGGTTCAACGGGCGGGGGCTGCAGCTGCGGCGCGCGAAGACCCGCCTCGCCAAGCACCTGCACAAGTGTTTCTCGTTCATGAAGGTGGCCCACGACTTCGACATAAACAGGCACAACAACGTTCTCGCCGGGGACCTGCGGCGCCCGCAGCGTAGGCGCCAGCCCTCGGCCAACGCCATCAAGCCGCCGTGCCACGCCGTCCGCCACCACCACGGCAGGTACCAGAGGCGGAGAAACTGCGACGGAACGTAAACGCCCACACCAGTTACTAGCAGCTTCCCGCTTCAACGCTTCGGGCGTTCCGTTGCCAGCAGGACGGATGTGTGGACAGGGTATTAGTCAACTATCGCAGTATTATTCAGTGACGAGGACTGGACAGCGTTAGGTTAGCTCCGCGGTGGCCGCGGCGGCTCGGCCCGCTCAATAGTAGCCGTAGCGAGCGCGCAAACATTTGAATGGACGAAGATGTCGGGACGACGTCCGGAGCTGTGAAATTCCTTAGCACCGTGCAACGTAGCACTCGTTTGCTCTGCGCCGTGTCGGGCTCGTGCTCCAAAAAGAAAAAGGTTTGTGGAGTGAGCAAATAGTAGTTCGGCCACGAGTCGCCCGCAGACCACCGCTGGATTTCGGATTGGACGTCACCGCGTCGAGGGATGCCGGAACGCCACCTGTGGCAGTGTTAGAGTTGCAAACGCTCCGACTGGCTTGCCGTGTGTAGCGAAATGCCTTTACGTCAATTCTCAGTGTGTTATTATTTAAAACGCTTTACTGTTAAATTAAGTACGGTACGTGTTATGCTTGTAAATATAATAAAATTACTCGTGTTTACTATTTATCGAAAAAAGTTAATCAGAAAAATTTGTAAACGTAGATGTTAGTTGTAAAGTTGTATTAAAATGTTTTGTATTTAACTATGGGTATTTAATCTATCCGACCAACCGCTCTCTTGTGATTAGCCACAACTGATATACTTAACCTAGATTGTTTATCTTCCTTAGCCGACTTCGATGTTTTTTGTAATTCTGTTTTGTTTGTATGGTTTGAAAGTTTTGTATATATTATTTTAAGGTTTCGTATGAGAGTGATAGGTCATTGAATCTCTACATCTTGTAATCTGAAATCTAGCTTCCTTTAAAGCAGCGTTCGCCTTCATTTGTTCAATGTTTTACATTCATATACTTAAATTTTAGTTCAATTCATGCAGTTCATATTCTGAAGGCGTTGTTCTTACTTTGTATAATTGCAGTCCTAAGCCTAGAACATAGTATTGTTTAATGTTACGAGATCTGTGCCATAGCGTGGTGGCAGTGTACGACATGAGTTCGCATTGTAACTAGTACTTATATTAAGTTATTTCCGTAAAATACGAGTAGCTAAATAAAATATATAAAATGTATTTTTATTCTGAAGCCTAGTGAAATTGTTACATAAATTTTAGTCAAATACATACTTTGAAAAATGCCAAATTGCTATAAAAGTTACACCTTACATTCCTAAATTATTCCACAATATTTTGTATTTTCGCAATACATATAAATATGTATAACGAAGTGTTTACCACCCGAACATTCCAAGCGAAGCAATGTAAAGACACTAATTATATACAAGTTATGCGCTTAAATCATAATAACATTGTATAATAGTGTGACACTGTTTATTGTATTAACGTGTCTGATTAAGTTATCAGATGCTGGACGAAATCGTATAATTGCTAAGAAAAATTACGAAATTAAATATTTAACTCGCAGTTCATCGTTTTATTTTTCGACCACCATTGGTTATTTATCATGTTGTATCAGCAAAACAGAAAAATATTGTTTATTCTTGAATTTATATATTTTAAAAACTGTTTGCTTTAAGACAAAAATCTAGATTAAAGAAGTCTAAAATGTTCCTTACTTATACTGCAATATCATGATCACAGTGGATGTAGAACCCACTATACCTTTTTTCAGTTTCAGAGAAACTTTTCCCTCCTTTGATGGTAAGTGAAGATCTTCTGGGAAAAAATCACAAGATCCAAAATGGACCTGGACAATGGATCCACTGAATATGAATCAGTTTTTCTCAGAACAACAAAAGAATTCATAATTAAACTAGGTGAGATAACTATCTAAGAAATCCTCAAAACCTATGTTCTTTGCTAACTCTTTAAGTTTCTCTACTGAAAATGAAAATTTTGTTCCTCACAACAAGACAGTTTATGAGTGAACCGTTATCGCGGTTATTCGCTTACTATTCCTTTGATTTAAGAGTGTAAGATTAAAAAGAATACGGAAAAAGGATTAGAAGTGAAACCAATAACCACCTTAACCACCCCATTGGGGATATTGAAGTAAGAAATATGAGTACAATTTTTGGCAACAGCAATGTTTTTGCACATTTGGCAAAACTAAAATCTAGTCTGGAATTAAACATTATAATAAAGAGAATATTACGGTGGACATAAAGCAAACTACTATGAATTGATTCGACTCATTGGGAGGGGGCTAGGGGCCGGGCGGGACGACCCCCCATTGAAGTTTCCAAGTAGGTACCTGAGTAATAGATAAAAATAGAAGTAAATAAGTATTTAATAGAAAATAAAAACAAAAAAACTAGTGGAACAAAAAAACTAAGATTTGAAGGAATTGATTTCGCAAAGAAGGTTTAATTTGTTTAATGTTATTTTATTTATTAATTTATTTAATACTTTCAGTACATGTGTGTACAGAGGCGGACTTAATGCCGAAGGCATTTTATATCAATACCAATTTAATTAGAAGTTGCAATTAAGGAACTTACCAATAATTTAGATGTGATTTACTATTTATTTCTCTTTACTATTTATTATATAAAAAATCCTCTTCCTGGCACTGAGAGGGAAGAGTTTCTGTATTATACATATATAGTAAACAAATTGAAGTCTGGAGACCCTCCCTCGTAAAGTAATACTACGCCAATAGTTCGACTACAAAAAAGGTGGTTTGAGTTACGACTTTCGATAAACTTAAAAAGGGCTTAAAAAGGGCTGTGGGGAAAGTAAGGCACAGAGCAAACATTGTAAGTGGCTAACAGTCCTGTTCGGACGCGTGCGAGCTCCGATTAGCACCTTCTGGATAGGCTCCAACGAACAGGGCATAGAGTAGTGATTGAACTAGAAATACCATTTCTAGTTCAGAGTGTCTGCACAATATTAATAAAATTGTAAAAAAACCCACTTCTGATAAGAACAAATCACTCCATTTTCAGAACGTACCTTATCCTAACAATATGAGAAATACACACTTGTTCTTTATAATCTTCAAAAATAATAATAATTATTGTACCAAATTACATGTAGCACTTGCCATCAGGTGGAGAGTTTGCTTGTATGCCAACTTGGTTGCAATAAAAAAATCATAATATTTAAGTTCAGTGATTTGCTGTTTAATCTTATTTGCTTGAATGGGGTATCAGTGTGCATTTTTGACTTTAAATAAATACTGACAATAAAGACGGGTCGGTCTCAAGTTGTCTAGATAGTAGACCATTATTTCTGCTCAATCTTCATATTTTCTAGTCAGTTTGTCCGATTCTTTTTCGTGAATATGAATGTTCAGAACGGATGTTTCATAAATATTGAGTCTAATTGAATAACGACCAAATTCCTGCTCTATCTCTCTCTCTCACAGAACCTCTTGGATGTTTTCTTTTTCAAATAATATTAGTCCCCAATTTTTTTGGCAAAGATAAATGACGTATCTTCCTTGTCTCTTGCCTTAAATGTTCATCTATCTCTTATATTTCGCACAATTTAGACCCCCATTGAGATTTATTGAGAGTATGTACTGTAATAAGCGTGCTTAGTAGAGCACGCGAAACAGGTTACATTGGTGTTAATAGTATACAAAAATTTTGAAGACAAAGCAAGTTTTGATACGAATAAGCCAAATTTTAAAGACACTCGAAAAGTGCATTACAATTTATTGAGGATGCAGTAGATGATGTAAGTATTGGTAAGTATTTCTCACCTTATCAATAACTTTTGAATAGCAAAAGTTCATGTAAAACAGTATAATAAAATAAATTGTATGTTTTATGTCTACCCAAAATAATTGTAATGTAGTAAAATCTCTTTATTTTCCCTATACAATCTAATTAAGGGCCAATTTTTCACTCGTCAAATAATTTTTATCCAGAGAATAACTTTGACAAGTTGACAATTTATCTATAGAAAATCGGACAAAACGTCAACATTATTCACTGGATAATAATATCTGATAATTTAAAAATCGCCCCTTAGTCTAATAATACAATAACCAGCACCAGGGTTAACAAGATTGTGAGAGACTGGCATCTGAGCTAGGCAGAGATGCCGTTTTTCGACCACCAAAGCACCAAAGGTTAAACAGAGGTGCATAAATAACCACACTTCGACAATTAAAGTACCATGCGATAGCGAGCGAGCCTATTACCACTAACAGGCAACTAATTCCAGAGAATTCCAGTGGTATAGAATTCCAGAATGGTACTGAAAATTTTCTCATGAGAAAAACTCTATAGTGTTTAATCCATCTCGACGATCGAATTCGAGACCTTGTGATTAGCCGTTGCACTTGTGACAGTTTTTACTAGACCAACGAGGCATTTAAGTCTTCATTAGCTTTGATCAGTAGTAATTTTCAATAACATATTTATATGATGTATACGCACACAATTAATCACGAAATCTCGACAAATATTTCACCTATGAACATGAAATTCGGTGGGAGGGTAGTTTATGGATAGGATATGTCAGTTGGCGTCAAAGGACTTAAATCGGCTGTGGACTCGGCACTGGCCTTCTAATCAGGACTTCCGGGGTTCGATCCTGTAGGGTACCAATGAGTTTTTCGTTACGAATTTCATATGTACATTTATCCGACGGTGCTCCTACGGCGAAGGAAAACATCGTGAGGTCACCTGCATACATCTGCGAAGAAATTCAAAGGCGTATGTAGTTGACCAATCCGCACAGGGTCAGTATGGTTGACTAAGGCCTGAAGCACCTTAACTTAGGGTAGGCTCGAGACCCTCAGTGGGGACATATATATATATATAAGCTGTTGTGATGATGATGATGATGACGATATATCAGTCAAGAACGGATTTTGCGAAATTCAACCCCAAAAGGGATTCAAAATTTTGTACGAAAGTCCGTTATTTTGGAAAGTTTGAAGCATGAAGTTTTGTATTTCAGCTTATAATTAGAAATGATTGCACACGTGTTTGAACGTTTTTGAATATTCTCCTAGAAATGTGAAATAGGGGTTGAAAATGTGTTTTTTGTTTCATTGTCACAACACTAACTACTGTTTAACGTATTTGAACGGGACTTTTTCAGAAAGCTTTTGATTTATAGGCCGAAGCTAGTAAGCTAACGATTCGCTACTGCATAGCCCAACATTCAGGAATAATGTAGCTTTTTTACTGGTGAAAGAATTTTCAAAATCGATGAAATAGTTCCAGAGATTACTTACAATAAACTCACAAACCTACAAACTTTACCTCTTCATGATATTAGTGTAGATTGCGTCATACTACAAAACCCTTCAACACGTGACCACCTCGAGAACTTTATAACGTCAGTATATAAATGTTTGCGTAAAATCGTCAAAATGCTTGTTTGTAAAATAATAGGCGGCTGTTTTGTTTTACTTATAAAATATTTGTTGATGACACAGACTTAAGTGTTTGTGCAATCGATATTACCTACTTTGAGAGTTAAGTCGTACAATAAACCGCGAAAAACATTCAAGTCTTTTCTGAATACCACTTGTGGAAAATTACGCACAGGACTTAATGCATTTACATTAATATTTAGAAATAGCTGTGCCCGCGACTTTGTTCGCGTGAAGTAGTAACTTTTGGCAAAAAGTAGCCTATGTTATACCTTATATAATTAGCTATCTATTAGTGAAAGTCCCGTCGAAATCGGTCCAGCCGTTCCGGAGAGTAGCGGGAACAAACAGACAGACAGAATTTTTTTTAAATTGTGTTTTGTTATTGGTACCCGACATACATTCATACCCATTTAGTAAAAACTTGTTATTTTGACATTACAAACAGACACTTCAATTTTATTTATTTATATAGAGTATAGATATAGATATGAAGTAGTAATTTTGTAATATAATTTTTAATATGAAGTAGTAATATTTGCAGTTTCACATCTAATTTCAAAAGGTAGTCATTTTTATGAAAGGGCCTAGTTACTGTTAGCACCAGTTAAGTCTTTTCTGAATACCACTTGTGGAAAATTACGCACAGGACTTACTTACTGCATTTACATTAATATTTAGAATATGAAGTAGTTATATTTGCATTTTGACATCTAATTTTAAAAGGTAGTCATTTTGATGAAAGGGCCTAGTTACTGTTAACGCCAGCGTCATAATACGTATTTTTCTCAAGCTCAATAACGCATTAAAGATAACGCCTTAACAGTGGCTATATCCGCAGAGTTTGCTATTAAATTTATCAACGTCTAACTCCACTACCAAAGCCAATTTACGCGCTAAGCTTTTGGCAATATATGTGTGATGTCGTAATAATGCGTTTACAAGTGTTAGCTGGAGCCTAAGCATAAGAACAAAGAAAACGGGTCGTTACTCGCGGTCCTACTACTTTGCCCCACTGGCCAATGAGACCACGCGGAATACCATTAATCGTTCGTTCATTTATAGTACTAATTAGTACTATAAACATAGAATTTATGCTAACAAACGTACAATTTGGAATTGTTGCAAAAAATGCTGAAAACTCTTATTTTCCAACTATTAAGCATCGGGTCAGCACTGGAGTATAAATCCGATTGGCGACAGTCACTAACGTCATTGATGCCTATAAGGCAGATTTATACTAGGTCAGCGGTTATTACGCTCTAGTTAATATCAATATTCTACTCTCTATCTCTCCCTCTTTCGAGACTAAAAAGTATTGCGTTTTTGAAAACCTTTTTTTGGGCAATAAAACTACACTTTTCTTTTTGAATTGTTAAGAGATTTTCTGTGTGTGTTTGAATAGGTCCAGAGAAGGTTTAAAAACACAATTGGATCCAGTAGGTGGTGCTGCAATCGGGCAGGACAACGACTGCTGGGCCCAATAGTTAGTAATAAAAAAATGATACCAAGAGGGCAATTTGACAAAACCGCGTGCTTGGGTATGCCATTAGACTCCAGTAGTGACCCAGCTCTATAAAATCTTCCACTGGAACCTCTTCATCCCCGCCTACCTAGAACCAGGATTTAAAAAATACCCTACATAGAAATACGCGGGAAGGTATTTAACGAAAGCTCTGTATTATAGTACTCTATGTTATTGCAGAGAGCATATATAGCCTCAGTACTTGTTTGTAGTCCACAAATGTAAAATATAACAAGGATACTCGGCGCAGGTGTGCATGAGTGATCTGGTTGGTACAGTCAACAGCATATCAGGCTAAACAAAACTGTCTCTAATTGATTTTGAGCCTTAAACTTCAACGTAAAGTTTTCAAACTAGAACTTTTACGATTTTATTGTAGCATATATAAATTAAATTAAAAAACTTGACTGCATATAAAAAGTAAACATCGAATAAGAACTGAAAAGTAAAAAAACAAGCAGTACAAAATTCGAGCGTGCGTCACCTATTAATCTAGATAAGTTCAAACATTCCCAATAAAAGGTCCCGGCTGCAAGAATTTTACATAACAATATACCTATGTGTATGATATGAGTTTACTTCACATCAAAGGGCACCGATTCCGACTCATGTCTGGATGTGCTATACCTAATCATTAATCCTAAGAATGTTCATTATCATCTCGAGATTGTAGCAGTAATTGCTCGTTAAGATGGCACGTGAATATCAGTAGAACGTGATGTTGGCAGCCAGTAATGCGTATTTGAGGAAATAATTTCAATGTGCGATTAATAACATCGCAACGTAGGTTCTAAACATCAGTAAATGATTAAATATGAGAAGCCTAATGATATCCTACAACAGTCAGATAGCCTTGATGGATACAAATATAACTATTAGTGCATAAGTGTGAAACATATTGTTTCTAATAGAAATTATTCGAAATCTCTTAATAAATCAATGGCTGCCCATCGCTTTGTTACCGATGTACAGGTAAAGCGTACGGAGTGCCGAATAACACATTTTTTTATTGAGTGACTAATTCTTTCTGGGTCGTCTAACAGTCCGATCCCTTAATTTATAAATGTATTCAAAGCTAGGTTCCGAATGTGTTTTTCTTTTCTTTTTCTAACACAAGTTAATTTTATGAAAAGGCGAACTAGACAAAACAATAAATGATGAATGGACTGAAAAACAGCGGCAAAAGTATTCTCTTCTGACTCCCTATCCGCAGCCTCCTTCTATAAGCAGACGTTCTCGCAGACTCCCACTGGTCGACATTTTTAAGGAATTAGGTGTTTGATCAATTCTGGCAACTTCTGGCGGTGGAGCAATTCTGAAAACTTCCAGCCGAAGTTGCCAGAAAGACTGAGTGTGCACCTTATAGAACGTGAACTAAATTTTCCCCCAATGAATGTAGTCCTGATTGAATATAAATCATCATCAAATATAAAACAGCTGTTGTGGGTGGGTGTGGCTGTGAAACCCACATGTATAGCCATAACCCATATAGAGGGAAACAACTTGAGGAAGTTGAATGAAAGTGTGAGAATAAGGAAACCCAGTAAAAACCGCCCAAGTGCAAGTTGAACTCGCGCACCGAGGGTTTTGTAACTTATCTAAGCTAAGTGCTATAAAATGATAAAGAAAATGTGTGATATAACTTCGGTTTTCTGATGTTTCACCTTGCTTCTTGCCAAATTTCATGATTCTAGGTCAACGGGAAGTACCTCAGGATCAGCCTCGGATTAGTTACTCCATGTTTTGTCTTATTTTGACATATGGCAGCCGACATGTGCGGAAACAAGATAAAACACGAAGTATATAACTTATATAAGGCCATATTCTCGAGAACGGATAAGAGAGAGAAAAACGGATAGACGGACAACAAAGGGTTTCGCTTTTTTCTTTTGAGGCACAGAACCCTAGTGATATGACCATAGGTAGATCATACGTCATCATGGGTATAATATATCTAGTGTCAGCGTTTCCATACTAATCTTCGAGAAGTTGGTTCAAGGAGTTGCTATAACGATATGTTGATTTTTATACGTAAATTAGAGTTTATAGCCCTAGGTGGCGTGACCAAAAAGTCCACACTGATCGAACTAGTTTAAACTCGAACCGTCTTATTACAAAACATGGACTAAAGTTAGTCCTGGTTTAAACCAGGACTAAGTTGACGCTGTCTCTATCTATGTATATTGACACAAGTGAAAGCGCACTACATTTAAACCAAGACTAACTTTAGACCAGGTTTAAACCAGGTTTTGTAATAACACTGGAAGTCTTTAGGTGACCTAGGAGCAGACAAAGATAGAAAGCGTTACGAAAGTTTGGAGCACACTAAAAATAACTAGCATCATTTAAACAACGCAAACAGAAAACTATTTAGCGCGCAAAGTGTTGTTATAGGCAATAAATATACTGACTTACACTAAAATAAATAGCTTTAATTAGAGTTTTAGTATTACAACTGATTCTCGTTAACTAATTGGTAGTACGAACGTGAGAACTAAGTATTTATTTGTCTACAGGCGCCATTAATTGCTAAAAGATATGACTAGTTAAACTTTAAATAATGGATTATTTTCTTTACATTCGAATAATAATGGTATGACCTAAATACGAAGTCATGAAAGCTTAATTTATGTGGCATAAACCTAACCCTAATAGGCTTAGTTACTTACACCTACTAATAAAGTCATTAAAATTATGTGTTACATTCTGAATAAGTCAGCTCAGAATTACGAAATAATTACCACTAGGATTATAAGTTTATTGCCGTATACCAAAATGGATTCCACCAATAAACTCCAGGAAAATGTCGTAATGATGTTGCTACAATATTAAATCTTTGCTAGGCGCATCTGTTGTGCAAGATACCTTTTGATCTGCCATAGTAAAAGGTTGCCTGGCAGAAATTGCCTACGGCAATAAGTTGTATGCCTAATATGTTGTATGCGTGTGTATTTTGTAGTATCTGTTATATAATGTGCAAAATAATGTGATTCTATTTATCTATCTAATATACAGGATGTCACATTTAGATCGGTCAAAATTGGCAAGTCAGTACCTGTTAGATACAAAGATCAGATGGCCTATTACCGATCTCATGGTATTGCAAATGATATCATATGATATCATAGTGTAAAACGAAAAATACGATTTGCGGTCAAATTTTTGATTATTCGTTCATTATTTAATGATGACATCATTGAAATTATGCCATAGTGATGATATCATTGTAGACCAGTAATTCAAAATGCAGCATTTCATGACTTCTTTTTCTCAGATTTATACCATGTCATACGATGAAAGATCCATAATTGGCCTGTTGTTCTTGGAATCATGTCATCGAATTAAGTGACAAAAATAATACTTACATGAACTTAAAAAGAACTCAGTTCGAGCATCGAACCCTGTCGTATTGAAATTTGAAAAATGAAATATATACCTATTGAAAAATGTATTGAAAAAAATATAATATTGACAAATAAAACTTACATTATTTCTATTGGGATATCGATTGTGTAGGTCATAAGCAGTAAATTTAACTTTGAAACATTATAAGTATCTAAAATGGCAGAACAGGAATAGTTAATGAGCCGGAAACGTCGACTGCCGGTAAAGAGGAGCTCAAAGCAGAAGCAGGCCTTCAAGGAATCGTTCATTCTAAATTTGTTTGTGAATGGGCCTACAAAAAAGTGTAGCACGAATTTAACGTTGATAGGCGCGCGCGCACCCGACGGGCGCGCGCTAACAGCCTCGGCAAACGTTGCCGCCCGCTTACTACCTGGTAAATACTTATAATCCAACTGCAGTGACATTCTCTGGACATCTCAGTTATATTATAAGGCAGTTGCTCTCGAATTGTTTATTTCGTTCTTTGTCGGGTTTAATTAAATTTAGGAGCCAAAAAGAGAGATTTAGTAGTAACATAGACGATTTACGTTCGGTCTACGTAAGACAAAAGGCTTTCTTTATTCTTCGAAATCTGCGTGGAAAAGTCGAATTTAACCGCTAACGTAGAAAATATTTTACAAAAAATAAAAACCGACTTCAAAAATACTGAAAAGTTAAAAATAATATGAGAATAGGTATAGACGACATCACACTTCTATTGAAGTCGGCGCCAAACGATGATCTCCTAGAAAGTCTTAAAATTTGGCACCGACTTCGATATAGAAGTGTGATATTGTCTGTACCCATTCTTACATTATTTTTAACTTTTCAGTGTTTTTGAAGTCGATTTTTATTTTTTGTAACATATTTTTTATTTTTATCTTTTTAGTGAATTTAATACCACCTCACCTTCCTGGCCTGACCTTGGACTTGAATTTAATACCAGCTCACCGAAGGTCCAAAAGTTAAGGATCCTTCTACCATTAGCTCGGTTCATGACTACAAGACGCAAATACGTAAATAACTTCCGAAAAAAAAGAAAAAACATGAAACACTATGGACGTAAAATTTAAGGATTTCCCTCGATTCTCGTGGGATCCCATCATTAGATCCTGACTTTGGTGAACTTAGGACCACCCCAGGAGTATACTCTATGGAATACAAAAAGAATTTTGAAAATCAGTCCACAATTGGCGGCGTAATCGCGTAACATACACACAAAACACGTTGGACACACCTAACAATTTAAGGGTTTTCCTCGATTTTTATGAGATCCCATCATCAGACCCTGACTTTGGTGACCTTAGGACCACCCCAGGAGGAATGGAATACAAAAAGAACTTTGAAAATCAGTCCACAAATGGCGGAGTAATCGCGTAACATACACAAAAAAAACATACGCACCGAATTGAGAACCGAATTTTTTTGAAGTCGTTTAAAAGGTGATTTGAATTCAAAATTTGTGGTCAAAAAAAAAACAGCAGTCATATTTATTCCTCGAAAGTAAAATTATTCTTTCGATTGAATAATCAGCCTATAATTATGATCTAGTAAGTATTCTCGACCTTCTAGGCAGCCATTTAATCATGAAACAGTCATCTGTAAATCTCTTTTGTATTCTATGTATTTTAAAACGAGAATTCAGTAACTTTTTTTCTATTCCATATGGATTTCAAAGAAGGATGCCCGATTTTTCCCCACTACCAAGGTTGATGACCAATAAAGCGGTATTACTAATTAAATTTATTTTGTCAAAACATGATTTTTCAGTGTAATATTAAACAGATAGAAGCTACGGTTTTTTTCGGCAAAAAATTAAAGACACATGCATTTCCTGTTACAAAATGGCAACTACATATTTATACATTTTTTCGTTGTAGCTACTATAACACCTTTTGCAATGCTGTGCATTATTTCTTTCATTACATTTTAAAATATTATTTCTAATAAAATATAAAATATATTATAAAAATGATTATAGAAATATATTATAGAAATGTAATCACAATGTAATATATTATAAAGCATTTTTTTGCAATGACAAAAGGTTGACAGATCGCATATAATATAAAACGCCGTTTTCCAGCAAGCTCTGAAGATGGTCAAAAACCTTTT
This sequence comes from Schoenobius gigantellus, assembly GCA_963935595.1. Classification (NCBI taxonomy): domain Eukaryota; kingdom Metazoa; phylum Arthropoda; class Insecta; order Lepidoptera; family Crambidae; genus Schoenobius; species Schoenobius gigantellus. Next base: position 24,716,033 of record OZ012553.1, on the reverse strand, counting down.
ATCCTATAAAAAACGAATGAGTCGCGATGATGTTGAATATGCTGCAAATCTGTACTTAGGTGGAACGCGCCTAAAATAAGTCGCAGTTCCCTTTGTTGCTTGTCACGTTGCATTCTTTGCGATTTTTGTTACACATTTGATTCCTTATTGCTGATAATACTGGATATCAATAGGTAAGTATATTGATAATATATTGTAACTGACTTTTAATGATTGAAAATTCCGCAAGTTAACTAGTTTGACGTCTTGCCACTATATGAATCGCTAAGGTTAGATTAGAAGCAATTTTTGTGAATATCTACGAAACTGCAGCTTTAATTAAAAAAAACAATACTTGTTTTCTACTCAATGACGAAAAACGTTTATAATAAGCCTAAAGTTGTTTCTGTTCGTGGAAATTTGTAAGTGGGGCAAGTCTCCATACAAAAGTGGGCATCGTCCTTTGTAGAACAGATTATCAATTAAAATATCAGAATTAGTACTACCTAGCTAGGTATATCAGAAAAAAAAGATACATCAACAACAACGCATTTTCGAATGAAAATCGCTGAATTAAAAATGTTTCTTTGCAATTAAAATACTTAGCTATGATAATACGTGAATATAAAAATCCATCCATCGCAAGGGGAGAACTGCGCAATGGATTTATTAATGCCCTCCAACTAGGGAATTGAAGAGATCTGCAAACAGCGAGCCACGTAAATCGTCGAGGTAAATAGAGATTAGTCAATATTGGGAACGATTCCTCTGCGGCTGTGAGCCTAAACTGTACCTGACAGATGGGTCTATACTGCACCTCAGAGAGCATAAATATAACAGTGGTCGAAAGGTTTTCTTGTACATATGACTTTAAAAGATCTAATCGCTCCCTTCACTTGCTATATATATCGGTCACAGAGTAAATAATAGTACTACTAAGGTGGTGTAGCCTATTTTGGTCTACTCATAGAATAGAGGGCGTTATTAGTGTGCTGTTGGCTAAGAGCATGGTTGGTATAAAAGTATTATTTTGGAGTATTTCTGATTTGTATTTTGTGATTCACGACTTGTTTTTGTAGATACTGAAGAAAATTTACAATTAAATCAAAGTTCACAAATCTCTCCTAAAATAAGCTACGACGCACCTTAAAAAACCTAATCCATCATGAATATTTACGTACGCTGCTTTTCATTATGTTTTAAAACATAATGATGAGCGAAGTGCGTAAATATTCTCAATGGGTTAGGTTTTTAAAAGTACGTTTCGTTTAACATACGTTGAAGTAAACCTACCATAAACGAAAACGTAACTATGACATCCCGAAAATCATTTCATAACCTAATAAGCGTTTTATTTAATTATTTTACTCTAACACGGTTTATAAGAGCCACTAAAATTGCTTTTGAACCCAATAACAAAATTGTTATTGGCAGCATAACTTCAAAACAGCTTACCTATGTGAAGTATTGAAAACCTTATTAAGGTGACAAACTCAATTGTGACTTCGTAGTATTTTTCATATTTCACCGGCTTTCTAAGGACCCCGCCATTCAACCCTGCCACTTGCGCTTGACAAAAAATACTCCGCTCGGTAAATATTGGACGTCCAGTGCCTTGGGTATAGGTGCAAGTGACAAGATTAGATATAGTTTCTTTTTCTGGCAAAAATATGTCATATCAATACATCTAAAACTTTGCAGTGTTAAAAAGTTATGTGGGTGTAAAGTTTTATAGATTTTGTTCCACAATTACGCCTTATGAATAGTAATTAAATCACGTAGATAAATCACAAATAGATAAATATACAAAGATGATTAAAATTTAGTAAAAATAAGTTAATCTCTTAGTAGAAAATGTACACATTCTACATAATTATTTTTTCACTTCTACAAAAGTGCATTTCAACTACTTGTTCTAAATTCAACTTCATCCACAATAACACGATTTCAACCTAAATTGATAATTTAAAAGGGAGATTTAGGAATCGTTAACTCTCGTGTCTTAGGACAATACTAACCAGCAATGTAGGCTCGGGTCCTTTTAACGCCACTCGTATGTTTGAAGACGACGGGTATTACAAGTCCATTAGGTTGGCTTGCGTACACGCTGGTGTCCACATGGAAGTGGAGGGAATACGCCCGATTAGCATTGAGAAACTAGGCTTTGCCTGTCGTATCAATATGAAAAAAAAAATTATAACTGTTTGAATGGGCCTTGTTTAACCGACCTCAAAAAATGAGGAGGCTCTGAATTCGTCGCGTATGTTTTTTTTATTTTGTTTTTGTGTGATTTTCTTTTAGAATTCGATGGAGTTTACTCTATACTCCTGAGGTGATCCCATTGTCACCAAAGTCAGGATCTCATGATGGGATCCTAGGAAAATCGAGGGAAACCCTTACATATTATAGTCACGTCCAACGTGTTTCATGTTTTATTCGAAGCTATTCAAGTATTTGCGTCTGGTAATAATGAGCCGAGGTGATGATCGCAGGATCCATAACTTTTAGCAGTTATAGGTTAGTTTTAAAAATAGGCACGCATTGACCCTTAGTTGTGTACTTTAAAGTTACATTGGTGTGCTGGTCATAAATTCACCAAAAAGACAAAAAAGTGAATACACATAATATCACATTTTTATATTGAAGTCGGTGCTAAATGATGATCTCCTATAGAAAGTTTTAACAATTTGCACCGACTTCAACATTGGAATGTGATGTTATGTGTATTCCCATATTATTTTTGCCTTTAAGTGTGTTTTTTTTGAAAAAAAAATACGAGGTGGAATGCTGTTGCGTACCGTAGGTACCTGCCAATCGCTAGTCGACAGGCGTGTGTAGGACTCTCCCAACACAGTGCGGAGTATATCCACTAAACCACCTCGATGTCCATATTGTCCTTAGACAAGGCGATCTAGGGACTGTAAAACAATTTCTCCGGATCACCCCGAGAAGGTCGGTGGCGCTGTGGACTCGGCACTTGCCTTCCCGAGGTTCGTGACCCGCCATGTACCAATGTGTTTTTCGTTTCGAATTTCATATGTACATTTGTCTGACGCTCCTACGGTGAAGGAAAACATCGTGAGGCAACCTGCATATATCTGAGAAGAATTTCAATGGTGTATGTGAAGTCGACTAATTCGCACTGGGCCAGCGTGGTTGACTAAGGCCTAATCACCCTAACATAGGGTAGGCTCGAACCCCTCGGTGGGGACGTATATGAGCTGTGATGATGACCCCGAGAAGTCCTGGCCGCTACGGTGCTTATATAGGCCTACTGAATATTTGCTAGTTGCTAGAGAGTTGAAATAGTTGTTTTTCCTCACTGTATAACATATTACAGAATTATTTTAAAATGATGCATACTGTGCCTACAGTTTGAAAATATAAAGTATTTATTTAGTTTAAATAAGTGTTAGATTTTTTATATATTACATTTTTTTAGATATGTTCTATTAAATTCTTGAGAACACTTATTCATCAGCTCAAAGGATCATCATGGATACACAGTTAAAAGCAATCTTTTGACCAAAAAGGTAAATTCAAACCAATGTCTATTTGTCAGATAAATACGAGTATATAGCAAACTTAGGTAACGTCAAATTCAAAACCCTTGGATTATGAATTCCGTTAAAAAAAACCTAATCGAACACAAGCCTAATTACAGGAATAAACAGCACTAATGCAATTTAGAAGACTGAATGCTTAAATGAATCAAGCCCAATAAACAGGTTCATAAAAGAAATATTTTCTAACTAGCCCCCTAGCGCCACTCCGATTGAACGCGTTCATTTATTTGTCTATCCCCATTATGATTTCGGACAAAAGCCTCAAGTGTTTGGCTGGCTGGAGAGACGAATAAACAGTCAAACACTTCGGGTTCCCACGGAAGACGCCTGGTGACCTGAGGTGACCCAATATATTGATTTTTGGCAGTCGAGTAGAGCAACATCTGAACTGTTATTATAAAATCTTTGTCGGAATACGAGTAAGTAAATGGAAAATGTAAGCTGACAAGTCAACATTGAAATACTTAAATATGTGGGAGCGTAATTTATTTTAGATGTTTCGTAACCATATTATACAATTAACAGTAGAGGGTTATTAGAAGTATTTTACTTTATTAAATATAAAACCGACATTAACCGACATAGTTTATTATTAGGAAAGTTTCTGTTATGAGGAAAAAATATATATATTCTTAGTTTAAATTGTGATTACATCCTTTTAATTCCATCCATCATCCGTGCCTTACAACGCTTTTTTCCGAGTATTTTATGTAGGAGCGAATGCGAGATATACGAAAAGCAAGCATTCTCGAAACATAAAACGTTTACACCAAATTTAAAACTGTGTAATGGTGCAAATGAATAAAGCAGGACTTCCTACAAACCACAAAGAGTGCACATGGACCGAGGATATAAATATTTACAGCGACAATTACATCGAACGTCTTCAATAAGGTATTGCTTCGAACATACATACTCGTATACATGACTATCATACAATCTACACATAATATCAAGAGCTAAACGGATTCGAATCAAGGACGCCAAAGGAATTTCTACCGGCTCTTCATGACAATCAACACAGATAATTTTAAAGCGTACATCGTTCGAACGATAACAAACTAATGATTACGTTGAAAACAAAGTTATCTTGATGAGACAGTTAGTAAGACACTCCATTAATAACACTGAACATATAAATAATAACATCATTACTAAAAGGTTGGACCACCCAAAATCATCACCTCACAAGTACTAGCCCTGTGATCGTAAACTAAATGAGATAAGAAAATGACTCGAGATGGAAGACGAAAAATTAAGGGAAACCGCTCTGACGGTAATTGTGGACGCGATCACGCGATCGGACGGCAATTTGCATACGATATGACGAGCTAATGGATGTAAGATACCATTTTTTATGAACATTTTGTGCATAAGCATTCACGTACAATCGTTATTAGCATAGATAACGCGCAAAGATCAATGACTGTAGACGATTTTGGACGTCTTTGTACAGATTTATGGATACGCTCACGGAAAGTGTACGGAAAAGCCGAGTTCGTGTACCACCGAATGCTCCGCTACATCTCATGAAAATTAATACAAACTTGGGAGGCAAACTAACTATGTGGTTCTTAGTAGGTACTAACATGTTTTTGTTGAAGATAATACTCACCTATATCATACCGTTTAGTCAGGGCACGCCGATGAGTCGACGCATTTTCAGTTTTTCTCGAAACGATTGACAAATATTTTTATTTCAGATTTAAAAATACGATTAATCATCGTCAAAAAGCCTATGTCACTCAGGAATAATGAAGCTTTCTAATGGTAAGTTTTTAAAATCGGTTCAGGAGGTCATTATCTACTTTTTAGGTTACTTCCTATACAAACAAACATCGACAATATTGAAAAGGAAACACAGCTCTTGCAGCGTATAGCGCCATCCCGCTTTCAATACGGTTTTAATATTGTTTGGGCAAGGGATTGACCTAGAATATGTATTCTAAGAAAACCGTGATAAGCTTACACCACCATACCGTGGCTTTAGATTTACAATCAAAAATATACCTCGAAAATATTATAATAAAGACACATTTTTGATTCAAAAAAATGTGGATATTTGTTATCAATTAACAAAAGGTTATACAAAATTTTATACACCTAACCTTTAGCAACAATCATGATGAAATATGTTATTTCAGAATGAATGTTATCAACTTACACATTACATCAATAGACCTTATCTGAGTAAAATATATTATAAGCTTTTTATAAATTCTTATTGAAATATCAATCATAATGTTTATTTCTAAGTAAATATTGATGATTATTAGCTCACTGAGTGTTTATTGCTGCCTTGTAAATTTAATGTCCATTACATCTTTATTATCTAGGTATTAAGGCATTTCTAAATCTTCTTCTTCTATTCTTCTTATATAAACAAAAATGGATCGCCAAATGTGTTGCTAAGCGCACAACTCGAGAACGGGTGGACAGATTCGGCTGATTTTTTTATATTTTCCTTAAGGCACAAGGAAGGTCCTTATGGAGAGAAACATATAAAAATTGCGGGGAAAATAGTAAAAACTCACGTCTTTTCCCATACAAATCACAGATTAAATAACTTTTGATAGAACGAAGTCTGTCCGGGCAGCTAGTGAAAAATAAAATCATGTGACATCGTTTTAGTCACAGACATGAATCTAAATAGAGCCGTTTACTTCGCGTGAAGAGAGGAAAGGTAAGTTACCTTTTACCTTTCCTCTCTTCACGCGAAGTACTCCTCTTTCTAAACTGTTTTAGTTAGTGAGCTCCATCGAAACTTTGAAAACCACCAATTGTGCCGTATGCATAATAATGGTATTTTGACATCATAGTCAGGAAAGAAAATGTATCTCTCGGTTTTCTTACAGATTTAATGATTGACGTCACCTTAGTTAGATTGATGTATGTCATTGTGGTTACAATCCTGTCTCTATCTGTCTAATGTCAAAATGAATTCCTTATAAATCTTTAACAAGTTGATTCTCGGTGATGCTTTAGCTGAAAAAAATGAAAATATTCCTCGATTAGGTCTCGCACCAACTCATAACCATACCCACCACCCACTCATCATCAAAGGTTGACTGGAAGAGATCTCTTTACGGGATAAGTCCGCCTTTTGTATAAACGTGTTATATTTACAGTGTGTTTAATGTTTTTAATTTATATATTGCTTGTTTATACACGGTTATTTTTTTATCACCCTGGAAAATAGGGACGCTTCAGGACACATCCAATATTATATAAAAAATAAAAAAAATGAAATAAAAAAATATATTAAAAAAAATAAAAAAATCTCTAAAAATGCTGCTCTCAACTAGTGCAGCATTTTTTGTATTTTTTAAAAAATTAATATAAAATTAAGGTTATTTTTTTTAATTATATTTAAATCATTCTAATACCATGTCGTGAAGCGTCCCTTAAATTTTCCAGGGTGATAAAAAAATAACCGTGTATAATAAAGATATCCTACAATACAATACGTAACGATAACGTACGCTGTGATCCTTACAGGGGTTAGATTTAGGTTAATCGTGGTTCTGGCAAGAGATTTACGGCTAGGTGACTATAGTTAGGTATATGATATCTGGTGGTCGATTTGCTTGCTTGGAAATCGTGATGTTTAAAAAACAAGGGGATATTTCTTCAATCATAACTCTGGAAGAAATATGGCGCTTTGACAAATTTTCTATATACAAACTGTAATATTTATTGGTCGGATAAGTTATCTGGTTATTGAAGAATTGTCTCTAAGGCAGAATTTCAAAATCATAAAATACTCCGCATCTGTCAATATACTTGCTCTATGTGCCTAACTGTACATAAAAGGCGCTACTAAAATATGCATCGACAGTTTTGGAAGGCGTTCCGAGGTGTAATGAGCATATTTAGCGAACGAACATTATTTAAAAATAATTTATTGGACGAAATCGTAGGGTGTATCCACATTGACCATTTAGTTTTTAGTTAAAAATGAAAATATGTTGAATGCACTTACATAACTTTTATCCACTATTTATTTTTACTATGGAGTTTAATACGCACTGGTTATAGTAAATATAGGAAGCAGTACCGCTATCTATTTCAATTACATAAAACGTATTTACGAATCATCAGCAGAAGACCTCGTTACATGCCAGTTATACTATTTCACCTTTTCTGACTGGTGTGACAATAGGCTAGATGACAAAAAAATTTTTTTGCTTTAATAGAAGCTTATTCATATAATAAACAGAAAGAGAAAAATCGGTTTTCGAATAACTATAAAAACAACCAAAACATAAGGTATTAAAGATTTTTCTCCATCCCTTTCTAGCAAAACGGCAATTTACAAGGAGTTTATATGGCCGTACTTAACAATGACGTCACGGTTGATGTCGGATCTCTCTGTCTAATCGCCTTCAAATTAACAACTTAAAAAACTTATATCTAATGTATTTATAAGCCGATTTTAATTCTAATTTCACAGGATTGCATCTTTTTCCACGGTATTTTAATATTTAATGTCGAGACATAAATATTAGAATTCAGTCATCATCCCAATTGTCAAAATATTTGCCATATCTCATATATTTTTTGACAATTTTTGCTTTTGTCAGAGATGGCGAATTAGGGGCCTGGTCCTACAAGAAGAAATTTATTGTAGGTAGCTTATAAGCATATGCATGGCGCTAAGAAATTATCCAGCCCTGCTGTGCAAAAAATTGCAATCCTGTCTCTTCATTATCAATACACTTCACTAACAATGTGTGCGATACAGTACTATTTGCAGATGATACTTCTTTGATATTTATAAGGTTGACAGATGAAATGAAAATACGACGTTGTAAATAGTATTTACTCTTTCTAAAGTATTCCATTGGTTCACAATTAATAACTTAACGTTAAATTCAAATAAAACTAAATGTATAAAATTTCTTTGCCAAATGTAAGGAAAGTGGATACTATTGTGGAAATAAATAATCAAATTATTGAATTCATTGATTGTACCAAATTTTTTGGTATTAAATTAGATTCACGTTTGCAGTGGGGCCCACATATTGAGTCCTTGGCAAACAGACTTAGCTCTGCGGCATATGCAGTTAAAAAAATAAGACAACTTATAAGTTGATTTGCCAAGGACTCAATATGTGGGTCCCACTGCAAACGTGAATCTAATTTAATGCCAAACAATTTGGTACAATCATTAGTATACTAATGTTGAAACGGCAAGATTGATTTATTTTAGTTCTTTTCACAGTGTTATGTCGTATGGACTACTACTGTGGAGATCGGCTGTTAGTATAGAAAGTATATTCGTACTTCAAGAAAGAGCAGTTTGAGCTATTTATAATTTACGAACAAGGGATTCTCTAAGAGATTTATTTAGAGAAATTAATATATTGACTTTAGCAGGACAATACATTTATGAAAAGTTGATTTATGTCTATAAGAATTATAATACATTTATTTTGAAACCAATTTCCAAGTTCACCAGTTAAACTCAAGAAATAAAAACAAGCTTGCCGTTCCAACGTACAGGCTCCAAAAAACTAGAGGCTCATTTATGGGGAAATGTATAACTTTTTACAACAAAGTTCCACAAAGTGTAACTGACTTGCCTTTTGATAAGTTTAAAGCGCATGTAAAAAAGACTAATGAGTAAAGGATATTATAAAGTCAACAATTATTTAAATGATGCCAATGCCTGGTCTTAATTTGAAGTTATTATTCGTTATAATGTCAATAATCGTTTTGTTGTTGTATAGCTATTGATGATGTAAACAAATATTGTAGTCAGAAAAGAACTGACACTGATTTTGAATTAGACTAAGTTATCATAAATTTGGTAATAACATAATTTATTGTATAATTGCTTATTATCTATAACTTTTTTTTGACATTTTAAGTGTATGTAAGCATACCGATTGTATTTTTTTAACTTTCAGTGACTATGTAACATAACCAAAATTGTAAATGGCGATTTAAAAGAGGAGATAAAAAATTTTGACCTTTCGAGTTTCTTGCCTGTTCTTCTCAAGCAGGCTCTCTCAATTTCCGAACAGGTGTAGATTCAACCTTTTTTTTTCATTCCTACTTGTATTTGCAGACCTCTTGAGTATATTCAGGATGTATGCACATACAAGGTTAAATATGTTTCCTTTAAATTAAAATGATTTGCTTTGTTTTGACATCCATAAGTGCCTGTAAAGGCCTATGTTGAAAAAGGATTTTTCAATTTGAATACCTTTTTTTATAAGTACAAAAAAGTTTGCAAACAAGCAGACTACCCACTTTTTTCAAAAAATAGTTAGTACGGTATTCTTGTACTCATAATTTAGCTTGCTAGCTTTCCGCTCGCGGCTTCGCCCGCGATATTATTGTTTTCCCGTGGGAATTTTTATTTTCCCGTACTAAAAATAATTTTGTAGCCTATTTAAGTCCGGATAATAAATTTTAAAGAAATTGGAGCAGATGTTAAATATTTTCCATAGAAACTTTCAACCCCTATTTAGAACCCTAAGGGGGTGAATTTCAATAAACCATGAAACACGTATTCAATGAAAAATTTTTAAGAGCACGAATCTCAAGTTTTTTCAAAATCGATGCTAATTTAAAGATTTTTCCATACATACTTGCAACCCCTATTTCATCTCTTTAGGGTTAAAATTTTTTAAAATCCCTTCTTAGTGTGCGTCCGCATTTTGAATTGAAACAACTGTCCAAAGGACAATGTCGAAAATCGCCCCATGACCAACAAAGATTTGATTAACGTCATAATTATATGCATATTTTATAACAGTCATAACAAATATATGTATTTGACGGACAAATCAAAAATATATAAAAGTACTTTTAGAAACAAAACCAAATGAAGTAAAATATAGGAATGGTTGTTGTTACCTTATCTCGACTGAATAAAATTAAGTCGATTCTATGTAGGTATGGACATTTATTTATTTGTGTAGATTAAGTTTTTCATACGTCATTTGACTACTCACGCGCTGTCGCTTGTTAGTTCGTTGTGTTTTTGACTTGCTTTATAATTTTGGAATTTTTTGTTATTCACTACGTGGCCATAATAACGTTCTTTGATTGATTGCAATAATTATTATTTTAATAATTGTAAACGTATGGACTATGTGTATTGCTCTAACGAAATAAAGTGTTACTTCAACTAACCTCAAAATCTGATTCATTTTCATATTTAATTCAATTTCGAAGCTTGTCCGTAGTAAATGATGTGAACATACAGTATTTACTAATGTCTAATTGTACGAAAAGCATTTTTTCACTGCTGTTGGTATTGGGGCGAACAATGTATGGACGCAGAGCAATGTCCTTTCACGTTTCTACCATTAGCGGTTACGGCTGTGCGTGCGTCTATAGATGGGAACATCTCCTTTTATATATATATATATATATACATATATATATAGATGATTATTCCTAAGATGATGATTGATTACAGGGTCTTAAAAAATCTAATCTAATTGGTACGGTAACAAACAAGACAACAAAGATAACAAAGATCAAAGACTTTCGTCTTAAGAAGGACGCGTAGAAGTCGAAAAATAACAAGATGTAAATTTTTTTCCAGTTTTTGCAACATTTTTCAATGATGCTTAGCTCCTATTAGTCGTAGCATGATGTTATATAGCCTATAGCCTTTCTCGATAAATGGACTAACCAACACAAAAATAAGTTTTCAATTTGAATCAGTAGTTCTTGAGATTAGCGCGTTCAACCAAACAAACAAACAAACATTTCAGCTTTATAATATTGGTATAGATAACTGCGCAGACGACGCAAAAGATCGAGTATCGCCCTGATATTTATTGCAATATCAGTTTATTTTCCTATAAACAGTCCGAGTTTCCTATATGATACATAATATTTGTTTTACAGTGGCATATAATAATATAATATTAATATTGTTTAACATATTTGTTTTGTCTTGCAATACATAATATAAAACAAAGCACGAGGTACGTTCACTACTCTGAATAGCTGTTAATTTTTATATCCTTCTTGAAACCATGCTTTGGAGGCGTGAGGTTATAATTATGCGCTAATTAAACGTGTGCGTCTCTTTGTTTAGGTGGAAAGGATCTAAGGATGCCTAGTTTGCGCTAATGGACGTCGGACAGACACAAACACGAACAAATAATATTGTGTTGAGTTTTCTTAAGACCCGCTTTAACTCTTTTGTTATTTCTAACATTCATTTTATGATTTAGACGCACATTGCTATATTTTAAATATTATAGGAACAAGAGAACTATACTTATTCCTAATCTTTTGTGAAATATTAAAAAAATGCATGTTTAAATGATCTATGGTGGTTTGTCAAGTTGGGATCATTTAATTTAATTAAGGTGTTGATTTCGATTTTTTCTAAAGGGTTTCTTTCACACATGTCCCTGCCAATAGAACAATCAAAATCGTTGTAATCAGGTCGACCTTTGCTAACTATCATAGTTTGCTTGTCTTATAAGCCTTTCGTATGCAAGGTGTTTGGTCAATAGGTACTCTATCAAGCCGACACCTACCCATGTGACCATTCGAAAGTGTGAAATTTATTTTCAAATTTCTAAATTTTTTTTCACTGACCCAATTATTCAAAGTTAATTTGTCAATATCTATTTTTTTATGACAAGCTTTTATATTACTATTTTAACATGGCTAGGTTTCAGCTTAACCAAACACGGTGTATATAAAAGGCAACAGTAACTGATCCAACAATCTGTAGTGCTCAGTACCACTCCCAGCAGCGGCAGTGTTATCCCCGGCAGCTCTTCCACTCATCCTTCTGTCAGTCACAAGCCATCTCTCTCTCTCTCCCTTTTCCTTCCTTCCTTTCTAACAACACGTCTCTCTCCTTATTAACAAACTCTACATTTCCTTTCCTCACATTCCTCAAAACCTTTCAGCGAACCCATGCTGGACGTTATCCCATTTTACACCATCTCTCTACCATCCGCGTATACAATGTTGGTACTGTCAAAGTAACTTTTCAATGACGTCTTATGCGTAGACGTAAAGGTGCGGTCTGTAGTAAAGAATCTTCTTCATTTTTTTTGCTTCATTTCTTCATTTTTTGCATTATGTGACAAAATGTTTTTGGTAAAACCAAGAACTCTCAGAGAACTCTCTCCAAGAACTCAGAAGAATTTTTAGTTTCATTAATTTGATTTGTTAATTAAAGTGAGAACTATTATTTATTTTATGACAAACATGTTTCATGTGAAATTAAAATGTGGCAACTACCAATCCGAATTACGAAGAATCTGCAATACGACGAATCGCGAAGGGTTAAGGGTCTTGAAAATAAAAGTCATAATATTTTATGTGCTCTTGACCACTATGAGATTAAATTTTAGCCATTTTAGTAAGTAAAATCAGTTTGGTCCAAATTGATGCAGCACAGCATTGATGTCCAAATTCCCGCGAGAAACATCACTGTCAGCATAAATATAAATAAATTACTATTTATAACCCGATATAAATATCTGTCCATTTTCTTTATACAAGGAAAACATACTGTGGAATATTAGTTTTCAATTCTTAAGCCATATATCAGCCATTCAAGATATTAACTGTAGTTATGTCCTCCGTTACAATAATGTTACAGAAGTTCCCCTTGAATTACTGCTTTATTTTTTTTTTTGTATATATTGTTGAAAATGAGAAACTACTATCAAGCTGTCAAGATGACTATAAAATAATTATCCCATAAAGTGCGTTACAGGAGCGTACCCTTTTAGGAAGTATAAAAGTTTAAATCATGCGAGATATTATGTGCACATTACGAAGTTTGGTAAGTATGTTTTTTTTTCATGTGTGTTTGTCTTAAATTAACAATATTTTGTTTTATATTCTGTATGTGCGTTTGTAGTAACGAGACCGCATGCCCTCTGTACGTAAAATTATACCCAAATTAATTTTAAAAACGCCTCAAGCGGTATGTAGGTATCCCTAGATCAACTTTATACATAATAAAATAATCTAATCACCAAATTAACCTATCATATATTGTATTATGAGATACTTCAACAGGTCTAACTTATTTCAATTGTAGTCAAGACCGTCAGCTGTCGCCCTCAATCAAAACTAAACCTGTGACCTTTGAAATTCAGACAAATGACTGTCCTCCTTTGATTGGCATTAACATAGCATCGTGCTTTAAGGTTTTATTGTAGAATTGGCACAACCTCGTAAGATTATTAAACTTAGAAGACAATAAGTATGAATTATTTATATACATAAATTACATAATAGAAATAGTGTGCTCTATTTCAAGAACGGTTAAGTTGATATTGGGTTTTAGAATATGGTGGAATAATAGACAATAAAAAGTTACACGTGCCCGCTTTATAATTAGGCTCAGACCAAGGAAATCAAAGGACATGAAATACCTACAAAAAAGCGCGCCAATAATCTAATAGTGGTGCTCTAAGATGGGATTTCACACTTATGATATGTTTTTCTTCATACAGTTTATTTAAAAAATCAATGAAATCATAGAACTGTAAAATGCACTCACAAACAATGCTCACTGACTGATCTTTTTCACAACAACACGGCGCTCTATAATGGCAGACTGGCCGCAAATTTATTCGTGCCGTAGTTAATTTATTGCGTGTCCATTGGTTTCTTTGGCCTGAGTTACTAGAACTAATGAGACACGCGTTAGACAGACTGTCTACAAATTTAAAAATGGATCCTTCTAGTTTTGGTTGACTTAATTCGCCTATGACTGCTTTGCTTGCTTTGCTTGCTTTTATCTTTTTAAAAGGCTCTACATTTACTGACAGCATTTATGCTAACTATCTATATTTCATGCGAAAAAGTGTGTGGGATTCCCCCACTGAAGGAAGGGACTATCCTTTTACCCCTTTATCGTTTATAATTTTTTTTGTCTTATTCTAACTCAAATTGTATGTATACCTATAAGGGAATGATTCAAAATCAGATTATAAAAAAATGCTTAAACGTTTATGGATTCGGATTTATGGAGTTTCTTAACTGCTGTTCTATTAATTTGGAATATTATTCCGTTCTTAGTCTTTTTATAGTACAACTATTATGAAACCTATTATCGTCTTCTCAAAATATTATAAAAAAGGTGGCCAATCTTTGCTCAGTTTTGAGGCCATTTGGGATCAAAACAAATCACCAATTAAACTTGCTATCGCATCTTTGGTACTCCCCGATTGAGACGTCTAGATCTACAATCGAATTACACTGGACGCAATATTTTTTTTCAGTTTGGTTGGTGTTATAGTTGTTATTACATCTATTCTGAACAATGAACAGTATAGTTGTGTTATTACGAGTAGGTTTTCGAAATTTAAGACCCACGCATTGGCGTATCTAGAGTTTTTTTCTGGAGTGGGCCTGGCCCTTCATTTTTGTTAAGTTATCACTGTTTGGCGTTCATCATAGAATTTTGAAACCGTAGCCTAACATCCTGGGGTGGGCACTACTAGACCATTCTGGGGTAGACACGGCCCACCCGGCCTCCCCTCTATATACGCCTATAGACCCACGTGGTTGAAAATTGCATGTGATGCTTGTCTCCACCTTCGGTCTTATCAAGAAAGCTAAATGTTTAACAACTTAACAAAGTAAGGAATACCAAGTGGAGATACCCAACCTGTATTACTTGCTCGAAACCCACGAGGAATAAAGACTCAGGATACCGTAGTTGTTATTACCTTCGCAAAAACTCACGTGACACTGTAATGTCCATCTGCGATTAAGGAACATTGCAAGGAAAAATGACAGATAAAACTTAGTGGATATGGAGTGATATTAATAGATATTAATCGTTACGTTTCATGTAAAAATATGCGTATGCGCATTCTAATCACAGTGCTTGTGGTCTTATCTGGAGCTGGTGATGATGATAAAACTAAATCAATTGTTACTACGTCGTCGGCCGTCTGGTGCCAATTTTTGGAGTATGTGAATGTTATACGTAAGTACGAGTATATTACAGCCATACATTTTGATTTATTTTCAAATATTTTGAAAATATAATTTTTCGATTTTCTACACTAACTAAAGTTACTCACCTTTTTAACCGACTTCGCATAAAGAGTAAGTTTTCAATTCGACTGTATGTTTTTTGATGTTTGTTATGCGATTATTCTGTTAATTGTAAACTGATTTTCAAAATACTAATATAAGTACAGAGGTGGTCCCATTGTCACTAAGTCAGGATGGTGACAAGATCCCAGAAAAATCGACAAAAACCGTTAAATTTCAAAGCCATGTCTAATGTTTAAAAGGAGGAGGTTCTATGTTCGGCTGTATCTATTTTCTAATGTATATTCACCGATTACTCCGCCATTTGTGGACCGATTTTCAAAAGTCTTTGTAATCGAAAGAGTATACTCCCGAGGCGGTCTCATTGTCATCATGTCATGATCTGATAATAGGATCCTATGAAAATCGAGGGAAACCCTTGAATTTCATAGGTACGTCCAACGTGTTTCATGTTTTTGCTGAAGATATTCAGGTATTTACACCTGGTAGTCATCATATTATGTTACTGAGCTGATGATGGAAGGTTTCTGGTAGGTTAGGAGTTCGGGAATAATTATTTCAGTACTGTTTAGAGCAAAAGACGTTTTATTTAAAGTTATTCTGGTGTTTGCCTTGGCTCAAATTCTAAAACATTTATTATAAGCTAAAAACATTGAAAAAAAAACAAAAAAACCGACTTCAAAAACAACCATAAGTCATAAATAATATAAGAATACATACAAAATCACAGTTTTATATTGAAGTCGGTGCCAAGCAATGATCACCTGGAAATACTTAAAAAATGAAAAGAACAATTGATATAGTTACTTAAAATTTGGCACCAACTACAATATAAAACTGTAATTTTGTATGTATTCTTATATTATTTATGACTTTTTGGTGTTTTTGAAGTCTGTTGAAGAAATTTTTGTAAAATATTTTCTGAAGCTATTCAGGTGTTTGCGTCCGGTAGTTATCGTCTTAAGGATTTTTCCAATATGATAAGCTGATAATGGGAGGATCTTTGACTTTTAGGAGTAAGAGACTATTTTTTTAATAAAGTCACGTATTAACTCTTAGCTGTATTCTTTCAAATTGCTTCGGTGAACTGGTATCAAAATCACTAATATATACACTACCGGACACCTAAATCGAGCTTGCAGTTTTGGATTGTAACGTCCATAACTTTAATAAATATTTAGACAACCAAATAGTTTTAATGCCATTTTGTAGCTGACGTATTCATGTTCAATCTGACGTGCTGATTGTGCATATGCCAGCTATAAAATTGTATAAAACTTTTTGTCGCTCAAACATTTTTTCAAAGTTATGGACGATATAATCCAAAAGTGCAAGGTGTCTTGATTTAGGTGTCCGAGAGTGTATTTTACAAAAATAAAAACCGACTTCAAAAACACAAAAAAAAACTAAAATTATATGACAATACATACACCATCACAGTTTTATTTTGAAATTGGTGCCAAACTTCAACTAATTACATTAGTTAGATACATTTTTAAGATTTTCCAGGAGATCATTGCTTGGCACCGGCTTCAATACGAAAATGAGAACTTGTGTGTATTATTATATTATTTTTTACTTGTTTATGTTTTGAAGTAGTTTTTTATTTATTTGGGATAATTGATGATGATGCTTGTTGAAGAAAAAGAGATATTTAAATGGATGTCGCATATTTCTTACGTCTTATTCATGTCATTAACAACATTTTGATCTTTTGAACAAAATGTTGTCAAAACAATATTTTGACGGTCATTTATTTCTACTATAACCGTCAATCAAAATATCACTTAAGTTACCGAAGCGGCCAAGAAGTATAATTTTCATTTTCCTAAAATAACGAACTAAATTATTCTAAGTGCTAAGAGGTATCGCTACTCTATCCTTGAAGCTGAGAAAAAGCTGAGAAATCTCCAAACAGATCGGCTGTTTGGAGATCTTTGGGATAGGCCTATGTCCAAAAATTACAGATCTTTCAGCTAAAATGATGATGAACTCAGTGCTTCCCTTAATTTGAACTGTTGCCACTAGATGCTTCTTAGTGATTTTAATTTGAATACTAAATTACCAATCGTAAAATCACACAGTGCACCTGTGTTTGCGCAGACAATTGTGCATTACAAAATCTCCTGTTCTATATGACTAGTCCTTATTAAAATTGACCGATATGGCTGGAAACCGTTAAGGATTGTTGATAGTGGTTACAATAAACCTAAGGGCTTTTTTTGTTATCATAGGCTTGGCAAGGCAAGGAACATCTATTAATGTTACCGCATACTATGTAATTAATCAGTGCCTCGAGACTATTATTAAGCGAACTAGTCTTGGTATGGAGATGTTGCTACTATATTTTTTTTTCTAATAATTATTATTCCAAATTGTGTAAAATTTGCATACAATATGACTAGTTCGGAATAGTGGCGCCGAGTTACGCCCACGCCTCTAAAATGATACTTTGTCTAAGTAAACTCGCTTCTGTATTTTGGGACTTTCTAGTGTATGTCTTACTTAATAGTGGGACATTGATCTACTTTTCTTCTTTTAAAATTGTGACATTTTTTATTATTTCAGTAACCTCTCGAGCCAGTATGAGCTGTTTCTTGATCACAAAAAGTGTTCAAGAAGAGTTAAAGCGTATTAAAAGGTACCGGAAAAGAATCGCTTTAAATAGAACGTTGGCTTATGAAGCTTAAATTAACTCTGCTAGGAAGGCTATAAACTACTTGGCAGAATATATGAGCAAGAAAACAACAAAATTGATTTTTTTCTCGCTCATATTAGTGTATTTGGGACTTGGGACGTCCATTTTAATGTTAGGTTGCGATATTGATACGAAGAGCTTCGGTCGGTGGCGCTGTGGACTCGGCACAGGTCATCTAATCGCGAGGTCCGGAGCTCGATCCTGCCATGTACCAATGTGTCTTTTGTTTTCAGGGTTCCGTACGTCCGAATAAAAAAACAGAACCCTTATAGGATCACTCGTGTGTCCGTCTGTCTGTCGGTCACAGTCAATTATCTCCGAATCTACTAGACCGATTACGTTGAAATTTGGTACACATATCAATTTCTATGACCCAAACGCAGAGGTGAGTAGATGAAATCTGTATATGGGAGGTCATTTTTGGGGGGAAGGTGGAAAATTTTAAAAAAATTGAAAACTGCATCGTGTGACATATTAAATGAAAGGTCTTGTTGTGAAGATCTTAAATGTATATTTTTGTAATTTTAAAATAAGTAGTTTATAGGAAAACCTATAAGAAGTCCATGATATTAAAATAACATGGTAAATCACTCAATTTAAGTAACATCGTACAGGACTCTCTTCACGCGAGTTCAACTCTCACTTGGCCGGTTTTTTCATTGTACCTACCTAGACCTACATTTCTCCGACGCTCCTATGGCGAAGGAAAACATCGTGCGTGAGACAACCTGCATACAATTGCGAAGAAATTCAAAGGTGTATGTGAAGTCGACCAATCCACACTGGGTCAGCGTGGTTGACTAAGGCCTAAACACCTTAACTTAGGGCAGGCTCGAGCCCGTTCGGGGAATGGCTAGCGCCGATCCCGAATGTGCCTCCATGGGGGTGGAAGTTACTGGAGGGTGGATTTACCAGGTATGGGGTTTATACCCGAGTCCAGTGGCATATCCAAGGGGCGACCTTATTCGCTTTTCAGTCCCTTGTCGAATCGTAAAGAGATTAACCCGCACAAAAAAAAGGGTAGGCACGAGTCCGTCGGTGGGGACGAAAGTGAGCTGTGATGATAGTATTGGCATTGAGATGCTATACAACTTCGTCGGTTCAAGCAATATGTTATGATTTCACTTCGTCATACTGGTATTTCCTCGTCGAATCACAACTTCGGCTGTTGCAGTCAGAATGTGAGGCTCCGCTAACTCCTGGCAGTTGCTTCGATCGTGAAATACCCACTTCTTTCTAACAATAGTTTTCTATTACCTATCTTATTGCCTAAACCTCTTTTGTGTCGCCATTTGAATTGTTTTCTATTTTTGTAGGTAATATTGTTTTTTTATGACAACACCTTAGATTTAGAATTGATCAGAAATTGAACTGAACTGAAATTGGTTTATCTATACTGATATTATAAAGAGGAAAGATATGATTGTTTGTTTATTTGTATTGAATAGGTTTCGAAACTACTGAACCGATTTTGATGAAAGTTGGTATAGTGGTAGACCAGGGGAAGGACATAGAGTAATTTTCCTACGGGAAAAATCTGACGGGAAAGAGTTTTACTACGGGAAAAGTAAGTTATAATGCAAACAAAGTTGCATACGGTCAGCTATATTTAATAAAGCTGTAGTCATAAAGTCAAGTGCAATTAGGTAAGTACTTATAATTTTAGAAAATCATAATAAATATTGCTTGCGGGTTGTCTATTATTTCAAATGTTAATTAGAGTGGTGACTTGATGAGTGGAGTGTAGGACTGGTATATAAAATGTGTGTTATATCATCCAATAATTAGACCAAATGATATTATGTCAAATATTATGAAAAATATTATTATGTCACAATCAAATCTATTAAAAGTTATTGTTTTATTATTCTAAAGAAATTTTAAATAAATAACTTGAAATATATTTGTATCATCTGAACATTAGGCTACATACATCTTATGTTTTACATTACATTACACACTACGGTTACAAATCGCACTTGACTGTACAATAAACGAGTAATATTCAGTTCGTTGTGAATTTATTAATTCCCTGTTATTCAATAGATACCCAAACTATATTAGGCGCGGTATAGCAAAGTGAGAAATAACGCTTCGCCTTAATAGCAGCACCCAATAAATCGGCTCCCACAATTAGGTGAATTTATTATAAGTTGGAATATGAACGTAGTAATTATTAGTCTCGTTATGCGGTGATTACGAAAATAATGGCTGCTTGCTACACGCGTTATCAAGAAATGCTATACTTGCAAAGTTGCAATGATATTGGTAAGTCATTTCAGCAGTGTCAGCAAGGAGCTGATTTTTTTCATTACCAATAAGTATTCTGAAAGTAGGTCAATGTTTACCTAAGTACACAGATTGATATTATCAGCTAGAACTATAAAAATAAATGTAAAAGAAAATTGTGAATTACTATAACTTGTTTCATCGCTTTAAAAATACATTTTTATTTGAGGAAATTATATATATATATTTTTAACGTATAAAGGTGGTACTCGTATAATAAGCTCTCGGGCTACCACCAATCACAACTGACATGAAATATTTTAGCATCATGATCTCAAAGCAAGAGTAATAATGAATAGTAGCTGTTCTTAAAATATCTGTTCGATTAACATTTATTAACAAATGAATATAACCCATCCGCACTCAACCACGAGAAAATTGCTTGACTTTTGTGATCGCAAAAAAAACAGACACATACCTCATGCCGTATTTAAATCGAAAGTACCATATCGTTTACAGTAATGCACGAGGCGCAACGTGCCCTGTTATTAGGAGTTAGTGCCCACTATTTACCGCATCACATTCTATTTATCGGCATCCTCGTGTGAAATTGCTATTGGACGTGTAATGGCGGGGAAGCATCGGACAGTCGAATTAATATCGACCGATTAACAATAATGAACGTTATTTTAAATATGTGTTTGGTGCATGGAAAACTTTGTTACAAAATGGAGAACATTAGACTTTAACAAGTGTTGTATAGTGGGGCCTGAAACCGAAGCAAATTTTGAAAATGGAAGCTCTATGGTCACCGTTGTATCATTATGTTATCCAATCCAACCCATCTTATTAAAATCAAAACTTCCCTCCGCCTTCCAACTCACTATCAAACACTGCACACTCACGCACTAGTCGCGCACAAAAATTTTGCAGTACAGTTAACAATTACAGTTTTAAACGGCCGTCTGGCAGTAGTCAGACGGCCGTTTAAAAAAATGTCAGAAAATTGTGGGTGGCTTATGTAGGAGTATGTAAGTACTCGTAACCCACAATTTTCTAAAACTTTTAAGAATTTTATTATCTTAAATAAAATATGTTCCATTTAAAAACTTTTAACCAAAAAATTCATATTACATTTGCATAAAAAAATGTCCCAGGTTTTACATGAAATCCCATAATAATAACCGCATAATATTCCACCGCCTGTAATAAAACACATTTTAAATTCTCCATCACAAGATTAAATTTCACGAGCATAGCTAAAGGGAAATATTGCAAAAAGCGTGAATTTTCAGAAATCGGGTTAATAGTTTTTAAGCTTAATTTTTATTTACTTAGGTACATACAATAATTAAATTTAATAAAAAAATTGATAATATAGAAATAAATATTAAGCAATAAAGTACAAGGTAACTACTTATAAATATATATTTAAACATCTATCTATAATTTTCATATAAAACATAATGAAATACAATAAAAAAATACTACAGAAAAAGCAAAAGAATAAAATTATAACAAAAAAAAGACAAAAAAGAAAACCTGCCGAAACCCGGGATTGAACCGGGGACCTTTAGATCTTCAGTCTAACGCTCTCCCAACTGAGCTATTTCGGCTGATGTTAGAATATGCGAAATTAATCACAAGTTCTCACGTGTACGTACGTTTTATACGTATATATTACGTACCTATTTGCAGTATTAATTTCTTTAAGTATGCCTATTGTGTTGCCTGCTACCACTGCCTATCAACTATTGAAAAATGGACAACGCACTTAATAGAAAACTGAGGGAAAATGTGTCTCATCTATAGTTGTTAATAAACCGTTTTAAACCAAAATCCGCGGTTTTAAACCCGTTTTAAATTTGTTTAAAACGGTTTTAAACCACGACCACGTGGTCAGTACATTAATAAAATAATACTTTAAAAATCAAGATAAAGAGGTTAATTGAAATCATTTTCAATTTTTATTAAATATAATTAAATCATATATCACACTTTACTACATTTTTAGGATTAGACACACTAAAAACTAACTTGATATTGTATTAATATTAATACAATACATTTTAGTTTTTGTTTTTTTTTTGGTCTCAGCTATTGCACATTTAGAATATACAGTGTGTCCCCGGTTAAGGTGCACAAACGAAAATGGGTGAATCTAGACTACAATTTATCGATAAAAAAAAGAGATTTTTTTTAAATTAAATTGTATTATAATTTGTTTTTTATTTTTTTATTCTCTTTTTAAGACCTTTTGTGTTTGTAAAATTGTAACATTGTAACCACTGCGTGGATTTTGCTGTGTTGGCATTAATTGGTAAAAATAAACATTTAAGTACTCAAAATTTAACACTTTTATGTTTAAAATTAGTGAAAAAAAAATTGTTTTTCTCCCTATTGAGTTGTTTTATGTACTTTTTACTGTACTTTTAAATATTTTTTTTTTTTACTATACAGTGTTAATCTTTTGGCATCATTATTGTTTTTAAAACAAAATCCACGCAGTGGTTACAATGTTACAATTTTACAAACACAAACGGTCTTATTACAAAACCTGGTTTAAACCTGGTCTAAGGTTAGTCTTGGTTTAAAAGTAGTGCGCTTTCACTTGTGTCAATATACATAGATAGAGACAGCGTTAACTTAGTCCTGCCTGGTTTAAACCAGAGGCCTAGTTCTGTTAATAAGTTACAGCCGTATCGAAACTGAACCGTTGCGGTCGACCAATCGGAGCGCGTATATTGCCATTCACTGTTCGATGACGTGATAATGTGGCGTTCCGATTGGTCGATCGCAACGGTTCAGTTTCGATTCGGCTGTAACTTTTTAGTAGAATTGGGCCTCAGGACTAACTTTAGTCTGTGTTTCGTAATAAGACGGAATACGTCTTAAAAAGAGAATAAAAAAATAAAAATCAATATTAAATACAATTTAATTTTAATAATTTTTTTTCTCTTTTTTTATCGATAAATTGTAGTCTAGTTTCACCCATTTTCATTTGTGCACATTATCCGGGGTCACACTGTATTTTGTCGTAATAAATAGCTTTGGAAATTATTTCACCTCAAGCCGGGACGCAACACCAATTTTCTAACAAAACATGTTAGCATTGCCAGTCCGCTGCACCTGTATCTAAAGTGTTTTTGTTTCAAAAATTGCCCTTTGAGGCTTATCTATTTTGAATTAACTTCATCTGTTGTAATTTCCATAATTATTACTATTTCCGACGGGGCATCTAGTTTTTATGTTTATTTTTTTAGATCTCCGAAGATTATGAAAGTGAAGAATCAGATAACAATACGGAATTTATGGAGGAATGTGATCCTCTTTTATTACCATAATATCTAGAAAAGCTTATTCCTTAAATTTGATTTGATTATTAGTTTAGTTGATTAAAACAATTTAAATTGATACCAAAAACCACCAAAACGTAATTAAGTAAAAAAGTTAATAGTTAAAGCTTTGTGTTGTAATTTCTTGATGGAACTCCATGGTATCGGTTTCGATACATCATCGTCAGGCCTGGCGATGATATATCGAAACCGGTCGCAATAACTTAAATATAATAAAGATTTAAGTGGAACTTGTGAAGTTAGTGTTTTAATAACAAAAAAAACAACTTTCGGTTTTTCATTATTTTGACCTGGATATATCTGAAATAAAGAAATGGTGTTGTCTGTAGGAAGTCTCAGTGAATTCTAATACAATAAACTTTAAACTTCTTTTAAACCAATATTAAACCGCCAAATGTGGTTCAAAACGTTTTAAACAAAAAAACGGTTTAAAACCAAATGGTTTTAAACGTTTAAATTTATTTTTGCATCTCTAGTCCCATTCCATTTGTTTTAAATAAAAAAAATAACACCACGTTTTACTTAAAAACATTAAAAAGTTTTAAACAAAAATGTAGAAAATGGTTGGCTTCGCAACTCAATACTGAAAAAAAAAACGTAAAATGTGGGTTGCATCAAGTCAGCATCAGCACACAGTTGAGAAAGTCCTCCTTTTAACCGACTTCACAAAAAAGCTAAAGGTACTGTTTGACCTTTGCACCACTCTTATATCGCTCGTAAGCGTGGCGGTTTTCGTGCAAATGCACATTTAAAAGTGGCGCTTACTGTAGGATGTAAAATTCCTTAGATTATAAAGAAAATATAATCAAAATTAATACTTATACTGTTCTTTCAAATGAAGCTTGTATCTAACGTGACTAAAAGTCCTTTAGACATTATAATTTCCAGCCAACAGATATCGATTGTAAATCTTGATATTAATTTATGATCATGACAATGATATTAAGTGATCATTGTATTGAACATTTAAATTCAATTTCACCCTTCGATTAAGAGCATTTAATTTAAAGTGTAACCCCCGGCGATGGCGTCGTGTTCCGAATGGCCACACTAAATTTCACGGGAGGCCTAATTGATACCACTACTCCTGTTACGAAACCGAGAGAATTTTTTTTAAATATCATTTGCCGGAGTAAGGTTTTTTTTTGTATTTCGAATTTCACACGCAAATTGTATTTCGAATATCACTAGCAAGTTGTTCCGGAAGCGATAGCGCAGTATACAATTTTTATTATTACGAGCAATTTTATAGAATTTTCTCAAGATAAGTATGCAATTAAGAGCGTCGGTGGCGCAGTGGACTCGGCACTTGCCTTCCAATCGGGGGGTCGGGGTTCGAGACCCGCCATGTACCAATGTGTTTTTCGTTTCGAATTTCATATGTACATTTGTCTGATGCTCCTACGGTGAAGGAAAACATCGTGAGGCAACCTGCATACATCTGCGAAGAAATTCAATGATGTATGTGAAGTCGACCAATCCGCACTGGGCCAGCGTGGTTGACTAAGGCCTAATCACCCTAATATAGGGTAGGCTCGAGCCCCTCGGTGGGGACGTGTATGGGCTGTGATGATGATGATGATGAAGTATCCAATTTGACGCTAATGTTGCAACTCAAGTGTGCGAGAAATCACAATCCCAATGTCGATCGATCGGAATTGGTTCAAGAGTAAGCCTACTGATCAATATTGCTTCAAGAGTAAGTCCCATCGCGAGATGTGACGAAAAGATGTTTTAAGCTTCCAGTGCGAAACAAAACAAAAAAAAACGAAACGATAAAAAAAATATATAAAAGAGAAAAGGCTTAGTAGCTCTGTACGCTTTTTGTCTATACAAAAAAAACTTAATCTCTTATTCTTTCTGATATATAAAATTCTCGTCACTTGTCAACGACACCACGAAACTGCACCACTGTGGTGTCGTTTACAATTTCATGTCACAGATTTGTAACCGAACTCCTCCGAAACGGCTTGACCGATTTTTATGAAATTTTTGGGTATATTCTCTGTCTGAGGTCTTAAACTGTTTTTATAGCCCTAAGTGATAAGGGTGTTTTTTTAAAATTATTATGGCGAAACGTAGATCGCGGTCACAGCTATCACTATAAAGATAAACTTCCATGTTGACGATTTCTTAATTTTCAACGAGAGTGATATGATTATTTTACAAAGGAATAACTTTAGTTTTTAACAAAATAAATGTTTTCGTTCAAGAAACTGGCACTAAAGAGGCAACTAAAACTATGCAATAATTAACAACATTATAATGCAATAATCTTGAAAGAATGGACATTGAACTGGCCTGGGCTGACCACTGAACCCTAATTTATCTTATACTTATTAAATAGATTTATTCTAAGCCCACGCAATGCCTAAATTGGGTATCATATTAAAAAAAAACTATAAAAAACGCAGTATTAAACACATTTTAACACAATTCAATATTTCTTAAATAAATAAAATGTTCTTTTTTACCTTAAGAAAGTTTGCGATAAAAATCTGGGCCCACAATTCAATACTTACATTCATAAAATTTATAATGATGCAGCATTGTTATTAACACCAAGTCTACTGGTTGCAGCATAAGGCTGTGGTCACTTCCCTTACTGATCAATTTAGGATAAAAAGAGCCGCAGGTAGCTCCATTAATTGACTATTAAACACGTATCGCCACAAAAAAAGTATATACGATAAAAACAATGAATTTCACGAAAGTTGATAACTCAATTTTGACCGGCAGCTTTATGGAACAGTTATGGCGATGGACGTAATAAATAAACACAGAATGTTTTTATTGTTGAATATTCTTCTGGACAAACACTTGACAATATTTATGCATCGTATATAAATAAGGGAAATATTAATACTAGAACTGCTACTAGGGTATACTAAAATCCTTTTGATAATACAACAATGTAAGAAACCATAGATTTGGAATAACCTGAATGTCACTTTTCGTCACTTTTTATATGAAAATTTTTAATTGAAAATTTTTACTTTTTTTATAATTTTTCACACATTTTCTTTTATACAAACATTGTCCTGACAATAGC
This sequence comes from Schoenobius gigantellus, assembly GCA_963935595.1. Taxonomy (NCBI): domain Eukaryota; kingdom Metazoa; phylum Arthropoda; class Insecta; order Lepidoptera; family Crambidae; genus Schoenobius; species Schoenobius gigantellus. The sequence goes on along the minus strand of OZ012553.1, from coordinate 24,689,135 downwards.
GAACACAACGAAATAAGACAATCAATTTTGTGCAGTCGTTTTGAAGTTATTCGCGTACTTACATACATTTCGACGATTCATTTTGATTTATTTAAGCTTCATAGCTATTTGTTGGTGGTCTGTCGTCATTTATCAAGTATTACCAATATAATCATGTTTCAAGTCATTTGGCACGCCCACATCTATTTTTATTCACCGTATCCACGGATTTCTTAGCTCCGTGCAGTCGGTATCGTCTGAAGAAGATGCAAGTTGAATATTAATAGTGACATGCGTGTGATCATTAACACCGACTCCCATTCCATTTCTGAATCACTTTCAAACCATTATAACTAGGCCTTATTAGCGTATTAGCCTTATTAGCCATATATTTTGTCTTTTTTGTTTTAGTTTTAATATTGCACGGTAAAAAATTAAAAGCAACTGTTAAGCAATTAAAAGCAAATCGTAATTTTTAATTACTTTCTTTTTGTATTTTTGTTGACAAATTATTGAAAAAGAATATATGGCTTATAATTTTCTTCATTCTTAATCAATTTTTACGAAATCAGTAAAAATTTCATTTCATAGATTTTAATTTTACTTTTTATGTTTCAAGGAGTTGTTGATTTTTGACACCTTGATATGTGTACTTTAAATATATACTAACACTAGCTTTCCGCTCGCGACTTCGCCCGTGTTATTTTTGTTTTCCCGTGGGTATTTTTCCCGTAGGAAAATTACCCTATGTCCTTCCCCTGGTCTCGAACTATCCCTATACCAACTTTCATCAAAATCCGTTCAGTAGTTTCGAAGCCTATTCAATACGAACAAACAATCAAATCTTTCCTTTTTATAATATTAGTACGAGTAGTATAGACTAGCTGTGCCCGCGAACTAAGTTTTGCCATACATTTTTTTCCCCGTTTTTGCAACATTTTTCATTGATGCTCAGCTCCTATTAGTTATATATAGCCTAGCCTTCCTCGATAAATTGATGGATAGTCCATTTATGGCAAGATAAATGGACACAAAAAGAATTTTTCAATTTGAATCAGTAGTTCCTGAGATTAGGGCGTTCAAACATAAAACGACCCTGGTACAGAGTCTCCCAGGAGGGAGACGCTGTACCAGGCTCGTCTGCATGGGTACCTCCGTCTTACCTATTTCTGCCGCAAAGCAGCAGTGCCTGCATTGTTGTGTTCCGGTTTGAAGGGTAAGATATGGCAGTGAAATTACTGGGTACCCTGACTTTACATCTGATGTCACAAGTTGGTAACGTATACTATGGTTCTTGTGGGGGTTGCAGTTTTGCTACGAATCTCACAGGAGCCACAATGTATTTATAGGTGACTGTTACCAATTACCATCAGGTGGGCAGTTTGCTTGTTTGCCAACTTATCGCAATAAAAAAAAAACAAACAAACATTCAAAGAAACTCTTCAGCTTTATAATATTAGTAAGTAAGTAAGTATACTCGTAGATAATAAATAAGAGATAATTTATTAACACTCAACAAGAAGTCCGATATAATAGAGCGTTCTAAATATTTAGTAGTTAGGTAGTCTCAAATTAAAATATTGTTACATGTTTATCACAAAACTTTATTGCTAAGAACATCTCTATTACTTAATGGGCAGTTCTCTTTTATCGTTGTTAATCAATAGTGTTCCATAATGACGCTCAATAAATCTGTAGTTAACAGTTTGGGGCGGCGCCCTTTAAAAGGGGTATAATTGGGTTATTTTAAGGGTGCATAGTCATTGGAGACGGTTCAAGGGAAGCTTTGATGTTTTGTTCAGAAGATGCGTTATCTTTAGACAATACGGGTCATGCCGTGTGTGTGGAGTGTTCTTTAGCTTGTATCATAAAACGAAATGTTGCTTTGTTTTTATTTAAAACTAGCTGTGCCCGCGACTTCGTCCGCGTGAAATAGTAACTTTTGTTGAAGTTGATAAAAAGTAACCTTATGTTATACCTTATATAATTAGCTATCTATTAGTGAAAGTCCCGTCAAAATCGGTCCAGCCGTTCCAGAGATTAGCGGGAACAAACAGACAGACAGACAGACAGACAGACAAAATTTTTAAAATGTGTTTTTGTTATTGGTACCCAATATGCATTCATACCCATTTAGTAAAAACTTGTTATTTTGACATTACAAACAGACACTTCAATTTTATTTATTTGTATATACTTATATGTATAGATATAGATCGACAACGTCATAATAAACTTGGTAATTCTCGTTACAATTTAACCCAACCTACCTGCCATACTAAGATGTGACGTCATTCTAAATCCAACATGTTTTCGATAGTGCGACATAGAAATGAGTTACTTACTACATTTCTTACTTCGCGATGATGGATGGAACTAAAAGGGTAATATTGCATGTAGAGGTAGATTTAGTTGCCGAAATAATTAAAATTATTGACGCTATTTTATTAAGCTTAAACTTCAATATTTTAAGACAACCTTAAGGCTGTCCATACACACAACGTCAAGTCTGACGTTGTGTGTATGTACTTAAAAATAAAAGCAACAAAAAGTCAGGGTTACTATATTTTAAAACATAAAATATGTTCAATTTCACACTCATTCCCTTTACTTTCACCTTCCTCATTTAATTTACCATCACGATACTTTTTAATATATTTACTTTAATTTAATTTAAAATTTTTACTGTAGTGTGGTTGTGATATTAAGTAGTGTGTAAATAAAATAGGGAGGCGCCAAAATTATACTTATATGAAAAAAAAATGTATTTCTCAGGAGAAGTATAAAGTTTGTGAGTAGGTAGATTCCTAAGGTCGCCCAGAGCTTTGGCCTTTGTGTGCTCATGGCGCCTGCACGCGTGAAAGAATTCGAAACAATGCTCCATCAAAGCAGTTTTGTTGCTCGAAAGTCGCCTTTCAACCTACCTGGGGAGCAACTCTCACGTAAACTCTATGTCGATAGTAAATCTGCCAATAAATTTTAATATCACTCCGTCTCTAATATTATTATCAAAATATCATAATCACAAAACATGATACCTTTTTTAGTAATAAATTAGAAGGCCTAACGGCAGCTAAACGCATAATACCTACCTTATTTTACGCATATATATATACGTTATATGCGTAAAATAAGATCTTCTGCAATGCGCTAGCTAGATAGTGTGTTCGGAACGAACGCAATATTTAAAAAAAGTTATCAAGTAAAAAGTTTACTCACTAAAATTATACTTAAGTAAGTTCATGAAATCGTTCTGAATATTTACCTAATATTAAACAAGTCACATAGGTACGTACTTACAAATGAAAATAAGTGTTTTGATTATTTCATATTTTTTTATTTTATTTATAAATAAATATATTTCAAGTGATTAGTATTTAACATTACAGAATTGCAGCTATTCATACAGCTAAATAAAGATATCTATCCTATCCTATCTATTTAAATATTAAAGCCTTCAAATTTTACTCAGTTGTATGTACATAATGTTTTGCATTATGTTTATAAATAAACACGAAAGTCTCTTACCAAGGCCGTGACTCGAACCCGTCAAATATAGTAAACAACCCTATGTTTGGTACCATATAAATTAAAGGCATAAAAACATTTCTCATTAGTATATTTTACTTGATGTTGGGAATTCTAGATCAATAAAAATCTGACCTGTTATTATGTGAAAACGAGTCTCTGCTTAGTCGCGGAGGAATTCGCCAGTATACTTCAATTGGTATTGGGATGACTGAAACATTTGTAAAAAATCTATGATTACGGAGATAAAATACGCGCCGCCGCTCCCTTTTTCCGTGGATTTTGTGGTTTTGAGTCAGAGGGAGTGTGATCTTTTCTAGGTTAAACCCTCAATTTCTAAGTTTATGATGAACCCTGTGATCGGCCAGTATGGCCAAGTCCGCAACTAGACAGAGATCTGTTCTTAGGTACAAGTTTTCCAGGTAGGTATGCAATTTTTTTGTCACTAAAATCGATGACATGGTTCATTGATTTTAGTGACAAGACTGCATACATAGATTTAAGGAAAACTTGTAGTTAGAAGCTTTCCTTTGGACACATACACAATATATATCCCAACAGAAATAATGCAAGTTTTATTTTTAAATATGACCAGGTTCGATTCCCGAATCAAGTACGTACAAGTTTTTTTTAAATCTATGTATGCAGTTTTTCTTGTCACGAAAATCGATGACATGATTCCTAAGAACAGATCTTTGTAGATATGTCTTAAAGAACAAACAAACTGGGCTTATGTGATGCAACGTATGTGATGTTACGTCCATCAGAAGACATCGGTCTTAATAGAAAATGTATGAAAAATCATTATTTAGAATTACACTTGGCTTACGTGACGTCGCGTCGTTAACGCGACCAATCACATAACGTGGCATGGCATCACATAAGCCTAGTTTGTTTGCACCTTTATAGTTACTTACAGACTTGCCCATACCAAGAATGATTCTTCGTCTATGCCCATACTGACTGATCTAAATGTGCTATGTGTCTCCATCCAGGCCTTTCGGCAACATGAGATCCCCAAACAAAACACAAAAACACACCCATGTACATGTGTATGTGTTCTAATCACACATATTAATTCTAATCACACATAAATATACCGGGTGTAACTGAACACCCCAATAACATTAAAGGGGCATAGAATCCAGGCCTTTCGGCAACATGAGATCCCCAAACAAAACACAAAAACACACCCACACATGTGTATGTGTTCTAATCACACATATTAATTCTAATCACACATAAATATACCGGGTGTAACTGAACACCCCAATAACATTAAAGGGGCATAGAAGTTAGATACTGAATGGACCTTCGGTGCTTGTCTGAGATCTGGAACCCCAATACTTTAAGAGTTATTTGATTTTAAACTGAAAACAAAAACTTTCAAGTGACAACCATAATCAGCTCTTAGCACAAAAGAAATTTAAACACAAAATGACACGTGACAGACGTGAGCGTAGTATTCCTCCTACGCTTACGTAGGGCTGTCGGCACTTAATACCAACAAATAATTTATTTAGTTTGTATGACGTGAGCGAAGTATTCCTCGTACGCTTACGTGTCGGCACTTAATACCAAAAAATAATTTATTTTGTTTGTATGGGAACAAAAAGTAGGTTTGTTAGCCCTAATATTTTTCCTACAGAATCTCTAGTTCTCATGGATACATACCCTTAAATGTTATTGGGGTGTTCAGTTACACCCTGTATATATACACATATTTATTTACCATAAAAGAATCTGTACGCTCTGCGCACAATTCTTTTCCTCGGAGGAAACCGGGGTCGAGAAGATGTATCCCATTTGCAGAACTCGACTCCGGTGGAATCCACACGGACACCACCCGAACACCCCCAGCAAATCAAAGTAATATCTGAAAATAATATCTATTGAGAACAAACAAGATTAAATAAAAAAAAAATGTGCCATGTCTCATTTTTGCAAAAACTTGTACCCCTAGATTTTGGCATGTCCCTCGAGTTTAAAGAGGAATAAAATAAATATCTATCTAACCTACGGGAAAAATTGTTATTAAGTTACTTTTGCAGTATATTTTGTTCTTATTGTAATTATTGTGATAATCGTATCTAAGCATTTTATTTCAATTATTTAAGATTCTAAAACACGTAAATTATACCTGTCCCTCGTCCATTTCACCAAACAAAAATCATTATTAAACGAGTTCCTGACAGATCATTTCGTGAAATTCGATGAATTTCTTCGTAATTATACTTACTTTATAATATAAAAAACCTTTCGCATTTTTTATAAATACATTTACGCATTTATAAATTATTTTATTGTGTCCCCGAAAATAAGAAAAAATCCGGAAAATCAGCTGTGTGACTGAATTTCGTGCAGAAAGAATGTGTTTTTTCTTCTATAATGGCAACATATTACGGCGCTTTTGTGACGCCATTTTGTGTTTATTTTTAAATCAGTGTCAAGCGAACAGCGGCATGAGAAGCTGGCTTGATTTGGAACTGCTGTGGATGTAAAATACTTTCGGGTAATGTGACCATTTTTGTTATTGTAAAGGGGAATGGCGATTTTAGGCCCAAGAATGCACAACAAATTTGATGCACTAGAAAAATATACAATATTTGTATTTAATTTTCCGTTCTATCCAAATATCTCTAAATGTTAGATTATATCTTCTTTACATAGCATAAAAGAAAGTCGCTCTCACTGTCTATTCGCTTAAATCTTTTAAACTACGCAATAGATTTTAATGAAGTTTTCAGCAATAGATAGAGTGAGTGAGTCAAGAGGAAGCTTTATATGTATAATAATAGTTTAAATAATATAACTTATCCAAGCTGGCAAAGCCGCGGGCGGAGCGCTAGTTTTAAATAACTATACAATATTAAAACGATTGCAGAAAGTGAACTTGCTTGTGCAAAAAATATCTTAAAATCGATAACTATTTTCGATGTCAAATCGATAATTTCATTTCTTATTAAGTATATAACTTACAAAATAAACAACTAAATAATAGTTTTTTATAGATGGATAGGTTTTACTATAATGAAAATACCTACGGTACTTATTATAATATTAGTATTCACATCAATGAGGGCTTTTTTTACATTTTTCGGGTTGTTTAAACGAGGGAAAAGTTTAATATAAGGTCTCCTAAGTCGTTGAGTTATATGGTATTACCTGCTCAGTTTTTAGATGATGTTCTCGTCATATCATCATCACAGCCCATATACGTCCCCACCGAGGGGCTCGAGCCTACCCTATATTAGGGTGATTAGGCCTTAGTCAACCACGCTCGTCATATATGACAATAATATAGACTAATTAAAAAATAAGAAATCTTTATATTTCCGCAATGCCTTCCTTAGTAATGAGTTGCACGTTGTATAATATTTATAACTCATGACATAATGTGTACAATTCTTAATATTATATTAGTAATGTAATGGACATAAATAACATAATACCATAATGATTTTACGAAAAAGAAAAAATACATTAAATATGATTCACCAAGTTTTTTTATATTTTTTCTTTTACCAATAAAATACTGGTATTATCTGCTATTATTTTCACATTCGTTTATATGTGTGCGTTGTGGGCCTAAGTTAGTATGACCATCTGCCATTCCCCTTTTCTTATTGAGCTAATTTTGTTGTTAAATGAAAGAGAATTTAATATAGATTTCAATAAACAGTGGTTGCTAAAATATAATATAATAATAACACTGCATTTAAATTTACTGTGATTTAAACATTTCCTGTTGGAGAACATGTGACTTCTGTTGTGTGATGGTCGCCTAAGAACGGAACAGATAGTCACTACATGCCGGAAACGTAAAGCTTCATCTACATAGCTGACAAGCTTTTATTTAACTTGCCCTGTGTGTTTATTTATTTGTTTAGGTCAAATCTTGCAAGTTGATTTTGACCCCACTTGCCAGTGTTCGATTTGACTGAAATTTGGTATACACCTTTAGCTCTAATGATAATGCAATTATGCATAATTATTATTATTGTAAATGACAAATTATACCGGGTGTAACGGAATACCGCAATAATATTTAAGGTTGTTGATTAACAAAAAAAAATTTTTATGACTATTCTTTGTATTTTTATTATATGCCTACTTTCGATTTAATACGCTTAACAGTTCAGCGTATTAAATCGAAAGTGGGCATATAATAAAAATACAAAGAATAGTCATAAAAAAATTTTTTTGTTAATCAACAACCTTAAATATTATTGCGGTATTCCGTTACACCCGGTATATTTTTGTATTTTTGTACAACCACCGAAATATAGGTATCATATAAAAAGGGTTTGCCTTGTAGATGCAACACATTATATTAAAAAAATCAAATTAAAAATGTCCGTTATCACAAAATGAAAAAATATTAAATAAATTTAAAGTAAAAAACAGCTTTTATGCTCTAGAAACAGGAAATAAACTAGTGATACATTTTTATAATAACAAAGGCTTCTCGCGAGGTTCATAAATACATAAATACCTATATATTTTAGAGTTACTTACTAATATCAAGATCAAATTAAATAGATATTGTATTGTTGTTTATCTATCTTTCCCCGAAGGAATTATAAATTTTACCTTAGTAAAAATAATTCAATTGAACTTCAAGACTGTTAGTATTATTATTATTGTAGTTAAAAGTTTGATTAAAAATATTTTTATAATAAAAAAAGTTTAACAGGGTACTTACCGCAGTTGAAAGCTAGCCAACGCCAATGGTAGCATAATTTTAAACAGATCTCTTTTTCAGTAATTAAGGTGATTGTAATAGTATGGAAACAAATTACTTTGTTTTGATAATAAAAAAGGAATCAAGCATTATTTTTTATTTGATAAAATAGGTACCTTTCAGTCCTCTGAAAAAAGATTTGTGTAGACATAGCTTTATGTTTTTTCGCACTTCGGTGGTGTGACTGTCTCTTGGAATGTGACCCAACAAATTTGTTATTATATTGTTAAAAAACATAAAATTCCAAAAATTATATTAAATTCAGGTCAAAGAACATTAAATACTTCACCAAAACTGTATATTTATACTTTAAAATTGCTGTATGTCAAAAATAAACGAAAGAAAATTGTATAAAATGCAAATAGTCACTCCACCGAACATTCAACATATTATTTGCCTTGTATTTGTAAAACTTGGTGGTAAAAAGAAAGGTAAAATAAAGAATACAAGCTTTCTAGTGAAATACAAAAAATAGCAATTCAAAAACGTCTTTGGTTCTTTTTTCATAAGTTTTTTTAAATTGTCACACAACGGAAGACATTGCCATTGGTACTATTGTTAGCTATTTTTGTATTTATTCGTTAAAACCACGTTATTATCTTAGGAAAAAAAATACTTTTTATAAATTTAATAATATTTTCTACCTATTAGTGTGAAAAAAGAGGCAGTTTCAGATACTTCCAAAAAAAATCATTTTTTCACGTGGGTACAATTTTTTGTAAAAATGCCCCCCTGCGTATATTATATGTTGAAGTGATACAATTTATAGTAAAAGCGCCACCTAGCAGAATCATACAATATTACAGAAAGCGTGTAACTTCCAGAGTGAGAAAAACTAGCTTTGGTCGGCAGATGGCGTACAACCGAACGCCATCTATCGTTTCGTTTATGAAGTCTCTGCGTATTTGCTTTGTCCGTGGTCTGCTTAGTGTGTAGCATGCGTAGTTTAAATAGTGTTGTGTACACCGGTAACCAGATGTCACTTTAAAAGTTACAGAAACATATTTTTTTAATTTGTTGCAAATCTTTTGCAAATTACTTATAATTTAAAATATTTTATATTATTTTTTTAAGCATTGTTTTTCCTGGAAATTATATTCTATATTCGATATTTATTGGTAAAAGTAGAAGTATGTATCCTAATATTATTCTAAGATCCTAATATTAATTAGGATGTAGGTATTTCACTTTATAGTTATATTGAAATCTAAAATGAAATATGTGAAATATTTAATTTACCCAATGTTTAGTATAATATTGTTGATATTATTATTAATAGATAAAGTAGATAATAACATAGACGAAGACCTTGATAATAAGAAAGAAAGTAAGCTTCCTTTCCAATGCGCTTACAACGCCATCTGTACATTGATATGAGAACTTAATAATAATATATATTCTTGCTTTATTGTTGTGTGTGACTATGAAGAGATGTCACTTAACGTATAATAAAAAGTCTATAAAAATTATATCTGGCTTCTGAAATTTAAATTACAAAAGAACTGACACAAATAATTAATGTATATCAGACTAACAAATAAAACATTTATCGATAATTTCTTATTTTATAAGTAAAGATTTATTATGTATGTATTATAAGTAAATATATTATGTTGGAGGAAGACAAAATGTACAAAAAAGGAAATTTACAAAAATGAAAATTTACAAAATATGTTGGAGTAAGAGAAAATTTACAAAAAAGCTTGCCCCGGGTGAGGATCGAACTCACGACCTTAAGATTATGAGACTTACGCGCTGCCTACTGCGCTACCGAGGCCTTGTGTTATCATGTTAAATAAAGTATAATACAGAAGATAGCGTTGTCCTTCCGCCAACTTCAAGTGTCTTTACACCTTGTTTTATAGAACGCATGCGTTCTAATAGGTACCTAATTAATTTACATAGTAATATTATTAATTTATTAATAATAAATTATATTCATATTTCGCACTTTTGCTTTCTCATTTTCATTTTTAAGCCCATAATTACTCGCACGAAGAAAATTCCCATGAGGGCCTTATATTACATGCCAATTAAGCTTAATTTAAAAGATAAATTATTATTAACGTTTTATTAATACACTTGTTTGAACATAATTTTCTTATAACTGTTATAGAGAACGCATATTTACCTACTTACAGCATAATTTTATCAAAAATAAATTATAAAGTGTACACATTTCGCACTATTGCCTTTTTAGCCCTTAATTACTCGTACGATGTAAATAGCTACTCGCCTAAGGTCTCAGGCTCAGAGTAAACCCAAAATTTTCATGTACATCATAGTGTCATCATCATGTCTATGATTTACATGAAAATTTTGGGTTGAAAGATATTTCGGGTAAACACAATTTAATAATAAGTTTTAGATAACGCATTGATTATTGATTGGTTATTATGAAACACCGTGTATATACTATTCTTAGAGTCATAGAGCAAAGCTACCTGCTAAAATGCACATTTTAACATATTATACAAATATTAAAGAGCTATCAGGGGTGAAGTCAACGCTCCGTCTTGGAGCCATCCAGATCCAAAACCCCGAGCGCTTTCAACTCGAATTGCAGAATCGGTTCGCTTGCCTGGAGGATTTATAATGACAGGTTTGTGGAAACTGTCCTTACGGTGGGTTCGAAGTTTTTCAAACCCAGCCGTACCAAGCAAAGAAGCAAGATCTCAGAGCCGACAATTAAGCTGATGGAAGAAAGGCGTGGGATGGCTCTGCAGTCCTCTGATGATACTCGTCGGCGACTCAAAAAACAGATCTCGAAGTCTCTGACTCGCGACATACGCCAATTTAATACAGAACGTATTAAGGAAGCCATCGAGCGGAACAAGGGCTCCAAAGTGTTCGCAAGAGATCTGTCACTCGGTCAGAGTCTGCTGACGAAGCTGAAGACAGAGGACGGCAGAGTCGTCACGTCTCGACCTGAGCTTATGGCTGAGATTGAACGCTTTTATGGACAGCTTTACACAACATCGCAGGCACCTGTCATTCAGGCTACAGATCCTAGAGCCAAATTGATCCGGCATTACACCGAAGACATCCCGGACGTCAGCCTGTACGAGATTAGTGTGGCTCTCAAACAGCTTAAAAAACAACAAGAGACGCAGCGTTGGTAGGCCCCCCACAAGGTGGACCGACGATCTGGTGAAGGTTGCGGGAAGCCGCTGGACGCGGGAGGCGCAGGACCGATCGGTATGGAGATCCCTGGGTGAGGCCTATGTCCAGCAGTGGGCGTCTCTTGGCTGAAATGATGATGATGATGATGATATCGGGGGTGTGGAAAATTTCGAAACTTGGCAAGTAGCCTATTTTTCTAAACGCGTAAGTGTTTTACCCAGATGTGAGTAATTAAAGGTTAAATATATTTTTTTTGGATAACACATTATTAACTACAAAATAAACCCATCCACAGTTAGCGCAGAGGTCGAGTGATCGCCTACTGCTCTACGGGTCGCGGGTTCGATTCCCGTACGGGACAACTATTTTGTATGGTCTACAGAAATTTGTTCCGGTCTGGGCGTATGTGCATGTGATATTCTATGTTTGTAACTGCACCCACGACACAGGAGAAAATCCTAGTGTGGGGCAAAGATTTTTTAAACAAAAAGAAGGTGTTTCAATTTGTCTGTTTCGTACCTGTGTTGTGTAGATAAATCTTTTTATTTTCACACTTATAATTTTACAAATTTCAGTCGTATCAATCAATAGCTGTACTTTCCTAAAACCCTACCCCTGTAATCCCTCCAGTTCGTTGAGTTGCCAACTTTTCTTAATCGACACCTAAAATGTCATTATAACCGAACCAATTCTCCCCGGTGTGATAAATGTTGCCAGTTTTTGGCTTATTCTAACCCTTCGCTGTGAATATTTAAAAAGTCGTTGGGAACATTTTAATTGGGCAATCCTGTAAGGATTAAATTATCAAGACACCTAGTTACGGCGGACCAGGAACTTAATGAATTCAACATGAATTAACCGCTGCGCCGCGCCGGCCCGCTCGCATAATCGCGAGTTGACGAAGGTACAGACTGGGATATTTTTTTGCAGGTACCCACCTGTGCAACGTTTTTTCCATTACATACATCTTACCTGTATCAGAGTTTAATTTTGTTATCATCATTGAGAAATTAAATTACCTTGTTGTCAATGTAGTAAATTGTATTCTGTAGTTGAGCCATTTAAATAAATAATTAAATAAAAGGAGTGATCATTTTTCTCGCATAAAATGGTTTAGATAAAAATACATGGATAAATCATGCAGATCGATTTTTCTAATTGTTAGGATTATCTGTGTGTCATACTATACGCAGTTTTGTCAAAATGGAGAGTCTTCTCGTAGGACTGCCGATAACAATAAACTTAAGATCTCTGATACTTTCACATAAGACTATTGAATTTTTGGAATTAGTTTTTATTGTGCACCTATCTCCTATGATTTAAATACTATTAGGTACATTGTATTAAGTGATTATTTTAAAGCAATTTATTACAAAAGGAGATGTTAATTTGAAAGAAATTTTAATACTTATACGACTAATATGAGATACATTGTCGTCGTTAGATATATTAAGAGCCACCCTGTTATGGATATCATACTCGTACCTAACCAGAAATAAATAACCCACAGGATCCTATATTATTATAATTTCGTTGGTTGAAGACGAACAAAGTACAGATCGGCACTTGCCCTCCAATCGGAAGGTCCGGGGTTCGAGACCACCATGTACCAATGTGTTCTTCGTTTCGAATTTCATATTACATTTGTCTGACGCTCCTACTGTGAAGGAAAACATCGTGAGGTGAGAAGGAAGACAAGAAATTCAATGTTATATGTGCAGTAGATGTAGTGCGTGGTTGACTAAGGCCTAATAACATAGGGTAGGCTCGAACCCCTCGGTGGAGTCGTATATGAGCTGCGATGATGATATCGCCTCTTCTTCAATATAGGATAAATAGTACATTATTAGTAACCTAGGGGTGAAAGTAAGTCCCGAGACGGGGTTTGGGACGGGGACGCCAATAGTTCGAGGGATTAAATATAGTCTCTAACCAGAGGTAAACACTGTGCTTTTTTACGAATGCAAAAATTTAAGGAAAGTAAAAATAACAACGTTAATTATAGCTAAAGAAAAAATTTGTGAATTTTATTTGACATAAAACAACAACTTCTGCTTTAGCCTCTTTTATGAAATCAGGCGTTAAATCCATATTTGAATCAGATGAACTTATTGTTTTAATACAAATCTCTGATATACGGAAGTATGTTTGTAAGGGACGACAAACACGCGTGCGAGAGGGATAGCGATACGCATAGTACGCGCTTATACCCCGCGCTACTTGCGACCCTTAGATTTAGTAGTATAAGGAATTTGCATATTGTTACGTGTTATACCCCGCGCTACTTGTGACCCTAAACGGGGGCTTATAAGAAATGTAAGTTGCAAATAAATTATGTGTGTGCTCAGTATTGCATAGTGAACCAGTTTGCGTTTTAATTAAAAGTGACTTGTACTAGTACCAGTGCCTACCAGTACCTGAACCAGCCCCGAACCCCTGAACGGAGCGTTAAGAATTTGCCGACCTAAAACATACAGTCCACAACATTTGCTGGTCCTTCGACACGGATTGCGAGGATTTGCTGGTCGAGCGCCGGATTGAGAACATTCGTTGTTCCGTCGGAGCAGAATTGTGAACTTTGCTGGTCGCAGCGCCGGATAGATAGAAGTAATTCCGGAACGTGGAACGTGTAAATTAGTACGAGTCAGTACAAGAACGCTGTATCAAGATGGTGCGAACAAGAAGTCAGGAAGAAGCGGACGAACGCCCGATTGGCATCCGAATTTTCCATAATCCACCGCGATCACCATCGGCGATAACAGCACAAGCAAGAATTACGGAGGAACGAAGCGAGAACATCGTCCGTAGTCAAGGGGATAGTGAGAGAACGAGCGAGGCAGTGCCGCTACGAACCAAAGCGGACCTTGCACTCACCACGAACCTGGCTGCTGAACCACGACGACCATCGCCGACGCGGTCACGCACTTCGCAACAATCGAAGAGTAGTGCGATCGCCCGCATCCGTAACGCACACATAGAAGCCGAGGAACGTCTGGCAGAAATAAGAAGAAAGGAGCTCCAGATAGAAGCTGATCTAATTAAGAAAAGGCTAGCTGTGCAAGTTGAAAACATTCGAGATGAAGAAGAAGATGAAGCACCCAAGAGCATAGTCGACATCACAGGACGAGTTGACGATTGGCTTCAACAAGCTCAACCCAGCGATATACGGGGGGAGTCAACGACGCCGAGACATACCTCTACGGGATATAAAGAAGAGGGCGCCGTTCCAGCGCAAGTCACGCGCACCCCAGGGAACGAACGGGGGGAACCGAACGCTCAAACAATGCGACGCCGTGAAGCTGAACCCGTGAGATTTGAAGAAAGCAATCGACATCATACGCGATCGCCAACACCCACCAGAACCAGGAATAGGGGAATCGAACAACTGGCAGAAGCTATTGAGAAAATGGCGAGGAACCGACCAGTGCCACGACAAGTCACCGAACTTCCGACGTTCAGTGGCGCCATCAGCGAGTGGTTACCATTCAAGGCTGCGATGAAGGAATCCACTGCCGTGTACAATTTCACACCGACCGAGAACATGGCTAGACTACGCAATTGTCTACGAGGGGAAGCGCGTGAAGCCGTTGCGGCGCTGTTACACACCGCCGGCGACCCGAACCAAGTCATGCGCACTCTTGAGCAATGCTTCGGACGACCGGAATTCATCATTGACCAAGCAATGGAAGACATCAAGCGACTACCACGAATCGGTACTTCGACCAACGAGCTGAACACTTTCGCCATTCGACTACAGAACATCGTCTGCGTACTGAAGAGCGTGGATCGGCAAGGGTACCTACGACATCCCATGCTGACACGCGAGGTGACCGAGAAGCTGAGTCCACACCTGCGAGCTCGATGGTGCGACTACGCCCTAAGTACAGAACATTCTATGGAGCCGGAGATTGTTTTACTGTCACAATTTCTGATGCGTGAAGCCGATCTGGCGCTTCGCTTCACCTATGCGCCGCAAAACGCAACTTCAACTCTGAAGACATCGACCACTAACCGAAACTTGAAGCCAATCATCGTTCCACTCAGAAAGAAAGGCAGAGAAGATGTTTATACCACCACAGTATCACCCAAAGGGTACAAGTGCGTTGGCTGCGAAGAAAATCATACGCTACCTCACTGCAGGAGCTTCAAGAAGATGAACACAGACGAGCGGTGGCAGATAGTGAAGTCGGCGGGACTCTGCTTCAAATGTATCACGGGCCGACACCGAAGATTTAATTGTAGAGCCAAGGCATGTGGCGTGAACGATTGCCGTCGGCCGCACCACGCATTGCTGCACGCCGAGCCGGCAACGCCAACAACAAGCGAGAGACTCACGGAAGCGACGAACGCGAGATCCAGTGAGACCGTGATGTCCATAGCAGCAGAAGACAAAAACGAGCGAGGTACAGTGCTACTGAAAGTAGTTCCTGTTCATATTGCCGGACCAGAGGGAGATGCACACACTTTCGCCCTACTGGATGAAGGCTCAACAATATCCCTCATAGAAGAAGATCTGGCAAAGAAGCTGGGAGCTGACGGAGAAGCACAGCCCCTACGAATCAACGGGGTAGCCGCCAGCCAGAAACGAACGTTGAGCAGACTTATTGACCTAGAGATCAAAGGAGAAAGAATGGAAGAATTCCATGCAATCAAGTTGCACACGATCCCACAGCAGGTGCTACACAAGCAAACGATACCAGCTGCCTTCCTCATGTGCGAACACTTAAAAGATCTACGACCGGAAGATGTTTGTCACGAGGGCGCTAGACCACAGTTGCTCATCGGGGCAGACCACTGGCACCTGATAGTGTCCCGTGAACTAAGGATGGGCAAGAAAAGAGAACCCGCAGCCTCACTGACCGAATTGGGATGGACCATCCATGGGACAGCACCGAGCTGTATGTTCAGACGAGACGAAGGGTCCGTACTTCACGTGTACACACCCGACGACAACTTAGACAAGTTGATGGAAGATCACTTCAAGATAGATTCACTGGGAGTGGCCGTTCAAAGCAAGCCGAACGAAGCGGAGAAGCGCGCCATTGACATATTCGAGAAAACAGTGAAGAAAAGGAACTGTCAATTTGAAGTGGGATTGCCATGGCGTGTTGACGACATGACCACGCCGCCGAGTTATAATATGGCACTAAGAAGATTGCAGGCAGTAGAAAGCAGAATGGAACGAGAACCGACCTTCGCACAGCGATACACGAAAGCCATAGAAGATCTCTTAGCCAAGGGCTATGCAGAGATATGTGAGCAAGATGAGGAAACCAGTAAGAGAAAATGGTATTTACCGCATTTTCCGGTTTTCAACCCGAACAAACCGGGAAAACTTCGGCTGGTGTTCGACGCGGCCGCCAAGTCGCACGGTACAAGCCTCAACGACCTTCTGCTAGAAGGGCCTGACCTGTTGCAGTCACTACAGGGCATCATGTTTCGATTCCGAGAAGGGCGAGTGGCGGTGACGGCAGATATAGAAGAGATGTTCTTGAGGATCAAAGTCAGACCTGAAGACCAGGAAGCCCAATTGTTCCTGTGGCGTGACAACGCGAGCGAATCACCGAGAACTTACAAGATGACGTCACTGATCTTTGGCGCCACCAGCTCGCCGTTCCTGGCCCACAGCGTGCGAGATCGGAACGCACAAGACCACGCGCAAACGCATCCTGCTACGTTTCAATCGATTACCACGAACCACTACATGGATGATCTAGTAGAGAGTTACGACGACATAGAGACCGCCAGAAAGACCATCAGTGAAGTATCATACGTCCATGCGCAAGCTAATTTTAACCTACGAGGATGGAACTCAAATGAAGAAGACGCATTGGCAGATATCCCTGAAGATCGGAGAACGCGAGCCACGACGGAATTAGCATCGGCACCAGGGAAGACACTGGGACTTCTGTGGGACGCCCAGACTGACGAGTTGGCCTTCAACACTGTGCTGCCGAGAGTACCGACAGAGATACTAAACGGAGATCGATCACCGACTAAAAGAGAAGCGTTGAGCATTGTGATGTCAGTCTACGACCCATTAGGCCTACTGAGTCACTTCACCATACGAGCGAAGATTACGCTGCAAAGCCTGTGGCGGAAGAGTCTCAAGTGGGACGAACGATTACCCGAAGAAGAAGCCGAAACATTCCGAAGATGGCTACAAGAACTGAGGGGAAACATCGCTCAACTTCGCTTGCCGCGATGGTACGGAGCCACAGAGAACGCGACGAGAGAGCTCCACGTTTTCTGCGATGCCAGTGAGCAGGCATATGCCGCAGCCGCATACTGGAGGATAGAGAGAGACGACGGGGTCACAGATGTGAGATTGGCCGCCGCCAAAGCCAGAGTCGCACCCCTGAAGACGCAGAGCATTCCGCGGTTAGAGCTGCAAGCAGCCGTGATAGGCACCCGCCTAGCCCACGCCGTGATCACAGGACATAGATGTCAACCCGAACGAGTGACATACTGGAGCGATTCACGAACAGTATTACAGTGGATAAGAAACGACGCACGTCGCTACACTACGTTTGTCGCGCATCGTCTAGGAGAGATTTGCGAACGCACAGAAGCTAAACAGTGGCGTTGGATACCAACAGAGCATAACGTGGCTGACGACGCAACAAGATTGACCCACAAGACCATCTCCGTGGAAGATAGATGGTTCACGGGACCCGAATTCTTATATGCGCCGGAGGAGAATTGGCCTACGGAGATAAACTGTAATGAAGCGATAGACGAAGAAACCGTAACGCTCACGATCAAACGAGCCGAAACTGGTTTGCCTCAGATCGACCGCTTTTCCTCACACGAGAGGTTGATCAGGGCAACAGCTGTCGTATTAGCATTCATCGACAAGTGCAGAGGGAAAACCGAAAGGGTAGAAGTACGACATCTACAGGAGGCAGAGAGACGCTGGATAAGAGAGAGCCAGCTAGACAGCTTTCATGAAGAATACGAGTTGCTAGAGAAAGCGAAACCGATACCTAAGTCAAGCCGACTTTACAAGCTAGACCCGGTGATCAAGGATGGCATTATACGACTGAACGGGCGAATAAAGGCAGCCGACGTGTCATACGACGTGAAAGAACCGGCCATACTAGACGGGCGTCATCCTTACAGGCGCCTGTTAGTGAAGAGAGAGCACGAGTACGCCGGTCACGGAAATCGAGAGCGTGTAGTAAATGACCTACGCCAGAGATACTGGATATTGAACCTGAGACCTACTGTGCGAGCTATAGCTAATAGCTGCGCCTTATGCCGCCTCAGAAAGACGCAACCGAGAGTGCCTGTCTTTGGAGATTTACCACGAGCTCGTTTGGACCCCTACCATCGACCTTTCACTAACTGCGGTGTCGATTACTTCGGGCCATTGATAGTGACCATCGGGAGAAGACACGAAAAGAGATGGGTGGCCCTATTCACCTGTCTCACAACACGCGCAATTCATCTGGAAATAGTGAGTTCGCTGTCAACTGACTCCGCCATCATGGCAATGAGAAGAATGGCTGCGAAACGCGGGTGGCCGTCACTTATGATCAGCGACAACGCCACCAACTTCCGCGGAGCTGACGCCGAACTACGAGCTGCCTACGCAGAATGGACCTCGGCTCTACGGGAACTGGGCCACCTTCATCGGATGACCTGGCGCTTCATCCCGCCAGGCGCACTGAACCAAGGAGGAGCATGGGAGAGGCTGGTGCGCTCAGTAAAGACGGCACTGACGACGGTGCTGAATCAGAAAGCGCCCAGAGAAGAAGTACTACAAACAGTACTCGCCGAAGTCGAACACGCGGTCAACGCAAGACCCCTAACTCACGTATCCGTCGACCCTGCGGATCCTGAGGCTCTTACACCGAACCATTTTTTGTTGGGATCATCAACGGGACTACCGAGCACTGGGCCCTGTCATCTGGCTGATCGAAGGACGTGGAGAGCATGCCAAGCGCTCGTCGATGAGTTCTGGAAGAGGTGGGTGCGCGAGTACCTACCAACGCTCGCACCCCGCCAAGCCGCCGCTGCACCAGAACGACCATTGCAAGTGAACGACCTAGTGGTGGTCGTCGACTCATCACTACCGCGCAATGTATGGCCGAGAGGAGTAGTCGAACGAGTCTACACGGGACCCGATGGACGTGTCCGCAGTGCAGACGTTCGGACCAAAGGAGGGACCTTCCGCCGCCCGACGTCGAAGCTAGTCGTCCTAGCGGTTGAAGAGGCTTCGACAGAGTCTACACCGGGGGGAGAACTGTAAGGGACGACAAACACGCGTGCGAGAGGGATAGCGATACGCATAGTACGCGCTTATACCCCGCGCTACTTGCGACCCTTAGATTTAGTAGTATAAGGAATTTGCATATTGTTACGTGTTATACCCCGCGCTACTTGTGACCCTAAACGGGGGCTTATAAGAAATGTAAGTTGCAAATAAATTATGTGTGTGCTCAGTATTGCATAGTGAACCAGTTTGCGTTTTAATTAAAAGTGACTTGTACTAGTACCAGTGCCTACCAGTACCTGAACCAGCCCCGAACCCCTGAACGGAGCGTTAAGAATTTGCCGACCTAAAACATACAGTCCACAACAATGTTTAAATAAAACTCTACAACTCGAAAAAAACAATAATGAAGATCAGATTGCCACTTTCCTGCCTATTTTGTTGTTTTTTCTGTGGCCGGCCAGCCATTATTTTTCATTTTCAGCATTGAAAAACTGGTAAATATTTTGCCCAAATCTATGTTATGTAAAAGAAATAGTTGAAAGTAACTTAAAATAAAGTCATTAAAAAATATATTCTTTAATAAATACTTAACTTTATGTTTTTAGGGTTCCGTACCCAAAGGGTACAAACGGGACCCTATTACTAAGACTTCGCCGTCTGTCCGTCCGTCCGTCTGTCTGTCACCAGGCTGTATCTCAAGAACCGCGATAGCTAAAAAGTTGAAATTGTCACAAATTATGTATTTCTGTTGCCGATATAACAACAAATACAAAAAACAATTTTATTTAAAATAAATATTTAAGGTGGGCTCCCATACAACAAACGCGATTTTTTGCCCTTTTTTGCTCGATATCAATAAACGGTAACAGGGAGGCACTTGAAATATTCACAAAATACTTAATTGTATATTTACTTTAATAATAAATATGAACTTTGTGTACCTACTGTTGTTTACCTAGTCAATGGTACGGAACCCTTCGTGCGCGAGTTCGACTCGCACTTGGCCTTTTTTTTGGCGTTTTTTTTTAAATGTTACATCGCGCTCTAATTAAGTGGCTGTATAGAAAATTGGAATATGGTTCAATAGAAATATGAAAAAAGAACTAGCTTTTTTATAATTTGCCAGCTGTCAGTTGAAAACAATTCTGCCTAGGGCTGAAAAGTTTAACTTTCAATACGCTCCTCAAGCAACTTCAGACCTACTTTCCGAGTATGAGTAATGAAAAAAAGATTATTTTAATTACTTTTATTTCCTGCTCACTTTATATTTGCTCTACTCCGTTCTAGGCGAATCAAATTAATTAGTAAAGCAGATAGGTAAGTGTTTACAGTCATGTTTAGACGCTGAGAGGATGTAAACAACAAAATTAATAGTAAATTTATTATAGCCTTAGATCCGAGGTGCCTTAGTTTGAACACGGTCCGTCAAACAAAGACCTTTTTTAATTCACAACCTACCAATTCTTAAGCGGACGTAAAATGTTTACTTACCCACCTCGTCGGGAGGGGACATTTCAACTTTATTTTTTAGCCTCTCGTACTGTGCCTTAATTTTTTACGGAACATCTCAGGAGACCGATCCGCGATTTGAAAAGCGGAGGAGTTTGCAAGTTCCAGGAGTTTGTTAAAAAGACACTTTTACAATGGGTTACATAAAGCTCGGAAAACGTCTTGAATAATTTTATGGGCCCCTCCGCGACAGCGGAGCAGCGTTACACAATGTGCTTGTTGAATTAATTTAAATAATTCCTTTATTCCTCGTTGTTTGTTATAATGTTGAAAATCTTTGAAAAACATGCGCTATTGAGGAATGTTACCGAATTCAAATCTTCTTTATACAAGTTTATTTTTTAGTTACCAAAAAATTTTGTGTGCTTGTTCAGACAAGCAAACTAAACAACTTTCGATGACTTGAAATAGCAAAAAAATCAGCTGTTCCATACAAATGTTCAAAATTCACTGAACCTAGAAGTATGGAACAGCTGATTTTTTTTGCGATTTCAAAGTTAGTGAAAGTTGTTCAGTTTGCTTGTCTGAACAAGCACACAAAATTTTTTTAGTAATTAAAAAATAACCTTGTATAACAAACCAGTAGTACCAACGGTAGTAGGTACCACGGGTAAGCACCGATGCGAAACATTGTTTTTTTTACAAAAACCAGGGAATCTCCTGCCCTTCATCTCACATGATAATAAGTTACGATAAGGCCAAAGATAAAAACAAGCTTCACATGGACTACTCGACGACTGAGGAACTGACTATTGAGCCTCATATTGTCGAAGCACAGCAACAATGTTATCAACAAAATTATGAAATAGGTAAATGATAGCGAGGATAGTGTTTCGTAGAAGTAAAAGCGTATTTTAAATCCAATTTTAATTACTTATTTAATATCTTGGTTGCTAAATTGTCTGTTGAAATCAAATTATTGATTTGATAATTTTACAATGTTTTCAGTATTTCTGAAGAAAATAATATCAGTTTGCTTTATTTTTAAGCAATTTTCCCGAAATCAGCCCCCGTAGCACGTCCACCAAAACACGATATGATAAAGCGACATATCGCGGTGAACTGTCAAAATACGACGAAACCCTATTGTATTTTGACAGTTCACCGCGATAAACCGCTTTATCATATCGGGTTTTGGTGGACGTGCTAGGGGGGCTGTTCTGTATGTTGGATGTTAATTTCTATAAACAGCAAGTAATGTTTGTAGTCTGCTTACCACGGTAGGATAGAATATTGAAATTCGCCGTTAACAAACTAAAAAAGCCGGCCAAGCGCGAGTCGGACTCGCCCATGAAGGGTTCCGTAGGATTTATGACGTATTAAAAAACTACTTACTAGATCTCGTTCAAACCAATTTTCGGTGGAAGTTTGCTTGGTAATGTACATCATATATTTTTTTTAGTTTTATCATTCTCTTATTTTAGAAGTTACAGGGGGGGGGGGGGGGGGGACACACACATTTTACCACTTTGGACGTGTCTCTCGCGCAAACTATTCAGTTTAGAAAAAAATGATATTAGCAACCTCAATATGATTTTTGAAGACCTATCCATAGATCCCCACACGTATGGGTTTCATGAAAAAAAAATGAGTTTCAGTTCTATGTATAGGGAACCCCCAAAATTTATTGCTTTTTTCTATTTTTGTGTGAAAATGTTAATACGGTTCACAGAATACATCTACTGACCAAGTTTCAACAGCGTAGTTCTTATAGTTTCAGAGAAAAGTGGCTGTGACATACGGACGGACAGACAGACAGACAGACATGACGAGTCTATAAGGGTTCCGTTTTTTGCCATTTGGCTACGGAACCCTCTTTGGCAAAAGATCAATACTGTTGAAACTTCATTCTGGTTGGATATATCGCCAATGGCTTAATTAGTCATGACTGACGTCAACACGGTATGTTTCAAGATTATTCCTAACTTCATTCTATATGTCCTTGATGTTACATATGGAATTGCGCAATCGTACTTTCCTGAGAATTTAGGAAAGCTCAATCGGTCTCAAAAGCTCAACCAAGCGGTTGTCATGTCACCTAGTCAGAAAGTACTAATTATTTATTCTGTGTCAGAAGTTCGGACCCAGAGCTGATTCTTTTCTAAGCTGAGCGGTATGGCCTGTAACACAAAACTTTTGATTCAGCGCGGTGGAATATTTGCTTTTAAAGCAATCGCTAAACTGATGCCCACTTGTCGATCTAAGTTTGTAGGGCTTATTATCTGTCCTAATTCTGTTGTCTGAACAATAATTTTAACGCCATTATTGTGTTCACACAGGCAGAGGTTAGACCTCAAGAAGGCAGTTCAACTATGGGCCAAAAAAATGCGAGGGGAGTATCACTATCAATAGCTTTCTATCAAAGATTTTAAAAATCTATAATCATTATCATTACATATTAATATTTATAGATAAAACAAACAGTGTATGTAGCATAAATAGGTAAACCAAACATACATTACTCAAATAGGTACCGATTACACAGAAAAAATATTTTAGTCATATTCCTATTTTCAACAAAAAAAAAACAACGAAAGACGGTTGGAAAGACATTGGGATTTATACTGAAACAACACCTTTCCACCTAACCATTAGGTGGGTTCGCGACAATATTTCGCAGCAGCATTAAAATTTATCACAAGTGAGCGACTATACGCAGAAGCCAGGTGATAAAATAAAATGACAGTTGTTTACTATAGACCCGGGAATATCACTCAACCGAGAACATTCGCGTCTATTTCTAAGCGAAAATGTTCCTAGTTACGTGGACAGCAAGGGCGAGGACAGTCCACGCCCAGGCCGTACCTAAGGTAGTAGAAATTGAAAGGTATGGGGCGTATGAGACCCGTTTTATTTATGGCGGAAAATGGCTTTTGGATTGCTATGAGTAAATGTAGGCTCGGTGTAAATGTTTATGATGTTTTCTTTTGTATTTGGTGGGTGCCTTCCCGAAGCATACTAAATGAGGACAGAAAGTAGTTAATAAAATCAAAAAATCATAATGCACCAGAATCAATATGGAATCATTTATCTATTGGATTTCTATTTTTTGTGATATTTTGAAGTAATGTACAGCGCCACGTTTTTTAGACGACGACGCTTTTACGGTGAAGGAAAACATGGTGAGGAAACCTGCACACAGCTGTGAAGAAAAAAGAAGACTAGCGAAATCCGACCTCATATTTTTATAGACGGTTTACATTTGAAAACCTAAAAAATTTTAAAAGTTGAATGTATAAAATTTACTCTAAAAAAAATCGTGAGTTTTGAAGACCGGAGTAAAGAGATATTTGCATTAAATTTTTACTGAAGAACTTACTTTAGTACTTCACTACACAAAAAATAACTAAAGACTTGACCGTATAGCAGAGATTCCTTTGCTTTCTAGCCACATGAACATTGATGCAATTCCTTCATTAATTACTTCATTACTTCACTCTGTTTGCATTTGCTTTGTTTGTGGTTCGGTTTGTTTCTTGAGTTTTTGTGGTTTATTGGATTTTTCGACGACTTGTTAGGCTATCTTAAATTAACGGTGCTTATACAATACAACTTTATTTGTTAAAAATACCTAAAAATAACTGTGTGCGAAATTGCGGCCAATAAAATGAATAAAATGAATGAATTTTATGGATATCTATCTATTTGATCAAAGTGGCACATACAGGCGATCTAAGAAGATAATTAGAGGACAATAATGCTCACAATTTACACGAAGGCACACACAATGAATTTATAACCTCAAAATATTTAATGCGATATCAACAATGAATAACTTTAAAACCCCTACTTTTTCAGAGTACTAACAATTAACTTTTTTGTAGTCTAAAGGTGTTCTATAGATATCAGTAAGTTTCATTAGTGAACGTGACCTTTAAATGCAGGTCTGAAAATGTATGGAAGTTTGCCAATCTTCTTTCTTTACAGGCACTTGGCCAACGTGGTTGAATAAGAGTTAATCCTAGTATAGGATAGGCTCGAGCCTCTCGGTAGGGACGTATATGAGCTGTTGATGATAACAGTGCTATTGTAATTCAAAAACAGCATTTACAGAGACATTACCGCGAAGATTCAAGTCCCGATGTCGCGATGGCTACTTGACACACGACGAAATGGCTACTTGATTTGTTAGACGTTTCGTGGTGACTACACAAATTTTCTTGTTATCGCGAGAGTGTGAAGACAACGTCACAAATCTATAAAGATTCTGCTTTTTTAAATTATATGTTTAGTTTAGTAATTACTCCGAAAATTTCCAATAAAACATTAAAATAAAACCTATAATTAGCTCTTGCTGTTAAGTGAACTATAGGAAGCTACCTTAACTACAATACCTTATCTAGCGGCTAATTTTTCTAACTTATAATATAGCTGCTCAGAAAGAAAATTGGACATTGTACCTAAAAAGAACAATGTCCAATTTTCTCTGAGTACTAGATAGTACAATTTCCTAGATTTGCCAGGTATGTATATGTAAATAAACAATACGTAGGCGTAGATTTTATTGTCGGACACGACATAAAGGGGTGGCCACACCGGTTTACGTCCGTGGGATTAGTCCGGCGCCGTAACTCGGACCGGATTACTTTTATGCCTCCTAACGAATAATAGCACATAAAACTTGTGTGAAAAACACTAGTTATGGCCGCTCCCGGGATGAGCAGTAGCCGGTAGTGGCGGCAGAAAAGTGTGTGGAGTGAAATCAAATTTTAAATAAAAAAGTAATAGCTTGCATTATTCCTGCCATAACACACCTATTCTAAGAGTCCCTTGCACGAAACTTTATTAAATTTTCAACAATTTTTTTTTTTTTTTTTTTTAAAAACGTCGCCCCACCCTAGGATTTTCTCCTGTGTCGTGGGTGCAGTTACAAACATAGAATTTCACATGCACATACGCCCAGACCGGAACAAATTTCTGTAGGCCATACAAAACATTTGTCCCGTACGGGAATCGAACCCGCGACCCGTTGCGCAGTAGGTGATCACTCGACCTCTGCGCTAAACGCGTCGTCAAATGGCGATAAAAGAATGTTTGCATAAGTACATTCGAAAATAATTCTGTCTCTGACAGTTTAAAATTGTCAGAGACAGAAATATGTTTTAATCGAGTTTAGCTCTAATCGTATGAACAAATTGAATATTATTGTATATTATATACAGTATGTATATATAGTATATATTATGTTATTTTTTGTATTAATTAAACTGGCTGTTATGTCAATCTCATAAACATTATGCTATTGATTGTAACATTCATAATAGAGCAATAATACAGCATACACACAATTTTAGTAAGTTATCGTGTAAATACTTATATTCGTACTTAATTTTTGTAGCAAACATATGAACCGCCAAATAACCATTAGAATTTACCTTCGCTTCTGTCCGTACTTTAATTCCTAATTCGGACTAAGCAATAGGGGTGAAGTAGCTCTTATAAAAATGTCAGGGTAAGATTTAGATGCTTCTGTGCATTGGGAGGTGGAAAATAATACAAAATAGCGTTGCTTTTGTGGTTGATATGTTCGTGTATCGCCTTTTTCTACTTCCCTTATTGGCAATATCTATTTCAGTGTAAGAGAATAATATAAAATATTTGGCTCCACTTTTCATTGTAGCTATTTTGGATTACTACCTATACAGGGCGTCCCAAGACTATGGGACATGAAGGGAAAGTACCTTAAATATCGTAGATAGGATATTTTGGTGAAAGAAGACTATGTTATTTTTAAAAGTTAGTAATACTGCATTCAAAGATTTTCTAAAAATTATCTGCTTCGTCTGGGAATCGAACCGGCTTAAATGTGTAAAAAAAACACCCGTATTTTTATGATGCCAATCGAAAGAATGGACAAAAAAACAATAAGTCCTCTTAAGAAACATTGTATCTTAAAAGAAAGGAAGAACGTAAAATGTTTGATTCCAATTTCAAATGCATCCCCTTTAAGCTAGACAGAAGGCAAAAAAAAGAAAAAGAATGTTGTTCTTAAATTTGAAAATGGTACAATTTGAAAGTGTTTGTGTTTCGGATTTTTATCTGTTTAGTCTGCATTCACTTGCACGCGTGTTATTGTGATAATTTAGATTACTTATGGCACAGATTAGATAATAGTTACTACATAACTTATGGGGATACATGAAAAATTTGATATACAAAAAGCAATACGACAACGTGGGCGAATTACAAACAGAATTGAGCCATATCATGTGGAGTATTCACCATAATATGATAAAAAAATCAACAGGCAGTGAACTTGTTAAAAGATTGACGATTTGCATAAGACAAGAAGGATCACATTTTGAGCATTTAATTAATTAATTTACAAAAAATACTCGATTGACTTCGGCGGTTTCAAGTATGTTTTTAATTTGATTAAAACGATTAATAAAACGTTATTCCTTTCTTTTAAGATACTATGTTACTTAAGAGGATTTATTATTTTTTTTCCATTCTTTCGATTGGCATCATAAAAATATGGGTGATTTTTTTTTCACAATTAAGTCGGTTCGATTCCCAGATGAAGCAAGTAATTTTTACAAAATCTTTGAATGCAGTATTTCTAACTTTTAAAAATAACATAATGTCTTCTTTCAGCAAAATATCCTAACAACGATATTTAAGGTACTTTCCCTTCATGACCCATAGTCTTGGGACGCCCTGTATAGTATAAAAATATTTATTGAAGGTGTATTTTCAAGCATAAATAAGATGTACCAGTTAGGATTTCTTCATAAAATTTACCTAAAATAATGGATATAGTCTTTACTTGAAAGAGTTGTAAATTTATCAATGGACAACATTAAAAAAATATAGCTTGAAAATTCCAATTCCATCTAGGGGTTAAAATTCATTCTGAATATAATGATTTTTTTTGAATTTATTACTCGCTGAATTAAGAGACTCCAAATGGGTAGCGTACGATTTCTAAAGTGAAGCTCTTTGTCACCTATTTTTCAAAACTTAATATCTCGTGTACTAATAATAATTTTTAAAATCCATATTTTAATTATTCCTACGAAAGCCGGAAACTCTAAGTAATCCTTTTCTGAAATGAGCATGTTTTGAAATTTTAAATTAAAATACCTACACAGTATTAAAATAATAAAAAAATCAGAAAATACGTTTTGTGTTTTACACACGTGTAATAATCTCTTCTTTTAATGTAATGTTGTCAATTGTTAAAAACTTTCACGATTATGAGTTTAATATATTTTCAATGCAACTAAATTGATAAACAAGCAGACTTGGCTACATAGTTATCTACAGTACACGTGGCTCCTGTAAATTTGGCAAACATGCACCTCCATATAAGGACTAGAGTGTATGTTGCCGATTTGTATGTAGTCACAGCATCCAATAATTATCATTGACTACTTCGCCCTTCAAATCGGAACACAGCAATACATACACTGCTGCTTTTCGGCAAGAATAAGTAAGTGAGAGGTAGTGGTCCGCGCAGACGATTCTAGTGCTAAGGTACCCGTGTAGATAACTTAGATACAGATTTTTAGGGTTCCGTAGCCAAATGGCAAAAACGGAACCCTTATAGTTTCGTCATGTCTGTCTGTCTGTCTGTCCGTCCGTATGTCACAGTCACTTTTCTCCGAAACTATAAGAACTACACTGTTGAAACTTGGTGAGTAGATGTATTCTGTGAACCGCATTAAGATTTTCACACAAAAATAGAAAAAAGCAATAAATTTTGGGGGTTCTCCACACATAGAACTAGAATTTTTTTTTCATCAAAGCCATACTTATGGGGTATCTATGGATAGGTTTTCAAAAATCATATTGAGGTTTCTAATATAATTTTTTTCTAAACTGAATAGTTTGTGCGAGAGACACGTCCAAAGTGGTAAAATGTGTGTCCCCCCCCCACCCCCTGTAACTTCTAAAATAAGAAAATGATAAAACTAAACAAAATATATGATGTACATTACCATGCAAACTTCCACCGAAAATTGGTTTGAACGAGATCTAGTAAGTAGTTTTTTTAATACGTCACAAATCCTACGGAACCCTTCATGGCCGGTATTTTTTATATACAACTGAGTTGGCAAACAAGCAGATTGTAATTGATGAGTGGCAATAGTCGCCTATAGTAAATGTGGTTTGTGTAAGATTTGCAAATTAACAACCCTTACACTGACCACACTGTACCTATACGGTGTCAACCTGTGACAAACGTCAAGTCACAGTTCCCAGTAATTTCGCTGCCTATCTCACCATTCCAACAGGAACACAGCAACGCAAACACCGTTGCTTGACGGCAGAAAAAGTAAGACTTCCTACCAGACAGATAACAGAAAACTAAGCTATAGAGCCCCCATACAGTATTTGAAACAAAAGTCACTGGTACGTCACTGATATCAGAAAGCAAGTAAGAGAGTCACCCTCTGGTATCCATTCTATAGAATATTATGATAATCAAAATGTATGAAAAAAATACATAATCTCAGGTAAGCTGCAATTAGTTAATATTTTTTTGCATTTAGTTCTCAACTCTATCTGGCACCTTCCAATTAATAAATCAGTACTAGCACATTCAACAGTCCCACCCACACAGTGGCTACAGGTCCCCAAAATGTTATATCCGCTTTACGGCCAACTATAAACGCAGCCGACTTCTCCCGCCGACAATGAGTTTACACCTCATCAAACATTTAGATATTAATCGGAGACGTCCAGCTGTCATATCGTTCATCGTAAAAACTTCAGGCAATTGCAGTAAACTATGAAATTTAGATCAGCAGAGATTACTTGAATGCTCGATGAAGATTGAAGCTTTTATGGGCTACTTGTGAAGGATTGAAAGTTGATTTGGTTACTGTGGAGTTCGTGCATTCTTCATTTAAGTTGGATCATCACTTCAACCCATATATGTTCCACTGCTGGGCCTTCTACATTGGAATTGGCTTTCTACATCACACTAACCATACGGGTTGATGTAGTTAATGAAGTAACAAACTCTGTGTCATTTATACCGTCTCAAACGATATAAAATCATAATCACTTTAACAAAGAAATGCCCACTACTATGTATTACATTCCGCATTCCAATCTTATCAGTAATGGGCAGATGTAAAAATTGGTTCAATCGGGATTGTGCTGATGCTGCTACATATAAACAGGCACCGCATCGCGCTCGAATCTGGGGTCGTGCTCTCAAGAATCCTGAGATCTATATACTGAAAACAGCTTACAATAAGGCTTCCAAGTCCTGAAAGAACTGACATAAGAGTGGATGTCCAGCGTTCAGGCTCTCGTGACTACTGGCGTTTGGCCAAGGCCGTGCAAAGTAACTTCTGCCAGCCATCGCTGTCGGGCTGCCACCCCTTGGGTTTCTAGACGGGTCTCTAGCCCACAAGCCGCAGAAGATAGCCGATCTCTTTATAAGGCTCTTTGCGGCTAATTCCTAAATCGATGATTGCAATGCACTGCGACCTTTGACGCTTTTAAAGTGGCGATCCTTTTTATTCCCTGACTGTACGTAGGCTTCCCTCAAGGATCTTCGAACCTATTGATTCTGTCACAATGTGGACTGTCCACTAATGCTACGGCTCCCAGTACTCGGCCGGCTTTCGAGGTCCTCTCCGATCCAAATAAATAACAACAAAAATGAAAAAATGAGACATTTACTGAATGAAATCATTTTGGTTAAAGTACCAACACAGGTAGATTGTCATGTTTCACTCGTTACAATATGTAACAAAATAATTTCTTCTTTTCAAATCTTCCGTCTGAAAATTTTAATTTAATACTGTTAAATATTTTGGATAAAAGTAACAATTACGTCGTAGGACGGGTCCGCGATACCTATCATCCTTCAAAACGCCCCTCAGCTCGCAAATGTCATCTGGAATATAATATATTGCTTGGCTGGACCCGGGTCTTCCCTAAGGAGGGCCTGTTAATTACCAAGTACAAGACCAACGCGCGCTGGGACATACCTTTTAATATTTTGTTTATCTTCATCTTTTGTTTTAATATTGAGGACATCGGGTGAAAAAATAGTTTGTCCTCAGTGTACCATAAAATACGTTTTTTTACGCGACCTAAGTTTCGTTAAGACAGCTTAAAAATCGAATTTGAAAGCATGCATACATACATTTTCGATAACTTAAAATGTCATTAGCTTTGTTTGTCGGCTATTGAGAAGGGAGCCATTTAATGTACTAAATTCTACTATTACAAGAGGATCACAAGTGAACCGTTGTTTTCGACCAATAATTATTGATCGAAATAATCGAAGCTCACAGATCGATTTTGAAATGTTCGATAACGTAACATATAGCGTTCTGATTGGTCGAATGCAACAGCTTACTCGTACTTTCTATCCGACTGTGGTCAATAAGTGGAATTGCTCATTTATACCTTAATAATAAATTTTAAGCTGTTATCGCAGTTTGATAGGTAAAACACCTACGATTACCTGATAGATAGCGTAACGTGACATAACAATTTAGGTAATTGTTAAGTTGTTACCTTTACCAGTATTTTACATCCCTATAGCATATGCAAGGAAATGACAAATGTGTTAACAAAAAGATCTTTAACCAACACTATGATTGACACGATATTACTATTGGGCGAGTTTTACAAATACACGGTTAATGCAAAGTGATTTTACATAGTTCTGCAGGCTCACTGCTTCTATTTTTACAACATAGTATGTAACCAATATTTTTCCGAGTCAAGTTTTAACAAATAACAGCACAAATACTGTAGGCGTCATAAAAATCTAACCGAATTTGTCCACAACTTCCCAGTGTGTTTCATTCTCCCAAATCGCTCCGGTGCGTCAAAACTTTTTGTCAAGTCAAAGTTCACAATCACCAGAAAAGTGGCCGCGCCACTCCATAGCCTTCCAATCTTAATTTTATTTTTCTTTTTAACGTCCGCTTCGAAGATGTTGGTCCTCGAGGCCAACTACGCCACCGCCGGGGATACTCAACGTCGTTTCAGCTCGAAAATTAAATTTAAATCCCCCAACATTTTTGCCGCCCTTCGAATTATTGCCGACCGTGAGGAGTTCGCTTACGTATTTTTTTTAATTTTCCTCAGGTCACTGTGACTCGTTTATGCGGGGTTGCTCGAATGTTTTGGAACAGAGCATGTAGAGCAATGACTTCGGTTTTTTAAAGATTCTTTTATGTGCGATTTTCAACATTGCAGAATAATGTAAGGTTCATTATAATTTCTTGTTCGTTCTTTTAGCTAGGTTTTTCTAGGTTTCCACTTTGTTCTATATTTTTTTCCTATTACTAGTTTTTACTCAGGTGTTCTTATACCATTACCATTCCATAATATTTAAAAGAACACTTCTAAAATAAGACTTAACAACCGACTATTTGGTAGTGTTAAAAAGTGACTTCATTTGTAACTAATAGGCACGTATAATTGTTTCTAGGGGATATTACAATATCCCCTAGAAACAATAGTAAATAAAAAACATTTTTTTGTGAAGGAAGACAGAGTCACACACGAGACCATAGATTATAATATAATTGGACGGCACCGAAATCTGTGGTTGAAACGGAGTCACACTCATCCGTATAATATAAAACATTATCCTCCCACGCAAGCCTATTAATATTCATAATACAATTTAACGCAGCGAGGTTAATTCGCCTAAATATGTAAATTATCATGAGCCGACCACCGTTAATTCTGAGTTGTCAGTTTATAAATATTCCTGTCTTCCTCGCACTTTGCAGAAAGTATAGGCGTGCGTGAGAGATAGTTGTCTCGTGTGTATTATGGATAAGGTGGCAGGGAAAATTTTAACGGCGCCTGTGAGGGTTGTGAACGCTGAAATAACTTTCAAATATTGTCGCTAGGTGGACGGAAAGTTTGGCTCCTAAGGGAGGCTGTTTGCTGGGTCGACCTCGTCTCTCTGTTTATAAATGAAACGCATGTCATTTTAAAACCGCGTACAGACAACAGCACTTTCATTGTGCCTTTTTTACGTCCATTGGTTTTCGTACTCTGAAATGTGATTATTATCGATCATATATATGATGATATTCGTTATACGATTAGCATTATCGTAGTAATCAACGATCGTAGTAATATTAATAAATTTTAACTTTAAACCCGCCACCGGCGTCCTATACGTCTGTGAGACCGGCTGTTTTAAAAAATTCGTGTTACATTTTTCCTTGCTATCATTTTCCGTCAGATATCGATGCACGTTCCGGACATTTAGCTACACATACAAGCTCTGTTTGTGCTTAAAAATGTAGTAATCTAATGCGAAAGCTGTTTCACAGAGTATGTGTGAAATGATGATAAATCTATGCACTAAATAATAGTAGATTAGTAGCTAAGGGCTGTAAGGCATCAATTGCAGCCCGAGAAATTAGGCGCACGAGCGCAGCGATATTTCGAGGGTGCAATTGGTGCTTACACCCGAGCTAACTACTCTGCTTTACATCTCGATTGTGAGATAAGTAGGTCCTTATTACCACCAAATGGGACGTGTAGGTGACCAATTAGCGCTCTAGGGTAATAATGTAGCTTGGAAAGCACTAGGGCGGTAAGTACTTAAAAAAACTTCACTATTTCAAAAAGGTTGCGTACATCTAACCATCATATTGGCAATAAATTACTTACAGCCCTAGGGCTTTTCTAGCTACATTATTACCCTAGAGCGCTAATTGGTCACCTACAAGCCCCATTTGGGGGTAATAAGGACCTACTTACCGAACATGAGAGATGTAAAATCTATTTAACTACTTACTATCTAGAACCATATAAAATGCACATATAAATATAAATGTCCAGAACTTCATTTAAATAATTTAAAAAAGTCAGCACGTGAGACCGGCGCGGCGGCGACACCAATGATAGCATTGGTGACGCCGCCAATCATACTAAATGTCATCCAAATGCGTTGGTCTGTTTTAACATAAAATTAGCAAACTTGTCTATAATATGAAGCGATGACCAGAAGTACCTACATAACTATTATCATTGCATGCGTAGTGTGTACAACGTCCTTAGTTCACGTAATATCATTTCGGGCTAGCAAAGTTGAGGTTGTTATAATGATTCTGGATGTGTAGGTCTGAGTTTGGACTTTGCTCAGTAATTAAGAGACGTGGACGCATTAGCGAGGGTCACCGCTCCATGGATTTCAGAACTGTCTCTAATGCATATGTCGTGTAAGAAACGTAGGTAATTGCGTTGAAAATTATATAAAAGATCTAGTCTTCAAGGATTTTAATATTTCATGTACACTTTTGAGTAATATTTTTTATCATATCTAAGATTCTTGGACAAATATCACAGACTTTCAGTCATTCAAGCAGATGCAAAACTTGTTAATTGCTATTTTAATAAACACCCCATATTTCGCCTGCCTGTTTTGTATACTTTTGAAGTGCTTATTTTTAATCTTTCTAGGCTCTTTGTTTAACTTAACAGTCTATATTAATTTAAAGAAGTCTGACACACAAATCGAATCCTATCGCAATCCTAGGCTTACTAACTGGGAGGGCTACCGCGAAAGCCTGAAACAAAGCTTGGAGAAGATACCAGCCGTTAAAACAGTAGAACAGTTAGAATTAGCGGCAGGGGCAGTGACCGCGGGCATCCTAAGTGCCTACGAAAATAACTGCCCCCACACCACCAGAGAGAGCAATCGTAAAGTACCCTGGTGGAGCGGCAAATTGCAACTCCTGAGGCAAAAAGCCCGCTCGCGCTTTAATAAAGCGAAAACTGATGGCAACTGGGAAGCCTATTCCCGTACCCTTACAGGGTTCAACAAG
This sequence comes from Schoenobius gigantellus, assembly GCA_963935595.1. Lineage (NCBI taxonomy): Eukaryota > Metazoa > Arthropoda > Insecta > Lepidoptera > Crambidae > Schoenobius > Schoenobius gigantellus. The sequence continues at coordinate 24,654,256 of OZ012553.1, read as the reverse complement.
GAACTAAGGAGAGCGAAAAGACGATCTTGGGGTAGGTTTTGTGAAATGATAAATAGCACAGCCCATGCCGCAAGGATACATAAGATCTTATCCAAAGCGCCTCCGTCCCATATAGGTCTACTCAGGAAACCAGACGGGACCTTTACGTGCAACGCAAAGGAGACCTTGGAACTCCTAGCGAAAGTGCACTTTCCAGATTCGAGGGTAGTAGAATCATCAGAGGAATCCAATCAGCTGCCTAGGCTTAGGCCAAAGGCGGAGGACTGGAGGAAAGCCTCACAAATCGTAGGCCCTCATATGGTAGCTTGGGCTATTGATAGCTTTAAGCCATACAAGACCGGGGGTGAGGATGGTATTTTCCCAGCCCTGCTACAACAGGGTAAAAATATCCTACTCCCAGTTTTAGTGAGGATCCTCAGGGCTAGTCTAGCGTGGGGATACCTCCCTAGTCTGTGGACAGGGGTCAGGGTTATATTCATCCCCAAAGGAGGGGATAAGGACAAGTCCCGACCCAAGTCCTACAGACCAATTAGCCTTACCTCCTTTCTGTTGAAAACCATGGAGAAGGTGATTAATTTTTATGTAAGGGATACGCACCTGGCAGGTGATCCCTTACATCCTAGGCAACACGCCTACCAGAAAGGTAAGTCTACGGAAACTGCCCTTATCGAATTGACCGATAGACTCGAACAGGCGCTGGAAAACAAAGAAATAGCCTTGTGTGCCTTTCTGGATGTTGAAGGTGCCTTTGACAACACCTCCACAGAAGTGATTGTGCGATGTCTGCAAAACCGAGGCATCGACCAATTAGTAATCTCCTGGATAAGGGCAATGCTATCAACAAGAACTGTGAAAACCACACTGTTGGACTGCACTATAATCGCCAGGGTGACTAGGGGGTGCCCCCAGGGTGGAGTGCTGTCACCATTACTGTGGTGTCTGGTTGTTGACTGCCTAATCCGGGAGTTAAACATGGCGTACCTTCCCACTCAAGGCTACGCAGATGACCTGGTGGTCCACATAGTGGGGAAATGTCCTTCAACTATATCAGGTCTCATGCAACTCGCTCTCAAGAAGATCGAACAATGGTGCTGCCAGGTGGGGCTGTCTGTAAACGCCGGCAAAACCGTTATAGTCCCTTTCACTAGGAGGAGGAATCTAGACGGCCTTAAGCCTAAGGCCTAAGCTCTTTGGAAGGACTATTGAATTTTCACAAAGTGCCAAATACCCTGGGGTCCTCTTGGACCATAGGATGAATTGGTGTACACATATACAGAACATAATCAAGAAGGCCAAAGCAGCGCTCGGAATTTGCCGTAAGCTGGCCTGTTCCCGGTGGGGACTGAAACCAGGCTACCTACTATGGCTTTACACCGCTGTGGTAAGACCTATGGTTAGCTACGGGTGTATAGCTTGGTTTAAGCAAACGGCAATAGGGACCACAAATAAGGCCCTCGAAAGCCTGCAAAGATGCGCCTGCTTGATGATCACGGGGGCCTTCTCGTCTTCTCCCACCCTTGCTCTGGAGGCTATCCTGAACCTCCCACCGCTCCACCTGTTCATTCAGGGGGAGGCAAGGATGACCATGCTCAGAGCGGTAGAGGGAGGCAAATCGAGTTGGAAATCCCAGATCATGAGGAAACTACATAGCAGCCTCTTGGTAAATCCTATAATGGCAATGCCAGCTGATGCCATGCATGAAACTTTGGAGTTTAGGAGGAACTACAAAGTTACGATTCCTAACAGGGAAGAATGGGATAAGCAAATCCCTGAGCCCTTTAGGAAAGCCAACCAGATTTGGTACACTGATGGCTCCAGAAAAGAAGGCCGTTCAGGTGCAGGTGTCTACGGAGGTAGCACGAAATCCAGGAGGACTACGAGCTTGGGTGCACATGCCACCGTTTTTCAGGCAGAAATGTATGCCATCATCGACTGCGTTCACGCAAACCGGTCGAGCGAAGGTACATTCTTATTCTGTCGGACAGCCAGGCTGCTTTAAAGGCCCTGGCTGCCGTGGAGTTCAAGTCCAAAATCACCTTAGAGTGTTCGAAGGCCTTGAATGATTTGGCGACCAGGAACTCGGTTATGATTGGCTGGGTTCCAGGTCACTTCAACATCCGAGGCAATGAAATTGCCGACGAACTAGTGAGGGCTGGCTCCGAAAACGTTCTTATAGGACCAGAACCAGCATGTGGCATTTCGAGGGTGACAAAAAAGAGAGCCCTTAGGGATTGGGTACAAACACAAGCCCGTCTCCAGTGGGCTCAGAGTTCAGGGCTTTTGCACTCAAAAATGCTCATTAGGGAATTTTCACCCAGGGTCGCAATGCGAAACCTCCAACTGAGCAGAGGCCAACTAAAGGTTCTCACTAGAGCCTTAACTGGCCACTGTAAACTCAACAAACATCTGCACAGAATGGGATTAGCAAATGCCCCCACGTGCAGATTCTGTGGTGAGGATGACGAGACACCATCTCACATCCTCTGTGAATGCTATGCTCTCATCCACACAAGGAGCCGAGCTCTGGGAGGACCTAGTTTGCCACCTCATGAAGCAAAGGCTCTGTCTCCAAAAAAGGTCATCGGTTATTTTAACGCTACAGGCCTATTTGGAGACCTTTGAGGAGGGGTCAGCCACAATAGATCTGTACAGTTCGCAGTGGCTTGCTGAGGGTCGCCACTCGTCGCCCACAGCTACCCCCACAAGTATAGATAGATAGAATTTAAAGAAAAGAATAGTACTAGATAAATAAATAAAGCAATTATAGAAAAAAAATAACCTCCGACTCGAGGACTCGAACCTCCGACTTCAGTACGAGTATACTGTGTTGAGGAAATGACCATTATATGTATATAAGTTGGGTGAATTTTGTTTCAACTATCTGTATCTTTTTCTACTTTGTTGAGCCAAAAAAGACTTCACTTACTATTAAGTTACTGTCAAACATGCATGAAAAGCATGCCTTAAAACTAGCATGCTCTGCAAATATTTGAATAAAGCATGCTCATTACTAGCAATGTCTTGACACACGTGCTACTATGTAGCAACTGCTCAGTAATGGCATGCTTTAATAACTACTTATCACATCATATTCATTTATTCAACAACATATTTAGCATTTTGAAAGAAAATGCCACATTTTCAATTCTGCACACAATGCAACGTATTCCATAACATATTATATTTACTATTAATATTTCTACATATAGAATGAAATTAAATCTATGATTGTACCTACCAAAAAATGTAAGAGGGTGTTATAATCCTCTCCACGTAAAAAAAACGTTGAAAAATACATTAAAACCCCTTAGATGGTCTATGAACTGTAGTTAATTCCGGTAAATTGCGAATCGCGGGCCCATAAAACATAATTAAAAATTCAATTCGGAAAAGGCGAGCGGAAAAAAAATGGCGCGAGGAATCCGCGTCATCAATCTGAGGAATTATTTCATTTGCGTATTAAAATTCTCGTTTTGTCGGTCCGTGAATTATTTCTCGTCGTGTTAATTACTTGCGCCTGGTTTACTGTACCCTTGTGATTTAGACGTCAAAGATGAAAATGGGGTACGGAGTACGGAGATGAGCACGTTGTCTATGTGTTTGTGAGCTTTTGCTAAAGAGGTTTTGCCTATTTTCTCTGAGAGGCGTTTTTTTTGAGGTAATGTTTGTTTAATTTTTTTCATTTACTAGCTGCTGCCCACGACCTCGTCTGCATCCCTTTCTTTTCTCGGGGGGGGGGGGGGGGGGGGAAATACGTAACCGCACCGTACCGAGCCTATGTGGGGTTCTACCGGCAGAGTGCTAGGCCTACCCACTAAACACTGCCTTTATTGGGCGCGCTAGGCGTAAGGTCCACAGTGCGACTCCACTAACCACGCGTCCCTATGGAAGTCATAAAAATTCGAGATAAAAAGTAGCCTATGTCCTTCTCAAGGGCTACCTATCTATACCAAATATCATAAAAATGTGTTCAGTAGTTTAGGCTTGAAAGCGTAACAAATAAACAAACAAACAAACTCAATTTCACATTTATAATATTTCAAGGAAGGTTGTTTCAAGGAAATCAAAGATATTATTATAATTTGATGAATCTGTATTATTAATAAAATACATGCATCGAGTGTAAGATGAATAATTTAAAAATCTGAGCATTTGATCAAAGCATTCTTGTTGTCTTTTTTTTGTTATTTGAAGCTTATGTCAAAGGAAAGTATAAAAAGTCCAATTAATCGACTGGTGTCAATTAATTGGACTTAATTAATTAATGGACTGACTTAATTCTTGTCTGGTGTGAGTCAGAAACATTTTCATATTTTAAGTAATTTTCATTAAGGAATACTTAACAACAATTATAAACAAGAAATTATCCAAATCATTATGAGATATCCTTATTTAAACTCATATATTCTGTCAGTTAATTACAAAAATGGCTGAAGTGTTCTCAACAATATTCTTTTCGAAATTCCACAATCATACTTATGTATATTCGACTACACTATTTAACGATACATTCGATTACACGGGTAGATATTCTAGCTCTATCTTTTACTGCAGTACTGAGAGACACGTCATTTAAGTTTTATTCTTCATTAAAGTTAGTCTATCTCTGTCTATTCAATAATAATAATCTACGACGATAATTCTTTTAATAATGGATTAAAATTAATTGACGTCTCTGAGTGCGGCAGTTAGTCTTTGAAGTATATAGACAGCTAACCGCGTTCCTAGTTATTCGATACCCGAGACAGTCTGCCTGGAGAGTTCGCGCCATTATCGGCACTAGATAGGGATACTGTCGCCATCGTTGGCACTTAACGCTACGACCGCACGAATCTAGTGTCACGCTGCAAATAAATGCTGCATGGATTAGATTGCATTGTCTGTTCTATATTGGTCTGTGAATTGTTAAAATTTCAATTTCCGTTTGCGGTTGCAAATTGTTGCATTTTGGTTTTGTTTCCAAGTCCTAAATATGTTTGGTAGTATATTTGAGGTCAAATAGATGAAGCTTTTTCTTCAAAGAAGTCTTTGAAAAAATAGCTTTATCTATTTGACCTATTCAAAGAGCCAGAAAGTCACATTAGCCAACTTTTTAACTGCTTAGAATATCTTTTTTTACTATGGAAATTGTTCAATTAAGTAACAAAGGCGGCACTGACGGAATCGTATCAAATATGGTTAGGCAGAGAGAGGAGCCGGAGTGGTGAAGGTGAATGTTGATGCATTGTAAAGTAGCTACTTAAACCTGCACCTGGGTCGTAAGCCCCAGCCCCCTAACCATGATCACCTAAAACAATATTGAAACCGCACTGAGAGCGGGATGGCACTATACGCAGCAAGAGCGGTATCTCTGTTTCAATATTGTTTTAACCTTGCTATAAGCGATCATGATAGGGCCCAAGGCACTGCTCTTGGCTCTATTCTCTGCAACGCGATGGACCCGGCACCCGCACGGTGAATCCATGGAATGCTAAGTTATCGTCTCTCTCTCTATTAGCTCTATCTATAGTATGATATATTTTCACGCACAACAGAGAGGCTCTTGGCCCCTTATCTTTTAGGCTGAGATGTAAGCGTGCCTTACCTGAAAGTATCCCTCAACAACTGAGGAAATATAGCTATCTATCTCATCTTTTATTTCTTGAAACACAACTATTTCGCTTACATTTTTATCATGGCAATAAATTTAGGTAAGATGGTGGTACCTAGCCAGTTGGGCTCAAAAACCCACCCAACCAAAAAACTTCTAACCACACGGTGAATCGAACCCCGAACCTCTAGATCTATACCGAGTGATCTCCACCACTAGACTACGGGATTGAATTGAGACTTGATAGCCAAATAACTTGATTCTCATCCCATAATTCAAAGTACCGTAGTGTTATTTCGTAATTTTATAGCCAGTTTTCCCCACTGTCGATCATGACTCAATCAAACAGTCATCGATTTCGATTTTTACAGACTCCAGGCTAATCAAATCTATTTCACCATAAGACACTAGCTTTAAGCAAATTGGCAGATGATTTGATGATTTGATGACTATATGTACTAAGTATATGCAAAATTCCTTATATATATATAGTTGTAAAGTCAAAATTACGATTGTACAAGAAAAAAACATTTTATTTAATTACTTTAAACTTAAAATAGGCATTATGCTATTGTTCTTGTTATTTTTTTAAATTAAGTATTTATCACTTGTTCATGCGCGCATGCGATTATGAGTATTAATTTCCAAATCTTCTTTTTTTATATATAAAAATAAAACGCTGTGTGTTAGTCTCGCAAAAACTCTGAAACGGCTCGACAGATTCTTACGAAATTTTCTGTGTATGTTTGTATAGGTCCAAGGAAGGTTTAAACGTAAAGTTGGATATGGTAGGTGGCGTTGGAATTGGGCAGGACAACGTCTGCCGGGCCCACTAGTTTCATATAAATCCGTTATCCGTTCAGTTGTTTTTACGCTGTTAAGTAAATAATGAACCTTCAGATTTGATAATTTTCACATACAATAAGATAAAATAAGTCTATGAAAACAAAGGACTGCCTATCAATAAATAAATAAAAATCCGGATGCAATAAAAACATACCCCAACAATTAATTCGACAATTATCATCATATAGAACTCTACACAGATGAACCCGAAGATATATATAACAGATACACAATTTTTTTGTAATAAAGGTGAAGTTATATCTATCCCCCCTTTCTTCACGTCTGCGATGGCCTGGCCGGCCCGCGCTGCGGCGGCGGGCGCGGCAATTCCCAGCCGTCGTAACATCTAATTCTCGACGCCTTACACACATCAGCGTTTCCGATATTACCTTTGTGTGTTATGTTGAACTAGAAACAAAAGAAATGCTTAGGACTTTCAGAACGGATTTCCTAAACAACTAATTTCTTCATATTTTCTTTAACTTACAATTCATCAGGTGTAAACGGCCTTAAATTTTCTTACCTTATGATAACAAAATATATGTCCGTATCATTCGTCCTTCTATAAAATAAATGTAGCAAAAATGAGTGATGTTCCATTGGCGCATGAAATATATACAGGGTTATTTTTTATCACCCTGGAAAATTTAAGGGACGCTTCACGACATGGTATTAGAATGATTTAAATATGAATGAAAAAATAACTCATTTACTTAATTTTATATAAATTTTCTAAAGTTTCCAAAAATGCTGCACTAGCTGAGAGCAGCATTTTTACAGATTTGTTTTTTAATTTTTATTTCATTTTTTATATAATAAAGGATGTGTCCTGAAGCATCCTTAAAATTTTCCAGGGTGATAAAAAAAATAACCTTGCCCCCATGAGGAATCGAACACCGAACCTCCCGATTAATTTTTGGGTAATGTTAACCATCAGACTACGGAGGCGGATGAAATTTGCAATTTCTAGAAAAAACGTTACCTCTCGTCTCGTATTTACCTCTGTCGTTCATTATTTTCTTTCTTTGTGCTTATTTCTAACTTTAATAAAATCATATAATTAAATTGCTCTATGTCCAATACATAACTAAACATCGTTCGAATATTTAACAAATTCAAACGTTTACGTTTACCTTTCTAATTAAATTCACATTGTAACATACACATTAATATTTTACTACAACGCCAATTCTATCTGCAATCTTTGGTCTATATTCTCCTTTCCATTTCCACTGCTTTGCACAAACATCAGACCGCTAAACGGGACCCGTTTAATATTTACAGTTGAGCCGTGTGGCAGACTCTGTCTAGGAAGATTCTACCTGACTTTAACTCTGCCGTATTTATATGGTTTGGCCGCTCTAGACGTTTATTGGTCTGTCTCACGAAAATCTGTTGTCACTTAGTTACATTCAGTTACAATATATTAAGAGACTGTTAAATATTAAATTTCGACTCTTATTATATTCAAGGAACAATTTTCTTAATTATGTTTATTTATTTATCTTTAATACGAATACAAATTAATAGTTACTATTACAAATATAGCATAGATTTATATTAAATAAGGTTCCATTGACGGTACGGTTTTAGAGACACTTTCTTCCGCATACGCTCAGATTGTGGAATGAACTCCCTCCTGGGGCTTTCAATAAAAACTACAGGCTCTTCAAAAAAGGCGTGAAGAGGTATCTACATACATTTGAGGTTGGTAACGCGCGAATGATGCCACTGGTTACGAGCGTCCATAGGCGATGGTGATCACGTACAATCAGGTGACCCAAAAAAAAAAAATTGTTAAAATACATAAACCAATGATGTGTCCACAGACAACTAACACATACGATTCTGACCAGGGATTAAACTTTAAAAACAAGGTGAAAAACAAGCACACAATTAAATTCCGATACCACACAAAGTTTGATTGATTGATTGAACACTTGATTGCACACGAAATATACATATGCAGGACATAACAATATAAGAGATACAGTAACAATAGGCGGCCTTATTGCAGATTATCAGAGTATTCAATGGATTTTTATGACTTACAACAAAATTCTGCAATTTATGTATAGCGATGATAAAGTATTAAATATCCACCCCTTGGAATCTTATATTTATGCTTATTAAATAATCAAAATTCAAACAGATTTCAGTAAGTAGGTATTGCAGACACGATACAGTCTTTTGCTTGAGGATTTCACACACTAGATGCATATTCTGCAATTGAGATCTTACAAATGAGTTATAAAGTAGGAATAACGTGTTGATTTTTCATAAAATAAACCCAAGCAACTTATGAGCCTTACCCTTACCAATAATTTTATTAACATGTGACTGAAAGTGCAGTTCGCTATCAAGAAGAACAGTTTAATTCAAGAAGAGTACTGAAGAGTTATCCATTTATGCTGTCCAGCTTTAATATCCGCGGTACAAATGCGCTACAATCGCGATACAAAAGCGCGTGTGCCTCTATGGAACATAGGCGTATATTATAGAGGGGGGCCGGGTGGGCCGTGCCCACCCCAGAATGGTCTGGTGCCCACCCCAGGATGTTAGGCTACCGATTCAAAATTCAATGATGGACGCCAAAATACTGATAACTTAACCTTACTTAAGAGGATTGTGAAGCTGTAAATTGTCATACAAAAAGCGATAACGCTTTTCTTCCACTATACATAATCCAATTTTCATATTTTTTGGAAATCTTGTAGATATAATGAAGATCTAGGTTTATACGTTTTGATTTAGAAGAAATATTGCTCAGAATATAAATTATTAGCATCTAAATATCTATATTTTAGACTTAAAAACTACCTCAAGCATTTTTATCTTTTTTTGACTATATTTTGTTGAATTACAAAAAAATCAAAATGTACAAATATAGTTTAAGGTATACTGAATCTAATGAGATCAAAATTGTCTAATTTCGTAAAGGTTTAGGGGGGTAAAACAGTTATCGGCCGAAACAATATTTCAAACAGGAATTGTAGGCAATTTCGACCAATTCTTGCAACTCTCTCTATCGCACGATACGGGTCGGGAGCAGGGGTATAATGCATGTATAATGTGATGTGAGTGATATGACATAATGTTATCGTAGTAATTGTTGTCTAGGGAGGAGAAAGTAATATCGATATATCGATCAATACTGAAAGGTCGATCAATAATAATATATCTATCAAGTCAGAACTCAAGTCAGATCTACACAAATACCTTATACCTATATGAAAAAGTAAATATCTTTTCGAATACGTTTATTGATTCAGTGTTTTATTTTAAGGATCATATTTCAATACAAAGCCTGTTAACTGTAAATTCCCAAAATCAAAATAAGAAAATAAATTGTAAGTACGAGTATGTAGCTTTGTTTGTTATAATAAATATATGTGCCACAAAGACACAAACTCAAATGAAATTCGTTTTTTGTTTCTTGTGAGGTATTTGTTATGCATTGTATGTTCGTTATCGTATTCTAAGTTGCCCACCAACTATTTTTCGTATGACCAAGTTGGAGCAGCTAAAAAACGTGTAACAGATATATGCAAGTAACTATATGCAAGTAGCATTATTTTCAATATTATTTTATTTGAATTTTATTCCTTGCTAACTGTGCTCTAAGGTTTTACTCGCGTTATGGAATCTACGAATGTAAAAAAAAAAACGACAAAGTAAATAATATACCGTACGGTTTTGACGTTTTTTTTTCCTTTTTACAATATAATTTAAAGCAGCTGATTACATACCCAAGTAACACAAAGAGGCTGAATACTAGATGAATAGGAGGATGCTTGTGTACTAACAACAACAACTGAATAAAGTTACTGAATAAAGGCTGAGTAGCATACTAGTCAGCCACTACACTGCTTAAATGGGCACAAATTATTCAGCCTAAAGTTCACATTGCTGAATAACTGCGTTATAATAATGTAATAGTAGCAGTATTAGGTGTAACAAGGTGGTAAAGGCTAAATAGTAGCAAATTAAGGTACCACTAATTACACTTTATTCATACTATACCGTACACGTACACTTTTAAATATCAGTAATTAAGCTTATGGTTCAGATTGTACTGTATAGGAGCATACATCATACAAAATACTTCGAACTGTTTTGATCAAACAGTTATTGTTTTTATAGGAGGTACGTAATATTTATGAAAGTGACAGATTGAAGTGAGAAAATGCAAACAGTTTTTCAGATAGCGGTACACAGTTTTGATAATATCTTCATGAAAAGCTATTGGTATTTTAAAATTACTGTGAATATGTACGTATATATCTAATAAAATTCTCAAGCGCCACTCCAAAAATACCTGTTTAATGAAATTATAATCAAATAAAATCACCTGGCAAATATGTTTGGAATAAATAAATGTCTAATTGTGTAATTTTTTATTTTATAATTAGTAATTACATTATAAAAATTTATTTGGTATCCCTTAGTTGTCGTGTATCGTGGTAAAAGTATAAAAAAATATGAATAAATTAAAGATAAGTCAGAATCAAAATGGTGGTGAAATTAAAGAGAAACGTGAACTGTTATACTTCAATATTACTGCCGTAGCCTGCCAAATATACACATGTACCCATGTGTATAGTTATTCAAGCTAATTCGTAATAAAGGCTCACATGGGATTATTCTGAACGCAATATACGTTATAGAATACGCGAAGTGATTCCAAAGAGTAATAAGAACGTTCAGGTGAACTCGTAATCGGCCGCTATTCAGGCATTAACAATAGCAGTATAGATGCGTATCAACAGGGAATATTTACACCCGTTGCTGGAAAACACATTATTTTTTCTCCTTTTTACATCTTATGTCTGTATAAGAGACCACATGTACTACCTTTAGAAGATAGTGTTATAGAGGTCCACATTTACTCTATTACACAGCTATTGGCATATCTACACCTGCTTAACTGCCCTTATTCAGTTAATAGCGTTGAAAAGTTCTAACAGCTGAATAAAGGCGTAAACAATATACCTAATAAACGGCTATAGCGTTTTAAGGGTAGTGAATATCTACCATTATTCAGTTACTATTCAGAATATAGCGTTTTAAGATTTATTGTGAACCAATATTCAGCTTTAGGTTCAACAGAGAATGTTAATAACGGTTTTATTAAGCTCAAAGTGTGAAATAAGGCCACAAGTGATTAAATATACAGCATTCTGTGTTACTTGGGTATAATCCTACTAATAGGTATTTTTTACATACGACAAGGAAGCTCTTTGTCGGCTCGGAACACAGCAATGCTATTAACATGTTATTATGGCGACAAACATAGGTAAGATGGTGGTAACTAGCCAGGTGGGCTCAGAAGCTCTACCACCCACCAAACCGAGTAGAAAAGCTTCCGTCCCTGTGGGGAATCGAACCCCGGACCCGGTGGCCTCAAACACTAGACCACGAAGGTGGTGAAAATTAAAATTCTTAAACTATTAGTATAACTACCTTAGTATAATTAATATAAGTATTAGTATAGTTATGACTTAACTCTAAATTGAAGTTCGTACGAATTTACCCCACACAGGGGTACTTTTATACAGTACTAGCTGTGCCAGCGAAATACGTTTCGCCGTATATTTGTTACCCGTTTTTGCAACATTTGTCATTGATGCTCAGCTCCTATTAGTCGTAGCGTGATGTTATATAGCCTAAAGCCTTCCTCGATAAATGGACTATCCAACACAAAAAGAATTTTTCAATTTGAATCAGTAGTTCCTGAGATTAGCGCGTTCAAGCAAACAAACAAACAAACAAACTAACAAACTCTTCAGCTTTATAATATTAGTATAGATATCATGTAGATTGTAGGTTATTCTCGAAAAAACTAAACTAATGTTATTTTAAAGTACTTCTGCGTACACTATATTTTTATTTTTGTTTTCTTCCGGCAGAAGTAGATAGCTAACTGGGGCCACCGCCCTTCCCCCTCATGACTGCCCGCCGGCTTTGCACATTGTGCGCGCAGTACTTGATCATTATTTTGCTGTGATGTTATTTTAAAACTGCGATATCTCCTAAGATATTCATTTAAATCGAATAATATAAAGGGCAATTTTGTTTTAAATTAAATACTTGTAATGAATAACGTATTTATTTGGATAAGGATTCATATCATGTTTATAAAAACACCTTCGCAAGTAATGCATTATTTTAGAAAAAAATTGGTTAGCATAAAAAAGGTTATAGTGAGCTAACCTTAAAAGATAGGCATATACTGTCGCGGACTTTTTTTTAGAACTTTTAAAGAGAAACAATTCTGTCATACATGATTTTTACGAAACTTTAACCGTTTACGCAGCGCACGCAGCGGAAGCTCTCAATAGGACAAAAAATCCCCCGATTTTGAAACATTCTTCATTGGTGCTCCGCTCCTATTGGCCTTAGCGTGATGATCTATAGCCTATAGCCTTCCTCGATAAATGGGCTATCTAAAACTGAAAGAATTTTTTAAATCTGACCAGTAGTTCCTGTGATTAGCGCGTTCAAGCAAACAAACAAACAAATAAACTCTTCAGCTTTATAATATTAGTAAGTATAGATTTATTATTCCTGTATTTCTGACAGCATAGACTTTTCATCGACTGCTTGACTACAAGTATTCTTTGGTTAAGGCGAGGATTTCCCAAATTTGCCGATCTTAGAACGTCTAGATCTGGATAATATTAGAACCCACAATTCTGAAATTCACACACCTTAAACTTGAAGATATAATCTAGTGAACTGTGAAAGCAGAAACACGATTTACTCCATTTCACTCGATAGAAAAAAAATCCAAACATAGGTCTAAATCAAAAACTAAAACCACGATTTCAAATCGAAATATACATAAAACAGTATAAAAGTTATACCAAAACATGTAGTTCGTTATTATCTAGTGAACTGTGAAGATAGATTTTTTGATGTCATATAAAATATTTAGGAAAATGACGAAAATTCTATAATTTCGCTTGGTTGCAATCGCGCTCCATATAAGACAGTACTCGCCAAGTCGTCTCAGGGTATGGTCATGTCGCTTCGTGTCGCGGGCGCAAAAAAATATATTACGTGTTTCTTTACGATCGAATTTTAATTTTGCAGTTTGCGTTTATTTTGTTAACTTTCATTATTATTATAGATTAGTGTAATAATATGGTGAAAAGTGTAAATAATGGATTAGGTATTATAAAGGAGAAAACTATTTTAATCCTTCTTCCTAAATTATTTTATGTGTGAAAAAATATGTTTTTCGTTCTTTTTTTCTATAAGTTATTTTATGTGTAAAAATCGCTAATAAAAGAAGTCAAAGACGAAATGTTAAATCAAATGCATACAAAAAATGCTGAAAGAAAAGTGGTAAATATTTATTTCCCAAATGTTTATATTTTATTGCCGCGGCCATATAGCACAGTGCAGTGTTAATAAACCAGTATGATAATTTCTTCAAGTAAATATGCAACGATTTATAGGTTCAAAATAATGTTTCCTATAAAACTTTATTGCTGAATTCCTTTAAATACTTAATGTTACCCCCTTTATTCACAACGCCTTGCATCAAAGCTTTAGAAGGTAGAATCAACAGCACACTATACATGTAGCTAAATAATAGAGTTTTATTCGAGCCTATGTATTATATATGATTATGAACAGTAAAACAGTATTTTAGGAATCTTTTAAATTTCGTAACATTTATGGTCAAGCGTGAGTTGATTATAAAAAAGTAAAAAAATAATTAACATAAATTTCCGTTCGATTTATGTAAAGATCACTTCATTGTATTAAAAGAAAATATCTGATCAGCGGAATTTTGTGAAACTTTATAAAATATTTGCTTTTGCCCGCTGCTTCGCCCGCATAAATGTCATAGAGGTTCCATATAAACTATTATTTTTTAGTTTTACCCCCTTAGATGGCGAATTTCCAACGTACATGTCAAATTTCCGCTTTTTGTGCCTTTTAATTACGGCTGTGTGTAATCTGTCAGTCACTCAGTAATGAAAGTGTTTTTATATAAATACGTCAGCCCACACTAGGATTTTCAACTGTGTCGTAGGTGCAGTTTTTTTCTTTTTGAAAACGTCGCCGCACACTAAGATTTTCTCCTGTGTTGTGGGTGCAGTTACGAACATAGAATATCACATGTACATACGCCCAGACCGGAAAAAAATTCTGTAGGCCATACAAAATATTTGTCCCGTACGGAAATCGAACCCGCGACCCGTTGCGCAGTAGGCGATCATTCGACCTCTGCCCTAACCGTGTCATCAAAGTTACAAACATACGAGTAGAATATATTACATATCACATGCACATACGCCCAGACCGGAACATATTTCTGTATTCCATACATAATATTTGTCCCGTAACTACAAAAAAATATTTTACAAGAAATAAAAACCGACTTCAAAAACACTGAAAACTTAAAAATAATATAAGAATAGGTACAGACAACATCACACTTCTGTATTGAAGTCGGCGCCAAACGATAATCTCCTAGAAAGTGTTAAAATTTGTCACCGACTTCAATATAGAAGTGTGATGTTGTCTGTACCTATTCTTATATTATTTTTAAGCTTTCAGTGTTTTTGAAGTCGTTATTTATTTTTTGTAAATATTTTTTATTTTTAACTTTTCAGTGAATGAAATTTTTTTAGTGAAAGAAGTGTGTTTTTAGTGCTTTCCTCGATTTTCTATGGGATCCCATCATCAGATCCTGACTTTGGTGACCATGAGACCACCCTTGCTCTATACTCTATCGAATACAAAAATAATTTTGGACATCGGTTTAAAAATGACGGAGTTATGAGGTAATAAACATAAAAAATACAACCAAATTGATAACCTCCTCCTTTTTTGAAGTCGGTTAAAAATATTTGGGAATCGAACCCGCGACCAGTTGCGTAGTAGGCGATCACTCGAACTCTGTGCGCTAACCGTGTCGTCAAATGTAAAGTCATCATCGTAAAGAACGCTAGCTGTGTAGTACTTCCCGAGTTTTCTTACAGGCCTAAGGTGGTAGAATATTAATTAATATTTTAAAACCAGTTTGCTTAGAGACTAATACGGTTGCCTGATATTCATTGCGATTTGTGGCTTTCTTCTTGATAATCTTGTTTAGTACATGCACGCCCCTGTCACTCACGCAATGCAGCGTTATAAATACCTACCACTAAGTAGCGCGCCGGCGCGCCGACCGCTGCACACACGTGTAAAGAAATTCTTAGGTTGTGTGTGAAGTCGACCAACCCGCACTTGGCCAGCGTTGATGATGGTAGCACATCAAAAACAGGTTTGAGCTTGTTTCGAATTCATCTAATAATAATATGATGGATGACATACCTGCCAGAGATACCTGTCACAAAAATTGGGATATAATTAAAAACAAAAATACTATCGTTTTTGATGCTTGCTAAGGCAAGGATAAAAATATCTCCGTCATACCTATTTCTGCCGCAAATCAGCAGTGCTTGCATTGCTGTGTTCGGTGTGAAGGGTAAGATATGGCACTGAAATTACTGGGTACCGTGACTTTACATCTGATGTCACAAGTTGGCAACGTACACTGTGGTTCTTGTGGGGCTTGCAGTTTTACTGCGAATCGCACAGGAACCACATGTATTATAGGTGACTGTTACCACTTACTATCAGGTGGGCAGTTTGCTTGTTTGCCAACTTAGTAGCAATAAAATAAAACACACAACATTACATTTTTATTTTGAAGTAGTTTTTGTTTTGAAGTGGTGTCGGTATTTTTGTAAAAAATATATTTTTATTTTTTTCGTGAAATTAATAATAGCTCTCTAAGTCAACTTGAAAGAATATACCTAACTGAGAGTCAATACGTACCTTTTATATCTAAAGACTAACTCCCTAACTCCTTAAAGTTAAGGATCCATCGTAAGCTCAGCATAGTAGAAGGATCCTTGACATGATGTCTTTCAGACGCAAATACCTGAATAGCTTCAGAAAAAAAACAGGAAAGACGTTGGACGTGCCTATTCTCTCGATTTTCTAGGGATTCTAATACTAGATCCTGACTTGATGGCATGGAACCACTTCGGGGGTATACTTTTCTGAATACAAAAAGAATTTTGAAAATCAGTTAATAAATGACGAAGCTATGAGGTATGTGTTACCTCATAACTTCGTGAAGTCAGTGAAGTCGGTTAACAAATCAAATCGAAATAAGTTATAGTACTTATTTATTCAGTACTGTATTAAAATACCTACATATTATTATATCTATTAAAATATTTTTCTTCAAACTACTCATTAATTTTACTCTAATCATAGGAAAAGGCAACACTAAGTAATACATTACTACCCTGGAAAACGGCAGTAGTATTGTATGAAATTTTATTAATGACCCGTTCAACATAATTGCCCTGTTGTTTGTTTTTCTAATTTAAAAAGAAATTACAATTCATATTCATATAATTCATACAAAATGTAGGCATTTTTCCAAAGAGATTTGAGTGGTTGTATAACATGTCACAAAAAATACACATGCGCAAAACAAGTTAGATAGGACCCTACAAAGCCAATTTTATTTAAAAAAGAGAGGCAATTGGCTTTAATGGCGAAGATTAGCTTTTATTTTAATAAATTAAAAATTGTATTCGAGTGAATATTGTGCTGTGAAAGTGGTTTTTTTTGGTGCACATTCATGTTGACGGCAAGAAATAAGGGTTTTGTGGTGTACATGACAGTGAGTTTTTTTTTGTGGATTTTCCACTTCCGTCACCACCGTCAAGATAAGGTTTGGTTTCTTAATAAGAACAATTTGCATTTTTTTTGTCATAAATAAATAAGTTTTTCTACAGTCAACTTCAGTTTTTTATTATTTTTTAATAAGTTGAAGGAAAAGCAGATTACACACCTCGTAAGAGAGCTATTAATGCCCTCGGGTTATTAGTGCCCTCGAGCAAGTGCTCGTGCCCCAAACATCCGCGGGCATTAATAAGTCACTTAGCGCCCGGTGTAACAATCTACTATTTCTAAATCAAACCGAATAGCCGTCGAAGTCAAACAAAAATATTTAACAGTGCTTTATAACATATATGCCGCCGCGTCAGTCATATTCTTAGCTTTTGTTTTAAATACTACTTCTAGCTAATCGAGCATTTCTTGTATTCTAGTGATGCATTCTATACTGCACAAAAGAAATATGCATAAAATTTGAATTTACAATTTATTAATAACACATCATAGAAATATTTAAAACCTTTGAAATTGTGAAGAAACGGTCTAATTATGATGAATCTTGAAAAAGTCTAATTATTGATAATTGCTTTACGTCTCTTTCTTATAAAATATATGTTTGTATCGGTATTATAATGGTGGACGAGTACAATGCCGTCACTAGCAAATAAAAGCTTTTTAAACTTTGTTATTTTTTAAGTTATTAAAAAATCACGTGGTTGTTTGTCAAATAAAAATACTATGTAATGTAACAATTAAAAAGTGTCCATATTTACATACAAGTAAAGATACAATAAAAAATAGCAATGAAGTCATAAAGCTGTATCTTTATTGGTTGTATTACTGTAGGTACTTACCTCAGTTTATAAATCAATACTTATTTGTAACCTAGCAAAAAGTATATTGCATAAAACGTCCTTGTTGTACTGTTATATTTTTACTGTGCGGCACATGATGTTGGCGCCTGTTCAGTGGCCGCGTCCGCGCTAACGTCATGTACAAATGAACGGTGTGAAGTGCGGAACATATGGGCTTGCACGTGGAAATTCCTCGCCTTAATAACTTTGTACAATGTTTCTGAAAAAAGGTATTTACTCAATAAAGGTACACGTCGGCGAAATGGCAATGAAAATAACGTAAATTGACTTACAGCAAGGTTTGTTATCGACGGGACAGACTTGTAGTCATCATCATCAGGTGCCATCTTCAAATTGAAGTTTGGAAATCAGTAGGCAAAATCCTATGCTGCGTTTTTTAATTGTGGATATGTCAGTCGAGTCTATTTTTTTAATGTCATCTAGCCACCTTTTCCATTCCGTTCTATTTTGGGCTACTCTTATCCAGTTCGTGCCACCATCTTGGCGATGTCGTCCTTCCACCGCATCTATGGTCTCCCGATGGGTTTTTTACGGTTCCATGGCCTCCACTCTAAGATAGTTTTGCACCACGAGTCCGGCTTTAGGGCTATATGTCCAGCCCATTGCCACTTGAGCTTTGCTACGCGGTGTGTAATGTCCAAGACCTGACTCCGTTTTCGGAGCCAACTATTCCTTTTCCTGTCCCGGAGTGTTACACCTACCAATTTTCTCTCCATTGCTCTTTGTGCCACCTCTAGTTTGTGGACGATTTCCTTAGTTGCTACCCATGTCTTGGCTCCATAAGAAAGCACTGGTAAGAGACACTGGTTGAAGATCTGCGCTTTTTGTTGTATGCTAATGCTCATATTATAAGCAAAGCCAAGTTTTGCAAAAGCTGCCCAGCCCAATCAAAAAAATATTATTATTATTAATTATTACTTTTTATTTTTGTATCCTATTTAGTTTGTATGTAAAAGTATTATTATATGTTTAGTGTTTTTTTTCATAAAAGATTCACATCTCAAATGCAAATCATTTTAATTCAGTATACCTAACACTCATTTAAAAAAAATGCATTTTCCTTAGACAGGTAAATGTAGGATACATGTATACTTTCATAACAAATAGTCCTAATAGTCCTCACCCTCAATCAGGTATAGGGATACCAAGTAAGTAAGTGCCTTCACTATAAAGTTCAAAGGAATACAGAAATAATTTACGAAACGTAAATAATTTCCTGTAAAAATTTCTGTATTCCGAAACTTATCTAGGACTAAAATATTATGAAGAAAGAAGATAACTATGTTTGTATTTTTGTTTGTAATAAATAAACTCAAAAACTACTAGACTGATTTTAAAAATTCTTTGGCTAATAGAATATTACATTATCACTGAGTATATATTACTCAGTGATAATGGGCTATAAAATTATTTTTCCTATGTGAAAACATAAAATTCCGACAAACGAAACGAAGTCGCGAGCGGACGGAAAGGGAGTCAGAAATATGAGCAACGCAAAACATTACGAAATACGAACGATAGAATAATGGCGGCTGTACACTCTCGCCGAGACATCCCGAGACAGGCCGAGTGCGAGAGTTTACATGGTAGCTCTCACCTCGCCTCGGGATGTCTCGTGCTTACTCGCCCGCTCTCGCTCCCGTGTCGGTTTTTTGTGCCCGAGTCAAAGGGTCTCGGCACACTCTCGCCAGTGCAGTGCACAGCCAGCAACCGCTCTGAACACACGTGTCTGCAAGTTGTCAGCAACGAATGAAATATGTGGAATAATGACTGACTTACCTCGTCCTGTTTCGAATGTTCGAAAGTATTGAATTGAATCGTACTAATTATAATATTTCACATCAGAATAAGTATTTGCACGTCGAAAAATGACAAAATATGTTGGATTAGCTTCTTATAATCATCTCTGTAACTGTAACTATATTTTTATCCGACTTCAAAAAAGGAGGAGGTTCTCAATTCGATGCGTATGTTTTTTTTGTGTGTATGTTACGCGATTACGCCGCCAATTGTAGACCGATTTTCAAAATTCTTTTTGTATTCGATAGAGTAAACCCCAAGAGTGGTCCCATGGTCACCAAAGTCAGGATCTGATCATGGGATCCCATGAAAATCGAGGGAAACGCTAATTTAATACGGTATTCTGGTTATTGGTATTATAAATTCGGGTTTCTTTAACTAAAAAGATTGCATTCACAAAAAATTTAAAAATAAAAAATATAATATAAAAAATAAAAACCGACTTCAAAAACACTGAAAAGTTAAAAATAATATAAGAATAGGTACAGACAACATCTCACTTCTATATTGAAGTCGGTGCCAAACGATGATCTCCTAGAAAGTGTTAAAATTGTCGGTTTTTAATTTTTATAAAATATTTTTAATTACAAATAAAATGATTTATTATTATTATTCGATGCATAGCGACCATCCACCATCTTCTTTTACGCCAATCTTTTTGAATTTTTTTGTATGATATTCGTGTACATACATATAATAATTAATAGTGCATAGCGAAACAGTGGAAGCGACTTCTAACGCGTCCATCCTCTCGGTGATGAAAACCGCAAGTGAATAGACGAGTGTACATGGTAAGCACTCGCTGACAGGTCTCTCGGGCGAGACCTCTCGGCGAGACTTGACGAGAGCACTCGTCGAGAGTGTAAAGCCGCCATAATAATCTCGAGCTCTCGCGCCGGCCGCCGACCGAGTCGCGCGCTGTAAGTTGTCGTAGTGTGCGTGAAAATTTGCACATGTTGTATTTGTGGTGTAAACGCAAGACCGGAGGCAGAGCAGTGTGAAACAGATAGCATTTTAGAAAATACCTACTCGCGCCGCGCATGGTTACTTCACAATCTTCTTAAAATCATGGGCCAGGCCCCCCTCGGAAATAACTCTAGATACGCCACGCGCCCGAGTGTGTAAGTGGCCTAATGAGCTCCTGCGAGTCCATATACTTCGCTTGCCAAAAATAATCAGTGCTCCTCCTTTTAAACTAGTTCATTAGTGCTCCACTGTTCGGCATAGGTACTGCCTGTCAACAGAAATGTAGAAAAATGCCTAACTGTCATTGTTCCGTATCGAGTTTCAAAAACAAACTGATAGGTATTTCAATTTCTTTAAAAACATCTTCAAAAACAAAAAAAAATAAGTGCTCTAAAGTAATAAGTACGGTTATCATATAATATTGAAGGGATTAACGTTATCTAGTTGACATTATCTGTGTTCCATCCAGTGATGACAACCATGAATGAAACATTTTCCGGTTAAAGCTATCAAGGAATTCCTGAACTCTAGTGAATGGAATTTTTAATTTTTTACTTTTTTGTTAATTTATCATGAGCATAGACAAACCAATAGACGCGCTTGGAGGACTTTATAGTGTCACTTTAACAATAATTATTTTTTTCCATATTTACTTATTCAGTTGTAACAAGCGTTATTAGAAGCGCCGATAGCGTAGTGCGTATGGACGCCGCTTTACAATCGGGATGTAGCGCATAGTGGTTCGAACCTTGCCACCTAAGTACCAATGTGTTTTTAAATTTTGAATTTTTACATACTGGTGGTGCCCAAGGTAGACACCACCACGTCGGCGTTCCGCCGACTTGTATTGCTGAATTCTGTACCCTACTACCAACTCATAGAAAGCATTGTGGCTTACCCCGATTCCAATTGTCTCCGTGTGTAGCCGGTGGACTTCCTGAGCTAGCTCGAAGGAAGTCGCGGCTCCTGAAGTTCTGCAGTGGATCCACCGGTGGAGACCGGAGCACTACAAATGCCTATTAGGCCACCACGGCTCACACACGCGATTTTGACACCGTTGGTCAACACAAAGCGGACTTTCGCACCCCGATATTAGGTGCGCCGCGCAAAATACAATTTGCTAGTTATATATTCCGGCCCGCATATAACCTCTAACAATGTCGTGACATTTCGACTCAACTCAACTGACATCTTACATGCGGCCGGCCGCCAAAAAAAAGCTCTCACTGCACAGACCACAAATGCAGTGTTGCCACTCGCTCTTCCTCGAGCGTGAACACATACGTTCATTCGACGCTGTAACGGTGAAGGAAACATCGTGATTAAACTTGCACACACTTGTGAAGAAAAGTTTATTTACAGGCTGTGTGTGAAGTCGACCGACCCGCACTTGGTTAGCGTGGTTGACTAAGGCCTAATTGCCCTAGTACAGGGTAGGCTCGAGCCTCTCGGTGGGGACCTTTATAAACTGTTGATGATGAAGCGTTATTCAGCTTTTATTTTTTTCCCAATTCGTACACAGTGAGCAATTAGCCTCACATTTTACGTATTGACTGTTAAATAGAGAATGCCTCAGGCCGCGTTTTGCACATTTGATGGCATGCTGTATAAAAAAGTTAAAATAAATAAATTCTGATTTTGAAATTGGAACGCCGCTTTAGTGCTAAAGCAGTGAGAGTTCTACGTTGCAACGCACACGAACTAAAAAAATTGGTTACCTACAAACTGAAAAATATATTATGCGTCGAGTCGGTCGGAAAAATTGGGCCAATTATCGGGCCTACAAAAAGTCGGTCGTGTGTGTTTGCCGTTTCCAGTAACATTCCAGCTAACAGTGATAGAGTTAAGCGAGTTACACACTAGCGTGGCTAATTAAACATGCCAAACGTGATCATTGGGACGTGACGCGATTAGGCGGGCACGCGACAGTGAGTTACAGCCGTATGTATCTTTATAAGTTCTAGCTGAAGCGGTTCAATAATGAGACATTTCAATAGTTTTATTTAAATTTTATTTAACATCCGAATTTGTTATGTTTTTAAAAAAGTTCAACGCTTTTTGTGTGTCGTTTTTTATACATTTTCATTAAATTTTTCCTAATAATATTGCTTACTTACACCCAATTTGAAGTACTTCACAATGTTAACTATGGTCACTTAAGTTTTGTGTCCGTGCATAAATTGTATTTGATTTTCTGTAGGTACAATATCGCATTTTAAGCTTACGGAAATGCTTAATGCATTTCTAATTGTTTTGAAACCTTTACGAAATACATGATGTAACACTATCATCATCACAGACAGCCCATATACATCCCCACCGAGGGGCACGAGCTTACCCTAACTAGTTATGTTAGGGCGATTAGGCCTTAGTCAAAACACGCGAGCCCAGTGTGGATTGGTTGACTTCACATACACCTTTGAATTACTTCGCAGGTGTATGCAGGTTTCTTCACGATGTTTTCCATCACCTTAGGAGCGTCAGATAAGTGTACATATGAAACTCGTAAAATGAAAAACACATTGCTACATGGCAGGATCGATCGCGGGCCTCCCGATTCTACTCGGGGCACAGTCCAGTGCCGAGGCCACAGCGCTACCGACGCTCATTATACCTACTAATATATCAAATATGGAGTATATTTCGTGATGTCTGCTTCCTTTAATTAAATGAACACTCATTTGTCATAATATGCCTGATCAATTTCTTCCAACATAAAAAGTTGAATAGATTTTACAATGCTCCATTTCCAAAACTGAACATATAGTCACACATATAGACAAAAGTCGCGTACCAAAAATCTAGTTATTCACTCACCTTATAGATGAGAGGAGCGATTTTACAACCCGACACGCCTGATCACGGTACGTGGTGTCACGTTTCGCTAATTCTCGCGTTTACACCTCGCTAAGGTAACGCTCTCCTTATGCTAATGAATTTATATGTTGAACGCACTCAATTTAATGAGTAGTTCAATCTGCTTACTATTATTCTTTGTAACCGACATTACAAAAAAGAGGAGGCTATCAATGCGATTGCGAAGAAAAGAACATAGTTTCTTAAATTTAGATTACCTGCGATTGTATGTTCTTTTCTTAAATGTAGATTACTTACCTCATAACTCTGTAATTTATTCACCGATTTAGAATTTTTTTTTTGAGAAGGTATACTTCCCTTTCGTGGAGCGTCGGTGGCGCTGTGGACTCAGCACTTGCCTTCCAATCGGGAGGTTGGGGTTCGAGACCCGCCATGTACCAATGTGTTTATCGTTTCGAATTTCATATGTAGGTACATTTGTCTGACGCTCCTATGGTAAAGGAAAACATCGTGAGGCAACCTGCATACATCTGCGAAGCAATGCAATGGTGTATGTGAAGTCGACCATTCCGCACTGGGCCAGCGTGGTTGACTAAGGCCTAATATGGGCTGTGATGATGATGATGATGATACTTCCCGTTTGGTCCTATTATCACCAAAGTCAATTTAATGATTGGATCTCAGAAAAATCGACCCTAAGCCTTTAAATTTTATAGGTGCGTCCAACGCGTTTCATGTTTTTTTCTGAAGCTTTTCAGGTATTTACGTTAGTCATAAGCCGAGCTAATGGTAGAATCCTCCTACTATCAGTCTTGACTTTAAGGAGTTATAGGTTATGTATAAATTTGTGCTGTAATTGATAAAATATATTAATTTGTATTGAAATGAAAGACTTGCTTTTCTTGACGTGAATATAATAACTGTTGCTAAGATACATAGACATCTTGCCCGCCCGATTAATAGCACTAAATAACTAAATTAAGGGCGTCTTATCAAACTAAAATTACGATAGCACACTTCTGAGCCTTAATTTTATAGTTACATATTACAACAACATATAAAACATATTACAACTCGATCGGTATCTTGCAAAGCTTGGCAACTGATCGTTTAAATTCAGTTCCACTGCCTGATCTAACTGTTGCTACTCTACACACTCCATCTGAGCCTGTATACAATTGTATTACACGTGCAAGCGGCCATCTAAGTGGAATAGCGTTGTCGTCCTTTAATAAGACTAGGTCACCGGTTTTTAAATTTTCAGTATTACACCGCCACTTACATCTACTCTGCAATAAGTTCAGATAGTCCTTTGACCATCTATTCCAAAAGTGTTGAGTTATGCATTGAACTCGCTGCCATCTAGACAGTCTATTCTCATTAATCGAGATAACACTTGGCTCTGCTGGAAGTTGTAACGTATCACCAGTTAGAAGATGTGCCGGCGTGAAAGCACTAACATCATTAGGATCTTCACTAAGCGGAGTCAGAGGTCTGGAGTTTATACATGACTCAATGACGCAAAGAACTGTGTACATTTCTTCAAAAACTAAAAGTGCATTAGCTACATCATCATCATCATCATTTCAGCCAAGAGACGCCCACTGCTGGACATAGGCCTCCCCCGGGGATCTCCAAACCGATCGGTCCTGCGCCTCCCGCATCCAGCGGCTTCCCGCGACCTTCACCAGATCGTCTGTCCACCTTGTGGGGGGCCTACCAACGCTGCGTCTCCCGGTACGCGGCCGCCACTCGAGGACCTTTCCGCCCCAACGGCCGTCAGTCCTGCGAGCTATGTGTCCTGCCCACTGCCACTTAAGGTTTGCAATTCTTTGGGCTATGTCGGCGACTCTAGTTCTTCTACGGATCTCTTCATTTCTGATGCGATCGCGTAGAGAAACCCCGAGCATAGCCCTCTCCATTGCCCTTTGAGTGACATTGAGCCTTCTGATGAGACTCATTGTAAACGGCCACTAGCTAGCTACGACACGACGCAAATGAAATTTCACTGTTTTTACAGATCTTTTCCATAACCCACCAAAATGCGGGCTATTTGGTGGTATAAAGACAAATTTAATAGGCTCAGGTAGAAAGGCCTTGTTAATTTCGGTGATGTTTTCATCTTGAGAAATGAGTGTATGAAACTGTGTTAGTAAATTTTTACAGCCCACAAAATTTGTCGCGTTATCACAGTGCAATTCTAGTACACGGCCGCGGCGAGCGCAAAATCTTTTTAGTGCTACTACGAATGCATCAGTTGATAGATTGCTTACCAATTCTAAGTTAATGGCCTTAGTACACATACAGACAAATACAGCTATGTAGGACTTAATGATAACAACACGTCTATTCATACTCTGCCTCAGGTTTATAGGTCCGCAAAAATCAACCCCCGAACACAAAAACGCCCGATTTGGTTTAACTCGAGTTGATGGAAGCGATCCCATGATAGGACTCGTATTGTATGGCTTGACACGGAAACATCTTATGCATTTGCGCGTAACACTACGAGCTAATAATTTACCATTAATGGGCCAAAATTTTTGTCGTATCATGGCCAACAAGGATTGGGGACCGACATGGCAATATGTAACATGATAATATCTAGCAATTAATCGCGTCAAATGGTGCTCCTTTGGAAATAATATCGGGTGTTTCGCATTATACTTCAAGGCTGAATTCTGCAGTCTACCACCTACTCTGATAATTTTATTGGCATCAATGAACGGACTTAATGCCAACAATTTACTTTTAAGGTGCAACGCCTGTCCCATGCATAAGGTAGCGTATTCTTTCGGGAATGATATTTTTTGGATAAACTTGTATATACATATTTCTGCGTTCTGTATTTCCGATAGTTTTAATGAACCCCAAATTTTGACGTTGTTAGGTTTACAATTATTTACAAATCTTAGCATATAAGTCATAACAGATAGTAATTTAGTCCAAGATGAGAACTTTGTAGTGATAGTGGCTAACATATTAGTATTATTTACATCGATAATTTCAACGACTGGTACAGATTCTACAATAGGTTGGTCAGCTAAAGGATTGTATTCTCTACCATGATTAAATTAATTTAAAATGCTAGGTGTGAACCAATTATCATCTAGTTTGTTTGCGTCAATGCCACGAGAAATGGAATCAGCTGGATTGCTTGCTGACTGTACATGCAACCATTTACAGGCCGGAATTAAGCTTTGAATCTCATGAACTCTGTTAGCTACAAAGGGTTTTAATTTATCTGTTTGACCAGTTACCCATGACAACGCAATCGTGGAATCTGACCAACAATACACCTCGTTGAATGTCAATGAAGTGCTACTTAAAAACTTATTAACTAGTCTAGCTAACAGTACTAATCCGCAGAGTTCTAGTTTCGGCAATGTAACCCTTTTGATGGGCGCAAGTCTCGATTTTGAGGATATTAAATGAATTTGTACATTACCGCTCATGTCCCAACTTCTCACGTATAGTACTGCTCCGAAGGCTCTCTCACTGCTGTCTGCGAACCCGTGCAGCTCGATACGCTCGTACTGTGATGGAATGCAAAGCCTGGCTATGGATAAATTATTCAATAAAGAAAGACCTTGCTGAAATTGTTTCCACCGTTTGAGGTGGTCTGGCAATATAATTGAGTCCCATTCTATCTTGTCGATCCAAAGATCTTGTAGCAATATTTTAGCTTTAGTTATGACGGGACTAATCAACCCGAGTGGATCAAATATTCTAGCAACGCTAGCAACAACTTCTCTCTTAGTATAGTTGGACTTAGTTTCAATTTGGAAGTTGAATTTAAGTTGATCTGTCTTTGGTTGCCAATATAACCCGAGAGTTTTCACAGCGGTATTGTTTGAAAACAGGAAGGTCGTCTCTCTTTCAGATTCTTCAATTTGCTCTAACAATTCGTCTGAATTACTACACCATTTGCGCAAGGGCAATCCTCCTGCTAATAATATGTTAGATATGTCTCTTTGAAGCGTCTTGGGTTTTTGTACAGTTGTAGTACCCGTAATTAGGTCATCCATATAAAAATCATTAGTTATAGCTCTAGATGCCTCTGGATTGTATCGATGACCTTCATCTATCGCTACTTGTTGCAAACTTTTAGTAGCCAGGTAGCTCGCTGAAGATGTACCGTATGTGATTGTATTAAGTTGGTACTCCTTTATCTCTTCGCTGGGGTCAGATCGCCATAATATTCTTTGTAGATCTCGCTGTTTGTTTGTGACCAAGAACTGTCGGTACATTTTTGTTATATCTGCAGTCATAACAATTGGGTGAATGCGGAATTGAAGAAGAATCGCCATTATATCGTCTTGTACGACTGGGCCGGTCATAAGAATGTCATTCAAAGAGAGGCTATTTGATGACGTCATTGATGCATTAAATACTACGCGTACCTTCGTCGTAGTGCTGGTCTCCTTATAAATTGCATGGTGAGATAGGTAATAACAATCGCCATCATGTGATGCTAATACTGGTACCTCTGTCATATGGCCGAGCTCTTGGTATTCCTCCATAAATTGTGAATATTCACGGTGAAGCTTTTCGTTTGACAAAAATTGTCTTTCTAGTGCATAAAAGCGTTTGAGTGCCTTTTTGTATGAATCTCCCAGCACAGATGGTGCCTTTCGTAATGGTAATGTAACAATATATCTTCCGGTCTCGTCCCTAGAAATTGTTTCGTTGAAAATCTTCTCGCATGCATTATGTTCTTCTGTCAGATTATTTCCGGTATTGATATTTTCTAGTTCCCAAAATTTCATTAATTGATCTTCTATTAGACATGTATTGACAACCAATGTGTTTTGTAATGAAGGCTTGTCAGATCCAATTTTACCACATATGAGCCAACCAAATATAGAATTTTGTAAAATGACTTGAGCGATTGTAATTTGTTGTTGTAAAATTATGTTAAAGAATAGATCCGCTCCAATAAGAATATCAATACTGGCTGGCTTATCAAAGGATGGATCTGCTAAAATAATATTACTAGGTAGATTAATGTTGTGTTCTATCTGATGTGATGGGATCTCTCTTGTTATATTTGCCAAAATTATTGCTTCTGTATTGAGCTGTCGTTCTAATGATATAGGTGCGATTATAATATTAGTGGAGCCACGTACCTGGCATTGCTTTTGACTAATACCGCTGACAGTTATATCTGTATCTCGAATCTTAAGCTTAAGTATTTGTGCGCTGGCGGCAGACAATATCGTTACCTGACTGCCGCAATCAAGAAGAGCTCTAAGTGTTTTGTATTGTCCATCGATGCCGCGTACTTTGACCAGCGCTGTAGTAAGCAATACTCGTTGCTGTTGGCTAGTGCTACAGGTAAAGCTTTCAATTGCAGCTGAATTGTTTTGTCTCTGACTTAGTGACCGTAGCTTCATTCTCACTTGCATTGGAAATCATCACATTTGGACTGTTGATATGTAATAATGTATTGTGTTTTTTATTGCAACGCTTACATTGACTTGACAAGCAATTATCCGGGGAACATTTGTATTTCAGACAGTTCATACATCTATTATTTGACTTTATATAGTTGATTCTATCTTGAGCTGACATATTTAGAAACTGTTCGCAATGAAATAAGCGATGAGAACCATTATTGCATAATCGACATATTATTTGTTGTTTGTTTACATAATTGACATAATGTTGAGTTTGATTGTTGATTTCAGTTTGGCTGTTGACAATATCGTTGTTTACCTCGCTTATGGCACCTGTCAATGTGATAGACCTTTTTGGAAAGGGAGTTGAAATTGTCTCATTTTTGCAGCCGTCTATTATTTCGAATGATTGGGCTCTTTGTTCCAAGTATTGAAATAGTTCAGATATCGTAGGTAATGTATTAGGTGTTTTAGGTCGATGTAGCTCCCAATCTCTTTTCGTAGCAGAATCAAGGCATGAGACTATAATATATATTATGATCGCATCCCAATGCTCAGTTGACAGACCTAAATTTTTGAGCAACGATAAGTTTTGTCTCGTCGTATTGCACAGTTTTCTTATGCTAGCGGGATGACCGCTAATTTTATTTTGATCTATTATATTTTTTAAATGACTGTTGACTAGAATTTGTTTATTTTCGTATCGTTTTTCTAATGTTTCTAATGCAATCATGTAACTTTGTTCGGTTATAGGTATAGGTAGTATTAGTTGCTGTGGTTCTCCTCTGAGAACAGATCGTAGATAGTAAAATTTTTGTACGTTACTGAGTTCCTTACTGTCATTAATGCAACTGTAAAATATTTCTTTAAATGAGTGCCATTCGTTATATTTGCCATCGACAATTGGTAGTTGAATTTGTAGTAGTTTTGTTTTTGAGGTAGATGGCTCATGTTGTAAATTAGGCGTAATTGTCGTATCGCTGTTGCGATTTGTTACAACAATTGCTTCATCGTAAATAGCTTTAGTTTTAAAGTATAAGTTACGACATTCTTGGATATCATCTAAAATTGTGTCATCTTCATCCGTTTCTTCTGGTAGATTTTGTGATATTTCGTGTAATGTTTGATTTGTTTCTTTAATGTGCTCTAGGCGGACTGTAAGTTCGTAGTAAGATGGTTGCGTATTTGTAAAATCTATGAGAACTTTGAACTCACGGTTTAGCTGACGAATCTTGCGCAAGATTGTTTGTTTCGATTTGGGGTCCATTATTGAAGGACCAATGTATAAATTTGTGCTGTAATTGATAAAATATATTAATTTGTATTGAAATGAAAGACTTGCTTTTCTTGACGTGAATATAATAACTGTTGCTAAGATACATAGCATAGACAGGTTAGTTTTTTAAATACAATAGGCATGTATTGACCCTCAGTTGTATCCTTTCAAGTTACTTCGGTAAGCTGGTATTAAATTCATTTAAAATATTATAATAGAAAAATATTTAACAAATAATAAAAATCGACTTCAAAAATACAAAAAAGTAAAATAAAAAGAATACCATCATCACATTTATTATTTTCACTGACTTCAAAATAAAAATTGTGAAATTGAAATTCTTATATTATTTTTATTTATTTTATTTGTTATATTTTTTTGGGAATATAGGCATGAGATTGAAGATTATTTTAAACTTAAAAAAGAAACAAAATTAAAGGTACAGTCTACACCAAACCCAAACCTTATATTATTAAGAAGTGACATAAATGAAATCTTTTTGTTCACCGGTAAATGACTCAATTCGTTTTTCATTATTATAGAAATTTTATTATTATTTAGCTATTTTTTCGATAGGTATTCTCAAGTATGAAGTAACTTATGTCATAGTGCTATAGTGATGATCGATAGTTAATTAATTATAGCTAGTTACCTAGTGAGCCGCGCCCGGTTACGCCGCGCACCCGTAACTACCGAGCAACAGTCGATTTCCCAGGAGGTCCCGTTCAACGTTCCTCAAAGATTATCTTGTAGTAGATAAGATTCAAAGAGTTATATTCTACCTATTTTTGCTATTATCTTAATGTAATGAAACTTAGAGTGGCCGGGTCCATAATTTTTGAATAAAAATGACTTGTATTGTATAAATATTTGCTTAAAAATAAAATGTCAACATACTTGGTACCAATATATAATTAGTAAAGGTTTTTTATAAATAGTTTATTGTACAGTTGTGATGATTAAAGTGATTTCGGGATATGGGACTGGATTAAATTTACGAGTATTATATGTTGTGTCGGGTAACAAAATGATTTATTGTTAGTGTCTGTTTTGGCCATTTGATCATCACTTTTTTTTTGCAGACTATTTTATGCAGACTACTCTAGTAATTTGTGGATAACACAACCAAGAAGAGAGCACGGGACTATTTTTTCAAATTCGTTTTGCCGCCATTTGCCGCCGTGCGAACATTCATTCTACGGACGGTGCTTCGTTCGTTGTATTTTTTCACCGCCGCGGTCGCCGCTCGCTCCGAATAAAATTATATTTTTTGTGGATTTTCACATATTTCCATAATAATTTACTAATAAAAGACTGTGGATAAACGAGGTGTCATGTGCCTACGAGCTGAAGGCTTTCGAGGTCCCAGAAGAGTGCTCAAGTAAGTGTTTCCACTATTCCTATTGGAGTGTGTCTGTATTTTGGTACGGTTTTGAGTAAATGCTCAAATTTTATCATCTTGCCTTAACCTCCACTGGTCTCAAATTAAGAAAAACAAATAAAATAAATTAGCGAAGTGTAACAGCATACGAAGGGCGCAAACAGTGTCCTTAAGTTTTTTTTTACATTTAAGTATACCAGAATATTAAGTATAAGGTGGTAAGGTGTAATGTATTTTTAAAATTTTAATAATGAATAATTCACGTGAAAACCCAACTCTGTAAATGGCGATTTAAGAGAGAAGCCAAAAAAATTTTACCCTCCGAGTTTCTTGTCTGTTCTCGTGAAGTCTTTCCCGATTTCTGAACAGACGTGGAGTAAATTTTTTTTTCTACCTATATTTGTAGACATCTCGATTATGGTTGCAGCGAATGGACAAAAAAGCTATTTTTGAATTTGTTCTTGACATGCTCGTTATGTCCTTTATTGAATAGAGATTTTAATTTTAGTTTTGAATTATCTCATTATTCATGTGCCGTTATTATTAATGCTGGCAGTCATGATCTTTTGTAGTATATACTTACCTCCGCTTCGTCTACAATTCGTAGGTATCTACTGGGAGGACCTCCCTGCCAGGTCCTGATCGCCGGACGGTTCCAATACCAGGCTAAGAAACGTGTCACCTATGGGTTGTCGCTAACCGCAGGGTCATCCTCATTCACCAGCCACTGGACTTGAAACGTAAACTTGTAGTCTAAGGATAATATAACAATAATTTTAATTTAAATCTTAACAAGCAAAAAGGTATAACAGACCCTTATAGGTCCTTTGCCATTAAAAACAAAAACATAATTCTAATTAAGAAACTTGGACATATCCGTATATTAGGAAAAAAATTTGATATTTGATATAAAGAAAATCTCAATAACATTTCAAGGGTTAAGTAAATATAATTATAAACCCCTAAAATACTCATTAACACATACATAATTTATGTAGCATAGGTCGATATTAAGTTCATATCTACAAAATATTATTCCACATCACCTTTAATCTTTGTCAACGTATCGAAGCCGCACCCGCCATGTTATTTCGCCTATTAAGGCACCTGTCATGTGAGTTTACAATAAGTAAATATGGACGTGCCGCCAACTGGGACGTTTACCCGGTTATTGCTTCACTATTGGTGACAATAACGCCCGTTTTGTTTACACGAAAAATTCGCAGGTCCCCATTAAGCTGGCCATTGGAAAATTGGCTGGGGCGAGTTTGCAAACAATAAGATTTTTGGGACTTTTACGCAAATTTGACCTTTGATAGTGTTTCGTTTAGGCTCACTTTGCTTAACAGTTTTATTTAATATAGGAACAGCGATTCCACCTTTTCGGGCGTGTAATTTGAACTCCGCTTTTCTTCTGACGCGGTAACATTTAGTATCATGCAGGTTGTGAAAACAATGTGCGTTGCGAAAAGATAATAATTTGATAGCCTTGGTACACTGGAGTACAAAATGATCGATACTGTCACAAAAATATGTATATGATATGGTCAGAGTAAATAATCGGTGATTATTAATAATTACCGGTTGAAGTGATTAATAATAACCAACAAACCCTCCCGCTTCTTCCTAATCTAACCAACTGTGTTTCAAGTTCCCCAAGTCGGTTCTGTGTGGTCATAAAAAAAGATAACTTAACCTATCCGCAACTGTGTTTGAGGTGCCCCGAGTTGGTTCTGGGTGGTCTATCCAACTATATTTGAGGTAATCCGAGTCAGTTTAGGTTAATCACTTTAACCGGTAATTATTAATAATCACCGATTATTTACCCTGACCGTAACGTATACATTGATTGACAGACTTCATTGACTTAACATTAAGGTAGAGTTGGTAGAGATACATATTTTTGTAACTTATCTATCTTTTTATACTCGAGTGTACATACCTATGTAAGATAGTTATAGGTAAATTTTTCTCAAGGAGTAGTATAGATACTAGCTTTTGCCCATACTCTTACACGCGAATGTATGTGCTGAGAATAGGGACAAGAACGTACCGAAGTGTGCCAGTCAAGTTGATGTGTTCATATACCGGCGTCATAGGTAATTGTCCCTCGTTTTTCTCGTTCTGTTGTCTGATGATGCTTAAACACCACAAAAGTATTACATGGGTTTCGGATCGCGTTAATCTTATGGTAAAGCGGCCGGATAACTTTTTTTACGTATTGTTAGACGCAGGAGAGGGTCAGTCGCGCACAGAATAAAAATGGAACAGGCATACCTACGAGTAAGAGACATTTACTCGTACATGGGACGAAGGGAAATCTACAAACCTTATTATTGTTATATGTATTTTGGTAGTTTCTTATGTTGTCTCTGAAAGGTGTTCTCCTTATTTCACCACTTACATCATGATTATTTTGTGTCATTTAAAAATTTTGCTACGGTTTTGACCTAAATTCAACAAATTGTGTGCAGACGTTTATCGAAATAATTAGGTGATAGAGACGTGAATTATAAATTGTTACCCAACTTATAATTAGGAACTATTTACAACCCGGACTAGGTATAAAAAACACATAACGATATAATATATACGAATTATAGATTTGGCGTAGAATGTCCATTTCAGTAAAAGGTACAAAGGTACATTAATTTTCATAAAATCACCTTACACACCTACCCTAAATATTTTAAGAGTTTGAAAAAGTTTAAATTTATAAAGCTTGTTCAGATCATCAAGCTGAACAACTTTCACCATTGGACAGATTCTGAAATGGCAAAATGTAGTTGTTTCATACAAAAGTTCATACAAATACATTTCGGTCCAACCTATTCGACCGAAATGTTTGGAGCAGTGTAAGTTCAATGTTATCGAATTCTATCGAAAGCTAAACACGTCTATAAATCTCACTGGCAACATCATTTTAATAAAAAATGCTCGCATAAAGGATGGCAACAAAACAATAATCCAGCCTTTCGTCCCGGCGGGCGCATATCCACCCCAATAATACTTTTTATCATATTTATTGACTGATAAATGGTAACGTCGGCGAGTGCATTTGTATGTTTTTCAAATACAATTACAATATTTTTGTGAATTATCGGTAAACAAAGAAAACCTCCATTGCTGCTTTCTCGTAAACATTGATGACGCTATGTTGTTTTGTAGGTATAGCTCAAAATCATTATGCAACGTAGGAATTAGTTATTAATGAAGAAAGTTTCATAAAAATAATCTAAATAGTTCTGACAAAATTTTGTATGGCTTAAGATTCTCACTAAATGTGTGGATGGGGATTGTACACGATAATTTAATTGGACCTTTCTTCCTGCCCCAAAACCTGAATGGCACAACATACGAAACTTTTTTAAGAGAGGAAGTGAACACGCTTTTGAAAGATGTTCTGCTAGCTACAAGAAGAAATATGATGATTATGTATACCAGCATGATGGGTGCCCAGCTCAACAAAATTATCCACTAAGATGGATCGGTAGAGGTGGCCCGACTCCATGGCCGGCGAGAAGTCCTGATTTGACGCCCTGTGACTATTATCTTTGGGCTCACATGAAAGATCTAGTCTACCCCACACCTGCGACTTCCATTGAAGATTTGAGGGCGAGGATCGTATCAGCTGCTGAAGTTATTAAGACATCACTTTCAACGCGTGTGACAGTGAGTGAGGTACGCCGTAGGCTGCGTGCGTGCATACGTAACAATGGCAGACAATTTGAACAGGACTTACAAATGTTTTTATTTATGTTGGTTTGTTGTTTAGTATTTTTCAGTCTTTTGTATATTATTTCTACCTTTATTTCTACTTCGTACTTTTGTCTTTTCCAGACAATTTTTATTCAAAGATGAAATTATGAATTTTGACCTACAGCGCAACTTTTTGCTAATTTCTGTAAAAACTACTAATAAAAGTAAATAATATTTTTACCTTTTTTAAAAGCTTATGAAACCAGCAAATTATTTTAGTAGTTTTTACGCCAACTGTCATACATTTTTTTTTCAATAATTGACGTCGATTTTCAGAAAGATAAAAAATTAATCGACTTAATTGTCAATAAAGACCTCTTATTTCCAAAATTATGTAAGTTTTGACAACAATTTAAATTTAAATTAACTGCCCATTTTTCAGCTTTCCGCAATTAATCAATTTGTCATTGTAAATGGTGCAGTTTAAAAAAAAAATTTGAGTCGGAAAAAATCTAAAAAATTTTAAAACCGTCGTAGCTCGATAACAAACTGTTTTTGACCCCTGGTTAATTGGGCTTTTTTTTTTTGCTTATGACCTGTACTATAACCCCTTTCTAGGAATACGTTGACTTTTCCTGTCACCCTGTAGATTGTTATAAGCATGTTTAAAATGGATTAAACACAGACAAAATAAATAAAGTTAATCAAAGTTAAGCTCTCACTTCAACCCATATATGTCCCATTTCTGGGCCCAGGTATTTACTTAGACGCATAGGAATCGAGTGTACTACATCATGCTGGTAGTTGGAGGATTTTGTTGTTTGGAAGTGTAATTTCCGAAACTCCCTTAGTCGGCTTTGACAACATACACGAGAAGAAAAGAAGCGTCATAATAAAAGCAATGTTATTAATAATGTTGTGTTCCAACAATTCGGGGTAAGGTAACTACCAATATTGAGGAGTCCAGCGGGGTGATTCTCTAAAGTGACAGCCTAGAGTTCGTCACTGTGACAGCGCTGTATTAATGTTTTCACTATAATACTCGTAGGTAATACCATACAGCGCTGTCACAGCGACAAACTCAAGGCTGTCTGTCACTTTAGAGAATCGCCCCGCTGGCTTTCATCTTCGGCCTTTTTGTTACTTGCCATGGTGATGAAAGCTAAGAGCTTCTTTGTTATGTGTTAAAATAGCGTCATTAAACGCAAAGCTTACTCTGTCACCACACGGACGGTTGAATCAAACTAATTAATAAATCTTATTTAAGATCATCTGAATAGAACGAAAATATGTACACGTGTTCATATTTTACTCATTTCCATCTCGCACTATCAAAAAATGTAACTCTTTGCCAGCACATGTATTTCCTTCTTCTTTCAATCCCGGATCCTTCAAAGGAGGCGTGAGGCAGCATCTTTCAGGTCCGCAAGGTGAAGGTGACTAGTTAAGTGTTTTCCCTCTCCTGCACTAGCTATCTTCATATTTGGACTCTATTTCCACGAACTATTAGACAGAATGGAGTGATTTACTAGGCCCATCACATAAAAATAGAATTTCGGAATACATTTTGCACCTATCTTTCTAGTCGGACTTGTTTTATATTGAAAGTCGATACGAGCAAGTAATGTAGTATTGAGTTCGCAAATTCGCCAAGAGATTTCGAGGCTTATGAAATTCACGTACACAAACTGAAATAGATTCTGTTTTATACAAAAACAGGTGCCTTTGAGTACAAAGCTGTAGTGGATATCCCATGTGGCATTAGCAGATAACATATCGTATGCGTGTCTGGTAAAAGCGTGGGGAGTTTCAGATTTACATCGGATGTTGGAAGCGCGACTCGAATTTCAAAGGGTTTTTTGCTATTTCTTCGGCAAGAATGATGAGTGAACGGAAGATCGATGGGTGTTCCACTTGCGTGACGTTCCGCTTGCGTTGCCAACTTTGTTTGAGAGCTGTCAAAGGATATGTAGAATTCAGTTCAAGTTCTGTTTGATTGGCGTGATAGATAGATAGAAAACTGTATTTGGTCTACTCTACAGGCATTACACACGATAAATTTAGTTTTAAGAAACGAGTGAATGACAAAGAAAGTACAAAAATAAAACCTTCCGAGCTTCTTGCCTGTTCTTCTCGAGGCTCTCCTAATTTCCGAACAGGTTGAGCGTCAACTTTTGTTGATTTTACTTGTATTTGCTTTAGTTAGAGTGTATGTATATTTTTAATTCAGTCAATAATGTTAGTCTCTGTTATTTAGATTTTTTGTTAATTAGATTTTTGTGTTTTGTTTGGAGTCCATAAGTGCCTTTAAAATTCTATATTGATAACTATTTTTGACTTTGAATATGATATGTTTCTGTATTCGAAATGTTATGTTTCTGTATTCAAAATGTTTGCCACTGGTTTCTCGTTGATATGCGTATACGTTTCAACGCTTAGCACTGGGGCCAAGCCCTATCATAATCGCTTATAGCAAGGTTAAAACATAACTGAAACAGAGACACCGCTCTTGCTGCGTATTGCGCCATCACGCTCTTACTGCGGTTTTAGGCGCATAACACATTGCACCGGACACCGCTCCGGTGTGCGGTGCTGCGGTTTTTAATTTTGACTGGAGAATCTTAATTTGTATACAAAAACCGCAGGGTATAACACACTCGCACCGCATCACCGTGCGGTTATGCGGCGCGCGCGACGGCACCGCACTCCCGGACGGTGATGCGGTGCGGTCCGCGGGGTATGCCACACTGTGCCGCAGTATCGTACGGATTTTTTCGTAGAAAGGACGTGCATACGCTTAATAGATCTCAACATAGATAATGCGGTGATGCGGGGCGTCGTCGTGCACCGCAGCTCCGGACGGTGATACGGAGCAAACCGTACCGGTGGCACGGTTCCGTGCCGCCGCAGCCGCATGCGGTTTTCGTCCCTCCGTACATCGCAGCGGTGTCCGGTGCAATGTGTTATGCGCCTTACAATGATTTTGAGTGACCATGCTCAGAGGCTCAATTCTACTTATAAGTTATAGCCGAATCGAAACTAAGCCATTGTCATCGACCAATCGGAGCACATACAGAGCGCAAAAAGACCGAACACGAAGCCGAAACCCACGCATTGAATCCATCGCCAATATCATTTTTGTCTTCTAGACCATACCTGTGAAATTAATAGTTACCGAGATATTTAAGTTCAAAGAGACAATTATTTTTTGAGATTTTTATACCAAAGTGTTTGGTATATAATATGATAATTTTCATCCAAAGAAACATCAAAGAAAAAAATCAGTATTTAGTAACAAATAAAAGTCTTTAATTTACAACGCGCAATGTATTTACAACGGACGCTGTCTATTATCGCCACGAGCCATTGAGTGTTTCCTCGTGGTCCTACTAATTTCTTCTACTAGTGGAACCACGAGGAAGCCTAGTTCCTCGTGGTCCTACTGCAGATAATAATGTCCTACTAGATGGTCCACGAGGATGCCTAGTTCCTCGTAGTCTCACGCAGAGACGAGATGCGAAGCGCTCGCGCGCGTTACATTGCGTAGTACTTTTTGCTTACAACTGTTCGATGACGTGGTAATGTGACGTCCAGCAGGCCAATTATGGATCTTTCATCGTATGGCATGGTATAAATTTGAGAAAAAGAAGTCATGAAATGCTGCATTTCGTATTACCCGATCTCCAAAGATATCATCACTATGGCATAATTTCAATGATGTCATCATTAAATAATGAAAAAATTATCAAAAATCTGACCGGAAATCGTATTTTTCGTTTTGCACTATTATATCATATGATATCATTTGCAAAACCATGAGATCGGTAATAGGCCCTCTGATTGGTCCAATTCAACGGCTTAGCTTCGGTTCAGCGGTGGCTCATCAGAATTAGCTTTCTGGTCTCTTATTTCATGGGAAGGAATTCGCCTACTATAGCACGACGGCATGCTATTGATATAATCAAGGGTTGGTGTAAGTTAGGTTTTGTTTTAAGTTTGTCATCTCATCACAGAGGCACATATTAACTAATAGTACTGTAGAGGTGTGATTGCAGTAAGCTCCGAAGGCAGCGAGCTGCGTCACATGTATTCTTAATCACTACACATGAATTATCAGCACAAAATGGTATAAATTGCGGTTTTAGTGTTTATTTTTATACAACTAAGTTGTCACACAAGCAAACTGCCCACCTGATAGTAAGTAGTAACAGTCACCTGTAGTACATTGGGTTCCTGTGAGATTCGCAGCAAATCTGCAATCCCTACAAGAACCACAGTGTACGTTGTCAACTTGTGACTTAAGATGTAAAGTCACGGTACCCTACTATTTCACTGCCATGTCTTACCCTTGAAACCAAAACACAGCAATGCAAGCACTGCTGCTTTGGGGCAGAAATAGGTAAGACGGGGGTACCCAAGCAGGCGACCCTGGTACAGTTTCCCTCCGGTAAACGTATAATGGTTTGTAGGAAACATTACCAATAGTCCAATACTAAACCAATATCAAGAGGCAGGACTTATTAGCAAAACGATGTCTATTAATTTTTGAACTTTTTTATTTTAGTTACAAACACACTCGCACACATACAAACACACACACACACATACACACAGAGAGAGAGAGCGAGAAAGTCAAACACACACAACAAACAAACTATGTAGTAGTAATGTAGTTTGCTATTGACAAAACATATTATTTGTAATTATTTTGTTACTAAGAGGAGCCTGTCTCTCATAATAACACTGTGTTATGATAAATTTCGATTCCTGCTCTTCTTAAGCCGGCTTTTGACTATAGGATGTAATATATATTACATGTTCAGCTATATATTACATCCCGGGTTTGCTGCAGTGCGATTCACTAACAGAAACAGTCTTCATCGAGATCGTTGTCGAGCTCGATGAAGAGCTGGCTTTCTTTTCGACGAAGAGCGCAGCGCTGACGATAAACGTATTCACTAACGCCATTTAACTCGACGTCGATCTCTTGGCTGTTTAAGCTCGTCGCTGTAATAGAGTGGCGACACACGTGCATATATACAGTTCATTGTATATTGATTTGAATCAGGTTTTAATGTGTTAAAAATGTCGGAGCGACATAAAAAAACATTATTTGAACAAGAAACAAGTTCGTAAATATGGTTTAAAAATGACTTTGGTCAAATTGTGTAAAATTCATTTCGATGTTAAAATAAAATTGATACCCTTTGCCTTTTTGACAGTTAGTTAGATATAATCTCTAATCTGTGATCTCTCTCTGGGTATTATTAATGGCTATTTTTTAATTAATTTTGTGTAAAATTATAAGAAAAATGTAAGCATTGCAATGCTTATTGTCATCGTGTGTTCATTTTGTAGCATGTGAAAATACGTAGTTCCCTTGAATGTAATAGCCGACTGAGGGAGCTTATGAGCTTACGGCAATGACGTCTCCGCAAAGAAATTGACTCGTAAGAACCCTGCACGGACCCATCTCACCACCACATTTCTGTTGTGTTTAGCTCCTCGTCGGCGTCGCTTGGTCGGTTGTTCTCTGCCATCCCAGCGACATCATAATTGAAATAGCAAGCCTGACCGCGAGATTTATTGCTATCAAAGAGACTCAAAGAGTGGAGAAACGCTACCGAGCAGATACTGGCACAGAACCCGACACTTCTAGTTACTGCATTAACCATGAGTGACGCTTCAACGCTTGGCTAAGACGAAGTCACCAAGCCATGCAGACTTGTCCAAGGGCAGGCCCATGTTGCTAGCAAATTCATCTATTTTAAAAAAGTTTTTGGAAGAGGGACGCGAGAACAAAATTGATAAGCGTCAACTTTTAAAATATCAACTTACTTATTGTCAAGGTGATACACAGGCTGTCTCTATACATCAACTTATATGTAATTTAAAAAGAAATATGTTAATGTGTTTATATATCCATGATGTGTATATGTGTATGTGTATATATAAAATTTTAAACTAAGCTAATTTGATTGAGTTGCGCAACTCACATTAAAATAAGAGTAGTCGTAAGTCTTAATATAATTTAATATTATATAGAATGGATCAAAAAGAAACC
Source organism: Schoenobius gigantellus (assembly GCA_963935595.1). NCBI lineage: Eukaryota > Metazoa > Arthropoda > Insecta > Lepidoptera > Crambidae > Schoenobius > Schoenobius gigantellus. The sequence goes on along the minus strand of OZ012553.1, from coordinate 24,612,845 downwards.
TAAAAAAATGAAAAAGGCACGGACCACGAGTCTGTGGAGAGTTAAATATGTATTAAAAAAAAAATGTGTTTTTGAAAAAAGTGCATGATTATTACCTTCATTATACAGACAGAGATTTGAAGAAGAAACAAGGGACAATCCACGATCAGCCTATGGTTTGAACTGAGGTATGGTCGAATAACTGCTTCAAGAGCCTTTGAAGTTGGCTGAAGAAAAGTAAAAATGACACACACTTATCGCTCATACTGTGGTAAAATTCCAGATAATACATCAATGAAACATGGCCATCTTCTGGAAATGGAAAAACAGTGGCAAAAAAAACTGAAGATAAATAATTTACACCCAATATTATATTCCAAATAGCGAGCGTCGGTGGCGCTGTGGACTCGGCACTTGCCTTCCAATCGAGATGTCGGGGTTCGAGACCCGCCATGCACCAATGTGTTTTTCGTTTCGAATTTCATATGTACATTTGTCTGACGCTCCTACGGTGAAGGAAAACAGTGAGGCAACCTGCATACATCTGCGAAGAAATTCAACTGATTTTGTATAGCTGACCCAGTTTATAGTGAAATATAGTGTAGATTTTAACTGTACCATTCAGTCTTGAATATGTTGAGTTGAGAACAATTAAATTCTATAAACCCTTTAACTTTTGGAATATAAATGTATAGGTACCCATTGTTCTAACAAAGTTTGGAACTATTTATTTTAAATAAAAAACAATCTTAAAGTTTTCCTTAGTTTTATTTGCACATGCCATGATTGAGAATGTTTAGAAATTTGAAATTAATATATGCATGTGGTCTAAGCATATAAAAACAAAAGGTTAGCTTCACTTCACTTTTACTTGTTTGGGAATATTTATATGACCTTTTATTATATAAATCAAGTAGTAACAACTAATTGAAATTATTGTATTTGTGGATTTATTCAATTTTTTTAAATGTATTCAATAATATAGTCTTTTTGCTTCTACTTTTGTCTTCTTCAATTAATTCACTACAGTCAGAAGATGACTTAACTTATAATAAATGAACTGATTGTGAGCAACTGGTGACATTTATTAAATAAATATCACTGTCCAAGTGTTGTTCCATATAAATATTTTTGCTTAGACTGCTTAAATTATAATAATGCCTGGTCTATCATTTTCACATTGGTCTGCACAGTCATACTTCTGAATTTGTAGGTTAAAATGCTTGAACAGTTTTAAATCCATTGTGTGCTTAAAAAAGATTTCTGGCACATTTCCTCCAACTGTTTCAATATCTGAAATAAGCAAAAGAAAAAACTTTATAATGGTAATAACTGAATATTTGCCATTTAATACTTCAACTTGTATCATAAGCATCTATGAGAGATAAGCTTGGTGTAGAATTTTCTTTTGATTCATTCAGACTGTGATTGATCATCTTTCTATGTTTTTTTATAAATATGATAATGACTTGAAATAATTACAGCCTGTCCCCCTAGCATGTCCACCAAAACACAATATGATAAAATGGTTTAGCGCGGTGAACTGTCAAAATACAATAGGGTTTTGTGAGGGTTTCGTCGTATTTTGACAGTTCACCGCGATAAATCGCTTTATCATATCGTGTTTTGGTGGACGTGCTACGGGGGCTGAGTTGAAATTGTGGAGTACAACCTGGTTTCATGAGCAGTCAAGCATGTTCTTTAATGATACTCCATATTATATTATTATTAGTCATTTAGACAGTAGACAATTAGAATAATAAAAATAGTGTTTGTTAAGTATAAAATTTACTTATATAAAACGTTAACTCCTAAAACCGAAACAACTCATCATCAACTTATGCATTTATTATTTTATCAATTACCAACTCCTACTTGGAATAGGGATTCTACAAAATTATTCTGTTTTACAAAAATGAAATACCTAATAGACTACTTATGTTGTGAGAAATAAGTACTTACTTACCTACATTAAAATGATCTTCCTTCACAAAAATACATTCTTGAATCTGTTCATAAACTGTGATCAGACTTGAACAGAGCATCATCTCTTCTTGCGAGTTTTAGCCATTATTTCCGTATTTATTAAGTTATTTGGCATTTGTATAATAATTGTGCTTTGACACTGGGGCATTAATTTAAAATGGAAGAAAATAGCACAAAATTAAATTATATGACTGACACTCTGATGTTGCAAACATTCATGGGTTATGGTCGCTGCTTGTCGTCATAAATCATATCTTTACTTCGCTTCTTCGAGCAAGAATAACATGATTGATAATCCAGCACACATTGTTCTTTTATTCTTGAAGTATTTCCTATGAAAACTCAAAATAATTTTGCAAAACAAACAACTCGACTTAAAATTTGTAGCTTTTAATTTGACACTAGAAATCGTGGCTGTGAGCCAGGCTGTGCGTCGAGCTCGACGCTGTTTTCTTTTGCTGAATACCAAAACACAAAGAAAAACGTCAAACATTTAGTACCGGTTCACGCCGTGCTCGTCTTCGAAGCGCTAGTATCGCCAACGATTGTCAAGCAATATTAGTGAATACAAAATCATATTACAGCGCTGCCACAGCGTCGAACTCTAGGCTGTTACCTTTAGTGAATCGCATAGCTGTTCTCACTATCAGATATATTTTTTAGAATAGTTCAGCTTCTATGATCCTTACACCATAACGTCTTTTATTGAAACGGTTGACCTCTCGTTATTAAATGGATAATATGGAATTGTTTTGCTAGATACTTTCGATAGTTCATCAGACGAAGATGATGCAGTATTCGATTTACATGTCTCATTATTTAGAAAAAATACAATAAACGTCGATTCTGGATATCGAATCTTAATAGACTAAAGGCCTTACTAATAACCATTGTATAAACCTTGTATAGTTAAGTAGTGTTTTGTCTCTTTTGTTCGAATTTGAAATGTCATTCGAGTGAACGTGACAAAACACTGTTAAACTAAATCAGGCGTATACAATGGTTATTAGTAAGGCCTTAAGAAAAGATTATAGTGAATTTCTTATTACGTTTCTCTATGCAGCATCCTTAATTTCATTCATTTTATACTCTTCAAGATTAGTCGTAAACAAGGATATTTCCTAACACTTTCTATAAAATATTCCATTATAGGGATAAATACGTAAATAGGTAAATACGTGGTAAATACGTAAAGAAAAAATTGCGAACCAAAATACCCAAAAATCATAACACGCGGACAGCTATGTAAGTACGTGCGCATGACCGTCACGATTCGAAATGAAGGCGAGGCAGGGGCAGAGGTGCGGTGTGCGGGAACGTGAGGTAAAATATATACCGCATAAATCGCCTTCAAATATAGCTCGGTCGGGCGAAAAAATATTTACAGTTTGGGGTGTAATATATATTATAGCACAGTGAGAACGGTCTCGTAAAAAAGTATGGCAAGCGATAAAATATTATATCTCAAAATGTAATATATATTACATTATATCCCATAGTCAAAAGCCGGCTTTAGTAACCTCGATGAGAGAGCACGAAAAAAGTCCAATTTAAAAGTGTTTTCTTGAATAAACGATATTTATTTGTTTGATGTTTAATACATTTTTTTTATTTCGAAAATACATTACCCTGGAACTACTCTACGAAAGCTCGCTGGCATTAGAATCAATTTGTATTCGAGCCTACTAATATTTCTTTCGGTAATTGGGTAGGACGCGAGTCGGTAATAAAATTGTAATTAAAAATTAACTATTTGATACAAGGAGCCTCCCTGAGGGTGCATAGTAAGTAGCACATCGGCCGCTTTTGTTTACTGAGTTAAGTAAACTAGTCAAATTTATTACAAAGTTTGAAATATATGTCGTATAAAATATTTTGGAAAATGTTGGTTATAAAGGCGCAGCTTTAAAGTATAGCTGTTGTAATAACCTTGGAACCCGTAGGGGGCACAACACATACGTATATAGGCATAAACAGGGAAATGCCAGCATAATTTAACTAAGAATACTAGTATAATAATAATGTTGCGATAGTTACATTGCCCATAGATATAAATAGTGTAACATTATATATATTTAATATTAAAATTAAGAATAGATAACTAAATTGATTGAGTACCGAAACTCACCTTCAAATAGGGAGTGTAAAGTAGTCGTAAGTAAGTCGTAAGCGAGGTAATAGATCAAAAGGATGAGATATAAATGAAAAGGGCACCAACCACGAGTATGTGCAGATTTAATTTAGTAAATAAAAAAAGTACCTATGCTTTTGTAACGTCTAACGGTTAGACGTTACAAAAGTATGGGTAGTTTTTTAGAGGTTAGACTCTAACCTAAACCACTTAGTTTAAAATATTGAGAAGATATTGAATTTATTCCTTAGGTGTCATTTACGAAAGGATTTTAGGAAATTCAATCCCCAAGAGTATAAATTGGGTATTAAAAATGTTTATGGAGTTTGGTAGTTTTTAAATTACAGGCATAGAATTTTGTATATAAACTGATAATTATTAAAAGTAAGTGAACACATGCTTAACCATTTTTGAAAAATTTGCCCTGCAAGGGGTGAAAAGGGGGCTGAAAGTTTGTAATTTCCGTAATTTTTGAAGCAAGAAGCATGAAATTTGTATTTAAGCTGATATTCAGAAATGAGTGAATACCTAAGTTTTTAAAAATTTTGATTTATGAAAATGGGGTTTAATTTTTTTTCGGTTGAGTATTACATTAACAGCTGCGTGACGTATTTCAATGGATCTTTTTTTAAAAGCTTTTGCTTTATAGTTGGAATTGTTTTAACCACAGGGTAATATAGAATAGAATTCCTACAGGAAAAATTAAAATACCGTGGGCGAAGCTGAGGGCGGTATGATAGTATGCAATTAAAGTGCTCAATGTGTTATTGCCAGCGTGAAATGTTTATTAATATTAAATTAAAACACTTGGAAGCAATATTTTAAACTGAATTTTGTCACTCTGTAAATGTTTATATAACCTTCTATCTGCTAGGCATAATATCTTCTAATGTATAAAATTCTCGTGTCACAGTGTTTGTTACCAAACTCCTCCGAAACGGCTTGGCCGATCTTTATGATTTTTTTTTATTCAGTAGGTCTGAGAATAGGTCGTAAACTATTTTTCATTATGGCGAAACGTAGTTCGCCGGCACAGCTAGTCTTCTTCTGATATATAAAATTTTCGTGTCACAGTGTTTGTTACCAAACTCTTCCGAAACGGCTTGACCGATCTTTGTGAATTTTTTTGTGTATGTTCGGTAGGTCTGAGCAAAAGGTCGTAAACTATTTTTTAAGCCCCTAGGTGATTATTATGGCGAAACGTAGTTCGCGGACACAGCTAGTATCCTTATAAAAATATTTCTCATGTACATAATGATGATAAAACAAGTTTTAAGTATGAAGAGAACATTATACATTATGAGTCCTCCAGTACTGTATAAAAACCTCAAAATTATTTGATCAGATCGTTAAATATCCCGAACAGAACTATCATAGAACTATTTACATCTAAGTTGAAAACCACAAAAAAGAAACAAACTATTTGTGTGCCCTACAACTTCGCTTTCATACCAAACCCATATTCGTAACACTAACCCTTTGATCCTTAAACGCAAACACGCGCGCTTAATTAATAAATTTGCTAATTAAAAGCACCTACTCCCCTTCCATTAGCGCGAGGCTATCTAAGGCCCAGTGTACATTATAATAAGTTATTATAACATTATTTATTATCCTGTCATTACAACGACACGTCGCGTGCACGCCGGTCATAACTTATACTCATCTAGCTTAATTTCATTCAACTGCCGTTAATATCATTGGACATAGTGACAAAAATTCTGTTTACTTTCCGGAGGCGTGGACGCTAAAATGACGCCGCATGATCTCTTGTTAAGTAATAAGGGATGCTAATGATAAGTATGATAATGAAGTGGATTTAATTAAGTAATTTGTTTGTTATGGCTTTTAGAGCGGTTCCCGCTGACTTTCGTTACGAGATAAGGCATCGGAAGTATGCATATTAGTTTGTTAAAATAAACAAATGTTTTTGTTTTTTAAATTAAAATGTCTTTCTTAGGTACCTTATAGTGGAATAGCATTCCTTTCTATCATATTAATTAAATATAGAAAATTCTAATCCAACGCTTGTAGCTGTTTATAAAGACGGTAATGCTACATAGCATACCAAGAGATTAATTTAAGCTTTAAATACTGCTTAAATAAGTTAATAGGAATTTATCAAAACTGAAACGACTATTCGACCTACATTACACACCTATATCCTTTCTATTTAATACCTGAAACCTATCTATAATGTTGTGATCAATCCCCACCGAGGGACTCGAGCCTACCCTAAGTTATTATCCTAAGTCAACCACGCTGGTCTCTGTACTTCGCATAAAATTTCTTCGCAGATGTATGCAGGTTGCCTCACGATGTTTTTCTTCACCATAAGAGCGTCGGATAAATGTACATATCATCACAGCTCATATACGTCCCCACCGAGGGGCACGAGCCTACCCTAACTAGTTATGTAAGAGCGATTAGGCCTTAGTCAAACCACGCTGGCCCAGTGCGGATTGGCTGACTTCACATACACCTTTGAATTACTTCGCTGGTGTATGCAGGTTTCCTCACGATGTTTTTCTTCACCGTAGAAGCGTCCGATAAATGTATATAGGAAAATCGTGAAACGAAAAATACATTGGTACATGGCAGGATCGATTTCAGGCCTCCCGATTCTACTCGGGGTACAGACCAGTGCCGAGACCACAGCGCCACTGACGCTCATGAAATGTACATATAAAATTCGAAAATCGAAAGACACACTGGTGCATGGCAGGATCGAGCCGCGGGCCTACCGTTTAGAAGGTTGTGCTTGCTGCTACAATGTTGTGCTTGGTGCTAAAGCAAATTTTAATTTAACTCCCATCAATGGTCTAGTGGTTAAGAGTTTAAGACAACCTATTTGGAATCTCGAAATCTAGGGTTTCATTTTCCATGGAGACATATTTATTTCAGTCTCTGAGTTTGATTGGTTGGCTAACTATCTTAACCAAGCCTGTGGCGCCGACAGTTAAAACTATACAAACAAGAACAATATTGTGTTCCGACGTTCAAAATTGAGGTAAGATATATAGTCCAGTTGGAGCCTGTGTTTGTTTGAGTTGAGTCCAGTCTAGTCCTATGTTTGAGGATTCCGTGTAGAGCTTGTTCGCTTGATAAATCCAGTTAAATTAAATAATTAAAGAACAAATATTGTTCTTTTTTCAATATTGAACTGGATTAAACTATTTTGCAGTGATGTTTGTAAGCGCTGTGTATTAATAAAACACTGCATTGGGGGAGCAATGTCAAAATCGACCACGTGCCTCGTAAAGCGCTTGACGTATGGTGGTCCGCGCAAATCGGCTGAGTCATCAATTGCCCACGTTATTGATATTGCCACGAGACGTGAGTGGGAGGCCTTATCGATGGTACCGTATGACGCTTGCTGCTTGTCAGAGAATTATACAAACAAAATGATAAGTAGGAAAAAAAAACAGTTCAGAAATAGTTACTAGGAAGAAATAGTAAATAACTAACAACACTGGAATAAACAGAAACAGCACAGAAACCATATTGAGTGATGAAATGAAAAATGAAAAAAGTATTTGTGACATAAGGTACATAAAATATTAAAATCAAAGCAACATACAAACTGAAGTAGACAGAATCAGGAAGCAATGAAAATTGTATGGTTTAATTGAATGAATGTTATAATGAAAAAATAATATAAAATACGCGAAATGGGCAGATAGTACCTGAGAACGTATCGAATTACAAAACAGTAATAGATTTCCTACTCTTTTCCCCTACGGTGAAGGAAAACATCGTGAGGCAACCTGCATACATCTGCTAAGAAATTCAATGATGTATGTGAAGTCGACCAATCCGCACTGGGCCAGCGTGGTTGACTAAGGCCTAATCACCCTAACATAGGGTAGGCTCGAACCCCTTGGTGGGGGACGTATATGAGCTGTGATGAATAGATTTACAATGACACTGGAATTTTGACTGACAATGCGAGGCCGAAAATGACTTAATTCTACTCACGCAAGCAAGGAGTACGCGTATGTAACACAAACAACTATGTGACACCAAAAGGCTTTCAAGCAGCATATTTATGCTACAGCATCGGGGCCATAACGCTGATCTTCCGTGGGGCTCACGTAAGTACTTAGATAGGCACTCAATGAGGAGTTGGCGGCGCATTGGCGCGTGCGCTCAGCGAACGATTGCTAAGGTTAATCAACGTTCGGTGTGGTCAGTCCTATGATGGTGACCAAAATAAGAAACATCTCAAGCTCCTCCGTGCTTCGGAAGGCACGTTAAATAGTGGACCCTGCGCCTGATCTCGCCCCGGTCGTATCGGCTAACCGTCCCATCGGACTAGGCGAGTTAAGGAACAGAGAGTGCACTTGCGTTTGCGCAGTCACTTGTGCACTATAATATCTCCTGCGCCGCTGGCTAGTCTCTGTGGAGATTGGCCGCCGTGACCGAATATCGGTTAGGAGGACATTATACACTTAATAATCACTAATGAGCGCTTTGCCGCTAAGAAGGTTTTTGCATGTAAATATCATATACTTACTCGTAATTTCCAACTCTGCATTATTTGGTATTATATTTTTTTTATTTTGCAAATTACATATCTATATCACATCCAAAAATGACTACATCTACAAACATAAGGCATAATAAAGCACACACAAAACATAAGGTACATATTGCATTGTTAATAGTTGGTGTGACATGGTATTAAAATGGTTATCAACTTTTGAAGCCGGCTGTACAGTATGTACGAAAAGAGCGTGACCGGAAAAAATAATCAACACCTTATAGAAATATGAAACCATAAATTGTAATAGACTGGGACTTTTATTGCTTCTGGATGCTTTAGTATTAATAAAGCGTCTAATCTCCATTAACTTCTATAATCGCTTGGCATCTTCGTAGCATACTTTCTTCCATTTTTTCAGCATAGCTGCGAGATAAAGACCTCCACGCTGACTTCAGTTCACGAGTAAGGTCAGTGACGGTTACAGTATTTTTTGCCCTCAGTCTAAGCTTCATCCACGCCCAAACTTATTCGATTGGATTCGTATCAGGGGGCTGTGAGGGCCAATCCAACACTTTAACGCCATGGGCCGCTTTCCAAGTGGTGCAGAGCTGACTTTGGTGTTTAGGATCATTATCATCATTTCAGCCAAGAGACGCCCACTATTGGACATAAGCCTCCCCCAAGGTTCTCCATACCGATCGGCCCTGCGCCTCCCGCATCCAGCGGTTATTATGCTCTTGCAGAATCCAGGAATCATTTTTGTGTGAAAACATCGTCTAAGCTGACGGCATTAATGCTTTTTCGTAATTTTTTCTCATATTCTGAGCATCCAAACTACCAATAAAGGTGCAGCTTTCCGAAACCCTGTTTTAAAAAGCATCCCCAAACATGCACCTTTAGCGGGTATTTCACAGTTCCGTACCACCAGTCCGGAGGGAGACTCTGTACCAGGGTCGTGTGCATGGGTACCTCCGTCTTACCTATTTCTGCCGCAAAGCAGCAGTGCTTGCATTGCTGTGTTCCGGTTTGAAGGGTAGGATATGGCACTGAAATTACTGGGTACTGTGACTTTACATCGGATGTCAGAAGTTCACTGTGGTTCTTGTGGGGGTTGCAGTTTTACTGCGAATCTCACAGAAGCCACATATATGATAGGTGACTGTTACCACTTGTGCTTGTTTGCCAACTTAGTAGCAATAAAAAAAAGTCTATATCAGCCATAGTCCAAGCACGATCCGTATAAGTGGTAGCCCAGAATGAAGCTTCATAGGATGAAGATTATCTTGACCCAATCATGGTCTTTGTTTTCGCATGTCCAATGCAGTCGTTTTTCAATATGCCTTTGAGTAAGGAGAGGTTTCTTCACAGTGCTTCGATAATTTACGCCATTTGCAATTAAATACCTTTTGATGGAGTCAAGTGATATAATTAAACCTTTTTCTTTAATTGTTCTTACCCGGAGCGAAGTGATAGTAAAGGATTCTTGACAAACAGCTGCACGATTGTGCACTTATCCTCTGCGACGGACGTCTTATTCGATTTGCCATTTGGTAAGTCATCGACGGTTTTTGTTTGTGAATATCTATTCACCAACTTGCTTACGAAGGCCTTCGACTTTTTTATAAAGTGGGCGGCCTGGTCGCGGGACATTTTGGGTACAGAGAAACACAGCTTCAAAGCGGGTAGCGTACGCGGCACTCATTGCAAATATAAGTATAATTCTTTAAGAAAAAATTGGAGGGAAAACTTATGTTTTTACAAAGCATTTTAGGCAAAGGATTGTTCTATCCAGTCTAATATTTATTTTTCATTAGTCATACTCGGAAAGTAGGTCAGAAGTTGCCTGAGGAGCGGGTTGAAAGTAATACTTTACAGCCCTAGAGAAAATTGCTTTCAACTGACAGCTGTCAAATTATTAAAAAATACTTGTTCTATTTTGACATTTCTATTGAACCATGTTCCAACTTTTTATACAACCACTCAATTACAGCGCGATGTTGAATTGAAATAACATAAACTTAAGTATTAATTTAGGAATATATTTATTTATGGCTTAATTATAATTTACTTTCAACTATTTCTTTAAAATAACATAGATTTGGGCAAAATATTTACCATGTTTCCAATGATGAAAATTAAATTATTGGCTGAATAGCTGGACAGCCATAGAAGAAAAAAAAACAAAATAGTCAGGAAAGCGGCAATCCGATCTTCATTTGTTTTTACGAGTTGTAGAGTATTGTTTATACTTCCGTATAGCAGAGATTTGTATTAACATAATGAGATCAACTGATTCAGATATGGATTTAATGCCTGATTTCATAAAAGAAGAGGCTAAAGCAGAAGTTGTTCATTTATCTTATATATAAAAATCTTACACTGTATATCATCTTTAATTTATAAAATTCTCGTGTCACAGTGTTTGTAACCAAACTCCTCCGATTTTTATGATATGCGTGTAAACTATTTTTTATACCCCTAGTAGATATATTTTTTTAATTTTATTATAGCGAAACGTATTTCGCGGGCACAGCAGCTAGTCATAATATGAAATCAAAATTACACGCACAGTTTTATTTTAAAGTTTCAATACATAGCGCTGTAGTAAGTAGGTGCTACGACGCTACGTCGTAGACGCAAATTGTCTTTTTACAAAACCTGCAGGCCAAATGGATCTTTCATCGTATGACATGGTATAAATTTGAGAAAAAGAAGTCATGAAATGCTGAATTTCTTATTACCGATATCCAATGATATCATCAGCATTGCATAATTTCAATGATGTCGTTATTAAATAATGAAGAAATGATCAAAAATCTGACCGGAAAGCGTATTTTTCGTTTTGCACTATGATGTCATATGATATCATTTGCAAAACCATGTGATCGATAATAGTCTGGTTTAAAGTTAGCCTTGGTTTAAACCTAGTTCGCTTTCACTTGTTTTAATATACATAGATAGAGACAGCGTCAACTTAGCCCTAGTTTAAGCCAGGGCTAAGCTTAGACCATGTTTTGTAATAAGACGAAAAAGGTTTTACTTTATGCGTGTACGACTTAGCTTATCTTAATGAAAAAGATGTTAGAGATACTTTATTTTAGCCATCCAGTAATAATTTTTTGTTACTCAAATAATTATTGTTGAAACTAAGAGTTGCTACCATAGCTTAACTACGTGTGCATTTGGATCGAAAAAGAAATTCTTGGAAGCACGAATGAAAGCCGCTACATTATTAGATAAAATGCAAATTTTGTCATATGTATCATCTGGTTGGTAAAGGTAACAGAATTTCTACAACAATGCTAGTTAAAACGAAACGATATTGAAACATAACACGAAACGTAAACAAACTTAAAGAGAAATATAACCGGATTCAGCCCGTGTCTAACAAACCGTCAAGCTCCCCTAAAAACGTCCAAAATCCGCCGGAGGCGAGGCAACACCTGTTTTACCATAACAAGACGTAAAATTTGAATGTCCACAAATCGAATAAAGCCGACAGGAATTAAGTTATCCGGTTTTTGCAAGAAAACAGCGGCACGTTAACATATGAATATGACAAATTGTTGGACGGCGGTCAGACGGGCGAGCCGGAGTTACGGCACCCCGGGGACCGGGGACCGACTTGAAAATTTTTCATTCGGCACACCGCAGCCGCGAGAAAAACGGCCTGGTCACTCATCAAAACTGTAACAATTTCTCAGAAACAATAATGGTTCGAAAACGTGGGGTGACTCTGGCCAAAGAGAAAGCTATTACGGCGTCTGTCAATGTTATTTATTTGAGGCATGTTGTGAATTTTTATACTATCATGGGATTTCAAGTTTTATTGGCGATGCCGAGTCGGGATGCGGCCGGCACCTGAAGCGATTTATTTGGAAATATCAATGTTGTCTCCGAATTTGAGTTTTATGCTGAAGTAAGTATGTTGAATGAAAGTGACATGGTTTATTCAGTGACACATATAATAATATTTGACATTAAAAAACATATAGATCACGGTTCACATAGAGTCACGGAAAGGGACATCTACTTAGCATAATGTCGAGGCATTCGCTGACTCCCCGAGGCTGGTCTTCCAAAGACACCACGGCTAACAACCAGTTTTTTGAAACATTGTCAATTTTTTACCGACGAAAAAACGGAGGAGGTACTCAATTCGACGCGTATGTTTTTTTTAATGTATGATCACGCATAACTTTTTACAGAGAACTCCGATTTTGATGATTCTTTTTTCCTTGACAAGGGTGGTCCCATTTAAATTTGAAAAAAAAAATTCTTACCCTAAGGGTAGGAAAACTGGAAATTATTGTTGATTTACTCACTAATTGCGATCAATGACCGCATTACTTCGTACAGAGTGATCCGATTTTGATGATTATTTTTTTATTGGAAAGGGTATACCCCGAGGGTGGTCCCATATAAATTTGAAAAAACAATTCCAACCCCAAAGGTACAAAAACAGGGGATGATTGATGATTCACTCACTGATTGTAAAATTAATAGATGAAAGTCACAAAAAATATAAAATAAAAACTTTTTAACAAGAAATTGAACCGCCGAAAAAACTAACAAGCAAAATCACTGAAAAGTTAAAAATAATATAAGAATAGGTACAGACAACATCACACTTCTATATTGAAGTCGGTGACAAAATTAACACTTTCAGGAGATCATCGTTTGGCACCGACTTCAATATAGAAGCACTGAATAAATAATAGTACTAAAGTACAGAAGGATCACTCTCGAAGAAAAGTCAAGTTTAGGTATGAAAATGTACCTACTCTTACGACCTTCATCTGACTGCATGGGAAATTGAAATTTATTGCATGACACGAGTGTTCCTATTCCGTTACGCGTCGCTGACCCGATACCGGTTTGGCGATAAGAGCGCAGGGTTCCCACTCACCGATATGCAGTAATCGTTACAAAAATGACCTCAATTATTACGTGCGACGCGGCCAGCGTGCGAGCCGAGCGGCAAGCTTTTGCCACACATACCGCCCGGCCGGACCGCCCGGCCAAACGTACCTAAACTGCGAAGTGAAACCCCCCTGATAGAAGTGTGATGTTGTCTGTACCTATTCTTATATTATTTTTAACTTTTCAGTGATTTTGCTTTTTAGTTTTTTCTGCGGTTCAATTTTTTGTTAAAAGTTTTTAACAAATAGTTTATAATGTAATGATAGCACTGTTGGTTTATCTGTTAAATTGCTTAAAAATAAGTCAAATTTTATACGATTTAAAAATAAGTTAACAATTTGATAACTTGGTAATCTTGTTACCATTTTCACACCGAGAGGACACCTAAAAACTATTCAAAATATATTTAAGGAATTCTTTATTGTACACACATTTTTTAAAAACAGATATAGTATAGAACAACATGTACAAGGGCGAGCTTATCTCTTAAAGATATCTCTTCCAACCAACCCTAGCGAAAGTGAGAAATTAAGTAGATGCGGGACGAGACATGTGCCTTTAAATTTGTCATGTTTGTTATTGCTTAAAATTTTATGTTGTATTGTATTCTCCGAGGATAGAGGCGCTGTATCGACGATGAAGTGACAAGAACTCCTAACTGACATTTTCGCGATTTTGCTTTTTTTACGTAGATAGACTTTAAATAATCGTTTGCGTGAGCTGGCAAAAGCAGCTAACTTTATATCTTATTTTCAACGAGTTATTAATAACTGACAATAACTTTTAAGCATCTGTGCCTCAAATTTGTTGACAATATCATCTAATGAACTAATAACAAAAACTATTAAATAACCTAAGCGTAATTATTTCTGTCAAGACCTCCTATCTTCACTCCTGCTAAATACATCCTTACTATCACGCAGCTGTCGGCCGACTGAATGGTTCTGTCTGCTGGCCTCTAGGAAGGATAATTATTCAAATGCGTGAGTGAGACAGGTATAAGGGATCACGCGGTATTCACTTACCTATTTTCTTCTGTCATTTCGTTTATATCCGGAGCAAGTTGCAACGTGAAAGTTTGCGGAAAGAGTGTTTTTATTAATTTTAAAGTAAATAGTGGGATTTTTGTTATACCAGGTAATTATTTTGTGCCTAATATAATGTTTATACAGTTAAAACGTATATAGAAGTGATTTTTCTCGTTTGTTTTTGTAGGATTTGTTAAAGGTAATGAATGCGTTCATCAATAACAGTAGGTATTCTTAAAGATGATGAAGTCTTCTTGTTTTTTTTTCAGCTATATTTATAAAATATGAAGCTTTTGTTATTCGTTTACTTAAATTAAGTTTTAGATTACAATAATATCATAAGATTATTATGTTATCGTTATTTCTATTGGTGCGTTCCAAGAAGTTAGAAGTTATTGTTCGAGTGTACTAATTTTATTTATATACTTTAAGTAGATAGAAGCAGTTGCTGTTATTTAATTAGTATAGAATAATTACTTTTATTTCACACTAACAAAAAAATACTGATGTTTAGTCATCAACAATAATAATAATAATCATCTTTTTTATAGACCAACAATAATATTACTACCGCTATGGCTCGATTTTTACAAGGAGTGAGAAGCAAAAGGATTCTTCGCGAACTTCAACAAGATAATTTGGTAACAAACCTAAGACATTCTACTCCTGAGGAATATGAACAGATATTTGGATATCAACATGAAATGGTAAGATATTAAAAATATGTGAAGTTTTTGTTATGTATAAAGTTCTTCTGCTTTGCATAATACCTACTTTGTAAGTTTACATTTGATAATGATTCAACAATTTATTTTTAGCCTGAAGATAATATCAACACGCCTTTTTCTGTTAAAAGCTGTACTCCTAAACAAAGCAAACTCAACCCTGATCCTAATCCAAAGGAAGCTATCAACACCAACGGCGATGTTTTAAGATCACCAGACGTCTGTAACTCTGAGCCCACAGAAATCCTTAACAATAATGATAATGAATCTATTTCTTTATATTCATGTAGTTGTCGTCGTCTCGTAGTAAAATCTTGGTCATTATCTGATTTAACACAGGATACAAACAATATGATTGGATCCCTAAAAAAGTCGCCATCGGTTCCGGCGTTGGAGGGTATTAGCTGTAATCTTGATTTATTAATTGCGTTTACTAGACCAGATCAGATCGAATCTAAATCGGATGATGTTTACGAAATCCCTCAAGAAAGAAGTTCTGCTGAAAAATTGGTGACTGAGGACCAACAAGATTATGGAGAAATGGAAGAAGGTCGAAAACGTCGTCACAATGCTGATCCTAAGTCTTGGAAAAGGAATAAGGCTCGTTTGAAGCGAATGCGAGGTGAAGAGTATCTAGGCTTTTCTAATCCAAAAGACGGGAAGTTCCAACAAGATACTGTAAGACAAGCTCGACGGCTAGGACCAACTTGCGACTCCAATTTTTGTAAGAAGAGTAAGGTAAGAGGCTGTGATAGGTTCACTGAAGATTGTCGAAAGGATATACATAGCAATTTTTGGAAGAAAATGACCTGGGATCAACGAAGAGTTTATGTTACGGGGTTGGTGACACGATCTGGTACATCTCGAAAGACTAAATCAGCCGGTGAACCATCTAGACGGGAAGGAACCCTGTCATATTTTTTGCCAATTGAGAAAGACTGTTCAAATAAAGTACAGGTATGTAAACAAATGTTTTTAAACACTCTATCACTCGGGTCGTTCACTGTTCAAGCATGGGTAAAAAAGAGTGAGTTTGGCATGACTTCAAACCATGATGCAATATATGATTCTAAAACAAAGACTCCAAGAGCAGAAGTAGAAACGAAACTATCGATTTTAAACAATTTTTTTACCAGTTTGCCGAAATTGCCGTCTCATTACGCAAGAAAAGATACAACTAAACTCTTTATAGAACCAATCTATCGTTCTCTTACTGATTTATACAAAGCGTATCAGAAATATTGCACTGAAACTAGTCAACCTAATGTTAGTAGATTTACATTTGAAAAGAACTTTCATGACAAAAATTTGTCACTATTCACGCTTAAAAAGGATATGTGTGACACCTGTTCAAGTTACAATTCGGGTAATTTAAATGAATCAGATTACCAAATACATATAATTAAGAAAAATCGAGCTAGACAAGAAAAAGAACAGGACAAGAAAAAAGCAGCTGCTGGAGAATTTATACTTTTGACTATGGATATTAGAGGCTGTGAAAGTTTGTCCGTACCTTACTGCTAGTGCTTTGTATTTCAAGACAAAGTTAACGTGCCATAACTTCACTGTTTTTAATTTAGTAACCAAGCAATGCACTTGTTATTGGTTTGACGAAACTTCTGCTGATTTAACGTCTAGCACTTTTGCAACATTTTTAATTGATTATTTAGAGAGACGTTGTATTCCACATCAGTTACCAATAATTGTTATTTACTCCGACGGGTGCACATACCAGAATCGTAATTCTGTGCTGGCCAATGCACTGCTCCTTTTGAGCAAGAAACATAACGTAATTATCACGCAAAAATTTTTAGAACCAGGTCACACTCAGATGGAGTGTGACTCGGTTCACAGTGCTATTGAGCGAAAGCTCAAAAATCGCGAAATACATTTGCCCAGTGATTATGTCACGATCACTAAAGAGGCACGAAGCACTAACCCCTATGAAGCAATAAATGTAGATCATGAATTTGTTAAAGATTATGCCCGACCTGAAAATTTGCTTTATAAAAGTATTCGACCAGGCCGCAAAGCTGGTGATCCACAGGTTGTAGATATCAGAGTAATAAAGTACAATACGATGACAATCGAAGTTAAACTGGGTTTTGACGAAGAGTGGATACCTTTACCGCACAGACCTAGGTTACGCTTTCGAAGCAATCTATCCTCAACTACATCCTACCAAAATTCCAATTACTGTAACGAAGTACAATCACTTGCAACAACTAAAAGCAGTATTACCTAAAGATTGCCATAATTTTTACGACACTTTGCCATTTGTTTGAAACATTTGTTCATTTAATAATGATTGAGATAACAATAGTTGTTCCATCATCATCTTCCTGCCCTTTCCTATTTTAATTAGGGTCGATGCCACATATTTTTTACTTCCATTTTATCTCTTTTCTTTCCTAACACTCCTCACGCACTTCATCCAACTTTTCTTTGCTCTCAACCTTTTCAGTCACAGGTGCCACTTTCAAACTTCCTCTATATGTACTAATCCCATACTTTTTTTATTATAGTTGCTCCAGATTACGTACCTAGTTGTTCCAATAATATTAATAATAAACTGATTATTCTCTATTATTTTAATTACGTCTCGAAAGGAATTTAGCCATAGTTTATGTTCTATCAGATATTTGATTGTGTAACAATTAATAAGACAAAAATATTTTCTAATAATTTGAAACATTTTTTAAGTTAATTAAAGTTATTTTATGAAAATGACGCCTTTTTATTTGAAATATTATAGAAATTCCTTACTAGATATATCTTCTATCTTTGTTATTATAATGTATATTTTCAAAGCCTAGATAACAATATCACCTATCTACGTTTAAATCAAAAAGTTGTTTGTATATTCACTAGTCACACCTAGCCCCCTATACCTGCTTCTTATTTAATATATATCCAATAATAATATTTTTCATACCTTGCGTTTAAAATTTTTAAAACGTTTTTTTCGTTTCTTGTAAAATCATGTTCTGGTAGATAAAGGTTCTTGTCACTTCATCGTCGGTATGCTGAAATACAGGTATCAGCCTAGTTCAGCAACAGATAATCTTAGACCATAGTAAAATTTTGTAGCAGTTATTGGTGTAATTTGTGTTTGTGTGTTTTTATATGGATAAAATAAAAATTATTATTATTATCATTTATTCCAAAAACTATCTTAAATTTAGGTTTTTTACAATAAATACGTATAAAAACAAATATTATAAAATTATTATTATTACATTGACTAATAGTTAAAGTAAACCATGAATTAAAAAATACTGGCCCTTAAACGCACTGCTATGGTATGTACAGCAACAGGACGAAAATATATAATAAAAGATACATAATTATATGTAAGCTTTATTTATATATTGGATATGCAGCGTGACATGTTATAAAATTATTATCTTTATTTAATATTATATTTTGTTGATCATTGTGTTTTTGACTAGTTTAGAGCCTTTGTTTTGCAAAAACTGTCGATAAATCAACTACGACACCGACTCGTTAACACCCGGCAACTTCTTTGTCCAATTTGTCAAATTTGGCAGCATTTATGGAAGTAGCTGTCGGACACCAACGTATCAATCAAGTCAATATGTTAAGCAGACGCGCTGTGACGAGTCACCGGGTAGCACGCAGGTATGTCGGCGACATGATTCTCATGAAGTGCCGTTGCTGACAAAATATTCAATTAAAAATAATGAATAAACCAATATGAGAAAAATATCCAACCCGGACAGGATTCGTGTTGACATCATGGCCATAGAGCGACTGAGGACTTATCTAACCCAAACGCAACTTCAATTGTATCGATTCTTGTTTGCTTTGTTAAGCCAAAGAACACTTCACACACTGTACGCTACGTGTCTACACCCAATGGAAATCTTTACAGATTTTAATTTTTGTTTAAGAATAACGCAAACTTACAAATATATGTAACTTTATATTTTATGTTTATACATGCAATTTTTTTTGTTGTATTCAATTTATTTAGCTTTTGAAAGAAAACGTACTTTGTATATCATAAAAAAATACAACCAACCAATAAACAGACAAGACTGTCATACCTACCACAAAAATAAAGTTATATATGACATTTATTTAGCTTTGCTTGGCACATAAGCCTTTTGCCAATGCATACAGGATACATTTTTCAGGATTTGATTGAAGAAAAGAGGGTACTTGTTGTAGCTTATTGATGTAGAGTCACTTCTTTGTGTTTTTTTTTATTAGTACAAATGAATCTGCCCCAGAAGGTAATATTATGCTTGTGTTAGAGATAGCTCACTCATTCCTATCACATTACACTGTAAGTAGAAAAATTAAAACAAGCTAGTGATTACTTTGAAATTAAGGGCAACAATAACAATATAAAATAAGAACATTCTTGCATGCGTGAACGTGAGAATATATTTTGTGTGTATTTGTGAGTGCGTGAGTGTGTGTAATTTGGCCTAGATAATATAATTACAATTAGTAAAATTTTTCTAGGTACTCCTTAATTAATGAATATAAAAACATGGAAATACTACAAGTTATGAGGTACTGCTTATTTCGAAACGTTATTTTTTGTATTCTCCAAATTAAACTATGTTCCATGGTACTTTTCTATGGGGGTAATCTAACAAACCTATTTCTCCAAGAAGTTGTTGTTTGCGAAACCGGAAATGGCGTGGTATTCCCAATTGGAATCAGTGAAGTGCGGCGCTTCGGACACGCCCAGTAACATGTTATGCAGCATGCATTTGCATACATTCTTGGATAAAATCTATTTGTTCAATGTTAGTTACATTCTTTAGCTTCTTTTAGGTCGGTTCTGTGTTTATCTATTGAATTACAGAATATTCCTTTAAAATTCATTTTGATGCGTTTGTACGTTTCTTTAAACACGTGTTTACGCAATTATAATAATTAAATAGCTTTAATTCAAAATGTCCGGCAAGGAAATAGATTCCTTACAAACATTCAGTCCTAAATTACCCATTTAGAGGTTAAAATTTTAATAACCCTTTTTTAATGAATGTTAGTCCTAAAGAACGAACATTGACAAATTTGTTATGTCTAACTTTGATAGATTAGACTGCGATGATGAAGTCAGTCAAGCTTTATATCTCAGAAGAATAACTAAAGCAGTTGCTTTAGTTGTTGTTGTTCTGAGCTTTATATATTATAGATAGATAGATAGAAGATACTCGTAGATAGACCAGCTTTCCATTCACAGCTTCACCCGCGATGTTTCTGTTTCGTTTTCCCATGATAATTCTATATTTTTCTGTAGTAAAAACAATCTACATTTCGGAAATTTAAAAAAATCCCTTCAAAAAACATCAAGTAGTAGTCGAGTGTTATATTTACTCCATTTTCAAAGCTAAAACAAGGATTTTCCCATTTTTATCTAATAACCTAAATACAAAGTTGCATGCTTTTAGTTGATAACTCCATACAAACTTCTACCTATATTTTACCCTCTAAGAGGATGAATTTCCAAAAACCTTTTTTTAATGGATATAAGCGATATAAAAGAAACCTGCCTGTCAAGTTTTAAATGTAGGATAATGTATAGAATCAGACAGTAGAAAGAAGATTGAGGTACAATCCAGGTGCATATTATAATGAACAGTTCAGATAATAATCACAAACTTTAATACACAAATTCTCTTGACGACGACGAAATAAACAAACACAAAATCTCGTCAAAGTTCAGCACGCACTCAAAATTACAAATTCAATTCGTATCGGACGAACGACGCCCAATATAAATGTAAATAGACATCGTACGGCTGAAATATGACAGTTATAATTGCTTTATTGTACTTGGGACCCGGCGGGCGAGATGTGCTGGCTCAGCGACTCAGCATATGCTAATGACAGAGGTGATGTGATATGGTTATGCGGGGAAAATTTTCACTGTCAAAACTTGCGTAGTTTAACAGCTCTAGTTTTGTCCAAAAGGGTTAGCTATTGTGTAAGGACGTAATGAAGTGTGTTTTCTAATGAGTAGTAAGTAAATGACGAGTAAGTTTTGGGTGCAAACATCGAGCTCAGGGTGTTTCTTTAAAGTTACATTTTTGGGGGACCCGAAAGAGAGACATTGCATTGCATAGTTCTGTTTGTTGCTCTTTTAATTTTTGAATGAAAGTGAATATGATTTCAAATCTCCGTCCCCGCCGCCTTTTGGAGCACAGATGGTAGCAACAGACAAGAATATCAAGCAGAATCTTTTATGCTATAAAGCCAAAGCTTTAAAAAACCGTTAAAGTATGTGAAGTAGTTAGAAATGTATTTAAATTAGCTATCCCGGCAAACTTCGTATCACCTTGACAGATGACACAAGTTCACTGTCATTTTCCACACAAAATTACCACTATATTATTTACTTCATATTAATACTTCATATTATTACTTTTCTTTATGATTTTTCGTATTATTTTTCTTCATAAACCACCCACCACCACCCCATATTATAGCGAACAATAGAAGAAAATAAAATTTAATTCGATCAAGCCGTTTTTGAGTTTTAGTGAGACTAAACGAACGGTGACGAGCGAACGGCCCGGCAGACGTTGTCTTGCCCGATTACAGCACCACCTACTGGGTCGAATATTCCTTCCTTGGACCTATTCAAACACACACAGAAAATTTCGAAAGAATCTGTCGAGCAGTTTTTGACTTTTAGCGAGACTAACATACAGCGTTTCATTTTTTTATATATAACTAGTGGGCCCGGCAGACGTTGTCCTGCCCGATTACAGCGCCACCTACCGGGTCAAATTAAATTACGTATAAACCTTCCTTGAACCTATTCAAATACACACAGAAAATTTCGTAAGAATCTGTCGAGCCGTTTCAAAGTTTTTGTGAGACAAACACACAGCGTTTCATTTTTATATATAAGATTAGTAGGTCCGGCAGACGTTGTCGATAACAACGCCACCGTAAACGCCACAGAGTGTGTCGACAATGAGTCACTAATTCTGAATGTAGGTTTAAAGTGAACAAATTGTAATACTTATTTTTTGAGTAATGAGCATAGGGTTAATAGATATAAGGTGATTAATAAAAGAGTGAAATGTCAAAATATGTGGTTTAATCCGGCAAAGCCGACATAAGGATTTTTTTTATCCAAGGGAACACAATATTAGTGGGCGCACTGATTGTGGCCTACGGCTGCCAATCAGTGGTGAGGATTTGTATCACTAATATTTTTTTGACAATATGGTACAGGTTCTTTGCACGATTTGATCGATAACGCTCTCTCTTTAGTTAACTCCCTAAATGCCTTTACCTAAGGATGGTAGAATTATGTTTGATAATAATCTTATTTGGAGTGGACTCAGCTGTGAAATTCGGGGAGATCCTGCTCTGGAGACACCACAGGCTCCGGGCCACCGGACACTGGTGGTAGAAGAGAAGTCGGGGCAACCGGGTTCAGTAGTTGAGTCTGACTCCGGGGTATTCAATTTAATGACGCTACACTATGTCGTACGTGCTTCGAAATCATATGAACGAACGGGTAAAATGGGTTAGAGGCCCTTATATGAAATTGAGTAAATCCAACCGTGTGGAAGATTAGGTGTTCGCTTATCGATGCTTGAGATTTGTTTTAATAAAATAATTTAGGCTATCTAGCCAACAGACACAAGCGTTCGACCGTCAACGTCAAAACAGAAAATATGGCTGTCTCGGCTCAGCCAGTCCACACTCCACAGACTAACTATTCTGAGATAACATAGACTATAGACGATAATAAACATAGATAAAAAACCAAGTAAACTATCGATATTTATTGAATTAAAAGTTCCTGAACTAAATTTGAAAATAATCAAAGACACAATATACATAAAACTATTATAACCCAAGGCGCGTTCAATGTTTTCTGAATTTAGATAAAAAAGGTAACTAATACATGGAAATGTCACTAGATGGCAGTAGGAACCTGATTAGAAATTTCCTGTAGGGAAATTTATGTTACAAAATATATCCCTCCCCTAAAACAGTCCGCAAACATATTAACAATACCAAACGCTTCCTAGAGTTCATACGATCTGTATTAGTAATAATAAGTAAAAAAATTTTTTTCACTTAAACGGTTTTATTGAACGTGAAGATAATTATACATAATTGCATTGTCATCGGAACTAAAGGTGTATGTATACATTGACTAATCTCACAGCTACATAAAATTATTGGCAAAAAAAATGAAAGCGTGGAAAGACAAATTTTAAATGCACTGCGTAGATTCACGTGTCAACATGTGATAGGTATTTAATGAGTAAGAGAAAAATGTGTAAGATAAGCTTATGCATGGACCGCAAAAACTTAGCGCTGAACGTTTTCGATATGAAGTGTATTTATTATGATAAGGACTATGTTACCGCGCATACTCTAATATGAAAGGGATCGTACTTATGCTTACTCTAACTATGATTTGCCCAATGACTTATATATCAAATGCAAATACGATCTATCACATTCAAAATCATGAGTGGGGCGCATTATAAACTCGAAAATTTGGAAATAATTTGTAAATTTAAATATTGGGTGTCGGTTATTTTTAAGTCACATTCACGCTTTCAACGCTTTCAAAGTTTCATCTCCTTTGTAGAAATGCACTATATCGATCATGAGCGAGATCGTACTTCGACCCGCACTTGGCCGATTTTCGGGTGGCTCTTACTCATCGGTGACCACAACTCTTTTTGAGGGCTGGATCCGCGCCTGAACCGTGTTCAAACGGAGAATGGAAGGCGAGGTTTTCCAAGAAATCTACTCGTACACAACGGTTGCTTTATTGCAAGGTAATAAAGTTGTTAATTGCATACCTCTTATATCGCTAACGCGCTGTGACCAAACGAATGCGATACTTTTACTACGATATTATTTATTTGATTTCTGTGAAATCAATCATTACCCTAAGGTTGAAAGTAAGTTATTTAGAGTTAGTTATTTAGAGTAAGTTATTTAGAGACGAGGTTTGGCGCCCAGAGCATAGCAAGGGCGCCAATAGTTCGAGGGACTAAATAAATCTTTAACCCCCCTCCCCTTTAATCTTTAAACACTGTGCTTTTCATCATGAATACAAAGAAAGTAAAAATAAAATTATGAATTAGCTAAAGAAAAATTGAGGGAATTTTATTTTACACTAGCTGTGCCCGCGACTTCGTCCGCGTGAAATAGTAACTTTTCTTGATAAAATTCTTCTTCGTAGCCTATGTTATACCTTATATAATTAGCTATCTATTAGTGAAAATCCCGTCAAAATCGGTCCAGCCGTTCCGGAGATTAGTGGGAACAAACAGACAGACAAAAAAAATTTAATGTGTTTTTGTTATTGGTACCCGATATACATTTATACCCATTTAGTAAAAACTTGTTATTTTAACATTACAAACAGACACTTCAATTTTATTTATTTGTATATAGATATATCAACAACTTCTGTTTTAGCCTTTTCTCTTATGAAATCAGGCGTTAAATCCATATCTAAATCAGATGAACTCATTGTTTTAATACAAAATTAAATCTCCTCTATACGGAAGTATTATCAAAACTCTTCAACTCGAAAAACAAAATGAAGATCGGATTGCCGCTTTCCCGCATTTGGTTTTTTGTCTTCTGTGGCCGGCCATAATTTTTTATTATGACCACTGAAAAATGGTAAATATTTGCCCAAATCTATGTTATTTCAATGAAATGGTTGAAAGTTAATGATACTAAAGTCATTTAAAAAAAAATATATTCTTTAATTAACTTTATGTTATTTAAATTTCGCGCCGTAATTGAGTGGCTGTATAGAAAGTTGGAACATGGTTCAATAGAAATGTGAAAATAGAAATAGCTTTTTTTTTATAATTTGACAGCTGTCAGTTGAAAACGAGTCTACCTAGGGCTGAAAAGTATTACTTTCAACCCGCTTCTCAAGCAAGTTCAGACTTACTTTTCGTAGTACGCTTAATGAAAAACAACAAATCTATTTTCACAATTCTCTAAACCATAATTTTGTTATCTCATAACTCTGTTATTTATAAACCAATATGGAAAATTCTTGTTTTGTGGGAGAGGGAACCAATCGTTCCATTCTCACTAGAAAAATCGTAATGAGTCGAGCTGATGGTGGAAGGATCCTTGGTTTTAAGGAGTTTGAGGTTAGTTTTTTATATACAATGGGTGCGTATTAACCCTGAGTTGCATTCTTTCTAGTTACTTCGGTGAGCGGGTATAAATTTACGTTACAATATACAAAATATTTAACAAAGAATAAAAATTAACTTCAAAAACCCAAAAAAAAAGTCAAAAATAATATAGGAACCCCAACATTACATTTTTTATTTTGAAGTCGGTACCAAATATTAACCTATGATCATCGATTTTATCCACACCAAACATGTTGGACGTGCCTAAAAATTTAAGGGTTTCCCTCGATTTTCCCAGGATCCCATCATCAGATCCTGACTTTGGTGAGAACGAGACCAATGGGGAAGTAACCCTTAAAAAAAGATTTTTTCATGTCGGTTATTAATATCACGAGTTATGAGGTAACAGACATAAAAAACGAACATACAATCGAATTGATAAATTCCCCCTTCATGTAAAGTTGTTTAAAAACAAGCTAAATCACCGATAAAGCTTTTTTATGTTTTTTTTATTCTGTAGCCATCTACGTCATCGCAAACAGCTTAGACAGCTTCCCTGATCTCGAGCCCAAAAACCATGACGCAAATAAATGTATTAACAAAAACATCTAATACAGATAGCCTCTCATAAATATTCAAAAGTTACACGAGACGGCTCATTTAGGAATCAGCCCCTCTTTTTTGCGTTATTGGCTTAATACACAGGGGGGTTGTTAGGATCGCCTTGTTTTAAGAAGCGATGCGCGCCAGTAATGGACTGTTTTTTATTAATTACACGACAATGCCGTGAGAAAAGCCCTTTAAAAAGTCAGTAGGTTCCGGTGAAATGTTTGGCGGAGAAATATTTTAACTCTTTTTCGCAGTGATCGGCTTATTTATGTGAAAATACTGGCGAGTGCATGCGATCATATCTTTGTGGACTCATAATAGGGTTATTACCAGGTAGAAGCGTATTTCAGTAATACACAATCGATTTGCTATAATAATGCAGCAATATCTAAACTGTCATTTTTTTTTCATGGCATTTAATGCAATCGTCAAAAAAGAAAAAAATATATATACAAAAAACAAAAACGTCAAAAATATTTTTGACGTTTTTAATTGACATCATATTTTTCATTTTTGAAGTCGGTGCGGATGATTGATGATCATGAGTTAAAATTTGGCACTATGGCTTTGAACTTTGATTTTTGTTATATTTTTGAATTCAGTTTATATTTTTCTTATAATTATCTTTTTATTTTAATCTTTTAGTCAATACCAGATAACCGAAGTTACTTGAAAAAACTAATGGTCAATAGCATTCCTATTGCATTTAAAAAACTTACTTCTAACTGCAAAAATTCAAGGATCCTTCCATTATCATGATTACTACTACTAGTTTCATGCTCATGACTACCAGACACAAATACCTGAGTAGCTTTAGAAAAAACATGTAACACGTTGAACGTGCTTATAAAATTAAAGAGTTGCCTTCGATTTTCCTGGAATGCCACAACCAGACCCTAACTTGGTGACAATGCTACACTTTAACCCTCTTAAATTTTTCCTAATAGGCTAATAAATGACGGATTTATGAGGGAACAAAACATAAAAAACAAAATTTATTTTTATTTTATTTATTTTATTAATATACAATACTCGTAATGTAAGTCTTAAAACGTAAAAGCATCGTTAAACCCTATCGGGTTTATCTCAACACTTAGTCATGGCCAGTCTAGAAATTTCATTCACAAAGAAACTTGCCTGCGTTACATTACAATACACATAATTCATGATATAATTTGTCGAAACGTAGTAGGCTGGTTAGTCTTCGCCGTGGCAAAACAGGTTTCCAAGCGTTTAGTGGGGTTTGCGTGAGTACAGAATGATCATTATTATGCATGAATTAGCTTACGGAATTAATGTACCTACTCGATATTTTAAGTTTGAATAAAGTCGAAAAAATATTTAGTTAGCATATATTTTTTGTTTTTATAATTAATTGTTTCCTTTACTGTGAGTGGTAGGTCATTGTACAGACGGGGAAAGATATAAGCTATTGTTCTTTTTCCGTATAGATTGTTACTTCCGATTGTCATTACTTTCTTTTGTGTTATTTTTCTAATTTGGGTTTTTATTTTATAGGTGTAATCATTTTATTGTTGATTATATTTTCCAAGACTATTGAATATTCTACTTTAGTGTGTATAGGTAAGATTTTGCAGAAACTAAATAGTTTACTATAGTTTTCCTTGAATTTATTTTTTATTTTTATTGGTACGATTTGTTTTAATATTCTCAATTGTAGATTATGTATTTTATCTAGATATGTTTTGAAGGTTCTACCGTAGCTGGAAAGTCCGTATGATATTAATGAGGCTGCCAAGGCATTATATAGATTAATTAATACTTTATATGGTAAATTATATTTAATTAAATAAAACTTAGACATAATGATTCGGAGTTTCTCACACAATGCATCAATATGCGGTCCCCAGTTAAGTCGGCTATCGATAATGAGGCCAAGATAAGTAGCTTCCTTACATTGTTGTATGTTGGGACATATACATTTCGTGGTTTGGTTATTAGATGAATGTAGGCAAGTGTGATTATGTGCAATAAGGTCGAGTAAATCGAATTGAGAACCTTCTCCTTTTTGTGAATGCGGTTAAATAGATGTTATAATTTCATTGATTTGTTCATTATACTTCAATTTTTAAACGGTTTTATTTAGTTTGCCCTGTTTGTTGGGGTCAAACCTTACTTGCCAGTCTCCGATTGAGCTGAAATTTGGTATACAACTTTAGTTGCGATGACAATGCAATTACGTCTTATTATTATCTTCACTTTCAATAAAATCGTTTAAGTAACTTAAATTACTTATTGTGGCTTGTTATTTCATAAAGTTAGCTCCGATAGAATTGAATTATTATTAAGATCTTTGTTACTGACTCTACACTGTTTTCTTTGCGAACCCAGAGTTTTATTGAATTTTATAAATTATCAAAATTAGTTACTAAATGAACAAAATTGAGCAATTGTGTATAATAATCAGTATTAAAATATTTTTTTGTATATTGTATTCTTTTATATGTTCGTCAAATTATTAGCTGCTGACCATAATAAAACAAAGGCCGTAATTGGCATGTGTCCGAACCAAATAGCGGAAACCTTTTCTCAACACATGTTTGAGGGTTTAGCGATAAATCAGTCTGTACGTACGTATTGGGATTTGATCAGGAGTTAAGTCACGACTGCTGCAGCCCGGGCCGTTCCTCCGGGATTCATTATCACGGAACGGCGGGACTGATTGTCCGGTACACCGCCGGCAGCAATAGTCAAATGTGAACTAGTTACAGTTTGTACAAGAAACCATTAAATTAGAATGTAAAAAGTGGGAAAATATAACGCATGCACGCATTTTTGGACACTTTCAGATGTTTTTGCAGAGTTGAATTTTCAAGGTCTTTTTTTTTCATTTGACTAATTTTTCACTGTCGGCAGCGACTCTGGCCAGACGTGTGTGAGACTCCTCCAGGTGTACCCGCTAAACCAAACTGGGTGTATATTTTTGAACTCACCGGGGTGATACGGCATCGTGAGGGTCCAATGCGATGGATGACTCCTGCCCCCTAACCATGATTGCTCGTGACAATATTACTCGTAAAACCCCACTGAGAGCGGGATGGCGCTATACGCAGCAAGAGTGGTGTTTGTTTCAATATTGTCTTAACCTTGCTATTGCTATAAGTGATCTTGGTGAGGCCCCTGAACTCACTCAGTTAAAGTCATTGAAAACGTATCACCTTCGCCATACTAATATAGTTACTATCAAAGTTTTTGGTTTTCGCGAGTCAACCCATGATCACGCGGAAAAATTCATATTATATTCTTTATTGTACACACATTTCTCAAATACAGATATAGTAACAACAAACAATTACGTCTTATTAACAAGGGCGAGCTTATCTCTTGATGAGATCTCTTCTAGCCAACCCTAGCGAAAGTGAAAAATTATGTAAGTATTTATCTGAAATGTCTGGAATTAAACGGTATCTTAGAATGTATTCATTCGTATATTACCTCTACGTAGAACCATTACAATTCTTTATCCCAGATATTTTAGATATATAAAAATCTTGTGTCACTAATGTAATTTGGTCCAACTTATAAGATAGGATAGTTTTTATCTCGATTATTGACCTCAATATTTAATATTGCCAATTAAGTGGTTTGTAATTATTTCTTAGTTCCATAAGTTTCTTATAGATTGTGAGTTAATTTATAAACACAACACTTTTCTAGGTTGGGTAATCATCCAATAGATGGCGTTGTATGCTGTAACTACCGCAGCACCTCGTGACCGCCAGGCTTATTACGGAAAAAGCGACTGGTTGCTAATTCTACAATGGCAACGCGATCAACAAATATCTCTTATTGGTCTGTGCTCAACAACCAAATTAAACAATCCGTCGCCGTGTCCAATCGTTGACGTGCATTTTTAGTTCGTCATTCGCTCGCATGAGACGCTGTCGTGGCACAATCCAACGTTCCATAATGTCGTGTCTCCACATGCGCCTATCGTCCCGAAGCTTCGTGCTATGACGCGATACACGCAGATCGGACCAGTCATATTCGGCTATCGTCGCGAATATTCGGACTACGTATGCGTTATCGGGCGTGTGGCGGTAAGTACATCAAGCGTTGTTTATTTCGGCGGTTGCTTTCATTTGTTAAAGACGTGTGCGAATGACTCTAGTAAATGAGATAAAATGGAGAATGGATAAATGCATCATATAATTATTAGCACACAAATGTAAAGAAATTCGTCGTCTACCTATAATTAATTAAGCGTCTAGAAATATCGGTCATCTTGGATTATTGCACCATTATTGGACGATAGTTCGTGCAAAATAACGAAGCCGCTAATGAGACCACAGTATATACGCTATAACTTTTTAGCGTACAAAACGTCCGAAGCTTCGGCACGAATTGATTCGGGACGATAGGCGCATATGGAGCCAAAGGGTACGTGGTTCGCGGGCACAGTTCGTTAATATGATGATGATTCGGCGCAGAGGACAACATTAAAGTAAGTAGGTTATTTGAATTTTCAGTCTATGGCTGGACCCTCGCTGACCGTATCTGAGGAGAGGTGGCTGAGTGCGTGCCGGTAATCGGCATTAGATCGGAGTTTAAAGCCGCACGCACATGTTCCATGCTCGGATTACCGCATTGTGTGCGTTAACGTAGCAGGGCCAGTGCTTGGAGAACTTTTTGAATAATTAATGGACGAATAAGTTCTATGTTACATTGAATTAAAATTTCATAAAAAAATAAAAATTCGATACAAGTGAATAGAAAGATCCGGGTTCGATATTCTATGTTAGTAACTACACCGTCGAAACAGGAGAGCGACGTTTTTTAAAAAACAAAAAAAATACCAACTAAGTTATGAGCGTTAATTTGGTTAGTTCAATGTTTGTGGAACTTCATTCAAAGCAATGAGCATACCTATAAGTAGAATAAAGATAAAAAACTGATTTTGGAAAAATATGTAAGTATCTACAAGCGCTTAAACACAAGAGGCGGAAAATCTATGGGTAGAGTCGTTTATACCTATAAACGAAGGAAATTGTTTTTACTTTAGCATTAGCACCATTTCAAATGATTAAGTGTCTCGTTTTTATCTGACCTTTTTAATAGTGTCTATAATTACAACGTGTCAATTCAATTGCGCAAAGCCTAAATATAATTTGATTAGAGTTGAGAGTAAAATGGATTTCACCAATAAAAAATATGGCTCCGATTTTATCTAAAATTAAATTTTTCAACTACGCCGCTTTTTAAATTTACTCAACTTTGTCGCCTTTACCTCCTTTCGGCGGCGCGACGGCTAAGCGGCAACATCGTGTTAGCAAGCACGCGACCTTAAAGTTAAAATTTGCAAGATTATGCAACAAAACAGAAAGATCGACATATCTTTGTATATGGACTATATAGCGAGAATTTAATTTGTTAATTTTTATAATAATTCATTTATAAAAAAATTGTTGGGGTGTCTGAGGTTTTCAGTTATTTAATAATCACGTTGTATATAACAGCAAAAATATAACTAATTATTTAAAATAGTGTACGCGCCATTATCACGTACACAAATCAAATGAACAGTCGAGGCCCAAGTGTAACACAAGTACCAGCGCATATGGTAAGACTAATTCAACGCACTACCCTTACGTGGGGTCGGAATAAAATAAAAACCAAATTAGGGGAAGATGATGCAACACCCCTTCGATTTTTGATAAATTCCATTATACGCTCATATCAAGATTCACATTAGCTGTGCTGCCGGCGGTGATCCGTTATTTACGGACAGAATTTTGCATGTTTTCTTATACGGATAGATAAGTCATAAGCTTACGTTATAACTTTCCCTTATTAATAGGGTAACATGAAGCTATAACTTGACTTAGGGCTAATTTTCAGAAAAAGAACGGACAGTCTTCTTTTTGCAAATTTAAGTAATTTTGCTGCAGCTAAGCAAAAATTATAAAGCCTGTGATTAAACTAAATTGACAGATAATTAGTGTACTAATGAAAATATTGTTTGTAAATTTTCCAATTATAAAAAATCAATTCTTATTCTTCGAAATTGTGCTTAATTTTCGCGTTTCTGGAGCAAAACTGCACTAGTGGCGCCCTTGTTTATTCTAAACTCTTTTTAGCAAGTTATAAATGTAATTTACTCACTTCAATATCATCAAGAGCTCATATACGTCCCTATCGAGGGGCTCGAGCCTATCCTAAACTAGGGCAATTAGGCCTTAGTCAACCACGCTGGCAAAGTGCAGGTTGGTCGACTTCACACACAACCTGTAAAGAAATTCTTTTTTCATAGTGTGCAAGTTTACTCATGATGTTTTCCTTTGCCGTAAAAGTGTAGAATAAACATATATGAATTCCAAATTTGAAAAAATAGTTTATTCAATATTAACATATTCATCATAAGTAATGTGGACAACATTACAAATCACAAGAGATATAGTATTTTATTTCATTGTGAACACTTTATTAGAATGCAAGTAGGTGAATGTAGTTATTTGCTATCAGATGATGGGCAGTGTGCTATTTTGCTGTTTTAAAGGCATGCAAAATCAAATTAAACAAGTCTATGATGTTAAGTAAAAAAATCTAAAATCTAAATAATTATTTCTTGTATGTGAGTACACCGCAAGTGTATATATAATACTTTATTGTACATCAGAAAATAGATAACAGTAGAAAACTTAATGTACAAGGGCGGACTTATCTATAATTAAGACAGAAAAAATTTGACTACATTAAATTACAAATACTCTATGTTGTGTCAATGTAAGATCAAGAGATTTCACGCAGGATTATATTCTAAAAATCGCTCTAGCCGATCGTAATTTTCGAATATCTCTATTTTTCCTAAGCCATATTCATATCACCATCGATTCCAGAGCACCACATGTTAACCAATTTGCTCCGCGAGTATCTCCCGCTGCGCTGAATAAATTATAGGCATCGCAAACAGCACGCCCCTGCGATATCAAAACAATTATTTGTACAACAAAGGAGACATGATTATGAAACTTATTATGGAAACGAACTACTTTATTTATGACCTTAGCTTGTGCAAATGCTACCAGCGCATGATGGCTAATATTTATTTTGTTTCCAATTTGTTTATATTATTTGTGCTGATCTCGGTTCGATTTCTTCAATGATTCCTCAAATGACAATTCGTCATCCATTTCTATATTTAAACATCGTGATAATAAATATAAACTTAAACTTTACTTTTTTTTTCAATTGCATACTTGATGTCTGTTATCCTAATCTAATTTCACAGAATAAGTAATAGTAGTAAAGTACTAATACATAGAAATCTCGTGTCCGAGTTCTTGTTATCGAACTGGCGAAACGGCTTGCCCGATTTTTATGAAATTTTTTGTGTATATTTGTTAGGTTTGAGAATAGGCTATTTTTTATATCCTGGGTGATAAGGGTAGCCCTCCAGGATTTTTTTGATAATTATAATGGCGAAACGTAGTTCGCGGACACAGCTAGTAAATAATACTTAAGTAAACAAAAAAATTATTATAAAATATAATTCCCTTTTAAATTCCAAATTAAAATTTTGCCACTAAAGAATTAAAAGGCCTATGAATAAATCAACTAATCTGATGTTAGGAATGCTACGTAGATATATTATTTAAGAAAATAATCAACCCAAATAATATGAAACCAAAAATAATGGGTAACCAATTTACGAGCTCAAGAGTAATAAAGGAGTAAATCTTTCACAGCGTATCGTTCGAAGTATCGCAATAAACCGTTAAATTTCGCATAATCTCAAACATATCAGTGCAATATACAGCAGACAAAACTTTTAAGGGGCGCACACACGGTATCGAGGCTTGATCGCCGCATTAAAGTACGGGACGTGTTTAATCTATAATGCGCCTTATCGCAATATTTTCCATTTCCGGGTAAAACTGCGAACGTCGGCGGCATCGCCAGGGGAAATAAGGAGGGCCGAGTTTCACTTTGTTTTTTTTTCTTTGCCGGGGAGAAATTCTTCCTTAGTTTTCCCCACTCTTCGTTTACACTTACTGTTACCGGTGTTCTAGGCTATTGTTACCTGACTCCGCTGAATTAAATATGGAAAAGGCATGTCTGGATTTGCATTTCGCTGCAACAAGGAGCGCGGATTGGTTGTTTAAGTCGAGTGGAGGTGCTTTTCTGGACGCATTTCGTCTCTTTGCGATGACAACGTGACGTCACAAAAACGGCAATTTTTGGAGATGTCACGTTGTCATCACAATGAGATGATTTGTTCTGGGCACTTTGGTGTAGGTATTCAGTAAATTATTGCTTTAATAGAATTTTCGCATAGGTTTCTTCCACATACATTAAATATACATAAGGTATCGTTTGGCCCTCATCTCACCTGATAAGTGACGATATGGGTGAAGATGAATTCTCTCCATCTTCACTTGGACTCCACAACACCTAAGGAACTGGCCACCTTGCCTTCATTTCTGTTAAAAATGTTAGCATTACTATTATGAAGTCAAACTTAGGTTAGGCGGTGGTAGCTAGCCAGGCGAGCTCAGAAGCCCTACCATCGAGCAGAAAAACTTCTGTTCTCATGAGGAAGCGATATTAGTAATAATCAATAAACCTAAAGAGTCATTTTTAACTGTAAATTACTGTTTTAAAATTTGTATATGTCTGCATGCTCAACAACATTGCTCTTCGCAAGCATCCATAGGCTGTTTGTTCATGGCCTGGTCGCCGATGCCGGAAACGACAAACCTATATGAAAGTCGTAATGTTGCCAGCGCTAGCCAGTAGAAAAGTGTGACATACATTTTCTTTGCCGGAAGCCATGCTGTTGTGGTGGCGAACGCGCGCCGTCAAAAAAAATTATAATAAGTAGGTATATCATAATACTTCCACACTAGCTTAACTAAAATATTCCTGACAAAGTTATTGCAGGTATCGGCGGCGGTAATTAGTTAATGTTCCAGCTCATCTTCGATAATTTATTGAGACGGAGTGCCTTCCCCCAACGGCTTCCCCCACTGCCGCCCAACTCCCGGGAATTGACGGTGGCGAAAAACTCAACCAAAATATTAATGCATAGCGCTAAGGTAAGTATTGGCGCGAATATTGAGTGGAATTTATTGGTTTTGATACTTGAATAAAAAATATAGAATAAATATCTGTGTCCCTATTTTAAGGAGGTGAAATGCGCACCGTATCTGCTGATGGCTAGTTGATAGACGTGTGTGTAAAGGATTCTCTCTGCTGGGTGTGGGGTATTGGTTAAACCTCGATGTCCACCATGTCCATAGACAGGGTGATTCGGGGTCTGAGTAACCCCAATACTCGGGCCCACTCCGAGATAGCTCGGCCAGCTACTTAACGCCAGTGGGGTTATTACTCTGAATATGGTTTAATACCTAGACGGGAGGCACCGCTAGTGCGCTGGCTACACCGAGGGTGGTCATGGAAGGTGGTCTACTAAAGCACGCCTTCTCACACGCCGTCTCGGCAATTAGGCCATTTTCTCGTTCCCTTTCCTCTGCCTCCTTCTGCGTGATAATATTCTCGCAGATGGCAACAGCCTCCCATTCCATGCCCTGCCAGTGACCAACCCATTTCTCCTACACCAGACGAATAGCTTCTATCGTTCGGTGGCTTGCAGCTGGGAAGGTGAGTCCCTCTTCCCATTGGCGTAGAGTCTCCTTCTGCGTCTTGGTGCGACCCTGTTTTGCTGCGACCCGAAGTCGATGCACCTCAGCGAGGACGTGTGCATCTTTATCCCATGATGGCGTGTCTGCTAACACGCAGGCTGCCTTGTGACTCTGCAGTCTTCGCAAGAGGGCCAATATGCGTAGGGCCACGCATATTGGACCTCTTGCGGAGCTACTCCGCCCAAACCAGGGCTCCATAGAGTGCCATCGATCTTTTCACAGCATGGTAAAGCCGACGGCACGACGAACTCGGTCCTACAATATTTGGGAGCATATGTTCGAGTGTTATTGCGGCGGCGCACATCCGTGGAGCCAGGAGCTTAAAGTGTTTCTCGAGCCTCCATCGGGGATCTAGTACCAGGTCAAGGCACTTAATTTTTACCTCGACCGGTATACGGTATCTCTTGGTTGCGAGCCAACAGGCCTACGGTTCGATCAACTTCGATCCTACTTTGTGCAAAGATATGTGTTACCTTGTATGAATTGAATCCGAGCCTCCAGGTCTAAATTATTTAGCTTTTAATGTTGGTTTAATGTAAGATCATTTAAAATTAATTGAAAAATTTATTCCTGCAAATTCAATCCTGCACGGGACAGTATTTTTCTTGTTTAGATTTACAAGAAAAATATTGTCGCGGGCAGGATTGAACCTGCTACTTCAACAAGCCGTGTTAACACCCTGACCAATTCGGCCACCGAGCACTTAAGCAGCCCCGTTGTAATTTGAACTGTATTGGTTACCTTTTGTTGTTTGTTTAGTAGACTTTACCGACTGTTAAGGGCTAAGTATCAAGATTCAATTCAAAAAGAAAAAATCTATAGAAGAATCAAAATAAATCAATAGTATGTTTAAGACGCAGGTTTTCAACATATCGAATTTTGCCAGAGTCGGTTTCCTATCTTGTATTTATTTATTAACTTTTTTTAAATTTATTTCGCATTTTCAAAACAAATGCAAAGTCACAAATACAAAAATAAATATTTCATCTAATATACTAACAAGTATCAAGTTGCATTCGTTCAACATTTTGCCCGCCTCACTCAATAGTCTCACGGTGGATTAATCAGAAATTGTTCCATTCTACTCGTCGGTGAAAAAGTGTCACCATCAGTCGGCTCGACGCCCGCCTCTAATAACGAGGTGATGCATCGCTCGCCATCTCCGACATCATCAGAAATGTTAATTTGAAATTTTCCACGTTTTATAGAGTGGTTGAATTTTATTAATTCCCATTCTGAGGATTTCCAAGAGGTTATAAATGTAAGACTGTTAGGTTAGTATTTATTTAGATATAGCTGACAAAGTTTGAACAATGCAACATTTGTTTAAATCCTTATTTCATTTAGAGGATCAAATTCATTTATTGTCTTAGAACTGTAATACTTTTTGTAAATCAGTTTCCCGGAGATCCCTGCGGATCCCTCCCTTTGTCCAACAGTGGGCGGCTCTTGGCTGAAATGATGATGATGAGCCTGATCGCATAAAATACACTAAATTGAATGAAATACATAATTGCCATCTGGTATTGAGCGGGAGGTCCGAGGTTTGATTCCCTAATGAATGCAGAAGTTTTTCTGCTGGATTGGTAGGGCTTCTTAGCTCATCTGGCTATAGCTACCACCATCTTAATTATGATTGCCCTAAATGTTTCGACAGTTAGAAGTAGGCGCTCTATTTCTAGGCATAAAAATTATTGTCATAAAATCATATTCCATAATTTCGATTGAAATAATCGTCAAGACGCATAATAATCAGGAAGCAGAATGGTAATAAGCATAATATTGTGTGGCAGAAAAGCATTTGTCATAAGTATTAAAACCCATAAACTCGAAACACAGAACAACTTGATGCATAATTTTTCAAAGCATAATTAATGTTTAGCATATTAATCACAACGAATAATACGATTACGCAGAATTTCTCTGGACATAAACTTACGCGCAAGCATGCAGCAATGTAAGCAAACATGCAGTATGCATGCAAGCAAGCATGCAACATGCAAGTAAGAATGCACAGTGCAAGCAAGCATGCAACATGCAAGCAAGTTTGCACAGTGCAAGCAAGCATGTACCACGCAAGCAAGCATGCACCTCGCAAGCAAGCATGCACATGCATGGTTTCTGTCACGGCTCCGACGCCGCGGGGCTACGGCGGTCCCACGCGAGCTTATCGTCGCAGGTGGTTTTCGCTCACCACCGCAGCTTCGGATTGCTGGCCGGCTTCGCCGGTCATCCTCAGCCGCGGCGGCTAGCATTAAAACCACCTGCTACTCAACTCGCGGGCCGCCTCGCCTCTCCGCGCCTACGCGGGTTTGAATTACACTCTAGGGGTAGGACAAACAAGACTACGTGGAGTCGGTTTTGCAGCGATTCGTTTCTGTCACTAGTAGCATGAATGAATTATAGTAGCATGAATGAATTACTTTGTCAAATAATAAATCAATATATACTATGAAATATCAAATGAAAATATAGAATATTTGAGTATCATATTTGAATAAAATAATATATAAAATGTTATTATAAAAAGTTTAGTAAAACAGAGTATAAAATCATTTCTATTAAATTATAATAAATGCCACAAAATATTGGGAATATCATTAATTATGATAGTTAAAATTATGGCAAAACATTTTAGGACTACCAATATTATGTCAAAATAAATTAGGGATTTCATTAATTATGCTTCATAAAATTATGCCTTTGTATGATTGTGCCTTATACAAATTATATGAAACGTCGAAGACTAATAGGTAAAAAACGCGTTTATATCCCGAAAATGTAATTTAAGATCCAACGCGAAAGTTTAAAGTGTATACAGGTAAGTTCGCTTCCAGCTTTGGCATTATCGTCGCTTATACCATTTAAAATGAAGGCCAAGAGCTGTGTGGTAAGAAATGGCAATTTTTTAAGATGTCCCTACAAACCTCAAACAATCATTACCATCGTTCCTACTAATTTCATTATTTTGACCGTCGCTACACCAGATCGCACGGGAAATTCAATTCGGCATCTACGCGAGTAGGCTGCATAGTATACTTTTCCCATAATAAGTTCACATCTCGCCGTGATTGGCTCCAGCCCCGAGGGGTTTGAACTTCGTCAGCAAATGAGCAGCGAGCCAGCGCGATCATAATTTATAAGGCTGCCTGTGTTATTTATTATTGGCGTTATGATGTCAGATTGTGTTACGGTTACGACACAATTTTTGTAACGTTCTCGGTGAGCAAGTGTAACATGAATCTGAGGAGTGGGCCTACTGTTTTAAACATTTTAATTATTTAGCCTGACCTTTTGAACGCTTTCAAAAATAATAAAATCCCAAGCTCGTTCATAGTCTGCTAAAACAATAGATAACGTGAGCTCTGTTTGCAAGAAAGGGACCACGTAAATATATGAGATATGCCAGTAGTAAAAAAATAAATATGATGTTACTAGTTCTATATCCCATATATTTATTATCCACTATAATACTGTTTTCCTAAATGAGGATACGAATGTGGCGCCAGCTCACTTGATACCACCTAAACTGATAAAGGTGACAAGAGCAGCAGATTTTCCGCCCTCGAGTTTATCAGTAAATTTAATCTACTGAGATTGATCTGATATACGCAATTTGCGTACATCAATATATTAAAGTTCACGTATCTCATATTTCATCAAACTATTTGGTGAGACGGAAGGACGGATATCAAACTATTTGGGCGCTGAACGTTAAAGAAAATCATGGCTTCGTTACATCCAGGAGTGGACCAGTATTTCCGGCGCCGGCGTCGCAGTGCTATTTCGCATGGTGCAAGACAAGAAGTTCGCGGAGCTGACGGCCAATCATCAGTAGTGGAGAGGCACCAGAAAGAGAGAGAGAGAAATTCGGAGAGCAACCAAATATGTATAAAACAAATTTAGCAAACAAGCAGATTGCCCAACTGATGATATGTGAATACAGTTACTTATAAATAAAATATGTCTCCTATAACATTTGGATATATTCTGTTACTCATACAGCACAATTACCAGTGTTCGTCACCAATTGGTGTCATAATATTTATAGTCACATAACTCAGTAACTTGTCTTGCATGTTTTACCCTTCATAGTAGCAAGTAGCAATGCACATTGCTGCTTTGCAACAGAAACAGGTTATATAAACCTCAAATACTACCGACATATATACCATATAGATTACCTTAAAATTGGTAGCTCAGTTTGGATTTGGATTGGACAAAAGTGCTTACACACGGTTACATGAAAGCAAGGATTGCATTAGCAAAACAACGAAACAATAGAAAACACATTATGAAACTGCGGTGCGTTGTAACAAACGTGCCTGCAAGAACACATCCCCTTTTCAAGTTAGTACGCTACGGAAATAAATAAGTGGAGCGGCGTGAAGAAGATATATGGTGCAGCGGGGGAATACAATTCGGAGCATAGGTCGTCCCCGTTAGTATAAATGTAAGTAAATTTGAATAAAACATGCCTGGGGTCAGACCTTTCTCTAAGTTCAACTGATGTTTTTACATTGCGCGCTTTGTAATTTTTAATGTTGCCTTGTTATTTTCTCGTTAAATTAAGTGCGCATTGTACATGGTGCATTGTTTTATGTTAGGTGGAGTGGAAAATCAGCTCTTCAATTTCACCCGTGGTTTTGGTTGAAAAACGTAAGAAATAGACAAATACACCCTTTTACTAATTGCCCTAGTGTTGCAAAACACTCATTAAATACGTTAAACGATTAACGCGATTAAAGTATGGTTCGATCAAATTTTGCGTAAAACGTACCAAGTTTATTTTTAACGAGATCAAGAAAAAATACTTAAAAAAAGAGGGAGGAAACGGCTTTTCTATAAGGAGAAGTCGTTGGTTGTTCAACGAAAAGTATTAAAAACAAACATAAAAGTTACACTTTACACAAGAAAGGTGTAATCTTTCCTGAAAAAAGAAATAAAGGTGCTTGTAAAAAGGCCTACATTTTTATGTAACGTGTGTCCATTCCTCCACAATGCATCCTAGTAATCCAAGCAAATAACGCGACGCGTCCGTTTGCCTCGCTAACCGCTAGCATGCACAATTTGCACATGCAGTGTGTTGGTTTACTGCGATGCGTCATCTAAGCGACCAACTAACCTCCTACTAAAAGAAATTACATAGATATAAATAAATATACCTGAATAAAATATATAACATATAAGTAAGACTGTATAAAAATATTATTATATATATACTTATACATCTAATTTTTATACAATATCTATCTATACTAATATTATAAAGAGGATAGATTTGATTGTTTGTTTGTATTGAATAGGCTTCGAAACTACTGAACCGATTATGATGAAAGTTGGTATAGGGATATTTCGAGACCAGGGGAAGGACAAAGGGTAGTTTTCCTACGGGAACAAAAATCCCACGGGAAATATTATACAATAAAACATAATATACAGATACATTACACATATACACAAAATACATAATGTCTCATATGATGGCTATTATGGTACGTTAGGTACATTGTTTCAGATAATGTTCTTTAAGAGATGTCTTAAAAGCAGATATCTTAGTACAATCTCTAATGTCGGCAGGTAACTGATTACGTCTGATTCCATAGGCGTGCAGCAAAAACAGTAAATGACTCAGAGTAGGTGTTTGTACTTCAGTTCGGAATAAGGAGAAGCGTGCGTAATCGAGTTCTATTAAGCGCTTGTCAGCAGAATGTAAAAAACTAAAACGTT
Source organism: Schoenobius gigantellus (assembly GCA_963935595.1). Classification (NCBI taxonomy): domain Eukaryota; kingdom Metazoa; phylum Arthropoda; class Insecta; order Lepidoptera; family Crambidae; genus Schoenobius; species Schoenobius gigantellus. The sequence continues at coordinate 24,571,450 of OZ012553.1, read as the reverse complement.
CTCTAAGGTATTGCGGGACCAAAGCATTATGCAGAACATTGAAAAGTAGACAGAGAACGTGGTAGTTTCTGCGCTGTCTTATCGGGAGCCACTTCAATAGGGATCGAAATTTGGAGCTATGGTCGAATTTACGGAGGCCGAAAATAAATCTTATACACAAATTTTGCAATCGTTCCAATTTATGTAGGAGATCCTCATTTGCTTATTGCAAACATGCATCAGCGTAATCAATGATGGGTACAATTAAAGTTTGAGTAAGAGAGATTTTAGTTTTCAAAGGCAGGAAATATTGGAGTCGCTTAATCCAATCTTCAGTTTATTAATCAGAGTTGCAAACTCATGGGTCAGTCAGAACTCAAATTTAACCGAACTTAACGGTCATATGCTTTATTGAAATTTGAAAAATGTATATCACCAAAGAAAAATTGGGAAAGTTTATACAAAGGTAGAGATTGGATTAGCGGATCGAGTCATCCCCTCCATCATGCAGCTTCGAGCAGAGCGTGCATTTAAGATCCCTAATTTTTACAAAATTAGGAAAGTTATGTTTTATTTTCGATATTTTTACGCTACTTTCGCTACGTTTCTTCAAAGACTGTGAAAGAAGTAGATTTATTACACCATCATTGTGTGGTAAGTAGCTATTAATTTACGTCATCGTCACAGACAATATAAATCAGCTCGACATAATCACATTAAAATGGGAAGGGTTAAAGACACGGTCGTAATCAACGAGACAGCGATCCACTTTGCTTAATTTATTTTAATTAACAATTCCATTATTAGACTCTCTTTGTAATATATATTTTTTTGTTTACACCATAAGATTTGCCTTGCGATTTTTAATATAGTGTAAAAGATGGAGAAATGTTAATTATCAATGCATAAGTGCCAAAAGTGTTATTTCTACACCTATATTAAGATTTTGAGTGAACCAGTGTTACACAGCTAACATTCAATATAAATGGATGTCAAATATTACAAGAGTATTTTACCTATTTGCATAATCAAATGTTGTTACAAGATATTCTTGCTACATTTTTATGTGTAGTGAAATTAAGTAAAATTAGAAATAAGCATAGGTTGGGAGGTTGGAAAAGGTTGCGGTATAAAGTGCAACCATGCATTTTACTATTACTTTAAATTAGTTTTTCCATTTAAGTTGAAATACGGTAGGCATTGAATTTTGAATCTACTACCCATTAAACTTAAATAGTTACTTCATGCGGCGCGAATACTGAAACAAAAAAAACATACGCATCGAATTGATAACTTCCTCCTTTTTTGAAGTTGGTTAAAAATAGAAATATTTAAAAGATACAAAACTGTTTCAGTAGCAGTAATTTGTAACTGATATTGAAAAATGTTAAAATTAAATTTTTCACAAACCATATTTAAAATCTGTATCTTCCTTTAACAAAAAACACAACAGACCACTAACATCTCCTTTGTTTATTCTGACAGTTGTAAGGGACGTCTCCTTTTATACAAAAGTTTATAAATTTAATGTTTATTAGACAGTAAATTTAGTCACAAGGGGGCGGTGTGCAATCCGTCGCTTACCGAATAGGGTGTTAAACAAAATGTCACGTGTTTATGGGATTTTCGTGTTATGTTAATGTGAATGCCGAATGTTTGCGGTAAAACACTCGTGTGTGCGTGTCTTAAATTTAAAAGTCTTCTGGGACATTTTCTTGAATGAATCAGGTTCGAAATTCTGTTTGATATATTATATGTATTATATGATATTATATTAAACATAAATCATATCTTTTAAGCGACATATCAAAGCACATTCTGCGTTTACACTTGCGAAAAAGATACCAACCGACTTAAAAGATGGAAGAAGCTGAACCCCGAACGAAATACCAGTAACATGAAATGTTGCACTATCCTTCGTTCGACTACCATCCTCATATCTTTACTGATTTCTTCGTCAACTGTGAACCGATTTTCGAATTTTATCTTCAGTTCATGAAAATACTCCTGAAGGTGGTCCCACAGTCACCAAGTCAAGATCTGATCATAGCATCCCAGATAAATAGAGGGAAGACCAAAAATTTTATTGACACCTCACACGGTGCTAACCGCTCTGGTGCGCACGGCAAGAACTATATCTTTCTCGCTGGTACGCATGATTATTATCTTAGGTGTTTGTAGGATTTCAACAGAGACAAATATGGATTTCGGCGTGTGGTTACAAATGTAGTTTTTTGGTACTAAAATATCGTGGAGGGCCCTTGTTGACAACCATAGTACTGATGGTGAAAAACACCCGCTTCCTGCAGTAGCGGCCCTATATTATTGCAATATATGACCAGTGTCGACCGGTTGCCGCACATCAGCGTAGTTATGTAAGTAAATCAACAAGATATTTAAAAAAGCTTGAAATAGCGTAGAAATAACGATACCAATATTATTACTGTTTTCTACTAAACATTTCGCATTTGTTCCAATAAAAATACTATATGTGCACTAAAATATTATGCTTCCTAAAATATTTCATACTGAGCATCTATTTAATAACGGATAGTATTTAACTGCAAATAAAAAAAATCATCATTTTGTATAATAAACTATTTGCCCTGACCAAAAGAAATGAGTAGAATTAGGTTCTGGCACTCTACAAGCTCTGCCGCGGCACGCTCGCTTCGCTCGTTCGACTCATGCGATGTGGTCAAAGTTCTAGCCTAACCTTACCTAACCTAGCCATTTCGTTCGGTCAACTCATCGAAGTTTTATTTCCTTATTATTAGACTTCAATACCTATACTTAAAGTATACATTACGAATCGTACATTATAGCTACCTCTTTGTAAGATAGATTTTATATAAGCGAAACGTAGTTCGCGGGCGCAGCTAGTATTATACCCGGTGTTTCAAAATAACAATTAAATAATCAATTCTTTAGCCAAAACTCATTATTAAAATGTGTTTACACGCAATGTCATTCAACCCATAATTTTCATGTAAATCATAGACATGATGATAATACTATGATTTACATGAAAATTTTGGGTTAAATGAACGTGTAAACACATTTTAATAATGAGTTTTCGGTAAAGAATTGATTATTATTATATTATTACTAGCTGTGTCCGCGAACTACATTTCCCCATATATTTTTCCCGTTTTATATATTTCACATATTTCATTAATACTCAGCTCCTATTAGTCGTAGCGTGATGTTATATAGCCTAGAGCCTTCCTCGATAAATGGACTATCCAACACAAAAATAATTTTACAATTTAAATCAGTGGTTCCTGAGATTAACGTGTTCAACTAAACAAACAATCAAATTATGTTAACTACTAACAAGTATAGATTATAATATAGATTTAAAGTAAGTTTTGGTAAATAAAGTTATTATCAGCAATGCATTTTGACAAAAGTTATTAATACTTTGAGTTAAAATAAATGTGGTGTAAATCAGTATATTTGATGTGCAAAAATTCTTTAATTGATGAACACAAATTGACGAGCATTGACTTACAAACAAAATGTCAATGATGATGGGTGACAAGTTTTTTTATGTGCATCTAAAAATATCCCATGTCTCATTTCCTGTTTGGCAGATCCAGAAGCGAAACGAACGTAGAGAAATTGTATTCAGCATCATTTAACAGTATAAAAAACAGTGTACACCAAGTATTCGCAAAGTTATGGAACTTTAATTTCTTCTAGTGGTGGCAGGACGAAAAGGACTGAATCGCCCGGATGCACAGTTTGATGGAAGCTCATTCCGACCGCCACCGCACTAGATGAAAGCTTATCATTTTTTGCAGCAATTGAAAGCACGTTCGTTAATATGACACTCAAACGTGACCATCTTAATAGGACAACGTTTTTTAGACCAGTTAAAATCAGCTTCATCTACATAAATAAAAATGGATCTTTGAAATGTATGTACGCCCATAACTTTCGAACTACTGCACCAAATTGGATGATTATTGATTTTATGTATTCGATATTGTTAGGACAAGGTTTGTGTGATATCAAAACTACAATAATTTAAAAAAACATATAATTATAACATAGTCATTTTGTTAAAAAACATGGCGATAAAAAGTACGCCGGGTCAGCTAGTCTATCTATAATATATAAAGCTGGATTATGTGTTTGTTTGTTTGAACGCGCTTATCTCAGGAACTACTGATTCGAATTGAAAAATTATTTTTGTGTTGGATAGTCCATTTATCGAGGAAGGCTTAAGGCTATATAACATCACGATATTGTTATTTTCAGAACGAAGTCGAACGAAATCGCGGGCACAGCTAGTACAAAATACAACTAAAAGCAAATGTTACAAATGATTCCTTTTTAATCGCGCCCCTTCAGAAGGGCCCAGAAAGCTGGCGGCATTCCCTCTTATTGCTAATCGTAATTATTTTATTTTATTATTGAGTCAGACTGTTCGATTCTTTTATTTTTACACATAAAATAGAAGGTAAATGTTAAGAAAAATATTTCTTACTGAGTATACTTATAAGATTTACTTATGCTGAGTATTTTTAGTTTGGTTAGTAAACTACTAACCAATAATCAGAAAACTAAAATCTGTAAGGTATAGTCCTACAGATTTTAGTTTTCTGATTATTGGTTAGTAGTGATATTAACAGTGAAACGGTGATTCCATGCAAAAATTTCCATCGAGCATTTCGGCGAGTAATCAAAAACAATAGAGACGAAACTAAATTAGAGTCCCCTCACGCTAAACTAAGCTAAACGCTAACCCGATCTGGCATAATTTGTGACCAATTAGAATAATGGTCCGCAAGCTGTGATGTATGCACGACGTGCGGAGACTATCGCAAGAATGGAGTTGCTACTTTATTTACGCATTTTAAAATAAGTCCTACCTATTGCTACGAGTTGTAAATTTATGATTAATGATTTAATGCGTTTCTTTTTCTTCTCAAATATAAATAAAAAAAGCTGTAAAAAGAACATCGTCGACCACTTAAAGTTGCAACTTCCTTGATTTTTGATTCTATCGAGTGGAATCTTTATTCTTTTATGAATTTATTTATTTATAAATTTATTTAGCATTTTTACTGAAAATGTAATTGAAAAACTGTAGGTAAAAAATCAAACTTGTTTGGAGTACGCGTTACAGTGACCGTTACAGTTTGTTCAAAAATAGCACTGGATTAAATAGTAGCTGTTTGATGATAGTGTGGGGTTACGGGTCTCTGTTAGGTTACGTATCGCTTATACGTAATGTTGAATACTCGTAGAAAGGTTATATTGCATGACAGTTTTAGAAGGAGGGTGAACACAGTGAAAGAGTTTTGACAGTTCACGATAGTTCGCTTATATTTGTCGCAGTTTAATTCACAAAAATACTAACCAACATTACAAAATAATAATAAGGTCACGCTTGCAACGCGTACAACAGCGATAGTACAATACGAGAAGATAAATAATGGGCATCGGAAAACAACGGAAATAATTATAACTTTTCAAAGACAATTGACAAAAAATTGTTTGACCCTGAAAATTGAAAATTGCAGTATAAAATACAATTAATTACACAATAATACAATAATTTGTCATATACGTTTCGCTATCACTTCAGTGAAGTCTCCATTTCAGTCTTTGTTCGTTAATAAATGTTTGGGGCACGTTTGTCCAGTGGCAGAGCGTCAATGTCGCCGATTGTACGCGCCGGTTATGTATTTATGGCTGCTAATGCAGATCGGCAGGCTGACTGCTTTGTTTCAGCCTGAAGTTTGAGCGACGACTTAAAATAGATATAATATTCAAATAAATAATGTGTTTCCTATATTGGAAGTCTGTGGTATTATGAATCCTGCGTTCAAAGTAGAGTTGGTGATATCTGTAGTGAGTTGACTAAATGTTGATGATAAGCATGAAATCTTTTCTAGTTTTTATCAGTTGCCTTATTATCATGTTCTGCAACTTATTTTAGTTTAAAAATTACGCATTTTATATTTTTGTTAATCATCCTTACCATCCTATGCAGCTACCACTACCTGTCAGATCTAAATTATGGGCTAAAATAGTCAAAGCTCCCGCGTTGGGCGCCAACAATGGACTTGTTAATTTCTTTTCTAAGACGAAATGTCTATTTATGTTCGAATGTATTTATTTATTATCAACTGATAGCCTTTTAATAAAATTCCAAAATAGATGTACCAAAAATATTAGTTTTTTTTTTCTGTAGACAATTATATGATAATGCAAAAATACGTTATCAGCTAGGTACCAAAATTCAGAAAGGCCGCGCTTATTTCAATTAACACGATCGCATTTAAACTAGGCACGCCAGACGTGTCGTGTCACGTCATACGGACATGTCCGACTACATGTCCCCGTAATTAGATTAACCGGGGCTTTGAACCGCCATTGTTACACTATTACCGGTAAATTGTGGAGCATGCGTAAAATTTGTTTATACGCTTTGAGGATTTCGCTGTTTGAGTTGGAAGTTGTTTGACGAAGTCCTTTGGCGAGATTACTAGTAGATAAAGCTTATATTATATTTTGTAGGAATACTAAGTGAGTCTTACGATCAAAATTTAATTTTCCTTTGAAAATATCATTCCTTTTTAAGTACAATAATCGAATTAGGTATATACTGAAAAATCGGTGCTAAAACGAAAAAAAAAAACACTCGTATTACACGTTTTCACAAACTTATTATTGCTTGCAAATGGATGAACGTCTTCTTATTTTTTTTAATGTTTGGGTGCAATTTCCACTGTGTGTGTGATTTTGTGTGCTATCTCCGGTTTGTGAAAAACTTGTGAATCAGGTTTCCGTTAAGTTATAAGTTGAGGAGTTATGAGTTGTACAATTATATCGCACAGCTATAGTTTATTTCCATTACCTAAGCATTGTTCAGCTAGCTGTTCACGTTCTGACTAACAATGCGTGTCCAATGTGTCTCCAGAGACTTCCGAAGACAGTTCCACATGGTCAAGACATATTGTCACTTAATTGTAAATAGAATCAGTAATACATTTGCAAGCTATGAGCAATGGACTGGTTGCAATTACCCTATTGAATTATCATTGATTTAGAATAAAAATTATATTAATTATCATTATGAACAATTATATTTTTGTTCTTGTTGTTTCTTTAATATTAAAGACCTCTGAAAGGAAGTGCTTAGCATACCTGAGGGATGATTTTACAATTCATCAGCAGTCGACTGTCGATGAGTTTTGATAGTTCTTTATGATAATTTCTAACAGTATCGTCCGAGAGGTTTGGCATATTAATTGTCAAACAAATCGACCAATATTTTTCTGCAATGAACATTATACTGGTTTTTTTCATCAAGTCCCTGAACTCGATTTAAATTGCTGATCTTAATTAAAGTGTTACAACATCACCATCCTAATTTGTTTAAGTTTCGTTTGGATAACTGATAAAACAGACACTGAAATTCTTGGATATTGTGACTTTAAATCTTATGTCACAGGATGGCAACGTCACTGTGGTTCTTTTAGGGTTTGTGTGTTTGCGAATTTTACAATAATTACATGCACATGGGTTACTGTAGCCACTCATAGTCTAAGCTCTCTCAGTTTGTGATACTCAGTTTGTCTAAGCTTAGTTCCATAAAAATGCAAAATTCCTGACTCGTTAAGTTCTGTTTGATGACTGTGTACAGTTGGTGTATAACTAAAAAATGTTTAGATTTATTAAATAATGTTTAGATTTATTAAGACTAAATTTTAATGCTTTAGTGCTAAATGAATAAATATGTCATTTAAAAAAGTTAAAACAAGAATGAAAACAAATTCGCCTTCGTATAGTAATACAAAATTAACACGATACGTTTAATTACTCCGACATAAATTGTGCGCAATAATGAGTATTTACTCGTAGTATTCTCGTGCACCTACGAAATAGCCAATGGATGAGTTTTACATTTGTGCTCATTACTAGTTTGATTTACAGATTCAGATTTGAAAAAATAAATCATTGTAACACTATTCAATCGGGATTTAATGAATTAAGCAGCAGGTTTTGGTTACTTGAATTAAAATTCAACATGAAATATTCACCTCAATAATTAAAATCTAATCAATATTTACACATATCTTCAATTTCTGAAAAGTAAAGTACTTTTTCAAAATTATAGGAAAGCTAAGTCTTTACCGAATTTTTTTTTCTAAATTGTACGTTAATAATTCCAACGCTCGAATGTCGTGGTGGTGTGGTGCTATCGCTTCGACTTCTGTTTTAAGGCTTTCATAGGAATCCGTGCTATATTTATAAGTCAACAAAAAATTCAAACGTCTCTGTGTAAACATCTTTAGGTATTACCCATGATTTACCGGCAATGGAGACATTAAATCGAATAAAAATAACTTAAATAGATATTACAATATCAAATCAAAAAAAGCTTGAGTTTTGTGCTATTACTCTTGTGCTGATGAGCAAGATGATGCAAGTTTACTTGTCAAGTGTATAGATATGGAGTGTAGTTTTTTTAGGGTTCCGTAGGCCGAATAAAAAAACGGAACCCTTATGGGATCACTCGTGTGTCCGTTTGTCTGTCGGTCACAGTAAATTATCTCCGAATCAACTTAATCAACCGAGGTGTGAGGTGAATAGATGAAATCTGTATATGGGAGGTCATTTTGGGGGGGGGGGAATAAATAGTTTCCAAGTTATTCGAGAAAATATACGAAAATTGACCACCCCCCCCCCCCCGTTATCTCCGAAACTACTGAACCTAAAATTTTGAAAAAAATACAGAAATTAGTTTTCTACTTATAGATCATATGAAAACCTATAAGAAGTCCATGATATTAAAATAACATGGTAAATCACTCAATATTGTGCGTACCAACTTACATTTGCAGGTGGGATGTGTGGGAGAACATATTTTTCAACTCCAATGTTAATTTGTCTAGTCAACGGTACGGAACCCTTCGTGCGCGAGTCCGACTCGCACTTGGCCGGTTTTTTTATAAAATAATATCGAGAACAGTGTTGTATATAAAAAATATCGAGAACAGCTTCAATCAAATATTTCGTGAATCCATGTGCGAAAACGGTCATAAATATCGTCAACAAATTTTCGCCAATCGCGACAACGAGCGGCCCATTTGTCGCGGGCGCGCGTAAATAATAACACGGACTCGAATTTATCGACGCTTATTTATTGGTTCATTACTGCATAATGCGTTTTCCGGCGTACAAGGAATGCTTATCGAGATATTAATGCTTTGGTAAAAATGTGTTATTTATAATATTTTTCTTCCTACTATTCATTAATTTTACTCTTGATCACTGGAAAAGGCAACACCTAGTAACACATTACTACCCTGGAAAACTCGTTTTGAAAACCTCGTCGTTGAAAACCTCCTGGAAATTTCATTAATGACCTGTTCAACATTAATGCCTTTTTTGTTGTGTTTTTTTTTATTTTCCAAGAAGAATAAGATTCATACAAAACGTTGGCATTTTTCCAAAGAGGTTTGGTGACTGTATAAGATGAAGCTGTATGAGATGTCACAAAAAATACTACACATGTGCAAAACAAGTGAGATAGGACCGAACAAAGCCAATATTATTAAAAATAAGATGTGCATTTTTTTGTACATTTTCCATCATTAACCACTTTCAATTTTTTATTTTTTTTGCCCTTGGGTTATCACCAAATATCCGCGGGCATTAATAGCTCACTTAGCGCTCGGTGCAACAATCGAAGTCGATACTATTAATGTTTATTTATTTAAGGCCCTACCACCACCAACCACCATCTTACCTATTTACCGTCTTACCTATTTCTGCCGCAAAGTAACAGTGCTTGCATTGCTGTGTTCCGGTTTGAAGGGTTAAGATATGGCAGTGAAATTACTGGGTACTGTGACTTTACATCTTGTGTCACAAGTTGGCAACGTACACTGTGGTTCTTATGGGGGTTGCAGTTTTGCTGCGAATCTCACAGGAGCCACATGTATTATAGGTGACTGTTACCACTTACCATCAGGTGGGCAGTTTGCTTGTTTGCCAACTTTCTGAAATAAAAAAAACCAACCAAACCGAGCAGAAAAATTTCTTTCCCCATGGGGAATTAAACCCCGGACCTCCCGATCACCACCCGGCGGTCTCAACCACTGGACCAAATCGTTAAATTTGAATTAAATACTCAAGTCTACAGTCTCGTTCGGCTGTGAAAAAATAATATTTGGTAATCGACGCAATTAAAAGATGTTAATTAACGTTTACGTCCATATTTTCGCAAATTTTGCAATTTTATAAGGGAATTAAAACCTAAAGGGTCGTACTTCCAATCGACTTAGAATCATGCAATTTGTTAAGAAACAGTGTCTTAATTTATAACTTAGATGAGTTTGTACGGAACCGCGGTGCGTGAACCCAACACGCACTTGACCAGTTTATTAAAGTCGTTCAGTTACAAATATAGATACCTACTACATAAATACGAACGATTTACACTGTATAAATTCCGCAGCTATATCAGAAACATACTTTTTTATTCCTCCCTAACAAAAAATTCGTCGTCTTTAAGACTGTATGCAATCATGCCCGCACAGTGTGGCCGGCCCCGCCCGTATCACGCGACAAATTTCAAACGGGAAAAATTATGCATGAAGCAATGTTATTCAATGAGGTGTACGAAATACAGCAAACACCCTAAGCTTTGAATATTTTATGCCCGTGGTGTCTCGGCGAAAATTCATTATGGCGGAGCAAAAAAACCGGGCGCTTTAAACGCAAACTCGCGGTAGCTTGCTCGGGTTGCTATGCATTTTTTTAGACACTGATAATGGCACATAAACAGTTTTTTCACTTGTTTCATGTCAAAAATGTCGCGTTAAAATGGTCATTGAAACTTATAGTCGTTGATTTCAGGTTGTTGACAAGGAGTATTAGTTGAAACATTTTTTGGACTCATATACAGAGAGCATCCCACGATGATGTCAAAAGTGTAAATAGAAAATTTTTCAATTTGATTTTTAAAAACCATTCGAACAATAACTGGGAACGGAATACGTTAAATTACAAAAATAAATATATAAAAAAGATACATACATTCACACTTAAGTTAATAATCCATGCTGCAATATTATTAAAGGTATCTCTGTGTATTTAAAGCCTTTCACGGAAGCTTTCTATATAGATTTTAACAAAATTTGGTATCAAAATCCTTTGTATGTCAAGCAATCACATCTTTCATATTTAATTTTGCTGCAAAAAGAGGAGTTTAATTAATGGTTTGTATGGAGTAACTTTTGTTTTTAAGCCAAATAACAATTTTGTAGAAGCCCTCCAAATTGAAATCAACAAATAGTACGAGTATTTCGGCGCTTTCCGAGATTCCACCCCTATACACTATTTTGATATTAATATAATATAAAAGCTTATTCAGAAGAAACGAAGTTTACGGGAACAGGTAGTACGATTATTAATTGCGCCCTAAGACCGAACCTTCACAAAATAGATTATCCAGTCTGGACACCGTAGGGCGACTCCGTCTGGACAGTCCCCAACGGCTGCGGTGCCGAAGTACCGATCTATACCTTTACTTACCGGTAGGCGGAATACGGATTAAAAGCCTCACATTGTGAAGTTCCAGAGTCAGTTTGATGACTAAATAAGTAAATCAACTCTCTTAGTGTCCTTCCTAACTGCATTTGCAGTGATGGATTAAAACACTTGTGTCACCGCTTGGTACCTTTCCATGGATGTCGTAAGAGCCGACTGGGATTAACCGCAAACATACATTTGTTAGAAGATGGAAAACTCGACATAAAACTTTACGCTGACACGTCTGGACAGTGTGATGGAAACTGGCCTACTACATAGTAGACCAGTTTGCCATCAAGAGATCCTTATCTTGGGATGATATAGAATAGATCCAAATTATGTGTTAGGCACACGTATCCCCTGAGAAGAAATTGGCCTACTACGTTATGATGATTAGTGTTAATGTTTTTATTTCCAGTTTTCCATCTCTCCATGCCTATCCCTGAATCACTGCCCCTTCGGCAGCGGTAGCATCTCCAGCATCAGCAACGGTAGCGGTAACATTGTTGCACTCTGCAGCACTCCCGGCATTGCCGCCCGTAGCGGCAGCATCTGCGGTGGCAGCGTTGCCGTCTGCAGCACTCCCAGCAGAGCTACCGGAAGCGGCAGCATCTTCGGCACAGCCTTGCACTCTGCAGCACTCCAAGCAGCGCTTCTGGAAGCAGCGTCTCTGTTATCCGCGTTGTACTCTGCAGCGCTCCTAGCAGCGCCCCCCGTAGGGGGAGCGTCTTCGGTGGCAGTGTTGCACTCTACAACGCTCCCAGCAGCGCCCCTGGTAGCGGCAGCATCTTCACTGGCATTGTTGCACACTTCAGCGCTCCAGGCAGTGCCCTCGGCAGCGGCAGTGTTTCCGGCAGCAGCGTTACACTGGGCAGCGCTCCCAGCATTGTCCCCCGTAGCAGCAGCGTCTTCGGGGGCAGCGTTGCACTCTTAAGCGCTCTCAGCAGCGGCTGCTACGTTAGCTTTGCCCAGCAGTGCCCCAACAGCGGCAGCATTGTTCCCGTCGGCTCTCCCACTCATCCTTTTGTCGCCAACCAACTCTCTCACCCTTTCTCAACTCTTTAACAACATATTATACCTTTCCTCTCCTCACCTTCCTCATAACTTTTCAGTGAAGGTTGACATTATTCTACTTTCTAATTTCACAGACCGGGGGATGGAGCAATAATATCCAACCCACTTCGGAAACAAATAAAAAGTACCTATATGGGTAAAGTGAAAGTTCCTTAGTCAGTTCTCATGACATCCATGGGATAACAAAGACGGCGATACTTGCATTCTTAAATTAATTTGTAATCAATGGATTAAAGTCAGTTATGAAGTCATAGCGATGTTTGCCACTATCTCAGTGACAATACACCCAATATCGAGCTTGGTTTTTTTTGAAAAAGGAGGGCTTGACCCCCACGCGGGTCCAGTGCCAATTGTGTGAAACGCCAGAGCCTCGTCCGCAGATTAGCAGGGTGCACCAAGAGCTGGTGAATTTGGCTCAAACCTAAGCTAAGCTTGCTCAGTTATTATTCGAAACTCCTTAGATCAATCCAGTAAGGTTTTGCTGAGCTTCTAATATAACCCCCAGTTTTTAAATATCTACTCCTATCTTCTTAGAATAGTACAAATAAGAAGGAGTAGAGTTGTAGAATAAACAGCTATCTAGAGCCATGAAGATTTATAGTTTCGCAAACTACTAGAAATTATGAGATCGAAATGTCTGGAGAACTGCAATTTAATTGTGGAAGTTTTTTTGTTTCAGGTTGAATACGTAGATAACTAATTTCAATTTTAATGTGTAGTTTTAATGTTTAGGTTGATAGCTTTTTATTTATTCATCATCATCATCATCACAGCTCATATACGTCCCCACCGAGGGGCACGAGCCTACCCTAACTAGTTAGGGCGATTAGGCCTTAGTGAAACTGCGCTGAACCCAATTTAAAGGTGACTTCACAATACACCTTTGAATTGGGTCCATATTGGCTCACATAATATTCTAAATCCTATTCTTTGTCTTACTACCGATTTGTGTTCATAATAATCACTCTTCATAATTTTATTTTTCATACTGTTTTTATTCATACATTTTTATTACTACCAACGGAGCTCATAACCGTTAGTGATCATAATTTTTTTATTAATACTGTTACTATCAAGAACCATTTTAAATACAATATATTTTTTTCAGATCTTTTTTCTTCATAACATTCAATGATCATATTGCTTTAATTAATAATGTTGTTACTAAGAACGTTTCCACGAGCAATAAGTATGCATAAAGTCGAGAATACACATAAAGTCGTTTGAGGCGCTTCGCCGGCCGCTGCCGCGGCACGCTCGCTTCGCTCGCTCGGCTCGCGCGCTTGGTTCATGTTCAAACCTACGCTCGTCGCTTCGCTCCTCGCTACCTATTTTTGACCCGCCTACAGTTTCTACATCGCCAAAATATTCTGTATTCTTATATGAATATTATAGTTATTTATTCGAATGATTATGAGTTTCGATCATTAGTATAGAAAAATATATAAAAACAAATATTAGTAAAAACTAAGTGTATGATTAATGATATTATGAATTTCAATGATTATGTTTTTAAATATGTAGCTTTTAAATTTTTTACGAAGAATGATCATTATGGTTTTAAATGGTATGAGAAACATTTTCGGACCTCCAATGATAGGAATTGAAAAATGATGTAAGAAAATGCGCACCCCTTTTAATTACTTCGCAGGTGAATGCATGTTTCCTCACAATGTTTTCCTTCACCATAAGAGCGTCATTTCATATGTACATTTAGTACATTGGTACATGGCAAGATCGATCGCGGGCCTCCCGATTCTACTCGGAGCACAGTCCAGTGCCGAGGCCACAGAGCGCTACCGACGTACCGAAGCTTTTAATTTATTATTAATATGTATTTGTTTGTTCTTAGTAAATTATTACTGTACTGTTTTGTTTTGTTTGAACTGTTTTGCACCGAAAGCTCGACAATAATATATAAGATCCTATGAAATATAAACTGTCAACTATTATTAATTACCTAATATAATTATGCATACATACCCAATACAAAATTCAAAACATAGACGAACAGACGGAAACTTCAATCTATTCGTAAACTACGCAAAACGGATTACCAATCTGGTCATCTCGGCGAGACATGTCTGGACGGTCCCCCGAGGTAATGCAGGCCTCTGATTTATATAGTGAGGCCACTTTAAAAGCTTCCGGCGTTGTCTACTGAGGACATTTTGCAAAATCTGATACATTTCTCGCATTGGCTAAGGGATTTGGGCAAAATTGTTCTGTCGATAAGCTATCGTCGAAATCCCGTATGACATGTTGCTGTGTCGGGATGGCATACCAACATTAGTTTGTTAAGCGAAGCTTAAATATGTTGGTCACAGAAATCCTGAGTTTTATTTCATTTTGTCTCTGTTTTTCCGATGATGATAAGATCTTTTCCAATTGAATATCATGAAAAGTTATCCGAAATAATAGATCGTGCTCTTATGAGAGAAATGAATATTAATAAGACTAATAGTTTTCATTGTAAACGTGAAATATGTTTTATTAATTAGTTACTGCAATTAATCCTAACATGTTGGGAAAACCTATATCCTATATTATATTATCCTTTACCAATATTATCTCAGCATCATCAGATTTGTAGAAGTAAAAACAATACCACACTATTATTTTCAAAATTCCTACTTTCTTTCCGACTTTGAGTTACTTTCCCGTAAGACTTTTTATTTCAGTAGGTCGTGTGTCGCTAATTCACGCAAAACATTCGGAATTATATTAGGTAAGTAGGTACGTATTATATCTAAAAACAAAAAAAAAGTCTGAAAATTATTCAATATTAATTTGATGTTTTCTAATTTCCTAATTAATTGACTAATACCCAAAAACTATAAGGTGTAAAATTAAAGATCATTAATTATTAAATATAAACTAGATTTTAATGTACCTTCTTAATTCACAGAATCACATTATTACTAATAAAAACTAAAAAGTCTTAAACTAAAACATTAATGCCAATTTTTTTTATATTATCTAGATTTTTCAAATCTAATAAAGAAACAAAGCAAAAGTTGTTCAAATTCCGTTTGTTTCTAATATGTGAAGAATTGTCAATACGAAATATATATTCAATTCTGGATCATAAGCACTTCATTTATAAACAGTTGAAAACGTTTCCAACGAACTGTGAAATTGAGCGAAGTTGCCAAATTGCGAGTATTACTGGGCAAATTGGTCGATTATTGGGCAAATTCGGAACATTACCGTACCTGTAGGATAGTTTTAAGGTCGATCCCATGGGAAAATTATGCGTAATATTCTATTTAATGATACAAAGCGCGGCCAGTTCGGTTCGTTAAATACTTCGGAGGCATCCCATTTGTGCGGTCAATGCCGAGTTTTGGTCACTTCAAAATTTACTGTGAGTGAGTACAAATTATTATAAGTATTCTATTAAAATACATAGTTGATCTGAGGTAAAGGTCAAGTAAGGGGAGCGTCGGTGGATTCGGCACTGGCCCTCTAATCGGGAGGTCCGCGGTTCGAACCTGCCATGTACCAATGTGTTTTCGTTTCGCGAATTTCATATGTTCATTTGCCGATGCTCCTACGGTGAAGGCAAACATCGTCAGACATACATCTGCGAAGAAATTCACAGGTGTATGTGAAGTCGACCAATCTGCACTGGGTCAGCGTGGTTGACTAAGGCCTAATCATCCTAACATAGGGTAGGCTCGAGCCCCTCGGTGGGGACGTATATGTGCTGTGATAATGATGATGAAGGGTTAATCAGGAGTAAAAAACGTGTATCTGTCTAATAAAATAATAAGGGTCGTTTTGTATGTATATACCCCGACGGCATAAGAACTCCATCGATTAGACCTGTCTCAGGAGAGTTCTATTGAAATTTTGTCACTTGACACCGTTCCAGATCGGTGACAGATCCAGGTTCATTAAGTCACTGAAAAGTTGATACCGGGCGAAGTTTATTTTACGTCATAAAATTTGCGATGTCATAAGACTGATATAATGTCAATTGAAAAATTATATAAAATTTGAATTATCCGCATCCAAAGGGTGCCCAGGTTAATAATTAACAAATCAATTTTTATTCGAACGTTATTTGTTTGTTTATTCGATCGTACGGAACAGCGAAAATGTTTCTGTATTTACTTACACTTAACGCTATCCCAAAATTTACCTGTAATAGAGTAGCATTACCCAAAACAGTAACAGTGTTGTTTTTTCAGATTTTAACAAGGTACTTTGGAAAGACCGAAGTGGTATTTTAGAAAAAAAATATTCCATATATATATATATATATATATATGTATACAGAGAGTATTTTCCCATTCATTAAGTGTGACTTCTACGTTTTATTGGGTGCCAACAAAAACTTCATAAAGCAGTTAATATCACCAAACTACCATAATCCAATGGAATCCCAACTTTTTGCCCTTTATTAGAGAAGCCAACAACTATAACTAATCTAATATCATGTCGGATCATATCCTGGGGGATCGCCGGGAATAAGGATCAAAGTTGTCGCTAACACAATTAGGGGGACAGATTAGATTCGGTCAGAAGTGGCCCTACTTCACCTGCTTCTGATTGCTATTAATTTGACTGATAAGTTTTCGAAATTGGCTGACAAGCTTCATGCTATTACGTTCGTTAGAGCAGTGATTGTGGATTCTATGGAAATATTTTCAAATTGATAATAATGTTCAATACGATGATATATGTGTATACGTTTATTAGCACATGTTATACAATAGCAAGTATTTAAGTCAAGGGCAATGGATCCTGAAGCCCTATGGTTTAGAAATGATATCATTATGACATCATAATGTAAACAAAACGAAAAATAAGATTTTCGGTCAGATTTTTGATCATTCGTTCATTATATTATGATGACATCATTGAACTTTTGCCATAGTGATGACATCATTGGAGACCGGTAATACGAAATGAAACATTTCATGACTACTTATCTCGAAATGTATACCACGTCATACGATGAAAGATCCATAATAGGCCTTCTGGTCATAAAAAGATTTCTGAAAATTTTGGAAACAACAAATACCTACTAGCTTAGTGGAGAGAAAATGTGTTTGGTGGACACTAAAATACTCCTTAAAATAACAAAAATAAAACGACATAATAAATGACATTAAATAGAACTATGTTTTAAACAGAATTTATTCAGAATTTTTACTGGAGGGAGACTCTGTTCCAGGGTCGTCTGCTTAGGTACCTCCGTCTTACCTATTTCTGCCGCAAAGCAGCAGTGCTTGCATTGCTGTGTTCCGGTTTGAAGGGTAAGATATGGCAGTGAAATTACTGGGTATTGTGACTTTACATCTTGTGTCACAAGTTGGCAACGTACACTGTGGTTCTTGTGGGGGTTGCGGTTTTGCTGCGAATCTCACAAGAGCCACATGTATTATAGGTGACTGTTACCACTTACCATCAGGTGGGCAGTTTGCTTGTTTGCCAACTTTCTGCAATAAAAAAAAATTCTACCAGCTATTATTTGTAGTTTCAGAGAATTTCAAAAATCTTTATTGGACCCGACATCATTGCTCTCTAGTGTAATTTAACATAATAAGTATTTCAGATTAATCCAAATATTAAAGCTCACCTACGTAGCTTGCTATGAACACTACTACGTAGCCACCAACCATTTAAGGAACAGTAACAAATGTATGTATGATATAGATATAATAGATGTAATATACAGGATGTAAAAAGACGTATACCGAAGCCCGCGTCTACGCATTCAGATCATTAAATTAAGCAATATAACGAAAAATCAATGATGTGAAACGAAATAAATTTTTAGGCTTAAAAAAACGACGACAAATTAAATACTACGCAATGTAACGCGTGCCCGCGCCTGGCTTGCGCGTCCGAATATCGCGTTGGTGTTAGTGAGTCAGTGTGAGTGCGTGTAAAGCAAGACGAGTTTCCCTCGCAAGAGATTCCTTTTCAGTCATAAATTGTGTTAATAAATACTGATTTTTTCGTAGATGTTTCTTTGTACGAAAATTATTAAAATACATTTCGAACAGTTTTGTATAAAAAACTCGAAAAAAAAATTGTAATTTTAACCTTGAATATCTCGGCAACTATTAGTTTCACAACCATGGTCTAGAACGACAAAAAATATATTGATGATGGGAGCAATACGTGGGTTTCGGCTTCGGTACCAGTCATTATACACGCTGTAGATACACATAGAGGTGGTCTTTAGAGGACGGCTAGTTCCGACAAACTTCACGATGATGCTTATGACTATCACTCATCATCATGCCAGTCACAATAAACCCAATGCTGGGAATAAGCCTCTCACAAGAAGAAATCTCTGGTCCGTCCGGCAGAATATTGCTGGCCGAGGTTTGGGCTGTTCTCTACTTCGTTGGCCCAGCGTAGGTTGATGGGGAAAAGGGGGTCGTTTTTTGATCGGCAGGATGTACTGCATCTCCAACTAGTGAAGTTAGTGAGTTTTCAAGGTTCAATTTGTTCCGAACCCCATTTAATGGATGGAACGCAACAACACAGGTTGTCTGGTAATGATCGCCTATCTGTGGGACTACTGTCATCTTGTGAGATACTGTCATAGCTTGTGCTATTTATAAAATAAATAATTTCTATCTAATATCGGAGGTAAACTGTTCCAGGGTCGTCTGCTTGGGTACCTCCGTTTTACCTTTTTCTGACGCAAAGCAGCAGTGCTTGCATTGCTGTGTTCCGGTTTGAAGGGTGAGATATGGCAGTGAAATTACTGGGTACCGTGACTTTACAACTGATGTCACAAGTTGGTAACGTACACTGTGTTTCTTGTGGGGGTTGCAGTTTTTCTGAGAATCTCACAAGAGCCACATGTATTATGGGTGACTGTTACCACATACCATTAGGTGGGCAGTTTGCTTGTTTGCCAACTTATTTGCAATAAAAAAATCTAACACGATAACATTGACAGCACCTACCATTTAAGTTGTCATAATTTAGAACAATTTATCTAAATGAATTTTAACTGAATAAGTTGAACTTGAATCATAAGTTTAGAACATTATTTAATTTAGTAATTTACGTAATGTTATAACCGTGAAACCTTGTGATGAAATACATATAGCCAGCTGTGGAAACGAACATTAATGTATTTGCATTGTCAAAAATAGTTGACTCAGATTTCATTGATTTATGTTAAAGAGTTCAAGGAACTAAAACTGTAATGTTTCATTGATGACAAGGAACACATCATCATCATCATCATTTCAGCCAAGAGACGCCCACTGCTGGACATAGGCCTCCCCCAGGGATCTCCAAACCGATCGGTCCTGCGCCTCCCGCATCCAGCGGCTTCCCGCGACCTTCACCAGATCGTCGGTCCACCTTGTGGGGGGCCTACCAACGCTGCGTCTCCCGGTACGCGGCCGCCACTCGAGGACCTTTCCGCCCCAACGGCCGTCAGTCCTGCGAGCTATGTGTCCTGCCCACTGCCACTTAAGGTTTGCAATTCTTTGGACTATGTCGGCGACTCTAGTTCTTCTACGGATCTCTTCATTTCTGATGCGATCGCGTAGAGAAACCCCGAGCATAGCCCTCTCCATTGCCTTTTGAGTGACATTGAGCCTTCTGATGAGACTCATTGTAAACGGCCACGTCTCAGTTCCGTACGTCATCACTGGCAACACGCACGAATTGTAGACTTTCGTCTTAAGACACTGCGGTAGATTGGCCGAGAATATGCTGCGTAGCTTCCCGAACGCTGCCCAGCCGAGTTGGATTCGTCGATTTACCTCTTTCTGGAAGTTGGACTTACCGAGCTGGACTATTTGTCCCAGGTAAACATATTCGTCAACAACTTCCAGTGTAGAGCCGCCAACCTTCACAGGAGTGGGTACTACATGGGAATTCACCATAATTTTGGTCTTGTCCATGTTCATTTTAAGACCCACTTGTTGGGAAACTCTACAGAGGTCTTCGAGCATTGTGCCTAGATCTTCCACGGTCTCAGCCATGACCACGATATCATCGGCAAAACGAAGGTGAGTCATGTACTCGCCGTTTATGTTGATGCCGAGTCCTCTCCAGTCCAAAAGCTTAAATACATCCTCCAGCGCAGCTGTGAACAGCTTCGGCGATATAACGTCACCTTGTCTCACACCTCGCTGAAGTCGTATTGGTTTCGAGTTCTGGTCCTGAAGGCGGACTGACATAGTGGCGTTTCCGTACAATGACTTCAACACTTGGATGTACCGGTAGTCTATTTGGCACCTCTGGAGTGACCTAAGCACGGCCCAGGTCTCGACAGAATCGAAGGCTTTCTCATAGTCCACAAACGCCAAGCATAGTGGCAGATTATACTCCTCGGTCTTCTGTATAACCTGCCGCAGCGTATGAATGTGGTCTATGGTACTATAGCCTTTACGGAATCCGGCTTGTTCGGGAGGCTGGAAGTCGTCAAACCTGCGCGCGAGACGATTCGTGATGACTCTCGAGAACAGCTTGTATACATGACTCAGGAGTGTGATGGGTCTGTAGTTCTTCAACTGGGCCCTGTCGCCCTTTTTGAAGAAAAGTGCCACCACACCCCCGTGCCATGCTTTAGGCGTAATGCCCTCGAGTATGATGGAGTTAAATAGCCTCTGCAGCGCTTTCCGGACTGGTAGTCCGCCCGCTTTCAAAAGCTCAGCTGTAACTCCATCATCACCCGGTGCCTTGTTGTTTTTTAGCTGTTTGAGAGCCACACTAATCTCGTACAGGCTGACGTCCGGGATGTCTTCGGTGTAATGCCGGATCAATTTGGCTCTAGGGTCTGTAGCCTGAATGACAGGTGCCTGCGATGTTGTGTAAAGTTGTCCATAAAAGCGTTCAATCTCAGCCATAAGTTCAGGTCGAGACGTGACGACTCTGCCGTCCTCTGTCTTCAGCTTCGTCAGCAGACTCTGACCGAGTGACAGATCTCTTGCGAACACTTTGGAGCCCTTGTTCCGCTCGATGGCTTCCTTAATACGTTCTGTATTAAATCGGCGTATGTCGCGAGTCAGAGACTTCGAGATCTGTTTGTTGAGTCGCCGACGAGCATCTTCAGAGGACTGCAGACCCATCCCACGTCTTTCTTCCATCAGCTTAATTGTCGGCTCTGAGATCTTGCTCCTTTGCTTGGTACGGCTGGGTTTGAAAAACTTCGAACCCACCGTAAGGACAGTTTCCACAAACCTGTCATTATATGTGTGACAAGGAACACGCAGTAAACAAACACTAAAACGTAACTATCCCTTGAATATTTCAACGAAACGAAAATCCCTAACATGCGTACGTAATTACATTTACCTCTATCCTCTATAACGATATCTCCTCAAACATTTAAGGATGGCCAAACGATACGACATGCAGGGATTTGGAATTGGATCGTTTCTATGAATTTTAAAAGAGAAGAAATAGGTTATTCCGTTTTTGCTATGCTTAGAATATTTTGATCACTTTGGGTATTCTTGTGATTTACAAGTTTTTCTTTGTCACCTAAACTTTTAATCTGTATATTTTCCTGCCTAGATTTGTTTTTAAAATCTTATTTATTTTCAAATTAATCGATTGAATCTGTATAAATCCAATTAAGAAAAAGATAAGATCAAAGAAATGAGGAAATGAGTACGTAAATTAACACAGATGATTACCTGTGCATCCCCCGCTGTCTCATTTGCACCATTTGCTTGCACTATCAATGGTGCAAATGAAACTACTATGTCTCGTTTGCACCATTCCACTATAGTACCCATAACTAAAGTAAGCGTTTACTCCACCGGAGCAATCAATATACCAAGAATCATTCAGAAGGAATACCAACTTCAATTCAATGCTTACCAAGAGTACGATTCATTTTTTTAAAGATATTGGTCGCATACATTTACTCGTCTGGATAATGTAATGATACACACATGTTTCACATAACAAAACTTATTAAAATTCTTAGGTGGAGTGACGTCAGAGTATGCAAACGTACTGAAATATTCCTGGGGGACTCGATTTGAGGTAGCCGGTAGGTACCGGGCTTGTTAACTCGTCTCATATATTATGAAGCTCTGTCAAATGTATCTCGCCCTTATGATACAGGATGCGCACTGTTGTGAGCTTTGATTCGGTTTAATAATAATAATAAAATAAAAAGTGAAAGAAATCAATTGCGATACTGTCTTGAGGAAGAAACTACAATGATAATTAGCTATTTTGCTCCTCGGAGAAAGTGCAAGAGTAGGGGTGGCATGCCTTCCTCCAATCCCTCCGAACCAACGCTGGCAATCTCACTTAAGTACTTTTGTGATGTGGAGCTACTTTCTCGGTCGATCTGTTTAGCAGAGCTATCATGATGACATAGTTACCTCTAAATGGAGTGATTAATTATCAAGTTAATGGATGTAAACGGATGTTAGGAGTTTCAGAAAACATACCATATGACCCAAGTCAACCTTAACTGCTCGCAGTGCTTCCTGGTGACCAACGGAAGAGGTTCTGCTCTTCTCACCAACCAACAGGATTATCATATTGGGAGATCACCCAAATCCCCATTTATACGGAGGCACATGCCTAGCGCTGGGCATTTAGTGTCTGGGACGATGATTACTTAGTTATGGATTTGATATGGACAGCAAAACAGATGACAATCAAAGAGAATACAAAATACATGCTATCTTTAATTTATGTGTCAGATTGCAATCTTTATAATGTTGACATTTAGTTACGCCTACTTACAAGTAAAAATTACTCTGCAAAATACAATGCATGGTTCCATCGATAAATTAAAAATAATCATAGAGATATTAAATCAAGTTAAAATATTTAAATAATCTACTTGGGCGTGAGTGAAAGAGGCAATTGTGATATTTTATTCTTGTCTTTATCTATAGTCTTAATCCCTCGCCCGAGGCTAATTTAAAATTAGCCTTGGGCGGGATTCAAACCTGCGTTTTCGTCTTAGGTCACAAATTCATTATTAAACTCTAGAGAAACTTCATCTGCATTGACCTCATTCACTTTGATAAGTCAAAATGGACGTAGCTCACATCAATAAATGCGTATCAACATACAATTTTGAAATTTAAGAAATTTTAAGGTGTTGATCGGGAGGAGATAGGGAGTTGAGATCACCAGGTGTTGATTGGAAGATCCGGGGTTCGATTCTCCATCTTCAGACGTTTTCTGCTCGGTTTGGTTGGTAGAAGGGCTTCTGAAACCGCCTGGCTAGCTACCACCGCTGTACCTAAAGTTTGTGGCTACAATAACAATATTAATTGCATTGTTGTGTTCCTATAATTAGAGGTAAGATAGCCAATCCAGGTGAAGCTCGCTTCCACCTTCAGTGTTTTCATCACTTGCCATCAAGTGAGTTGAAAAACTTTCCTGTCCTATGTAAAAAAAAGTTTAAGATTTGGAATTTTGCATTTTCTTTAGAGATGTTTAATAAATTAACACATAAATAAATCTATGCCAGAAAAAAATCACATCGGTAAGGATTCGAAACTGCGTCTCCAACATATTGGATTGACGATGGAGATTGGAGGAAATTGTGATTAGAAAATTTATCGATATCATTTAGACTAGGGAATCATCCTGTACTACCAGGCGGCAGACAGGAGGTAAAATAAAGGACCGCGGATGTCGCATGCCGCGACCTTAGGGGATTTGCTCGCGGGCTACTTATTTAACTTGGAGCTGAACTATCTCGCCGTCCAATATTTGCATGGCCTATCCATGCAATGTTCCTTTTGCATTACTTAGATCCGTTTGATTATACCGGCTGGATTTGTTTTTGCGATTTGTTGGTAAGTATCATATTAGATTATCTCTATCTTTGAGACTTTATGTCAGACTATGAATTTTTTATGAGGTTAATTTTATCACGCTTTTTTTATTATTAATGGTTTTTGCAGACCTGTGGCCCGTACTTTTGTTTGTACGTCTTCTGTTTTTTCTCTTACTACGTAATTGTGCACAATAAAATAATGACTCTTCTTCACCACTCAATACTAAAGTGAGTTGCGCAGCTCATGTACTGTATACAGGGTAAATTTTGAGGTATCGGCAACCTCGCAGGATTAGATAGCTAACATCATTAACTACAACGTTTGTTTTACGAGTTTTAAGATAACTCAATACATTGAACAAAAATTAATTTTCAACTTTTTATTGCACTGTCGTGACATTGAGAAGTCTATGTTTCATTTATAAACGACGACGGAAGACAACGTTACGCTCGCGCGCTGTGCGCGTAGAGTTACAAACATTCTAGAGGTATATTAAATAAATATTTTTTTTGTATGAAAGTAGAGTCTAACGAAATATCAAAAGTCGTAGAACAAACGTTGTAGTTAATGATGCTTGCTATCTAATCCTGCGAGGTTGCCGGTACCGCAAAATTTACCCTGTATATTATTATGTTAGTAACCGCCTCAGTGGTCTAGGTGAAGTCAAGGGTTCGAATTCCTCCGGGCGCAGAAGTAGTGGTGCCGTATTGTGGACCCTATCACACGCGCTCTTAAGGGCAGGGAGAACACCGGGGGCTTAGTGGGTACGTTTGGCACTCTGCAGGGAGAGCCACTCTCACGCTCGCCGTTTAGTCAACGGCGAGTACGGTGCGGTCACGCATTACCTCAAGTACTCACCAACAACTTCCAATGTAGAGCCTCCAACCTGGTGGAAGTGGAACCGCAGAAGTGGTACGATATGGGAATTTTATCTTTTCTATGTTTATTTTAAGACCCACGTGGTGTGAGAGTACAGAGGTCATCGAGTATTGCTTCCATGGCCTCAGCCATGACTACGATATCACCGGCAAAAGGAAGGTGAGTTAAAATGTGTTCGCCATTTATGTTGATTCCGAGTCCTTTCCAGTCCAGGAGCTTAGAAATTGAGCAACGCAGCTGTGAATAGTTTTGGCCATATATATAACGCCGCCTTGTCTCACACCGGGTTGAAGTCGTATTGATTTCAAGTTTTGGTCCTGATGGCGGACTGACATGGTGATAGATAGTTATTTATTTTTAAGGCAGCTTACTGAGTAAGAAGATCTTGCCTTTTACATACTCAAAACAACTTAATAAGTTATTTTTATAACAATAAAATGTATTTTTATGCAAAAATACCAGATTCGTATTAAATTAATATACATTTTGTGTACTAATATACCTACAGGTCGGTGTGGGATGATTTGTCAAAATAAATTAACCATAAGACAGTCTCCGTCGCAACGAGCTCAAATATTTATACAGGGGTCGAACCGACCGCACAGTTACCTTAGCCACGGAACATAACAAGGCACAAAAATTGGACCTACAAAGCTGATCGGAAATGTGTGCATTATATGTATATTTTTTTGGGTATGATAACTTGAAAAATATTATTTACTGTGTAATCATGGACCTAGAAAAAATACGGACGTAGTGTGGCATTAAACAAATGTAAAGCATGTCTTACCTTGACAATTTCGTGTGTTTGTACACGACCTACACTCACACAAATGTACCAGGTAAGACAAAAAGCTGTCATTTTTCAACGAACAAGACACGCACACATACGAGTACAATAATGATGTCATTTACATGCTTCACTCGTGATTCAACAACGCTCTGTCTTTTTTTTTCAGGTCTGTGTGTGTAATATGGTAAATATTACACACACGGACCTGAAAAAACCTGTTTTAATTATACTCGTTAATTACAACCTCAAATGAAGTTTTATCAACCTAAATGTATAATATATTAGTTGGTAGAAAAACAGTACTGCGCACTACTTCGTTATAATGAATTTTTAATTATCACAAGACATGCTGTATAAATGTTCTAGAAAATTTTACATCTTTAAGTGTCAGCTTATAAGCTACGAGCGAAAATCATTTTTTAAATTGGAATAATGGTAATCATTGATCACCGTGTTTTAGTAAATAAAAAATACTGTGTTATTTTATTTAGGATTTTTATTCTTTCAAATAAGCGAAGATACATTAATCAATCAGTTTTTACAAATAAGTTTGTAAAATATACCTTATTTTTAGTGCGAGCCTATCGCATGTTAATTTGAAAATATTTATAAATTACTTTCTTGTTGACATTTTCGATTTTGATGTTGCTATTTAGCTAGTTGTTCGTACAAAATAAATATTTTAAAAAAATATTATTACCATTCCAGGAATTAGTTCCAGAATCCGAAACGTGGAATATTTTCTGATCAGAAAAAAGTCAGTCAGTAAACTTTTTTGTCCGATTCGGAAATTTCGTGATTAGCAGTCACACTTGTGGCCAACAGCAGTCGGATTTTGAACTATAAAATTAGGCTGAATTATAATCTGTAGGCGTAGCACGGACCGTGGACAAAACGGGACAAGAGGCAAATAACATGTTTCTTCTCGCTCTCTAATATAACAATAAAACAGACGGAACGAGGATTAGTCACTTTCTCTACTAAAGTCAAGGCGCCGTGCTAGGTCTGCTGGCAAGTATCCAACTTTTGTGAGCCGTGTAGCGAACGTAGCGAAATCTCCAGCGGCCTGGACCCACAATCCATCATCGTGCATCCGCCGCCGTAATAATAGCTGAATACCAAAAACAAGGAAAGTGAAAGGAAATCAACCGCAAGCGCAGTATCTGTTGCTCCATTTATTGGATTTGGGTACGAGTCAATGCAAAGAAAAACATAGTTATTAGATTGGATAGTGTGAATCTTAATGATGTGGCACTATTAAATTTGGGTAAGTATCTTATTACAGCTTGATTTTTGTTTATTATCACAACGAACAGCTTCGTGAGTTTATTAATATAGCTGGTCACAAAAGTGAGGCTGTTATTTTTCATCATCATCATAACAGCTCATATACTCGTACGTCCCCACTGAGAAGCTCGAGCCTACCCTAAGTTAGGGTATTTAGGCCTTAGTCAACCACGCTGGCCCAGTGCGGATTTGAATTTCTTAGCAGATGTATGCAGGTTGCCTCATGATATTTTTCTCACGGAAGGAGCGTCAGACAAATGTACATATGAAATTCGAAATACGAAAAACACATTGATATATTGCGGTCTCGAACCCCAGACCTCCCGACTGGAAGGCAAGTGCCCAGTCCACAATGCCACCGACGCTACACTTATTCATATAGTCCCAGATAGTGGCAATGAAGTTTGGTGTAAAGTTGTGAGCACCATATACCTAATGACATGGGACATACAACTATTCTCAATTTTTTTATGTTTTACTTTTTTTTCAAGAACCACTCTTGATAAGTACTCGTAAATATTAATGCAAAGCTTATCAGGCATTATTCGAATTATTCATTTTATAACACGATGAAATAAAAGATGCTTTATTAAAAATTCTATTCCGCGCCATGCCACTTCGCATCATTAATCTGACGGATGCATTTATATCATTCGTCTGTGTGCAAACATCTGAATAGCACTTCCAGGGGAGACGCGGGTGTACTTTTAATATTCATTAGTGGTGCGGTTTTAAATCAATACACGCTCAGTCTTCCAGTTCACTGGTGGCTTGTCGTGTTCTTTGCGCTGATCACGTGTGAATCATCACATGTCTGACTTCCATTAAATCTCACTTGATAACTAGTCTCATAGAAATGAATTTCATTAATTTAAATTCTACGCTTTATTAATAGGAGTACTTTTTCTTAAATTCATCAAGTGTGATTATTCGTTAAGTCAACTATTACATAACGCAAGTATTGTAAGGATTAGATAACGTAGAATGCATCTGGTAATAACTTCTATAAATATCGCAGACGAACACTCAATAATATATCCAAGCAGATGATGCAAGGATCATTGGTCACATTTTGGTAAGCAGAACGATTTTAACAGTTTTGTAAATCCTTAGACTTAAGATGAAATTTCAATAGCTATATTTCGTTTTACTAAAATACTATCATTCATTGACTCTCATATAAAAAGGCCAAATTAAAGAATTTCATTGTCAGTGCAATTTCATGTGATGCTTAGTGTATTGTTCGCACGTAAATCACACTATCTTGGCCAGAACCCTTTGTACGCCATAGCGATAACAAGGAGTGAAACAAGAAATTAAGAGTTGACTCGCCCGCCCCGGGGGAAATCCGCCCAATCGCGTCGGCGGATGGCTCATCATCACACGCGCGCTCCGGAAAATGGACGACGACTGAATTGTGATATCCCAACAATATCCCGAAATAAACGCACTGGCATGATATCATTTTTATCTGACGTTAACTGATGAAATCTTACATAGTAATATTGGTTCAACAAGTGAAGGAAGTTGGCGAGGAAGTTTTGGGGGGGATTGAGAGATCTCAATTGGCAAGTCTTGAATCACGTGAGTAGTAAGCTCTTGTTAAATAGTCTTCTGTGTGTAGCAAAGGCCTTAGTAAGCGTGTTAAATGCACATTATTATTGTCTTATTCTAATATATAATATAATCGAAACAAACAATTAAAACTGTCTAGTTAAAAATAAACAGAATTTCCATTTATAATTTGTTAACTACATTATAATTTCCAATTTTACCGAACCCTAAACGAAAATGCATTTTTTTAAACCAGTTAGAAAAGATTTTAGATCTAGCCGATCTGTGAAACCCGATTAGCGGGTGGCTAATCGGGTATGCCCACTAAACTGTTTCGGAGTGTTCTATCACTCCAATTCTGGGATGACTTGGGACCTGGGTGACCAAAGTCACCAGGTCCTACACTAACCCGTTTGTCTGTGTGTAGTAGGCAATTCCTCCTTGTATAAGAAGAGACCTGTGCCAAGAAATGGGCTAAAGTAAGTGAGCCAGTACTTTGTGGCTGAAGGATCCATTTGAAACTCACTATCATCATTGACCTTATCATAAACAACAAGATCCATTAGGCTTTTTCTTTTGCAATGCACCTCAAATATTTTTGTTGGTTTAAAAATGGACGGTTATCAGTTCACGCATGAGTGTGAACGACAAAGCCGTGGGTCCAAATTGTCTTGCTGCCATCCGTGGTCGGAATGCATAATCAATCAGCACCGTGTTCGTTTGTGACGCCCGATTCACTTGGGATTGCGCCATCCGACAAAGCCTCTCAAATCTTTATTTTACTTTATGCTTCTGCGCGTTGTCTAGGAGACAGAAAGTGATAATTTCCTCAAATTATGATTATGCCTAAAGCATCGCATTATTTTTCCATTTTCTAATAATTTGAATAGTTAGTCAACTACAAAAAAGGTATAAAACTTCATTACAAAATTCAAGACTCCTTTTCATTCACAAAGAGTTGTTACAATCTCAGACGATACCAAAAATGAAAGTTTTTAGGTCTATTATATTGATATTTAAAAAAAAATTCATATTTGGCATATTTTATGAGTAAACGGTTAGCGCAGAGGTCGAGTGATCGCCTAATGCGCAACGGGTCGCGGGTTCGATTCCCGCACGGGACAGATATTTTGTATGGCCTACAGAAATTTGTTCCGGTCTGGGCGTATGTGCATGTGATATTCTATGTTTGTAACTGCACCCACGACACAGGAGAAAATCCTAGTGTGGGGCGACGGTTTTAAAAAAAAAATGGATAAGTTTTCGAGATAAACTCTCGTTTCGATACAAAGAAAGTCCATCACAAAACAACTAAAGGAAACCAACATTGGCTCCAGGCCTAGCGAAGCGTTTGTTTTTTTTATCAACGTTTGCGGCTAGAGGGAGTTGGTGACAAAAGATCCAACGATTTTGAAGGCTTGTAATTTTGAAAGCTTTCACAGTTTACGCACTCGCCGCGGCCACACGGGAATTGATTTGGCTTATTGATGTTGTGACAGCTCGTGTACCGTAATAATTAGTGGAATTGAAGTTTGACGTTTTAGGTAAATTTCAACCGTGTCAGTTGTAATTGTAACAATTACAACTGAGAAATATACATATTGGTTTTTGCAATATTTATTCGTAGAAGTTTTGAATTTTAACGCATTTTAATCCGTAATCTGCTCTTGATTCTAATTCACGTCAATACCTACATATTTTTTTTATTAAATTAATCAAAATTACAAAGTGAATTTGAAACTTTAAAGTTCATGCAATAAAATCAATGATTACTTGAAAGAGGTCAATGCTTGGAACTAATTTGTAGACATCAGAAGTTATTTATAATTTATAAAGATAGGTTATTGTGTATAGTGGAAGCATAATTTATTATCAAAGTCGATAATTTTAATAAAACGCATAAGTTTCGCCTCTTTTTGTAATAATGTAAAAAATGTCCTAAATGGGTGCTTGTCTAAATAAATAAAGGCAATTCAAAAGAATCCTTTAGCAAGTCAAATTTGAATAAAGATAATTTTGATGTTGAACGAATGTTTGAAAAAAGTTTGGCTTAAGGCTTAGTGTAATTAAACAATACAAAAGAGTATTCGATTCATATTATATTCCCATTAACCCTTCTCATACACAAACGCCTCTTGACACCCTCTCGGGTCAAGATCTGACCAGTCCGCGACCCCAGAGATGGCCGTCGCAGATTACTAAATGCCCTGCGACCTGCTGATAAGGCAGCCGAACCTCAGAAGTCCCTACGTTGACCCTTTGCGTTATGCTAATCTTGGTGAGTCGGATCGGCGGTTGGAAACAAAATTTCAAACCGGATTGTCATTTCGAAATATTTTAATTAAGTGGATTGTGTTGAGGCCCTAATGGGTCAATATGCGAGCGTCCTTACTTTTGTTATATCGATAACGGACCCAGTATTGTAGGTTATTAATAATTACAACCACAATTTCAGAATATTGGTCACAAAAAGTCTGCAATAGTGCTTAAGAAAACTGTAAAGAATAATGATATACTTACATAAAAATCTCGTGTCACAATTTTTGTTATCGAGCACCTCTGAAACGGCTTGACCGTATTTTAGGATTTTTTTACACCCTACTATTTTTTATACATAGGTGATAACGGTGGCCCCCTCCAGATTTTTGTTCTGAGCCAAAAAAAAACTATTTTCATTTTTTTATGATTTGGCATCAAAACATACTTATAACCCAGAATATATAACCCTCTTCCACCACAAAACTCCCATTTTCAATAGCTATGTTAGTATTTTCACTGGCAAAACTTAATCGCGGGCACAACTACGAGTACCTAGTATTTATTTATTTATCAGTGTTTTTCCCAAGCTTTCTCCACTCTCCAGTCTCCACTATGTTATATTGAGGATGGACCTGTCAATCAAGATATTTTTTAAACTATCAATGTCTAGATTATCACCTTAAAAATATAAATAGGTTCTTTTAATCAAGTTATAAAAGAGCTAAAAAAATATTTTTATACTTTTTAGAGTAATTATTTGGGTCGGGGTTTTTTAAAAATTTTAATTTTATTTTAAGAATAAACTTAACATTAAAATCTTGCAAAAATACGTGTTGACTTTCTTATTATTATTTTTCATACATAATAATAAATAATATTGGAACATATAATATTATAAGTATCTGGTATTTTTAGAGTTCCATAACCCAAAAGGAATTACAAAAAATAAAAACCGACTTCAAAAACCCAAAAAAATAAAAAATAATGTAGGAATCACTAACATAATTTTAAACTTTTTTTGTGATTTTGAACACTGTTTTATTTTTTTATTCAATATTTTTTATTGTAATCCTTTTAGTGAATTTAACACCAGCTCAACGAAATAACTTTGAAGAATACAACTGAGGGTCAATACCTGTACTTTAAAAACGAGGGCCTACTGTATTTTAAAAACTAACTCCTAAACATCAAATATCATTTCATCATCAGCTCGGCTCATAACTACTTAATGCGAATAGCTTGTGCATCTTTAGAAATGCAGCTACGATATACAGAAATAAAATGAAATAATCCTATAAGGACTCCGTTTTTTGTGTCGTTACTTGTGGTCCCACTACTTTAACCGACTTCACAAAAAGGAGGAGGTTATCAATTTGATTATATGTTCTAATTTATATATTTTTTACCTTGTAACTTTGACATTTATTAACCGATTTGGAAAATGATTTTTTGTTTGAAAGGGTATATTCTTCCAGATTGGTGTCGTTGTCGCCAAAGTCAGGATCTGGTGATGGGATCCCAGGAAGATCAATAGAATCCCTTATTTATGTTTGTTACCTCATATGTCATAACTCTGTCGTTTATCTCATTGTTTACGCCTTTACTTGAGAGTTTGAGATGAGGAGCTGCTCGGAGATGAATAATGCGAAGTCTTCTTGCTTAACAGTATATTTCGTGTGGTCGATACAAAGGGAAGATCGTTAGTCTTACAAATTTGAAATTGGCGAAATCATTTCAGTTTGCGCGTGTTGCCATATAATAAAAATGGTTAGTGTTGGGAGGGTTAAAAATCTGATGTACATAAAAATAATACAGCTCTGTGGAGCTGTCTATGGACGAGGCGTTGAGAGATAAAGGGTCTTCTGCGTGAACATGCCCCCGGCCTTGAAAGCACCGGCTTTCAATTGATATCTTGCTCAGCAACTTGTCATCAGTGAGAAGAATTTGATTCCAGAGGTTGTGTGAATATTTGTTACTCTGGTAAGTTCTGAGGTTTGGTCTTGAAGCTGCTGCGCGCGTTGGTTGCGTACAAGTCGATGTGAAGCTGTTGCATCGATGTCGTCACATACAGATGTAGTCAGTGAGTGGCCAACCAGGAGGTGAACTGGACTGAGTAAGGTTTTGCTTGGCTGAGGACAGAAGGCTTAAAGGACAGAATTCATGACAGCTTTTGTTTGTGATTAAAACTGTGCTGAATTCCTCGTCTGTTAAATACGCGTGTACAGAGCTCACACCAGCCCTCCATAAACCACCAAAATGAGACACATACGATGAAATGAAGTGGTGATACCTCTAACTATTGCGTGATCTTCAATTTCAGTTGAGCAGTTAACCAGATTCTTTTTAAGTTTATCATGAAGTGGACAAAATAACGACAGAAAAATTGTATGAAATATTCTTAAAAATTTAAATGCTAAAAACGTTGATGCAAATGCAGAATTGATAGGTCACTGACCAGTTCTAAGTTCACTGCGTGTGTTGTGATACATTAGAAAAAGGTAAACCTAACATTCTGCAGTTGTCACCCACGGTTGCGCATGAGCATTGAATCGATGCATTAATCCACTTCACAAAGATGTACCAGAAGTCATCATTCCTTAGGTATGTTTTGCTATTTAAAGAGTAAGTGTACTGCTTCAAAACCGCTAGAACAACACAACTGCAAACATCTACCACAGACAGGCCACTAGATCTCCAGACAGATTGTGCGAAAGTACTTTTAAAATTGCGTGTAAGTTTGTGCCAATGTCGAAAATGCAACAAAGTGAAAAGAAGTACACGAAAGTAAAAAAAAATGTTTCCTATCTATGAATGTTCAGTTGAGATAACAATTTTAATAATTGCCTCGCCTGCTAGTCGGTATGCCTCGAGTTAAATTAATCTTTAAAAATGGTAATACTAATGATAATGTGAAAAAGTGGTCACAAAAAATATTTCAAGAAGCGATTCATATGCGTGAGTAAATAAAATAAAGCGTAATAAGTACCTAAATAAACAACAACCGAAAATAAATATTGAAAAAATAACGAAAGAAAATTAGGTAGCTTTGTGTGTGTTTAAGCTACTACTAACATACACAAAAAACATAAAATAAATGGCAACAAGCATACCTGGCGCTGAGCGGCCACCTTAGCCAGTGGACGCCCATGACCAGAGCAACTTGCGACGCCAACCCTATAACCCCATGCTGTCAGCACTGTCAAGCGTAAGCGTACTGACAGCGAACCCCAGTGAGCGCTGGCTACCTCACTCACGCGCAGCAAAGCAATAAGATTGCTTGGCTGCTGTATTCTGTGAGGTGGAGGTACTTCCCCAGTCGGGCGGCTCATTAGAGCGATAAACGCTATGCCCTACCTCTCTTTTATGTGAGTTAGTTTGCATAAGGGGAGATGAGTTGCCAAAGCTGGTTGACGGTCTCTTGGGTAGCAAACGAGTGAACCGGTTTTCTTCCCTTTTACGCGTATTGGTGGTGAAATGTGCTACGCAGGCAAGCCCACCACCTGTGCGAAATTTCGCAGCGTTTGACAACTCATTTGCCCTCCAAAATGGTCGTGAATGTGAAAGGTGACATTGAACAGACCTATGAATTTTGCGTGTATCATTTAGAGGCCCTGAAACTATCCAACCTAAACTTGTATTTTGAAGGTAAGGCCCTTTAGGTAAACGGATCTTACCACTGACTAATAAGTCCCAGAATATTTCTGCACCTATTAAAATATCAATTTCTTGCGACTCGTAATAAAATGGATCGGCAAGCTGTATGTTTTTTGGAATATTAATTCCTTGTGCGCTTTGTTTACATTCAGCGGCCGGCATCGTAGATGTAATATAAGGCAACACAAAACATTTCATCTTTTTAGAATAGGTCCCAATGCGTGACCTAATGTTAACTTCACACAGTTGTGTCGAGTATGTTGTCGAGTTACCTATTCCCCGAATTTCATAAGTGGACTGTATTAAATCTGCGTCTATTGTTTTGCGTAAATGCTGCGAAATAAAACAATGTTGACTACCACAGTCGAGAAGCGCGCGTGCACTGTGATAATTGTTTTTTCTATCGGCTACTTCGATGAGAGCAGTAGACAACAAAACCTGATTCATAGGGTTATTCAATGTGTGTGTGTCTTTGACTTGCACATTGCACACCTGAGTAATAGGCGCCTGGATGGGGAGGGCAACCGCGGGCTGCGCGAGGTGAGCGGGCGCGGGCGCCGGCGCATTGTCTAGTACCGATGCACTCTGCCCATCACAGACAGTGTGACACACTACTGTTTGTGCCTGAGGTGTGTGGTTAGCCGTGTCGTCCCTTGAATCAGTGTATTGTGTTTTTTATTGCACCTTCGACACGGCCCAAACCTACACATCTCCAACGTATGCCCAGAGCGTAAACAGTTTTCACACAGTTTGTTGGTGGATATTATGCGTAACTTAGTGCTTAAATCGGAATCTAAAAGCCGTAGGCATGAAAACAACAGATGATCTGCGTTACACATAAAACACGGTTGCTTAGCAGTATATTCTGTGCGAGTGTGTTGTGGCTTATTGGTGGAAACATTGCAGTGAACCCTGTTAAGTGAATTATGCGGCGTATTATGCGTGTGCGCGCTGTACTTTTTATTGTCGAGGGTAACTTTGTTGTGCGAGAGCTGCAATGTTTCCAGCATATCCGCCCGATTTCTGAGAAATGCCAGCAATTCATCCACCTTCAGGGGTGATGACTGTGTGTCGTTGTGTGTGCGTGTTGTACATTTGAATTGCTCCCATTCACGCTCTGTGCACTCGTCCAACCTCGACGTTATAATAAAAATAATTAATGTGTCCCAGTATTCTGTAGGCTCACCTAATATTTTGAGTGCGCGTAGATTTTTAAGCACTGTATCAACTAGTCGCCTGAGTAACTGTGGTGATTCCCTAGACAGCTTCTGCATACTAAATAAGGCCTTGACGTGATTGTGAGTCAACAAATTGTTGTTGTTATAGCGGCCAAGAAGCAGTTCCCATGCAACAATGTAGTTGCTAGCTGAGAACTCCAAGGAATCGATAACAAGTTCTGCGCTCCCCTTTAATGAGGATTTAAGATAATGAAACTTTTGGATGTTACTAATTTCATTAGAATTATGTACTAAAGATGAAAATGTGTCCCTAAATTCGAGCCAATGCTCATACGCACCGTCAAATGTTGGCATAGATATTGTGGGTAATTTTATTGACTGCAAACTATTGCTATTACAGACTTTAGAGCCATCAGTGACCTCTGTCGTGCTGAGTATGTATTCAGCTTGAGACAATGCTGCGTAATAGCTATCTTCAAACAAATCTCGCTGATTTAATTGTGCGTCCAAATCAATATCGCGAACGACTTTTTCGATTTTTGTTTGAAGATCGCTAAATTCGGTGTGTAAAGCATTGACACTTTGTATGCGCAGTTTTAATTCAATACTTTTTGATGCGATAACTGTTCAACCGAAATTATATTGACATAATTAGTAAATCTAGTCAATCTTCCTTTTACAATGCCTCGTTCCTTGATCAAGTCGCTAAGTAAATCACGATCACTTTCATTTTGCGCTACTGGTCTAAGAGGAGATCTATCACGAGTAACAGGCTTATTTTCTAGACTCATTTTGGTGATATGTGGAAGTACTCACGGGTTTATCCTGGTGTGTGTAATCAGCTGGTGCTAGCAACGGCAGAATGCTGACTCCAGAAGTTCCGTTAATGCGAACTGTAATTTAAATTAAGCACGGTTTTAAAACAAATGAAGCGTAGAGGATAGGGCTAGGAAGGATGGCTGGCCGTACCGAAATGCGTTTTCCGTTGATGTGCGGTTGCAGCTGCAGGTCCTCCGACGTCTTAGCCTCGATCCTGGAACTCCTTCTGTCTTCTCTGGTCTCTTGCAGGCGAAGTCCCTTTGCGAGCGGGCTGCTTGCGATGAAAACGACGACGGTCGCTGGTTCGTTTTCAATATATGCGGCGACGAAGGTCCACACGACGTATGTTTACGCCTTTACTTGAGAGTTTGAGATGAGGAGCTGCTCGGAGATGAATAATGCGAAGTCTTCTTGCTTAACAGTATATTTCGTGTGGTCGATACAAAGGGAAGATCGTTAGTCTTACAAATTTGAAATTGGCGAAATCATTTCAGTTTGCGCGTGTTGCCATATAATAAAAATGGTTAGTGTTGGGAGGGTTAAAAATCTGATGTACATAAAAATAATACAGCTCTGTGGAGCTGTCTATGGACGAGGCGTTGAGAGATAAAGGGTCTTCTGCGTGAACACTCATGTTTTTGAAGCACGTCCAAAGTGTTTCATGTTATTTTTTTTAATAGAGCGATATAACTTCAGAAATAGAATAGCTTCAGAAAAAAAACATGAAACTTTTGAATTCAAATTCCCATTTTATTTATTAAAGAAAATATCCGAATATAATATGTCAAATAATATTAAACCTTACAAATTTCTCTTTTCCACTCGACACCAATACACTGCTCTACACTGCTGACATTAATAATCGTATTATATTTAAATTAATACTTTTAGGTATTTTCGATGCAATTAATTTACTAAAAGATAATCAATTGCGTTGTTTTTAATTTTATGATACTAAACATAAATCAATATTTCATTCGTTGAAGAACTAGATTAATAAATAAATCATTTTAATTATGGCACAAGAGCTCTCTAAATATTTAAATGTCGAATAGATCAAAAAATGAGTGGAGAGAGAGATTCGCATCACTAGTGCTGAGAAAAAGATTATAAAGACTATACGAGTGCATTTAGATATCTATTTAGAAAATAAAAGAATTTTGATTCAGTTTCAATTTCAGTGAAATTTAAATATCACGAGATAAATCAAAATCAACTCTTACAGGTGATATTGAAAAGTTGATGTCGATAGTTTCTCATAGATGGCGATATTCACTAAAAGTATTAGCGATAACCTTAGATGTAGATACTGTATAATTATAATTTATTGATCTCTTCTCTATATATAATAAAATCGTAGGGGTACAAAAATCTGTAATTGCGAAATATTAAGAAAAAAAATACACAGGTCGCCTTAAAATCATTAGCAGAACACGATAGAATAGTTTATAAAAAAAATGTTTGTTTGTTGGTTTGTTTGTTTGTTTGTTTGTTTGTTTGTTTGTTTGTTTGTCTGTTTGTCCGGAAAGATCTCCGAAACTACTGGACAGAATTTGATATGGCTTACACCACAATGCTTAGAATTTTCCGGAAGAACATTTAGGCATAATTTCGTTTGTTTAAATTCACTTTTTATTTTTAGTGAAAAAATACCATATAAAATTTTCAAATTGGCTTTAGGTAGAAAAACAACATGGCGCACGTGAAATTATTTTGACAAGTCTGTCACATAGTACAAAGAGAAGGTATTTTCTTCCACGAAGGAAAGGCAATGGAACTACGCCATACAGCCTGATCTTAAGTAATTGGATTTCGAAAATTAAGGCAGGAATGAAGTGTTTCACATAGTACAAATAAAATTTAATATTTTCTGTTAATGGCTGTGCCCAACTGGATTTCGCCAACCAAATTGTCTTTTTCTTATGTCGTACCGTGGTAGTAAGGCAAAAAGATCAAGCCATACAACCAATGTATAAAGCATTTTTTATGATAATACTTATCGAGTGACCATAAAATTTGTAGATTGGTTTAATTCTTGACTAATTTTCACAAAATCGGTACAATTTTTGAAATATTTGAAATGTTGAAAAATGAAGATACTCTTTTCAAGGTATTTTGAAAGGTGTTATATGTTTTTACATTAGGACAAAGGAATCAAAC
This sequence comes from Schoenobius gigantellus, assembly GCA_963935595.1. Classification (NCBI taxonomy): domain Eukaryota; kingdom Metazoa; phylum Arthropoda; class Insecta; order Lepidoptera; family Crambidae; genus Schoenobius; species Schoenobius gigantellus. Next base: position 24,532,499 of record OZ012553.1, on the reverse strand, counting down.
TCTTTCATCCATTTAAAAGTAATAGATTAATATTGATAATTAAAAAAAATATCTGACTGCAATGTTCTGGGTTACGCGTAGAGGGACGGGACGGATCCTAATGTCTAAAATGACGGATCACATTTTTTTGGATCCACCCAAGGAACATGGATATCGAACGAAGAACCTAAAGAGTAGAACACATTGAACCTAGCCACGTTGACTTAATTTGACATGACTGCCGATAAAGTTCGTTTCCAAACCCAGCGATATGCATATCAAATGAAAGGCCTTGATGAGTAGAGCACTATGAACATAGGAAAATCGCCCTAAATTCAACATGGCCGCCGCTCAAATAAAACGGATAAAAGTTCGTTTCCAAACCCAGCAATATGAGTATCAAATGAAAGGCATTAATGAGTAGAGCACTATGAACTTAGCAACATTGACATAAATTCAACATGGCCGCCGCTCAAAAAAGGTGGATAAAAGTTAGTTTCCAAACCCAGCAATATGGGTATCAAATGAAAGGCATTGATGAGTAGAGCACTATGAACCTAGCAACATTGATATAAATTCAACATGGCCGCCGCTCAAAAAAGGTGGATAAAAGTTAGTTTCCAAACCTATCAATATGGGTATCAAATGAAAGGCCTTGAAGTGTAGAGCACTATGAACCTAGCAACATTGACATAAATCTAACATGGCCGCCGCTCAAAAAAGGTGGATAAAAGTTACTTTCCAAGCGTAGCAATATGGGTATCAAATGAGAGGCCTTGAAGAGTAGAGCATTAGGTACCTAGGAAAATCGACCTAAATTTAAAATGGCCGCCGCTCAAAAAAAAGGATAAAAGTTCGTTTTCAAACCCAGCAATATGGGTATCAAATGAAAGGCCCTGATGAGTAGAGCACTATGAACCTAGCAACATTGACATAAATTCAACATAGCCGCCGCTCTAAAAAGAAGAATAATAGTTCGTTTCCAAACCTAGCAATATGGGTATCAACTGAAAGGCCGAAAAGAGTAGAGCATTATGAACTAAGGAAAATTGCCCTAAATTAAACATGGCCGCCGCTCAAAAAATGGATAAAAGTTCATTTTCAAATCCAGCAATATGGGTATCAAATAAAAGGCTTTGATAAGTAGAGCAATATGAACCTAGCAACATTGACATAAATTCAACATGGCCGCCGCTCAAAAAAGATAGATAAAAGTTCGTTTCCAAACCTAGCAATATGGGTATCAAATGAAAGGCCTTGAAGAGTAGAGCATTAGGAATCTAGCAAAATCGACCTAAATTCAACATGGCCGCCGCTCAAAAAAAAGGATAAAAGTTCGTTTCCAAACCTAGCAATATGGGTATCAAATGAAAAGCCTAAAAGAGTAGAGCATTATGAACTTAGGAAAATTGCTATAAATTCAACATGGCCGCCGCTCAAAAAATAGATAATAGTTCGTTTCCAAACCCAGCAATATGGGTATCAAATGAAAGGCCTTGATGAGTAGAGCACTATGAACCTAGCAACATTTACATAAATTCAATATGGCTGCCACTCAAAAAAGGTGGATAAAAGTTAGTTTCCAAACCTAGCAATATGGGTATCAAATGAAAGGCCTTGAAGAGTAGAGCATTAGGTACCTACGAAAATCTACCTAAATTCAACATGGCCGCCGCTCAAAAAATGGATAATAGTTTGTTTCCAAACCCAGCAATATGGGTCTCAAATGAAAGGCCTTGATAAGTAGAGCACTATGAACCTAGCAACATTTACATAAATTCAACATGGCCGCCACTCAAAAAAGGTGGATAAAAGTTAGTTTCCAAATCTAGCAATATGGGTATCAAATGAAAGGCCTTGAAGAGTAGAGCATTAGGAACCTAGCAAAATCGACCTAAATTCAACATGGCCGCCGCTCAAAAAAAAGGATAAAAGTTCGTTTCCAAACCTAGCAATATGGGTATCAAATGAAAAGCCTAAAAGAGTAGAGCATTATGAACTTAGGAAAATTGCTATAAATTCAACATGGCCGCCGCTCAAAAAATAGATAATAGTTCGTTTCCAAACCCAGCAATATGGGTATCAAATGAAAGGCCTTGATGAGTAGAGCACTATGAACCTAGCAACATTTACATAAATTCAATATGGCTGCCACTCAAAAAAGGTGGATAAAAGTTAGTTTCCAAACCTAGCAATATGGGTATCAAATGAAAGGCCTTGAAGAGTAGAGCATTAGGTACCTACGAAAATCTACCTAAATTCAACATGGCCGCCGCTCAAAAAAAGGATAAATGTTCGTTTTCAAACCGAGCAATGTGGATACCAAATGAAAGGCCTTGATGAGTAGAGCACTATGAACCTAGGAAAATAGCACAACATTCAATATGGCCGCTGCTCAAAAAAAACTGATAAAAGTTCGTTTCTAAGCCCAGCAATATGGGTATCAAATGAAAGGCCTTGATCAGTAGAGCACTATGAACGTAGCAACATTGACGTAAATTCAACATGGCCGCCGCTCAAAAAAGACGGATAACAGTTGCTTTTCAAACCCAGCAATAGGGGTATTAAATGAAAGTAGGCCCTGAAGGGTACCTAGAGCAGCCATGCTCTAAGTGTGTTCCACGGAACCCTAGGGCTCCGCAATAATTTAGAAAAATCAAAACACCCTCTCTGGTCGTACTTTTATTATGCTTATTAATAAAGAATACACTTTTAAAAACTATTGTTTTATTTTAGGGTTCCGTCAAGTATTTCGCTATCCAAAAGGGTTCCGTCACCAAAAAAGTTTGAGAACCGCTTCGGGGCCTATTGGATGTTCGATGTTAGATGTAACCTGTGTTTAGTGTCCTTCGAGACCGTGATAATGCAACGATCGTGAACTAACTAACGATAACTCCAAGTTTGCGTGTTGGATGTTAGTCATCACGGCGAGTTTGCTAACCGAACTATGCCAGCAACACTATATCGCACAGTACACGTGTTACAAAAACGGAAGTCTCAATACATTTTAATGCTAACCGCATAAATACGTTTTTTCGCATTCGTTTTCTGAATGCGGGCATCCGAATGCATCAAATCTATACAAAATACTCATTGACTGCCGCACACGTTCGTTTTTATTTTACGAACGGAACACGTTCTGTACGTACGTTTAGGTAGAATGGTAGAAATCCCGAATGAGAAGAAACGAACGTCTGCGCTACGTTCACGAAACTCCGTGTCTGTATTCCGTGATCGGATATCGAATACGGAAAACGTATTTGTACAGTAACCCCCCCATTCATGCTATACATTAACTCTACGAAAACCGCGAGTATTACGAGCGACATAAGAACGGTTCAATGGTCAAACAGTATAGCTTGACAAGGAGCTTACTGTACGACCAGTCAAAATTGGCCAAGTTGTCATATCCAAAAAATATATTTTGTTGGTGTTACCAACACCCATTATAAAATCTAAACTTTATTCGTATACAGTTCTAATTTATTAACAATTGTTTATTTTAATTCGAAACATGAATACGATAAAGATTATTCTTGCAACTGTGTAGTTCTTTCTACTGAAGAAGAATTTATTAATATCAATAATGTCTCTAAAACAATAATAATACTTAGTGTTTATAGTAATATGTAATGTATTTAATTTTGTGGACTGTTAGAAAAAGAGCATTACGAACCTACGAAAATTGTCCTAATTTCGAAATGGCCGATGCTCAAGAAAGGCAGAATAAAGTTGAATCATTATGGAATAAAATGGAGGAAAAAACTAAACACTGTGTTAAGTATTTTGATGGCGAAACGTAGTTCGCGGGCACAGCTAGTATACAATAAAATGATTAAGTGCGACTTGCATAATCATTGATTTAATTTAATTTGAAATAAGTTTCCTTCTCGTGCAATAAGCTGCATAATTAAATGTATTTATATCCATTTCATTAATGCTACTAATGCCATTTTACTATTTAATGGCTTAAAAAATTAAGTATACACACCTTGTTACGACTACGTTAGTAGAGCTTCAAGGTTGGGTAATTATTATAAGGTAATAATAAATACATAACGTAAACTTAAGTTGTTTATTTTATAAAAATAATTTAAAATATAAATCTTAGTATTTGTCCTGTATGAAAATTTTATAAAAACGACAAAATTTGCCTTACCCCAACATGTGGCTATCTGTTACATCTAAGTTCTTCCGTGAACAAATTGTTATATAGGAAAACGTTATTTTTAAATCCCCATATTTATTTTGTACTTTATAAAATTTTGGTTAATTAGCTTAAACAACATTGTCTCTTGAAGACGGACACAGCGGGCTGAATAAAAATAGTTTGTCAGTGTTGACAAGCAAATTTAAAAATTTGGTGTAAAAGTGAATCATAGGCGAAGGAAATAAAAGCGATCAGGTATTACCTAAATAAAATATTCGGATGTAGCAATCGAAGAATAGCAACCTAAGAATTGTTTCTTTACAAAAGACAACATGGCAAGCTTTACACCTTTACTATGCAATAAGTATAGTGAAAATAAGTACGTTTCAAAAGTTAATTTTCTCAGAAAGGTCAAAGTCTGGCGTGTTGTTCTATATTGCAGCTGAAATACTTATTTCATTCCGTGTTCTAGATCAGAACATTCTATCGATATCTATATTGCATTTAGTTTCACATCACTAAATATACCGACGTAATAGACCCTTTAGGAGCATGTTGCGTTTGTCCAACGAGCCCTTATCCAAATTGAGAGGCACTTCATTGACTATAAGTGATGGACGAAACTTTTTATCAATATTTTAATAAATGAATTCTTGTAACTTTTCTCGGTTTTGGTAAATCGCGGCTTAAAGATAGTATGCACTATTTTCTACAACAAATAGGCAAACAAACAGGCTTCCCTATAGGCTAACAACGTTTTAATAGTTCCTATAACATCTCTACAACCTATAAAAGCACCCAATGTAGAGTCTCGAATGTTTAGCAAGTCTAAGATGTTTTGATTTTGTCGTATTATAAAAACGAATGAGAGCTATTGAGCACAATTAACTATTAAAATATCGGTAGTTTGTGTATTGGTATTATACGACCAAATACAAATAATCGTCAACCTGCTAAACGTTTAAATTCTTTGACTGTACATTGAGTGGTTGTACGCAGTACTTTGCCAACTTGTGACATAAGATGTCAAGTTAAAGCCAAACGCACATTTGTCAGCACCGCACTCGCCGTACGCGCCGTACGCGCCGCAATTTGGAATCCGTTGTATGAAATAATGGCACTTTGGTTGTTTCAGCCTACGCGATGTTCAGCCAGCAGGATGAAACGAGAGTTCGATTATGTTTATCATTTACTATTGGTCGTTTCGGCCCGTTCAACAAATGAATAGAACATTTCGTGTTTAAGTACAGTTGAGTAAAACAATCGTAGATCTGAAATGATACACCATTATAAGACGATAAACAAAAGTTTAAAAACAGTCTTACAAATGTCTATGAAACCTCGCACATTTCACCCGCACCGTAAGCGCCAAAAAATGCGGTAGGTATCCGAGTACTGAAGAACGCATGCTGATGACGTCATGTAATGCGGCGCGTACGGCGCGTGCTGATATGTGCGTTCACTTTCAGCTTTGCAGCCACGGCTGCTGGGCGGCAGAAGTAGGTTTGATTTCAGAACATATACTATATTTCAATATTTCAGAACATATTCAGAACATTTAAAGAACATATTCTTCTGAGGGTATAATACAGACTCGGACAGACCACTCTACGTAGTGCTGGGTCTCCCCTGATGGGTAGGTACTTTACGCGCTTGGTAGTCAGTTAATTTATCAACCTTGGCAACTAACTGTACAACTAATTGCATATTTAAAATAAACACATCGTCAGCCAGAATAGAAATTGGTGTCACCGCATGGTTCGCCTATAAAGATAGATATCTCAGTCCAAATAGCCAATTAAAAACGTTAAATCTACAGCGACAAATGTTTGAATTGTTAGCGATATTTTTAATTGAGGCAAACCGCGCGTATGTTGACAAACAATAGTTCACAGCGCCAATATCTAACGACCTCTTTTCCCCCTTGTGTTCGGAGTGAAAGCCTCATTGAAATCAGCCAAACGGATTTGTTTTAGAGGTCTCTTTATGCTGGAGCGCGTTTGGGTCATTGTTGACTTAAGCCGGGCAAATAATTAAGAATTTTCATTGGTTTTGTCAACACAATCTGTGGTTTCACTCTGGGGGTATTGTTGACTTGTATCCCGAGTTCAAGAATAGTTGTAGAATTTGCTCTACCACAATTATCTGACACAATTTTAGGTCAAGTTTTAGAACTTCGTATAGGTACTGGAGAACTAACGTTAAAACATAGAACCTCTTCCTTTTTCGAAGTCGGTTAAAAATAAATATATTTTATGATTGCTGGAGAATCGTTTATTATTTTGAAAAATTAAGTACCTACACATTGAAGAAAATACATTAAAATAATAATGATTATTTTGAAACAGACTACATTCAGATACTATATAACGGAAAGGAATTATTTATTTTCTAAAGTTAGTTGTGATTTTGATTGTTCATTATTATCAACAAATTAAAAATGGTAACTGACATGTTTTATAGCTCAGCTGCTAGAAAATAGTTAAAAAGATATTTTTATTGCTTAACGCATTATGGACCTTCAATTATTTTATAGAAGTCAACTAGGAATTCAATTACTTAAAGTATGAAAGTCCCCCTTTTCATTGTTTTATTTTTAGAGAATTAATTTGAAAACGAAATGTAATTTGTAAAAATATTGTTCCTGCCGGCAACATTAATCCCGCGCTCCACTAAATAAATAGTCCGTTCACCGTGTTTAATTTTTAACGCAATCCTTTGAGATTGCTTTCAATTTCCTCTGGCCCGCTTTTTCTTTCGCTTAATTCCCCGCTTTCTTTGGGGAAAGTTACTCATTCGCTTATTAAGTGTTTGCTTCGGCCGGGCCTACCCGGGGGTCATTACAGGAGCGGGACACGTGATGCGTGAAATTATTTCGTACTTTACACAGGCCAGGGTATTATGCGTGCGTGCTACGAGGGGTGACGTTGGCACGGAGTAGATGTGAACATTGCAGCTATTGGTTTCGCTTTATTTTTTTTTTGTTTGGTTTATGACAGCGTATCTGTTGGTTTTTGCACTTGATGTAGGTGACAATAAAGGGAAATAATAATGATGTTTAATGACGATAAAATTATTAAAGATGTCTCCACCAACCACCACTCTATCACCAACCAAACCAAGCAGAAAGAATTCACCCCAGAAAAGATTTATGTAGATGGTCTCAGTCAATTATACCAGACAGTGGAGGAAGTGGCATTTCGCTTTTATACATTTTTTATAGACTTCTAAGCTTCTGTTCTTATCCACCACCACCATTAATTCAATTCGCATACGTCAGACTGTCTTTTGTTTCCAGTTTTCTAATTTGATTGCTTTGGTTTTATCGTGGTTCTGTTTCAATTAATGAAAAGCAAGGTGATTTACCTTTCCGCATAACTAAAACTAAGAGTTTAGCTTTCAACAAAAAGTATATATACCTATAATACAAACCTATCTACGGTCTTTTTCACCTTAATAATACGAGTAATGTCGTATCCACAATACATCAACGGTATCGGGGTAGAAAAGTCCCCGCGCGATTGCGTCTCTTCTAAAATGAACTTGTAATGTGATACATCTGCTTTGCCCGACACCATGATGCATTGTGCGCGCAACGAGATCTCAATTTACAATTGTATAATGCGATTGTACTATTGTCGCGCCATTCCGTCCTTTGTGATCAATGAGCCGTTTATAAACATAATTATCTAAGTGGATTTTTGTTTTGTGACAATTTGTTAGCGAACTGTTATTGGCTGTCTTTGTGCTTATAGAGCTTGTGGCACTTTTGTATATTTTTAAAACACTTTTACAAATTCGCTATGATATGATATGAACTGTTACAAATTGCTAAAGCAGAACAGAAGTCCTCAATTGTTGAGGAGTCCTGGTGAAGCTCGCTTCCACCTTCAGCCTTATCTTCACTTACAATCGGGTGAGATGAAGGCCAAATTTTCTCTGTCGAATGTAAAAAAAAACATATCTCAAGGTCCATTGCGGCGCATGGCAATCGTACGCACGTTTACTTAGCTTCGCTTTATATGAAAATGGTAGTGTTAGCGTCTACTGCAACTTGGATTGCCAGGTGTCCCGATTTGAGCGAAATGTCCCAATTTTGAGGGGTATATGGACACGTCCCGATTTAACCAAAATCGGGACATAAAATATTAAAATTTTCCATAATAAAGCTGTAACTTAATACTATTACTGAATTATCTAGGCATATTTATCCCTAAAATATTTAAAATGAATACATATAACGCTAGGCTGTATCTATGGACTCCGTTCTCTTTGCTTTTCCACACGGAGGAAGAAAACAAAAAAGGAATAATCGTATTAGTTCTGATCAATTGGTGAATCAAAGTTAAAATCTACTTTCTAAAGTTAATATCTAGTTTTTTTTGCTGTCCCAGCTTGAAAGTGATAATTCCAATTTTTACAAGCTTCTGCCCCGAAATTTCGCTTTCTATATCTGGCAACCCTAACTGCATGAATTGATGTCATTGGTACACGCATGTCTTGATCGGATATGTATGTCACTTACGTAGGTCGACGCCGCGCACCGTGTATAGTACACGGTTGCTGGGTGGAATATGCACGCAAAGGCTATGCATGTTAGCAGCATAGAGAGTGAGAGAGAGTCATATGATCCACGCTTCAATCGCGTTAACATCTTTCTGCCCCCTGCATGTGCTACTTGCAGGGTTAACTTGCAGGGTCAGTCCATGTAAGAGTTCGTGATATTTCAAGCTCCGCTTCTGTGTGTAGCGTGGCCGTGGGTGGCTACGAATTTAATCAATAGTGGAAACATCGCTCCACATGGCCTGCTAAGCGTATATGTACATATAGCTTACGTAAGCATGGACATCGTGCGCCGCGTGCACCGCAGTGGAGTAGCTCTTTTGCTATTTCTATAAGTATTCTAGCTTCGCTCGCGAACAACGTTTCGCCATATAATTGTCGGAAAAAACTGGAGAGGGCCACCCTTTATCACCTAGGGATATAAAAGTATTTTGCAAAAAATAAAAACCAAATTCAAAAACACTGAAAACTTTAAAATAATATAAGACTAGGCACAGACAACATCACACTTCTATATTCAATTCGGTGCCAAACGATGATCTCCTAGAAAGTAGAAAGTCTTAAAATTTGGCACCGATTTCAATATAGAAGTGTGATGTTGTCTGTGCCTAGTAAGCCTAAAAATAACCGTGTATAAGACTAGGTACAGACAGTACCTAATCTTATACACGGTTATTTTTTTATCACCCTGGAAAATTTTAGGGACGCTTCAGGACACATCCACTTCTTATATATAAAAAAAATCTCTAAAAATGCTGCCTTGACTTGACCATCATCAGCTCGGTTCATAACCACCAGACACAAATACGTTACCAATTTCGGAAAAAAACATAAAACACGTTGGATGTACCTATAAAATTTAAGGGTTTCCCTCGATTTTAATGGGATTCCATCATCGGATCCTGACTTTGGTGACCTCGGAACTACCCCAGAAGTATACTTTATCGAATACGAAAAGAATTTTGAAAATCGATCTACAATTGGCGGAGTAAACGCGTAACATACTCGTACACACAACACGTTAAACTTACCTATAAAATTTAAGGGTTTCTCTCAATTTTAATAAGATCCCATTATCAAAGCTTGACTTTGGTGACCTTGGGATCACCCCAGGAGTATACTATATCGAATACAAAAATAATTTTGGAAATCGGTCCACAGTTGGCGGCGTAATCGCGTAACATACTCACAAAAAAAAACAACATACGGATCGAATTGATAATAATCTCCTTCTTTTTTGAAGTCGGTTAATACCAGACTACAACTTGTTCTCAGACCCACCAATATACTCAACAATTTCATTAAAAGTGTTCAAGCCGTTTCAAAGGAGCAAGATAAGAAACACTGTGACACGAGACTTTTATATTTTTTTTCAATAAGGAATTACAAATTGAAAAACAACACCCTATATTTACACGGAGTATTGCACAGCGCAAACTAGTTATTATGCAAACTAATAACTACTATGGTGAACGGACGAGTGCGTACCTTATTCCTCGGTTGATAAATTCTTTACCTACCTCCACACGCGATACGATGACTGAGAAAAACATTAAACCTAAATTAAGGGCGTATTTCCTGTCACAAATATAACTGCTGCCGCATGCTAAAATTCGTTTATAATTTTGTTAAATATAATAAGTTTATGTCTATGTAATGTAAGTTTAATTTTCTAATTTTGTTTGTTTATTTGCAAATTTTTTGTAAACACAACTGTTTATTACTAAGCTAATTTAAATAAGGTACTACACACAAACCCTAGAGGTTTAAGTGGTGCTATATGTATCATAATATTATGTTAATTTGTGTATTGATAATAAAAATAAAAAATATATATATATATTAGATTGAACTTGATTAAAAAAAGATAGTTGATTTTTTATTATTTCAATAAACAGAGATATCCACGCTATCTGTTATTCATTAGTTTATATAGTATAATACCTACTGTTCTAAAAGTGATTTACTTTTAATACAGATTTGAAATCATTTTAATATAAAAGCTTTTGGGAAATAATCGTTTATTTTAAGCGCTTCATAAACCATTACTATGGTAATTGGCAGAACAACAAAACATTTCCTAAGCACCAAAATAGAAAAGGGATAAAGAAAAAGATCAGTCCAATCCATTTTGCATAGGATTATCTCTTTTTAAAAGCGAGAAAAGATTATCGTACCTGAAATCTCCGGCGTTAACACATTCCCCGTTTGCCCGTCTACTCCTGTTTGTGCTGTATAATAAATTAAATTCACAAAGAGATGTAGATGGAAGTAAACTGGCGTTTCCTAAATAAGCGCGAACACGAATCCGAAATGAACGTTTACGCGGTTCTTGTCACGGATTTGAAGCTCAATGTAGGTAATAGCAGTAATTATAAAGATGCTGATGTTTATGAAATTATGAGCAATAACTCATAGAGATTTTATTAATCGAACAATACGCTTCATAATATTGTTATCCAGAAAATTCGTCTGAGATAACAGAATTATTATTTTCACGATACAGTCTTGTATAGAAATGGGTTAATGTCTTTAAAAAAATGAGTGTGTGACCTTTTTAAATGAACCTATTTTTCACGAGAACATTTAATTAACATTAAATAACAAATAATAATCGAACTTGATATATTATTAGGCCCTTACATATGAATTTGGCGTTTTGCCGTACTGGCCAATTTGATCTCAAATATCTCCTCTATGGTTAGGAATTCCAAATTCAAATTTATACAGCTATTTACTCATGTATTTGTATTTCGAAAATTATAATTCAATTGTTTTTTCCCAATTATTTTGGAATTTTCAATCAATTGTTTTGTTTTCAACTTTTTTGGAGTCAATTTTCGCTTGGGGCATGGTTTGACTGGTTCGGCAGGGTTCAGCATTGCAATGAGCGCTTCTGATTATCGTACAGGACCCACTTTTCATCACAATTAATGATTCGATTTAAAATCCCTTCATTATTGTGCCGGTTGAGTAATGCAACGCAGCAGTCAACGCGCGTTTGTTGATTTGCTTCACTCAATTCGAGAGGTACCCACCTTTCAAGCTTTTTCAGCTTCCCAATTTGCTTCAAGTGGATTAAAACAATTTTATCAGTAACACCGCAGCCTGCAGCTAACTCGGACGTGGTTTGGTATGGATCCGCTTCCACAATAGCCTTCAATTCTTCATTATCAACTTTGATCTCCGACCGTCGACGGGGCTTGTTCTGCAGGTCGAAATTTCCAGAACGAAAACGTTGGAACCAAAAAGGCTCAGTGTTTTCTTTTGCCGCACCGTCGCCATACACATAATTAATCCTTCGAGCCGTTTCTGCAGCACTGGTGCCACGGTGGAACTGGTATACTCGTAAATAACGCGATATTTCAAGTTTTTCATTTTGTAAACTGAGTGACGCAAAGAAAAAAACAAGTGAATTATAATTTTCGAAACACAAATACATAAGTAGATAGCTGTATAAATTTGAATTTGGAATTCCTAACCATAGAGGAGATATTTGAGATCAAATTGGCCAGTACGTCAAAACGCCAATTTCATAGGTAAGGACCCAATTAGCAAATTATGTGCTTATCCTATAAGACAAGCTTATAAGATACTTATAGTTTGTTACAACCCTGGATTTGGGCACACTTATAGGAGCATTTTGCTTTTATAACAATCGTATAATCAACTTACAGAATGTTATTAACTTCCATAATGTACTTGTAATAGCATATTTTAATTCAGACAGGATTCATTTAACATAACTTTTAATATGACCATTCATGACAGCATAGTTTGTGAGAATGTCAATAGATAGGTATAGGGTGTGAAATCATTGAGAAGTATTATTCAACGTAATATTCTATAAATCGAACGTTACACAATTGTTTAAATAAATTTATAAAAATATAATTTATCTAATATTCGCCATATTTAAAAAAGTTCTTGCCTGAGGGCGTGTTAGGACTATTATAAGCATAAAAGCGCTTATTTCAATTGTAATAAGAACTATTCGCCTCCATTTTACATTTACTTTTATAATAGTTCTGATCAAGTCTATATATTCACAATCTTATTAAGGTCTCCCCTAAGTATGTAATAAAATCTAGTACTCTCACTAAATGCTTCATAGGATCAGAAATTTTACAAAGACTATTAGTCTTGCTACATGCACATACGTCCTATAACAGTCTTTTAACTTAGTTTTGTAGTAAACTATAAACCTTACTCATAAAATCAAGTTATCTTGAGTATAACAAGATTTATAACTTAATCCTGTAGTGTACTATAAGCTGTAGTTTTTAAAACTAGTAATCTTGAGTATATCAAAGCTTGTCGAATGCTATTATAAGAATAGAAGTCTTTGCCAGTGCTGGTATAAGAGTTGTATTAGTCTTGATAGTCCTATAATTTTCATTATAGGATTTTTTTGCTACTTGGGGAAAATGGACTATCCAAGAATTTTTCAATTTGAATTAGTAGTTCCTGAGATTAGCGCGTTCAACCAAACATACAAACAAACAATCAAACAATCTTTTCAGCTTTATAATATTAGTAAGTATAGATGAATACTTTTGGTGTATAATATTGACGCCTTTATAGTACAAGTGGAGCCGTGCGAAAACTAACCCATAAACATGAAAGGATACTGTTGTAAACAATAAATAATACATTTTACTTCCACTTCACTTCTCTGTTCACTTCTTCGTCAATTGCATGGGTACCTCCGTCTTACCCATTGCAAAGTAGCAGTGCTTGAATATCTGTGTTCCGGTTGGAAGGGTAAGATATGGCAGTGAAATTACTGGGTACCGTGCATGACTTTACATCTGATGTCACAAGTTGACAACGTACACTGTGGTTCTTGTGAGTGTTGCAGATTTGCTGGGAATGACACAAACCGAGTAAAGTTTACCAACGGAACAAATCTGATAAGTGTATGCTTATGCTAAAGAATTTCAATCGGCCCACCTGTCTGAGCGCGTTCCGTCTAAAGCAATATTAATGGTTCCAGTAGGCTCCCCTCCAGCTGCGTTGGAGTTGAACATTATTACTTACATTCCCACCTTATAGTTACTCGCTAGCTGCAGAAAAATAAATTTTTATTTGGAGTTTTGAAATGGTTTATGCTTTGACTCCTATGATAATGTTAAGGACAACAAATTATTGGAGTGGCTGGAATAATATAATCGATATCATTTTATCATCAAGACGTGTGAGATTATTTTTTATCTCAAGCATTAGATGTGGATTTAATTATTTATTATCCGGGATCATATAATTCACAACGACATGTTTGTATTCGATGATGGATAAGTGTCCGTTCACACGAAACGGCTCAGAGAGCATCGGACGGCGCTCTACTTTTCACACAGACCGGCACGCATAAACCGAAATGGAATTTAAAAAAAACCTTATGTCTATAATATATAAATTGTGTTGCTAAGATATACAATATTATAGACATAATAAATTATCCAAATCTTTATTTTAATTGCAATGAAAATCTGCTCTCCTCTCTGAGCTGGTCTGTGTGATGGGACACTAAAAGATGGCAAGAAGTCGAAGCACGTAGTTCTAACTGACGAATCAGAGATTATGTTAACATTTGCTAATGGACCAAAAACATAATTTGAATAATACAATTACTAAATAAGTAAATATTTCAACGTGTTTCGATTATGCTGCAAATCAGCGGCATTCATCGATATACGGATGACAGCACGGAAGACACCTTCTATAACGGCCGTGCGAACATTTCTCGGGAAAACGTCATTGAGTGCCGGAATAAACTTGTGTCTGAAATTGAAACATCGTTAGAGAAAGTCTCTTACTGGGGTCGACTTAATTTAGTCCATTTCAACCATACAAAGACACAGGTTTGCGCGTTCACCGCCAAGAAAACGCCATTTGTCGTATCTCCTCGCTTTCAGAGCATTCCTCTAATTGCCTGAGCCAATTTTGAAATCCTTGGTGTCATAAATATCGAGCGAAGTGATATGTGTGCTGCCACGCCATGCTAATATACTTATAAAAACAAAATCTTATAGAATCTTATAGAATCGGGAGGCCCGTGATCGATCCTGCCATGTACCAATGTGTTTTACGAATTTCATATGTACATTTATCTGACGCTCATACGATGGAGGAAAAAATCGTACGAAACCTGCATACACCTGCGAAGTAATTCAAAGGTGTATGTGAAGTCAACCAATCCGCACTGCTGGGCCAGCGTGGTTCGACTAACGCCTAATCGCCGTACCATAACTGGTTAGGGTATGCTCGTGGGGACGTATATGAGCTGTGATGATGATGATGAAAAACAAAATCAATGTTACAACATATTGAGTACTATTTAATAGGTTTTTTTTTCTCGTAGTTTTCTACTATTCAAAGTTCACCATCAAATAGTTTTACAAGAGATCCCGTATTTCTTTCTAGTGCAACCCTTGCTATTTCAATAATTTCGCCGTAATTTCGTCGTCCATTGAACGTCAATGACAACAACGGTTAACTGCAAATTAAATTTATTGCCTGTCAAATTCGCTGCACTTGTTATTGTTGCATTGTGATGCGGTGTCCGGGTGGGTAATGGCCTCAACACATGGTATTATGGCGTGTAAAGGGGTGACTTTCAGACGGACGATGGAACGCCTCGTGCTCGTTAGAATCTATTCTAGCGCTAAATCAATTTCCATGTGTAAACAGTGTGATTGTATTATGATGGTTCGACGCCATGTTTGTAGAAAAATGTCGTGATGAAGTCATTTTACAGTTTTTAAGAATTGAGTATGATTGTGTTGCAGTTGTTTTTATAGTAATTTTAACCATATTGTGTTGTAGTATGCATAAAATGTAAAAAATATTTTACAAAAAATAAAAACCGACTTCAAAAACACTGAAAAGTTAAAAATAATATAAGAATAGGTACAGACAACATCACACTTCTATATTGAAGTCGGTGCCAAATTTTAAGACTTTCTAGAAGATCATCGTTTGGTAGAGACTTCAATATAGAAGTGTGATGTTGTCTGTACCTATTTTTATATCATTTTTAACTTTTCAGTGTTTTTGAAGTCGGTTTTTATTTTTTCTAAAATATTTTTTTTAACATTTCAGTATTTTTGAAGTCGGTTTTTATTTTTTGTAAAATAATTTTTATTTTTATTTTTTTAGTAAATGAAATAATATCTTTTTAGTGAATTGAGAAACCCGATATTTCCATTTTCCGTTTCGCTAGATTTTCATGGAATCTCATCATCAGATCGTATAAAATAAAAATAAATGTTACAATAACAAAAAACACATTATTATCCTACGAACTATTGAACGAAAATATCATTCAGCTATATTCGGCTAGTCGCCGTAAACTGAAAAGCACTCACCTTTCGCATCCAAGTTTAAACCGGCGTAAGTTCCCTTTAAAAGTGCTAAGTCGTGTCGGGACCGAGCACTCCCTGGGCACCGCACTTATCCATCAATATCTTTGCATATGGCCGCTTTGCTTATACGAGTAGTTTCGGGGACATTTTGGATACTGCACGCTCGCTCGGAGCGCGCGTGTGTTTGAAATATGAGAAAAGTTTGTGTCAAACTCACTTTAACGTCTGTGGGATGTTTACCTGCTAAGTACACTTTGATTTTAAATTTGACAATAATAGATAGCAGTGCTGTTCTGCATCGTCGCCGTATCCGCATTTTTTGTGTCACGTGATGCTTCTTAACGATTATACGTTATATAAATCTTGAATAAAGTCAGGATTCATTGAAATTCAAAAGGCTTCAAAGGTATACCTAATGTTGGGTTTTTATTATTTAACTTTATTTAAGGCAATGAAAATGTAAGCGAATTCTTCGAATATACATTTTCAATTTTAATTAATTTTGTAATTTTCAAAATGTTGACGTGAATACCCATTAACCAACAAATGTTGATATTGTGAAAATCCATTTAATAAAAAGAAATACCTCCTTTCAAATAGTTCAATCAAAATATTGTAACGTATGTTTCTTTGATGAGAAGAATCTTTGAGGTAAACCTTTTTTTAATCATAAAATTTTATTAATTTTTTACCCTTAAGATCCTAATTAATCCTAAGATTATAGTTCAAGGGGAAAATTCTTAAGTTGTAAAAAATCAAAACTTTAAAATTTTCTATATTATTTGGATTTGGAGGAGTAAGTATACAATAAGAAGCCCTACATAATATTTTTTATGTAAAAATTTTTGGTAAAAGGATACTTAATTCTGATCAATCTAAAAAAATCTATAAATCTGCCGTTATTATAATACTGACCACTTATGATGTAACTAATGTATAGGCAATAAATTCTTAGCATAAATTAGTTTTATTTTATAATGATAGAATTCTATTTTCAAATTCAGTCCGTTTGTTTATTGATTAGTGGTTTGATTTTACTACATTTGTATTTTTTTCATCAATGTGAACACGATAAAAATACGAGTAATGGATTACGAGTTCTGTCCTTCCACCGCAGTAGCAATGCGGCACAAACAGCTCGCAACATTAACGATGTCACTGTAGTATTATATTATCTGTAACGATGTGTATACGAAGTGAACATAAAAGTGCGTCTCCATTGCGAGCCGCTCGGCCACGGGGAACCGCGAGGCTCGGCCTCACAAGCTTTTTGTGTTCTTGTGCAACGTGTCCTCACTATAAGGTTCAGCCTCGTGGCTAGGCCTCGCGGAGCAGCGCGGCCCTGGTGGGGACTCTCCTTTACAAACCAAAGCACGACCAGTGGACCCAGACAAAAGCCACATGCTTATTTTTCCGCAGTCGTTCCGCAGAAAAAAAATATATGGAGATAACATTATCTGTGGAAAAAATGGTGTGACCTAGATTTCAATGCTTCCTATATGGTATGTTGATCTGAAAAAGAAACCCGTGGTTGCCCATAAACATTAGTAATCAACAACAAATAAAAGGCGTAAGAAAGTGGAAGCTGACGATACTCAATCTATAAGCATTTATAATATCAAAAGATAAGCAGCTTTCGATGTTAGCATCAAAGCAATATTGGTCCATTAACATCAAATTAGCAAGGTAAAAGAGCTTGATGATTGACAAGGTAAAAAAGTTACCGCACTATTCTGCCGAATGATCACCAGCGCGACGAACGCGTTGAGGGATGCTTTGCATTGCATTGCCTCACAGACATAGAAACGATGTGATTTTGAACCTCGTCTATACCTGCGTTGAAAAATGGATTCTATTTGAAAATCAAAAATGACCATCGTGTTGATCTAATTCAGCACCTGCGATGCCCTATACTACTAGAAAAATAAGTCACTGTTTGGTGGTCTACTCTTAGTTCAGGTGTACTTCATCATAACTTCATCATCTCTTACCAAATAGCGAGCATTACTGCGGATGTGTAATATGAGAAACTGGACACACTGTTGGATTATTCCGCTAAGGTTAATCGCTCGTCCCCGCTGCTCCTGCACGACAACGCCCGACCTCACATGACACAACTAATGGTTTCTAAGATACAAGAACTAGGGTTGGAAGTTTTACTTCATCCATCGTACTCACCATCAGAACTTGCGCTGACGTACTTTTATATTTTCCAAAATTTGGACAACTTCATGGCTCGCAAAAGGTTAAATATCCGAGAAACAGTACAAAATGCCCTTTAAGAGTTTGATGCCTTCTCTACTGTACACTAAATTTATTCACGATGGGCATTGCAAAATTACTACTGCACTGGGAGATATACATCGATAATATGGATGCATACTATGATTAACAGAAAAAAATATGTTACTTTATCTTTTTTTGTATACTAAACAGTAAGCTAATAAGTTAATATTAAATTTGGGTGACTTGATTTTTTTTTTCATTAGGAAACAAAATAATTTATGTATTCGAATTTTTTTTTATTGCAGAAAGTTGACAAACAAGCAAACTGCCCACCTGATGGTAAGTGGTAACAGTCACCTATAATACATGTGGCTCTTGTGAGATTCGCAGCAAAACTGCAACCCCCACAAGAACCACAGTGTACGTTGCCAACTTGTGACACAAGATGTAAAGATACAGTACCTAGTAATTTTACTGCCATATCTTACCCTTCAAACCGGAACACAGCAATGCAAGCACTGCTGCTTTGCGGCAGAAATAGGTAAGACGGAGGTACCTAAGCAGACGACCCTGGTACAGAGTCTCCCTCCAGTAGATATTTTCATATTTGAATTTCGCACATGAGGTAGGATTTACATAACTTTTTAATGTTAAGACGATTGTTGACATTTACGTAACGAGGATTTACGTAATGATTACGTAATAGTTATTTACATATTGACGAAATCGTTATAAATACCTACTTGCAAAAATGAGACTGTTTAAAGCATTCAAATTGATATTATCACACTATCGAATTGTTTAAGGTAATCTGGCGATCAGTATTTTGTGGTAAATGCCTAAGACTTCTTCAACTATATTTAAAATAGGCTTTTTTTCAGTCAGTACACGTTTTAAAATTGCCTGAAAATATACACGTTGTTTCATAATAACCAATAAATATTTTATCGTTATCTAAAACTAATTATTAAATTGTGTTTACCCGTGATGTCATTCAACCCAAAATTTTCATGTATATCATAGTATTATCATCATGTCTATGATTTATTTTGGGTTGAATGACATTACGGGTAAACACAATTTAATAATTAGTTTTAGATAACGATAAAATATTTAGTGGTTATTATGAAACACCGTGTATATTCAAGCTTTGTAAGATTTCTGACACTAACGAAGTAAATTATTTGAAGAAATTGATTTTAGCACTTCTCTGTAATTGGCAACTCCTCGTCTTATATGCGATTCCTGAAATATTTTCTATATCGAGATGGAGCTAAACTTTAAATTTGATTATTTGAATTTCTTGCTTTAATATTGTTTAAAAATAATTACATCGTGATATTAAAACTGAACAGGGCACAATATCCATTATTTGCTTTTTTCGTAAAGAACGATTATTGCTGCTTATACATAACATGCGCCGATAATCTTCGTTTCTCGTCACTATAGGTATCATCAAACTAAATGGTGTGTAATATAAGCTTAACTTTATCAACAAAAAATTTATATGTTTGCGAAAACCTTAGTCAACAGGAGATTAATATTCATGATGACGGCAAACTTAATGCCTTCCATGGAACTGAAACCTAAAGATATAGATAGACTCGTATAACATACGAACACCTAATCCTCTTCATATTTCGTGCCGCAATTTATTGCTTTAGCCTCGTTTAAACAAGTAATTACATCGCCATAGAACGACGTTTGGAATTACCTACGGCGAATATTTTTCCATCCAACTCCCAGTAGGCATCAAAAACTGGGTGGGAGTGGTCGAAATCGTAAGACACTCCCATTGGCGGGCCGAGACACTCCCACCTGGTGCAACAAAAAGGAATGTTTGAAATATTCCGGCTTTTTCCGCGGCGGGCGACAGTAAGTAGCCTCGAGACCTTCGCCTTCCCTTTCTAGGGCGTTTGGAGACGGTGCTGATCAAACGATGGTTCGCGTCGAAGTCCCTGGAGGTTGTACAACGCCATCTACTAACAAAGCATTGCACTAAGTAAGAAATGATTCGAAAGAAGATGGCGCGTGTAGCCCTGTGAAGCCTCATTCAGAAAAGTTTAACTATTGCGAAGTTGTGCTCTAAGTTCATGCAGTAATGTGATGCGATCAAGTTGTACTTACTAGGTACCCAACTATTTGAGTACTGACTTGTAACAAGTTGGTAAGATTCTTAAAAGCTTTCAACCTAAATAGATTTGCTTTTTATTTTAAAGTAATAAGTATTATTTGCGTTATGAAAATAAGTAAGTAGGTAGTACATTTTTTGACAATAGCCTATTGAACTCTCTTAACAATGAATAAACTATAAATTGATTTAAGCACCTTTATTATTGCTTTCAAAAGAGTTAATAAAACATAAATTTTTCGTACACATTTATGCTAATTTTACACACACACACCACACTACAATACCTACAGAAAAGTGAATAACAAAAAAATCAAGCGACAAGCTTTCGACAAGCTTTTGTATTATTATAAAAAATGTGATATAAGTTTATTTTCCTCTTTAAAGAACGTAAAAGCTTGTTTATAAAAATGTTTTTTAGTTTTTTTTTTTCATTTTGTGACGGCGGCCATTATAGATTTGAATTTTTTACATAATGTACTTTCTTCTACTAGTCAAGCTCTTTCATCTTATATCCATATTGGGGAGGGTTGTACAAAAACATTTAACTCGCCAATTTGTGATGGCGGCCATCTTGGATTTTATTTATTATAGTGTACCTACTGTATTCTACAAGGCAAGTCTTCTCATTTTATACCCATATTTCGGGGATTGTACAAAAATTTGTATTTCGCCATTTTGTTGCAACTGCCATTTTGGATTTACAACAATAATAAGTAAGTCTGCATAATTGTATTTTTATTGGAATTTAAGATGTATGGTACCAAATTTCAGCTTAGTCGAACACTGGCAAGTAGGTCAAACTTAACTTGCAAGATTTGACCCAAACAAGTCAATAAACATACAAACAAACAAATAAATAAATAGAAAGACAGGGATAGTTAATTAAAAGCTTGTAAAAATCAAAATTAAAAGAAACCAAACCCCACACCCACAAAAGGAGCCCCAACCTTTACAACCATACATTGGAACTAGACTGATTGCCCCAGGTACTGTAGTATTATATTATCTGTGCCCCGGGTAAACATACTCGTCAACAACTTCGAGAGTAAAGCCTTCAACTTTTACACGAGTGGATATTACATGGGAATTGGAAACTTTAAAGTCCATCTGAATAATTAACAAGTGATAACTTCGTGATTCGTGAAGTGTTCAAAAGCGAACCATATAAATAATGGGTCTTACCATATAAATATGGTTAAATTTAAAATAATAATATTTAATTCAATAAGGTCTTCAAATTTCTAGAGTCAACTATACATATGTATTCTAATATATATTATAAAGAATGCTACGGCAACTCTGTCAAAGCCTAAGAGGAGACTAAAACAGGATGAAAGTTTTATACGAACAAAGATATTGAGTTCCTTATATTCAAAGACTATAGAATTTAGTTCAGATGAAATTGATATATGAAATACAAATACATAAACTAATTAAATCATCTGGGTAGATGAACATACATATTCGCTTATCTAAGTATAAAGTATACTTTTTGCTATAAGCCTATGGTCATCTAGTATTCTATTGTACAATCAGAAAGGGTTTCGATGTTTGGCAATTATATAATTCATATATATTGAATTCTATACATATATAGAATATTTTTTTCGATAATTTCCGCAGTTCTGAAACCTCATGTAGCATTATAAAGCTAGTTGTAGTTGTATGAAGATCAACAAACTATTACGTATACGTCGCGACTTTTATAATAAAGTGCTTTATTAATAAGAATCGCTCACGAAAAATAATTTATGTCGGAAAAATTTACAGGCCGAATAACTCGAGTCGCCTTAGAGCGATCGTAAAATAATACGATGGCATGATATCGATCTTCGTAAGTAGCTTATCAATTTGGGGGGCTTAGCGGCTTCCATACGTATAGGCATTTAGAATCGCAAATTAATGTCTTGTCGATATTGTTTTCATTGTCGGTCCTATTAATAGATTGGAGAGCTTTTTATGATAATTATAAGTATACCTTAACGTGTGGGACATTACGGGCTAGTATTATACAGTATATATACCTTTGCCTGTTCGGAGTATTAATAAAAGGTAAAATGTCCATGCGAGTGTATAATGTAATTTTCATTATTTTCTTCGTGATTTAAGAAGTGTTGTTTAACCCAGGTTATAACTAATTACCTATATTGCATGTATCGCATACGTAATATTTTTACCCCAAATCTAATAAACATCATATAATTACCATCTACATTTAACTGTGTAGATATATCAGACAATTCTTAGCAAAGAAACAAAACATTATTTTACTTTTGACGAAATTGAACTTTAAATACCTACAATAGTACTTATTTTGATGACGTATTCGAATCTGTACTTTCAACGAATGTAAATAATTATATTGGTGTTACGCTTTTTCAGAGCCAGAATCAGGTAGTCAATTTATACTTACTTGTCCACTTCCGGCCAAATCACTGCAATGAAGCGTGCAGGCGAGCCATCCTTCTGCTAGGTTATTCAGTAATTTTTTTAATACAACTAAGTTGGCAAGCGATAAAAAAGGCTCAAGACACTTATCGGCAATCTTATACTATCGTATAAGCTTCTAACACAAACCTTTAAAAAATTTGATCCAAGAGAAAATTTTTACTCAGTTCACTTAAACTCGTGAGTCATTAAACGAACGATCCTTTTGTCTGCCCTATCACCTTGTGACGTCACGATCAGGTAGCGAGACCAAATTAGGTCGCTCACCGCATTATATCGGTAATAGCTAATTAGCTGTAATCCTGTAATCGGTCAGGTTAGAGAATCGGCCACCGGGGCCCTATTTGCGGCCGCCGCGATTAGACCCATAAAACTCGGCCCATCTTGATAAGGGATGCGCGGAAATCGACAGCGGAGAGCAGCGTGTGTGTTGTGTGCTGCGAAACGAAATTTATGTGGTGGCTATGCGCACAGTGTCAGTAATAAGTAGGCCAACTCGGCCCCACGCGAGAACAGACATTTGTTTAACTAGTTTTTTGTCTGGCAGTTTCGCTTCTACAGTTCCGAAGCGCAGGTGTGCTACCGGCATAAGAAGGCGGGAACACGTTTTCTGGTAGAGTTCCATTTTCAAAATAAATGTCGCGAGCGTATTATTCGTGCACCATCACCTTCGTCAAAGACATTATAAGAGTAGACCAACAATGCAAACGAAATGTATGAAGTCCCCTTCAACCAATTTTGATATGATAATAGCTAAATAAATAAGCATAATTAAGACTCATCGGTAATAAATAATGTTACAATGTGATTTAGTTTTTATTACTGTTCGTTTTTTACACTACAAAACGAAGTTATTTGGGCATGTTTAAGTATTTTTATAACTTGACGCACGCTCGACAGTCGAATGCAGTACAAATACAGTATGAGTAGCGGCCGCCTGACCGCTGTTATGGTTGAAGGGGGTTTCTTAGAGGCCGCGCGTATTGTCGGTCTATCTCTTATAATGTCTTTGACCTTCGTTATCGACACTGGCCGTCAACCAAAATCTATAAAAATGCCTATTTGTGCCGTTTTGTGCTGTAAAATCTATAAAACGTAAAGGACACAAATATGTTGTGATCTTTAGATGCCACATACGGCAAATAACAAATTGACCCGCGCGGCCTTCATCAAATAAAGGGATTGGGTTCGTCTAGTATAACATACTCGTATCTCTTTGTCCTACCACCTCCCAAGGCCATACTATTGTTGTTAAATCTATACTATATAAAGCTCGAAGTACACGGAAAAAACGTAAGGGTTAAAAATAAATAAAATACTGTTGAAAATAACCCAGCATGTTTGTCAATATAACGCCTGCAAAGTTTGTAGCTAAAATCAAATATGTCAACTTTGTTATCATTACTTGATAAGTATTAACCGTTACAATTTGTTAATAACACTTCTTTATTGATAACATAGTAGCATTCATTAGTAACAACAAAGTAAAATCGACTGCATTTAGCCAATTTTACTAGGTTACTACAACCGGTTAACTCGGTAACTGCTGCAAAGTTACTCGGTTTTCTCAAACAACTTATTAGGCTACTACAACCGGTTCACTCGGTAACGGCTAGTTACTCGGTTTTCTCAGCCAATTTATTGAGTTACTACTAACGGTTCACTAGGTAACTGCTGCAAAGTTACTCGGTTTTCTCAAACAATTTATTGGATTGCTACAACCAGTTCACTCGGTAACTGCTGAAAAGCTACTCGGTTTTCTCAGCCAATTTGCTTGTATCCCACTAAAAAAATAAGATGAATCATTGAAGTCAAAATGCTCGTTCACGACAGCTTTAATTTCTTCATCATCCCCAACTTTGGCGATGTTTTCGTCTGTGACGGCGGTGCGGTGCGGGGGGTGTTCTTTCAACTTGTCCAACGTTTGACTGTGGCAGGACGATGGTCCAGATTCTGGATAAACTGCAGACTTTTCTTCAAAAATCTCCTTTGCCGTTTTCCCCTTTTTTACGAGGAATTTTATGACGGCACGATGTTCCAATTTCGTGTAATGCAGCGATGACTCAGATATGTTGATGTTTACAGATCTTCTTTCACAAAACACTAGTGACTAGCGCGAGTGAGTTTCTGGTTATGAGTGGGTGCGAGATCGATTTACCGTGGTTGTTTGTTGTTTTAGCTGAGCAGAGCGGTTATTCCTCTTTTTGATTTCTCTAAAGGTTATTCCCAATTAGGTAACTCGGTTGTTACATAGTTTAGCAATAATGTAGTTTGCTATAACTAAACGATTATATTTACTCATTTAAAAGGAAATAAGTAACGTGACTCGAATTAATGAATTCATCTTATATATCAATAGATCAGTTGATGTCTTAAAATCAACCAAAAATTACTCGATTAAAATCAATAAACAATTAGGTTGGAATCAAATAAGTTCTACTTATCTATTATTAAATAAAAATGTTTGTAAAAATCAACCAATTGAAATAACTTGTTTAAAAACAACAGCATACTTATTAAGTGTTGACAAAATCACTTAATAGTTTTGGATCATGTTTGAAAGTGTTAAAATTTACCAATTAAGGTATTTGTTAATAATTAATGTTTTATTTGTTATTAGACAAGAATATTTAGCAATACACACAGGTCTGCTTTATACCAAGTTCACTTAGACATCTTTAGTTAAGTCTTAGTTAAAATTTACCGATGTGATTTTAACCGAGCCAAAAAGGTACTCTGCTAAAATAATATTTTTTCAGTGTATAATATATCTGTCGATAATAGACTAATGACGTAGGACTGACGCTTTTAGTTTGATAACAAGCAACGAGCGAACTACTCGTAAATAACAGGTGTTTATCTGTTTTGCCTCGTGCACTTTTCAGTTAGCAGCACCAGAATGACTTCTTACGATTTCTATTTTACTTTTTTACACGTCAAAAATGTGTAGCGTAAATAGTATTTTTAGTGGTGAAACAATTCATCTTTTATTATTTTTACGGAATCATTTAACGTAAAATTTGCCGCAAC
Organism: Schoenobius gigantellus; assembly: GCA_963935595.1. Taxonomy (NCBI): domain Eukaryota; kingdom Metazoa; phylum Arthropoda; class Insecta; order Lepidoptera; family Crambidae; genus Schoenobius; species Schoenobius gigantellus. The sequence goes on along the minus strand of OZ012553.1, from coordinate 24,506,605 downwards.
ATTAGTGCTATCATTGTGTACGTGCGTCGACGCATAAGCATTATTCGTATAGGACCTACTGAGTTACTTATACTATGTTTAGCGTCGCCGGCGGCTTTACTCGCGTTAGAAGATAGGTAGAGTAACGTAGACATTTACTGGTATAAGTGTAACAATTCTGCCTATGTGGAATATCAGTGCAGTCGCAGGTTCCAAGCGCATCTCTCAAAATTCAGCCTTTATAAGCCATAGATTGCCAAACTCAATCAAAATCACAGACTCAGTCGTTAATTTGATATAATTTTGCGTTTAAAGTATTCTAGTGGACGCAATTTAATCACTTATTGGAAGTTACAATTTACCTTGATATCGACTGAACTTATTAAAGAAACTTAGAAATTCAAATTATTTTATTGTCGTGTAAAAAGAAATTTACTATTGTCATTCGAAATGCGGCATTTGATTCATTAATACTAGTGAATTAAACTCTCTTTTAAGCACTGAGTGGATAAAAACATTTTGAATTTTGAACATGCACAAATTATGAAAAATATCAATAAAACGTGCTAAAAGTATCGACTCGCTAGCAAAATGAAGTTATTTCATAGATCTTTATACAATCAATAAAATATCCCGCCAATTTTACTTAGTACACATTATTATAATAAAATGAGTTCTTTCAGTGATGTAAGTGAGACACTGACTCCGATATAATTTCATAATAAAGCAGCAATTCTAGCAGATAATTTGTTGTCACCAAAATCTCAGGAGCTGTACCTGAAAACATACAATTTGTTCTTCGACGGGAAAACCGCGAATGGCGTCGACTCCGTATTTCTTAATTATTTCAAGGAATTAACCAAAACTATAATGCTTATATTAAAAGCTTTGTTTTCTTGTTACCGATTAGATAGTAAAATGTCATAACTATAAATAGGTACAATACTGATATATATTTTCTCGCAGTCAATGGTAAAAATTAAAGTACGCAACTTGTGAAAAAAAGATTTTTCATCTCGAACCTTGTATCCCTTGCTCCGCTTAGGATTCTACTCTTAGAATCCTTCGCTGCTTTTGGAATCCAACTTAGTCTCTCGAATTAAATTCCCCTTTTTTCCGCTTTTTGTAATCTACTATTGTCTTCATCATAAGCTATATTGAGTCTAAAGGTATAACTTACTTGTAATATAAGCCACGGAAAATCACAAGAATAGAATGAGATTATCTCCGAAATTATTAAAAAAAGTCAAAAATATGTAAATATTTGATTCTACTATACACGTTTGATATTGCGGTTGTAATATCAGTATTGACGTAAATCGTGCGTTTTATGTTTCAAAAAATTCACCGAAATACATGTTTCTTTTTAATTTTCGCTTTCATTACTTTTTGTTTCATCATACGTTTTTATGAATTACTCAAATACACTCTCACCCACACACAAATTAATGTTTAGTGCAAGACACTTAAATAGTTTGTACAAATATTAGTTTTAGTAATCATGTCCAAACTCAGACAAAAGCATGCAAAAATTAATTTGTTACATTTATGTATTCTTCGGTTCAGTGGAGTAAAAAGAGATATATAGAATCGGTCCATTCAGCAAACTTCACTTCACGAATCTTTTACGAACTTTTCAAATTCTTAACACTTCGTTTTGTTTTTGTTCATAGCCTGAACTTTAAATTTTAAACATCGTATTTAATACTTTAGGATGGAGAAGTAATGAGCATAGCATAAGAACAACAAATATGTTAAAGTTTTGATTGTTCTCTCAAGCCTGCAATGTCAGACTTAAAATGTTGTCCGACCTCTCTCAAGACAGCTAGCAAGAAAGGCAAAGGAATTGAAGCTATAGGACATCGGGATTATTATTAAAAACAATGTTCACAGTCTTATAAATAAAAAAGCAGCTCCGTCTGTAACGAACGGAGCTATTTTTGCATTCGAAACATTGCAGATGACTCCAGCTCGCAGTTCCTAAACATTCGTTACCCGACCGGACCGAACTATTATGATTTTTGAACAAACTTTCGTCTCCAGCCGCCCCGTTAACGTCAGTTAGCAAAATTCCGACTGCATTTGAATACAGTTTTATTAAGCCTATGCATATTCAAACAGTTGGTCTTTGTTTCGGGGAGTTGTAAAAGCTTACACGATACAGTACTCTCGAGTTGAGAGTTTAGACACTGAAATGAGACATATCAGGTGGAATGAAGCTTTCCTAATGGTGAGGTAGTTTTCAAAAGTTAATTTGTCACTAAAAATGTGGTGTACATCTGTATATCTTCATTAGATAAAATAGGCTGTAGACGCTAACTCTAATATGAATTCGTATTTTACTCATATATTTTTGGTTCAATAGATTTCATTTATACATGTTTGTTTTATAAGTACGTACGTACGTAAATACGTACATATTAATTAATAGGGTATTATACAAAATGTCATGAGTCACCAATATAAGTTGGCAATGTGATAATGAAACGCACGTTAATATCCCTTGGAAATTGTATAAAATTAATGAAAATAAGTAGGTTTTTTTAAAATTAACATTATTACACATATTAGCCCTCCAAGTATTTAAACAATACATTAAGCATGAACAACTTATAATTACAGGACTATTTTGGAGACAGGATGAAATTTCTTCTATTTAATCAGTACGTTTATTAATATAACTACACTAAAAAGTACCTATATTATTTCGTAATTTTATACAGCATAAAATTGAAGTAACGTTGTCACTCGCCACTTAGGAGCGAATATAAGTCAGAGATGGGGGGGGGGGGGGTTTGCAAGGCAGCACTGCTGGCGCAACGCAAGCGCGCATAGGGTGACCATAATTATTGCAAATGCTGCGGATATTTTTGTATGACGCAATTTTGATATTTTTGTAAGAAACTTTTTAGAACAATAAAATACGTGTCTATTAAATTTTTGCGAAGTACACACGCTTTAATTTTGAGCACCGACTCCGAACTATAATAAACTGTATAAACATAAAAATTACAAACTTTTATTATAATCATAGGTATACATTTAGGTGCTCTTTGAAAGATTCCCACCTAAAAGGAGGCAAGCCTGTTGCCATTCACCCCCCACTTAAGCCCATATACGTGTAGGTTCCACTACTCTACATATACGAGGAGAAATTAGCCAACTACATCACGTTGGCCAAACGGCGGCCCTTACGCCTAACTCATAGTGACGCGCGGTGGCGATAGCGAGGCACCCGCTATCGTTTTAACTTCATGGAGTTTGCTATGACAGGCAGTACGAAATCACAAGATGACGTCATAAACAAGAGCTAAAACGATAGCGAGTGAGTTAGGTGGTAGAACAGCAAGTTAGATTTTGATTCGAAATTTCCATCTTTTCACACAGTTATTATAAGTCATTACCTAGTGCAAGCACTAATTCCAGACTTTCCAGATGGAATTTCTTAGTCTTATTAATTTTGCCTGATATAGGGAACTCCTGGGACCTCGTGATTAGTTATCGTATATGTAACCAACTAGACCAAAGACGTATTCTGACATACCGTGTGTCATCTTTAACAATAATTATTATAATAATTTATTTAATTTCCCAGAATACAAATAAGAAATTACACATCTTCGCCACTGGGTCACCGAGCTAAAATAAGTAAATCAGGGGGAATGAATGTAAAGAAAGGACAATGTCGAAAATCGCCCCATGACCAACAAAGATTTGATTTACGTCATAATTATATGCATATTTTATAACACTCATAACAAATATATGTATTCGACGGACAAATCAAAAATATATAAAAGTACTTTTAGAAACAAAACCAAATGAAGTAAAATATAGGAATGGTTATTGTTACCTTTGCTCGATTGAATAGAATTGAGTCGATTTTATGTAGGTATGGACATTTATTTATTTGTATAAATTAAGTTTTTCATAACTTACAACGTAAATTAAATTAAAACATACGTCAATTGACTACTCACCCGCTATCGCATATAAGTTCGTCGTATTTTTGACTTGCTTTATAATTTCGAGATTTCTTGTTCTTTACTACGTGGCTATAATTGACGTTCTTTGATTGACTGCAATAATTATTATTTAAATAATTGTATAGGTATGGACTATGTGTATTGCTCTAACGATATAAAGTGTTACTTCAACGAACCTCAAAATCTGATTAATTTTGATATTTAATTCGATTTCGAAACTTGTCCGTAGTAATTGACGTGGACGTACAGTATTTATTAATGTCTAATTATACGAAAATCATTTTTTCACTGCTGTTGGTATTGGGGCGAACAATGTATGGACGCAGAACAATGTCCTTTGCTAATGGTAAGGTTGTTAACGAGACGACATTTTTTTCTTCTGGCATTATTAATTTTTCATACGAGTATATTTATTAATTTTTCAATTTATTGAACATTTTTGCAGTCACAATCGATAACCACGCCGAATGGAAACTATTTTTATAACAAATAGTGCTTGTTCAAACGTTTCCTCACGTGATATGATGGGTTGTGTATGATATTAAAGAAGATAGAGAATCCTAGAATTTCCCCATAGCTGGATTGGAATCCAGTTAGGTCGTTTTAATATTCGCACAACCTAAATATAAAACGAATAAAAGGTTCAGAATTTCTTCAAGCTTATTCCTGTTTATACGTCGTCGGAATTACACAAAGGTTCCCGCGTCAGACAGTCAGACGCTCAAAACAAAGTGTTACAATTAAGTCGTGACCCGACAAAGTTCAACAGTTTTTCCCTCGTAATTCTATTACATTATTAAGTTACCTACACCGTGTAAGGAAGATAGTGATGGGAAAAGCAATTCTATAATATCGATAAATTTTTATGAAGTACGATTTTAAACAGGCTTTCATCTGCTAAGTAAACTGGTCTTGGATTAGAAATCATCTACAAATCCAAAGATTTGAGCATTAATCAGGTCATACTCGTATAAGCTCTTCCAAAAAAGTTGGATTATATTAAGAGAAGTTGTTGGTATATCCCATCAAACTGAACAACTGTCATTTAAGACCAATTCTACAATCAATAATTTCTTTTCGATATCAGAATTGTCCCCACAGTGAATATTGGTAAATTCGATGGTCTGGACAACTAAGACTAAGGCACTTACAAGCACTTATTGATGGCAAACAAAATACAAAATCTAATCGACCAAGAATTTAATTTAACTAAGATATTTAACGTTTAATCATTTAATCCAACCGTAATTAAGATATATGCAATTACAAGTAAAATAAAAAAAATTAACTACAAATTAAACTATCAAGCTTTTGTATATTATTTTATTTTTTCATATTTACCATATGAATAATCAGAACTTGCACTATCTAGTAGGTAAATACTAATAAAAAAATTCATACAGAGTTAATAAATATAAACTTTTATAAAAACTAGAAAGTTGAACTTTGAATACATAATATTATATCAAATTTAACAAACGTTCCGATGTTGAGCTATTTATTTGAATAAAAAAAACATAACATTCACTCACTCCACGAACACAGTCATGGCAAAAAAATTGTAATGTACCTACGTACTACGTTCTATCAAAACGCTACACGAAACACGACTCACTTTATAAAATAACAAAACACTGAAACAAAACTCCTAAATGTTATTTCACGGGAAGCAAGCGACAAATTGGTTGTAGCCTTCGCACATCACTATTGATGTCGTCTCGCGCTTCTCAAAGATCGCTAGCTGAAAACTTTTAATACTTTAACTCGACTTTCACTCAATTTAGCTCCGCGCCTCCCGTTGACACGACGCGATCACGATGCGATAACGCTAACTAACGATCGTAAACATTTTGCCCTTGTGTCTTAGCTTGCCGAGCAAGACGTGTAACCATCGGCCTTTTTAGGGTTCCGTAGCCAAATGGCAAAAAACGGAACCCTTATGGATTCATCATGTCTGTCTGTCTGTCTGTCTGTCCGTCCGTATGTCACAACCACTTTTTTCCGAAAATATATATAAATAGAAAAAAAAACAATAAATTCCATAAACATAAACCTTATGCATAAACCGTGAACCATTATTTTCTAATAATAAAAATCCCTTAGAACTAAACCTCAAATTCTTTTTTTCATCAAACCCATAAGTGTGGGGTATCTATGGATAGGTCTTCAAAAATGATATTGAAGTTTCTTATATATTTTTTTTCTAAACTGAATAGTTTGCGCGAGAGACACTTCTAAAGTGATAAAATGTGTGTCCCCCCCCCCCCCTGTAACTTATAAAATAAGAGAATGATAAAACTAAAAAAAATATATAATGTATATTACCATGCAAACTTCCACCGAAAATTGGTTTAAACGAGATCTAGTAAGTAGTTTTGTTTAATTAGTCATAAATCGTAAACCGTAATTTACCTTTCATTCAATCAACTAATTATAAAAATAAAAAAAAAACATTAATTTTCATAAATATAAACCGTATGCATAAACTGTGAACCATTATTTTCTAATAATAGAAATCCCATCATTTAGGTACCTAATTTTAATGTTTACTTATCAATAACTTAATTTAAAAAAATACACTATTACTAAAACATCGATCAAAGTTACAACGAACTACAGGAACTTTTATATTATGTTACTTGTTGCTACGGAACCCTTAATGGGCGAGTCCGACTTGCACTTGGCCGGTTTTTTTATAATTTCAAAGAAACCACTATGCATGGTCGAGAGTTAGGCTTTGATTATACAAAAGCAATAGTAAAAGATCTTTTATATTTTGTCTAAATTTGCCTTTTTTTCATTTTGTTTGATTACCATTATCTCTCTGTTTAAGTCAAAGAGGTTTTAATTCATAAAATAAAATCGTTACTATTAGTCACGCAAATAGTAAATTGAAGAAAGACAATAATAGTAAAAATCTAAATGGATAACCAGAGGTATTAGAAAATCATGTATCACTAAAAGGCAACTTCGTTTTCATTACTATAAAAATAAAACTTCTGACTCAAAATCTAGATATCTTAACTATAATAAACTACTAAAAAAATTTATAAATACTTCTCAAAAGATAATTAACATTAAATACATAAACAATTCAAAAAATAAATGTAAATCCTCATGGAGTATTATTAATAATAAAGGTCCAGCACTTATTACTGAAAACATACAAATTAAATGTAATGATGCTATTGTATCTGATCCCGGAAAGGTTGCAGAAATATTTAATGAATATTATACAAATCTTCCTGAAGCTACACCGACACAAGACGGAATAAAAAGCAGATTAGACAATCGAAATACATACAAATCTAGTATATTTCTAAAACCCTGCGATTGTCATGAAATTATAAAAATAGTAATGTCCTTGAATAATACACGAGCTGTAGGCTATGACGGTATCGCCACGACAGTCTTACGACGTTGTTGTGGAGATATTATTGAGGTACTTTGTTATCTAGTGAATTGGTCATTTGAAGCAGGCTGTTTCCCTGAATCTTTAAAGTTGTCATTAGTGAAACCAATGTATAAAAAAATGACACCTTGGATATAAAAAACTATCGTCCTATTACGTTGATACCAATCTTATCCAAAATATTTGAAAAGGCTATGCACAAGAGAATAACTGAATACATGAATAAGTTTAATATAATCAATATCAATCAAAATGGATTTCAAAAAGGGAAATCAACTACTCTAGCAGGTTTCAAAATAGTTCAAGAAATCCTTAAACACGTAGATCAAAGTACATGTGTCTCTGCTATCTTGTTCGACATGAGCAAGGCATTTGACTGTGTCTGTCATAACGCACTTTTAAATAAATGCTACTTTTACGGAATCAGGGGTCCTGCATTTGAGTGGATTAAAAGCTATCTACTTAACAGAAATCAATGTGTTGAGATAAATGGTATGAATGAACTGAGTGAGATTACAACTCATAGGTCTTCTTTTAGAGTAAATAAATACGGTGTACCCCAAGGGAGTGTCTTGGGACCCTTACTGTTTCTCATCTATATTAACGATCTGCCAGACATTACTAAATATCACTGTACATTATTTGCCGACGACGTGTCTATTGTATTAGGCAACAAAGATATTAGTGAACATGACAAAGAGATATATAATATAGCAATGAAATGTATAGAGTGGCTGACATAAAACAATCTTACAGTTAATATTTCCAAAACTAAAATTGTTCACTTTTTCAATCGGAAACGTAAATGTCCTAATCTTAACATAACTTACGAAAACGAAGCCATAGAAGAATGTACTGAAACTAATATTCTTGGTATAAAACTTGATCAAAATTGTTCATGGAAATCACATGTAGAACATTTAAACAATAAAATTAACAAGTTCATATTTGCTTTATGGAAAATATCAAGAATAACAGATTATGAACCGCAATAATGGCCTACCATGGATACATTATGTCTCTTCTTCGGTACGGAATGGTTTTGTGGGGTAATGCTGTAAAAGTAAATAGTCTATTTATAGCCCAAAAAAAATGTATCCGTGCCATATTTAATGTACCTCCATGGACACCATGTACTCCAATATTTAAGAAATACAAATTATTAACATTGCCTAGTTTATATATATTCGAATCATGCAAATTTGTTAGAGCCAATGCTAAACTTTTTGAAAAATTTGAAGATCGGTATAAATATAGTAATAGACATGTGGGACAGTTAGCGATACCACAAATGAAAACAAATTTGTACAGCCGAAATAGCCATGCCATGAGTGTTCGAATTTACAATAACCTACCCCAAAGCATCAAAGAACTTAACGGTAAACTTTTAAACAAAACTTTATTTAATTGGCTAGTTACAAATTGTTTTTATTCGGTTACAGATTATTTGACTTATAAGCATAAATTATATTAAAAATGACTGACATTTTATTATAATAATTTAATTAACATGTAAGAGTAATATAATTATTAGGTATAGTAATATAGTAAAATGACATATAATAATAATACAAAATATAATACGAAAATTAAAATTATGTAATTGTAAACTGACATTCACATGCCACAAGTTGGTAAGACGTGCTGTTCAGCTACTCATTTTGTTAACATTTATACCATGCCTTGTGTGAATAAATACTTTGACTTTGACTTTGACTTTGTAATACTAAGAAAAAATCCTGCCACCAAAACTAAGTAAGTAGATCAATAGTGCTCCACACAATTTCAACACCACACGGGATTTTTTCTTAGTATGACTATCACGCTCATTTAATTAACTATTTGCTGAATATACGAAACCTGCATCTTAGCTTCAATCACCACGCCCGACCAGAAAAGTAATCCAATATGCTTATGTATTACTAGCTGTGCCCGCGAACTACGTTTTGCCATAATATTTCTTTTCCCGATTTTGCAACATTTTTCATTGATGCTCAGCTCCTATTAGTCGTAGCGTGATGTTATATAGCCTAAAGCCTTCCCCGATAAATGGACACAAAAATATTTTTTCAATTTGAACCAGTAGTTCCTGAGATTAGCGCGTTCAACCAACCAAACAAACAAACTCTTCAGCTTTATAATATTAGTATAGATTTAGAGTGGGTGATTGAGGGGGCAGATGTAAGGCTTACAAGATGGGGGATTACAAGAATGTTGAAATGAAAAGCGTAAAAAAAAGAAGGCTTCAAGGTTAAATATCTTAACTCAGCATAGACTTTAACATGTGCTTATTCACACAAAATTTTAATTTTTACTTATAAAAATGGCTATACAACATAATTTAGGGGTGTTTAGGCCTTAGTCAACCACGCTGGCCCAGTGCGGATTGGTAGATTTCAACCTTTGAATTTTAAATGGCTTTAGTTTACAACTTATGTTTTATTTATATTAAGACTAGCTTTTTGCCCGCTACTTCGTCCGCGTGGAAATCCTTTTTAATGATTTCCTTTACTAATCCCCCCCCCCCTCCCTTTTTACACCCTTAACGAATGCTTTCGGGGATAAAAACAATCTCCATACCAAATTTCATCTAAATCGGTTCAGCGGTTATTGATTCCCCATACAAACTTCCACCTCTTTTTTCTCTCCCTTAAGGGGAGATTTCTGCGATAAAAGCTATCCTATGTCCTTTCCTGGGACTCAAACTATGTCTATACCAAATTTCATCTATATCGGTTCAGTAGTTTTGGCGTGCAAGTGCGACAAACAGACAAACAGAGTTACTTTCGTATTTATAATACATATTAGTATGGATTGACTTATGATGTTTTTATATACAACAGGGACGCTCTTGGCCTTCATCTCACCTGATGGTAGATGACGTAAAGGCCAAAGATAGAAGCGAGCTTCACCTGGACTCCTCTTCAACTGAGGAACTGGCTATCTTACCTCTAATAGTCGGAATCGAACCTCGGACCTCTAGATCAATAGCGGATGGTCTCAACTACACGACCACAGAGGCAATTAGAATGACGTCCCACCTATAATGGTCTTCACCAACACTTAAACAAGCGTTTAAAGTTAACCGTCGATTTTTCACATTTAACCTATAGATGAATTATCAAAAACAGACGGTTAACTTTTCATCGCTTGATTAACGTGTTAGTGAACTCCAGCTCTTGTATATAAATAGGTACTGTAAATATTACTGACTAGAAAATAGGGCAACACGGAGTATTTCTCGTTTCCTCCAAAACAAACTTCTATTCCTGAATTTATGATCGTATTGTGTAACTCAAACAATAGAACGAGTAATAACGAATATAAAAGAATCGAAGATGACTAATTATCAAATATATTTTACAAAAAATAAAAACCGACTTCAAAAACACTGAAAAGTTTAAAATACTTAATATAAGAAATGGTACAGACAACATCACACTTCTATATTGAAGTCGGTGCCAAACGATGATCCCCTCTAGAAAGTCTTAAAAGGACATGTCCTCTTTTGGGCTAAAAATTTCATCATTAATTAAGCAACATGTTTCAGGTATTTTTGTAAAGAGTACTCAAAAATCTAGGGTTTAGAATAAAATTTAGGTTTTTTTAGGCCTGCAAATTCAAAAAAACAGCAATTTACTGATTGACTTTCATAGTATGTAAAACAAAGCGATTTTTGTATGGAAACCAATGACAAGTTACTGAAACGTGTCACAAACGAATAAATAAGTAACAAAAGCGCACAAACGATGTGATAGTGAGTGACTTTCTGACTAAAATTCACATAAATTACATTTTTAATGTTTTATCAAGATTTACTAAAAACATGGCTGTATGAACTTAGCTCCCTTTGCCTTTTCTTGCAGAAGTGACAGCGCCAAAAAAGCCTCGTTTAATTTTGTGATTTTAATGATCGTGATCGCTTATCAAAGAGAATAGTATACTACGGGAATCGCTTATAATCTAAGCAATCACAATACTTTTTATTAAGAAGTGCACAATCTTGTGTTGTTGCTGCAATGACTGTCAAATTAAAGGCAGCAGACGTTATAGATTTTTCCTTCGACAATAAACCCCCAGGTGACCACATATTGAATTGGATTGCAAATTAGCAGCATTGCAGGTCACTGCTGGTAACAAACAAGCATCTCTGACTCTGACCAAAAAAATTATACATGTAATCAATAGGTCCATGCTATTAAAATGAAATCTAGCACAATAAATGCATTGGTTGGTGGCAGATGACTTCTATACCTTACTTTGTAGCAGTGTGTTTGTGCAGCATTTGTTAGGATGAGCCCCTGGCTGTAGTGTCTAGTGTGTGATACCTGTTTTACTCTGCCTACTCTTAGGATAAGCACCTACCTCACAGTAATGAAATATCAACATAAATAAAATATACTGGTCTAACATACCACCTCTTAAGAATGCTACAGTTTTTCTATTTCAATAACAAAAGATTTTTTACAAAACAAATGCTAATTAATGAAGTCATTATAATGAACTAAGTGCAAAATTCTCTAAGATTACTATAATGCTAATTCTAGTAGAGACTACATACCCTCGATTTTATCATGGGTACTAAATATGTAATATGAAGTGTTGAATAATTATAATAGTGGAAACTATGTGAAAGAGTTGTAATATAGAAACTGGTTGCAGGGATGAAATAAAACCCAGAAATTATGTAATTGTTATTTATTCAATTTCAACATCTTCCCTCATTAGTACATCATTTCAAAATTGAGCCAGTGGTGTTATATGAGTTTGGTGCGGAGCCCATCCTAAATTCATGGATTTCATTTGATTTTTCCTCTTATCAGCAGTCTCATGTAATTTTCTTGAATATGTTCCCCAAACTATGACTTAGCTTGCTTAATTTAATATGTTCCAAGACTGATTAAAATTAAATTGAATATTTTCATTCCGGGGAACATTTCAAGTGTGGAATTTAAGCATCAATATGTACAAAGATGGCTTCTAATGCCCTATTTAAAATAGATTGACCACCAGGTCGGCTGGTCGCTTACTGCAGCTAGCAGTGTAAGTTATAAGATTTCTTTTGAAATAGGTAATTAGAGGACTTTTGTAAGTAAAATGTTAGTAACCTCTAATAAAACAATGGAATTGTTTGAATCAGACCCAAAGAGTATAACGTATAGTTAGATTTCTACTGGACAGGTTTTCCCTGCTTATATGGGCTATACCTAAATGTAAAGGTGCATATTGATTTTTGAAGCAATAACACTTTTATATATAAGTAAACATGAGTTTTTGAAATGCATACCCGAGAAACAATTCTGCAAAGGGATTCCTTAGCCCATAGATGACTTAATATAAACCTAAGGCCTTTTTAGGCTTTGAACAAACCTCACCTAATTGAGTTATGCAAGAGAACAATAAAACAAATTGTGTGACTGTTAAACCTGTCCAGTATTTACATACTATATCAGTGGAATTTTCTATATTTTCAAATTCAATTAGTTTCTGTTCTTTGATTTTATTGTTAGTAAGTCAAGCATGAATTATTTGGTGTAAACAATACAGTGAACTTATATTATCGTAAAAATGCAAAATCATATTGACTTATGTGATTTTCACACTCTGGCGAGTGTGAAAACATTACGAATATTTTACAATCCCCGAGGATCTTCTTTCTTAAATATAATGGTACCCTTCGACATTCCAAATTATAGCACTCTGGTACAAAAAAATGAGAAGTTGTATCAGGAGTGCGACTGTAACCTGGAAGTATAACATTTTGTTGTTCAATTCTTGGGTCTGGTTACTTCGTACGTTCAAATAACGAGAAAACTTAGTCCAGTTAGCAAGCCAATATTTAAATCACATGTAAAATTAAGAACCTGAGTATAGCTGTAGAAAATAAAAGATACTATTTTGTGAAAGGAAGGAAGGTTACACATATACACACAAACAATAAACAAAAGTCAAAACGACAGCTACAGTGGCATTGACAATGACTTCCTTTTAATTGCCAGTAAAAAAAACTAAATGTGGCCCTGCTAAAGAAACAATAAAAAAAAACATTTTTAATTTTTTTCTCCTAAATGCAGGCCTTAATATTTTTAATATTCATGGATAAACATCCTTCTCATAAAGTTCTATTTCCGTCATAAATTTTTAAACTGGTTAAAAAAGGTTCAGAATAAAATTCCACGTTCCATACAAAAAGTGGACATGTCCTTTGTCACTGACTTCAATATAGAAGTGTGATGTTGTCTGTACCTATTCTTATATTATTTTAAAACTTCAGTGTTTGTAAAATATTTTTTATTTGTAACTTTTAAGTGGATGGAATCTTTTTAGTGAAATGAACCCTAAATCAGGTATTAAATTAGGGTTTCCATCGATTTTCTTGAGATCCCATCATCAGATCCTGACTTTAATGATCTTGGGACTACCCTTGGAGTATCCTCTATCGAATAATCATCAAAATCGGTTCATAAACGACGAAGTTATCCACGAACAAACATAAAAAAAACAAGCATATACGGTCGAATTGAGAAACCTCCTCCTTTTTTGGAAGTCGGTTAAAAACAGACGGTTAACTTTTCATCGCCTGATTAACGTGTGAACTCCAGCTCTTGTATATAAATAAGTACTGTAAATATTACTGACTAGAAAATAGGGCAACACGGAGTATTTCTCGTTTCCTCCAAAACAAACTTCTATTCCTGAATTTATGATCGTATTGCGTAACTCAAACAATAGAACGAGTAATAACGAATATAAAGGAATCGAATTCTAACATGGAAATAATACTAAAATAACATACTGAACGTTTTACATCATAAGCAAAACTACGTAATTGATATCAAAGCGAAAAAGTTACGTTTAATGATTCGTTTTTAAATATCTAAATAAAACTTATACTTCGTGTGAGTTTCCACACAGGATCTCTCAGACTCAACCGCTAAAATCAAGTAATTCGCATACATTTTACTTATGAACTTGCCGCGGCACGTGTATAATGCAAAAAAAAACAAATCTAATCAAAACGAATAAGTTGAATACATTCATAAGTGATCATAACTATAAGCGAGTACGATCACAAGGTACGAGTATTTAAACGGATGTCACTAACAAAACAGGCGAACCTATCGAATAACCCTAAAATAGTGAAAAACTCGCCAAGGCTCAAACAAAATAAAACCCCATCACGACACGACAAATTGATGTCATTCATCCCTCTCTGGCTAACAGTCGCAACATATCACTCCGCGCACGTCCTCGACATTTTTCCTCTATATATTATTAATACATAAGTACGATCAGATGCACTCCTCGGACGCACAGCCTCGCATGTCTCCGTCCCTTTCTATATTGTTGGTTCTAGTTTTCCCAAGCGACCGGGCCTCGAGGGTAAAACTCCCTAGGGTCCGTATTGACTCTATGGAAGGAAAGTTATCTGTACACCTATTGTCGCCCCCACCCGCCACCCCGCCCGCTGAAAGACATCTTATGCGTTACATTTTTATTTCGCTGAACTTGGACATTTTAATTCCATGTCGGCACTTGTTGAGCTGCTACGAACGGATGCTACGGATAGTCGTAGACGTGATTATACGTTGCAGCATGCTTTTGGTTCAAATTGATATGGCAAAGCTCTAAATAAGCAATATATGTAAAGGTCAATATTGAATAGGACTATTTTATTTATTTATCTTTTTTTAAGTAATGATTCTATCAACGGTATGGTATAGACGATATTTATTACAAGATTTTATTTTTACTTTCACCTGTCCCGGAGTCTCTAATGAAATCTTGCAAGTTAAATTTGACCCTCTTCCCGGTTTCCGGGAATAGGATATTATTTTTTTATATATAACAGAGAAGCTCTTAGCTTTCATCTCACATGATGGTAAGTGATGATAAGGCTGAAGGTGGACGCGAGCTACACCTGGACTTCTCAACAACTGAGCTAATACTTAATATTATTGCTTTAGCGATAAACTTGGGTAAGACGGTGGTATCTACCCAGACGGGCACAGAAGAGAAGACCTGCCACCAACCAAGCGAAGCAGAAAAACCATCAGCTTTTTTAATGAAATGATTTTCTCGTTAATAATTTCTGTTCAAACAATTCTTGGGGTTCGAAATAAGCTTTTTTATATCTTCTATTGACTAATGTCGAGAGCGTTGATGGCGCTGTGGACTCAGCACCGGCCTTCTATTCGGGAGATCCGGGGTTTGATCCTGCCATGTACCAATGTGTTTTTTTATTTCGAATTTCATATGTATATTTATCCGACGCTCCTTCGGTGAAGGAAAACATCGGGAGGCAACCTGCATACACCTGCGAAGAAATTCAAAGGTGTTACCTATGAGAAGTCGACTAATCCGCACTAGGCCAGCGTGGTCGACTAAGGCCTTAACATCCTAACTTAGGGTAGACTCGAACCCCTCGGTGGGGACGTATTTGAGCTGTGATGATGATCATGATTGACTAGATTTCTCTAAAAAGATTTAAGTTTAAGGAAATTTGTTGCACGGATATTGAAATTACACTTAGGTGTGCTTTATCAGAATCGGAATCGAAGTGAATGACCACTGATGACTATACCTGTAAGAACAGCATACTGTTCTACTTACCAACAAGTAGTCGCCTTGTAACAACTTTGTATCTCTGTAAACGTACAATTCTTCTTTTCTCTCCAAAGAATAGCCTTTCTAGAATGCTCAGCTGTTTCACCAGCGCACTTTTACTTCGCTACGTTCAACTGAGCTGATTAGACGTCCAGATTCTAGGATTTAAGTCGAATTAAAAAATAACTTAGCAACT
The DNA here is from genome assembly GCA_963935595.1 of Schoenobius gigantellus. NCBI lineage: Eukaryota > Metazoa > Arthropoda > Insecta > Lepidoptera > Crambidae > Schoenobius > Schoenobius gigantellus. Next base: position 24,490,425 of record OZ012553.1, on the reverse strand, counting down.
AGGTATAAGAATATTGTATGTCGTGAGTCATTTTAATATTATTCTCACATTTAGTCCAAAGACTTAAAGGACAAATTCTTCAAGTAGCTCCACACGTTGGCCCCAACGCCACTCGTCCAACGTGTGGATCTAGAAAATAGCTATGGCTCTAACATCTGGGCAACGCTGCTTTAGCCGGGCGCAAGGCGTTGGGGCCAACATGTGGAGACGACATTGTGCGAAAGGGGCATTTTTCTACCTGTAGACATTTTGCGAAGTGGACATTCTGCGTCTAAGCGGGCGTTAGATGTAGCGAACTTATGCAAAGTACCGCGCTTGTGCTACAAAATTTTAAAATTTAAAAGAAGGACTGATAGACAAATTTTATTTATTTTTTAATTCCTAAGTACCTTTATTAGGTAATAAAATAGTAATCGTAGTTAATAAAGTCTATCTATAGGTAATAAAAACATGTTACTGGTGGAATTATTGTTATTGATATTTATCTACTGTTCATACTGTGGGCTAGTAAAAAGCCACACGAATATTATTCCGCAGTGGTTCTGCAGCAAAAACGTATGGAAACGACAATAGCTGCGGAAAAATAACATGAGGCTGTCACAAGCTAATGCCATTTCAATATATTTTTTTCTGCGGAACCACTGCGGAAAAAATAAGCGTGTGGTTTTTTCCAGGCCCACTGATGTTCCCAATTAAAGCTAAAAGTCACCTTGTAAGAAATTTGTACTAATAAGATAAGGCATAGCGCACACCGGACGCTAATTCGGTAATGCGCGACTAAGACACGCGACCGCCACGTGCGCCGCCGCCACGCGACAGATTGACGTGAAAGCGATTTGTTCGCCCAAATTGTTTAACATAATCACTAATGTATGTAGACAAATAAAAATGTCATTTCGCCTCCCTTTGATATTTAATACCCAATCGAACTGGGATGTATCATGTTCGTGTGCACTGTTAATCCATTTAGAATGATGTGAAAAGGCAATCTGAAAAAAAACATTATTTTAATAATTAAAAAAAAGAAATATAAAATTGGTTTAAATCTATTTATTTGACATTGTTTGCTACTTTTAGCTGACAAATATCTATACTCTATACAAATAAATAAAATTGAAGTGTCTGTTTGTAATGTCAAAATAACAAGTTTTTACTAAATGGGTATGAATGTATATCGGGTACCAATCACAAAAACATAATTTAAAAAAAAATTGTCTGTCTGTCTGTTTGTTCCCGCTAATCTCCGGAACGGCTGGACCGATTTTGACAGGACTTTCACTAATAGATAGCTAATTATACAAGGTATAACATAGGCTACTTTTCGCCAAAAGTTACTATTACACGCGGAAGAAGTCGCGGTCACAGCTAGTCCATAATAAAACTTTTGTGAAAAAAGAATAATATATGCTCCCCTTTTTTAATCAGTATACTGTAATATTTAAATTTAAATAAAATTATACTTAGACGTAATTATAACCGAATAGGCAAACCAAACACGTGCAACCAACTGTAACCTTTAAAATAAACTCATTTTAGCTTTATTCTGTCGAAATCCAGTTATTGAAAAATATCTAGTGCACATTCGTCTTACTACGCTGCTAAAATAATTGTTTGAAGTTATTTATTAAAGTTTGAAGCTGTAAACTATCTCAGTATATTGAAGCGATAGAGTTTAGATTTTTTTTTGACAAACAACAATCTCTAGCACAGTATTTGATAGCAACTTGTCCAAACTGGAACCTGCCTAACGGGCCATTAAGACACCCCGCCGAAATTAAATCACCATAATTAATTTCATAAAAACTGCCGCCGCGCCGTCTAAATAATGCGCCTACTATTTTGATGCTAATTCTGCAGTAACACGATCCCCATTCTTCGTACAATTAGAGGCAAAGATAAACCCATGCATTATCTAGTCACCAGCAACAATGGGTGGTATTGCCCTTGCTGTACAAAAATTGTTAGTATAATGTTTCAAGTGGGGCGCGAATAGCACCATGTGGGACTCAATAGCTAGTTTGTGACGCAACAATGATCGATCATTTTGGAATGATAACTATACTTTTGGGGCTAGATTTTTGTTTTATTCAGATGTTGATTTGTTCTGGCATCAGAGCATACCTCAACCGAAGACATTTATATTAATAAATTAAAAAGACTATCTCTTAGCAAAATCTCATATTATAGTGACTTTAACAAGTTAAATTCCTCGAACACATGAATTATTTATTTTTTTTATTTACCATACAACCCTTAGGGTGAAGTCGGCCGTACAAGGAACTCACTATAGTAAGTACCTACGCTCTCAAAATGTACTACAAGCTAACTGCACACAGTTATTCGGTTGTAAAGTTATAATTATTTTTTTACATTTTCATACCTTTTATCCATATTATGATTATGGTATAGAGAGCTTTACTCACTACAGAAGAAATGACTGTCGTACGTGTAAAAGTCGAACTACAATAATTATGAACAGATAGAGAGACTGGGTATGAATAATAATAATAAAAATCGCATTTATTTCATTCACAATGGCTAATGATAACAAAATATTGTTACATTTTAGTGATAATATTGTAATAATAAGATAAAAATAATGGTTGTGTATGGTCTCTATCATACCTATATTTGCTGCAAAGCTGCGGTACTGGCATTACTGTGTTCCGGTTTGAAGGGTTTCCGGTTTTTGCCGTTTTTAAGGATTTAACCGCCTCCGTGGTCTAGACCACCGGGTGTTGATCGGAAGATCCGGGGTTCAACTCCCCATTGGGGCAGAAGCTTTTCTGCTCGATTTGGTTGGTGGTAGGGCTTCTGAGCCCGACTAGCTGGCTACCACCGTCTTACCAACATTTGTCGCCATAATAACAATGTTAATAGCATTGCTATGCTAGAGGTGAGACAGCCAGTTCCTCAGCTGTCGAGGAGTCCAGGTGAAGCTCGCTTCCACCTTCGGCCTTATCGTCATTTACCATCAGGTGAGATGAAGGTCAAGAGCTTGCCTGACGTATGTAAAAAAAAGATTTGTACTCTATCTTACCTATTTTTGCTGCAAAGCTGCGGTTCTGGCATTACTGAGTTCCGGTTTGAAGGGTAAGACAGGTATCGAAATTACTGGGTACAGTGACCAAACATTTTTCATCACATGTTTGCAGCGTTTTACCCTGGTTCTAGATAGATTTGCAAATCTCGCAAAATCTACAACTGATAGCTTACTGTAGTCTGTAGCCACTTACCATAGGGTAGTTTACTGTCTTTGTTATATAAAAAAATAAGTGTATATCATTGCTTTTATTTTTAGTTTTGTACTATGAGTGGTTTGTGTATTAGCAACAATCCTCAACTAATCAGAACAATATATATAGGATTTCACCAAAGTCAGATAAGTTTTATACCAAGGATAAAGTCATAATTTACCGAATACTTATATTTTGAATAAACCCGTTGTTCGAGAATAGGTTTTATACCGTAGAATTTGATGGTGTAACAGATTTAAGACTAGGATAAATGATAAAGATGGCGTCTAATGATCAGCTGATTCACAAGCTGTCTAAAGTGACAGTTGTCGTAACTGACGTATAATCCTACTAGTTTAAAAATTAACTAATAGGCTATGTAATTTACGAAAAGAATAGACTATTTAATTTCGCAGCATTATCATTCATTCGTTCATTTAGTTCAATTTTAATTTGCCACAGATAAAATTAAACTCTATTTGGAAGAATGTGGTATAACGTAAAATGGGTTATCCAAGAATAATGTAGAGTATAATTTTATCCATGGTATAGTTATTCCAGTTTTGCGTTGCTGTTGGTGAAATCGGACCTAAGGGTACCTACCTATATTCTGCCAGTAGGTCCTGCTATCAGCGAATTCAAAAATGAAAAACAAAGTTAATCATTGACATATTTTAATCTCGTATTTCGTGATTTGTCTTTGTTCGATTACAATTTACATATCTTAACTGATACACGATTGTGTTAAACAATACATAACTAGATACATTTCATATTCAAACAATACACCGTTCGCCTCCCCTTGAAAATCCAAGCAAAGTGATCGGGAAATATTATTTTCGTATACACCTCTTCATATTGAAGCAAGATATTTTCGTTGTATTCCTATTCGCGTAGAGCTCCTATTTACTAAATACAGATATGTTGTGTTACGAGATATGGTCGACGTTTTACTAAACATCCTTTGGTGGAAAGCGATCGCCCAGACGAAACGATGTTACAAAATTTACAACACCGCAATTCACAGTGGTACTTACAATAAATATATCACAGACTTTACAGAAACGAAAGGAAAACATTACGGATTCGTTCAATAATAAACACATTACGTTACACCGGTGATAATTAATTTTTACATTTACACTAGCCGCCCTGAGCAATTTTGGTAAAGTGGGTGAGTATATAAAATCTACTGAACTACTCGAAACTAGCAATAGAACTAAGATATTATTATTTACATTTAAATTACAGTTTTATTTACAAAATTACTCCTATTCACATCGCAGCAGCACTGTAATACCGCCTTTACAAATTAAAAACAAATGGTACCCACTCGATCCTCATATTAAAACGTATAAACAAAAACAAGGACTAACATTAAACACGAGGTAAAATTGACAGTATAAAGTGAAACAAACAAATAACACATTTCAAAAATACAAAAATCGTATCATTATCGAATCATGAACATTCGAAAGATTCTAGTTACTTGGACGCTAGGGGCGCAGTCTGCGCGTACTGTTGAGCACTGCACGTTGGTAGGGAGAAGGGATTTACCGAGAACGGTGAAGAGACCAGACCACTCATTCCTGCGGACAAAGAAATAACATTAAATCAACAAAATGTTGTGAAGGCACATTATAATAAGCAATCTTAAGATTTTATGTCTTTAATTAAAATAAGATTAAAATAATTCCTCATAAAAACTCTCGCTGTTAACATCAAACTTGCAATAAAATATCTTGTCATAAATTATTTTTGTGGCCTGCATATCGCTTGTGAAGAACTAACTAAAACCTATTGTTTACTTTGTCAATGATTCGTATAACTATTGTCCACCCATAGCTTTATCTATCAGTGTTTATAAATTTATTAAAAAATCTGTTATGTTTTAACACTAGAAGCGCCGTTGGCCCATTTTTGTTCCACCCGCAAGCTTAAACGTCCCTAAATATTGTATTTTTTTACGGTCGTGAAACTTTTCGAAGGTCATTTAAGAAATATTATAACGATAAAAACTCGGGAGAGAGCGCGCGCGAACATAGACGTAAGCTCTACTAATAGTCTAGTAAAAGCGATTAAATAAACTAATTATTATAAATAAATTAAAAAATTGTAAATGACAATTAAATTTGAAGTTTGAAAAATGCAATCGGACTATATAAAAAGTATAAACATTCAAAAACGAGATCTAGCAGTCGTGACCTATTAATCTGCATAAGCTCAAATTTTACCTACTAAGCATGTTTTTCTTTTGAATTTTTAGTCGATGTTTACTTTTTATGCACACGAGTTTTAAATTCTTTTGAAATATTCTTATTATACAATAATATAGCAACAACCAACTCAACACAGCCAAATGAATGTCGTTTAGAACGTACAAACAAAATCAAACGAGACTAAAACACATTTTAAAAAAATCACAACACCACTGACTAAGAAGCGATAACCAAAGCACAAGCCAACTATAATGCCAACAAATTTTAAAGCCGACAAGTTTAAAGCCAACAAAAACGTACAAAGGAAAGGAACTACTAACATTGAACGGCGAGATGCTGCCAGTTTTGGTGGTGATGTGCATTGGACCGCGGCGGGCTCTGCCGCACTACAGCAAAGGCGCTCCTCAGTTTGCTCTCTTTGCACTGAGCCTCTTTCATCTCGGTGCATTTCGGATGAATGTTTGCCGGACAGTCAGCGCTCTTAGAATTCCCATTTCTTTCGTAATGCCCGCTATCTTTCGTGTTATACGCGTTATAGTGATGGTCAGATGATAAATGTCCATTCATGTTCGCCGGGTGATACGGGCCGAGGGACACTGGACGAACAAAAAAAAGGGGTTAACAGAAAGGCGGTAGGCTAAAAGCGTGCGTATAAAGCGACTGAGATATGAGTGTCTTGTTTGTTTTGGTGCTGAGCAGTGGATTTGTGCCATATTGTGGATATTTTCCTCGTGTTGTTATTATTTCATTGATGAGTGCAGATTTAATTGCTTTTGATTATTATATGAATGTGAATTTTGATTTAGGTGCCGATTTTCTACAGTAAAACGTAAGTAATTCTTTTCAATTCTAATACTCTATAGTAAAAATAAATATAAGTATTGAAAAATTCTATAATGCTAACATAATCATGATTTTATTCTAATAGTTTTTATGGTTTTATAACATATTATGTCTTTAACAAGCACATTGCTGACCTGCTATTAAGCAGTTACTATTAATCTATTGCACCCTTGTCAACGCTGCTAACACACAACTCCAATAGCAAAAAGACACTGAAAACGTATCCATATTCTGCCACCTCAAATCACGCGCAGGAATGACATGATGTTATTTGGCTGCAGTCTACTGTGAAATTGGAGGTACTTCATCATTCGGGTTCCTCATAGTTGCAATCATTGCAAGTGTATCGCATTATACCACCGAGTGCCGCGGCGAAAGTCAACCGTTCCCCACTCTACCCTACTGAAACATTCACGCGAGGTCGTGTTGAAGAGCGAGGTAGGCGGTGCGGGGTGTGCTACATATGCCAGAAGGAGGTAGGTGACACTCAGCCACTGTTGCAGCGTATCTAGAAATACTGCAGTACTAACGCGAGGTCGTGTTGTAGAGCGAGGTAGGCGGCGCGGGATAGTGCTGCAGATGCGAGAAGGAGGTAAGTGACACTCAACCACCGTTGCGGCGAATCTAGAAATACTGCAGTACTCACGCGAGGTCGTGTTGAAGAGCGGAGTAGTATTGCGGATGCAGGTAGGAGGCAGGTGACACCCTACCACCGCTGCAGCGTATCTAGATGTACTGCAGTACTCAAGCGAGATCGTGTTGAAGAGTGAGGTAGGTGGCGCGGGGTAGTACTACAGATGCGGGAAAGAGGTTAGTGACACTCAGCCACCGTTGCGGCGTATCTAGAAATACTGCAGTACTCACGCGACGTCGTGTTGAAGAGCGAGGTAGGCGGTGCGGGGTGTGCTACATATGCGAGAAGGAGGTAGGTGACACTGAGCCACCATTGCAGCGTATCTAGAAATACTGCAGTACTCACGCGAGATCAATTTGAAGAGCGAGGTAGGCGGCGCGGGGTAGTACTACAGATGCGGGAAAGAGGTAGGTGACAGTCAGCCACCGTTGCGGCATATCTAGAAATACTGCAGTAATCACGCGAGGTCGTGTTGAAGAGCGAGGTAGGCGGTGCAGGGTAGTATTACAGATGCGAGAAGGCGGTAGGTGACACTCAGCCACCATTGCGGCGTATTTTGAAATACTGCAGTACACACGCGAGGTCATTTTGAAGAGCGAGGTAGACGGTGCGGGGTGTGCTACGTATGCGAGAAGGAGGTAGGTGACACTCAGCCACCGTTGCGGCGTATCTAGAAATACTGCAGTACTCACGCGAGGTCGTGTTGAAGAGCGAGGTGGGCGGCGCGGGGTAGTGCTGCGGGTGCGGGTAGGAAGCGGGCGCAGCGTGCGGCGTGGACGCGGCCGAGCAGTACCGCGGCGACACTGAACCCCCGCTGCGCGCGTACTCCTCTAAAAGAAAAAGCCTGGGGTCAACACGAAATTACCGTTAAGTATCCAGGTCTTTGAAAGTCCACAATAAATGTTAGATCATTTTATCTTTTTTATGAAGTAACGTTTTTAAACGTAGAAGAAGAACGAAGGAATAAGGTTTGACAGAATTTACCATTTATTTGAATTATAATAAATTAATAGCTTTTTCTTAAGAAATGGTCTCACTGTTTCCTGGAAATATAAATGTTGGGATATCTATTAGGTACTTGTCTACGCAAAAACATCTAAGCTGGTTTTAATCATTCGAATTATTAACGATATTTAGTTTGTGTAATTTATACGCTGCACTAATACGCATAAGATCTTTTCAATCCGGCAAAGGTCAAAACACATTCTGACTTACAAGATCATGAACAAATTGCTAGCATTAGTTAGTTCATGATCTTAATTGAAACAAAGAAAAACTATTTCTGGAGTGAACTGAGTATGAGGAGTATGAACGCAGCGTTCATCTTCATTTGAGATGTTTGGCAGTTGTCTAAAAAATGATGAGCGTATTTGTGTCAGATATTTTAGTGGTAGAACTTGAGTTCCCGTACCTTCGGTCCACTGAGACGCTGCAGTGTCCTGCACGCTGACGGCCAGCTGGCCAGTGTAGGAGTTGAAGGGCATGCTGGCGGGAGGCGACCGAGGCGCGCTGAGTCCCAGCTGGTTGTTGCGGGGCATCGAGTATAACGCTTCTGCTAGGTCAGCCGCTCGTTTTAGTATTATTTCCTAGGAGATAAAGTACGTTTTTAAACGAAGATTCATTCCAGATGAATATGAGATTTATATAGATCTCAGGTAATCGCAGATTCGTCTCCTAGTCCTATTTAGTTACCTAGTTTAGGGATCTAGAATGTAGCGGATTGACATAATAAGATTAATCTTATTATTAGATCAGCATAGCTTTACATCGCCTTAGAATGAACATTGCTTTATATAATTCAAAAAAATCGATTTAATATTGAGATTAAAGTTGATATAAAATATATTGCATTATACTTATTCAAACAAAATTGATATCAAACGCCATATAATGAAACACATCATCTAATTCTACAGAAAGAATTAGATTTGATGTGTTGAAATATCTAATGTATTAAGTTAATTAAAACTGTGAGGATAACCAAACTCTCCGAAGGTTAATGTTTACTAGCTGTGCCCGCAGCTCTGCTTGCGTGAAATTTTGCTTGGTCGTAGCGTGAATGCTATTTAGCCTATAGCCTTCCTATAAAGATACATGGGCAATATAACACTAAAATAATTTTTCAATTCGAACCAGTAGCTTTTAAAATATTAGTATAGATGACCAGTGTACGAGTATATAGGTATCCAAATGTCTGATTTATTTTTTTTGCATTGGAATTGCCATCAACAGTGAAAAATAAAAATCCACTTAGATGTAATTTTTTTTTTGCAATTCCTTATTATGCTATATTTTATAATGTTCTGTAGGACAACTTATAATCTATCTATATACGCATTTCAAGAGGCGAACGAGTCTCTAAGCATACGTGTCATCCTATAACATTATTTATAATTCTATTTAAACACAAAAACTTTCAGTGACATTTGTGCTTCGATAAGGATAATAACATTAATATTTGAAGTAAACAGCAATATTACCTTTGGTAACTTTTCTGGGTCGCCAGGATGCCTAGGGATGAGTTTTTGTAGCCTCTGAAACCCGTAGTCAATCGTAGGCTCGTTGAGTGCTGCTATGCAAAACACATACAATTTTCAATTACGTTTCATATAAATTCAAATATAATATAAATTTAATACTAATGAAAATATAAAATTTCCTTTTTATAATTTTGAAATCTTATAGGAAAATAACTTTTAGCGCTATGAGGTAAAAAAAACATACTTCAAAAGTTGAAAGACGTTACATAGACAATATTGAAGTTATTAGATATAAGACTATGCAAGTCACCTAAGATGTCTTGTTAGTATTTAGAAAGTGAATTGATATAAAATTATACGAGTAGTGTTCAATTCACTCACTACTATATAGCACAGTTCCACTCACTCATTAAGAACTGGCAACACAAAAACAAAATCGATCATTAGCTGCCCCAAAAACAAATGGAGGCCTAATTGATGGATCGTCCAAGATTGCCTATCTGAGATCGTATTACGGCTTCGCGAGGAAAAAAGTCACTATCAACATTGTAATGAGATTCTTGTAAATATACGTTTTTCGCTGTACCGATGTTTTATAATTTAAGACTCTTTTGATACAGAATCGTGGTAAGGCTACAAAAATATTTTTAATACTTTTACTTTAAATCAATAAAGTAGAATACAGGCTCAACAGATATACGAGTAACACATACTGCTTAATGACAAACTAATAGGAAATGAATGCAAATCTGAAATAAATGTTTATTGTTATTGCAAGTTTTGATAAACGTATACAAATAGACACTTCGGAAACGCGGCGCGGTGTTATTTGAAAGTCGTACATCGTAATCGAAAATCGTACATTATTAATAACTTATATTTACCCAATAACATTTGCATATGTATCTTACAAAATAGGGTTTTTTCTAAGATATATGCATACATAGAATCGATGAAAGAAAGAAAAACTTGGTGAAAATAAGCGTGATATATTATTATATTATATGTGGGGACGTGATATTTGTGACTTTCAATTTTTTTATATAATTTGACGTTCAAATAATTGTTATAAACTGAATTTTGTTTGAAATAAAAGATTAACTCATTTTAAACTATTATTTTAGTTATTTATTTATTGAAAAAGAAACCACAACATTTATAACAATGAGAGTGCCACTTAAACCTCTGGGGTTTGTGTGTTATTAAATTTTATACTTATCATATTTGACGAAAGTAGTGAGACTTCGTACATTTTAATATCAATAAATACGAATAAAGGAATACAAATAACAACACATTTAGTGGGACGGTATATCAATGTGGGTATAAAAAGTACCTACTCGATTTTAAAAATATCTAGCAATTAGTTAGTTTTTAATGTCCTTAAAGACGCCCAAGTAGGGCAAGAAATAAAAACGTAACATACCTTACTTTTAATAATTATTACTTCTAATAAAATATACTCACAAACATAGACAAATCTGCCAGGCGCGCCTTTACAGAATTGCTTGCTCTTGTAGGATAGGGTGACTTCGACAACGCCCGGTATGTGTCTAGGAGGCGTCTGAACTCGGATCGCGTGGGACGTTATTAGCTGGTAACAAACTCTACAATTAGCTACACACTTTAACGTATACCCTTACTTTACTCATAAATATTGTGTAACATCCGAATAGTAACACTAGTAACACAGTGTTTGGTCGACCAAAAAGTGTTATACAATTATATAGCTAATTTTATATATTCATAATCAGCACATCAGATTGAACATGAATATGTCAGCTACAAAATTGCATAAAAACTTTTTAGTTGTCCAAAAACTCTTTAAAATTATGGACGATAATCCAAAAGTGCAAGGTGGCTCGATTTAGGTGTTCTTTAAAATACATAGACTTTTCTCACTGTTAAAATCTACGCACGCATCCAATTTTGAAATTCATTTGATAGATACTTGAAATGAAATGATAGTTGTATAAGCGATCGTTTGGTAGACTCTTACTCGTCCAGTAAGACCATCATCATCTTTTTGATGAGTAGGCATTGCCTCCATAATGCTACTTCAAATATAAAATGCTCACACGTTCGAGCCTCGCCTGTAATTTTTTTGTTATAAATTATATTTTAATCGCCTGCATCTTAACTTAGTATTTTTATATTTTAGTTATGAATTTGATCATTTGCTAAGGTTAGAAAAAATTATAGCCACTAATTTACATGAATGAAAAAATCAAACTTAATATGAAAAGCTATGCTCGTTGATTGTAACAATTTCTCACAGCTTGTAAATATTAAAGTTACTTTGACTTTGAAACAAGAACCGGTGAGCCGGAGAACAGAAAAGATTATTCTTTTATGTTAAAACAACTCAAAGTCAATTATTCTTTAATCGTGCGTACAAAGTCTTGGAAAACTGCTGGCAACATGGCAAATTAATATTCTTACCTCACTCCAAACAAGCATGGTTCCGAAGACGACTTGCAGGCCGTCAAAGAAGTTATCCCCTACTATGATTACGGTTGACCCGCCCGATGTCCAGCCTTCGCTTGGAGATATCGCCTTTATACAGGGCGTCGCTACTGGAAGGGGTGGATACAGGCCCGCTGTTGAAGAATATAAGCCATTTTACATGTATACAAACACGAACACAGAGATATCTTAAATTGCTGGAATCTTTGTGATGTGATGTACAATATTAAACTGTATATAATATTAAACAATATGTAATAATTAAAACAAACGATTTAAAATCATATTATGCTTTTCACAGCGCGAAGTAAGTATGTGCAAGTGTTACGTGTGACGATTTTTTACTTGACTGAGTAAGTATGCAATTTTCAACGATTTTCTAAGCGTGCATTTACCAAGTAATGATTATTAATATATGTAGCTCAATATAACAATTAGATCAAATAAAGATTGAGCATTGATAACATAAAGCTCAATATATTTTCACTAATACTTTTCAAGCTCCAGAAGACAAGACACAAATTAATTGACACAAGAAAATTTCTCACACAATTGTCTGTCATGTACTCTCTGTTGTTTGATATTTACAATTCTAACCGAAACATTTCGTAGTAACTTCTGAGACGTATAAATAGCACCCAAAGCTATAAATGGCGTCGCTCCAGAAAATTCTCTCGCCCCGCAAAAGTAAAGGCCGAATGTATGCCCGACAACTTAAAAGTTGAATAAACGCCAAACTACTAAAACTCGTTCCGTCCTACTTGGACGTTTATCTTTGACTGCTCCGGAAAAAGGACAATTGCACAAGACACTAGGCAACAAGGTGTTAAAAGGATTGCCGGTTTAATTGAAAATGAATTTAGATGTCGTTGCGTAAAGTTGAAGTTGGATCGGGGTTTTACGGTTGTTATGACGTTGTTCGACATCGGCGCGATGCAAGAAGGTTGTAGTGAGGGGGACACGCGTCGTAAGACAGGGGGAGCTGAAATCTCGCTAACAAAACGGCTCGGTAATAAAGACGAGAAGAGAAAGTGAATTTAAGGGGACGAAAGGAGATTACGTTCGAGGTTCTTTTTAATTTGACTGATATAATATTAATTTTTCCTTTTCCCCTTCACTAGCGGTATTATTTTAAATTTTAAGCCTCGAGCGGATGGTAGGTATTGCGATATTGGTTTTAATTTTTCATTCCCTTCATTCTAAGACACTTCATTAGGTCTTAAGCTGCTTATGTCGTCTAAGACAATCGTTATATTATCAAGGACGTCCGAAGGCAAATATAGAAGAAAAAAGTGTTTTCATCCACAGTTTTATCTAAGCGAAATTAATTACTGGTTAGTCATAAAATAATCTAAGCTTCAGAAGTTAAATTAGAATAAACAATTAGGTATAATCTTAAAACAAAATATTAGTACTCATTATAATAAAAGGAGCCCTGAGCCAGAAATTAATCATAGTGTTTATTTTCTTTAGTAGATGACATGACCAGGAGTCTGACAAAAGAATGACTACATGGCGACATTTCATTAATAAGAGAGAGAAGCATAGTTTGCGAAATTTAAACTGACATTTAAATACGAACATTTCACTATCTCGACCGCAGATATGTATTTGGCTCTTGACTAAAAGTTGAGTAAGAAATATTCTGTACGCGTGAGATTTTATCCGTGTAATACTGTCACGTGAATATACTGAACCTTCAAGAAGACTTATCCGTAACGTAGTACATCGATTTTTCCTTGTCTAATAGAGCCCTGTGCCAAATATAGGTATATGGGTCGAAGTGATCATGATCATAGCAAACGAATACTCAGAGAGCTATAGAAAGCGCTGGCCAATATTGCAGACGACCCTATGCGAATTCCCGAATACATTTGAAAATTCCAAATCGCAATGACAAGACGGCACCGGCGAAAGCTAACGAGGGTGTTGAGCAAATTTTCCCATTCGCACCGTGTAATCCCTCCGAGGCGGTTTCACGCTGTTCACCTCCAAACTTTACAGGCTCATTTAATGTGGCAGAGAGCTTCGTTTTAATCGTTGATTTCATTTAGAATTATCGGAAAAAAGCCACCGGGTGTGCGGCTATATTTTTTTATTGTTAATTTATTTTCTCGTGATATAATATGGCGATATGAAAAATAGACCTAGAGACATATCATTATGAAATAAATCTTTAATTTATAGGTATCCTAATCAAAACAACATACATCTTAATATTTGAGGGTAGTACGTTTAAATTTTGATAAATAAATTTACCGTCTGTATGTTTTTTTAATGTAAGACAATATAATATGTATCTCAATAACATTCACCAATATTTTTCCAAAAAATAGTAATATACAAACTTCGATAAAGCAAGAAATTCTACAGATGAACATTTATTTTAATATACCAGGAATACGTTTCTAGTATGTTCCGCGTATCGTTCTAAGAGAAATTATTATAAGAAAGTCAGCCCCAAATATTTTAAATCTATAGCAATATTAAATTGAAATATACGATCTGCAACCTCGTTAAATGTTCAAACTTTTTGCAAAGAGCATAATTCCTCACTATATTATCCGTGTTCGTTTCATGCCCGGTTCACCAACCCCCTACTTACCACCCCCAGTTGAAGTTCTTCGCGAAATGTCTACAGTGATTCCTTGCATACAAACGACGTTATATTATGACTTTTGCGCCTTTGTCACCAATTGACTACGTTAAAACGCCTTGTTTGACACGTTCGCAATTCACAACATATTGTGAAATCGTATCAAAACGGATGTTTGAGATTTGAGTTATTTTGAATGTAATAAATTGAGATTTATATTCAGAGGCACATTTTCTGTTGAATTTCTGATTGATTAAAAATTTTACAAATTCACTTAGTCACCTGTTCATTTTGGCCTTATTTTGGATTGAAAACTTGACAAATTCACTTAGTCACCTGTTAATTTTGGCCTTATTTTGGATTAAAAACTTTACAAATTCACTTAGTTACCTGTTAATTTTGACCTTATTTTGGATTAAAAACTTTACAAATTCACTTAGTTTCCTGTTAATGTTGACCTTATCTTGGATTAAAAACTTTACAAATTCTCTTAGTCACCTTTTAATTTTGGCCTATTATGTGTTGTCGAATACCCACCGCAAAACTCAGAATTTTGAAAAACTTGTAAAAAAAGTTCCACGCGTAAAGTAATACCCAATCTTCAATATCAAAACATATTATTATTTTATTAACACCTACCTTGGAAGTTATATTTTATCACATATAATTATGTGTACACCACGTCTCCTACACTATGTTTAATTGACATTATTATTTTATCAACACATATCTTGGAAGTTTAATTTTATCTCATATAATTATGTGTACACCACGTCTCCTACACTAGATTCAATTGACTAAATAAAATAATCAAAAAAAAAAATAAGCCAGTCGAGGCGTTGAAACAATAAAAATAAAATAAAGAAACAAAAACGTACAGGTGGGCTCGGGTGCTGCGTCAATACCTTCAGTTGGGTCGAGCCGCTTCGCGCGGCGGCCGTGCTTGCTGTTGTTGTGTACGAACATATTGTCAGATATCGCCAGCAGAGGGCCATCCACCATCACCTGTGTTGATATCACCACCTGGAAATAGCACATTGTTAATAGACGTTGACATAACTTTAGCTCTACCTACCGATTGTACTCGTAACTCTACCAAAAGCAATGCTACCGTCTCTTTACGATTATGAAACCAAACCGAAATTGATAATGACTACGTCATTGAGATATATCGAATCCTATTGTAGAGATAGGGTGCATTCCGACTTAAGGGAGGTGAAATAAGGGATGAAGGTTTATATGGGGAATCCAAGATAGACACATAAGGCGATCATACATCCACACAGACAAGATCAATGGCACAAACAGTGTGTGACAAAAACCATTGTATACGCTGATAGTAAACATTGAGTTAAAAAAAATTAATATAAATGTTAAGCGCCTTCTTATCAAACATGAAAATATTCAGGCTTAGTCCATAAAATACAAAGAAACATTCACAGCTGGTTTCGGCATCCGTAGTGTAACAAAACTTATTGTAATATTTCTCATAAAGTTACCTATATGCTTAACATTTATTTTCTTTAGTTTATATTTCCCGGTTATTATAAACTCAATTTATCTAGTGAGATGAAATAATATGCTAGAGTCGTAATTTTTGTTTTTTTTCCGTACTATATGTATTATTTTTATAATTTTTAACACTTTCGTCTCTATATATAAAAAGCTTTGGTAACTGACTTGAGTTATCAACACAGAGCTCAAACTACTGGCGCTAGAAGTAAGAAATTCCGTACAAGGGTTCGTTGGCTTATGTAGACACCCACAAAGGAAGAAATTATCAAAAATCCCACGAAGAACCTGAGAAATCTCCATAAAAAAGGAAATTACAGAGTTAAACTTTATTAAAGCGAAACAGGGCACAGCTTGTACACAATAAAATGACATATCGATTAAAATGTGGTATATTAACCGTATTAAAACCCTATAAATTAAGTGGTATCGTACATATACAACTAACTCGTACATGATGATTTAATAACTAAAACAAATGTTTCCAAGTTCAAGATCACAGTACAGTCGGCTGAAATAAAGCCCGTCTTCACGCACACTCGCGCCGGCCGCGCCGAGAGGGAGAGTCCCTGGGGAGGAGGAGCCATCCCGACACGGATACAGCGATAGGTGTGCGAGCGAGTGCATTGTGTGCATATACCGTGGCGCGGGTGGTCTTTGCGTATTAGATTCGTTGATCTATCCTTTTTTTTATCGACAGATAAAAAAGGTTAGATAGATACAATGGCGCGATGGAAAGATTTTGCCTTTACATCTGTGATTCACGTAATGTATAGTTACTAGCTGTGCTCGCGAAATACGTTTCGCCATAATAATTGCTATAAGAATCTGAAGAGGGCCACTCTTATCACCTGGGGGTATAAAAATAGCCTACGACCTATTCTCAGACCTATAAAATATACACAAAAAATTTCATAAAAATCGGTCAAGCCATTTCGGTGCTTCCCGGACAGACTTCGTTCTGTCAAAAGTTATTTACCCTGTGATTTGTATGGGAAAAGAAAAGTATTGTTTTTACTATTTTTCACGCGATTTTCATGTTTTTTATCTCCATAAGAACCTTCCTTGTGACTTAAGAAAAATATGAAAAAAATAACGAGTTATCGAGTTTTGCGCTTAGCAACACATTTGGCGATCCATTTTTATTTATTAAGATTTAAGATAAGTATATAATCTAAAGATCAATATGACGACGAATCTTTATGATTTTCAATCGTGATATTATCCGAATAACACGCATTTCAAAATATCTAAATAAAAGCTCAATAATGACTCTAGCTTATTTTTATGCATTTCAATGACTATACTTTTCCATCGCACAACGTAGTTCGCAGGGTTATCGCCAGCATGTAGAAATAATAAATTGACACAACTTTTTGAGTGGATCGTTTATTTTACTTATACTTAATCCTATCCTTTATTCTTATCCTTTTTGTAAATTTAGCTTTCATGTAACGCGACATTAAACTTTTTATACACATCAAATTTCATTATAACGTTGCTTACTAAGATTGCGGAAAAGTACAAATTAAATAAAAATGCAACATTATCTACAAACAATTAGTGAAGTCGAAATTTTGTTTTTTTTAACTATATCAATTTCATCTAGAACAAATAAAGCGGTTGTTTCCGATTGGAGCAATCGACGACAGTTGATTTTTTCATTTATGTAATGGTATTTTTTTTATGATATCGACTCGTACAATATAAATAGTAAACAATACACCAAGACTTTATCGTAATATAAACTAAAGATGAAAGCATTCCACATGCGAGCATCTACAAAATGTATATCATTATGTAGAAATACTAAGCCGGATTCCGATATATAGAAGCCTGACAATAATATTCAGTTACGGAAACCAAAGGTGAGAGCTAAAATGCATTCGTGAATAACACCAAATATATTATTCACGGCGATAAAGAGACTGCATTATTTCGATTCGGAGAGCCATAAATATGTACATAGATATACATTATGCCCATATATTCTTACCCTTGAAACGGTGGGGAACGACCACTGAATTATTCAATGACACACCGAAAGCCCAAATATAGACACAACTACGCACACAGACTTAGATATTGCTAGTGCTACTAATGTACACAGAAATGTGTTCTATGTGTGAGCGGCAAGTTTCATGTTTGCCTAAACTTTAGTAAAGGACACGTAAGACAAATATGTCTTAGGCAACGTTACAAGCAAATTTGTACTCATAAGTATACTGTAAATGCACTGTAGCAGTTGGCAGGGCTGTCGCTAATTAGTTGCGCATTAAAATATACGAGTCTCTCAAGTTTTAAGTAGAACATATGACCCTCTTGAACTTTGATTTCGAAAACTCGCTAGAACATTTTAAAAGCTTTATTATTTTGATTACAACTTGTTATGAAGAGTATCTCTATCAAAGTATACAATTGAAAAAGTACCTATATGTCGTGAAAACTCATTGTTATCACTGGATGTATCTTATAAGATTGCACGCCGTTGCATGTTCAAAACTCCAAGCATATTTTTTGTTCGTGGGACTACGCAGTTTTCAATGTTTTGTCTAATCTTTTATATGTGCGTTTGAATTCGCTAAACCTAGTTATAGCCATGTACCGAAGTCAGTCCAGTGTCATGACATCCGAGGAAAACTCGACAGCATTTTGGCAATTCATCGAACAAAAGAATTTAACAACGAATACATTTTCTTTAACTAAAAATAGTGATAACAACGAGATGGCACTCAGATGACAAGTTCAGGTTTCAATAAATTTATTACCAACAAATTTATTTGTCTTTATTTGGAATAATAACGTTATACTCACTTGAAATCGTCTCATGTCTCGAGGGTTGCCAGCGTTTTTCAAACAGTTTTGGTTGCACTTCAGAAAGAATTTCAGGAAAAATCTGTAACAACAGAGACATTTGTAAATTATTAATCGTACATACCTTGATGATCGCATAAAAACACATATCCTACCTTGTACCTTTTAATAAAATAATTAATTTGTAGACAATGGCTTAATTGAAACTTTAGAATATTTACTCTTAACTATTTACCATTAACGACTGTGTCAAATAACAGTTCTGTCTGAAACAAAAAATCATGTTAACACTGTTATTTTTTTCCCACCACGTACCAATTTTTTTTTGGTTTTCGAATTTTATAAGTACATTTATCCGACGCTCCTACTGTGAAGGAAAACATCGTGAGGTAACCTGCATCCATCTGCGAAGAAAGTCAAAGGTGACCAATCCGTACTGGCCCAGCGTGGTCGACTAAAGCCAAGACACCGTAACATAGAGTAGGCTCGAGCCACTCGATGAAGACGCATATAAGCTGTGATGATGAGTCATCCAGCGTCCCAGTAAATATTACAATTGTGTGATTTTCTTTTACTATAAATAGCACTAGCCAACAACACAGGATAGTTGTTTCGAAATTCGAGGTCCCATCTCTTGTATTCGTCTCGCAATTGTGTTAGTCATAGCACAAATGGCTTTCATATAATCGCATCCCCTGTATTATCATACAACTTTATAGTATAAAAAATGCGTTTCAGATATTATTATTAACTACTTACTAGCTGTTAAATATGATGTCGATATCTGCTTCCAGTATCGTGTAAAATATCGTGTGACGGCCGTGTGAACAGATAATGAGATACAAATGATGCGGACACATAAATCAGCGTGAAGTGTTTCCTATAAACAGGAGCGGTTCGGGCGAGACTGGGGGAAACAAAAGTGGTACTTACTGTCATTAATTTTGTTCATGGTTGACATGACAGTGTGATAATGCAGTAATTGCTGAACTCAACGAGCCATCAGTGGGAATGTCACCGACCTTCACTTCTGGACAAGTTGCAAAAACATACCATCGAGTTAAGTAGATACATTGAAAAATGATTAAATAAATGAAGAAAAAATTTCGTCTCAGATGGGGTTTGAACCCGCGTCACCAATATACCGTGTTGACGCCTTGAAGATAATGTATGTTGGTATGTTGGAGAAAATTTTTCTATGTTGATTTAGTCATTTTTTAATATATTTTGTATTTTAAAGAAAATGCAAAGTTCTGTATAAAATGAGTAGATCTATACATCCATAATAATTTTATTTAGATTGCATAGAAGTGAAAAAGTTTAAGCTCCCCTTTTTATAATAATTATATACATAAAGAGAAATATTAAATTAATTTCAATTACAAATTCGTAATTGTTTATTTGTAGCAAGTAATTCTCTTAAATGAATTAAATATTAATATTTATTTTTTATAATGATAGTGATTGTCGTTATTTTGTTTAATTGTTATTACTTAAGTACCTAACTGTACTCAATGAGCAATATCTTAATGAGGCAATATTCAAGTGGAAAATCATCGATGAATAATTTTATTTTAATTAAATAGAGTTAGCTTACACTTGAAAATACGAAGGCTTTCTTTCAAATTACAATTTTTAAAATTATTATTTATAACAGTAGGTAACATTAAAAATATAAATTTTAATTATAAAAATTTTGAGTTATTTAGTTGTGGCAAGTAATTAACTTAAAAAATTAATTGAATAATTTTTTTTTTATTTTATAATATATACTAATAATAATATATACTTGTATTATAATTGCGATATAAGTAAAATTAACCTATTTGCAATTAATCTATTTATCAGATACACCATAGGTGTCATACGGAGTGCATATATTTTTCTTGCAATGTAAGGTCCGCATATTTCAAATTTAACAAAATAAAAATACGAGGAATTATTCGACACTGCCAACACCATGTGTAGCCACTTCAAACGATCAGCATTAATTTGTTTCTCGTGTTCACAAATTGTACTTTCCGGTCTTTTGAATAGTCGTCAAGTTTTTGCTCCCATTTCAGTGGAGTAAAAAACAGCACAAGCTTTGTAAGAAACAAATATGGAGATGTTTTTAAATAGTTATCGATAGCCTATGTTACAGTAATATATTGCACGTTTTTATTTATATTCAAAACTGGTCATATTGTAGTTATTAAAGTTAAACGATTTCATTTTATTTAGTTATTAAGAAATGGCTTGTTCATGACACGAACGTAAAACGTAATAACAAATCTAATGTTTTTGTTTCAGCGGTAGGTATTTTATTTTAAGAATGAGTGACTTTTCATTTACTTATGTTTAAAGGTCAAACCTATCAACTATCTGGTACGATGATATAATGTATACCTAGTTCAAATTCCAAAAATCTTGGCGTTATCGTATCGGTGTTGTTATCATTTTGGATTGTACTAAACCGGTTTCGTATTATGGTTAAATAAATTTATTTTAGCCTTTAATATTTTTTCACATTAAAAAGCGGTTATTTAATTACGAACACAAACATTTGACTATAAAATTACGAAACGAATGATCAGCTTAAAATAGAACATAGCGCTCGGCGGGCAAGATTCGCCATATTTTATTTCATTGAATGTCAAAACGAAATCAAACAATTTCGAGCGAAAAGAATATCGGCAACTATCAGGGTATCGGATTACAACAATAGAGACCGAGAGCCGCATGTCTCGGTCTGCTAGTGGGAAGTAGACGTTCAGTTGACGCAATACGGTCTAGATTCGGATAAAACGGGGTTTGTGCGTAGCGTGGTGAACTGATCGCGCTGAATGCTTTAGCGGAAATATTTTACATAGCCTCCGGCGGCGGCGTCGCCGTCGAATACTGCTGTGCCAACAGTAAGGGATGTGAATAGAGTGGCTATTAACTACTACTGTGACTTTGATTGCATTTCTTACGGATGTCTTTTTTTTGTAATAATTTAGACGGCTGAAATCGACTGATTGAATTAAGTCGTCAAATTTATGTCAATCAATGATGCCGATAAATTATTTTCAATCAAATTTTTTTAAGTCACAAAATACGATAATATAATGTTTAGCAAAAAACAAATCATAAGCATTTGTAAATATTTTATTTGACACCGTATCGATATTTAAAACCCAGACCTAGCAAATGGGTACTTACCTCTTTGTATGCATGCTCTTTACCAGTGTCTAATCTTAATACCACCACTATTTTTCGTTAATCTGGCATAATATGGACGGTGTCATCAGTATTGACCATTTTATGAACAAATGAACTGAACAACTGATAAACCGATGCCATATACCGATACCGATACTCACAACTAGAAGTATTAACTTCGGTATTCACCTCTCTATAGGCATGTTCTTTCTTTACCACAATTCTAATTGTTGTTTACGTGTCCAAACTCTATACCATCACTTTATTATTTTTCCTAATTCAAACACTATCATTATACTCCATTCTGTCAATGAATGCCACTGGAAATAAATAAATAAATTTTAATTACGCGATACTATATCGATACTCACAATTGTATCAAACTGGGTATTCACCTATCTATAGGCTCTTATATGTTCTTTATTATAATTCTAATTTTTGTTTACGTGTTCAAACTCAATACCATTAATTATTATATTATTTTTCCTAATTTGGACAGTATCATTATACTCTATTTTGTCAATAAATGCCACTGAAAATGAATAAATAAGTATAAATTACTCGATACCATATCGATACTTACAACTAGGGGTATCAAATTGGGTATTTGCCTCTCTATACGCATGCACGTTTGGTACCAGATACGAGCGGCGCGCGTTTGTAGCGCCCGCGGCGGCTCACATCTGTCCCCGCTTTATTTATGTTAAACACCTTATGTCACAATATTACGAGTTAGTGAGCCCACATCGATGGGGACTTTATTTTAAGAACACGACAAATAAGATGACAAATCTTTTTTCCACACTACTTGGTGATATTTCTAATTTGTACGCGAATGTTACAGACCACTTTTTGAAAATACTGCTCGCAAACATCGAAGTTCTAATTAAATTACCGATACGATCAATTAATTTGTAACCGACTTAACGCAATGATGATGCAAAGATTCTTGGTTTTTATGAGTTAAAAGTTAGTTTTCTACATATAATAGACATGTATCGATCCTTACTTAGTTATAGGTATTCTTTTAATTTGAGGTATTCTTCTAATTTGCTTCGATGACCTGGTATAAATCACTTAGAAATTTCAATATAAAAATTTGATGTTGTGTATATTTTTATTTTATAAGTTATTGACTTTTCAATGTTTTTGAAGTCAATACGTAAATTATAGATCCAGTGCCACAATGCTATCGGCTTAAAGTCAACCATGTCAAAAGATTGCGTTGTGCAAGAAAAGATACTGAGTTAAAAGTTTTATCAAGCAGCCGTCTCCAGACTATTATAATTATTTATGTTCCAAGTGTGGTTCGAGATTCCACCTCTTTGTATGTCCAAAACTTAGTTAAAGCTAAATTAAACTGCGTTGTACAGGTACAAGCCCGTAAAGTCTTCTGCTAAAAGTCTCTGCAGCAGTTAATAACTGGATAAAAGTCTAGTTGGCAATGTAGTCAGACCAAAACCACATGACACCAAGAGAATACCCAGAAGAGAAGAGAATACCTAGAACTGGGTGCAGGTTACCCAGGACAGGGCGAAGTGGAGGAGCTTATTAGAGGAGACATATGCCAAAATGGCAAAAGTAGACTTCAAATGATCATAATAATACATACAATTTTAATCAGAAGAGACGAATAGGTGTTTCACAAGTACAACGGCTTCCAGATTTCATATCTTATTTTGATATCCTAAAACAAAATTGTGCAAAACGGAACCTTATATCAAGGCGGGTATGGAAGAAGTTTGAAAGAGTTTTTATATAGGTAATATACTCTACATCGAGATGTCGTAAAAGCCACTGGACAACACTATAGATTTTACTTTGTTACCTCGTAACTCCTCCGGCTTACCGGCCGCGATATCGAAGGATAACGCCTCTGTCAGGTGACCCTTGCACAGATATTAATGATCCGAGCTCAAAGTGTTCAGGACCCTTTTATATAGCATTTGGGGTGCAGTTAGTCCAAGCAAGATGTATGTGGAGTAGCGACGCGACGTCGTTGAAATGTATCTTAAAAATCTGGGCGCCTAGTATTCTCGGAGTAGGATTTACGCTTTTATTGAATTTTTATTCGATTTTAAGGTGTATAAAGTTTTTTAAAATATTAGTATCTTATTTTCTAGATCACACATAAGTAAAACTAAAAAGCGCAAACAAATAAAAATAATTTCACTAAAGCAACATATAATTCCACTAATCCATATGTAAAATACACACACCAAAGCTGTAAGATAATATGAAGTAGGCACGGATACTATAATATAATTACCTATGTACATTACACGGATATCAAGTTTGTGGATTACAACTGGCTGTTTCTGCAGTTTTTAAGATACGCATATCAATTTGGATTTCTCGATGAGAATATACAGTTAATTGTCTTTAACGTAAATCTGTAAACTAGTAATTACAGTTACTCGTTTATATTACGAGTTTTTACAATACAGAGATATTGTAAAAAATAATTTAGCAAAGGACATTGCTCTGCGTCCATACATTGTTGGCCCCCACACAAACAGCAGTGAAAAAATGCTTTTCGTGTAATGAGACATTTGTAAATACTGTACGACCACATCAATTACTACGGACAAGCTTCAAAATCGAATTATATATGTATCAACAAAATGAATCAGATTTTGAGGTTAGTTGAAGTAACACTTTATTTCGTTAGAGCAATACACATAGTCCATACATATACAATTATTAAAATAACAATTATTGCAATCAATCAAAGAACGTTATTATAGTCACGAATTAAAGAACGAGAAATCTCGAAATAATAAAGCAAGTCAAAACACAACGAACTAACAAGCGACAGCGCGTGAGTAGTCAATTGACGTGTCTTAACATTGTAAATTGTGAAAAAAAATCATAAAAACATAATTTATATAAATAAATAAATGTCCAATATCTACATAAAATCGATTCAATTCTATTCAATGGAGCAAAGGTAACAATAACCATTCGTACATTTTACTTCAGTTAGTTTTGTTTCTGAACGTACTTTTAAATATTTTTGATTTGTCCGTCGAATACATAATTATATTTACGAGTGTTATAAAATATGCATATAATTATGACGTAAATCAAATCTTTGTTGGTCATGGGGCGATTTTCGACATTGTCCTTTCTGTAGACCCACAAAGAATGACAATAGGGAAACAAACAATCGCTGCTTAAGAAATAAATCACAACCGGTGGCCTTAAGAGGTTTCATCGCGAAAACTTCGAAATTTAGATGTGTCGCCGAAAAACCGCCCGGAGTGAACAGGGAGCCGCACGGCCGAACATAAAGCTTCCACTCTCTCCACTTACATAATAAAGCTATAAAAACTAAAACCTTGCCCTCGAATCAGTCCGCCCTATAAAGACTACGGGAACACAGGGAATATTTACCTATCGCATCACGCAAGCCGTTGCCATCGTAAAAACTTCCCTCCCTTTTCATACCTCACGTATATATAACGTTGGTACAGAGAGTATACTATGGCGATAACACTTTACGATCCAAAATATTTTTGACTTACAAACGCGGTGAGTTCGTTCAATTCTCATTCGATTGTTATTTTTACAACGTCGTAGGCATAGGAATAAACAAAACATTGCTCCGTCTGAAAACTAACGTGATTTATCTATTGGAATTTTACATTAGCTTCGAACGTTTATACTTGTATGAATCACCATGACAGCTCATACACGTCCCCACCGAGGGGCTCGAGCCTGCCCTAAGTTAGGGTGTTTAGGCCTTAGTCAACAACACTGGTCTATACGTTTTGGTCGACTTCACATACACCATTGAATTTCTTAGCAGATGTATGCAGGTTGCCTCGCGATGTTTTTCGTCACCGTAGAAGCGTCGGTCAAATGTGTACTAAAATTTGAAAAACGAAAAACACATTCGTACCTAGGACGATCGAACCCCGCACCTCCCGATTAGAAAACCAGTGCCGAGTCCACAACGCCACCGACTCTCCTCACTTGTATGAATGTAATAATTTGACGACACGGTTAGTGCAGAGGTAGAGTGATCACCTACTGCGCAACGGATCGCGGGTTCGATTCCCGTACGGGACAAATATTTTGTATGGCCTACAGAAATTTGTTCCGGTTTGGGCGTATATGCATGTGATATTCTATGTTTGTAACCGCACCCACGACACAGGAGAAAATCCTAATATGGATTCAGGAATAATTCAGTCTATTCAAAACTTCAGCTTTCTCTGTCTACCTCGTTTTAACGAAAGTAGACATTATTCACTGTAAATAAGTAAATATGTAATACCATCCAATGTGCTCGTAATGTTACACTCAAACCCATAACTGGTCAAAACTCATGACCAGTCAAAACCAGTTTCAACTGCTAACAATAAAGCAAACTTATAAATGTTATATATGTATATAATTGTGCCTTTTATCAACCACATTGAAATAAATATACAAAAATATTTCATATGGTGTTAGTGGCAACCTGCATACATCTGCGAAGAAATTCAATGATGTATGTGAAGTCGACCAATCCGCACTGGGCCAGCGTGGTTGACTAAGGCCTAATCACCCTAACATAGGGTAGGCTCGAGCCCCTCGGTGGGGACGTATATGGGCTGTGATGATGATGATGATGATAGTGGCCATAGCGATAGCACAGTATTTACCTGTTTTTACATACAGGGAAGCTCTTGGCCTACATCTCTCTTAATTGCCAGTGATGATAAGAGCAAAAGTGGAAGCGAGCTTCACCTGGACTCAACAACAACTGAGGAACTGGCTATCTTACCTCTAATTGTTGGAACACATCAATACTATAAACATATATATTATGGCGACAAAATTAGGTAAGACGGTGGAAGCTAGCCAGGCGGGCTGATGCACTACATACTAACCAAACCGAGCTGAAAAATTTCTGCCCCCATGGGGAATTGAACCGCGGACCTTCCAATCAACACCCGGTGGTCTCGACCACTAGACCACGGAGGCGGTTTTTTATTTTATTCCTATGTTAAAAATGCAAGTTTTAATCCTCGGTTCGAATTAGTTTATAAAGAAAAATATAAAAAAGTTACTCTGTTGATATAAACAGTTATTAGTTTATTGTATCAGAATCTGTAAAAAAAAGTCAAAATGAAAAGGAAGTCTGGTGTTAAGTTCTGGCTTGAGTAAATTTGGGATTGAGTGTACGTATTTTCTTATATTTTTGACTTTCCTTTTCGTTTGTAATAATTAACATGAGCATTAATATGTCAACTTTGAAATAATTAAATTTTCAATGTATTTCTTGGACACATATGATAAGAAAATACGAGTAAAAAATTAAAGAGACTACCACCAGTCAACTACCAATTTTTATTTCTGATTGGCTTCACGTTCTGACTTTGAATGAATATTGACTGACGATGAAACCAAAGAATATAAGAATAAAAATACATCAACAATAATAATAGATATCCCACAAATACTCAAAATGAACATCCTGAATATCACTTCGAATATTTCACACCAAATAAAATATCAATAAATACTTGTTACGCGTTCTTTATAACTTCTTCCGAAAAGAATCTTTCATACTAATTTTGTCATGACGTTCACTATCATCTCAAGTGATGCAGTTACACGCGGAAGTTGTATTTTAATAACGGTAGCTCGTCATATTTTGCACTAAGGTTATTCAATACATAAAAATAGTTGCACTATAGATATAAGGAGCACTTCTACCGCATTAAAGCAGAAGAGGCTGTAGGTTGCCCTCCTCAAGGCACCCGCCTCACACCACCGACCGGCGTCATTTACATCCGACACTCGGAGAAAAAATCTAGTTCCTTTGCGCTATCAACACTAAAAAGTTTGACGTAACGGTTAAAAGAGGTCAAATATGAATAATCAATTTTATACATACAAAGAGCACGCGGATAATTGAATTGACATAAATATACAAAACCAAAAATGTGACCTTGATGTGAATAACAATAATATGATATTTTTTTCCCCGAAAGGTTGAGCAGAAACGTAAATATTTCACTTATCATAATATCCTACAACAGGAAGTCAAACTAATTCTTAGGAAAAGACCTTGAAATTCCTTCGTGCTGCTGCTGAAGAATTTAATCTTATAATCGATTTGCTTCGTAATCATATCTAGAACCTGTAATTAGCAGTAACGATTTTGACTTTTTTTTACTGTATATACTTAGACCAATGTAGTTTCTCTAAACTTACTAGCAGGTACTAGTTTTTTACCTGTTAGTAAGTTTAGACAAACTAAATTTAAGTACTTATCTAAAATGAAATAGCGTTATTTATTAGTAAAAAAAATAAAAATAAATATATATTAGTAAAAATGCGAGTCCACAAACCTTTTGAACTTAAATGTTAGTCATTGGAACACTACACACCAAAAATATTGTAAAAGCCTTGCGAAATTTTAGCATTGCTTTTACACTTATCAATGTCTCTCGATCATTGCAATTGCAATAAGATATATAATTGTTTATGCTAACTACATTAAATCACACGTTGTGCAACTAAAACAGTTGCTGAAAGTTGCAAAAAGAATAATTCGTGAGCGCACATTCGTAAATCGAACGAATGAAGAACGCGGGATCTGACAACAAGCGGTCTCTTATAACTTTTCCCTTTTAACCTTTCGTCCCCCCGCGGTCCCTTGGGAGGCGGTCCCTTGGGCCATTGACTCCCCGCCGCCCATCCCCTGCCACCACTCAATACCGACACGCCATGCGGACGGCAAAGATTAAGTGCGTGGAAGGACAGCAAAACATACGAAAGTTACAAGCATGATGATTGCTTACTCTTATCTTTGTAAAAGATTTCTAGTAAGTCCAAATTTAAATTTACCTAAAATATTTTTAAACTATTTTTCGTATAAAACATATTAATAGATAAACTTTTATTCGACAAAGTATTACATCCAAGTATTAAGTAAATATCAGTGATGGTATTTTGATCATACATTTTTGTCACCTTTTATTTCGCAGGTATTACTTAACTTGACATTGACATTTACTTGACGATGGAATCGTTGTATACTCGTATTTTATTGAGAAATCTCAATACCAATATCAAATTTATAATCGTTTATATTGTAGTTTAAACAATTTAACCTATTTAACTGTATAGATCACGATTCCATCGAACTTATTAAGCAATTTTATTTGGGTAGCGAAACAACCAGACATTTATTGCGAGTACCATCTACATTAATTCGTTAATCTTTGCACACACGCGACTGGCCCATAGCGGGCCCAGTTTTCGACTTTGTTTTTCCGCATGCTTCCATAGCGCGTGTTAATATTTCAGCGTGTACTGAATTCAAGGGTTAACTGTGCCGTCTCGGCCGGTGTAAATAGTCCCTAACAATTGGCCGATTTCTATTGTGATCAACTCGTGGATAGGAAAATTATTTTTTTTTCATTATTATGTTTACATTGCTAATTGAGTTTCCCGTGCATTTGTAGATTGTACTCGTTTCTTTATACGTATGAACAAATATAACAAAAAAAATATTTGTGGAGTCTTGATACCCTGCTGTAAAGGTTTTGCCCACAGGTCGCGTACATCGAGACCTTGAGTTTTCTTTTTTGCAAAATGTATTTGGACTTTTTTCTTTGTTTTGGAATTAACGTCGACGTGGATGCCAAAAGGACAAAGTTATTTGATATTAATTTAATATCCGTTTCCATCCATTCAGGTACTATTTCTTAGTATGTTTTAGAGGTAAAAAGCTTTATTGGGGCAAGGTTGACTTTGGCGTTCAATACCAACTATCCGAACAGATCGATTAGATAAGGGATAAGAGTTTTGTTTTATCGCACATAAAGTTACCAATTATATGCAAAGTAAGCGACAATATTAACACGTCAAGAGACGTTAAGCTTCTTTGGAAAAAAAATGTTGAGCTTGGCTACGCTGCATGCTCTGTAGTTGCCAGATACAGAACCGTGGCAACCAATCGAACACTTTCACTGGTTCACACTTTACCATATCGCGCGCAGTAAATATAAAGTGGTAGTTTTTCCTGTGTATCGAGGGTACTGCGGACGCAGCATCCTGCCGTTGCCACGGCAACGCGATAAAGCCTCTCCTTTCATAGCCCTCCGAACAGTAAACAGTGAGAAGTCAGATGTGTAAACTTTTATGGTTTAACTGTTTTAAAGCCATCGAGGAGGTTTATTTTTGTTTAAGCTGGAGTCTAATGTGATAATGTTCTAATTTGGACGTGCTTTTGTAAAAACTAACATTACTCGTCAATAAGAGACTGATGGGGTTCAGAATTTCATATAATGAGTTTTAAGATGTTTTATCAAAAGAATTGTTCGAATGAAACAACTTTTTATTAATAGAAAATGATGTTTTAAAAAAGCATTAAACAATACATTCACTGATAAAAAAATCAATGCAAGAAATAAATAGCACTTCATACAGTATTCGTATGGAGAGGATTATTTATCAAATTAGTTAACTTTCTTAAAGCGAATGCAAATTCAATAATACAAAACACATTTACCTTTATTTATTTTGCTTTTAAAGAAAAGCTGCGAAATTATCGATTTTCTACAAAAACATTTTTCATCTGTACCTTTCACTTATACTATGCGAGGTACTTTTTCGAATCGAAAGCGCTTGCTGTGTAGTAGTTTCCAATTGACAATATACCTACCGATGACGACGGGCAATCGCTCGCGGGTTCTAAGCGCCTTAGAGGGGGGAGGGCGCTCCTCCTCCCCCTCTTTATAAAAATACTTGCATTATACTCTAGCTGTAGCGATTAATTGCAAAAGATTGATGGACAGTGGACTATTCTCATTTTTAATATAGGTAATTATGTATATGCGTTCATTGATGCAACTTGCACTGTATTATTGAAAATAAATTAGAGTAATAGTGTAAGCTAATTGTAACAGAATATCATTAAAAAATATTTAGATTTAGAGACGCGGAACTAAATCCCCAATTAAGGCCCGATTTCACCAAAGTCAGTTCAGTTTTATACCAAGGATAAAGTTATGGGTTACTCTCAGATAAGTCAATTTTAATTTCACCAAACATTTATGCTTAGAATAAAGCCTATAATCGAGAATAGAATTTATAGCGTCGAATTTGACGGTATAACAGGTTTAATACTAGGATAAATAAGAAAGATGGCGCCTAATTAACAGCTGATTGGCAAGCTATCAAAAGTGATAGTTGTCGTAACTGACGTATAATCATACTTGTTTAAAAAACAGCTTATAAGCTATGAGATTTACGGAGAGAATGGACTATTTTATTTCGCAGCATTATCATTCATTCGTTCATTTGGTTAAATTTTAATTTGCCGCAGATAAAATAAAACTCTATTCTGAAGAATAGTGAAACATGTGGTGAAACGTAAAATGGTAATTTATACTCAACATTTATTCTCAGAATAGAGAATAACTATTGAGTATAACTTAATCCATGGCATAGTTATTCCAGTTTTGCGTTAATGTTGGTGAAATTGGGACTAGCAAATAATTTTTAAGTTTACCTGGTAAACTAAAATGTCTTGTCGCAGTTACAATTTAATTGCATCGTTGTAAAATAGCTGTTATGGTCAAAGTAGCCCGTTCTCTGTTAACAGTGTTGGCACACCACTAGAGGTATACCTATGTGATGCTAAAAGTTAAGTCTTCTTTTTTTTACTTTTTTTTACTTTTTAACATTAACTTAAAACTTACACTTTCTCAGGCCGTATTGACGTAAAAAAATACCAATTCTAATGGAACGAAAACGTTCGTTGCTACTACAAAAAGTTTTTAACCGTTTTTTATAAATAGACACTGTTGAAACATCACTTTTAATCAGTATCTAACTTTAGACAACGTTTCAAAACTTTTTGTAATAACATCGATTATGTGTAAAATTTATAGCAATAGCTTTTCAAACTATATGAAAATACAAGAGCATGATTTGTGAATTTAGAATAATGTGTCGCCGCTCTCTTTGCCTTAGTGGTTGTCTTAAAACCCGACTAAGGACTAGTATTTTAATACATGGCCAAATTTATCCATTACTCAATATTATAAAGAACGATTAAGAAGACGAACACGATTTTGAAGTTAACGTATTATTAACTTATTTGCCGAAACGTATAAAATTTGTAATTTTGTTAAGCAATATGACAAATAAACTAATCACGCTACCATTACATTAACCATTTGTTAAAATTAACTATGTATCGAAAAACTGGCCGAAATGGAATTTATCGCAATAACACCTATGGAAAGCTCGTAACATAATTTTTATATCAACTCGTCTGGTATTATAGGAATGGAGAAATTGCAATTTCTTCTCGTCTGTAGGGACCTTTGCCCAGAAGTAGGACGTTGACGACATTGGGTTGCAGTTTGCAATACAAGAAAGTGTTGACTCTTCGCTGTTCGGAAATTGGGAGAGCCTTCATCAGAAACTAAAAAGATCTAAGCTCTTTAAGCTAACTTACAAACTATCTCCAACATTTTACAAGCGAGCCTTCGACGTTCGCGCGCACCGAAAACAGTTCATAGGCAAAACTAAAGCCATCTAACGCCAAACACCCGCAAAAAGAGGTGACAATCGACAATAACAAGCTCCAACTCGATAACCGGCGAGTTCGAGTGCAGTAAAGCCACGTAACTGGCACAATCAACATACAAAGACAAGGGGCAACATTACGCGGCATCACTTCATTGTGGGCACCGCTCTAATTGTAACTACACTCTTGGGCGCCATCGCCCGCTCAGCGCTCCGGCGGGTAGGCGTGTGCCACTAATCTTCGACCCCTACATACCAATACACAAACTAACTACCACAACCCAAAACCTATCTTAACCCCGACGACTTAGAGCCCAAACTCCTGTTTGGCTCCCGGTCGTATTTGCGAACGAAGTGAGGGTTAACGCACACTATCAAGTCATTAAATTGCATCGCCTTTTTAATGAGTCTGAAAGTGAACAAAGGATATTGAGCGCGATTACATTAAGTGCCCGCTTCTAGATGGTATGTTTTCGACTCTTTCGCTGGGTTTTTGCCGGCTAGGTCCGATGCGAGACTTAAACGGTTAAAATGGAATGTTGTTTACTTCAATATGAAACAAAATTAATAAAATATATAAATAGGCAGCAAACATTTACCATAGCAACAATTCAAGCAATTACGAATCAAGAGATCGGTTTAGAGTTTTTTTACTTACAAAATAGTCCATTTTCACACGTCAGTATACATATATGACTGTGTCAATTCAGAAATAATAAATCATCATCATCATCACAGCTCATATACGTCCCCACCGAGGGGCTCCAGCCTACCCTATGTTATGGTGATTAGGCCTTAGTCAACCACGCTGGCCCAGTGCGGATTGGTCGACTTCACATACACCATTGAATCTCTTCGCAGATGTATGCAGGTTGCCTCGCGATGTTTTTCTTCGCCGTAGGAGCGTGAGACAATAATAAATAGACTATCAAAATCAAAATAATATTCTTCATTCAAATATGACTTGATATAAATCTCGCTTGAATAGTCCAAAGTTTTTACCTAAGTACCACTTATCTTTAGCTGATTAGCAGGCGCAAGAAACTTGTCAGCTTTATTAGAAGTACCGACATTTTATAAAAAAAGTATATTGTTATCACACACAGCAATATTTTTACCTGAATACACAACAGCAATTCATTACAATAAAACGAATAATATGAACAAATTCGTGTATGCGGGGGTCACTAGAGTAGACAGGATCAGAATCTAACACATTCGTGGTAGCTTTGGTGTCGCGCCTATCCCGGAGAAACTTAAAGAAACTAGACTTCGATGGTATGGGCATGTATATAGAAGGGGTGACGATTATGTGGTCAAGCTGGCCGTCCCTACTCTACTCAGAGGCAGAGGTCGTCCACAAACCACCTGGTGGGCAAATATCGGAAAAGAATTGCGAGGGGACCAGCTGACTACTGAGATGACTCAGAATAGAACGACGTGGAGTCTGCGTGCCAAGAGGGCCGACCGATAGGGCAAGGAAGAGAGAGAGAGAATATGTAAAAATTAACAACAGGCATTGGCATTATTCAAATAATCGTTGGCATGTGCGTTCAACTTATGAAAAGGCAAATTAGTGACACGTTGTGGAACTTTATTATAAAAATTTATAGATTAAAAATTAGCTTTTATTTCTTATCTCACTGCAAGTTTTCTAACTATATAAGGTACCTTATAGGATCAAAACCTATAAGGTACCTTATAGGATTTGATCCCCTTTTGAATTCGCAAAATATGCGACATGAACTCTCATATATTTTGATCGTGTGGTAAGACCACGGAACCCTAAAAACCGGACAAGTGCGAATTGGACTTGCACATCGAGGGTTCTATACAAACTTATCTAAGTATATAACTTATTAAATATGTACATATTTAAGGTTTTCAGATTTTCTCCCAACATGTGTTATTGTAAGTCATTAATAAGTAAATATAGCATTAATCAAATAAATATTCAATATACAGGGTATAAGTGACAGGGAAAAATCATTTGTCCGATTTTTTAAATTATTTTTTCTAAATTTTAAAAAAATTAAAAAATTATACAAAAAATTAACTTCGCAATGTAAGCGTCCTACTGCGCGCGGAATCAGTTGTTCGGACGAAAACGTCAGCACACCGGGGTGTGAGCGGAACTTAGAGCATTCATACGATCTAAGGAGCGGGAACAAAAAGGATGCTGGCACGCTGGTATACATTGCGTAACATGAATATAAATAAAAAAAATGAAAACTCCTTTTTTTCGCTTTAAAGCTTTTCCGGGAAAAATAAACATCGGTAAACAAATATTAACATTAGTCTGAACTCACTGTTAAAAGAAATGGGACACCGTCACTTATAACTACCTGGTATAATAAAGAGGTAAAAAAGTGAAAATTCTTCACTAGAAAATCACAGCCCGTGTGTACACACTTTTTGTTCTTCTTGTGCTGCCGTTGTCTTGTCAAATGTAACCGGGCGTGTAGAAGGTAGAAGCAAAAATAGCGTAAATAGTTGTTTCATATCCACCCACCTTGCGAGTCAGTCAATAATGTTGTGTTCCCGTCCCGTATGTACAATGTGTAAATATTAAGTAAACCTAATGGTGAATCCCAGTGTTCGGTTAAGTTAAAATTAAATGTGATAGTAAAATAATTTTAAAAAAAGATATGACCGTTCATGTGGCTTTTTTTTGCAAATTTTGTGACTATACAAGAGAATCAAAACCTATAGGGTACTTCCCGTTTAACTAGGCTCGTGAAAATTTACAAACAGCAAGGCCTAAGTACTGAAATTTATATCAAATACCGTGAACCCGAGTATTTGATATACATTTCAGTTTGATATCTCTACGCGTTCCTGAGAAAAGGGGTCTTGACAGACAGACAGACGAACAAAGAGACAGGCCGATAACGAAGTGATCCTATAAGGGTTCCGTTTTTAATTTTGAGGTATGGAACCCTAGAAATTACTAAATCAATACAAGAAAAAATATTTCGTGTAGGATCGAAACCCGTGTCTTCATCATACGAGTACTTTATTGACGATACGAGTATGATCATTCGGCCACTTAGTACTTATCCAATCTTCGAACGAAATTTCAACTATATTGATCTGTTTTTACTTTATTAAAACAAATAAAGATGCTAATTCGCAAATGTAAAATTAAAATTAACATTAAAAGCCATTAATAATTCATCCATGACATTAGATTACGATAATTTCAGAAAGGGTTTTCAGCGACAAACATCTTCGCAAATTATTTGTCTACTAGCTCCTGCCCGTGATTTCAAATACATTGGCGTAGATAAGTGGGGGGAGGGGGGTTAGTATCCGTAATCCCCTCCCCCCCCATCGGAAAGATATACCTTCGGCTATGCTCAAATACATGCTCCAATCATGAGACAGGCATTTTTCCGAAAAATCAGGCGTTTCGTGCATCTTCAACAGGCATCCCCCCTGACATGGATGGTAACCCTACTCAGAAACTACTTAAGGAATCGGGTTAGAAGGTAGCCTATGTTCTTTTCCATGTTAAAGGCTACATGCATGCCAAATTTCATTCAAATCCGTTCTGCCGTTTTTGCGTGATTGAGTAACAAACATCCAAATATCCAAACATCCTAACTTTCACATTAGGATTACGACGTTTCTAGTATAGAAATAGACAAGCTGCAACTGAACGTGGTGTCCACAGTACACAGACACGGCTAAACCCAAAACTGGCCTCGGCGAGCATAACAATAATTCCGCCCCCACTTAACGCTCATACAGTAACATATTACGTACCCCTCATATTTACCGGCTGAATACGCTATAAAGTGATACCGCGTGATCGTTTTCCCGGGTAATAGTTATAAATTATCCGGGTAGTTTATAAAAGCCGGTTAACCCGAGGTAAGCGGACAAGCATAATTTATGTTTGGAATTCGCGGGCACGCATTTTCATATTATCGATCATTTTATCTATAATCATTGGAGTGTCCTTGTTGCAGCGACGATGGTACAACGATGTATGCTTTATATGGATACTGAGAATAGAAACAGAATGTCGTCTTTATGGCTGGTTGCACCATGTTTTACGTTTTACGATTTTGTAAAAAGTAACAGTAAAAGTCAATATAATTATCTTACATATTTATATTGACTTTTACTGTTACTTTTTACGCACCATACTATCTTACCTCTAGTTTCAATTTTAGTTTTATTTTAACCTTTACGCTTAAAAAGGTTAAATGTACGACGCGAATCACATATTTAATAGTTAAGCGTTCTATTTTTATGCATTATATTGTTACTTTTAACGAAATCGTTAAACGTAAAAGTTGGCGCAACCGGCTGTTAGTATGAATATAATGCACAGTATGAAGAAAACGTTATCAAGTCCCACCGACGATAGTTTCCCTTGCTTTTTAGGGTTCAGTACCTCAAAAGAAAAAAAACGGAACCCTTATAGAATCACTTTGTTGAGTGTCTGTCCGTCTGTCGGCCAAGACTTTCTTCGCGGGATCGCGTAGAGATATCAAAGTGAAAGTTATCTATACTAATATTATATTATAAAGTTGAAGAGTTTGTTTGTTTGAACGCGCTAATCTCAGGAACTACTGGTTTGAATTGAAAAATTCTTTTTGTGTTGTATAGTCCATTTATCGATTAAGGCTTAACGCTATATAACATCACGATATTGTTATTTTCGGACATCCACGCGAACGAAGTCGCGGGCACAGCTAGTATTAAATACATACTTCGGTCCACGGTCTCTTTTAGTTGTGAAAATATCAGGTTTGAAAGTCAACACGATCAGAAAATATGGCCGTTTTTGCCGCATATTTACCGGAGAGAGACTCTGTATCAGGGTCGCCTGCTTGGGTACCTCCGTCTTGCCTATTTCTGCCGCAAAGTAGCAGTGATCGTATTGCTGTGTTCCGGTTTGAAGGGTGAGATATGGCAGTGAAGTTACTGGGTACCGTGACTTTACATCTTATGTCACACGTTGGCAACGTACACTGTGGTCCTTGTGGGGGGCTGCAGATTTGCTGCGAATCTCACAAGTACCACATATACTGGTCCTACTTGCCATCAGGTGGGCAGTATGCTTGTTTGCCAACTAAAAATAGTTATTTGTTATACATGAGTGCAAAGTTGCTTTTTAACCACGTGCTCAACAACGTGAAAAATCTTTGCACTCGAGTGCAACACGTAACTTTTCATCCCCCCTCAGCGAGGAAATGAAACAAAGCAAATTAAGAACAAAAGTAGGTACACCAAGGAGGTTCAGAGTCAGAGTTTTTAACAAATTTAAAAAAAGTTGTATGATAAATTCGGCACCATGGAGATGGAAATAAATAGGTTTAATGATGTTTTGAAATCACATACCTAATGCACGGAATGTTCTAAATTCAAATTTACTTTAACCTCAAGCGGATAAAAACGGCTTTGGCGGTCAGATATCGAATAGCAAAAATACTCTTTCCGAGATGGGGGGATGAAAAAAATATTTTCGCACTGTAAGACTTTTTTTTATGGGATAGAGGGCAAACGAGCAAACGTATCACCTGATGGTACGTGATTACCGTCGCCCATGGACACCCGCAACCCCGGAGGAGTTACAAGTGCGTTGCCGGCCTTTAAGGTAGGAATACGCTCTTTTCTTGAAAGTTTGAAGGTCGTATCGGTCCGGAAATACCGAAGGCGACAATTTATTCCAAAGTTTGACTGTACGAGGCAAAGAGGCGGCAGGTATGAGACCGAACAATTACTCGGAGCATTCCCCGTAATATATGCGATAGAAGATGCATAGCGAGGCGACATCTCTACGCAGCGCCAAGGATCAAGCCGATTAGAAATTTCCTGGCAGTCGACGATTCAAGTCCGCTGGATGCGGTCCAGAGGGAGAAGCTGGTATTGGGGCGCCACTGTCCAAAGATGAGAACAGTATTCCATATGAGGCCGAACCTGCGCTTTGTAAAGCTGTAGGCGGTGCGCTGGACTGAAATACCGTCTCGATCTTTGAGTACACGAATTATATACATACAGCCCTACAAATAAACGTGGCATAAAGTTAAACTCGAGAATAAATTAAGAATAAGCAAAATGTCTACAAATAAACCAAGAATAACTTATACTGAGTATAACATTGACATTTCTATTGATACAAACGTTATTCCGAAGTTATACCAGCCCGCACCCTTGTATAAACCTAGTATAACTCGATTTGTACTTGTTTGCTATGGTCATTTGAGGTTATAATATTTAAATATAATTTATGAATACACTAAAGTAGTCTTTATTCACTGTTAAAAATTAACAAAGTTCAAATGAGATCAATCATCATCATCGTTTCAGCCAAGAGACGCCCACTGATGGTCATAGCCGTCCCCCAAGGATCTCCACACCGATCGCTCCTGCGCCTCCCGCATCCAGCGGCTTCCCGCGACCTTCATCAGGTCGTCGGTCCACCTTTTGGGGGGCTTACCAACGCGGCGTCTCTTACGGATCTCATCATTACTGATGTGTTCACGTAAAGGAACTCCGAGCATAGCCATCTCCACCCCCCACCCCTCCTCCCCCAAATTAATGAGATCAATACGTTAAGGATTTCGTCGGAGCTGATAAGAGCTCGGTGGTCGAAGTGGTCAAAGCGTCAAAACGGTACGTTGGAGACACGGGTTCGATCCCCGCCCGAGACGAAATTTATTTATTGATTTATTCAGCATTTTTGAAAAAAAAATCAAAGTTCTTGTTCGAAATTTAACTATATTCAAATTAATATAATTATTTACACGAAAGTATCACCAAATATACTAATATAGAAATGAAACCAATCAACAAAACGGTCGCCCGGTCGAAAAACTGACAGCTTTCACAGATAAGATGTTACTTTTTTGTACATTTCTCTTTGATTGCGCTGTTGCCATATTGTGCATTTTGATAGATCGGGAGAATAGCTATACCGAAGATAAACCTCGTTTATTTGTCAAAAAATATTCTAGCGTTATTCTCGTTTTATACTAAGTATAACTATACCTAGTATAAGGGTGGAATAAATGTGGTATAACTCATTTTTATTTGTAGGACTGTTATACTGTAACAGCCTTACAAATAAACGTGGCATAAAGTTAAACTCGAGAATAAACTAAGAATAAGCAAAATGTCTACAAATAAACCAAGAATAACTTATACTGAGTATAACATTGACATTTCTATTGATACAAACGTTATTCCGACGTTATACCAACCCGCACCCTTGTATAAACCTAGTATAACTCGATTTGAGGTTATAATATTTAAATATAGTTAATGGATACACTAAAGTAAAATCACTGTTAAAAATTAACAAAGTTCAAATGAGATCAATCATCATCATTATTTCAGCCAACAGACGCCCACTGTTGGACATAGGCCTCCCCCAAGGATCTCCACACCGATCGGTCCTGCGCCTCCCGCATCCAGCGGCTTCCCGCGACCTTCATCAGGTCGTCGGTCTACCTTTTGGGGGGCTTACCAACGCGGCGTCTCTTACGGATCTCGTCATTACTGATGTGTTCACGTAAAGGAACTCCGAGCATAGCCATCTCCACCCCCCACCCCTCCTCCCCCAAATTAATGAGATCAATACAGTTAAAGATTTCGTCGGAGCTGATAAGAGCTCGGTGGTCGAAGTGGTCAAAGCGTCAATACGGTACGTTGGAGACACGGGTTCGATCCCCGCCTGAGACGAAATTTATTTATTGATTTATTCAGCATTTTGAAAAAAAATCTAAGTTCTTTATCGAAATTTAACTATATTCAAATTAATATAATTATTTACACGAATGTATAAACACATATAATATGGAAATGAAACTATTCAACAAAACGGACGCCCGGTCGAAAAACTGACAGCTTCCACAGATAAGATGTTACTTTTTTGTACATTTCTCTTTGATTGCGCTGTTGCCATATTGTGCATTTTGATAGATCGGAAGAATAGCTATACCGAAGATAAACCTCGTTTATTTGTCAAAAAATATTCTAGAGTTATTCTCGTTTTATACTAAGTATAACTATACCTAGTATAAGGGTGGAATAAATGTGGTATAACTCATTTTTATTTGTAAGACTGTAAGACTTTCAAATCTATAACCCCCGCAAGAACACCAATGCCGCCAACTTGCCAAATTTTGTGTCACAAGTTGGTAAGTTTGACGTAACATTTTGTGTCACAAAATGTTATAGGTCACAGCACTGATGCCCATTGGGGTGGAAAGTCCTCGAGTGGCGGCCGCTTACCGAGAAACGCAGCGTTGGCAAGCCCTCTACAAAATGGGACGGCTCTTTGATTGTTTCGGCCTAAGCGATGTTCGGCCCACGCGATGTTCGGCCTACGCGATGTTCGGCCTACGCGATGTCGGCCTACGCGATGTCCGGCCCGCTGGATGAAACGACAGTTCGATTATTTATATTATTTCCTATTGGTCGTTTCGGCCCGTTCAACAAATATATAGAAAATTCGTGTTTTAAGTACAGTCGAGTAAAAAGTCATAGAGCTAAAATGATACACCATTATTAGATAATACTTATAAGTTTAATCTCTGTCTTACAAATGTCTTATGATATTTTTTTTTCAAACTAAAAAAATATACATAATCATCATTTATAATAACTTTAATATGTATTAAAGTTATTATAAATGATGATTAATCAGACCGGTTTCGGTCATGGCGACCACTTCGACTCCTAGCCGGTGATTTGGCGCTCATGCGCCCGAAGACATTACATGATAGAGGAACCTCAGCTATAATAAAAATCACGACTACCTACTCATTTGTAACTGCTCCATTGTGTTAAAAAATGAACTGCGCATATTTTATCCTACCCCGATCTAACCTATTATTCGTCGTGGTACTGACGAAAAGAAAATTGTTTCAAACAGAAATAGCTATCAAGATTTATTTTTAAAATTCTTTCATCATTCTGATTGAAAATACTCTCGACTTATTCTCACCAAATGATAAGTCATTTAATTAGGTAGCTAGCTTTTTCTTGATTCTCTCACTAAAACCAAGTAGAGAACCATAGTAATAGGACTGTCTGTTCAATATGAGTACTAGTCTGGATAAAAATTGTAAGGGTCCATTCTCTCTCTCGCCTCCCCATTAACATCGCTATTGAATCTTGAAACTTTAAATCACTAAACTATTCAATGTACTTAAAAATATTTTATAAATAACAGTTTATACACAAGTAATACAAAAGTCCGTTTGCCTCTCCCATTGGATAGACAGATTGTTAACCTTTATGTTTGAATATAATTTTCAATTTCATCCAAATATTTTGTTTGCCCATAAAGCGCTTTTTGTCAGACTGTACAAGATATTTTATATTCGCGAGCCCTACCCGGTATTTATCACAGGAAACTTTTAAGGTAAGCATATTTACGCCCCTTCACAAGTTTACTGATAAAATGTGTTTCTCATAGCAATGCTTGAGCAATGAAGGTTATTAATAAACACATTTTAGTAGTTTATATTTGTGACTTTGCATTTACTTTAAAAATACAAAATTATTTTCCCAATATGAAAATAAATTAAATAAAAATTTCACCTCGAGCAAGATTCGAACCTGAGTCTAGCGTACCGTGTTGACGCCACTACCTCTGGGGCACCGAGTAAAACTTCACCTTGAACTCTTTTACAAGCTTTTATTTACTTTCACCTGTCCGGAGTCTGTAATGAAATCTTGCAAGTTATATTTGACCCACTTCCCGGTCTCCGATTGAGATTTTGCGTGCACGAGTATATCGCGTGACAATGCAATATTATGATGATATAAAAGTTTGTATTTAAAAAAGTTTTTTTTAAATAATTTTACTTGTTTATCTTGTTAAGCCAAAGCAAATTTTATTCACTGTTAATAACCACATATTAAATAAAATGATGTTGGATTAGTTTAGTGTTGTAATTTAAGTCGATGGTTTTTTCATTTAAAAGATCGGTATTCTATTATTAGAAGAATGATATCTTATTTTTAAAAGTTTGTTTGCTTGTATGCCTAGTTTTTTATTGTGACCTTGCGACTTTGCTTGATAACGCTTATGTGCTCATGTTCCCGTCTGTTTCATCGAGATGGCCTCTGGGCCACTAAGAGACTTCGGGTTTTCACTACACGATAGGGTATGACTTTTAGTTTAACCCATTTTAACCGCCTACATGGTCCAGCAGTTTAGATAAATGGAATGATGGATGGATGGCACTGAATGTTGATCGGGAGGTAGGGGGTTCGATTCCTATGGAGGCAGAAGTTCCTTTGCTCGGTTTGGTTGGTGGTAGAGCTTTTGAGTTCGCCTGGCCAGATAATTTTGTTAATAGCATTGTTGTGTTCCGATACTTAGAGGTAAGATAGTCAGTTCCTCAGATGTTGAGGTGTTCAGGTGAAGCTCGCTTCCACCTTCGGCCTTATCGTCACTTACTATCAAAGAAAGAAAGAAAGAATGGAATGGAAAGAAAGAAAGAAAGAATGGATTGGGAATGCTTTAAATCAAGCTCTTAGGTCATATAGGGTCAGTAACCCTAATTTTTATAAAAAAATCAATATATGGTTCACAGCAACTCGTTGAACTGGATTTTTTTTGTGCTGGGTATGGAAATGCCCAGCACAAAACCCTACTAGAACCCTGTAACCTGGACCAAGGGAAATGCCACTAGTGAATTAGGGCTGGGGATTCTATTTATAATAAAATTACATTTCCAGCCCCAGTAAATTGAATATCAAATGAACGGGCTTAAAGAGTAGAACACCATGAACCTTTTTTTTATTTCGATTCGTGCTTAATAAATGTTTGTTTTGTTTGACGTAGATTAGGTGCTATAAAGGTCTATATTGAATAATGATAATAAAGTTGTGAGTTGGTATAATGGCATTATTTTTTTCCCAGAGTTACTGGTTTCGATTCTGGAGACATTTTGCTATTGTTTCAGTTTATTATAATTACAACAATGTAACAAGTGGGTGCTGTAGTAATACGACAATTCAAAGTAAGAAAGGCTGCTGCTCTGCGAAATGCGCTGCCATCATAGATCGAGGCCATGATCTTTCCTTTATGAATAAAAAACACTAGTACACATTTTGCAACAAAGAGCCGTGAACACACAAAACGAACAATCACCATTACCAGAGAGAGACTTAGTGCCAGAGTCGACTGCGCTGGTACCTCTGTCTTACTCATTGCCACCATATAGAGCTTTTTGCATTGCTGTGTTCCCGTTTGAAGGGCAAGACAGGCTGTGAAATAACTTGATACTGTGACTTGGCATGTTATGTTACAAGTTGATAACATCAATGGGTCTTTATAGGGGTTGTATATTGGCAAATCTTATATACAGGAACTAAATGATCTTTAGGCGACTGTAGCCACTTAACATGAATTAAGCCTGTTTTTTGCCAAATTTGTCGTAAAAAAATCAAATCACGCCCAATCAACAAGCATACAATAAACACTGACAAAATATTCAGACAAGCCGCAACGCTCGCACGCATGAAACCGAAGCATAAACGTTCTACCGATCCAACCGAAGCCCATCAAAATATAACGAGGCCGATAAAAGCGATAGAAAAGAAAGCAAACGGCCGCGAAGAATTTCCCAAAGATCGCACAATAACGGCTCTTGCGTCTCACTCGTGCACACGAAGTTTTATATATATATCTCGCTCCGACGCCAGCTCGCAGTTT
This sequence comes from Schoenobius gigantellus, assembly GCA_963935595.1. Taxonomy (NCBI): domain Eukaryota; kingdom Metazoa; phylum Arthropoda; class Insecta; order Lepidoptera; family Crambidae; genus Schoenobius; species Schoenobius gigantellus. The sequence continues at coordinate 24,446,211 of OZ012553.1, read as the reverse complement.
TATAGCCGAACTGATAATATTCGGCCCGCTAGAGATATGAGTTAAATATTTTACGATGTCCACTGTCCGACACGATCTTGCTGCAACGTTCTACTTGAAATATGCCAAGGAGGAGCACATCTATTTTCTAATAATTTCAAATACTTTTGAATAATACTACAATTTTGTTCATAGTTGATACTCGTTAATGTATAGCAATACCAAACATCAAATGTTGATGCTTATTGCACTTAAAGTTTCTGGTTGTTTATATAAATACTAGCTTTGCCCGAAAACTACGTTTTTGCCATACTAATTGTCAAAAATTTCTGGAGATTCCTTATCACCTAAGGCAGGCCCCCGTCACTCGCGCAATGCAGCGTTATAAATACCTACCGCTAAGTAGCGCGCCGGCGCGCCGACCGGCAGAGGGCCGCCGCCACCCGCCGCACCGCACGCGAGACTTATGTTATTATCGAATCTTATAATTTTCTTTTCATATTTTTTTTATTATATTGTTTTTTATTGGTTTTTTATGTTTATTTTATTGCTTTTTGATTATTATATTAATTTGGTTTTTAATTTCTTTTAGTTTTTTATCAATTTTTTTATTTATAATTTTCTTTTCAGAACTAAAATGGGATTTTTATACCTAAATTGAATAATTTCCCGAAAATTTTCAGTTAAATATTGCCTATTTATTACAATTATTCATACGATTCAGGATATTTTCGATAGTAAAATTGAATAACCGTGAGTTCAAACATGAAAAAAAAACATCGATCATGTATTTTTCATAATAATTCGTAATTTTTTTAATCGCTTGTAATTTGACAAATGAATAAAATCAACGAAGAAAAAATTTCGCCTTGGGCGGGATTAGTAATTTTCTAATAATTTGTATTTTTTATAATTTTTAAATGTATTAATGACGATAAAATTATTTTTTAACATATACCTACTATTTAAAAATTTTAAATATATACGAACTGCCAATTTAGAAGTAGATTATGAGGAATAATGTACCTAATGATTAACACCAATCATGTATTTTACCATATTCTTGCAAATAAAGTACTTTATTATTATCATCATTTTATAACACATTTGAGTCAGGAGCTTTCCTCGCAATCACTTTATTTCATTATAATCCTACATATATTAATAAAATAATAACATTAAAGTTTTACTTTGACTATTTTGTTTATGTTCTTTGTACAACCCTTAAATTTTCGCTCGATGACGCAATCACGCGGTGTACGCGGGAATCTCGACTCTCGGCGCGCGTTCGTAAAGACCTTTTCTTCTTGCAGCGACTTTTGTCTCTCGGTTTTGGCTATTATTATTACAACGATTCGAGCGTTTCTATGGGAGTGATGTATCTGTTACGTAGTAACTATTATCTAATCTGTGCCTAAGGGTATAAAAATAGCTATTCGCTAACCTACCAAATATACACAAAAAAATAATAAAAATCGGTGAAGCCGCTCGGAGGAGTTCAATAACACACGATTTTTATCTATTAGATTATTTTTTAATCGACTTCAAAAAAGGAGGAGGTTATCAGTTCGGTTGTATTTTTTTTATGTTTGTTACCTCATAACTCCGTCATTTTTAAACCGATTTCCAAAATTATTTTTGATAGAATATACTGCAAGGGTGGTCCCATGGTCACCAAAGATACTTTTCTTCTTTCACTAAAAAGATTACATTCACTAAAAAGTTAAAATTAATTTTTTTTTACAAAAAATAGAACTGACTTCAAAAGCACTGAAAACTTAAAAATAATATAAGAATAGGTACAGACAACAGCACACTTCTATATTGAAGTCGGTGACAAATTTTAACACTTTCTAGGAGATCATCGTTTGGCGCCGACTTCAATATAGAAGTGTGATGTTGTCTGTGCCTATTCTTATTTTATTTTTAAGTTTTCAGTGTTTCTGAAGTCGGTTCTATTTTTTGTAAAAAAAATTTATTAAAATAATACTAACTTTGGTTTCGTTATGGTAATTTGAAAACAAGAATCATTTTATATTAGGCCATATGTGATTTTTAATCAGATTCTATTAAGATCCTAATGTTAACGCTCAAAATGCATTTTTGTACAAATTATCCCGAAAAAAGTAATCACATCTAATCTCCATCCTATGTACTTAATTGCAAGACAGTTTTTTTGTCACGTTTGTCTCTTACAAACTGTCTTGGCGTAATGTCATTAATCTTAGGAGGTTGGCAGCGCAGCAAACGACCTCCCGTTAAGACCCTCCATGGGCTGGGTGCCCCGTAATATGCTCCTAACGCCAGGGAACCGAATAGCTAAACACCAAAATCGGGCAAGCCAAACCGAACCTTCCACTAATTGTTATTAGTGTCATTAACGCGCGCACTACCCCCCTAAGCTTCTAACCTTTCGCCGCGCACCAAATAGAAAATAAGAAAATAAAGGAATCCCAGCGAGAAAAAAGGTACGTAAGATGTATTTTTTCGCAGAGAAGCGTGTCGGTAGCATTGTTAAATATATCGTCCAATCAGTATCTCGGGAAACGAGAAGAAATTAGCGTCCCGAACGAAGCGACGAGACTGAATCCACCCTTTTATGCGGCGTAATAAAAAAAGTCTTATTTGAATTTGGAAGACGAATTTAAAAAAAGAAAATGAATTCTGCACTAATTTAAGGCAATGAGGTTGCTCGACGATTTTCGGGGATCAGCGAGGCTTAATTAATGCAGGAGTTGAAAGTACATAGCGCTGTTATGGAGAATCGCTTCTCGAATTTCAGCCATATGGCAACTGTGTAAGGTCGGTGTAGAAGTCGTAGCCTGCCGATGCTGTCATTTTATCTTTAGTCAAAATGTCAAAAGTCAAAACTCATATTCTAGCCAGGGTATAATCATAGCTATTTTCTTGGTAAATATAAATATAAGACTACTAGTGCACAGTTGATTTTATTTAAAAACGTGTTTTATTCATTGAAATCGCTGTTGTTGTGGTCTCAAAGTCAAAACTATCTTTTAACTGCCTCTGTTGTTATGTAGTTGTTAAGACTCGATATTTGTCTGCTGGGCCGGAGTTTGATTCCCCACCGGAGCAAAAGCTTTCTGCTTAATTTGGTTTGTACTAGTAGAGCTACTTAGTCACCAGATATAACTATTTATTTTATTATTTGGCATTGTTTCTTTCTCGATAAAATAGAAGTTCGGATATACTTTTGTGTTCAAAAAATGCAGACGATGCTCGCTACCATCTTCTATTTTACCACTTAACCATCAAATGAGATGACTTTTCATAATTGCCTAAAACATGTTTATTTTATATATTTTTTGGCTCAGTTTTAGTTCCAATTGTAATTCCAAATAAAGACCACTTTATTTTTCATTTTCTAGCATTTTTGAATTCTTAAGGCGCTGTAGTTCATCGATAAGAGAACTATATAAAAGCCATTTTACACGTACGAAAAACTAATCAGAGATAAGACGACCTCTCCCCACATTGATCCTTGCCATCGGAAAGGTTACACAGGCACTTCGTCTTCATTCGAGAATCCCTTTTAGGAGCGTTTCACTTGTAATGAAAGCTAATTCTTTCATTAACTTCCCGTGACAACGGGAAAAATTGTAATCCAAACGAAAACAAATGTAGAACGGCCCTTACGTATATAAATAACTAGAGCTGATACTTCGACTTTTAAAAACATCGAATGTTTTGTTTTGAATTCTGTTTTAGGTTAAAACTCTCTTGGATTGTTTATGTTATTGTTTTAATAATATTCCCCACATCTTAAAATAGTTGGATTTTGTTACTATTTTTATAGCGGTTTAGTTGTGGCATTCAAGTCATCCATTTGTTTTAAAGATCTAACGTCTACTTATTAAATACTAGCTGTGCTCGCGACTTCATCCGCATAAGATCTTAATAAAAAGTAGCCTATATTATACCTTATATAATTAGCTATCTATTAGTGAAAGTCCCGTTAAAATCGGTCCAGCCGTTCCGGAGATTAGCGGGAACAAACAGACAGACAGACAGACAATTTTTTTTTAAATTGTGTTGTTGTTATTGGTACCCGATATACATTCATACCCATTTAGTAAAAACTTTTTATTTTGACATTACAAACAGACACTTCAATTTTATTTATTTGTATAGATATAGATAAATTGCTTAATCTTTTTTACATATGGCGTTATGGCACTTTGAAATAAGTTGAAAAACCCTGTCCCAAAAGTAACAATTTCTCGTTTTTTCATGGGAGTTAACAATGTAACAGAAATGATTTCAATCAATCCAGCGCCTATAGATTGAAATCGGATCTGACAAGCCGTTAATGGGTGGCTCAATGCAATTTTGGCAACCCCACTTGGAGTATAAGTGAATTTATTTCTCTTCCTCCATAGATACCATCTGAGACTGTTAGCGATAATATACTGAATGTAAAGCTGGATTAAACAAATGTAAAAAAAACACAACTGAATTTTAATAATTATGAGAAATACGCATTACACAAATAGTCTGTTAACCTCTACAAGGGCCAATAGCAAGATAGGTTAATTGGTCAAGGTTATTCACATTATATGGGATAAACTGATACGAACCATTCATTACATACATCAAATAAAAAATATTTGAAGAATCATTTGCAATAATGGTTAACATTAATTTTATATAAATTATCAATTGTAATCACTTTGTTTTACAATGGTCGTCGTCTTCTTATGTCGCTTGCACCACGCCAAAATTTTCTACCATACTTTCATGTTTGTCTGATAGAAAATAATCGACTTTTGTTCTGCCATAAAGTAATCAACAGATAACTGGAATCAAAACTGAACTATTAACATACTGTTCTGACCAAACTTGTTTATTACATCAATTCTCAAACACTGTCAAACTTATAGACAAGTTACAAATCTCCCTAATAATTTTCACAGTCCACACAAATCCAGGGTGTATTATGGAAACAGACAGCGATAACGTAATAGATTTTATTTCAAAATAATATTTTCTTCTCAACCGGTGTCAACTGAATACGGCTTATCACTGCACTACACCCTACGATGTACCAATGTACAGTCAGAATTGGATTTACACTCACAATTGACAAGGCGCCACTATCAAAGGCCACCCCGGCGAAATATTTACCAAAATACGCTTTAAAAGCTTCCCCGTCCAAGAGATGCATGATCTTATGAACTTATGAGTATCTGGAATGCAAAAGGGTGTGAAATAATAGACAGCCTGTATTGAGTTCGATTTTAGTTACGATTTTAGTGAGCTATTTTAAGTATTTTTTTTATAATGACAGAGTGAACTATCGTTAAAATACTGAAATCTAAAAACTTTCATAGAATCCAAATTGTAACCAAAGATGGTTATAAAATTAAAAATAAAGAAAAATTTTAGGAAAATTAATGCACACAAGCCCTAATATTTTGATAACGTTTTATTTCAAGTGAAGTTTAATCAATACCCAAGATATTATAATATGAATTCAATCATCATATATGGGTTCAATCATTATAATTGTCAAAAAAATACCTTTATCACCTAGGGATATAAAAAATAGCCTACGACCTATTCTCTGACCTACCAGATATACACAAAAAAAATCCATAAAAACGATCGAACCGTTTCGGAGGAGTTCGATAGGAAACACTGTGGCACGAGATTTTTATTAATAAGATTATAGCATCAAGGTAAAGTGTTCGTCAAAATTTGGCGTCTTCAAGACTCAGAACTTGCAATTTGAAGTGAAGTCAAACCTATGTTCCGGGCCGCATATGCATAAGACTAGTTAGTGCTCCGCTGCACGACGGCAGCGCTTAAACGCCGATTAATTATTAACACACAGAGCTCCTTCCTCCGCTCTTTGACGGAGTACAACAATGCGGCGAGCTTCGTGATTGCCCGCTTTGTAAATTGCATTATCCCCTGTCTACTGTTTACTTGATGATATTAGTGTGTTTTGCTTCAATTTGTAAATGTCTATACACTGCGTTCTCAGTTTAGAAAATATTATTCAACCAGATGTTATTTAAGCGCTCCAGCAACCAGAATGTTAGGTTATTCGAACACAAATCTTGATTGATTGATAAGAGAGCTCAAAATATTAGAAATGTTAATTTTTTTTATTGCAAGTAAGTTGGCAAACAAGCAAACTGCCCACCTGATGGTAAGTGGTAACTGTCACCTATAGTACATGTGGCTCCTGTGAGATTCGCAGCAAAACTGCAATCCCCACAAGAACCACAGTGTACGTTGCCAACTTGTGACTTAGGATGTAAAGTCACGGTACCCAGTAATTTCAATGCCATATCTTACCCTTCAAACCGGAACACAGCAATGCAAGCACTGCTGCTTTGCGGCAGAAATGGGTAAGACGGAGGTATCCAAGCACACGACCCCGGTACAGAGAGAGATTTTTAACGCAAACTAAAAAAAATTGTTAAACAGTGATTAATTCCTGGTGAACACTTCACATTTTAAAAACCGTAATACCAGTAAAACACCCTTGAAATCACATTCTTTAATAATGGTTTAACACACCCCAAAAACAGATTACCAAATCCATATCTTGATGGAATATTGTCATCAAAGTAATGGATATGCAATTTGGTTACACACCGCAATTAGTTAAAACATAAAATTGTGGAAGATTGAGACCATCAATCAAATAGAGGGCATGATTACATTCAAATCAAGATAGCTAATTGAATGGGTCACTCGTATTAATTGAATTTAAGTGATGTTTTGCTTTAGTACTTGATGATGTGAGTATTTTCGATCAATTGAATGACTTTTGGAGTGTTTTAAGTCCATCTCGTAAAACGTAATATTATCAACATGTAATTTTTTTTCGCGAATGTCTTATTGTCGTAGGAGTAGACTTACGCAATCGTTATTGGATTTATATCACATGCAAATATGAGTGAAAATTAATGCAAAATATTCACAATCAATCACTGAAAATGAAAAATACAAACTAACACATAACACATTTTGTTTGGGTTTCATTTGATTGGATAACGCTTTGCTAATTAAAAATTAAAATGCGTTTCAATGTTGATTAAACGAAAGGTATGTTTAAGATGACAATTATTACTTAAAATACAATTTTACTCGTAACAAAACCACCCAATTAATGACACAGTCGCCGTTTTCAGTGAAACGGCAGATTAGAATACTAAAGAAGTAAAAATTTATATGCTTTCCGACCACGACTCACGCAATGCCGTCATAAAAGTAACAATTAACGTTAGTTTGTTTTAGTGCTAACTAGGCGTGTTTGTCTTCAAAGGAGATGGCACGCACGATGGCTTTTATTTAATTTAACGACACATTACTTCACCTCAGTTTACATTTTTATATGCTAAACAAATAGGCCCGTTCAAATAGAAATAATGTTACGATGATATTTTTTCATTTTCAGTAAGTACATCGGAGTTAGAAATTTCTACAAGCGGAAACAAAGAAGGGATGATTAAACTCCCGTCTCTAATTAAAAGGGCTCAAGATGTCCTGCTCTCAATAGATTTGCCACAAATCTGGAGCAGGCTATAAGAATCTTTGAATTTTGTCAAATCAAAATTTCATTAACTATGTTTAGATTGTTTCATCAAACCAATTTCGGTGCGTAACATTTTTTTTTTTATTAGTTATAATCACCACAGACTCGTGGTCCGTGCCTTTGTTATTTTCATTTTCTTATTGATCTATTGTGTTCTTATGTATTTCCGACTACTCTTATATCTAGGGTGAGTTGCGCATCCCCTAAAATTAAACTATTCCAGAATCAAACATATACAGATATATATACATATACAGATACATATACTATAATCAAACATATACAGATACACACACATATATGTGCGTAACATTTAAAAAACACAGCTCGGTACGAGTGAGCTGAATTTCTAAACATACCTATACTTACTGAACACTCTCTAAGCTAAAATTCTAAGCTAAAAATAGAAGTTAAAATAGCCCCATACATTAGATTCAACATCAGGACCTGGCTAGTTGCAATTCATCATTATTATTCCAGACAATTTATCAAGCGGTTGGCTCGCTCCGACCGGATCGCACATTCTAACGAGATGGTGAATTTTCACCGAATAATTTGAGAGCCGACGAATCACGTATTGGAATCTGGAATGAGCTCGAAATTGAGATAGAAGAGCTGGACATGGTGCAAGATAAAAGTGGAGGAATGGATTTCAAGGATTCAATGGAAGTGATAATAATTAATGATAATCTACCGAGAGTAAAGGGGTTACTTTTCATTTCTATAACTTACTATAATTAGAAGCAAGATTACTACTCCTACCATATCATAACACTAATGCTAGTCACAAATAAGTGTGCAAATAATGTACCATACAAGTGTTCAGGCACAGTAATATAAAAAAAAGAACAACTATAATTACCTTAACAGCAACAGGTCATCATATTAAGGCGACATATACTGCGCTTTATTAAAGTAATACAGTTGCGATGCAAACACGCTGCTGTCTCAATACAGACGATTGCATCGCATTTGGATATCACCTTTATCACTACAGCTCAACGACGAGCGACTGTATCATTGCAAAAAGTCGCAGTGTGTAAAGGGCCTAAGAAAAGTATAAAATTTCTCGTTACTACCCAAGCATATATAGAGGGGGACGTCGACCAATGCTCATTACTGTTACTTCGACTCTATCATATTTCAATTTACGATCTTCACCCTGACTTATCGAGTAGAAAAAATCCCGCCACCCGTCTGTGTACTTGTATAAATCACAAATGAGACGTCTCATTACTGAGGTAATTTTTTTAACCCTTAAAGGTTATATAGCTTCGGAAAAAATCCACGCTAATGGATAGGGTAAAATTCATAAGCGCCCAATATCCATAGGAATTTTAAGCTGAACAGAGGCATTAGATAACTCGGCAAGTAAAATGTTCGGTCGGAGGGAATAAGAAAATGGTCCTAGTTGTTAAGTCTTGCACAGTTTCTGTCGCTATCTCGTGGATAAGAAGCCTAATCACCAGTCGTCGTGTCTGTATCGGGACGCCGAAGCGCGCGAGTGTCCCCGAGGGTATACTTTTGGGACCGGTTTTCTTTTTTGGTTTACATTACGCTGTAAGTGTGCCGGATTCTTTTGTCGCGCCCCTTCTTTGCACAGATTTTCCTGATTTGTATTGTGTTTATCTCAATGAACAGTTTTTAAGTAATGATTCGCATTAGCATGTATTTTACATTACGAAACAAATTTAAGATACGTGAGCCATCTAGGGCAACTGAAGTTATAATTCGTATTCGCGAATAGAAGAAAGTGCAAAGCGATTAATAAAGAGACTTATGAAGTTATCGGAACTTCCACAGTTAACCAGAAACCAGGCGTTCCGGGGTCGCGCACCAACAAACTTGTTGTTGCAAACTATTCGTAATATGAATTTACGATTTCCACCTAACGCTAGTACTCAAGAATTGAGAGCTCTTCAAGATTCTAGGAGTATATAATTTATTAAATTTTTACCGTTCTTCAGGTTACTATTTATCAATTTTATTTGCCTATAACATTGTAGAAATTCCAGATTAATAATATCTATAGCATTGTAGAAATTCCGGATTCACATTTCTATCACTCTAATTATTTTCGGCTTATTAAACAAAAAAATATTTTGATTTAGCCAAGAATATGCTCAAAAAGTAGACAGATAATAGAAATATCATCCACTTGGAAAGGAATTTATTTGGGTAAAGAGGCGCGCGCCGCCGCGGCGTGTCTAATGAGATAATATAATAGCCGCGATTCCGCCCTGCCGCCGTTCGCAGCACCGAAAATTACCGGAAAACTGCACTGGGAAACACAGCTTCTGAATAAAGTCCCGATGAACATTTCCGAGTACTTCCAATTAGAGTTTCAAGAATAGATTTTTCATTAGCGCCGCCTGAAAGGGTGTAGGTTAATGAAATGTCATTAGCAGCGCTGTCTCACGTGTGCAAAGTGGAGGATTTTAATTTATTTAGTAACGTGAGGCCTATATTGTAATGCTCCTGCCACACGTTTCTGATTTTGATTTGAGAATTTCAAGCTGTACTTAACTCTATACTCAAACATTACATATGAACTTCCGTTTTTCTTGAAGAAGTTATAGGTATGCTATTAGGGTTGAAAATAATATGTTAAAATGTGCTTATTAGTGCATTATCGCTTAATTTTTTACACCTAACTTCTTCATTTTTTTTTAAATTTTGAAAATTTTCCTTGTTTATTACTTTTGATTCTTTATGTTTTTTCATTATTATAATAACTGCTTAATAAATCCGTAATAAATATCATTTTTATGAATTTAGTGAAAATTTTTCAATACTATAAATCCACATGTGACAACTAAAGATCTTTATTAAATAAAAGGGTCATATCGAATTGGGAATCAATTTTGTCGCACCCATAATAGGGTGTCAAGATTCCATTGTAACATAATGATGGCCATATGTCGTACCAGCTCTGATTTACTGTACATCTGCAAAAAAAAACAATAATTGATCCAACGTCATTTCTGACATTATCATTTATGCTTTCTATTAGCTGGCATCTCAAGGCATCAACTACAGTCCATATTCTTGCATAGGGACGATTGCTTTTACTTCATTATTTTTGTATCACTCTGATCCAAATTAGTCCGTATATCTATATCTAGATTCTATACGTAAATTAGACTACCACCGTAGTCTAGTGATTAAGACAAACTGGTATTGTTATATGGAGATTCAATTTCCCATGAGGTCAGAAATGATATTCCTATGACAAAATGTATTATTATTCGCGAAATAAATCGCTGGTTTGCGAGAATATCGACGTAACTCAAAATTATGTCAAATTGAATAAAGTATACCTAACGATCACAAATCTTTGATATTTTATCATGAACAGAGACGAAGCGACGATTGAGAACTAGTAAAGTCAAACCCTCAATAAAGCATTTATATTTTGCGGTATAGACTAAAACGCTTATAAAGAAATTTAAAAACGCCATTCCCTAAAATCGTAAATTTTTAGTTGCGTCGCTATTCTCGCAAGCCAGCGAAATATAGTGGAAGCTGCTAGTAGACAGTTCGTTAAATAACGATTTTTTTTTAATCCCTTATAATTTCCTTAAGGAGTAAAAGATTATTTTTTAATGTTCCAATATATTTAACAAAGAATCCCTATGCAAAATGTAATGTCATTAGGATATGGAATGCGCATCAGTCTAAATGCGATAATTTTATTAGATCAGCAACCCTAAATTTACAGTAAGATTCCAATAGGAAAATATTTTTGCTACCGGAATGTTACTGTAAATCCTTATCGATAATGTGACACAAAAACAAAGTGTATTTATGTACAAAATATACAGTGAAAGTTGAAACCTTTACGTTGACGAGCTTTTACTAAATAACATCTTTCAGATGTGTCAAACTTTACAATTTGTTGAAAATTTATCAAAGTTCACAAATATAATATTTCGTAAATTTGCTTTATTCTCAAACAATTTTCACAAAATCTGTCATAACAGTGAGTAAGTGAGTGAGTAAGAGATCAATAGATCAAAATTCCCTAAGGTAATGTGAATTCCACGAACCCCTGTTTCATCACAAGGTTGGACTGTGCGTCATTGTAAACGCCAAAATTGTATTAGTTGGCAATGTAAATTTGAAATAATGTTATCAATAAAAACAAATAAACTCTAAAGAAAATTCTCACGCTTTTATGAACACTCTCAAGTTTTTAAACGCCTCCCCTAAAACTTTAATCGTGTAACTAGACTTAATCCTTTAATAGTGATTCCGGTCACAATATGTTCTGTACAATCAGCTCTAAATCCACGCCCACCCCAAACTTGTCGTTTTAAACTGCATGCGTACAAAACATCTTAATCATCACGGCTCATAAAATTCTTAAGTGATTGGTGGATTCGTTGGGGCTCGATTGCGTGGGCACGAATTGATTTTGAAAGTCCATCTAGTTAAGTACTCCTCTATACACTATTAGATACAATTTGTGAGGGGACATTTTTTGTTCCCAGGCATTGTTTTATCTTGCTTATTAAACAAATATGATAGTTTACTCTTGATAAGACACACAAAAATAGACAAACAGAATTCTTTCAAATATGTATAATATAAAGTAGAGCATACCATAAATCCAAAAAAATAGAATGATACATTTCTTTTCTATACTATTTCACGCGATCTCAGCAATTAGCCCACAAAAGTGGTAAAAAAAAACAAAAAAAAAATTCCAGAGTCTGTAAACTACAAAATACCCTTGTCTCGTAGCGGGAGGCTACGGAGAAAAATAAAACCTACGCCTGCCCGCTGCTACTGAAGCTACCAACCGTCTGCTTGCCTGTCTACGCCTGCTTGCTTGCTATTGCTACTGCCCGAGTTGCCGCCGTGTATTATATTATCTGTACCGCCCCGGTGACCAGTGTGGAGCCAGCCTGCCTACCTGCCCGCCTACGCCGACCGGCCTGTAGCTACCGGAGCTATCCGCTGTTTGTCACGCTACCTGGGTCGCACAGGTCTCTTTCTGGAGAGAAAGACATCGGACTGGCCAGGCAAGTTGTAAAATGTAGTAATGTCTCTACACTTTAGGATGCTGTGAGTGCTGATGATATTGTCAGAAAGAAATAAATGTAATGTCACTTGTCGTAGTCTTTATTCAACACTGAAGCTAATAATAAACAGCATTTGATTTTATGCTTAACAAGGTCAATATCGCCGGTGTAAACTGTCGACATAGCTTATTTACTAAACAATTACAAATGTGCGGATTTACTCGTACATATTGCCAACACAAGAAAAAGATAAAGAGTCATTTAAAACAAATATTCTATGAATCCAATAAAAACAGCTATTACTACTATAATTGTATTTTATACTAATATATGCTAATAATACGAGTATACTACTGATCTTCTCTTCTGAACTTGGCATCCTCGTCATCCAATGCACTAAAGATGTCGTTGTCTGAGATAAGTAGTTGTTGTTTTTAAATGCAGGTCATTTCTTTAATTGATGCGTAATGTTTACGATCTATTGTCATATTGCGCGTGTAAGCAATGTCTCGGTAACTTGATCACCGTGCTTTATTATTTTCAAGTTGTAATTAATTGTCATTTACTAGTTTTGACGCGCAGCTATGTTTGTTGAATTATTATATTTTGGTTAATTCTCAATGTTACTGTCTTCTTAATCTTAATGCTTCGCTAATTAGATGTAATTTTATTCTATATAATAAGTGGACGATTATGACTTATTTATATTCTTCGTTAACTGGTAAAAGTACCAACTTGTTTACTGGTCGTTTTATGGTGTTATTCTGCACCTTTAACGAGACCACTCTAACATATCCGTCCTTTCCAGGAAACAGTTCTTGTACGCGGCCTAGAGCCCACTTGCCAGGCGGAGCGTTGTCTTCTTTTATGAGGACGATATCATTAATTTGCAGATTTTCACAGGGAATGCGCCATTTTGTCCTATTTTGCAGTTGTGCCAAGTAATCTATAGACCATCTCTTCCAGAATTGCTTGTTAAGTGACTGAACTAGTTGCCATCTTGTTGCTAAATTTACATTGTCTGGGTCGGTTTGAGGTCTGGATAAAATGGATCCACCGATTAAGAAATGTCCTGGTGTTAAGTAAGTGCTGTTTGGGTCTTCTGTAATCTGGCATAAGGGTCTTGAGTTGAGGCAGGCTTCTATTTGATGCAGTAGAGTAGTAAATTCCTCGAATGTTAATCGCTGTTCTCCGAGGACCCGTCTTAGATGATGTTTAAAGCTCTTTACTGCAGCTTCCCAAAGCCCTCCTGCGTTTGGCCATGCAGGTGCATTGAAATGCCAGGTGATGTCCATGTCAGCAATGCTGTAACAAGAAGACTCCTTAATGACCCTGAGGATCTCTTTATACTCCTTACGTAACAGTTTTGCGGCACCAACAAAATTTGTCCCGTTGTCACTATAGATGTTCGCGGGAGTGCCTCGGCGTGAGCACATTCTATTAAATGCGCCAAGAAATGCTGATGTACTCATGTCAGAGACCAGTTCAAGGTGTATGGCCTTTGTTGTCATACATACAAACACTGCAACATATCCCTTTGTTGTTCTCACTCCACGGCCTTTATTTAATTTCAGTTCAACATGACCCGTATAGTCAACACCAACATTAATGAACGGGCGTGATGGGGTTACCCGAACTTGAGGTAAGTCCGCCATGATCGGTTGTTGCTTCGTTTGACTGTACCGTTGACATTGGATGCAAAATTTTAATACCTTTTTTACAGTTTTCATTCCACTTACTATCCAATATTTTTCTCTAATATATGTCAAGGTCAATCTTGGACCGCCATGTAACGTGATTATATGAGCTTGATGGATTATAAGATCTGTGAAGCGACTTCCTGATTTCAATAAGATGGGATGCTTTGTTGAGAATGTAATGTCGGAATTTCTGAGTCGCCCACCTACTCTCAAAATGCCTTGACTGTCAACAAATGGGCTTAAACTGGCAATCTTGCTTTTCTTATGCACAATTCCTTTATTGCGAAGGTCAATTAACTCAGATGTAAAATCTTGAGATTGAATTGCTCTAATTATTAAATTGTATGCGTTTTGAATTTCAGCCGATGTTAATGAATTGCCACGCTCGAAGTTATGCTTATTTCGCAAACGTGCAATAAAACGTGACACCCAGGCGATCGTCTTCACTGCCTTTATTATGCTGCTATATTTATTAATTACTTCATTAATGATTGTCATTGAATTATTATTTTGATGTAAAGCTGTAAATACTTTTTGATTTTGAGCCTTTTTGATTTCAACTGTAGGTGTTTCATATTTTTGTTTTGTCATAAGATTTTCGTCGAAATGTAAAAGCCATTCTGGGCCCTTCCACCACAAAAATTTTTTTATCAATATGTCTGACGTCATTCCTCGCGTCGCACAGTCCGCTGCATTTTCTTCGGATCGAACATGGTGCCAGGAAGACGGTGGGACCGTGTCTGTTATTTGCTGCACTCTATTGGCTACGAATTGCTTCCACCTTGTTTTATCTCCATGTATCCATCCAAGAACTATCATAGAATCAGTCCATGTAAATACGCGCACATTTTCGTTTGGAAAACATGCCAATAACTTTTTAATTAATTGTGTCAACAGTAGTGCACCGAGTAGCTCCATTCTTGGTAACGTAATTGGTTTTTTACGGGGCGCTAGTTTAGTCTTTGCAGCAACAAGCGTCGACGTGTATGCGCCTTTATGATTCTTCGCAACAATGTAGACGGCGCATGAGTACGCGCGTTCTGAAGCATCACAAAAACCATGTATGACATATTTTTGTTGCGTATCTCCAATATATCTTTGTATAATGAATTTGTCAATATTTTGTATATCTTTCCTTATTGTTGACCATTCTTCTTGTAATTTGTCAGGTAGGGATTCATCCCATGATATGTCATATGTCCAAACCCTTTGAAAGAGTATCTTTGCTTTTATCGTGAGAGGTGATAGCCAGCCCAGTGGGTCAAATAGCTGAGATATTTCGGAGAGCATTTGCCTTTTAGATATAGGTTGTTTGATGACAGCAAGATTGTATTTAAATGAAAATGTGTCTGTGTTTGGATTCCATCTAAGTCCGAGCGTTTTTCTGGATTCCGAGTCCTTAAAGTCATAATAAGACGTATCTCTTTGTTCTACCGGTAAATGTTTGAGTAGTTCTGGATTATTTGAAGCCCACTTCCGTATGTTCATACCTGCGTTTCTTAAAACTGCTATTAGCTGTTGTTGTAACTCTCTTGTCTTGTCAATTGTCATCTGTCCACTCATCAAGTCGTCTGTATAGAATGAGTCTTCTATAGCAGATGCTGCTAACGGGTATGTCTTAGTATTGTCCTGTGCGATTTGTTTGAGAGTTCTCATAGCGAGAAACGGAGCTGCCTTCATGCCGTACGTCACAGTTGTCAGCTGATATTCTTTAAGTGGCGAATGAGGGGATTTTCTCCATAGAATTCTTTGTAAGCCTTGGTCACATTCACGGATGAATATTTGTCGAAACATCTTCTCTATGTCGGCTGTAACTACATATTTATATTGTCTCCATTTTAGTAATAGGCTTAATAAATTTTGCTGTAAGTTTGGTCCACGGTACATGAGATCATTAAGGCTGTATCCCGATGACGTCAGTGTTGATGCATTGAATACGACCCTTAGTGCTGTTGTACTGGAGTCCTTTACCACCCCATGGTGTGGGAGATAGCATACCGGGTTTTGATATGGTGTGACGTCAGACATGTGACCAAGTCTTTCATATTCTGACATAAATTCTTGATACCCCTGTAATAGATGCTCGTCTTTGCTCATGCGTTTCTCAAGTTGTAAAAATTGTGCTGCAGCTTTGGCCTTTGATGAACCCAGTTTATTGTGGAAGTCAGGTATCATGGGAAGTGCGACCTCGTATCGACCATCTTCTAAGCGTCTTGTTGTTGTTTGAAACAGTTCTTCACAATAAATGTCTTCGCTGCTCAGCGCATTGTTGTCAGGTATGTCTTCAAGTTCCCAATATTTTGTCAAGTCCGGTATATTATTTAATACGACGTGGCAGTTGAATGTCTTAATATTTCCCGACAAAATCCATCCAAGTCGGGTTTGTTGGGCTATTGGTGCTGTAAACGGACCTTTAATAAGGCCATTTTGTATTATGTCAGAATAGACACTTGCGTCTAAAAGAATGTCAATCGGTCTGGAGATATTGTACTCAGGATCTGCGAGTTGTAAGTGTTGTAAATGTGGCCAGGTTTGTTTTTCGAATGAAGCATTGGGTAAATTGTTGATGACATGCTTTATTACAAGAGCTTGCGTTTGGAAGGTGTACTCGTCATGGATTGATTGGCATTCCAATGTGACGACACCTTTACCCTGCTTTGATCCAAATCCGATTCCTGATACTGAGGCATGATATTGTCTTCGCTGCAGTCCTAACATCTGAGCTGCATTCTCTGAGATCAATGAGACCTGTGAGCCTTGATCTAGTAGGGCTCTCAAGGTTATGTATGTTTCATCAGCCGCCTTAACTCGAAGCGAGAGTGTGGTGAGTAAAATTTCTTCATCATGTGATGCTACGTAATTAATGCATTTTGACGATGTCGCTTTGTTTTCAATGTCAGCAGGTGTCGGGTTTGTAGTTATTTTCAGAGCCGCCTGATTCATTGACTCGTAATTGGAAGTCATAATGTCGTGTAAAATTGTATTATGAGCGGCATTGCATTGTCTGCATCTTTTTGTTGAATTGCATTTATTATTCGAATGATGAAACAAACAGTTATGACATACTTGCAAATTACTAAGTGTATTCAACTTTGCGTCCGGTGATAAATTTAGAAATTTCTTGCACATAAATAAATCATGTTCTAATGAGCAATAGGGGCATCTTCTTGTAAATGTAGGTACAGCTTGGAAATGCCTATGTGTCTGTTTATAGGGAATTTTGTTGTAAGAAGGCTTGAATACAGAATTTTGATTAGGTCTTGATGGTGTAGCAATCTCCTTCTCTCGTTCATGTAGAGGTTCGAGAGCAATAAACTTCTCTTCTATAAAGTTCATTAACTCATCAAATGACGGCAAATCCCGAGGTGATTTGCGAAACTCTTTGTAATTTTTATACGTCTCCGAGTCAAGTTTCTTCACAACGAGATGTACTAAGAGGGGATCCCAGGTTGTGGTATCAATGCCAAGGTTATTAATAGCATTTATACACTCCATTGTAGTGTCATATATCTTCTTCAACTCAAATGATGACTGTTTATGTATGACTGGCTGATTTAAAAATATTTCAATCTGCTTCGTGAATAAAACTTGTGGATTATTATAACGATGGAGAAGAATGTCCCACGCCGTGTCATAGTTATCTGCTGAAATGTTGAGATGCTGTATGAGTCTCTCGGCGTCACCCTTTATCTTGCTTTTAAGATGTTGCATCTTTTGTGTCTTGCTTAAACAGTTGTTACTATGTATCGTTTCAGTGAATAAATCACAGAAGGTGGGCCATTGAGTGTATTTTCCCGAGAATATCGGAATGTCTATCTGAGGTACTGACTGTTGAGCGTGACTGGTAGAAAATAATTTTCGATTAAGTGTTCTCTTCATGTCTCTATAAGATGTCTCAATCCGTTTGAATTCTCCGTCGTAAAATCCATCTTCACCTTGCAATAAATTGTCGATTTGTAAATGAAGTTCGTCAATAGTACGCCATCGGTATTGCATATTCTTGAGTTCGTCTTCGATTTCCCACTTTTCCGAGATGTTATTGACGTCAATATTCTCTATCAGTCGTTGCATAGCTCGGAAATTCGTACGCTGCTGTGAAAGCAGGTCTTCTATGCGAGTGGAGGTAGGCTTAATGTCTGTCTTACCTAACTCTATAACAGGAACATTAAATGTAGCTTCGGCGGCAGGAAAAGGGTGAACATATGTCGAAATCAATGTCCTCGTAGTATCAAAGAATCTTTTAAACTCAACGAAAACATTTCTGGCAAAGTACTCATGGCTGTCGTCCTTGTACCGGTCTAGTTGAAGGTCGTTTTGTTCAAATTCACCCCACAAGTTGTCCAAGGCTTGCACACGCCGATTGATGTAGTCACTGTTTTTTCTAGATGAACTGTCCTTGCGAAAGTTGTTGTAAATTTTATCAACCTCGCTGATGATTGCGTTTTGTCGGTTCAATAAGTCTTCCATGTTGGCCATGTCAATTAAGGATTTTTGGTACCTTGGTGCGGTATATGCGCCTTCTCAATTTGATTGGTGAGACCCGCTGGTGGGAGGCCGAATCAAGCCGATACGCTACTGCACTAAGTACACAAATCACCAAGCTAACGCAAAATCTCTGCTTGTCACTGATTACACTAATCTTCGGTAGAATAACTCGAAACGAGCACCAATGATACGACGAAAAAAAATGTCACACACGTGGTTATTTTCACGATCACGAAAATGTTCGTATAAAAAATGTCCGATCACAAATGTCTTGATTTAATGTCGAAAAGCTCGAAGGACCATGTAAAATGTAGTAATGTCTCTACACTTTAGGATGCTGTGAGTGCTGATGATATTGTCAGAAAGAAATAAATGTAATGTCACTTGTCGTAGTCTTTATTCAACACTGAAGCTAATAATAAACAGCATTTGATTTTATGCTTAACAAGGTCAATATCGCCGGTGTAAACTGTCGACATAGCTTATTTACTAAACAATTACAAATGTGCGGATTTACTCGTACACAAGTTTTATAACCTTCTTAATATTTAATTTATTTTATCTAGTTTTAGTCAATGTTAGTTTCTTATGGCTATGCCCGAAAGATTAGCTTTTGGTTTCTTTTTTAATATTTTTGTTTTTTATATTACCTGTAATACTGTTTTTTTACCCGTAGCTATTTGCTACGTGACATCCTGGCCTTGAAATAAAAAGCACTGGAATGATCATATTATATCGTGGAAGAACATTTGCAATTACCTTTTTTGTAGTGATGAGTGATGAATACTTTAAAAACAAAAACTACTTTCTACACAACAAAGTTGGCAAACAAGCAGGCTGCTTGGTAATTATCAGCTACAGCCCCTGTAGCCTTCGCAAATATGCAACGCCTACATTGATCAAAGCGTACATTGCCAACTTGTGACATAACATTAATAGTCACAGTAGCCAGTAATGTTACTGCCCACTGCACCTTTCAAAGCGGAATAAAGCAATAAAAACAATGCCGCTTTGCGGAAGAATGTAAGGTAGAGGTAATCATCACAGACGCGTCTGATACGGTGCCTCCCTCCTTCTGCTGTTACCAGCCTTTTTGAAAAAGTTCGATTTATTTACCATTTTGTTTGTCTTCAAATACCAAATTAATGAAATTTTAACCAATTCACTTTTACATTCAGTTTAAAATTGCCGACATCTCGTGATTTCATCCCTATTTTAGTTTGAAATATTATTTTAAATATTTGCGCTTTAGCAACACGTGTTGTGTAGTATTAGTCCAGTCAGCTTAGGAATTTCATCTCGGATTAGAGATGGCGAGCTGTAAACTTGTATGAATCATAATTTTGACATTTTAAGTGTTGTTCTAAAAGCCTTATATAATATCCTAAGTATTTATCATTTGGCCAGATTGCCTTTTTGAGTTGAAACCGTCGAATTTTGGGTCAGTGTAACATGTAAAAAGAACAAAAACTAGTGCACATCGTAATTAAAAAATAACAATAAAAAAACACGTGACGAACAAGGTCCAAAAAATTTCCATAGCTGAACACAGCATCGCATAAGTTAATAGTAGTCGGCCGCGGGCGGGCGGGCAGAGATAATGAAATTGTGTACAGGAGCGCAACGAGCCGCGAGCGTGTCTCGGGCAAAAATCCACTTAACAAATTGCTGCTGATTCGAAGGGTTCTGGATTGTTGCCTGCTTTTACCGTTACGTCAATTATTTCGTGTTATCGATACTCGAGCGCACTCATTGCTGTCCCGTCCCATAATACCTTACACGAATTTGAGGTTAGCGTTTGACACGTATAGGTTGTGTTTCTTTACGATTCGTGGTCGGTCAGCTAATATTGCTTTGGCTGATTAAATAACCATAATTAGAATGTATTTGTCTTTTGCATCTAGAAGAATTAAACTACTGCAAAAGTTCCCTGTAAAGACTTGGCATACACTTACAAGATGATCAAACGTTCTTATACGAACAAAACAAAATTGGTGCACTTATTAATATACTGGCTTTCCGCTCGCGACTTCGCCCGCGTTATTATTGTTTTCCCGTGGGAATTTTACATTTTCCCGTAGGAAAAATATTTTTTAAAATCCCTTCTAAGTATACGTCCGCATTTTGAATTAAAACAACTGTCTAAATTTCATGTTTCTACCATTAGCGGTTACGGCTGTGCGTGCGTCTATAGATGGAAACATCTCCTTTTATATTATATAGATTATTATAGATAATCTATATAATATTAATATAGAACATACACAAAACATTTCGTAAGAATAGATTATTATAGATAGATTATATTATAGTATAGATTATATTTATTGCATACTAGTGGGCCCGGCAGACGTTGTCCTGCCCGATTACAGCGCCACCTACCGGGTCCAACTTTACGTTTAAACCTTCCTTGGACCTATTCAAACATTCTTACGAAAATTTCGTAAGAATCAGAAATCGAGTCGTTTAAAAGTTTATGCGAGACTAACACACAGTAAGATTTTTAAAAATTAGTCTTGCTATGTAGCAACTTTTTCATTTTTATGTGTTTGTGAAGTGATTTTAATTCATTCGGTTAACTTATTAAAGACGTACAACTATGTCATTTTGTTTGTTGCGCAAGTACATTCAATAATTAATTCATCATAATATTCCGATGGAGCGTCGGTGGCGCTGTGGACTCGGCACTTGCCTTCCAATCGGGAGGTCCGGGTTCGAGACCGCCATGTACCACTGTGTTTTTGTTTTCGAATTTCATATGTACATTTGTCTGACGCTCCTACGGTGAAGGAAAACATCGTGAGGAATCCTGCATACATCTGCGAAGAAATTCAATGGTGTATGTGAAGTCGACCAATCCGCACTGGGCCAGCGTGGTTGACTAAGGCCTAATCACCCTAACATAGGGTAGGCTCGAGCCCCTCGGTGGGGACGTATATGAGCTGTGATGATGATGATGAATATTCCGATAAGTATCAGAAAGTCTGATGAAGTCCGAAGAAAAGGCAGGAAGAAAAAAGTAACTCAAACATAAGAATCTCACGTTCTATTGTTAGACAAAATTGAATCACCCAACGAGGTATCGCATCGCGGAAAATGAAATGACGGAGCAAAAAGGCCAAAAAAAAAGCGTTCGAATTGGGAAAAACACGAGTGTAATGAATTCAGCGCCGCGCGATTCGCACGCAATTGCACAATTTCAATTATCGCATTAGTTGGCGAGTGTGGGCGCGGCGTCGCGTCGTCGCCTGATGGATTATTGTCGCATCCATTTGCGACTCGCTCATAATACAGTCATGTTGAACTAACAATATTGTTTAATAGCGTTGCTATTCGGTTTACAACTGACTGGCGGTTCGTGGATATACATTACCATTGCTAGTGCTACTGGATCTACTTTTTTTCATTTTTTTTATTGCTAACGGTGGCAGACGAGCCAGTGGCCCACCTGATGGTAAGTGTTAACCACCGCTCATGGACATCTGCAATGCCAGGGGCACAGTTCAGTCGCGCCTACCTGGAGAGAAGTGCTCTTCTTAAGCCTCGTTTGAAGTAGGACATATCGTAGCGCTCAGGAAACACCTTTACCAACCACCCTTACAATTAAGTTAACAAGCAATCTGCCCATCTGATGGTAAGTGGTAACAGTCACCTATAAATACCTGTGGTTTTTGTAAGATTCGCAGGAAATCTGCAACCCCTACAAGAACCACAGTGCACGTTGCCGAAAAAAGGTAAATGAATTGTAGTCACCTGGAGAGGATTCCGTTCGAATGAGCAATATAAAAAAAATGAACATAAAACATAAAAAAATATACATTCTTCATAGATTTTTTTAAGATTTTTAAACAACCCTAAATAATGCTACACAAATAAATTTTCACCAATAAACAGGTAGCTTGATGAATATTCAACGAACGAGTTAACCAAAACACCAATTTCACACATCACCGTATACTAATGAACAGGGAACAAAGCGCTTACTTCACATCAAACGATGAAAAATCACAAGTTTATTTCGCCGCCATGAAATTTCCACGAGCAACTTCATGCGCCGACGAAATGCAAAGGAAAGTTATCGCACAAAGGCCACCATCGACTTTTTGTTTCAGCGTTCGAAAAAATGAATCGAGTGAATTACAAAACCAATATAGGAATCGTCAGGGCTACCAGCAATGATAAAGTTGAAAAAGAATAGCACATTATCGAGTTCGTACGTAATCTAAATTCCCTCAACTGTTTTTTATTCTATTTAGGAAGCTCTTGGCCCTTCATTCCATCTGATGGTAAATGACGATAAGACCAGAAGGTACAAGCAATTTGCATCTGGATTTCTTAAATCTAACTAGCAAAGTACAAAAATACTCCTAATATTGTTGTAGCTACAAGGTTAGCACATGTGCACAACTACCGATGAGGTGACCAGCGATGCGACTCGCCATGCGACGCCGATAAACAATTGTAGTACGAGTATCGGGATGGCCAGACCCCCAATCATGATCGTCCAAAACAATATTAACACTGCACTGAGAGCGGGATGGCGCTATACGCAGCAAGAGCGGTGTCCCTATTTCAATATTGTTTTAACCTTGCTATAAGCGATCATGGTAAAGCCTCTGAGCTCCACGAGAGTTACACGTCGTGACGTCAATCACTCGGCCCTTAGTTAAGATTATAGTGGCTAGCCCGCTTATGTACTTATAGAAGACTTTTTTATATGAGGGGAATGTGTTAACACACGGTCCAAACCCCTTTGGTAAGGATAACGGTACTTAAAACTCTACAGTGGAATATCGCGACTCCTCTCCGAATCTCTAAACACTTTTTCGGACATTTTTAAGCGACTACGAGTATGCAAAGTGTGCAGGGCTCACGATTGCCGCTCGGCCTAGTCCCTAATGTGGAACACCACATTAGGGACTAGGCCGAGGTCCCTAAATGTGGTGGTCCCTAATGTGGCTTCCCTCTCCACCAGAGACTTCTAAGCATCTAGTACCCCATATTTACCGCTGCCTCAAGGGGTATTCAAAAGCTCTACCTCCAACTAAAACCAATCAGAAATATTTCTGCCCTGTATGGAATCGAACTTCAAATTCATTCGAAAACGAAAGATGTGCCTATTTAAATTCTGCAAAGACTTGATCAAAATACAATATCTACTAAACAAAATGTTTTAGTTCGAATGCCAACCCTAGATTTCGAATATCGAACGACGTCCCGTACGGGAGACGCCTATTTCTATTGAATTTCCAAAAAGGACCGAAAATAAAAGCACCACCGCCGCATCTCCCCTCGCCTGTGAATAGTGTTCCATTGAAATTTCGGTATTTGTCAGCCTGATTAGCTCATGCTCCTCCCGTCGAAATTAGACCGCGTGAATGCAACCACAGGTGGTCCGTTCGAAGGATTATTGAAGCTTTTGCTTTTTCTATTTAATTGCCCTTGCTGTTGTTTACATGGAATGACAACAATGGTAAAGAGTCAATGTGAAATAGACATTAATCTATGATAGATCGGTCTATAAACTTTTTTCTTACTAGTATGCCCTGAAAAATATACCTACATGTTTCAATTTACTTCTTTAAAAAACTGTAATTTTATTATTTATACCAAATGATATTTACGAAGAAGAGTTTTATCTTGAACAATATCCTGTTTTGCCAGTACTGAACTACAGTACTGGCAAAATCTATTAAACAGGATATTGTTCAATAGACGCGCGGCAGATTTGAACACTTTGTTTTCATAAATCAAAGTCCAACGAAGTTCAATTTATTAATCTATACATAAACGTAGGTGATACACAGATTTAAAATATTTAATTATTAGTGCCTTTCAGAAAGAAACATAGCTAAATATTGAAATATAATATGAGATAACATAGAAATCTTTTGTCATTATACATTTTCTATGCCTTATAGACTGTTCAGGAAAACTATATATTGTGTTAAGGATATCGCAATGAAACCACGTAATTTTCTTCAACGGGGTGCTATATTCTAAAGACACTGAAACCTGGTGACGTTGTCCTCATCGAATCTGAGAGCAAACGCCTGTTATGGCCTTTTGAACATTTTGATGAAATAAAACTATTAGTAATTATGAATAAATTTACATTCGGTCTTTATCACATTTCGTTTAACTATCACATAATATCAACCCTAACAGTATGAGGTACAGGCGACGCAGAAAACAAATGACAGAAAGGAATATAGCATCGAGACGATGCGCGATGTCCCGCGTACGTGTACTCTCGGACTCGGCAATTCATCAGGCCACAATGACGGCAATCTCGAAACTTCGCCGGGAAATGCATTTCCGCGATACAGCATTCGCACTTTTTTTGTACTCTCCGTAGATATCAAACTTTCTGCTTATTTCTGTTGTGTTAGACTTAAAATTTAGGTAAAATAAAATTAATCCCTATACGTTTTACTCGAAACAGTTATTTCGTCTCCCTTCACTCATTAAAATAAACTTACCAGTCAAAGTTCGAATTTGCGAAAGATCTCAACACTATTTTCTTATTATAAGTATATGTTGCTTCATACCGCATCTAGCTAGACCGTCTTACCTAAGTTTGTCGTCATATAGTTATAACTATGTTTATAGCATTATTATGTACCGACAATTAGAGGTAGGATAGCCGGTTCCTCAATTGTTGAGGAATAAGTAATAAAAATTCATCAAGTTCTGATAGCACAAACCATAAAAGGTATTGCTATCAGAACTTGCTAAATTTACAATAAACTATAATCACCTTATGCGTACGTACATTTTTATACTTTGGTATTTTTTTATGTGGCTGAAAAATAGTCGACGCATTTATTACAGAGGATCTTTTTATTATAATATTGGAAATGTGAATATAAAATCAACGATAGATCATTCATCATTTATCTGGCCTAACTACCTAACCTACCCACTGCTACTTTAGTAGGTTATTATTTATTCTGTGCCACTGCACAGCCCGTTATCACGTTACGGAACAGTGAAGTCACAGTCCCGGCACAGTACCGTCACTTTGATAATTTTTCTTTCATACATTCTATACGACCGTCATTCAGAGTTTTGTGTCACGGACACTAAAGGTGGACGCATATATCAGTGTACGCGCCGTACGCGCCGCCTTATATGACGGCGTACGGTGCAGGTCAAATATTTTACATGTGCGAGGTGTCATATACGAATTCCAAAATGCGGCGCATACGGCGCGAACGGAGCGTACGGCGCGAACGGAGCGTACGGCGCGAACGGAGCGTACGGCGCGTACGGTGCTGACAAATGTGCGTTCAACTAGACGGCGATTATTATAATGATGCAGTTGGTACAGTGTCATTAAATAAGACAGGTTCCAAAACAAATCACTCACCGATCTATGATGACTGGATCCGACGGCGTCTCGTTTCTATTTCCACAGCTCTTCTTATCACAACACCGACTGGAATAACAAGGTTGCGTTAGAATATTTTAATAAAAAAAAATAATCAATAAATCATTATAAAATTAGAGTTAAATTTATTTGAAGTACATGTTAATCAGTAGTTATTGTAATATAAACCCTAATATTATTAGGTACAGTCGACGCAGAAAATAAATGATATAAATAAAATCAAGACGGTGTACCGCGTAGAAACATATTTACTCTACGACCTTAGAACATCTAAGGCAACGACCAATAGGAGCTGAGCAACAATGAAAAATACGGGAAAAAATATTATTTTCCAGAGCTTTCGTTACATACGCTGCGTAAACAGTTAAAGTTACGCAAAAACATGATGTTATGGTCCGACAGCCACGCGAGCGAAGTCGTGGGCACAGCTAGTAGTGCCGAAACTGTGTGTTAGTGTAATGATGGTCAGATACATGACTTGAACATTCTATGGCGATTGGATATTTTATCATTTTCCAACAACGACTTCGAGATATGATATACTGTCTTATTTATAAAGTTGTGTAGGGAATATAGAGTAATATAAATAAAAAAAAAAACAAAAAAGTCTAAGACCTTAAATATATTTCTAAACATGTTAAAATTATAATATATTTGTATATTTACTGGTGCTTAAAATTCACAAGAGATGATATAACTCAAATAAAAACAACTCATGACTTCGATTATTCCATTTCAAATCAAATTGATTAGCGAATGTAACTTTAATAATTAAGTATCTTTCTATTAGTTTCATTCAATTCTATTAAGGAAAAAGGTACATTATGTGATGTTTTTCTTATGTCATAGGCATGATTATCTTATCATTATTATTTGGTCAAGTCTAATTTTAATTATTAATACTTTGTAAACGACTATTTTGGCCCAATTCATTTTAAATAATTGAACTTAGTGTAAGTCTATAACATAAGTTGACTGTTGTTGTTCCATAATAAAAAAATATACCCAAAATAATCTCAAAAATATATAGTTCAATCCACTTGAATGTCACTACAAAAAAACGCATAAATGATCTGTAATATTTTAAGCTTGTTGAACTACAGAGTATTTTTGTTAAAAATCATAAGGGTTAAAGTGTATTTATTTATTAATTGAATCAAAGCGTCAACATCTTGCATCATATAATATGTACATGTGCTATGCGTACGATGTTGCCGATATAAAAAGTGCATTTAAGCTCCGTTCGTCCGCAATATTGTACGGTGTATATTGCACGCGCCCTACCGGGCCTCCTTGGCGCAAAGGGCAAAGACATTGAAAGGACAGACTCCCCTGGGACTCCTCCCCTGAAGACGTGCAAGCGGGACGCACATATCCGGCCGATAAGGAGGGTGCCACTGCGTCTAAGGTGGAATAAAATTTTAATTGCTCGCACAGACGCAGTTGTATTGTTAGGGTAACACAAAGGTACGCATGTAGGCTACTAAAATATGTTGGTTGCGATAGCGATCTGAGATACACAGGTAAGTTTAAAAAGCTTAAAAATATTGGAAATAAATTGATTCCAATAAAAGACAAACAGCAATAATAAAATACCGAATTTTTAATTGATTTTCACGTACAGGTCATGTCAATGACTTATCCGTCTACATCTTATTTAAATATTATGGAGTTATTTTCAACACGCTGGTTCTGGTTCTGGATAACAGACTAACTTAGTGTTGTATTATTTATCATCCAAGAAACAATTGTTGAGATTAAGGCGATTGTACTCTCTTACCAATAAACCATCCCAAAATAAATGTTCAAATTAATAAACCCACTTTTTTATTCAGTCTAATATTGAACTACGAAGCAATAGTACATTATTACCCCAGGGGTGAAAGTAACTTATTTAGGCCCGAGACGGTGTTTGGCGCCCGAGCGTAGCGAGGGCACCAATAGTTCGAGGGACTAAATAAGTCTTTAACCCGAGGTAAACACTGTGCTTTTCATTACGAATACAAGGAAAGTAAAAATAAAACAATGAATTAGCTAAAAAAACGTGTAAATTATATTTTACATAAATCAACAACTTCTGCTTTAGCCCACTTTCGCTTATAAAATCAGGCGTTAACTCCATACCTGAATCAGATGAACTCATTGTGTTAATTATTAACACAATGTTATACAAATATAATTAACAGAATCTCTGCCTATATTACATACGGAAGTGTTAACAAAACTCTACAAATGGAAAAAACAAATGAAGATCGCATTGCCGCTTTCCCGCTTATTTTGTTTTTTTTTTCTGTAGCCAGCCAGCTATTCAGCCATTATTTTTCATTTTCATAATTTAAAAAATGGTAAATATTTTTCCCAAATCTATATTATTTTAAAGAAAAACTTGAAAATAATATATAATAAAGTAATTTAAAAAATGTATTCTTTAAATACTATTAAATAAATTAATAACATTGTGATTTTAATTTTACACCGCGCTGTAATTGAATGGCTGTATAGAAAGTCGGAACATGGTTCAATAAAAATGTGAAAAAAGAACTAGTTTCTTTTTAAAATTTGACAGCAGCTGTCAGTTGAAAGTGATTCTCCCTAGGGCTGTAAACTATTACTTTCAACCCGCTACTCAGGCAACTTCAGACCTACTTTGAGAGTATGAGTAATGAAAAAACATTTTCCTAACCGTTGTTGGGGAGAAGAGAATTGATCGCAGAAAAAACTATTCAATATTGTACAGAAAAAAGTCTATAAATCTACCGATCTTTGCGATTCTTTATTCACTGACAAACTCAAACGATATTTATTTCAACATTTTAGATTAAAAATTTAGAAGAAATTTTTGTTAACTAACTAAATTAAATAAAAAAAATTGAATTACTTTATATAGAAAAATACAACGAATTGTAATAGAAAAACATTTCGTAGAGGCGGTATGGGAAAAATATTTACCCATACTCTCTGTCACAATAGACCCAAGTTTTAAGAAACATGATAAGCAAAAATGTACACACTTGACAACATTGGTGCCTATCTATGATGAATGATTTGTGATGTTAGCTGTTATTTGATTAATAGACTGGTTTGCTTCTGTATTTCTTTCTATATTCCGCAATTGATACAAACGTTTCTCCTTTCTCATTTTTTAATACAAATATTTTACATTTTATTAAATACTAATTTACCTGCACATAACCTCGTGTGTTAACAGGACCCTGCACATTTCCGGATTCTTATCTTGACCTTCGTAAACGATAGGCTGAAACAAATTGGAAAATTGTTATTGTTCAAAGGATAAAACGGATTTTAAATCTTTTTGGTTTTACCGGTTTTTTTAGAATGTAAGAAGTAATTTTTTTTCTATGCATGTTTACAACCAAATACATTCTAGAAATATAGAGTGGGTAAGCTGGGAACAAAATTAAAAACTATACCCAAAAAATTATGACTGACTCTGAAATTATGATTGATTAATTATTTTTATTGATACATAGGTAATATAGCAAATTAGCTTGAGATTGATAAAATAGCAAATTAGCTTCAGCATATTTTTAAAATGCAAATTTTAAAAAAATGATGTCAATGATTTCAATTAAACCAGTTTATCTAAATTTTCGAATTCAATTTTAAAAATATTTAATCAACATAAACCTTAACAGGCACTTATTGACGTCAAACACAAAATGTCATACGAACAAGCAAGAAACTAATGTAAAATTTTAACAATGTATGCTTGACATGATATTTATTTTAAGCAATTTTAAATAGATTCAAGTATCTAAGTTTGTTTTAAAAGGGTTTATTTACAACAAATATTACCGCGACATTATTAGAATGAAATCTATCGAGTACGAGTAGGTATATTGTATGGACGCGATACTTAAGTACGCAACTTATTGAAATATTTAACTTTAATGTCAATTTACTCATGACAACGTAATTAATTGCCTCATTTATAATGCATAGCATATTAGCAAAATAAAATATTTATATAGTAAACCATATAAATATTTTATTATGCTATACTTACATAATAATATGTGCAGTAAAAATTATTATTTGCAGTGAAATAGGTATATAAAACTCATCGCCACATGTTATACCTCGCGCAAAAATGCGAGGCCATTAAGTTTTACCCTTAATTAAAATAAGCGACATTAATTAAAATTGGCGAGCGATAAGATAAAATTTCCTTCTTCGTTGCATTAATACTTTTTGTAAATTTATGCACCCTTCCGCATAATGAGGTTTTATTATCAAAACCAAAAATCATTTGCATAGTTCCATTAACATTAGAATAAATGTCTATTCTTTGAAATTATTTGTACAGACGATTATCATTTCTTATAACTAGGCGTTATCACAAAAACAACCAGGTTATCCCTAATATTATTTAGCTTAAAGCTATTTAGCCTCTGCCTAAAGGGACCCAAGACTGATACGTTAAATTATTTATAAAAACCTTTTTGTTTTTACGCAAATACGCTATATTACTAACTTGACTTCTGAATGAAGCTTAGCTTAGTCCAGCGAACTATTCATGAAAAATTAAGATTTATATTTCTTTATTACTCGTTTTCTTGCTTTCTCTATTTTTTTTATTTCTTATAGACACAAGCACTATTTTTGTTAATTATTTAGGTTATGCCAACAATACAGGTAATAATCCTTAAAAAATGAAAAATGAAACTAAAAGAAAGAACAAACAAATTTTTTCGTTAAAATCGGTATCTACAAAAACATGACACGAATAAAAAGATGAATCAGATGTTCGAACCTCAGTTGCGTTTAGTTACATAAGCCCCCATTACCCAAAATCCCGTAAGTCCAAAAGATAAATTTTTCTTTCCACGACAAAATATTTAATTGAATATGTAATGGCGGGGTCTTAACGTCTTTTGTGAGTAGGATTTGACGGGATTTCTCATAGCAGGGTGTTTTGTATTACGCATTCAAGGGTCATAGTATAGCATTTAGCTGCATCAAAGCCAAATAGCGGTGGGGCGCAGTCGTTGAGGGTACGGAATCAGGTGTTTGAATAAAAAGTAAACATTAATTATAGACGATTTTAGAACTTCGAAAATTTGGAACAGAAAAATACAATAAAACCATTTAAAATAACACATTTTCTTTTTTATTTTACACTAGCTGACCGTATGCAACTTTGTTTGCATTATATCTAACTTTTCCCGTAGGAAAACTATTCCCATAGAAAAATTACCCTATGTCCTTCCCCTGGTCTCGAACTATCCCTATACCAACTTCCATCAAAATCGGTTCAGTAGTTTCGAAGCCTATTCAATACAAACAAACAAACAATACTTGTAAAAATTAGTATAGATATACAATTCGACAAGTATTAAATGCCTCAATATAATTCGGTTTAGTTTTTTATTGCATAACTGCAGATCAGTAGGTTAACACACAGCTAATAATTATCACGTCTTAACGCGTTTAGTACCAAGAATTCCTACATTGATGCCCTTCGAAACTACCAGTATCACTACCCTGGCTCAAGCTGCGTAGCTGAAATAATAGGGCAGGGTAACGCGGAAAGATATGTTTTTATATGTTTATATATGTTTAAGCAAACTTTTTAAAAAACATGAATGTTGTCACGTCTGAGTAATGAGTAGCGAAATGTACCGACTAGTGAGTCATAGCCAGCACCGCACGAGATTAACTCCCTCAGGATAGCCGGGAGGACCGCCGCGAATGCCGCGATGTCCCGCTTTGGGCATTGTCCGCCGCATGGGATTCAATCTCCTGGGAATTTGTGGGGACCCAAAAAAAATGTTGGTCAGCTCATGCTACCGTTGGTATGGAAAATATTTTTTTTTTCTTGGTTTCACTGTAATAGAAGGAACGTAATATGTAATTCGAATACATTTAATGAAAAGCTTAGGACACTACGCGTACAAAATCTATTGAAATACCTATGCATAATTGCAAACCCTCGTTCAAACGAAGCTTTGTTGGCCTACAAATTCGTAATGGAAACCTTCACTTAAATACCTTCACAATAATATCCTCACGATTAAACTGTCATGTATTTTTTTTTAAATTAACACTTAAATAATTACCTATACTTATTTTAAACGAAAAAATTAACGCTTCTATGATAGTATTATAGAGCGCAGAACTCTAGTTTCTGAAAATATAAACAACATAAAAAGAAAAAATACGTATTTGTGTATAACATAAGATTACATGAAAGTATTTTTTTATCCATGAGTATAAATGTTCAAATAAAATAAATAGAACAATATATTTTGAACTTAAATAGAAAATCAGTGAAAAAGCATTCGAAATAAATACAGCAAAAGAACGAATGTTTCCAAAAATATTTCATACAAATTTCCTACTTCCACTCTTTAAATAAAAATGAATCAGTGCATCAGCTACCAAAAAACATAACAGAAGACATTTTCTCGACAAAAGGAACCAAATTAATATGTTGTTTGAACATAGTTAGTAAACATAATCATTTCGCCACGTGCTGTACGCACGCCTCTCTATTCAAACATGGCGATTCTATGGGATTTGCCCGAATCCCATTCCCGAGCCATGAGTCAGTATCTTAAGACTATACTCAAACAGAGGGTTGGCAGATTGATGTTTTAGATATTGATATGATAGTGATTTACTATGGGAACATAAATAATCCGGCTCTTTGGATGCTGGTCTGTAATTATGATTATGATGTAGTTTTGCATGGATGCTCGTTCATGAAATATGATGTGCAAATTTGAGTTGTGATTTTTGCCCCACACTGGTGGGATCACGCTGAAAACCCTTTACCGTTCCTCGTAGACCCATTAATAAGATCCTCTATTTCTCATAACCAAACTGATTTGCTAAACTTATTTGGCCCTAAGGAATTATGCAAAATTATTATTATTTACTGTGCTAATACAAATCATCATAATTGATTTAGGGCTTTAATACATAGATGGAAGCGAACATCATCCTATTTTAAAAAATTATTCTATGTAAAATTTCCTGCGTAGAGAATTTTACTAGAGATAGAATAGTAAATATTTTGTAGAAACACAACAATGCTATAAACAGTATACCTACTAATATTGTAAATACAAAAGTTATTTTGTCTGTATGTCTGCTACGCTTTCACGCCTAAGCCGAGCTTGCTTGAAATAGCTTGCGCTCTGAGGAAGGATATTGGCCACCTTTTATTCGTAATTTTATTTTGTTAAACAGAATTCAACAAAATCGCTAACAACAGCTGTTGTTTATAATGACAACAGACCAATAGGATGTTGCTAGCTAGTTAGTCGGATTCAGGAGGCCTTTACCAAAAGGAAGTCGTAAATCTGCTCCCATGGAAAATCGCGCCCGGACCTGATCTGAACTAGATAATCCAAAATATCAGAGGTAAGTTGTCCGTACAACGGCAGATTGTTAAATAATTTTTACAACAAGCCAACAGCTTGCAATGATATTCGAAGGCTTAAAATTAGACCTGCATCAAATTAAACAATCTTCACTTCGGAAACAACTGTATAATCGCGAAAAAACTTTTGTTTGAAACTGCTTAGAATAGTAAATATTTTGTAGAAACACAACAATGCTATAAACAGTATACCTACTAATATTGTAAATACAAAAGTTATTTTGTCTGCATGTCTGCTACGCTTTCACGCCTAAGCCGAGCTTGCTTGAAATAGCTTGCGCCCTGAGGAAGGATATTGGACACCTTTATTTTGTTAAACAGAATTCAACAAAATCGCTGACAACAGCTGTTGTTTATAATAACAACAGACCAATAAGATGTTGCTAGGCTAGTTAGTCGGATTCAGGAGGCCTTTACCAAAAGGAAGCCGTAAATCTGCTCCCATGGAAAATCGCGCCCGGACCTGATCTGAACTAGATAATCCAAAATATCAGAGGTAAGTTGTCCGTACAACGGCAGATTGTTAAATAATTTTTACAACAAGCCAACAGCTTGCAATGATATTCGAAGGCTTAAAATAAGACCTGCATCAAATTAAACAATCTTCACTTCGGAAACAACTGTATAATCGCGAAAAAAACTTTTGTTTGAAACTGCTGCTTTTTTCGCAATTTCAGACTTATAAAATACTAGCTTTTGTCCGCGGCTTCGCTCGCGTTAAATTCGTGGTAACACCTAAGATTTCAAAAAAAAAATTAGGCAGGTATTTTTATTGGTAACAAAGAGTCTGTGTACCGATTTTTAGCTTCCTACCTTGAAAACTGCAAAAAATCTCATATAAAATTTCACCCTCTCTTTTAAGGGGTTGGGGGCAGATTTCCAAAAAAAATGTTGCACGATTTTTTTGTTAGTCACAAATAGTTCGCATACCAATTTTTAGCTTTCTACCTTGAAAATTACGGAATGCTCCATACAAACTTCCACCCCCCATTTTAGGGAAGTGGGGGGTTAGAAAGAGACAAAAAGTAGCCTATGTCACTCTTCATCCGTTCAACTATCTCCACTTAAAAAATCACTTCAATCCGTCGCTCCGTTTTGCCGTGAAAGACGAACAAACAAACACACACACACACACACTTTCCCATTTATAATATTAGTATGGATGTTCAGTTTGAGCGCCTAAGCAACTTCGTTCAATATTGTCACAACTCTTTGAATACCTTATATTTAAAAGTTTGATTATGTGATAATGTTTCCGACCTCACCTCAACAAAATTTCTAGAAATACCATCTTGCCAGATAGTTGCGTGCTATGTTCGCATGCGCTGACCAACATTAGCTGATTGCTGCTCCGGCCTAACGTTTTAATACGATTAATTCGACTGCTGGCCAACCGCCATCTTTACATCACTATTTCCACTCAACGACTGTTTTGCGTGTCCCCGTTTGACTTAAGTTTTAGCGCTGTTTACATACGTGACGTAATTGTTGTAATATTTGTCTCTTTTTAGTTTTAATGTCTCTACATGGCTAGCTAAGCTATGCACAATTGGGTCAATATTTTTTAATACTCACGTCACGGTACGTCAAAAATACAGTATAATAAATATGTTTATGTACCTATACTAATTTTCATTTTAAAAATATACCCAAATAAGAGTAGTTGTAGTCTAGAGCTAACCTCCACCCGCATAATATCTTCTTTCGCGATAGCGTACCTTTCTGATATAAAGAATGCTGAACTGAAATGCGACACATAACTTCACAATGCCTGCCGTGTCGAAAAAATAAGCTATCATCTTAGATATAATTATTTATTTTATTATAATGACAACATTTTTCAGAATATTGAACGTTAAAGGATTTTAGATCTATAGAATGAAACGTCATCATTATAAATTCATCGTCATTAATATTAAATTTATTATATCATTCGTCATCATTAATACTAAGTTTATTATATTATATTTATTATACAACCGAAAAGAGCAAAAAAAGAACGTTCTCAGTTCAAATTACGAACTGTGGAAATGAAGTACATTATTTTATGCATAATGCCATTAATAAATAGATTTCGTCGCGCATTGCCAACTATCGCACTTTGTCCAATTTAAAAAATATATATATAATCGGTAGCACACAGCCAATTTATTTCACCATTTCTAAAGTATATTTTCAACAACTATTTTAAAACAAATCCCGTCATTGACTTCAACGAAAAATATCTCAACATTATTATTTTCTAAATGAATTTTCTCCAGATAGTTACGCAAATGAAGGACATTATTAGAAAGCTAACATTGCCTCAAATGGAGCAAAATGGCTCCCGACAAGCAGCTGAAATTATCTCTGCCGTTTGTTATGTTGCTCGCTTCACTTTTAAAGTTATATTATAACAATTGTCTACATACATACGGACATATACCTAGAATTATTATCGAATAGCAAATTAATAAGGCAACATAATAAATCGCAGTTAAAATGAAGCCGTCTTAAATAATTTAGAGGCGAAAAAAATACATCTTTATACATTTTTTTACATATGACCGGTAATCTCTTGGCCTTTATCTCACCTGATGGTAAGTGACGATAAACCAGCTCCACGTAGACTCCTCAACAACTGAGGAACAACTTTTTATGTTCGGAACAAAACAATACTAAATTACATTGTTATTATGGCAACAAACTTAGGTAAGATGGTGGTAACTAGCCAAGCGGACTCGGAAACCCTGCCATCAACCAAACCAAACCAACCAATCCTGGGGGTTCCCCGTGGGGGTTCTGCTCCCATGGGGAACCCCCCGGATCTCTCGATCAACATCCGGTGGTCTCAACCACTAGACCACGAAGAAAACATTCGTATTTCAAATATTGTTACTTTACTTTGATGGAAAGTGATCATCATTATCGCCTCAACCCATCCCATGCCACTGATGGGAACGCGTTGACCACTAAGACCATACTAGCCTAGCAGGTTAAACTCACGAGAAGCAGGTTAATTATAAGGATTCGATTCACTTGGAGAGGGTTAATTATAAGTATTTTATTCGCACATTAATAATTTTAAGTGTTCAAAGCAAATTGGTTGCAAAAGCATAATATGGACCTATTATGGATTTTCCTACAAGATGGCTATAGTATGGATATAGGGAAAGACTTATTTTCAGATTTTTTCCAAAAGGCCCAATAGTTTCGCAAGAAAGTGGTCTAATTTTTGATTATTTTCCCAAACAATTTCAAAACTATTTATCATAAAATTCTCATTGAAAGCTCTTTCATCTGATGTACCACACGACATAGCAAATCTTTTTTAAAGTGATAACTTCTTTAGCGGCGATGTACACTTTTTTTGTAATGGGTAAAAAATGATAAACTCGCGTCAGGACACGTGACACTGATCGAAAATTCGTAAGACCAATTAAAATTGAAATGGCCGCAGGAACTGTCGAGGTGCGGTGAGGGGTCCACGTAAGCCGGCCGAGAACAATAGCGGCTGTCAAAAGTACTGGAAGTCACACGTCACTTGAGACAGTTTTAATCAATTTATTTACTTTGTTAGGAAAAATCTAAATTGTGCTTTTATTTGATTTTGTTGTAAATATTAATTAGGTAAGTTAGTATAAATTAAATATTATTTATTTGTTATAAAATTACGTTTTTAAGTAGTATATTAATGTCTGTTTTGATCATATGTTTAATTTAATTGTAAATATTTTGATTCATTATTACTAGTTATATAATTATGTACGCACAACGTTACAACAGGAAGTTGATTTTTCTGAGGGATAAACTTTTTAATGTAATATAAATTGTCATGTTTGTGTACGATAGCGCAATAAATAAATATTGTATTCTACCACATAAAAGATAGTACTTTTATTCTGATAATTAAAGCAATTCGTGCAAAATTATTCCATAATCATTCCAAAATATCCAAAACGCACAACGTTAATACTTAAGTTTTCACTTCTGCCGGCACTCCCGGAGTGCAACCCGTAATTTTTTTTAATTTTATAATTTACCCGAAAAATTGGTTCGCATATTTAAAATTAATTAATTTACAGGAGCAAATTGGCTGTGACTAACAGACAGGCGCGAGTCATCACATAAGGGTTCCTTTTTGAAGTACGGAGAACCCTAAAAAGGCTTAACCTGCATAGGAATAGAGATTCTCCATCTCATTTTAATGTTGTTTAAGTAAAATCAAAATAGATATTGGCTTACCGACCCTGCCAGTGGTGTTTCTGAACTGGTGGAGTGAGGAATTGAGTTGATAAAAAGTGACTCTGACTGAACAAGCTAATCTACGAAAACTCCTTTTCACCAGAATTGCGGGATAACCGCTTGCTACCCAAGTTTCGTTTTATATATTTTATTTTTATAATTCTTATGAAAATGCAAATACGAAGCAAATTTCCATGCAGACTCTCTAGGCGTTGATCTAGAACAATAACTCTCCATACATTGCAACATTCCGTTATTCTAAGTTAACAATGTTCGGCCTAAGTTAATTATGTTCACGGTATAAATCTTTCGTAATTGGCCTCTTGTTTCACAACACTAAGAGCTCGGGACGTGTTGAAATTATATATGTGGGAGCGGCCAACTTTCATGATGTTTTCGGTAAATTATTATGTGTTTATTTGATGAATGTTCAACGCACGTGGAAAATTAAACGCAAATTATAACGTTCTTATTCTTAAATTCAGTCGATATGTAATATGCTACTTCTGTAAGATCATGTCAATTTTGATTCTTTTCATTAATAAATGTGAGTTTATCAAATAAATAGATACTACATCTTCCTGGACTCGATACAAAAATATGATAACTTCGAACCGGGATCGGGCAAGGAATTTTTAATGCAATCAAATATTTAAAACAAAAAACTTTTGTCGGGACGAAGATACGATACCATTGTTCTGAAATTATTTTTGTATTTAAGTAACAAGAAAGTATTTTTCACAATACACTTAATGAGAAAGTAAAGATGATCCCTACTTACTGCGTTATGCCATTATATTTAAGAAATTAACAAGCACATCGTAAGATTTTGGTCAATGTCAGAAATATTAATTATGCAACATTGTGTAAGTATTGCATGTAATTTGAAAAATGACATGCTCGTTTGCCCAGCCTACCCTGGTCTTAAGGCATTAAAAAAACTACTAATTTTAGATCACTGACCCATATGCTGCTATTACATTAATATTGTTCTTATGCCTTTTATTAACAACAACAAACCCTTCGTGATCACCAAATTCTCTTTTATCCATCAACAAAATTTTTGAGATTACACAACAATCACTGAAGGGCTTTATTTATATTTCAATCGCTGCTTTACACACTCCCACGTCACTCAAAGCGACTTAGCAAAGCGATTTGCCCATAACCCTTTGAAAGTTCAATCACATCTAAAATTTCACGACACCGATCACAAAGGCCCATCGCGGGTAAACCGGCGTCTGCATTGAGAAAGCAAAATTGTAACACGATAGATAACGGTAATGAGAGTAGGATGCAATGCAATTTGGTTGGAGGGCGTGGGGAATCGGGGAATTACCCTAATCGGGCGGCGGCGATGACAATCTGTCTCGTGCGCACGCGGAGGCCACGTGGCCGGCGCGCGGGCAGCCGCCGCCGGCTACTGCGGTAGCCAGATGGGATGGAACTAACTGCTTGGGGTTGATAATGTTAGCTTTTTTATTGTTTGCGATCACCTTTCTATTTAGAAAAGCACTACGATTGCTCGCTGTTAATTAATTTGCTGGTTCCTGTACAAATTTGTATTTCAATTGACTACTTTTTTGGTGCACGTGTTCATTTGGATTCTAGAGAAATAAACTGTGAATAGTAAACGCAAATCAAATTCAAAGTTTGATGATTAGAGATTTTTTATTATTTTTATGTTTACTCCACTAAACATACAATTAAGGGCGGGCTTAATTTGACAAAGCGTTACCAGTCAACTGAACTAGTCATAAAAAATATTGTAATTAGGCGCAAATAAAATATACATTTGTAAAGGAATTTCGAACGATGATTCAAATATTCTCTTACCTGTTTCGTAACAGAGTCGATGAGCCTCACGAAAATATCTTGTTCTTGTCTAATACCTGTAAAGAGAAACTTATTGTGAGATTAAATGCTTACACGAAACCTTACGTCTCATTCAATATGAGAACCTTACTCAGGTTTCAGGTTCTTTGATTTAGGATCTAATTTTCACTGCACATCTGATGTAAGATTTTGATTCCGTTTTAACTTATTATAATATGCTTAAAACAAAATCAAAAGTAATATTCTAAGCCACTTCTAAAATAATATGAATTCTTTTCTCATATATCGTTCTCTTACACAATTTAACATTACTCCGAGAAATAAACACGACATAATATATCTCAGACAAACACATCGCAGGGTGAACATCACACTATTTGTTTGCACTGGGATCGCCTCTTGACTTGCTCGCCTTTACACAATGTTGTCTCCTTAATACATTCAGATATTTTTATACTTGTGACTTTGCTAAATAAGTAATGTCGGTACGTAATTATTAATAGTGAGTAGAGTCAATTTTAGCTAATATTATTGTAAGTCATTTGTTGCGAATCAAGAGGAAAATCAATTTCACTAATAAAAAATATGTGTCAGATTTACCCAAAAAAGTTTATCACATGTTGACCCCATGTCGACGGCGGCGCGCGCGCAGCGTAACGACTAAGTAGCAATATCGACCATAGAGTTTTAAAATTGAAAGATACATACAAAAAAAGAGAATATCTACGTAATTAATCCGCAAAAAATGATATTAATGAATTATATAATTCTTTTATATTACAAATATTTTAGGGTGTCTGAGGGTTTGTACTACTTTATCAACAGCCCCTTGATTGTGTAACAAAAGTCTATCGCGATCGCTTTCAATTTTGACAGTCAAAGTTCATCCATTACTATTTTTAATCAGACAATCGGCAAAGGGTCTTGTATTGATGGCGCAATGACTAGTTACTTTATGTTGGTCGTGATAGATCTTTTTAGACAATAACCCCCCAGATTGTATAAGTGAAAAGAGATAATTAAAATTTCGCTTGCACAAGTCCTCCGTAGTCTTAATAGTTATAGCATCAACACAGTATGTTGAAAAAGCAGGTTCAAATCCTACCCTAATCATGATATAATTTTTCATGTACCTACAAGAATAACTTTCGAGAGCGCTTCGAAAGGCGTATCATAGGTATGCGAAGTTCCGCATAATTAAACTTCTACTTTCTTTACCGAATTAATCTCTATCCTATCGTATATAACATGGTATATTCTAAGTATACTCGTATTTTATTTAGGCTATTTTAACAAAAATAAACACAAAAAGATACGATGAATGGAACAAAATGTTTCCTGGAGTTAAAAACGACAACTTGTGTCATTTACTTTTTTAAAGGACAATTTGGCGACAGCACTTCCCAGGGCAATACTATCGTAGGTATCGCACTTACACTGTTTGTTCCGTAAAAAATATATATGGTTTGTGTCTCTAGTTGTAGATATAGATATTATTGTCAAAGCAAACGCCTGTGTATGTTCTATGCCAATCTTCCATTGACTTAGGGCTAAGGGTAAGACGGCAAATGTTTACAATCAGACGACGACGCGACGGCGCATTGTGTCTGGTCTCCGTTTTGAATACACGACCAACATGCGACCTCGATAGACTTTGTGTGGAATATATAAGATCTGTTTTGAATTGTATCTTCCACACTTTCACTTTGATGTGACTTTAATATTGAATGGTTTAATATATACTGTACGAAGAGCGTCGGTGGCGCTGTGCACTCAGCACTCGCCTTCCAATCGAAAGGTCCGGGGTTCGAGACCGATATGTACCAATGTGTTTTTCGTTTTTCGAATATCATACGTTTGTCTGACGCTTCTACGGTGAAGGAAACCATCGTGAAGCAACCATCTGCGAAGAAATTCAAAGGTGTATGTGAAATCAACTAATCCGCACTGGGCCAGCGTGGTTGACTGGTTATAAAGCTGAAGAGTTTGTTTGTTTATTTGGTTGAACGCGTTAATCTCAGGAAATACTGACACAAATTGTAAAATTCTTCTTGTGCTGGATAGTCCATTTATCGAGGAAGGCTATAGGTTACATAATATCGCGCTCTGACAATAGGAGCTGATCATCAATGAAAAATGTTGCAAAAACGGAAAAAAATGTTGAATCCACGCGAACGAAATCGCGGGCACACTTATCCCTATATAATTGCACAGAATGTTTATAAAAACATCGACACAAATTAATTAGTAATGTGGACATAGTATTAACATACATTGTGTAACCCGACAGAAAATAAACATTATAACTTTTTAGATGATTTATGTTTTTACCTGTGTTTATTTATGTCCAAGGCAATT
Source organism: Schoenobius gigantellus (assembly GCA_963935595.1). Classification (NCBI taxonomy): domain Eukaryota; kingdom Metazoa; phylum Arthropoda; class Insecta; order Lepidoptera; family Crambidae; genus Schoenobius; species Schoenobius gigantellus. The sequence goes on along the minus strand of OZ012553.1, from coordinate 24,404,234 downwards.
CATTAACTTAACATATCAAAAAGTACTCCTAAGTAACGCGCCGTTCCTAAGCGCCTTTTACAAAGTAATTTTGTTAATCTACTCTTCTTTTTACTAACTGTATCATGTCTTATACCTACAATATTAACTGATATAGATTTCAAACAACTTAAATCACTGATTCTCGATATTGCTCCTGAGGAGAACCTCGGGAACACTACAGTGTGTTATGACAATGCAAAGACAGCCAATATTGACACGACTGAGACGTTGTAGGTCGGAAGATACATCCGAAATTCACTAAATTGAATGCTCATCACTTTAGAGCTCCAACTGAAATGCACAATAGAAATATTGGAAATATTTTTTAACTCTACAATACATGGCTTACTAAAATAGTCCTTATTTTTATTACATAGAAGCGTAGCGTCTTTATGCAAAACGAAAACTAGAAATATGAAAAATCTAATAAAAATTAAATGTTATTCTTATAATGTTACACTTTCTGAAGAAAACTTAATACGTACGTAAACACTTTTGTAATTTACATATAATTATCATAAAGACTAACGAATGTTCATAATAACATTTTATATCTAAATGTAATTAACATTTAACATTAACATTTCATACATTTCGTAAGAAAATCGCCATTTCGATGCTAGAAAATAAGACAAAAAAATTTAATGTTTAAAATATGCACTCACCATTAGCGTATAGCAACTGAAGCCTATATTGGATACCATTATTGGTCTTCTGTCCTTCCGCTTCCTGCGAACAACATGAAAGTAAAAGTATGAGGACATTGTGATAGACTGAAGCGGATCAGCAATGCACAATCCGCTTCCTATGCTAAATGTAGGTATTGTATATCTCAACATGTCAGATAGTACGTGTAACTTCCGCACAATGAAAAACGCTGTATATGTAACAAGTGAATTACGTGCAGCAAAGAAATGATACGAGTAGTCACTGTAAACAGAACAAATAAAGTAATATGTTTCTTTAAGTTAAGTGGTTTTATTAATAAGAAAGATAGTGACGATGTGGATAAGGTTACCTAATAAAGAGCTAAAAAATAATTAGGTAAATCCTAGGCACCATCAGTTATCACACCACTTTCCTCGTCAAACTGGGATCGATCATTTCAGATCATCCACGTCATTGATCAGAAGCGAAAATAAATCGTCTTTACATTTTCTCAAAATGCAATAAGGTTGAAAGGAATGTGTTTATCTCAAGACGATTCTTGGCTGCCTCTAATTAGATATAAGCAGTGGGTTTACAAAATGTGCACCTGAGTGGGTGTCAAATTCAAGTCCATGACTACGGTAACGTGATTTTATCTGAGACATTACTCAAAATCAGACAAAACGATTTGACAACAGGACATATATTTCGTGCTCCGCACCGCTACAGACTGCGATATGCTCACACCGTCATAGCGAAATCAATAAATGGTAGTACCGCTCAGGTATTAATATCGATTCTTAGTAATTTAATAATAATAAAGTAATAAGATTGCATGTAATAGTTAAGTTATAACATAACACCTTTAGACCTTATTCGCGATCTGTTACTGTTTTGCAGTATTGACTGGTACGTGTACTGGATTTATTAAATGTAACTAACATCTTTGCACGTACATGTAAGCAATAATAAATTCATTAATAAAAAAATTGGTATTAAATTATAGGTTTTATTTCTTTGTGATAGTGTAAATCCGTGTGTTTTATATGAATATTTCATCAAAGCAAATTTTAAATTTGTATTTAAATATTTCATAACAATGGAAATAAATACTTTTCCCACCACTCAATGGACAGTGCTTCATACGTTGATTGCAGTATGTACCACCTAGCAGTTGCGCTTGGCTTGGAGTCCGTCATAAGTTATGCAGAACCCCTTACCTCCTTAAGGCGCATAGTAGGGTCAATCATATAAAAATCACTGCAGAAAAAACCAATTCTCTTCGTAAATATTGAATAAAAAATATTTAAAAAAGATATGTTATTATTCAATGCATTCTTTACAGGATGGTCTTTTTATTTTTTGATAAATTAATTAAAACTTGGTTAAAGTGTGACCCAAACATGCCTCGATTTTAAAACTTTAAACCTAACAGCGTCGTAAATATTAGGTTAATTCATATACTTTCGATTTCAATAAATAAAGTGAACAATATTCTAGCGGATGATCTTCTTAGATTTTTCTTATTCGCCTTTATTAATTTTTAATTGAAATAATTCATCTTACGCGTAAAGGTTTGCTTAAATATTCCCCTCACTCTTTACTCACTCACTCCTATGTAATCAGTGTAGGACGATCGACGCAAGGTCATTGGGACCACTATGCGCCTTAATGATTGTGACATGATGTGATTGTGACACCTTGATGATTGTGACATAAAATATTAATCTGAATGTACTTTGCCATGGTTTCGTGGTAAAATGCGGACGTGTGTCCAGTTAGCGAAAACATAAAAGTGATTTAATTTAAGTTTCACCATCTGGACACGCGTCATAATTTAGGCGTGTCCAGATGACGAAATAATAAGTGATACTAATTTTGAGTTTCACCAACTCCAGTCTCTCGTGTCCAGTTGGTGAATAACCCAACCCAGATACCGGGCGACGCGATCTGCGATGCAGCTTGTGTTTGTGAAGCGAGGAGCAGCAAAGAAACAATTGTACACACAGCAACACGCCATACTTTTGTAATGCAAATGTAAAACTTGACGTATTGCTGACTGTACCAACGAGTATCGGGTGCCCGGAGCTCAGAGAGCTGATTCACATTAAACAGATCTAATATCGTTGAAGTTCCGGATCAGAAGTCATTCGATCGCAGTACTACAACATGTTGCTCAAACGCACATTGATAGAATTTCAACTGAATACTGGTAGATTTGAAATTGTGTAATTGGTCAATCGAAAAACTAAAAAGCTACCGAATAGTTTATTGTTTAAACATAAATTTTACAATTGAAACATTATTTTTAATGTGAATACAGTCATTTGTTGAAAAAAAAAACGTTTTCAGACTATTGAAAAACGTTTCAATATCAGAATATGGTTCGACTACATTCCGAAAGAACGTCTTCGAAATCGGTTCGTTTTGCAGATGGGAATGCGATCAGGGATCAGGATTATATTTTTGGATCGTTGCCTGGCGTCGAGCGTTCGTCGAGTGTCGTATAAGCTTTATTTCTACTGATTTTAGTTTCGTTTTCGACGAAAAACAACATAATCTTTCAAGATTTTTTTCAGATAGGTGGGGCTGCCCCCTTATTTGCAGGTGGATTTCGCTTCATGTGTAAAGATAAATGTGAATAATTTTATTTAATATAGCTTTCGACTCGCAGCTTCCGCGTTATCTTCGATTTTACCGTAGGAATTCCATATTTTCCCGTAGAAAAATATTCTAAAGCCTATGTTACTCAGTGATATTGTAGAATTCTACCTATTTCTATAAACGGTCCAGTAGTTTCGGAGCCTATTCAATACAAACATACAAAAATTCAAATCTTTTCTCTTTACAATATTTGTATAGATTAACACTAGTTTTAAGACACAATGTTACTAACAAAATATGGATCTAGTCTGAAATAAATAATTTGATTTGATAATCATCAAAAGCGAAATAAATATAGGTAAAACTAGAGCGCAGACGACTCTCGACGAGCACTCGATGCCAATCGAATGATTCAAAAATAGAGCTCCAGGATACAAGTGTCAAAGTCGCAGCAATATTATCCAGTGCTTACCCGTGGTACTACCGTTGGTTCTACTGATATTATTACGGGTAACTTTTTTGCTCGTGGTACTCACGTATCCGTTAGTACTACGGGCAATTTATTATGCCCCTAGTACTACTTATTATTTTGACAATAAAAGATAATACTTTTAAGAACGCGGTGTACATTTAGTACTAGCTGCGCGCATATTTGCCATGACGCCATGACGTCACACGTCGATGCTTAGTACAGATTTGATACTAACTAGGCGAGCGCGGGACGCAGTCGTAGGAGGAGGGAAGGGGAGGGGTGGTCATGGGCAAACTTTCTGCTCCTGGCTAGTAGGTATAAACAACTGGTCAGTAGCTGTAACTCAGCCCTTACACCCTTCAGATTACAATATAGATCACAAGCGAGACAACAGCAAATAAACACTACAACTACTGGATACAATAATACTTCGTAAAATAGAATATTACAATGCAACAACGTAGGATAGGACAGTGTACGCGTCGTAAAAACACGCGCCACTGTTTACCTTGTGAATAATTAAGGATGGTGCTGGCAAACACGAAGTGTGAACGCGCCCTCTAGCTCGGCCCAACTATTACTACACCAGTTACGTAATGTATAATTTATTTTACAAGTCACACAATTTTGTGCAAAATTGTACCGTAGCGAATTGGGTCACAGTCGATTCTTTTTTCTAATTACTTTAAATCGCAAGAAACAAACAAATTGGCTTCGGTTTATTTCTTGTACAGCCTCCCTAGCATGACCACCTAAACACGATATGATAAAACGATAAACTCTTTAAAAAAGTTATAGGTATTTTTTAGTTATCTTGAAGTTTTGAGTATGTTTTGGATATTGATATTGTTATTTTGGGCATTAATAATATATTAATGTCGATAAAATTCCAAGGTAGCCATTATTTCTAAAATATTTTGACTGTTCATACCGATTTATCGCTTTATCATATCGTGTTTCGGTGCTCATGCTACGGAGTCTTGTACACTGTGTGTACTTATAGCAATTTTGAAATAAGAACACAATTGCTGACAGTTTTAAAATGAGAACAGAGCGAATACTTATTTTGACATTGACTTAAGCCTATTAACAAATATAGATACTCGTATGTGCATCTATCACTTTTTTCCGTAAACTTATGGAACAATGATCATTCCTAATTTCATTGATGGCGGTTCTCATCCAGATATAAATTGATTAGCACTCAATCAAAAGCAGCAAGAATTAGAAAGCTCTCGTTATTGTGCAAATCAAACTCTTATACCCCATTTACACTCGCGTGCGAGCCGCGAGACGAGCCACGAGACGCGAGTGTAAACACTGAGCTTGTGGCTCGGCTCGCGGCTCGTCTCGCCACTCGCAAGGCTCGTGTCGGGAGCGGTTTTTTGGGCACGAGTCAAAGTGGCTCGCGTCGTGGCTCGCGTACGCGCGAGTGCGTGTTTAAACTCGCGCGCGAACTTCATATAAAATTTTTAATTTTGCTTTATTTTTCACCAATTTTTTTTAAATATTTAAATATTTCAAAGTTGGCTGTTGATACGTAGTTATTAAGAGTGAATAAAGATTACTTTGGTTAACAGAGTACAAAAGATATCAATACAGTTGAATTTTCGTCGGGGCTGGTCAGACCTCGGTGGCCGAGTGGTCAAGGCGTCAACACGGTATGTCGAAGACGCGGGTTCAATCCCTTCCCGAGATTAAATTTTTCTTTATCGATTTATTAATCTTTCTCTTATTTTTAAAAAAATTACTACAGACGTAACCTTACACTTCATTGAACTTTCTCAAAAGGGGCCTATAATTTGGAACCCTAAGAATAAAAAGTCATATTTAGTCAAATTATTTACGTAGTTATACCCATATACCCATATGCTGGCTAAGCACAGCGTTGATGCCGCTAATACTTCGACGTCCTCCATTGCTGAAAGCTCGAAAGCAACTGAACTGAACGCATTGCGAGAGTGTAAACACCTCTACGAGCTCACGCGCTCTTCCGCGAGACACGAGCCGAGCCGCGAGCCGAGCCACGAGACGCGAGTGTAAATCAGGTATTAGGATTTCGTTTAGTTTGACAGTAATTGTCAACATCAAGTTCTTGCTTACTACAAAATGACAGACATCACTGTCTTATATTGACACATTGACGACAATATAAATTGAAAACCATCGCGATATATTGAGTTATACAAAACGTGGCTAGCCGCTTCGTGGTCACAAATCATTAAAGCTTTGTTTCAAATACAGTGATCGCTCGAGTAAACAGTATTACACCTCCAAGAAAAATGTACAAAAAAGAACACTTTCATTTAAAGCCATGCCACCAACCAGCACTCACATTATGTAAATTAGACATTGTGTGCACAATAGACATCATGTCCGATTGATCCTGATTAATGGCTCTCTGATTCGCGATACCATCTCTAATACAGGATTTATTGATAAGGACAGTAATAGTGTGACTATTGAAAGGAATGAGAGGCTTGTTATAGATTAAACTTTTATACGTAACCTTATAAAGTGCGTGATACTACCATAAAATATCGGTAATGTTTCCCAGTTGAATTAAATTACTAATACTGTTCCAAAGCTTTCATTAGCAGAACAATATTGAGAATATTAAACTCTTTCCTGTTGACCATACAAATGCACTATATTTAATTTGAAAATTCCGGAAACAAGTTTATTTTTTTTGTAAATTCTTACCTATGATTAAAAATTATTCATTTAAGTCTAAAGATTGATCTGGTTCCTTTTAGCTAATTACCCAAGATGAAATTGATATTTGTTGCATATTTATTGCAACTTACACAAGTCAGAATCGTGTTTAAAAAACAGGTTAAGTTCACCATAACCATCATTCCTTAACAATAAACGTGAAATTTGTACTAAGCAAACATTCACACCAGAAAACCATTTTTGCAAGCTTTTATTCGAATATTGTGCTCACTCACTTGGTCTTTCTCAATGAAGCCGATAAACGCTGTCCGTTCGATCTCTACCGGCTGTCCCGCTCTATCGTAGAGCGCCACGACGAAATGGAAGAAGTTGCTCTTGCGCAGGTTACTGGGCGGCTGCTTCTCGAAGTGTGCGCGGCCCACGCCCACGCTACTGCACGCAAAGAAAGCACGCCATTTAGTAAAGTTATAATAATAACAGCCCTGCGAGCATGAAACTCTCGATAAACAAAATTTGAAAGCTAAGATCGACATACTCGAGAAAAATCGATAAATTTGACAGACATTCCTAAGGAGTGAAAAGGACAGATGCTTTTGCAGGCAAGTATATGCTCGCTAGGCTGGGCAGTCTTGGACCTTGGTATAGTAAACGCCGCATCAAGCTACATATATTTGGCGCGTTCCATCTAAGCACAAATTTGCAGTATTTTCAACATTTTTAGCATCATTACGCTTCGTTAGCTTTGGGCATTTAAAAAAATGTTTTGATTTTTGGGTTAGCTTCCCTTTGTGAAAACTAGCGCAGTTAAAAATATTAAAATAACTTAAAAGAAATGCAAATCAATGTTAGCGTGAAAAATGGTAATGTTTAAATGGAAAACAGGGACCGTTTGACATTGACTCTTATGTCGCTAATAATAGCGTTGATTCTCGTTGTGTACATGGGTACATGTAAAGCTTGATTTGGCCCTTCTATTTTTTATTTGCTCAAGATTTACAAAAACAGCAATAAAATGCTAAATTTTTTGAATAGTCAATCGAAATCGAAGATTTCTATTTTAAATTAAGTTACTTGATAATTAAGAATTAGTCTTAAGCTCTTTTGGATCTTTTTTTTATTACACTCGTTCACAGCATACATATACAACAATACAATCATATACGGTAGCAATACAATACCTCCTATTACGAGTATAGCAATAATGTACTACGTTTGCATTCTTGTAATCTAGTTGTAAAAAATGAAAAATTATGCAAGCCACTGATTCATATCAAAAGAATTATATTAAAATAAATTCTCAAATCAATATTTTTGAACGGAATATTTTATTTAAATTAAAATTTAAGAGTTTATATTAATCCACTGTGACTGTAAAAAGCTATAATTTAAATAATAAAACAGCTAAAGTCTGTAAATTCAAACGTAAGAAACGAGTATCTTTAGGTTATGTTGTAAATTTTTTTCATTAAAATTCATTTATAATGAAAATTCCTCTACTCTGTAGTTTACTCAACATCAGTATTAATCTGAATAATTTGAAATTTGATGTAAAACAAACTTTTTCTTATTCTCTAAGTTAACTCAACTCATTTCAATGTAGCTCGCACGTGATCTCTTCCGCAACACAAAAAAATCAAATAATTGTCCACCACGGAACAAAAGTCATGGTTTTTCGAATGCAGTCGTAAATAATTTTTGGCGGTCAGTCAGTTTATTTCCAAACCACTATTTGTCAATAGCGACTGACTGCCAGTTATTTCGCACGCTTTCAAACGAAGCGCAGAATGAAGATGGTTAAGGAAACAAAGAGCAAACATTATAATCCTTTTAAAATTGATTTATTGCCGGTGCCGTTAGATATTTTGTTGTGAAAGGGTTGCGGTTTTACAGCTATATTATGGAGTATTGTTGTCAACGTTTGCAACTTACGAATTTGCGACTCGTTAACATTAGGATATTCGCTTTATTGTTTAATGCATAGCAAAGTTTTTTTAAAACCAATACTTTTATTATCTTAAGTTTACTATTTGCATTATGCACCTATCATGGTTTTGCGTGTATTAAGTAATTGTTGTATTGTATATCTAAACTTTTTTCAGTTTTCATTCGTAGAGTCAAACTTAATAATTCATTAACTAACAAGCACAGAACGCTTACAAGTTCTGTAATGCCGACAAGCAACGTCTTCTTTTATAATTTGAGCTATGGTTTTTTTTCCACGTACATGACACACGACAACATTTGTCCAACTTGGGACCGTCCTTATCTCGCTCGTAACAAAAGCGATTTTCGTGGTGCAAATGTAAAGCTTAATGTACTATCTCATAGCAATTTACTACAACAATATCCATTTGCAAATCAAAACAACAGCGTTATCCTAATATGTTATGTCGGAGAATGTGTCATATTACGTTCGTCCAATTTTATCATTGCGAGTTCGTATCTGAATCTTTCGTTCGTGGAAGCAATAATGAAGTGGCGACAGCAAAAATGACGCCACACACCTCGATATCGACACATGTGCCATTTTAGATGTGCAATTAAGATTACCGCTGTGCTATGACACCGAGCCGTATTCCACCAGAATAAGGAACAAAATCGTGTTGTCTGTACGATTGCAACAAAGCATCGATTTCGCACAATAAATACATCGATAGAGAATTTCAAATGCGCGCAGTTCATCAAATCTTCGGTCTCATTTCTCATTGCTGTTGCGACTATGTTGCTTTTGTAGTGATGTTCTATTGACTTATATATCGAAGATTACGTTTGACCCGTAACTTTTTTTTTTTTTTTTTAATTGCTGAAAGTTGGCAAACAAGCAAACTGCCCACCTGATGGTAAGTGGTAACAGTCACCTATAATACATGTGGCTCTTGTGAGATTCGCAGCAAAACCGCAACCCCCACAAGAACCACAGTGTACGTTGCCAACTTGTGACACAAGATGTAAAGTCACAGTACCCAGTAATTTCACTGCCATATCTTACCCTTCAAACCGGAACACAGCAATGCAAGCACTGCTGCTTTGCGGCAGAAATAGGTAAGACGGAGGTACCTAAGCAGACGACCCTGGTACAGAGTCTCCCAGTAAACTTATGTATTATTAAAATCATTTTATTAGACTTAGTAGTTGTATACACCAAAAAGAAAAAAAAATCATGTTACTTCATAACGAAGTTCCATTCTTAGTTTTTTAAAACAAAAAATATAAAAACAACGAAATCAATGAAAAAAGCCTATAATACTCGTAATTGTAAGCCACTAAATCATAAATAACAGTTTGGAAACTGATATAGGTTTTTGCCACTGCTTGGATTATTTTACTTTGAAATTAATAGTAGGTACCTATATTAAATTAAGGCGCTTTACTTAACCGACTTCAAAAAGGAGGAGGTTCTATGTTGGACTGTATCTATTTTTTTATGTATGTTTACGTATGTTTGTAGGTCGATTTTCAAAATTATTTTTGTAATCGAAATAGTATACTTCTGGGGTGGGCCCATTGTCACTAATTCATGATCTGATGATGGAATCCCAGAAAAATCGAGCTAAGCCCCTAAATTTCATAGGCACGTTTCATATTTTTTCTGAAGATATTTGCATCTGCCAGTTATCATATCATGTAACTGAGCTGATAACGGAAGGTTTCTGGTAGGTAAAAACTAGAGTTCGGGAATATACCTTTCAATGCTGTTTAGAGCGAAAGATGTTTTAAGTTATTCTAGTGTTTGCCTTCGGTCAAATTCAAATACGCATGTAGGTATTAAATTTTCTAAAAAGATTGAAATATTTTTTACAAATAATAAAACTGACTTCAAAAACACCTGAAAATTATAGATAATATAAGAATACATGCAACATCACATTTTTATATTGAAGTCGGTGTCAAGCAATGATCACCGCGAAAGTCTCAAAAAATATAAGAACAAATTAATGTCGTTAGTTAAAAACTGGCACTAACTTCAATACAAAAATATGATTTTGTATGTAGGTATTATTTATAACTTTTTGGAAATTTTGAAGTCAGTTTTACAATTTGTATCTTTTTTTAAAATTTTAAGTAAAGCTAATTCAAAGATGCCATACACAATCATTATATTTTAAACTTCCATTTATGGTGGTGATTTTATAATCCAGTTGATCGGCGATTGTAATCGATTTTGATGACTTGATGAAGAATACGAATTATAATCATCATCATAAATTATATCAGAACTCATCATCATCATCACAGCCCATACACGCCCCCCACCGAGGGGCCCGAGCCTACCCTATGTCAGGGTGACCAGGCCCTAGTCAACCACGCTGGCCCAGTGCGGATTGGTCGACTTCACATACATCATTGAATTTTTTCGCAGATGTATGCAGGTTGCCTCACGATGTTTTCCTTCACCGTATGAGCGTTAGACAAATGTACATATGAAATTCGAATACGAAAAACACATTGGTACATGGCGGATCTCGAACCCCGACCCCCCGATTGGAAGGCAAGTGCCGAGTCCACAGCACCACCGACGCTCCTATATCAGAACTATTGATGATTTATTTGACAAATAAGCCGAGACCACTCGGGCGAAGACGTTACAAAATAAAAGCGCATAAAAAAGGCTTCTACCAAATAGGTATCATCAAAAAAGTATTATCAAATCTGTGCAAAAGCCTATTATTTATAATTTTTGGATATTTAAGGAGTTATCGACATAAAAATTAGTATCCTTCCGCCCCGTCACTAGCAGCGGCATTACTCGCTAGGACCGTATTACGCTATGGTCGCCCATTCATCTCTCCCCGCTGCAGAATTTGCGTAAACAAATTGGTTTCGCGATTGCCATTTTATACTCTCGCACGCGACACTCCATTGTTTTATTTATCGCTACCAGTTTCGGCGCTCGCGTTTAGGCTGCAGCGCTTTTTCGCTTTCCGATCGCGGTGCTATCAATCTTAGAGCGGATTTTGTTGAGTATTTACACCGACTTTTACGGGTTAAGGTTAAATTCGAACGTGATTTATGGTTTCGGTGCCAATATGTTTCAGTTAACCGTACTTGTTAAGCTTATTTTCTACGTTGTGTACGATGATGACGAAGAACTTAATACAATACAAATACGTATGGATCACAGAGAAAATTAGAAAATCGCATACTTCCGCGGCTCTATGAGCATAAATAGCTTACGAGCGATCATTGATATTGCATTCTCATATAATTTGATTCGAAGGTACTGTGTTCGATTCATTTTCACTTTTACAGCGCCCCACGTTGGGCGGCAATTATAAAAATTTTATCCACTCGTATTCAAAAACTAATACAAATATACTTAAAAATTGAGTTTTTATTAAACTTATTATTTTTAAAGAGTACAGATCGATATTACACGTACAATGAAATTTCGAATATGTGGAGTGCTAATAATAAACAAAAGATAATCAATAACAACATTTTGCACTAAAACTCTTTCTGACATTTACATTCTCCAAAACATCATTGGTCGAGATGCATCATTTACTAGTAGATCATTTGTTTGTATATTGAACGACTAACTTTGAACCCTAGAACCGCTGCTTTATTTTTTTAAAATACTTAACAATATTAATAGACCATTTTGTCACAAGCAAACATACGGTCCATGTGATGACAAGCGATGGCCATATTGTCTATGGACACTTGCGATCAAAATCGCTTGAACGTTGCAGCCGCGCGCCATTTTCGCTGACTTTATGAGTGCGTACTATGCTATAAAAACATGACAGAATTTTTACACATTAACACGTCACCTAACGAGCGTAATGGAATGAGCTAGATTAATTATTGATATAAAATAAAAAACATTCATAATTTGGATGCAGTTAATGGTTCTCAAACGAACGCTCCTACTTCCTAGGCTATTTATACATTTTCTACTTAGATTAGCTAACATAGAGCAAGACTGCTAACTACTTCGTGAAAAAACACGATTTTTTTCTCTGAACCTTCTTCCTATATCCATATATACAAAATTCTCGTGTCACAGTGTTTCCCTGAATAAACCCTGAAACTACTTAACCGATCCTCATGATTCCTCATTTAATTTGCTATGGGTAATTTGATCCAACTTAAAAGACTGGATAGTTTTATCTTTGATAATTTTAGTTATTTTGAAAATGGAGATCAGATCTTGATTATCGACAATTTTTTTGTAATAATGGGGATCGATTTGTCTAAGCAAATCATAGTTTTTTAATATATTAGCGTGGGGGTTCCCCGAAAAAAGTAAAATGGGAGTTAGACGGGACTAGAAATAAATTTACGAAAACCATTATTTTTTTTATTAAGACATGAAAATATAACCACTCCATTATTTGTCAGTTTTTTTCTCCAAATATTGGTATATCTCACATAGATGAAATAAAACAGCCAAAACTGAGTTCGCCACGCGCACAAGACCGCGGGCGGAAAGCTATATAGTTACGTATAAATTACCAAAATTTAACTTCTCACCGTCAGCGCGGGGCGCGGCGCTAATGATTCTGAGTCGCTTACAAATGGCGCTGTCATCGCCGCCGGCCGGTTATCTGTCAACATTCGTCATCCGACCTCCTGATGATCGAAGCTAATTACTTAGATTGCTCTAATCGGGGGGAAATGTTTCATTAAAAAATTGCCTGGCTGCCTTCGTAGGTTTAACAGGAGTTGATTCCGAGAAAATGTACTTTGGAATTTAAGAATGTGTTCTTAGACAATAAATAAAATGTTAGTTTTAAACACGTATTGATGGCTTGCCTAGGCCACGAATGTCTCGCTACTATTGTAGCACCACTTATGGTCTTGTAGACATATGTTTTTAACGCTCAATGCTGAAGTGCTACCCTAGGGGCGTTCTAAGCATAAATTTGCAGCAGTTCAATATTTTTAGCAACATCCCGTTTCATTAGCCTTTGGTGTTAACTTTTCGTGCTAGTTTTGTGTGTTCCATTTAAACATTTTTGCCACGAAAAGTTAGCCATGCTAATATATGGGTTCTCTGATATCACTTTTTGACAGCTTTCAAATTGACATTTGGACATTTTTTTTCATAAACAATAAATTGAAAGATATTTACGGCCTTACCACAAAAAGTTTTTAAACACTGTCTTAAGTTAAACACTGTTTAAACATGATGCTGTTTCATTTGTTTTAAAAGGATAGATAGAGACAGCATCATGTTTAAACAGTGTTTAACTTAAGACAGTGTTTAAAAACTAGGTAAGGCCGTTATAGTTTTAGCCGATTCGTATTATTTTTATTGAGTAAAGTTGAGTACTAAGTACAAACTAAAAACTTATAGACGACCAACTCATAAATGTACCTACTCGGAAAAGTAAAATTTCATTGAAAATTAGTATTGAATATAAATTTACGAACCACGCGAAGTTAATTAATTAATAAGTTAAGGAAATATAAAATCATTGCAGCTTTAATAATAAAAATAATGCCAACGTGTTGTGAGGTGTGAGTGTACACTGCGCGTGGCTCGACACGCACTTGGCCGGTATTTTATATTTTTAATTAGGACACCCTGGCCACTTTTGACAAGTTTTCTTTAATGTCTATTTAAAATTGTGACAATTTTCATTCTTCTTGATGTTATGATGCTACCAACTAAAACAGTCATCTTGCCTCTTAAATATTCTTGTTATTTGCATCTACATCCACTGCTATCTTTCTCTGCTATAAAACCTTAAAATAGAGTTCGTTGATAGAATAATAAAAAAATACGCCGAAGCTCACAAAAGAGTCTTCAAAAACGTGTGAACGTAGAGGAAGTCTTACTTCTTGACCACACAAATAAAAAAAAGAAGACTGAAACAGATAAAGCCATCCGATCTAGTGTTATGAAGTGGAGTGAGAAAAAAATAGTTTTAATTTAGTACAATGTAGAGTCAGTGCTGCAACTATAACAGTGAATTAGTAGCGTCGCCTTAATAGAGACAATTTATTAGCAAATCAAGATCAAATTTAATTACTTATTAGCCGAAAAATAGGCTAGATTGTAATATGCTTTGAGATGTTCATATGCGTTCATAAAAAAAACTTCAGCATTATTCAAATATCTTCTGTTAAACATGCACAGAACTGTCATTTATACTGTTTAACACAGTAATTTTAAAATAAACCACATGTAGAGATATAATAACTTAACATAATGTCATAATGATTTGAAGTAATGCTTGATCTAAACCCTTATTGTTAAAGATTCCACAAAAATAAACTCGGTTAGTAAAACGCGACAGATGTCGAGAGCGCCCTCCGCAAACAATGCCCACTAATTCGACGATGCGTCAATACGCCGCATTATGTATTACTAATGTTTACTCTTGTGCAAATTGTTCAAGACCATACGGACTTGTACGAGAAATTATACAAAATTCAATAATAATTTTAATTTTAAAAATTCAGTATGTTCGCGTTCAGAGTGCAGCGAGTCATCAGTGTAGCGGTATATTCACAGTGGAGTTAAAATTCAATAGCAATAATATTTCAGAAGATTTATTTTATCTGATAACGATGTTCTCAAATTAAATATTAATCATTATCTATAGAATTTCAGTTTCTATTTGTTATAAAAGGAAAATGTTCACTGCATTCTTAACGCGGACTATAGCAATCCACTATACTGAAAATGAAGTGAGGTTCACAAAAGAAAAAAGGATAATTTTTCGCGAGTGTTAATGGTAGTCAATTTGTTTTTGTTACTTGGGAATTTGGTTTGAGTGCATTTAATGTGTAGTGAAATTAATGTTTGGTTAATATTTTAATGTAATTAAGAAGACTGCTCAAAACTTATGTCCCCAAAATGGTAGAGTGTAGAAGAGAAAAGAAAACTAGCGTTCCTAATTCCAAACAGGGAAGTTTCCATTCAATTCTGCACTCAGTGTGGAAATCAAAGATATTCTCAAGCAAACAAAAGCGGTCCATTCGAAATTCAAAACGGGGAAATTTTAATTTTCGTCGTCGAAACAAACTGAGTACAGTCATAAGCAAAACTGTGCACGGCGCACCCCACACCGCGGCATGATTTATCACGCCCTTTGCGTTTATGAATACGCACTTGTTACGGGCGAGTTCATTATCGTGCGAAATTCGCTCGCCCCTGATTGGACCCTGCTCTGTGTGGTAATAACCGCATTGTGGGTACCTGCTGCAGTTACAGGCCCTTATTAATGACTTTTTGCTGATAGTATATCATCATACGATATCGATACCAACTTAATGAACCAAATTCAAAAATATCTTCACTTGAATGAATTCGGAACTTTATAAAATTATTAAAAATCGGTACCTAATATGAATTAGTGTGACGATTTAACAACAAATAATAGTTTAATTTATAGCTTAATCGCCACACATATTAAAAAATATAGTATTAAGAAGTTTAAAATTTTTATCACATTACACTCTACGAAAGGGTGTTGACGCAGTTTCTTAACACATTATTCAAATTATTTAAAATACAAGATACTCAAATGCTTATAAAAAAATTTACGTGCTCGATAATAAGATTGTAACTAGGGAAACCTAAAAATAAATTATTATTATTTTGTAGAGGTGTTATTGTTTGATGTTGATGACTGGCTCCCGGCCCCTCATACGAGAAGACTTAATCCCATTCGGTTATTTAATGTCAAACCAGCAGACATTTGTTACAGTTTGCCCAGTTCACAGGCCTCTAACACAATTTGTGGACATAATCAGTTTATAGCGCTGCTCTTTTCACTAAAAGCTTTATTAAAACCATACAAATAGCCGCATTCCCCTTAGATATGCGAATAATTTGTTGGGATGCATAATAAGATGATTGTAAGCCGTATGCTTGAGACATACAGTGGTTCAAATGAACTTAGTTATATTTGAGCTCTTATTTTCTCAACGATATTAAGAAACAAATAGTTCTAGCCAGGAATCAGAGATATGTATTTCATATTGGACAAGGCAATGTTTATTCTTATTTTTAATAATATTGCATTGCATGATTCTGTGATGTTTATACATGATACTTTAGTCTTGAAGTTGAAGTTGTGGAGGAAAATTCGTTAGTACATGGACTGAAATAATAATGAGTCGGATGAAATCTGGTCAGCAGCAGTTTTTTTGACATTGTGGGATCAACTAACTATAAGATTAACATTCACAAAATTAAAACAATTTAAAATTAAAATAAATTAAAACAAAAATTAAAAAAATAGTAGAATAAAATCACTGTAAAAGTATGAAGATGGTAAGTTGAAAGATTTAATAGAAAAAAATGAGAAATAAATTGACTAAAACAATAATCTTGTCAGGTTTCAAATTATTAAAACCAACAACAAAACGCAAAATCGACGGTGGATAACGAACACCTTCAATGGATTTTTTTATTCAGTTGTATTCGCATATTTCCATATTTTTATGTTATGTAAATCTGTTCATCTTAATTATTTTAATCACGAATATAAATATTTCAAAACATTACTTAATTAAGTTTTTGTGACGCATTTTTCGGATTTTCTTACTTTTTTTCAGGCAGGGGATATTTGTCATGCGCCATCGACATTCACTTACTTGGTATTGTCAACTAAAGAGCTCGGGGTCATCCAAGCTCTGGTCAAAGGTTCTTCTTTGAGGGATGTGACAGGACCCCGGGGCTGAGCGTGTAGGCCACCCGCAGCCTCCTGATGGTGAAGGCCGAACATCAGCCCACCTAGACCAAAAATACCGTCACAAAGGTACCTATCATACAACCTGATAAACATCTCTTCTGTATCCTTTTTCCCGTGAAAGATCTGGTGTCAGAATTATTTGAAACCCTTGAAGAAGATCACATAGATTGTACTTGATTAAGTTGGTACTTAATTGACTTGTCTTACAATCACGAAAACATTGGTTTACTTTATGAATCGTGAGGCTTGTAATGTAATAAAATAATTAAAAAACTATTCCTTTTAAGAAACAGTCTAGGTCAGTTTTTCTTTAATATTCAAGAATTTTAAGTCTATAAATATTTATGATATTATAATTACAATATGGAAAATGTAAGCCTTTAAATAAATTATTTCTTCTAATTAACCAACAAAATGTTGTTGATTGTATAAAATATCGAGTTTTTTTCGCAATATAAGTAGACAATGCTAATGCTGAAAAATGTAATACCTTTTGTTTTTCAGCACATGCAACTATTTTGATACTTGTAAATTTTTGTGACTAAGAAATTTTTCCATTGCTCACTTACCTGAAGACCTCGGCGCCCCCGAAGGATATAGTTTTCGTCCCCATCCCACGGGGTCTAATTCCAGCGGCGGCCACGGCGAGCCGGTGTACCCGCCCGCCGCCGCGTTTAGCTCGTCCGACCGAATCGCGACTCACGACCTGCGCCCGCTACCAGGCGCCCGACAGCGCACGAACACACGCGGGGAATTGCGAACACGCGCGGAAAATACTCGACGCAAACCCGCAACCGTTCGGCGCAATCGAACAAAACTTCGTTAAAAACTCTGTGCGCGACTGTACTCGTGACTCGTAACGTCAACTTCAAATTCGTTCTACGTCTAAAATTCAAAAAAGGAACACAAATCTCAATCCACTATACGGAAAACTAGAAAAGTCTCACGGGAAAATTTCGAGTTCGCGAAGTTCGAAGCCAGTCCCGGTTCCTATAACTATCCGGTAGGCGGCTCTGTGTATCGTATGTGCGTTTAGGGATCAGGGTCCCGGTACGGGCGATCCCGCTGTGGATTTGCGGAACACTAACAAGCGTCGCGGGAGCGCGCCGCCGAGTGCCCGGGCTTCGCGGCGCGGGGGTGCGTCCCCGCGGACTGTGGGAGGCGCCCCTGGGACACGCCCTCGCCTCCAGAGCGGGACGACAACACTACCCGAGATGGCGCCACTTCCACGAATTCCATATTTAAAAATCGAACACATTTCCTTGGTTTCACTATGCTTTAATTTTCAAAAAAACTATATTTGAATTTAGAATGTTCGGTGCAAGCGGACTTCAGAACGTAGAGTGTCGGACTGGCGAGTAGATCGCTGCGCTACGAAGGTTTCCCTTGGAGACCGCGGGATGAGCGCGCGGGTAAGGGATAGCGCTGAGATGAGACGCACAACCTCTCGCTGGACCGAGCTCAGGGACGGCCCCCAAGTATTACTTATTAAGCCGAGTTAGATTGACGATGATGAAATTTCACTGGGAATTGACTTCAACTTGTGGAACGACAGTTTCTAATGTCATTTGTTATAATGACATGTGCGATTTGTCGTAATTTAAATGCTTTCAACGAACACATCCTGAAAGTTAGTAATTTTATTTTAAAAATACACAAGATAGGAGTTTTATAGAATTCAAAGAGCCGTGCTTTGCAAACCAAAAAGACTAATATCAAATCAAGAATTCTGTACATTTTCTAGTGAAAGAAAAACAGTTAATACAAGGCACTAACTTACTTAATATTTAACGTCAAGATTAATATTATAGAATAGTATTTCCTCTCTCTTTTAAGCTCTACCTCTTTTAATATCTAACGTCTTTCTTGAACTCTACCACGGACTTTGAAGTGAGAACCAAGTGAATTTTGAATTATGAATGCAGTTAACATATTGATGTCGAATAATGAAATAATGAAATCACTTTTAAATCAATTTTTTCAATTTTAGGTAATTATACTGAAGCATGTTTCATTTTAAAAATATAAAGCTTACGACAGAAATATTTTGTATGTTGTTGATGAGTAGGTATAGAAAAATTAAAACCCTTCATTTTGCACAATAACTTAGAAATTACAACAAATTCACAATAAATTCACAAAAAGCCAAATAGGCGACCTTATCGCCGTATTAGATTTCTGCCAGGCAAGCAACAAGCATACGTAACAGGGCGTACCACGGCAATACCACATGTAGGAAAAGTACCTTAAATACTATAGATAGAAAATTTAGAAGACTTCATTTTGATTTGAAAAAAAAAAACAAATTGCATTCACAGATTTTTTAAGTACTTAGTGCATAGTGGGACAAGGCGAAGTACCTATATAGGTACTCGTACATACTAAGAATTATTAATACTTATTTATTACCTTTTATTTACATAAATATTCCCTGAATTGGGAACAAACCTACCAATAAAAAAAGACTTCTAAGTTAGGAAACAGGTAACTCTTAATACCTACACATTATTTCCAAAATGTGTGGAAAACGATAAAAATGATGTAAGGCCATAAAACCATGTGAAAAAACAAAAAATTATAAAAATAAATTTTCATAATTTCTCTTATGAACTTAATGAAGAAATTACGTTAAAGGTAACCGACACAAATTCAATCGAAAACATACTTTGACATAGTTTTTCTTTGCGAAACATCCTCTGTTAGTACTTCGTTTTGTCCTATTATGAAAAAGGTACTGTAAGAAAGATTTTATGGTCTTTCTCAAGTTTTTACAGAGATTTATATTTGTTACAGCGATTTTTTGCCTGCGATCGACTTTCTCGATTAGTATCATACAAGTATAGGGTGTTAATTTTTCAATCTTCAATTTAAGAATCTTTTTAATGCAGTTGGAATCAAAATGACGGCTTCTTTAAGTAACATTTTATATCTTCGCTATCAAAGTTACATTTTCTTCATGTGGCATCGCCGTTGGAAGCCCTGAATAGGTTAGTGGTCGGAATATTTATAAATAATTGTACGAGTATTTTTAATAGAGTAGATATATTGTAGAGTCCATTATATTTCCCTGTTCAACTTGTTTACATAAATCTAATTTGTCTTAAGGATTGATAGATGCACGTAACACATATGTTTTTTTAAATCAATATATATAAAAACCTCGTGTTTTTTGGGGATAAACTCTGAAACTACTTAACTGGTTTTGATGAAATTTAGCTTACTGTACGTTATTTGGTCCAACTTAAGATATTGGATAGTTATCTGGTACCGAGTCTACAGATGTAGAGTCAACTTTTTTTTTCATTCCTCATTGTATTTGCAGACATCTTGAGTATATTCAGGATGTATGCACATACAAGGTTAATATGATTTCTTTAAATTAGATTGTTTTGATTTGTTTTGACGTCAATAAGTGCCTGTAAAGGCCTATGCTGAATAAAGATTTTTGAATTTAAATTTGAATTATCTCGATTATTGTCCTCTATATCTATTATTGCGTTAAACTTTATTATGGTGAAACGTGATTCGTGGGCTATATTATACGAGTGTACTGACATAGACATAACATTTTACTAAGTAAAATTTCTTAGTTAATTTCTACATCAATACTTTTTTTTTATTTTTGACTCTACGTATGAGTAAGATCAATCAAATGGCATTCATATTGTATCTTAGTCATTTTATTCACTGAGTTCATTTATTCACAGTCGTCATCAGTGTGATATCGCCGATCAAAGTGATAATAAAGTACATAGATAACTAAGAACTACTTCTAATCGTCTCGACATCTTGTCGTGTAGCTACTTTCGATCCTCTTGCGTATTGAGTTATTCTATGAACATTTTAAGAAAAAGTTCAAACATTCAAGTTTTTGTTTAACATTTACCTATTCAACATTACTGTCGATGTTAATATAAATACGAGAGTGTAGGTGTGGTGTATTTTAAACTTTTCTCCGTGTGATAATGATGCTTCCATTTCAAGCTACACTGTCGATATTATAACAATTGGCCAAAGTACATGCAATATAAACATTTCTTGAAAAAAATCGATGTTTTCTGGATGAATGTACTTAACCAAGTGGTAGGGTACTCGTAATTGATAACAGTTCAGGACTTTGTTTTAGGCAATCAAGGCTTATTGGTACGCAAACGGAATTATAAAGCATTAATAATGCCCATAACAGAAAATAAATGGCATTTGTACTAAATCATTATTTCTATGAAAAAAGACCAGTTTATAAATTTGCAATAAATATGAGTTAAATTTGATTGTCATGATTTTTTTGCTTTTGCTTAAGATATGAAATATGTCAAAAATATCAAATATGGTATTTTGAAGGCAACACATTGCTGTTTGGTTACGCTCATTCGTATTAGATTATGATTGTATATTCTATTACAACAAAATTGACAAAAAAAACTCAAGAGACAGGTCACAGTACCCAGTAATTTCACTACCTGCCTAACCCTTCAAACTGGAATACAGCAATGCAAGTACCGATGATTGGTGACAGAAATAGATAAAATTGAAGCACAATAATCAGTTTATTTATTTTTTCTCCACACAATACAACATATCAGTAAATGAAAAGATAGGACTATAGATTTGAGTTAAATCTATTGTGGGAGACTGGTGCCTGTACTAGGTAAACCTGTATTACTGGTCACCAGGTTCCCACCTCACGGAACCGTACACTATTAGTGTTTTCTAAATTAGATATAGTAAGTGTTTAAAGTATGTCTTAATTTAAATATTGCAAGTACCTAAATTTAATATTACAATGAATTATTAAGTAGGACCTATATTAGATTACAGGAATTAACATTTTTTCTGTACTGTCGTAAGTTAAACTTAAGAGCCACTGTTTTACTTTTTTTTTGCTAGAAACTTACAGAGTAGATAAATGTTTAATTCTTTGTTCATTCGATTGTACAAAAACGTGCCAAGGAAAGGATAAAATTGATGTGAGAAGCTTGTTTTAAATGCTTGTGCGATGCACAAGCCAATCCCTCTTTTAGCCACGGTTGCATCCGGATCGAATTTAAATTTGAGTATGTTTTCTTAGTATTACAGAGAGAATGTAAAGTTTCCTCACCGAGAGTACGTCCCAAAATTTATAAAGGTCTTCAGTTGGGTGTTGATAGGAAAGAAACGCACTAAACTTCAAGACTATCCTCTGCGCCCTCTCGATAAGTAGTATGTGTAACTTGGCTAAGCCACCCCATACCGAGATACAATAGCTCGCGAGGGACAGCACCAATGCGGACGACTCTGGTACCGAGTTGACATCTACTAAAATATGCTAACAATTTTATTTCATGAATTATTTAATTGTTATTTCATTAAAAAATCATTGTTGACGATTGCTGACTTCGTGAGATTCAAGCCCGTATTTGTAAACGCGAGAGATTTACATAGAATCAGTAACGGGCGCCGGAGCTGGCGAAGGAAAATGATTTGCAATGTTTACATTGAATCAATAGCTGTGTCGATGCTGTCACCTAGAAACGGAATTATATAAAATTATTAAATTAACATCATAAGGGGTCGTCACTAGCATCGAAATAAAGTGACGCCAGAGGAGACTTACCCAATGCTTAAAGCTTAAAGCTAGCTTTAACGTATTCCAAAAGCTCTTTTGCAAGAGACCCTCGACACTTCGCATCTCGACACATTTCAACTTAACCAGGGGATATCTCTTCGTACGAAGACTGTAGCAGTTAGTTAAAAGTGATTCCATTATCTTTAGCGTTATGAATTTTAAAGTCATCTATTGTTATAAATGTAATATATAAAAATCTCGTGTCACAGTGTTTGTTATCAAACTCCTCCGAAACGGCTTGACCTATTTATGAATTTTATTCTTTAAAATAATTAGGAAGAAACGTAGTTGGCGGGCACATCTAGTAATTATATATGAGATGAAGTTCCTAAAGCTTGAATCAATAATTCGAAAACCATTGAATTCAGGTGCTCAAAACTGCATTCAGAATTTGTATAGCGTCGTTCATATCCTACAGGTATCGAACCCAATGCAATGTGAATAATATCAAATACTTCGGTTGCTTTAAGTTTCTTCTACATGAAAAAGATACATACTGATCGTGCTTTGTATCAAATTACAAATTGAGATCGTTACCATTGACGAAAACAACTAACCATCCCAGCTAGTATTCCAAATCAAAGGTCGTCTGGAAGAGATCGCTTTAAGCGATAACGCCGTCCTTGCCCTCATCAATATGAATAACTGCTCCCATGTACTGTTTTAAAACTGTAATGTGAGAGCAATAATCTATCTATCTGTCCAACATTAGTAGCTTCAGCTAATACAATACACAATTATTTGATAGGTACCTAGTCCATTTACTTAAAAAATAATTTGGCTCCAAAATTTAGATAAGTAAAAGTACCTTTCCTTCTGGGACCTGTACATTATATAAATGTATATCCTCAACAATAAGTAATGCAGAGTTTCAGCAACAAAGTCGGCGAGGTCGCTCTGGGAGGTCCCGGAGGGCAGAACCGCCTTCCCGCCACGCCTCTCGCTCGCCCCGCCCACCCGCGACAGAATTCAACTATTGCTTCTCGACTTACAAGGTCCTTTGCTGGTGGGCACCAAACCCTAAAGGTTTTGCCTCGGCACAACCAGACCCTGCTCAAACTACAGCCGAATGTACATCCACCTATTACCATGTTTTTTAATTAGTTACGCAGGTTAACTACTGTTCCATAGTTTTCAATTTGTCACGGTTCAAGTTGAAACTAAGCTCCAGTTATTCTTTGGCTTCGAAATAAGTTATCTAAACGTTTTCAAACAAAACCTCGCCAATTCGTCATCATCATAACTTTAAGGGTATCTAATCTTAAGCTGGAAATAAATAAGTATTCCCGGTTTTGGACCTCGAATCCTCCCATTACACAAGATATCATTTTGTTTAGTTTCAGTAAACTTTGGAACTTGATTTGAACTTATTTTCTACTATCAGTGCCAATGAACTACCTATAATAAGGTGAACCTGAATGATGCCAATACTTATCTGGTGTTAATTTGTAGAATTTACACGTAATACTTAGTGTGAAGAAATGTTATTGTAATATAACTATTTATGTAAACAATATTTGTTTAGATAAATAGACGTACACAATAACATGTACGATATTGACATATTTTATTATAAATTCATTGTACATCTGATAAAAATAATACATTTCTGAAGTCCATTCTTCTTATTCTTATTATTGAGCGTCTGTGGCGCTGTGGCCTCGGCACTGGACTGTGCCCCGAGTAGAATCGGGAGGCCCGCGATCGACCCTGCCATGTACCAATGTGTTTTTCGTTTCACGAATTTCATATGTACATTTATCTGACGCTCCTACGGTGAAGGAAAACATCGCGAGGAAACCTGCATACACCTGCGAAATAATTCAAATGTGTATGTGAAGTCAACCATTCCGCACTGGGCCAGTGTGGATTGACTAAGGCCTAATCGCCCTAACATAACTAGTTAGGGTAGGCTCGTGCTCCTCGGTGGGGACATATATGAGCTGTGATGACGATGATTCTTTTTACAGCTAAAAAATGGCCTGAATGGGAGACGATTCAAAAAAGCTTTCTATCAAATCATAAATGTGGATGAAGAATATTTTGATTTTAATTTATAAATAAAACAATACCGAGTGGTGGTATTGATCTGGAAGTTCGGGCTTCAATTCCTCGTGCGGGCAAAAGTAATTCTGCTTGGTTCGCGTGGTAGGGCTTCTGAGCCCGCCTGGCTACCATCGTCTTGACTAAGTTTGTCGCTATAATAACAATGTAAAAGCATTATTGTGTTTCTACAACTAAAGATAACATAGCCGGCTCATCAGTTGTTGAGGAATCCAGGTGATGCCCGCTTAGACGTAAGCGAGCGTCATCTTATTGTCACTTAGCGTCAGGCTAAGAGTATTCCTGTTGTATATTTAAAAAGAATGAAAAAAAATATCCTTTTTCCGGGAAGGCCTAAGTCAAACTTTCAAATCAGTGCCAGGAAAAGTACGAAGTACAATAGTGTGAACCGAGGCTTGCCATTATGTTAGTATTTATTAGATTATTCAACCTGAGATAGCATTCCTGAGAATTTTATATGCGGAAAATTCATGTGGTGCCCTGTAAGCACATCATTACCGTGTACTTTCAACATTATGAGGTCTCTGATCAACTGCCAAGTTCACGTGGATCCCCTTGGGGTGGGGCTAGGGGATCTGGAGAGCACCCGGGGAATGGTTAACGCCGATCCAGAGTGTGTCTCTACGGAGGTAGAAGTTGCTCTGGAGGGTGGTTTAGCCAGGTATGGGATTTATACCTGAGTCCAATGGTATATCCTTGGGCCGGCCTTGTCAGCTGACCCCCTTAAAAAAACAAAAAAAGGGGATCTGGAGGACGAACTTCTTCTTGGCAAGTTCAACGTGGTCGGAGCAAAACAAATTATTTTGACGTTTACATGAATTTGTGAAATACAACTATAGCTCCATGTTAAGGCTGTTCTCTGCTAATATTACTCATTTATTTCACTAACAAGCCATACATGGTATTTTAATAAGACGTAATGGTTATTACGAAATTAATTTATTACAAACAATACTGAAACTCAAAAGATATACTTGGTTCGAAGAGCTAGTTCAAGTCCAGGTTGCATGATAATAATCGTTCTTAATCGATCCCAATATCAACAAAGACTAGCCAGTTCGAGATTATAATGCACAAGCGTTCTAACGCTGACAAACACAAATGCACGCGTGGTCAGATAGAATGATTACCCGACACTCTGGCCGTGTGGGATAATCGTACTAGATCAAATGCAGAATCTATATATTTAACGCTTTTGAAGCCTGGAGAAGCTTAAAATGTCTCCCATTTTTGGTCACCCACCATAGGCCTGACCGCAGCCATTGTTGCTTGACTTCAACAATCGCCAACCGAGTACACAGGCCACTGTGCCACAAACGAACATAACATCGAAATATACGAAATATGCAGATGGATTTATCTGCAAAATGTGCATTTTTCTTAAAGAGTTACAAACGATCATATTATGCATCCAACATCAACGGTTATTTCCAAAGCGAGATTAGCATACACAATCCGTTTCCTGAACGCTCGCCATACTCGGAACAATGCATCTAGGCGCAGGCATCACAATTAGGTTACTATTGTGAAGTTCTAACTGGAGCGGCCTAGGGGACCGGAATTTGCATCATCCACCGTCGCGAATATTAACTACAAACGAACGCCCACGACTTTCCTCATTTCTTTATCGAGTAATGCGTAAAGGATAGTAGTGTACATACAATCGGCTAATTCCTATGATCACTCAATACGTAAAGCATACTTGAGGAAAAAATAGCTACCACGTGACAGGCCATTAGAATTAATTTGATTGAAGAGAAGTTACATTGGTCGGAGTACTTCATGGTATGTTTAAAGATCACCTAAATTAAACATAACAGCCTATATTAGCAACATAACACTCTACATTCTTTGTCTATACAATGTTATGTTTTTAATGGAATGTATTTGTCTCTACAACAAAACCTCATTAGAATTGTTCTGTCAGAGTAATTAGGAATAATAAAGTAACTTAAGCTTTGCTTGGGCTTCGATGTTATATTATAATGTCTTGATTGCACAAACTGTCTATTACTCTACAATGATTATTTCTCCTTATTGTTATACGTTGTAACTTAACGTGATACCGGTACGATTATAAAGGTACAGATAGACATGCTACTAAAAAAGTATGCTCATTAGCATGCCTAAGATTAACATGTTCTTTAGCTGTATACATTTGCTTTAAAAAAGCATACGAGTTTTAAGCATGCTCAAAGCATTGGTGCAAACATACATGCCATTAAATAGCACGCTCTCTGCCAGTGCAGCAGGTTTTGTAGTGAAAAAATGGAAAACCAGGTGGCTCTTCATACTGAATTGAATAACATTATCCTTTTACTTGCAACGCAATGTGTCCAGAAACTTCTATTGTCAAGAAATCTATCACACACACACATACCTACATATTCATATATTCTGATAGTCTAATCACTTTTTGCTTTTGTTATTTAAGTATTATTGTAATTATTTTAAAATTTTCTTGATTGCTACTGTTTCGGAGGAGGGCGTTGATGTACGCGACACAGTATTGCGGGTATCATCGTTTTTCTTATTGTAATGTAAATGTCGTTAGTGTTAATAATATTAAAAAAAAATAATAAAAAAAAAAGAGAAGGAATAGAACGATTTGGGTCCGTGATTGGATAACTAGAAGAGAAAATCTTGGAGCAAGTATTCGATTACTAGTAGAAATGCACATACGAGCATGCATGACACATCTACTGCGGGATCGTTACTAGCATGCTCATAAGCAAACCTGTTCAGTTTCACACGCGCTCAGAGCACGCCCCCTTCCACCCGCGCAGCGTGCCTTAAAATCGAACGACCATCGATTTTTGGGCATACTACTAATAAGCATGCTTTTTTCTAGCACAGCATGTACAAACGTGCCACTAAGTAGCAATTGCTCATCAATAGCATGCTTTTGTGCTAGTAATGAGCATGTCTATCTGTACCTTAAAGATATTTCGAAATAGCTTTACGCAGCTTCGCCCGCGTTGTTTTTGTTTTCCCGTGGGAACTTATATTTTCCCTTTGGAAAAATAGTTTTGTAGCCTATGTTAATCATGGATAATGTAGCATTCTAATGGTGAGAGATTTTTTGAAATCGGTCCAGTAGCGTCCGTCCGTGGCGTCGATGGCGTAGTGCGTAAGCGCTTCGAACCCCGCCACGTACCAATGTGTTTTCAAATTTTGAATTCATATGTACGTTTATTCGACGCTTTTACGGTGAAGGAAAATATCGTGAGGAAACCTGCACACACAGGGAAGAAAGAATTTCTTTACAGGTTGTGTGTGAAGTCGACCAACCCGCACTTGGCCAGCGTGGTTGATTAAGGCCTAATCGCCCTAGTTTAGGGTGGGCTCGAGCCCCTGGGTGGGGACGTATATGAGCTGTTGATGATTGATGGAACATAAAATATGTATTTTTCACAATTAAAATTACGTCCTACGTCTAATTGATGCCAGACAATGAGGTCATTTTTAACTGTTTTGAGTCACAAAGAGATAAATATGATTATTCGGTGCATGTTTATACAATAACAGAATACTATATCGAAATATTATTAGAAAAGGCAAGTTAAAAGAAGTTTTAGGATTTATGAAGGAGGCAGTTACTGTCACAACTACGACACGGTTAGCGCAGAGGTCGAGTGATCGCCTACTGCGCAACGGGTCGCGGGTTCGATTTCCGTACGGGACAAATATTTTGTATGGCCTACAGAAAATTGTTCCGGTCTGGGCGTACGTGCATGTGATATTCTATGTTTGTAACTGCAACCACGACACAGGAGAAAATCCTAAAAAGATTTCATTCACTAAAAAGTTAAAAATAAAAAAAAATTACAAAAAATAGAACTGACTTCAAAAACACTGAAAACTTAAAAATAATATTCTTCTATATTGAAGTCGGTGACAAATTTTAACACTTTCTAGGAGATCATCGTTTGGCGCCGACTTCAATATAGAAGAAGATTATTTTTAAGTTTTCAGTGTTTTTGAAGTCGGTTCTATTTTTTATATTTTTTTTTTTAAATTTGGTACCTACTCCCGACTCATAACAAACATCTACAACTAATATAATTAATACGAATCATATTTGTAGATACTAATACTTAGTATTTTTAGCATGTTATGGTAATAGTAAGTATTTGATATAAATTTCAGTTTTATATCTCAACCCGTTCCCTAGAAAAGGGGGTGTTGACAGACAGACAACGCCCTTAAAATCGTTAAAATTGTATCCGTGTTAAATACTTACTAAATAAAGTTATTTTTAAAACTTAAACATCTTAACTTAAACTCTTTTAAGTCGATTATTCGGTTAAGGCGCATAGTGCTCCCAATGACCTTGCGTCGATCGTCCCGCACTGATTACATAGGAGTGAGTGAGTGAGAGTGAGGGGAATATTTAAGCAAACCTTTACGCGTAAGATGAATTATTTCAATAAAAAATTAATAAAGGCGAATAAGAAAAATCTAAAAAGACCATCCCCTAGAATATTGTTCACTTTATTTATTGAAATCGAAAGTATGTGATTTAACCTAATATTTACGTAGCGATTTGGTTTAAAGTTTTAAAATCGAGGCATGTTTGGGTCACATTTTAACCAAGTTTTAATTAATTTATCAAAAAATTAAAAAGACCATTCTCTATAGAATGCGTTGAATAATAACATATCTTTTTTAAAGATTTTTTTATTCAATATTTATGAAGAGAACCGGTTTTTTCTGCAGTGATTTTTTATGATTGACGTTACTAAGCGCCTTAAGGATAGATCAACATAGATTAAACGACAAGTCACTCGTCTCTCATAAGAGCAAGTGAAAAATTTTTATAGATGTAAAAGTGACATCTGAGTATTCCGGTTCACCTATAAATAATTAAATATCCGAATAACATCGATTTATTACTATAATCTATAATCTCAAATAGCTTAAGTACTTATTTCAACATACAGTAAGTACTTATAATGACCAAGAAGAACAGCCACCGAATATAATTTTTAAATTAGTAAATTCATAGTTAAAGTCATTATAAACTAAGAAGAGAAAAGACTTAACTCAAAAATAAAGTATTACAGTCTTGTTTGTAGATAAAACCTTACTACTTTTAATTCTTTCCTCGAACAAATTATAATCTTAAAAATAAAAAGAATAGCGCTGAAAACAGTTGGACAGATATACTCGTACATATTATTTCTATAGATGTATCGAAAAATCGGAAATAACGCGGTGCAACTATACACATCGAAATGGGTCCCATTTTCCGCCTCTATAATTGATCTCCCGGATCCTTAGCACGACCTTCCATTTAATTCGAAACCTAAAGTCAGCTTTAAATTACACTTTTTGCGTCGCTACTGCACCCAAGACGGCAGTGCCGGATTAAGGGCTACCGTCGGATACTTTTTCTGACGGTGTCAAGGCACATCGTTGTCCCTCAGCCGCCCCTGGGGGGTGCTTTCAGACCCTTAACGTTTACGACTACACGATTGCTTTTCTATGAAGGGACGTGCAAAAACGAACAGATGCTGCGGAAGTTAACAAGGGCCTGATTAGGTCTTGGTCAGTTTGCATTTCACACGTCATAAGTGACTTAAGTGGCAGAGTGTCTGGCGTTAAGTCGTAAATATTGTGAGTTATACAAAGTTTATGTTTCCTGTTTTCGTTGGTTTAGGTGCGAATTCCATAACTAACATCCAGTATGTCCCGGAAGATGACGTTAAGTGGTTATTTTTTGTTGCGCTCGCTCCCAAGCTCCCAACTAATCTTGATCGCGAATTTTTTGAGAAAACGTGTTAAGAGCGTCTAAAGCTAATCATTTGTGAGCATTTAAAGATATATCATAAATAATACCAAATCAACAATGGTCTTTAATATACATTTTTCAATGATCGATGCCGTTATTATATAAAGTCTTTATTATACACAAACAATTACAATGGATATAACATGTGAACATAACATTAATCTACATAACACTCGACATAATTAATAAACATATAATAAAGACATATAATATTATACTCATGAACATATAACTTAAGCTTTGAGGTTTGATAATAGATGTTCTTTTAATTTTTCTGAAGCCGTCAATAGTGCGGCTTTCACGTATATTAGCTGGTAGTCTGTTCCACAGTTGGGCAGCGTGGACGATAAAGGATTTATGGAAAAGTCTTAGAGAGAGGAACAACAAGTGTGTGTGTAACGCATGAACATTTTGGACGGGAACTGGAGGGATATGTTGTGTCATTGTTCTCAAGTAACAATATTTTGGTGGGAGTATTGTGGATTTTTATTTGTATTATTACGAGTAGTTACGCTACTACGATCTTGAAACAATTTCAATACAAATCATCATTCAGGAATATTGTGACTCTCATTGTACATTTAATTCAAGTTAAAGACATTCAACTCTTTTGAATCCATTAGGACTATTATAGGTTACAGAAAAATTCAAAACAGACAGTAACACTAAGCCTATTCACAACTTAACATCTATGATAACAAATTCTCGCTAACGTAAACAAAAAATAACACACGCTGCGCGGACAAATTCCATAAACATTTTGACATAATGCAGCTAACGACTCCACTGCGTTCGGTGGCATGCTTTGCAAAACAAACAAGTAAAGGAGAAAAAATCGCAAAAAAATACAAAAGAAGTAACCGCAAAGTCATTTGACATAGCAAAGGGTTTTGCGCCTGTCAATCGTCCTAATGCTATTGCAGACAAACTACCGACTGAATAGTGACATGTCAACCTAAGGAAACTTTGCAAGTATAAAAACACACATTATTACATTGCATTGTACCTAGTTATTGTTTCCCTATAGACAGATTCCTAAAGAAGCTTCTTAAAACTGCTGTCTCATCTAAGGTATTGTTAACACCATCCAATGATCGACATGTCGTGTCGCTGTAAGATCCAACAACATTCATCTTAGCATTCTGCTTTAAAAAGTGAATTCTATAAATAAAATATTTCTCATATTTATATATTTGTGGATCAATAGTTCCACACTTTTCATAGCTTATGGGTATGTATAACATACAAAATCATAGATATTCCTTTTTGTTGATACCAACGAACACAGGAATGCTTTAGCTTTTCTGCTAGAAATTTCACAAGTTATACTAAATAAGATATACTAAGCAGTAAATTAGAATCTATTTGAATATCTCTATTATTAAATTTAAATTGATAAGTAAAAAAAATGGTCCATTATATTTGAAATAACTTCCGTCGTATGTGCTATTGCGCCGACAACGGGCCCCACCTCCACCACCACAACATTGCTTCTTATGTTCTCAGGCCTCCAGACTCTTCCGGACGAGTGCTGCCCCGCGACCTGTGGTCGCCCAGGGCGCAGAGAGACCGTGACCCACCATCGTCACCATAACCATCACCAGCTGCATCCCCACGACGAGGCGACCCACCCCGGCCAAGACTCCGCTTCGTCAGCGACTTCGCTGGCGACGCCACTACCTGACCAGACCTCGTATCGCTTACCGCTTGTAGTCTGCCGCTGGACCCCACCGCTCACGCGCGTGACTCACCTAAGCGACACCACCACCGGACTTGACACCACCACCCTATGAAGACCAATGGCCCCCTCCGCCCCTCACCGCTCCTCCGGGCGCAATGTAAGCCGCGGCCTGCTCGCCGGTGCTCGCTGGGCCTGGGACAACACCCTCTCACCTGGTGTGCTTGACCACGGAGGGCCATGCCTCGATCCCGGAATCGCGCCACAGGGGGATGGCGAAGTTACCGCTCGCCGAGAAGATGCCCGGGCAAGGCGCGATAAATGCCCGACGCCCGCATCCGCCTAAAGGCGGAAGAAACCCGACTGACTGATTCATGTCTAAACCGGTGACATAAGATATTGCTTTATCCCCTCGGCCAATAATCTACTATATCACAATGGCTGTGCGTCATTATGGTTACACAGAAACACTGTTATTATGTGACAGTAACGTTTTATATGTTGTCACGTTATACAGCACCTTCAATCTTCAGTAATAAGATTTTGGTATTTTCATTCTAACGACGGGTTGCACCAAATTTACGTTTTACGATTTCGTAAAAGTAACAATATGAATACGTAAGAATTGCACCATAATCTAGTTTCATTTGTAGTTTTAGTATATCCTTTGCGCTTAAAAAGGTTAAATGTACGGGGCGACTCATATATTTATTAGTGAAACACCCATTTTTAGGTATTAAGTTGTTACTTTTTACGAAATCGTATAACGTAAAACTTGGTGCAACCGGCTGTATCACTAGTGGACCTGGCAGACGTTGTCCTGCCCGATTACAGTGCCATCTACCGGATCGAATTGTACTTTTAAACCTTCCCTGGAGCTATTCAAACACACACAGAAAAATTTTCAAGAAATGGTCGAGCATTTTTCGAGTATTAGCGAGACTAACACACAGCGTTTCATTTTTATATATAGGAAGAAGAAGACTAGTGGGCCCGGCACACGTTGTCCTGCCCTATTGTTCTAGTATAAGTCTTCCCTGGACCTATTCAAATACACAGAAAATTTCGTAAGAATCGGTCATGCCGTTTTCGAGTTTTAGCGAGACTAACACACAGCGTTTCATTTTTATATATGTACTAGTGGGCCCGGCGGACGTTGTCCCGCCCGATTACAGCGCCACCTACCAGGTCCAACTGTACGTTTAAACCTTCCTTGGACCTATTCAAATACACACAGAAAATTTCGTAAGAATCGGTCGAGCCGTTTCAGAGTTTTTGCAAGACTAACACACAGCGTTTCATTTTTATATATAAGAAGAAGAAGAAGCAGAAGAAAATTTGGCATGCTTTAAAAAGATTTTCACATTTGAGTTACCTGTAAAGCAAAATATTTATCCAAGTAAGAAACCGCCTCGCAAGTGCCAACTATCACGTGGATTACTACTCGTATATCCAAGTCGCAAGCCACCGCGCAAGCTACAAATATGACATCCAGCAGGAACGTGCATGAAAACTGACGGCAAAAAAGAAGTAGCGCTCTAATAGTCAGCTAGACTGACAGGTACCTACGTTTTTAAAACGACCGAGCGTTCCACACGTCAGTTAGGCGGGAAACGAATAAAACTACTAACAAAACTATGAAAATGTTGCAGCGTAGCATCCAGCGAAAGCGAAGGCTTGAATGCAATTCACATAAGGTTAATGGTGGAAGTGATATTTTCATGGAGTGTTACACTCGCGATTCGCTTGCGTATGATGGAAGACCCAGTAATGCGCTTAGGCAAAGACTATGTTAAGCGCAGAAGGGACCTAATATAGACCTTGTCTAGTTACATTTAGCCAAATTATACTTACTTGGAAAGTTGTTTATCGTGACAGTTAAAAATTCGCTGCGTAAACTATATCAAGCTATATTACTTTGAGTTAACCTATACAATATAATAGTGAAGGTCCTTCGCCTTAAAATCACTCGCCATAACGTTGAAAGCCCAAAGCTACCTCTATGTATAGATAAAAATATAAACTTAAAAAATTAACACTAGAGTAAAATGAAAAGAGTAAAAATTTCGTTTACTTACTCCAAAAACGTAGTTTATTATGCTCTCTATGTGTTTTCAGTCTTTTTTATTATTTTTGTGTAAAAATTGATTTTCCCATAACATTACGAGTATTAGATGCCTACTTATTGTCATAATCTTTTAAAATAACCCATGTCTGTAATACTGAATAGATATATAGATTTTCACAGTGACTTTCATCGGCAAAATTGATATGTGTACTAAGTAAAGAGTCAATAAGTGAAATGTTTTAAGTTTAAAGGTGCACATGCACGATCATGCTTATCACTGTTAGCTATTATTATGTATCACTCCATAATGTTTTACCAAATTTTTGATTTTACTATCAATTTTCTACTGTGTGTCAATATTTGACAGATGACTTATAAGTTATATTTGTGACATTGTATTTTCTTTAAAAATGCTAATTAATTTGAAAAAATGATGGAAATAAATCAAATACAACAAGAAAAATTCGTCTCGGGCGGGACTTAAACCCACGTCCCAACATACCGTGTTGACGCCTTGACCACTGGGCGACCGAGCACTTAACGGCCATGACAAAATACTCAACTCTACTGATTTTTTTTTTCTTGTATTTAATTTATTTTTATCATTTTTACAGACGGCTTTATACTCATTTGCCCAAAACAGTATAACATTTATAACAAAGTAACAAAACTCGGAATGTTAAGTAATTACACAAGTACATACATCTCAGTGAAAGAAGTGTCACATCTGATTCAAAACATACTCTCTGGATTCATATTTCGGCCCGCGTTACTTATTCAATATTTGCAAATTGGCCGCGCGCCGAAGTAATGGAGTTGAAAAAATGCGAAACCCAAGCAGATGGATTTGCGAGCGATTATTTATTTAAGCCGCCGCAATTTGCCCCAAAAGCTTGCTTTTGGTCGCTCTCCTATTATGACATTTCATGACGGTAAGTGTGATTGCAACGATGCTCGGGGTATTTCTAATGAATAAAAAAATGTTGTTTGATACCTACTACCACCGAAAATTATTTAACAGCAAGACGCCAAAAAACAATAATGTCCATTATTTTAACACGTTTTATTTATTTTAATAAAGAATTAAATAAAAATAAAAAAGGCTTTCGTCTCTGCTTGTCTGTTTATCATTCTGTCCAGAGACATCTTACATTCGAATTTTCCACCACTTCGCGACTAGCTTCAGAGCTGAAATTTTCGAAGCAGCCTTGCTCCTGATGACAATACAATATTTAATCTAAGCTGCCTGCTATGCGCAGGTTTTATTGTAATTTTCGGTAAAATTGTTTACCATTAGGAACCCATTACAAATATACAGGACTAAAAAGTACGAAAATAGTATTTGTTTCAAATAAAAAAATACAAACCACGTTTAACATAAAAAACATTAAAAAGTTTTAAACAAAAAATACACTAAAAAGTTGAATTTAAATAATAGTGCAAAAACGTGAAAAATGAGTAGACAGTGCTAGAAACTGGCCAAAAAGTGGAATTAGACATCACAAATGGCTTCGCAACTCTCTTATTGTAAAATGTAAAACGTGGGGAGCATCAATTTCTGAATTAACTTAAGCTGGCACTTGAATTTCTGTCACTACGGCTCGTATAAATAGTCGTATCTCAAGCGCGAGGTGGATCTTTAGCTGCTATTTTTGACAGATGTGCCATACATTAAACGTCAAAATTGCTACTCAAGATCGAGCTCTGACTTGAGACGCGACTATTTATACGAGCCTATGACA
Source organism: Schoenobius gigantellus (assembly GCA_963935595.1). NCBI lineage: Eukaryota > Metazoa > Arthropoda > Insecta > Lepidoptera > Crambidae > Schoenobius > Schoenobius gigantellus. The sequence continues at coordinate 24,368,207 of OZ012553.1, read as the reverse complement.
ATTCAGTTGAGTGTCTTATTTTATTCCTAAAGAAGTTTTTCAACATTTCATTTGTCAAAATTGCGAAATTAATGCGCTCCACGTTTAACGCTTCCAATAATAAGAGCTGCGAAGCCAACCAATTATTTTCTACATATTAGTGCATTTTTTGTTTGAAACTTTTAGATGTTTATTATTTATCTTATTTATTTGGAATAAATTTCATCAATGTGTGTAGGTGTTATATTATTATGTTGTTAATTTATCATTTTTATAAAGGTTATTGTTATACAATAATTTATTTTATTATTTTTTAATTTTGTTGTTACAAGTTGAAACTTGATAATTTCTTCTTCTTTCTTCTTTTAAAAAAAACGACGCCCCACACTAGGATTTTCTCCTATGTCGTGGGTGCAGTTACAAACATAGAATACCACATGCACATACGCCCAGACCGGAACAAATTTCTGTAGGCCATACAACGCTTTATACGCAAAACTATAAAATAGAATAGAAAAAACAAGGATAGATTAAAGTACTTAAAGCGAAAATCCAGAGACATTGGATTTTCGCTTTATTGTAATCGTCAATTAAAAGCTTAACATTAGATCATCGTCAAACTTTGCCAGAGTTTTAAATAGCACATAGGTATCTCACACATTAGTCGATAATTAGAGAATGCTTTAGGTAATAAATATTTTTTTTAGCTCCATAACATGATTTACATGAATACAAAAATCACAATAAGCAATCTTCGCTCCCACTGACACCAGCCCCAAACTACTAGAGTGCAGTAACAAGTGGCCCAAATTCGCCATCTGACTACGGTGTCAGTGGCACCATTTATCATCCGAGATGTGACAACTGAATTTATTTTTGTAAAAAAACAAACAATGGTCTTTTTCGAAGCGGGTGCGACGCCCCTGATCGACATTTTTGCAAGTGCCCGAACTTTGTGCATAGAATAGGCACAGATATAGAGGGTTCTTGATAAAAAAAATAGTTTAAGTAACCCTTAAAGCATATCGTTCACTGGATAGCAAAATAATATTTTTTTTATTAGCAATATCATTAACTCTTAATTATACAACGAAATATTTTATTGCAAATAAATTCGAAAAAAGTTATAAAAATGCATTTATTTACGCACAGATATTTTCAACAACATAAATTAACATTTACTCGATTTTTAGTCGATTAAAACAGAAATTTACTTAAAATTATTGACATTTATTTTGAGAGTGAATGTGAGTGAGTGAAAGAGACTTTTTTCGGATTTGCAAAATTATTAATAATGGCAAAACCCATAAAAGTCTTATTCACTAAATCGGTTCTTTTTTCTATCGCTGTGCCTTCTGAATCATTCCTTACTCTGTAAAATTTCCAACTAGGGTGACTTGCGCGTGCACATAGCGGGGTGCAGGACAATAGGAAGATAGCAATTTGATATTCCGGCCACATTTTTAATAAGCAGCGTCGCTTCTGCAGTAATGGCGTATGGCCCACTCTTAAACAGCTCTTTGTTATGCCATTAGATAGCCGAGTGGCTGATGGTCAGTGGGGGAGGCAAGTCTTTTTATGGATGCTATGATTAACGGTAAAATGATTAAAACACGAGAAAGCAGGTCTAGGATATAATAACAATAATAATTTTTTATTGCTCGATTTGCGAAAATTGGTCTCTCCACGTCGTCCTGAGCCCTTAGACAAAAGCCACAAGCTAATTTTTCGGCAGTCGTACCGCAGAAAAAACCCTAATTTAATATCAGCTCACCTTTGGTGAGCTGTTATTATATTAGGGTTTCCTTCACTAAAAAGATTTCATTCACAAAAAAAATAACAAAAATATTTTACAAAAAATAAAAACCGACTTCAAAAACACTAAAAAAATAAAAATAATATAAGAATAGGTACAACATCACATTTCTATATTGAAAACGGTGCCAAACGATGATCTAGAAAGTCTTAAAAGGACAATGTCGAAAATCGCCCCATGACCAACAAAGATTTGATTTACGTCATAATTATATGCATATTTTATAACAATTATTACACATATATGTATTCGACGAACAAATCAAAAATATATAAAAGTACTTTCAGAAACAAAACCAAATGAAGTAAAATATACGAATGCTTATTTTTATTTTTCTCGACTGAATAGAATCGAGTCGATTTTATGTAGGTATGGACATTTATTTATTTGTATAAATTATGTTTATCATAACTTCTTTCACAATTTACAACGTAAATGAAATTAAAACATACGTCAATTGACTACTCACGCGCTGTCGCTTGTTGGTTCGTTGTATTTTTGACTTGCTTTATAATTTCGAGATTTTATGTTATTTACTACCTTGGCTATAATTACGTTATGTGATTGATTGCAATAATTATATTTAAATAATTGTATAGTTAGGGACTATGTGTATTGCTCTAATGAAATAAAGTGTTACTTCAACTAACCTAAAAATCTGATTCATTTTTTGATATATAATTCGATTTCGAAGGTTGTCCGTAATGTTGTCTGATGTTGTCTGCACCTTCTGTGATCTGTACCTATTCTTATATTATTTTTAACTTTTCAGTGTTTTTAAAGTCTGTTTTTATTTTTTTTTCATATTTTTTATTTTTATGTGAATGAAATCTTTTTAGTGAAAGAAACCCTAATATAATAACTAGAAATAGGTCCACAATTGGCGGCGTAGTCGCGTAACATACCCACAAAAAAAACATACGCATCGAATTGAGAACCTCCTCCTTTTTTGAAGTCGGTTAAAAATATGTCAAGCTAATGTCATTTCCATACATTTTTTCTGCGGAACGACTGCGGAAATATTTGCGTGTGGCTTTGCTTTGCTGTGGCATTTGTTGTGGCTTTTGTCTTCGGTCTTGTCCCGACTGGTCTCCTCAGGCCAAGGCCTCATTTCCCGCCCGAGTTGCGGAAAATCGAACAAACAATGCAAAATTAGTAAAACAGGTATTTAGATAATGATTGTTACCCATCGTTTATAGTCTTTCTGCCAGACCCTGTAGTTATATAATCAAAGATTATTATTATCACTACACGCCTCAATTTCCATCATAAATAGACCTAACCTTTTTTCTTTGGATGTCTCGGAAATGAGTCAAATCTAGTTTCTGCGTACATTTCAGTACTTCAGAAACGGTTTAGGTCCAAAATTTGTCAAACAATATTAATATACTAACTTGTATATTATCAAAAAGTTGTTGCACAGTTGGCCTATAGAGCTTAGACGTTTAGAAATCCTGACAAAAGATCCAAGCAATGTTTTTACACGTCACGCGATGATATGAAAATGCATGAAAATATTTATTTCATCTTAGCTTAGAAGCAGGAGACTATTTCATCGACACAGAGACTTGCCAGTTGTGAAATGAGAATTTGTAGTAGGTAGTTTTTTTATGGCCTAGGCAAGTCAGGATTTTGGGCATTTGATGAAAAATAGTTTAAATGGTTTTAATTGTTAAGTAAGCAAACAAATTTGTTTTTTTATTATTTTTTATATCATCATCAACAGCTCATATATGTCCCCACCGAGGGGCTCGAGCCTACCCTAAACTAGGGCGATTAGGCCTTAGTCAACCACGCTGGCCAAGTGCGGGTTGGTCGACTTCACACACAACCTGTAAAGAAATTCTTTCTTCACAGGTGTGTGCAGGTTTCCTCACGATGTTTTCCTTCACCGTAAAAGCGTCGAATAAACGTACATATGAATTCAACATTTGAAAACACATTGGTACGTGGCGGGGTTCGAACCGCTACCTCCCGATTGGAAGGCGACAGCCTTACGCACTACGCCATCGACGCTTTTTTTATATACGACCGTAAAACTCTTGGCCTTCATCTCACCTGATGGTAAGTGACGATAAGGCATAAAGAGGGCTATTAACATTGTTATTATGGCGACAAATTTAGGTAAGACGGTAGTAGCTAGCCAGGCGGACTCAGGACTTCTGAACTGACCAACCAATGAGACGTCGGGAACTATGTCATGGTGCAAATAAGACAAAGTAGTTTCGTTTGCACCATTGATAGTGCTGGCAAATGAGACATAGGGACCAATCCGTACAGATAAATTTCTGCCCTATAGGGAACCGAACCCTGGACCAATACCCGGTGGTCTCAACCACTAGACCACGGGGGCGGTTAAAATGAGGGATATACAGACAGGACTACTTACTTTTATTATTTTTATCGAAATCCAGTGCATTAAGGGCGCCGATAGTTTAAGAGCACCTAACTACTATTTAACTGTAAAATTTCAAGAATAAGTTTTCTGATTCCATTGTAAGCGAATCGGATTCTAACCCAGCTAATCTGGCATCTTTATACATCGGCTTACAATAGTTATTTTACGAACAGGAGCGGGAATCTATACAAATAAATAAAATTGAAGTGTCTGTTTGTAATGTCAAAATAACAAGTTTTACTAAATGGGTATGAATGTATAACGGGTACCAATAACAAAAACACAATTTTAAAAAAAAATGTCTGTCTGTCTCTCTGTCTGTCTGTCCGTTTGTTCCCGCTGATCTCCGGAACAGCTGGACCGATTTTGACGGGACTTTCACTGATATATATGTATTTATATAAGATATAACATAGACTTTATATGAACTTCAACAAAAGTTACTATTTCACGCGGACGAAGTCGCGGGCACAGCTAGTCATCAATAAAACCGACCACTTGAGAGACACATTCTCGACCGAGACGATACAAAAACAATCCAAGCTGGAAATATCTTATCATTCTTAGACATCGCACAGCTAAAGGAACACATGTACGTAAGGCCTAATAAGTCCTACTTGGAGGCTTGTCACAATAGATCTTTGTAGATCGCAATCACGTAAATAGCCCCGAAATAACGAATAATAATAAAATACAACAATTGACTAAGGCATATACTATAACTGACCGTCCATACTTATATTCAAATTCAAATTCAATATCGTTTATTCAAATTGGATTATTACATAATCACTTTTGCACGTCAAAGAAGCTACGCCAATGGTTCACAAGTCTACGGCGGGAGACCTTGTACTGGAAAGAACCAGCAAGAAAACCAGCAAGAGCTATTTTTTTCTTCCTGTATTATTACAGAGTATTTATTGAACTACTCACTACTAATGTTTAATAGCATACTATCAATGTCTTCATATCTCACTGTCCGACCGCGCCCTTATTTACAATGCGTTGTGATTTGAAAATTATTATTGGTGACGTATTTTTCCTAAGTTTCGGAATAGCGTTAAAAGCGAGAATGCGACATGTTTTTTACTAGGGTTGGCACGTGCATTTATTATGCCGTTATGATATTTTTATTGAGTGGGCGAGATTGCCGTAACGAACTATTGTGACACATCTGTTCGTTTTGCATGGCTTATATTATTAAAAGGTCTATAATGTATTTGTATTTTTTATTTAAAAAACTAACCTCTAACTCCTAAGAGTCAAGGATCCTTCCATCAGCAGCTCGACACATGACTAGGTACCAGACGCAAATATTCATATATGGCTTCAAAAAAAAACACGAAACACGACATACCTTAAAAATTTAAGGATTGTCCTGCGGTCCCATCAACAGATCCTGACTTTGGTAACAATGGAACCACCTCAGGAATATTCTCCATCATATACAAAAAGAATTTTGAAAATCAGCTCACAATTGACGGAGTAATAAAAAAACATACGCATCGAATTGAGAAACTCCTTTTTTGAAATCGGTTTATAAAATTATTTATAGTAAACTGTTTCATTGAAAAGAAATAATAATGTCCTCCTAACCGATATTCGGTTACGGCAGCCAATCTCAACAGGGACTAGCCATCTGCGCAAGAGATATTATAGTGCACAAGCGACTGCGCAAACGCAAGTGCACTCTCTGTTCCTTCACTCACCTAGTCCGATGGGACGGTTAGCCGACACGACCGGGGCGAGATCAGGCCATACAATGTATAACGTGCCTAGTTGAAGCCAAAAATAATCAGGTAGGTCCTATGCACCAGTCATCACACCACTCTCCTCCTCAATCTAGAGCAGTAGTTCTTAACCGGTAGTCCGCGGACCACTGGTAATACCTGGAAGCGGCCGAAGTGGTTCGCGAAGCCATCCGAATCTAATATTATAGGTAGATAGGTATAAAATAATATAATTGTCAAAATAATAAGTAGTACTGGGGGCAAAATTAATCACCCATAGTACTACCGGACCGGACACGTGATTAATACAGCGGGAAAAAAAATACCCGTAGTACTACCAGTAGAACCAACGGTAGTACCACGGGAAGCACTGTAACAAACAATACTTTATTCATATACTCTATATTGGTCTAGAGGTGATCCATGGCTAAACAGTTATTTGTAAAATGTTCTTCGTCACTAAAAGGTTGAAAACCACTGATCTAGCTAGAGCATTGATCAGATGCTAAAATAAAATTATATTTATCCTACGAATACACCATAGTTAATGTATATAATTGTTTATTTTTAAAGATATACGGTGTTACTCTACAATAGTTATTTGTTATACATGAGTGCAAAGTTGCTTTTTAATCGCGTGCTCAACTTTGATGACCGAGCAAGCGAAGAAATCTAAAATTGAATCACGAGCGCAGCGAGTGACTCAACAATTAGAATCCTGAGCGTTAGCGAGGGAATCAAAAGAGCACAAGGTGAAAAATCTTTGCACTCGAGTGCAACACGTAACTTTTCATCCCCCCTCAGCGAGGAAATAAACAAAAGAACACCAAGGAGGTTCAAAGTCTGAGTTTTTAACAAATTTAAAAAAAGTTCTATGATAAATTCGGCACCATGAAGATGGAAGTAAATAGGTTTAATAATGTTTTGAAATCACATAACTAGTGCACGCGATGCTTTAAATTCAAATTTACTTTAACCTCAAGCGGATAAAAACGGCTTTGGCGGTCAGATATCGAATAGCAAAAATACTCTTTCCGAGATGGGGAGATGAAAAAAGTTTTTAAGCGCTGTCTAAAGATAGACACAATGTTAAGGTGAAGCTGTCCCTATGTCCTTTGAAACAAATGAAACGGCATCATGTTTAAGCAATGTATAACTGTTTTAAAACTTTTTGTAGTAACACCGATAACGACAACAAAGTAAGGTTTACTTTTAAATAAAAGTCTGAAATTCATATTTACTTTCTTATCCAACAATACATTCATTATTAATCTCAAGTTTAATCAAGTCACAAGCCCGTTACTGTCTAACTTAATGCCGAGGGAACTTAGACAATCCAACTTAGCAGGAACTTAGCGAAACACCCTGTAGCACTTAATTAGCATTTCGGTGTATGCGGCCATCTAGCTAAGCAGACACTAATTAGTAGCGTCTTGTTAATACAAGGCTCAACTAGAGACTGAGGCGTGAACTTAGATTGGGGAATTTGCGCTCATTACTCTACAAAGTAGGTACGCGAACTATATTTGCTATCGAAATCAAGAGATTTTGGACGTCATCTCATCTAATGACAAATAATGATAGGATAAAATGAGGGTGCAAAAAGGGTTTGAACCGTTTTCGACCACGCTGATCTGAGTTTGGATCGATAAGTAACAGTTAAAAGAAATTGGGATAATGGCAACATTTTCGTCATGTAGATTATTCAAATTCAAATTATTTATTCGCTTTAAATTGAAAAATTTGTTTTTTTTTTCTAATCAAAAACTAAGGACGATGCATTGATTTGAAATTTCGAGTGACGTCAAGGCTGCGTACATTAAGCACGCTGTGACGCTATGAGCCCCCCACTCTTCTTTAACTTTAAATAGCTTCATCTCAGCAATTTTTTTTATTTCGACGAAGCAAAAAATAGGTGGCTGTTTGTTTTTATTTTCTAACTGATAGACTAATTCTTTACATTTTCATTTTGCATACGCTGTCATCATCCCTATTGAAAAAGTCTCAATTATATCCTTCAGTATTTTTAAGATAATTACTTTTTTAAATACTTAAAGTGATTTCTTTGTGGTAATGCACCAAATTTTATTTATTTATTTTTTATACACATAGATTCTACAGCATTAATACGATATTAATATTATTTAAAAACATTCCTAATAAGAATTTAAGAAGGTATATATTTTTGTGTAAGTTAAAAACAGAACAAAGAAATTAAAGTGTATGTGGTGTGGTACGACATTAATATTATTAAAAAACATTCCTAATAAGAACTTAAGAAGGTATATATTTTTGTGTAAGTTAAAAACAGAACAAAGAAATTAAAGTATGTGGTGTGGTTTGTGTATGTGTGAGCGTGTGTGATTGTTTTTGAGAGTTACAACTTATCTACGTAGGTACACACAAAAGTTCACAATCCTCTATCGATAAGAATATTAGCGTTAGCTTAAATGGCAATGGCAACCTGTTATAGGATACATTAATTAATTAACTGTATTAAAAATAAATTTCAAATTGGCTAGATGACAAAAAAAAATTTTTTGCTTTAATAGAAGCTCATTCATATAATAAACAGAAAGAAAAAATCGGTTTACGAATAACTAAAAAAACAATCAAGATATAAGGTATTAAAGATTTTTCTCCATCTCTTTCTAGCAAAACGGCAATTTACAAGGAGTTTATATGGCCGTACTCAACAATGACGTCACGGTTGATGTCGGATCTCTCTGTCTAATCGCCTTCCATAGCTGGGCACCGTTAATCAAATAGTTTACTTCGATAATCGTTAATCCGTTACTAAAAAAATTAACTTCGTTAAACGTTAAAACGTTACATTTCGGAAGATTTAACGCAAGTTAACGTTAATCGTTAATCCGTTAACACGTGATTAAAATTGTATTTTTTATATCGTTGCGTTAGTGATCTGCTTACAAAAACTGTTGTTTTGGGTTCTGGAAGTTAATAGGTTAGGTTCAAATAAGACAGTGTATAAATATAGGGTACAATGAAACGAAAAATGGCATTTGTATTTTTTAGAAAAACTGTGCTTTATATTTTGATTATATTTGTTTAGAACGATCAACAACGGTTCATAATCTACCTATTAAGAACAAAAATAAGTTAAAAAATTAACCTTAACCTATAAAAAACTGCGTTTTTGCTCAACGCCTCTTCTATTTCAATAAGCCCCAGGTCTGGGGTACAATGAAACGGTATCTAGGGTACATTGGAACAAGGCTAATAAAGTAAAAAAAATAATGAAAATTCTATATTCATTCCTGCGTCTCTATCTCCTGCTGCTTTGGTTTTTTTAACATAAAGATGCAATTTTACTGGACTTGGCATTTTTAGGTCAGCAGCAGTTCGTTAACTCGTACCATATCCTACAAGTTCAACAGCGCTGCTCGGACATCGTTTTACTATCTAAGCTCTTATCTGTCGTTTTCTTACGACTTTTCACCATTATTACTTCAAAATATGTAACAAAAATCCAATAATCTATCCCGGGCATATAATAACGGGGCAACAATGAACACTGTCTTATAGTACCCCGTCCCATTGCGCCCCATACAGTATCTGAATCTTTTAAAAATATCTTTAAAATGTTGGGTTATGTTTTTCACTTGTTACTGCATTTAATGCGTAAAGTGATTAAAAAACATGCAAGTAAATATAGCATACCTCTTATTGATACTTTTCTTGTGAAATCGAAAATTCTTCGTAACGAAATTACAGCTTTGGAGCCCTCAAAACAAATTTTTCACATTAAAACTTTGTTGTCGAAGACTGGTCATATTGCACTGCGCTATCATGTGCCGCATGAGACGCTCTTATTGATCGAAGCAAAACTGCGTGAATTTGTTGTAAATTACAATAATTATCGTCTTTGTTTTATTGTACCCCGTGTTCCAATGCGCCCCACTTGTCCTATATAAAAAATAAAAGTGTGTAATTTAATTATCTGGCACAATGTGGATATTCCCCTTCATGAACATTAGTATGTTGAAGTTCTCGTCTGAGAGTGAGGCTCTTGCCGGTGGAAAAAGACGAACGTACTTGTCAGAACACGTTTTTCGCGACACAGCGCGGTGCCTGTGCGGTATCTTTTTGGTAAATAGTAGGTACTTACTGGATTAACGATTAACGGACTTAGGATAATTTAACGGAAGTTAACGAGTCCGTTAACATTTTTTAAAGTTAACTTAAAAGTTAATCCATTAATAGAAATGTTAACTTCGTTAATTAACGATTAACAGATTAACGAGTTAATGCCCAGCTATGTCGCCTTCAAATTAACAACTTAAAATGTTTGTATCTAATGTATTTCTAAACCGATTTTAATTCTAATTTCACAGGACTGCATCTTTTTCCACGGTATTTTAATATTTAATGACGAGATGTAAAAATTTGAATACAGTCATCATCCCAATTATGATTAAAATTTACGATTTATGTTCATTAAATTTAAGGGGTATTTAGGAATATTATCATGAGACCACTCGATGTAAAAGTCCGTCTATAAATTATTCGTAGCTTAAATCGACATTTTTTTAAAACAGCGTGTCAACGTGCATTTCAAAAAAGCACAACTTATTTATATGCGCTATACTTTGATATTGGAATTTCGTCAGTAAGAATAGACCAATATGCCTTTATGTATAATATATAATTCTTTATTGTACATATAAACATTTAAATATACAGTGAGTACAAGGTATACAAGGGCGGACTTATCTCTGGGAGAGATTTCTTCCAGCCAACCCAAGTGGCAGTGTAAGATGTTGTGTATATGCGGGAACAATATGTGTATGGTAAGATAAGTGATTTCCGCTGGCGACTGTACTTATGTGGTTGTTTGCTATTCCGACGTATTATCCGGATGCTATGATAGTGGCAGCCGACGTCAGGCTGGTCGTGCTAATTAAATACAAATCTCAAGACAATACGCTGCAGAGATTTCAGTTAGGGCGGCTCCACACTAGGTGTTTCTTTGTAGCTTGATCAATTGTTTTACTCGCAGAATACCAGATTCTCAAAACACCAGATTCTCAAAATACCAGATTCTCATTTCACCATAAGTACAGTTGAAAACAATAACTAAAAATAAGAATCAAATATATGTATTATTTGTTTTATTTGGGAGTTTGGAATCAAGTAGTAAATTACGAATATTTACTCAAAATTTCAATGTTTAAATTTTGATTGAAAAAATCATTTGAAGGTGTGTTATACAGAACTTAATACCGAGAGCTTCGAATAAAATTAGAAGTAAGAAGAAGTAGTTATAAATAGAATAGTATAAAAAACATTAAATAAAGTTGAAGAGATAGTAGCCCATCGTCACATATATGCATAGCATATATATAAACGTCACATAGCTGGAGTTTTTTCTGAGATGAGGAGGACGAATTGGACTACTATCTTGCTGGTCAGAACGATGGTGCAAGTTTTTGTGTCAAGTTTTCAATAACGTCACAGAGGTGTAAGTATATCATACTATAGGCGACTATTACCATCAGGTGGGCAGTACGCTTGTTTGACAACTTGGGCCCGATTTCACCAACAGTAATGCAAAACTGGAATAACTATAACTCTATGCATGTATTCCTGGGTAACCAATTTTACGTTTCACCACATTTGGTTTAACTATTCTTTCGAATAGAGTTTTATTTTATCTGCGGCAAATTAAAATTGAACTAAATGAACGAACGATGATAATGCTTCGAAATTAAATAGTCTATTCTCTCCGTAAATCACATAGCCTATTAGCTGTTTCTTAAACACGTAGGATTGTACGTCAGTTATGTCGACTGTCACTTCAGATAGCTCGCCAATCAGCTGTTAATTAGACGCCATCTTTCTTATTTATCTTAGTATTAAATCTATTATACCAGCGAATTTGACAGTATAAAACCTATTCTCAAATAACGGCTTTATTATAAGTATAAATATATGGTTAAATTAAAATTGAATTATCAGTTTTTTTTTAAAAAACGTCACCCCACACTAGGATTTTGTGTCGTGGAGTTACAAACATAGAATATCACATGCACATACGCCCAGACCGGAACAAATTTCTGTAGGCCATACAAAATATTTGTCCCGTACGGGAATCGAACCCGCGGCCTATTGCGCAGTAGGCGATCACTCAACTTCTGTGCTAACTCATGACTTTATCCTTGGTATAAAACTTATCTGACTTTGGTGAAATCGAGCCTTAGGTGTATAAAGAAATGCGGTTAGCTAACCTACTCATACAACATCCACGGGAAGTAAGGAAACAGCGGCTATTGATTATTTATTACAAATACATCGCCAGTATTACCACCCAGTAATCATATATGACAATATTCAAATAATATCTTTAATGAAAGATCTCGGGAAAATCAACCCGTGTGAACACTCAACATCCGTCCAAGTTGAAACTAACGGAAGTTATAATTTATGAAGGAACTTCCGGCCCACCTTCTCAGCTAGGGGCTGCTGCCGTAATGAAACACCTAATGTATTATGCAAAGTCGTCTGAGATCGTCTTAAAACTATAATCAAGACGGAAATTTGGGATAAGGAAATCAGTATAAACTAGGTTGGCAGTAGGTAGTTGCCTACATTACATGATGTTAGTGTAAGTATTTGAGTAAAGATTCTCTTCTTTAGACGACTGCACCTTCATTTAATAAAAAAAAACAGTGGAACTTATAAAACAATGTCATCTACCTGGACGCATTAATCTGACAAAAACGTTCAATTTTTACTTATAAATTTAATAAATTATAATAGCGACTAGATAGAGCGATTGACGGCACGGTTAGCGCAGAGGTCGAGTGATCGCCTACTGCGCAACGGGTCGCGGCCGCGGGTTCGATTCCCGTAAGGGACAAATATTTTGTATGGCCTACAGAAATTTGTTCCAGTCTGGGTGTATGTGCATGTGAGATTCTATGTTTGTAACTGCACCCACGACACAGGAGAAATATCTTAGAGCGGGGCGACGTTTTTTAAAACAAAAGAAAAGAAAAAAAAAGATAGCAAACAAAAATTTATTTTTAATCTTTTTTTTTCAATATTCGACATTCAAAGTTCGACAACATCCTTATTGACTGAATGTTCTATTGATTCGAAATAACAATCATAATTTAGAGTCAATAATCGGTCGAGCGTTAGTGGTGCTGTGGCACGTGCCTTCTAATCGGGAGGTCCGGGGCTCAAGACCGCAATGTACCAATGTATTTTTAGTTTTCGAATTTCATATGTACATTTGTCTGACGCTCCTGCGGTGAAGGAAAACATCGTGAGACAACCTGCATACCTACATCTGCGAAGAAATTCAAAGGTGTGTGTGAAGTCGACCAATCCGCACTGGGCCAGCGTAGTTGACTAAGTCCTAAACACCCTAACACTTACAGCCGGTTGCACCAAGTTTTACGTTGCCTATACGATTTCGTAAAAAGTAACAACTTAATACCTAAAAAATATTTTACAAAAAATAATAACCGACTTCAAAAACACAGAAAAGTTAAAAATAATATAAGAATAGGTACAGACAACATCACACTTCTATATTGAAGTCGGTGCCAAACGATGATCTCCTAGAAAGTGTTAAAAGTCACCGACTTCAATATAGAAGTGTGATGTCGTCTGTACCTATTCTTAAATTATTTTTAACTTTTCAGTACTTTTGAAGTCGGTTTTTATTTTTTGTAAAATATATTTTATTTTTAACTTTTTAGTGAATGAAATCTTTTTAGCGATTTTCATGGGATCCCGTGATCAGATCCTGACTTTGGTGACCTTGGGACCACCCCAGGAGTATACTCTATCGAATACAAAAAGAATTTTGAAAATCGGTCCACAATTGGCGGAGTAATCGCGTAACACACACAAAACACGTTGGACACACCTTCAAATTTAAGGGTTTTCCTCGATTTTCATGGGATCCCATCATCAGATCCTAACTTTGGTGACCATGGAACCACCCTTCGAGTATACTCTATCGAATACAAAAAGAATTTTGAAAATCGGTCGACAACTGGCGGCGTAATCGCGTAACATACACACAAAAAAAAACATACGCATGGAATTGAGAACCTCCTCCTTTTTTGAAGTCGGTTAAAAATGGGTCGATTCACTTTAAATATATGATTCGCGCCGTACATTTAACCTTTTTAAACGTACACGATAATTTTTTTTTTATTGCAGAAAGTTGGCAAACAAGCAAACTGCCTACCTGATGGTAAGTGGTAACAGTCACCTATAATACATGTGGCTCTTGTGAGATTCGCAGCAAAACTGCAACCCCCACAAGAACCACAGTGTACGTTGCCAACTTCTGACACAAGATGTAAAGTCACAGTACCCAGAAATTTCACTGCCATATCTTACCCTTGAAACCGGAACACAGCAATGCAAGCACTGCTGCTTTGCGGCAGAAATAGGTAAGACGGAGGTACCTAAGCAGACGACCCTGGTACAGAGTCTCCCTCCAGTAAAATAAAACTACAATATTGAAACTGGATTATGGTGCAATTCTTACGTATTTATATTGTTACTTTTACGAAATCGTAAAACGCAAATTTGGTGCAACCGGTCGTTAGGGTAGGCTCGAGCCCCTCGGTGGGGGCGTATATTATTATGAGCTGTGGTGATGATGACGACACCTAATCGACAGATAGAATATTGGAAACGTCCGTTAGTCGGTAGGCCGCAGTCGCTAGGTGGCACTGTGCCTCCAGATGGCGAAGAGTGCAACGTAGCCTCGCGTCGTACTATAAACGTACTAGCTTTTGCCCGCGGCTTCGCTCGCGTTAAATTCGGGGTAACACAGAAGATTAAAAAAAAAAATAAGGCAGGTATTTTTCGTTGGTAACAAAGAGTCTGTGTACCGATTTTTAGCTTCCCACCTTGAAAACTGCAAAAAGTCTCATATAAAATTTCACCCCCTCAGGAGTTGGGGGCAGATTTCCAAAAAAAAATGATGCACGATTTTTTTGTTAGTCACAAATGGTTCGCATACCCATTTTTAACTTTCTCCCTTGAAAATTGCGGAATGCTCCATACAAACTTCCACCCCCCATTCTAGGGAAGTGGGGTTAGAAAGAGACAAAAAGTAGCCTATGTCACTCTCCATCCGTTCAACTATCTCCACTTAAAAAATCATTTCAATCCGTCGCTCCGTTTTGCTGTGAAAGACGGACAAACAAACACACACACACTTTCCCATTTCTAAAATTAGTATGGATTTGCATCAACCTGCAACAGTTCGCGCGGCTTATTGGACTAGAGACCCTAGACAAATGCCACACGCTAACTTTTCCGCCGTCGTCGTACCGCAGAAAAAATGTATGGAAATGACATTAGCTTACGACAACCTCACGCTATTTTTTCCGCAGCTAATGTCATCTCCATACATTTTTTCTGAGGAAGGATTGCAGAAAAGTTAACGTGTGGCATTTTCTAATAGGGGGACAGTTTCGTATATCTTGCACTCGCAGCTGTTTGTTGTGGAAAAATGAGCCAATGACAGACTCGTGAGTGGTCGCGGGAAGAAGTAATAAAATTAATAGAGTCTGGCTAATGAAAGATGAACCTGACATTTTTTCAAGTAGCAACACTGATACAATGTCCCCATGTAGTTTAGTTCAACATGGTGATTTTGATACTTTGTAATAACAATTTCATAATATTTTTTTTTAAATTTCTGTCGAAATATTACAGATATTAAGTAATTTTAACATTCATGAAATCCAAATACAGCAATTTCTTATATAATATATATAATAATATAAAAGGTATATTGTTGGAAGTTCATTGAAACTAAACATTACTTACCTAATATTTAATTTTAAAAAAGTATCAACTCCTTTTTTTTACTTTGGAAAAAAAAAGACAATCCTTTCACAAATTTAACATTCTAAATTACTACTCTATAAGTAAAAAATATTATAATATTTCAAGTATCAAAATGTATTTTACCTTCTGTAAACAGTATTACCAGAGCTAGAATTTTTGAATTTACCGCTTTTTTCCAAGCTCATGTTTCGTGTGCTAGACTCTAGGATTTTATGAGTGCAGCCCTTGTTTATGGGACAACCGACATGTCGAATATAAAAACAATTTAAAAAAGCTCTGTGCTCAATAATAATGCACAAGAGTTCTCTACGACCGAAAATGAAGTTTCCCGAAAACTACATAATTTAAGAAGTCAATGGTAGAATGAATTAAAAAAGATGATCTTTGAGATCAAGAATAGTGGCAGTGGCCAAAATGATGTTTATAAAACCAGCTGGAGTTATTTCGATGCTCTCAAGTTTTTAGACGTGGGACGTTTTTAGGGTTCCGTAGCCAAATGGCAAAAAACGGAACCCTTATAGATTCGTCATGTCTGTCTGTCTGTCTGTCTGTCTGTCTGTCTGTCCGTCCGTATGTCACAGCCACTTTTCTCCGAAACTATAAAAACTACACTGTTGAAACTTGGTAGATGTATTCTGTGAACCGCATTAAGATTTTCATACAAAAATAGAAAGAAAGCAATAAATTTTGGGGGTTCTCCATACATAGAACTGAAACCCAAAAATTTTTTTTTCATCAACCTCATACGTGTGCTCATCTATGGATAGGTCTTCAAAAATCATATTGAGGTTTCTCATATCACTTTCTTCTAAACCAAATAGTTTGCGCGAGAGACACTTCCAAAATTGTAAAATGTGTCCCCCCCCCCCCCCCCCCTGTAACTTCTAAAATAAGCGAATGATAAAACTTAAAAAAAATATATGATGTACATTACCATGTAAACTTCCACCGAAAATTGATTTGAACGACATCTAGTAAGTAGTTTTTTTAATACGTCATAAATCGTACGGAACCCTTCATGGGCGAGTCCGACTCGCACTTGGCCGGTTTTATTTAGAAATCCATTGTCGAACCCAAGTAGATCTTTTTTTATTTAATAACAATATTGTTATTGTTAGACGATCGCGCCTTCTCGGCATGTTGTACAGTATAAACTACATTACTTGTTATAGTTATCGCGACATCCATTAATTCTCGCGTGTAAACACCTCTGCGATAACTAGCGACAGTAAGATCCGCGAGTCTCCTGCAAGATAGAAATTGCAAGAATAAATTGCAGGAATTTATATAATATGTAAACGATATTGCAAGAAACTCACGCAAGATTTCCGCGAGCTTACTTACAGGTGAAAGAAAACGCCGCCTTACGCGTGGACGTTATGGTCGTACATTCCGTGGTTCAGTGCACTACTGTGTGCGCCATCTGTTAACGATGTAAATACTAACTGTCATCTAAAAACACGTTGGTTGCAAACATGAAGCAAAAACAAAGCAAAGCATTCACTGCAATGTGCTTCACTCACAAAACATATGATGTGCTTTATTCGTTGCTTGTTTGAGATATACCTAGTCTCTGCACTTTCGGAGAGATGGCGCTACAAAAGGTATTTTAGTAAAAATTACAAGCTTTAGAATCTAAAGCTTGATTTTTTACTAAAATAAGGTCATTAACGTATAATTATTATTATAATTTACGCCAATGCTTTAGATAACCATTGTAATTTCTCATCTTTTTTGTTCAAAAATGTAATAAGAAGTAAGCGTGTTTTAAAAAAATTATCTTTGATTATCTTTGTACTAGAAACAGTGTTTTTCGGCTAATATTATGTAAATACATACCTATCTATCACTTGAACCCTGTAATTATCGTTATTGGAAATACCACCTTGGAAAGGCCTAGGTGGAGTTAGTGTTTGTTTGTGTATCACAACTTATCTACTGAACGTAGGTATTTTCTTTATGAGCTTCAGTTTTTTCCACAGGGAAATATAGATCCCACCGGAAAACGAAAAACTAGCCAATTTATAAGTTTCAGTAGTGTTTGTAGGAGTTCCCATGACCTCGTCAGGCAGCGACACGGCCATCCTCGACGTGTTCTCTTCTAATGTGGGGGACACGAGGTGACGGCCGTGCCTAGACATCTGTAGGGTCACATCTGTAGCATCTTGCATCATTGTGTTTTATAACATAAAAATGAATCTATATCATTCAAACGTACAGAGAATATAAAAATTTGAAAATTTTATAGAGGCAATTATTTTGTAGTTCGTTTTACCACATTTGCTATCATCTTTGGAGCATCTAAAAATATTTATAAAGACATCTATCTGACTCAGCACTGATCATAAAATAGCCAAAAATGTGAAAATCAAGCTATGCAATCAATGTTAGGACATAGTATTACTTGTAATAGAAGATTTGTGATTAGATTATTCATCGAAAGAACAACAACGAACAGAACAACAACAACGATAGAACAACAAAAGAATGCTCTCCATCTGTTTACACTAAAAGAATTTAATAGAGTGGGGATAGAATGAGCATCCGGTCGTCTCATGTAAATCGATCTTAAGACTCAGTTTGTTTATAAGGAAGCCCAGGGGGTATATTATCTTAATTTCAGGCAGTTTTCTGAATTGTTATAGTGCCATTTCTTTCTCTTTGTATAATGAGTAAAAGAAAGGCACTGATAGCAATTCAAAAAACCCTTCTGTATATTATGTAGGTAGGTATGACTTCCAATAATAATAAATAGATTTCCTTTTGTATGTTATTATAATACATCTCCTGGCTTACTTAATACCGGGCGTCTATTATGACATCCTAATTCCAGACAGTTTTCTGAACCCTCTGGGCTTCTTTATAAACAAACTGAGTCTTAAGATCGATTTACATGAGACGACCGGATGCTCATTCTATCCCCACTCTATTAAATTCTTGTGAACAAATCTTTATTGTTCGTTAATTTGTATTGAGTACCTACACAATTGTCCATGTCTTGTAAACATAATGTGTTTCTATAATTGGCTTATGTTATGTAATGACTTTTTTGATTTTTGTTTACAAAATAAACACTGTTGAAACATTTTTTAATAAATAAAATAAAAGGATAAAAAATAAAAATTACTCATCCGGATTTGACCACTGATTAGAAGTATATAAGACGTTATGTCGAGCACCTGGCAGCCCACCCAAACCCTACAATTGGGATGATGACTGAATTCTAATTTTCACATCTCGACATAAAATATTAAAAAAGCGTAGAAAAAGATGCAATCATGTGAAATTAGAATTAAAATCGGTTTAGAAATACATAAGATACAAGCATTTTAAGCTGTTAATTTTGAAGCGATTAGACAGAGAGATCCGACATCACCCATGACGTCATCGTTGAGTACGGCCATATAAACTCCATGTAAAATGCCGTTTTGCTAGAAAAAGATGGAGAAAAATCTTTAATACCTTATATCTTGGTTGTTTTTATAGTTATTCGAAAACCGATTTCTGTTTATTATATGAATGAGCTTCTATTAAAAGCAAAAAAAAATTTTAGTCATCTAGCCAATTTACACTGGAAGGAGACTATGTACCAGGGTCGTGTGCTTTGGTACCTCCGTCTTACCTATTTCTGCCGCAAAGCAGCAGTGTTTGCATTGCTGTGTTCCGGTTTGAAGGGTAAGATATGGCATTGAAATTACTGGGTACCGTGACTTTACATCCTAAGTCACAAGTTGGCAACGTATACACTGTGGTACTTCTGGGAGTTGCAGTTCTGCGAATCTCACAAGAGCCACATGTATTATAGGTGACTGTTATTACCACTTACCATCAAGTGGGCAGTTTGCTTGTTTGCTAACTTAGTTGCAATAAAAAAAACTGGATAAGACACAAGTGGTAAAACGCCTAAAATGTAAACACATTGTGTAAGGCTGCATTGTCTTAGGCGAGGCAATGACCTCCTTAGCTGAAACCTTTAAACAACACACTACAAAACTGATAATAGACGCTAAAGACTGAAGGCAGTTATGTACGAGTAAATTGAAAAAACAATCCTGATTTTTGTGTATTGTCCAAATAAAACACAATTTCGTCAGATGACAATATAATTGACAAAAATTATAAAAGGCATATAAGTCGTGGGTATTATTAATTTCGCGCTATGTTTCGTGATGAAGGGGACATGAGAATCTTCCGTGAAGCTAGCGACGCGGGTATACGCACCGGGGTGCGCGCCGCACACCCCACCCCACGAGACGATACCCACCAATGCGCCACGGCATACAAGTGGACCCCCGGAATCCCCCTGGAAACAAACGAATACGTATTCTACTAAGACTTTTTGTCGAGTCAGGAATGCATTTGCGCACAATATCTGAACAATGTAAGGAGTTCCAAATAACGCCCCACAGGACCTAAAGGCTGTTTTACGCGGAGGCAAAAATTGCGTCAGTGCCTCATGTTACATATTGTGGCGTAGGTCATTTAGTGGTATGCTACAATTAAAAACATTTTGCGGCATTTGCGTCATGCGGCAGCCTATTTTACGCCGAGATAACATTGTGCCTAGATCATTTTCAAAGGATTGTGCTGTAAAATTTGTTTTACCGGAGGGAGACTCTGTACCAGGGTCAGGGTCGACTACTTGGGTACCTCCGTGTTACCTATTTATTACTACCTATTGTTGCCGCAAAGCAGCAGTGAATTGCTTTTGGTTCCAACTTCATTTAGTTGGCTGTCACAGCTTGTCGAAGTCGCATGGTGTGTTGTTGCCGGCAAAATGTGACTTCAGTGTTTTTAAAATATTGGAAAATAACTGAGGCAAAGGTGAGTGTTTGTTTTTGTATAATGTAAACAAAAGTTATCAGAACATTTACTTACACGCATCTACAATAGTCAAGTCAAAGAGTGGGTAAAAGTTGTTACTTATGTTGTGATTTTTATACCATAAGTACTGTAACAATAAAAAATAGTCTTATTATTGCGTTCGGTGGCGCAGTAGTTCGCGCGTCCGGCCTGTGATAATGGCGATTACGCTTTCGCAATGGTCCGTCACGAGATGGGTGATCGAAAACTTAGTATCTCGAGCTCCTCCGTTTTTCAAAACGCTAGTCACGCCGTTGCTCCCAGGTGTATTTGGAATCGTTAAAATGCACCAGCCTGCACGAGGTGATAAGCATAACTTTCTTCAATTCATTCAAATTCTCGTTTATTGTATAAAAAGCACAACTTAAGTAACGACCTTTACTTAAGTACGTAATTACTTTGACTTGACTATAGTAATGAGTGTTAATACCTTCTATGCAGTGAGTAGCTTAAATTGTGAATTATGTGGTGGGCAATTGGCTAGATGACTAAAAAATTTTTTTTGCTTTAATAGAAGCTCATTCATATAATAAACAGAAAGAAACAATCGTTTTTCGAATAACTATAAAAACAACCAAGATATTAAAGGTATTAAAGATTTTTCTCCATTTTACATGGAGTTTATATGGCCGTACTCAACGATGACGTCACGGTTGATGTCGGATCTCTCTGTCTAATCGCTTCAAAATTAACAGCTTAAAATGCTTGTATCTTATGTATTTCTAAGCCGATTTTAATTCTAATTTCACATGATTGCATCTTTATCTACGCTATTTTAATATTTTATGTCGAGATGTGAAAATTAGAATTCAGTCATCATCCCAATTGAAACCGCCACCGTAGCATCTCGTATCTGCCAATTTTGCCCGCTCTAAAATATTATGTACTAGGGTTGTTCAAAGATTTCGAATTAATTATATAATCAGTTCATTAAAATTTTTAAATAACTACATATAATTTGAGTCTTACGTTTTTATAGCTCCAAAAGAAAATATTTATTTCTATAGTTTTTGGTCTCATCTTTATCATCAGCGCGAGAGCGCCAATAGTTCAAGGGATTAAATAACGCGAGGTTAACACTGTGCTTTTCATTACGAATACAAGGAAAGTAAAAATAAAAACACATCTTCTGCTCTTATGAAATCATGAAATTATCCTATTCTCTTATGAAATCAGGCGTTAAATCCATATCTGAATCAGATGAACTCAACTCTGCTATTATGGAAGTATAAACAAAACTCTACAACTCGAAAAAACAAAGGAATATCGGATTACCGCTTTCCCGCCTATTAGGTTATTTTTTGTGCGGCCGGCCTGCTATTCAGCCATAATTTTTCATTTTTATCATTAAAGAAATGGTGAATGTTTTGCCCAAATCTATGGTATTTTAAAGAAATAGTTGCAAGTAAATTATAATAAAGTCATTTTAAAAAATATATTCTTGTGATTAATACTTAACTTTATGTTAAGTATTTATCGCGCTGTAATTGAGTGGCTGTATACAAAAATGGAACATGGTTCAATAGAAATGTAAAAAAATAACTTGTTTTCTTTTAATAATCTGACAGCTGTCAGTTGTAAACGATTCTCCCTAGGGCTGAAAGTATTACTTTAAACCCGCTCCCCAAACAACTTCAGATCTACTTTTCTAGTATTAGTAATGAAAAATAAATAAAATGTGCTGAAAGTACCTACAGGCTGGCTAAATGGAGTTATTCCATGAACTTATTCAAGTTAAAAAATATCCCGCCAATTTCAGTAAGTTGTTTTCTATATATAGAAAACAACCTAACTGAAATATGTTGTTTGCTTTATGTCATTGGAAAATCTATTTAAATAATTACAATAAATCTAGTTGTGCCCGTGAACCACGTTATGCCATAATAATTCTCCAAAAAAAATTGTGGAGATGGCCACCCTTATCACCTATTCTCAGATCTGCTAAATATACACAAAAAAATAATAAAAATCGGTCAAGCCATTTCGGAGAAGTAATTCGATAACAAAACACTGTGACACGAGATTTTTATATATGAGAAGAAGATAAGTTATTTCAGTGAAGAAAATGGGACACTGACTCCGGAATCATTTCATACTAAAGCAATAATAGATAGCTAACCGTATGCAACTTTGTTTGCAATGTAACTAACTTTTCCCGTAGGAAAACTTTTCGCGTCAGATTTTTCCCATAGGAAAATTACCCTATGTCCTACCCCTGGTCTCGAACTATCCCTATACCAATTTTCATCAAAATCGGTTCAGTAGTTTCGAAGCCTATTCAATACAAACAAACAATCAAAGCTTTCCTCTTTATAATAAAGTAAGTAAGTATAGAATTATAGATAATTGATTGCCGCCAAAATCTCGGGAGTTTTCTGAAACTCTACAATTTCTTTTGCGACTGAAAAACCACGAATGGTGATTCCTCAATTCCTTCTCAGAGTTCGTATTTCTTACTATTTCGACGAATTAACCACGACCAAGAAGTCATCACAATAAATTTATAATGTTTTTTATTACTGATTATATAATAAAATCTGACAGACAACTAAAAATACCATACTAATATTTATTTTCTCGCAGTCAATGGAAAAAGTAGAGTACACAATTCGAGAAAAAAAAATTTCATCTCGGTCCTTGTATCACTCGTTGTATAATAATTATTTATTTCACTTGTTGTATAATATACCATTTCAACACTCATGCTCTGAAAGTGTACTCAAACTTGCTAAACATATGCAACCTAAATCGAATTTAAATCCCATAGAATGTAAGTAAATTTGAAAATCCTTGAATGCTCTATGTAACATTATTATTAGAGGGAGAATCGCTTTCAACTGACAGCTGTCAAATGATAAAAAGAAACTAGATCTATTTTCATATTTCTACGAGTATTGAACCATGTTTCAACTTTCTATACAGCCACTCAATTATAGCGCGGTGTAAAATTGAAATATCATAACGTTAAGTATAAATTAAAGGATATATTTTTAAATGATTATTAAACTTACTTCCAATTTACTTTCAACTATTCCTTCCTATTTTATAACATAAAGTTTGGGAAAACATTTACCATTTTTTCAAATATGAAATTGAAAAATAATGGCTGAATAGCTGGCCAGAAAAAAAAAACAAAATAAGCGGGAAAGCGGCAATCCGATCCTAATTTGTTTTTCAAGTTGTAGTGTTTTGTTTATACTTCCGCATAGCAGAGATTTGTATGAACAAAATGTGTTTATCTGATTCAGATGTGGATTTAACGTCTGATTCCATAAGAGAAGAGGCTAAAGCAGAAGTTTTTGATTTATTAAAATAAAATTCACCCATTTTTCCTTTAGCTCATTTTTGTTTTTATTTTTGCATTCCTTGTATTCGTAATGAAAAGCACAGTGTTTACCTCGGGTTAAAGACTTATTAAGTCCCTCGAACTATAGGCGCCCCGCTAGGCTCGGGCGCCAAACCCCGTTTCGGGACTAAATAAGTTACTTTCACCACTAGGGTAACAATGTACTATTTATGTATTTGATTAAACATTATTTACATAACAAACTTATATAATTTCCTCTCATGTGTGATGGAAATGCATAGAATTCACCCCGGAAGTAAACGGTCAATTGCATACCTTGGTAAACAATCTACTTTTGATGCATAGTGGAAATGCGGCAAATACTGGTAAAATTTGCGTTCAATTTGCCTAGTGTACCTATACTGATACATGGAAGGAAAAGTTCATTCTATCTAGTGTATATTGATGATCAATGTATCCGGACCCCAAGCCTCCCCCCCCCCCCTATCCCTACGCCAATGGATACCGATAAAATTAGGGTTATAAAATATTTTTTATGAATTATTACATACTGGACCGTTTGACATCGCGTAGGAGGTATGATTTTTATTTTGCAAACCACGCCGTCTTATAAATTAGAAAACAATACCTTAGGAACGAGTACCTATAGCGTGGCGTAGTATAGAATATGCTTTATTTCATAGTACTTCATACCGTACAGCTGTCCTTAGAGTTGCCGCCAGCGCACAGCACGGAAGGATGTATTTTTGTCCCATAGATGTGCGAGCATAGAGTAGACGATACTAGAGGAACACAAACCATCCGCAGTGTTTTTGAGGGTTTATCCTGTATAGAACAAACAATAAATTTTTCAAATCAACTATTTTCTGACTCTTTTTGACATAAGCTATACACCTGAGCTTTGCTTTACCAATTGATAAGAAGACAATTTTTAATGACATTTAGGTAAGTTATTATAATATCACTCTGTAACAGTAGTACAACTAAGTAGTTCAACTGGTCGTACAAATGATGGACACTAATTTTTTCTCATTTTACACAATTAAATCTTTCGACGATGTAATAAAATTTGACACGTATCATGACGTCATATGTATGTAATTAAATTTAGATTTTTCATACTCAGAAGTCTATTTGTCTGAAAGTTAAAATTAATTGCTTTTAACTTTCATGTGACTTTTTTACAGCTGAGTAATAGGGCACAATATTTAAACAGAGTACTTTAGTACTCGCAATTATTCTTCGTCTATGGTACTCGTAATACACAATTTTTTTTTATTTGTACTATTTGTACCTACTTTATTATCATACATATATTTGCATGAAAATATTTTTATACTAAAATTCATAAGGACCATAATGAAAGCAAATGCTTTTGTAAGTATTATATTGTATGGAGTTATACGGCAAAAAAAAGCTTTTCATACTGGAATGATTTCTTTTACATACGATATGGAAGCTCTTGGCTTTCATCTCACCTGATGGTAAGTGACGATAATGCCGATAGTGGAAGCGACCTTCACCTGGACTCCTCAACAACTGTGGAACTGGCTATCTTACTTCTAATTGAAGGAACACAACAATGCTATCAACATTGTTAATAGGAACACAACAATGCTATCAACATTGTTATTAGGAACAACAATGCTATCAACATTGTTATTAAGAACACAACAATGCTATCAATATTGTTATTATGGCGACAAATTTAGGTAAGACGGTAGTAGCTAACCAGGCGCACTCAGGACTTAATTTACTTAGTTATCTTACCTCAAATTGTTGGAGCACAACAATGCTACTGCATTGTTATTATTGCGACACAAATCGAATCGAGCAGAAAAACCTCTGCCCAATCGAACCCTGAACCTCCCGATCCCCCTGGTCGTCTTAACCAATACACCATGGAGGCTGTTAATTAAAATTAAACTAACGTTCTCCATTAGCCCAAATCCTGAGACCAGGCACTTGACTCCGTCGCGCAAGTCCAGGTCCATGCCGGGCACGTGCAAACGTATAGGTTTCACTGAATTGGTCTCTACGAAATCTGTTTCTAACTGCCAATCAAACAAAAATATACTCAATATAAAATCGACCTAACACTTTTAATTATACGAAATATGATTGAATGATGAAATATGAATGAAGGTTTTCTCTACAAGAAACTATTTCACTTTATTATTTAAGACCAAAGGCCAATTTTCTTTCTGTTATCAAGCTACGATTCTGTACTTTTTAACCGATTTCAAAAAAGAGGAAGTTATCAATTCGGTTGTATTTTGTTTTATCCAGACATACGTTACGAAATCGAAAACTCCAAAGGTTGTTTGGACACGTCTACAAATCTAATAGTCCGGAAAACTATTAAGCATTCTGAGGAAAACCGCATCAAAATCTGTCAAGAAGTTTCGAAGATCTTTCTGGATAAGCAAACCAACAATTTTTTTTAAACTGTTCATCTTGTTCTGCTAGTGACTTTTAGCGCGAACGCACACAGATGACCGATGCTTTGTGCATTAGGCATTCTGTGTATTTTTAATCTAGTTATCTCGCAATTATATATTTTCTACCCATACCTACTTTAAAATTTTATTTATATGTAGGCATTTGATGTAGATATAGATTTCAGCTTACGCATGATTTATATATACTTCACATGTATGCGATTTCACTCAAACTCAAACACAGTGAAAAATATCCTCAGCTGAATTAATCCACTTAATCGTAAGTTTCACGTCACTTTCCACTTATTTTATTTTTTGTTCTCCATTGTTATGTTTTTTTTATGTTATGTTATATACTTTGTTTACGTGCTAACGTTTTAATTATGCTGTGTGTGCACGCTTTTGGGTTTATATCTGGTTTAAATGATATTTAATTGTTACTATTTAGTATAAATTATGATTGTAACCTGTTGTGTATGCCATAATAATAAATAAATAAATAAATAGATTAGAGCGAGACGAACGAGACAAGGTTGTTGGCATTAATAAGCCTCACGCGATAAGTATTTAGTAATCTTAGTAACGAATTCTTTAACAAATAATAATTCGGCTTAGTATTCAGTTCAGAACAGGAAGCGATCAATCAGGTGATTACCACCTTATACAGGTGTACGCTAACTACACGGAACCAATCAAGCTTGTAATTTCGCCGGCATTACCACATTTTCACACTTGATAGAGAACCACTCTTTACATCACACCTATACCTGGTTTTTAAATTCGACTGTATCTCTATCGACTACGTAAGCGTTATTAAAAACATTTGAATTTGAATACCTTTAAATAAGTTAAATTAAATACTACTTTCTCGAACACCAAAACAATATACTCGGTTATAATAGGTCAATGCCTCGGTAGCGAAATATTACCAAACATTTTCTTCCTCTTAAATTGACCACCCATATTATATTATTATGTATGGCGTTTTTCTAATTTGTAAACTGCAAATCAAAAGTAGACAAATTCTCCTGGTACGGATTATTTATTGTATTCGTATGTTATTATTTGTATTCGTGAGTATATATATTATCACGATCGTTCATCATCACACAAGTGTTACCTATACCATAAGTTATTACCTTAATGAGGATATAGGTAATAGGAGATGAAAAAAATATACACATGCAACTTTTCTGTGTATACATATTTTTTTTACTTTGACTGTTGATGTACCTATTAAATTAAAATAGAAACCGACCTCAAAAACACTAAAAAGTAAAAAATAAAACACAACATCACACACTTTTCATATTGCAGTCGGTGCCAATCGATGATTTTTACAAGCTTAAAATTTTATTTACAGTCACCTTTTTTTTCTCGGGGGGAAATGCGTGTTTATTTACTGTCACCTGTCCGGTGTCTGTATATAATATCTGTAAATCTTGCTAGTTAAATTTTACCATTTTCCCGGTTTCCGATCGAGCTGGAATTTCGCATGCATATTTTATGTATATCGCGTGACAATGCAATATTATGATGATAAGGAGCTGATCTAAAGCTGGAGCTGGAAGGTGGGCCATAGGAACTCGGCAATAAAATGACACAACCCCATCGAGTTTGGGCTCGTTTGATTCGTATTGACGAGTACTAAAAGCTTGTATTTAAAAAAAAATATTTTATTATTTACTAGCTTTCCGCTCGCGACTTCGCCCCCGTTATTTTTTGTTTTCCCGTGGGATTTTTTCCCGTAGTAAAATTACCCTATGTCCTTCCCCTTGTCTCGAACTATCCCTATACCAATTTTCATCAAAATCGGTTCAGTAGTTTCGAAGCCTATTCAATACAAACAAACAAACAATCAAATCTTTCCTCTTTATATTATTAGTATAGATTATCAAGGTTCACCTAGAACAACAGACTGTTGTTAATCTTCACTGTGCACCGACTGTTGTTCTAGACAGACTATTGTTCTAGGTGAACCTTATTAATAAATAAAAAGTCATCGCTTAATTGGCACCGACTGCAATATATATTTTTTTATTGCTATTAAGTTGACAAACACAGAACACAGCTATTTAAGCATTGTTGCTTTACGGCAGAAATAGGTAAGACGGAGGTGCCCAAGCAGACGACCCTGGTACAGAGTCTCCCGCCCAGTTTCTGAAGGGCTAGCCATAAAATTAACTAACAAGCTGTCAAATCTGATGCTAACTGTGAATTGAGTTGCTGAAAACTAAATCAACTTATCACTGTGTCAGGTGACACAGCTGTCAAATTTATTTCAAAATTATTAAAGAAAGACCCATTTTTAGAGTTTCCAAAATACATATGAACAAAACAAAATATATGATTTCAGCAATGTGACCGTGTCTAAAAATATTTCTCACGAGAAATTCAATTATTAAAGATTAGTAAATTTTGGCTAACCAACGATTCGGAAATTCAAATTGATTTGACACTGCTGTTAAAATGACATGGATGTTAGTTGAACAATATTTTGATCAGCCTTTAATAAGCTGGGTGTCCCTCTGTGACTGTGTTTCTGACCTATGACTGTGTTTCTGAAGTTGGTTTTTATTTTATTTAATTTAACAGTATTTATCCTATCTAAAATACATGTGCT
This sequence comes from Schoenobius gigantellus, assembly GCA_963935595.1. NCBI lineage: Eukaryota > Metazoa > Arthropoda > Insecta > Lepidoptera > Crambidae > Schoenobius > Schoenobius gigantellus. Next base: position 24,339,201 of record OZ012553.1, on the reverse strand, counting down.
TATATACTTACTTAGAACCTAACCACTAATATAAAAGGCACCTCATGCAATACAAATATTATGAAAGTATGATAAATACCATTCCTCACTAATTTTATAATATAGCAATATTTAACACTACTCCTTAAAATTTACAATTAAAAATCACAGAATCAAACACAATTTTTAATTTTTAACACTCTCTAAAATTAATAATGAAAAATCACAGAATCAATCACAGATAGGTATCTATCTAATGTTCATCAAACGAACGTTGATTTCCGCGCTGTGTTTAAGTTACGTTCGTATTCGCGAACATACTACGATAGAGAGTCAATCGAGTCATTTATTTTATTTTTATGGTGTGTAACTAAATTAATGCATTTTTGATTATAAAACTGCAATGCGGACTGTACTTTAAATGAATGACCAAACGCCCCTAAAAATAATTAATTTTAAATAGCAATGACGAAACTCCATCAGTTTTTCTTAATGACGAAACGAAACCATAACCAAACGCCCCTAACCCAGATAAAGTAAAACAATCATAATGCTTTTTCAAAAGCTTATCTGCGGGATAGCTTAAGCCTTTTGAAATAATTACTGGTGGGTTATGTCTAAGAAAAAATCTATCACGATCGCCTTTAATTTGACAGACTTTGCGCCGACTTCCTTATCACATTGAAGTCTTTTCCTTATCACTTAATGGATGGACTGCGGCTGTCAAATTGTAAGCGATCGCGGTAGATTTTTTCTTATACAATAACCCCCCTGGTTTCAATTTTAACAGACAAGTGTCCTGATGTCCTGTCCGGCAGCTCCGAAGTAATTGTATTTCCAGGGCCAATGATGATATTACCTTTTTAGGTGAGGTTTAAGTAAAATTCTTGAGGTCACTGCAGCACTAGAGCTCTCTATAACACTGTTATCAAAATTTCCAGTACCTAGATTTGAAAATCACAGTATATTTCAATTTACTTATTGAACAGCGAACATTAAGTTCGTAGATTACGGTATTTCCTTTTTAATTAACTATAAGTCCCGTGTGTATTGACTTACCTCAAGAACACTAATATCGTTCACCCATGTTGCAGTATTATAATGCTTGTGCACGTAAAAACAGCGGACTCTTCTGGACTGCTCTCCTTGGAGGGTGAACAGGTTTACGTTGGTCAACGTTGTGCCGGCGACAGCACGAACTGACTTCCTCCATTTCAGGAACCTAAAGATGAGGAGTTCAGGGGAAAGATGAGGATCAAAAGAAAATTAAGTTTTTACTGAAATTAAAGCAATGTGATGTCAATGATATTCATAAGTATATGACGATGATTTATCATGACTTGTTGCTAACTTTGTCGGTATTTGTATCAAAAGGTATTCATGAATATTTGGTTCGTTGTGGCACTTTTTGGACGTTCAGCCGTAATACTATTGTGAGAAAAACTTTTTCAAATCATGACAGCAATAATGCTGCCGGGCATAGGCATCCCCCAAGAGGAGGAAATGAGTTGAGTAAAATTCTTTAAACTTAACAAAAATGTCGTAATAATTACGAGTACAAGCCAGTTATTAAAATGGAAATGTGAAGTTTGCTTTGCCCATAAGTTATCCTTATCACTTAAGATTCGAATTTCGTGATAAAAAGTCTTACCCAGGAAGTTCAAAGCAGTGTGTTGCAGTTAACACAAACTTTAAAGTCACCAGGGACCCTCCACAAAACGTGACCCAATATATGTCGCCGTAGACACCTCTCCTTAGAGCCACCTGTAAATGTTATCTGTAAAATTATATAACCGGAAACCAAAATATCATCATCATCATGACAACCAAGGGAGGCCCACTGTTGGACATAGGCCTCTCCTGTAATTTGTTTAAGTGAAACTAAAATTATAAGAGATTTATCAACTATTTTTTTTTCTCCAATTTTTATCTGCCCTCAGTCTCAAGACTATAATCAGATTTGTTTTGCTTTAATAATATTTACAGAGGAGCAGAGCCAGTGCCCAGCCCTCATACATTGAAAACCTCAGTATTCTTCTTTAGACGCTTAGGGCCTCTTGAGGAAGTCAGTCATTGGCCGTGGGTTTGGATTCCTGTTAAGGCGATTTTTATGGGCAATTCTATGACGCTCTATTTCTTCGACCACTGTTGGAACTTTTACGTACTGGTGCACTTCCTTATTTCGAGTAAACCATGGTGCGCAGCAAATAGTCCTTAGAATAATGTTTTGAACCCTTTGGAGATACTGAACATTGGATTTAGCTGGCAGTTGACCAAAGCGCAATGCCATATAGCCAGATAGGCTTTAAGATGGAGTTATATATCATTAATAATTTTATTATTAATGATATATAACACATATGATACATGGCAGTGCTGACTGACTGTTTTATCAACTTAGTAACATAAATTACCTTTAACAAACAATCTTACTTGATACGGCACTGTCGTAATGGGAGCCTCTACCCCACCAACTATTCTGTATGCACAATTATCTTCGTATCTTTTGAATCTAGAATTTTCTTCAATAATATCCTGAAATATCAATCGCATTGTGTAATAGAGGCTTAAGTTAAGTAGTGGCTTATAGAATTTGACTTGGTTTTTCTAATAGAATTTAAGTACCTATTCAAGTTCTGGTAGATTAAAAACTGAAATTCTGCAGCATTTAACTACACACAAAAATGAACACAAATGCCGGGATCTTTACACCTACTTTTATTTCTAAACAAACTAGTTAAAATGTTCACAAGTAGTTTAAATCGTTAAATACTGTGGGTAGATAGAAAGAAGACATCATTTTGATGGTGACACTTTGAAACGCATACTTGCTGTTAATTGTCATAATTTCGATTGGCATACATCATATGGCATAAAAATCAAAAAGCATAATAATATTTGGCATAACCTATTGATAGGTATAAACATTATAATGCAGAATTGTCGAAAGGCTTAATATTAAAAATCATAATCTTTCAAAGCTTTTTTATTTAGTACTAGCTGTACCCGGCAAGCGTTGCAATTCCACGTAGTCCCTTTTTTTTGCTAGGAACCCTCACGGGTGTCCCCATAACACCTACCAAAGTTTCATTACAATCTGATGAATGGTTTCGGAACGCATAGAGGACAAACAAACATAGTAATACATTGATTTTTATTTTTTTTTTATTTGATTTTTTATATAGATTTTTAAACTGTTTATTAATAAATAAGGTTAAAAAAACAATAGTAAATAATTTAAAAATAAGACAATAAATTTAATCTGTTATGTATAGCAAGCGTTTGCATTTTGAAATTATGGTGAATGAGTTCGCTATGGATTTATGGACTTTGTCAGTTATGCTTTTCAAATGTATGTCTTTTGAATATTATGCCTTTGAAATATTATGGCAAACATAAATTATGCGTTTTGTTACTTATGCTTATTCAAATTACGCCTTTTCATGGTTATGCGTTACATATTTCGGCCTTATCATATTATGCGTTATGAAGTTATGATATAAAGACTTATAGTAAGGGACGATAATGGCAAATAACATTATGCATTTTTAGTTTATGACGAAAAACGTTATGCGTTTCAATAGGTAACCCATTTTGATATAATAATCTGAACTGCATTTACAAATTTTTTAATGATTGTCTGTCTGGACCAAGAGTCAAACCAGAAAAAAATTAATAAAATGAAATTCCTGAATTTTTACGATACCGATCGATAAACTCGATCACAGAGAACAAATCCCTTTCACAAACATATTTATCTCTAAAAATTGAGGATGACAAAAAATCAAATAGTACCTAATGGGATGAGACGCCCTGAATATGCAAACCCTTAAATCTCCTGCCATCAGAGGTCAAAAGATTTGATGTAATTTCATACAAAACAAAGAAGAAAATAAAAAAATAACTGTGCATCCAAAAAACTTAAAGGATAAAGTTAAAATATATGAACGCTTATCTTACTTCAAATCTAAATCCCGTTTTATTTTCATTAGCTTCAGCAAAATACACAACTTTACCAGTCTGCAGTTGGGACGCAAAGACTATGACCATAACAAAAAACACATTATGCATTCAATAAATAACGATTTACAAAAGCTGTCGAAGTATCTTTACATGCTTTACAACAACTTTTACCAATTCTAGATCACAGATCAATATATGTAGCAAGCTATTCTAGATGTCTCGAATTCACTGTCATATGTCAGTACACGACATTATAATTTTAGTGACACACTACCTAGCAAAGAAATTAGAAACATACTAGGGTTTGCGACAGGTCAACATGGCAATTTAATTAAAACTAGCTGTGCCCGCGACTTCGTCCACGTGGAATAGTAACGGCTGGACCGATCTTGATAAAAAGTTAAGCCTATGTTATACCATAAGAATAACTAATAATACGAGTATAGAAGCGAATCTCCTTTGTGGGTGCGCTAAATGCCGCTATTTGCATACCTACAGCGCCCTTCCCCCTGTAACGCCCCGCAGTAGTCTGCGGACGCCGCTAGGGTCACCACATGGACGTATGGTTACCACTACAATATTTTTATATAGGTACCTCCATATTTTACATTAAATGAGAAACTGAGCATACACCGAGTCTTATTGATTTTGTACTTCAAGTGTAGCGAGCGAGCGACTATTTTTGGCAATAGTACGCACATTTTTAGTTTTTTTGATTCCGTAGTTATAAGAACCTGCCTATTTTTGATTAATTGAGCTTAATCCCTACACTTCGAGAACAAAATCATTAAAATGTTTCGAATTTCGATGTACAAAAATGGTTTGTAATTTAGGTATCGTACCTACGTTTATAGTCCAAGAGCTGAAGTTATGAATGTACTAATGGATAAAACCTAAGCTCACTTTTTACTATCAGACCAACATTTTCACTACAAAAAAATCTGTTGTTTCATAATTTTAATCAAGTATTGATTGTATTTAAATTTTATATGGAACAGTGACAAGGGTCGATAAAAATATATATAGCAGTACCAAAGTTTGTCATAATTCAAATTATTCCCGACTTGACAAAAAAAATCCCATACTTACAGAGTTTCAAAATTGCACTACAATGACAGCTTTAGAAACTCGATACATTAAATTGTTTGACATGTAATGAATATTACGAATAAAACTGATTCTGTATCTAGGGTAGGTATAATAAAAATAATTTTAAAGTATTCAATCATTTTTATTTAAAAGGTTTTAATTCAACAGAAATATTTACAAATGTCTGATATTTATAAAAGATGGCATTTTTGTAGATGATTTGAAGTTTCGGTTATTAAACTTCAGCGCGTAGTAAATACGCATTCTTATAAAAACCTTAATCAGCTAATCAATAGGAAAACATTCACAAGGTACCTGAAACACACGGTGCGCGCCTTGACTTGCGATTCCGTTCAACGGAAATCAAACGGTAGGTAAATAACGTGGCCTTGAGCGCTCGACGGCCGGGAGTTTCACTTCTATACTCGTATTATTAGTTATTCTTATAGTTATACCTTATATAATTAGCTATCTATTAGTGAAAGTCCCGTCAAAATCGATCCAGCCGTTCCGGAGATTAGCGGGAACAAACGGACAGACAGACAGACAGACAAAAAATTTTTAAATTGTGTTTTTGTTATAGGTACCCTATATACATCCATACCCATTTAGTAAAAACTTGTTATTTTGACATTACTTCAATTTTATTTATTTGTATAAATATCGTATACACAAGTAAATACATGAGCGATTTGGAAATCGATAATCATGATGCGGACTCGTGCAGCTTTCATACTAAAATTGCACAATTGCTGTGTACATACCATGTACCACTGTACGTGGTACATACCCTTCATGTAACCCTTCGCGAACAAGTCTTTGGTCTAGTCTAGAAAACTACTGGGTAAATTTATTTGCTCTAAGAGTCTAATACTGATCCACGAGGTGGAAAAATGAGAGTTGGAATGAGATGCGGTAAGGAATAATTTATTTTGATTGAGACATAGACTTATACTCACTGATAGAAATATTATTATCACTACGACATTGCCAGTGTCCATGAAGGTTTTTAGATTAGATCTAAGGTTTTACGAGAATATACAAGATCGTCAACGAGCGGCTGTGGTAATCACTTGCCATCAAGTGACCCACATTTGCAACATCTTGTTATAAAATTGTAAAAAATTACAGCCTACTTTACTCGATACTTATTTTGATCAAATTCTTTTTGAATTTTTAAGTTGTTTACTTTTAGTTCCACGGGCCAACGTATGTAAGAATCGCGGGTACCATCTCAGATTAAGTAGGAGATAAAGAAGCTTACAATAAAACATCGACATTGGCCACACCGTGGCTTTATCCTGCCAAATAAATCATAAACAACAATTATTTATTGTTTATTCTAAAGCCAAACAACAGTGAAATTATTTATTCTAAAAACTTAGAACAAGTGTAGGGACCAGCCATGGATTTAATAACCAAAAGATTATTAAGTCTATGGTCACTCAGAACAATAATTCTTCTAAGGTTTGTCCATAGACGTATAATTTATACGTGTGTGGGTATGTCACCCTGTCACCTCACCAGATGTCATCTATGTCAGTCAGAATCTCATTCATGGATTTAATCTCAGAACAACAGATTTAATGCTTGATTGATAAGTTCATGATCTCATTACTACATAAGATGTGATATGATATGTAATATACAATATCACAGACTAGTAAGAAACCAAGTTGGTAATAATAGGAATAGGTATTCATTTTGTTGGTTACAACGCTTTTTACGAAGTTTGTGACTGTATATAAGTTAATATAATTATATGCTATGAAGCTACGCCTTAGTTCACAAAATATTTTAAAACTAATACTGAATATATCACTTTTCAAAAGCACGTTTTTGTCACAGTTTTATGTAGAGTCGTTGGATACGAACGCAGCTGGTCCTGTACCTCGAGTAGTCAACGGCATTCTGGCAAAACTTGGCGAAGTGCCCTATCAGGTGAGTTCTTGATAATTTTACTATACCTTTTTTGACCCAGTAACAAAAGATTTTAGATCTACCACAAGAGATTGGGGCTACCTCTTGTGGTTATGTCCCTGGTGCGTAACAAAAACCCTGTGAACCCTTTTACTGGCATGATGAGAATCAATATACGATTACGTTTCTATGTATTTTTTTAAGGTAAATACGCTCTTGGAGGTAAAATTCAGGTAATCACTTTTCGAGATTTTCAACCTACGATAACTTAGTCAAACAGCAATATGATCAAAGATTTACAATGTGTTAATATTGGCACATAATAGATAATAATACTACGTACAGAAGTTGCACCCCTTTGAACTTGAAAAAAGCCGACATGTTAAATAACTTAACGTAATACTATATTACATTAATAACTTAAGTAATTCTTAAGCCTCGCACCGCTGCGAGGTCAAGCGATAGGTTTGTTGCTGGTACCACCTGTGAGTATGCGTTAATCCCAAGACCCCGGCACACAGCAATATACTACTAGAATTCTTTTGTATTGTGTGAATTTCGCATCATATTTCTTTTGTGTTATGCTATGTCCCACTGTTCCACTTTCCTTTTCCCTTCTATTCTTTCTTTTGCTTCCTTCCTGTCTATCCTATCATCTGTCCTCTACTCTGCTCCTTCCCCAATCCCCTTGCCTGACACTTAGAGACATCTCGTAGTCATCGTCTTATAAGAGATAAGCAAAGACATGAGGATATCTAAAACATTCCAACTCGAGAATAAGATCAAATAAACTCATCAATAGAAATTCACCAAAATATAACAAAAAAAATTTGCGTAGCCCTTATAAGATTATCCCGCCTTCAAAATGGATTGTAGAGAATGCCACATAATACAATCAATTACATTATCTGCATCCAGGTATAATGTAAACTGCATTCCATGTTCACGCAATGTGATTTTATCAGAGGGAGACTCTGTACCGGTCATCTGCACTGCGTCTGGGTACGTCTATCTTACTATTTCTGCCACTAAGCAGCAGTGCTTGCATGCTGTTCCGGTTTGAAGGGTAAGACAGGCAATGAAATTGCTGGGAAATGTGACTTGACATCTTACATCATAAGTTGGCAACGTACATTGTAATATATGTATTTTACAAGTTTTATGCAATATACATGTATTTTACAAGTTTTATGCAATATTTTCGTTTATTGTTTACACTCGTATACATGTATAAAACTTGTTGAATACAAAACATGTATAAAACATGTTGTATGAAATTGTTTCTGAATTACTAGTTCTCTACATGTCACGTTTTATACTTGTTGTAAGTAGATAAGCTTGTTGAATATGACACGCCAGTCCGGTAGTTTCATTAATATTTTCTTCTCAATTGACTATTCACAATGGAAAGTAAAGATGCTGAGGAACTTTACATGAAAATTTTGGGTTGAATGACATTACGAGTAAACACATTTTAATAATGTGTTTTCGATAAAGAATTGATTATTTATTGGTTATTTTGAACACCGTGTATAATACAAAATGGAATCATAAAATAATAATGGTTCTACTCTGCGCTGGATTTTACATGTTCAGTTCAAAAATGTGTGTGACCTACGCAAGATTTAAAAAAATATTAGGTTAAGAAACTATTTTTTAAAAGTCATTAAAATATTTCTTATTAATAATTAGGTGACGCTGTAACAGCCATCTGCGGTAACAGCATAGGTCCCTCAAAAAAAAATGTTTCTTCCCCCCGTGAAAAAAATGCGGTCCGTCCGGTAAAAGTTTAAAACTTTATCCAAAAAGCATGGATAGAGTTTAAAACTTGTTTTTAATTAGTATTATACATAAATTTCAGTGAAATAAACAAAACTTGTTATAAACACGATTTCTTTTTGTAAGTGTGAACGCTGTCAATGTATCAGCCATGTATCAGACTAGTTTGAATATGTCATGGATCTAAGTGTAAACGCAGATGTGGTTTATACTCGTCTATAGACTTGTTAGCAACACAGTATGAACGAAAGAATGTTTGAGACAGTCGCAATACATGTTTAGAACAAATAATTATGTTTTGAAAAGTATTCTACAAGTATTGTATGAAACTAGTATTTTACTTGTTTCTTGGTGAAAACGAGGGGTTAAAAGGACATGTCCAAGTCTAACTACGCAGTTAACCGTAGCTAACAGCGCGGCTAGCCGCTTTGCCATTTTAATACGCAACCACACGGATCGTTAGCACTTAAGAGGATTGTGAAGTAATCGTGCGCGGCGCGAGTAGGTATTTTCTAAAATGCTATCTGTTTCACACCGCTCCGCCTCCGGTCTGGCGTTTACACCACAAATACAACATGCGCAAATTTTCACGCACACTACGACACAGCAGCGCGCGACTCGGCCACGATACTCGGCGGCCGGCGCGAGAGCTCGAGATTATTATTCTATCGTTTGTTTTGCGTTGCTTATATTTCTGACTCCCTTTCCGCTCGCAACTTCGCCATCGTTACTTTCGTTTTTCGTGTGGGAATTTTATGTTTTCACATAGGAAAAATAATTTTATAGCCTATATTACTCAGTGATAATGTAGCATTCTATTAGCCAAAGAATTTTTAAAATCAGTCTGGTAGTTTTTGAGTTTATTCATTACTAACAAAAATACAAACGTACTTATTCTTCTTTCTTCATAATATTTTAGTAGATAGTTTCGGAATACAGAAATTATTTACATTTCGTAAATTATTTCTGTATTGAAATTTATTGTGAAGGCACTTACTTGGTATCCCTATACCTTATAGGATTGAGGGTGAGGACTATTTGTTATGAAAGTATGTATTCTACATTTACCTGTCTAAGGAAAATGCCATTTTTTAAGATGAGCGTTATACTGAATTAAAATGATTTGCATTTGAGATGTGAATCTTTTCAGAAAAAAAAAAACACTAAACATATAAAAATACTTTTATACATACAAACTAAATAGGAACAAGGATACAAAAATAAAAAGTAATAATAAATAATAAACATATTTTTTTGATTGGGCTGGGCAGCTTTTGCAAAACTTAGCTTTGCTTTTAATATGAGTAGATATTAGCATAAAACAGAAAGCGCGGATCTTCAACCAGTGTGTCCTACCAGTGCTTACGTATGGAGCCGAGACATGAGTAACAACTAAGGCCATCGTCCACAAACTAGAGGCGGCACAAAGAGCAATGGTAAGAAAATTGGTAGGAGTAACACTCCGGGACAGGAAAACGAATAGTTGGCTCCGAAAACGGAGTCAGGTCTCGGACATTACACACCGCGTAGCAAAGCTCAAGTGGCAATGTGCTGGACATAATAGCCAAAAAGCCGAACTCGTGGTGCAGAACTGTCTTATAGTGGAGGCCATGGAATCGTAAAAGACCCAACGGGAGACCACAGATGCGGTAGAAGGACGACATCGTCAAGATGGTGGGCACGAACTGGATTAGAGTAGCCCAAAATAGAACGGAATGGAGAAAGTTGAAGGAGGCCTATACCGTCATGGTAGAAGAAAAGGCTTAGATGATAACAAATATTTTTTTAATAATTATATGATTATTTTTGTTGGTGTTCACCTCAATTTCTTTAATAAGCCAAACGTAACATCATCTGCAACTAGCTCCATCTCCATCCATCTTTGAATTAGTCAGCAGCAAAACAGAAGCTAAGTTTGGCTTATTATTAAAGCAATTAAGGTGAACACCAACAAAAATAATCATATAATTATTAAAAAAATATTATTCATCATCTAAGCCTTTTCTTCTACCATGGCGGTATAGGTAAAAAAGAAGACTGGACTGACATATCCACAATTAAAAAACGCAGCATAGGATCTTACACGTCAGCGTAAGGGCAAGGGCGTTTTATTGAGTAAATAACTTTTTTCAGAAACATTGTACAAAGTTATTAACCAAAGAATTTGTAGTCAATCAGTCGATGAAAAGTCTATGCTATCAGAAATACAGCAATAATACTGTATGAAAGTATCCCATGTGTGGGGTAGATTCGTACGAATTTCAATTGAGAGTTAAGTCATAATTATGTAACAAATATAAAATACCTCTCATTTTTATGCACTAATCTCGGGTACCAAGTTATACTAATAGTTTTAGAATTTAAATTTTTACCACCTCCGTGGTCTAGTGGTTGAGGCCACCGGGTATTGATCGGGAGGTCCGGGGTTCGATTCCCCACAGGGACAGAAGCTTTTCTGCTCGGTTTGGTTGGTGGTAGGTCTTCTCAGCCCACCTGGCTAGCTACCACCGTCTTACCTAAGTTTGTCGCCATAATAACATGTTAATAGCATTGCTGTGTTCCGATATAAGGCCAAGAGCTTCCCTGTCGTATGAAAAAAAATACCTATTAGTAGGATTATATGTAATCAGCTGCTTTAAATTATATTGCTAAAATGAAAAAAAAAACGTCAAAACCGTACGAAGGGTGCCTTCTCCACATATATGCCTACCCTGCCTACCCTACATATATTATTTACTTTGTCGTTTGTATTTTTTATACATTCGTAGATTCCATAACGCGAGTACAAATAAAATAATATTGAAAATAACGCTACTTGCATATAGTTTGTTACACGTTTTTTAGCAGCTCCAACTTGGTTATACGAAAAATAGTTTGTGAGCAACTTAGAATACGATAACGACCATACAATGCATAACAAATACCGATCACAAGAAACAAAAACGAATTTCTTTTGAGTTTGTGTCTTTGTGGCACATATCTATTATAACAAACAACTACATACTTACAATTTATTTTCTTATTTTGATTTTGGAAATTTACAGTTAATTAACAGGCTACAGGCTGCTTACCCTTAAATAAGGTTTGTATTGAAATAACACCCTTAAAATAAAACACTAAAATCAATAAACGTATTCGAAAAGACATTTACTTTTTCATGTAGAAGGTATTTGTGTAGATTAATAGTTCTGACTTGAGAAATACCTTTCAGTATTAATCGATATATCGATATTACTTTCTCCTCCCTAGGCAACAATAACTACGATAACATTATGTCACATCACTACATCATGCCCCATTATTTATACCCCTGCCCCCGACCCGTATCGTGCGATAGAGAGAGTTGCAAGAACTGGTCGAAATTGCCTACAATGCCTGTTTGAAATATTGTTTCGGGCGATAACTGTTTTACCCCCCTAAACCTTTACGAAATTAGACACTTTTGGTCTCATTCGATTCAGTATACCTTAAACTATGTTTGTACGTTTTGCTTTTTTTGTAATTCAGTAAAATTTAGTCAAAAAAAGATAAAAATGCTCGAGGTAGTTTTTAAGTCTAAAATATAGATATTTAGATGCTAATAATTTATATTCTGAGCAATATTTCTTCAAAATCAAAACGTACAAACCTAGATCTTTATTATATCTACAACATTTCCAAAAATTATGAAAATTGCACTATGTTTAGTGGGAGAAAAGCGTTATCGCTTTTTGTATGAAAATTTACAGCTTCACAATCCTCTTAACCGCCATAAAATTTTAGCCGCGGAGGTTGAATAGAGAACCTCGGCCCGCTTTGCGGCTGGCCGCCATCTTGTTGATACGAACTGGCGGTTCACGGGCGCTAAGTTAGTGTTTTTCTGTAATTTTCGGTAGCAATAATAATAATAGATAACATAAGCTGCCTCGATGGCGTCCACTTTGTTTTATAAAGAAACGTGCATTCGAGCTGTCCACTGCTTGATGCGGTTTTATCGCGGTTGACCGCATTGGCGTAGGTAGGGGGAGGGCTTAGGGTCACCCCCCATTGAAAATCAACATACACTAGATAGAATAAACTTTTCCTTCCAAGTATCAGTATACACTCCCCCCCTCCCCCCTCGTAAAGTTATTCCTACGCCTATGGCTGACCGTCATCATGACGGTCAGCCGCTATTCCAATCGCGTCAGACGGCTGGCCGCTCAAAAGGACCGTCTAGGTGGCCAACCGCTAGTGCGTAACAGCGCTAACAGGAAGTACGTGTACTAATACCATCAGGTGAGCAGCCCGCTGGTTTGCCAATTTAAATGTATAAAAAAATGTATCCATTTCTGTCTTGCTAGATAGCATTCAAATCCCTCTACTCTCGGCTTCATAATGAATACATGACGTTCTGCGGTGGAGTCATCATCTCTGAAACTAAGCTGCTGTCGGCGGCTCACTGCTTCGCTGTTAAAAAAACTGCATTCTGCTCCGAATCTGTGTAAGTAAGTAATGTGACAACTTTAAATAAGCACAATCGTTTTTAATGTGACCCTATTCAGAGAGCCAATTCCACTTCTAGTAACCATACAAATTGTCTATCAAATGTTTAGATGATATGAGTCCTCCTGATATAATGACGTTTTTTTAATCAAAATTTATAGAACTGTTATTTTCAGCGTGGTAAAGGGTAGGTTCTTGGCTAGGAAATACGCTGTAGCAGGAAACCTACTCAACAAGGATATACATTATCACAAAGACGGGTCCAGCCAAGGACAATGGCGTAGATTAAAAGAAGTTATATATCCTGCGAAGTTTGTTTTTCCAAGATACGATATAGCTGTTGTGGTAAGTTTGAAAAGAATATTAAATAAAATGTTTCACAAAAAATAGTAAAAATTTTACGACTTTAAAGTCACCAAAAAAATTAAAAATAATAAAAGAATACAATTAGAACTACTTACGCATCACGCGCGATTAAAATTAGCGGGCAGGCTAACGGGCACTTGCAGGCCGATTATGGATCTTTCGTCGTATGACATGGTATAAATTTGAGAAAAAGAAGTCATGAAATGCTGCATTTCGTATTACCGATCTCCAATGATATCATCACTATGGCATAATTTCAATGATGTCATCATTAAAAAATTAACAAATGATCAAAAATCTGACCGGAAAACGATTTTTTTGTTTTGCACTATGATAGTTAGTTTGGCTGGGCTCTGTCGCACTTAGCCTCATGATTTCCCGAGCCTCATGATTAGCCGCACAATGGCCCGTGCGTTCTGACTTTACGTCAGCCTCTATCCTACTCCATCCATCCCAAGTCCTCCCAGAATGCCAGCAGCCTTTGTGGGCTACTACATGCATCCGGCATGGATGCCGGGGAGTGGAGAAGTTTCGCCCGTTGATCGGCCACGCTTGTGCATTCCATAAGGACATGCTGTGGCGTTTCCTCCGCCTCCATGCATCCTCTGCATAGAGGGCTGTCTGTCACCCCTATTGTGAAAAGGTGTTTGTTTAGGAGACAGTGTCCGGTTAAAGTAGCTATAAATTTTCGGATTTCGCCTCTCTTTAGTCTGATGAGGGAACGGGCAAGCTTATTGGATGGTACCGGGATTGTATCTTTTGTTTGCTTGCATCCCCCATGGGCTCTCCATTCTGTTAGATGTTGTTCCTCGGTTTTCTCACGCAGCCAGGTTTTTATTTGGGCCTGTGGAATTGGCAGTAAGGGCTCTGGTCCATACACTTTTGTGTTTGAACCTCTCTTAGCCAATTCATCTGCTGCGTCGTTGCCAAGTGAGTCGCTGTGTCCTTTTATCCATTGCAGAGTTACCCGGTTTGTATCTGCTATGGCTTGGAGCATGTTATGGCATTCCAGTATAAGGACAGAGTTAATAATATTGTTTTGGAGGGCCTGCAGGACAGATGCGCTATCTGAGATAATCTTTATGTTAAGATTACTAATACCTCTAGCTGCAACTGCATGTGCCGCTCTGGTGATGCCAATGCATTCTGCTTGGAAGATGGTGTTCTGCTTATCTAGGGTTATTGATAATTTGATATTAAGGTCGTTTGAGAAGACACCGGCCCCAGTTCCACAAGTGGTCTTGGAGCCATCTGTGTATATCCCAACTTCTTTAATATCAGAGCAATCTTTTGATTCTGTTGTTAGTTGGATATCGTATCTTCTGCCAAAGACATGGTGGCATGGTATTCTATCGATTGGTGCATTGAGAAGATGTATGATATTGCACTATGATATCATATGATATCATTTGCAAAACCATGAGATCGGTAATAGGCCCTCAGGTTCTCATAATATAGGATACATAAATTATACGTTATTGTTGTAAATAGCTTATTGTGAGAAAAATAAATAATTTTTCTTCCAACTATGCTTTAATTTCATCATAATCACACTGAAAACTGAGTACAAAGCGAGCCTTTAGTGCTCTAGAGCAATAAAAATGTATGAAATTAGGGGGAAATTAGGGGGACCGAACCGGATTAGGGGGAAGTATTATTATCTTGTATTCGGTCTTAAAATCAGCATAAAACAATCGGCGAATCGCCGAATTGGTTGCGTCGACTTTAGGCGGCACCAGGTTATGATCATGCAATCCTTCAGAAACGAATTATGTTGTAGTAATAACAAGGCTTTAAAAGTTTGTAAATTACTACGTAAAATTTTATTTCAGATGATTGCAACTCCTTTGTTTTTTGACGACAACGTAGCACCCATACCTTATGCTACACGCTTCAAGGACTATTTAGGTGAATGTCTTGCTTCAGGGTACGGCAGAACTAGCCCGAGCTTCTCAAAGATAAAGGTTCTTACGTCAACATTTTCCATTAAAGTCTATATTTTATTCAGTCAAACTAAACACACTGGGAACCCGCCGCATGATAGCCCGAGGTATCTACATGGGACAAAGTGTATTAATTAGGTTTGATTTTAGAATTGATTTATTTACTTATACTAAGACTTACAATAACAAATTAAAATTTGGCTACATCATAGATCTTTTACCCCAAGTTTGGTCTAATAAGGCAAACCTTTTTAATGAGAAGACGAGACTTACGCCAAAATGCTCTATTTCGTATGTAAAGGACCGCCCCCGCATTGGCATTTTATTGGCAAAAATGTTAAGAGGAAACACCAAGGTAGAGAGAATTCAAAAACAGGTAATTGTAAAATGTATTGCTGTCGCGCTGTGTGTCCGAACAACTAAATTGAGCGCGATAGGGACAACTGCAGCTGGGTTCGAAAATACCAATGAAAAGTACACAAAATATACGTTTCGTAGTCCCGTTTTCTCCGCGAAAAATTGACCGATTTAATTACTTTTTGCGTTAAAAATTAAAGCAAAGCTTTTTATATGTTTTTATGTTTTGCTTTTTTCGTATAATCTTGTTGAATTTGTTTGCTAGACGTTTGAATACAGCAGAAAATTAGGTCGATTTTTTAGGTTTTTGAAGGCTTAAAATCTCTTTTAATAATTAACTTAATTAAAAAAGGAAAACATAGACATGCTTATAGTGGCCATTGATTTTACTGTAAAAAATAGAGCAACTAGTGTTATTATCCAGGAAGGAAACAGGGGACTACGTTTGTATGGGAAAACAGACTGTACGATATCCTCTTAATCTTACATTTTTTGTGGCGTGCGCAAAAAATTAATAATTGGAATGTATAAAAAGGGTTAAAAGTGTATATTATATTTATACAATGATTAAATAAGAGCGTCGGTGGCGCTGTGGACTCGGCACTTGCCTTCCAATCGGGAGGTCCGGGTTCGAGACCACCATGTACCAATGTGTTTTTCGTTTTCGAATTTCATATGTACATCTGTCTGACGCTCCTACGGTGAAGGAAAATATCGTGAGGAAACCTGCATACATCTGCGAAGAAATTCATGTTATGTGAAGTCGACCAATCCGCACTGGGCCAGCGTGGTTGACTAAGGTCTAATCACCCTAACATAGGGTAGGCTCGAGCCCCTCTGTGGGGACGTATATGAGCTGTGATGATGTATGATTAAATAGTAATTTTGACCTATTTTATCACAGGAGAATGCAGACAACCTGATGCTTGCAAATATATCGATCGTGCAAGCAAAAACATGTAACAAGAAACACAGGCGCAACATGAAACACTTTATATGCACATCAGACATAATAGCAGATGTTAGTAAGGTAAGTCCTCGTCATGGACACACCTTAGCATGGCCAGAAGGACAGGCACGGGAAGTTTAGGACACAGAAAGAGATAATTCCTACGATTCGCGCAGCCCTAAGGGGTGCCCTTTCTGTATGGTATGTCTGACGTATTATTTAAGTGTGTAGTTTTCAATTTAACACAATGGTCATAGTTATGTGTTAATAACAATGACCAGAAGCTGGACCTACCAACGCTGTATCTATTAGCAAGTGCCCGCCACTAGATGTACTACGCACCACATTGGCTGCTAGTCCTGCTAACCAGCTAGCTACCTATATTTACGGGTTATAGTCCTGTTTCTTGCTAAATGCACTAGACTTATGATTGCTGAAGATAAACCGTCAGACATGTCCAAGATGGGTGACCAAAAATGTGTCCTTCTCGATCTTCTCCGTACTTCCGGTATACATGGCTATTTTTGAAGCGGGAGCCAAATTTTATGAGCTTGTTCAAACAAACAAGAAAACTGAGCAACTTTTACTATTTATCTTTTAAATTAAACTGTGACATACATTACCTGTATCTAATGAGAAATTGAGTTTCAAAAGAAGAAATTTAAAGCGTAACCTAAGCATCACAGTGGATGGTTCTTTGAATTACGAAAATTACGTTGTATCAAAATAAACCTCTTACCGTCTCAGTTCTATGCGTATACCTGGTAAAACTGAACGTTGAAATAATATTTAAGGGCCATCATCTTCATCATTATCTCATATAGGTCCCTACCGAGGGGCTCGAGCCTACCCTACTAAGGGCCATATAAGTTACATATTAGATAGACCTTAGTTCCTAATACTTGCCGAGAATTCCGAGGCTGTCGACACTTAGGTATGAAAATATTTATTTGGTTTACGAGTATATGGAAAGAAGTAGCTCGATTATATTTTTCCTGCAGTCTCCGCTTCTGATGGATACATGCCCTTAAATGTTATTTCGGTGTTCTATTATACTGTATAAAAATACCCTTGTTATCTATATCTATACAAATAAATAAAATTGAAGTGTGTGTTTGTAATGTCAAAATAACAAGTTTTTACTAAATGGGTATATCGGGTACTAATAACAAAAACACAATTTAAAAATTTTTTGTCTGTTTGTTTGTTCCCGCTAATCTCCGGAACGGCTGGACCGATTTTGACGGGACTTTCACTAAGATCGGTCCAGCCGTTACTATTCCACGCACGAAGTCGTGGGCACAGCTAGTACTGTATAAAAAATTGACCTTACTTCGTGCGAGAAATGAACTAAACGCCCCAGTACTAATGAATGGTGGATCATTTAAAACTCAGAGTGGTTTTATCTGCGGATATAATAAATTAACGGTAAAATACAAAGAGTTCCTAGACTGTGCATATTTTAAGTTCCCACTTCTACAGTTTAATGTTACTTCCAAAGTTTATTTATCTAATAATTTATTGCAAGCAAGTAGGGTCAACGTAGGTCTTAGTCAATCAACCGAGACAATGCTGCTTTATTGTTTCCATAAATATTGTTTTGCGCCTTCGTCAGAAGTCACATGAAGTAAGGCGTCAGACTTGTTTTGACCTCAGGATATTGAACTATGCACGTGATTAGCTAAATTTGTCTAAAAATAAAACACACGGTCATTAAAATACTGCATTTACCTATCTCAACAGAAACAAAATTAATATTTGCTCAAATTAGACATGACAACATTTCGTTTACATCGGCTGGCTGTTGATTGGTGCTATCTCTTAAGGATTTACCTTTATATTAGGACTGAATTTTCCCCGAGCCCAGTGAGCCCCGACTATAGATAAGATGGATGTCGTACCGCAATAAACCACCCGGGTCTTTTTTAACCGACTTCTAAAAAAGGAGGTTTCTCAATTTGACCGTATATATGCTCTTTTTTTATGTTTGTTCGCGGATAACTTCGTAGTTTATGAACCGATTTTGATGATTCTTTTTGTATTCGATAGAGGATACTTCAAGGGTGGTCCCAAGATCACTAAAGTGAGGATCTGATAATGGGATCTCATAAAAATCGAGGGAAACCCTAATTACCGGGTTCCTCGGTGAAAAATTTTAAGACTTTCTATGGGATCATCGTTTGGCACCGACTTCAATATAGAAGTGTGATGTTGTCTGTACTAGAGATGAAACGGATATCCGGTTACTATCCGGGATCCGGCCTATCCGGCCTAATATTACTATCCGGTCGGATACCGGATAACAAGGTCTATCCGGCCGCCGGATACCGGATATAAAAAAACATACATTTATATTGGCCGTCCACGACCTCATCCGCTCTATACTAAGGGAACCCTCTATAGGTAAAAAATAATTAGAATTATACAAGGTTTAATAACGAGAATGGCGCTGCTACAGAAGAAATGCGTTTACACACAAGTCCAGAGACCAACAGCTGTTTATTATGAAGTCTTCTCTTTCACATGTAGTGCTTTTTCGGAAAACCGAATTGTGGAAGGGCAAGTCGTGAAAATGAAAGCGGCTCGAGTCGTGAAGAAGCTGACAAAAGGAGACTTCCAGCTCTGTTTTTAACCATGGAAGATTCGCATGGAGTGTTGTAAGTAGGGATAGGGTTACCTATTGAAACGCATAACGTTTTTCGTCATAAACTAAAAAGGCATAATGTTAATTGCCATAATCGTCACTTGCCATAAGTCTTTATATCATAACTTCATAACGCATAATATTATAAGGCCGAAATATGTAAGGCATACATAACCATGAAAAGGCATAATTTATGTTTGCCATAATATTTCAAAGGCATAATATTCAAATGACATACATTTGAAAAGCATAACTGACAAAATCCATAAATCCATAGAGAACTCATTCACCATAATTTCAAAACGCAAACACTTGCTATGCATAACAGATTAAATTTATTGTCTTATGTTTAAATTATTTACGATTGTTTTGTTTTTTGTTTTTGAACATTATTTATTAAGAAATAGTTTAAGAATTCAAGACTGAGGAGAGAACTTGTTATTTGTTTTAGACTAAGATCCTATCACTTTCCTTTAAACAGTTTTTATGTCTTAACTAGCTGTACCCGGCATGCGTTGCAATGCCACGTAAATCCTTTTTTTTTGTTTTTTTTTTGCTAGGAACCCGCACGGGTGTCCCTATACACACCCTGTACATGTCCCTGTGTCCCTGTACACCCTACCAAAGTTTCATTACAATCTGATGAATGGTTTCGGAACGCATAGAGGACAAACAATATATAAATAAATAAAAAAAAACAATGTATTACTATTACATTGTTTTTTATTTTTTATTTATATAGATGAAGAAAGTTGAATCAGACCAATGCGAGCAAGCCATGTAATCAAAAGGAAGATCTAATTCATTTTTATTGCATTGTAAAATTAATGTAACTCTAAGACGAGAATTAATGAAAGATACTTAATGTTGTGAACACGACTTGTTTTTTCTATTACACCGTATGTTTAGTAATTTTACTGAAAAACATAGTGCTAGGGTTCTTAGTTATGTAATTCATTCATTGAAGCTACGTAAGGATATTATAGATATATAGGATATATAGATATATTATAGATTTATCCTCCTCAGCATGCGGGCCGCCTCACCCCTCCGTGCCTTCGCGGTTCTCAATAACACTCTAGGGTTAGGGCAGACAAGACTACGTGGAGTCGGGGTTGAGTCAACCCCGACTCCACGTAGTCAACCCGGTTGACTGAATCGGTTTTAAATAGCACTAGTTTTTTTAATAATTAGTAATCCTCGCATGGAGAAAAATACATTCCAGATTATGTCAAAGAAGATTTATGGATACCTATTTAGAGTTATTATTCTTTTTAAAATATGTCTTTAGTGAGTTATGAATAGTTAAATTATGTCAAACAAAATTATAGATATTAACAGTTATGCGTAGCAAAATTATGCGTTTTAAAGTATGCTTAATAAAATTATGGTAAACCAAATTATACCTTTCAAAGATTATGATTTTTAATATTATACCTTTCGACAATTCTGCATTATAATGATTATGCATATTGATATGTTATGCCAAATATTACTATGCTTTTTGATTTTTATGCCATATGATGTATGCCAATCGAAATTATGACAATCAACAGTATGCGTTTCTAAGTGTCACCTAGGGGATAGAGCACTAGAGGGGTGTATGATGAAAGTAATTATATGTATGTTATCAAAATAAGATTTTTAAACCTTATTTTTTTAATACCACACCTCGTCAAAACATTTCAAATAGCAAGACCCAATTCGACTGACGTTCGCGGCACACGAATTCGACGAACGTTCGTGGCGGGATCTATGCAAACTCGCTTCTTGCATTACTCCAAATGGCAATGTTCGGCCGGATAACCGGCGGCCGAATAACCGGCGGCCGGATATCCGTCGCTCCGGCTACAAGGTAGGCCGGTTATCCGGTATTCGGTATCCGGCCAAACAGCTATCCATTTCATCTCTAGTCTGTACCTATTCTTATATTATTTCAAACTTCTCAGTGTTTTTGAAGTCGATTTTTATTTTTTGTAAAATATTTTTTATTTATTGTATAAAACTTCTACTCGTGCGAAGTGAACTGTCAAAATACGATAAAAACCATTTTTGCATTTTGACATTTCACCGTATACCGCTTCATCAGATCATGTTTTAGTGGTCATGTAAGAGTACATCCACATCTGGCGAATGCGCAGCTCACGAGGCGTCCGCGAGCTGTCCGCAAGCTGCGCGCCTGCATTTTATGTGTGTACGTCGCTCCTGCGCCGATCACGTGCCGATCACGCGTAAGCTACGCGCCGCGCGAGCTACACGCTAACGCCCCGCGAAATACACACATCAACACGGTCTAGGGATATTTCATACTCTGTTAAATAACTCTAAAAGTACTGGCTGCATTAAAAAGTTTTATACACCATTTTGTTCGTCACTTATCTGACAATCGTTCCAAATTCAAAAATTTGAAAAATCTTTTCTTTTGTGGCAAAAAATGTCTTGATGTAAAGGAGAGCGATTTTCACATAACAGCGAGATCGAAAAAACACAAATTGCGTTAAGTCACAGTTTTTTTTTCGTTTGAAGACTTAAAGTTTAAGTGGGAATTGAGCTTTTCTAGCCTGCCACGCCGACATTTAACTAGGGACGAAATGTTACGAGCCGTAGGAATGCTGGAAGCTGGGTCTTTACAAGTGGATGTCGCGGAAGCAATAGAGACCCACCAAAACGTAATTTCAAGATTGTGGACACGGTATCGTGTCACAGGTGAAGTAGCGGAGAGGCATCGGGGGCCAGGTCGCATCACTACCCCCAGACAAGACAGATTTTTGCAAATTGCTGCAAGAGCTCAACCAAATGTAACGGCGACTCAATTAGTCCAAAGGCTGCAGGTGGAACACCAAGTGCTTGTGAGTGACCAAACTGTAAGGAGACGACTACATGAAGCTAATCTACGCTCTCGTAGACCTTTTCGGGTTCCGCCGTTACGGAGAGGCAATCGCGGACGACGATTGGAATGGGCTCGGAACCACGAGAACTGGGGCCGTCAGCAATGGTCCAATGTGATGTTCACGGATCTAGGTTTGGTTTTCACCCGGATTCAAGAAGAACGCGTGTTTAGAGAGTTCCTGGGCGTTGGAACCGACTTCAGGACCCCCAGGAAGTCCACCCATACCAAGGAGGGATAATTATGGTTTGGGCACGAATTCGCCTTGGAGGACGGACGGACCTCGTTTGGGTGCGGGGCAATATGACGGCCGAAAGATATCGCCAAGAGGTACTGGGGCCCATAATCTTGCCCCGCAGAATACAATTGGGGCAAGATTTTGTGCTTATGCACGACAACGCCCGACCACATACAGCAAGAGCGGTAGCGGCTTGGTTACAGGTTAATGATGTTAGGGCTTTAGAATGGCCTGCGCAATCCCCAGATCTGAATCCTATTGAGCACGCATGGGATATGCTACAAAGAAGATCTCTGAGAGAAGTTCCAGAAAATCTGGTCACAGCAGACCAACTTTTTGCGCTCTTGCAAGACTTGGGGAAATATTCCGCAAGCAGACATCGACAACCTCATTATGATCATCTATCGTTGTCGATGTGTTATCAACGTCAGAGGCGCTTTTACTGACTACTAAATTTGAGTTGATTAACACAAATCGGATCGCGTCGGAAGTTGGTAACGCCATTTCAACTATTAATAAGAACTTGGCTGGAATCTTTGATTGGTCTTCGAAGTATGGAATCGCCGTTAACCCAAATAAGTGCCAGGCCATCATTGTCGGTAGCCCGCGACAACTTGCGAATATTGACATCACCTCACTTGATCCAGTTATATACAATGGCACAGTAATTCAATTCGAGCCTGTCGTTAAAAACTTGGGATTGCTCTTGGATAGTTCCCTGTCGTGGAATGCTCAAATCAACAGCGTGTGTAATAAAGTAAGATACTCTCTGCGCTCATTGTATAAACTGAAGAATGTTCTTCCCCCTTGCACTAAAATACTCCTTATCCAATCCCTAGTTCTCCCTATAATTGATTATGCTGATGTGTGTTGCACCAACGCGAACCAAGACCTTCTCGACAAATTGGATCGAATGCTTAACAACTGTACCCGTTTTATTTTTGGCCTTCGAAAATATGACCACGTTTCCTCATTTCGAAATAAACTCAAATGGTTACCTATCCGACTGCGTAGGAACCAAAGAGTAGTTTCCCTGCTCTTCAGCATTCTTTTCGATCCTAATACTCCTAATTATTTAAAGAGTAAATTTCAAGCTCTCGGTAGTGCCCATACGCGTAACCTACGTTCCGATGCCATTCTTACTCTCGAAATTCCAGCCCATCGATCCGGGTTTGTCTCCGACTCTTTCACACTCTCTGCTATACGTGTGTGGAATGGCTTGCCCCCAAAACATAGATTAGCTCGTAGCAAGGCATCTTTTAAACACCTGATACGCAGACATTTTCTCCCAGAATCTGTTGTTTAGTTCGATAGAATATCAGTATTAATATATATTTATAGTATTATTTTTATTATATCTATATAATATTAAATCTATATGTATGTTGTTATTTATGTATGTATGTATATCTTAATTATATATAAAGGAAATCTTTATGTAAAATTATTATTATGTATACCTATTTTATTTGTGTTAGTAAGTTTAATTCGTACACCGTCTACACATTCTCTCACACCATGCCGGTTGACTGGTAGAGAATGCCATTGGCATTAAGTCCGCCTTCCGTACATCCTCAACATGTTGTACGAAAAAGAATAAAAAAAAAAACAAATCAAATGATTTTTCTTTGTTTCCTTTTTTTTCACCAAATAAAAGTTCAATGAAATACAGTTTTGGTCTATGTTTAATTTTTTTCTTCATCAAATCCTGGAATTGAAACTTAAGCAAAAGTTTTTTAATTTATCTGGTAGGGTATAAAATTTCGCTTCTTTCAATATAAGGATGTCATATGAAATTATTTACACATTAATAGTAATTCACATTTTTTTAAATATCCCTAGACCGTGTTGATGTGTGTACTACTGCTTACCCCCGCCCGCGCCTCAAGCCCTGTTTCTGAGTCTGACTATCGGAGGCAATATACGTATGTATTGTCATGGAGTGGATAGATGAAATCTTTTTACGATTAATCGAAGCGTATAAAAGATTCCCCATTGTGTGGAATCGTGTGGTGCGCGTGAGCAGCGTGCGCGCAGATCACGAGCTCCGTACAAGCATTTCATGAGTTGCGCTAAAAAGGCGCACTAAACAATTACAGTAAACGCACGCGTGCAGCGCGCGCGCAGCTCGCGAACGGCTTGCGAGCTGCGCATTCGCCAGATGTGGACGCACTCTTACAAGGGCAGAAAAAATTGTAATCTTCCACTTGCTGAAATAATTATCAACATCAGTTCAGAAGTGCCAGAGACTACTCCCTAAAATCAAACTCACAAACACAGATTTTATACCTTTTCATAATATTATTAGTTGTAGATAACAAAATAGGAAATGCCAACTCACCTCCACATGACAAGGCTCTGGCGTTACTCACCGCACTGGACTAGACTGCTGTAGGAGACGGCCCAAATCCCCACATCTTGCGTTAGTCCTACACCCAGCGTGAGCGTGTTATTGCTGACATGGTGATGATGATGAAAACCAGCAAAAAGTTGGATACATGAACAAACAATCTAATAAGCTGTACATACAGCTATGTATCTTATAATAAATAGAATGTCACCGTTAGATCCTACGATATTATTAAAAACGTAAATCATATCTATTTTATTTTTATTTTATTTTATTTGGACTAATATTATAAAGCTGAAGATACGTATATCTATACTAATATTATAAAGCTGAAGAATTTGTTTGTTTTTTTTTGTTTGTTTGAACGCTCTAATCTCAAGAACTACTGATTCTCGTGTTCTTCGTGAAAAATCTTCTCGTGTTGGATAGTTCATTTATCGAGGAAGGCTATAGGCTATATAACATCACGTTACGACTAATAGGAGCTTAGCATCAATGAAAAATGTTACCAAAACGAAAAAAAATATATTATGGCGAAACGTAGTTCACGGGCACAGCTAGTAATGTAATAAAATCTAATAATGTTAGTGAAACTATATTTGCTTCTTAAATTAACTTGTATAATAACGTAAATGGAATTTTGAATATATACAACTAAATTCAATACGTGTTAGAAAACATGGCTATTATCATTATCATATGAACAAACTGAAAGCATTATGTCGAAGAATTGATTACATTATTATGTGCAATAAATACAATGTCACTAAGGGTTTGAAATGTCGATAACCCTGTAATACGAGTTCTTGGTTGTAAACTAGAATATAAGAAAAAAAAATACAGTCTTTAAGGAAGAATGGGATTGCAGATGCTTAAAAAAGGAGTCTCAACAATGTGCTCCTTTTTAGGGTTCCGTAGAAAACAAGGAACCCTTATAATTTCGCCATGTCTGTCTGTCTGTCCGCGCTTTTACTCAGAGACTTTTAGTACTAGAAAGTTGTAATTTGGTATGGGTATGTATATTAATCATGCCAAAAAAGGGGTGGAAAAAAACATTAAAAAAATTTTTTTTTAGGGTAGCTCCCATACAAGTAAAGTAGGAGTATTTTTTTTTCTCGACTAACCCATCGTGTGGGGTACTGTTCTTTAGAATAGGTCTTTAAAAAATAATGTAAGGTTTGGAACACCATTCTTGGCAAATTTTTGTTCGAGGTAAGTGTGACTCTATCTGGTAAACGGTTATACAGGATAATTTTTAAACCATCAACAACCTCCCAGATGCTGATTCTAGAGCTCAGATGCAACAACTTTTTGTATGGGACCAACATCGAAATCGCAAAAAAAAACCACTTCTATGGTAAAGTGGATTTTTTTTGCGATTTCGATGTTGGTTAATACGACAAACTGCCGAAATTGTTCGTGTATTGGAATTATATGATTAAAAAAATACAAAAAATCGTCAACTTGCTAAACATTTAAATTCTTTGACTGTACATTATGTCATAATAGGCATTTGCTACAGACAGCAATCTGCTTGTTTGGCAATATTTTTGCATTAAACCAAAAATAGTGTTTAACCAAAAATAAAGTGTAAGTATATTGTTTTAGGGCGATTCCGGTGGTCCGTTGGTTTGTTTTAAAACTGAAGATCCCAGTGAACGTGACAAGGGAATCCTAGTTGGCATAGTTAGCGGGAATAAACTGGGAGCTGGTTCGTTCTTCACCAGAGTATCATCATATTACAAGTATGTCCAAAGGAATCGTGCCGAGCGCACATCGCTGTCGAACTGTTTCCGTGTTTATTCCATGCTTGTAATATACGGATTTTACCTATTTTAAGCGTTTCATTCTTTATTTTTTAACCGTTGTCAATAAATCAAAAGAAAGTAATTAAAAATGTACATTTGTTTTATTTTAACAGAACGCGTTTAAGATGACCTTAAATAACGAAGACACGTTTGGAGCTAGCTGAGACGAATAAATCGATATCACAGATCATACGGTATCCATTTTAACATAATATACAATATGTGACAAACTCCCACGCACAGATTTAGAGTAGGCTAGATACCACTTGTTCATTAAATAGTATGAGAACCGAGCGTGCCTCCGTATCCCCACTCACTATGACGTCACGCGAGTCATTTAGTGATGTACACACATAAAAAGAATCGTTTCAATCGCAACGCGCGATGCGCCGCGCTCGCTCAGTGAGCCAACAGACTTCGACGAGAGACGATCCGTCATCCACATTAACAAACATTGAGACACAGACACACTAACAAACATTCACATGTACCTATAATAAAATTGATAGGATGTAACAAAATGTGTTTGATCCCTAAATTACCTGTAATAGCTTCCTTTTCCTGGTTAAATCAGTAAATGTCGTATTTTCATTTGTTTTTGGTTGGTGGTAAACTTTCTGTAAAATAGAATATTATTTCTTTTTTAGCGCACTTGATTCAGACTTGACCAAGTAGGCTCATTAAAAAATAGAATAGAATCTCAAAATTACTAACAAATGTCATAATTATCAGTAGCAGGTATATGTCATTAGTCATTAGCATAGAACACTTTTCCACTTACTTCTTCATTTTGTGTCGTATCATAAGAATAAACAAGTATAGAAGCGAAACTCCCGGCCGTCGAGCGCTCAAGGCCACGTTATTCACCTACCGTTTGATTTCCGTTGAACGGAATCGCCAGTCAAGGCGCGCACCGCATCCCGCACGTACGTGACTCCTTCCCGCGCGCCGCTATCTACCTAGTCGCCGCGATGCCGACTTATTGTTGCGTTTATGGGTGCAAAAATAATGCCATAATAACCCCAAATTTAAAGTTTTACAATTTGCCCGAAGATAAAGAAAGGTAAGTACAAAGGTATATCTACTTGTTTTATTCAATCCTCTCTAAGCAACTGCGAAGATGACTTGGATATATTTCTTTTGAGCAAAGACGACGGCACAGAACCTTTTTTTGCAAACCATATGACATCGGAGATTTCGCCGCTTGCTGTTCCGACATGCGATTACAGGTCTGAGGGCCTATTACCGATCTCATGGTTTTACAAATGATATCATATGATATCATAGTGCAAGACGAAAAATACGATTTCCGGTCAGATTTTTAATCATTTGTTTATTATTTAATGATGACATCATTGAAATTATGCCATAGTGATGATATCATTGGAGATCAGTAATACGAAATGCAGTATTTCATGACTTCTTTTTCTCAAATTTATACCATGTCATACGATGAAAGATCCATAATTGGCCCTCAGATTTGCCTACACAAAACGCACTTTCCTACGTTTGTGGGTATCTACTCAAAAAATGCTCGCTTAAACATGAATGCCCAGCTTTCAATAAATACAGAGATTACAAGGGAGAAAATACAGAAAATTCTCAACTATTTATTCATTTTAAAGCATTCAATCGGACAAAAATTTTCGGAAGTTTAACTGTTCCTCCGGCACATTTTGTAAACTATATTGAGAAACTCGAGAATATATTCGTAAATAGCTTCAAAAATTTTATTTTTACCGATGGTGCTGGTGCGATCTTGCTAGATACAATGAAAAAAATTGTGTTTCAGGTACCTTGTGAATATTTTCCTATTGATTACCTGATTAAGCTTTTTATAAGAATGCGTATTTACTACGCGCTGAAGTTTAATAACCGAAACTTCAAATCATCTACAAAAACGCCATCTTTTATAAATATCAGACATTTGTAAATATTTCTGTTGAATTGAAACCTTTTAAATAAAAATGATTGAATATTTTAAAATTATTTTTATACCTACCCTAGATACAGATACAGTTTTATTCGTAATATTCATTACATGTCAAAGCTAATACAATATAATGTATCGAGTTTCTAAAGCTGTCATTGTAGTGCAATTTTGAAACTCTGTAAGTATGGGATTTTTTTTGTCAAGTCGGGAATAATTTGAATTATGAGAAACTTTGGTACTGCTATATAGGTATATTTTTATCGACCTTTGTTACTGTTCCATATAAAATTTAAAAACAATCAATACTTGATTAAAATTATGAAACAACAGATTTTTTTTCAAGTGAAAATGTTGGTCTGATAGTAAAAAGTGAGCTTAGGTTTTATCCATTAGTACATTCATAACTTCAGCTCTTGGACTATAAACGTAGGTACGATACCTAAATTACAAACCATTTTTGTACATCGAAATTCGAAACATTTTAATGATTTTGTTCTCTAAGTTGTAGGGATTAAGCTCAATTAATCAAAAATAGGCAGGTTCTTATAACTACGGAATCAAAAAAACTAAAAATGTGGGTACTATTGCTAAAGATAGTCGCTCGCTCGCTACACTTGAAGTACAAAATCAATAAGACTCGGTGTATACTCAGTTTCTCATTTAATGTAAAATATGGAGGTACCTATATAAAAAATATTGTAGTGGTCACCATACGTCCATGTGGTGACCCTAGCGGCGCCCGCAGACTACTGCGGGGCGTTACAGGAGGAAGGGCGCTGTAGGTATGCAAATAGCGGCATTTGGTGCACCCACAAAGGAGATTCGCTTCTATACTTGTTTATTCTTATGGTCGTATTCAGCACCAACATTTTCGGATATGCTGTTCCGGATAATCGTCTTAACTTTTTGCTGATTATTGAAGTGGATTGAGCAAATTGTACTGTGTGGTGAAGGAAACCAATTTTTATTACCTGTCACTTCAATCCATTTATTTTTTACAATGGGATCGCTTGGAAAACTGAAAACAATCATGCCCTATCTATACTTAATTCGAAAATGCATTTTCATTGGTCTCTCAATTATCATTCTGTTGTTAAACCGAATTGATGGCTCGATTGCTTGAATCGATTTGAAAGTAACCATTGTACATCACTAATCGCAAAATTTGACAGACGAATGATAAAAACCCTTGTACCACGAAACTTGTTTACTTTGAAGTAATTCTGTCGTTTAAAATTCATTGCGTACGGCCAGAACACCCGATGGTGGTCTTTCAAAGCCAAACCCGCAATGTAAAATAAATATATCAACATTGCCAAATACGAATTTATCGCAGTAGTATCACGCGAATATCACAACAAATCATAAATAATTGATTTTAAAATGAATTACAGCTATTTGTGAAACAAAGTTACTTACCGATGATAGGATACATCTCCATTGACACGATTTACTACTTTTGAAGAGTTTTTACAGTTTACAATTTGCGCAATTTGGCATTTTTACGTTTTCAACCACAGGACTCGTCAACGTTACGTTAGAATGCCAACTAAAGTAGAAGCGCGGTCAGTTTGAGCATTGCTCAAACTCGGGGCGTCTCGGGGCACGCTGCGCCGGGCAACAGGTGGTATCTAGCCTACTCTAAATCTGTGCTCCCACGCCACCGCCAGCTAGGGTTGCCACCCGTACTTTATTATAAAGTATGGTACGTTATATCGGGCAATTGTACTCTATACTTTATGCCAAAGATAAAGTACGCGAAAATACTTTATTTTGCTCGATTAGATTTTTCAAGGATTCATTTAACATTAAATATAAGTAGAAAAAAAGTTTATTGTAAAAAGTTTGCATATTACGGATCGATATTTAGAGGTAGCCAAAAGCTCATGAACGCAACTTAACCGCAAATGTCAACGTCTTTATAAAAAATTGTGTTTTGTTTGATTAATTGAGTGCAATAAAAATTATTATAAAGTGCCATAAAGTTGCAAGAAGTAATATATTTTAAGCATATTAATACTAATGAAAAATATATTTTAAGCATATTAATAAAGAACTATTTATTCTACTTTTTGTTTTCAACTTTTAAAATGTACTTTATTTGGACAAAAAAAAGGTGGCAACCCTACCGTCAGCACAAAAGTAATGTCAGCTCCACAAAAAAATAAAACAATAAATGGGGTAAAAAACACATTTAGTAACATCCTACAATAACATTGAAACGAAACCTAAATCTAATAATTTACGTATACGATTGAAATAAATTAGTTTTATAATATCTTGGTGTCGAGTTTGTCTTTGTCGCGCATATCTTCATCACCCCATCCCCACAAGTTCGTGCCATCGCCTGTCCTCAACGCGCGCGTTCTCACCGCGCTCTCAGGAACAGTCTTCAAGTCATACGCCCAGCCGATGCGGGCCATCAGGTTTATGAACAACGTCGTGAAGTTCAACTTGTTGTTACCCAGCTCCGCTGTTTTGTAGTCCCACGGGAACACGTGGTGGTAGTTGTGAAACCCTTCCCCTAGAGTCAAAAATGACACGTAGAGGTTCTGGGCCGGAAATATGCTTTTGTCGTACGGACGATAGCCCCATAGGTGGGCGGCACTGTTCACGAGGAACGTAAAGTTCAAGGAGAGTGTGTATCTTAACAAGTTGATGTGCCACGCTACGTTGAAGGTCTCGCCCCAGAAATACATTGGTATCCCGACTGGAAGGACGAAGCAAAAGGTTGCGAACACCGGCACCGCGTAGCTGTAACAAAGCATTTGCCTACTTATCTAGATGTCTATTTCATACTATTTCATTTTTTTACATGCGACAGGGAAGCTCTTGGCCCTCGTCTTGTAACGGGTGAGCAGCAGGTGACGCAGTGGTGCTTTGGTTAGGGAGGGTCAGCCAAATAAAGCACCAGGATTGTGTCACTGCTATACACGGTTATTTTTTTATCACCCTGGAAAATTTTAGGGACGCTTCAGGACACTTCCAATATTATATAAAAAATAAAAAAAATGAAATAAAAAATAATAAAAAATAATAAAAAAAAATTTAAAAAAATAAAAAAATCTCTAAAAATGCTGCTCTCAGCTAGTACAGCATTTTTTGTATTTTTAAAAAAAATTATATAAAATTAAGGAGGGGGGTTATTTTTTTTATTTATATTTAAATCATTCTAATACCATGTCGCCAAGCGTCCCTTAAATTTTCCAGGGTGATAAAAAAATAACCGTGTATATTTTCTTTCAGCGTTACAATATTATAATATAAAAGGAAAAGGCACTCTGAAACAGATATGGACTATTTTAGAACTATGGCAAATAAACATAATAATATAAAAACTTACCAACATAATAAAAGACTTACACATAAGTGCCTTTAAGATTTTATGATATTCGTTAAATTATTTCGTCAGATTTATAGAAAAAGGTGCTGATAAAAATATTAATTTATGTTAATTAGCCATCGCTACTTTTTCACGTTTCGATGTCCGTAATTGAGTGACGGGAGAGACGAAATTAATTATGTCAAAGACATAAGATTTGAAATGCAGTCAGGTTAGGCGGGAATGCAACGAGTTGCTATATGTAGACTATAGCACCTCGTTACAGTCTCACCTGATGGTAAGTGAAGATAAGGCCGAAGGTGGAAGCGAGCTTCACCTGGACTCCTCAACAGCTGAGGAACTGGCTATCTTACCTCTAATATTGTCGGAACACAACAATGCTATTAACATTGTTATTATGGCGACAAACTTAGGTAAGACGGTCGTAGCTAGCCAGACGGGTTCAGAAGCCCTACCACCAACCAAACCGAGCAGAAAAAAAACTTCTGCCCCCATGGGGAATTGAACCCCGGACCTCACGATCAACACTCGGTGGTCTCAACCACTGCACCACCGACGCGGTTAAAATCTTACATTCTATTACATCTTACAGTCATAATCTTACATTTGCAATATGTTAGAGCTCCAACCTAAAGAAGACTTCTATCCTATGTACCTTTCTTATCCATTTCTGTCGCGAAGTACATGACTAATGTTCCCGATTAAAGAGGAAAATAGGCAGGCAGTAATATTACTGGTTACTATAACAAGACACCTTAAAATTAAATGTAAGAAGGGGTAACAAACAAGATTGAGATGTTTGTCCAGTCACTTAACCCCAAGGTATCGTAACAGACCTTTTTATTTCTCGTAATATTACATTAGCAAAATATTATATTCGCGAAATGTTACGTTCGCAAAATGTTACTCGCTTAAAATATTGAAGTACAATCACGGTGAAAAATAAAAGACGATCGTGCATTAAAAATTAAAGCTATTTGTGAAGTAAAGGTTGCATTTTTGTGATTGTACTATTTCACAACTTTTAGAACCACATGTACGACGGCAGCCACTTATCATCAGCTGGTCCCACATTTTGCCAACTTGTTTATATAACAAATGCAACTATACGTTTTTTTTAGATTTTCAGAATATCCCCAAGTGCTCAGTGGCCAGTTGGCACAGAGACGTAAAAAAACATCGTATATTTTGACCTAAAAAGTTTCAAAATGTTGAGTGCGTAACGGAACAGCGAACTACGAAAGTACGAAGAACGAAAGTTCGAAAGATCACAGTTACGACAAACAAATAGTCGAAAGATTGGTTTTGCGATGAACGAAAGTGCGAAAGATCATAGTTACGACACACTAATAGTCGACAGATCGGTTTTTCGATGAACGAAAGTGCAAAAGAAAGTGCGATCTGTTGTGCATCGAATGCGCGCTACTGCGACGCACGATAGTGCGAAAGTAGAAATATATAAGGATACTAGCTGACTCGGCAGACGTTGTTCTGCCATAATATATTGTTAATGCAAAATACTAAAATTAGTAGGAGAGTAAAAATTTAGGGCTGTATGTATTTTTTGATGCCTCACCATAAAAAAAAATAAAAATTAAAAATGTTGTCCAAAAAATAAAATAAATGCTAGAATTTAGGTTTTGACAAATTGCACGATTGATCGCTGATCGCGTTCCTATTTCAAAGGAAATTATTTATGAAAAAAAGCAAATAAGAGGCAAATTAAATGTGCCAGTGGCGAAGGAGTAGGTATCGAGTCCGGCATAGTATCGTATTTATTTATTTATACACGGTTATTTTTTTATCACCCTGGAAAATTTAAGGGACGCTTCACGACATGGTATTAGAATGATTTAAATATGAATAAAAAATAACTCACTTAAATTTATAGGTATTAATTTCATTTTTTTATTTTTTTTAAGTTTTTTAAAGTTTATTTTAAATCAAATATAGCATAATATCACTCAGTAATAATTTAGAATTCTAATGGCGAAATATTTTTTGTAATCAGTCCAGTAGTTTTTGGGTTTATTCGTTACATACAAATGTTTTCCAATCCGTTTATTACACTTTATTCAATAACTAGCTGTGCCCGCGAACTACGTTTCGCCATCAAAATACTTAACACAGTGTTTAGTTTTTTCCTCCATTTTATTCCATAATGATTCAACTTTATTCTGCCTTTCTTGGGCATCGGCCATTTCGAAATTAGGACAATTTTCGTAGGTTCGTAATGTTTTTTTTCTAACAGGCCACAAAAATGAAATACATTACATATTACTATAAACACTAAGTATTATTATTGTTTTAGAGACATTATTGATATTAATAAATTCTTCTTCAGTAGAAAGAACTACACAGTTGCAAGAATAATCTTTATCGTATTCATGTTTCGAATTAAAATAAACAATTGTTAATAAATTAGAACTGTATACGAATAAAGTTTAGATTTTATAATGGGTGTTGGTAACACCAACAAAATATATTTTTTGGATATGACAACTTGGCCAATTTTGACTGGTCGTACAGTAAGCTCCTTGTCAAGCTATACTGTTTGACCTTTGAACCGTTCTTATGTCGCCCGTAATACTGGCGGTTTTCGTAAAGTTAATATATAGCATGAATGGGGGGGTTACTGTACAAATACGTTTTCCGTATTCGATATCCGGTCACGGAATACCGACACGGAGTTTCGTGAACGTAACGCAGACGTTCGTTTCTTCTCATTCGGGATTTCTACCATTCTACCTAAACGTACGTACAGAACGTGTTCCGTTCGTAATAAAAATGAA
This sequence comes from Schoenobius gigantellus, assembly GCA_963935595.1. Lineage (NCBI taxonomy): Eukaryota > Metazoa > Arthropoda > Insecta > Lepidoptera > Crambidae > Schoenobius > Schoenobius gigantellus. Next base: position 24,304,397 of record OZ012553.1, on the reverse strand, counting down.
CGTGTGCGGCAGTCAATGAGTATTTTGTATAGATTTGATGCATTCGGATGCCGCATTCAGAAAACGAATGCGAAAAAACGTATTTATGCGGTTAGCCTTAAAATGTATTGAGACTTCCGTTTTTGTAACGTGTACTGTGCGATATAGGGTTGCTGGCATAGTTCGGTTAGCAAACTCGCCGTGATGACTAACATCCAACAAACAAACTTGGAGTTATCGTTAGTTAGTTCACGATCGTTGCATTATCACGGTCTCGAAGGACACTAAACACAGGTAACATCTAACATCGAACATCCAATAGGCCCCGAAGCGGTTCTCCAACTTTTTTGATGACGGAACCCTTTTGGAAAGCGAAATACTTGACGGAACCCTAAAATAAAACAATAGTTTTTAAAAGTGTATTCTTTATTAATAAGCATACATTATAAAAGTACGACCAGAGAGGGTGTTTTGATTTTTCTAAATTATTGCGGAACCCTTATTGGATATTGTGGAGCCCTAGGGTTCCGCGGAACACACTTAGAGCATGGCTGCTCTAGGTACCCTTCAGTGCCTACTTTCATTTAATACCCCTATTGCTGGGTTTGAAAAGCAACTGTTATCCGTCTTTTTTGAGCGGCGGCCATGTTGAATTTACGTCAATGTTGCTACGTTCATAGTGCTCTACTGATCAAGGCCTTTCATTTAATACCCATATTGCTGGGCTTAGAAACGAACTTTTATCAGTTTTTTTTTTGAGCAGCGGCCATATTGAATGTTGTGCTATTTTCCTAGGTTCATAGTGCTCTACTCTTCAAGGCCTTTCATTTGATACCTATACTGTTAGGTTTGGAAACGAACTTTTATCCACCTTTTTTGAGCGGTGGCCATGTCGAATTTACGTCAATATTGCTAGGTCCATAGTGCTCTACTCTTCAAGGCCTTTCATTTGATACCCAAATTGCTAGGTTTTGAAACGAACTTTTATCTATCTTTTTTGAGCGGCGGCCATGTTGAATTTATGTCAATGTTGCTAGGTTCATAGTGCTCTACTTATCAAAGCCTTTTATTTGATACCCATATTGCTGGGTTTGAAAACGAACTTTTATCCATTTTTTGAGCGGCGGCCATGTTTAATTTAGGTCAATTTTCCTTAGTTCATAATGCTCTACTCTTTTAGGCCTTTCAGTTGATACCCATATTGCTAGGTTTGGAAACGAACTATTATTCTCTATGAATATTCGATATATATATTATATATTCGAACTATGAATTTAGGTCGATTTTCCTAGGTACCTAATGCTCTACTCTTCAAGGCCTTTCATTTGATACCCATATTGCTAGGCTTGGAAACTAACTTTTATCCACCTTTTTTGAGCGGCGGCCATGTTAAATTTATGTCAATGTTGCTAGGTTCATAGTTCTCTACTCTTCAAGGCCTTTCATTTGATACCCATATTGCTAGGTTTGGAAACTAACTTTTATCCACCTTTTTTGAGCGGCGGCCATGTTGAATTTATGTCAATGTTGCTAGGTTCATAGTGCTCTACTCATCAATGCCTTTCATTTGATACCCATATTGCTGGGTTTGGAAACGAACTTTTATCCGTTTTATTTGAGCGGCGGCCATGTTGAATTTAGGGCTATTTTCCTATGTTCACCCGTCGAGACCCAGGCGTACTCATATGATGACACGAAAAAAAGGCCTTGATGCCCGCGACATCATATGATGACGGAATTTCTCGGCCGACTTTTTACGTTATTGTGTCACAAGTAAGGCTTTATTTGGCCTGCTGTTTTTTTTGGCATATAGACTACTAAATGCTCTTTGAAATGGTACCAAATACTCGTTAACCATAACTTTAACTTTTTGAAAATAAAAAGTTTAGAAACGTCAAAGCGTTCACTCATTTTGTGTCACTGGGTTACAACGTTAGTGAACGTCAGTTAGGAATAAATTGGTTGAAATCGCTGTTTTTTTATCGTAAAAGGTATGTAAAGTGATATTATTTCTTTTGTTTACAGTATTTCCAGTAATAATTAGCATAAACAATTGTATTTCATTGTATATTTAGTTTATAAATCCGCGGTAAATTGCTCCGCGGTAGAACAAGACGCCAATTTATTTTCAACATATAATTTAAGTAAAACAACACAATAAAACTATAAATAACCATACATATTATTATAGCCCTATGTTTAAAGATTTTTTTGATATACAATAGTTTTGGAAATATTTTTAATGAAAAAAAAAAATGACGTAATGAATTGCGTAACCCTTCAAAGCGCACTTAGAATTAAAAAATTGCATAAAATAAATTATAGTGTCTACAATAAAATAAAAAATACGTATGGATAGCTAATTTAATAAGGAATGAACTTATAATAGTTAATTAGATAAGGATTCATAATTAAATTAATAAAGGGCGAAAATGTTCGGTAGGTTGCGCAAGACCCAAAGAGAACATTTTTTTTTTCAAAAATTTTTTTTAAACATACAACACTATAAAACAATAAATAACCATATATATTGTTATAGTTGTAATCTTCAAGATTATTTTGATATACAATAGTTTTGGGAAATATTATTAATGAAAAAAGAAAAAAATAAAAAATTCCTTCTGTGACGTAATGCATTACGCAATCCGGGCGCGCGCGCAACCTCACAATTAAAAAATTGCAAAAAAATAAATTATTGTGCCTACAATAAAATAAAAACTACGTATGGATAGCTTATTTAATAAGGAATAAACATATAACAGTTAATTAGATAAGGATTCATAATTAAATGAATTACGAGCATTTTATTATTTCTATTTTTTGAACGTAACAATGGCCGCTTTGATCTCCGATAACTAATAAAATAAGTATCGGAATGCTTTCAAACATAGATAAGTTTTTAGTTTGTTTCAATAGCTTCTCAGAAATGTAGCTGTGATACCCTTAATCCTAAAAATTTGATTTCAAAAACAAAAACAAAAGCCGTAGGTGCCGAGCGCGGCAAAACCTAACGGCGCGGCTGCGAGTCGCGGGCGTCCGTACAGACCGCCTGATTAGGGGCCCGGGTCTCCACGGGTTCATAGTGCTCTACTCATCAAGGCCTTTCATTTAATATGCATATCGCTGGGTTTGAAAACGAACTTTATCGGCAGTCATGTCAAATTAAGTCAACGTGGCTAGGTTCAATGTGTTCTACTCTTTAGGTTCTTCGTTCGATATCCATGTACCTTGGGTGGATCCAAAAAAATGTGATCCGTCATTTTAGACATTAGGATCAAGAGTCCCGTCCCGTCCCTCTACGCGTAACCCAGAACATTGCAGTCAGATATTTTTTTTAATTATCAATATTAATCTATTACTTTTAATAGTTTTAAATGGATGAAAGAGTTTGATTCCTTAGTCCTAATGTAAAAACACATAACACCTTTCAAAATACCTTGAAAAGAGTATCTTCATTTTTCAACATTTCAAGTATTTCAAAAATTGTACCGATTTTTTGAAAATTAGTCAAGAATTAAACCAATCTAAAAATTTTATGGTCATTCGATAAGTATTATCATAAAAAAATGCTTTATACATTGGTTGTATGGCTTGATCTTTTTGCCTTACCACCACGGTACGACATAAGAAAAAGACAATTTGGTTGGCGAAATCCAGTTGGGCACAGCCCAGTTAACAGAAAATATTAAATTTTATTTGTACTATGTGAAACACTTCATTCCTGCCTTAATTTTCGAAATCCAATTACTTAAGATCAGGCTGTATGGCATAGTTCCATTGCCTTTCCTTCGTGGAAGAAAATACCTTCTCTCTGTACTATGTGACAGACTTGTCAAAATAATTTCACGTGCGCCATGTTGTTTTTCTACCTAAAGCCAATTCGAAAATTTTATATGGTATATTTTCACTAAAAATAAAAAGTGAATTTAAACAAACGAAATTATGCCTAAATGTTCTTCCGGAAAATTCTAAGCATTGTGGTGTAAGCCATATCAAATTCTGTCCAGTAGTTTCAGAGATCTTTCCGGACAAACAGACAAACAAACAAACAAACAAACAAACCAACAAACAAACAATTTTTTTAAAAACTATTCTATCGTGTTCTGCTAATGATTTTAAGGCGACCTGTGTATTTTTTTTCTTAATATTTCGCAATTACAGATTTTTGTACCCCTACGATTTTATTATATATATAGAGATATAGAGATATATAGAGATACAGATTTTTGTACCCCTACGATTTTATTATATATAGAGATTATAAAAACAACCATATAAATGCGATGTATTCTCTTAAAGTTTCTCAAAAAAAGATCCTTAGATATTTCTATACTTTCGCACTATCGTGCGTCGCAGTAGCGCGCATTCGATGCACAACACATCGCACTAACTTTCTTACGCACTTTCGTTCATCGAAAAACCAATCTTTCGACTATCAATTTGTCGTAACTGTGATCTTTCGAACTTTCGTTCTTCGTACTTTCATAGTTCGCTGATCCGTTACACACTCCAAAATTTTAGTTTCTGGGTGTGTGGTAAGTAGGTATATCGTAAAACACTGACTTCACTCTCTCTAGCTTTGACTAACTCCCTGATTCTCTCTGAAATTATTAAAACTTCGAGAGTTATAATAGTTTGTAAAACAAGCGCAACAAAGTTCTCGTAATAACACGCAGACAATGTAATTTAATGTCTTTCAACAACAATGATCTGGTCATTGTCCATCAATAAATATAATTATTTGACTGAGTGAGTAATAAATACAATGCTTATTTACGACGTGTAATGAATAAAAAATACTACACGCAACCAGAATGCAACGTTTTCCGGTCATACAAAATGTACATTATGAAATTGGTATCCCCGTGTGATGTTGACAATTTCAGTGATAATACCGACAATGTAATATGGGGGAAATTAAACTTTAGTAACATGCACACAGTGTCAGTTACGATACCAGCATCAAGGGGCACAGTAAGCTTTCCTTTTTCAAAATTATTTGTTGGCAACCAGTTGAGTTGAGAATTAATACAGTCAATCACTGTTTTCCACAGAAGCTTGTTAAAGAAAAGAATTATAATAACGCAACTACACTGACCTTCAAAAGTAAGTACCACACTTTTAAAATTGCAATAACTTTTAAAGTAGGTAAAATATATTTTCAAAATAAAAAGTATTAAAAAGACTAATGTATAAGAAACTATAACTTCCGAGAAACCTGACGAAATGAGGGAAAATTTAATTTTATAAGTGTAGTACTTACTTTTGAAGGTCAGTGTAGTTGAGTGAGAAAAGTTGCCAAAACGGTTTAAACGGAACAGAAAACGGATGGACAACCAAAAGACACGGTCCTGGTCATGAAGCAAATACATTGTATTTGCTTCATGGTCCTGGTATATGGGTATAACGGTCTTATTACTATATATTAACCTGGTCTAAACTTAGTCTAAGTTTAAACCTAGTGCGCTGTCACTTATTTCATATACATAGACCAGCGTCAGGCTTAAACCAGGACTAAGTGTAGACCATGTTTTTTAATAAGAAGAGCAGAAATTGTCACTGCTTCTAAATTAAGAAATCAATAACACTCACTCTTTCTGGAACTTGAGAACCGGATTGTTTTCTAGATCGGTCATGTCCATTGTCTTTCCGCGCTTTATCACTTCCTTGTTTTTCCGAGTTAGCAGCCAGCCAACATGGGAGTAGAAGAACCCCCTGGAAGCATTGTGGGGGTCCGCGTCGGTGTCACAGTACTTATGGTGGAGCCGGTGGTCCCTGGCCCAGTGTATAACGTTGTTCTGGAACGCGAGCGAGTTGAACATCATCAGGAGTATCTGCAGCGGCATCTTCGCCTTGTAACATCTGTGCGACCATAGCCGGTGCGCGCCCGCCGTTATGCCCACTTCGGCGATCACTAGACATAAAATGCCTGCAAAATACAATTTGTTGTTTAAAACTTTTAACAAGGTATGTATGCGATCAAACTTTCTTAAGGTCAACTGTCTATAAATTTTAGGACATTTTATACAGTGTTGTATTAGTTTTAAATGTATCACCAAAACATCGCTAAGATTATGCAAAGGGTTACTCACTAGTCCTACAAATTATAGAGAATTTATAAATAACTGTCACACAATGATTGCAAGAGAATGATGGAAATCATCATGCGAATACTTTGACAAACTGAGAATATCTTCCTCGGAGAATAGCTAGCTTGTGTTGGTGTGCAAATGACTTAAGGAACATAAAAATAATGGACGTTTCTGCAACTGCCTAGTTTTTCCCTCCTTAAACTATTACAAGTGTTTTTCATGTTTAACATTCTCAACACTCTGAACACTCTCGATATCGTAAATTTTGCGATTCAATTTCTATTTTGATCGATTCGGTCCATTCAATTGTGAATGAACAAATGATTTTGATTTGATTTTAATTAAAAAAAAGTTGAGTTTAAACGTAAACATTACAAAAAAGGATTTTTTCTTATAAAACTCACCAAAAAGAACAGTCCACCATTTAGCCTTTGCGAGTAACAAATAAACACCATAAGGGGCGGCTAAATGCCAATATGCAAAATAAATCAAATTTAAATATAATATTTTGTGTTTGACGGGCGAGGCATACTGTGGAGTCAATTTTTCTGTATTGAATTCTTCATCTACTGCTGTTTTGTCTTCTGTGGTCACGTTTGGGGTCATTTCTGAAAAGACTATTTTGTATTAAAACATAAAATACCGTCAAGGAAGGATTGTCTGAGAACACAAGCCCCCCCTAGACAAATGCCACACGCTAACTTTTCCGCAGTCGTTCCGCAGAAAATATGTATGGAAATGACATTAGCTCGTGACAACCTCACGTTATTTTTTCCGCAGCTCCGTTTTTTCCTTTAGAGGTACAGAATTGCGTAAAACACATAGAACACATTTCTGGAACACAGTTCTGTGTTCTGTGGTAAAACAGCACAAGTCTTGAAGAAATTAGTAGAAGAAGACTTCTAGCACTCTTTCGGAAAATGGTAGAACGGCATGAAGTGTTGTGAGCCGAATATTAAAGATTAAATGTTATATATAAAGATCTCGTGTCACAGTGTTTGTTAACGAACTCCTCCGAAAGAGATTGATCGATTTTTATCATGAATTTTTTTGTGTATATATGGTAGGTCTGAGAATAGGTCGTAGGCTATTTTTTATACCCCTGGGTAATAAGGGTGGCCGTCTCCAGATTTTTTTGACAATATTATGGCAAAGCGGTCACAGCTTACATGTAAATAAATATCTAACGCATGTTCTCTCACAAAGTTTAGGGTGAGGAGTTTTAAACACCATTCGTAAATTTATTAAATCCCATGACTTTCATGTCGTAAGGTTGCCAGGTGTCGTCCACCTATAGCCGGGCATATCCGAATTTTTATATGCAAATCTAGACTGACAGGCTTTTATTAGATTTTTAGGATAATTCCATCCACCAAACACCAAACGAAAGCGCCCAACATGAACTATTCGCGGTCACTCAACTACTGTTTCCAGGTCTGTTTTTTGGAAAAATTGGGACTCAAGTAAGAAAAAAAAGCGGAACTGGGACTAAAAATCGGGACGAAGTAAAAATGCAAGACAGGATGATTAATTTATGTAATTCCAAATCTATTCTTAGCAGGATACAATGAAATCGACAATAACAATTCAAACTTCAATGGCTGAATTGATATGTTCCGCCCCACTCGTGTTGGCGTCGTCGTCGCTAACCTCAACCCTTAAGGCGCATAGTGCTCCCAATAACCTTGCGTCGATCGTCCCGCACTGATTACATAGGAGTGAGTGAGTGAGAGCGAGGGGAATATTTAAGCAAACCTTTACGCGTAAGATGAATTATTTAAATAAAAAATTAATAAAGGCGAATAAGACAAATCTAAAAAGACCATCCCCTAGAATATTGTTCACGTTCACCTATAGCGAATAATATTTACGAAGCGATTAGGTTTACAGTTTTAAAATCGAGGCATGTTTGGGTCACATTTTAACCAAGTTTGAATTAATTTATCAAAAAATTAAGAAGACCATCCTCTAAAGAATGCGTTGAATAATAACATATCTTTTTTAAAGATTTTTTTATTCAATATTTATATCGGTTTTTTCTGCAGTGATTTTTTATGATTGGTGTTACTATGCGCCTTAACCCGTACGTTGTGTTCGCCTCGTACGTCGCTTTACTGAGGTTTTAATTCGCGTACCTGCCAAAAGTGGAATTTTGGTGCGTCCCGCTGACTATAGTGGCGAAACGCATTCCGAGAGGGGGTTTTCCAGCCAAAAGCGGGACATCTGGCAACACTACTCTCAGCTGAGGAGGTTCTTTTTAAATCAGCGTGTCGAGCTATCAGGACGATTCGATTTTAGGGACTAGCAGCTTTAATGTGACCTATTAAAAACGTACAGCTACTTTCCGGGCACTATTTCCAAATTCCGAGCTGCAACTCTCAGAATTTCCAAAACAGAAAAACTCAATAAACTTATGTCGAACCCGGAGTTTGAGCACGGATCAAATGAGGCAATCATCATATTTTTAATAAACATGAATAAGTAATGACTTATATGAAATCAGAAAGTTTTACGGCGTCATTCCCGTAACTGAAAAGTCACACCTCATAATACAAAATTACCAGAACATTAACCTTGCTATTTTTTGTATTCTTTTCTTATGGATTTAGTAGGACATGTAAATATTATATTTAAAACTCACGACAATTCAATAAGTAAAATGTAAATAGTTGATATAATTTTAATTCAGAAAAACATCATAATTTTTTAAATCTTCGATAGCTTAAATGGACTATCAGGACCGACTTTAAAACTATTAAGTACTTATTTAGTAATCAAAATTTGAAACAACTTTCATATTATTGTAATTTATCAAGCTTACCTTAAAAATTGCCAAATAAATGCACTCAACACGTCCTAGGTATAATTTTACTGCACTGCAATGGAGCACTTATAAATAATTTACATGTCTTCTTTTCAAGAAATCTTACACCGCACTGAGTCAATATTTCAATAGTTAATAGTAAAAATAAGTGGAAGGCCATAAGTCATTATGAAGACGAGATAAAATAAAATCACTGTCATTTTAGTGTCTTCAGACTAAAGGTTAACAGCAAAATAATGGTGTCGTTTTTCCCCAAGAATAATAAATTTCTGTAAGCCGCCTCATTTGTAATGTAAGTAAACGTGACTATCAAGAGTTAAGTGCTTCACTGAAAGTTCAAATCTTTATGAAAATCATTAAGCAGAACGTTACTAACATTGGGGATGTCACACTTCATGTATCATTAAATTTTAGCTCCTATGATAGTTTTACCATCTAGGTAAGGATTTTCGAAAATTCTACCAGCATTACGTTTAATTAGGGGATCAAAACATGTATTTATATCCGTGCTCATCATTAATCTTTGCTTAAAAGTAAGTAAACACTGTTTTAATTACTTAATTGTAACAAATCCTCATTATTATTTTGTTCTTTTGCGTTAATTATTACCATAGAGGAATAAATAAGTTATTTTAAAATCCCACCCATGAAATAAAAGAGGATTAAAAGTATGTTTCGTCTGATAGAATCCTTCTGTCTCATAACCGAACATAAATATGATTAAAACCGCTAACCGTTCTATTTAATTAAACTGTTCTATTTAAAAGAACATTCTTAAAATTATGCTACTAATCTGAACATTTTATGCAGGTAATTCAGGACATTTCAGAGGTTTAAGAAGGAACGCATGTAACACCGTTACGCACCGATGAGAAATGAAAAGCCTACAAAGTTGCAAGAAATCGATGTTACCAGATGATACGTATAATGCTTAACGCCGCCACATACTTGACAATATCTCATCTTATGCCTCTGCCTCTATCTGGTAGTTCCTAGGAACCCTTGGTATACGCAAATCTCACCACTCTGACCTTCCAACTCTATTTCTTATATATTCATTCATTATTCGTATATTCACTATTCATATATAGCAAATAACGCTTATAATCAAAGACTTTATTGAAAATACCACGGCGTACATACCTGAGCTTCCACTTCCAAACATCGCTCCTTTTGACTTCTTAACCGACTTCAAATAAGGAGGAGGTTCTCAATTCGGTACATAATGTTTTTAAAGTGTATCTTTTTTTGTGTGTATTTTACGCAATTGGTCCACCAATTGTAGACCGATATTCAAAATTTATTTTCATATTCGATAGAGATTTATTTTCATACTCCTGTGGTGGCCCCATTGTCATCAGAGTCAGGAATCTGATGATGGGATAAAACCCTTAAATTTAAAAGGTATGTCCAACGTGTTTCATATTTCTTCCGAAGCTATTCAGGTATTTACGTCTGGTAGTCATGAACCGAGCTGATGATGGAAGGATCCTTAACTTTTAACGAGTCAGATTTTTTTAAATACAATAGGCACATATTGACGCTTTGTCGCATTCCTTCAAGACATTTCGGTGAGCTCGTATTAAATTCACTAAAAAGATAAAAATACAAAAAATAAAAACTAACTTCAAAAACACATAAATGGTAAAAATAAAAAACAATACAGACAACATTACATTTATATATTAAAGTCGGTGAAAAACGATGATCTCCTAGAAAGTCTTAAAATTTAGCACCGACTTCAATATAGAAATGTGATTTTGTCTCTACCTACCTATTCGTAAATTATATTTTACTTTTAAGTGTTTGGAATTCGGTTTTTATTTCTTTTTTTTTTTACCAATGTTTTTCAATGAGATTAAAAAAGTGATCATATCAATTAAGTCTAAAGCTGTTGGTTGCGACAACATCAGCCGTCAAATCATTTCCATCCTTGAGCACTCCCTTCCTGCGATTACTGAAATGGTAATTTTTTCCCTCGATTCAACAACGTTCACCACCCTTTGGCGGAAAGCCTTTGTTTGCCCACTTCCTAAAGTTCCTAATCCAATTGTTCTTAATCAATTCCACCCTGTTTCTGATCTTCCTTATCTATCCAAAGTGCTCGAGGCTTGTGTGCATAAGCAATTTTCCTCATTTATCCACAAAAACCTACTTTTGAGACGTTTTCAGTCGGGCTTTAAACCTGGTCACAGTACTTCTTCTGCCCTCCTCAAGGCGACCTAGGATATTAGGGCTGAAATTGAAGACAGGGAGGTTTCTTTACATGAAGGTTTTATTCTTGTTAACTTTACGAATGCGTTTAACACTGTTCTGCATGATGAGCATCTTGTTGCCAATGCTATCTCATCTTAAGGTCTCACCTAAGGTGTATGAGTGGTTCTCTTCATATCTTCGGGGACGACAATAGTTGGTCATTTGAGAAGAGTTGTCTTGCTCATGATGTAATCTTCACGCTGGAGTTCTTCAAGGTGGCATTCTATCTCCACTTAATTTTTCAGTTTTGAATAACTTTATCACCCATTATATTAGGATTGTGCGTATCACCCATATGCCGATGATTTGCAACTTTATACTCAAGCAGATGTTAATACTATAAATGATTCCATTGATATAATCAATCAAGATCTCGAAAGTATTAGGTTTTGGTCCGCGCGATTTGGAGTTCGCGTTAACTCAACTAAATGTCAGGCGATAATGGTGGGCAGTTCCAGGTTCATATCGAGGCTGGAGCATCAGAACCTTCATTTTGTAATTTTTGATAGTGAAGTTATCCCTATTAGCAACAGTGTCAAAGACTTGGAGTTGCATATAGATTCAATACTCAACGGGCAACCTGAGGTAACTAACGTTCGTCAAAGAGTTACCGAAAATCTATGATCTCTTTACCGTCTGAAAAACTTTCTGCCTACTGACATCAAAAATGCTTGTACAGTATTTAATTTTTCTCTGATAAATTATAGTGATGTGTGCTATTTGACATGAATGCAGATCTACTTACTCAAAAAACTTGACCGATTTCTAAATAAGTGCATTAAATTTTTTTGAAATATAAAGAAGTTTAATCATGTTTCGGCGTTCCAGATGCGCTAAAAATGGTTACCTATTCAGAAGCGTAGGCAGATGAAAACCTTAATTACTTTATACTCCTTACTTCATAACCCTAATACCTACACCACTTACCTCAACACCCATTTTTCAGTACTTGTGTACCTCTCATAACAAGTTAGCGTATCACTAGAGCCCTTCATTCTGCCTTCAATACCTAGTATTCTCATATGTCCACCTCATCATTCCGATACGTCACACTAAAAGTTTCCGCAATAGGGTAGTTGACTCATATCAAAATTTATTAAAATATTGTTTATTTCTAACAGTATTTGGCATAAGGTTCCACAATATACCGATTTTAATAAATAACAATGAATGATTACTGTAAAATTTTAATTTGAAAATGCTAGAAATAATCTTTTTTTATCTCACGCCGAAAACGCTTTGATATCCTGTGGTCAGGGCCGTGACGTCACTCATATAGTAAACAAAGAAATGTCAAATTTGATTCAACAACTCGTCGATTTGCACTATTCTTTCCTAAAACTGTCAAAAAATCGTCCAAGTCTCCGTTATTATATTTGTAAATATCGTAAATTATTTGTATTAATAGCAAAATCAACCATTGATGTTGGATTTGTGAGAGCAGATAGTACAAATCTTCCGAAAATAGACAGATTAATGGTCAGGAGATTCTTTGTGTATCGCTCTAAACAATATAAGTACAGTTTCAATACTGTTATAATGAAGAACGGTTACAAGTGTACTTGTCAAGATTGTCACGCGGCAGAAGAGAGTTGCAAACATGCATTTTTGGTGTGGTTGCACCATCACAGTGAGGAGCTATTTTGTACAGCAGTTGAATGCTATTGGATAGAATTCTATCTCTCAAAAGTCAAATAAACACTAAAAATATTTACTTCAAGAGAAATGTTGAAAAGAAAACATCAGGATCATGTGTCAAATACCAGTGTAGTACTGCAAGAATTTGTAAATGAACATAAAAAGAGAAAGATTGGCAGTTGTTCATTTGTCAAGCATGAAGAAAATTACTGAAAGGAAAAATATATATACATTCACAGACACAGATTGTGACATATTTCTTAAAAAATAAAAGACCTCTTCAATGAAGAAAGAATAAAGTGCATAGAAAACTAAACCACGAATCATCAATACAGAAGTGCTCTTTAGTTCGAGCTTCGTTATAAACAATAACAGCTTCCATGTGCTATAAAGTCAGCCAGTGCATAACACATGATGGTTCTTTTGTTGGGAAGATTTTTGGTGGAAAATCTTGCAGACACCTACGAGTATAATGAAATGTGGATAAAAGTTGAAAGATGAAGATTTGGGTTGAAATTTGCAAAATGTGACCTCATTTCTGATTAATACCCTGTAATAGTCTATTCAACAAACGGTATCCATAAAATTAGATAAATACAAAATTGTCATGCTCTTTTACTGAAGATAATGTTAATTATCAAAGACGGAAAACTGTGAACAGTATGCTTAACTGAAGTATAGATGCAGATGTTTTGTGCTAAAGCAAACAAAACTTATATACTTTTGTGTTGCTAGCAGTATGTCATTTTGAAAACACTCAAAAGGTGACAATATTAGCTATAATAGGTATTTGTTCTAACAATCTGAATGTCAAAAAACTTATTGATCAAATAGTGTCATTTTAGAAACTATACTACATTTTTCCTAAATTATATGAAAGTGTTACTTCATAATAAATCACTTTACTATTATTTTGACTTTTATTACCTGCGACCTTAAGGCAATATATACAAATTAATAAATTTGATCTAACTCTATTCAACCTATTTCTACTTTTGGAACATATACTATATTTGAGTAACAATGATAAAAATGAGCAACAAACCTATAAAATGTTATAAATCTTTTAAGGTGTAACAGAAAAATAAAACACATGCATTTCAAATTAAAATATTTTGATTCAACTTAAACCTTTACAAGTCATTTTTGTCAAATAAACATAGAACATTTTTTTTAGTGAAGAACATAATGACTAATGTAGTACAAAAATTTATTATGTCATCTTTAGATGTTAGTTATGTATAAAGTAAAGAAAAAAAATGTCTTTATATTATTTATTTAATAAGAAGGGTCTTGTAAATTAAGAAGAGCACAGGCTGACAACACAGCAATCACATTTAATATATTTGTATACGGCTTTAAAATGGATAACTTGCATATTCTTGCGTAAGCTGTTCTGAAATTTACCAGCCATGGTGGCCAGCAGGTTTAATCAGTGAAGATATAACATCTTTCAGTTTTATCAAACTGGACCTATTTACTTCTATGGTGCTTTGGTATATGAATACTTGAGTTATTTTGTTGACATAATGTTGTTCTAGTTGACGGGTCACATTTTGATGTTGTGGCTGAGCATGCACTGCTTTGTATTATGTTGCACAACTTTTATTGCCTTATCAATCTCGTTGTCAAGAGGAGAACAGGTTAGTACACAATAGTTCTCATTAAGTAACCACTGAAAGCAACAAATTTTAATTAGGTACTCAGTAAATTCAAGTAAAAGTTGTTTAGATAAATATATTCATTATGAAACTTTGATATTTTTGTTTGTATTACATACTTTTTAATTAATATTCAATTACATAATTATTCAATTGGTCATAAGTACATATTCTTTTCTTTGAAACATCATCTAGTGTCAGTGTATAACTTAGATTAAATCAAAAAGGCGTAAATGGTCAAGTTTTCTCTCAGTTTTCTGGTCAAGTTAAAATTTGGTTGGTCGGCTGCAGTCAGTTTTAATTCTAACTGAAAGATAAAAATTTAATTAATTTACATACAGATTTGATTTTACATACAACCTAAAAACTTCTATTTTGTTTAAGTTGAAACTGAAGTACCTACACAGATTGAGTTATTCAGTTATAGTACTTACATTAATGTGATTTTCGCAAAAATACATTTGAGTTTCAGTAGATAGTTAGTACAGGATTTCTTTAAGCGAGTGTTAACCAAATATTTCGCATGTCTATATCACTGGGTACGTCTAATCCACAGATTTCCTGGAATCTTATATTCCTGTTCTATTGTCCCGTTCCATATACAGTTTTACTATATTTTGTGATATTTAATAGAAAGCATTGTTTTTGTGAGGTTATTTCGCCCCCGTGCTTTGTTTACTATAAGACTGACGTCATTGCCACAGATAATGAACAGACTATCATGGCTGACCGTGTTTTCGGTCCAAAATTAAAAATCTTAATTTAAAATAGATTTTTTGCACTTTTTAGCCATCGAAAAAAATTATATTCATGTGCTATGGTCAGGCCCCCGTCACTCGCGCAATGCAGCGTTATATTTACCTACCGCTAAGTAGCGCGCCGGCGCGCCGACCGGCAGAGGGCTGCTTCGCGCCGCACGCAAGGAATTTTATTATTATTATCGAATCTGTAACTTGTTTTTTTTTTATAAATTTGTTTTTTGTTTTTTTTTGTTTATTTTATTGCTTTATTGTTCTTATTATTAATTTGGTTTTAATTTCTTTTTTTTATCAATTCTTTTTTATTTATAATTTTCTTTTCAGAACTAAAAACAGGAATTTTATACCTACCTATATCGAATAATTTTCGGTTTAGGTATAAAATTAGACGACACGGTTAGCGCAGAGATCGAGTGATCGCCTAATGCGCAACGGGTCGCGGGTTCGATTCCCGTACGGGACAAATATTTTGTATGGCCTACAGAAATTTGTTCCGGTCTGGGCGTATGTGCATGTGATATTGTATGTTTGTAACTGCACCCACGACACAGGAGAAAATCCTAGTGGGGCGACGTTTTTTTTAAAAAAAAAAATTTTTTTACTAGCCGAAATTCGAAGTAATTCGAACTAATTAAAAAATAACCGTGAGTTCAAATATAAAAAAAAAACATTTAAGTATTTCGTATTTTTCATCAATTCGTAATTTTTTTGAATCTTTTGTAATTTGACAAATGAATAAAATCAATGAAGAAAAAATTACGTCTCGGGCCGGATTAGTAATTTTTTAATAATTTGTATTTTTTTATAAGTTTTAAATGTATTAATGACAATAAAATAATAGTCTATTCTTTTATTTTTTGACATGTACTATTTTAAAATTTTAAATATTTGCGCACTGCCAATTTAGAAGTAGATTATGAAGAATAATTTATATTTAATTTAACACCAATCATATATTTTATCATATTCTTGCAAATAAAGAACTATTATTATTATTATCATATTATAAATTAAAGCACATTTGAGTCAGGGTCTCTCCTCGCAATTACTTTATTTCATAATCCTATATCAATAATAACATTTAAGTTTTACTTTGACCATTTTGTTAATGTTTTTTGTACAACCCTTAAGTTTTCGCTCGATGACGCAATCACACGGTGTACGTGGAAATCTCGATTCTCGGCGCGCGTTCGTAAAGACCTTTTCTTCTTGCAGCGACTTTTGTCTGTCGGTTTTGGCTATTATTATTACTGCGATTCGAGCGTTTCTATGGGAGTGATGTATCTGTTACGTAGTAACTATTATCTAATCTGTGCTATGGTCTAATACAACAATTATGAACATTTTAAGCCCTACTTTAAAAAATGGTCAACTAGCCTATTGGTCACTTACATAAACAATATTAAAAAGTTATTACTTACAACATTTGAAAATGGAACTCTTTAGCCATAGGAATACAATTTGCTTCATCTGACTGTCAATTGTTTTCACATTGTGGCGTCTTTTTAAAAATTGCGTGATTAGCGTGATTATAATAAAATGGATTTAGCTCGGGAAAATTTTTGTTGCATGATTTTTTACGATTTAAATGTAATTTGACAGCTCAGCAGAGCCTCGTTCGGCTTCAATCTGCTTTTGGCGATGAAGCACCATAGAACAAGACGACTATTTATTTAAAGCTGGTTTGCAGAATTCAAACGCGTTCGTGTCAATCTCCATAATCAAATTCGTGAACGTCGCCCGTGCACCGCTGTGAACAAAAAAAACATTAATGCTGTGCATCTTATGATCGAATCAGACAAGCATGTGACCTACCATGAGATCCAGACATCTTTTGACATAGGCGCATGAGTCAAATACAGTCAATCATACACAAACATTTGGGCGTGAGAAAACTGTGTTCTCGATGGATCCCACACAATTTGACTGATGCTCAAAAAACGGACTGCATCTCTTGGTGCCATACTATGCTTACCAGATAAAACGAAGGGGCTGGAAATTTGGTGTGGGACGTATTAACAGGTGACGAAACATGGATTTATAGCTACGATCCCAAAACAAAGCAGCAATCGAGCGTATGGGTCTTTCGAGATGAGCCGAAACCAACCAAAGTGAAAAGTGCCTCGAAGCGGATGATTGCTTCTTTTTTAAATAAAACTGGACAAGTGGCTACTATTGCTTTAGAAAATCATCGCACCGTGTATAGTGACTGGTACACGACCATTTGTGTACCATGAATTATTGACAAACTCCGTGTAAATAACGCTAAACGCCGTATTATCTTCCACCACGACAATGCAAGTTCCAAGGCCAGACAGACAAATGAGCTTTTGAAGGCGAAAAACGTACAACTTATGAGTCATCCTGCATACAGTCCTGACCTGGCACCGTGTGATTTTTTCTGTTCCCAAAAACAAGAACCAAATACACGATTAACGATTTCCATCACCAGAAGAGGCTGTCGAAGAGTATGAAAAACATGTATTTGACGTCACCACGGAGGAGTGGCACAAATGTTTTCAAAATTGGGTTCAATAGTATGAAAAAGTGCATTGACGCAAAGAGTTTGGACTACTAATTTCCAAACCATTAAAAGTATTTTTTTAATTTTGATTCCGGAAACTTTTATTGCGCCTCACGTATTATTAATTCATCCATTTTTGTCCAATCTATACTTTTTGGAACGCCTTCCCTCTAGACTAGAGGTAAGAAACGCCCCAAGCAAGCTAAGCTTCAAAAATAAATTACGAAGGTATTTTAATGAGAAAATTATCTGATTCTTCTAGGCATTGGTAATCAATACATTGCGATTGTCACGTAGGCATTTTAGATATATGCATATTAGTTTATTTTAATTCTTTTATTTATGTATTAGAATTTTATGTTATATGTACCTATTATTATCAATAACTCATTTACGTCCCCACCGAGGGGCTTGAGCCTACCCTAAACTAGGGCTATTTAGGCCTTAGTCAACCACGCTGGCCAAGTACGGATTGGTGGACATCACACACAAAGTGTAAAGAAATTCTTTCTTCACAAGTGTGTGCAGGTTTCCTCACAATGTTTTCCTTCACTGTAAAAGCGTCGAATAAACGTACGTATGAATTCAAAATTTGAAAACTCATTGGTACGTGGCGGGGTTCGAACCACTACCTCCCGATTGGAAGGCGACGGCCTTACGCACTACGCCATCGACGCTTCTTGTATATGTATTATATAATATTCTAAATCATACAGCTGCTCCCTTTGTCGGTACATCTACCGCATTTAGTTTTTCTGCACCAACCTAAGGTTGAGTGGAAGAAAATGCCTCAGAAAAAAAAAATAAATAAAATTAATAATCTGAATAGCAAATAGAATCGAGAAACATTCAAACGGGCACAATTTCTTCGTTCACGTATGAATCATTCCTAATTTTATAGAAAGCTCGTTGCCATGGAATATGCACACTATCCAGTCACGATCAAAAACTTTACCAGAATTTTTTTTTACAAAAAATAGAACCTTCTATATTGAAGTCGGCGCCAAACGATGATCTCCTAGAAAGTGTTAAAAATTTGTCACCGACTTCAATATAGAAGAAGATTTTTTTAAAGTTTTCAGTGTTTTTGAAGTCGGTTCTATTTTTTGTAAAAAAAAATTATTTTTAACTTTTTAGTGAATGAAATCTTTTTAGTGAAAGAAACCCTAATTTAAATTAAATTAGTGTTTTCCTCGATTTTCTATGGGATCCCATCATCCGATTCTGACTTTGGTGACCATGGGACCACCCTTGCAGTATACTCTATCAAAAGAATTTTGGAAATCGGTTTAAAAATGACGGAGTTATGAGGTAACAAACATTTAAAAAAATACAACCGAATTGATAACCTCCTCCTTTTTTGAAGTCGGTTAAAAAGGGTTCTAGCTTTAACATGTAGATTTACTTAACTGATTACTAAATTCATCTTGTTCTAAATTTTTTCTTTGAATTTGTTACAGGTATAGTCCGGTAGAAAAATAAACAGCCTTCAAGGGACGATTATTAACTATTATGTGCAGGTATTATAAATTAATATGTACCTACCTAAAACGTGAACCTTATTCTGCATTATTACGGCAACTATTTTAAGTACAACCGTGGGAAGTTACATCATTTCATACCTAGCCACAGAGCAAACGACGTTTTAGTAATTGCTACAAGAAAATATCAACTTTATACTCTTAAACATAATGCTTGAAATTGCTTATCGCGTTGTCGCTCCAACGCATGAATGAGATAACACATCGTGCTGACACTGACGCGAAGCGACATGTTTATGATTAAAATAATTGTTTTTTAATGGTTTTTACGTATAAATCGAATATTTGAATACATGATAAGATGTGTAATGAGTTTACTCACGCAAAATATGAAATTCCGTCTTTTTTCTGCCGTTTCTGGCTATTGTTACCACAACTTTTGAATGCGCACTTCGGCATGTTTACGTGCCGACAGCTAATCACTCACTATGGAAAGGAACTGCACGAGTCGCGATTGAGCAGTTCTTCACCGGCCTACTTTTCGATCGTTCATGCGTTATCTACTTTGGTAGTAAATCAATGTGATAACTATAAAAAATGACAGAAGAGAAACGGACGCTAGAAAACAAATCAACTAAAACGATTTCTATGAATGTAGAAATGTAACATGCACCTAAAACACGATCATGAACATATGAATTTGACTAACTCTGCAGGAGAGCATAAATCGTAAGATGTTAGATAGATAGATAGATTAATACTTTATTGCACACAAAGAAAACAGAAACACTCACAAAACTCTTAAAATTAATGTGGGCAAAGGCGGTCTTATCGCTGGTAGCGATCTCTTCCAGACAACCTTTGTCTACGGATAATTATTTATATAAGGCAGTGTGCCGTCATAAAAAAAACCAGAATAATTGAACAATTAACAAGCAAATACATACATATTGATTGATGTTGATTTATAGTAACCTTATTATTATTTATTACAACGCCTGTTATAACAAATAAGCCATTAAAACCACCGCGGCATATTTACCTACTACAAAATGACAGGCGCATAATATACCATGGTTTCTATTCTCATATAATTGCTTGGTTGTGGGTTAGGTGGCAACTTACGACTCAGCCGTAGGTTTGTTTTCACGAGAAACAGCAAAGAATGCATTGGATATTCGCCAGAATGCGCTAATACCACAAGGAGCAAATAACGTTGTAAACTCGACTGAACAAACGTTGTAAACTCGACTGAATAATAATTAATTACTATAAGTGTATATTCAGTTAAGTGGTACATAATATGGTAATAACAATATTGCTCCCTGATAGGCAACTCAACACTCCAATTATGCATGGAGCTTATCCAAGCTTTGAAAATTAAAAAAATTGTCCAGCATTTTTCTGACCGTTACCTACTCAATAGAGTTAGATTTATAAGCCTATCAAGTGTTGGAATAATTCTGAACTAAAACTTTAAATCACTGCAAGTAGCATAATTTCAATTAAAGACATCCTTTTCCTACCTACTTAACTACTTAATTCTAAATAACAATTTATTCAAAATAATAAATAAAATTATTTCATCAAAAACAAAGCAAGCTGGTGTTGGTTAAAACAGCTATCGTACAACGTGTTTTGTTATTATTTAAGTTCAGCAAGCAAAAACCGGTCGAATGACGTAACCTTTTTCGTCGCGAGTGAAAAAAGAAAAACGCCTACTGCTGGTGCTCGCTCTAGTGACGGGAAAGACTGTAAACCACTCAACTAGTTGAGTGATCAATCGTTACTGTATGCCCATCAATAGCTAGGTAACTATCAGAAGCTATTGACGAACAGGCTAATATAACCACGCCAAATATGTGCTCGAATCCAAGGGTATACAAAGACATAAAAATGTAGTACCTAATGCAGGGAATAAAATAACTTTAAAAAAAATGACGGGTTGCTCTCCGGGAGTGCCGGCAGAAGTGAAAACTTAAGTATTAACGTTGTGCGTTTTGAATATTTTGGAATGGTTATGGAATAATTTTGCACGAATTGCTTTAATTATCAGAATAAAAGTAC
Source organism: Schoenobius gigantellus (assembly GCA_963935595.1). Classification (NCBI taxonomy): domain Eukaryota; kingdom Metazoa; phylum Arthropoda; class Insecta; order Lepidoptera; family Crambidae; genus Schoenobius; species Schoenobius gigantellus. The sequence continues at coordinate 24,283,117 of OZ012553.1, read as the reverse complement.
TATCTTTTATGTGATAGAATACAATATTTATTTATTGCGCTATCGTACACAAACATGACAATTTATATTACATTAAAAAGTTTATCCCTCAGAAAAATCAACTTCCTGTTGTAACGTTATGCGTACATAATTATATAACTAGTAATAATGAACCAAAATATTTACAATTAAATTAAAAATATGATCAAAACAGACATTAATATACTACTTAAAAACGTAATTTTATAACAAATAAATAATATTTAATTTATACTAACTTACCTAATTAATATTTACAACAAAATCAAATAAAAGCACAATTTAGATTTTTTCTAACAAAGTAAATAAATTGATTAAAACTGTCTCAAGTGACGTGTGACTTCCAGTACTTTTGCCAGCCGCTATTGTTCTCGGCCGGCTTACGTGGACTCCTCACCGCACCTCGACAGTTCCTGCGGCCATTTCAATTTTAATTGGCTACTCTCCATCCGTCTTACGAATTTTCGATCAGGGTCACGTGTCCTGACGGTCACGTGTCCTGACGCAAGTTTAACATTTTTTACCCATTACAAAAAAAGTGTACAACGCCGCTAAAGAAGTTCTCACTTCAAAAATGTGGCGCTATTAAACTAATTCTTGATAATGTCATATTTTCAAGAATTTACTTTAAAAATGGGTAGGTACCCAATTTAATATTTTTAGAGCTTGATGCTAAAGCAATTTTTTATGTTAAACCTTATTGCCACGTAGGAAATGAGACGACTTGGCTTGTTATCCACCGCTACGTCAAACAAATAATTAATAACTTAAAACCTTATACTACTTAATTATAAAGTTTGTTAGCAAATTATTATAGCCAATCAATTAAGAGTTTGTTATTTTTATTACCTGTACATTATTGTTGGGTACTGGATACTCAATAATATACTTAAGTAGGTATTTGTTATTTTAATTATGTGTATTTGTAAAAAAAATCATAAACCAAAATCTAAAAGGTACTCAATTTATTATTATTGTTGGAAGAACTTACTAATATTCAAGAAATTAGGTAACAATAATAATTAAAACCAATATAAGTATATTGGTTTTAATCATTATCAATTTCATATTCAGTTAAACGCAAACAACAATCAAAAAGTTCGTGAACTACGATGTTATTGCGACAAATCACAAAATTCAAAACTAAATTAAAATCAAGATCAGTTTATTCATCAAGTCAAGAAGTCATTTAGTTGGTTTCATTACTATTATAGATACATCGTTATTGTTTTTATTAATTATATAATAATTATTGACTCGATCACACGCATAGAACACGTAGACACTATTTGTATGGGATTATATACATAATATACATAACACAAACATGTTTTTTTTTTATATTATTAAGATATATATTAAAATTTTTAAATTGATTGAGTTGCGCAACTCACCTTAGATTAGGAGTAAAAAGTAGTCGTAAGTCTTAATATAATAATTATAATAAAATAGATCACAATGAGAAGATTCCATGAAAAGAGCACGGACCACGAGTCTGTGGAGTGTTAAATTAGTAATAATAATAAAATAAAAAAAATAAAACATGTTTTTTTTTTATTTTTGGAAAACCATCAGCTGTGTTAACACAAGAGATTTCTTATATAATAATTGAAAGCGCCAAAATGTTCCCTATAAAACCAAATTGTCAAACTGTCATTAACAGTTGTAAAAGACCAGTGTTTGCAAACACACCCTTTTTGTCATCATCATTAAATATATCGGTCAACATAATATAGAATTAGCACTTGATTTTATTTTCATAATATTCCAGCATTCTAAAGAATGGGTGTCGAAGAAACTGGGTTTTGCAGTTCCATGTTTCGCAATATTTACTTTTTGCATTTCATTATTTAGCAGAAGCGTGTTTCGTATAAAGTATTATTCGCAGTTCTCTGTTGTCGCATTATACTATTTCGTAGAATTTTGATTTTAAGTTCCATGGCTGAGTCTTGCTTCTTGCCAAATTTTATGACTCAAGGTAAACAGGAAGTATGTTTTGATTCCCTTCTTGTGAAATCGTAAAATATGCGAAAAAATGCGACATAACGGTCATATCTCTTGATCCCGTTGACTTACAAGTTTAATTTCTGCTTCAGATATTTTTCAAAATTCGCATGCATTCCTCCACATATGGAAATCAAACCGGCTAAAATCCAAAAAATTGGCATTCTGTAGTTTTATGGCATCAATCGATAGGGTCAATCGTAAGGATCATTTAAAACATACTGGACAATATCTATACAGGATAAATTTTGAGGACCCGCCTACTCGTAGGATTAGATAGCTAACATCATTAACTACAACGTTTGTTTTACGAGTTTTACGATAACTCAATACATTGAACAAAAATCAATTTTCAACTTTTTATTGCACTGTCGTGACATTGATAAGTCTATGTTTCATTTATAATAGCCGTAACAGACGATCCGATTTGATTGGAGCCAACCGTCCGACCCCGATCAAATTGGAACGTGTGTACGGCTGTCGGCCCGACATAATTATTATTAGCTTGTTGGTTGCTTGACGGCCCGATCGCTCATCCGACAAGTAGGGACACGACAAAAGACAAAAGTATCGATACTTTGTTATTTAATTTAATTATGTGTGCTTAAAGTAATAAATTAATAATTTAGGGCCGGTTTTTCAATTGTCAGATAACTCTTAACTGTTGAATAAATATGGCGATATGACTGATTTTCTATACAAAAGCAGTCAAACTGTCATTGTTATTCCTCAGATAAAAGTTAACTGACGATTGAAAAATCGGCCCAAACTAAAATGACTCGACTGCTGTCCTGCCAAACCACAAAGTAGAGGAAAAAAATGTATTTCAAAAATTTTGTTTATTTTTTGTTTGTGTTTTAATAGGGTTTTCGTTATTTATTTATTTTCGCACGTTTAGTTACGCATTTTACAGTAAGCTCTTTGTCAAGCTATACTGTTTGACCTTTGGATCGTTCATATGTCGCTTGTAATAGTGGCGGTATTCGTAGTGTCAATGTAAAGCTTGAATGGGAGCTTACTGTACATCCTGCTGTGGATTATAAATTATAAAAATAGTTATTAACAAACATTGCCCTTTTTATGAGTACCTACCTAATATATTATAATGAATTTACAGTTGCTTTTTTATTATTGTTTATACGCACCTACTTAATTTGTTGCTGTTTTCAAGTCACTGACTGACGTTGAAGTACTCTATACTTTGAATTTGAAGTACTGATACTTTTGTTTCAATATTTTTACGAGTACCTACGATACTTTTTTAACCCCCGTCGGAAAAAGAGGGGTGTTATAAGTTTAACATGTGTATCTGTGTGTCTGTGTATCTGGATGTCTGGCTATGGCTTCATAGTACCCAAACGAATGGAACGAATGGACCTATTCAGTGATACAATACAAGGCATCCGAAGGCGATGCCACATGGAGGAAAAGTACCATAGATACCGTAGATATAACTGCGGAAAGATTTCATAATTTTAAATTCAAAAACAAATCCAACCGCATTAAAAGACTGCTAAATAATCACATCGGGAATCGAACCCGCCAAATGAAGAAAATGAATATCCTGTATTTTTATGATACCAATCGATAGAGTCGGATCACAGGAAAAAATATCTCTAATAAACATTACCTGAAAAACTTAAGGAAAACCATGAAATCTATCTGTACCTATTAATTTATTATTTATAAACTTTATAAAATATAAACAAAAGGCGTTAATTTATTTGAGTTTCGCAAAGACAAATTGTGTTTTTGTATTGGCCAAAATAGTATTTTGTATCGATATCGATATAGGTACATAATACTTTTTACGGCATCCCTTCTATTGGATTGCCAACCGCGTCGGACCGTCTGTAGGCGCGTCGGCTACTCATTTGATTGGATCACGTTGGATCCAACCAAATCGGAACGTCTGTTAACACTATAAACGATGACGGAAGATAACGCTACGCTCTCGCGCGCTGTGCGCGTAGAGTTACAAACAATCTAGAGTTTCTAGAGGTATATTAAATGAATATTTATTTTTGTATGAAAGTGAATTCTAACGAATTATCAAAAGTCATAGAACAAACGTTGTAGTTAATGATGCTTGCTACCTAATCCTGCGAACTTGCCGGTACCTCAAAATTTACTCTGTAGGTATATATAAAAGGAGAAGTTCCCATCTATAGACGCACGCACAGCCGTAACCAGAAACGTGAAATTTGGACAGTTGTTTTAATTCAAAATGCGGAAGCACACTAAGAAGGGATTTTAAAAAAATTTTACCCTGAAGGAGTGAAATAGGGGTTGCAAGTTTGTATGGTTTTTTTTTAATTAGCAACGATTTTGATAAAACTTGAGATTCATACTGTTAGAAACATTCCATTTACACGTGTTTCATGATTTATTGGAATTCACCCCCTTAGGGTGCAAAATAGGGGTTGAAAGTTTCTATGGAAAATTTTAAAATCTGCTGCAATTTCTACCAAATTTATTATTAGGTAGAGCTCCAAAATATAAATAACAGTCTTCTGTATAATAGGCCACAAAATTATTTTGCGGAAAAATATAAAATTCATGTCGCCCTTCTTCGCCCGCGTTATTATTATTTTTAAAATTAATTTTAAAAATAATAATAACGCGGGCAAAGCCGCGAGCGGAAAGCCAGTATCAAATATAACGTCAATCAACTTTCGTTTCCACAAGGTATTTACATTTTCTCAATCAGCCGTTCCCAGCACTATTACGCACGGAATGTCAGTTCGCAAAAGGCAATAGTGATTACGCGCACCTTCGTGGCGCTGCTGGTAGCAATCGTTCCACAGCCGTTGCACGGGCACCCCGAGCCCAGCATGGAGTACATAGCACACGCGCTCGTCGTTATAACACGTGAGTACCTGTTGTGTTTACTCGCTTCAGTCGTCTGGAAACTATTGACTATTGATTTATGAATAGAGCTCATGCACCAATACCGAACAACTCATTATGGCAGTCGGTCAAAACGATCGTCTTTTTTTTTCTATTTCTCAAATTTTCCTCTTTGGTAGTAAGTATGTATTTTACGGCAATTTTTAGTTAATAATTAAAAGTGAAATAAATATTTTTGGATTAGTTAAGAATTTTCGGATCGTTTTAAAAGTTATCTGACAAATAGAAGTAGCAAACGTAAGGTCTCTATCGTTGGCTTTATCTTTTAAAGCCTTATCATTGACGTATAAATAAACCTTATACATTAGTACTTTTATTTAATATTCTGTGATAATGACACATTTCCATAAAAATGCTTTTGAATATAAAGCCCAACATAGGTTTTGCCGACATTCATTAGCCCTTTTTAACCGACATCAAAAAAAGCAGGAGGTTCTCAATTCGTCGGAATCTTTTTTTTTTATGTATGTTCCCTGATTACTCGAAGACGCCTGAACCGATTCGGAAAATTCTTTTTTTGTCTGAAAGGGTACTTCACTGGTGTTTCCATTGTCACCATGTCATGATCTGATGATGAGATCCCATGAAAATCGAGGGCAACCCTTGAATTTCATAGGCACGTCACCGTATGTTTACCGATTACTCCGCCATTTGCGGACTGATTTTCAAAATTCTTTTTGTAATCGAAAGAGTATACTCCCGAGGTGGTCCCATTGTCACCATGTCATGATCTTATGACGGGATCCAAGAAAATCGAGGAAAATCCTTGAATTGCATAGGCACGTCCAACGTGTTTCATGTTTTTGCTGAAGATATTCATTTACATCTGGTAGTCATCACATCATGTTACTGAGCTGATGATGGAAGATTTCTGGTAGGTTAGAAGTTCGGGAATAATTCCTTCAGTACTGTTTAGAGCGAAAGACGTTTTATTTTAAGTTATTCTGGCGTTTGCCTTAGCTCAAATTCTAAAACGCATGTAAGTATTATAAACTAAAAAGATTGAAAAAAAATTTTACAAAGAAATAAAACCGACTTCAAAAACACCAAAAAGTCATAAATAATATTGGAATACATACAAAATTATATACTTGCTTAAAATTTGGCACCAACTTCAATATAAAACTGTAATTTTGTATGGTATTCTTATATTATTTATGATTTTTTGGTGTTTTTGAAGTCGGTTTTATATTTTTGTAAAAATGTTTATATCACACCTGTTAAAAGAAGTATTAAGTAAGTATAATATGTACTTATAGGAAGACCAGTCCTTATATTTATTACTAGCTTTCCGCTCGCGGCTGCGCCTGCGTTATTATTGTTTTCCCGTGTGAATTTTATATTTTCCCATAAATTAATTTTATAGCCGTTATTTATATTTAGGAGCTTGAATAATAAATTGCATAGAAATTGAAGCAGATTTTAAATATTTTCCATAGAAACTTTCAACCCCTATTTTACACCCTAAGGGGGTGAATTCCAATTAACTATGAAACACGTGTTCAATGAAATGTTTTTAAGAGTATGAATCTCAAGAGTTATCAAAATCATTGCTAATTTTTAAAAAATCCATACAAACTTCCAACCTCTATTTCATCCCTTCAAGGTTATTTATTTTTTAAATCCCTTCTTAGTGTGCGTCTGCATTTTGAATTAAAACAACTGTCAAAATTTCACCTTTCTACCATAAGCGGTTACGGCTGTGCGTGCGTCTATAGATGGGAACTTCTCCTTTTATACATATACTTATACACGGTGTTTCCTAATAACCAATAAATAATCAATTCATTATCGAAAACTAATTGTTAAATTGGGTTTACCCGTAATGTCATTCAACCCAAAATTTTCATGTAAATCATAGACATGATAATGATACTATGATATACATGAATTGATTATTTATTGGTTATTATGAAACACCATGTATACCTACTCTCGTAGATGAGACGGAAGCGATCCTCTCCGGGATTCCTCGCAACTTTGGAACTGGCTAAAAATCTGCTTTATTGGTTAACCAGTTTTCATAAAATCTGTTAACATTTCAAAATCGTATGTAGATGCGTAGCCATGTGGTATGTTGAAGACGCAGGTTCGAATCTTGTCAGAGGTGATATCTTTTTCCGTATTGATTTATTTAATTTTCATATTTTCATTATTCATTCTAACTCCATGGAAATAGTGGTAGTAATGAATTATAGAAGAAAGAAGGTAGTTTGCCAGAAATGTTGCAAAAAGTTGCAAATAGTTTATTGCACTTTAGCGTATACAACATTATTTGAATTCGAAACTAAATTAGATAAAACTTTCAAGATAACTAATACAAAACGAGGGCTTTACTTAACAATTTCAAGCTTAAAAAGTATCTCCCTCTCTCTACTGTCTTATTTGCGCAGATCTGCTTATTGGAATGATTTTTCTTAACTATCTCTACTTTTTTTCTAAGGCGGTTGAATCTGTTGCTATGCCAAGGGACGAAATTGTGTAACAACAGGTTTCAAAATCCTATTTATCTGTGGATTTGTTAACTGGAGATAGAATATTTTCGTTTTTTGTATGGAGCTATGCATGCATATTAAGAGGAAACACCAAGGTCGAGAGAATTCAAAAATAGGTATTTGTAAAATGTACTGATGTCGCGCTGTGTGTCCGAATAACTGAACTAAGCGCAATAGGGACAACTGCAGCTGGGAGGCTGGGACCGAAAATACCTATGAAAAATACCTTTTATTCGAAATAGGTCTTCGTTTGACCACCAACTCGCCTGATGGTAAGCGACGGTGTGGTCAAGGATGGAGCACGTAGATCTTGATAATATCTATTCACTCTAGCCTTGAAAACCCCAAGATTTTAGCTCTCAGGAAACAAGGAAGGCGGCAGAGAGTTCCACTCCTTTGCAGTACGCACCAGAAAAGTGGACCTAAAACGTTGTGTACGGATTTTAGGCATTTCAATCTGAAATGTAACCACATTGGTACATGGCGGTCTCGAACCCCGGACCTCCCGATTGAAAGGCAAGTGCCGAGTCCACAGCGCCACCGACACTATTGTATACTGTACATTTGTCTGACGCTCCTACGGTGAAGGAAAATATCGTGACGCAACTTGCATACATCTGCGAAGAAATTCAATGGTGTATGTGTAGTCGACCTAAGCGCACTAGGCCAGCGTGGTTGACTAAGGCCTAAACACCCTAACTTAAAGTAAGCTTGAGCCCCTCAGTGGGGACGTATATGAGCTGTTATGATGACCTATCGCTAGTCACCAAATCCACAGATAGAATAATATAACCGCCCGTAACCCGCCCACTTGTTCGGGATCAGGAAGCTCCACCCTTTTTTCGAGGCGTGGGAACCTCTTTACTATTTCAAGGGGCTAAGGCAACTAGACCGCCCACTTGAATATCCGGGTTTACCGGGTCTCGGTTTACCAATGACTATTCCGCTGGCGTAACAATCACTATACGGCTAAACTACCCTCCGGAACCTCTCCACCCCCGGTGGAGGTACGGAATAGCAAAGCCAATTCACCGAAAACACCGCCTGGAGACGAGCCCAGCAAAGAACAAGCTGGATCTTCGCCTAGGGAGGGCTCATCAGGTTGTAAACTCGTTTGTGACCCCCCCCCCCCCCCCCCCAGACGGGTAACCAGGTCCGGACTACAATATCTCCCAGTCAGATTGGGCCACCCCCTCCCTAGCTGCGTATAGTTGGAGAGTGCGTAGGTACGTAGGTCTACCTAAATCCATTGTGAAGATCCATCGCCTCGTTATACGTATTCACTAGTAGTATCTTCCGGATAAATGCGAGTGAAAATTTAAGAGCGTGTTTTAAATTCAAATCAAAATAGAATCATTAGGGACAAAAAAAGTTAAAAATTAAAAATATTTTACAAAAAATAAAAACCGACTTCAAAAACACTGAAAAGTTAAATATAATATAAGAATAGGTACAGACAACATCACACTTCTATATTGAAGTCGGTGCCAAACGATATAACTTTTTCTTCTTTTTTTCTTTTTAGTGAATGAAATCTTTTTAGTGAAAAAAACCCTAATTAAATACCAGGTCACCTTCGGTGAGCTGGTATTTCATTAGCGTTTCCCTCGATTTTTATGGGATCCCATCATCAGATCCTAACTTTGGTGACCATGGGACCACCCTTGGAGTATACTCTATCGAATACTAAAAAATTTTTGAAAATCGGTCCACAATTGGCGGCGTAATCGCGTAACATACACACAAAAAAAAACATACGCATCGAATTGAGAACCTCCTCCTTTTTTGAAGTCGGTTAAAATAAAACTCGACTACTGAAAAATCATCACGTTCCATAAAAGTATGAAACAGGAAACTATAACTCATCTGAAATCGTTACGTATACTTACATAAGAAATCAATATGTTTGCTACTTTACTTTGCCCTAAAGTTTGCGCTTATCACTTAGAATGTTTGTTAGGGTTGGTAACATACCCAAGGTGAGCCTTTTATTGGATGGATATCTTCTTACAAGGTCAATCAATTTGTTATATATCAACGTAGTATACTATTATATCCTATTTTCTTTGTGTTTATTACGTGTTATACTCAATTCCGTTTCTCCACAAATCATACATAAGCTGTTAAAGTTAACATAGAAGTCTCATAACTCCCCATAAAAATTATAATATTTATTTACCTAACCGAAAAGAAAGTGTCAACCTTAATAACGTGTCAATTTATGAAAATTATTTTATTCTGATCTGCATTATTAATTTAATAGATTTGTCGAAATTATGCACCATCCTATTTGTTTACTTATTAAATCATAGGATCTCATAAAGTTCCTGGAATACTGGCTGGACAAATAATTAAGAACAACATCTGTATCACACCTTAGACAGCAATAAAGATTTGATTTGAAAATATTGTTCACTTCTCATGCTCTGAAAGTGCTTATTTGTGCACAAAATCGAATTTTGTTCACAAGTGCATTAATGTATCTACTCATACATAAATGTATCTATATTAAGGCAAAGAAAATGAGCCATACAGCCAAACACAATAAGAAGTTCATAGATATTATAGTCTGGCTATCGGTTCTCTGCACTGAATTTTTCCTTAAAATCTGGTCATGGCATCATTTTTGAATTGTCAAGTCATATTATGGTTTAAATTTTTATGCAAATAAATACAGTAAACCCCTAAATTCACTTTGTCAATAAATTAAATCAATTGAATGAATAAACTTATAGTAAAATAAAAATTATCAAAATAGTTTTTTCCGTCAATGGTCAGTGTTGTTAGCTCTTATTTTTTTGAATTTACCGCTCTTTTCTTGTGCAGAGAACCGATAGCCAGACTCTAGAGTTTGAAATTTTATTATACTCGTAATTACTTTAATTTATTTGCCTTATGTGTTTTTTAGGACATAAAAACAATTTCCTTCAGTATTCAAAACTGTTCTAATTTTACTTTGAATTTTAATTAAAGAAATTTTATGTTATACTTACTACTGTTTTATTTCCTCGCAATCGAAGTGACAAGCAGAGTTTATAACTCGTCCACAAAACCATTTTATCCTCGACATTACTACCATATCACTGCTAAAAGTCTCGGATAGGAATGGTTCGTTTTGTGCACTTGTTGTAAAATCTACAATTGTTCTTATTTCATCACTTTTAAAATGGAATGCGATGTTCATCATTACTATTTTTATTGCATTTTCGCGCTACTATCGTTAGTATACAACACGTTCTCTGCAAATTGTTTTTGATTAAAATGGGAAAAAAAATAATCTTGCGACTCTACTGCTAGAGAAATAATAATAAATCGGCGTAATTGCAGATCACTTGCCTTGCATTGCTCAAAAACGAACGAAAGTCCGCCCCTGTACAACAGTATTTGTACTTAAAGAATTAAATATATAAATAACTTAATAGTACCTACCACATTTTTAACAGACTTCAAAAAAGGAGGTTCTATGTTCGACTGCATATTTTTTTATGTTGTTCACCGATTTTTCCGACATATTGGGCCGATTATTTTTGTAATCGTAAGAGTATACTGCAGAGGTGGTCCCATTGTCACCAAGTCATGATCTGATGATGGGTTCATAGGAAAATCGAGGGAAACCCTTAATTAATATCATAGGCACATCCAACGTGTTTCATGTTTTTTCTGGAGATATTAAGGTATTTGCATCTGGTAGTTATTATATCCTGTTACTGATCTAATGATGGAAAGTATCTGATAGGTCAGTAGTTAAAGGACAGTTCTTTCAATATACCTAATGGGAACTTATTATTGACGCGTAGTTATATTCTTTCAAGTGATTTAGGTGATGGATAGTGGAAAGTACAACTCCTAAACAAATAGTTTTTTTTTGGCGTTTGGGAATATTTTTTCAAAACATTTCACCTACAGCGAAAGCCGTTTTACTTTAAGTTATTATGGGGTTTGTCTAGGGTCAAATTTTAATACGCCTGGATTAAATTAACTTATTAAGATTGAAAAAAATATTTTTACAAAAATAAAAACCGACTTCAAAATCACGAAATGTCAAAAATAATATAAGGCATCGACTTCAATATAAAATTGTGATGTTTTTTGGATTATACAACATTACAATTTTATATTGCAGTCGGTGCCAACAATTAGGTAATGTACCTATTTAGTTAAAATTTGGCACCATTACCACAGATAATATAATACTACTACCAAATTCTTTTTAAAATTGTGATATTGTAGGTACCTATGTATTCTTATATTATTAATATTGACTTTTTCATGTTTCTCTAGTCAAAAATATTTTTTATTATGTAATGTTGTGTCCTAAAATTAATGGTTTTTGAGGTATTCGAGATTTCGTTATTCATAAACAATATTCAATATTCCTAGTACTTATATACTTACTGTTACAAATCCTGCGCTTTTTAATTGGAGGAAAACTTCATCCTATCTTGTGTAGGTACATTGATTTTTCAATGAGGGCGTGAAATAGTAACTTTTGGCAGCATTTGAAGATCTTGATAAAAAGTAGCCTATGTTATTCCTTATATAATTAGCCATCTATTAGTGAAAGTCCCGTCAAAATCGGTCCAGCCGTTCCGGAGATTAGCGGGAACAAACAGACAGACAAAATTTTTTAAAATTGTGTTTTTGTTATTGGTACCCGATATACATTCATACCCATTTAGTAAAAACTTGTTATTTTGACATTACAAACAGACACTTCAATTTTATTTATTTGTATAGATGAGGGAACAGATTCTGTTTGCTTCACCGTAGTCGGGTCAAAATTCAATGACTAAACTTTAAATTTATAATTTCAAACAATGCTTAAAGAAAAAATAATCCGAAAACAAAGTAAGTAAGGTATGGAAACTATCAAATAGCCGCACAATTGCTATATTTGGTGACGGAAGTAACCTTCATAGGATCATATCTGATCAACGCACATGACGATGTGGCCAGCTTTTGTCGTTTTTAATTAAAGGCCAGTTTATTTGATAGCAGAAGAGACAATAATTCGATGAATATAAAATTAGTAGATGTGCTATTCAGGAGTTTATACCAAATAATTGTTGCCGTTACGATTTAACAAAGGGGCAGGTCCACAAGCTGGAAATCAATCGCAATGCTCGGACTTTTTTTTACCTATCTGTTGGAAAAAAATTGAAATTAAAGTAACCGACACAGAACTAATGTCACCTACACAGCTTTGAAAATATGAATAAATAATTTTATTGTTTATACAAGGACGTACAAATACACTATTCCTTATTGCAAAGTGGCAATTTCTTTAGAAGTCGCAATAATGCGGACATTCGGTAGGTCGCAGTACCATTATCTAATCTGTGGCAGTACCAACAATCGTTGTGGCAGCTGAGTACTAGCTAGAGTAGAGTGGAGACTGGAGCCGTAAAATAAGCATGTGGCTTTTGTCTAAGTAGGTAGTCTGATGTTTTTTTTAATTCAGACATTTGTCAATTCAACGATTTTCAGGAAACCTTTAATCTCATTTGAAAAATTAACTTTAACTGATATAAATCTGACCTTGACATCGAAAACTCTCAACCTCAACTCGGCCCCAAAATAAGAAAAACGAGAGGCGTAGAAATGGTCAGTGCTAAGCTAAGTAAGAAATTAATGTGCCAGAGTTTGGTAGGAAAGGTTTAATTCTCGCTGGTACGGTAAATAGAATAAACAGTACTGCAGAAAGTCTAACACAGTCTAGTTCAAACAGCATTATCGTTCAAGATTATAAACCTAGAGGATTCGTAATTCAGTAATTACGAATAACCAAAAAAGTTCATTCAACTGCAGTATACCTACAATCATTAGCGTTTAACAGTGAAAGTGGCCGGATCCCGCGAACCACTGAATGCGTAAACCTATACTTGTGTTTGTGTATCACATTGTATAATGTTTATGGAGCATGCGAGGTAACCAATGAAACGAGAATATTAGAACTTAGTAGTAGGTACTTAAAGCGAAGCGTCTAGTAGAGATGCACCTTATCCATAAAAAAACTTGATCCTCTTACTAGCACGGATGTTTGATATTTGTTACGATGAAATTTTTAACGATTTCGTAGTTATGGTGATAGGATATTACGTGTTAAGTATGTAGAAATGTAAACTAGAATCGAGATTGAATATTATTTTTTCTATCTATTTATTATTTCTATATCCTATGTCCTATTATCCTATGTCCACATTGTTCTATACATTATTATTCAAATAATTGAAACATAGGATTGAAAAAGTTAATTGGTAGTACTCCCATTGATTCTATGATCTGAGTGAATCCATGATTATAATTTAGCTCTTATACAATACGCATTATCCGCCACGCTTAAGCTTAAACTCTGTGTCAAGATTACGTAGCATATTTAAAAAAAGCTATGGTTCCGTAATTTGTCGCGTAGAGAACAATAATTGAGCGTAACAATAGTTGTAACAATCCAATTTGAATAAAAGATATTGAATTTGAATTTGAATTTGAATTCGTAGTAGCCTCATCACGGATTTTTTTTTGTTGTATGAGCCCCACATAGTCCAAGTTGCCCACCTGATGGTAAGTAGCTACAGTCGCCTATAATGCATGTAGTAGTTCCTGTAGAATTAGCAAATATAGAAACCATACAAAAAACCCAATGTACGTTGCTAACTTGTGATATGACATGGCACAGTCACAGTATTACTAAACCCTTCCCACCGGAACACAGAATACAAGCACAATTGCTGGGCAGCAGAAATAGGTAGCTGGTGGTGGAAGTGGCCCAAACAATGAGCCTTTGCAAGACTCATCGCGGATCTTTTGTGCTTCCCCAGATTTTTTTCCGTAAATTAATCTCCACCTACATCCAGTTCATCGCGCTCATGAGCTTGATGATGTGTGGATTGCCAATATTGCCATGTAATCTTCCGGTTTTGGATATCTAATGCCCGTCGGTTTTAGCCTCCTGTAAGCTAAAACATCGCAATGGCATTTCTTCCCTTTCCTTGTAGACCCTGCAGATTTTGAAACTGGCATATCCCATCCTGGGTAACATGGTACCTGCGCAGACGATTCAGACTAGCCACCCTCTGGTAAAATAGCATAACATAAAATAACTAAACTATTAAAATAGTTTACAAAGAAAACTCTATAATGGTAATTAAATTACAGTAATGGTTTGAAGCCGTCTTCAATAATGTGTTTTTCCTATCAATATTCACACGATAAAAACAGCAGACTTTGTCTTCGCCTTAAGAAATCGATTGCTGACATCAAAGAGATACATTTCATTGAAACAATGGACAATAGGCAGAGTTCAGTATGATTTTTCACACGGTGGAGAAACTATCGAATTTAAAGCAGTTCATGTTGTTTATCCAATACATGTAGTACCTATTACAAATTTGTAAGATATCATAACATAAATATGTCATAACATAAGTACTTCCACAAACAGTAACCCGTTTTTTTTTCAAGTGTATATAACAAATATTTGGCGTTTTATTTCAGGATATAACTTGACTTCATAAATATCTAGCGTTTGATCTCTGTTTCGTCTGTGTAATAATTATGTGAGTGTAAACTCATTTTCAAAAATGTTAGATTCTCCATCCAAACTTTCATGCACTATTTCATACTCTTTAAATTTAATTTTCTGTCAAAATTCTAGCTACTCTCTTTCCCAAAGCCTAATTGTAATTTGAGACATTAAAAAGGAGGAAACAGGCAGGCAGGTTAATTAAGCGTTAAAAATTAATTAACAATATTAGTAGGTACCTATGGATAATGAAAAGTATAATAATCATCAACAATTTTTTCTTTTCAGTGTTACAACTATGCCGAGCTGAAATACAGAACTTACAATCTTACAAGACTTGGCTGTCAAACACAATCAATGATGGATATCCTAAATCACTTTCAGAACTTTTCTCCCCAGACGACCCAAGCTTCTCGCCAACTAAACCTATAGTCGTGCTTCCAAATTTGTCGTCTCTTTCTCCTGATTTGCCATCAAGTACGCCTCTACCTCCCATTAGCTATACAAGTTCAGTTTCAACGTCTACTCCTTTTTCAGACACCTTTTCTCCATCATTAGATTTCTCTCAAACCCCATCAATTACATCTAAATGGTCAACAGATACCACGGCCACCATACAATCGCAAACGAACAAACCAATAACAACATTGCAACAATCCTTAGCAACTTCATCTCTTGCACAAACACCCCCGTCTGATCCACCAAACTTCTTCGTATTGTATCAAAACGACCAAAAGCCTATTCAAAATGTTCCTGGTACCCAACGCTCGACTGATGTCACACAAACGTCCATAATAGTGACGCATCCACTATCTACAACTCCTTTCCCATTAACCTCTGTTTCGGATGGAACAATAACGCCATTCATTAACACCGGTACATCTCTGGTAACTAGCAGACCCACTGTAACATTCCGTTCTACGCCACCAACGCCTAGTTTACTGCCAAGCACTTCACCACAAACAACGATTATAGCGAAAGATTGTAATTCTGCAGCAATTATAAGTACCCCGCTACCCCCGGGTGTTACTGGATCGCCTAAAGTACCGTTCCATCCCAATCTGACCATTCGAGTTGTTGCCCCTAAGGGTTCAATAACCAATGTTAAGATTAACCCACCAACGACGACAAAAATGCCAACTACGAAGAGAACTAAGAAACCAAAGAAAAATAGCTACGATGGGTGTTTGAACGCCTGCAGAGGAAGAAAAGATCCAATATGTGCAGTGCCATTAGCGAGTGCTATAATCGATCCAAAGACATTAAAAGGATTTCCATCCATTTGCCATATGGCGTGCCACAATTCATATAAAAAAGATGGTAAGTGCACCATTTTTGTATATTATGCCATTATTTCTCTATCATCGTTACCGAGAAAATTACTGAACTATGGACTTTTGTTTCGTGTTAATATAACATTAGCTTTTAATACTGAGTTTATTTCATACAATATTTTAACTATACTACCGATTTATTCCTAGGCCCATTGCATTTTGTTGGTTTTATGGATAATATTAGAATTTTTTGCAAATTAAAGCCCTTTTTTAAGAGAATGCTGTTGCACACCGATCCTGACAATAACTAGTCGACAGGCATGTGGGACTCTTCCCGACTGAGTGCTGGGCATACCCACTGAACCAACCTCGATGTCCACCTTGTCCATAGTCAGGGACGTCAGGGTGATCCGGGGTCTGGCTGGATAACTCCAATTCTTCGGACCGCCCCGGATCTGCCCGGTCAGCTAAGGTCTGGGTCTTACTTAATACCTGTAGGGGATTAACCTGAACATGGGACGGAACGGACGGATGGGGGCAAAACCCGTTGGGGTTTTACCCCTATCCGTCCGTCTACCGCCCAACCGTCTGCAACGGAGGGTAGGCATCAGGTTTGTTTTCCCGCTCCATCTCCGCTGTCTCCTTCTGCAAGATTACATTCCTCAGAAGTAGGCGATAGCTTCGCATTTTTAACAGTCTTCAAAAAAGGAGGTTCTCAATTTGTCACGTTTGTTTTTTTTATGTAAGTATGTTACACGATTGCTCTGCCAATTGTGGACCGATTTTCTAAATTTTTCTTGTATTCAAAAGAGTTATTCCTGAGGTGATCCCATTGTCACCAAAGTCAGAATCTGATGATACGATCCCAGAAAAATCGAGGGAAACCATTTTTTTATAGGCCACGTCCAACGTGTTTATGTCTTTTCCAAAGCTACTCCGGCATTTCCTTCTGGTAGTCATGAGCAAGATTTGTTTTTTAAATACAATAGACATGTATTGACCCTTACTTATACTCTTTCAAGTTACTTTGGTGAGCTGGTAACAAATTCACTTATAAGATAAAAATCTTTCTAGACATATTTGAGTATAGCGAATAGACAAATAATTAAAGGTGGCTCGCGTGCATTCCTATAAGCATGCACTTCATTCTTACTTAATACAGGTAAAAATTAAGTGCATTTAGTCTGACAGTCCGATAGACACATAACCTTACGAAAATTTATTTTTTACGTTGTTTGGTAACGGAGCCAAGTAGTGCGTAAAATGCTGTAAATTGTAAGTAATCCATACGCTTGATCAGACATTAAATGCGTTCATAAATACTAAACAATCGGACATAGATTTTTAGTTTTAATTAGCAGCGGATACTAAATTGACTTTGATACGTTACCATTAGTAATATTATAATTATTAACTACCTATAACTGTTTATTTTTATTGCTAACACTTTGTGATAATGGGATAAATTTCATTCGAGTAACTGTTCCACTCACACCGACAGGCATTTCTATATTATTAAAAAAAATGTTTGTGACATATAATATTGTAATGTTGGCATTTTAAAAGAGGAGACAAAAAAAATACAAGACCTTCCGAGTTTCTTGCCTGTTCTTCTCGAGAAGGCTCTCCCAATTTCCGAACAGGTGTAGAGTCATTTTTTTTTTCATTTGACTTGTATTTGCACACATCTTAATAATGGTTGGGGTGTGTGTACATACAAGGATTAAATAATTTAGTTAATTAGATTCTTGGTTGAAGATTTTTATGTTTTTTTTTGACGTCAATAAGTGCCTGTAAAGGTCTATATTGAATAAAGATTTTTGAGTTTGAGTGAGTTTGAGCTACTATCCATGTTTGAGTTCTATAAAGAATTGAACGTGACGTTCGAGCTCTAGGTAGGTGGGTAAAGGAAGTGATATTAAATATTTCCCTGTAGGAAATGAAGTTTTCAAAGCTGAAGCTAGACAGCGCAGCAACTAAGCCAAATCTGAATATGTTAAAACTGCAAAAGTATCTCATTTATCCATTAACTCAACAACATCTATGCACATTTATGTATTTTCTGTTTCAAAACGTCTTCATAGCATCTGTCAACAATATAACTTACATCATCGGCAGTTCTGATGCGAACTTTGTCTCTTTCAGCGTACGAAAAGCTCATAGACGGGCGTTGCGGGCGACTGCGTACGCGCATCATATCCGTCGACAGCCAGAAGAAGATCCAGAGAGACGAACTTAAGAAGACCGAATACAGCGTCTTAAACACCGGACCTAAGACCGTTGTAGAGTTCGCACATGCTCCACAACTGGAAAAATAACTATTTTTCTGATTGACCACAAAAAAAACAATGTTTGTGCGTATGTCATCCACCGCAGGTTCCAAAAGTAGGGGATGCATAGTTTTTCGTCCATTTATGCCACCTATCAACTTGTATGTAAAAAAAGTAAAATTAATAAATAAATTAAAAAACATTATGGCGACTTGCAATCGTCTCTCTAAATACCTACGTTTAACGACTACGTATTTCAAAGTAATGACAGAGATATAATGATTACATACCTACCTAAACACATTTAGTCAGCGTCATTCGTATATTTATTGAGTGTTACGCAACCCTGAGTTTTCTGAAACATTTGAGGCTTAATAATTAGTGACACTGAATAGATTTAAGTATTTTATAAGTCAACTCATCTCACATATTTTCATAGAAATATTATGTGAGCGACGTGTAGGTACATTGTTTTTTACACAATGTTCGTGTGTGTATATAAAAGGAGATACTTACAAAAAAAAATCAAACATGAGAATTAATATTGTATTTAAGATTTACATTAGTTTATGTATTATTATGCAGTACTGACTTAACATAGATATATTGTATTTTCAACTAACATAGATATATTGCATTCTCACGGGTCAGTAATAAAATATTCTATGACACACGTTATAAATGTTATTATAAACAATCCTATTTTGTAAAGTACGCTTACATGTTATTATCTACTCCGCCTACATATTTATTTTGTACTAAAACAGTCTTATTATAAGTCATAACAACACCACATCCCATCTCAACGGAATCATTAACTTCATTTTTCTACGATATTATACCACGGATGATTCGTCTATGATTATACTTAAGAGCACTCATAAGTTACTCTGTGGTCCAATTTTCTGTTGTTTGATGTTAGAAAACTAAGTGAGTGATTATAATTAAATTAAGCATAATTTTTAATGCTATTAAAAAAAACAATATTATAAATTATTTTCAGGCGTGTTTTACTGCATGCATTTTGCATGCCTAATACCATTCATAAGACTTTGCGTACCCATGCCACATGAGAGAAAATCATGTGCCCATGCATAATAAATACGCAATGTATAATATACATTGCAATGTAGTATAATGGACATTTTATGTCGCAGATAGATTACAGCAGTTTTAAAAAACCGGCCAAGTGCGAGATGAACTCAGTTCCGCAGTCTTATCTAAGAAAACTAACATACTTAATATACTACTACTCCTTCATTTCAAGTTTGCCGTTGCCTCCGCTCGCGCTTCACCGCACCTCACCCCCCCTGAACCCTGAAAAGTATGGGTCGCACTTAGCGTTGTCAGACGTCCCGTATTGTAGGCATAGTTTGAAATGTCCCGGAGGGACCGACTCTATCCCGTATTTGAACCGTTCTCCATTTTTATTATGAAATCAATCGATTATTGTCTTGAGACAGGTCACTGATTTATGAAATAAATGTACCCCTATCTGAATAAAAAGCGAGTTGATGACCGTTTTTATTACTTTCTAACAAATAAAAATACTTAAAACTGATTCGATCTTTGGAAAAATATTAACAATAGAAGTTAAAAAATAAAATTCGTCTTTGTCCCGAGTAAAAAACTGAAGTACCGTATTTTTGCCCATTTAAGAATTTGTCCCTTATAGGCTGGAAAAAATCTGGCAACCCTAGTCGCACTGTTTTTCGACGAGGGCGAGGCACGGTGACGGGCGAGTGGAGGTGACGGCAAACATGAAATGAACGGGTAGTAACTACATATTTACGGTTTTCTGATTGTTTCCTTTACATTTGCTGTAAGACATTGATTGTTGCCAAATTTCATGGTTCTAGGTCAATGGGAAGTACCCACAGAACACAGAAAGAGGTGTGTTCTGTGGAAGTACCCGTACCGGATGTAGGTTTTGACTCCCTTGTGAAGTCGCAAAATACGCGAAAGTATGAGGCACTAGCTTTCCGCCCGCGGCTTCGCCCGCGTTATTTTTGTTTTCCCGTGGGAATTTTATATTTTCCCGTAAGAAAATTACCCTATGTCCTTCCCCTGGTCTCGAACTATCCCTATACCAACTTTCATCAAAATCGGTTCAGTAGTTTCGAAGCCTATTCAATATAAACAAACCAAACAAACAATCAATCTTTCCTCTATAATATTAGTATAGATGAACGGTCATGTCTTTTGATCGCGTTGTCTTAAAGTTCTCTTTTTCTACAGCTGAAAGTGACTGTAGATTTGATATACTTAAAGGATAGGTATGGCTAAAAATGTATCAACCAAAAACCCAGAATCGACTGGAATGAAAAATCCATAAACTAACCATGATACATTTTTTGTTGTAGGATTCAAATTTTGTCTATGACTTTGTGTCAGATAAATTTTAAATATAGAGACGTTTTGTTTTATTGTGTCGTGTTGTATTGTGACGCGTCAGAAGCGTATCGGTTGCATACATTTAATATGGCTAGAAACACATTATTACAGTGTGTTGTGTCGTGGCGCTAATGTGTTTGTAACCATAAAAAATGTATGAAACCGATACGGTTCTGACCCCTTGTTTACACCAAGAAACAAGTAAAATACTAGTTTCATACAATACTTGTAGAATACTTGTCAAAACATAATTATTTGTTTTATACATGTATTGCAACTGTTTCAAACATTCTTTCGTTCATACTGTGTTGCCAACAAGTCTCTAAACAAGTATAAACCACATCTGCGTTTACACTTAGATCTATGACATGTTCAAACTAGTCTGATACATTGACAGCGTTTACACTTACAAAGAGCAATCGTGTTTTTAACAAGTTTTGTTTATTTCACTGAAATTTATGTATCATACTAATTTAAAACATGTTTTAAACTCTATCCATGCTTGTTGGATAAAGTTTTAAACTTTTACCGGACGGACCGTATTATTTTACGGGGGGAAGAGAAGAAAAAAAAAACAAATGATGTTAAATAGATGTTTTTATAAAAAAAAAATTTTAATTCATTGTTTTTATTTTATTTATAATAATTGATGTGTCCTGAAGCGTCCCTAAAATTTTCCAGTGATAAAAAAATAACCGTGTAAACAAGTATACTGCACTCATGAAGTAAAGTTCTACAGCATCTTTACTTTCCATTGTGAGTAGTCAATTGAGTAGAAAATATTAATGAAACTACCGGACTGGCGTGTCATTTTCTACAAGTTTATCTACAAGAAGTATAAAACGTGACATCATAAATATGTAGACAACTAGTAATTCAGAAACAATTTCATACAACAAGTTGTATACATGTTTTGTATTCAACAAGTTTTATACATGTATAAGAGTGTAAACAATAAACGAAAACATTGCATAAAACTTGTTAAATACATGTAATATACCTTGGTGTAAACGAGGGGTGACGCGTCACACTCACAACACAACACGACACAATAGTTTGTTTCAAGCGTAAGTTTGATAGAAATGGGGTCAGATATATATCATTGAGTTCTTTGGATTACATTTGAAAAATGTTTCATAATTTTCATAATAACCAATAAATAATCAATGCGTTATCTAAAACTAATTATTAAAATGTGTTTACACGTAATGTCATTCAACCCAAAATTTTCATGTATATCATAGACAGATGTCTATGATTTACATGAAAATTTTGGGTTGAATGACATTACGGGTCATTGTAGAAAAAGAAAACACTATAATGTATTTTTAGTTACAAGTATCTATGGTAGTTGATATACTCATTGTTAATGTCATATTTTCGTTTCTGTTGACTCTGTTTTTTTTATCCATCTCTTTTCAGTTTGTTATCTCTACGTGTTCCTGAGATAAGGAGACAAATTTCCTTGACATAATCAACGAATTGATCCGATAGAGTTTTGTATTTCCTTTTGAAGTAACCCCAAAAATAGTAAAATCCGAATATGTAAGTACTTATAAAACTGAGGTATTATAATAAAAGGAAAATTATAATCAATAATAACGTTTATTTTTATCCTTACAACTTATGACAACATAGCTAACATGATAATGTTTGATTTAACATGTCACTTCTCTAGCCAAACACTCAGTTATTAAACTCTAGGTACTCGAGACAGTAGTCAACTTATTCTCGGACAAAACTAGTTGCGATACATTGTTGCGATAATCGTTTTAAACATCATTAATTCCTAGAAATGGATTATCGACTTAGCCGACAAGTATTACATACAATACAATATTTACAACAGATTACGACGCAGGTATCATTACATTTAGATGACGTTTTGCTTAACAAATTTACAACTCTACTAAAGAAGTAACATGAAAATCATTCTTAGTGACGATTCTTTTGGCAGTGAACTATAACTAACATTAAATAAACGCGTCACTCTCGCAGGCATTCTGTTCACCTATTTATAGAATGTGTGTGGATACCATTCACTGTATTTAACGAGGACGGAAAAAGTAAGTAGCATTACGTAACTAAGTTCGACCAATATATAATACTAGCTTTTGCCCGCGGCTTCGCTCGCGTTAAATTCGGGGTAACACCGAAGATTTCAAAAAAAGGCAGGTATCTTTCGTTGGTAACAAAGAGTCTGTGTACCGATTTTTAGCTTCCTACCTTGAAAACTACAAATGGCCCATATAAAATTTCACCCCCTCTTTTAAGGGGTTGGGGGCAGATTTCCAAAAAAAAATGATGCACGATTTTTTTGTTAGTCACAAATAGTTCGCATACCAATTTTTAGCTTTCTACCTTGAAAATTGCGGAATGCTCCATACAAACTTCCACCCCCCATTTTACGGAAGTGGGGGGTTAGAAAGAGACAAAAAGTAGCCGATGTCACTCTCCATCCATTCAACTATCTCCACTTAAAAAATCACTTCAATCCGTCGCTCCGTTTTGCCATGAAAGACGGACAAACAAACACACACACACACTTTCCCATTTAGAATATTAGTATGGATTAGCCAGTGCAGCATATGCCTGAAATTTTGACGCGAGAAACTAACAAAAAATTTGTGAAGCTAAAATTAGTTAACTACCATTAGAATCATCACCGTTATATCTATACAATCTTTTTCTATACATATAATCAGTCAACTCATTAAACTAGGCACCCAAAAGAAATCTCGGATCCAAATGGTTTACTACACTATCCAGACACAGCATACCTAATACAATCGCACACGAGATTAAAATGGCGACGTCATTAAATTAATAGGCACTTTGTACTCTGTAGTGATAGTAAAGTGAAAGCGTCCATTTAAAATAGAAGTCTGTTACATCGTCGTCATTATAATGGTAACAGCCAATAGACGCTTAAAATAGTAAGAGTCTATTACATCGTCATCATTATAATGGTAAGCCAATAGATACCCACTGTAGGACACAGGACTCCTAGAAAGATCTCAAACTGAGCTGCTATCTATCGGGCTCTTACTACATTATATGGATGGCTCTTACTTCTTTACCAGGCAAATATGGAGATATTTTCGTGGTAAAGATTGTCTACTATATTTTGTCTATCACTTTCTTGTGACACATTGTTTTCATTAAACCATTCCAAAGGTTATATTAACTTCATTATTAATTACTTAAAGTATGAACACAAGGTCCCATCCGCAGACATGAATATAAATAGATACCGCGCTAATACTGCGCCTATCAAAAAGAAAATCAAAGCTCCTTTTTTGATGCTGTTTCTTGAAGTTTGGAACTCTCAAATTTCATGCTATTTAGCAGAATTCTACTACTAAAGCTTTCTTGTTACAGCTGTTGAATAAAAAGTGGTTTCAGCAAGTGGAGGCATTGTCGTTATCTAATTTGAATCATGTCTGTGGTCACATTGATAGCAATATTTTCTTAATTTTAAGAATATTTATCTCAAAAGTGGCGTCGTTAATATCAGCCATAATACGCCCATTGCTGGGCACAGACAGTAAAATAAAACTATTATGTCTCCCTGTGACAAATTAGCACTGTAAAAACAACGGCCAAATATCGAATGATATTAAGTATACGTAATTCTGTACTATTATAGTGGGCTTTTAATACAAATCTTAAAGTAGTCATTAATTATTTATTTTTCAGCTAAGAATGACACTTTTGGACCATCAACACTCTAACTTAGTAATAATTGTTAAAGAGGTAGATTGCATTTCATGTGATGATTCTTGAGCGCGACTACAATCTATTAATAATATATTATCCATTAACTACACCCCCGGACACCTAAATCGAGTCACCTTGCTCTTTTGGATTAATCGTCCATAACTTTTACAAGGTGGCTCGATTTAGGTGTCCGGGAGTGTATATCAATCCATTTTCGTCAGCCTACTAAAGTAAATATTTACAAACTGGCTCTACTATAACACACATAACAAAAGCCATGAGAAATCGTGTGAAGCTTATCACTCATTCGTTTTCTGTTAATTTACAAAAAAATATATACAACTTTATTCAACTACACCCGTACTGTATTATCTACATTTGCTTGTTAAAACAAACTTTAGTACCCGCTGTGGGCACAAGAATGACAAATATGTTACCGTTGCTTTTTACTAATGAAACATTACAGCCAACATTGTACAGAACGACTGACGGTTCCTGACCAGTCTGAAGTTTGCCCGTATGGTCACGGTAATATATAATACAGTATGTGCACTCGGCACGTAGTAACTATTTAGTAATCTGTGACTCGTCCCCTCTTTGAAATTTTATACCTACGGCCCATTGATTTACTACCAAACGTAGATAGAGCGCTTCATACAAAAACGCGCTTGAAATTTGTCACCTAATCGACTATACATTTGTACTCGCTGATATATACTTGAATATGCCCGCCCGAATGAAAATTACCATAAACAATGTACCGTATTTATATCGAATTCAACCTTATTCTGCATTATTACGGCAACTATTTTAAGTACAACCGTGGGAAGTTACTTCATTTCATACCTAGCCACAGATCAAACGACGTTTTAGTAATTGCTACAAAAAAATATCAACCTTATACTCTCGAACAAAATGCTTGAAATTGCCTATCGCATTTTCGCTCCAACGCATGAATGAGATAACACATCTTGATACGACGCCCGTGCGAGCGAGACGAATGTGATGTACTGACACTGACGCGAAGCGACATGTTTATGATTAAAATAATTGTTTTTGATTAGTTTTTACGTATAAATCGAATATTTGAATACATGATAAGATGTGTAAAATGAGTTTACTCACGCAAAATATGAAATCCCGTCTTTTTTCTGCCGTTTCTGGCTATTGTTACCACAACTTTTGAATGCGCACTTGGGCATGTCTACGTGCCGACAGCTAATCACTCACTATGGAAAGGAACTGCACGAGTCGCTATTGACACAGTTTAACAATCATACAGTTTAGAAACGCGTTTGATGTTGGACGACGCCGCCGGCAGCGTGGGAACTTACGCCGTCACTCGCAAATGTGTAAGGGTTATCAAAAAAGAAAAATAATTTAAATGCGATTATAATGTAATTTATTTACAAGAAGTAGGTACCCATATACCTAACTACATTTACATTATGCTAGGTATGTTAGGTAGCTATGTCAGGTAGGTGATCAGTGTTCGTAGGTGAATTAAAGTACAGACATCGAATACCTACCTAAGTTCGCCATATTTTAAAGGTATAAAAATGTCTACAAAGTAAAAAAAAATGCATTAAACTTTTTTTTCGTCTTACGTCATCCACGGAAAGATACCTAGGTAGCGGCGATACATGTATTATAGAGTTTATTCATAGTTCAGAATTAACTATACTTTGAACTAGTGGGCCCGGCAGACGTTATCCTGCCCGATTCCAGCGCTACTTATTGGGTCCAACTTTACGTTTAAACCTTCCTTGGATCTATACAAACACACACAGAAAATTTCGTAAAATTCGTTCGAGCCGTTTTTTAATTTCTATTGAAACTTAATTTCTTATTGTATTTTGCGGTCGAAAAACATCCGTATACAGAACAAGTGTGCACCATTATAAATAATGTAATAAACAATTCACGTAAAAAACCAATGAATTTCGCTCGCGTATCACACAGTCACACACAGTCGTTTCCTTCAACCCTCCGCGTTCGAGTAAACAAACTCGGCGAGTTTGTAGGCCACGGACCGCGCCGCCCGCTTCCCCGTGAGTTCCCCGCCATTGCTCTGCGCAAACACGCTCGTTTCGTAACTGTATGATTGTTAAACTGTGCTATTGAGCAGTTCTTCACCGGCCCACTTTTCGATCGCTCATGCGTTATCTACCTTTAGTAGTAAATCAATGCTACGGCCGCTCGGCATCGCTTTGTGCGTGGCCCGCGATAGGGCTGCTCGCTCCGACCGTGCGCTCCGTTTGACTCGTGCGTATGCCCTGCGGCGAACTGCATTCGTGACAGCCTTTGTAGCTATGCGATCCGAGTGCTATCCCAGATCAAGGCGCGTAGGCATAGCGCGTGTTTCGACCCTTTCTATGAAGTCATTCTACTGTAATATACTATTACTGTGGTATGGTTAAGCAAATCGTAATTTTAAAGGTAAAGGTAAAAAGGAAGAGTGAATTAATAGATGCCAGTTTACTTGCCTTTAACATTATTTTGAGATCCCTTGAGGGTATCTCTTTATTTTAGTATGTGTGCTTTAGTTAGATTAACATAGAGCGAATTCAACCGAAACTGCATTTTTGGAGTAGGATAAACATTATTTTATAAGTACACTTTGTGATTGTTGGATTTGATTTAAGTAACTGTTCCAATCACTCCAACAGGCATCTATACTACATAATATTAAATCAAGGATAATGTTTGGCAAAAACTATTATTCAAATGTTGGCAATTTAAAAGAAGAGATAAAAAATGTTACCTTCTCAGTTTCTTGCCTGTTCTTCTCGGTAAGGGTCTCCCTTTTTTTTATATATTTGTTTCATTTCATTATGGTAAGGGTGAAAGTATGGTTGAAATAATACATTGTTTATCTTAGTTTATTACATTTATAAGCAGATTTTTTGGTAAATAAGATTCTTATATTTTGATTGACGTCAATAAATGCCTGTAAAGGTCAATATTGAATAAAGATTTTTGAGTTTAAGTATTATTTCTTGCATTTAATTTGGAATTAAAGCAATGAATTGTATTTTTAATATTTCAGTAAAGTCATTCACAAATGAAAAATAATAACCCATGAGTATCCAACAGTAAAAGTACTTTATTCTCCTAACCTCAGTTTTACACAAATTGTTAATTATATGGTCTTTCTCAAACTTGATATCTTCTGGCCAGACTATTTCGATCAGTAACTAACCTACAATATTTGAATGTTTATTTTAATTTTTATTGTTATTGCTTATTGCAATATTTAGGACACATTTTCTCCGAAGCGCAATTGGGATGATGACTGAATTCAAATTTTTACGTCTCGTCATTAAATATTAAAATGCCGTGGAAAAAGATGCAGTCCTGTGAAATCAGAATTAAAATCGGCTTAGAAATACATTAGATACAAGCATTTTAAGTTGTTAATTTGAAGGCGATTAGACAGAGAGATCCGACATAAACCGTGACGTCATTGTTGAGTACGGCCATATAAACTCCTTGTAAATTGCCGTTTTGCTAGAAAGAGATGGAGAAAAATCTTTAATACCCTATATCTTGGTTGTTTTTATAGTTATTCGAAAACCGATTTTTTCTTTCTGTTTATTATATGAATGAGCTTCTATTAAAGCAAAAAAAAATTTTTTTGTCATCTAGCCTATTGTTCCCCCCTCCCCGTATATGTTGGAAAATTTACTAAAAATCCTTAGAAAACAAATACTGTACAAACTACATAGAAAATCGTGGTAAAATAACATACGAAGGTATATAATAATGTCACGCCATGTTAAGCTACAAACTCTCTACTGCGCTTGGGCCGTCACAGACTTGGCCTTTTACTTTAGTCATTAAAGATACTTTAGTCATGGAAAATACCTTAATAAACAAAAATATTTTACTGCCAAAATTAAATATAAATATATAAATGAGTAACAACAAACATCATAGTCTGAAAAGTTATTTCATTAATTTTAGAGATTATCCCAAGTTATTATTGCTTATTATTGTTGATGCTTTACTGAAGCATCAATAATATAATATAATAATACTGACAATAACATGAACATAAGGTGAACTGAGAAAGCAAATTTTTCTATCATTATTGCTTATCATCATTAACAGCTATGATTATTTTTATCTCGAGTACAAACACTATGAGTTCTGTATTTTCAGGTTATTTTAAGTGGATAGCAATGGATAATAGAAATGTGTTTTTTCCTGAAGTTATACATAGTACAATAAATGATCAATTAAATTACTCTCTCTTAAATCTTAAAAACAAAATTTACAATCTGTATAAAAATACACGAATTTCTCTAACTACACAACTTTACTTATTTTACTGCACAGGTAGTTACCATCACATTTCATTCGCTATTCTAGCTATTCGAACCAAACTTTTCTTTTTCCATTTGTTGGCGAAAGTGCGTCTGCGATTTCGCCAAGCCAATGCAAAAATTGATAATTTAACATCATTATAGTATAAAATGTTGTGACACACGTACTCAGACGTACTGTCATAAAAATGCCACAAGAAACAAAAGTACCGCAGTCAAAGCTGTACGGGCTAGATCCCACAGCCATCCCAAAAATGGGAGAAGAATTAAAACAACAACACGAAATCGACATCAGAACCTTTGTTGGAAGTTGCCCTGTTGCTGGCCTGACGCGGCCTGCTGTTGGCCGCCGAACATCATTTGTTGCTGTTGATGAAACTCCTGTTGGCCGCCCCCCGTATTGTTGTTGCCTTGGTTAGGACCTAAAGCAACAACGATAAATATTTATTGCACCATACGGATGCGTTCATTGACAATAGACTACAAATATACTTCATGACACAAGAGAAGAAAGGAGACTGCAAATAATGTTGTAATGTGCAGTACAAGTACAGAATTTGTATCATTATAATTAAAGGAATTTTTGTTTTAGGTTGATTTCAATTAATTATCAATATCCTTTACATCGGGCGTCGGTGGCGCTGTGGACTCGACACTTGCCATCTAATCGGGAGGTCCGGGGTTCGAGACCGCCATGTACCAATGTTTTTCGTTTTCGAATTCCATGTGTACATTTGTCCGACGCTCCTACGGTGAAGGAAAACATCGCGAGGCAGCCTGCATACATCTGCGAAGAAATTCAATAGTATATGTGAAGTCGACCAATCTGCACTGGGCCAGCGTGGTTGACTAAGGCCTAATCACCCTAACTTGGGGTAGGCTCGAGCCCCTTGTGGGGACGTGTATAAGCTGTTATGATGATCCTTTACATGCACTCCAATAACACCTGTTTTTCTTTTTCAAAAGTAGAATGCATTCAAGCACATTCCCTTCGCCTCCACACCAATGACAGGTGTGCCAGGTTTATTATAGTAATGCAAATCTCGGAATTCATACCACTGGAGGTGCCATTACGTGGCTAGAATTTTGCCATGATCAGAGGTGATGAGGTCTCGTTACTACATTCGCACACATAGGCTCGGAATAATAAACGCGTCTCAAGTTGAGAGCGATCTTAAGTTGCAGTTTTGACGTTTAATGTATGGAACATCTATTTCTGTCAAAAGCAGTATCTTAAGATCGAACTCATACTTGTGATGCAATTATTAATACGAGCCATAGTGTATTACCGAATAACCGCCTTGACCGAATATCGGTTAGAAGGACAATAACCTTTTTGTTTCGCCGTAGACGGGTAAAAATAAATGTATATGTATAACAAAGCATGTTTTACATAATTACCTCCCATCCTCATTCTTTTCGCATTATTCGCGCCGTGGTCATGACTGTTGGCTTGCACTTGGTTTTGTTGAGTCTGTAACATGGCCATTAACAAATTTTTAATACTTTTAAAATGATAATAATAATATTATACAGAATTTTTTTCACAAATTATTGTGGTCAGCTATCAAAAATAACGATTTTCAAAGTGACATTTTAATATCAGCGTGGAAACGACCATCCACAGTACAGGAATCACATGTACTGTAGGTGACTGCAGCCACTTACCATCAGGTGGGTAGTCTGCATGTTTGCCAAGTAACGACGAGTTTCAATATCCTATCTGGATTTTTAAAATGAAACTTTTATTCTATCGCCTTAAATTTTTTCATGCATCTATCGCATGTTGCATTACAGCTGGCTGTGGAGTAGGGGTAAAGTGGAAGGCGCTAGGCAGAGCAGCCAAGGCTATATGGCGACGCGACGCCCACGGCTCGCATCAGTTGACCGTGTAGCATTTATATTCTCACTCATTTAATTAAATGCGCAGGATCCGAAAAAAAGTTTCACTTGTATTATGGTTTCATATTTGGCCGAAGATAGAATTTTGATATACTTTGTATGGAGCTAATTTCAAATACCCTGTCACTATTAACCAAATCCACAGATAGAAGATTGTAATTGTATAAAAAGGCCGTTAGTGGTATAAAAAATGCAGTGACTAATGAAGAGATTACATATTTGTGACACACCAAAGAATGATACTGCACATTGACAGCAATCGAAACTGTGACGTCTCATCCAGCTTCATTTCCGCTAAAAGTCATGTGACACGCAAATTAAACATTACGTTTTTACGAAATTTTACCTATTTTGTACTGTTTGCCAAAAATGGATCATGCAAAAATAAATTATTAATCATAAGCGATCATTTTGGACAATACCCAAATTATATATTACCAACTTTTGACATCATTCATTAGGGAGCAACAATTTGCCGCAAAAGGCCGCGCGTAGTGCCCACCCCAGGATGTTAGGCTACCGTTTCAAAATTCTATGATGGACGCCAAACAGTGATAACTTCTAACAAAAATCGAAGGCCAGGCCCCCCCAGAAAAAGAACTCTAGATACGCCAATGACCCAATCTATCAAAAACAATCTGTCAAAAACAATCTGTCAAGTGAAATTTCACACTGACAGGTACGAATTTTACCCCCGCCCCGTAGAGCCGATAAACTTTACTCTCACTTGATGTCGTTCAGAAATATAATTCTCCTTCTCAATCGGATAAATATGTCAGTTTCTTTTTCCGAAGGTGAAAACAAAATGTTTCTGAACGGGCCCTATGAAACAGTTGTAATCCATCACTCTTCAATAGTATTACCAAGCGTAGTGTTTCCTTATCAAAGACCATTGTGAATCTGACTGAATTGCAGCAAACTTGAAAGCACCCTTAGTTGTAAACTTAAGTAGTTAACTATTTTGTGTAAGCTGTTCATGTTATATAAAAACTCTTACTGTCAATATGATTTACTAGCTTTCCGCTCGCGGCTTCCCCCGCGTTATTATTGTTTTCCCGGGGGAATTTTATATTTTCCCGTAAAATAATTTTGTTGCCTATTAGGTATATAGAAGACTGTTATTTATATTTAGGAGCTCGAATAATAAATTTCATAGAGATTGGAGCAGATTTTAAATATTTTCCATACAACTTTCAACCCCTATTTTGCACCCTTAGGGGTGAATTCCAATAAACCATGAAACACGTGTTCAATGACATGTTTTTAAGAGCATGAATCTCAAATTTTATCAAAATCATTGCTAATTAAAAAAAATTTTTTTTTTAAATCCCTTCTTAGTGTGCGTCCGCATTTTGAATTAAATCAACTGTCCAAATTTCACATTTCTACCATTAGCGGTTACGGCTGTGCATGCGTCTATAGATGGGAACTTCTCCTTTTATACACGGTGTTTCATAAATTAACCCAACATTTTCATGTAAATCATAGACATGATGATGATACTATGATATACATGAAAATTTTGGGTTGAATGACGTTACGTGTAAACACATTTTAATAATTAGTTTTAGATAACGCATTGATTATTTATTGGTTATTATGAAACACCGTGTATATATAGATCTATACTCACATTAGGCTGTTGCTGTTGTTGATTTTGTCGTGCTTTAGAATCGCTTTTGTCTTCTTGATCATCATCTGTTAAAAATTCCCTCTTTGGATATGGTATTGGGCATCCAG
Source organism: Schoenobius gigantellus (assembly GCA_963935595.1). NCBI lineage: Eukaryota > Metazoa > Arthropoda > Insecta > Lepidoptera > Crambidae > Schoenobius > Schoenobius gigantellus. The sequence continues at coordinate 24,250,540 of OZ012553.1, read as the reverse complement.
CGAACACATCCTTTAAAAAATGTTATCAGTAAATAATTATGTGATCTCTACATATTGTAAAATCATTTTTAAAACTTATTATTGTAAATCTTAATATTACATTAACCAAATAACCAATTCATAATAGTAAAAGAATATTGGTGTTATAACTAGTCACCACTAAAAAAATGAATGTTTTTCATAAAAAAAATTAAGCTCACAGTAGTATAAAATTATCTTACTGGGGTTGTCAGTGGGTCTTCCGTGAAATACGGATCCTGCATGGCTTGTTCTGAAGTGATACGTTTATTGGGGTCCATCAACAGCAGTCTCTGCAGTAAGCTAAAAGCTTTGCTGTCTGGCTTTATTTTGTGTCTGTCCATGTATTTACTAAGAGAACAGTTTTGGTAACTGAAATCAATTTATTACAAAATAAAAGATGAAATGGGGTTGAATATTTGTTTTTTGTTTACACAACAAATAAGAATACCCTTACTTATATTATAAACGCGCTTTGTAGGTAAAAAAACGTAGACGGATTACGACGGGGATTAACATATAGGTTACCTATTATCCCGGAAAAGTAAGTAGTTCCCTCGGGAATTAGATTTAGAGCTTTTTCTTTGAACTTTTAAGGCGAAACATAGTTGGCAGGCGGAGGTGGGTTATTGTCTAAGAAAAAATCTATCACGGTCGCTTATAATTTGACGGCCATTGCGCCGTGAACATAAGCCTCTGTACCGACTTCCTTTTATAAAGGAGTAATGGATGGGCTGCAACTGTCAAATTGTAAGTGATCACAATCAATTTTTTCTAAGACAATAACCCCCCAGCTAGTAATAATATAAAATAATGATGAAACAGACGCATTTTGAAAGCTTCTACTTCATTATTCTTACTGGAGGAAAATATAAAATTCCCATGGATTCCCAAAAGCAAAAAAAAAACTCACTCATGAAATCGCAAAAATTGCTTGACAAAGATGTAATTTTGCACTCATATTATGTCTAGGATATGTTAAAAGGGTAGGAGGATCTAATGGAACTCCACAATTTAAAGTTAGTTTGAATCTTAATTTTTTTGTACTTACAAAAATGTGTAAATTGGTAGGTACGTAGGCTATTGAATATAAAGCAAGTTGGCAATTTTTATAACTACAAATATAGGTTGATAATTAATTTTTATTTAATAGACTTCGTCCGCGTGGAATAGTAATTTTGGCAGCATTTTGATTTTTGTAGGCAATTTTTTTAAATCTTGATAAAAAGCCTATGTTATACCTTGTATAATTAGCTATCTATTATTGAAAGTCCCGTCAAAATCGGTCCAGCCGTTCCGGAGATTAGCGGGAACAAACAAGGAATTGGGTTATTAAGTCTTTGATCAGAAGTAGAATCTTTGAAACTCCATCCCTTAAAGGCGATAAAACAGGGGAAGAAAATGTGTATTAACTACAAGCTATATCCCACTTACTTTGATCTTTTGAAATCCTTAACTAAAGTTGCATGTTCAGGCATTTTCCTAATATCTTCCCAATCTTTCTCTTGTGGAAATCCCATTACATTGAATATCCTGTCCAACTGATCGTGATGATAAGGGTTACTAGTTTTAATATCCTCTTGTCTACAGTGAAATATTGGCTCAGATGTGAGAAGTTCAGCAAATATACAGCCAATAGCCCAAATATCTGAAAAAAAAATTGCTGACAGTTTGTCACTTAGCAAAAAAAAGAACAATAAATGTCTGTAAATAAAATTAATATAATTGTATGTAATACAATGTATAGTATAATCTTTAGCTTTATTATACAGCATGTTAAAGAAATAACTTACACCCTTAAAAGAAGTTTCTTACAAATATGCAAATTTCAGCCATTTTTCAAATCATTATTGACAGAGATTATTTAAAAACTAATTATCCTTATTACAAACGCCACACCATGCTGAGCAGCAGAGTAGAGAGTGACGAGTCAATGATCTAAGGCCTAGTTTCTTTTAATTGAAAATGATTTAGAAGCCAATTCCAATCAAACTACTTTCAAGGTGTGCATTATTTCTGTTACACATTGCATTTTTTTTACAATAAGTTATCTGAATGCCATAATATAGATGTTACAATATATTTACCAATAGCTTTTGTGTAATGTCTTGCTCCAAGGAGCAACTCTGGAGCTCTGTACCAAAATGTCACCACCACTGGATCTAAATCTGCTAAGGGCTTCAATGGAGCATTAAAAAGCCTTGCAAATCCCATATCAGCTATTTTCACCCTGCCTCTTTCAGGTCCTTCACCCATCACTAGGATATTAGCTGGTTTCTAAAATTATGTACATATAATTGACCATTGGTTTGTAAATAGTTCGCATGCCCTGATTCCAAATGGCATGCTGGAAAGATTTTATATAATAAACACTATACATAGTCATAAAAGAAAACAGAAGCAGTGTGTTCTACAAGAACATGACCGGCATATTTTTAAAATTTGAAATGCAGTTTATAAAAATAAATATTTAGCTAAATAAAACAATACCTTAAATGCTTCGTGACAAATAAGATTTTCCTCCATTTTTTATTTATTTTACATTTTACAATGTATGCCGCGTACGTAAAGATAAAGAAAGCAAGCAAGGAAAGCAAAGCAAGTCGGTAAAGATAGCTTGGTCCAGGCTGGTAATAGACTGGTGGTGCGAACCGTGAAATACTCACTTAAGTTGCATGCTTAGTGATGCTCCTCAAAAAAGTTTTGAGATATTTTCACTTGTTTACTGGTAATGTGGATGTTCAGAAGATGACAAGAATTTATGAAGAAGCATTATTGCCATCGACAAATTGTTACATGTTGTTGATTTGTTACATGAAAGCTCAATATGTCATAGTTGTTATTCCTATCATTTATTTATTTAAGTTGATTTTTGTTGTTATCTGTTACAGCTTAAGCAGTAACAAAGAGAGTTGCTAAGTTCCAATGCAGAATACCATAAAGACTTCATCAAGTTTTAAAAGAGAAGAATGCACCACCAAAGATGGATACAAAACCACTGCAACACCGCACTGCCAAGGCTCAGCTTTCTGCACACTGCAATGTCAATCTAGGTCGTATACCCTGCCCTACCACACACTCACACTCACACTCACACACACACACACACACACACACACAAACAAACCCACACACACACACTCACGTGTGTGAAAAACACAAACTATGCCGCAGAATGTCAGGTAGTTCAGCCACTAGTTATGCTACAATGCCAGTTTTAAAGAGTTGGTGGCCCCAAACACCTCGTTAGACACCTTAATGAAAATGAACTTCTGGCCAAAGAGATATAGTATACACAGTGTTACAAAAATACCCATAAAGTGGAAAGGGGGTTAAACTATACCTTTAAAGAAGTCCATTTACAATCTTTGAAAACCTTAGTATAGCTGTATGTATTTTTCAGTAAAATAAAAGAGTAAACTATGCAGAATGACAGGTGCAGTGCTCTGGTTTTCTGACAAGACAGCTTACTAGGGTTGATAACATTTTTAGGTTTGATAATTTGTTATATTTTCTTGGGGTTATTTTGTTGTATTCACAAGTTCAAAGAGGGTTCCCCAACACAAGTAGCATGGAGCACACAAGTTATATTTAATATTACCTACAAATCTTAAAGTTCCAACAAAGTCATTATGTATGTTAATTTGTTGGGTATATCATTGGGCCTAAGTTGACTTAATATACAAAAATAAGAATTACTAGGGCACAACAATACTAACATATTGTAACAACTTACCGAGGGATTTACAAAGCTCTATCACAAACCAAACCAAGCAGAATATTACAACAATCAAACCTCTGGACCAAGTGGTCTCAACTTGAGACCATAGAAACAAACACAAAACAAAAACCAAATTCATTGCCCAGCACAAAGTTGACTTTGCAAAAGCACTACATTTACACTAACAGTAACAATTCATAAGCACTCTGTATAGACAATAACCCCCTAACTAATAAAAGTTACACTCCCGTTGAATACATTTTCTATGGAACTGTAATTTTAAATAAGTGTTTAATGCGAGTATAACTCTTATTAGTAACGGGGTAAATCATTTCGGTTTTGAATACAACACTAAGCTTTATAAATTCTGTAACAACTTACCAAGTCCCTGTGTAAGACCCAGTTTGAATGTAAGTAATGTATGCCATCTAAAATTTGATAGAGTAAACTTTTCACCATCCCTTTAGGAACCATCACAGATTTCTTATTTGCCTTTGCTGCTCTATGGAATTTTATTATATGCCACAAATCATGTTCAGCATAATCAAACAGCAACCACACTTTTCGGTCGGTGTGTGAAAGAAATACTCGAATCAAATTAATGACATTTGGGTGTTTTAACTCACGGAGAAGCTGTAAAGAAAAGAAATGCAAGTTGTTCAAACCGATAAAAAAGGATCAGCTAGGACTCATTGCTTGGCAAAATTTTAAGCACATAAAAAATGTGATCTTTGATAGCTTTGTCAATGTTTTAATAAACAGTGGGTTTGTAACATTTTTGAGCATGTTTTATTTTTTTTTGCTCTTACTCTGGTCAAATTATTGATTGAGATGCTAAAATTTTAAGAACAAGTCCTGGATTTCACAATTGTATTTTAATTCTTTAAATAAGAGTAGTATTATTCGTTGCTTACTGCGATTTCTCTACAAGCCGACATGGAAAGTCCAGTGCCTTCTATTTGCTTCAGTGCATAGTCCTTAGTGTCAGAGCCATCTTTGCGTCGCGCCTTGTAGACGTGACCGTAAGTACCTCGTCCAACTTTACAACCTTCAAAGTCAAATAAGTCCTCCACTTTTGATCTCTCATTTTGAGTTTTAACTTTAAAATCATAATCCATCATTACAGGAGCCATAGTTTTATTATTTTGAAAATTATCACCCATTTTGCAAACAAAAAATGTATTAAACACAGATTATCAGATACATTGTACGTTGATATAAAGATATATATCTCACTTTCAAAAACAAATTCATTTTTTTTAAATAAAACTGATTCTATTTACAGCTTTATTTTTGTAAAACAGGTTAGAAAAATCACAGAAATCTCACTGACAAATACTGACAGCCCTGACAAGAAAAAAAGAAGCGAAGCCAGGGGTGCGGTCCTTAATCAAATAACAGAGGCGCGTTCAGAGCCTTCGCGCGAAGTACAACTTTTCGCTCTAACCCCGTTCAATGCCTTCGAGCGTGACAACCGGGTGAAACAACCGGCCCGTTCAAGACCTTTGAGTGTCGGCGCGAGTTACATACAACCGAACAACCATCGAATTTGATGGTTATAAAACGCTCTGACGTTTATGACTGAAATACTCTTACGTGATTGGATGATATTGGCGGCCATATTCTATAATGTCATCTACTAGAAAGAGAGAGAAATAAAAAATCATGTGAAAGAGGGAGTTAAAAGATTTGGTTGCTGCAATCCGTTCAACGCCTTTGAGCGAGTTAAAAAACAACCGGACAACTACACCCAGAGGCGCTGAACGCGCCTCAGGCAAAGGTTTGCATGCAATGGCAACAACAATCGCTTGCACTGCTCACGAAGGTATATCTCCTCTTCATTAGCGGCGAATACAGACAATTACGCGCGAGCACGATTGTGTAGAGGACTTAGTAAAGGCCACAGAACACATATACCCAAGGGGTAAAGGCATAAGAATAACTATACTCGTATTATTAGTTATTCTTATGGTAAAGGGCATATTCGGCTGTACTCGGCTGTGCGCGCCGATCATCGTCTATGATCGCCTGCGACTGCGACCCGTGAATGAGGATCAACGCGGTTTTTGTTTTGAATGTAGAATTATAGTCCGTAAAAAATCCTGAACATTGCTATAATTAGTTTTTTATACGACCAAAAATGAGTGAGTAGCGATTAAATGAATGCGCCACTCGGTTAAAAGTCGCGGTAAGAGAGCGTGACGTCACAGGCCCCGTGACCGCCAGCGGGCCGTTGTCGCGATACTGTGCGCCCGTGCCTTGGTAATTGTTGTTTTTTACTTATTTGGCGTATGATTGATGTTTGATATTATGACAATCAACTAGGTATGTCTTAATATTGCATAGTAACTAAATATAGCAATACGTCCATGAAAAAGCCAGAGAAACTTTGGAAAAAGTGATGTTCCGTGACAAAGAGAAGAGAGATGTTAAGCAACTTGTAAAATCTAGTGGGTTGTTATGTGTCTACGTACGTACTAAACTAGATCTTAGCTATCACAGAATACAGAAAAGGCTAAAAAGGTATATAATATACACATACAACATGTAAATGTAAACGTCCGGAAAAAAATTATATGTGTAACATACAATTCACATTATGATTAAAAATACACGAGTTTTTCATTCAGCTCTTTATCACTAAATATTCCACAGTTACATTTCGTTTTGAATAACTTTAACAGTTCTATTAAAATATTAATACTATTTTTGCGAAAAGTATTACATAATATAATAATAATATTAATATAAAATAATAAGCACCGGTAGCTTGGGCCGTGCTCCGCTGTCAGTGGAACAGTAGATTTATGTTTTTTATAATATTTGTGTTTCTACATCTAGGAATAGTAATAACTTAAATTTAAGATACTGTTTTGAAAAAAATGTAATAATAATAACAACAAATAACTACATTGGTAGTTGTAGTTAAAGGTTTAACAACAAGGCTTGTTAAAAGAGGTTTTATGTTTTGTTTATAGTAGGAAAATTGTTGTTTTGAAGTTCGTTGTCAATAAAGGGTAGAAAATAAACAATGGTAAATTTATATGGTTTTTATTGAATAAAAGTAAAATCCTCTCGCAACAAGTGGCGACCGTGACAAAAATAAATAAATAAGCAAGAGGATTAAAAAGTGAGTAAAAACCAGGGCCGACAATAAAGAAATGGAAAAATTAAAGAAACTTCGAGCCGTGGCCAGAACACAATTTACGAAAGCGGCGGACGAAATCATAGTAATTTTATCAGGAGATCGACCGCATGAAGAGGTAAAAGCATTATATTCATTTGTTGAAACCAAATCGGATGCGCTATTTAAAATCGAAGCACAAATAGAAGAAGAATTTTTAAAAGATGATGATTTCGATGTGGATCTATATGAGAAGAACCAGGATGTCGCAGACGAATACAGGAAGAGATGGTAAAAGATCAAGGCGATATATGAAAATATAGCAGACAAGGTAGATAAAAATGAAGAAAAATATATGATACCTGAGACAATGACGAAAAGGAATATAAATGGCAATGAAGAAGAATTAGGTAACGGTACAAAAAGGAAGTTTAAGTTGCCACAAATTGAGTTAAGGAGGTTCGACGGGAAAATTAGCAATTGGTTATATTTTTGGGGGCAGTTTCAAAAGATAGATGAGGATCCGAAAATAGATGACGATGATAAACTGCAATATTTAATCCAATGTACTGAGGAAGGCTCTATAGCAAGAAGAGTAGTAGAGAGTTTTCCACCGTCGGGCAAAAACTATCAAAAAGCAATCGAGCAACTCAAAAGTCGATTTGGTAAAAATGGTCTACTGATAGAAATTTATGTAAGAGAATTGTTAAATTTGGTTATGAAGAAAGATAAAGACAATTTGAGCCTTCTGTATGATAAATTGGTTGCACAAATACGAGCGTTGGAAACCTTAAATGTAACGTCTGAAAATTATGCAGCCATGTTGTTTCCGTTAGTTGAGTCAGCACTACCAACTGAAATTCTACAAACATGGATTAGACAGAGAGGGAATGACATAGAAAAGGACGAAGAGAAATATAATCTAAATAGCTTGCTCAATTTTTTGAAGAGGGAAGTCGAAAGTCTTGAACGAATAGAAATTGTGAGAACAGGTCTGTACCAACATAATATCGAAAATAAAGACAATTTTCCATCTACAGCGGCATGCATAGTAGCAGGACAAAGTAAGAGTATTCCGGCATGCATTTGGTGCGAAAAAACGGGTCACACAAGTTCAGAATGTCACAGAGCAAGCAGAATGAATTATGAAGAGAAGTACGAAGTAATAAAGAAAAAGAATGTATGTTTCTTCTATTGTTTACGAAAGGGACATAACGCTAAGATGTGTAAAGCATTTGTCAGATGCTTAATATGTTCGAAACGTCATTTGACAATTATGTGTAAACAGATTAAAGATAATACTAGGAAAGAAGATAAGGGTAATGAGAAGGAAGATAAACCAGAGAGTGAAGTTTCAACAGTTTTGCTGTGTCAGAAAGATAAAGATTACGTCACTCTGCTTCCTACTTTAAGGGTATTTATATTAAACGGACAGAAAAGACTGTGTGTAAGAGCTTTAGTAGATTCAGGAGCTCAAAGGTCATATATCAGAGAAGAGTTAGCAAACAAACTAGGGTTAAAACCAGCAGATAAAGAGACATTAGGTCATTTTGTATTCGGTGGTTCAGAAACAAAGCAAAAAAATCACAACGTATATCACATTGACGTAAAAAATATTAAGGAAGATATAACACTGACAATGGAGGTTTTAGGAACTGATGTAATATGTGGTCCAATACCAATTACAACAAACAAAAGTTTATTACAAAAAATCTCACACTATAACATCGAACTAACAGATGTAATGGATGAACAAAATGAAATTCAAATGTTAATTGGGGCTGACAATTCAGGTATATTAGTTGGAGGAGAAATAATAAATTTAGATAAGAATCTTACAGCTATTAAGAGTAAACTGGGTTGGTATGTCCAAGGGCCAGTAAGACGAAAGAGTAAACAAAATATCTTATCATGTGTATTGGACATTACAGATATGTGGAATTTAGAGTCATTAGGTATCAAAGACCCAGCAGATATGGTAAAGAATGGAGAACAGGAACAGAAACTGATGAGCTATTTTGACGAGTCTGTAAAGATTAATCAAGAAGGAAGATATGAGGTGAAGCTATTATGGAAAGAGGGAGCTGGTGGCTTGTTGACTAATAGAACTTTAGCTGAAAAAAGACTTATAACTACGACTAAGAAATTAGTTGCCACGAATTATCTCAAAGAATATGAAGACATTTTCCAAAATTGGTTAGATGACGGCATAATAGAACAGGTATATGATGATCACTTAAAATCAGGGCATTATTTATCACATCATGCTGTCATCAAAGAATCGAGTGCCACTACTAGGGTAAGACCAGTTTTTAATGCTTCAGCAGAAGACAGCAATGGCAATTCGCTGAACAAATGCATACATGCGGGAGTAAATATGCTTGAGATCATACCGAAAATACTTGTACAGTTCAGACTATACGCCTATGGAGTAACAGCCGACATCAGGAAGGCATTTCTCCAAATTTCTCTTGCAGTCGAAGACAGGAATTTTCTGAAATTTTTATGGTGGGAAAATATTCACAAAAGAGACGCATTTATTATTTATCGCCATTGCAGGGTGGTATTTGGAGTTTCGTGCAGCCCTTTTTTGTTGAATGCTACTATAGCGTATCACCTCGATAGAGCACCAGAAGAACTTAAAGTCACTGCGAAGAAATTAAAAGATAGCTTCTACGTTGATAACTGTATAATTAGTTTCGAAACGAAAGAAGAAGTTCAAAGATTTATAAACGAATCGAAGATGCTAATGGATGCAGCGAAGATGGATTTACGAGGTTGGACTGGTAATTATACAAAAAAACACGCAGAGATAATATCAATATTAGGTTTATTATGGGATACAGATAGTGATACTTTAACATGCAATGTAAAACTAGACACAGAAGAGGAGGATGTTCTTACGAAGAGAAAGCTACTTTCGTTTGCACAAAGAACTTTTGATCCTATAGGCTTTACAAGTCCGGTGACGTTAATACCAAAATTATTAATGCAAAGAGTCTGGAACGCAAAGATTAAATGGGACGAACAGGTACCGATGGATGTAGTGAAAGAATTTAAATTATGGCGCGAAAACATGCATATATTAAGAAACTGTAAGCTTCCAAGAAGACTATCTGCTATACCGTTGAACAACGCTAAGGCAGAGATACAGATCCACACATTCTGCGACGCTTCTAAGAAAGCTTATGGAGCTTGTGTGTTTTTACGGGTCACTTGTGAGGGCATGGTTACTGTGCAATTGGTAAGTGGTAAGTCTAGAGTAACTCCAAATAAAGACATTTGTATTCCCAGAATGGAGTTAATAGCAGCCACAATTGCGACCAGATTATACAGGCAAGCTCTAGACGGTTTACATTTTAAATGTAAAAGTTATTTTTGGACGGACTCTAGCGTTGTTTTGGCTTGGGTTAGAACTTCTACTATTTGGAAACCGTTCGTTCAAAATAGGGTAAATGAAATAAAAGGTTTGTCAGTGTTTGGGCGGTAACAATAGGTTGATGCAAAACAGAAGCTACCCACATGAAGACAAATTCGCAGCGTTTCAATAAACATATAAAAACGGATCATTCAAGATTATATTCATTCATATTCGTACTCTCTTTGTAACTACAACTTCTAATAAACGTATTCGCCATAGTCGTTAATAAAAGTTCTCATTGAAAAGCACCCAGTCTATACGTCCCTTAACATCTGGTCCTTCAAGAGCCGAACATTATACAGATTAATTATAGAAGAAATAATACTATTCAAGAAAGAAGTGTCCGAAGGATTATTATAACTACCCTAAAGAAGAGGAATTGTTGGCAGTCCAAAGGCAAGGTACCGGTCAAGACATTCCTATTTCTTTCCATTCCATTTGCTTTGTGCGTTAGTACTGTGTTAAATTTCTCACAATCGTAATAATTGCACGCGAATTCCGTGATTGTTCTGTGTGAACATTAGTGTCTTTCATAAACCGCTAAAATGAGTGACGATGAAATTGTTAAATTACCCACCGACGGTAATCTCAAATCAAATCGGAGGTCAAAATCGCCTAATCCGGTCGGTGTTGTAGTAAATTCGCGTATCATTGAGCTTAAAAAACAGCGTAGCACAGTTAAAGGAAGGTTGACTTTGTTTGAAAAGTATTTAAAAAATTTAGATCAAACAAAGTTAACAGATAGCCAACAAGTAGAACTGAGTATGCGTATTAAGTCTAATGAACAATATTTCGAACAATTTAACCAAATTCAGTGTGAAATTGAAAACGGGGTAGATGAAAACGATTTTATTACACATTTAGAATATAGGGATTTGTTTGAAAATCAATATTATTCTATTATGAGTAGCGCTAAGTGTTTGTTAAATAATATTGAACAAAATGACATTTCTAAATCTAAAATTTTAAAATCTACCAGCGTAAAATTGCCTGAAATCAAGCTACCCGCTTTTGACGGTTCGTTTGATAAATGGCTCGAGTTTAGGAATTCTTATATCACAATAATACATAATCGTCAAGATCTAGATGCAATTCAGAAATTTCATTATTTAAAGTCATCTTTGTGCGGAACTGCTTCCCAGGTCATAACATAAGCGCACTGGAATTCACCCCTGACAATTATGTACATGCGTGGGAATTACTTGAAAATAGATTCCAAAATAATCGTTTATTAATACATAACCACGTTAAATCATTATTTACCGCGCCTTCTATTAATAAAGAATCCTCATCGCAAATAAGAAAATTAATTGACACTGTGTTACGCAACCTCCGCGCACTAAAATCACTAAACGAACCTACCGACAATTGGGATACGTTGGTTGTTTACTTAGTTGTTTCTAAACTTGATTCAGTGACAGAGCATGAATGGGAAAAACATAAAGGTACCCTAATCTCTGATCATCAAGGAAATTCGAACTCACTAACATTGGATGATTTATTTGTATTCTTGAGAAATCGAGCTGACATGTTGGACATGATTACGTCTAACAATAATGTAACGCGATCTCACTCACAACTCTCACAAGTCAAGCCCAGCCATGCCGCGTCAAAACATACACATGAATCGTATAAAAATCGTACACAACAATCGCAATCGTTTTCCTATGTTTCGACTAATAGCAAAGGCGCAGGTTCGACGAGTAAAACAAATGACAGACCAAACCGCGTTTGTGTAGTGTGCAATGAAAATCATCACATATACTCGTGTGCTAGATTTCTCAACATGTCAATACAAAATAGGTTGAAATTAATAAGTGATAAGGGACTCTGTCAGAACTGTATTCGTTCAAATAATCACTCATCGAACGAATGCATGTTTGGACCGTGTAAAATATGTCATACAAAACACAACACTTTACTTCACGTTGATAGTAATCATTCGAACACTTACAGCACAATTACATCCACTGATAACATTCGTAACGCTCGCCCTGAGCCGACGCAGGCGGCGGACTGTGCAAGCACACAGCGCACGGCACTCGTCTCAGCTAACAAATAGTAGATTATGCACCAAGGGATTAAAGCAGTGTCTAACGTCACGGGCGCCAATTTGAACCCCGAGCGTAACGAGGGACTCTAGAGTCAACTCCCGAGCGTAGCGAGGGTGTTAAAATTTAACTCCTGAGCGAAGCGAGGGAGTTATCTAGAGTCTCAAGTGAAGCGAGGGGTTCAAGTCGCCTAAGACGAAGACACTGCTTTATACCAGAGGTGAATACTCTACTTTTCATACCATCTGCGAGACAATAAAAACTCAGGGCTCAACCAATTACTTAGGTGGTAATTTTCATCATAAACACTGTTATCATCATTCACATCATTATCACTATCACTATAACTATGGTTAAAATTATGATATTATCATGAAAACCATAAAATACAAAAAAAAAATATTTTTCCCAAGCACGAACACGTCACGCAATAATTATATCTTAAGTAAAGCTTAAAACATTACAAAAACTTAAAACATAAGTATTTAATAATGATATAATAAGTATGAACTTAGTCTACATATCAATTTACAATACGATACGATCAGCTGCCTGGACCCTGTCAATGACCTTTAGTAGCACGCAGGACGAATATTAATTTGTTAACAATAAAATGGTATCAAATAAAATTCTTTTATTTTTCAACTTTGTTGTATGTTTACTTTTGAAACAGCAATTAATTACTACACACAACTGTCGAAATAAATCTCAAATAGTCGACAACCTATTGACCCCAAATAAAAAAAAAGTTGAAGCAACTGGACATTTACTTACGTTTTTTAACTTTATCAATAAAACACTGAATAAACTTCTAAAAAGACTGTATTATTGATTGTCACAAAACACATTCCACTAAGCACTTTATTAACGTAAGCAACAAGATATTACAATTTTGAAATACATAATGTCGTTGGCGGCAAAGTTTTAGCTATGAAAACAATACAACGGAATACTGTTGGTGCAAATTATGGAACAAATTGTTGACATTCTTTATTTTTAAATATGCCGCGTAATTTTTCCAAATGCTGTTTATCCGCTGGCAGCGTTAGTGTTCTTGCTTTACTCTGCTTTTATTCGTTTTTATCGACAGTTAATGGTGGCCGTCAAAAGATGGCGCTTTTTGCATAAAACGTATTTTATCAATAAAAAATAAAGTGAAATGTAATTGTTTATTTTAGCTTGCAGTGTTATGTAGATAAATATTTTATAATTTTGGTAAAGAAATTATGTATTTAGATTTTATAAAAACATTATTTACACAGGTAGAATGTCTTTGTCTCTGGTGGATGCACGCTACTGCTGTATGGGCGTAGAACCTTTGCCTTCCTAAGCTAGCATCTATGCTAAATTTTCATACAAATTGTATGTTCCATATTTAAAACACTTTAATCCCTTGGGAGTTTCATACAAAATTATATCCCTTGGGATATAATGTCTTGCTTTACGTTGAAGTTAAGGGGGATCTAATTGAACATTGTCGAGCAGGTGGTATGAAAACATCTTTGAACTTGAACTTGCAAAATATTTTGTTATCTACCGCCCTTTTAGACATTATAGATTCGAGTAATAATTATCACACGGTACGCGCTCTTCTTGACAGTGGCAGCCAAAACTGTTTTGTCACTGAGAAATTATGCAAACGCTTAAATTTACCTATAGTACAGTCCACAATTCGTATTTCTGGTGTGGGACAAACTGTCTCACAATCAAATTATTCGTGTAAACTTAAAATACATTCAAAAATAAACGACTATAATGCCGGTATAAATTGCTTAGTTTTACCGAACATAACGTCATGTTTGCCTTCTTTGAATATTACTCGTAACATTGATTTTATTCGTATACCCGATCATATCCAACTCGCAGACCCTACATATAATATTTCGTCAGAAATAGATTTATTGATTGGGGCAGACTTATTTTGGGAACTTTTAGAATCGGAAAAAATAAAACTTAATTCGGGTCCTTATTTACATCACACTAAGTTGGGTTGGATTATTTCTGGTCCAATTTATAATCGTAGCTTAACGCGTAATAATAATAATAATATAATGCAATGTTATTCCATGCAACTAGATTCTCAAATTCGGAGATTTTGGGAGTTAGAGGAAATAGATAACACTTCCTCAGTCATGACCGATGAAGAACGTACTTGTGAAAAGTTATTTTTAAATACAACGAAGCGTGATAAGTACGGCCGGTTTCAAGTACGAATACCGTTGAAAGAATCAATTAATTCATTAGGCGATTCCTACCTTATCGCTAGGAATCGCTTCTTTTCATTAGAACGAAAGCTGGATCGATTACCTCAATATAAGAAATTATATTGCAACTTCATGATGGAGTACGAAAATTTAGGTCATATGACACCTGTTTCCGAAGACGTTACCATGATGATTAAGCCGTATTATTTTCTACCCCATCATGGAGTTTATCGTGAAGCCAGTAGTACAACAAAATTGCGGGTGGTTTTCGACGCGAGCGCAGCTACCTCCACCGGTCGGTCTTTAAATGACGTGCAGTATGTCGGTCCTCCGTTACAAAATGAAATATTTTCCATTCTGCTCCGTTTCCGTCAATATCGTTTTGTAGCCTGTGCAGACATCGAGAAAATGTATAGGCAGATTGAAATACAAGAAGATCAACGAAATTTGCAACTCGTTTTATGGCGGCCTAGTCGAGATTTACCTTTAAAAACTTATCGTTTAAACACCGTGACTTACGGTAGGTACTGCATCTGCTCCTTTCCTTAGTATGCGTTGTTTACATCAACTGGCACAGGAATGCAATGACGTTACCGTCGCTCAAGTAATATTGAATGATTTTTACGTAGACGATTTGATAACCGGGAGTGATCAATTGGACGTGTTACTAGATATTTGTAAAAAGGTTTCTACGACATTAAATCGCGGTTGTTTTCCGTTACGGAAGTGGACTTTCAACCACGAACCTGTGCAGGAGCTCAGCAAAGAATTAAGCGTGGGCGAGCACTGCTTATCAAAAACATTAGGTTTAGGTTGGTCTAATAAAGATGATGTGTTATACTTCACGTCGAAACTAGAAACGGACGATAATACTGTATTAACTAAGCGGAAAATCATGTCTACAATTGCGCAAATATATGACCCCTTAGGTCTATTAGCTCCCGTTATTATAAAGGCAAAAATACTTTTACAAAAATTGTGGCTGATAAAGATAGATTGGGATGACCAAGTTCCATTAGAAATAGCTAAAAGCTGGTATTTATTTTTATCAAATTTAAAAAATTTAAATATTATACGAATACCACGTCACATATTATGCGGCCAAGATATGCAGTACAAAGAATTGCATATTTTTTCGGACGCATCACAACATGCATACGGTGCATGTGCATATATTCGTTCCTATAATCAATCGTATTTTCCGGTCAATGTTCAGTTATTGTGTGCCAAAAGTAATACCGAGACTGGAGTTATGCGGTGCGTTACTGGGCGCTCAGCTTTATAACAAAATAACCAGTGCACTTAGATTACAGTTTGATAAAGTTTGTTTTTGGACCGACTCAACAATAGTTCAAGGGTGGCTTCGTATGTCACCACGTGACCTTAAAACGTTTGTGCAAAACAGAGTCGTTCAAATTAATGTTTGGTATCATGTAAAAGGTAGTGATAACCCAGCGGATTTAATATCGCGGGGCGTAGACCTAAACTTTTTAAAACATAATAATAATAATCTGTGGTGGCAAGGGCCGTCGTTTATTCGTGACTCTAATCTAAAATTACCAAGCATCGACGAGGCTATTATTTGCAATAACTTGCCAGAGACAAAACCACAAGATACAAAAATTTTGACAATTACTGCATCATCGGAATTAATCGACTTTAATAGATTTTCTTCTTTTAATCGTTTAAAACGCACAATTGCATACGTGTTACGTTTCATAAATAATATTAGCGCGAAAGGGATGCGCAGGCGACCCCGTCAGACAGGTTTATTATCTGTTGACGAGCTCGAGTCCGCGCTGAATGTAATAACGCGCGAGGCGCAAAGATATTCGTTCCCTGAAATATATTTCAAATTGATAAATAAACAGCCTTTAAAAATTAAAAATAATAAAGAAATTAATAAATTAGCGGGATTAGATATTTTCATAGATCAAAATAAAATAATAAGAGTAGGCGGCCGGTTGTGTAACGCAAATGGATTTGATTATAATAAAAAACATCCCGTAATATTATCTAGTAAACATAGATTTACGTGGATTCTATGCGTTAGCGAACATAAACGATTGTTGCACGCGGCACCGCAACTTTTAGTCAGTACCATGCGTGACAGGTGGTGGGTCCTGGGGGCTCGTGACCTGGCTAGACAAGTCGTACACAAATGTGTAACCTGCGCGCGTATGAGGGCAAAACTTGTCAATCCTATTATGGGAAACTTACCAGCTGAGCGATTAGAACCAGGTTTTCCCTTCCTGCGTTGCGGCGTTGACTATGCTGGGCCGATGCTTATGCTTAGTCGTAAAGGCCGAGGATCAAAATTAAACAAATGTTATATTTGTTTATTCATATGCTTCAGTACTAGAGCAATTCATTTGGAATTAGTTAGCAGTTTAACTACTCAGGACTACTTACTGGCTCTTAAACGTTTTATATCGCGTCATGGTAAACCTAAACAAATATTTTCTGATAATGGGAAAAACTTCGTTGGAACAGAAAGGGAACTTTCTTTAATTTTTCAAAACTCAAAAGATATAAGAAACTTCACATCCGATAACGAAATTAAATTTACGTTCAACCCACCATACGTTCCTCACTTTGGCGGTTTATGGGAGGCCGGGGTGAAGTCATGTAAACATCATTTACGACGTATCTTAGGAACCGCGAAGTTGACGTATGAGGAATTTAGCACAGTACTTGCGCAAATCGAAGCTGTCCTAAACTCTCGACCTTTGTCACCCCTTTCTACTGACCCCTATGACTACCTTCCTCTTACTCCAGCACATTTCCTTATTGGCCGTCCGCTGACCGCGCCTGCCTGTAAGGATCTAACAATGACATCATCTACGTGCCTTGGGCGTTATGAGCGAGTGGAACAACTTCGGCAGCACTTCTGGCAGCGATGGTCGAAAGAATACATCTCCGAGCTGCAACTACGTACAAAGTGGAAGAACGAAGGAGCTGATATCAAATGCGACAGTCTAGTTCTAATCAAGGACGACAATCTTCCACCATTAAAGTGGAGAATGGGAAGGATCATTCGTGTATTCCCCGACAACAATGGCGTCTCCAGAGTTGCTGAGATTCGAACTGCAGCGGGCGTGATACGCAGAGCATGGTCAAAGATATGCCCTCTTCCCGTGGATGCAGAAGAAATCCCCAAGTCTGACAATTGAAACTGTTGGAAGATGGATCTTCCAAGGCGGCCGGCATGTTTGGGCGGTAACAATAGGTTGATGCAAAACAGAAGCTACCCACATGAAGACAAATTCGCAGCGTTTCAATAAACATATAAAAACGGATCATTCAAGATTATATTCATTCATATTCGTACTCTCTTTGTAACTACAACTTCTAATAAAAGTATTCGCCATAGTCGTTAATAAAAGTTCTCATTGAAAAGCACCCAGTCTATACGTCCCTTAACAGTCAGATATAAATGACTGGCATCATATTCCAGGAAATGATAATCCAGCGGATTTACTTTCCCGCGGCTGTCCGGCGAAAGATCTTGAGAAGGGCCGTTGGTGGGAGGGACCAAGTTGGTTAAAACTTGAAATGAGCGAGTGGCCGAAGAGTGAATGTATGCCCGATCCGAATGTTGTCCAATCAGAATCGAAGCAAAGTATTTTATGCAACGTAGACGTTATTGAAGCGGACCTAAGCAAAAGATTATTAAAGTTTTCAAAGTACAGCAAAATCGTTCGATTAGTAGCATGGATTCAAAGGTTTTACAATAATTGTCGAAATGATACCAAAATTAAAGGATATAATATAAGTTCGGAAGAATTTCTAAGAGCACAGTATAGTTTATTTTATTTGATACAAACAGAACATTTTAACGAGAACAAAGCGAGAGTGCCTAAAATACAAACAGTGACATATCATGGACTGATAAGAGTTCGGACTAAGTTATTATTAAGTCAGGAAGAAAAGGAGTGCTTCAAGATGCCTGTATTGCTGCCAGGTAATAATATCATAGTTGAGAGGCTAGTTCAAGAAAAACATATAATAATGCAACATGCATCCTCCACATACTTTTAGCCGAGTTGAGAAACACGTTTTGGATTACCCGTGCAAGGAAGCTAGTGAAACGTATAATAAGCGGATGTGTAACGTGTCGCAGATATAGTTCAAGGCCATGTAAGACGCCCCTAGCTTCATTGCCTGTTGATAGAATTGCTTACTCAGCCACTTTTGAGATAACTGGAATTGACTTAGCAGGTCCGTTATATTTGAAAAATGGAGAAAAGTGCTATATTGTTCTTTTTACTTGCGCTGTTTACCGCGCTCTACATCTGGAGCTAGTGGAGTCGTTGTCAACAGAAGCGTTTCTAGCAGCACTAAGAAGATTTATAGCCAGAAGGGGTAGAGTGAAGTCGATTTATACCGATAATGGTAGTAACTTTATTGGGGCGAATAATTCATTTGAAAATATTAATTGGAATAATATTGCTACAAATTCGCATTTGAATCAGATAAGATGGCATTTTAGTCCCCCAGCAGCACCGTGGTGGGGTGGCTTTTGGGAAAGGATGGTCCGAATGATAAAGCAGTTACTCCGGCGGGTTCTTGGTAATGCCAGACTAAATTTCATAGAATTACAGACGGTACTATGTGACATTGAAGCGGCAATCAATGCAAGACCCCTTACCTACGTTTCGGAGACAGACGATTTGGTGCCACTAACCCCAAATGATTTTATTCACCCGTTACCCAGTAACGATGTTGCGGATTTAGATGTAATTGATAGTCAGAGTCTAAACCAACGCCTAAGGTACGTTCAAAAGTTACGACAAGACTTAAGGCAGCGGTTTAGGACAGATTATTTGGCTTTGCTCGTACATCGTCAAAAGGAAAGCCCATGTAGGACAGACCATAAACTGAAGGTCGGGGATATAGTGCTGGTGGAAAATGACACAAAGAGAATAAATTGGCCATTAGGTTTGGTAACGGCATTGTTTCCTGGACCAGACAATGAGGTACGAGTTGTTAAGGTCAGGACAAAAGGTGGAGAATGTGTCAGAGCTGTTCAAAGACTGTATCCTTTAGAGGTTTCAATGCAAGAAGCAGTCGAGTTTCTGCGAGGAACGCCTTCGAAAAAGACCCATTGTCCCCTAATCCTTAAAGATCACGAGGAAAAGGCGCCGGAAAGGGAAAACATAGAGACACCGGATTCTACAGCACCACCCTTACTGTCTCGCGGAGGTAGATGCATAAGAATGCCGAAAAGGTTTTTAGATTAAGTTTTATCGATTTTTCTTTTGTTTTGGGGCTGCCAGGGTGTTAAAAGAGGTTTTATGTTTTGTTTATAGTAGGAAAATTGTTGTTTTGAAGTTCGTTGTCAATAAAGGGTAGAAAATAAACAATGGTAAATTTATATGGTTTTTATTGAATAAAAGTAAAATCCTCTCGCAACAAGGCTTTTCTAACTTATGTGTTTTTTTTATGCAAGGCCCGGCAAATGACCTCCTCCCGCCTGATGTTAAGCGGTGAAAGAGGCCCAAATGAGTTGACAGATAGAGTAGGGACGACATCCACTATCCTACCTGCCCGCCCCTTGCCGGCCTAAAATATGCTTTTTCACACCTCTTTTGAAGGAACCCATGTTGTAGGATGGAGGAAACACGTGCGCAGGTAGAGAATTCCAAGTGTGGGATGAACGACAGAAGAAGGAATCTTGGAATTTCTTGGTGCGGTGTGAAAAGGAAGATACAGTGTAAGGATGACTTCGAAGGCCCTTACGCGTGTTTCTGTTAAGGAATGGAGAGGGAGGGATAAGGTTAAAGAGCTCCTCAGAGCATTCCCCATGGAACATTCGGTAAAAGGCGCTAAGAGAGGCGATGTCACGACGAAGTTGTAGAGGCTCGAGGGTGTTAGTTGCCTCTACATCGCCAATTATTCGAATAGCGCGACGCTGCAATCTGTCCAGAGCATCGAGGAGGTACTGAGCAGAGCCGTCCCAAAGGTGCGAGCAATATTCCACGCAAGACCTAACTTGAGTTTTATACAACAGGCATAGTTGGTCCGGCGCAAAATACCTACGCACCTTGTTTAGGACACCGAGTTTCCGTGAGGCAGCAGTTATAACGGATTCGATGTAGTCTCTGGGGTTCAGATCGCAGCGAATGTTCATTCCGAGCAAGGTGATGTTACTCTGTGTGTGAAGGGTTGTGCCCTGAAGAGAAGGAGGGGGGAGGAAAGGTGACCTTTTCGCCGAGAACGCGCACACCTGTGTTTTCTTAGCATTGAACTCGACAAGATTGTTGGAACCCCATTCGGAGATGAGGTCTAGCGTCTTGTTGAGCTCAATGATAAGATTCTGCCTCTCCCTATCAATATGACCACGAGCAGCCCCTGAGCTTCCGTGATATCCCCCATGCACTGTACTGTCGTCTGCATAGCAATGTATACTTCCCAAGGAAAGCATGTCATTGATATGCAGAAGAAACAATGTTGGGGATAGAACGGAGCCTTGTGGAACACCAGCATTCACTGCCACGAATTGCGAAGCGCAGCCGTCAACGACAACGCGAATTCTACGCTCGTGGAGGAAGCTGGCAATCCACGTACAGAACTGAGCGGGCAATCCGTATGCCGGAAGCTTGGAAAGGAGAGCCTTGTGCCAGACTCTATCAAAAGCTTTGGCGATGTCGAGACTAATAGCCACAGACTCGCCGCGGTTATCGATAGATTCACCCCATTTGTGCAAAAGGAACGCTAGAAGGTCACCTGTTGACCGTTTAAGACGAAACCCATACTGACGGTCATTAAGCAACGAGTGACCTTCCAGGTAACGGATCAGCTGGGTGTTAAGGATCCTCTCCATGATTTTACACAAAATGGAAGTGACGGCTATAGGGCGATAGTAAGCCGGATCAGAACGATCTCCCTTTTTGGGAACCGGCTGGACATTGGCCTCTTTCCAAGATTTCGTCACACAACCAGCAGAGAACGACAGACGGTATAGACGCGTCAGGACCGGAGTCAACTCCGCTGCACACTTCTTAAGTACAATCGCAGGAATGCCGTCTGGTCCACTTGCTTTTCGAATATCAATTGACTGTAGCTCCGCCTGCACATCTCGCTGTCTGATGCGGATATCGGGCATAGTGCTGCCACAATGGGACAGTGTCGGAGGTTGTGCACCACAGTCATCGATACGGGAATGGGCTGCGAAGAGTTTTGCCAGGAGGTCGGCTTTCTCCTGCGGCTGATGTGCAAGTGAGCCATCGGCACGTCTCAGCGGTGGCAGCGAGGGTTGGCAGAAGTTTGATTGCACAGCTTTGGCCAGGCGCCTGAAAGAACGGCTACCCGTAGGGTGCGCTAGCAGTTCCTGACCCACTTGTGCAATGCGCTGAGCATCCGCTCTAATGTAAGCCCTCTTAAACAACTTGGTGGCATTATTATAGGCTGTTTTCAGTACCTTTTTTTTTTTTTTTTTTTTTTTTTCTCGGGGGGGAATGCGTAACCGCACCGTACCCGCCGTTGGCTAGACGGCGAGCGTGTGTGGGGCTCTCCCGGCAGAGTGCCAGGCCTACCCACTAAAACCCCCCGGTGTTTTCCCTGCCCTTATGGGCGCGTTAGGTAAGGTCCACACTGCGACTCCACTACCCACGCGCCCGGGCAATCCCGACCCACCGGTCGGGCTATCGCCAAGGGGGGATTGCCCGAGAACACCAGGGCAATCCCCAGACGGAGGGCCTTACGGCGGCGTGCACGGGGCCAACCGTGCACGCAGGCCTCCACGGCAGGGTCATTAGACGGGCATCGCTTGTGCGAATGCCCGCCTTCTCCTGCCTATCCGTCTGCGACGGATGGGAGCGGCTTGAGGATCTGCTTCCCGCTCCCTCTCCGCGACCTCCTTCTGCGAGATGACGTCCTCGCAGAAGGAGGCGACAGCCCCCCATTCCGTCTCGCCGCGGAGCATGGCCACGACCATGCTCGGCAGCGAGAGGTCACCGCCTCCCAGCGCAGTGTTAAGCACGCTGCGTTGGGGTCGCCAGGCTGGGCACACCAATAAGGTGTGCTCGGCAGTGTCATCGGGAGCGTCGCAGTGGTGACACCGCGGCGTTTCCTCCCGACGCGCGACCCGGTGCAAGTAGTGACCGAAGCAGCCATGCCCGGTCAGTACCTGCACCATGCGAAACGTGAGGCTGCCCTGCCGACGCCCTACCCACTCCTCCAACACCGGACGTATCGCGTCGATCGTCCGGTGGCCGGCAGCTGGGGAGGCGAGTGGCTCACCCCACTGACGCAGAGCCTCCCTCTGCGCCAGGGTACGAATCCGCTCCACCTCCTGTGGAGCGGATCGTCCCCCCCGTTCACGGGTAGCAACCCGATGTCGATACACCTCCGCGAGGACGCGTGCATCGACATGCCACGGCGTTTGGCCCGCAAGAACGTAGGCCGCGCCGTAACTGACCGTGCGATACGCTCGCACGGCCCGAGTCGCTATGACCCTCTGCGGACGTCGCAAGAGGGCCACCGTTTGGGGGGAGAGGCACTCCGCCCATACCGGGGCTCCGTAGAGTGCCATCGACCGTATCACCCCGTGATACAGTCGACGGCACGCCGATCCTGGTCCTCCCACATTAGGGAGGACCCGTCCGAGTGCGGCTGCGGCGGCGCACAGCCGTGGAGCGAGGAGCTTAAAATGCTCCTCGAAACTCCATCGGGGGTCCAGAACCAGGCCGAGGTACTTAAAGTGCGCCTCGACTGGTATACGGACCCCCTCCACTCGGACACGTAGCCCCGGTGGGATCCTGCGACGGGGGGCGTGGAATAGCATGGCCCTCGTTTTGTCGAGGGCCACGTCCAGGCCCAGGAGGCGGATGCGTCGGACGACTAGTGAGGTGCCGACCGACGCAAGGTGGGCCGCCTCCTCCCCCGTTTTCGCTCTCGCCGCGACGAGCGTGTCGTCAGCGAAGCAGACGACCTTCGTTCGTGGCGGAAGGTCGCCTCGCAGGACCCAGTTGTACCCCAGGTTCCATAACAGAGGACCTAGTATGGAACCCTGGGGTACACCCGCCGCCATAG
Organism: Schoenobius gigantellus; assembly: GCA_963935595.1. Taxonomy (NCBI): domain Eukaryota; kingdom Metazoa; phylum Arthropoda; class Insecta; order Lepidoptera; family Crambidae; genus Schoenobius; species Schoenobius gigantellus. Next base: position 24,226,965 of record OZ012553.1, on the reverse strand, counting down.
TCCACGTGTGGACGCGCCCATCCGGCCCCTCATAGAGGATGGACCTGCCTTGCAGGTAATCCTCCACGAGAGCGCGGAGGTACGGAGGCACCCGGTGGAAGCGGAGTGCCTCCCTTATGCACTCGTGGGGCAGGCTGTTGAAAGCGTTGCGGATGTCAAGAGACACCGCAACCACAATCTCCCCACGAGCTGTGGCCTCCTCAGTCCACCCCTTGAGGAGGGCCACCGCGTCCACCGTGGACCGGCCGGTGCGGAAGCCGAACTGGTTGTCAGCCAAGTCCGGCCCCCGGTCCTCTAGGTGCTCGATGATGCGGGAAGCCAGGATTTTCTCCAGGAACTTCCCGGCCTCGTCGAGTAACACCACCGGCCTATACCCAGTCGGGGAATCTGCGGGGCGGCTCTCCTTCCTTAACAGGCAGAGCCTACCCGCTTTCCAACGACTGGGGAAGCGGCCCGAGGCGATGCTTAAATTTAGCACCGCCCGGAACCGCTCCTCAAGGTGTCCCAGGGCGAAGGCCAGAACCCTGCTTGGGACACCGTCCGGTCCCGGCGCCTTCTTTTTGCGCCGGAACCGTTCCCTCACCGTGTCGAATTCCACGTTCGACACGAGAGGGATGGCGGCAGCCACTTCCACCGGAGGAGTGTCCGGGGGGACCATTCTGGGGGGCTGGAACGGACCGGGATCGGGAAACAGAGTCCCCAGCACCCGATCCAGCAGCCCTCTGTCCATAGCGGAGGTAGGAGGAGCGGAAGATTTAAATTTCCCCCTCACCATCCGGTATGGACGCCCCCACGGATCATCGTCCAGGAGCCGTATAAATTGCTCCCTGGACTCCTCCTTGGCCCTGCAGATTTCGTTCCGCAGGGCCTTTTTGGCTGCCGCATACACCCGACGAAGTTCAGCTTCCTCGTCGGGTGTAGTTCTGGCGCGCCTACGACAACGCACGTAGGCGCGCCTGGCCCTCATACTGGTGGTACGCAGATCCGCAATATCCTGCGTCCACCAGTACACCTGCCCCCTTTTGGGGCAGGCCTGCGCCCTCGGCATGGCGGCTTGGCAGACGACCTTCATGTCATCTGCGAACAGATCCGCCATGCCGTCGACATCCCCGGCGAGATGGGGTGGCACTGCTGCCCACGCCCGCACCATCGCCGCCTCCTCCGCCACGTCCGGGCGGAGCTTGGTGAGCGCCCATCGTGGGAAGGCACTCACCGCGGGGCCCCTGCGGAACGGGGTCCCTGGGGATGCCGTGGAGACCTCATACCGGACATATAGATGGTCCGATAGGGTCTCCACTTCTTCCTCAACTCGCCAGTCATTAATTCGACTGGCGAGTGAGGGGGATGCAAAGGACACGTCCACCACGGACGTGCCCTGCACCCGGACGCAGGTAGGGATCGAGCCCCTATTCAAAATCTGAAGCCCCAGGGACAGAACCCAGGACTCCAGATCTCCACCCCTCGCGCTGGTGCGGGAGGACCCCCAAGCGGTAGACCACGCATTGAAGTCCCCCGCAACTAGCACTGGTACCGGGGCCGTCCTACGGACGACCCCCTCTAGCGCAGCCAGGAAGACTGTGAAGTCCGCCCGGCTGCGATTGGGGGAGAAATAAGTTGAAACAACTAAAATTCCCCCCCACATGGCGGCAACGTAGCCAGTGCCTCTCTCTCTTAAAATGAGAGAAGGGGCTGTGCCACGCGCCGCCCGCATTATGGCAGCGGAACTATCCGCCGCCACCAACCAATTTGACGATTGTGGCGGAGCGTAGTACGGCTCCGACACGATCGCCAGATCCACATTCCACTCCGCCGCGGTCTGACATAGGAGGTCCTGTGCCACGGCGCAGTGGTTCAAATTAGCTTGGAGGAGCTTTATGGGACCACTAGACATTGGTGGTCTCCATGGGCTCCTCCTGGGCCGCTGCCTGTGGTGCCGGACTCCTTGGGGCCACGGTCAGTTTCACTGGGGCCAAACGGCCCCTGACCGGCGGGGGGTTGCAGTTCATGCCCCCCATGCGGTGATTGGCTGGTCGTTTGGCGTCCGCACAGACGGCGCAGTTCAGCTCCGCCATGCAGTCAATCGCCTTGTGACCTTCCAACCCACAGCGGAAACATAGTCCGCTGCGGTCCTTAGCGGAGGGGCACCGCTGTAACGGGTGGCCCATGCCCATACAGCGGAAACACCGCATGGGCTTCTGCTCAAGAAGTTGGATGGAGGCAGAACTCCATCCAACTTCGATGCGCCCGGCCTCAGCCAGGCGCTTGGCCGCCTCTACTGGCACGGAGGCGAATGCCGCCCCGACGCCACGCACCCCCGTGTGCACACGGCCCACCTTGATATGGTGGGCCGGGCACTCACCGGCCCGTGCCAAGATCTGCCCCAGCTCCTCAGCGGTCACCGAGTCGTCTAAACCAACGACCCGGATATCCGCTGTTTTCACGGGACGCGTCACTTTCGCCGTGTCCCCAAGGGCTTCTCCCAGCTTTTCCGCCAGCGAATCCGCCTGAGACGGGGATGTCTCCTTTGGGAGCTCGATTATTCGAGCTCCGGTTATTCCCGTCCGGAATTTGGCGGGCCCTATGCCTAGGGCGCTGAGACTGACGGAGGCTTTGGCCTTGGCTATTGCCTCACCATAGGTGAGGCCTCTCGCTACTGTCTCTGGCTTGAGGGCCAGCACCACCGCCAAAGATCGCGGTGTCTTAGGCAGTTTTGGCGAAGGCTTGGAGGCATCAGCGGGAGCTCCTGCCTTTTTGGGCGTCGCCCCATCCACTGTCGGCTTCTTCCGACCTCGCCGCACAACCCTCGACCAACCGTCTTCGACCGGTATCGCCACCGGCTCCGTGGCCCCCGACGAAGAGGGTACTGCCACTGGCGCAGAGGGCGCAGTCTTCTTTCTGACCACTCTTGCCTCCTTCGGCATATTTGCCGGCGGGGCAAGAGTGGTGTTACCCGTCGTAACTTTTACAGGCCGTTCCGGTTGAGGCTGCAGCTGCGACTCGCTTGCACGGTCCACCGCAAGCGGTGGCCTTCGGACCTGAGCCGGGATCAGCCGCCCGTCGACCTCTAGGCCCTCTAGGCGAGCCGAGACCATAAAGCCGACTTGCGCCAGTAACTCCCGCTGAAGGAACTCCATACTTTCGAGGAACTCCATCCTGGAAATCCCTCCGGCGGGTGCGGCCTCAGCTGGTACGGCTACGACTGGGGCAGCCTCGGCTGGGGCGGCCTCGGCTGGTTGGGCCGTCGGGAGCTGCACCTCCGACAGTTCTTCCTCCATTGCGTCGTCGGCGGCAGGATCCTCCAACTCAGCGCTCTCTACCATCACAGGGGCCGCCTTTGCACCGCGGCGCCTTGGGCGTTCCACCCCCCGCTCCGAGAAGGCCCGGCGAAGGGCTTTCATTTCCCCCATTAGATTGTCCAGTTGATTCCGAAGGCGCTTGTTGTCGGCTTGAAGCCGACGCACCTCCTCCGAAGTCTTTTTGGACGCCAGAGTACGGACAATCTCAAGTAGAGAGTCGGAGGACTCCCTAATCTCCCTCACGGACGTCCCCTTGAGGTTCTTTGACTTCCTCGCGACTTCCACTAACGATTTCGCACTCTCCTCAGCCTTGCTGCAGAGATGTTCAGCAGTGGGTTCGGAAGAGCGCTTCCCCTTTCCTTTCTTTTTGGGAGCCGCTACGAGTTCTGTCTCCCGATCCGACTCCCGATCCGACTCCCGATCCGACTCCGACTCCTCAGAGTCAGCCTCTACCTGCCTGAGCTCTCGCATCGCCTGCGAGAGCCCAACCCCGTGCGAAAGGTTTCCCCTACCCCTTCGAGTTCGGGGAACCTTTGGTGCGTACGGTGCCGTAACCTGCTCCGTCTCAGTCTCCAGGTCCGTTGCCAACGGATCCTGGATAAAGCGGCCCAGCATGGACCGCTTCCTTGGAGCGGGCTGCGACGTCGCTGGGAAATTTGCTTCCGGCAACTTCGCTTTCGTCTCGCTAATTATGTCCCTGTAATCGGGACGAGACGCATTCAGGCGTATGCGAGAGCTGCGACGGGGCGCTGCCCTCCCGACGTCCGAGACTGACAATACCGGGGACACCACCCTCTCGACAGCCTTAACCACACCACCATCAACCGGCGAGCGGCTTTTTTGCCTCCTGGCTTCCACTTGGAAAACTACGTTTTTTGGGTCCCTGATTGGGCCCCCTTCACCAGCAGTGTCCGTCTCGGACATCACGTCCGAGTCGGACATGGCCCAGTCGTAGGCCCAGCCCAGCAACGAATTCGTTGGCGAAAACAGATTACAAATCTATTTCTCGCACAGCAACCAGAAAACCAACCCAAATTGTAAGCAAAACCGTTTCACTGATTCGAAGCCAAGTTGTACACAAAAGATCGTCAATGTAAAAAAGAAAAACAAATCTTACTCTAACCTAAACCTACAAAAGAATTAATAAAAACCACACAAAAAAAAACCATAGAAAAAAAAAACAATTATTGATAACCAATAATTGCAACAAAATAGAAAATAATATTATAAACTAATATTACTAATAACGACAAAATAAAAGTAAGGCAACGTATACTTAAACAATTCGAAGACAGCACAAACTATTTATAGCCGCGGCGGGGCAATGACCCCCGCGCGCCACTAGCACAGACACTGACTTATAATAAAAACGAATACCTTATACCTAGGGACACAAATAACCTACAATTAATTGACAACAAACAGACGATGAAGTAACAATTTGTGTGAATGACTTCAAACACACAAATTATTCAACAAATTAGACAACACCAACAACGAAACAATAACGAAAACAACAATGATAAAACCATACAAACAACAGACGAGTGATACTCGGAATCGAGATCGATGCAACACAATGAAAAAGGCAGGACGCGCGCGCTCGCTATGATAGCTCGCTCGCGACTCCAGGCTGTTTTCAGTACCTGACCAAGTGACCTCTGATCCAAGCGCGGTAAGCTAGCTATTTATTTTCAACAGCAGAGGCGCACTCGCGATTGAACCAGAGGTTACGTCTCCCTCTACTGACGAGATTGGAATGTGGAATATAATATTCCATTCCTAGTCTGATCTCGTCAGCAACAGAGGTAGCGCAGGAGTTCGGATCCATCCCACTGAAACACCAAGGGACAGACGCGTAATAATCCCGCATACCGTCCCAATCTGCTGACGCATAGTGCCACAGACGGCGTGCTGCAACCACAGGCGATGGTCGCGACGCCTGAGGCACTGAGACGGATACCAGGCAGTGATCTGAAGATCCTAGTGGAGCTCGAATCACCACCTGATATCCGTCGGGGCGATTTGTCAGCAGAAGGTCCAACAAAGAGGGCGCTTGACCGATAATATCCGGTACCCTGGTGTGCTGGGTAACCAATTTTGTCAGGTCGTGGGTGAGAGCGAATTCGTGGGCAGTCCTACCCGCATGGTCAGTTTTAGAGGAACTTAACCACAACTCGTGGTGAGCATTGAAGTCCCCTAAAAACACCAGCTCGGCGGAAGAAAATTGCTCCTGCGCGTCATCTGCCACCCGACTTAGGTGTTCAAAAAGTCGAGTTGTCTCCAAGTCACCACGGTGGGAACGATAGACGCAGACGTAGACACTGCAATGAGTGCCAAAATCGACGTGTACCACAAGGAGGGAAAAGGACGGTTCCTCCAAACAGCGCAGGCGACGACAACAAACGTCCGCCCGGACGAACAAGCAAACACCTGCCTTTGCCTTGAAGGACTCCTCAAGAGCGTAGCCGGGGTAATTAAGGTAGCTTGTATCGGCAGGGCAGATAATTTGCGTCTCTGTCAAAAACAGTATAGCTGGACGGGCTGTCTCGAGATGGTGGTGGACAGCCAAGAGGTTAGAATTGAGCCCGCGGATGTTAGCGAGCCCCACCTCGAATAGTGGTGTTTTGGTGGGATAGTGCACCGCTGTACGACCAGTCCTAATATTGTGCGCTGACATGTTTGTTGGAGTAAGAGTTGTGAAATTGAGATGTCGTTGCAGCGATTAGCATAGTTAACGTGTGTAAGCCTGTTTCGCTAGGGAACAGCCGACAGCTGATTTGCGCTGACTCTCCGCACGAAAGGGCCCCCGAACCCCCCCGGAAGTGGTCGCCGGGACCCACCGTCCGGTCACCAACCGGCACGACGGACCACCCCGAGATTATGCGTGGCATGGTGGGGCAGCCTCACGGACTGGTTAGGTGCGCTTGGGCCCCTGTACTGTACCACGGGCAGCCAGCGGAACAGTCGTTTCTTCGGGTCTTCCTGGGCGGAGGGTCAACGCAGTCAACCTGGCGCTGGGTCGACGGAAGCCCACACAAACCACACGAATCGCAGCAACGACCCCTCAAGCTCTGGCTGTGCGATGACTGATCCCGAAACGCGGACACAAAATGCCCACTTGACGGGTTTTACGTGGTCGCTAGCCAGTCGGGTTTTTCAAGCCCTACCACCAGAAGTTGGTCACTCGATTAGCACCACCCGGGGATCACGTGTAGGGTCTCGAGGGTAAAACCTACGGACGTGAGCGCCTCCAATCCCCGTTGTGTGGTGGGTAGGTATATTATTATTTTAGTATATTATTTTGGCGACATTGATTATATGAGCACTTGAGCAGCAGCTTTGGATGTAAAATGGATGTATAAACGACAGATCAATCCATCAACTGCATACAGGGTGTCTCAGAAACAATGGATAAACCTTTAACTGTTGATAGGTTTCGTCGAGACCTCTCTAATCTCAAATTTTGACTTTAGTAAAAATATCTCGGTTTTCAAGATATTTGATAGTTTATGATTTTTTTTAAAAATGCCACTTTTGGTTGGTTTTTAATGTGCCATTTTTACAAATACGGACTTTTTCTGATTCAGGTTTTTTTAGCTTCTAACGGAATAGTTCAGCTATCAATAACAGTGGTTAAAATTGAGCTAGCTAATCACGAAGTGCTTGGAAAAAACAATGTTCCAAAAAAAATTAAACAAGAAATTATTTTTCTTCGTGTTTGGTCTGCTACCATGTAAAAAAAATGTATGACGCTCATCGTGCCCATTATCTTAAAAAAATGCTTAGTTATTCTAGTTTCAAAAAAGGTATGATAACCTATGCTTAATGTATCTCTTAAATTTTATTACTGCTTGAATAGCAAATGGTATGAAATTTTAAAAAGATTTTTTTTGGAATAGTTATTAATTCTTAGTTTGAATAAAGAATTTGAAATAAAACAACATGAAATTTTAATTTTTTATTAAATTTACAATAAATGTTCGAATTGGCGTCCTTGCGCTCTGATACACGCCCTACATCTTTTTATAAAAGAAAGTTTGATGCGGCGCGCGTAACCAGACGTTTTTATGTGTGCAGCTGCATTTTGTATGCGAGTACGCAACTCTGTTATTGAGGATACTGGCCTCGCGTAGACAAGGTCTTTCAGACATCCCCAATAAAAAAAATCCAAGGGATTTAGATCCGGCGATCTGGGCGGCCTTAAAATAGGGCCGAGCCGGCCTATCCACCTTTGTGGGAAGTGTTGATTTGAATAATTTCTTACTACTATTGCGTAGTGAGCTGGGCACCCATCATTTTGAAGCCACATTCTCCGCCTCACTTCTAAATTGACATCTTCTAGCATGCCGGGTAAATTATTTTGTAAAAAATTAAGGTAAATTTCACTATTCAGTGTAGCTGGAAGTTCATATGGCCCGATTACCTGTCCGTCAATAATCCCAGTCCACAAGTTAACTTTAAATTGAACTTGGGACCGATCTTCCCTCATCAAATGTGGGTTTTCAACTTGCCAGCTATGTAGATTGTGGATGTTGAAATATCCATCTCTCCGGCATGAGGATTCATCCGTCCATAAAATTTTATTGAAAAATTGCGGGTCCTCCCTTATTTTATTTAACATGATTCTGCAGAATGCAATCCTGCGCGGATAGTCAGCAGGCTGTAGAGTTTGGACCCTTTGAATATGGAAAGGGTGCAAAAGGTATTTTTTCAATATGCGATGCACTTTGCTTCTATTAATGCCGGTTCGACGTGCAATTCCACGCACAGAACGTGTTGAATCTTCTTCTATTTCGTCGAGGACTACTACTTCTTCATCGTCGCTTCTTTCTGGTCTTCCTGGCCCTGCACCACCAATGCCTCTTCCTGGAAGCCTCCCTTCGCAGTACGAATTATATACCCGAGCAAAAACTCGATAGTCCGGGTGACGTGCGTTGGGGTACCTAATACAAAAAATGACGTTATTAAATTTACTAATTCATTTAATTTTAAAATCTAATTAAACACGGCGTGTGACTATTTTTAGAAGGATAACATAATGAAGAAAGTTGCAATAAATGTGTGTGATTTAAAAAAAAATAAGATTGATTGAATTAAAGAGAAAATAAATAATCTTACCTCTCTGCGTACAGACGAGCAGCAGCGTTAGCATTTCCTCGACATTCGCCATAAACGAAATGCATGTTTGCATATTCGCGCGACGTGTACTGATGTCTAGGCATGTTCAGTGTTATGTATTGGTTGTCAGTTAGGTTTCACAGCACAAACAATATCCAAATCGTAAAGCTAGCCAAGTCCATATGATCACCAGTTGTCAATAGGTTTCACAGCACAAACAATATCCGAATCGCAAAGCTAGTCAAGTCCAAAATCACAGCAAAATGTCGTTTAAAATCATCGAAGCTCTATCGAATCTCTCGAATACAGAAAACACGCGTGGGTCACAACCGGAGTTCAGAAGGACACTAACAATCGTAACAAAGAACCCAATGATCAGACGCAGGTAAAAAAGTCCTTCCAGGAAATTCGATAGCAAATGCAAAGGTTGCAAATGCTTATGACTCATGTGCTGTTAATGATAAGGCTCCTTTTTGATTGCGCATAGTGGATGAGACATGTGGCTGGCAGGGGCCACAAAAAAAAACACGTTTCTCAACTCTGTGACTGTTTACAAATAAGCTTTAAGTGCTTATTAGTGGAAAAAAAAAACCTTTTTTTTTCAAATTTTCATTTTATTTGCTATTCAACCAGTCAGAAAGTCAAGAAAGCATAAACTTAATACTGGAAAACTAAATTAACCGAATAAAATTAATCCGAAAAATAATTAATCCGACAAACAATCTTTTTAAAATTTTCATACCATTTGCTATTCAAGCAGTAATAAAAGTTCAGAGATACATTAAGCATAAGTTTATCATACCTTTTTTGAAACTAGAATAACTAAGCATTTTTTTAAGATAATGGTCAGGATGAGCGTCATACATTTTTTTTACATGGTAGCAGACCAAACACGAAGAAAAATAATTTCTTGTTTAATTTTTTTTGGAACATTGTTTTTTCCAAGCACTTCGTGATTAGCTAGCTCAATTTTAACCACTGTTATTGATAGCTGAACTATTCCGTTAGAAGCTAAAAAAACCTGAATCAGAAAAAGTCCGTATTTGTAAAAATGGCACATTAAAAACCAACCAAAAGTGGCATTTTTAAAAAAAATCATAAACTATCAAATATCTTGAAAACCGAGATATTTTTACTAAAGTCAAAATTTGAGATTAGAGAGGTCTCGACGAAACCTATCAACAGTTAAAGGTTTATCCATTGTTTCTGAGACACCCTGTATAAATAATAGAGGGGCGAATCGATCCACGGCTCAACCACAAGTACTAGATGCAGAAGGCCGACCTTAGTTGTTGATATCGACGAGTACTTCGAAGTAGTGCTAAGGTTTTCGTAACACCCGAGGCTTACTCACCGTGTATTATACGTTGTCCTAGCGGGTTCACCGTTCGCAAACGAACATGACAGTTTCATACGCAGCGGCAGCCCGGATGTCAGTAACGCTGGATGACACGGGCCATCTTGACCTGATTGCGAGGCTCACCATCCGCGACGAAGCGACGAAGGCGCTTTCGACGGCGAGCAGGGCTAACAATAAGTCCTGCTGCCCCTCCTGGAGCTGGTCTTGGAGGGTGAAGATGTCTTCGATATAGGATGCGTAGAGGCACGGCGACAGGCAGCTGTCCTGGGGGGTATACCTGCGAGTATGGGACGTGACTGGAAGGTGGCCTCTTTGACCAAGAGAACAAAGCTCCGAAAAAGCGTCAGCAGTCTCATATGAGCGGGCGACGGCCAGCTTGTAGAGGAGACCAAGAGGAAACTACAAAACATCCGGACATTTTTAAAAGCCGGAAAAAGTCCGGACTAGAGTCTAAAACTCCGGACATGTCCGGACTAATCTGGAAGGATGGTAGCCCTAACTGAGACGCAGTGCAATGCAAACGGGAAGTAAGTGCACAATATAGAGAACGATACAGTAGCCCGACTCAGGCGTGTCTTTGAAATTTATACCTAAAGCTGAACTGGGCGCTAGGGTTGGTACCTACAAAAAAATCGGTGAACGTATACGTACACGCCGCGCGTGAGATGCGCAGCGTGTATGTAGAGCACAACAATCTCGGCCGGCGCGCGGCTTGACACTGCATTGCTTGCTATAGTAGGTATTAGACCATCCTAAATTCAGAATCCGATATTCAGTGTCCGATTTAGGACACTAAATTCAGTCGCTGCAGCTCCTGATTACACGTTCACTGATTCAGGGCTCTGAATCAGACTTAAAGGAAGAGTATATGCACATTTTAATGGAATGTTGCCTTTTAAAGTTTCATACGGCACTAAAGGGTTTATTCTCACAAACATTGGTCGTTAATATACAACCGCATTTAAAATATAAAGCAGCTGTTATGCATATCTGACAGAGGTGTATTCTTCTGTGTTATATGTAATTTTGGACACACAGTTACCTGTATGCGACACAAACGTATTGCAGGTGAAAGTGAAGTGCAATCAAAGGTCGACATAGTCTCGATTGTAGAAGAGATCAATTCAGATAGATCCATCCACTTCTATGGCTGCAACTGCAACAACAGCTTTACAGCCTTTAGATTCTACCGAACTACCTGCACATGTGAGCAGTGAAGCAGTTCGTGTTGAATTGGATGAAGAGATTTTAAGTCTTTTGGGGGAAACACCCTACAAAAAAAAACTGGGCCCTGATTTTCATCAAGATTTAGCTCCGCAACTAGAACATATTGCGACTACGGGTTTAACTAAGTAAAATAGAAAGGAGAAAAAAAAGAACATCTTATTCCCAAGAACTGTATAAAAATAAACACACCAAAGTTAAACCCCGAGATAAAGGCAGCCTTATCGGAAATGCTTGTTAAGAAAGATAAAGCATTAGAAAATAAACAAATACAGCAGGCAGTTGCTATATCTTGTATTGGTGACGCTCGGACCACATTATTTTCTTTAGAACATAAAGACCAGTGACTCTAAAAACTGTTAATCGAGGCCAGCCGTTTAATGTGCACAACATACCGAGTCAAAAAACAAGACGCTTTTTTATTTGCTCAGCAGTAGGAGCAACTGTACAATGCTGAAATTGACAGTTTTCTATTTGGGGAATTTGCCGACACTCTCAAAGCCGCAAAGGCGATATCGAAGTCTGGTGCTGAGATAAATAGGTATTACTTCATCAACTAAGAAAACGCTTGCGGCGACAAAACCAAAGCAACCTTTAACCTGGCAGGTGGGAGCACCGCGGAGGACGGAGCTGGCCCCGCCGGCGCCGCAGGCACCGCACCCGCCGCGACAACAGCAGCTGCCGCGACCGCCGCCGCGCTCGCAGCAGCACCTAGGCCCACGTCGCTAGATTCGGTATGTTCAGCAGGTCGTTTAAGTAATTTTTAACATAATTGGCAACTCTTAACTGATGACCCGATTATATTATCATGGATAAAGGGTCATAAGATCCCTTTTTCTAGACCTATTCATAAATTATGGGAACCTAAACTGCCAACCTTGTCAGCTTCTGAATCTTTACAATATAGAGTGGCCATTACTGAATTGATTGATTCAATAGCTATTTCACCTTGTCAACCAAATGAAATAAACAGTTCTTGTCCAGCTATTTTATTATTAAACAGAATTTTTTAAAACTTAAAACCTATAAATAAATTCATAACAACACGGCATTTTAAAATTGAAGATTACAGAACTACAATGAAATTAGTTTCAAAAAACAGTTTCATGGGCACCCTAGATTTAAAAGATGCCTATTTTTTAATTTCAATCCACCCAGCTCATAAAAAATATTTAGGGTTTATATCTTAAGATAAACTATACGAATTTAACGTTCTTCCCTTTGGCCTTAACACCGCACCATTTGTATTAACAAAGTTGCTTAAGGCGGTGATGTACTTACTTCGATCCTTAGGCATAAGAATAACTAATAATACGAGTATAGAAGCGAATCTCCTTTGTGGGTGCGCCAAATGCCGCTATTTGCATACCTACAGCGTCCTTCCCCCTGTAACGCCCCGCAGTAGTCTGCGGACGCCGGTAGGGTCACCACATGGACGTATGGTTACGACTACAATATTTTTTATATAGGTACCTCCATATTTTACATTAAATGAGAAACTGAGCATATGTACACCGAGTCTTATTGATTTTGTACTTCAAGTGTAGCGAGCGAGCGACTATCTTTAGAAATAGTACGCACATTTTTAGTTTTTTTGATTCCGTAGTTATAAGAACCTGCCTATTTTTGATTAATTGAGCTTAATCTCTACACTTCGAGAACAAAATCATTAAAATGTTTCGAATTTCGATGTACAAAAATGGTTTGTAATTTAGGTATCGTACCTACGTTTATAGTCCAACAGTTGAAGTTATGAATGTACTAATGGATAAAACCTAAGCTCACTTTTTACTATCAGACCAACATTTTCACTTGAAAAAAAATCTGTTGTTTCATAATTTAATCAAGTATTGATTGTATTTAAATTTTATATGGAACAGTGACAAGGGTCGATAAAATGATATATGTATGTATAGCAGTACCAAAGTTTCTCATAATTCAAATTAATCCCGACTTGACAAAAAAAATCCCATACTTACAGTTTCAAAATTGCACTACAATGACAGCTTTAGGAATTCGACACATTACATTGTTTTAGCTTTGACATGTAATGAATATTACGAATAAAACGGTATCTGTATCTCGGGTAGGTATAATAAAAATAATTTTAGAGTATTCAATCATTTTTATTTAAAAGGTTTCAATTCAACAGAAATATTTACAAATGTCTGATATTTATAAAAGATGGCGTTTTTGTATTCATTCACAGGGTACCTGAAACACACGGTGCGCGCCTTGACTGGCGTTTCCGTTCAACGGAAATCAAACGGTAGGTAAATAACGTGGCCTTGAGCGCTCGACGGCCGGGAGTTTCGCTTCTATACTCGTATTATTAGTTATACTTATGCCTTAGGCCATATGTGTACCATTTTCTTAGATTATATTTGTGTCATTGCTAGGGATTACGAAAAATGTCTAGCAAATATTGCTGAAATTAAAAATATTTTAGTCCTTTGGATTTATTATCAACATTGAAGGACACGGCATAAGAATAACTAATACGAGTATAGAAGCGAAACTCCCGGCCGTCGAGCGCTCAAGGCGACGTTATTTACCTACCGTTTGATTTCCGTTGAACGGAATCGCCAGTCAAGGCGCGCACCGTGTGTTTCAGGTACCTTGTGAATGTTTTCCTATTGATTACATGATTAAGCTTTTTATATTACCTACTCTAGATACAGATACAGTTTTATTCGTAATATTCATTACATGTCAAAGCTAATACAATATAATGTATCGAGTTTCTAAAGCTGTCATTGTAGTGCAATTTTGAAACTCTGTAAGTATTTTTTTGTCAAGTCGGGAATAATTTGAATTATGAGAAACTTTGGTACTGCTATATATATTTTTATCAACCATTGTCACTGTTCCATATAAAATTTAAATACAATCAATACTTGATTAAAATTATGAAACAACAGATTTTTTTTCAAGTGAAAATGTTGGTCTGATAGTAAAAAGTGAGCTTAGGTTTTATCCATTAGTACATTCATAACTTCAGCTCTTGGACTATAAACGTAGGTACGATACCTAAATTACAAACCATTTTTGTACATCGAAATTCGAAACATTTGAATGATTTTGTTCTCGAAGTGTATAGGGATTAAGCTCAATTAATCAAAAATAGGCAGGTTCTTATAACTACGGAATCAAAAAAACTAAAAATGTGCGTACTATTGCTAAAGATAGTCGCTCGCTCGCTACACTTGAAGTACAAAATCAATAAGACTCGGTGTATGCTCAGTTTCTCATTTAATGTAAAATATGGAGGTACCTATTTAAAAAATTTTGTAGTGGTAACCATACGTCCATGTGGTGACCCTAGCGGCGTCCGCAGACTACTGCGGGGCGTTACAGGGGGAAAGGCGCTGTAGGTATGCAAATAGCGGCATTTGGCGCACCCACAAAGGAGATTCGCTTCTATACTCGTATTATTAGTTATTCTTATGGACACGGTTAGCGCAGAGATCGAGTGATCGCCTACTGCGCAACGGTCTCGGTCTTCATATCAGGTGATATGAAGACCGAGAGCTTCCCTGTCGTGTAAAAAATCAGCAGGTACACCAGTTCCAAATAGTAATTCCAAAATTTATTGAAAGAATAGGTATATTTTACATGGACATAACCTATGTCGGTATTTTTAGTGAAATGTTATGATATTAGATTGCTAAAACCCCGCTACATAGAGCTAAAAATACTATTTATTATCAATCTAGGATGGAAAACCAACTAAAATATAAAAGTTTGATCGCGACGCATGATTTTTTTTTTGGCGGGGCAAACAATGTATGGTGCGTGGGCCATCTCCTTTGTGTCCTTGTTCAGACAAGCAAAATGAAGATCTGTTGCTCCATACAAATGTTCAACATCCACTGAACCTAAATGTATGGAACAGCTGATTTTTTTCGCGATTTCGAGTTTGGTCATAAGTAAAAGGTCCCATAGTAAAAGTTGTTTATTTTGTTTGTCTAAACAAGCATACAAATTTTGACTCCTGATGGAAAAACAACCCGGTATTTAATTTTAGTATAAAAAACTAAAATTATAAACACTTATTTTATTTTAGTATAAAAAACTAAAAAAAAACTAAATCTTGTCAAATAAAAATGTTAAATCAAATTTTTTACAATATACAATATGTGACTTTGTATTTTCTTTAAAAATAATAAATAAATTGAAAAAATGATGAATACTTAAATCAGTGAATAAAAAAGGCCACTTAGGAAAAATTTGCAAGTTTGCTTTATTCTTAACCAGTTTTGAATTTGAAGTTACAGATGATAACCTTGTGATAATAGAAAGTACCCACTACCAAAATGACTTATCGCCAATGATATATTTACTTTACATCTTAAATATGAAACGTAGGTATATAAAATGTATGACATAAATCGTATATTCCATGGCGGAACAACCCCTTAGGTATAATAGATTTATACGTCACTTTTTTCCAAATTGTAACACATTTAGCTTGGTGCAGCCGGCCGTAAGCGTATGATGTTTATAAGACCTATTTACGCATAAGTCATTGTAATGAACTAAACGAAGCATAAATATGAATTTGTTAAAAAAATCATAAGCATAGCAGGAGTTTAATTAAAGTGCCATCTGTTGAGTGCGTGTGAGAACTACTGAGCCCAATGTAGCAAAGGCTCGATGGCCCGAGCTTGCTCAGAATTGTCAGTGGCGTTTCAGTTGCGTCATCTCGCGGTGAAATGGTGAAATAAAACAGCTCGAAGAATAGCCCGACTTAAGTAGACCCCATTTCGTTGTATGGGATGAGGCATCTGTACTGTAGTTATATTATCTGTGCCTATGTGTAACTCGAGGCTACTTAATTCTTTGCCAAATTAACAAAGGCCGAGGAATTGCTAACGACACAAAATAAACAAAACAACGTGTGCTTTACATTAAACCTATGTGGAACTCACAGCTTACTTCTTTGTGATTTTAACAAAAGGCTTGAGAATTGCTAACGCCACAAAGTATAAAATCAACGTGTGGTTACATTGTGAATAACACAAGCTTTACATATTGTGTGAAACTCGCAGATTATTCCTTTGCAAAAATAACAAAGTGACTTAAAATTGATATAATCTCTTCTCTATATATAATAAAATCGTAGGGGCACAAAAATCTGTAATTGCGTTCGTTTGTTTGTCTGATTGTCCGGAAAGATCTCCGAAACTACTGGACAGAATTTGACATGGCTGACACCACAATGCTTAGAATTTTCCGGAAGAACATTTAGGCATAATTTCGTTTGTTTAAATTTACTTTTTATTTTTAGTCAAAAGATACCATATAAAATTTTCGAATTGGCTTTAGGTAGAAAAACAACATGGCGCACGTGAAATTATTTTGACAAGTCTGTCACATAGTACCTACCTCAGAACAATCACTAAAGCATAGAAGGAAGATTAAAACAAGAATCAATTGTGTGCTATTTGTCTCTTTCTAACATACGGCACAAAACTGTGTAAATGTAAGAGATGAGTAATATTTGTCTTTTGGCATATCACAAGGTGGTCAGTATATGATTTGATTGAATTGTCATTATGGTTAAAAATTAAAATTGGTTAAAAATATATAACACGGCTAAATTCTATAGTACCTTGTATCGCAGATAGACCATCCGAGTTTGGGCCCTGTCCTAATTGGCCATCGCTCGTGCGATGATGCGTTGCGATTTCATCGTGCGATGAAACTGCTCGCGCGATCGTGCGATCAAACATACTGATTCTACTGAATGTCCTAATTGGCGGTCGCGCGATCATGCGATACGACCAAATTGTCTAGTTTTCATCGCACGACCATCGACGCATTGTTAAATCGGACGTTCGTGCGAACTTCGTGCGAACATACTTGAGCTCAAAGAGAATAGTAATACTACGGGAATAGAGCCCTTTCGTGTCATTTCTATGCATGCTACATTTGATACGTCAACTAGCGCCATCTGCATTTCTTAACTGGTACTTCGTACATATACATACCTACATATATAGTTAAAATATGGTGGCTTAAATTGCCGCCTTATTACAAAACATGACCTAAGTTTAGACTTGGTTTAACCTGATGCTGTCTTTATCTACTTTAAAACAAGTGAAAGAGCATCTAGTTTAAACCAAGACTAAATTTAGGCAAAGTTTTGTAATAAGACCGCATTTTTAAAACCGTTAATATAAAGGCAGGGGTTTTTTGAGGTTTTGCACCTCGAAAATACTGTTTTATAGAGTTATCTAATTTCAACTTGTTTGTAATGCTTTTTTCAATTTCTTTTTAGTAAACTAGTTCCAGATAAGAAAAAATCTTTAGATAATAAACACAAAATATGTAATATGTTTGAAATAAAACAAATCAAATACTTGCCTTTTATTTTCAATTTTTATGTTTAATAATTTTGTGCTGCTATTTTAGTTACATCATCTCCATTGTATGTAAGTTTTCCCAATAAAATCCGATTAATCTATCGACGCCAAATAAATTAGAACATTAAACATTGTGTTGACAAAAACATTGTTTAATTTTATTTTATGAATGCAACATTCAAATGGGTCATTATGTCAATTAATGTCTCTGCGAATGATATGATAGTTTGTTTAATTTCTTTGGCACGTCATTCTTAAGGAAAGTAATAGTCATATTTTGCATATCTTTGAAAAATATTTCTATCCGCACACACAACCACTTTTTATTTTTACATCTTTTGCGCATTTAAAATCATTGTTATTATGTCTAGTAAAATTTTTTTATAGTCTTTACACCCTTTTACAATTTCTTTTACACATCATTATATAACACAACCGTAAACATTATTACATTGACCAGCATCATTTTGATGGGGCTGGTCAAAGCAAATTCGGTTATTAAAATGAATATCCATTTCTTCGGAATCACTAGGAGCTTTTATTTGCAATGAACTTGGAGATGGAAATGACTGGATAACTATCGGTGAATTCTGCATTCCGCCAGCTCTGAAGTGGAAAACTCTACTTTATGATTGATCGCCTGCAAGTCTGAAATTCTATCTTAACGCCTTATGACTTTCCCAGAACAATGTAATCTAACAACATTGGGGAATAGCAACAGAAAAAACATGCTATACGTGTGGCGAAGCACCTGGAACAGCTAGGCACATACTGGTGGGATGCAGAGTTCTTTTAGAAAAGGGTAATTACTCGCGACGTGATGATAAGGTTTTGGGAATCATACGGGAAGCTGTCAGTGAAGCGGTCGCAAGAGCCCAGAAAAGGATGACAACAACCACAAGCCTCATCAAATTCACCAAAGAGGGCTCTAAAACAAAACAAATAAATAAAACCTATTTGATCATAGGCTCGGCACCGGATTGAACCCTTGTGATGGATACGTATGATTTTTTTTATTTTTTTATTCATGATTTATTAAGGGGCTTTTAAACATTTCTGAATATGCCAGCCCCATCATACCCTTAATGCTAGTTGCTACATATCGTGATAATCATTGCGGAAACATTATTTTGGAGACCATATTGTAAAGCATTACCGCCTCATCCGATAAAGGTTTGGCAAGAATGCTCTGCAATACGCCTACCTCATCTTTATTGATCCCGAGAGAAGTAAAACAATGAGATCTCTCTGCTTCATTCCGGACACACTCCATTAACAAATGTTGTACATCCTCAACTTTTCCACACGTCTCACAATTTGGAGAATTGGTTTTCTTCATTAGAAATAAGAATTTATTTAATGGAATGTGTCCCGAGCGAAGTCTGTGTGCAATTAATATACACTTACGCCCAAATTTACTAATATTGAACCAAGGTATTCGAGGAGGCTCACAAATAATAGTTCTGTACCATATACCTTTAGTCTTTGATCTTTCATTAAAGTATTCAGACCAAGTCTGGCGACAAATTTTGTTAAACTTACACAAGACTTCAGAGTACATAGGTAAAATAAAAATTTCTGTTCCATCTAAAATGGCAGACTTAGCTAAGTTATCGGCCTTCTCGTTACCTGTTAATCCAACATGTGAAGGTATCCATTGCAATTTAACTAATATATTTTTTCTACATAAATTATCTATTTTTCTTAATATTTTAATTGAAATAGGAGCGGCTCTTTGACCAGAGGCACACTTACAAATATGTTGTAAAGCGCTTTTACTGTCACTTAAAATTACTACTTTGTCATATCTTTGTTTTTCTCCATATGTCAAAGCCTCCGAAATAGCTAACATTTCTGCAGTCATTATAGAGACAGTTGATGTTATTTTGTAACATTCGCCATATTTAGTTACAGGATCATACAGAGCTGCCCCTAAGCCCTCAGCGCTTTTTGAGCCATCGGTATATATTTTATAAAACCCCTGATAATTATTTTCTAGTTCAAGTAAGACTTCGTTTTTTAAATAATCTGTTTGATAAGATTTTTTCGATTCATTTATTTTATCTAAATTATCTATAACAATATTTTTAGTTTTAATATTAGAAGACCACGTATTTAATGTAAATATTTCTAAAGGATCCGATGAGAACAGTTTTTCTTCTTTAGTTTTTAAATGCGATAACATTAATAATGGTTTTTTTTTACAATTCCAATATCTGTGGTTATAAAAAGCGCTGAGTTTATCTAACAGTTTTATTGTTTTATTATTAGCCAAAGACCGACTTTTAAGACAAAACTTAAATGCTAAAAATTGTCTTCTTATATACAAGGGAGGAATGCAAATTTCATTCTCCATAACATGAATTGGAGTTGTTCTAATGAATCCGCCTACAATTCTAAGAGATTGGTTCTGTATTTTATCTAATTTGTATACATGAGTTTTAGCACTAGAATCATATAGAAAACAGCCATAGTCTATTCTACTTCTTATAAGAGCTATATATAACCTTCGAAGATGCTTAGGATGAATCCCCCACCTCACTCCAGCAAGAACTTTCAAAATATTGAGGTATTTCTGAGTTTTCGAACAAATTTCATTAATATGTTTTCCCCAGCGAAGTGAGCGATCCAACCAAAAACCTAGATATTTAATATTTTCAGCAGCTGACATTTGTTTGTTGTCTATTATAAGCATTATTTCTTGTTTCCGATATCCTCTACTAAATAAACAATATTTGGACTTATCTACTGACAATTCAAGACCTATGTTTTCAATAATTGAAGTAAAAGTATTCAATGAATTTTGCATAGCCATAACACTATCACCTATTTTTTTATTTTTAACAAATAATGCAAAATCGTCGGCATATTGAGAGATGTTCACATCTTTAATAACTTTACAAATATGGCTCGTTACCAGGTTAAAAAGCAATGGAGATATAGGATCTCCTTGGGCAGGATACGTATGATAAACAATACAAGTTTCCGTCTGACGTAGCGATTACTGCATCCAGGTCAGACATTTTACTTTACTCCCGGTAATAAAGCGCTTACTACTCATCGAACTCACCGTGCCGTGGGAAAATAACATTCTCAATACCACACATTTAAATTGAATAGATACTACGATCTTACTATCTCACAAAAAACGGTTATGTTCACTTATATGCGGTAGAAGTAGGCGCGAGAGGTATTCTGGCAAAATTCTTATAAACATTGTGTTAGCTGCAATATTCCTAGCACCATAACTCCTAATGTTTCCGAAGAAATTTGTGGTGTGATTGACATCTCGTTGAATATAAGGCTACACAAATGTTTTGAAGGATCTTCGATCGTTCATTGATTTATTTGAAGGAAGTGAAAAATATTTACGTAACAACTGGATAGCATATTTTCTCTTCAATAGTGAAATGTCTTCCTTTCAGTTTCTTACTTGCTTGTTGTTGCATGTTGCATATGCATGAACAGTTGAGCTGGTGTGGTCATATACTTGACTTTGTTGAAATGCAACATTTTTCGAAATTTTCTCTGCATTAGCCTTTAATGGTCTTAGGTCTTTAAATAATTTGCCCTTTTATCGCAAACGATTTATTTCATTTCCCAGATTTCAAATTCTCTTTTGAAGTGGTTGAGCATATGCACAGTTTCAGATACAGACATTCAGAAGTACCTGAATGTATAAAAAAAATTAAGTGAGTTATTTTTTTTATTTATATTTAAATCATTATAATACCATGTCGTGAAGCGTCCCTTAAATTTTCCAGGGTGATAAAAAAATAACCGTGTATAATAAAAATATTATTTTAATATAACAAGTTGGTACATTAATTCTCTAGGTAACCTAGGCACAAACACAAGACTTGATATGTATATTATAATAGGTACTCACTGATCTATACAAAACATTTATTAAACTATAGGTAAGTATAAAAAAACTTCTAATTAATGTTTAAACTAGATAAAAGTCAATTTTCGTCTAACTCTGAGTCTAAAACCAATAAATTGTATTACCAACCAATTAATATTTATTGTAATATTGTCTAAGAGCATCGAGCCGGTTACTCGAGGATGCAGATTCGAATCCAGTCCGGGAAAGAGCCGAGACAAAAAAAAATACCTTTTTCTAGTTTAAACATTTATTTTAAATACATATAGCGTTGTAAATGCAAATAATAAAAATAAATACATAAAAGAAACTTACCTCAATGTTAACACCAATCTTTCTTCCACACTTATGGGTCTTTTAAAGTTTGTAACCTTACGATTACAATAGCTGCGTATTCCATTACAGATGTAATCAAAGGTTTCTGTTGTCATTGACAAATATTCGTAAAAATCTTCTTCGTTATTTCGTACGTCGAAGTACTGATTGCGAAATTCACCGCGCTTATTTCTGTATTTATAGAGTATATTATGTGGTCTACGTTTTCTTTTTTTAATACTATTTATAATTAGAGGAATATTACTCGAAAGCAAAAACTGTGCTTCTCTGTCAAGAGCCATTTCGAGAGTGATCGCATCGCGACAGTTTCATCGCACGATGAAATCGCAACGCATCATCGTACGAGCGATGGCCAATTAGGACATACGTTTTCTTATCGCGCGAGCAATTTCATCGCACGATGAAATCGCAACGCATCATCGCACGAGCGATGGCCAATTAGGACAGGGCCTGAACTATGTGAATTGTTCGTATAATATTTGTTTGTGCGTCCCGTGGCTAGTAATATTTTGATGATATTTTATTAATATTTAAGTGATTAGAAAGCAAGAATTTTTTAGGTATTTACAAATAGTGTGTGTTTGTGCACTCCGTAACACAATGTCTTGTGTAGTTTGGGGCTGCAAGTCTCATTCGTCGCGAAATCAAAATTTATTGACCTTAAATTGGCATGTTTTCTCATATTGTTACTTGAATGTGAGCTAATAAGTACACTTATATACATATGAAATATCGCTGAATCATTTTGTAGAAAAACAATACGTAATATTAACTTCACTTTTATGTTTTAGCAATTTTTAAAAAATTACTTTGAGGTTTTCTTGATCATGCGTAGTATTGTAAAATTTTGTCGATATTTTTATTTTACAGATTTCCTAAAGACAATGTATAAAATCCATATGGATAAAGTCGGACGAAATTGGAGTCCAAGAAAGCATAATCAAATTTGCTCCAGATATTTTCCATCAGATTAATTTTGTATGTACTTAGTAGTAAAACTATGAAATGGAGACGTCATGACGTAAGTCAAGTTATTTAATGAAAGGAAATCTTTAAACTAAAATATTATTTATGAAAATAGAAACGTATTTATTTTCTTAACTATTTCTTTAAGGAATCCTTGACACGGATGCCAGGAACAACCAGTTCAGATGATTTTTTTTCTAAGAATTAAAATATTAGATCAAGATAAGAACTTGAAAGAGTCAAAAAGGTAAAATATCAAAACGCCGCCTTCGGAAAATTTACATTCTAACTAAGCCCGGCCGCACATCAAACGTAATAAATCTATCTAAAAATGTCTTAACAATAAATTATGGTCAAATGTTAATGTTTTTAGTTTAATTTCCAAGCATGTACAAATAGTAGTTTTAGCATTCACGAATTTATCCAAGGTTCAAAATCCATGAGGGTTAAATTTTCGGGTAAGTAAATTAAATATGAGATTAACCTCAAGTACCTCTAAGCGATGCGATAAAAAATGAATTAAATCTAAGCGATGAAATAAAAGCAGTCTCTTCGATTTCCTTCCTATAGAATTTGTGAATCTCTGCAATAGAAAAATTCCAACATTTTAGATAACGGGAAATACCCGTCACTTAAATAGTCCAAATTTTAGGGTTCCGTACCTCAAAAGAAACACTGAACCATTATAGGATCACTTTATTGTCCGTTTGTCTGTCAAGACTATCTTGGAAACGCGTGAAGGTATCGAGTTGAAATTAAAACCATATAATTACTCAGTTCTACACTAACAAATTCTAGTCCCTTGAAGATGTGAAAAAATCAAACTTCTAAGTTAACAAAAAAGGTACGGCCGTTTATGTCGCCAAAAACGTATATTTCGACATTCTCACGGGCATCAAAATGTATAGGGTACTTTTCGTTGATCTAGCTAGAACTATGAAATTTGTGATGTTATATAGTCTTACACTACAAGTCAGGGAAAATCTCAAACTCCACATTTGTAATTAAATCATAAATAATTTAGTCTCTATTTAAAGTATAACCTACAATTTTATACGAGACCCTCGGTGGGTGAGTCCGACTCGCACTTCCCGCTTTTAGTCTCATGAACGGCCAGCCTGACCATACCAAAGAGACAGCAGCTATTAGCTGGATAAGTTACCTACATAAGAAAATCTACCTTTAATTATTTATGTTATATTTCTCGTAATAAAGACATTTTAGTATTAGGGATCTATTAAATACCTACATAATATAATTATCGACGTTGAAACTAGGTGAGTGATGAGCACGACATCACTGGGAGAAGAACTGACAAGCAAGAATTAGTGACGACCTACAAAATTTCGAAACATCTTGCATATACGTGTCTCTGTCTAACTTCTATTAGCAGCGCCTAATGTCAAAGTGAGTCAAATATATTAAGTTCAGTAGCTATTTTTGCTAGGTTTCTATGCTTTAGTTATTCTTCTGAGCATAGTACCATGGAATTATGAATTATTACTCAAACAGGAATGAGCTCTTCAAAATATTGTTGTTCAAATTTGGAATTTATTTCTATGTGAATAAAGACTAAACACTTGAAAGTGCAAAAGTGTGCCGAGAGAGGTAGCAATAACTGTACCTTTTATCCCTTTCCCACAGTGTTGCTACTGTTGTATATTTTATAATTTAGTAGTTATGAAACAACTATTAGTAGATGAAGATTTTTGATTATTGTTTATTTTAATTACTTTTAACGCCCAAAATACCTAAATTGTTTTTTTTTTGCAATAATTATAACAAAATAAATTACTATTAATAATTATAACACTATGATTTTACGTCCAGGAAATATTCTAGTGGTAGCATTCAAAAAATGTTATATTGCAACAACGATTCTTTGTCAATGTCAGTAATTTTCGTTGTCATTGTAGTAGGGTGACCACATGGTAATAAATATTATCGCAATTTTTATCATTTTTCAATAAAAGTAATTTATATTAGTTATTTATTGTTTAGCTTACACGATGCGATGTAAAGTTATTAGAAAAAAGAATTAGCATAAACATTATGTTCAAGATATTGGCGAAACTACAAAAGTTTTAAATATTGTTGAAACAATTCGACTCACACTGATGTTTTTAATTCTTTTCTTCTTAAACTATTACTCATCCTTTTACTAGGTATGTATTTAAATATCACAGAAAGATTTTAGTGTTGACTCATTTTTGACAAGTTGACATATTTGATTATCTGTTATGTGGCGGAGGGTTCAACATAATATAGTGATTGGAAAGACCTATCTATTGAAAGACAATCATTGACATTCATTATTTTTTAAATAATTATTATATTAATAATACTTATCTTGTATTGAAAAGCAGATATAAAATTCTTTTGCGCAACCCATTTTGAAATAATAGAATATAATATTTCTTTGTTGTACAACACCAACCAGCTTAAAGTCAACGTATAAATAATACACTTAACACTAATTGTACATAGGGCAACCTTGTCGCTAAAAGCGATTTCTTCCTAAAAAATCGTGATTATTAAGCATATTATTATTTTCCAAAGCATCTTTCAGGGTAAATGTCATTGTTTTTAAGAAAAAAATCCCTATTTTGTAGAATTTGTGGTCAACAAATTTACGAAAGAGACAAACGGTACAGTTATTTATCTCTCGCTCGGCACACTTTTTTAAGCAAGAGCTCATTCCTGTTTGAGTAATAATTCCATGCATAGTACAGAGAGAAGGTATTTTCTTCCACGAAGGAAAGGCAATGGAATTACGCCATACAGCCTGATCTTAAGTAATTGGATTTCGAAAATTGAAAGGCAGGAATGAAGTGTTTCACATAGTACAAATAAAATTTAATATTTTCTGTTAATGGCTGTACCCAACTGGATTTCGCCTCAGACTATAGAAAAAAAGAGGACTCGGCATAACGAACGTAGTTATAGGAATGTGATGTATTTCGACGGCATAGTTTCTGACATATTGGCATCTCTTTTTAACTTATGAGGATAATCATAAGTAAAAAAGGACAACAGTAGTTTTATCATTACCAAAAAGGGCAACATTATCTTGGCGACGTCACAGAATACCTCACTGCGGCCGGTCGCCATGTTTTGTCACAGTACTCACAATGAACAACAAGTACATCAGTTGTCATCGCGATTTGTTTGTTTCAGTGTTTTGAAGAAAATTTTGTTATTAGGCGAAAATTGTGCTTGTTTAAAGTGTTGAACTTGCATAATACTGCATTTATTATGGGTAAGTGCAGTGTGTTAGGCTGCCGCATGAGCAAGCAAGCCGCCATCTTTGTGCCAGATTCACATTTAGGTATGCACGTTTTTTTCGTAGGTATTTCATGTCTATTCTTTTTTCCTTAGTCTGAGGATTTCGCCAACAAAATTGTCTTTTTCTTATGTCGTACCGTGGTGGTAAGGCAAAAAGATCAAGCCATACAACCAATGTATAAAGCATTTTTTATCATAATACTTATCGAGTGACCATAAAATTTGTAGATTGGTTTAATTCTTGACTAATTTTCACAAGATCGGTACAATTTTTGAAATATTTAAAATGTTGAAAAATGAAGATACTCTTTTCAAGGTATTTTGAAAGGTGTTATATGTTTTACATTAGGACTAAGGAATCAAACTCTTTCATCCATTTAAAACTATTAAAAGTAATAGATTAATATTGATAATTTTAAAAAATATCTGACTGCAATGTTCTGGGTTACGCGTAGAGGGACGGGACGGGACTCTTGATCCTAATGTCTAAAATGACGGATCACATTTTTTTGGATCCACCCAAGGAACATGGATATCGAACGAAGAACCTAAAGAGTAGAACACATTGAACCTAGCCACGTTGACTTAATTTGACATGACTGCCGATAAAGTTCGTTTCCAAACCCAGCGATATGCATATCAAATGAAAGGCCTTGATGAGTAGAGCACTATGAACATAGGAAAATCGCCCTAAATTCAACATGGCCGCCGCTCAAATAAAACGGATAAAAGTTCGTTTCCAAACCCAGCAATATGGGTATCAAATGAAAGGCATTGATAATTAGAGCACTATGAACCTAGCAACATTGACATAAATTCAACATGGCCGCCTCTCAAAAAAGGTGGATAAAAGTTAGTTTCCAAACCTAGCAATATGGGTATCAAATGAAAGGCATTGATGAGTAGAGCACTATGAACCTAGCAACATTGACATAAATTCAACATGGCCGCCGCTCAAAAAAGGTGGAATAAAGTTAGTTTCCAAACCTAGCAATATGGGTATCAAATGAAAGGACTTGAAGAGTAGAGCACTATGAACCTAGCAACATTGACATAAATTTAACATGGCCGCCGCTCAAAAAAGGTGGATAAAAGTTAGTTTCCAAGCCTAGCAATATGGGTATCAAATGAAAGACCTTGAAGAGTAGAGCATTAGGTACCTAGGAAAATCGACCTAAATTCAACATGGCCGCCGCTCAAAAAAAAAGGATAAAGGTTCGATTTCAAACCCAGCAATATGGGTATCAAATGAAAGGCCCTGATGAGTAGAGCACTATGAACCTAGCAACATTAACATAAATTCATCATAGCCGCCGCTCTAAAAATAAGAATAATAGTTCGTTTCCAAACCTAGCAATATGGGTATCAACTGAGAGGCCTAAAAGAGTAGAGCATTAGGTACCTAAGAAAATCTACCTAAATTCAACATGGCCGCCGCTCAAAAAAAGGATAAATGTTCGTTTTCAAACCGAGCAATGTGGATACCAAATGAAAGGCCTTGATGAGTAGAGCACTATGAACCTAGCAACACATAAATAAATTCAACATGGCCGCCGCTCAATAAAGGTGGATAAAAGTTCGTTTTCTAATCTAGCAATATAGGTATCAAATGAAAGGTCTTCAAGAGTAGAGCACTATGGACCTAGCAATATTGACGTAAATTCGACATGGCCACCGCTCAAAAAAGGTGGATAAAAGTTCGTTTCCAAACCTAGCAATATAGGTATCAAATGAAAGGCCTTGAAGAGTAGAGCACTATGAACCTAGGAAAATAGCACAACTAAAAAAAAACTGATAAAAGTTCGTTTGTAAGCCCAGCAATATGGGTATCAAATGAAAGGCCTTTATCAGTAGAGCACTATGAACGTAGCAACATTGACGTAAA
Organism: Schoenobius gigantellus; assembly: GCA_963935595.1. Classification (NCBI taxonomy): domain Eukaryota; kingdom Metazoa; phylum Arthropoda; class Insecta; order Lepidoptera; family Crambidae; genus Schoenobius; species Schoenobius gigantellus. The sequence continues at coordinate 24,199,238 of OZ012553.1, read as the reverse complement.
TTCAACATGGCCGCCGCTCAAAAAAGACGAATAACAGTTGCTTTTCAAACCCAGCAATAGGGGTATTAAATGATAGTAGGCCCTGAAGGGTACCTAGAGCAGCCATGCTCTAAGTGTGTTCCGCGGAACCCTAGGGCTCCACAATACCCCTATAAGGGTTCCGCAATAATTTAGAAAAATCAAAACACCCTCTCTGGTCGTACTTTTATTATGCTTATTAATAAAGAATACACTTTTAAAAACTATTGTTTTATTTTAGGGTTCCGTCAAGTATTTCGCTTTCCAAAAGGGTTCCGTCACCAAAAAAGTTTGAGAACCGCTTCGGGGCCTATTGGATGTTCGATGTTAGATGTTACCTGTGTTTAGCGTCCTTCGAGACCGTGATAATGCAACGATCGTGAACTAACTAACGATAACTCCAAGTTTGTGTGTTGGATGTTAGTCATCACGGCGAGTTTGCTAACCGAACTATGCCAGCAACACTATATCGCACAGTACACGTTACAAAAACGGAAGTCTCAATACATTTTAAGGCTAACCGCATAAATACGTTTTTTCGCATTCGTTTTCTGAATGCATCAAATCTATACAAAATACTCATTGACTGCCGCACACGTTCGTTTTTATTACGAACGGTGGGGCTAGCACGCAGGAGAATCGAAAATCGAATCGAAATCCGAATCGAGGAGTTTGTATGGCAATTTTATTAGCGCCACGGCGGTGAGTAGCAGAACTAATAAAATTGCCATACAAACTCCTCGATTCGGATTTCGATTCGATTTTCGATTCTCCTGCGTGCTAGCCCCACGGAACACGTTCTGTACGTACGTTTAGGTAGAATGGCAGAAATCCCGAATGAGAAGAAACGAACGTCTGCGCTACGTTCACGAAACTCCGCGTCTGTATTCCGTGATCGGATATCGAATACGGAAAACGTATTTGTACAGTAACCCCCCCATTCATGCTATACATTAACTCTACGAAAACCGCCAGTATTACGAGCGACATAAGAACGGTTCAAAGGTCAAACAGTATAGCTTGACAAGGAGCTTACTGTACGACCAGTCAAAATTGGCCAAGTTGTCATATCCAAAAAATATATTTTGTTGGTGTTACCAACACCCATTATAAAATCTAAACTTTATTCGTATACAGTTCTAATTTATTAACAATTGTTTATTTTAATTCGAAACATGAATATGATAAAGATTATTCTTGCTGTAACTGTGTAGTTCTTTCTACTGAAGAAGAATTTATTAATATCAATAATGTCTCTAAAACAATAATAATACTTAGTGTTTATAGTAATATGTAATGTATTTAATTTTGTGGACTGTTAGAAAAAAAACATACGAACCTACGAAAATTGTCCTAATTTCGAAATGGCCGATGCTCAAGAAAGGCAGAATAAAGTTGAATCATCTCTATATATATAATAAAATCGTAGGGGTACAAAAATCTGTAATTGCGAAATATTAAAAAAAAAAATACACAGGTCGCCTTAAAATCATTAGCAGAACACGATAGAATAGTTTTTAAAAAAATTGTTTGTTTGTTGGTTTGTTTGTTTGTTTGTTTGTCTGTTTGTCCGGAAAGATCTCCGAAACTACTGGACAGAATTTGATGTGGCTTACACCACAATGCTTAGAATTTTCCGGAAGAACATTTAGGCATAATTTCGTTTGTTTAAATTCACATTTTATTTTCAGTGAAAAAATACCATATAAAATTTTCGAATTGGCTTTAGGTAGAAAAACAACATGGCGCACGTGAAATTATTTTGACAAGTCTGTCACATAGTACAGAGAGAAGGTATTTTCTTCCACAAAGGAAAGGCGATGGAACTACGCCATACAGCCTGATCTTAAGTAATTCGATTTCGAAAATTGAAAGGCAGGAATGAAGTGTTTCACATAGTACAAATAAAATTTAATATTTTCTGTTAATGGCTGTGCCCAACTGGATTTCGCCAACCAAATTGTCTTTTTCTTATGTCGTACCGTGGTGGTAAGGCAAAAAGATCAAGCCATACAACCAATGTATAAAGCATTTTTTATGATAATACTTATCGAGTGACCATAAAATTTGTAGATTGGTTTAATTCTTGACTAATTTTCACAAAATCGGTACAATTTTTGAAATATTTGAAATGTTGAAAAATGAAGATACTCTTTTCAAGGTATTTTGAAAGGTGTTATATGTTTTTACATTAGGACTAAGGAATCAAACTCTTTCATCCTTGAGTACGCCTGGGTCTCGACGGGTTAAAACTATTAAAAGTAATAGATTAATATTGATAATTTAAAAAAATATCTCACTGCAATTTTCTGGGTTACGCGTAGAGGGACGGGACGGGACTCTTGATCCTAATGTCTAAAATGACGGATCACATTTTTTTGGATCCACCCAAGGAACATGGATATAGAACCTAAAGAGTAGAACACATTGAACCTAGCCACGTTGACTTAATTTGACATGACTGCCGATAAAGTTCGTTTCCAAACCCAGTGATATGCATATCAAATGAAAGGCCTTGATGAGTAGAGCACTATGAACATAAGAAAATCGCCCTAAATTCAACATGGCCGCCGCTCAAATAAAACGGATAAAAGTTCGTTTCCAAACCCAGCAATATGGGTATCAAATGAAAGGCATCGATGAGTAGAGCACTATGAACCTAGCAACATTGACATAAATTCAACATGGCCGCCGCTCAAAAAAGGTGGATAAAAGTTAGTTTCCAAACCTAGCAATATGGGTATCAAATGAAAGGCATTGATGAGTAGAGCACTATGAACCTAGCAACATTGACATAAATTCAACATGGCCGCCGCTCAAAAAAGGTGGAATAAAGTTAGTTTCCAAACCTAGCAATATGGGTATCAAATGAAAGGACTTGAAGAGTAGAGCACTATAAACCTAGCAACATTGACATAAATTTAACATGGCCGCCGCTCAAAAAAGGTGGATAAAAGTTAGTTTCCAAGCCTAGCAATATGGGTATCAAATGAAAGGCTTTGAAGAGTAGAGCATTAGGTACCTAGGAAAATCGACCTAAATTCAACATGGCCGCCACTCAAAAAAAAGGATAAAAGTTCGTTTTCAAACCCAGCAATATGGGTATCAAATGAAAGGCCTTGATGAGTAGAGCATTATGAACCTAGCAACACATAAATAAATTCAACATGGCCGCCGCTCAATGAAGGTGGATAAAAGTTCGTTTTCTAATCTAGCAATACAGGTATCAAATGAAAGGTCTTCAAGAGTAGAGCACTATGGACCTAGCAATATTGACGTAAATTCGACATGGCCACCGCTCAAAAAAGGTGGATAAAAGTTCGTTTCCAAACCTAGCAATATAGGTATCAAATGAAAGGCCTTGAAGAGTAGAGCACTATGAACCTAGAAAAATAGCACAAAATTCAATATGGCCGCTGCTAAAAAAAACTGATAAAAGTTCGTTTCTAAGCCCAGCAATATGGATATTAAATGAAAGGCCTTGATCAGTAGAGCACTATGAACGTAGCAACATTGACATAAATTCAACATAGCCGCCGCTCTAAAAAGAAGAATAATAGTTCGTTTCCAAGCCTAGCAATATGGGTATCAACTGAAAGGCCTAAAAGACTAGAGCATTATGAACTAAGGAAAATTGCCCTAAATTAAACATGGCCGCCGCTCAAAAAAATGGATAAAAGTTCGTTTTCAAACCCAGCAATATGGGTATCAAATAAAAGGCTTTGATAAGTAGAGCACTATGAAACTAGCAACATTGACATATATTCAACATGGCCGCCGCTCAAAAAAGATAGATAAAAGTTCGTTTCCAAACCTAGCAATATGGGTATCAAATGAAAGGCCTTGAAGAGTAGAGCATTAGGAACCTAGCAAAATCGACCTAAATTCAACATGGCTGCCGCTCAAAAAAAAGGATAAAAGTTCGTTTCCAAACCTAGCAATATGGGTATCAAATGAAAAGCCTAAAAGAGTAGAGTTGAATTTATAGCAACTTAGGAAAATTGCTATAAATTCAACATGGCCGCCGCTCAAAAAATGGATAATAGTTCGTTTCCAAACCCAGCAATATGGGTCTCAAATGAAAGGCCTTGATGAGTAGAGCACTATGAACCTAGCAACACATAAATAAATTCAACATGGCCGCCGCTCAATGAAGGTGGATAAAAGTTCGTTTTCTAATCTAGCAATACAGGTATCAAATGAAAGGTCTTCAAGAGTAGAGCACTATGGACCTAGCAATATTGACGTAGATTCGACATGGCCACCGCTCAAAAAAGGTGGATAAAAGTTCGTTTCCAAACCTAGCAATATAGGTATCAAATGAAAGGCCTTGAAGAGTAGAGCACTATGAACCTAGGAAATTAGCACAAAATTCAATATGGCTGCTGCTAAAAAAAACTGATAAAAGTTCGTTTCTAAGCCCAGCAATATGGATATTAAATGAAAGGCCTTGATCAGTAGAGCACTATGAACGTAGCAACATTGACGTAAATTCAACATGGCCGCCGCTCAAAAAAGACGGATAACAGTTGCTTTTCAAACCCAGCAATAGGGGTATTAAATGAAAGTAGGCGCTGAAGGGTACCTAGAGCAGCCATGCTCTAAGTGTGTTCCGCGGAACCCTAGGGCTCCACAATACCCCTATAAGGGTTCCGCAATAATTTAGAAAAATCAAAACACCCTCTCTGGTCGAACTTTTATTATGCTTATTAATAAAGAATACACTTTTAAAAACTATTGTTTTATTTTAGGGTTCCGTCAAGTATTTCGCTTTCCAAAAGGGTTCCATCACCAAAAAAGTTTGAGAACCGCTTCGGGGCCTATTGGATGTTCGATGTTAGATGTTACCTGTGTTTAGTGTCCTTCGAGACCGTGATAATTCAACGATCGTGAACTAACTAACTAACTAAAGTGATGTTAGTCATCACGGCGAGTTTGCTAACCGAACTATGCCAGCAACACTATATCGCACAGTACACGTTACAAAAACGGAAGTCTCAATACATTTTAAGGCTAACCGCATAAATACCTTATTTCGCATTCGTTTTCTGAATGCGGGCATCCGAATGTATCAAATCTATACAAAATACTCACTGACTGCCGCACACGTTCGTTTTTATTACGAACGGAACACGTTCTGTACGTACGTTTAGGTAGAATGGTAGAAATCCCGAATGAGAAGAAACGAACGTCTGCGCTACGTTCACGAAACTCCGTGTCTGTATTCCGTGATCGGATATCGAATACGGAAAACGTATTTGTACAGTAACCCCCCCATTCATGCTATACATTAACTCTACGAAAACCGCCAGTATTACGAGCGACATAAGAACGGTTCAAAGGTCAAACAGCATAGCTTGACAAGGAGCTTACTGTACGACCAGTCAAAATTGGCCATGTTGTCATATCCAAAAAATATATTTTGTTGGTGTTACCAACACCCATTATAAAATCTAAACTTTATTCGTATACAGTTCTAATTTATTAACAATTGTTTATTTTAATTCGAAACATGAATACGATAAAGATTATTCTTGCAACTGTGTAGTTCTTTCTACTGAAGAAGAATTTATTAATATCAATAATGTCTCTAAAACAATAATTATACTTAGTGTTTATAGTAATATGTAATGTATTTAATTCCGTAGACTGTTAGAAAAAGAGTATTACGAACCTAGGAAAATTGTCCTAATTTCGAAATGGCCGATGCTCAAGAAAGGCAGAATAAAGTTGAATCATTATGGAATAAAATGGAGGAAAAAACTAAACACTCTGTTAAGTATTTTGATGGCGAAACGTAGTTCGCGGGCACAGCTAGTTATGGAATAAAATGGAGGAAAAAACTAAACACTGTGTTAAGTATTTTGATGGCGAAACGTAGTTCGCGGGCACAGCTAGTTAATAATAAAATTATTCAACAATTTTGCGTTTCGCAAAATAAAAGTTGCCAGCACAGCAAACGATATTGTGTTAAAGGTACTCGTAGTGTCAAAAGAAATTTGTTGATTTCGCAAAAAATTGTTTACAATGTTAAACTGCATACTTATATTTTTCTCTAAGTGTATGATCACAGGCAAATCGAGGAAAACCCTTAAATGTTATCGAATCGACGATTCTTACGACATCCACGGCACAGATAATATAATGTCCACGATAAGAAAGACAGCGGTGACACCTGAGAATTCTTGAAATAATGATTACCAGATTTTTTATAGAAAAAAATTCCCGTCCCTCTTCCACCTCTGTAACAGAGATGGCAGCGGAACGGTAGCGGAACTGAGGTAAGCGATTTACTTGCATCGCGTCGCTTCCGATACTGACTTGATGGCAACGGGACCTTTGAAAATCGGTGCACAATTGGTGGAATACCTAATCGGTGAAAATACATAAAAAACTTAAAACAGTCAAACATAGAACTTCACACGGAAACTCGGTATCCTGAACAATGTGCGGTGATTCTTCACGGCTGATCAACTAAACAAAACGCAAGTATGATCCTGTGTAGAATATTGCTCGCATATCTGGGATGGTTCCGCCAAGTATCTACCTACTTACTCCATGTTTTGGATAGGTTACAATACAACGGCACGCATAACACGCATCATTGGCGATGTAGAGGTGACTGTTCCGAAGCGTTTTTTTTTCACCATTGGCGTACTGAAAAATTAACACCACTGGATAGAATGAAGTTTTCCTCCAAGTAATTTAGATGTGCTTCGTCAAATGCCGCACAAGCCACCCTCACCTTCTCACCTTGCAGGTCGGCAAAGTGATGGTGGCTAGTGCGGCATGTATTCTCTCTCCCGCACTAGCTATCTTCACATTTAGATTGTATTTTCACTTACCACCAAATGGAATAGAGTCATTTGCTTGGTCTTCTATAAAAACAAAAAAGAACTTAATTTTTGAAGTCGGATAAAAGTACTTACGTAGGTATCTGTAGCAGGGTACTTATTTTAGCTAAAAATGTTTATTATTACTGTCCCAGACATAAAAGACAAGTTCCAAATTTCGTAAGATAGCTCTAGCAATCTACTAAAAGCAACACGAATATGAGAATAAAAGTTTATAGACCCGTCCCTTCGGACAAACCTCCCGCCGCCGCCGAACCGCCGCGCCGCGCCGGGTCGTCGACTTGCTTGAGACGTTGATTCGTTCGTACCTATAGCACAGCGTTGCCAGACGAGACGTCCCGATTTTGGCGGGACGTCCCGATTTTTAAATCAAAATTAAATGTCCCGCACGGGCCAGGCTCAGTCCCGCTTTTCGGGGATGACTCTGCCGTGCGTGCAGCGTGCTGAGAAAGCACGGCCGGGTGGCACAGACAAGTGAATTTTTCCTAAAATACATTTTCTATTACTATTTTTGCTATCTTATGTTACATAAACGTAATTTAAAACTCAAATAAAAAGATAAATATTTAAAAACATCTGATTATATACGTTTTTACTACGTCCCGCTTTCGACGAAAGAATCCCGCTTTTTTTACCTCAAAAAGTTTCAAAATCACGACAATTGCCAATAAAAATTGGCAACGATGCTATAGCATGTCAATGGTTAGGACGAACGATTTAAATGAGAAGGGCCGTTTCCTCGGCGAAAGAAAAGGCAGTAAAAATCAAATAACTGGAAAGGAGTGAAAATGCCTATCCTACCTACTTATCCAAAAATAAATATCTACCAAATCTGAATAATCATGGTGGTGAATTATATTTTATGCCACCTAAAAAGTAGCTTGATACACCTACACCTATGTCAGATATTGACAGGCGAGTTTTAAACCTTCAAATAACATAAATTCAATTAATTACATTTTTCATTTCTCATATTCTAAAAGTAGGTCATTGTTTACGTAGGTAAGTATGGTGCTGAAAATTATTACATCGCGAACCTTGGCCCTGAGGCCGACATCAAAAAGAATTCAAAAATAGTACCTACCTAGAATTTTTTATATGGGCTGAACGCACCCATTACAGTCGAGATAAGAATAAGAATAATTTATTTTACCAAAAAATATAGTACAAAGTAAATTTACTATGATCATCACACTAGGTTCAATTCAAGATATTCATATTTTCATGCGAACCATAGATTTATGTAAGTATTAATTTAAGTCCATTACAACATCAGTGTATAAAAAGAAAAGTTATTCTGGGCAAGTACAAAAAAAACACAAAGAACATACAGCTATACACATCGATACAAATAAATAAATAAACGGAAAATGATTTAACAGTCACAAATACATTTTAAAAATTTACGTTATTTTTAAAACACCTGCAACCTCGCAGGATTAGATAGCTAACATCATAAACAACAACATTTATTCTACGACTTTTGATAATTCGTTAGATTTTACTTTCATATAAAAATCTAGAATGTTTGTAACTCTACGCGCACAGCTCGCGAGCATAGCATGTCGTCTTCCGTCGTCGTCATTGATTGATACGAGTAGTATATCAATAGTCGTCGTCTAAAAATGAAACATTGACTTTTGATAAGTCACGACAGTGCAATAAAAATTTTAAAATTGATTTTTTGTTGTAGTTAATGATGTTAGCTATCTAATCCCGCAAGGTTTTTTAAAATAAACCCGGGAAAGCCAATGTCATCGAACACAAATATTTTTGGAATAGCTACTTATTAAGTTTGTTTTACTTTCCTCATATTCAAAATGAAAAGTAAAGTAGGGACTACTCGGTGAGACTACTGGGAACTGCCCGTTTAGGGCGCAAGCCAGACAGAGGCGGCGCGGCGCGCATCAGTCGCACCCGGTGGCGCACTCGCAGCGCGCTGCAGAGCTGCGTTCAGAACCTACGCTCGAGTGCACTCCGAGTGCACTCTGACAGCAACCAACCCGTTCAGAGCCTCCGGGTAAAAAACGCTCTAACAGGCGGTTAGTACACTCTGTGCCCGTTCAGAAGCTTCGAGTGATGCAACCAAACAACCAACTCGAGCGTAGGGTGAAAAACACTCTGACAGATTGTATGTCAATGTCGATGTCAAAAATACGCTAATTATTTATTATTTTATTAAATAACGCTACTTTGAACTCTTTTAAGCCTAATACTAGGGACATATAGTGATTTCTATGTGTTGTAATTATTTTTAAGCAGAAAAATGGATATTTACTGTTAATTTCATAGTAAGGATTAGTAATATTCTGCCCTTTGCTTGATCTTGATCGGCAAGATACAAACTAAAAAAAAAGATAGCAACCGACCCGTTCTGAACCTCGGAGTGAGTGTGAAAAACACTCTCGGTTGCATTACTCTGACCCTCGGAACGCAACTCAGGCGCGCCTGTGGGTGGGCGCGAACAGCGCTTGTATGCACAGACTAAGGAGAGATACTACGTATCTTGTATGCTACGGTGCGCCAGCGAGTGAGTACGTTGGTGCCATTAAAGAGTTTGATTTTGATCGAACAACATGTCTTCCTCTGACGACGAAGACATGTTAGCCCTGGTGCAACTCGCCAATTTGCAAAGGAGAAGAAGAAGGAGAAGAAACTTCCGGTCCCGCGCAAAACTCACTATAGACTGAGGTACGCGGCTGCGCGCCAGCAGTGCGATGCGACGCACAAACTAAATAGAGATACTACGTATGTGCGACGGCCGGCGCGCCCGTCGTTGCAACCGTAGCGCGCCATCTGGAAGCTTGTCGAATGATCTTTCATACTAGATGAAGGATACTCGAAGTTGGCGGAATCCTTAAGAGGGGGTATAAAGCTAAATTGCTAATCGTAGATTTGATATCTACACTTGAAATTGAATAATGAACTACCTAATTTTTCTAAAATAGATATTTAACTATATTTATAAGTGAACGCACTGAGTGAAAACATAAAATTAAATTATTTTATCGATAGAAAAAAATCGCGAAGATACGTCGAATTTTCAAGCAAAATCGATTGCTTTTCAATGTGATGCATATAACTGCGTCAATTTTTTAATATATAATATAAAACTATATTACCTAGGGACCGTACTAGCGATTTTCAAAAATAATGTATATTTTACGAGTAATTAAAATAAAAGTAATTCGGCGCTTACAACGTTCTTATTCCGCGCAGAACGCTATCGTCTGTCGCACCTGACCCGAGGTAACAGGCATGTTTTATTTCATCAATCAGTCTTGATCGCTCCGTTGAGACGAGTAAACTGTGCTTCTGTGCTCCAGCCCGAGAAAATACATCGACCAAATTATGGCGAATGAAAAAACCAAAAAAAATTGTCTAAAAGAACTTAAAGAAGTCAAAAATTCAACTTATGGCGTATTGTAGAAGGTATGTACCTATTACTTTACTTTTATTATGTTTACGTAATATTTTTTCGTTAATAAGTAGTTTCACCTTACAATATAGACTCATGCGCGTTGACTTTTAATACACAATACAATGCACAAGCGCTGGTGCAACGTAGGCGCGGGTAGTGTATGTAAAACAAATTGATGCGTTTGACTACTCGCGTGCTGTACGTAGGTGACAGTATGTAAACTTTTTATAGTGCTAACATAAATTAAATCAATTTGACGCGAAACTTTAATTATATAAAGACGCGAAATTATCGCATCATACTTCGTTAAGTAATTAAAAGCGTCATTACTGTAACAAATTTAAATTAAGCGACGACCGTCTGGCGCTGTGGTTAGAACGTGGACCTTTGGCGCCTTAGGTGCCAACGGTCCCGGATTCGATTCCGGTCGGAGCAGATTTTTTGTGATAAATATGAATATATGTATGTGCTCGAACCATGGACGTGTATGTTTATTTATATTTACTTGTGCTTTATTAATTTTTATTTATTTATGTATGTTTATCCGTTATTTCTATGAAATCTACAAATTCTTAATGATACTTATTGGGTTATATAATTGGGGTGAATGGGAAAAAAATATTTATTTATTTATTATTGTTAATTATTTATAGTAATTTTGTATTTCAGAGCTGCTGCAACACGAAATATCACACAAGCTGACGAATACGATCTAGTCAAATCCGTAAGCGGAAAGCTCTCATCAAATTTGTAAGTTTATTGCAATTGTTGAACTTAGGACATTAATAAATGTTGTGTAGATTTTTCTGGGGACTGAAATCTACTTAATTTACTGTCAAAATATATTTTGATGTGAAAATCTTATTTCTAACCAAAATCGCTTCAAAATTTCGGTTAAAATTTGAGGCATTTCATTTCTTTAGACGTTCAAATTATTGTTTTTTTTTGTTATAAAATTATAGATAGATTAATAGAGTGAGAGAGAGAATAAGAGAGATAGAGATTAATATTATAGACGTAAATAGCACCATGATATAATAATGAATGAATTTACGTGAATTAAGTGAAAAGGACGAAAAATATATATTGTTTTTTTTTTCAAATCATCTTCAACTTTAGACAAAATTCCGATAAAGTCTAAAAAAAATTTTGTACAAAATAAGTTAGTACCAATTTCTCTCCTAAAAATTTTGTTATTCCATACTGGTTTCAACGATGATTTTAAATACAGTTTAATATTATCGAGGCAATCCAAAGACTGCGTAAACCTGCAAATTAGACAAGTATACTGCTAACTTGTGCAAAGCAAAATGTTGCTTACTTACATCCAATTTCCGAAAGGCTGATCAAATCATTATTTAACTAACATGTTGCAACATTTGACAGTAGTGTTAAATCAGTTCGAGTTTCTGAAACGTAGGTTAGTGAAAATTTACTAATCTTTGATCGACTTGATTTGACATGAGAATTATTTTTAGAGATAGAACTATGAACGACACAAAATGAATGATTTCAGTAATATAACTGAAAATCATTCATTTTGTGTTGTTCATAGTTAATTTTCAACTACCTACGCATAAACTCTAATTGTGTCGTCGCTACTTTTCTGTGGATGTCTTACGACATCCACAGGAAGAAAAGTAGCCACGACGACTAAGGGAGTTTAGTGCCATAAGATACATTTATATTTCATTCTATAGTTATTTTTTATTTCATTCTATAGTTAATTTCATAGTTCATTCTAAACTATGAACAAACTCTAGAATACTCGTAAATGTGTTTATTTATTAATTTTATTTATTTAATCTTTATCGTACATAAAACAAAAGATGTACAAAAGGCGGACTTAATGCCTGAGGCATTCTCTACCAGTCAACCAGTAAAAATGTGGGAGAAATTGTAGACGGTGTACGAATTAAAGTCGAAAACGACATAAGTAGGTATATTTAAATTAGGATGAAATAAGTAAACATAGATATAATAGAATATAAATATTAAAAAATATATAAAACTACATATATGATATATAATAAATGTATATAAATAATGCTAATATTATGACGAAATACTGTCAAATAAAACTAAACAGATTCCAAAAAGAGTCTTCGTATCTGACGTTTGAATGAAGCCTTACTACAGGCTGATCTATAGTTAGGGGGTAAGCTATTCCACAAGCGTGTGTGTGTGTTGCCACTACCTTTCTTCCCGTGTATGTTGTAAGAGACGAATAAGGTAATTTGGTGCGATTAGGTATGCACAAGTACATATTATGTATAGTTCATTCTTGACTATGAACAAACTCTAGAATATATGAGACACTACCTTTCTTTCTGTTTATGTCGTAAGAGACGACTATCTGTGTCATCCACACCCAGACTACTTAGTCTTGGTGTGGCTGACCCCAGCTAGGCCACAAAAAAAAACTGGAAAATAGATTGTTTGAGTATGCCGCTATTATAATGTCCAGAGATAGGTATAGTATGTCTGACTTTGTCGGCATCAGAGTTTGTCGCTTGCGCGTTTTAGAGATACGTGTGGCTTAGGTGGGGCAATGTTACCTGACCCTGAGTCACACGAATATCGAAAACGGAAAAACATAGCATAGCAAAAATCTGTTTGCTGATATAGATAGACGGCAGTTTGTCGGAGTTTGTCAGACAAGTAAGGAATTTCAACCCTGCATAACTTCAAGAAAAATATTTACAAAAATGCTTATATCTCGAAAACGGTGCAGCGAAGTTAAAAAATAATGAAATTTTTGACCCCCGTGCACTCCCACAGCTAATGAGGACACACATAATAGAGTTACAAAAATGGTCAAGTGTGGGTTTGACTTTTTTTCATTTAGGATGAACTGTACCCACTAACGTATAAAGAATGTTCAACGACCAAGTCACACAACATTAACTATAATAATAAAGAAATCGCAGTAAGGAACCTTAGACTTGGCACGACTTTGTCTAGATTTCATTACTTTTTAGAGATAAACAAGCAGCTCCATCGAGACTTGGCTAGTTTTTTACAGAATGTTTTTGGTGGGATTTCACTTCTTTTGTAGAAACGTGAGCTTATTGATTTATTTTATTAGATTTTCTTATTTGACACAGTTTTTTCTTTTTAGGGGTAGTTTTTTTATTATTACAAATCTTTCTTTTCTTTATTGGAAGCGGCCCACCAAGTTGAATATTTTTTGTAAAGGCGGTATGTCGATATCTCTAATAGTTTGGTTGGGCTCTTGTGTTTTCTAATCAGGGTCACCAGGTACTCCAGATCTTCGATTATCCTAGTTTTTATAGTTTTCCCTTTATGTAGCCATTAAACCTTAACTCTGTACCATATTTCAGCTCTCTGAGTTTATGGGAAGTACAAGTTCTATTTTGATGATCATGCGTGAGTGAGTGAGTGTCTGTCATAAATGCGAAACTTTGCTTTCGCTTAACTTCGGAACTAAATGACCTACAGACTTAAAATTTTGGATTTTAAGTATGTGATTATAGCTTACTGGATGACGAAAATTTCTGCGTTCTGATATTATCCAGAGGTTCTCAAATAGGGGCCTGAAAATGCAGCGAAATGGTTCCAGTAAAGGATGGTACGGCAGTGTTTGCTTCGCGCTCGACTTGGCGGGGGCACTGCCGTGCCCCCAGATTTAGGGAAAAAAAATAAAACGTATTGCGATTTATATAGATTTTGTCACCACTGAGAAGTTTTATTGCCCAGTGGAAAAGTTAAGATTGTAGGTGCATTCGCGAAAGTTTATGATCGGTTGCTTTTTGTCCTTATTGCTACGCGATAGAGTCGAACAGTAGTCGAGCATAAACTTTCGCGACTGTACTATAGCGACATCTAAGTGATTTTCTGATTTTAGTGCCATCATGATTTTTACACTGGCCTAGATTTGTTTTGGCTCCATATTAAAAGTTATATCTAATGATAAAATGGTGCCACCATATTCACACTCAATTTTAACACTAATTGTTTGATTTCAGTAACACCGAACGACGGGTTTATTGGTTAATCGGGCAAAGACGGCTTTCAAAAAACGGAAAGCAAAGGAAGCAAAAGACCAAAGTATTTATGATGCAAGTGAACGACTTATCATTCATAGCCAAGGTATAGACCGTATTCTGAAAAAAAAAAAATTTAACATACACACATTAATTATTGTAAATTAAAGCGATTCTTACGGTTAACAATTTCAAAAATTGAAAGCGACATTATAAGAGAGGTAAATAAATATATTTGTCACTACCTTTTCGTATTATTTAAATCTGTACTCCAAGTATTTTTGGTGTTTGAAATATGTTTACGCCTATGCTTATCCGACGAGTGATTAGCAGGTAAATAGTAAATAAAGCACTTATTATGTTAAATACCTATATTCTAAATAAATAATAATATTTATTACCTACCTTTTCGTTTTACTTATCACAAGTGAAAAGTATTTTATATTCACAGTTCAAAGTACGGATAAATAGTCCGACTCGCACTTAGCCAATTTTATCTGCCTAAGGTAGGTTATACTGTGCGCGATCACACAAAACATGAAGAGGGAGCGAACTTATCGCTGCGATGGTCGAGACCGGAACGTGTGAGGCGCGCGGGTGAAATCTGATATTTTTCTAGCTTTATACCCGCTCTTAAGGACAGCGCCACCACCCAAAGAATAGAATAGAACTAATTGTATGAAAACGGACGGGCACAAAACAGATAGAAGCGGTGCGCCGATGGCGCGCCACAGGTGCGCCTCGTCCGCGCCTTTTCTATCTGGCCCACGCCTAGGTTGGGTAACCACACCCATTTAAGTGTCGCACCTCAAAAAATCTCCATTGTAATGGGTGCTGTTCAACCCTTATAAAACAATCTACTATTAATAGGTTGGTTATTATTACCTATTAAATAAATCATATCTTATAGCGGTAAGATTTCCTAAAATTATAAAATAAATAAAAAACTAACATAAATCAACTGCCTCCTAACTGTAGTCTATTCAAGATAAGGTTTTAATGACAGACAGGTCGAATTTTTCCGTTTTATGCATACTATAAGTTTCCATGATTAAAATAAAAATATTGTTTTAAATATATAACAAACACCTCTTTAGGTTATTTTTATCAAAAATTCAATAATTAATTCCATATTAAATAAAAACAAGAATATCAGTCTAATTAAATAAAATTATAATTTTGAAAAATTATTCGTTTAAAGTTTATCCGATTCACGATTCAAAACAAATATTTTTTCAGTATTATAAATAATTAAGTATATTTAACTGCACTGATAGTGATGTTTCTATTTAATGTGGAATTAATTATTGCATTTTTGATAAAAATAACCGAAGGAGATGTTATATTTTAAAACATAATATTTTTAATCATGGAAAGTACCTAGTATGCATGAAACGAAACTATGTCACCGAAACTTTCTTATCTTGAATCAGGGGCACGGCAGTGCCCCCGCCAAGTCGAGCGCGAAGCAAACACTGCCGTACCATCCTTTACCGGAACCATTTTGCCGCATTTTCAGGCCCCTATTTGAGAACCTCTGTATAAGACCAGAACGCAGAAATTTTCGTCATCCAGTAAGTTATAATCACATACTTAAAATCTAAAATTTCAAGTCTGTAGGTCATTTAGTTCCGAAGTTAAGCGAAAGCAAAGTTTCGCATTTATGACAGACACTCACTCACTCACTGATGATCATCAAAATAGAACTAGTACTTCCCATAAACTCAGAGAGCTGAAATTTGGTACAGAGTTAGGGTTTAATGGCCACATAAAGGGAAAACTATAAAAACTAGGATAATAGAAGATCTGCAGTACCTGGTGACCCTGATTAAAAAACAAGAGCCCAACCAAACTATTAGAGATATCGACATACCGCCTTTACAAAAAATATTCAACTTGGTGCGCCGCTTCCAATAAAGAAAAGAAAGATTTGTAATAATAAAAAAAACTACCCCTGAAAAGAAAAAAACTGTGTGAAATAAGAAAATCTAATAAAATAAATCAATAAGCTCACGTTTCTACAAAAAGAAGTGAAATCCCACCAAAAACATTCTGTAAAAAACTAGCCAAGTATCGATGGAGCTGCTTGTTTATCTCTAAAAAGTAATGAAATCTAGACAAATTCGTGCCAAGTCTAAGGTTCCTTACTGCGATTTCTTTATTATTATAGTTACTGTTGTGTGACTTGGTCGTTGAACATTCTTTATACGTTAGTGGGTACAAATCAACGGCCAAGTCACACAGCATTAACTATAATAATAAAGAAATCGCATATAATATATAATAGATATAATAATAAGGAACCTTACACTTGCCACGACTTTTTCTAGATTTCATTACTTTTTAGAGATAAACAAGCAGCTCCATCGAGACTTGGCTAGTTTTTTACAGAATGTTTTTGGTGGGATAGACTATATGAGTATCCTTTCATTTACTCTGTCACGCACTTATTGCTCTGAACACCCACCAAAGCTCATAAATGTGTCCCCACCGAGGAGCTCGAGCCTACTTTAAGTTAGGGTGTTTATAGGCCTTAGGTCAACCACGCCAGCCCAGTGCAGATTGGTCGACATCACATTAACCTTTGAATTTCTTCGCAGATGAATGCAAGTTGCTTCACGATGTTTTCCTTCATCGTGGAAGTATCGGACAAAATGTACATATGAAATTCGAAAACACATTGGTACATGGCAGGATCGAACCCCGGACCATTGCCGAATACGTATATAACGTCCTATATGTCAATGCCCCGGTCCTCCCCATTAGAAGTCAGTGCCGAGTCCACAGCGCCACCGACGATTTATTAACCCCAATTAGGTATCTCCCTTGATCAAAATAAGGGAAGTACCTCAATTAATCCGGAATAATTGAAAGGGCGGCGGCACCGAAAATAAACATCTCGTTATTTCCTCATATAAGTTGTTTACGACGCAGTGCAGTAGAATAGTCCCGGGAATCGAGACACCTGTATTGATTTTCCAGCACATCGACGTGACTATATGAACCCTAAAAGCGTAGCGCAGTTGCAGTATTACCTATGTTTATCTATGCACTTTGCTGGGCGGGCGGGCGCACTGCGCACAACTGCAGGGGCGAAATATGAGCTACTGATTCATACCGACGCGCGGCAGACGGTGGCGACTTTCGTGAGCTGAAGGATTTTGGTACGTTATCATTTATTGATTACTTTATAATTAGAATAGAGGACAGTGAAGGCATAAAAGTGCTTCTCGTACAGTTTTTCTCGTTAAAAGCTCTGCCCTTTGTCTATCAAAGTTACACGGAGTCCAGGTAAAGACACAATTCTAAATAAAGACATCGTTTATTGATTAGTTGCCTAGTTCGGCAGGATCGGCATCATTTTTTGATTGATTACCATTTGTGTTAATTGTGCATTTGCCTAGAATTGTATTTTTTTTCTAATAAGCATTGCGACATGTTTCCGCGAAATAAAAGTGCCGTTGAATTTGAAATACCTACGTCACCATGCTTAGTGCGTTACTATTTTACTAGAGAGCAACTAAAGTTAGTCAAGATTGCAAAAAGTGACCATGATAATACCGGCATGGGTAAATCCAGATAATACCTACCTTTGTGTTGTAAGTTGTCACAGCACGTCTAACGATTTTAGGATGTTCCACGTTTGTTGAAAGTTTTGCTGGTCCTTTGTCACGCATGGAGTCTCAGCAGCAATTCTGCAGCAGGTTGAAAGGCAATTTGCTATAAGCTATAGCATTTGATCTGATATAACTGAACAACGCAACAAGTTGACAGACACGTACGTTGCTTTGTCATCACCCGACGCGCCCGTTCATCGCGCCCCGTGTCGGTCATCATCAGGTACGTATTTAGACATCTACATCCTAGCACAATCTTTGTGATATCTGCCCCCGTAGCATGAACACCGAAACACGGTATGATAAATCAATATGAACTGTAAAAATATTTTAGATATAATGGCTACCTTGAAATTTTATCGACATTAATACAGGTATTAACAATTCGCAAAATAACAATAACCATATCCAAAACATATGTACTCAAAACTTCGAGAAAACTAAAAAATCCAACCTTTTTTTAACAGTTTATTTCGATATATCGTTTTATCATATCGTGTTTCGGTGGTCATGCTAGGGGGGCTGAAAACACTATACAGCAAATACTGTAGGCCTTACCGCCTTACCACAATACACATCCGTGTTACTTATGTTAGGTCTTTTGTAGTACATAACGTTGAATACCTACTTAGTTTTGGGATTTTGGGACTTTGTCACAGAATAGATAATAGTACTACGTACAGAACGGCCACTCACCTCCTCGCACTCATTTCAAATACCTCGTCCTACCCGCAGTGTTGCCAGATTTTTTCCACCTTCCCCCCCAAATATATTTAAAAAACCCCTAGTTTCTCCAGTTTGGTTGATAAAAACCTCTGACTATTTTGGCCATGTCATATACATAAGCTTTCTAATATTGACAATAAAAAACTTAGAAGGTTTCTTCAAATTACCTATTTTAATTTATTTCAAATACATAGCCGTGTGTCTGTCGATTCGGATTTTTCGTTATAAATGTCTGTGTGAGGCTGTGGAAAACAGTCTTTTAGCCGGAATTATGATAAACAAGACAGTTCAATGGTAACATAATGTGTTGCCAGCTAATACTCGTAAGTTTTAGTGTCCCATTCATTATATTTGGTGAATAAATTGTCGGTCTTGTCTGATATAAAAAGGAATTTGCCATTTGGTTAGAATAGTAGAAAACCTTCAGAAAATCCCCTAGATAAATTTCGTGATATCAAAACCTCCAAAAAACCTCAAAGACCTGCAAAAACCCCTAGGATTTAGGGAAATCCTCTGAATTTGGCAACACTGCCTACCCGGCACTTCCCTGTAGACATCACTGACAAGTAAACAAGGGCGCGCGCGATCGCTCGGACGAGTAGACGCGAGCGCCGGGCGATAACAGAGACAGCGCTATGCGGGTGAAAGAGAAGGCAGTCGCTACACTTCCCGCGTCATTGCGATTGATAACCGCTCACTCAGCCCTACTAGATTCCACGCACACATTTGCGCGTGTATGAACGTCATTTGTTTAAGTAGTAGTAATAGGTAATTGATTTGCGAACGTTGTATGGAGTGTCCGGGGTGTGACTTTGTATAAATATGCAGAGGTTTGTTTTAAAAAATTGGACCATTTAGAAAACTGTCCAATGAAAATTTTTCTTTTTAACTAATTAATTAGTTTTTGCAAGTTATGTAGGTATAAGCAAATGGTTTCGTACTTTTCATGAAATGTTTACTTTTGAACCTATGGCTATTGAATAGTAAGTGGACTTTTATACCCCTATTGTCCCCTGAACAATAATAAAGTATTTATAGTTCCCTTTGTTCGCACACAGGAGTTGATTGTGCAACCTAAATATTTTGTTGTAAACCACACAGCTATTGATGTTATATGTTTTTGAATAGATAAGCAAGAATTGTCGTCTACAAAATGAAACAACTCTTTCAACAAAGGTTTAATTTTAAAAACCCCTTATTAAACCATTTTCAAACCGCACAATCCCTTTCAACATGACAGTCATAGTAGGTACCTGTGCAGCCGTTAACTGTTGTTTAGAACAGTCTTCAATGGGACACTGACATTGACATTAATGTTGCATCGACACTGAAATAAATATACATGGCAGTATAAATAATTACAATGGTGATAGTTACCTGCTGGCCGGGTCGTAATAGGAATCCTTGCGAGTAACGCCTCCAGTGGCGGCGCTTTGGAACTAAACCGCCCATTAAAATCAATACGCCCAGACAGTCGTCAATAAGTAATTAATAATTAAAATCAAAGTGCAGTTCTGTGAACTTATTTTGATCGATTTAAGTGAGCAAATATATATTATTATGTATATTGTAAATAAGTAGTTAAGTATTTAATGGAATGAGATTTCAAATATCGATGGTGCGAATATTGGTAATTTTGTACCTCTCACATTTGTAGGATTTAAGTGAGGCATTATTTAGGTGACTGAAGTATGTGATTAATTATATTTTAATGTCTAATTTATGGCACTAGAGCCGCTACTGGACAATAATATGCAGTTGCATTACAATATCAACGAAACGAAGTCCTTGCTATAGTGGCGCCTCTAGCTGAGGGCTTTGGAACTAGGTCGTTCATCAAAATCAATACCTAGGTAGTCTAGGTACAGCCAGACAATTCTATTCTTTCTTAAGTTTATAATGAATTAATTACAGTGTTATTAAATAATGTTGATAATTTTTACGTGTGTGATTTATGTGTTTATAATAATGAGTGCACGGTGAAATTTTGAAATATCGTTGTTTTTATCCACATTTAAATAGCTGTGAGGCACTATGGTAGCTCTAGCTAGAGCTGTATAAGGTAGGTACCTGATTTCAGTTTTATGTTTTGTGTACATATTTCCATTATAATTCTTCAGAATTCTTAACAATCATTTACAGTGATTTCAATTATACGTACAGTCAGCGTCAAAATGATCTAAGCATTCAAACCTACCAAAAGTATCTAAAGATTTGGCAAAAATCACTCTTAGCAAAAATACTTTAAGGTGTACTATCTTTTGTTGTCATTTGTTCTCAAACTACAAATGAAAATGCATTCTACGTCTTGAGATAAGGTTGATTTTTATCAAATCTCTAGATACTTTTGGAAGGTTTGAACGCTTAGATCATTTTGACGCTGACTGTACGCATTTTTGAGAAGATATTATATACTTTCCGTCAACATGTCGACGATTTGCATTTATTACAAGCTTTTATGTTATAAAATAATTTTGAATAAATTACTCACTTACTAGAGCGTCGGTGGCGCTGTGGACTCGGCACTTGCCTTCCAATCGGGGGGTCGGGGTTCGAGACCCTCCATGTACCAATGTGTTTTTCGTTTCGAATTTCATATGTACATTTGTCTGACGCTCCTACGGTGAAGGAAAACATCGTGAGGCAAACTGTATACATCTGCGAAGAAATTCAATGATGTATTGTGAAGTCGACCAATCCGCACTGGGCCAGCGGGGTTGACTAAGGCCTAGTCACCCTAACATAGGGTAGGCTCGAATCCCTCGGTGGGGACGTGTATGAGCTGTGATGATGATGATGATGGACTCACTTACTTAAATTAATGGAATTCAAGAAATCTGAAAAGGCTAGCATCACCATGAGGACCAGAAACAAGTGAAGCTCAATTAAAAAGAATGAATGTTTTATGTTATTAAAATGAAGTATGATGATGACGTAGAAAGTATGGCTTTGTTAATTATTGCTTACTACAAATAATAATATGAGCAATGAAATGTTAACAAAAGTAATGCGATTCACAACTGACTGTTTAACCCAGTTTAACCCTTTAACTGGCAATTTTTTTGTGTGATAGTGAAAATTTTTTACGTGAGGTTTAGTTAAGAACTATATATGGATCTTAAAAAATGGAAAATCGACTATTTGTGTTTTGCGGTTTTGTCTGTAGGCGGTGGTTATTTTATTATTTTGATGTAACGTGACTTTTAGGTAATAAAGTGGCTACATATTGTGACTATGGCCTTTTAAGGAATAGGGTAGGTATGTGCCTATGGGTATTTAGGGTTATTACAAAAAATCAAATACTTAATAAGACATGTTTTCAATAAAAAATCAAATTACTATAATAGTAGGTACGAGTAGCACATGCAAAATCAATATAAACACATATGCAATAGGCAGTCTTGAGTTTTATATACTGTGCCTATACTGACGGGAGAAAGGGTGTACGAGTAATTGAACCTGAAGGAAGAGGATGGTAACACCAGGCGAGGATATAAAACCATATTGTGTGTGTTAAGGACTCCCGAAATACCATCTGTAAGGGATGTGAATACGGTAATGTGTTTCTCTTGTGGATATAATTTAATTTAATCTCACACAATTTGAGTGTGTCACATTTGTATAATTTTTTTTTAGTGAACAAGTGTTCGGGTAATATATTTGCATATTGTATTAAAGAGTTTTCTTTTATCACCCCAATCTGAAGCCTGTTGGTAATGTGTAGAGGCGCCCTCTCAAAAAACATAGGTACTTGATACAAGTAAGGCTTATGCTCAAATAAGGCCTATAGTACGGAAAAGTCGATTAAAATATATTTACTTACATCAAAAATACTCTCACGCATAGACGACAGTTCCACGACTCGGCAAACAGTGCGCGAGAGCTCTCTCACGCTTACAGCGAGAGTAGTGGCCGGTCATTGTGAAGGACGGGCATTTTCATTGCGCGTTATCAATTTGTCGTAATTTCTATCGAATTTTATTACGTTATTCTTTGAAGTTTTGTTTCAAGTAATGTATACGGATCATAATTTATCATATCAAAAAAGTAAGTATGACTTGAAATTGTAATTTTTAGAATATGCGAATTAAATATTGCTTATAACATTTAAGAAGTATAATGTACTAAATAAAGCCTACATTTATAATAGGTCTTATTTTTGACCCTAGGCCTTAATAGGAATTCTGTTGAATTTTAACTTTATTGTTTATTTACAGATTGATTATCTTAGTTGTGTCCTCCGAGACTATAACGGGCTACGTGGTCCGAAGAAAGCAGTTAATGATGTGCGTTTTGGGCGATTGTTTACTTACAAAGCCTAGGCGCAATATGGAGTTCCGAAAAGAACCATTAGAAATCATCAAAAAAGTGGTATTTCACATAAGAGCTTAGGTAGAAACGCTATATTTACGAAAGCGCAAGAAATAGATTTCGTCGCCCCATAATAAAATTTTCTGAAAAGGGGTACTTCTGACGTCAAAAATGATTCGGATTCAAGCATTTCATGCTTTTTATGACAAATATAACAATGACAATCATTTCAACAAAGAAGGCTGGTTGAGATTATTTTTAATACGATATCCAAACTTAGCAAAACAAAAAGTACACGCAAATTATGCTAGGTAATTATTACGTTCCAAGGCCTTATTTAGTTACCGTGTTAAATTAGGGCCTATCAAAATATATTTCATTTTTCAATATTTAATAATATTTTTGAGAAGATATGTTAATTTTTGTTTGTATAGATACGTTTTTTTATATTATTCTTCATTTCTTGTTAATATGTGAATTCAACTCTGACTAGCAATTTAAGCAAAATATTTATTAAAATAACTTAGAAAGTGATTCAAGGATTTCATGGAAACACTTGATTAAAGGCTCAGAAATATATATTTTTATATAATTAATACTCTAATAAAAATATTCCTACATTTTAAGTACATAGGCTTTGTTAAGTCACTATGTTTTAAAAAGGCCTAAGACTAAGGTTTCAGAATTTCCTCTTTTAAAGTGATTTTTGATAACAGATTATAATATGTTTTCTTAATTACTAAAAATTTATAAACCAAAGAATAATGCCTTGATTTTATTTATCACCTTCTTCGAATAATTTATCAAAATATAAGTGATTGAAATTAGGTAGACATTATTTGTATCACTTACCTTATCTGCACAATTCCCCGGGTGTATAATGAGTAACTATCATTAATTACCAACAACCCTGAACTTATTTCTACTTATCTACAATAGAGTCTTAAATTCAAGTTACAAATGTAATGAATGTCGTGTATAATAGTACATTATGGTACAAGTGTGTAATGTTTAATCATACAACGTTTTTCAACACACTTCTGAATAAAACAATACTTAAATAAAAAACCATTTTACATAGTAGATAAAAAGTTTACTTAGAGAAACAATTAGTAAATGTGCAGTTAGTAAAATTATAATTAACTATTTTTGATGACATAGCGGTCTCATCAGATAGATTATTTATTGAAATACTTTCATGTTCTATTGTTATTTGTGATGGTTCATTATTCGTGTAGGTAGGTGAAATCCAATCATTGGACGTACTTGGTATTTCGCCAGTAGGATGCGTCTCAGAATCAAGTTTAATTCTTTTTGTGATTTTTGCACAAATTTCCTTCTTGTTTTGTATGGAATCTTCTACGTATGATTCTGCTACATTGCTAGATCGCCACCCGCCATGTCGCTTCAAAGTCATTATATCAGCTCCTGAATTTGCCAGCAATGTAGCTGAAGTTCTTCTGAAACTATGTCCAGTGTAGCTCTCAGCATCTACTAAACCCAAAAACTTAGCGATTTCTTTAGGCATAGAACCAAATTTGTTTATACCTATAGGCTGACAGGTACATTTACCATTCTGGTAATTTAGAAAGAAACGGTCATTTTTTGTTTTTGGCGAACGCAAACTTTCATACTTCTTAACAATATCATAGAATGGACCGTGTATGGTGAATGACCTAGGTATTTTATTTTTCGTGATAGGTATCTTCACTAAAAGCATCTGGCCATGGTTCTCTATATCTTTCACAGTTATATTTGTTAATTCTTGTATCCTACAGGCACCAGTTACACCAAATATTAAAGCAACCTGAAACAAAAGAAACAATAATTAAGGTCAACACACAACACAAGCTGCTATTAAATATTTAATTAAAATTAATTTAACTAACCTTTGTAGCCAAATATTGGTTATCTGGAGCATCTTTAATAAATTTTTCAATATCATCAGATGATAAAACCTTTGATTTTTTGCTTCTAAATCCATCAGATAGTCTCTTTAGATAAGCTGACAAATTCGAGTATGTTTTTAAGTCCACTCCATTCTTTGTTCGGACTGTACTTTTTAACATTGAGTAAATACACCACAAAGAGCTAGGTTTGTACTTAGAAGATAATTCTTTAAAGTACGCCATGAACACATTTTCTGAAAAAGACTGCATATTCTTGTTGTTCTGCCATTGTATGAAATTTTGGTACGCTAATAGATATTTTTCCTTTGAGTTTTCTGGTAGTAAACTTTCCATAACGTTCTGGGCTTCACATCTTATATCGGGCGGTGTACAACATAAATCATTTTCTTCATAAATTGTATTTGCAGACATCTTAATTAATAACTAACTAAATAACTTCAAAAGAGAAAACGAGACGAGTTGTGAAAAATGTTTCGTAATGGCGGGAAAAATTAATCAGTTTTCCTATGCGCGCGCATCGGCCATAGACTAATAAATTTCGTAATGGCGGGAAAAATTAATCAGTTTTCCTATGCGCGCGCATCGGCCATAGACTAAAAAATGAGGTTTCTTTTTTTTGGGCTTTTCGCGGATAGCATTTTAGCGCAAGTGTAAGCGTAACTCAACCAATAATATAAAAAAAAACTATTACTCACTCGTGAATAATAGTAATGAAAAAGTCACAGTTTGATTATAGGTGTCATTATGTGCCTAATTGCCATGGGATTAGAGCCACTTTATGAGGAAGTGTGTTGAAAAGTAAATAATTTGAGAACTAATACTAGTAGATACCTACTGATTACACCTCTGGATTTAACATGATAAGTGTGTACCGGCTACCGACCGGCACTACCGGCTTTAATCCGCTTACATTATTTGACGAATCCCCCACTATCATTTAGTGTTGCCTGTTGCCATTGTCATGTTTTATATTCCACTTTTAATAAATAAAGTAATTTACTGTTTGCAGCGTGGACCATAAAACACGAACACAAGGTTTGATATTTTTTTAGAGCAAGGTTTTAGTTTAATGCTCTAAAAAATGTTTAAAAAGAGAAAAAAGAGAATTCGGAAATGAGAAATTTTGTAAAAATTATCACGACATAGAATTCTAAAAAATAACTTACAATGTCCGAGATATTATCAATAATTGCGCTTTAAAAGAAGCACGCAAAATCATCGCAACATATTGACATTTTAATATTTTTGGATTTCAAGGACAGTGGGTGTTTTATATACCTACCTATAACGTCATTCAGGGAACGTAATAATTCAAAACCTTAATATTTTTGTTAGAATTATATAAATTTAGGAAAGGTTTATTTTGAAACATACTCGTAAGTATTAAAATAAATATTTCATAAACATAAAACTGTACACAGAGTACCTACAGATTTTTTTAAATATTTACTTTTTTTATATATAAGTACTGTACGTGGTCTGTACCTACAAAATTAATCTAACTCCTGTCTTGAATCCAAGCCAATAAAGCAGCCAAAAAAAATCAACTCCTGTCACAACGTGCGGAAGTGCTGTTGAAATGAATAACGAAGTGATTTTAATCATAGTGAAAACATTTCAAATGTGTAAATTAAGTCTTGTATTGCCTGTAACAGTGTTATTTATGTGATAAACTTCACATTTTTGATGAAACAAGTGAAATAAATCAGTTTTATTTTTTTAACTTATAAAGGCGCCTCTTCAGAATGGACCATGATGGCCAATCAAATGATCGTCCATCAATGCCGCCATGATCGGGCAACTCTCCACACAATCGTGAACATTCATTTACTAACTGTTTACTGTTATGATAAGACGTCTATCAAAAATATTTTACAAAAACTAAACCGACTTCAAAAACACTGAAAAGTTAAAAATAATAACTATTCTATTATTTTTAACTTTTCATTGTTTTTGAAGTCGCTTTTTATTTTTTGTAAAATATTTTTAATTTTTTAGTGAATGTAATCTTTTTAGTGAAAGAAACCCTTAGTAAGAAAAAATCGAGGAAATCGAGCTGGTATTAAAATTCCTGGCTTTTCTTGGGATCGCATCATCACATGATTTTGGTGACCTTGGAACCACCCCAGGAGTATACTCTATCGAATACAAAAATAATTTCGAAAATAGGTCTACAATTGGCGGCAAAATCGCGTAACATACACACAAAAAAAACATACGCACGCATCGAATTGAGAACCTCCTCCTTTTTTGAAGTCGGTTAAAAATGGACATCGAAGAGATTATCGCGGCAGCGGCAATATTTTTACTTACAGTGCATTCACAGTTATTTTACCTCTGAATTCATATGTGGTAATCTCAGAAGTAAAATACATGTGAATGCACTGTAGCTCTTATAATCATCTACTTAATGTGCGTGAAAAAAGAAACATCATAGAGTAAAATTTATTTACCGAGAAGTCTACACTCGGCCCGTTTCAGATAAGCATTTTTAGCCATAAATACCAACATTTTTAGCATCTCTGCGTTTCATTAGCCGGTGATGCTAGTTTTTCTTGCTGGTTGTCATGCGTTTCATTTAAGCATTTTTAACCCGAAATGCTATCATCAAATACCCATGTTAACCGATTCGTTGCGGCGCCCATTTTTGAAAACTTTTCGCCATGGCTGTGAACAAATTTTCTATGACACGACTGGCGTGTCAAGCGCCATAGAAGTTAATGGCACGCGTAACGTGCCATCAGCCATGTATATAAAACCACATGCTTTTTTTGCTTTTTCACTTGTTTAGACTTGATTCAAGTTTAGTTGACATCAAACTACAGTACGGTACAGTACGGCACGATACCAACGTTAATTAAATCAGTTTTGAAGAGGTTAAATACGTGTTTTCCCTGAAATGGTAGGTAAGTGACTTTCCTTTTTCAGAGGTTGCAAACCTTTTGTGATATTGTTTAATTTCTTTGTTGTATTCAACGAATTGGTAAAAAAACTAGAAACATTTTATTCGACTTGGGGATTATTTATTTATAACGAAAGACAATTTGCGGTGTGGGAATTCTCATGGTGAGTGGGGTATCTTGCTTTGGGGGGAGGAGGGTTGTTATTATTACTTACATAACTGCAATAGATGGATAATAGATTTTTGTATCAAAAACTCATTTCTGATTTAATAATAGCAAAATGTTTCCATGTTTTTTCTTCTTATATGTAGTATGTTACAGACAAAGTGATAAATCAGATATTATGCACTAGTTATTATATATAATATCTTGGAAGACTTGGATAAAGTAATAAATACAAGTAAAATTTAAAAGTTCCATGTAATATATTTGGTTAGGGTTATTTTTTTGTAAACCATCTAAAGAAATGTTTAAAAGGTAATAAATCACTTTGACTGTAACATAGCGATGGGCGACTGTTACTAAAAACAATCGAATTATTCGATTGTTGTGTTTATTCGAATGCATTCAAATAACTATCGGTGTTATTCGATTATTGCGTCAATTGTCGGCCGCAGGCGCGGACTGGCCGGGCGCGCGGCTTACAACAATTTATTCGAGATAATCAATACTTGGTCTATTGGTAATTTAGTATAGCGCAAGAGATGAAATTCACTCGAAAAAGCGGCTGTCTTCCTTAAATTTTTCAAAAAGTTCCAAACTATTGATGCTTTAAAGTTATTAGGCATAATTATTTTAAAATTCAAGCGTAACGTATATGTATACTGTTGCGTGTAATTTATTCTAATTTGTAGTGAACAAATGATTAAATAATGTCATTTTTTACTCTTTTATTTTAACAAATCGTTTACACTTAACTGGGACTCATCTTAATTACTATTATAATTATTTATTTACCCGACACATACAATAATCAACTACTTGCAATAAATAGGTAATTTCAATATTTGTGAAATTCCCTAAAACATTGGAGATACAGTCTACGGCTACCTTATACTTAAACAATTTTATTGTAAGTAAATTTATCCATTTTTCGGTAAAATAAACAAATCAATGGCGAAAACGTATGGGCCTTTGTGACGCTCCAGAAAGTTGTTTACAAATTGTGTATTTTTGGTCGATCCCGGATGGCAACACGAGATAAGTATTTTTTGTAACAAAATGTGTATTTGTCAAAACTAACGTTACAACGCACCTGAAAAGCATCGATGAAAAAAAACCGCACTCGTTTGGTAAAAAAATTATTGTCACACACGTCTAAAAATGGTAAAAAAAACTACTTTCGAAATCATGATAGATATGTTCTAGGTAACTTCCTTTAAAAATTTAATTCGAGGGTGTTACAATCGATTCAAAAATGACACGCCTATCGTGTCATGCGCCACACGTTAAAAATAATTCAATGCAACTTATGAAGGTTGTCAACCCCTGCAACTTCGGAATTCACACAATATCCAGAAACTAACACAACAGGCTAGATCTACGTGGAAAAACATGATTGTTTTGTTCTAGGCATATCCTTCTAAAACTTAATTTGAGGGTGTAACAATCATTCAAAAATTGACACGCCTATCGTGTCATAAGCCACAAGATAAAACCATTGATGACACGCCTGTCGTGCCATCAGCAACGAATCGGTTAATAGATGGGTCCTCTGATACCACTTTTTGACAGCTTTCAAATTTGACATTTGGAATCTTTTTTTCATGAATCAAAAAGGATTTTCAGCGGATTTAAAAAAATTATTGAAAGATATTTATAGTATGAGCCAATTCTGATTTATATTATTAAAAATTTTAAGTGGCTGGACTAAGTAGGTGAGGTGTCAAAATTCAGCACGAAAAATCAGTACCTTGCGCTTCATTTGTAACAATTAGCGCGGCTAAAAATGTCAACATTTCTTATAAGGAACGCAAAACGAGGCTAACATCAGATGTTAGCCTCAGAAAGTAGCAGTGCTTTATCTGGAACGCAGGGAGGGACTGTACTCGAGACAAATACGTACTGAGTAATCGGCGATTGTGTGGACGCGTATGCGATCATGGGCCATAATTCCTTTGATGTACCGACAATTTACCGATTGCTCACGATTACCGGCGATGATGGCCGCTCATAGATAATCATGCCCTCTACACAATCGTGATTGTGTATACTTGGCCATCATGGGGCATTGTTCCCGTAGTATTACTATTCTCTTTGGCCATTGTGAAGAGACGCCTTAAGATAAACCTACACCTCCAAACAAAAAACAAGCATTCTTTTTTCTATTACTTTTTTATTAAGTAAAAGCAAACGGCCCTACATCCATTTTCAATACAATGGATACCTAGAAAAAAAAGAAAAAAAATAGATCTACTTCTATGAATGTAGCGCAATTCCCACCCAGCTACAACTAATAGCATAGAGTGCCCTCATGCAACACAGCGAGTACTGACTCAACGAATATTTCATCCATCTCTTTTTATTCGAGCTCGAACAACATCTGAAAATTCGACAAGTGTTGAAGTAGAAACAAATAATGAACAGGAGACTCCCTAAATCTCAGAGCCAATCTGGGATGAATCAAACGCCTACTCCACCACAGTGGCGAAGAGTACCAGACCCCTTAGACAAAAGCCACACTCTAATTACATTCGTAATTAGTCCAAGGTATAACTATTGTAGTAACACCTCCTCCCGCTACTAAATACGCGAATTTTAAAGACACCATTAAAAATATAAAAGAAAAATACACCTGGCAACTCCACCGTCGTCCGTCACCATTTGGGTATATGTGTTCTGTGGTCACCATAGCCCATTCGTTTTTTTCGCGCTCCACGCAGCTGACACACATGTTGATGTTTTTCAAAGTGATTTATTTATTTATATAAAACTGAAATCCAGATACACAGTGATAAAAATGGAGAAAAGATGGCAAAAGTTGTTCGAAAGTAAAATGGTTATCTTAACATAAAGAAAATAACCCAAGATGTAGAAACAGTAAGTACCTACCTGTTTTGAAGATGCGTCGTAATTTTGATTTAGCTTGGCAAGAGGACCTAGCTAGATACAATTAATTTAGATAAAATTTTATAATAAGAAATATATTTTTAAAACTGCCTGCTTTCCGTGGGAAAGCGTTACCTATCAAGGCAAATTAATTAGATGATTTATCTAGGTACCTACTCGATTATGAACTCTATTCATTGGATATAGGCTAAAGCACAAATACCTTTATAGGAAATTATGGTATATACGAGTAGTTTATATTTATGACCAAGTTTACAAAGAATTGCATTGAAAAATATTTTAATTGAGGTTGCCTATGTAGATAAAGTTTCTTGAAAACTGCAAACTGTTAGATGGTCCATAACATAACATGGAAATTCCTAATATCCTTCTAAAACTTGAGATAAATTACTCGAAAAATAAAGTCAAAGGATATGAGTTTTGCAATAGCTGTAATATCACAAGTATTGACTTCAATTTCCAAACAATCTTCTTAAAATATCTGAGTGATGTCTTTAGATTACAATGCAATAAGTTTACAATTTCAGTACACCAGGATCAGAAGGAAACATGACTATGCTTTTATAAAAGACCTAATAGAAGCTATTAAAAGCAATAAGAGGGATGAATATTTGTACTGTAAAAGTGTAAAATTATTTACAGTCATAAAAAGAATAATAAAACATTCTTGTCGCAAAGTCCCATATGCGAAAATCCTGTGCTGAGTTCAGTAAAAGGGTTTTGTATATGAGTTGTGTCGTGTGAGTAGCCATGCGAGTATGTGTATGTGTGCGTGTAAGACAGACAACTTCGTAGCGAAATTATTAATTCGTCCTAACTTCTTTTAATGGTTCATCACAGTCACACCAGCTTCTTGTGGTGTTCCTGGAGAGGGACTTCTTGTCCCTAGAATGGCCTCCAACTCCGCCCCTTACAGCCATCCCAGACCACCGGCACCGCAACCATATCTTTCGGTCGCCTTTCATTCTCATTCATAGGTACATTGATCGTGATAATACTGGTAAAACACTTACCGAGTTCCGAGATAACTTCTAGCATTCGTTCATGATGGGTGTCTTACCAAAACGATGTCCGTTCTCCTCAAGTTCTCCTTCTTTTGCTTTTTCCCTCGCTCGCCGTCCATTCTGACCCGTCAGTGTTGCCATACACCCCCATCCTTTTTCTTTCCCCTTCCCCCCTTGCCTCTTTCCTCGCGTTCCGTTTTACACAGAACATATTTCGCGTTTGCGACACTCCCCGGCCAAGGAAGTGGTCACGGAAACGCAAGCAACCAATATTTCTAACAACTTCCATAATAATTTATTGTTGTCGAGCTGCAGGCCAATACAAAAAATAGAGTAATAAAGGCGATTGGAAGTTACTGTATACCTACTCATAGATGTGTACCTACCTACCGAAAAAACTATAAGGAGCAGAAATAAAAATTATGATAAAATTAATGTTTTATTGATCAAAATTGACATGTGAAATTATGTAACATATTATAATTCTTAATTACCACCTTCACATTTGTCCTGTCTTCTTCATCCAATCTTTATCTCCCTTATCTATTCTCTTCCTTTTTTCTTTTACCTACTTACTTTAAAAATACAATAGTAAACAGTAGTTTAGTCCATTCATATATTTTAGCTTTGGCATCCTTCAACACTTTTCTTTTAGGTCTTTCATTGCACGGGGATCCTTTACCACCTCTTTTTCTGTAAATAGTGTTTCTTTTCTTCCATTTCTGTTTCGTTTGCCATTGCTTTTCTGTCGCTACGAAAGACCTCTTTCATATTTTTGCCTACTTTCTCCTCATTGCAAATTTCCAATGGGTACAAATGAGTTATGGATCTTCTCAACTGCTCTTCGTCTGGTAATTTTACTATGGCTACCCTAATCTCTTTGGCCTTACTTCTTATTAACTTTTCTATCTTACCAACTCTCCATTTCAGCCTGTTCTTAGAATCGTCCTTGGTCTGCACGATGTCGCCAATTTGGGGAAGAGACTTTTGTATTATTCTCGGTTCTTTCTGGTTTGCTGCACGTTCTCTGAGACTTTCCCGAATTCTTGTAGAATATACTGCCCCGATCCCGGTCTTCAATTAAGCTTGTTTTTGTGTTTATAGCAGATTCTAAAAATACCTCGTCTGAGACCTCTGGTGAAGAAGACAGCCCTCCAGCCCGCAAGAAGTCACCAAGTGTCAATACATGCTCCAATTCCTGACCTACAGTCGTCAGGGGACTATAATTAAGAACAGCTTTATTTATTAATATCTATCTTATATATATAACTGTCTTCAATTGTCTTCAGTGTATGTTTGTCTATTTTAGACATATTTTGTTAACCCCACCAGTCTCTCATACGTTCCGCCGAACCATGGAGCAAGTTCGGGTATCCACTTCCAGTTTATTTTGTTTTTAATACAATAATTACTTTGCATTACTTCCGCTGTAAGTTTAAAACATGTTGCGTTATCGGATAGTATCACGTGGGGCAATCCTCTCGTAGCTATGAATCGACGCATGCTTAAGAGACATTCCTCTACCAACAAATTCTCTACCACTTCGAGATGTACTGCTCGAATTGCCAGGCATGTATAGAGACATATCCAGCGCTTCTCAATCTGTTCATCCTCTCACATATAAAGGTCTGAGATAATCAGTTCCAGTGTAGGTGAACGGTGCTGATATGTTTACTCGCTCTTTCGGCAAAGGAAGGGTCGGTGGTCTCTTGTACGGTCCACCTCCACACTTGCGGCATTCTTTGCAGTGTCTTATTACCTTCTGAACTAGGGCTCTTCCGTGAGAGTTGCGGGGTTTTTATTATGGGAACGTATTTAAATTTTATATCTTTAAATTAATTTATCTCCCTTACCCTGGCGCTGACAAATGGAAGTAAAACTCTGGTGGATTTAATCCATTGTATCACTATTTGACTATCTTTCCAGAGATAAGTGTTGGTTATAGTGAAAGGCAAGTGTGCCGGTGCGAATTTAATAAGTCTGCATCCAATAAGTACCCCTAACAATTCCAATTTCGGAATAGTATAGGTGGACCGGGCTTTTATTGGTGTCAAACGAGTTCTTGCTATCACCAAGCTTACCTTGATGCGATTGGCAACAGACACCTTCAGATACACTGCAGCAGCGTAAGCGTTCATAGAGGCATCGTTAAAACAATTAATGTCTACTTTGTTACCTTCATAATTCATAGGTTTGTCTATTCCGTACCATCTTTCCATTTTAATTTTATTAATCTCCTTGAGCTGCTCACCTATTGAAATCCATTGTTTTTGTAGATCTAGTAGAAGTGTGTCATCCCAGTCCAATTTTGTAATCCAGAGGGTTTGTAGAAAAATCTTTGGTTGCAGCAATAGTGGCGCAACATAGCCGCACGGGTCGAACACAGCGGCGATATGCCCTAGAACTCTTCTCTTTGTCATCGTGGCAATATTAGGGGATGATGCTGTTATTTCCTTAAGTAGAAGGTAATCCTTAAGTATGCTCCAGTTGATTCCTGAGATAGCAACATTATCATCTGGCGTGCCATCTTCATTGTTTTCTTTCATTAGAGATGGGTTGTTTGAATTCCACTCCGTCATGTTCATCGAGATGGAGCCAAATGCAGACTTTGTTTCTCTGAAAATTTGGATACACTTCTCTGTAGAGTCCTCTCCGAATACCAGATTATCTACATATATGTCTTGTGCAATTTTTCGACACATTGGGGTGTTCAAAGTCTGCAAGTGATGTTTGATTGAATGGCCAGTATGAATTGGCTGCAGACAATTCCAAAAGGAACTCGACAAAATCTTAGATATAACAGGCTGTCCCCGGTCGCATCCCTTTGGATGTCCTATAGCCACAGTGAGCGAGCCACATCCCTGTCCTCCTTTTGGACACCAATTTGCAGAAAAGCCTCTTCCACATCAGCCAAGATACCATATTTGTAGCTGCGAAATCTCAAAATTAAACCAATTGGGTTTTCTAAGGGTAATAGGCCTTTATACAAGCATTCATTCATTTAAACTTACACTGCCCTTTTGTTTTGACGATCCATCATACACAAGCCTAAGTTTGTCTCCTTTCTTTACATAGTGATGTGGTAGGTAGTGTATACGGTTACAGCTCCTTTTTCTGCCATCAATTTCTTACTAAAGCATTTATAACATCTACCCTTTAAAAGGGATTTCCGTTCCTCTTACGAGATTTATTACATTGGTCATTATAATGATTTTCACAACAAAAAAAATACAAGGATCAAGTTTTTCCCTTTTCTCAACATGTGTAGACAGTGAAGATGTACTTCTCTGACTACTGGATGTGAACTTCCTCTTCACAGGCCTCCTTACATTTTGTTTCAGTGCTCTGACGAGATTCATTTACAAGTAGCGATTCAGTGGTTACAAAATCTGTATCTGAAGGTCCAATATTGGGCAATTTTGCAGTTATTATGTATTCACTACACTTTCTTCCTCAGGTTTGATCTTGGATTTCATTATCAGGAAATTTACTTAATATTATTGTTCATAGGTGATTGTGATTGACACATCTCCCATACTCTTAATATTCTAAAGTGTCTTTCAATATTATTGTAGAGTCAAGCCCCTGGATTATAGCTCGAGCCTCCCCAACTAGTGAAGATTGTAGGTATGAAAGTTTGTCTGCGTCTCGCAAGTTGCGACAGTCAACACTTGCGGTCAAAACGGTCCCAAAATAGAAGAGTTCTAATTTTTGAAGTTTACTATGTATACATCCCACATCTAGTCGAGAAGATGAGAGAGATGGAGATGACAATAATTCTGCCTCTAATTGTTTATTTGTGTATCGTGTTATGTCATCTTTGTCAAGTTTCTTCATATAAATGTGGGTTTCTTTGATGAATTGTTCATTAAGTATGTACACCTTACGGATACTGTCCTGCTCTGTGATCTTCTTACAGTCCTCTGCCACGGCTGACACTTCATCATATAGGAGTGTGAGTCGCCACTTCCAGGCTGGAATCGCAGAATCTCCGCAGAATCCTGGAATTGTTTACATATCTGATTTAAGGGATGTGCAATGACTTTATTTTCTACATTTTGTATGTTAATTACTATCTATTTATTTCAGATATCAGTCTATTAATGTTTGTTTATGTTCTTAGTAATACTTTTGTTTGCAACACAGTTATGCTGTCTATTATGTTGTTTTCATTATTTTGTAATCATACAAGAAACAACAACACAGATTGTTCTGTCTAACAAACATTACAATACAAAATATTAAGTAAGTTTCTATATGTTTATAATCGTATTTCTGCACTAGGACATAGACGCACCCACCCCTAAGTAATAATCTCTTTATAACTTTTCATAAATAACAATAGTGACAAAATATCCTCCGGCATTCTGATCTATTCCATTAGTACAGGGAATAAAAAAGTTTCATCCATTTGATTGATGCCATTGTTATCGTTATCATCATCACAGCTCATATCCCCACCAAAGGGCATGAGCCTACCCCTAACTAGTTAGGGCAATTAGGCCTTAGTCAAACCACGCTGGTGGTTTGACTATGGCAAGGGCGGGTTGGTTGACTTTACATACACCTTTGAATTACTCCGCAGGTGTAGGTTTCCTCACGATGTTTTCCTTCACCGTAGAAACATCAGATAAATGTACATATCAAATTCGTAAAACGAAAAACACATTGGTACATGGCAGGATCCATCGCGGGCCTTCCGATTCTACTCGGGGCACAGTCCAGTGCCGCGGCCAAAGCGCCACCGACGCTCCTTATCGTTATACCAAAATGTAGAAGTTTGGTCATACGCATACAAATAGTAAAAACTCACCTCTTGGCATTTTGTATAAAGTGTGACAAACTTCGTTAAACGATTTGCAGCACCGCCTGATCCGAAGATAGGATAGTTTAAGGCGAAGCCATTCTGTTATCTTCGTGTCTGTAATGGTTGAAATAAACACATACAATGAAGAATACTTATAACTCGTAATTATAACAAGAGTATTAGGGACAAACACAAAGACATCATTCTTTCGTACTGGCATTTAAGACTGCAATCTGGACAGACGTGAGCCAGCGGCCCAGCGCTCATCCCGAAAAGATCTACACATCACCCAAAAAAAATCTAGCTGCTAGTTGGTAGGTATACCTATTAATTTAATTAAAGTGCTGCTTTATGCGGAGGACATTAAGATTTTTTTAAAACGATCAAATCTATTCAAGACTGTGTATTGCTTCAGGGCGATCTTGAAAGTCTATCAATTTATTGTGATAAAAACCATTTGACTGTATTATAACAAATGTAACATCATAACATTTACTAGAAAAACCAAGCCCATATTTTATGAGTATATATTAAGTAACAGTATTTTAAAAAAGGGTATCCTTAATTAAAGACTTGGACGTTTTTCTCGACGATAAACTAACATTTTCATATCATCTCTATGTGATCACTTCAAAGGCATATAAAATATTGGGATTTGTAATGCAAGTCGGTAGAGTTTAAACGTAGTTCAACTCTTATCCGTGGGATCCGTTCTTGAATATGAGTCTATTGTCTGGAACCCTCAATATAAAATATATATTAATAGTATAGAGCGACTATAAAACAAATTCTTAAAGCACATGCATTTCAGATGGGGCTGTAGCGGGTGTGATCTCGATAAAATATCTCCGTTAGTCACTCGCCGACACAAGAGAGACCAGGCGTCTCTTTAATAATAATATAATAATAAAGCTTTTTTTATTCCATAAACATTACAATAGTTTTTTTTTTTTTTTTCCTCCTATTTTTTTTTTTTTTCCTATTTCTTTATGGACCCCGATTGGGTATAAGCCTCCTCCAGTTCTTTCCATTTTCCTTTATTTTTGCCAATTTCCAGCCAATTCCGTCCAGCAACTTCAATTATGTCGTCTGCCCATCGTTTTCTTGGCCTACCAATGTTCCTTTTACCTAGTGGTCCTGTCCAATTTGTTGATTGCAGTGTCCATCTTTTATCGCAGTATCTTGAAACATGGCCTGCCCATCTCCATTTCAATTTAAGGGAGTGTTCAAGAGCATCGGTTAGTTTTGTCTTCCTCCTTATGTCTTCACTTTTTACTTTATTTATTTTTCTCAGCTTCAGGATACTTCTTTCCATTGCTCGCTGTGTTGTGACTATCTTATTTTTTATTTTGTTAGTATAAACCCATGTTTGGCTCGCATATGTTAGGCTTGGTAGGATGCAGGTTTCCATTACTGTTTTCTTTAGGTTCATGTTATAATCTCCTTTTAGTATTTCTTTATGTGCCCAGTATTTTTTCCATGTTGTATTTATTCTTCTTTCTACTTCTTGTTCGTTATTATTCGGATGAAATGATACTTGCTTTCCCAGGTAGATGTATTCTTCAACATATTCTATGTTATTATTATCCACATAGATTGGTTTTTGGTGTTTATTTGTCATTGCTTTTGTTTTATTTGTGTTCATTTCTAAGCCTACTTTTTTACTTTCAGCATTTAGCGCCTGTAGCATCACTTCCAGTTGTGTGGCAGTTTTTGCAAAGATCGCAATATCATCAGCGAATCTAAGGTGACTTAGGTGTTTATCAAGTACCCATACCCCTTCCTTTTTCCAGTCTATTCTTTGGAATACATCTTCTAAAACGGCAATGAAAAGCTTGGGTGATAAAGGATCCCCTTGTTTGACACCTCTCTCAATTTGAATTTCCTCTCCTTTATTTTCAAGTTTAATTTTACTGGAGCTTATGTGATATATATTTTTGATGATGTTTATAAATTTCTGATTAATATTGCATGATTCTAATGCCCTCCATATCGATCTATGTGTAATGCTATCGAAGGCTTTAGCATAATCCACGAAACCTATATACAAAGGTTGATTATATTCTTTGAATTTTTCTATTATTTGCTCTATTGTGTGTATATGGTCCATGGTGGAAAACCCCGAACGAAAGCCGGCTTGTTCCAGTGGTTGTTTTACTTCTATTTTTTCTTTTATTCGGCTCAGCAATATGGAGGAGAATAGTTTATAGATACTAGGTAGCAAGCTGATAGGTCTATAATTTTCGATTGCTTTTGGATCACCTTTTTTATAGAGAAGTATTATGTCGGATTTTCCCCATTGTTTTGGTACCTTTTCTGAGTCCAAGACCATGTTAAAGAGTATTGTTAGGAAATTTGTTAATACTGGTGCACCTAATTTTATGGCTTCATTACAAATGTTATCTGGTCCAGGACTTTTTTCTGATTTTAGGTTCTTTATGTGTTTATGTACTTCTTCTGTTGTTATCTTATTTATTTCGTGATCTATACTCGCTGTATTTATGTCTATATTTTCATCATCATTATTTTCCTCTATCGGTTTTTTGTATAGTTGTCTGAAGAATTCTGTAGCATAGTTAATTACATCTTTTCGGGTTTTTGCTTCTTTTTGGTCTTTTTTTATTGTTTGTATCCATTTTTTATGTGTATTCAGCTGTTTGTTTGCTCTTTTTGCACTTCTATAATTAATTAAATTCTTTTCTATTATTTCCTTTCTATAGTTATTGTAATCATCTCGGATTGCTTTATTTGTCTTTTTAAAAATTTCTTTAATTTCTTGTTTTATATCTTTATTTTTATTCTTTGTTGCTATTAATTTACTGCGTTTGTCTATTAGTTCTATTGTATTTTTTTGAAATATTAGATGTTTCTTGTTTTTATCTCTGGGTTTAAATTTTTGGCTGGTTATAATTATTTCCTCTAATTTATCATAGTAGGTTTGGACATCTTTAATTTCATTTAATGTTTCGATTTGTTTTGTGATGTTTTCTTTGAGATGTTTTTTATAGCTAGTCATTTCTCCTTCTGTTAGTCTTGTTGTTGGTTTATAGGTTGTCCTACTTCGTTTCGGAGAGTTGATTAGAAATTTTGCTCTTAATAGTCTGTGATCCGATGGAAAATTTACTTGATTAAGTACTTCTATATTTGTAAAATTTTTGCGTTTGTTGCTCATTATGAAGTCTACTTCATTCTTTGTCCTCCCATCAGGTGACAACCATGTCCACTTTCTGTTGGAGTTTTTCTTGAAGTAAGTGTTCATGATTGACAATCTGTGTTCATGAGTGTATTGGATCAGCCTTTCACCCCTTGCATTTCGAGTACCGTATCCATATGGGCCCCTAATTAGATGTTCATGTAAGCGAGGATATCCTATTTTTGCGTTAAAGTCTCCCATGATTATTAGGGTGTCATGAGCTAGGTCTTGTGCCTTCGATAGATCTTCATAAAACTTGTCAACTTCATCTTCATTAGATTTTGATGTTGGAGCATATACCTGTATGAATGATATATTGTGATTTCCTATTGTTAGCTGAAGCAGGGCTACTCTTTCTGATATTCCCATGAAGTTAGTGATGTTTTGCTTAAATTCTTTTTTTATTAAGAAACCAACTCCATATAATCCATTTGTTTCTCCCTTGTAACAGAAGATATAATTTTCGTGCTCTTCTATCTCGCATCCGTTTTTCCTCACTTCTGCAAGGCCTAATATGTGATAGTCAACTTTCTCTAGTGCATGAGTTAGTTCTAGAAGCCGTTTTGTAGTTGCTAATGACCTAACATTGTAGGTACAGATTTTAATTATATGTGAACTTTTATTTTTCTTTTGAGCTGGAGGGTGGTGGTCTTCTGAAGTCCCACGGGGACCAGCCGGGTTGGGACTGAAGTTTTTTATTACTTGTTTGGTTGATATGTTAGTTTGCCGGCATTTACGGTGTTTTGGTTGCTATTGTTTGCTTGTTCCTGGTAATGAGTCTGACCTAGGACGTGATATTTGTTCGAAAACGTTAGTTTTGTTTATTTTGTTGGGGGCCTTTAGTCTCTGTCCTTTGTCCTCCTCTGTTTGGGGCGGAGTTTTGGAGGGCGAGCGTTTTCTCTTCTCATTTCCCTTATTCTGATTTGTAACGCCTTTAGTTATTAGTTTATCATAGCGTATGACTGCGATATTTCCCTTTTTTAGTTCTTCTTGCTGTTTTGCTTTTAATTCCTTCCGTATTTGTAATATTTCTTTCGGAAAGTCTTCAGTGGTATATACGTTGTTTGAAAACCTTTTGTTGTTCCTTAAAATTTCTATTTTCCGCCATGCCAATGTAAGTTTAATAAGAATTGGCCTATTCTTCTTTCCATCTTTTTTTCCTAATCTATAAATATCACTAATTTCCCACTTGTCAAAATGTTGTATTTCACAGTTTTTCCCCATTTCATTTAAAGTTTCCAGGACCAATTCTAGAAGCTCTGCACTGTTTTTTTCTGTTTCTTCTATTCCATGTAGCAATAAATTGTTTTTTCTTGATTCTTTCTCTAGATTATATATTTTATTTTTTAAAGATACCACTTCAGTTTTCAATATCAAGTTTTCTTCCATCAGAGGTTTTAATTTTTCTTCTAATGTATAAGCCATGACTCGCGAAAAACTTTCAGTGAGGGTTGTAGTTTGTTCACGAAATTCTTCTTTCATATCCTTCATATTTAAATTCATTTTCTCATTAATTTTTTCCAAGAGCAATTCCATTTGTTTATCCATTTCTAGTGTTAATTTCTACTAATAATATATATATCTTTCGTACTGGTATCACTGGCTTGTGGTAGTTTCCTGTGCAATTGTCTATGGCTATTTTTATTTGTTGGCAACTCTTTATCTCTTTCCGTCAGTGTGATGACGTCTTGTCTTCTCACGTCACGAATGTATTGACACTGACAAAGAAATTTAATTAAATTCTAACCTTCAAAATTCAACCAACGATTTTTCGATCTTGAAATTGTGGTGTAATCTTCGTTAATTCCTGTTATTTTTATCGAATTACTACGATGGTACTGCA
This sequence comes from Schoenobius gigantellus, assembly GCA_963935595.1. Lineage (NCBI taxonomy): Eukaryota > Metazoa > Arthropoda > Insecta > Lepidoptera > Crambidae > Schoenobius > Schoenobius gigantellus. Next base: position 24,157,555 of record OZ012553.1, on the reverse strand, counting down.
CAGTTATGATTGTAATGCGTTGTTCAAAGGGTGGTGTATTTTTTTCAATAATACATTTAAAAAGGTGAAGAGCGTTCTGACACACGTATTGCTTCAAAAGCACCGGAACCGGAAGCCGGCGTCTCTTTACAAGATCGTTAATAATCTTGTGGATTGTTCTTTACTTCTGAAGTTCTGAATAATATACATTTGAAGTGTTCCAGGTTTTATTTCACGTAAGAAGGAAGTGTTTCATGTGCCCCCGAGTAGTTCGAATTATATGAATAATGTCTTTTTATGTCGTGCATGTCAGTGACATAATAAAATGTATCTTCAAATAAACATATTTTATGTAAAACTCGGTTGTTTTAAAAATATGTTAAGGGCTGTCATCGATAGTAATTCATTGATTGCTTAGCTTTTTATTGTGTTAATATCTAACAAATTCTAATTGTTTATCGCAGTGCCATTGTTTTTATTAATTGGCAGATTTTTAAAATTAATATAAATAGAATTTGTTACTTAATAGTGGAAACTTCACTGATCTATGCACCAGTATCCTTTTGTTATATTTGTGTTTCCCAAATATTACAAAAATAAAAAAATAAATAAGCAAGATTTCTCTGGACATTTTATGCTTACAGTGTTATCTACTGTAGGTACTATATAAAATAGTAACCAATCGTTATTTTCATAATGGTAAGTTGTACATTAACCCGGTAACCGTAAATGCATGATAACACAACATTTTAGACAAATTATTCGGCGGTCTTTTGCTAAGACTTCGTTCCGTACCTACCGACAGCAATCGAGTTTTTCGAAAAAAACTATATTAAAGCAACTTACCGTATCGAACATATAATCCTCGGCGATTTACTTCATTCACTTTTTATTAATTCACACTAATTATATAACTTTAATAACATTCTTCCTATTTCAAAAGCAAACGCATTAAGCAGCCATTGAAAAGTTTCTTTCGGTTTCCTTTGTAAGTGTCACAAATTATATTACTGAGGCGCGTTCAGAGCCTTCGCGCGAAGTACAACTTTTCGCTCTAACCCCGTTCAATGCCTTCGAGCGTGACAACCGGGTGAAACAACCGGCCCGTTCAAGACCTTTGAGTGTCGGCGCGAGTTACAACCGAACAACCATCGAATTTGATGGTTGTAAAACGCTCTGACGTTTATGACTAAAATACTCTTACGTGATTGGATGATATTGGCGTCCATATTTTATAATGTCATCTACTAGAAAGAAAGAGAAATAAAAAATCATGTGAAAGAGGGAGATAAAAGATTTGGTTGCTGCAATCCGTTCAACGCCTTTGAGCGAGTTAAAAAACAACCGGACAACTACACCCAGAGGCGCTGAACGCGCCTCTGTTACAGATAGGAATCAGCCCTTATAACAGCCGACCCGTAGTGAAATGACATGCTCAGTAATGATAGTGGTGTAAACTATCGACTTCTTAATATCGACATACTGAAAATTATCGATATAAAAGTTACAGCCCTAATCTACTTTTTTAATTCTGATAATATTTTAGGTTATTAAAAATCAAAACAACGAAATGCGATTATCTTTTTATTGAATTTAACATACAATATCCACTGGAACGTCCGTGGGGACTATAGTCCCCAAAATCTCGATCTTCTCGATCGACCTGGGTACTATGGTACCCAGTTCCCTTTGCGTAAAACCGCGCGGTGTGATAAAAAAATCGCGAAAAATAAAATATTTTCTCTATGGCTTTATTCCTTTGTCAATAGTCTCTTTCATAAGTTGACAGGTCATGTCCAATTTATTTTTAGTCTTAGATTGAAATAAATTTGTCATAGTCTGCGGTTTAACTTACTTGGCCGTATCCATACGTTTCTTACTCCATAACCGATGAGATTTATTGCGTACTTACTTAGTCTTTATTAGTATTTTCGTAGAGTGTTCTATATCAAAATAAACTAGAAGAATTGGGCTACATTATTATGTATGGCTTATGATAGTTTATAGTGTTATATTGCCACACTAAACGTTTTTTTCAAAAAGTGAGTATTTTTGAAATTTTAAGCACTTTAGTTACTATTCTCGTCATTATTCATTCAATTATGAATCCTTATCTAATTAACTATTATAAGTTCATTCCTTATTAAATTAGCTTTCCATACGTATTTTTTATTTAATTTTAGACACAATAATTTATTTTTTGCATTTTTTTTAAATTTGAGGTCGCGCGTGCGCATCTCGCGTATATAATTACGTAATTAATCGATTTTATTATTTTTTTCTTTTTTCATTAAAAATATTACCCAAAACTATTATATATCAAAATAATCTTCAAGAATAGGGCTGTAATAATATATATGGTTATTTAAAGTTTTATAAAATAGTTTTTGAGCAAAAATTTTAAAAAAAAAATCGGGTCTTCCGCGACCTTCCGAACATTTTCGCGCTTCATTCATTTAATTATTAATCCTTATCTAATTAACTGTTATAAGTTCCTTCTATATTAAATTACCTTTCCATACGTATTTTTTGTTCTCTTGTAGACAGTATATGTCACTCTCCGCAATTTTTTGAACACTCCGTACGCGCCGGGTTGAGTCATTCCGCAATGGCGGTACCTTTGATATTTGAGATATACTACTTTTTGCTTTTGAAACCCACCACGCTTAGCGTGGCGAGCGTTCCAGTGGATAGGACAAAAACGTACGAAATGGAACTTATTAGAACCCACAATTCTCCGCCATGCAACGCTGTGCTTACTCTGCGATTCTGGAAAGATAAATAAGCATTTGTATAAAGTGTGACGACTCTAAAATGAAAAACAGTGAAAAACCTAGTAAAAATAAATAACCTGCCTCTCCATCTGATCTTAGTCTCTCCACTTCTCAATATCTGTACACCTGTTGATACAAAAAAGATAATTATATAAGACATTGCTTTGTTTTTGAGAATAATTTTGTTTTATTGATTATTTACAAAACTTCAGATTGAAGAATTGAACTCTGCAGACAATGGCAAATAGTTTAAAACGTTTGAATACATTTTGAAGAAGTTAACATTAAAAGCAATTAATTTTATAGTAGGTAATCTAACCAAACAAATCAATCTAGTTTTTAATTTTGATGAATATGTTAGGTCAATAAGAAATGTTTTCCATAAATTAATGATATTCATTCATATAAATGATTTTAATTAGAGTTTGAAAAAGCATTTAAAAGGAATGGCATACCCATCAAGATATCTCTTGTGCGCCTCATCCTCATCAGCCTCTTGTGCGCTTGTGTGCGCTGTTGACTTCGACTCCGTACGAAATTGATCATAAAGTTTTAGTTATCGCTTTAATGCTACTTTTTGCAGTAAATATTCAAAGTTTTGAGTGTCGTGACTCTCTGTAAATGTTATCCAAGCTCTAAAAACAGTAAAAGTGCAAATATTGGATGTGCAAGTTTTTGTTCCTGGATTTTTTTTTTCCAAAGAAGATCAATATTATAAAGTAACTCTGAAGAATGATTTCAATCCCAGTGCTTGTGAAGTGGAAAGAAATGATAAGACAATAATCGTTGCAAAAACAATAATAACCATTTTAATATAACCTATTTTGTGTGTGGTGTGAACTCTGAAGGTGTCTGTAATATTACGTAAATCTATGACTACCACCTTTTAAATAACATAATAAACACTTGGACTAGTTTCACAATTATACCATCTAAGCAACTGCAGCTGTGGTCGATTTCTACGAGAGTAAGAACGGAGGTCGGACTGATTGACGCTAAGGCACGCGGATCGATCCTGCCTATGAGCAGTACTTTTTGTTCTTGAATTTGTGTTTTTTTTGTGTGCTTTTTCGCTTTATTTGCTATTAAGCTTTATAATACATTTGCCTAGCTTATATTGCACGAACTATTGATTTTTTTATTTTTTTTCGGGAGACTTTTTTTTTCTATTTCCCTTTCTGAATCTCATTATGGAATGCTGTAAAACTGTAACCGTATCAAGCGACGAAATTCTTGTTTGCTGTGTGTGTGAGGGAAAATACCACTACGAATGTTTAAACTTAACCTCCTCACAGTATGCAACATTGGGCATGGAGTACAAAAATTTATGGAAGTGTCCTCCATGTAGTAATGTGACGAAGCGCAACAGACCGAATACTGACACTCCTGTTCGTAGCTCCCATTTACCAGTGTATGAAGACTCCATGGATATGTCATATGAAAACCTGGATCGTAGCAATTCCATACAGTTCTGCCAAAACCAAAACACCTTAAGTGGAAACCTGCCTAATCGCAACGTACATGATTCTCCTATGAATCTTGAATCTTTTTCTGTCAATTTAAACCAGACTTTAAGCAAATGGCGCTGTGAGATGAAGAGGGATATGAATATAATGAAGGATGACATTATTGGAACCTTATCACACATACAAAATGAAATTGGGACAATGCGAACAGAGTATGTTCAACTAAAACAAGATGTCACATCTTTACGCGAGGAGGTTGCAAATTTACAAGCACAACATTTAGTTGAACGCCAAGAAGCTCTGGAGGTACGCATTAAAGACGTTATCTGTAAGGGTTCGCCGGTTGCTGATTCCGCATTAAATGAGCTCATCGCCAAGATTGATATATTGGAGCAGCAAGCGAGATCATGTAATTTAGAGATATGTAATCTACCAGATAAACGTAATGAGAATTTGCCGGCCTTAATTGAAAAAATAGGGAATGTCCTGAAATGTCCCGTTCGTGGTTCTGAGGTTATATCTATTCATAGAGTCCCACACGCTGACCGTGATAACCCCAGACCTAAAAATATTATTGTTAAATTCTCTACACGTCTGCAGCGTGATAATTTACTAAGTGCTTTTCGTAAGGCCAAAAATCTAAAAACTGATCAGATTGGTATGACTGATTCTACGTCACAGTCATTCTACTTGAATGAGCATCTGACATTAAAGAAAAAGCACTTATTTCGAAAAGCTCGTGATATGGCCAAGAAAAATAATTATCAATATGTCTGGGTATCCAAATCTACAATACTTGTTCGTGAGCGTGATGACACCGTGGCATTTGCGATTCGAGGTGACGATGATCTTAAGAAAATTAAAGCTTCTACTTCAACCAATTAAAATCCCCGTTCCTACTGTTGTTATATGTTTAGTGTTACAAGATACATTTTGTTTGTCAATTCTGTTTAATGTAATTTTCGTGTTCTGTAAATGTATTGATAGTATCTGTTTGTGTATTGTTGTGGTTTTTGCTTCAATGTTACTTTGTTTAGATGAAAATAATATTAATCTGATATGTTATACATTGTCTCAACATGCTGGTTTTACATTTCTTGATTACTTTTACTTTATATTATGCAATTATTTAAATTATTTGTTCTACATTATATTGTTATCAATTTTATATAGAAATATTGTATCGGTTTTATGCTGTGAATGCGATGTTTTATGCCTTCAAAAACATATATACACATGGTGCCATCTCAGTCTCCTCCCATATACGTATTCCATCTCAGATGATATTTCGAGGTCAGTGACAAAATTCAACTTGTTGTTCCTTCTGTTCTACTTATTAATTTATATTATTGCTATATTTATTTTAATTTATATTATTGCTATACTTATTTTTTCAATAAAACTAAATAATTTATACGAATTCATAGGGAATGCATATGATCATGGATGACACCGGACGTTTAACCATCTACTATCAAAATTGTCGAGGCATGAGAACGAAACTCCATAGCCTATATATGAATATAATATCTTTTTCTTATGATATTATTGTATTGACTGAAACCTGGTTAATGCCTGACATTGCTAACAGTGAATTTATAGATAATCGCTATACAGTGTTCAGATGTGATAGAGATCGAGATGTCACTCTTAAGTGCGATGGTGGTGGTGTTCTGGTCGCGGTTCTCTCTAATCTTGGCCCTGTCTTACTTGACTGTTATGTTAATACACGTGAGACCGCTATAATAGATCACTTGATTGTAGGTATTCCCAGTAAAGACAAAACTAAATTGCATGCAATTAGTGCAGCATATATACCTCCAAAAGTCTCTGGTAATATATATAAAATGCACTTTGACTACCTTAGAAATGTATTAATTTATCCAAATATAATAAATATGTATATAGCGGGAGACTATAATCTCCCAGATATTACATGGAATCTTCCTGACTCTTCTAACAATGATATTGCCCTTGGCATGATTTGTACTGGCTCTTCCACTATATCCTCTGAACTCCAGCAATTGATGTCTGAACTTGATGCTTATCAATATAATACTATAGTGAACAACATGGGTAAGATATTAGATTTGTTTATTTCGAGTAATGATAGCTGCTCTGTTCAAGAGTCTAAGGACCCGCTGCTTCCTATTGATCCATACCATCCTCCTCTTACAATCAATATCACAGCTTGCGTCACATCACATGTCGTTAAACGAAAACCAATGACAAAATATAATTTTCATAGGGCGAACTATGATCTTATAAATAAAGATATTAAACTAACTAACTGGCTTGACTTGCTTAATAACTTACCTCCTAATGAGGCCCTGGATACTTTTTACAATACTCTTGATAAAATAATTAGCTCTCATACACCTCTTGCACGACATCGATCCTCTGATTATCCTATTTGGTTTACACAAAAACTTATCAAAATTCACCGCAATAAGAGGAGAGCATGGATTAAATGGAAGAAATTTGGCAATATCGTAGACTATAACACATTCTCGGAGTATAGGTCCTCCTTTAAGGACCTTTGCAATTCTTGTTATTTATCATATATGAGTACAGTAGAGAATAATATTAAGAATAATGTTAAACATTTTTGGACCTTTGTTTCTAACTGTAAAAGTAAATCTGGTATTCCAACACCTATGCAGTATCGTGACTATAAGTCTAATGATCCTAATGTTGTTTGTGATCTATTCTCGAATTTTTTCGAATCGGTGTTTGAACCAGCCGCAGTGAATTTGCCTAAATGGAGGGCTCCAGTGCAAATTATTGATAATAGTAATAATCTTATATCTAACTTATATATAGAAGAAAACAAAATCAATAAGGAGCTAGAGCTGCTCGATCCTTCTAAAGGGGCTGGTCCCGATGGACTCCCTCCTGTTTTCTTTAAGAACACTGCCAAAACCATTTGTGTACCGCTTTACTTAATTTATAATAATTGTTTATATAATGGTGTGTTCCCAGAGATTTGGAAACGAGCTAATATTGTACCGGTACATAAGGGTGGTTCAAAGCATAATGTGGAAAACTATCGGCCCATCTCAATCCTTTCTACCCTATCAAAACTGTTCGAAAAACTTGTGCATAATGAAATTTATCCCATCCTGCACCAGAATATAATTCCCGAACAGCACGGTTTCGTTAAGCGTCGTTCTACCACTACTAATTTACTCACGTTTGCAAATTTCCTTTTTGAGAATGTAGATAGAAGAATACAAGTGGATGCTATCTATACTGATTTTAAAAAGGCATTTGATAAGGTAGACCACGAAATACTCCTAAATAAAATAGCTTATAATGGCATCCGAGGCAATCTTCTCAGATGGTTCACCTCCTATATCTACAATAGGTCACAAAAGGTAGTGGTTAATGGGTATCAATCTGACAGCGTGAATATATCCTCGGGTGTTCCACAAGGCTCAATATTAGGTCCTCTTTTATTCCTACTGTATATCAACGATATTAAAAGTTGTTTTAAATATTCTGAATTTCTTATGTATGCAGATGATTTAAAAATATACAAGTGTATAAATTCTATTAACGACTGTCACTTGTTTCAAGAGGACCTTGAAAGACTGACTGCTTATTGTATTAGTAATAAACTTCAATTTAGTATTCCAAAATGTAATTTTATTCGATTTACAAAAAATATTAATGTTATTCGATTTAGCTATCGCCTTTCTAACACTGTCTTGAATAATGTTTCTTTGATTAGGGATCTGGGAATATTATTTGACAGCAAACTAATTATGGATCAGCATATTCAAAATATAGTATGTAAGGCTTTCAAAATGTACGGATTCGTTATGAGATCTTCCGTCGAGTTCAAGCGACCATCTACTTTTCTCTATTTATACAAATCTCTTGTGCGTTCACAACTTGAATATGCGGCCGCGGTCTGGAATCCATTCTATAAAAAGTATGTGGAGGAGATTGAGAAAGTTCAGCATAAATTCTTACGAACTATGCACTACAGATGTTATAAGCACTTTTTATCATATTCACAGCTACTTAACAAGTATAACATGTTGACTCTGGAGGACAGACGTAAATACCTGGAAATGAATATTCTGTATGGAATTATTAATAATCAGTTTGACTGCATGGACCTAACTTGTAAAATTTATTATACTGTCCCAAGATCAGCTCTTAAGCGTAAGGTCCGTGCCGATCACTTATTCGCCACCGGCATATATCGCACTAATACCGGACAGCGCTGTCCCCTAAATCGCATTGTTAAATGTTACAACTCTGTGTTTGGATCATTGGACATATTTAGTAACTCCAAACACAAATTTAAATATGAATTACTACAAATATTTGCGAAACCTCATCAGAAATTATGAGTGGAAATTAATGTAGGTATATTTTAGATGAATATTTATTTATAGATCTGTTGTTCAATGTTAAAATTTATAGATGTAATTGTATATGTAGGTGTGTGTGTGTGTGTGTGTGGGTGGGTGCGTGTGTGAGTGGGTGTGTGTGTTGTGTGTGTATTTATGTGTGTGTGCGTGTAAAAAGGGTAAATGTGTATGTATATCGTGTGTATTGTATGGTGTCGAGGTCAAGTTGGGCACACTGTTTCATATTAACCCGTGGATAATGTTGTGGGTTACAGTATTGTACTGTAAAATATGTAATTTTATATATAACCTGTATACTGTAACTGTTTGTTATCCCTTAATAAATAAAATAAAATAAATTCCTTTTGTAATGCTTTTAAAATTATGTTTATCAAACTTTCACATTCTCTTAAATAATTGTGTCAGAGTTAAATGTTCCAAATTGGTTCACTAAATAGTCCCTCGCGAACAGACCTAGTTCTGTTGTATATGTAGTAAAACAATTCAAGCATGTTACTATGTTGATACAGCAAGATAAATTTACTTAGTTATTTTCAGTGTCATGTAATTGGCTATTACTGCTGGGTTTCGGCTGCTAGTATAGAAAGTATTTTTGGACTTCAGTTGGTGCTATTTATAATTCACAAGCAAAGGTTTCTCTAAGAAATATTTTTAACTAAATTAATATATTGATTTAAGCTGAATAGTCTAATTATGAAAATTTGATTTGTCTATAAAAATTATAAAACCTTTGGTGCCAATTTTCGATTTCATAATCTAAACACAAGAAATAGAAAGCCACTGTGAACAAGTGTGTATTGATCTGCTCATCACGTTCTAGTCATTTTCTGATATAACCATAAAAAGTAGGTGTTATAATAGCAACGTAACATCCCATTTTTTTTTCGTCGTGACTATTGTGATTTTCAAAGCTTATTTACTCGCAAACTATAAGACTTGAGAGAAAATTGACATGAATAAAAAGTGTTAATTTTAAAGCTATTCTATATGATACAACCATAAAAATTAGGTGTCCTAATATCAAGGCAACATCCCAAAATTTTTCTTGTTCTGCGGCCATTGTAATTTTCAAAGCTGATTTACTTGCAAACTATAAGACTTGAGAAAAAGTGAATAAGAGTAAAAAGTGTTTATTTTAGGCTATTCTATATTATACAACCATAAAAAGTAGGTGTCATAATAGCAATGCAACATCCCAAAATTTTTCTAAGTCCTGCTGCCATTGTGATTTTCAAAGCTGATTTACTCGCACACTATAAGATTTGAGAAAAAATGGACAAGAATAAAAAGTGTTTATTTTTAGCTATTCTATACGATACAACCATAAAAAGGGACCTTGCGCACCCTTTCATTCACCCCAACCGAATTTTGAAATATTTTCTTTAATATAGGGGCATATAGTATAACACTGATCTTGACTTATAGATTTTGAAAGAAATTTGGCAGCTCTGTCAACTGACACAGTGAATCAATTGACAGTTAACTTAAGATTTATCAACATTAAACTTTAAACTGTATTTTATTAAATGTTTTATTTGTGCTGCTACATTGTTGTTGTCAGTGTCATTGTCATGTTTTGTCCATTTTTAGGTGACCCAAAACAAAACTATAGCACACTTTTGGCCGTTGTCAACAAAAGCAAACTCAGAAACAGTGTCTTATCCATAAACTCGAGTTTGGCAGTAATGGTTGTGTAAAACGACCGGTTGTCACTTAACCAAGAAGTGAAGTGAAGTTAAGCTTGTTATAGCATATTCAAGATAAGAAGGTTCCCCTGACAGGTCAAACTTTTCCGTTTCATGCATACCAGTTTCCGTGAATAAAAATATTATGTTTTAAAATGTAACATCTTTTTCAGTTATTTTTGTCAACAATGCAACAATTAATTCCACATTAAAATCAGTCCAGTTAAATATAATTATTTATAATTCTGATAAAATATTTGTTTAATTAAGTATTTATTTGAGTCGTGAATCGGAACTTATACTTTACACAAACATTTTATTTTTAAACTTTAAACAAATTTTTTTTTAGAATTATAATTTTATTTAATTAGGCTGATATTCTTGTTTTTATTTAATGTGGAATTAATTATTATTACTTAATATAATTAATATATTATTATATAAATTATATTAAGGAGATAAATTATTTTTTTCATCACGGAAATTAGTATGCATGAAACGGAAAAAATCGATTTGTCAAGGGAACTTTCTTATCTTGAATGTACTATATTTAATTTTATCACTGATTAGCCTTTCAGAAACAAGGGGTTAATAAGCAAACATATTTATGTCAAAAACAAATTAATCACCTTTTGACAGCCCACTTTCTGTTATTCATGTCCTGTTCATTGCTTGTGCAGTGGCTTATGTTCTTAGCATATAAGAATACACCTTTACTGCCCTGGACGGAGACAGGTTGTGATATTTTTGAATTTGATAGTAAGTATTATTTGGTATTAGTGAATGCACTCTCAAACTATATAGAGGTAGCACATTTGCCAAACTTACGGTCTGCAACAGTAATAGATAAGATTAAAAGTTTATTTTCAAGACATGGAATTCCAATAATTTTATACACAGACGGGGCATTGTATTTTGACTCAGAATTATTTAAGCGATTCGCCAAAGAGTGGGGTTTTAACCATATAATGTCCAGTCCGCACTATCCACAATCAAATGGTTTAGCGGAGAGTGCAGTAAAAACCATAAAAACAATCTTTAAGAAATCTATTGACTCAGGACAGGATCCTTATTTGGGATTGTTAAACCATCGGGCTAATCCAAGAAGTGGGGGTATTCATTCACCATCATCTAACCTAATGTCAAGAAATTTGAGGACAAATATTCCATGTAGTTTTAAGAAACTAGTACCTAAAATAACATATAGAATAGATAGAGATAAAATTAATGATGCTAAAATTAGATGTAAAAGTAACTATGATAAGTCAGCCCGATATAAATCTAATTTTCACAGGGGTCAAAAAATCTTGTTTAAAAGATTACCAAACTCTATTTGGGAACCAGGCACACTAATAGACACCACTCAGTTTCCAAATTCGTATGTCGTAACAGGGGATACAGGGGGAGTTTATAGAAGAAATGAAATACATATTAGGGATAGAAAAGATAGAGAGGATCAGTCGTCAGCGAAGAATACTGGATTAGGCACTTAAATATTGAGGGAAAAAAGAGCTATTACACTGCCTAAAAGATTGGAAGGCTATGATTTAAGTTAATAGGAGTGAGAGACACGATTAATTGTTGTAGGAAAAGTAATGCCATAAGATTGTTCGCTGTTGCTGGCTTATTAAAATTTTAACATTTATCTGAATGAGGTTGATCTGTGTAATTTAATACATGGTATATTATGTTAATTAATGAATAATTGTTAATAACATTAAGGATAATCATGTACCTATCTGAATATATACTTATGTGCAGTTTATTGATTAAGTGTAAGAATTAGGTTATGAATAACAATGTTACAGAATTGATTTTAGTGATTCCAACATATAAGTATTTAATTTTAACCGTGTCTATTGTAGCATACCCACTAGTAATTGCTCATTGTTACTTTCTATGATGTATTAATCAAAAAATAATTTAAAAGGGGATGATGTGGTATAATCTATGAATATGGTTAGCTCATTGACGGTGATAATTGTTATCAGTCTGAGTAGACTATGTTGTATTAATATACATCATCTCTGGTCTGTAGAATGGTACTTGGTATTTTGGCAATTTGTGAACACGTACATACAATAAATGATTTCTTATCTTAATTAATTTGTTATTATTTGAAGTGTTGTGGGAACAATACAAAACATGGTGACAGCGGTAAGCCTCAGTGCCCTTTGTTTGGATGGGGATATGGGAAAGAATTGGAATAGATTTCGACGCGAATTTGAAACATACATAAACGCTTACCATGATTCGGCCTCGGAAAAGAAAAAAGTAGCCATGTTGCTATATCATGCAGGCCATGAAGCAAGAGAAGTTTACGAGTCATTTGGATTATCAGATACGGAAAAAGATGAATTAGATATTGTGCTACAGAAATTTAGTACGCACTATGTGCCGAAGATTAATGTGACTTATGAAAGAGTTAAGTTTCTAACAAGACGCCAACTTATTGATGAGTCATATGAACAATATATGTCAGAGTTGAAGAATTTGTCTGCGTCGTGTGAATTGTTAGAACTAAGACAGAGTTTAGTAAGAGATGTATTTATATGTGGCATACTGGACACTGGTATACAACAGGCATTATTAAGGATGCCTGCATTGGATAGCAATTCAGTCTTAGAATACTGTAGAACACAAGTAGTAATACACAGGCAAGTAGAAAGTATAAGAGATGAAGCTAAAATTCCGATTAAGGAGGAACCAATGGTGGACGCGATTAAGAAGTTTGAGAAAAGAATAGCAAACAGGTCTAGTTGTACTCCAATCAAATCAGGAGAGTGTGGTTATTGTGGATATCAACACCAATATGGAAAATGTCCAGCGTTTGGAAAAAAGTGTAGTAACTGCAATAAATTCAATCACTTTGCAAAAAAATGCAAAACAAAGAAAGCGATTCATTTACTAGAGGAAAATGAAGATAGTGATGAAGAGTACACAATTAATACGTTACGGAATGATAAACAAGTTGACTGGTATGTGACTTCTTTGAAAGTAGGTGCAAATATTTTGTTGTTAAAAGTGGACACTGGTGCTCAGTGCAATGTTCTGAGCATTCAGCAATATTTGGATTTAAACTTAGATGTGAACAATTTGATGGTATGTAAAGTTTATATCACATCATTTACTAATAATAGAGTACCGGTATTAGGAAAATGTATACTTGAATGTAACTATAAAAATACCATGTATAATATTGAGTTTTTAGTAGTAGATCAAAACTGTAATAATATTTTAGGATTAAAATCTGCTGAGTGTTTAGGTTTAGTTAAGCGTGTAGATTCCATTAATTACAAAAATTCTTTTATTCCGAAGCAATTCAAGGATCTTTTTGATGGAAAAGTAGGGTTGATTAATCGGGAAATTAAAATTGAAATAAAAGATGGTGCAAAGCCAGTAATAGCACCAGTAAAAAGAATTCCATTTTCTTTGCAAAAAAAAGTTAAGATAGAATTAGACAAAATGACAGATTTGGGGATTATTAAGCCGGTAGAGGAACCAACTGAATGGGTAAATCAGATGGTAGTAGTTAAAAAAAAAAGATGGATCATTAAGGATTTGTTTAGATCCTAGATCTTTAAATGAAGTTACCAAAAGAGCGCACTATCCCTTACCAACATTAAACGAGATCACATCTAAAATATTAGGAGCAAAACATTTTTGTAAATTAGATGCTCAATCAGGGTTTTGGATGCTTCCATTGAGCAAAGAAAGTTCCAAGCTTTGCACCTTTCAAACACCTTGGGGGAGGTACTCTTTTTTAAGATTACCATTTGGACTAAACGTAGCACCTGAAATTTTTCACAAAATCATCAACGAAGCTTTTAGATCAATAGATAATGTACAAACATTTCAGGATGACATATTTTTATGGGCCAATTCGAGAGATGAGTTAGAAAAAACATTGATTAAGGTGCTTGAAACTGCAAAACTTCATGGAATTAAATTTAATCCTACGAAATTTGAATTCGATGTTAAAAAAGTAACCTTTTTGGGTCATACATTTAGTGAAAAAGGTATAAGTATAGATAGTGAAAAAATTAAAGCGATAGTTGGATTAAAACAACCACAAGATAAAAAGTCACTACAGAGAGTTTTAGGTATGTTTAATTTCTTAGCCAAATATATTCCTAGTTATTCCGACAAAACAGCATCACTAAGAGAACTATTGAAAAATGACAATGAATTTGTTTGGGGAGATCAGCAGGTAAGAGACTTAAATAACCTTAAAAAGTGTATAAGTGAGGCTCCAGTATTAGATTTTTATAATCCAAATAAAGAGCTTACTCTAAGTGTTGATGCCAGTTCGATTGGTTTAGGGGCGGTGTTGCTTCAGGAAAGACGTCCACTTGCATATGCCTCCAAAGCCTTGACAGAAACTCAAGTTCGATATTCACAAATCGAAAAAGAGCTCTTAGCCGTTTGTTTTGGAGTTGAAAAATTTTGGGAGTATTTATTTGGTAAGGAGGTAGTTAAAGTGCAAACTGATCATAAACCATTATTAGGAATCTTCAAGAAACCATTACATAAAATACCACTTAGGTTACAAAGAATGATGATGAGATTACAGCCATATAGATTAGTGTTAATGCATACTCCTGGAAAATATTTGTACTTAGCTGACACATTATCACGAGACTTTACTAGTAATAGTTGTGACATAAGTACACAATTTGATGATGTGGAGTTACAAGTTGCTTTACTTGTTGATAATTTACCAGTTACACAAGAAATTTGGAACTTGTTAAAATGTGAAAGTCACAAAGATCCTATTCTAAAAGAAATAAAAAAATATGTCATTGGTAATTGGCCCCAAAATAGGGATTTAAATACGGAAACTAAATTATATTATGAATTAAGAGATCAATTGTCTTGTATTAAAGGATTATTATTTAAGGGTGATAGACTACTAGTACCAAATAGTCTTAAGAAACAAATGTTAGAAAAGTTGCATTCAGGGCACCCTGGTATTAACAGGATGATATCAAGAGCTGAATTATCAGTGTTTTGGATAGGTATTAATCAAGATATACAAAAATATGTCAAATCATGCAGAACTTGTCAAAAATATCAGAATAGTAAAATTAAATTGGCTCTGACATATAAGAATACACCTTTACTGCCCTGGACGGAGACAGGTTGTGATATTTTTGAATTTGATAGTAAGTATTATTTGGTATTAGTGAATGCACTCTCAAACTATATAGAGGTAGCACATTTGCCAAACTTACGGTCTGCAACAGTAATAGATAAGATTAAAAGTTTATTTTCAAGACATGGAATTCCAATAATTTTATACACAGACGGGGCATTGTATTTTGACTCAGAATTATTTAAGCGATTCGCCAAAGAGTGGGGTTTTAACCATATAATGTCCAGTCCGCACTATCCACAATCAAATGGTTTAGCGGAGAGTGCAGTAAAAACCATAAAAACAATCTTTAAGAAATCTATTGACTCAGGACAGGATCCTTATTTGGGATTGTTAAACCATCGGGCTAATCCAAGAAGTGGGGGTATTCATTCACCATCATCTAACCTAATGTCAAGAAATTTGAGGACAAATATTCCATGTAGTTTTAAGAAACTAGTACCTAAAATAACATATAGAATAGATAGAGATAAAATTAATGATGCTAAAATTAGATGTAAAAGTAACTATGATAAGTCAGCCCGATATAAATCTAATTTTCACAGGGGTCAAAAAATCTTGTTTAAAAGATTACCAAACTCTATTTGGGAACCAGGCACACTAATAGACACCACTCAGTTTCCAAATTCGTATGTCGTAACAGGGGATACAGGGGGAGTTTATAGAAGAAATGAAATACATATTAGGGATAGAAAAGATAGAGAGGATCAGTCGTCAGCGAAGAATACTGGATTAGGCACTTAAATATTGAGGGAAAAAAGAGCTATTACACTGCCTAAAAGATTGGAAGGCTATGATTTAAGTTAATAGGAGTGAGAGACACGATTAATTGTTGTAGGAAAAGTAATGCCATAAGATTGTTCGCTGTTGCTGGCTTATTAAAATTTTAACATTTATCTGAATGAGGTTGATCTGTGTAATTTAATACATGGTATATTATGTTAATTAATGAATAATTGTTAATAACATTAAGGATAATCATGTACCTATCTGAATATATACTTATGTGCAGTTTATTGATTAAGTGTAAGAATTAGGTTATGAATAACAATGTTACAGAATTGATTTTAGTGATTCCAACATATAAGTATTTAATTTTAACCGTGTCTATTGTAGCATACCCACTAGTAATTGCTCATTGTTACTTTCTATGATGTATTAATCAAAAAATAATTTAAAAGGGGATGATGTGGTATAATCTATGAATATGGTTAGCTCATTGACGGTGATAATTGTTATCAGTCTGAGTAGACTATGTTGTATTAATATACATCATCTCTGGTCTGTAGAATGGTACTTGGTATTTTGGCAATTTGTGAACACGTACATACAATAAATGATTTCTTATCTTAATTAATTTGTTATTATTTGAAGTGTTGTGGGAACAATACAAAACATAACAGGGGATACAGGGGGAGTTTATAGAAGAAATGAAATACATATTAGGGATAGAAAAGATAGAGAGGATCAGTCGTCAGCGAAGAATACTGGATTAGGCACTCAAATATTGAGGGAAAAAAGAGCTATTACACTGCCTAAAAGATTGGAAGGCTATGATTTAAGTTAATAGGAGTGAGAGACACGATTAATTGTTGTAGGAAAAGTAATGCCATAAGATTGTTCGCTGTTGCTGACTTATTAAAATTTTAACATTTATCTGAATGAGGTTGATCTGTGTAATTTAATACATGGTATAATGTTAATTAATGAATAATTGTTAATAACATTAAGGATAATCATGTACCTATCTGAATATATACTTATGTGCAGTTTATTGATTAAGTGTAAGAATTAGGTTATGAATAACAATGTTACAGAATTGATTTTAGTGATTCCAACATATAAGTATTTAATTTTAACCGTGTCTATTGTAGCATACCCACTAGTAATTGCTCATTGTTACTTTCTATGATGTATTAATCAAAAAATAATTTAAAAGGGGATGATGTGGTATAATCTATGAATATGGTTAGCTCATTGACGGTGATAATTGTTATCAGTCTGAGTAGACTATGTTGTATTAATATACATCATCTCTGGTCTGTAGAATGGTACTTAGTATTTTGGCAATTTGTGAACACGTACATACAATAAATGATTTCTTATCTTAATTAATTTGTTATTATTTGAAGTGTTGTGGGAACAATACAAAACAAACTGTTTTTGACCCCTGGTTAATTGGGCTTTTTTTGTTGCTTATGACCTGTACTATAACCCCTTTCAAGGAATACGTCGACTTTTCCTGTCACGCTATATAAGCTATCTATGAAAAGTGCGTGAACTTAGCCTATAAATTGCTCTCACCGAACGTTTCTTTGAAACAAAACGAGAATTATTAAATATTAGAATTGAGAGTTCAAACCCAAGCTTTTTTGTCCGTCATGTAATCAGACACTTTATAATATGCTTTTTAATTAGTACATCTTTGATTGTAACTTTAAGCTAAGTTCTTGTATACAACTTGGGATTTTATTATAGAAACGTATACACAGGCCTCTAAAAGAATTACTATTTTTTTGGAGCCTGGTATATGGTAAAGCTAACATATTCTTTTGTCTAGTATTAACTGAATGAATATCACTATTTTTACAAAACAAATGAATATTCTTACGAACATACGAGTATATTAGATTCTCATAAATATATTGCGACGCTACTGTCATAATATTTGACAGTAGCGTGTACTCTTTGAACTTTTCTCGCAAAGAATCTCTCATTTTAAGGTTATAGATTGCTCGAATAGCCCTTTTCTTTAGTACAAAAACGATCTGAATGTCGGCAGCATTTCCCCACCACAAAATACTATACGACATCACATTATGAAAGTAAGAAAAGTATACAAGTCTTGCTGTATCAACATCAGTCAGTTGACGTATTTTCCATACAGCTCGAGCTGCAGAACTAAGTCTCTTTGACAATTTATCGATATGTGGGCCCCATTGCAGCTTAGAATCAAGTGCGATCCCAAGAAATACTGTGGTGTCCACAGGGTCAACACCTTTATCCTTTATTTTTACAGTGGTGTGAACCTCTTTGATATTGGGCAAAACTTATTCTATACATTTTGTTTTCCCGTCATTAAGTGACAGGTTGTTCACATTAAATCAATGAACAATTCTTGAGATAGAATTATTTACATCGTCATTAATTTGCACACCTCTTTTAATTTTAAATAAAAGTGAAGTATCATCTGCAAATAATACCATCTCATATCTGTCCTGTACAAAATCAGGGACATATATAAAAAATAGAAAAGGACCAAGAATCGAACCCTGCGAACTCCCATTTTAACTGCAGAACCTTGAGACCTTTTTCCATTGATGTCTACTTTCTAAATCCTCCCACTTAGATAAGAGACTAGAATATCTAGTGCAGTGTCACGAAACCCATAGTGGTGTAATTTTCTGATCAAGATTTCGTGATAAACGCCATCAAATGCCTTGAACAAGTCACAAAAAATGCCTAACGCATCGTGTGAGTCTTCCCAGGCTTCAAATACATGTTGTATTAACTCAACACCAGCATCGGTTGTTGAGCGAACCCTCCTAAAACCAAATTGTTTACAGTGTAGAAGATTATTCCTATTAAAATAACTTTGCATTTGCTCCAACATTATTTTTTCAAAAATTTTGCTAAAATTAGGTAGCACAGAGACAGGTCTAAAATTGCTGGGGTCTGATGTGCTACCAGATTTATGTAAAGGAATAATTTTACTCAGCTTCATTAGATCAGGAAATACACCACAGTCAATGCAATCATTAGAAATGTTAGCAAGTATTGTAGCTATTGTTTCAATTATGGATTTAGTAACATCAACGGAAATGCCCCACAGATCCGCAGTTTTCTTTTTATTCAAAGTTTAAATGACTTTGTTTATTTATTTATTTAATATTGGTACATTGACAAATTACAATCATTACATACTCTATTAATATAACTTAAAAACTAGGCTAGATTGTAATCCCAGATTAATGTACACAGCATGACGAAAAAGTTGCGATGACATGTTTACAGCTATTAATTATCTTAGTTCTAAACTTACTTATGCATCAACATCTGCAGTATACCTGCACAGATATGATACATATAAATTTTTTTTTGTCTTAAACTAAATCTAAACTATGTATGTCGAGAACTATAGAATTAAGGACATTTAATTTTGCCTTCCAAAATATCACTGATCATCTTTTTGTACCGGGCGAACCTCCCTACGAATATGTCTAAGTCACTGTTACTCCGCGAAACTCATTATAAGATCTGCATATTCTTACGGGAGGGTTGTAATAAGATGTGTTATTTTGATATACCCGGACAGCAAACGTATTAGGGAACCGCGTTCTATATTGAGTCAATATGTGCAATGATGACAGAAGTGCTGGAGAGTCAATAGATGCATGTAGAATTTTGTAAAGGTAGAGTAGGTAGATCATATCTCTCACGACGAACAGATAAGGGCATTACGTGAAATCTAGACAACCTATCACTGTAGTTATTCAACAACCGGCCAAACATATACTTTCGGCAGACGTATTTCATACATCGCCTCTGTATTCTCTCTATTCTGTCGATGTGGATCTTATAATAAGGAGACCAAATAGGGCAACAATATTCCAACACACTTCTCACTAGGCTGAAAAAGAGATTTAGAGTGCTACTCAGTTTTTTGAAGTCTTTAGTTGACCTAATAACAAAGCCTAAGAGTTTATTACTTTTCTTGATGATAGGTATGATCGTAATGCGGTCGAAAAGATAATTCCTCATCGAACAGGACTCCCAAGTCCCTTGCAACCTGCTTTCTGCCTATAACCTGACCCTGTATGTAGTAGGAACTATACCGTTTTATTTTCTTCCGAGTAAAGGAAATAACAAAACATTTATCTGTATTGAGCTTCATGTTATTACTTAAGCACCTGTTCTATCAATTCCACTAATGTATTCCACTTCTATTATTAACACTACAAATCAGGACATTGAAAAGTCTCTGGACTTTATGTCGTCCCAACTTGAAAATCTGCAGACTAAAATTGATGGTTTAGAAGGACAAAAAAAGGAAGTTATGTCTCAGATTGTGAAAGTCGAAGATAAATGTAAATTTCTGGAAAAGTCCCTTAAAAAAACCTGCATTGAGATAAAGTTCATTCCGCATGTTGACCAAGAACGTAAAGAAAACTTATTTAATTACATCCAAAACCTCGCCAAGATTCTCGAAATTCCTCTCCAGCATGCTGATGTTCGAGACGTTTATCGTATTCCTAATAAACGCGATTTATCAAAGTCTGTGATCATCTTGAAACTATCCAGCACTCTAATAAAACACACATTTTTAGATTCAGCAAAAAGATTCAATAAAACCAGTAAACTAAACGTTGGGCATTTGGGCATCGAAAATAACACGACATCATTATTTCTTTCTGGAAATCTTACAACGAAATCTAGAAGACTATATTATCTTGCTCGAGAGCACGCCAGACAAGCAAGTTACAAATTCTGCTGAACTTCAAATGGAAACGTCTTCCTTAAGAAACAAGAGGGATCCCCATATATTCTGGTTAAAGATGAAACTCAACTACGCGACATATCATAAAAATATTAACATAGATTTATTTAATTGTTATCTTTTATACAAAAATATTAACATAGATTTACTTTACTCACAAAAACAAATTATTCACATTATTTTTACTTAGTTTACTGTATATTTTTATTTCAAAATCTACATAGTAGAACATATTTTTTATCCCTATCCACTTACGCGTCCCGATTAAAAACGCGAATCATAATTAACGTCGCGGAATCGCGAATTAGGCCACCCACGCGCCATTTAGGCGCCGCGCGCGCGTACGGGGTGTTCAAAAAATTGCGGAGAGTGATATATACTGTCTACAAGAGAACAAAAAATACGTATGGAACAGTAATTTAATATAGAAGGAACTTATAACAGTTAATTAGATAAGGATTAATAATTAAATGAATGAAGTGCGAAAATGTTCGGAAGGTCGCGGAAGACCCGATTTATAAAAATTAAAAAAAAACCTATTTTATAAAACTTTAAATAACCATAAATATTATTATAGCCCTATTCTTGAAGATTATTTTGATATTTTCTTTCGTATTTTCTTTCTCTACTACATAAGCAAATTAAAATTTACAGATAAAAGTTATTTTATTACTAAATAGTGTTGTAAAAATATAATATTTACTCAATAAATTAATTAGAATGACTGGATAAAATTAACTAAATAAAATAATATTAAATAGAAATACAAAAAAAAATTATTTGCAATAAAAATTATCAACTTATATTAAATATGTAACCTATAAATTAATAATAAAATTTAATTAGGAGATGAGATTCAGGCAACGGTCATACTAAACGCAAAGTAAACAAAATGTAAAGTCTTATCCCGTGTGTTTTCAGCCATTGTGACATTGTTATTAAAGAACGGTCGGCGGTGGCCGCGCGATTGTGGTGGCCCGATAAAAAAAATATCATGTACCGTGTTGGAGATATGTCTTGTTGTTAATATGTATGTATAATAATGTAATAATAATATTATTGTAAATGAGTGTGAGAACTGAATGAATGCAGTGTCCAGAAAAACCAAATTTGGTTTATAGGATGCTGAGAAAAAAAAAAGATAAAATGTATTACTTGTTTTGTGAAATAAATAAATAAATAAAATAAATATATAATAGTTTTGGATAATATTTTTAATGAAAAAAGAAAAAAATAATAAAATCGATTAATTACGTAATTAATTACGCGAGAGGCGCGCGCGCAACATCAAAATAAAAAAAATTGCAAAAAAATAAATTATTGTGTCTAAAATTAGATAAAAACACGTATGGAAAGCTAATTTAATAAGGAATGAACTTATAATAGTTAATTAGATAAGGATTCATAATTGAATGAATAATGACGAGAATAGTAACTAAAGTGCTTAAAATTTCAAAAATACTCACTTTTTGAAAAAAACGTTTAGTGTGGCAATATAACACTATAAAACTATCATATACTCAATAATGTAGCCCAATAGGCTAGTTCAAAGAGTATTATACTACTACGGGAATAGTTGACCCTTTTTTAAAGTAGGTAGGGCTTATTTTATTATGATATAGAATACTCTACGAAAATACTAATACAGACTAAGTATGTACGCAATACATCTCATCGGTCATGGAGTAAGGGCCGTATGGAGTTGGCACAAGTAAGTTGAACCACAGACTGTGAAATTTTTTTTTTCCAAAGGTTTTACCGGCCATGGCTACAAAGGCCTTCAGCCGAACAGACTGAAAAATTTATTTCAATCTAAGACTAAAAAAAAAAAAATTTTACATGCTGTGTCAACTTATGCAAGAGACTATTGGCACGGGGACCCATCACGAACAAAAGAAAAATAATTCGATGAAAGCATCAACAGATGGCGCTACTTTAATCGATTTTTGTAATGACTTTTTTGTGAATTTAGTACAAGTCAACAAGGAAATTCAGAAAAGTATTGATTATATTTTAAAAAATCACTTAGCACGTGGGAAGTATCAAAATACGTTTTTAAGTCTTGCTAGAACGGTTTAACTTGGACGTTTGAGTGTACGACTTTGTAACACTCAACAATCTTACGTAAGTCATGAACTTCCTTGCAACATTTTTAAAATCCACTTTCACACAAATACATATCAATACTCACTCAGTTCAAACACACACTCTCTACATCCATACACCCTTATACACACTTGAATGTATACAAGTTATTTTATAAACGATGGTGATACACTTTTTTAATAAATACACGTTTAATGGATTTGTAAAATACATGTTAACACAGTGGATCTAATAGATAATATAGATCAAATTAATATCTTAGACCCGATCTTATGTGAACCTGGACAGTGTCTGGATCAAATCAAATATCCAGACATTTACCTAAAAATATTACAGCAAAATATACGTAGCATCAATCACAATTTTGATACCTTCTGTGCACTTATATCTATTCTAGCGATTTCGAGATTGGTCCCATAGTAAAAGATCTTCATTTTGCTTGTCTGAACAAGGACACAAAATTTGTCTCCTGCTGGAATAATAACCCGGTATGTATACACACTTACCTATAAAATACTAAGCAATTTAGTTTCAAATTTTATGATATAAAATATCATTGAGAAATTAAATTGCAAAATTTATATGCTTATAGCCGGCTGAAATTAATTTATTCGACTGATTTATCAAATTCCGAAATTATATAATTTGGTACTATTTTTTAAACAATTTTTTTTCCTTGTTTTTTCTTACCAGTTATCTAATTTTCTATTTCATTTTAAAGAATGTTGTTATTAATTCTGTGATAAAAAATCATAAAAACAAAACATGCTTTATGCGAGTTCGAACCACAGACCTCTAGCGGTATAGCGCAATAATTTCGCAGTATATCCTCTTGAGCCATCCGTTCGCTTAGGTTTGATGTTGAAAAAGATGTCTGGTTTTTGTAATTTTGTGTAATTCGACCATAATTCGACATTACACTTTCAATTGTATGGGGATTAAAAAAATAATTTTACAATTTCGAATTTTCAATGACGCCATTACTATTATGATTATGTCAAAATACATACCAAACACCTTGTGGGTAATATAAAATAAAATAATTTAACTCAATGCTATGTCGCGGTCTATATGCGGTCGTACGTGGTCAAAGTTAATGATACTTGCAGTAAATCCATTATATCTACGGATGGTACAGCTCAGGGATCGGTACTCGGCCCATTACATTTTTTAACATATGTTAATGACATGAGTAATTGTGTAAAACACACAACCTGCTATCAATTTGCAGACGATACCTGCATGGTTGCTGTTGATAGGGACCCATTTAAGGCGCGCGAGCTTTTACAGCGCGACTTTTGCTCACTAATAAGGTGGTGTCATGATGCTGGCTTGGTACTAAATGCCGAAAAAACAAGTTTACTGCATATAAAATCACCGTATATAAAGTTTGACAGCTCAATTGATATAATAGCTCATAACCATACTTGTTTACATGGTAAGGGTACGTGCGGATGCCCATTGATAAAAAATGTTGAGTCACAAACATACCTAGGCTTAAAAATCGACAGCAAATTTCACTGGAATGTACACATAGAACATGTTTGCAATAAACTGCGACAATTTTTAGCTAATATTGTTATACTTAATAGACGTATACCGTTTAAAACTAAAATTATGTTATACCATTCACTGGCAGAGTCGTACATTCAGTATGGACTGTGCTGTTACGGCAGAACGTATCATACTTATCTTAAACAAATATATAAGCTGCAATTAAAAATTATAAAAACAATCGTATCCCCGAAAGTTAAATTGAGATACCAAAGTAACGAACTGGATCTATTTAAGCATTGTAAAATATTGCCGATACACACATTACTGAAATTCGAAATACTTAAGAAATACTTTTTCGATAAAAGCATTTTACGAACAATAAAGCATCCTGTATACACGCGTGCTATTGCTAAAGGTAGACTAATGACCGAGCAGGCCAGCAATGTTTACGGCGAGAGGACGGCCAGTTATATTGTGCCTAGATTTATTAACCAACTACCCACCCAATTAATTGCAAGTATTACTCCTAATAATGTTAAGTGTAAATTGAAAAAATATTTGTTGGACAGCATTAATGAATTAAATTAAGACCATCCTAATGTAGAACCCTAGCACACATTATAAACCTTTGTGGTTTCATTTGTGTTAGTTATATTGATAAGTTTTAAATTTGTACCCTTGATTTGATAAATAAATTAAAAAAAAAAAATGTATGCTAGTTCGTAAGGTCTGTGACTTTACGAACTAGCATACATAAATAGTGCCATCTATGAGTGAGCAGTATGTAACCGAATAGTTAAAGCAGACATTGCGTGCTTCTTTGAGCTATGCTTTTGAGAGATACATTGAAGTTCACATAATTTGTCGCTAGGAGTGCTATAAATTTGTAAAAAGAGATGTTAAACCGTTCTAGCATGACTTAAAAACGTATTTTGATACTTCCCACGTGCTAAGTGATTTTTTTAAATATAATCAATACTTTTCTGAACCTCCTTGTTGACTTTTACGAAATTCACAAAAAAGTCATTACAAAAATTGATGAAAGTAGCGCCATCTGTTGATGCTTTCATCGAATTATTTTACTTTTCTTCGTGATGGGTCCCCGTGCCAATAGCATATAATGAATTACATTTTCAAATAATATCTTAAATCAATTTATGGTCAAAATTACATTTTTATATAAAATTATATATTAAACTATATGAACATTATATGAAATAAATGATATAGAATATGATTATTATAGCAGTGTAGTAGTATATACAATATAGTATATACAAAATGTTGTTATGGAATATACGTATTATATCAAATTAATAATATACGAAAGGTCATACGAAATCAAATGAATAAATAATATCCAATGAACATTATATCCTTTGAAATTAGATCATTTGTAATTAGAAGAAATGAAACGCACCCGTTTCAAACAACATATTTTATATTTATCTAAGAAAGTTAAGAAACTTGCTTTTGTATTTAAACAGTTAAGATCAGTTGCTGATAAGGACATAATAAAAAATATTTACCGTACCGGGACACCAACCACGCTGGGTTGGAAACGCGAAAGCTGGCCTTAACTTTGGGTCTCACTCAGTTGGTACAAGAGGCAACACGGGTACCTGACGTTGTGACGCACACTCCATATTGCTTAGACCTTCTGCTGACATCAGATCCAGATCGCTACTCAGTAGCAGTGTCGTCACCACTAGGGAGTTCAGACCACAGTTTGATAAAGACAGTTTCTGTTTACTCTCCGCTCGACGTTGGCTCTAGAGGTAATCGGCGGATATGGCACTATAAGTCAGCAGATTGGGACGAGATGAGAGCCTTTTTTGCGTCTTATCCTTGGCGTTCTGTGTGCTTCGCCTCTGATAATCCCTCAACCTGTGCAGATGCTGTGACTGACGTATTACGTACGGGTATGGAGTATTTTATTCCGTATCGTTGTCCTCCAAAGCTCGCCCGTGGTTTGAAAGAAAGAAAGAAAATCAATTTTATTTTAACTCCACAAGACAGTACACAATTAACATTACAAATAAAGAGATGACAATTAACATTTACAACACAAACCGTGTAACGCCATGTGAAGTCAAAATTGCGTCAGCTCAGTTTAAGCAGCAAGCGAGGCGAGGTTTTCTGCTGAACGCAGTAGTGACATAAGGTACCTACCCAATACACACCCAATTTACAAGCGAGCCAACACTATGTACATTCAAGCGTAGATTCGGAAATCAGCTCTTCATGTGAATATGACCGTGCGTTTGCACTGACGAAACATCTACAAAAAAACATGTTTTTTAAACATGTTTCTGTCAATGTTTATGAATGCGTTTCCATTGTCAAACGACATGTTTTAGCGCAACAAGTTTCAAGTTTTACAGACGAAACATGTTGGGAAAAAAAATTGTATAAACATGTTTCACATACCGTGCGTTTGCACTGACAAAACATCTACAAAAAAAACATGTTTCTGTCAATGTTTATGAACACGTTTTCATTGCCAAACGACATGTTTTAGCGCAACAAGTTTGTTTACCATTTTACAGAGGAAACATGTGAAAAGCTAGGTTTAGCGCGCAATGTTTAAAAGCTGAAGCACTGAAACACGAGGCTTACCTGGCCTGGGTTAACGCCCGACAGCGTAGGACAAGGGAGATTCATTTGAGGAAAAGAGCGTTTAACAGGGCCGCCAAATCTTACAAAAAGGTTCTCCAGAAAGCTCGCTTCGACCACATTAGTCGGATAGGAAACAAAGTCGCTTCATACCCAGCGGGTAGTAAAGCGTTTTGGTCTCTGGCCAAGTCCGTCGAGGCGAATTTCTGCCGCCCCTCACTACCTCCGCTGTTGAAGTCTGATGGGACATTAGCTCACACAGTTGAGGAAAAAGCAAACTTGTTTGCATCTCAGTTTGCAGATGCTTAGCGTTTTGATGCTGGTAGTACGATACCTCCAACTCTTCCTGGCACTATGACAACAATGTCAGAAATCCATATTCGCCAAACGGAGGTTCAGAAAGTGCTCAGATGTCTTGACGTGAATAAAGCTAGTGGCCCGGATGGTATTCCAGCTATTGTCTTAAAGACATGTGCAGCTGAGTTATCTCCTGTATTGACACGTCTATTTCCACTCTCTCTCCGGGTGGGAACTGTGCCCAAAGCGTAGAAACTTGCGAACGTGCAATCTGTTCCCAAGAAGGGAAGTCGTGCTGACCCTGCTAATTACAGGCTCATCTCGGTCACGTCCATTCTCTGTAAGGCTATGGAACGTGTCATAAATCACAGGCTTTTGACGTACTTAGAACAAAATGACCTCCTAAGTGATCGACAATACAGATTTCGCCGAAATCGATCTGCTGGGGATCTTCTAGCGTACGTCACTCACATCTGTAGTGAAGCTATAGAGAGACACGGGGAATCTCTTGCCATTTCCTTGGATATCCCAAAGGTCTTTGACAGGGTTTGGCATGACGGTCTTATCGGCAAGCTCTCCTCGTATGGCCTAACCACTGATCTCATTACGTGGATAAGTGACTTCTTGAGTGAACGGTCCATACGAGTAGTCGTTGATGGCTGCTCGTCTGACCGAATGGCGATCAACGCCGGAGTTCCTCAAGGGTCAGTGCTCTCTGCCACCCTATTTTTGCTTCATATAAATGACCTGCTAAAACCTGGTATCTATGGGTATGCAGATGACAGCACTGTCGTAGAGACCTATACATCTAGCGCACAAGACAGTGGTTCGCAAACACAATCCCTGAGAGAGAGTATGATCGAGCGCCTAAACTTGACTCTTCAGACAGTCTCTGATTGGGGCGATGCCAACCTGGTCAAGTATGAGTCAAGGACCCAGGCTTGTCTATTCTCTGCAAAATGGCGGCCTTTTGTACTAAGTCCTACCTTCCGCGATGTGTCGGTGCCTATAGCTGACCATCTTGAGCTCTTGGGCGTCACTCTAACACCAACACTAAACTTTGGGTCTTTCATTGAGTCCAGGGCAAAAAATGCAGCCAAAAAGCTGGGTGTCCTCTCGAAGGTGCGACGGTACTTTACATCGCAACAGCTGCTCACTCTATATAAAGCACAAGTTCGCTCGTGTATGGAATACTGTTCGCATCTTTGGGATGGTTCTGCCAAATATCAGCTCCAAGCGTTGGACTCAATTGAAAGACGTGCCAAAAGGCTTATTGGCAGTGATCCTCATTTAAATGACCGATTACAAAGTTTGGAACATCGCCGCAAAGTTGCCAGCTTGTCGGTCTTCTACCGGGTACATTGCGGAGAGTGCGCGACTGATTTGCACAATTTAATACCACCGAGCCCTTTTTTCCATCGGACAACCAGAAACACGAAAAAGCGCCACCGCTATATGGTAGACACTCCAAACACGAGAACCAAGCGTTTTGATAACACATTCATCGTACGAACCGCCAAACAATGGAACATGTTGCCTGAGTGGGTGTTTCCCAATGAATACAACCTGGGTGTCTTCAAATCGAGAGTAAATCGGTTTTTACTAGACAAGCGCGTTCCACCGTAGACCGCATCATCGCTTAACATCAGGCGAGATTGCGGTTAAGCGTAAGTCTATTCTATAAAAATATAAAAAAAAACCTTGCCCTTTGTCAATCGGTTTTATCTTATTGTGTTTCGTCATGGGGGGGTGCCGCTAAAACTTTTATTCTGATGCTAGAACGAGCTCAGAGGCTTATCCTAAAGTTAGGTTATAGCAAGCCAAGACTGTACCCTACTACTGAGCTGTATAAGGAGGTGAAGGTTCTGACCGTTAGGCAAATTTTTATTTTAACTATTATACTACGGAAAAACTCGCTTGAACAATACAATGTAAATCATGCTAGAGCCAATACTAGAAGAAAGCACACAGTTTGCAGCACAATGAGTTCAAGAACAGCTTTTGCTAAGAATTTTTTTCCGACTCTCAGTGGAAAAATATATAATAAAATTAATAAAATGTATAGCAGAAACCGTCGAACTAGGTTGCTTTCCTGCCGAGGAACTTGGGTATTCAAACTATGTATCACTTTAAACTTGCATTTATTGGTTCTTATAATAATTTACATGAGTTACAATCTTAGCTTCTGGTTTGCACTAGCGTACTGTATCCAAGTTGACGATCGAATGCCGCTTCAACCACGAGGTAGTCACCAGCCAGCCCGTCGCTGTGGTGGGGCAGCGGGTGGCATGACCGCGTGTCGCCGTTGAAGCGGGAATTTGAACGCTTCTGATTGGCCAGGCTGTACTCGGAAGTCAAAGCAGTGTTTTAACATTTACTCGGAAGTCAAAGCAGTGTTTTAACATTTACTCGGCGGAAGTCAAAGCAGTATTTTAGCAATTATAATAATGAAGAAATCGGTGTTTGTTTATAAGGACTTAATATAAAATATTTATTTATTAATTAATGGAAAAACGACTACAGCTCGGCCATCCATATATAGTACACGTCCTCGTGTATGTGAGTAAATACAATGAAGGCGTTTCTCTTAGAATATAAGCTACTACACAATATGATTATTACAAACTGAAGTTAACATGTAAATAGTTTGCTTGTCATCATCACAGCTCATATACGTCCCCACCGAGGGGTTCGAGCCTACCCTATGTTAGGGTGATTAGGCCTGAGTTAACCACGCTGGCCCAGTGCGGATTGGTCGACTTCACATACACCATTGAATTTCTTCGCAGATATATGCAGGTTGCCTCACGATGTTTTCCTTCTCCACCGATGCCGAGTCCACTGCGCCACCGACGCTCTTCAAGTTCATCACGCTGCATCAATATACCAGCAATGCCAAATTTACTTGCATCTGTGTGAACCTCAGTTGCAGCAATACGAACGACAACAATACGAACACAAAATAAGAAACAACAATACGAACTTCCATATTTTTTAGACAATCCAAATAATATTAACGCTCATTTCCTCAACGTCGCTGGTGACAATAAATTTACAATATCTCAACTAACTTTCTTTGAATAACATGGGTTGAGGGATGTAGCTTTTTCATTACAGCCAGTAAGCGAAGATACTGTCCTAAAGACTGTTATGGGTTTCAAGTCCAACGCTCAGGGTGTTGACGGTATTTCACTTGAGATGTTACAACTAACATTACCTCAATCATTGTCAACCCTCACTACTCTTATAAATCGGTCAATAGAGGATGGGGTATTTCCGACATTATGGAAAACTGCTGTTGTTAAGCCATTCCCTAAAAACAATCAGCCTTAATCTGTACAAGATCTCCGCCCTATCAGCTTGTTGTCATGCGTTTCTAAAGTGCTGGAGAGAGTGGTTTGTGACCAATTAACCAAATACTTAGAGGAAAATGACATCCTTCCTCACACTCAATCTGGTTTTCGCAGAGGCTATGGTACTGCAACGGCATTGGCAGACGCTGTGGACAATATCCTAGCGGACCAAGACCAGGGTATGATTTGTGCCATGCTCTTATTGGACTTCTCACGTGCCTTCGATGCAATAAATACAACACTACTTTTATCCAAGCTGGCTTACTATGGGGTTAACGCTCGCTCAATTAGGTGGTTTAATAATTACCTGTCTTATAGGTATCAATATGTTGAAGTTTCCCGCTCAAATGGTGATAAAAGCCAGTCATCAAAACTCCCTTTGACAAGAGGTGTCCCACAGGGATCCATCTTGGGGCCAATCTTCTACATTTTCTACAGCCCTGACATCACTAGAAACATAAAACACTGTCGTCATCACCTCTATGCCGATGACCTACAGTTGTATTTGTCTTTTCCACCATCGGACTATGCTGCAGCTGAAGGGCAACTAAATGAGGATCTGGCTCGAGTGGCTACTTGGTCTGAGTCAAACTGCTTAACCCTGAACCCGAAAAAATCTAAATTATTATTTTTTAGAACTAAGAAGAACCTACATAATTTAAAAAATAAATCTGACTCTTAATATATCGCTCAATGGGGAAACAATTGAACATATAGATAAGGTCAGAAACCTGGGGCTGGTCATAGATAGCAACCTTACTTTCGAAACCCATGTAGCTGAATGTGCAAGAAACAGTTTTTATCGTCTAAAACTATTGTATAAAATTAGGCCCTATTTGTGTGAAGGACTAAGAATTAGATTGTGTGAATCATTGGTGCTGTTCAAACTCAACTACTGTGACACTATCCATGTCTATTGGCCAGGTCCCAACAGCTCATTCAGAGGGTTCAAAACTCATGCGCACGGTTTTGTTTCCGTATTCCACCACGTGCTCACGTCACACCGTTCTTTAACTCGGCCAACTTGCTCAAAATGGAAGCTCGTAGGAAATTACACCTAGCTTGTTTGTTATTTGACACAATTAACACACAGAAACCACGGTATCTATATGATAAGTTGGTATGGGCTTGGGAATGGCGACTCTACTCGAAAAGAACCTGCACTTACATCTTCTCGACCCCCAAACACAGTGTAACGTTTTTAGTTAGGGGTAGATAGTAGTAATGGGTGAAAGTTACAAACAAAGTTAGAATTAAATTTAGAAAAAAATAATTTAATAAATTGCTCCCTTACAGAATACCACTTCCCTGCAGTGGCAGTAGCAGCTCCTCTGCGCTCCGTATGGCCTCCGGCGTAGTACGTGCAGGGTCAGGTAGGGTCAGCAGGCAGTGCAGACGTAGGTCCGTGCGAGTAATTCGTTACTCTAGTACTTGATCCCTGGAATCCCGGAAATTGGGCATTTTGAAAAAGTCCGATTTCGCATAAGTGACTGCAACACCATATCTTCCGGAAATTATGTGCAATGCCAAAGCAGGGTGGAGTAAAGCATATATAGATATTATGATGTGGCAGTCTTAGGCAAAATCATTTACAACGATAATTATGAAGCTAGAATTTATTTTAACTACAGTAAGGTGGATGTGAAAATTATTGATTTAGATACTTAAAATTCGGCTAAGAAACGACAAATAAATAGGACTTCGAATAGAGTGATTATAATATTGAATTCTGAATTACAATTATAAACAAGAATTGCATACTAAAATAATCTACATTACAATATTTCAAAATAAAATTACAATAGCCGGGTAGCAGTACTATTAAAGCCAAATAGATATTTGCAACACTCACCCGAATTGGGGAATAACACCACACACAGTATTTGATTGCAATTAGTATTGTTATTATTTATATGCTATTATTTTGCAATAAATAAAGTATTCAAATTCCGAAATCGTTATTTTGTTTTAGCGCAGGCTTTCACCTTCGGCTCGGCGGCAAAAGTGAGAAACGTCATCGTAGTCCCCACTGCTTGAATGAGACGTACGTCACTCAGTAAGCGAGTTTCGTTACACCAATTTCGTTAGAATGCAGATTTTAAATATAAATTAGATTCAAATTACTTCTTTAAGGATTAGTATTAAGTTTATTATATATTTATATGTTAAGATTAATGTTTTATTTAGAATATAATGTATTTTTGGTAACAGAAAAATACACACAACCAATTTACTACCAAAATCGAATCAGAAATGTGAAATTTATAAGGATTTGCTAGGCTAAGGTCGCCAGGCGTTACAACAGGTCTATGGCCTTTCGCGGGTCTTTCAGGTTTGCCGCCTCTCGGTGTTGGAATGATCTCCCGCCACCGTTGCGTGAACTGAAAACAAAATACACATTTAAAAAACACCTAAAACACCATCTGTTGAACATTCAAAAAGGTGAAACAAAGTAGTTCATTGCTTACCTTAAGTTTCTTCACGACACGTTTATACGGGGTGGGGATCGTATCTCACAACTGAGAGGGAGGCCAAGTACTTTTTCGTCAAAGGATTCCATATACATAAACTCATACTCAGGCCCCAGGGCAATTTTTAACAATCTGAAAACAACACGTGGACTCTGAGCGCGTGGTGCGTGCGTGGCAATACGTCAAATACGTGGCAATGTTGCGGCAACAAACAACGAACAGTAGATTCATTATTCACTGAACACCTTTTATTTAATGCCTACCATTCTGTCTACTTTACACCCAATAAACAATTCGTTTAGATAATTATACATGTTTAGGAATAAGTTAAAGTTCTATTATATCTGGAACGCGTTCAGGGCCTTCGCGCGAAGTACAACTTTTCGCTCTAACCCCGTTCAATGCCTTTGAGCGTGACAACCGGGTGAAACAACCGCCCGTTGAAGACCTTAGTTAGGGCATGGATACCGGTATACCGGTATACCGAAATACCGGTAAACCGATAATTTTTTTCGGTATTTTGATACCGGTATTTGAGGATAAAATACCGTTATTTCGGTATTTGAAAAAAATATATTTATTTTCGCAAGGGTGTTTAAAGACTATGCGGAACGCTCGATTTCTATGGTTCATAGTGATGATACTGCTTTTCATATGACAATCACGAAAAATCTCGACTATGGAAAATCATTACAAAATCAACTACGCAAGACACTGCATGCATATAGCTTGTATTTAGGTGGTATTTAATCATACTGCTTTCAGTTGTTTGTCTAATGAATTACTTCTACAAATAAATTGCTGTCGGCACTCGTGCACGTACGGACACAATACGGCAGAAACAATACGTAAGCGCTCTGCTCTGAAGCGGCAATCACACCAACCAACATCATATATCTCTCATACAGTGGGCTAGTGCACGGCCACGCTGCACCCCTCCCTCAGTTCTGCTGTTTTCATTGAGAACATGTGCCGGTATATAGTGAGCTTCTTATCATGAGAATACTTTAACAATAATTTTGGAGTCCATTTAAGTGTGTCATCGTCACCACGCACATTGTGTGAGTAGTGTTGTGTTTGTGTCCTGTACAAGTGCAAACAAATAAGCTGAGTAAGTACTTAAACTTTTCAGCGACACAAGAGAGATATTCGAAATTATTGTTAAATAAAAATAAGACTGATTTTAATGTGTCATCGTCACCACGCACATTGTGTGAGTAGTGTTGTGTTTGTGTCCTGTACAAGTGCAAACAAATAAGCTGAGTAAGTACTTAAACTTTTCAGCGACACAAGAGAGATATTCGAAATTATTGTTAAATAAAAATAAGACTGATTTTAATACCTATTTGATTGTGATATTTGTGCCAATCATCATCATCATCATTTATGCCAATGAAACAATATAAATAATTCTAAGACCATACCGTATTTTCTTTAGTATTCTTCCTCCTCCTTGAGTCGTATTCCTCAGTATTCAGGGTCGTGACCTCCCTTTGTATCACTTTCTCACGTACGGTCTTTCTCCATCTGCTTCTGTCTCCGGCTGTGAGGAGGGCGTTGTGGATCGTGGAGTCAAGAGCGGTGCGGATCTTTTCTCCATCTGTTTCTGTCTCCGGCTGCGTGGAGGGCGTTGTGGATTGTGGAGTCAAGAGCGATGCGGATCTGGTCAGACCAACGCATTGGGCTGCGTCCACGAGGCCTTTTCCCATCAACTTTGCCGGTCGCGATGAGCTTCTCGAGGTGGTCACCGTCTTTCCTTGCAATGTGACCGAAGTATTCTAGGATTCTGCGTAGACACTTAGATGACAGCCGCGAGGAGATTTTGAGTTCTCGTAATATGGAGGCGTTAGCCTGAAATGCTGTCCACGAAATACGGAGTATTTTTCTCCAGCACCACATCTCAAAGGCTAACGCCTTGCCGATGCGTTTGCCGTCTGTAGCTTTCAGTATCCACGTCTCAGCGCCATATGAAAAGACCGAGAAGGCTAGAGTCCTTACCAGTTTGGTTTTAGTTTTTACGGAAATGTTGCGATCTCTCCAGATTTTTTCAAGCTGAGACATGGCGCTTTTGCCCATGTCGATTCTCCTGCGCACCCCCTTTTCGCACGAGCCATCGTGACTGATATTAGAACCCAGGTAGATGAAGTTGTCCACTATTTCTAGGTCCAGCGCGCCTCGATTCGTCCGGTGTTGGAGGAGTGGGTTGGGCGCCGGCAGGGCAGCATCACGTTCCACATGGTACAGGTACTGACCGGGCATGGCTGCTTCGGTCACTACCTGCACCGGGTCGCCCGTTGAGAGGACACGGCGCGGTGTCACCACTGCGACGCTCCCGACGACACCGCCGAGCACACCCTGTTGATGTGCCCGGCCTGGCGACCCCAGCGCAGCGAGCTTAACGCTGTGCTGGGAGGCGGAGACCTCTCGCTGTCAAGCATGGTCGTGGCCATGCTCCGCGGCGAGGTGGAATGCGAGGCTGTCTCCTCCTTCTGTGAGGACGTCATCTCGCAGAAGGAGGCTGCGGAGAGGGAGCGGGAGGAAGATACCCAAGCCGCTCCCCTCCGCCGCAGACGGATAGGCAGGCGAAGGCGGGCATTCGCACAAGCAATACCCATCTAATGAACCTGCCGTGAAGGCCGGCGTGCACGGTTGGCCCCGTGCAATCGATAGCCCCATCAACCTGGTTGGGCTTGCTCGGACGCGCTGGTAGTGGTAGTCGCAGTGATGATCCTGCCATATGCGCCCACAAGGGCAGGGAGAATACCGAGGGGTTTTAGTGGATCGGCCTGGCACTCTGCCGGGCCAACCCCACACACGCCCGCCGTCTTGCCAACTGCGGGTACGGTGCGATTGAGCATTTCCCCCGGAAAAAAGGTCCAGCACGCCTGTGAGTTCTAACTTCCCAGATCTATCTACCACCATGATCTTGGTTTTGGACCTGTTTATGGAAGATCCCATCTCCTCGCTAATCTGCTCCATTCGGCCTAGAAGTGCAGACACTTCCGACTCATTTGCTGCAAGGAGGGTAGTGTCATCAGCGTAGCGCAAGTTGGTGATTTTCAGGCCACCAACTGTGATGCCACCCTCCCAATTCTCGCAGGTTCGTCTTATTATGTATTTTTCATAGGCGTTGAATAGAATGGGCGACAAAATACATCCCTGGCGTACTCCTTGGTGAAATTTAAAGGGTTTTGAGGTTATTTTATCGACTCTTACGACTCCCTGGCTTGAACCATACAAGGTGCGAAATAGAGATGATTTGGTAATCCAATCCATTCTTGTAGGAGCCTTCATAAGCAAACCCAGTTGATATATTATTAGTATTCTTAATCCTATTTATTTTAATAACTCATTTTGTGGTTTCTAGGGAGATGATAAATATTGTCAGTGTTTCTGGCATAAAGCGTGGAATACTGCTTTAATCGCTCTCCCCAAACAAGACTTACCAATCGTTATTGCAATCATTTAAATAGTAATTAACAGTATTTAAACAAATACCGAAAATATACCGAAATTTCGGTATACCGGTATTTGAAATTTCAATACCGGTATCAATACCGGTATGAAAATCATTCCGGTATTCCATGCCCTACTTAGAGTGTTGGCGCGAGTTACAACCGAACAACCATCGAATTTGATGGTTGTAAATCTTTTAAATTAATAGACATTCCGACTGTGTCAGTCTTTCCTAGTTCATAGAGACTAAAAGCAAAGCAAGACCTTTATTTGTTCAACAGCCCAGTTGATACATTTGTCTGACGCTCCTACGGTGAAGGAAAACATCGTGAGGCAACCTGCATACATCTGCGAAAAAATTCAAAAGGTGTATGTGAAGTCGACCAATCCGCACTGGGCCAGCGTGGTTGACTAAGGCCTAATCACCCTAACATAGGGTAGGCTCGAGCCCCTCGGTGAGGACGTATATGAGCTGTGATGATGATGATGATGAATAGGTTTAGATTGAACGCGAACTGCTGTATATCCCTTAATTGTTACATCCTGATCACATAGCAAGTTTAATTTAAGTCGCTTATATAGGATTTTCAAAGAATCGGGGTCTTTTTCAAATGTTATATGAGGTTGTTCCGTGAAAGACTGACCAATTAAGAGTGGTACGTTCATTACGTTATCGGGAACTACAAAAACTTCAACGTCGGCCTCAACCCCATCAATTATCAGATTAACAATTGCCTTTCGCAAACCCTTAACGATGCTTCTGCCAAATCCCCTAAGTATTGGAAGGTTGTCACTCGTATTCCATTGACCCGATATATTATTTGTTTCAGACTCTTTTATGAGTGTTGCATGACTACCAAAGTCGATAAAACAACGTTTGGGGATACCATTAATAGATGCTGTTTTAAAGTACTTTAAATCGAGGGACTTGTCAGAAGATACCGGTAAAACCGTCTTAGCCTTATTCTTTGTAATCCTTTTACTTGTAGGACACTTATCCGATAAATGACCGAACAAAAGGCAATTGTCGCATTTTATTATAGGTTTCGTACAATCGGATTTGTAATGTCCTTCAACGTTACAATTATAACATTTTACAGGCGGTCGTCGATAATGATTATTATTTACCGACATATTTCTATTATATTCGGACTTAGTGTCTGAGTATCCTTTACTTTTCTTTCTATCCGCAATATTAATTTGTTTAGTACTACCACCTTTAGCATTTCGAAGGTAACAAAGTAGTTTCTCGCTAGATTCGAATTGAGCTGCTTCAGCTCCTAGCCTAATGCCCCTATCTTCAATACCGAAAATGACACAATCTATGGCCCTTTTCCTTACAACCTATTCAGTAAAAGGACTTTTTCATGAAAATAATCTTCCAAATTTTCACCAAAACCTGCACGTTTGGTCAGCATCGTGGTTAATAACTGACCATAATTCTCGTCACTGGGAAAAGCAGTCTTCAGTTTTTGTTGCCATTCGCTCCACGTAAAGAGAAGAGTATCTGGACCTTCGTACCATTTCTTTGCTACACCACACAATTTAGGCAAGGCGAAATGAATCATTAGCCTTTCGCTCCAGTTATAAATCCTGCCACACTCATTTACTTTATGTATCCGCATATCTACTGTTTGCTCTTGGCGAGAAGGATCAAATTCAGGGACCACATTCTGCAATAAGTTTATAGGCAAATTATTATGATTTGAGCCATGCTTTATAACTTGGAGCGCTTCTACCAACTGAGAAACAGTAACACCACTTGAGGCCTGATGACCTCCATCAGATCTCTGAGGCTTGTTACTGTAACTCTCTCGTATATGACTTCTAGAGCGATCGTTGCTACTACTACTGCCACGGCGCCGGCGATGTGACGAAATCGCAATGGTTCTATCATTTCCACAACCACCGCCTCGAATACCAGATTGGCTACTACTTGCGCCTATAACACGATCAGTCCTAGCCTTAGAACGACGAGATTGCTCCTGACCGTCGTATATGCGTCGTGGAGAGCGACCTCGAGATCGTGTGCTGTATGCCGTCAGCAGATCGGTCGAGACTAGTATCTATCCGATGTAGCTCTCCACTGCGGTTCCGCACTTCTGAACGGCAAGAAGACATCCGGGAACCTTCCCGAACACTGCCGTCACTCGTGCTATCTTCAGATTGAAGGCAGGGATTGCGTTGTGTCGCGACCTCATTCTCTGTGGTAGTATGGGTGATTTATCGGCCATCTGAAAATTAAACACAACGACAATCCATTTTTGCTTAAGTCATAGTTTAATGCCATCATAAAATACAGAACATCTAAAAAGGAAAGTCTTTTTTTTCAATTATCTATAAAAAACGAGTCGATTGTATAATATATTAGTACGTTATGTGTGGTATTATGAGAGAGTCACCCTGGCCTCGAATGTGTGGCGACATTATCAGAGGGTAGCCCTGACCAAATGTCTACGCATGTGATGTGACAGCATTATCAAGGAGTAGCCTTGACCAAATGCTCGAATGTGTGTATTGTGCGTGTTGATGATTAAAAGTGTAAAAGTAACAGAGTTAGCTCATGCATAGACGTAGGTAACATAAAAAAGAAGCTTTGAAGTTTGTAACAAAGAAAGTAATAACATAATCTAATAATTCTAAGTTATGATTATTGTGACTACTTTAACGTATCTAAATTAATTTAAATCTAAGAAAAAAAATGTCTACACGAGCCTTAATTACTTTTTTTTTTTATGGATGTCCCGGCAAATGACCTCCTCCCGCCTGATGTTAAGCGGTGAAAGAGGCCCAAATGAGTTGACAGATAGAG
Organism: Schoenobius gigantellus; assembly: GCA_963935595.1. Lineage (NCBI taxonomy): Eukaryota > Metazoa > Arthropoda > Insecta > Lepidoptera > Crambidae > Schoenobius > Schoenobius gigantellus. The sequence goes on along the minus strand of OZ012553.1, from coordinate 24,118,006 downwards.
TAGGGACGACATCCACTCTCCTACCTGCCCGCCCCTTGCCGGCCCAAAAGATGCTTTTTCACGCCTCTTTTGAAGGAACCCATGTTGTAGGATGGGGGAAACACGTGCGCAGGTAGAGAATTCCAAGTGTGGGATGAACGACAGAAGAAGGAATCTTGGAATTTCTTGGTACGGTGTGAAAAGGAGGACACAGTGTACGGATGACTCCGAAGGCCCTTACGCGTGTTTCTGTTAAGGAATGGAGAGGGAGGGATAAGGTTAAAGAGCTCCTCAGAGCATTCCCCATGGAACATTCGGTAAAAGGCGCTAAGAGAGGCGATGTCACGATGAAGTTGTAGAGGCTCGAGGGTGTTAGTTGCCTCTACATCGCCAATTATGCGAATAGCGCGACGCTGCAATCTGTCCAGAGCATCGAGGAGGTACTGAGCGGAGCCGTCCCAAAGGTGCGAGCAATATTCCACGCAAGACCTAACCTGAGTTTTATACAACAAGCATAGTTGGTCCGGCGTAAAATACCTACGCACCTTGTTCAGGACACCGAGTTTCCGTGAGGCAGTAGTTATGACGGATTCGATGTAGTCTCTGGGGTTCAGATCGCAGCGAATGTTCATTCCGAGCAAGGTGATGTTGCTCTGTGTGTGAAGGGTTGTGCCCTGAAGAGAAGGAAGGGGGAGGAAAGGTGACCTTTTCGCCGAGAACACGCACACCTGTGTTTTCTTAGCATTGAACTCAACAAGATTGTTGGAGCCCCATTCGGAGACGAGGTCCAGCGTCCTGTTGAGCTCAATGATAAGATTCTGCCTTTCCCTACCAATATCACCACGAGCAGCCCCCGAGGCTCCGTGATATCCCCCATGCACTGTACTGTCGTCTGCATAGCAATGTATAGCTCCCAAGGAAAGCATATCATTGATATGCAGAAGAAACAATGTGGGGGATAGAACGGAGCCTTGCGGAACACCAGCGTTCACTGCCACGAACCGCGAAGCGCAGCCGTCAACGACAACGCGAATTCTACGCTCGTGGAGGAAGCTGGCAATCCACGTACAGAACTGCGCGGGTAATCCGTATGCCGGAAGCTTGGAAAGAAGAGCCTTGTGCCAGACTCTATCAAAAGCTTTGGCGATGTCGAGACTAATAGCCACCGATTCGCCGCGCTTATCGATAGATTCACCCCATTTGTGCAAAAGGAACGCTAGAAGGTCACCTGTTGACCGTTTAGGACGAAACCCATACTGTCGGTCATTAAGTAACGAGTGACCTTCCAGGTAACGGATCAGCTGTGTATTAAGGATCCTCTCCATGATTTTACACAAAATGGAAGTGACGGCTATAGGACGATAGTTAGCCGGATCAGAACGATCTCCCTTTTTGGGAACCGGCTGGACATTGGCCTCTTTCCAAGATTTCGGCACCCAACCAGCAGAGAACGACAGACGGTATAGACGCGTAAGGACCGGAGTCAACTCCGCTGCACACTTCTTAAGAACAATCGCAGGAATGCCGTCTGGTCCACTTGCTTTTCGAGTATCGATCGACTGGAGCTCCGCCCGCACATCACGCTGTCTGATACGGATATCGGGCATGGTGCTGCCACAATGGGACAGTTTCGGAGGTTGTGTACCACAGTCATCGACACGGGAATGAGCCGCAAAGAGTTTTGCCAGGAGGTCGGCTTTCTCCTGCGGCTGATGAGCAAGCGAGCCATCGGCAAGTCTCAGCGGTGGCAGCGAGGGTTGGCAGAAGTTTGATTGCACAGCTTTGGCCAGGCGCCAAAAAGAACGGCTACCCGTAGGGTGCGATAGCAGTTCCTGGCCCACTTGTGCAATGCGCTGAGCATCCGCTCTAATGTAAGCCCTCTTACGTAACTTGGTGGCATTATTGTAGGCTGTTTTCAGTAGGCTTGTATTGGGATCCTTAGATGCTCGGCCTCTGATCCAAGCAACTTCGTCAAAAGTAAAATAATTTTTATACTCTATTTACAGTAAACCAGAGATTTTTATTTCAGGAGGAAGAAGGTATATTTTACGTAAAGATAAAATTTTAGATATTAGATATAATTTTAGATTTTTAATCGAAATCTATTCCATGTTATTAATTTTTTCAATTTTATTTAATTTCAAAATTTATTTATTAATTCAATTCAAAATCTTATTATTAATTATCATCAGTATAATTTTATTTATTTTTTTTATAATAATTTAATACTAATTTATTTATATGGACGTAAATCTGGAATAAAAGCTTTTCATTTCATTTCAAAGGCCTTAAATTGTTACTTAATTCACCAAAAAAAAAAGTCTAATTACAAGAACCACCTGCTATAAAGTAATAAATGTAGGTATCTTAGAATAATAACGCATAGAAGGATAGTCCGGTAAAGAGCGCGATGATTAAAGTGAAGCAAAAATGACATTGATGTGTGCAGTCGCTTACGCGCGAAACACGCACACTACGATAAAACCAGTATGGAGCTGCCTGCCGGCGTAGTGAGCCATTTATGGCTCACATTTAGTTGCATCAAATCGTGCGCGTCGGTTGGGTTTCTATGCGTTATTATTCTAAGGTAGGTATACACTGTACCTTTTGTGAGTAATCCCACTTCTGAATGATTGCACTATTACAAGAGCCTCTGCTGATTCACAGTTGAGGTCGGAAGAGACACCTACGCCTACAAGTAGCCCTAAGGGTGGAGCGGATGTAGTTCCATATTCTACGAGATATGGAAGGAAGGTGAGAATTCCGAATAAGTTTAATTTATGTGTAGAAATTCTGTAATTTATATGTAGAAATTTTGAAATTCTATAGTAGTAATATTAGTTAGTAATTTGTAATAATAGCGTTCCTACAGTTTAAAACGTATTATGTTAGTCCATATCTCACAGTGTGTGCATAGTAAAATAAAACAAACATGTCACATTGACTACGTCATAAGGGTGAATGTACACTATAGCGTTCATGTTACTATAACTTTGTCGCCCGGAAGATGTTGCGGATTTGTTTGAATACTTTTTTGCTTGCTGTGTTAATTGAAATCGGTACTTATTGTCAATATTTGTATTGAGAATGACACATAGAAATAAATGACGAGTCTGACATCTATCGCAAATGTATGCAGTTTTACTTCCCCACAAAATCCCTAAATAATTATAAATATCCCTTAAAGCCTTGCTTTTACAATAGCAGAAACCGTCGAACTAGGTTGCTTTCCTGCCGAGGAACTTAGGTATTCAAACTATGTAGGTATCACTTTAAACTTGCATTTATTGGTTCTTATAATAATATACATAAGTTACAATCTTAGCTTCTGGTTTGCACTAGCGTACTGTATGCAAGTTGACGATCGAATGCCGCTTCAACCACGCATATGCGTCCCCACCGAGGGGCACGAGCCTACCCTAACTAGTTAGGGCGATTAGGCCTTAGACAAACCACGCTGGCCCAGTGCGGATTGGTTGACTTCACATACACCTTTGAATTACTTCGCAGTTGTATGCAGGAATGTAGGTTTCCTCACGATGTTTTCCTTCTCCGTTGCTTATCCAGAACAAATACATTAATTTTCAGCCGAAAACACAAGTATCGAACGTCAGACTGACAGTTCGCTTACAGTGATTTCACTTCAGAGCATTAGCGCTGTAAATCCGATATGACGTAAACGATGACGTCATGCAGCTCTCCATGCCGGCTAATGTTAGCGTGCTCACAGCATTTCGGGACGCGTTTGAGCATGGTAATAGCGCTGATAGTGACTTTTATTGATTTTCGGACCGCAGCTATATCTTCTGTGGCGGGGTGATTAACCGTCACCACTCCGTCACTGTCTGAAAGCAGTGTGACCAGATTTAGCAGAATTCTTCGATTTTAGCAGAATTTGACTCTCGTTTAGGGGTCTAGCAGATTGTGTCGCAGATTTGAAAATGTAAACATATTTTGGCAGAATTTAATAACATCATTTTTTTTAACCGACTTCGAAAAAGGAGGATCTTTTCTTTTATGTATGTTCACCGATTAAACTACCATTTGTGAGCCTATTTTTAAAATTCTTTTTTATAATCGAAAGAGTACACTCCCGAGGTGGTCTCATTGTCAGCATGTTATAATTCGATGATAGAATCCCAGGCAAATCGAGGGAAACACTTAAATTTTATAAGTACGTCCAACGTGTTTTATGTTTTTTCATAAGATATTGATATAATTTGCGTTTTGTAGTCATCATATCATGTTACTGAGCTGTTGATGAATGGCTTCTGTTAGATTAGGATTTTCGAGTTCGGGAATAATTCTTTTAATACTGTTTTGAACGAAAGAACTTTTATTTTAAGTTATTCTAGTGTTTGCCTTGGCTTAGATGCTAATACGTGGGTATTAATTTAACCATTAATTTTGGACCTTATTTTTTCAGGCGGTTTTTTAACATAAGCAATCGTAATATAATTACTGTTTTGTCGATATTTTGGCTATCACTTTTATGGAGTTGAAGAGAGTTTTCTTTGGAAATGAAATACTCTGCAATATCATCCTCATTTATCGAAGATCATGAAGGCAATAATCTTATCTGCAATTGAAGGGTATTCTAAACACAAAAATTTCCTTCCAAGCAGATTCTCAGCTGATATATTATGCTTGGTGGTTTTATAAGTGACAATCAATATGAAACTGTGATGTTGTATGTATTCTTATATTATTTATGTCTCTTTGGTGTCTTTGAAGTTGGTCTTATTTTTTTGGCGTTTCTATTGCATTAGAAATTATTTTAAATCCTTCCATCCATAAATAAAGTCGTGCCTCCTGCACCTGTTTTTGTAGAAAAACATCGAAATCCATAACTATTCCATAGATAATATTCGAAAATGTCCATACAACCATAGATACAACCTTTCAAAAATTATCTGAGTTTTGTGTTATATTTCGATGTTTTTCTATAAAAACAGGAGATACGGAGAATTTGTACTCTTGGATATTTTTTTAAATGATGACAGGGAAGCTCTTGGCCTTCATCTCACCTGATGGTAAGTGACGATTCGGCCGAAGATGGAAATGAGCTTCACCTGGACTCCTTAGCAACTGAGGAACTGGCTTTCTCACCTCTTATTGCCAGAACCATGAAGCAAATACAAAGAGGAGATGTTATAAGCAACTAGGTCCAGCTCCTATCACCAGAGTCCTGACGTCACGCATTTTTAGTTTTAGCTACTTAACGCCAGAGGCGCTGACATCAGTCGATCTTTTTATCTGTCGGATTAGTATGTCGTATGCTCTTCCTTTATTTTAGTTTTAAATTACCTAAATACAAAATGAAATGTTGTATTCTATCGTGCAAAAGTTACACAGACGACAGAAACAAAGTGAACGAAAAAAAAATATCTTTCCATTTGTAAGTACATTAAACAAGCATTATTAATTTATTACTTGACGTATTGCTTCTAGAATGTTCACATAGACACATAGACGCTTCTGTCAATGTCCCGATAAAGCACAAAAGGCCCTCTAGTGGCGAGTAAAAATACTAACTAAAACGTAGGATGTATTAAGGGCGAAAACAAAATACGTGAATTAATATAAGCAGTTTTAACGATTTTTATTTTTAGATTATATTGACACAGCAACTAATAAATTATCTTTCTCCTACGAATTTATTTTTAACATATTTTTATTGTTTATATGAAAACATAACATCAGGAAATATATAAAACACCAAAAGATTTTTTTTGGTGTTTTATAGATTTCCATCAGAAATTAATTTAAGAAATGCATGGTTTAAAATAAAAAGTAGCCTATGTTATACCTTATATAATTAGCTCACTATTAGTTAAAGTCCCATCAAAATCGGTCCAGCCCTTCCGGAGATTAGCGGGAACAAACAGACAGACAATTTTTTTTTAAATTGTGTTTCTGTTATTGGTACCCGATATACATTCATACCCATTTAGTAAAAACTTGTTATTTTGACATTACAAACAGACACTTTAATTTTATTTATTTGTATAGATATATAGATGTATGTATAGATATAGATAATATAAGACCTTTCATATTATGCAGAACCTATATGCGTGTTTATTAAGATTTCGAATTAATAATTAAGACTTAATATTCGTTTTAAGAAGAAAATTATTACTTAAAAAGATTAGTTTTGTTGTTTTACAAACTGTAAAAAAGGTAAAAAATATTATTTTAAAAAAATATTTTTCTATTATTTCTTTTCCAAAAATCCCAAATTTTAGTTACTTTCACATATATTACACAAAGAAAACAAAAAGTCACAAGAAACTACAAAACTACTACTATTGCAGCTAAATAAACTGAAGTCCATTTATAAGTTTTCACAAATAATGAATGCATTGTAAATGATAAAAAAAATTATAACTAGATTATCTATTTTTAGAATGATTTATTTTATTAAATCCCTTAGTAAGGCCCTGTACTAGCATTGCTGCCACCTAGTAATGTATAGCGGAACTTTTATGTTAACGTCAATAATGCTGGCGTTTTAGTCTGTACTAGCACTGCTGCCACCTAGTAATGTATAGCGGAACTTTTATGTTAACGTCAATAATGCTGGCATTTTAGTAATTCTACTCGCTACAAGGTGACAGTGGCGTCGCGCACCCTCCCCCCGCACCCCGATTTCCGGCTTCACTTGATTTCATACGGAAAACGCGATAGGGCACCTCCTCTTTGTATTTGCTTCATGGCCGGAACACAACAATGCTATAAACATATGGCGACAAACTTAGGTAAGACGGTCGTGGCTAGCCAGGTGGGCTAAGAAGCTCTACTACCAACCAAACTAGAGAAAAGACCACGGAGGCGTTTAAAAATATTTATTAAAAGTATCAACAGCGACTAGCGACAGAATGATACCTAAATACGTATTTAGAGGACTCTTCCAAGTACACATACCAACAAGGGAGGAATGGGATAAGGGGCTGGCTCCCCCCTCAAGGAAACAGCATGATGGTACACAGATGGATCAAAGATGAAAATCTGGTATAGGAGCAGGAATATACTGCAATAAAACTGAGATCTTAATTCGCATGGGCAAGCTGGCTACTGTGTTTCAAGCTGAAACATACGCCATCCTTGTCTGTGCACAGGAGAAACTAGACAAAGGTCGCAAAGGCCTTAACATCTACATTCTAAGTGACAGCCAAGTGACTCTCAAAGCGCTTCTGTCATACACGATGGAATCCAAACTAGTGATGAACACAATTGAAGCAGTAAACAAACTAGGTAAAGACAACACGAAAACGAAAAGGCTGACTGTCTGTCAAGAAAGGGATCGGAAGCACAATTTGTAGAGCCAGAACCGTTTGTCGGAATCACCGAAAAAACAGTTATATATATATATATCCTTTATTGTACACATAAACAAACAAACTTTGGTTAAAATTAAAAAATGTACATAGGTGGGCTTATCTCTAGTAGACATCTCTGCCAGTCAACCCTAGCAGGTGTAGTGAGACTGCAATTGCGGGAATGTACTATGCACTTAAAAAGAACGAATAAATAATAGTACAGGCCTAAGAGCTCAATCACAAAAGAGGCACCAGGAAGAATGGGCCAAATAGAATGGAATGAAGCACGCCAAGCTCTTTATGGGCATGTACAATTGGCTTAAATTTACATTGAGCTCTAGCAGATCCCAGACCCGCCTTATGCTCGGTGCTCTCACCGGACATATTGGCACTAGGAACATAACCGGGATAGGACTAGCCAGTTCCAAAATCTGCAGGGCCTGCAAGGATAAAGAGGAAAGCATGGAACATTTGTTGTACCATTGCGATGCTCTAGCCTGCAGGAGGATAATGCTGACGGGGATTGGTTATCCAAAACCGGAAGATTACAGGGCCATAGCACCAAAGGACATCAACAAGGTCATGGGCACGATGAACTGGACTGTAGGTGGCTTTAGGGACTAACACCTGGGGAAGCACAATATAAATCCAGAGTAGGTCGAAGTGCGAAGGCTTACTACTTGGGCCACCTCACTTCTAAGATAAGATAAGATCCACTGCATTGATAAAGCATGTTGTTGTTGTCATTAGCTCAAGATTTTTTCAAAATTTATCCGATGGGTTGCTTTCATTGGCCAGATGAGTTGTATGAAGTTCATACAACTAATCTGGAATGAAGGTTTTGTTTAGAGTTTTCCAGATACTTAGAGGATCGCGACTTCGAGGAGATCCTCGCAGACTTACAGTTGCGGTTGATTTAATTTTATCCTTTATTTGTATAAATTATGATTTTATATAATAGCAGAATTTTCGCAAATAGCAGAATTTCGGTGAACAGTTGGAAGAAATGGAAGAATGTTTAATTTAAATCTGGTCACACTGAAATTGTGATTGGTTTTGGTGATTACGATTTGTGATTACATACAGTCATAGTGTAGGTAATTTAATTTGTTTTTGTTGCGGTTACGGCAAGATTCCCAAGCAAATTCTATCATATCAATATTATCAATCAAATCCACATCAAATCAAATATTCAGCATTGTGATGTTTCGTAATAATAACGTTGTTTTTGTTGTGTTGAGCATCGTGGCATTTGTATACTGTTCACTTAATATGAGATAAAAGCGGATCTTTTTGCTATCTAACAGATCCGCTGGTTTCTTTTCTTAGTACCTTTAACTTTTACGATTGCGAAATGGAGGGCCAATCGACAAATGATTTTGAAAATACCATTGAATCTATTTGCAATATTTTAGAAGGTTCTGTGAGCAGAGATGTTGTTCGATGTGTCGTCGAAAACTTTAACGGAGACAGTAAGTAACATAATTCACTCGTACTGTGTGTAATGTGTATTTATTTTCTAAGTGTTTACACTCCACTATGGTGTTAGTTATCTATTACAAGTATGCAATATTTTCTTGTTATTTTTTTTAATAAATAAAACTACTTTCTGAAGACTCTTTGGTCCGCACTTTTTTTCGATTGTATTTGTTTGTTATTTTGATTTTTATATATATTTATTATATTTTTATATATATTATATATATTTTCTTGTTCACTTAACTAAGTATATCATGATGAAGATATTTGAGATATTATCAGCGATTACGGACTACCTGCGACATTATCATGTTTAGTGCTTTGCTGGCTATTATAAGTTAGATTACTATATTAAGGACTTGCTCCATCGTAATTTTATAATAGACTAGCTTTCCGCTCGCAGCTTCGCCCGCATTATCTTCGTTTTTCCCGTGGGAATTTCATAATTACCCATAGGAAAATATTCTATAGCCTATGTTACTCAGTGATATTGTAGCATTCTATTAGTGAAATATTTTTTCAAAACGGTCCAGTAGTTTCGGAGCCTATTCAATACAAACATACAAAAATACAAATCTTTCCTCTTTAAATAATATTAGCCTACACTTCTGAAAAAATGTTTTTTTAATTTTTTTTTATTTAGGTACATACACAGCTTACATCGGAAATAAAACTAAATATTATTAAAGGGTGTTGGTCTAGGATGCAACCCAAACACATAACGTTCCTTAAAAACGACTTTTAAATTATTAATTAACACACAAAAAAAGATTAAGCAATGGAAATAAAACTAAATAATTAATTGACATACCTGGTTGAAACATACACTATAAAAAAAATTACGGGTTGCACTCCGGGAGTGCCGGCAGAAGTGAAAACTTAAGTATTAACGTTGTGCCTTTTGGATATTTTGGAATGGTTATGGAATAATTTTGCACGAATTGCTTTAATTATCAGAATAAAAGTACTATCTTTTATGTGGTAGAATACAATATTTATTTATTGCGCTATTGTACACAAAAATTTATTTTACATTAAAAAGTTTATCCCTCAGAAAAATCAACTTCCTGTTGTAACGTTGTGCATACATAATTATATAACTAGTAATAATGAATCAAAATATTTACAATTAAATTAAAAATATGATCAAAACAGACATTAATATACTACTTAAAAACGTAATTTTATAACAAATAAATAATATTTAATTTATACTAACTTACCTAATTAATATTTACAACAAAATCAAATAAAAGCACAATTTAGATTTTTCCTAACAAAGTAAATAAATTGATTAAAACTGTCTCAAGTGACGTGTGACTTCCAGTACTTTTGCCAGCGGCTATTGTTCTCGGCCGGCATACGTTGACACCTCACCGCACCTCGACAGTTCCTGCAGCCATTTCAATTTTAATTGGTCTTACGAATTTTCGATCAGGGTCACGTGTCCTGACGGTCAAGTGTTCTGACGCGAGTTTCACATTTTTTACCCATTACAAAAAAAGTGTACAACGCCGCTAAAGAAGTTCTCACTTCAAAAACTATTAAGTCAAAAAATAAAAAAATGTATACACAAAACGGAGACTTAAAAAAATATTAATATAATAATAGCAATATTAGACAGAACATATAATTTTAATAATAATAGAGAGGTTTAATTTATATGCTTTTTGACAAAATGCTTGAATGATAACCCGCGCCACAGTTTAACAATCATACAGTTACGAAACGAACGTGTTTGCGCAGAGCAATGGCGCACAGTGGTCCGGATTTTCAAAAAGGTGGACGTAGGATCGAAAATGCATATTTAACTTAACAAAAAATTGTTTCGTATAGGAAATTTAACGCTGATTAATACTTATTACTACAACTTTTCAAAAAAACTGCTCCTTCACGTCAAAAAAAAAAATTGAAAATAAAAATGTATGGGAGAAAATCTATTTTATTTTTTTTCTCCGTTCAGTATCAAAGTATAGCAAGCAAACCTTATATTCTGGTAAGTACCTATTGTTCTTAATACGACGACATATAAATTGCGTGCGTATCCCTGCGGCCTTGACGCCTACGATTCAAAGTTTAAAATTTCAATTGGTTTTTTTTAAAATTATTATCGAGTTTTTCAATTATGCTGAATTTAAAATATAATTTCTTAATTATATAAGAATTAAAACATACGCATTCCAGCATTTGTTTCATTTTATTTTAATAAAAAATAGTAATAAAAGTCTTCAACAACAGTCACGTGCTGATTCGTTGCCTATTTGTAACTGACTGAAACGACTCCTGTGATATAAGAATCATTTACCCCCACCACCGGAGACATCGACGACGCTGATTGGCTGTTGAAGATGTGGTACTAATTTTGTCAGTCACTACTTGCGCGCGTGTGTTTGTTATAAATATCTGTGCATGAAACAATTAAAGGCACTCGTTTCTCAACCCTTGAGGAAGCAACATATCTAATTATCCGTGCTGTGTGAAAGTTTAGTGAGTTTCGTTATGGCTGCATTTGTAACAAACTTGGACATCTTTATGTTCCTCCGTGTTGAAGGAGATATGAAAAATTGGGCACGACTCTATGAAGCTATTATTCTACATATCCCAGTTGAAACATGTTCACAAGATTTAGAAATAATCAAGACCTTTTGAAGAACTACGTCAGTAATATCAATCGCAGATGGACAAGTGCTTCTAGAAATCAGAAAACTTTCATGAATAGACATGCTGCGTGGTTACAATCAAATATTAGTTGGCAAAATTGCACTACTGTTAATTTATCCGAGATTTTTCAAGCCCAAGATGAAGTTATCGAAAACATATCGTCAGACAATACTTCATTTGACATCGATACTACAACAGCTGTGATTCCGTCGACATCTAGTACAACAACTGTGGGCACATCTACCGAAGTTCAGATTATGAAGCCTTTTGTTGACCTCAGCAACAAACAGAAGAAAAGACGTTCAGAGTCTCTTTTGGACTATTCGCCGGAAGAACTTACTTTTGCATTAGTCGAAAGACTTAGGATAGACAAGAAGAATGACTTAGCTCGTGTTATTGACCATATAACGAAGAACCCTGATAGTGTTGCTATCGTTCAAGCCACATTGTTTAAGAAAAATACGAAAAAAAACTTTTGATGGAGATTATGCTCTTGGTCTTTATACATCATTGAACCTGTCAAAATGGAAATACTTGTGTTTAAGGAAAGCGCTGTTAGATTGTGAAGTTCCAGTGTTACCATCGTATCACAAACTCCTTGAAGCTAAAAATAGATGCTATCCTCATGATTAAGAAATTACTGAGAGAGGAGCCAGAGTGAAGCTTCAAGCCCTATTGGATCTGACAGTCCAGAAGATTCTTCAAATTACTGGTACCCAGATTGATTCGTCAACTGAAGGATTGAAGTTAATTAGTAAATGGGGTTTTGATGGTGCTTCTTCACAAAGTACCTACAAGCAAAGGAGTGAAGATGTAGACTTCAGTGATTCATCGGTTTTCATGTCAAGTCTTGTCCCTCTTAAATTAGTTTCTAATAATAGCACCATATGGGAAAACCCAACACCTTCTTCAACACATTATTGCGGGCCCATTAAGTTCGAGTTTTGTAAAGAGACAGCAGAATAAAAAACATAATAGAATAAAAAATAAAAAACATGGATTCTACAAAATGTGCAGGGCTAGAGATTAGTCACAAGCTTCATATGACAATGATCGACGGAAAAATGGCCACTATTATAACGGATACTTCGTCTGCATCTGCCTGCAATATTTGCCTTGCTAAGCCAACTGAGATGAACAAGTTGTCAGAAGTATTTACAAGACCTGTTCGAGAAGATGTTTATAAATATGGACTTTCTACTCTTCATATGTGGATTCGTTGTATGGAGTGTATTCTACACATATCTTACAACATGGACTTTGAGATGTGGACTGCACGAGGTGCTAACAAGCAACTAAAAGCTGCGAAGAAACATTTGACACAAGAAGAATTCAAACAGCAAATGGGAATACTTGTGGATTTTGTGAAGCAAGGCTTTGGAACCACAAATGACGGAAACACAGCCAGAAGGTTTTTTAGAGATTATGAGAAATCTGCCGAAATAACCAATGTTGACAAAGACCTGCTGAAGCATTTTGCGGTTATTCTTCAAACGATTTCATCAGGATGTGCCATAGATATTGAAAAATTCAGGACTTATTGCAGAGAAACAGCTGAGATCTTTGTTCATCTATACCCATGGTTTTATATGCCCGCAAGTGTGCACAAGCTACTCATACACGGTGCAGACATTTGTCATCACTTTGGCCTCCTACCAATTGGCATTCTTTCCGAAGAAGCTGGAGAAGCAAGAAATAAAGAATTTCGAAGAGTTCGTGAGTCTCACACAAGAAAATTTAACAGGATAAAGACCAACGAGGACTTGCTTCATAATTTTTTAATTAGTTCAGACCCATATTTATCCCATATTCGACCAAAATACAGCAACTCAAAGCAATTCGATTTTTTTCCAGATGTTAAAGAGCTTTTGTTGTTGCCTGAGGTAGTAACAGAAGAAACCGAAAATATGGATCTACAGGAGTTGCAGTCTGAACATGATCCATTAATGTAAACGTGACAGATTTTGTGATGTTGTAATTGTTAGAATTGAGTTTGTTAGTAGTAGTAGTTAAGTTGTGGTCCTTTTCAGGACTACTTAAAATAGTCAAAGGGTCGTGATATTCAGCCGTATCCGGTTAGACTGGACTGGACTGGAAGACAAGAAGACGCTCGGATGATGATGATGACTTAAGGCGCATAGTGGTCCCAATGACCTTGCGTCGATCGTCCCGCACTGATTATATAGGAGTGAGTGAGTGAGAGTGAGGGGAATATTTAAGCAAACCTGTACGCGTAAGATGAATTATTTCAATAAAAAATTAATTAAGTTGAATAAGAAAAATCTAAAAAGACCATCCCCTAGAATATTGTTCACTTTATTTATTGAAATCAAAAGTATATGATTTAACCTAATATTTACGACGCGATTAGGTTTAAAGTTTTAAAATCGAGGCATGTTTGGGTCACATTTGAACCAAGTTTTAATTAATTTATCAAAAAATTAAAAAGACCATCCTCTAAAGAATGCGTTGAATAATAACATATCTTTTTTAAAGATTTTTTTATTCAATATTTATGAAGAGAACCGGTTTTTTCTGCAGTGATTTTTTACGTTTGACCTTACTATGCGCCTTAAAATAGTCATTTTCAAGACTTCAGAAAAAGCCCTTTTCAGGGCTAAATCTATTTCTAATTGTTTCTTTCAAGATAAGTCACACTAGTAGTATAACCACCAATATCAACCATGATTTATCAATAGGAAATATCAACAGATGAAAGAATAATCAACAGAAGATTATTTAAAACAAAAATAAGCAAAAATGCTTATTTTATCATAACGTCACGCTTTATATTCCCCGAAAGCAAAGGTTTATACTACACTATAGTACACTGTAATTTCGCCAGTTATATTTAAGTCCCAAGTAATAGGGGGCGAGCCTAATAAAAGGATGGGGCACGCGGGGGGCTTTTTTTATTAAAAAATATATTTTGGATTAATTTTAATAGAAAAACTCGTTAATAATAATAAGATAATTCAACATAAAAATTTTAAACTTTATAGCATCGTAGGCGCCAAGGCCGCAGGGATACGCAAGCAATTTATATGTCGTCGTATTAAGGACAATAAGTACTTACCAGAATATAAGGTTTGCTTGCTATACTTTGATACTGAACGGAGAAAAAAAATAAAATAGATTTTCTCCCATACATTTTTATTTTCAATATTTTTTTTTGACGTGAAGGAGCAGTTTTTTTGAAAAGTTGTAGAAATAAGTATTAATCAGCGTTAAATTTCCTATACGAAACAATTTTTTGTTAAGTTAAATAAGCATTTTCGATCCTATGTCCACCTTTTTGAAAATCCGGACCACTGTGCGGCGGGGAACTCACGGGGCAGTGGGCGGCGCGGTCCGTCGCCTACAAACGCGCCGAGTTTGTTTACTCGAACGCTGAGGGTTAAAGGAAACGACTGTGTGTGACTGTGTGATACGCGAGCGAAATTTGCATTGGTTTTTTACGTGAATTGTTTATTACAATATTTATAATGATGCACACTTGTTCTGTTTACGGATGTTTCTCTAACGCAAAATACAATATGGAATTAAGATTCCATAGATTTCCCCGCAACGCGAGGTATATTTATTCCTATAATTTCTTATTATTACTTAACCAAATTGGTATCGTCTAGTACTATTATTTATGTTTAACCAACTTCAGAAAAGGAGGAGGTTCTCAATTCGATGCGTATGTTTTATTTATATATTTTTTTTGTGTGTATGTTATGCGATTACGCCGCCAATTGTGGACCGATTTTCAAAATTCTTTCTGTATTCGATAGAGTATACTCCAAGGGTAGTCCCATGGTCACCAAAGGATCTGATGATGGGATGTCATGAAAATCGAGAAAAACCCTTGAATTTTCAGGTGTGTCCAACGTGTTTTGTGTGTATGTTACGCGACTACTCCGCCAATTGTAGACCGATTTTCAAAATTCTTTTTGTATTTGATAGAGTACTCCTGTGGTAGTCTTATGGTCACCAAAGTCAGGATCTGATGATGGGATCATATGAAAATCGAGGGAAACGCTAATTTAGGGTTTCTTTCACTAAAAAGATATCATTCACTAAAAAGTTAAAAATAAAAAATATTTTACAAAAAATAAACACCAACATCAAAAACACTGAAAAGTTAAAAATAATATAACAATAGGTACAGACAACATCACACTTTTATATTGAAGTCGGTGACAAATTTTAAGACTTTCTATGAGATCATCGTTTGGCACCGACTTCAACATAGAAGTGTGATGTTGTCTGTACCTATTCTTATATTATTTTTAACTTTTCCATGTTTTCGAAGTCGGTTTTTATTTTTTGTATACACCATTTATATCCTTCGTATAGTGATATTATACTAGTCAAAAGGTTAAAGCATAACTTCAAGATTTAAAAAGTTACATTCTGCATCTATGCACTATCAGAGTTTAGTGCAATAATAATAAATACTTCTTAGTTAATTCTCTACTATATTTGAATAAACTCTAGAATAAATGTGTTGCCGCTTACCTCTCTTCCCGTGGATGTCGAAAAAAACGACTAAAATAGTTTAGTGTAATTTAAAATATAGTTTATAGTTAATTCTGAACTATGAATAAACTCTATAATACATGTATCGCCGCTACCCAGGTATCTTCCCGTGGATGTCGTAAGAGACGACAAAAAAGTTTAATGCATTTTTTTTTACTTTGTAGACATTTTTATACCTTTAAAATATGGCGAACTTAGGTAGGTATTCGGTGTCTGTACTTTAATTCACCTACGAGCACCGATAACTTACCTGACATAGCTACCTAACATACCTAACATATGTAAATGTAGTTAGGAATATGGGTACTTCTTGTAAATAAATTACATTATAATCGCATTTAAATTATTTTTCTTTTTTGACAACCCTTATACATTTGCGAGTGATAGCGTAGGTTCCCACGCTGCCGGCGGCATCGTCCGACATCAAACGCGTTTCTAAACTGTATGATTGTTAAACTGTGCCCGCGCCCAATAATATCGAGATCAGGATGCCTAGCCACCATTTAGGACACAGAAATAGTACATTATTATTATTATTATTTAATACACTAGCTAGCAGCACTTGTGCTGATTCGTGTATTATTGCACTTGTGTCTTTAAATATTTGTCAAGTCTATTTTAGAATGAGTTCACGGAGGAAGCACTGATAATACTTTCTGGTAATTTGTTCTATGATTTTACTAAACGGTTTGGCAGAAAATGGACTTGTACATGAGGAAGGTGATAGCTTTCGTGAATGACCTCGATTTCTATTTCTATTTTGGTTCAAAATACAGATTCCTTCCAAGCTTGGTACCTACATTGTAGTAACTTGTAAGGATTTTATAGGTTTCTATGAGATCACCGCGTTGCCTTCATTGTTCTAGAGTGGTTAGTCCCAGAATAGTCAGCCTCTGCTCGTACTTCGTGTCACGTAGACCTGCAACCATTTTTGTGGCTCTACGTTGGACCTTTTCTAGAAGGTTTATGTGTTTTTGAAAGTAGGGACTCCATATTTCAAACCCGTATTCCAATAATGGGTGCACATATGTTTTATATATTTTGTTGAACAGGGTTATTATATATCTATTCTAAAGAATGCCTTGCATATTATATAAAGTAGTGAGTTTGCTCTTTTGGTAATTTGCAGTAAGTGCTCTTCCCATTTTAGGTTTTCGGTAATGGTTATCCCAAGGTCTTTTTGGTTAGTGACTGTCTGCAGTTGCTTGGAACCTAGCGTGTAAGTGAATTTTGGATTGTTACTGCCAATGTGTAGGACAGTACACTTATCAATGTTCAGAGTCAGCAGCCAAGTTTTCGTCCACTCCAGGATGCGGTTCAGTTCCTCTTGAATTGTGGCATGGGAGGCCAAGGGGTTTCCTATAATTTTAGTATCATCAGCAAACAGTGATAAATCAGACTTAATTATATTTTTGAAGTCTGTCAAAAAGATTCCAAAAAGGATTGGTCCCAAGACTGAGTCCTGAGGCACACCACTCAAAACACTTTGAGATTTAGAGAGATGGCTCCCCACACAAACTTGAAAACTTCTCTGCTTTAGGAATCCCTCTATCCATTTAAGAAGCTTCCCATGAATCCCAAAGTGGTCCAGTTTAGAAAAAAGCCTGTCAATCGGGACACAATCAAAAGCTTTCTCGTAATCAAGATATATAACATCCATAGGTATATGTTTATTCCAATTGTCAGTCCACTTATCCAGGCAACATAGTAGGTTGGTTACAGTAGATCTTTTAGATATGAAACCATGTTGTTCGTCAATCAGTACATTTTCTTTGTCTAGAAAATTTCTAATTTCATATAGGTGATTCTACAAAAATAGGGCAACTCTATGTCCTCATGTGTTACTAATTTAGTTAATTACAAACTAAATTTAATAATTCTGATTGGTATGCCATTTTTTCATATAATCCTGTCAAATTTGATTGATTGATGTTTGAATACAGCAGAGAATCTGGCAAATCTTCTGGTATTTTGAAGGATAAAAACTCCTCTAATAATTAACTTAATAATAAAAGGAAAACGTAGGACCATGCATAGCTTTTTTTTTATAAAAAAAAGAGTAACCATTGCCATTATCAAGGAAGGAAACTGGGGGCTAAGTTTGTACGGAAAAAACAGCCCGTATGCCTCTTAAGAATATTTTCAATATTTACAGTGAAAATATTCTTAAGAGGCATACGGGCATCTTAGTGGTAAGTTCTAGGGCTTACCGGGCGATGATGGTAGAAGTCCGAAATAATCAATGATCATACAACAGTTCGGACTTTTACGATTAATAGTTGGTAAATTTTAAGTTTTACTGGAAAATGTTTGGATTTCCCGTAGATCCGGGCGCGTGGGTAGTGGAGTCGCAGTGTGGACCTTACCTAGCGCGCCCATAAGGGCAGGGAGAACACCGGGGGGTTTTAGTGGGTAGGCCTGGGACTCTGCCGGGAGAGCCCCACACACGCTCGCCGTTTAGCCAACAGCGGGTGTACGATGCGGTTACGCATTTCCCCCCGAGAAAAAAAAGGATTGACCGTAGTTCCGGCTTTTATACACCAAAAAATTGTTCTCCAAATAGTGCCTATAATGTGTGTAAAATTTGTTTCATAAGCAATGAAAGGCAGAAAATCTTTCACCCCGACTCACTTGCCAGTGATGCAATAGAACAAAAATAAAACTGCTCTTTTCCCACTTTTGTCATCATAAAACAAAATAAAAATTTTAGCCTAAATAGTAACTTTCGACAGTTTTGACCTTTTTTATTTGCAATGTGTCCCAGAAGATATCCCAATTGGTTTGTGAGACTAATTTGGCATGCACAGTACGTATTCATTGACACGTCCGTTTCTAACAGTTATCTATTAAAGCAGATCTTGTGGTATCCGTCTCCGCAAGCGGCGGGGCTAAGCGACTATTGATAAATAATATTTGGTAAAAATGTTATTTTGTAAGGGCATTTTCCTCAAACTCGACGATTATGCGCCTATTTTACGTCGGAGGGTTGGAAGCCGGATTACTCCAGCTATCTTAGCTCCTCTAGAAAATTTCCCAGCTCCCGAAGGTTGCCCAGGACGTCCTGGCCTGGAAGGTACCCGGACTGCCCAGGTACTTCGTCCGGTATGTTGCCACCGCTCTGCATTCCAGCAGCACATGGGCGGTTGTCTACTCTGCCTCCATGCATGCTCTGCATAGAGTGCTGTCCGTGATATTCCTGTGTCCCGTTAATGCACCAGTGACTAGGCGCAAACAAGGTTTTCTCAGGTGTATTATAAATCATCTGGTAAAGTTCAAAAGAGCGAAGCCTCTATTGAACTTCTTTCATTTGTAAAAAATGCCATGCCAAATCAGTGAAACATAGTTTGGTAAAATGATATCTGTGTCAAGTGATTTGATTTTTGATGGTCTAAAAATATTGCAAACAATATATTTAGTTAAAAGACGTTGGTCAACCGTTTTCGGTTCCCATGGGTTAATTTCCAGGTGGGACTTGTGACTCTGCTGAGCGCACACCTATAAAGTGTCAGGCCTTTTTTAAACGAAGGTAATGCATCTACACACAGTCCAAGGGCTCATAGGGCCAAGGGTGTGTGGGACATGCAGCAGAGTGCCAGAGTGCCACTAAACCCCTCAAAGCCCTCTTTGGCGCCTGGCGCAGCTACGCCCAAAGGACGCGCCGCTGGCGAATGAGGTCGTGGGCACCATTACCTACTCAACCATAACCTCGTCGGCGGCGCTTGATCACCAATGGTAGGCCCCATAAGGCCCGCGCACATAAGCCGAAGCTCCAAAGTGTGGAACGTTACGGCGCCAAAGCGCCGACCTACCGCATACGGTGGTCGGATCGGCCCCAGTCCTTGTAACGACACGCCAAAGCTCAACGAACTTGCACCGACCCTGACCTGGTCTCCCATATGGGGATCACGAACAAGCTTAGAAGGAGATCCCTCTGTAACCAAGGCCCCTGCTTGTTTATACTGCTGGACCTGTCTCCGGATGTTGTTTCTTTCGGCGCATTGCGCTTTTCTGGTTTTGTGATCCCGAACGGGCCCTCCATAGTGAATAGAGAGGTTCCGGAGGGTGGCTTAGCTGAAGTATATGAGACATCAGTGGCGTGGTCACGGTGGATCGGAACCCAACAGCATACCCAAGAGCCGGTCTAGTCAACTTAGCATCTTGATGTCGTAATAGTTACCTACTTAAAAAAAGATCACTATATTACCTATTTTTTTAATGGCGTGTGCTCTCGGCTAGTGATTGTTAAGGTCAAGCAAAGTTGTCTATGGTTAAGCCTACGATAGGCGAGTGAAAATGTGAAACATTTAGATCTCTGTGCTTTCGGAAGGCACGTTAAGCAGTGGGTCCTACGGTTAATCTCGTCCCGGTTGTGTCGACTAACCGTTCCATCGGACCAGTGTACTTGGTGCTGGCGTGCGGCGCAGTGTCTTGTACGATTATACTAGTCTCATTAATAAGTTAACCTCTACCTGAAAGTTAGTTCACCACCACCAGAATTGCAATGAAATCGACCCACCTCATAGGTTTCGTATCGGAAATATTGGTATATGTATAAGAATTAAGATTAGACAAACAAAAACTGTTAATACATACAATTTGAAAGTGTGTTTCATCATACTCTAAACATGGATAAAAGAAGAGTTGCTGACAATGGACTTATTTCTTCGAAAAACCCTGTTTCTCATTGTTACGTAATACGCAATCTGTGCAGAGTGCTAAAAGTTAATTGAATCAATGTTTATTCAAAATTGATTATTCCTACAGATTTATTAACTTTAAAAATTGAGATGATTTTTCCAAAATATTTAGCTACTTTAACAATTTTGGTTTTCAGTTTATAAAATCAATAAACATATTTTTTTTATGGGATAGGGGGCAAACGAGCAATCGTATCACCTGATGGTAAGTGATTACCGTCGCCCATGGACACCCGCAACCCCAGAGGAGTTACAAGTGCGTTGCCGGCCTTTAAGGTAGGAATACGCTCTTTTCTTGAAAGTTTGAAGGTCGTATCGGTCTGGAAATACCGAAGGCGACAATTCATTTCTGTACGAGGCAGGTAACTGCGAGAAAAACGCACAGTTGTGGACTGCCAACCATCTAAGTGATGAGCATGGATTTTTGGTTGCGTGGAACGATGGCGGAAAGAGGCGGCAGGTATGAGACCGAACAATTCCTCGGAGCATTCCCCGTAATATATGCGATAGAAGATGCAGTGAGGCGACATCTCTACGCAGCGACAAGGTATCAAGCCGATTAGAAATTTCCTGGCAGTCGACGATTCGAGTCTCCGCTGAATGCGGTCCAGTGGGAGAAGCTGGTATTGGGGCGCTGGTATTGTAAATCTGTCACAGAAGCTAAGTTAACATACAGAGTTAAAAGATACAATTTATTGATGGTTGATTTTGATTTGTCGAGCTCTGAACCAAAGCGTACTAGTGGGTCGATTTCATTGCAAGTGTAGTTCCGTCTCAGAACAATTATTCTTCTGAGAGTTCCGTACACCGTGCGCTATCGCGCTTACCTCATGGATCAATATCCTGTTTTTAAGTAAGTATAGCTATTAGTCAATTAGAGCCCCCGCCAGTGCAAAACGGTCGCATTAGCCAATCAGCGTTCCCAACTTACAAATTGAATTTCTCCTTCTCAGATGTCAGTGATCCCGATGGTCAGTGATCTGCATTCACCTTAGGATTGTCGTGAACATCCGAATTGTATGATTATCATGCGACATGTATCTGTATCGAATCTGGATTGTATATTGAGATGTAAAGAAATCAAATCCACGTTCTACTAGGTACTTTACATACATTAGATGCAAAGTACCTAGACTAGCTTTTCGCTCGCAGCTTCGCCCGCGTTATTATTGTTTTCCCGTGGGAATTTTATATTTTCCCGTAGGAAAAAGAATTTTGTAGCCTATTATATAAAAGACTGTTATTTATATTTAGGAGCTCGGATAATAAATTTCATAGAAAATGGAGCAGATTTTAAATATTTTCCAGAAGAATAAGAAGAAGAATTTAATTCACTATAAAAAAAAGTGATCGTAATATTTAAATCCTAATATTTGCATGCTGCAATAAATGGCTAAATAGGTTAAGTTCACATTTTAAATTTAAGAATACCAAAATTGTTAACCCTATTTATGGCAAATAAAGTTATTTGTATATTTTTTTTCCCGTTATTGTAACATTTTTCATTGATGCTCAGCCAGATTATGATAAAATAATATATCGATATGAACTGGTAAAAAAGTTAAATTTTTCAGCTACCAGTCATCTTGAAGTTTTGAGTATGTTTTGGATATTGGTATTGTTATTTGCCCTATTCCACTATAATCCACTAAAACAAATCCATTAATATATTATTGTTGATAAAATTTCAAGAAAGCCATTATATGCAACGTGTTCAGACAGTTCATGTCGATTTATCGTTTTATCATATCGTGTTGCGGTGTTCATGCTACGGGCGCAGCTCCTATCACTCGTAGCGTCCACTCAAACCTTTTTAAAACTCAACGCAACAACATCTATCCTGAGATTACCGCGTTCAACCAAACAAACAAACTCTTCAGCTTTATAATATTAGTATTAGTAAGTATAGATAAGTATATTCTTTATTGTACACAATTTACATTTATTTTAGTAACATATTATTATGTGGGTTATCCAACCAGCACAAAAGGTTGCTTAGGAGCTATATAGCGTATATATACAGTGTGTCCCCGGATAAGGTGCACAAACGAAAATGGGTGAAACTAGACTTTTTTGCCATTTGAGTTTCAAATAGCAAAAAACGGAAAATTTGAGTTTCAGTTCTATGTATGGGAAACCCCCAAAATTTATTGCTTTTTTCTATTTTTGTGTGACAATCCTGATGCGGTTCACAGAATACATCTACTTACCAAGTTTCAAAAGTGTAGTTCTTAGAGTTTTGGAGAAAAGTGGCTGTGACATACGCAGCAGACACATACATGGGCAGACAGATAGACATGACGAATCTATAAGGGTTCCGTTTTTTGCCATTTGGCTACCGAACCCTAAAAAGTCACATGGTACGCGCGCGTGTCTCGTGACATGAACGGGGTGAATTTTAACCCTCTGTCTAAACCAACACCCCTAACATTGGATTATTAAGAATGCTATCAGACACGCGTTTCATATTACCTATCATATATCTAGCTACAAAAAAATAATCGGAAGTAACTTTTAAACCTATTTCATTCCTTTAGGATAGTATTATAAAAAATATTTAAAAACACGTTTCGTTATATATTTCTAATACAATAATGAACCTCAAATACAAAATTATGTCGTGCATTTAGCTCCGAAAACACCGGAACAGAGTTCTAAACAAACTTTCGTGTTTCACAGGATAGAGGTACGTTGGTAGGTAGAATTTCTTTCGAATTTCGAAGTAGGACGTTAGTGTTTTAAATGATAAATGGGTTTCATCGTAAGCTGCCTTTTAGCAAAAAATCTAAATGCTGAATTATAGTAACCATTATGCCAAAAAGTTTATACTTCTTTTATCCCTAATGATCTATTATTTAGTAATATCAAGGAGTGAGTGTTATTTATTAGTAATCTATTAGAAAAATAAGTTTAGGTAAAAAAGTGTTCCAGTTGAGATTGAGATCGTGACTCGTTAGGAACAAAGGAAATAAGTAGAAGTATTAATCAAATGATTTTGCATTTTTTATAAAAACATATTTTGTTACAGTGAATTTGTCTCTGGATGGTCTGATGAATTTATTAGATGAAGGAAATAAAACAAATATGTATAATAATAAAATTGTTGTTGAGTCAAATTCGGAACTAAATACAGTAGATGCAAACGAAGCAAAAGAAATAAAATATGGTCGGTCGGAACAGATAGAAGAGCCATCTAGTACACACAAACATAATATAATTTCTAATGATACTCATTTGGTGACACCTTTGTCTTATGCAGCAACCTTTCGCAAAACTGGGACTATACCCAAAAGAAAAATAACATCAAAAGCACCAAAACTACACAAGTCGATTGTAGATGAAAGCAATATGACAATGTGGTGTGATGATTTCCGTAAAATAATAACATACCATAATCAAGGCTACCGCACTTTAGTTCTAATGAGAGGTGTTCCAGGTTCCGGTAAAACATTCATGGCAATACGAATCATCGAACATACGATTGGTAGCGATGCTACTGATTTCAAGTCTCACATTTGTAGTGCAGATGATTTTTTTATTTTCAATAATGAATATCGCTTTAATAGAAATGATTTATCTTATGCTCATGACAAAAATAAAATTAAAGCGCAAAATGCCATGGACCAAGGTGTGAGCCCAATTATTATTGACAATACCAACATAGAAGTTTGGGAAATGATGCCATATGTAAAGTACGGAGTTGAACGCGGTTATTACATTATAGTTTTTGAGCCAAAAACTCATTGGGCGAAAAATGCTACACTTCTCTTTAAAAAAAATAAGCACGGTTTGTCATTCGATAAGATTCAGAGAATGTTGGCTAAATTCGAAAATAATATCACTGGTGACTCTTTATTGAAATCTGCAGGCTTGCGGTATCCTATTGATAAAACGCCACCTGTCTTACGTTCTATGCCTGCGCCCATAGTTGCAACCCAAACCTTAAATACAAAAGATATGGATACATGCTATATGCCTCCACAGTCCCAGATAGTTAATCAATTGTGCTCTGAACTATCCACAGATCTAAATCAGTGCAATATACTTTCCAATTCAACTATACCAAAAGATAGTGAAGAGGTTCAGGAATCGCCTCTATCGATTACTGAAAAAGAAAATCCAATTTCGTCGCCACAGAATTTATTGCAAATATCGGAATCTAATTGTGTTGATACTGTTACAAAGGATTTATTCTCTGGTGTTCAAAAGCAGCTAGATGAAATCAACAAAATAGAACAAGAATGGGATAATGGCGAGGATTGGAAGGAAACATCAGAAAATTGTTTCACAGAAACCCACATGTCAACGTCTGCAAAACAAGAAATAGATATGCCAAAACCTCAGCGATCTAGTAACGTTCAGCTGCATGTTACCCAGAAACACGAAAAATTAGAAAATTGCCAAGATTGGGCAAGTATGCTTATGCCACAATGTGATAACAGTTTTGTCAATACTGATAAAGTTGAAATTAGTTCTGTTGCAACTTTGTCTAACAGTACTTGTATTGAAAAAGGAGATATAGATAATAAAAGTAATATGTTTAAAGTTATTACAGTATCTCCCAGAGATATTAATGAGTTTTATATATCACAAAGCAAAAATAATATTCCACATCAAGTAATGTTACATAAAAGTACCATGACGAATGAAAATGTTATAACACATAAAAGATGCAAAAATGAAGAAAATCATTTAAAACAACTTAAAAAATTATTTAAAGGAGTACCTGAAAATTTCCTTAGAGACATTTTAGATAAATGCGTTGGAGATGTGAACTGGGCAGTTAATATATTATTGGATAGTGTAGATCCTAAACAATTGGAACCAGTTGATGGAGAAGTATCTGAAAATGAAGATTCTAAGGACGATAACACTTGCAGTTGTCTATCAGCTTATAATATATTACCGGATACTTCTTCACATATTGAATCTGAAAGTGAACAAGTTCCACCAACCATTGTCTTATCTTCTCCGAAACAGAAAAAACAACAAAAAGATGTTTCGGCGCAGTCTTTACAAATAAAACAACATATTGAACAAAATGTAGTGTTTGCTGACAATCATTACTCGCAATATCTTTCCAAATTTGTAAAAAAGCGTCGCGGCGAACAAACTGATAAGTCTAGTAATGAAAGAGAAAATGACAAAAGTGTTGATACTTCGCAACCTTCAGAAATTTTAGATTCGGCATGTTCTGCTTTAGAAGATCCTTCTGACGACGAGGATTCTTTTGTGAGTGTAGATGACGTAAAAACCGTGAACGTAAATGTCGGAAATGATTTTATAAAAGAGCTAGACATGCTATTTGGCCGTAATGATATGTCATACCCTACTCAAGTTCAACCAAAAATTAATATTCCTGTGTCACTATTAAATGAAATTAACGCACTTTGGATGGAATCTTTAATGCATCAACTTGATGAACATGACAAACATTCAAAACTAA
This sequence comes from Schoenobius gigantellus, assembly GCA_963935595.1. Lineage (NCBI taxonomy): Eukaryota > Metazoa > Arthropoda > Insecta > Lepidoptera > Crambidae > Schoenobius > Schoenobius gigantellus. The sequence continues at coordinate 24,091,895 of OZ012553.1, read as the reverse complement.
TGCTGCAACAAGATGAAGAACTAGCGAGGTAAGTTGATATTGATGATTGCTTTAAAATGAAATGCTTGAACTATTTCTGCTTTAAGTTAAATTAGTTTTTAATAATAAAGTTGACACAAAAGCAGAGTTCACCGTTTCTCCTTGTGCTAGTAAGTGATGGAATACATCGATAGATATTATTGATGTATTCCAGCATTTTATTACGCCCTTTACTTTGAAATTGCCCTTGCGTGTATAAAACAAAAAAAAAACTTTTTGTATGAAAAGTGTAGTTTTTAATTAATTGTAGTTTAAGTCATTATTGCCGATGCAAGTTGACATTTTGATTTGAAACTTATTTATAGCCCTGCTATGGAAATCGGGACGGGAATCAATGAACTTTTGGAAAGCATTTTTGATAGGACAAATGCTTTCCTTGGAAATAACTTGAGAGTAAGGTCTAATGAGAATTATGGTGGGTGACAGAGAGTTTTCAGTAGTAGCTCCTATAATTTTGAGACATTCTTGTGTGGTGTGGATAGATGGGCGCTGTCATGAAGAAAGAGATGGAACAGAACAATTGGGGACATTGAGGACATCGTAATTTATGATCATTTACAATTCTTCACAGTACACTTTTGCAGTAATTTTTGTGGTCTCAAGAAGTAGCAATGAACAATGTCAGTACAGGTCCACGATACATTCACAATTAGCTTATTTTCAATCAGTTTGTTTTTGGAATATGGTTTGGCTGCCTCTCCTGTGTTCAACCAGTGCGACTGATGGTTGGTTGTCATATAGCCAAAATCCATTTTTCATTCAAATTCAATATCCTTTTTAGGATTAGGATTTTACAATCGCTTTTGAACGTCAAAGAAGCTACGCCATTGGTTCACAAGTCTACGGCGGGTGGAGATGGGATTCTTTTGGCTGCCTCTCCTGTGTTCAACCAGTGCGACTGATGGTTGGTTGTCATATAGCCAGAATCCATTTTTCATTCAAATTCAATATCCTTTTTAGGGTTAGGATTTTACAATCGCTTTTGAACGTCAAAGAAGCTACGCCATTGGTTCACAAGTCTACGGCGGGTGGAGATGGAATTCTACCCGGTAAAAACCCAAACGTGGGAAAATTCGGATAAATATTCGGTTTTTTTCATTAGATACGCACATATCTAGTAACAATATTATTTCATTGCAGCAGAAAAAAATAGCAGTAGCTACAGCGATTGAAATTTTTTCATTCCCTTTCACAATCTTAAATAATTGCTTAATTGATAAAAAGAATGTGATTATGTGTAATTTGTATTTTTCTTACAATGTGTGTATCACGGTTGACCAACCTGCACTGGGCCAGCGTGGTGGATCAAGGCCTAACCAACCTAACTAGTCTACCCTGACGAGTCTACCTTAAGGCCGCTTGCGCACTTATATGTACGTATTTGGTTCGTGTTCGATACGTGAAAAAATCGAACGGGCAATTTACGTCCTAGCGTTTACGCACTTATCCGTATTCGATTCGTGTTTGAGACCGTTGTGTGATATACGTCAAAATGACGGGATCACTTTCTGTTTTTAAAAACCCACTGCAATTTAGTACTCATTTGGTACTATTTGATACCAAACATTATAATTTTGGTACCTGCTTAGTTTAGACAAAATCCGGCTTGCATTTCATTGTAAAAATGGCGGGATCATGCTCTAACATTAAAGATACAAACTATTTGATGTAACATATTAAACTACAATTTAGTACCTACCTCCAGAAATTAAAAGCAGTTTCTTTTAAAATGGAATATTTAAATTCTGATGGCACGTATGAAAAAATCTATGAAAAAGGAACAAAAAATTTATGAAATACCTATTTACTAAAAACAGACCCGTACAAATAGGAGCTTTATTGCTAAAAAGCAATATCTTCCAGGCAACCTTGGGACGAATGAAAGAATGAGACAGCATATTCAAAAGGGGAAATGGTACAAAACTAGGACTAATCATTATAAATACATACATAAATGTTGTTAACAACTTCATCCAATAATATAAATAAATGAAATGATGGAGACCCGCCATCCTGCTGCACACCTAAAATCGACTCAAAGTGAAAATTTACGGATTAAACACGAACCGAATACGTATAAGTCCGCAGGGGCCCTAAGACTCGTGGAGACGTGATGAGCTGATGATGATGTCTACATCAAGAAAGGTTAATGTTTTAAAATTTGTGGCTTCCCTCATTACGCCTTGACGTACCCGTCCCCTTATTGCCTGTCTTCGGTTACCAGCTTCTAACTGTTATGTGAACGCTAGGTACCATAGCAAAGGTAACCGAAAGGCAACCGAAGTTAGCGAATAAAGGGGACAGATCAATAAATTCATTAAGCCATATCTAAGTGCAAATTGTTTCAAGTTTGCTTAGTTACATAAAAAATTAGTTATTCCATTACAATATTAGATTGCTAAATTTTAAAACCATACGAATAATTTTAAAAGTTGATACAATCATATAAACAAACGCACAATAACATTAACAGAGCTCACACTTTAATAAATAATGAAAAAAAAATCATTTGGGTTTCTGCCCTCGTAAATACCGGGTTTATTCCCTATTTGGAAAAAATCCGGAAATTTTCCCAGTTGGAATCTTTCCACCGCCCATCTCTAACGCCGGGAGACCTTCTCTAAAGGCGAGAGAACTGGAAAGAACCAGCAAGGGCAATTTTTAAACGACTTCGAAAAAAGGAGGTTACTCAATTCGACCGTATATATGCTTGTTTTTTTTTATGTTTGTTCGCGGATAACTTCGTCGTTTATGAACCGATTTTGATGATTCTTTTTGTATTCGATAGAGGATACTTCAAGGGTGGTCCCATGGTCACCAAAGTTAGGATCTGATAATGGAATCCCATAAAAATCGAGGAAAACCATCAAATTTTTACGTGTGTCCAACGTTGACTGCCGCCAATTGTTGACCGATTTTCAAAATTCTTTTTGTATTCGATAGAGTATACTCCTGGGATGGTCTTAAGGTTACTAAAGTCAGGATCTGATGATGGGATCCCATGAAAAAAACTTTCACTAAAAAGTTAAAAATAAAAAATATTTTACAAAAATAAAAACCGACTTCAAAAACACTGAAAAGTTAAAAATAATGGGGGATTACTCTCTGTCACACCATTCTGTTACACCAGTGTATATATGAATAGGTACAGACAACATCACACTTCTATATTAAAGTCGGCGACAAATTTTAAGACTTTCTAGGAGATCATCGTTTGGCACCGACTTCAATATAGAAGTGTGATGTTGTCTATACCTATTCATATATTATTTTTTACTTTTCAGTGTTTTTGAAGTCGGTTTTTATTTTTTTTTTCTCCCTGTATTGTTACAGAGTCGTCAATTGGAAGCAGAACTCAAAAGTTTGAGCTCAACTTCCATTACAAGATTAGATGTGTCAGTGCACATTATACATTTAAATCTATAAATTAGGTCTACAATTAAGACCAAGCATTGACATCATTCAGATAGTCATTGACTTTATAACATCCTTTACTCATTAGATTCTTTTTACATGCGCTGTAAACTTATGAAAAGGCAAGTTAGTAACTGGAACTTTGTTGTAAAAAGTTATACATTTCCCAATAAATGAGCCTCTAGTTTTTTGGAGCCTGTACGTTGGAACGGCAAGTTATCCCATGAGTATCTACACTCGGCGTCAAAAAAATCGCACCTTTTAAAAATCTTTTTCAAAAATTCCTAAACCTTATTTAGAGGATAGTGTTGGGTATCATTAGAAAGGTAACAAAAAGGATTATCAAAAACAATTAAATTTAAACTTTTGTTCAATTATAATGATACAAAAAACATTAAAATGAAAAAAATAATAAAAATCCTTAATTAAGTCCAAAACAACAATCAATGATTACAAAAAAAAAATGTACAAAAAGTGTCTTAAAATTAACTTAAAATCTAGTGTTACTCCCCCTTGCCCTGATGACGGCTTCCATGCGGTCCCTCATGGACCTCACCAACTTCAGGAGCTCTTCTTGAGGGACAAGATCCCATTCCTCAATTACCGCGTCTTGGAGTTCCTGTAGAGTCGAAGGAGCTGGATCCCGAGATCGAACCTTCCGTTTAAGATGGTCGCAGAGGTGCTCTATCGGATTCAGATCTGGGCTTCTCGCTGGCCACTGCATCGCAGAAATTTGGGACCTCCGCAGAAAGTCGCTCACGACGGCTGCAGTGTGAGCGCGAGCGTTGTCGTGCCTTAATGTGAACCCCTCGCCAAAAAATTCGACATAGGGGACCACATGCACTTCCAGGATCTCTGTGACATAGCGGCGAGCAGTCAGCGACCCTTGTCCGCGAGCACCTCCCGTCCGGGAGACGCAGACAAGGTCGGTTTTGCCGGCAGCCGACATACCACCCCAGAACATGCAGGATCCGCCTCCATATTCCACCGTTTCCTGGATGCAGGCTTGGGCGAAACGTTCACCCTGCCTCCGGTATACCCTTCTCCGTCGGTCGTTGCAGAAAAGACACACTCACGTCTCGTCTGAGAAGAGAACAGCTCCCACTGCTCAATGGTCCAATCGACGTGGTCATGAGCAAACTGTAAGCGGGCTCGCCGGTGCGCTGCAGTCAATTTTGGACCTGTAGCAGCTCTGTGGGCTGCTATCTTCTTCTCCTTCAGTCTTCTTCTAATCGTAGAGACGCTCACGGTGCGTCTGCGAGCTGGCTGGAGCTGCTGTTGCAACTGAACAGCGTTTGAGAAGCGATTTCTCAAAGAGTACGACACAACGAACCGGTCGTCTCTTTCCGAAGTGCAGCGACTTCTACCGGACCCATGTCTCCGGATATAGCCACCGGTCTCTAAAAAGCGCTGGTATACTCTTCGAACCGAAAAACGGCTCAGATTCAGTTGCCGGGCGACATCACACTGCCGCATCCCTGATTGCAGTAGTGCAACCACTTGAGCGGCCTCATCAGCTGTGGTATCCATCTTCCAGGTGTTTTTTCTTTAGTAAAATGTGCAGATGTGTCCTCTTCAACGGTTGAATAGCGAATGACCCACATTGACTTTTTTTTCGGCATACGCAGTTTGCCTACCACTATGCGGAGTGGAGGTGGAGAATCCCTCATGGATACCCGCACGGCCGGCCGCACGGGTTATGCCGGAATCTTACCGGCTAAACTCCACCTTATGCCTTTAACCCGAAGGTCATTAAGGCTTCATCGGATGGCGACCGCCCCTCAGGAGAGGAGGCGGTGCAGGAGAGGAGGCGGTGCAGGGTCCCACATTGACCCCGTGTTGACCCTTTTATACCCACAAAGGAAGCGCAACTAACGACTCTCCCGGGTAGCAACATTTGCAAGAAATTTTTGTGACACTATATGTGTTGCTTTAGGTTTTATTTGATAATGAACAGTAATGTTTTTTATTAAGTTCATTAAGTAACCTTTTAAATAAAATCATAATAAATGTGACTGCATCTGCATATCAAAAGTTAATGACATTTTAAAGTGATTTTCTTATAGGTGCGATTTTTTTGACGCCGATTGTATAATATACACGGTGTTTCATAATAACCAATAAATAATCAATTCTTTATCGAAAACTAATTATTAAATTGTGTTTACCCGTAATATCATTCAACCCAAAATGTTCATGTAAATCATAGACATGATGATGATACTATGATATAAGTACATGAAAATTTTGGGTTGAATGCCATTACGAGTAAACACATTTTAATAATTAGTTTTAGATAAAGCATTGATTATTAATTGTTATTATGAAACACGTGTGTATACATAAAGCTTGATTTATTTTTTTATATAAGTTGATTTAAATGGTCTGAATGCGTAGACGCGACCTTCGTTATGGGTCTTTTTACACCGTGTATACACACACACACACACACGCCTACAAGTAGCGGAACATTAGTGACAGTAGTGCACTTATCTCTGATGGAAATTTGTTCCAGTCAACATGTCATTGCACAGGACCTATGCAATAACATGTTCAATGACCTATGCCATAGGTCATTGATGATACGTCCTATTAGTATACTAAATGCTTCCTCATAATCATTTTCTTCCCCAAAATTCTTACTTATTAACATTTTCATAGTTTTCTTGTGAATATTTACATTTTAATTAAAAGTTAAGCTGTTTGAATAATGTTTCAGAACCATTGCAGCAAAGGAAGTGGAGTTTGGTAGCGAAGAGCAGGAAGTACCAGACTTTAAGGAAATCATGGATATGGACTTAGCACTTTCATTGTATCAAAAAGACGTAGCAGAGTGGCGGAACAAAGAACCTAAGGACTTAGCAGCTATACTTTCCAGGGAGAAACTGTGCAATTTGTTCCCTGACGTCGAAAAAGATGTATTGTATGAGCTATTAATGGCTCATGATAACAATTTCCAAGCTACTGTCGAGGTAATATAATATAATATAATATAATAATAATAGAAAATAGTAATATATTTATATTATAAAATATTTACCTTTTTTCCCAAAGGGATTGGGACGGGGTCTTTATTATAAACCCGACAAAAGTCGTGTAATAAAACCAAAAAACTAATATAATATATTTTTCATCACACTTGCTCGTGAAGGATGTTATTACACGTAGGCGTATAGAGCAGTTATAGCCAATTTACCGCCCGCAGGAGTTATGGATTTTTATAACTCTCGAGGGAGTTATGATAGAACCTGAACCCACTCGTACGTCATTTCAGACTAAGAAGGTTTAAAATCAGCGAAGTTTTAAAATAAGTTTATCTTCAAAACTTGGCTACAAACCAATTTTACTGTACCTATATATACGATACATTTAACTGCATTATACAGGAGACATTTGTAATAATTTTATTGAATTTCATTTTAAAAATCGGTACATTCTGGCAGTATGGCTTGTCAAGTTTCAAAACTGAACGCAGTTCTTAGTTCTTAGCATTATCTGTGGAAAATTATATTTAAAAAAGTTGACAATCTCTTTTCGCACGCGAGTATAGTGCCATTCATATTTTGTTAGATTATTGTTTTCGATGCGTATTATGTTTAGTTTAGGTACGAAAAAAACACAGAACAGAAAAAACAGTAGAAGTAATTAGTATGAAAACCGGCATCGCCAAACTCAACACCAAATGTAAAATAGCTGTAATTGGTCAAATAGAATATCAAATAGACTGACTTATGTCCCGAAATTTATCAATTCAAATTCAATCTTATTACAAAATAAAAACAGCCCATAATCGATTGAATCCGTAAAGAAGCAAACGCCAACTATTAAGTACCAACTACTAAGCGCAAGATGGCGTTACAAATGTTGCTTTTAAATCTACCCGTTTAGTGATGTATGCAGTACAGTATTAGGTATCAGTACAGATAATATCATACTATACAGTCAGAATATTTGATACCGAATAAAGAAAAGGCCTTCCACTTTTTTATGGTTAATAATTATTTTAAAAGTATAAACGTACAATTGAGCAATATTTAATAATAGTCCAGACAATGTATAGCTGCTAGTCGGTTACTCCTTTCGATAATACGATGACATGTTTTAGAATTATTAATATCGTATTCTAAAATAATAATATTAAACTGTTTGAGCTGCCAACGTATCACTGTATTTTTCTATCGTAAAGGCATAAGAATTACTTTTTTTTTGAGGCGGGGGAATCTCTTTACGATTCAACAAGGGGCTGAAAGCTGACAAGGCCGCCCCAAGAATATGCCATTGGACTCGGGTCTAAACCTGGCTAAACCACCCTCCAGAGCAACTTCTACCTCCGTAGAGACACACTCGGGATCGGCGTTAGCCATTCCCCCAGTGCGCCCCCTGGAAAGTAGGCCTGACGCAAGCGCCAGGTCTTACCTCTATGGGGGGGGGGGGGGGTCGACAAGTGCCATAATTCGACCCCCAGACGGGCAGGCCAGGGGTAGAAAAGTATCTCCCGACCGGTTGTCGGCCGGCCAGGCCATTTCTTCCCCAGCTTGCTTAAGGGAGATGGTGGCGCGCATCCAGGAACGCGCGCCTCCTCCTACCCAACCGCCTGCGTCGGAGCGGTGCGGCGAGAGGGTCAACCTCTCGCGCCCGCTCCGTTGCCTCCTTTTGCGAGATCATATCTTCGCAGAAGGAGGCGACAGCCTCCCACGCCGTTGCGCTCGTCAGCATCTCGCGTGCGACGCTGGCCAACGCGACGGGCGCACCCCTACCTAGGCCCAGCGCGAGGGCTAATGCGTCGCGCTGGGGTCGCCGGGCCGGGCACTCCGAGAGGGTGTGTCCGGCCGTGTCGTCGGGAGCGCCGCAGTGGTGGCACTGCGGCGTCTCGTCCCTCCGTGCGACATGGTGCAAATAATGGCCGAAGCAGCCATGCCCGGTCATCATCTGCACCATCCGGTAGGTGCCCTGCCGGCGCCCAACCCACTCCTCCAACACTGGACGCACGGCCTCGATCGTCCAGTGGCCGGCAGCTGGGTGGGCGAGCGTCTCAGCCCATGAGCGGAGAGCCTCCCTCTCCGCCAGGAGCCTAGTGCGCGCCACCTCCTGCGGGAGGGGCTGCTCCCCCCGACTCCTCGCTGCCACCCGATGTCGGTGCACGGCCGCAAGGACGCGTGCCTCGACATCCCACGGATGGCCCGGGTGGCAATGACCCTCTGCGGCCTGCGTAGGAGGGCCACCGTTCGGGGGGCGAGACGCTCCGCCCAAATCGGGGCTCCGTACAGCGCCATCGACTTTATCACCGTCTGATAAAGTCGACGGCTCGCTGCGCCCGGCACCCCCCCGTTGCGGAGGACCCGTTTGAGGGCTGCCGTGGCGGCAGACAGCCTTAAAGCATGCATGCATGCTGTATGCCGGCTGCATGCATGCTGCATAGTACATGTCTGTATGCATGCAAAATGTATTAATATTATTACGTGATTTCCTAACATTAATCGTAATTAAGAGCTTTTTTATTTAGTAAACTATTTCTTAATAAATAATGATAAAAAACAAAAAAAGCAATAGTAAATAATTTAAACATAAGACAATAAATTTAATCTGTTATGCATAGCAAGTATTTGCGTTTTGAAATTATGGTGAATGAGTTCTCTATGGATTTATGGATTTTGTCAGTTAGGCTTTTCAAATGTATGTCTTTTGAATATTATGCCTTTGAAATATTATGGCAAACATAAATTATGCCTTTTGTTACTTATGCTTATTCAAATTATGCCTTTTCATGGTTATGCCTTACATATTTCGGCCTTATAATATTATGCGTTCAGTTTTTTCGACTGACTGCGAGAATTAGCTTAGGCAATTCTGTTAATACAAATAAGTTTGTTGAGTATTTATTTGTGTCATTAATATAATTGTGTGAGATGAGTTGTATATTTTTTAAATATGAACCAAAACAAAAAATGTCGGATTGATATACAATAGTGGCCACGGAGTCTGCCAGTCTGACCCATTGCATCGGCGCTCAAAATGCCGCGAAGCAAATGGGAAATCACTTTGACAGCAGTAAATTTTGTTGTATATACAAATAAATAAAATTGAAGTGTCTGTTTGTAATGTCAAAATAACAAGTTTTTACTAAATGGGTATGAATGTATATCGGGTACATATAACAAATAAAATATACATATAACAAAATAAAAGGACATAGTTGAAGGGATGGAGAGTGACATAGGCTTCTTTTTTTCTCTTTCTAATCCCCCACTTCCCTAAAATGGGGGGTGGAAGTTTGTATGGCACATTCCGCAATTTTCAAGGTAGAAAGCTAAAAATTGGTATGCGGACTATTTGTGACTAACAAAAAAATCGTGTATTTTTTTTTTGGAAAAATGCCCCCAACCCCTTAAAAGAGGGGTTGAAATTTTATATGGGACTCTTCGCAGTTTTGACGGTAGGAAGCTAAAAATCGGTACACAGACTCTTTGTTACCAACGAAAAATACCTGCCTTATTTTTTTTGGAAATCTTCCCCAGCCCCTAAAATAGGGGATGGAATTTTGTGTGAGACTCCTATAATATCGTCTACAGTAGCGTATAAAATAATATTCTGTTCGGAGTTCTCTTCTGTGTTCTAAATCAGGAAAGGGGAACCGTGTTACCCCGAATTTAACGCGAGCGAAGCCGCAGGCAAAAGCTAGTATATAATATTTATAATGTCAGTGACAGTGATGTTGGACCACTAGTTAACCACGTTGTAAACTTTTTGTTTCAGGTGCTTTTAATGTCAACAGGGCAATCTGAAATTTTATCACAAAAAAATGGCTTAAATAACTTTATCGTAAAAAGGGAAATGCAAAGAAAAAATGCCAAAATTGAAGAGGAGAAAAAAGTCAGTGTCTTTTGAAGTGTTCTGAAAAGCCAATATTTTTTCTTTATTACAAGTATTCCTATTTTTTTAAACTTGTGTAAGATATATAAGACATATCTGCTTAGTTTGTATCGAAGACTTACATTTTTTATAATAAGTTTTGGATAATTCATAAACAGGCCCTATCTGAAGTGGAGTGGCCGCTGCTGCCTCGTGGTGAAACAGTAGAAATGTCTGTTGTTGAAGAATATAGGAACCGGGCAGAACGGCATCTCATTACTCGAAATATGTGAGTTATTTTTTTGTTTTGTTGATCCGTAGAATGCTTTAGAATATTTAAATGTGTACTTAATAAATTTTTTTATATCATTAAACACGATAAGGGTCAATAAAATGAAAGAAAGTTTATTCTGAAGTTTAATTTTAGAATAAGGCACTCTTATGGCGAATTTCACCAACCCTTAGCTTAGGAAACACCTAAGACGTATGCTGTCACTTTTTGTCTTTATTAAAAAGAATGTGACAGCATGCCACCGAAACTAAGACAAGTTTCGTGAAGTTGGCCATTAGTCACGGTTAAAAACATTTTATTGTTCATCTGCTTTCTGCTAGGAGACATGACTATGTGCAATGCATGTTAAGCTGACACTCCTTGAGTGCGCGTCGAGTTCAAAGCGAATTCCAAATAAGCATTAGAATGGCCTGAACAAAATTATTGTTAACGCGCGCTCAACGCCTGTCATCTGTACACGCTCTATTAATACGACTAATTTCTTAAACAAAGTTTGCTTGTCTAAAGCCTTAAGAAGAGGCTTAATTTCAACTATCAGTTTATTTCCACACCCTTAACACACGTGTACAATCTACATGTACTTAATTGTAAATTAATTAAATGACGGGCTTAGTTTTTTTTAGTTCTGTAGTACGGAATATAATTCGAGATAGGCAAGTATTTCAATGGTTGGTATTTTTCATGTTAGGATGGGAGCAGTCAAAGAATTTAAGGCGCTCCTTTCCCGTTTCAGAACAATTTCGATTTATTGTACTGCCACAAATATGCAGTTCCAAAAGTCATAGATGATATTAAGTATTGAACATTTTATTTAAGCATTCTTAAAGACAGAAACATGACAAATTATATTTCCTCGATAAAAATACATTCCAAAGATCACTCTGTTCAATATTTTAAAACAGTTGTGAAAATTACAATAAAAAATGACATAAAACTTTTATCAATAGTCAGGTATTTTTATTGTCTAGAAAATTGTAAAAATACATTTCTTATTTTGTGCCTCAGTTTTCCAAAAATCGATGAAAACGTGTAAAAGTAACGTTTTGGATCGGTCACAGCGCATAAGCTACATTAGAAGCTATGCAATTATCAACTATAATATTTTGCAATAAAGCAGTCGCCGGCCACCTGTTCCTAGGAAACCTCGACTTAAATGTTTAGCACGCTGAAGTTTATTTGTATTTAGTCGTATAATATCAATAAACAAACTACTGATATTTCGATAGTTTGTTGTTTTCCATGGCGATAATTTGTTTTTATAATACGACAAAATCAAGAAATCTTTAACCTGCTAAACACTCGAATTCCGTACACCGTAACTGTACAACATCCCATGTGAAAAATACTAAAGACCTCTGACAGAGACCGAGAAGTAGGTGGGTGAAATTACAGAAAATAGCTGGTTGTAGATTGCTTGTTTGTAAATTACACTATTCATAATCGTAGATTTTTGTTAATAAATTAATAATTTCTACCACAAACAAGCGCATGCTTCACCACACTTCTGTCTGCGCAGGACGGTTTGTACACGGAACACAGTTCGTGTGGTTAGTATAACTACCGTGCAAACCCCACGGTGCGGACTGCGCGGTTTTAGACTTTGTTTGAAACTTTGCCTGCGCAAGCGCAGCCTCCGAGTACTTGCATGAGCCTGTGTTTGAGCATTCAATCGACAGTCTAGGCTATTTTCACATAGGATAGGTGCCGTTGTTGTTAACTAGTTGTATAGTTAGCAGCAACGGTACCTATGACTAACTGAAATATTAAGCCATTTGAAAGCACAAAATTATTAAGTAAAACAAAAAAAATTTTTTATATAATATACAATTGGCTAGATGACTAAAAAATTTTTTTTTGCTTTAATAGAAGCTCATTCATATAATAAACAGTTAATATGGCCGTACTCAACGATGACGTCACGGTTGATGTCGGATCTCTCTGTCTAATCGCCTTCAAATTAACAACTTACAATGCTTGTATCTAATGTATTTCTAAGCCGATTTTAATTCTAATTTCACAGGACTGCATCTTTTTCCACGGTATTTTAATATTTATTGACGAGACGTAAAAATTTAAATTCAGTCATCATCCCAATTATGTATATTTTTCGAGTTTGGGAGGTTTTCGACTTATCGAGGTTCGACTTAAAGAGGTTCTACTGTAGATGCGAAGCTGTGCCGTGTGGTAGCGACTTCACGCTCACGCTTCACGCATAAAAAACTGTGTACAGTTTTTTATGCGTGAAGCGTGCGCAGGCAGAAGTATAGTGAAGCTTGCATGTCTGGTAGTCCCATATCGTCTAGTTTATGATAGGTTCAGAGTTGTCTATTAAGCTACTTGGCTTGTGACAGTTTGTGTTTGTTTTTTTTTCAGGATCCACCTCAAAGCAAACGAATACATGCGTCGAGGCATGTACGCCGTAGCCGGTCACTATAGCCAGCTGGCTGCATTCCATAGTTTACAGTATGAACAGGCCAGCGGCCTTGCAGCCATATCGCTGATCCAGGTATATTGTGTTTCAAAAACTTTACTTAATTCTAAGGCTACAATTATAATCTTTCATAGTACTTATCATCATCATCATGATTGTGTGTTAGGTTCGGGTTGAGATGTGTGTATCACACATCTTTAAAAAATTGTGATTAGTTAATATGTTTTTTTTAAATATATTCTATGTCTTTATTATGTTGTGGTTAAATATTATGATATTTTAGATTTTCTAGTGAGGTTAACTGGAAATTAAAAATACCTACTAAACTAAATCCTATATAACAAAAACTAAACAAACTAAACGAAATTTTGAAGTAGCAGTAGAGCGTATGACATTAGGCTATAAAAGTTACAAAAGTAAATAAATCTTGCTACTTTTTTACTGAATACTTTGCAAAACTGTAGCCTGCTTACTAAGGATTTATTATGTGAAAGAGAATGAAGTGGTTTCGATGTAAATCAAAATTAATCAAATTGTGGCATTATTATGGGTGCAAGCAATCAGTGCTAGTTACCAACTAAGCCAAAGGTTTGGGCTTAGTGTGCTGTGCATTTTGAAATGAGAACTTCGTTTCAAGCGAATTTATTTAAAGAGGGAGAGAAAAAGAGATAGAATGGGTATATGACGAAGGAGTAAGAAGTATAAGATGTATGATGTGTATTGATTGTAGCTATACATAAATTGGTTTAAAGCTTTCCCAGATCTCTTTATTTCCACATTTATGTACTGAAAAGAGATATAGCTATATGCTGTTCAAAATATATGTCGAACCCATCAAATTTTATAATTACTTTACAGCATTAAAGTATCACAGTTCACTATGTTACAGAAAAGTATTCAACTGTGTGAATTAAAATAATGTTAAATCGTGATACCTACTCGAAGTGAGGCAGATACCAGAGACATTTGGCATTGCCATTATAATTTTTGTTCAAATATTATTAAACGAAACAAAAGAAGCGAAGCTAGTTAAATAATGATGAATAATTCAATAATATGTGTTCATTGGCAAAACGACTTAGGAATGATCAATATAATTAAACGAATTCTACTGCAGAATTCGAATGCTTAATGTGAAGAGTTCGTTGTTATTGAAAGTTACGCATTAGTTATTTTTTTATCAAATAATATCCAAACGTACCTAGTTAATAGGCGGGGCTCGGCTGGGCAGCATTCGGGAAGCTACGCATCATATTCTCGGCCTATCTACCGCAGCGTCTTAAGCTGAGTCTTCAATTTGTGCGTGTTGCCAGTGATAAAGTACGGAACTAAGACGTGGCTGCTTACAATGGGTCTCATAAGAAGGCTCAAGGTCACTCAAACGGCAATACCGAGGTCTATGCTTGGGGTTTCTCTACGCGATCGTATCAGAAATTATGAGATCCGTGGAAGAACTAGAGTAACCGACGTATTCCAAAGAATTGCAAACCTTGAATGGCAGTGGGTAGGACACAACGCTCGCAAAACTGACGGCCGTTGTGGCGGAAAGGTTCTCGAGTGGCGGCCGCGTACCAGCGATCTGGTGAAGATTGCGGAAAGACGCTGGATGCAGGAGGCGCGGGACAGATCGGTTTGGTGAACCCTGAATTTCATTTAACAGAAAACTTTTGACTATTTTTGTTTCGTCTTTTTTACTTCGTGGAAATCTCGTTTTCAGTATCAGTTGACCTATTATCAATTCGTTTTTTTTTTCTTTTTTTTCGTCACTCCGACGTTACGTCTGATCGAAAACCTTTTTACCGAAGTTATGCTCAGTCGAATCAACATTTGTTCGAACTATTATGTTTCCGAACACTCATTACACCACTGTTTTATAACTCCTCAAAAATTTGAGCACAATATTTCCGATCCCTAATTTATGCTGTTATTTTTAGCATGTGAGCAACTAGGCAGCATGCAGTTTGATGCTTTGTGTGTGGTCACAATGTCTAACCTAACCTACAGTGATATCCCATAAGTTTTCTGCTTGCGGGGAAGCATGCAAGAAACATGTAGTTTGATGTGTGATTACAATGCTTACCCTCCTTACTCATAACTCCCGTAACCTAACCAGCCAATTATTAACCTAATAATTTTCGGTAAAATGTTGTTTTGGTGAAACGAAAATATGTGAAATAAATCATCTGGCAGTTAAAAAAGTTCAAAAGAGACTTCGGTCAATGGTAAAATAGTATATTATGCAACTAGTGAATAAAGGACGGATTTAAAGCGTGGGCAATAGATGAATCACGAGCAAGTGAAGGATTTCTAACGACTCATTAGAATCCTGAGCGACGCGAGTCATTCATGACCCTCAGTATAAATCCGTTTTATTCAAGAGTGCATACTATACTTTATACCATGACTACGAGAAAAAGAAAGATTTAATCGAAAATAGACACGGTTAGCGCAGAGGTCGAGTGATCGCCTACGGTTCCCGTACGGGTCAAATGTTTTGTATGGCCTACAGAAATTTGTTCCGGTCTGGGTGTATGTGCATGTGATATTCTATGTTTGTAATTTCACCCATGACACAGGAGAAAAATCCTAGTGTGGGCCGACGTTTTTTTTTAAAAAAATATCGAGTATTTTTTGTGCAAGTAAGTTGTACAGCATTGAGATGGAAGTCGAATATATCGGTGTGTTCTAAATTCAAACATCAAAATAGTGATTAAAAGTGCTTTTTATTCACTGTTTTTAGTTAATAAAATAAGCTTTTTAGAGGGGGAATGGTAAAAAAAATATTTTGAAAATCGGTGAAACGTAGTTCGGTAAACTGATACTTATATGTCAAATGATATTTCGATGGTCCAAAAATATGGCAAACAATACATATAGCAAAAAAGACGTCGGTCGAACGTTTTCGGTCAAATGTAAATCGGACAAGAAAATTTCGGACAAGTAATAGGTTTCCCAAGTGCGGAGTCCCCAGCGCCACCGACGCACAAAATAACAATAGGAAAATTAAATAATAATAGTCTCATTAATATACTATCTAGCTGTGAATCTAGTTTAACCACGGAAATCGGTTTTTAGTTCCAGCTGTCACTGATCAAAACTCTTTTTTACCAAACTGTACGTGTACATACATCAGCCCTCCTAGAAAATGCCACACGCTTAATTTTCCGTAGTCGTTCCGCAGAAAAAATGTATGGAGATGACATTAGCTGCGGAAAACATAGCGTGAGGTTGTCACCACAGGCTACCGTTGTCACAGTTGTCATATCCATACATTTTTCTGCGAACTTGTCTAGGGGGCAGGTAATCTTGAGCTGAGGTCATGTACCGGTAAACCTGTACACTCTCCCAGTTTAAACGATGGCCCAACAGTGGCCAACAGTGGCGCTTGGTCTCAACGCAATGGCCCTAAAATGGGTTTATCGTTTATTTAAGAAAAATAAATTTAAACCAAGATACAAGCTCGCAATCGCATGAATCAAGTCTACGACTGACGTGCGCAGACGACCGGCGCCACTCACGTTCAGTTTTTCCAGGTGGGTTATTGTCTAAGAAAAAATCTATCGCGATCGCCTATAATTCGATAGCCATTGCGCCGTGAACATCAAGTTCTGTGCCGACTTCCTTTTATAAAGGAGTAATGGATGGACTGCGACTGTCAAATTGTAAGCGATCTCGATAGATTTTTTCCTAGACAATAATCCTCCTGTATAGTTCAATCATTCTAGTATACCCACGCCACGGGTAAAAATATGAGTATTCTTTTTTTTTCATTTATTTACCATTTAAAAAGACAATTACAATATTTACAGTTTAGATAGCTTTTAAAAACCACTAGGGTTTGTACTAACGCTAACGAGTTTGCATTTACATTTACATTATAATTTTAATTATAATTTTAATTCTATATTTATACAATAGGCGCCACATCAAGCCATACGTGTGCACCACGAAAACCGCTGCTATTGCAACTGCATATGAGTTGTCCAAAGGGCAACCTACATAGCTTGAAGTGGAGCTCACCGTACTTTGTTAACATAACAGTCACACTATCATTTATTTGATACATGCTTAAATTAATTTTATAATGAGTTAATGAAGACCTTATTTCGGGTTGCCCGTACAAGTATGTAAACCTGTACAGTTGTGCATCATACACGCTCAGGTTTATCTATACAGTTTAACGGCAGTTTACCTGTATATGCAAACCTGTCAGGTACACCATAGCGTGTATAATTTAATCAATTTGGCTTCACTAAAGTTCGATAATCTAGATGCAGAAGTTGCACTACTTAAACACATTTTTGGCGCTTGGCAGTGTTAACTGAAACTTGGTATGTAGCTTATTGATTACATTTAAAATTGAACTGTTTAAAATTCTGATTGTGTCGTGATTTTGTCCTCATAACTATATCAGTATCAGTTAGTAATAAGGTTTTTTAGTCCCCTTGGAGACAAAAAGTAATAGTCACCCGCTGAAAAGATTTAATAAGAACTTCGTCATTTCTAGACTTAAAATTGGTAGGATATAAAATAATATGGTTTTTTTGGAATAACAGTTTGGGTGACAAATATTGTTATTTTGAACTTGTATAATGAGGTGGTGGTCATAGAGTTTCTGATCACCCAGAACGATTACTTACGTTGCCAACTTGTGACATAAGATATCTTACTCACAGTACCCAGTAATTTTACTGCCTGTCTCAACCTTTAAACCGAAACACAGCAATGCAAGTTTTTTTATTCGACTTAGTTGGCAAACAAGCATACTGCTCACCTGATGGTAAGTGGTAACAGTCACCAGTAGATGTGGTTCTTGGGACATTCGCAGCAAATCTGCAACCCCCACAAGAACCACAGAGTACGTTGCTTTACGTCTTATGTCACGACAACTTGTGACATAAGATGTAAAGTCACGGTACCTAATAGTTCACTGCCATAATCTTACCCTTCAAACGGGAACACAGCAATGCAGGCATTGCTGCTTTGCGGCAGAAATTAGTAAGAT
Source organism: Schoenobius gigantellus (assembly GCA_963935595.1). Taxonomy (NCBI): domain Eukaryota; kingdom Metazoa; phylum Arthropoda; class Insecta; order Lepidoptera; family Crambidae; genus Schoenobius; species Schoenobius gigantellus. Next base: position 24,073,865 of record OZ012553.1, on the reverse strand, counting down.
AAAGATACACATGCAGACGACTAGTCTCTCTCTGGGTGCTAGTGCCAGACGACTAGTCTCTCTCTGGGTGCTAGTGTATCTTTCTGGGGAAAACGGAATAGGAAGGAAGCCCAAAAATACGAAACATGTCTTGTGCCTTAAGAAGACAGGGATGCTTTTGGCCTTCATCCCACCTGATGGTAAGTGACGATAACACCAAAGATCCAAGCGAGAAGCGAGCTTCATCTGGACTCCTCAACAACTAAAGAACTGGCTATCTCAAATTTATCGGAACATAAAAATACTATTAGTATCGTTATTATGGCGACTTAGGTAACACGGTGGTACCTAGCCAGGCGGGATCTGAAGCCCTACCACTAACCAAAACGAGCAGAAAAATTTCGAACTCAGAACCTCTCGATCAACACCCGGTGGTCATAACCACTAGACCAGAGGGCCTATTACCGATCTCATGGATTAGCAAATGATATCATATGATATCATAGTACAAAACGAAAAATACGATTTCCGGTCAGATTTTTGGTAATTTGTTAATTATTTAATGATGACATCATTAAAATTATGTCATAGTGATGATATCATTGGAGATCGGTAATACGAAATGCAGCATTTAATGACTTCTTTTTCTCAAATTTATACCATGTCGCACGATGAAAGATCCATAATTGGCCTGCAGAAAGGCGGTAAAATTAAATGACGACACGTTTAGCGCAGAGGTCGAGTGATCACCTACTGCGCAACGGGTCGCGGGTTCGATTCCCGTACGGGACAAATGTTTTGTACCTACCTATGGCCTACAGAAATTTGTTCCGGTCTGGGCGTATGTGCATGTGATATTCTATGTTTGTAACTGCACCCACGACACAGGAGAATATCCTAGTGTGGGGCGACGTTTTTTTATAAAAAAAAAAAAAAAAAAAAAAAATGTTTTTGTAAGGTCAAATCTATGTAAATTTATGTTCATAATGTCCGACTTCGTAACAGAACGATGAGGTCGAGACTTCGCATTTCGATATGCACTAGCTGTAGCTATGTACTGGGTAAATTGACAATGTATATGTCACACACAAGTTTGCGAAGTTTACAAGAACCACATTCTTGAGAAAAAGATAACGGTTTCTTGCGCTCTTTCCCAGGTGCACGCAAACAGAAATTCCGATAACGGCACTATTGACCTGCACTATATGCGAGTCGGTGAGTCCTTGGAAACAAACGACCTCTTCATGGATATGCACATCAAGCAACTCCGCGACAGTGGGCGCGGAGAGTCCCGTGAGCTCTTCGTAATAACGGGGCGCGGCCGTCACAGCAACGGAAGCCCGAAGATCAAGCCGGCCATTAAGAAGAGGATGGCGCAGCGGGGACTTGCGTAAGTTTTAGACACGATCTCATCTCACTCGGACCTTGTTGGTTTTCTAAAGATGTGTGTGCGAATTTTTATTGCCTCCTTTTTCATGACATTGAAGCAAGATGCGACGTGGGTCTGTCACTGTCTCCTCTATTGTCCACAGAAAAGACAGAAAAGAATGTTGTTATTGCGACAGAATTTGAATAGATAGTGGTAGCTAGCCAAGCAGTCTTATCAAAAGGCATTATCCACGGGCGCACTTGCGACTACAAAAGCGAATGTTGAATATTGTGTGAATATTAGTAGATGCGAAATATGAATCGTTCGAGTCGGTTTTCTCAACAAAACTTTGTATTCATATGTATAATCAGTAAAATAGTTGGTGATTCCAGCTAGAGTGTTAGTGTGGGATACATTTAGCTTCTTCTGTTTTCAGAGTCAAAGAAATAAACCCCGGTCTGCTGGCGGTTACCGTGTCGGCTCGCAGTTTGATGACCTACGAGCTCCCTTAGCGGTCTACTTCAAGAGCGGTGTTTGACGCAGCGGTGCTAGGTTGGTATCAGCGATTGCCCTACGTCCCCGTATGGATCCCAGCAGCGCCGCCGATGCAGCCTTACATGAGTCATCCGTATGTGAACCACATAGTACGGCCTCGGTGTCCTATCTTCAACACAACGCCCTATATGCATCGGCGTGCGAACCGTATAATCCAACCTCTGCCTATGCCTGTAATGTACCGACTACCGCCGCCTCTATATCACTACTTGCAGTACCCAGCGTGGCCATTCCACTTCTAAAATTTGTATTGTGTAGTGTAGTTTATGTATGTGGAAACACGTGTTTCGGACATTATTCAAATGGCCGATACTCGTGCTTCCCTTAGCCCTTAAAAATAACGATAAGTAGAACCAAAAATATAGATAAGCCAGTAGTTGTATGCATATGGTACTTGTCCCGTCACCATCAAAAGTTTTTCCTAATCAGATCCTGTGGACCCTATTTTGTTTTTTTTTGCCCTAAAAGTCTTGAGTTCCTGAACTTTTGAATTGTGTATATTTCGCGTATATGTCATAGTACGCACAGTTAAACCTGATTGAAAAATTATCCATCCAAACACAACCGTGCTATCGGGAAATTTGTAATCGTTCCAGTAAAACTGTATAAGTCGAATACCAAAAGCTTTGTGTAGGTGATGGGACGATTGCTTTGTTGTCAAACCAAATTTAAAACACTTTATTTTAATATAATATTAATTTTTATGGGATATTTCTCGGTTACGTTGGCATATAAATTGTGTTTATTGAACGTAATTGTCTCTAATACTTTTTAAATATAGTACTTGTGTGATTTGTCATCTTAATTTTCGTTTTCATTTCGATAAGGCACTTTTTCAGTATTCATCACTCTTATTGACAACAAGCGAAAATCTTGATCGTTTCCGATTTTGATATTGTAATCCGTGTACCCGAGATTTTGTAAACACATTGTAGCTATAGAACTAAGGGAATATAAGATACATATATCTATTTTTTAAATAGTAAATAAACTCAACAAGTGTAACATAGTTTCAAATATTCATAAACTCTGACTTTTTTGGACTATGAACTTGATACTAAATGAAATAACATTTGAATTCAATTCTTCCCTCTGAGATATTTTAAATCTAACTAGCTCATTAAAATTTCCTAGAACAAATAACAAATTTATTATATTGACTTATCAATATGAATGTTGTAATGAATCTAAACGAAGTTAAATAACGTGATAAACGCATCAACTAAGTACCTATCAAATAAAAAGTAAACACACGGTAAACATCAAAGATCTGAGGTTTTCAACGAACATTGTTTAGTATATAGTTTACATCGCAATTTTGAGTATAAAATAAAATGACATTATAATTAACAAAAAAAAATTTATAAAGAAAAACAAACGCGAAAATTAATTACAATGTACAGAACAAAAAGCAAAAATGAAGTTGTAATGTAAACATTTTAGAATAGTTTTATATGTTACGGCATATAGTATTCGTTTGGATGAATTGCCTAAAGTTCCTGTATTACGTCGACAATGACATGCTTTAAATCAGGCTATCTATATAAGAGTGGTCCTGTTTAAAGTTCGAGAAAGATGCAAAAAAGCTACGGTGCGTAAATTTTGAGACTACTCTTCAAACGCCATTCTGCTGAGCAAATTCCATTTATCTGTAAAACCTGTACCTATAAATAAAAATGGATCGCCAAATGTAATTGCTTAGTGCAACCGACCGACCGATTAGGTTAATTTTTTTTTCATATTTTCATTAGGGCACAAGGATGGTTTTTATGGGCAGAAAAAAAATAAAAATTGCGTGGAAAATAGTAAAGACAACACTTCTTTTCTCATACAAATCATAGAGTAGGTAAATAACTTTTGACAGAAAAGTCTGTCCGGGCAGCTAGTGATCAATCAATCGATGGCATTCAACCATTCATCCAGGCACCCTATAGCATTTTCGTATTACAAATTGGCTATGAATTATCGATTGCAGTCGGTACCTACTTCGTTGATGTGTTTATTGGTATAAGTAAATCATTAAGAATTTCATAAATTTATCAGTATGTAAGTCATTGTCTCATTGCCATGTCCAAAATTTTTCGAAACCAATTTTGTCCACTTGGAACTTTCCTAGGTTGAGCATATAGCAGATGTAATAATAATAAAGTAGTGAAGTTAAGTTTCAGCAAAATCTCTCAATTCAGCAATTGAAACATTAAACGTGTGGAACATATTACTTAGCTGTCCAGCAACTATGTTAGGAAAGTATAGGAATGTAGTGTGCTTTTCGTGAAATCAAAATTTAAAATTGTTGAAGTTGTTCACTTCAACAATTTTAAATTTTGGAATCGAAGCTAATATTTCATGAGTAAATAATATTTATTGTAAATGTTTGACCGCACATATTGGTACAAAATAACTACACAAATATTTCAAAGAACTCAAACTCAACGTCCAACTCGTATATCTAAGTAACAATACAAATGCAACTCACATACATTATTTTTATACAATTATCTAATGCTTAGTTATTTTGAGGAATTATTGTAAAGTGATAGAACATGCACTTAATAATAAACCTCGTGAGAGTTGTAAATATACCTACACTATTATTTTTTAATTTCATAAAAACTGGGAACACAGTGTTGAAATACCTCGCTATATATTTTATAAATTGAAATTATCTTCTTACTGCAAAGTCGTTTTTTATACGTTTACAAATACCGGGTTGAATTTTAATGGTGGGGCAAATGAACAGGACTGAACTGACTGAAGGACTGACTGTTACAGGAACTAAAAAACATATATCTTCAAATAAAAAAAAGGTATATTAAAAAAAAGGTAAAAATATATTTTCTATGCACCACTAAAAACAAAATATGCTGAAATCCGGAACAACTAACCAATTATTTACGCAGTGCAAAGAAACATAAAAAATTAACTGTAGCAGTTTTTAAAAAGATATTTTGAAGGATATGTCATCCCAAAAATCATGATTAAAAATAAAGAAGCAGTCATAAAAATATTTGTCACATTTACATATTATCATATTTGACTCTTTATTACAATTTAACCCTATATACCTTTAGCATTCTGATTAAAGTGCAAATAATACACGAATTTAAATGAGTACAAACTAACTGGGGACACAATAGCAATTTGGTCACGTTTTTTATCGAATAACGACCGTCTTGTTTTGGGAACATATTTATTTTATTTGAACTTTCATATATTTAATATTAACCACTTTTTGACTTTGTATACTCCATTATATAGCATTTTCGAAACACTAAACGTATTAATTGTCCACTTTTATTATATTTCTCAATAAATACATCCCCTCTATTTTTAAAATTAATATTGTATACATTGTTACTTGTACCTGCTCCGAATTTTTGCCGTTTCGTTTGTCAACTGTGATTTATTACAACAGGGTTGGTGTGGTGTGACACGATGATATGTGCCAACAGATTGTTGGTTTGTGAATGATCGTGTAGCCTTGTGATCGTGAATCGTATAGGTTGTTACCTATACAGAGTGTAACTAAACACCCCAATAACATTTAAGGTTATGTATCCATCAGAAGTAGAGATTCTGTAGGAAAAATATTAGGGTTAGCCCTAATATACCTACTTTTTTTTCCATACAAACTAAATAAATTCATTTTTGGTATTAAGTGCCGACAACCCTACGTAAGCGTACGAGGAATACTACGCTCACGTCATACAAACTAAATAAATTATTTTTTGGTATTAAGTGCCGACAGACCTCACACCCCGGACACTTCATACAACGTTAACAAATCAATTACCTATAACTACTACCTACTTAAGCAAATGACGTTTGTACACGCGCAAATGTGTGCGTGAAATCTAGTAGGGCTGAGTGCGCGGTTGTCAATCGAAATGACACGAGAAGTGCAGCGACTGCCTTCTCTTTTACCCATATAGCGCTATCTCTGTTATTGGTCGGCGCCGACGAAGCGAACGCTCGCGCCCTTGTTTCAGTGTCAGTGATGTCTACAACGAAGTGCCAGGTGGGGTGAGGTATTTGAAATGAGTGCGGGGAGGTGAATGGCCGTTCTGTACGTAGTACTATTATATCTTCTGTGGCCCTACGTAAGCGTACGAGGAATACTACGCTCATGTCTGTCATTTTATAATTTAATTTATTTTGTGTTAAGAGCTGATTATGGTTGTCATTGTCACTTGAAAGTTTTTGCTTTCAGTTTAAAATCAAATAACTCTAAAAGTATTGGGGTTCCAGGTCCGAACAAGCACCGATGGTCCATTTAGTATCTAACTTATATGCCCCTTAAATGTTATTGGGGGGTTCAGTTACACCCGGTATATCTGATGAAAACGAAACTTATTTTCTTTACTAACCAATAGCTATAAAGTATGAAGTAATAGTAGTCGATATTTTATTGAAACACCTTTACCGGACTTTATTTACGCACGCTCCTATCTTTTCCGGTTGTCACATAGAATATAGTGAAAATTATCTTTATTGATATACGTTCTATGTGCCATTCATATTTATTTATCGTTTTTTTATATTTTGTACGATTGACTATTCCGTATGTAGGTTCAACTCCATCAAAGCTATTAGTAATGATTTTGTCATAAATAAATAAATATAAAACATCTCGATATAAATAAAACTTGGTAAAGTTGTTTTAATTATATATCACGAAAATGTGCACATAAAAGACAACACAATAGTACTAGATTATTCTATATGTTTAACATGACAAATATAAAGCAATATAGTGAGCAATAACTCCTAAATATTGAATCAACGAAGTCATACGTTAGTGTCAAATACAAATTATGCTTACATTATACGTGGTTTAGAAACCGATTGCAATAAATGGTCGTGTGAATTAGACAATATATGTGAGCAAGGGTGTTACAATTTAAATTATCTGAACTGTCAATTGAAAAAAAAAAACATTGTAATAGTACAAAATTGTTAATTGTTCTCAAGAACCAACATTCTAGAAGTCACTATGATAAATTAAGCTCAACTCACATTGACGCAGTCGAAGCGAAGCGACGCGTCATGTCTCATCTCTATTTCAATGAGGTAACGTACAAATTTCTGTTATCCCTTCACATGTCCGCGGGGACTATGGTCTCCAAGCGCAAATACAGTCAAGCGTCCCGGGTACCATGGTACCCAGAGCGCTTCGCGTCACTTTTGCCTTAAACGCGCGGTGTAATAAAAAAATCACGAAAAAAAAAATTTTTTTCTATGGCTCTATTCCTTTGACCATAGTTTCTTTAATAAGTTAACAGAGACTGTCCAATTTTTCCTTAGTCTTAGATTCAAATAAATTTTTCATAGTCTGTGGTTAAACATACTTGTGTCATCTCCATACGCTTATAGCTCCATGACCGTAGCAACTTATTGCGTGATTACTTAGTCTGTATTAGTATTTTCGCAGACTATTCTATATCAAAATAATCTAGAAGAATAGGGCTACAATAATATGAATGGTCTAGATAGTTTTATAGTGTTAATTTGCCACACTAAACGTTTTTTTCAAAAAGTGGGTACTTTTGAAATTTTAAGCACAATAGTTACTATTCTCGTCATTATTCATTCAATTATGAATCCTTATCTAATTAACTATTATAAGTTCATTCCTTATTAAATTAGCTTTCCATACGTATTTTTTATTTAATTGTAGACACTATAATATATTTTTAGCAATTTTTTTAATTTTGAGGTTGCGCGCGCGCCCCTTGCGTAATTAATTACGTAATTAATGGCTTTTTTATTTTTTCTTTAAAAATATTTCCTAAAACTATTATATATCAAAATAATCTTGAAGAATAGGGCTATAATAATATATATGGTTATTTATAGTTTTATAAAATGTTTTTTTTTTAATTAAAAAAAAATCAGGTCTTCCGCGTCCTTCCGAACATTTTAGCCCTTCATTCATTTAATTATGAATCCTTATCTAATTAACTGTTATAAGTTCCTTCTTCAATAAATTACCTTTCCATACGTATTTTTTGTTTTATTGTAGACAGTATATTATCACTCTCTGCAATTTTTTAAACACCCAGCATGCGCGCGTTCCGCATATATGGCGCGTGGGTGACTCATTCAGCAATATCTGGACGTTCAATACCCTCCGCGCTTTTATTCCGGACGTGTGAAGATGCAAATGTAAATACGCTCGGAGGCGCGCGTCGACTAGCGAATTCGCGCGTCTTCGCTTAGTTGGAGTCAGGTGATATAAAAAAGACAAACTTGTAGGTTACTTAATGGAAATAGAGATGATTATACTTTAAAGTTTAAAAAGATGACGCGTCGCTTAGTTTCAACTGAATCAGTGTGTGTTGAGCCTTAGACGCCTACTATGTACCTTAATTCATTACAACTAAACTATCCTCTATTTTAAGTGAAGTGATACTTTTTTATTCATGACGATTGTTTGCTCAATTTTCGTTTACCTGTAAGAGGATTGTGTACATATCGGTAATTGTTCAAGTAAATTACGACATCAGTTTTGATCAATAGTTATAACATATATTCCTTTGATAATTCCAATTACACAGTGTTGTTAAGTTAATGTTTATAATATTTAGCACTATTGATGTCGGTCATAGCTGTAGCTCATGGCTTGTATACAACGGCTTTAGTCGGGCGTCAGTTATAGTCTCGGTAAAAGACATCGTATATTAGCACATTTATTAGTAAGTCTTAAAGGACGATTTACATCAGGCAAGTTCTCAGAGTAAACTCTGAGGGCAAGTTACATACGTCAGTAGACGATGCCAGTGCTGACGCGATAGTGGCATCTTGAAATCAAATAAGGTAGATGGGGTCGTGACGGCGCTGGCTCGACTACTGACTCAATGTAAACTGCAAGGCAGTTTTCGGCACCAGCTTTGGTGCCTTCTGCTGACTTAATGTAAATCTGCCTTATCATATTATATGTTAGATAAAGCTATTATAGTATTTTAAACTAGCCCCTATCTTAAGTGAGTCGTCACTCGCGGGGTGTTTTGAAGTTATCACTGTTTAGCGTCTATCATAGAATTTTAAACAGTAGCCTAATATACTGGAGTGGGCAGTAGACGATACTACGGTGGGCACGGCCCACCCCGCCCCCCTCCATATACGCCTATGAGATTAGTGCAACGTAGGGGTAATACAAGTGTAATGGAGCGCCTGCTAAACGTTCGACGATTACTCTCCTGCCTCCCCCCATTAACGGGGAGACTCACGTAAGCGGGCAAGCTATAGTACACATAATCATCTTAGATTTCATCTTTACGAAACTAGCTTATTATAGCTTGATGTCAGTTATGTTGCATGTTACATTATATATTGCCTATTCCAATTATAATATACCTATATGTTATCTCGATAGTATAAAATCTAGTAGAAGTAGTAAGTAAGATTTCATGTGACAATTTAAAATTGATGTTTAGATATAAGACTGTATTCATTATCTTCTAGTTGTCGTTGCTTTCACACAAGTACCTAATCATATTATTATTGTTAACTTGGTTGTAAAACAAAGTACAACTGTCATGAGAACAATAAAATACAAATATTATCTTTTTATAAAGGTTTACGTTGAATTTTAATAGTAAATAAATCATATCGTATAAATTGTTGAAAATGAATAAAATAATTACAGTACATACGGGTGCACCAAAGTGTTTTGAATGACGGTTTCGGGATTTTTCCCATTTTGGAGTATTTTTTTTATAGTTGACTTATTTAATCGTATGGTGCTGGTAACAAAATCGAATCGTTTTGATTCGTATTTTTATATTCTAAATTGATTGTCAATACAAGTAACTTTAAAACAAAATGTTTCGCTACTTTGGAGGCTTTAAATGAAGAGCTGCGGAATTTTCGCAGCTTGAAATTTCATCAAAGCTGGGAAGTGATATAATAAGTTAAGTATGTATGGGCGTCTTTAGACGTAAGGTGCGTAAAGGTATTGTATACAATCGTTGGAATTTTAACTTAAATATGTAACACGTGGAGTAAATTAACAACTCTAGCTTTGAGTAAGTTAGGCGTAGAACATCCACACTGGCGCATGATACAGGAGGAGAAACCGAGTTATTCAACACCTCAAGTATCAGGGAATTAAAGAACAAAGTTCTGATGACATCGACAGGACACTAGTTTTACTAGTATCATTACCAAAGGGCGTCTGTACTGACTTGTCAACTCCGCTACCTCCATTTTAACTATTTTTTCTCGCAAAGCAGCGTTGGTTACATTGCTGTGTTCCACTTTGAAGGGTAAGGAATGAAGTGAAATTACTGGGTATTGTGACAAAATATTTTGTCAAAGTTAGCAACGTATTATACTTCCTGTAGTTACAGAAAGAAAATGTGAATCTTACAAGAACCACTTGTTCTATAGCTGTCTGAAGTCATTTGCCATCCAGTGGCCAGATTGTAAGCCAACAATGGCTAAGGTCCGTAACAGATAACAGCGTTCACAGTGCTAACATATAATCACCCGGTCCGAATTAAAAAGCGCACTCAAAGTGCTAACAGCGCTATCAGCATGCTTACGATTGCGGACCGTGATCTTAGCGTATCAACTTGTCAAATAAAATGTCGTGTTAGGGAGTTATGTTTTCGATTGCTTCTCAGTACTTTTGTTTTGAGGATTTTTAATCAAAACATTGTTTCTCCGTTGCTCATTCAGAAGAGGTAGGTACGTATACATGCATTTGGAGTCAAAAACACAAATATCAAATGTTGTTGACAGTTCGCTTACAGTGATTCCAATCTAGAGCATTAGTGTTGTAAGTCCGATATGACGTAAACGATGACGACATCCGGCTTTCCATGCCGACTAACGTTATCGCGCTCACAGCATTTCGGGATGCGTATGAGCGCGCTATAGCGCTGATAGTGACTTTTATTGGTTTTCGGACCGCAGCCATTGTTGTATAAAAATATTGCTCAGTAACGTGGTGGAGAACCTTCTGATTCGTGCGCCGTGGTGGAATGTTATATACCTTTCAGTTTTCACATAATAATATACATCGCCGTCATTAGAATTGAATGATTGTAATTTCAGATGACAGGGTGGAAAAAATTATATAACGCCCTTTGATAAATGAAAATTATTACTTTTAGTTTTTTTATCTAATAAACTTGTGTGAAAGATAATAAATAAGTACATGTCTACATGTCTTACTATAGGTAAGCTTATACTAGTATTATATCAGTAATTTATTTTATTATATTTCAATATATAAACTAACTATTGAATTTTTCTATTTGGCGCGTTTCCTAAACGGAATTCGTGTTTAATTTATAATTATTATAGTAAGTATTCCAAACGTAGTTGATTGTTGTATAACTTTTATAGACAGTAAGGACGTTGTAATCATTGGTGTTGTGAATCAAAAAACAAAATAATAAAAAAATACCCGGCCAATTTGCGAACAATAAAAAGTTGCCTTTAATTTTGTTCGATAATTAAGGAAGTCAATTTTATTTCGTTAATGACTATATATTTTATTTATATTGTAATTTTTAAGTATTTTCCTACTACTGCGCAATCTGTGATTGTAAACAAAATTATGCCAAATATTCCGACATTATGTTCAAAACGAATGTTGATATTGTGACATAACATTTTTAAACGAAAATATCAACGGTTTTCTGTTCAAAGAACTGCCTAACAACTGTTTGGTGAATGAAACTTATGATTAAGGCACTAACACAATACTACCTCTGATATTTTTATCGTAACGTTTTTACTAGATTTAAATTTAACACTGACATAACATTTATATGCTTACAAAATAGAATCAGTTTATGGAGCAATTACTTTTTTAAATCAAATATAAATTGTAAACAATTCCACATTTTTGGACATCTACATCTCGAGTCATGGCTGTCACAATGCCCAAAACGCGATGGAAGCTGCGGTTTGGTCAAGTTAAAACTGGTTTTTTGCTTGAATTATAATGTTCGAAAATTAACAACCCAGTCTTGCAGAGTTGAATGAAATTTTTGTAATTGCTCTTGAGATTATATCGTTATATCTGTATGTTATTGTGTAAAAGACATTGTACGAGTATATGGAATTGATGTTCAAATAAGAAGAAATGTGATGCGAAAGTTAATAGTAAATATGTACAAAACTGAATGGAACAATGTTAATTGTTTTCATATTACACACGTTAACATCTCAGTGTAGCGTATGATGGATTTATTGAAGCATTTTCCAGTAAGCAAATACCTAATTTGTTATAAATATGGCTCACTGAAATTTTTCGACATCATTTGAATGTAAGTAGGTACTTCAAATGCGCCTTACCGACCAAAAAGCTATTGCTTTTTAGATTTAAACAATAATTTCATGACATTATTTTGTCGTTTGTAAGAATACCTTAGAAAGGAATTTGAAGTAGCTTATATGAATTTGTTACTATAAATATACATCAAACGCTGCTTGTTAACGTGTGTGTATACAATGTAATCTTAGGAATGCTTTCGTTTACTTTGCCTTTGTTAGTTGTTTGAAATTGACCGAGACAGTTGTTTCAAACGCGTTTAGCGCAAATCATATTACTTAAATGAATTTGTGTCACCCTTAAAAGAGAAAAATTAATGCTATCAGCAGGTAGGTGTATAGTAAGTTACGACTTCCAAATTTTTTATTTAAATTTATTGTTTATTTCATTGTTGATTATTATTACGTTTGAGGCCATTTTAATGTTTAATCGGTGTTTAGGTTAAGGCTTCTTGTATGCAAAACAAATAAAGCGATGTTCACACTAAATGCTCTGTTTACTTCTTCAATCCATATACGACCCACGCTGATCAGATGTTCAATTCCATTTTAATTCTTCTAAAAGTTGCAAAGGAACCAAAACTGAATCGTTGCGTTTGGCCAATAAGAATACAAAGACTGACTTACAATTATGTTCGATGACATAATGTGGCATGCTGATTGGTCGAAACCAATTTCTGCGGTGGTTTAGAGAACGGCCCTCGGACGGGTTGCGGTAGGTAATAGGTTTATTTTGAATTTTCTATCTCTTCGCAAATGGGCTTGCTGCATTCTTACTAAGCAAAACCTAGGTAGGTAGGTACCTACTTAAGAGGATTGTGAAGTAATCGTGCGCGGCGCGAGTAGGTATTTTCTAAAATGCTATCTGTTTCACACCGCTCGGCCTCTCGTCTGGCGTTTACACCACAAATACAACACGCGCAAATTCTCACGCACACTACGACAGCAGCGCGCGACTCCTCGGCGCGAGAACTCGAGATCATTATTTTACCGTTTGTAATGTTTTGCGTTGCTTAGGTATTCCTGACTGCCTTTCCGCTCGCAACTTTGCCTTCGTGAGGCAATTTTGTTTTCCCGTATGAAAAATTATTTTATAACCTTATATTACTCAGTGATAATGTAGCATTCTATTAGTCAATTTTTTTTTAAATCAGCCTAGTAGTTTTAAAAAATAAAAAATATAATAAATAAAAATAGCTTTATTTCTAAAAATCATTTTAACAATAATTACGCCGAGACTTCCCAGTGAGCTAGTTTTTGAGTTTATTCATTACAAACAAAAATACAAATCTTCTTTCTTTATAATATTTTAGTAGATAAGTTTCGTAAATTATTTCAGTATTCCTTTGAAATTTATAGTGTAGGCACTTACTGTGTATCCCTACCAAGTCCTACTTTATAGGACTGAGCTGTTATTTGTTATGAAAGTACTTATCTATCGTACATTTACATGTCTAAAGAAAATGACTTTTTGTAAGATGAGTGTTATACTGAATTAAAATGATTTTCATTTGAGATGTGAATGAATAATGGATCCTTTTATGAAAAAAATAAACACTAAACATAAAATGACATTTACAATTGTTTAAACAAGAACAGACCTCTTGTTAACTTAAAAATAAATAAAAAATCTATTATTTTAGATAGATAAATTAATACTTTTACATACAAACTAAATAGGAGCAGGGATTTAAAAAATATAAAGTAATAATTATGCATCAAATAAAAAATACCTCTCATTTTTATACACTAATCTTGGGTAGTTACTAATAGTCTTAGAATTCTAATTATTACCACCTCCGTGATCTAGTGGTTGAGGCCACCGGATGTTGATCGGGAGGTCCGTCCGGCAGGGTTCGATTCGTCGGGTTCGTCCGGACTACAAAAACACTGAAAAGTTAGAAATAATATATGAATAGGTACAGACAACATCACACATCATTATTGAAGACGGTGCTAGACTTTCTAGGAGATCATCGTTTGGCACCGACTTCAATATAGAAATGTAATGTTGTCTGTACCTATTCTTACACTATTTTTAACTTTTCAGTGTTTTTGAAGTCAGTTTTTATTTTTTGTAAAATATTTTTTTTGTTTAACTTTTTAGTGAAAGAAACCCTAATTAAATTAGGGTATCCCTCGATTTTCATAGGATCCCATCATCAGAACCTAACTTTGGTGACTTAGGGACTACCCTAGGAGTATCCTCTACCGAATACAAAAATAATTTTGAAAATCGGTCCACAATTGGCGGAGTAATCGCGTAACATACACACAAAACGGTTGACACGGTTAGCGCAGAGGTCGAGCGATCGCCTACTGCGCAACAGGTCGCGGGTTCGATTCCCGCACGGGACAGATGTTTTGTATGGCCTACAGAAATTTACTCCGGTCTGGGCGTATGTGCATGTGATATTCTATGTTTGTAACTGCACCCACGACACAGGAGAAAATCCTAGTGTGGGGCGACGTTTTTATAAAAAAAAAACACGTTGGACGCACCTAAAAATTTAAGGATTTCCCTCCATTTTTATGGGATCCCATCATCAGATCCTAACTTTGGTAACCGTGGGACCACCATTGGAGTATAATTTAGAGAATACAAAAATAATTTTGAAAATCGGTCTGCAATTGGCGGCGTAATCGCGTAACATACACAAAAAAAACATACGCATCGAATTGAGAAACTCCTTTTTTGAAGTCTGTTAAAAATACCTATTAGTATATGTAATCAGCTGCTTTAAATTTTATAGTTAGAATGAAAAAAAAACTTCAAAACCGTACGAAGGGTGCCTGGGTTACCCATATAAGCCTACCCTGCCTACCCTACATACTCTTATATTATTTAGATACTTTGTCGTTTGTATTTTTTATACAATCGTAGATTCCATAACGCGAGTAAAACCTTAGAGCCCAGCTTTAGAGGAATAAAATTCAAATAAAATAATATTAAAAATAACGCTACTTGCATAGTCTATTACACGTTATTAGCTGCTCCAACTTCATACATTGCATAACAAATACCTATCACAAGAAACAAAATACGAATTTATTTTGAGTTGGTTTCTTTATGGCACATAGTTATTATAACAAACAACTACTTACATTTTTTTCCTTTTTTGGTTTTCCTTAAATAAGGAAATTTGTATTGAAATAAAATCTTTAAAATAAAACACTAAAATCAATAAACGTATTCAAAAAGATATTTACTTTTTCATGTATAAGGTATTTGTGAAGATTAATAGTTCCGACTTGAGTAATAACTTTCACTATTGATCGATATATCGATATTACTTTCTCCTCCCTAGGCGACAATAACTACGATAACATTATGTCACATCACTATCACTACATTGTACCCCTGCCCCCGCCCCGTATCGTGCGGTGCGATAGAGAGAGTTGCAA
Source organism: Schoenobius gigantellus (assembly GCA_963935595.1). Classification (NCBI taxonomy): domain Eukaryota; kingdom Metazoa; phylum Arthropoda; class Insecta; order Lepidoptera; family Crambidae; genus Schoenobius; species Schoenobius gigantellus. The sequence goes on along the minus strand of OZ012553.1, from coordinate 24,058,270 downwards.
GAAATGGTCGAAATTGCCTACAATTCCTGTTTGAAATATTGTTTCGGGCGATAACTGTTTTACCCCCCTAAACCTTTATGAAATTAGACGCTTTTGGTGTCATTAGATTCAGTATACCTTAATCTATGTTTGTACGTTTTGCTTTTTTTTTAATTCAGTATAATTTAGTCAAAAAAAGACAAAAATGCTCAAGGTAGTTTTTAAGTCGAAAATATAGATATTTAGATGCTAATAACTTATATTCTGAGCAATATTTCTTCAAAATCAAAACGTACAAACCTAGTTTATCATTATATCTACAAGATTTCCAAAAATTATAAAAATTGGACTATGTTTAGAAGGAGAAAAGCGTTATCGCTTTTTGTATGAAAATTTACAGCTTCACGATCCTCTTAACGTCATAGAATCCATTGAATTCTTTGTGTATCAATGATATGATATTTCGAATAAAATTATATGACATGTGTTACGAATGCGAAGATATTGAGAACGTGTGTTTTTCATAAGAATAACTAGTAAATCATCTGAGGTGTATTTGCTTGACAATTTAAGCCAGTCCGTAAACACGTAGGCACGAGTACCTACATTTCGACACTGAAAAGATTTCGCTAAATTCTTTTGTGCCTGTGGAGAAATTCCTCGGGGGAACTATAAGCTGGAGCGTGTTATTTTTGCGAAGCTCAGAAAGTTTACTTATGTAAGTAAATGTTTGTTTTGTAATACCTAAGTACAAGGTTTAGTTTTAAAAGTAGATTTGTATACCTACGAACTATATACGTTACAATACAAAAGTCAATATGCCTAGCTTAGAATAAGATGCCTAGCTATAACAAGACATGGAATTTCATTAGGAAACGCACTTATGGAGGTATAAAAAGGTACTTAATACTTACTGAATGTTTTTGGTCAAATTAGGTATGTGTTTTACAATAAGACACGTGTCTCAGAAAAATACTGTCAAGCCAGAATAGAGAAAGACAGAATACCTAACATATACTTATTTAAAATTTCTATCAAAATTCAATTTTTAATATCAATAATCAATAAACTGTTGTAATGATAAAATACTTAGGTTGGGATACCCTAGACTGTTTTTTTTTACAAAGCGCTCAAAAGATAAAAATTTTTAATACTTAAATTATCAAAATTATTATTTGATAATTTTCAAATAAATGATCACGGTGTAGGTACCTGTGTGTGTGTGTGTACTAACAGTAGGTAACTATTGACATAGGTATAGGTACCTATTTTGGTTTGAAAGTTTGTATAAGAAAGCACTTTAAAAAATTTATTTTGATTGAATGTGGAGTTTTATATTTTTGAGTTTGCCTTTTCTTTGAGAATGATAAATAAATTGAAAAATTAATAAATCAACACAAGGAAAAAGTTCGTCTCCGGCGGGTATCGAGCCCGCATATTCAATATAGGTACCGTGTTAATGCCGCCAGCACCGAGGTTTTACCAGCCTCGACGAAATTTTCACTAGGTATACCTACATTGATCTCTATTGACGTCGCTGTTAATAACTACAACGACTACTACAATAGTACCTACATATAATGTTCTGTGGTATTAACTGATTGCAGGGCCTCTAATGTCGAGCATCTAACTAAGTATAAATTGACGGTTATACAATTCGACGGATAAGAACCAAGACCCCTATCTACGCATGTAAATAGGTGGTCTTGGTTCTTAACCGTCGAAATGTGTTTCGTCAGGACAACATTTGCTTATACAATGCAAAATACCATCTTGTATTTCGTTTCCTCGCAGTATTAAAATCGGTGAGGGCGAGATGGCGCTATACGCTGCTAGCTAGAGCCGTGTCTCTGTAGGTATCAATATTACAGTCTGATTTTTACGATTTTTAATTCGACGAAATTCTGACATTTCAGAAGTGTTGCCAACATTGAAAAACTCTTCCTAAAAAGGGAACATTTTAGCAAAATAAAGAATAAACCTTTATGGAATTTAAGGTTTTAATTAGAAAAACTAAGACAAGAAATTACTGATAATTGTAAAATGGTAATAACATTGTTTAATATCATATTATTGAAGTTACAATAATTGTCAAGGAAATTAATTTTCTGTTACTGGGAGGGATCCCTGTTCAATAATCCATAGGCTTAGAGCATTCATACGGGAGACGGCAAGACTGGGCGAACCCCTCTGCCAATTTACGCTGACCATATTATTGGCGCCTCTTCACAATGGCCCATGATGGCCCATCAAATGATCGTCCATCATTGCCGCCATGATCGGGCAACTCTCCACACAATCGTGAACATTCATTTACTAACTGTTTACTGTTATGATAAGACGTCTATCAAAAATATTTTACAAAAACTAAAAACCGACTTCAAAAACACTGAAAAGTTAAAAATAATATAAGAATAGGTACAAACAAGATCACACTTCTATATTGAAGTCGGTGCAAAATGATGATCTCCTCGAAAGTCTTAAAATTTGTCACCGACTTCAATATAGAAGTGTGATGTGATGACATCAGATCCTGATTTTGGTAACCTTGGAAACACCCCAGACCCCCTAGACAAGATGCCTTTCGATAATCGCTAACGCAATCGCTAGAAGGAAAATGTATGCGATTTGACATAAGCCCTCGTTTAGCTTTCGAGCGCAATTGTCAAATCTCATACATTATCCATTTAGCGATTGCGTTTGCGATTATCGAAAGGCATCTTGTCTAGGGGGGCAGGAGTATTCTCTATCAAATAAACAAAAATGAAAATCGGTCCACAATTGGCGGAGTAATCGCGTAACATACACACAAAACACGTTGGACAAACCTTAAAATTTAAGGGTTTTCCTCGATTTTCATGGGATCCCATCATCAGATCCTAACTTTGGTGACCATGGGACTACCCTTGGAGTATACTCTATCGAATACAAAAATAATTTTGAAAATCGGTCCACAATTACAAAAATTAATCGTAAGCGTAATCGCGTAACATACACACAAAAAAAAACATAAGCATCAAATTGAGAATCTCCTCCTTTTTGAAGTCTGTTAAAAATGGACATCGAAGAGATTATCGCGGCAGCGGCAATATTTTTACTTAGCTCTTATAATCATCTACTTAATGTGCGTGAAAAAAGAAACATCATATGAGTAAAATTTATTTACCGAGAAGTCTACACTGTACTCGAGACAAATACGTACTGAGTAATCGGCGATTGTGTGGACGCGTATGCCATCATGGGCCATCATTCCTTTGATGTACCGACAATTCGCCGATTGCTCACAATTACCGGCGATGATGGCCGATCATAGACAATCACGCCCTCTACACAATCGTGATTGTGTATACTTGGCCATCATAGGCCATTGTGAAGAGGCGCCATATGACCATACACGTAAAGGAATTATGGCCCATGATGGCATACGCGTCCACACAATCGCCGACTATTCAATACGTATTTGTCTCGAGTACAGTGTAGACTTCTCGGTAAATAAAGTTTACTGTATGATGTTTCTTTTTTCACGCACATTAAGTAGTTCGATGATTATAAGAGCTAAGTAAAAATATTGCCGCTGCCGCGATAATCTCTTCGATGTCCATTTTTAACCGACTTCAAAAAAGGAGGAGATTCTCAATTCGATGCTTATGTTTTTTTTGTGTGTATGTTACGCGATTACTCCGCCAATTGTGGACCGATTTTCATATTTTTTTTGTATTTGATAGAGTATACTCCTGGGGTGGTTCCAAGGTCTGGATCTGATCTCAAAATCAGGATCTGATGATAGGATCCCAAGAAAATCGAGGAAAACGCTAATTTACTTAAAAGTAGCGTTTTCCTCGATTTTTTAAATTAGGGTTTCTTTCACTAAAATGATAGCATTCACTAAAAAATAAAAAATATTTTACAAAAAATAAAAACCGACTTCAAAAACACTGAAAAGTTAAAAATAATATAAGAATAGGTATACATATAAACAACATCACACTTCTATATTGAAGTCGGTGACAAATTTTAAGACTTTCTAGGAGATCATCGTTTGGCACCGACTTCAATATAGAAGTGTGATGTTGTTTGTACCTATTCTTATATTATTTTTAACTTTTCAGTGTTTTTGAAGTCGGTTTTTAGTTTTTGTAAAATATTTTTGATAGACGTCTTATCATAACAGTAAACAGTTAGTAAATTAATATTCACGATTGTGTGGAGAATTGCTCGATCATGGCGGCATTGATGGACGATCATTTGATGGGCCATCATGGCCCATTGTGAAGAGACGCCTCGATCATGGCGGCAATGATGGACGATCATTTGATGGGCCATCATGGGCCATTGTGAAGAGGCGCCTATATAAAACTATTTGACGCGCGGCCGCTGCCATATGGTGTCGTTTTCATGTCGCACTAAGAGCTCCAAAAAAATGGTTAAATGTGCAGTTTCCTCTTGCAAAAGGTGATCCAGCTACTCAAATCTTCGAGATTATGGCGTTTCCTATCACATTTAAGTATAAAATATACATTACCGTGTTTCATTTGTTTACATTTTGAGGTATTTTTTATGCCGTTACGATAGAAAAATACAATGGTACGATGGTAGCTCAATACAATACACGGGCATTATATTATCTGTGACACGGGCATTATTGCTTAGTGCTGGGACAACGTGAGTGAATGATGCTGATTCATATTTTTATTTATCATTCATTCACTCCGGAGTTTGTTTAACCAGATATAAGACTAAAATAGAAATTCACGTGAATTTCTATTTTAATCTTATATCTGGTCTAATATAAAAAACCAACAAAAAATATCAAGAAAATATTATATTATTACCTATTATATTGCTCAACTTTGCTTTGTAGTTTAAAAAATCTTTTTCTATGCAATATACTTTTTTTCTTTATTTAATGGCCGTACACCTCATGGTTAAGTCGGCCATACAATATACATACTTACTCTAAACAATTTTTTGACTGTATCTCACTTGATTTTAAGCCTATTAAATAATCTATATTGGTATTTTACAAAATGCAATGTAAGTTTACTCCAGATAGAAAAATGTCAATAACGTCCTCTAAATTTTAGTTTGTAGTTGAGGTCATAAGTACAAAAAAAATATTATTTTTTTGTACTTTTAGTTTTTTGTTTAAAAGGCTGAAAAGATGCAAAATGTTCATAAACTTTCAAGTATATTTTATTCAACTGTACTTCTACTTAATTTTACACGTGGACTGAAAAATTAAATAGAAGTACAGTACAGACCAGACAGCATACAAGATAGAAAAACTATTGTTTGCGGTCACCGTTAACCGCGTTTTCGTTTCGTTTCCGCGTTGCATTGCGATTTCATGCCACCTGCTTTATGCAGCAAGCTCTTGGGGACATTAGTAAAGAGCACAAAGCAAGTGATTGTCGTCATCGTCGTCGTCAGAGAAAATTTTAATAATGCAACATCATTATTAAAATCACACAATAAAGCTTTTTCTTCTTATTATAGTGGCTTTGAAGTTTGTACGGGCAATGTAAACAAAAACACTTTCAACGTCACGTTATGACAAATGAACAACATATAACATGTCTTACTATATGTAAATAAAAACTTTCATAGTAGTAAACATCTACTAAGCTAAAATGGTAAAATTAACGCCACATACGTGTAGCAAGGAATTTTATGTTTACTTTAACTCACATTTTTTGGTGCAACTTAAAGGAAAATGCCCGATATCGTCCCAAGTGTTATAACACGTTGGGCCCTATCACAAATAAAAGGTTTTCTAGAATACTAATTTTGTTTGTATAGCAGTAAGTTGCCACCTCGTGCTTTTTACTTGCACGAGATAGCAAATTTCTACCATACGAGCAAAGCTAAACGAAAAAGTGCCTACCTATTAAACATGTTTATAACTATGTAGGTAGATATATAATAAAATCAGAAATTAGTTCTTGGTAGTAACAATTCTCACGTAAAACATCTAAGACATTCCCGGTAGACCCCCACCCTCCCACTGCACCCCGCGCTAACTTGTTTCGACGGGTTCAGATAGAAGCGTGGCGCAAGTCAAGTCACACTAGCCATTGTTTTGATCGCACTCCGGAGTGTCGTTCTGTTATTTGTTTACTGACTTTTCATTGTACCTTTATTTTACTTTGACCATGACTAATTACTTGATGTATTTTGATGTAAATAAACCAGTTACATTTATCATAGTGTGTGGTATTCTACTAGTGAAGCCCTTTCATTTGATACCCATATTAAGAGAGCTGTGAAAAAATACGTAATCCACCATTTTGTGGCGGCGGCTATCTTGGATCGATAGTCATCAAACATAGCATCCCCGAGAGGTGATAAAAATTATGATAACGCATCGGAGCGCTTACTATCTTTTGTCTTTCTTTTACTGAAAATATAAATTCGTCCCCTCCCCCCATCAAAACATTATACCTACGCCTATGACTGAAAATATATATTTATTTCAGTCGATCAGCTAAATAGCAAGTGAAATTGCTGTATTTGACACAAAAACTAATTAAATCATTTTAATAATAATTAGCAGGCCTCGCTTTGTACTAATTTAAGAAACCCTGTCTTCATTGTATTTTTATTAACTCTAGCCGAACAGGGTATAGTAGTATTCAATATAGGCCTGTAAAGGTCTATATTGAATAAAGATTTTTGAGTTTGAGTAATAAAAATACAATTTATTGTAACATTTCAATCATTCACTCACGACGACCCAAATAGTTACTCATTCTTTGTGTCACATCACTAGGGACATTAATTCTTTGTGGTGGGGATTGCGTAGATACACGTTAATTTGTCGATGTGTGTGTGTTTCTTCATTATAGGGTAATATTTTCATAGTGTGTGTTCGTAAACATTTTCGTAGTGTGCGTAGCGAGTTTACCTCGCCTCCCGCGAAAAGTGGCAGAAAAATTTATACTGCGATTTGTTGCGTACCGCATCCATAGGTTAAATGATCTAAGTCCATAGGTTGCCAACCTTTTTTTAGAAAAATCTCTTCGTTTGTTTTTTGCTTCTTCTAAGAGCCAATATAACAAGATGTCAAATTTTAAATTAAAAAACTGTTTACGCCGCGTCATGCACCGCGGTACGAGTTGAGCAAATTGAAACAATTAATATTAGAGGGCATATAGCTGAAAAATGGCAAAAATGCAGAAAAAATATTATTAAAGAAGAGGATAAAATGTGCCCTCTTAATGATCTGCTGGATAGTGTGTGTGATTTTTTTATAATCCGAGTTGATAATGATGATGACGACAATGATGATATACCTAAGTGATGATAATTAATAAATATTTTTATTTGAGAAATATGTTGTTTTACTCTGTTTTTCCATTTAGCATTTAAAAAATTTACATTCTACTCGTAGCTAGTGTGCATTACTAAGTGCACAAAACAAACACTATTTACAATGTCATTAATTGATCTAATTCTGTTTCATATTTTTTGTTATTAAATATTAAAAAAAAATCTAAGCAGAAAAGGCTATTTATATCTGATTTGTCTATGGATGTCATCTGTCAGAATTCCGTCGAATTAAAAATCAGACTTTAGTCGTGTCTCTGTATCAGATAAGCATCACCAGTTTGCTCGTGCTGACATCTGATATTAGCCTCGTTTTACGTATTTTATTATAAGAAATGTTAACGTTTATCCACGCTAATTGTGACAAATGAAACGGTAGGAACTGATTTTTCGTGTTGAATTTTGACGTCTCACTAGTTTAGTCCAGTAACTTAATATTTCAAATAATACAAATCAGTATTGGCTTAAACTATAAATATCTTTCAATAAATTTTTGATCCGCTGTTTGAAAAATGTTTTTGATTTATGAAAAAGAAAATCCAAATGTTAAATTTGAAAGCTGTCAAAAAGTGGTACCTACTATTTAGTCGAGATTTAAGCCTGATATTTAGCCACAGACGTATAAAGGGAAGCCGTGTTATATTTTAACCAATTTTACCAAATGACAATTGGGATGATGAGTGAATTCTAATTTTTACGTTTCGTCATTAAATATTAAAATACCGTGGAAAAGGATGAAGTCCTGTGAAATTAGAATTAAAATCGGCTTAGAAATACATACATTAGATACAAGCATTTTAAGTTGTTAATTTGGAAGCGATTAGACAGAGAGATCCGACATGAACCGTGACGTCACTGTTTAGTACGGCCAAATAAACTCCATGTAAATTGCCGTTTTGCTAGAAAGAGATGGAGAAAAATATTTAATACCTTATATCTTGGTTGTTTTTTTAGTTATTTGAAAACCGATTTTTTCTTTTAGTTTATTATATCAATGAGCTTCTATTAAAGCAAAACAAAAATAATAGTCATCTAGCCTATTCATCTTGCGACCAACTTAATGTGATATGCCAAAAAGACAAATAAGTACTACTCATCTCTACACAGTTTTGTGCTGTATGATAGAAAGAGAAATAACACAATGAATTCTTAATGTTTCTTCTATGCTTTAGTTATTGTTCTGAGCAGAGGACTCATCTATTAGCATGTGCGTTTGATGGTTTGATGTTAACTTTTCGTGGCAAAAATGTTTAAGTGGAACACACGAAACCAGCACGAAAAGTGTTGATGCTAAAAGTGTTGAAAATGTTGCAAATCCGTGCTTATCTGGAACGCGCCTATTGTTTTTCTTCAAGCAATTATGCCAAGGCCCAAGGATTGCGTTTCGTGCACATGTACCAAACCTACTTTTATGCCCTCTGCGTGACACATACATAATAATTGAATCGTTGACTGGTAGAGAATGCCATATGGCATTAAGTCCGCCAATTGTACATTTGTTTTTTATTGTGCAATAAAGTTTAAAAAAATAAATAATGAATCAAAGCAAATATAAAAGCAAATTCTTGGAATGTTTCCTTATAGCCCAACATTTCTATGAAAGCGTCCGTGTTGTTCTGGACTACCTACTTAAAGTCAGTGTTGTGACTTGTGAATACGCTAAAGCTTGTAGTGATAATGACGCTTAAAAGCATGAAGGCCTATCATAACTCGATGAGGCTGCAAAGGTTATCTGAGACCAACATCAGCCAATCGGACGTACAAGGCGACAAAGCTACGCCGATAGTATCGCCTTGCATAACAGCCACTCGTTCTGTCAAGCTCGTGTTACTGCTCCTAATGTTCAAGTTGATATTTAATTTTCTACGCAACTGGTCGAGTTAATTTTTAAGCTCACCTGCGATAATGTCACTGGTTTTAATGCTTTATGACATAGACAAATTGAGCCGTTTACAAGTCCAAGATTTCATAATGTCTTTGAACACATCCCAGTGGGATTTGTGGTTGAGGTAGCGCCACCTAGTAGCTACTAGATGGCTCAGTCCCATACACAGTGGCGTAACGTAACTATAGGGTGGCAAGGGTAGCGAAATGCCACGGGCCCCCGACTGGAGGGAGCCCCGGCCGCGAGCTCAGAATAACATAACATTATGAACAAAATTTTTCACGTAAGTACTTAAAAAGACCATAATTATACAAATTCAAACTTATCATTAAGATTTTAACACATTCAAACATTGATTTACTACCGTAAATCAATGAAAAAAAAATTGAAAACTGCTTTGTGTGACATATATATGAAAGGTCTTGTTGTGAAGATCTTAAATGTACTTTTTTGTAATTTTAAAATAAATAGTTTCCAAGTTGTTCAAGAAAATAGACGAAAATTGACCAATCCCCCCCTCATCTCCGAAACTACTGAACCTAAAATTTTGAAAAAAATACAGAAATTAGTTTTCTACTTAGAGATTATAGGAAAACCTATAAGAAGTCCATGATATTAAAATAACATGGTAAATCACTCAATATAGTTACCTATAGTACCTATAGTAAATCATCGTACGGAACCCTCTTCACGCGAGTTCAACTCGCACTTGGCCGGTTTTTTTTATCAGACAGTCGACACAGAGTCTTGTATTGACGCCGCAATGACTAGTAATCAAGTTGATCGTGACAGATTTTTTCTTAGACAATAACCCCTCGTACATTTCTCTGACGCTACTACGGCGAAGGAAAACATCGTGAGGCAACTTGCATACATCTGCGAAGAAATTCAATGGTGTATGTGAAGTCAACCAATCCGCACTGGGCCAGCGTGGTTGACTAAGACCTAATCATGTGTATGGAGTTCTCTTATTACCTAAATACCTATACCAGCCATACTCTACCTGCACATTGGTTGCGTTTTATGCAGCGGCGCATAAAGCTTGAAACAAACTATTGTGTCGTGTTGTGTTGTGACGCGTCAGAAGCGTATATTTTAAATGGCTAGAAACACATTAGCGAGCGCCACGACACAACACACTGTAATAATGTGTTTCTAGCCATATTAAATGTATGCAACCGATACGCTTCTGACGCGTCACAATCACAACTATAGAATAGAGTTGCCAACTCCCGTTCACAGATATCCGGGACATTAAAATTTTTTATGCGGGACTTGGCCAAAAAAAGCGGGACCTGCCTACAAATGTACAGAAACGAGAAAAAAACGAAATATAAATTAAATCAGTTTTATTTAACGTTAAATTAAAAAAAATACAAAATGATAATTATAACACCACATATTTATATTAATCAGTAATTAAAGCACTTTTCTCGATCAACTGAGCAAAATCACCATTAGTTTTTATTTTTGAAAGAGTACCTACCTACTTATTTTATAATCCTTTATTATACACAGTTACAATGGTGATAAACAAGAAACATTTGTACAAAGGCGAGCTTATCTCTTCCAGCTAACCCTAGCATCAGTTAAAAATAAATGTAGTTAGCGAGATCATTGTCTAACCAACCAAGTTTATTGAAAGATGGTACAAAAAATAATAATTTTGCGTACCTACCAAAATACATACCAATAAATATATATTATATGTCGAAGAGCCATGTGCTTCCCCGCTTGTCGGCTGAGATATCTCCTCCATATTCCCAAAGAAACACGCTTCCAAGAAAGATAACAACGCACACGGATAGTTAATGCACAGCTTAATTTAATTTCACTAATTAATTATCAAAATAAAAGATGATCACTTTGATTTTCACCGATTACTAAACGCACGTGGTGATCCCAGAGATGACGTTACACAAGCGACCGTTCGACTTGCTCGTCCCAAACTCAACTGCCCATGTCGCTCTGTCTACTCATCTGCCAATGTCAAATATGTCAATACATGACAACTCTGTAACGCCATCTCTGATTTCACCCAGGTACACTACCTGACGTGCCATTAACAGTCGGTAACATTACCGACATGTTACTAGATGGCGCTACTCTAGCCGTCACTAGGTAGCATCACTCCGACACGGCCATCCTGCTTGTTCACTCGTCCTCGAGTGACTCATCTGCAAGAGAAAGCCACAAGAGTAGTAACCGTTTCGCTCGGCTATTCCTGACAACATTTTGATTTCAGAGGAAACATGTTAAAATTAAAATCGCGACAGGAGCACAAGACAAACAGATGGACTAATTATTTAAAACAGTGCTTCTCCTCACCACATCATCCACTACTCCACAGCAGTAGCAGGCACACTCACATTATCCATTATCGTCATCTGACGACTGCACACACCTTGAGTAAGCACTCTTCATCACCTTCGGCCAATAACGGAATACCATACCATCAGAAACAATTCTGACAGCGCACACACCATACCATCAGAAACAATTCTGACAGCGCACACACCATATAAACAGTGTCATAGACACTCTTCGTTATTTCCGAAGCATGACGGAACACAACAAAACTCTGTTTGTCTTATGCTTACATAAAATAAATTTAACATTACCTACTTAACTTGAAGCAGAGCCCTGGTCCTCGTCTACAGTCTCAACATCAGAAGGAATGCAACCTTCCGGCACACTACCGCAAACGGCCATGAGCAGCTGTAAGTACGCCCTAAATTCAAGGCTTAGAGTTCATACCTGTCACCATTCAAAACCTCTGCCACTCCGAACGGCCCCCTATATTTTGCGTTCAACCCAGTCCAGCTACATTCCCCGTTTTGCAACAGTACAAAGTCACCCACTTGAAATTTTCAGAGCTGTGCCTTCGCATTGTCAAATCGGTCCCAAACAAATCACAAAGAGCGCTCCTCTCGATGCTGATCACAGCACGTTCTCGCACATTAGAGAGGTCAAGGCCATAGTCAGTGTCGTCCACAAACATCAAGTCAAGAGGTCTGGACACCCTTCCTATTAACGGCTTCAAAGCACTGAATTCCGTGACACGATTCACTGAACAATTCAATGCCAATCGAACATCAGGAACAGACCGCCGCCAAGAGGCCCCTCCGCTGTTTTCCACAGCTGCCAACACACTTCTGAGCGTGCTCCTTGTGCGCTCCGCCCAGCAATCCGCTCGTGAACCACCGGTCGCAACAACATGAAGGTGAGGTGCAGAATTCGCGAAACTTAACACCGGCAAAGCATCCACCCTGGTCAGTAACAACACGCATGGGCGCGCCAAACAAAGAAACACCACACTTCAGCGCCCTGACACTACCCGTCGCGTCAATAACTTTGGTGCATGCGACACAACAGAACAACCTTAGTAAAAGTGTCGATCAACACGAAAGCGCACTCCTTGCGGTCACTCCTGTCGCTCAGTCCACCCGCAGCACCAATATGGACTATGTGCCATGGCACCGCGATTCCAGGGATTGGGCGGAGCCGAGCCCGTATCCCACCAGAATGGGACCCGGACACGCAGCGCAATCGCCAACAAATCTGTGAACAAACTTTGTCATGGCGCTCAAACCAAAACCAATCCCTAACCTTTTCCAGGGCCCTTGTAAACTTTCGCCCGTGATGGCAATGCCCGAAATGTTGACGTATTACCCGTGGTCCCACCAACATGTCCCACTGCTATGACACACAGTGGCCCCACGGGTAATTCCTCGAAATGTTCAACCGCGTCGATGACCACTAGAGTTTCCAACTAGTATGAGTGGCATTTAGATACAGCGGCCGTCGTGCGTTGCTATAATAAGCGACGGCATGACGTCTTCTTTCGTGAACCTGCATCAGTACCGCTCCATATCCGATGGAGCTTGCTTTGATGTGAAGCTCAATGGGTTTATCAGGATCAAACAAGGTAATAATTGGTTCACTAGTCAATGTCGAAACAACCTTCTGCCGCACGGTCTTATGCTCAGGGGTCCATTTGATGGTACCCTTGACAGGGCTCGTTAATGCATAGAGGTGCCATAATTTCCGAAAATTTCGGAATGAACTGCCTAAAATATATCGCGAGGCCAATGAACTGGCGCAACTGAGTGACTATCTCAGGGGGTGGAAGGGCTACTAATGCTTCAATCTTCTTTGGGTTGGATCTAATCTGACCTTTGCTGACTTCGAACCCCAGATACTCCACCGTTTGTTTCAGAAAGGAGCATTTTGAAGTTAAACGAAAACCCAGTGTTCATCAAAGTGGTAAGTACGGTTAGAACCCTATGCAAAGCCTTATCGATATCAGAGCCACCTTACACCAAGATATCGTCCGTATTGGCAAGCTCACCAAGAGCCTTTATTACGACACCCTGAAAAACAACAGGAGCATTGCGCAGACCGAATTAAGATTTCAAAATGACCCTCCGAAGCAATGAATGCAGACTTCTGGAATCTGGATGAACTGGTACCTGATGATAGCCACTAACCTTATCTAAAGTTGTGAAATAGAAACTACCGTGCAGTCCGGCAATTAAAGGCAACGGGCACCCATCAGGCACAGTATTATCCTTAAGCTCTCCGTATTCCACGCACACTCGGTCTGCGCCATCCTTCTCTTTCACCAACAAGATGGGGCTCGCAAATGGGGATGAATTGGGGCGTATCACGTTAGTAGCCAAAAGTTCGTCAATTTTACCACGAAACACCCCTTGCTCCTCCGGGCCCAATCGATATGAACGTCTGCAAACCGTTCTGTTAAACGGATCCCCTAAACGGATTCGCATAGGCTCCATATTCGCGGTGGAATTAGGAGTGCCGTCAACAAAGTAACCTTTAAACTAATTCAAGAGAAAAATTAATTTCCGTTTATGTTCGATGTCAAAGCGTCCGCCTCCCAATCCGACACTGAAAGACTCCTCAATCAAAGAACACTGCTCCCGAGCCACAACAAAAAGAAAACGCTCACCAAAACAAGCCAAAACTCCAGAAGGTGCGCCAACAACTCACAAGTCCACGCACCGCCGTCCACAGTCCGCCGCAGCACCCCCAGTGCTTGCAGCATCCCTGTTGTCCGACGCGAAACAGCGCGACGCAATGCGGCCAACCTTGATACACAGAAGGCTTCTTCACAGCTTCTAACACGCAAGCAATGTCTCATTTTGTTGCTCCACTATTGTTTTCCATATGTTTTCATCGCTGTCCACTCTGATTTGGGGCTGGTTGCATCTCACTTCTGATGTCGAAGAGCCATGTGCTTCCCCGCTTGTCGGCTGAGATATCTCCTCCATATTCCCAAAGAAACACGCTTCCAAGAAAGATAACAACGCACACGGATAGTTAATGCACAGCTTAATTTAATTTCACTAATTAATTATCAAAATAAAAGATGATCACTTTGATTTTCATCGATTACTAAACGCACGTGGTGATCCCAGAGATGACGTTACACAAGCGACCGTTCGACTTGCTCGTCCCAAACTCAACTGCCCATGTCGCTCTGTCTACTCATCTGCCAATGTCAAATATGTCAATACATGACAACTCTGTAACGCCATCTCTGATTTCACCCAGGTACACTACCTGACGTGCCATTAACAGTCGGTAACATTACCGACATGTTACTAGATGGCGCTACTCTAGCCGTCACTAGGTAGCACCACTCCGACATATATATATATATACTAACGTAAAAATATACAACATATATTACCTACATAAAAATGAAGCAAATAATATATATGTTACCGGCAATGTGTATAATCCGGTATTGTATACAATGCCTAGGCAATGTATAGAATACCTAAAACGGGCAGGTAAAGTATGAAATAGAATTTATTTTACACTTTACCTAGGTATTCTATACAATGCCAAACTTGCAGCAGGTAATGTAACACTCGAACGCATTTGTGGTTATTACAAACAAATAAGTACGGTAAGCTTCATAGAACCCTGACACCCTTCCTGAAATTAAATCCTTTGACAAGAGACGGCACGGCGCCAAGGCGCCGCGATCAAAGTAAGTTCGCTTAGATAATGTCGGTACACCCGAACGCAATTGTGTTTAATAAAACAAAATACGAATAAAAATTATCGGGACACACAAGCTAGGTGCAAAGATAATTTTAATCAAAAATATGCGAAAGTAGGTAAATTCAAAGTAAAATTACACCACAATTCTTCATCACTCGAACTGTCAGAGTTACTACCACCCGTATTTTTAATAAGAGAGCCATTATCACGCTCTGAATCCAAAACAAAATATTTAGGTACTTATTTTCTTTTGTAATTGCGTGAACTACGTATACTTATGTTCCACATAAATGTGGAATTACCTTTTTTATTAATACTTCCTTTTAGTTTGACTTACGGCTGGAGCGTCTGTAGGTTGCTACGGAGGTAAGTACATAGGTGTAATTTATCCAGAATCTTATCAAATGTCGGATTTTTTGAGGATAAATTCAATTCGTAGTACAACAGTTCACAAACACAATCTTTCACTACGGAGGCGCTTCGATATAAAACTGTCAATTTCACTATCGGGTGTACGCCGCACGCGGTAGCCTTTGTAAATAAAATTAAATCCTTTGACAAGAGGCGGCGCGGCGCGGGCGGCGTCAATGCGGGGTGCGCTAAAGAGCGGCATTATCTAAGCTAGCGGACTCTTAAGGCGCATATAGCCGATTTACAGGAAATGCGAAAGATTTGAAATGGAAACTGTATGAACAAAAAAAAACTTATAAATCTAAATTTCAATATTAAACTGTACAATTAATTTATTATTGTTGTTTTTTACGACTCATTGCAGTAAAAAAGTAGTTAGTAATAATTTTATTAAAATTAAATACTTCAAGCTGTTTTTTATTAGGGTTCCGTAGCCGAATTACAAAAACGGAGCCCTTATAAATTCTTCATGTCTGAAGCTTCAAATGTCCAAAGTGCGCATGATGAACACATGGCCATCCCAAATATTAAGAATGTTGTTGAGCCTACGAATGTCGAAAATCTTCCTTGTGAGGTAAATGATCAAGCGTTACATGATCCGAATTTGGTATCAGTACGAGAGGAGTCATTGAGTTGTGCACTTATATGCTGTGTTTGTTCCGAGGAGACAACAGGTGGTCATTCGTGCAGAATGTGCAATAGGCCTATTCATACTATTTGTGCTGCTCCGGAAGAAAATATTGCAGAAGGTTTTGGATCCAAAGTTGCTTGTCCTTTATGCGCAAAAAACGCCTTTTCGATAGAAAACCGCATCAGAGCCAAAGAGAATTTGATAGTACAAGCTCAGAAAATGCTTAAAACTTCTGAAAAAAAATTCCCTCCCGTATCGTTGGGTACCACTGTACGCATTCCTGTTCCAGAAGTCGATAGAGGTCGTGGTGATGCTCGCAATATACTGGCTGTAGTATTACACAAAACTGATTACGATCTATATCAACTAGGCACAAAGCAAGGCATTGTCAAGACATTGTATTCAAGACAACAGTTCACTGTTTGCCATCAGAAATTACTGCAAGAAGAAGACGTCCCCAATCTGGAAACGACACTCCGTACAGTTGCGACTTTGCAATCTACGGGGACAGGACAGGGCTTTGTGAAATGTAGCTGCAAAAAAAACTGTGACTCTAAAAAGTAAAAGTTTGTCGTGTAAGAATAAATAAAACCTACTTTTACTTAAAATTGTGAATGCCTATTAGACCTACTTTTTGTTATAACGAGAATTGTTTTGTTTGTGAAGTTCAATTACAAAATTACTTATATTATGTTAAAAGATACTTGTAATGTTATGTTACAAACAAGAAGAATTTTAAGTGTCCTGTTATTTTTTTGTGATTTTAAAGTTGATAATAAAGTTTATTTCAAGTAAATACAACATGTTTTATTTGTCCGCTATTTGATAAGTAAGTCTGTTAAGATTTATTGATATTAACCGGCTTACCTAACATTAGTTTAGTCTTAAGATTTATTTATTTTACACATTACCGGTGAACCAGCAGGTATTCTATACAGTCCCTAGGAATTGTATACAATACCTAGGTAAAGTATGAAATGGACAATGATATTCATGATATTTCATACATTGCCTGGATGCCCCAGGGATTGTATACAATACCTGAATTATACACATTGCCGGTAACATATACATAAATACATACATACTACAAAATATAATTGAGATATAAATTAAGATGAACTTGAAAGTAAGTGAGCTTTCAACTTGCGCTTGAACGATATATGATGGAGGTGCTTTCTCGAATGTAGGCAGGCAGGTCATTCCAGGGGTGCGATGTCAGACAACCTCCTTGTGGTGCACCCTGGGCAACCCGGCAGATTCTCTGCCGCGGGCTAATAGTCTGACGAGAGGACCCCCATATGGGGCGTGGGATGGCCCGGCGGGCCACTTCGTGTGGCCACCCGCTTCATGCGGGGAAGGGCGAAGTCCCCTCTTCTTATGTTAAGAAGAGGTGTGGCTCTCGCTGGAAGCCGATCCCGGCGGCTACATCTAGTGGTAGTAGGGTCGAGGCGAGTTTCTCGCCATGGCGCTTCGCGCCCGTTGGGGATTTCCCCGAGCTTCGGCTCACCCGCGCGGCGGTGGATCCAGTGGGATCTGCCGTCGGGCAACCCGTTACCCGCACTGAGCGGGCCGGGGGCCCGGCGCACTGAGCGTCGGGCCGCGTGGAAGACAACCACAGTAAAAAACCAGTTGCGGGGTGTTGAGCGGCGCAATTCTGCGCCGCTCCACAAAGCAGCAGAGCTAGGCGGAGAGTCCGGCAACGGACATGTCACGGGCAGGGGGTCAGCGGGAATAAGGCCTGGCTGTTGTCCCCTTCCCTCTGTCTTGTGACCGACGGAGGAGCTGCTGGGGGGTTTTTAGTGGGTAGATCCGGGCCGGGTACGGCCTAGGGAGTCCCACATATCCTCGTGGTTTGGCTCGACCACGAGGAATGCGTAAATGCATTTTCCCCCTCCCAAAAAAAAAAAAAAAAAGGCAGGTCATTCCAGAGATGAGCAGCTCGGATGGAGAAGGAGTTAAGGAAAAACTTTGAATTCGATTGGGGGACATCAAGAGGATTTACAGAAACAGGAACGTTTGGATCGAGGACCAGGTGGGAGTAAGTGGAAACGGGACCGCAAATATTGGGGGAAATCACGATTGTGTAAAATTTTTGTACATGAGGTTGAGGATGTGCATGTTCCTTCGAAGCCGAACAGGGAGCCACTGAAGCTTAGAGCGAAACTCGGACACGTGATCGTACTTACGGAGACCAAAAATGAACCGGATTGCTAAAATTTGAAGACGCTCCAGTTTATTAAGAACCTCTTCTGTGGCATCCAGGTAGCATACATTGGCATAGTCAAGGATTGGTAACAGGAGAGACTGAGCTAGCATAACGTTAGTATTAAAAAGTAGAAAGAATTGAACTCGCTTGACAGAGTGGTAGGTAAAATGCATGAGTCGACTAACGTCATTAATTTGAGAGGTTATGTACTCCGTGGGTCCGAGATAATGTATTATCAATGATAAACCGAGAAATACCAAGGTCTTTAGTTTTTTCCGAAAAGGGGATCACAATGCCGTTATAAAACACTTTTGGTAAGTCGTTTAGAACTAACTTACCATACAGTCTGTTGCTGCCTATGATGATAACCTGCGACTTCTTAGGATTACCAAGTAGACCAAATTGATCGGCCCACCAGTGAATATGATACAGATCATTGTTAATTGTTACTAACGTGGATGCAATATTTTCAAGATTTGCGTGTCTATATAATTGTAGGTCGTCGGCATACAGGTAGTAGGGACAAGAGATGGAATTGGTGAGTACATTTATAAAAATGGAGAAGAGTAAAGGAGAAAGCACGCCTCCCTGCGGAACACCAGCACTGAGTTGCGCCCAGCCAGAGGATAAACCACCATGCTTGACGCACTGCCAGCGGCCACGAAGATAGTTAGAAAACCAGGTCATTGCGGAAGGCGAGATGTTATAAGAGCGAAGAACAGCTATAAGGATATCGTGATCGACAGAGTTAAATGCATTGCTAAAGTCCAAAAGAGTAAGAATAGTAAATTCCCTACTGTCCATAGTCTTACGGACATCACCTGTGACATGCAGCAATGCAGTAACCGTACTGTGAAAGGGGCGGAAACCAGATTGAAACTGACTCATAAGACTATTACGGATTAGATATAAATAAAGTTGCTGATGAACAGCGCTTTCAAGTACCTTAGATAAAAATGGAAGGATGAAAATTGGAGGGAAATGTGAACAGGTAGATGGATAAAAGATTTTGGGTAGAGGTATAACGTGGGCCAATATTTTGTGATTTATGAAAGAGTACTTATTATCTGATAAGTTTTTGTCTAGCCGGACTGGCTTTACCATAAAGCGGGACAATTAGCGTCCCGCACAGATGACGCAATATTTGAGCCCTGGAAACGGGACGTCCCGCCTGACGCGGGACGGTTGGCAACTCTAGTCACAACACACCACGACACAATTTTGTTTCTACCTTACGCTGACTCCAACGACAGCCCTAATTCTAAATCGGTCAACGTGTAGATCAATAAACTAACTTTGGCTTTCCCGTTTCGGTTTTATTGAATCTGCACCAACACTTGTGATCTGTCCACACGTTGAGTGAGACCAACGTCAGTCTTATGGCAGCAGTGCAGCACACGTTAAGTTCAGCCGTTGAAGGAAAATGTTATTGTTACCTTGGTGAAATTTTGATTGTATCGATTTCATTCTACTGCTTTTTACCTTGTGATCTGTTACTGTAGATCTATGTCACCACATCATCATCACCACAGTGCATTATGTCCCCACCGAGGGGCTTGAGGTTACCTACTCTAAGTTAGGGTGTTTAGGCCTTACCACGCTGGCTCAGTGCGGATTGGTCGATTTCACATACACCTTTGAATTTCTTCGCAGATGTATGCAGGTTGCCTCACAATATTTTCCTTCACAGTAGAAGTATCGGATAAATGTACATATGAAAATCGAAAAACGAAAAATACATAGGTACATGTCAAGATAGAAGTCCCGAGCTCCCGGTTAGAAGGCCAGTGCCGAATCCACAACGCCACCGACGATCGCAATACTGATGGTTTAACATTTTATTCAAATAAATAACTACATTTCATAAAATAACACGCAAAGTACAATCATGCATGCAGAGTGCAAGCATGCATGGATCGTGCAAGCAAGCATGCAGTGTGCAAGCAAGCATGCAGTGTGCAAGCATACAGCATGTAAGCAAGCGCTGTGGGGCTCGGGCGGTCCCACGCGAGCTTATCGTCGTAGATGTTTTCACTCGCCACCGCGACTGTTTCGCCGGCCAGCAAGCCGAAGCTGCGGTGGAGGTAGTGTGCTTCTCAGCTGCGGGCCGCCACGCCCCTCCGCGCCTACGCGGGTTTTTTTTTTAACTCTA
Organism: Schoenobius gigantellus; assembly: GCA_963935595.1. Taxonomy (NCBI): domain Eukaryota; kingdom Metazoa; phylum Arthropoda; class Insecta; order Lepidoptera; family Crambidae; genus Schoenobius; species Schoenobius gigantellus. The sequence continues at coordinate 24,037,644 of OZ012553.1, read as the reverse complement.
GGCTCTAGAGCAGAGGTTCCTCAAGTGGGTGCCGCGGCACCCTGGGGTGGCACGGAGAGAGATCAGGGGTGCCGCGAGATGCCCCTGATGTCTGTGCTAAAAAGCAACATTCCAAAAAAGGTACAACAAAAACAAGAAAAAGAAACTGAAAAAAATGACTAGGGTGCCGTAAGAAAATTCAAATTTTCTAAGTGTGCCACGTCATGAAAAAGTTTGGAAAACCCTGCTCTAGAGGTAGGACCACCAAGACTACGTGGAGTCTGTTTTGCAGCGATTCGTTTCTGTAACTAATAATAGCATGAACGACTTACTTTGTCAAATAATATTTTTAATCAATTTATAGTCAATATGATATTATTATAGAAAATGATTTATTATACTTTATAAAAATTATATTAAATTTAAATATAGAATAATATGATTATTATAGCAATATAGCTTTGTACAAAATTAATTATGAGTATTATATCAAATGAATAATATACGAAATGTTGTTACAGGAAATGTAACAACATTTCGTATATAAAACCATATAAAACTATATCAAATGAACGCTATATCCATTGCAATAAGTAATATCGTTTACAATTTTCAACACACTTGCTCGTAAAGTGGATCTAATTTCATTGGTTTTAGATAGATAAAGCAGCTCATGAAACATGCGTTTGTTATAACGCAAATATTGCGGTTATAGATCTATAAACACGCTATTTGCGTTATAGTGTAATTTTTTAAGAGCTAAGGGTACTATTAAAAGGCATCAACGAACTACATTGTTTTTTCGAACGTTTTGTCTATAAATTAACAATGATTTATGTTATTTTATCCAAAAAACCATTTTATTAAGTATTTTTCCCCACAAAGTGTGCGATATAGTATACGTGCTGTAGCTGCTGTGATTCCGCCTTGTGAGTTATAACCACCATAACGCATTTATATCGTAACGTAATGTAATATTATTGTATGGTGTGGTAGCCGGAATCCTTACTAATATTATACTCGGCTTCGTCCTCGGGATTAGCAAATAATACTTGTAGTAACGCCTAGTGATACGCCAGTCACGCACTTTATTTGAGGGTATAAATAAAATTTAAAATGAGTCTCACGTCAACAAGGTGGGCGACCTATCCGCTCGCTTCATTCGCTTTTTAGTGCTCGCCACGATCACACTCTCGCGTCTTAAAAGTTTTTACTTTAAGTGAGGTAGTGCTTATTTATAATGCCTAAGCGGAAAAGTGAGGAGGATTGTCAAATCTGTTGTGTAAGTTTAAAAAACTCGAAGTGTTACGAAGATGCCGTACGCGGAGTCTCAAGGTTAGTCATTGTGTGAATAAGTGCATTTATTAGTGACTATGGCCGAAAATGTCATTTTCTATTTGCTGCCCGTACAATGCTCGTTTGATAACGGGCAGAAGTATGATAAGTCAGCCATCTTGTTATATTCTCATAAGTACTAGAGAAACTTAATTAGTTAATGACGAATTATACCTATAATGGTAAATTTGTCACGTTTTTATTTTTTACTGGTTTCCTCTGAAATGAAGTTTTATAATCCAATGAAATAGTTTTACGAAAACTGTTAAATAAGATTTATTTCATACCTACCTAGTGGGCTTATTTTGTATGAATTTTTATGACACTATATCTCTAAGAAGAAAGTTTACTAAATAATAGTTATTGTTACAGTGATTATTCACTAAACTGGGCTTGCGTACCTCTCTTTGGGGTTGCACTACCCAATAATAATTTTGCGAACAGTATTTTAGGATTGTTCCTTAACTGATTAGCAGTAATAATAATTATCCAATCGTAACATGCACCTACTTTTTATGATTATATACTAAAGAACAAATACAGTATATACATAGTGGTAATGGTTACCTATCCTGGTTTGCGAACTTCTCTTTGGAGCTGTACTACCTTATGGTAATGGTAACCTCTCCGGGTTTGCGTACTTCTCTTTGGAGCTGTACCACCCTATAAATTAGTCTCGCGAACAGTACTTTGGTCTGTTTCATGACTAATGGAGATATCGGTGTATTCATAGTGGCAATGGTTACATATCCGGGTTTGCGTACTTCTCTTTGGAGCTGTACCACCCTATAAATTAGTCTCGCGAACAGTACTTTGGTCTGTTTCATGACTAATGGAGATATCGGTGTATTCATAGTGGCAATGGTTACATATCCGGGTTTGCGTACTTCTCTTTGGAGCTGTACTACCCTATAAATTAGTCTCGCGAACAGTACTTTGGTCTGTTTCATGACTAATGGAGATATCGGTGGTTTTCAGAGCAAGAGCGTAATAACAACGTTTTAAACCTGCAGGCCTATTACGATCTCACGGTTTTCAAATAATATCATATGATATCATAGTGCAAAGCGAAAATTATGATTTTCGGTCAGATTTTTGATCATTCGTTCGTTATATGATATTGACATCATCGAAATTATGCCATAGTAATGATATCATTGGAGATCGGTAATACGAAATGAAGCATTTCATGATTTATTATGCCATGTCATACGATGAAAGATTTATAATTGGCCTACTGCTCGATGGGATTATTGGTTCTGAGCCACGTTCGGAGATGCAGGTCGACCTCGACCCAGAACCCGCCGAAGTGGCTACGCCCGCCGTTTATATCTTCTGTGCCGTCATGACGGTCACCCCCGTGGTGGTCGCCACCACCGCCACCACCGCCGCCGCCGGCGCGCCTGAGCAAGTGACGGATACCGATGAACCTGGGTCAGCTAATGCGATGCTAAACACCACAATACTTAAAATATTGGGCGAGGATCCAACTATTTCGAATACTTTTGGAGCCGACATTCACAAAGACTTTGCAGTTAAGTTGGAACACATATTAATGTGAAATACCTTTCGCAGAGTAACTGCAAACTAATTAATGCTCCCGTAGGTACTGAATGCCGAAATTAAGGTGGCTATCTCCGATATAAACGCTAAACGTTATAAAAATATCGAAATTAGGCAAAAACAAGTTTCTACGGCTATTTCATGCTTGAACCAAGCTATTAATTCGCTGACCTCGAAAAATAACAGTGACCCAGAATTAATAAAAATGTTGATGGACACAGAACGTATTCTCTGTGACTTACAATACCGGATTCAGTCATACGACGGAATTTTATTCTGTCTTCCCTTAAAAAGGACATGAAAGACCAGCTTCAAAATACTTAACCATTTTTTATTCATTCATTAGGCGAAAACCTGTCAGAAATTATTAAGACTGCAAAGGCGATAAATAAATAGAGTGCAGAGTAAAAAAAAAAAAAAAAAAAAACTAATAAATTTATGAAAGCAGATCATTTAAAAATTGAAAATTTACGCTTAGTGCTAAAATTTAAAACAAAAAATTGTTCCATGACAAAAATAGATTTAAAAGATGCCTTTTGACCCTAATTCAAGAAAATATTTAAGATTTCAAATTGAACAAGAACTATTTGGCTTGAGTACTGCACCATCAAGGCAATAAAACCAATTGTCCGATTACTCCGTTCTGCGGACCTAAAATCAACTAATTATTTAGATAATTATTGGCCAAATATACAAACCAAAAAATTAATTACCTCTCTTTGATTTTAATTAACGAGGCCAAAAGTTTAATGATACCTAGTAATATATGTACATTTTTAAGGTTTCGTTCTAATCTAGACTAAAAATTTCCAGATCAAAAATCAGAAAAAAAAAAAAAAAATGGTTAAAATACGTCAATTCGCACAAATCCTAGGAATGACGCAATACAAATACCGTTTTGTAAAATCAAACATGATACACATGATCTGGAAATTTTCTCAGACGCCTCAAATACGGGGCTGTACGTGGCAAAGAGAAGGTTAGCGGGTTGTGGAGCATTCAGGAGAGAACACAATACATTAACTACCTAGAAATTCTAGCTGCTTTTCTAAGATTAAAAGTGTTCGCCAAAAATGTATGTACCTAGTTGTCAAATTTCTCCGCATCGACAACACTACAGTAATCTCTTACATCAATACAATGGGGGGTATTCAGTTCCCCCACTTCACTGACATCACTCGTCAACTATGGCAGTGGTGTGAATGTCGCAATTTGTATGTTATGGCTTATTACATTAGCTTATCAGATAATATAACGGCAGATGCCGAATCAAGGCGGGTACATCCTGACATAGAATCGACGACACGTTTAGCGCAAAGGTCGAGTGATCACCTACTGCGCAACGGGTCGCGGGTTCGATTCCCGTACGGGACAAATGTTTTATGGCATACAGAAATTTGTTCCGGTCTGGGCGTATGTGCATGTGATATTCTATGTTTGTAACTGTACCCACGACACAGGAGAAAATCCTAGTGTAGGGCGACGTATTTAAAAAAAAAAAAATTGGAGTTAGCGGACTGGGCATATCAGGAAATTGTCTCATCGTATGGGGCACCTCAAGTAGACTTATTCGCTAGTCAAATAAATACTAAATGCACTGATTATGTCTCCTGGCATAGGGACCCAGATGCATTTCCTGGGCCGATTTTAATTTTTATGCTTTCACCCCGTTCTCTGTCATTGTATAGCGGGGAACTTATGCGGACGGCGCGGAGTGTACCGCCGATATTAGCATCTATATTCCAAAGTTCTTTTAAACAATATAATGTTTATTTACGGCGCTGGTTCAATTACTGTAACGACAATAATTGTGACTTGTATAATCCTTCAATTCCACAAATAATTTGTTTCAACAAACTATTATGAAGAGGGAGCTCAATATGGCACGCTTAACTCCTATAGATCCACGCTCGCCCTGCTTAGGGGAAAATAATTTACGAGAAGATGACAGAGTAAGAAGATATTTTAAAGGAATATTTCGGTTACGCCCTCCCTTGCCCAAATATGTGGGATACTTCAATAGTTATTAATTATGTCAGCCAATTTTACGCCAATGAAACATTGTCTTTTGAAAAACTTTCGAAAAAACTCATCACTCTCATTGCGCTGTTGACAGCACACAAAGTACAAACATTGTTCTAGATTAATATTAAAAGTATTGAAATCTTTCCTTCTCTTCATAAGTGCTAAAAAGCCTTATAATGCTGTCGGTTCCCAAACCTTAAGTCAGTGAATAAAGAACACACTGCGCGATAGCGTTTTTGATCTAAACATATTTACCGCGCACAGCACGCCGCTACATCCGCGGCTCATCACCTAGGTGTCGGCCTAGATCAAATAAGACGAACCGCTGGATGGAGCGGCTCTTCAAGCACATTCTATCGATTCTATAATAGAACCATAAGTAATGTCAATACTAATGGAAATAATTATTTTGCCAGAACAATTGTTAATAATACGAGTAATTCAAATGATGATTGATGTTTATTCTTATTAACATAAATTAATGAAAATTCAGGAATAAACAAAATATTTCACACTATTATCTCTAAAAGTCTACAAGTATTATTTGCTAATCCCGAGGACGAAGCCGAGTATAATTAATGATTAAACGAACTTACCTGTACGTGAAGTTCAATCATAATTATACGAAGGCTTCGTCCGAAGGGATTAGCAACCCTCCCTCCCAACTACAAGTCCCCATTTTTGTGTGAAATATTCCGGATGCGGCTACTCTAAACTAAATGAAGCGAGCGGATAGGTCGCCCACCTTGTTGACGTGAGACTCATTTTAAATTTTATTTATACCCTCAAATAAAGTGCGTGACTGGCGTATCACTAGGCGTTACTACAAGTATTATTTGCTAATCCCTTCGGACGAAGCCTTCGTATAATTATGATTGAACTTCACGTACAGGTAAGTTCGTTTAATCATTAATTATAAACGCGAAAGTTTGAGAGTATGTATGGATGTTTATTACTCTTTAAATTTGTTATAATTTGTACGGAGAAGGATTACGACACGGATAAACATAATATACCTAGGCTACTTATTAAAGATCCCGGAAAATAAGTAGTTCCCGCGGGAAAGTAGATTTACAGTCTTATTAACCTACTAGCTGTGCCCGCGAACTACGTTTCGCCATACAATTTTTTTCCGTTTTTGAAACATTTTTCATTAATGCTCAGCTCCTATTCATCGTAGCGTGATCGTATATAGCCTAAAGCCTTCCTCGATAAATGGACTATCCAACACAAAAATAATTTTTCATTTTGAATCAGTAGTTCCTGAGATTAGCGCGTTCAAGCAAACAAACAAACAAACTCTTCAGCTTTATAATATTAGTATAAGTAAGTAAGTAAGTAATAATATTAGTATAGTATAGACTAGCTGTGCCAGCGAACTACGTTTCGCCGTATATTTTTTACCCGTTTTTGCAACATTTGTCATTGATGCTCAGCTCCTATTAGTCGTAGCGTGATGTTATATAGCCTAAAGCCTTCCTCGATAAATGGACTATCCAACACAAAAACAATTAGTTCCTGAGATTAGCGCGTTAAAGCAAACAAACAAACTCTTCAGCTTTATAATATTAAGTATAGATAAGGCGAAACATAGTTCGCAAGCACAGCTATCTTCTATACACGGTGTTTCATAATAACCAATAATTAATCAATGCGTTATCTAAAACTAATTATTAAAATGTGTTTACACGTAATGTCATTCAACCCAAAATTTTCATGCAGAGGTATCATAGTATCATCATCATGTATAAGATTTACATAAAAATTTGGGTTGAATGACATTACAGGTAAACACAATTTAATAATTAGTTTCAGATAACGCATTAATTATTTATTGGTTATTATGAAACACCGTGTATAAAAGGCTACAAAATTGGGAAGGTATAAAATTCCCACAGAAAAACAACGCAAAAACACGTACGTATGTTCGAAGAAGTATCTTTTGTTGTTTTGGTAGTTTTTAAAAAGATCATTTTGATACTTAACGGGATCTGTTTCGAAAGCGACTTACCTATTTACATTTAAGATCGAAGATTTAAATATAGAGATCGATTGACATGCTTATAGTCATCCATCAAACTTGAGGCATGTAACGAAACATTCAATTTTACTAAGATTATTTTTTAAAACTGTCTAATTAAAAAATTATTCGGTGCCCCTGTTTTTAATAGAGTCAGTAATATAATTATTACTCGATATACAGCTCCTAAGAAGTTTCATATCTTTTTACTTCATTATTGCTTCGAATAATTTGAAACAAAGACAAAATTGAGCGCAGAGATCATCATACCTACTATTCTATGGGAACCTATACCACTGAAATCATATTATTAAGATCTTCAAATTTTAACATCTTTTAATTCTTAAATAGGTTCAAGGTGCGGCACAAACATGATTAATTTATACACAACCCAACCTTTTCCCATACATTTTGAGATTAGGTTTGTGAAAGTTTTAAAAATTAATATCTCGAAAACTATGCATCGCCGAGAGGGGGGAGAGTGGTACAGGGGGTGGCTCCCCTCCTTCTCTCGTTATTAATTTTCAAAAATTAATAACAATGATTTAAAAGAAATTTGGGCCAAAGTACTCTGCTCGTTATGGTATTTTTCAAAGTGGTTTTTCTATTCGGAACACCTCATTTAAGATAAAATGCCACTCAACATAAATAAATAATTTGCCAAATACTGAAAAAAATGCAGGACATAATATTTGTTTGAGTGTCACTCAAACAAATATTAGGTCGCTCAAATATTATGAAGCTTCTCATTTTGTATTTGAAGTAACTCGAATGAATGTTTATAAGTTACTGTTCTGTTGATTTATCGTCATTCGTAGTCAGCCGCTCACTTAGTAATACAATAACGCAAATTAATTATTTTTGTATCTTAAAACTCGTTTAAATACTACCCCTTAATATTATAAAGCTGAAGAGTTTGTTTGTTTGTTTGCTTGAACGCGCTAATCTCAGGAACTACTGATTCAAATTAAAAAAATATTTTTGTGTTGGATAGTCCATTTATCGAGGAAGGCTTTAGGCTATATAAGATCATGCTACGATGAACAGGAGCTGAGCATCAATGAAAAATGTTTCAAAAACGGGAAAAAATAGTATGGCGAAACGTATGTAGTTCGCGGGCACAGCTAGTGTCATATAAACGGTTATATCTTTTGCGTTGACTTAAAGTTTGATATTTTTACAGCTAAAAGAGACCGTAGAGACAGATGGACAACGAAGTGCAACGAAGTGATCCTATAAGGGTTCCGTTTTTCCTTTTGAAATACGGGACCCTAAAAATTTGTAAAGTAAACGAAAGTCTTTGATCGAAAGTTTTCGGTGATAAATTTTGGTCTATTTAATTCTGTAATTAAGAGTTTATATTGTGACAATATTTTGTAATGCTATAATGCAATCTGCATTTTATTCGTAAAGGCTATGCAGAAATTTTCTGCGAAATGTTACGTGCTTTTTATTTTTAATTCTATTACTGAACAAAATAATATATGATGGCGCAAGCATGGCGCAAGTAGCATTTTTATGTAAATTACACGTCTTTAAGTTGATTTTATAGACAATGGACCAGAAATATTACTAGTAACATAATTATTATAGATATTAATAAATTACACTGACCGGTCATTCATTTCATAATTTTTACATTACACTAAAAATATGAGACAAAAAAGAGAGTTAATAATAAGCTCATAATAAAATAAAACATGACAAAAAGAATAGAATATAAAAGATGATCTATTATGCAAATAAAATGTTATTATTTAATACACAGATCTCATCATAAAGCATTGATGCTTATGACGAACGACAGAGGTTCAATAGTAATGCCAATAATTATATTCTCAAGGCTCTGGTGCCCTATAGAGCAGCTAAGTCGCAAACGGAACAAACGAAATTGAAAGGCTATCTCTGAGTCATTCGTGAGTTAAGTTATATGCACACTCGTTCACCTTGGCAATGAAAGTGAAATGGACCATGTGAACCTTTGTGATATAAAAACCGGAGCAGTACTCATTGAAATTATTCAGTTACCAACATTAGTAGCTTCAACATGTACGCCAAGGTGTGTTACGACTTATTTTTGGATGCTGAATAACACATGAAATTATCATCATGGAAGTTTTTGTAGCTTAATTTTTTTTCTGTATAATTATGAATTTATTGTAATTCTAGCTGATCATCACCCTTTGCGCCGTGAGCGCCGCCCGCGCCGGTGGATTGCTTGGCGCCGCTCCCGTGGCGTACAGCAGCCACGCCATCGCCGCGCCGGCTGTGGCCGCTTACGCCGCGCCTGCCGTGGTCACCAAGACCATCGCGCCCGCCGTCTCCTCGTACTCCTCCTACTCCACGCACACCGCACACGGCGCCCCTGTGGCCGCCTACGCTGCAGCCCCCGTATCCGCCTATGCTGCCGCCCCCGTGGCCGCCTACGCCGCACCCGCCGTTGCCACCTACGCCGCCGCTCCGGTCGTCGCTAAGACCTTAGCGCCCGCTGTGTCTTCCTACTCCTCCTACTCCAGCCACACTGCGCACGGGTCCCCAGTAGCTGCGTATGCCGCCGCCCCAGTGGTCGCCAAGACCTACGCCGCCCCTGCCGTAGCCGCGTACGCCGCAGCCCCAGTGGTCGCTAAGAGCTACGCCGCCCCCGCTGTGGCCGCGTACGCTGCACCCGCTGTGGTGACAAAGACCGTCGCACCCGCTGTATCTTCCTATTCGTCTTACTCGTCCACTACCGCGCACGGCTCCCCCGTGGCGTACGCCGCCGCCCCTGTGGTAGCTAAGGCCGTTGCCGCTCCCGCTTTCGCCTCCTACGCCGCGCCCGCCGTAGCCGCGTACTCCGCCCCCGCGTACTCCACTTACGCTGCAGCAGCCCCCGTCCTCAAGTCAGCCGTCGCGTACTCCGCCGCGCCCGCCGTCTCCCACATCTCCTACAGCGGACACGGCGCCAGCTATGGTTGGTAAATTGAATCTAGTTCATGTAAATAGACAAATAAATAACTTGCCATAAACATACTATTTTATTTTACCTACTTCCAGATTTTTTTCATTGCTTTAGAAAGCAGTCAAGCAGAATCCAGCTTAATAGTACCTATTCTCCTATTCTCATAAATTTAACTATGTATAAGTAATAATTGTTGGATATCAAAAATAGGGCATTCTTAATCACTTCAGTTTTACGTACTAGCTGTTGCCTTAACATTCGGATCCCGCCACAGGGAAAAGTCTTAGTAATATTTTTTGACACACTTGCTCGTAAAGTTGATCTAAGTAATACATAAAGCAACTCATAAAACGCGCGTGTTTTATGGCCGAGGCATGCATCACAGAGACCGGCAATGCTGCACTTGCCAATCAACAATATTTAATATATTTTTTTAAAGCTAGAGGTAATATAAAAGTAATCAACGAAATACATAGATTTTTCAAACGATTATTTTCCATACCATTATTTAGTTTTGTCTACAAATTAACAATGATTTGTGTTAATCCAAGTATTCAGTTTATGAATAATATTTTCTCACAAGTGTGCTGAAAAACGTTGTACGATATACGTGCGTATATTGGTTATAACTCACGAGGCGGAATTTCAGCCCGAGCCGAAGGCGAGGGCGTAATAGAGCCGAGTGCCGACATATCGCACTTATATCGTAATGTACTATTTCTCTTTATAATGATGACAGGGAAGCTCTTGGCCTTCATCTCACCTGATGGTAAGTGACGATAATCCCGAAGATGGAAGCGAGCTTCGCCTGGATTCCTCAGCAACTGAGGAACTGGCTATCTTACCTCTTATTGCCAAAACACAACAATGCTATAAACTTGTTATTATGGCGACAAACTTAGGTAAGACGGTGATAGCTAGCCAGGCGGGCTTAGAAGCCCTATCACCAACCAAACCAGATAGAAAAACTTCTGCCTCCACAGAGAAACGAACCCCGGACTTCCTGATCGAAACACGGTGGTCGCAACCACTAGATCACGGAGGCGGTTGCATATGCTGTGCTTCGTCTTATTTTTACGTGCAAGAAAAAGATTGAACATGGAATAGCTAAAATGTACGAGGATGATCCAAAAAGCCTTAATTTTTGTCACTAAATTGATTGAATGTATTTAAATGTAAAATGAATTTCGTTTGATTTTCTATTATTCACGCCCATATTTATTTGAACTTGTGCCGTGGACAAAGTTTGGTAATATTTATCAGGGATAAAAAATGGGGAATATAATCATGATCACCCTTATTCCACACATAATTATGCGGAGTCGGCGCAACGCGTTTTCTTCTTCCATTCATTTCTATTATATTATCATACGTCACCTCAGCACTGACATTCTTCGCCTGCATATCCTTCTTCACGCATCCATCCATACTTTCTTTGGTCTTCCTGTACCCTTATGCCCGTCCACATTCGTGCCTATAACTGTGCTGGTAATATGACTCAAAAAAATTGTGAATAAGTATATAATGTTTTATCCAAATAAGATAAACAAAAGGTGTTCGAAAAAGTTTTAATAACATTTGAGGAGGTTGGACCGTCAATCTGAATGACTTTTAAATTGCAAAAAGTGAACCTAAAATCGCGAAAAAAAATCAGCTGCTCTACGACGTGTTAATAAAATAGCGTAGAACCAAAGGCCTTCATGGGCCCCTTCATGAGCTCCTTCAGGGTGACTGATGTATGCAGCGAAGAGACAAGCGTCGTATTCCTCACTGCTGACCAGTAAGACAGGGAAATAACTGGCTATTTTGAATAGATAAGTTACAAGTTGATAACGCTAATTATGTGCAAAATAGTCGTAATTGTAAAAAAAAAAACAATCAAATTATACTGCACCTAAGAACTCTTAAGGCACAAACCACGAGTCTGTTAATTATGGCATAAATAAAAAAGTTGGTAACTTACACTGGTGGTCCCCTTAGGGATTATATAGTATAGAGCACCTGGTGGGTTATTGTCTAAGAAAAAATCTATCACGATCGCTTATAATTTGACAGCCATTGCGCCGTGAACATAAGCCTCTGTACCGACTTCCTCTTATAAAGGAGTAGTGGATGGGCTGCGACTGTCAAATTGTAAGCGATCGCGATAGATTTTTTCTTAGACAATAACTCCCCTGTTTCTAATCAGGAGGCCCGGACTACGATTCCCTATAGAGGAATAAAATTTTCTGATTAGTTTAGGTAATGATAGAGCTCCTGAGCTCGCTGACTAGTTCCCATAACAATGTGAATTCGTGATGTTTTGACATTTAGAGGTAAGAAAGCCAGTTCCTTAGTCGGTGAGGAGTTCAGGTAAAGTTTGCTACCATCTCTGGCCCTATTGTCACAAACCATCAGGGGTCGTACCATGACCGTTTATAGTTGCTTATAGACTAAACAATATTGTAACAGAGACACCGCTTTTGCTACGTATACTTTTAATATTTGACTCAATGTTCGATTTAATCTCATCTAAATAATATGTTTTGTTCTTAGTTTCATTTCAGGTATTCCATACTAGGTGCATACCCACTTATTCCATGATCAGACAGCTTCATGTTGATTTTGTTTTTGAGTAAAAATATGTTTTAAATTAATGTATGTCTTGCATTATCATTAACTTAAGGGAACATTTGTGCCAGACTAAATTACATATATAGGTTTGTGACTCATACACATTTTTCAAAGTCACACAAAATATTCCGTATTCTTTATTTGGTCACTTTCCTCTACTTGTTATGCAAATGATCGAATAGTTTAAAATTCTATTTTTGTCGTGCTAATGTGCTCTTGTATACATTTACATATCTACGGCAACGCGAAGTTGATTCGCAATTAATCTCAAGCTTCATTTAGATAAATTAATTACTTGCTTACCTTGATTTGCGCGATGACTGTCAAAAGGAAACACACTTAAAGGATATAATTTCGCTATTGATCACATTCATTTATTTAGGCCTTATTAAATTACTGTTTGATTAAGAAATTCCCACTTAGGTAGGTACCAAATTAATCATCAAAAGTTAAAGTATTATAGAACAAGAACATAACATGCAGAAAATAGAAAGCAAAACCAAAAAAATAACCAAAAACCAGTAATAAAATTAAGGAAAGAAAATAAATAAATGGCAACCAAAGCCAAGGAAGGCGTGGGAAACGGCGAGTACGGTGCGGTTACGCATTTCCCCCCTAGAAAAAAAAGGAAGGCGTGGGGGGGGGGGGAAAGGTTTGATAAGTGATAAGGCTGAGACCTGAGTCTATTCAAGCAGCATTTATGGTGTTTTAATAACACCGACAGTTATTGTTGGTTAACCGATATTAACTAAAACATTTGTCACTATTGATTTATGAAGAAATTGTAGTTACGAATGAAATGCACCAAGAAAAGCGTATAAAAGTGATAAAAGCAGTTTTATTGATACGTTACCAAGACACGACAACAACGTTAAAACAAGCAGAATTAGGTCCCTGGGCCCATGGTAGCAAGAATGCTAGCTATATTACTATGCCGTCGACGAGGTTATGGGCCTCTAGTTTTGAACCATTCGTCCGGCATCGAGCGCTCTCCAAGCGTCATCTATGTGCACGATTCAATTCATTACAATAAAAATCAATAGAACATTACGACGAAGATCAATATTGTTTCGATTTTCGTCGAAAACGAAACGAAAATAAGTAGAAATCGAACACTGACGAGCACTCGATGGCGGAAAAATGATTCAATAATAGGGCCCCTGGTTGCGTAAAGACGGGTGCCAACGACCTCGTTCGGCAGCGGCACGTCGTCCTTTGGGCGTGGCTGCGCCAGGCGCCCAAGAGGGCATATCGAGGGGTTTAGTGGGTAGTCGCTCGCTGCGGAGTCCCACACACCCTTGCCCCTGTGGGACCTTGGACGGTGCGTAAACGCATTCCCCTCGAAAGAAAAAAAGCTATGTTACTATGCCGATGTTTTGCGCGAGGAAAGAACCCCTCTAGTACTACGATAAATGTCATGAGCTTTGTGTTTTTATTTTACACGAGATGCAATGGGATTTTACAATACAACTTCATATCGAATCTTATGTATAATGTTTAATGCTCCATTTTAAATATAATGGATGGTGACCAAAAAAAAGTAGATTATTTTGAGCTTCCCGTTACTTCGCTCATTAATATGCCTCATATTACAAAGTGTCGTCTGACTATGTTCTGATTTATGGTTGGTCATGTTTAGTTATGGTTGGTCAATCCATTGGACTATGCCAATTTCGTTGGATAAGACCTCGGTGGCTTAGCGGTCATGGCGTCTATACGGTACATAAAGACGCAGGCTGGAAATCTGCCCAAAGTAAGAAGCGTTGATGGCGTAGTGCGTAAGGCCGTCGCCTTCCAATCGAGAGGTAGCGGTTCGAACCCAGCCACGTACCAATGTGTTTTTAAATTTTGAATTCATATGTACGTTTATTCGACGCTTTTACGGTGAAGGAAAACATCGTGAGGAAACCTGCACACACCTGTGAAGAAAGGCCTAATCACCCTAGTATAGGGTAGGCTCGAGCCCGTCTGTGGGGACGTATATGAGTTGTTAATGATGATGATGTTGTTAATGATTTTACTTATAAAATTTGCCAGAGAAAACTTATTTAACCTTCTTACTCAAATAGCAAAGTCAACATAAAAAAAATATTTCTCGCTAGTTTCAAGACGGCTAGTTATTATAATGATATAAGTTTATTAGTAAAAATTGCTTCGCAAGCTTGCAACATCAACCAAGACTAAAACACTAATTAAAACAGCTTGCATTGAAAAGTTAAGACATAACAAAGCAGCTCAAAGCCAAAATAATTGCAACTACGAGTAAGCACATACTTATTATTGTAGCGGTAGCATTGATTCTCGATTCGTCAATGAAAGTGAACTGGACTCTGCAAAGTTATTGGATATAAAAACGGACGAGTGCTCATTGCACGTATTCAGTTACCATCCAAGCTGAAGAGTAACAACATGTACGCTAAGGTGTGTTCTCTTGACTTGTACTTAAGTGCCAGTTGGTCAGTCCTGTACTATGAAAAAATAGAATCGGAAATTTAACACCGACTAATGTTTAAATACATTAGTCGGTGTTAAATTTCCGATTCTATCACCACCTTTTTTTTTTTTTTTCTCGGGGGGAAATGCGTAACCGCACCGTACCCGCTGTTGGCTAGACAGCGAGCGTGTGTGCTCTCCCGGCAGGGTGCCAGACCTACCCACTAAAACCCCCCGGTGTTCTACCTGCCCTTATGGGCGCGCTAGGTAAGGTCCACACTGCGACTCCACTACCCACGCGCCCGGGCAAGCCCGACCCTCGCTGTTTTAATTGTGTGGATTATACTTTAGTTTTAGAATGGTCGCTTGTAAAACTTACAAATGTTTCAGTTAAAAAAAAAGAGCAAAGAAAATGTAATAGTAATAGTAATATAATTTATATTTTCCGTAGCTGATCATCACCCTTTGTGCCGTGAGCACCGCCCGCGCCGGTGGATTGCTTGGCGCCTCTCCCGTGGCATACAGCAGCCATGCTATCGCCGCGCCGGCTGTGGCCGCTTACGCCGCGCCTGCCGTAGTCGTCAAGACCATCGCGCCCGCTGTCTCCTCGTACTCCTCCTACTCCCCGCACACTGCGCACGGCGCCCCCGTGGCCGCCTACGCTGCCGCCCCCGTAGCCGCCTACGCTGCCGCCCCCGTGGCCACCTACGCCGCACCCGCCGTCGCCACCTACGCCGCCGCTCCGGTCGTCGCTAAGACCTTAGCACCCGCTGTGTCTTCCTACTCCTCGTACTCCAGCCATACAGCGCACGGATCTCCAGTGGCTGCGTATCCCGCCGCCCCAGTGGTCGCCAAGTCCTACGCCGCTCCCGCCGTGGCCGCGTACGCCGCTCCCGCCGTGGCCGCGTACGCCGCTCCCGCCGTGGCCGCGTACGCCGCTCCCGCCGTGGCCGCGTACGCCGCTCCCGCTGTGGTGGCAAAGACTGTCGCTCCCGCAGTGTCTTCCTATTCGTCTTACTTGTCCACCACCGCGCACGGCTCCCCCGTAGCGTACGCCGCCGCCCCTGTGGTCGCTAAGACCTCGTATGCCGCGCCGGCCGTAGCCGCGTATTCCGCCCCCGCGTACTCCACCTACGCCGCAGCCGCCCCCGCGTACTCCACCTACGCCGCAGCCGCCCCCGTCCTCAAGTCAGCCGTCGCGTACTCCGCCGCGCCCGCCGTCTCCCACATCTCCTACAGCGGACACGGCGCCAGCTATGGTTGGTAAATTGATTCTAGTCTTTTGATGTGATATAAAACATTGCAATAAAATACATTTATTTAATACTTACATCTTTTTTCATTTTCTTGCTTTATGAGGATAATCATTTATTGTATTTCCCTAAAAGATAGGTTTTTTAATTTAGGCATATAGGTAAATATATAAGCTGTTCCTTTTACGTTTAGGTTTACCTTCGGGGAAACAAAATAATTATGATGGTTTGACTAACATTTTAGTTTGTTGGTTTAAGTAACATATACCTTGAACGTAGAGTCTTATTTAGAAGAGCATTGGCAGAAAAGAAATCATAGCGCAAACCCACGTTCTATGAGAAACCCATCATGTTATTGGAAAAAAAAATTGTGTTTAAATAAATTCAAATATTAATATAATGACTTCGTATCGTATATAGGTTACTAGCTGTGTCTGTGAACTATCTACGTTCCACCTTAATAAGGTTGAATAATGAAGTTGGTTTTAACCCCTATTTTAATCTCTTTAAATTTTAATTTGTTAATCAGTTTTGGTTTGAAAATGTTACAAATTTATAAACAGACATGTGATTTGGCGTTGATAATTTACTTAGGCGCTATATTAATTATTTAGGGTATTATGCACAACACTTATTTTTGTGCTTAAAACATGGTTCTGTCTCGGTCGATTTCAATCAAATAACAGAGACAAAATTATTGTATTTAGCGGTAAAGGTGTTTAGAATCCTTGTGTAAGTTCATCGCAAGTTGGAATCATCGTAGGAGATCTATATGTGTCCATAATAGACTTAGGTTATCCATTTTATATACAAAATAATTATTCAGGTAGGTATGTTGGTATATTTTCACCTTTTTTAACTGATAAATATCCGAATCAATTCAAAAAATTTTGACATTCCAGTACCTACATATTTAAATAACTTGAACAAAAAAAATCTTTCAAAAACCCATGACATGGATGTTGCCTGTACGTAACCCATGTTTACGGACGATGGCATTAGAAAATATGAATCTAGAGCAATGTAACCAGTAACATCGTGCTTTACTTCAAGCTTGTTCTTTTGATATCCATACTACTTGGATTAGAACGAACTTTTTCAGCAATTTTCAGAGGCGGCCATATTGAATATAGGCCAATATTGCTTGGTACGTTAGTGCTCTACTCTTCAAGCCTAAAAGGGCTTCAAAACCCATATTATTGGGGGTTAAAAAACGAAATTTTATACGCCAATTTGAGCGATGTTCTTCATATTAAAAGAAGTGACGAATCGTACCGTGTATGAGAAACTCATATTTATTCCGCGGGTTTTATAACTCTTTCATTTTTTATATACATACAAAAATCAAAGTTCTAATGTTAAAATCGTGATGTGATATCATTTCCCTGTAAACTTTATTATCTCTTTTTACCCCTTAAGGGTTAAATTTCGCAAAATCCCATTTTCCATCCCGTCTTGAGAGGAATCAATACTTGAATTTTAAGACTCCTAGCTCTTGTAGTTTCAGCGAGCGTTTGGTTTATTATAAATATAGATAAATAAATTGAGTTCTCTGATAGAAACTCAATTTATTGTATTAATGTATTTTACTATACTTATGTATTATAGAAATTATTGCTTATATTGATTCCACATTTGGTATATAATATTTTAAAATAATACAAAATAGGTATTTTAATTGCAAATTACTGTTAAAATATCCAAGATATTTAAATATATTGTATAAAAAAAAGAAATAAACAAGTACGTGCATCATATACATTACTTTAAAAGGATTTTTTATTGAAATATGGACAGTATACATAAAGGAATGTGCCTAGATATAGAATTGCTAAGTAAGACAATTTTACATTTCAGTTTGTGTACTAAAATGGGAGTGATAAAAATTATGAACACAATGGGAGTAATAATTTAGGAAAGCCGCGCGAAGTGCATTCTTTTCACTATTTCTACACTTTATATGGGGAATACGCAATGACTCGGACTCGTTGTGAAACAGATACTTTAGTTTAAATCGCCACAAAGCGTTTTCTTCCCCCATTCGTCATCTCAAGTTTGACATCTTTCGCATGTATATCCTTCTTCACGCAACCCATCCATACTTTGTTAGGTCATCCTCTACCCTTATGTCCGTTCACATTCATGTCCACAACTCTTCTAGTAATATGACTGTTATGCTTTATCACATGCTCAAATCACATAAATCTGTCACTTTGTAACACTTATAGCTACAAGTAGGTGTAGGAAAACAAAAATTAATTAAAAGAAATGTATATAAAAATTATTATTAAAATTAAAGTGTAGGTAGGTAGGTAATAGACTCAGGGTTGGGTACCAATAGCTCCGAGTTTTAGTTTGAAAAGCCACTCCCCTGGGGTAGGATCCAGTTCGTGCTTGACGGCAGCAGGGAAAGGTAGGCAGCAGGTGAAGCGTAGGCAGCAGGCGAAGGGTAGGCAGCAGGAGAAGGGTAGGCAGCAGGCAAAAGGTAGGCAGCGCGTACTATTTAAGAATATTTACAATTATCTTATAAAAGATTAGTCTTTAGCTAATTGTTTAAAGGGTAATCTTGAGAATCCAGAGGCGCGTTCGGGCCTTTGCGCGAAGTACAACTTTTCGCTCTAACCCCGTTCAATGCCTTCGAGCGTGACAACCGGGTGAAACAACCGGCCCGTTCAAGACCTTTGAGCGTCGGCGCGAGTTACAACCGAACAACCATCAAATTTGATGGTTGTAAAACGCTCTGACGTTTATGACTGAAATACTCTTACGTGATTGGATGATATTGGCGGCCATTATCTAAAATGTCATCTGATAGAAAGAGAGAGAAATAAAAAATCATGTGAAAGAGGGAGATAAAAGATTTGGTTGCTGCAATCCGTTCAACGCCTCTGAGCGAGTTAAAAAACAACCGGACAACTACACCCAGAGGCTCTGAACGCGCCTCTGCACAAGTCGAAAATATTATCCAAAAAAAAGGGCGAATACGCGCGCACCCTGAGCCGAGACATGAACCTCAGCGCCACTTCGTGCAGATGCGACAAAAATGTGAACTAAATGCGTTCCTTTTTTAAGACCTAATAATGTTAATAAGGGTATTATGGAAGACCGAATCATTCAAGTTGTATTAGTATTTAATGTAGTAATGAAGTTAGTATTTTTTTATTAGTGTAGTTGTTTTGTAGAATGATTGTATTGTTATTATGTAATTGTTAGTGTAGAAAATTTATATACAATACTGTAACGTTAGGCGTTACATACCCCCCTTTTTAGGTTAGGATTTTACCTAAGTAAAATTCAATATTATAAACTATTTACTTATTACTATAGTTGACAAGTTTTAAATCCTTTATGTGCCATGTTCCCAAGTTTCTGCCATTCAAGTCCTCGAGATCATACACTAGTGGACCTTTTTTAGAAATAACCCTGCACTGAATAAATTTAGGTGCTAGCTTTTTAGAGAATCTATTATCCTTGTCACTCTGGTAGTAAGTACGTTTCCACACTAAATCGCCCACATTAAATTCAAAATTTCTACGTCGTAAATCATAATGAGTAGAGTTGCGTGAATGAGCGTTAATTAGAGAAAGCTTCACTTTGTCAAAAATTTTACGAAGATGTCCAATGTTCTCGGCATATTCATCGCGAGGTGTAAATATTATGTCGTCTTCAATATCGTATGTATTGTTATTATGTAATTGTTAGTGTAGAAAACTTATATACAATAGTTTTCCGTGTTATAGGTTCTTGATCGCTCAATAAATACACAAAAACACCGAAAAACTATAAGAAAATGTAATTTTGTATGTAGCTATAGAAACGACAATCAAATAATAACAACGATATAATAAAGTATTTGACATACTGTCTAGGGTTTTCAAACGCGTCCAAAGAGATCGTTAACATCCTCCGGCCCCTGCACCGTGTGCAGCAGGTTCGTCTGCCCGCAGCTCCAGCGCATACAGCCGCTGTACAGGTCGTACCACCTCGCTGGAGTTACCCAGTCGCAATTGGGCTGCTCGGCTCTGTCCATCCACACCTGGAAACACTTCTCTCGTGATCGTAGAATTAGCGGGCCAGTCAAATCAACGCCAGTTACATCAAACGCATGACCACATCTCAATCGATCGGCAGGCAATGGCGCGGTAGGTGCTGTACACATTTTTGCAATAAGTTTCTTGCAAGGCATGCAGTTTTTTATTACTTTCTTTGCTAATCGTCTGATTCCTAAAATTCAATATTCTTCACGGACAATGTTTATCAATATTTGAACACCAGCATGACAGCTTTTGACATTACAAATAATACTAAGTTCATAACTGTCAAGTTCGAGCCAGGTAGCAAAATAGGCGAAATAAAATTGTATTTTTCCTCTGTTAGCGTCAAACGAGTTTTCACTCTAAGAAGTTTATCTCTGTCCTCATATAATTCCATATTCAGAGATTTCTTTGTAGCTTCGATGTTAGAAAATTCTTCCGACTGAATCAATCTAAACAATGTTTTCTCTGCTATTCTATATTCTTCGCTTTGTATTTTCTCATCTCTTACTAATTCTTCTTTCTTAACCTTTCTTTGGCAATTTTTACTAAATCTTATGTACCAGGCCAACATATTTATTGTTTTAACATAATTTGAGAAATAGGTTAGTCGATTAGAGAATTTTTCTTCTATTTGTACATTAAAGCAACATTTCTTCACTTCTTTCATAACTTCGTCTAAATCTGGCTGAACTTCTATCTGTGGCCATTCTGAAAACGGAGATTTTAGCCACGTAGGACCTTCCCACCATTTACTATTTAGCAGAGTTACTGCGTTACAGCCTCGCGAAGGCAGATCTGCAGGGTTTAAATTACCGGGAATGTGATGCCAGTCTTGAATTTTAGTTTTTGTTTTGATTTCAGTGATACGATTGTGAACAAATACATTCAGATTAGATCCTTTTTTAATCCACGACAAAACAATACTGGAATCTGTCCAATAGTATTCACTCTCTACTTCTTTATTTAGTGCCTTCTTGGCTTCCGCTGCTAATCCCGTAGCTAAAAGTGCAGCGATCAATTCGAGCCTGGGCATAGTAATAGATTTCGTGGGTGTAACTCTGGATTTCGCCAGTAACAACTGCACGGAAACTTTTCTATCATACTCAGCTCTTAAAAATACGCATGCAGAAAAAGCAGTCGCGCTTGCATCACTAAACGTATGCAGTGTGCAATGGCAGAGTTCGATATCAGCGTGGGTAAGAGGTCTAGGTATTCGACACTCATTCAAAAGTTCTATATTTTGTAGCCAGTTCTCTGTTTCTTTTTGTATATCATCTGGGAGCTTACTGTCTCAATCTATATCTTCCTTCCAACATTATCTTTTTAGCTTCACTGACGAATTTTTCGAGACTCCTTTTATCATCGACGCTTGTTACGCAGTTGTCACAGTAAAAGCTTTGCTTGAGTTTAGCGGAAGTGTCAGTATTGTATTGCTCGAGATGGTGGTTTATTGTTGCCATGAGAAGGAACGGGCTCGTAGTGACACCAAACACCACTCTTCTGTGGCGGTAAGTAATAATCTCTTCTCTAGCTTGAATGTCTTTCCACCATAAAAATTTGACATAGTTTCTGTCTTCTGGATAAAGGGAAATCTGCAGAAATGCTTTTTTGACATCAGATATGACACCAATTGCTCCTTTTCTAAATTTCAGAAGCAGAGGAGGAATAAGTTCGATTAGATTCTGACCTGTTTCTAAGCATGAGTTCAGTGATAGGCCTTGTATATTTTGGCAGCAGGATGCATCAAATACTGGGCGGATCTTTGTAGTGAGACTTTCTTCTTTAACGACAGCATGATGCGGTAGATAATGACCAAAATCTGGATTAGCATCAAAGGTCTTCTCTATTATAGAGTTTTCTTCCCATTCTACAAACTGTCTATGGTACTCATCTAAAATTCCAAGTTGGATAAGTCTTGCTGTGTTGGATTTTAATCGTTTTAATGCTACGTTATAGTTAGGGGGTAAGTTCATGGCTACATCTTTGAAAGGTAGTTTCACCTCGTAGCGGTTCTCCTCATTAATTCTCACAGTACTTTTGTAGAACTCTAGCACTTCATTGTGTGTCTTTGTTTTAGATTTAGCTTCGTTATTTATGCCAAGAGTTTCCAATTTCCACATATCTTCAACATCAAATGCAATAAAATTGAGATTCACGTCATCGCATGTTGTAGCATTACCAGTAGGTCCATGTATTGTCCATCCAAACTTGATTTCAATAGCAATTAGATTGTTTCTTAGAGTAATCATTTTCCCAGTCATAATAGAACCTAAATTGTCTGCTCCAATTAATAAATCTATATCTTCATTTGGCGTATCATTAATATGTATACCTTTTTGTTTCAGGATAGCCAGAATATTAGCATCAGCTTTTGGTAGCATTTGGCAAATCGTAGGCTGCTCCAAGGCTTCAATTTCAGTCATAAACTTATCGTCACAGCTCATTAATGTCAGTTTGTAGGTCTTGCGATTTTCTTTTTTTATAACAACTCCACCGAATAAGTTATGTGCAACTACAGCTTCGCCAATAGATACGAGCTTCGCCTTGTCTGCAATAACTCTTTTTACGAACGACCTTTGTGCTCCTGAGTCTAGCAAAGCTCTTACCATCAATTTCTTGTCTTTATGCACTATATAAAGGTTTAATGTTGGTAAAATAACTGTAGCGCTTGATGATTGGAAAAGTGTTGCCTGCATTTTTTCAATCTCGTTTTCTTTTACAGTTTCTGTAAAAGAAAATGGGTGCATGATAGCGATGTGTCGCCTACCGCATTTTGTACATTTTATTTGCCTGTTTCTGCAATACTTATGCCAATGTCCTACACGTAAACATATTCTGCAAGCATTCTTTATCCTTATAGCTTTGATACGATCTTCATAGCTCATTTTCTTGGCATCTTGACAGTCAGCTGATGTATGAGAAGAATCATCACAAAAGATGCAGTTTATGACCTTTAGTGCACTAGTCTTGACGTTCTTTGTAGCTGTTGTGAAACATGAAGTGGAGGGCTCATTAGACACAATGTCCTTACGTGAAATTTTTATTCTTTCCTCACTTTCAGCTTCCCGTTTCAAAAATATAAGCAGATCGTTCAAGGTGCTAGATTGGTCGTTATGAGTGGATCGGTTATCTTGGCGTTCCCATACCTTTAGCAGTTCTACTTGTAGCGCTGATTCGACGAGTGGGCGGAGCATTGCAGCATATTTGTCACTGGTAACTCCTAGAGACTCCAGAGCGTGCAGTTGTGTCTTGAGGCGGTCATAAAGTCTGGTTATAGAAGCTTTAGTTCCAGATTTTGTCTGTTCCAGTACAATAGATAGCAACTCTCTCACATAAATCTCTATCAAAAGCTCGTCGCGGCCAAATCGGGCCTGTAGCTGTTCTACCGCTTTTACATAATTCGCTGCAGTTGGTGGGTAGCTGTCTATAATTTTTTGGGCTGGTGACCCGGGCTCCATACATTGCGACAGATATTGAAACTTGACATCATCATCCATGTCGTCGTCATCGTGGATTTTTTGAAACATGCCCCAAAAATGTATCCATTTGCGGACGTCTCCGTCAAACTTTGGCAGCTCTAATTTAGGTAATTTGAATAGGCGTTTAAGTCTCTCTTTGGAGGAAGCACTACTTTTACCACTTGAGTCCACGAGCGTTTTGGCGTCTTCTTCTTTAATATATGCGTTATAGTTTTGCTGAAGTAGGTGCCATCTTTCAACATAATCTTCTGTCGCACCCATGAGGGATTCGTAATCTTCCTCGTTGCGCTCCATTAAATCCAGCCATTGATTATATATGGTATTGTCTAGGCTACTCAACGTTTCAAACTTACATTTCAAGTTCTCGAATGCGGCGCTTACTGCGGGTCTGAATTTGTCTTCATCGTTCAGGATGGTTTCAAGTTTATTCCCACATTTAGTAAATAGCGCTCGCGCGTGACGTCTTTGTTGTACCGAACGATCCAACTCGGTCGCCATAATTTCCGTGTTACAGGTTCTTGATCGCTCAATAAATACACAAAAACACCGAAAAACTATAAGAAAATGTAATTTTGTATGTAGCTATAGAAACGACAATCAAATAATAACAACGATATAATAAAGTATTTGACATACTGTCTAGGGTTTTCAAACGCGTCCAAAGAGATCGTTAACAATAGTGTAACGTTAGGCGTTACAACTTCTTATTTTCTTTGTCACTGGTGTTACTTTCAAACTTCTTTTTGCTAATATGATGTTTTGAGAATATAATATGTTTTGCGATTATGATCATTTGATAATATAATATTTAGAGACTGAGCGTTCTAGACATAAATTGGTAAACACTTATTATACTATATGGAATAACAAAATTATATATACATATGGAATAACAAAAAAACTGTCAATTTAGGTATATTTAATGTTGTGTGAAAAAAGTGAATGTGATATTTTATTATAAAATATCACATTCACTTTTTTTTATATTGTAGATTAGATTTAGTTTACCAACCGTAGTTGGCACCGTGTACCCTGTGGGAGATGAGGGAAACGGCGGGCGCGGCTGAGTACGCGTTGGCTGACTTGAGGACTAGGGCGGCTACGGCGTAGGTGGAGTACGCGGGGGCGGAGTACGTGGCTACGGCGGGCGCAGCGATGGCGGGGCAGCGATAGCCTACCACAGGGGCGGTGGCGTACGCCACGGGGGACCCGTGCGCGGTAGTGGACGAGTAGGGCGAATAGGAAGAGACGGCGGGCGCGACGGTCTTTGTTACCACGGCAGGAGCAGCGTACGCGGCCACGGCGGGGGCGGCATAGGTCTTAGCAACCACTGGAGCGGCGGCGTACCTTGCGACTGGGGATCCTTGGACGGCGTGACTGGAGTAGGAAGAGTAAGACACAGCGGGCGCTATAGTCATGGCGACGACCGGAGCGGCGGCGTAGGCGGCGAGGGCGGGTGCGGCGTAGGCAGCCACGGGGGCAGCGGCGTACGCGGCCACAGGGCTAGCGTGCGCAGTTTGCGTGGAGTAGAGGAGTAAACTAATGAACGGTGATTCATTTATTCATATATATATATGTTTATATATAGATGCCTTAATTCTTCTTCTCTTACAATGAAACAACGTTCGTAAGTCTCGCTAAAGCTAAAAAAAACCGGTCAAGTGCGAGTTGGACTCGCGCACCGAGGGTTCCGTACAAACTTCTTTAACTTCCGGTTTTCAGATTTTATCTTTAACATGTGCTATAAGATCTTGCTTCTTGTCAAATTTTAATTTTGATTCCTTTCAGAGTTTTTTTTTAATGTGACTTTGCATTTTCTTTAAAAATCTATACTGGCTTATTTTTTTTTTAATATTATAAAGTTGGAGAGTTTGTTTGATTGTTGGTTTGAACTCCCTAATCTCAGGAACTACTGATTCGAATTGAAAAATTATTTTTGTGTTGGATAATCCTTTTATCGAGGAAGGCTATTATACCTATAGGCTATACAACATCACGCTACGCGGCGGACTTATCTCTTTCAGAGTCCGCCTTTGGACAGACTATTGTCTTTCGTGTACTATGTTTGTATTTATTTGTGTTCAATAAAGAGTTTATATATACGACTTATAGGAGCTGAGCGTCAATGAAAAATGTTGCAAAAACGGGAAGAAAATGAATGACATGTTGTTATTTTCCGACATCCACGCAGACGAAGTCGCGGGCGCAGCTAGTGCTAAATAATTTGAAGGAATGATGGATAAATCGATAAAAAAAATTCGTCTCGGGCGGGATTTGAACCAGCCTTATTTTTGTCGACTACCGAGTACCAGCCAGATGAAACTTTTAGCTGTATTAATCTCCTTTATCATTTTTAAGCCAAAGTAGTCGTCTTTATTCGTTGTTAATAACTGCGTATCAATAGTCGAAATGAAAGACAAACTCAAACTCAAAAATCTTTATTCAATATAGACCTTTACAGGCACTTATTGACGTCAAAAAAAAAACATAAAAATCTTCAACCAAGAATCTAATTAACTAAATTATTTAATCCTTGTATGTACACAAACCTCAACCATTATTAAGATGTGTACAAATACAAGTCAAGTGAAAAAAAAAATTGACTCTACACCTGTTCGGAAATTGGGAGAGCCTTCTCGAGAAGAACAGCCCCTTAAGGCGCATAGTGGTCCCAATGACCTTGCGTCGATCGTCCCACACTGATTACATAGGAGTGAGTGAGTGAGAGTGAGGGGAATATTTAAGCAAACCTTTACGCGTAAGTTGAATTATTTCAATAAAAAATTAATTAAGGCGAATAAGAAAAATCTAAAAAGACCATCCCCTAGAATATTGTTCACTTTATTTATTGAAATCGAAAGTATATAATTTAACGAGAAAGACCTATCAAAGATTCGTTAATAATCCCCGTTTATTTATGTGCAAACACATCAGTTACGTCCGCCGCACTCAGAAAAAGTTTGAGAGCCGCTGGTGCATGTTTACTCTTTTGTGCGTTATCGTGTTTCGTAATTCAACCTGTATTATGTGTGCGTTGTTGTCACTTGCGTTTTTATGTCATTGTGTACAATTTAGTCTGCACTTGCTCGTGCTTTTATTTGTATTCTACCTGCTTTTATAATCAACAAATTTTTTCTGCGTTTGTTTATATATTCGACTTTGTATTGCCTTTATTTATGTTGCATTGGTTCAGAATGTTTTGTCATAGTATATTTAGTTTTATACTATGGTTTTGTCCGTTAAAAATCACAGCAATATTTAGTAGCCATTTAAGTCGATTTCCGAATTTTTTGCTTATGTTTGTTCTCGATGAATGCGTACTTTGCTTTCTTGCACTTTTGTTAGGTTACATTAAATTGAAAATAAGTGAATGTGAAGCGAAACTTTACATTGTGAATATTTATCTACGTTTATGGAACACTTTGAACAATGGCTAATCTCTCAATTTATTATCAAAATGTGAGGGGGCTCAGGACTAAGACAGAAACTTTTTTTAGAAATGTACAACTAAATAATTATGACATAATTGCATTAACTGAGACGTGGTTACTAGATGGTATCTCAAGTAGTGAACTTTTTGACGACAGATACTTGGTTTGGCGGCGTGACCGCGATTATAAGCTCACTGGTCAAACAATGGGCGGAGGGGTGGCCATAGCCGTACGTCGCGAACTCATCGCAACTATGAATACCGACTGGTGTTCAAGTGCGGAGGATTTATGGATCTCTGTGAACATTCGTGACTCTCGTAGTAAAATAAATTGTAAACTATATATATGCATATTATACCTGTGTGAGCAAAATCAAGGCAACTCATTCTATGTACAACTTGATAATTTTTTGTTAAAGCTACAAGATATTCTGTTACATGGCTCCTCAGATAAATTCCTTATATTGGGCGATTTCAATATGAGTAATATTCAATGGCTATCGTCTGATAGTGGCCTATGTCCTACCAATATGCTAGGTGAACATCAATCTAATTTTATTAATGTACTATACGACTGTCATTTACAACAGTTTAATAATATAGGGAATTCGTTTGGAGGCATTTTAGATCTTGTGTTTTGTAATGATTGTGTAAATGTCTCTCAGTGCCATGATCCTTTGGTCAAAGAGGATCCCTATCATAGAACATTAATAATTCAGACATCATTTGCAGAATTCAATGCTCTTGCAGTACCCCGGCGTATCTCCTACATGTATAGGCGAGGCAATTACGAGCGTATCAAATCTTGCCTGTCTGTCATTGATTGGACAAGTATTCTCACTATCGGTAGTGTTGAGGACGCAGTTGCCCAATTTTATTCCATAATTTACGAACTAAGGAATGAGTACATACCCTCCTGTCCGGTTCAAAGCTTTAAATATCCACCGTGGTTCAAGTCCTCCCTGGTGAAATTAATAAAAGAAAAATACAAATATTTTAAAAAATTTAAAACGTATGGTAATAAATCGGACGAACACACTTATCATTTATTGCGTGAGAGGGTAAGAATTGTCGAAAAACAATGCTACAAAGACTACATAAATAATATTGAAGAGTCTATTCAAAAAAATCCTAAACAATGTTGGTCTTTTGTAAAAGCCAAACGTCAGTGTGGTTCTTACCCTGCTAGCATGACCTTTAAAAATGAACGCAGTAACACTGGCGCAGGTATCAGTGAACTATTTTCATCATATTTTCGCTCGACTTTCTTAGACTCCACTGAGCCTATTGTAAACCCTGAATCCTCAAATGTAAACTCACCATATGACATTTCTTCTATTAAAATTGCCGCAGATGAGGTGTATAAAGGACTTGAATCGCTCGATCTAAGTAAGTCAGCCGGTCCTGATATTCTACCCGCTTCTTTTCTGGTAAAGTGTGCTAAAGAGTTGTCTGTACCAATTTGCATTCTATTTGAAAGATCCATTACCGAAGGCACAATGCCCCACATTTGGAAAAAAGCTTTTATCACACCTATTCACAAGAATGGATCTAAGATCAATGTGGAAAATTATAGACCTATTTCTAAACTATGCTTAATTGCCAAGGTCTTTGAGCGTATAGTTTATAAACAACTCTATAGTTGTATAAAATCAGGTTTCCTTACTCAACAGCATGGATTTCTCAAAGGGAGGTCCACTGTCACAAATCTTGCCATTTTTAACAACTACCTGACCCATCATATGGATGCTGGAGATCAAGTAGATGCAATTTACACCGATTACAGCAAAGCTTTTGATCGAATTGACCATACAATACTGCTTGCTAAGCTACAATCGTTAGGTATTCGAGGCAATTTATTCCGATGGTTCACGTCTTACGTAAGAAATAGATCTCAGGTGGTTGTTCTAAATGGTTTCTCTTCTTCTGCAGTTGATGTACCATCCGGTGTACCTCAGGGATCTTTATTAGGGCCTCTTTTGTTTGTAATATTTATCAACGACATTCATACTTGTTTTCTCAACTCAGAATATCTTCTTTTCGCTGATGATATGAAAGTATATAGAGTTGTAAACAATTTCTCTGATGCCATTCTTTTACAAGACGACCTTAGTCGCCTAGAAAATTACTGCCTGAATAACAAATTAGATCTAAATATTTCAAAATGTCTGGTTATGAACTTCACTCGTAAACGTAATAAATTTATACATGATTATAAGATTAGGCATCAGACCCTAGTTAATAATGTTAGCACCAAAGATCTCGGAGTCATCCTAGATTCCAAATTATTATTTGACAAACATATAGAGAGTGTTGTTGATAAATCTTACAAGGCACTGGGATTCTTATTCAGAGTATCAAAATCATTC
This sequence comes from Schoenobius gigantellus, assembly GCA_963935595.1. Classification (NCBI taxonomy): domain Eukaryota; kingdom Metazoa; phylum Arthropoda; class Insecta; order Lepidoptera; family Crambidae; genus Schoenobius; species Schoenobius gigantellus. The sequence continues at coordinate 24,008,170 of OZ012553.1, read as the reverse complement.
AAAAATATGAAAACTATCAAAATTATTTATTGTGCTTATGTGAGAAGCCATCTTGAGTATGCATCTCAAATTTGGAACCCTTTTTACGATACATATGTAGATCGAATCGAACAAATTCAAAGAAAATTCACCCGATTTCTTTGTACTAAGTTTAAACTTCCCACTCAAGACTATAATCAACGATGTTTGCGATTGCATCTTCTTCCACTTTCATTACGTAGGAAAATCGCGGACATGTGCTTTCTCATGAACATAGCACAAGGTAAGATTGATAGTCCTGAGCTCCTAAGCAAAATTGAGTTAAAAGCTCCAGCCTCAAATCTCCGCCAGAGATTTGTCCTGCTTCACATTCCGCATTCTCGTACTAATTATGGAAAGAACAGTTTCCTTCTAAGGTCTTTCAAATTATTCAACGATTTAAATGGTATGTTTATCACAGATAATCGATTTGATTTGTTTAATGGTACAACTAAATATATGAAACGCTTGTTAACCGAAACGCAGATAAAAAAAATATGATTTCTTTTTTAACAATGAAATCCCTCTATATGCGGAAGCTTGTAATTAGCGTCTAGATGTTAATTGTTTTATCCATTATTGTAAATGTAGCTGTAAGCTTTCCCAACAAATAAAATAAAAATAAAAATAAAATATTTAACCTAATATTTACGACGCGATTAGGTTTAAAGTTTTAAAATCGAGGCATGTTTGGGTCACATTTTAACCAAGTTTTAATTAATTTATCAAAAAATTAAAAAGACCATCCTCTAAAGAATGCGTTGAATAATAACATATCTTTTTTAAAGATTTTTTTATTCAATATTTATGAAGAGAACCGGTTTTTTCTGCAGTGATTTTTTATGTTTGACCTTACTTTGCGCCTTAACCATGGTCACCAAAAACAATATTAAAACCGCACTGAGAGCTGGATGGCGCTATACTACGCAGCAAGGGCGGTGTCTCTGTTTCAGTATTGTTTTAACCTTGCTATAAGCGATCATGGTATGGCCCCAGGCAAGAAACTCGGAAGGTCTTGTATTTTTTTTTCCTCTTTACATCCTTTAAGAGTGTCAAAATATGCGCTTTTTGTGGCATAAACGGCCGTATCTTCTTTTTACGTTAACTTTGTAGGTAGTTTGATTTTATTCACGGTTTCCAGGGACTGGTGACAGGGTGAGTATATGGTTTTAATTTCAACTCGATACCTGCACGCGCTCCTGGGATAAAGGGTCCGGACGGGCAACAAAGTGATCCTATAAGGTTCCGTTTTTCATACGGAATCCTAAAACTTAGATGACGTTCTTGTGTGCGTTTCTAGCGCTGGTTGACTGAGTACTGTCCAGTGTGTTTTTGAACTTTAGTTTTTAGTAGGTGTATCGTAAATTGTAAGTTTTAATTATCATCATTACGTCCCCACCGAGGGGCTCGAGCCTACTCTAAGTTAGGGTGTTTAGGCCTTAGTCAACCACGCTGGCCCAGTGCGGATTTGTCGACTTCACAATCACACCTATGAAATTATTCGTAGATGTATGCAGGTTGACTCACGATGTTTTCCTTTACCGTAGAAGCGTCAGACAAATGTACATGTATATGAAATTCTAAAAACGAAAAACACATTGCTACATGGCGGTCTCGAACCCCAGACCTCGCGATTGGAACGTAAGTACCGAGTCCACAACGTCACCGACGCTAATATAGTTTTAACATTGTGTATTTTTTTTAATTTCTTACGTTTTATTTGTGTAACGCAATCAACCCGACTGTGTATAAATTATGTTTTGGGTTATAGCCTTGTTTCAAAACCTCATAGTAAACATTTGATATATATTAATTACTAGCTATGCCGGCGAACTACGTTTCGCCATCAAAATGCTTAACCCAGTGTTTAGTTTTTCCTCCATTTTATTCCATAATGATTCAACTTTATTCTGCCTTTCTTGAGCAGCGGCTATTTCGAAATTAGAACAATTTTCGTAGATTCGTAATGCTCTAGGTACTCTTCAGTGCCTACTTTCATTTAATACCCATATTGCTGGGTTTGAAGAGAAACTTTTATCCGCCTTTTTTGAGCGGCGGCCATGTTGAATTTACGTCAATGTTGCTACGTTCATAGTGCTCCACTGATCAAGGCCTTTCATTTGATACTTGATTGCTGGGTTTGGAAACGAACTTTTATCCGTTTTTTTGAGCGGCGGCCATATTGAATTTTGTGCGAGGTTCATAGTGCTCTACTCTTCAAGGCCTTTCATTTAATACCTATGTTGCTAGGTTTGGAAACGAACTTTAATCCACCTAATTTGAGCGGTTGCCATGTCGAATTTACGTAATTATTGCTAGGTCCATAGTACTCTTCTCTACTCATCAAGGCCTTTCATTTGATACCCATATTGCTGGGTTTGGAAATTAACTTTTATCCACCTTTTTTGAGCAGCGGCTATGTTAAATATATGTCAGTTTTGCTAGGTTCATAGTGCTCTACTCATCAAGGACTTTCATTTGACAGCCATATTGCTAGATTTGAATTTTGAAAACAAACTTTTATCCTTTTTTTTGAGCAGCGGCCATATGGAATTTAGGTTGATTTTTCTAGGTTCCTACTCTTTGAGGCCTTTTATTTGATACCCATATTGCTAGGTTTGGAAACGAATTTTTATCCACCTTTTTTGAGCAGCGGCTATGTTGAATTTATGTCAATGTTGCTAGGTTCATAGTGCTCTGGCGAAGACGGGCATTCGCACAAGCGATGCCTGTCTAATGACCCTGCCGTGGAGGCCTGCGTGCACGGTTGGCCCCGTGCACGCCGCCGTAAGGCCCTCCGTCTGGGGATTGCCCTGGTGTTCTAGGGCAATCCCCACTTGGCGATAGCCCGACCAGTTGGTCGGGCTTGCCCGGGCGCGTGGGTAGTGGAGTCGCAGTGTGGACCTTACCTAGCGCGCCCATAAGGGCAGGGAGAACACCGGGGGGTTTTAGTGGGTACGCCTGGCATTCTGCCAGGAGAGCCCCACACACGCCCGCCGTCTAGCCCACGGCGGGTAAGGTGCAGTTACGCATTTCCCCCCGAGAAAAAAAAGGATCATAGTGCTCTACTCATTAAGGCCTTTCGTTTGACACCCACCCACATTGCTGGGTTTGAAATCGAACTTTTACCCTTTTTTTTAACGGCGGCCATGTTGAATTCAGGTCGATTTTCCTAGGCACCTAATGCTCTACTCTTCAAGGCCTTTCATTTGATACCCATATTGCTAGGTTTGGAAACTAACTTTTATCCACCTTTTTTGAGCGGCGGCCATGTTGAATTTATGTCAGTGTTGCTAGGTTCATAGTGCTCTACTCATCAAAGCCTTTCATTTGATACCCATATTGCTGGGTTTGAAAACAAACTTATCTATTTTTTTGAGCGGTGGCCATGTTTAATTTAGGGTAATTTTCCTAAGTTCATAATGCTCTACTCTTTGAGGCCTTTCAGTTGATACCCATATTGCTAGGTTTGGAAACGAATTTTTATCCACCTTTTTTGAGCAGCGGCTATGTTGAATTTATGTCAATGTTCCTAGGTTCATAGTGCTCTACTCATCAAGGCCTTTCATTTGATACCCATATTGCTGGGTTTGAAAACGAACTTTTATCCTTTTTTTTGAGCGGTGGCCATGTTGAATTTAGGTCGATTTTCCTAGGTACCTATGCTCTACTCTTCAAGGCCTTTCATTTGATACCCATATTGCTGCGTTTGAAAACAAACTTTTATCCATTTTTTTGAGCGGTGGCCATGTTTAATTTAGGGTAATTTTCCTAAGTTCATAATGTTCTACTCTTTGAGACCTTTCAGTTGATACCCATATTGCTAGGTTTGGAAACGAATTTTTATCCACCTTTTTTGAGCAACGGCTATGTTGAATTTATTTCAATGTTGCTAGGTACATAGTGTTCTACTCATCAACTTTAAATGATCTAAGCTCATCAAGGCGTATCATATTTTGATATCCATATTGCTGGGTTTGGAAACGAACTTTATCGGCAGTCATGTCGAATTAAGTCAACGTGGCTAGGTTCAATGTGTTCTACTATTTAGGTCCTTCGTTCGACATCCATGTTCCTTGGGTGGATCCATAGAAATATGATCCGTCATTTTACACATTAGGATCAAGAGTCCCGTCGCGTCCCTCTACGCGTAACCCAAAATCATTGCAGTCGGATATTTTTTTTATTATCAATATTCATCTATTACTTTTAATAGTTTTAAATGGATGAAAGAGTTTGATTCCTTACTCATAATGTAAAAACATATAACACCTTTCAAACCCCTTTACCCTTGAAAAGGATATCTTCACTTTTCAACATTTCAAATATTTCAAAAATTGTACCTATTTTGTGAAAATTAGTCAAGAATTAAACCAACCTACAAATTTTATTGTGACGTGATATTGTCTTAAAAATGCTTTATACATTGGTTGTATGGCTTGATCCTTTTGCCTCACCACCACGGCATAAGAAAAAGACAATTTAAACTTCTAAACTTCCTAGTTGGCGAAATCCAGATGGGCACAGCCATTAACAGAAAATATTAAATTTTTCTTTGCACTATGTGACAGACTTGTCAAAATAATTTTACGTGCGCCATGTTGATTTTCTACATAAACATTGTTCGAAAATTTTATATGGTATTTTTCAAACTATTTATTTAAAATGAACTATTTCAACCCCATTGCACCCCATCCAGGAATGATGGTATGTGGTGTTGAAATCGATGTTATTTTCGTAATCTACGACCCGAAAAATCATGAAAACGGCATCAATGTCGATTTTGACATTTTATCAGTTTATCACCCCATCTCACCCCGTTTGGGGATGAATTTCAATAAAATACGAAACACGTCTTCCATTAATTCTGTTAAAGAAAGTTTATGCAAAATTTGAAGTAGATTCGAGAACGGAATCACGATGTCCCATACAAACTTTTCCCCCCATTTTCAACCCCTTAGGGGTAGAATTTCGGAAAATCCTTTCTTAACGGACGCCTACATCATACAAAGAATACACCCTCCAAGTTTCAAGTCTCTACGATCAGCGGTTTAGGCTGTGCGTTGATCCGTCAGTCAGTCAGTCAGTCAGTCATTCAGGACAAAGCATTTTATAGATATAGATGATCGTCGAAAGTTGTATACCTACTTATGTATCTTAAGTCATTTATTTCCTTATGTTGGGTCGTTAAATATAAATTGTTATTGTTAAATGTAGGTAATGAATTCTACAATTTCGTTCAGAAGCTGGGCAGGTAATGATATCTTATATTTTTGTTATATTTTATGTTAAATTTGTTTTCAAGTGAAGAGGTTCATTTTTTTCGATATATGTTGCTAATGCTCTTATATCTACATAATTATAAATAAACATGAATGAAAATGTAATATACGCGCATAACTTTAAAACGATTGCACCAAATTGGATAATTCGTTGTATTCGTTATTGTCTGGGTACAATTTAAAAATTTTCATATAAAAAGTGACGAAATTGACAGATTTTCATTCAGGATATTCCAAATCTATGGTTTCATACTTTGATGTCTTTGATATATTGTATTGTCAAAAGGTTTTTAGTATCTATACCCGTGCGGGCCCGGGGAGGGCAGTTAGTTTACAATAAACACTAGTTGACCATCAGAACAATAAACTGTTTTAGTTATTTTTCTTAGAGTTGATCCGGTGAACTTCGCATCACCTTGCGCCGACAGATCTAAATAAACTATATTTTTCCATAAAAAAATACCATTTATATTATTTTATAATATTTTTAGCTTTACTTTCTTATTTTCCCTCTTATATTAGTTTAGTCACCTCTATTAGATTATCAAAGTGAACAAAAGAAAAAATAAATGTTCAATTTAGCCAAACTGTTCTTGAGTTTTAACGAGACTAACGAACGGCGATACACTTTTATAATATCCTAATGCTAGGGCTCCACCTGCGTAAATGCTAGTGTTAACGCCTGCGTCGTAATACGCCGGTGGCTACATCTGCGGAGTTTGATACAAAAGCTATTTACGTCTAACGCGACTAAAATGCCGCACAGAAATTAACGTGTTACGCTGTTGGTTACATCTGTGTAGTATCCAAATTATCCCGTATGATAATTTGGATACTACACAGATGAATTTGGAAAGAAGAATAGTGGGCCTGCCTGGCAGAAGTTGTCCCACCCAACTTCAGTGTCACCTACAGGATCCAATTACCTTACCCCTTTTCAAACGCACACAGAAAATTTATTTTATTTAATAATAGTAATAGGTTGGGGAAAAAGTTTCTTCGCATTTTTTAAGAAAATTCAAAACATTTTTTAATATAGTTTATTTACATTTAACTAAAGTATGTAGGTACCATTTTGTTCGATAACTTTTTGCCATCTTGTAGGTAGGGACATGATCCTATTGCTATAGAAATTTTGGGACTTCTGGTCAAAATACCGCGACAAGTGGTTTTGGCAGTCCTCTCGTGATGTTAACCTGACACTGCCTAAAGAATTCTGAAGAGACCGAAACAGGTGGAAATCTGAAGGTGCAAGGTCAGGACTATACGGCGGATGCATTAACACCTCCCAGCCAAACTCTCTTAATTTTTGCTGAGTGGCTAAAGATGTGTGAGGTCTAGCGTTATCATGATGAAAAACCACACCCCTTCTGTTGATTAATTCCGGCCGCTTTCTCTCAACTTCTTGCTTTAATCTCATCAGTTGTTTGCAGTAGAGTTCAGAATCGATGGTCCTGCCTGGTGGTAACAGCTCATAATGAATAATGCCCTTCCAATCCCACCACACACACAGCATCACCTTGTTGCGAGTTAACCCGGGTTTCGCCACAGTCTGTGAAGCCTGACCGGCCTTTGACCACGACCTTTTTCGCACATTCTTGTCGTACGTGATCCACTTTTCATCACCAGTTATCAGCTTCTTCAAAAATGGTTCGGTTTCATTACGTCGTAATAAAGAATCACAAATGAGTACACGGTTCATTAGGTTTCTTTCAGTGAGCTCGTGAGGTACCCAAATGTCGAGCTTTTTTGTGTACCCAGTTTTTTCAAATGCGCCAAAACTGTTTTGTGGTCAATTCCCAGTTCTTCAGCTACGTCGTAACTACTGACATGCCGATCTTGCTCCACTTTTTCAAAAATGGCATCCATTTTATCTGTAATAGGGCGACCAGAGCGACGTGCATCTTTGACATCAAAATTTCCGGATTGAAAACGCTTAAACCAAATTTGTGCTACTCTCACAGACACTGCACTAGGTCCATAAACATCGCAAATTTTTTTCGCGGCTTGCGTTGCATTTTTACCTTTTTTGTAGTAAAATTTTAAAATGTATCGAATTTCTTCATTAGATTCACTCATCTTGGCGGTACGAAAAACAAATGAAAATCACACATTTTCCTAATTTGAATTTGGAATTATGTTCTTTAAAATTTAAACTTTCAATGATACCAAAACCAGCCAGATACAAATAGTATAGCCAAAGAGATTTTATTACAAGTTTATACATACTATAATGCGAAAAGACTTTTTCCCCAACCTAATACATTGTTACCCTAGGGGTGAAAGTAACTTATTTAGTCCCGAGACGGTGTTTGGCGCCCGAGCGTAGCGAGGGCACCAATAGTTCGAGGGACTAAATAAGTCTTTAACCCGAGGTAAACACTGTGCTTTTCATTACGAATACAAGGAAAGTAAAAATAAAACAAGGAATTAGCTAAAGAAAAACGTGTAAATTTTATTTTACATAAATCAACAACTTCTGCTTTAGCCCGCGTTCTCTTAAAAAATCTGGCGTTAACTCCATATCTGAATCAGATGAGCTCATTATGTTAATTATTAACAATTATACAAATATAATTAACAATTATTACAAATCTCTGCTATACGGAAGTATTAACAAAACTCTGCAAATGGAAAAAACAAATGAAGATCGCATTGCCGCTTTCCTGCTTATTTTGTTTTTTTGTCTGTGGCCATCAGCCATTATATTTCATTTTCATAATTTAAAAAATCGTTAATATTTTGCTCAAATCTATGCTATTTTAAAGAAATAGTTGAAAATAAATTATAATAAAGTTATTTAAAAAATATATTCTTTAAATACTTTACATTATGTTATTTCAATTTTACACCGCGCTGTAATTGAGTGGCTGTGTAGAAAGTCGGAACATGGCTCAATAAAAATGTGAAAAAAGAACTAGTTTCTTTTTTTAAATTTGACAGCAGCTGTCAGTTGAAATTGATTCTCCCTAGGGCTGAAAAGTATTACTTTCAATCCGCTCGTCAGGCAACTTCAGACCTACTTTCAGAGTATGAGTAAAGAAAAAGCTATTTATTTTATTTTTATTTTATTTATTAGGCACATATAATAGGTAACACATATAATATATATATCTGCGTAACCTTTTTAAATACACTGGAAAGCTAGATGGAGTACTTAACTTGTGAGTAACCTATATTAGGTACTTGAGCTCTTATGACAAGACCCTTATGTTCCGTATCATATATAATATTTTTCATTATTCATACTCTGAAAGTAGGTCTGAAGTTGCCTGAGGAGCGGGTTGAAAGTAATACTTTTCAGCCCTAGGGAGTATCACTTTCAACTGTCAGCTGCTGTCTAATTTAAAAGAAACTAGTTCTATTTCCATGTTCCGACATTCTATCTATACAGTCACTCAATTACAGCACGGTGTATAATTGAAATAACATAATGTTAAGTATTCAAAGAAAATATTTTTGAAGTGAGAACTTCTTTAGCGGCGTTGTACACTTTTTTTGTAATGGGTAAAAAATGATAAACTCGCGTCAGGATCACGTGACACTGATCGAAAATGCGTAAGACCAATTAAAATTGAAATGGCCGCAGGAACTGTCGAGGTGCGGTGAGGGGTCCACGTAAGCCGGCCGAGAACAATAGCGGCTGTCAAAAGTACTGGAAGTCACACGTCACTTGAGACAGTTTTAATCAATTTATTTACTTTGTTAGGAAAAATCTAAATTGTGCTTTTATTTGATTTTGTTGTAAATATTAATTAGGTAAGTTAGTATAAATTAAATATTATTTATTTGTTATAAAATTACGTTTTTAAGTAGTATATTAATGTCTGTTTTGGTCATATTTTTAATTTAATTGTAAATATTTTGATTCATTATTACTAGTTATATAATTATGTACGCACAACGTTACAACAGGAAGTTGATTTTTCTGAGGGATAAACTTTTTAATGTAATATAAATTGTCATGTTTGTGTACGATAGCGCAATAAATAAATATTGTATTCTACCACATAAAAGATAGTACTTTTATTCTGATAATTAAAGCAATTCGTGCAAAATTATTCCATAACCATTCGAAAATATCCAAAACGCACAACGTTAATACTTAAGTTTTCACTTCTGCCGGCACTCCCGGAGTGCAACCCGTAATTTTTTTTAATATTATAATTTACTTTCAACTATTTCTTTGAAATAACTTAGATTTGGACAAAATATTTAGTCTGACACACGAAACATGAGCTTGGAAAAAAGCGGCAAATTCAAAAATTCTAGCTCTGGTAATACTGTCTACAGAAGGTAAAATACATTTTGATTCTTGAAATATTCTAATATTTTTTAAGTATGTAGTAATTTAGAATGTTAAATTTGTGAAATATAGTAGGGAAAAAAGTAGTTTATACTTTTATACGTTTTATACGTTTATACGTTGGAATATAGTAGGGAAAAAAGTAGTTTATACTTTTTTTAAATTAAATATTAGGTAATGTTTAGTTGCGTCGGTGGCGCAGTGGACTCGGCACTTGCCTTCCAATCGGGGGGTCGGGGTTCGAGACCCGCCATGTACCAATGTGTTTTTCGTTTCGAATTTCATATGTACATTTATCTGACGCTCCTACGGTGAAGGAAAACATCGTGAGGCAACCTGCATACATCTGCGAAGAAATTCAATGATGTATGTGAAGTCGACCAATCCGCACTGGGCCAGCGTGGTTGACTAAGGCCTAATCACCCTAATATAGGGTAGGCTCGAGCCCCTCGGTGGGGACGTACATGGGCTGTGATGATGATGAATGTTTAGTTTCAATGAACTTCCAACAATAAACCTTTTATAAGAAATCGCTGTATTTGGATTTCATGAATGTTAAAATTACTTAATATCTGTAATATTTCGACAGAAATTAAAAAAAAAAATATTATGAAATTGTTTATTACAAAGTATCAAAATCACCATGTTGAACTAAACTACATGGGGACATTGTACAAGTGTTGCTACTTGAAAAAATGTCAGGTTCATGTTTCGTGTGTCAGACTCTACCATTTTTTCTTTCATGAAAATAAAAAATAATGGCTGAATAGCTGGCCAGCTCCAGAAAAAACATCTTCATTTGTTTTTCGAGTTTTCGAGTTTTGTTTATTCTTCCGTATAGCAGAGATTTCATACATAAGAGAAGAGGCAAAAGCAGAAGTTGTTGATTTATTAAAATAAAATTCATAGCTGTCTACAACTTCAAGTGTAGTGTTCCCAATATTAACTGGAGTGGGTACAACATGGGCATTCGACATGATTTTTGTCTTATCTATGTTCATTTTAAGACCCACTCTTTGGGAAGCACTACTGAGATCTCCGAGCATGGTGTTCAGGTCTTCCAACATCATCTACCTGACATGACTTCCAACGTCATTAGAACCCCATCATCGGCAAAACGGAGGTGTGTTAGGTACTCGCCATTTATGTTAATGCCGTATCATTTCCAATCCAGAAGCTTGAAAATATTCTCCAATGCAGCGGTAAAGAGTTTTGGAGAGATAACGTCTCCCTGTCTTACACCTTGCTGCAATTGGATGGGATTAGAGCTCTGGTTCTGGAGTCGAACCGACATAGTGGCATTTCCGTATAGGTACCTTAGCACCTCTATGTACCTGTAGTTCACTTGGCACCTTTGGAGAGACTGCAGCACCGCCCATGTCACCTGTAGTCCACTTGGCACCTTTGGAGAGACTGCAGCACCGCCAATGTCTCGATCGAATCGAAGGCTTTCACAAACGCCAAGCAAAGTGGCAGATTATACTCCTCGGTCTTCTGTATAACCTGCCGCCGCGTATGGATGTGGTCTATGGTACGCGCTCAGAAGCTCTGTAGTGATTCCGTCATCACCCACCGCCTTATTGTTTTTTAGTTGTTTGAGAGCCATACTAATCTCGTACAGGCTGACGTCCGGGATATCTTCAGTATAGTGTCGGGTAAGCTTGGCTCTGTGGTCTCTAGCCTCGCTTTAAACAGGTGCTTGCGTGGAGTATAACTGTCCATAGAAACTCTCAATCTCCCTTAGGATCTCAGGCTTCGACAAAATGAGGCTACCGTCGTCAATCTTCAGCTGCGTCAGTTGACTTTGCCCAATAGGCAGATATCTCGCAAATACTTTGGAGCCTTTATTTCCCTCGATAGCCTCTTCAATACGAGCCGTATTGAATCGGCGAAGGTCGCATGCCAATGACTTTGATATCTGCCTATTAAGCTCCCGGTAACGACTAGCATCCGTTGAGTTCTGCAGTCTCATTTCGTGTCTCCGATCCATAAGTTGGAGGGTTTTGTCGAAGAGTTTCTTTGTTCTGGGACGGCGGGTTTTAAAGAACCTAGACCCTACCGTACGGACAGTATCTACCACCATGTTGCTTAAATCGTCCACATTTAAGCTGTTCTCAAGGGCTTCGAAGCGGTTCTAGAGCTCGAGTTGAAACCTTTCGGGGTTTTGGATTTGCGCAGGTATTGGTCGGAGCGTAGACTTTATCAGTCGAGATCTTTCCAGCTTAATATTGATATTCAATGTGCCTCGTACCAGTCTGTGATCACTCCCCGTTTTGACGGCATTGATCACGGAGATATCATTGAATATGTGCCTTTTCGTCGACATGATAAAATCTATCTCGTTCTTGACATTACCGTCCGGACTCATCCAGGTCCATTTTCGGCTTTCGGACTTCCTGAAGAAGGAGTTCATCATATAGAGCTTCTCCTTCTCCATGAAGTCCGCTAGCATCTGGCCTCTGGTGTTCCGGTGTCCAAATCCAAATTGCCCCATTCTCAACTAATCATCGCAACGTTTCCCCAACCTAGCGTTCCGTTAAGTCCCCCATCAAAACCGTGTAGTGGGTATTGTGGCTACGTATGGCTTCAGAGATCTCCTCATACATAGCCTCCACTTCGTCATCTGGGTGTGTCGAGGTCGGAGCTGTATGACATTCAACGAATATCGTTTCGATATTCTGAGTATCAGATATGCTACCCTGGTCGACTTCCCGATGGTTATTACGTTGTTGACGAGGGACCTGTGGACGATGAACCCGACACCACCTTGGGACTGTTGATCGCCCTCCCGGTAGTACAGCAAGTTGTCGGAATTGAGGATTATCGAGTCCTCCCCCTCTCTTCGGACTTCAGATAAACCAATGATATTCCAGCGTAGCTTACTGATAGCTTCTTCCAACTCCGTTAACTTCGCGTCTGTCCTCAGTGTACGCTTGTTGTAGGTTGCCAGGTCGAGTCGTCGTAGATGGTAGCCGGATCTTACCCGGGGATTCTTCGCACCCTCTGACCTACTAGATATATCTAAGTTAATGGGCCAACCAACGCATTTTATTTTTTACTTTTTGGAGGTTTTTTTTTGTCGGGAGTTATTTAAATTTTAAGTTTAATTTTTATTTCAACCCTAAGCCTGAAGCCCAACTTTTTAAACCCTAAGCCTGAACACCCTAACTTAAAAATGTAATTCACCATTTTGTGGTGGCGGCCATCTTGGATTTGAGATTGTCATCGTAATGTATAGTATTCTACTAGTCGAGCCCTTTCATTTGATACCCATATTGAGGGAGTTATAAAAAAATATGTAGTTCGCCATTCTGTGGTGGCGGCCATCTTGGATTTTAAATTTATCATAGTGTGTAGTATTTTACTAGTCAAGCCCTTTCATTTGACACCCATATTTATTTATTTATTTAATCTTTCGCAGAGCCTAAAAAAAGTGTACAGGGGCGGACTTAATGCCAGGCATTCTCTACCAGTCAACCCGTAAAATCTGAGAAAATCTTTGTTGACGGTGTTCGAATTGGAAAAAAATAAGAACTAAACAAACCTTGACACAACTAAGTAACAACATACTAAATAAAGATAAATACTAAGTACACAAATATATAAATATTATATACATAAATATAGATATATAAATATATATTGAGGGAGTTGTGTACGAATATGTATTCTGCCATTTTGTGGCGGCGGCCATCTTGGACCGATGGTCATTAAACATAGCTAAGAACACTTCCGACTAATTTACCTTTCAAACAAAAAAAAATCAAAATCGGTTCATCGGTTCGGGAGTTATGATGCCACAGACAGACACACTCAACACCACCATAAATAAATTCAGGACGTAACGTTGACACTCAAACAAATTAATATTAGGTAGATCGCTCAAATATTATGAAGCTTCTCATTTTGTATTTGACCTAACTCGAATGAATGTTTATAATATAAGTTACTGTTCTGTTGATTTATCGTCACTCGCAGTCAGTCACTCGCTTAGTACAATAACCCAAATTAATCATTTATGTCTCTTAAAATTTTAATTTACAGTCACTCGTTTAAATACTCCCCTTTAGTTATCGACACAATCTCTCCTCTCAGCCTTATGAATCGGTATGAGAACAGACTTTTTCAGTACATCAGGAAATTAGATTTGTTAAGGTCTGAGTAATTAAAGTACTCAAATGCTTTAAAACCTGGGCAGGGATACCATTATAGCTCGTGGATGGGCTTGCCTTGAGGCTTCTGATTGTCCTTTCTATTTCTTCATTATTTGTATCGGCTAAAAAGAATGAACTATTTTGTGATACAATTGGTAAAAACTCATAAGGAAAGGATGGAACATAAATAACAGGACTTAGATATATTCGTATACGTACTTAACCAACGTAAAACTACATTTTTTGTGATGATTCGCTGTACTATGTTTTTCGAATTTCTTTTATAATGTTCACTTTTCGCAATTTTTTGTTAAGACATCCTGTATATTTGTAAGTGGGCATTCCATATAACTTTGAAGTTACGGTGATGATTGAGTAGTTTTTTATGTATTTAAAGGTTATAATAATTAATAAAAGCTTATAAATTATGATATAAAGCTATCTTTTACGCCTTAAAGTGATTTTCCTAACTATATGTAGCCACAAAATGCTATTAAGTTATTAAACAGTTTTTGAGATAGCTAATAAGGTATTAGTAAAGTAGGTTATGAAAGAGTCACATTTGAGATATAACAATGCGTTTCACGTCATATTTTGGCATTTGATTATCCTAAAAACAACCCAATTATAACCTTTTCGGAACTTAGAAGACTTAGGACTTATAGCTCTGGAAAACAATCTATGATTGCGTTATATTAACCTCTTAAAAAGGCTTTTAGGTTAAAGCAAAAACCATATAGTTCTAAGACCAAGGAGCTCTAAAATTAACTGACATAGACCTTACAAGATATACAAATTCCTTATTATAACTTTTTTATGACAAAAAGGTATTTTAAATAACTATCATAAAGGATAAATGCTACTTGGGAGGGCCAAATCCAAAGAATTTGCCCACAGGCCTTAGATGGTAAAGTTACGCCACTGAGTCCAGGTGAAGCTCGCTTCCCACCTTGGACTTAATCGTCACCTACCATATGAAGGCCAAGAGTTCCTATCTAAAATAAAAGCTTTACTCAATTTGGACATTGTTCCTTACCACCAGGTGCGAAAATGGGAGTGATCATTGTGATTTTCAAGAAAAATTAAGGTTATCGTGATTGCAGTTGTTTATATCATTTTACATTGTGAGGTCTGTGGGTCATTTTGAGTTATCATAATGTTGAATAATAATAGCTAATCTAAGTATATTTGCAATGCATATTGACTTAATTTAAAGAATTGATACCAGTTCGAGCATATATAAAGCCAACGCGTGTCATCTTTGGGTGAGTTGAACGTGTAAATTATCAACATAAACATGATTGGGAAGGTATCTGATATGTTATTTTTTATATCAACCTTGATGTGTTTGCTTATATTTATTTGTGGTAAAATACTTTTTTTAATTTCAGCTATTTATCTTCATCTGTGTAACGGGTGCTACGTTTGCCAGCAACTTACTTCACACTCCAGTGGTTAAAGTCGTATCGCCATTGTCGTACAATGCAGCGCCAGCAGTATCTTCAGTATCAATTACGTCTCATCCATCACCAGCTTACGCTTATGTCGCGAATCCGGTTGTAAGCAAAACGATCACTGCTCCAGCTTTGGCCACTTACGCTGCAGCCCCATCCGTCACCTTATACTCGTCAGCTCCAGTATTAGGTAAAACTTACGCTCCGAGTATTACATCTTACTCAGCTTCTCCAATCGTGGCAAAGACTGTTGCATACTCAGCTCCTGTTGCCTCATACGTTGCAAAATCTGTACCTCCAGCAGTATCTTACCAATCTTTCGTGTCAGCCCCGGTAACAACGTATACTGCGGTTCCTGCTGTTAAGTCATATGTTAAATATGCCGCGGCCCCATTAGTGAAGACGGTGTCTGCTCCCGTAATAGCTAAATATATTGGCAATCAAGTCGCATATGCCGCAGAGCCTGTTGTGAAAACTGTATCAGTTCCAACTACTGTCTACGCTGCATCTCCAACTGTGAAAAGTACGGGAGTGCCTTCATACGCTGCATACGTTTCAGCACCCGTATCTTACGCAGAAGCGCCAGTTGTAAAATCTGTAGCAACATCAGCACATTCTGTGTACAGTTCAGTACCTCTTTCTTATGCAGCGGCTTATTCTAATACCCCTGTCGTAACAAAGACTGTTGCGACATATGCATCGTCTCCTGTCACTTACTCTGCTGCAACCGACGTGGCTCATGTTAGATACTCAGGTCCTGGAGTAAGCTATTCGTGGTAAATAAAGAAGTGATTTATATGCTGTTTTGTTTTAATATAAGTGATGATATTTAGAACATTAAGAATGCACATAATTCTAAAATCAGTATTCAAATTATATGATTTAGAATATTTAAGTGTTCTTCACTCATTATAATACCTACATAGCTTTGCATATTTTAATGAGCTGAATCATAGTACTTAAATAAATTATAAAGTTACAAAATATTTATATCATAAAACAAATTTAATTTGTTACGTTCGATGCTATGCTTTATTACATACCGACTATTATATCTTCTGTGATACAGAGTAAATAACCTCCTTTTTAAGTCGGTTAAAATTATATAATGAAACATAATTTAAAATGTAATATTCGTATTTTAATATCCAGGTTTATATGTTACCTACTCAGTCGACAGCAAATCGGTGTCATTCTGTATAACACAGAGACAGAATTCGTGGTTTAAGATTAAAAAATACTACAAGTATTTGAACGGTGTGTTCATATAATGCCATTTTGCAGTATACAAATTCCGTATGCGTTTTTTTGGAAAATGTGTACCTGTTACAATTTCTATTAAGTTCTATAACGGCGATCAATGTAATTTTATGCTACAAGAAAAATGACATTAGGCACTAGTTATTTTATTTTGAGACTATATGATGTTTGACGATAAGGCATAAAATAATACAACGGAATAAACAGTATTTACATTTTTATTTGAAGACAAATAAATTAGAGGTCGTTCGTATTAAAGATACTATTAACAATATGTACAACAGTTCAACAATTTACCAGCCGTAAGAAGCTCCCAAGCCGGTGTAGGTGACGTGAGATACAGCGGGCGCGGCGGAGTACGCGACTGCGGTTTTGACTACAGGCGCAGCGGCGTACGTGGAGACAGCTGGGGCGGCGTATGTGGCAACAGCCGGGGCGGCATACTTGGCCACGACGGGAGAGGCGGCGTATGTAGCTACAGGAGCGGCGTACGACAATGGAGCCACAGCCTTAGTGACGACGGGAGCGGCGTGGTACGCAGCGACTGGGGCGGCGTGGGACACAGTGGAATAAGACAAGGCGGGAGCTACAGCCTTAGCTACGACGGGTGCAGCAGCATATGAGGTTACGACTGGTGCGGCAACGGTCTTTGTAACCACGGGAGCAGCTGCGGCGTAAGTCAGAGGAGCAGCGTGTGAGATAGTTTGGTAAGAGTAAGCCGGAGATAAAGTTTTAGCTACGACGGGTGTGGCGTATGAGTGTACAGCTGGGGCCGCAGCGTAGCTGTGGACTGCTGGGGCGGCAGCGTAGCTGTGGACTGCTGGGGCGGCAGCGTAGGTGTGGACTGCTGGGGCGGCAGCGTAGGTTTGGACTGCTGGGGCGGCATAAGTGTGAAGCGCTGGAGCCGCGGCGTACGTGTGTACTGCTGGGGCAGTATGTGACGTGTAGCTGACGGATGATACAGCTGGTGCAGCGCTGTATGCCACAGGGGCGGCGGCGTGAAGAAGGTTGCCAGCTGAGGCGATGCCAGCAGCGCAAAGGAAGATAACGACCTAAAAAAGAAAAAAAAAACAATTAATACTTGCAAAATGAAAACCAATAAACTCGGTAAATAAAAGTACCGATTCGGAGCTTTTCAAGTACCTTGGAGTACATGTTGGAGGTGTAGGTCGCTGTTGTTTGTGATGCCTTTTAGAGCACTTGCTTTCGCTTTTATATGAACGTCGTAAACTGGTATTGGTACTGAGTCTGCTTTAAGCCACCCGCGGGCGATTCTGTCACAATGTCAAGGTGAGGCACCACCTATACCCGCCGATAAATGTTGTGTAATCGATGTACAGACTCGAAGTCGTCCTTAATTGCCTGGTTATTATGAGGAAATCCTTTTCGGAAATGCCGCTAATAAGTGGTCGTTTTAATCGGTTTTTGCGGAACTGTCCTTGAAAATTATTATAGGTGTTATATACGTTACGTTTTTTAATTTTTTTATTAATACCAAAACAAGTTATATTCAATACCACGAGCAATGATGTTATAGATATTTACCATAAAAATCTTAAACATAATTATCTAATTCAAACTTCTTAGGCGACATTAAAAAGCTAACACAATTGTATAAACAGTTCAATTAAAGAATGTTTTTGTTGTTTTTTGTGTGTATTATAAAGACAGATTTCATAATCGAATTTTGTGTTTTGCAATGTTTTGTGTAATAAGTATGATTTTCATTAGATTATGTTTATATGAATGAATAAAATATGGATAAATACCCTGCCCTGCCACATCAGTGATTATAGCGATTTTCATTTCGCTATAAATAAAAATTTTTACCAATGTATTAAGTGCCTCTAATATCTCCAAGTTTTTCAATCGTAACAATTGGACCATAGTATATATATTTTTTTATATATGCTTGGAATATTGCTTTGACCACCTAAAAAGTGAAGCATATTATTATCTTCACTAAAATTTTGACAAGATTTAGTTGGTCTATTGGTGGTTAATTAAGAGAAAATTATAAAAATAACGAATACGAAGGAAATATATTTTATGTATTATTTTTTGCTTTAATTAATTCTATTTAATTTGTGACTGGATAACTGAAATCACCGTAGAAGAAAGTTAATCTTGTATTATAATATAATATTCGGTGTATCTAATATATAAAATTCTCGTGTCACAGTGGTTGTTACCGAACTCCTCCGTAACGGCTTGACCGATCTTTATGAATTTTTTTGTGTATGTTCGGTAGGTGTGAGAATAGGTCGTAAACTATTTTTTATTATGGCGAAACGTAGTTCGCCAGCACAGCTAGTCTAATATATAAAATTCTCGTGTCACAGTGTTTGTTACCGAACTCCTCCGGAACGGCTTGACCGATCTTTATGAATTTTTTTGTGTATATTCAGTAGGTCTGAGAATAGATCGTAAACTATTTTTACTATGGCGAAACGTAAGTTCGCCGTTATTATGGCGAAACGTAGTTCGCCGGCACAGCTAGTAAGTATATAAATTTCGGCGGGGGTTTAATATATTTAATTTCAAGTTTAACTAAATTCCTCTTACATTAAATTTAATTAAACAGGTAGGTAGGTATTTTTAGCATATCATGGTATTAGGTTACCTATAAATACAGAAACGGATACAATAGATACAAAAAGCAGGTAAATGGAACCAAATATTCATAATAATTAGCAACATCACAGCATATATACGTCCATGCACTATTGGGCACACGCCTTCTTACATGAAAGAATCACATGAGGAGTACGGGCCATCATAACACCAGCACGCCTGGTCCAATGCGGATTGATGGGTAGAAACGGTTACAATAGCAACCGGGACCAATTGCTTAACGTGACTTCCGAAGTACTGAGGAACTCGAAAATACTCGAAATCATAAAATTTTGGTCACCCATCAAGGGTCCAACCATGACGAAGGTTGCTTTGTTTTCAATATCGAAACTAAAGCGTTTGAATCACTACGCCACCGAGCTTCTCCAGCTAAATCTAACCAAATAACCTATATAATTTAACCAAATAGTATTGTCAAGTAATCGCAATATTACTTATTTAAAATGTAGGTATAAAAATATTCCATACTGAACATTCAATGATTTCATTGTTATAATATGCTTGCGCAAATGAAATAATGAAGAGATGCTAATGGTAACGTTTGTAATTGCATTAAATAAATTAGCAGGCGCGCTTTAGACTTGCGCAAGCGTTCTTGAGAAACCAACCTTGCGTCAGATGACAATTTTTAGCTTCCTATTTATATTCTAATTAGAATCCTGGTCAATTCAACTTATTAAAGTGACACGAATTATTTAACAATTTGATATACTGTATTTTTTTAAATTGTTAATCGATAAAATACTACTTAGTTTCGTATCGTTAGTAGGTATTATGAAGTGCCCCTAAGTTACATCAAAACATTAAACTTTACAATGATTGTCGCTCTAAAGTCAATTAAGAGATATTTTATCCCAACAGAATATATTGGCTCTCTTGATGGTAATAAGTGCCTACAAAATTTAAAAATCTTTAATTAACATACTAATATTTATAACTTCTAACCGACAATTGAGGTCAGTCACAAATACAAAATTCTCATTAGGCATTTCGATTTTTAAAAGAAGATTTATATTTAACTTGTATGTATATGCATACAAAAAAACCCCTACTTATTGTAGGAAAACATATCACAATTCAGATAGAGATTTGCGTAGTTTGTCTTTTGGTTCTTTCTACATTACTATTCGATAACTTCTAGGAATGACAACCTCAAAATATGTGGGAATATATCGCAGTAAGGTTGATTTAAGGTTAAGCTTGGCTACTGAATCCTTACAAATAGATGTAGAGTAGAGAGTAGAGTATGGATGGATGTATGGATCTTTGTTACTCTTTCACACAAAAACTACTGAATCGATTTGGATGTTTGTAAGTAGGCATTAACATACATGCTACTTATAATCCCGGAAAAGTAAGTAGTTCCAGCGGGAAAGAAGATTTATAGATCTTTCTTTGAACTTTTAAGGCAAAACATAGTTCGCGTGCACAGCTAGTCTATTGTTATATTTTCCGGTTTCTATCTACGGTTTTACTTTGTTAAAATAAGTTTATATTGACTTTTAAACTCACAATAATTGGGCAAGATTTTATTATGGAACATTTTTTATTATTACAGCGTAACTAATACAGTTAAATATGAGTATTGTTCAGGTACATCGCTGCATACTTTTACCAGCTTTTTCCTCCGTATCCGTAGCCGTTGTAAGAAGATGGGTATCCGATGGAACCGTGTGAAGAGGGTGCGTAGGATCCGTAGTGTGCTGGCGAAGCATGAATACTGTACTGGGAGGCAGTTGAAATGGCGTGGTTGTAACCTCCGTGACCTAAGCCAGCGCCAAAGCTTGCGTCATGACTGTTGTATCCAAGTCCATAGCCACCTAACCCTTGAGAAGCAGCGTAATCGTGACTGTTGCCGTAACCGGCGGTG
The DNA here is from genome assembly GCA_963935595.1 of Schoenobius gigantellus. Lineage (NCBI taxonomy): Eukaryota > Metazoa > Arthropoda > Insecta > Lepidoptera > Crambidae > Schoenobius > Schoenobius gigantellus. The sequence continues at coordinate 23,987,192 of OZ012553.1, read as the reverse complement.
TATGGCACAGATGGGGAAATTTCCTTTGTTATTGACACATGAGATACAGCGCCACTCGATCCTAGATGCGCGTTTCCGCTATGACCTCCATAGCCAGCTCCGTAGCTTGCAGCACCACTATCGTATCCCCCGTAGCCGCCGTGAGTGTATCCAGAACTTTCCAAGCTGGGGTTCCACAGGGCTCCAGCTCGGACCAACCCGAGCATACACGCCATGAATGCTACCTGAAACCAAAATAATTTTATCTATAAAATCACATTTACTTCCTTCATAATGCTAAAAATTAAATAATTATAAAAAAATACACAGTTCACCTTAGACAACATGTTTCTTGATTGCTCTTCAAACGTAATGAGTTGACTATTGTTTTGGTCATTGTTTTACGCTTTTATACTACATTCGTCGGAAATAAGATCACATTTTCAAGGTTCAGATATATAGTTTGTGAAATCAGAGCGTAACGTATTTCAATTATGGGATCACTCACGTAGTTAAAAAACATATTATTAGTATATGCGAGACGAAAGTGTAAGTGATACGTGGCGATACTCTGCATTTGATACACTCTAGGTACAGTTTGAATTGGCTAAAAAACGTCTATTTGAATGAGGAGCAACTAAATTCACACACGATATTAAGATAAAATATTCTATTTCATTAAGTCTAGTTTTCGATCAGTCTCTTTTGCGAATGTTAACTACACAGGTATTTTACATTATTTTACAGGTTGTAAAATTATGTTTGTACATAATTTAACTAACACAGGTATATGATAACTAAGTACTAAGTAGTAAAATTATATGTATTTGTATTTAAGTTTTCCTGAAATATAAGCTTAAGTTTTACATTCTGTAGGTTATAAGGTATAAGGGCGCTTTCAACATTGCGATTTTTGCAGCGACACCTACATAAGCGATATAGTCGCTTGCGTTTATCGCATTGGTTTCGACTTTGTCGACTTTATTCGTCGCATTCGACCTTATCGCGTTTATATCGACACTGTATCGCTGCAGCTAGACGGCCAACTACTGCAAACTGTCGAAGTGTGTAAAGGTCCTAAATCAGAAATATCGACACTGTATTTACGTAGTAACTATTTAGTATTCTGTGACTGTATAGACACTGTATCTCTGCAGCTAGACAGCCAACTAAGTACTGCAAAATGTCGAAGTTTGTAAAGGTCCTAAATCAGAAATTCGATTCAAATTTATGACACTATTGATTAAAATGAGATTAGCCAGTATTCTAGTAAGTATACAATATTATTAATAATTTTAGCTACACATAATTATATAAGTAGGTTTATTCCGTAAACAAAATTTGTGTTACATTGCAGCATGTTAATTTTAACCTAAAATCATTCAAATATACTTAAGTGATTTTAGTTAATAATGTTACCATTTAGACTATCAAGGTTTTATTTAAATTTGATCTTTAAATAAAAATGACATCAAGTGTTTAGAGATCAGATTCGAATAATTCCTATAAATACTTAATAGTAATTAACACTACATTTCTTAGAAGTGCATATATTGATTTCGTTTGATTTCTTCATCAGTTATAAACTGGTTATAACTACTTAATATCATGAGCAAAGTTCAATGAACTCTATAATGTAAGCTCTATCGAGCCGAGCGTACAAGTCACGACAAATGAAAGATAGATAAGTAGTAGTAAACAAATTTTACGACACAGTTGTATGGAGCACTTAGCTATAGCGTCACGTGTTTGTTTTGAGTGTGAATAGGATTGGTTGAAATGTATTTGGATTGATGTACACTCAATACACAACAGAGTCCCTAGTGCCAGTTTTACCGAGTTTCATTCGATCACAAGCATCGAACACGTAAACGCGAATTTGTATCAAACCCATACAAATTCGCGTTTACGCGTTCGATATCTTTCGTGACTTTTTAGGTTAGTCGATTTTTAAACAATTTTGTTTTGCAATGCTTATTATTTAGAAACGCATCCAAAAATTAGTTACTTCGGTATCATTGTTAAGGTACCTATGTTAAAGTAAAGTTTCTTTGACTACGTACTTAAACTGATTTTTTTTAAATACTAGAGAAAAAATGTGACTTTTGCAACAAAAATGCGCCTTCTCAGGAAACGAAACGTAACTTATGACTCAAGAGCCTTGACAACACTCGCACTAGGTATTCAGAGGCAGAAAAAAGCTACCTTCACGCAGGTAACGCAAAAGTACCTACTAAGTATTGTAAGTTTGTTACCTGCGTAAATATCATTCTAGGTATTGTATAACGTAGCTATAAGCGGTAATGAGAGCTACATAAGAGCTCTAAGCACCAACGAGTCAACTAGGGAAGCGTAGCATCAAGATTGCACTAGCGCATAAGTACGTTTGTAAGTGACGGCAGTGCTTGGCGCCCCGAGAGCGGAGTAACCTCCTTACTACGGGGCGACAAGCACGGCCGGCACACCCTGGGACCTGGTCGGCTCCCATCATGTATCCCATTCGCAGTAGGGTGGCCGACCCATAGATCCCACGACCTGTAACTAGCCTAAGACTACTAACAACCTAAACCTAAACAGACAAAGCCTAACTACAAAAAAAAAAATCGTTCTAGGTTCCTACACTTCCTTCCTACCCAGTGCGATATTTTGAAAACATATTTAGGAGACCTTAAATATGTTCTAACATCATGTTAGATTTTGAATACGAATTAAAATAAGTGGGGTCAACCACAGAGAAGAAATCGTTTTTTTGCTAAACTACACTGGCCTGCAAAAGTAAGTATCACACTTTTAAAACTGCAATAACTTTTAAAGTAGGCAAAATATATTTTCAAAATAAAAAGTATTAAAAAGACTAATGTATAAAAAACTATAACTTCCGAGAAACCTGACGAAATGAGCTGAAAATGTTTTTTTGTTTGAATCCTTTATCTTTTGTAGTTTAGGGAAAAATTTAATTTTAAAAGTGTAGTACCTACTTACTTTTGATGGTCAGTGTATTATCCAAAAAAACTAAAACAAAAATATTATCCTACAAGAAATGCTTAATATTGTGATTGTTTTAATTTTAAGAAAAAAAATTAAAACTTCATCAGAAAATCACACAAACATGCCTCTATTTCCCTTAAAACCAAATCGCTTGGTGAATTTTAAGTCAAGTCTTGCACTTTTTTTCCAATTATTAAAGTGAATAATATTTAAAGTGGTGATTTTCTACTTTTTTAATCTATACGCTGTTACCTATATCTTTTTTATTTTTTCATGCTGCATGCTTCATGCAGGCGGGAGCCTTGCTTATATAACAAGGTCATTATGTTAATAAATAAATAGAGATATTAAAAATCGTGTACTTGAAGTTTTCTGTGAAATGAAACTCGATAAAAATTCTGTGTTTTAATAGCTACCCAAAAAATTGTACTATAACGATATATATTTATCCAAAAATTCTTTAAAATAGTTATCGCACTATACTCGTATTAAACCGTCTTATAAGGCGCTACGACTGTTAACACTTTCATGGCGATCGCTATCTTTCTTAATGTCAACGATCATTTTGCTTATCGAGATTTGCCTAAAGAGATTTATTTGTTCATTTTGTCGAGCTAAGAATAAAAATGTGTTGAGTTGAAAACTAGTTACTTAACATAATTATTTACGTAAGGCGATCGTATTTTAGGGTCAAAAGAAAGATAACCTTGGGAAAACTGAGTTAATTTTAGCCGCACTATACTCACATATCAACGAAGTTCTAGATTTTCATAAAATCGACGACTTTATGACTTTAAGCTTATCTAATCGTCCTGTCGAGTGCAGTGTTTTTTTATACGTAGTAAGCCTTTTTAGTGTTGTATTTAAAGAAATTGCCAATTTGCAAAATGAGAACTATATTACGTTTAGTTACGTATATCGCTAACATCAAAGACGGTTCGTATACTGATTTAAAAAAATATCCTCTTAGAAGTTTTGACCTCATTAAGTAGGTGGGTATAGTACATTAATTATTAGCCTGAGACCATTGACTTACAAACATACGTAACATAATTTTTACTACGTAAACATATACGTAGCATAAATTGTGAACTGAATAATTAAAAAAAACCAGCCAAGTGTGAGTTGGATTCGCGCACTAAGGGTTTCGTGCAAACTTATCTAAGTATCATCAATATCATCATCATCACAGAATCATAGCACATATACGTCCCCACCGAAGGGCTAGAGCCTACCCTAAGTTAGGCTGTTTAGGCCTTAGTCAACCACGATGGCTCAGTTTCCCTTAAATGTACAGTAGGACATTGCTTTTTGCTCAAACATGATCCTAGAATCTAGGTCAACGGGAAGTATGATCTCATGTTTTGATTCCCTTGTGAAATCGCAAAATATGCGACATAACGGTCATTGATTACGTTGACTTACAAGTTTGATATTTTCACAACTGAAAGAGAGTGTAGACCTGAGTATCTATACAGGGTGTAAAAAGACGTATACCGAAGCCCGCGTCTACGCATTCAGACCATTAAATAAAGCAATATAACGAAAAATCTATGATGTGAAACGAAATTAATTTTTAGACTTAAAAAAACGACAATAAATACTAGGCAATGTAACGCGTGCCCGCGCCTGACTTGCAGGTCCGGATATCGCGTCAGTGTTAGTGAGTCAGTGTGAGTGCGTGTAAAGCAAGACGAGTTTCCCGCGCAAGAGATTCCTTTTCAGTCATAAATTTTGTTAAGAAACACTGATTTTTTCGTAGATGTTTCTTTGGACGAAAATTATCGAATTACATTTCGAACAGTTTTGTATAAAAATCTCGAAAAAAATAGTAACTTTAACCTTGAATATCTCGGCAACTATTAGTTTCACAACGATGGTCTAGAAGACAAAAACTATAGTGATGATGGGAGCAATACGTGGGTTTCGGCTTCGGTACTGGTCTTTTTACACCTGTAATATAAGGAGAAGTTCCCATGCACAGCCATAACCGGTAATAGTAGAAATGTGAAATTTGGACAGATGTTTTAATATAAAATGCGGACGCATACTAATAAGGGATTTTACAATTTTTTAACCCTAATAAAAAGGGATAAAATAGCGGTTGCAAGTTTGTATTGTATTAGCAACGATTTTGATAAAACTTGAGATTCATGCTCTTATTAAAACATTTCATTGAATACATGTTTCATGGTTTATTGGAATTCACCCTCTTAGGGTGCAAAATAGGAGTTGAAAGTTTCTATAGAAAATATTTAAAATCTGCTCTAATTTCTATGAAATTTATTATACGCGCTCCTAAATATAAATAACAGTCTTCTATATAATAGGCTACAAAATTATTTTTCCTATGGGAAAACATAAAATTCCCACGGGAAAACAATAATAACGCGTGCCGCGAGCGGAAAGCTAGTTTGACATGAATTTCAGTTTGATATCTCTACGCGTTCCCGATAAAAAGGTTCTTTACAGACAGACGGACATACGAACCGACGGAGAGACACTCTATGAAGTGATCGTAAAAGGGATCCATTTCTTTTTATTCGGAGGTATTGAATCCTAAAAATTTTTCCTAAAGATTTTGATGTCAACAATCCTGAGATTCTGGTGCGTGGAGAAATATATATAGAGTCCAAGAAAAATAAGAATATTGAAAGCAAGCTTATTAGGGTGAATGCAATCCTAGATTTAATATTAATGATAGCTACACTGTCATTATTTGATTAGACCGCAGATAGTGATGGCTTTGTAGATTACAACCAAGCATATGAGGTGCATGATACTGGTGGCAAGTTTCAGGCTCTTTGTTCGGGCCACCCCACCTGAAGATATTATATCATTCGATATTATGATGGCTATCTCCAGGTTAAGTTGGTCCGGCTACGTTGGTGTAATGACACGAGTTTGTCACTCATTGCCTCTTTACACCGATTAGTAGCGATTTTCGCAAGAAAAGCTTCACGCAGAACTCGACGAACTGGTTTCAGGTCGTGACCGACGAGAGCTAATGCGTTTCTTAATTTTATTTTCTTTATATGGTTCGCACAGTGCGTTTTGTGACCTTTATTCGGTGTTACTTTATATATATCTAGCCTATATAGGCCAACTTGAATCATGCCATTTGTAAAATTGTCACTTTCAACTAATGTTCTCCCGGTAAATGAAATTCTTTTGTCATCATGACAGACCTGAAGGAAATGTTGCTTCACGCTTTCATTAAAAGATGAAAAAGACTGTTTGCGCCTAATAGCGGAAGGCAGGCCATTCTAAAGACGAATAACCTGCACAGTAATGGACTGGTCGAAAAATTCGGTGAAATGTGAGGGGTGTTGTAAAAGTTAGCTATCAGAGGATCGTGTGTTCACAATATGAGAGTAATAAAGACATTTAAAATGCTCTTCAGGAACAGAGGGATCTTAGGATTAAATATTTAATTAGAGTTAAGATTTGCTCATTACGGCGCTGGCGTATTCTTAGCCTTTTCGGTTGATATCAATATTCTGAATATTATTTCCGCAACACAAATATGAATCTTATACACAAATTCAGGAGTCGCTCAAGCTTATCAACAAGCACATCGTTAAGATCATGATAGCAACAATCTGCGCAGTGAAGGATACAAAAGGAGAGTCTGAGTAAGAGAAACCTGGGTGGTAAATTTTCTTTTAGACCGACAAAGCTCTTATAGATTTCGTCTGCTTTTTAAGCTGAACGCCCGGTAAACCGGTTCGTGTCTGTGTGCTTAGTTCTAATGCCAGGGGTTGTGTATGGGCGCCCCTTGTATCGTGCCTTGTATCGGTGGCTCTGAATGGAATATTTACCCCACTAAAATCTTCTCTCGTGACTTTTCGGCATTAGGAACGTCCACATCAAAGATAAGCCTTCCAGTTTTATCACGGATTTAAAAAATAGACACCTATAAAGTCCCTTTCAATCAACGTCCTAGGCGTGGCTTACGCTAAAGTGGCTCCTGATGCAGGCAATTATAGACTTCACGTGTGATTTAAATATATGTCTAGAGTTATCCCTCACAGGGGTTGAGACCCGCTCTTAGCCGACTGGGTAATCCAGAGGTGGATAAGAGGGCCTATTACCGATCTTATGGTTTTGCAAATGATATCATTTGATATCATAGTGCAAAACAAAAAATACGATTTCCGGTCAGATTTTTGATCAGTTCATTATTTGATGATGACATCATTGAAATTATGCCATAGTGATGATATCATTGGATATCCATAATACGAAATGCAACATTTCATGACTTCGTTTTCTCAAATTTATACCATGTCATACGATGAAAGATCCATAATTGGCCTGCAGGTTTCAGGACCATTGACACTCACTATGATTAATATGGATGTCGAGGTATACCCCGTACTTTAAGGGAAAAGTCTCACATAAGCCTGCCTGTCAATGCTCTGTAAAAAGCGGGCCTAGTAGAAGATTTATTTAATTATTTATTTATGCATTAGGTAAATTATTGTTTCATTTTTATTTAACTGTATTAGTGACGTGGAAGAAATGAAAGTGCGGTATGCCGACAGTTTGTTTAAGTCCGGAGCTCATTACGCTATGAACGCACAAACATTAAAATAAATTGAGTCCTTTCAAGGGTTAATACTACGGAAAATGAGTTTATAATCTAATAGCAGAAAGGTAACCGTTTCGCAGAACCTACCTCGTTAGTATAGGTAGGAATACCTGTTTGAATAATGTTTGTTCTTCGGAATATATGTTTTAATAAATAACTGATTTCCATTACGCGCGCAAAGAAAATGCTTTACATCGTTCGTTTCTAAGTAAATGAACCATTAATGTTCTAACTCTAAGCAATCATGGTGGTTATCTGACGGTCAATTCTTTGAACCAACTATGGCCCGATGAAACTGAGACCAATCACAGTGATTAGATTGTCTTTCCAGTGTTCGATGACGCGATAATGCGTTGATCTGATTGGTTTAGTGCAATGGTTGGGTTGCAATGCAGCTGTGGCTTTTTGAGAGAATTGGCCCTGTTTTTGTCTAGGAACCTTGGACTACGCCCAAAGAACATTTTTTATTTAATTACCGTAATAGGCTTAGCACAGTTAGCCCTATATATTTAAAATGAATCACTCCAAAGTCTCTTGTTAAAAGAAGGCCACGTTCGGCTGAAACTTAATTGTGGGCTATTAGTTCTATCAATGATACGACCTCATATAGCACGCTGCAAGACTTACTTCATAAATTGATTAAGACGCCCATCGAACATTTTTTATTTAATTAGCGTAATAGGCTTAGCATAGTTAGTCCTCTATTTAAAATGAATCACTCCAAAGTCTCTTGTTAAAAGAAGGGCATGTTCGGCTGAAACTTAATTGTGAGCTGTTAGTTCTATCAATGATACGACCTCATATAGCACGTTGCAAGACTTACTTCATAAATTGATTAAGTGTGAGAATTCAGATGTAGTAGGTTCCGAGGGTTGCCAAATCGAGAATTAACTTTGTATGGGTTTGTTGGTCGTTTCGTTCATTCGTTCGACATTTTCGGCCCTGAAAATGTCATCGTCAATTTCACGTGTACAATTGCAATGACCTTGCAGGTCGGCAACGTCGGGTACGGTGCGGTTACGCATTCCCCCCCGAGAAAAAAAAAAAAAAAAAAGGGTGAGGGTGGCTAGTGCAGCGTGTATTCTCTCTGCTGCACTAGCTATCTTCGCATTTGGACCCCACTTCCACTTACCATCAGGTGGGATGGAGTCATTTGCTGGGCCCACTATGAAAAAAAAACTTTTGTGATGTTCGAAAAGGACAAACATAGCTTAACTAAGTTGGGTTTTAAAAAAATAATTAATAAGGGCCTAAGTTTTAGCGCACATCATTGTTGAAATGGGCGCGATGTTATTATGTATGTGATGATTTGATTTATATACTGGCTGTGCCCGCGAACTATGTTCGCCATAATAATTGTCAAGTGGAGAGAGTCACCTTCATCACTTAGCGATATAGAAAACTTTAACCTACCAAATATACACAAAAAAATTGGTCAAGCCGCTTCGAAGCAGTTCGATAACAAACACTATGACACAAGATTTTTATATATTAGATAATTTGACATCTTTGCTACTCGTTCAAAGCAAATAACAACTTTTATAAGTAGGTAATGTATTTCTAAGGATTTTATACCAAATAGAACAAAATTTTGCTGAAAGGTTTTCTATGTTAAGTGGGTATTACTCTTAAGCTAACAGTGACCTTAGCCGTAATAATTTTCCTTCAAAGTTCATTATACAGGATTAAATTAAAAATATTTTGCCATCCTCAAAGTGAAATGTCATCATTATTAATTTAAATCGTGCTATTTTTCGAATAACATTAATATAAAGAAAGCGAAAATAGGCATTGGCTTTTTGTGCATTATTGTGATTATTATTTTATTGCACTCCATATTAAGCTAGATTTTCCGTATTTTGGTGTATTTCATCTTCAGATCAGCAGAGACATAATTAATTTTGACAAAAGAAAAATATTATGTTTTTAATACGTGAAGATTTACATTACGAAAGCTGTCGCTATTGCGAGCGGCGAGTGGTTTCAATGTCAACATGAGTATAATCTGTTGCGTTGCCGTGTGTACTTCGTCTTTGTTCCTAATACTAAGTCTGTCCTGTATAAAGTCCCATCATCATAGTAATTTCAGCCTATAAATTTTGCTCCCGCACTTGAATCTATAAAAAATTGCACTTGAAGGACGGACGGAGAGGCGTTCATGGCGTACGCAGGAATATTCGGGTATTGTATACACTTGTGACAGTGAAGGTTATTCTCCGCCTTATTTCAAAGATAAATTGGAAATCTTCCATTCCACTCGCAGTCACTCTATACGTTCAGATAATAATGTTTCTATCAGAGCTCCTATCTCATCATCCTATCTATCTATCTATATGTGTGGGGGTAGCTGTGGGCGACGAGTGGCGACCCTCAGCAAGCCACTGCGACCTGTACAGATCTATTGTGGCTGACCCCTCCTCAAAGGTCTCCAAATAGGCCTGTAGCGTTAAAATAGCCGATGACCTTTTTTGGAGACAGAGCCTTTGCTTCATGAGGTGGCAAACTAGGTCCTCCCAGAGCTCGGCTCCTTGTGTGGATGAGAGCATAGCATTCACAGAGGATGTGAGAAGGTGTCTCGTCATCCTCACCACAGAATCTGCACGTGGGGGCATTTGCTAATCCCATTCTGTGCAGATGTTTGTTGAGTTTACAGTGGCCAGTTAAGGCTCTAGTGAGAACCTTTAGTTGGCCTCTGCTCAGTTGGAGGTTACGCATTGCGACCCTGGGTGAAAATTCCCTAATGAGCATTTTTGAGTGCAAAAGCCCTGAACTCTGAGCCCACTGGAGACGGGCTTGTGTTTGTACCCAATCCCTAAGGGCTCTCTTTTTTGTCACCCTCGAAATGCCACATGCTGGTTCTGGTCCTATAAGAACGTTTTCGGAGCCAGCCCTCGCTAGTTTGTCGGCAATTTCATTGCCTCGGATGTTGGAGTGACCTGGAACCCAGCCAATCATAACCGAGTTCCTGGTCGCCAAATCATTCAAGGCCTTCGAACACTCTAAGGTGATTTTGGACTTGAACTCCACGGCAGCCAGGGCCTTTAAGGCAGCCTGGCTGTCCGACAGAATAAGAATGTTTTTACCTTCGCTCGACCGGTTTGCGTGAACGCAGTCGATGATGGCATACATTTCTGCCATCTCATCATCCTAGAAGAAGAAGTCTCTTTAACCCATTTACTGTCCACAACTAAATGGCTCTGGAATACGCCGGGCATTCGTAGTGCTTCCAACAAAATAAGGTTAAAAACTGCGTCAAAATTACCAAGGGCTTTGCAAGAATTATCGTCTCCATTATAAACAGATTCTATGTTATAGGTTTTTATACTATAAATTTTATACTCTAAATAATATAATTTTTTTATAAGATACTGTTTTACCTTTTGTGTGTGTCTTACAACTGCTCCAAATTACCTACTGCTCTACCTTCGTTGTGGACTGGAAGGAAAAATGCCTTAAGGAATTAAGTCCTTAAGGTATTGTATGGTATGTTTTGCAATTAAGTGTTGAAATGAACAAATACTGCTATTTATTATGCTCATAATTAAAAGATTAAGGCTCTTGGTAAAACACTGATAGTCCGACATACCGACTAATTGCTTTCCACCCACTCGGTCGACAGCCAAATTACGTCACTATTATCTAAGTATCTAATTTTGTTTATTTTAAAAATGTAACTTCATCCTCAATATAAATCCACACAAGTCGTGTTAAAATGGGGATGATCTTATTTGGTGGTTCAAGTTCAGTTAATGCACATATAAGACGCAGGAGTTTTTATTCACACGATGTGTCATTTTCTTTAAGTTGTCATTTAACTAAAGTAGGTACAGATTCTTATTTCGTAACTAGTTGGGAAAGCAGAATCATACTTCTCCTTTCTTAACTAATTTCGAATGATAGTTAAGACAGGCCACTTTTTATTCCATTTTAATAACCAGGTATCAAATAAGTAATAAAAAGTGTTTTTTCTTAACTAGTTGTGAAAAATAGTTAAGAAAGTGGACTAAAGGAATTAAACTTTGTATAAGATCTGATGTTATGGCTTATACAAATTTATATTAGTTTTGCGTTTAAGAACGTAAGTTTAATGAGGGTAATCCAAATAAGCTGATAAATGGATACTTAAAAACAAACCAACGAACTGTGTGACATTATCATATATTGTCATACTTCCTATTCAGAATGATATCGGGATTTAATGCGGAGAACATAAAATTATCCATTATAAAAAGTTAATTATAGTTAAATGATTTTTTACATGGGATCTCTTGTACTTCTTTTCAGATAGTAAATGACGGTAAGGCCTAAAATGGAAGCGAGCTTCACCTGGACTTCTCTACAAATAAAAAGTAGAACTGACTATCTTACCTCTAATTGACGGAGCATAACAAGTTTATTAGTTATTATGGCGACCAATATATGTATGACTGTGGTAGCTAACCAGGTGGACTCAGAAGACCTACCACCAACCAAATCAAGCAGAAAACTTTATCCCCTCATTGAGAATCGGGCCTCGGACCTCCAAGGTCTTTACCGCATGGTCTCAACTACTAGCTAGACATAGAAATGGTTAATTTAAATAAGTCGTTATACCGATACAAATTCATATACCTGATATATTAAAGAATTGGATTATAAAAAATATGAAATACATATTAAATTGGAGGAGTGTTAAAATGGTTTTGAAATTTTTACTTATGTTATTTAATAATTGTTAAATAATTATAATTTTTGTCAAAGCATTTCATTTATTGATAAGTAGTCCATTCTTACACCATAGATCAAAAGTAACTCCGTCTTTCGGTAATATTTCCACGGTTAAGCCGCTGAAACCATTTTATATAGAGCATGAAATTTCCGGTAGCTTTACAGACGAAGGTAAAATCGAAAAGTACAAATATGCTATGAAAGTTCCCATGGGGAATACTAACATCATTTTGTGTAAATACGTTTATTTTTTTATATTTTACTTATAATGTTTTATTATATATGTACAACTTTCGAGCAATAAATAAATTAATATATATCTCTAACATCATTTTACATTGTCTTTATTGTATTTGAGTTTAAGAGATGAATTAAATCAATAACTTCGTGCAGATAATTTATAATAAATTGTGTTCATAAGAATTATCCATATTATTATGTTTTCGCATTGTTTTCTTATCACATTTTACTTTCGGTAAGGCCAATGGGCAACCCAATAAAATTAAATAAGGTCTGAATGGAATGGACACACTTTGCGATATTCGCAATTTTATTATCACCTAACCTTTTTAGTCCTTTTGAGGGTCAGCGGTCATTGTTCGCATAATTTCAACAATGTTTTACATTGTCATACAAATTATATTGGCGGTAAAAGTATGAGGATCAAAAGATTTATATCGGAAGTCTTTTTGTTGTCGTGGCTGCCATAAATTTCTGTAATGTTTCCTTGATTCGTGGATCCCTAATATACAGTTAAATGATATCAGCTGTTATTGGAGTCGTAAAGAAAACCAAAATATTTAGAATATTTTCCAATTTACTCTCATTGTAGAAACAATAAATATACAAAATAAACAACTAGAATTTATAACGTTAACGTTGGATCGATCACCAGCCGTAGTTGGCAGCCAAACCGCTGTAGGCGACATGGGAGACAGCAGGGGCCGCAGAGTAGGTAAGAGCAGATTTCAAGACTGGGGAGGAATATGCCAGAGGCGCGGCATGAGCATAGGAGGTGATGGGGGCGTGGGTGTACGCCGCGGCTACAGGGGCAGAGTAGGCTACAGGAGCGTGCGCAGCGTAGGCGGGGGCGGCGTACGTCGCGACTGGGGCGTGGGCGGCGTACGTCGCAACTGGGGCGTGAGCAGCGTAGGTCGCGACGGGGGCGGTGTACGCGGCGACGGGAGCGACAGCCTTAGCGATGAGGGGCGCAGAGTGAGCCGTGTGCGTCGAGTAGGAAGACACGGAAGATACAGCGGGGGCGACGGCCTTAACTACTGGGGCGGAGTACGCTGAGATGGCAGGAGCAGCGTACGCGGAGTATGCTGGGGCGTTGTAGGCGGAGTACGCGGGCGCAGCGTAGCTCTTGATGACGGGTGCAGCGGCAGCGTATGTCGCTACGGGGGCCGCGTACGACGTGTATGCTGCCGGGGCGCCGAGTAGACCAGCGCGGGCACCCGCCAAAGCGCACAGGAGGACGATAAACTGAAAACAAATTTAATTTAATCAATATATATTTTTATTTCACATTAAATAAGTATGGCCGTAGATGTTCATAGATTGAAATATGCAGTTTTAAATCAATTAAGAGTATTTGTTATTAAGTCTTTAATATTATGAATTGTAAAATAAATATTATTTAATGGAATTTATAGTATGTATTCCCACAAGATATTTATTTTAAAGTCCACTCTGTAGAAAATTAAAAAGTCGTACTTTCATGCATCATGTCTATGTAATAAATCCTTATTATTATAATTATAAAATGGTTTTCATTATTATGGTTTGATAAACGATAATCACTCTTTACTTTCAATATATCTCAATATTAGAAAAATAAACGTAGTTTTTAGATCATTTTAATATTATCTTTCAAAATAATTCATCTTAGTTCTCATCAAGCAAACATCAATATAAGACAATATCGACAAATTCAAACTTTTTAGGTTTCTGCCTAGCACTCAAATTTAAAATACATTTTAAGAAACAGAATAACACTTTGGACGATATGTTCATTTATCTTCTTTAACGTATATCACTCCTTGGAACGAGCACACATTAACATTAAACGAACGTTTCTTTATAACTAACTGATGTTATCCACACAACAAATCCAAAAGCGTTCTACCTTGGCGGCCATTGCTATTTTAGTCCACTACAGCAAGTGATACCGCATTGGCAATCCTGCGCACTTATATACTGAACTCGTTACCCCCGCGTATGAGCACCTTGTACTAGATACGGAATACTTAGAACCCTGTCGAAGGGTATGCAGCCATAAGGATTAAGAAAGCCACATTTGACTGGTATGTAGTGACTTAATTTACAAAATCACCAGACTCACACGGCTAAGCCTCCAAGCCGGAGGTATTTATGAATGTTGATAAAAATACAGCGATAGCAGAGAAACAAAATCATTAAAAAATTAAGCCCAAAAGGAAGACATTCTAACTTATTTCTTTTTGGAAAAAAATAGTGAGTAATTTGCTGTTATCCTTTACTAGAACTATTGTGTATTCTATACTTATGTATATTCGTACGTTAAAGCAGCAGTTGTTTATTATCGTCTTAATTCTATTACATAATGTGCGGTCGTGTGCCTTAAGAAAGAAAGTTTAGATAAAAGCTTTCTTACACTAGTGTATTCTGCACATTCGAATATAAATAAATCAGGATTGTATGTTTCGTTGTAAGATAAGATTTGTAAGCATAACTTTGAGCACTGTCAAAGGTTTACACAGAATATCAGTGTCGTGGCACTCTTTGTTGCGAGTGTCACGGCGTACGCTGAGTGTAGACCTTTTTGGTACATTACCTACTTATAATTTGAATTTAGTGTGTAAGGCCTGTATCCTAATGTATCAAATAAATGTTCTATCTATCTGTCTGTAGCACAGAACTTTGGAACTTACAAGTTTATACACTTTTTACTCGTATGTTATTTAAATTTGTGTACGAATTCGGCACTGTTTGTTTACGTGTACTTCAATTTGAAACATCATCGAAATCACAATAGAGCACTAGGCATGAGTTTATGTCAAAAAGAGAAATTTTGATCATCTCCACCAAACTGGCATCTATATCTGGCATCGGTACACCAGTTTGCTGCTAACCTGGTTGAATTATCTGGCAGGCTGTAACGTGGCTGTGTGTAAAATAAATATAAAGTCCAATGAACATATTAAGTCAACCTAATGAACTAAGTTAATCGAAGTATCATTAATCAACTAAAACCTAAATTGGGTGGATTAAATTATAAAACCAGACAAAGATGGTGAACAAGCACATACGTTAGATTTTTTAAGTCTCGGTGATAGAAAAAGATTTCTTTTCAATTTTATAAACAACTTTATATGTACTATACAAGCTTTTTATGACAATGATGGCTCGGAAAAAAAGGTGTAAAAAAATGTATTTTAAGAAATTTTGGTAGTATTTAACACATGAACTGTTAAAAGTTAGTTTAGTAATAATTAAATACGGTATAGTATTAGTTTAAAATTGTTTATAATGCATATATCAACTCAATTCATTACAACACAATAACATTATCAATTTTAAAAACTTAAGAGTTACACGTAATTTTAAAAAAAACTATTAATGCACCATTTCATACTCATTGCATTGGATCAAAATGATTATGAAATACGGGATGAGAATGTTATGCACTCACATTGTTGGTTGGTATTGGCAATACAAATAAATTGGTTGTTCGATCAGACCAAGCCTCTAGGTTGTGTAAATTTAAAGTATGTAGAGCTTTTGTCTACGAGTGAGATACATAATGTAACATTTTCAGCCTAGTGTACATCGTTGCTACTAAAGTAAAACACAAAATTCATATTTTAAGGAAAATAACATTAAATTATACATTACTTTGATGTACGATAGTTAGGAGCTCTAAAATTGCTTTTAAGTAAGTCGGATATCATTATTGACGAATGAGGATTTGTTTTATTGGTTGGACTCAAATTTTTATGAAATAAAATAAACATATCCATTAACGTTTTATCAACTATTTCAACTATTTTCAAACCATAAAAGTCGTACTGCTGGGCAGTTGACACGCGTCTCTTCTTAGATAAGGAACTATTAAGGAGCGTTTGGCCACTCACACGTCCGCTAATTAAATGTCATAAAAATAGAAACGTTTAGAAATTGCGTAATTAATCATACATGTGGCCGGCATTCGCGCGGGGTAACTTAAATATTTGCAGAGGGTGATATATACTGTTCACAATAAAATAACAAATACGTATGGATAGCTAAAAGAATATGGAAGAAAGATATAATAGTTAATTTGAAAAGATTTCATGTTTAAATGCGTAAATGGCATAATGTCCGGAAGGTTGCGGGAGACCCCAATTTCTATAAAAATTGAATTCAAGCAATACAACACTATAAAACTATCAATAACCATAGATATTATTAAAACCTATTCTTCAAGATTATTTTAATATACAAAAGTTTTGAGAAATATTTATAATAAAAAAATAATTATGCGATAAATTCCTTCAAGATTAAAAAAATTGCAAAAAATATAATGTCCATGTCCACAATACCCTGACCAGGGGCCTAATTCTGCTAATCTTAACCTTGTTATTGTGTCTTGATAGTTTTTCAATAAAAGTGCTTCTGTCACTTTTATACGCTTTTCATGGTGCAATTTATTTGTACTACAATTTCTTGATAAGTCAATAGTGATAAATATTTTAGTTAGCTTTCGGTTAACCAACATAAACAGCTTTAAAAAGCAATTCTATTGAGGCGTTATTAACACGCCATAAATACATTAACGTTAGTAGAATAAGGCCCCAGAAAGGTTGGTGTAGCGTTTTGGTTTTAACTTTTCTATCTCGTCACAGAAGTATAATTGCAGTTAAGTTAGTCAACTTTTGCAGCATCCATCGGAAGAAAGAGGCAGCGACTAAGTATATCCGTAACGAGCAGATAATGTTTAATAGTCAAACTACAACAATGCAATAAAGTAATCTTACATAACTGCTTACAAGTGCAAGCAGTTAGTAGGCTACCTAAGAGGAATTCCGTATGAATCGAGCTGATCGCAGCAGATACGCCTGCTATACTGTATAGTATATAATTATTTGATTGATCTTTGGTTACCAAAGCTTATTACAGCATCAAATCGATATTAAATACAGAGTGAATAATAAATTTTATGAGATGCAAAAAATAAATATAAGTATGATGTCATAGTTTTCATCATCATCACAACAGCTCATATACGTCCCCACCGAGGGGTTCGAGCCTACCCTATGTAAGGGTGATAAGCCTAGTCAACCACGCTGGCCCAGTGCGGATTGGTCGACTTCACATACACCATTGAATTTCTTCGCAAGTAATTTATGCAGGTTGCCTCACGATGTTTTCTTCCAGGAGTGTCAGATAAATGTTTTTTTTTTATGAAATTTGAAACGAAAAACGCATTGGTACATAGCGGTCTCGAACCCTGGACCTCTCGATATGAAGGCAAGTGCCGAATCCACAGCGCCACCGACGCTCTGTTTTAGTTTTGCTTGCTTTTAATTCTGAGGATCTAACTAGACAAACGGCCGGTTGCACCAAAATTGCTATGTTTTTACAAATTCAGTTATACGTTATACTTATACTAATCTGTCACTATTACGAGTCCGTAAATTTATGTAGCACCAAAAAGATACCAGTAAAAGTAACCGTAAAATTCCTTGCTACATGAATGAAGCGTTAATTCTACCATTTTAGCTTAGTAGATTTTTACTACCATGAAAGGTTGTTTTTACATGTAGTAAGACATGCTATTAATTTGTCAAAACGTGACGTTGGTAGTATTTTTTGTTTATATTAGCCTCCTGTAGTGATTGTTCTGAGTACTGACCACCTTGTGATATGCCAAAAGACAAATATTACTCATCTCTTACATTTACACAGTTTTGTGCCGTATGTTAGAAAGAGACAAAAAGCACACAATTAATTCTTGTTTTAATCTTCCTTCTATGCTGTAGTGATTGTTCTGAGATATTAGCCATGGACTTATGACTTATCAATCAAATAATACTCAATTCATGACCTTAGCTGAATTCGTAAAAACGTCAAAGCTACGAAAATAAGAAGAAAAAGCTTTGTTGTGTGGCGATTTATATTTTTATGCAGAGATTCTCTGTTTTTATGCCTGAGTAATTTTAATAATGCATCATATAATATCTTTGTATCTGTGTGTAAAAATCGCTGCTTCCAGTGAGCATTTGACCTACTCTAATGTTTGTTCTTCGACGACGGCAACTATACAATATATGGATAATTTTTCAATGTCATTGTCGGATAGTGAATTATGTGGTGAAAAGTGAATTTAAATTGTATTTTAAACGCGTTTTGTAACCTTAAACATGAAATACAAATACGAGCGAACTGTCAAAATGTATAGTTTTACGTTATGAACAGGGCGTGAGCTCCGTAAAAAACCGTAAAACGTATCGCAAAAGCGTGGTGCAACATCTTTTTACGATATACGTTTACTTTTTACGTTACTTTTTACGAGTTCGTAAAATGAATTTTTGGTGCAACCGGCCGAAAGTGTCCCTGTTTAATTGGGATTCTAGGAGTATAGTATAACATTTGTGACTAGTATAACTAATACTTGCGACAAATAATATCTATCTGTTACACATGTCAGTTGTATACTGGTATAAAGGAAGAGGAAAGCATAGAGCACCTGCTGTACCATTGCGATGCCCTACCCCGCAGGAGATCAAGGGTGCCGGAATTGGGTATCCAAAACCGGAAGATTACAGGCCAATGCCACCGAAGGACATCTTGAGCTCATGGGCCATTAGAACCACTGGACCATAGGTGGTGAAGGCTTTACGAACTAAAACCTGGGGAAGCACAAAAGATCCATGACGGGTAGAAGTGCAAAGGCTCTAGTTTGGGCTGCCCCCCACCCTAAGATAAGATATAATGCTTTAGTCAACTCATTTCTTATTATGGAATTGAGCTGATTTTGTACAGGTAAAAGGTTGGATAAAACACTATAAGCTTTGAATGAAATTTATCATTTTATTATAGGTTAGGAGAACTTTTGACCATAATTAAGCCTGATGCTAACCAATGATATGGTTTTAGTCAGAGCACGCTCTTCTAGGAAGTGCTCGATCCCTCTTTTCTAGAAAGATTCCAGATTTTATTTTGATGGAAGTGCAGACGCCGATAGGATGCTCCATTCTGTCGCAGTGTGCTGTACCCCGCCGTGCGCCTGCTATTTTGATGAAAGAATAACTAATAAGACCCTTTTTAAGGTGGGATAATATCTTAGGATACCAAGGGACTAATTTGACTCTACTAACACCGCCCAAGTGGGTATACCGTAGGTCTTCGGTCCAAGCGGCCGTTCTGCTGGTGTACCAGCTAGGCTCAGCTAAGCTTCTCTCGGAAAACTCTCTGCCTCTATGGATGGCACGTTAGGAATCAGGAAGTAACCCAAGAGACCTTGCTGTATAAACAAGCTAGGACCTATCCTAGGGAGGGGTCAGCAGGTTAAAACTCTTTGACCAAACTGGTCGCCCGTTAAGTGAGTGTCACATTTCCTTGTCAGATATCGGTCTGGCTGGGCTAACCTTCCAGCAGATTAGGGTAGTCGGAGAGTGCCTACGAAGGCACGTCTAATTCCACCCTGCCGCCCAACTAATGAATCCCTATCTACTAGACTTTTACAGAGTATAATACTAAAAAGAAAAGTCACATATGTGTCTTTTGGAGCTGCTGATATATATCACTCTTTTATATATTTAGATATTATATCACTATTTTTTATGCTTGCTTCTTTATTTCGTCAGTGTATCTCACGATTTGCATGATTGAATGAATGTGTGCTCTGTGTCTGTCAATTTCTTAATTAAAGAGATTAATCTTAAAAAAGGAATTTTCAATTAATTTGTAGTCATATACTTCAATTTTTTTTATATTGTTGTAAATATGAAAAGTCAGTCACCTGATTTCCCTGATACTTGACAGGCTTAGGACTGTCAACCTACTTATATAAAAAAGTTATACTATATTATCTAATAAATATTTTTGTATTCTATTTGTATTCGTAAATATTTTTGTATTCTATTTGTACCCTGCCCAGTGAAAGAAAAGAGTTACTGAGTAATTGATTCAATGCCGTTTCAATGCTCTCGGAAATTTCAGGCGAGTGTAAGAGTTACTGAGCTTAATATATATTTTAAACTATTAACTGATACAATCACTCCGTGCATCGGATATATATCTTTTGAGTTAATCACTTCTGAGTTACAGAACTCTACCATATACCAACGCAAGAGTTTTAAACATACTTCAGATATTTTGTCCATCGAGGATACTCGTATGAGAAAAAAGGAGACCATTAAATATTACTATAAAATAACAGTCTTACATAAGTCGGTACTCACTACGCAAATAGTAATCGCTTATATCACAGTTATCTCTACATCTCCGGTGCGACTCATGTGTCCTAGTCCTTAGTTTCCGTTTGCGAAACACACGTGGACAGGTCGATCGTGAGACTCGCCTTACCTTAATCTAAGTCGGGTGTATGTAACCAACCAAAATGTTGTATGGAAATCAGTAGTCTAGGCTAATCTAATCAAGTTTATGATCTCAATACTGAACAGGCAGGAGTAAATGAGGGAATTGAATAAGCATTGCTGTATTTGTTGTTATACTTAAAGTTCACTGATTTTATTGACATGAGTGCGCTAGGCTAGGGGACAGACTGAGTGGAATGAGCCGTAAGATTTTGTTTTTTATCCGACTGCGCGACGCAAAGGAGTGGTAAGAGACCAAATACGATTTTGAAACGCGTGAGCGATTTTGATGGTTCTCACGTCTATCACTTCGTTTTAATCTTGCGAGTGTCACTGAAGACATGACATTAATGAAAATTCAATATAGCGACTACCAGCCGCCACATTGTGAAAAATAAAGTTTGAAAACTATGTCACATGGGGTATCGTTAAATAGGTATTTCAAAATCATTTTTAGGTGTTCCATTTAAAATGACCATTTAGGATCAATAAACATTTAAAATTACTTTACAACTATTCTCACATGGAATATAATATCTACTAGGTCAATCAATGTTATATCAATTTTACTTACATAAAATTATTACATTTTACCGTCAAATAAAATGACTAAAATAAAAAAATATTTAAAAAATTGACTGCGTAAAAATGACATTAAATTTTAACTGAAAAGAAATAAAATAATTCCAGTGGTCCTGTACAAATATATTCTAACGCGGAACATACAGATTTTAACAGTCGGAACTCATTGAATATATTACCCAGCTCAAATCTTCCCAATAATGGGAATAATAGTCTTGCGGTGGATAGGAATTGAAATAAATGCCGTAAGTGAATTTTTTATTTGCATATTATTTATTATGAATATACAATAAATAATATGCAAATAAAAAATTGAAAACAAGTGACAAAGGAAGAGCAATTCTTTTCTATTAATAAGTTACAGCCGAATCGAAACTAAATCGATAAATGTTGCGATTAATCAATCGGAGCCTATATTGCCTTTCAACTGTTTGACGAACGTGACAATGTGGCGTTCTGATTGGTCGAACGCAACGGCTTAGTTTCGATTCGACTGTAACTTATTAGTAGAATTGGGCCTCTGTTCCATATAGTCCACTGTTACCGGTCCCGGTCATCAACCGAAATTTTTAAAAATGCTGTATTGTGCCATACTGAGCTGTAAAAAATCAAAACAAAAGTAGATCGAAATAGCGCGATACTCTCGCTTTTCATACATATGGATGAATTAATGTTATCTAATATTATATAGAGGATGTGTTAATATTGATTATAAAATCTTTATTATCGCCACCATATACGACATCAAAAAATTTTTATATACACGACTCAATAAAACTATAGAAATGCCAGTTGGATCATGGAGGAGACATTAAAATCTAATATAGATATTCAGTCAGTTAAGGGACGTAACGAACGTTCTTCAATATTGTATGTCAAGAAACGAATATTATAATAAGAGTAAAATTTTTATGCAGCGCTAAGTTGAGAATATGAGGACGGATGTAGTGTATGTAAAAACAGCTACAGCATGTAGCTAAGCTGTGCAATGCTTATGAAAGATGGTCATTTATGTTGTACTTACTGCAATTAGCTGTGACTATGTTCAAGTCTAGACGGCTTACCTTTTCGTATCGCTGGAATTTAAATCGCATTCCTCAAAATAACTTCTTGCGACGACGTAATTGTATTTAATAAGACGATGAAATGTCGCATTTGGCAGGAACGCTGTATTACATTCGAAGGTGAAACATTATTTGATATCTCATTGCGTCATGAATATTTATCTAATGTTACGCTGGGGAATAAGTATATACATTCACTGCGAAATTGTAGGCACTTGCTTTTGTACATATTAAACACAATTACTGTATAAGGGAGCTTGCTTAAGGTTTCTGGCAAGCTAAGTAACTTTTGAAGTCCCTGGGTGGAGCTAAAAGTACACGTCTTGAGTGCTCTGCTTAAATTATTTTTGGTGACACAGCCATTGGCGTAGATCCCTACTGGAGCTTGGGGTCTGTGAAACCCCCTAGGTACTGAAAAATCAACGTACTACACTAGATAGAAGAAGTTGTCCAGTAAATAGGCGCAGGTTCTGTATCAGTATACAATCGGCAAATTGAAGTATTCAATCTAGACATCTGGATATCGAAATGTTTATACCTACGCCTATGGACACAGACTATCGTATTTTATCGTATAATATCGTATCATAGCCTTGGATTTTGCAGGGTGTATCAAGTAAATGTAAGAGTTGTATAAAGCTCCGGTTTGTAAATTTATTATATTATACTAATATAAAGTTCCGGTTTCATAGACGGCTGAAGGGTTATCTCCTTTGGCTTTCAAATATAATATGAGGTTAATATCTAAATGAAGCTTGCTGCAACGACTTTATCATTTTACCTTTTCATCATGTTAATATAGAGCAATAGTTGAAGGTGAATTTTGGAATGAAAAGGTTTATTTTTATCGGGTATATTTTTTATAATATCACAAAAAATAGACTTTAGATGCTTAATTATATAACATAAATAGTAATAATACTAAACTTAATTTAAATCAGTCGCGCAAACATAGCTTTACATAACTTTGTAGTCTATATTATATAAATGGATTTATAGAATGGATCTAGTTAGAAGAGGCATAAGCAGATAACCCAGGAGTTAGTAACCTTCCTTCTTGGAGTGTAGGTCCAGAATTTCCATTTTCAGACGCTGCAATAAAAGAGTATCCACCTAAATCAGACAAAGTATTGGACGCAACATTTCTTTGTGGAAGTGAATTATCTTCATTTTCCGTTTTCAATTCATATTCATATACCGGTTTTGTTATAATATTCAAAATTTTTGTATTTGTATCATATTTATTGAGGAGTTTGTCTTCTAATGGTTTATTGTTAGAAACTCTTATTTGCGGTGTATTGTATATCTTTACATATGCATAGGATGTTGCTTGTTCATTTTGGTTGCTAACTTCTGCTTTCATAGGTGCTACAAATGCAAATAAAATCAGTATAACCTGAAACAGTAACTAAGAATAAATTAAATATTCCTAAATAGCATTAATTTTTCTACTGTTTGTATTTCTAATTTTACCCGTAGCGTCATTTTTGTAACGATTAAAACAAGTAACACAAAAATGATGAATTCAGTGTTAAGCTTAAGCTTTTATCATTGACGTGTTACCTATACATCAGGGGCTTTTATACGTTGTTTCAATAACAATCATGCGTGCAATAAATTCTCGTTTTACAACTTAATGAGAGCGATCCATCGGTGATAGTTGTGAAACTGGAAAGCGCCCTTCAACTTTATTATCCCTGACATAATTGTTCCAAATTGCAAGCTTTTATGTACATTTTACAAAAGTCACTCGATGATGATAAATGATCATAATTCAAATATAGGGTGTTCAATACTACTATAAATAAATCATTAATTTGTGTCATGTTTTGTATAATGCTTTATTTATGTTAAAGCAGCCCTCAATAATATTTAACGCATGCTGTGATTACCTATAATATAATAAGTGCAGTTAGCTTTAAGCAATCATTTTGTAAACTTTCTTGTTGTTTTGCAATGCTGTAACTTATGTTGGTAATCCTTTATAAATAAATAAATACGCAACATTTCAATTAATAATAAAACAGTAAAATGTCAATTTAAATATACAAGGTCAAAACCCTTTTTAACGTTGAGGAATGCGTTACGTATACCTCGCGCATGGGAAAACGGGAGGTTATGTCATACTCTCCGTGGCCACACTGAGAGCAGAGTGCCATCCAGAAACCGCGACCTACCGACTAAAACCCAACGATGCCCCCTCACATACTCCTTACCGTCGCCGCGGTCGCATACCCCCTACATCAGACGAGGAGAATACACTGGGGAGAGCCGTCGAAGAAGGCCATGGGGACCCCTTTCAGATATTTATATAGGTACCCTATCAAGCCGAAACGTACCCATGTTAACATAGTGTTATAAAAGACTAGCTTTACGCAGCTTCGCCCACGTTGTCTTTGTTTTCTTGAGGGAAAAATTATTTTGTAGCCTATGTTAATCAGGGATAATGTAGCATTCTAATGGTGAAAGAATTTATGAAATCGGTCCAGTAGTTTTTGAGTTTATTCGTTACATACATCATACAAATCTTTCCTCTTTATAATAATAGTATAGATATGGCGTCATTAAAAATTCGAATTTGTAAAATTAATTAATTTCCTCATACATTTTTTTCACAGACCCAACTCTTTTTTTACCAATACAATATTTATCGAACGTAACTCTTTTTATGCAATTTCGATTGACACTTGTCCTCTTTTACTATGTTTAACGAGTACTTAGCTCACTTTCGTCTCTTCTTTCTGTCCAGGCAAATCTCGCAATCGATTTTGCTAACATTTGGGACTAGTTGTAGAGTTGAAATTTTCAGAAGAGTTCAGAACTTCAAGACAATGCATGATTCAATCATTAGTTTAACTTTCCTGTGCAATTGTGCTGCTATTTTGTGAAGTGTTGTGCTGCGAGAAAAAGGCAGCACACAACTAAAGAGTGTGCTGTGCTAAGTCCTGGGCAGCGCCACGGTGGTGGTGGCCCTGAGCGGTCGGCTCACGTCCAATCCGGTGCAGGCAACGGGTAAAACGGCCGCGACCATTAAATTACCTGCCCCAGACGATGTTTGGTACATACTCTATCAAGCCGAAACCGATCCATGTTAATATAATCATACTTATAATGGTATTTTTTTAATTTCTTCATTAATTTCTTCTGTAGTCGTTCTGTAGTACACAACGAAATGCCTGCATTCTACCGAAAAAATAGCCGCATTTTGTTCCATTTTTAATAATAATAATGTTCTTTTTTATGAAACAGTAATAAAGTCGATTCATTTTTCACGATTAGAATAATCGTATAATAATATGAATAAATACTTTTTCGTTTTAGTAGGCTCTTTGGTAATAAACAAAAATATAAAAAAACTACTCTCTACGAGATATTTTTAGTAAATCTACTCTTTAGTTCTTGATGGAATTATTTGAAAGAAATAAATCAAAAAATTAAATAATTGATGACAATATGCTGTCATAGTTACAATAAATAAAAACACAAATAATCGCCTCACATACAAAGATTTGATTTACGTCATAATTATATGCATATTTTATAACATTCATTACAAAATGTATTCGACAGACAAACCAAAAATATGTAAAAATTCTTTCAGAAACAAAACCACATGAAGTAAAATAAACGAATGGTTATTGTCACCTTTGCTTAATTGAACGGAATTGAGTCAATTTCATGTAGGTATGGTCATTTTTTTATTTGTATAAATTATGTTTTTCATAACTTCTTTCACAATCAATTAACTACTCACGCGATGTCGCTTGGTAGTTTGTTGTGTTTTTGACTTGATTTATAATTTCGAGATTTCTTGTTCTTTACTAAGTGGCTATTATAACTTTCTTTGATTGATTGCAATAATTAATATTTTAATAATTGTATTGAAATGGACTATGTGTATTGCTCTAACGAAATAAAGTGTTACTTTAACTAACCTCAAAATCTGATTCATTTTGATATGTAATTCGATTTCGAAGCTCGTCCGTAGTGATTGATGTGGACGTACAGTGTTTACTAGTAGTATAATAGTCTAGTAGTCTAATTACACGAAAAGCATTTTTTCACTGCTGTTGGTATTGGGGCAAACAATGTATGGACGCAGAGCAATGTCCTTTCAATGACTAAGCTGCTTGGACCTTTGTTTTTTTTGCCTTTCCTTAAACAGGGAAAGTGAAAAGAAAAAAAACCTATTCCCTTGAACTAAACATGTTATTTTAGCCCCGCTCTGGTACGCTACAATGACGGACTTTTTGAGCAAGAAGAGTGAAATAGCACATTTCGATATAAGTGCGGAAAGTATGTCATATCTTAATAAATCTCGGTCAAAGACGAGGACGAGTGGAAATGACAATCCGCATATGCATCGAACTAAGTTAATAAATTTGAGAAAAAATAAAACAACGAAAGGAAATCAGTGAAAAACAGTTTAACCCTTGGACAAGTAATAGAATAGAATAGAATAGAAATCTTTATTTGCCAGAATATGGTTCTAAAGGTGTTACAGTTTCATTGAGCCGACATATCCTGTTGACTTAGTCAACGTGCAAATTTTCCGTCCTTTATAGGTACATTCTTTACATTATAGGTAGGAAAAAAAAATATTTCATTGTTATGATATTAATAACTAGTATTTAAAATTTCAGTCATCATGTCACAATCAATAGTAATGTCATACTTACTATTCTATTTTCATTGTCATATTCATTACCTTTAATCATTATTACATTAACAAAGAAAACAAATATCACATAACAATACAAAATGTCCAATCATTTAAAAATTCTCATTATTATGTTATTAATGTCATATTACCTCTATTCGATCACATACTCGTAAATACTCTCCAACATTGTAATATATTTTATTAAGTAATATGTCAAACAATGCCTTTTTATTATAATACAGTTTATTTTCCTTTCTACCTCGGTAAACATAATCCTTGTTAGTTTTAAATAATCCAAAATGTTTCTTAACAAATAAGAACATCTCAAAAATGTATAAGCATGAGAGAGGCAAGATACCTAATGATTTAAATAGCGGCTTACAACTAGTTAGAGAGTCTAGACTACATATTGCTGTTATACATTTGTTTTTGAATTTTGAAAATGACATTCATATCTACCGAGTTTCCCCACAGTACCAGGCCGTAACGTAGTAGTGACGCCACGTATCCATGATAGGCTGACAAGGCAGCTTTTTTAGATACGACTTGTTTCATTCTATTCAAAGCATAAACAAATCTATCTAATTTTGTTGCTAGTAGGTCAATGTGAATAATAATAATAATAAATTTATTTGCCAGAATATGGTTAGTAGGTTGTTACAGTTATATTTCCCGACATATTCTATCGAATGTTCGATGTGCAAATATTAAAATTATTGGTTAAATTATACATTTAATATATGCAGATATTTTGTTTTTCATGAGCATGGATATCTTATTATTTTGATAGAAGCTTACATATAAATGGCTTTTACAGGGTCATAGATTTATATCATTATTTATTAGAGAGAATTGTATTGTAGTAGAAATAAAATAATAGTAATGTCAAGATGATAGTCAATAATTTTAATAGAATTGTCATAATTTGTCATTGAGATATTCATTAATAGTATAATACATTTTACTAATTAAAAGGTTATGCAGTGTTGATTTAAATTTATTATATGTCAATGTTTTTATTTTGTCTGGTATTTTATTATATATTCTAATAGCCATACAGTACGTGTTTCTTGAGTATAGTACCAATTTTTGTTGAGGAACGTATAGATCGTCAACCCTTCTACCTCTGTATGGATAATCCTTATTTTTTGGAAAGAGGTGAAAATTTTTTTTCACGAAAATAGAAATCTCCAATATGTAAAGGCAGGGTAATGGAAGTATATTAAATTTCTTAAACAGTGGTTTACAACTGTCCAAATAATCAGCACCGCAGATTGATCTCATGCTTTTTTTTGTGCTTTAAAGGCCCTAAGCATATCTACTGAATTGCCCCACACTATAAGACCATATCTCAATATTGATGAGACGTATCCGTGATAAGCAACGAGAGCGGCTTCTTGTGATACAAGCTGTCTAATTCTATTAAGAGCGAATATATATCTGTCAATTTTGTTTACTACTAGGTCAATATGAAGTTTCCAATTACATAATTCATCTATTTTAATTCCCAAGAACATTGTGTCCTTTACCATGTCCAGTTTATTATTTTTATAATTTATGTCAATATCAGCGTAGTCAATACTTTTAGCTTGAAATCGAATTAATTTAGTTTTGTCAATATTAACTTTCAGTGAATTATTGTCAAACCATTCTATAAATTTCTGGAAATTTTCGATTACTATTTTTTTAATTCGTGTTCACTTTTACTTTTAATGATGATGGATGTGTCGTCTGCAAACAATAGACATTTCTGGTCTGTGATACTAGGTAGGTCATTAATATATAACAAAAATAATAATGGTGCCAGAACCCCTCCTTGTGGAACTCCACATCTATTAAACATATAGTCAGAGTAGTATGAGTTTTTTGTATTTCCGGTTATTTTGGTTATTTCTACACATTGTTCTCTGTCTGATAAATAGTTTTGTAACCATAACAATGCACTACCTCTTATACCATATCTCTCCAGTTTCTGTAGTAAGAGTTGGTGAGAGACAAAGTCAAAGGCCTTGCTCATATCCAAGAAAATTGCTAATGTCTTAAATCCATAATTTAAATTTTGTGTCAGTTCCTTTACTAGGTGAAAACATGCTAGAGTCGTTGAGCTGTTTTTTCTAAAACCAAACTGGGCACCTGAGAATAACTTTTGTGATGTAATAAACGGATAGATTTTGTCGTACATAACCTTCTCAAAAATTTTTGCTATGATTGGTATTAATGTAATTGGTCTATAGTTGTTCAAGTCTTCTTTCGACCCTTTTTTAAATATAGGTTTTACTATCGATTTTTTTAATTCAGACGGAAAGTGACATTCCAGTGAGCTTTCCAGTTGCAGAATTTGTCAATCGTTATTCCTAGAAATGAAACATTATCAACTTCCTTTATTTTACTTTCATTATTGTTAAGAGGGACTTTAAATAAATTGCTATTTAATGTTTGAAAATTAAGAATTTTAGTTTTGTCAAAGTTGATTTTTAAATTATTTTGTTCTAACCATTTTATTACATTGTTAAAATTTGAATTTGCAATAGCTTCGATGTCATTTACGTTCTTGCTTTTTATTAGAATGGTAGTGTCATCAGCGAATAAAATACTTTTTTGTTCAATAGAGTCAGGTAGATCATTAATATAATAGGTTGGGGAAAAAGTTTCTTCGCATTTTTTAAGAAAATTCAAAAAGAAATTTTTTTTAATATAGTTTATTTACATTTAACTAAAGTATGTAGGTACCATTTTGTTCGATAACTTTTTGCCATCTTGTAGGTAGGGACATGATCCTATTGCTATAGAAATTTTGGGACTTCTGGTCAAAATACCGCGACAAGTGGTTTTGGCAGTCCTCTCGTGATGTTAACCTGACACTGCCTAAAGAATTCTGAAGAGACCGAAACAGGTGGAAATCTGAAGGTGCAAGGTCAGGACTATACGGCGGATGCATTAACACCTCCCAGCCAAACTCTCTTAATTTTTGCTGAGTGGCTAAAGATGTGTGAGGTCTAGCGTTATCATGATGAAAAACCACACCCCTTCTGTTGATTAATTCCGGCCGCTTTCTCTCAACTTCTTGCTTTAATCTCATCAGTTGTTCGCAGTAGGGTTCAGAATCAATGGTCCTGCCTGGTGGTAACAGCTCATAATGAATAATGCCCTCCCAATCCCACCACACACACAGCATCACCTTGTTGCGAGTTAACCCGGGTTTCGCCACAGTCTGTGAAGCCTGACCGGCCTTTGACCACGACCTTTTTCGCACGTTCTTGTCGTACGTGATCCACTTTTCATCACCAGTTATCAGCTTCTTCAAAAATGGTTCGGTTTCATTACGTCGTAATAAAGAATCACAAATGAGTACACGGTTCATTAGGTTTCTTTCAGTGAGCTCGTGAGGTACCCAAATGTCGAGCTTTTTTGTGTACCCAGTTTTTTTCAAATGCGCCAAAACTGTTTTGTGGTCAATTCCCAGTTCTTCAGCTACGTCGTAACTACTGACATGCCGATCTTGCTCCACTTTTTCAAAAATGGCATCCATTTTATCTGTAATAGGGCGACCAGAGCGACGTGCATCTTTGACATCAAAATTTCCGGATTGAAAACGCTTAAACCAAATTTGTGCTACTCTCACAGACACTGCACTAGGTCCATAAACATCGCAAATTTTTTTCGCGGCTTGCGTTGCATTTTTACCTTTTTTGTAGTAAAATTTTAAAATGTATCGAATTTCTTCATTAGATTCATCTTGGCGGTACGAAAAACAAATGAAAATCACACATTTTCCTAATTTGAATTTGGAATTATGTTCTTTAAAATTTAAACTTTCAATGATACAAAAACCAGCCAGATACAAATAGTATAGCCAAAGAGATTTTATTACAAGTTTATACATACTATAATGCGAAAAGACTTTTTCCCCAACCTAATATATTAAAAATAATAACGGCCCAAGAACGCTACCCTGTGGCACACCACAGCGCAATAATTAACATTACAGTTTGTTTGCCGCGCACGCGTGAACCGTTCCACGACGGCTTTTATTTTAAATATTTGTATTAGGTATTTATGCTGTAAAAAAGGCATTTCATGCAAACATTTTGTACAGAAAACTTTTTGATTAAAAACCTCTTTCATGCATTTGGAGGTTATATGCGGAAGGAAATCAAAAAACACTAGAGCGAAAAAGAATAACACAATGGAAATGTCTACTTTTTGAGCAAATGTTTTAAAAAAATATGTTATTAGATATCCATATGTATATTATTTTTACCTCAACCATAAAAAAGCTTATCATATTTTAAAAAATCAAATATTATTGCGGGCAAAAGTAACTCGGCATTTTGTTTATCGAATAAATTGTTGAATAAACAAAATCATTCGATAGGCCCACCTATTTATCATGAAAACCCATTCGGGCAGTGACGTAATTGTTGTGCCATAGAAGGTTGATAAGCAATGAAAGTTTAATGCTGCCGAGGTCTTTTGCGATCATCAATAATACATGGGATGGTAAGTGGGAAGCCCTGTCGATCCGCGGTGTGTGAGTGAGTTATTTTTTTAGGCCGGAAATTTCCCTTTCAAACAATCGATTACTGGAGGGATTGATTTCTTAATATAAATGAACAGGCCATGAATAAGCTTTATTTTTATTTTTCATAAGCGGACTTAACGAGTTTTTAATTTCATAGGGACACAGTATGTCCCTAAAAGTATGTGATATTGTGGGAGCAAAAAATATTCACATTAAAAAAATAATTGACGTCTTTGATGCCATTTATCAGAACAATTATAATAGGCATCAATTTAAAAAAATACACACATACATACACAAATTATGATGAAAATACAGTGTTTTTGTTTTTTTATTGTAAGAACATCTAGACCTTAATCTAGATAATGAATTTTGGGAAAAGTAAAAAGTAAAGTAAGCTCGATAACTTTGTGATATATTTAGTGTTCGACAACTTTGTGACTTATAACAATAAATTACAATAAATATTTGTCGTCACTAAAACGTCTACTGATGGAGATCGGCCTTCCACATGGATCTCCGATCCGGCCGGTCCTGCGCCGCTAGCGATAAACGAGTAGAGTGTTAAAATGGTAACTCCGTTCATTTGCTTATTGTAGGTACGTTGACATGGTTGCAAGTTCCTTTTTCTCTGCAGTTGTTTATTTCTTCAATTTAGTCATCATCATCAACAGCTCATATACGTCTCCACCGAGGGTCTCGAGCCTACCCTAAACTAGGGCGATTAGGCCTTAGTCAACCAGCGTGGTTGACTAAGGCCTAATCGCAAAGCTGACTTAAGGCGCTACTTTCCCATTTTATACAATTTCGATTAACTGTACCGCCACGAATATAAAACATGCAGTTCTCAAATTCATATATGATATTGTTTAACATTTTATCTAAACATTCTTAAAGATAGAAACATGATTAATAATATTTCACTCGATAGAAAAAAAATCCAAAGATTACTCTGTTCAATATTTTAAAACAGATGTGAATCAGAAAATAACATAATAAATGACATAAAAGTGTTACCAATAGATGTGCATTTTTATTGTCTAGAAAATTGCAAAAGTACATTTTTTAATTTGTACTCCAGTTTTCCAAAAATCGAATAAAACATGTAAAAAGTAACGTTTTCGTTCGGTCACGGGCACGTAAGCGACATTAGAAGCTATGCGATTGTCAACTATATTACCTCGCAATAAAGGAATCGCCGTGCACGCGTAGATTTCCAGGAAAACCTCGCCTTAAGACAAGTGCGGGTTGGTCGACTTCACACACAACCTGTAAATAAATTCTTTCTTCACAGGTGTGTGCAGGTTTCCTCACGATTTTTTCCTTCACCGTAAAAGCGTGGAATAAACGTACATATGAATTCATTGGTACGTGGCGGGGTTCGGGCCGCTACCTCCCGATTGGAAGTCGACGGCCTTACGCACTACGCCATCGACGCTTCGATTAAATTTAGTATATAAACTCAAGATTCTTAAGAGTTCCGTACCTCAAAAGGAAAAACGGAGCCCTTATATTGGATAATGGACCACTCTGCTGTCCATCCCTTTTTCTCAGAAACGCGGAGAGAAATCAAACTAAAATCTATATCAAATACTCGTCTATGGTCTTCTCTATGGTACCAGCGACGCGTGTTTAGTGTTATACATATTTATTTGGTGATAATGGGGATCAGTTTGTATCGGTAAATCATGATTTTTGTATTTGATAATAATGTATATTGCCAACTAGGTAATAAAAATAAAGCAATTGCTTACTCAGGAATAGGGGAGCGGGGGGCATAATGGAAGGGGAGGGCATAATGGAAATTTGTTTTTTATTTAAATACGTCAAACAATGACGCTCATTCTTCGCGAGCAACTACTGCGCGGCCGCCCGAGATCATTGTCTGAAATTAGTTCTATTCGAGCCAGCGAACGAGCCACACGGAAGTGCGATACGTTTTCAGTGATTTGCCTACGAAATTTCATGAATTAAAAGATCGAATATTATTATGAATGGTGAGTAATAATTACCTCTTTATCTTATTACTCTGAAGTCTGTTGTTTCTTGGTTAACTCGATGCTTTTGTGGATTAAATTAGTGTTTATATAATTCTAATAATTAAATGACTAAAATGTTTTTGCCGAAAAGGCAAAGTGGAATATTTTAACAGAGGGCAAAGTGGAAAATGTAAATCTTAAAAATCATTACGTTTTCTTTTCAGATGGTTTACCATTATAAAAGGAAGACCAACCAGGAATCATGGACTGAAGACCAAATGAGAAGAGCGATGGAGGAAGCTAAAAATAATACGATTAGCTCGGCATCAAAAATGTATGGTATCCCCATTGGAACTCTTCATCGGCATTTAAAATCTGGTGATCCGTCAAAGAAACTTGGAAAGTTCCGTCCGGTATTTACTCCTCAACTAGAACAAAAAATATTTGAGCTTGCCGTTGAAAGAGATAGGCTATTTTATGGTCTTGCAAGATTTATGGCCAATTGCACTAACCTTGTCTTAGATAAGATACTCCTAAGAAGAATGCTGTCACTTCTTGTCTTTAATGAAAAGAATGTGACAGCTTGTCACTTAAGTTGGTCCTAAGTTAGGACAAGGTTAGTGGAATTTGTCATTAGCTTATCAGTTGGCACTACAGAAAAACATCCCAAATTCTTTCCAAAGTGAGAAAGCAGGTAAAGCTTGAGTGGAGGGTTTTATGAAAAGGTATCCTCAACTAGCATACAGGTCTTCTGAACCTTCTGCTCTTGCTTGCTGTTCGACTTTTAATAAAACACAAGTCAATCGCTTTTATAACAATTTGTAATGTAATTTGGTACCTAACTAAATTTCTAATTTAGCATTCTGCGGGGAACCCTATGAGGATCCTCCTGCAGAAGATTGGGTCATGTGTGAAGAATGTGGAAACTGGGCATACGAACTTTGTGGAGAGATAGAAGATGGACATTTCTTTTGCATAAAATGAAGAAACTAACTAAACCATGGCGATTTGGTTCCTTTTCCACTTTGTCCAAATTGCTCTACCACTTTACCCTCATAGTGTGGGCAAAGCGGAAAATTTTTGATTTTAAAAAAAAGTTCCTATTTCCCAAAATGGCTAACCGGCGCTTTAAAATTTCGATTGTTATTTTAAAAACAATACTTGTACTAATGATTTTAATAAAATTTATTGTCATAGTTATTCCGGTTGTTTTTATTTCTTTGTTTAAAGTTAAGTTTTCCATTATGCCCCCTCTTCTCCTAAAGAATAATGTATCAGTATATATGGACTCCATCCATGAAGGAAATATGAAAATTTATTTGCTAAATGCGTCATTGCTTGATTTAGAAGTATGAAAATATACCGTTATTTGGCATTTTTTTACGAAAGTTTGGTATATCCCACAGAGATCATGAGAAAAATCAAACCATCAAAAACTGAGTTATCCACGTGCAAGCAAAACACAATGTTAATACGAGTAATCTGCATGATATAATTCCAATTGGATATAGTGCAAGCAATTGCAGTTTACATGTAGATATTATGTTCACTATTTGTGTTCAGTGTTCGAGAATACAGTCGTACAAAGCTTATAGCATACATACATCCTACCTAACATAACTAACACGTCTCCTGCGGTTGACAGTTATGAGTTAGAACTAGTTAGACACGCGTTCTAAAGTGTGATTGATAACAGTGCGCAACTTATCTTGATTTAATTAATCACAACTTCAGAATCACTAACATTCATGGTTAGCCAAAGCTCTGCGGCTAGGGCTCAACAAATTACCTTTTGAATAAATAGATGTGACTTTAATTTGAACTAGGTAAGTAATTTTGCCAAGGTGGAATCGGAATGCATAGGTAGCTCGGAGAAATAGCTTCAAAAGTGAAACTTTTTTTCGCATGTCGCATTACACAAAAATATGAGATCCTTAATTTCACTCATTATTCAGTGTGTAAAAAAACCCTGTCAGACCTGACAGGGGCATATAGGCATCTAATTAAAATCGCCAAAATAAATATCCAGTTTTCTTAATTCAAGAAAATAACTTTGCTATCGATTTTTAAAGTTTGCATTTTTGTCACCTATTGAATACTATTTACCCATGAAATGGGAGAAATTTTTCACTGCATTACACAGTGGTAAGCAAGCGGTTCTCTTTATGCACGGTATGTAAGCTTTTATAATCTAGTTTTCAATCTATTTAAATTTTTCAATTTTTTTACTTTTTTCAACAGGGTAATTTTTTTCTTTCATTTAATGAAAATGATTACATAAATAGAACCAAATCTTGATACCTAAAACTACCCTAATGGATCGGACAGGGTTTTTTTACACACTGTATAGGTCAGGATTGGTCTATTGACAAATCAGTTAAATTTAAGTGTCATCAATTATTGTATGCCTGGCTCAAGTTTCCACGATATTACAAATAAAATTTATAGTTATAAGTTTGACATTAATGACAACCTAGTAGTAATCTTGGGAAATAGGGGTAATTTGAACAAAAAAGCACTAAAAATTTTTTGTTCTCATTTAAATAATTTGTGTGTAAATCAAATAATAATGTTTACCCTTCCCTACCATAACAGGTTGTCACTGTTACGTTGTACAACACTAGTATTGTGTCCCAACTCTATAATTATAACGCGCTCTGGTCTGTGGTCTCTGTCGAAATACATGGCGTGCTTAGCTCTCTTGATTTTAATTTTATTTCATCCTCATAACGCCTGCCCTGCCGCTCCTGCCAGACACCCTGGACTTCACATAAACATAACATGGTGTCAGAAGAAATGTGAATCTGAGAAGACCAGACACCAGTCAACAAAATACAAGGTAACAAGTAACAATAGTCCGACGCGTCACATGTATCCTACGACAAAATGGCCGAAGCAAATAACGAGCCTAATCCAAGTCAGCCACTGTCTCAGCCGCAACAAAATATCATGTTGCCTTCACAAAATTTTCAATTGGATATCAATTCGTCCAACATGGGCTTGGCGTGGAAGAATTTTAAGACGTCGCTCAATATTTATTTAATTGCCAATAACCTACAAATGGAGTCTGATCAAAGAAAAGTTGCAATACTTTTACATACAATCGGGCCAGATGCATTGAATATATTTTACTCTTTTAAGACGGATATCACGAAAATTACTTACAAAGACTTACTACAACGATTCGAAAATTATTTTACGCCTCGTGTCAATATTTCTATGCAAAGACATAAATTGTTTAATAGGCGGCAAGAGGCTGGAGAATCCATTGAGACTTATGCCACCGCCTTAAAGAATATTTCTATCCAATGCGAGTTCGGAGCATTGCAAGACGACCTATTGAAAGATATATTTTCGTGGAACCTGAACCAAGCATCGTCGCACATCCGGGAAAGAATTCTCATCGACAAACCCAATAGTTTTGATGCTGCAGTTAGTCTAGCAATAGCCATAAGAAATACAAAGAATGAGGCAGAGGTTCTCTCATCAAAAACTGAAAATATATGTGCTATTAGTCGTCAGAGTCGCAGTCAATATCGTCAGCCAAGTCAAAATCGTCAAAATAATATCAGTCAAGGTCATAATCGTCAGGTTAGCTATAATCGTCAAGGAAGTCAGAGTCGTCACGTCAGCCAAAGAAGTCATAGTCGTCAAAGAAGTCATAGTCGTCAAGAAGCCGGTAACCACTCAGGAAAATGTCAACGATGTGGACAAGTTCACCGAACTAGGTGTCCAGCGATGGGTGTCAAGTGCAACCACTGTCACAAGTTGAACCACTTCGCAAGATGCTGCTTTAAGAAGAATGTTAATCTTGTGCAAGAAGAAAGCGTATGTAACCTACCTGATAACAATATTATTTACTTAAATAGTCTATTCCTGAATGAGATAAAAGATAATAATAACTCTTATCATGTTAGTTTGTGTATAAACAATAAGTTACTTAATTTTCAACTTGATACGGGAGCAGATACGAATATATTGTCATTTAGTTCTTATAAAAGTCTAAACCTACCTTTGACTATCCTAAAAAAGAGTCATAATAAGCTATCAACTTTTAGTGGAGAAGTTTTACCTACAGTTGGTCAATGTACTTTATCAGTCAGTCATAACAATAAACAATTTGAAGTTAATTTTCACATAGTTGACTTGCCTTGTCGAAACATTATTGGTCGTAATAGTTGTGAAGTATTAAAATTAGTTAAAAGAATACATAATGTACAATTTAGTCAGTCAGATGATATATTATTTACAGAATATAAAGATTTATTTACTGGTATAGGGTGTCTAAAAAACTTTGAATGTCATTTATCTTTAAAGCCAGATGCGGTACCTTCAGTCAATGCGTGTCGCAGAATCCCTTTTAGTCTTCTAAAGGACTTAAAGGAAGAGTTAATCTCTTTAGAAAGAGACCAAATTATAACCAAAGTTGATGAGCCAACAGAATGGGTTAGCTCAATCGTCATAGCGTCAAAAAAGAATGGTAAGATAAGGTTATGTATTGATCCGAGGAAATTAAATAAAGTGATAATGCGTCCGCATTATCAATTTCCCACTCTTGACGAGATCAAGTCAGATTTGTCAGGTTCAGAGTTTTTCACAACCCTTGATGCTAATAAAGGCTTTTACATGCTAAATTTAGATTATGAGTCATCTAAATTGTGTACTTTCATAACACCGGAGGGTCGCTATCGATATCTCAGACTACCTTTTGGCATTAATGCAGCCCCAGAAATTTTTCACTCTGTCATGACAAAACAGTTTAGTGACATTCCTGGAGTTAAGATAATGAGTGACGATCTGCTCATATATGCTCATACGAAAGAACAACATGATATTAGACTAAAACAAGTATTAGAAAGAGCTAGGGATATAGGTATAAAATTCAATAAAGAAAAGTCACATTTGTGTAAAACTGAAGTCAAATATTTAGGTCACATTTTTACAAAAGAAGGTGTTCGAGTAGATCAAAGTAAAGTCAAAGCCATTTGTAATATGCCAACACTGAGTAATGTTACTGAATTACAACGTTTTTTAGGAATGGTCACATACTTAGGTTCATATATAGAAAATCTGTCACAAAAAACATCTAATTTGAGAAAACTTTTGTCTAAAGATAATGAATGGTCATGGCTAGATAAACATCAGTCAGAATTTGATTTTTTAAAAGATTACATAACTAAAGCCCCAGTCTTGACATATTTTGATCAAAATAAGCCTTTAACTTTATCCGTAGATTCATCTAAAGATGCAATGGGTGCTGTAATCCTACATGAGAAACATCCTATAGCTTATGCTTCCGCTTCATTAACTCCCTGTCAACAGTCCTATTCCCAGATTGAGAAAGAACTACTAGCAGTCTTATTCGGTTGTACTAAATTCCACCAATACATTTATGGTCGACAAACAGTGATAGAAACGGATCACAAACCTATAGTGTCGCTTTTTAATAAGCCAATTTATAATATTCCACCCCGTCTTCAACGAATAATGCTAAGACTACAACCTTATGACATAATAGTCACGTATAAACCTGGAAAATACCTTTATGTCGCTGATACTCTGTCCAGAGCAGCCTTACCCGAACAAGTCTTGGTTGGAGACCTAGATTTACATGTCAATTTAGTCATTAGATTATTGTCTATTAGTCCTAATAGGTTAAAGTTAATTAAAGAACAAACATCACAAGATGAGGATTTATTACTCTTAAAGAAATATTGTACTTTAGGTTGGCCAGAACATAAAAGGCTTCTGCCAGAGAGTACTAAACCTTATTTTGCTTTGAAAACTGACTTACACATTATTAATGGTATAGTATTTAAGAATAATAGTGTCATAATTCCTAAGGTTATGAGAATTGATATCATAAAACAAATTCATGAAGGTCACCAAGGAATTCTTAGTTGTCAAAGATTAGCTAAAAATCTTGTCTATTGGCCTAATATGTACACCGATATCGAAAAATTTATAAATAATTGTCATATATGTCTTACTCATAGAAGAAATAACTCTAAAGAGCCGCTTCAACCCCATGAGGTCAAACTAATTCCATGGTATAAAGTCGGAGTTGACTTATTTGATTTAAATTCTGATAAATATGTCATAGTCGTTGACTATTTTTCTAAATATGTTGAAATTGCTAAACTAATAGGTGGTTCCAATAGTAGGATAGTTATTAGTCACTTAAAATCATTCTTTGCTCGTCACGGAATCCCTCAATTTCTTGTTTCGGATAATGGACCCCCGTTCAATTCAAAAGACTTCAATAATTTTATGTCAGAATAGCACATTGAGCATGTCACATCCAGTCCGAGGCTACCTAGGTCTAAGGGTTTTGTTGAAAGAACCATAGGTACTATAAAAAATATGTTAATCAAATGCTTTGCGGATAATACTGATCCCCATTTAGCACTTCTTCTATATAGAAACACTCCTAAAGAAAGTATGTATTCCCCTGCTCAATTGCTCATGTCTAGAGTTCTTAGAACTAAACTTCCACTCTTAGATAATAACTTGAAACCCAGTATTCCTAACTATAAATTGTTGTCTCATAGAATTAAAACAATAAATCACAAGTCACAGATTTATTATAATCAACACATTAAACCTTTATCTTCACTTAATGTAGGTGATCAAATTTATTTCAAAAAACAGCCAGATAGTATTTGGATTTCTGGTACTATCTCGGGTCTTGATAATAATCCCAGGTCTTATATTATTTCGTCTCCAGAAGGAACTTTTCGTCGTAATCGTCAACACATCTTGAAACCAAAGTCGAACACAACTCCATCGTCCAATGTCTCTTCGCAGTCTTCACATCCAACGGAAATTAGTAATCCTGTTGTCCCTCAACAATCGCCTCAGCGTAGTATTGTTGCTACTGGTAGTCCAGTTCCTCAGTCTTCATCGCCTCCTCAGTCCAAAGTCCAGTCCCCTCGTTCGCCTAATCCCGTCCAGGATCCTGAAACAAAAACAAAAACTAACACATTAGGTACACCAACACGTTATTCTTCATTTGGAAGGCCTATCATTAAGCCAAGAAAGTTTTGGTAATGTCTAGATGTAAGTTTAGATCTAATTAAGTCTGTAATTTTAAGTAATTATGTAATTTGCATCAATATGTAAATAAAACTGTATTTTGTTTTGTTTAGATTTCATGATGTCAATGTCAATGTAAGTTTTTAAATGTCACGAGTTGTCAAACAAATGTCATTCACATTCATGTCATTGTCATAATTTTCTTTCTTTTTTTTTCTGTATTTTGGCCAGGTTATAATGACCTTTGAGCCATTGTCACTAGAATGTTTCTTTTTGTTCATAGATTAAATAGGTAACTTGTTTGCAGAAAGGAAAAAACTTGTACTTACGTTCTGTTTTAAGTAATTATTATTAACTTTAGT
Source organism: Schoenobius gigantellus (assembly GCA_963935595.1). Lineage (NCBI taxonomy): Eukaryota > Metazoa > Arthropoda > Insecta > Lepidoptera > Crambidae > Schoenobius > Schoenobius gigantellus. The sequence continues at coordinate 23,946,156 of OZ012553.1, read as the reverse complement.
TTTTTTTTAAAAAGGGAAGATGTTACGTTGTACAACACTAGTATTGTGTCCCAACTCTATAATTATAACGCGCTCTGGTCTGTGGTCTCTGTCGAAATACATGGCGTGCTTAGCTCTCTTGATTTTAATTTTATTTCATCCTCATAACGCCTGCCCTGCCGCTCCTGCCAGACACCCTGGACTTCACATAAACATAACAGTCACAATATGAAAATAATATTAGGTATAAACTTAATTTGACATTAGACTTGATGACAAATTATTCAAATAAAATCCATATTATTGACTATAACAAACTGACAATTGTTAGAGATAATGCTTATTTAACAAATGATAGATTATATCTATCAATGTTCTTAAAAAAACAATTAGCTATTTCGCTAAGATTTTATTTTTTAACTTTAGCCAAAAACATGGCTATAAACTCTTTCTCTGACAATGCTTTTATTGAGCAGCACAGTCACAGTAGTCAAATTGCTCCTATTAAGCAATACTCCTGTGATAATAAAACGACTGTCAGTATTAGTACTGATGATAAGTTTTACAATTCTTTAAATTAAGTAATGAGACAATAGAGACATCCTCTTGCTTATCATTAAGTACAAAAGATACAGTAAACTTTGTAAGTGATATTATATTGCAAAACCCATTTAATAACAAAGATAATTTAAATCTCATCAACCTGGCGCACCAGAACATTCAAGGAATGTCAGGCAAGGATCTGGAAGTGGAATTATTTTTAAACTGTAGTAATGTTGACATTTTTTGTGTAACTGAACATTGGCTTAAAAGCCATCAGTTTATATTTAATTTCAGTAATCATTTGGTTGGTAGTTTGTTCAGTCGAGAAAAGGCAATTCGTGGTGGTTCTTTAATAATATTAAATAAAAAGCTGAAATTTAAGGATCGTAAGGATATTGTGAGCCTTTCGATTGAGCGAACAATAGAAATAGCCTGCGTGGAGCTGGACCAGATTATTGTATTAAGTGTATACAGGCCTCCTTCAGGATTGTATGACCTTTTTGAAGATAATATGGATGAAGTATTGAAAAAAGTGTGTAATTCCACAAAACAAACCATTGTTTGTGGTGATTTTAATATTCATTTATTAGAAAATTCTAGTTTATCTATTAGGATTAAAAATCTGTTTTGGTCATATAACCTTGTAAACTTATTTTTGGAGCCAACCAGAATAACTCAGTCGTCTGCCACATGCATTGACAATATTTATACAAATATTGTTCCTTTAGCAAAAAGAGTTTTTAATAATTTAGAATCTGACCATTCTGGGCAAATTGTTACCATTCCATTTAAACGTAAATGCATAGAAAAACAGAATATCACTGTTGTGCCAAAAACTGCTGGTCGCTTAGAATGGCTGAAAAATAATATTGGTATTAAATTAAATTATATAGGTTATGAAGAAAACCCAAATAAATTATATGAAAAATTTTTTCATACATTTTGTTCTGAATTTAAAAATATTTTTGTTCCAAAGACTATATCCGTTAATGGTACTTTAGCTTTTAGTGAATGGGCTACACCAGGCATTCACAAAAGCAGAATCAAACTTTTTGAACTTTATAATGAACGTTCATTTAATACTAGCGATGAGTTTAAACTTTATGTGAAAACTTATTCCAAAGTATTCAAAAAAGCGTGCAGGCTTGCTAAATCTAATTATTTAAGTTCAAAAATAAAAAACAGTAATAATAAAATTAAAATGACATGGAATATTATAAATAATGAAACTGGAAAAGCGAAAACTACTAATAATCAATATTGTTTGAATATTGACGGTAAGAAGGTAACAGTTGACACAGAAGTAGCTGCAGAATTTGAAAAGTATTCCAGTCTCAATCACAAAGTCATTGGATTCCTCTCCCGCTATTGCTGAATCTATAATGAAAGATCATGTTGAAGCTTGTGATGATAAATTCAAATTTGTACACATTAGTGGAATGGATATAATAAAATCATTTAAAACTTTGAATATGAAGAAAACTGCGGATCTGTGGGGCAATTCCGTTGATGTTACTAAATCCGTAATTGAAACAATAGCTCCAATACTTGCTAACATTTTTAATGATTGCATTGACTGTGGTGTATTTCCTGATCTAATGAAGCTGAGTAAAATTATTCCTTTACATAAATGTGGTAGCACATCAGACCCCAGTAATTTTAGACCTATCTCTGTGCTGAAAAAATAATGTTGGAGCAAATGCAAATTTATTTTAATAGGAACAATTTTCTACACTCTAAACAATTTGGTTTTAGGAGGGGTCGCTCAACAACCGATGCTGGTGTTGAGTTAATACAACATATATTTGAAGCCTGTGAAGACTCACACGATGCGTTAGGCATTTTTCGTGATTTGTCTAAGGATTGCGTTTATCACAAAACCTTGATCAGAAAATTACACCACTATGGATTTCGTGATACTGCACTGGATCTTCTACTCTCTTATCTAAGTGGAAGGATTCAAAAAGTAGACGTCAATGGAAAAAGGTCTCAAGGTTCCGCAGTTAAAATGGGAGTTCCGCAGGGTTCGATTCTTGGTCCTTTTCTATTTCTTATATATGTCAATGACCTCCCTGATTTTGTACAGGACAGGCATGAGATAGTGTTATTTGCAGATGATACTTCACTTTTATTTCAAATTAAAAGAGGATTGCAAATGAATGACGATGTAAATAATTCTATCTCAAGAATTGTTCATTGGTTTAATGTAAACAACCTGTCACTTAATGAAGGGAAAACAAAATGTATAAAATTTGTTTTACCCAATGTAAAAGAGGTTCACACCACTGTAAAAATAAAGGATATAGGTGTTGACCTTGTGGACACCACAGTATTTCTTGGGATCACACTTGATTCTAAGCTGCAATGGGGCCCACATATAGATAAATTGTCAAAGAGACTTAGTTCTGCAGCTCACGCTGTATGGAAAATACGTCAGTTGACTGATGTTGATACAGCAAGACTTGTATATTTTTCTTACTTTCATAGTTTGATGTCATATGGCATTTTGTTGTGGGGAAATGCTGCCGACATTCAGATCGTTTTTGTGCTCCAGAAAAGGGCTATTCGAGCTATCTATAACCTTAAAATGAGAGATTCTTTGCGAGAAAAGTTTAAAGAAATTGGTATTATGACAGTAGCGTCGCAATATATTTATGAGAATCTAATATAATATGTTCGTAAAAATATTAATTTGTTTTGTAAAAATAGTGATATTCATTCAGTTAATACTAGACAAAGGAATATGTTAGCTTTACCAAATACCAGGCTCCAAAAAATCAATAATTCTTTTAGAGGCCTGTGTATACGTTTCTACAATAAAATCCCAAGTTCAAGAACTCAGCTTAAATAAATTTAAAGTTGCAATCAAAGATGTACTTATTAAAAAAGCATATTATAAAGTGTCTGATTACATGACGGACAAAAAAGCTTGGGTTTGAACTCTCATTTCTAATATTTAACAATGTACTGCGTTTTGTTTCAAAGAAACATTCAGTGAGAGCAATCTATAAGTTCACGCACTTCTCTCAGAAATAGCTTATATAATGTGAATTAACACATCTCTTCTTGTAATGGAAGTTGAGCTCAAACTTTTGCTTTGAGGTCAGCTTCCAATTGACGACCCTGTAACAAAATCAAAATTGTAAATGGCGATTTAAAAGAGGAGATAAAAATTTTTGACCTTTCGAGTTTCTTGCCTGTTCTTCTCGAGAAGGCTCTCCCAATTTCCGAACAGGTGTAGAGTCAACTTTTTTTTTTTTTTTCATTCCTACTTGTATTTGCAGACATCTTGAGTATATTCAGGATGTATGCACATACAAGGTTAATATGATTTCATTAAATTAGATTATTTTGCTTTGTTTTGACGTCAATAAGTGTCTGTAAAGGCCTATGTTGAATAAAGATTTTTGAATTTGAATTTGAATTTATATGTGTTAGGATCTTCGAATTTAAGTCTGTGTGGAAGTGGTTCGATCCTGATGTAGAGCATTGCTTTTTTCATAAATTTATTTTTTATTACTATAATTTGTTATTTATATTTTTTACTAATTTGTTTTTTTATTACTTTTTGTTTTTTATTTGGTAGTTTTTTTTCTTTACCTACAATTTTCTTTTCAGAAGAAAAAAATTAAGGTAAGATTAAAAACGCGATTTTAATAATGGTCGAATAATTTGCCGAAAATTTACAGGTAAATGCCTACGATACGATTCGAAAAAAAGTTTCACTTGCATCGTGGTTTCATTATGATTATTTTTTTTTCAGATTTTCTTCGCTCCGACTATGGTCAAGTTGGATGGGACGAATCAAACATACGCTTCCTCAGGTACGGCTCTTGTTTCTTGGCACAGACCAAGGGGAAGGGTGTGTGTGGGGCTTCCTCCCAGAAGGTGTAGCGAAGATTACTCCCACAAAACTACTAGGTGTTAGTAACGCTTTGCATTGAAGGGTTCGAGACAAGCTCAATCCAGCAGACCAATAGCTACATTTTTTGTGGTTTGTTAAACTACTATGTCTTCATTTTCAGTACTATCGGTTTTCCCGAGTGAGAGAGTGGCGGTGTGGATGCAGTGACGATTGTCTCTGATTTTAAATTTAAGAACCTGGTTTCTTTTGAGCCATTTGACTTTGACAGAGGAGAGGGTTCAGATGGAGGGCCAAGCGCCGGGTATAGCGTTTTCTGTGTTTTTGTACTGCGCGTGGACTGGAGGCAGGCATGTTCAAATAATTATGGATTGCGAGTCAACCATGGCGCGTTAGCTACACACTCACAGGACTTTTTTTAGTATTTTTTGCTTTCTGCCTCTATAGTATTGCTGTCGCTAGCCAAGCTATTGTATACATAAGTCCATTGGTTTTAACAGCGAGTTGTAGAGAAAAAGCTCATTATCTACATATTATGATACATAATTATGATAAAACCTAAGTTACGATTCATCACACAATATTGATTTCTGAAGTTGATATTTAGAAGTTCTCGTTTTTTGTGTAACTTTTCTAGTTAAGTCTGGGATCCAGGCATAGGCGTAGGTACTTTTCGATGGAGGGGGGAGGGTCCAGATTGAAACTTCAATTTGCCTAGTTGTATACTGATACTTGGGAGGAAAAGTTAATTTTATCTAGTGTATATTAATTTTCAATGTGTGGATGTCCGGATCCCAAACCCCCTTTCCTACGCCAATGGATCCAGGTGAAAAACTATTTATGGTCGTGGCCATGCTCCGTGGCGAGGCGGAATGGGAGGCTGTCGCCTCCTTCTGCGAGGACGTAATCTCGCAGAAGGAGGCCGCGGAGAGGGAGCGGGAGGCAGATCCTCAAGCCGCTCCCATCCGCCGCAGACGGATAGGCAGGCGAAGACGGGCATTCGCACAAGCGATGCCCATCTAATGACCCTGCCGTGGAGGCCTGCGTGCACGGTTGGCCCCGTGCACGCCGCCGTAAGGCCCTCCGTCTGGGGATTGCCCTGGTGTTCTCGGGCAATCCCCCCTTGGCGATAGCCCGACCAGTTAGTCGGGCTTGCCCGGGCGCGTGGGTAGTGGAGTCGCAGTGTGGACCTTACCTAGCGCGCCCATAAGGGCAGGGAGAACACCGGGGGGTTTTAGTGGGTAGGCCTGGTATTCTGCCAGGAGAGCCCGCACACACGCTCGCCGTCTCGCCCACGGCGGGTACGGTGCGGTTACGCATTTCCCCCCGAGGAAAAAAAAAAAGGTGAAAAACTATTTAAAAATAACAGCATTAAATAATTAATTTTATAATTTCAGACTAATAAGTTACTCGTAATTATTTCACCATCCTTACAATAAATAATGAAATAAAAAAATATTTTACAAATAATAAAAACTGACTTCAAAAACACTGAAAACTTAAAAACACTTCTATATTGAAGTTGGTGCCAAACGATGATGTCCTAAAAGTCTTTAAATTTGGCATCGACTTCAGTATAGAAGTGTGATGTTGTCTGTACCTATTCTTATATTATTTTTAACTTTTCAGTGTTTTTGAAGTCGGTTTTTATTTTTTGTAAAATAATTTTTATTTTTATCTTTTCAGTGAATGATATCTTTTAAGTGAATTTAGAAACCCTAAATTAGGGTTTTGCTCGATTTTTATGGGATCCCATCATCAGATCCTGATTTTGGTAACCTTGGGACGATCCCAGAACTATACTAAAAAGAAAATCGAATACAAAAAGAAAAAAAAAATTAAAATCGGTCCAGAATTGGCAGAGTAATCGCGTAACATACACACAAAACACGTTGGACACACCTAAAAGTTTAGGGGTTTTCCTCGATTTTTATGGGATCCCATCGTGGGATCCTAACTTTGGTAACCATGGGACCACTCCTGGAGTGTACTCTATTGAATACAAAAAGAATTTTGAAAATCGGTCCACAATTGGCGGCGTAATCGCGTAACATACACAAAAAAAACATTCGCATCGAATTGAGAACCTCCTCCTTTTTTGAAGTCGGTTAAAAACAACTCTTATGCATTGGAGACGTCAAAACACTTGTATTGTTCAATGTATAAATCATCAAGTTGCCGATGTTATTCGGAGTCTATCCGAAGTTGGGGTTGTCCGTTATTTTGTTTACATCTCCCTACCGTAACTAATAAAGCAATGATGTCTTTGCTAAAGTTACGCGCTAGCCAAAAGTTGCTAAGCCTGGAAAACTTGGCAACTCTGTCTTTTACTAGCGGACACGCAATAAAAGGCATTGAGTCGAACTCAATGAAGGGTATCCATGATATTTTCTTTAAGGCAACCTTTCAGCGCTTTAAGGTGGGGGGAAAGCCTAATAAAGTTCTCGTCTATAACTTCTCAATGGTTTTACTTTCCTGATAATGGGAAGGAAAAACTATTTTTAAGCATTTATTTGGGAAAGTTGCGCTACAACACGGAAAAGTTTTTGTTTTAAACTAAAAAATCGCTTGAATTACTTGTCAAACGCATAAAATTCTTTTTTTAAAATCTGTCATAAAATATCAGTTTTTCAGATAGTTTCCATTTCTAAAATAATAACTGATTCGTTTGTATTTTCTTATGTAGTATTTAAATAATCTATCAGTTCCAAACTAAAACGGAATACCCGTTTTCAATTCATTTTTTACTTAAATCTGTCTATTCTATAAAATGGACTGATTCATTCAGGCCTGAAAACGTAGTAGTTTGGAAATTAATATGTTAATCGAAACAATGAATCAAATCAATTTCGAAATAATAGAATCAGTTTAATGTTAAGATTTCTGTCATTCAACAGCACGTTCCACGTGTGTGACATGACAATAAAGGCAATATTAACTACTGAACAATATATCCGACGTTCCTAATGGCGTCAGAAGCAACATGCCCGTACAAAAGGTTGGCGCCGAGCCTAACCTTCTAGCATTGCCAATATTTAGCCGATTAACAGTTCTAATTGTCGTTAGCCACGGATCACTCTGGCCTGAAGCCAGGTCAATTCCGCGGCTGATTTTTTGTCTAATGGACCACAAAGAGTTCGTGAATATGAATACTATGGGTAGCGACTGGCGATAACGTTGCTTAACTACCTAAGTTAAGTTTTGGATAATTTCATTCACGAAGCACAGGAAAATATCAAAAGGAGTGCATGACTAATACTTGAAAACATTAAAAAGATTTCATTGCTGAAGTTGTACTGTGTTAATGTCGGATGCAAACATTGTGGATATCGGCAATTTTTAAGTGTTAAAAATATGATAATGGAAAAAAAATGAAAATATGTGAAAAGTTTTTTTTTTCAATTTTCATGGAAAGTTTGCTTCCTCAGAGTTCCTTGTGTAGTCTGAAATAAGATTGTGGTGTCTATTAATTTAATTCAAATATTGCACAACTTATTTTTTTAAAATTGCCACGATTTATTACGGCTAAACACGATCTTTAATAAATTTTTTTATTAAACAGTATTTTTCAGTATTTCAGTATCCTCTTCTATATTTGGTTGACCTTCTTTATTTGCCATTGATTCATTGATATGGCTTTAAAAATTATAGCGAACAAATTTCAACTTGAACTGAACTTAACGTGGATTAAGATTCGTCAAAAACTTTGTCAACGTTAAATCTATATTCAGGAGGTAATCCGAAGTTTGTGAATTGTAAAAGTTGTTTAATTCTATTGTTCTAATTCAATCTTATTTCATGGTTGCTCGGAATAAAGCGACTTCGCTTCGTCACAAAATGTTAGAGGCTTTAGGATAGTTGTGCTGCTGACATCACACAGAGTTATATTGCTTTTTGACAGTCAAAGTCCATTCATTACTATTTTAATGAGACAGTTGCACAGTCTTGTATTGACGCCTCAATTATTGGTAATTTCAAGGCGATCGTGATAGATTTTTTTCTTAGACAAAAATCCCCCTGGGCAGAGTGGGGGAATTTGAGGAAGCTATAATAATTTATTAATGTGAACTTTGCTGTCTATGCTACCGAAAAAAATAATTTTGACTAGAATAAGAAGAGGTTTTATAAAAAATCTTTTTTATGATAATAATGAATTTATGAGGACGTCGCAACATAATTAAATGTATGGTTTAATACTACCTACTTTTTTGAGTTCCTACAACTATCGATATTATGACATCGATATATTTTATAGAGCGTCGGTGGCACTGTGGCCTCGGCACTGGACTGTTTGACCAATGTGCTTTTCGTTTCACGAATTTCATATGTACATTTATCTGACGCTCCTATGGTGAAGGAAAACATCGTGAGGAAACCTGCATACATCTGCGAAGAAATTCAAAGGTGTATGTGAAGTCCAATCCGCACTAGGCTAGCGTGGTTGACTAAGGCCTAAAAACACCCTAACTTAGAGTAGGCTTGAGCCCCTCGATGAGGATGTATATGAGCTGTTATGATGAATAGGTGGTCAATTAACAACAACTTCTATGTACCCTTCTCAAAGACAAATATGAGAAACTGGCTATCTTACCTCCAATTGTCGTAACACAACACTGCTATAAACATTGTTATTATGGCGACAAACTTAAGTAAGACGGTGGTAGTTAGCCAGTCGGGCTCAGAAGCCCTACGACCAACCAAACCGAGCAGAAAAAATTCTGCCCCCAGTGGGAATCGAACCCCGGACCTCCCGATCAACACCCGGTGGTCTCAACCACTAGTCCACTAAGGTGGTTTCTATTTTTCTCAATTTTTATTTTTAGTAACTACATACAGTCTTTACAACTTTATTTACTACTCTCAATTTTTATTTTTAGTAACTACATATTTAAAAAAAGTTAGTCACAAGGTTTAAATTTGATCGATATTTTTTGCGCATGATCATCATCATCACAGCTCATATACGTCCCCATCAAAGGGCTCGAGCCTACTCTATGTTAGAGTGATTAGGCCTTAGTCAACCACGCTGGCCCAGTGCCGATTGGTCGACTTCACATAAGTACACCATTGAATTTCTTTGCAGATGTATGCAGGTAGGAGCATCAGACAAGTACATATGAAATTCGAAAAACGAAAAACACATTAGTGCATGGCGGTTTCGAACCTCTCGATTGGAAGGCAAGTGCCGAGTTCACAGCGCCACCTACGCTCTGTTTGTGAGTGATGTGGCTGCCTTTATAAAAAGTTACAATGTAGCAATTCCTGGTGGTTCAGATAAATAAAATATAATTGCAAGGACAGCTTTAAACTCAAAATCAAAATGGTTTATTGCGAACTAAGTGTACATTAAGGGCTTATAAAATAAAATAGGTATACTTAACGACTTAGTTACCTTTTTCAGGTACTGCAACATTATTGTTTGTTGTCATTAAATTAACTTTAAAATACATTATTTTATTTAAATTGTATTACATTATACATAAGGAGTTTAAATTATTTTTTATTGTCATTACCATTTAAAAAATCGTGGACTAAGAGTTATTATTAAACAATAATAGATTATCATGCATTAATGATTAACAAAAATAAAATTAATTTAAACATGTAATTAACATGTAATATGAGATGATATTGAGTTTCCTGTTAGTGACGATTTTTTTATTGCGGCCAGTTAGAGTATTTATTTTGTCGTGTCGCTTCTGCTCACTGACCATGATCGTTTAACAGTATTAAGGCCGCACTAAGAGCGAGATGGCACTATTCACTGCAATAGCGGTGTCTTTGTTCTTGCTCAAAGCGATCATGGCAAGGCGCTTGGAAGTCAATGACAATGTTGTGAATAGGACTAAATCTAACAAGTCCTATGTGCAAGAGAGTATTGATCTTAAAAGCAATTTTACACGGCTCAATGTCAAATCTGTGCTTATACTGTAGAGTAGCTAACAGCTTCAGAGCTCTCTTACAGAGTACCTCTTCCTAAGGTATTTTATCATCCAGTTAGTTCTCTAGGTCCAACTGCTTAGAAATGCAAATACCAAAGCCCTTCTTTAGAACGGTCAGCATTATCATAGCCTTGATCTTTACTGTTTCTGTATCACAAATTATCATATATATGTGAACTCAATTTAAGAATATATGGAGCTTAAATAACACTACCTAATGAATTTCGAGAAATATAAATCTTATTTCATCTCAAGTTGATTCATGATCCTAATAAGTAATTTAGCGAAAACATGTTTTAATAAAAAATAAAATCGACCTCAAAAAGTCATAAAAATATAATAATACATACAACATCATATTTTTATATTGAAGTTGGTGGCAATTTTAACTAACTACATTATTTGTTTTTATATTTTTTAAGTTTTTCCAGGTCATCATTGCTTGGCACCGATTTATATATCTTTTTAATTATACTTTTCACTATTAGCTCACCTGAATCACTTAACTACGCCTCAGAAAGCTCCTAATATATTAAAAAAACTATCCCCTAACTCCTAACCTACCAGAAACCTCCCATCATTAGCTCAGTAACATGATATGATGACTACTAGATGCAAATCTGAATAAAAATAATCTTCTGAAAAAAAACACGGAACACTTTAGACGTGGTTATGAAATTAAAGGGTTTCCCTCTATTTACCGGGATCCCATCATCAGATCATGACTTGGTGATAATAGAACCCTGAAGGAGTATAACTTTCGATTACAAAAAGAATTTTGAATATCGGCCCATAAATGGCGGAGTCCTGGGTGAAAATACATTAAAATAATACATACAGTCGAACATAGAACCTCCTCCTCTTTTGAAGTCGGTTAAAAAAATATATTTGTTGAAGTTATATTCAAAGTGTAGTAATCCATTTAAATTGTATTAATCACATAGCAACAGGCCATAGAAACGAACTGATTATGTAATTGTGGGTGAGGTTTATCTGTAATTACTACACTTCTTGCATATTAATACAAGATGTGAGATCGCTTGTCCATAGATTAATAAAAAGCCATAACTCCAAATTTCAATATTTACTATTGGTGGTGCCCAAGGTAGACACCACCACGTCGGCGTTTCGCCGACTTGTATTGCTGAATTTTGCACCCTACTACCAACTCATAGAAAGCATTGTGGCTTACCCCGATTCCAATTGTCTCCGTCCGTCTCCTCCGTAGCCGGTGGACTTCCTGAGCTAGCTCGAAGGAAGTCGCGGCTCCTGAAGTTCTGCAGTGGATCCACCGGTGGAGACCGGAGCACTACAAATGCCTATTAGGCCACCACGGCTCACACACGCGATTTTGACACCGTTGCACAACTCAAAGCGGGCTTTCGCACCCCGATATTAGGTGCGCCGCGCAAAATACAATTTGCTAGTTATATACTGTGTATTATATTTTATGGATGCCCGGACATCATCCTAACCTCTAACAATGTCGTGACATTTCGACTCGACTCAACTGACATCTTACATGCGGCCGGCCGCCAAAAAGGCTCTCACTGCACAGACTAAAATGCTGTGTTGCCACTCGCTCTTCCTCGAGCGTGAACATCCCCCCGCTCCGGACAGTCCCGGACTGTCCGTCAAATCAGTCTAAGGGGAGGCGAGAAAGAGTAGCGACCGCGCGCTTCAAAACAGAATCCCCAACTAGGACCTCGGCAAACCTGGGCACACCATCAGACCCTAGAGTAAGTTGGACAATGCGTCCGCGACGCCAACGTAAGGGTGGCAGGTTTGGGTCCTTCACTAACACGAGGTCTCCAACCCTCGGTGGGTTTGTCTTATCTGACCACTTAACGCGCTGTTGCAAAATGTGTAAATATTCAAGGTGCCAGCGGCGCCAGAAGCTCTGGGTAAGCTGCTGGAGCAACTCAAACCGCGAAAGGCGTCCTGGATTGACATCTCTATAAGGATACTCGGGCAGGGCGTTAAGTGGTCTGCCTATCAAGAAATGGCCCGGCGTGAGGGCCTGCAAATCGTTCGCATCGGTAGACAACGGACATAACGGACGCGAGTTGAGAACCGCCTCAATCTTATGAAACACCGTCGCGAGTTCCTCGAACGTGAGAATAGTCTCCCCAATAACGCGGCGAAGGTGAGTCTTGGCGGCCTTTACAACAGATTCAAAAATCCCTCCCCAGTGAGGGCAAGACGGCGGGGAGTATCGCCATGTTACCCCCCTACGGGAGAGTGTGGATCCGATCTCAATATTATTTTTATCTAAAAATTCACAAACTTCTCTTATATGTCTATCAGTGCCCTTGAAGTTCGTCCCACAATCGGACCGAATTAGAGAAGGCAGTCCCCGGCGGGAGACAAATCTGCCTAACGCTGCTAAGAAAGCGTCCATGGTGAGCGCACTCACCACCTCCAAATGAACGGCTTTAGTGGCCAAACAAACAAACACACACAAGTAAGCCTTTTCAGTCTTAGCATTACGGAGTCGCGACGTTTTTATAGTGAACGGTCCCGCGAAATCAGTTCCAACTCCTAAGAAGGTCATCGATTCATTCACACGATCAGCAGGCAAATCACCCATTTGGGGCTGCATCGTCTCGGGGCGTAAACGATAGCAGGGCAGACATCGAAAGATAACAGATCGGATTATTCTTCGCGCTGACAAAATCCAAAACTCCCGTTGGAGGAGCGCGGTCAATGCATTACATCCGGCATGAGCATTCTTCACATGGCGATCAATGATCAACAATCGCACCAATGGTCCGTCCTTGGGGAGCAACAGGGGATGACGTGATCTATAAGGCAAGTTAGCGTGCCTCAATCGGCCTCCTACACGCAACAATCCCTTATCATCCAGAAAGGGAGTCAAACGCACCAAGGGTCCCTTCAATTTGGACGTCCCGGTACGGAAAATCTTAAGTTCCGGTTCAAACGCTCTAGACTGGGTCATACGCACCCAATGCAAAAGAGCATCTTGGCGCTCCTGCGGAGAGAGGACCGGACACAAATCTTTGTCCTGAGGCCGGCGACAATTTCGAATAAATCTTCTTATCCAAGCGGTCACGCCGAGCAACTTGTCCAGAGAACTGTAGCGGTCTAATAAAAATTCCCGCTCTGGAGCCGCCATAGTCTCGACAGCGTGAACACGCAAGCTCGGATTTGGTGCCTTCACCACAGCTGGTGTGGAAGGCCAAGACGTTTGTAACAACCATTCGGGACCCCACCACAGAGTGTGGTCAATAAGCTGAGGGGCTTCGCTGCCACGTGATGCACAGTCAGCAGGGTTTATTTCACCTGGCACGTGGCGCCAAATCAACGTGGCCTTCGAGGCCTGTATTTGGGATACCCGATTGGCCACAAATACTTCCAGGGAGTGGACAGAGTTCTTAATCCAACACAGGACAACCTGACTGTCGGACCAAGCAAATAGCGACTCAAAGTCCACACTACGTCCCAGGGTGTCAACAACGTGGTTCATCAAACGAACCAGAAGAGTAGCTCCAGACAATTCTAACTTCGGAATCGTTAATCGAGTCCGAAGTGGAGCAACCTTACTCTTAGCAATTAGCAAGTGAAGCTTAACAGCTCTTCTATCATCGACCGTCCGGATATATACGACGGCTGCGTATCCACTCTCAGACGCGTCACAAAAGCCATGAAGGCTGGCCGTAAACCGTCCCTTAGGCAGTATATGTCTAGGGATACTAACACGGTTAATGTCGGGGAGAGACGACATGAAGGACTCCCAATCTCGCAGCAAACGGCCCGAGAGGGGCTCATCCCACGACACTTCGGCTGACCAAAGTTCCTGTAGGAAGCACTTCATCCAAAACACTACGGGGCTAATCCAGCCATTTGGGTCAAAGGTACGAGCTACTGTAGACAAAACCAACCGTTTCGTCCAGACCCTGGGGCTTGGCAGCTCCAATCGATAGGTGAACGTGTCCTGGACAGGTCTGTATTGCACTCCCAAAATAGACAGTAAATCTGGAGTGTTGGCATTCTCAAAAATATGAGGCTCCTGCTGGTGGTCGTCTGGCAAGTCACACAAAAGCTGAGGTGAGTTGGACATCCACTTCCTCAGTTCATAACCACCAGCCCCGAGAAGAGCAATTAGTTCATCTCGCAAAATCAAGGCTTCCTCGACACTAGAGGAGCCCGTACAAATATCATCAACAAATGCATCCTCCTTGAGAACCAAGGATGCGCGAGGGTATCGTAACCGCTCACGATCAGCGAGTTCCACAAGTGAGCGAATTGCCACAAAGGGGCTCGAACGCAAACCGTATGTATTGGTGTTCAGCTCGTAGACCAGCATGGGATCTCTGGGATCCTCCCTCCATAATATGAGCTGATATCGCCTATCGTCCGGGTGAATCACAGTCTGCCGAAACATCATCCGGATATCGGTCACAAAGACGACAGCATGGCGACGGAAGTTGGTCAATACATCACCCACCTCGTGGTGTAACTTCGGTCCAGCATGCAGACATTGATTCAGCGAAACTCCGGTAGACGTGGGAGCTGACCCATCAAAAACAACGCGTATCTTCCCGGTGGAAGGTTTCAAAACCGCGTGGTGAGGAAGAAAATTATGTTCCTCGTTTCGCCAGTCCAGTCGCGAGACCGACATGTGCCCCAGTTGCTCATATTCTCGCATGAAGTCGACATACTTCTGTTTGAAGTCGGAGTTCCTACTCATGCGACGCTCCATGGACAGCAGCCGCTTCTCGGCCAACGGCCGGGAGCTGCCAAGTGAGGGGCGAACTGACAAAAAGGGCAAACGAGTGATCAGCCGTCCCGAGTGAAGGCGACCTGTATTGTTCTGGTAGAACAACTCACACTCCTCGTCCAAGGGGTTCACTCGCTTCACGGTAGGTGGCTCTTCCACCTCCCAAAACCGTTGAAGGACATCCGATAAGGTGGAGCTAACAGTTATGTAACTGTCCACCGATGGAGATGGTGGGTTATGCCTAACTGGTCCCATCACTACAAACCCAAGCGATGTCGATAAGGCTACCAGCCCACCCTTCTGTAACTCTCTCCTCTTCCCAAAATACACGCGGCCTAGAACATCGGCACCGAGCAATAAGTGAATCGGACCGGTTCGGTGGAAGGAAGGGTCAGCCAAGGTCAATCCTGATGTCGCATCAACGACAGCGCGCGAAACGTGCTGTTGCGGAAGCTGACCAACAACCTTCTCATAAACAATCGCGGTAGCGCCAATTTTGGGCGCTGAAGAGAAGTGGGGGGAGAAGGAGAACAAAACCTGACCAATCGGATCCGGGATCCGCAGGTCTCCGATTCCCCGTACCGATTCAAGGTATGGAGATGTGTTCAAACTCAACTGCCGGACCAGCCAGCTGGAGGCAATGCAACCCTGAGCTCCCGTATCCAAAAGGGCGCGAACTAAAACAAAGGTGCCCCTCGGGCCCCACACCTGTACGGAGGCTGTTGGTAACAGCACCTGCTCCTGTGGGGGGGTTGCAACCGACAGTTGGTTTAATGAAAATCCTCCCGCATTCCCCGCAACGGGGGGGAAGGGGGGTTCAAGGAAAAATGCGTGCGCGGCGGAGGAATAGGGCGCTCAAGGCGCTCGAGCGGGTCCCAATCCGGCACGTACTGGCCCCGATCAAAGCGGCATCGGGGGGCCGGGCGGTGCCCATGATGGGCGAAAGTTGGGGGAGCCCGCGATAAACGAGGTCTCTCCATCAGAGGGGGAGAGAAGCGTATCGGCTCCCGGCGTGGCTCCCTAATTACCGCGGCCCAATCCCGCGGTGGCGCCTCATAAGCGGCGCGTCGATCCCCCCCGTCCGTAGGGGGGGTGGGGCGCCCAATCCTCTCACTGGAGGGGGGGCGCCTGTCCAATCTCCGCGGAGGGGTGGCACGCCCCTCCGATCTCCTCGGAGATGTGGGTGACCTACGAGGGCCCCCGCCCGTGTGCGAGTCCCTCTCTCTCACCACCTCACGAGTGTCTCTATTGTTGAAGCACAAGAGGGGGTGATGGGCCCCTCCACAACAGTGACAATCTCGTGGGTGGGGGCAAGCCGATGCCATATGAGCCCCCAGGCAGCGGTAGCACCAATTCCGCTGCTTGGCCATATTCCTACGCCCCTCGGTGCGTAGGCCAACAAATTTGGGACAGGCCGGCAAACGATGGCCATCCCGCTTGCAACACTTGCAAGGCCTCGGCCTCTCCCCGTGTGGAGAGCTCTGCCGCACTGCAGTATACTGCTTGTACGGGCGGCGCTCTCTCCGTGGCGCTGCCCGGGTCGCCTCATAGCGGCCTGTACTCGGTCCCGGTATAGGAGCCAGATCCAAGTGGTCGGTCATCCGACACTCATCCTCCAAAAATCTGAGGAGATCCGAAAAGGGGGGGAGGTACGAGGCACTATTGCCCCCATACCTTTGTTCAAAGCGCCCTTTCATCTCCATGGGAAGCTTATTGAGGATGAGGTGGAGCAAAATAAAGGACCACTGGTCCACCGGTAGATCAAGTCGTTTGAGCGCGTTAATAGCGCTTAGCAGCGGGTTCAAAATCTCCTTCCTCAATGAGGAGACCCGCGATACTCGTGGCAGCCCTAAAATGGCAGCCACATGTGTGTCCGCTAGCAAGCGAACATTCTGATACCGGGCGGTCAACAACGCCCTTGCAATCTCATAACTGTCATCGTTGACAGGTAGATACTGGACAAGCACACCAGCCTCTCCACGTAAGGCAGAGAGCAAATAGGCCAATTTCTGGCTAGGGAACAGGTCGTCCCTCGAGTGAACCAGGCTATCAAAGAGGTTAATGAACCCCATCCAAGAAGCCAGGTTCCCATCAAAGGTTGGGATGTCTAAAGTGGGCAGTCTGCCCAGCAAGCCGGCCGGGGTAGGCTTGACCTCCCCGGGCGTGCACGACTCACCCCTCCGGGCGAATAGGATAGCCTGAGCCTTGTTTATGATCACATCCGCCTGTTCAAAACACTGATCATAATCGGCATTAAATTGGTCGACTGCCCGCAACTCAGCGGCACCCTCGGCTGGGTGGTCGAGCAAATATTGTTGATCAACAACAAAAAGCTGCTCCAATTCCTTCAAGCGAGCAGGTACTCCCTCATGCCGAATTAACAAGGCCTGTTCTCGGTCTGGTCGGTCTACCAAAGCGACGGCACTAGCAAACCATCTCAAAATCTTTTGTGCGCCCGCGCGGGCACCACTAAGCGGGCTGACTGGCGGGACCATTTTGCACCAAAATTAATAAACACTATAATAATACACGGACAAACAGACCGACAACCGCAGACAATAAAACAGATCGGGAGGAACTTCAAAGGCAGAACAAAATATATAAACAAACCAAAATCAAGTGTAAATGCTAGAACTTAACTAGAACAACAAAAGACATTTAACCTCAATTTTTCATATATAATGACAATTAGTTAAGGAGATCGGTCCACAAATGAGCTGGTAGTCGGTTTAAAATCAGCAATCAAAACCAATTAATATGTATTGCCCGTTTGGACAACCAACAAGATTACAATATTAATTGTACAATACTAATCAAATACTCAAATCTAAGAACCACTCAAATCTAAAAACCACGCTCTGCTACCAAGAGATGGTGGTGCCCAAGGTAGACACCACCACGTCGGCGTTTCGCCGACTTGTATTGCTGAATTTTGCACCCTACTACCAACTCATAGAAAGCATTGTGGCTTACCCCGATTCCAATTGTCTCCGTCCGTCTCCTCCGTAGCCGGTGGACTTCCTGAGCTAGCTCGAAGGAAGTCGCGGCTCCTGAAGTTCTGCAGTGGATCCACCGGTGGAGACCGGAGCACTACAAATGCCTATTAGGCCACCACGGCTCACACACGCGATTTTGACACCGTTGCACAACTCAAAGCGGGCTTTCGCACCCCGATATTAGGTGCGCCGCGCAAAATACAATTTGCTAGTTATATACTGTGTATTATATTTTATGGATGCCCGGACATCATCCTAACCTCTAACAATGTCGTGACATTTCGACTCGACTCAACTGACATCTTACATGCGGCCGGCCGCCAAAAAGGCTCTCACTGCACAGACTAAAATGCTGTGTTGCCACTCGCTCTTCCTCGAGCGTGAACAACTATTATATTACAATTTATTGAAAATGTAGGTGTATCTGCACAATTAACGGAATACAAAATGAGTCATGTAATTGTATGGTGGAAAATTGTTTATCAATTGAAAATAAAGAACTTCTAAAATTATTTATTTATGTTATAGGCAATAAACGCATATAAGATATAGAAGCATTCCTTTATAGCTTCAACGTATGAATATCTATAGTTATTACTGTTCTAGTGTTAATATTTATCGGAAATTAGTAAAAAAGGAATGCTTCCATGTTTCATATGCATTTACTGGTAATAGCTAAACGATAACGAGAATGTTTTTAGTTTTGATACTCGTTTGTCTGTTTGTCTGTCTGTCTGTATACTACTAATGTAGTTAGTTAGATATGATTTATATCATTACGGTACTAATATAGTTAGATAATTCTACTTTTGATGCTAATAATTAAATCAAAAACATTATACTTAACTAATAATGTTTTTGATTTTATTTTGCAAATGCACCATCTGTGATTTTTTTATATTGCGCAAAAGAGTATAATAAAACAAGCCTCGTTATGAACTTTAATCTATGAGCATTATAAAAAGCTTCAAAGGAGATGTTTCAGGTTTGTATGGAGTCCCGGCCATGAGTATGTACAGTGGTTTTTATGCTAGGGAAATAAAAATAAAACATTACTATGCAATTAATTTTTGTTATTTTTTTGTTGTTTTCGTGTACATTATACTTTTTGATGATCAATGACAGTTTTATAACATCAATATAATGGCAACACAGTAACGTAAAAAAATAATTGGAAAAAAAAAAATTTGTGACACGGACACTACAGAGTTTACAAACAATTCCGTATTCTTATAATTGAACTGAATTAAACGTAAATAGATACAATTATTTATATAATTAATCATTATCAATACCTATATCAACGGATTTCTTTATGAGCTTCCTGAAATATGACTAAACAGTTCTTGTGACTATTACGAATACGAAACAACCTTACGATATGTGAACGAAAAAGCAGCTTATGCTTCTATTAAGTTTGAGTGCAAAACTGCAAAAGATCAAGTAATCACCCAACACTCAGAAAAGTGAACTTAGACCTATTTATACTGCATAACCAAACTTCCAAGTGAAGTAAGTGAACGCTAAAGAAGTATTATATTATATGGTACACAATAGGCAGATTGTGTTGATTATATTGAATGTTTTGTTAAAAGTGGCTTGCATGTCCTGTGTCATTGGGAAGGTTAAAAGTTGAAGTCGAGTGATTGCCTTTCAAGTGTAGTAAAAAGTGTTTATGATGAAATAGGACTAGTTATTCAAAACCACCTTAGCCAATATTATGTCTACAGAAAAGCTGCTTGTGCTTCTATTAAAAGTTATAGCGCAAAACTGTAAAAGATCAAGTAATGATCCAGCACTCAGAAAAGTGTACTTAAATCTATTTTTAGTGCATAACTTGAACCCAATAACCAAAGTTCTAATTGAAGTATGTGAATGCTAAAGAAGCCTTATATTATAATAATATGGTACACAACAGGCAGATTGTGTTGATTATATTCAGTTTTGTTAAAAGTTGTTTGCATGTCCTGTGTTATTGGGAAGGTTTAAAGTTGAAGTCGAGTGATTGCCTTTTAAGTGTAGTAAAGTGTGTAAAGTGTTAGGGTTCAATCTGATAAATAAAACACTGTTTTAAAAATGTTTATTCTATTTCATTTATTAATATTCCATCTAGAAATGATGCCGGCCCTTCTATGTTAGCTTGATGCCGAGCCCACCCAAAGTACCAAAATACTGTCACTCATCAAATCATTGCATATTATAATTGGAACATTTTGGATGAACATATATTTAGTAATTCTTTCAGTAAAAATACTTTGGAGGCAATTTTAAAGATAAGTATCTACCCCCTTAGATACTTAATTTTAAAATTGCCTCCAAAGTATTTTTACTGAAAGAATTACTAAATATATGTTCATCCAAAATGTTCCAATTATACTCTGACTGATGTTCGGCATAGACTAGCAGTTTTAGTAATAAATATTTTATTTGTGGTCAACTCTCTTTCTTAAATAATCTGGAACATTTAATCTTTCACAACAGTGTTGACAATTCTGGTTGTAAACACCCAGGAATAAAACACTGGCTACTGGAATCAGGCATGTGTGAACTCATCCAAATCAATATAATCTGTGGGTATATTGTCCTCCTGTGCCACATTGTGAAGAAGTATATTTTGTTGAGGTTGGGTCCAACACTCACTACTTGCAAGTGCATTATCTTCTATCTGTGAAATAAATGACATTCCTTAATAACTAACATCTAAAAACTTAACGAACTTAATGTTAGGCAAAGTGAATTTCAAAAGTATAGTATAAGTACAGTGTTTCTTTAGTTATTTGGCAATGTTAGTGTTTTGGTTAGACTAAATTATACAGTGTTACCTCTCTAGGAAAAATCCTTGTGGCAATTTAATCTATCTCAAGTCCAGGTCGCAATAAATGTGTACGCCTTCGAATCAATGAAGACCTCCACCAAACACAATTATTCCTATTTTGATCTTATTGTAGTGGACTCTAGTTACCCTGTTCGTCTTGGACAGTCTATCAATGAGCATTCCGCTGAGCAGACACCCAGCATGCATAGCAAACTCTGCTATCTAAAGAAATACAAAAAACAAATTCAGATCAAAACAATATTCCATGAATTTTTAAATCACTCATGCATGCATGATTTTTTTAAAATTACCCCATACCTCTCTGGGAAAAATTCTTGATGCTATTACATTCCACTCAGAGCCATCTGGCAGAGCATGTGATCGCCATTGACTAGTGCTACTCCACAACATACACATACATTAATATTATGAGTTGGTGTAACTGACTGAATATTGACTTGATGTTGGTTCAATTTTCATGTGTTGCTGCACAATTCATCTAACTCGGACCCAACGTGATATATGCATTATCTGGAATCTATTAATAGAAAAAAAAACCTTATAAAATGAATATAATTTGCACAAATACATGATTAATATTTTGAGATACAGATTTGTTTGTAGGTACAGTAAGCTCCCATTCAAGCATACATTTACCCTACAAAAACCGCCACTATTACGAGTGACATAAGAACGGTCCAAAGGTCAAACAGCTTTATAAGGAGCTTACTGTACATGTGTGACATCTTGCAAAGAATTGCAGGCAATGCTATCATAAGTCAACTGACCACTATAGGATATATTCTTGAAGTGATTTCATTTCTCTCTGGGCCTTCTTAAAAGAGAATCGAGTTCTTCTCTGATATGGTGACTGACCTGCACCAAACACAAACATATCTGTCATGATATACTGGTGCAGACTGCACTTCAGGCAATTGATGTGTGTGAGATGTTGTTGATACAGTCTGCAATTCTTGTAATGCCGAATTAAAACAGTTTTCAGACAAAACACCAGCAAGATCAATCTAAAAATAAAAGAATGAAGCAATGTCATATTAAAAAAACAAGAACCATTTTTTCAGATACACTTTAATATTATACATATTGTGAAAAATCAAGGGTGATTAGTAAACACTAATTACCTCATGACCCATTTTTTGCTCTATGATGGAAACTAATTCTGCTCCAATATCAGTCAGAAGATAAATATGTTGGTTACCATTTTCATTGAAAAGGGAGTCACAATTCACACAGCGAGTTATTGTGAGCCTGAAAATAAACACATGTAGTAGTTATCGTTAAACTCCCCACCAATATTAAACGTTAATATCTATTATGTACATGAACTAAAAAGAGTAATAAATATTTATTTGAAATCGCAATTAAATCGTTAAGATAAAACTTAAATACGTTTTGAAACTATTGTGGTCAAGTATTTGTTAACTTTTTTACACATTTACACAAGAATACTCACCGTTTTAAAAGCTAAAGGAAATGATGATAATCGTCAAAATCCAAGTCGCTAGAGCTATATCGTAGTTCGTTGAAATAATCCTTAAGCCGTGGTAAACAAGTTAGCAGCATACAAAAGTCCAAAATAATAAAGGTCATCAAGTCAAGAAATATATCACTGACAGACTTGGCGCGTTCGCACTTGACCGACTATCGGTGACCGATTTATTGACGGTGGAAAATGAGACATGGATTTTTACGTTGCAACGCACGCAAACTACAAAAAGTCGGTCATAAAAATATCGGTGTATCGCAGCCACCCCGATTATCGATGAAAAATGGAACGTTCGTAAATGTATACGTTACCACACAAAAAATCGGTTACCGATTATCGGTCGTGTGTACTCGCGCTTATTCACAGAACACAGCCACAGATTACAGAAACAGTATGGCATCCTTTATTGCCAGGTTTGGTTTTATTTCGATGCTATAAAATATTTTTGTACACGGTTTAACGGCTGAAAATATCAGGCAATGTAATTTGTAGTAGTTTTATTCATTTTTTTACATTTTTTAATGTACTGTACATGTTCATGGCCGAAATTGAAACATCTCCTTTTGTCATAAAGTTGGTATATGGTATGTTGCCTGACGTTGTTTTCGTTGTATTTTATGATCCAAAGTCAAATTTAAAAACTAAGACGGTATTTGTATCTATAGTATAGTTTTTAATTGACTCTTTCTTCTTTAAGTTGTTTATTTGTACCGATTTTTCGACAATTGTGTGCCGATTTTATATATTCTTTTTCTATTTGAAAGAGTATACTCCTTAGGTGAAGAACTGACTAATTATAACAACATCTGTATCACACCTTAGTCAGCAATAAAGATTTGATTTGATTTGATTTGAATCTATTGTGACCGATTGAAGATAATATGATGATGGAATCAAGGAAAATCTTTAATATATATAAAGTAAATGTAATAAAAATAATTATTAAAATTATAAAATAAAAGGACATATTTAAGGTTTTTTAAAGCTCTCGAGGTCTTTTTCATTTACAGTTTATTAAACTTAATTATATTTCACAATCGAAACAATACTCCAAAATGATCGAGAAATTAAAATTAATGAGTTATGTTGTTTTACATCGATATGTCATTATGGAATCGGGTTTTTTGCTGGCAGGTGCTATGCTTCTCATCGTAAAGGTCCTGGTGACATTTGTTCAGCCTTCGGCCACATGTGGGTCAATGTGACGCAGCTTTTTAATCGGATACAGTTTTGTAGATATTTTTATGCACTGATTGATTATTTATTATTTACAAAAATTGCATTCATTTTATAGGTGAAAAGTATTAATTATTGTTTTAATAAGTTTCATATAAAGGTCGATAAAATCATTATGGATTTAATTTAAGATAGTTAGTCATAATAACCAATAAGTATTTAATTTTGAAAGACCTAGGTATAATGTAATATTAAGTTACCAAACAAGAACCATCTACCTGGTAGTAAGTGGCTGCAGTCGCCCATAGTTCCTACAATTGCAAATCTACAAGGACGACAAAATTGTCATCTTTATACGTTACCAAATTGTGACATAATATGTCAAGTCATAGTACCCAATAATTTTACTGGCTATCTTACCCACAAACTAACAAGTGTGATCTTACCCTTCATGCCTGCCCAAGATTGGCATTATAGCCATTACCCAGGACCCAGTGCGAATCTGGGGTTGTAAATGAATCATCGTTATTGATTGAGACTTTCTTAGTAGGTAGTATGTGTTATTTAGCGAATATAAAAATTTATATTTCTTTATTTTATTTGACACACCATTCAAAATAATAATATCACAATATTCATACAACAAAGAGATTGGAGCATAATTATAAGTGTGAATTGCCTTTACAGGTGTATACACAGCACTCAATAATTTAAAATGGTATAAACCAGCTCATCTACACTTAAACAATTGCGTTACAAGGGAGTTTCAAACTAAGGAATTACAAAGTAGGGAAAACAAAAAAGTACTAAATAAAAAACGATAAATGAAATTAGATTCGTACTACAATATTGACACTTATAACATTTTTTTCACTGTATTATGAGAATGGAAGTAAATATCAATATTTTCCGAGATTTCATTACATGATTCCAAAGACGATTCAATTCAATTCAATTTTTTGTCAGCACCTAAATAATATACATCTACTCGTATATCTTCTAATATATAAAATTCTCGTGTCCTAGTGTTTGTAACCAAACTCCTTCGAAACGGCTTGACTGATTTTTATGACATTTTATGTGTATATTCGGTAGGTCTGAGAATAGGTCGTAAACTATTTTTTATACCCCTTAGTGATAAGGGTGTTTTTTTTTAAAATTATAATGGCGAAACGTCGTTCGCGGGCACAGTTAGTCTTTATATATAAAATTTTCGTGTCACAGTGTTTGTAACTGGAGTCCTCCGGATCGGTTTGACCCGTTTTTATGATTTTTTTTATGTATATTCGTTAGATCTGGTCGTAATCGTAAATTATTTCATATACCTCTAGGTGATAAGGGTTTTTTTTGACAATTATTATGGCGAAACGTAGTTTGCGGTCACAGCTAGTAACATATAAAAATCTCGAGTCACGATGTTTGTCCGGGATAAACTTCGAAATTACTTAACCGATTTTGTTGAAATTTAGCTTACTGTATGTAATTTGGTCCAACTTTAAGAAAGGATAGTTTTTATCTCGATTATTGTCCTAAATATTAGAATAATTTTTGCGAATGATATGTTTAGTATTATGTTGTAAGTATTTGTTTGACAATTTTCTTATTATAGGCGGTACGAAATCACAAGATGACGCCATAAAGGTGAGCTAAAACGATAGCGAGTATGCCAACGTAATGTTTGCGCATCTCGGACCACGGGGAGAGCAACCGACTCGCGGTCCTACTATCTAACTCATAGCAATGCACTCGTATTCGTTCTATTTTCTTAAGCGGTACGAAATCACAAGATGACGTCATAAACGAGAGCTAAAACGATAACGAGTGAGTTTCATCAGTTTTATCCTATATAGCATAGGATCACTCGCAATCGTTTTAGCTCTCGTTTATGAAGTCATCTTGTGATTTCGTACCGCTTGTGACATTAGAACTATAGCGTGCAAATTCCTTGAAATGATAAAAAGAAACGATAGCGAGTACCTCGCTAGCGGAATCGCACATTGTTATGAGTAAGGCGGTAGGACCGCGGGTCGTATGCACGCTTTCGGTAAGCACTGGTCATTTACTAGAAAAGTTACATGGCGAATAAAATACTATTTGTTTTCGAACTTGACACTATTAAATATAATAACTTCTAAAGGTACATGAAAATTTATCATTAAATAATTTTACCTCGCAGTAAGACCACGAGGAACTAGGCTTCCTCGTGGTCCCACTAGTAGGATAAATTAGTAGGACCACGAGGAAACAGCCCTCATTGCCGGGTCAGGTAATATTGCTATTAATCGCTTATGACCAACACACAAACATTGAGAATACTCACAAACGAAGATGAAGGATTATATACATTACATCAATATGTTTGCGTATTGCAGCAAGCAAAGGGTCAAGGCTCCGCGACGTTTATGCCACAGGACATAGCGCTATCTCCAGCCACCCTGTGGGATTGGTTGGCAATCCGTTACTTAGAACGATACTAAGGCTCGTATCAATAAATGCATCTTAAAATTAAGATCGATCTTAAGATGTAGTTCTGAGATAAAGGACCAATTTCACTAACCGTGTCTTAGCTTTGGACAATCCCAAGTAGTATGCTGTTACTTCTTATCTTTAAAGAATGTGACAGCAGACCACTTAAGATTGTCCCTAAGCACAGAAGATATAATAGTACTCCGCCCTAAGCTTTTACACACGTTTATTTTTATTAATGGAACATCTGTCAAAAACAGCACCTTAAGATCGATCTTATACTTGAGATACATTTATTAATACGAACTTAAATGATAATAAAAAAATCAAGCTCAAGGTAATATGCATATTAATTATTATTCTAAAGTAAGTTATTGCTCAAGAAATAATTTAGATCCGATACACATTTGATGGTTTTAAATTTTCTTTTCCTCAGGCAAAATTTCGAAGCTCAATTTCATTGAACTTATAACAATAATTTTGAAAGAAACAATGATTCTCAATTTCATTTTAACACGAACAATTAAAATGATTTCCATTTGAAACTGCCCACGCTTTGCCCTTACACGCGTTGAGTTCAAGAGCATTTTCATCTCATTGTTTTAATATTGGATCCATTAATTTAATATGTTTGACCTGGAGATTATTGCCGATTGCTGAGACTGGCATATTAATTGATTATCAAATGTCAATTTTGTTTTGCTTATTCATAAAGACTAACACATATTTTTAGCGCAAGTCATTATTAATAACTGATATTGTAAATAGCGTATTGTTACATATATGGAGTATAATATAACTATACAGGGTGTAACTGAACACCCCAATAACATTTAAGGGTATGTATCCATCAGAAGTAGAGATTCTGTAGGAAAAATATTAGGGCTAACAAACCTACTTTTTTTACCATACAAACTAAATAAATTACTTTTTGGTATTAAGTCCCGACTGCCCTACGTAAGCGTACGAGGAATACTACGCTCACTTCATACAAACTAAATAAATTATTTTTTGGTATTAAGTGCCGACAGCCCTACGTAAGCGTACGAGGAATACTACGCTCTCGTCTGTCACGTGTCATTTTGTGTTTAAATTAAATCTCTTTTGTGTTAAGAGCTGATTATGGTTGTCACTTGAAAGTTATGATGAATAACTCTGAAAGTATTGGACTTCCAGGTCTCAGACAAGCACCGAAGGTCCATTTAGTATCTAACATATATGCCCCTTAAATGTTATTGGGGTGTTCATTTACACCCGGTATATTGAGAATAAAACGTTTGAATTACGGAACAAAACAAAAAAATTGAGGAAATAGCAGGTTTGCCTAGCTCTCCGCACACTTAAAATTTTCTTGCTTCACCGAATTGAAGTAAATTCTGTCTCGATTACCATAATCATTCATCATCATCATCATCGCACGGTGGTATTATGTGCTTGTTTATCTATATCTATTATCTACATGCTTCTTTTCTACTGGTGTGTTATTGTCATAAACAGCTTCAAGTTCACGTACGACCTTTGCCTTGGCTGTTTCCTTGAAAGAACTGACACGTAATGTGGGAGAATATTAATAACCATATTCATTTTAAAGATATGACTTGTATTGTCACCATCAAAAGACGTACAGCATCAATGCATACAGCGTACAGAATTCTCACGCTTAGATCTTGTTCTTATAGACAGACAAGTCAAAGTCAGCATGTAGGTACTATGATTGTACACGGAGGGCAGGAGAAAAATTGTCATCGTTAGACATAATAGCGATGTCAAAGGAGACTTTGAAATGTTTTGGAACACAGTGAAGCGTGTAATAAGACCAAACGCATTTTCGAGGTAAGATTTGGTTTCATTTAAGTTTGGAAGACTTATATGGCTGAGGTAAATGCGGTTCCATTTTCAAGGACGCTCACAATTTATTGAAAAAATATACAGACTATTTGACAGCTAGTAAAAAAACAAATAGTTAGGTCTTATTCGATATTACGAGTACAATTATAAGGGCGTGGAATAAGCGTGATAAAATTTGGTTAGAATATACAGTTTATGTAGTTGTTCCTTTTGACTCTTCTATGGAAAAATACTAATATAAATAGCTTTTAATAATTTAAGTACTAAAACTTTCTATGATTTGACATGAATTCATTTTAAAGTTTATGCCAAAAAATATTTAAAGCTCTTACTAACTGTAATGCAGTTAGTAAGAGCTTTAAATATTTTGTAACTGGCAAAACTACACACTTTAATTATTTTAAATTCATTTAATTTTTTTACATTAATTATTTGATAGACTTTAAAACTTTACTGAGATATTTACGAATTGTGGCGATGTGATGACTAAAGAACAAAGGCAAAAAAGCAGTGATAATATTCAATATTTTGTTATTTCTTTAAAATATTTTTTCACTGATGAGTACTATTATTATATGTATTACTATTATATTACGAACTAGCTGTGCCTGCGACTTCGTCCTCGTGGAATAGTAACTTTTGGCAGCATTTTGATATTTGTAGGCAATTTTTTATGATCTTGATAAAAAGTAGCCTATGTTATACTTTATATAATGGGTGTTATTTAAATGGTTAGCATATAATAGTATTCGTATTTTTGTGAGCAGAAAAATATAATCTGTAAGCAGAAATAGGTAATTGATCAGCAACTCATGGCCAGCAAACATTCCAAAATCAATGAGCAATTTATGTCATTCTGGATGGCTGTAATTATTTTTGTACAGCATATCAATTATATAAGCTGCAATGAGCTGCTCCTGTTTAATAAAATTTTGGTTAGCACTCAGATAGTAAGCAAAAAAATTAATTTTGAGCTGCATATAAAAGCAACAAAAATACTTGTCATGCGCAAAATGGGCGCATTCCTTATAAAGATTATTTAATTTATTTACTCGAATGTTATACTTAAAACCTAAACACAAATTGCCTAATAACGTTTGGCCTAAAACACATATCACCTAAAAACGAAACGCCTAATAACGTTTAACGTAATAACGGCAATTTGTGTTTAGGTTTTAAGTATCGGAACTTATTTACTCTCTGCTTGGGTATGTATTATTTATAGAAGTGTAAATAAATAAAATATTTTTTTATTGTTATAAAATAAATTAGTTATTTTGTGCAATCCAATTAGTTATTTTGCTCACCATGTTTTAACTAAGCAAACCAATCAAATACACTGCTTATAGACATGTTTTCTCTGCTGATCAATCATGAAATCTTGCTGATCAAGTACTTATTTTGCGGACTTAATGTGTATTATGCAAACTCATGTTATTGTAAGCTGCCTATTTATGATTTAATTTTTGACCATTTTCAAATTTATTTGCGGAATCTTTGTGTGCCGACCAAATTATTTACGAATTTACATGCTGTTTTTTTTGTGGCTCACCAAATTTTATCATTGCTAAACATTTAATTACTTCTCTTATATAATTAGCTATCTATTAGTGAAAGTCCCGTCAAAGTCGGTCCAGCTGTTCCGGGGATTAGCGGGAACAAACAGACAGACAACAATTTTTTTAAATTGTGTTTTTGTTATTGGTACCCGATATACATTCATACCCATTTAGTAAAAACTTGTTATTTTGACATTACAAACGGACACTTCAATATTATTTATTTATATAGATGCGAAAGTGTGTCTGTCTGTTACCCTCACGCACAGAAATTTAGTATAGAGATAATTTGAGTTGTGGGATACTTTTCATTGCAGATTGAACAAGGGGGTGGAAGTTTGTATGGTGTTCTTCACCTCCTTAGGTGAAGAACTGACTAATTATAACAACATCTGTATCACACCTTAGTCAGCAATAAAGATTTGATTTGATTTGATTTGAATCTATTGTGACCGATTGAAGATAATATGATGATGGAATCAAGGAAAATCTTTAATATATATAAAGTAAATGTAATAAAAATAATTATTAAAATTATAAAATAAAAGGACATATTTAAGGTTTTTTAAAGCTCTCGAGGTCTTTTTCATTTACAGTTTATTAAACTTAATTATATTTCACAATCGAAACAATACTCCAAAATGATCGAGAAATTAAAATTAATGAGTTATGTTGTTTTACATCGATATGTCATTATGGAATCGGGTTTTTTGCTGGCAGGTGCTATGCTTCTCATCGTAAAGGTCCTGGTGACATTTGTTCAGCCTTCGGCCACATGTGGGTCAATGTGACGCAGCTTTTTAATCGGATACAGTTTTGTAGATATTTTTATGCACTGATTGATTATTTATTATTTACAAAAATTGCATTCATTTTATAGGTGAAAAGTATTAATTATTGTTTTAATAAGTTTCATATAAAGGTCGATAAAATCATTATGGATTTAATTTAAGATAGTTAGTCATAATAACCAATAAGTATTTAATTTTGAAAGACCTAGGTATAATGTAATATTAAGTTACCAAACAAGAACCATCTACCTGGTAGTAAGTGGCTGCAGTCGCCCATAGTTCCTACAATTGCAAATCTACAAGGACGACAAAATTGTCATCTTTATACGTTACCAAATTGTGACATAATATGTCAAGTCATAGTACCCAATAATTTTACTGGCTATCTTACCCACAAACTAACAAGTGTGATCTTACCCTTCATGCCTGCCCAAGATTGGCATTATAGCCATTACCCAGGACCCAGTGCGAATCTGGGGTTGTAAATGAATCATCGTTATTGATTGAGACTTTCTTAGTAGGTAGTATGTGTTATTTAGCGAATATAAAAATTTATATTTCTTTATTTTATTTGACACACCATTCAAAATAATAATATCACAATATTCATACAACAAAGAGATTGGAGCATAATTATAAGTGTGAATTGCCTTTACAGGTGTATACACAGCACTCAATAATTTAAAATGGTATAAACCAGCTCATCTACACTTAAACAATTGCGTTACAAGGGAGTTTCAAACTAAGGAATTACAAAGTAGGGAAAACAAAAAAGTACTAAATAAAAAACGATAAATGAAATTAGATTCGTACTACAATATTGACACTTATAACATTTTTTTCACTGTATTATGAGAATGGAAGTAAATATCAATATTTTCCGAGATTTCATTACATGATTCCAAAGACGATTCAATTCAATTCAATTTTTTGTCAGCACCTAAATAATATACATCTACTCGTATATCTTCTAATATATAAAATTCTCGTGTCCTAGTGTTTGTAACCAAACTCCTTCGAAACGGCTTGACTGATTTTTATGACATTTTATGTGTATATTCGGTAGGTCTGAGAATAGGTCGTAAACTATTTTTTAT
Organism: Schoenobius gigantellus; assembly: GCA_963935595.1. Classification (NCBI taxonomy): domain Eukaryota; kingdom Metazoa; phylum Arthropoda; class Insecta; order Lepidoptera; family Crambidae; genus Schoenobius; species Schoenobius gigantellus. The sequence continues at coordinate 23,914,834 of OZ012553.1, read as the reverse complement.
ACCCCTTAGTGATAAGGGTGTTTTTTTTTAAAATTATAATGGCGAAACGTCGTTCGCGGGCACAGTTAGTCTTTATATATAAAATTTTCGTGTCACAGTGTTTGTAACTGGAGTCCTCCGGATCGGTTTGACCCGTTTTTATGATTTTTTTAATGTATATTCGTTAGATCTGGTCGTAATCGTAAATTATTTCATATACCTCTAGGTGATAAGGGTTTTTTTTGACAATTATTATGGCGAAACGTAGTTTGCGGTCACAGCTAGTAACATATAAAAATCTCGAGTCACGATGTTTGTCCGGGATAAACTTCGAAATTACTTAACCGATTTTGTTGAAATTTAGCTTACTGTATGTAATTTGGTCCAACTTTAAGAAAGGATAGTTTTTATCTCGATTATTGTCCTAAATATTAGAATAATTTTTGCGAATGATATGTTTAGTATTATGTTGTAAGTATTTGTTTGACAATTTTCTTATTATAGGCGGTACGAAATCACAAGATGACGCCATAAAGGTGAGCTAAAACGATAGCGAGTATGCCAACGTAATGTTTGCGCATCTCGGACCACGGGGAGAGCAACCGACTCGCGGTCCTACTATCTAACTCATAGCAATGCACTCGTATTCGTTCTATTTTCTTAAGCGGTACGAAATCACAAGATGACGTCATAAACGAGAGCTAAAACGATAACGAGTGAGTTTCATCAGTTTTATCCTATATAGCATAGGATCACTCGCAATCGTTTTAGCTCTCGTTTATGAAGTCATCTTGTGATTTCGTACCGCTTGTGACATTAGAACTATAGCGTGCAAATTCCTTGAAATGATAAAAAGAAACGATAGCGAGTACCTCGCTAGCGGAATCGCACATTGTTATGAGTAAGGCGGTAGGACCGCGGGTCGTATGCACGCTTTCGGTAAGCACTGGTCATTTACTAGAAAAGTTACATGGCGAATAAAATACTATTTGTTTTCGAACTTGACACTATTAAATATAATAACTTCTAAAGGTACATGAAAATTTATCATTAAATAATTTTACCTCGCAGTAAGACCACGAGGAACTAGGCTTCCTCGTGGTCCCACTAGTAGGATAAATTAGTAGGACCACGAGGAAACAGCCCTCATTGCCGGGTCAGGTAATATTGCTATTAATCGCTTATGACCAACACACAAACATTGAGAATACTCACAAACGAAGATGAAGGATTATATACATTACATCAATATGTTTGCGTATTGCAGCAAGCAAAGGGTCAAGGCTCCGCGACGTTTATGCCACAGGACATAGCGCTATCTCCAGCCACCCTGTGGGATTGGTTGGCAATCCGTTACTTAGAACGATACTAAGGCTCGTATCAATAAATGCATCTTAAAATTAAGATCGATCTTAAGATGTAGTTCTGAGATAAAGGACCAATTTCACTAACCGTGTCTTAGCTTTGGACAATCCCAAGTAGTATGCTGTTACTTCTTATCTTTAAAGAATGTGACAGCAGACCACTTAAGATTGTCCCTAAGCACAGAAGATATAATAGTACTCCGCCCTAAGCTTTTACACACGTTTATTTTTATTAATGGAACATCTGTCAAAAACAGCACCTTAAGATCGATCTTATACTTGAGATACATTTATTAATACGAACTTAAATGATAATAAAAAAATCAAGCTCAAGGTAATATGCATATTAATTATTATTCTAAAGTAAGTTATTGCTCAAGAAATAATTTAGATCCGATACACATTTGATGGTTTTAAATTTTCTTTTCCTCAGGCAAAATTTCGAAGCTCAATTTCATTGAACTTATAACAATAATTTTGAAAGAAACAATGATTCTCAATTTCATTTTAACACGAACAATTAAAATGATTTCCATTTGAAACTGCCCACGCTTTGCCCTTACACGCGTTGAGTTCAAGAGCATTTTCATCTCATTGTTTTAATATTGGATCCATTAATTTAATATGTTTGACCTGGAGATTATTGCCGATTGCTGAGACTGGCATATTAATTGATTATCAAATGTCAATTTTGTTTTGCTTATTCATAAAGACTAACACATATTTTTAGCGCAAGTCATTATTAATAACTGATATTGTAAATAGCGTATTGTTACATATATGGAGTATAATATAACTATACAGGGTGTAACTGAACACCCCAATAACATTTAAGGGTATGTATCCATCAGAAGTAGAGATTCTGTAGGAAAAATATTAGGGCTAACAAACCTACTTTTTTTACCATACAAACTAAATAAATTACTTTTTGGTATTAAGTCCCGACTGCCCTACGTAAGCGTACGAGGAATACTACGCTCACTTCATACAAACTAAATAAATTATTTTTTGGTATTAAGTGCCGACAGCCCTACGTAAGCGTACGAGGAATACTACGCTCTCGTCTGTCACGTGTCATTTTGTGTTTAAATTAAATCTCTTTTGTGTTAAGAGCTGATTATGGTTGTCACTTGAAAGTTATGATGAATAACTCTGAAAGTATTGGACTTCCAGGTCTCAGACAAGCACCGAAGGTCCATTTAGTATCTAACATATATGCCCCTTAAATGTTATTGGGGTGTTCATTTACACCCGGTATATTGAGAATAAAACGTTTGAATTACGGAACAAAACAAAAAAATTGAGGAAATAGCAGGTTTGCCTAGCTCTCCGCACACTTAAAATTTTCTTGCTTCACCGAATTGAAGTAAATTCTGTCTCGATTACCATAATCATTCATCATCATCATCATCGCACGGTGGTATTATGTGCTTGTTTATCTATATCTATTATCTACATGCTTCTTTTCTACTGGTGTGTTATTGTCATAAACAGCTTCAAGTTCACGTACGACCTTTGCTTTGGCTGTTTCCTTGAAAGAACTGACACGTAATGTGGGAGAATATTAATAACCATATTCATTTTAAAGATATGACTTGTATTGTCACCATCAAAAGACGTACAGCATCAATGCATACAGCGTACAGAATTCTCACGCTTAGATCTTGTTCTTATAGACAGACAAGTCAAAGTCAGCATGTAGGTACTATGATTGTACACGGAGGGCAGGAGAAAAATTGTCATCGTTAGACATAATAGCGATGTCAAAGGGGACTTTGAAATGTTTTGGAACACAGTGAAGCGTGTAATAAGACCAAACGCATTTTCGAGGTAAGATTTGGTTTCATTTAAGTTTGGAAGACTTATATGGCTGAGGTAAATGCGGTTCCATTTTCAAGGACGCTCACAATTTATTGAAAAAATATACAGACTATTTGACAGCTAGTAAAAAAACAAATAGTTAGGTCTTATTCGATATTACGAGTACAATTATAAGGGCGTGGAATAAGCGTGATAAAATTTGGTTAGAATATACAGTTTATGTAGTTGTTCCTTTTGACTCTTCTATGGAAAAATACTAATATAAATAGCTTTTAATAATTTAAGTACTAAAACTTTCTATGATTTGACATGAATTCATTTTAAAGTTTATGCCAAAAAATATTTAAAGCTCTTACTAACTGTAATGCAGTTAGTAAGAGCTTTAAATATTTTGTAACTGGCAAAACTACACACTTTAATTATTTTAAATTCATTTAATTTTTTTACATTAATTATTTGATAGACTTTAAAACTTTACTGAGATATTTACGAATTGTGGCGATGTGATGACTAAAGAACAAAGGCAAAAAAGCAGTGATAATATTCAATATTTTGTTATTTCTTTAAAATATTTTTTCACTGATGAGTACTATTATTATATGTATTACTATTATATTACGAACTAGCTGTGCCTGCGACTTCGTCCTCGTGGAATAGTAACTTTTGGCAGCATTTTGATATTTGTAGGCAATTTTTTATGATCTTGATAAAAAGTAGCCTATGTTATACTTTATATAATGGGTGTTATTTAAATGGTTAGCATATAATAGTATTCGTATTTTTGTGAGCAGAAAAATATAATCTGTAAGCAGAAATAGGTAATTGATCAGCAACTCATGGCCAGCAAACATTCCAAAATCAATGAGCAATTTATGTCATTCTGGATGGCTGTAATTATTTTTGTACAGCATATCAATTATATAAGCTGCAATGAGCTGCTCCTGTTTAATAAAATTTTGGTTAGCACTCAGATAGTAAGCAAAAAAATTAATTTTGAGCTGCATATAAAAGCAACAAAAATACTTGTCATGCGCAAAATGGGCGCATTCCTTATAAAGATTATTTAATTTATTTACTCGAATGTTATACTTAAAACCTAAACACAAATTGCCTAATAACGTTTGGCCTAAAACACATATCACCTAAAAACGAAACGCCTAATAACGTTTAACGTAATAACGGCAATTTGTGTTTAGGTTTTAAGTATCGGAACTTATTTACTCTCTGCTTGGGTATGTATTATTTATAGAAGTGTAAATAAATAAAATATTTTTTTATTGTTATAAAATAAATTAGTTATTTTGTGCAATCCAATTAGTTATTTTGCTCACCATGTTTTAACTAAGCAAACCAATCAAATACACTGCTTATAGACATGTTTTCTCTGCTGATCAATCATGAAATCTTGCTGATCAAGTACTTATTTTGCGGACTTAATGTGTATTATGCAAACTCATGTTATTGTAAGCTGCCTATTTATGATTTAATTTTTGACCATTTTCAAATTTATTTGCGGAATCTTTGTGTGCCGACCAAATTATTTACGAATTTACATGCTGTTTTTTTTGTGGCTCACCAAATTTTATCATTGCTAAACATTTAATTACTTCTCTTATATAATTAGCTATCTATTAGTGAAAGTCCCGTCAAAGTCGGTCCAGCTGTTCCGGGGATTAGCGGGAACAAACAGACAGACAACAATTTTTTTAAATTGTGTTTTTGTTATTGGTACCCGATATACATTCATACCCATTTAGTAAAAACTTGTTATTTTGACATTACAAACGGACACTTCAATATTATTTATTTATATAGATGCGAAAGTGTGTCTGTCTGTTACCCTCACGCACAGAAATTTAGTATAGAGATAATTTGAGTTGTGGGATACTTTTCATTGCAGATTGAACAAGGGGGTGGAAGTTTGTATGGTGTTCTTCACCTCCTTAGGTGAAGAACTGACTAATTATAACAACATCTGTATCACACCTTAGTCAGCAATAAAGATTTGATTTGATTTGATTTGAATCTATTGTGACCGATTGAAGATAATATGATGATGGAATCAAGGAAAATCTTTAATATATATAAAGTAAATGTAATAAAAATAATTATTAAAATTATAAAATAAAAGGACATATTTAAGGTTTTTTAAAGCTCTCGAGGTCTTTTTCATTTACAGTTTATTAAACTTAATTATATTTCACAATCGAAACAATACTCCAAAATGATCGAGAAATTAAAATTAATGAGTTATGTTGTTTTACATCGATATGTCATTATGGAATCGGGTTTTTTGCTGGCAGGTGCTATGCTTCTCATCGTAAAGGTCCTGGTGACATTTGTTCAGCCTTCGGCCACATGTGGGTCAATGTGACGCAGCTTTTTAATCGGATACAGTTTTGTAGATATTTTTATGCACTGATTGATTATTTATTATTTACAAAAATTGCATTCATTTTATAGGTGAAAAGTATTAATTATTGTTTTAATAAGTTTCATATAAAGGTCGATAAAATCATTATGGATTTAATTTAAGATAGTTAGTCATAATAACCAATAAGTATTTAATTTTGAAAGACCTAGGTATAATGTAATATTAAGTTACCAAACAAGAACCATCTACCTGGTAGTAAGTGGCTGCAGTCGCCCATAGTTCCTACAATTGCAAATCTACAAGGACGACAAAATTGTCATCTTTATACGTTACCAAATTGTGACATAATATGTCAAGTCATAGTACCCAATAATTTTACTGGCTATCTTACCCACAAACTAACAAGTGTGATCTTACCCTTCATGCCTGCCCAAGATTGGCATTATAGCCATTACCCAGGACCCAGTGCGAATCTGGGGTTGTAAATGAATCATCGTTATTGATTGAGACTTTCTTAGTAGGTAGTATGTGTTATTTAGCGAATATAAAAATTTATATTTCTTTATTTTATTTGACACACCATTCAAAATAATAATATCACAATATTCATACAACAAAGAGATTGGAGCATAATTATAAGTGTGAATTGCCTTTACAGGTGTATACACAGCACTCAATAATTTAAAATGGTATAAACCAGCTCATCTACACTTAAACAATTGCGTTACAAGGGAGTTTCAAACTAAGGAATTACAAAGTAGGGAAAACAAAAAAGTACTAAATAAAAAACGATAAATGAAATTAGATTCGTACTACAATATTGACACTTATAACATTTTTTTCACTGTATTATGAGAATGGAAGTAAATATCAATATTTTCCGAGATTTCATTACATGATTCCAAAGACGATTCAATTCAATTCAATTTTTTGTCAGCACCTAAATAATATACATCTACTCGTATATCTTCTAATATATAAAATTCTCGTGTCCTAGTGTTTGTAACCAAACTCCTTCGAAACGGCTTGACTGATTTTTATGACATTTTATGTGTATATTCGGTAGGTCTGAGAATAGGTCGTAAACTATTTTTTATACCCCTTAGTGATAAGGGTGTTTTTTTTTAAAATTATAATGGCGAAACGTCGTTCGCGGGCACAGTTAGTCTTTATATATAAAATTTTCGTGTCACAGTGTTTGTAACTGGAGTCCTCCGGATCGGTTTGACCCGTTTTTATGATTTTTTTTATGTATATTCGTTAGATCTGGTCGTAATCGTAAATTATTTCATATACCTCTAGGTGATAAGGGTTTTTTTTGACAATTATTATGGCGAAACGTAGTTTGCGGTCACAGCTAGTAACATATAAAAATCTCGAGTCACGATGTTTGTCCGGGATAAACTTCGAAATTACTTAACCGATTTTGTTGAAATTTAGCTTACTGTATGTAATTTGGTCCAACTTTAAGAAAGGATAGTTTTTATCTCGATTATTGTCCTAAATATTAGAATAATTTTTGCGAATGATATGTTTAGTATTATGTTGTAAGTATTTGTTTGACAATTTTCTTATTATAGGCGGTACGAAATCACAAGATGACGCCATAAAGGTGAGCTAAAACGATAGCGAGTATGCCAACGTAATGTTTGCGCATCTCGGACCACGGGGAGAGCAACCGACTCGCGGTCCTACTATCTAACTCATAGCAATGCACTCGTATTCGTTCTATTTTCTTAAGCGGTACGAAATCACAAGATGACGTCATAAACGAGAGCTAAAACGATAACGAGTGAGTTTCATCAGTTTTATCCTATATAGCATAGGATCACTCGCAATCGTTTTAGCTCTCGTTTATGAAGTCATCTTGTGATTTCGTACCGCTTGTGACATTAGAACTATAGCGTGCAAATTCCTTGAAATGATAAAAAGAAACGATAGCGAGTACCTCGCTAGCGGAATCGCACATTGTTATGAGTAAGGCGGTAGGACCGCGGGTCGTATGCACGCTTTCGGTAAGCACTGGTCATTTACTAGAAAAGTTACATGGCGAATAAAATACTATTTGTTTTCGAACTTGACACTATTAAATATAATAACTTCTAAAGGTACATGAAAATTTATCATTAAATAATTTTACCTCGCAGTAAGACCACGAGGAACTAGGCTTCCTCGTGGTCCCACTAGTAGGATAAATTAGTAGGACCACGAGGAAACAGCCCTCATTGCCGGGTCAGGTAATATTGCTATTAATCGCTTATGACCAACACACAAACATTGAGAATACTCACAAACGAAGATGAAGGATTATATACATTACATCAATATGTTTGCGTATTGCAGCAAGCAAAGGGTCAAGGCTCCGCGACGTTTATGCCACAGGACATAGCGCTATCTCCAGCCACCCTGTGGGATTGGTTGGCAATCCGTTACTTAGAACGATACTAAGGCTCGTATCAATAAATGCATCTTAAAATTAAGATCGATCTTAAGATGTAGTTCTGAGATAAAGGACCAATTTCACTAACCGTGTCTTAGCTTTGGACAATCCCAAGTAGTATGCTGTTACTTCTTATCTTTAAAGAATGTGACAGCAGACCACTTAAGATTGTCCCTAAGCACAGAAGATATAATAGTACTCCGCCCTAAGCTTTTACACACGTTTATTTTTATTAATGGAACATCTGTCAAAAACAGCACCTTAAGATCGATCTTATACTTGAGATACATTTATTAATACGAACTTAAATGATAATAAAAAAATCAAGCTCAAGGTAATATGCATATTAATTATTATTCTAAAGTAAGTTATTGCTCAAGAAATAATTTAGATCCGATACACATTTGATGGTTTTAAATTTTCTTTTCCTCAGGCAAAATTTCGAAGCTCAATTTCATTGAACTTATAACAATAATTTTGAAAGAAACAATGATTCTCAATTTCATTTTAACACGAACAATTAAAATGATTTCCATTTGAAACTGCCCACGCTTTGCCCTTACACGCGTTGAGTTCAAGAGCATTTTCATCTCATTGTTTTAATATTGGATCCATTAATTTAATATGTTTGACCTGGAGATTATTGCCGATTGCTGAGACTGGCATATTAATTGATTATCAAATGTCAATTTTGTTTTGCTTATTCATAAAGACTAACACATATTTTTAGCGCAAGTCATTATTAATAACTGATATTGTAAATAGCGTATTGTTACATATATGGAGTATAATATAACTATACAGGGTGTAACTGAACACCCCAATAACATTTAAGGGTATGTATCCATCAGAAGTAGAGATTCTGTAGGAAAAATATTAGGGCTAACAAACCTACTTTTTTTACCATACAAACTAAATAAATTACTTTTTGGTATTAAGTCCCGACTGCCCTACGTAAGCGTACGAGGAATACTACGCTCACTTCATACAAACTAAATAAATTATTTTTTGGTATTAAGTGCCGACAGCCCTACGTAAGCGTACGAGGAATACTACGCTCTCGTCTGTCACGTGTCATTTTGTGTTTAAATTAAATCTCTTTTGTGTTAAGAGCTGATTATGGTTGTCACTTGAAAGTTATGATGAATAACTCTGAAAGTATTGGACTTCCAGGTCTCAGACAAGCACCGAAGGTCCATTTAGTATCTAACATATATGCCCCTTAAATGTTATTGGGGTGTTCATTTACACCCGGTATATTGAGAATAAAACGTTTGAATTACGGAACAAAACAAAAAAATTGAGGAAATAGCAGGTTTGCCTAGCTCTCCGCACACTTAAAATTTTCTTGCTTCACCGAATTGAAGTAAATTCTGTCTCGATTACCATAATCATTCATCATCATCATCATCGCACGGTGGTATTATGTGCTTGTTTATCTATATCTATTATCTACATGCTTCTTTTCTACTGGTGTGTTATTGTCATAAACAGCTTCAAGTTCACGTACGACCTTTGCCTTGGCTGTTTCCTTGAAAGAACTGACACGTAATGTGGGAGAATATTAATAACCATATTCATTTTAAAGATATGACTTGTATTGTCACCATCAAAAGACGTACAGCATCAATGCATACAGCGTACAGAATTCTCACGCTTAGATCTTGTTCTTATAGACAGACAAGTCAAAGTCAGCATGTAGGTACTATGATTGTACACGGAGGGCAGGAGAAAAATTGTCATCGTTAGACATAATAGCGATGTCAAAGGAGACTTTGAAATGTTTTGGAACACAGTGAAGCGTGTAATAAGACCAAACGCATTTTCGAGGTAAGATTTGGTTTCATTTAAGTTTGGAAGACTTATATGGCTGAGGTAAATGCGGTTCCATTTTCAAGGACGCTCACAATTTATTGAAAAAATATACAGACTATTTGACAGCTAGTAAAAAAACAAATAGTTAGGTCTTATTCGATATTACGAGTACAATTATAAGGGCGTGGAATAAGCGTGATAAAATTTGGTTAGAATATACAGTTTATGTAGTTGTTCCTTTTGACTCTTCTATGGAAAAATACTAATATAAATAGCTTTTAATAATTTAAGTACTAAAACTTTCTATGATTTGACATGAATTCATTTTAAAGTTTATGCCAAAAAATATTTAAAGCTCTTACTAACTGTAATGCAGTTAGTAAGAGCTTTAAATATTTTGTAACTGGCAAAACTACACACTTTAATTATTTTAAATTCATTTAATTTTTTTACATTAATTATTTGATAGACTTTAAAACTTTACTGAGATATTTACGAATTGTGGCGATGTGATGACTAAAGAACAAAGGCAAAAAAGCAGTGATAATATTCAATATTTTGTTATTTCTTTAAAATATTTTTTCACTGATGAGTACTATTATTATATGTATTACTATTATATTACGAACTAGCTGTGCCTGCGACTTCGTCCTCGTGGAATAGTAACTTTTGGCAGCATTTTGATATTTGTAGGCAATTTTTTATGATCTTGATAAAAAGTAGCCTATGTTATACTTTATATAATGGGTGTTATTTAAATGGTTAGCATATAATAGTATTCGTATTTTTGTGAGCAGAAAAATATAATCTGTAAGCAGAAATAGGTAATTGATCAGCAACTCATGGCCAGCAAACATTCCAAAATCAATGAGCAATTTATGTCATTCTGGATGGCTGTAATTATTTTTGTACAGCATATCAATTATATAAGCTGCAATGAGCTGCTCCTGTTTAATAAAATTTTGGTTAGCACTCAGATAGTAAGCAAAAAAATTAATTTTGAGCTGCATATAAAAGCAACAAAAATACTTGTCATGCGCAAAATGGGCGCATTCCTTATAAAGATTATTTAATTTATTTACTCGAATGTTATACTTAAAACCTAAACACAAATTGCCTAATAACGTTTGGCCTAAAACACATATCACCTAAAAACGAAACGCCTAATAACGTTTAACGTAATAACGGCAATTTGTGTTTAGGTTTTAAGTATCGGAACTTATTTACTCTCTGCTTGGGTATGTATTATTTATAGAAGTGTAAATAAATAAAATATTTTTTTATTGTTATAAAATAAATTAGTTATTTTGTGCAATCCAATTAGTTATTTTGCTCACCATGTTTTAACTAAGCAAACCAATCAAATACACTGCTTATAGACATGTTTTCTCTGCTGATCAATCATGAAATCTTGCTGATCAAGTACTTATTTTGCGGACTTAATGTGTATTATGCAAACTCATGTTATTGTAAGCTGCCTATTTATGATTTAATTTTTGACCATTTTCAAATTTATTTGCGGAATCTTTGTGTGCCGACCAAATTATTTACGAATTTACATGCTGTTTTTTTTGTGGCTCACCAAATTTTATCATTGCTAAACATTTAATTACTTCTCTTATATAATTAGCTATCTATTAGTGAAAGTCCCGTCAAAGTCGGTCCAGCTGTTCCGGGGATTAGCGGGAACAAACAGACAGACAACAATTTTTTTAAATTGTGTTTTTGTTATTGGTACCCGATATACATTCATACCCATTTAGTAAAAACTTGTTATTTTGACATTACAAACGGACACTTCAATATTATTTATTTATATAGATGCGAAAGTGTGTCTGTCTGTTACCCTCACGCACAGAAATTTAGTATAGAGATAATTTGAGTTGTGGGATACTTTTCATTGCAGATTGAACAAGGGGGTGGAAGTTTGTATGGGGAATCAATAACTGCTGAACCGATTTAGTGGAAATTTGGTATAGAGCTACTTTGGGAATATAAGCAGATTGGATAAATTTTTTTTTACAAAAAATAAAACCGACTTCAAAAACACTAAAAACTTAAAAATAACATAAGAATAGGTACAGACAACATCATACTTCTATATTGAAGTCGGCGCCAAACGATGATCTCCTAGAAAGTGTTAAAATTTGTCACCGACTGTTGATGTTGTCTGTACCTATTCTTATATTATTTGTAAGTTTTTAGTGTTTTTGAAGTCGGTTTATTTTTTTGTAAAAAAAAAATATTTTTAACTTTTTAGTGAATGAAATCTTTTCAGTTAAATTCTATTCTATTCCTCTATTTTCTATGGGATCCCATCATCAGATCCTGACTTTATGCAAAAAGAATTTTGAAAATCGGTTTAAAAATAACGGAGTTATGAGGTAACAACATTGATTTACTACCAAACGTAGATAGAGCGCTTCATACAAAAACGCGCTTGAAATCTGTCACGTGGATTAAAATAATTGTTTTTGATTGGTTTTTGGTATAAATCGATTATTTGAATACATGATAAGATATGTAATGAGTTTACTCACGCAAAATATGAAATCCCGTCTTTTTTGTCGTTTCTGGCTATTGTTACCACAACTTTTGAATGCACACTTCGGCATGTTTACGTGCCGACAGCTAATCACTCACTATGGAAAGGAACTGCACGAGTCGCGATTGAGCAGTTCTTCACCGGCCTACTTTTCGATCGTTCATGCCTTATCTACGTTTGGTAGTAAATCAATGGGTAACAAACATAAAACAAAATACAACCGAATTGATAACCTCCTCCTTTTTTGAAGTCGGTTAAAAAAAGGAGTTATATTACTAATTAGCTGTTCCCGCGACTTCGTCCGCGTGGAATAGTAACTTTTGTGCAAAAAGTACCCTACGTTATACCTTATGTAATTGACTATCTATTAGTGAAAGTCCCGTCAAAATCGGTCCAGCCGTTCCGGAGATTAGCGGAAACAAACAGACAGACAGACAATTTTTTTTAAAATTGTGTTTTTGTTATTGGTACCCAATATACATTCATACCCATTTAGTAAAAACTTGTTATTTTGATATTACAAACAGACACTTCAATTTTATTTATTTGTATAGAAGATACCACTCGGACGAAGTCGCAGGCAAAAGCTAGTGCGAGTATATTGCCCAATTTCGTTTAAAAGTGTAAGCTTTGCTGACGGAAAGGCATTTGTTAAAACTTTCCTGAAGGAGGTAACTTGAATTTTTATAGTGAAATTTTGATTTTTGTAAAATAGTGTTTCCATTAAATTGTTATTTTATCGTAACTAGTTCTACATAATACGTAATTCTTTCTTTCCTTTTATGGATGATATTACTGCCAATTAATAGTAGTATTGTTAATGTGTACGCAATATTGCTCTTTAAAATAAAATGTTTGGTCCTAATTTTTATTCTATAATATCACCAGTGGAGACTCTGTACTAGAGTTGTGCGCATGGGTACCTCTATCGCACCTATTTATGCTGCCAAGCAGCGGTGCTTGCATTACTATGTTCTGGCACAGCATACATAATAGTACTAAAGTACAGAAGGATCACTCGAAGAAAAGCTCAGTTTTGGTATGAAAATTTACCTACTCTTACGACTTACGACTTTCATCTGACTGCACGGGAAATTCAAATTTATTGCATGACACTAGTGTTCGCGTCGCTGAACCGATACCGATTTGGCGATAAGAGCGCAGGGTTCGCACTCAGCGATATGCAGTTATCGTTACCAAAATTACCGAGAAAACCCCTGCACCCCTGGTTCTGGTTTGAAAGGCATGGCTGGATCCACACTATAAGGTCGATCACGGTTCGTTCGCGGTCCGATCTCGGTCTGGTAAAATATTATTGCATGAAAATTCATTCGTCCACTAGGATTCGACCGGAGCTTAACTGTTACGGATAGTATGAATGCACAAATTGTTTTTCATTATTTTTTTCAATAATATAGACCGAGATCGGACCGCGAACGAACCGTGATCGGCCTTATAGTGTGGATCCAGCCTAAGACAGGCAGTGAAATTACTGGATCTTATCACATGTAGGCAACGTACATTGGTGCTTTGTAGGGGTTGTATTTGCAAGTCTTTCAGGAACCAATTATAAACTATAGGCGATTGTATTAGATAGTCTTGTCCTTGTCCTCTGCACCAAAACAATCTCTACTTTCTATACTTATTACTATTATTATAAAGCTAAACAGTTTGTTTGATTGTTTGTTTGTTTGATTGAACGCGCTAATCTCAGGAACTACTGATTCAAATTGGAAAGTTCCTTTTGTGTTGGATAGTCCATTTATTGAGGAAATCTATAGGCTATATAACATCACGATACGACTAATAGGAGCTGAGTATCAATGAACAATGTTGCAAATACGGGGAAAAATGTACGACCTGTTGTTATTTTCCGACAACAGCTACGAGTATTAGTCACATATAAAATTTACATGGTAAACTGTTAAATTAAATACTTTTTTTGCGGGTACTTTTAACTTAGAACAACGTAAAAATTTTGCTCCTTAAATTTTTAATATATTTATTATATTACAATTGATAAATATCAAATATTTGTGGTCAAATGTTTTAAGAAATACGCAAGCAAGTGTTGGCAATTACCACTTTCACTACACTGAATAGCACTTCAAAGTAATCATCACTCATTGCCTGTTATTAGTACTCACTACACTATTACTATGGATATGTCTCAAGTAAGTGCAGGTATTTCGGATCTTGCTTCGGTATTTAGCTCAAGAATGGGCGAGTTCGAACAGGCCTTACAGAAACAGATGGCATCATCTTCGTCTGGAGCTCAGTTCCAAACTTTAAAGGTACTGTCAACTGATTACCTACAATTCAAAAATTTCATAATGAATTCTTTTCAAACTTTGCAATCACAATTGGAGTTGCTGAATGCTGGTCTAGACAGATCGGAAACCCACTCAAGGCGGAATGTTCTGCTAGTTCATGGTTTGCCGGAAGACGATGGGGAGCATACAGAGACAAAAATTCTTAGTGTACTTTCTGATAAAATGAATCTCCCTCATATTCCACGAGATTGTATTGAAGCCTGTCATCGATTAGGTAGCACTAAGAGAGAACGAGCTCGTCCGGTGCTGGTCCGGTTTGACAGCATGAGGGCTCGCACAACTGTGTGGAATGCAAAGACTGCTTTAAAAGGAAGCAAGATTTCTGTGTCTGAGTTCCTTACAAAAGCTAGGCAGATTGTATTAACTGACGCTCGAAAATTCTTCGGTTTAAGAAACTGCTGGTCTTCAGACGGTACAATTGTGGTCTTGTTGCCGAACAAAACAAAGAGAAAGATCACCTCCATGGCTGAGTTGCATGGATTAAAAGTTGAGTTCCCGATGAAAACAACATAATGCACATTTTATCTCTTTGATTGTCTTTATAGTATTCTGTCTGTAGGTATGTTTTTCGGATTTGTTAATTAATGGGTACGTCACTTCTAAATAACACATTTATATATTAGTTTATCTTAGTATTTAGTTATAGGCTGTCTAATCTCTTTTGTTTTCCCAGTCTAATGTAGATTTAACTGTGTAGATAAGTAGTAGTAGTACAATTATTTAAATCTACATAGGTACAAAGTTTGTTTTGGTTTACTGTAGTAGCTCACAAACTATCTAAAGATAATAACTGTAGCTTAGCTTCCACAGACGACTAATTATGTATGTATATACGGTACGATTGTCACTTCAACAGATAACAAAATTACTGTTATTTTACAGACTATTTATAGTTTAACCCGTGCAATGTAGACTAGCCCCGTGGTCCGAATTGAGCTATTCGTCATTGTTTTATACGTCTGCGATTTGCACTGTTCGTAAAGTTAGGAATGTTGGCGCATTTTGGACCATGGTCTAGATTTTTTTTTTTTTTTTTTTTACTGAGATTTTTTTTACTGTACCAGTGATAAAAATGTTTAAGAAAAAATCAGTTTTTTTGCCTAAAACGTATTTGCTGTTTCCATATTTTTTAAACATTTAATGTTATAATTGTCCTGTGTATAATACATTTAAACTTTGTTTATATAATAATTCATAGCCGGTGCCAGCGGATGCCGTACCTATTTGTTTCTGTTTTGTTGTAAATGTAAAGACTTGGCCAACCCTTGCGCGTAGCGTATTTTGTTTTGGGTGTTTAATTATTATATTTGTTTTTTTTTTGTTTATAGTAGTTATAATATTTTCTATTTGTTTTTATGTCTATTATAATTGGTAATAATTATTTTACTGATGACTCATCAAATGATGAATTTGAGAGCGCTTGTAGTGATATTTCTGATGAAACTCTTACTGATTCTCTCTCATTGGGCATGAATTTGCAGTCTGTCTTCCACGGTAAATCCTCCTCGCTTAATATAGTTCATATTAACGCACAAAGTATTCTGGCACACACTACAGACTTGATTACATCATTTAACAGCGGCGTAGTCGATGTTATCTTAGTTTCTGAATCCTGGCTAAAACCTTCTTTATCATCTTCACTTTGTTCTCTTTATGGCTATAAACTCTTCCGCAATGACAGGGCTGGGGCTGGTGGTGGTGGTGTCTGCATATATATTAGAGATGACATTCCTTGCACTGTTGTCAGTAAATCTCCCAGTGAGTACACTGGCTCCCTGGAACACCTATTTCTGGAAGCGTTAGTTCATCACACCAAAGTCTTAGTTGGAGTGGTTTATAGCCCTAATGATAAAGTAAATTACTTCGACTCTTTTGAGACCATTCTTGAAACCATAAGTACTTCTTACAATCATGCGATTTTGATGGGTGATCTAAATACTTGCATTATTAAAAATAATTCTAGATCTCGTAAACTTAAGTCTTTAATATCTTCAGTAAATTTTGAACTTCTTTCCTTGTCGCCCACCCATCATTCCCCAAATAGTTCCCCTTCTCTTTTAGATTTACAAATACTTTCTCAGCCTGACTTAGTTTCTTCCTATGGTCAGCTTACTGCTCCGTTCTCATACCACGATCTCTTATATCTTAGTTATAATGTTCGTCCTCCTAAACGTAAAGTCAAAATTTTACTTCAGCGTAACTTTAGGGGCATATGTGTTGACCACTTGAGGGAGGATTTTCTTGGTATGGATTGGTCTCCCGTATTTACTGTCAATAGTGTTGACGAAAAGGTACAAGCATTTAACACATTGCTTTTAAAACTTTTTGACAAGCATGCTCCGTTAAGGCCAGTGCGTGTAAAACATTTGCCGGCACCTTGGCTTACTCCTAACATTAAGAACCATATGTTGCGTCGGGATAAGGCCAAGCTCCTATTCAAGAGGTCGCCTTCTATTGAAAAACATCAGTCATATAAGTTATTACGCAATCAATGCAACAGGATGTGTAGGGATGCTAAACGCCGCTATATTCACTCCCGTGTTGATAATAGCTCATCAGCACAAATTTGGAAATTTCTAAAGTCACTTGGTGTGGGCAAAAATTCCGACAATTCTGACTCTCTGCTAAATCTTAATGCACTTAATGAGCATTTTTCAAAATCTCCTGTTGAACTTTCTAACACAATAAAAGTCCAATCTCTTAGTTTACTTTCAAACGGTGCCCCACATGGCTATGATTCCTTTTCATTTCTTGAAGTCACTGAGGCAGAGGTTAAAAAGTGCATATTATCTATTACTTCTCATGCTACGGGTAGCGATGGTATAAGTCGAGACATGATTGTCCCAATATTAAATAATGTTGTTCCCATTGTAACTCACATCCTCAACTTTTCCTTAAAATCTGGTACCTACCCAAATGGTTGGAAATCCGCACTTGTACTTCCTTTACCCAAGTCCTCTAATCCTAAATCCTTTAATGACTACCGACCTATCTCTATTCTCCCTTTCTTATCCAAAGTCCTAGAAAGTGTTGTCCATAAACAATTGTCCACCTTCCTAAATCGTAACAATATAATCAGTCCATTCCAATCTGGGTTTCGGCCATGCCATAGCACAGTGACGGCGCTGTTGAATGTAACAGACGACATACGGATTGCGATGGACAGAAAAATGTTTACTATTGCTGTTTTACTCGATTTTAGTAGCGCTTTTAATTCAGTAGACTACGACATTCTTATAGCTATCCTTCGCTCTATTAATTTATCTCCCTCGGTGATTGATTGGTTCTCTGATTATCTTCGAGGTCGCCGGCAGTGCATTAGACATAATAACTCCGTATCGAGTTGGTGCCAAATCGCTGCAGGTGTGCCACAAGGCGGCGTACTATCTCCATTACTTTTTTCTGTCTTTATTAACCAACTCACTTATGTTATTTCGGCTCCCTACCATCTGTACGCTGATGATTTGCAAATATATAGGCACACTGACATTAGTAATATTGACAACACAGTTGAAACAATCAACCAAGATCTCATAGCTATCAAGACCTGGGCAGACTCGTTTGGTTTACTTGTTAATCCCAAAAAATCACAAGTAATGATCATTGGCAGTAACAGATTGATTAGCAAATTGGATTACAAGGATCTTCCCCAAATTATATTTGATGGTACTGCAATACCTTTTACAGAAAGAAGCAGAAATTTAGGCGTGATCTTTGATTGTACCATGTCTTGGAATGCTCATGTCAATGAGGTTAGTCGCCGTATGCATTATACTTACCACTCTCTCAAGCGGCTTCAATACTTCCTGCCATTTAGTACTAAAGTTATGCTTGCTCAGTCCCTCCTACTCCCCATTCTCGACTACGCCGATGTGTGTTACTTGGATGTTACTGAGCAGCTCTTAAATAAACTTGAAAGGCTTCAGAACTTAGCAATTCGCTTTATTTTCTGCTTACGTAAATTTGATCACGTGTCTGAATGCCGCAAGCAACTCAAATGGTTACCTATTCGTCAACGGAGAAATATGCATATCCTCTGCCTTATCTACAAAGCCCTAAATTGTCCTCAGTTTCCTCAATACATACGTTCCCGTTTCCATTTTCTCCCTCCTAGTTCCCGTCCCCAGAGGTCATGTGTTACCAATAACGTCCTAAAAGTTCCCCACTTTAACACAATCTTCTTCCGCAAGTCTTTTACCGTGCAGGCTGCCAAGTTGTGGAATGGGCTGCCTGTTTCAGTTCGCGAGAGACGTTCCGTCCAATCCTTCAAGCGCCACTTAAAAGAACATTTTCTCTCAAATTTGTCATCCTCATCAGTATAATAAGTAAGTATGTATGTATATGTATATGTATGTAATATGTGTGTATCAATATATATGTAGGTATATGTGTTTTAGTTATTTTGTAAAATTGTATTTTTATAAAGGTAGAAAAATTTGTTCCCGCATATACACAACATCTTACACTGCCACTTGGGTTGGCTGGAAGAAATCTCTCCCAGAGATAAGTCCGCCCTTGTATACCTTGTACTCACTGTATATTTAAATGTTTATATGTACAATAAAGAATTATATATTAATGTAATACACCTTAGTGATATATTGTTTAGAATTATTCAGAGCGATTCACAGTTATTACGATTAATTTAGCTTTCTTCATTACGGATGTCCTTTGTCGGATCGAGCATATTTCTTTATTTCAAAATGCATAATTAGTGTGAGAAATGACTCTAATTTACAAGTAACGTCGAGGATTAATTTGGGTAATCGTCACTGCAATACGTGAAATTAATGATTTCACATTATTATCATTAATTTAGTGTATTTTTGTATTTTTCTTCTTTTAGTCTAAATCTGTTTTCGTCATTTTGAATAGGCTACATTTATACCTTAAGTGCTCGTATATGTTTTTTTTGAGGGAGATATTTTCTTATACTGAACGAGAATTTGTAAAGAAATCAATTTGGCGATCTTTGTCTAATAAAAGCGTCTCTCAGCTTAAACATTGCAAATTGTACTATCAATGGATACTCGTATGTTACAGTTAAAACTCATAACCGGTCAAAACCACTTTTGACTGCAAAAATCAGGCAAAAGTGGTTTTGACCGATGACTTCAGTTAAAAACAGTTTTGACTAATTTTTGTAGTCAAAAGTGGTTTTAACTAAGGACGTTGGGCAAAACTACTTTTAACTGCAAAATATTGGGTAATAGTGTTTACTGGTTATTGCAGTCAAAAACAGTTTTGACTGCAAAAACCAGTCATAAGTGGTGTTGCCTGATTTAAGATTTGGGTGGTATGGGTTCCCTTAGAATAGTACGCATGGTCATGTTCTGAACCTAACCTAACCTACGGTAGGCAATTTGTTACCTATTTTCTTTTGTGATGGCGGGGGCTTCGCCCCCCGAGCCCCCCTATTTTGGGGGGCTGCGCCCCCGCGTCCCCCTGCTCCTTAGTCTTTTATACAAAAAGACGCCCTCTCTGTATTTCTAATCGCTTACATAGTAATTTAGTCGCACGTTTAAAATGTTAATATCCAAAATCGATTATTCATAACCCACTTTTTGTAAGCTCGAACCACTTTTGACCGATATAATTTAGTCATAAATACTATTACCCAATAGTTTGCAGTTAAAAATAGTTTTGCCCAACGTCCTTACTTAAAACCACTTTCGACTGCGAAAATCAGTCAAAATTGTTTTTAACTAAGGGCATCGGTCAAAACAACTTTTGCCTGATTTTTGCAGTCAAAAGTGGTTTTGACTGGTTATGAGTTTGGACTGTAACATACGAGTATACATCAAACAATGGTTTCAGACGACGTGGGCATTGTCTAAAATCGCCATAATAGTATTGCAATTATATAATAGAGTAGTTTTTACGTGAAAAAAGGTACAGTGAAATATACTTTCCTGTTCATATAGCGGAACAATACAGATAAGTACATTTGAATCGATCATTACCCTATATTATCTAATAGCGGAATAAACCATTCATTAAATTAAATTAAATTACGTAAGTATCTATCAATTTGATTTTACTGCTACTTCAAATTAATTGGATCTGTTTTTTACATTATTTCCATCCAAAACAAAATTGTTTTTAAATATTATCAAACTCAGAATCCGGTGCATAAGTATTATTATAATTGAAGGGGTGAGTGGACAAATGTGTTAACTAGCAAGAAGTTCAAAATGAGTTATGAGTGTTTAAAAATGTAAAATCGTAAAATCAAGGTAGCTATTACAGCTTAAAGTTTTAATTAAAACTTAAGTATCAATACTTTTGAGAATATTATTACTTTATAGATTATATATAAAAGATAATTATTTTTATTATGTTTATTAAAATACAGAGAAAATAGGAACATAACACCTTTGTAGAATTTAATATGGGTCATATTTCGATTAAATGAACTTAAAAAGGTCTTATGTGAAAAATAAAAGAATAAGCATTATTTATATGAAATAACTTTATTTTACCAAAAAAATAGGTAGGTACAGAAATGTTTAAATAATACCATTGAGAATCTTTCTCAATGAACTCAAGTTGTGTTTTTATATCAGTAATTTTTTCTTTACAAATTTTATTTTTTGGTTAATACATTGGTCTTATTATAAAAATATCTACCATAATCTTCAACTCGGATCCATTTAACATTTATTTATTTATTCTTTATGTACAAAAAAAGTACAAAGGCGGACTTAATGCCTTAGGCATTCTCTACCAGTCAACCTTAGGGTGGTTGAGAGACTGTTGTGGTAGATGCAACATTAATTTTAAAGTTGATTTTTTGTCGTAATGAATTTAAATTAGGTATTACCATTCCCAAATCATCACTTAATTTGATGAAATCATAAAAATGATGGTTCATATCTTCTAAGATTGAGTTATTTTTAGATGCCTTTTTAACATATTAACAATTAAACCAATACTTTGAATTAAATATATTCCAACAATTAAAGACGTTACCACCGTTGAATTAAATGTTTTGGAAAAATAATAACGAATTTTAAATCAGCAAACATACCATGCAGCTTATAACACCTTTGTTTATTTTTTTTTATGCAAATCGTGTTATTCTTGCGAAAATGCAAAAGGAACATTGTTTGATATCACCTTATATTATTCCGAACATATTAGTGTATATGATTTTTCAAAAATGTATTTGCTCATACCACATTTGCAAGTCTGAAATGTATACATGTTTGTCAGTTAACACCTTTGTTAGGGTCTGTATTTTTGACACAAATCAAAATTTGCGCGTTTTGAGCTCATCAGTCGATTTTTCGTCACATAATACCTATGTTCATTCAAAAAAGTCGTGTTTTTCAGTTTTGTCAGATAACACCTTTGTCCACTCACCCCTTCAATTCATAATTATCGTACTTAAATAATTTTGTAAAAGTTCAAAGGGAAATAAATAAAATGTCAATTGATTTTCAATAACACTTTTTTAGATTATTGTCAGACTTATTGACGTTTAGTATGTAAGGAAACTTCACTATTTCAGCTTATTGACAGCTTAGGTGTAACATTAAATTCTGAAACAATTGGTAATTTTCTCGTATTTTATCTATACAGGGCGTCCTAAGACTATGGGACATAAAGGGTAAGTACCCTAAATATCGTTGATAGGATATTTTACTGAAAGAAGACTTTATGTTATTTTTTAAAGTTAGTAATACTGCATTCAAAGATTTTCTAAAAATTACTTGCTTCGTCTGGGAATCGAACCGGCTTAAATGTGTAAAAAAATCAGCCGTATTTTTATGATGCCAATCGAAAGAATGGACAAAAAACAATAAGTCCTCTTAAGTAATATAGTATCTTAAAAGAAAGGAATAACGTTTTATTAATCATTTTAATCAAATTAAAAACGTACTTGAAACCGCCGAAGTTAATTGAGTACCTATTTTTTGTCAATTAATTAAGGGTAGTATTTAAACGAGTGAAAAATTTAAGATACAAAAATAATTAATTTGGGTTATTGTATTACTAAGTGAGCGACTGACTGCGAACTTATAAACATTCATTCGACTTACTTCAAATACAAATGAGAAGCTTCTTAATATTTGAGCGACTAAATTCAAACAAATACTATGTCCTGCATTTTTTTCAGTATTTGGCAAATTATTTATTTATGTTGAGCGGCATTTTATCTTAAATGAGGTGTTTCGAATATAAAAACCACTTTGAAATACCATAATGAGCAGAGTACTTTGGCTCAAATTTCTTTTAAATCATTGTAATTAATTTTTGAAAATTGATAACGAGAGGAGGAGGGGAGCCACCCCTTGTACCACTCCCCCCCCCTCTCGGCGATGCATAGTTTTCGAGATATTAATTTTTGAAACGTTTACAAACCTAATCTCAAAATGTATGGGAAAATGTTGGGTTGGGTATAAGTTAATCATATTTGTGCCACACCTTGAACCGATTTAAGAATTAAAAGATGTTAAAATTGGAAGATCTTAATATTATGATTTCAGTGGTATAGGTTCCTATAGAATACGGTATGACGCTGCGCTCGCTACGCATGGTCATGTTCTGAACCTAACCTAACCTACAGTAGGCAATTTTTTCCCCTATTTTCTTTTGTGATGGCGGGGGGCTTAGCCCCCCGTCCCGTTGCCCTTTTTTTATACCAAAAGATGCCGTCTCTGTATTTCTAGTCGCTCACATAGTAATTTAGTCGCACGTTTAAAATTTTAATATCCAAAATCGATTATTCTAAACATACTTTTTGTAAGCTCATTCTGGATTTTATTTTTAATTAATATTCGTCGTCAGTTTAGTTAATTTTTCGCTTACTCAAATTCATACCGCTCAAGTTATTAAAATAGTATCTCATCATCAGTCGCTACCTGTTTTTTTATTCGATCGGTTTATTATTCCCCATTAATTAATTAAATGCTCAAAATGTGATCCCTCTTGTCTTATGCAAATCGTCAATCTTTTAACAAGTTCACTGTCTGTTGATTTTCTTATCATATTATGGTGAAATACTCGACATGATATGTCTCTATTCTGTTTGTCTTAGAAAAGTATTTAGAAATACTTCAAATTTTAAGAGACGAGATAAGAAATCTCTCCCTGGCGGAGCAACAAAACTTAATTTTCCAACAAAATAGAGCTCCGGCTCATAATGGTCGGTGAGCAGCAGAGTTTCTGGAGGAATGTTTTCCTATTTGGATTGGTACAAATGGACCGATCAGATGGCAGGTAAGATCCCCAGATGTAACTCCGTTAGATTACTTCTTATGGGGATATGTGAAAAAATTTCTATACAAAAAGCAATACGACAACGTGGGCGAATTACAATTAGAATTGAGCCATATTATGTCGAGTATTCACCTTAATATGATAAGAAAATCAACAGGCAGTGAACTTGTTAAAAGATTGACGATTTGCATAAGACAAGAAGGATCACATTTTGAGCATTTAATTAATTTACAAAAAATGGGTATTCAATTGACTTCGGCGGTTTCAAGTATGTTTTTAATTTGATTAAAATGATTAATAAAACGTTATTCCTTTCTTTTAAGATACTATGTTACTTAAGAAGACTTATTATTTTTGTCCATTCTTTCGATTGGCATCATAAAAATACTGGTGATTTTTTTTCACATTTAAGTCGGTTCGATTCCCAGATGAAGCAAGTAATTTTTTGAAAATCTTTGAATGCAGTATTAATAACTTTTAAAAATAACATAAAGTCTTCTTTCAGCAAAATATCCTAACAACGATATTTAAGGTACTTTCCCTTCATGACCCATAGTCTTGGGACGCCCTGTATACATCATAATAATATTGGAAGATGTTTCACTTTCTCGTTTCCATTAATTCTTTACATAACGTAATGACACAATATGATTTCTTCATCTTACGATTTACCGCATAGAACTTCATTAGGAGGAATAAACACTTCGTATTAACAATGTATGCTTAAAGAACATTTAAGAAAATATATGAAATAGCCAGACTTATCAAATCTTAAATAAATTCACTGTTGCGCATGCGTTTCCTAAAAAGAAAGACATTAACTTTCAAAACATGAACCAGGGACATAGGAATTTATTGCGATAAGACAAGGCAGGCTGTTTCAATTAAATTAAACCGCTCGCGTGTTTCTAAAGAGTGAATTTGCAAAAGAAGGACTAAATTATTACAAAATTCGCGAAACAATTGAGGCGAGGTCCAATTTTGGACGCGGCACTCTTGTGCAATTATATGTGCATTAAAACGAGTTACTGTTGTGTTAGTCAATATAACATCTCTATTATTCACCACCAACTGAAGTGCCAAATTGCCGACAGATGTTCCATTATCACAGTTATTATTCGAATTTCAATCACACGAATCACCATTGCGTCAAGGAGTCAGCCTTGCGTTTATAAGATATTCACGAATTTTGATTGGCTACTTAATAACGATGTAGGTATTATCAGCTAATTGTAAGCAGTTTTAATGTATGAAATGAAAAACGAACTAAAAATCTTAGCAAACTAAATGATTACTACTAAAACCACTATGCTACCGAGATGTAATATACTATATTTCACCTATAATGTTATAGGTAGTAGTAAGCCATCTTTTAAATACCTAATACGCAGACATTTTCTTCCTGAATCTTTTAACGTTAAAGCAACATCAGTATTCTATTATATTTTTAGGATTATTTTTATTATATCTATATAATGTAAATCTATATGTATATTGTTAATTTATGTATATACGTTTTAATTGTATATCTTGTTATCTATAATAAGCAATCTTTATGTAGAATTATGATCTATATTTTTTATGTTGATACTTATAGGTACATATTTTTCTTATATTACAAGCTGAAATAAGCTTCATTCTATTAGCCTTTAAACTCGTACACCGTCTACTTTTTCTCTCACACCTTGCCGGTTTACTGGTAAAGAATGCTTTTTTTTATGTAAGGCCCGGCAAATGACCTCCTCCCGCCTGATGTTAAGCGGTGAAAGAGGTCCAAATGAGTTGACAGATAGAGTAGGAACGACATCCACTATCCTACCTGCCCGCCCCTTGCCGGCCTAAAAGATGCTTTTTCACACCTCTTTTGAAGGAACCCATGTTGTAGGATGGAGGAAACACGTACGCAGGTAGAGAATTCCAAGTGTGTGATGAACGACAGAAGAAGGAATCTTGGAATTTCTTGGTACGGTGTGAAAAGGAAGATACAGTGTAAGGATGACTCCGAAGGCCCTTACGCGTGTTTCTGTTAAGGAATGGAGAGGGAGGGATAAGGTTAAAGAGCTCCTCAGAGCATTCCCCATGGAACATTCGGTAAAAGGCGCTAAGAGAGGCGATGTCACGACGAAGTTGTAGAGGCTCGAGGGTGTTAGTTGCCTCTACATCGCCAATTATTCGAAAAGCGCGACGCTGCAATCTGTCCAGAGCATCGAGGAGGTACTGAGCGGAGCCGTCCCAAAGGTGCGAGCAATATTCCACGCAAGACCTAACCTGAGTTTTATACAACAGGCATTAAGTCCCCTTTCTGTACACCCTTAATATGTTGAACGAAATGTTTAAATAAATAAATAAATTAAAAAATAGTGTCAACATCGAATATCAAGATTTGACGAAATAAATGGATCTATAAATTATTCATGTTTTATGAAGCCACAAGATTATTTTTTGCGATGACTTCAAATGCCAAATGCAACTAGTTGACCTGCATCGAGTCGATTATGCTGTGCTGACTTACAGAGTAATCGACAAAATTCACTAAAACAGTGTCGCTGTGTATTAATTAGCATTCGTATGAATATGATAACATCGTTACAACTTCATCGGTTACTTTGGTTGCAATAAAGTGCACTTAAGCACAGTTAAACTGTGACTTCAGTTAGCTATAGGTGCTATAGGTAATGTGTTTTTAACCGACTTCGAAAAAGGAGGAGGTTCTATGTTCGACTGTATCTATTTTCTTTTTTTTTGTATGTTCACCGATTACTCCGCCATTTGTGGGCCGATTCTCAAAATTCTTTTTGTAATCGAAAGAGTACCCTCCCGATGTGGTCCCATTGTCACCATGTCTTGATCTGATGATGGAATCTCAGGAAAATCAAGGGAAACCCTTAAATTTCATAGGCACGTCCAACGTGTTTCATGTTTTTTTCTTAAGATGTTCAGATATTTGCATCTTGTAGTCATCATGTCATGTTACTGAGCTAATGATGGAAGGTTTTTGGAAGATAAGGAGATTGGGAGTAATTCTTTCAATACTGTTTAGAGAAAATAAGTTTTATTTTAAGTTATTCTGGTGTTTTAGGTATAATGTACGTATGGCTACAGGATAATTTCGCAATATTTAGAATATTGGTAAAAACTGACCAAGTGTTAGTTGGACTCTCGCACTGAGGGTTCCGTACAAACATATCTAATTATAAATGTTCCTAACTATATACATATTTACGGTTTTCAGATTTTTTCCTTAATATGTCCTTGCTTAAGACCTTGCTTCTTGCCAAATTTCATGATTCTAGGTCAACGGCAAGTAACCTATATGTTGATTCTCTTGTGAAATTGCGAATTGCTAAAATATTCGAGATAAAGGGCCGTATCTTTTCTTCTTGACTTGGTCGTATCTCGTTGACTTACAAATATGATTTTTTCACAGCTTATTGATATCTTTCCGCGTTGCCGAGAAAATGGGTCTTGACAGACACATGGACAGACTGGCAACGTGATGGTCCTATAAGTATTCGGTTTTTTCCCTTTTGAGGTACAAACCCTAAAAGTTGTGATTTATAACTGTTTTCACTTCTACTTTTTATTTTTCTCACGTTAAGTGACGGGGAGTTTTCAATTGTCCTTTATTCTCCAAAAATATTTTCTAATTTAGCAAATTGTTTTTGACTGTTTTCATTTTTACACCAATTTTTTTTTTAAAACTTTGAACAAATCAAGCTTGAATCACACATTTCATCAGAACTCGATAAATATTGAAAGAGCCAGCAGCATAGTCTTTTAAGGGCACAACGTCCGCTGTCCGATTCACTTTAAAGTCTGTCTTGACTATACTGATATGAGCACAGTATTTTACCAGACGGCTGCTCTGGGCATTTCGCAATTTCCTAGCTAGGTATGTATGCGCGTATGAACGGCTCATTAATTATACATCTGGTTCAGCTGTGCCGTGCGTGAGATATAGCTCAAAGATTTTATTATTAGATAAATTCATTTAACCTCGCAGTGGCGTTCAGCGGGTCGCTTAAAAACTGCAGCCTCATTGATGTGTCTTTTTGACGTATAGATATTAATTGAGTAATTATTTTTTACTTGCTGCGAGGAGATTTAATGCTGTCGTATTATATACTTGTTCAAATAGTTTGATAGATAGAGACTAATGAAAGAGACGAAAGGGTTTCTTTTGAATCAGGAGCCAAATTTTGTCAAGCATACAAAGGAACGGGTGCGTTTCATTTGTTATAATTACAAATGATCTAATTTCAAAGAAAATAACGATCATTGGATATAATTGCTTGCATGTTGCATGCTTGCTTGCATGCTTGCATGTTGCATTGCATGCTTGCTTGCATGCTGCATCCTTGTTTGTACTTTGCATGTTTGCTTGCATGTCTGCTTCTATGCTGTGTGCTTTCTTGGATGTTGCGTGCTTACTTGCATGGTACATGCTTTCCTGCATGCTGCATGTTTGCTTACATGGTGCTTGCCTGCTTGCATGTAAATTAATAAATGCATTGCAAACATTATATAAAATGTTTTGTATATCACCTGAATATTAAGTAGAATTATGTCAAAAAACTATAATATCAAATGTTCATTATATCACATGAAATTAGGGAATCTAAACTTTTATGGAATGTTTATTATATTGGGTCACTTATTATATGAAATGAAATTGTTTTTATGTTAGGTCACCAGTTATATCAAACATTACACACCCCTAAGGAACATCTAGGTTCAGTGGATGTTGAACATTTGTATGGAACAGCTGATTTTTTTTTCACGATTTCAAGATTGTTCCCATTGTAAAAGTTGTTTAATTTGCTTGTTTGAACAAGCACACAAAATTTGGTTCTCACTTAAAAGTAACCTTAACCTATATGTGGATATGAGTGCATTATTCATTAACTTGCATATTTAAGCAAGATATAGGTGATAAAAACAACTATAGATGGTACTTAATCATAAGTGAGTACTTACTTATAATCATTTGAAACAATCATCTAGCCAATTAAAATAATTATAGTTATAGGAGATTAGGCTTCGATTTATCACTGTTTATATTGGAGGGCCGCAGAAATAAATGTCTATAGGTTAATGATTTTTGGACTACCTAATTGCAAAGATATTTGGTAGGAAGCAGATCCCCCCACCCCCCGTAACGCGCCGTACCATTTTGAGCAGCTTATTTATTTAATTATTACATCGAAATACATAAATATAAAACCTAATACATAAATATAACAAAAAATAAACTAATACATAATACTCGTATTATTCACCAACATTAACAAGTTGCAACAATAACTCAGCCAACAAATAATCGACGTTATGTATGACATACAGTTCGGTTGCACATATTTCCGCAGTTTATTTTTAAAACCTAACCTGTTGATAGATTTTTGAGGACATTAGTTAATGTCGTTTAACATTGTCCTCTTTATTCACTGACAAAACTTGCATACAAATGATACACTTAATTTTGTTATTATTGCTGCAGATAAAATAGTCTAATATCCATTTCTCATTAAATGTGTGATTTTTATCACTTGTTTCTTTGCAGACACAATGTTTGTTATTTTGGTTAAAAACTTTGTGTGCAACAAAGAACAGCAATTACGTATTTAAACTACTCTAGGCGAGATAGCTCTCGCATAGAACGACAGATGAAAGAGGACGTCAATCGGCTACCAAACAAGTACAATTCAAGAATTTTCCGAGTAATATTGAGTGACAGAAAACTTTCATAATGCAATGACTTAGTGCACTGAATTTGAGTCTTTTAAATCAGTCGTTAAAAGAAATAAATAGTTATCGAAGTCTTTGTCAGTTAAGTACATTAATGTGAAGTTAATAAACTACACTACTACTACTATTATATTAAAAAAATAGCAATTCATTTATTTGAGATACTATAAAAATAAAATAAAATGTGATTTTTCCAAAAAATTGGGGTACTTGTGGTAGACTGGAAACATGTCGCAGGCCGTGGTTTGGACCCTCTTTTTATGGCGGGGTAATCTCGTTACGATTCAACAATGGGCTGAAAGCTGACAAGGCCGCCCCAAGGATATGCCATTGGACTCTGGTATACACCCCATACCTGGCTAAACCACCCTCCCAAGCTCCCGATTGTGCCTCCATTATTATAGGCTGTTTTCAGTAGCTTAGAATTGGGATCCCTAGAAGCTCGACCTCTGATCCAAGCGCGGTAAGCTAGCTGTTTGTTTTCAACAGCAGAGGCACACTCGCGATTGAACCAGAGGTTACGTCTCCCGGGTTGGTATCGAAGTTGGTATCGAAGAAGAGGTTAATTATTTATTATTACATCGAAAGTGAAAAGGTTTATCTATAGTCTATACTAATGTTATAAAGAGGAAAGATTTGTATTTTTGTATGTTTGTATTGACTAGGCACCGAAACTACTGAACCGATTTGAAAAATTATTTCACAAATAGAATGATACAATATCACTGAATAACACAGGCTATAAATATTTTCTTACAGGAAAATATGGAATTCCCACGGGAACAACGAAGATAACGCGGGCGAAGCTGCGAGCGGAAAGCTTGCAAAGATAAATTAATCGATATCCCATACAAATGTGTACTAATATTACGACATTACGTGACATAAATTTAAGTTGACACATAAATTAGTTATGTACCCAAACAACCGCTTGTTCAACTGTTGACATTCAGTTGTCTAAGATTAAAGGCGTTGATATTTCGAACGTCATCAGATAATCTCAAAGTGCTAGCCGATTGTACAGTGTATAGTATACACACTTCGGTTGTAAGTTGTAACTGTGTATGTTTACTGTTCTGCACGCTCAAATATTTGTTCCTCCCTTTGAAGTCATTTGAGCAATTAGTTGCTGTAGGTAATTAGCAAGTAAACGTTGAACTTCCTTGATTAGTCAGTGAACTGATAATTAAGGAGTTGGCAATCGACAATACTCATCTAGATTGTATAACGTTTTCTGTCAATGCTAATTTATAGAATTTCCGACAAACTCCTAAATCGTAAAATAAACTTAATCCGAGAAATAAATACGGCAGCAGAGGAAAATAATCTTTTGTATTAAAGTTTTTGTAAAGAAATTTTGTTATCACCTTATTACTCGTAGTTCTTCGGATAAAAACATTCAGATAAAAATTATTTGATGATTTAAAAAGGGGCCTGACTTGCACAATACTGATAAATACGATTAGTACTTTAATGTTTGTAAACAATTTATTTACTTTATAATCCTTTCTAATAAGAGACGCAAAGTGTTAAACATTGTCTTAAAATTAAGAAACGTTATGCAAGACGTCCGTGAAAGGAAAATTTATATTTTAAATAGTTTATTCATAAAAAACGACTTCAAAAGCACTGAAAAGTATTTTTATTTTCAATCACATAATATGGAAAGAGAATCAGACAGAAGACTGTGAGAAAGTTATTTTTCTAAGGAGAAATTTTTAATTGATTGACACAATATTGACAGATTGACGTTCAAATGTTCAGCCAGCAGTTTCCAAGTTCAAACGTCAGAACAATTGTTCTGAGCTTTAAGCAGACCATTCGCTATAATGTCAATCAATAACATCGACGGGCATAAAGCAAGTCTTTCAGGAATTTCGAAAATATTTACGAAAAAAAAATATGGTGGTGCTGGGTCAGCTAGTTTCTTATACAATTTAGTTGGCAAGCAGACTGCCCACCCGATGGCTTTACGATTACATTCACATAATAGTTAATGTAGTTCTTGTTAGGGTTGCAAATTTACAACGCGTACAAGGACACCTATATACGTTGCCATCTATACACGGTTATTTTTTTATCAACCTGGAAAATTTTAGGGACGCTTCAGGACACATCCATTATTATATAAAACAATAAAAAATAAATAAAAAATAAAAAAGTCTCAAAAAATGCTGCTCTCAACTAGTGCAGCATTTTTTGGATTTTGTAGAAAATTAATATAAAATTAAGTAAGTGATTTAATTTTTTATTCATATTTAAAACATTTTAATACCATGTCGTGAAGCCTCCCTTAAATTTTCCAGGGTGATAAAAAAATAAGCGTGTATACGCCTATATACGATGTCAAACCACAGTACAGTACCCCTAGTACGAACCACTCTCTTAATAGTATAGTAACCGTATTTACTTACTATGATATAAAATGGACAGCAAAAAAAAAACACTATGGTAAGACTATCGTGAGCTCGTTACGTAACGATAGTTTTTAACCGACGTCAAAAAAGGAGGAGGTTATCAATTCGGTTTATTTTTTTTATGTTTGTTAACTCAGTTTGTTACCAGTTTTGAACCGATTTCCAAAATTCTTTTTGTATTTGATAGAGTATACTATGGTCCCGTGGTCACCAAAGTCAGGATCGGATGATGGGATCCCATAGAAAATCGAGGAAAACACTAATTTTTAAATTAGGGTTTCTTTCACTAAAAAGATTTCTTTCACTAAAAAGTTAAAAATATTTTTTTTTATAAAAATAGAACCGACTTCAAAAACACTGAAAACTTAAAAATAATCTTCTTCTACATTGAAGTCGGTGACAAATTTTAACACTTTCTAGGAGATAATCGTTTGGCGCCGACTTCAATATAGAAGAAGATTATTTTTAAGTTTTCAGTGTTTTTGAAGTCGGTTCTATTTTTTTCTCACTGTAAAATACTCGGTGAGCGATAGATTACAATAGCTAGCTGTCGAATAAAACGATACGACATGTCAAAAGTGAGTTCGTGCTGACGATTTTCATACCTTATCTCTCATTAACTATACCATTACCATAACGATACCATTTAGTTCCTTAAACGACCGTAGCAACGCTGCTATAGTTTTCATACAAATAATACGATAACCATAACTAATAGTGGTTCGTGCTTGGGGCACAGTACGTAGAAACTATTATCTAATCTGTGGTATAGTTTACGTAGTAACTATTGTCTAATCTGTGGTATAGTACCCTATAATCTCACTGCCTTTTTCTGTCTTAACTTTCGAACAGGAATATAGCAATGCAAGCAGCACTGCTTCGCAGACGAAGATAGAGCCGCTACACATGCCGTCACCAGAGTCTCCCTCTGGTGATATAGAATGGAAATCAGGACTAAAACTTTATTAAAATTTAAAACTCATAAGTGAAACAACTATTAATTGGTTATAATAACAGCAACTATGAACCCATGCAGACGATTGCGGTTTTTTTATAAAACAAAGTTGGCAAACAGGCAAACTGCCCACGTACTGGTAAGTGGTAACAGTCACCTATAGTAAATGTAGCTCTAGTGAGATTTGCAGCAAATTTGCAACCCCCACAAGAACCGCAGTGTACGTAGCCAACTTGTGACATAAAGTGTAAAGTCACGGTAACCAGTAATTTCTCTGCCATATCTTACCTTTCAAACCGGAACACAGCAATGCCAACATTGCTGCTTTTTGGCAGAAATAGGTAAGATGAGGTACCCGATCAGGCGACCCTGGGTACGGAGTACCTACAGAGTCCCTCTGGTGAAAATCTCTAGTCTTTTAGGAGGACACTATACTATGATGGAAATCGTGTGGAAAAAACGTAAACGGTGTTTAGGACGATATAGCCAATGCATATTTTCGAACCGTAGGTATATTTTCGAGGTGCAGGTGCTTAGTTTTATTTTCTAAACATACTGGGATAATGTTAGCGATTCGTGTTGTTTCAAAATTACATTTGAGCCCAATGTCGCAAGCTACAGGCGTGGCTGACGCATGCGTTTATCTATTTCTCGAATCTAGATCGCCAGTAGACTTTTGTAGTGAAAGGTCAGACGGACCCGTCTGGGGAGATTGTGAAATTTCTACGGAAAAGGATTAGGCGGCTCGGCTCGGTAGGTAATGATTCGTTACATTCGATGCTATTAGGCGAAATCAATCCATTAGATATTGGTAAATATAAAGACTAAAATTCAAGGAAAAAGAAGAATTGGAAGCTGTAACTAAAAAAGTTGACGCAAATTATTGTTCTGATTGTAATTATATCTCATAGACTTTAATTTTCACACATTTTTGGGTCATAAGTTATTGGTAGAAATAATTACGTATTAACAATTGAATACATTTTTATGGTTCCGTTCCCAAAAAGAAAAAAAAACCGGAACCCTTATAGGATCACTTTGTTGTCCGTCTGACAGTCTATCCGTCTGCGTGTCTGTCCGTCTATTAGTAGCAAATATTAGGGTCTCTTTCAGCTGTGAAAGTTCAGACTTGTAAGTTAATATGACCAAAACTTTTTTACAAAAAATAAAAACCGACTTCAAAAACACTGAAAAATTAATAGTATAAGAATATTCACAGACTGCATCACATTTCTATATTGAAGTCGGTGCCAAATTTAAAGACTTTCTAGGAGATCATCGTTTGGCACCGACTTCAATATACAAATGTGATGTTGTCTGTAACTATTCTTATATTATTTTTAACATTTTCAGTGTTTTTGAAGTTGGTTACCATTTTTTGTAAAAAAAATATCCGTTTAGTGAATGAGATCATTTAATAATACGTGCCTATTGTATTTAAAAAACCAACCTTTAACTAAGCGTTCCAAAGGGAACTTTCAAGTTCAAGATAAAAAGTAGCATAATTGTCCTTTCTAAGGGCTTAAGCTATCTCTGTACCAAATTTTAATAAAATTGGTTGAGCGGTTTGGACGTGAAAGCGTAACAGACAGACAGAGTTACTTTTGGCATATATAAATATTAGGGATGAAACCAAGAAAACGTAGTAACTTTTTTAATATCCGGAGTTCAAATGTCAAAAACGAATGTGGTTAGAAAAAAACGAATCTGGTAGATCGCCGTAAAACTCGTAACTTTACAAGCAAACCTAGATCCAGCTTGCTCATGAATACCGATATTTTATTTGCCAAAGCATTCCAAATCTTTATGACTGTTTTCGCTTATTTTGCTCTCCGTGGTAATAGCGACGGAAAAGTGCTTCGTCGAACTAGTTTATTTCTAAATCGGATATTTTTAAATTTTATTTGGCCTCTTCGAACTGGATAAATGAAGATTTAAAGCATAAAAAGAAGAGATTTTTCACAAAATTTTCTGCTCAGTTTGGTTGGTGGTAATATAGGTAGCTAGCTACCACTGTCTTACCTAAGTTAGTCGCCATAATAACAATGTTTATAACATTCCCCCTCTAAAAAGCTTATTTTATTCACCGAAACCGTGAATAAAATGCACTTTTAATCACTTTTTTGTGTTTGAATTTAGAACACACCGATATATTCGATCTCCATCTCAATGCTGTACAACCTACTGCTGACAAAGAAAAATATCGATATTAAATATCTATTTTCGCTTAAATCTTTCTTTTTCTCGTAGTCATGGTAAAAAGTATAATATCCAACTTTTGAATAAAACGGATTTATACCGAGGACCGTGAATGACTCGCGTCGCTTAGGATTCTAAAACTTGAATCACTCCCTGTGGTCGTGATTCAGTCGTTAGAATCCTTCACTTGCTTGTGATTCGTCTATGGCCCTCGCTTTAAATCCATCCTTTATTTACTAGTTGCATAATATTCTATTAAAGCATTGTTTGTAAGGAGCGTCGGCGGCGCTATGGACTCGGCACTGGCCTTCCAATCGGGAGGTCCGCGGCTCGATCCTGCCATGTATCAATGTGTTTTTCGTGTTTCGAATTTCATAGGTATGTACATTAATCCGGCGCTCTTACGGTGAAGGAAAACATCGTGAGGCAACCTGCATACATCTGCGAAGAAATTCAAAAGTGTATGTGAAGTCAAAGGCCTCAACACCTAACTTAAGGTAGGCTCGAGCCCCTCGGTGTGGACGTTATGACCTGTGATGACTATAGCATTGTTGCGTTCCGACTATTAGAGGTAAAGATAGCCAGTTCCTCAGCTATTAAGGCGAAGTTTGCTTCCACCGTCGGTCTTAATATCACTTACCAATAGCTTCCCAGTCGTATGTGAAAAAAGATAGAGAAGGTAAAGCGGTAAACTATAAATAAACAATAAAGAAAAAAAAGGTCTCGGGAGAGGATCGAACCCGCGTCTACAACATACCGTGTTAACGCTTTGACCACTTCGGCACCGAGTTCTTACCAGCCCCGACGAAATCTTTAACTGTATCGACCTCTTTTGAACTTTGTTAAGCCAAAGTCACCCAAGGAAGTCTTTATTCACTCTTAATAACTACGTATCAACATCCAACTTAGAAATCTTAATAGATTTCTTGAAAATTGGTTAAGAATAAAGCAGACGTACAAATTTTATATAAGTATAGAACTTTGCATTTTCTTTAAAAATGCTAAATAAATTGAAAAATCAACAAAGAAAAAAAAAATGCAATGTTCTATATAAAAGACTTGGTTTCCGCTCGCGACTTCGCCCGTGTTATTAT
The DNA here is from genome assembly GCA_963935595.1 of Schoenobius gigantellus. Lineage (NCBI taxonomy): Eukaryota > Metazoa > Arthropoda > Insecta > Lepidoptera > Crambidae > Schoenobius > Schoenobius gigantellus. The sequence goes on along the minus strand of OZ012553.1, from coordinate 23,878,528 downwards.
AGTTTTCCCGTGGGAATTTTATATTTCTCCGTAGGAAAAATAATTTTGTAGTCTATATTACTCAGGATAATGTAGCATTCTATTGATGAAAGACTTTCTCAAATCGGGCCAGTAGCTTCGGAGCCTATTCAATACAAACATACAAAAATATAAATCATTCCTCTTTATAATATTAGTATAGATGTAGGTCATGTAACCGTACGTGGTCTCTAGTTGATGAAACCACCCTTTGACCTAGAGGTCCGGGGTTCAATTCCTAATGAGGTCACAAGTTTTTCTGCTTTAACTAACTAACCCAAGTTTGTTAGTATAATAACAATGTTGTGTTCCGAAAATTAGAGGTAGAGAGTATAATAATCAGTTGTTGAGGAGCCCAGGTAAATCTCACTTCCATCTTCGGCCTTACCCCATAACTCATAAGGCGAGATGAAGGCTAAGAGCTTCCCTGTTGTGAAAAAAAAGTTAATCGGACATTACATTTACAGCAAAAACACAAGTGCAACGACCTATTCTCGATGATTCACCTCAACAGTGAACTATGATGCAACTGTTGTAAATAAATAAACTCTGTGGCCGATGGTCTCAAGAGTTCGAGGTATATTTACCCATCCTCCGTTAATTATGATGAGCGTCGATGTACGAAATTAATATGGACTTGATCTACGATTTGACTTTTTTAATTATTTTTTTTTTCATTGCAGAAAGTTGGCAAACAAGCAAACTGCCCACCTGATGGTAAGTGGTAACAGTTACCTATAGTACATGTGGCTCCTGTGAAATCCGCAGCAAAACTGCAACCCCCACAAGAACCACAGCGTATGTTGCCAACTTGTGACTTAGGATGTCAAGTCACGGTACCCAGTAATTTCAGTGCCATAATATATCTTATCCTTCAAACCGGAACACAGCAATGCAAGCACTGCTGCTTTGCGGCAGAAATAGGTAAGACTTACCGTCAATTACCGTGAAAGAAATTACCGTCAATTACCGTGGGAGCAAAAAAGTTTTGTAAAATGTTTCTTTTATCACGTGAATTATTACAAGCCTTTATTTGACTTGCAATGTATGTATGTATGCATGTATGTTCGGGTCAAATCCTGCGAGTTAAATTTGACCCGATTGCCAGTGTCCGATTGAGCTGAAGTTTGGAAGACGCCTTCAGTTCTGATGATTATGCAATTACGCATAGTTGCAAATCCAAAATGGCCGTTGTAACAAAATGGCGGATTACATATTTTTGTACAACCCTCGAGATATAGGTATCAAATGAAAGGGCTTGACTTGCAGAATACAGTGTACTATAAAAATATCCAAGATGACCGCTGACACAAAATGGCGGATTACATTTTTTGTACAACACCCACAAGGGAATAAATGAAAGGACTTAGCTTGTAAAATACAATACACCGTGAAACACACATATAAAATGAAAAAATATTACATAAATTAATAGTAGATAAATAACATTTTTTAAAAAGAATGTTTTATTTTAATGTTCTAAAAAGAGGAAAATAAACTTTAATTTTTTACATGGCACAATTTTTATCATGATATGAAAGCTTGTCGTGAGATTTACCTATTTTCTGAAAATATATATATGTTTCTTAGAATTACTAATCAAGTTAAATAGGTACTGTATTATTTTTTTATCTACCTTTTCGCCACAAGCTTTTTTATTATCACAAAAAATATGTCATGAAATAAATTAATGTTTATTTTTCTCGTTCTAATGCATTAAAATAAAAGCTTGTTTTTGAAAATGCTTTTTACTATTCATTTTTATTACCAAAATAATTTCAATTAAAAGACGATTTAGCAAAACGAAATAGGGCTATAAAAATATTGCCAAATAAACTCATACCTACAGATGCCTACAGTAAGCCTTCTGAGATTATCGTTTAAGACAATTATTCACATTCTTTTCACAGGAATAAAATGCAAAGTTAATAATGTATATATCGCAGAAATGTTTCGCGTCCATCCATTCGTGAGTTGACGTTAGGCAGGCAGACGCATGGTATTTGCTTCATGGGCAGACGAGTCTAGCGCGCGTGATGAGGAATCGGTGTCAATAAGTTACTGGTTCAAGGTGACTCGCTACTCATCTTTATTATGAATGGACTGAGATGTTTGTTATTCAACATATTACGGTTGTGAATGTGAATAATTAATTTCGCTAGATTACACTATTGTTATGTCACCGGCTGTTTAGACAATTTTAATGGCAAGCACAGTGAATATAATACCGCAGTAGTTTAAGTTATGTGAAATAATTTTAAATTACCTTACTGGTTATACGTATAGTGTACATGCATGATTTAGGCTTATAATCGGTAGCTTTGCGCTTTTTTTCGACATATATATTTTAATAAAGTTATCCAAATTATATTGTCTATACTAATATTATAAAGAGGAAATATTTGTTTGTTTGTTTGTATTGAATAGGCTTCGAAACTACTGAACCGATTTTGATGAAAGTTGGTATAGGGAACAAAGACTAATTTTTCTACGGGAAAAGAATCCCACGGGAAAACAAAAATAACACAGTCGAAGTTGCGAGTGGAAAGCTAGTAGTTTATAAGTTAGGTATCGGATATGAATAATTTATATCGCATGCGACAATTTCAGCTCGTCTGATTTCAACCAGAAAAGCATCAGAGAGACAGCCAGCCTTTAATGTATTACGGGGTTTCATTCATTCCGACCCCATAAACAGTCGCAACAAAACTACTCGGAACAATGACCTGCCTTGTTTTATTACTATAAATCTCTTCATTCCCCTCTCTATTTGCATAAAGTGGGTGCAAAAGATAACCACAATGTACGGGCTCGCTTTGTTAATTAGCCATTGTAAAAATTCCATGCCAAGGCAACACAAAGCCCGCCCAAGCGTTGCGAAATTGTGAACTTAAAATTATACCCTTTTTAATAATTGCGAATGTGACGTGAAATGTGACCTTTTTGAGACGGAACGGTGTCGAAGTTTGATAGCGAGTTGCCGGTTAATTATGCTATTGGCAGCCGTCCATGAAAGCGAGCTGCCTTTTCTGTTTACACATTGTTTGAGATTTGCGTTAACTTAGTGCTTAGAGTAATGCTTCTGGTTGTTTTATGGGCTAATTATAATTATTCTTTTCTGTTCAATTTTGACTGCGCTCTTTTAAAGGGTTTGCTAGATCGATTAGTTTGCTGTTAATTATCATAAACCACTTCGTAGCAGTTAGATAATTATACTAGTCAGTGACGAGTAAGCATCAGGAACTCTGCAAGGAACAGTAACGCCTACTCACAGTAGCTGCCAAGACGTCTGTATTTGACAATTTTTTCATATAATACCTATTTAATTATTTTACGTTCGCTTTTAGCTTTACCTTTACTAAGAACTCGCTTGCTCTGTAATGTATGAACTTACCGAGCCAACAATGTTCCCATCTGAACAAGTCTTAACTGAATTCATCCATGCTGTTACGGATTTCTAAGCCCACTGTGCCGAAGATATGCGACCGAACTTCGGCGTGCTTGCGTTTGCAGTGCTAGCAACACACTAGCAACACATTTGCCGAAATTAAGTCACGTTTATTTGTTCAACCGAATTTCGGTCGGGCGTAAATTCGGCGGCAACGTATATTCTATGGCAATTGTATGGTAATGTACTAGGTCAATTTCTTCTTATCTACGAGAGATCTGTGTCCAGAGAACTTATGTCCAGGGTGCTCAATTTTTTTTTCATTTATTGTTGAACCACAAACAAGCTTACAATACTGTTTTACTTAAATATATTTAAGTAAAACAGAATTGTATTTTTACAATTGTATTTTAATTCTAATATACTACGTAAGAATTAAAATACAATTGTTTATTGTAAACCTAACGGTGATGGTTACATTTTGTGTATGTAATTTTTCAAATATTAGTGTGAAATCCGCTAGTAGTATTATAATAGTATAAAATATAATATTTGTCTGTAAATAAATAGTAAAAAAAATGTTGTTGGTGTGTAATTAAGTCTTTTTAAGGATGATATGATAGTGAACCAAATAATAGAAAAATATGTTAAGTGTGATTACTGTCTGCTTTATTGATGAGATAAAATATCAATCACCTATCTCTTATAAGACTGATAGCTACATAAAAATATGTCTATTTTATTAAATCTTTTATTGTATGATTCGACAGGGCGGCGCCGGCGCAGCGGAGACCGGATGCCAGCGTTAGTGCGAGTAGATGGGACATGAAATAGTGGTTTATGCCGTGATGAACGCATCTGTGCCCGCAGGGGTAATTTTATGCTACTCTATATTTGGTTACTTTCCTCTATTTTGTTTTTGTAGACGTGTAAAGTTAATATATTTAATACATCACACCGTTAACTTTATATCTTAACGTGATTGCACATATATGTACAATTATTAATTATCTATATGTACCTACCTAGGGGATGGCTGGAAGAGATCTCTTCTAAAAGAGAGAAGCTCGATACACGCTTTTTAATATCTCCAAATTTTTATGTTGAGCTGAAAGGGAATTGTTCAGTTTATATGGGTGCTTTGGCTAAACATAAACAGCAACCAAACTTATTAAAAGTTGTCAGTTTTAATTCTTTGTATCTAAAAATATGTAAATAAAGCAATATAATCGCAGGAAAGTCTAGTTATAAGCCCAAATAGGCAAACGTAATTTTCCAGTAAGAAGTTGCTAATGTTTGTTGTATATTAGTCTAAAATTTTATCATTAGTAATAAAAACATATAATTATTATTCGAAATTACATTACCAACCATTGTTTTTATTAAATTATACCGGGTATAAGTGACGGTGTCCTATTTCTTTTAACAATGAGTTCAGACCAATGTTAATATTTGTTTACCGATGATTATTTTTCCCGGAAAAGCTTTTAAAGCGAAAAAAAGGAGTTTTCATTTTTAATTTTTATTCATGTTACGTAATGTATTATGGCGCGCCGGCATCATTTTTGTTCCGCTCACACCGGTGCGCTGACGTTCGATGACCCAAACAGGTGATTCCGCGCGCAGTATGAAGAAAATTTTGTTTGCATAGTGCTTAAAACAGTTAAATACAAATAATTATATTGTGATTTTAAAACTTGTTCAGTATACCCGGATCTCCTATGATTATTACATTTTAGCCATAAGATTTATTTACCGATATATAAAAAAAATACAAAAAATATCTGCAGCCTACTGTACTTAAAAACTCGCGGAGCCGTTGAAACTAATTTTCAATTTCCGTGGACCCGCCTGGGAATAGTTGTATGGGCGGTATTTTTTTGAGATCAAAGGATTTGTGGAGCGCTGGGAATTTGCCGATGGAAATGTAATACGATTTACATTGCGAAGTTTATTTTTTATGTAATTATTGCTTTTTTTACAGTATATAATTTGTAAACGTTAACTGAGTTATATTACACCAGAAAATTTAGAAAAAAATAATAAAAAATAGGTAAAATTTATGAATTTTCCGGGAGAAAATTTTAGTGATTTTCAAATTATTATCACGGTTTGAACTCACTGTTAAAAGAAATGGGACACCGTCACTTATGCCTTGTATATTTTTATATATTTCTTGGGTACTAATACTGAGGTAACATTCTTTTTTTTAAAGCATCTATGTAGAACGATGGTGCTGCGACAGTAAAAAAATCGATTTGAGATCGATCGATTTAATACAAAATATCCATTTTGATTTTCATAGTTGCATAAATAAGTTGTTATTTACAGTAAAAATTGTGTTTTCTATGTTTACGTTTGATCAAAGCTATATAAATAAACGACTTCACATAAGATGTCTTATACGGGAATTAATATTTTTATCGTCAGATAGGTATCGATTTTTTGTTAGCAATTAATCATTTTTATTGCATATTTATGATGGTATTATTGATGGTTTCACTTTTATCAATTAATAGTACTACTAAATTCAAATAGATTATTTTATCGTTAACTTTCCGGCGACGAGGATGTGAAAAATATTTTTATTACATTTAATTATATCTACTTAACAGTAAAAATATTTTTCTTAATAATTTGTTCACGAATAGCCGAAATTGAACAATACCCTTTGGCACCGACTTCAATCTTTTTAAAACGTTATAATATTTATGAGTTATTTTTTTGTGTTTTTGAAGTTGGTTTTAAATTTTTGTATTTTTTTATTTTAACCTTTTTAGTTAATAAAATACCAGCTCACCGAAGTAACCTAAAAGAATACAACCTATGGTAATTAGGTACATGCACAATATGCATTAAAAAAACTGACATATAATTTCCTAAAATACAAGAATCCTTTCACTATCAGCTCGGCTCATGACTACTAGACATAAATACCGGAATAGCGAAGGTTTCCCTCGATTGTCCTGAGATTCCATCACCAGATCCTGACTTTGATGACAATGGGACCAATCAGGAAGTATTACCTCTCCTACAAAAAAAAATCCATATCGTTTAATAATAAATTATAAAGTTCACTATGAGGTAACAAACATAAAAAATATACAGTCAAATCGATAACCTCCTCTTTTTTGTAATGTCGGTTCAAAAGGAATCGCGTGATAATTCGCTTACGCTAAAAAACAAGACGCAAGCGCTAAATAATTATGACAAACAAAGTTAAAAAGCTACCACATTTGTTTTTGCAATATAATGTGGGCCTTTTACAATAGCTTTTTGTAATAATTCGTAACCTGATTATGCATAACGCGAACCAGAATCAGCTTAATGCTATTAGCATTTAAAACAGTCAAAGCTTTCGCAATAAAAGATAGCTAAGTGTATACATGTTATTGTGCGAGGCGTGAGACGCTAGCAATGCCCACGTTTTTACATCTATGTAAGTACAAGTGATTGAATTTGGTTGCAGATTATGTTTCGAAATTTCAACTTAAATGAACTAAAATAGTAGTTTGTGTCACAAGGGACCAAAATAATGTATTGAGGGCGAGAGCGAATCCTTCGCGCGCGCGCTTTTTTTATTACCGGCCAGGACTTTATCGAAGTGAATTGCGTTCAAACTTTTTAATCAAAATAATGTTCCACAATCAAAAGTCATTTCGTCTCTGTTACTAAGTGCACCGGAATGACCCATTTTGGTCGCACTTATCAAGGAACCCTTCGCCTCTTTTCGAATAGATGGGATGAAAAAGATATTTCTGTTAACATCGGGAGCTTAACAATCCCTGGTGCTTTAAAAGAGGCGTGAAGGAGCACCTTGCAGATCGGCAAGATGAGAGTGGCTAGTGTAGCGTGTATTATCTCTCCTGTCCACTAGCTATCTTCGCATTTGGACTCTACTTCCACTAACCGGGGAATGAAGTCATTGCTAGGCCCATTATAAAAAAAGTTTACTCGCCGATTAGAACTAGACGTTCGACAATCCATTCGACAACAAAGGCGATATACATGATTTTTCAATATGAAAATTTTTGAAAAAAATAACAGGTAACTGAACATCCCAGTAACATTTAAGGGTATGTATCTATCAGAAGTAGAGATTCTGTAGGAAAAATATTAGGGCTAACAAACTTACTTTTTTCCCATACAAACTAAATAAATTATTTTTGGTATTAAGTGCTGACAGCCCTACGTAAGCGTACGAGGAATACTACGCTCACGTCATACAAACTAAATAAATTATTTATTGGGATTAAGTGCCGACAGCCCTACGTAAGCGTACGAGGAATACTACGCTCACGTCTGTTCTGTGACATTTTGTGTTTAAATTTCTTTTGTGCTAAGAGCTAATTATGGTTGTCACTTGAAAGTTTTTGCTTTCAGTTTAAAATCAAATAACTCTGAAAGTATTGGGGTTTCAGGTCTCAGACAAGCACCGAAGGTCCATTTAGTATCAAACGTATATGCCCCTTATATGTTATTGGGGTCTTTAGTTACACCCGGTATATTTAAGCACTTCTAATAGGTACTTTCCGTTTTTATTTATTTGATAACTAACCATTATAAATCGTCTGTTATATAAAAGTTTTTTTCTGTAAACTTGCTTATTGTAATACAAGAAAGACTATTAAATATATAACTTTAAAATTCTTCAATAAAACAATGGAAATGCCTAGGCTTTTTCCATTATAATTTAGATTTTGTAATGTAACATTCCAATATCTTATAAGCTTATATTAAAATTTTAAACTTCTATTTTAATTTTGAATAATATAAGATTCAATATACATGATCAGAAAATATTATTTTCACCTCTCTACAGAACAAAATAGTTTTTTTTTTCAAAAATAAAATCTTTCTGTGATTCAACAGTGAGCAAAAGGGATTCGAATTTCCGGGCACCAAAAGATCGAGGTGAAAAGTTGTAGGTAATATTCACACGAGAGCATTTTTTATGTTTAAGGGCGTTTGTGCGTGTGATATTCTATGTTTGTAACTGCACCCACGATACAGGAGAAAATCCTAGTGTGGGGCGACGTTTTTTAAAAAAATATGTCTCATGCTCTTGAATCCCTCACTGTGTTCAGTCGTCTAAACTCATTTGCTAAGATCATGTTCCAATTCTATACTACTCGTCACTTCGTTATTAAAAATCAGCACTGGCAGCAAAAAATAACCCTTACCCTTTATGAAAAAAATTAATACTGTGAAATCATGAAATTTTTGATAATTGCTAATAAGACTGCTTAAAAGTTCTCATTATCACAGACGGCCTTATTAATAAAAATTTTACTGCTTGGATCATCCTCGGATTAGTTACCCCGTATTTTGTCTTGTTTCCGCACATGTCGGCATAATTATGTCAAAATAAGACAAAACACGGATTAACTAAACCGAGGCTGATTCAAGGAGTAAAATTTTTATTAATAGGATAGAGTGTTTGGATACAGCTCTTACACCTAGGGATGCAAAGTTTTTAAAAATATCGATATCGATATATCGCTCTAGTACGCCGATATTTTGATATTTTATTGATATTTCTCCTTTTTTAAAAGCTTAATATAATCCAATATAGTTTAGTCTCTCTACACGATGGGCTCTGAGGGTGATCATTCGCTGTACACTGTTGTGTTGACTCAACAGTGTATCTCTATGACACACACACTCTACGCACCACAGATTACAACAATAGATTATAGTCGAGAACAGAATAATTTATTAGACATAAGTGTTGCCAGTAACAGCATTTTTCACGGTTTTTTGAGTAAGTATTTTAATTTGGGTTTTCGATATTTTGTCACAATATCGAGTTTTTTTCGATACTGATATACCGATATCGGCGTATCGTCGATATCATTAAATATAGATATATATAGACTTATATCGATATTTATTGCTTTTCCGATATATCGTAGCATCCCTACGTTACACCATCAGCGAGTATGTAACGTCCTCTTTGTTTAAAGTTTAACGATAAAAATGGCGCTAATTACCGTCACAAAGACAAAATTAATCACTCATCTAAACCAGATAATTCACCAACAATACGTTGTGCGTGTCGCAACGCGATGTTAAGGCCGTGCAAATGTTAACCGGTCGACAGTAGTCCCATGGATCATTACTTACGCAACCGACGTAATTGTGGCGATTTGCATAGTCAAATGTGTATGTTGTCTAGTTCTTGATAGGACCGGGTGTGTGGTTGATAGCAGCGTTGCTATTGCAGAAAATCCTTGTTCCAGTTCGAAGGTGTGGATGTGGTACAAGTATCAGTGTTTAGGATAGAGGACAGGTGTTAAGGGCGAAACTGGTTGTTTCAGAACTAGAATAAATTCTGAGAAGTTAAATTTCTTAGAACAATTTCTCGACGTAGAGTGTAAGAGTGGGTCATTGAAATTCTTAATGTTATGGTCAATCATTTTAACTCATAACATTTTTAAGCGTAACTCGGTCACAATGGTTTTTTATTTTTATGATAAACTAACTGTCCACCCTGGCCTCGCACGGGTAGGTATACTAAAACCCTTTTGACAATACAAAATGTAAGAAACCATAGATTTGAAATAACCTGAATGTCAATCTGTCAATTTCGTCCATGGATTTAGTAATAGCATGGTATTATGTTTTGATTAATAAGTCCATGATTTCGTCACCTTTCGTATGAAAACTTTTACATTCATAATTCTTACTTTTTTGTATAGTATGTCAAACATTTTCTTTTATACAAAGAATTGTCCTCTGACAATAATGAATACAGCAAAATAAGACAACCGATTTGGTGCAGTCGTTTTGAAGTTATGGGCATAAATACATTTTGATGATGCATTTCATACATTTATTTAGGTTGCTGACTGTACAAAATGTCACAAGTGAAACAGCTATAGTTAACTATGTAGTATGTATTGCAGGCTGCAACTTTTATTTTCGATGTTATAAGTAATAGGCATGCATTTGTTAACCGACTTCGAAAAAGGAGTAGGTTCTATGTTCGGCTGTATCTATTTTTAACCGACTTCAAAAAAGGAGGAGGTTGTCAATTCGATGCGTATGTTTTTTTTGTGTATGTTACGCGATTACGCCGCCAATTGTAGACCGATTTTCAAAAATCTTTTTGTAATCAATAGAGTATACTCCAAGGGTGGTCCTATGGTAACCTAAGTCAGGATCTGATGATGGGATCCCATGAAAATCGAGGAAAACCCTTAAATTTTAAGGTGTGTCCAACGTGTTTTGTGTGTATGTTACGCGATTACTCCGCCAATTGTTGACCAATTTTCAAAATTCTTTTTGTATTCGATAGAGTATACTCCTAGGGTGGTCCCAAGGTAATGTGACCCAAATGCTGCTCCTCTCCGACGTAGACGGTTGGGCGGTAGAAGGCGGGCTTTCGCAGCCCACCTCCCATGACCGCCCTTGGTGTGGCCTGCGCGCTAGGGTGGCTCCTGATGCGCGTGATTATAGGCCCCCCCGTCTGGGTATTACCCCCATGTTCGGGGTAATAACCCCGTAAAGACCCGGCCCGTAGCTGGCTGGGCTGTCCCGGGGTGGTTCGGAGAACTGGGGTTACCCAGACCCCGGATCACCCAACTATGGACAAGAAGAACATCGAGGTTGGTTTAGTGGGTATGCCCCGCAATGAGCTGGGCGAGTCCCACACACGCCTGTCGACTAGCCATCGGCAGGTACGGTGCGCAACAGCATTCCACCTCGTAAAAAAAAAAAAAAAAAAGGGTGGTCCCAAGGTCACCAAAGTTAGGATCTGATGATGGGATTTCATCAAAATCTCACTAAAAACATTTCAGTCACTAAAAAGTTAAAAATATAAAATATTTTTCAAAAAATAAAAACTGACTTCCAAAACACTGAAAAGTTAAAAATAATATAAGAATAGGTACAGACAACATCACACTTCTATATTGAAGTCGGTGACAAATTTTAAGACTTTCTAGGAGATCATCGTTTGGCACCGACTTCAATATAGTTAGAAGTGTGATGTTGTCTGTACCTATTCTTATATTATTTTTAAATTTACAGTGTTTTTGAAGTCGGTTTTAATTTTTTGTAAAATATTTTTTATGTATGTTCACCGATTACTCCGCCATTTATGGACCGATTTAAAAAATTCTTTGAAATCGAAAGAGTATACTCCCTAGGTGGTCCCATTGTCACCATGTCATTATCTGATGATGGTATCTTATGAAAATCGAGGAAAACCCTTGAATTTCATAATCACGTCCAACGTGTTTCATGTTTTTTCTTGAAATATTCAGGTATTTGCGTCTAGTAGTCATCATGTCATGTTACTAAACTAATGATGGAAGGTTTCTGATGGGTTAGGAGTTCAAGAATAATTCTTTCGAAACTGTTTAGAGCGAAAGACGTTTAATTAATTATCCTGGTGTTAGTTGCATTAAAAACTTCGAAGCTTTTAAACCAATCGTCTCGAAAAATAATTTAGTCTGACGAACTGATACTTTTGTTCTAATGTAACACTTATCCATTTTCTATAAACTATAGTAAACATTTTCAAGGAATACTCATTTTGTGAGTAACATGAGCTCAACGAAGAATTATAATGAAATATAGCCCAACGTGGATAGTATCTTCAGCCAATACAATACAATATTGAAGCCACGTCCGCTATGTTCCGGTCCGATATCTTAAATAAAAAACTGGAGTCCACTTGCGATTTTCGATCACAGCACAGATTCACGACACGTACGTAATGGAATTTGTTACTGTTTTATGCGCATTGCGCTAACCATGTCCCATTCTATCAAAGTTATGGTTAAAAAAAACATTATTTCTGAAAAATGGTCTCGAAAATTCTGCAATATAATATAACGCACTCACACACAAACATCACACACCACATACACATATACACGCATGCACACATATAACCATGTACATACACTCATACAAATTTATATACTAATAATCTATAACATCTATACGTATATTGGATCGATTTAATGGTGGTGATGAGATAGCCGTACTAATAGATCATTGTATAACTTTTTCTCTATGTTTAATGTTTACCATAAGTACCACCATAATTCTATTACACGAATTCCCAAAAAAACAGATATTTATCTTGTTTGGGAATTACTGGACAATATTTCTGATTGTCATTTTTACTTTGTTTCTTATGTAGTATGTAGCCTGCATTACATTATAAATAAGCATTTAATATACTCGTACAACCTAGTTTGTAACTGTCGCTGTCGTTCATCGGTTGAGATACAGGATCTCTCTAGTTCGATTGATGGATGGTGGTGATGGAACAAATTTTGAATCAAGCTGTAACTATGTACCCATAAGAAGCAATCAATAAAGTTTTATTATTATTATTATGGTATTATGTTTTGTCCATGCCCAATTAAATATTTTCACATGGTAGACCGATCCAGTCGGAAGACTCGGAAGTCGTGTCGAGATCCTTGGGAAGGCAGGAAGATACATATTTTTGGTTGAAATAATGTTTATTTTTGCTTATGACAGGGAACCTGAAGCCCTACCACTAACCAAACCACTCAGAATCGAACCCCGCACCTCCAAATCGTAACCATCCAACAACTAATAACAGCTTTGCAGCGTACATAGGTATGAACGAGTATTTTCCACTGCACTGCGTTGTTCGCCACTTTGCCGTGTTTCAGCGTATTTATTTTATGAATGAGATTAATGCTTTTATTACTTTATGTTTTTAGTGGCGTAAAGACACGTGAAATGTGAGAAATTATTTTTATTTCTACCTAAATTGATTATGTTGCTGACACTGAATATATAGCTCCCGTAAATTTGGCTCCACTTTGAAATTTTATCCAGTATAGTTTATTATAATCCATCCATATAGTTCATTATATCCAGTATAAATTACTTATATAAATAAGTATATTACTTTTTTATATTATTTAAATAAGAATATTTCGTTGTGGCTTTTTGAAACTGTAAAGACGATATAGTCGCAAAGCTTTCTTCAGCTCAGTAAAGCAATCGAACCTGCTTAAAAGCAAACAAGGACGCTCACACCATTTCCTCTCTGATATCAGTTCTGACTAGTTCTGAGTATAATTCAGTTAATTACATTATAGAACGAAGCCTTACTTTCGCAGCCATATTGGTTGGCATTGAGCCAAGCGGTTAATGTCAGATGCTTGCTGTGTTGCGTATTTACACCTTCCGGTTCCTTCCTGACCTATTTGTACAACTGTTACTCCGCCAGCCTTTTGATGTCGTGTTTTATTTCTTTTGGAAGGTTACAATTATAAATACGTTTTTGTGTTATTTTTATCCGCTGTACGCTATACAGGTTTTGCTCGTGATGTTTATGGCTTCTTCGAGTTGTGGAGGCGATTAATTAACTATATATTTTATGTACTAAGTTGCCGTATACAGAGTGGAATTTTGTAATGCCAGCTGGAGGGAAAGGTACTTACTCTAAAATACTAGAGACAGCAAATTTCACTCAAAGAAAACATTATTTAATTTTTAAATAGAAACAAAACTGCATTCAAAGATTTTCGAAAATTCACTTGCCACATACGAGAATCGTACCGGCCAAAATCCAAAGAATAACAGTCTGAAAATTGATGGCATCAATCAATTGGGTTGATACCCGCGTACCGGGAGACGCAGCGTTGGTAGGCCCCCCCACAAGGTGGACCGACGATCTGGTGAAGGTCGCGGGAAGCCGCTGGATGTGGGAGGCGGTGGACCGACGGTATGGAGATCCTTGGGGGAGGCCTATGTCCAACAGTGGGCATCTCTTGGCTGATATGATGATGATGATGATGATCCTGTACAGTGGGAGTGTATGTGAAAGAATTACCTCCAGTACCTACTTTAATAAATAGGCTAAATTTTATGCCGAAAATTATATGGTTTTCGGAACGTGGGTGACATCAAGAGACAATAATGTAAGTGATATGATAATGATACTCACATAATATAAAAATTATCCTATTTGAAACGCGTATTATTATGATACACGACGTGATAAATAAATAATGTTTCTCGGTGTTTTTACACAAATATTAAATTGAATTCAATATGTTTAGGACTATGTATACACCTACGTATGAATTAAGTATGTGGATCACGGCCGGTAAAGGGTCTAGTCATATAAGTACCTATCGAACTAATCCTGGTATGAATCAGAAGGTAGAATTTATAGTGGCAGGCACAAATAATTGTGGTTATTTTCTTGTATGAGGCTTTGGTATTTGACAAGGGACAAACGCCGACTAGCTTAGGAATGTTAGCTACGAATGTTGATATGACATTTATAGTTACTTTTTTTTAGTTATAATTACCACAGACTCGTGGTCCGTGCGTTTGTTATTTTAATTTTCTTATTGATCTATGTATTCTTAGTCCGACTACTCTACTCTTATATCTAGGGTGAGTTGCGCATCACCTAAAATTGAACTATTCTACACGTTCTTTTGTATATAATAAAACATTATACAGATACACACACATATATATACATACACATATACATATAGATACATACATACACACACATACATATATACACACATATGCTAACTATGTCCATACTTATATTCAAATAAGTATAGACTAATATCAAATATAAATCTATAGTGACTTAGAATGATATCGATTTGCTGATCGTTTTGCAGATATTCGTTTTGATATAAAAACTAATCATGAAAATGATACAAAACACAAAAAATCTTGGATTTATCTGAAGTTAACAGAAACGTGAAGCGTGAACTTTGCATTTCAAATAAAAAGCTACACATATCCTTAGTCAATCAAACTTATTTGAAACGATTTGTGGTAATTATTTGACTGAATTGTTTCTTAAATCGTAGATGTTAAGCTAATCAATAATACCAATTACTAAAACTATGTGTTTTGCAAGGGAGTTTGCAAGAGTGAAAAGTATTTTCTAAACATTCAAAGCAATATGCAATCGTAGACAATCTTTGTGAATTTAAGTAGCAGTTATTAAAATCATGCAACGATTACCTTGTCTAAAACAGGACACAGGATAGCCTACATTCACTTAAAATTTCAGAATAACTATTTGCAACCACGTGTGGTAAATTAATTTTAACTGACTTTAGTCTGTACCACCATGTAAATGCTCCGTTTGTGGGTCACATATGCAATTAAGCAAGCAACTATAAACTAGGGCTAAAATGTCCTTAGCTGGCTTGGTGCGTAGCTAAGAAAAGAAAATATGTATAACTACGCACTTTCAAGGATAAATTTAAAAAAGTAGGATCATACTTCTTATGCACAATACTAGAAAAGCGATCCATTTGACATTAACACATTAGCTTTTATTTTTATTTCTCTTAAGCATTGGCACATCTAGGGGTTTTTTCAAGGAAGGCCCGGCTTATGATTTTTATGTGAAGTTCTCAGTATTTTGGCGTCCATCATAGAATTTTGAACCGGTAGCTTCAAAATTCTATAATATATCCGTAGCTCTTGGGGTAAGCCCTAAACCATACTGAGGTTGGCATGATCAAGGGAACTGAACATAGTATCTTTTTTAGCTTTGGTAAGTAAATAAAGTGATTAATTGTGGTACCAATAAATAATAAAATTCATGATTGGTTACTCTAGTATTAATAATGTTAATAACATAAAGTACCTTCTAAAAATTTAAATAAAGTACTCCTCTGATTTTGCTTAATTAAGTTGTTGACATGAAATAACTTTTTACTGCTCTATCTTATTGCTGTCAATTCGAACCAAAGACAAAAAAGGGGCTTGTACTTAAAAACAAGTTTTATTACAATTAATCCAAGAAAATTCGACATACTTAATTATAAACTAAATTATTATACTTAGCATAACTATAAGACATAAAATTAAAACTTAACTAATTCAGCATCTTTTAATACATCACTCCACTTCAGAGAACCCGGCTCTTAACATCTTGTCTTCTCTTAAACAACAAAGACTCAACACAAATCAGAGATTAACACTATCCACAACACAAAAGAGTTTCACATAGTCTTTAGATTAGAAAAGCATGATTCACTTTGTGCCTGCAAAGCTTTCAAGTGTTTTTGTTCTTTCTTATCACCAACTGTCGCTTCTTGGCGCTGGGGGTGGCCTGTAAGAAAAAATTACTCGATTCACTAAGTTTATTAGTAAAAAAAGTATATTAAATTGTAAAATATTAACGATTTCAAAATTTATCAGTAAATAATAATAATAATCTGTAATGTTCAGTAGTAAGTATGTATTTGTATATTTTAAGGTTTATTTTGATTTGTGAAGCAAATTTTGTTTGAATGATAGAATCTTCCGAGGTGATCATATTAACTGAATATAGTTCTGAGGAGTGTGTTCATCTCATATCATACGCTCATAATTATATTATGTTTTCATTAATTTACCATAATTTTTTCACGTATTTAAGTTCCAATCCCTGTATAAAACATTATAGGTATGGTCTAAACTTAAGACGATCAAACATTTAATAGTACTCCAATTGTCATAAAAAATTACAACGAAATTACCACATAAAACCCTAAAGAACTCGTGCAATTGATTACAAAATATATGAAACTAAAACGTTCAAAATAATTTTATTCAAAAAATAAACCAGATTAAAATACAATAAAATCATCAGAACTATAAGCATGGATGGTGTCAAACGATTCGATCAATATTTTCAAAATATGAACCAAGGAGCATGCAGTGTAAAAGTAAAGCGTGACATTGAATTAGTCGTATATAAACAAGCTCACAAGCACTGAGCTGTTTTACTCTTGCGTTCGTCGTAGACGTCGAACGGGTTACATCAATTTTTTATTCCAACAAAGAATTTTAAAATGATTTAATTTAATTTAAGTGAACTGTCATTATGCTCTGTGTGCACAATTTTTCATTTATGTTGATTTCGTGTTTTTCAATTTTATTAAATGTTGTTAAGGGCCCGGTCTTGTAATAATCGGTGTTCTAGCAGAATTATCAGAGAAGTAAAGTTGTTTTTTTAGTTATTAAAAATACAATTTAGGAAATACATTTTACGTTAATTTAGAGTGTAGGACTTGAAGTTTCCGTAATAAATTTTACTATTTACTTAAATGCTATTTTTGAAGTCTTTTTAAGGCTTTAAACATACCCATGTTTACATTCCACGCGTTTAAGGACATGTTCATGCATTCTTCATGTAAAAAATATGACCAAAACATGAAATATATTTAGTAAACATTTATTCTCAAATCTTCAACAGTGATCTTTACTGGTTACTTTTTTTCGAAATGTTTTAGTTTGCTTATTTAAGGTGGTTTAAATAGTTCAAATTTTATGAATTTTACCACTTTTAAAATATCACTTTTTCTATACGAATTTTAAGTGGTTAAAGTTTGATTACGCTAAAGGGTGATTTCGTATAGAAAAAGTGATATTTTAAAAGTGGTGAAATTCATAAAATTTGAACTATTTAAACCACCTTAAATAAGGAAACTAAAACATTTTGAAAAACAGTAACCAGTAAATATCATTGTTGAAGATTTGAGAATAAATTTTTACTGAATATATTTCATGTTTTGATCATATTTTTTACGTGACGAGTGCATGAACATGTCCTTAAACGCGTGAAATGTAAATATGGGTATGTTTAAAGCCTAAAAAAACATTAAAAATAGCATTAAAGTAAAAAGTGAAATGTGTTATGGAAACTTCAAGTCCTACACTCTAAATTAACGTAAAAAGTATTTCCTTCATTGCATTGTTAATAACTAAAAAAATATATTACTTCTCAGAAAATTATGCTAGAACACCGATTATTATAAGACCGGGCCCTTAAGATTTCGATTATGAGATTATGTTTTTTATTCAAATATACCACAATTATTTCAAATCAAATCCAAGACTATTTTTTAGGGTAAGACGTAAAAATTCTTTAAAAAATTCATACTAAAAGCAATATTAACACGACCATAATAACTTTTTCACTATAATGTACTGTATTAACATCGGTTCTAAAATTGTTCTAAAGTGAGACTTATAATTTATTAATTCTATAACTCTCCCTTTTTTCAACGACTCTATGTTGTACGTAATTATTATTGAGTAATTACTAAAAACCCTTGAATTTATTTTTTTGTATCGATTTTAAGTTTTTAATATTTTCCGTTTTTTATTTGTGACATTGCATCTTTTTTGAAAATTTAAATATATCATAACAACATTATAATCTATACAAAAACGCGCATTGACAGCATTCCCAGCCCGAGTGAAAATTTCAACTGAACTTTTTTTACCTTATTGTTATAGTTATGTAGATCTGTTTGTTTAGATTATTAATTCTATTTTTTTAACAATTAAACCAAAATTTAATAATATTTAACGATAAATTAAGAGTTTACAAAAAATAAGTATTAACCATTTTCAAAGAATATTATTTTATTAATATCTAACTCTACATTTTTTTCTGCTTGACTGGGAAGAAACTTCGTAAGATTATATAAAGCTGTACCAAATAGATATAAAGCTGTACCAACCTACTTATATTTTCTTCTGCGTATTGTATTTTTCAATGTTTTATCTATATATATATATATATATATATATATATATATATATATATATATATATTATCTATATATATAAAAGAAGAAACTGACTGACTGACATATCAACGCACAGCCCAAACCACTGGGCCTAGAGATTCCAAATTTGGCACGTAAGTTCCTTATGAGGTGAAGGGGTGCACTAAGAAAGGATTTTTTAAAATTCACTCTCTAAAAGGTTGAAAAGGGGCTCCAAAGTTTGTATGGGGAAACCAGATTACTTGCTCTATTTTAATCGAAACTTCACATGAGTACTCCAATCGATAAATAAGTTAACACCTGTTTCAGGATTTTCCATATTTCAACCCTTAAAAGGGGGATATGGGGTGTCAAAGTATGAAAATTGATAATATCAACGCACAGCCCAAACCACTGGGCCTAGAGATTACAAATTTGACACGTAGATTCCTCGTGAGGTGTAAGGGTGCACTAAGAAAGAATTTTTGGAAATTCCACCCCTGAGGGGGTAAAATGGGGATGAAAGTTTGTATGAAAGTTTGTATGAAAGTCCGTCAGTTCTGAAGTTAGGATTTCCAAATTTTGGATTTAGGCTGGAGATTTATGCAAGTGCAAAAAGAATGGATTTTTTAAAAACCACCCTCTACGGGGTTGAAACGGAGGTCTAAAATTTGTACAAAATTAAACTATCTATATAAACGACACACCAAAACACCAAAGCAAACACCCTTACTTCTGTTCCAGTCGATTCTTTCAAAAAGCACCGGACCACCAGTATCTAAATGAAAGGCCATCCACGTGATATCACAGAAATCGACTCTCAATCAACGAAGTTCCACAGTAGTGAACATAACTGAATTGACAGCCCCCTCCTTTCTGAAGTCGGTTAAAAATGCAATGCAGCCAGTGCCAGAAGAAAAAATATATGAATTTTTTTATCAAACTCACACTTCACCGTTTTTCATAAGTACATTAGATTCCTCCGACTTATCTCTTGGGTATCACAGGGATCCATGATTTCGTTATTTTTTAAGCTCCGAGCCCTCTATTATGTAAAGAAATTTAGAAATTTTACAAATATCTCCAAATATTTGTAAAATTTCTAAATTTCTTTACATAATAGAGGGCTCGGGATGAAAAATGATTTATTAAATATAGGTCTCGGCTACATATTACTTATTATCTTCTATCTATATCTGTATATATAAAAGAAGAAACCGACTGACTGACATAGCAACTCACAGCCTAAACCACCGGGTCTAAATATTTAAAATTTGGCACGTAGGTTCCTTATGAGATGTACTAAGAAAGGATTTTCCAAAATTTACGCCCTAAGGGGTTGAAATGGGGCTCCAAATTTTGCATGGGGGAACAAGATTAGTTGGACTATTTTATTCGAAGCTTCACAGGAGTACTCCTATCGATAAATGAGTCAACACTTGCTTTAGGTTTTTTTCAGAATTCACTCTTTTAAATGGGGGATATGGGGTGTCGGGGTGTGGTTTACAAAAACAATAACGATTTCTAGATCCAACCTGGCGGTCGTGAACTACCATCATCGTTTTCTATCTTCTTCTTAAAATGGAAAAGAAGAAACTGACTCACATATCAACGTACAGCCCAAACCTTCGGGTCTAAAGATGCAAAATTTAACAAGTAGGTTTCTTATGAGGTCTAAGGGCTATGAGCACTAAGAATGGATTTTTCAAAAACCACCCTCTTAAGGATTTGAAACGGAGGTCCAACATTTGTATGAGGAAACAAAATCAGACTATTTTATTCGAAATTTTACAGGAGTACTGTTATCAATAAATGAGTAAACACGTGTTTTAAGTTTTTACAGAATGCAACCCCTACAAAAGGGAAATGGGATGAGAAAGTCTGAAAATCAACATGGGTATTCTTTTTGTGGTTTATCGAGTCGCTGATTACGAAAACAGCAACAATTTTAAAATCTAACGTGGCAGACGTGAAATATCATTACCCATATAAGGGTTCTATATATTTTTTCATTTTAGGTATGCCATCTCGATCGTCGTCGATCGGGTACCTAGGCGAGCGCGGGCGGCGCGGCGAGGCGAGAGGAGTAGTTTTCAGGAATAATTCTGCATCTATAATTAGTATAGTTCAAGGTGCTGCTGGAAGGTGGTTGCCTTACCAGAATTTGACGCGAGCGAAGCCGCGGGAAAAAGCTAGTATATGCATAAATAAAGAAAAACTTTTTATGAAATGTATAATAATTAAATATATTGGGTTTCTCAGTTTCTGTATTTGATTTGCGACAAACAGAGATATTTAAGGAGCGGTGACTATGTGAAAGGTTATTTCAATAGCTGCTTAAGTGATGAGTTATCTTTCTTGATAGCAATAGAAATAATAATTATTGAATAATAATTACCTCTGTAAATTATATATAAATTACTACTGACCCAGGTGTATTCCAATTGCTTCCTTCGCATCTAGCTGTGGTCGGTGTTTCGTGTTGACTGTAGATATGAAATAACTTGGCATTATTAACTTCATTTACACTAACTTACAACAAGTAGGAAAAGCAAACAATCTAAGTTGATAAATCATTATAAGATATTAAAAAAGGCATGGAGAGATAAACATGCGGGCTTGAAATTGGTTTTATAAACTGACTCATGATTTTAAATAATTTACTCTCACTTATTTTATTTTGCTATACCTACAAAATCATTGTATACGCTAAATATGTTTACACGTAATGTCATTCAACCCAAGATTTACATAAAAAATTTGGGTTGAATGACATTACGTGTAAACACAGTTTAATAATGAGTTTTCGATAAAGAATTATTTATAAGAATTAAGAATTATTTATTGGTTATTTTGAAACACCGTGTATATGGTAATTTTTCAACAGAGTCAAACAAAATACCATCTCACCCTGATCCCAGATTCGTCAAATTCATAGCCTCGTTGGCGCGTATCTTCCAACCGTATGCCCTCCATAATCGCACGCACAGCGGCGTGAGGGCGGAACACCATATGAGTCCAAGGAGTACACCGCAGAACCACCATCCATGCTGAAAGAATCACCCGTGTAGTAGAACCTATTTACTGTTAATATACTTTTTTTGGTATAATACCTTAATTGGTTAATTTGTAAAAAAATATTGTTATCACTCGCCACTTGAATAGGGATGATGCTGTCATCATTGTAGTACAAAAGGGAAAAATGTAATTGTTAAGGAGTAGGTATAGCAAAACTTCCGACAAAATGTCAGTAATTGGTACTATCTACGCAGGCCAATGGTGCGTAATGGCAGTTAGTACCAGTTACTTAGATTTTTGTCGGAAATTTTGCTATATATCTACTCCTTAACAATTGGTAATGGACTTCCGAAAAACAGCTTCTGACACCATTAACTAGGGAAAAATCTATTTTGTCCGTCAAGTATATAATGATAAATTAATAGTTAAAAATCTTTTAAAAACCTAACTTATCAGCCACTATTGAATGACTGTCGGAACAACAATTCAAATAACTAATTAAAGTAATTTGAATTGTTTTCGTTTTTTTATATTTGTATATCATAATTTGACTTTCTAATTGATATGCACAAATTATTAAAATTATAAACAATTGATTTTTATTATTTTTAGGACATTAATTATTATTATTATTATTGAAGTACAGCGAAATTTAATTGTCTCCCTCTCGCAGGTAGTTGTGGCCAGGGTGCAAGGTTTTGGTTGATAACGCGGAATCAAACTGTCCAGTTCCGATGACACATAGGACGGCAGCCGCCTAAGTTGCATAATTAACGAAAAAGCGTCCATGTCACTTTTCTGTCAACAACAAATATTAATAATATTACCAAGGAGGAGATGTAATTGGAGCAGAACAGTATCCTCAGCGCCGAGTAGATGGCGAAGAGCGGCCTGCAGCGCGCGGCGTGTTTGCCCACGGACAGCAGCACGTGGGTCCGCCACCCAGCCGCGTGGGACATCAGCCGCGATACAAACATCGACACTTTCTGAAATGCATTCAAAGTATTTTAAGCCGCATCCACACTGTGTCGATCGACGGCGTTGATCGACACGGTCAACTTTCGACCTGTCAACATAACTTCAATATGCGAGTACTAGTCGACCGACGCACATCGGTAAAAAGTTACTTTAAATACATGTTTTTAATATAATTTACCTTTTAATGTTGGTAACGTTAAGTTTAAAATTAATGATTCAGAACATATCGCAGTGGCGGCTGCTGCAATTGTCATAGGAATATTTGGAAGCCAACACGATCGTAACAATCATATAAATGCACCCAGAAAAACAAAACAAAACGAACAGAATGAATATTTTGTAGTTTTTATCGATCTTCGTAGTTGACAAGTTATGTGATTACATCAGCTGTGAAGCTAAAAAATTGAGCAACATGTTTCGGCACGTCCACCTTACTGTTGTCAATTCGATTCACTTTGATCAATATACCGACTTGATTCGGGTTATGTTCGATTCGGCCCGTCATGTTTCAACAAAGCCGTGCGACACATACAAATTTGTTCGACCGTGGATCGAATATGGGTCAGATTTAATCCAAAATTAAATTTACAACTACGCCGCTTTTTAAATTAACTTTGTCATCTTGACAAACAAAAAAAATTACACAGAAACAACAACAAAAAATAATAATACTAACAATAGATCTGCGGCAAAATCAGATAGACTTATTTAAATAAATATTTACCTTAGCTGCTATATTATTTAACTTTGATCAAACAAGACGAACAATATTAAATTATTGACGCACTGAATCAGCTAAGACACAAAATAATAACAATCTGACTATTCCATATATTTTATTGAATTCCTAAAGTAAATAAAAAATGATTACTTTTATTAAATATCTTTGGCCCATAATTTGATTAATTATCAAACTTCAAAGGTTTGTGTCTCATTTAAATAAATGTCATATTTTGTTTGGAATAAAACATGGAGGTGACGGTGACAAAATATTACAAAAATAAATTATAGCGATGCCTTTGTGCCACCATATAAACTAAATCATAATTATATGAGAGAAAGATCACCTTTGAAAAAAAAATACTCGTAGAAAAAAAAATAGTCATACAAAATACACACTGATTTATACTGTCGTCTCATTGTCGACGGTTTGAATAATTCACAATCAGCTTCTCAAAATTCGACGACTAAATAAAAATAAGTGCAAACGCAAACGACCGACTACTTGGTGACCGATTTTTGCCGGTAGAAAATGACAAATATGCAACGCACACGAGCTACATAGAATTGGTCAAAAAATTCGATAAATCCCGGCCAACCCTATTATTTGTGAAAAATGGAACGTTCATAAATGTTTACGTTAATACACAAAAAATTGGTCAAAAGTCGATCACCGATAGTTGGTCGTGTGCGAAGCACTAGCACTAGCACTAAGAATGTTGAAGATTTCTTTTAAACTAACAGCACAAATACATCACATGTAGGTAACGTCATTACAAACATC
Source organism: Schoenobius gigantellus (assembly GCA_963935595.1). NCBI lineage: Eukaryota > Metazoa > Arthropoda > Insecta > Lepidoptera > Crambidae > Schoenobius > Schoenobius gigantellus. The sequence goes on along the minus strand of OZ012553.1, from coordinate 23,854,089 downwards.
GCACAAACTGTGCTTCCCAAGTTCCCAGTACGTTTTTTGGTAATCCTTACACATACCGGGCAATTTTTCCAGCAGGATCCAAATTTTGTGTGCTTGTTCAGACAAGCAAAACGAAGATCTTTTACTATGGGACTAATCTCGAAATCGCGAAAAAAACATCAGCTGCTCCATACAAATGTTCAACATCCACTGGACCTAAATGTATGGAATAGCTATTTTTTTCGCGATTTCGAGTTTGACCTATCAAGAAATTGAAGTGCAAATAAATTGCACCAATACAAGTGACAAAATCAGTTTAATTGAAAAATCAGCTTAACTGAAAGACTCGACAACAACGTTAAGAATAGCATTTAGGCCCCTGGTGTAAGAATTTGATTAACTTAAAAATTAATAACTGTTCAATATTTGTTACCTTCTGCGCAATCACATCGCCTTGGTTGTCAATATAGTACTGGGCAGTGTGGATGTGGCTTAGCGAAATGTTCAGCTTTCTTCTGAAAGGCATCAGTTGTAGTTCCAACTCGGTCAGCTTGTATACGATGTCAGCCCTTGCTTGCTCTAAGGGTTTTATGCTTGTCATATAAAGCCTCTTAGTGCGTGTTGCTGTGAAATATAAAACAAATATGATTTTTTTGTGTTACGTAAGCGGTTTTGATGAAATTTGTTATAAAGATCTTTAAGCACGCTTTTATGAAAAGACAAGGGTGTGTTATTTATTATAAAAAGACATAAAAATAATCGCTTGAGTAAGAAAATATGTTTTTATTTACAATAAAAATTCCTGCATTTGCCATTGAATTTAAAAAAACATACCAAAAGAATGTCTATATTGACGAATTAACGAATCTAATGCTAGATTCACTTTAAGCATCATCACATTCACGAAACATTTCTAAAATAAGGCTTACTTACAGCCGAACACCTTCAGGTTAATTAAACGGTCGAGACGATAGGGATTGTTTATAGCTATACAATACATACAGTGGTTTTAATCGGATTTGCTCGAAACACCGCTCGACGCAGGCACTAAGGACCGTCTTGAATTTTCGTCCGGGACAAATGTTTCTGGTCTATTGCGAAACCAATCATCAACTGTTTGGTTTTTATTTACATATCAGTTATTTACTGTACTTATATCAGATGATTAATTAGATGAATGCGAATAAGACAAAGTTGAGGTTTCATAGCGTAGGCATAAATGAATTAAAATATGCAAATGTAAAAATTGTACTTTAATATAAATTACATAAGTATAGATAGCAAGTAAAAATTCGTCACTTCGTTCATATAGATTTATAGAAATGAACCGTGTAGTCTACTATGCAAAAGATATTTATGTAAATAAAGCATAAGTTTATTTAATCAGTATTTTGTTACGCTATGAATAAGAACAACAGAGATGAAGTGAGAATATCGGTATTCAAGATACATATGGACTCGATTTCTACCGGATTCGTCATGTTATCGACTCATTGTATTCCAGGGTGTCGAGACAAAGTAAAGAATTCCAAAAAGATAACGAATTAAGAAAACAAGAAAGTGTATGGAAATTATTCTTTATTGCGATTTATTCTCATACGGCAATGTATTCGATACGTTTCTAACAAAATGAACGCGAATAATACTTTGGTTACAAGCCCAGATTCGTCGTAATCCGATTAGTTGAAATGTGTACAGTACTCTGCTAAATCTACTAATTCTATGAAAATGACATCAAATTTTTTAAATATAAAACCTCTTTTGTATTTAAAAAACCTCTTCAGAGGGGCGATTTTATAATTCCTCGGTAATCGGCCATCGTATAGATTTGATAATACTCAAAGTTTTTAGACTTTCGCGATTCGTCTATTTCGCGGTAAACAATAACTATATTGACTTACTGTTTCCCGACGTTGCGGCCGAATTACATCAGGCCGTGGTAAGTCAATATAGTTATTGTTTACCGCGAAATAGACCCGAGTTAATTGTATTTAAAATTTGATAATACTGTTTGATTGAAACTGATTTTAATACGTTTAACATTTATAACGTTGTTTTCCGAGTTTTCTGTGTATATTTGTCGAATGAATCAACCTATGCTTTTAACCAATTAACGTAATTCCGCTTTGCTTCGTATTTGTTATTAATTTATTTTTAAAAAATATACTTCATATTGATAAATAATATAGTGTGGACCTTATTGCGACAAATCTAGAGTTGATTGAAATACGACGATTCAAGAACATTACGAATTTTAAACGAATCACGTGAGATAGCGCCCAAATCGTAGTTATTATGTAATACTCTTCGATACACTTTGATAACACCTTACGACGCGGCGACCGACGTTATAATGGTTCCGAAGTGCTTATTTTTAAAGATTTTGGATGATAACAAATTATATAACAAAGCTCTCTGAAAAAAATATTATTTTAGTAATTCAGACACATTACCTACTGATTGAATTTGTATAATGATTTACTTCTTTAAATCCACAAAGTTCTGGTTCTTACCCAGGGTTTCTAAGCGTCCAGCAGTAGTGAGGTCGGACACTTGCGCTGCAATATTTTGCAGCTGGTCCACTAGTGAAGGTAAGTCCCTTCCCATAATTGGTCCATTGTAGTCCATCCTAAGTAAAAATAATGACACTATTGTAGTATGTATATAATGAGTCCTATCTCGAAAACTTTTATACATCGATGTGTACTAAGAGGTACATTTAGGTCGGCTATATAGTGTGGTCTACTGAATAAGTAATAAATTACCAGTGGTTCCACTGGAACTGTTAGACTAAAAGTCTCAATGTTGCATTAGTGCGGTGGGACTACAGGGAAAAAAATTGCTATGAACCTACCAGTGAGGCTAAGCGGTGGGACTAATTTGATGGTAGGCTAATGTATTTTTTTCTTTTTTATAAAAGAGATGTAGCGCTATTTCCGTATTTACAAAGCCCTTATAACCTTACCCTTATCATACAAAATCATAGAAATTTAAATAGCCACATTACTTACCTGATGCAAGATACTGAGGGTTGATTCCATAAAACCAATCTCAAACTGACCGTTAAATTCAACCGATCGGAACACATAGATTGTGTTTCAATGTTCGACGACGTGTAATGGGGTGTTCTGATTGGTCGGCGTTAGTTTAAAATAGTTTCTGTACATGTGAATTCAAACACAAGTGAAATTTCATGAAACCGTCCCTCTGTACGTACCTATACTTAGCTAGGTTCACATCGGAGACGGCCAGCATTTGATTGAGTAGTCTATTGAAGTCAAACGAGATAGTTTTGAGCAGCCCGACGTCGATGGACGAGGCCAGCCGCCCGAGGTCCGCCTGCAGCTCGCCCCATTCAAAGTAGGACGTCTCTTTATTGACGTCTAGTACTTTGTCTAATTGGAACAAACTGTATGCGGGTCTATCCTTTTCGCATTCCCTAATATAACAAAAATGAAATGAAAACTGTAAGTAGATGTACAGTATCAATGTACAGGACGTCCCACGGCGATGCCACGTGGAGGGAAAATACCTTCAATGCCGTAAATATATTTTTTTTTATGAAAGAAGACATCATTTTGACTTCAAAAAAAAAATTCGAAAATTCAAAAATTGTTAAATGTCTGAACCAAGAATCAAAGCCGTCAAATGTAGAAAATTCATCATTTTTTTTTGATACGGATCATAGAGTCGATCACAGGAAAGAAACAATCATTACCTCACAAACTTGAAGACTACCATAAAGTCTAAAAGTACCCTAATGCATAGTGCTTAGATCATTTAGTCTGAATGCTCTTAGGCATAGTAGGACAAAACAAAGTACTAATAAGGGGAAAAAGGCGTTATTTTCGTTTCGTAATACAAACTATAACGATGTTTTTCTTGATGATTTTGTGTCAATAATCCTTACTTTTCATATTATAAATGTTAAAGTAACTGTGTCTGTGTGTGTGTTACGCAATCATGCCTAAACTACTGAACCGATCTAGATGAAATTTGGTATAGACATAGTTTAAGTCCCGGAAAAGGATATAGTATAGCTATTATCGCAGAAAACACCCCTCAAGGGGGAGAAACGGGGAGCGGAAGTTTGTATGGGGAATCAATAACCGCTGAACCGATTTATATGAAATTTGGTATGGAGATAGTTTGAGTTGTGGGGAAGGATAAAGAGTAGTTTTTATCCCCGAAATCATTCCTTAGGGGTCTAAAAAGGGGGGGGGGGTATTTGTTAAAAAGCTAGTATAATATACTATTTATTTATTAAGTTTTCAGTTTTGTTCCCAGTTCAGGCAGGCGAATATTGCGAATAATAAAACGTAGTAGATAAATAAAAACATTTGTATGTATTTTGTCTTGTCACACTATGATTAATTAAGTACTTGTTAGATTTTTTGTAATCCTCAAGTTTAGAGGTAATATTAATTAGAGAGGTTTGTTCCCTGTGATCGGCTTCATCGATTGGTATCATAAAAATTCAGGTTTAATTTCTCAATTTTATCGAGTTCGATTCTCAATTCAGATAGGCGATTAATTAAAATTTTGTGAATGCGGTTCGGATTGTTTTTTTAAAATCAAAATAATAAAGACTCATTTCAGTAAATTCCTCGATCTACAGTACTTAAAGTACTGTTTCTCCATGTGGCTGGCATCGCTGTGGGATGCCCTGTATGCTTGTAATAAGGAATATACATGGTGTCCTACGGCGAGTAGATAGAAAACTTTACTGAAAGAAGACTTTATTTTGATTTTAAAAAATAGAACTACTCGTACATTCGCAGATTTTTAAATAATCGCTTGTCTGAACCGGAAATCAATCCAGGTAAAATTAAGAGAATTAACATCCTGAACGTTTATGATCACAGGGAACAAACTTTTTAATAAACTAATAGAACTTGAGAAATATACATTTTTAATAAACTAAAGAAATATACGTGTCTAATATTTTTAGTAAACTACATGCAATCGGCACAGTTAATATTGACCTGGAACATACCTCAATACATCCTTCACGGAGACATCAATCGTGACGTTATCAAGGTCCCTGAAGATTGCGTCGAAGATGCCCTCCTCATTAGCGAGCAGCGGCGAAGGTTTATCCAGCAGGGCACTCAAGCTCTCATACTGAGGTTTGTCCCATAGCGCGTGGCAGACGTAAACCTGATATATATTTTAGTTTGTTTTTAGATATCAAGCGGTTACCACAACCTATGGACGGTTGCGACCACCATACTGGTTATGTAACTGTATTGCTTACGAGCACTGTCATTTTTGAAAGAAACTTTATATTCATTACTGTTATAACCAACACCGCCATAACAAAGCTACTTGCTTAACTAGAAATGGATATAAAGTTTATTTTAATCAGTCCCAGTTCGGTTGTTAACACACAACCGCCATTTTGAAACACGCTTTATTTCTGCTAATGAACATTGCTGAAATAAAACTACTCACTATACTATTCAAGATAAGAAGGTTCCCGTGACAGGTCGAAGTTTTGCATTTCATGCATATTAGTTTCCGTGATTAAAAATATTATGTTTTAAAAATATAACTTATCTCTTCTGTTATTTTTATGAAAAATGCAATAATTAATTCCACATTAATTGAAAACATGAATATCGGTCCAGTTAAATAAAATTATAATTCTGAAAAAATACTTGTTTAAATTTTACAAATAAAATATTTGTGTAAAGTGTATTTACTTGAATCGTTCCGATTAACGATTCAAATACATACCTACTTTATTAGACAAATATTTTTTCAGAATTATAAATAATTACATTTAACTGTAAGTACTGATATTCTTGTTTCTATTTCATGTGGAATTAATTATTGCATTTTTGATAAAACAACCTAAATAAATATTATATTTTTAAATAATAATATTTTAAATCATGAAAATTTTCCGATTCATGCAGTATACAAACTTTGACCTGTCACGGGAATCTTCTCTTTGAATAGGCTAGATGACAAAAAAATTTTTTTGCTTTAATAGAAGCTCATTCATATAATAAACAGAAAGAAAAAAATCGGTTTTCGAATAACTATAAAAACAACCAAGATATAAGGTATTAAAGATTTTTCTCCATCTCTTTCTAGCAAAACGGCAATTTACAAGGAGTTTATATGGCCGTACTCAACAATGACGTCACGGTTGATGTCGGATCTCTCTGTCTAATCGCCTTCAAATTAACAACTTAAAATGCTTGTATCTAATATATTTCTACGCCGATTTTAATTCTAATTTCACAGGACTTATTATTTTTCCACGGTATTTTAATATTTAATGACGAAACGTAAAAATTTGAATTCAGTCATCATTCCAATTGAATATAGCACTGTATACAAAACATATTGAAAACACTCGATGTTATTTAGATTGAATTTTATTCGTGACCATTTTATTTACATGACGGAGCGTGACCTCTATCATAATTGCGCTCGACAGATGAGAGCCAACAGCGAACAACAAATGAACATATTTGACCACATTATATTATTATTTCAAACAATGCATATTTCAAAATAATAGTTCTGTATTGGCAACCGAAGTTTGAGAACACCCCTCTGTTCTCTGAAATACAAATATACGAGTACTAATTACCTCAGCATGTCCCGTCATAAGGAATATGGCAGATATCACGCCCCATAGGATAAGCGAGGTGAAACATAACCAAACAGCTGACCTGCGAGGTGAGATAATTAAAATTAATTAATACAGAACCTGCCTATTTCCACAGTTACTAATTTGTTCACATTGTGGCGAGTACTTACTGAAAACGTTACGTTTAGAACTTAATTTACACAGGCGCTAAAATTGTAACAGCAAATCCTTTGATTTGAAATTGGGAGTAACATCTTAAATTGAACGAATTTATTGTTACTTTCATAAATTCAGTAACGATTGTTTGTTTCTTCTTGTATAAACATGACTAGTGTTATATTCTATGTTATAGTTCTATAGTATACTATAGAAGTTCTACTATGAAGTAGAAGTACTACTTATAGTTCTATGTTATATTTACATATTATTGAAATATTTACCTATTAGGTACTGAAAAAACGATAAGTTTTGTATTCTCTAGGCAGTGGACCCTAACACAATACAACAAAGTTCACAAGATACGGTGTAGCTAAATACCGTAATCCGCTGAACTATTATTTCCGAAGCGCTTACCCCAGCAATTAATGAAATGTAGGTACTTATACTTAGTTTAACTGAATAAGAAGAAATCCTTAGTGAAAAGTAATATTATAAAGTAGCACCTAAATTTTCATTAAGTACCTAAGTACACTTATTAAATAGAGTAAGTACTAGTATTGAACAGCGACTACGAAATAAGTTTAATTTTAAATGTTAAGCATTTATAAAAAAGTTGTTTGGTTAAATAAGAGATTATAAAATAGACGATTTTTATATTGGACAATGGAAATGAATCTATACGAATTTGTTTGTCTTTGATATCGGCCAATTTTACTTAAACCGACTTTGAGTAGTTTTGCTATTAATATTTAAATAGGATTTTTTCATCTTGGACTAAGATAAATATTACTTTTAAAACAAGATTTTATGCTTAAAATGAGGAAAATAAACTTATGACACAATTTTTATTATAATATAAACGCTTGTCGCGAGATTTTCCTTTTTATAATATAAACAATAACACAATACCTATTAACTTGATATTGTATGTTTGTTTTTATAAGATTTTATATAATCATAAAACTTAAATAAAAAAAAGGAAAACTCACACTTGTAATGTTCTCTTGCCATGGTCTTTAGCGTGTCCACATCCACACATCATTGCGAAGGTGATTAACATCATAACGAATCCGAATGTGGCAGAACACACTAGAATCGAAATTTAGGTTATTTAGTTATTAAATTGTTCACTTCTTTCTTTATAAAAATGTTAGATGAATTGATGAGTAAGTATATAGCAAAAGTTCCGATTAAAAATGTTACAATAGTAGTAATAGTAATTAGTACCACGTTACATGACATATGTCTATGTGACTAGAAATGCCATATCGTCGCTCGGCATTCATTACCGCGAATGTGAAAAATTTTTAATTTTCTTTAATTGTGTTTTCAGTAGTAGAATTCAGATTTTATCAAATATTAAAATGATAAAATTATTTTAATATTGCGGAAAGTGATAATACTAATACTTTTTAACAATAATCTGAGTAATTATATTTTATATTAACTGTAAATCGGTGTTTTTTGTTTCTCCTGAAAAGTAACCATATTTGACATTCGCGGTTATGAATGCCGAGCGACGATATTGATAATCTAAAAAATATTGCGTTTCTACAAGTTTTTATTTAGTGTCACCTATCCGGTGTCTGTAATGAAATCTTGCAAGTTAAATTTGACCCATTTCCCGGTGTCCGATTGTAGTGAAAATTTGCTTGCATATGTATATCGCGTGATAATGCAATATATGATGATATGGAGCTAATCTAATGCTGGAGCTGGAAGGTGGCCATAGGAACTCCGCAATAAAATGACATATGCCCATCGAGTCTGGGCTCGTTTGATTCGTATGACGAGTACTAAAAGCTTGTATTTAAAAAAGTTCTTTTAAATAATTTTACTTCTTGCTAGTTACAATGATTACAAATTGTTACACAATAGATATCTAAAAAAATATGTAAGTATAGCTAATACTTATATAAGAATCTCGTGTCACAGTTTGTTATAACTCCTCCGAAATGGCTTGACCGATTTTTATGAATTTTTTTGTGTATGTTTCGTAGGTCTAGGGTCGTAGGCTATTTTTATACCCCTAGGCGGTAAGGGGAGTTAGTCCACCAGGATCCCCTAGCCCAATCCCCTAGGGGATTCGGGTGGCCCTCTCCAAAATATTTTTTGACAATTATTATGGTGAAACGTAGTTCGCGGGCACAGCTAGTAATATAATATTAATTTCTATCGATCAATTTTATTCGATACCATAAATGTAACACTAACTATACTACATTAGCAAAAATAAATAAAACAATTATTATTATTACCAATTACTGACATCTTCATCGGAAGTTTTGCTGTATACTCATACTTACTAATTATTAATTAGTAATGGACTTCCGACAAAATAACGCCAGATACCATTAGTTATAATAAAAATGTGTTTCTTAAAATTTGTCTACATTTAGTTCTACGAGTATTGCAGTTTTCAGTAAGTAATCGGTGGTTATTATTATTGTAATAACTACTTATTTTCATCAGCTCTCCTATCTAGGTACTCCTAAATTATTTTGCACACGTTTTAAAGAGTAAGTAATCTTCTTCTTCTTATATACAGAAATGAATCGCTGTGTGTAAGTCTCGCAAAAATTCTTCAATGGATCAACCGATTGTTACGAATTTTATGTGTGTCCAGGGAAGGTTTATAAATGTACAACTGGATACGATAGGTGGTGCATAATCGGGCAGGACAACGAGAAATTATTGTAAGTAATTAAGCTGTGAGTGTGTTTGCAAAATAATGTTAATAAACCCTTAATTAGGTTCTGTTCCTAGTCCATTTTACCAAATATGTCTCGCCTAAGGTCACTTGATCTTTTGCAATATCTATCATATTACAAGTGTGACATTGGACGTTATGCGGAAACAAATCTAATAGTGTTTGTGATGAAGAAATGGAACTACTATCGCAATATAAGTAATAGTATCAAGCTCATTGTTTTTGTTAAGTGCAAGCTTTTTACTTTTTTTTGCATTTTTTGCTATTATATTATATACTTATTTATAATAATTTATATTTTTATAGGGATGTAAAAAATGTTATATTATCTGTAATGGCTCGTTACGCCTATATAAGTAGCTGTCAAGTTTTCCTAATACACTTTTCTACTTCATCAGTCAATCTCTTTTGTCCTAGGCATATGAGGTCAATTTTTCTTATTTATCTGACGGATATGTTGCTAATAGGCTACCAGAGACTCGACAAGTGGTGTTGTTATTGCACACTGGAGTACAAAATGACAATACGGTCAAAGTTACAAAAATATGTTTAAGTATGTTACGGTCAGAGTAAATAATCGGTGATTATTAATAATTACCGGTTAAAGTGATTAACCTGAACTGACTCGGATTACCACAAATATAGTTGTATAGACCACCCAGAACCAACTCGGGGCACCTCAAACACAGTTGCGGATAGGTTAAGTTATTTTTTTTTATGACCACACAGAACCGACTTGGGGAACTTGAAAAGCTGAAACACAGTTGGTTAGGTTAGGAAGAAGCGGGAGGGTTTGTTGGTTAATATTAATCACTTTAATCACTGATTATTAACTCTGACCGTAACATATACATAAGTAAGCCCCATTATATGGAACAATGCCTTAGATACGTCTTAATATTTATCTTTTTTATTTGTACATCGTATTCAGGCGTTTGTTCAATCAAAGTTCAATCATAAAATACTTTTCCTGATTCTGTATAAATAACTGTATTAATTGGTAATAAATCTTTTCTTTTTCTTATCAAAATAAACCTAGCTTAAATCTCTGCCATTTCTAAACAAAATAAGATTGATAGCGAACACCGAGTGTTAATGCGTATTTATTACCTAACATCAGAGTCCACCTCCACATATCGTATTTCTGGATCCTGTCCAAGCCGGCTTCGATCTGCCTCGAGACTGAGTGCAAGCCAGTGGTGACGTGCCGGACTATATCGTTGAGCACTTTAACGGAATTATGGACGGCCAGTCTCCTGGTTTCCACGTCGTTTATTATATCTGTTGGTAAACAATCACACGGATATTAATTAATACCTACATTCTTTAGTATCATATTAATACTAATAATAACAGAAATCAGAGCCTCTAGACCAGGAGTGGCCAACTGCGCCAATATTATATACTTCATCAATAAAAACCGCCAAATCCAATAGAAAAAAATCCCAGGCCCGGCACAAATATAAAATACCGTGTTGTTTGTTATAGAACTCCTTCGAAACGGTTTGACCGATTTTTATGATTTTTTTATGTATATATTTGGAAGGACTTAGAGTAGAGCTTTATTAAAGCCAAACGTAGTTCGTGGGTACAGCTAGTAATCTATACCTATAAAATGCTTTGTCCTGAATGACTGACTGACTGACTGACGGATCAACGCACAGCCTAACCCGCTGATCGTAGAGACTTGAAACTTGAAGGGTGTGTTCTTTGTATGACGTAGGCGTCCGTTAAGAAAGGATTTTCTGAAATTCTATCCCTAAGGGGGTGAAAATGGGGTGAAAAGTTTGTATGGGATATCGTGATTCCGTTTTCGAATCTACTTCAAATTTTGCATAAACTTTGTTTAACAGAATTAATGGAAGACGTGTTTCGTATTTTATTGAAATTAATCCCCAAACAGGGGTGATAAACTGTCAAAATCGACATTGATGCCGTTTTCATGGTTTTTCGGGTCGTAGATTACGAAAATAACATCGATTTCAACACCACATACCATCATCCCTGGATAGGGTGCAATGGGGTTGAAGTAGTTCATATTAAATAAATAGTTTCAATCAAACAGAGATGCGATTCTATATTAATTTTATTAATTCATCCCTAATAGGGTGAAATGGGTTGGTAAAATGTGATATCGACATTATTGTCGTTTTCATGGTTTTTTGGGTCGTAGATTACGAAAATAACATCGATATCAAAATCCAACATGGCGGACGCAAAATACCATCATCCCTTGATGGGGTGCAATGGAGTTGAAGAGATACGATTCTGTATTAATTATCTTAATCGTATTTAAAATTAAATCTATAAGAAATGATTTTCCAATCTAATTTAAATTTTGCATAAACATTCTTTAACAGAATTTATGGAAGACGTGTGTCGTATTTTATTAACATTATGAGCAGAGCACTATGAACCTGGCAACATTGACTTAAATTCAACATAGCTGCCGCTTAAAAAAAGGTGGATAAAAGTTCGTTTCCAAACCTAGCAATATAGGTATCAAATGAAAGGCCTTGAAGAGTAGAGCATTAGGTACCTAGGATAATCGACCTAAATTCAACATGGCCGCCACTCAAAAAAAAGTATAAAAGTTCGTTTTCAAACCCAGCAATATGGGTATCAAATGAAAGGCCTTGAACAGTAAAGCATTATGAACCTAGGAAAATCGCCCTAAATTCAACATGGCGCCACTCAAATAAAACGGATAAAAGTTCGTTTCCAAACCCAGCAATATGGGTATCAAATGAAAGGCATTGACGAGTAGAGCACTATGAACCTAGCAACATTGACATAAATTCAACATGGCCGCCGCTCAAAAAAGGTAGATAAAAGTTAGTTTCCAAACCTAGCACTATGGGTATCAAATGAAAGGCCTTGAAGAGTAGAGCATTAGGTACCTAGGAAAATCGACATAAATTCAACATGGCCGCCACTCAAAAAAAGGATAAAAGTTCGTTTTCAAACCCAGCAATATGGGTATCAAATGAAAGGCCTTGATGAGTAGAGCACTATGAACCTAGCGACATTGACATAAATACAACATAGCCGGTGCTCACAAAAGGTGGATAAAAATTCGTTTCCAAACCTAGCAATATGGGCCTTAAAGAGTAGAGCATTATGAACTTAGGAAAATCGCCCTAAGTTAAACATGGCTCCGCTCAAAAAATGGATAAAAGTTCGTTTTCAAACTCAGCAATATGTGTATCAAATGAAAGGCCTTGATGAATAGAGCATTATGAACCTAGCAAAATTGACATAAATTCAACATGGTCGCCGCTCAAAAAAATGGATAAAAGTTCGTTTCCAAACCCAGCAATATGGGTTTCAAATCAAAGGCCTTGATGAATAAAGCACTATGAACGTAGCAACATTGACATAAATTCAACATGGCCGCCGCTCAAAAAAGGTGAATTAATGTTCGTTTCCAAACCTAGCAATATGGGTATCAAATGAAAGGCCTGAAAGAGTAGAGCATTATGAACTTAGGAAAATTGCCATAAATTCAACATGGCCGCCACTCAAAAAAATGGATAATAGTTCGTTTCCAAACCCAGCAATATGGGTATCAAATGAAAGGCCTTGATGAGTAGAGCACTATAAACGTAGACACACTGACATAAATTCAACATGGACGCCGCTCAAAAAAGGTGGATAAAAGTTCGTTTCCAAATCTAGCAATATAGGTATCAAATGAAAGGCCTTCAAGAGTAGAGCACTATGGACCTAGCATTATTGACGTAAATTCAACATGGCCACCACTCAAAAAAAGGTGGATTAAAGTTCGTTTCCAAACCTAGCAATATAGGTATCAAATGAAAGGCCTTCAAGAGTAGAGCACTATGGACCTAGTATTATTGACGTACATTCAACATGGCCACCACTCAAAAAAAGGTGGATTAAAGTTCGTTTCCAAACCTAGCAATATAGGTATCAAATGAAAGGCCTTGAAGAGTAGAACACTATGAACCTAGGAAAATCGCACAAAATTCAAGATGGCCGCCCCTCAAAAAAATGGATAAAAGTTGGTTTCCAAACCCAGCAATATGGGTATCAAATGAAAGGCCTTGATCAGTAGCAACATTAGACGTAAATTCAACATGGCCGCCGCTCAAAAAAGGCGGATAAAAGTTCCTTTTCAAACCCAGCAATGTGGGTATTAAATGAAAGTAGGCCCTGAAGAGTACCTACTACCTAGAGCATTACGAACCTACGAAAATTGTCCTTATTTCGAAATGGCCACTGCTCGAGAAAGGCGGAATAAAGTTGAATCATTATGGAATAAAATGGAGGAAAAAACTAAACACTGTGTTAAGCATTTTGATGGCGAAACGTAGTTCGCGGGCACAGGTAGTACTATATAAATTCAAAGATATTGCTATTCCCAAATTCGGCGGCTAACATAGTTTTTCGCCTGTAGAAGATTTAAAGCATAGTTACATTAAACGGTTACCTAGCATTCTGAATAGATATCAGATTAATTCAATTTGGATGTTTGGTTGATAGAGACAAATAGGGACATCATACAATCAGTAGAACAGTCTAAGGAGCTTAAAACCTTTACTCGTATCATGAATGTTTAGTGAATAAAGTGCAATGCCAAACATACCTTTTCTTGCTTGTGCCGTCTGAGTCAATATAGCTGATGGTAAAGTTCGCAACTCTTTTCTAGCTGTTGAAATGGCTCGCGTTAGGTTGTCGACGCCTAACGAACGTAGTTCTAGGAGCTGCCGTTCACGAAGAATCTAGAAAAGGTAAGGGATTTGAAAGATTGAAATCTGATAATTAAAAATAAAGAATTTGAATTATGTTAGCTAATCTTTACAGTGTTATTCCTTAATGAATAAGTATACATACTAATTTAAAAAATTGTAGGTACTGTGACAGTAACACTAATATAAAATGTGGATGCAAACACATAAACACATACAATTAGCGGAACTTATATTTGAGCATACCCATTCAAACTTAATTTGGATTTCCAAGGAGTTAGTATTGACTGTGTCACATAACGGCGTGTCTTTTAAGATACAGTGTTGCTTTAGGTTGTCCAGCTGGTGTGCCAAATCCGAGATCCTGTCAGAGGCAGCAGCTGCCAAGGACCCAGCCTTCATGCTCACATCCCTTAATATTGATATTTTTAAGGCCAGGTCTTCACTTTCTACAACGTGACATTTTTATTAAAATAATTTATTTTTCATTACTCATACTCTGAAAGTAGGTCTGCAGTTGCCTGAGGAGCGGGTTAAAAGTAATACTTTTCAGCCCTCGGGAGAATCAGTTTCAACTGACGGCTGCTGTCAAATTTTAAAAAAGAAACTATTTCTTTTCACATTTTTATTGAACCATGTTCCGACTTTCTATACAGCCACTCAATTACAGCGCGGCGTAAAATTTAAATAACATAATGTTAAGTATTTGAAGAATATATTTTTTAAATGACTTTAAAATAATTTATTTTCAACTATTTCTTTAAAATAACATAGATTTGGGCAACATATTTACCATTTTTAAAATTATGAAAATGAAAAATAATGGCCACAGAAAAAAAAATAAGCGGGAAAGCGGCAATGCGATCTTTTTTTTGTTTTTTCCATTTGTAGAGTTTTGTTAATACTTCCGTATAGCAGAGATTTGTATTAACTGTTAATTATATTTCTATAACATTGTGTTAATAATTAACACAATGAGTTCATCTGATTCAGATATGGAGTTAACGCCTGATTTTATAAGAGAAAGCGGGCGAAAGCAGAAGTAGTTTTTTCTTTAGCAAATTCATTGTTTTATTTTACTTTCCTTGTATTCGTAATGAAAAGCACAGTGTTTACCTCGGGTTAAAGACTTATTTAGTCCCTCGAACTAGTCTCAGGACTAAATAAGTGACTTTCACCCCTGGGGTAACAATGTACTATTGTGTGCCTAATGATAATATTTTTTCCGGGTATAATATCCTCTTTCTTTGTAACATCAAATCTACACGACGAACAGTTACTATTGTGGTCAAAAAGAATGCATTAACAGCCTGTCGAAAAAAAACTGTCAAAAATTGTGTAAAAGTTGAGTTTTTTTTCTTGTTTTAAGTTAACCCTTTGAATATCCCGCAGATCTTATAAAAAATAACAAAATCTTGGTAAAGTAACCCTTTTTTTCGAGCGGAATGCGTGAACACAACGTACTCGCCGTTGGCTAGACGACGAGCGTGTGTGGTGCTGTCCCGATAGAGTGCCGGGCCTACCCACTAAGCCCCCTGGTGTTCTCCCTGCCCTTATGGGCCCACGTGATTAGATCCACACTGCGACTACCACTACCAACGCGCCCGAACTGGTAAGTAACCCAGTAGGTATACAAAATCTTTTTTGTTCATCAATATGGTAGTATACGACTAATAAATATTTTAAAAGTATTTGACAAAAGATTTTCAGTGTTATTCAACAAATTCCAGAAATCACAAATAAAGTATTTTTATTTTACTTCAGGGATCTAATTCAAGAAAGTTTGTGTGCACCTCATAACATTTTCAGAAATATTATCCAGTCTTCTAAATAGTGCGGAACCGATAAGTGCAACAACTTTTAAAATGGACATTTTAACGGTGACACCTCATTTTACGGCAGTAGCACGTCGTATATTTATCGAGAGCGACTCTGATGTGAGAAAACTCGAAGAGCGTTTCATATTTCTAGTCCAAAACAATCATAAACAAGACAAGGAGAAGTTAAACTTTGCGATGTTCCAGCAAATTTACGTGCGCAATAATATACATGGAGTTTCGAGTGAAATGAAGCAAAATTGAAATTAAAACACAAGTTTTATTTAAACGATACACGCAATATTTGAACAATTTTAATAACTTCGATTGTTTCGCTGCCAGATTATATACCCATTGTTATTAAAGCTGGAGGGACTTTACAAAGTTTATTGAGTAACTGAAGGAAGTCAAAGATGTCTAAGCGCACAATACATTTTTTGAAATGTTACGAATATTGATGAGTTTCTTAATATCGACCAATGAATAAGGAGTTACTTTTGAACATTTTTATAATTGAAAGGAAGATGTGTGAGCCTTCCACTTATTTATATACTCGTCATAATATTTTGAAACTCATAATCATTTGTATGTTAGCTTTTACTGAGGTTTACGACAACACAATTAGTACACATAAGAATTTTCACTTCACCTGATATAATGTCTGCTAATGAATCAAACACTAAGTCCACACCACTTTCTGAAGCAATCGCCTGCTGTATTGGTTCTCCCAATAAAACTGCTATATCTAAAAAAAGTAATAAAAGTTCTTATTTTAAGATTTGCATTAGGTACATATATTATATGATAATATAACGTAAAGCAAATTATGATGCTATAGCGTACAGGATTCCATTTCTAATCATAACCGAGCCATTCACAGTAAAATGACGGAAATTTTTAAAAACATTTTCTACAAAATACAATTTTTATAATCTATTGTGCTCTGATTTCAAAAATCTAATTATTTTCCTTTTGAACACGCTCATGTTACGTGACACTCACTGATCCATCACCCTTGACCCTTCGTGAAGGTTGTTAGTTCGATTTTTGAAGCACAACCAACTCAAGCCTGTTAGCTATGTCGTATTTTAAGTTTCCACATTTGTGATGTTTCGTCGGATCACACTGCTTGACTTTTGTCGCAGTGTATGTTAAGAAAATGTAACAATGTCACCAGACTTTGTTGCAAATATAAACGGCAGTCGCAACAAATTACCATGCAACAAAATATTTTATGTCATGTTAGTAGTTGTCAGTTACTACCATCTCGTGCAGGGGGACCTTTCATTTGGCATAATGTTGTTTGTCATAAAGACGCTTGGCATAAATCACTAAGCATAATAATCGAAAAGCATAACATTAACGTCACATAATTTTTTCTTTGCATAATTTGTATAAGGCACAATTATCCAAAGGCATAATTTTATGAAGCATAATTAATGAAATCCCTAATTTCTTTTCACATAATATTGGCAGTCCTAAAATGTTTTGCCATAATTTTAAGTGTCATAATTAATGATATTCCTAATATTTTGGGGCATTTCTTATAATTAGAAATGATTTTATTTTAAGGGATATCACGTTCATTAGATACAATGTTTACTCTATGTTTTACAAAACTTTTTATAATAACATTTCATATATTATTTTATTCAAATATGATACTCGAATATTCTATATTTTCATTTGATATATTTTTTTCATAGTATATATTAATTTTTTATTTGACAAATTCATTCATGCTACTAGTGACAGAAACGAATCGCTGCAAAACCGACTCCACGTAGTCTTATTTGTCCTACCCCTAGAGTGTAATTCAAACCCGCGTAGGCGCGGAGGGGCGAGGCGGCCTGCGAGCTGAGGAGCAGGTGGTGGTTTTAACGCTCGCCGCCGCGGCTGAGGATGGCCGGCGAAGCCGGCCAGCAATCCGAAGCTGCTGTGGTGCTCGCGTGGGACCGCCGGAGCCCCGCAGCGTCGGAGCCGTGACAGAAACCATGCATGTGCATATTGTGCATACTTGCTTGCAAGGTGCATGCTTGCTTGCGTGGTACATGCTTGCTTGCGTGGTACATGCTTGCTTGCACTGTGCATACTTGCTTGCATGTTGCATGATTGCTTTCATGTTGCATGCTTGCTTGCATGTTGCATCTTTGCTTGCATGTTGCATGCTTGCTTGCATGTTGCATGCTTGCTTGCATGTTGCATGCTTGCTTGCATGTTGCATGCTTGCTTGCATGTTGCATGCTTGTTTGCTTGTTGCATGCTTGCTTGCATGTTGCATGCTTGCGCGCCTTTTATGCCTAAAGAAATTCTGCGTAATTGTACTGTTCGTTGCGATTAATATGCTAAACATTAATTATGCTTTGAAACATTATGCGTCAAGTTGTTCTGTGTTTCGAGTTTATGGGTTTTAATACTTATGACAAATGATTTTCTGTCACACAATATTATGCTTTTTACCATTCTGCTTCCTGATTATTATGCGTTTTGATGATTATTACAATCGAAATTATGGAATATGATTTTATGACAATAATTTTTATGCCTAGAAATAGAGAGCCTCTCGTGCAGTCATATAATCTATCGTATGAGGATGCGATCCTCCAATACTCCGTGATCGTGGTTGTGACCGAAGCTGTGACAAGTACGCGTAACAGAAAGGGAAGTGTGGACGTACATCTTTCGTAAAAGACTTTAATTGGATCGGCTCGTGACACATAACATTCAACCGTGACATAAAAATGCACTGTCCACAATATCTCGTGATATGTATATACATATTTCTCTGACTACAAATGTTCGTAGAGTTTTGAGTGGATCGCATCAAGAATCGAGATTATGTTGTGACTTTTGTTCTCGTGACAGATTGTCCACGTCAACAGTACAGACACGCTTGTAGACATGCCACAATAAAATGTCACAAATGTCGACCCACCTTTATGTGATGCGACTACTCTATAATAAATACTACTTTCATCCGTATTACAAACGTACTACTCTAATTTCTATTAAAGGACTTACAACTTTTATTATAACGTAATGTAACTGTTACACTGCTGTTGTGACAGTATTTATCAATATTGTGATGGTTAGTCGCTGTAGAGCATAGAGATTGATCTTTCGACCAAAACTCGGTTTAGCTAGCGGAAAAACAAAGTAGAACGCATTACTAACTCTTCAAGTCTTCTCTGTATGCATGCAGAACCAAGTCTATAGGGGGTATGAGGCTGTGGTGCAACTCGCGCGCTGCGGCCACCAGCCATGACGCGAGATCGGCGCACGCGCAGTGTATGACGTTGCGGCTGTCCATGACTGCGGAGTGCGCCTGCTCGTTGCACACCGCCATTCCTGATATGAGAACACTGTGCAAGAAAGGTAAATATCGAATAAAGGATGCAGTTTCTATTTTGTTAATAACTTTGTGATACTTATCGCAAATTAAAATATGTTTTTTTTTTTTTCAAAACAAGAAAAAAGTACAGCTTGAAAATTTTGCAATAATCTTTCGCTTTCTCGGGATTCGAATTCAGCACTCGCAATAAAAACCAACTTTGCAGACATACATAACAATACTTTTATATATAGTGTTAATGGAAATGTGACGTAGGTATTATTGAGGGTCAAAAGCAATTGATTTTGTCATAGAATGTTGTGCCCAGATAGATTTTTTCACAGAGAACAGCCCTCCTGGTCATAACTAGACTGTTAAAAAGTAAAATATAAATCCCTAGAAAAGAGCACTTTTATCAGGCAGCTAACTGTAGAATTGAAAAGCAACTAATTTTGTAACGTAATATTCTAAAATGCTTCAATTTGACTAAAATATCAAGATTTGACCATTTAAAATCTAGATATTGTTAGAAACATTTTAGAATATTACGTTACAAAATCAGTTGCTTTCCAATTCCACAGTAAGCTGCCTGATAAAAGTGCTCTATCTTCTAAGGATCTATTTTTACTTTGTCTAGTTATGACCTGGGGGCCTATTGTCTAAGAAAGAAATCTATCACGATCGCTTTGAATTTGCCAGTCATTGCGGCGTCATTACCAGACTCTGTGTCGACTGTCTGATATAAAATAACGATATATGTGCTTTGACTGTCAAAAGCGAAAGCAATCGCTATTGATTTTTGTTACACAATGAAGGGGCAGCTAGACTTAATACACGAAAACTCTGTGTTTTACGGGTTGAGGCAAAAGTGATTTAAAGCTTTTCTTTGGAATGGCCTTTTTTCTGGCGGGATAATCTGTTGCGATACCTACTCAGAATTCTAAGTAGTAAGGTGATTGAAGCTTAAGGCCAGGTAAAAGGAATATTCCTAATTACATTATTAATTGCCTTTATGAACGAGGGGTTAAGATCTAGAGATATCTAGCGATCTAGAGCAAGAGAAAGATTTGATTCCCAGTAAGGGCAAATATAGTTATTAATTATTTGTTTCCTTACCTACATGTACGTATTTATAGGTGTTTACAATTTTATTAAATTTGTTTCAGTACATGCACCCTGCAAGCGCACCGCATAGGTGTAGTTCTCGTTGAGTTTGTTGAATAATTAGTGATACAGCTCTATCTATAGCTTTCACATTTATGTCATTGTAGAGTTCAGGCGATGCTCATAAAATACATTCAAATAATTTTGATTTGATTTAAAGTCAAATACCTAGCATTTATGTACTGGTATTTCAATAGACAATAAAGCTAATTAGATAGCTTATTAGATTAGAAGCTAATTAGAATTCTAATTAGCAATAAAGCTAATTAGATTAGAAGCTGCCACCGCTGAGACTTGCCGATGGCTCACTTGCTCATCAGCCGCAGGAGAAAGCCGACCTCCTGGCAAAACTCTTTGCGGCTCATTCCCGTGTCGATGACTGTGGTACACAACCTCCGAAACTGTCCCATTGTGGCAGCACCATGCCCGATATCCGTATCAGACAGCGTGATGTGCGGGCGGAGCTCCAGTCGATCGATACTCGAAAAGCGAGTGGACCAGACGGCATTCCTGCGATTGTTCTTAAGAAGTGTGCAGCGGAGTTGACTCCGGTCCTTACGCGTCTATACCGTCTGTCGTTCTCTGCTGGTTGTGTGCCGAAATCTTGGAAAGAGGCCAATGTCCAGCCGGTTCCCAAAAAGGGAGATCGTTCTGATCCGGCTAACTATCGCCCTATAGCCGTCACTTCCATTTTGTGTAAAATCATGGAGAGGATCCTTAATACACAGCTGATCCGCTACCTGGAAGGTCACTCGTTACTTAATGACCGACAGTATGGGTTTCGTCCTAAACGGTCAACAGGTGACCTTCTAGCGTTCCTTTTGCACAAATGGGGTGAATCTATCGATAAGCGCGGCGAATCGGTGGCTATTAGTCTCGACATCGCCAAAGCTTTTGATAGAGTCTGGCACAAGGCTCTTCTTTCCAAGCTTCCGGCATACGGATTACCCGCGCAGTTCTGTACGTGGATTGCCAGCTTCCTCCACGAGCGTAGAATTCGCGTTGTCGTTGACGGCTGCGCTTCGCGGTTCGTGGCAGTGAACGCTGGTGTTCCGCAAGGCTCCGTTCTATCCCCCACATTGTTTCTTCTGCATATCAATGATATGCTTTCCTTGGGAGCTATACATTGCTATGCAGACGACAGTACAGTGCATGGGGGATATCACGGAGCCTCGGGGGCTGCTCGTGGTGATATTGGTAGGGAAAGGCAGAATCTTATCATTGAGCTCAACAGGACGCTGGACCTCGTCTCCGAATGGGGCTCCAACAATCTTGTTGAGTTCAATGCTAAGAAAACACAGGTGTGCGTGTTCTCGGCGAAAAGGTCACCTTTCCTCCCCCTTCCTTCTCTTCAGGGCACAACCCTTCACACACAGAGCAACATCACCTTGCTCGGAATGAACATTCGCTGCGATCTGAACCCCAGAGACTACATCGAATCCGTCATAACTACTGCCTCACGGAAACTCGGTGTCCTGAACAAGGTGCGTAGGTATTTTGCGCCGGACCAACTATGCTTGTTGTATAAAACTCAGGTTAGGTCTTGCGTGGAATATTGCTCGCACCTTTGGGACGGCTCCGCTCAGTACCTCCTCGATGCTCTGGACAGATTGCAGCGTCGCGCTATTCGCATAATTGGCGATGTAGAGGCAACTAACACCCTCGAGCCTCTACAACTTCGTCGTGACATCGCCTCTCTTAGCGCCTTTTACCGAATGTTCCATGGGGAATGCTCTGAGGAGCTCTTTAACCTTATCCCTCCCTCTCCATTCCTTAACAGAAACACGCGTAAGGGCCTTCGGAGTCATCCGTACACTGTGTCCTCCTTTTCACACCGTACCAAGAAATTCCAAGATTCCTTCTTCTGTCGTTCATCCCACACTTGGAATTCTCTACCTGCGCACGTGTTTCCTCCATCCTACAACATGGGTTCCTTCAAAAGAGGCGTGAAAAAGCATCTTTTGGGCCGGCAAGGGGCGGGCAGGTAGGAGAGTGGATGTCGTCCCTACTCTATCTGTCAACTCATTTGGGCCTCTTTCACCGCTTAACATCAGGCGGGAGGAGGTCATTTGCCGGGCCATCCATAAAAAAAAAAAAAAAAAAAAAAAAAAAAGATAGCTTTATTTGATATTATTAAATTGAGAACATCTTGCCGGTAAATGAGCTTTACACTTTTATTCCTTAGCCTCCACGTGCCGTCTAATTCATTAGCTTCATCAAGATCTTTAATGATAAATTGAGGTAAAACGTTATTGCTTAAATTCTGCTTCGGCCCGATAAATATTACCGTAACTCAGTGCCTTAGAGATGTTTTCATAAATTACTTTCGTTCACTCTTGTTTACGCTCTAATCTCGCTGTGTAAACATTTTTTTCGCTTCGGTGAAATGACGGAAAGTTGGGTAGATTAAATTGATAACGCGTCTTTAAAAGTAGATGCATATTTGTAAATGTTAATTATATTATGTTATTAAAGAAGTATTTCAAGAAGACTTACAATAAGTCATTTATACTTGCGCTAAATAATCATTATTGGCCATATATTACGTACAAGTACATTAATATAACAACCATTTCTTATTTATTGAAAAAATGTACTATTTTATTTGCAAAGGGGAACCAAAAGGTAACAGAATTAAACAATACAATGTACATATTTCACAAGATAATTATAGATCATAGTTTTGAAATGGTACTGACAATGATGTCTAACCCTTAATTTTTTATAGGAAACTAATAAAATATATATATTCTAAATACTGTCTACTAAAACATAGGTTCCGTTTAACAGTATTACGAGTTTATGTCAAACCTGCCGCACATCTCATCGATAGGTCGTTTCGCCTATAGTTTGTTTTTAAGCGTGGCATATAAATTTCGTAAATCTCTATTTGGAACATTCAATTTTATTAATTCTAGCAGCTCGAGATAATTGATATTACCTTATGCATGTTTCATCGGAAAAATAATATAATGGCAAATAATTATCTCTACTTATATGGAGATTTATGGAACGAACAGACTTCGAAGAGGGACGGCAAGCAAAGTCAGCATCGCTTTGGAGTGGCGATGTACTGTTATTAAAGAAACTTATTAAATATTACGCTAATGAGGTTGTTTTTAGTACAGATGCATGCACCTCTACACAGTGATTATATTTTAGAACACACGGACTGTTTCCCTCCAAATAGTATTTTCCATGACATTAAGAGGAAACACTAAGGTCGAGAGAATTCAGAAATAGGTATTTGTAAAATGTATTGCTGTCGCGCTGTGTGCCCGAACAATCGTTCTGAGCGCGTTAGAGACAAATTCAGCTCAGACCGAAAATACCTATAAAAAGTACACAAATATTCGGTTCGTGGTCCCCTGTTTTGTCTCCTGAAACTAGAGCGATTTAATTACTTTTTGCGTTAAACATTAAATAAAGGCTTTAGCTGTGTTTTTATGTTTTGCTTTTTTTTATATAATTTTGTTAAATTTGTTTGCTGGATGTTTGAATATAGCAGAAAATCAGGCCAATTTTTCAGGTTTTTGAAGGTTTATATCTCATTTAATAATTCACTTAATAAAAAAGGGACAACATAGGAACATGCTAATAGTAGCCATTGATTTAAAAAAAATAGAACAGCTATTGCCATTATCCAGGAAGGAAACGGGCGACTTCATTGGTATAGAAAAACGGACTGTACGATTTCCTCTTAATCGCTATGAGTTAGACGGTGACTAATTGCCAAAAACATAGACTCACCAGCATATCAGAATGACGAATAATGTCACAACGACGAGAACCCGGTCGTTGCAATCCGATTCTTCGGCGTCGGGAAATAAAGCTCCAGTTTCGGTTTCGTCGTCACACCTCGATTTTGAGAATAGTGACAATATCGCCAATATTAAAAGATACGACGGAAGGACAAGTGCAATGCAAGCGAATGCTATTATGAACGCGAGGAACGTAGATTCCACCTTGATTGACTGAAACAGGAGATGATTTTAGTATTAAATATAAGTATCACTATGTAATGCGTGTCGCGAGTAGCTTATTTAATTAGCGTTTTAAAATTAACAAGCCAAGCTTTTTACTATATAATGTAATATTAAATATAGTGCAATTCGAACTATAACTGGCTAAGTGCTAAGTGTTAGGTACTCGGGTATCATCCGATCCACTAAGGCTATTAATTAATTATTTTTGACAAATAATTAAGGCAAACGAAAATGTCCGAAATAAATGAACCTAAATCGAAAAAATATATAGGTTCATTAATTGATTGCTTAGGACTCCTTCGACCACTTTCGAAATTAATGAATCAAAACCAGCTTCGGAAACAGAATTATTTTCTTTTTCAACACACTTGCTCATAAAGTGGATCTTATTAAACCGGTTTTAGATACATAAAGCAGCTCATAAAACAGGCGTGTTTTAAAGCGCAGATAGGCGTTATAGGAGCCGAGGAACGCAAAACAGAGTCCGGTAATGCTGCACTTGCCGGCCGCGGCAGTACTGTACTATATTTTTTTAAGTAGGTAATTTAAAAGACATCAACGATCTCATTGATTTTTTAATGATTATTTTCATACCATTATTTAGTTTGTCTACAAGTTAACAATGATTTGTGTTATTTAAACAAAAAAATCAGTTTATTAGGTATTTTTCCTCACAAGAGTGTTGAAAAACGTGGTATGATATACGTGCGTATATTGGTTATTACACACTCGGATCTATTACGCCCTTGCCTTAGGTTCGGGCTGAAATTCCGCCTCGTGAGTTATAACCAACATACTGCACTTATATCGTAATGTACTATTATAAAACGGTCAAAAATATCCTATCCAAATCCGTAGGTTTTTGTTGCATGAAAATTGAAAAAAAAAATTTTTTACTAGGATCAGCTATGTTATGCACGATGGTGATGATAATACCTTGAAATCTACTTAATGCACAATAAAAACAGAAACTATAAATCGGCATAAATATATATTATTATATCTATTAAAGGTATAAGCATCGTTTTTCTTCTTATAACATTTTTACCTAATTGTTCATAAAGCGGAATACTTTCTTGGAGTAATCCTTTTGTATCCAATCCAATGATAGTAAAGTTTTACTTAGATAAAAAAAAAACAAAACGCCTATTCTCAGTAAAAAAAATGTTTTCATGAGTGGGTTTAATAAAAACTAATCAAATATATTTTACTATAAATATGAATAATAAATTACTAATTTAAGGACATCATACTGTCTTGATTCCTAAATTACTCCCGTTATTAAACAACAAACACCCATATAGTTTTTAATGTGCCCGCGAACAATGTGTCGCCTTAAAAGTTCAAAGAAAATACTGTAAATCTACTTTCACGGGATAATAAGTAGCCTATATTGTTAATCCCTGTCGTAATTCGTCTACCTACAAAATTTCATCCAAATCCATTCAGTAGTTTTTGCATGAAAGAGTAACAAACATCCATGCATACAACTCACAAATTCGCGTTTATAATATTACTAGTAAGGATATGATGCTGTATAAGACAACGAATCACAGTAAATACATCTTAGAAACATGTTCGGTGTAATCTGCGAAAAACGGCGTAATTAGGATATGATTAATCCTCTCGCCTAGAAGAAAAATTTGCTCTTTAGTAAATGAGGGTACGGCTCGACGTAATCACAGCTTAATAGCCCCCTTCAGATTTGCCTAAGATACGATGTTTTTTTAGTTGATAATACTGCGAGAAGGAAAGGAACTTGTTTTACTAAATTTAGATTTTTCCTCTGATTTTTTTTAAGTGGCCCATTTATTTACTTAATTTGATTGGCGCTAGATATTTTTATAAAGTTCGCGTAGTTACTACGTTTATATTTTCAACCCTTCGCCATAATACGTATTTATTGAATTTTTACAGTAAGAGAAAATTTGTTGTGTGCTTGAAGAATCGGGGTAGTACTCGTAATGTTATAATGTTTGGCCTTGAATTAATATGTATAATCTTACTCAATGTGAATAAAAAAATTATGTTAAAAAATGCTCTAAACTTCCTAGAAACTTTGAGTTATAATGATTTATTATTGTCAGTGCCCTTAAAAGAATTGATCCCAGTAAAATGTATGTTGTATCTTGCTTTTGCATGGGACTTATCCATACTAATATTATAAATGGGAAAGTGTGTGTGTGTGTTTGTTTGTCCGTCTTTCACGGCAAAACGGAGCAACGGATTGAAGTGATTTTTTAAATGGTGATAGTTGAACGGATGGAGAGTGACATAGGCTACTTTTTGTCTTATTCTAACCCCCCACTTCCCTAAAATGGGGGGTGGAAGTTTGTATGGAGCATTCCGCAATTTTCAAGGTAGAAAGCTAAAAATTGGTATGCGAACTATTTGTGACTAATAAAAAAATCGTGCATAATTTTTTTTTTGGGAATCTGCCCCCAACCCCTTAAAAGAGGGGGTGAAATTTTATATGGGACTTTTTGCAGTTTTCAAGGTAGGAAGCTAAAAATCGCTACACAGACTCTTTGTAACCAACGAAAAATACCTGCCTTATTTTTTTTTGAAATCTTCGGTGTTACCCCGAATTTAACGCGAGCGAAGCCGCGGGCAAAAGCTAGTATATTATAGTTTAGCGTGAATTTAATCGGTATTCATAGTTTATTGGCACTGGCAAGCTCTGTAAACTCTGCTGACAACTCTGACATTTCTGCTGAAACATAACATCAAAAGAATCAGTATTGTAATCACAGCAGCGGTGTTGTGTTAGGTTTTTTCTCCTGAGAAAAAAAAAGGTTTCGATGCAAAAAAAATATCACTAAAAAAATAAAGTTCCATGTCGACGATTTCTATCGTCTAATTTTTACCGACAGCGTTACAAAATGGTTAATTATAGTTTAAACCATAAACATTATAGCAATAGCCTATAGCAATAACCTCATGAAAGAGTTGTCTTGAGCTATCTATCTATCTGTACAAAACCTGCCATTTACAGAATTTGCCGTTTCCAGAATCTGCTATTCCATTCCTCTGTCGTAGTGGAATCAGAAGCACCTTATTTACATCTCCGAAGATAAATTACCCATATTGCTATTTTTCGTCAGGACAAAATGATAGTATCGAACTTTTCCGTAAATAAAACAAATACAGACTGACTTTTTTATCAATCTATCTGCCTATCCCATGGGAGCCAAGTCATGGGATCCATGTGGGTGGAGGGGTATTTCATCTCATTTTTAGTCAATATTGTAATAGCCGTTGTAAAACAAATATAAACAAGGTAAACCGGTTTAACTTGCAGTGAAAAACATAAGTTTTAAGACTTAACGCCAATGGAGAGTTATTACACATATTCCACTGTGCATTTGTAGACACACTTATATTTAGAGATTTTCGAGTAAGAAGTTTTTTTAATATCAATGTCGTCTACTCGAACATATCCGCTGGAAAGAAGGTAATGAGCACAACTTAATGCAGCAAATGAACTGAGACTTGAGGCTAATCAAATTCTTACTCTTGCTCGTGGGTCCTCTTGTGTGAAGTTTAGATTTTTAATATATAATGAAGATAATAATGTTATTACAAACATTTACTTGAATAAAAATACATTCAGATTTTTGGTAACAACTTTATGACCAATTTGTCATAAATATTTCCATATTCAAACCTTTAAACGTGGACGGGAGTAAATGAGTATACCGAAAAGGAATGGATATGACTTTTGATGAATTGTTGAAAATTGGTATTGATTTCTTCAAAACATTTATATGTTAATGTTCCCTTTCTTTTTCTTTTCATAAAATTATTAATGTAAACTTTTAAACTTCAAATGGAGATTACATTTATACCTAGCTTCAAGATATAAAAATAATTAAGTCACTGCCCGTTTTCTCAAATGTCACTGAAAAACAGAAGCGTCAATCGAATTGTAAGAATCCTTTATTTATACAAAGAACTCTTTTTTTTCGGTACAGATTGGATTATTGTCCAAGACATACCATTTTCGAAAAGATAAAAAGAAATAAATAATGTGGACGTTTTCATTTTTTGGTTTACAGTTTTGGTTCATGAAATGACTTTGGACAATACGCCACGTACGTACCTAATAAGCATTTACATTTTGAGTTCATTCACATGTTTGTGTTGATCTGAAACTAAAATAGTCATCATCATCATCATCACAGCCTATATACGTCTTTCTGCTGGGCACAGGTCTTCCTACATGAAAGAAACATATAAGAATAGTCTATAGCATCACGACGCTGGCCCAATGCGGATTGGTGGGTAGAAATGGTTGCAATAGCAACCGGGACCATCGGTGATCGGCTTAATGTGTCTTTCGAAACACGGAGGAACTCGAGATCATAAAGTTTTAGTCACCCATCCAGGATCCAACCATGGCGAAGGTTGCTTTGTTTTCAATATAAACTAAAAAACTACTAACGTCGATATATGCTGCTCAATGGGGCA
The DNA here is from genome assembly GCA_963935595.1 of Schoenobius gigantellus. Lineage (NCBI taxonomy): Eukaryota > Metazoa > Arthropoda > Insecta > Lepidoptera > Crambidae > Schoenobius > Schoenobius gigantellus. Next base: position 23,825,154 of record OZ012553.1, on the reverse strand, counting down.
TGTCACAAGTGTAAAGGTCATTCTTACATGCCGCATGTGAGAATGACCTATACACTTCATTTACATAATGTATCAGAATTAGAGCGTCGCTATAGTTTACTATAGTGACTATAGTGAAGTAAAATTATACAAACTATGATATCTTGTCATTGGCCAATTGGGTGTCAGGCCTTCCTACGCATAGTGCGTATAGTTCAGTTTATAAAAAACGACTCGTAGTTTATATTTCCGGTATATTTGGTCGAATAGCCTTGCGTTTTAATATTGGGTGAATTCAATAACAAATTCATCATCATCATCACCTTAGCCCTAAAATGATCACTTAATGAAGGAATGGGCTATTTTATTAAAAATTTTAATTTTTTTTCACAGCCGATTACAACGTACAATGTTCTCTCCTATCATCAGATTGCATACAAGTAGTAATATCAAAATTCGTAAAAGGCAAACCAAGCCTCTGTCTGATAGAATTAGACCCCTTGCATCAGAACAAAGTATACTTGTCACTTCCAAGAGGCTTAGAGATTAATTTCACAAATGGAACAATAACGGGATTAAGAAATTGTGACATAGATTCCGTTGCGTGAGCAAATATATTTCTTTAGCGTTATGTGTTTTATTGTGATGAGGATGGCGAAAAACTTTGGGTGTACTATATTATAATATGTCTGCCTTACCAGTCGAATCATCTGTATATTATAGTTTTAATTTATGTAGATATTTATGTATATTTGTATGTTTATATGTATGTATATTGTGTTTTTTTGTTGTTGAAAAAATGTATTTTAGTGTAGGTACATATATAAAAGTGTAATCTTGTGTAAATCTACATTTGTAATTTCTCTTGTGTGCTTTGACGTTTCCTTTCCAACACAGTCACAGATTGGCTGGAAGGAATCTCTGATAGGTATAAGTTCTCCTTTGTAAACGCAGTTTTTTAACATTATAGTTAATATATATAATGATATTTACACACAATTCAATACAAAGTTTTTTCTATAAAATTGCCGTTGAATCAAAAAAGAAACTTCGATATTAGTATACTATATGAGTTTTGTGACGTAAGTAGCCATCTGTTCTATATTTACTCACACTCGAAACCCAAACTTAAAACATATTTATTCATTAAAGAAACTTTACAGGTACTTGACGTCAACAACCGTCGACTACACCTGTTCGAAAAGTGGCGCATTAGAGACGGCATCAAAAAATTACATAAAAATTAAAAAAAATAACCTTACATGTTTATAGAAAATTTGTTTTGATCTCACTTAACCCTTATAGAGAGCTCTTCAGAAAGAGAGAGGGTCGTGAATAAGTGGGTGCGATGTCAGACCACCTCCTTATGGTGCACCCTGGGCAACCCGGTAGAATTTCTGCCGGGTAAGAGTATGACACCTATCCCCGTGGAGGCGTAGTGTGGCCGATTTTAACCCAGCGGGCCATTTCATAAGGCCATGCAGGGCGTCACCACTCTTTCTTTTTTAAGATGAGGTTGTGTGTTGCCCGGGGACCCGCTCGAGGGTCATGGCGCGTTGCGCCTTGTGCCGTTGCTCCTTTGGTCGGGTTGATGCGGGTTCTTGTTGAGCTTCGGCGTGTCGTTGTTCCAAGGACTGAGGCTGATCCGATTACCATGTGGCTTCGGCACACATTTGCGGCCCCCACGAGAGGGGCGTGGGATGGCTGAGTGCTACTTGGCGAGCCACCTCGTGTGGCTACCGTGGCCGCTTTTTGCGGTGGAATGGCGCTTTGGCGCCGCTAAGCATCGGCTCGTGTGCGCGGCGGTGGATCCAGTGGGGTCTGCCGTCGGGCAAGCCCGTTACCCCGCACTGAGCGGGGCCGGGAGGCTGGCGCACTGAGCGTCGGGCAGCGTGGAAGCAAACCACAGTAAAAAAATTACCCCCCGGAGTATGCCCCGGGAACTCTAATCCATCCATCTCCATCTTGGAGAGGGCATGAGGAACCCGTCATTGGTAGGCAGGTGCCGCCGATGAGGTTATGGTTGCGCTCTGCTGCGGAGCCCCACAGACCCCTGCCCCTGCGGGGGCTTGGATGGTGCGTCAACGCATTCCCCTCGTAAAAATGGGTCATAAATAAGTTTTCACTAATTTTGGACGCAAAGGAACCTGCGGTATTTACAAAAATCAGTTCAATAAGGTCAAGTCGATTTACAGCCTTAAGCTATGAACATGACAAATCTTGCCAGAAGTTTGCGAATAAAAATTCTTTATTCAACATAAACCTTAATAGTTAAAAAAGTTGATTCGCCTATTCAGAAATTGGGAGAGCCTTTCCGAAAAGAACAAGCATGTAGTCAAGAGGTTTAGATATGAGGCCGGCAACGCCAATAGACGAATCATTACCACGACTTGTCATCCTCACGCCCAAAAAACATTTCACGCCCCGCTTAGATAGGTTTGTAGGTGAAAGGCAACACAAGCGTGTTACCTTCCAGGGAGTGAGTTCTATAACTTTGTGCTGCGGCTTAGAAAAGACCCCCTGAGAACGTCGTTTGTTACGTAAGTATAGCAATGTATATCGTTGCCCTGCGCGTGTCTGTCAATTAATTCAGAACTCTCTTTTGAAGGTACAAAAATTGCAGCTCAATATGTATCGCGATTTAATTGTAAATGGTTCGTACAAAGCGAGTGGACGATCCTTATTTTTTCTATAAATGGCGATTGCAAGGCTCATATACACGCACGCAAGTCAGTAGATACCTACCAATTGTTCATTTATTTAACAGCTGCAAGAAAAACTTCGTTACTTCCCTATTCTATTAATCATATCCAACATGATATCACAGAGCAAATTATACTTCGAAGATCTGACGAAAAATGGAACAGAATATCGTGAATTGAATAATTTCCCATTAGAATACGAATATGGTGAAAAAGTCATGTTCTACATAACCAATTTGATAAAAGGCTACCCTTCGATAAGTAAGTAGAATTTAATGATGTATACGAGGGGTGTTTAGTCGCTAACAATCATTTGTGGTAGAGTTGGAGTACATGATAAAAGGTTTCTACGAGGAAACGGGATATTATGACTGAGATGACATAATGATGATACCATACATGTGTTCCCTTATCATTTCGAATTTCATATGCATGATTATGCATATCAAATTCGAATAACGAAGAATACATTGGTACATAGCAGGATCGAAGCTCGGACTACCCGATTAGAAGTGCCGAGTTCACAGCGCTATTGACGCTCACTGGGTATCCTCACTTAGCCGTAACCAACCAGCATGACAATATAACATCATCAGGCTGCAGTCTTCTATCTCAGCACCGACGTGATGTCTATATCATAAATTGCATTGGGAATGCACTGAACTGACTTTATTTTACCGATATTCAGATCAGTCTTTTCTTGACGCGTTTCATAGAGTTTTGGATTATATTCATTGCGATTGTTTTCCATCAATGGAGATTCCAAATGATGTTACCATTGCGCAAAAACGCAATAATGCCTTAATTTTGTAATTAGGTATTTTTACTTTTTACTCTGTTTTTCTATTACTATATATGGATACAGTTTTCTCTATATAAAAAATTGTTTTTCACCTGGCTTACGTGGATTAAAAAATTATTCCAGGTGAAACAGTTTTATCATTTTTAAGCCTCAATTGGTTGTTATTTGCGAACGAATTCGGCAAACCCAACATTGAAATGATGACGTCAAGAAGTTTTTGAGCACCATACCTAAAAAGGAGCTTTTTGTAGAAAAGTGTTATTTAATATTATTAGTTTTCAAAAAAGAACAATAAACTTATAATCGTTGTGTCTCACAAAACGTATAATGAAACGCTAATATATGTTTTTTCTAATCCGTTAAAACATTCTATTCTATTCACTAGTAAATAAAATGAAAGATATGAAATGCTTCAAACAGGACACACGAGTAATTTTCTTAACCGAGCGACCACCCTTAAAAATTCACACGTATCGTATCTAATTACCCGTCTATCAGAACTCAAAGCTATTGATCGTATTTGATTATTATTTGGAAAATGAAGAAAATTGGTATACGAGTGCAAAATTTGTCATAAAAAAATAAGTTGATGCATTTTATTGAGTTACGAGTAAGTATATCAATACTGAATGTACATTGTACACATACCATAGGTCATGTGGAATATTTATTAAACGTGGAATATCCGCCATTAATAAACATAACGTATGTCATTTTATGAACTTTCGAGGTAAAAAGATAACCCTTAGTAAGTTGCAAATGTTTCTGTTTGTGCTGTCTCATGATGATCGGGAGGAAAGCTCATTTTGACACCGAATTACAAAAATCTGAAGTCACAAAATCTGTCGTATGGAAAGATTTGGGTCACGTAACATCCTCCTTTTATAACATTTTACATTACCTACTTTTAAGATAATTTTGCAAAGAAGCTACTGTAGGCAGGTCTCCAAATCTGAAGATACATCGAAGCATATTATATCTACACTTTTTTTTTCAAACAGGTGGCAAGCGAGCATACAACTCACATAGGTGGCAATATGATAACTTGAGCGGAGCTGTGCTCAGAACAACAACAAAGCATGCTTTAGTTATTCTTCCTGTGTATAGTTGTAACATAATTCCATTGTTCCTTCATCAAATCATTCGATTCGATTACTGTTTTCGATCAATCGACGAGTTGCAATATCACCACCCAAATGCAATACTGCTAGCCTACCGAAGCATCTACATCATTAGCACCCGCGAAGCAACCCGAAAAATAATATTATAGATTTAACAAATAACCTTTTATTCATATACTCTATATTGATGTAGAGTTGGTGGTCCATGGCTAGACAAATATTTGTAAAATGGTCCTTCTTCACTAAACGGTTAAGAACCACTGAACTAGAATCATCAAATTTGGCAGGAAGCAAGGTCTTATAAGTTTGGAAGCCGTTAATATACCTATTGTATACTTAGATAAGTTTATATGGAACACTCGGCGCGCGAGTCGGGGTTTTTAAGAAAACTTAATATTCATTACTGTTATAATAAAACTATGTAGAAGTAATGGATGTAAGTTTCTTTAAAAATGTCGATTCTAGGTAGCAACCGAAAATAATCCTCTTGGTCACATACCGTAATCGCCTAACGGCCGGTCTCATTATTCTTTTTTATTTGTGGATACGGTTGCTAGCGATAGGTATTTGGCATTAGCTCCATTCAAAATACGTCAAAATTCTATCTCCAGTAAATGAACCCACACATAGATAGGATATTGAAACAGGTCGTAAAACAATATTAAAACCGTAGCCAAAGCGAGATGGCGCGATACAACGATTATGGTGCCTGCTTCCTGGTGGTCCTACTAATATCTCCTACTAGTGGAACCACGAGGAAGCCTAGTTTCTCGTGGTCCTACTGCAGATAATAATGTCCTACTAGTGGGTCCACGAGGATGCCTAGTTCCTCGTAGTCCTACTGCGAAGTTAAATTATTAAACGATAAATTTTCATATCCCTTTATTTCAAGTTCGAAGTATGATATAAAAAACAAATCACACTTGTCACCTGTGGTGTGCGTTGCCTATTCAAACAAAACCACTTCGCTGCGAGCACTACAAGTGACTACAATGTGATAATAATGACCAATATTACCTGTATAAAGGAGTACGGGAAAGTAAATTTTCCCCACACAATATCCTTGATAAGACCTAAAAAGTACATTTTCAAATATAAATACATATTATTAAAAAGCCAACAATACAATGATGTGCAAAAATCGACCAGTCGCCACCACATAGAATTGATGTAGGTCGAAGGATTAAAAAAGGTAACAAGCTATTATGAATAAGGAAAAATTGTGAAATAGAAATTTTCATACTTCATAGAGATAATACATTATTATGAAACCTTCCTTGTAGCAATGACTGAACACTTTTCTATTGACATATCTTTCCTTATTTTTTGATTCTATTTAATTTTGGAATGCTTTGCTTAAGAATATTAGCTTGTTATTTATATTTTGATTAAAAACGTTACTTCAATAAAAAATCTCCGCTACAAAAAAATCTATCCAAACAACTTAACTCATGTGCCTTATAGTTATTTAATTTCACAATTGATTACTTATTGCAGCGAAGTTCCTTTTGGGACGGTGTGGAGACAGTGCGGAGCCGGAAAAAATGTATGTACTGTAAGCTCCCATTTAAGCTTAACATTTACACTAATGTACAAAAACAAAAAAGCGTTACAGACATTTTTTAATAAATAACTCGAAAACAACGCATCGGAGTTCGAGCCAAATTTCTAGAAAATCGATATTTTTTTAATAAAATCCATATTGAATCATTAAATAAAATCATTATTCTTCAAATATAATAATAAATTTAATACAATATTTTGTCGAATAGCATAAAGAACTTCGTTCCTATAAATCAGTAACAAGCCGTGTGTCGGTGTCCCACGACACCGCACGGCTTGTTACTGATTTATATTCGGTTTCACTTCAGACCCAATCGATAATTTATGCATCTAAATCATGCTTATAAAACAAACCATAAGAGCTATTAAATTGTAGATTAGAAAACCGATTAGTACCTAACTAAATTCAAAAATAGTGCCTGCAAAAGAAAAACAAAAATTGCTTCCAAACTATAACTCTAATCAATATTTTGAGGGTTAAAAGCAAAAATTAAAAGTTTTAAGTAAACAAGATTTTTTTATGATCTTCTATAATGTAATCGTGATGCCTTTTAATTGGAATGACAGTCGATTTCTAATAATTTGTAAAGAAGTCACACTTTTTTATTTAATTCTGAGCTCATAGCGAAACTTTATTTTTCTTTATTTCTAAAATTAATGCACATTTCTTACAATCTTGGCATTATTACCCAACTCTTAATATTGCCGATGTCGCGTCTTATGGGCGCATTGGATGGTTAGATCGATCCTTGCATAAAGTAGGGGAGCCTGAGGGGGTAAATGAGGATTTACTCAAGCGTAGTGCGTCGTGGGGATCTATTGGATTGTAAAAATAGGATACTAATAAGAAAAAAGGTTCATCATCATCACAGCCCATATACGTCCCCACCGAGGGGCTCGAGCCTACCCTATATTAGGGTGATTAGGCCTTAGTCAACCACGCTGGCCCAGTGCGGATTGGTCGACTTCACATACATCATTGAATTTCTTCGCAGATGTATGCAGGTTGCCTCACGATGTTTTCCTTCACCGTAGGAGCGTCAGACAAATGTACATATGAAATTCGAAACGAAAAACACATTGGTACATGGCGGGTCTCGAACCCCGACCCCCCGATTGGAAGGCAAGTGCCGAGTCCACTGCTCCACCGACGAAGAAAAAAGGTTGCATTATATTATTATTATATCCCTTTCACTAGTGGGGGGAGCGTGTAAAGTTTTCCAAAAATGTAAAAATACAGACATACGTACATACGTGGGCGCTTCAGATATTATAATAGTGTATGCGACCTAGATGTTTCTGATAACCAAGTAATACTAGTTTGCTGGTTTGCATGGTGGGAGTGGCCGTACAACGGGGTAGAAAATGGGGAAAAAAATTATTCGAGCCCGTCAGAATGATTTACCAACAGACTTAATACGTGAATGTTTACAATTACAATTGTAAACATTCACGTATTAATACAATTCTTTTAAATTGTTGTTTCGTTACACAACAATTTAAAAGAATTGTATGTAATGTCGTTCTATCTAAAGTAAAAAATGCAATATAGTAGTACATAATATAATATATTAATTGATTAGTATGTCTAAAGTGTTTTTAGTAAGTGTAATCGCGTTTCAATTAATGCTTTAGCTTCGTCTGCCAACAAACCGCATTGTGGTTTGGCAGAAGATTGTAATAATGATAGGCTTAAAATTTTAATTAAAAAAATATATTTAGGCATGTTAAGTGTATTCTAAAGGAGTTCCGATAGAAAAAACTGACGATTTGGTTGAAATGCAAAAATAACTCGTGACATTGAAATACTGGAGCATGTCAGATTAACATGCAAATGATTTTGATGTTCTTGTCGTGCTGACCCATAGGTAATCTGACAATTTAATTGAGAAATTTCCTTAATTTTTGTTGCATCGAGTACTGTTCGTACAAGAAAATAGTTGACGAATAGTAGTATGGGGACTATGTGAGAAAGTGAGAAATAGAGAAAAAACGGAAGGGAAGAGAGGTGCGGAGTGGGAACTACATAGTTCCCTGCCCCTTTTTCGCGTTGTCAAATCATAAAATCGTAAAATTATATTAATCTCTGATTCTTGAATGATTTGCTTCGAAATAAAAATAATTAACCGCACTCGAGAATTTCCAACTGACGTTATTTTGCAACTTCGTGGATCTCCCATTTCCTTATGTCACACTCAAATCGTCAGATTATTAATACACTCACTTTTCTGTATGTAACTTGCTTTTGCTGCCGCAAGACGCATGATCCTTTAAGGCGCATTGCATAGTAACGTCAATCATAAAAAATCACTGCAGAAAAAACCGGTTCTCTTCATAAATATTGAATAAAAAAATCTTTAAAAAAGATATGTTATTATTCAACGCATTCTTTAGAGGATGGTTTTTTTAATTTTTTGATAAATTAATTAAAACTTGGTTAAAATGTGACCCAAACATGTCTCAATTTTAAAACTATAAACCTAATCGCTTCGTTAATATTAGGTTAAATCACATACTTTCGATTTCAATAAATAAAGTGAACAATATTCTAGGGGATGGTGTTTTTAGATTTTTCTTATTCGCCTTTATTAATTTTTTATTGAAATAATTCATCTTACGCGTAAAGGTTTGCTTGAATATTCCCCTCACTCTCACTCACTCACTCCTATGTAATCAGTGCGGGACGATCGACGCAAGGTCATTGGGAGCACTATGCGCCTTAAGGTTCTTATTTTTCCCTCTTATGGTTTTCCCTCTTATTCTTCAGTGCTTGAGCAAATCCCCGCTTGGGCTCCCCTACTATTATATTGCCATTAATTATAGAATAAATATGTGTAGAATGTGATAATATTCAATTCAATTCTTTATTGCATTCCAAAATGTTTTTATGATGGTAAAAAGAGTACCATAGTATCAATTATTCATTGGTGGTCGAATACGGATGTAAGAATAAATAAGGATTTTTCAAAATATTAAATACATATACGCGTTACCTTCAAGTTTCTGAAAACAGGGTCTATGTTCAATTTAGTTAAGGTTTTATTCTTCATACAATGTTTTTTTCTTTCAAATTAGATATTAGCCCCACGTTTAATCCATTACAAGCAGTGCTGCTTGGCACTCAATCGACCTTTAGGTAGGCATCTTAAAAAAAACATTAAGTTTCTGGTACGGGCGATCGTGCGCTGTTTCAAGGTAATACTAGAAGAACTAGGTACCTATAATTAAAGTCATTTTACCTCAGAACAATAATTCTTCTGAGCATTTTACAAAAGTATCTTTACTTGTTAAAAACAGCCATAGACAATAACACAAAAAATATCAAAAAACATTGTTAATTTGAAAAATGTTGCAAACGCGCAGAGGTGTCCGCATTAGTACCTACCTACCTATTTCGAAGTTTTCCATAAGCCAGAAATTAAAAATTTTTGAGTTATAATAATTACAAATAAACTGTACTTACCTACTGGAAAGTCAAAAGGGTAGATCACTGTGAAAAACTCAGACATAAAAGCGAACGGATGGAAGCCCTCTTCAAGTTTAAGCGCCGGAATCAAATAGGTTTCTTTTTGAGGAAGGCCGCTAAATCTTATTTTACTCCTATCCTTCGCTTCAAACCAATCTTCTGTATAACTCGCTTTTATATTAATTTCCGTTACCATTGGCTGCTGTGTAATATTAAATTTCTCGGGAGACTCTTTGAATATTTCTCTCGTTATCGCAATAATTTGAACTGTAGTAGTTGGGATGGAAGCCGCAGTCGTAGGACCCTCTGTTAGCTTTTTAATTAAAATTGATTCTGGTCGCTGCTGACGACGCTCTTCTGTTTTACTTTTTAACAGGTTATTGTATTTTGCCAGCCAAGCCTTCATTGCCTCTGTGTAGTTCGCCGAATTGGCATCTCTTTTCGTCCAAACGGTGTTTGTTTCTGTCTTTTTTATTGGAGTGTCATTGCTGCCAATTTCCATATCATTAGGAAGCTTAACAAGGTTTCTGTGATCATCCGATTCTTTGTACGTTGTTTCTAAGCATGAATCCCAAACCAAAGGTTCCGCTTCTCCAATAACTTCATCGGCAGCTAAGTGACTTCGTGATTCGTTTTTATTGAATCGAGAATTCTCGTCAACCGAATGAAATTCTACATTTCCCTCAGCATCCTCGTTATGCTTTTTGCGTTCAGTTTTCTTTGAGTAAATTGTGGAGATTGCGGCAATATTCCGCTCCGCCTCTGGGCCGCTCGCGGCGCCGGCAACGTCGTTTAGATTGTATCCGGTTGAACCCGCAGGCGTCACTTCCGTCGTGGCCTGGAATTCTTGGATTTGCAAAGCAAAAATAGCTTCAGACGAGTTTTCAGATAATGTTGTTAGGGCACTTGAGTTTATTGGTACGCTTGCTTGCGTAAATTGATTCACGAGCAATACGAACGTCACAGGTATAACGGACATTTTTGTGGCATATTCTGACTGAGACTTAATTTCAGTAAGCTACGTGTGTTGTTCAATAGTATCGGTGGTATACTGAGTGGCGATGTGTGGGACATCGGTCAGAGGATTTGTAGCACTTAGCAGTCTGCCCGACTACGTTGCACAATCGTATCACGGCTCTACCGTACCCTTACAGGATTATGTGGGAAGTACGTAATAATGCCGCATATGTGTGTGCTAATATTTTCAAATAGCAAATATGTTGACTATATCCTACTACACAAACAACAAAAAATATATAATAATGAAAGAAGGATCGTTTTGTAAGTTTTTGTTATCACATAACGTAGTAATTATAGGTGCGAAAATAATATTTACAGTTTATCTATAAATATCTTAAGGTCAAGTGTATTTTCAATATTCCACAATAAATTAAAGCTTTTAAATTTCATTAAATTTACCGTTATTGTAGAGCACGTAAACAAAATTTTAAGTTGGGACATAGTTAATCGTGCTTGACATCGTTATAATATTGACTATGTGGTGGAAAGGATGATCCTTATGGAGTTCGTATAGCTGTGTCTCTGGATTACAGGATTACGGGCTAGGATCCCGATAATCCAGGGTCTACTAAACGACAAGCTTTGTACGATGCTCATAAAATATTGGGAAGTATCATAATACTCGAACATTATGTACGATGTGTAGCCCGTGATGATTACGCTTATAGGGCTTCTAGGGCACTGTAATAAAGCTTAAGCTCTATTTAATTGAGGGCGTATTCCCAAACGATAAAAAGCTTTTAATTCTGTTCCACTGATTAATTTATTGGATAACCAACGGGCTTTTGTACATCACTAACGATTCTTTTATGCTTAAAGGTGTAGGCAGCTGTCATGTGTTGTTCTTAACTTTTTCACATAAAGTGTCAGATTTTTTGATTTTTCTTTACTTGCAAATGTATCGAACACTTTGACTTTACTAAACTCTTTCAAATCACCATATAAAACAGTTGCCAATCGGATTTATACAGTTTGGCGCCTACACTAGTCTGAATAATTCATTTCCACCACGCAGATCCAACAGATCGCATTTGCTATGCCTCACTGAATTATGGACGACTAAGCACGCTCGTCGATTTACATGAATCAGTTTTCTATGGTCTTTGGAAATCTTCGTAGAGCGTTTTTAAATTCTTTTTTTTTCAAAGAAATAAAGAATTTAGAAACATTCCATATTAAATTGTTAAAGCCCCAAAATATAGGCAATTTTATTATTTTTGACAATTTTATACAACTATTATTTTATTTTGTCTATAATAGTTACGTTCCACTGCACTATCTCCTAGGGAGAGATCCACTCTCTGATCAAATCTATGGAAGATATGATAGAAATAGATGTGGCTGGTGTCATGGATTACTTACTTAAACTATCAGGGGTCATCTTCAGCTTGAAATGAAAATGTTCTATTCGATTTCATTCGTTTATTGATCACACGTTAAACTGATAATGGGTTACATAATATACATCAATGGATAATGGCGAGGCCATGAGTTTAATGCCGGGGTCAGCTCTAAGACTTTGTTTGGGTGTGGTATGTAATTCTAGTAACAGCACGGAGCTTGAGATTAGGTATCGGTTAGTAGCAGTGGAGTGTTGCTCTGGGCTTATGTGACGCCACGTATGTGATGTTACGTCCATCAGAAGACATCGGTCTTAATAGAAAATGTATGAAAAATCATTATTTGAAACTACACTTAGCCTACGTGACGTCGTTAACGTGACCAAGCACATAACGTGGCGTGGCATCTCATAAGCCCAGTTTATTTGCACCTTTACTGTGATTGGGGGGCAAGTAGATAGAATCACAGTCAAATCACAGAGTAGTCGTACAGTTAACGTCGCATCAAGCTATAGCTAAAGCTGTGTGACATTTGTACCACTCTTGTGTCCCTCGTAATAGGGGTGGTTTTCGTTTAGTGCAAATGTAAAGTTTGACGTGGCGCTTACTGTGCATACTTGTAAATTTTTGTCCAGTATTTCAAGAAGAAAATGTGTGCTGATAACATAATGCTTTGAGGCTTTAATAATGTTATAAGCGACCGTGGCAAGATTGCTAAACATCTGTTATATGCTTGTGTTATATAAATAATGTTATTTGCGACCATGGATAGGTATGAGTGAAGTAAATAATGGCTAGACATCTTTTATATAGCCCTTGCTGGTTTTCTTGCTGGTTCTTTCCAGTACAAGGTTTCCCGCCGTAGACTTGTGAACCAATGGCGTAGCTTCACTGACGAGCAAAAGTGATTATGTAATCCAATTTGATTAAAATATTTTGAATTTGAATACATACTTGTGGAACTGGGGCCGGCGTCTTCTCAAACGACCTTAATATCAAATTATCAATAACCCTAGATAAGCAGAACACCATCTTCCAAGCAGAATGCATTGGCATCACCAGAGCGGCACAGGCAGTTGCAGCTAGAGGTATTAGTAATCTTAACATAAAGATTATCTCAGATAGCGCATCTGTCCTGCAGGCCCTCCAAAACAATATTATTAACTCTGTCCTTATACTGGAATGCCATAACATGCTCCAAGCCATAGCAGATACAAACCGGGTAACTCTGCAATGGATAAAAGGACACAGCGACTCACTTGGCAACGATGCAGCAGATGAATTGGCTAAGAGAGGTTCAAACACAAAAGTGTATGGACCAGAGCCCTTACTGCCCATTCCACAGGCCCAAATAAAAACCTGGCTGCGTGAGAAAACCGAGGAACAACATCTAACAGAGTGGAGAACCCATGGGGGATGCAAGCAAACAAAAGATGCAATCCCGGTACCATCCAAAAAGCTTGCCCGTTCCCTCATCAGACTAAAGAGAGACGAAATCCGAAAAGTTATAGCCACTATAACCGGACACTGTCTCCTAAACAAACACCTATTCACAATAGGGGTGACAGACAGCCCTCTATGCAGAGGATGCATGGAGGCGGAGGAAACGCCACAGCACGTCCTTATGGAATGCACAAGCGTGGCCGATCAACGGGCGAAACTTCTCCACTCCCCGGCATCAATGCCAGATGCATGTAGTAGCCCACAGAGGTTGCTGGCATTCTGGGAGGACCTGGGATGGATGGAGTAGAATAGAGGCTGATGTAAAGTCAGAACGCACAATGGCCCAATCATGAGGTTAAGTGCGACAGAGCCCAGCCAAACTAACTAACATGCTTGTGTTTTATTGCACAAAAATCTTTTTATTTATCTTATAACCGTGAAAATGTCTAAAAATACAAGTAGGAAAAAGTAAACTCGGCACTTAAATCACATAGATATAATACACAAGATTTAACATAATTAGACAGAAATATAGATCAAGGAGCGTCGGTGGCGCTGTGGACTCGGCACTTGCCTTCCAATCGGGAGGTCGGGGTTCGAGACCCGCCATGTACCAATGAGTTTTTCGTTTCGAATTTCATATGTACATTTGCTTGATGCTCCTACGGTGAAGGAAAACATCGTGAGGCAACCTGCATACATCTGCGAAGAGATTCAATGGTGTATGTGAAGTTGACCAATCCGCACTGGGCCAGCGTGGTTGACTAAGGCCTAATCACCCTAACATAAGGTAGGCTCGAGCCCCTCGGTGGGGACGTATAATGAGCTGTGATGATGATAGATCAAGAACTACGATATAAAACTAAATATTGTATTTAGTTTTAGACTAAACAACTATACTAAACTAAAGTATTTATAAACTAAATCTTAATATCATAAGTAGGGAGGTAAGCACCTACTCATATTTTCAAAATATTTATTTTTGCAATTTATTTAATCACAGCCACTTATTTTTTCTGTTACCGTTTCATAAAGCTATGTCTCAATAACACTAAATAATTTATTTAATGTGTTGTGATGTGAGTTATTGAGATATTTTATGAGTTCCCCAATAGTAGCTGCATGCATAAACTACGTGTACAACGTGTGACAGCAATTTGAATACCTACCGTAAACATCGCGGCAAGTCTCAGCCATTCCTAAGCATTCCTCGTCATCTGTAGCGGAAAGCGACGAAACCGCCAGACAGTGTCCACGCAAAAATGACCCCTACAAGCAAACACGTGAAAAGTTCATAGAGACTTTTTCGCGTGACGCGGAAATGAGGGCGCGGGGTTATATGTGTGTTGAGTCAACATAGTGCTTTTCTTTCGGGCCGAGGTTTAGCCGAGATTTTTAAAGGTAAATTGACTAGTCGCAGGTGGTAGAAGGAAACGGGTCAGCGGGTCTCCGCCGTGTCATGTTCATGTGTCACCAGGGTTGGATTAAGGATGAGTTATGGTTTTAAGTGTCGGTTAAATGAAATGAAATTTTTTTTGCTCGCTATCCTAAAAAAATATAACTCATAAGTAAACTAGGCGCATCTAAGCTACCTAAATAGTTTCCATGTTTTCTTTCTATAAAAAGATAATATTGATAAAGTTATTACAAAGTTCAAGTTTGATTTTTATTTGCACCTAGTTACAGATTGCGCCGATCTTCTAGTTTGAAGTTCCTCTCTCTCCGCGCCTCTTTGTCATGCACATAAAATATACAAAGTTTATTTTTATCGTGCTAAAATTTATTTAGTGATGTGACATTCATCCACCACTTATAACTTATGTAGACAGGCAATATAATTAGTTCATCATCATCAACAGCTCATATACGTCCCCACCGAAGGGCTCGAGCCTACCTTATAAACTAGGGCGATTAGGTCTTAGTCAACCACGCTGGCCCAGTGCGGGTTGGTCGACTTCACACACAGCCTGTAAAGAAATTCTTTCTTCACAGGTGTGTGCAGGTTTCCTCGCGATGTTTTCCTTCACCGTAAAAGCGTCGAATAAACTTTCGTATGAATTCAAAATTTGAAAACACATTGGTACATGGTGGGGTTCGAATCGCTACCTCCCTCGATTGGAAGGCAAAGGCCTTACGCACTACGCCATTGACGCTTTTTTATAATTAAATTAAATTATACTATATTTCGACAATACGACGCGAATAGTGCTGTGTTCTGTAGGGTTACTCTTGAACCAAATCCAATCGATCGGCATTGAGATTATGATTTTTCGTACGCTTATTTAGCAACACTAGCGACAAAGTGGATCCGTATTTTGAGAAAATTAGATAGCACCGACTTCGGTTCACTCAAAATCACAACAATACGGTTCTAATTTTGTGCCAATGTGGAAAATCAAGAGTACAAAAAAATCACAATCTCAATGTCGATCGATTGGAAATGGTTCAAGAGTAGGCCTAGAGAGCCGACAAGAACTTTGGCGTTATCTGTACCTAATACGAAACGTATTAGGTACAGATAACGCCAAAGTTCTAACTAGAGTAATAAAAAATAAAAGTTGTGATGACTTGTGTGAATATTCTTAAAACCATTTTGTATACAACTAAGCTGCAGCTGGACACCTGATGGCAAGGGCTACAGTCACCTAAAGTACATGTGGTTCCTGTAAAACTTGTAAATCTACGACTCCTACAAGGACGCCACATTCCCAACTTGTGACATAAGATGTAACATTGCAGTACTCATTAATTTCACTACCTGTATAAGGCTATTCACACACTGCCACGCACCACGCTGCATGTTGCGTGTCGACGCACCTACGCGCGTACTTGCGGGTGTGCAGATCCGCATCATCATGGGGTTTATTAACGCACTCAGGCGCGTAGTTGCGTTTCCAAAATCAACGTCAAGCCCCTCCAAAATCACGCACGGCACTGCAGGACTTGATGTGCTATACCTTGCGTTCCGCCCGCACCTACGCGCGTGGGTGCGTCTTTCTCCGCTTGTAGACGCGTGATCTACATGAACGCGCGTGGATGCGTTTACTGTGTGTTGGACTGTGCGTGTTTTCTATACAAACGGAGATACTTACAAGCAACGCGCAACGTAAGAACACGCGTTCACGCGCTACTTTGCGTGGTGCGTGGCAGTGTGTGAATCTGGAACACAGCAATGCAAGAACCGCTGCTTGGCGGCAGAAATAGGTAAGATAGAGGTATCTATGCAGGCGATTCTGGTAATGAGTCTCCGTCTGGTACACAGGGTATGCAACAGTTTTATTCCATTTTTAGTATTAGAAAATGCAGTTTTAATCTTCATAATATCTTGAACTGGAGTTTCTTAAGCAATTTGATATTAGTTTACTGACTCACGAGTTTCACGACTCGAGCTGTCTTGCTACGAGTATGTTTGCGAAGGTTTGCGCAGTATTTTATTACGTCTTAGTGTCTTTCATAAACAATATGCTTATCCTTGATCGGATTTCATGCATTTGTTGTAAGTTAAATGTAAGTACATGTTATGGTCCTTTGAAAACTTTTTAAACTAAAGTAAAATACCATTAAACGCATTTGGAAAATAATGCTCTATTTCTTACAATAACTTCTTTGTTCAACCTAGGGACAAAGAGTGTTCACCACATATGAATACGAATAACCGATGTCATTTAATTAAAATTAATATAAGCAAGTCGATATTTTCCTTAGTCCGACACTGTACATATTTTCATTAATTACAGCGTCAACTGGAGCATGGCTCCAATCTTCCGGGGTAGCCAACTAGTAGCCTATAAACTTGTGTTTTATATTTAAATTCTTTCGTTATCTATATCTATCTATATCAAATAAATAAAATTGAAGTGTCTGTTTGTAATGTCGAAATAACAAGTTTTTACTAAATGGGTATGAATGTATACTGGGTACCAATAACAAAAACACAATTTAATAAAAGTTTGTCTGTATGTTTGTTCCCGCTAATCTCCGGAACGGCTAGACCGATTTTGATGGGACTTTCACTTTTTATCAAGATCGGTTCAGCAGTTACTATTCCACGCGGACAAAGTCGTGGGCACAGCTAGTTATCTAATATGGGTTGTTTATAATTAAAAGTATGAAAGGCTGAAGATGGTGCGGTAACTGGTAACCAACTAATTAATGAATGCACAATATAGATCTCCCATCTGCTTGGTCTAAGAAACAATAAATTAAGAAAAAATAATATTGTCAAAAGTGATGAAAATGGTTTGTATTTAAATTCGTTCGTATTAAATACCTCAATCGGGTATAGAAAGAAAATTAAATGTTATTTTATTAAATTCGTGTTAATTTTCACTTATGAAAACCAAAGTAATTTCTTTGAGGATTCTGAAGACTTTTCATCTTATAGTCACAAGTAGGCAACGTACACTATGGTTCTTGTGGGGGTTGCAGATTAGCTGTGAATCTCACAAGAGCCACATGTACTATAGGTAACTGTTACCACTTACCATTAGCTGGGCAGTTCGCTTTTGCACAACTAAGTTTTGCCAACTTAGTTGTATAAAAAAATACTAATAATCCTCCAGACATATAACAGACTCTATAAGAGTGTTTCCGCTTAAATCCTGTATTTGGGCTGTTTGCACTGAGAATATTTATATACCTTCCTATCTATAATATTTAAGCATTCTCGACTAGTGTGCGAAGCCTGTCATAAGATGAGAAATAAAATAATATACGTACAGTAGAACCTCGGCCACCCGGCTACAGATTATCCTGACATTCGATTATCCAGAACATACGTGATAGTTCTGATTGCAGATACCCGAGCATGGAGAGGTGATAACTTTATTTCATTATTTCATCTGCCACTGTACACTAATTACTGGCAATTAATCTTATTCGACTTGCCTGATAAGCGGCAGCTGTTACCTATATACAGTTGAACTCATCATTCTTTCGGTAGTAATACGTAATTATAAGCACATAAAAGTTTAAAAAAGTTGAATAACGGACTCTAAAAATTCGAGATCTTATTAACTACGACTGCGCTTCTAAGTTAAAGGAGATTTTGTGGTTTTCTTGAGTACTGAAATGAACACCAAAACTTTTATACTTGCCAGCCTGCTAAAGTTTATTCTTTTGTTTGTTAGGTATCGAAAATTAAGAAAAAGTTTTTATTGCGCACCTGTTACCTTCATTAAGTGTTTAGTCTATTTTGACCTCAAGCTGTCAATGTACCTACATCCTAGTATATAAAAATAAATAAAAAAATAAAATTTGTTTATTACCAAAAAGAACACAGATCGTACATATCTATCGTACGTATCTTTGTGACTTTCCTATAATTTTCAATCATTTGCTGATTCAACCGATTTCTACACGAATTTGTATTTTTACTAATGTATATTTCATTAATTATCATCCTACACACCCGTAAGAACCTCAGTTCACAGTGAGGAAATTTTTTTATATAGAATAAGGGGCATTTACCTATATAGCCTGCTTAGTGCTACGTTCGTCCGGTAAATTGAAGCCACCATAGGGGGCGGAGAGTTTTGCAAGTAAAGTTTCGCTGGGTATAGGAAAATCAGTGAAATAGTCGCTGTTGGGCCGGAGCCCTACCCAATTGGGCGGTTTAGTCCGTTTAGCCCCTTGGCGGTAAACATAGGCCTTGCGACCACTACAGGATGTTGCCAACCCAACCTCTTGCACATCACAGAAAATTACTAATAGTCCCCATAAGCTCCGGTGACCTTACCCACAATATAACGAATTTGAGCTGCGGTCTACTGTACGTTTCTGTCGTGTCACCTACATAATTATGCTGTTATCTCTATATATAATAAAATCGTAGGGGTACAAAAATCTGTAATTGCGAAATATTAAGAAAAAAAATACACAGGTCGCCTTAAAATCATTAGCAGAACACGATAAAATGGTTTAAAAAAAAATTGTTTGTTTGTTTGTTTGTTGGTTTGTTTGTTTGTTTGTTTGTTTGTTTGTTTGTCTGTTTGTCCGGAAAGATCTCCGAAACTACTGGACAGAATTTGATATGGCTTACACCACAATGCTTAGAATTTTCCGGAAGAACATTTAGGCATAATTTCGTTTGTTTAAATTCACTTTTTATTTTTAGTGAAAAAATACCATATAAAATTTTCGAATTGGCTTTAGGTAGAAAAACAACATGGCGCACGTGAAATTATTTTGTCAAGTCTGTCACATAGTACAGAGAGAAGGTATTTTCTTCCACGAAGGAAAGGCAATGGAACTACGCCATACAGCCTGATCTTAAGTAATTGGATTTCGAAAATTGAAAGGCAGGAATGTGTGTTTGTGTTGTGTTTCACATAGTACAAATAAAATTTAATATTTTCTGTTAATGGCTGTGCCCAACTGGATTTCGCCAACCAAATTGTCTTTTTCTTATGTCGTACCGTGGTGGTAAGGCAAAAAGATCAAGCCATACAACCAATGTATTAAGCATTTTTTACGATAATACTTATCGAGTGACCATAAAATTTGTAGATTGGTTTAATTCTTGACTAATTTTCACAAAATCGGTACAATTTTTGAAATATTTGAAATGTTGAAAAATGAAGATACTCTTTTCAAGGTATTTTGAAAAGTGTTATATGTTTTTACATTAGGACTAAGGAATCAAACTCTTTCATCCATTTAAAACTATTAAAAGTAATAGATTAATATTGATAATTAAAAAAAATATCTGACTGCAATGTTCTGGGTTACGCCATAAGAATAACTAATAATACGAGTATAGAAGCGAATCTCCTTTGTGGGTGCGCCAAATGCCGCTATTTGCATACCTACAGCGCCCTTCCCCCTGTAACGCCCCGCAGTAGTCTGCGGACGCCGCTAGGGTCACCACATGGGCGTATGGTTACCACTACAATATTTTTTATATAGGTAGGTACCTCCATATTTTACATTAAATGAGAAACTGAGCATACACCGAGTCTTATTGATTTTGTACTTCAAGTGTAGCGAGCGAGCGACTATCTTTAGCAATAGTACGCACATTTTTAGTATTTTTGATTCCGTAGTTATAGGAACCTGCCTATTTTTGATTTTCTTTATCTTCGGGCAAATTGTAAAACTTTAAATTTGGGGTTATAATGGCATTGTTTTTGCACCCATATACGCAACAATAAGTCGGCATCGCGGCGATTAGGTAGATAGCGGCGCGCGGGAAGGAGTCACGTGCGTGCGGGATGCGGTGCGCACCGTGCGCGCCTTGACTGGCGATTCCGTTCAACGGAAATCAAACGGTACGTAAATAACGTGGCCTTGAGCGCTCGACGGCCGGGAGTTTCGCTTCTATACTCGTATTATTAGTTATTCTTATGGTTACGCGTAGAGGGACGGGACGGGACTCTTGATCCTAATGTCTAAAATGACGGATCAAATTTTTTTGGATCCACCCAAGGAACATTGATATCGAACGAAGAACCTAAAGAGTAGAACACATTGAACCTAGCCACGTTGACTTAATTTGACATGACTGCCGATAAAGTTCGTTTCCAAACCCAGCGATATGCATATCAAATGAAAGGCCTTGATGAGTAGAGCACTATGAACATAGGAAAATAGCCCTAAATTCAACATGGCCGCCGCTCAAATAAAACGGATAAAAGTTCGTTTCCAAACCCAGCAATATGGGTATCAAATGAAAGGCATTGATGAGTAGAGCACTATGAACCTAGCAATATTGACATAAATTCAACATGGCCGCCGCTCAAAAAAGGTGTATAAAAGTTAGTTTCCAAACCTAGCAATATAGGTATCAAATGAAAGGCATTGATGAGTAGAGCACTATGAACCTAGCAACATTGACATAAATTCAACATGGCCGCCGCTCAAAAAAGGTGGAATAAAGTTAGTTTCCAAACCTAGCAATATGGGTATCAAATGAAAGGCCTTGAAGAGTAGAGCACTATGAACCTAGCAACATTGACATAAATTTAACATGGCCGCCACTCAAAAAAGGTGGATAAAAGTTAATTTCCAAGCCTAGCAATATGGGTATCAAATGAAACGCCTTGAAGAGTAGAGCATTAGGTACCTAGGAAAATCGACCTAAATTCAACATGGCCGCCGCTCAAAAAAAGGATAAAAGTTGTTTTCAAACCCAGCAATATGGGTATCAAATAAAAGGCTTTGATAAGTAGAGCACTATGAACCTAGCAACATTGACATAAATTCAACATGGCCGCCGCTCAAAAAAGATAGATAAAAGTTCGTTTCCAAACCTAGCAATATGGGTATCAAATGAAAGGCCTTGAAGAGTAGAGCATTAGGAACCTAGCAAAATCGACCTAAATTCAACATGGCCGCCGCTCAAAAAAAAGGATAAAAGTTCGTTTCCAAACCTAGCAATATGGGTATCAAATGAAAAGCCTAAAAGAGTAGAGCATTATGAACTTAGGAAAATTGCTATAAATTCAACATAGCCGCCGCTCTAAAAATGGATAATAGTTCGTTTCCAAACCCAGCAATATGGGTCTCAAATGAAAGGCCGTGATGAGTAGAGCACTATGAACCTAGCAACACATAAATAAATTCAACATGGCCGCCGCTCAATAAAGGTGGATAAAAGTTCGTTTTCTAATCTAGCAATATAGGTATCAAATGAAAGGTCTTCAAGAGTAGAGCACTATGGACCTAGCAATATTGACGTAAATTCGACATGGCCACCGCTCAAAAAAGGTGGATAAAAGTTCGTTTCCAAACCTAGAAATATAGGTATCAAATGAAAGGCCTTGAAGAGTAGAGCACTATGAACCTAGGAAAATAGCACAAAATTCAATATGGCTGCTGCTCAAAAAAAAACTGATAAAAGTTCGTTTCTAAGCCCAGCAATATGGGTATCAAATGAAAGGCCTTGATCAGTAGAGCACTATGAACGTAGCAACATTGACGTAAATTCAACATGGCCGCCGCTCAAAAAAGACGGATAACAGTTGCTTTTCAAACCCAGCAATAGGAGTATTAAATGAAAGTAGGCCCTGAAGGGTACCTAGAGCAGCCATGCTCTAAGTGTGTTCCGCGGAACCCTAGGGCTCCACAATACCCCTATAAGGGTTCCGCAATAATTTAGAAAAATCAAAACACCCTCTCTGGTCGTACTTTTATTATGCTTATTAATAAAGAATACACTTTTAAAAACTATTGTTTTATTTTAGGGTTCCGTCAAGTATTTCGCTTTCCAAAAGGGTTCCGTCACCAAAAAAGTTTGAGAACCGCTTCGGGGCCTATTGGATGTTCGATGTTAGATGTTACCTGTGTTTAGTGTCCTTCGAGACCGTGATAATGCAACGATCGTGAACTAACTAACGATAACTCCAAGTTTGTGTGTTGGATGTTAGTCATCACGGCGAGTTTGCTAACCGAACTATGCCAGCAACACTATATCGCACAGTACACGTTACAAAAACGGAAGTCTCAATACATTTTAAGGCTAACCGCATAAATACGTTTTTTCGCATTCGTTTTCTGAATGCGGGCATCCGAATGCATCAAATCTATACAAAATACTCATTGACTGCCGCACACGTTCGTTTTTATTACGAACGGAACACGTTCTGTACGTACGTTTAGGTTAGGTTAGGTTAGGTAGAAATCCCGAATGAGAAGAAACGAACATCTGCGCTACGTTCACGAAACTCCGTGTCTGTATTCCGTGATCGGATATCGAATACGGAAAACGTATTTGTACAGTAACCCATTCATGCTATACATTAACTCTACGAAAACCGCCAGTATTACAAGCGACATAAGAACGGTCCAAAGGTCAAACAGTATAGCTTGACAAGGAGCTTACTGTACGACCAGTCAAAATTGGCCAAGTTGTCATATCCAAAAAATATATTTTGTTGGTGTTACCAACACCCATTATAAAATCTAAACTTTATTCGTATACAGTTCTAATTTATTAACAATTGTTTATTTTAATTCGAAACATGAATATGATAAAGATTATTCTTGCAACTGTGTAGTTCTTTCTACTGAAGAAGAATTTATTAATATCAATAATGTCTCTAAAACAATAATTATACTTAGTGTTTATAGTAATATGTAATGTATTTAATTTTGTGGACTGTTAGAAAAAGAGCATTACGAACCTACGAAAATTGTCCTAATTTCGAAATGGCCGATGCTCAAGAAAGGCAGAATAAAGTTGAATCATTTTATGGAATAAAATGGAGGAAAAAAGTTGAAAAAACTAAACACTGTGTTAAGTATTTTGAGTGCGAAACGTAGTTCGCGGGCACAGCTAGTAGTAAATAAGGGTGCTTATACTTGTGCGTAGTTCCGTCAATAGGAACACAATTTGGGATGACACAACTAATTGTACATAGCATACAGAGTTGGTCATTAAGAAAAGTCGTTTCAAAAAAGTATGGCACCCATTTTAACATTTTGTAATCAAATTATGCCCATTAGGCAGATACGATAACTGTTACTCTGCTTGACCAGACAAATCTCGTTTCTATCTTCGAGTCCAGCATCAATCACCATTAGATGAGATAAGGATAAGGGTCTCGCCTGTGCTGACTAGAAAATAAGAACAATTACTAAACTCTTTTAAGAAATTATATAGGTATCTTGAATACTGAAGAGTCGAACTATTCATAACGCCGTCTACTTGACTGCCCCTTACTATCAATTACTATTATAGTTCTTCGGCTTCTGAGAATAAATCGCCACACATTTTTATGCGTTCTTTTATAAGAAATTTCCACGTATACCTACGCATGATTTATCTAAGGAGATAATATATGTAATATCGGTAAAGACAAATATCTCAATAACTTTTGGAGATGCAAATAGTTTTTTTAATACATGGCCTATAGTTGACATAGCAGATGAATTAAAATATGTTTAGTTAAAAAAACATGTTAAGTCGGTCTCTGTCACTCCACTCGGTGATCCTACCGCATCATTCCTGCAATAGTACTTAGGCAATAGTCTCTTGATTTTGACTTTAATCAAAAGTAGCCTGAATAAGTTTTTCTTTAATTTCTAGCTTTGTTTACGTCTATTCAAACAAGTGACTGTTTATTTACCAATATCGCTGAAATGAAATTAGTGTGTTTTCATGCGACGATTACAAATAGACTCATGGTAAACCTTCGTAACGTTTTGGTTTATCAAGCTGCATGGAGGAATGTAAGTCAGTCATTTGATTAAGTTTGCCTGCTTCTTCATCTATATTGTTTTTAAGATTGAATTATAATCGATTTATATTGTATTCTAAATAAATAAATAAATTCATTTATTTGCGTAAACATGGTATACAAAGTTGTTTCATATACAATAAGGATCATACATGTTTAGCTAATATCATAGCATGCAAATTTTAACTTACATATGACTCACACATTTTTTCGCATTAAGAAGTTCTTTAACACTATAAAAATTAAATATACACAACCATTTATACAATTCCTTTTTGAACTTCCTAAGATTTAAGTTTTTAAGATCTTTTGGAATTTTATTGTAAATTCGAATACACATGGCCAAACAGCTTTTATTATATTTTGATAGTCTCGGGAGGTCATCCAGAACAAGCCTATCAGGATCTCGACGATTTCTAGGAAGTGTGTCACTTGCTGTTTTAAATAGATACCTTTGTTTTTTAACAAACATACAAACTTCATGTATGTATAGTGATGGTAGCGGTAACAAGCCAAGTTCACCAAATATAGGCCGACATAACACATCGGACTTTAACCCATATATTGCCCGTATACACTTTTTTTGAGCAACAAATGCCCTATTATTGTCTGTACTATTGCCCCATATAATCAATCCGTAGCGTATTATTGACTCGACATAAGCATGATAGGTAGTGATAGCAGTTGCAATATTGGTAACGTTTTTAATATTTTTAAGTGCATATATAAATTTATTAATTCGCTTAGATACATCATCTACCTGAGCTTTCCAGTTTAGGTTTTGATCTAGTATTACTCCAAGGAATTTAGTTTGTGTTACTGCGTTAAGTTTTGGTATGTTGAGTTTAAAATTATATTGTATATTATAAGATTGATTAAATTGTATGTATATAGATTCATCGAGGTTAATTTTTAGATTGTGAATATCAGCCCAATTAATTAATTTTTCAATTGTATTGTTAATTTCCGTCTCATGATCTGATATTGTACTATTTTTTTTATCAGTTGTCACTATAATGGCGATGTCATCGGCATACAGTATGCATTTATGGTTTGTTATATCTGATATTGAATTAATATATAGTAAGAATAGCAGAGGGCCCAGAATGCTTCCTTGTGGGACACCATATTCATTATATTTATATTGCGACGAGAAAGATGTCAAAACATTATTTTTATTCAATCTCGTAACAACTATACACTGCTTCCTGTTTTTTAGATATGAAGTCAACCATTTAAGCGCGTGTCCTCTTACACCGCTCATTTCTAAATTTTTAAGTAATAATTCATGTGAAACTAGGTCGAATGCTTTTGATAAATCAAAGAACAACCCTGTCGTCATCTGCTTATTGTTAATATTAATAAGTATTGTTTTAATTAAAGAAAATATTGCTAATGTAGTGGATTTATTTTTTGGAAGCCATATTGGTCTTTGTTTATTATATTAAATTTGTAACAGAAATTAAATAATCTCTTATGCATACATTTTTCAAATATTTTGGACAATATTGGTATCAAAGTTATAGGTCTATAATTTTGATATCTTCTTTTTCGCCTTTCTTGTAAAGAGGTTTTACAATAGATAACTTTAATAATTCTGGAAAAACTCCAGAAGAGAAGGATAGATTAATAAGATGCGTAAGAACTTCAATTATTTCATTAATACAGGCTTTTATAATTTTGGTATTGATTTGATCGTAACCTTCTGAGTTGGTGTTAGTGAGAGACATTATTTCTAATTTAACTTCATTTTGTGATACTGGCGTAATAAAAATAGATGCTGTATTAACATTTTTGCTACAACTGGATACGGTGTTTCCTTGTGTTGTTTTGGGCAAATTAATAAAATAATTATTAAATGCTGATGCAATCTCAATTGGATCAGTGAGTAATTTGTCGCCAATATTAGTTGCTTCAAAATTAGATTTCAGAATCTATAGAATCTAGGTATCTCCATTAAAGCTAAAGCGATTCCATCTTTTATAGTTGTTTGCGTGGTTAAGGAACGCATATTACATGTAACTGATTTTATTATGGTACACTCAAGTACAAAAAGATCGATACCGGAGGGAGACTCTGTTTCAGGGTCTCGTGTTTGGGTACCTCCGTCTTACCTATTTCTGCTGCAAAGCAGCAGTGCTTGCATTGCTGTGTTCCGGTTTGAAGGGTAAGATATAGCATTGAAATTACTGAGTACGGTAACTTTACATCCTAAGTCACAAGTTGGCAACGTACACTATGGTTCTTGTGCGGGTTGCAGTTTTCATGCGAATCTCACAGGAGCCACGTGCATTATAGGTGACTGTTACCACTTACCATCAGGTGGGTAGATTGCTTGTTAGCCAACTTGGTTGCAATAAAAAAAATACTGTCAAAGTTACAAAATTATGTACACTCTACCAACTCTACCTTAATGTTAAGTCAATAAAGTCTGTCTATCAATGTATTCATATTTTTGTAACTTGGACAGTAATCGAGCACTTTGTACTCGAGTGTACTTGAACATGTTTAAACGTAATGAATGGCAAAAAGAAAAAAGTTACAAAAAGTCTCTCTGTGATACTTAAATAATATTGTGGAATAAATCAACACCTTTTTAATCCTGTTAGGCAACGGCGCCTGCGGCATGATGTATTGTGATTCAGTGGTATTATTGTCACTTATTTTTTTAACGAAGCATAGTAAATCCGTGCGGTGAAATGAACTTGTAACTGGATTGCGAAATTTTGTTCCAGCGCGTCCGACCGCTTGCCAATTCCATTATATCTCCCCCCTCTGTGTAGACGTGGGGCTATCCATCAACAGTTATTAAAAATTGTCGAAAAACCATTGTCATTCTCATTAATCTCCGTCGACAATCAACACCACAATTTGGGAAGCTTGACACCTAATCGCAGTGCCTGTGTTTAAATATTACAAGCAATGACAGTTAACTTTGTTAATCATAAAACTATACATTTTGATTTATAGTTGTAATCTGGTAATAAAAGAGTCGTAACTGTCTGCTAAAAATTTTTCTTTCGGAGTTAGTAGGCAATGTATGCATTATTTAAGTGATCCATATTTTCAATAATTTTTCTTACAATTTGCTAAATTAGTAACTAACTTATCAGTCACAATCTGAGGCCCAATTCAGCTAATAAACTACAGCCGAATCGAAACTGAACCGTTGCGGTCGACCAATCGGAGCGCTTATATTGCCTTTCAACTGCTCGATGACGTGATAATGTGGCGTTCTGATTGGTCGATCGCAACGGTTTAGTTTCGATTCGGCTGTAGTTTATTAGCTGAATTGGGCCTCTGTACATCACATTTTAAGCAAATTTCTAATGTAATATTATTATTAATTTTTTTAACAATACCTTGTATTATTTTTGTCTCTCGTGTACGAGTAGTATGTAAGTAGTTTCATTTTGTTGCAATAGAGTCGTCAGTGGTTCAGTACCAGTTTTAGGACAAAACAAGAAATTCAGCAAAGTAGGGGTAACATAGAATTAGGTAGACGTTTTTTTATTGCTACTAAGTTGGCAATCAAGCAAACTGCCCACCTGATGATAAATGGTAACAGTCACCTATAACACATGTGGCTCCTGTGAGATTTGCAGCAAAACTGCAACGCCCACAAGAACCACAGTGTAGGTGTCTAACTCGTGACATCAGATGTAAAGTCACGGTGCCCAGTAATTTCACTGCCATATCTTACCCTTTAAACCGGAACACAGCAATGCAAGCACTGCTGCTTAGCGGCATAAATAGGTAAGACGAAGGTACCCATGTAGGCGACCCTGGGGGCTTAGACAAGTGGCAATCGTTTTATAGCAAAACGATAACTAAATTCGCCATCGTCTCTGAGATAACGAAAACAAATTCCCAGCCAACGTAAGGATACGCGATCTCTGTGTCGAATTATTATTTCTGCAAGCTAACAACATATTGGTTATACAGGGTGTCCCAAAAAATAGTGTCAAGCGAAAGTCCAGAGTTAGAGCACCTCTTGGAGTACCCGAATCACCCCCATGTATGTTCCGCGATTATTCGTAGTTTTAGAGTAATAATTTTTTTTCTGACTTTTTGAAAATTTCGATCTAAAGAACTTAAAAATTGTTAATAAAAAAAAGTTGAACATATTTTAATGTTTTTCTTTTTGCCACTGAATCATCTTTAGTGCTTCCTTTATGTCTAAAATAATCAGCTTCGTAACTTTAGTGGAAATTTAGAAAACAGTAGTGTAAAGTCAAAATTTGAATGTTAGTGAATAATTACTTAAAAATTCATCTTTAAATTAAAAATCTAAACAGGCGAATTCATGGTTTCTAAGTATGTGTAAAAACTTCTCTGGACTCTCTGCTTTCATAATAATAAAAAAAAGTACTTAATAGGGCTACTTTGGCTTAAATCGGCCATCAAAGACAGCGAGGTGAAAATTTCATAAAATTTACCAAATTCCTATCAGATGATAAAAAAAAATATCTGGTCTTTTTATAATTTCTAAGGTTTTTTTTTTAAATTCCAATTATTTATTAATAAACCAAAAATGATTGTAGAAAAGCTAAAAATTTATTATTTGAAGGTCAAAAATAACTGTTCCTGCTGCCATCTTTAATAACCTTTGAAGGTTTATTATAACTTAATAAATGAAACAAAACATTATTTTCAAAGTATTTATTATTCGATCGCTTAAAGAAAGTTTTCAAAATGACGACCTTCGTGCTCAATACATATTCTACATCGTCTAAAAAAGTTTTCTTTTAAATTTATAAATGCAATTCTGTTGTTTTTTATTGTTTCTTCCGCTTGTCTTAATTTTGTTCTTAACACTGTGACGTTTGTAATGTCCTTGGCGTATACTAATTCCTTGTAGTATCCCCAGACGAAAAATCTATGGGGTTCAAGTCGGGGGACCGTGGCGGCCACGCAATGGGCCCTCCACGACCGATCCATCTGCCTGGAAATGTTTCAGACAAATGTTGTCTAAAATTTCTAGCAAAATGGCATGGAGCGCCGTCGTTTTGAAAAATCATATTTCTCCGCGTTCATAGGTCTACATCTTCTAATAAGACGCCGAGATCACGTCGTAGAAATTGCAAGTAGGCCTCGCTGTTCAGTCGGTCCGGTAGTTCGAACGGACCAATCAGCTGTCCGTTTAGGATGCCTGACCACAAATTGATACTAAATTGTTCTTGGAAATTAGATTCCCTTGTGAGGTGTGGATTTTCAATACTCCACGAATGGTAGTTATGCGCATTAAACACCCCACATCGCTTAAAATGTGATTCATCAGTCCATAGAATATTTTTAAAGAAATTTTCGTTTTCAGCTTGTCTCCGTAACATTTCCTGACAAAATGCCACCCTTCTCGGGTAGTCTGCGGGCTTGAGCTGCTGAACTTTCTGGATGTGATATGGGTGAATACCCTCTTGATGAAGTATTCGATGTGCTTGTGATTTCGGAATTCCGATTCGACGTTCTATTGTTCTTACACTAACTGATGGGTCTCTCACCACTTCTTCGACCACTGATTGGACAGTATCTGGGTCACTCATTTCAGATGGGCACCCCGATCTTCTACCTGGTAGGCGTCCTTCCATGTAAGAGTTATGTACTCTTAAAATCATGCGATGATCAGGCCAAGTTTCAGGCTGAGGTCCACCTCCATTTTGTACTTGCTGCCGGAACAACCTGGCTGCTTCAGAAGCATTTCCTCTTGCATATCCATAAAAGTAATGCATAAGAGCATATTCTTGCGATGAAAAAGACATCACAAAATGAAGAGCTTGAAAAGTCAAATTTGTCAAAATTTGTTAAGAATGCCAAATTTGTCAAAATCCCGTATTCACACAAAACCAAATCGTAATCGCACTCAAGGTCCGTAAAGAAAGCAAAGTTCGTCAAATAATCACAAATAAGCGCATCGTACGTAAGGCGCAAACAAAAGCAGGCAAACGACTGGCGCCAGAACACAATAGGCGCTCGGACTACACCCCCCGCCTCATCCCCTTGTCACAAGTAATAGCATTCCTCAGTTACAGTTATCCATTTCGCCAATGAGAGTGAGAGAGATAGCAACAATGCGGTCTCTTTCATATCCTCTCATTCGGGCAATTTTTTAGCAGGTAAGTACTGCGTTACATCCAACACTACAACCGATGTGATCCGCGAGAAAAATATTTAAATATGGGTTTCATGTAGTTAATTTTTGCTAAATTGTAATTAATCTGAACCTTAGAAATTATAAAAAGACCAGATATTTTTTTTTATCATCTGATAGGAATTTGGTAAATTTTATGAAATTTTCACCTCGCTGTCTTTGATGGCCGATTTAAGCCAAAGTAGCCCTATTAAGTACTTCTTTTTTTAAATGATCATGAAAGCAGAGAGTCTAGAGAAGTTTTTACACATACTTAGAAACCATGAATTTGCCTGTTTAGATTTTTAATTTAAAGATGAATTTTTAAGTAATTATTCACTAACATTCAAATTTTGACTTTACACTACTGTTTTCTAAATTTCTACTAAAGTTACGAAGCTGATTATTTTAGACATAAAAGAAGCACTAAAGATGATTCAGTGGCAAAAAGAAAAACATTAAAATATGTTCTACTTTTTTTTATTTAAAATTTTTAAGTTCTTTGGATCAAAATTTTCAAAAAGTCAGAAGAAAAATTATTACTCGAAAACTACGAATAATCGCGGAACATACATGGGGGTGATTCGGCTACTCCAACAGGTGCTCTAACTCTGGACTTATGACTTGGCTTGACACTATTTTTTGGGACACGCTGTATAATACTGAAAACTGAGAAATGGAAAAGAAATGGTGAAACAAATTATTAAAATAAATATTTTCATTTCATTTTAATGAAGAATGAGTTGTTTTGAGTAAGTAGTATATATGTATGAAAGTTACGAAAAAACAATTCGCTACATCATCGATTCGTTGCGCATCGATTTGCCTATCAAGTCACATATCGATGACTTCGATCGATTCGCCACGTTATTTAGCGATGGCATATGTCAATTCCACACATTTTGTTCATATCGAACTTCGTTATTGTTTTTGAATTGTCACTTTGTCTAGGCCCCCTGGTACAGAGTCTCCCTCCAGTAACCAAAAATTAATTATACGGAGTAAAATACTCAAGCTCCAAGACTAAAATACGTACCTCTAAAACATCCTAGAACTTTCATTCAATTCTGTCTCTGAGACAATTTATTGAAACAAATGCGTAGTAAAAGGAACTTTGGATTAAGTGCGGCGCTCAGAACAGCTTACAATGATACTATGCATAGATAAATCTCTGTATAAACTTTAAAATTATTTTCACTCCAAGCACAGCTCACAAGTAACATTCACATTTCATGTCCATTTCCAATAAGAGGCTTAGGAAAACAGTAGAAGACTTCGTTGATTATTCTTAATATTTTAAACGCGGGTTTTGAGTATTTCTTATTTTTTTATTATTGACCAAAACATCCCTGAAATATCAATAAGGATCACATCAGTCATTTTAAAATTGTATCACTAAATTAATTTCACTATACAATTAGGTAGTGCAACTTCAACAATTTCGTTCTTGGATTTCCTTTACAGTGTAAATATTTTTTTATCTTTATTTTGGTCTCATTATCACCGTGACATGATTTGATAATGGGATCCCAGGAAAATTGAGGAAACCCCTTAAATTTCATAAGGAATTCTAACGTATATCATGTTTTTTTTTCTTTCTGAAGACATTCAGGTATTTGCATCTGGTAATCATCATAATATGATACTGAGCTGATGTTGGAAGGTTTCTGATAGGTTTGGAGTTAGGGAATAGTTCTTTCTATACATATAGGTAATGGGAATTTATTGACGCGTGTTTCTATTTTTTTAAGTGCTTCAGGTAACCTGATGGTGGAAAATATAACTCCTAATCAATTAGCTTGTTAGGAGTTTGGGTATAAATTCTTTCAATACTGTTTAGAGAGAAATACGTTTTATTTTGAGTTACTCTGGTTGGGTCAAATTCTAATACGCATGTTTTACTAAAAAGATTGAAATATTTTTTTTACAAAAAGTAAAATTGACTTTTAAAACACCAAAAAGTTGTATGTACAACTTCATATTTTTATACTGAAGCTGGTGCCAAGTAGGGTTTGCTGTAATTTACTTTCTCTCGGTACCGGGAAATCCGTTTATTTCTCGGGAATTTCGATACCAGAAGATGACTATTTAAAATTCCAAAGTCGCTCGTGGAAACTCATAGCAATTGACCATAAATGCAGACGGTCCGCACAAACGGCGCCCAGCAATTGAAACTAATAATTTCTTTCGTTATTCTGGATTAATTTTAACTCTTTCTGAAAGTCGATTACCTCTTTCTGGAACTTGGACCTACCGAGCTAGACTATTTGCCCTAGGTAAATATTCATTTTCAATCGGGGAATGGCTAACGCCGATCCCGATTGTGTCTCTACGGAGGTTAGAAGTATCTGGAGGGGTTTTAGCCGGGTCTTCTACCCGAGTCCGGCATATCCTTGGGGTGGCCTCGTCAGTCGGCTCCTTGTCGAATCCGTAAGAAGGATTTCCCCTCTTAAAAAAAGGTAAACATATACATCAGCAACTTCCAGTATAGAGTCTCCAACCTTTACAGGAGTGTGTACAAAATGGGAATACGACATGTCTTGTTCATGTCCATTTTAAGTTCCGTTGGGAAACTCCTGACTCCCTGCAAAGGCGTGCATTCCGCATCGTCGGTGATTCCAAAATCACGGCCACAGTGGAGACGGAAAGGAGAGATGTTGGTTTTCTCTCTGCGTGCTCTATGGGTTCTTTAACGGAGCGTGTTTTGAGAAACTATTCGCAATGTTACCTTCGTCACCTTTTTACCATTGCACCCGTCACCATAGTAAAGTTCATCCGTATCACCTGGACCCGATCTGTAAGCTTCCTCTTGAATTAATTGCGGTCGATCTATATTGAGATTGTGATTTTTGTATGCTTGAATTTCCACATTGACGCCAAATTGAACTCGTATTGCGCATATTTTGCGTGAACCAAACTCAGTGTTATTTAATTTTCTCAAGATACTTAATTGCTATATAAGCGTACGAAAAATCACAATCCCAAGGTCGATCAGTCGGAATTGGTTCGAGAGTAAGCCTACTGGTCTAGTACAAAGGCCCAATTCTACTAATAAGTTACAGCCGAATCGAAACTAAACCGTTGCGATCGACCAATCGGAGCGCGTATATTGACTTTCAACTGTTCGATGACGTGATAATGTGGTGTTCTGATTGGTCAAACGCAACGGTTTAGTTTCGATTCGGCTGTAACTTATGAGTAGAATTGGGCTCAGTTCGGTTTCAGCGTTCATTTCTTCCACCTACGTGCAGACTTTGGAACGTACTCCCAGCTGCGGTGTTTCCTGAGCGCTACGATATGTCCAACTTCAAACGAGGTTTAAGGGCCCACCATCCGCGCGAGCCCGAGCTAGTTTAGGTAAATTTCTCTAGTCTCTGTTTGTGTGCGTCGCTCACGCACACAAGCGAACTCGGTCGCGCAATCGGCACCAATCGGTACGGCCGTCTAGCAAAATATCGTAGATGTTAATTTTGAATTTAATAGGTGTTTATTATTTACTGTGTTATACTATAGTAAATACAGGGATGTGTTTAATCAACTTTTATTTTCACAAGCTTTTATTTTGCTTGCACTGTATGTATAATGTAGATTTGAACACTTCTCGGTTTTCGATTGGGCTGAAATTTTGCACATAATAATATGTATATCGTGACAATGCAATATTATGATAACATGGAGCTGATCTGATGAAGGAACTGGACAGTGGCCATAGGAACTCTGCAATAAAACGACAAAACCCCATCGAGTTTGGACTCGTTTGATTCGTATTGACGAGAACTTTGATCCTATATGGTAGCCAGGGTCTGATGCTGGAGCTGGAAGGTAGCCATAGGAACTCCGCAATAAAACGACACAACCCCATCGAGTTTAGGCTCGTTTGATTCGTATTGACGAGTACTTTGGTCCTATATGGTAACCAGGGTCTGATGCTGGAGTTGGAAGGTGGCCATAGGAACTCCGCAATAAAACGACGCAACCCTATCGAGTTTGGGCTCGTTTGATTCATATTGACGAGTACTTTGGTCCTATATGTTAACCAGGGTCTGATGCTGGAGCTGGGAGGTGGCCATAGGACCTCCGCCATAAAACGACATAACCCTATCGAGTTTGGGCTCGTTTGATTCGTAATGACGAGTACTTTGGTCCTATGTGGTAACCAGGGTCTGATGCTGGAGCTGGAAGGTGGCCATAGGACCTCCGCAATAAAACGACATAACCCTATCGAGTTTGGGCTCGTTTGATTCATATTGTCGAGTACTTTGGTCCTATATGTTAACCAGGGTCTGATGCTGGAGCTGGGAGGTGGCCATAGGACTTTCGCCATAAAACGACATAACCCTGTCGAGTTTGGGCTCGTTTAATTCGTAATGACGAGTACTTTGGTCCTATATGGTAACCAGGGTCTGATGCTGGAGCTGGAAGGTGGCCATAGGACCTCCGCAATAAAACGACATAACCCTATCGAGTTTGGGCTCGTTTGATTCGTAATGACGAGGACTTTGGTTCTATATGGTAACCAGGGTCTGATGCTGGAGCTGGAAGGTGGCCATAGGACCTCCGCAATAAAACGACATAACCCTATCGAGTTTGGGCTCGTTTGATTCGTAATGACGAGGACTTTGGTCCTATATGGTAACTAGGGTCTGATGCTGGACCTGGAAGGTGGCCAGAGGAACTCCGCAATAAAACGACACAACCCCATCGAGTTTGGGCTCGTTTGATTCGTATTGACGAGTACTTTGATCTTATATGGTAACCAGGGTGTGATGCTGGAACTGGAAGGTGGCCATAGGAACTCCGCAATAAAACGACACAAGCCCATCGAGTTTTGGGCTCGTTTGTTTCGTAATGACGAGTACTTTGGTCGAGTTTCATAATGGCGGCCATGCGGTTACAAAATGATAAAATATAAAATAATAGTAAAAAGATTGAAAAAAAAACGTCGCCCAACACTAGGATTTTATTTTAAAGCCCTAATAAGACGAAAATAAATTTCAATTTATTACATGATACATCTAATATATAAAATTCTCGTGTCACAGTGTTTGTTACCAAACTCCTCCGAAACGGCTTGACCGATCTTTATGAATTTTTTTGTGTATATTCAGTAGGTCTGAGAATAAGTCTTAAACTATTTTTTATTATGGCGAAACGTAAGTTCGCCGTTATTATGGCGAAACGTAGCTCGCCGGCACAGCTAGTTTTTAATAAAATATAAAAGCTTGTCTCAAGATTTACCTATTTTATAAAAAACAAATATTTTTTTCTTAGAATTACCAATATTTATTTATTTAAGGCTTACCAAGTAAATACATACGGGCAAGGTACTTAAACAGCTTTTTTTATTGAGGGGCTGGCAAAAGACCTCCTCCCGCCTGATGTTAAGCGGTGAAAGAGGCCCAAATGAGTTGACAGATAGAGGAGGAAGGACATCCACTATCCAACCTGCCCGCCCCTTGCCGGCCTAAAAGATGTTTTTCACACCTCTTTTGAAGGAACCCATGTTGTAGGATGGAGGAAACACGTGCGCAGGTAGAGAATTCCAAGTGTGGGATGAACGACAGAAAACTTACCGGAGGGGGACTCTGTACCCAGGTCGTGTGCTTGGGTGCCTCCGTCTTACCTATTTCTGCCGCAAAGCAGCAGTGCTTGCATTGCTGTGTTCCGGTTTGAAGGGTAAGATATGGCACTGAAATTACTGGGTACCGCGACTTTACATCTTAAGTCACAAGTTGGCAACGTACACTGTGGCCTTTGTTGCAGTTTTACTGCTAATGTCACAGGAGCCACATGTATTATAGGTGACTGTTACGACTTACCATCAGGTGGGCAGTTTGCTTTTTTGCCAAATTAGTAGCAATAAAAAAAAAAGAAGAAGGAATCTTGGAATTTCTTGGTACGGTGTGAAAAGGAGGATACAGTGTAAGGATGACTCCGTAGACCCTTACTCGTTTTTTTGTTAAGGAATGGAGAGGGAGGGATAAGGTTAAAGAGCTCCTCAGAGCATTCCCCGTGGAACATTCGGTAAAAAGCGCCAAGAGAGGCGATGTCACGACGAAGTTGTAGAGGCTCGAGGGTGTTAGTTGCCTCTACATCGCCAATTATTCGAATAGCGCGACGCTGCAATCTGTCCAGAGCATCGAGGAGGTACTGAGCCGGAGTGCGAGCAATATTCCACGCAAGACCTAACCTGAGTTTTATACAACAGGCATAGTTGGTCCGGCGCAAAATACCTACGCACCTTGTTCAGGACACCGAGTTTCCGTGAGGCAGGAGTTATAACGGATTCGAGTTTTTCAAAAAAGGGATCATATATGCATTTAAATTTCAGGACTGCACAGCATTGTCATGTGTGTATGACAATGCTGTACAAAACATTATTTATTACAAAAAAATAAATATAATAATCAAGTTAAATTGTTTTATTGTTTATCCTAATTCTCGGGACAAGCTTTTATATTTTTATAAGAAAATATATCTTTTAATAAATTAAAGTTTATTTTCCTCTTTTAAGGCATTATAATATAAGCTTGTTTTTAAAAAACTTTTTTTAAACTAATTGCTCAAATAATACGAAATATTTTAATGACTACCGAGTTCTTTATGGTTAGTTGTATCTACAATTATTTTATATAATATACATATAATAATTTAGTAATAAACAAATATGAAATTAATATTTTCTTGTGCTCAACGCACTTTTTAGTACATTGAAGCCATTCGCTAGATTGTAATAAAAAAATAAATTAAAGTTTACTTTCTTTTTTTAGGGCATTAAAATAAAAGCTTGTTTTAAAAAAAAATTTGTGATAGCGGCCATCTTGTTTTAGTTTTTTTCATGGTGTACTTTCATTTGATACCCTATATACAGGCCCATATTGTGGGGATTATACATAAAAATAATCTGTCAAATTGTGACGGCGGCCATCTTGGATTAGATTGTCTTTCAGAATATACTATATTCTACAATTCATTCTACAATTCAAGCTCTTTCATTTGACACCTAAATTGGGGTTTGCGTATGGATATTATCTAGGCTAGGCTCAAAATACTCATCAAGAAAAATCATATAGGACCATAGTACTCGTCAATACGAATCAAGCAAGCCCAAACTCGATGGGGTTGCGTCGTTTTATTTCGGAGTTCCTTTGGCCACCTTCCAACTTCAGCATCAGACCCTGGTTACCATATAGGACCAAAGTACTCGTCAGTACGAATCAAACGAGCCCAAACTCGATGGGGTTGTGTCCTTTTTTTGCGGAGTTCCTATGGCTACCTTCCAGCTCCAGCATCAGACCCTGGTTACCACATAGGTCCAAAGTACTCGTCAATACGAATCAAGCAAGCCCAAACTCGATGGGGTTGCGTCGTTTTATGTCGGAGTTCCTTTGGCCACCTTCCAACTTCAGCATCAGACCCCTGGTTACCACATAGGACCAAAGTACTCGTCAATACGAATCAAACGAGCCCAAACTCGATGGGGTTGTGTCCTTTTATTGCGGAGTTCCTATGGCTACCTTCCAGCTCCAGCATCAGACCCTGGTTACCACATAGGTCCAAAGTACTCGTCAATATGAATCAAACGAGCCCAAACTCGATGGGGTTGCGTTGTTTGATTGCGGAGTTCCTATGGCCACCTTCCAGTTCCAGGATCAGACCCTGGTTACCATATAGGACAAAAGTACTCGTTAATACGAATCAAACGAGCCCAAACTCGACGGGGTTCTGTCGTTTTATTGCGGGGTTCCTTTGGCTACCTTCCAGCTCCAGCATCAGACCCTGGTTACCACATAGGACCAAAGTACTCGTCAATACGAATCAAACGAGCCCAAACTCAATGAGGTTGCGTTGTTTGATTGCGGAGTTTCAATGGCCACCTTCCAGTTCCAGGATCAGACCCTGGTTACCATATAGGACCAAAGTACTCGTTAATACGAATCAAACGAGCCCAAACTCGACGGGGTTCTGTCGTTTTATTGCGGGGTTCCTTTGGCTACCTTCCAGCTCCAGCATCAGACCCTGGTTACCACATAGGACCAAAGTACTCTTCAATACGAATCAAACGAGCCCAAACTCGATGGGGTTGCGTTGTTTGATTGCGGAGTTCTTATGGCCACCTTCCAGCTCCAGCATCAGACCCTGGTTACCACATAGGTCCAAAGTACTCGTCAATACGAATCAAACGAGCCCAAACTCGATGAGGTTGCGTTGTTTGATTGCGGAGTTTCAATGGCCACCTTCCAGTTCCAGGATCAGACCCTGGTTACCATATAGGACCAAAGTACTCGTTAATACGAATCAAACGAGCCCAAACTCGACGGGGTTCTGTCGTTTTATTGCGGGGTTCCTTTGGCTACCTTCCAGCTCCAGCATCAGACCCTGGTTACCACATAGGACCAAAGTACTCTTCAATACGAATCAAACGAGCCCAAACTCGATGGGGTTGCGTTGTTTGATTGCGGAGTTCTTATGGCCACCTTCCAGCTCCAGCATCAGACCCTGGTTACCACATAGGTCCAAAGTACTCGTCAATACGAATCAAACGAGCCCAAACTCGATGGGGTTGTGTCCTTTTATTGCGGAGTTCCTATGACTACCTTCCAGCTCCAGCATCAGACCCTGGTTACCACATAGGTCCAAAGTACTCGTCAATACGAATCAAACGAGCCCAAACTCGATGGGGTTGCATTGTTTGATTGCGGAGTTCCTATGGCAAACCTTCAGATCCAGCATTAGACCCTGGTTACCATATAGGATCAAAGTTCTCGTCAATACGAATCAAACGAGCTCAAACTCGATGGGGCTATGTCGTTTTATTGCGGAGTTCCTATGGCCACCTTCCAGCTCCAGCATCAGACTCTGGTTACCACATAGGTCTAAAGTACTCGTCAATACGAATCAAACGAGCCCAAACTCGATGCGGTTGCATTGTTTGATTGCGGAGTTCCTATGGCAAACTTCCAGATCCAGCATCAGACCCTGGTTACCATATAGGATCAAAGTTCTCGTCAATACGAATCAAACGAGCTCAAACTCGATGGGGCTATGTCGTTTTATTGCAGAGTTCCTATGGCCACCCTTCAGCTCCAACATCAGATCAGCTCCATGTCGTCATCATTATATATTTATACATATGCATGCAAAATTTCAGCTTAATCGGAAACCGGGAAGTGAGTCAAATTTAGCTCGCAAGATTAGACCCGAACATGCAAAAGATAAATAAAAGCTTGTAAAAAGGTTGAAGGTTTTTCGTACGGCAGCCACAAATAACAAAATTGTTAGTTATCAACTTCTCCGATTACTCCGTAGGACTTCGCGTCGTATACATACACAAATAATTACGCGACCGGGAGCTAGCTCAAAGCGACGTGCTCTCACTTCGAGTCTTGATTGCACACTGAATTTCGACGCGCCCGAGCCAAGTATTTGTAAGAACATCGATAAATCTATGTTTAAAAATTCAAATAAAAATCAATGTACGATAATTTAAAAAAATACCACGGTGTCAGTGTTTTGCTTACCTTTGTTCTATATATTTGTTAAACTAAAATATAATAGGGTTAATTAATGAAGCTAAAAATCACGAACGGTATGTGGGTGTAACCTAAATTTTAAGTAAAATTGATGCTATTTTTTAACGAAATGGTATGTAAATTTTAAAAATGGTGACGGTGATTGTATAGACACATAATTTAAGAATTTAAATTTATTTTTTCCCGGTCAGTTAACTGGAACGTTAACGTAAAATATCAAAAACGCCAACGGCCTTTTTGCTATTTTTCGCGCCATGGGCCCTTAATAAACACTTCTCTCCAGGTAGGCAGTAACTGAGTTATGCCCCTGGCATTGCCGATGTCCATAAGTGGTGGTTACCACTTACCATCACGTGGGCCAATAGCTCGTCTGCCACTGATAGCAATAAAAAAACTCTACAGAGGTCTTCGAGCATTGTGCCTAGATCTTCCACGGTCTCAGCAGCCGGAGCACGGGCTACTAAGACTGGACTTGAGTCACGCATTATCTTGAGTCTTGACGTTATTGGCGTACCCGTGCTCCGACTATAGCCATGATTACGATATCATCAGCAAAACGAAAGTAGCTGTGAACAGTTTCGGCGATATAACGTCGCCCTGTCTCATATAATAATATTTATTTGAAAATATAAAAACAATTATACCTTACGATACTTATCTGAATACTGTTAAAGATTACAGTCTTCGATGTGATTATAAACCGCAAATAAATGTCATTCATTACATAGAGCAACTGTATAGATATTAACATGAACTCGTTATCAATCAACGAATGTCATTATACTCGTACCGTAACATGTACATTGTAACCACTACAACCAATAATTTTATGTGATTAGATATGAATCTGATGAAATAATCTGCTCAAGGGTTATGTTTAGTATAATCGTTTGTTAACCTTGAGGTAAACTTGATTTCATACTTATGAGCGTTAGTATTATTTAAACAATGTATCTAAATACATTATAAGGCTATGACATTCAAGCTTGAAAGCTATGGAAGTTTTGCCTTCAGTCCGTGTCCACTCTCAAGCAGCGTGCAGCGCAACGGGAATATAATATAAAAGTTTATTTTTTAGTTATGACAAAAATTTTGTCTGCTTGTTCAGACAAGCAAACTGAACAACTTTCACTATGGTACCAACTTCGAAATCGCAAAAAAAATCAGCTGGTCCATACAAATGTTCAACATTCACTGAACCTAAATGTATGAAACAGCTGACTTTATTTTGCGATTTTGAAGTTGGTCCCATAGTGAAAGTTGTTCAGTTTGCTTGTCTGAACAAGCACACAAAATTTTTGGCATAACTTAAAAATAGCGGTGTATATAATAAAACACGACAGAATGCCATTTTGTGCGCTTAAAAGGTATACAAATTACAGCTTACAAGTTAACAAGTCATGAGAAATTTTGTGTAATTATTGAGGTCTTGACCAATTTGGCTGCCGAGAACATCAGCCTGTAAAAATTTCATCTGTATTGATCTCTTTTATACATAATATAATCCTACGTATATATGCACTCACTGTGCCCGGAACACATTTTTGAAGCAATCATAATTATGTCATATCTATAAAAGAAATACCATGCCAATGTATGTATTTTGCTAACCTGTTGAAATAAGAATTTCGAAATAACAAATTCCATGTTGTTTTTATCAATTCCGTTATGAAATATCGTTAGAGAATGTTGTGTTCTCAAATTGCGCAATTTAATCATCCAAAGAGCATAAGATGATTCAGTTGAGGTTTGCGTAAATTATTACAAAAGAAACCTTTCTTTACTTTTCTTCCTTATTGTTCTTATATTTATCTTCCTCTCTCTTTGTTTTTGTTTGCGTTTTTGCCTTTTGTTCCATAAAAGTACGTTTTTTAAAATTTACATCATATTTTGCATTAGGCATTAAAATTATGTCAAATGTCAGCAGATTCACAGAGAACTACTAGTGTTCACATAATTGCTGCGAAACCGCATTTAAACTGTTAATGTCATTTAGACACAAATGAAATTCGAATGTTTCAAACGCCCTGATTAACATTACCATTTGATTGGATTTGTGGCTCGAAATTTATGTGGCT
The DNA here is from genome assembly GCA_963935595.1 of Schoenobius gigantellus. Classification (NCBI taxonomy): domain Eukaryota; kingdom Metazoa; phylum Arthropoda; class Insecta; order Lepidoptera; family Crambidae; genus Schoenobius; species Schoenobius gigantellus. The sequence continues at coordinate 23,782,803 of OZ012553.1, read as the reverse complement.
TCTCTTCACCAAATGTTTTACATTTGTCTATGAATCAGAGCACAATTAGTTTCATGATTTGGTTGTTGCGTGCTTCTGCAACAATCAACTAGGTTTTTACTATTTTTACGGGTATGAGATTTTCTTGTTAATTATTCTTTGAACAAGCAAATCATTCAAGTGTAATTTGGAATATTTTTCGAAAGAAGTAACAATGTTTTTAATCCAAACTCATCAAGGATCTTTGTAGAATTTCAGTATGGTTGGAAAGATTATAAAGATATTAGCTTTCTTTTAAAATTTCGATATCCATGCAAATGGAGTTGCAAAATATAAGTCTAACATTGCTTATGTAGACTTTACTCGGCAATTTAGGATCTACTTATTTTGCTTCCACTGCAGTGAGTTGTTTTTACTGTAGTGCCAGATGTTCACTGTCGAGTAGCAAGTATCAAACAATAGGCTAGTTGACCCTTTTTTAAAGTAGGGCTTAAAATGTTCATAATTGTTGTATTAGACCATAGCACATGAATATTATTTTTTTCGATGGCTAAAAAGTGCAAAAAATCTATTTTAAATTAAGATTTTCAATTTTGGACCGAAAACACGGTCAGCCATGATAGTCTGTTCATTATCTGTGGCAATGACGTCAGTCTTATAGTAAACAAAGCACGGGGGCGAAATAACCTCACAAAAACAATGCTTTCTATTAAATATCACAAAATATAGTAAAACTGTATATGGAACGGGACAATAGAACAGTAATATAGAAATACCTCTTCAAAGACTCCAGGAAATCTGTGGATTAGACGTACCCAGTGATATAGACATGCGAAATATTTGGTTAACACTTGCTTAAAGAAATCCTGTAACTAAGTATCTACTGAAACTCAATCTGTGTAGGTACTTCAACTTAAACAAAATAGAAGTTTTTAGGTTGTATGTAAAATCAAATCTGTATGTAAATTAATTAAATTTTTATCTTTCAGTTAGAATGAAAACTGACTGCAGCCGACCAACCAAATTTTAACTTGACCAGAAAACTGAGAGAAAACTTGACCATTTACGCCTTTTTGATTTAATCTAAGTTAAGTATACACTGACACTAGATGATGTTTCAAAGAAAAGAATATGTACTTATGTCCAATTGAATAATGGTGTAATTGAATATTAATTAAAAAGTATGTAATACAAACAAAAATATCAAAGTTTCATAATGAATATATTTATCTAAACAACTTTTACTTGAATTTACTGAGTACCTAATTAAAATTTGTTGCTTTCAGTGGTTACTTAATGAGAACTATTGTGTACTAACCTGTTCTCCTCTTGACAACGAGATTGATAAGGCAGTAAAAGTTGTGCAACATAATACAAAGCAGTGCATGCTCAGCCACAACATCAAAATGTGACCCGTCAACTAGAACAACATTATGTCAACAAAATAACTCGAGTATTCATATACCAAAGCACCATAGAAGTAAATAGGTCCAGTTTGGTAAAACTGAAAGATGTTATATCTTCACTGATTAAACCTGCTGGCCACCATGGCTGGTAAATTTCAGAACAGCTTACGCAAGAATATGCAAGTTATCCATTTTAAAGCCGTATACAAATATATTAAATGTGATTGCTGTGTTGTCAGCCTGTGCTCTTCTTAATTTACAAGACCCTTCTTATTAAATAAATAATATAAAGATTTTTTTTTCTTTACTTTATACATAACTAACATCTAAAGATGACATAATAAATTTTTGTACTACATTAGTCATTATGTTCTTCACAAAAAAAAATGTTCTATGTTTATTTGACAATAATGACTTGTAAAGGTTTAAGTTGAATCAAAATATTTTAATTTGAAATGCATGTGTTTTATTTTTCTGTTACACCTTAAAAGATTTATAGTATTTTATAGGTTTGTTGCTCATTTTTATCATTGTTACTCAAATATAGTATATGTTCTAAAAGTACAAATAGGTTGAATAGAGTTAGATCAAATTTATTAATTTGTATATATTGCCTTAAGGTCGCAGGTAATAAAAGTCAAAATAATAGTAAAGTGATTTATTATGAAGTAATACTTTCATATAATTTAGGAAAAATATAGTATAGTTTCCAAAATGACACTATTTGATCAATAAGTTTTTTGACATTCAGATTGTTAGAACAAATACCTATTATAGCTAATATTGTCACCTTTTGAGTGTTTTCAAAATGACATACTGCTAGCAACACAATAGTATATAAGTTTTGTTTGCTTTAGCACAAAACATCTGCATCTATACTTGAGTTAAGCATACTGTTCACAGTTTTCCGTCTTTGATAATTAACATTATCTTCAGTAAAAGAGCATGACAATTTTGTATTAATCTAATTTTATGGATACCGTTTGTTGAATAGACTATTACAGGGTATTAATCAGAAATGAGGTCACATTTTGCAAATTTCAACCCAAATCTTCATCTTTCAACTTTTATCCACATTTCATTATACTCGTAGGTGTCTGCAAGATTTCCCACCAAAAATCTTCCCAACAAAAGAACCATCATGTGTTATGCACTGGCTGAGTTTATAGCACATGGAAGCTGTTATTGTTTATAACGAAGCTCGAACTAAAGAGCACTTCTGTATTAATGATTCGTGGTTTAGTTTTCTATGCACTTTATTCTTTCTTCATTGAAGAGGTCTTTTATTTTTTAAGAAATATGTCACAATCTGTGTCTGTGAATGTATATATATTTTTCCTCCCAGTAATTTTCTTCATGCTTGACAAATGAACAACTGCCAATCTTTCTCTTTTTATGTTCATTTACAAATTCTTGCAGTACTACACTGGTATTTGACACATGATACTGATGTTATCTTTTCAACATTTCTCTTGAAGTAAATATTTTTAGTGTTTATTTGACTTTTGAGAGATAGAATTCTATCCAATAGCATTCAACTGCTGTACAAAATAGCTCCTCACTGTGATGGTGCAACCACACCAACAATGCATGTTTGCAACTCTCTTCTGCCGCGTGACAATCTTGACAAGTACACTTGTAACCGTTCTTCATTATAACAGTATTGAAACTGTACTTATATTGTTTAGAGCGATACACAAAGAATCTCCTGACCATCAATCTGTCTATTTTCGGAAGATTTGTACTATCTGCTCTCACAAATCCAACACCAATGGTTGATTTTGCTATTAATACAAATAATTTACGATATTTACAAATATAATAACGGAGACTTGGACGATTTTTTGCCAGTTTTAGGAAAGAATATTGCAAATCGACGAGTTGTTGAATCAAATTTGACATTTCTTTGTTTACTATATGAGTGACGTCACGGCCCTGACCACATGATATCAAAGCGTTTACGGCGTGAGATAAAAAAAGATTATTTCTAGCAATTTCAAATTAAAATTTTACAGCAATCATTCATTGTTATTTATTAAAATCGGTATATTGGGGAACCTTATGCCAAATACTGTTAGAAATAAACAATATTTTAATAAATTTTGATATGAGTCAACTACCCTATTCTGCAAATTGCAAAAAAATCTGAGTGACGAGAGGTCAGAATGTGATATGACTTTACTTTGTGAATTAGTACTATTCGTTCATCATTAGTCACTCGTTCTAAAGAACAGTTGTTTGGTAAAATAAGTATTTTTAGTATTTAAATAGGTAACTGTAGTTAGCATTTAAAATATTCAAATATTCCAACTTTTTTGTTTCACCTATCTAAATATGAAAATTTCGTTAGTATAAAACTTATAAGTAGGCTATGTTACTAAAATTATGTAGGCATGTTCTGCGCCATTCTGGTAGTCCTATCAGAAATTTTTGATGGAATTTTATTTACATTACTCCTTTTTTTTTTTTTTTTTATGGATGGCCCGGCAAATGACCTCCTCCCGCCTGATGTTAAGCGGTGAAAGAGGCCCAAATGAGTTGACAGATAGAGTAGGGACGACATCCACTGTCCTACCTGCCCGCCCCTTGCCGGCCCAAAAGATGCTTTTTCACGCCTCTTTTGAAGGAACCCATGTTGTAGGATGGAGGAAACACGTGCGCAGGTAGAGAATTCCAAGTGTGGGATGAACGACAGAAGAAGGAATCTTGGAATTTCTTGGTACGGTGTGAAAAGGAGGACACAGTGTACGGATGACTCCGAAGGCCCTTACGCGTGTTTCTGTTAAGGAATGGAGAGGGAGGGATAAGGTTAAAGAGCTCCTCAGAGCATTCCCCATGGAACATTCGGTAAAAGGCGCTAAGAGAGGCGATGTCACGACGAAGTTGTAGAGGCTCGAGGGTGTTAGTTGCCTCTACATAGCCAATTATGCGAATAGCGCGACGCTGCAATCTGTCCAGAGCATCGAGGAGGTACTGAGCGGAGCCGTCCCAAAGGTGCGAGCAATATTCCACGCAAGACCTAACCTGAGTTTTATACAACAAGCATAGTTGGTCCGGCGCAAAATACCTACGCACCTTGTTCAGGACACCGAGTTTCCGTGAGGCAGTAGTTATGACGGATTCGATGTAGTCTCTGGGGTTCAGATCGCAGCGAATGTTCATTCCGAGCAAGGTGATGTTGCTCTGTGTGTGAAGGGTTGTGCCCTGAAGAGAAGGAAGGGGGAGGAAAGGTGACCTTTTCGCCGAGAACACGCACACCTGTGTTTTCTTAGCATTGAACTCAACAAGATTGTTGGAGCCCCATTCGGAGACGAGGTCCAGCGTCCTGTTGAGCTCAATGATAAGATTCTGCCTTTCCCTACCAATATCACCACGAGCAGCCCCTGAGCTTCCGTGATATCCCCCATGCACTGTACTGTCGTCTGCATAGCAATGTATAGCTCCCAAGGAAAGCATATCATTGATATGCAGAAGAAACAATGTGGGGGATAGAACGGAGCCTTGCGGAACACCAGCGTTCACTGCCACGAACCGCGAAGCGCAGCCATCAACGACAACGCGAATTCTACGCTCGTGGAGGAAGCTGGCAATCCACGTACAGAACTGCGCGGGTAATCCGTATGCCGGAAGCTTGGAAAGAAGAGCCTTGTGCCAGACTCTATCAAAAGCTTTCGCGATGTCGAGACTAATAGCCACCGATTCGCCGCGCTTATCGATAGATTCACCCCATTTGTGCAAAAGGAACGCTAGAAGGTCACCTGTAGACCGTTTAGGATGAAACCCATACTGTCGGTCATTAAGTAACGAGTGACCTTCCAGGTAACGGATCAGCTGGGTATTAAGGATCCTCTCCATGATTTTACACAAAATGGAAGTGACGGCTATAGGACGATAGTTAGCCGGATCAGAACGATCTCCCTTTTTGGGAACCGGCTGGACATTGGCCTCTTTCCAAGATTTCGACACACAACCAGCAGAGAACGACAGACGGTATAGACGCATAAGGACCGGAGTCAACTCCGCTGCACACTTCTTAAGAACAATCGCAGGAATGCCGTCTGGTCCACTTGCTTTTCGAGTATCGATCGACTGGAGCTCCGCCCGCACATCACGCTGTCTGATACGGATATCGGGCATGGTGCTGCCACAATGGGACAGTTTCGGAGGTTGTGTACCACAGTCATCGACACGGGAATGAGCCGCAAAGAGTTTTGCCAGGAGGTCGGCTTTCTCCTGCGGCTGATGAGCAAGTGAGCCATCGGCATGTCTCAGCGGTGGCAGCGAGGGTTGGCAGAAGTTTGATTGCACAGCTTTGGCCAGGCGCCAAAAAGAACGGCTACCCGTAGGGTGCGATAGCAGTTCCTGGCCCACTTGTGCAATGCGCTGAGCATCCGCTCTAATGTAAGCCCTCTTACACAACTTGGTGGCATTATTGTAGGCTGTTTTCAGTAGGCTTGTATTGGGATCCTTAGATGCTCGGCCTCTGATTCAAGCGCGGTAAGCCAGCTGTTTGTTTTCAACAGCAGAGGCGCACTCGCGATTGAACCAGAGGTTACGTCTGCCTCTACTGACGAGATTGGAATGCGGAATATAATATTCCATTCCTAGTATGATCTCGTCAGCAACAGAGGTAGCGCAGGAGTCCGGATCCATCCTATTGAAACAGCGCTGCCACCAAGGAACAGATGCGTAATAATCCCGCATACCGTCCCAATCTGTTGACGCATAGTGCCACAGACGGCGTGCTGCAACCACAGGCGCCTGAGGCACTGAGACGAATACCAGGCAGTGATCCGAAGATCCTAGTGGAGCTCGAACCACCACCTGATATCCGTCAGGGCGATTTGTCAACAGAAGGTCCAATAAAGAGGGCGCTTGACCGATAATATCTGGTACCCTGGTGTGCTGGGTGACCAATTGTGTCAGGTCGTGCGTGAGAGCGAATGCGTGGGCAGTCCTACCCGCATGGTCAGTTTTAGAGGAACTTAACCACAACTCGTAGTGAGCATTGAAGTCCCCTAAAAACACCAGCTCGGCGGAAGGAAATCGCTCCTGCGCGTCATCTGCCACCCGACTTAGATGTTCAAAAAGTCGAGTTGTCTCCAAGTCACCACGATGGGAACGGTAGACGCAGACGTAGACACGGCAATGAGTGCCAATATCGACGTGTACCGCAAGGATGGAAAAAGAAGGTTCCTCCAAACAGCGCAGGCGACGACAGCAAACGTCCGCCCGGACGAACAAACAAACACCAGCCTTCGCCTTGAAGGACTCCTCAAGAGCGTAGCCGGGGTAATTAAGGTAGCCTGTATCGGCCGGGCAGATAATTTGCGTCTCCGTCAAAAACAGCATTGCTGGACGGGCTGTCTCGAGATGGTGGTGGACAGCTAAGAGGTTAGAATGGAGCCCGCGGATGTTAGCGAGCCCCACCTCGAATAATGGTGTTTTGGTGGGATAATGCACCGCTGTACGACCTGTCTTAATATTTTGCGCTGCCATAATTATTGGAGTGAGAGGCGTGAAACTGAGGTGTCCTTGCTGCGCTTCGCATAGTTAATGTGTGTGGGCCTGTTTCGCCAGGGAACAGCCGACAGCTGATTTGCGCTGACCCTCCGCACGGAAGGGCCCCCGTACCCCCCCGGAAGTGGCCGCCGGGACCCACCGTCCGGTCACCAACCGGCACGACGGACCACCCCGAGATTATGCGTGGCATGGTGGGGCAGCCTCACGGACTGGTTAGGTCCGCTTGGGCCCCTGTACTATACCACGGGCGGCCAGCGGAACAGCCGTTTCTTCGGGTCTTCCTGGGCGGAGGGTCAACGCAGTCAACCTGGCACTGCACGGAGGGACACGCTCCATACAAAGGCGGTCATAAATAGTTAAAGTCCTGTTACTATCAATACATTGTATTATTTTAGTGACTTATAGTTGTAAAAGTGTTTTAGGAACATTAAAATGAAAGAAGTACATGTATTTACGGAATAAAAAACGTTTACTTCAGTAAAAAACAAATATAAACAATAACATACTTTTACCTAAATTTATCATGAACAAACACTTAAAAATTGGAATGTAAAACATATATTTTAAATAAAATAAGAGTCAAAACATTGATAACATTATTTAATTATAATAAAATAATAGAAATAAATAAATTAAAATTAATTAAATACAAAAAAAACAAAACAACTAACAAAATACAAATAAATTATTCTTATTCTAACAATATTAAACATGTAACAATTCTATTACACTTTGTGACAGAGTATTTTTCATTTTAGGGGGAAGTTTCCGAAGACTTGTAATATAAGGATCTGAATGTAATAATAGTCGTTGTATTAAATCTTGATTGGTAACTTCACGTGACATTTTTCGAGTGTGACTTCGTCTATAAATTTTGATATACTTATTTGTCGCTTCAGCAGCTTCTTCGGAAAGTTCTCCTATAGATAACAATGCATAACTTATAATATCTGATCCATGTACGAGCACCTTGTGGACAGAAGCAGGAAGACTATACCACGGATATTCCTCGACCAGGCTGTATGCTGTTTCTAATGCATAGTCTTTAAACTTGCATTCATTAATTTTATGTCCAGAAGATAACGTTTGTAATATTACACAACAACGATCTATGAGATCCTTATTCAAACCTGTAATTTCAGCAGATACAGCTGATTCCAAAAAAAACTTCCTGGCCGTGTTTCCGTCGTTAGACGTCCCGCTTCCACCACTACGCGGCTTGTCAACTATTAAACCTAATCGTTCCCTAAACTGGGACTGTACATATTGTTTTTTATTTGATAACAATTGTTTATCACTATCTAGCCTAACTTGCCATTTTTTTATGTCTAATCTATATGAAAGATGAATAAAATATTCGAAGAAACGTATCCAAGAATGTAGTGGTGATAATCCAAATTGGTATCTACTCTCTATTACAGGTTTTTGTAAACATTCGTCTATTTTATTCATCTCTTTAGGGGTAGCATTACATATATAACATCTACTTGTAGATGTTTCACTTAAAGCACTACAAATTTTACCATCTACCATTGAAAGCTGCAACTTATGAGAAACGACCAATTCACGATTGTCGATCTGAATAAAAGTAGGTTGCAAACTTTCAATTTTATCCTTAAAATAAGCTTCCTCTTGCAAAGACACTGCTGTGCTTTCTTTCAAAAATTGAAATCGAATAGGACGGCAGTACCTAGTGGAAGAGGGTCGAGGATTTTTCCATAAAATTTTACAATTATCTTCAGCTAATTTTACAATAATTTGAAGGGGTACATAAGATGTTACAAACAAACTACTATCTTCTAAAGTTGAATCTGAAAAAAATTGTTTGTATTCACTATGTCCAGTGCTGCCATCGAATCCCCATTTCCCAAGTAAAGAGATATTAGACAAACAATCATCAGGAATCTGATCTAAGACCTCTTTTTGAGATTCAAGGATTCGAGAAGCTGTGTGATCAAAAAGACTTTGTAATTCAACTTCAGCTGAAGACTCGGAAACAGTTATATTAGAAGGGTAACATCTCTGTTTCGCTTTAGTAATTTGTTGGTAACATGGTAATACATTAGGAGAAATCTTACTATTAACAAAGTTTTTAATTAATAAATACTGATGTTTTGTCAACTGAGCATCAGTCACAAGTGACAAGACATCATCAGTGCTAACTCTAGATATACACGAATCGAATGAACAGTCTGAAACATCAAGCAATGCACTCACAGTAGAATCATCAGACTTTGACAAATCAGCTACTCTCCGACGTTTAGTCCTTTTACTACATTGCGTAAAAGGTTTTCGAGGACGACCACGTGAATGACACGGCGACGTTTCAGACGGAGTACATTGCTTATTGTTTTTCACAAGTTGAATTTTTTCAATAACATTAAACCAATCGGAATTCTTATATAAAAGCTTGGTTTTATCCCTATTACATTTTTTCCAGAATCGAGCAATAGCTTTACATAAATTATTAACAATTTTCTCTAAATAATGAATATCAATGTTCTCAGCATCGTCGTTCAGAGTAGTCAACAAACTTTGTAGGACTTGACGACACTTTTCCGAGTCATTATCGGTATTGACAGTTAGCCATATTTCAAGAATATGCATTCTTGAAAACGAGCATATATATAAATTACCTAAAACAAAAAAAAAACGGTTAAAATTCAGTCACAAAACCTACACAAAGCACTAAGACTAAATAAACTAATTTCGTAGCAAATGCTACGAGATAATCTGGCAACCGTAGCACCCTTGTCATCGCCATAGTCGGAGCGAGTGGGAACATATTTAAAAGTTTATTCAAACTTTGAATATTAAAATATAATACTCCAAGAAAAGTCGCCTCGTAGCAATGACATACTAAAGAAAATATATACTAAGATACAATTAAAATAAAAATATTAATTATTACATACCCTGTTCTTGGATATCCATTTCAGAAAAAACTCACACAGCACTCACAGGTCCCGCAATGACAACAAATGACGTCACGCTTTTTAATGACTCACTGATAACAGTATTTACGATTGGCGATGCGCTCTCTTTGAATGCACAATAGATAATGAAGGCGCACTCTAATTACTGACCTATTTATAGTTTCAGAAGGTACCGCAACTATCCAATGTAACGACAAGGAATAAAATGTAAAACAAGAAAGCAGGTTTTTAAGATTTATGACCTATGGATGTCCCACAGTGCACTGGGTCGACGGAAGCCCGCACAAACCATACGAATCGCAGCAACGACCCCTCAAGCTCTGGCTGTGCGCAGACTGATCCCGAAACGCGGACAAAAATGGCCACTTGACGGGTTTTACATCATGCGCACGGTGGTCGCTAGCCAGTCGGGTTTTTCAAGCCCTACCACCAGAAGTTGGTCACTCGATTAGCACCACCCGGGGATCACGTGTAGGGTCTCGAGGGTAAAACCTACGGACGTGAGCGACTCCAATCCTCCTATCCCCTTTCGACTGAAGTCTTTCTTTATGAATGTTTCGAGCACGAAGCTCGGGACTTTTACAACATTTACAAACGCTTTATTAATGCGTTGTTTGCTACCCCCAATATAAAAAAATCTGCCAAGTTCAAGTTGGACTCGCACCTCCAGAGGGTTCCGTACAAACTTATCTATACTAATATTATAAAGCTGAAGAGTTTGTTTGTTTGTTTGGTGAATGCACTAATCTCAGGAACTACTGATTGTAATTGAAAAATTAGAATCTGAAATTATAGGCTATATAACATTATGCTACGTCTAATAGGAGCTGAGCATAAATAAAAAATGTTGCAAAAACGGAAAAAAATTATATGGCGAAACGTAGTTCGCGGGCACAGCTATTCTATAATATCTATAATAATAATATTATAAAGCTGAAGAGTTTGGTCGAACGAGCTAATCTCAGCAACTACTAATTCAAATTGAAAAATTGTTTTTGTGTTGAATAGTCCATTTATCGAGGAAGGCTATAGGCTATATAACATCACGCTACGACTTATAGGAATTGAGCATCAATAAAAAATGTTGCAAATGCGGGAAAAAAATATATGGCGAAACGTAGTTCGCAGGCACAACTAGTGTACTTATAAGAGTTATAAGTTTTCAACTACATATTTACGGTTTTCAGATTTTTTCCATAGCATGAGTTGTAAGACATTTCATCTAGATCAACGGGAAGTACACTATCGGTCTTATTAATTAAAAATTTTACTCCTTGGATCATCTTTGGATTAGTTACACCATGTTTTGTTTTGTTTCCGCACATGTCGGTTGGCATATGTCAAAATAAGACGAAACACGGAGTCGTGGATGTGTTCACACGAGTTCTCATGACCTTGTCAGGCAGCGACGCGTCCCTTCTCGGCGTGTCTTCTTCAGATGAGGAGGATGCCGCGATAATGGACGTGCTCGCGCCAAGGCGTATGTGAGGGGTATCGGTTGGCACTCTGTCCCCAGGGGCCGCGGAGAGTCCGACATAACCCCGCGCCTTCCCAAGCGCGGGGTATGCGTAATGCATTTCCCACCGTAAAAAAAAGACAAAACACGGAGTAATTAATCTGAGGATGAACCAAGGGGTAAATTTTTATTAATAAGGCCATATAGGTTTTGGTGCCCTTGTGAAATCGCCAAATATGCGAAAATGTCTTACTTAGACGTTCATTCATTCTTTTGATCGCGGTGATATTGACAATTTTGATTTTTTCACAGCTAAAAGAGACCGTCCCGGGTGCGTGGTACTTTACATCTTAAGTCACAAGTTGGCAACGTACACTATGGTTCTTGTGGGGGTTGCAGTTTTACTGCGAATCTCACAGGACCCACATGTATTACATTCGTAATTAGTCCAAGGTATAACTATTGTAGTAACGCCTTCACCCGCTACTAAATACGCGAATTTTAAAGACACCATTAAAAATATAAAAGAAAAATACACCTGGCAACTCCACCGTCACCATAGCTCATTCGTTTTTTCGCGCTCTATGCAGCTGACACATATTTTACATGTTGATGTTTTTCAAAGTGATTTAATTATCTAAATAAAACTAAAATCCAGATACGCAGTGATAAAAATGGAGAAAAGATGTCAAAAGTTATTCGAAAGTAAAATGGTTATCTTAACACAAAGAAAATAACCCAAGATGTCGAAACAGTAAGTACCTAACTGTTTTGAAGATGCGTCGTAATTTTGATTTAGCTTGGCAAGAGGACCTAGATACAATTAATTTAGATAAAATTTTATAATAAGAAATATATTTTTAAAACTGCCTGCTTTCCGTGGGAAAGCGTTACCTATCAAGGCAAATGAATTAGATGATGTATCTAGGTACCTACTCGATTATGAACTCTATTCATTGGATATAGGCTAAAGTACAAATACCTTTATAGGAAATTATGGTATATACGAGTAGTTTATATTTATGACCAAGTTTACAAAGAATTGCATTGAAAAATATTTTAATTGAGGTTGCCTATGTAGATAAAGTTTCTTGAAAACTGCAAACTGTTAGATGGTCCATATCATAACATGGAAATTCCTAATATCCTTCTAAAACTTGAGATAAATTACTCGAAAAATAAAGTCAAAGGATATGAGTTTTGCAATAGCTGTAATATCACAAGTATTGACTTCAATTTCCAAACAATCTTAACAACTTAATCTTCTCAACTTAAAATATCTGAGTGATGTCTTTAGATTACAATGCAATAAGTTTACAATTTCAGTACACCAGGATCAGAAGGAAACATGACTATGCTTTTATAAAAAGACCTAATAGAAGCTATTAAAAGCAATAAGAGTGATGAATATTTGTACTCCAATTGTTAAATTATTTACAGTCATAAAAAGAATGATAAACATTCTAAAATATAAGCCATGTATAAAAACCTCAAAAATTTGCTTCTAGTTTGAAAACCTACCAGCAGCCTGTGTGTTGCAATGAGCAGCCTGTGCGCTGCAATAATTTCTAACAATATCCTCCTCGGAGAGGCTCAGAGAGAGGGCCAACCTCAACTATCATTCAGGTCACGAATGAACATGCTCTGTTTTCAGCAGCCAGTCTCGAACCAATTATCCATAGACCCCATATGTTCACCCATTGTGGGAATAAATAACCGAGGTCAATTAATTTTAAATATGTAATACATTTCGTTACTATTTTGAATCAACTTTATTATCCACTGGACAATAATAAATATTGTGAAATGGATTATTATACAAACAAATTAACAACTGCATAGGTAGCAGAAATGCTTGGCCCCATGCAAAGATTTCTAGTTTTACTATTCCTAAAAGGATGGTTCCATAGATTTATTTTAAAATAAAATAATGATTCCTTAAAATAAGTTGATAATAAGTTTATTGAAAATCTACACTTTCAAATGAAGATTTCATGTTATAGATTTGATTAAATTAATGCATGCACTATTTACATCCAAATTATTCATAACGAAGAAAATTGTTAATTTTTATGTTTGAATAATTGTATGAATACAATTGCTTTTACCATGCGGGTTAAATACAGTACATACATACCTTAACCATTTGTCTCAATTCAATTTCAGGTATTTTTATAAAAAAAATGTGTATTTTTTTATTCTAAAAAATATATATATATTTAAGAAAAAAGCTGAATAAAGAACATAATAATAATTAAAATTAATAAATGTTTGACGACTTGATTAAAATATTGATAAATCAATAAGAAATGTTAGTTATTGTAATTTTAAACTATAACTTATAACGGTTTACAATAGTTAGGCTTTATTTTTTAAATAAAAATAAAATTTTACTAATTTTATTCAATGTAAAATAATTTGTAGGTTTTAAAATATATTCCTTGGATATGACTTTAAAGATTAAGTGCAATAGAAAGGAAATGTATCACACTATTAGTCATCATCACTTATAAATAAATTTGGTATGTAATTTTGCTCAATGTTTCATTAGGAATGGCAGTTTAATTGTTTACACTTTGAGCTCAGATAGATATAAGTTTATGACTTTGAACGTTTGGGGGGCAATTACAACATGCTTATGTATATGAAAAGTATTGTAAAATGATTCTGCGATATGGAGTTCTTCCTAAACATTTTCTTTAGATATTTTCTCAGGTGTATTATCAACTGACAGTAATTAAATGGTAAAAGCAAGACAGTATCAATTTCTTAGAACTGTTAGATACATAATTATGCATTAAGATGTTTTGCTGACCTCTCAAGTAGATGTGATATTTTATTAGAAATAGATAACACCACACTTTCAATACATTAACAGAAAAAGCTCAGTTTGATATCAATCCAAATGAAACTAGCAGCATCTGATTTTTTGCATAATATATAAAATTTCAAAATATTATTAAGCTGATTTTAAATCTTGTAGTCTCAATGCAGATGTAAGTTGGAAACTGTCGCAGGACACGTACTTCTAAGATTTGTGATGCATTGATTTATTTGTAACACATTTCAATAAAAAAATATAATAATAATAATAATTATATATATATGATTATATGGTAAATAAATTATATTTTATATTATACATGTAATCATGGCATCGTCTTATGTTTCAAATGTTGATACTTTTACCATAGGATTAATATTTTTCTATAAGAAGAAGAAACTCTTTTTCTTTGATTTTGAAATTTTTGCAGAGTTATAACTGACAGAGCTTAAGGAATCTAAGTATTTCCTTTTTAGACCATTACCACTCAGGCTTACTGCAAAGAAATAATGTTTCATTCAGATCTATCCAATGTTTTAATACCAAAAGTTTCTTTTTTCAAATCTTATGTTTATTTTTAAAGCAGAAGCATCACATCAATCATTGCATTTTCACTGTTCAGCTCTTACACCAATTATCTAACTATAGGCAATAGAATAAGGTCAGATGATAAAATTAAAAAATGGATAAAACGAGTTAAAAGACTATGTCTGGCAAAGCCTATGTATGTCAGCATAATGGAATATGGCATATGCAATCCTGCCATAGTTTTATGTTTCCTTAAGCATGGGTCATCTAGAAACCTGACATTGAAATAACCTAGACTCAAGAAAACTGACATTAAAAAACTGCTATTATTAGCAAAACCACTGCCCAAAAAGTCACAAATCCTATACATAATTAGTTATGTATTAATTATAGTTTTCTCAATTTAAGATGGCTATTTTAAGAGATATTAAAAGTTCTATTGCAGCGACACTTAAGCAAGTTGTCTCTTCTCTATTTAAAGATTATTCGCGATATTTTACTTGTGAGAATTTTGTTATTGCTTTAGAAGTAACAAATAATAAAGGACCATAGAAATAAACATTTGATAAATTTATTTTAGACTTAAAATACTACTACTCAATCTATTAGTAGATGACTAAAGCAAACAATGGAGGAAAGTTAATCTAATTGTTCATCTTTCATATTAATATTCTATTTATTCATCACCCTCCAAACAATATGCTTCAAATTATCATGCATATAGGGCAGGATTAACTGTTTATAATATTCTAAAGGCGAATAAACATTTTCAGTAAATCACTATTTTACATTTTCACGTGGCGATTATGTACTCTGTCCGTGGGACAGGCTGAAGGACATATATCTTTCAAAGCACATAAAATTTTTTTTTAGGGAATCGTTAATTCTACATTTTCGCGTGGCGAGGATGTAGGTACTCTGTCCGTGGGACAAGTTAAAGGACAAATATATGTCCAGGCATATGAATGATTTTAAGGAATTGTTAATTCTACATTATCGCGTGGCGATTATGTACTCTGTCCGTGGGACAGTCCTAAGGAATTGTTAATTCTACATTTTCGCGTGGCGATTATGTACTCTGTCCATGGGACATTCCAAAGTACAAATAGGTACCTATAATGGTAAATGATTGATTTCAGGATTTTATTACTATTACATTTTCGCGTGGCGATTATGTAGTTTGTTTGTGGAACAGACTAAGGCTAAATTATTTTTAATGTATTTGATATTCATTATTAACTTCTGTACTTACAAATATTTCACTAAGGCAAAATTAATTGAGTCTCTGTACTGTACAGTAAAATCCCATTAGGTTTCAATCTGGAAAGGGAACCGGAACTTATAAAGAGTTAGATAACACATTGGGTGGCATATCCCCACTATTGGATGATCCAATAAATTATCGATATTTGCTAAATATTATAATATACCACGCCAGTTAGATTGGCAAAGCTTTTTGCCACGGCTGGTAGTTCTTGAAATTTATAGTTATTATATGGTTAACATGAAACTGTTAACACTAGTAAACGATATCTACATTATGAAATAAATATTGAATGTTATTGAATACCTATTGACAGTTAGTAAATAGGTAAGTACTAATGTTTACCTATTTATCAAAAACTCTAAACATCTACAATAGTTATACCTTGGACTAATTACGAATGTAATGATAGGATTAAACGAACTTACCTAAAGTGAAGTTCAATCCATATTATATGAAGTAATTAGTCCAAGGTATGGAGCATCCCACCCTTCCCTTTTGAAGTAATAAATTACTAACCCAATTATATATACCTAATACTCTAAACTAATGAGCTATGGTGACGGTGGAGTTGCCAGGTGTATTTTTCTTTTATATTTTTAATGGTGTCTTTAAAATTCGCGTATTTAGTAGCGGGTGAAGGCGTTACTACAATAGTTATACCTTGGACTAATTACTTCATATAATATGGATTGAACTTCACTTTAGGTAAGTTCGTTTAATCCTATCATTATAGGTGACTATTACCACTTACCATCAGGTGGGCAGTTTGCTTGTTTGCCAAATTAATTGCAATAAAAATAAAATAAATTCTCGCTCGTACTGTTGGCCTACATACTCGTATTAGACGCCAGTATATTCTAAAGGCCTTACTAATAACCATTGTATAAGCCTGATTTAGTTAAACAGTGTTTTGTCACGTTCACTGGAATGACATTTCAAATTCGAACAAAAGAGACAAAACACTGCTTAACTATACAAACCTTATACAATGGTTATTAGTAAGGCCTTTAGTTTATGGATCTAACGTAAACTAACGTAGGTACCTCTAACTACCTAGCCTAGAATGTCACGATTATGCAACACATGAAACTTACATTCGTAAATCGCATTCGCAATAATTCTTTTTTTTTATTTTGAATAACTGGCCGCTGTAAATTAATTAAATACTCATGTTAAAGGACCGCGCCAAGTCGTGCGAGCAATAAGCTAGTCGGACAAGTTTAGTTGTTCTTGTTCTAACAAGTTGTTAACTCGGATAGGTTGCGACTTGCTCCGCCACCATTACTCCAGTTCTGTTTGTGCAAAATGGACTTCGGACACTTGATTATCTACTTGTAAGTATTTGTTTAACAGTTTGTTGTTTCAGGAAATGAGAAGCTGGAGGCTGGAGCTGTAATAATAATTCTGTTACAGTTTCTCCGAAGTTGTAAACATAATAGTTACCGATTACACAATGGGTATCAAATAGTTGCGATCTTAAAATAACTCAGTTTGACTTATTTTGGTTTACTCTACTGAAAAAGGACGTGCTTTTTTTATTGAAGGCATTGCAGATATTTATTGTATTTATTTTTCTAACCACCTTTGTGTACATCAGCTTCAACTTTTTTATTCACCTATATTTGCACATTTCGCTGTCATAAAAATGTCATTGAGAATTGTTGAATCATGTCAGATTCTAAAGATATATTTAATACCTGTGCCCGCGAACTACGTTTCACCATATATTTTTTTCCCGTTTCTGCAACATTTTTCATTGATGCTTAGCTGCTATTAGTCGTAGCGTGATGTTATATAACCACTATCCAACGCAAAAATAATTTTTCAATTTGAATTAGTAGTTTCTGAGATTAGCGCGTTCAACCAAATAAACAAACAAACAAACTTTTCAGCTTTATAATATTAGTAAGTGTAGTACAGGTTAGTGACATTTCTTTATTTTTACATTACATTGTCTTTAAATATGCAAATAAATAAAAAATTGAATAAATCAATTATTTTTTTTTACTCGGGTGGGGAACGAACCCGCGTCTCCAACATACTACATTGAAACCATGACCACTCCACCAAGCTCTTTACCAGCCCCGACGAAATTTCAACTGTCTTGATCTCTTTTCTCTTGTATTTTGTTAAGCCAAAGTGGACTTTATCACTGTTAATAACTACGTACCTATCAACGTAAAATTTAGAAATATAATTTAGAAATATAAGAATAAAGTAAACTTGCAAATTTTAAATTTGTGTCTTTCTCAATAGCCATCTTTTGTTCTTTTGTCAGTCAAAGTAGACTTTATTCACTGCGACTCAACATAATTACTTCAGCCGTCGTTACCTATCGGCAGCTAAGTACCGCTTTCAGTTATTGTGCAAGCAAGGCGTCCGCCATTTTATTATTACGTAAAAACTGCAAACAACCATTGACGTATACGTAACTTTATCATATGTCAATGCAAAAACGATAGACGTCGATGCTTGCGTCGATGACATTAGCGATTTTTATTCGTATACATAAACATGGCGATCTGGTGCCACTCGTGCTCCTCCGGCGTCATATACAAGAAGTCTACCAACCAGTCTGCAATTGCATTCTACCTTCAAAATGTTTATGGATGCAAATACGGTGGTATTTTTTCATTTATTTAATACACATACAAACATCAATATACACGGTTATTTTCTAAATACCCTGGAAAATATTAGGTATGCTTCAGGACTCATCCATTATTAGATAAAAAAAAATTAAAGAAAATCTCTAAAAAGGCTGCTCTCAACTAGTGCAGCGTTTTTTGAATTTTTAAAAAATTATTATGAAATTAAGTGAGTTATTTTTTTTTCATATTTAAATCATTCTAATGCCATGTCGTGAAGCGTCCCTTAAATTTTCTAGGCTGATAAAAAAATAACCGTGTATAATAAAAAGATGTGTCTCTACACTCTTTACTAGTGTTCACAAAATTGTTGATAAATATAACAAAACTGACAACAAAAAAATGCCAGTAGATGAATCTAATCAAGAAAGCGTCAATTCAACAGCTTCAGTGCCTACTTATAATTTCAAATTATTACATTTAAATATTCATTTGCCTCATTTGTACAGTGGTATGTATTCACAGGAACTGTTTGACATGACACCAACAGCCCGATTCAACCATGGCACACCGCAAGCCATCGAAGGGGAATTCATCCGCTTCTATCTTGAAATAAAAATGGCCACGGATATCAAAGTAAGGTTCTCAAGACACTTTCTCCCACATTCAGTCAGGTTATGGAAGGAGCTCCCGTTTGAAGTTTTGCATAAGGACTACAGCATAGGGCTTCTCAAAAAAGGTATGTAGAGGTCTTTGCATGGTCGGCAACGCGCGAATGATGTCCCAGGGTGGTCAGGGTATCGCGGACGTCAGGCGAAGGTGGGTATTTGCGCAAGCAATGCCCGTCTCTAATTTACTGGAGGGAGACTCTGTACCAGGGTCGTCTGCTTAGGTACCTCCGTCTTACCTATTTCTGCCGCAAAGCAGTAGTGCTTCCATTGCTGTGTTCCGGTTTGAAGGGTAAGATATGGCTATATGTACTGGGTACTGTGACTTTACATCTTGTGTCACAAGTTGGCAACATACACTGTGGTTCTTATGGGGGTTGCAGTCTTGCTGCGAATCTCACAGGAGCCACATGTATTATAGGTGACTGTTACCACTTACCATCAGGTAGGCAGTTTGCTTGTTTGCCAACTTTCTGCAATAAAAAAAAAAAAAAAAACACTGCCGTGGAGGCCTGCGTGCACGGTTGGCCCCGTGTACGCCGCCGTAAGGCCCTCCGTCTGGGGATTGCCCTAGTGTTCTCGGGCAATCCCCCCTTGGCGATAGCCCGACCAGCCAGGTTGGGATAGCTCGGGCGCGTTGGTAGTGGTAGTCGCAGTGTGAACCACTGCGACTACCACTACCAACGGGGTAAAGGGTATCGCGGACGTCCATAGGCTGCAGTGATCGCTTACCATCAGGCGACCCGCATGCTTATTTGCCACATTCGTAGTATAAAAAAAATCATTAATTTGCCAATTCACAACATCTTATGAAGTCTTAAAACCAGATATCACTTGTTCTCGATCATTCTGTAAATTAAATAGGTAAAGGAAATCTTTTCTTAACAAATAAATGAGTCCGCTAACATGAGACGATAAAAAATCTTACGTCACATAAGTAAGTGATAGTGCTTCAATCTTGTTACGCGGCCGAAACGAGAGAAGGGCGTGACGTCAAGTCACTTTAACTAAGATAAATGGCAAATTCACCATCTCCCATCTACACCTTTGATTTACTTATTTCCAAGCGGGTAAAGTTACATTTTGCTTGTTGCTTTTGAGTCTTCTTAAATTATAGTTCTGTGTCAAAGCTACTATAAATGTTAGAATATGTTGAAAATTATCACTGAATCGTAGTATCTAAGAGGTTTTTTACAGAGACCATTAACGATGGGTACCAGTACGAATCATACAAATATTTAATAGCTTTAAGCGTTTTTGTTTTTTACATAAAAATGCATTATCTTTTGAAAACAAAACGCTACTCGAAAACAACATTCGTACATTGGTGATGGTTAATCAACTGTGTTTGGTAGTGGTATATTTTTATAAGATTTATTGTTCAATACGTAGAATAATTGTGAAACCAGAGGAGAGGCGAAGCAATAGAGAGCTATGATGGCAGTTCGGGGTTTCCCTACGTGACCTTTTCGGATATGATGATATCCGTAGAAGAAATAGAGAAAGAATATGCTACGTCAGTACGTAGCCCAAAGAACTAACCTTAAGTGCTAACTTTAAGTGGCAGTGGGCAGTACACATACTCGTAGCTCGTAGGTCTGACGGTCGTTGGGCCGCAAAGGTTGATAGTTGGTGTTTGGTAGGCCCCCACAAAATCGACCGACAGACAATCTGTTGAAGGTTGCGGTAAGCCGCTGGATGCGAGAAACGCGTCCTGTGATCGATTTGGAGATCCCTGGGAGAAGTTTATGTCCAAACTGTGGGCATCTCTTGACTGAAATATCTAATGAGGATGAAAATATAATTATGTTCATCATAAAAATGGCACTACACCATTAAAAATTATTTTCCATAGTATAGGCGTATATTTATTCTTACAATAGTAATTACAATACAAATATCACAATATTTAAATAGTGCTTAAAGTTACGAGTAGCTTAGTCTAAAACTTGGGTATCGGGACATTGATCAGTTCCTCGTACGGTACCGCGACGAAAAATTTCTCTATTGTCTTCACTGCGAGATCTACTGCGTAATCCACGATCGGCTTGCCAAATTCTTCTGCTACTGTTCTCCAGTTTTCATTGAGGAACACCAAAACTGTGTTACCTGGAGTAAAAATTACAATTTTAACTGGCGTAGAGTCAATTTTTTTCTTTCCTACTTGTGTTTGCAGAGATCTTATTAATGTTAAAAATGTATGCACATATGAGGTTAACTTTTTTTCTTTACTACTTGTGTTTGCAGAGATCGTATTTATGTTAAGAATGTATGCACATTTCACCTCGCTAGCTCGGATAGGCTTTTTTTATTTATTGAAATTTGCGTGGAAGAGTCTATTTTAACTGCTAGCGTAGAAAAGTGATTTGAAACTCGAACGTTTGAATATGGACTATGAATATAAATTCAAACTTTGTGGTCAAAAACTTTTCGTTTCAAAAAGAAGAATCTATTACTTATACCTACATGCTAAAAATGATTACATGATAAATTCATCACGTCGCAGTGTTCGAATTTCAAATTATTGTTATTTTTGCTCCGTCATTTTGTATTCGATGTTGAATTGTTTTATAACAGTAATAGGTATTTTCCTCGCGTGAGGTGAAAAGTTGTGAACTGAGCCCGCCTGCAAAGTTATCTGCCTCCCGTGCATTTGAATCCCTCGTTACGCTCAGGATTCTACTTTTGAAGCCATGCATAATAAATAACTGTTCCTTCCTTCTACTTAGAATTTCGTTTTGTTTCTGACGTCTACAAGTGCCTGTAAAGGTCTACGTTAAATACAGGTTTTCGAATTTTAATTGAAGAATCTTGTTTACGATTGTGTTTTGTCTCTACAATAAGCTGTTTATTTACTATGGCATAGAGAGAGATACGACTTAATCTGATGTTAGGCACTGGAGTAGAGCAAAGTCGGACTGTAAACATATAAGTACGAACACTTTACTAGGAGCATTTATATAAAATCAGTCCACAATGTCAACCACAGCAGACTCTAGAGTATGTCTGTAATTATACATATGTATCGGACAGTTAAATATATTCCGAGCTTCATTTTTATTCCCCATATTGTCAAATGTACTTTTCTATTTTTTTATATTTTTTTCTAATCGATTTTTATACAATACTATATGTGACTGTAGCCACTTACCATCAGCAAGCGAAGCACGGGCTACCAAGACTGGACTTGAGTCACGCATTATCTCACAATTTCAGTGACATAATATCTTTCTTAAAAAGAAGCACGGCGGCGGGTATTTAGTGTGACTGACGTAATAAAATTTTTTGACACACGTGTGACTGAGTTTTATCACAAATTTCTTGGCGTGCCTGCACTCCGACTGCTGCTACATCTTCTAAACTATTAAAGCTCTTGCTATAACCACACCTAGAAATTTGTGATAAAACTCAGTCACACGTGTCCCTTGACGAGCGTCAAGAAATTTTTATCACACCAGTCACACTGCCCCGGTGCCGCTGTGAGAGATTATCTCACTGAAATTGTGAGATAATATGTGACTCCAGTCCAGTCTTTTGTCTACCAATTTAGTGGCACAAAGAAAACGATATTTACCAATTTCGCTATTCCCAATTATTTTGAACTAAGCAAATAAGTTTGTAACAAAGATTTCAAAAGAATAGGCAACAAAAAAATAATATGAAAATTCCCGACATAAAATATAATAAAACGTCACATTTTAGGTAGGAGTAATTCAATTATATAATGAATTAATGAATTTCCATGTGTGAGGAAAAGTAAATTAAAATTTTAAAGTTTATAAAAATTTGTACATATTATTATAATTTTTTAATAGTGGGCCAAGCAAATGAAAATGCATTACTTTAAATGTTGGTGATTGAAAAAATTATTTGGAAAAAATGTTTGCAAAATTTTTATTATTGCATAAAACTGTGTTTTCCGTGACGCTATACGGTCTCTATGTCATTTGCGACTGTGCGACGTAATTTTCTTCAGGAATTATCTAACAAGCGCCATGTTGTTGCATTGCTGTCAAACGATTCGTTAATTAAACCTATTAACACATAATCAAACTGATTGAGGATGCCGAGAATTAACCGGCAAATATTGACCTCAGCCCTTTAGGCAGGAACAATTTTAATTGATACCCGTATACAAACACGATCATGCGTTTGATTTCACTTAGGTACTACACGCAGTATTTTACGCTATTAATACCTACATATAAAAAAATATGATTTTAAATTTAGCACAATATTTTATGACCTTTTGTGAATAAATAATTTATTTTAAACTAATTGCTTACACATTCTAACACTGAACATTGACTAGAGGCATTTAGCGAAGGTTGAAGCAATAAAACAATATCCATCACTTTAATATTTACAGAGATTTGTATCCAGTAAGTTTGACTTCAACTATCCTTAGATACTTTAATAAAATATTGTATAAGTAGTACAAAAAAGTAATGTTTTTAAAAATAATCAAAAATCATTTTTTTAAAACGGTTCGTTATTTTTGTTAGCCCACTGATCACTATACTATCAACGCGTAACGTAATGATATAATTATAAGGTGGATGTGTTCAATTATATGACAATAAATGAAAAACGACCAATATTAGTGAAAAGTTTGTAATTATTTATTAAAAGTTACTTGACATCCTAATATAAACATTATTTCTTTAAACAAACTAATTATAACTAGAAAGGGGAATAAAATAAAAACACACCATTTATAAAGTACTTCTCTGTCTTGAAAGGTAAGAACGGATCTGCTTGTGATAACTGTGATGCGATTATTAGGAATCAAGAAAAATAATGACATTTCAGACCAAATAGTTCACACCGATACGGAGTTTATGACCTGTAGGTTATAGCCTAGGAAGCTATAAAAGAATATTAAAAAATATTATCCTATAACTAGATGCTGTACCTAATCTTGTAACGGTTTTGTTAGTAATACCTGTGATGCGAGTATTAGGAATCAAGAAAAATAATGACAATTCAGACTAAATAGTTTATACCGATACGGAGATTATGACCTGTAGGTGATAGCCTAGGAAGTTATAAAAGAATATAAAAAAATAATATTTTGTAACTAGATGTGTAATCTTGTAACGGATCTGTTGGTGATACCTGTGATGCGAGTAATAGAAAGCAAGAAAAATATTATATTCTTTATTGTACACACATTTTTCAGATAGAAACATATTATACAACAAACATGTACAAGGGCGAGCTTATCTCTTGAAGAGATCTCTTCCAGCCAACCCTAGCGGAAGTGAAAATTAAGTAGATGCGGGACGAGGTGTACATTTATAAATTTACCTTACTACTATTATAAGTAAATAACCACAATTCAGACCAAATAGTTTACACCGATACGGGGTTTATGACCTATAGGTGATATAATAGCCTAGGAAGTCATAAAAGAATATAAAAAAATAATATCCTGCAACTAGGTCCTGTAATCCTGTAACGGATCTGTTAGTGATACCTGTGATGCGAGTATTAGGAATCAAGAAAAACATTCACAATTTAGACCAAATAGTGTACACCGATACGGATTTTATAATCTGGAGCCTAGGAAGTTATAAAAATATTAAAAAATAATATCCTGTAACTAGATCCTGTAACGGATCTGTTAGTGATACCTGTGATGCGAGGTTAGGAATCAAGAAAAATAATCACAATTCAGATCAAACAGTTTACACCAATACGGGGCCCTGTAGGTGATAGCCTGGGAAGGTATAAAAAATATTTAAAAATAATATTATCCTGTAACCAAACGGTATTTTCTGTATACAGGTTATAAAAGTCTTTCGGTGTACACAAGTAAATTTACTATCGTCACAGTAATAGTATACTATTACCGTGCTATCGTATCGACATCTCCACTTGTAGATAGATCTCTTTTCTAGTGCGGCGCTATTTAATGGCATCCACTAAGAATTTCTAGGCCTATGCTTTAAATATTACTAAGTTCTTAAGTCACTTATTCAAACTATGTAAGTAACCTAAAATATTGTTAATATGACATTTGTTATTGCATACAGTCACATGAATAAGATATTTGGTGAGTTTGCTAGCTTTTGAAAGTAAGCATCACTTATTATTTGCGGCACAAATAATAAAAATGATAGGTAGATAGGTCCCCTTAGCATCACCTTATTATGATGTGCAACTTCTAAACGTGTTTATTAAAATGTACCCATTTCAATGGTAATATCTACGTTAAACTAATAAAATTGTGAATACTCACTCAACTCCTGGCTTTCTTTAAATAAGTTTTTGAGATCAAATGTGACTCTGTCGCCATAATCGAATGTGTATTTGTAGTTTTTCAGGCCGAAGTGATTTACTCCATTGCTGTCTTTGTAATATTTTGTGTTGATGTCCATTTTCATTCTGAGGTTAGCTGCAAATATGAATTAGAAGAACAATTTAATCGCTACACAAATATTAAAAATTGATGCATCTATTTTTTTTATATCAATTACTGCCTGATAATATAATATACTCGTACATTATATCTATATGTATAAAAATCTTGTGGCACGATTTTTGTAAGGGATAAACTCTGAAACTACTAAACCGATTTTGATAAATTTGACTTTATAGGATAATTTTGTCTTGATTATTGACCTTGATATCTTCTTTCTTATATATAAAAATGAAACGCTGTGTGTTTGTCTCGCAAAAACTCTGAAACGGCTCGACAGATTCCTACGAAATTTTCTGTGTGTATTTAAATAGGCTTTTTCTTACGATTTTGAACTATTTTCTTTTGAAACTACATAGTTTTCATATAAAAGTTTTCTTTAATTATAATTACTTACCTAAATCCAATACACCAGGAAAGAAATGAAAACCGTTATAATGTGATTTTTCTTCGATTGATTACAGGAATTTGTTTTTTGTTAGATAATTTGGAAATATAATATAATATAAACTGAGGCAATGGCAACTGTTCCATACTTCTAAAATGGTTACCTATGAGCTTGCCAAAACTGTAAAAACTGTAATGACAGAAATGGAGATATGTGCATTGTAACAGTGTGCCCCATTTAACTGTTCGCCACCTTAACCTAATCACCACACTGCACCAGATTTCATTACTTCATACTTTCATACTTGGGCAATACGCTTATGGATTATTTTTTGATTATTCGCTTAAGAACAGATTCTGGCAGATTGTTTTTTGAGCAGATTCGTTTTACGGCAATATTGTGCAGTGAAAGTGGTATAAGGGCTTGGTGGTGTACATGAACGTTATTTTTTTTGTGGATTTTCCACCTCATCAGTCAGTTTTAGTAAGGACAAGTTATTTTTTTTGTCACAAATAATTAAATTATTCTACAGTCCACTATTAGTTTATAGTTCATTTTTAATGTGTAGATGTAGTTGAAAGAAAAGCAAATTACGCTCCTCGTAAAGTGAGCTATAATAAATTTATTTGCCAGATTTAGTAGGTTGTTACAGATATATTTCCCGACAAATTCGACATGGACGCTTGCGCGAGGGCACTAATAACCCAAGGCATTAATAGCTCACTTAGCGCTCGGTGCCACAATGTACTATTAATTCATTTTAGTAACATACCCCCCCCCCCCCCAAATACAAAACCAACCCTAAAACCGCAGCAGGGGCTTGGCAGGTTTTTATTTATCGTTTACTCGAAATAATTTGTAGAACCTCCTCGGTTATGCACAAGGAACAACGATTTCTTTTAACAAAACCGAGAAATGTAGGAAGAATATTTACATCCTTGTACATAACTGGCAATGCAATTGGTAATGTACAAAGAACAAAAGTTTCTTAGTACACTACCCAGTTTTGTACGAAGAATATTTTTTTTTGTACATCGCTGGTAATGTAACTCAAGTGTAACTCTGTAACAAGGGGATTTTTAACAGTGAATTAATGTCTTGAAAATATATTTTTTTAAATTAAACCTTTTTGTAATTTCATGATTTAATTCATTTTTTGTAGAAATAAGAGACAAATACCTACTACCTAAAATCCTATGGCTGCACTTCCATTATTTTAGAATGGGCATGTTTTGAAATTTTAAATTGAAATACCTCTTAGAGGAAATACCTACTTAGAATTTAACACTTCGGATTCTCGGAACAATAATTATATACTGTCTTCTTTTAAAATATGTAATAAAAATACTACCATCTATAATGTATAAAGTGGGGAAAAATTGCAGCGTCGAGTTTTGTTGTTACTAATAAGTACCTTACGTACTTATACAAACGCTGACACGCCCTTGTATTTTTGCTGCTAATATTTTGTAAGAGTATTTGGCAAAAAAAATCTATGTATAAAAAAATCTATGTATGTATGTTTGTCCTCTATGCATTCCGAAAATACTTTCAGATTATAATAAAACTGTGGTGGGGTGTTCTGGGGACGCCCGTTAGGTTTTCTAGCAAAAAAAACTGATGTTCGATTTTAACATTTCTGTTACATTAGTAGTTAATTACTTAACTATTCTAATATTGCCTTTGGTTAAGTACTTCTAATATAAATTATTTATGATATTTGAGCTTAATAGTATAAGTACCAAGAAAATAATTGTAGCTAAACAAAAAAGCATATTGCATTCTCCTTTTCAAAGCAAATCAAATCAAAATAATTTTAACTCAAATATGACTTGATAAAAAGCCTTTTCGATTACGTATTGCTAGCATACACGGAATTACCAGCAGCTTTTACTCAAAGAGTGTTCTAAAAGTTACATTTTGACAGGAAAGCGTTACGCTTTGTTATATTTTTTATATTTTACTAGTGGGCCCCGCGGACGTTGTCCCGCCCGATTACAGCGCCACCTACCGGGTCCAACTGTACGTTTATACCTTCCTTGGACCTATTCAAATACTACAGAAAATTTCATAAGAATCGGTCGAGCCGTTTCAGTTTTTGCGAGACAAACACACAGCGTTTCATTTTTATATATAAGAAGATTAGGTACCTTAGCGTTATCATTATGTTAGAGTTCCTGGAATATGTAGGGCTTATATCAAGCAATTGGTATAATCCTATAAAAATATAAATGCTACTACAACAAACTTTACCTATAATATTTAATTGGCTACTTAAGTCACGGAATACCTATAATACGTAACCCGAGCTTGCGTTCTCTTCACCTAGTTTTTCATTATTACAAAATGTAACAAAAATAACGCTTGAATCCCTGTTAACGTAATGGTTCATATCTAAAACGTAACGTAAAGGGGTCCAAAAATACAATGTAAAATGTTACAAATACAAAATGTAACGTTCTGGCAACTTTGATTGAGCGTACAATAAAGGGACTCGCATGTTCAAAACGGCGCACCATGTTGAGCGCGTTTGGAGCATGCTTATTTTAGTTTCATGCTTAAATTAGAGATGTCGCTGTACAGTTTCTAGAACGCGGTTAAGAAACTGTACACACAGCAGTATATAACATGCAGAGAACCTAAATACGCAAACTCGAAATAAATCCTATATTTTATTTTTTGGGGTAATAAGGACTCTGAAAGCGTCTAATGTTACTCGGAGTAACTTTCTTTAGTACTATTACAAATTACACAGGCAGACAGAATTACAGGTGCTAAAAATAATATCCTTAATGTAAATTGTAAATGCGAACATTTGGGGTTCCGTAGCTCAAAAGGACCTTAGACTTTAGTTAATCTGAGCAAAAGGACAAATCAGACAGAACAGAACCCTTTTAAATAGGGTCACTTTGTTGTTCGTCTGTCTGTCGAGACCTTTTTCTCGGGAACGGCTAGAGATATCAAACAAATTGATTTGCTACCTACCTGTAAACATTTTGCGAAGTGGACATTCTGCGTCTACCTACGGTCTCTTTCAGCTGTGAAAAATTGATACTCTCAAGATTTAAATCTCTGCTCGCAAGTCTGTAAAAGATATGACTGCGTAGGTCGCATATAATGCTACAGACTCGCGCAAGAACCAAGAAGGTATCCACACTCTAGCGATCTTCTCTTTTACATTCTTGATCATTATCCGGAATGGACGACAGTACTACTGCCTTGGTACGAGTATTGTGTGCGTTAGCACATTATAATCTCGTAAACACAAAAATTTAAAATAATATTAAGAAAAAGGCCTTGAAGATGGTGGTTTTTTACAAACTACTTTTTTATTAAAAAACTGGCACGAGATAACATGCGATCTATGCCACGAGTCGCAATGAGAACAAACGAGAATGTGATAGCGTTCTTTTTTAGCCCGAGAAACCCTTTGAAGCGGGCAAAAAAAAACCGACACCGAATCGGAGAACAGGCGAGCCCGAGAACGAGAAGGCGAGAAACCGATCACATTCACGCTTCTCGGGTGTTCTCGGGGGCTATCGGCCCGCGACTTCGTCCACGTTGAATAGTAATTTTTGGGAGCATTTTGATTTTTGAATAGTAATTTTTGGGAGTATTTTGATTTTTGTAGAAAATTTTGTAAAGATCTTGATAAAAAGCCTATGTTACCTACCTTATATAATTAGCTATCTATTAGTGAAAGTCCCGTCAAAATCGCTCCAGCCGTTCCGGAGATTAGCGGGAACAAACAGACGGACAGACAGACAATAACTTGTTATTTTGACATTACAAACAGACACTTCAATTTTATTTATTTGTATAGCTATACGCACGGCCCTCGGTGCGCGAGCTCAACTCGAACTTGCCCGGTTTATTTACATTCGCGATTGCAAATGCGAATATTTTGGATACAAATATGCAAAAGTTAATATTTTAAAGGGTATTATGTAACTTACTAACATTACTTAAGTATAAGATTTATTGAAATATTTGTAATTACTAACCAATGGAACATGTTTCTGATAACCAAAGCAATTATTATTATTATTATTAAAATGAAAGGAATAATTATTATTGGTTGTTTGATTTTAAAAATTAAATGTGATATAAAATGAAATGTTTAAGAAATAATCACATGAAATTAGGGAATGTGAATATTTTAGGCGAGGTTTCCCAGGAAATGTACTACTCGTACAGGACGGTTGCTTTATTGCAAGGTACTCGTAAATAGTTGATAATTGCATAGCTTCTAATGACGCTTACATGCTATGTTATGCTATACCATTTTGCATAGCTTAAATTGCTCCTCCCCCTTAGGTTCTTGAACAAAAACATTACCTGCTGCTCAATAAGAGCACTCATTTATTTTGCAATACAACTTAGAACTTATAATTTCAACGATGATACCTACATATTTTTACTATTTTACATATAAACTAGAATTGAGCCAACTTACTCAGTTTGATTTTTGCATCGCCTCCTCCGTTGATCGGAAATAGTAAAATTTTGCCGGCAGCCTCGTATTGACCTTTTATGGTTAGGTTACAGTGGAACTGTAGCAGGAAGTGTCGCTTCTCCAGTTCTGATCTGTAACATTATTAGAAGTACAAAAAATATTTTATTTAATCTGCGACATTTCAGAAGAACCTTCTTGTTGTAGAAAGCATTTATTGTTATTAAAACCTCTACCAAATTCGCATACAGCTGGGATTGGGAGTAACGGTATTTATTTGTATGTATGTCGGCAAATCAAATACTTAACTAAAAGATTATATAAGCATAATCAGTTGTGAGCATTTTTATATTTTAAGGTCACACTAAAATTACTTTTGAATTAATTGCTTGTCTTACTAGACTCGTTAACTTAGTTTACATTGTTGCAAACGTGTCTTTAATCATAGTTAATTGTTATGACGTTAACAAAGAGCAAGATTACTGATGGTTATCTAATTTTCTTCCAATTAAGTATTAAATAAATCGTAAATTTCTTGTTTTGTTAATTTATTTACAATCAGTAACACATTTTAACTTATTGTTAGTGTGTGCGTTTTATTTCATTTGCTCCTCCCTCCTCTATGTGACACTGACTTTTAAATATACTCGTACATTTATCTAAGTCAATGTCATATAGGAGTACCTAATGCAAATAAAATTCTACATTTTGTAACAAAAAACCTCAGAACCCTTTAAGGAGCATGTTGGGAATCTATGTATGTATTTTTTTTTAAATCTTCAATAAAAGAACCAAAATAAATATTTAATCATTAAACCTAGACACCCTATTACTAATGTTTTCAATATTCCCCTTACCAGAACTAATTTAGGTAGGTTTTCACCACTAAACAGATGTATGCAAACTTACAATAGCCTGAATAATCATGACATTGACATCTTCAGTGACCCTGAACGAGTATTCAAAAAAAAATGCAAGGAATTACTCGCCGTGCTCAGCTAGTGGTTCTGATTTCTTAACATAGAAGCACTTTTCAATTTGTTTTGTTTTCTGAGGTTTGCTTTGTGTTGTATATATTATTATAATAATGTTGTATATACCTGCAATGACATATCTTTTGTACTGTTACATATGTATTTTTAATGTAGACTGATATTGTCGATGGTGTATCTGTCTTAAATAAATAAATAAATAAACCTTGTTTTTTTTAGGAAGATACTTCTTACGGTATTCGACAAGGGGCCGACTGACGAAGACACCCTAAGGATATGCCGGACTCGACTAGACTCAAACTCAAACTCAAAAATCTTTATTCAATATAGACCTTTACAGGCACTTATTGACGTCAAAATAAAAACATAAAAATCTTCAACCAAGAATCTAATTAACTAAATTATTTAATCCTTGTATGTACACACACCCCAACCATTATTAAGATGTGTGCAAATACAAGTCAAATGAAAAAAAAAAAAAATTGACTCTACACCTGTTCGGAAATTGGGAGAGCCTTCTCAAGAAGAACAGGCAAGAAACTCGGAAGGTCTTGTATTTTTTTTGTCTCCTCTTTTAAAATGCCAACATTACAATATTATATTTCACAAACATTTTTTTAAATAATATAGAAATGCCTGTCGGTGTGAGTGGAACAGTTACTCGAATGAAATTTATCCCACTATCACAAAGTGTTAACACCCTTTAAACGTCAATTATCACATTTTTTGTCAATCCCAAGCAGTTTTATCTGTCATATAATCAGACACTTTATAATATGCTTTTTTCATAAGTGCGCCCTTGATAGCGACTTTAAATTTATTCAAGTTAAGTGCTTTAATATTATTTGGGATTTTATTGTAGAAACGTACACAAAGGCCTTTGAAAGAATTATTAATTTTTTTAGTGGTTCTGTCATATAATCAGACACTTTATAATATGCTTTTTTCATAAGTGCGCCCTTGATAGCGACTTTAAATTTATTCAAGTTAAGTGCTTTAATATTATTTGGGATTTTATTGTAGAAACGTACACAAAGGCCTTTGAAAGAATTATTAATTTTTTTAAGCCTAGTATTTGGTAACGCTAACATATTCTTTTGCCTAGTATTTACTGAATGAATATCACTGTTTTTACAAAACGAATGTATATTTTTATGAACATATACTATATTCTCGTAAATATATTGCGACGCGACGGTCATAATACCAATTTCTTTAAATTTTTCTCTCAAAGAGTCTCTTATTTTAAGGTTATAAATAGCACGAATAGCCCTTTTTTGCAGCACAAAAACAGTCTGAATGTCGGCAGCATTTCCCCACAGCAAAATGCCATACGACATCACACTATGAAGATAGGCAAAGTATACAAGTCTTGCTGTATCAACATCAGTCAGCTGACGTATTTTCCATACAGCGTAGGCTGCAGAACTAAGTCTCTTCGACAATTTATCAATATGTGGGCCCCACTGAAGCTTTGAATCTAAAGTAATACCAAGAAATACTACGGTATCCACAAGGTCCACATTTAGAAGATAGAAGACCCCATACCGGCTAAAAACCCTCCAGATACTTCTACCTCCGCAGAGACTCAATCGGGATCGGCGTTAGCCATTCCCCGATTGTGCCCCCTGGAGGGTTGCCTGGCGCACGCGCCAGGACTTACCTCTACGGGGCGGTCGACAAGTATCTCCAAATTCGACCCCCCAGTCGGCCAAGCTAGGGGTGAAAAGTGTCTCTCGACCGGTGGTCAGCTTGCCGAGCCGTTTCAGTCCCCAGCTTGCTAGGGGAGCTGGTGGCGCGCGTCCAGGAACGCACGCCTTCTCCCCAACCGCCTGCCTTCTCCTCCCCAACCGCCTGTCATCATTAATCATTGATATACTACCAAACGTTTGGTAGTAAATCAATGTCATTAATACCTACTGTAACACCGGTTATGCACCGCCGCCCGGGCGGCGCGGCGGCGGTGGCGCCCCCTCGTCTATACCGTAATAATTTATTACCTACTTGTAAATACTGATGTTAGGAACATTTTCTTCAAAAGTATCAATTTTTGAAAACAATCTATTAATGAACATTTTTTTTAAAATTTTTAACTGCATTTTTTATAAGCCTACTAGCTTTTGCCCGCGGCTTCGCTCTCGTCAAATTCGGGGTAAGGCAACCACCTTCCAGCAGCACCTTGATCTGTACTAATTATAGATGCAGAATTTATTCCTGATAACTACTCCTCTCGTCTCGCCGAGCCGCCCGCGCTCGTCTAGGTACCCGATTGACGACGATCGAAATGGCGCATACCTAAAATGAAAAAATATATAGAACCCTTATTGGGTGGTTATATTTCACGTCTGCCACGTTAGATTTTAAAATTGTTGCTGTTTTCGTAATCAGCGACTCGATAAACCACAAAAAGAATACCCATGTTGATTTTCAGACTTTCTTATTCCATTTCCCTTTTTTAGGGGTTGCATTCTGTAAAAACTTAAAAACACGTGTTTACTCATATAATGATAACAGTACTCCTGTGAAATTTCGAATAAAATAGTCTGAATTTGTTTCTTCATACAAATGTTGGACCTTCGTTTCAAATCCTTAGAGGGTGGTTTTTGAAAAATCCATTCTTAGTGCTCATAGCTCTTAGACCTCATAAGAAACCTACTTGTTAAATTTTGCATCTTTAGACCCGAAGATTTAGGCTGTACGTTGATATGTGAGTCAGTTTCTTCTTTTTCATATTAAGAAGAAGATAGAAAACGATAATGGTAGTTCACGACCGCCAGGTTGGATTTAGAAATCGTTATTGTTTTTGTAACCAGCGACCCGATAAATCATACAAAGGATACCCATATTAATTTTCAGCCTTCGACACCCCATATACTGAAGGGTTATTCTAAATTCATTTAAAAGGGTGAATTCTGAAAAAAACCTAAAACAAGTGTTGACTCATTTATCGATAGGAGTACTCCTGTGAAGCTTCGAATAAAATAGTCCAACTATAATCTTGTTCCCCCATACAAAATTTGGAGCCCCATTGTCACGAAGCGGAAGGCTTCGTACAAAAAAAAGAGAGGAGGAAGCTAAAAGAAAACAAGTTAGATAATTAACACGGTATATTTACAAGAGAAAACGGAAACAAGAAAAGGCAGAGGTAGGGAGGAATAATATTAGGAGGGCACGACAGGACTTATATAACTAAATTAGCCTAAAAGGTAAAACTATGTACAACTAAATATAACAAGATCTAGCCTGGCCAGGGTAGGACGTGGGAGCGAATGGCAGCTCAGCCGGACAGGTAGTCAGCTCAGCAGACACGTAGGCGGGCTCAGGAACACCCCGACGGCAGCAGTATGCAGGCGAGGCTCGAGAATCCGTAGCAGACGGAGACACGCAGTCCAAGTAGGCGTGTAGGGCACTCGACTTTAGGCGGCCAGTTGTCCCCTACGTACTTGAGCAGCAACTCTTCTTTACGATGGCTGGTGGTAGACCAGTCCAAAACTAGCACAGGAGCTTAGATACTCCTTAAGCTGTTTGTATTCTCTACCAGAGCTGGTAGTAGACTGGCTTCCTAATGACCCTGGTCCGCTTTTATACTGGCCATAACAATAGACAACTATATAGCTGTCAAGCGAAAGATTTTTGAACAATAAAATAATTATATGACATTTGTCAGTCACGTAGGCATTGAGCTACCATATTGAGATCAAATGTCGGACGCTAACAATTATAATAAGAAAATATAGAAAAATACAATAAAGGACTAATAAATATTGCAAATATTTATCGCTTGTGAATAATAGCGTTATACAAAGTGAAGTTGAAATAAATAATCAGTTAGTTCTTTTAAAAACATTCGTGAATCAAAAGTGTTACAAGAATTTGTGCATATTTACAAGATCGACATGTGAAAAGACAAGGTAATAATATTATATTTTCCTACCTAGTTACAATAAAGAATTAGTAGACTTAAATGTAGAGTATGAGAGTTTTGTCTTTTATTTACATTTATGAAGTGAACATTTTATTCGTAAGTCTCGCGACTTTCCGTCAGCGCGAAGCAACCTGACATTTTCCCACCGCCCCAGAAAAATTTTCGCCTCGGAGAAAATTTTGAGGTTGAATTGGATACGATCTTCCCTTTCGAAATATACATTCATACGTCTCGCAATCATACATGTCTAGCAAAAGAAGGAGTAGGGTTCACCGCCTATGACACAAACTCCAAAGAAAGTATCCCGAAATTATACATGACAATACGGCTTATTTTTGAGGAGTTGTCATCCGCTCCATTTCTTAAGACCCGATGAATAAATATTTAAACTAAACGCATTTAAGTCACTTTTTGGTGACTCAAAAATGTGAAGACCAGTTAGTGTCTTCAAAAGGTAACATGACTAAAGAAGAGGTTTTCTCTAAGCTCAAGTTTAAAGACATGTTTAGAGAAGGTCTCTAGTCAAAAGTTTTTGACTGAGGTCATGAAAGAGCACCATTATAAGTGAACGTCATCGTACAAAACATATTGTCAGTCGTCAACGTCGTCAGTTATAAAAGATGTGCAAACAATAAAAATATATCGGACTGATATTGCCAAAATTCAGTCACGAAAGTTGGATTCAATGTGTATGTGGCGAAATGAAGTGTATGAACAATATTTACATGAATTATATATTATAAAAATATTTTTCATACATTTATTAAACAAATTGAAAAAAAAGTGAATAAAAAGAAAACATAAAGTGCTTAACAGTATCGACAGTGTTTGTAAGTATTTATGGTTATGGTCAGAGTGTATACCTAATACCCACCTAATACCTAAATACATACAAGCAGCGTGGACATGGGGAAAAAAAATTGTCCCGACCTACCATGGACGATAAAAAGAATGGAAGTGCCAAACTGTCACGATGTAAGTACTTCCATAACTATATGTTGAAATTAATATGGAATTATTTACAACGTAAACGAAAGAAAGAAAAAAATATTCAGTGAAATAAAAAAAATAAAAGTGAAGTGAATAATAAAAGTGAAATACATAATAAAAAAAAGGTGAAAAAAATTTTAGGTTTTAAAATCCTTGACGTGCCATTTGCCACGACATCCAAAAGAATCCTCTAGTATGTAAACTAGTGGCGAAAGTTTCTCCACCACTTTACATTTTAGATATTTTGGTGCTAGTTTAGCACTATAGTATGCACCAGCGTTACTTAAAGTGTAATTTTTACGCCATACCATATCGCCTACATTAAATTCTTTAAATGAGTGTCTTTAGTTATACCGATTTAAGTTTTTAGTGTGGGCTATATGAAGAGAAACTTGAACTTTATCAAAAATTGAAGACAAGAGACCTATATTACTAGCGTATATGTCACGAGGTAGGAAAGTCATTTCATCTACATTATAGCCCTGTGAGTATATGGAGCCACAAGTTATAAGTTCACGGCCATAAACAAGAAAATTTGGAGTAAAACCGGTGACAGCATTTACGGAGCTGTTCATTACGGATTGAACTTTAGGTAGGTGGATATCCCACGACCTATGATCATCACCAACAAGAGATGCGAGAGCGGTTATAATAGTTTTATTATATCTCTCTGTGGTATTGACTTGCGGACAGTAATGCGGTGTAAAAGAAATGTGCGGTATTTTATAGCGTTTAAGGAAAGTATTGAATTCATGCGATTGGAATTGAGGACCGTTGTCCATTATTATAGTTTGTGGTACCCCATGGACTAGGAAAACATAATTTTCGAGATTGCTTATGATATTAGACGTTATTGCACGTTTCAATGGAAAAATCATGGTATATTTTGTGAAAAGACAATTTATGACAAGAATATATTGGTTTCTTCTTCTAGTCATAGGAAGTGGACCCATTAAGTCTAAAGAAATACATTGAAAAGGTCTAGAACAAATTTTAGGTTTGCCCATTGGGCCATACGGTGAATGATTTGTATGTTTGTAGGACAAACATTTTTCACAATTAGAAACAAATTTTGCAATTTCTTTAAACATTCCGGACCAATAATAAAACAAAGAATTTTTTTTATATATTTTAAAGATTCCCATATGTGGATCGGTAGAAGAACCATGAGCGTTGCTATTTAAGGTTTCTCGTCTATCTGGAGTCGGAACTTCTTTCCAAATGAAGTCTTCAGTTAAGGAGTGTGGAGTATAAGTGCGTCGAAATAATTTATTGTTTTTAATTACGTAATTCGGAAAACTAGTAGGATCATTACGACAGTTATACAATAATTTATTGTACTGTTCTAAATCAGAAGAGATTGGTGTATCGGAGATTGGAGCCACATTATGATTCATGATCTCATCTGGTTTAGAGCGGGATAAAAGGTCAGGGACCAGATTGTCCTTGCCCTTCTTATGTTTAAGTGTCAAATTAAAACATGAAAGACGGAGAGACCATCGTGCTAATCTACCAGAAGGGTTGGTTAAGCTCAAAAACCATTTTAAAGCGGCATGATCAGTATAGACAGTAAAAGGTTTTCCATTATCGAGATAGCAACGCCAATGTTCCAAAGCAGTGATGACAGCTAATGTTTCTCTTTCAGTAGTAGAGTAATTTCTCTCATTTTTATTAAGAGATTTACTCATGTAGGCTATGACAACTTCCTTGTCATCACGAATTTGAGTAAGCATGGCACCGATTCCAGAATTGGATGCATCACAGTGTACAGAAAATGGTTTATCAAAATCAGGACAAGCTAAAATTGGAGTAGTGACTAAATGTTCTTTTAGTTTTAAGAATGAGGCGTTTGCCTCCGAATTCCAAGAAAATTTAGGAGCGTTTTTTCCACAAGAAGGGAAAATCTATTATAGCCTGGATTTTGCTAGGGTCGGCACGTAGACCATTTTCATCTACAATGTAGCCTAGGTATTTAAGCTCTTTTTTAAATAATTGGCTCTTTTCAAAGTTAATCGTAAGTTTAGCTAGTGTTAGTTTTTCAAGAACTTTAACGAGCAATGAGATATGCTCTTCAAATGTCAAACTGACAATTATAATGTCATCTAGGTAACAAAACACCTTATTATCGAACTCCGGAGTGAACAAAATGTCCATGAGTCTCTGCTGAGTAGCAGGAGCGTTAGTGAGACCAAAGGGCATGACGACAAATCTGTACATTCCTCTACCAGGAACATAGAAAGCGGTCTTATCGCGATCGTCAGGGTGTAGGGGAATTTCCCAGAAAGCCTTAGCAATGTCAATACTTGTCAAAAATTTTGCGTTATTGAGATGGTCAAGAATTTCATTGACAAAAGGTAGACTATAGGCATCCTTACGGGTGACTGAGTTAAGTTTCCTATTATCTACACAAAATCTCCATTCACCATTCTTTTTTGGAGTTATTAAGACAGGCGATAGCCAAGGGCTTTCACATTTTTCAATAACATTGAGCTCTATCATTTTATCCACCTCTTCCACGAGAGCTTTTTGCTTCTCTGGGGAGAGTCGATAGCATCTCTGTTTTATTGGTAAGGAATCACCAGTGTCTATTCGATGGCAAATTAAGTCAGTGTGACCAAGTTGACCTCTAGCTTCAAAAGAGATATCTCTAAAACGAGAAATTATATTATCAGCAATAGTTTTTTGCTGAGAAGTAAGGTTCTCGTAAGGCAAGATTTGTTTTTCAATAGTGTTTATATTACGAGATGTTTCATCTAAAGTAAAAGCAGAAGATAAAAGTTTTGGAACTAAGTTGAATTCTCGCCAAAAATCGACACCAAGAATCATAGATGGATAAATATCAGGAAATACATAAGCTTTTATAAGTTTAGTTTGGTTATTAAAATTAAAAGGTAAAATAAAATAACCGATTGATTTAATAGACTGCTTACTTGCAGTATTTACGGAAATAAAGTCCGACTTGGATAAAGAAAAACCAAGGTCTAAAATTTTTAGGTGGGAATTGTTCCCAAGAATTGTAATCGAACTCCCGCTATCAAGTAGTACGGTAAAACTGACGTCAGAAATCGAAACGTTAATGAAAGGTCTATTAAAATCTTTTTCATTGTTATAATATACAGAAGACGTTTTATAACTTTGAAAAAAGTGTTTTAGTGTTTTGAGCCAATTTTTCCAATCATCTAAATCAAAATATTGTGAGGCTTTATCCAAGTCGGTTACTAGTTTTTTTGGCTGAGTAAAAGTATAGGGAGTAGAATTTTGTTTACATTTGGGACAGTCCAGAGCTTTGAAACCTTTAAGGCCACATTTAAAACAAATTAAATAGTGAGGCTTATCACAAGCGCTCAAAGAGTGGCCGTTAACCCGACATCGAACACAAAATAAATTGGGTTGAAATTTAGAAGTTAAGGCATGAGTGGCAAAATTTTTGCTAGTACCAAAGTGTGTATTTTGAGTACTAGAGTAAGGTTTATTATTTGGTGATTTAAAATTACTTGGTTTTACTTGAGGAGTAAACCCGGAAGGTTTGGACAATTGCACAAACTCTGGCTTCGGTAAAAAATTAAAATTAGCATTTTTAGGTTCATAAGAAAACTCAGGAATAATGTTATTAGGTTCAGGTTCTTTAAAATTCCTATTACGGTCAATATAACGCTCATAGTTTTGACAAGCAGCAATAAGAGAATCAATTGAATTTATATCTTTTAAAGCAACAAAAACTGAATAGCAAGGACGAATATTACGGAGGAGGATTTCCAGTTTTTCTTCCTCTGATAACTTTTTCGTAAGCCTTGAAAACATTTCAAACATTATTGACACATAGACAATAATAGGCTCCGTCTTGCCTTGAGTTCGAGCCTTAATAGCTTCTAAGAGTTTATAGTCGTAATCGAAATTACTGAAATCTTTAATCAACAATTCTGAGAGTTGACCCCAAGTTATATTTGGATTTCGAGTTTTTTGGAATCGAAACCAATAGAGAGCGTTATCCGTAAAGATATCATATGCCAAATTCAACAAAATCTCTTTATCAATATTGCGTGCAATAGTGAATTCGTTGATTTTTAACAAGAAAGATCTATGACAAGAATTCCCGTCGTATGTTATCTTTTTAATATCTTGAAGGTAATTATTATTAATTTGCAAAGGCAAAGTAAAATTTTGTGAAGAAGATGTAATAGGATAAATATTTTGTGGAGTATTAAGAGGCTTAGTAGAATTGTCAGTCTCAGATGTCATCACAGAGTAATAGCGTTGTTCTAGCAGTCCATATTGAGTTTTTAAGTCGTTGAATCTCTCAGTCAAGTTTGAGTCGTGTAAGTCATGGTCATCGGTTATGTCGATTCTTTCGAATCGAAAATGCAAATGGTTAAGATAACTTTCATTTTTTTTTACATATTTAAATTGGCCAGATTCAATATCTGTAATTTTACGAGATAAGTAGGAGATTGTGTCAGAGATCTGAGTTAAATCAACATCAATCGGAAAAACGGAGTCTAAGATATCCGAGGGAGAAAATTTCTCGGACAGTGGGAGAATTTGCCGCCTTAGTGAAACAACGTTATCCGCGGGTGTTTCAAAACGAACCGAAACCTCATACTTTAATTCCGCCTTATTCAATAAAATAAAATTAATAGGCCGTGCCATCCTAAATAAAGTTAATTAAAGGGCTAGGTAGGAAAAGTTAAAAAAATAAATTAAGAGACCGAAAAAGAAATATGCCAAAGGTAAATGCCGAAATGTAGTGCCAAAAGTGAAGCCAACTTGTGCAAGTTTAATTTAAAATTTTGAGAAGGGTTCTTTAAAGTTGGGCGCCAAACTGTCGCGAAGCGGAAGGCTTCGTACAAAAAAAGAGAGGAGGAAGCTAAAAGAAAACAAGTTAGATAATTAACACGGTATATTTACAAGAGAAAACGGAAACAAGAAAAGGCAGAGGTAGGGAGGAATAATATTAGGAGGGCACGACAGGACTTATATAACTAAATATTATTAGCCTAAAAGGTAAAACTATGTACAACTAAATATAACAAGATCTAGCCTGGCCAGGGTAGGACGTGGGAGCGAATGGCAGCTCAGCCGGACAGGTAGTCAGCTCAGCAGACACGTAGGCGGGCTCAGGAACACCCCGACGGCAGCAGTTTGCAGGCGAGGCTCGAGAATCCGTAGCAGACGGAGACACGCAGTCCAAGTAGGCGTGTAGGGCACTCGACTTTAGGCGGCCAGTTGTCCCCTACGTACTTGA
Organism: Schoenobius gigantellus; assembly: GCA_963935595.1. Lineage (NCBI taxonomy): Eukaryota > Metazoa > Arthropoda > Insecta > Lepidoptera > Crambidae > Schoenobius > Schoenobius gigantellus. Next base: position 23,741,214 of record OZ012553.1, on the reverse strand, counting down.
GCAGCAACTCTTCTTTACGATGGCTGGTGGTAGACCAGTCCAAAACTAGCACAGGAGCTTAGATACTCCTTAAGCTGTTTGTATTCTCTACCAGAGCTGGTAGTAGACTGGCTTCCTAATGACCCTGGTCCGCTTTTATACTGGCCATAACAATAGACAACTATATAGCTGTCAAGCGAAAGATTTTTGAACAATAAAATAATTATATGACATTTGTCAGTCACGTAGGCATTGAGCTACCATATTGAGATCAAATGTCGGACGCTAACAATTATAATAAGAAAATATAGAAAAATACAATAAAGGACTAATAAATATTGCAAATATTTATCGCTTGTGAATAATAGCGTTATACAAAGTGAAGTTCAAATAAATAATCAGTTAGTTCTTTTAAAAACATTCGTGAATCAAAAGTGTTACAAGAATTTGTGCATATTTACAAGATCGACATGTGAAAAGACAAGGTAATAATATTATATTTTCCTACCTAGTTACAATAAAGAATTAGTAGACTTAAATGTAGAGTATGAGAGTTTTGTCTTTTATTTACATTTATGAAGTGAACATTTTATTCGTAAGTCTCGCGACTTTCCGTCAGCGCGAAGCAACCTGACACCATTTCAACCCCTTAGGGCGTGAATTTTGGAAAATCCTTTCTTAGATCTCATAAGGAACCTACGTGCCCACTTTTAAATCTCTAGATCCGGTGGTTTAGGCCGTGCGTTGATATGTCAGTCAGCTGGTTTCTTCTTTTATATATACAGATATTAGATAGAAGATAATAAGTAATATGTAGCCGAAACCTATATTTAATAAATCATTTTTCATCCCGAGCCCTATTATGTAGAGAAATTTAGAGATTTTACAAATATCTCCAAAGTATGCGTCGGAGCTTAAAAAACAACGAAATGTTGGATCCCTGTGATGCCTGTGATACCCAAGAGAAAAGTCGGAGGAATCTAATGTACTTATGAAAAACGGTGAAGTGTGAAGTTTGATAAAAAAAATCATATATTTTTCCTTCTGGCACTGGCTGCATTGCATTTTTAACCGACTTCAGAAAGGAGAGGGCTGTCAATTCAGTTATGTTCGCTACTGTGGAACTTCGTTGATTGAGAGCCGATTTCTGTGATATCACGTGGATGGCCCCATTTAGATACTGGCGGTCCGGTGCTTTTTGAAAGAATCGACTGGAACAGAAGTAAGGGTGTTTGCCTTGGTTTTTTGGTGTGTCGTTTATATAAATAGTCTAATTTTGTACAAATTTAGACCTCCGTTTCAACCCCGTAGAGGGTGGTTTTTGAAAAATCCATTCTTTTTGCACTTGCATAAATCTCCAGCCTAAATCCAAAATTTGGAAATCCTAACTTCAAAACTGACGGACTTTCATACAAACTTTCATCCCCATTTTACCTCCTCAGGGGTGGAATTTTCAAAAATTCTTTCTTAGTGCACCCTTACACCTCACGAGGAACCTACGTGCCAAATTTGGAATCTCTAGGCCCTGTGGTTTGGGCTGTGCGTTGATATTATCAATTTTCACACTTTGACACCCCATATCCCCCTTTTAGGGGTTGAAATTTGGAAAATTCTGAAACAGGTGTTAACTTATTTATCGATTGGAGTATTCATGTGAAGTTTCGATTAAAATAGAGCAAGTAATCTGGTTTCCCCATACAAATTTTAGAGCCCTTTTTCAACCCTTTAGAGGGTGAATTTAAAAAAAATCTTTCTTAGTGCACCCCTTCACCTCATAAGAATCCTACGTGCCAAATTTGGAATCTCTAGGCCCAGTGGTTTGGGCTGTGCGTTGATATTATCAATTTTCACACTTTGACACACCATATCCCCCTTTTAGGGGTTTAAATTTGGAAAATCCTGAAACAAGTATTAACTTATTTATCGATTGGAGTACTCATGTGAAGTTTCGATTAAAATAGAGCAAGTAATCTGGTTTCTCCATACAAACTTTGGAGCCCTTTTTCAACCGTTTAGAGGGTGAATTTTAAAAAATCCTTTCTTAGTGCACCCCTTCACCTCATAAGGAACCTACGTGCCATATTTGGAATCTCTAGGACCAGTGGTTTGGGCTGTGCGTTGATATATCAGTCAGTCAGTCAGTCAGTCAGTTTCTTCTTTTATTTATATAGATAAGTAAACAAACCTAATTATATGCTCATTTAAGGGTTCACAGGGTTTTTGTTATATACTGTATAAAATTATTAATGGAAAATTTAAGGGACGTTACAGGACACATCCATAATTATATAAAATTAAATAAATAAAAAAAAATCTTTAAAATTACTGCACTAAACTGTTTAGTGCAGTATTATTTGGATATTTTAGAGAGTTCATATAAAATTAAATTGATGAGTTATTGTTTCATTAATAGGTATTAAATAATTCTACTATCGTGTCCTGAAGCGTCCCTGAAATTTTCCAGGGTGATAAAAAGTAACCCTGTATTAAAAAATCCTTTTCTATACTTAACTACTTATGCGATAGATATAGGAAATTCATTTGCAAAATTTTAAGTACAGGCTATTTACAGTTTCAGTTGAACTGTGATAGATAGCTGTAAAGGTATGCCAGTATAATAATATCCCGGTAACATAGTCATCAAATAAATAGCCATGGTACTTACATAACATCATCGACTATACATTTCTTGAATCCGGAAACCTTTCCTTCGTGAAACGTCACTTTGAGCCCGCTCAGGGGTATTGCCAGTTTGTCAATCACGAAGGGGTCTAATGGCGGGACTCCTAAATGAGGGAGACCCTTTACGAACTCTGGGATTGCATTCTGCGTGGCTTTTATTAAACAGTCTCTTGTCGTCGCGTTGCAAGGAACGATGTAATCGGCTGTAATAAAGTTAAATATTTTTTTTATATCTCATATTCTGAAAGGAGATCAGTGTTTATCTAAGTTTATGGTTAATAAAAAATATTTTACAAAAAATAAAAACCCACTTCAAAAACACTGGAAAGTTAAAAATAATATAAGAATAGGTACAGACAACATCACGCTTCTATATTGAAGTCGGTGCCAAATGATATCTCCTAGAAAGTCTTAAAATTTGTCACCGACTTCAATATAGAAGTGTGATGTTGTCTGTACCTATTCTTATATTATTTTTAACTTTTCAGTGTTTTTGAAGTCGGTTTTTATTTTTTGGAAAATATTTTTAACTTTTTGTGTGCATTACCGCAGCAAAATGTTGTGCTTTAGAGAAGTGAGAGTATATCAAATAATTAGTTCATCATGAGGAGAAATTAGTTCATGAATAGCAAAATTTGTTCGCATTGTATTTTTAAAGTTATTCGAGAAAAACAGATTTTGCTGGAGTAATGTTCGAAACGTTACCCTGGCAAAATCTTTTTTTATAAAATCGTTTCCATCCAGAACCAAATACATGAATAGATAGCTTTTGTTGCGTATTAAATGTTTGTGAATAGCAAAATTTGTGCGTGTTGTATTTCTTAAGTTATTTAAGATTTTGCTGCGGTAACGTTTTAGGATATCCCAGATCTCGAAATCGGTTGAACATAGAAGTTTGAAAAAAATACCAATAATAGACCTTAATTTGTTCAAATTTGTTCAAACATTAGTTTTTGATTTGCTTGATGAATACCAATGTAATTAAATGTTTTCAAAAATCAGAAAAAACGAATTTCTCAGTAAACCAGTACACTTACAATAAAATAAAAGGCTGTAACATGTACCCTTGGTACACCTTTATAACGACAGTAAACTTAGATTATGTAACTTTACGCAATATGAACATATAGAGAATTTTAAAAAGGTTTTTTTAAGTCATCGAATACGCAGCTTCCATTAAACAAGGAAACATGGCATACTATGAACAAATTAAAATGTTCCATCAATAAACAATCCTGTTAATTACAGCTTTGAATTACGGCTATTATGAAAGTTATATCAAAAATAAGATATATCAGTAATTTGTCAATAAGCCGACCGAATTATAAAGGTTATGTAAAAGCGACCGCACCATACATACGGGTATACTTCGCAAATTAGCAGCGTAGTATGTGACGTAGTGTACAGTCGGGTAGAATAGTAATTCGGACAACCGATTTTTTAATATTTCTACCAGTTTTCTTTTTTGTAAATTGCAATCATGATAATCAACAGTATTATCATACAATTTAATGACTTAAGTATACAGTGTGGAAACTTTCAGCGGGGCAGTAAGGAGAAGTACCTTATCCGTTGCAGCTACACGAAAATGGTTTTAGGTGACTATCCATAATTTTTTATGGAATTTTGATCCCCATTCACAGATTTTCAAAAAATGTACAGTTAGCAAGAAAATAGCAATTTTACATAAGAACATTTTTTGATGCCAATCGATCCTGTTTCTAATACTGATCAAAAACTTCTATGGGATCAACCATCGTTGGAGGAGTCCGATACTTAAAACCTAAACATAAATTGTCTAATAACGTTTGGCCTAAAACACATATCACCTAAAAACGAAATGCCTAATAACGTTTAGCCTAAATAAGTATGCATAAAGTCGAGAATACACATAAAGTCGTTTCTGGCGCTTATTAGAAACAGGATCGATTGGCATCAAAAAATGTTTTTATGTAAAATGGCTATTTTCTTGCTAACTGTAACTTTTTTTTTAAATCTGTGAATGAGGATCAACATTCCATAAAAAATTATGGATAGTCTCCTAAGACCATTTTCGTGTAGCTGGAACAGATTAGGTACTTCTCCTTACTGCCCCGCTGAAAGTTTACACCCTGTATATTTAAAACCAAATTAACATTAAAAATGGAAATGTTGCCCCGTTGCCCCAATCATCGCGATAAACAAGACGATAAGTCACCACGCTAACAGGAATTGCTGTAAATGGCTATGTTCTTGCCGAATGAAATGATTGTTGGATTTCAAGCTAGCTAGTAGGGTTTCTTTTTTTAAATTTCATCTAATATTGTGTTACATGGTAATTAATCTAAGATTCTTCGCCAAGTATCAATTTGCGTTGCATGATTTTTTTTATACACGGTTTCATAATAACCAATAAATAATAATCAATGCGTTATCTAAAACTAATTAATAAATTGTGTTTACCCGTAATGTCATTCAACCCAAAATTTTCATGTAAATCATAGACATGATGATGATACTATGATATACATGAAAATATTGGGTTAAATGACATTACGTGTAAACACATTTTTAATAATTATTTTTAGATAATGCATTAATTATTTATTGGTTATTATGAAACACCGTGTATAGTTTGTTTCTCAGATCGCACAAACATGGCTCTGTATGAAGGATATTTTCATTGTCTTATTGTTCCCGGGAGTATTACGCGACTCAACAGATTAATGTCACTCTACCAATCCGATGATTTTATATTCACGTATAATGTGCATGTGTGCCTTATAAAAAATATCTGTGATTTTTAATAAGTAAAAAATATCATTTGTATAAGACTGATTTTTAAATAAAAAAATGTCATTCTCGTTTCATTATTTTATTATACCCTTTTTTTCGCAACTGTACTAACGAAACATCAATATTATACCGTTCATTTAAAATGGTTAGCCTTATGTATAATGCGGTCGCTTTTACGCAACCTTTATAATTCGGTCGGCTTATTGACAAATTACTGATATATCTTATTTTTGATATAACTTTCATAATAGCCGTAATTCAAAGCTGGAATTAACAGGATTGTTTATTGATGGAACATTTTAATTTGTTCATAGTATGCCATGTTTCCTTGTTTAATGGAAGCTGCGTATTCCATGACTTAAAAAAACCTTTTTAAAATTCTCTATATGTTCATATTGCGTAAAGTTACATAATCTAAGTTTACTGTCGTTATAAAGGTGTACCAAGGGTACATGTTACAGCCTTTTATTTTATTGTAAGTGTACTGGTTTACTGAGAAATTCGTTTTTTCTGATTTTTGAAAACATTTAATTACATTGGTATTCATCAAGCAAATCAAAAACTAATGTTTGAACAAATTTGAACAAATTAAGGTCTATTATTGGTATTTTTTTCAAACTTCTATGTTCAACCGATTTCGAGATCTGGGATATCCTAAAACGTTAACGCAGCAAAATCTTAAATAACTTAAGAAATACAACACGCACAAATTTTGCTATTCACAAACATTTAATACGCAACAAAAGCTATCTATTCATGTATTTGGTTCTGGATGGAAACAATTTTATTAAAAAAGATTTTGCCAGGTTAACGTTTCGAACATTACTCCAGCAAAATCTGTTTTTCTCGAATAACTTTAAAAATACAATGCGAACAAATTTTGCTATTCATGAACTAATTTCTCCTCATGATGAACTAATTATTTGATATACTCTCACTTCTCTAAAGCACAACATTTTGCTGCGGTAATGCACACTAACTTTTTAGTGTTTTAGTGAAAAACAAACCCTAATAAAATACCTTGGGACTTTGGGACCACCCTAGGAGTATACTTTATCGAATACAAAAATAATTTTGAAAATCGGTCCACAATTGGTGGAGTAATCGCGTAACATACTCGTACACACAAAACACGTTGGACACACCTTAAAATTTAAGGGTTTTCCTCGATTTTCATGGGATCCCATCATCAAATCCTGACTTAGGTGACCATGCGACCACCCTTGGAGTATACTCTATCGAATACAAAAACAATTTTGAAAATCGGTCCAGAATAGGCGGCGTTATCGCGTAACATACACACAAAAAAAAACATACGCATCGAATTGATAACCTCCTCCTTTTTTGAAGTCGGTTAAAAATCATACATCGCTACACTACAATTAATTCAAAAATAGAATTTTACAATTTATCAATTGTCATAGCACGTGGTCATAAGCAAAGTATTAATTTAAGTCACAAATCACAGTACAGCCACATCTAGTGTATAAAAAGAAAAAATTATTGTTTTGGACAATGACGAAAAATCTGTACAGCCACAGGCGCTTAACACATTGCCGCCGCATCCCGCTGCGGTGTACGGAGGGACGAAAACCGCATGCGGCTGCGGCGGCACGGAACCGTGCCACCGTACGGTTTGCTCCGTATCACCGTCCGGAGCTGCAATGCACGACGCACCGCATCACCGCATTATATATGTCGAAATCTATTACGCGTATGCACGTCCTTTCTACGCAAAAATCCGTACGATACTGCGGCGCAGTGTGGCTTACCCCGCGGACCGCACCGCATCGCCGTCCGGGAGTGCGGTGCCGTCGCGCGCGCCGCACAACCGCACAGGCATGCGGTGTGAGTGTGTTAACAACTCGTGCTAACAGACGATCCGATTTGGTTGGATCCAACGTGATCCAACTAAATGAGGAGCCGACGCGCCTACAGACGGTCCGACGCGGTTGGCAATCCAACAGGAGGGATGCCCTAAAAAGTATTGTTCCTATATCGATATCGATACAAAATACTATTTTGGCCAATACAAAAACACAATTTGTCTTTGCGAAACTCAAATAAATTAAAACCTTTTGTTTATATTTTATAAAGTTTATAAAGTTAGTTGATAAAAAATAAATAAATAGGTACAGATAGATTTCATTAAGTTTTTGAGGTAATGTTTGTTAGAGATATTTCTTTCCTGTGATCCGACTCTATCGATCGGTATCATAAAAATACAGGAAATTCATTTTCCTTATTTGGCGGGTTCGATTCCCGATTCAGACAGGTGATTATTTAGCAGTCTTTGAAAGCGGTTGGATTATTGTTTTTGAACTTAAAATTATGAATCCTTTCCGCAAAGTCATATCTACGGTATGGTATATTACAAGCGACATAAGAACGATCCAAAGGTGAAATAGTATAGCTTGACAAAGAGCTTACTGTACAATCCGTAACTAAACGTGCGAAAATAAATAAATAATGAAACACGGTAGCCCTGTTAAAAAACAAACAAAAAGTAAAACAAAATTTTTGCAATACATTACAGTCGAGTCATTTTAGTTTACTAAATTATTAATTTATTACTTTAAGCACACATAATTAAATTAAACCACAAAGTATCGATACTTTTGTCTTTTCTCGTGTCCCTACTTGTCGGATGAGCGATCGTGCCGTCGAGCACCCAACAAGCTAATAATAATTATGTCGGGCCGACAGCCGTACACACGTTCCAATTTGGTCGGGGTCGGGCGGTTGGCTCCAACCAAATCGGATCGTCTGTTACGGCTAATACCCTGCGGTTTTTGTATACAAATTATAGCCGTAACAGACGATCCGATTTGGTTGGAGCCAACCGCCCGACCTCGATCAAATTGGAACGTGTGTACGGCTGTCGGCCCGACATAATTATTATTAGCTTGTTGGGTGCTTGACGGCACGATCGCTCATACGACAAGTAGGGACACGACAAAAGACAAAAGTATCGATACTTTGTGGTTTAATTTAATTATGTGTGCTTAAAAGTAATAATTTAGTAAACTAAAATGACTCGTTCTGCCAAACCACAAAGTGGAGAAAAAAATGTATTGTAAAAATTTTGTTTTACTTTTTGTTTGTGTTTTGACAGGGCAACCGTGTTTCATTATTTATTTATTTTCGCACATTTAATTACGCATTGTACAGTAAGCTCTTTGTCAAGCTATACTATTTGACCTTTGGATCGTTCATATGGCGCTTGAAAAGTGTCGGTATTCGTAGTGTCAATGTAAAGCTTGAATGGGAACTTACTGTACATCCTGTTACTTGATTATAAATATAATCAATAACAAACATTACCCTTTTTATGAGTACCTACCTAATATAATAAGCTTTGATTTGTGAATTTACAGTTGCTTTTTTATTATTGTTTATACGCAACTACTTAATTTGTTGCTGTTTTCAAGTCACTGACTGACGTTAAAGTACTCTACACTTTGAATTTGAAGTATTGATACTTTTGTTTCAATATTTTTACGAGTACGATACTTTTTATCCCCCGTCGGAAAAAGAGGGGTGTTATAAGTTTAACGTGTGTATCTGTGTATCTGGATGTCTGGCTGTGGTTTCATAGTTCCCAAACGAATGGAACGAATGGACCTATTCAGTGATACAATACAAGGCATCCGATGGCGATGCCACATGGAGGAAAAGTACCTTAAATACCGTAGATATAACTTTGCGGAAAGAATTCATAATTTTAAATTCAAAAACAAATCCAACCGCATTCAAAGACTGCTAAATAATCACCTGTCTGGATCGGGAATCGAACCCGCCAAATGAAGAAAATGAATATCCTGTATTTTTTTGATACCGATCGATGGGAGTCGGATCACAGGAAAGAAATATCTCTAACAAACATTACCTCAAAAACTTAAGGATAACCATGAAATCTATCTGTACCTATTTATTTATTCTTTATAAACTATTTTTATAAACTTTATAAAATATAAATTAAAGATGTTAATTGATTTGAGTTTCGCAAAGACAAATTGTGTTTTTGTATTGGCCAAAATAGTATTTTGTATCGATATCGATAACGATATAGGTACATAATACTTTTCAGGGCATCCCTACTGTAGGATTGCCAACCGCGTCGGACCGTCTGTAGGCGCGTCGGCTCCTCATTTGGTTGGATCACGTTGGATCCAACCAAATCGGATCGTCTGTTAGCACTTTTAAGATTCTTCAGTCAAAATTAAAAACCGCAGCGCCGCACACCGGAGCGGTCCCCGGTGCAATGTGTTATGCGCCTTAAAGAAACAATTGTGTACCTACTAAGAACACAAACAAACATTTAGTCACACCTTTAGTTTTACTTTGCGTATTCATCTATGATGAGATTAATAAATAATTTAAATACCTAAATGACCCATTTTTTTTCCTTAAAAAATATAAACGTAAAACACAATTAAAATGACATTATCAGATTTAATTTGCGTACAAAAACTGCAATTGTAATTAGTTTTATTAGCAAAAAAAAGTTAAAACCAGAATCAGTTAAAACTTCTATTTGCATTATTCAAACTGTCACACACCAGTATACTCTATGGTATTGACAATAGAGACGTCGTTTTGTATTTGCTAATACACCAAGTTAAACATTAGCTTTTAATTAGCACACACATTTGAAGTCGTTTAAAATAAATAAAATTCTAAAGTCGAGGACGCAACGAATTTTGATGTGCAAGGTCTTTAATTGAACACAACAAGACCGTGTGACTGTGAGATAGTTAAAATTGACTTAAATACTTTATTTATTTTTCCGAGATTTACTCAGCAACGACTGCATCTACTATCCCTCACTAATCATTTGCTTGTGAGCAAGAGCGAATAATAGTAATTTGTAACAAGCGCGTAAGATGAAATATTTAAATAAAAGAGATTAAGGTACTTATAAACGAATATAACATATTATAACCATCGCCCCAATCAATTAAATTTTTATAAAAAAAAAACGAAAATCCATACTAATATTATAAATGGGAAAGTGTATGTGTGTGTCTGTTTGTTTGTCCGTCTTTCACGGCAAAACGTAGCGACGAATTGACGTAATTTTTTAAGTTGAGTTAGTTGAAGGATGGAAAGTGACATAGGCTACTTTTTGTGTCTCTCTCTAGCCCCCACTTCCCTAAAATGGGGGGTGGAAGTTTGTATGGAGCATTCCGCAATTTTCAAGATAGAAAGCTAAAAATTGATATGCGGACTATTTGTGACTAACAAAAAAAATCGTGCGTCATTTTTTTTTGGAAATCTGCCCCCAACCCCTTAAAAGAGGAGGTGAAATTTTATATGGGAGTTTTCGCAGTTTTCAAGGTAGGAAACTAAATATCGGTACACAGACTCTTTGTTACCAACGAAAAATACCCGCCTTATTTTTTTTTGGAAATTTTTCGTGTTCTCCCGAATTTAACGCGAGCGAAGCCGCAGGCAAAAGCTAGTGCATTATAAAACTAAAATTTCACCACTTGATTTGTTTAAGCTTAAATTCAATCAACATTTTGGGTAGGTAAGTTTTAAATTAAGTAAAAATATTACTGTCACATAATGATATGTAGGAAAAAGGTATTATAATATTCATGGGCGCCGGCAGGGGGGTGCCAGGGGGTGCACTTGCACCCCTTGGGAATTTCGGGATCAACAGGAATTATTGAAATAAAAAGCCGTCTGTTGGAAATCATTTTTTTATTCACAATAATTAGTAGGCAGTAATTACACAATTCTCATTTAAAAAGCAACTGCAGCCGGCGGGGTTTTTGACCGAACTTATTAATGACGTTTTCTATAAAGTTATCTTTCTTTATTGTCCTTGGTTATCTTGCCTCGGTGGACACTTAACAAGCATAATCCAGACAGTCGCTCGTCACCTGTTGTGGACCTATTCCAAGTTTTAACTCTTCTCAGTGTGCTAAAAGATTTCTATTGTGCACGTTGTGACGGGTAGACTAATGCCAATCTTGATCGCTTCTGCTACCGAGGGAAATAAATCTTTTGCCTCGTCGATGTAGTCTATGGTAGGAAGGTTCCAGAGTCCCGAACGTTCTCGAACGTAGCTCTGTCCCTGTCTATGTCTCTTTCACATATAAGAACTTTCTAGTTCATTCGCGATTGACTTTGACAAGAGTCGGTCTCTTTCGCACTGCTTAGAAACTGTATTGCGCTTTCTCTGTTAAGTTCATCCCATTTATGCTGGTGCTATCTGGTGTGGAGGTACTTTAAGCAGAGGTTCCCAAACTTATTTTGTCTACAAGGGGACGTTATCGCCCACTTTGGAAAAGAGTGCTTTAAAGGGAGCGTTCAGAGAAGTAATGGAAATCGATTAATATCGATCCAGGTACTCCTGGCCCACCAACTTAGAATTTTTAAATTTCGATCGTCGCGATCAAATAGGTGTGAGCCGTGACCTATAACCGTACCCTATAACCGTGACCTATAAAATAAATTCATAATGAATAGTCAGAAATTTGTAATTGTCTCGAACATAAAATAAACCGGGCTTCAGATGTTTCCGAATAAAATTTAATTTTTTTATTAACAATCATATACGGCGAAGATTGTAAGAAAACTAAAATCTGCACCACCTGGAAATTATTTCTGCCGGCGCCTATGATAATATTAATTGTCACTTTTATTAGTATTGTCTTTTTTAGAGGGTTTCGTGCCCAAAGGAAAAAACGGAAACCCTATTCATAAAACTCCGCTGTCCGGCCATCTGACTGTCACCGAGTTGTATCTCATGAACCGTGATAGCTAGACAGTTGAAATTTTTACAGATTAAGTATGTATTTCTGTTGCCGCTATAACAACAAACACTAAAAACAGAATAAAATAAATATTCAAGGGGGCTCCCATAAAACAAACGTGATTTTTCTGCCGTTTTTTGCTCGATATTAATAACGGCAACAGGTAGACGCTTGAAATATTCACAAAATATTTAGTTGTATAATATTCATTTTAAAAATAAATAATCAAATTAAAATTACTTAATATTTAAGGGGGGCTCCCATACAACAAACGTGATTGTTTTGCCGTTTTGTCTGATGTTGTAGGGATAATGGTACGGAACCCTTCGTGCGCGAGTCCGACTCGCACTTGACCGGTACCTATTTTTTGTATTGTATTTTCGAATAGAAGTGATTTACTGAGGCGACTCGCCGTTATAGGTGTTTGGTCAATATACGTTTTACCATTGACACTCGACAAAAAAAATGAATTTGAAACATGCACGAATATACGGATTAAGTAGGTATAGTAAGAAAAAAGGAAAACGAGGTTGCACACTCTCGCTATAAAAACGTACTAAAAACCACCAAAACGCCATAACTAAGCTACAAAAACTATTCTAATTTTACAATTAATTTCTAGTTCTTTTGTTTTCTATTGTTCTTTTATGTATTACACATAATAAAATTTGATTCATAATCACAGTCATCACAGAGTAATTATTTTCTCGCAGTCAATTATAAAATGTTACCTACCTAACACGTGAAAAAAAAATTCATCTCGGCTCTTGTATCCCTTGTTCCGCTCAGGATTCTATTCTAGAATCCCTCGCTACGCTCAAGATTCTAATTTAGAATTCTTCGCTTCTCCCGGGATACAACTAAGTGCCTCGAAAAGAATTCACCCTTTTTCACTTGTGGGGTAATCTACTATTTCAAACTGAATTTCTGAAAGTAATGCGCCTAATATCACAAATGAGATATTCTCTCGAACGCGTGATAAACATCACTTGAAATAATGTTGTCGGAACACATTGTCAAAATTAAAAGAAGAAGAAGAAGATTGCCCGAGCTCTAGCGATAGCGTGCGAATCAATAGATTGACGCGCCGACACGAAAGATCGGTACAAGTCTTATCCCAGACCGCGTAATGTATAATGGCATTGTGATAGTGTAATGTTTGCCATGCCATCATTACTATCCCGCTCGCACTCGCACTCAGTGCTCGGCAGCACAAAATGCAGCGCGAAATAGATCGACGCGCCGATATGAGGCGCTCTAGAGACCAAAGACACGCGCTGCGTAATGTAGGTGATAGCTATAACATTGTCACCTCGCTAGCTAGCTTTCGAATTTGTTCGGACTTTGTTCGGGTGATGTTTCAAGTGAAGTGATGTGATATCTCAGTGTAATATTACGATTTTGAAAAAGTGATGTGATATAGTATTTTTGAAGCACTGTTTCGCGCATGTCCAAGTGAAACTTTTTTTCCATCGCCTCAAATTTCCGTTTCAATCCTGGTTTTTCATTTAAGCGTCACTATTTTTTCACGCTAACATCAAATGTTAACCATGTTTTGCGTTTCCTTTAAGAAATGTTAACATTTTTAACTATGCTATTTTTCACAAAGAGAACCTAACCTAAAAATCAAGTTATTGTTTAAATGGATCACATTACGTTAACAAAAGCTAAAGAATGAATCGCGATGATGCTAAAAATTTTGAAAATGTTGCAAATCTGCGCTTAGGGAACGTGCCTTCTTATCGCGTGTCGTATTACAGTCGGTCGCGGAGTAGGGGTAAAGTGAGAGGCGTTCGGCAGAGCAGCCAAGCAGTGTGACCATTTGTGGCGGATTTCTGACATTTTGGTAGCTTTGGCTTATAAATTTTAACTCTGGCATAATAAGCGGGCGATTTAAAAAAGGGGCAGCATTTGGCAGATTTCATGAATACCTTTTATTAAAGTGAAACTTTTTTACATCACCTCAAATTTTTTCGTGAGGCTCACCAGTTCTAAAACACGAAATCTCTAATTTCACTGTTTCCTACAGGTCAGGATTGGTCTATCTATGCGTTAGGTCTTCGACTTTAAATCTCGGTGGTGGTGGTTCGATCTTGGCGGACAGCATTATCTTTTTTCATAAAATTATTATTTCTTTATATTATTTGTTTTTTGTTGCTTTTTATTGCTTTTTGTTTGTTTTATTAAATTGTTATTTTCTTTGATTATATTTTGTTTTTTATTAATTAGTTTTTTTATTTATAATTTTCTTTTCAGATGAAAAAGATTTAAGAAAATATTGAAACGCGATTTTATAACCCTAAGGGCCGATTTTTCAATCGTCAGATAACCTTTAACTGTAGAATAAATATGGCGGTTTGACAGATTTTCTATATAAAAGCTGTCAAACTGTCATATTTATTCAGCAGATAAAAATTATCTGACTATTGAAAAATCGGCCCTAAATCGAATAATTTTCCGAAAAGTTTCACTTGCATTGCATTGTGTTGTGCTTTCATAAAACCATACAATGATTTTTTATTATTGAATCAAAAAATACTTACTTTTTTTCACTTATGTTATAAGTTATAATCACAGACTCGTGGTCGTGCTCTTGGAATTCTTAGCTACAAATTGATCAATTTTTTTATAATGCTTACGACTACTCTTCACTTATTCAAGGGTGAGTTGTGGTGCATTTACAATTAAGTACTTATTATTATTAGACCAGCTACTTAATTATATAATAAATCTATTAACTATATAATACTATTTATATTATCTATTTAAGATTTTTTAAAGTAACAAAATTAGTCTAATATTACATATAATATTTAAGAAAGTAAGATAAAAAGATCTAAACCTGTATAATAAGACTATAGATTACTATGGGTTTCGGGGTGGTATATGTATTGGTTTTTATTATGCTTACGACTACTCTTCACTTATTCAAGGGTGAGTTGTGGTGCATTTACAATTAAGTACTTATTATTATTAGACCAGCTACTTAATTATATAATAAATCTATTAACTATATAATACTATTTATATTATCTATTTAAGATATTTTAAAGTAACAAAATTAGTCTAATATTACATATAATATTTAAGAAAGTAAGATAAAAAGATCTAAACCTGTATAATAAGACTATAGATTACTATGGGTTTCGGGGTGGTATATGAATTGGTGGTCGGTCTTTTCACTGCACCTTTTTTTTTTTTTTTTATGAGAGGAATGCGTTTGCGCACCGTCCAAGCCCCCGCAGTTGCAAGGGTGTGTGGGACTCCGCAGCGAGCGACCACCCACTAAACCCCTCGATATGCCCTCTTTGGCGCCTAGCGCAGCCACGCGCCGCTGCCGAACGAGGTCGTCGGAACCCTTACAGACCGACCATAACCCCGTCCGCGGCACCTGCCCACCAATGGCGGGTCCCTCACGCCCTCTCCAAGATGGAGATGGAGAGGAGTTCCCGGGGCATACTCCGGGTGGTAATTTTTTACTGTGGTTTTCTTCCACGCGGCCCGACGCTCAGTGCGCCAGGCCCCCGGCCCCGCTCAGTGCGGGGTAACGGGCTTGCCTGACGGCAGACCCCACTGGATCCATCGTTGCGCACACGAGCCGAAGCTCAGCGGCGCCAAAGCGCCGACCCTCCGCAAAAAGCGGCCACGGTGGCCACACGAGGTGGCCCGCCGAGTAGCACTCGGCCATCCCACGCCCCCCTCATGGGGGCCGCACAAGTGTGCCAAAGCCACACGTTGATCGGGTCAGCCTCAGTACTTGGAACAACGACACGCCGGAGCTCTACGAGTCTCCGAGCCTCGGAACAACGACATGCCGAAGCTCAACAAGGACCCGTACCAACCCGATCAAAGGGGCAACGGCACAAGGCGCAGCGCACCATGACCCGTGAGCGGGTCCCCAGGCGACACACAACCCCATCTTCAAAAAGAAGGGGAGGTGACGCCCCACATGGCCACGTGAAGTGGCTTAAACCCGGCCACACCACGCCCCCTCCACGGGGCAGCTGTCAGACTCTTAGCCCGCGGCAGAAAATCTGCCGGGTTGCCCAGGGTGCATCACGAGGAGGTGTTCTGACATCGCACCCCCTTTGCACTGCACCTGCTCCTAGGTTGCTGCACGTGTAAATGCTCTGAACGCCATCTTCTCGTTGTGGTCTTCGACCTCGTCATCCGTTGCCGTGCTGGATTTACTTCATTTTTATAAGTATTTTGGTATTTTTGGTTTCTTTTTGGGTTACCAGATCCATCGAGGATCCTAATGTGTGTACCATTTCCGATCCTGATGTTGCATTTTTAAAAGTATGCAGTTTTAAATTACTTTGAAGAGTATCTATATTAAATGAACCTTCCAAAAACATAAAGAATGTGTTTGGATGTAGCGGCCAATTATTGGAATGTAAATATGAAGACATTTATGTATTTTTTTGTGTCATGTTTGGTGGATTTTACCATATTTTAAGCGCGTGTCGGGCAGATTTGCCGTTTTTGAGATGGGCACACTGCAGCCAAGGCCAATATGGCGTCGCCCATTGCTCCCATCAGCTGACCGAGTGGTATTTATTTATATTCTCACATAGTCGTTTCGTCCAAATGCTCTGCGGTATTTTTGTGTTGTAATCATTGTATTATTGTAAATGTTGTTGTTCATTTGATCGTGATGGATAACGATACAGCTAGTGAGTCAGATACACCGGTAAACGAGAGAAAAACCAAGAATAGTGCGAAAATATCCGACGATGAATTAATTTTACGCCGTAAGAGACAGAATGCCGCGAGAGTTCGTGCTTGTAGGGAAAGAAAAAAGGCTCTTGGTGAGTTAATTTAATTTTTATAGTGAATTTATTATAATTAGGTACCTATTAGAGCTTTCTGCTAGTGCATGTTGTTTGAATTTATTTTAACTCATTTCTTAAACCGTAACGTCGGGTTACTTTAGCTCCAGAGGGCAACTTTGACTAAAATTTTTAAAAAAAGTTTAAGTTCCTACCGCTGTCTCTAAATATCATACTATATACTATCAACATATTATCATACGCATAAATATGCAACCAAAGCAGCATTCGATTTAGTTCAAGCCACGTTTGTTAGATGGCATTACTGGCGCCTACCTACATAATAAAATCTCTGCTTAGTAGGTTGCGGTATTTTTTTACATCGTCTCAATCTTTTTTGTCCATCTATCTATTGCATGTCGCTTTATACAAAAAACCGACTTCAAAAGCACTGAAAAGTTTAAAGTAATATAAGAATAGGTACAGACAACATCATACTTCTATATTGAAGTCGGTGCCAAACGATGATCCCCTAGTCTTAAATTTTGTCACCGACTTCAATATAGAAGTGATGTTGTCTGTACCAATTCTTATATTATTTTTAACTTTTCAGTGTTTTTGAAGTCGGTTTACTAGGTAAAAACCGACGTCAAAAACTTTACTATAGGTACTTTTAATCAAGTTATAAAAGGGAGCTAAAAAAAATTATTTTTTTACTTTTAGAGTGAATTTTTAGGTCGGCGGTTTTTTAAATTTTTAATTTTATTTTTTATTTCATTCTTTTTAAATTTCTGATTAATTCTAATAGATACCAATTGATCCAAAACGCAGCTAATAGAAAATAGCTACCTCGTCATGGCAAAGTGCTTGCAGCTCTTGAACTGCTAATCCGATTTTCATAAAATATACCTAATAACTACCGCGATGAACAAGGCTTTCGATTAAAAAAAACCGCACTCAAATCGGTTTATTAATTCAGGAGCTACGGTGCCACAGACAGAAAAGCAGCTAATAAAAAATAGCTACCTCGTCTTGGCAAAGTGCTTGTAGCTCTTGAACTGCTAATCCGATTTTCATAAAACATACCTAAGAACCACCTCGAAGAACAAGGCTTTCGATTAAAAAAACCGTACTGAAATCGGTTTATTAATTCAGGAGCTACGGTGCCATAGACAGACACACAGACAGACACACACACACACAGACACGTCAAACTTATAACACCCCTCTTTTTGCGTCGGGGGTTAAAAAGGAGGAGGTTATCAATTCGGTTATATTTTTTTATGTTTGTTACCTCATAACTCCGTCATTTTTAAACCGATTTCCAAAATTATTTTTGTATTCGATAGAGCATACTACAAGGATGGTCCCATGGTCACCAAAGTTAGGATCCGATAATGGGATCCCATGGAAATTGAGGAAAACCCTTAAATTTTAAGGTGTGTCCAACGTGTTTTGTGTGTATGTTACGCCATTACTCTGCCAATTGTAAACCGATTTTCAAAATTCTTTTTGTATTCGATAGAGTATACTCCAAGGGTAGTCCCATAGTCACCAAAGTCAGGATCTGATGATGGGATCCTATGAAAATCGAAGAAAACCCTTTTAAGGTGTGTCCAACGTGTTTTGTGTGTATGTTAGGCGATTACTGCGCCAATTGTAGACCGATTTTAAAAAAAAAAGTTGTATTCGATAGAGCATACTCCTAGGGTGGTCCCAAAGCCACCAAAGTCAGGATCTGATGATGGAATTCTATGAAATTCGAGGGAAACGCTAATTATATACCAGCTCACCGAGCTTGTATTTAATTGGAGTTTCTTTCACTAAAAACTTAAAAATAAAAAATATTTTACAAAAAATAAAAACCAAAAAAATAAATTGGCACCGACTTCAATATAGAAGTGTGATGTTGTCTGTACCTATTCTTATATTATTTTTAACTTTTCAGTGTTTTTGAAGTCGGTTTTTATTTTTTGTAATTTAGAAGTCGGTTAAAAAACATGAGAATTTTAATTTCTCTACATCATGTAGGTCAGGATTGGTCTATGGCTCTATGCGTTAGATCTTCGACTTAAAATTTGTGTGGCAGTGGTTCGATCATTACAAACGTGGCAAATCAATTACTTATTACTACTAGGTACTTAAGTAAATGACGTTTGTACACGCGTAAATGTATGTGTGAAATCTAGTCGAAATAACGCGAAAAGTTAAGCCGAAATTAGACGGTTCATTTTTGCTTTCATTTTCGATGTTTCAGCGATGAAAGACCGAAAGTGAATGTCTACATTGACGTTCATCAGAATGTGTTTTCGCGATGAAAGCTTCCGGCTATACAAAACAACGCATTCACTGTTCAACATTCACTATTCATCGCAAAAATGATTCACTTTTGATGAACCGTTTAATTTCGGCTTAAAGCCGAGTGCAAGAGTGCAACGCTCAGAAGAATAACCATAAGTTATTGTTCTGAGATGCAGCGATTGCCTTTCCTTTTACCCGCATAGCGCTATCTCTGTTGTTGGCCGGCGCTCGTGTCTACTCGAGGTGCGTTAACAATTAATGACAGTTTACGTAGTAACAGAAAAGTTTACGTAGTAACTATTATCTAATCTGTGTTAATGAGCTTAGATGAGAGCAGAGTGAACGCTCACTCACAACACAACGTTTCGAATGGGATATCGCGTTAACACTTATAGTAGGGGAGCCCAAGAGGGGAGTTTTGAAGTTATTCGGGCGCAACAGGTTAATGTATAGGGTATACCTTGCACTGTTGGGGTCGCTAGGCCTTGTAATTATAACTTGGATAAGTACTAGTACTATAAGAGTGGACTGTAGCTTTATACTTGTATATTAAAAGATTACATAGATGACAAAATAAACGTAGTGCACGCAGTGCGTATTGAAAGAGAAGTGACGTCTTCATTGTTATCGACGTAACGAATCGCGGGTCGCGAACCAGTTCTTGCCCCGCGCCCCGCGTCATCTTAGTTCCGGGGCCAGTGTAGGCCCGCGGCCGTAGTGTTGTCGCTACCATATCCTTAGAGATTATCTCTACTAAATCTCAGCCCTTAATATAGGGGCGTATTTGTAGGACAGCCAATCAGATTAGTAAAAAAATCAATACCGTGAAATACTCGGACGCGTCAGATTAAGGTCTTATATTTTAGTTACATGTTGAGAAGTGTGTATTTCAATCTGACGTTTTGGGCGTGACGTAAGAAAATGGGAGGTTACAAAGTTGAAAAAAATCATTCTTCGGGACTCTCGTGCGCGGTTCAGTTTTTTTATTTAGTGCAGAAAAACATGATAATCACAAAAAATATTTTTTTTCTGACGAATTTCCCAAGACGAAGACGTAAAAAAATAAAGTAGCGCGTCGAACTTTAGTGAAGGATGAATTCTGCACTCTGCCTGCACCTCTCGCTTTTTCACTTTTTTCAATATGAGAGAAAGAGAGAGAGAGAGAGAAACATTATACTCGCAATAACAATATCTCGCTATCTCACAGCGTCCCTCCACTACTCCCTAGCAACCATGACACCATTGTACAGTAAGCTTCGCTCCAAGCTATACTACGAGTATATGACCATTGGACTGCTCTTATGACTTTGAAAATATTTTTTTTAAAACCTGATTGGAATTGCATTGCATTCTTTTGTGCTGGTGGAGACCGTTGCTCTTTTCATAAAGTTTCAAGGTAAAATTTTTTTCACATCAATTACACGAAGTAGTGAAATGAACGATCTCATGATTTTCGTTCATTTCACTACTTCATACAGGTCAGGATTGGTCTATCTGTCAGATCTTAGACTTTAAATCTGTCTGGCGGTCAGTGGTTCGATCCTGGTGTAGAGCGTTATTTTTTCAAAAATTTGGTTTTTATTTTCTTTTTTTATAGATTTTTTGATTATTTTATTAAATTTTTTTTTAATTAATTAGTTTTATTTATAATTTTCTTTTCACAAGAAAAAGATTTAAGTTACGATTAAAAACGCGATTTCACTTTCATCGTGGTTTCATAAAACCACAATGATTTTTTAGTTTAAAGCCATCATTTGCATTTCGGACTTCTGTCATGAGAATGTATGTATCATGTATGTATAGACACGCGGCAGCGTGTCAAGCCAAGTTCAAAGAAAAAGCAACTGGCGAGGCGACCGTGTGGAATATAACACCAACCATTTCGAGCTACTTTTGGCCCCATCGCAACTCAAAATCTATTTAACCCACATACATAAAGTTCTTTCCTTACTTGGTAAGGAATTTTATTACAGCACGGTGTTCAATAATCTCCATCACAGTTTCAGTTTTCTTCCGGATTGACTTGTTTAGATGGCTTTCGTAAACGAATGACGCAATAGGACTAAAACTCAATTTATATACTAATGATGAGTCCCCAATTAGTATGACATGACACTCAGCGATCGCCCCTATTCCCACTCCATCCCCTCCATTCCACGAACTTCTGGATCTCTCCTCTTAATTCAAGCTCAGGATTTGAATTGGCTAGTTTTCTACAGTTTCCAAAATTTGGTTTATTGGTAAAAACTGGTCAATTCAAATTTAAAACTACACTTTTGCTTTAATTTTAATAAAAAAAAATTTTTTTTGGCCC
The DNA here is from genome assembly GCA_963935595.1 of Schoenobius gigantellus. Classification (NCBI taxonomy): domain Eukaryota; kingdom Metazoa; phylum Arthropoda; class Insecta; order Lepidoptera; family Crambidae; genus Schoenobius; species Schoenobius gigantellus. The sequence goes on along the minus strand of OZ012553.1, from coordinate 23,719,624 downwards.
CCCACCAGGTAGGCCGACGATCTGGTGAAGGTCGCGGGAAGCCACTGGAAGCGGGAGGCGCAGGACCGATCGGTATGGAGGTCCTTGGGGGAGGATGGGGGAGGAGGAAATGATGATGATGATGATTTTTTTTTATTCAATAATTTGTAACCAAATAAAACCATTTAACCCTTAGAAGTAAATCAGAGTCTCTACACCAAAAAGATTTCTAAAAATATACATAAAAAGTAGTCAAAGTAACCCGACCTTACGGTAATTATTTGATGAATTATTTTAATTTATATCCGGTCCATTTAATATATTTACTTTTATTTAGGTTTGCTGTCATCTTTACAAGCCGAACTAAACTCTGGGCCACCGGAACAAGTTTGTAGACTGATAAGACTGATAATAGATACCATGCCGAGTACTAGTAGGTGTCTAGCATTGAGTCCTGGATGTAATACCTCTATCGTTCAAAGTGTCGAGCCTACATCCGAAAATATTATTACAGAAAAAAATCTGCGTCAAAAGCAACTAAATGCGGAAAGATGCCGCAGGTATCGTCAAAAATGCAAGCGGCTAAAATCGGGCTGCAGTTCTAATCAAGGCACAAGCGACAGTGATACGAGTACGAGTCGAGATACAAGCGCGAGTCGAGGATTAGTTGCTGATGCAGAGGAATTCGACGAAAACGTCGCAAATCCCAGCACTCCAGCGGGTGTATACTGTCGTCGATACCGAGAAAGACTCAATGCACGAAGAACACGAGCTAAGAAAGATCCGTCATCGATCTATACCTTGTACATCAGACATAACGGAGCTCATAATCTATTTGAAAACTTATTTGAGAATAATCCATTTGGTTTTGCGTGCACAGTTTGTGATAGACTATGGTTCGAAAATGATTTGATAAGACCGCCTTTAACGTGCAGTGCAATTTTGCAACAAATATGCCCAACTGTCTTGTGGCAAGATATTTTCCTGTGCGCGACCTGTAAGGTCTCGTTACTTGCTGGAAAAATACCGAATTTGGCCGTATACAATGGATTTAAGTATCCGCCTAAGCCAAATCTTCCTGAATTGGATTTAGTTTCCGAGCGATCAATATCACCGAGATTACCCTTTATGCAAATTCGACGGTTGCGATACGGCATGGGACAGTATGGAATCACTGGACAAGTTATCAATGTGCCCGTTGGTGTTAATAACATGGTCCAAACTCTACCTCGAAATGTAGACGACGATTATTGTATAAATTTACACATAAAAAAACGATTAATTTACAAATCTAGTTATTTGCAAGGACTTGTAAAGAAGAGGGTTGTTAAAGACTGGCTTAATTATCTTGTGGCTACTCCGCTTTATAAGCATTATGATATTAAAATCAGACAGGATTCCTTAGGGGAATTAAACGATGAGAGAGAAAATCCAGACATTGTTTTAGACGATTTCAGTGAACCAATTGAAATTGGTGATAGTCTAGTTGCTGAACAGCATACTCTTTTATGGTCGGAGGATAAATCTTTACAAATTGCACTGGAAGAACACAAAAGACTTATTAGCCTGCTTGATTCTCATGCGGAAGAATTATCTTTCCCAGCAATTTACTACGGTCAATTTCGGAAATTCAAAGATGGTGTTGATTGTAAAGCATACTCGATCGCAACAAGTGAGTTGCGGCGCTCTGATCGACGAGGAGCTACTCCTCGCCACTTGCTCTTTTTAGCCATGAAGATTATGCAGCTTCGAGCGAATGAAAACATCGACATTGCTTTTAAACTTGTCGGACAAGGCATAAACATAACGAAAGAGCAAATATTATCTTCCGAGTATCTTAATGGCTGTATGGAATCAAATTTGGCTTTTCTCAAATCCATACCGAATTCAGTACAGTATTGGCAAAGTCGAAAAAATGACCTCTTTGCGATGATCAGGCAACTTGGTAAGCCAACGGTATTTTTGACGATGAGCGCCAATGAAATATCATGGAAATGGCTTTTGAAAACATTGCATGAATTGAAACATGGCACGACGATCACTGATATAGAAGTTGATCAGCTCGACTATAAAGTCAAGGCATTGTTAATAAATGAAGATGCTGTGACATGCGCCATTTATTTCAACAAACTTATCAATGTAATAATGGCAATTCTTCAAAATAAAACCGTAAGTCCATTCGGTAGGCATTATGTTCAACATTATTTCCAGAGGATTGAATTTCAACACGGAGGAAGTCCTCGTGCACATTTTTTGCTTTGGCTGAATGAGGCGCCTAAAGATTCTTTTGGGGCAGATATGGACTCTACTATTCGGCTTATTGATGATTTAATTTCAGTATCGAGCACGGAGTCGTCAAGACATATTAATCTTGTCACACACCATCACAATCTTACGTGTTATACAAATAATCGAAATCAACGGAAATGCAGATTCAATGCCCCTTTTATGCCTAGTCGATCAACTGTACTAATTAAACCTTTGGTCAGATTTACTGATGACGAAAAACGCGTTTATGATGAATATAAAAAAAGATATCAAGATATACACCAAAATCTCGAAAACAATGACTACGTTGACATTGATGATTTTTATCAAAAAAATAGCGTAACATCAGATGCTGAATATCAAAATATTCTGTCCGCTGGAATTTTACGACCAATGGTTTTCGTTAAACGTCACCCTAATGAAAAATGGCATAACTTCTTTAATCCATTCATTCTTCACCACTTGCAATCGAACATGGATATCCAATACATAACAGATGAGTATTCCTGTGCTGCATACGTTGTGGAGTTCGTAAACAAATCGAATCGAGGTATCAGTAATCTTCAACGGGAGCTATTGGATCTTTTGGAGGAAAATCCAAATTTAGATTTGGTTGAAATGACAAGACATATGAGTGTTAATATTTTAAATACAATAGAAATGCCCATCCAAGAAGCAGCATGGTTTCTTCTTAGGGAACCAATGTCTAAGTCAACACTTAAAGTTGAATTTATACCTACAATGTGGCCTCGGGAACGTAGTCATATTAGAAAAATAGAAAAAGAATTACAATGGCTTCCTGATGACGATACCAATATTTGGAAAGAAAATTGTTTCGAGATATATGAAAATCGACCTGCAGAATTAGATGATGTTTCATTGATTCAGTTTGTTGCTTGGTATACAGTCAAAGCTCGAAAAAAACCATCGGGCCCTCAAATTAGTGACCAAAATTGGGATACAGAAGATGAAGATGACATTGAAAAAGATCTAGCACCAGAAGAAAATGTCAATCAGCAATTTGAAAATGTATATTACCGCCGGAAAACCCCAAGGATCGTACGCTATCGACATTACGATATGGCAAGTCAAATGTTAGACTACAGACGTGAAATGGTTACTTTGTACATTCCATTTCGTAATGAAGAAAGGGATATTCTGGCTGTAATGCGATTTAATCAAATCTATGAAGAAAATGAACTACTAATTTTAGCTCGCCGTGAAGAGTTCGAAGCAAATTTAGATATTGAAAAATTGATTGAGGTGTATAGTAAATTATGTCAACCTGATGAAAATGAGGAAGACCTTCAAATTTTGCCACTTATGCGGCATGATGTTGTTTTTAACAACAATCCAGAAGCAGGTACAGTACCTGCTTCTGGATTGTTGTTAAAATCCTCGTTAAAGTATAGTATCAATATGTAAAATATATTTTTTTGGTAAGGGGAAAATGTTTTTCGCATCCCTCGTGATCGAGCCACGAGGGTAAGTGGCATTCCCCGGGCTATATCGGTCCAGGCCTACCTACTAAAAACTCCCCAGCAGCTTCTACGTCCACTAGACAGGGGGAAGGGGATAATAGCGTGGCCTTGTTTCCGCTGACCCCCTGTCCGTAGATGGTCCGTTGCCGGACTCGCGCTTCGCGAAAAAGTGCGTGGCTCTGTTGCTTTGTTAGCTGCGCAGGTGTTGTGCGCCGCTCTTCCCCCCGCAAATCCCCGCACGAGGTGCTTTGAGTTGGGGCTGGGGACTATTTATTACGCGGGAAAGTTCCTCTCCCGAGTTTGGTCAATATTCTTTTTTTACGTTGGGAAATGCATTACGCCTACCCCGCGCTCGGGAAGGCGCGGGGTTATGTCGGACTCCGCGGCCCTGGGCAGAGTGCCAGCCAGAAACCGTGGCATACCGACTAAAACCCAACGATGCCCCCCATAAAAGCCTTGGCACGGAAACGCCTATCACCGCCGCATCCTCCCCGTCGTCTGACGAAGAGGATATGTTGGGGAGGGACGTCTCGCTGCCGGACAAGGCCATGGGAACCCTTTCGGACACTTCCATGATCTCGTCAGCGTCTGCTCGCCTAGGGCGAGCCCCTCTCACCTCCCCAAAATGGGAAGGCCGGCGATGCTCCTGGGCATTAGGAGCATCGACGACTGGCAGTGACCTGTGCAATGCAGGACTCGAGCTTCCCAGGTCCGGGTCCCGCTGGTCACCGTCAGGAGGAAGAAGGCGGACAAACTGCCGCCTCCTCCGCCCCAATCTCCTCCGACGGCAGGGAGCTGCCTCTGGGTCCTCCTCTCTTGCCCGTTCTGCCGCCTCCTTCTGTATGATGACACAGAAGGAGTTTACTGCATCCCAAGCCTCCTCGCTCTCTACCATCTTCGAGATGGGAGGGAGAGGTCGGGGCCAAAACACGAAGCCAGGATCAATACCCTACCAAGCCGAAACCTTTAAATGTTAACATAGTCGTATAAAAGATATGGCGTTATTCAAAATTCGAAATTGTAAAATTAATTTTTATCTCCCCACACATTTTTTTCATAGAGCCAAGTATTTGTATGGGGAATTCAAAATATGTTTCTTGTTTGTTTGTTTGTATATAAATCATTCGTCAAATGTCGAATTTTATGTTTTCAAGTACTTAATTTATTTAAGTACAAAATAGTTCATCTAAAAGTATTTACTTATATTATAAATAACCCTGTTTGTTTGCGAATAAACTTGATTCCAATACGAATTATGAATAATTAAAAAAATGTTTATTTTTACAGTGTACATAGTTTTGTTTTATCTGACATTCTCCGAGCTTACTTCTAAATAATATAAAAGGATATAGGTATTTTGAAATAAACTCTTTGAGAATTATTTGTTATACTTACCGCCTAATTAATGCCTATACCGCTCTTAAGGAGAGTAAAATATATTGTAAACATAATTGTATAAATTAAAGACGAGACATGATTCGGTAAACTACTATTTTCAAAAAGGGAATATCAAAATCAGTCCGTCATAAACAAACTAAAAGTTAAGGTTTTATAACAGGTATATAACAAGTTTTATAACATGACTTGTTGAGAACAAATTAATGTGTAAATTCATTATAAGCATATGAAAAAGAAATTGGGTTCACTACGCTTTTTGCGTTAAACTCCGTACAAGTATTCGAATAATTAAATTAAAACTAAAAATACCGTAGATAATAAGTGAGCTATTAAAAAAACCCTGAGTAAGGAAAAATAAGAACCTAACATGTTCATCATAACTATAAACCATAATTAAGCTCTTTGATCTGACCTCACACCTAACTTAGTGTTAATTGGTGTTGTGAACCGCACAATTGCCTTATAAAGATCGGAAATGTTTTGTACTCTAAGTTGTAAGTGAAGAACCAGCACTGAGCGCTTAGAATATTAAATCTAACATATTGGAATAATTTCTTGTTAAAATTTTAGTATAGTTCACATTAGTTGCCTACATAATGATACATGCACAGCTGTTGGGAAAAACTCTTAAACGCCTCCGCGGTCTAGTGGTTTAGACCACTGGGTGTTGATCGGGACGTCCAGGGTTCGATTCCCCATGGGGACAGAAGTTTTTCAGCTTGGTTTGGTTGATGGTAGAGCTTCTGAGCCCGCCTGTCATGTCATGTCGTGTTGATAGCGCTGTTGTGTATCGACAAATAAAGGTAAGATAACCTGTTCCTCAGTTGTTGAGGTATCCAGGTAAAGCTCGCGTTCACCTTTGGCCTTATCTTCACTGACCTGGAATTCTAAGCGATGAGGGAGCGGTTACAGCGCAAGGGGAAGGGGAAGGCGCCGGGACCGGACGGCCGGCACTATGCCTCCTTGAGGCCCGTTTTCCCCTGTGCTGGAAGGTGGGGCGATTCTGCCTTCTTCGAAAGCCGAATCGCCTCGCCGATGCCCCGTCGGGGTACAAGGCCGGTGAGTTTCGAGAAGATTCTCGCTTCCCGGCTCGTCGAGCATCTCGAGGGTCCAGGACCGGACTTGGCTGAGTGCCAGTTCGGTTTCCGCACTGGCCGGTCCACCGTGGATGCCGTGGCCCACCTCAAGAGGTGGACTGAGGGTGCCACGTCGGTGGGGGAGGTTGTCGTTGCGGTGTCAACTAGATATCCGCAACGCATTTAACAGCCCCCACGAATACATAGAGGAGGCGCTCCGCTTCCACGGAGTGCCCATCTACTTCCGCTCAACGGTCGGCATGACGATTATCGTCCGGCGCATCCGTCTCGGGCTGGACGTGGACAGTGTTAGAAGAGTGGGTTGGGATGGTCCAGATGGCCGAAGCAGGGTTGGCACGGCTGCTTCGGCCATTATCTGCACCATGTCGCACGCCGGGAGCAAACTCCGCAATGCCACCACTGTGGCGCTCCCGATGACACGGCCGGACACACCCTAACGGAGTGCCCGGACTGGCGACTCCAGCGCGACGCACTAGTCCTCGCGCTGGTCATAGGTGGCGGTACGCCCGTCGCGCTGGCCAGGGTCGTATGCAAGATGCTGACCAGTGCAAGGTCGTAGGAGGCTAGCGCCTCCTTCTACGAAGGAAGCAGCGAAGCGAGCGCGGTAGGAGGTACCCTAAGTACCCTAAGCAGCCACACTGACAACCGGCTGGAAGATATTATGTTTTCTTTCCTGCCGCCTATCTGGGGGGGCTCACCGTGGTAACCTGGTGACCCTTCCTTTAGCGCTAAGTCCCAGCTCGTTGTGTCAGTACCATAACACACCGCTGGGCCTATCCCCAGCGTTTGGGGAATGGCTAGGCCGATCCCGAACGTGCCTCCATCCTATGGGGTTTTTACTCGAGTCCAAGGGCATATACAAGGGACAGCCTTTGTCAGCTTCCAGTCCCTTGTAAAATCGTAAAAAGATTCCCCCGCCCAAAAAAAAGGGGATTAGGCCTTAGTCAACCACGCTGGCCCAGTGCGGATTGGTCGACTTCACATACACCATCGATTTTCTTCGCAGATGTATGCAGGTTGCCTCACGAATCACGATGTATCCTTCACCGTAGAAGCGTCAGACAGTACATATGTACATATGAAATTCGAAAAACAAAGACACATTGGTACATGTTGTACAATTATAGTCAATTTTACATGTACAATCATAGCCAATTTTGGGTTGAATGACATTAAGTATAAACAGCTAGATATGAGACATTTTATTAAAGAGTTTTCAATAAAGAATTGATTATATATTGGTTATTTTGAAACACCGTGTATAGGTAATTTACAGTAAGCGCCACGTCAAGCTTTACGCTTAGACTACGAAAACAGCCTAGATCCATCCGAGCTATATAAAAGTGGTCTAAAGGCCAAACAGTATAGCTCCACGCGGCGCCAACTGTACTAAAAGTTAAAAATAATAAGGTTGGTCCTAGGCACCAGTCTTCACACTACTACTCTCCCCATCAATCTACATGTCTTTGATCAGACGCAAAAATAAAATCATGGCAGATAAGATTTACCGGGGGATCATCGGTTGGCGTTGGCACTAACTTCAATATTATAAAGTCATGTTGTGCGTTAATTTAGAATTTATTGCCAGCCATACATTAATTACTTTTCAAATGGCCAGTATTGGCTGGTAAGAAATGATTTATTGAACTGGAAAATTAAAAAAAATGCAGTGCGTCGTGCCTCTTAGGTAAATCAAATTTTTATCACCTTGTTAAGAGACTATTAATTTGGCTTAGTGGCGCATTGGCGCGTGCGCACAGCAAACGAATGCCAGAGTTTAGCAACGATGGCTGTGGTCAGTCCTAGGATGGGTGACCAAAATTAGAAACATCTCAAGCTCCTCCGTGCTTCGGAAGGCACGTTAAACAGTGGGTCCTGCGCCTGATCTCGCCCCGGTCGTGTCGGTTCATCGTCCTATCTCGGACTAGGCAAGTGAAGGAACAGAGAGTGCACTTGCGTTTGCGCAGTCACTTGTGCACTATAATATCTCCTGCGCAGATGGCTAGTCTCGTTAGCCTCTGTTGAGATTGGCCGCCGTGGCCGAATATCGGTTAGGAGTATTATTATTAATTACTATTCTAATGTAATCGACAATATCGTTCATTTAATACTGCAAACCAGATTCTGCGTATGATTTCGTATGGCTGCAGTTCCCAACTCATCGTCTTCTGGGAAGTTTTGATGTACAAGTAAGAAACTTAAGATATATCAGTATATATTCGTATTTGCTTCACTTTGCTTTTAACGTGATAGAACCAAACAAATATTAATTTGAACATAAATTGTGTTAGAATTTGGGATAGGTTAAATGTCAATGTCAATATTTACATCAAAATTATTATTATTATTATTTATTAAGAATAGTTAAATATATTTCATTTCACAGCGATTTTGTCAACGTTAACTTCAAAATGGACGTTCACATATCTATCTAGATAAAAGTATCCCAAGAATTCAATCTGTATCTTTTAGTGAACGGCTATATCCGAACTCTACTTACTATTTTGCTTTAAAAACGTTCTTCAATATGTCAGAAAAGCCTTATAATATTATTATAATATTAAATAGCCGTAATCACGTGTAAGCAATAATTGCATACTTCTCTCTGACCACTGACTGGCACTGTCAAAGTTATTAACAGCAGATGACATTTAACTATTATTTGAAATCCGTTAAAAAATAATTAAATGTCATCCACTCTAATGTACCTAATGATTAATCATTGCTTATGTATTTCTTTAACACATTAAATGATTATTTTTAAGACATAATATAAATTGAATTACGCTAACGTTTCATGTTTTTGTTGTTCATTTTCTAATTGAATTACAATGAACTAATTGAATTTCTAATTTAATTACATTAGTTGCATGTATTAAAAGTACTTACGTGCTATTCTTGCGTGCGCGAGCTGCAGCAATGCCAACAGAGAACTAAGAATTGCACACCACATAAAAGACCGCGGATTCATTTTCCCTTGAGGGTTTCCAACACACTAGAAAAAAAATCAGCGGCGACTGAGACAACTAAAGTCTGTCGAGCCACTGTTTGCCGCGCGTAGAAAATCCGCTATATATCGACAAACGGAAAAATGATTCAGACCTTCAAAGCCTAGCCAGAGCCGGTTGGCTGCGATTATTTGATCATGTTGCTTATATACTTAATTGACAGATGGCAATTAAGATAAAAACCAACGAACGCTTTACGGATGATCGGCTGTGTTTTGGTTCGGACCCGTGTGCAAATGAAGGGATGTCCGTTGCAACTGGTTTCGGATGGGTGACCATCTTAATTGCTACAGCTGTCATCTAGCATTTTGTGGCGTTTAATTTGTGGTCATCTATTCACATAGTCATGTACTGTTTCATTATCATGCAACCTTTTGCGTAATACATAGTAATATTCCACTTACCACCAAATTGTAGGTATGGTAAAGGTAAAAAAATACAAAAAATAAAACACTGAAAGTTCGATGGGGTTGACATATCCAAAAGGATAGAAACCCTGTATTATAAAAAACATTAAAAAAACACTGAAAGTTAATATAAAAATAGGTACAGACAACATCACATATCTATATTGAAGTCGGTGCTAAATTTTAAGACTTATAGGTTTACTCGCTTTTATAGGTTTTGTCCTTAATTTTCATGAGATCCCATGATCAGATACTGATGCTTTGGTGACAATGGGCCCACCTCAGGAGTATACTCTATCGACTAAAAATAATTTTGAAAATCAGTTAAACTTTTTTGAAGTCTGTTAAAAAGCACAAAATATAAGATACTTATGTAGTTCAAATTTCGTCGGCACTGGTAAGATCTCGAGGTATGTTGCAGACGCGGGTTCGAGCCCCGCCCGAAATGAATTTTTTTCTTTAATGAGTTATTTATTTTTCTGTTTATTTCATTTTTAAAGAAAATGCAAAGTTACATGTATAAAAATATGGTAATAATGTAGTACATTTAAAAAGTTGAAGTTCATAGTACCTGAATTTCAGCGTGAAACGTTAACGGTCTTACACATTGAATAACGTCTGAATAGTTATACGCAGGTTAGTCTCTTCATTACTAAATCCGTAATTGAAACAATAGCTCCAATACTTGCTAACATTTTTAATGATTGCATTGACTGTGGTGTATTTCCTGATCTAATGAAGCTGAGTAAAATTATTCCTTTACATAAATCTGGTAGCACATCAGACCCCAGTAATTTTAGACCTATCTCTGTGCTACCTACTTTTAGAATTTTTTTTGAAAAAATAATGTTGGAGCAAATGCAAAGTTATTTTAATAGGAATAATCTTCTACACTGTAAACAATTTGGTTTTAGGAGGGGTCGCTCAACAACCGATGCTGGTGTTGAGTTAATACAACATATTGAAGCCTGGGAAGACTCACACGATGCGTTAGGCATTTTTTGTGACTTGTCCAAGGCATTTGATTGCGTTTATCACGAAATCTTGATCAGAAAATTACACCACTATGGGTTTCGTGACACTGCACTAGATCTTCTAATCTCTTATCTAAGTGGGAGGATTCAGAAAGTAGACATCAATGGAAAAAAGTCTCAAGGTTCTACAGTTAAAATGGGAGTTCCGCAGGGTTCGATTCTTGGCCCTTTTCTATTTCTTATATATGTCAATGACCTCCCTGATTTTGTACAGGACAGACATGAGATGGTATTATTTGCAGATGATACTTCACCTTTATTTAAAATTAAAAGAGGTGTGCAAATTAATGACGATGTAAATAATTCTATCTCAAGAATTGTTCATTGGTTTAATGTGAACAACCTGTCACTTAATGAAGGGAAAACAAAATGTATAAAATTTGTTTTACCCAATGTCAAAGAGGTTAACACCACTGTAAAAATAAAGGATATAGATGTTGACCCTGTGGACACCACAGTATTTCTTGGGATCACACTTGATTCCAAGCTGCAATGGGGCCCACATATCGATAAATTGTCAAAGAGACTTAGTTCTGCAGCTCACGCTGTATGGAAAATACGTCAAAGGACTGATGTTGATACAGCAAGACTTGTATACTTTTCTTACTTTCATAGTGTGATGTCGTATGGTATTTTGTTGTGGGGAAATGCTGCCGACATTCAGATAATTTTTGTACTGCAGAAAAGGGCTATTCGAGCAATCTTTAACCTTAAAATGAGAGATTCTTTGCGAGAAAAGTTCAAAGAAATTGGTATTATGACAGTAGCGTCGCAATATATTTATGAGAATCTAATATATGTTCGTAAGAATATTCATTTGTTTTGTAAAAATAGTGATATTCATTCAGTTAATACTAGACAAAAGAATATGTTAGCTTTACCAAATACCAGGCTTCAAAAAATTTTTAATTCTTTTAGAGGCCTGCGTATACGTTTCTACAATTAAATCCCAGGTTGTATACAAGAACTTAGCTTAAACAAATTTAAAGATGCAATCAAAGATGTACTTATTAAAAAAGCATATTATAAAGTGTCTGATTACATGACGGACAAAAAAGCTTGGGTTTGAACTCTCAATTCTAATATTTAACAATGTACTGCGTTTTGTTTCAAAGAAACGTTCAGTGAGAGCAATTTATACGCTAAGTTCACGCACTTCTCAGAGACTGCTTATATAATGTGAATTAACACATCTATTCTTGTAATGGAAGTTGAGCTCAAACTTTTGCTTTGAGGTCAGCTTCCAATTGACGACTCTGTAACAAACCAAATTGTAAATGGCGATTTAAAAGAGGAGATAAAAAATTATGACCTTTCGAGTTTCTTGCCTGTTCTTCTCGAGAAGGCTCTCCCAATTTCCGAACAGGTGTAGAGTCAACTTTTTTTTTTCATTCCTACTTGTATTTGCAGGATCTTGAGTATATTCAGGATGTATGCACATACAAGGTTAATATGATTTCTTTAAATTAGATTGTTTTGCTTTGTTTTGACGTCAATAAGTGCCTGTAAAGGCCTATGTTGAATAAAGATTTTTGAATTTGAATTACTGATTTATCTTTCCAATGAATAAGTCCAAGTACTGTGTAACTAATTCAGACGTTGTGCAATGTTCAGAAGTAATGAATTTAGTTGTTCATCCAAAATAATTTGATAACGAGATTTAAAACCGTCTCAAGTAGTGTCTACGCAAACTACATTAGTGACTTTTACAATGATTGCTTTTTTTGTATAGTATATGTCGTGGCCTGGTCGTTAAATTGACCACTTCATGATGTGGCCGGTCTTTTCATGAAATGGTTGTAGGTATTTCATGAAATGGCCAATACCGTCTGGCCATATCATGATGTGGTGTGCCGGATCAATGAATATCGATCGAATCAAACGTTCAAAGATATGAACAGCGACGTATGGCTACTTCATGATATGGTCAAAAATTGGTGATCGTATCTTAAAATAATTAAATTATTTACCGCTAGGAGCGCTGATATCGTTTTGATTCGATCGGCGGACAATTGTTTCGATAACTGAAATCTGTACGTAAGGTTAAGGAAGGTGTTTTCAGACTACGCTATTATAATATAATAGCATATAGTTCATAGCACTGCAATATCGCGCACCATACATTTATTATGGACACGTTCACACTTAGCTGTACTAGGTATATATTATTGGTTTACTATACGCTATAAATTATTTGCTATACCATATAGCACAATAGTATAGCGTAGTCTGAAATGAGCTTTAGGTTAGGCCATTATCTGCACCTCGGGAGGGGATATGCCCCGCTATAAAAATAGACCCCATCCCCAGGGCACCTAGTGCCGGGACACTTCGAAGCGAAGACGCTGTCAAAGCGGCGGTGCTTTGACAGCGGCGCAGGTGGTGTCTGGCATGTCGGGAGTCCGGCAACGGACGTCTCACAGGTAGGGGGTCAGCGGGAACAAGGCCTCGCTGTTGTCCCCTTCCCCCTGTATTGTAAACGACAGAGGAGCTTCTGGGGGTTTTTGGTGGGTAGGCCTGGGCCGAATTGGTCCGGGGAGTCCCACATACTCTCGTGGTTTGGGTTGACCACGAGGGATGCATAACCGCATTTTCCCCCTCCCAGAAAAAGGTCATTATCTGCACCATGTTACACGTCGGGAGCAATCGCCGCAGTGCCACCCACCACTGCGGCACTTCCGACGACACGGCAGGACATACCCTAACGGAGTGACCGGCCTAGAGACCCCAGCGCGACATACTAATCCTCGCGCTAGGCATAGGTGGGGGTGCGCCCGTCGCGCTGGCCAGCGTCGTATCCAAAATGCTGACCAGTGCGACAGCGTGGGAGGTTGCCACCTCCTTCTGCAAAGACATGATCCCGCAGAACGAGGCAGCGGAGTGGGCGCGGGAGGACCCTCAAGCTGACCCTCTCCGGCGCAGATGGTTGGGTAAGAGGAGGCACGTGTTCTTGGGCGTGCATCACCAACTACTCTAAGCAGGGAGGAATCTGGCCCGATCGACCGACAATCGGCGGGGAGATTTTACGTTTTCCTCCCTGTTCGTTCGTTTGGGGGGTCGCATCGTGGTAACTAGGTGACTCCTCCCGAGGCGCTAGTCCCAGTTCATTGCGTCAGTATCATAACGCACCACTGGGCTTGTCTCCAGGGGGTGCGTTCGGGGAATGGCTAGTCCGATCCCGAGCGTGCCTCTGGGGGCGGAGAAGTTACTAGTGTATGGAGTTTTTACCCGAGTCCAACGGCGTCCCCATGGGGCGGCTTTGTCAGTTTTTCAGTCCCTTGTAGAATCATAAAGAGATTCTCCCGCCCAAAAAAAAAAGGTTAGACATTGTGACCACATACAGCGGAGCGAGCATCAAACTGCATGTTGCATGCTTGTTTCATTTGGGATTTTTATTAAACCTTGGATATCATAAACACACACGATTTGGCCAAACGTGGATGAACATAAATTATCATTAAACGTTGAGGTTTAATAACATCATGAAATGGACAATTTTACGATATTGCCACGACATGTGTAACAATAAAATCAATAAAAATCTAGTTCAAACAAAAGTTCTGTTTCGTAGTAGTGGATTTGCAGAATGTGATTGCATTCTCACTGTCCGCTCTTACAATTCCTGGAGATTCTTTGCTGCGTTTTTCGATAAAAGAAAAACGTACCTACATTTACTAACGTTTCGTAAAATAATAAGCTTAAAATTTGATGTCTTTGAAAAAATGACAATTCAAGCAGTTTTTAAAGGTTAAGCACTACTAAATGATTTTTACAAGGTTCACAATGTCTTTGCACAACTGTATCTATTATAATGTTCATATTTGTAATGTTTTATATAAATATATCCTATTGGAATAATAATATGTTAACATATATTTTCCCAACCATTGTGTGGAATCTCTATGTTACCTGTTTCTACCCCCAAATAGTGGCGCGGCGCCTGTATAGCTGTGTTCCGGTTTGCTGCTGCTGTCAGACAGAAAGCTGCCGTCAGACAGAAAGCGTGTGGCTGGCGCCCGAATCATGATCGCTCAAAACAATTATCGAAACCGCACTGAGAGCGGGATGGCGTTATACGCAGCAAGAGCGGTGTCTCTGTTTCAATATTGTTTTAACCTTGCTATAAGCGATCATGGTAAGGCCCTGGGCTAAGCTTTGTATTCTATTATTAGCTGTGCCCTCGAACTGCGTTTCGCCAGTAATGTTAATAATATGGCTAATAAAAAATGGGACTTGTTTGTAAAAGGGTGAAAATGACAACGCCGATTTGTGACTGGAAATGTACAAAAATAAAATTATGACTGTTTTAATTTAAAATTTAAATAAATAATTTTAACTCATAGAAATTATTGTATTACAAATTATGAAATTGAAAATGACTGTTGACGGGCATGGGGTAGCGATGAACAATTTATAATTATAGACTACTCGTATTCAAGACACAGATAATATAATACTACAGTACAGGATAAGAAAATTCCGAAGTTTTCCATTAGTTACCGTGATTAAAAATATGTTTTAAAAATATAACTTATTTCTTTAGGTTATTTTTCAAATATGCAATAATTCTACATTAAATAGAAACAAGAATATCAGTCCAGTTAAATAAAGTTAGGTATAATTCTGAAAAAATATTACAAATTTTACATATAAAATATTTGTGTAAAGTGTTGTAGGTATTTTAATCGGGTAGGTATTTTAATATATTAATTAAACATTTTTTTTCAGAATTTTATTTAATAATTATATAACAGGACTGATATTCTTGTTTCTATTTAATGCGAAATTAATTATTGCATGCTTGTAAAATAACCTAAAGAGATAAGTTATATTTTTACAAGCTTTTATTTACTTTCACCTATCCCGTGTCTGTAATGAAATCTTGCAAGCTAAAGCCCGGTTTCCGATTGAGCTGAAATTGTGCATGCATGACAATACTATATTGAAAGCTTGTAAATTTTTTTTATATTAATTTATTAGAACATGATATTTTAATCATGGAAACAAGTATGCATGAAATAACTTCGACCTGTCACAGGAATCTTCCTATCCTGAATATACTATAGTTCCATCCAAAACTGCATAGGTAGATAGCTTACGTTATTAACAAAACATGTTCAACATGTACTGAACCTAAACGTATTGAATAGCTAATTTTTTAGCGTTTCCACGATTGGTCCCATAGTGAAAGTTGTTCAGTTTGCTTGTCTGAACAGGCACACAAAATTTGACTCCTGCTTATAAAGTAACTGTGTTAATTAAATAATGTACAGTCGGCTTCAAAAGTAGATAAGCATTTAAGTACCATGTCACACCAACTATTAACAATGCAATATTGTAACCCATACTAAATAAAAGCAACAATTGGTGTGACATGGTTCGAAAATACCCATCTAATTTTGAAGCCGACCGTACAGTAAGCTCCCATCATTCACAACGAAAATCGCCACTATTACGAGTGACATGAAAACGGTCCAATAGTCAAACAGTATAGCTTGACAAGGAGCTTACTGTACGATAGTCAGAACACTGCCAAGCCAAGCCAAGCGCCAAACGTGTTGGCGGTTCGTGATGAGCAGTGACATTACTGGGTCAGTGGCTTGACATCTTTTGTCAAAAGTTGGCTACGTACATTAGAATCACTGTAGGGACCCCCCAGACGGGCAGGCCAGGGACGGAGACATTACGTTTCCATCCCTGGCCAGCCCGTCTGGGGGTCGCATTATGTGGCACTTGGCGACCCCTCCGTAGAGTAGTCCCCGCGCTTAGGTCAGCAGTGCTGGCTCACCGTTGGGCTTGTCTCCAGGGGGTGCGTTCGGGGAATGTGCGCCGATCCCTAACTTGCCTCTATGGGGGTAGAAATTGCTGGAGGGTGGTTTAGCCAGGTATGGGGCTTATATAACCGCGCCCAATGGCATATCCAAGGGCGGCTTTGGCAAATTTTCAGTCCCTTGTTGAATCGTAAAGAGATTCCCCCGCCAAAAAAAGGGGTTGTACCCCGACATGGCGACGAAAATATTATTTGATAATAAAGGTATCAAAGTTAAAGGGCCAACCAACACGTTATTTTATTTACTTTTTGGAGATTTTTTGTGTCGGGGGTTTTTAACTTAGATAGGCTGGAGTCTCTCGGTCGGTGAGGATGTATATAAGCTGTGATGACTTTTTAAACTAGACACACTACAGAATTTGTAAAATATTTTCATAATAATGTCCTCCTAATCGATATTCGGTCACGGCCAATCTCAACAGAGACTTGCCATCTGCGCAGGAGATATAACGAGTATAATGCACAAGTCTCTACGCAAACACAAGTGGACTCTGTTCCTTCACTCGCATAGTCCCATGGTACTGTTTGTTAGCAGACTAACCGGAGCGAGATCAGTCGCAGGATCCACTGTTTAACCTGGTTCAACGTGCCTTACGAAGCATGGAGCAGCTCGAGATGTTTAGAATTTTAGTCACCCATTATAGGACTGACCACGGCGAACGTTGCTTAACCCTAGTACTGTAGTATTACCTATATGCATTATCTGTGATCCTAGTAATCGTTCACTGAGCGTACGCTCCAATGCTTATCAAGGTCAATGTAACCTGACGTAGCGATACGAGCATCATCAAAGTAACAGTAAATTTCGAATCAGTATTATCCAGCAGCAGCTGAGGAGTTGAGTATCCCGCAGACTACTTGATTATGCAGCATCAGGGGGCCGATTACGGATCTCATGATTACAAATGATATCATGATGACATAAAATTTATTTGCCTTTTTACGGATCAACACTTCATAAATATGTCTTTCAAGGGTTATGGCATGATGACATTATCGAAATTATACCCTAGCAATCATATCAGTAGAGTAAGGACAAGTAAATGAGCATTTCTAGACATTCTAAATATTGCAAATTTATACCATGTCATGTCATAAACGATCCGTAATACGGGGGCAGATCCAGGTTATTATATCATGGAAAAACCACCAAAGAAAATAAAGTATACCTTTCAAATCATTTAGACTTGTGAAAGTTGGTGAGATCCCTTCATCAACTAGAAAATAAGCTCATGATCTTCAAACACCTGAACAGATCTACATATATTATAGCTAAGAACCATTTCGATCATGTCAGCTTTCAAACAACAAAAAACGCATCAAAATCGGTCTATTCGTTTATACAGACAGACACATAGATACTTACACAGAAACAATGATACACAATGTGTATCATTGTTTCATGTCATGTCCTGTTAAAATTATTTTATTTATTTATTAATTCTTCATGTACCTACATATTCTTCATGTAATTCTTCATGTTGGTAGATGTACCGAAAATATTATGTACCTACTACACAAATTCCGAGTATAGAATTCTATAAATACAAAAGGAATATATAAAATAAAATCTTAATAGACAAATACCAATAATTAAATAAACTAATATTATATATATTATGTCAACAATTAATAAGTGAATAATAGTCACTGCAATTATGCCTATGAGATCAACCAGACGACTGTTCAAATTGATGATGAATAAATTTACGAGCTCGGTTTTTAAAGCTCAGCCTGCAAGTAGAACTTTTGATTTTATGAGGGAGAGCATTCCAGAGAAGTCTGGCCTGAACAAAGAAAGAGGAATGCATAATGTTAGAGTGATGAGAAGGACACATAAGTAGCTGATTGGAGGATGAACGCAGGGGTTTATCGTGAAAGTCACACAACTACTGAAAATGAGAACTTAAATAACTGGGTGTTGTAGGAGCATAAAGAACAGTAAATAATGTGCTTAAAGTCCTCAAGTGCCTGCGCTGTCGGATGGGCAACCAGTTTAAACGAAGCCGATATTCAGATATATGGTCAAATTTTCGTAAATTGAAAACGAATCGAATACAGTTATTCAGAAGGCGGTCAAGTTTAGGTACTGAGTAGATCTACTCCCCACTTTTTCCGTCAGAGGTTAAAAACATGGTCAAATGCTGGAATTGGACTGGCGCAGCAAGGGTTCCATACAAATTTATTTAAAAGTACCTACGCTATGGGTTTTGATTTCCTTGTGAAATCGCAAAATATGCAACATTAATCATCGGTCATCTTACATCGCGTTTACTGTCGATTTTCCACAGATGAAAGAGACCGTAGAACCGAGTCATTATCATCATCATCACATCTCATACGTCCTCACCGAGGGGCTCGAGCCTACCCTGTGTTAGGCCCAGTGCGGATTGGTCACCTTCACATACACCACTGAATTTCTTCGCAGATGTATGCAGGTTGCCTTATGAAGTTTTCCTTCACCGCAGGAGCGTCGGACAAATGTACATATGAAATTCGAAACGAAAAACACATTGGTACAGTCATGGCAGTCTCGAACCCCGACCTCCCGATTGGAAGGCAAGTGCCGAGTCTCCAACGCCAGTATTGGATATAGACCCGAGTATTTGATATAAATATCAGTATCTCTAAATGGTATCTCTACGTATTTTGATATAATATCAGTTTGATATCTTTACGCATTTCTGAGAAAAGGACCGACTGACGGACAGACGACAAGGCTGTGATCCTATAAGGGTTCCGTTTTCCTTGTGAGGTGCGGAACCCTTAAAATAATCTTGTTTACAAAAAGTCTAATTTTAGACCAGTATCCACCGAACATAATTTTATCACCCACCCATCGTGTTCTTGTTGCATCTTGATGGATTGACTACCTTGCATCCGAAAGTAACTAGTAGGCCTAATTTCTTTGCTGCGGACTATATTAAAATAAATACGTTACTTGCTTCTATAAATTGGAAAGGCGAATTTGCTAACAGTTCTTCAGTTGATGAAATGACTGCTCGATTTTATAAAGTACTGCATGAAAAAGCACTTAATTTAATTCCATTAAGGAATAAAAACAAAAAAGAGTATCCGGTTTGGTTCTCAAGAGAACTTATCCGACTATTAAAGGAAAAACATAAATACTATCGAGTTTATAAAAAGTATCACAATCCCCGGGACAGTATGACTTTTCAATTGTTGCGCGATAGGTGTAAGGCATTGCAAGTTAATGACTTTAACGCGTATATTAATAATTTGGAAGATACAATTAAATCAAATCCCAAAAGATTTTGGTCCCATGTAAATCTAAAAAAAAGAATAGTAGTACTTATCCAACTGAGATGCAATATGAGAAATCAATTGCATCTGACGGTGATGCAATTTGCAATTTGTTTGCTGATTGCTTTGCTAAAGTATACAACCGGGATATCAGTCGTAGCTACACAGTTGAGGACACTGGCTTGACGTCATCAGTAACTTTCTGTACCTTCGAATTTAGCGAAGATGAAGTAAGGAAAGCTCTTACATCAATAGACGAGCGGAAAGGTGCGGGTAGTGACGGAATCCCAGCTCTTTTC
Organism: Schoenobius gigantellus; assembly: GCA_963935595.1. Lineage (NCBI taxonomy): Eukaryota > Metazoa > Arthropoda > Insecta > Lepidoptera > Crambidae > Schoenobius > Schoenobius gigantellus. The sequence goes on along the minus strand of OZ012553.1, from coordinate 23,699,559 downwards.
ATAAAAAGATGCGCTGCTACCTTGATTGTGCCTCTAAGAATAATTTTCAACGAATCTATTCGCACTGGTATATTTCCAGCATGTTGGAAAGAGGCCCTAGTTGTTCCTATACACAAATCGGGCGACAAAAATCTTGCATCTAACTACAGACCGATTTCTATTCTGGCTTGTTTCGGAAAAATATTGGAAAAATTAGTCAGCACCTACCTTGCATCTAAAACACATGATATCCAATAACCAGCACGGATTTGTTAAGTGTAGGTCAACTTCTACGAACCTATCAATCTTCATTACAAATATATCTAATGCGGTTGACAAACGAATTCCCGTGGATGTAGTCTATACAGACTTTAGTAAAGCGTTTGACAGAGTCGACCACAACTTGTTAATAGAGAAATTATTGCGAATGGGTCTCGCTGGCTCACTTGTCGATTGGTTCCGCTCCTATCTCAGTAACAGAAGATTAAAGGTTGTTGTGAATGGTTATCAGTCCGCACCATTTGATGCTCATACGGGTGTACCGCAGGGTTCACATTTGGGCCCAATACTATTCAACGTTTTCATTAATGATATTTCAGAATGTTTTGTCAATTCTGAGTTCTATTTATTTGCAGATGACCTAAAGATCGTTAAGCCTATCTTCTCTTCTCTAGACATAATGCACCTACAAGAAGATCTGGATAGATTGGTTACTTGGTGTAATAATAATAAAATGTCACTCAATGTCGACAAATGCTTTTATATTCAATTCACACGCAATAAAAATTCATCACTGAGCACATATAGATTACTGAATAAAAAGCTGACAGTCGTTACAGAAATAAGGGATTTAGGTATAATTTTGGACCAGAAATTGAGGTTTGATAAGCATATAAACACAATCGTAACAAAAGCATTCAAAATGTTAGGTTTTGTATTGAGAAACACACAAGACTTCAGAAAACCTTCTACGAAAATTACACTGTTTAACTCGTTGGTTCGATCAAACCTGGAATACAATAGTGTAGTATGGAATCCTTTCTATGAAGTTTATTCTAAGCGTTTAGAGAGTGTCCAAAAACGTTTTCTCTACCACTTGTCATTTAGAGACCAACTAACTTATAAGCTTCCTAGTTATAAAGATCGTCTTTCGCACTATCGCATTCGTCCCTTGGCGAATAGACGCAAGTTTTTAGATCTAATCTTTTTCTACAAGCTAATGAGTGGTAATTTAGACTGGAGATCTTCTCGCCGCTGTTAAGCTAAGGGCTTGCCGAATGCTCAGGATGAAGGCACTTGGTTTGTTTGTTCCATCTTCGTTCAGGACAAATCTCGGGCTAAATTCAATCTTGCCAAGACTCTGTAGATTGTACAATACGGTATCTAAAACCAGTAAAATAGATTTAAGCATGTCCTTACCACGGTTTAAAAAGTCTCTATTGGATTGGTTTCAAAATTGATTATTATTCTTTAGATTTTTTATTGTTAGATTTTTTGTTTAGCTTTTTCTATTGTTTAGATTTTTTTTCACAGTCACCGGGCATATAAAACTTTAAGATGGCAATACTTATCAATTCCAACAACCAACCTAATAATTTATCCATATACTAAGTTTAATATTATAATGCATGTTGTGTTCTTCTGTAATTGTTTTGAACATTTAAAACGTAATTTATAACATTATCTTGTTGAATGTACAATGTACAAATGTTGAAGAACCTAAATAAATAAATAAATAAATAAATAACCATATACTGTTTATAGGGTGAATTCGCTGCAAGGTATTATACTAGCTATTCCCTATGGATTTGTCCGCTTATTGGATTTATTCCTGTGGTTGTTAGACATCTTCTTCGAAGTAAATTATTTACAGTGTTATGAATAATAAATGTTTAAATAAGGTTTATAATAAGGCAGTTTAAATATGAAATTACCGGTGTGAGATTCCAAAGTCACGCGATAACTAAAACGTTCCAAATTTAAAATAATGTACTCGTACATAGAACAAACAATTAACATTGACTTTCGATTGTATTTTCATTCAGCTTCTTAAGTTAATATGGAAACAATGAAAATTAGGGAATAATTTTTGAATAAGAGTTGCGACGTGGAACTGACGCAACAGAAACATCTCGTAATATTAACGCTGTCTTTTGAGAGAATACAGCTAATGACCGCACCGTGCATTTTGGTTTACTCGCTTTCGTAGTGAAAACTTGAACTTGAAGAATGAACCAGTCGCTAAGGAAAACAATCCTTATTGAACTAGCGACATGATTTGATGTTAGCATTCCCACAATAATGACCCGTTTAAAGTCGGTAAAAAATAGGATCTTTCGCACAATGTCCAACCTTTTTTTGAATGCGAGGGAATCTTTTTAACCGACTTCTAAAAAAGGAGGTTTCTCAATTCGACCGTATATATGCTTTTGTATGTTTGTTCGCGGATAACTTCGTCGTTTATGAACTGATTTTGATGATTCTTTTTGTATTCGATAGAGGATACTCCAAGGGTGGTCTCATGGTAATTAAAGTTAGGATCTGATGATTGGATCCCATAAAAATCGAGGGAAACCCTTACCGTCTTATTAATAAACGTAGACTAAGGCATGAGTAACTTTACTCCGAGTTTTAAGTCAGTAGTAAACATTTTTTATATTAATAAACACGGAGTAGGGAAGGAGTAAGCTAATCCAACTCTACTCTCGGAGTAAATGTTATACCTGCTAGCTACCTAGTTTAGCGACAGATTAAGGTTGGAGTAGCGTTGTCTTTGCGTAAATCTATATAACGTTATCTATATATCTGGTTGGAGACACTTGATTACGATATGACAGAACTATTCATACAACAACTAAAATAATGCCTTATAAAAAAATTGATATGTTCATAATCAGACAAGTACATACACAAACACACACTCTAACACATGTATGCATGCACACACACACACAACTTGTTGAAATAATTTGTACCCAACTTTGAAAAAAAGACGTATTAATTATGTATAAGTTGTTTGTTATTATCATACCTAACGTTAGTTTTAAGCAAAATGATGTAATGGAAGAGCGGAGTCCCCTGGAACAGGCATTCTTTTGCTTAAAAGGAGACTCCGGCTACTAACTAATGTAATGAAATCTTTTTAGTGAAATAAATTTATTATTTATTATTATTATTATTTATTATTTATTATTATATAATTTGTCAACTTTGACACGTATCTTGTCATTAGTCTTGTCTTGTCACACGTATTTGTGAGTAGTCTTTAAGCACACTCCGAAATTATTGCTAAAGCAGTAAACAAATAATCATATCAATTAAAAATACCTCGCCATAAAAATGATACCTCACAAGCAATAATGTACATTATCATGATTTACGTACCTTTTCCTCTTCGTCCCAATTAACGGAGCGTATGCGTTTTGTCATATTTTTGCAATATTGCGATCACAAATCGCGAACAAAATAACCACAAAATAACCTTGAAAGACAATCTCAAACTGAAAAAACTGTCATCCCGTGTATTTCTGTCTGTCACACGATGCTCAAATCGTTCACCGACTCATTCTTTTTACTTTTAAATTGCAAGGGTTGCCATAACATACGCGTTAATCTGAGAGTAAGGAAGGCTTTGTTACTCAAACATTTTTTTTTTAGGGCCACTTTCAGATTTTAGCTGTATCGCGCGGGCCGCTATCTAATAAATCACAACCTGTTTTTTAGGCATTAATGAAAAAACCTATTGCGTTTAATTGTTTATTTAAATCTTAGTGAGAATGATGATATCGGGAACATTTTTTAACAATTTCATCTAGATCGCTTATAATTGCTGCACGCTACTCTTAATACGTTATCGAGATGAGAATCTGTAAGCCGGTTTCCGTATGTACGTTCTTTGCATATTTCATATTTGAATTAGATGACTCGTAAAGAAATGTCAATGCAAACAACGTAAGTAAAATTTGGGCGCATTTTTAAATAGTCTTATATTGATCAAGCACTATTATCCAATATTCAGCGTACTTCTTCTTTTCTCTTTAAAAATAACTTCTAAGTTTGTATAATTTTTCATTAACACACGCTATAAGTGCCCTGCGCTGCGCTTAATAATCCTGCTGAATTTAAAATAAGTAATTGGCTTTCGTTAATAGAATTTGAAGCTACAACGTGTGGGCCACTTTCAAATGCTTGGCGGGCCGCAGTTTGGGTATGGCTGGTCTAAGCTTACTCCGTGTTTATTAATAATGTTATAAAAAATACAAAGGTACTCCTAGCTTAAACTGGTAGTAACTACTCCGAGGGTACGTTCGGATTAAGGAGGGAATAGGCGATTTTTATTAATAAGGCTGTTAAAGTTTTAGGTGTGTCCAACGTGTTTTGTGTGTATGTTACGCGATTACTCCGCCCCGATTTTTAAAATTCCTTTTGTATTCGATAGAGTATACTCCTGGGGTGGTTCCAAGATCACTAAAGTCAGGATCTGATAATGGGATCTCATGAAAATCGAGGGAAACCCTAATTTACATTAAGGTTCCTTTCACTAAAAAGGTTTTATTCACTTTAAAGTTAAAAATAGAAAATATTTTACAAAAAATAAAAACCGACTTCAAATACACTGAAAAGTTTAAAATTAGTTTCTATATTGAAGTCAGTGACAAATTTTAAGTCTTTCTAGGGGATCATCGCTTGGCACCGACTTCAATATAGAAGTGTGATGTTGTCTGTACCTATTCTTATATTATTTTAAGCTTTTCAGTGTTTTTGAAGTCGGTTATAATTTTTTGTAAAATATTTTTTACGGATTCCACAAGGGGCTAAGCTGACCAGGCCGTCCACTTGGATATGCCATAAGACTCGGGTACACCAGTGGTTGTTCCGCCAATGTCCCCCTACCTGGCTAAATTTCCCCCTGGAACCTCTGCGCCCCCGATGAAGACACGTTCGGGCTAGGAAGGCCAATTCACCGAATGCACCTCCTGGCGGGATACTTACCAGGGATGTTATGGATATGATATTTCGGATCTGGATACGGATAAGGATATAGGAATAAAATGATATCGGTTTCGGATACGGTTACGGATATGTAATTATTTCGGATTATCCGTTAGTTTCGGATAGTTTCGGTTGCGGATATTAGATTGAAGTAAAATATAAACACAAATAGTCAACTGTTAAATAAAAAACTATGATAAGTTATGACTAGAAATAACAAACAAACTCTGAAAACTAAAGAAACAAAAACCTGTCGAAACAAGTCGTTATATTTAAACTCCGCCCTTATTCGAAACTATCCGAAACTTGTGAAACGGATACGGTTACGGTTACGGATATATTTTATTTCAGATATCCGATAGTTTCGGTAACGGTTACGGAGCTCCGTAACATCCCTGATACTTACCCAACTTATGTAGTATTTTGTCGGTAAATTAGCTCACTCCGCCATATAATTCGCATTGTAGGGTTAAGGGTTAATACTTTGATGAAATAAATATATTTTTGTCTTAGAAAAAAATTCAAAGTTATTATTTTAATAAAAACAACTCGTATTGATCCGTTACAGAGAGTACAGTGACAAACAAACATACCCTTGAACTAATTAAGCTGTTAAGAAAATGTCACTAATATTAATTCGTACGTCACCATTTGGCTCTTGTATGGCGCTTGAATTGCAGGTTTATTTGTTTATTATTTTGCGATCAATAAAGACCCGATACTGGTTTTCGCACCATTTTAACAACTGTTCTTTTTTGGTCATTCCGTGACGCAACAAATTAGAATAGAATATTAAACAACTATATCAATGTCATAAGAAAAAGAACTAGCATTTGAATATTACGCAAGTTTCAAAATTAAATTATAATTTGAACTTGGAACTACTGACCTTATCGATGACAAATTGTAATGCTTTTTTTTCGTGACCCCCGTTTTTTCTAAGAAATGTTATACTAAGATCGAAAAACTTATAAATTTATAGTTATTTTACTTGCATTTATTATTAAAAAGGCACCCTATTAAGTACAATGACTATTTTTTTTTCACACAACAGGTAAACTCTCGGCCTTCATTTCACCAGAGGATAAGACCGAAGAAGGAACCGACTCGAGCTTCACCTGAAGAAAGCGAGTCCTCAACATCTAAGGAACTGGATATCGTACCACTTATTTTCGGAACACAACAATAATGTTATAAGTGTTTCAATAAGCTCATATTTTATTTAAATTGACATATTTATACATAACGAATCTTCCAAAAAATCACTTAGCTTGTTTTAGAATTTTAAACAAAGAATTTTAGGAATAATCCTGGACTTGTTTATACTTAACCAATGTAGACAGTAAGTTAAGTAGGTAGTTTATGTTGTAGTCCAGATTATTTGTCTATTTTTTTCAATGATGTTATAACTTATAATTGATTTTAGAAATCATGTTTAGACCTTGTACCACCGCGTGTGCTCGGTGCCTTGTGCTATAATTATGCTGTCGCATAGTTTTAAGTGGTAGGACTGCTTACCTACTTATTTCTAAATCTTTCTTTCGAATTATTTGATACATTTCGACGACTGTACACAATGAGTTCTAAAATTTACCATTTATGAGTAAATGTAAAACAGACAAATAATTTGCTAGAAAACTAATGACGCTTTGATTAGTCGCAACTTTAGATAAACTTTTTATTTTTTTACATACTTAATATACAATACTAAGTATGCAATAAAATACAAATACATTCACTGACAATTTTTAAAATTTTTACTTATTATCACTGAGAATGTATTGGTAAATACGAGCGTATAGAACAGCAGGTTCCTATAAAAGCACTGATGAATCTGTAGTAGTATCCCTCAGAGCTCCCAAGACTTCGTCACAGTTTGAAAAACTGCGACTTCGTCTAGGAGCGACATATCCCACCTCGATGTGTCCGACTTTGTCAGTCTTTTTAAGGATTTGTTGCCGGTTTTTAAAAACGGGGCTAGATTTTCGTCTGGTTTTATTTATTTTTTTACATACTTATCTAAGTATACAATAAAATACACATTCGCTGAACCCTGACTAATTTTTTAATTTTTACTTATTAGTTATCACTGAGAATGTATTAGTAAATACGAGCGCAGAACAGCAGGTTCCTATAAAAGCACTGATGAATCTGTAGTAGTATCCCTCAGTGCTCCCAAGACTTCGTCACAGTTTGTAAAACTGCGACTTCGTCTAGGAGCGACATATCCCACCTCGATGTGTCCAACTTGATGCCAGTTTTGAAAAACGGGGCCAGATTTTTGTCTGGCTTTATATCGAACTGGTGTCCTTGTTCCATGCAATTATTATTGTGATGGACACTCCATTTTGCAAAGTAATTTTATGTATCCAGTCGCCACTCAGGGTTTCTTTTGGGTATTTTTATGTATATTTTGTGTGTCTTGTGTCTGCATGTAAATAAAATTTTAATTTATTTATTTATCCATTCATTAATGTGTTTTACTCTGATGAGGGACACACGATGAAAATGGGTGTCCTTCCATCAAGGTGCCTGTTAGGGATAGATATCGCTTGGCACTTTGCCCCTTCAGCAACTAGAGAGTTCGCACAACGCCTAACTGCAAGAAGGATTTCTAACAATTTCGCCCTCAAGAGGGTCAATAGGGAATCAAAGTTTATTTATGGGACATCATGGCACACGAGTCACATGAAAATAAAAATCAGACCGCTAATGTAGTGTCAGGCTAAACTTAAAATATTTTCTTGTCGTTGGTCGTAATTATTGGACTAACTTCACAGTTTGAATAGTCGCGATATATGAAATGATATGATACAATGATACTGTTTTAGCTGTCATCCAAAATGACAAAATCGAGTTAGAGGCAATTTAACTTGAAAATTTTCTCATTGTAGATGACAGTTTACGTATCAAATTGCTTTTAACTTGATACATTATACGCGTAAAATTTCATATTTCTTCGCATCATATTTCTTAGATTCTACGTATTTACTGTTATACCTCGTAGAGATCATGGAGTTTATTTGGTGAAAGGGAGACATGGAGCGTAAAAAAGGCGACTCGTAACAATCTTGCTAAGTAATTGCTTGAAACGTTAGAAATAGCTTTGTCCCTTTGCAAAATGAAAATTTTGGCAAAACGCACGCAGAGATGAGTAACGTATAGGTACGGTAGATTTTCGCGGTATCACTTATATTATAGTTGAATGAAAAGTGATTCTTCTGCGCAGTTATTATTATTTATTTAGACATAGTTTTCCCTATTAATTTACTTTATCGAATACTGTTGCAGCATAGTTTGCCTCAACTTCATAAGTCCTCTAATAAAGTATAGATCACAAATAGTAGAGTCCTCATGACCGTGTTCGTCTTCCTCATATATTGGCTCAGGTTTGGGCTTTTGTACCAAAACCAAAAGTTAAATTACTTACGAGGTAATAAGTTTATTACGAATATACCGCTTTCATTATGTAGGTATACCGGAGGGAGACTGTCGCAGGGTCGTCTGTCATTAACTTTAGTCGCAGAATCAAACACGAGTTGGATTCAGAGCAAGAAGAAATAATCGCTGCTATGATATCGGAAACGCAACAATTATATAACAGCTTTGTAAAACAGCAAAATGATAAATTTGATGCTCTTATTGCTGCAATTAAAGAACAAAACTCAGATATTAAATTCTTTCTGAGAAATATGATGAATCACTGTGATCACAATCACTGTCAAAAATTGAGTGTCTAGCTAGAATATAAAAATAGTAATTCTAAGAAAAAAATTCAATTACTCGAAATGAAAATTGAGAAAATGGACCGCGCAGCCCATTCTTCTTCGATCGAATTAAAGAATAAATAAAGAAATTCTGTTATATATCGTTACGAAGATTGGCAAAGTTATCGAACAACCTATTGTGCAATCGGAAATTCGAGGTATTTATAGATTTAAGTCTAAATATGAGTCTGAAAATCACATCATTGTAGACTTTACAACAACTATCCTCAAAAATTGATTGATTGATTTGATTTTCTTGATTTCTATAATAAAAATTTCACTGATATTGACATCTTCTCTAGTAGCGTGGCAAAATACAGGAAACTGGTTCGCGAGGTATTGTTAAAGTAAAACATGTTTCTTCAGCTTAAGATAGTGGCATCATGTTCTATTTATTATATAATTATATATTTTTTTTAGTTTCTTGTGCACTCATTAATTGAAATGTTTGTTTTATAATGTTATGGTACTTTAGGTCGATTAGAATATTACTTTTGTTATATATATTTGTTTAAGACTGATTGTTACCTAAATAAATAAAATAAATAAAAAATTCCGTTATCAAAAAACGTCGTGCGTTTAACAATCAATAACAATAAATTGAATTCGGATCATATCGGACTTTCAACTGCAAAAAGACCGATATATTATGTTGATGACTTGTTAACTAAAATGACGAGAAATTTATTTCATCAGAAACGGCAGTTCGCAAAAGTAAATAAATATTTTGGATGCTGGGTATCCTATCCTATAGAAATATATACATGTAGAAATTTGAAAACTCGCCGCTTAAGACTCCTCAAAATATCGTGGACTGATAAGGTGAAAAAATGAGATTGCGGATGATTGATAAGGAAGTAGAAGCTCTGAATATCACAAAGCAGAAGAAATTAGAATACTTTGGCCACATAATGCCTAACAACAAATACACACTCCTTCAGTTGATTATTCAGGGGAAGATTCAAGGACGCCGCAGACCAGGCAAACGTAAAACCTCATGGCTCAAAAACTTGAGGTAATGGTACGGGCTAAACACCGTATCAAATCACCTTGATATTAAAATAAGTTTCATTTCTAGACAACATCAGGTCCAAATTGGTCAATGTTCTTTACTGGCAAAACCTAAGATTTACCAATATACGGACTTTTACAGTAACATATATCTATTAAAAAGGAAATAAGAGCCACCTATTAGTTTTATTGATTTCCAAAAGAATTTTATTGCTTATTTACGAGTATATTAGGTACACACTTAATTTATTTGTCGTCAAAAACGTAGCTATCGGCTATCGCCAGGTAATCGAGTAGGGACTAGGGGGCTCTAGTCTATCGCGAGGCCCTGGGCATGTGCCCAGTGTGCCCAGTGGGTAAGAGGGGCCTGATTATTTCATTAGTCGTTCCCAGAGTGTTCCGCCGAAGGGCAAGGCGGAAATGAAAGAAGTTTGGTGAGTATCTATTTACTTTTTAAAAACAAGGTGTTAAGAGGACTGTGAAGTGCCAATTCATGGCTCTAGTATGCACTTTCAAAAAAGCAGTTTGTTGCACACCGCTTAGAGTAGAAAGTCCAAAGCAAGTGCCTACATTTCTTATTGAAATATTGTTTCGGGCGATAACTGTTTTACCCCCCCTAAACCTTTACGAAATTAGACACTTTTGGTCTCATTAGATTCAATATACCTTAATCTATGTTCGTACGTTTTGCTGTTTTTGCAATTCATTATACATTAGTCAAAAAAGATAAAAGTGTAAAATATGGATATTTAGATGCTAAAAATTTATATTCTGAGCAATATTACTTAAAAATTAAAACGTACAAACATAGATCTTCATTATATCTACAACATTTCCAAAAATTATGAAAATTGGACTATGTAAAGAGGGAGAAAAGTGTTATCGCTTTTTGTATGAAAATTTACAGCTTCACAATCCTCTTAAGCAATCTACATCTTGGACAGGCCCGCCCGACACATAAAGCCTATAAAATGACCAAGCCCAAATAAAATAATCACATTTACTTAATAGCCCTTACTCAAGCCTAAATCTATAGATTGGAGTAGGTACAGTATAACGTTAAGGTGCTTTACAAACTCGTGACAATACAATCTCAAGCCTCTAAAATCTATTCAGCTCGAGAGTTCAGTATTTGACCTTCCTCCTTTAAGCCCACCTTGTCTACTTTGTGTTGAGGTGATGTATTGTTTTCTATATACACAAAGCCGTACAATGTGGACTCAAGAACCAGAGCAAATGAAAATGTGACCTTTGAGAGTATCAATCTATTCCTGTCTTATTTATCGGATAAGAATACATTATGTGCCTAACTTATTAAATTAGCTGAGTTAGCTTTATCTTGTCTATACAGATGCCAAATTGCCAATACTGTCGATAGTTCTTGGTTGATACAGAGATTTAAATCTCTGGGTTGATAATAGTCACGTTTCGGACGACTTGTTCATTGATTTATTGTTAAGCAATGTTTTGGTAGGAGAGAACATGTTTACCCGGGCGCGTCGGTAGTGGTAGTCGCAGTGTGGACCCTATCAAGCGCGCCCATAAGGGCGGGGAGAACACCGGGGGGTTTAGTGGGTAGGCCCGGCTCTCTGCCGGGAGAGCCCCACACACGCTCGTCGTCTAGCCAACGGCGAGTACGGTGCGGTCACGCATTCCCCTCGAAAAAAAAAAAGAAAAAAGGAGAGAACATGTTTATTCATTGTTTCTACCAAGAAAACAGTTGTTTACTATAAAACCTTTTTTACTTATTAGTTTATGGTTACAAGGTGGTAGACCACAAGGTGGACTGACGGACGATCTGGCGAAGGTCGCAGAAAGCCGCTAGATGCGGGAGGAGCAGGACCAATCGGTTTGGGGATCCCTGGGGGAGGCCTATGTCCAACAGTGGGCGTTTCTTGGTTGAAATGATAAGGATTATGATGAGTTTATGATTGTGCTCCATATTGTTAATAACAAATCGAAATTTCAATGACACACTTTTTGCATGTGTTTTTATTCAAGATACCTAAATATATGGATACAAGTAGTTTGGTAATGATGTACTTAACTGAATATATGAAATACTAACTAATTTAGCAGAATATGTATATTTACATAATTCATATACGAGTACAGTACAAGTAGATTTGCAATTTTTTTTGTAATCTAGACACATTCGCAAATGCATATTATTATTTATTATCTAGACTTATTCAGGTTGAAGAATATTTTACACCAGCAGATTCATGAGCTAAGTCAGAACTATTCCAAGTCATTCGCAAATAAAAACTAGTCAGAGGAATTAAATTAATGGTTGGCGTTTTTCCAAATACATTGGTCGAATTTGATAAATTTGGATTTTACAAATTGTAAAATGTTTTACCTTCCTCAATGGTACCTACTACAATTGAATGTCTTTATTTTTTTGCGTAAATAATCAATGAGTCGCAAAGATTCATGTCATCGTTTTATTCTAATCATCAACAATAGCTAAGTTGTTTTGTAAAGTCATCTGTAAGGTAAAGCGAGTTAAAAATCAATCGTAATTGCAATACATACACTATTTATCCTACGTTATATTAAGGCCGGCTTGCGTATCCTTTTAGTAATTTAAGTTCCAAACTCGTTAAGGCATATATTTCAATTGTCTGTATCCTAATCTATGTATTTGTTTGAAGATTTACTTGTTAAGATTTACTTGTTTACTATTATTTAAGTTAGCATTTACTATTATTTAAGTTATTTAGTAACTATCACGGAAGCATTAGTTACCATTCGTAATTTCAGTTTGGAATATATTAGATTCTTTTGTGTCTCTTAAAGTTAAAACATAATGTTGTTATTTACGAACAAATTGTAGTATCCTTCATATTAAATAAATATATTTTTGCCTACCTTACCTTACCTTAAGACAACATTCTTACAAATTTGTAGAATAACGAACACTAATTTGAGAATCATCACATGATAGCAAACGCGATTTTGTTCCTTTAAAACAAAAATATTATAAAATTATTCGTTATATCTAATATAACGCGTCAATACTACAGGTACTAATAAACTTGTTTATGTCAAGATGTTATAAAGTATAAATCAATAGCTATCGGTTCGAAAGAACTCGGCAAAATTGTATAAAAAAATCAAGAAATATCAAGAAATTAATTTTGCGTTAACTTTGTCCCGGCGAGTTTCTAAGTAATCAACAGATATGTCAAACAAAATCTACTCCATCATTTGTATAGCAATAGTGTAAGATGCTGTAGACAGCATTTAGAACTAAAAAAGTTCTATAATACTCCAATTCTAAGATAAATGGATTTATTTTCACATCACGTAAAGCTTTTTGTATCCTCGGATTGAATTGTATTGTAAGAAATTACTATGAAAACTTTCAATGGTTATGCAAAGAGTGCATTTGGGAGTGGTTATACCGCTGAATAGTATGTGGTTATACCAGCAACAGGAATTATTTTAAAGCATATAAAAATATATAGGTACTTATTTATGCCGTTTAAATAAATTTTAAATTTCCAGAGACATTTTTGGTATTTTATTGTAGTTTTCTTTGTGAAATACACTGACCTGCAATGAAATCGACCCACCTCATAGGTGTCGATTTGGAAATATAGCTATATAAAAAATAAGATAGGACAAACAAAAACTGTAAATACGTAAAGCATACTTCATAAGCTTTATTTTAACATACTCGAAACGTGGATAAAAGAAGTAGGTATTTCTAACAATAGACTTATTTCTTCGGAAAACCCTGTTTCTCATTTTTCCGTTATACGCAATCTCTGTGACTGTATAGTGTTCAATGTTTATTCAAATATTGATTATTCCTACAAATTTATTGAACCTTAAAATTGAGCAGATTTTCCCCAAAAAAATAGGTATTTTTGTAAAATCAATAAACCTAAATCACAGTAAAAACTGGTCTAATGTCAGCTAAGGCTCTTGTTTAACAAACAGGGTTAAAAGATATTATTTATTGATGGTAGATTTTGATTTGTCGAACTCTGAACCAAAGCGTAAAAGTGGGTCGATTTTATTACAGGTCAGTTTATTTATCATAACTACTTTTATCTCCAGTAAGTTACAAACCACTCTCAGTCTGTAAATAATCTGACTCCCAGTTTAGTCAGCATAGCAAATTCGGACACACAATCATTTTTAATTAATAACAACTTCATTATTTCTATAATATTTTCAGTATTTTGGAATAGGCACGTAAAGCAATTCATCGTATGGGACGGCGTCGAAGAATTTCTTCGCAGTGTTCACTGTGACATTGATTGCGAAGTCCACCACGGGCTGTCCAAATTCTTCGGTGACTATCCTCCAATTTTCATTAAGGAACTGTAGGACAGTGTTACCTGAAAACAAAACAGGATATTCACTGGGTAAATGTGATTATTTATAAAATGTACGTTTTTTTGTATTTGTCAGATCTTGAATGCGAGCACAAAAAAATAAATCTACAAAAAATATAAAAAGAAAATGATAGGTATCATATTCTAATATTTTTTTTATATAATATACAATTTTGTAATCAATATTTGAGATAATATTTATTAGATTGTTATATTAGACCGATGCTGAGTATAAATTAATTTTAATATAAAATTAACATTAAAAAAGGCTAAACAACAACCCTTCCAATGACGTATGCAACCTTTCTTTGTTCCAGAATACTTACTGGCTGGCTGTAAAAAAAACATTTGGATTGTTTTTTTGATCATTAAATCATGCATTTGGTCAGTTACTAGTAGGTAATTAATCTGTGATTTGGTTTATGAACGTGTTTTCATTACAAATTTTAGTATTTAGTCTTGATTTTAAAATTTTAACAATAATTTAAGTATCTCCCAATTCAATGAAAAGTCTATTGAATTGGGATAGATATTATTTTATGGACCGTAGATGAAATGCAAATAACTTTTTATTACTCATACTCTGAAAGTATGTCTGAAATTGCCTGAGGAGCGGGGTGAAAGTAATACTTTTAAGCCCTAAGGAGAATCGCTTTTAACTGACAGCTGTCAAATTATAAACGAAAAACTATTTCTATTTTAATTTCTGTGATGTAAAATTGAAATAACATAAAGTTAAGGTATTAAAGAATATATTTTCAAATGACTTTATCATAATTTATTTACAACGATTTCTTTAAATAACACAGATTTGGGCGAAATATTCACCATTTTTTCAATTATAAAAATGAAAAATAACGCCTGAATAGCCGGCCACAAAAAAAAACTGAATAGGCGGGAAAGCGGCAATCCGATATTCATTTGTTTTTTCGAGTTGTAGAGTTTTGTTTATACTACCGTATAGATTTGTATAAACATACTGAGTTCATTTGATTCAGAAATGGATTTCATAAAAGAAGAGGCTAAAGCAGAAGTTGTTGATTTATGTGAAATAAAATTCACTTATTTTTTCTTTAGCTAATTCATGTTTTTTTTTTTAATTTTCCCTGTATTCGTAATGAAAAGTAAACACTGTGCACTTCGGGTTAAAGACTTATCTTGTCTAAATAAGTCTTTAACGCGCCTACGCTAAGCTCGGGCGCCAAACCTCGTCTCGGGACTAAATAAGTTACTTTCACCCCTAACAACGTACTAATGTACAATGTACTAATACTGTTTCAAGCGATATGAAATTTAATATCTCTGGTATCCCGGTATTTTGGTGTCTACAAGCGTTATTTGCCGTTCTATGCAGCGTCGCGTGAAAGTGAAATAATTATGATGACATGGACCTGATCTAATCCTGGAGCTGGAGAACTCTGCAATAAAACGACACAACCCCATCGAGTTTGGGCTCGTTTGATACGTATTGACAAGTACTAAAAGCTAAAAAGTTTTTTTTTAAATAATTTAACTTGTGTATAAATATGGTAGGTAATTTGTTCAATAAGTACCTAGGTAGTTTTATTACAAATTCCAAATTGATAGCTACACTCAATTACTAACTATGTTTCTACACAGACTTACATAAAAATACGCACTTACTAATAATAAGAAGAGTATTAACCTCGTTTATGAATATTTTGTATGTTATTTGAAAAATATCGCGATTGAGAATGAAAATCATGAAGATAGTCGTTTTTGCATTCATACCCTTTGAAAATTTTCTAATACAAACAATTGTATAGATTTTAAATAAGTAACAATGTGCGATGCTGAAAGACACACCTTCTAAACCTGTTCTAAACCTAAACCTGTTCTAAACCTGACTATTCCTATTATAGCTAAATGAGCAGATTCGATTAGTGCCTGAACATAACGCTTCAGCAAATGTTCACAAAGACTCCAAAATAGGATTAATCCTATACGCATAGTGAGTAATACATACAGTAGGCACCTACCACCTCACTAGAGGTGGACCAGTTACGGACAAGACTCGATACTAGTTCTACTGCGCAAGAACCTCTATCTTACTTGCATTTTGTCGTGTTCCGACTTATTGGGTAAGATACGCATTAAAATTACTAAGCAATAAGCACCTAAATAACAGATTATTATAATATGTATTGCCAAATTACCTTGTATTGTTGCAGATTTACGAATATTAGTAGAAATACGTGAACTAATGAGAAACTAAGCTATTTGCTTACCAACAGTAGCGCTGTTTGTTGTTTAAAATACCTATCAGTCATCTTACCAAAAATAGGTAGGTATATGGAGGATGTCGATGCACGCGTCCATTTGGAGGTGCATCTGGTCCGAGAAAGGGGGGGGGGGGGCTATCTGATCCACAGGAGGTGGAGCCGGTTCGTACCCAGGCACAGAGGAAGTGTCAGCTCCGATCGCCCTTCCAGCTGCCGGTCACCGGACGATCGAGGCGATTCGTCCGGTGTTGCAGGAGTGGATTGGGTGCTCGCAGGGCAGTCTCTCATTCCGCATGGTGCAGGTACTGACCGGCTTCGGTCATTACCTGCACCGAGTCGCACGTCAGCGGGAGCGTCGCAGTGGTGACACTGCGGCATTTCCTCACATCGGGGAGAAAACACACCTCTTTGCTGTGCCCGGCTTGGCGACGACAGCGCAGCAAACTCAACGCTGCGGTGGGAGCGGAGACCTCTCGCTGCCGAGAATAGTCGTGGCCATGCTCCGCGGCGAGGCAGAATGGGGGCCTGTCGCCTCCTTCTGCGAAAATGTCATTTAGCAGAAGGAGGGAGCAGGAGGAAAATCCTCAGGCCGCTCCCCTCCGCCGCAGACGGATAGGCAGGAGAAGGCGGCATTCGCTCAAGCAATGCCTGTTTGATGACCCTGCCGTGAGGCCCACGTGCACGACTGTACGGTTGGACCCGTGCACGCCGCCGTAAGGTTTCATCTTTGCCTGGAGATTGTCCTGGTGTTCTCGGACAATCCCCCCTTGGCGATAGCCCGACCAACCGGAGGAAGACTCTGTACCGTCTCCTTCGTCTCCTTGGGTACCTAGGTACCTCCGTCTTACCTGTTTATGCTGCAAAGCAGCAGTGCTTGCATTGCTGTGTTCCAGTTTGAAGAGTAAGATATGGGAGTGAAATTACTGGGTACCGTGACTTTACATCTTATGTCACAAGTTGGCAACGTAGGTAGGTACACCGTGGTTCTTGTGGGGATTGCAGATTTGCTGCGAATCTCACAAGAGCTACATGTACTGTATAGGTGACTGTTATCACTTCCCATCAGAATGAATAAATGAATGAATAGTTTATTTGGCACAAACATACAAAACAAGGTAACAAAACAAAAATACTTTTTATACGCGGTGTTTCATAATAACCAATAAATAATCAATGGATCAATCAATTCAATGGTGTATGTGAAGTCAAACCTACAGTTTTAGTCAATAAATTTATTTTTCAAGCAGTTTGATGCTCCGCTCTGTATGGTCACAATATCTAACCTTTTTGTAAAGGCTTTATCTCTTTACGATTCAACAAGGGGCTGAAGCTGACAAGGCCGCCCTAAGGATATCCCATTGGACTCGGGTATAAACCCCATACCTGGCTAAACCACCCTCCAAGCAACTTGTTCTCCTCCAACCCTTCAAAACACAATCGGGATCGGCGCGGCGTTAGCCATTCCCCGAGTGCCACAATATCTAACCTTTTTTTTTAGGAGGGTAGATACATTTACGGTATTCAACAAGGGACTTGAACTGACTAGGCCACCCAATCGGGATCGGCGTTAGTCTTTCCCCGATTACAATATCTAACCTAACCTACAGTTTAATCCTATAACATCTTTTTATTTTTCCTTGCGGGGGGCTTCCCCCCCCCCCCCCCCCCTTGTCCATTTGATTTTAATGGAGACTTTTATTAAGACTTTAATTAGTAGGTAAGATAATATGAAGATATTATATTTTTCGGCATGATTGTTATCTGATTGTCTCAACGAGTACCTTAATAAAAATTATTATTCTCATTTTAACAACGTGTTTTATCAACAGAACGCATTCATTCTATACATTTCCCAATACGATATTGGAATTATATACAATTCCTAAGAAATGTATACATTTCCCAGGATATGTATGTATTAAATAATTTTTAAAACAATATTTTATACATTTCCTAAATAGCTTCTATACATTTCCTAGGAGTTGTATACAATTCCTAGATTTCATACATTGCCGGTAACATATATAATATATACAGATAGTTTCTGGGCCAAATAGGTCCCCGCTCAGCATTATGCCGAGGCACAGAGTGCTTGCTTGTTTTTTATACATAATTATACATAATTAAAGTCACATGACTTTGCATTTTCTTTAAACATGCTAAATAATTTTTTTAAATTATTGATTTATTCACCATTTTTCAATTTATTTTGTAAGTATGCTTGTTTGCCAACTTAGTTGTATAAAAAATTAAAAACGAATCGAATGCAGTGATTTAGAAATCGGTCAAGTTTATTGAGCAGGTCTGCATTCAGGTCGCGATAGCACACGACAGGTCTGCATTCAGGTCGAGATAGCATAAACGTCTTCTTTCCGAGCTTCGGTCGTACGTTTGTACTTATTCAGCTGTGTATCTGGGTGGCTGACTTCCTGAATGAGCGAAGAATTTATGTCCTTTTAGATGGATGTTATTCCCAATAAATTTATGCCACTCACTGCCGGTGCACCCCAGGGTTCTTTTCTATCTCCGACACTCTTTCTTCTGTATATCAATGATATGATTTCTCTTAGAAACATACGTTGCGGAATATTTCAGACACGCAGCAACTGGGTGGGCAAACATCAGGGAAATACAGGAAAATCTTGTGACTGAACTCAAGCAGATTTTGGACCTCATATCCAAATGGGGCACAGAAAAACTTCACCGTTCCTGCCCCTTCATTCTCTTCAGGGCACAAGACTGGGGTTGCAAAGCAGTCTTACATGCTTAAAAAGCAAGTATGGATTACAGCACGCGAAGAAGCACGTTGCAGGTCGGCAAGGTTAGGGGGGCTAGTGTAGCGTGTATTCCCCTTTCCTGCATTAGTTGTCTCCGTATCCCTACTTTGTGATGCCAAGGAAATGACTCCATTGTATCTGGATCATCAGATGGAATGGAGTCATTTGCTTGGCACATTATAATAAATTAGGGCAGCTCTGAGGCAGCTCAAAAATGGGGACATGATATCAAAACAGAGCTTGTTATACCAGGCAGGGCTTCCGTTTTGAATTGCAGCATATATTCAACGCTACTTTTCTCTGGGAGGACTTCAAGGGCGTGGAACAGAAGCGTGGTTTATCTTGATCTTCAGAAATTTCATAAAAACTATAGAACGACATTACTCCTAAGCGACGTCTATAAGCTATTCTCAAGGGTCGTTTCAAATCGCCTGGCATACAGACTCGATGAGTTTCAGCCCACGGAACAGTTCGGGTTTCGAAGAGGTTACAGTACAATAGATCGAATCCACACGGTGTGACAAATTATTTAAAAATCGAAAAATACAATCAGCCACTCCAACTTACATTTAAGGATTATGCGAAATCATTTAACTCTGTTGAAACCTAGGTTGTCCTGGAGTTCTTGCAACGCTGTCTAGTCGATTGGCATTACATTTAGGTGTCGAAAAGTTAATTGGCGACCACATCTTGGCAAACATAGTATAGGATGCCCCCCGGCAAGTCATTAGTGGACTTACGACATCCGTAAAGTGGTTGGTGATGATTGGACGAGGACGATCGGAGATAGAGGTAAAGGGCGTGCCATGGAAGAGACTTATGTCCAGCAATGGATGAACACGAGTTGATATTTTTTATGACTGAGACGAGATAAGATAGAGACGTGTACCATGTGATGTGTGAGATTCTTGGGGTATGATACCCTTGCTACAAAGCCCAATAAAGTCTTTTTTTAGCCTCTGAAATCGGAAAAAGAGCAATATAGGTCATACGCGCGCGCCCAGGTAAACAGCGTAGTTCAAAAATAAAAACGGTCAACCAGTCTGATACATGAGCAAAACTAACCAAGTTGGGCGCGAAAATCACCCAAGTATCAGACCCGTTTAAAGGTTTTGATTAAAATATTCACCAAAAGATTTTGGTAAATATTCTAAACAAAGTTTTGTGATCACGGTATAAGGATAGAACTGGTGTAAAAATGTTTGATGAATTATCTCGCTGTAGCATTATGATAGTGTAATTATTTTATTTGTCGATCGAGTAGTCATTAAATAAACTTGGTCAGTTTTAGCCTTCGTTTTTCCCTGGATTGAGTTAAAATTTTGTAAAGGAGAAAAGTAACTTACCCGATTTAGGTACAAATTTGTAATTCCACCGAACAGTGATAAAATATTTAAGTATGATAATTAGTTTTCAACTAATGAGTTGTATTCTAAATGTAGAGTTAGTGTTTTTTGCACTATCTAAAATAAAAACTATGATACGTATATACATGGCTGTAAGGTTGAAATAAGTAGAAAAATTTGGAGATTTTGACGACATTTCTAACTCAATGTTGGCCAAATGTCGACTTGGTGACTTTTCGCTCTACGGCGACGATATTTGCTTTTACACTCAACATTGAGATAAAAATAATTCCGTTTCATTTATTTCCACACAGGATATTTGCAGTACTCGTGGATGAAATTGTTTGGGTAATGTTTACGTTTAAGCTGGTAGTGCCGGTACACAAATGTCAGGGTCTTTCGGGCAAAATTGCGTAAGGGCTTAAGTACTTTGTTACAGGTCGTACTCGCATCGCATTGCTGGAATAACGAAGGTAGTGCGGCGACAGACGATATCGAAACATTTTCTTCAATAAATTTTCTATGTGATTTTAACTTGATCCTGCAAAATAAGATTAGGTTGTTTGTGTTCGAAAAACTACAAAAAATCTGAACTATAACATTAAAAAATCTATCTATTACAATTTATTTCAAAAATTCCACGGGTTCGCGATCTTAAAAAGTAAATTCTAAGCTTATTTTAACATGGTCGACGAGACCCGTTAATATTTATGATTAATGACTGCGGCCTATGTTATGACGAATTTAGAACACGCATGTCGTATTTCCGTTTCTTCCCATGGATTTCGCGAAAGCCGACTAGAGTTTACCGCAATTACCTTTGCGAAGATATAAAATTTGAAACATCCAACTCGAACCTGCCTAGCTAGCGTGACGGAGTGAGCTAATTACTCCTCATCTGGGACGTGGGATGTATCTATGTGTTGGAGGGATAATAAAACTGTTATTGTTAGCATGGCTCAACCTTTGTTTGGTAACGCTTATTTGAACATGTTCTCGTCCTTCCGTCAGTCTGTTCCATCGAGATCTGGGCCTCTGGGCCACCTAGATAGTTCAGGCTAGACGATAGAGCATGAACACCAGATTAGCCCATATTGGGTCCATTCTTTTGGGTCCCTACCTAGAGTCATTTTTTTTTGGGGTGAAATGCGTGACCGCACCGTACCGCCAATTTTGTGGATTTGTTCAGACAAGCAAACTAAAAAACTTTTACTATGGGACCTATCTAGAATTGTCGCAAATAAATTTACTGTTTCATACATCTAGATTCAATTGATGTTGAAAATTTGTATGTTGCAGATTTTTTTGCGATTTCAAAATTGATCCCATAGTGAAACTCGTTCATTTTCAAGTCTATGTTTCATTTAATAAACGACGATGGAAGACGACGCTACGCTCGCGCGCTGTGTGCGTAGAGTTACAAACTTTCTAAAGGTATATTTAATTAATATTTATTTTCGTATGAAAGTAAAATCTAACGAATTATCAAAAGTCGTAGAACAAACGTTGTTTATGATGTTAGCTATCTAACAAACGTTGTTTATGATGTTAGCTATCTAATCCTTCGAGGTTGCAGGCGTTTTACAAATAACCAAGACCTTCATCTTTTTTACAAGGAGATTGAATTAACGCATCGCCCAAGCTCCTAAAAGGGGCAAGGGTGTGTAGGACTTTGCAGCAAAGTGCCGCGACTACCCATTGAACACCTCGATGCTCTTTATGACACCTAGTTAGAACACTGCCAACGGACGCGCCGCTGCCAGATGAGGTCATGGGAACCCTTACGGATACTACCACAACCTTTTCAGCGGCATCTGCTCACCAGTTTTTACTCAGTTTTTACTAATTTTTTACTGTGAACCCTAAGACCGTCTCCTGCGGTCAATACGCTACTAGGAATTAAGGTCAGCACCTCAAATTTGATATGTATATGGCTTTTAGTACCTCATTGAACTCATATTTTTATGCTGAAGTTGGAAATACTAATTTAGGCTCCCAGTAGGTACACACCTTTATTTTCGCGGGGAAATGCGCAACCGCACCGTACGAACAGTTGCTAGACGGCGAGCGTGTGTGGGGGGGGGGGGTCATAGTGCCAGGCCTACCCACTAAAACCCCTCGGTGCTCTCTCTGGCCTTATAGGCGCGCTAGGTAAGATCCACAACGCGACTCCACTACCCACGCGCCCGGGCCAGCCCGACCATCCGGTCGGGCTCTCGTCAAGGGGGGATTGCCCGAGAACACCAGGGCAATCTCCAGACGGAGGGTCTTACGACGGCGTGCACGGAGCCAACCGTGCACGCAGGCCCCACGGTAGGGTCATCAGACGGGCATTGCTTGATCGAATGCCCGCCTTCTCCTGCCTATCCGTCTGCGGTAGAGGGGAGCGGCCTGAGGATCTACCTCCCGCTCCCTCTCCGCAGCCTCCTGCGAGATGACATCTTAGCAGAAGAAGGCGTCAGCCCCCCATTCCGCTTCGCCGCAGAGCATGGCTACGACCATGCTCGGTAGCGAAAGGTCTCCGCCTCCCACACACCCTACTGCACACCCTATACACGCTACTCACCCTACGGTTGTGCACTAAGGTCATCGACCTCTCATTACATATGCAATTTGTTGCACAGACAATTGTGATCCCTCCAATCAGCTAACTGTATGATCTAAAATGACAGATCACAATTTCATTGCAACCCCAGTAATATGGGTATCAAATGAAAGGGCCGGAAAAGTAGAGCACTATGAACTAAGCTACATTGACCAAAATTTAATATGGAAACAGCTCATAAATGGCATATACCTATTAAATTTAATTTTCAACCCCAGTAATATGGGTATCAAATGAAAGGGCTCGAAGAGTAGACCATTGTGAGCCTAGCGATACTGTCTAAATTTTTAATGACTCCTGCTCAAAAATGGCGAATACAACTTCGTTTCCAACCTCCATAATATAGGAATCAAATAAATAAAAGGACTTCAAAAATAGACATCTATAAACTAGGAACATTGCGATAAATTCAACATAGTTGCTATTCTAAAATACCACAGCACATTTCGTTTTTGATCCTAGAAGAGCTTGAAGAGTAAAGCGCGATGTTATTAGTTACATAACTCTATATTCAATACTGACTTTCCACCCGTAGCTTTATCTTCCCGTGATGAAACAATTCAAAATATTCATAAAAAGTTCCGTTGATATACGGTAAGCAGTTGTTAGTGTGATAGGTAAGGTTATCAAACAAAAAAACAACAAAATTTCAATCCTAATTGCACATTTCTAAGGGGGCCATTTTTAAAAATGCTCGCACACGTGTATCCCTTATTTCCAATTTTCAGGTCAAATACTAAATTTCATGCTTCTAACTTCAAAAATTAAATGAGTTCCATGCAAACTTTCAACTACTACAAGGATTTAAATTCGAGAAATCTGTTCTTTAATTAAACTTGCAGTATAAAATCACTATCCTTTCAAAATTTTACACTTCAATCATTAGTGGTTTAGTCTTGACATCGCCTTTTTATGTTTATGGAGACCAACATTCATATACACGGTAATATTTTTATCGCCCTGGAAAATTTTAGGGACGCTTCAGGACACATCCAATATTACATAAAAAATAAAAAAATGAAATAAAAATTTAAAAAAACTTAAAAAATGCTGCTCTCAACTAGTGCAGTATTTTTAGGATTTAAAAAAAATATACATATATAAAATTAAGTAAATGAGTAATTTTTTTTATTCATATTTAAAACATTCTTATACCATGTCGTGAAGCCTGCCTTAAATTTTCCAGGGTGATAAAAAAATAACCGTGTATATGAGAAGACAACAGCCATGTTATGGCTTTGAAACATTTTTACATTTGTTTAACTGTTTTAATGTAATGAAGAATATTTTGTGTCTTATGTTTTGCTGCTTTTAAATAATTTTGTTTTGTCATAGTATTTTTACATTGCATTTCTGCTTTCTGCAATCGAATTCTAGGTATTTCCATTTCGAAAGACTTAAAAACATCATATTTGTTTTTTTTTGTTGTTTTATAATGTTAGAATATCCATAAAATAAATAATCTGTTATACCTGTGATTTGTTTTTATTTATTTTGTTTTATCGATAGATGCGCTAGCACTAGTTGCAACTAGTTCGTTGAGTAAAGTGCCATTGCATCGCATAGGTGCGTAAGGAGGTATGTCGCTGAAACTGGTTTGGTATCGAATTAATGACGAAATGTGTTGGCTCCTTGCGAATTCAGTTTTAGTTAAACTGTGGCAAATGTTCGTTCAATATATTTGAAATTGTGGTAGCATTTTGGAGGCAGCCAGACATTGAATTAAAAAATTATTATATTTTATTATATTCTAAAATTCATTAATATATTCTAAAATTGAGAATTTCATCTCAGACGGCAGCTTAGACGGCAGAGTTCATATTTATAAGCAAAAGTCTACTATGGGTGTACCAGAATCTGATGGCAAATGTAGAGTTGAATTTAGTATTATAAAAACAAAGCTATTTTTTTAATAATATTATATAACCACTTCAGATCACTAATAAGTTATAGATTAATAATAGAGGTTTAAAGATTATTTTTCAATAACTATACCCTAATAATTTTTATTAAAGAAATTTTAGCTCTATATTTCCCACCAGACACTGGTACACCTATAGGGTCTGATTTATGAAAAACGTGGGTCTTATTTTCGTCCGAAATGAAACGTATTGTGAAGATTGAGATTTTTGCACACCTGGCAGTATACAAAGACAAAATTAAAATATAAAGACAAATTCTTAAATTATGCTCTTTTATAATAGTTGTATATAATATATTACACATAAATATTAATTACTCGTGTAACAAACAAGTCACAAGCTTTGTAGTAATAATCTATTATACATTACTAGCTGTGCCCGCGACTTCGTTCGCGGGATGTCCGAAAATAACAATTACGTGATGTTATATAGCCTAAAGTCTTCCTCGATAAATGGACTATCCAACACAAAAATATTTTTTCAATTCGAACTATTCGTTCCTGAGATTAGCGCGTTCAAACAAACAAACAAACTCTTCAGCTTTATAATACTAGTATAGTATAGATATAAAAGCGAAATACCACTCGCTGATTAATCACGAAATCTCAGAAACTATAACACCTACAAACTTGAAATTTGGCAGGTAAGTTCCTTGTAACCTTAACAACCGTTACGTTTTCAAATTCAGTGACAGAAATATATCGCTGTAAAATCGACACCACGTAGTCTTGTCTGCCCTACCCCTAGAGTGTTATTTAAACCCGCGTAGGCGCGGAGGGGCGAGGCGGCTCGCGAGCTGAGGAGCAGGTGGTTTTAACGACCGCCGCCGCGGCTGATGCATGCTGCATGCTACTTGCTTGCATGCTTTAAGCTTGCTTGCACGCTGCATGCTTGCTTGCATGCTGCATACTTGCTTGCATGCTGCATGCTTGCTTGCATGCTGCATGCTTGCTTGCATGAAATCAAATGACTGTTTTTAAACGTATGCATGGATTTGGTAATACATATAATGAAAGAACTTTATTGGGGCATTTCGATTTTAGGGCACGTTATACATATTATGAGATATTACGTTAGGACTTAAGACTATTATAGAAAAGGTTTTTAGGAATTTTAAATATTATAGATTGTGATATTTATAGAAAAAAAAATTAGGTCATATTATATTTAGAGATTTCGGTTTTCGGGCAAGTGATATTATGAGAAATTAAATTAGGGGTGCTTATCATTCGGACATATGATGATTATGTCAAAAAACATTATGACACGTTAGATTATGGTTAAAAAAATTATGAGACAAAATAGAGAACCATTAGATATAACTAAGATAGCGTTGAAGTCTTAGTTTGCGGGCACAGCTCTCTCTCGGGCGCAGTAATCTATATAACTGTCACATTCGCTACCTATACTAAAATTTTTCTGGGCATTTTTTGTATAAGTCTTCCATTATAACGGTTAGCTATCGCGATATTTTTCAAAAAACATTCATTTCAAAATTTTCACAAAAAATATGACTAATCTTTCTTCGCTATATAAAAGAGCACCTTTCTTGGGTTAAATTAGTAACTTACTTAACTCCGGATTGCCCTTGAATAGATTGGTGATGGTGTAGATTATCCTCTCGCCGTAGTCAAAGGTGTACCTGTAGCTCTTGATGCCGAAGTGGTCACGATTCGCCGAGTCCTTGAAATACTTAGTCTTGATATTCAACTTGATCACCGAGTTAACTGGAATGCAATGAAAATATAGCATAGATATTCAAGCGTTGATAAATAAAAAAAAATAGGGTCCCTTTTTCCTATTTCATAATTGAGTGAAACTCGTATTGTTCCTATTGATAACAAAATAATATTTGGATTTTCAAATATTACCGATATATTATTATGTAGCTACAAACTTTTTGCGATCAATTGCGACGCGATACAGTCGTAATGCGATCGCGCGTATGCATCTGTATCACGAATGCAGCGCGTTTGCAGCACTATTGTAGTATTATTTATTGTAATATTACAGCAAAAAGTTCGCTGTGTGCAAGGGACCTTAATCCAGCTTCTGCGACCCCACTTAATCGCAGGAACACAACGCAATTTGGAGGTATTCTTTGATGAGATATCGGTTCTACCCCCGCGGGGATAACAGCAATTGAAAACCTAGCAAGCAACTCTATCGGGACCCCGGTCGAGTTGCTGTGCTGAGTTTTCAATGGCTCTCTTTATTTATTTTTATTATTCCGCAGTTTATTAATACTTACTTATTTTAATCTTGCAGTCGCCTTCGCCATTTATTGGGAACAGAAGCAGTCTCCCAACGGCCGTATATTTGCCTTTGATCGTAATGTTGCATTTGACCTCCAAAATGAAGATGTTCTTTTCTAAATAAGCCCTGGAAAGAACATAACGGATTGTTTATAATAGTATCGCTTCTCAGCAAAATTATTATAGGACATAAACTACACTTTTACGTATACCAATCGCGTTGCCACTATCCTTGACATGTTTACTATCTTAAACATTAGAATAAAGTAATCACTGAAAATGTGAATATAATTGTGTCTGTATAAATATAATATTATATGAACTGAAAACACGAAAGCAGAGGATATATATTTGTTTGAGTAACTCAATTTATTACTTAGAATGCTCATTATTAAATTTAACATTTGTAAAATTAATACCAAGATAATCCACGTGAAGTTATATAATTTAAGTAGACGCAGGTATAATAAAACTGAAAAGTATTAGAGGGCTGTTTGCGTGATTCAGAAAAATTCGAGCATTCATAATAAATTGATGCGCTAATTTAGTATGTATTTTAAAGTCACGTTATGGTTGAAAATGACGTAGTTCGTGTTCACAACACTGACAAATCGCCCGTAAAAATCTAAGAGCATTAACATTGTATCTTGATGTGGATTCATGGATTCACAGCAGCCAAGGGTGAATGGTGTTTGTTGACAAAGGTTTCGTCAGCGCTCATTGTGCTTACTGTGAGAATAAGGCTCGCTGTGGCAAGGTTCTAGTAATAACTAATGTTTCTGTCCTCAAGGAATTTTGTAGAGATTGTAAGCATGGTGTAATATTTTAGTTTGTGCAGAATAACAATGTTCTTTAGTTGTTTTAACCTTGACCTTGTTTGAGTTTTTGTTGACATCTGTGTCACAACTTTGGAACACTAAACTGCTTAAGTGAGAATCGCGTTACAATTTCATTACGACAGGTAAGTTAGGATTATAAAAGTACTTATAAAGATAGCTAAAATGTACATGTAGGTACAAATAGGTAAATGTGCCTATAGGAACATTTTAGCTATTTAAATAAGTACTTTTATAATCCTAATTTATCTGTCGTAATGAAATTGCTTCATATTGTAGCAAGATTCAATCTTACACTTCCAGCTTTAAATCTGATGATTAATATTAAAACTAAAATATTGATTTTTTTAATGAGAGATTTGTGTCATATTACGAGTAAAAATGTTCTACTGTTATAAGTGTCTGTGAACATACAATAGAATAAAATCAATTCGATTCTGCACTATGCATATATTCAAACCGTGGACTATACACGAGTATAGTTATACAGCCGGTTGCACCAAGTTTTACGTTTTACGATTTCGTAAAAAGTAACAACTTAATATCTAAAAATGGGTCGTTTTACTAATAAATATATGCTTTGCGCCGTGCATTCAACCTTATTAAACGTAAAGGATAAAATAAAACTACAATTCAAACTAAATTATGGCACAATTCTTACATGGAACAATAGGCTAGATGACTAAAAAATTTTTTTTGCTTTAATAGAAGCTCGTTTATATAACAAACAGAAAGAAAAAATCGGTTTTCGAATAACTATAAAAACAACCAAGATATAAGGTATTAAAGATTTTTCTCCATCTCTGTCTAGCAAAACAGCAATTTACAAGGAGTTTATATGGCCGTACTCAACGATGACGTCACGGTTGATGTCGGATCTCTCTGTCTAATCGCCTTCAAATTAACAACTTAAAATGCTTGTATCTAATGTATTTCTAAGCCGATTTTAAATTCTAATTTCACAGGACTGCATCTTTTTCCACGGTTTTTTAATATTTAATGACGAGACGTAAAAATTAGAATTCAGTCATCATCCCAATTCTTATATTGTTACTTTTACGAAATCGTAAAACGTAAATTTCGTGCGACCGGCCGATAGAGTTAGATATGGACTCCGTTTTTCAATGTGAAGTCGTTATTTTTTTTTACAACACTTACTCAACATTCCGTACTTCACAGTTCCTCAGCCCCGTCGCTTTGCCATCGTAGAACGTAACCTTGATTCCCGGCAGCTGGATCGGCAACTCTTCGATGATGAACGGGTCAAGCGAGGGCACCCCGAGGTGAGGGAGGCCTTTTGAGAATTCAGGTATGGCATCCTGTGTCGCTTTTATGAGGCAGGCGGCATCTGTGTTGTTGCAGGGGACTATGAATTCAGCTGTAAAGTCCACACAAAAAAATGCACATAAGCTGACAATTTTCATTGAAGAAATCGTACGGGTCCTTTTTCCACACAAACGTAGTCCCCTGTTTCCTTCCTGGATAATGCATGGCAATAGTTGCTCTGCTTTTTTCCAAAAAAAAATCAATGACCTCTATTAGCATGTTCCTATGTTTTCCTTTCTTTATTAAGTTAATTACTAAACGAGGATATAAACCTTCAAAGTCCTGAAAAATTGGCCTGATTTTCTGCTATATTCAAACATCCAGCAAACAAATTTAACGAAAAAAGCAAAACATAGAAACACAGCCAAAGCCTTTCTTTATTTTTAACGCCTAAAGTAATTCGGTTTAGTTCAGGGGACAGTAAAAACAGGGACTACGAAACGTATATTTTGTGCACTTCTCATAGGTATTTTTGTTCCGAGCTGCATTTGTCTCTGTCGCGCTCAGAACAATTGTTGAAAAACACAGCGCGACAGCAATACATTTTACAAATACCCATTTCTGAATTCTCTCGACCTTGGTATTTCCTCTTAAAATCAAATGGACGGTCAACCAAAAATCATCATCATCATTACAGCTCATATACGTCCCCACCGTTATGGTATTTAGGCCTCGTTAACTACGCTGGCCCAGTGCAGATTGGTCGACTTCACATACACCTTTGAATTTCTTCGCAGATGTATGCAGGTTGCCTCACGATGTTGCCTCACGATATGAAATTCGAAAAACGAAAAACACGCTGGTACACGGCAGGATCAAGTCGCGGACCTCCCGATCAAAAGGCCAGTGCCGAGTCTACAGCGCCACCGACGCTCCTCTACCAAAATCAGTTCCAACAAAATGTAATTTAAGGTAAAAAAAAAAAGTTAAATAAAGCGTCTAGAGATAAAATGCAATGCAATAGTAACGAGAGATAAAATGCAAGATACAATTAAACTTGTTTTGTGACATGAAAATTATATTTCGACTTAATGGACTACGACAATACGTTTTTGTGGCCAAACATACAGTATGAACCTATATATTTCAAAATATGTCTACTTATATTAGACAGATTTGTTAGTCGGGAAATAGAAGCATGAAACATTTATTTAAGACTAGCTTTCCGCTCGCAGTTACGCCCGCATTATTTTTGTTTTCCCTTGGAAATTTTATATTTTCCCTTGGGAAAAATAATTTTATAGCCTATGTTCATCAGGGATAACGTAGGATTCTCAATGTGAAAGAATTTTTCAAATCGGTCCAGTAGTTTCGGAGCCTATTCAATACAAACAAACAATCAAATCTTTCCTCTTTATAATATTAGTATAGATAGTATAGACAAAAAACCCGCCAAGTGCGTGTTATGCCACGTGCAGTGTGAGGTTCTGTAGATTAAAAGTCGAGGTGATTTGAAAAAGCTTTTAATAGAGATAAAATCGAGTAAAGATCATTTTGAATTATTTTGTAAGTGATTCGCTTGACAACATCAACAATGTTAGTAAACGGAGAAAATAAGTTTGAACAAAAGAAGATTCGGCCGGTTGCACCAAATTTACGTTTTACGATTTCAATTGCACCATAATCTAGTTTTAATTGTAGTTTTATTTTATCCTTTACGTTTAAAAAGGTTAAATGTACGGCGCAAATCATATATTTAA
Source organism: Schoenobius gigantellus (assembly GCA_963935595.1). NCBI lineage: Eukaryota > Metazoa > Arthropoda > Insecta > Lepidoptera > Crambidae > Schoenobius > Schoenobius gigantellus. Next base: position 23,668,448 of record OZ012553.1, on the reverse strand, counting down.
TAGTGAAACGACCCATTTTTAGGTATTAAATTGTTACTTTTTACAAAATCGTATAATGTAAAACTTGGTGCAACCGGCTGATAGTGTTTTGTTTGAAAATTTGACAATCACATTGAGTATGAAAAGGTAAGCGCGCTCTCTAACGTTCAAGAGAGCTCTTGTGTTCCTTATGAAACACGATCGTCTCGACTCACTAACAAACTTGTACACTGAATATTTAGTGTTAATCTAGTTCGAGAGAAGATATTAATTCCTCTGCTCTATTGAGTATATTTGTTACGAAAGTTTAATTATTTAATTTAAAACCGGATACGTTTTTTCTATTATTATAAAGTCAAATAAAAACCTCAAATAGAAAAACAACGGAATCCTTATAGGATCATTTCGTTATCCGTCTTTTCGTCTATCAAGCTGAAATTTATGTCAAATACTAGCTACTGCCCGCAACTTCGTCTGCGTTCCCCGGGGAACTCTTAACATTCGGGATAAAAAGTAGCATATGTCCTTTCCCCGGGCTTTAAACTATCTCTATATCAAATTTCGCCTAAATCGATTCAGCGGTTTACGTAGATAAGTGTGTACGGAACCCTCGGTGTGCGAGTCCAATTCGCTCTTGGCCGGCTCTATGTCTGGATAACTAGACCTCTTGAAATACTATCATTTCACTTTTAGTAGAGGATAATATTTAATACTAGCTGTGCCCGCGAATTACTTTCCGCTTAATTAAAGCTGAACACTAAAAAAATTCTGGAGACGGCCACCCCTTTCATGACCTAGGGGTATAAAAATAGTCTACGACTTGCTGTGCTCGCGAACTACGTTTCGCTAGTAAAAATACTAATATCATTATATAATAGGGGAATTGATGCCAAATCACAAAAAAAAATTAATTCTGTAAAGGAGCCACCCTTATCACCTAGGGCATGGGTTCCCAACTTTTTACCCTATGCGCCTCACCCAACATTATGCTAAAATACTACTCCCCCCTAGGAGCTGAAATGGGGAGTCAAGAAAATTAAGCAAACGATGAAAATATTGGTGTTTTATTCAAAAGATGGTTGTAACGTGTCGCTGACTTCGCATAGGTGTCACCGTCCGCGTCGCGCGTATTTATATGAACAGTTTTAATAAATATTCTTTATACAGTTTAATTCTGGAGCCACTCGCTGCTCTCCCCCTTGGTTCACTCTACGCCCCCCAAGTGGGGCGCGCATCACTGGTTAGGAAACTCTGACCTAGGGGTATCAAAAATAGTCAACAATCTATTCTCAGATCTACCAAACATACACAAAAAATTTCATAGAAAATCGGTCAAGCCGTTTCTTTTTTTTTTTTTTTTTTTTTTTTTTTTATGTAAGGCCCGGCAAATGACCTCCTCCCGCCTGATGTTAAGCGGTGAAAGAGGCCCAAATGAGTTGACAGATAGAGTAGGGACGACATCCACTATCCTACCTGCCCGCCCCTTGCCGGCCTAAAAGATGCTTTTTCACACCTCTTTTGAAGGAACCCATGTTGTAGGATGGAGGAAACACGTGCGCAGGTAGAGAATTCCAAGTATGGGATGAACGACAGAAGAAGGAATCTTGGAATTTCTTGGTACGGTGTGAAAAGGAGGACACAGTGTACGGATGACTCCGAAGGCCCTTACGCGTGTTTCTGTTAAGGAATGGAGAGGGAGGGATAAGGTTAAAGAGCTCCTCAGAGCATTCCCCATGGAACATTCGGTAAAAGGCGCTAAGAGAGGCGATGTCACGACGAAGTTGTAGAGGCTCGAGGGTGTTAGTTGCCTCTACATCGCCAATTATTCGAATAGCGCGACGCTGCAATCTATCCAGAGCATCGAGGAGGTACTGAGCGGAGCCGTCCCAAAGGTGCGAGCAATATTCCACGCAAGACCTAACCTGAGTTTTATACAACAGGCATAGTTGGTCCGGCGCAAAATACCTACGCACCTTGTTTAGGACACCGAGTTTCCGTGAGGCAGCAGTTATAACGGATTCGATGTAGTCTCTGGGGTTCAGATCGCAGCGAATGTTCATTCCCAGCAAGGTGATGTTACTCTGTGTGTGAAGGGTTGTGCCCTGAAGAGAAGGAGGGGGGAGGAAAGGTGACCTTTTCGCCGAGAACGCGCACACCTGTGTTTTCTTAGCATTGAACTCGACAAGATTGTTGGAACCCCATTCGGAGATGAGGTCCAGCGTCCTGTTGAGCTCAATGATAAGATTCTGCCTCTCCCTATCAATATTGCCACGAGCAGCCCCTGAGCTTCCGTGATATCCCCCATGCACTGTACTGTCGTCTGCATAGCAATGTATACTTCCCAAGGAAAGCATGTCATTGATATGCAGAAGAAACAATGTTGGGGATAGAACGGAGCCTTGTGGAACACCAGCATTCACTGCCACGAACCGCGAAGCGCAGCCGTCAACGACAACGCGAATTCTACGCTCGTGGAGGAAGCTGGCAATCCACGTACAGAACTGAGCGGGCAATCCGTATGCCGGAAGCTTGGAAAGGAGAGCCTTGTGCCAGACTCTATCAAAAGCTTTAGCGATGTCGAGACTAATAGCCACAGACTCGCCGCGCTTATCGATAGATTCACCCCATTTGTGCAAAAGGAACGCTAGAAGGTCACCTGTTGACCGTTTAGGACGAAACCCATACTGACGGTCATTAAGCAACGAGTGACCTTCCAGGTAACGGATCAGCTGGGTGTTAAGGATCCTCTCCATGATTTTACACAAAATGGAAGTGACGGCTATAGGGCGATAGTTAGCCGGATCAGAACGATCTCCCTTTTTGGGAACCGGCTGGACATTGGCCTCTTTCCAAGATTTCGGCACACAACCAGCAGAGAACGACAGACGGTATAGACGCGTCAGGACCGGAGTCAACTCCGCTGCACACTTCTTAAGTACAATCGCAGGAATGCCGTCTGGTCCACTTGCTTTTCGAATATCAATCGACTGTAGCTCCGCCCGCACATCTCGCTGTCTGATGCGGATATCGGGCATAGTGCTGCCACAATGGGACAGTGTCGGAGGTTGTGCACCACAGTCATCGATACGGGAATGGGCCGCGAAGAGTTTTGCCAGGAGGTCGGCTTTCTCCTGCGGCTGATGAGCAAGTGAGCCATCGGCATGTCTCAGCGGTGGCAGCGAGGGTTGGCAGAAGTTTGATTGCACAGCTTTGGCCAGGCGCCAGAAAGAACGGCTACCCGTAGGGTGCGCTAGCAGTTCCTGACTCACTTGTGCAATGCGCTGAGCGTCCGCTCTAATGTAAGCCCTCTTACACAACTTGGTGGCATTATTATAGGCTGTTTTCAGTAGGTTAGTATTGGGATCCCTAGAAGCTCGACCTCTGATCCAAGCGCGGTAAGCTAGCTGTTTGTTTTCAACAGCAGAGGCACACTCGCGATTGAACCAGAGGTTACGTCTCCCTCTACTGACGAGATTGGAATGTGGAATATAATATTCCATTCCTAATCTGATTTCGTCAGCAACAGACGCAGCGCAGGAGTTCGGATCCATCCCACTGAAACAGCGCTGCCACCAAGGGACAGACGCGTAATAATCCCGCATACCGTCCCAATCTGCTGACGCATAGTGCCACAGACGGCGTGCTGCAACCACAGGCGACGGTCGCGATGCCTGAGGCACTGAGACGGATACCAGGCAGTGATCTGAAGATCCTAGTGGAGCTCGAATCACCACCTGATATCCGTCGGGGCGATTTGTCAGCAGAAGGTCCAACAAAGAGGGCGCTTGACCGATAATATCTGGTACCCTGGTGTGCTGGGTAACCAATTGTGTCAGGTCGTGCGTGAGAGCGAATGCGTGGGCAGTCCTACCCGCATGGTCAGTTTTAGAGGAACTTAACCACAACTCGTGGTGAGCATTGAAGTCCCCTAAAAACACCAGCTCGGCGGAAGGAAATTGCTCCTGCGCGTCATCTGCCACCCGACTTAGGTGTTCAAAAAGTCGAGTTGTCTCCAAGTCACCACGGTGGGAACGATAGACGCACACGTAGACACTGCAATGAGTGCCAAAATCGACGTGTACCACAAGGAGGGAAAAGGAAGGTTCCTCCAAACAGCGCAGGCGACGACAACAAACGTCCGCCCGGACGAACAAGCAAACACCTGCCTTTGCCTTGAAGGACTCCTCAAGAGCGTAGCCGGGGTAATTAAGGTAGCTTGTATCGGCCGGGCAGATAATTTGCGTCTCTGTCAAAAACAGCATTGCTGGACGGGCTGTCTCGAGATGGTGGTGGACAGCCAAGAGGTTAGAATGGAGCCCGCGGATGTTAGCGAGCCCCACCTCGAATAGTGGTGTTTTGGTGGGATAGTGCACCGCTGTACGACCAGTCCTAATATTGTGCGCTGACATGTTTGTTGGAGTGAGAGGTGTGAAATTGAGGTGTCGTTGCAGCGATTAGCATAGTTAACGTGTGTAGGCCTGTTTCGCCAGGGAACAGCCGACAGCTGATTTGCGCTGACTCTCCGCACGAAAGGGCCCCCGAACCCCCCCGGAAGTGGTCGCCGGGACCCACCGTCCGGTCACCAACCGGCACGACGGACCACCCCGAGATTATGCGTGGCATGGTGGGGCAGCCTCACGGACTGGTTAGGTCCGCTTGGGCCCCTGTACTGTACCACGGGCGGCCAGCGGAACAGCCGTTTCTTCGGGTCTTCCTGGGCGGAGGGTCAACGCAGTCAACCTGGCACTGGATCGACGGAAGTCCACACAAACCACACGAATCGCAGCAACGACCCCTCAAGCTCTGGCTGTGCGATGACTGATCCCGAAACGCGGACACAAAATGCCCACTTGACGGGTTTTACGTCATGCGCACGGTGGTCGCTAGCCAGTCGGGTTTTTCAGGCCCTACCACCAGAAGTTGGTCACTCGATTAGCACCACCCGGGGATCACGTGTAGGGTCTCGAGGGTAAAACCTACGGACGTGAGCGACTCCAATCCCCGGAGGAGTTCAATAACAAACACTGTGACACGAGATGTTTATATATTAGAAGGAGATTATTCTAACAATACATACAGAACAGGGGAAATAAGAATTTTCCAAACATTTATTACGCTTGAATGGTACAGACGTACATTCTGCTTCAACAATGTAGTCAGCTGGTTAGGTTTGGAATTAGCAATACTTGAAATTAATTCAGAAACAGATGTTGAGATTTTGAAGACCCGAAATTCTGAATCATTGTGATTAATCTTTTAGTCAAGAAATCCCTGCTTTCGTGTGTATACATACATAGGCCTTCTTTAAGGATATCAAAACCGATCCGTCCTGCATTGCTCGAATTTAGCGGCTTTTGAATCCTTTACGAGATTTGGTGGGCCGGCAAACCATATTGGTGGGGGTCTGACTAACTCTGCATATCCCAATACGCAACGACCATTCAAGCAATTATCAAACCCCAAAGGTCTTCAATCCTATGAGGAATATTCTCTTCACACTACCACTTAAGCCTTGCAATTCATTGAGATATCTCTTTGATCTAAGTTTTCCTATTAACCTCCTCATTCGGTTTAGATATTCACGGGGAGATACTCCGACTCTCCGAGTACAGCCTTCTTCATTGGAATTAATGTCATTTTTGCGCCTACTTTTGTGGCCTATTGTACTTTGATTCCTTAGATAATAAATTGATTATTTTCGTCTCCCTGCTTTAGGAAACGTAGTCTAAAATCAAAAGCAACTTAGCTAAGGCAAAGAGTTATAGTTATGTGAAATATTTAATCTGTTTTGAAATTTTTATAATATCAATTACTAAAATTTGCTTAGCAAAACTCTTTTCTAATTGTGTGCTCATACTAACCCTAAGCATAGCTTCAAAATGACAACATATTTTACGATCATAACCCAACTTGCCTACAGTAATGGATCTAATAATGCATCGTGACTTGACTAATAAATGGTTGTCGCCCGCAAAAGCTTCAGTAACGTAAATAATGTAATGACTGTCACTAAATTTTGAGTCTTTTGTGGTGAATGTGGCTTTATTATTTCTTGCTAGTCACGTGACTCGTGTGGGTTTAAACGGATAGAAGAGACTATGGTAGATCGTTGTGAACTTGTTATAAGAAATGTTAGACATAGTTTGAAGATGTTAGCGCGAAACACCTACGAGAATGCTTTAATATATTTTTCAAGACAAATCTCCAGTAAGTAGAGCTTAAAAAATAGGTATTATTGTTTGAGCTTCAAATTAACAAACAGATAATGTAATATTAATATATACAATGAGATATTTAGCATTCATGTACTCCTGTTGATCTGGTTTCTATTATTGTCTCACAACAATATAACATATCTACCCGTTACCATTGTTTAACTCTATATATTATTGCATAGTACTGAATGTCTACAGACAAAGCCCTCGTTGTCATAATATATTGTAGTATTAGGACAAAACATGTTTTAGTACCTACAACAATTTCGTGCATTGCGGTTTACAACAAGCAAGCTTTATATGCTATCGATTGAAGAAGATTTACGGCATGAGTGTTAGTGTTAATTACCTCGTTTGCTATCGGAGTATAATAATGCTGTTTAAATTATTGTTTCGTTGGTGGTATCGAACTAGATGACTCTAAAGTACTCTACCATAGTATATTTAGACCGTTAGGTATAAAATTGCCGTTTTGTCGAATTAACCACTTTGATCTCAAATATGGGCTCGTGTATTTTTGTTACGAATTTAGTGTGATTCATTTGTTTTCGCACTATTTGTATTTTCTTTGGCATCGTTCTTTTCATCGAAGAGTAAAATTTAAATAGCGCTTGTGCCACGGTGGAACTCATATTCGTTAAGAGGAATATGAGTTTCATCGCAGCACCAATGCTGCAGAAAGAGCTCTAAGGATTAATGATGTGTATGGGGAAGCTACTGTAAAAGAAAGCACATACGTGTTTGGTTCCAACGTTTGCATTCTAGAAATTTTAGAGTAAGCCCAATGGACCGCTGGAGACTAGATGATAATGAATAATTAACGATGACTAAGGAATCCATCGCAAATCACGTCAGAACTTGCTGCAGTCTTCGACGTAAGTGACAAAATAAATTTGATTCACTTGAAACAAATTTGGAATGTGAAAACCAGGCAATGGGTACTGCATGAATCAAGTGAAGCACACCAGCAAAAATGCATGCACCAGCAAAAAGTCACAAAAAGGAAAAACTAGCCCTTAAACAACCGAGACTGTCAATCGGTCTAGCCTCCTGCTGCTTCAGGAAAATTCTAGACACTTAAACTAACGACAGAGGATCGCTACGTTAGAGGTGCTGCGACTCCGAAAAATGCATCCGACAACCACCATAATCCCCGGACTTTGTTTCAACAGATTACCACTATTTCCGAATATTGACAATTTCTTGCATAGAAAAAAGTTCAATTTCAATGAGGCAGTCCAAACTACCTTCAAAGATTTTATTAATTCTTGCACAAAAAAGGGTTATAATAATAATAATAAAGTCTTTATTTCAGGCACACAACCCATTGCAATAAAAATAAAATACAATATAAAAATAAAAATGCAAAAAAAGTACTATACTATTCAAAAGAAATAGAGTCATTAAAAAAATATAATAATAATAAAAATATAGTTGGATAATAACATTAATTTTAGATAACTAATATACACAATTACACACATTATTATTTACGGTTTGCGTTCTGGTGGACAGATCCAGAATCATTAGATAGGACAACACAGATTTTCGGACAGGTATTTTATTATACTATTGTCTGATTTCCGTATTCTGTACCAAAAGTACGCAATACGGGATCGAACAACAGCAAAGAAATCGGGAACCCGTGCATCGGCGAACATGCCCGACGCGCTGCAAAATCTGGGTTTTCTCATAAGGATGCAAAATGCGTCATTATATTGCACCGTTATGGTGCCGTGTGCCGCTCTTGTGTACCTTATCCAGAGCTGACATGTGTACAGTGACATGCAATAAGCCTTGAATAAGGTCACTTTGACATCTTCAGAGCATTTTGGAAATCTGCGCGCGAGCATATTACACCTAATGGACAGTTTCCTTCTCTCTCTCTCCATGTCCATGTCCATACAGAAGCCCCAGAAGATTCAATTCCGGAGGTACAGTAAGCTCCCATTCAAGCTTAACATTTACACTACAAAACCGCCACTATTACGAGCGACATAAGAACGGTCCAAAGGTCAAACCACAGAACACACCTTTTTCTGTGTTCTGTGAGTCAAACAATATAGCTTGACAAGGAGCTTATTGTACTGAATAGACTATCGGAAAATCCAATTTCTGCAGTCACTGTACGAAAACATTACAACAATGACGCTTCACCTCTAGACTCATAACCAACATGGCTTCAGCAAGATGTGAGACGGGGACGTTATACTACCAGAATAAGCTACACTGATGATGCGTTTTTTTTTAAGGACTCGGCATCAACGTAAGCATCAAAGAATGATATAGAAGGACAGACCTTTTACCCTCTATCAACCCATGGCCCTACTCAACCAATCGTGGTTATATGGGCCGAAACAGCGGGAGATGTGCGCGGAACCTGCGTAATCGCACTCTAGCCGCGCACACTTCTTGACTCCCTACAAGTTATTTAAATCAACGTAAGCAGTCAAAAAAATTTAGGGGCGTTTATACGTGGAAGATTAACAAATGTATCCATAACACCAGTAGGATGATGAAGTCGGTATACTCGGTCAATCTCAACACAGACTAAATAATAGGGAGATGTTATAGTGCATACGTGTCTGCTTAAACAGGTGTACTCTTTGTTTCATCACTCGTTTCTCATCTTATCATGGACTCATCGAGAAGTTGTGAACGGTAGACGCTTAACATTATTGAAAAAAATTGTGTGAGTGCGTGAGCTGCAACAGCGGAAATGTCAAAACCAATACACGTGTGTAATTGTTTATTGCACGCGAACACTGAACACCCACGATCACTAATACATTATTTCATATGGCATCATTAAATCATATATTTGGGATTTTTGGAATTAAATTTTATGATTATCTGGTATATGGGATAGGTATAGAATCTTTCGGTGGTAATGGCAACAAATAATGATAAGTAATTTTCATTATCACATAACCACAGCTCATATTATGTCCCTACCGAGGGGCTTGAGCCTACCCTAAATTAGGTTGCTGAGAACTTAGTCAACCACATTGGCCCAGCGCGGGTTGGTTGACTTCACGTACACATTTGAACTTCTTAGCAGATGTATGCGGGTTGCCTCACGATGTTTTCCGTCACCGTTGGAGCGTCGGACAAATGTGTACATATGAATCAAATTCAAAATAAATAATTTTAGATATAATTTATTTCGTTTTAACACAATTTTTATTATAAGTATGTTACAATGTTACATGAAATACCTCATCATCATTATTAGCACAGCTTATATACGTCCCCACCGAGGGGCACGAGCCTACCCCAACTACATAGTTAAGTTACGGCGATTAGGCCTTAGTTAAACCACGCTCGCCCAGTGCGGATTGGTTGACTTCACATACACCTTTGAATTGCTTCGCAGGTGTATGCAGGTTTCCTCACGATGTTTTCCTTCACCATAGGAGCGTCAGATAAATGTACATATGAAATTTGTGAAACGAAAAACACATTGGTACATGGCAGGATCGATCGCGGGCCTCCCGATTCTACTCGAGGCACAGTCCAGTGCCGAGGTCACAGCGCCACCGACGCTCCTGACATGAAATACCTAATAATTATTTATTGGAACCTATTTCGTATTACTTTACACTATCATTTTAAAGCAATTAATAATTATTATTGTTTCGTTTATTTTTTATTTAAGAATACAATTACGTTTGTTGGTTAACCTTAATTAAATAATTTACAAATCTTGACCTTAAAAAGGTGAAATTATTTTTGTTTTGATTTATTTCGCAATATTCGTTGTTTCTGTGAGAGTCAAGATAAATTAAACGCATCCTCTATAGATCCAGACTAAGAAGCTACATTCTACAGTCGAACACTAATAGAAATGCATGAATGGCATATCAAGTCATTAGTGCACTATTTGGTGTAACTCAATTTTTAAGTAGATTCTCGCAAATTCATACTCCTGACTCCTGCGTGCGGCTAGAATAGAAGATAAAAATGTGTGTCGAACTAGGTTTTTCTTGAAATCGGAAGCATGTGCGTTTGTAAATGAGTAAATTATGATAACATTAAATTCTCGTTAGTCATAATCAGGATAACACAATACAATCTCATGAAATTGTATATGTTCGTTACTGCGTCTTTCAAGATTTTGATAGAAGCATAGCTTTAAAATGTAGATAGCTACATGATTTTGAACCGCAGCAGATGCAAGGTTGGACGTGAAAAATATAATCGTTAGACGATATGACATTGTCGACAACAGCTTCATAGAATCTGCCACAAGAATTTGTCGTGTTGGAAACTGACGAATGAAGCTTAGACTAGAAAATGCCAATATAACATACTATGAGGTATAGAATATGATGGTGCGGTTGTTCCTGTAATTCCCAAAGACACCTAATCGCGTATGATGTTCAAAGCTTCATGAATGTTCAACTCATGGCAAACTTAATTGATTAATATCCACAGTGGGACTCTGCGTGCACCATTTGTTATTACTTATTATGTACTGTCAACAGAGAGTATTTGTTTTATGAACTTCATGATTACTGCATTTTATTTAACTGTATATAAAATAAAAAAATAAAGAGTGCGATTTGAAAATTTATGACATCATATAATAAATTTAGCAAGGATATTTGCATCACAGTCATTCAGTCTGTAAAAATTGTCTGCATTGAACAATTTTAGATAAATATTTACCCAGCATAGAGTTTATTAGATAGAGTTAAAAATGGGATGTTTTATTTTTCATTCCAGTTACGACTATATCACAATTTTGAAATTATTTATTTCTTTCTGTCATTCAATGCCATTTCAACAAACATTTTACCAACGCTAGAAAATGCCTGCAGTTAATTGGAATCCACAGTTGAGTATCATTATCATTGTAATGTGGCAAAGTTGCGACATAATTTGAGCCAACTACTGTTTTAGCTCCTTATATTTGAATTGAAGTCTTATGTCCGTTTAAATAAAGTGATATAAATGTGAATGTTTAGCTTACGTTACTGTTACAAGGTCTACTACGGTAATAATGTAGGGTTGGTAAGCTCAGTTCTTGAATTCTTGAATATCATATATATGGAACGAAATTTAAATGTATTTGTTTTGGGAAATAATAAAACGATCGAATAAAAAAACAGGTAGCGACTGTTGATGAGATACTATTTTATTAACTTGAGCGGTATGAATTTGAGTAAGCGAAAAATTTACTTAACTGACGACAAATATTAATTAAAAATAAAATCCAGAAAGAGCTTACAAAAAGTGGGTTATGAATAATCGATTTTGGATATTAAAATTTTAAACGTGCGACAAAATTACTATGTGAGCGACTAGAAATACAGAGAGGGCATCTTTTTGTATAAAAGACTAAAGAGCAGGGGAACGGGGGGGCGCAGCCCCCCAACAGGGGGGCGAAACCCCCCGCCAAACAAAAGAAAATAGGGGACAAAATTGCCTACTGTAGGATAGGTTAGGTTCAGAACATGACCATGCGTAGACCATCCATGATACATTTTGAGATTAGGTTTGTGTAAATTTAAAAAATCCTCCTCCTCTCGTTAATAATTATCAAAAATTAAAAAAGAAATTGAACCAAAGTACTCTGCTCATTATGGTATTTTTCAAAGTGGTTTTTCTACTCAAAACACACCATAAATAAATCATTTGCCAAATACTGAAAAAAATGCAGGACCTAATATTTGAATCAGGTCGAATCGATCGAATTAGGTCGCTGAAATATTATGAAGCTTCTCATTTTGTAATTGAAGTGACTCGAATTGTTTATAAGTTACTGTTCTGTTGATTTATCGTTATTCGCAGTCAGTCGCTCAAATAGTAATACAATAACCCAAATTAATTATTTTTGTCTCTTAAAATTTTCATTTACAGTCACTCGTTTAAAAACTACCCTTTGTTTTTGATAGCATTCGTCAATATTAATTCTTTTTGTGCCATTGCGTATTCTATTACAACTTCTAATAGAGAGGGTTATGCTCGAAGTTTCGTCATCACAGCTCATATACGTCCCCACCGAGGGGCTCGAGCCTACCCTATGTTAGGGTGATTAGGCCTTAGTCAACCACGCTGGCTCAGTGCGGATTGGTCGACTTCACATACACCATTGAATTTCTTCGCTGATGTATGCAGGTTTCCTCACGATGTTTTCCTTCACCGTAGGAGCGTCACACAAATATACATATGAAATTCGAAAACGAAAAACACAGTGGTACATGGCGGCCTCGAACCCGGGCCTCCCGATTGGAAGGCAAGTGCCGAGTCCACATGCTCGAGGTTTATCTACTAAAATATAAATATCTAATAAAGTTGCAAAAATAAAATAAATATCTTATTAAGTTGCAAAATAATTTAATTCCAATTTTTTAACCGAATTCAAAAAAGGAAGAGGTTATTAATTCGATGCGAATATGTGTGTATGTAACGCGATTACGCCGCCAATTGTGGACCGATTTTTTTTTGTATTCGAAAGGGTAAAAAAGTCAGGATCTGATGATGGTAGTCATGCTTAGTCATGCATTGCCGAGCTTATGATGGAAGGATCCTTAACTTTTAGGAGTAAGAGGTTTTTTAAATACAACAGGCACCTATTGACTCTTTTTTTAAATACAGTAGGTATTAATTATGTATTGACCCTTTGTTGTATACTTGCTTCAATTGTCATCTTCGGTGTGCTGGTTACTAAAAAGACTGTCACTAAAAAGATAAAAATATTTCTTTACAAAAAAAAAACCGATTACAAAAACACTGAAAAGTTTAAATGAATATAAGAATAGGTACAGACAACATCACATTTCTATATTGAAGTCGGTGCCAAATGATGATCTCGTAGAAAGTCTTAGACCCTTTGGTTTTTAACACATAATGCATTTAAAATTTGGCACCGACTTTAATATAGAAATGTGATGTTGTCTGTACCTATTATTATATTATTTTTTACCTTTTAGTGTTTTTGAAGTCGGTTTTTATTTTTTGTAAAAAACATTTTTGCAACAATGATGCTAGCCATTACTTCTTCCCGCTGCTGCTGCTTCACACGTCTTCCATTAGATTAGAAAAATTTAGGCGGTACGCTGGCCAAATGGTTTTGTGTAAGTTTTTTAAGCGAGTTTTGCATCTCTTCACATGTATAATAAAATTGGGGTAGACTTCCCTATTCGACTCTTGCGACATCTAAATTCGTCATATCCATCTAATCCACGGACGGATGGACAATATCACTTTGACACAATTCTCTTATTGTACAGTCGCGGAATTTGAATGTTAGCAAGTTAAAGATTTTTTGATTTGGAGTGCTATGGAGCACAACACATATACATAGTTCGTATATTGGTATAACAACTAAATACTGATAAATCTTTAACCCGCTAAACATTTCAATTCTTTGACTGTACTTTTGTATGAGGTAGTAATGATATACATTACATGATAAAATTATACTGCACACATAGTAGGTTTTTCGATTGTGAATAAGTAAATATTATGGAAAATTAGTTGTGCCAGTTGATGGACGATCAAATCTAATACCTACTATTATTATCACTGCCATCATCATCAAACTACACCATTTAACTAAGTTCTGCTTGTTAGCCATCAAACAATTTTAACATATTTATATGGTTTGAATAATAAATCGTTCAAAAGACCGACAAAAACGTATTAGTATATACTATTACCGTAGTAGTACTTGATACATCCGAGATGTACTGTACGGAAACGAGCGTAAGGAATTTCTTCTTCTCATTAGACTATTTATTGCTATAAATCAAAGAATATCGTGTATTTCGTGTCAGTAAATACAATCAAATAATAAAAATCGATAAATACTTATTATGATATTCCCCGAAAATTCGTTTGAAGTGGCCAAATCATTCATATTATTGTTAGGGTTCTGTACTTCAAAAGGAAAAAAACGGATCCTTATAGGATCATTTCGTTATCCGTCTGCCTGCCTAGGTCCATACTCGGGTCTTCGGTCTGTTTCAGCGTTGAAAATATGAAATTTTTAAGTCAACGCGAACGCAATATGACTGTTTATGTCACATGTTTTTGCAAATTTTTCGATTTCACATAGGAATCAAAACCTTGGTATTATAAATAAATAATAAAAACTGAACATGCCTCTGGTGTCAGGCGGGGATTGAACCCGCGCCTTCCACCCGTAACGCGGACGTCAATCCACGCCTGACACCCGAGGCATATAGAGTTTTTTTTTATTATTTACTAGTGGGCCCGGCAGACGTTGTCCTGCTCGATTCTAGCGCCCCCTACCGGGTTCAACTTTACATTTAAACCTTCCTTGGACCTATTCGAACACACACAGAAAATTTCGTTAGAATCTGTCGAGCCGTTTCTGAGTTTTAGCGAGACTAACACACAGCGTTTCATTTTTATATATAAGAAGAAGAAGAAGATTTGTAATATCAATTTTAAAATTAAGCATGATGAATGCAAAAAATACATAATATTAAGAATCAAAACCTAATGGGTAGGTACTTCCCGTTGACCTAGAATGACATTTGGTAAGAAGCAAGGTCTTACAGCGCGTGTTAAGGGAAAAATCTGGAAACCGTTAATATGTACAGTACATAGTCAGGAACTTATTCCAGAACTGTTTTCAAATTTATATAGTTAGCTACCTAAGATTGTACAGAACCGTCGGTGCGCGAGTCCAACTCGCACATGACCGGTTTTTTTCTTTTATTCATGCAAAGGCTTAGAAGTTCCAGCAAAGCAAAAGGCGGCTATTGATTAGCTCTCAATTATTAATTATTCAAAACACATACAGGATCAATATTCAATATTCGATGACATATTGTCATCAACTAAAATACGTTGAAATATTTTTTCATACCAAAATAGTACAATTCTTAGTCCGCTGTAGGAAAATTGTTATTGAGCATTGAGCATTGTTATGACTGATTCATATATTATAAGATTTCATTTTTTACTGCAGATGAAAATTGTAAAAGGGTGTGTGATAGAGGTAACCTAATCGTGTTTTTGGGAAACTGTACTTTAAAAAAATGGGACAACCGCAGGACAAAATCGTGTATTATCGACCGTACTACAGTTTCCAAGGTCAACGAAAACCATGGCTAAATATTCTTGTAAATGTACTTGATACTTAACGATGGCCTAGAATAAAAAAAATGGCCAATTTCTTATAGTACATGAAATGGAAAATATTCGAAAACCGTAATATTATCGTTTCAACACAAGAAATCAAATTATATAAATTCGCAATTTCACGGCGAGCAAGTGATTATCTCTATTTTCTATAATGTTGTTGACTGTATTTAATTTTGTACTTGCTTTTTAAATTTACGTGTGTCTTATAAGAATTGAGATTATCTGTGCCACAAACGAGGAGATCCGCAGCAGAACTAAAGTAACCGACATTGCCTCGAAGGATTGCTCAGCTGAAGTGGCAGTGGGCGGGACACATAGCTAGAAGAACCGATGGCCGTTGGGGCCGAACGGTTCTTGAGTGGCGACCACTATCCGGACGAAGCTCAGTGGGTAGGCCCCCGACCAGGTGGACCGACGATCTGGCAAAGGTCGCGGGAAGCCGCTGGATGCGGACAGCACAGGACCGATCGTTGTGGAGATCCATGGTGGAGGCCTATGCCCAGCAGTGGGCGTCGTGCGGCTGAGATGACGATGATGATGTGCCACATAGTCTCGTTGCATTATGACTCATGGGACTCACTCGTACTGCGCACGTTCGACCGCATTTTACAAATGGCGCAATTTACTAATATTATGTGCTACCAGTGAGTCTTCATTTAATATCAAGTTTTAGAACTAAAGTATCTCAAACATTGATTGGGTCATCTTAGAAAAAGAATTCTAATAAACAAAGGTCTTTGACATATTGAAAAAACTAAGACTTAATTTGCCATTTAGTTTGGGAATCTGTAGTTAAAATAAGTTTAGTGAATGTGAAATATTGTGTTACTTTTTTCTCATTTTTAATTTTTCTTCATCACTCCAATTCTCTAAAAAGGGACTTATTTGAAAGTTTTGTATTTTAATAATAAAAAAACATGTTATGCTAAAATGCTGATTGCTTTATTGATTAAAAATTAAAATTAAAATGCTTTATTGAATTTACCTCTAAGCCTTTGAAGATAGCACAGATAACTTTGTTTCAACTCTTGTCAATTGCAGGGCAGAGATACTTTATAAAGGACCAGCAGGCCTATTCCAGATCTCATGGTTTTGCAAATGATATCATATGATATCATAGTGCAAAACAAAAAATACGATTTTCGGTCAGATTTTTGATCATTTGTTTATTATGACGACATTGAAATTATGCCATAGCGATGATAATAGGAAATGCAGCATTTCATGTCTCCTTTTTCTTAAATTTATACCATGTCCTACGATGAAAGATCCATAATTGGCCCGCAGGTTGTGATGTCATTATTTTTATACAACTTAGAAGAAACAGAAGATAGATATTATTATTTGCAGATAATACTTCAATAACTTCACCTAATAAAGGGATAACTAAATGTATAGAAGGTGTCTAACCCAATGCAAGAGAGGTTCACATCACTTGTAAATCTATACTTATTTTAATATTATACAGCTGAAGATTTTGTTTGATAAATAGATGACTGGATAAGAAACTCCGAAACATATTTTTTTGTCTCCTCTTTTAGATCGGCAATATTAAAATGGTATTTCACATTATGATTAAAAGCATATATTATGTTAAGCACCATTAAACAATAATTTTAATAATTATTGTACATCATCATCACAGCTCATATACGGCTCGAGCCTACCCTATGTTAGGGTGATTAGGCCTTAGTCAACCACGCTGACCCAGTGCGGATTGGTCGACTTCAAATACACCATTGATTTTCTTCGCAAATGTATGCAGGTTGCCTTACGATGTCACCGTAGGAGCGTCAGACAAATGTATATATGAAAATCGAAACGAAAAACACATTGGTACATGGCGGATCTCGAACCTCGACCTCCCGATTGGAAGGCAAGTGCCGAGTCCACAGCGCCACTGACGATCGAATTATTGTACAGCATTACCTCTAATGTTGACCTGGCACCCGCACGGTGAATCCATGGAATGTTAAATTATCGTCACTCTCTCTATGTTGAATAAAGTTTTTTTTGGACTTAGGCCATCTTTCACAAGATTGCTCCGTCCAGTGAGGGAAACCGAGTCGTCAATAGTCGACAAGGTTCACTGCGAGCAGATGGCATTGACCAGGGTCCGGTAACATGTTACTCGCAAGCCCTTACTTACCCTCCAAGTAAACTCAAATAATCATGCTAGTATAGTTATAGCTTATTACTGCCTTAAAACTCTGGCGAGCTGACTTATGCTCAGGAACAAATGCAACTCAACGAAATTAGACTGTGATCTTCTGTGGGGTGGAGCTATTCTCCAGTCGGGCTTGAATACGTTAGGAGACGGCGAACTTTGACCTCTACTAATGAGGCGGGTTCATACGTAAAGCGGTTTCAAGAAGTTCCCTTTGTATATAGAGAATGCGATTTGACGTAGCCCCCCAGTATTTTTGTAGGTATAGAAGTATGATAAGCGAGGTGATTCCTATATAACCACAGACGCGGGCACACTCCCACTGCGGTTTTAAAAAAATCTTATTTACTGGGTAAGGAAAAAAAAAGGCTTGAGTAGGTCGCTGCTGTGCTTGTTATTTATACTAATATTATAAAGCTGAAGAGTACTATACTTACTTACTTACTTAATATTATAAAGCTGAAGAGTTTGTTTGTTTGTTTGTTTGGTTAAACGCGCTAATCTCTGGAACTACTGGCCCGAATTGAAAAAATATTTTTATGTTGGATAGTCCATTTATCGAGGAAGGCTTTGAGCTATGTAATATAACGCTACGACCAATAGGAGAGGATAATCAATGAAAAATGTTGCTAAAACGGGAAACGTATAGAAGATATAACTAAGAACGCGTTGAAGTCTTTTATAAGGCGAAACGTAGTTCGCGGGCACAGCTCGTATCACATAGTGGAATTTTGTTTGAAACCATGTAAACTCGATGTTGTAGATACTTTAAATGGACAGGAGTGGACAGGGCTAATCAATAATATTATTATTTTTTAACTTATAGAATAGTTCGTGCAAGGTGGGTCAGAAAAATATCGGGGTGGCACCTGAGAGACGATGACCACATAAGATGGGACGTCCACACCGAGCAAGTGTTGGACTAAATGCAAAATGGTGGTAAAAAGTAGACATGGCTAAACTGGGGAAGGCCTATGTCTGAAGACGGGTAGCCCGAAGGCCGCATTAGAATTTCTCTTGCACCTATCTAGTTGTCAGATTCGTTACTTGACATGATTTTGACCCTCGATTGTTCAGTTTAGAGATACAATAAATATCGATATATCGACGCGTAAATATATCGATATCGACAAAACGCCGATATCGATATATCAGTATCGAAGATAACCCGATATTGTGACGAAATATCGAAAACCCAAATTAAAACAAAACCGAGAAAAATACTCTTACTGGCAACAGTGAAGTCAAAAAAAATATTCTGTGCTCGACTCTAATCTATTGTTGTAATCTGTGGTGAGTATATAGAGTGTGCGTCAAAGAGATACACTGTTGAATCAACAGTGTATAGCGAATGGTCATCCATCATGTTAACTTTACTAAGGAAATTTCCGAATTTCTCTCTAAAACTATAGTAAACCAGAGTAATGTACAGCGAATAGTCACCATCATAGCCCATCGTGTAGAGGGGCTATAAAACTACATTGGATTTTAATAAGCTTTTAAAAAAGGAGAAATATCGATAAAATATCAATATATCGGCGTACTAGACCGATATATCGATATATTAGTATCGAATTAATTCAATATAATAAATCGATATTTTTAAAAACTTCGCAACCCTAGTTCAGTTCCGTTACAAATCAGTTGTTGAAGATAATGTTGATAAATATTTCGTTATGATTAAACATTGAGGGTTTAACATACTTAAATGAAAATGTCATAGGTAGTCAGGAATAGAAAATCATAAATATTAAGTAAATTTTCTTGACCTTTGATATTTAAATTATTAAAAAATTGCATATTTTCCTGCATCTTTCATTACGAAAACAAACATCTATCCACAATTACGCTTCATAATTATCAACTGCATCTTAATTCACAGAGTCGCGTTGCATTTTGCATTAGATTCTAGTCTCGTGGACTCACGCGCAAGTTTCGCCGTACAGTCGCCTCGTGAGATTGCAACCACCAGCAGGGCAGACACCAAAACAAGCCTCTCACACATGTTAGCACCAAACCACTGCCGTAGTCGGCTCAACAACACAGTCTAACTGGCGGCCGGCCCTGCGCGCGAGTTGCGAGTTATGTAAATTGGAACAAGTTCTTTCTCATTTTCGGTTGCACAAATTCGGCCAGCTCTTTGCCAATGTGAAGCCTGATTTTCACGGTACGCTGCCCCTTAATCCGTTCTATAAACGAATCAAATACTACAATGGAACTGCGTGAATCTTGTTGCGTTCTAAACTTGATAATTGTACAATTAGCGGTTTAATTGTTGTTTTATTCATTTATAATATGCGTCGGGCATGCGTATTCTGATGTTCGTATGATTTCATTTCAGGTGGTTCTTTATTCAAAGTTACAAATCATTGTTTCTTGAATTTTTAATTGAAAAATAAATTGCAACTCAAAATGGAATATTTTGATTATCAGCTTAAGTTGAAAATCTTATTATTAGTAAGTGAAAACTTATTTTCTTCCGTTTTAGCATCAGTCTTGTTTTTCTTTTTCTGTAAGAAATTGTTTCTCTTATTATATCACGCATGTATAATTTGGTACAAGATTCAATAATTCATTTTCAACAAAATATTTATAAAATAGGTAAGCCTCGAGTTTGATGACATAGAAACGGGCTCTTGATTTATTAATTTCTTACTTTCTGCAGCCCCGTATGACATATTACAACCATATTTCACCCCGGGTTTCTGCTCCATGAAAGCCCATGAT
Organism: Schoenobius gigantellus; assembly: GCA_963935595.1. Taxonomy (NCBI): domain Eukaryota; kingdom Metazoa; phylum Arthropoda; class Insecta; order Lepidoptera; family Crambidae; genus Schoenobius; species Schoenobius gigantellus. The sequence goes on along the minus strand of OZ012553.1, from coordinate 23,648,237 downwards.
TTGTTTCCCTCTTTATAGTCCATTATGTGCGTCTTTTCTAGTCACTTTTGCTAATAAAAATAGCGGTGTCTTTGTCACTATCTGTAGTTAAAGTGTAACAATATACTTTGTTGCTTTTGAATATTTAAGCAGTTTTCAGTTTCAAAAATCCTTTATTCAATAATTTAAAAGCCATCATAAATACATACAGTCTACTTTCAAAATATTAAGCAGTATTAATATTCAGGGAAGTCATGATTTATGAACAAAATGGTATTAGGTAGTTAATTAATTATTTAATATGCCTGTCAATATATTTTGACAAGATGTTGCATCTTGTACAATAACTTAAAATAATTTTTATGTCTGGCAACACAGTCATTGTTCACAACATAATAGCCTCGGAGGAAACACAGTAGCAAAATTACCAAATTAATTCACGTCCTCTGAGGTAGCTAACATTGAATTAAAATTGGTAGTTAGGTACTTTACTATGCAGGCAAAAATTTAATGGAGGAGTTTGCATGGCTTTTTTATAGAAGGTCTAACAAATGACTCCATTCCACCTGGTGATAAGTGGAAACAGAATTCAGTTGCGATGATAGCTTACGTACCATTATCACACATAGTAACAAAGACAGCATCATTGTTTTGTTTCGTCAGATAGCGGTGAGATAGACACTTCCTATATAGTTGAAGAGAAACATCAATTTTTCTTCCATCGGCTGCATGGTTGTCTTATGTGGAATTGAGAAGAGATATTAATATTACTTCGAACGGCATCAAGATACGATTCAGAAAAATTAACCTGTACGGCAATAGTCAAAGTCATTTTCTATTGATATTTCTGTAATAGAAACCATACACAAATAATGGAGCTAACAGTAGCACGTGACAGAAATGTCATAACTAATATAATCATTTTTTTACTCGCAATCGCATACAATATACTATACTTTATATTATGGAAAACTGAGACTGAGTCTAGGCATACTATTTATGCACTTAGTGACGCTAATTTTCCGCAGTCGTTCCGTAGCAAAAATGTATGGAGATAACATTAGCTGCGGAAAAATTTGCGTGAGGTTGTCACAAGCTAATGTCATTTCCATACATTTTTTCTGCGGAACGACTGCGGAACAATTTATTATTAGTGTGTGGCTTTTATCTAAGGGGTAATGATGAGCTTCGGTGGCGCTATGAACTCGGCACTGGTCTTCTAATCGGGAGGTCCGGGGTTCGATCCTACCATGCGCCAATGTATTTTTCGTTTTTTGAATTTCATATGTACATTTGTATGACGCTCCTACGGTGAAGGAAAACATAATGAAGCAACCTGCATACATCTGAGAAGACATTCAAAGCTGTATAAGAAGTCAACAACGACAAGCAAGGCCAAAATTGCTTTCGAGTGGCAACCATCGGTTGTCGGCGAGCCGGCGAGCCCGCGGACGTCCCGTACAGACGTGGCGCCGGAGCGTGGATTGTGAGCTACGAGCAGTGGGACTAAGCTGGAGTGAGGCCAAGATAGTCGCAGCGGACAGAAAGGCGTCAGGGTATGGGGTGTCTTAGGAACAGCAACAACAATATGAAGTCAACAAATCCGCACTGGGCCAGCGTGGTTGACTAAAGCCTGAACACCCTTACTTAGGGTAGGCTCAAGCCCCTCGGTGGGAACGTATTTGAGCTGTGATGATGAAACGTCATATTCTTATAGCAACATTTTAGTTACAATGTGATTGTTGATTCGATTTTCTAGTAATAGCTTATTGCGTGACCCACACTTACGTACTCATGTTTCCGTTCGTCCATCCGGCCATTCCATTGAGATCTCAGCCCCTGGGTCACCTACTGATTCTTGGGGTTTTCTCTTCTCTTCTCCTTTCACTGATGATTGGGGTGGCCTTTAGTTTACCCACTTTTAGGTCAAGCCTTGTAGTCAAAGATCGGGCCAGCGTCAAAAACCCAAATCTTCATATATAAATTCAATATAATATGGTTTGCAGCTACTCGTTTGAACTGTATTTTTGATGCTGAATATGGAAATGTTGATATTTGGCACCCTAAGACCTAGACCTAGAGTCATACTACTAAGGACTAAGGGCCAGATACGATATTATAATTGGGATGATGACTGAATTCAAATTTTTACGTCTCGTCATTAAATATTAAAATACCGTGGAAAAAGATGCAGTCCTGTGAAATAAGAATTAAAATCGGCTAAGAAATACATTAGATACAAGTATTTTAAGTTGTTAATTTGAAGGCGATTAGACAGAGAGATCCGACATCAACCGTGACGTCATAGTTGAGTACGGCCATATAAACTCCTTGTAAATTGCCGTTTTGCTAGAAAGAGATGGAGAAAAATCTTTAATACCTTATATCTTGGTTGTTTTTACAGTTATTCGAAAACCGATCTTTTCTTTCTGTTTATTATATGAATGAGCTTCTATTAAAGCAAAACAAATTTTTTAGTCATCTAGCCTATTAATAATAATATTTCGTTTCCAACCGCAGCAATGCTCAAAGAGTACAGCACTATGGACCTAACAATATTGCCCTATTTTATCATGGCCGCTGCTCATGAGAAAATGGGGAGAATATTTCGTTTCCAACTCCATTAATATGGGCTCTTTCCACTAGAATCCCCCTTTTTTCGAGGGGAATGGGTGACCGCACCGTACTCACCGTTGGCTAGACGACGAGCGTGTGTGGGGCTCTTCCGGCAGAGTGCCGGGCCTACCCACTAAACCCCCCGGTGTTCTCCTTGCCTTTATGTGACTAAGGGCCACTAGAATCCCCTAGCCCAGTCCCCCGAGGTTACAGAAAACTCATTTTTGTACCTCAGTCCCTCAGGGGATTATACAGCACTCACTGTTCCACGTCAGTCCCCTATGCCGTGGACTCAACTTTACTAATAAATGCATTTCCTTATTTCGAGATAAAGATATATTTTTAATACTGGCTACTTAAAGACTTGTATTGACTTGAAGTGGTATTGATTGAAACATCTCAATTTGTGTAGTAACCTGGGGACTGGGCTAAGTGATTCTACGGCCAAGATGCTTAATTTGGGTATCAAACGAAAGGGCTTGAACAGAAGAATGCTATGAACCTTGCAATATTACCCTAAACTCAATATGGCCGCCGCTCAAAGATGACGGATTAAATTTACTTTTTAACACCATAATATGGGTGTGCTTGAAATTATCAATTATGCCCGATTGCAATAAATAAAACTCAGAGGTAGCCTTGATGATAACCGTTTATGACCAACCAATAAAATATAAAAAAAACGTATATCAAAAACTGACAAGAATAAAAATATCAAAAACAACAATAAAAAGGTAAAAGTACACAAAGAATATAAAGAAGATCTTAATACTAAAAACTGTCAGTAACATCCTCCACCGCCCTGGCGGAGCCGACTAGTCCAGGGCATTGGTTGACGTCAACTGGCAGTTTGACCACTTTGGTCACAGGGCGAAGCAGAGGGCCGCCGCGAGTGGTAACCTCAACTACGCGAATAACTCCATCCTTACCAGGATGGATGGCAGAAATCCGGCCACGGGGCCAGGTGCCTCTTGGAAGAGTTCCGTCCGAGATCAGTACAAGGTCACCCAAGCAAAATTCTTGCGACCGACTATTCCTCGGCGACCTCCTGGGAGCGATTAGTGGAAGATATTCTTTCACCCAGCGCGACCAGAACATATCGGCTAGACACTGGGACTTCCTCCAATCGCTTCTACTCAATAAGTCTCCACTATCTGTTTTAATGGGATGGTGTGGTGATGATGATCCTATTAAAAAATGAAATGGTGTTAGAGCTTCGGGGACGATAGGGTCAGTAGGTACATTAGTCAAAGGTCTGCTATTTATTAGGGCTTCGGCTTCGTGCATGACGGTAGTGAGAACCTCTTCTTTCGGTACACGATCGCAGAGCAAAGCTCTCAATGCCACCTTCACAGTGCGGACCAATCGCTCCCAAGCCCCTCCCATGTTCGGGGCACCAGGTGGGATAAACTTCCATGAAATATGGTTGTTGGCGCATTCATTTCCAAAGCAGTCCTGGTATGATTTCAGTAAGACATTATTGGCTCCGACAAATGCTGTGCCATTGTCTGACAAGATTCTACAAGGGGTTCCCCGTCGAGCGATAAAGCGACGCAGCCACATTATTGCAGCATCTGTAGAAAGGCTATGGACAATTTCTAGATGTATAGCACGTGAAGTCAAGCATGTAAATAAAGCGATATAACGTTTCTCTCGTCTTCGTCCTACTGCGACCAAGATAGGACCCATATAATCCAAACCCACAAACGTAAATGGTCGCCTATGGTGGGCTAAGCGTTCAACTGGTAAATCTCCCATCGGTGGTGGAACAGGGTTTGAACGAAGAATCACACACTGCGTACATTGCTGGAAAACGGTTTTGATAAGGTTGCGTAAGCGAAGAATCCAGAACTTCTGGCGTAATTCATTGATGACCAAATCATTAAGTCCATGTCCAGCCTTTTTGTGGTAGTGAGTCACCAGGAGCTTGACCGTTCGGTGTCTGCCATCTAAAATAACAGGTTCCTTGAATGAGATTGGAACATCGCGGACAGCATGTATTCTTCCAGCCATTCGGATCACTCCATCGCCATCTAAGCGCGGTGATAAATGCGCAATTCGGCTGTGTCGGTTTACTGGTTGTCCCAATCGGAGCGATTGTAGTTCTTGACTAAACGACTCTGCTTGGCTGCGCCGAATGATGTGTAACTCTGCCGCTAACACGTCTTCGGTATCCAACGGGGAAATCGATGAATGAGATGGTGATGAATGACGTTGGCGATTACAAAATTGAGGTTGATTTAAACTTTGATTAAAACTATGTTGATTGCGAAGGGTTCTTACAAACTGATGGGCGCGAGCGGTCGCGCGAATCATTCGCAACCAACTACTAAAACGTGACGGGTTTGCTGCCAGATAAAACAAAGCGGACAAAGGTTGATCAATAATTGCGCAAGTTTTTATATATTCAGTCTTAAATTCACTTGTGTAATGATGGTCACTGACAGATGGGAGATTGGAAGTGGGTTCCGATGGCCAATACTCTGGATTTTCTAGAAGAAAACTAGGTCCACCAAGCCATCGCGGAGAAATGTGAGAACTTTGGCGGGTCGCATCATCAGCAACATTTAAAGAAGTGGGAATCCACTTCCACTCCGAAACCTCCGTAGTTTCAGAAATTTCCCCCACACGATTGGCAACGAAAGGTTTCAATGAACGTGCTTCTGCTCGAAGCCAACCAAGCACATTCATGGAATCAATCCAGAAAAATCTTTTATGAGACATATTGGACACGTTGTTCACAAGACATGCCACCGACCCCTTGAATTTGAATGATACCATCATGGCCGTATAGACCTAACTTATTGGCTGTACTCGAATCTATCAATGTTGCAGTCGATCCATCATCTAATAGCGCGAACGTATCGATATCACCCCGCGGTCCCCTGACTACGACAGGAATTATTTTCAGGAGAACCTTCCGTAGCTGAGATGTCAGTGAACAAACATAAGTGTGTTCAACCGGCTTTTCGATACGATAATCGTTACAACCCGAGTCAACCGGCTGAGCACTATCACTTTCACCAACATCTTGTGTCACAGAAACACGTTCGGGAGTAATTAGTAATTTCGCATTATTTGATGCTGATGATGAATGTGTTTTAGCACCATGTAAAAGCGGATGATGATGCCGCCTACAGTTATCTATGCCACATACCTTATTCATAGAGCAAAGACGCCAAACGTGAATTTTATTACTCAAACATTTAAAACAAACTTTATTTTTTTGTAGAAATAAAACTCTTTGGTCAACCGGCATAGACATAAAACTTTGACATGCTTTTATGTCATGGCTTTGACTATGGCAATATAGACATGTGTCAGTTACTTCAGTCACGAGTACCTGACACTTTCTGTCATTGGAATTGTTATGACATTTATGAATATTATTTACATGTGGATATTGTGATACTGCGAAATTTTGTTGGGAAACTAAACCGAAACGAATATGATTTGAAGATTCGTAACGAAGAAAATTTGATAACAGCTCAATTTTGGATACATTACCTGCATGTTCGGCTGCATAGCGCGTCCACAATGTACGCAACAACGGAGTCAGTTTTAATAAAATACTATTGTAAATTTCGGGTGAATAAAGATATTCTGCTTGGCCTAAATGTTTTAATATCGACACTAAATTATGAACTTTACATGATATGGTGTTTAAATCTTTAAAATCAGTTTGAAGTTTGGGCAACGCACGTACTGTCGCTAATTCTTCTAACACGATGAGCTCTGGTCTCCCAAAACGCTCTTGCAGAGCATCCAGGAGTTCATCTGGACCTTTTGCAGTTAGCGACAGAGCAGAGAGCGCCATAGCTGCCTCTCCACGTAAGGCAGAACGAATACGAGCTAGATTCTCTAAAGATGAAAACGACGAGCATGTTTGATAATAAATTTGTTTAAAAGCTATCCAATCTATCGCCTTGCCACTAAAAGGGGGTAGGGTAAGCGATTTTGGTCCATGACCTAGAGAAACGATGGCTTGGGCCAAATCCCTAACTCCTTCACAGTGATGAGACGATGATGTTTGAGGAATTTTATTATTTGGTAATGACGATGAGTAATTTAAGTTGCTAGTAGTAGGTAAACCTGTACTGCCGGCCAGAGGAGCACTAAATGAGACTTGCTTGTTCAGCCCCACTGGATCAGTTTGTGGCGTAGCTGTTGTCATTGGTGTAGGTTCATGCTCGTTGGTGACATCATTTGCTCTGAACGTGACAACTGGTCCCACTGCTTCAGGAACGGGAGGCGGAACGATAGTTGTATCATTATTTTCATGAGTACTGTGAACCCACGATAAAATGGAATTAGTACGAGATCTAGAACTACTTTCTATATCAGATAATTCGGCTGCTAAAATTTTATTTTGAGCGTCTAGTTTTAACTGAAGTAGACGTTCTTTTTCTTCCACAATTTTTAAAACTTCTTTGGCATGACGAGCTTCCGCTGCTAGACGTTTAGTCTTAGATGATCTTGATGATGCATGAGAACGTTGTGATGATAATGGATTATTTATTACTGGACTTACGACACCTGTTGTCATAGTAACACCTAACGGATGCGACACTTTTGGACCAGGTCCTAACATGTAGGTAGACTGTCCTGGATCCCTGTAGCTAATTGTTCCAGTTCCTAAAACGGGAGAACATTGGACCGGAACAGCGCTAATCTCACGAGGTGAAGTTACCTCTGGAACGTTGTGCAAATCAGACATAGTTGAAAATGAAAATAAATAATACGTACCTGTGGTTCTATACTAACCTTTTCGAAGGACCTTAAATGTGCATGAAACTATCAATTATGCCCGATTGCAATAAATAAAACTCAGAGGTAGCCTTGATGATAACCGTTTATGACCAACCAATAAAATATAAAAAAAACGTATATCAAAAACTGACAAGAATAAAAATATCAAAAACAACAATAAAAAGGTAAAAGTACACAAAGAATATAAAGAAGATCTTAATACTAAAAACTGTCAGTAACAATGGGTATCATATGATAGGTCATGATGAGTAGATCATTATGAATCTAGCAATATTGATCTTATTTTGACATGGCTACCGCTGAAAAATGGCGTATAAAATGTGGGTTTTTTTATACAAGTTGGCAAACAAGCAGCTTGCCCACCATATAGTAAATCTACAGTCGCCTCTAGTGGATGTGGTTCCTGTAAGAATTATAACACTTACATAATGAATAACAACACTTATAAGGACGCCAACATTGCAAACTTATGACATAACATGTCAAGTCTCAGTACCCATTAATTTTACTGTCTGTCGTCGTAGGTACCCTTGAAACTGGAACACAGCAGTGCGAGAGCTGCTGCTTGGCGTTAGAAATAGGTAAGGTAGAGGTACCCATGCAGAATTCTCCGGTACCGAGTTCCACTCTGGCAAAAAGTACGTAGAGTACTATCATTAGTACGTAGAGTATTCTAAACCTCAAATATTGTGTGAGTATTCATTCAATGTGCAAATATTCAAATAAGCAAAACTTTGCTTAATTTATTCGACAAAGATCAGTTTTTGTTTCGTAAAAATTGTTTACACAAATTGTAAAATTTCATAGTAAAACGCCCCCTTTATAACTTTTTTATTATGTAGGTATGTTAAATCATTAGATGGTTTTAACAAACAAGGGATATTTTATACAGAATTTTGCATTTTCTTTAAAAATGCTAAATTAATTGAAAAATGAATAAAATCAATGAAGTTTTCGTCTCAGGCGGTTTTCGTCTCAGGCGGCTGTTGAAGACGAGGGTTCCACCCTCGTCTTCAACATATAGTGTTGATATCTTACCTTGACCACTTGGCAGTTCTTTATTGATTTATTCCTTTTCTTTTTAACTAAGAAAACCTTATAATAAAAAGCAAAAATTTGTAAAATACATAAAAACAAAAAATGAATAATGGAAGAATAATAATAATACATTTTTCGTCGAAAAAATTAATAATAATAATAATAATAATAATAAACCCTTTATTGTACAAATATTCATGACAATGGGATACAAATGTAAAAAAAAAATGTACAAATAGGCGGCCTTATTGCTAAAAAGCAATCTCTTCCAGGCAACCTTAAGATAGGGAAATAGGAAAAAGGACAATCAAGGGGAAGGGGGAAGAAATAGGAATAAAAATTGCTTGTGTGATAGGGAAGGGATATAAACCACAGTATAGTGGTTAAGGATTTGTGGATAGGAAGTGACTACGAACTAGGGATTTGAAAGAATCTAGCGTACGCGCTCTCTTAATACTCTCAGGAAGAGAGTTCCATAGCCGGACGGCTTGAGAAGGAAACGAGTACGTCAGAAAATCAGTCGAGCGAGGCGGAATGTCAAGGGATAAAATGTAATTGGATCGCAAATTACGACTCGACGAAGCGGACCGAAAAGAGAAATGAGACTTAAGATAAGGTGGAGATATTGGATGGAACAGAATATTGTAAAGAAGGGATAAGACATGTAAGTCTCTACGTTGTTGAATTCGGAGCCATTTGAGTTGAGAGCGATAGTAAGAAACATGGTCAAATTTTCGTAAATTAAAAACAAATCTAATGGCCACATTTTGTAGACGCTCCAGCTTGTCGAGAAGCTCCTCAGACAGATCCACCCAGGCACAATCAGCATAATCGAGCAGTGAAAGTAGGAGTGATTGTGCTAATTCTATTTTAGTACTAATCGGAAGAAAGTTACGAAACCTGTTGAGTGAACCATAAGCAGCGAAGAGCTTCTTGCGAACAGCTTCAACTTGCGGTCGCCAAGATAAGCACTGATCAAATACTAAACCTAAATTTTTTACGCATTTGCTAAAAGGAACAATAGTACCGCCAAATACTACCGCTGGCAACAAACTATAATCAGTCCTTGAAACAAAATACGGACTGCCAATAATAATTGTTTGAGATTTTGTAGGATTAATGATAAGTCCATATGATTTGCTCCAGTTGTCGATCAACTTAAGATCGCTGTTAGTTTCGGTGATAGCATGTGAGAGATTTGATAATGTTGCTTGCGTGTAGATCTGCAAATCATCAGCATACAAGTGATAGAGACACGAAAGTTAATGTGTAATGGAATTAATAAATATAGAGAAAAGAAGTGGAGACAATACGCCACCCTGAGGGACACCTGCATTGATACTGCACCAGTCAGAGAAGGAGTCCTCAATGCGTATACGTTGCCGGCGCCGTTAAAAATTAGGCATACTTACTTACTTTCTCTTACATACTCGTATGTGCTGTGCACATTACAAAGACTTACTAATACTAAATTTTTTCATTTGCTATGTAAAGTTAACATTTTCTTACCCGGAAACAATCTGATGGTTTTCGCTTTATCTCTATATTGTGAACTGATTTATTACTTTACTTATATAATTTTCCTTGAAAGCATTACACAGCTGTGCAGACAAAGATCTTTGTATTTGATTGATTGAACAAAATGCGAATAAACATGTAAATATTCCTTGAACGCTTCAATTTACAGATAACACGAAAGCGAATTATTATTATTCTTATTGTTGGGGCTATGCAACTTCAATGAAGCTGTAGTCACTGCGACCTAAAAGATCTATTGTGACTCGCCGCCAAGTTACAGTATCTCTTTTAGCCTGGCCGCCACCAGGAAATCCAAGATGGCTCTGGCTTTAAGAGTTTTCAGTTCCCCTGGGCTGACTAAGTGTCTTCCCAGGTGGATACTTCGTTTGTGACTTAGAGGTCCACAATCGCACAAGAGGTGTTGGGGTGTTTCACGCTCCTGTTCGCAAAATCTGCAAATATCAGATTCACTTAATTTCATGTGAAATTGGTGTCTGTTTAGCTTGCAGTGACCAGTTAAGGCCCTAACAATCGCACCGGTGTTCGTCCTACTGAACTGTAAAAGTTCAGTAGTTCGTTTTTGCGAGTATCCTTCTATCAAGGTTTTAGCGTGTACTAATCCTGGTTGGTTTAGCCAGTATTTTTTTGATTCGCTTAGAAGGTTTTCCTTAAGGAGTTGCATGGCATGACGTTTCGAGATGCCACAGAAAGGTTCTGGACCTATCTGTTGACCCTCCGCTCCAGCCCTTGCAAGTTCATCGGCCTTTTCATTACCGACGACACCTGAATGTCCTGGTACCCATTTCAGAATAACTCTGTTCTGTTGTCCCAGGTCATTTAGTTTATTTACGCAGTCTGTCACCAGTTTCGAATATATAACATTCGATTGAATAGCGTTAAGAGCTGCTTGGCTATCTGAAAAGATATAAATGGTTTGGTTTTTGTAGTTTCGTTGGCGATTAGCTTCTACACATTCTATGATGACGTACACCTCCGCCTGGAATATAGTAGCGTGTTGACCAAGATTAACGCTTTTGTTAAAGCTCGGTCTGACACCATATACCCCGCATCCTACATTTTGACCCATTTTGGAGCCGTCTGTGAACCAAACTAGGCTTCCAGCCTTACAGAGGTTATGATCTTCCGCCCACTCCTCTCTGCTTGGTAGTTCCACTGAGTAGTTTTTAGTAAAATTACAGAGTGGAAGCATGACATCTGTAGTCATAGCTAGTTGTTTTTGTTCAAGCACTGTTTGTCGCAGTGACCTCAATGCTTGAGAGTACCAGTTTACCTTCCCAGTGCTTTCTATTCTATAAATGCTAGCTTTCGCCTCCTTCACTATAAATAGATGAAGGGGCGGTAGGTTCAGCAGGGCATTAAGCGCAGCTCCTGGGGTTGCAGACATGGCGCCAGTTACCATAAGGCAAGCTGTTCGTTGTAGACCGCCTAGCTTGTTGATAATTGTCACTTGCGTGACTTTTTTCCACCAAACCACGCAGGCATATGTTACCATAGGCCTGACGATCGCAGTGTACATCCACAGGGCGATTTTTGGGTTTATGCCCCATTTCGCTCCTGCTAAACGACAACATATTCCTAAAGCACTTTTTGCCTTTTGGATTACATTGTAAATGTGACTATTCCACGTCAATTTTTGGTCGATCGTAACGCCCAAATATTTGACTTCTGTGGAAAAAGGTATTTGAGTCCCCCTTAAAACAGGATTTACCAGCTTGTTTAGCTTGCGCTTTCTGGTAAAGGGAACTATCGTCGTTTTGTTTGGATTTACCGACAATTTGTTCTCAATGCACCATCTATCGATGATGTTAAGAGATTTTTGTAGTATAGATGAGACAGTGCTTTGGCAGGGACCAATGACGCATGCTACAACGTCATCTGCGTAGCCCTGAACATCTAAATCCTTTTCTGAGGCTTCAGTTAACAAGCGGTCAATAACAAGTGACCACAGTAGTGGCGATAGGACGCCTCCTTGTGGACACCCTCTTGTTGTTTTGAAGCCTTTTACGGTTCCGTGAAGACTTACACTGATAATTCTGTTAAGGAGCATCGATTCAATCCAACGGGTTGTTGTTTTATCAATCCCCTTGTCGCCCATTGCCTTGGAAAGGGTTTCAATGGTTACGTTATCGAAGGCTCCTTTTATGTCTAGGAAAGCACAGAGGGCTATTTGTTTATCTTCTAGAGCCCGTTCTATCTTGTCGGTTAGTTCGAGCAAGGCAGTTTCTGTAGATTTTCCTTTTAGATAAGCGTGCTGCTTTGCATGCAGAGGACGTTTTCTTAGTGGTCCGTCTCTAATGCATACGTCAATGACCTTTTCCATACTTTTCAGTAGGAAGGAGGTGAGGCTTATGGGTCTAAAGGACTTTGGCTGCGCGTAGTCCTTTTTACCAGCGAACTTTTACCATAGTCCAATTTTCTGGTATATATCCCCAGGCATAACTAGCTCTGAAGATCTTTACCAGAACCGGAGTAAGGATATTCTTACCCTGTTGCAGCAGAGCAGGAAAGATATCATCCTCACCCGCGGATTTAAAAGGTTTGAATGAATCTATAGCCCATTCAACTTTGTTAGGTCTGATATTCATCGCTGCTCTTCTCCAGTCTTCATTACTAGGCCTGAGAGGCAGTTGTGAGGAGCAGCCCTAATAGCGATGTTAGACGCTAGTACTGATCCAGGGAAGTGCGTTGACGCCAATAGTTCGAGGGTCTCTTCCGCTGTCTCAGTGAATGTTCCATCTGGTTTCTTTAGTAGTCCCAGTTGGTTGGTAGGCGATTTTGCTAGAACCTTATGGATTCGAGCTCCTTGAGGGAGTTTAGTAATCTCCTCGCAGAACTTTTTCCATGAAAGTCTTTTCGCCCTCCGTATTTCTTTATTGTAGGCAGTTAAGGCTTTAGAGTACGAGCTCCAGTCTTTGGTCAGCTTAGCCTTATTGAACAGCCTGCGTGCTTCATCTCTTAGTTTACTGAGTTTTGCGTTCCACCATGGTATTTTGTTGTTCCTCTTAGTTTTTAGAGGACAGCTCTCTTCATACAAGGCTGTTATGGCTTCAGTAACTTGATCCACAACATACTCCAGCGATTCAAGAGATCGTATGGTTTTAGGGATATCGCGGAGTCTGTCTTGGAGACTTCTCCTGTAATGGTTCCAGTCTGTGGCCTTTGCATCCCTAAAGGTAATGGTTTCGTACATGTTTGATGTGTTCAATACGAAAGTAATGTGTCGGTGATCGGACATTGAAACTTCGTAACTAACTTGCCAGTCGTTAATCGTCCTGGATAAATTGTTAGTAGCAAGAGTTAAATCAAGAACCTCCTGCCTTGATCTAGTTAAAAAGGTTGGTACGCAGCCCTTGTTAACTATTTGAAGACAGTTAGCTAGGATAAAGTCATATAATAACTCACCCCTTGCGTTGATACCTGAGCTGCCCCAGTTGGTGTGATGCGCATTCGCGTCGCACCCAATCAGAAGTTCGGCGTTGTGTTCGTTTGCGTACTCGACCACTTTCGCCAATCCTTCGGATGGGTCGTTCTTCTCACCAGGCAGGTAAGCGGAGCAGACGATGAGGCGTCTATTACCGCTCTTGGTATTCACGAAAGCTGCAATCAGGTCATCGGTGCATAGCCCTGGTATACATAAAAAGTCAACGTTATTATTGAATAAGATACACGCTCTTGGCTTGATTCCACCGACGTTATATACAACCTTACCAGCAGAACCAAGTCCGGATACCGTGTTGTTGTTCGCTAGCCACGGTTCTTGGATTAGAGCGATGTGTAAGTTCTTCTCTGTGAAGATTTTTTCTAGCACCGCTGTAGCGGCTCTAGCATGGTGCAAATTAATTTGAACCACATGTGTGTTATTTGTGTTTTTGTGTAGTTGTGCCATTGTGTGTTGTGTGGTGTGTGGTGTTTTGTAAAGTGTTCGTAAGTGGCGTTTTATGACCGTTTGCCAGGTCTTTGGACGTTAGGACCGTCCTTGACCTTGCTAGCGGTTTTCGTCACTTGTGGCTGTCCTATTTTGGTCCTTTTCCCCGAAGGTGGACCTTTAGGACGCTTATTAGTTCCCGAACTCCCGGGCTGAGGCTCTCCGCTATTGCGTTGGCTCTCAGCCCCAGAGTTTGGGTCCTTTTGTAATGTCGGTGGCCTAGTGTGACCTGCCGGCAGTTTCTTTGCTCCAGAGGAGCTAGGTTTGCTTTTCTCATTCGCATTCGTTGAGATGTTTTCTCCTTGAATGCGAATAAGAACTTTCTTAAACCCGAGCCGCGGCCTAAAGTCCAGTGCGTGCAAGGCCTCAACTGAAGCATCATCGACCGAAAGGGCGATGGTGATTCCGTCCCGTTCAGTCTTGACGCTTAGCACCTTCCACATACTGGTCCTTAGTCCGTTTTGCTTCTCCAGAAGTCGTATTGCGTCTTTTGGAGATTCGGCCTCGGATTTAGGAACAAAGAGTATACCAATCCTGGCCTTGGGCAGTTCCTTTTCACTCATGAGTGAAAGATCAGCCTCGGGCCATGGCTTGATAGCCCCAATGTTCCGTTCTAGCCAAGCCCGGCTGTATTCATCCTTAACGACGATTTGAAGCCAGCCCGGCTTAAAAGTGCAGCCCTCAAAACTTGGGCCCGCCTCATTCCCAGGGTCGTCTATTATCGCCCTAAGAATGCCACGCTTAACAAGCCCAAGTTGATCATCCGACATGGGTTCCGTGTTACGGATCCCCACTCGGCTGTCCGTGAGGGCGTCTTTAAAAGACTTCGCTGTCGATGGACCTGCCATTGGCGTACTAACAGCAGAGGTCCCAGTACCAGTCGTTTGGAGCGCCCCGGCGGCTGAGCCTTCGCCAGTACGCGAAGTCTTTCTGATGTGGTCACCGGGTGATTCTTCCTCCGATCGAATCCGTTTGACCGGTCTTCGATCTGAGGAAGATGCACCTGCCACATTTTTCTCCGGATCGTGCGTTTTCGTCATCCGCTCGTAGCAGAGTTTGTAGGCCTCTGAAGGGTCCATTCCTTCCGCCACGAGTCGCTTCAGACGTTTTCGCGCCGCTCCGGTTAAATTAAATCGCTTCCGTGGACGATCTCTCGATATCGCTGGCACATGTGAGTCTGTTTCAGTCAGCCTCGTGCCTTCGGCATCGGGTATCGATCCACGGTCGCTTGTATCGGGATCCGTGGTAGCTAGTAAGTCTCCCTCAGATCCGAGAAACAACTACGATAAGTCGGGTATTGATGCAGTCAAGCTGCTAGATGGTTCTGGTCGTTCATCGCCCAGATCAAAGCAATTTTGGGTTCGTTTTTCCATACACGTCCCACGAGAAGCTAGGGAACTAAAAAGTCCACCCAAGCAGAGCCCCGCGTGCCTAGGTAAGGCAAAATTACTACCCCAGGATTGCCATCTCCCTGAGGAGGCACCGTTAGGGACCAAGCACCCCCTTGGCCACGCATTTATCGGCTACGGTTCGCCTAACACCACTGGATTGGGTTTGGGTAAAAGTAGGGATTTAGAAGGGACTGAGGAGTAGGGTAGGAGGGGTAGAGGGAATACTGGAACATGGGAGTAAGGGGAAATGGAATCTCTCACCGTGTTGGACTGCACTGGCGAGATAGCGTTGCTTCCTTTAGCTACTTGGACCCCAGGGTAGTTAATGTGCGATGCCTGTTAAGGATCCAAGTATTACCAGGATGTACGGCGTGGACGTAGGGGCAACACTTGACGGTAGACATGCTCTGCTCAACATCGCACACTTGAGCACACATCAGCCGCTCTACATCCCTACACACACGAAGCGAAGCATCTTAATCTAATTAATGTAAATTATAGTTCTAGGGACCCGTGTTTTGGCATCGAGAATTTAAATATGGTAAATGCTATTCATTTAAAACATGAATGTATTAGACGGAAACAAATCATTGTAAAAACTTAACCTAAAATTCAACGTAACTTTAATCTAAACGTGAAGACAATTAAACACAAGGTAATTGAATACAAAGGGAAAATAATGTCCAATTAATTATTGTACCTACATACCTTCCACGGCAACGACCGTAATCCGTTGCACTTGCTAAGTTACAAACAAAGTCCATTATTATAACAATAAAATTTAAAATACTTTAGGTACTTTGTAAAGGTAAATATAAATATCGTCCCATACAGGAAAAATTACTGAGTTGAAAAAGTGAATACGCACGGAAAATTTTGGAATATAGGTATATATTCCAAAATTTTCCGTGCGTATTTATTTTCTTTTGTATTTCATATAATGATTAGGTATTACGATACATACTGATAAAATAAATAATTTCTTTGTGCGGCAATGGTGTAACAAGTATTTTTTTCATCTTATAAGTTCGTAAGTAGAATGTATTATCATCATATTAGTAGGTAATTTGAAGATTTCAGGTTTCCAAATACTTAAATAATAACAAGGTGGAGTCATTGCATTGGATACAAATATCCCGTGCTTGATATTTTGAAACAAAGAATAAGCTAAACACATTTTTATCTACAGATAGTTAAGCGTTCATATACCTACCTAATTCTTAAATTTACATATCAGTCTTATGACAAATTCGCAAATATTGCCACATAAATATCGCCCCGCTATTAACTTTTCAGTAATTTCCTTAATGAATTTTCATGCGTCACAGGTTTGCAACGGTGTCACGAGACCTGATAAAATTTCAATAGGAGCCTCCTCAGACATAGGTCTGATCTTTTTTTATACACGGTTATTTTTTTTATCACCCCGGAAAGGACAATGTCGAAAATCGCCCCACGACCAACAAAGATTTGATTAACGCCATAATTATATGCATATTTTATAACACTCATTACAAATATATTTATTCAACGGACAAATCAAAAATATTAAAAAGTACTTTCAGAAACAAAACCAAATGAAAAAAAATAAACGAATGTTTATTGTTACTTTTACTTGATTGAATGGAATTGAGTCGATTTTATGTAGGTATGGACATATTTTTATTTGTGTTTTTCATATCTTTTTTCATAATTTACAACATTAAGACACGTCAATTGACTACTCACGCGCTGTCGCTTGTTAGTTTGTTGTGTTTGTGACTTGCTTTATAATTTCGAGTTTTCTTGTTTTTTACTACGTGACTATAATAACGTTCTTTGATTGATTGAAATAATAATTATTTTATTAATAATTGTATAGGTATGGACTATGTGTATTGCTCTAATGAAATAAAGTGTAGCTTCAACTAACCTCAAAATCTGATTCATTTTGATAAATAATTCGATTTCAAAGCTTGTCCGTAGCAATTGATGTGGACGTACAGTATTTACTAGTGTCTAATTATACGAAAAGCATTTTTTCACTGCTGTTGGTGTTGGGGCGAACAATGTATGGACGCAGAGCAATGTCCTTTAAAGGCCGCATCAGGACACATTCATTATTATATAAAAAAAAATAATAATAAAAAAATCTAAAAATGCTGCTCTTAACTACATAGTGCAGCATTTTTTGGATATTTTAGAAAATTTATATAAAATTAAGGAGGTGAGTTAATTTTTTATTCATGTTTAAATCACTCTATTATCATGTTGTAAAGCGTCCCTTAAATTTTCCTGGGTGATAAAAAAGTAACTCTGTATATTTCATAGGCCGGTCGTTGGATTGGCCACGTCGTGATATGCCCGGGCACATCGTGATACG
Organism: Schoenobius gigantellus; assembly: GCA_963935595.1. NCBI lineage: Eukaryota > Metazoa > Arthropoda > Insecta > Lepidoptera > Crambidae > Schoenobius > Schoenobius gigantellus. Next base: position 23,630,617 of record OZ012553.1, on the reverse strand, counting down.
CCGGCACTTCATGATCTGGCCATCTTACACCAGCCATATCGTTCAACGCTTTACGTTTGACGATTTGGCCAACGATACATGGGCATATAGTTTGTATAGGATGTCCACTGTCAAAGTTTTTAGCAAATTATAAAGCAATAACGTTACTTTATTTCTTAAAATAATTAAAATGTCACATTGTCATAGTCTGACGCTCCTACGGTGAAGGAAAACATCGTGAGGCAACCTGCATACATCTGCGAAGAAATTCAATGATGTATGTGAAGTCGACCAATCCGCATTGGGCCAGCGTGGTTGACTAAGGCCTAATCACCCTAACATAGGGTAGGCTCGAACCCCTCGGTGGGGGACGTATATGAGCTGTGATGACAGTGTTTAGCTGGGAATATCAACAAATACGCTGTTTACGTCGGTCCGGTCTTTTTACTGGACACATCGCGATATGGCCGGCCAGATTATGAAGTGCCGGCGTATCATGATGTGCCCGGGCATATCACGATGTGGCCAATCCAACGATCGGCCCACAATATATACAACTAAGTTAGTAAACAAGCATAATACCCACCTGATGGTAAGTGGTAACAGTACATGTGACTATTGTGAGGCTCGCAGCAAATCTGCAACCCTCACAAGAACCACAGTGTACGTTTCCAACTTGTGACATTAGATGTAACGTCGCGATACCCAGTAATTTCGCTGCCCTTCAAGCCGGAACACAGCAATGCAATCACTGTTGCTTTGCAGCAGAAATAGGTAAGATGGAGGTACCCAAGCAGGCGACCATGGTACAGAGACTCCCTCTTGTAAAGGGATTTGAACAATGGAATACTAACCGACGCTGTATATGATATCGTTACGGTGCAAAAGTGACCGTGGACAAAATCTAACTATGATAAGGGTTATCATATTTATTAGAAAGATGGTTTGAAAGCACGTTGAGCCAGATGCACCAAAATGCCTTGTTGTTACGTTATTTTGACGACAATAATGATTAAAATCATAGCTTCGTTTATTTATTTACAAATGGAACAACCTACCCTTTTGTATTAGGTGGATTTGAACGTTACTTTTTACGAAATTGTAAAACTTGGTGCAACCGGCTGTCAATGTCTTTTATTAGCCGAATAATAATCGAATAAATAAACTAACGTTAACTTAAAATTGATATTTTACAGTGATGCGCGATGAGCTGTTTGAGTTGAATAAATGGTTTGTCAGAAATATTTGTCTACTGTACTCTGTTTTAATCACACATAAAGGGTCTATTTTACAATGATCAAGTAAGTTTAAGTGCAAAATACTCACTTTATTCGATGAAAAACTTACGTAAAGTTTACTCGGACATAGTGAAATAGGCCTATAACATCTAGATTTCGGCACACAACGGGTAATTTCTTGGCCTTCATCTCATAATGGTAAGTGAAGATAGGCCAAAGATGACAGATTAACCTGTTTTTTTTTATATGTGACTTTGCATGTTCTTTTTAAAAATGCTAAATATATTGAAAAATGATGAATAAATATTGATTTATTCATCATTTTTCAGATTAACCTGTACTCCTCAACAACTGAGGAACTATAGTTATCCCACCTGTAACTGTCAGAACTCAAGCATGCTATTATATTGCTATCATGAAACTTAGGTAACATTAACTTGATTGTAGCGAATAAAGTAGATAAAAACACTCTACCACCAGCCATAAAAGATGACTGCACTTCTTTAAAAATGCTAAATAAACTGAGGAATAAATAAATACAAGAAAATATCCTTTCGGTGGGATTTGCACTTCAAACATAGACATAATAAACATAGATCAATGATCATTAGGCCACCGATGAATTATCCGAGTTAAAGTGTATTGATTAAGCCAAGGTAGATAGATCTTACTCACTGTTAATAGCTACATATCAAACCATAATTTACGTTATAGTTACTAAGTCAGAAAAACAAAATGCACAAAAGTGCCTACACGAAATTGTGCAGTTTAATGTTTAAGTTAGTTGTGTAATTTCCGACGATGTACAGTAGTCAATTATTTATTGAGGTAGTTGCATCGGTCCGGTCCCCTTCTAATGTCAACTACTTACAGTGAAGGTTAGTCTGTACCTTTATCTGTGATTAATAGGTGTACAGCTGTGCGAAAATCTTATTAGAATGATTATACATCTCAAGTACCTATACGACTTAATTCAAGGTTACGTGACAAGTCGCAGGTCAGACCCTTCATGGAACATGAATTGCCTGCCTTCTTCAAGCGGAAACACCTGCATACCAACTTGCACCTTTGACCTTACTGATATTTTATAACTGAGAAGCAAAATGGTCACCTACTTTCGAAATTTTAACAAATAAACATTTTGTCCGGAAAAATCTCCAAAACTACTGGACAAGTTTTGATGCGGTTTTCACCAACATTTTCCGGATTAATATATAGGCATTATTACTTCTGAGGAGCTTGGTGGCGCATTGGCGCGTGCGCTCAGCGAACGATTGCTAAGGGTAAGCAACGTTCGCTGTGGACAGTTCTATGATGTGTGATCATAATAAAAGAAATATCTCAAGCTCCTCCGTGCTTCGGAAGACGCGTTAAATAGTGGGTCCTGCGGCTGATCTCGGACTAGGTGAGTGAAGGAACAGAGAGTGCACTTTTAATATCGTTTGCGCATGTCGCTTGTGCACTATTAATATCTCTTGCGCACATGGCTAGTCCCTGTTGAGATTGGTCGCCGTGACCGAATATCGGTTAGGAGGACATTATTATTACTTACTTCAGTTTAATTTTTTTTTTTGGTAAAAAAAAAACAATTTTTCTTATATTTGGAACGAAACGAATGAAGTAAAAGAACGCGAGGGGCGTAAAATTCTCCTAACAAATGTGTTACACCATGACATCACATGTCATAACGATGGTCATACGTTGACACCTCGTAACTTACATTTTATGTAAAATAACTTTTTTACATAAAAAAAATTCAAAAAAGCGCGCTCCATATTACTATTGCCAGCTCGTACCTAACTTAGAAAAATATTCACTCGAACAAGAGTGCAGTTACAAGGTGTCAACTCTATATTTACTGGAAACTTGTCATTATAACAATGTTTAAACTATCAGAGTTCACTGCGAACTTAAATGTTTTGAAATATATCGAACTTCTACCTGGAATCTAATCCTACAGGTTTTCTGGAGACCTCTAAAACATAGCCGAGCTAGCCTTGATAATGGTCTAGAACAGGGGTTCCCAACCTTTTACCCTCTGCGCCTCACCCAACATTATGCTAAAATACTACGCCCCCCTAGGGGCTGAAATGGGGAGTCAAGAAAATTAAGCAAACGATGAAAATATTGACATGTTTAGTTTTATTCAAAAGATGGTTGCAATGTGTCCAATGTGTCAACATCGCATAGGTGGCACCTTCCGCGTCGCGCGAGTTTATAAATATGAACAGTTTTAATAAATATTCTTTATACAGTTTAATTCTGTAGCCGGTCGCTGCGCCCCACCTTGGTTCACTCTACGCCCCCAAGTGGGGCGCACCTTCCTGGTTGGAAACCCTGGTCTGGAATTTTTGGGTCGCACGATATTTAATAAAATCATTCGTCAAAAAAAATTTGTATGACAGTCCACCATATTGGCAGAACGGCAATATTTTGTAGAAAGCATGAAAATTCATTATAAGAAAACCTAATTTGTAGTTTATTCCAGTCTAAATGATTACGAGTATCTCGTTATCAGCTTGTAACTTACGTTTTTGTGTAACTGTATTGAAATTGACTGGTCTTAACTGACCATTAATTGCTTTTTTTAACAAAAATACCTTAAAAAGACGTGATTTTATTATTTCGTCATGTAAATAAACTGATTTGCTACCAACTGTATTTTTGTTTTGTTTTAATCGCAACCCTAAAGGATTTAAGAAAGCTTTCTGTAAATTTTGATTTATGCGAGTTACGAGAGGTCAACGTATGACCATCGATAACTCATTATCCGTAAATGTGAGTCACGGGGCAACACCTATGATTATCACTATGAATAAATTGTGCATATGAACACGTCTTTACGTACTTTAAACATATGGGGGATCCTGATGAACTAACGAGTTCACGTGGATCCCCTAGGCTAGGGGATCGGCCTGGTCTGGATCCTGGTGGCCTGACTCCATGATATGGGTTTTGAAACATTTTCTTTATCGAAATCAAGTTGTTTAAATTGTTGTTATTCTTCTGTTATTATCATATCATTTCAAATTCTGTTATTTCGTGTATTGATTCAGATTTTATCAGTTAAAAGATGAAAAACAAGAATAGCTAGGATAGCTATTCTTGTTTTTCATCTTTTTCATCAAGTATGTTGACACTCCTTTTTTAAATTATTTTTTACTATTTAAATATTTTACATATACATCTCTCCTTTGACTGTGGTTTTGCCTAGAGTATCGTATCGTATAGTCCCTTAATGATAACTACACACACCGGCATAATTAGCGGAACATAAAAAAAAGAGTGAAACCTTTTTCAATTAATGTTGCTGGCTGGTTTATGACTATTTTATTTTAGAATAAAATATTTTAAAATCAGAACACTGTTGATCATCACTTTTTTCTGTGATTGTTTTAATTTTAATCGACGTTTTAATAATTTCGAGTAAGTGTTCCATATTACGGGTGCACAAGTTTGTATGTAAAGATCTTATTTTTTTATTTAATTCAAGACTTTTTGAACTTTTTATGTTCCTTAAATCTTGCTGAAGGATAAGGGAATCATTATGCCTGATTTAACCCCGACTGAAATTGTCAGGGCACTTGAGATGAGAAGCAGTAATCAAACTTACAGAGATATCGCCAGGATGCTTCGTCGATCTGTTTCAACAATTCATCGCAGTGTCCAGCGTAACAGGGAGACTAAATCTCTCGTTAGACGTCGCAGGCAAGGCAGAAATAGGCGTACATCGAGGAGAGATGACCGTTTTATTCAGCTGCGTGTTTGAAGGAATCCGCGTTTGACGGCTGTGCAAGCCAGAAATCTTCTTCAAGAAGTTCGAGGAGTAGCAGTAAGTGAACGCACGGTACGAAGACGGTTCGAAGAAGTGCATTTGCGTTCTCGCGTGCCCACCAAGGCTCCAAAACTCGAGGTACATCATCGCAGAAACAGACTCAATTTTGCTCGAGAGCATTGTCTTTGGACCACGGACCAATGGAGTAAAGTTTTGTTCAGTGATGGGTGTAGAATTCTTTTAAATCAAATTGATGGACGTCAAAGATTATGGAGACGTAAAGGGGAACGATACAATCAGTTAAATTTTGAAATTACGGTAGCATACGGCGGAGGGTCCACAATGGTTGGGGGGGGGGATATGTTTGGGAGCTCGCACGGACTTAGTGGTGTTCGATAGAGGGAGTCTGACTGCTGATCGATACATAAGGGAGGTTCTTGAAGAAAACGTGGTACCTTTTGCCCCCTTTATCGGTGACGGCTTTGTGTTGATGCAAGATAATGCTCGGCCTCATACCGCACTGCGAACTCGCGAGTACCTTAATCATGTGAACATCGCAGTAATGGAGTGGCCAGCAAGGTCACCAGACATGAATCCGATTGAACATGTCTGGGACTTACTAAAACGTGGGGTGAAATCCAGAATACCCGCTCCTGTGACTTTGGATGAACTGCGAAATGCCGTATTGGAGGAATGGCAGACACTTTCCCAAGAAACGATAGACAACATCATTCTTAGAATGCCAAGATGGGTAGAAACTTTGATAAGGGCATGTGGAGGAAATACTCGATGCTGATTTATCCTTTATTCCAATGAAAAATAAAATGTTTAATTGTTTTTTTAATTTTTTTAGTCACCATGAAAATTCAAGAATGTTTATTTTTCCGTAATGTTTATTTTTCTCAATTAAATTGCACCAAACAAAGTACCTTTTAATTTTAAAATATGGCATTTTATTTATGACAGCGAATGGCGTTTATTGGTTTTTAAAATAAAATTGTTTTGAAAAATATTTAGCATTTTTTTATGTTCCGCTAATTATGCCGGTGTGTGTATGTATGTCAGTATACTATTGTACTCGTATTGTACTATTGTACTCGGGTCGATTTTTCAATAGTCAGATAAGTAACTTTTAACCGAGGAATACGAGTACGAATATGAGTACGAATACTCGTAAATATGACACTTTGACAGCTTTTATAATAATAAATAAAAATCTCTCGAACTGCCATATTGATTCTGCAGCTAAAATTTATCTGACGGTTGAAGAATTAAAGGCTATTCTGTGATTCTGTGATTCACGCATTACGTCTTAAGCGATTACGTGGTACATCTTTTTCGAACTTTCCAAAAGCGTGATAGTTGCGTTTTTTTCTTTGTGAATTTGATATTTCTCTATAGGTGCTTCTTGTGTAGTACTGAATGGTGTGCGTTTCGCGTGCGCTTCTTCCTATTACTCAACGCAAAGAGCAAACTGTAGGAGCTCCATCATCACTATAATTATGTTATTCATCAACAGAAAAAATCGCAATCAGTGAACCGATCTCACAATAAACCGAGGCTGTACCAAAATTGAAACTTTTCCAAGCTTTCGGCTACTTCTTAATAAACTATCTGTTTTTATATTAACAAATTATAACGGTTGTAGTAGGTACATTGAGGGGGTCGATTTTCTTAAGATACTTGTCGACCCCCCCCGTAGAGGTAAGTCCTGGCGCGTGCGCCAGGCAACCCACCAGGGGGCACAATCGGGGAATGGCTAACGCCGATCCCGATTGTGTCTCTACGGAGGTAGAAGTATCTAGAGGGTTTTTAGCCGGTAGTGAGTCTTATAACCGAGTCCTGCATATCCTCGGGGTGGCCTAGTCAGCTCAAGTCCCTTGTTGAATACCGTAAAAACTGTATTTTCCCTCTATTAAAAAAAAAGGTATTGTACATTGAACGCAAGTTTTCTTTATTAATTGACGTTGAAATGAAAATGTTTATAGTTCAATCAAGTAAAAAAAATACAAAGATAAATAGCATATGAATTATATTGATTTCGATGAAAGGACGAAGAATAATTTTTTTATAAGCGCCTGCCGTAGAGGCGAGGCAAAATTGTAACTTTACCAAATGATAATGTGGATTTTATCCTGAAAAATCGTTTATTATTTTTTTCAGACGACTAGTATAGTGGGCTCAGTCACAAAAACTCGCTTCAGAAGCAAATATATTTTTTAGACCATAAAATATTAATTTATGTTATTTTACAATACATGTTTGAGGTTGTTGTTGTTTTAAGAAATTTTCAGAAAAAAATCACTTCATCAGAAAGTGACCCTAATATGCCTCTCTTTTAAGCTTGAAGTTAAACCAATGCAATTTTTTCACAAAAAAAATACAATTGCGGTAATTTTGGATTTTTCAGATTTGCATTTATTACTTTTTACTAGGCGGGTTCATACATTGTGAATCGTTTTGTTGAACTCGCCATGTTGGTCTCATTCAAACTCGTGTACTCGTAATTCTGTTCCGAATAAGGTGATTCACTTGTTTTTTTCTTTATCGCCGCGATGTTAGTGATAGTTGTTGATGATTTGTTGCGTTGTCGCGATTTTTTTCATAAACTATAGATACGTCGTGTTCCAATACCTCGGCTCTATCATCACCAACAAAGGTGGCTGCGAGCGGAAGATCCGACGACGTATCGGCATGGCCAAGACAGCTGTGACTCAGCTCAGCAAGATTTGGAAAGACCACAACATCAGAGGGAATACAAAAATCTACATCAACCGCACATTGGATTTTCCTATTTTCTTTTACGGTTGTGAGGGCTGGACTCTGAAGGCGGCGGACGCCGGCGGATAGGAGAAGAATCGAAATGTGGTGCTGGCGTAGAATGCTTTGCATCCCTTGGAGAGCCCGTCGCACTAACATCTCTATTTTGAAGGAGCTTAAGCTAGAAACACAGCAGCGCCTCTCTACAGCATGCCTCCACAGAATACTACAGTACTTTGGTCATGTAGCACGCCGAAGTACAGACAACTTAGAAAAGCTTATAATAACCGGCAACGTGGATGGCAAACGACCCAGAGGGCGCAGCCCCAGACGATGGTCTGATCAGAGGGCCTATTACCGATCTCATGGTTTTGCAAATGATATCATATGATATCATAGTGCAAGACAAAAAATATGATTTTCGGGCAGAAATTTGATAATTTGTTCATTAGTTAATGATGAAATCATTGAAATTATACCATAGTGATAATATCATTGGAAATCGGTAATACGAAATGCAGCATTTTATGACTTCTTTTTCTCAAATTTATACCATGTCATACGATGAAATATCCATAATTGGCCCGCAGGTATCCGAAGAACTAGAGATGCCGATATCTCAGGCTCTCCATGAAGCTGAAGACCGAAGCACATGGAGAAACATATTACAACGCTTCCGTTGGAGCCACGATCCTCGGCACTGTGGGACCGACTTAAGGAGGAGGAGAATAAATACGAGTCATACGAAAAGGAGTAACTACGAGTGCAGGACTCAGGACTCTGGAGATCTTTAAAGAAAACTTGATTAACAATTACTAACTCTTGGCTGAAATAATGACGACGAAAAATACGATTACAATCATTATAGCTGGACGTTAACAAAATTTTAACCACACCCTATGTACAGTCGGCCGAAAAAATGGCTTACCACCCTTAGGTTAAAATTCAGATTCGTGTCATAAAACAACACAGATGACTTCCCTTTGGATTACATTCTGACAGCCGCCAAGGTAACCTTAACCACCCTTAACGATATTTGGTTGATACGCCATGTTTTGTTATTTCAAAACTGATACATCACTTTCTTGGCCGACCGTCATACTTACTATCTGTGATAGCTATCTGCTTATATAACAAGACTAAGTATTAGGTAAGAAAATAAATAAAAATTAAAGAAAAAGCAACATATTTTTAAAAGTTAATATTGTTAAAAAATGTTAGCTACTCCGTTCTGGAATGTCTACACAATTGCTCCTCAGTAGCAAAAAATGAACAAAATTTTTAAAACTCAACACCAGCGGCCGCACCGCTTATCTCAAAGCGATCACTCGCTATCGTTACATTAGAACAAAAGTTTGAATGACATTTGAACTATTGTTCTAATGCCACGAAAGCGATAGCGAGTGATCGCTATGAGTTAGGCGGTAGCCCCCCAGATTTCGAAGGCAAACCACATTCGAAACCAAATTTTGTTTCTCAATTAGCATTTTATTGGTAGATATAGCACGACAATTCTCACGCAAACAATTACCTGTATCAGTCGTTTGCCTGGCTCCAGCTATAGCTCGATCGCGACAATTAATTTCCCGTTATTAATGAACACAAAAACGTCCAATAATAGTTCTTTGAGGAAAATTGCGGCAGACTCGCACGAGTTTTGCACTGAAACGTAATCCTCTTGCAATTTTAATTTTCTCTATCCTTTACCTCCATTCAATAAGCGGCTACGGTTACGTGGCGAAATAACCAGCCATTGTAAAGCGATCTCCAGCAAACTGGAGCCGGGGATCGAAATGTTGCCGAGTGTAGATAGTGGAAGGGTCTTGGAATATTGGCTTTATCCCAGGTGATTTTCTGCATTGAACAATATAAGCCGCGGACGCTTAACATTTCAGCGGTGAATACCAAGTGCAGCTAAGCTCTCAATCAATTTACGCGTTCCTATATTCTAATATTAATATTATACAAGTTACTCTAACTGTTGATATTTAATGATTTGTAATATTATATTTATAACAAAATAGAAAATTATTATTTTGAACGTTTCGTATACAAGATTTCAAGTGTTGAAGGGCAACAAGTTCATTTTTTCTGCAGTGACCCTTTAGAAATAGTTTAGTTTGAAAATAGGGACGTATAGACAACAAACTCAATTTAACAGTTGGTTGCAGTTAAACTATTTTGTATCACCATTTTCAAACATTTTACAAAAAGAAGTAAAAACACATTTCCTTTTAATGATATTCTCATAATCGCCTGAATGGAGTTGCATCAATAATAATGATTAAAAGTTGTTATTAAAAAAAATGTTTGCTGGTGCACTCATTTTAAGGGCGTTTCTCAAGGTTCGATATGGCTCCCACATTTCTCTAACAAATTTTTATTGCCCAAGGTGAGGAAAGTGGATAATGTGTTATTGTGGAAATTAACAATCAAATTATTGAATTTATGAACTGTACATACCAAGTATTTAAGTTTTTCTCTAGAATCGAGTTCGCAGTTCTGTGACATTACAGTAAATAAATAAGGCAACTTACTGATGTTGAATCGACAAGAATAATTTACTTCAGTTATTTTCACAGTGCATGCCAAGACAAATACTGTAGTGATCGGCTGTTAGTATAGAAAGTACTGTACTTGTACTTCAAATAAGAGCAGGTTGCAATGAGAACTCAATAAATTGACTTTAGCAGGACAGAACAGTTATGAGAATTTGATATATATCTATAAAAATTATAATACATTTAATCGATTTTCAATTTTACGAATTAGATTTCTTGTCATCATCAGTAAAGCTCATAAATGTCCCAACCGAGCGACTCGAGCCTACCCTAAGTTAGGATGTTTAGGCCTTACTCAACTACGCTGGTCCAGTGCGGATTGGCTAGCTTCTTGGTGTACAAAAGTGATTATGTAATAATCCAATTTGAATAAATTATATTGAATTTGAATTGGTCGACTTCACATACATTTTTCAATTTATTCGCTGATGTTTGCAGGTTGCTTCACGATGTTTTCCTTCACCGTAGAAGCGTCGGACATAATAAAATTCGAAAAACGAAAAACACATTGGTACATGGCAGGATTGAACCCCGGATCTCTCGATACAGAAGGCCAGCGACTCCGACGCTCCTGTAAATAATATTTATAATAAATCCAAAACGAGAGGCTCGATTATGGGAAAATGTATAACTTTTTACAAAAAAGTTCCACAAAGTCTAACTGGTTTTTTTTTAAAAAAAACGTCGCCCCACACTAGGATTTTGTCCTGTGTCGTGAGTGCAGTTACAAACATAGAATATCACATGCACAAACGCCCAGACCGGAACAAATTTATGTAAGCCATACAAAATATTTGTCCCGTACGGGAATCGAACCCGCGACCCGTTGTGCAGTAGGCGATTACTCGACCTCTGTGCTAACCTATTCTTATATTATTTTTAACTTTCCAGTGTTTTTGAAGTCGGTTTTTATTTTTTGTAAAATATGTTTTATTTTAACTTTTTAGTGAATGAAATCTTTTCTATTCCTAGCGTTCTCCTCGTTTTCCTCGAAAATTAGCGTTTTCCTCGATTTTCATGGGATCCCATCATCAGATCCTGACTTTGGGACCACCCCAGGAGTATACTCTATCAAATACAAAAAGAATTTTGAAAATCGGTCCACAATTGGCGGAGTAATCGCGTAACATACACACAAAACACGTTGGACACACCATAAAATTTAAGGGTTTTCCTCGATTTTTATGGGATCCCATCACCAGATCCTAACTTTGGTGACCATGGGACCACCCTTGCAGTCTACTCTATCGAATACAAAAAGAATTTTGAATATTATAATCATTTGAGTAAGGCATCATTTAAACGTCTAGTACGGACACATTTTCTCGAATCTGTCTAAATAGGTATGACAACAAGATGATATGTTTATCAGTTTGTTATATATTTATAAATTTATGTATATCATATTTATATATTTGTGTACTTAGTATTTATCTTTATTTAGTATGTTGTTACTTGTTGTGTCAAGTTTTTTTAGTTATTATTTTTTTCCAATTCGTACACCGTCAACAAAAATTGTCACATTTTACGGGTTGACTGGTAGAGAATGCCTCAGGCATTAAGTCCGCCCCTGTACACTTTATTTATGCTGTACGAAAGTTTAAATAAATAAATAAAAATATCGGTCCACAATTGGCGGCGTAATCGCGTAACATACACAAAAAAAAACATACGCATCGAATTGAGAACCTCCTCCTTTTTTGAAGTCGGTTAAAAAGGCAACGATAGTGAATGATGCCAATGATTTATATCAATTTGTAGATATTAGGAGTACATTGGTTACAATATAAAGAAATGTTATCAAGTATAACTATTTATGTAAGTAATAAAATTCTAAATTATTGTGTGTATACTTCTGACAAAGCTGATAAGTTTCTTATACTATTCTTCTTATTAGTTAAAGCCATTTTGAATAGGTGGTAGGTAAAATATTTTAGATGATTCAATAGAGCTTTGAATTCATATTGAATTCATATTTGAATAAAGACAATTTTGATATCATTTATTGAGCAGCATACTGTTGAGGTATAGACTACATAGGTATTCCAAATTTTTCAATTATTACAAAAATAAACTTGCCGTTCCAACAACATACAGGCTTCAAAAAACTTGAGACTCGTTTATGGGGAAATGTATATTATAACTTTTTACAACAAAGACCCACAAAGTGTTATTGATTTGCCTTTTCATAAGTCTAAAGCGCATGTAAAAAACTTAGAGAAAAGTGATGGTAACATTTCATTTTTTTTCATCCCAGCTTCCTCAGATCTAGTCAGCACTGCAGATATCTACTGTGTAGAACTTTAGAGAGAGCCCCGACACAATAACAGATCTTCATCCGTTGCTTCATGATGTTGCATTATCTCTCACTGCTAGAGAAACCGTTTTAACACTGCAGGACCTATAGTGGGTAACTTTCGGTTTAATAGTGTTTGAACAAAATTCGTAAATATAGATGAAATTAACAATAAAAATTTAGCTATATTTAACAGCACATATTTTTCTTTTTATGAGTTACTGCAGTTGCATTGCATGCATAGGCAACTAAACGAGCTGTTGGCGTACTGCTACCCTCATAAGTTTCTCAATTTCTAAAAATAGCGTTAAAAATAATCTTAAAAACCAAAAAAAGTTTCAATAGCCATGTAATTATATTGAACATTTTGAAGTTTCGACATTCGCTGCGAGTACTTGTGGCTTATTTATTTAACGAGAGGTGCTACTGTAGTACCTATACTGTATTCTCTATTTGGTCAATTTATGTCAATGTGTCTATTCCAATATCTGATAGAATAAGTGTTATGAGTGTGGTGGCGCTCGCCATTGCGGAGGCTCAAAATGACTCATCGCCAATGATGCGTGCGACAAGCACCCGGCTGATCACTAATTACGATGTCGAGTCATTAAGCACTTGAAATCAGCTTGAATGACGCAAGTACATTAGCGACACATAATACAAGTTTAAGCATGACAATTTGCAATAAGTAGTAAGTATATCAAGATCTTAAATTCGGAAAATAAAGTGAAATTCAAATGTATGATCATCCCAATCAAGAGGAACCCAATACTAGATAATACACCTCCTCAAAAACCTCCAAACCAATATCCAATGGAAATGATTCTCTTACTGAAAAAGTTCGTCACTGTAGCGTATCAAAGCGAAGACTCTAGCTTAGCCCATTTTGGATTATTTTAGGTCCAACCCTAAGGTTTATACCCACTTGGTTAAACACCTTTATTCTCATTATAAATTCAATATTCAATGAGTTATAGCAACACAGTACTATAATCTAGCAATATTGCCTAAATTCAACATACCGGAGGAAGACTGTACCAGAGTCGTCTGCTTAGGTACCTCCGTCTTACCTATTTCTGCCGCATAGCAGCAATGCTTGCATTGATGTGTTCCGGTTTGAAGGGTAAGATATGGCTGTACAATTTCTGGAGACCGTGACTTTACATCTTGTGGGGGCAGATTTGCTGCGAATCTCACAGAAGCCACATGTATTTATAGCTGACTGTTACTACTTACCATAGGTGACTGTTACCACTTACCAACTTAGTTGATTAAAAAAACATAACCACCTCTCAAAAAATCCAGATAAAATTTCGTTATCAACCATAGTAATATGGGTATCAAATGAAAGGGACTCTTCAAGTATAGCTATGAACCTAGCAATATTGCCCTTAATTCAATATGGCTGCTGGTCAAAATGGCGAATGAAATAGGATGGGTAACGCGGCAACATTGCACTGCTATGGGTTTTGAAGCAATAAGAAGAAAACAATTTTTAAAGCCTATACAAAAACGATGAAGTAATTTTAATAATTCATATTTTATTGGATTATTTTATTATCACATAATTATAGTAAAAACTAGAGTGTAACATATGTCACAAAAATTACTAAGTTTCTGTTTACTGCCTCGCTAAAGCTACCTCGTTTATAATGGGTTATTTTATCCTGTTGTATAATAATCAACTTATTATTTTTGAAGTCAGATGGGTAGTGAAGAGCCCTTTAGTGTATCATATGTATGATCTTTTGATGTTTACTTCATTTTGTCTGTTTATAAATTGTGAGTAGGTACTTATAGGTAGAAATTATACGTCCCATAATATTATAAGAAAAATTTTGAAAAAATTGTAATTGATCGTCAACAATACACAAAGCATTTGTTTTTCATTTTCAAATCTGATTATATTCAAATTTTCCTCGTGTACGGAAAGTCGTTTGGTTTTTTATATCTGTCCTTCCCCACTAGCATCAAATAACGTTACAAATCCAAGGGATTGTGTATCCTCATATTTTATTATTATCACCCTATTACTCGCATTATAGTAGGGTATGAATCTTTATTTTTGCTTTCATACACGCTGAATATCATCGCTGTTGTCTTTTGTGTGGCGAGTTGAGAAATTCAATTCAGCTTACAGAATATTATAGCTTAAGTAGTGTTAAAGATTTTGGCGATATCATACCATATAAAATGGTTATATAGTTTATTTGTTTTGTATGTACATAACTAGTACTAACGTTTACAAAACAAAAAAAGTCTCAAAATCCTAAATTATAACCTCAGATTATTATTAAGTGAAAATCCTAAATTGTAAACTTTATATTATATCTTTGAGTGCAGTAACTAGTAGTTTTAGGGCGCGTATTGGATAATCCAATACTTATTTTGAATTTTATACAAAGACAGAAAGATCAACCTGAGATAAGCGAGAAGATTATTGAATGAAGGTTGTGTTGATATTTCAATAGATTGTTCAGACAATCAAATTAAACAACCTTTACTATGGAATCAACACAGGTATCGAGCAAAACAGCTTATACATATACGTTTAGATCGAGAACTTTTGTATGGAAAAATGTATTATATTTGTATTTTAGTACGGTTCAGTTTGATGATCTGAACAATCACTTTTAAGTTATGATTCACACTTATCGTCTATGTCGTCGTTATATAATAATATGATAACCGATTGATCCTGTACCTTATCGCCTTGAGAGTCAACTGAATCCTATTTGATCGTAACCTCATTATATCTTTGAGCGTAGTAGATAGTGGTTACAGACCACTTAGCGGCCTTTCGTCTCATATTATTTATAAGCTAAACTTACAGATAGATAAGCTTTTTTGCAAATAAAAAAACTCATAACTAGAAATGGATAAAGAAATGGGAACAGCTAACTGGGACTGTATAAGGCTAAATAAGTAACTATTTAACAATGAAAAAGATATTTACGCTAAACGCTACAATCATGCGTAATCTATATTTACAAAAAGCAAAAGGAGATCATTCATTCTGTGAATAATCAATCTCAAAATAAATTAAAATATGAGATTTGGCGCTCAGATTTATGAGTATAGGCGGTTGCATCGGTTATAGAGGATTATTTCGAACTTCTCTGTCTTTTTTAGACAAATAAGTAACTATGCTATATATTAAAATAACCCTTTTCTTTTGGGGGTGAAAATAGGTTTGACAGTGTAACACCGTTTTTTCTTAAAATTTCATAAAACACTAATTTTGCAAAAACACTTTGCTTTCACTGTAGTTTTAACACAAATTTCACAACTAAAATCGTAATTACAATAACTTTGTCAATGAATTTCACAATGTCAATGTCAAGTGTCAACGTCAACGTCGTTTCACGTCACGTCAGTGACATTTGCAATTATCTTTGGTCATTATTCACTTTTTGCATAAACAAAATAAATCTCGCGTTTATCCTGGCCTTATTTACAAAGATAGTTTTTTTTCACCCAAAATCCCGTGCTTCCATTTAGGTGGGTTGATTTTCTCAAAATTCGGAATTTGACATTTAGACCGTTTGTTTCGATCATTTTTAGAGACATATCGTAATAAAGTACACTTAATGCTTACAGATCATATAATTATTGAATCTTCAAATAGAATTTGGAAAGCATTCACAATTTGTTTATGGTTAATTTTTCATTACGTTTTGTTTTATTGCATATTGTAGAATTTCGAAAGATCCGTATGTTGACTTGACACATCTTGAAGCAAGTTAAGAGTCTTACGAGTGTTATGAAATGAATTTGGTTTTAGGAGAGGTTCCGTCGCCAATACGGCGCTTAACATTCGGCAAACGGACCTCGGCTCCGTCGCTTCCACATAAACGCAATTCTGTGCGCAAGTGGAGCGTTGGTTTTTAGAACGCGTCTATCGTCTATGTTATGAGTAGTCTGTGAGACATCGACCGAAGTAGTTTGTTATTGATTTGAAGATCATAAAGTTTTTATATATTTATTTCCGCGAAGAAAATCCATAGGTATTTCTCTCGTTTTCCGTGTGAATTTAATTTGAAAATCCACCCTGAATCCTGACAAGTCAGTTCTTTTTGTTTTCAGCTTGAAGAGTAAAGCTAAGGAAAAAATACTATATTTACTCGCCGGCACGCGATTCATTAAATTAAATGGATTTATTGTATCAATAAGTGCAAAAAATCAATAAGGTATCTAATTAACTTATTATATTTCATGATTTAAAGCAGATTTTGTTAATTTTATTTTTATTTGTGGGTAAATTGATTATTAAATCAAACATGTTACATTTCCAAAATTCGCCTTTTTCATCCCCTATTTCATTAAAAAAACCTGATAGTAAGCGGCGTCTTAGTGGGATTAATGCATATATTGAGTAACACTTGCGAATTTCCTGTTAAATTCTAAATTTTTACAATATTAAGTTTCACATCCTTCTTTGGCAAATAACTCACAAATTAAGCTGTTTTCTTTTTATTAATAGCAGTGATTATACACAAAATAGGTGCTCTCCCCTCCATATATCCTTTTTATTCACTAACCAATAAGACAATTTGTCAATTTATTAAAAATTATGTTTTAGAATTCATTTGCTATGTTTATTACATGAAGTTCAAATGTATTGACTGGGATTCCTTCAGAACTCAGTGTTAGACCCACTGACCCTAAGATCATAGGCATATTTAATTATATTTTTAACCTAACACTGTGCTATGAATCTCCAGGGCAGTTACCGGAGGCCGTAGGGCTCCGCTGCTTGACCTTATAGCTAGAAACCATAACAAACTAACCTAACACAAGGAGGAATTCTGTGGAATTGTACATATATAGAGAGAAAAAAATAATCTAAGGAATTGGAATATTATATCTCTGACCCGTGATCGCGGAAACCTAGCATCAAGCAGAAGGTACGCTCTACTAACAACCGCTCCGGGGAAGGCTACTAATTTCTTTTATAAAAAAAAGGAAACCTATAACTATTTGTTCGTGTACTTTATTGCCCCTCATTTTGTAGTTTTGTACCCAATTTGCACCTGATTTTTACCTGCCGAGATTGATCAAACAAACTTGAACCATCCTGCCCTTGGCTTGTATTAATTAAACATTAAGTTAAGTGCTTTGCATTGAGGGATTTTGTTTACTTCAGTAACATTATGCATAAGTGAATTATAGTTATGTACCTACAACAATAAAACTTTTCATTTTGTATCGGACTAAAGGAAT
This sequence comes from Schoenobius gigantellus, assembly GCA_963935595.1. NCBI lineage: Eukaryota > Metazoa > Arthropoda > Insecta > Lepidoptera > Crambidae > Schoenobius > Schoenobius gigantellus. The sequence continues at coordinate 23,612,785 of OZ012553.1, read as the reverse complement.
AAGTTTGTTTTTTTTCCTTCAACTTTAAGATTTCCCTATATTACTACAATTTAGCAAGAAAAAGCACTACAATTTGGCGCCCGAATATACAGCAGGTTTTGTGGCATTATATGGCCCATTATTCTGGTCAAATGCTCAGATAATGTTGATCCATCTCGGTATGTATCTTTAATAATTTTCTTTTTTTAACGTTGTGTGTTAGTTAAGCTAAAACTCGAAAACAGCTCGACCGATTCTTACGAAATGTTATGTATATTTGAATAGGTCCAGGGAAGGTTTAAAAGTACAACTGGACCCAGTAGGTGGCGCTGTAATCGGACAGGAGAACGTCTGCCGGTCTCACTAGTTAACTACACTTTAGTTATAAGATAAATAACAAGAATTCTATGCAGGTTTGGTTCAGATAGGTATAAATAAAAACAAATTTTAGTTACATTTGCAAAGGTGAATATATTTTAAGATTTTTTGTTCATAGTTTGAGTATATAACATAAATAATATTGTAAAATTAACTTATCATATAGAATAGAGCGTAGTATATTTTTACAAAAATGGAACAAAGACCAATTAGTTTTAATTTACTTAACAAAGATGAACTAGAATATGAGGTGAAAATGAGGGGTTCGAAACCAGCTGACACGGTGATGGCTCTGAGAGCACAGATCCGTACTCTCAATAAAGATCTGCCTTCTGATGAAATACTGACTTGTGATCTTGATGTCAATATTGAATTAAAAGTAATTCAAAAGAAATTAGATGATCTTGAGAAACTCATCACAAGTACTTCAAGTAAGCTGTCATCACTTAAGATGATAAATAGAATTCAAACTCTTGCACACCACTTATTCCACAGAATTGGTCGCTTGTCTTTATCGGAGTATGATGATAATAATCTTACTTCTTTAATTACTTCTCTGAATAATAGATTAGATAGCATTCTTGTAAAAATAGATAATATTTGTCATAATTTTAAAAGTAGCTTGGCACCTGAACAACCTATTGAGAACTCCACTGCAACTACACACAATACAGCTAATGATTGCTCCGTGCATAAACTAAATTTACGCTTCAATGGCAAGACATGCATTAAAGCCTTCTTACAACGCCTCGAAGAGTTATGCTTGTCTCGTGGCCTTGCAGATTCAAAGCTTTTCTGTTCTGCGGCTGAACTTTTCACTGATGAAGCGCTATGCTGGTATCGAGGAGTAAAGTCAGACGTTCACAATTGGACTGAGCTGAAGACCTTGCTTCTCGATGAATATTTACCATCTGATTATGACCATAGGTTGATGCAGGAAATTAGAAGTCGTACTCAGGGCCCCGATGAAAGCATTGTGAATTATCTCAGCATTATGCAAAATTATTTTTCTCGATTATCAAAACCAATCTCTGATGATGATAAATTGAACATTATCATGTTTAATATAAGACCTTTTTATACTACTCAGCTTGCTCTAGCCCCAGTGGAATCTTGGACTGATCTAAAGAAAAAATGTAGGTTATTAGAAGGTGCAAAGGAGCGATCGGTGCATTTCAGTGAACCTCCTAGGGTCACCACTTCTTCTCTGGCTCCCGATTTGTGTTACAAAAATACTAGTGGTAACAGTGGTAGCAAGGCTCCACCAAAAGTCTCTTCAATTCAGCCAGTGAATAATACACAAAATAATCTTTTTTGTGTCCGCTGTCGGAAAAATGGCCACAGCCTGAGGTATTGCAAGGCGCCTTGGGTACTTATTTGTTATCGTTGTGGAGAAAAGGGCTTCAATGCAAATAATTGTCCAAAGTGCACTTCTTCAAAACCTTCAACCGCAGAGATTCCAAAAAACGCCAAGCAGTGAACCGATGGCATAAAACAGTATATTTTTATAATAAACATTGTAATTCTGAACAATCAAGGCAGAAATACAATAAATTCTATAATAATGTAAATAAAGCTAGTAACATACATATGCATAAAGGTAAGGTTACATCGGTTCACGCTACTACTAACGCCACCTATAATGATACCAGAGCTTATCTGAAGATTAATATTTTTGGCTTGGAATTCAGAGGATTACTAGATTCAGGATCACAGATCTCCATTGTGGGAGGGCAAGCATACAAATATTTTGAAGATTTCGCTACTTTACATAAGTCTGAGGACTTAGACTTTATAAAAACTGCAAATGGTTCTACTTCACGAGTAACTGGGTATTTATTTTTACCAGTATCGATAGAGAATAAAACTCGTGTTATTAAATTTTACGTCGTCTCTGGAGTTGCTACAGAGTTGTTATTTGGCTTAAATTTCTGGAAGGAATTTAATATTGCGCCAGATATTTTATCATTGTTAGAAGATAGCGGACATTTATATAAAAATAATAATCAGGTGTACACAGTTATGTCAGGCAGCCGTGCTTTACATGATTTTGAAACTTTATCTAAGCTTGAGCGTAGGCTGGTCAATGACGTCATAAAGCAATTTGATGACATTTCCGCAGAAAAGAAAGGCCTAGGTAGGACACACTTAGTGAGTCATAAAATTGATACCGGTGACCACCCACCTATTAAACAACGGTATTATGTAGTCTCACCCGCTAAACTGGCAGAATTAAATAAACACCTAGACCAAATGCTGAAGGATGATGTTGTGGAGCCTAGCGGAAGTGCATGGAACAACCCCGTTACTTTAGCGGTTAAATCAGATGGGTCATCACGTTTCTGCTTGGACAGCCGAAAACTTAACGCCATATCAAAGCATGACGCTTACCCTATGCCTTATATTAGCCATATTCTGGACCAGCTCAAAAACGCTAAGTACTTATCTTCTATTGACCTTAAGTCTTCATATTATCAAGTTCCTTTGGACTCTATTGAGTCCAGAGAGAAAACTGCTTTTACTATTCCCTGCAGAGGCTTGTTTCACTTTAAGGTCATGTGCTTTGGACTTACTGCAGCTCCAGCTACGCAGCAGCGGTTGATGGACCGCCTCTTTGGCCCCGAGTTTGACAATAAGGTGTTCGTATATGTTGATGATTTAATTTTACTTACCCCTGAAGGCCCAACGGCCTTCCAGGATCACCTCCAGCTCCTACGTAGGGTAAAGGAGAGACTTAAACTAGCCAACCTTACTGTCAACATGGGTAAATGCCAGTTCTTCAGGAGACAGCTGAAATTCTTGGGTCATGTGGTTGACGAATATGGTCTGCGCACGGATCCTGACAAAATTAAGGCTATAGTAGACTTTCCTATTCCCACCTGCAGGAAAGACGTCAAACGTTTCTTGGGAACTGCATCTTATTATAGGCGTTTCATAAAAAATTTTAGTCATAGAGCTGGTCCCCTTAATGCTCTTACTTCTACCCGTAAGAGCGCGCCCCCTTTCAAATGGACGACCGAGGCAGACGAGGCGTTCAACGACCTAAAACTCGCACTGTCTACTTCCCCGGTTCTGGTATGTCCTGACTTCTCGAAAGATTTTGCTGTCCACTGTGACGCTTCTGATTTCGGGTTAGGAGGTACCTTAACCCAGGTTGTAGATGGACAAGAACATCCTGTTGCGTACTGTAGCCGTTCACTAACACCCGCTGAACGTAACTATTCCGCTACAGAGCGAGAGGCATTGGCCGTGGTACATGTCGTTGAACACTTCCGCCCTTACCTTGAAGGTGGTCGACAATTTAAAATTATTACCGACCATGCTAGTCTAAAGTGGTTTTTAAACCTTAAGAATCCGACAGGACGACTAGCGCGTTGGGGGTGTAGGCTATCGCCTTATAATTTCATTATTGAGCATCGTAGTGGATCTCAAAACGTCGTACCGGATGCACTATCACGTTCTGTACCAGTGGCAGCCGTAGACGCATTTACTTCCAGCGATGCTTGGTATAACAATATATTAAAACGTTGCACGGATAGGCCGCGCGCGTGTCCCAATTTTCAAATTATTGATGGTAGGCTTTTTAGATTTACAAAAAGCACTAACAAACTCTGTGGTGACTACCAGTGGAAAGAGGTTGTACCAAAGGAGCTTAGGGAGGATATTATGAAAAGTAACCATTCTGAACCAATTGCTGCGCACTTAGGCGTTGCAAAAACTTATAAAATATTAAAATTACGGTATTTTTGGCCCGGTATGCATAAAGATACCGAGGAATTTATTAAAAATTGTGCCACTTGCAACTCATATAAACATAGCTCACTAGCGCCAGCTGGCTTTATGGGGGAACCCAAGGTCTGCTGTCGACCATTCCAGTGCATCAGCATTGATCTAGTTGGTCCACTGCCGATGTCTCGACAGCAAAACACCTTTTTACTAGTAGTTGTGTGTTGTTTTACAAAATATTGTTTATTATTTCCTATACGGCGTGCAACGGGCAAAGTTATAGCGCAAAGGTTAGAAGACCATGTATTTCTGGTTCACGGAATACCACAGACTGTGATGTCTGATAATGGCTCGCAATTTATAAGTCATGAGGTTCAGGCATTATATGAAAAATACAATATTCCGCAAGTACATTTGGGTCCAGTATATTGTCCACAAGTTAATACGGTGGAACGTTATAACCGCACAATAATCACTGCAGTTTCCTCGTTTGTTGAGAACGATCATAGAACGTGGGATATTAACATACATAAAATACAATTTGCCATGAACACCTCAGTAAATGAGTCTACTTCTTATACTCCTTTCATGCTAGTACACGGTAGGGAAGCTGTCACAGATGGTAGTATTTACCGTGGTTTCGAAGATCTCCAAGAGTTGGTTGTGGTACCACGCGATACTCATGCGTCTAATATTGGCCACCTCGGTGACATTTTCATCAAAGTCCGAGAGTCATTGCGTAAGGCCCATGAAAGGAATATAAAATACTATAACAACAAACGCAGAGATATCTCTTTTAATGTTGGTGATTTTGTGTGGAAGCGGACGTACAAGCAGAGTTCTGCTAATAAATATTTTACTGCTAAACTTGCCCCTAAATATGAACGTTGTAAAATTATACGTAATGTTTCTCGCCTCGTCTATGAGCTCGAAGACGAGAACGGAAAATACATAGGAAAGTGGCACATAAAAGATTTTAAAAATTTAGATACTTCGAGTGACTAAATTACATACCTAGTAACATAATACCTACTTAATTTTCATTTTTATACTCTTATGAAAATAGCCATATTTTTATAAGCATTTAAACTATTTATGCACCGCGGGTGCGGCGGTCACAGAATACCCACCCCGCCATTCTTCCTGGCGTCTCGTAGAACCCGAGTGTAGGATAACGCGCCATATAACATCTGGCGGCGTTTTTGCATGTGTCTGTCCCTGTCGTTTTTTATTGATTTGCCTTGATACTTAAGTTTCCATATACCTAACATCTTCAAAATTGATATTACCATTACATAAGTACATAAAGATCTAAAACACAAATATTATACGTGTCTTAGTTCATACCATTATAAATATATTATTACTACCATTATATAAAATGGATATTACTTCTTTAGTATCTGATACCAGAATTAAGGAACAAGTATGTACTTATTATAACTGTTATGTGGTTAGATAGATGCATTTAGCACAAGATCACAAATATAAACGTGTCTTGTTCATTATTTTTATATGTATTCTACTCTAATCAACAAAATTAATTTTGAATTCCTCACAGGAGCGGTTTGCAACTTTAGAAATAAGCCTTTGCTATATTCTTATAATGGAGGAAGTTACATCTAGCTGGAAACGTAGGAAAATCAATATCGACGATCAGGGGCAACGACACCATGCAACTCATTTTTTTTATTATTTCCTTTTTATTGTTTTTTTCTACTTATTATTTGACGATTAGAGTCAAAATGTCTGTAATAACGACATCTACCGGTGGTTGTTGACATTACTTGCTATACACTGTTAGTGTCAAGATATACTTATTTAACAACGCCATCTCGGCGTCAGTCCTGACACTACAGTTTTTTTTATTACTTTCTTATATCTGATGGGCATAGGATATAATGCTTTTTGCCTATTTATCACAGCCATATAGGTGCTAGCAGAAGTGGTTTCGCTAGATTTTGCCACCTTATTGGTGAATATTTTTTTACAACCATGTAGGTGCTAGCAGCAGTAGTTTCGCGCTAGATTTTGTCACCTTATTGGTGAATGTGGTTTTTTATTACAATCTTTAACATACCATATTAATGGATTTACGTAGATTTAAGGTACATGCATGTTAAATATTCTTTATTTACACACGTTTATATTTAAAGCTTTATTTATTATATAATACAAATAAATAAACTTATAAAAAAAAAATAACGTTAGGCGTAATTGGGTACAGAGTTTATCACGAATGAATAGTTTTTAAGTACCTAATTGATTCTATTTATGATAATTCTGTTTGATTGGTTAGGGGGTTGAGGCTGACGGGGCGTCAGACGAATTCCCTACGTGAATTCTATCGTGGTTGGGGGGATACTGTAACACCGTTTTTTCTTAAAATTTCATAAAACACTAATTTTGCAAAAACACTTTGCTTTCACTGTAGTTTTAACACAAATTTCACAACTAAAATCGTAATTACAATAACTTTGTCAATGAATTTCACAATGTCAATGTCAAGTGTCAACGTCAACGTCGTTTCACGTCACGTCAGTGACATTTGCAATTATCTTTGGTCATTATTCACTTTTTGCATAAACAAAATAAATCTCGCGTTTATCCTGGCCTTATTTACAAAGATAGTTTTTTTTCGCCCAAAATCCCGTGCTTCCATTTAGGTGGGTTGATTTTCTCAAAATTCGGAATTTGACATTTAGACCGTTTGTTTCGATCATTTTTAGAGACATATCGTAATAAAGTACACTTAATGCTTACAGATCATATAATTATTGAATCTTCAAATAGAATTTGGAAAGCATTCACAATTTGTTTATGGTTAATTTTTCATTACGTTTTGTTTTATTGCATATTGTAGAATTTCGAAAGATCCGTATGTTGACTTGACACATCTTGAAGCAAGTTAAGAGTCTTACGAGTGTTATGAAATGAATTTGGTTTTAGGAGAGGTTCCGTCGCCAATACGGCGCTTAACATTCGGCAAACGGACCTCGGCTCCGTCGCTTCCACATAAACGCAATTCTGTGCGCAAGTGGAGCGTTGGTTTTTAGAACGCGTCTATCGTCTATGTTATGAGTAGTCTGTGAGACATCGACCGAAGTAGTTTGTTATTGATTTGAAGATCATAAAGTTTTTATATATTTATTTCCGCGAAGAAAATCCATAGGTATTTCTCTCGTTTTCCGTGTGAATTTAATTTGAAAATCCACCCTGAATCCTGACAAGTCAGTTCTTTTTGTTTTCAGCTTGAAGAGTAAAGCTAAGGAAAAAATACTATATTTACTCGCCGGCACGCGATTCATTAAATTAAATGGATTTATTGTATCAATAAGTGCAAAAAATCAATAAGGTATCTAATTAACTTATTATATTTCATGATTTAAAGCAGATTTTGTTAATTTTATTTTTATTTGTGGGTAAATTGATTATTAAATCAAACATGTTACATTTCCAAAATTCGCCTTTTTCATCCCCTATTTCATTAAAAAAACCTGATAGTAAGCGGCGTCTTAGTGGGATTAATGCATATATTGAGTAACACTTGCGAATTTCCTGTTAAATTCTAAATTTTTACAATATTAAGTTTCACATCCTTCTTTGGCAAATAACTCACAAATTAAGCTGTTTTCTTTTTATTAATAGCAGTGATTATACACAAAATAGGTGCTCTCCCCTCCATATATCCTTTTTATTCACTAACCAATAAGACAATTTGTCAATTTATTAAAAATTATGTTTTAGAATTCATTTGCTATGTTTATTACATGAAGTTCAAATGTATTGACTGGGATTCCTTCAGAACTCAGTGTTAGACCCACTGACCCTAAGATCATAGGCATATTTAATTATATTTTTAACCTAACACTGTGCTATGAATCTCCAGGGCAGTTACCGGAGGCCGTAGGGCTCCGCTGCTTGACCTTATAGCTAGAAACCATAACAAACTAACCTAACACAAGGAGGAATTCTGTGGAATTGTACATATATAGAGAGAAAAAAATAATCTAAGGAATTGGAATATTATATCTCTGACCCGTGATCGCGGAAACCTAGCATCAAGCAGAAGGTACGCTCTACTAACAACCGCTCCGGGGAAGGCTACTAATTTCTTTTATAAAAAAAAGGAAACCTATAACTATTTGTTCGTGTACTTTATTGCCCCTCATTTTGTAGTTTTGTACCCAATTTGCACCTGATTTTTACCTGCCGAGATTGATCAAACAAACCTGAACCATCCTGCCCTTGGCTTGTATTAATTAAACATTAAGTTAAGTGCTTTGCATTGAGGGATTTTGTTTACTTCAGTAACATTATGCATAAGTGAATTATAGTTATGTACCTACAACAATAAAACTTTTCATTTTGTATCGGACTAAAGGAATAAGTTTGTTTTTTTTCCTTCAACTTTAAGATTTCCCTATATTACTACAATTTAGCAAGAAAAAGCACTACAACAGTTATTAAATGAATTAAGTAAATAGGTTTTAAATTGCATGATGAAATAGTTATTTATAAACGTGTTGTTAAATCACGATCTATTAACTAGTAATTTTAATAGCTAGCGAGCAAAACTATTTTTGTTGCGAGTGCTGCTCTCATACTATGCTTAGGCCCGATTTCACCAAAGTCGGATAAGTTTTATACCAAGCATAAAGTCATGCTTTACTCTCAGATAAGTCAAATTTAATTTCACCAAATACTTATACTTAGGCCCGATTTCACCAAAGTCATATAAGTTTTATACCAAGGATAAAGTCATGAGTTACTCTCATATAGGTCAATTTTAATTTCACCAAATACTTGTACTTAGAATAAAGCCGTTATCCGAGAATAGGTTTTATACTAAGGTTTTATACTGTCAAATTTGACGGTATAACAGATTTAATACTAGGATAAATAAGAAAGATGGCGTCCAAAGAACAACTGATTGACAAGCTGTCTAAAGTGACAGTAGTTGTAACTGACGTATAATCCTACTAGTTTAAAAAACAGTTAATTGGCTATGTGATTTACGGAGAGAATGTACTATTTAATTTCGCAGCATTATCATTCATTCGTTCACATTGATAAAATAAAACTCTATTTGGAAGAATAGTTAAACCAAATGTGGTGAAACGTGAAATGGGTTATCCGAGAATAAATGTAGAGTATAAATTTATCCATGGTATAGTTATTCCCGTTTTGCGTTACTGTTGGTAAAATCGGGCCTTAGTAGTATAAATATTTAAATTACTCGTTAATAGATCATTATTTAAAGACACGGGACATTTAAAGACACGAGACAAGCAATAAGAATTTTCTCCCTTTAAATGAAAATAGATCAAATACTTCAATTTTCTGATTCTGTTACAGCTTGCTTTCTTATCGCTTAATTTTTTTCAGCTGCTTAAATTTGTCTCTAATATCAATTCTGATTGATCTTGTTCTACAATAAAGTGAGTAAACGATGAACTTTTAAGCACTCTACACACAGAGGCGGAAGCGGGACGGTAGCTGAACGGTAAGCGATTTTCCATAGGCGTATAGAGGGAAGCAGACTAAACGTATCGTCCAAAAAGCGTGGCAACTTTACCACATGTAAACATTACTCAAACACAAACAATATTAATTTAATTTTATTGTAATTTCTGGAGTTTTATTATATGACGCGTTAGAACACTTCTGTGCACCACTTTACCATTGTTATTGTCTAATTTGCAGTTATTTTTATTTATAATCTCAAAACAAAACATTATAACACAATGTCACGACGCCATTTGCCTCTTATTATGACAAAGCTAAGCATGGCGTCCACGTGGCGTCTGCCACGGCTTCGGTAATGTTTATGTGTGCGTTAGTATCGCCATAGACGAAAGACAGAAATAGCGATATATCATGTCACTTTGGAGTAAAAGTAAAAACGATATACATTACTTATGACAAATGTGTGAGCAAAATTATGTTAAGTCTCCTTTGTGCGATTTACTTACGCCGCGCCGTTTCTGCGGGCGATTTCTGTGTGGCATGGCCCATTCGAGTACAAAAAAATACTGTCAAAGTTACAAAACTATGTATACTCTACCAACTCTACCTTAATGTTAAGTCAATAAAGTCTGTCAATCAATGTTTACATATTTTTGTAACTTTGTACGTATCGATCATTTTGAACTCGAGTGTCCGTAGCAACACGAACGATACAAAAATCGATAACAATCCGCTCTGCTACCGTCCTGCTTGCCGCCTCTGTGTGGGGCGCGCCTTATTGTTTTTATTAATATTGTATAATAAGAAAAAAAACAAAGCTATCCTTATTTCGCAAAGAATTACGTTTCAGGCAACCTATGAGAAAGTATAGTTTTTCTTGTAATCGTATGACAATGGCGAAAGGAAACACAAAATGATTGTTCTATAAATATACAGTATGTTACTAATAAAATAATTTAATAATATCAAAAACAAAAACTCACCATCAGACATATCCATACATCAATATTCTATGTTAGGTAAAAAAGACGCGTCGCAAACCCACCTTCAATATCACAAATGACAAATATAACACTATCGAAATTGATAGGACAACTTTCGAAAAGTTGTCACATAGATTTTTCGTCTTTCCGGATGTCCCTAACATGCGAAAAACAGTCTGGAGGAACATGTTTTTCACTATCGAACCAAATTGAAGACAGACAGTGACGGATAGTGTTTGTAAAGGAACTTTCGATTTAATAGTGAAAAAATACGAACACTTATTTATATCTATTGTTTAAAACATAGAATGTAGTTTTATCATAACAGTCATAAAAAAAGTGAAAAATGTATATTCTAGAATCTTAATTTTTCATAATTTCTTGAATATACATTTGTCGTAACAAAGTACAAAAGTGATCGATACAGTTAATGATGTCGTCGGGGCTGGTGAGAGCTCGGTGGCCGAAGTGGTCAAGGCGTCAACACGGAATGTCCCGCCCGAGGCGAGATTTTTCCTTTATTCATTTATTCAAGTTTCTTCTGCTGTTGATAAGTTAATTATTTTTCATACATAAAATTATCATAATCATTTTTGAATAATTGTGTTGAACCATTCTTATGATTAACGAGTTAATTACATTAAAACGTTAAAACAGTTAATATATTAATAGTTTCTTGTGGTCAAGGGGTATAGGTGAGGCTTGCTCACATCACTAATGGCCAACTTATCGTTACTAACCTTATCTTAGCTTAGGAAACTCCTAAGGAGTATGCTGTTACTTTTACAGCCGGTTGCACCAAGTTTTACGTTATACGATTTCGTAAAAAGTAACAACTTAATACAAAAAAAAAACAGGTCAAGTGCGAGTCGAACTCACGCACCGAGGGTTGCGTACAAAATTATTAAAAATAATTTTATTATATGATGTTACTAAAAAATTTCGGTTTTCGCAATTTTTCCTTTATCTTTGCTATAAGACGTTACTTCATACCAAATTTCAAGATTCTGAGTTCACGGGAAGTACCCTGTAGGTTTTGATTCCCTTGCTGCGAGTGTCGAAAATTTGCGACACTCGCAGCAAGGGAATCTTTTGATTGCGTTAGCTTAGAAGTTTGATTTTTTTACAGCTCCAAGGGACAGTAGACTTGAGTATTTGATATAAATTTCAACTTGATACCTCCACGCGTTTCTCGGAAAAATGTTCTTGATAGACATACAGACAGACGGACGGACGGACGGACAACAAAGTGATCCTATAAGTTTAAGTTCCGTTTTTTCCTTTCGAGGTACGGAACCCTAAAAATAAGTCGTTAGTCTTTAGTGAAAAGAATGTGACAGCATGCCACCTAAGAGTATCTCAAGCTAGGACAAAGTTGGTGAAATGGGCCATAAGCTTTTTACTTGCTGTCAGGTGAGATAAAAGCCAAGAGCATCCAAAAAGAAATTGTGATTGATGATGAATGAATATAAAGAAATACTTCCAACTTATTACGGTTGAAATGTAAGATTATGAGCGTCGAACAAAAAAGACGCGTTTAACAAGAAAAGTATTAAAAATGCTCGACGCTTTGAATGTTTCTCTCATCATAAGCGAGGCGTTTCATAAAACACGTTCAATCTATCGTAGACACCGTTGATCAAAAGCATCATAAATGCTTGAGCACGCGATGATGTGGACGTAATGATGAAAATCGAGGCTTGGACGGATATCAACGACCTTCAGTACTTTCTCTCTATGTGGCTTTTATTCACATGTTGTCAAGGGAGGACCGATTCTACTAATAAATTACAGCCGATTCGAAACTTGAATAGTTAGGTACGCTTGACCAATCGGAGCATGTGGATTATTTACTAATGTTCGATAATACGAACATGTTAGTTAACATTGGGCTGGCTGTTGTTAATATATTTTTGTGCCTGTTTAATTTATGGCGTTGTAAGATAGGAACTAAAAAATCAAAAGTCACCTGTGACCCTATTTTTGAATAATTGTTTGGCATCGAGCGCTGGTCGAGCGTCAGCTATAAACTCGATTTCTTTTGGTTTTCGTTTCGTTTGCGTTGAAAAAAATAGAGTAATATGTTGAAAATCAATGTTAATTCGATTTTCATCGAAAATAAAACGAAAATCAGCAGAAATCGAACGCAAACGACGCTCGACGAGCACTTGATTTCATTCCGTTTTTGATGAAATTCATTCTGATATTGAAACGAATATCAATATCCGTTTGAATTTCATCTATTGTTTCATCAATTGTAATATAATAATAATAATAATGTCCTCCTAACCGATATTCGGTCACGGCGGCCAATCTCCACAGAGACTAGCCATCTGCGCAGGAGATATTATAGTGCACAAGTGACTGCGCAAACGCAAGTGCACTCTCTGTTCCTTCACTCGCCTAGTCCGATGGGACGAGATCAGGCGCAGGACCCACTGTTTAACGTGCCTTCCGAAGCACGGAGGAGCTTGAGATGTTTCTTATTTTTGGTCACCCATCCTAGGACTGACCACAGCGAACGTTGCTTAATCTTAGCAATCGTTCTCTGAGCGCACGCCAACTCGCCACCAAGCTCCTCAATTGTAATATTATGCTGATTTTGTCCGAGTCGAAATGAAAATCAAAATCTAGCGCAGATGACGCTCGACGAGCGCTCAACGCCTGATGAATGATTCAAAAATAGGGCCCCAGATTATACACCAGTGTGTGCACTTAAAATAGTGACTTTGATTTTTTTATTTCCTATAATCAACCTGAGGGAGACTCTGTACCAGGGTCGTCTGCTTGGGAGCCTCCGTCTTACCTTGTGCCACAAAGCAGCAGTGCTTGCATTGCTGTGTTGCGGGAGTAAGAAATGAAAGTACTGGGTTCCGTGACTTTACATCAGATGTCACAAGTTGGCAACGTACACTGTGGTTCTTGTGGGGGTTTCAGTTTTCATGCGAATCTCACAAGAGCCACAATGTACTTAGGTGACTTACCATCAGGTGGGTAGTTGCTTGTTTGCCAACTTAGTTGTATAAAAAATTATTCTTTTAAAATACACATTCCCGTTGTGTGAAAAAAGTAATAGTCATAGTAAAATATTCACTAATTCGCCTAAAATACATCAAAATTTCTCTGGAAGTCGGAACAGAGTCTGTCAAAACTGAAGCTTCTTCTTCTGTAATTTTGGCATATAGGCTAGTGTTGCCATTCCATATATGAAATGCTGCTTCAAATTGGCACAAACAATTAGTTGTTAGGGTTCCGTACCCAAAGGGTAAAAACGGGACCCAATTACTAAGACTTCGCTGCCTGTCCGTCCGTCCGCCCGTCTGTCCGTCCGTCTGTCTGATACCAGGCTGTATCTTAAGAACCGCGATAGCTAGACAGTTGAAATTTTCACAAATTATGTATTTCTGTTGCCGCTATAACAACAAATACTAAAAATAAAATAAAAAAAAATATTTAAGGACGGCTCCCATACAACAAACGCGATTTTTTGCCCTTTTTTGCTCGATATCAATAAATGGTAACAGGTAGGCACTTGGAATATTCACAAAATACTTAATTGTATATTTATTTTAATAATAAATATGAAATTTGTGTACCTACTGTTGTTTACCTAGTCAATCGTACGGAACCCTTCGTGCGCGAGTCCGACTCGCATTTGGCCGGTTTTATTTCTATGGAACAGCAAGTCCAGTTATGCGTGTCTATGACATGATAGTGGAACGTTGTGATTGGTCGAACCTGATTATTTAGTTTTGGCCCGACAGTTGATTAGTGGAATCGCCCCTCTGGTTATTTATTTAGAAACTTTTCAAGCTAAGCACGCTAATGGATGTCTCCTTCGGCTGCTATCTACAAGTTTGTACCGCTTGGGATTTGTGCTCAGTAAATCTATTTATGAAAGTTATCGCTTATACTTTCGCTTAAGTTATACCTATAATTCTTTTATTAGGTTTTCTAGCCCGATATCTGTTTATTTCGTAGCTGGTTTCGGAATTCGGCTGAGGTAAAGAAGTAAGTTCCTATTTCATTAAAAATATACTGAAAACAAATTTATTTATATGTATATTTCAGTTGTTTTTAAGCAAACTATAAAGGATGTAGGTATAATTAAATGAATATTGATTTTTACGTAAGTGGAATAAATATGACAGGATTAAAAAACCAGGATTATTTGTAACTAACAGAAAACGTTTTATTGTAATATTTATAATTATGATATCATTAAGATATTGACTTGATTTTAATTGTATTATAGTTCAGATAAGTCAGCAGTAACTCATCTTGGAGAAACGTAAGGATTTCAATAATTGTATGGTAAAAATATGTCAAAATAGTGTAAAAATAATTACTAATAATCATTATTAGTAATTAATTACTAATATTCCAAAGTAATTACTAATAACAACTTGGGATTCGTTTAAATAATGAAGTCAAAATTATTTATTGTATTTGTTATTTACACTAACTTCATAAGGTCTTAAAGGAAATGGAATCAGAAAATTATTATTTTTTTATTTTTAAAGAGTTCGTTTAATCTATTATGTACCTATTCTATGAAGCGAGACCGTTCAAACGATATTATGCTAACCCTGATTACATTAGATTTCGCGAAATTGAAAACAAAAGCGAATTACAAGTGGCCGATACTACAAAACATTGATTTTATTTTTAGTTAAGTTTTCGTATTGTGTATTATTTGTTTTTTTTTTAATTCGGCTCGGTATTTTATTTATTTTGGTTAGTCTTGCTATGTAAGCAATTTTTTGTTGAGAAATAATTGTTAATAATATTGGGATATATAAATAGTATTATATAGTTATAGTATAATAATGCATGTATGAATATAGTAATATATATAAGCAACTAATATACATTAATATATGTATAACATTGTAAATGCGAAACTCACCCTAGTAGTAAGCATTTTAGAAAATATATCTATATACATTCATAGATCACTTAATATTGTACCTTAGAATTCCAAAGGCACGGACGGACCACGAGTCTATGGAGTTTTAAATAAACATAAAAAAGCAAATTTTTGTTATTTTTTTAACGTAATTTTCTTAGAATTGGGGGCATAAAACATTTATTGAAATTTCAAATTAAGATTTAGAGTATAAAATAACGAATCCAATGGTTTGAATAAAGTATATACATAAAAAATACCTACCTTCTGTCTTAAAACGCTATACGCATTCATTGTTACAAAGCAAAGCAACGCACACTAATGGCGAGCCCTCTACTGTCCACATCATCGCTCAACGTCACTTTTTCCCCGGCTTTTTGTACCACTTATGAAATACCCTTATTCACTTTATTATATTTCACCATTTTTA
The DNA here is from genome assembly GCA_963935595.1 of Schoenobius gigantellus. Taxonomy (NCBI): domain Eukaryota; kingdom Metazoa; phylum Arthropoda; class Insecta; order Lepidoptera; family Crambidae; genus Schoenobius; species Schoenobius gigantellus. The sequence goes on along the minus strand of OZ012553.1, from coordinate 23,596,911 downwards.
TCCCTATGTGTTGATTACTCAGTCGATTGAATTATGGGTTCGGCGAGGACATTCGTTTGCTGCGTCACGTCAAAATCTCTATCGTTCACACTTTTCTTTGTGCAGTAATAACTTACTTTTTATAAATAGGTGTGTTGGGTACACACCTATTCGTAAAAACGTCCACCTACAAAAATTATATCTAGGTAGTTTTATTGTGGTTATTGGCTAGATAGTTAAATAATATAAACGTGCGGTGTAAAATAATTCGCTCACATCAGGGTTGCTAAAAAGACTATCCGTACACCCAAGTGTTATAATCTTAAAACAGATACGACTTGGTAACACTAAATACTTATTAGTATTACACTTTGATGATTAAAGGTCCCATACCTTTAATAGGTCATCAAAGTGTAGACACTGCACTTATGAACGCAACATGTGACAGAATAAAATCTGTTAACATTTTCGATAAGAGATATAGAGTCCACCTGCAAGAGCAGTAAAATCGCAGTGCCATATATAGGACACTGGAAATGTACTCTGATAAATCAAAAACAGGTATGGTACAGGTTCAAGACACTTAGTCTTCTCATAAGCTCTTAAAATACCCATATTCATGCCTATAGGCATATCTAATGCCGTCTTTTGAGCAGAGTGCATGGACACCTACTGGCGACCAGGCCAGAAATTACAACCAGGAAGGTAGCTAGCTAACTGGAATATAATTATACATTCGGACAGCAAATAAGTACTGCTCGCTTTGGTGAGTCCAACTCTCATTTGGCTGATTTTAAATACTATATTTTAAGACATTGATTTAGGGCTTTGTCATTACGTTCAAACAAATTCAGTACATTTGATCTGATATAATTTGTTGTAATATAGTTCTATCAATAATGTGATAGCATCAGCAGTCTTTTTTCATAATAGTAGATTATTATTGAACCGAGAGCTAAATAAATAGCTCACTTACGAGGTACGTACTCGTAGTCCGCTTTCTTTCAACTACATCTAGATATTAAACAGCACATTGTTACCCTAGGGGTGAAAGTAAATTATTTAGCTTCGCTACGCCCCGTCTTTAACTCGAGGTAAACACTGTGCTTTTCATTACGAATACAAAGAAAGTAATAATAAAAATAAGAATAAGCTAAAGAAAAAATGAGTGAGTTTTATTTTACATAAATCAACAACTTCTGCATTAGCCTCTTCTCTTATGGAATCAGGCGTTAAATCCATATCTGAATCAGATGAACTCTCTGCTATACGGAAGTATAAACAAAACTCTACAATTCGAAAAAACAAATGAAGATCGGTTTGCCGCTTTCCCGCCTATTTTGTTTTTTTTAACCGACTTCAAAAAAGGAGGAGGTTCTCAATTCGATGCGTATGTTTTTTAACCGACTTCAAAAACACTGAAAACTTAAAAATAATCTTCTTCTATATTGAAGTCGGCGCCAAACGATGATCTCCTAGAAAGTGTTAAAATTTGTCACCGACTTCAATATAGAAGAAGATTATTTTTAAGTTTTCAGTGTTTTTGAAGTCGGTTCTATTTTTTGGAAAAAAAATTATTTTTAACTTTTTAGTGAATGAAATCTTATTAGTGAAAGAAAACCCGATTTTAATACCAGCTCACCTCCGGTGAGCTTGTATTAAGTTAGTGTTTTCCTCGATTTTCTATGGGATCCCATCATTCGATCCTGACTTTGGTGACCATGAGACCACCCTTGCAGTATACTCTATCAAATACAAAAAGAATTTTGGAAAATTAGGGTTACTTTTAATAAAAAGATTTCATTCACTAAAATGGTTAAAATAAAAAAATTTTTACAAAAAATAAAAACCGACTTCAAAAACACTGAAAAGTTAAAAATAATATAAGAATAGGTACAGACAACATCACACTTCTATATTGAAGTCGGTGCCAAATTTTAAGACTTTCTAGGAGATCATTGTTTGGCACCGACTTGAATATAGAAGTGTGATGTTGTCTGTACCTATTCTTATATTATTTTTAACTTTTTAGTGTTTTTGAAGTCGGTTTTATTTTGGAAAATATTTTTTTTCTGTGGCCGGCCAGCTATTCAATCATCATTTTTCATTTTCATCATTAAAAAAAATAAAAATTTGCCCAAATCACTCTAAAGAAATACTTGAAAGTAAACAATAATAAAGTTATTTAAAAAATATATTCTTTAATTAGTACTTAACTTTATGTTATTTCAATTTTGCATCGCGCTGTAATTGAATGGATAGAGACAGAGTCAACCGTCAACTTAGTCCTTAAAACTAGTTTAGACCATGTTTTGTAATAAGACGGATTATGTTTTTAATAGAGTGATTAGCGCACTTTCACTGGCAACAGTCTTTATGGTGGTGACTGATGTGGTGGAAAATTCACAAAAAAAAACTTACGGCCATGTACACCACAAATCCCTTATTTCTTACCGTCAACATGAATGTTGGTGAAACGGCACCAAAATAACACCACTTTCACTGCACAATATTCACTCGAATACAATTTTGAATTATTGAAATAAAGCTTACCGTCCGTCGCCACTGAAGCCAATTGCCACTCTTTTTTTTTATTAACGTTAATTGGTTTTGTACGGTTCTATTTATTTGCACATGTGTATAGTAGGTATTTTTTTGTGAAATCTTATACACCTTCGTTTTGTATGAATCTTATTGTAATCTTGGTAAATTAGAAAAAACACAACAAGGCATTAATGTTAAACAGGTCATTAATGCCCTCGAGTTTCCCAGAGTAGTAGGTAATGTATTACTTAGTGTTGCGTTTTACAGTGATATGGAGAAAAGTAATGAGTAGTTTGACGAAAAGGGTATTATTATTATATTGAAATTGAACTTTAAACTTGAAGTTTTATCACTATTGCATTTAGTTAGATTTGTTCTCATTGTATTAATCTGAATGTAATACCTGATAAAAGATTAAACGGGGCATAATATCTAGATCGCTATCAGTTGAAAATTGGAAATTGCTCGCGAAACTTTTAATAGAGGTTTTCAATTTAACTGACGTGGATTTAAGCCAATTTTAATTAGTACCCAGTTGAGTGTTTCATGGGCGGCAAGCCAAGTAACTGGTTCAAACTAGATTCATGTTGTTAGAGATCGAATGAGTTCCTCAATAAAAGTCAAATACGTGATTTCAATAAAAGCCTGTGAGGTAGAGCAAACAGTTACTAGTTCAATGGGTATTCGTGTAAATTACTATCATAGAGGTATATGTGGCTAAACATCTCCATTAGAGTTATATACTGTCCTGTTTTTTATGATTTTAAGGTGTAACCGGACAAGTTAGCATTCTCTGTAATAAATTGTTTTCTTCTAAACTTGTAGCAATAGGCCGCCTAGTTGAAAATATATCCTTTTTGCAATTTCTTTCGTTATATTTCGTTTTGTTTGTATGCAATAAAGTGTTATATAACTATTATTATGTCTTAATTTACTTTATACTATACTACTACTATTTTACCTTATACAATATATACATAAATATCAATAAAAATGCATAGCCATCGGCAGTGACATAATGTCCAAGCTACGGGTAGTACTAGAACTGCAGAGTGAGGCACATACCTTCTGACAATTCCGCTCTGGATCAGTAGCACTATCAAGACGTACCACACTGGTGGTAATAGTCAACCGATCCTGTGTCACAACGACCATGAATTTCAACTGGTCGCAGGTACTACTATTTTTTCGTGCTGCGTCAAGAATAACTGCCATCTGTATCTAGCTTTTGATTGAGTAACAAGAGTCTCTCAATATGTTGGTTGAGTGGGACTCTTCGCTATTAAATCATTCACGGACATAATTATCGAGAAAATGAATGTCAAGTCCACATAGGTACTAAAGGGCGACAATTTCGTGAGCTAGTTCAAGCTACTTGCCAAGCTTGTCCTTCTCATGGGCTGTCGGCATGAGGGATGGTGAAATCGACTCTCATTTTTCTTGAACTTGTTACTTAATATTTTTTTAAAATATAGTTGTTAACATATTCAAACCATGGCGACTCTCTGCATAACGCAAAAAGTGCTATTGCTTCCTTAATAGCTGTTGTGTAGGAAATGTTTTATTTTCCCTCTCTCCACTAGGATCCACCATCTCAATCCACCAGTGGATCGAATATTTCATGTCAAATTATTGTCCATCTGATGACGATTTTACCATCGACAATCATTATTTTACTTAAAAAAGAACCTTTAGTGTGCGTTACCCCTAATAATGATAACCTAATGTTTTGTACAAACCTACATTAAAATTATGTTGCTTAATTTAGGTTACACGGGCTGTTTAAAAATATACACCTTAAACAAATTACTCCTAGAGTTAAATTTTGATTAGCAATTACAACGTCGTTACGTTAACTGAATAAAAGTTTTGGTTGAAAGAAACTTAACATTTTGTCAACAAGATTGATTAGCTCTCGTCTTAATTAATTTAAATAAACAAGCTTCGCTCTGTGTCAAAATAAAGGGGATGGTGAGGCTTCGTTTTGGGAAGTAAACAAGAGTGGGCGAATTACTAAACAAATTTGGCGATTTCCTATATTTTTGTTTTATAGGCAATTAGTTTAGATCAAATTTATCATTTGTTTAGAGTTTCGTTACCTCATTATTTAGAACTCAAGTTTTATTGGGTACTTAATCATCGCAAATGGAAGGTTGCTTACATGTTGAATAAATATTCAATTTTATAATTTTGATCATGTCAAAATTATAAAACTGAATTGAGTGTTAGCAAAATTAAAAAAATAAATGTTTGTAGGGCATGTTTTTAGGGCAACTCAAAATATTTTTATCAACCAGAGAGACAAGCTATTTTTTATGCAAGTGCTGATTTAAACAATATTAAAGCTAGCTAAGAAGTTTAGATTTCAATTACGCGTATAGCGTTTCCAATATATAAAGACACAAGACATAAAGATTTCACCAACGAGAATAGAACTAACTATTTTATAACTTGTAATATACAATTGTATATAACTTTATATAGTATAGATAGTTATAAACACTTTTCCAGTGATGAGTTTTCACAGGCAGTGTTCGAAATTCGAATTAAATTTACTCACTCTGCTAGTTTTCGCGGAAATAAAACTGATTCGAATTACAATCAACATTTTTGTAATTTCCTCGGGATTGAAAAAAAATCTAATTCTTCCTTTACCACAGATTATATAATAGTGCCTTTACTATATTAACCTATCATCATCATCATCATCACAGCCCATATACGTCCCCACCGAGGGGCTCGAGCCTACCCTATATTAGGGTGATTAGGCCTTAGTCAACCACGCTGGCCCAGTGCGGATTGGTCGACTTCACATACATCATTGAATTTCTTCGCAGATGTATGCAGGTTGCCTCACGATGTTTTCCTTCACCGTAGGAGCGTCAGACATATGTACATATGAAATTCGAAACGAAAAACACATTGGTACATGGCGGGTCTCGAACCCCGACCCCCCGATTGGAAGGCAAATGCCGAGTCCACTGCGCCACCGACGCTCGCCATTAACCTATAATCTTACTTTTCTCAGTGATGGAGGTAAAAAGTTGTCTGTTTTATTTTTTATATATCCTATATATAAAAAATCCTATAATGTACGAGACATTACTTATTGTGCTCATAGTCTATATTGGAATCACACGCTACGCCCGCGATTCAATTTAAGGACATTTCGCTAAGTTATAATTTAAGCTCAGCACTCGCAGCAAAAGCTGTTAACAAATAGCAAATAATAGTAATAGTAAACAAATAGCTGTTCTCTCTTATTTTGATAACTTAGTTCCTATGTGGCATAATATTTGCAATGAAATAAAAATGCTTCAATATATATATAAAAACAACTTATTCAATTGGCCAAAATTTAATAAACGAAATAAATAGGACAGCAACAAAAAATTGTACTAAAATGTAACATGGCATTTCAAAGAATCGTCGGTTTATTTACAGACCGCAATTCTATTAGTAAAGGGCAAAAGACAACTCCGTACAATGTTTATTAATAAGGTACATTATACAAACAAGAAGAAAATTATGTTAATGTTCACGTCGCAGACAATCGTCCTGATTGTCCAAATTTGTGTTGTAGACTGAAAGAGTCGGGGCCGGCCACAATTAAGTTAGTGGGTTTTTTCGAGATAAGTTAGAATTTCGAGGATGCCACGGAGGATAATGTTTCTAGGTGCCTACTAGATATTTTTATTACAGACTGCTTCAATTATTCAGATCCAATATATTCACTTTTGAAAAGCATTTTCATTTATTTTTATAAAAACTATATTTGTTAACTATCACTCACAACTTTTTAATTTCGTTAAAAACTTCGAAATAATGATGAAGACTTACATACCTATGTATTCAGAATTTAATTTGTGGCATTATCGTTTATCCTCTCATGATATTTCTAACCTGTATAAGTATAATGGTACGATGCACATCTTATAGTCTTCTGACAAATCAAGATTCTAGATTATTAGAATGAACATCTGCGAAAAAATTCATCCGCTTGAGTTCATCATGAAGAGTTCCTAATGTGAAATCGAGTAAAAATGCAGGAAGGCAGGATTTCCACCCTATCAGCATTTGGCCGGTCGCGCAATTACCATTGCTGGCTGTTCGACTATTGTTAGCCTCCTATCTTTTACGTAGTCCAATGAATTTTAATTCCACCTTTTTAGTCTTCATGGAATAAAATTATTCAACTTCAATTGTTTCTAATATGAAATACTCTCCATGAAAAAATCAATCGATTGTTCTTAAGTCGATGGTTTGATTTTTATAGTTACTTCATCATAGACATTATTAAGAAATGCACGTGCGCTCATTCATTATGAACTAAAAGCATCAATTTTGTTAAATTGAACCCTTTCAATGCATTGACTTATAGTCCACTTAATATCATTCGCAGATTTGATGATAAAGTAAATGGAGGTACCTTTCTTTATTAGATTAAAATGAGGAATGAAGCTTGCCCTTCCGACTGGTAATTATACAAATTGGAATAATTTATCAGCTTTACAAATACTCACGTCTATTTATGCAAGGAAGGGTTTTCGAGAGGTCTCAGACTGGTAAGCACAGCAATTTTTTTTACCACACTTGTACGTGATTATTGAATGCAAGTCAAGATGACCTACCTACCTACAAGTCACCTACTGCGCAACGGGTCGCGGGTGCGATTCCCGTACGGGACAAATGTTTTGTATGGCCTACAGAAATTTGTTCCGGTCTGGGCGTATGTGCATGATGTGATATTCTATGTTTGTAACTGCACCCACGGCACAGGAGAAAATCCTAGTGTGGGGCGACATTTTTTTTAAAGAAGAAGAAAGAAGAAGAAGATGAATAACTTTGAGTATATTGTGATATATAAAAGCGATTTTTTTCAGTTTCAAGTATGCAATCTCTTAATATTTTTTACTATATTAACTTTTTCAGATATTTATTAAATATTCGTTATTAAAAGAACATTATAAATTAAATTTTCTTTACAAAATCTTCTTTTTACAGTTAGGGTTAACTATTCTATGTTCTTGTATGCCATGTTGCAATATTGCTTTTATTTCTCTTCAACAGTGATTTTTCAAAGAAAATCTTGCATTAACTTAATAACGAATAATTAATAACGAAGTCATCAATGTTTTTCTCGTAAAGTAAATCACAAAGGTCTTCTGTTGAGGGAATATAGCGTTTACTGTGAGCTGATGATTTTTTTTGGAATAGTGACTAATTATTTTTATTGTTGCTTCTTGGTCTACATCATCCTCAAATAAAGAAAAGATAGCAACTTCATCTATTAAATACTAAAATGCTGACAGAACTTCTGTAGAGCTGTTTTTGAGATAGTTTTGTCGATTGCTTCATAAGCTTCCATGGTCTTCAAAAATACAAATCCTGGTAAGGTGCTTTCACAGCTTAAATACATTGCATACATGGCTTTGCGTAGAATGTAACGATGAGCATGGAGATGTCTGCAACAGTGCCGCTTTGTCTTTGTTAGAAATTCTAAATTGAAAGCTTAGTAATGAAATTTTAAATGAATAAATTGCTCTCACCATCCATCGCTCCTGGTGCAACTGAGGGCCGAATCTTAAATTTTAATTCTGTATCTCCACCAAGAAACATGATTCAATTCTCAATTGTCATCTCTAGTAATATCTTTAGCCAATTTAGTTCAGGAAAACTCCCGTCTTATTTATAAACTTAGACTTAAGCTTGAGTAACTTTACTCCGAGTATTATAATAATAAATAAACAAATTTTATATTAATAAACACGGAGTAAGAAAGAAGTAAGCTAATCCAACTCTACTCTACCAACAGTTTCTCAATTTCTGAAACCTACAGGTATGACATAATTTTTCTTTGGCTCTGTATTTTCTCGGTAAAGATATTTTTCCAATTCACTCGCAACTTTTTGAATAATGGAATATTAGGGCTGCTAATTCACTAATTTTAGCATCAAATACACCTTTCAATACTAATTCGTAAATATGAAGGTGGCAAGAAAAAATAAGCATTTCTCTGTCAAATTTTTGTTTGTGAAGCACCTGCTCCTTCTGGAGACTCGTCTAGTGCAATAAATTCACCAGTGCCTTTACAGTGGGATTTTCGCAAAGCCAACTTTTCACAATTATACGCGGATTTGGTGAGCTTGGACTTGTCTAGTGTTATTCAAAACAAAGACGAACAAAGACGAAGAACGAAGTTCTTAAAAAAGCGTACCCTACCGTAGTCAGGGGTCATCTCGTCGAGTCGGTTATGCCTATCCCGAATGGTTAAAACGCGGAGCAGACCAAGCGCGTGACGTGCGCGTGCACGCACTAGTTGTATTGTTTGAAGTTCCATGGGCGATGTCAGATCAGCTGCCTGACGTGTGCGTGGCGTCACATTTGCTGCCACGCGCACGCAGAGCTGCATCTCGTTGACAAACTGACTGCGTGCACGCGCCGAGCGGAGCGGCAACGTCGCTCACGTGAGAGCTCTGATGACGTTGTATTATATGATGTTTCCTGTTGGATGTCACCCCGGGCACTCACGCGCACGCAAGCGTCAGTGCTGCGAGTATGCACGCGCGTGCTTAGTTGTATTTATTTACAAATAATGCCATTAAAATTAGTTTTCTTCGCCATGGATACCGAAATAAAATAAAAATTAATTGAAATTGTGAGAAAATATGAATTCCTGTATAATCCAAAGCACAAGGAATATAAAAACAAACGAGCTCAAACGAGCTTCTTGGCATATGAAAATACCAATAAAAACGATATTCAGAAGACTCAAGCTCTAAACATAGTGCATGATATTCACTGCTTTTTTCTCTTCTTTTGTTTATAATATAAATAAAAGATTATCGTGGACCCAAAGTCTTTTTGCACTAGGTGACGATTCTTGGCAAAGAAGTTTTGCTCAAAAATTATAATAATTATGGAAAACGTTAACATGGCTTCTCTGGAGAGCACACGCCACGTCGCCTATTAACTATTTTGTGACGTTGCGCACGCAGCCGATACCTACTCTGCAAGACGTGTGCGGCACCGCTTCAACCGGTGTGACAGTGCTGGTACGCACACATCACGCGCACGCGCACGTCACATCACGCGCACGTCACATCACGCGCACGCAGTTGATTTGACCCAGCCTTTAGTTCTGAGTTAAAGCATTACATTAATCTCAAACATTTTAATCTAAAAAAATATAAATGCAATAAACTAGTACTTAATTAGGAATTGTACAAATACTACAGACAGATCGTAAAAAAAATAATTAGTAGGGATTATTCGATTCATATAGGCAATGGAAAATAATATAAAGTACGACCCTAAAACATTCTGGACATATGTTCGCAAAAGGCGTAGTAACAACCATTTTGACTCTCAGTTCTCTAATTTCCCTGCAGTTTACAAAACAGGAGGTAGTTGATCACTTTGCCAAGTATTTTGGTTCTGTCTTTCTCCCTGAGTTGCCAATTCTAGATGCTCAATCTGCGGAGGAAAGCGCGTTATACTATGGTGATGGTGTTCAGGTTAGTGTCATTTTCATAACCCCTGACAAGTTACGACGCGCAGCGAAATATCTCAAGTCTTCTACGGTGTCTGGCCTGGATGGCTTGCCTTCTTTTTTGGTTAAGGATTGTGTCTCGGCCATAGAATGCTCCCTACTTCACATTTATCACTTATCTTTGCAAAGTTGTGTTTTCCCAGATCATGGAAGATATCCAGAGTAACACCTATACCAAAGGGTGACTCGTCGCAGGATTTTACATATTTCAGACCAATAGCTGTGATGTCGAATTTCGATAAATTATTTGAAAGAATACTGAATCATTTATTATTCCCCAAGTCAGTTCGAGATTGACAAATGCCCAACACGGTTTTCGGAGAGGTAGGTCCACGTCGACTAGTCTGGTGTGCATGGTAGATGACATAACATCTGAAATCTCTTATTGACTTGATATGTACAAATGCTCCAGTTCGTTGTATTTCTGTTGATAATATCACCGGAAGTTTGGGCCATGCAATGGTAAATGTCACACTGTCAATTAAACGAACCCAATTACCACCTAGAACGATCACATATAGACCTATCAAGAATATTGACTTAGTAAATTTTAATAAAGACTTGAATAGTTTAGACTGGAACTCAATTATGGAACAAGACACTGTTGATGATATGGTCGCATGTTTCAACTCTCTGGTGTTGACACTTTTTGACTTTCACGCCCCTGTAAGGACAGTAAAATTAAGGAGTAATCGGTCGCTTCCATGGATCACTGATACCATCAAGTCTATGATCATACTTAGAAATAAAGCGCACTCAAAATTTCGCAGATCCCAGACTGATGCAAACAAGGAGAGTTACATACAAATGAAAAAACTTGTTAATCGCAGTATTTTTTTGGAAAAGCAGGCTTACATCTCGGCGCAAATCAATACTGCACACGATAATCCGAAAGTTCTTTGGAAAAACATGAAAAGAAATGTTCTACCTAATTTATTTGAGCGAGACTACATCCCTCCAAGTTTTACTGATCCTGATGCTATAAATGATCATTTTCTCAATGTGCCCGGAAGCAATACCATTTCTCAAACTGAGCTATCTTTCTTTCAAAATAATAATTACGGTGGTACACTTTTTAAATTAAAACCCGTACAGGAAAGTGACATTGCAAATTACATTCTGTCCCTCACCTCGAACGCTATTGGAATAGATGGCATCAATAGGGACATGATCCTTTTAACGCTCCCACAGTCGCTGAGAGCGATAACTGCTATAATAAATGCCTCTATATTGTCTGGCGAGTTTCCAACGCTCTGGAGGGCAGCTTTGATAACTCCGTTACCTAAGGTAAAAAACCCCACTGAACTTAAAGAACTTAGACCAATTAGTATTCTATCATATCTGTCTAAAATCCTGGAGAAGGCTGTACATGTCCAGTTCAGCAAATTCATAGAAACTAATAATATCCTCCCTGCAGCTCAGTCTGGTTTTCGCAAGGGAATGAGTACTGTCACTGCCCTATTGAATATTACTGATGACGCTCTCACACAACAGGACTCAGGTTACAGCACTTGCCTCACACTCCTAGATTTTTCAAGGGCATTCGATTGTTTGAATACCTCTTTGTTGCTGGCAAAGCTTGGCTATTATGGAGTTGATGCAACATCACTTGCCTGGTTCGGATCGTTCCTGAGTGGCCGTTACCAGTCAGTGAAACTTTGCAGGGAGGATGGCACATGCTCGTTTTCAGTGTTGAGGCCTCTGGAGCGTGGTGTGCCTCAGGGCTCTTTGCTTGGCCCATTGCTGTTCGTTTTATATACTTCAGATATCACACGAGTAATAACTCACTGCTGCTATCAATTATATGCAGATGATGTACAGCTGTACAAATCAGGACATCCACGTCATTTTCATGAGGTGACATCGAAAATCAATCAGGATCTTGATGCTATTGCTCGCTGGGCGACTGATAATGGTTTAGTGCTGAACCCAGGTAAAACCAAGTATTTGATCCTCGGTAGTGTGGCTCAGGTTACTGAAATTTTGAGGAATAAACCTGGGATTGAGATGGGTGGTCAAATGGTCGAGCAAGTGGGGGAGGCTAGGGATTTAGGTGTAGTCATAGATAGTCATTTGCGTTACGAATCTCATATAATTGATCTTATTAAGGCATGTTTTTATAGACTTAAGGTGCTATATGGAATTCGTAATTATCTCAATGAAGATATGCGTGTTAGGGTATGTGAGGCGTTGATTTTGTCTAAGCTAAACTACGGTGATATAGTTTACGGGCCGCGTATGCTTTCGAGATCACGTCGCTTAATCCAACATGTTCAAAATGCTTGTTGCCGTTTCTGTTTCCATATACCACCTAGGAGTCACATCACACCTTATTTGAACGACGCTTCTATGCTCAACATGAGTTCGCGTAGGCACCTTCATTTTGCGAGCCTCTTGTACGATATACTTAAATATAAGAAACCGAGTTATCTTTACACAAAACTGAAGTTTTATCAAACTAGGCCTAACACCAGAGCTAGACGTTGCCTACTGGAGTACCATCCGCATAAAACGGTCGCATTCGCGGGCAGTTTCCGCTACTTGGCTTCCAAGTGCTGGAACAATTTACCGCCACCTTTAGGTATATCAACCTCGAAACCCATATTTAAAAAACTTTTTAAATCACATCTCCTTGAAAAACAGCGATTGGGTATACCTGATGGGTATTTATTGGGAAATTTCCGAATTTAACTTGTTCGTGACCGTAGTGCCAACGTGTAATGTAAGGATACGCAAATGTGTACATTAGTTGACTCTTGTTCATATGTGCAACGAACTCATCGGTTTCATCATCAGACCTATGTTTGCACACATTTTCGTATGTATAATCGAATATCCTTTCAAATATTTATATTTTTCTGGTAGTAAGTGTCTTTTAACAAACCTATCAATCTTATATTTATATGTAATATGTTTGTATGTGTTTAAACATACATGCAATATATTGATTAAATGATGTATATGTAGATATTAAATATATTTTGTAAACATTTCTCGATTTTAAACGTTCATCGGAAGGTGTTTTGGCTTTTTGATACCTCATTTTGAACCTCTGGGCTACAGCAGAATACCAGTGATTTGCTCATCTGCATGAGCAAATCGTATGCTGAGCTGTGAGCCCTTTTGCATCACTCCAGCACACAGCGGTCGTACAACACAGTACATGCGTTTATAAATGCATATTTATACATTGTTCCATTGCTTGTATTGTTGTATTGTGAAAGTTTTTGTTTTTGTTTGTTGTATTTATTCGTGTGTTGTAGTGTGCAAATAAAAATGTATCTATCTATCTATCTAAATGGACAAAGGACGGCAAGTTGATGTGGCATACTTTGACCTAAAGAGGGCGTTCGATCTGGTGGACAATGATATCTTATAGCTCTCTTCTATAGGTTTTGCGCCTAAATTACTGTCGTTTTTCGCCCATTATCTTAGAGATCGAAAGCAGTATGTCCAACTATTTTGTTTCCTATCTTCTGTGGTGGGTCTCAATGATGGTGTGGTGTTGCAAAAGGATATAGACGCAGTTGTAAGATGGACATCTAAAAACAGAATGTCATTAAACCTTTCAAAGTGTGCTGTTATGACATTTTTCCGCTCACATCAACCAATCTTGTCTGACTACAATCTGGCAGGATTAAACCTCAATAGAGTATCTGAGGTTCGTGATCTTGGGACGAAGCTTGATCAGAAACATACCTTCACTAGTCACATAGTTGACATAGTAAAACAAGCTAGCAAGATCTTGGGTTTTTGGGTGGTATTTCAAACTGCTAGCGCCTGTTTACTTTCAGTAGAGTTAGAGCGATAAGTTGTTCTTTATCATCTCATGAAATACCAATAGAGAGGCGTTCTTGTTTATATTTGCGCACATTTAAAACCGGCAACAGTTTACCATTCCAGTGGACAGTTACACAATCCAGCATCTTATTTTGGGAATCGACTTTTATAGCTTCTTTTCGATTTTCTGTATGAATTCTTTGAATGGAGAGCTTGCTAATGGGAAATTCGTAGTAGGTAGTATCAGTATTGACACCAAGTGCCTCAATAGTAGCTTCAAAAATAAACGCAGAATTTCTCATACTTTGCTGACACCTATCTAAAGCTGCTACTAATTGAAGTTTTATTAGTTTCGGACTGTGCGCTCTCGGTTGGGTTGAGCGAAGTGACTTGTAAATCAGAATCAGACGATGAATTTTCTTGATAAGTTGACGTCAAAGCAGTAAGGTATGTATAATAATTAGCCCGACGTTTTTATTCCTCAATGTTTCTAAGGCGCGTTTTATTCTATTTGTCGGTCAACATTTTGACCCGACCAGCTAAATGACCAGGTCTGCCTGGCTCTCTTTGGCGCTGCAAGAAGGTCCTATCTTCATTTTTCTTAATAATTGAAGTGCATCTAAATTTGCAATGGCGAACAAATTGTCTAAGTTTATAATAGTAGTTTATGAAATAGTCACATAATATCTTAAAACACTAGTGTGTGTTTAAAATTCGAGGCTTGCCGAGAATTTTAATAGTACCACACGAGTGTTTTCAGACCTAATTGTGTGATCTAATGTGCAATTTCATACACTACTTTATCTACACTCATGCAATCAGTGGTTACCTAAATTACAAAAATTCAGAGAAATGGCGCCAACACCAACATTCTACCGCGCATGCGCTGTTGCACGCGCCGCCATAGACAATGTACTGGCACAAAAGAAAATTGTGACAAAACCTCCTTGGTCGGGCTTCGTCAATCGAACTGTATTTTATTGGAATTCGAGTTACATTAAAGTACTGGTTTTGTATGGCGAACCTGTATTATAATGTAATTTGTAAAAGGCCAAGGGCTTTAAAATATTAGTGTTGAGTTCTTAATATTAGAATTAGAACATGAGTGTAGATAAAATACTCTTATATGTCATGTGTTTTGTTCTCATTTTTTTGTAAATCTCTCCAAACTTGGTATAAGGTTACCAGTTTCTCAACACAGTTAGATAAAGCTTTAGTCGGTATACGCTCCTTTTCTCAATAAATAATGCATTCACGAATAGTGAGATTCGCGATTTAATTGGCACTTAAATTCCTTTCAAGAATATTATTGAACTAATCTTTCAATACTTGTCCATTAGGGGTAGTTTTGAGCCGGTAATTTGATATTTTACATCCTCTAGTAAATACATCCCTTTTCTAGAACTGCGTAATTCCACTGACATCTTTATTGAATGAAAGTAATGAGTTTACTAATTAACCAACGAGAAACACTCTGATACATAACTCCGACACACCAAAGTATGCAAGAACTGACCTGTATCGATTCAAGTTATCGGCACGGGCTGCTTTAGTTCTAGGTACATGAAATTTTATTTATTAAAATATAATAAGAGGGTATGCATTGAAAAAATACGTTTTTTTTTTGAGAAAACCAAATAAACACACGTGATTCTTCCCCGGACAAATAGACCTATGATGTACAAATTGCCAATCCTGTCTCTAAGGATTGTCAAAATATACTTGGGATCTCAAATAGAGGGAGTTTTATACATGATTGTCATTCAAGCATAATGTCAGACATAACACTAACTCGATTGATCGGCATAAGTTTCCAAAAAAAGGATTGGATTTGGGCCATCCCCACAATGCTGACCCAGTGCGAGTAGGTAAAAAGTACTAGATTCTCGTCTGTTAATCAGCAGGGATGTGTAAGATTGTCAATAGTCTTGTAAGGTGTTATATGGATCCCCCTTACTTCCCAATCATGGGTCTAAGAGCATGGATTTATTCGAAAACTATAATAAAAAACCTAATATAAGCCTCATATTTTAATCCTTTTTAATCTGTATTATTCCTTCATTATACAAACAGAAAGGTCGTTGTAGCTGTCGTATTTCAGTCTAATTAAAAGTTTTGCTTTGCTCTTTAATGGCGTGCCAGTAGTTTTTTAAAGCTATTTATTTGTTATGGCCTCGTAAAGAGAAAAGCGGGTTTAAGACACAAAAATTACTTTTTCAAATTTGTTTAAAAAATATTGTAAGTGCAATAAATAAAACAATACATAATACTGTCCTGTGTACACTATTCATATCCTCCACAATTGCAGGAGTACTAACTATCTGATATGCCAGAGATACATTGAGGTTGTATTGTAGTAACTAAGTACACAATGTGAATAGGTACCTCTATAACTATTTGTGTACAAAGCGATAAAAGTAGACAAACTGTTCCTTGCGTGTGCATAAATTCAATGAATCCGAATATCCATTAACGATTGCGGCTGCCAACGAGAAATTTATAAAAGCATTAAAGTTTAATTGGAGAGAAAATTGGCGATAAAAATAGTGCGACACGCGTATCCTTTATTTGGTTTTTACTTTTATATATGTACCGGGAACTCACCAATGAAAACCAAGGTACAGAGTGAGATAGTGTGTGTTGTCTTATTCTAACTTCTTCGTTGTCTTATTCTCCTTGGAATCTATATATAATTATCATCAAACCTAGTTGTTAAGTAGTTTAAGAGTTGTTAGTTAGTTAAGAAGTGTGCCAGTGTTGGTTTTGACGTTAACTTCGTCTTGACAAAATATTGGCGGATGCCAAGTTCCATTTGGCTGTAAGCCTCCAGCATCCCCGGGGTAAAAATAAATTTGTGTAATGCAATAATGTCTTTATTTATGTACAGAAACCCGTTCCTAATTCAGCTGCATCATGCCATATTTTATATGAAACTGATATCTTACTTCTATGAAATAAATAATGAACCTCAAAATAAGTAGACCAAAGACTTTACAGACTTTCTTATTATACGTGCTTTGATGGATTTCGAATACATGTTTCGCTGCTCTTTTTCTTCCTCCGGATATCATAAGAGTCGACTAAGGGAGTTTAACGCAAGCACCGAGATCGTTCATTAGACGATACAGAGATCGTTAAGAGAAAAAACCAAGGTCGAGAGAATTCAAAAACAGGTATTTGTAAAATGTATTGCTGTCGCGCTGTGTCCGAACAGAGGCCCAATTCAGCTAATAAGCTACAGCCGAATCGAAACTGAACCGTTGCGATCGACCAATCAGAACGCCACATTATCACGTCATCGAGCTGTTGAAAGGCAATATAAGCGCTCCGATTGGTCGACCGCAACAGTTCAGATTCGGCTGTAGTTTATTAGCTGAATTGGGCCTCAGCTGAACTGAGCGCGATAGGGACAAATGCAGCGGGGACCGAAAATACTTATGAAAGTAAAATATACGTTTCGTAGTCCCCTGTTTTCTCCGTGAAAAATTTACCGATTTAATTACTTTTTGCGTTAAAAATGCGAAAAAGCAAGGCTTTTTCTGTGTTTCTATTTTTTACTTTTTTCATATAATCTTCTTCAATTTGTTTGCTGGATGTTTGAATACAGCAGAAAATTAGGTCGCCTTTTTAGGTTTTTGAAGGTTTAAAATCTCTTTTTATAATCAACTTGATAAAAAAAGGAAAACATAGAGACATGCTTATAGTGGCCATTGATTTTATTGCAAAAAATAGAGCAACTAGTGCCATTATCTAGGAAGGAAACAGGGGACTACGTTTGTATGAAAAAACGAACTGATACGATTTCCTTTTTGACTGATATTGGCAATCTGCGGGTTAAGAGTGGAGTTTAAGTTAAGACCTAGATCCTCCACACTGCTGACTGACTAATTAATTCAGCATACTATATACTGTTTTTTAGCAAGTACTGTTGCCTGAAAGAGAGTGCTGTATAGCAATAAGGCTACCTATTGCTACGTGTACCTAATTATGTAAACATGACTTGGCTATCGCTTTATATTGTGTTAAGTTGACTTACGAGCCCTGTTGTTCACAATAAAGTATTTACGTAGTTATTTATTAAAAATAACTTTTAATACTGGCAGGGGTTTTCAAATTATAACAAAAAAAAATCTCGAATAACTCAAACAAAACCAATTAATTTTAGAGTACATCACATGACAAATTTTTGATTTGTTTTTGACCTCCTCTATAAGATTTTTACAAGAATACGTCACATTTCCAGTAACCCTATATAATTGTGCAATAAAGATTTGCACTGAATCAAGCACTACTAAGCGATGCTTTTGTCAATATTTAATGTTGGCTTTCTCGGAATGTTTTAGAAGTGATGATATTGGAAGGGAAACTGCTATAGCTCTTCGTGGAAATATGAAAGTAAAGGCATCTTCGTAAACATAAATCATGATCGTACTTGTGCTCCATCTACATTCGGGGGAGGAAATCATACATATTCATCATAGTATCATAAGACATTTTTACACAGATCGTCTGGCGCGATGGCGTCTTCATAGAAGCCATTAGCGAACGAACGTGGCGTTTGGTCATTTATCGTTCACTGTTGTAGCTGAGGGGACCGTCATAAATAACACATGCTGGAACGTACAAAACGTTAATATTTTTGAGAATTACTTATACTTTGAGAAATACACGAAAGACCTAATAATCGTCAAGCACGCTCTTGGTAAGATATTCTGTTACACTGATTTTTAAACCACACGATTAAATAAATTATTTAATCAACTAATTACTATTAGTTGAAGTTATTGTAAAAATCTACGATACACGAACGTCGTCGGTGGCGCTGTGGACTCGGCACTGGCCTTCTTATCGGGGGGTCCGGGGTTATACCAATGTGTTTTTCGTTTTTTGAATTTTATATGTACATTTGTCCGATGCTCCTACCGTAAAGGACAACATTGTGAAGCAACCACGAAGACTGAGAACTGATGAGATGATGACAAAACTACAGGATCGTAGGGGCCATTTTAGAAATGTAATTAGTTGTCGTCATAGCTAAACGCTATGAGACAAGGATTCAAACCGCCTTTTTTTTTCTCGCGGGGAAATGCGCTTCCGCACCGTACCCACCGTTGGCTAGACGGCGAGCGTGTGTGGGGCTCACCCGGCAGAGTGCCAGGCCTACCCACTAAAACCCCTCGGTGTTCTCCCTGCCCTTTTAGGGCGCGTGTAGTAGGGTCCACAATGCGACACCACTACTCACGCGTCCGGGCTAGCCCGACCGGTTGGTCGGGCTATTTATCGCCAAGGGGGGATTGTCCGAGAACACCAGGACAATCCCCAGACGGAGAAGCCTTACGGCGGCCTCCCTCTGCGCCTGGGTACGAACTGCCTCCAGCTCCTGTGGGGCAGATCGTCCCCCCCGTTCTCGGACGGCAACCCGATGCCGATACACCTCCGACTGGACGCGTGCATCGACATCCCACGGTGTTTGACCCGCAAGTACGCAGGCCGCGCCGTGGCTAACCGTGCGATAAGCTCGCACGGCCCGGGTTGCTATGACCCTCTGCGGACGTCGCAGGAGGGCCACCGTTCGGGGGGAGAGGCACTCTGCCCATACCGGGGCTCCGTAGAGTGCCATTGACCGTATCACCCTATGATACAGTCGACGGCACGCCGATCCTGGCCCTCCCACATTAGGGAGGACCCGTCCGAGTGCAGCTGCGGCGGCACACAGCCGTGGAGTGAGGAGCTTGAAGTGCTCCTCGAAGCTCCATCGGGGATCTAAAACCAGGCCGAGGTACTTAAAGTGTGCCTCGACCGGTATGCGGACCCCCTCCACTTGGACACGGAGCCCCGGTGGGATCCTGCGACGGGAGGCGTGGAACATCATGGCCCTCGTTTTGTCGAGAGCCACGTCCAGGCCCAGGAGGCGGATGCGTCGGACGACGAGTGAAGCGCCGACCGACGCAAGGTGGGCCGCCTCCTCCCCCGTATTTGCTTTCGCCGCGACAAGTGTGTCGTCGGCGAAGCAAACAACCTCCATTCGTGGAAGGAGGTTGCCTCGCAGGACCCAGTTGTATCCCAGGTTCCATAGTAGAGGACCTAGTACGGAACCCTGGGGTACACCCGCCGCCATTTCACACGAATGGACGCGACCATCCGGCCCCTCGTAGAGGATTGTCCTACCGTCCAGGTAATCCTCCACAAGGGTGCGGAGGTACGGAGGCACCCGGTGGAAGCGGAGTGCCTCCTTTATGCACTCGTGGGGCAAGCTGTTAAAAGCGTTGTGGATGTCCAGCGACACCGCAACTACAGCCTCCCCACGAGCCGTGGCCTCCTCAGTCCACCTCTTGAGGAGGGCCACCGCGTCCACCGTGGACCGGCCGGTGCGGAAGCCGAACTGGTTGGCAGCCAAGTCCGGCCCCCGGTCCTCTAGGTGCTCGATAATCCGAGAAGCCAGGATTTTCTCTAGGAACTTCCCAGCCTCATCGAGCAGCACCACCGGCCGATACCCAGTTGGGGAATCGGCGGGGCGGCTCTCCTTCCTTAGGATTCAAACCCCCTGGTGAGATGATTACTGCAAGACCGGAGTAGTCGGACCAAAGAGACCAGACTTTTATTCATCACTTTGTAAGTAAACATTAATTTTCAATGATAATTTATAAAATAATAATAAGTGCCGCTTAAACGAGCTGTTTAAAAATACATCGCATAGGAAGACCTATTTTAAATTTTTTCAAGGAACCGAAAGACTTAACTTGACAATTGAAACATTTAACATTAAGACTTTCTTATGAAAAAAGCGTAAGGCTCATGTTACTAGTCCCTCGGTCTATAATGGATGTAGAAGGAGAATGC
The DNA here is from genome assembly GCA_963935595.1 of Schoenobius gigantellus. NCBI lineage: Eukaryota > Metazoa > Arthropoda > Insecta > Lepidoptera > Crambidae > Schoenobius > Schoenobius gigantellus. Next base: position 23,576,216 of record OZ012553.1, on the reverse strand, counting down.
GGCTGCTCCAACCCCCTGACATACCCGCTTTAGGCGTTATATTAACTGCTGTCTGCTGACACTTGAGTTGACAATTATTTATCGGTTTCACATTACGCTGGCCAATGGCGAGTTCGTTGATATTGGAACCTTTTTATACTTAATCTCCTACAATAAGACTTTTATATTTATACACTAGCTGTGGCCCCCTTATCACTTACAGGTATAAAAAATAGCCTACGACGACCTATTCTCAAACCTAACAAACATACACAAAAAAATGGATAAAGATCGGTCAAGCCGTTTCGGAGGAGTTCAATAACAAATACTGTGTGACACAAGGTTTTTATATATGAGAGTCTAGAGAGATAACCTATCCAGTGACGCTGTCATTAATACAAAATACTAGTAAAATAGGTGTCTAAGCGCAAGGTTTTTTTACAAGCCTTTATTTAACTTGCAATGTAAGCATGTAAGTATACTCGTATAAGTATGTATGTTCGAGTGAAATCTTGCAACTCAATTTTGAAGCAGATATCTTTAACCGATTGAGCTGAAATTTTGTACACACCGTCAGTTTGGATGACAATGCATGGTTGACTGTGTGACGTCATTCTAAATCCAAGATGACGGCATACCCAAGATGGCGGACCAATTATTTTTAATGCACCCCTACAATATGGGTATCAAATAAAAGGTCCGTCACTATTAATCCAATATGGCGGACTTCTAAAGCTTGAAAATCAATTTTGAAGTAGATATCTTTAACCGATTGAACTGAAATTTTATATCCATACACACAGTTTGGATGAAAATGCATGGTTAAATCCAAGATGGTGGACCAATTATTTTAAATGCACTCCTACATATGGGTATCAAATAAAAGGTCTTGCTAAAAATAACTTGAAAATGAAGTGATGTCACTATTAATCCAATATGGCGTACTTCTAAAGCTAAAAAATCAATCTTTAACCGATTGAGCTGAAATTCTGTATAGACGTTCCGTCAAACGACCTTGCAACAATGATGCGTTGAATGAGATGAATAGACTGAGAAACGTGTCCAGTGATATCTAAAAAGTAAAAAATAAATTAAATTTAAAAATACCTTTTTAAAAACAAGCTTTTATTTAAATGCGCCAAAAAGAAAAAAATAACTTTTACACTAGAACTTTTACTTATAACGTCATTTCACATTTGACACAATTTATATGATATAAAAGCTTGTCGCGAGATTTAGTTTTGTAGATAAGCAAGTAAATTAAATAATTTGATGTGAATAATTTTATACATTAGGTACAATTTTCAAACTAAGTAAATACGAGTAGGTACTTAAAAGTACTCTTTACTTTTAACTTACTACACACAAGTAAATCTCGCGACAAGCTTTTAAGGCGATATATCGAAAATATTGGTTATTTTTAATGTAATGTCATAGGTAACTGAGAGATCTTACAGATCTGAAAGTCAAATATGTGTTTCTTCATATCTTTAGCTAGTCACGAGCATTTAAAGATTTTGCCGCGATACTTTTTATTTTTGAAATTACCTCTTAAAAATAAGAATATTCAGGATTACTAGTAAACGGTGTTAGGTATTAATTAAAAAGTTCCTTAAATAAGTAGCCATCATCAGTATCCAGAATCGTACAGAAGCATTTATTTCTAATCATTATAGTTATTTTGTTGGGGACGCCCCGCGTTTACGTATAGATCCCATTGTTTGATTCATTTTCGATATAGCGCCTTAATATAAATTGTGTCATATGTGAAATGACGTTATAAGTAAAAGTTTTAGTGTAAAAGTTTATTTTTTCTTTTTAGCGCATTTAAATAAAAGCTTGTTTGTAAAAAGGTTTTTGTTGATAGCTAAAGAATGTCAGTGCTTAAAATATATCAAAGACTTTTGAAATATTTCAAGCACTGAATCGATTTGTTATAATAAGCCTGTATCGGTATTTTTAAAGCTTTATCTATATGTATAGAAATTGCTGCATTAAGCACGTAAGCTCTTTTTTTTGTTTAAAAAAACGTTGCCCCACACTAGTATTTTCTCCTGTGTCGTGGGTGCAGTTACAAAGATATCACATGCACATACGCCCAGACCGGAACAAATTTCTGCAGGCCATACAAAACATTTGTCCCGTACGGGAATCGAACCCGCGACCCGTTGCGCAGTAGGTGATCACTCGACCTCTGCGCTAATCGTGTCGTCAATGAGCGTTGCGTGAGCTTGTCTTTTGAACGTAAAATTTGTCAGTTTTTTTTCCATTACAAACAATGTTTATATATTATTAATTTTTTAAATTGCTTTGATAGATCACTACTAGTCCTAATCCCAATAACAATTCCATTAATACATATAAGTAAAAATCCGTAGAAAAAACCTTTACTAGTATTTCTTCACACTATAAAAACTTTCTTCCTTGACCGATTCAGCGAAGTAGAGCAAAGTTTCTAATCTAATGGAGAAACTACGGAACGAAACGCTCCTCCACATTTCCTCAGCGGAAAAAACGGAGTAGTTACGTTTCTTTCTCTACCGTAGTTAATGCTTTCTTAAGTTGTCGTTAGTCTTTATATTTTTGTGGTATTAATATCGTTGTTGGTTTACCTGCTAGTTTTAACAGACATTATACGATGTTACAATGATTATGTGTAAATTTTGAGAGACAATCTGGAATCAAATGGCAATGATAATGAGTAAGAGTAGATTCTCCTAAGTTGTCCTTCATGTAGTAAATAGCGAGAAACGAAGTCGGTTTTTATTTTTTGTATTTTTTTTAAATAACTCTGTTCTATTGAGACCGGTTTTTTGAATTGTTACTTTTTTAGGAAATAAAATCACGGAAAATGATCTTGGTTGATATGCGTCAACAATTTCAAGAAAATTAATTTTAGGTTTATGAGGAAGAAATCCATAATAATGATAAAAATTGGGACAAGTCAAAATGGAACAGTAGTCCTTTTGATGCTGTAGTATGTTTAAAACTCTGGACATAGACGATCGGAGCCGATATGTTTAAGGAACCAGTACTTTAATTTAATGTAATATTAAATGTTCCTTTTTTTTTATTAATAATATGTACCACCCATAAACACAGAAATATACTAATAACAATTAATAATAATGCGAAAAATAATTATTTGGTGAAAACAGAATTAATATCAGGCCTATTTGTGACGCTGCCCTACTGTGCGTCGTTGTCGGAGAGGTCCTGGCATATTTGTCGAATGAGTCATCCAAAACATACTTATTGCAGGAATACCGTTCTACTCATAAAGTTAGCCCGTCCGATTGCGATTCTCGATGAATCCACTAGTTTCTAAATCCCGAAGTGGATCACTGATATGTTTTGGGAGTGTTATACTTAAAACCTAAACACAAATTGCCTAATAACGTTTGGCCTAAAACACATATCACCTAAAAACGAAATGCCTAATAACGTTTAGCCTACCTAGAATCATGAAATTTGGCAAGAGAAAAGGAAGTACATACTTCCAGAGATATGAGCATTTGAAATTTGAAAAACTAACCTCAAAATTAGCAGTTTCCACTTGCAATAAGTATGCATAAAGTCGAGAATACACATAAAGTCGTTTCTGGCGCTTCGCCGGCCGCTGCCGCGGCACGCTCGCTTCGCTCGCTCGGCTCGCGCGCTTGGTTCATGTTCAAAATTTACGCCTTTTACGCACAAAAAAAAAGATTAAGCAATGGAAATAAAACTAAACAATAAATGACACACCCGGTTGAAACATACACAATGAAAAATCTATTAAGTCAACTATAAAAAAAAATGTATACCCAAACGGAGACTTAAAAATAATAATAGCAATATTAGACACAACATATAATTCTAATAATAATAGCGAGGTTTAATTGATATGCCTTTTGACAAGATGCTTGAACGATATGTACCCGCGCCCAAAAATATCGAGATCAGGGTGCCTAGCCACCATTTCATTAAAAACTATGAAGATGATGTCCTAGGATATTGCAAATGGCTGCTTTCAGTCGCTTACTTACATGCGCTATGTACGTATATGCTACGCTACAAATTATTAGTAAGGTAAAGCAAGATTACTTTGGACGATGACTATTCAGTGTTTTAATTGTCTAATAGATAAATAATTAAAATTTATAAATGAATAGTTAATGATAGTAATTTTGGTTTGCCTGTCCTAAAAAGTTATATTTAATACTATAGAAAGAGGCTTAGAGTAGAGTTCTAATGGTAAGAGGCGTAAGATTATGTTCATAATAGAAATTGAGGTGAACTGCTTAGAGATAGCGAAAGGTTTACATTAAATCTGGGTGACAAAATAAATCTTCCAGAGGGGACTATATTCCCAATGTTTATTTTCTAAGACTAAAACCAACTAAAAACGTCAACACAACTACTTTAATACTTTTATTTGTTCTGCAAAAAATTGTCTCGAGCAAACTCTTATGAAAACAGAAAAGATATTTCACGCTTATTTTTCGTCTTAGATTTTCAAGACAACAAAACGTTGGTCCTAACTTCATTTCGTTTGACTCTTGTTGGCAAGCACAGGAACAGTTTGAAATTTAAATTTCACGTCTTTCAACTTGTCAGCGTTTCATTCGTAAGTTTCAACGCGATTTAACGGTGCCAAAATATATAAAAATACTTTAACACGACACCTACACTTACTGTAAATTTGTATTTTATTGCTTACTACGTTTTAACAAAAATCGCTTCGTTCGGCACTTATTAAATATTAGAGCGAAGAATCTCTTTGTAGATTTTCATATGTGCCAGATGTTCCGAGGAAGCCTTTTCAGCAAATGCGATTCAGATTCGGAACGGATCTCTTTTGTGTACTTTTAAGAAGATTTCTATTCCAAAAATATGATTTTCATGCACAACATATAGCACGGATAGTCTCTGTGAAACGTAACTTACAAAGTACCATATCGGAATACTTATTCCTAAAAATCTATATCTTACTTTGATACTGACTTCTTGAAATGAATAATTGATTTCAATATGAATTGATGTAGGAATCATTTTGTACAGAGATCTGTCAGAAGTAAAAAAGGTAACGCGATGTTTGTTGGTGTTTTCTTAATACGGATATTCAACAGCAATCAAATAAATATAATTATGGTGGGAATAAAATAATTTGCAGTTACATACGCCGCAAATTACTACGGTTTTAAATCGAAATTGAAATTATAATTCAAAATTAAAATCAGCATTTCACGTTTAGCTTAGACTTGAGAAGTGAGCTCACAGTCGCAGACCGCAGGCAAATTCGCGCGAAAAACATATGAGTATTCTCCCAACGTCACTCGTTTGTAAACAGCACAAACATTTCGTTAAAATGCACAGTTTCAACCTTATCCCCGTAGCCGAAGGGGTGCTCGCGAATGTGGTGGTATTTTCGCTATTTTGTATTCGTCAGTTCCGCAGGTCGTGTATTGTTCCTGAAAGGTCGTTTTGTTCGTCCGTTTCCTATAGGGCGACAGTCGCGAATGTATTGTTTTGATATTTTATAAGGGAGTTGTTTGTCTGAGACCGGGATGCGATAAAAATGAGCGCAATGATTTCAGTGCTTCATTGTATTGCCTAAGTTGAGTATTGTTTGGTCAGCTTTTAATAAAAGCTCTTTTGAATTTTCAGAAGAGCTTTTTATTGAATTTGTGTTAATATTATTTTGGTTTTAGTTAGGGTATGCTGGAATTGAATCAAAACCTCAAAGCCAGAAGCTTCTAGTTTGGAAATTAGAAACCGCCCTGAAAAGTGGCAAGATGTGGAACTCTATAGATTGGAGCGTCCTGTAAACACCCCACATTTTTTTTCCTTTGTTCCCCAGTGTTATAGTTCACCCTGAAATTCATTTTATAATGAGGATTTTTTTTTCGGAGACAGGCGTATAACAGCTGATGCACTAGATCCAATGCTTTTTATAGCTTGGCATTACACCCCACTATTATATCTTTAAAATAAAAAATTAAACGTATGATTTTTATGTTATTATTACGTCTATTACCTAAAAGACGGGACCCTAGGAGGTACAACCAATTTCCTCACTTCAAATCAATTATTAATGAATTCAGAAAGCTAGATTTGGACTTTAATTTTTCAAACTGTGAATTGTTTGTCTTTCAAAATATCTCGGCCTTATACTCCTTTAGATCACCAAACAGATGCGATTTTTACTAAGAGAGTTTGTAAAAGTGTCATTTTTGGCCCACTGGATCTGCTGCTTAATGTCATCGTAGTACTATCGCTTTGCTCTCCTTTCGCCTCCATAATCTCCTTCTTACTCGAATTTCTATTCACCGGTACATCTGACTCCTTTTGGCTTTGTGTCGCCTTCTTCTCTATTTCTGTACACATCAAAATATTATGACGACGAGAACACAGCATACATTTTATATTACTTTTACATACTCTAGGGTGATGACCAATACGTAAACAAATAGGACATCCTCTTTTCTTTCTTAAAATGGACTTTCGATCTTCTAATGATATTTTAGATAACTTATAACAATCGCTACTGCTATGATTCGCTTTATCGCACCATAAACATAGTTTATTATTTTCGCTTGACAAAAGTATTGACGTAGTTGGTAACTTCTCGATTCTATGATAATCATTATTAGAAAAACTCGCTCTAGCCATGTCTATCCTTTGTATACTTTCTACTTCTCGCTTTCAAAATTCTAATAAATTGGATAATTGGTTACCTCGATTTTCCACAGTACGTGTTCTTTCGTAAGCTCTCAAAATTTCATCCGGAAGTGTAGACTCGACCATCGGATAAAGTATAGCCGCATACCTGTCGCTCGTTACACCAAGTGTTTCCAGCGCTCTTACTTGCGTAGTCAACTTATCATATAGTGTAGACAGGGAAAGCTCGGACCCCACCTTAGCCTGCGATAACACAAGAGATAAAAGTTTGCGAACACAAACCTCAATGATTAATTCGTCTCGACCAAACCTATCCTTTAAGTACTGCATAGCCTTAGGGTAATTGTCTCCAGATGGTGGGAAACTATTTACTAGTGCTCTGGCGCTCGACTCCTTTTCAGTTGCCTGAATTAAATACTGCATTTTATCATGATTATCAAGATCGGGATCGTTATCAATCTTTTGAAACTGACCCCAAAATGTCGTCCAATTTTTAGCCTGCCCATCAAATTTGACAAGTTCTAATTTTGGAAGATTAAAGTTTCTTTTCTTACCTTTTATGAAATTTTCATGACAATCTTCGTTATTCAATGATTTGACTGTTTTAGTACTTACGGACCTCGCATCATTATTCAATACATTATTAACTGCCCTTTTGACAGCACTCCATTTGTATCGATACTCGTCGCTTTCATCCGCCTCATTATCAATATCTGTATCACTGACATCTATTTTAATCATCTCCTGCATGACCTCGCCATCTAATAAAAACAGCTGTTCCGCTTTTTCTTGCGTAGCACTGAAAATGTCTTCCAATTCTCCAACATCTACTGCCTCGCAAGTAACTCCTAATAACTCTTTTAGTTTGCTTATTCTCTTTGTAAAAATTCGACGTAATGATGATCGCTCTTTCTTTAAAGATATCAACTTATTCATATTTACGGACTTTGATATTTATTTATTGTCACGGTCGCCACTTTGTTAAAATCCGTTTCTTGTAAATATATATAATAAAAATAAATCATCAATACACGTTTCACAATTTCGTCTTATAATTCTTTTATTTCAGTAATGACATTTTCTTTGACAACAAATTCAAATCATTATAATAAATATATTTTTCAGTAGTCGATGACAGTAATGTTCAATCAAATTCCCAAAAGCGTTCGCAACACTTAGTACGCTACTCGATAACAGTAGCTTCCAGACTGCTGAAGGTATCCGTTTGGGAAAACCGGTTTGACAGCCCCATCTCTGCAAAGATGTCGATCAGTTTGGACTCCATGGACTCTATTGTCAAAAATGTGCCGTTCGACTAACCCACCACAGCTCTCTCAACGACATCAACAGAAATCCTTTTGCCGCCATCAAGTCCCGGCTACTCTTGAACTTCGTGGCGTAATTGGAGATGACGGCTAAAGGATGGATGGATTTTAATGCTTGGAAGGGCATTGGTGTAGGACGCAACTTGCGTTAACACTTTAACACCCTCGCATCTCAAGGCATAGTTTCGAGAACTGCGTTCGAAACGGCGTTAACGCGTGTTGATGCGGTTAATAAGTGGCACAAATTTGGTTTAAGGGTAGTTTTTGAATATCTCTGCGGCTGATCGACGCCTCTGAAGACAGGAGGGCTGGCGTTTACCTTTTTTATACTACTAAGTTGGCAAAAAAGCTTACTGCCCACGTGATGGTAAATGTTAACAGTCATCTATAGTACCTGTGGTTCTTGTAAGATTCACAGCAAATCTGCAACCCCCACAAGAACCGCAGTGTACCAACTTGTGACAAGATGTAAAGAGACGATATCAAGTAATTTGTTATATACATTGCCTTATTACCTGCGATATACTTTGCACAAAGAATCAGCATAGCGATTTAAGTAATGCTAACGTTAACTTTCGGTTTGAGATAGTCAAAACTGGATATTGTTAAAAAATAACAAAATCTCGAATAACTCAAAAACCAATTTTAGGGTACAATATAACGTGACAAAATAAGTTGCTTTTGACCTCATCCATAACGTCTTAGTAGGTATACGTTACATTTCCAGTAATCCTGTATATACAGTATGCTATACTGCACGGCATGAGTTCGATGAATAAAATGGGAGATATTTACGAGTTTCCTTGGTTTGACGACCTGTCTGTTAGGATAGGTTATAAATAAAACATTTGTATTGGCATTGTGTTCTTTATGTTTCGTATAGTATTCGCTATGATAATGTTTGTGCTATAGTCTGCGTTCAACTTTTTTTTGCCGTTATCATTGTGATTTTACAATGATAAATTTAATTTTGATAAAAAACAGAGATAAATTTTGAAACATTTTATTAAACTTTTTAGTAAGTGTGTATGTGGATATATATCCTATTTTTGTATGGTTATTGTTATGTGCTTCTAAGTTTTAATAGTATTTGTATACGCATATAGGCGTTGGTTTATAACTTTCCGATGGGGGGGGGGGGGGGGGGGGTCCATATTAAGACTTCAGTTTGCCTTGTGTATACTAAAAGAAAGAAATATGGTTTATTCAGTGGCACTAACACAGTATAACACACAAAAAAAAAAAATGCATAAAGATGTACAACAGAAAGGGCATCTGCGACTGCAATACAACCTGCTCCCTTTTACTTGCAGAAAAGCTTCATTCTATCTAGTATACGTTGATTTTTAGTGGATCCCCGAGACCCGAAAGGCGTACTTACGCCATTTCTCAATATACCTATCACCTTTTTCCCAAGGCGGTATTAATTCGTCTATACATATATTAGACACTTACCAAAATTTTTATACACCATGTTTGGTCAATACCCTTTCAAGCCGAAATCTATCCCATACTAACATTGTCATATTAAAAGTCATGGCATCAGTGAAAATTCGAAATTGTAAAATTAATGTTTAAATCCCACATTCAAATAGAATTCATTAAAAAAATGTATGAGGGACAAAATAATATATTTTACAATTTCAAATTTTGAGTGACGCCATAACTTTTAAATGACTATATTACGAGTAACATGGGTAAGTTTCGGCTTGATAGAGTATTGACCAAACACCTTGTGTAATTTATGCAAAATATATGTAGGCTTTGCTAATAATTTATATATGTTTTGCTATATAAATAAAAATAGTATCTACAACACGAGATGCAGTAAGAGTGGTGATTGACTATCAACGTAATAAATATGCATTGTCTGGTAGTAGTGGAAGTCTGAGACAGAAAAAGTTATTGTTCGTATGATTTCAGTTCACCAAGGAAATCTTTGTGTAGATGAAAGAATTTGAATGCAAAAAATTATGTGACATGTCTAAACGTAGCCATCTAAAATCTGAATACGGCATTGAGAAAAAGGTGATAGGTGTATTAAGAAAAACACACACATTGAACATTTGCGTGAGTATGAAAGGGGGGGGGGGGGGGGGGGGAGAGATTTGGGGTCCGGCCGCCCTAACTGAAAATTCAATGTATACTAAACAGAATGAAACTTTCTTCTAAGTAAAAGCACAGGCTTTATATCAGTATACATAAGACAAATTGAAGTTTCAATCTGGATCCCCTTCCCCATCTAAAAGTCCTATGCGCATACAAATACTATCAAAACTTAGAAGCACATAAATAACCTAAAATGTAGCCATTAATCGCATTGTCGCAAGTAAAAGGAATAATGAGGTGTTAAGTGAACGATCTTAGTCTCAGAATCAGTGATAAAGTTAGCACAAAAGTTTCCGCCAGCAAACATTAGTTTTATAATATTATTTTATTTCACAACTTTAATGGTTTCATGCGACAGAAGTCGGCAATTCCTAGTGATAAAAGAGCATTTCCCTGGGGTGGCTATATCGCCTCTCACTTACTTTCCTAATTGCAAGTTTCTTCTGAACATCTGCTGTCGTTTAATTAATGGTCTCGTACCGTCGTCGCAGACATCCTGATACCCCATTCCTCGGAGGGTTAGCAATGACGTCATTAACGCTGTTTGCGTTACCGTCAAATTCTTAACAGCCTCCGAAAATGACTTTGTTTTGTTGAAATTGTCGCTCTAAATTAACGATTACGGAACAGGGGTTTTGAAATCAGACCGAATTTGGTTTGGACGAATTAATTGCATATTGTGGTGTCGGTGGGTACACGTTTACTGTTATTTTAGTGGAAATTGGCTTTTCTTATGCTCGTCAATATCGACTATACTCATGTTGAAAGATTAATGTGATTCTCTTAACTGAGGTGTAATAATTAAAACGATGAAATATTTGGTCTTGTGCCATCTTGAGTCGAGCACAGGCTGAGGAGATCGAGTGATATTCATTAACGAGTACGCGCGCACCTAATAGCCAATACGAGAGTTAAGTGGCCCTATTTAGCCGCGGTACCCTTCCATTAATACGTGTAGAGCACCTGGTAAATTAGGAATTGCACTGCAATGTTACACACATTTCATAGTTTCAATATAACTTTTACTATGACACAGAAAAATGTGTTCATTGAGTACCTGCTTTTAAATTAATTATTATTTAAATATTTAAAAATACTATCTTCTTTAAAAAAAGTATTTTACGTGTAACATTCATAATTCCTTAATACTTTACTTCTTACTATTTTAATTTTACTTTAACCTTTCGGTCGGTAGCATCAAGTTTTACATTTTTCAATTTCGTAAAAAGGAGTGGATTTATCAACTTTTTTTTATTGTAAAGAACTAAGTTGGCAAACAAGCCAACTGCCCACCTCATCGTAAGTGGTAACAGTCGTAAATGGTAAAATACATGTGTCTCTTGTGAGATGCGCAGCAAAACTGCAACCCCCACAAGAACCACAGTGTACGTTGCCAACCTGTGACATAAGATGTAAAGTCACGATACCCAGTAATTTCACGTCCATATCTTACCCTTCACACCGGAACACTGCTGCTTTGCGGCAGAAATAGATAAGACGAAGGTACCCATTCAGACAACTCTGGTACAGAGTCTCCCTCAAGTAAAACTTAATGCTTAAGAATGGGTTATTCCACTATTTGCACCACACATTTGACGCAAAACGACATTTTGTCATTGCGTAGCATGAAAGGTAAATTAGAATGATATTTGAGATGTTCTCAAAATCAGATTTTTACGAATGCATACACAGTGCTTTAGTTTGCGTTTACTTGTATTCAGAATATGGTCTGACTTTTTATGCTCCAGTCCTCAGCCTAAGATCCGTCATTAAATGTAAAATCCGGGTTCGAATTTTCAATGCACATTTTTATTTTGCGCCACCTGGCACCATAATCCGGGATCGCAGTCAAATGCACATGTCGGATGTTCCTGAGTGTGCATTGAATAGTTTTGGGGTTCCTCATACCCAGCGAGTCAGTTTTTATTATTAGTTATTTAATTTATTACAAAACAATGACATAGAAAGTTAGAGGTTAAAATAATTAAAGCCGCAATAAACGGTAGGCTTGTATAAAAAAATATATTTTTCGTTTTTTTTGGAAATAATTGAGTTGTCACTTTAATTGGATTATAAATACATGGCGTAAACGAACAGCCACTTCATAAGATGTGTGTGTGTCATTTTAATCATCTCAAATATTTTATAAAATGACTTAAATAAACGTTTTAGACTTTTTGTCTGTTCACAAATCAGTACATATATTTATAAACATACAAAACCACGAAATTTATAGAAAGCAATCAAATGATAAACATTATTGATAAAGTTACTCTGATATTTCATCTATTAGTCCATTCAAAACTTCCAAATCCTTAATTTAACTTGAAATTTTAAAATAACATTTTAAGCTAACTTCATTGAAATGTAACTTAACAAATTCCCAAAATACCTAAATCACGCCAACAAAACATTTGTTTTGTTTCGCACTAAATAAAGTGCTGTAATGATTTATCTTCATGGTCGATATCATAAGCTCATAGAAGAATATCTGAGAAATATCTTTATTTCAGTTAAGTTTTTTGATGTAAGAAAGTATGGATTGCGTGATTCTTCGCGCAATCCGTCCATACTTGCCAGGATATGTGTGCGAAGAATGCCTGTACCCAGATGACATATGATAGAGATGAATGGAAGAAGAAAACATGTTGCTCCACATTAAAGTGGGAAAGGGCAGGGTGGTCACGAGTCAAGATCTTTGTACAGATTTGAATTAATTATATAACAATCATCAAAGAATTAATGAATCAATTAACAGTTATAATTCGTCAATTGCTGAACGTAGGCCTCTTTCATGTGGCGCCACAAATTGCAATCCCGTACATCTCTCATCTAGCTGATCCAGCTGCTGCCAGCAGTCCTACTAAGGTCGTCCAAACGCGGTCTTAATTCTAAGAGTCGTCTGCTCCAACGAGTGACAGTTCTACAATAGACGTCGAATCGAAGGATCGGCATCGAAGAATATTGGTTTTCAAGAGAGAATGCTCTTTTATTTTTTTTTACATTCCTACGACAGGAAAGCTCTTAGCCTCATCTCACCTGATAGTAAGTGATGATAAGGCCAAAAGTGGAAGCGAGCTTTGTCTGGTTTCCTCAACAACTTAGGAACTGGCTAGCAAGTAAGACGGCGGTAAAAAGTTCTGCCCCCATGGGGAATTGACCTCTAGATCAACACCCGGTGGCATCAACCTAGACGAGACGGTGGCGGTTAAAACCCCCAGCTCATTTGAACCCCCAAATTAATAGCAGAGTTCATTGTACATCATATTGATGGAGTAAAAACTTGTAACAAAGACACACGTATTTTTCTATTTGAGTCAAATCATTTGATTAACGTCAAATTCCTGACTAGCAGCAGGTATCCAGTGTATTTTCAGACTTTCGCACTTGACAACTTTTATTTCAAGCTCGAAATCGGATAGTAAAACTAAATAAGGGCCTCCTCTGACAGGCTCCATGGCGGCGGGCTCAAAATTCGCGTGGATTATTCTTGTAGAACGTAGAATATTTTCCTTGCAATTTGTGCGATATTTTCCCTTTACGACAATATGTGTCTTTGTTACATCAAAATATTTTTTGCCTCGGTCGCTAGATTCTTTAATATGAATTTAGAATATTGAGCTAGAAGGATTTCAGCCTTAAGCTATGTCTTTGTTATATACCTACACAACAAGGAAGCTCTTGGCCTAAATTTCACCTGATGGTTACTCAAAAAATTATGAACTGAATAAAACATCAAGAGCTCCTCTTTGAGTGCCATTTCCTTAACATGTTGTGTTGTTTTTGTAGCATTATGTCAAGAAGCGCGTTGCCTTGGATGTTGTAATAACCGAACGAGGGAGCTTACCGCAATTATGCCTCTGTGAAGAGATTGACTCAAAACAAAACCCTGTATGAACCCGTCTCACCAGCGTGGTTTCATAGCTCAGTCTCTCCTCGTTTAAGTTAAGATGCGTGTCCAGCAGTGGGATGTACTTTACTTACATATTATAAAACAAAGTCCCCCGCCGCGTCTGTCTGTCTGTCTGTTTGCGATAAACTCAAAAACTACTGCACTTGTTTTTAAGCGGTTTTCACCACTCGATAGCATGATTCTCGAGGAAGGTTTTAGTATATAGTTTGTTAAGTTTTTGTATTTATTTCTGTGTACATTAACGATATTTGTTAAAGATGTCGGGAAAAAATAAATTAAGGCGAAACGTAGTTCGCGCGTACAGCTAATTTAATCTTAGAAATGAAATTCAAGTAATTGAAATATGTTACATGTATTTTTTTGATAAGCTATTTGTCGGCTTCGTTTGATGGATCGTTCTCTGCCATCTCAGCGCAATTCTCAAATGGCAAGTCTGACCGAGAGATTTATTGCAATGAAAGAGTGGAGAAGCACCGCCGATTAGATACTGGCACGGAACGAGACACTTTTTTATACAATCCAGTGACTGCATTAGACAATTTGAGTGAAACTTGGCTACGATAAAGTCAAGGTTTTAATTAAAATAAATAGTTGTAACTAACAAATTATTTTTATTATTTAGTCACCTAAGTAACATGTTAATTTAACTCTACGGTAATAATAAACACTCTTTTAGATCGCTACTTTTTGCAAAATTTAGTAAATGTCGTATTGTTTGCGTATCCGGGTGCCTTACGTACACGACATGCTAGTAATAGCCCTACTGCTCGAGCTCTCCGCCTTCTCAACAATTTCCTTGTTGAGGTCCCGGATGCCGATATATTTGTTGACACTCTTGGGTCATTAGTCAGAAAATTTGTGAGGTTTATTACTTATTTGTAATTGTATTATTGCTTAAGTTAGTTTATATGTTGTTTGTAATTATATATTTGTGTTTTCATAATTTTAAGTAACTTAATTAAGTGAGTCACATTGTAAGCGTGTTGGCTAGATCTATGTAAGTTTACATTGTGAATTAATAAATAAATAAAATTAATTAAACACCCTGGTGTTGCAAACATCAATAGGTTATGGTAACTGCTTGCCACCTTAATAATGTTGTGGCTAAGGAAATTTGAAATGCTAATAAATACTCAAAGCTTTATTCAACAAACACAACACAACTTAATACGCACTATACTCATTTCCCGTGGATGCTTAGCCAAATCATCTCGTTTCTTCGCTTCTTTGAGCAAGAATAGCATGATTGATAAATATAGCATACATTGTTTTTTATTATCGAAATATTTCCCAAGGAAACTCAAAATAATGTCACAAAACACACTAATCGACCTAAAACTTGACAATAGAAATTGTGACTGAGAACCTCTGTAGGTCGAGCTCGACGCTTTTGCTTTGCTAAATAAGAAAACGGCAAAAAATGTAAATCTTCTAGTTTCGGTTCAAGCAGTGCTCATCTATGAAATGCTAGTATCGTCAACAGCTGCTAAGTAATATAAATGAATACAAAAACGTATTACATCGCTGCCACAGCGTCGAACTCTAGGCTGTTAATTTTAAAGAATCGCATGGCTGGACTGCTTCGATTGGGGATTATTTGTAAATGATCTATCGTGCAGCCTGTTAAGGAGTAATGATTTTATAATTACACTAGCTGTGCCCGCGACTTCGTTCACGTGGATGTGGGAAAGTTACAAAATATGGTACATTTTTCTTCCGTTTCTGAAACATTTTTCATTGATGCTCAACTCCTATTAGTCGTAGCGTGATGTTATATAGCCTATGTCCTTCCTCGATAAATGGACCCATACCCAACACAAAAATAATTTTTCGATTTGAATTAGTAGTTTCTGAGATTAGCGCGTTCAACCAATCAAACAAACAAACTCTTCAGTTTTATAATATTAGTAAGTATAGATTTATGAGGTCGGAAGATGGAATCGATTAGTGGTTCTGATTTTTTGGTCGATTCGCAAGAGCATGAGATACCTGCCCGTGCCATTTGGTTACAAACATTGTAGGTATCTGTAGACCTAATTTTCACGAATCCCCTATAAATTTTACATCTCCTTTATAAATACGACTTGATTCAGTGCTTTCTAAGCAGCAATCAACGGTTACACGAGACTAGGAATCCTTGAAGCAAAAATCATTCTACACAAAGCGACTCTTTGCTAGCCCCAGGTACGACTTTGTGATGGAAATGGCGCTTAAGAGTAAGTAGATGTCGCTGGTCGCATCCTCTTCGAACTATGCGTACAAACTAGATGATATCACACGAGAAAAAAAGTGTACGTGACATTTTTATATTATTAGAACATGATACAATAAATGCGCGATAAATACTTCGAGTTACTGAACTTAAAATATATCTGAACTTTTTTGATATGTAATTGAATGAAAATAATTGGCTTTTTGATATGTAGTTAATTGAAGATAAAAATAGGTATCGAATTTCGTCTGGAAATCAACATTTTTGATGCACAGCACAACACTGAAATTTTTTTGGAAGTTGCGCACTTGCGATTTGTAAAATGTATGCCCTTTATTTTTTCTTTGGATGATTCGTAGTTGTACGAGTGTATAGGTATTTCTCCCATAGTTACTTTAGAGATAAACAAGCGTACAGCCGTTATTGCATAGTGGTATAATTTTTTTGTGACCAGAAAGACACTCATCTGCAGTCTGCACATTACCAACGATAAGCCCGTGCGAGCAATAGGTAGTAAGTAATAAGTATTAATCCAGAAAACCCCAGCAAGCAGTGGTGACTTCACTGAGGCACAAGAATACAACATGATATCGCTGGCCACGATTTTGTGTGAAGTGGCACTTCCTCAGTAAGGAATTATATTAAGGTTGTATGTCTCTTTTCTTCGATACGAATACGGGAATATAATAAAAGCCATGAGGGACTAGATTACTGTCCCACACTAATCACTTGAGTGTGAGTGAATGAGGCGAATTCATTAGAAAATACTCATGCGTAAAACGGAAAAATAATGTCTAAATAAAAAAGATTTACAAGCTAATGTGACAAAAAATTAAGAACCGCGGGATGCCCAGGGCGCATCACGAGAAGGTTGCCTGACATAGCACCCCATCATCATCATGGTCAACGTTGCTTTACCTTAGCAATCGTTAGCAGAGCGCACGCCCCAATGCACCGCCGAACTCTTATAATGTATTTGTTAAATTGTTTTGCTCAATATGGGCTTCTTTTGTGCTTCTAACGATCTACCCATTGTTTTATAAGTTCAGTGTTTGTGTTGGCATACTGTGTAAAAGCATTTTACATTCAAAAGTCGATTTTATGTTCTTCAAAGAAACTCTCTTTTCGCCTTTACCGCGTTTTGGCGTTGGGTAAACGACTTCTTAGCGCTAAATTGTTTTTGTGCCTTTAGGCGGACTAGGTTTAGGGTTGGGGGATATCAGGCGAACACTTCTTATGTATGAGTTCGTCGACCTTAAGCTTTTTGATCTCGCGCAAAAGAATGTCTGGCAAGATGCAACGGATGCTTATAGCATTGTACGTATGTTTAACAGATGTTTTATGTTTGTATGTTTACAAAAAATTATATAAATGTAGGTATTTTATGAGACTTTGTATGCAAGGATAAATAATACAGAGAATCTACAACTCAAATTGCCAAAACAACTGTTACTATCCCTCTTAGATATAGTGAAAAGTCCTATTACGAATCTAATGATTAATTTCAAAAATTAAAAACGAATTGTATTAAAAATGCAATCTCGAAAGTACCTATGTGTTAGGGTCTTTACTATTTTAAAAGAAGCGATTTTAAATACAAATTAATATCCTTTGAAGCTGATGATGTTCAATATCAAAAACCATACCTTAATTTGAATGCCTTTTGCGTTGCCTTTTTATGCCTGGATCTGTAAATTACTGACACGTTATATGTACTATGATACTTGTATAACACAAGAAACAAAGGCAAAAAGCAAAGGAATGCATTGTCGTTGCGCTCAGCATTAGCGTACTGAAGCTCTGATTACCAACTAGACAGGATTCAAACTCGAATCATGTGTAATATATTCCTCTACTTAGCTATTCATCAAATATCTGTAGCATAATATCTACCCATTAATATTATACCGTTTTACCTAGTGTATTATCATAATCATTTCGGAGCGGATTAGCTTGCGATATATCGGCACCTATTCTACCACTATTAGTTGAGTTTTGAAAAAGTTGGCATTATTTAAATTCATTCCTAAGTGATTAAGCGACATTATTCTTACTTATACATAAGTGGAGTGAAACCATAAGATTACATTAATCTGAATAGCGCAGTGACGTCTGCTTTACAATGTCTCAAGACATTGCCTCCCTTAAGCCTTAAATATGGTCTTAATGCTGCCTTCTCAGTGTATTGTGCGGTAAGCGAAGGCTCAATTCCTGGAGGCTTACTGGCTTTTAACAAACTCAAGAAACTAGAAGCTTTTAACTGCGGAGGAAGTGCCGTGGAATTGTTGCACGAAGACGCCGGGAGCAGCGAGTGGCTGCTACCATTAGAATAATTTAACGGTAGTAGTGGTTTTGAAGTGATTATGCTTTCTACTGAGTTTTTCACAATTCAATAATAGTACGTAGTCATAAAACATAACCTTTTATATTGTTATGTTAATACTATATCTGTAGACATTTTGATATAAGAGTAGAGGAAACAAGAGCGGATCCAGGATGAATAGAACTTGACGAGTATATTACCCCCCTCTGATGTACTGATGTGATTAGGTCAGTTATACGCTACGTTCATTTTTCGTTTTTGTTCATTTTCGCTCGAAGTTTTGTTGTAATTTCTTTTCTAAATAAATGTCCCCAAGGCCCTTGAGAGGAAATGTTCTATTTTTTGATTAAAGCATTGGGTGATAATGGGCTAACAAGCACAATGCCTACCTAATTATAAGGGACTGCTTGCTTACAGACGCTAGCGAGTAGTTACGTGTACAATACAAGCGGATTTATAAGAATAGTTATCCTAACCGATATTCGGTCATGGCAGCCAGTCTCAATAGCTACGAGCCATCTGCGCAAGAGATTATAGCGCACAGGTGTTACCCAAACACATGTGCATTGTGCACTTTCTGTCTTTCTTTTTTTACCCACGCAGTCCAGTGGGACGGCCAACTTACAACTTACACGATCGGAGCGAGACTATGTGCAGGACGTACGTACTGTAATGTGCCACCTGGAGCATGGAGGAGTTCGAGATGTTGCACATTATTGGTCACCCATCATAGGCCTGGCCATAGCCAATGTTGCTGAAGAGGAATTACTGGGGAATCCAAACATAGGTATTTGTATAATGTAATGTATTGCTGTCATTCTGTGCTGCAAAACAAACGAGCTGAGCAAAATAGAGACAACCGCAGCTCGGCTAGAAGATCCATATGAAAAGTACACAAAAGTTGTTTGTCCCTTTTTTTTTTTTTTTTTCTCGGGGGGAAATGCGTAACCGCACCGTACCCGCCGTTGGCTACACGGCGAGCGTGTGTGGGGCTCTCCGGGCAGAGTGCCAGGCCTACCCACTAAAAGTTGTTTGTCCCATGTTTTCTCCTCGAAAACTATACTGATTTAATTACTATTTTGCATTACAAATTATAGAAAGATTGTATTTCTGTGTTTTGTTTTTTATATATACTATATACTTACTATATATAATATCTCATCAAATTTGTTTGTCGGATGTTTGAATACAGCAGAAAATCTGGCCATTGTTTTAGGTTTTTAAAGGATAAAATTTCTATTAATAAAAAAAAGCAAAACATAGGAACATGCTTATATTGGCCATAGATTTTTTGTCAAAATAGAGCAGCTATTGCCATTACTAGGAAGGAAACATGGGGCTACGTTTGTATGGAATTCAAATTCAAATTAAAAATCTTTATTCAACATAGACCTTTACAGGCACTTATGGACGTCAAAACAAAGCAAGACATTCTAATTTAAAGAAAACATATTAACCTTGTATGTGCATACATCTATACAAATGTATGCACATACAAGGGTATAAATGTATATCGGGCACCAATAACAAAAACACAATTAAAATTTTTTTTGCCTGTCTGTCTGTTTGTTCCCGCTAATCTCCGGAACGGCTGGGCCGATTTTGACGGGACTTTCACTAATAGATAGCTAATTATATAAGGTATAACATTGGCTACTTTTTATCAAGATCAGACCAGCCGTTACTATTCCACGCGGACGAAGTCGCGGGCACAGCTAGTCCTGAATATAATCAGGATGTCTGCAAATACAACTAGGAATGAAAAAAAAAGATGACTATACACCTGTTCGAAAACTCGAAAGGTCAAATGTTTTTATCTCCTCTTTTAAATCGCCATTTACAATTTTGGTTTTGTTACATAACGGCCCGTATGAATTCCTCTTAAGCTTAGCAATCATTGGCCGAGTGCCACTGCGTCACTACACACTATGACAGAATTATTAGCATCTCCTTGGGCTGGAAGGTATAATGAATATTTTATAATATAACTAATATTATAATTTGAATGGATCAAATATTTTTTTCTATACAAATTATCTAACCAAATAAAATTCATAAAAAACCAAGATCAGTAAATTCTACCAACATTACGTTGCACAAATAACGTAACACATTTTAAGTATTTTGTAACATTGCTGGTTTTCGGTTTTTCTCTTTAGAAGCTCATCATAATCACCACATTGTAAAGATTAGGCCTAATTATACATTTATGACCACAGATTGTATTAAAATCCCAAAATTAACATTGAAATTAAATGCGACCGGAAGTTTGTTATCTTTATCGTATATCAAGAACTGAACATCATCATCTTAAAATTTTCGAAGGAAAATAAGGTGCCAATGTGTAGAGAAGTAACCAATAGAATTAAAATTATTTAAGCATCAGTAGAATTGTGACCATTATAATAGTGGCACTTAAAATGGTCATATTAAATCTTCTGTCTAATCCCATGGTGTCTGTACTTCGCCCGTCATCTTTCATAATAAGCATCAAAGGATGGCGACGTGCAGCAATATGAGACCAGTAGCCGATCATGCTTAGAAGAAAATGGAAACAAAGGGGGGAATAAGCCGCGCAAACGCAATTTACCTGCGAGATAAACGCGCCACAATGCTCTGGAGCCCTATTTTTGAATCATTCGTCAGGCGTCGAGTGCACGTTGAACGTCGTTTGCGTTCGATTTCTGCTGATTTCCGTTTCGTTTTCGATGAATATCAAAATAATATAATTGATTTTCGACATAATACTGTACTTTGCCCGTCTGTTGATTTTCATCGCACACGAAACGAAAATCAAAAGAAATCTAGGTCACAGCCGACGCTCGACAAGCGTTCGATGCCAAAGAATGATTCAAAAATAGAACCCCTGCACAAACTATTATGTCATCTGTACCCTGGGCACAGAAGATATAATAGTACTCCGTACCCTGGGTCTCTATTTTTAAGTAATTCGTCTGGCGTCGAGCGTAGTCAGCGCTCAATTTCTTTTGAATTTCGATACATTTTAGAGAAAAATCAATAAGATATTGCGACGAAAATCAATATGATTTCGATTTCCATCGAAAACGAAACGAAAATCAGTATTAGTCGAGTACAGACGGCGTTCGACGAATGCTCGTCGCCAGACGAACGATTCAAAAATAGAGCCCCCGGACCGGCGACAGATGCGATTACCGCGAATGGCCCGGTAATTCCGTTTGTGTGCTGTGAGTTTAGAACTCTTCCTTTTGCAAGATTACTACCGCGGTACTCTGTTGGCTTTGCATGCTGGCGAACTACAATGCTTGTGTTAAAACTCAACATCATTTTTCAACGTAGCCTTTGCAGATACTAACTGGAAAATGTAATTAACTAAGTAATGAAACTACTAATTATAAAATGAAATAACTAATTAACTAAATGTATAGTACAATGCAAATAAAAGTAAAATTTAAAAAAAATGTATTTTACCTACCTCTATCTGTTCGAAAATTGGAAGAGCCTTCTCAAGACAGATAGGAAACTTGGAAGGTGAAATTTCCAGTCTCAAACTCAAAAACCTTTTTTCAATAAAGACTTTCTTTACAGGCACTTATTGACGTCAAAAAAAAACATAAATCTTTAACCAATAATCTAATTAACTAAATTATTTAACTCTTGTATGTACACACACCCCAACCATTATTAAGATATGTGCAAATACAAGTCAAATGGAAATAAAAAGTTGACTCTACACCTGTTCGGAAATTGGGAGAGCCTTCTCGAGAAGAACAGGCAAGAAACTCGGAAAATCGGTCTCCTGTTTTAAATCGCAAACACTACAATATTCAATACATCAAAATTGCAATGTACATTGGTTTGTTTCATATAGAGTGCGCGTCTAACTTCTAGTCTGCTCTGAAGTTGTCTCACGCCTCTTTCTGACCCACATAAAATATACTAAGTTTATTCTTATCGTGCTAAAACTTATTTAGTGATGTGGCATTCATCCATCACTTATAGACAGACAATATAATTTAATATAATTATACCTATATTACAACAGTGCAACGCGAGTCGTGCTGTGTTCAGAGCGGACTAGAAGTTTTTCGCAATCTGAACATGCATTTGTAAAACTATAGAAATGCCTGTAGAAGTAATTATGGCACATATTAAAATTATACCTAGGTATCTTTTTTCAAATCACTTTTTTACAGCATAGCATGCTTACAGGGAATCAGTATTTTGCATGTACCTACTCGTGGTTAAGATTTTATACTTTTGGTAGATTTTTAGGGTTCCGTAGTAAACAAGGAACCCTTATAGTTTCGCCATGTCTGTCTATCTGTCTGTCTGTCTATCCGCGCTTTTACTCAGAGACTATTAGTACTAGAAAGCTGTAATTTGGTACGAGTATGTATATTAATCATGCCGAAAAAGTGGTGGAAAAAAACATTGAAAAACAAATTTTTTTAGGGTAGCTCCCATACAAGTAATGTGGGAGTAATTTTTTTTTTCTCAACTAACCCATCGTGTGGGGTATTGTTGAATAGGTCTTTAAAAAATAATGTAAGGTTTAGAACACCATTTTTCGATTTAGGGATCCGTTTCTGAAATATTTGGTTGGCAAATTTTTGTTAGAGGACGGTCTACCGGGGACCTTCTAGTGTATGCCACACACCTCTGGAGCGAAACGATTGAGAGGTACGGTGAAGCTCTCGCGGTTTCACTGGACATCTCAAAGGCATTTGATAGGGTCTGGCACGACGGCTTGCTTAGCAAGCTTCTTATGGACTACCCCCAAACCTTTGCTCTTGGATAACTGATTTCCTGAGGAACAGATCGATTCGGTTCGGTTCATTGATGGCTGCTCGTCTGATCCCTTGGCTATCGATGCCGGAGTCCACCAGGGATCGGTCCTCTCTGCAACACTTTTTCTGCTACACCAACGATCTGTTGAAACCCGGTATCTTTGGGTACGCAGATGATAGCACAGTTGCAGAGAGATATATGTCCGATGCTAAGGCTGGGAAGACCGAAATTGAGCTGCTCAGAGCGAACATGGTGGAACGCGTGAACTCGACCCTGCAAAAAGTTTCGGATTGGGGGGAAGCTAACAGAGTCGAGTTCAATGCCTCCAAGACTTAGGCGTGTCTTTTCAGCTCCAAGCGGAACCCGTTCAACTTGGTTCCCACATTCCGAAGTTTACCCTTGCCTTTAACGGACCATTTAAGCCTACTGGGCATCGATTTTTCACCGAACCTCAACTTTGGGCGTTCTATTGAGGCGAAGGCGGCTACTGCAGCTAAAAAGCTTGGCATACTCTCGAAGGTTAGGCGGTATTTCACGCCGGGGCAGCTTCTTACACTTTATCAAGCACAGGTCCGGTCGTGCATGGAATACTGCAGCCACCTTTGGGACGGCTCTGCTAAGTACCAGTTATCTGCCCTTGACTCGGTGGAGCGCCAGGCGAAGAGGTAGATCGGTGAAAACACTCTGAAAATTTCAAATTTCCAGAGTCTTGAACATCGCCGCGCAGTGGCCCGTTTATCGGTTTTTTATAGGCTACATTTCGGAGAGTGTTCCCAAGACCTGTTTGATCTTATTCCACCATCTCCCTTTTACTACCGAGGCACCCGGAGAACGGCAAAGACCTACCCCTACGTAGTAGAAATTCCACTGCTCCGCACGAAGCGTTTCGCTTTCACTTTTTTAATGCGTACTGCAAAGGAATGGAATTCTTTGCCGTCCTCTGTGTTCCCACCTCATTACAACCCGGGTCTTTTCAGGACTAGAGTGAGTCGGCACCTAATGAGTAGGCACGCTCCACCTTAGTCCCCACCTTTGCTTACCATCAGGCAAGATAAGGACAAGTGTCTACCCATAATCTACAAAAAAAAGGAAAAGTGTCCCCCCCACTATCTGGTAAACGGCTATATATAGACACGTGAAAAAATTATAACAGTAGTATATATAAAGAAGTTTAAAGGAAAACTATCAAAGTTAAGTACTAAGTACAAACTAAAAAGTTATAGACTACTAACTTATAAAATATACTCGGAAAAGTAAAATTTCATTGAAAATTAGTACTGAATATAAATTTACGAACCACGTGAAGTTAAGGAAATATAAAATCATTGCAGATTTAATAATAATTTTAATAGCAACGTATTTAGTAATCTGTGGCAACGTGTTGTGAGGTGTGAGTGTGAACTCAAAGTTGGCATTTGCAACTACGGAACCCTACACTGCGCGTGGCCCGACACGCACTTGGCCGGTTTTTTAATATTTTTAACGTTTGCCGTTTTTTATGATTTGCCGGAGAGGATGCTCCGCAGCAGTACCAATTTCAAGTTTTTGTGCTCTTAAACTAGAGAAGTACTATTTATTGTAAGGTAGAACTAATTATGCACCCATTATGCATAATTTTTTCCACTGAGACAAAATCCCAAAATCGTCAACTGTCCTGCCCCGGGGCATGACATAAGCAAATCTTAATTCACTAAATATCAGAACGCGTATAGCCTTAACGAAATATTATTTTTCAACGGTAGTAGGTACTTACGAGTATTATGGATAAGCACTGGATTTTCTTTCTTGCTTTTATGTCAGTAGTACCATAGTTCAGTGTATTTATTAAATAAAATAAGTGAATAAAACTAATTTCAATGGACGTAATATTGCTATTGACTTTGATGAAAATAACCTCGGCCAATATTCGTATAGCCATTATCATCATAAATTAACTACTGAATCTAGTTATTCGGCGAAATGAGACCCTTAATAAGGTTTATTTACTAGAGTGAATACTAAGATAAGCTGTTTTATAATTTTAACGGGAACTTTATTGTAGAGATCTATACAAATAAATAAAATAGAAGTGTCTGTTTGTAATACAAATAAATAAAATTGAAGTGTGTTTGTAATGTCAAAATAATAAGTTGTTACTTAATGGGTATGAATGTATATCAGGTACCAATAACAAAAACACAATTTAAAAAAATTGTCTGTCTGTCTGTTTGTTCCCGCTAATCTCCGAAACGGCTGGACAGATTTTGACTGGACTTTTACTACTAGATAGCTAATTATATAAGGTATAACAAAGGGCTACTTTTTATCAAGATCTTAACAAAAATTGCCTATAAAAATCAAAATGCTGCCAAAAGTTACTATTCCACGCGGACTAAGTCGCGGACACAGCTAGTATAAAATAAAATTACAATAAAATTTTATTTGCAAGACTTATTACAAAAAAGTACAGTTAGAGGTACAGTTGTACTGTATACTGGAGAAATGCGAGTACACAATTGATTTTCATTCAATAGATTGATTTACAATATTTCTTTTATAATTAGGTATTTTATTTGAATGAAATAATTACTATTTAGGTATACTACCAGGTTCTACTATCTACTACTAGATGTTTGGCAATAGTATAAACGTTAGACGAATTAATAAAATAAAACGTGGCATCTTAGCATACTTAATTGAAATTAATAAAAATCTTACAACATAGGTACCTAATATTTTTACGGTTTTCTATATGAGTACTAAAAATCATAAAAAATGATCCAAACATTTTTAAAACCATTCGACAATTTTTTACTGTTTACTTAATTTATTAGTTTACGCCTAAAAGGATAAGAAAACAAAAAAAAAACAGAATCTTATCTACAAAATAACTATTATTGTATTACAGTTCGTCCCTTGAGCTTGTCTGTATACTGCGTAGGCTACTGGCAGCATTGTCTCGTTGTATTATTAGGCTGAGGCGTTGTGCCCCAGCTCGCTGGACTGACGAAAATATTAAAAATAATTAAATTTCAGTAAAATCAGTATTTCGCCAGTCCCTGGGTTACACGATCAGTTTGGCGGCAATCATACCAGACTGATGGATCAAACTGATGAAATACTCATAGTGTAACATCCCCCTAAGGTCGCCGCCAGAGACGTGGATCAGTCTGAGCGAAAAGGCTCTAACTATGGTTTTGCTGTCCGAAAACACGGTCCCATATTTCAAATAGAAAATATTGTGTACAATATTCATGGATATGAGGTCTTCTATTTCAAACTGCAAAAGACGATGCGCCAGTAGATATACCCAATACGTAGCTCAGGCAAGGAGCCTAATTAAAAGCACCACAAGAGGTGACTTCCGTATCGCTAACCTTAAAATTTAATTAAATATATTTGCTCCTTTAACAGCTTCAAATATGCGCAGTCCTTTTGAAATTCCATGTCAGGCTAGAAATTCTGTACAAAGGAACGAAATTGCAAAATTTGTAACGGTACAACCATTGTGGTATAATGTAATAATAATCTGAATATTTACATAAATAAAATTGTTGCGTATTGTAAAAATAAGATTTACAGTTATTGTATTTTTCTTTTGACAGACTTTCGTGTAGATCGCTAATATGTCAATTCAGATATTATGTATGTAGTTATTGTAATGTAGTGTGTATACCTGCCCTTATAGAATTATAATTGTATGTAATCGCCTTAAGCTTAAGTATTGTAGATCTGTGGTAATCAATGCTCTTTCTCTTTGCTCGACGCCGTTCTGCAAGACACACGCATCTCATGTAAATAATTATAAAATATTTAATAAACGTTCCCCGAAGCCTCGAAGAAGCTTTTATTTAAACAACAATCATCAATACAGTTATAACCAGTTGATCGTTGTTGCGACGCATCAAGTTTTATTCAAATGTTTGATTGTGGAATATTTTTCAGGATTCCGTACCTAAAAAGGAAAAAAACAGAACCCTTATACTAATACTTGTTGTCCGCCAGTCAGTTTATCATCTGTTCTAGTGCGTCTGTCTGTCAAAACCCTTTTTCTCGGGAATATGTAGAGATATTATTAAAGTGAAATTGAATCAAATAAGTACTAGGGTCTACGATCTCTTCTAGCAGTAAACATTTAACTTGTAAGTCAACTCGATCAAAAGATATCACCATCTATGTCTGTCTATATTTGCGAAAAATATGGTTCATATTTTCGCAAATTATGCGATTTCACAAGGAAATCATAACCACATAGTACATTCCGTTAACTAGAAGGTACAAGTATACTTAAATGAGTTTCTACGGAACCCTCGGTACGTAAGTTCAATCCGCACGTGGTCAGTTTTTTTAATAAGAGTAGGTGGTACCAGAGTATGTTAGAAAAATAGTCAACTCTCTATAGACAACGGAAATAGTGGCCGCGAAATATTAAGGAGTGGACCGGCATGACCTCCTACCTAGAGAAGAATACAAGAAGCTGGCAGCGAACCTTCAGGATTGAAGAGGCACTAGAAGAAGAAGAATATATAGATCAATACTTACCAATGTGAATATCAAATCGGCAAATGTATACCAATTTTTAAACGTTAAAGCCTTTTTGTAGGTATAACTATAGTCATAGGTAAGTATCAAGATGTACCTTTTAACATTATAATTTATGGGCTACTCTCTAACAACCGATTTCAATATTCCATCACTATCTGCTGGGTTTGGTTACTGGCGATAGGTATTTAACATTAGCTCCATACCAAAGTACGTCAAAATTCTATTTCCAGTATATCCAGAGATAGATAGCATATTGAAATCGGTAGTAGGTCAGCAACTTCTTTTTTCTAATGGGAAGTGAGCGGGAGGAAGAGGCCCAAACCGCTCCCTTCCGCCGCAGACAGATATACATTTTATTTTGTGCTAATCAATTACAAATAATAAAATGTAGATTACTCTGTTTTTCAAAGTTTTTACATTGGATAAAAAGTCATAGCCATTTATGCAAGATACTCTACTTCCACAATATTTTAGTCTACTCTTCGGCTAGCGAAATGAAATGACTACACAATTTACGTATTAGTTTACAGAGCCGAATAATCTATCACTAATTTAATGTCAGTAATACCGATATGGACACATCGCGAGAAGAACCGACGACGGTCGTTGGTTTTTTTTTTTCGGCAAACGCAGTTTGCCACCACTATGCGGAGTGGAGGTGGAGAATCCCTCATGGATACCCGCACGGCCGGCCGCACGGGTTATGCCGGACTCTTACCGGCTAAACTCCACCTTATGCCTTTAACCCGAAGGTCATCAAGGCTTCATCGGATGGCGACCGCCCCTCGAGAGAGGAAGCGGTGCAGAATCGGTCGTTGGGGCCGAATGGTTCTTAAATGGCGACCACGTACCGGATGATCGATACTCAGTGGGTAGGCCCCCGACCCCCCCGGTCGGGGGCTATTTCTGAATCATTCGAATGCTTTTCAAACGTCATCGGTGCTGGATTCCTATTGATTTTCGTTTCTCTTGTGATGAAAATCAATAGAACATTACGACGAAGATCAATATTGTTTTGATTTTTGTCGAAAACAAAACGAAAATAAGTGGAAATCGAACACTTACGAGCGCTCGATGCCGGAAGAATGATTCAAAAATAGCGCCCCAGGTGGACCGACGATCTGGCAAAGGTAAACCGCTGGATGCAGGCAGCACAAGACCGATCGTTGTTGAGATCCATGGGGGAGGCCTGAATGATTATGATGATGAATACGGACATGGTCGTCATTAAACATATATGTTTTTATTTAGAACCTTAGTTGCCTAGACATAACGACATAGGTAGTGCAAAGGCAATCTGATACTATCAAGTCGGCAATTAGCGAATGGTGGCCTTTGGCATTTAATTTCTGATCCGCAACGGTTTTAATTAAAGCCGGCCGGCACGAAAATTATAATGATAATACAAACCAGACGACTATTCGGTTATCCATTTGGATGTTTGTGAATATTTTTTCTGGAAATATTTAGTTACTTCACTGATTGAATGATTTTTGTGTTCAACATGTTTAAACTTACGAGCACTTAGTAACTAAGAAATTATATATTTTAAAATTATACCTATGTTTCCTGAAAATACCATATATAAATAAATACAAAAGCCTAATTCATACATAATAATATGTTGTACACAGTATTAGTATTAGCAAACAGTATAATTTATAGATAATCGTATTTTTGGTATTGTATATTGCTAAAATTGTGGTGTTTAATGAATAAATTGAAAAGGTGTTAAAAATCGAATGCATACAAAATATTATCTTAGATTGGAATTTTCTTTTTGTAGTTTAAACTCAAAAATCATAATTCAATAATTTTGACATTTACAGACACTTACTGACGTCTGAAAAAATACATTAAATCAACAAAAAAGAAAAATTGAAGTCGGTGCCAATGGTTAATTATCTTAGTTTTAATTTGACATCGACTTCAAAATAAAAAAAATATGTTGGTATTCTTACATTATTTTTGCCTTTTAGAAGTCGGTTTTTTGTGAATTTAATACCAGCTCAGTTTTTAAGTTGAGTCGACTCGAGTCACCCGTTGCTATAGTGGGTAGGCACACTCTTGACTCTGTCGGAAGAGCCACACATGGTCGCCGTCTGAGAATTTTTTTATTTTACTTGTATTTGCATACAACTTAATTATGATCGGGATGTATTTCGTAAGTAAATAATTTGTAATATAAGGTTTAATTAAATAAAAATAAATTTTAATAAATTAATGTTAATAAAAATAAATGTTAATTAGATTTTTGTATTTTGTATGACGTCAATAAGTATAGATCTATGTTGAATAAAGATTTTTGAGTTTGAGTTTGTAACGAATTGAGAAGTATTACTACACTCTCAAACAAAAAGAGAATTTTCCAAATCGGTTAATAAACGACAGAGTTATAAGGTAACAAACATAAAAAAGAACATACAATCGAATTCATAACCTGCTCCTTTTTGTGTAGTCGGTAAAAAATACAAAAAATAAATATATACAAAAGGGCACACAAATACTTATCACTAAATACAATTATATTTTATAGCATTAAAAATATTTTTGAGTTGCTAGTTAATTATCAGATAGTTTTTTATTATGTAAAAGTAAAAAATTTTTTGTCTTAATAATAAGTATATCTACAAAAAATATCACAATGTTAAAACAAAAATATTTTTTTTTTGTTACTATCATTCACAATAAAACTAATCTTCCCAGTGAAGATATTAAAGGTCGATTTCTGTTACTCGGGAAACAATTCATCAAATGAGACTTTCTCCAGGAATGTTCCGAGGCTTTTCACGACTGCCGCTGTCAGTGATTGGCAAATCAAAGGTCCAACATCAGCTACGATTTCCTTCCACAGCTCGTTAAGTAGTCTATTGATTTGGTCACCTGAAAAGTAATATTCTTTGGCTTATCATTTTTATAGGTACTATGTGTATGCGGCAATAACCATAATGATAAACTGAGGTTGATTTGAATCATATAGGGCGAGTGCTATGAACATCTCCTTCAAACATAAAATCTACTAACGGAGCGTGATTTTCAAGGTTTTCTCATGGTTGGCTGCACTGATAGCTGTCATTTTTTCTACTTCGGAGGACTTTAGATTTAGGAAGAGCAATTGTGAGGTATTTCTAACACATTTTTACTATTAATTAGAAATTATTTTGTATCCGTAACTTTGCAATTGATCAAAGCTGCTTCTGCTTACGATAACAAAACTGTACACAATATCCTTACATATTATATTGTATGTATGCGTAGTTACATATCTTTATTTTTGTGAAAATAAGTTTGTTACAAATTTTCTGCCCTGCCCTCACGGTTGACTGGTAAAGAATGAAATAAATTAAGGCGAAACGTAGTTCAAGGGCACAGCTAGTTTTATAATAATTTTAGCAAAATCATACTCGTAACATTCATATTCAATATAACTATATACAGGGCGTCCCAAGACTATGGGTCATGAAGGGAAAGTACCTTAAATATCGTTGATAGGATATTTTGCTGGAAGAAGACATTATGTTATTTTTAAAAGTTAGAAATACTGCATTCAAAGATTTTCTAAAAACTACTTGCTTCATCTGGGAATCGAACCGACTTAAATGTGAAAAAAAAATCACCCGTATTTTTATGATGCCAATCGAAAGAATAGACAAAAAATAATAAATCCTCTTAAGTAACATAGTATCTTTATGTATTTCTAACCGATATTCGGCCACGGCGGCCAATCACGGCAGAGACTACCCATTTGCGCGGGAGATATATAGTGCACAAGTCGCAAACGCAGTGTACACACGACCGGGGCGAGATCAAGCGCAGGGGCTCTATTTTTGAATCATTCGTCAGGCGTTGCGTGCTCGTCGAGCGTCGTTTGCGTTTGATTTCTGCTGATTTTCGTTTTGTTTTCGATTAAAATCAAAATAATATTGATTTTCGACATAATATTCGATTGATTTTCATCGCATACGAAACGAAAATCAAAAGAAATCGAGGTCACAGCCGACGCTCGACGAGCGTTCGATGCCAAAGAATAATTCAAAAATAGGGCCCCAGGACCCACTGTTTAAGGGTGAATCTTGAAAGGCTAAATTTACACTGTCTGAGGCAAAAAACTACCCATTTCGTATAAATTATAATGTAAGTTATTTTTTTCTATTAGTTTAATGTTTGATTTACATGGGGCATGATAGTTATTGTGTTTAATTTAGCTGATAACAATTGAAAAAAAAAATTAAAAGCTTTGAAAATTGATTCCCCTGAGTTGTCCCTTTTACATTTTTGGAACAAACCACAAAATTTACACCAATTTATAGTTGGAAATTTAAGAATTGTTGTGATCATAGCGTTGAAGGATTAGTTGTTAAATGAGTAAAAAAATAAATTACGTCTGTACTTAACGTTGTTTAAAAAAAAAAAAGTTTAGGTTTGTCCGAGGGCAATCATTGATTCCCTTGGCGCGTAACTAAACTACATCCACAACACTATACGAACGTCTTGGGAATGCGCTCGCACACTGTCGGGCAAGCTTTAGTCGCACTTTAAACATTGTGAGGGGAGGTCGCGTGATTCATGCAGCAAACCGGATTTACGTAGGTAACAATTTGATTTCTCTGGCTTTGTTTCACTTCGACATTGATTACCCTTGCCAAATAAATTGTTATTTTAATAGTTAAGAGTTTATAACTAGGGTATAAATTACTGCATAAAGGGCTACTAATTAATCTCTGATTGCTACTTATCCTAAATACATAACTTAAAACAAAATTAACAAAAAGTATACTTTTCTGGATTCCATTGGTATTGATTCCCTAGGCGTTTGACCAGGGTAATCACTTTTTTTCTAATTTCTGAGAAATAAATGTAAAAGAAATTAGAAAAAAATGATTACCCTGGTCAAACGCCAGGGGAATCAATACCAATGGAATTTTATGAATCAAGAAAAGTATACTTTTTGTTAATTTTATTATGGTTAATTATTAAGGAAAAGTGCCAATATTGAAACCAAAAGACTGGTTAGTTTTTACTTTTAAATAAAACATTGTATTATACAATAGTTTCAATTATGACTCCCTTGCCACCTATTATTGACTGTCACAATTTTTTTTTCATTAATAATATCTTCGGAACGAGACTAGTTACAGTGATGCCTATTTGATTAATGTATTTATAATTATGTAATATTTAGAGTTTTGTATGTAAAAGTAATAAATGTTAAAAAAAATTTACTGCCAGGGGAATCAACTAAATACGCCCGATTTCAAGATTGGCAACCCGGCAGATTCTCTGCCGCGGGCTAATAGTCTGACGAGAGGCCCCCCATGGAGGGGGGGCGTGGGATGGCCGGGTTCAACCCGGCGGGCCACTTCATGTGGCCAACCGCTTCATGCGGTGAAGGGCGAAGTCCCCTCTTCTTTTTGTTA
Organism: Schoenobius gigantellus; assembly: GCA_963935595.1. Classification (NCBI taxonomy): domain Eukaryota; kingdom Metazoa; phylum Arthropoda; class Insecta; order Lepidoptera; family Crambidae; genus Schoenobius; species Schoenobius gigantellus. The sequence continues at coordinate 23,542,984 of OZ012553.1, read as the reverse complement.
AGAAGAGATGTGGCTTTCGCCGGCAGCCGGTTACCGACGCTTATCTTTGTTGGTGGCAGTAGTGGGGCGAGTTTCTCGCCATGGCGCTTAGCGCCTGCCGGGGATTTCTCCGAGTTTCGGCTCACCTGCGCGGCGATGGATCCAATGGGGTCTGCCGTCGGGCAACCCGTTCCCCGCACTGAGCGGGCCGGGGGTCCGGCGCATTGAGCGTCGGGCCGCGTGGAAGACAACCACAATAAAAAATCACCCCAACCCCAAGGTGGCGTCTCCGTGCCGAGAGGGTGCGTGGCTGGTGGGAGACTAGTCCCAAGCGGACAAAGGGAATGCATCCCAAAATGCAAACTATGGAACTCGGCAAGAAGGAAAAACGTCCCCAGGGGGTATCAGTCCCCCCCGTAGGACCGCGCGAGGCGGCTGCGGGCAGCCAGGCGTATCTGAGGCTGGCTAACCCGAGTTCCACCCTTCCTACATGCGAACCCGTTGAGAGCGGGCCACCATCGGTATCCGGGCCGACTGGTGGAAAAACCATCAATGCGACCGAGGCGGTAGGTGAGATTCAACCCCTGACGGCGGTTCCCGGGTCGTCGAGGGGTAATAATGCGACCGGACGAAAAGGAGGATGGAGAAAAAGGGTCGGGATCTCCAACTTAATGCTGGACTACGACGCGCCAGACATGTTCCCGATTTCAGGAGAGTCGGACATAATGTCCGAGGCCTCGCTGATGAGCGCGGACAGTGGCGCGAGCGGCCCTTCCATAAGTCGGAAGAGAAGTAGGGAGGTAAGATGCGAGGAAGACAGCGACGAGCCTTCGTCTGAAGATGTTCCACTGGCTTCCAGAACACCTAAGCCTAAAGGCAAAAGAGGACGAGGCCGCCCACCAACCACTGGTGAATACGTGGGGCTGGCCAAAGCAAAAGCGGAGTACCTGAGGCAGGAGCGCCTAGAACTCCAACTGCAAGCAGAGAGGGAACTCCTGGAGATGCCAATGGAGCCCCGGAGAACTCGACGCACAGCTCCCACACCAACACCATCGTCGGTTGTTCTGTCCCCTTTGGAGGAAAATGGAAGCGACGACCCTGCGCTCACTGTCACCGAGCGCATGGGTCGCGCAATTGAAGTAATTAACTTCGTTGCGGAAAGGTCCTCTAATCTTAAGGGGACCTTTGTAAAAAAGCTGAAGATGGCGGCGGCAAACCTCCGCGAGGACGCCAAATTGTTGGCGGTACGCACTGTCTCGTACGAGACGGAGCGTCTGCAGCAGGCGAACCGCCGCCTTGAAGAAGATCTCAAGGCCCAGAAAGTCAAAATTATCGAGTTAGAGGCGAAGGTGAAGGACCTTTTGGGAAGGAGCTCACCACCACCACATCCTCCCCAGCAAACACGGACGGGACTCTAGCTCCTCACAACATCGAGGAGCTAGAAAACAGACTGATGGGGCGCACGGTTGCGCGACTCAACGCCAGGTTCGATGGGTTAGAGCCGCGGCTGAACCCCGAGCCACGCCTGCGCCCCGTTCTGGAGCATGAGAGGCGAGCGGTTAACACCTCTCCCTCGGCCATACAAGTGATGGAGATACCCGCTGTGCCCGCATTCCGGAAGCCCGCGAAAAAAGGCGCTCCCTCTGCGCCAGATACCGCGGCTCTACCCAAAAAGGGGCGCAGACGAACGAAAGCCACTGCGGAGAAATCATCAGCGAAGGAACCACGCTCACTACCTCCTGCCCCTTCCAATATGGAGGAGACCTGGACCACGGTTATGAAGCGTGGCCAACGGAGGAGACAGAGAGGGAATGGCATACCGGCAACCACCACCATGCCGAAACAGCCTCCTCCACCCCCGAAAAAGACGGCCCTTCCTCGGCAACCTAAACTGCGCACGCCGAAGACGGCAGCAGTAGTACTGACACTGCAGCCAGGAGCCCAGGAGCAGGGCCATTCGTACGCCAGGGTGATTGCGGCCGCCAGAGCCAAGGTGAGTATCACGGATTTGGACATAGAGGGTGTCCAGTTCCGTAGGTCATTGACTAGGGCGGCCGTAATCCTCGTTACAGGCGATAAAAAGGAGGCGAGTGCGGTCGACCTAGCCGTCGCCCTCAAAACGGTGGTCGACCCGACCGTTGCGCGGGTCACTATACCAACCAAAACTGTGGAGATGCTGGTCTCCGGACTGGACGAGTCCGTCCAGCCAGAGGAGCTGAAAGAGGCACTCGCTAAGACCGGCGAGTGCCAGGTCGAGGAGGTCCGGGTGGGAGAAATCCGCCAGGGCCGCTACACTATGGGCACGGCGTGGGTGTGCTGTCCGGCGGAGGCAGCTAAGAGGATAGCCTCTGTCAAGAGACTGCTGGTGGGTTGGTCCGCCGCAAAGACGAAGATCCTCCAGCCCCGCGAAATGAGATGTTTCAGGTGCCTCGAATCGGGGCACCTAAGGATCGACTGCAAGGCGGAGGTGGACCGGAGCACGCTGTGCTACCGGTGCGGAGAGGCAGGGCACAGGGCGTCGACGTGCTCGTCGATGCCCAAATGCCCATTGTGCACGGCGGCCGGGAAACCGGCGGACCATCGCCTTGGGGGCAAGACCTGCTCTGCCCCCAAGGTACCCATCAACAGGAGAAGGAGGAGGGCAGCGCCAAACCAGCCACCAGAGACCTCAGGCGGGACGGAGATGGAGGTCACTGTGGACGTCATCGGGGCCCCCATCATCCGGGAGGAGGCGACCGCGGGAAGGGATATTCCCCGCAATAAAAATGGTCCCTAGCCCCAGGGCACCTAGTGCCGGGACGCTTCCGGGGTGCAAAGCGGCGCACAACACCTGCGCCGCTCACAAAGCAGCCGAGCCACGCGCCTTTTGGCGTTGCGCGAGTCCGGCAACGGATTATCCACGGACAGGGGGTCAGCGGGAACAAGGCATCGCTGTTGTCCCCTTCCCCCTGTCTTGTGACGAACGGCGGAGCTGCTGGGGGGTTTTTAGTGGGTAGGCCTGGACCGATATGGCCCGGGGAGTCCCACATATCCTCGTGGTTTGGCTCGACCACGAGGGATGCGTAAAGGCATTTTCCCCCTAACCCAAAAAAAAAAAAAGGACTGACCGGAGCCAATGTTGGTTAACCTTAGTAATCGTTTGCTGCGTGCACGCGTAAATTCACCACAAAGCTCCTCACCCAAATGTAAAAAGGTAACAGAGTGGTCATAGATTAGTGTGCCGCGGGGCGACAACGTTATCAGTGAAATTGGACAATTTATGATCAATCTGTGCAACTCGACGGACAAATAACTTGTTTGTCAGGCGCGTATTTGTGGGATTGTCAACTTAACTAGACTACCTACGAACGGAGACTTGTGGATAGATTAACTATATAATTGTGCTTCCCGATATCAAACCTATGACATCGTCAAATTATAGAATAGAACTGTACTGTTTTTATTGTAATTAGTGAAGGTTGGCAAATTTATACCAATATATGCAAGAGTGCATCGATTGTGTCAGGAAAATATATGAAGTGCCCATATTTAACAAGACACGGAGATATCCCCAAGCTTATTAACTGGAATATAATCGAAGCAGATTTATTATCCCATTAAATTTCGCTACCAACTAATAGTTGTCATGAATCTTATCGTAATCCTGGAAATGATAGCTTTTCCAACTGCGTGAATGAATTAATTGACTTGTGGTTTCGGAAACCAAACTGCGAACTATTCAACTGAACCCTCGAAGTTTTTGAAGGCCAGGAGCAAGATGTAATGGAATATCTTGACATTCAACAATTAATATTTACGTTTAGTTATGAAAAAAAAACAAAGATCAAATGTCAATTAGAGCTTGGTCATTCTAATGAAAAATATTTTGCCACCAATGAGATGTTTTGTAATTATGGTAAATTCACCGCTCAAGTATGTAAGCTGCATGTAAAAAGTCGGAGATTTTTAAAAAATATTTTTCTCTGTTCCTTTTTTTATATTTATACTTCGAAACAATATTAGCGACCTTCACAAGAACCACAGTGTACGTTGCCAACTTGTGACATAAGATTTAAAGTCACGGTACCTACACAGTTCAGTCTCTTTCACTGCCATATCTTACCCTTTAGGCGCATAACACATTGCACCGGACACCGCTGCGGTGTACGGAGGGACGAAAACCGCATGCGGCTGCGGCGGCACGGAACCGTGCTACCGTACGGTTTGCTCCGTATCACCGTCCGGAGCTACGGTGCACGACGCCCCGCATCGCCGCATTATCTATAGCGAGATCTATTACGCGTATGCACGTCCTTTCTACGTAAAAATCCGTACGATACTGCGGCTCAGTGTGGCATACCCCGCGGACCGCACCGCATCACCGTCCGGGAGTGCGGTGCCGTCGCGCGCGCCGCACAACCGTACGGGCATGCGGTGTGAGTGTGTTATACCCTGCGGTTTTTGTATAGAAATCAGTCAAAATTAAAAACCGCAGCGCCGCACACCGGAGCGGTGTCCGGTGCAATGTGTTATGCGCCTTAAACCGGTACACAGCAATGCAAGCACAGCTGCTTTGCGGCAGAAATAGGTAAGACGGAGATATCTAAGAAGTTGACTCTGGTACTTACAGAGTAATTTATTTAAAAATGTTAATAGCTATTCCATTAACACAAAACTGTGACACCGTACAAATTTTATAATATTTATTTGTGGTTTTGTGTACTGTACTAGGGCAGGAAATATGTTTTAAGACTACGAAACATATTCAATATTACTCAATATTTATAAAAGATGCCTATTACTGTTGATCCTTTACATTTCAAATACTCACCTATATTTTTGTCTCCGAGAAGATTTTCGAGTTTAAAGACAGCTTTTTCCACTTCATACTTGACATCGTGTTTTGTAATATTCCAGTGAAGTTTTCCGTCGTCCCCCGTATAGTGTTCGTACCACATTCTTACTTTTAAGTCAGTGTTTTCTGAAAAAGAAATTCAATAAAGAAAGGACATTGTTCTGCGTACATACATTGTTCGCCCCAACATCAACAGCAGTGAAAAAATGCTTTTCGTATAATTAGACATGAGTAAATACTGTACGTCCACATCAATTACTACGGACAAGCTTCGAAATCGAATTAAATATCAAAATGAATCAGATTTTGAGGTTAGTTGAAGTAACACTTTAATTCGTTAGAGCAATACAAATAGTCCATACCTATACAATTATTAAAATAATAATTATTGCAATCAATCAAAGAACGATATTATAGCCACGTAGTAAAGAACAAGAAATCTCGAAATTATAAAGCAAGTCAAAAACACGACGAACTAACAAGCCATAGTGCGTGAGTAATCAATTGACGTATGTTTTAATTTAATTTACGTTGTAAGTTATGAAAAACTTAATTTATAGATATAAATAAATGGCCATAGCTACATGAAATCAACTCAATTCTATTCACTCGAGTAAAGGTAACAATAAACCATTCCTATATTTTACTTCATTTGGTTTTGTTTCTAAAAGTACTTTTATATATTTTTGATTTGTCCGTCGAATATATATATTTGCTATGAGTGTTATAAAATATGCATATAATTATGACGTAAATCAAATCTTCGTTGGTCATAGGGCGATTTTCGACATTGTCCTTTAATTATAAAGAAAAATTCTACACTAATCTGTTCTGATACAGTTTTTATGCATTTTAAACTGCGTTTCGCTGTGATATGGCAAGAAGAAAATAATTAGATTGTTATAATTTTTAGACGACTTAAAAAAAAGGAGAAGGTTCTATGTTCGACTGTATTTTTTTTATGTATGTTCACCGATCACTCGGCCATTGGTGGGCCGATTTTCAAAATTCTTTTTGTAGGCGAAAACTTATACTCCCGAGGCGGTTCAATTGTCACCAAGTCATGATCTAATGATGGGATCCCACGAAAATCGAGGGAAACCCTTAAATTTCAGCAGCAGCAAGTCCAACGTGTTTCATGTTTTTTCTGAAGATATTAAGGTTAGTTATCGTATCATCTCACTGAGCTAATAATGAAAGGTTTCTTGTAGGTTAGGAGTTCTGGAATCATTCTTTCAATACTGTTTAGAGCGAAAGACGTTATAAGTAATTTTGGTATTGCATAGGCTCAAATTCTATATGTAAAATAAGCATGAATTAAATTTACTAACAAAATTGAAATATTTTTTTACAAAAAATAAAACCGACTTCAAAAACACCAAACGACTGCCGAGCTTGTCATAAGACCACCTTACTGGTTGCTTTCATGCCACGAAATTTGCCAACATCTACTGTAAACGTAATGGTAGTGTGTTGAGTGTTACGACTGAGATGAGAGTGCGACAGTGCCTCTCTAGTTGGGCCATGATAACTTTTCATCAGGTGCGCAAAGAACCAAGAGTAGACGCGTTAGGAAAATACCTTGAATTAACTTACTCAGCTTTATCGAAGAGTCACCATTCGATTTAATCGGCACCACCATTAGTTTTCCACTCAAGTCATATTTGTTTGCGACATTCATATTGATTATAGCCTCTGTTGTTATTATTTTCTTGTCGAAATCGAATCTGAAATCAACATGTTTGTTGTAATAAATTCTCCAATCTTCTATGCGATAGTTTCCCATCTTTATAGGCTGGAATTGTGATTCTGTCAAGTTGGTCACATATGATTAGAAAATTCTTGAACATGAATGAACTATGATGCAGTGATTAGAAAAATCTCTGTGTGTTTACTTGCGGCTGATAATTTTATCTTTATGAAAAAATGACGCTGCTAATATCGGGCAAGTACCTATTGTTGTTGTGCAGATATCTATGTGTTACATTCATTTACCGAAGCATCGATGGCGTAGAGTGTAAGGCCGTCGCCTTCCAATCGGGAGGTAGCAGCGGTTCGAACCCCTCCACATACCAATATGTTTTCAAATTTTGAATTTACATGTACGTTTATTCGACGCTTTTACGGTGAAGGAAAACATTGTAAGGAAACCTGCACAACACCTGTGAAGAAAGAATTTCTTTACAGGCTATGTGTGTGAAGTCGACCAACCCGCACTTAGCCAGCTTGGTTGACTAAGGCCTAATCACCCTAGTTTAGGGTAGGCTCGAGCCCCTCGGTGGGGACGTATATGAGCTGTTGATGATGATGATGATGATCTCACACACCGAATCATAGTCCGAAGCCAAGAAGATGAACACTATTTACTTCTACCAAATCCCACGTTACAACACCACAACAGTTACCTACTCTCTTGCGATGTTTTGACGTGTATTCACGTATGTTCACTTTGCTTCACGTATGTGGCTGCTATCATCGGAAAGTGGTATTCTTGATTTGCAATACCAAAATGCAAAAGAAGTAACATTCAAAAATATCTAATGCTACCAAAACGCAAAAAAAAGTAATATTCAAAAGAATGCTATAAGTACTAGAATGGATATAATATATACTTAACAAATGCAATCGGGATGTATATTATAGTTAAACATGCATGAAGCCAAATATCCTGACATTATACTCCTTTGTTATTTTATGCTCTATGTTATACTTGAAACACAGGAAATTGTATTATGACGTGCTCAACAGAGCGAGCGCTGCTTGCAAAAACAAAACGCTAGGTTAAATTCGAGGAAGACGTTCATTGAATTCGGAGTTATTCTCTAGAAATATTTTAACCCGGAACGCTAGGATCAAACGGGAAATTCTGCTAGATCACTGGGGTTTTTCACTCCATTACTCCTTTTGTATTCAATGAATCATCTCTGTGCCTAATTATTTGAACGCCCCTTTAAGTTAAGGCGCCTTCATAATATTAGTAATTAAAAGGCCCGACGCTAATTGTCCGTGAGTCATGACTCCGTCGTTAGTAGGCCGTATAGTTCATTATGGAGTGAAGTATCGTCACCAAAAAAATCATTATCTGCTATTGAATATGTTTTGTGTTTTATATTACATGGCATAGATTTAGTCACGCTTTCAGTTTTTGTCACATTGTGTTTCCTAATGTTTAAAGGGTGTTAGTCAAAACACCTATTTTTTATGATACGTATTACAAGTAAATAACTTTTGAATTGTGACAAAATAAATAAGAGTATAATATAAAATATTACAAAACAAAATGCATTCAGTACCTACATAAATATCGGTAAATTCCAGAATGAAAACGTAATACCGGGTATAAGGGACGGTGTCCCTTTTCTGTTAACAGTGAGTTCAGACCAATGTGAATATTTGTTTACCGATTTTTTTTCCCGGAAAGGCTTTTAAAGCGAAAAAAGGGGATTTCATTTTTAATTTTTATTCATGTTACGAAATATATGGTGCACGGGTATCATTTTTGTTCCGCTCACACTGGTGCGTTGACGTTCGATGACCCAAACAGCTGATTCCGCGTGCAGTATGATGGAAGAATTATACGATTTACATTGCAAAGTGATTTTTTTGTGTATTTATTATGGTATTTTGACAAAATATGATTTGTAAACGTTAACTTAGTTATTTTACACCACAAAATTTTGAAAAAAATAAAAAAAAATTATGAATCTTCCGGGAGAAAATTTCAGTGATTTTCAAATTAGGATCATGGTCTGAACTCGGTGTTAAAAGAAAAGGGAAACTGTCACTTATACCCTGTATATGTATAACATAAAATAAAGAAGATACATTTAAGAATATTGTAAACACATTAAGCAAAATATTATTTTTATATAATCAAAATACAGCGAATTAAATATCAAATTTTTATACAATAAAAATTACACATTGAACGTAAAATTAAATTGAACGTAAAGATATTCGATCAACCAATAAAACGATTAATTTTAGAATGTTGAATAATTTTTCAAACTTTACATTTATGACGCTATTTTAAGACAAGTCAACAAAAAGTTCATACTTACGATAGACAAGTGAAATAAACTTACTTTAAACTCTCTATTTGCATTCCGGACAAGCCGTGAAAATAGTTTTCTTTGAAAGTCAACTTCAAACCCTTGTCATTAGGTATGTAAATAGTTATATCTTCAACAAAAAGTGGATCCAACGAAGGTAACTGTCGACTTTCGTCGCCCAAAGAGAACTTATGAATGGAATCTTTGGCCGCCTTCAGAGCACACTCATTTAAATTTGGGTCATTTCTTGAGCAAGGCTTAATATAACTAGCTGAAAAAACCAACAACATTATTAGTATGACTTGACATTTTAATTGAAAAAGTAAGTTCATATGATGAACCTATACCCACTGATTTTGAAAAATGATGAGTAAATGAAACAAGGAAAATTTTCGTATCGGGCGGGATCGAACCCGCGGTTTTTCTTGTGTTTGTAGACATATATACACGGTTATTTTTTTATCAAAAAAAGAAATAAAAAATTTAAAAAAAATAAAAAAATCTCAAAAAATGTTGCTCTCAACTAGTGCAGCATTTTTTGTATATTTTTTTTAAATTAATATAAAATTAAGTAAGTGAGTTATTTTTTTTATTTATATTTAAATCATTCTAATACCATGTGAAGCATTCCTTAAATTTTCCAGGGTGATAATAAAATAACCGTGTATAGCATGCTTCTAATTCCAATTAAAATATATCTATACAAATGAATAAAATTGAAGTGTCTGTTTGTAATGTCAAAATAACAAGTTTTTACTAAATGGGTATGAATGTATATCGGGTACCAATAACAAAAACACAATTTTTTTTTGTCTGTCTGTCTGTTTGTTCCCGCTAATCTCCGAAATGGCTGGACCGATTTTGACGGGACTTTCACTTATATATAGCTAATTATATAAGGTATAACATAGGCTACTTTTTATCAACCTTAACAAAACTTACTATTTCACGCGGACCAAGTCGCGGGCACAGCTAGTACTTAATAAATAATTATAAGAAGTTTGTTGATATTATCATTGCTCATGAAATAAATCTGAAAGTGTCTGTAGACTTTTGCTATGTTTGTCAACATTTTTTTGATAATGATAATAATAGCAATATATGCTACTAATAATTCGATTTAAAATATTTACAGAATAAATCATTTATTGGATTCATATCATATCATGTGTCATATCATTATTATAACTGAATGATCAATAATTCTAAAAAAAATCTATCGACTTATTCGAAACCTCTTATTATTGGGTTTCATCAGAACAGTAGCCTATAGCACGGTCCTATAGTCAACCCGTATAGAGTACGTTGTGCACATAGATCCTTATATTATCTGAACATGATCGAATTTACAACACACAAATTAGACAAATGTTGTATAAATTCAAAATACATTAAAAAAATATTTCAGAGAGAAACGTATATTTATTTAAAACATTTTTTTTTTCAAATAAGCGAAATACTCACGCAACTCCGTAGAAACGCTATGACTAATTAGCGTCAACATCACAAACAGGAGACACCACATTCTCCCACCTCAAAACGTCGGTTGACAAATGAAAACGGAGTACCTGCTCTCCACCTTGTCTGCCATATATAAACACGTTAAAAATTGCAGGTTGCCGGGCTCTCATTAGAAGCTGAACAAACAACGCCCCCTCTGCATTATGAGCACACGTGACGCGGGCACACGAGAGCTATTAGAGTTGAGATTTTTCCCGACACGACCGCTGTGTTCAGCATACATTCCTCCTTTTTCGCTGTCATTCGCCGAGGCTGATCAGTGTCGGTGATGTATCATCCACAGAAGTTAACATGTCTAATGTCTATTGTTGTTTAAATAGCGCAAGATAAAGTTGGCTGCACGTGACGTCAACGTTCTGTTACGTAATTATGCAGCATTTGTTCATTGAATATGTGTTTTGTATGTACTTCTGTATAATTCCGATTATTTTTTTTATTATAATTTAAAAGTAGTTAACACAATAGTGTTATACAATCGATGAAACATAAGCATCTTAGCCCACCTGCCGAAAAGTACCTTTTTAGTCACCTTAAATCAACCCATAGGTATAGGCATGGCATAGTTTATCCGAAACGTCGTGAAACAATAAGACATTATTAAGAGTCAGTCGTACGGGCCGTTTTTCCATACAAGCGTAGTCCCCCGTTTCCTTCCTGGATAATTGCAATATGTGCTTTATTTTTTCAAAAAATATAAATGGACACTATTAACACATTCCTATGTTTTCCTTTTTTTATTAAGTTAATTATTAAAAGAGATTTGAACCTTCAAAAACATAAAAAAATGGCCAAATTTTCTGCTGTATTCATACATCCAGCAAACAAATTTGACGAGATTATATGAAAAAGTAAAACATAGAAACACGGCCAAAGTCTTTCTTTAATTATACCGGAAAACAGAGGACTACGAAACGTACTCGTATATTTTGTGCACTTTTCATAGGTGTTTTCGGTTCCAGCTGCAGTTGTCCCTATCACGCTCAGTTCAGTTGTTCGGGCACACAGCGCGACAGCAATAAATTTTACAAATACTGAATTTCTGAATTCTTGCGACCTTGGTGTTTCCTCTTAATTTATTTATGACCACTATGGTCTAGTGGTTGAGACCACCGTATAGAGTATTAATTTAGAGCTTCGGAGCTCGATTCCCCATGGGGGCAGAAAATTTTCCGCTTGATTTTATTAGTGGAAAGGCTTCTGAGCAGAGCGTCTGGCTAGCTATCACCGTCTTACCTAAGTTTGTTGCCATAGTAACAATGTTCATAGCATTGTTGTCCGTCAATTAGAGGAAAAATAACCAGTTTCTCAAGTGCTGAAGAATCCAGGGAAGCACGATTCCATTTTCGAACTTTAAGTGAGAAGGCCAAGAGCTTTCTTGATGTGTGTATAAAACACAATATTACTTGTTACTATATACTTTCTATGAAGTATACAAATTGCGAAAGTCTAAAACCTTTAATGTAGGGTACACTCGAGTACAATATGATCAGTACGGTCAAAGTTACAAAAATATGTAGACATTGATTGACAACCTTTATTGACTTAACATTAAGGTAGAGTTGGTAGAGACGGATAGGCAGGAGAAGGCGGGCATTCGCTCAAGCAATGCCTGTCCGATGACCCTGCCGTGTGGCCTGCGTGCACGGTTGGCCCCGTGCACGTCGCCGTAAGGCCCTCCGTCTGGGGATTGCCCTGGTGTTCTCGGGCAATCCCCCCTTGGCGAGAGCCCGACCGGGTGTCGGGCTTGCCCGGGCGCGTGGGTAGTGGAGTCGCAGTGTGGACCTTATCTAGCGCGCCCATTAGGGCAGGTAGAACACCGAGGGGTTTTAGTGGGTAGGCCTGGCACTCTGCCGGGTGAGCCCCACACACGCTCGCCGTCTAGCCAACGGTGGGTACGGTGCGGTTGCGCATTTCCCCGCGAAAAAAAAAAGTTAGAGTTGGTAGAATGTAATTGTAGCTTTGAGCGTATCGATCATTTTGTACTCGAGTGTACCTCTTGTATGCCGGGAGCAGCATTTTACGCATAGATAATATTTTCGTGGTTTAAGAGAGGCTGAGTAATGCCAACGACCTTGAGACATGACCTTCTACTGGATTACGGGCGCGGGGCGTTATTGAAATTGAGAGAAAAAAATCATTTTTTTAAAAGAAACTACTAACTTATTTGCAGACATGAAACATCTATATTATCAAATTAAGTGTAACGAGTTAATCCAAGCGTCGATGGCGTAGTGCGTAAGGCTGTCGCCTTCCAATCGGGAGGTAGCGATTCGAACCCCGCCACGTACCAATGTGTTTTCAAATTTCGAATTCATATGTACGTTTATTTGACGCTTTTACAGTGAAGGAAAACATCGTGAGGAAACCTGTACACACCTGTGAAATAAGTATTTATTTACAGGTTGTGTGTGAAGTCGACCAACCCGCACTTGGCCAGCGTGGTTGACTAAGGCCTAATCGCCCTAGTTTAGGGTAGGCTCGAGCCCCTCGGTAGGGACGTATACGAGCTGTTGATGATGAGTTAATCCCCTGAAAATCATTAAATAACCGTTGTTAAATAACTCGAATGTTCTTCTAGAAGCTGTTTTTGTTGGGTGTCTATGACATTTTTCACGAGAAATTTTGATTAAAATTTGTTTTGGGGACATGGATACTCTCTCTGTTACCGGCCACTATGGAGTGAACAATTTAATTCTTACCCTTTTAAAATGGCTATTACTTTGACATATCCCAAACGCAACAAATCGGGTATATGGGACTCGCTTAGCGCTGAGTACCTACTAAGCTCCAGCGAGTCTCTAGCTGTCTAGTGATACTGGATACCACGCCACTAGCATTTGTTAAAAGTAAGACGTAACCTAAAGTACATTTAACACAATTGTGTCTCGACAAGAAGAGTTAGCTTTACTTCAACCCATATATAAGTCCCACACTGCTGCATGGGCACGGATCTCTCCTAAGAGGAGCGTCGGCCCATTACATCACTCTTGTAAGACGGGTTGGTTTGGTATAGAGTTGTTTCGAGTTTCCCAACTCTTTGTAGAGGTATAATTGCGGTGAACTCCCTTAGTCGGCTCTAACGACACCCACGGGATGAAAGAGCACTGTGACATATTTTACCGGAGGCAAACTCTGTACCAGGACAGCCTGCTGGGGTACCTCCATCTTACCCAATTCTGCCGCAAAGCAACAATACTTGCATTACTGAGTTCCGGTTTGAAGGGTAAAATATGGCAGTGAAAGTACAGGGTACCGTTACTTTACATGTTATATCACAAGTTGGCGACGTACACTGTGGTTCTTGTGGGAGTTGTAGATTTGCTGCGAATCTCACAAGTACTGAACCACATATACTATAAATGACTGTTACCACTTAACATCACGTGGGCAGTATGCTTGTTCGTAAAGTTAGTTGTACTAGAAAAAAACATAAATTCTAAGTCTGTCACCTCACAGTTTGTTCGTAAGGAAAGTAGGTACTTACTTATTGCGTATTTTAACCGACCTCAACGAAGCGTGCTTAACGGCTCTACTCCTCTTTCAAGCAAGCTCGTTGTTAAATTTAAAATGGCTTTGTAGTTGTATGCATATTTCAGGTTAATGGTGAAAATTCAGAAGAGCGTCAAAGATTTATTTATTTATTTATTTAAACTCTTGAATAAATAGACAAATATCAATGAAAATTAAGTCGAAACTAATAATAGTAAAAGTGTCCAATCACATGACTCAGGTAGAAAAATTTGCCAAGTTATCGGTACTGCGGTCTCCATCACTTTGATTCGAATGATCATAGCTATTGTTATAATTAACCTAGAGATACAATTTATGTAGTGTTTGAAAGCTGAAATGATACAGATTAAATAAGCACTAGAAAACAATACCATATCATCATCATCATCATCAACAGCTCATATACGTCCCCACCGAGGGGCTCGAGCCTACCCTAAACTAGGACGATTAGGCCTCAGTCAACCACGCTGGCCAAGTGCGGGTTGGTCGACTTCACACACAACCTGTAAAGAAATTCTTTCTTCACAGGTGTGTGCAGGTTTCCTCACGATGTTTTCCTTCACCGTAAAAGCGTCAAATAAACGTACATATGAATTCGAAATTTGAAAACACATTGGTACGTGGCGGGGTTCGAACCGCTGCCTCCCGATTGGGAGGCGACAGCCTTACGCACTACGCCATCGACGCTTATGAATACCATATAGGGGGTATTTTTTATATAAAAATTGGATTTAATTAAAAAAACAGAAAAATTAACGCTTTTTCTCCTTTAATCCTCTGTCATTAATTATGTGTGATAATTTGTATTTTGACAGCACTATTGATCTTTAAGGATCATGTTAGCGTTTATTTCATTGATATATGTCTATTCATTCGTCACGTTTGCAACGGAGGGTAAAAAAATTAAATGACCCCTAAAAATACAAAAAAAAGGTCAGATTATTATCAAATTAACCACAGCACCACACTGTATAGACGTGGTTCTTGTAAGATTCGCTAATATGCAGTGCCTGCAAGGACCACAGTGTACGTTGCCATCTTGTGACATAAGATGAAGGAACACAGTACCCAGTAATTTGGATGTTTTGTCTCCCTTCAAATCGGAACACAACAACGCAAACAATGCTGTTTTACGGTAGATAAAGGTAAAATACAAAAAGAGGTACCTACCACCTAACCATGATCGTTCAAAACAATATGGTAACCGCACTGAGAGCGGGATGGCGCTATACGCAACAAGAGCGGTGTCACTATTTCAATATTGTTTTTACCTTGCTATAAGCGGTCATGGTAGGGCCCCTGCAGACGACTCAGGTAGATACAGTGGGGTTAGCACGCAGGAGAATCGAAAATCGAATCGAAATCCGAATCGAGGAGTTTGTATGGCAATTTTATTAGTTCTGCTACTCACCGCCGTGGCGCTAATAAAATTGCCATACAAACTCCTCGATTCGGATTTCGATTCGATTTTCGATTCTCCTGCGTGCTAGCCCCACTGTATCCGAGTATCCGACACGCGAGAAGATAGTCGCTGCGATCAAAATATTAAGATTCTCTATTCTTTCTTATATTATGCTCCAAATGCAGCAGATCGTTTACATGTGCATTATCAATGTGTCATCTGCTTAACAAAAATAAAGGCCAAGTACTGTCTGTGAGCGCCCTCATTTTTGACGACAATTCACTTTCCGCTCAGTTGAACTCCTTAAGGGCAAGCCAGTTTGTGAAACCTTGTCTTTCACGGGAGATGATTATTGCATTGCAATTCATCATCATTATCATAACAGCTCATATACGTCCTTAGCGACGGCCGACGGGCACGAGCTTTTTTTTTTTTTTTTCTCGGGGGGAAATGCGTAACCGCACCGTACCCGCCGTTGGCTAGACGGCGAGCGTGTGTGGGGCTCTCCCGGCAAAGTACCAGTCCTACCCACTAAAACCCCCCGGTGTTCTCCCTGCCCTTATGAGCGCGCTAGGTAAGGTCCACACTGCGACTCCACTACCACTACACACGCCCGGGCAAGCCCGACCAAGTGGTCGGGCTATCGCCAAGGGGGGATTGCCCGAGAACACCAGGGCAATCCCCAGACGGAGGGCCTTACGGCGGCGTGCACAGGGCCAACCGTGCACGCAGGCCTCCACGGCAGGGTCATTAGACGGGCATCGCTTATGTGAATGCTCGCCTTCGCCTGCCTATCCGTCTGCGACGGATGGGAGCGGCTTGAGGATCTACCTCCCGCTCCCTCTCCGCGGCCTCCTTCTGCGAAATTACGTCCTCGCAGAAGGAGGCGACAGCCCCCCATTCCACCTCGCCGCGGAGCATGGCCACGACCATGCTCGGCAGCGAGAGGTTTCCGCCTCCTGGCGCAGCGTTGAGTTCGCTGCGCTGGCATCGCCAAGCCGGGCACACCAATAGTGTGTGCTCGGCAGTGTCGTCGGGAGCGTCGCAGTGATGACACTGCGGCGTTTCCTCCCGACGGGCGACCCGGTGCAGGTAGTGACCGAAGCAGCCATGCCCGGTAAGTACCTGCACCATGCGGAATGTTAGGCTGCCCTGCCGGCGCCCAACCCACTCCTCCAACACCGGACGAATTACCTCAATCGTCCGGTGGCCGGCAGCTGGGGAGGCGAGTGCCTCACCCCACTTGCGCAGAGCCTCCCTCTGCGCCAGGGTACGAACCCGCTCCACCTCCTGTGGAGCAGACCGTCCCCCCCGCTCTCGTACAGCAACCCGATGCCGATACACCTCCGAATGGACGCGTGCATCGACATCCCACGGCGTTTAGCCCGCAAGAACACAGGCCGCGCCGTGGCTGACCGTACGATAGGCTCGCACGGCCCGGGCTGCTATGACCCTCTGCGGACGTCGCAGCAGGGCCACCGTACGGGGGGAGAGGCACTCCGCCCATACCGGAGCTCCGTATAGTGCCATCGACCGTATCACCCCGTGATACAGCCGACGGCACGCCGATCCTGGTCCTCCCACGTTGGGAAGGACCCGCCCGAGTGCGGCTGCGGCGGCGCACAGCCGTGGAGCGAGGAGCTTAAAATGGTCCTCGAAACTCCATCGGGGGTCCAGAACCAAGCCGAGGTACTTGAGATGCGCCTCGACCGGTATACGTACCCCCTCCACTTGGACGCGGAGCCCCGGTGGGATCCTGCGACGGGGGGCGTGGAATAGCATGGCCCTCGTTTTGTCGAGGGCCACGTCCAGGCCCAGGAGGCGGATGCGTCGGACGACTAGTGAGGTGCCGACCGACGCAAGGTGGGCCGCCTCCTCCCCCGTTTTCGCTCTCGCAGCGACGAGCGTGTCGTCGGCGAAGCAGACGACCTTCGTTCGTGGCAGAAGGTCGCCTCGCAAGACCCAGTTGTACCCCAGGTTCCATAACAGAGGACCTAGTATGGAACCCTGGGGCACACCCGCCGCCATTGTCCACGTGTGGACGCGCCCATCCGGCCCCTCGTAGAGGATGGATCTGCCTTGCAGGTAATCCTCCACGAGGGCGCGGAGGTATGAAGGCACCCGGTGGAAGCGGAGTGCCTCCTTTATGGGGCAGGCTGTTGAAAGCGTTGCGGATGTCAAGAGACACCGCAACAACAGTCTCCCCACGAGCTGTGGCCTCTTCAGTCCACCTCTTGAGGAGGGCCACCGCGTCCACCGTGGACCGGCCGGTGCGGAAGCCGAACTGGTTGTCAGCCAAATCCGGCCCCTGGTCCTCTAGGTGCTTGACGATTCGGGAAGCCAGGATTTTCTCCAGGAATTTCCCGGCCTCGTCGAGTAGCACCACCGGCCGATACCCAGTCGGGGAATCAGCGGGGCGGCTCTCCTTCCTTAACAGGCAGAGCCTGCCCGCCTTCCAACGACTGGGGAAGCGGCCCGAGGCGATGCTTAAATTTAGCACCGCCCGGAACCGCTCCTCAAGGTGTCCCAGGGCGAGGGCCAGAACCCTGCTTGGGACACCGTCCGGTCCCGGCGCCTTCTTTTTGCGCCGGAACCGTTCCCTCACCGTGTCGAATTCCACGTTCGACACAGGAGGGATAGCGGCAACCACTTCCACCGGAGGAGTGTCCGGGGGGACCATTCTGGGGCGACGGGCACGAGCCTACCCTAAGTTAGCGTGTTTAGGCCTTAATCAATCACGCTGGCCCAGTGTGGAACGGTCGACTTCACACACACCTTCAAATTTCTTAGCAGATGTTGTTATGCAGGTTGCCTCACGATGTTTTCATTCACCGTAAGAGTGTCAGACAAATGTAGGTACATAATTATGAAATTCGAAAAACGAAAAACACATTGATACATGGCGGTCTTGAACCTCGGACCGGGAGGGAGGCATGTGCCGAGTCCACAGCGCTATTGCAATTGGTTGATTCTCTAGGTACACGGATTATAATATTACCATTTAGCATGTTATTTTAATAGATTTTTAGAATACTGGACCAATTATTAAAAATCAGACCGTTAACATTTGTTCTTTTATACAACTAAGTTGGTAAGCAAGCTTACCTGATAGTAAGTGGTAACAGTCACCTCTTGTACATGTGGCTCTTGTGAGATCCGCAGGAAATCTGCAACCCCCGCAAGAATGTGGCAGTACCCAGTAATTTCACTGCCATATCTACCCTTCAAACCGGAACATGCGGCTATGCAAGCACTGCTGTATTGCGGCAGAAAGACGGAGGTACCCAAGCCGACGACCCTGGTACAGTCTCATTCTCACTCATATTTTATTATCATTATCATATTTTTTTTATAGAAGGCCAAGCAAATGACTCCATTCCACCTGGTGGTAAGTGGAAGTAGAGTCCAAATGCGAAGATAGCTAGTGCGGGAGAGAGGTTAAACGCCGCACTAGCCACCCTCACCTTGCCGACCTGCAAGGTGCTTATTTGCCATATAACATACGGTATCATGACAACTGTCAAACAGCGAATGGTCCAGTTAACCGAGTCTCCATTGTACATATTATTAAAATATTACTGGCCAATTTAAGGTTTCCTTGCTTGCGAAAACAAATTTTCTTTCAAAGCACACCTTTTCAATAATGGAATATTTTTTAAACGTAAACGTAGGCAGTCATAAATTTTACTAATGCCCCCGACCATTCGTCTTCCTAAAATCATATCACAGTATAGCTTCCCCTTTACGCTAATGGGCAAGCTTACGTGTACATACATGACATGGTATTACAGCAACTAAATGCAATTACGGCAGACTTTGGATGCGAGCTCTTGACGGGGAGATTCTCTATAATTTACTATAATGCACCGTATACTATACTACTAATTTGATTACGGATCGGCATTTATGCTTCTGTGATTTATGTCATTCCCGTAGAAATATAGTCGTAATTATGACGACGTGGTTACGTTTCCATGCGCATGTTATTATTTATGTTTTTATTACCCTTTTTAAGAAAGAATGACGTTTTGTTTTCTTTTATTTAGGTATAATAATATATCTGCCGGCCACCGGACGATCGACGCGATTCGTCCGGGGTTGGAGGAGAGGGTAGCGCCGGCAGGGCAGTCTCTCATTCCGTATGGTGCAGGTACTGACCGGACATGGTTGTTTTGGTCCGTCCTGCACCGGGTTGCACGTCGGGAGGAAACGCCGCAGTGCCATCACTGCGACGCTCCCGACGACACTGCCGAGCACACCCTGTTGGTGTGCCCGGCATGGCGACGCCTAGCGCAGCGAACTCAACGCTGCGCTGGGAGGCGGAAACCTCTCGCTGCCGAGCATGATCGTGGCCATGCTCCGCGGCGAGGCGGAATGGGGGGCTGTCGCCTCCTTTTGCGAGGACGTCATCTCGCAGAAGGAGGCCGCGGAGAGGGAGCGGGAGAATGATCCTCAAGCCGCTCCCATCCGCCGCAGACGGACAGGCAGGCGAAGGCGGGCATTTGCACAAGCGATGCCCGTCTAATGACCCTGCCCTGGAGGCCTGCGTGCACGGTCGGCCCCGTGCACGCCGCCGCGTGCAATCCCCCCTTGGCGATAGCCCGACCCCTGGTCGGGCTTGCCCGGGCG
The DNA here is from genome assembly GCA_963935595.1 of Schoenobius gigantellus. Taxonomy (NCBI): domain Eukaryota; kingdom Metazoa; phylum Arthropoda; class Insecta; order Lepidoptera; family Crambidae; genus Schoenobius; species Schoenobius gigantellus. The sequence continues at coordinate 23,523,057 of OZ012553.1, read as the reverse complement.
CGCTGGTAGTGGTAGTCGCAATGTGGACCTTACCATGCGCGCCTATAAGGGCACGGAGAACACCGGGGAGTTTTAGTGGGTCGGCCTTCTAAAAAAAGGTATAATAATATATTTTAATATGAACGGCTGAAAACTTTAACACTTCCTACAAGGAAAGTACTCTAAATAGGCAGCAATTTCTGTTCATGGGAAACATTCCTATATTTTTAAAATGAAACAAAACTGCTTATTTTATGGTTTTCTTTGAGTTTCTTTTAATTTAGCAGATTTGTTAGAGATATTTAATTCTTACAATTGTTCCTATCGACTGCTGCCATAAAAGCACAGGCTGCTTTTTTGCGGATTTTATCCGGTTCGATTCGTGGATGTAGCAAGCGCATTTTCAAATATCCCTAAATGTAGTTTTGCTTCTTTTAAAATAAAAGAATGTTTCCTTTCAGTAAAATTTGCTATCTTCAGTAGTTGTAGTACTTACGTGGTGTTAAAATTTCCACTCCCTATCTTTAAGCTTTTTGGAAAAGAATTTGTTCTTCTTTAAATGAGAGATAAAAAGTTTTAAAAAAGTGGTATTTTTTTTTATGGGATAGGGGGCAAACGAGCAAACGTATCACCTGATGGTAAGTGATTACCGTCGCCCATGGACACCCGCAACCCCAGAGGAGTTACAAGTGCATTGCCGGCCTTTAAGGTAGGAGCATATATACTTTAGGTAGATTATGAAAGTAGCGTCGCAATACATTTATGAGAATCTATCTATACTTACTTACTAATATTATAAAGCTGAAGTATACTTAAGTACTTACTTACTAATATTATAAAGCTGAAGAGTTTGTTTGGTTGAATGCGCTAATGTCAGTAACTACTGATTCAAATTCATAATTTCTTTTTGTGTTGGATAGTCCAATTTATCGAGGAAGGCTATGCTATATAATATCATGCTACGACCAACAGGAGTTGAGCATCAATTAAAAAGGTTGCAAAACGGGCAAAAATATATGGCGAAACGTAGTTCGCGGGCACAGCTAGTCTAATATATGTTCGTAAAAATGTTCTATATAATATCTATATAATGTATTTAAGACATCAACATACACATACATAAGTATTAAAATGTTAATATGCATTAGTCTAGGACTGTGTCACAACTATTGGCGCCCATCCCGAACTAATTTAAAAGAATAATAATTTATTAATTAAAAAGCACCTAGGACTTAATAGAATTACAAACAGGAAAATTAAAAAATAACAAAAATGGGATAACATATACGTAAATGTGGGTGTTTGTGTGTATGTGTGTACGGGTGTGAATGCGTATGTGTGTATGTGTGTATGGGTATGAATGCGTATCACTACACACGCACGGTGTGTAGTGAATATGACTTGTCGTGGAATGTAGGACTATATGAGAAATAATTCTGTTTCTTCGTAGCTTAGCTCAAGAAGTCATTCAGTAGTATAGGTTTCAGTTTACTAGTAGATCCAGAATAAATGCTAAGCTTCTTGTTGATAGAATTATATATCGCAGGACTAATGTATACCTAGATGACGGTGACGCATCGTGATTCGTGATTTTCATTCAGTTAATACTAGACAAAATAATATGTTAGCTTTACCAAATACCAGGCTCCAAAAAATCAATAATTCTTTTATAAGCCTGTGTATACATTTCTACGATAAAATTCCAAGTTGTATGCAAGAACTTAGCATAAACAAATTTGTGGTTGCAATTAAGGATGATGATATGAAAAAAAAAACATATTTATTATAAAGTGTTTTGGTGTCTCATGACGAACAAAAAAGCTTGGGTTTGAATTCCAAATTCATATATTGTACTGCGTTTTGCTTAAAAGGAACGTGCAATGAGAGCAATTTATAAGCTAAGTTCATGCACTTCTCTCAGAGATAGGTTTAAAGAGATTGGTATTATTAAAGTTTATTTGTATGACAAAACTATTTGGACATGAGGTCAGCTCCACACCTAATAATTTCTTTTCATTGATATGTCAATGTCAAGCCTGATATAGCGGTAAGTATTATGTGAACTAACACATCTAATCTTGTAATGAAAGTAGAGCTCAAACTTTTGCTTTGAGGTCAGCTTACAATTGACGACTCTGTAGCAATACAGGGAGAAAAAATAGCCTTTGCAGGTTTTCTTGCTGGCTCTTTTCAGTACAAGGTCTTCCGCCGTAGACTTGTGAACCAAGGGCGTTTACTCTTTGACGTGCAAAAGTGATTATGTAATAATCCAATTTGAATAAGCGATAATGAATTTGAATTTGAAGCGGAGTGCTACTCCTTTTTGACGGAACTTACCGGTACTCAGACTTCCATTACTAAAATGAACAAAATGAGAGACTAGGTTTTGATTATTGAATTGTTTATTATTATGAGTATTGTTTAGTGTTTCAGAATATACAACAACATTATTTTATTGACTCTATATAATGTTTGTACAGTAGTTGCTTTCTATATTTACAATATCAACATTTTGTAATACTTTTATAATAATTATAAAACTATTTTATTAATTATTAAAAGAGTTACTTACTCATGTCTGTACCATATCTATAATTATTTATTATGCAAGTGAACATAAGTTTTTTTTTAATTAAAAATCGTACAGTGTTTTATCCGTTAATCGTTTACTGTAACAAACATAGATACTTTTTCTTAAAAAGGTGCAAAGCTGTTGTCACGGTAATAGTTACATACTATTACCGTGCTGTTCTTGGGTTTTGAGACATAGAGTAGATACAATTTTACTTGCCAGTCTTTTCAGGCGCCTAATATACCAGTTAATAACACTGTTCAGGTCAGGTCAGGTTTAGGTCATCCTCAAAATTAGTTTAGGTCAGGTAACATCGTACCTCTCAGATGATTAGCACTTCGCGCAATTACTCTTGATATCAATCATGTTTTCTTCTTGGCATAGCAACGTAATTATTCATAGAATATTTACCCGAAGTGCTAACGCTTTGTTCTTCTATTTTGTTTCTACGAGTAGTTACGATACATATGGTGTCAAGTCCTCTACAATGTAATACTTTGTTGGTATATTGTCGAAAATGTTCCGTATGGTGGCCTTCGCTCGGTCCACGGCGGTCTTCATCACCTCATCCCCAACGGTCTGCATAACCAACTGCCAATTGTTATTCAACAGATTCGTCACCGTTTCACCTGGTGAACGACAATAAGTGAATGTAAGTACCATCAAAATGTAGCAATCTCTTTTGTCATTTTATAACGTAAATTTACTTATGTTTAGCAAACGTAAATACGTTTGTTGTATTATCTTATTATATTACACTAGCAGACCCGTGACCGTGTTATTTCACATTAATAATAATGTCAATCGGGAATAATGTAGTTTACTACTAGTAAAAAAAAATTCAAAATCGGTTTAACAGTTTCAGAGATTAGTTTCTACAAACTATAGTACCTATCTCTTTATAATGTTTGTGACTATAGTATTTTTTTTAAATATTACTATAAGATAAACATTCGTTTATCGTTTAATAAAGTCTTCAAAAATATTTTAAACACGATTTTAAAGGTAGTTTTACTTGAGGTAGTTTACGGGATACAAATTTAAGACATGTATTTAACTAGACGCTCTGCGGGTGTATGTACTTCTCGTGCTAAAAGGAACAGCAATGCTCCTTTTTTAAATTGTTTAATTATGTTAACGGTCTTCCACCGCTATCGGCATCGGCCGTTAGCCAAAATTGATGAAAATATCTATTTGAGCTGCAAAAAAACAAGAAAGGAAACCGATATATTTGTGAGCTCATCTGACTTCAAATTATTTAGAGAATAGTGCTACGCTCGGTTTTTATACAGATGGAGCGATTTACATGGTCTTTTTTTAAAAATATCTGTGATATGAATAATAACAAATAAATATTATTATTATTATGTTCTTTATTAAAAATTTTCCTTTCCTTTTCCTTATTATTATTATTATTGCTATTTTTATACAATTTCATACTGTTTTATTTAATTTATATTGTTGAATATAAATTAATTTGACGAATTTAATTTATATTCAACAATATAAATTAAATTCGTCAAATTGGGTTTGATGAATGAGCTGAACTTAGCTGATCAATCAAGAACTAACTATTTCAATATACCATAATTTTACGCAACTATCGATGTCAAGTAACATAACATTTCCTTTTCCATATTTTCATATAATAAAACTTTTTACTAGGCTTTACACATTGCTTGATGTGTGCATTGCCTCGGGCCGCTTCCCTAGTCGGTGGAAAGCAGGCAGGCTCTGCTTATTAAGGAAGGAGAGCCGCCCAGCGGATTCCCCGACTGGGTATCGGCCGGTGGTACTGCTCGACGAGGCCGGGAAGTTCCTGGAAAAAATCCTGGCTTTCCGAATCGTCGAGCATCTAGAGGACCGGGGGCCGGACTTGGCTGATAACCAGTTCGGCTTCCGCACCGGCCGGTCCACGATGGACGCGGTGACCCTCCTCAAGGGGTGGACTGAGGAGGCCACAGCTCATGGGGAGACTGTTGTAGCGGTGTCTCTCGACATCCGCAACGCATTCAACAGCCTGCCCCACGAGTGCATAAAGGAGGCACTCCGTTTCCACCGGGTGCCTCCGTACCTCCGCGCCCTCGTGGAGGATTACCTGCAAGGCAGGTCTGTCCTCTACGAGGGGCCGGATGGGCGCGTCCATTCGTGGGCAATGGCGGCAGGTGTGCCTCAGGGTTCCATACTTGGTCCTCTACTGTGGAACCTAGGGTACAACTGGGTCCTGCGGGGCGGCCTTCTTCCACGAATGAAGGTCGTCTGCTTCGCCGACGACACGCTCGTCGCGGCGAGAGCTAAAACGGGGAGGAGGCGGCCCACCTTGCGTCGGTCGGCACTTCTTTGGTTGTCCGACGCATCCGCCTCCTGGGTTTGGATGTGGCCCTTGAAAAAACGAGGGCCATGAGTTTCCACGCCCCCCGTCGCAGGATCCCACCGGGGCTCCGAGTCCGAGTGGAGGGGGTTCGTATACCGGTCGAGGCGCATCTCAAGTACCTCGGCCTGGTTCTGGACCCCCGATGGTGTTTCGAGGAGCATTTCAAGCTCCTCGCTCCACGGCTGTGCGCCGCCGCAGCCGCAACTTGGACGGGTCCTCCCTAATGTGGGAGGTCCAGGATCGGCGTGCCGTCGGCTCTATCACGGGGTGATAAGGTCGATGGCACTATATGGAGCCCCGGTATGGGCGGAGTGCCTCTCCCTCCGTACGGTGGCCCTACTGCGACGTCCGCAGAGGGTCATAGCGGCCCGGGCCGTGCGAGCTTATCGCACGGTCAGCCACGGCGCGGCCTGCGTTCTTGCGGGCCAAACGCCGTGGGATGTCGATGCACGCGTCCATTCGGAGGTGTATCGGCATCGGGTTGCTGTTCGAGAACGGGGGGGACGATCCGCTCCACAGGAGGTGGAGCGGCTTCGTACCCTGGCGCAGAGGGAGGCTCTGCGCCAGTGGGGTGAGGCACTCGCCTCCCCAGCTGCCGGCCACCGGACGATCGAGGCGATTCGTCCGGTGTTGGAGGAGTGGGTTGGGCGCCGGCAGGGCAGCCTCACATTCCGCATGGTGCAGGTACTGACCGGGCATGGCTGCTTCGGTCACTACCTGCACCGGGTCGCGCGTCGGGAGGAAACGCCGCAGTGTCATCACTGCGACGCTCCCGACGACACTGCCGAGCACACACTATTAGTGTGCCCGGCTTGGCGACGCCAGCGCAGCGAACTCAACGCTGCGCTGGGAGGTGGAAACCTCTCGCTGCCGAGCATGGTCGTGGCCATGCTCCGTGGCGAGGCGGAATGGGGGGCTGTCGCCTCCTTCTGCGAGGACGTCATCTCGCAGAAGGAGGCCGCGGAGAGGGAGCGGGAGGCAGATCCTCAAGCCGCTCCCATCCGGCGCAGACGGATAGGCAGGCGAAGACGGGCATTCGCACAAGCGATGCCCGTCTAGTGACCCTGCCGTGAAGGCTTGCGTGCACGGTTGGCCCCGTGCACGCCGCCGTAAGGCCCTCCGTCTGGGGATTGCCCTGGTGTTCTCGGGCAATCCCCTCTTGGCGATAGCCCGACCGGTTGGTCGGGCTTGCCCGGGCGCGTGGGTAGTGGAGTCGCAGTGTGGATCTTACCTAGCGCGCCCAAAAGGGCAGGGAGAACACCGGGGGGTTTTAGTGGGTAGGCCTGGCACTCTGCCCGGAGAGCCCCACACACGCTCGCCGTGTAGCCAACGGCGGGTACGGTGCGGTTACGCATTTCCCCCCGAGAAAAAAAAAAAAAAGCTTTACACCTTATCTATATTAATGTTTTATATTTTATATTATTTTATTAATGTTATAAAGCTGAAGAGTTTGTTTGTTTGGTTGAACGCGCTAATCTCAGGATTTTTTCTAGTGCTGGATAGCCCATTTATCAATTAAGGCTATAGGCTATATACTCGTAACATCATGCTAAAACCAAGCTGAAATTCACGCAAGCATAGCTACATAATGATTTGGGCCGCCAAGGACTTGTTTAATCTGAGCAAAATTTCAATTTAGGATATTTTAATTGGTATCGGTGGCAGTCGAGCTAGTGGCCCACTTGGACTCATGGCATAGCTCAGTTATTGCCTACCTGGAGGTTAGTGCTCGTTTTAAACCTCGTTTGAAGTTGGACACATATCGTAGCGCTTTAGCGATAAGTTTTGGTTGGATTTCTGTTAAATTATTATTTAACTTTTAAAAAAATATACTTACTAATATCCCTCCCATCCATTATCAAATTATTAGCAGCGAACACAACTCTGTCGATGACATTGTATCTGTACTTCAAGCCGTCATCTTTGCTCGTCAAGTATAAATCGCCATTTTTGTTCTCAACAAGGAAGCTCACGTCAAGTTGAACGTTTATTCGCTCTGTAAGTGTAGAGATTGGTTTCATGTATAAGGAAAGTGGGCAATTAAAAAAATACAACTAAGTTGGCAAACAAGCATACTGCCCACGGTAAGTGGTAACAGTTACCTGTAGTACATGTGGCTCTTGTTCGCAGCAAATCTCATCAACCCCCACAAGAACTACAGTGTACGTTGCCAACTTGTGACATAAGATGTAAAGTCACTGCTATACCCAGTAACTTCATTGCCAAGATGTAGAGTCACTATACCCAGTAATTTCACTGCCATTATCTTACCCTTCAAACCGGAACACAGCAATACAAGCACTGCTGTTTTGCGGCAGAAATAGGTAAGACGGAAGTACTCGAACAGGTCCTCCACGTTTTAGGTTTTCAATAATAAGACTTGCGAAGCCAAAATTATTTTCTACATTTTAGTGCTTTATTGGTTTAAAACTTTTAAATGTTTTTTAAGTAAAACGTGGTTTTTATTTTTTTTATTTAAAAAAATATTATTTAACGTACTTTTTAGTCACGTCGTATACGTTATAGTAAATAAATGGCTATTTTTGTTCACTTCAAAATTAATTTGTTTACAGATGGCAGCAAAATTGCATAGGACAGCTAGACTAAAGATTGAATCATGTGTTGTCATCAATTTAAGAACTCTCCTAAAAATTTATACTCTATAGCTAGTCGCAAAAAAAAATAATGGAAAAATCGATTGCCTTTGCCTGCAGGCAGACTATAGAAGAGGAAGTGACTATAACCCTCGTGCCGTCTCGTTTTATTGTTATATGAGAGAGCGAGAAGAAACATGTTATTTGTCTCTTGTCCCGTTTTGTCCACGGTCCGTGCTAGGCCTGCTGGATAGAAAGACAGAGACGAAAGCGAGCTAAGTAAAACGTAGTAATAATAATAGGAGGAACTATAACTAAAATAATTGTTTCGGTAGCGCTTAATGGATACCGGACTGTCAGTACTTGCAAAGCTCTACCAGACCAAAACTAGCCTGTAATCTCTTTTCAAAGCTTTGCTTTTACCGTATCAGCGAGTTTTTGGGTGTTTATCACTCAATCCCCTCTAGCAAGGTTAAATAGCCCACCTGATGGTAGGTGGTAAGAGTCATCAATAACACATGTGACTCTTGTGAGATTCGCAGCAAAACTGCAACCCCCACAAGAACCACAGTGTACGTTGCCAGCTTGTGACATAAGATGTAAAGTCACGGTACCCAGTAATTTCACTGCCGTATCTTACTCTTCAAATCGGAACACAGTAATGCAAGCACTGCTGCTTTGCGGCAGAAATAGGTAAGACGGAGGTATCCAGGCCGACGACCCTGGTACAGAGATGGTCACGTTTCCCGGACCGCGCTGCGTAGTTGAAAAGCAACCAATACGCGTTCTGTGGCAATTGTCTTTTAGTAATCAAGGATGTAATATGTAGATTTATCAAATTGCAAAACATCTTGAAGGGTTAATAGGTTGAAAGGTTATCCGTATCGGCCCTCTTACTGAACACAAGTTATTTTTGTTCTTCCAACCATGTGATAGCAGTTATGGAACATAGCTTGTTCAGAAAAATAATCTCTTCTAAAATGATTAATTGATATTTAAAACCTGACCTCTGTGTTAATCATGGCGTAACGAAACTTCGAAGAAGGACAGGCTTACAGAAGTTTAATGGAGTAAATTCTGTAAAACTTCTGAAACTATCAATAATACTACTGAAATCAGATAAACATGGTGGATATACACATTGCGAGCGCCGCCGCCGCCGCCCCCTACAGTTCCGTTTTTATTGCATTTTTCCTCCCCAATTAATTAGTGCAGGGGCGTGTATGATCACTATACGTCAATCTCGTTAAACCCCGGTTTACTGTGAGCTTACATTGAATTTTAAGAGCAAATTTATGCTGTTTTGTTAGTTTTGGGTTGAATATTATTGAGGTCGACTTTTAGTTTTCGAATACGTCATAAATTATTGATATTTATATAAACCCTCTCTCTCTGATTAGAGTGTCTAACTTTCAATTCGTCTAAGATAGCTCACGAGTCTATGGTTTAGTCCGCGTGGATGTCAAATCAAATTTCGAAATATCGCTGTAAGTTAATTTTCTTACATCTCTTGCTCTTTCTCAGTTTCTACTTCTTCATGATCTAACTTCATTGTATCTTGTACCCTAGTTAAAGCACGTAAAGTATTTGTATTTTGTCAATTTGCAGTTTTATTTTCGCGGTAGCTGTCCTATTCTCCACCATGATTTGATAGTTTATAAGTATTTTCCTCCATTATTAGCCATAGTAACATGTTTAAATGTTTTGATTTATTTTTTAATTAGGACCTACTTTTTTTAATAAAATTGCATTCATTAACTTTAATATAGATGTAACTCTATTTTCGTCCATTATATTATGAATAATTGCACAATAATTTATCTATGTAGATAATCATAGCTATGCCATAGTTAAAACCATTTCTATTTCAAATTATTTAACGTTTGGCTTATGCTTAACTAAACTGTGATTGAAACTCACGCGTGAAATGACATTAGATATTTTTAAAAAACTTTCGTGCACAGTTACCGATCTCAGAAGATGCATAGAATTATAACGTATATATTTTTTTAACCTTTTTAAAATGAAATTAAGTTAATGTCAGTATACTTAAGTCATTTATCGTCTACGATGGTAATACTAACAAACTTTTTATGAAACCCTATATGCAGATGTAAATGACATCCGTATTACAAAAAAAGTCAATGACAGTTAACTTCGTATTTTGCTATATCTTCATTATGCAAAATGTTTTATAAAAATGTCCACATGTTAAGTGCACCCACTTTACGACTAATTAAGGAAAATACACATTTAAAAAGTTGCGAGTACTAACAATACTGACGTCAAACGTAGGCTGACGTGACTTAACTATAAAACGCTTTTATAATACTTATTTAAGTTTGTTAGCTACAAATATAAGTACTTACTTAGCAGTTTTAGGAACTGTTATTTAATATCAGTCACTATTGAAATAATACGGAATTTTAATGATTTTTATGTGATGCACGTAGTTTTGTGGGGATTTTGTTTTTTTTTTCTCCTGGCGTATTCATTCCTGAAGCCACAAACAATCACAAGTATTAATTTAAAACATAAATTAATACTCATAAAAGCGAGCCATCCTACGAAAATCTTTATAATAAAAATGGATCACAAATTGTGTTGCCTGTTGCCAAGCGTAAATCCCGAAAACGGGTAGACCAATGCGAATAAATCTTGTTATGAAGTACCTATATTTTGTTGGATTACTGGAAAGGTTCTTAAGCAGGGAAAACATGTAAAAATAGTTGAGCATAACATAAAAATAGTTGAGCATAACATAAAAATTGTTGAGCATAACATAAAAATAGTTGAGCATAACATAAAAAAACACATTATTACCAAACGATCGTTGCTGTGCTACGGCAACAAATACCTACATCAGTGGCAAACATTAGTATTTTCACAAAATGTTCGTCTGGACAGCTGTCTAAAATAGAAAACCGGTCAAGTGCGAGTCGGACTCGAGCACCAAGGGTTCCGTACAAACCTGTATTTTTATTTTATGATGTAACTAAAAATTTACGGTTTTCGCAATTTTTCCTTTATCTGTGCTATAAGACGTTACTTCGTACCAAATTTCAAGATTCTGAGTTCACGGGAAGTACCCTGTAGGTTTTGATTCCCTTGCGAGTGTCGGAAATTTGCGGAAATTTGCGGCATACACGGCTGTATCTTTGGATTGCGTTGGTTTAGAAGTTTGATTTTTTCACAGCTCCAAGGGACAGTGGACCTGAGTATTTGATATAAATTTCAGCTTGATACCTACACGCGTTTCTGAGAAAAAGAGTCTTGACAGACAGACAGACGGACGGACGGACAACAAAGTGATCCTATAAGGGTTCCGTTTTTTCCTTTAGAGGCACGGAACCCTAATTACGCAATATGTCTCAAAAAAAAACTTTGCCAAAATTAAAATGTACTCACGGACTTTGATTTTAGTTTTGCCATCTCCCTTAATTGTGTTTCCGCCGAGAAGTGTTTTTATCGCTGGATTGTCGGAAAACGCTTTGTAATTACCTTTGAGCGTCAAATCACATGTTATGTTAAGTGTTGCGCGCTTCTTTTCTATTTGGGTACTGTAAGAGATATATTTAATTAAAGCTTTTGTGTCTTGTAACTTCTGTCTTTCTTTAAGGGGCTTACGACAAACAGTAATTGGGAGCTTTTGTATTTTATGTCTTGTAACTTGTTTCGGATTATTCTTTGGAAAGAATACCTACTAACATAGTCGTTTTCTTATACAAAACTAGCTGTACCCACGTACCAGGTTTCGCCATAATCAAGTTTAACGCAACAATAAATATTAAGGTCAATTATAAGAATCCAAATGAAAAATATTCTATCTCTTAAGTTGGACCTAGTCATATTTATTAGTTTCGAAGTTTATCCAGGGCAAACCTCGTGACACGAGATTTTTATATAAATATATGAAACAGAATAGTTACTCTCAAAATTTGCAATCCAAGTTTCGAGTACAAAATAGTCTTACAGTACGAGTACGAGTACTACAAAGAGACTGATATGGTCAAAGTTATAAAAATATGTATATTACCTTAATGTTAAGTAATAAAGTCGTGCACACATACATTTCTGCTTTAACAAAGTGCTTTCATGCTACGGTTTAGGCTCTATCTTACGTTTTGTGATTTCGTAAAAAGTAGAAGTAAAAGTAAACGTAAATTCCACTTTTAGGTACACGATTCACGTCATGCATTTGGCGATATTTGACGTTTTTAAAATAAAGTATATAGTAATACTGATATCGTAGAAAGTAAGACATTTTATTGTAACCAGGTGACAGAGTAGCCCTCCACGGATTCGTTTAAAAGAAAAAGTGCAGTGCGCCATCGCGCTAAGCTTTCAACTTACGATGCAAAAACCGCTATTTCAAGCGATAAAAGAGTGCCTCAAACTGTTAAGTTGAACCTGTTATCTTGTGTATTTATAATAACGAATATGTTTTGTTTTTGTTTTTTAAAAAACGTCGCCCCACTCTAGGATTTTCTCCTGTGTCGTGGGTGCAGTTACAAACATAGAATATTACATGCACATACGCCCAGACCGGAACAAATTTCTGTAGGCCATACAAAACATTTGTCCCGTACGGAAATCGAACCCGCGACCCGTTGCGCAGTAGGTGATCACTCGACCTCTGCGCTAAACGTGTAAAATTATGGACCTTTAGACACGGAACCACGATAAAGTTTTGACACAATGACTGCGTCTTTACAAAGAATCACATTATGTGAAAGGCCTATATCCGTCCTAAATATATACAGCAAACTTAATTGTAGAAATCAAATGCTTGTTTTAAAATTCATTATTTACCATTATGATAATTATTACTTATTGACATCAAAAAAAAAATAAACAAAAACATTTTACAGTAGCACAGCTCATTCGACAAAACTTAGATTGCAACATTCTTCAGACAGTTGTGAATTTAAAGATCTTTATGTTATCTATATAATAAATAAATGTTATTTAGGTAAATATAAAAACAATATTATTTGCAAGTATAGAAGCTTAAAAGCTTATAATTTATCTCACAGAGCATATCGTAGAGGGCTGAAAAAAACGTAGGACATAAAGGTACGAGTGTAAGCTAAAATCTATAAATAATAGATTCAAGTAAAGAGAATTTGTGCCATCATAAGTACACGAACTTATAAAGAAACCAAAAGCTTTATTACTTATTGACATATCGTAAAAGCTAGACCTGATATTATTGAAGAGAACTTACGAAAACTTATTCACTTCGCAGCTGCTCAATCCTTTCAATTTCGCCTCCACCAGCGTTATGTTCACCAAGTTTAGAAGAGGTAGGCTGACGTCCTTTATTATAATCGGATCGAAAATAGGCACGTTGTATTCGGATATCCCGATCTTTCCATACTCAGCTAGTATTTTTTGTAGCATGTTCTTCTGACACTCACGATCCTTCACACTGCATTTTATTAAATTGTCCACTGGAAACAACAATTACACACAACCTCATTTTTAAGAAAGACACAATTTACTGAAAATTATTTTTCATTACTCATACTCTGAAAGTAGGCCTGAAGTTGCCTGAGGAGCGGGTTGAAAGTAATACTTTTCAGCCCTAGGGAGAATCACTTTCAACTGACAGCTGCTGTCAAATGTAATCGCTGTGTAAAATTGAAATAACATAATGTTAAGTATTTAAAGAATATATTTTCTAAATGACTTTAATATAATTTATGTTCAACTGTTTCTTTAAAATTTAAGATTTGGGCAAAAAATTTACCATTTTTTAAATTATGAAAATAAAAAATTATGGCTGAATAGCTGGCCGGCCACAGAAAAAAAAACAAAATAAGCGGGAAAGCGTCAATGCGATCTTCATTTGTTTTTTTCCTTTGTAGAGTTTTGTTAATACTTCCGTATAGCAGAGTTTTGTATTAACTGTTAATTATATTTGTATAACATTGTGTTAATAATTAACACAATGAGTTCATCTGATTCAGGTATGGAGTTAACGCCCGATTTTATGAGAGAAAAGAAGCAGTTGTTGATTTATGTAAAATAAAATTTTCACGTTTTTTCTTTAGCTAATGTTTTATTTTTACTTTCCTTGTATTCGTAATGAAAAGCACAGTGTTTACCTCGGGTTAAAGACTTATTTAGCCCCTCGAACTATTGGTGCCCTCGCTACGCTCGGGCGCCAAACACCGTCTCGGGACTAGATAAGTAACTTTCCTGTTTTACATTCCTTTTACATTGTTACCTGGGGTAACAATGTACTATTCCTACGCATATTCAACGCTGAAATTATTTTATTTGTAAATTCATATTTATTATATTCATTCTAGATTTAAAATCAGGAACTTAAAACAAGAAAGCAATTGGTATTATAGAACTCACCAAACGCAGTATCAACACTGAAAACGGCAACGCTCAACACTACTGTAAAAATTTTAGTTAACATGTCGACAGATGGAGACTCTTCTAAATAAAAACATAATCTGAAGCGTGCAATAGTGATCCTACTTCATTTATATAATAGTAACGTTGTGTATGAATATCGCAAAAAAACGATAGCATCAAACTTGTTTTGCGCAATACATATATACCTATCTACCAACAACTATAGTTGATCGTGTTCGCCCTGAACGAAAATTTTCCATTTCCTTGTTAACACAAAGCGTTTGTCATTGAAGGCTTTTTTATGTTTTACGCTTAGGAAGCGATAAAAATTAAAAAGGCACTGAGTCAAAAGTGCTTAGTCCTTAATACTTGTTAGTATAGCAGATTTTTTTTGCCATCACCTCACTGTTCCCTTAATTTTTTTTCCTATTTAGAAAACTTTTTAAAGAGAGCCCATTATTAAAGATTTCATATAAACATGAATTATATCAATTTTACTGGTAAACAAATAAAACATAGAATGTATCCAATGCTTAGAGCATTTAGCCTAAATGCTCTAAGATCCAATGTCCAAAACACGTTACCTACTACTGTTACCTACTACTAGTACTGTTTGTACTTAGTTGTCTTAAATTTATACACATTATGATTTTTTGTGCACCACGTTCGTAAAAAGTCTCAATCATCTTTAACGTCGAATGATGTTTGAAATGAAAACTTTGTATACAGTACTAAGAAAAAGCTAACGTCTATTTCAAGGTCATCCTTTGAATTAGATAATCCATTAATGATTGAAGTTCCAATCTTAAAGTTATATCGGTTTGAGACTATCGTCAAAAGCAAAATGAGATAATATATTTGGGTAGGTAATTTTGATTGACTAAAATAAATAATTTGTAATAAATATCTAAAGAGAGTTTATTAATCGAGTGTCTTTATTTTTGATTGTGACATTTGTAAATAACTAAAATAGTCAAACACGTGGGTGTATTTGAGTCACGAAATTACTCCAAACTTCTTTACAAATTAAAATCATATTAAAATATTCAATTTTAAATGTCAATAGAGTCATTAGTCAATAAGAAAACAGCTGATCTATGGATTATGAAAATTTCCAATTTTCTAGAATATCCGAAATGAAATTTTCAAACGGGTTACAGTACGTTTTAAGGTCACGGCATACTTACGCGACACGGCATCAACTCAGCACTTAAGTTGTCACTCAAATAAGAGCCTAAATCGCATGTCGTATTGAATCGATATTAAAGAAAACTTAGTGTTTGCTGGTAGTAAACGACTTTATTCATAACGCGCAGACTATGCGTGCTTTGAACAAAATGTAAAAAAAGGAACAAAAATAGGAAAATATAAAAAATTGCGAAAATGTTCATATCAATTTTATTTTTCGAAACGTGCGTATACTGAGAATGTTGTCAAATTGTTCTTTACAGCACAGACAAAGGAAAATATGTATGATCCTTACATACTTGAACTTATAGCGCAACTAACGATGGCGATACATCAATGCGTCGGCAGCGTCGTCGGACGCGGACCATGTCGCGACGCGTCGTTGTCGAGCATCGAAGTTTTGCCTGCTCGATTAATTCTGTAGCCTCAAATAATATACTCGTAGTAGGTATAAAGCGCTCCACACACAGAGGCGGTAGCGGGACGGTAGCGGAACTGCTGCGGCACGGTAATAGTATATATTACCGTATCGTACCGTATTATACTAATACCGTGGCTGCGGTAAGCGATTCACTTGCGTCACGCAGCTTGCGCGGGCGGTTTCTATTTGGCATAGTCCATAGCAACACAAACATTACAAAAAATTGCGCTCCGCTACCGCTCCGGTTGCTGCCTCTGTGTGCGGAGCGCTTAATATTAGTTTATATTGAGGTTTCAGAAAATAAGTATGTCTTTCTTTATCATCAATTAGATGTCTAAAATTCAGTATTTTTCCTTCTGATAATAGTCTCTTTTCCCTTCTTGTCCTGTATTTCGTCGCCCAATGTAAACTGAGACATGTGGTGATGATAAAAAATGAACACTTGCGGTCCTACGTCTACTACTAGTACTATTATCCATTCTGTGCTACTATTTAGAATAATATTGTTTTTACCTCACTACCTCGGAAAGATCATTAGAAATCTGAGTGCAAAAGTGTACTTTGTCTGCTAGGGTGAAAATATTATATTTTTACATAATTTTTCCATGCAATAATTTTCTAATCCGCCAGTCCACTAAAAATTAATTTATAGATAAGTACTTATTTCATTAAGGTGAGTGCGCCAACCTCATTTTTAAGCAGTTTAAAACAACTATATGCTGTTCTTTGCACGTAGCATTTTCCTCGCTGTATTAGCGAGGTGAAAAGTTGTGTGTTTTGCTCGGCAGCAAAGTTATTCTGCGTCTCTCATATATACCTTTGAAATTAATCCTTACTACGCTCAGGTTTCAAGACTCGCATAACAAATAACTACTTATGTGTTAGTTGCTTTATTAATATTATAGAACCTCTCATATTTCAGAAACAATTTTCAATTATCGGGTGCAAAATTATAAGCAATACTATAGTACAATATAAATATTAGAATAATTAATAATTTTTATTTGGTAACTACTTAAGTTATAGTTCACGACTTTATGTTCTTTAGGGGATGCATTTTACTATTTAATATGAAATAACATACTTACTCTCTAGTTCGCCAATTGTGATGAGTAGTTTAAAAGTTATAATATAGGAAACAGATGAACATACATACCCATAAACATATAAACATGCTGGACAAAATTATAACCTTGCCTTTTGCTTCGCCAGGTAAAAAAATCACACTGTGATTCTATCGCTATTATAAATCATTAGACTGAAATGATTCTTGCATCATTAATATGATTTCTGAAGTTCAACCAGTCATAAAATATCTTACAACTTTGCATATTTTTTTCTAAATACCTACTTAATATTATAACTCGTACCTGAATGTGTCGTGTTATAAAAAATATTGCAATTAGAGCTTGTAATTTTCGATTCATACGACCACAATTTGACTCAATAATATTTTTATTCCCATCTCCTGCAGTAAATTGTAAAAAATCTGTTATTTTTATTGAAAGGATAGCTTGTTGGTATAGAGTGTTTTAACCTCTCACCTTTCTGGCAGTCGCATGCGACCGGTATGACGTCACGTTGTGATTTTTTTTTAAATACCCTTAAAATAATTTATCACAAAAAAAAATATTTCACAGCCAAAGCATATTTTTCATTCTGTAAAAAGCAATGTATTAATTTAAATAACTTTCACATATTGCAATGAAATATATATTACAGCTAATACATATACGGTACTTGTGTATATTGATTGAGACATTGAAAATTCATGAACACGGCCTGAAGTGAAAACCCCTTAAGTTTTGGGATGCCTTAATGGACATTTACGTCAAAAGGAACATCGTGAATAGCCGGGTGTCAACAGAGGGCCCCTTGTTAAGGCTACGACAATTTAATGGGGGTTGGATTGATTTCCTCACGAGAATAACATTATTGCTCACATCAATTCTCTCGCATTACACGCGTTACGAACTTCAAGGCACGCAATAAAATAAAATTTAAGTAGCAATAATACGAGCACCATAAAAATACCTTTTGTCCAATGGCAATCATGGATTT
The DNA here is from genome assembly GCA_963935595.1 of Schoenobius gigantellus. Lineage (NCBI taxonomy): Eukaryota > Metazoa > Arthropoda > Insecta > Lepidoptera > Crambidae > Schoenobius > Schoenobius gigantellus. Next base: position 23,505,496 of record OZ012553.1, on the reverse strand, counting down.
CTGATTTTATTGGATCGGTCGAAGTATTACAAAAAAAGACGAGGACATACATTCGCGGTTACGCTGAAATAAACTTCTACGAATGGTGAAATAAAAACGGTTTTGGTGGTATTCAGTTTTAATTTGTAGCGTCGTATAGAGCCGTTTTATTGTGAGATCACTATAAACACTCAAGGAATTTTGTATTCATCAATAGTTTTTCAAATTTTTGTTCATTTTGAGGTGAAGAAAATAACGTTTTGCCAGCATAGACAACTGCTACCGCTGCCTACAAGTAAAATCTTAATTTCATCGGTGTAAGTGCCAAATACTAGATTTTTTGAAAAATCGCTATGTTGTGTTTTATCTCAAGTTATCTCAAGAACGTCGGAGGTGCTGTGGACTCGGCACTGGCATTCTAATCGGGAGGTCTGGGGTTCGATTCCACAATGTACACACGCCTGCACATCAGACTAAACATTTCTGTTGCAAAATAGTACTTATTATAATGACATAAGATGCCACAGTGTTTACCTTGATGTGCTGTCCTCCGTACCAATGTGTTTTGCGTTTTCGAATTTCATATGTACACTAGCTGTGCCTGCGATCTACGTTTCGCCATAATAATTTCCAAAAAAAACCCTTATCACTTATGGACATAAAAAATAGTTTACTACCTATACTCAGACCTTTTATTTTATTTTTTTGTTCTCGGGGGGAAATGCGTAACCGCACCGTACCCGCCTTTGGGTACACGGCGAGCGTGTGTGGGGCTCTCCCGGCAGAGTGCCAAGCCTACACACTAAAACCTACCGAATATGCACAAAAAAATTATAAAAATAGAACAAGCCGTTTCAGAGGAGTTTGTTTACAAACACTGTGATGCGAGAATTGTGATTTATCCGACGGTCCTACGGCGAAGGAAAACATCGTGGGGCAACCTGCAAACATCTAAAGGTGTATGTGAAGACGACCAATCCGCACTGCGCCAGCGTGGTTGACTAAGGCCTAGAAACCCTAACTTAGGGCAGACTCGAGCCCGTCAGTAGAGACATATTAGGAGCTGTGGTGGTGATAATGTATTATCTATCAGACATGCAATAGATTTTGATAAAAAATTAAAAAAAAAAATCCAAAATCTTTATTCAACATAGGCCTTTACAGGCACTTATTGACGTCAAAACAAAGCAAAACATTCTAATTTAAAGGAAACATATTAACCTTGTACAGTAAGCTCCCATTCAAGCTATACATTTACATTACGAAAACCGCCACTATTGCGAGCGGCATAGAACGGTCCAAAGGTCAAACAGTATAGCTTGATAAGGAGCTTACTGTATGTGCATATATCCTGAATATAATCAGGATGTCTGCAAATACAAGTAAGAATATAAAAAAAAAGTTGATTCTACAGCTGTTCGCAAATTGGGAGGCCTTCTCGAGAAGAACAGGCAAGAAACTCGAAAGGTCAAATTTTTTATCTCCTCTTTTAAATCGCCATTTACAATTTTGGTTTTGTGACATAGTCACTGAAAGTTATAAAATACATTCAGTAAGCATGCGTACATACACTTAAAATGTCAGAAAAATACTTAGGAAAAATATGATAAACTTAACACTAAGCATTATACAATAAATTATGTTGTTACTAAACATGACATCTGATAACTTAGTCTAGCTTATTCTATATCGTGTGGTCACTTAAATAATCACTCACTTTGTAATAACCTTTGTTCATGAGAGTCTTTTTAACGTGAACTTATAGCGAGTCCAGGACGTTCTGGATATGCCGACCGTCCTGCACCGGGCGGTGTCACTCCCCGCACCACTCCGTCCCTGCAATCCCTACGACGCTCGCCACGTCTAAACAAATAACTCAAAGGAGTCAGTCAACGAAGTGTGTCGCGTGCGCGCGTTGTCTGGACGGCTAAAGTAATTTCAATTACCTATTCTAAGTTTGCATTTAACTAATCAGTCATTTTGTTATTTTTCTTATAAACAGTGATTATTGCAAGTTGTGTGTGTTTTTGTTGCACCTGCACTCCCTATAACTGGCAGCCCAACTGTGGAGCAGAATTTTGAAAACTAAGCGAACATTTTGCAAACAAACTAAGTGCATCAATATAAACTAAGTGAAAGTACAGCAATATTAACTTTAAACGTTCATCAATTTGCAATACCAACTATTAAAATAGTCGTGAATTACTGTTAAATGTGAAATTTGTGAACTTTGTTACATTCGACTCGCCCACTCGTCGAATGGACTCGCCCGTCGAATGGACTCTCCCACTATTCAGATGGACTCGCCCGCTAGGTTCTGTGCTGTGACTGTGCCATGTTAGTTGCAAGAGAAACCGTATTTTTATGTCCACATCCATTTCCGCGAGCAAGATAGTTTTGTTTTGAATCAATCGGTAATTAAGTGCGTTCTTGGCGTGATATCTAGTGCTTGGATATAGATATATAGACTAGTGCTTATAGATTACCTACTAAAGGGGCGATTGTTGTTACTTTTTTGTGCCGTTACTGAACTGTTTGTAGGTACTGTATTACGATGGTGTTAACAAGATCACGTGCCGCGAGTCCGACTTCTGCTAGCGCTTCCTCTCCGGATGTAGCGCCGGCCCAGGCGAGTGCGCGCGAAACCGTTCCGCGCAGCGCTGACGCCGAGGTCACACAGGCGACCGCCGTGAATCCACAGCCGACTGCTGGTGCTGCTATGGCACCGGTCACTATGACAACCGACCAGCTTCTGTTGCTGATTAACAGGCTAAGTCGCAGCGAGCCTGTAACTACTCCACCACCTTCTTTTACTGACCACTTTGCTAAGTGTACAGCGCGTTTTGATGGCGAAAAGTCAAGTAACGTTCTGGCTTTTATTGACGCCGTTGAAACGTATAAAGATTGTGTTCAAGTCGACGACAGTAACGCACTTCGGGGGCTATCTATGTTGCTCACTGGGCAGGCCGCCACGTGGTGGCAAGGCGTAAAGGAGACCACTAAGACCTGGCAAGATGCTTTAGAATCTTTGAAGTCGACTTTTGGACTACGTTTGCCGCCACATAAAATATATAGAAAAATATTTGAAAGGGAACAGAGAGTTGACGAAGCGACAGATTTGTTTGTGTGCCATATCAGAGCGTTAATAGCTCAGTTACCACTTTACTCGCTTACAGAAGTAGTACAGTTGGATATGGTATATGGGTTGTTGCACCGACGTATCCGTGAGAAGGTAGCGCGCCCTAGTTTTTGTACGTTTGCGGAACTCCTGACCCATGCGCGCCGTATCGAAGAGATAATGGACGAGGGATCTCCACGGGTTACTGCTGAAATTAAACCTTCAACATTCTCTTTTGCGAACACCCCGTGCACGTCTGCACCTGTTTCGAGTAAGATTCGTGCCCGATGCAATTATTGCAAACAGTACGGCCATCTGAAGGAGGTCTGTCAAAAACTCTCTAAACAAAAAGTTAACCAAGGGTCTACCAAGGAGGTAGAACTTCCTACGCCCGCTGTCACGTGTTTCGGGTGCGGAGCACTCGGTTTTATCCGTTCAAACTGTCCTACATGTAAGGAAAAGAAAGTTGTCTTCTGCGTTCCAATCAGTGTCCGCGAGTGATCAAAAAATTGATTCGCGAGTGCGCCCTGTCGTACATTTAGAAATATATGGTGAAGTAGGTAAAGTGTTAATAGACACTGGTGCTAAGCATTGTATTGGTAGTGTTTCACTAAAATCTCATTTAGTTAAGAATGGACACCAATTTTCTAATGTAATTATTGAGTTAAAATTTGCGGACGGACGAATAAGTGCACAAAATGTTGAAATGACGCACCTAAATGTAACAGTGCGAGGAGTGACACTACCTGTTTGTTTTATTATGTTGCCTAAGGCAACCGAAACCTTATTAGGTATGAATTTTATTCAGGACATTGGCATGGTGTTGGATTTTGATCGTGGTGTATGGTTTGTGAGACATGATAGGGTGCCTCGGCTGATTCTTTTTGAGTCTTTACCATTACAGCCACTTGCTTGTTCGTCTGTGGGACTTCGCGACGACGAGGGGTCCCGTCTTGATCCGGATAAGCGGAAGCGACTGTCAGACCTCCTGAATGCCCATGAGAACATTTTTGCTCCAGGGGGAGGACCAACTAAGTTCGCTGTCCATCGGATCGATACCGGTGATGCCGCTCCGATTGCAAGTCCGCCATACCGTGTTTCTCCAGCTAAGAAGAAAATAATGAAGGTGAAGATTGAGAAGATGCTAGAAGATGACTTTATTGAAGATGCTGAGTCAGAGTGGGCTGCGCCTGTGGTTTTGATACCTAAGAAAAATGGCGAAATGCGATTCTGTGTTGATTACCGGAAGCTTAATAGTATTACTCGAACAGATAAATACCCGCTACCGGTCATTGATGAGTTGCTTCAGAGTACCAAGCCTGATTGCGTTATGTCTACAATTGACTTGAAGGCAGGATACTGGTTAACAAACGTAGCACCGGAAGATCAACACAAAACCGCCTTTACCACTCCCTTCGGAACGTTCCAATTTCGTCGGATGCCCTTCGGCTTGAAGAATGCACCGGCGACGTTCCAGCGATTGATGGATCGAATGCGATCTGATCTCAAGGACATCTGCGTGCTGGGGTATCTTGATGACCTTATGGTTATATCTCCTACCCTTAGTCAGCACCTGGAAGACCTGCAGCAAGTCTTTGAGCGCCTCCGTCTGTTTGACCTCAGAGCGAATCGGGTAAAGTGTGTGTTTGCCAGGGAAAGAGTTACTTACCTTGGACATGTTATTTCATCTCAGGGCATCGAGCCTGATCCTGCTAAGGTCGAAGCCGTCCAAAGTATGAAGCCTGCAACAAACTTGAAAGAACTTAAAACCTTTCTGCAAACTTGCTCTTGGTTTCGCAAATTTATACCACAGTTTTCCGACGTTGCCCGTCCTTTAACAGACCTCACTAAGAAAGTTAGACGCTGGCAGTGGGAAAAAGGTGAGCAGGGAGCTATCAATGAGCTTAAGTTAAGGCTTTCCTCGAGTCCCATTCATCGACAAGCCAACTTTGATGAACCCTTTATTATACGAACTGATGCTAGTGCATACGCTCTTGGAGCGGTATTGATGCAAGGTGAGACACCTACCGAAGAGAGGCCAATTGAGTACGCCAGTCGATTGCTGATACCTGCAGAGCGAAACTATCACACCACCGAGCGTGAAGCTTTAGCGGTGGTCTGGGCTCTAGAGAAGTTTCGCGGATATATCGAAGGAGCGCAAGTTCGTATTGCAATTGACCACCAGCCATTAAAGTGGCTTCTGTCTTTAAAGACACCCAGTGGTCGGTTAGCCCGATGGGCAATGAAGATTCAATCTTACAACTTAGACATCCACTACACACCAGGAAAAGTAAATGTGGTTGCTGATACTCTTAGTCGCCCCGTGACGAGCGACCCCGAGGAGTTTAATTCCAGCCCTTGTAGTATTTGTCCGGTGGTAGTGGACTAACCTCAACGGGAACCGGGGGATATTCGGAATGCCCAGTTGAATGATCCTGAAGTAAGTAAAATTATATTAGATTTCGAGGATTCTAATAATTCAGGGTCAGCTATACGTTGGACCGATAGATGGTATTACCTTTCACAGGGAATATTATACCGTTGTGACCCAGAAGGGGACACCGAAGAACCTCAATTAGTCGTTCCAGCGTCTTTAAGGCTAGAGCTTATGAAAGAGCTTCATGATGCACCTACAGCTGGACACTTAGGCTTGGAGCGGACCCTGAAGAAGATAAAAGAGAGGTATTATTTTAAGAATATGAAGACTTACGTGGATCAATACCTTAAGTCATGTGACATATGCCAGAAGTATAAAGCCACTAACATGAAACCTGCAGGTCTACTCCAGACCACAGTGCCGCAGCAAAGGTTCGAGGTTCTCGCAATGGACCTCTTTGGACCACTTCCTGAAGGGGATAACGGTGAAAAGTGGATTCTTCTTGTTGAAGACACCGCTAGTCGATGGGTCGAGCTTTTCGCACTGCGAGATGCGTCTGCTGAGTCGTGTGCAAAAGCCCTAATAGAAGAAGTTTTTTTAAGGTATGGTTTGCCCCGTCGTGTCATTTCAGACAACGGAAGCCAATTTATTTCTGCAGTAATGCAAAAGGTGATGTGTGTCTTGGGAATACAACAATCTTTGATCCCGGTGTACCATCCGGAAGCAAACCCGGCAGAACGCAAAAATCGTGAATTGAAGAAGCAGCTTGCTATGTTAGTTGGACCGGAACATCGCCGATGGCCTACCGCTTTACCAATCGTAAGGTTTGCTCTTAATAGTGCCTACAACCAGGGAACGGGACAGACAGCAGCGTATATTACCTTCGCTCGTGAAATGCGATCGCCTATTATGATACACACTGATTTTCGTGCCATTGTTTCGCAGCAGAACTACGTGCCCCAAATTACCCCGTATTTAAAGGAGTTTGCGCGGGTTTTGTACGATATTAAGCTACGTGTAGAAGATCAGCAAGATGTCAGGAATGCTACAGGGGATCTGTGCCGTCGCGATGTTCCACCGTTCAGAGAGGGTGATCTGGTTCTCGTGGAGTCCCACCTAGCAAGCAATGCCGCTAAGGGCTTCACTAGTAAGTTCGCACCAAGGCGGGAGGGCCCCTATCGTGTCTCACAGATCATAAGCCCCACATCTTATGTAATTGTTGACAGTGATGGAGTTGTCAAAGGGAAATACCACACGCGTGCTCTAACACCTTACGTAGGATCAGCTCCAACAATTATGCATCCACGACGGCGTGGCCGGCCAAGAAAGTCACAACCGGGCCGTTCTTGTGACTTTCAGGGGGAGACTATAGCGAGTCCAGGACGTTCTGGATATGCCGACCGTCCTGCACCGGGCGGTGTCACTCCCCGCACCACTCCGTCCCTGCAATCCCTACGACGCTCGCCACGTCTAAACAAATAACTCAAAGGAGTCAGTCAACGAAGTGTGTCGCGTGCGCGCGTTGTCGGGACGGCTAAAGTAATTTCAATTACCTATTCTAAGTTTGCATTTAACTAATCAGTCATTTTGTTATTTTTCTTATAAACTGTGATTATTGCAAGTTGTGTGTGTTTTTGTTGCACCTGCACTCCCTATAAACTTTAAATTTATGAATTGGTAAATCGGTATTATTTGTGGAAGCTTATTATAAAAAGCTACACACCTCCCTAGAAATGAGCCACTAGTTTTATGAAGCCTGTAAGTTGCAATGGCAAGCTTATTTTTATTTCTTGTGTTTATATTATGGAAATCATTATTTTTATCGAATGTAGCATAATGCTTGTGTACATAAACTAAATTGTCATAAATATACTGACCGGCTAAAGTTAAGATATGAATTTCTTTGGACAATTCTCTAAGTGAGTCCCTAGCCCGTAAATTATAAATGGCGCGAATTGCTCTCTTCTGTAACATTAAAATTCTTTCAATATGAGCCGCTGAACCCCATAATAATAATAGATAGATAGATAGAACTTTATTTGGACTGCAGACACACACACATAACAAATATAATACAAAAAGGTGTAAAGCAAAAATGAAGAAAAAAACTACTATTATACAAACTCAATCATGACAAAAATGTAGAACATGACAAAGAAAAACAAAGATAAAAGTATGTATATATACCTGTCCGCTATACAAAGTCACAAGCTATGTATGTGTGCTGCAGCAACACAAAAAGGCTATAGCTCAGCGTCAATATTTGCTCATTGAGCAATGAGCAAATCGCTGATTTTCAGCTACAGCCCAAGGGAACCAAGGGTACGACACTCAGTTGACGTGCTGTACGTCTAGTATGAGTTTTGATAGTTTCTGATTCGAACGATCGAATAGTTTTGTTTCCATACATTTCACACCAGCGCCTCTATCGGAAATTATAATGAACTAGAATTGACAGTATGAGTTACAAAGTAATAAACTACTCGATCAATGCGTACGTATTCGAGTAGTTTTTGAGTCTGCGGCAGTATGAGTTACATGTTTGACAGTTAACTCGAAAACTATTGTAGTTTAGGTTCTCACCTTACATTTTTATGTGAGTTTGGTACATTAATACGTTTTTTGTGTTTCTAAACATTAAAATTATGTCTGCACGGTGGTACTTTGAAATAGCGCATGAAGAGAGACGGAAGAATTCTAAACTGCGACAATCATTTTCTCCGCATCTCCGACACTTACTCAGCGCCACTTAACAAAAGCTGCTTTCCATCATGTTTGCAGTATATTAAGGGAGTATAGTGACCTTCGTAGTTCGCAAAGTGTGTCTCTAGAGACTAAGGTTAGTACCTACAATATTATTTACACACATAACATTGTTATAATAGTTTTACTGTATTTTTATTCTATAGTTAATTTCTGTTACCTTTGTTTTAGGTGTTGTGTGCCTTATTGTTTTATGCCAATGGAGACTACCAGCGAGTAATTGGCCTTTATATACTTGTCGCAGTAAGCAGTTAGTTGGTACATTGACCAAGTAACAATGGCACTCAACCACTCAATGGTTATAAATAAATATATAAAGTTTCCAAATACTATTTTTCTTTTATTCAACTCGCTTTAAAAATAATAAAAACGGTTAAGAAAACGTCACAGTGACACAATCGCGTGTCTCTTTCCATTCACATGTGTGTAAGAGAGATATAAATATATAATGTGAAGTTCGTCTAATCGAGTAAAACGAACTCGCTGTCGTTTAAACGTGAATTCGAAACGAGCAACTCATACTACCGTTTACATCGTAAACTGACAGTTTGGCGAGCTAACGGAAACTATTGTAGTTTACTCGATTTAAAAACTCGTACTAGACGTACTGTTATTTAGTAATTGCAACTACCTATATACGTGCTATTTAAAAGAGAATATATTACATATAAATGCCATGTCATCTTATACTTTATGGAAATTGGTGATTTATTGAAACAATAATTATAGAAAAAATGTAAATAATAAATAAAAGAATAGGAATAATAATATGATTTTACAAAAAAGGTTACCAGCATTCAAAGCCTAAGCAAGATGTAAAGAAATTCCTTTTTTTTGACAATTAAGGAGTAAATTTTTTATCTGGATTTTAAATGTTTGCTTAGATTTTAAAGCTCGTATTGGCGGAGGAATATTATTCCAACACTTTGTTGCGTGGTAGCGAAAGCTGCCAGTGAATGCTGTTGTCCGATGCGGGTGTACACTAAGGGGAGGTCTTACTAGTCTGGGTTCAAAACAATTAGTTGTGTTGTGGTGGAGAAACTTTAGTTTCGAGAAAAGGTATCCCGGTGTTTTGAACTTAATTATATCAAACATCAATGATGCCAGATGTAGCTGTCTGCGGGCTTCCATGTTGAGGATACATGCGTTATTTAAAAATGGCGTGATATGGCTTCTCGGAGGTATATTAAAAATAAATCTACTGCAGGCATTTTGCACGCGTTGAACTAAGCGGCTGGTTTTATATAGAAGACGGGGCCCATAGACAAGGTCTCCGTAATTAAGCCTGGATAGTACAAGAGATTCGCACAGCCTGATCCTCACCTTCTCCGAAAGTAAATTTCTTATTTTGTATAAAACTTTTAATCTATAAAAGCAGCTTCTTACCAAGCTCTCAATGTGGTTTTCGAAACGCAGCTGGCTGTCCAAAAGTCTGCCTAGATTTCTGACTTGGTCAACTCGTTCGACTGGTTCACGTTTTATCTTTACAAGTGGGTTTTTATTATTGATTTTATCAATCTGAGATTTTAAACCAAGAACCATGAATTTAGACTTATTAGGATTAAGAACTAATGAGTTCCTTGTTGACCATTCAGAAATAGCATCCAAATCTTCATTCAATAGTTGAATAGCATCATTAATGTTTTTAGGCACTTCAGACGTATAAATCTGAACATCGTCAGCATACATATGCAGTTTACAATGTTTTACTTCTTTTGCAATATCAGCACTGTATATAATAAATAAGAGGGGTCCTAAGACGGAGCCCTGAGGGACACCACGCCTAACCAACTTAGGATTAGATATTAAACAGCTACCATCACGCTTTCTGATTTTTACGGACTGGTACCTATCACTTAAGTAACTTTTAAACCACTGTACAGACAAAGGATCGAGGCCATAATAAGTCAATTTAGAAAGCATGAGAGATACATCAATGGAATCAAATGCCCGGGAGAAGTCTAAGAGTGCAAGAATAGTACCACGGCCAGCGTCTAGGTCTGCAATTATATTATCAGTGACATCCAATAATGCAGTAACGGTTCCACGACCCCTACGGAAACCAGACTGATGGGAAGGAAGAATATTATTATCCTCTACGTGTTTTATAAGTTGACAGTATATGGCTTTTTCTAAAATTTTTGTCAAAAATGGCAATAGGCTGATCGGTTTTAAATCTTTTACTGCACGCGGAGTTTCCACTTTAGATAAGGGTGTTACAACGGCGACCTTCCAACAGCTGGGAACTGTGCCTGAAGCAATTGATTTATTAACAATTGTAGTGATAATACGAAGCGTGTTAGGAAGCGTAAGCACAACCATGTCTCGGCAAATGTTGTCACATCCCATTGAGTTTGTATTAATAGACATTATATACTTGGAGATATTCGCTTCGGTGACAGGTTTTAATGTTAAAGGTTTAGCTCCGAAAGAAGTGGCCTCGAACTTTGTTTTCTCCGAGCTAGAAGTATTTGGGTCATTATCAGAGAGATTCAGAAAGTGGTCATTAATTTGATCAGGGTCGTTAAAGTAATCCGGCAGGCAATTAGATTTACTCGGATCAGTCAAAATTTTTTGTTTTAAGTTCCTCCAAAATTTAACACTGTCATTCACGTTATTGTTAATGCAATGATTAAAGTATGCACGTTTTTCCCGATAAATACTGGCTTCTACCAAAGCCTTCAAATCCTTATAGTACTTTCTATGACTATCTAAGTTTGTGTGTTTAATTCTTACCCGGGCCTCATCTCGCAGATTTATCATTACTTTTATCGTATCAGTTATCCAAGGCAAAGAGTTATGACTTTTAAGGCGCAATGTTTTGACTGGAGCATGCTTGTCAAATAATTCTACGAATAATATATTAAATTTATTCACCATGTCGTCAATAGAATGTTCGCGAGATATGGATTCCCAGTCAATAGAGTTCAAGTCATCATTAAATTTCTTCATGTCAATATCTTTTAATGGTCTAAATGTTATAATTCTAGGGGGAAATTTAGTCTTTTTCAGCGTCAAAGTAACATTTATCATTAAGTGGCCTACTGAACCAGTAATGTAAAATGAGTAGGTTCAGACACTACTTGCCGCAGATCCATGCAATGTAGTAACTGACACAACTTAACAGTCTTAAATCATTCGACTGGAGCATATTTATGTTAAAGTCTCCCATTAGAATAACGTAGTCATAATGCGAAAATCTAGAGAGCGAATCAGTCAGAGCGTCAATAAAATAATCCATATGACATAATACTATGAAAATAACTAAAATAGATAAATCTCGCCGTTTCAACATTAGTTAAAAGCCTGATTTTCTTTACTGCGTACGCCGCCGAACTTAGTTTGCTAGCCAAGGATTCAATATGTGGGTCCCATTGTAACCGTGAATCAAAAGTAATGCCCAAAAAATTTCGTGTTATTTACAAGGTCAACTACATCCTAATAATAATATATTTATTTTCCAAGTAATGTTACAATATTTTTCATGAGATGCCTCCAGTAAGTAATATTTTACTTGTGTTGGGGACTTTTTATTGAGAGCTTGGGACTTTTATGTAAAATTCCAAAAAATCCTAATTCAAATGATAGCTGTTAAGCTAACTACAGTTACAGTGTTTGCACCCCGACCATCAGTTGGCTAGCCCGCATACGTCGGCCACTCTGATTGACATTGATTATTCTGACCTGACTGGTATTGGAGTAGTGGCGATAATCGAGAAGCGATTAATATTTCAAACCATATCCCTGCTGTACAGAAATGATTTGTTGCACAAACGTACATTGATAGCTGTCCATTGATTACGTAATAATTCAAACTGTGAGCGCATAGGAATGAATATAATTATTTAAAAAATAAAACTTTTTTAAATACGAGCTTTTAGTACTCGTTAATACGAATCAAACGAGCCCAAACTCGATGGGGTTGTGTCGTTTTATTGCGGAGTTCCTATGGCCACCTTCAAGCTCCAGCTTTAGATTAGCTCCATGTCATCATAATATTGTATTGTCACGCAATATAATATGCATGCAAAATTTCAGCTTAATCGGAAACAGGGAAATGGGTCATATTGAACTTGCCAGATTTCATTACAGAAACCGGACAGGTGAAAGTAAATAAAAGCTTGTAAAAGAAAAAAAAATAGTATAAATTCCTTAGCAATGGATACTACTTAATGGCATTTATGGATATCAAGAATAGCTAATCGCACATCATTCATCATTTTTAAACGATCATAAATAGTACGTGTGGCCGCAACTTATTAATCCTTAACGTTAAAAATTTATGTAAGGAAAGACAATAGGTAGCTGTCACACCTCTTTTCAAATGAAAAATAAACAAGAAAAAAATTCGATTCGGCCAGGATTTGAATCCGAGTCTTTGACTTACCGTTTTGGCTGATTGAGCTACCGAGCACATAATAATATCTGCATTGACGAAATTTCAACTGTATTGTATTCCTTTTGTACTTTGAACCACAATATTACTACATATTTTTGGAGGATATTGAATTTTATATATTAGACAAGATCATAATAAGATTTGAATTTGTAGAATTATAAATCACCATTACAATGAAACAATTAAACAAAAGCCGAACGAAACAGAATCAACCGTTTGAATATGTATCGATTGGAATTGTTATTATTTTCAAGCAATTTCGCAAGTTTGCATATTTCCGCTTCCCTAATGAAGGGTGAACAAAATTCACAAGCAGGTTAATTTGCAATGTTAATCTGCTGTGGTTTTCTTTAATTCTATGAGTCAATTCATTATCATCAGGAGCGTTTGAGGGCCATAAAAGCGATGTTATAATTTCGCAATAAATGTTAAAGTTGAAAACTTGGCTTAAATTGTTTACTGTTTCTTCTTGTATAAATCCTTTGCTTTGAAATCCATATTTGTATTTAAACGTTTTTCTTTAATCTCAAGTAAAAGGTAGTAGTAAAAATATAAATCGGGCAGAAATTTACTTAAAACAACAATACGGAAAATGTGACCAGGACATTGAACTGTTGTTTTTTACAGAATGGTAGTAATTTCCTCTCGTTACAGTAAGATTTTCCGAAAAATTAAATGAACTGTCTTTTACTTAATTTTTGGAATTTGGATTTATATCACCTTATTAAAAATAGCATCTAGCTTAATAACAAATTCTAGAACAAATCTTACATGTAACAAGCGTGGTAGTGCTTCTTAATTAATCTAGACACGTCATCTAGATATTCTTTAATCTACAATTTCAAAAATTTGCTTTGTTGGTAAAAACTAGTCAAATTAAATCCTGAACTTGAATTCAGCCCAAGTAAATTAAATGCATTGTGTAAATAATTATCTGTAAATTATTAGTCTGAATTTCACCCATATACCTACATCTCAATCTTTTTGTCAGCGTAGTTAACAACGACGCATATATTCTTAACAAACATTTAGCTTGGCTCTCATTTCATATTCATGTTTTTGATGGTATTCCTCCTTCTATGCCTTTTTTTTAAGGAGGGGAAATCCTTCTTACGGATTCGACAAGGAGCCGACTGACGAGGCCACCCCAAGGATATGCCGGACTTGGGTAGAAGACTAATACTCGGCTAAAACCCCTCCAGATACTTCTACCTCCGTAGAGAAACCACCCCCCTGGATGGTTGCCTAGCGCAAGCGCCAGGACTTACTATTACGGGGGGGGGGGGGTCGACAAGTATCCCAGAAATTGACCCCCCAGACGGCCAAGCCAGGGGTGGAAAGTGTCTCCCGACCGGTAGTCAGCCGGCCGAGCCGTTTCAATCCCCCGCTTGCTAGGGAAGTTGGTAGCACGCGTCCAGGAACGCTCGCCTCCTCCTCCCCAACCGCCTGCGCCGGCCCTCCTTCTCTGCCTAGCTTAACGCGAAATGTTGACGTAAAGAGATAGTTATAATCATTATTTGATTTGTTGATACCATTAAAAATGATTGGTAAAATGTTTTGTTATTAATTTTACTAAACAAATCAATTGAATTTCATCATTAGAGACAATACATCTCATTATTAATCTAATTATAAGTCAACTTTAGACTAAATGGCAAGACATCCACATTACAGTTAATTTATTCATACTGCTACATACATACATATATTACAAACACCACACACCAATAAATCGCTTCCCTAACTTGAAGCTCAATTCGAATCAATTAAGATGCCTTGTGACTTTACTTCTCAAGTTGATAACATAATATTACCCATTGGAAGACAAGGGACCGTGATTTGCATAAAGGATTTATTAATTACAGCCTATGGAGCTGTGATACTCATCGTAGAACGATATGAATATTTTAGGAATAGTTTAAATCACTTGATTACAAAATGTTATGTATTTGTCTTATATAATTTTCTATTTCACCTCTCTGTAATTCAATTAACCTACTGTGATATAGATGTTCTAGAACTTTAAATATTAAATAAATGTTTTATTTATATACAAGTTGTATCGTACGTGTGTTAATCGGGATGATACCGATTCTCTAGAGAGTTTCAAAATAAAGGGGTATCTCCAGTTCGTGGTACGTAATTTGAACAAAATGGCTGCCGTCTGCCCAATACAATTGTAGAACCCTCGCGGCTCGTTTCAGAACCAAAAACAAATTAATAGCAATTTAAATTTTGCAAGTTCAGCAGCTGGGGAGGGGTAGCCCAGTCGGGCCGGCATCTGACTGGGAGACATGACCCTGACCTGATCACCCTCCCTGGTGGGGTCACAAACGACTATGTAGTTGCCTGACCCCTCCGTAGGCCAGCCAGGTTATATTTTTTTATATTGCTTAGTCTGTCTTTGGGGGGTGCGTTCAAGGAATTGATATTCTTGATCCCGGACGTGCCTTTATCTGAAGATTTCGGTGGAGAGCTTTATTCAACTTATGTGCTGCGATCTGTGGGTATCGAGTTTCATAGATATCTGTTATTTCATAAGCAGGACTTATAAACATCAAATAATTAATGATTAATTTCGATGTTGATAATATTTAAAAAGAGCGTCGGTGGCGTTGTGGCCTCGGCACGGCAATTTCGATGTTGGTAATATTTAAAAAGAGCATCGGTGGCGTTGTGGCCTCAGCACTGGACTGTGCCCCGAGTAGAATCGGGAGGCCCGCGATCGATTCTGCCATGTACTAATGTATTTTTCGTTTCACGAATTTCGTATGTACATTTATCTGACGCTCCTACAGTGTAGGAAAACATCGTGAGGAAACCTGCATTTCGAGGGGGATTAAAAAGAGAGTCCTCAGAGATTGGGTACAAACACAAGCCCGACTCCAGTGGGCCCATTCCCCTGGACTACTGCACTCGAAATTGCTCATTAGGGAATTTTCACCCGGAGTTGCAATACAAAACCTCCAACTAAGCAGGGGCCAATTAAGGGCGCTCACTAGAACCCTAACTGGTCACTGCAAACTCAACAAACATCTGCATAGAATGGGCCTGACTAATGTTCCCACGTGCAGATTTTGTAGTGAGGATGAAGAGACACCATTTCACATTCTTTGTGAATGTCATGCTCTCATCCACACAAGGAGCCGACCTCTGGGTGGACCTAGTCTGCCACCACATGATGGGAAGGCTCTGTCTCCAAAGAAGGTTATTGGCTTTTTCAACGCCGCGGGCCTATTTGGAGACCTTTAAAATAGAGGGGTCGGCCACAATAGATCTGTACAGGTCGCAGTGGCCCGCTGGGGGACGTCCCTCCGTCGCCCCTAGTATCCCCTCGAACTCCAGATAGATAGATAGATAGAGGAAACCTGCATACACCTGCGAAGCAATTCAAAAGTGTATGTGAAGTGAATGTCAAAACCAATCCGCACTGGGCCAGCGTGGTTTGACTAAGGCCTAATCGCCCTAACATAACTAGTTAGGGTAGGCTCGTGCCCCTCGGTGGGGACGTATATGAGCTGTGATAATGATGATGAGGAAAAAATGTTCCAATTAGAGAAACCATTACGCGTGCGTTTATGATGACATATCTGCCTCTTTTCTAAGTATTTATTGTTTAATTTGTGTACTCCAACGAGCATTTTAGTAAATTATTCAAAAGAAATAAACCATGTTTGTGAAATACTATGTAGGTAATTGAAATTATGACAATTTAAAAGAGACAAAAAGTTTGATTATGAAGTTTCATGACTGCTCTCGAAATCGTTAATTTCCTAAAAAATGGTAGAGTCTATTTTTATCTATCAACTGTATTTTACATTAAAAAGCGTCTGTGTAATCTATCATACTATCTTTTATTTGCTTTTTAAATAAAACAAGTTTACTACCGTCATAATATTTATGTGGTCCGTTTTTACTACCGTCATAATATTTATGTGGTCCGTTTCACACAAACAGAGCTCACGGTATCAATTGTTTTAGTAGTCTGTGGTCGAGCTTTGGATTTTAGGTATTATTTTCATGATACGGTAACAAGCAGTTATCATTATCTTTATTGAAATTTGGGTGTTTTTGAATCTCAATAGCCTCACGTAGCATCATTGGGATGAATCGGTGTTCATTGGCGAGGATCTGTGGATGATCAAGCCAAATAATGGCTGGGTCCGTCAAGAGCGTGTTTTAGCATGTTTTAAACTAAATATACGCGAGTAAATCTGAAAAATGTGGTTTATGTTAAATAATTATATTTCAATTAAGTATTAATGCAAATAAAAAGGGGAAAGTAAGTAAATTAAATTTGTCTTTAGCTAATTTACGTGGCAATAAATTTACACAACACTATTAAATCACAACCAAAATAACACAAAGGTTATAATGGCAAAACATCATAACATAACTAAACTCCAAAAATAAAATTGAAAACGTAATTATGAATTATTCGAATTGCAGCTGTATTTCGTGAAATTAATATTCAACTGTTCCGCGGACTGTCCAATTTTAAACTCTTTAAACTCCGCCCATTATTCATGGGAGGCGGTGTTCACAACTCCACTTTTCAGTAGCCAAATTGAAAGTTGCACCAAAAATGGCCAGAAGTGGTATCATTCAGATTATTTTAAAGCAGAAACTACATTGTTTCGGTATTGACTAGTATTGACCCTTTATGTGCGCCCGATATTTAGTTAGTAGGCAGCCCTGTGGCGACAGTACTGTACTGTCTTGAAACCAGTTTACACGAAAGCGGTCAACGCTACAGTCGAAATCTATTGGCATTAGGGATTTACCCAATGTAAATCTGCCATTAGAGTACAGAACATACAGTAGTATTTTGTGAAATATTGACGTAAATGTTGTTTGTTGAAAATATTTTTTTACATAGCGCTCACAAATATATCATAGTGAGTTCACTCGAAAATATCCGCAACATTCTAGCAAGTCATGGCCATGGTATTTGCGCTTGCGATACGCTTATGTTGTACCGCATACTCGAAATACTCGAATATACTCGGATCGCAAGGCCACAAGGGCAGTCACGAATGCAGTTCGCCGTTCGCCGCAGGGCATACGCACGAGTCAAACGGAGCGCACGCGCACGGTCGGTCGCGGGAGCGTAAAGCTAGCAGCCCTTAGGTACCTACTCGTTTCTTAGTCTGCTAGCCTTTCGACTTGATATCCATATTACATAGGATGGCAAAAGAAAACCGATCTGCCATTACGGCGCTGCGGTCATATTAAATTTGAACCAATGTCACTTACAATATCGTATATTCTGCTCTTAAATTCCTTTCATTTGATACCCTAATTACGTGGGTAGCAAAAGAAAAGCCATCCGCCATTGTGGAGCGGCGGCCATATAGAATTTTGAGCAACGTCACTTACTGCTTACGGTTACGGTTTTGGTTTTTTAATTTAGCTAAACCATCCGCTTTGCTGACGTATCTGGTGATCTATAATACTCTCTTTTGGTGATACGCAGTCGTACAAACTTCACGCGTTCGAAGTCGCGGGCAAAATCTAGTTTAATTATAAATACGATGTAACGCTTTTTTATATCATACAGTTTTTGCCTGCTAGACCCTGTTTCCATAACGTCCCATAAGGAACTTCGTTCCAATAACTTAGAAATCTAATCAATTAAGTGAAACAACAACATTAGCTTCCTCCGGTTCCACAAAATTGGACTAAGTAAGAATATTCAAAATCTTGAAGCTAACCGTAGCATTTGGCTATAGTTCGCCTCTTTGTTCCACAAAGATTTCGATAGATATACGCGACAGCTATACACCAGTGAAATATATTTACGTACATACATACGAGTACATTTACATTTCAACAAACAGTAAAAGGGAACTGTTCATGCGATAGCGTAAATGGACCGCAGCGATTTTACTGTTTCGTCCAGCTGTTTTAGCGACAACCATTACAGTGGATTAATGGTTTATCTGTCTAAAATACTCGCAATATTTCAAATAATCAAGGCCAGGCCTTGCCTGGGGGTGGTACATATGGATGATTATTGCTTATTAATTTTTTTAAAGTTTTTACATCGCCTCAAATTTTTTCGTCCATCTATAGCATGTTGCATGAGATCTTTAATTTCACTAGATCATTGACTTTAAATCAGTGGCAATGATTCGATCCTGTTGTAGAGCACTGTTTTTTTTTTTCATAAATTTGTTTTTTTATTGTTGCTTGTTTATTTTATTAATTTGTTTATTTTTTTTAAATACTGTTTTTTATATATTATTTTTTTATTAATAATTTTATTTTCAGAAGAAAAAGATTTAAGTTAAGATTCAAAACGCAATTTTAATACGCTTAAAACGAATATTTCTTTTGGAAATTTCGCTTTAAAATCAATACAGAAAACAATCATTGTGTGGTTTTATGAAACCACGATGGTTTCATAAAACCACAGAATGATTGTTTTCTTTATTGATTTTTTTTTATATAACTAAGTTGGTAAGCAAGAAGGCTGCGCAATTGATGGTAAATGATTACAGTCACCATGGTTCAAATATGGTTCCTGTATGACTTGCAAATATACAACCCTCACAAGGACGCCAATTCTCGTTACCAATTTATGACATACTAGCTTTATCACATACTGCCCGGGAACTATATTTCAAAAAAACTGTAAATCTACTTTCCCGCGGAAACGACTAACTTTTCCGTGATAATAAATAGCCTATATGTTAATCCCTGTCGTAATCCGACTATCTACAAAATTTCAACCAAATCCATTTATTAGTTCCCTTAAAACCGGAACACAGTATTAGAAGCACCGCTTGTCAGCAGCAGAAATAGGTAAAATAGAGATACCCATGCAGACAATTCTGTGCAGTGTCCCTCTTCTCGTTAACGGTTTATTAATCGTTATACACGATGTTTCAAAATAACCAATAAATAATCAATTCTTTATAGAAAACTCATTATTAATATGTGTTTACACGTAATGTCATTCAACCTAAAATTGTCCACGTAAATCATACGTAATCAAACCCATGTAAATCATAGATCATCATCATGTCTATAATTTACATGAAAATTTTGGGTTGAATGACATTACGTGTAAACACATTTTAATAATGAGTTTTCGACAAAGAATTGGTTATTTATTAGTTATTTTGAAACACCGTGTATTTGCGTTAGAACAATAAAAAAGCAATCCTTTTTGTAAAAAAAACACTGACGTTATAAATTCTCAACTAACGTGACGTGATCAGCATGAAAGTTTATTTTTATAAACGCTTTAAGAGTTGTTTTTCAGAGTTGCCGTTTTTCAATATGCTTTTCGGTTATTGTCTCTGTTTTTTAAGGTTCCTTTAATTTTGTGTACTTGAATTCTACATCCGATATTATTATCCTGTGATATCTGAAGTGTGATCTATGACTTCTGAAGTTAAAATGTACTAATAGCTTATTCAATGCATTCAATAGAAATAAGTACCTACATTACACTATGAATGAATGAATGAATAAATTCTTTATTGTTAATAAAAAAACGCATATCCATAATTATGTGCTAATAAAACAAGAATTAACAAAAGGCGGCCTTATTGCCTAGGCGGCAATCTTTATCAGGCAACCATTAGGTAGAGGAAAGTTGATATATGAAATTAGAGATAATGACGGCATGTGACAATCATATTTAAAAAATATCAAATAAAATGACAATAAAATACATAAACTACACATATTAAATGAACGTGTTCCATATACTACATAAAATACATACACTAATTTAGGAGATGAGATGGATGGTACATCTATATGTCCAGCTGCAGGAAATGTGTTTTAGTAGCACGTTTAAATGCGTCGAGTGACGGAGCACGCCTTATTGATTCTGGTAACGAGTTCCATAGTCTGATGGCCTTAACAGTAAAAGACTTGTCAAAGAAAACTGAGGAATGGGGAGGGAGATATCTCTGACCGAACTGACTTATAACTCTGACCGAATTGGCACAAACATTGTTGATTTGAATTACGTCTAAACTCTGCACCACTTCTCTGCAAACGCGTGATACCTACTATTTTATCAGTTCAAATAATTGTGTTGTAATTGTATCTTCAGAATTTATCCTGATGAATTTATACAGCGAGAATCAATGCCGGTGCTAATCTCGCTAAAGGTTTATGCTAATGAATTCGCGAATTAGCATGATTCGCAAAAAAGTACCTACTTGCGTAGCAATCTGATGTTTGATTTAAGCTTGACTTTTAAAGAACGAAATAAGAGTATTGCTTTTTTAATTTTAGATCACTTTGTTCTTTTTTTAAACATACCGATCCAAATATTTTTTGGAAATCTATTATTTGGAAATCCCATTGAAAAAAATTTATGATTATTTTATGTGCAGATCAACAAAGCAAAGATAGCTAGCCTTCCGCCTGCACCTTCGCCGTATAATTTTCTTTCCTCCCGTCGTATTTCAATATTTTCCTATAGAGAAAACAACACAAACTATAAACAGAAGCTTAAAAAATACAATCAAAGCACGTTAAGTTGTAATTTTAGTGTGACACCTAAACAAAAAACCCCAAACCCCAATTCAACCCCAATTTCCTACCTTGAGGTTTGAATTCAAAAAGCTACAAATGTATATAAAAAGACATTTCCTGATTCATAATTACTTTCAAGATTGACCACGACAGTAGCTGTCGGTCACCTGTCCCGGGGCCTTACGGGGCCGCTATATGCAGCAAGAGCGATGTATCTGTTATATTAAAACAGATACATCGCTCTTGCTGCATATAGCGCCATCTTGCTCTCAATGCGGTTTCGATATTGTTTTGAGCGGTGGTAACCAGGGGGCTGATAGCCCCAACGTTAGCGTAGCGGTTAGCTAGGTACTATAATAACTATTTTAACTGAAAATATCACGACCTTCAGTCTCCAGCCTTTTATTATAAACTAACTGATGGCCATTTTCACCAACCTCTTCTTAGCTTAGGGGACTCTTAGGTGGCATGCTGTCACATTCTTTTCATTAAAGACAAAAAGTGACAGCATGCGTCTTAGGGGCTACCTAAGCTAAGTAATGGTTGGTGAAATCGATCATTTTAGTCACATACGAGTAGGTAGTCAATGTGCTGTTATTGGAAATTACTAACAAAACCTTACGTGATCAGAAGTTTGTTAAGGGTTTATGTAAATTATGTCCTCTTTATTCCGGTAATTGTGTGAACTATTGCATTTATATTACTTTATACTCCGTAAAATATGGTAAAATGTTTAACTTACCTGTAATTTTTAACCGACTTAAAAAAAGGAGGAGGATATCAATTCGACCCGTATACTTTTTTTTGTGTATGTTTCGCAATTACGCCGTCAATTGTAGACCGATTTTCAAAATTCTTTTTGTATTCGATATAGTATACCTACTCCTGGGGTGGTCTCAAGGTCACCAAAGTCAGGATCTGATGATGGTGTTCTATAAAAATCGAGGGAAATCCTTTAATTTTATGGGTATTTTCAACGTGTTTTCAGCGTACGTTACGTGATTTCCTCCGCAAATTGTGGACCGACTTTCATCATTTTTTTTGTATTCAATAGACTGGGGTGGTCCTAAAGTCAACAAAGTCAGGATCTAATAATGGGATCCCATGAAAATCGAGGGAACCCTTAAATTTTATAGGTACGTTCAACGTGTTTCATGTTTGTTCCGAAGATATTCACGAATTTTTGCGTCTGGTAGTCATGGACCGAGCTGATGATGGAAGGATCCTTAACTTCTGGACTTGACCTGATCTGACCTGACCTTGTTCACTAAAAAGATAAAAATAAAAAGTAGGTATAAAAGAAAATAGAACCGACTTCAAAAACACTGAAAAGTAAAAAATAATATAAGAATAGGTAGGTACAGACAGCATCACACCTCTATATTGAATTCGGTGCCAAAATTTAAGACTTTCTAGGAGATCATCGTTTGGCACCGACTTCAATATAGAAGTGTGATGCTGTCTGTACCTATTCTTATATTATTTTTTACATGAAACACGTTGGATGTACCTATAAAATTTAAGGGTTTCCCTTAATTTTCATGGGATCTCATCATCAGATCCTGACTTTGGTAACCTTGGTACCATTCCAAGAGTATCGAATATAAAAAGAATTTTGAAAATCGGAAAAAAAACAACATACGCATCGAATTGATAACCTCCTCCTTTTTTGAAGTCAGTTAAAAATAATCCGTAATCATATTATGTCATAAATGAATTGACCGTCTCGTCAGCATAGAATTCAAAGGAAATCTTTCCGAAAAGAAAGGAGCAAAGAAAGAAACATATCTGTAAAATAATATGACATATTTCATCTATTTTTTGACAATTGTCGCATCTGCCAAAGATGGTGAAATAGGGACTCGAAAGAATAAAGGGGTACCTATACACACAACGAAGCAATACCTACCCATCTTCCTGCGCGTTGTCGCACATGTACCCGTTATAGTGCAATATCTTGATTTAAACACCATTCTATTGTAGTGAAATAATTTTATTGAATTCCTAGGATATTTATTAAAATACTATTAACTTATTTCATTTTTTTCCCAATTACCTCAAGACGAAAGTCTTTGACCAGTGTGTGTTGCCAGTGATGACCTACGGAAGTGAAACGTGGCCACTATGGGTCTCATCCGAAGGCTCAAGGTCGCTCAGCGGGCAATGGAGAGAGCAATGCTTGGGGTCTCCCTGCGTGATCGTATCCGAAATGAGGAGATCCGCAGGAGAACTAAAGCAACCGACATTGCTCGAAGGATTGCTCAGCTGAAGTGGCAGTGGGCGGGACACATAGCGAGAAGAACCGATGGCCGCTGGGGCCGAACGGTTCTCGAATGGCGACCACGATCCGGACGACGCTCAGTGGGTAGGCCCTCGACCAGGTGGACGGACGATCTGGCAAAGGTCGCGGGAAGACGCTGGATGCGGGCAACACAGGACCGATCGATGTGGAGATCCATGGGGGAGGCCTATGCCCAGCAGTGGGCGTCGTGCGGCTGATATGATGATGATTTCATTTTTGGCCAGTATTTATAGTAATTCTATCCATTTTCTAGAGAGTGTATAGAATTCTAGTTTTGATACTGTTCTGTGGGAACGGACGACAGCACATCAAGGTAAACACTCTGGCATCTTATGTCGTTATAATACGATTTGGCAACAGAAACGTTTAGTCTCATGTGCAGGCGTGTGTACAACAAATGTTGCTGTGCACAAAAAGGATTGCTTATTGCTGTGTTATTTTATTCTTCATTATTATAACCAAAAGAAAAAAACCCTCTGATGAAAAGTCGGTCAACCTTGTGGGGATCTACCAATACCAACACTGCTTCTCCCGGTACGCGGCCGCCAATCGACGACCTTTTCGCTCCAATTGCCTTCAGTACTGTGAGTGATGTGTTCTGCCCACAGTCACTCGAGGTTTGCAATACTTTAGGCTATGTTAATGACTTTAGTTCTTCTACGATCTCATCATTTCTGTCACGTAGAAAAACCCTGACATAGCGCTATCCATTGCCCTTTGGGTGACCTTGTTCTTATGAGGCCCATTGTTAGCACCACGAACTGCGGTAGATGGGCCGAGAATATGCTGTATAGCTTCTTAAACACTGTTTAGCCGAGTTGACATACCTGACCTGGATTATTTGTCCTAAGTAATCATACTTCTCAACAACTTCCAATGTAGAGCCTCCAACCTTCACATGAATTTTTGTCTTGCTCACGTTTTTTTCCACTTGTTGGAAAGCTCCACAGAGGTCGTCGAGTATTGTGCCCAGGACTTCCGTTGTCTCTGCTATGCTATCACTACGATAACATCAGTCAAACGAAGGTGAGTCATGTACTCGCTATGTATGTTGATGCTGAGTCCACTTCAGGCCTAAAGCTTAAACACAGTATATAAGTTATTGAATTTTTTTACCTACTATTAAGTGTGCAAAAGTAGATGAAGTTTTACTATCCAATCAGGCTTTAAACGATCGCCTTCATCACCAACTCGAATCACGTTTCATAAATTGAAAACACAATATGATCTGGATTTAATGTAAGACTGCGCTATGAAATTTCAACGAGCTTTTAATATATTTTATATTAGGCAAGTACTTATATTCAAATATATTAAAAGCGTTGAAATTCCAAATTCATTTTGTACACATTTCCAAAAGGAAATTCTAAAATATTTCTAAATTTCTTTTCGATTCCTTTTGTTCGGCGCTTAAATCAGAAATTCCATTGAGAATCGCTCGGATATTCTGCGCGGAAAGCTGTCAAATAGAATAGCAAAGATATCAGAAGCGGTAATCAGCTTAGGGCAAGAACTAGTCGTCTATACTTTCATGCCACAGAATCGAGCCTTCGGGACCACCGAATATTCCAAGTCCAACCCCAGTCTTCACTGAGTGCTCGGTCGAGTAGGACGTCGGCGCCAACCCCTACTGCGCAGGTCGCGAATCTTACGAAAACTTAACAGATTTATTTCGAAAAAACTCTGTGATTATTTGATTTGTGGTCTTCGATTCAAGCGCTGGATATGTCGACTCACAACTTCATCGTCAAGTACGGTAAGTAGGTATTTAATAAATATGATACCATTTTCAGGAAGTTGTTTCGATGTTGTCAATTTGACTGTTAAAAGAATATAAAGACTTTACTGTCCGCTAGAGGGCTATTAAGATAAATTGAACCGATTCTGAAATGTTACCTGTCTGTATATAGCTTAAGATATTCAGAGATTTTTTCTTGAAGTACATACCTACAAAAGAGATATGCAGCAAAGGTTTTCTTTTGTATTTAAGTAGTTAAAGCAAATCGAAGTAAAAAAAAACGAAAAATACTTGAGAATTAAAAGATAAGAAACTATAAAAATTATAAAAAATCTGGAGACAAGTTGGTTAAACGAGACACAGTTAAGAAAAGTAATCTCGCTCTACATATTTAATTGACCGATTTTAGTTTATTACGGTCCTGCTTGAACTTTCAAGTTTGAAATTTGGAAATATTAAAATTAGTAGGAAAAGAATTTTTCCTAGTAAGATAGCATAAGCACAGAATAGATCATACAATAAAAACTACGTAATAACGTAGTATAAGCAACCTTCATAAAAAACCAACAAGAGTCGAAAATATGTTTGGACTTTACAAATTATTATAACGCGAGTATTTTTTTTTACAAAACAACTGGTTTGAAAAAGATATCAAAAAATGCATTATACATTTTAATATTATATTTTGCGTGATTCATTCTACCTATCCTATTCCAATCAAAATATAAAAGTTTCTTGGTTAACTTTTCAACTTAATAAAGTAATCAGCTCGCATTCGGCGTCGTGATGGGCAAGTGCCTGGAATTCTAATTTTGTTCCCACTTTCCTACTACGATGAAAAAACTGGATCAACCGTATTGCTTTTTAATGAACTAACTTTAGAATTGTTGTTGATCGCCAAAAAATAGACTGATAGGATTAAAATATACACTCGTTTCCTTAGAAGATACTTATAATTTACATAAAAAAACATATATTTTTAGAATTATCAAGATCAAGTTAAATAGGTATTGTATCATTGTTTATCTACATAGGTAAATCTCGCGACAAGCTTTTATATTTATTATCATAAAAAAATGTGTCAAAAGTTTATTTCCGTCTTGTATTTTTCTTTAAATGCTTTTTGCTATTTTATATTTATTCATTCTGTGATGGCGACTATCTTGGATTTTATTTTTTTTATAAAGTATGTATGTATTTCACAAGTCAAGCCCTTTCATTCAATTCCCATATTTTGAGGGTTGTACAAACATAATGTGTAATCGGGAATCCGCCATTTTGTTGCAGCGATTTTGGATTTACAACGATACTAATTATTTGTAATTGCCTTATCACCATAACTTAAGGTATGTTCCAAATTTCAGCTCAATTGGACACATTGACATTGACATTGAGTAAAATTTAACTCTCAAGATTTCACCCGAACATACATACGTATTAGCAAGTTAAATAAAAGCTTGTAATAAAAACAAGATTCTGTTCCTATCAATTTCTAAAAAGGTCAAATGCAATATTATTGCTTAAACCTATTTGAGCAATTTGTATGTAGGTACCTAGTGAGTGCAAGTTGAACTCGCACACAGAGAGTTCCATACAAACTTATCTATGTATTAGTCCTTACTACAAATCTACGGTTTCAGATTATTTCTTTAGCATGTGCTATGGGACCGTGGAAAAAACCTGTAAGTTTTAATTCTCGTGTGAAATCGCAGATTTGCGAAAGTATGCGACAAAACGGTTATGTCTGTTGATTGCGTTCACGGACATGCTTGATTTTTTTACAGTTAAAAGAAACCGTTGACCTGAGTATTTGGTATTAATTTTAGTTTGATATCTTTACGCGTTCCTCAGAAAAACAGTAACTACACTGAAAGAAATTTTTAGTAACAAATAACAAACATTTGAGTAACCTATTACATAAAAATAGTGACATCACAACTAATGTTACTAGTAGCCAAATTCAGTTTTGTAAAAACAGTTATGTTATCTATAGCCAAACAAAAATAATTACTTTCCACCAAATATATAAACCATAAGTTACCAAAGTGTTTCGAGTAAATTACTAATATAAGTGTATTAATAACAAAACTTTTAAGTAAGAATAGACCACATCTATGTTTACCATTTACGAAACTGTTTTGTTATAAATAACTGTTTCTTCAATATTAGCATCACTAAACTGTTATCATAACTAAACTATTTTGCTATCTGTTACTAAACTTTCGATTAATTATAACTAGATTCTCAGATTAGTATAGCATCAATATATTGTAATCATGACCAAACTAATTTGATACCTGTTACTAAACTTGTGATTAAAATATAGCTAGAGTTTCAGATTATTTACAACATCACTGTTATGTAATCTGTAACTAAACTTTTCAGTTAATAGTTACATTACTTTTAGGTTACTATAGCGGTTTTTTCCTACAGGTTTATAGCTTGTAGCCAAAACTAATAATATGAGAATTTTCAGCAAGAAAGGCAAGCGCTGTTGAAACTCCTCATATATTAATTTCGACTACAAACTTGGGACAAATTAAAAACTAAATTGATTTGTTCAAATAAGTGAGCATTCATTAATTAACAAATTAATTAATTACAGAAAACTTTTAAGTACATTGATCAACAAAAGAAATAATCACAGAACTACGCCTCAACACTAGGCGCCATCCTCTTTTGGTACCCTTGTCCAAAATATTGTTGGAACTGCAGCTGGCAATGCTACCAGCGTGGTGGCATCGGAGATCGTGGTCAATTCGACTAGTAACTTGTACAATTATTATTCGAAATCGTCAAAGCGGCATAGTCCAGTAGCTCTTCATAAGACTGTAAAATAAAAACATGTTTAAGTTATCTGCATTAAAATAAGAAGCAAATGAAAGAAAAATATCACTGGGGCATAAACACCAGCTCCCTTATTCGCTACCTTTGGTTGCTCCGAACTCTGAACTCCGAACTATCATTGTGATATACTACTGAGTGTATTACACACAAAACTACTCGCTGAAATAGCAATGGCAACGTGAGTTTTGTTATGGCAGGGTTTATTATAGCAGTATGATATTGTGTTCAAAATGACAGTTCGGAATTGGTAACCGAAGTAAGTGAATAGCTGAGTACACATTAGTCGCAAAACTGTACGAAAAACGGACAAACATTTTCTTATAAAATCAAAAATGTTTTGTTCTGTTCACTCACCATCCAAAAATTTGAAATAGTCATTTCCAAGCCCCACAACCTCAGATAGTAGGAAATTTTTTCCGCAGGTTCGTTTGCTTCGGGGGGGCTGCATTCATGAATACGGCATCACCATACAGTTTTGACTCTTCATGTGTACCATGATTCTTCTCTATTTTTGAAAAATATCACAAAGTTACCACTAAATGCCACTTGCTTTCTGCGAACTAGTGCGAACCGCAAGGCCGGTAAAGCGAAATGAACATTATGTTCCTGCGTGTCATGTTTGATGCAAGTTCGGGCGGGAAATTACATTTTTTTTTTGTTACACGCAGCATCACTTTTATTACCTCTGACAAAACTATTTTGTTCTGGCTTACAAAAACATTGTTGTAATCAACATTATTAATACTAGTTGGTTTCAATCAAATATTTAATTTGTTTATGGCAACTTTGTAACACGATCTTAAACAATACTATTCAGTTGTAAGCAATTTTTAGCTATGGTAATAAATAGCACAATAATTATGTAAAACCTTAATTAAAGTTTAGCCAACTGTATGTTAGAAAATACTCTAAGTTTGTTCAATTATAGCAAAGTACTGTTATGTTACAAGGTACCGAAGTCGAATTTGACAGTAAATAACAAAAACTTTAGAAGTTCATAACCAAAATTAAATAACTAAAATGATTTTGTAAATTGTAGCAAGCCAGGTGATCTAAACATAAATGAAATTAATTTAAAAGTTAACAAAGTTTTGCTAATCTTTATTTAACTCAACTAGTTTAGTTAATTAGTTTTTTCAGTGTATATTTTAATAAGCCGTATAGTGCAAACTCTTATCAAATTCTAACAATTTCATCATTTATCGACAATTCTACAGTTTTATTTATGCAAGTAGTGTTTACTTATATGTACTCGTATAACGCCATGTTTGTACAAATTTCTAATGAGGTGAAAAATTTTAAATATACTATCTAGGAGTCAATATAACGACTGTGTGTATGATGTAGTGCTTTTTCTCGCTGAATTGTTGAAATATTGGGGAATCTTAGTAGAAAGAAAAAAAAAACAAACTTATTCCTTTAGTCCGATACAAAATGAAAAGCTTTATTGTTGTAGGTACATAATTATAATACACATATGCATATGTTAACACAATTCCTCAATGCAAAGCACTTAACTTAATGTTTAATCAATACAAGCCAAGGGCAGGATGGTTCAGGTTTGTTTGATCAATCTCGGCAGGTAAAAATCAGGTACTAATTGGGTACAAAACTACAAAATGAGGGGCAATAAAGTACACCAACAAATAGTTATAGGTTTCCTTTTTTTTTTTTAAAAGAAGTTAGTAGCCTTCCCCGGAGCGGTTGTTAGTAGAGCGTACCTTCGATGCTAAGTTTCCGCGATCACGGTATATTCGAATATTCCAATTCCTTAGATTATTCTCTCTATATATGTACAATTCCACAGAATTCCTCCTTGTGTTAGGTTAGTTTGTTATGGTTTCTAGCTGTAAGGTCAAGCAGCGGAGCCCTACGGCCTCCGGTGACTGCCCTGGAGATTCATAGCACAGTGTTAGGTTAAAAATATAATTAAATATGCCTATGATCTTAGGGTCAGTGGGTCTTACACTGAGTTCTGAAGGAATCCCAGTCAATACATTTGAACCTCATGTAATAAACATAGCAAATGAATTCTAAAACGTAATTTTTAATAAATTGACAAATGGTCTTATTGGTTAGTTAATAAAAAGGACATATGGAGGGGAGAGCACCTACTTTGTGTATAATTACTGCTATTAATAAAAAGAAAACAGCTTAATTTGTGAGTTATTTGCCAAAGAAGGATGTGAAACTTAATATTGTAAAAATTTAGAATTTAACAGGAAATTCGCAAGTGTTACTCAATATATGCCTTAATCCCACTAAGATGCCGCTTACTATCAGGTTTTTTTAATGAAATAGGGGATGGAAAAGGCGAATTTTGGAAATGTAACATGTTTGATTTAA
Source organism: Schoenobius gigantellus (assembly GCA_963935595.1). Taxonomy (NCBI): domain Eukaryota; kingdom Metazoa; phylum Arthropoda; class Insecta; order Lepidoptera; family Crambidae; genus Schoenobius; species Schoenobius gigantellus. The sequence continues at coordinate 23,475,125 of OZ012553.1, read as the reverse complement.
TAATCAATTTACCCACAAATAAAAATAAAATTAACAAAATCTGCTTTAAATCATGAAATATAATAAGTTAATTAGATACCTTATTGATTTTTTGCACTTATTGATACAATAAATCCATTTAATTTAATGAATCGCGTGCCGGCGAGTAAATATAGTATTTTTCCCCTTAGCTTTACTCTTCAAGCTGAAAACAAAAAGAACTGAATTTTGTAGTTTCACTGTGGTTTTTCAAATCAAATTCACACGGAAAACGGGAGAAATACCTATATAAATATATAAAAACTTTATGATCTTCAAATCAATAACAAATTACTTCGATCGATGTCTCACAGACTAATCATAACCTAGACGATAGACTAAACCAACGCTCCACTTGCGCGCAGATTTGCGTTTATGTGGAAGCGACGGAGCCGAGGTCCGTTTGCTGAATGTTAAGCGCCGTATTGGCGACGGAACCTCTCCTAAAACCAAATTCATTTCATGACACTCGTAAGACTCTTAACTTGCTTCAAGATGTGTCAAGTCAACATACGGATCTTTCGAAATTCTACAATATGCAATAAGTATTTCCAGCTAAAGTTATAAGTTTGGTTGAAAAACAAAACGTAATGAAAAATTAACCATAAACAAATTGTGAATGCTTTCCAAATTCTATTCGACGAAACTATAATTATATGATCTATAAGTTTAAGCGTATTTTATTAAAATATGTCTATAGAAATGATCAAAACAAACGGTCTAAATGTCAAATTCCGAATTTTGAGAAAATCAACCCACCTAAATGGAAGCACGGGATTTTGGGCGAAAAAAAACTATCTTTGTAAATAAGGCCAGGATAAACGCGAGATTTATTTTGTTTATGCCAAAATCGAATAATGACCAAAGATAATTGCAAATGTCAATGACGTGACGTGAAACGACGTTGACGTTGACACTTGACATTGACATTGTGAAATTCATTGACAAAGTTATTGAATTACGATTTTAGTTGTGAAATTTGTGTTAAAACTACAGTGAAAACAAAGTGTTTTTGCAAAATTAGTGTTTTATGAAATTTTAAGAAAAAACGGTGTTACAATGATTATTACTTTAATAATAATATTTTTGAAAATATTTTTTTTGTGTTTCTTGACAGAATATCCTTACTTATATAAGGTGTAGTAGAAAGATCTGTTCTTTAGTTCTCATTATGTAATATTCTATATAAAGAGGTTGTTGATTGAATTGAAAAACTTTCACAGTGGAAATGTGGGACCAACTCTAAAATTACGAAAAAAATTGTCTGTTCCATATAAACACTATAAATGTTTGGCAAAGTAATACTAAACACAGAAAGAAGTATTGACATGTACTATACTGAGTATTCCATCCATAGTTTGCTAGTTTTTTAACGAATGGGATATTATTACGAAAATCAGTTCTGTTTTTAATGGCGTATAAAAATAATTTAACAGTTGATGAAATATAAATTTTTTTGTATATGTAGATCGGTAATATTACTGAGGTCTTCTTGTAAATTTGACTACTATTTGAAATTTTTAATACCCGGTGTAAACATAATTAAACTAATGGTACAGGGACGTGGGACGTGGTCGCTTACAAGGGACTCATAAGAAGTTTCTAAGTTACCCAAAGGGCAATGCTCGGAGATTCTCTACGTGTTAGAGTCAGATAATGATGAGATCCATAGGAGAATTAAGGTCACCAAAGTACCAACGTAGACCATTAAATTGCTGGCCTTTAATGACAGTGAGCAGGATACAAACGCAGGACTGATGACTGTTCGAGCAGTAAGTTTCTCGAGCAGCAACTGCGTTCTACGAGACGCAGCGTTGGTAGACCCCTACTAGGTGAACCGACGATCTGTTTGGTGTAGGAGTGAGGCATAAAATATACATCGGAACAGGCGGAAAAAAACAGGTTTTGTTATGGGACAACATAGAACTGTTGTCTCAAACTCGAAGAGACTATTCCTGTTCCACAAGAGCCCCAACCGACCTAACTAAACGCGGAACATGCTCTTTTCTTATGTAGCTAAATCAGCTTACCTTTGTTGGAAAGAGGTAGTAGCTGTTTGATCCTTCCTCTGTTCCTGTTCTCTGCTTGCCTGTTGTCTCATGTGTTAATACGTTCAGAAACACACATAATGACTGTGATGTACTAACTTTTTAACAGAGAAAACTGAGTGTTAGTTAACGTTTAATTTATATTGAATGTAGAAGTAATTGCATTATACACATACTAAATGTACTACATAAAAGTAAGAATATTTATTTTAGGTCGTCCCTAAGTCGTCCCAGTGTGTTGATAAAGAATAGAGAAAATGTAGTTTGTCAAGTTGTGATGAATTTATTATTGAAATTGCGGTTATAAATATCATATATGTATCTGAAAGATTATAACTAATAAAAATAAGTATGTGGTTCACAGCTGTTTATTTATTTTTTAAATGCTTCTTAAGCAATTTAAATTAAATATGAAATCAAGCTGTCAAACCTGTCAGGCATGAAGAAGGATTTTCGTTTCAGGAACATTGAAACCCGATAGTTGTTTCTTCTCATACTATATTGCACAAGAATTGGCTGTTATTTTGGAACAGATTATTGAAATTGTTATTTCATTGGAACAGTAACAATTGGGACAGTTTTGCTTGTTATAGACCACTCCTAGATTGGTGGTGATTAAGGGAGGCCTGTCCGACAGTGAACGTCTTTTAACTAACACGATGGCGATGATAATAATAATGTTTAATTTATGATCTTCAAGTGAACGTAATGCGATAGAAATTCGTCTTGGGAAAATCTCTTATACTCTATTACACATTTAGCGTCACAAGCAGAGTGTCATGTTCCCATAACAGTTCCGCCTCAGTGTTGATGAATTATTTGTGTAAACTAGCATTTGCCAGGGGGATATTTGGTTGCACACTCCTAGGGACCTGTTTGTCTACCGGGATATATTCTGTGTGTTTTTTTTTGCCCTCTAGAAAATTCATGTCGCCATTGGATATGATAATATTATTATGGCTTCTGGTTCTGCCTTTGTCTTTGCGGACTTAACATCTGAGTTCTGATATTAAATAGAATGTATAATTTTTGAGCCGTTTGATATCGATAAGTATCTGTAAATGTCAATTTCGAATAATGACTGAGTTTGAAGCTTTGACACACGACAGTAAATGAAAACATGGCCATAATTTGTTTGTTATATTAAAAGTTACTATGAATAGATCAAACTTACCTTGAGATGGAAACTATAAAAATATTTTTTCAAAGAAACACACCTTTTATAAATTGTTTCACTGACTTAAAAGGTTAAAAAATAAAAGCGACTTCAATAACACACTATTGAAGTAGTATAATAATTATTATTGTAATTGTGAGAGTATAAATCAGTGACGGAACCGTTCGTGCCTTATTTATCTGGCTCTACTACCCTCTGAAACCCGTCGTCGCTACGTTACATCCCCAATGTTTAAGGGTATGGCGAACCAGTGAGTGATTAATTTAATTTTAAAAATAAGGTCTTGCTTTTGTATTTTTATCAAGTAAAAACCTTAACAAAAATATTATTTTATTGTCTGGAAACTCCTCGAAAACATTTTAATGCGCTTTGACAAAAGAAATAATGGACAACCTCCATATGGATGGTCAGCCTCCTTTGTTATCTTATTATATTTATACATTATAAAACCAGCTGTTGTGGGAAGACGTAGTCTATCATGCAAAATCAAAGATCTATCTTTGGTATTGAGCAAGACTAGCGACAGCTTTTTTTTTTAAATCTGCAATCAATCGAAAACTTAGAGAAGAGTTAATTAGAGCAGTACGTCGTTTCGGAGATTATAAAGGCTAGTGATACTAACACGTATTATGTTAAAATAATTATTATTACTCATACATCAAATATTCAAGCTTGCAGCAGAGTACTTACTAACTGGTGTGCTAATATTCAGGAGCGCCCTTAACGTTTTTAATTGTTCGTGCTCCATTTCCTATGTAAACTTAACGAAATTGGCGTCAGAACATTTCATTACGCGAAGCTGTTCTTAAGATTCTTTGGATTCACGTAATAAAAAAGAGTTTGTCGTGTTTCTTGTAATTACACTTCGTAAATAAATGTCGGAGGCGATTTGAGTTGCTCGGAGCCTGATGAGATGAGATCCCGCGGGATAAATCGCATTGAAAAGTTGTTTACTAGCAGAAATAGGGGAAAAATTGCGCCAAATAACGGACACGGTAATAAAGTAAATGTTTATGTTGTAAATCAGCAAAATTTAAATAATGCAATACTTGCAACATATTTATACATGTCAAACGTTAATTTATTTACGTTTAGGTAGGATAAGTCTTACCAAGAAAAAAATAATATCTGGCATTTTTTTTCATACGACAGGGAAGCTCTAGGCCTTCATCTCACATGATGGTATGTGGCGATAAAGTCGAACGGAACGGTGGTAGTATTAGCTTTATCTGGACTCCTTAACAACTGAGGAACTGGCTATCTTACCTCTAATTGTCGGAACACAACAATGCTATTAAGCATCGATGGTGATGATCGATGGTAATGGTGATAAGCGTCGATGGTGTAGTGCGTAAGGCCGTCGCCTTCCAATCGGGAGGTAGCGGCTCGAACCTAGCCACGTACCAATGTGTTTTCAAATTTTGTATTCATATATTCAAAATTTGAAAACACATTATATTCGACGAATCATATATTCGACGCTTTTACAATGAAGGAAAAGATCGCGAGGAAACCTGCACACCATTTACACACCTGTGAAGGAAGAATTTCATTACAGGTTGTGTGTGAAGTCGACCAACCCGCACTTGACCAGCGTGGTTGACTAAGACCTAATCGCCCTAGCTTAGGGTAGGCTCGAGCCCCTCGGTGGGGACGTATATGAGCTGTTAATGATGAACAATGCTATTTTCATTGTTATTATGGCAACAAATTTAAGTAAGGCGGTGGTAGCTAGCCAGGTGGACTCAGAAGCTCTACCGTCATCCAAATGGAGGAGAAAATCTTCCATGGGTTATCAGACCTCTTGATCAACATCCGGTGGTCTAAGCCGCTAGACCACAGAAGCGGTTTTTGTTGAATTCAGAACACAGCACATGTTTTTCCACACTGGTGTCCCAAGCTCGGTGTTCTACATCGCGGGTGACCCCTAACAGCACTTAAAGTACGACTAAGGGCGAAGTGAGCTAAACCTAAGTGCATTTAAGAACTTTCGTGAGGTGACGGATTTGGAATACAGTGTCGCCAATCCGTTTCTTCCCTTAGATGTCGTTACCGCTGACTATGGGAGCTACCTCATTCACACCATTGCCAAAAGATGGAATCCTCGAAACAAAACCCTTCATAAACTCGTCTGGCCAGCGTCATGAAGTGGGCCAACATATGATGGCAACAGAGGAATTTTCTCAAACCATTGTTACAATTATTTATCGTCTCTTCCCACTACTAGTGTTAAAGCAAGGGTTTTGTCTAATGCAAGTTATTTTTGAAAAAAATCTTCGCTTTCAAAAAAAACATTTGATTCCAAATAATTTTACGTGCTCACTTAAAAAATGAGAAACGAAACTCATAATTTTAAAATTTACTTGTTACTATATGATTTAGGTGTACGGGAGTGTATATTGCCTTCGTTTATTATTGGATACAGATTTGAATCTACACTTTAAATAATTCAATTTAAGTAATTATTTGATTTCAAGATATTATTTTCACAAAAATACAAAACTATAAACTAAAGCTGTTTACATAAATAAAATTATTGTCCTTTGTGTCCGATTATGTGTGATTGGATGACAGAATATTTATCTAAAAAATCCTATATCGTAAAAATCATTACAAGTCATAAACATGTGCGTCATTAAAACGATTATGCTATTACACACTTAAGCTATTCATATTATTATGTTGATTTTATACATAACCCTCGAAATTGCTAGCATAATTTCACATGGAAACATTTACCATATTTAAAGTCTGAAATGCGTATCTTCTTATGAAAGGACACCGTGTCAGCTGTGCAAGTGTTACAGTTAGTCATTTTATTATTAATTAAACCTACTTAACTCCTAGTATAATTACGTAATCTGTATGCAACTCTTTAGAATTTCTCGAATCATATTATTTAAAGACTGTTTTGTACTCACTCAGTTTCAGTAACCAAATAACGTACCTGAGAACGTACCTTTCGCTATTATAAATCGACTTGCACCAATAGGCTAGATGACAAAAAAAAGTTTTTTGCTTTAATAGAAGCTCATTCATATAATAAACAGAAAGAAAAAATCGGTTTTCGAATAACTATAAAAACAACCAATATATAAGTTATTAAAGATTTTTCTCCATCTCTTTCTAGCAAAACGGCAATTTACAAGGAGTGTATATGGCCGTACTCAACAATGACGTCACGGTTGATGTCGGATCTCTCTGTCTAATCCCCTTCAAATTAACAACTTAAAATGCTTGTATCTAATGTATTTCTAAGCCGATTTTAATTCTAATTTCTCAGGGCTGCATCTTTTTCCACGGTATTTTAATATTTAATGACTAGATGACAAAAATTAGAATTTAGTCATCATCCCAATTATATCAAGTTTTTACGGAAAGCTGAAGATATGTGTGTTCGCAAACAACACTGAACTCTCTGGCGTACAAATGGGGTAGTGCATTGTGCGAGCCAGATTCGCGCACCGAAAGTTCAACAAACGTGTGTGTAAACAATTCATCAATTGCAGATATCGGGTCTTATTTAAAATTTTCCCATATGTCCGAGACTTTGTGGATATTGAAAGCATATATTTACAGTTGTCTCACATTTATTATGGCGGAGAACAAAAGGTAGACTACAATAATACGAGTATGACGATATCAATAAGTTCTTCCCATTTGTCCGAATTACTTTAAGTTTTATTAATGCTTATTGTAATCGTACCTCCTTTTTGAAGTCAGCTTAAAGGTGGTGAAATTAATAGTTTTTCGTTAGTGTGACACTACATGCTGAATGTCAATATTCTTCGATAAATCTTAGCACTGTATTAAATATCCGCCCTACATGTCATGTCTTTTGATAGAGTTGACATATGAGCTTGATTTTTGCGAAGTTTCAAAACAATGCACACAAATATTACTTAAATTTTATACACACACGATTCTGGGAGAAAGGGTCTTAACAGGCAAACTAGGAGTGATTTTAAGGGGGGTTTTCGACTGAAATTTCCTTTTTCGACTGACGCTTCTCCAAAAGATCCATCATAGTAAAGTATATGAGTATACAATAGAAATAAAGAATAACTAAGCTCACCTTATTATTTAACTTTTATATCTATCAAGTTTAAATACTAGATACAAGATATTAATGTATAAGTATAAAAAGTCTGTACTTGTGATGTTTATTAAATACAATACAAATAAACATGTTATTCTTGGTAGAACCTCTTGTTAGCAAAGAAGAATGCTAGATTGCTAGTAATATATTCAATATCGTCAATTTATTTCAGACACGAGAAAATTCATACAGCTCGTATCCTAACGACAGTTTCCGTACATTGTCTGTTGAAATATTTCACGATCTGCTTGTTTCGACAACAACACACACCAATTTTCTTAATAAAACAGACGGAACAGTTATTGTTCTCGAGTTGTGGATTATTACAAAATATGTCTGTAGATTCCCAACCATTAGGTCTTAAAAAACATGGACAAGCTTTAATTATTTCTAATTCCCATGTAGTACCCACTCTTGTGAACTTTGTAGGCACTGAAAGTTGTTGACGAATATTTTCCTTACTAGGGCAAATAGTGCAGCTCGGTAAATCCAACTTCCAGGAAGAAGTAAATCGATGAATCCAACTCGGCGCTACCCGCGTTTGAGAAGCTACGCAGGATATTCTCGGCCCATCTACCGCAGTGTCTTAAAACGAAAGCCTTCAAGTCGCGCGTTACCGACATAGCCCAAAGAATTGTTAACCTTATGTAGCAGTGGGCAGCACACATTGCTAGCAGGACTGACGGCCGTTGACGCGGAAAGGTCCTCGAGTGGCAGCCGCGTACCGGGAGACGCAGCGTTGCCCCCCACGAGATGGACCGATGATCTGGTGAAGATCGCGGGATGCCTTTGGGTGCGGAAGGCACAGGAACGATCGGTTTGGAGATTCCTGGAGGAAACCTATATCCAGCAGTGAGCTTCTCTTGGCTGAAATAATGATGATGGTATGTCACTCAGAGGCAGTTCCAGAATCATCCATTAATTTCAAAGGTCCTTTAGTCTTATGTCGTCTTGCACTGTCAATATGTAAAGGAACGCAGCATCAGCTTTAAGGAAGCATTAAATTTAAAACACCTTTGTGCTATCCTGAGTACATATGGTTAAACAGTCTGACATTTATTCAAACCTCCCTGCAAAGCTATATGTATTCGTTGCTTTCAAAGAAGTTATATTTCTTGCTTAAATTATTTCAGTGATGTAAATTCAGCGTAATATTCTCCCCTATATAATTGATTTAACTTTCATGTCTCTACCACTTCCCTTGAAAGGATCCACTAAGTGATTTTTGACACAGAGCGGGCCAAATTAATAGGTGGCTTCTTGTCGAATATTCTAAGTTGATCTTGAAATAACCGCAAACTTTTTGTAGTGCTTACTGTCTCACGATACCCGGTGAATCAGCTTACAAGGTAGTAGAACAAATGAAATGTAATTTTTTTTTACGAGAGCATCGGGTTAATGAAATTTGATTTGAAAGCAACTCCTTTCAACTTTTGTCAAACTTGAAGCTGGTATGACAAACCTGTCCACCCTAAGCACTCTCCGTTGATTTGAGCGCTTAAATATACGACCTCTTATTTCAAAATTTGTGAAATAATTTTTAAAAATTTATGCCTGTAAAGGTAGGTAGACAAAATAAATACGAACAACGAATTTTAATAAGATTCTAGAACAAAGTGACAAGTTTATTAGCCATGGTCATACTGCGTAATTCTTTCTACACACAGCTGTAAAGAATACGCAATTATGGAATTATGCAAGTGTCAATAACGTTTCGATAACTATTCCTTTTTTGTCCAAAATTTGCTAGAGCTGGCCAAGCATTTTTATGTCAAAAGCAATAAAATTAATGTGCTATTGAAGGACGAATGTCGACAAAAGGAAGTTGAAGTTAGTAGAATGGAGACACAGGTTCTTAAAAAGTCGCTAGATCAGGACCTAAAAACTAGCAACTTATTGCTGACTTGGGCGGTAAACTTTCTCACACGTTTAAGCAATAACTATTATGCGTATCTCCAGTTTTGCGTTCAGAGTTGAATCAGAAAAATTCACGCCAAAGTAAAGCTATGATATCTACCGATAAATTTGAGCTATTATGTGAACGAATTTCAATTCGATAAAGAAATTTAATTACTTAAATCTTTTTTATGTGGCCAGACTTACAATACAAACAAACAAAATAATTAAAAAAAGGAATTAGTTAATTATTTCCAAAAAAAAACAAAGATAAAAAATTATATTAAAGGAATCATCATCATCGCCATCACAGCTTATATACGGGTGTTTAGGCCGTACGAAACCACACTCGCCCAGTGCGGATTGGTCAACTTCATATACACCAATCCACACTGGGCCAGCGTGGTTTGACTAAGGCCTAATCGCCCTACCATAACCAGTTAGGGTAGGCTCGTGCCCCTCAGTGGGGACGTATATTAGCTGTGATGATATACACCTTTGAATTTCACCGCCGAAGGAACGTCGGATACATATGAAACTCGAAAAACGATGCAAGCACTGCTGCTTTGCGGCAGAAATAGGTAAGATGGAGGTACCCAAGCGGGCAACCCTGGTACAGAGTCTCCCTCCGGTAAGATAGATCGTGGGAGAAATCGGTCTTGGAAAAGAGACTCAGAGTTCATGATCGCTTATAGCAAGGTTATACAATATTAAAACACAGAAACTGCTCTTGCTGCGTATAGTGCCACCCAGCTCTCAGTGCGGTTCTAATATTGTTTTGAGTGATCATGGTTGGAGGCGAAAGTGGAGAGTCCTAGAGGGAGACCACAAATGCAATTTGGATGAATGTAGAGCAATATCAAATTAGATAGCGCAATCTCGAGGTGGCCCAATTTCAAACTGTTTGAAAATGTCTGCGAAGGGGAAGAGAAAGATATCTACGTGGAAGTATCTACGGATTATATATAAACTAAGTCATAAAATATTTATTTATTTTATTTATTTATTAGGTTCATCAACGACTGTTACATCGATACATAAGAATAACATACAGATAATACTAAGGTGACACTATCTTAATACACAATCAATTATAGACGAACACAGCTTGCATTAGTGTATATACGATGCAGTAGAGGTTAGTCCGTCCATTACTCCTAAAACACTCCCTCAATATCAGAAGAAATGGACACATACCTTTGAGGAAGCATCTCAGGTGCAATAGTAATGAAATGATAATAATATTAATATCAAACTAAAGACAAAATAGAGAAAGATACAACGGCAAAAAGGTAAGCAATTAAGAATAATATTACTGCTTACATAGATTGTCGATTGTCACAAACAAAAGAGAAAAAAAAAACAAATATTATCCACTCGTACTAGCTACTAGTAGGCAACTTCCTGATAATTGATTTAATAATATGTCTATTAAGTTTATTTTACTGTAAATATTTTAGGAACGAAAAAGAAAACGGTACTCCGAAAGGAAACTGCAAATAAAGACATAACTGCCGCTAGACTAAACAAGCCGCTTAGGAAGGCGGTCTTTTTTAATTAATACTGCTATGATACATGTATAGTTTTACGTTCCATTAAATGGCGTGGATATGGTTGTTATTAAAAAATTAAGTGTATTATTATTTAAATTAGCTTTATTTATAATTTAGTTTTAGCTCATTTTATATTTAGCTCTCTTATTTTATTACTTAAGTTATATTGTAAATAAATTTTCTATTTACCAGTATAGTGTATAGTGTGGGATTTATAAAAAAATATATATACTGTAAATGTATGATACCGGGTGTTGAACAGGATGTCCGGGGTTCGATTCCTCTTGGGGGCGTATTTCTGCTCAGTTTGGTTGGTGGTAGGGTTACTAAGCTAGCTACCGCCGCCGCCGTATTACCTAAGATTGTCGCCATAATAATGTTAATAACAATGTTGTGTTCCGTCAATAATAGAGGTAAGATATCCAGTTCCTCATTTGTTGAGGAGACCAGTAGCCCAATTCTGCTAATAAGTTACAGCCGAATCGAAACTAAACCGTTGTGATCGACCAATCGGAGCGCGTATATTGCCTTTCAACTGTTCGATGACGTGATAATGTGGCGCTCTGATTGGTCGAATACAAGGGTTTAATTTCGATTCGGCTATAACTTATTAGCAGAATTAGCCTGCAGGTGAAGATCGTTTCCACTCGATCTTGTTATCACTTACTAACAGGTGAGATGAAGAAAAAGAGCTTCCCTGTCGTATGAAAAAAAAATCTTACAGTTTTGATTAGTAATTCTTTGGATTAACCAAAATAAGTAGGTAATTGTAAAGCTGTTATTTAAGGGGACGATATTTTGGATTTTTACTTTTGAGAGCTTCTAGCTTAACATGACGTCTGTGTGAAGAGTGGTAAAAAAATAAAAATGAATTATGAAAACTGAATGTTTCAGTCCTTCGCCGTTAAGAGTTGCGGTGAAAATTACTTTTATCGATTTAACTAATTTAAAGTGTTTGTAACTAGTCCAAGAGGTTTGACTGCCACAGATGTGATTACTTTTCGTAATAACGTTATATTCTATGAAAATGAAATTGCCAAGTCTTGCGTCCCATCTTTACAATTTGCTGCTAACTCTACAAGACAATTCGGCGATGCCGACGAACTATAACAGGAATTATTATCCGAGCCAAGCATTGTTGGGCTCGTTTACTTCAAAGATACTTCTGACTTTGCGGAGTAAACACCCGGCTATTTGATATAAATTTTCTCTCCAATTTGATGGCTAGTTTGCAAACTTTAAAGGGATTAGGCTGGTTAATGACATTTATTTAAGACCTTTGGCTGGCGAATTATCGTACAATACCTACTTGTTTGAACAAAAACAACTTAGCCAGTCGTAAAATTCTTCACAGGTCGTAACACTTGAAAAAATTATTAACTAAATTTCATTTTAAGAATTGGCGTTGAATATCTTTGGAGTAACTGAAAAAACTAACATACTTTGTCCTGTTTTATAAACATGATTAAAATTTTCTACGAATCGTTTTGTTCAAATATAAAAAAATTCTTTGTTTTACTATAAATACTTAGATAGTAATGCTTATATTTTTTATGCTTTCCTAAACTAATAAGAGATTTTTAATAGTAACCTTACAAATCAATTATTAATTGAAAACTAAACCTAAACAAAGCGAACACTAAAAACTAACTATTATTCAAAACTACCAATAATAAAAACCGGCCAAGTGCGTGTCGGGTCACGCGCAGTGTAGGGTTCCCTAGTTGCAAATGCCAACTTTGAGTTCACACTAACACCTCACAACGCGTTGCTATTAAATTAGGCATTATTATTATTATTAAAGCTGCAATGATTTTATATTTTCTTAACTTCACGTGGTTCGTAAATTTATATTCATTACTAATTTTACTTTTCCGAGTACATTTTATAAGTTGGTCGTCTATAACTTTTTAGTTTGTACTTATTACTCAACTCTGATAGTTTTCCTTTAAGCTTCGTTATATATTCTACTGTTGTAATTTTTTTCCATGTGTCCATATATAACCGATTAGCAGATAGGGGGGGGGGGGGGGGACACTTATCTCAAAAAAAAAATTGCCAACCAAATATTTCAGAAACGGATCCCTAAATCGAAAAATGGTGTTCTAAACCTTAAAAATTTTTTAAAGGCCTATTCAACAATACCTAACACGATGGGTAAGTCGAGAAAAAATTTTCAATATTTATTTCTATCTCTTATTTGGCATGATTAATATAAATACCCATACCAAATTACAGCTTTCTAGTGCTAATAGTCTCTGAGTAAAACCGCGGACAGACAGACATACAGACATGGCGAAACTATAACGGTTCCTTGTTTACTACGGAACCCTAAAAAGAACTTACTATCAGAATAACGTCAGCCCTTGACATAGACGTATGACACAGACAGCATGCCAAAGAAAGCCTCTGCGCAAGAAAGCTGCTTGCGTGAAGGTCTGCTTGTGTGTGGCTTCCCTCAGACGCTTGCTGAGTTGTCCGTAGAGTCCATAAGCGCCTTGACCTCAAGGAGTAAGGATTTCGACATCAAAGGAAATAAAATCGTACTAAGTGCTAAGGAAGGGCGTTTGTCAGCGTCAATGTGTGGGTCTGGAGTCACATATCGCCAGGGACGGTGGCAAGCCCCAGATGGAATGTCGCTAATAGCATGGAGGACTGTGCGTTAATATAGGATACTCCATATATTATGAATCGAAATTTGTGGCGCGACATGAAGGAGGCCTACATTCAGCATTGGACGGATTATACGTGTTCATGTTAATTGATGCAAATAACCTAAAAAATAAGGTAATAATTATAAAACAACCAGCTACATCATAAAGTTGAAATAAAACAAAATCTAAATCTTAAGAAAATACAAACAACAATACTTTCCACTTAATACACAAAAAGCATGAACAATATTATTCCGAACACCAATCTTTCAGCTGGTTACTTATTCATTTTCACATAAAAAATGTTGATTCAGGGAACGAGATAAATCTGGGTCTATTAATAATTTATGGAGACATCTGTGATTTTAAGGCTCTGAATTGGAAACAAGTCACAACATATGGCGAAGGAGTTTATGATCAATATAAAAATTTATTGCAATCATAACACACGCATATCTGGAAGATTGGTATTAAGGCTATGGCACCATTGATTGCGTACTTACAGAGTAATATACATTTAATAATGGTGCTCTTTGAACCCCTCGATGTTACTACGTAGAACGTAAAAACGCCTTTGATTATATTATTGCTGATTCGGCTCCATGGTGCTGTGATTTTACAGTTTGATCGCGAAGAAGCCAAAATAATTTTATTACGCACCCTCGTCGAACACTTGCGAAATTGATTTCGGCCCTCCATGGCTTTTTCACTAGATACGACCCTTAACTCTTTTCATACCACTTCTGATTTTTTAGAAAACGCTACGTGCCCAAGGCAGTTACAGTAATCGATTGCGTAAATTCTAATAATTATTTTATTGAGACTAGAACCTGATACCTCAACCGTATTTTGTGGTAAAAACATTACTTAACTAAAATTTTGTCATTTGTTGATGGATTATTACGCTCTATTTGATTTTTAGTCGTATTTCACTTTGAAACTAAAAACTAGCACGACACAGCATCTTTTCAACAGTAAGTTTTTTCGTTAAGCTTGTGATTTTCGTTTTTAGGGTTCCGTACATCAAAAGGGAGAAAAAAGGGAAAATACGATAAACGATCACCTCGTTGTGGCAGGCGAAGGCAGGTATTCGCACAAACAATGCCCGTTTAGTGACCCTGCCGTGGAAGCCTGCGTGCACGGTTGGCCCCGTGCACGCCGCCGTAAGGCCTTCCGTCTGCGGACAAAAATACACAAAATCTTTAGCCTCGCAGTTAAATCTACGCCTCCGCGCCATTTCATAGTCTTTTCACGCGGCTGAAATAAAGCCTGTTTTATTATTATTTTCAATTAAAAAATTTTAGCTTCAATGAACCTCTAAATATAGAAATCCACAACAGGATCCAAGGAAGACGTAAGAATGTCTTTGTAATGATTTAAGAGCCTCGCCTGTGCCAACAATCAATTACCGCGACCGTACTTAACTCCACCAAAGATATTCGTTAGAAGCTGAAGCACCTTGGGCTATCCCCAAGGTTGGCGTTAGGGGTCATCACGACTTAATTGGATTAACCGAAACGCACCGATTGAAGTGTCTCCAAACTCACTTCTATTTTTATTGCAATTCGTGCAAGTTTTAAACTGAATTTCATCTAAATCATAACTAGAACCTCAAAAAAGAAGAATCAGAATTTATTCAACCCTACTTCACTATAATATAATGCAGTTACGTTGCTTTTCATCTGTCTAAAATTTCTACTTATATATTTTAATAATATTTATGACTACAAGTTTTAGAGTCGACTTGGATGAACGCACACGATCGACTATCGGTACTATTAATTGATTGATCGACCATCGAAAAGTTATACCTACGCCAATGGTAGGTATTATTATCTATTTTGTACTATCGGTGACCGATTCTTTGACGGTAGAAAATGAAACTTATGGAGTTCTACGTTGCAACGCTCACGAGTTACAAAAAGTTGGTCTAAAAAATCGATGAATTCCAGCCGACCCGATTATTGACGAAAAATAAAAAGTTCGTAAATGTACGAGTAGGTATTCGAAAAATCAGTCAGAAATCGGCCTACTATCGGTCGATAGTCGGTCGTGTGCGCTCGCGCTTAACCATACCTACTAGAGCAGCTCTGTCCAATTGCGCTGTAGCTGTAACTTTATCTCGCACATCCCTCGTAATTCCCACAAATACTGTCTTCTTGTAACTATTTTTACCTCTCAAATTATAAGGTAACTTCTTGTTACTATTTTTACCTATCAGATTAAAAGGGCGTATAGAAAAATAGAATGAAATAATCTTCTCGCGACCTCTTTTGTGATTTGTCGACATCCTAAGAGTAAAAATTATGAAATTGAACATGGCCACAGCGTAATTCTTCGAGCGATCCTACCTACTAGACCCGTAGCGCTAGGTTTTTAAGTTCCAAAAATATTAAAGTTGTTTGTTTTTCGCATATAGTTTCCAGACCGTTTGCCCAACCTAATAAATTATTTTGTGTCATTCTAGGTACTTGCATAGGTAGAAATTTAGGTATTTGTCTTTTCAATCAGTATTGGTCGAAAATAAAATTAGAGATGAAAATTTAACTTTCATTGTAATAACGAAGTAGTAACTGATGTGCATAGGCATTTTGTGTCATCTCTGTCCACGAGAATCTTAATTTTTAAACAGTGGCTAACATGTCGCCCAACTACCTCTTAAAGAATATTACAATAGGTAAAATAGATATTATGCGCTTTAGGATACTAGTATCTGTTGTTTAAAATATTTTGTGTCAAATTCATCCACGGCGTGTATAGATATTTTATTATTTTACTACAACACCCTGTAAAATCCTTAAAATAAAATGCAAGTTATTAGAGTTTACGTGTTTCCAATTATTATTTTGTAACAAGACCCTATTCATAATTTGTGTTGTTTTTATCCACGAAATCTTTTTATTTTAAAAAATACCAGACTTCTTTGCGCTAAGGGCGAGCGCGGGGAAGCGCACAGGCGTGGGGGGCAGGCACCGGCCCACCGGCCAATCACACGCGCGCGAGGCACGTGCTGTTTGTTTACATTCGATCTATGCAATTGCAAGTAAAGTTGCAACAAACAAGTGCGTGCGTTATTCTGAGTTTTATCATTTTGCAGACTAAAATGGAGAGTGAAAATAAATGTGTTATATGTGGTCTAATACTAGACATTAATACGGTAATCGTCAAAGAAAGAGGACTATTAAAGTTTGTGGAATCCAGCATTGTTAAGGATGACGGAAAAGCAGATTGTTTTAAGGGCCGTGCTGAAATAAAACTCCACAAAACTTGCCGAAATACATATAATAATCCGAAATGTATTTAAGCGGAAAAAAAGAGGAAAAAGAAAGATTCGGAAAAAGTATTAGAACCAATCAGCGACTTCGACTTCCAAAACAAGTGCTTGTTTTGCGACAAGGATGCGTCTATAGGAAGGTACACATTTGTTCATTAAATTGCGGATATAAAAGTCAATTGATACTTAATATGATAATAAGTATATAATTTATTTATGAGCGCTTCGCATAGTAGAAATCGTACCAAGTACCAACCGAACGAAGGTGAACAGTGCGTACGGCGGGCGCGGGCATGTTGCGCGTACTATTATCTATTCTGTGGCGTCGGCACACCCCGGACACTCCATACAACGTTCGCAAATCAATTACCTATTACTACTACTAAAGCAAATGACGTTCGTACACGCGCAAATGTGTGCGTGGAATCTAGTAGGGCTGAGTGCGCGGTTATCAATCGAAATGACGCGAGAAGTGCAGCAACTGCCTTCTCTTTTACCCGCATAGCGCTATCTCTGTTATCGGCCGGCGCTCGCGTCTACTCGATGAACGTGAAGTGTCGCCATGCCCGAGCGATCGCGCGCGCCCTTGTTTATGTGTCAGTGATGTCTACAACGAAGTGACGGGTGGGGTGAGGTATTTGAAATGAGTGCGAGGAGGTGAGTGGCCGTTCTGTACGTAGTACTATTATCTATTCTGTGGCGTCGGCCCACTTCGACCGCAACGAATAGGTACCTAGTGTGTGTTTTATTCATTTCTATGTTTATCGTGCATGAAATTGACACAAATTTACAATGTCGATTTTTCATGCAATTATTGTAAAAAAAATTTTAAGCGTTTTTAGCTTGGAAAAGGAAAATAATTAAAAATCTTAAAATTGCATCATCCAACTTGGCACAAATTTATAAAATAGGCATATGTAAGGGATCTGAGATAGGAAATAGTTATTTCATCAATTGTAAATTTTTTTTCGCAGTGTACTTACATACTGACCCAATGTCAGTTTGCTCTGGATGAAGATGACACAAACTGGGTTTGCACACTCCGCAGGCTCTCCTAGATATGGTACCATAATTATTTTAAACTTTAAATAAATTTTGCCAGTTTTAATTTGAATATAAATAATCAATCACAAATCATCGAATTACTGAAAATGCAAGTACCAGATGTGACACAAAACGCAATAATAAGCTTCATAGGTACGACTGCATCGACATGCAAAAAATAAACAACTTTAGAATGTTTGAAACTTATGATATCAAAAAAGCCTAGCGCTATCGGTCTATACATCCTATCTATTACTATCTACTTACATCCTACCTACTTACAACTTAAACTTCTTTTAATGTTGAAACTCAGTTTGCTGTCAACTCTCGAATTTTTTAATATTATGAGTCCCTGCCCTATTTATTGTGGATGATAAATACAAGCTACTTCTACAAGCTACATGGGAAGATTGTTGGAAAGAGAAGTACTGACAGGAGGTGGCACTCAGGATAAACTGCGAAACTAGTTCGGCTGCAGTACTACTTCAATATTCGGAGCAGCAGCTTCAAAAATTAAAATTGTCATGATGTTGTCCTACTTCCGATAGGAGAGGAACTATAAGAAGAAGAATCCCTGCCTATTCACGAAAAAGTTAATATTTGTCTTCATAAAGAACAGTTTTGTTTATGGTCGGTATCAGTCTAAAATAAACCATGCTGTGTACACACAATAAGCACAAAGAAACTGTTACTATAAACAGCAAACAACTTTTATGGCGAGCAGACAAGCGCTTACTTTATTCCGCGATTAATGAATAATCGACCTGTATCCATAAAACTAAAATTAAAACAAGTAATATTAAAACTGAAATGTACTGTAATATTAAAAGTAGTAGATTTTTTACCAAGGAAGCAAACAACTTTTTATAAGGCGAGAAAGTTTATTCTTTCGCTCCTCTCTGGATTCATTACGTCACTCGAACTTAAAATAGTGTTGCGCCCGAGGTGGATACTCCATTATTTATCACCATCTATGGGAATATAAATGAAACTTATGAGTAAGAATACACGTTTATTTATTCAGTTAGGGACAAACAGACAAGAGAAAGAAAAACAAAACTAATAAATATAAAACTCTCTTTGGTGATTGGAACTTTTACCGACAATATCGACATTCTAAATACAAATAACTTTTGGTCTTTATGGGATAGTAAAGCTATTATTATGTCGGATAACAAATAATTATAAGGGATTATATTATTATTATATGGGATAATATAACAGGGAACCCTGTTTACAAGAAACTAAATAACATCTTTCGAATGGTGTGATAAAAAAATATTTTTTGTGTAATTTTTTAAAGATATTGTGTGTGTAGTTCGTTATTGCTTGTGAAATTATTTATAACATAATATTGTATTTTACTCACCTATATTTACTCGACCGTGACGAATCAATTATTTCTAAAGTATCACACACAAACCCCAGAGGATTAAATGGCACTCAAATTCTCAATAAAGAAAAGCCATTATGGAGAAGGAACTTAATTTTTTTATACAACTAAGTTGGCAAACAAGAATACTGCCAGTTAATGGTAAGTGTAACAGTCACCTACAGTACATGTGGTTCTGATGAGATTCCGTTGAGTGATGATTCTCCCACAGTGTACGTTGCAAACTTGTGGCATAAGATGTAAGGTCACGGTACCCAGTAATTTCACTGCCATGTCTTATCAAACCGGAACACAGCAATGAAAGCACTGCTGCTTTGCGGCAGAAATAGGTAAGACGGAGGTACCCAAGCAGGCGATCCTGAGCAGTTATATATTTTTTTAATTAACCTATATTGTACCATTGCTGGGCAAAGGTCTCCCTTAATCCACTCCACAGATCACGATCCCTAGAACTCTCCGGCCATTGTGGAAGTGAAGCATCCAGGTCGTCACGCCAACACTTTCTGGGCCTGCCCCGACTTCGACATCCGTCTCGGGGTTTCTGTTGCGTGGCTACTTTAGCCCACCTATCTGGATGCATTCGCTCGACATGCCCCGCCCAATCCCATTTCAGCAAAGCCGTCCTCTCACCCACGTCTGCTATTTGGGTTATGGAACGCAAGTCGGTGTTCCTTATTCATTCCAGATATAGAGTTCGAGCAGTTATATAGTGTTCCGATAATAAGAGATAGACGGCTCTAAGACGTGTAGTTGATGATTCCGAATATCGCAAATTTTCACATTGACCCTTATTATATCCAAGAAAATCACCCTGCTCTAAATAAATAAGCCTCATAAATTATGAAAACTGATTTTTTTTATCTGCGTAGATTTATTTCTTACGAGGACTTGGATAAAGAATTATAGCCAATTGGCTTCGTCGTCCCATTATATAACCAATAATTTAAGAGCTTTCAATTTAACAATGCCGCTATGTAAACAATATCTCTTTGCTCATATCTCGTTTGGCCAACAACATTCAAAATTGGCTTCATTAATATGCTGATCGAGGGCTAATAATCTGTCATTGGATTATCTCTTGTACATAATAAGTTAGTTACAAGAAAGGTCATTCGAGATAAGCAGAAATGAACAGGCTATTTGTATTCAATGTCGGCAATAATCAGGAGGATAGTATTTCCCAAATGTAAAATACGAGGTTCTATTTTTTTCTACAATTATTATATTTATACCTCAATACAAAAGTGTACTTAACACATATTAATTTTAAAAAATGAAGTCGGTGCCAAGCAAATGATCACCTCGAAAGTCTTAAAAATATAAGAACAATTATGTAGTTACTTAAAATTTGGCACCAACTTCAATATAAAACTGTGATGTTGTATGTATTCTTATATTATTTATGACTTTAAAGTCGGTTTTAATTTTTGATGTATTTTTTTAATTAAAGCTATTGATTGAAATTGTAAAAAGTAAGTGCTCAAGTGGGAATTTTGCTGCATACTTAATGAACGACTGACGTTTAACTATTAATCATATCTATTAATAAATTTATATTATAACTGACAATGTTTCAATAGGGCATCGTTAAACAAAAACGCAAAAGTAAAAAAGTATCGAAATCATAAATTGGAAACATATTGATACAAGCACCTCTTGATAATTTTATTTTCTGGTTTTACATACAAATTAAGTAATTACAACTCTCTATAATAACTTTAACATCGTGTCGGGTAGGTTATTAGGATTTAAGGGTAGCCATTATTAAATGTATGCGAACTATTTGGATATTTGCGATCGGCTCGAATTCAAATTCCTTCTAAACCCATTCAGAGATGTTTTGTGAATCAAATAAACTATTGGATCTGGACGTAGATAGTTTATTTTCTGTTGAGTTGTGATTGAATTTGAATGCTTTGCCATGGCAGCGATATTGAAGTACTATTTCTTCCATTAGTATTCAACATTTCAAATGTCATGTGGACAAACAACAATTCTATTTCCCAAACACACAAAAATCTTTGTAACCTGTACTAAAATATTATTATCATATAACATTAGAAGAATTGTTAGATAAGGATTCTATGTATGTATTTCTTTCTTTAATATTCGGTTCAGAAAATCCGGAAGGTGAAACAAACTAATTTGTAATTTAACTTTCATATACAGGATAATTTTTAATGAATCAACAACCTCCCAGGGGCTGATTCTAGTGCTCAGATGCAGCAACTTTTTGTATGGGATCAACATCGATATCTCAAAAGAAAAAACACTTCTCCATACAAACTAGGTTAGCTGATCGAGACTTTAGTTTGGGAAAGTGATAAAAAATCTGTCTAAATAGGTATGACAACAAGATGATATGATTATCAGTTTGTTATATATTTATATATCTATATTTATGTTTATAATATTTATATATTTTTGTACTTAGTATTTATCTTTATTTAGTACTAGCTGTGCCCGCGAACTACGTTTCGCCATCAAAATACTTAACACAGTGTTTAGTTTTTTCCTCCATTTTATTCCATAATGATTCAACTTTATTCTGCCTTTCTTGAGCATCGGCCTTTTCGAAATTAGGACAATTTTCGTAGGTTCGTAATGCTCTTTTTCTAACAGCCCACAAAATTAAATACATTACATATTACTATAAACACTAAGTATAATTTTTGTTTTAGAGACATTATTGATATTAATAAATTCTTCTTCAGTAAAAAGAACTACACAGTTGCAAGATTAATCTTTATCGTATTCATGTTTCGAATTAAAATAAACAATTGTTAATAAATTAGAACTGTATACGAATAAAGTTTAGATTTTATAAAGGGTGTTGGTAACACCAACAAAATATAAGTATTTTTTGGATATGACAACTTGGCCAATTTTGACTGGTCGTACAGTAAGCTCCTTGTCAAGCTATACTGTTTGACCTTTGAACCTATGTCGCTCGTAATACTGGCGGTTTTCGTAGAGTTAATGTATAGCATGAATGGGGGTTTACTGTACAAATACGTTTTCCGTATTCGATATCCGATCACGGAATACGGACACGGAGTTTCTTGAACGTAGCGCAGACGTTCGTTTCTTCTCATTCGGGATTTCTACCATTCTACCTAAACGTACGTACAGAACGTGTTCCGTTCGTAATAAAAACGAACGTGTGCGGCAGTCAATGAGTATTTTGTATAGATTTGATGCATTCGGATGCCCGCATTCAGAAAAAGAATTTATGCGGTTAGCCTTAAAATGTATTGAGACTTCCGTTTTTGTAACGTGTACTGTGCAATATAGTGTTGCTGGCATAGTTCGGTTAGCAAACTCGCCGTGATGACTAACATCCAATACACAAACTTGGAGTTATCGTTAGTTCACGATCCTTGCATTATCACGGTCTTGAAGGACACTAAACACAGGTAACATCTAACTTCGAACATCCAATAGGCCCCGAAGCGGTTCTCAAACTTTTTTGGTGACGGAACTGTTGGAGAGTTTGGTATAAACTCTATGGTAGCTTTAGCTTGTCACTATGTTTTTTGAAATTGCTGAACATTCGTTGTGTTCTACTTCTATACAATATAGAACTTCATCCCGAGACATATTGTTTAATTCACGGCTTTTCCAACTTGGTAGCAGAGCGTGGTTTTTTGCAAAGCGAAATACTTGACGGAACCCTAAAATAAAACAATAGTTTTTAAAAGTATATTCTTTATTAATAAGCATAATAAAAGTTCGACCAGAGAGGGTGTTTTGATTTTTCTAAATTATTGCGGAACCCTTATTGTGTAGCGGAGAGTCCTAGGGTTCCGCGGAACACACTTAGAGCATGGCTGCTCTAGGTACCCTTCAGGGCCTACTTTCATTTAATACCCCTATTGCTGGGTTTGAAAAGCAACTGTTATCCGTCTTTTTTGAGCGGCGGCCATGTTGAATTTACGTCAACGTTGCTACGTTCATAGTGCTCTACTGATCAAGGCCTTTCATTTGATACCCATATTGCTGGGCTTAGAAACGAACTTTTATCAGTTTTTTTTTTGAGCAGTGGCCATATTGAATTTTGTGCTATTTTCCTAGGTTCATAGTGCTCTACTCTTCAATCTAGTCGATTTTGCTAGGTTCCTAATGCTCAACTCTTCAAGGCCTAACTTTTATCCACCTTTTTTGAGCGGCGGCCATGTTAAATTTATGTCAATGTTGCTAGGTTCATAGTGCTCTACTCTTCAAGTCCTTTCATTTGATACCCATATTGCTAGGTTTGGAAACTAACTTTATTCCACCTTTTTTGAGCGGCGGCCATGTTGAATTTATGTTAATGTTGCTAGGTTCATAGTGCTCTACTCATCAATGCCTTTCATTTGATACCCATATTGCTAGGTTTGGAAACTAACTTTTATCCACCTTTTTTGAGCGGCGGCTATGTTGAATTTAGGGCGATTTTCCTATGTTCATAGTTCTCTACTCATCAAGGCCTTTCATTTGATATGCATATTGCTGTGTTTGGAAACGAACTTTATCGGCAGTCATGTCAAATTTAGTCAACGTGGCTAGGTTCAATGTGTTCTACTCTTTAGGTTCTTCGTTCGATATCCATGTTCCATGGGTGGATCCAAAAAAATGTGATCCGTCATTTTAGACATTATGATCAAGAGTCCCGTCCCGTCCCTCTACGCGTAACCCAGAACATTGCAGTCAGATATTTTTTTTAATTATCAATATTAATCTATTACTTTTAATAGTTTGAAATGGATGAAAGAGTTTGATTCCTTAGTCCTAATGTAAAAACATATAACACCTTTCAAAATACCTTGAAAAGAGTATCTTCATTTTTCTACATTTCAAATATTTCAAAAATTGTACCGATTTGGTGAAAATTAGTCAAGAATTAAACCAATCTACAAATTTTATGGTCACTCGATAAGTATTATCATAAAAAATGCTTTATACATTGCTTGTATGGCTTGATCTTTTTGCCTTACCACCACGGTACGACATAAGAAAAAGACAATTTGGTTGGCGAAATCCAGTTGGGCACAGCCATTAACAGAAAATATTAAATTTTATTTGTACTATGTGAAACACTTCATTCCTGCCTTTTAATTTTCGAAATCCAATTACTTAAGATCAGGCTGTATGGCGTAGTTCCATTGCCTTTCCTTCGTGGAAGAAAATACCTTCTCTCTGTACTATGTGACAGACTTGTCAAAATAATTTCACGTGCGCCATGTTGTTTTTCTACCTAAAGCCAATTCGAAAATTTTATATGGTATTTTTTCACTAAAAATAAAAAGTGAATTTAAACAAACAAAATTATGCCTAAATGTTCTTCCGGAAAATTCTAAGCATTGTGGTGTAAGCCATATCAAATTCTGTCCAGTAGTTTCGGAGATCTTTCCGGACAAACAGACAAACAAACAAACAAACAAACCAACAAACAAACAATTTTTTTTAAAACTATTCTATCGTGTTCTGCTAATGATTTTAAGGCGACCTGTGTATTTTTTTTCTTAATATTTCGCAATTACAGATTTTTGTACCCCTACGATTTTATTATATATAGAGATGTTGTTACTTGTTGTGTCAAGTTTTTTTAGTTATTATTTTTTTCCAATTCGTACACCGTCAACAAAATTTTTCTCACATTTTACGGGTTGACTGGTAGAGAATGCCTCAGGCATTAAGTCCGCCCCTGTACACTTTATTTATGCTGTACGAAAGTTTAAATAAATAAATAAATAAAATACGCAAAAAAGAAATTTATTGTCTGTGTTGCGTTTCTTATTGTTACGATTTCAAATCAATATACAGGATTATTTATAATGAATCAACAACCTCCCAGGGGCTGATTCTAGTGCTCAGATGCAGCAACTTTTTGTATGGGATCAACATCGATATCTCAAAAAAAAACACTTCTCCATACAAACTAGGTTAGCTGATCGAGACGTATGGGAAAGTGGATTTTTTTTGCGATTTCGATGTTGGTCCCATACAAAAAGTTGTTGCATCTGAGCACTAGAATCAGCCCCTGGGAGGTTGTTGATTCATTAAAAATGACCCTGTATATTGATTTGAAATCGTAACAATAAGAAACGCAACATAGACAATAAATTTCTTTTTCGCATATCCAGATTTTTTATCAATTTACGATTATGCATTTACGTGAAAATGGTGCGACTTCTGTTACACTGCCGGTCGGCTGCGCGGATCGCCCAACCCGGTTTATATGGAGAGACAAAGCCATTATCCCACTGTGACGACCCATTTCCAGTCGATGTGTCACAGCGACGAGTATTTGAACAGCCTCTAAGGATCAGGAGCTTTGATCCGTGGTAAGAACAAACTGTGACATGTTTGCGTGATCTTTATTTGACGCTTACTGAACTTTTTGCAGATAACGCACAGTAAGCTCCCATTCAAGCTTTACGTTTACACTACGAAAACCGCCACTATTACGAGCGACATAAGGACGGTCGAAAGGTCAAACAGTATAGCTTGACAAAGAGCTTACTGTACCTACTGCCTTCAATAAAATGACAATGAGACAAATAGCATAAAATAAGTAGAAGGATACTTCCTTTAAAAATAATTAGAAGTGGGGAAACGTTGATTGATCGTATAAATTTCGTGAATATTGAAGAAAAATAGCTCCATCTTGCTCTCAGTGCGGTTTCAATATTATTTTGAGTGATTATGGCCAATCGCGCTAATTTGCAGTTCGAACGTACCGCTGAGGTTCAATTCCAATCCAGTTTTAATAACAATTCAACTTTGGACAAAATTGGTATCGCGCTAATTTCTACATGAGAGTAGAACCGCAAGCGAAGCAGTAGGAACTCTAGAGATAAAAGATAGAGAGAGAGAGAGAGAGGGGGGGGGAGAATAGAAAAACACTCAACACTGAAAAAGCCATATGTACTTCAATCCAAAAAAGCGTCGCATGAATTTTGTATTTTGACAGCGGTTGCGTTCCAACTTCAATCGGGTTACGTTCCAACCTCCTGTCAAATCATTACCGCGGTCATAAAAGTACGAAATGTCATAAAAGTTGTAGTTCAGTTGTAGTTCAATTATAATCAAACTGCATTTACTTATCACGATTGGGCTCATGGGCTCATTCATCACCTTAACCCATGCCCTACCGGTAGGCACGGGTCTCTCCTTAAGTAGATCTTAAGGATTTTGAGGGAGTTGGGTTACTGCATCACGCTGGTCTAAAAAATAAATACTGTATGTTTCAAGTTTTCTTTCTTCGCAGATGTATAATTGTGATAAAGTTCCTTATTTATTTTAATTAATTTATCATTAAAATAAAAAGCTTAAAGCTAAGCAAAGTCCCACAAAACTGTTTGCAAAGTTTGTATAGTATACAAGGTGAGATAAACATAAACAAAGTTAGCTAATTATGCTAAAAAAACAAACTTTCAAAAACATTACCTCTCAAGTTTCAATAAGACCATAAAAAATACAATTTGTCAAAAAAAAAACAACTATTTTAGATTAGTTTTTTAGAAATTATTCGAATTCGTCTGAAATACTAAAACTCCATGTCATTGTTTTAAATTCAAGTTGAATGAAAAAAAACAAAATAATGTCTCTATTGCAAAAATTGACTCACAAATGTGATAATTATGCAAACATGCAATATCCATTGCAATAAACATAAGTAAAAAGGTAAATACAACTTGGGCCCTTTACGCAATCCGTTTTTTTAACAATACGGTAGCGATGCAGATGCGCTAGCTATATGGCTATATAGCTACTGTCAACTTAGTATTTTACAACACCATACTTTTACCTTACACCATGCTTTTTTTTTCAACAATACCCTATAGTGAAACAACAAACAAGTCAAGTCAAGTTATAGGCCCTTCACACAATGCGATTTTTTAATACTACGGTAGTGATGTGATCGTGCTAACTATCTGGCTAGCAACTGTCATCTTAGGCCCCATATAATGCGATTTTTTCAATAATAAAGCGCTCAACACACGGGACGCGTGACGGTAACGAAACTGCGGTAAGCTATTGACTGTAAGAAAATTATAAATTTGTAAACCCAGGAACAGTATTTTTATAAAATTCACTCTTAACTCCTCGTGTCTATTTAAAATTACCTTCAATAATAATAATTTATGTGCCTATAATTAATATACATACATATAATAACGTGTAATATTTACTCTAATTTAAATAATTCCTTCACTCCTGTAGTACTAGCCAATGGGAATGTTTCTTGTATCTACTTAACTATAAATATGCACGTTAAATATTGAAAACCTACTTCCTAAGAAGAACTTGTTTGGTGCACCTCTTGGGAACGGACTTTTCCTCTAAGCAAACTTTATTAGCGTCGAAGCACGTAAGTAGTGCCGGCTTGGTCATAAAAAGACGTGTTTATAAAGGACTATGAAATGTTCGGTCTATATCACATCAGATAATATTATGATTTTAAAAATCATTAGCAATTTGCCATTGTCAATTTAGCTGATCGGTTCGGCTGAATAGCTGTTTTTTTATATTTACTTGTTATTTATATACACACGAAAAAGCTAATAAATAAAAAAATAATCGACCTTACCTTAAAAAAAGTTTATAATTGTGGTAGTTTTAGTGGACAAATATCTAGATCGCTAGGACTGCTCGGGTCAAACTAATAACTGACGTATACGTCAGTTATAAGTTTAGGTATATTTTTAGGGATTTGTTATGTTTATTAGGTATAAGTATTTGTAAAAAAAACTACCACAACTATAAACCTATTTTGAAAGTAAGGTCTATTGTTATTAATTAATTTGCTATTTCATTTATATATACTTTTTAGTTGGAACTTTATTCTTGTTAGAAGTTTATTACTGGTTTATTATTCCTAGTGTTGAAAACGTAATTGAGAATCAACACTAACAATCTTTAAAATATTAGAAACTTAAATATTTAATGATTTTGAATTACCTGTCAATGATACCCCACTAAATAGCAACTTTAATCTTTTACTATTTTACATTATGGTATCTGATAGAGACAATAAAGCAATCAATGTAAAATAATAAATGTAACAAATCGACTCAGTAATAGCTTGAAATTACGACTTACTTTGATGATACTTTTTCCGTAATAATATGATTGATCATGAAATAAATTCAAATATATGTCAATCTTTAATTTCGCAATAAGCGTAATTTTTCAATCACTATCGGTTAGGACGTTTGTTTTCAATTGGTTAGGAAGATTCACGTTAGTTATGATGATGAATCTTCAAATTTGACGTTTTGAAAATTAACGCTTTTACTTTATTACTATTGTTTCGATAAGGCGTAATAATATTATAGGAGGTGCTACGTCAAAGAGCAACGCCCTTAAGTAAATATCATTATCAAACGGCCTCCTCATATAAATCCACGTTAATGCTGTTTCAAACTGATTAATTAACATAATAATATTGTTTCAAGACACGACGTTTAGCCCTTAATTAATACAAACAGACGCAATCGCTGATTTAACATTTAGCATCGATTTCACAGTTGCGTATGTTTGCTGAACTCAAACAAATAAAAATAATTTTAAAACACCAATGTCGATTTTGACAGTGCTCAAAGCAATAAATTTAGCTATAGTCGGAAGTATTTATTCAAAAGCCAATTAAAACTTTGAAAACCAATATTTCGACTCAACCGTCTCATAAATCTAAACAAATTTTTACCTTAAATCACTCGCAGATAGGTGTTACTGTAATCTTTTTCCAATAACAAGAATGAAATATGTATATAAATTTAATGTGCTAACAGTTTATCTTCAATTTTTACATTTATTGAAGATCAGCTCTTAGCACATTAAATTTCTAGACATATTTTATTCTTGTTATTGGAAAAATATAACAATAACACCTATCTGCGGGTGATTTAAGGCATTTAGCTTTAGCTTTAGCTGATTTAGCCCTTGGCTTTAGCTGATGTCGCCTTCTTTTACAAAGAAAGTCGCTATAATCAAATTATCAGCTCATGTCTCCTTACTGCTGCTGCTGATGCTGAATTTAAACTTCACATGACAGATTGACAGGTCGCATTTTTTGAGATCTTTATTATTATTAGTCAACGAATGAACAGTAATGATCTTCATTCGTTTATATATTACGATGCACACAACTTTCTAACCTCTTTTATGCCAGTTCGATAAGATGTATACGTCTGATGGAGGGACCATCAAAAAAAGCTTGCCGTTAAAAATAGCATTGTGTCAAGAAGTCACTGAGGTCGCAGCCCACTCGTGTGGAGTGTAGTGTACTTTGGTGTCCCGCCTCTTCCAATATGCTTTCACGACGCGTTGTACTTCCATGGACACAAGCTAGGTATTGAAAGATGACCGTGGAATGTAATAGGATATTTAATTAAGTAAAACGCATTTTTATATTTTAAACTGAACATTACATATACAAAAACAAGCAATCTATTACTTTTCATCACAAATCTGGCATATTGAAAAACAAAACATTTGAATTCTACAAATAAAATTTACTTTTATATTTATTATTTTTACTATGTCGCAAACTGTATTTTCTTAAATGTAATTAACTAAAGGTTTAAGTTTACCATAATGGACGGTGCCACTGGTGCCGATTTAGCGAGACTTAAGGCTGTGTCGCGGTCAGAATCAGGAGCATGGTTGTACGCCCTTCCCTCACCTAACCTGGGTACGTTGATGGATGACGACTCTCTGCGTGTGGCTGTAGCTCTCCGTCTGGGCTGTAAGGTGTGTGAACCTCATAGATGCACCTGCGGTTCAATGGTGGAGGCTGATGGGCATCACGCTCTGAGCTGTCGTCGTTGCTCAGGTAGATTTCAACGACACCATGCTCTCAACGACATAGTCCGCAGGGCACTCATATCGGCCAATATCCCGTGCGTACTGGAACCACCAGGTCTAAGCCGGTCAGATGGCAAACGACCGGATGGTTTGACCTTGGTTCCATGGAAGCACGGCAGGTGCCTGGTATGGGACGCTACGTGCGTGAGCACTGTCGCGGCTTCGCACTTGGGTCGCACCGTCCACTTACCGGCAGCGGCGGCTGAGGATGCCGCTAACAAAAAGCGAGCAAAATACGCGACAATGGAGCCGCTTTATCACTTTGTGCCCATTGCAGTCGAAACTCTGGGTAGCTGGGGAGCCGAGGCCAAAACCTTGATGACAGAAATTGGTCGCCGAATTAGGGAGCACGGCGGAGACTCCCGTTCCGGCTCGTTCCTGGTACAACGGATGGCCATCGCTATTCAGCGTGGTAATGCTGCTAGCATCATGGGCACCTTTGCGCCGGGTTCGATTCGGGGCGGGTTATTCGATTCGTAGTTATTAGTTATTTGACATAAATATTAATAATTAAATAACAGTAAATTATTATTACGTAAATAATAAACTTATTTAAACACTAAAAAAAAAAAAAAAAAAAAATTAACTAAAAAGTTGCTAAGTAAGAAGACAAAGAAGCAGGCTGCCTACTCAATTTCGACTGTTCTGTTTTTTTGCAGTTCTCTGTGGGATGTACCAAATTTTGGTAGATTAGAAAGATACCCCATTATTTGGTAAAATAGTAGAGTATATTTCTCTGAGTAAACAAATGCCTAATTACCAACTATCATATTAGCAAATTTAAAAATGATAAATTGGCTATACAAACTTATCCCTATTGTCACCCAATAAAAAAATAATCTATACTAATATTATAAAGCTGAAGAGTTTGTTTGTTTGGTTGAACGCGCTAATCTCAGGAAGTACTTTTTGGGTTAGATAGTCCATTTATCGAGGAAGGCTATAGGCTATATAACATCACGCTACGACTATTAAAAGCTGAGCATCAATGAAAAATGTTGCAAAAGCGGGAAAAAATATATGGCGAAACGTAGTTCATGGGCACAGCTAGTTTGCAATAAAAACAATATTTCTCATACAATCTTATAACATCGAAACCCATCTTTGATCCTCTGACTCCCCTCTTTCTCGACAGGAATATTATTACAAAAATATAGCCATATGTTATCGAATTAGTCTATATACAGTGTTACAAAAATACCCAAAAAGTAGAAAGGGGGTTAAGTGGTCCCTTTGAAGACTCCATTTACAACATTTGAAAACCTAAGTATCACTGTACATGTGAGTAACTATAAAAAAAATTAAATTATCATTGATATACTTACCCTATTTCAGTAACATTAAAAAGTTTAATACGCAGAATGACAGTTGCGGTGGTGCTCCGTTTCTTTGACATAATAGCTTACTAGGGTTAACAATATTTTTTGAAACCTGCTAAAACCTTCAATGACGTCGGAGCCAAATAAGGTACAAAACTCATTTTAATCCCGTAAAAGCCTTAGTAATTTCCAATTGCCACTTGAAACTTCTACTCTGAAATTTAAAAAAAAACATCTGCTCCATCCATACATTTAGATCAAGTACATCAGGAATTTTATAAGAAACAGCAAATTTTTTGTTCACTTTATTACAGTTGGTGCCATAGTGAAAGCTGTTCGGTGTGATAGTCTGAACGTTCTGTTTAAATATTAACTCAATTTTCTGGAACGCCTTAGGTAACCTGTAACGTCAAATCTTATCACCAAGAAACCGATGTTAAGCTTTAAGATGATTTGTATGATTACGTATAGGCTTAATGGAAGATGGGATCTTAAATATTTATAAGCAAAATGGTCCATAAATGAAGGGCTGCGTGATTTTAACCGTTTAGGTGGATTGCCGTCATAAGGTGACCGGTAGGACCTATCTTAATGAACTCAATGTACAATGATAATACGCCTACATCTATGTCTGGGGACAAGTGCTGTGTCTGTGTATGTAAGACTTAGTATGTTGAGCGGTTAATATAATAAATGTACAATATGCATCACACGGGAGCATTAAATACAATGAAATAATATAAAAATAAAGAGTGAAAGACTGAAGTAAAAAAGACATAGCTTTTATGGAACAAAAATATTTGATAAATTAAAAAAAAACTTAATAACATTCACGTTAAGAGTAGTAGGTAAAAGTTATAGCTTCTCTCGAAATACTCATAATAGTGCTTGGTGGCGCTTTGGCGCGTGCGCTCAGTGAACGATTGCTAAGGTTAAGCAACATTGGCTTTGGTCAGTCCTACGATGGGTGACGAAAATACGGAGCTTCTCCGTGCCATCGGACTAGGCGAGTGAAGGAACAGAGAGTGCATTTGCGTTTGCGCAGCCACTTATGCACTATAATATCTCCTGCGCAGATGGCTAGTCTAGCTGATAAGTTTAGCCGCCGTGACCAAATATCGGTTAGGAGGACATTATCATCTATCAACTGTCAAAGAACAAACTACACCTGGGAGTTTGGTGATATAGCCATACTAACATAGAACTAATATAATGCTTTTGCACATTCCGAGCCTGAATCATAAAATGGCTGTCGGTAGTGACGGGAAAAGTCATCCCCTTGAGATAAGCTCAACACTAATCTATGGTTAAGTAAAGTTTCGTGTGTGTTAAGTCTTCTATTGACTCAAGGGTACTAAGCAAGATAACAAAGTTAAGGTGCCAATTTAACTCTTCTTACATAGAGCTTAGGCAGTTAAAGTGAAACGTTCCGTAATGTGTGTAAAATGTTAATGAGGTATCCAAGATATATTGTATATACTTGGATGCTGTATAATATCTGTGTTTTCGTTAAAAGCTTTAATAAAGTATAATACAATATTGCATGTAAAGTATATATTGGTTGTGTGTTGTAGTTAGTAGAAATTATAAAACTAGTGATAATAGTTGTATAAATCTACCTCTATTTTAAGAGCAATAACTTTTATTATGTATTACATTACCAAGTATATATAAATTGACCTCAGTGTTCATAATATGAAATACGAACGAAAAACTCATTGGTACATTGCAGGATCGAACCCCGGACCTCCCAATTAGAAGGCCAGTGCTGAATCCACAGCTGCTGCCATACTGTTGATTACTAAATGTATATACAATACTAGTTTATGTTCCGACGATTTTGATAAATTTCCAAATAACTAACGCTACGTCATGTGACCACCATGAAGCTGCATTTTCAAATAAAGATTAAGCTTTTATATTTTTAGCCAGTATATTTTAATGATTAAGTAAACACTTAATTGCACTTAGAACATATACACAGGATTCAAAATATAACCGGGCGCGCTGGTAGTGGTAGTCGCAGTGTGGACCCTACCATGCGCGACCACAAGGGCAGGGAGAACACCGGGAGGTTCTAGTGGGTAGGCCTGGCACTCTGCCGGAAAAGGCCCACACACGCTCGCCGTCTAGCCAACGGCGGGTACGGTGCTGTTGCGCATTTTCCCCCCAAAAAAAAGGATTCAACATATAAGGATCACACTGAAAACTGGCAGCCATTGCTAGAGCAGCAATTTCTACCAAGTAACTTTAGGGTTATAAGGTAATTTCGTAAAATAAATACAAGATAATAAGTGCACACAAAATATATTTCGATTTCACTTAAATTTTTATTGAGTTTAATTCAACCTTGAAGTAAAACTGTTTAAATTGCTGAGATATTTTTATTCGTACTTTGCGCTATTTATCTTCTTGGGTAAAATAAATAAGAAAAGCTTTTGCTTAAAACCAACCATAAGTTAGTAAATAATAATGCCAAAAATACTGGCTTAATGTTCCAAATAACTTTATAATAATATCTCCAATCTCCATACAAAATGAGCTTTTTTTCCAAATACTTTATACCTACTCCCATTCAAAAGGGGCTTTTTTAAACTTTTGTAAGAACACAAGAAACAATATGTTAAAAATAGCGAAGGCTTTGTGAACTAACAAAGGTCTTGCTATAATAACCACTTAAATTTTTCAAAGGCCTTTTTAATAGTTGGAGTTGTGATCGGAAGCTTTGAAAGGTTGCCATGTAAATAGCGACAACCTTTTATTAGTCAAATTTGTCAAAATTATTTCAAATATTTTGTCAAAATTATTTAGTGTTTGAAATGACTCTTTTTATATCATCGTTAAATATTATGTGGTTTTACACCAATACCTAGGTACGAGTCTTTTTGTTTTAATGCTTATACATACAAAATAAATGTAAGGGTTTCGAAAACAAAAGTCTACAACATTAGCTGTTTTCAAATATATAGACATCATACTAAATATTATAAATACAATACTAAATATTATAAATACTCGACATGAGCAAGGCGTACGATAGAGTTCACTTTGATATACTCCTCCAAAAACTTTATGGAATAGGTGTAAGGGGACTTGTCAACAATTGGTTTGTTTCCTATTTTAAAAATCGCAAACAATACGTTGAGATTGAATACTTTGATAATGAAACAGGAAACATAACACGTGTCAAATCCCAACTTGCTCACGTCTCAGGGTCAATACCGCAAGGCAGTGTTCTCGGATGCATCTTATTCTTAATATACATTAACGACCTGCCCAAAATCGTGGACACTGCTTGCACCCTATTCGCAGATGATATGTCTTTGGTGATTCCATGTGAGAACAGTATTAACTTGAATAATTCATTAGATAGTGTAATGCATAAAGTAACTAGCTGGCTAAAAGATCATAATCTAAAAATTAACTTTACAAAAACTAAAATAATCCAATTTAAGCCCTACCAAAAGCATCCTTTAGATATAAATTATAGCTACCAAAACATAAAAATAGAAAATGTAAACTCATACCGACTTCTATGCATAAACATAGATTCCAGTCTGAACTGGAATGATCATATTAAGAAAGTACATACTAAATTATCCCGCTTTATCTATGCATTGTATAATCTTAAAAGAGCGTCAGATGCCAAAACAGCCACATGCGCATACTATGCATATGCACATTCATGGCTTCAGTACGGAATATTACTATGGGGCAATAGTACAGATGCAGATAAGTTATTTATATTACAAAAGCGATGCCTCCGAATAATTGTTGATATAGATAATATGATTAGCTGTCGATTGTATTTCAAAAGTCAAAAATTTTTAACTCTCACATGTATATATATCTTGGAAGCTTGTATGTTTGTTAGAAAGAATAAGAACCTTTACCCACTATATACCAGGCCTCCTAATTTACGAGCCCAGATCAAACTAGCTCCGCCGCATACTCAATTAGAAATTGTAAAATCAGGCCCGTTCGGCATGGCTGTCAAAATTATTATAATAATATTCCACATGATATAAAATCACAAGGGAACCAAAATAAATTTAGAAATAGCCTTAAGAGATATTTAATAGATAAATGTTTTTATTACCTATCAGAATTTTTCAATATTAGATAAGTCAATGTTTTAATAATATTATAGAAGTATTGTATAAAGATAATAATATAATCATAATGTCTTTAATTTATATAATTTTTATCAAATATTAATTAAGTAATATTTTATAATTTTAATGACATTTAAACATTAATTTTGTATAATAAAAATGATATTTAGTAATTCAAAATTAATGTATTCTAATAGTTCTATTTTATAGTGTATTTTAATTTTAATAGTCTATCATCTTACTAATGTTTTTATTTAGGATATAATTTTAATTGCCATTGCTGTGCCCTAACAGGGTTCATGTGGACTGTCCTCCATAATATTAGGACCTGTAAATTCACATGAATGCAATAAATTTGATTTGATTTGAAATAAATCTTTTCGGATTTACTCAAAACTCAAAAAACTCAAAAATCTTTATTCAATATAGACCTTTACAGGCACTTATTGACGTCAAAATAAAAACATAAAAATCTTCAACCAAGAATCTAATTAACTAAATTATTTAATCCTTGTATGTACACACACCCCAACCATTATTAAGATGTGTGCAAATACAAGTAAAATTAAAAAAAAAAAAAAAAATTGACTCTACACCTGTTCGGAAATTGGGAGAGCCTTCTCAAGAAGAACAGGCAAGAAACTCGGAAGGTCTTGTATTTTTTTTTTGTCTCCTCTTTTAAAATGCCAACATTACAATATTATATTTCACATACATTTTTTTTAAATAATATAGAAATGCCTGTCGGTGTGAGTGGAACAGTTACTCGAATGAAATTTATCCCACTATCACAAAGTGTTAACACCCTTTAAACGTCAATTATCACATTTTTTGTCAATCCCAAGCAGTTTTATCTGTCATATAATCAGACACTTTATAATATGCTTTTAAACTTACTTTATAATATACTTTTTACTCGCGTCTAAAGGGTTATTTTTGGACCCCACTCCAAAATTAAATATATGACAAAGAAAGTAATATTGTCTGCCTTAATTTTTTTTTGTTTATTCGAGAGTTGCATACTATACTTTATACCATGACTATGAGAAAAAGAAAGATTTAAGCAAAAATAGACATTTAATATCGAGTATTTTATGGGCAAATAGGTTGTACAGCATTGAGATGGAGGTCAAATATATCGGAGTGTTCTAAATTCAAACACCAAAATAGTGATTAAAATTGCTTTTTTATTCACTATTTACAGTGAATTAAATAAGCTTTTTAAAGGGGGAATGGTATAAAAACATTTTTTATTTTGTTTTAAGCTTTTCCGCACGTAAACTAAAATTATGTTCATTTGTTTGTTTATGGCGCACGGCGCCCAGCGCAAGGTCGCTGCATTCGCCAGTTCTAGGGCAGCAGGCGTAGCTCGGGCTGCCAAAACTGGACTCGAGTCACGCATTATCTCACAATTTCAGTGACATTAGCCTCTATGTCTTATAGAGTACCACAGTGGCGCGTATTAAGTGAGACCTACGTGATAAAAATTTCTTGACGCTCGTCAAGGGACACGTGTGACTGAGTTTCATCACAAATGTTTTGCTCTCCGACTGCTGCTACATCTTCTAAAGTATTTAAGCCCTTGCTACAACCATAGCAGTTGTCGCACAGGCACGCCAAGAAATTTGTAATAAAACTCAGTCACAAGTGTTCCTTGACGAGCGTCAAGAAAATTCATCACGTCAGTCACACTAAATACGCGCCACCGTGCTAGATTATGTCACTGAAATTGTGAGATAATGCGTGACTCGAGTCCAGTCTTGGCAGCCCATGCTACGCCTGCAGGGTGAAGATGATCGCACGCTCCTTGAAATTTAAGATTTAAAAAGTGATCGTAGGGGGAAAATTTAAACAAAAAAAAATAAGGCAGACCTTTTATATTACTTTCTTTGTCATATTCAATTTTGGAGGGGTTTGGGTTTGGGAGGGGTTCAAAAATAACCTTGTATTAAGCTTAAACATTTTAATTATTATATGATGTTACACTATGACACCCACCAGCTTCAGTCATCCCGTGACTACAAATGCTCGAAAGCGTTCGAAACGTGTCGGGCTAGTAATTAAAATGTTTTAAACTAAATATACGCAAGTAAATCCGAAAAGTGTAGTTTTATTTAAATGTGTAGTACTCGTGCAAATAAAAGGCAGTATAATGAATTTATTTTTATAAATTTAAATTAAGGTAAGTATCTTAAAAAAGCACACTGACTGCAGACCATGTAGGTGTACTGGTCAGGTTATTTGTCAATTATCAAAATGGGACAAAGGGTAAATGCAAGAAAACCTCAGGGTTGTTCTGAATGTAAATCTGCTAAGTCTAGGGATAGATATATATTGGTAATGATATGTGGAATGTATTTCAGTGTGATTGAATTTTTAGTAAAGATTTCTAATTATATAATATTATATTATTATATATTATATATATAAGAAATAAAAAAATGGTATCCTACATAAGTTACATACACTCGTTAAATAAATAGCATAATTTATAAATACTCTATTGCATTTTTTATCTCGATCTTCTAATTGCATTAATTACTAACATACTTTTGTAACTACATACACTGGGCGTAGACCTTCCTCAAGAAGTAGTATATCGGGACCATGCTGACCAAGTCTCTAATGGCAGGGAGCCAGAGTCTCGCCAAAATGGTAAATATTTGGTTGTTATAACTATGATTTGCTTGGGAAGAGGGATAACTGACAACCCTTACCCGTACTCCCACAATACGTGCAAAAAATTCGTCGATAAATAATTTAACCCTGTCCACTTAATAAGTTAGAATAAAAGAATTATCGTCGAGATTTCTGATAAAAAATTATTTGGCTTGCCTGGTTATATTTGACAAGTAATTCAAAATAGATTTAGACCTTTCAATGGAGAAAATTTTAACAAAGCTCCTTAAATCACGTCACCTGAACATCTGTATCTATTATGTAAGGGTATTCAATAATAAGACATACATAATACATATATTCAAAACGGGACTTACATCTCAGCCCATGAATAAAAATAACTTTGATCACAACTGGGGCTCGTCCATATAGTAATATTACACATTTATTTGAATAGATAGCTCCGAATTTGCGTATCATGTTGGAAAAAGTCTCCGAATAATTCCAAAAAAATCCAAACCAGATTCAAATTTTGTGGGAACATATATGTCTTCATTCAAGGGATTTCACAATGTGAACACATTTTACACGTCTATTATTACCACGTCAGTTAGCTCGACCGATGGTGTAATTCCATTTTACTTTTGTTTAACGCCATCAATCCTACGAGGTGGATTAACATATTTTGTCTTCAAACAATCATCTCAATGCAGACACAACCCTTTATTTAATTGACGAATGAAATTTACATTAATCCATAAAATGAGTTTGTTTTTATCGATAGACGTAGCGAGCACGGTGACTTTATTTTTATGTACTTTCTGGTTTGCATAGCAAAGCTTTTAAAAATGTATACCAAATCAAAACTCGTGTTGCCCAATAAAGATACATTATTATAAAGAACATTTTATTAAGATTACTACACATCCTAAGTTTACAACTTACGTTTGTGTTGAAATAAGGTTCAAAAAACAAGGTTGATGCTAGAAGCTTCAAAAAATAACGAAGTTTGAAGATAATAACATCAAAGGTTGAATAATGATTATTATTTGTATTAACAAATATCACCAAAATACAAACTCAGCATCAGAAAAAAAACATAAAAATTAATATTCTAGTACTATCTATCTACTGCCAATTTTGATCTTGACAACCAGCGATTTGATCGAGATCAAAGTATCAGTCGACTGTTTTCTAAACAACTATTTAGTTAACATTTACAAAAAAATATCAAATAAATCAATTCAATCTAAGCTTCCACGCCTCGTTAGGACGAATGAATTGATCCGCAAAGACGTTTGATTTAAAATTCCTGTCGCATCCCCACAGAATTGCGATTTATCGGCGATACGTGCCTGTGAGCGTGCAGTGAGCAATCTTTCAGGGCAGCTTAACATTGCTGTCATTTAATTCCTACTCGTCAATATCGCTATCTAGGGGGGCCTAGCCTAGACAAAGTAATATTCGTTTGGCGTTCGTATCGTTTACGTTATACTCGAAATATGATATTTTCTGTAACGAACGGCGATGTATGAGAATGATTCGTGATGTGGAATCATTCCCGTAGGTACATTTTGTTCTTTTCGAACGTTGTTATCCTTTTTTAATCGACTTCAAAAAAAAGGAGGTTCTCAGTATGGTATGTGTGTTTACTGCAATTATGTCGCGTTTGGCTGAATCGTTTTTGATGCAGTTTTCACAAAAGTATTTATTACATTTAGGAAACAGCTATAAGGAAACAATAATAATATAGAATAAAATAAAAAAAATTGTAGAATAACGTTCAATGATAAATACCTAAGTGCTCGTGTACTTGAAATTTAGGGCATTCTGTGCTCATCTACTAGAAATAATATTTAACTAGAAAGCAAATCTTTAAATCCGTTAGCTTCCTCATCAACTTCAACATTTGATAGCCATTACTGCTCAACAGTAAGGGCTATCAAATGAACTATACCATAGTTCATTTGATAGGCATTGTTATTTATATGTTACTATTATTGAATACGTATAAGTTTATATAACTGTGTTTGTGTGTTAGGATCTTTGAAAATATATCTTTCATTTTTCTTTTATTATTGTTAATCTACCAAAGTTGCACTCTACATCACCCTAAGGCTGATTAGTTGTGAAAACAGTAGGTATCATTCAATTCAAGTTTTTGATGAAAAACTCAAGTCTGCTATGATTTACTTTGTCAATTATCTATTATTAAGAATATTATTTATATTATCCTAAATATTATCCTTCACTTGTGTGAATTAATAACGAATAATGCATAATAATATGAAAATCATCTCTGTAAAATGACGATTTAACAGAGGTATCGAAAATTAGACCTAGTAGAGTGCTATGTTGCAGAAAACAGTTTTTTGATTTTTTATTATATTAATCATGTGAGTGAAATAACCATTGCACTGTAACGAATTATGATATTAACTAAGAGACAAACTTATATTCTCATGAAGGATCTTACAATTTCTGAGCAAATGTAGAGTCAACATAGTTTTCGCTTCTACTTGTGTTTACATATATTTTATTTATGATCCGGATGGGACATATTATGTTTAATTTGATTAGAAATTGTATTTTTAGGTAATATCGAAATGACACCTGTGTTAAGAGTTGGATAAATCGGAACAAAACTCTACACCAACTTCTTTAATGTAGTAGGTATTTTCCTCCTCGCTGAAGAATAAACTTGTGCTCAACGTGGGACGTGTATTGTGGGACGTGTATGGGTTAAAGTAAAAGGTCAAGATGACTCAATAAATTTTGACACTTTGTACCTACTTAATATACCAATAACACAATAGCATTTTGAACGTATACAGATAAAGATTAAAGTAATGGAGGGGTCGTAATCGTACACCTCAAACAAGAAGAGGTCTTTGGTCAAGAAATAATCCATTTATTCACATATTTATAGAATTAAATGAAATAATTTCCCAATCTAAAAAAAACAACATCATAAGTAATAGAAAAAAATCACAAAATAAAATATAATGTTAAATATATATTAAATTCGAAATAAATCTTCCTTAAAATTGATAAATTTAGGTACTTCTCTTATCAAAACTATGTCTAAAATTAAATCTTTAGAATAAAACTCAACTAAATAAGTCATTCCACATAAAGCGACTTGAAATTAACGGTATATATCAGCTATTCCTTATTTAGGGAATAATTATGTTAGTAAATTCAAATTCATTTTACTTTAAAATTCAGATTTAATTTAAATTTGATGAGGATTACTCATTTACCTACTATTAGAAATGCAACTTTAACTTCGATTTTACAGCTTCCATTTTATTTGACCTTTCATTATTTTAATTTTATGTAGTTATAATACATTTTTTTATATTGAACTTTGATTTTTGTTTAAAAATGCTAAATAAATTGAAAAATGAATAAAATCAATAAAAAAAGCTTTCGGCTCGGGCGGGGTTTTAACCCGCGACTCCAACATACCGTGTTTAATCATTTTTAAATTTTTAGTTATAATTCACTTATTATTCCTCTATTCCTCTATCAATTAATTCATTAGGAATTAATACTGACTATATGTAGAACTAGCTTTTGCCCGCGGCTTCGCTCGCGTCAAATTCGGGGTAAGGCAACCACCTTCCAGCAGCACCTTGAACTGTACTAATTATAGATGCAGAATTTTATTATTCCTGATAACTACTCCTCTCGTCTCGCCGCGCCGCCCGCGCTCGCCTAGGTACCCGATTGACGACGATCGAGATGGCATACCTAAAATGAAAAAATATATAGATCCCTTACATGGGTGATGCTATTTTACGTCTGCCACGTTGGATTTTAAAATTGTTGCTGTTTTCGTAATCAGCGACTCGATAAACCACAAAAAGAATACCCATGTTGATTTTCAGACTTTCTCATCCCATTTCCCTTTCTTAGGAAAATGGGATTCTGTAAAAACTTAAAACACTTACATACATTCTTACAGAATGCAGTTCTGTAAAAACTTAAAACACGTGTTTACTCATATATTGATAACAGTACTCCTGTGAAATTTCGAATAAAATAGGCTGATTTTGTTTCCTCATACAAATGTTGGACCTCCGTTTCAAATCCATAGAGGGTGGTTTTTGAAAAATCCATTCTTAGTGCTCATAGCCCTTAGACCTCATAAGAAACCTACTTGTTAAATTTTGCACCCGAAGGTTTGGACTTTACGTTGATATGTGAGTCAGTTTCTTCTTTTCCATATTAAGAAGAAGATAGAAAACGATGATGGTAGTTCACGACCGCCAGGTTGGATTTAGAAATCGTTATTGTTTGTGTAACCAGCGACCCGATAAACCATACAAAGGATACCCATATTAATTTTCAGCCTTCGACACCCCATATCCCCCATTTAAAAGGGTGAATTCTGAAAAAAACCTAAAACAAGTGTTGACTCATTTATCGATAGCGTGTGAATGTGAAGTCTCGATTAAAATAGAGCAAGTTATCTGGTTTCCCCATACAAACTTTGGAGCCCTTGTTAAACCCTCTAGAGGGTGAATTTTAAAAAATCCTTTCTTAGCGCACCCTTTCACCTCATAAGGAACCTACGTGCCAAATTTGGAATCTCTAGGCCCAGTGGTTTGGGCTGTGCGTTGAAATTATCAATTTTCACACTTTGACACCCCATATCCCCCTTTTAGGGGTTGAAATTTGGAAAATCCTGAAACAGGTATTAATATATTTATCGATTGGAGTACTCATGTGAAGTTTCGATTAAAATAGAGCAAGTAATCTGGTTTCCCCATACAAACTTTGCAGCCCTTTTTCAACCCTTTAGAGGGTGAATTTTAAAAAATCCTTTCTCAATACACCCCTTCACCTCATAAGGAACCTACTTGCCAAATTTGGAATCTCTAGGCCCAGTGGTTTGGGCTGTGCGTTGATATTATAAATTTTCACACTTTGACACCCCATATCCCCCTTTTAGGGGTTGAAATTTGGAAAATCTTGAAACAGGTGTTAACTTATTTATCGATTGGAGTACTCATGTGAAGTTTCGATTAAAATAGAGCAAGTAATCTGGTTTCCCCATACAAACTTTGGAGCACTCTTTCAATCCTCTAGAGGGTGAATTTAAAAAAATCCTTTCTTAGCTCACCCTTTCACCTCATAAGGAACCTAACGTGCCAAATTTGGAATCTCTAGGCCCAGTGGTTTGGGCTGTGCGTTGATATGTCAGTCAGTCAGTCAGTCAGTTTTTTCATTTTTTTCTTTCTTTTATATACATATATAGATAGATCTAGTTCTGAGGGTATTAGTTAGTCATTTTCTGTCAGAACACAACATTAAAACAAACTTAAACGCATTATCTATTCAGAGGCATCAATTGTATGCAGAGAGTACATCAATCTCGCGATCGGAATATTGCCATGTCACGTAGCCTGTCATCGCGAGCACTCCATACTAGATATTCGCTAACACACGCAGGCATTAAAGCTATACGTAATATGTGTGGTAAAGCGACAAGAAAGTGAAATGTTACACTGAGCGGGAACTACCGCGTTTACACTAGACAAGCATGTCCTACATATGAAACAGTGTTATGACTCTTATGACTTAGTTCCTAATAATAGATTTAAGATCTAAAGTTTAAGATTAATAAGGCTCCGGTCGTCTATGTCCAGAGTGTTAAATGGATTACAGCATCAAAAGGACTACTATCCCATTTCGACTAGTTTCAATTTGACGAATCTATACAAATAAATAAAATTGAAGTGTCTGTTTGTAATGTCAAAATAACAAGTTTTTACTAAATGGGTATGAATGTATATCGGGTACCAATAACAAAACACAATTTAAAAAATTTTTGTCTGTCTGTCTGTTTGTTCCCGCTAATCTCCGGAACGGCTCAACCGATTTTGACGG
This sequence comes from Schoenobius gigantellus, assembly GCA_963935595.1. Lineage (NCBI taxonomy): Eukaryota > Metazoa > Arthropoda > Insecta > Lepidoptera > Crambidae > Schoenobius > Schoenobius gigantellus. The sequence goes on along the minus strand of OZ012553.1, from coordinate 23,431,164 downwards.
GACTTTCACTAATAGATAGCTAATTATATAAGGTATAACATAAGCTTTTTATCAAGATCGGTCCAGCCGTTACTATTCCACGCGGACGAAGTCGCGGGCACAGCTAGTATCCTATAATGCCTGTGGTCATCTTTATACTATGTATACTTTAGATGAAGTAGAGGTACCTAATCTAAGATTCTTATCAATTCTATCTACAAATCTACGTATTTTACATGTGATTTACCAATATCAATACCTACAGAGTAGAGATTTTCTGTAAAGAAATATTTTTATTAGACATAAAGTCATAGAACTCTATGTTACTATTGAAGTTTTTGATTAAGTTTATGGTTACTTGTGACGATTAAAATCGATTTTTACGAAATCTATAATGTTATACGCGTAGACATGGTCTTAGGTTGTACGAAATGAAAACATATAATTCTACGTCCGATTTGAAAGAAGACCATTTTGTTTTGCATGCAGGGGCCTATTTTATAGAAACCCATAATAATTTTACACTGATGTAACCTACTAGTGTTTACTGCTATTTAAGGTCATGAGCTAGTAACTGTTATTTTGAAACTGTGACCGGGATACAGTGAATATTAAACGATATCTTAGAAGTTATTAAAATTGATGGATTTTCACGGCTATTGAGTACACCGGGATACAGTGGATACAGTGACCGGCATACACCTTAAGTGCTATGTATATTTTTAAATAGTAAAAAAGCCATCGAGTCTGCCTCATATACCAGGCGTTCCATACACGGCTATTGAGTACGAACAAAAAGAGAAGTGTCTTTTGAAGTTGAATAGTGTAATTAACTATTACTTTTGTACTTATTACCAGAACAAAACATGGTGCTCATTAGTATAATCGAATTCCTTTAAATTCGCAATTCTCCTCTATTTTGAAAGCATAAATTTATGAAGAGAAGAGTAGGTACAAAGGATTTTATGTGAAAACCGTAACTTTTACTTACCTATTGACTGTGGCAACTCTCTTCGTACAATCAGCTAATGTTTGCAGTAAATCCAAGTGAGTCGATTTAGTTTGTTTTCCAGGATCCAGGATCCAGGATTTCAGGTCTAATATTAGGTCAATACTAATGATGGAGTGTAAGGAGTTCTAAATTCTTACGGAACCTTAACGACCATCAATAAAGGCTCTGGCACCACCAACACGCACCGGACCAGTGCACTGGTCAGCCATAAAACACTAAACCATGGATTGGTGTTTTATGGACAAAGTAGATCAATGGTAGTAACATGACCAATATCACAATCAATTCTTTAGTAGATATCTATACTAAAGTGTGTACTAATATCTGAAGTTGAACACCCAATATTCTGAGAAAATTAATATCCATATTTACAAACTTGGCACGCCCAACCCTAGTTTACGTCAAACCCCTTGTATGGAAATGTCAGAGCAGTGATAAACGCAAATCCTATTCAGCGATATGTATCGGTTTGCGTATTTGACCCTCTATATTATACTGTATAATACACCTACTCATTCATGTTTGCTAGAGTCAATAATGGTGCATTCGGCTTACAGTAAATAATTGCAGGCGGCTTACTATGCACAATGGACGTGAATTTTGGAGCACTAACATTTGTTGTCTGATAATATGAGAGTTTGGTCTAGATAGCTGTAGAGTCAATCGTTATATAGAGACACGAAATATTGGTCGTTTATTATAATTTAAAATCATGAAATAATATTGATACCATGTTTTTAAACCATGCTTTTGCCCCACCTGCTCCAAAAATACATTTTTGTGTCATGTAAACTCAACATAAAGTAAGTCATTTAAAGCCCCTAAAAACAGGGATTGAATATTGTACTGAATTCCCTTCTTTCCCTAGGGATACAATTTGTATTTGGACCACAAAAGTACTTAAAATTTGAAAGTAACCTATCTTATTCTGTGAAGCGAAAAATAATAATGAAGACATAAAAATATAATAAAATGAAACACAAATTTTATCCCACCATGCTGTTTACATTTGTAGGTTTTAGTTTCCCAACTTTAAAAAGCACACGGATTTACAGCAAATTTTCTGTATAGTTTTTTCAATACAGAAGTTTCAATATAGACCTCAACAAGCACTTATTGACGTCAAACAAAACACAAAAATTAACTAAGATATTTAACAATTATTTATTTAACCCTCTTATGTGCATACACCCTACCCATAATTTAGATGTAAGCAGATACGAGTAAAACAAGAAAAAAAATTAACTCACAAGAAAAAAATAGAAATGGCAGAACCTTCTGAAAAGAACAGACAAGAACCAAAAAGGTCTCTCCTTTTTTTAAATTGCCAACTTTACACTAATAATATTACACAAACTGAATTTCAAATTCTTGAATATTGTTGGGATTTTATTGTAGAAACGTACAAAAAGACTTATTAAATTATTGAGCCTTGTATTTAATAATGCTAACATATGCTTTTGCCCAGTATTTACTACATAAATAACACCATTTCTAAAAAACAAATGTATATTTTTTCAAGTCTCTATTACATTCGCGTAATTTTGTAGGTTTTCTCTTTTCTATGGAGCACGAAAGTGTCGGCAACATTTTCCCACCATATTTTCCTTGCCACACGACGTCACAATCTACGAGTATACTTCTGACTTACTATACTATACTTGCTGCCATAACATACCGTAACGAAAACGGCGTACTTACGTGCCCGCAATGTGCACGGAGTTTCGCCTCGAAGATAGGCTACATAAGTCATCTTCGGGCGCATGAGCGCCAAATCACCGGCTAGGAGTCGAAGTGGTCGCCATGACCGAAACCGGTCGGACTAATCATCATCATCACTATACTATACTTTATATGTTTCTATGTTTGATTGTTTGGTTGAACGCGCTAATCTTAGGAACTACTGATTCAATTTGATTTTTTTTTGTGTTGGATAGTCCATTTATCGAGGAAGGCTAAAGGCTATATTATAGCCGTATAGACGTAGCGTAATGTTATATAATATAACATAACGCTAATATAATATAACATTACGCTACGACTAGTAAGAGCTGAGCATCAATGAAAAATGTTGCAAAAACGGGAAAAAAAATATGGCGATACGTAGTTCGCGGGCACAGCTAGTATAAAGATAAAAGGGAAAGTATACAAGTCTCGCTGTATCTAATCACTTTTTTGCTATAAATGGGATTACATTACATTCTTAGTTATTAATGAGTTCTAACCTACTTAGCAAATAACAATATCGCCACGCAAATGTACGAGTACATAGAGATTTTTATTTAATCACTTACCCATCGAATATAAAGAGTTGTCGCAATCAGCATTCACAATTTATTTAAAGTGATTCAAATAACCGAAGTAAATGTAATTTTATTAAATTTATTTTCATTTAATTAAGTCTTTACCTATAATGATATAGATTAATTAATTTAACTTATTAAGTTCGATATAACCTAACTAACGCATCTAATTAGATTCATCAGTCAGCTGACGTAATTTCTATAGAGGTAAGATGCAGAACTAAGTCTATTTGACCATTTTTCGATATTTGGGCTTCACTGAAGAACTGGAATACAGACCACAGTTTGGAAACGCGTTTGATGTTGGACGACACCGTCACCAGCGTGGGAACTTACGCGCTCTGTCACAAATGTGGAAGGGTTGTAGAAATAGAAAAATAATTTAAATGCGATTATAATGTAAGTAATTTATTTACAAGGTGTACCTATATACCTAATTTAATAAGTATGGTATGCGGCCATCGTTTAGATGTTTATGTATTGATTGGTTGATTGTTTGCGACTTATAAATCCGAATTAGAACACAGTTCGCCTTGTCAGCTTAATACTATACACAATTTATCAATTAATTATATATGGAAAGCTTATCGAGCATTTGTGTTTTTATACGCAATGTCGCAATATATAGCCACAAAACAAACAACAAACTATTGCCCTAAACTCCCTTTGTAGACTCTTAAGACATCCACGGAACGATAGATACATGTGTTCTAGAGTGTACTCATGTTAAGAATGAACTATGAATTAAGTCCTACTTACATAGTAGTTGCCAAACTACCTAAGTCGTCTCTTGCGACATCCACAGGAAGATAGATATAGGAAGATAGATGTATTCTAGAGTTTATTCATAGTTGGGAATGAGCTATGAACTAAGTATATTATGTACACACTTGCACTAAACACCCTAAGACGTCTCTTACGACATTCAGGAGAAGATAGATACATGTATTCTTAAGTTAATGCATAACTGAGAACGAGCTATGAAATATATGTACATAATTATACTAATCTGCATTAGTGGTATCTTGCGACATCCACGGGAAGATAGACACATGTATGTATTCTAATTCAGAGTTGAAAATAAACTATGAACTATAGGCCTTACTAATAACCATTGTATACGTCTAATTTAGTTAAACAGTGTTTTGTCACGTTCACTCGAATGATATTTCAAATTCGAACAAAAGAGACAAAACACTGCTTAACTATACAAGGCTTATACAATGGTTATTAGTAGGGCCCTATATGTGTAGGTACAATTAATATAATTGATCCAAACTCCTTTAGTCGTTTCTTTCGACATCCACGAGAAGATAGATAGGTACATGTCTTCTAGAGTTTTTTCATAGTTGAGAACTAAGAGTATTTAGTAAATGCTCTAAGGTTGTTGAGGATGAGCTATGAACTATTTTATGTACATAATTGCACTACACTCCCTTAGTTGTCTCTTTCGATATCCACGGGAAAATAGATATCTCGTAGTTATGTATGATAAAGTTTATTCATAGTAGAGAATGAACTATCAACTAATTATCGCCACACTAAAACCTACAATTAGTTTATGTTAACAATACAGTTATGAATCGAACGCGTTTGCACCAAAAACATTCTACTATTACCTATTAGTACTATTACTATTAGTACTAGTATAATGTCTTTGGTTTGCGCAGAGCAACGGCGGGCGGGGAACTCACGGGGAAGCGGGTGGCGCGGTCTTGAGGGTTGAAGGCAAACGACTGTGTGTGATTCGCTAGCGAGTTTACATTGTTTTTTTACGGGAATCGTTGATTACCTACATTATCTATAATGGTGCACACTTTTGTTTTGTGTACGATAGTGAGTTTATGATAACTACTAAGACATGATTTCAATTTGATTTATGATATCTTAGCAGTTAACCTCTCATCTCCCAGGCGGTCGCATGTGACCGGAGTGTGTGACGTCACGCTATGATAAATTTTATAAATACCCCCACGAAAAAAAAATCATAAATATATATTTCACAACCAAATCATATTTTTCATTTTGTAAAAAGCAATGTATTCATTTATAAATTTAACCCAGTGAACTATTCTTGCAAAGAATCATTTACATAGTAACTAATTTGCAATCACATAGGTATTTTCCTATTCTTACCCATAATAGAATTTGACTACAAGTTTCTATAATGTGATTAATATATAATTAACACTTAAAAGTTGGAATTGCGAGCCTTATGTAACAGTAAGCAGGGCACATCGGCACTTCGCTCGCAGAACTGACGGCCGTTTGGGTGGAAAGATCCTGGAGTACCAGGGGAGGTTTAATAGGCCCCTTACAAATAGTGAGCCCCTTACACTTAGTGAGCGAACTGACGATCTGGTGAAGGTAGCTAGAAGTTTCTGAGAACAAGCAGCGCAGAACCGGTTTGGAGATCCTTGGAGGCGTTTTGGGCGATCGATGATCGCCCAAAACAATATTAAACCCGCACTGAGAGCAGGATGGCGCTATACGCAGCAAGAGCGGTGTCTCTGTTTCAATATCGTTTTAACCTTGCTATAAGCGATCATGGTTAGGCCCCTGCTCGACAAAAGACGACGAAGAGAAACATAAAACCTAAGCCTATAAATTCTAGATTGACATGAAAGACATGCCAATTGAGAGCTGTGAAAAATAAAATTTTTGCATAAATGATTACAGATGTTTTGAATTTCAAAGAAGTTTCACGAAACAATGGAAAGATGTTTTATTATTTCTGAAATACACTCACGGACAAATTTTGAGGAACGCTAAACACTAGTTTTACCAGCTTTCTAGCCACCGGATTAGCTAAAAAAATAACATTTCCCGCGAAAACCAGTTGTACGATTGTGTTAAAAAAGACCACCATTAAAAGTTACCGTTCTTCTCCATGTCACAAATAGGGAAATTTTGTCATTATCCGTTATGGCCTTGGTCATGAATCCTGGATAACAATCAAACAAACGCATTAAAAGTCAATCACACAATCGATATGATTTTGTAAAAGTAACTTGAATCTAAGAAAGTGTAGTGTTCCTCTAAATTTGTCTCTGAGTGTATATGGAATATTTTAGGAAAAAGAATCGAGAACCTGAAAAATTATGATCAATTTGCTCTTCCTTTCAAATTTCTTAATTGTCATTGATTTTCTCAAGTTGTGGAATATATTTTTTGTAGTATCTGTGTAGGATAGATATATAAAAGTCTCGTGACACGATTTTGATCTTGTTTAATCTTGGTTTTAGTCTTGCAGAGCCCTGAAAGCGAAAACAGAAAAAGAGAGACAGTATTAAATAGTTGATATCTATTATTTTTTAACAGGAGAGTCAGCACAGCATTACCAGTATTTTGTTACGTTCCGTAAGTGTTTCATTTTAATTATTTTGTGTTATATTTATTTGAATAAATAATTAATTTCATCTTGCCTTTTATTATATAACTGTCCCGTTATATAACAATTTTACTAACGTTATTGTTCAACAAAGTTAGGTTAGGTACCAGGCTCGTTTAAAAGCTCTTATGACCATCATCATCCTAAGTCTGTATCTTCCAATGCTAGCATTGATTTACTACCAAACGTTTGGTAATAAATCAATGAATGCTAGGCATAAGCCTCTACCAAGGCACGCCACTCGGCGGGATATTCGGCTTTTAATTACCAATGGCTGCATACTGGCTTCAGTATGTCATCGTCGATCCATCTATTAGAGACCTACGCTACATTTGTCGAGATGTGATCTACACTCGCGAGCAAAAGTTTGGAATCAGTTACTTGAAATTGGTTCCGCGTGATCTTGCTTACTAAATAAATTTTTAATAATCATAAAAATGACATCATATTAAAGGTGCAACTGTCAACTTTAAATCGATATAAAATTAATTCATATCGAGCCCGTAATTGTGGAGTTATCCCGGATTAAGTGAAGGAGGTAGGAAAACAAGGAAATAGGGAAAAATAATGAATGAATAAAACAACAAAAATTATTAAATAAAAATTTTATTTATCTTTAAAAATAAGTGTCAATATTTTGTGTTCCCTCCCCTCGCCCTAATAACTGCTTCAAGACGATTCTTCATAGACCTGATCAGCTTCTGAATTGATTCTTGTGGAATACCTTCCCACTCCTCAATCAACGCTGATTTCAGCTCATTCAGACATGAAGGAGCAGGAGTTCTGGAACGAACCTTCCTCTTCAGTTCATCCCACACGTGCTCAATGGGATTCAAGTCAGGGCTGAGCGCTGGCCAGTCCAATGTGGCAATACTGACTTCTTCGAGGTATTCCGTTGTTACACGGGCAGTGTGACAACGAGCGTTATCGTGCATAAGGAGGAAGTCATCACCGATGTATCCCGCATAGGGAACGACATGTTCCAGGAGAATATCGGAAATGTACCGGTCCGAAGTTAGACCGCCTCCTCGTCCCCCGCCAGGCACGAAAACAAGCTCGGTTTTACCATCGAAGGAAATGCCGGCCCACATCATACAAGAGCCGCCCCCATAAGCCACTGTTTCAGCGACAGCACTGTGCAAATCGCTCCCCAGGCCGCCTGGAGACCCGTCCTCTTCTGTCGCTACCATGCAAATACATCCTGCTTTCGTCGGAGAACAGGACTTGCCTCCATTGCTCAACCTCCCAATCAAGATGGGTGCGAGCAAACTGAAGGCGTGCTTGTCGGTGAGCTGCCGTGAGTTTCGGGCCTGTGGCAGGCCTTTTTGGAGTCAGATTCGCTTGCTTGAGTTGTCGACGAACTGTTCACTCGCTGGCTGCTACCCCACGAACATCTCGGAGCTCCTGTTGGACGTCGACACCAGTCAAATGCCGATTTCGGAGAGAGGTTGACACGATAAAACGGTCATCCCTCTCCGATGTGCACCGGCGCCGTCCAGATCTTGGTCTCGGGATAAAGCCACCAGTCTCCCGAAAGCGCTTATAAACTTTCGAAACACAGGATTGGCTTATGTGGAGCCGACGAGCGACAACCCGCTGGCTGAGCCCTTCTTGCAATAGGGCTACGATTTGTGCTGCTTCTGTAGGTGTTGTCTCCATTGTCGTACAAGGTAAAGGGTCAAAAGTGGCGGAGATGTGTACCGGTCAACGTGTGAAAGTTGACTGATAAAGAAAATCCGATAACAGGTGCTTTTATAGGGGGTCAATAGGTCGCAACTCGTGACTTATCAAACAATTGAAACACCTCTTTTTCGATACACCTTCACTTAATGCGGAATGGCTCCATAAATACTGGCTTGTTTTTAATGAATTTGGTATCAGTTTAAAAGTAAAGAGTTGAACCTTTAAAATGATGTCATTTTTACGATTATTAAAAAAGTATTAACTACTCAAGATAACGCGCAACCAATTTCAAGTAACTGATTCCAAACTTTTGCTCGCGAGTGTAAATGCCTTATCTTGATCGCTCATAGCAAGGTAAAAATAACATTAAAACAGACACACCGCTCATGATGCGTATTTTAGGTAATCATGGTTAGGTTCTTTTCGGCCGCGTATGAAACTGGAGCTTCGTAAGTAAACGACTGCCCCAAAAGTTGTCGGATCTGCCACACTATTACGTAAGTAGTAAGGTTGCTCATTTCAGGCTATCATTTTGAAAAACACATGGCTATTACTTCTATGACGAATGCAGTCTAAACTAACATACATACCTAACTGAAATGACAGAAAAAGGCAACGATACGTAATGCGGCTGTGTCAAATATGACCAGACCACTACCATGGCAAAAATTTTCCGCAGTACCATTGATGGTATTATCTAATGGAACCAGGGTAAAGAAAAGATTTCAACTTGCCTATGCATTGAGTATGTCGGCAATTTTAGTTCTCCCACGAATACTTTATATACGAACACAACCCTTTGTTTGAGCGACATTGAACCTATGCAGGTCGACAAGTCAAACCATCAACCAAACTTAGCGGAAAAACTTCTGTACCATAGGAAATCAAACCTGGCCCTCCGAATCAGCACCACTAGGTCACAAAGGAACACTAGGAAGAAGTGAACTCAGCTAAACTATAGACCCGTAGACTGCAAGCTGTGAGGGCTCTCCGATTCCGTCAAAACCACTTTCTTGTGTAGCTTTTCAGTGTCCTAGACCACTGAGATTGTAACGAGATTATTTGTTCGACCCCGAATTACCCAGGAGATTTTCCGAACGTTTTCTCTTTTAAAATTCAATTTACGCCTTATGTTGTGTTACACAAGATTAGATAGGTACCTATTGTAAGAAAAATAAGGTCTAAAGCATTTTCATTGTTTGCCAAAATAATTTTCTGACGAACTTTTTTAATAATCTTTGTATCTGAGAAGCTCCAAAAATATTTACAAAAAATTAAAAATAATAAAAAAAATCCATAAGAAAACATTATAATCATTTTATCTAATAAGTATATAAAAATCTCGCGTCACATTGTTTGTTATCGAACTCCTCCGAAACGGCTTAACCGATTTTTATGCAAATTTTTGTGTATATTTGGTACGTCTTAGAATAGGTCGTAGAATAGGTAGTAAGCAATTTTTTATACTCTAAGTAATAAGGGTGGTTCTCTTCAGAATTTTTTTCGACAATTATTATGGCGAAACGTAGTTTGAATGCTTTTCGTTGAATCCCAGTTTTCGATCCCATTTTTAAGATATTAACGATGGGTCCCATTTGCTATTTCCATTTAATCCCATGTTAGATAGAACAACACGTGTACCTTTCCGAAGAAAAGTGATTTACCTTTATCAAATATTTAAAAAGCAAAGTGCGTTCAGCCCACTGAGTATTAAATTAGTGAATGAATGAAATAAAAGAAGAAACACGAATGAATTCATACTTTATTTGCTCACAAAGACATAGGTCCATCTAAAAGTTTCATTTTTATTGTCTCGTTTCTTTGCATATTGATGAGCATAATTTAAAAGAACTGTACCACCTTTTCACTCTTTAAAATTCAAATCTATTGATGAAGAAGTAGATGGGAGTTGATCACTCATAGTGCCTAATTTGTGATTTGATTAAGTTTTAAACAACATAACTACAGTCACTGCAACTTATAACAATTTTATGCGTTTTATGCGGGCACAGCTAGTAATCAACGCTGTCAAAATGTCAGCTGTAAATTTTATTTATAAATGGGATAATACAATTATTTGCGTTGATAAATCAAGACAGTCAATAAGTTCCATGTACATTGATCAACTGCAATTCTCGAGAATACTTGAGTACCTACCAATATGTTATTTACAATAATGATCGAAAATATTTTAAACGTATTTCTACTAAAAGGTTGCTAGCATCAACACATACACTTTAAAAATGGCGAAAGAGTATAAGTATAATCCGTTAAATTCTGGTAAGCTATTAAGCGCTATATTAAAAATATGGCATCCAGTTATATGCCTGCAGAGGCCATTTCCTTAAAATGGTACCCATTAGGATCCATTATAGTCAGCTATTATTACGATTTAAATTCATACCATTACACGGGATTTTCATTCTAATCATTAATGGCATTGAAAATTTCTTTATCTGACTCACGACTGTGTTTTGTAAACTCTTCAAAGAACTGCAAAGTGAAATAATTCTACTATACTGAAGTGTATCTAAAATCCCCCGTTTCAAAATCAAAAGTATACTTAAAAAGGTAAAATCTTGTCTAATAATTAATTGACCTTTAAAAGTCCAGCTCGAAAAACAGCGGTACTAACAAGTATTTGACTGATGCCATAAAAGGACAGACTGTTAATTTGTTGAATTTTAGCCGGTTCGATTATACCGTGTTACAACATACCACGGTATGTTGGTATGTTATGGAGACGCGGGATCAAAGCCCGCCGAAACGAGACGAATTTATTTCTTTATTGATTTTATTTATATTTCAATTTATTTAGCATTTTTGAAGAAAATGAAAAGATCTATATAAAATTTTAAGTATATTTTTCTGGCTCTCATTAAAGCGACGAATTTTTTTCTTTATTGATTGTTCAATTTATTTAGCATTTTTAAAGTAAATACAAAGTTCTATATAAGATTTTAAGTAAGTATATTTTTCTGGCTCTCATTAAAGCGTCATTTGGACGTCCGGAACGAGGATTCCGTACAAACTTATCTAAGTATAAGACTTCCTACCTAACAACATATTTTCAGTTTTCAGATTTTTCCCTTAACATGTACCGTAAGACGTTGCTCCTCGCCAAATTTCACATAATTCTAGGTCAACGGGAATTACCCTATAGGTTTTGATTCCCTCGTGAAATCGCAAAATATGCGACGTAAACGGTCATATCTTTTCATTGGTTAACTTTGCAAGTATGATTTCGCAGCTGCAAAAAACCGTAGACCCGAGAATATATTTGATATAAATGTCAATTTGAGCTGAAATTTATATCAAAATGTTTGTTGAATTGTTTCCGAGAAAAAGGGTTTTGACAGACAGACAGACGGACAATGAAGTGATCCTATAAGGGTTCGTTTTTTTTTTGCTTTTGAGGTACGGAACTCTAAAAAAATACACTTTTTTGCTTTGTCGAAATAACAAAAAAATACTAAGATAAAGTATATCGGTCTTATTACAAAACCTGTCTTAAACCTGGTCTAAAGTTAGTCTTGGTTTAAACCTAGTGCGCTTTCACTTGTGTCAATATACATAGATAGAGACAGCGTCAACTTAGTCCTGGTTTAAACCAGGACTAACTTTGGTGATCTTAACAAAAGATGGTAAGAATTTAAAGTTAAGGAGTTGGGGCTCGCTACGTCATAACGTGCTACAAGATGTACGTACAGTAAGCTCCCATTCAAGCTATACAGTACACTACGAAAACCGTCACTGTTACGAGCGACATACGAACGGTCCAAAGGTCAAACAGTATAGCTTGAATGGGAGCTTACTGTACACCGGTATGATGTCATACGACGTAGTTGATTTTAAATTAATGTATCGTCGTGTTCGATTATTTTAAGTTGGCAAACAAGCAGACCTACCTGATGGTATTTATAAGTGACTATACAATCACTTTATACCACATGTAGTTCCTGCATCACAACGCCTACAAGGATGTGAATGTAATAGACGCTGCCAACTTGCGACATAAGATGTCAAGTCACACTTACCCTTGAAATGGGAACACAACAATGCAAGCACTGCTGAGAGATAAAGGTAAAGAGGTAGCATGCTAACGACTCTGGTACAGATTCTCTCTCTGGTGATTAATTAAAAATTGTAATAAAACCGCATGCAATATTTTTTAATAATCTACATGATTACAAAAATTTTATCATCATCCCAATTTAAGGAAGTTAACTGTGTGTTAGGTGGAAACCTAGTAAAACTTTGAACGTAATAAGAGTCATCAGGTACCCTAATGGTATGACCGTTGCTGTAGGTGTCAAGGTGCTAGTATTAGCATTTCTATACTCGGCATCAAAAATAAAGTTCAATAAGTTGCCAACCATATTATTATTTTAAATCAAAATTGTGGAAAAAATCAAAAATGGACAAAAATCTTATCACCCATTCTAGTGAAAGCCCGAAGTTTCTAGAATCTAGATGGTCCAGAGGCTGAGCTGTCTCGATGGATCGATCAGACAAATGCACGGGTGGACAAGTGGAAAGATGAGCACATAAGCATTACCAAACTATGTATTGGTTACGCAAAAACAGATACGAGTATCTAAAAATAAGAGTCTTTGATGCAACGCTAAGTCCACAACAAAAGGAACCAATTAAAGCTATTGGTAATGACTGTTCGCTTACCCAAAAATTCTTTACTGTCTCGTTTTCTTACACTCGCACTGGCTCTCGCTTAATATTAACTCTGCTGTCGATATCAGAATTTTAATCAAAGATGCTCCCGATCAAGCTAATATGAATGTCAAGAATCAGATGATCAAAAATTAAGTACAATTTAATGAATTCTTTATGAATATTCTTGAGTAAATTTATAATCGACGATAGATTCTTATGGGGACTACACAAAGGTTACGTATGTGCTAAGCTAAGACCCACAATCCAGTAGACTTTGCCGATAAAGTTCTAAGGACAATTTATACGTTACTGGCGGACTTTGTCATAGGTTACGGTGGACTAAGTAGTTATAAGTCCTATATGAAACGCTGTACAGCGTAACACAACTGCTAACTGTTAGACAATTGTTTATTTTCAACTCGGTTCTTCGGTACCATAAACTTATAAAACCAAATGAGTTACCCAAAGGCAAACGGCGTTGCCGTACTCCAGTTCCAGACTTTAACACAATGTTTGCAAGACGTCAAACACCTTATATGAGCCCATTCTTGTACCGGTATATTAATGACAAAAAAAATATAATAAAATTAAGCAAAAATGGCCTAAAAACAGTACTTAAACGTATTTTGGCTAGCCTTAATTATGATGAAACAGAAAACATTTTTAAGCTAAAATAAAAATTCATTCTAAAAAATACACATACCCATACAAACATATACTCTCTCTGTGTGTGTCACATACACACACGAGAGCACACTCACACAGGCACACACTCACTCACGCAGGCACACACTTACCCCCCCCCCACCCCCCCACACACACACAATGACACACACACATACACATACACCCATGCACACATTCACACTCACATTTAAGTGGAAAAGAGGACCTAGGTATTCTATTGTACTAAAAATTGATTTAACCTGTGTTTTTGTACTTGTAATGGGATGGAGGGCTGTGCGCCTGTGTTTCAGGATCCGTCCTATTTCAGGTGCCAGCCCACCATAGTCAACTTTCTAAGTTAAATTAATTGCTTACCTTTATAATTTATGTAAGACTATGGCGAGTAATAAAGTTATTATTATTATCCTTTATTTTAAACAGTTCTTAAATATAATTTTTTATAACATAAATATAAAAGATATAAATATTATTAAAAAACCTACACTTAGCGGGTCCATCGGCAGCGAGACAGTACCCAAACTACCGGTGGTTAGGGCTGCAGGGTAAGGAACCTCCTGACAATTCGTGCCGTGCCAAGGATTACCGCCTTCTGTACCAGGCCCTTGATCCATCCGCCTAGCGAGAGTCTCTCAAGATGTTGGCCAAGACTCTTCGCTATTAGAACATTCACAGATACCACTATCGGGATAATGACAGTCGAATCCACATCCCACATGGCGGTAAACTCATGAGCCAAGTCAAGGTACTTGCTGAGCTTGTCCTTCTCAGCTTTCACGAGGTTCTCGTCATGGGGGATGGTGACATCGACTATCATTACCCGGCGTTGGGACCGGTCTATTAGCACGATATCAGGCTTATTGGCTGCAATAAACCTGTCCGTGATGATAGAGCGGTCCCAGTAGAGCAAGGCATGACCATTCTGAAGAGCTGGTGTGTATTTATAATACGGCATCTCAGTCTCAACAAGGGCGTATCGGAGAGCAAGTTGCTGGTGAATGATCCTGGCTACTTGGTTATGCCTGTGCAAATACTCACTGTTAGCAAGATGCAAACAACCAGAGACTACATGTCGGAGGGACTCCCCAGGGCGGTGGCATGCTCGACAGATGTCGACGGTTCCGTCCTTCAATATGTATTTTCTGTACTAGACAAAACGCATGGCAGCGGTGAAACACCTAGCACAAACAGTATTGAAGAAAAAGTACAACTCCTCACTTCAGCAATAGTCAGAAGTTACGAGTTGGCATGCCCGATGTCTATACCAAAAGACCTCAACAAGAATCTCTGGTGGGGGCCAGAACTTGAAAGGCTGCGGATAAAACTTAGGGCACTCTTCAATAGAGCAAAAAATACAAGAACTCCCGATGACTGGGACAAATACAAAAATGCGCAGAGACACTACAAGAAGAGGATCAGATTCCGGAGAACGGAAGCCTGGCAAAACTTCTGCAGCAGCATAAACTCAACAAACCAAGCCGCCAGAATAAAGAAAGTATTGTCTAAGGGAAACACAGACCTCCTTGGCAACATCAAAAAAGTCGACAGCACTTATACCAAATCTGAAGAAGAAACCAGTGCGGTAATGCTGGAAACACACTTTCCTGGTTGCCAAATCGCGTCACATCTAGAATGGCCCGACGAGCACCACAGCATCCCGTCAACCGAAGAATGGGAGGCTGCCAGCAAAGTAGTAACTGCGGATAGAATAGAGTGGGCTATAAAGAGCTTCAAACCTTTCAAATCCGCAGGACTGGACGGAATATTCCCAGCGCTGCTACAATGGCAGCCTAACTTAGCGGTAAAACACTTAGAACCAATTTTTAAGGCCTGCATAGCCTTTAAATATATTCCCAAACAATGGAGAGAGGCGAAGGTAGTATTCCTACCCAAACCAGGGAAAGATGACTACACTACGGCGAAATCCTTCAGACCAATAAGTCTAACATCATTCCTACTCAAAACACTGGAAAGATTGGTAGACAGACACCTAAGGGATGGAGCACTCCAAGAAAGACCCTTACATCCCCAACAACACGCCTATCGGAAAGGCAGGTCCACAGAGTCGGCACTACATATGGTGGTCCGTAAAATAGAGTCGGCCATACACAACCAATCCTCAACCCTAGGTGCCTTCATAGACATAGAAGGAGCTTTCGACAAAACAATGCACAATAGCATTAACCACGCCCTTCAAAAGTACCATATAGAACCAGCAATAATAAAATGGATCACCGAGCTGGTAAGTAAGAGGGCGGTTCAGATAGTGGGGAATAACACTGTTAGAGCAAAAGTGGTTAAAGGATGTCCCCAAGAGGGAGTCCTATCCCCACTTCTGTGGAACATAGTAGTAGACAGCCTCCTAAGGAAACTAAACGAAAGAGGCTACACTACTATTGGTTATGCAGATGACCTGGCAATACTGATAAATGGGACTGCAGAAAACATACTATGCAAGGAAATGCGTGCAGCCCTAGCATTAGTGGAACAATGGTGTGACGAACATCAATTGTCAGTAAATCCAAATAAAACAGAACTTATACTTTTCACCAACAAAAGGAAGTTACCAGAACTACAGCTACCCAAACTATTTAACACCAAACTCTCCCTGTCAACACAAGTAAAATATCTGGGCATTATCTTCGATAATAAATTAAACTGGGCGAGTCACATGGAAACAATAACAAAGAAGGCATGCTTAGCGTTTAACCAATGCAGGAGACTCGTTGGTAAGAAATGGGGTCTCAATCCAAAAATCACACTTTGGTTATACACTGCAGTTATCAGACCCTCTATAACCTACGGATCAGTAGTTTGGTGGCCCAGAACCCAACTAACCACGGCAAAAGCTAAGCTCCAGAGTCTGCAACGCTTAGCAACTACATCGACCAGTGGATGTATGAGAACCACTCCATCAGCCTCTCTAGAATACCTCTTACAACTGAGGCCTCTAGATCTAGTCATACAAGAGGAGGCGAAAGCAGCAGCCCTAAGACTAAGATCACAGGGACTATGGAAACGCAACATAGGAAAAACACACACAATTATCCTAGATTGGAGTACGAAAGAAACACCTCTTCTCGATGCACCAATCGATAGAATACCATGCCACCATGTCTTTGGCAGAAGATATGATATCCAACTTACAGCAGAATCGAAAGATTGCTCTGACATTAAAGAAGTTAGGATATATACAGACGGCTCCAAAACCACTTGTGGAACTGGGGCCGGCGTCTTCTCAAATGACCTTAATATCAAATTATCAATAACCCTAGACAGGCGGAACACCATCTTCCAAGCAGAATGCATTGGCATCACCAGAGCGGCACAGGCAATTGCAGCTAGGGGTGTTAATAATCTTAACATAAAGATTATCTCAGACAGCGCATCTGTCCTGCAGGCCCTCCAAAGCAATACTATCAACTCTGTCCTTATACTGGAATGCCATAACATGCTCCAAACCATAGCAGATACAAACCGGGTAACTCTGCAATGGATAAAAGGACACAGCGACTCACTTGGCAACGATGCAGCAGATGAATTGGCTAAGAGAGGTTCAAACACAAAAGTGTATGGACCAGAACCCTTAATGCCTATTCCACAGGCCCAGATTAAAACCTGGCTGCGTAAGAAAACCGAGGAACAACACCTAACAGAATGGAGAGCCAATGAGGGATGCAAGCAAACAAAAAACGCAATCCCGGTACCATCCAAAAAGCTTGCCCGTTCCCTCATCAGACTAAAGAGAGACAAAATCCGAAAAGTTATAGCTACTATAACCGGACACTGTCTCCTAAACAAACACCTATTCATAATAGGGGTGACAGACAGCCCCCTATGCAGAGGATGCATGGAGGCGGAAGAAACGCCACAGCACGTCCTTATGGAATGCACAAGCGTGGCCGACCAACGGGCGAAACTTCTCCACTCCCCGGCATCCATGCCGGAAGCATGTAGTAGCCCACAGAGGCTGCTGGCATTCTGGGAGGACCTGGGATGGATGGAGTAGGATGTAGGCTGACGCAAGGTCAGGACGCACAATGGCCCAATCAAGAGGCTAAGTGCGAAAGAGCCCCGCCAAACTAACTAACTAACTATGTATTTTCTGTAGTTGTTCGTCTTGATAACCTCGTCTGCAATTGCACAGGCAAACCCCTCGGTTTCTCCAAAGAGGTCCCCAAAGCGTAGCCAGTTCACTGACGCCAGCTGGTTCACATCAGGCCCAGTAAGGGAACGATAGAACCGGCCGTGCAGCTCCTTGCTCTTCCATACGTCCTTCCGGTCATCAGTGCTTAGCACCGATGGTTTGCGCCAGTTCTTCTTCGCCATGGAGAGAGGTGTGAGGCCTTTATCAACTGCTACTACCTCTCGATGCACACCATTCTCGCTGTTACGGAAATACTCCCTGAGACTATACACCTCGCGGTTATGGAGTTTCTTGGCGTTTAGAAAGCCACGACCCCCCAGTTTCCGCGGGATGTATAGTCTCATAACAGACGATCGTGGATGAAGCATGCGATGAGATGTTATTTTTTTTTTATTTAAACTTTCGTACAGCATAAATAAAGTGTACAGGGGTGGACTTAATGCCTGAGGCATTCTCTACCAGTCAACCCGTAAAATGTGAGAAAATTTTTGTTGACGGTGTACGAATTGGAAAAAATAATAACTAAAAAAACTTGACACAACAAGTAACAACATACTAAATAAAGATAAATACTAAGTATACAAATATATAAACATTATATACATAAATATATAAATAAAGATATATAAATATATAACAAACTTTTAAACATATCATCTTGTTGTCATACCTATTTAGACAGATTCCAGAAAATGTGTCCGTACTAGACGTTTAAATGATGCCTTACTACGAACCAACCTCAAAGTTTGAGGCAGTTTATTCCATAGACGAGTGGCGGAAAGGGTAAATGACTGCGAGACAAACCCGGATCGATGGGCTGGGATTTCAAGAGCACGTCTGACAGCGGAGCGTAGGCTAAACGCATGGGCACCACCAAGCGTCTGAAACTTTATCTTTAAATAATTGGGAGCACCCGGATCGTTAATAATGCTGAAAAGCTGGGAAATGACTCTCAGGTCCCTACGCTGACGAATAGGCAACCATTTGAGCTTATTGCGAAACATGGAAATGTGGTCATATTTACGAAGACTGAAAATAAAACGAATGCAATTATTAAGCATACGATCCAATTTGTCGAGAAGGTCTTGGTTAACATTGGTACAACACACATCAGCATAATCGATGATAGGGAGTACTAGGGTTTGGACGAGGAGAGCCTTGGTACTGGGAGGAAGGAAATTCTTGAGCCTGTAAAATGAACGCAGAGAACCTCTTACCCTATTACATACGCTATTGATATGCGCGTTCCAGGACAACGAATTGTCAATAAGCAAACCCAAGTTCTTAACAATGGGCTCGAATGGGATTACTATGCCATTGAATTGGACAGGATCGATTAAACTTGTATCAATCTTCGCCAATTGACGCGAACTGCCAACAATGATGGCTTGACATTTACTGGGGTTTACGGTCACTCCGTATTTCGTGGACCAATCATTGATATTAGCCAAGTTGTGATTGATGGTAGAAATGGCATTATTAATTTCGGTTACTGAGGTACTATAATACAGTTGAAGATCGTCTGCGTACAGATGGTAAGAGCAACTGAAGGATCTGGTGAGAGAATTAATAAAGAGAGAAAAAAGAAGAGGTGAAAGTATTCCGCCTTGAGGTACGCCTGCAGTGAGATCACACCATTTAGATATAGTACGATCAACACGCACTGCCTGCCGGCGCCCTCGAAGATAAGAGGAAAACCAGGAACAGGCAGAGGCAGAGATGCCAAGGTTGGACATAATGGCGAGGAGGATATCATGGTCGACGGTATTAAATGCGTTGGAAAAGTCAATGAGAACCAATACAGTGACCATTGATTGCTCCATCCCATCACGCATGTCATCTATAACCTTAATCAAAGCAGTAGTTGTGCTATGTCCCGGCCTAAACCCCGATTGGAACGGACTGAGAAGGTTATTAGAGAAAATAAAAGAGGCAAGCTGCTTATGAACCACGGCCTCTAGTATTTTGGATAGAAAGGGGAGGATTGAGATGGGCCTGTAGTGGTTCAAGGAAGTAGGGTTTGGAATTTTGGGAAGAAGAATAGTGTAGGCATTATGCCAGAGAGCGGGGAATGTACCGGTAGACAGAGAATGGTTCACGATGGTAGTCAGCGGCACAATAATGCACTCCAATATAGACATTAACATGGTGCGGCTGATTTCATCACAACCAACTGCCTTGGATTTAATTGAACGAAAGATTTTTGACACCTCTAGCTCTGTAACAGGAACGAAGGAGAATTCCTTGGAATGGGGAGGAGGGGTGCTGGAAATATTACAGATAGTTGTAAGTTTGGTGTGGAGAGGTACACTAAGTGTATTAGAAAAATAATGGTTTAACTCCTCTAAAGGAAAACCGGGATGATCAGAAAGGGAGGTAGCATTTTTGCCAAAACCGAGTGAATTTAAAAATTTCCAAGCATCTCCAGCATTTACATTAAGCACATTTTCATGAATATAGCGGCGTTTAGCGACTCTCACCATCTGATTACAACGATTCCGTGCCAGCCTGTAAGCTTCCCAGTATATGTATGTACGATGACGCTTAAATGCACGGAAAGCTTTGTTCCGTCTCCGCATGGCCGTACGAATATCATCTGATATCCATGACGCAGGTGGTCGCTTGACTCTGACATCCATAATAGGTGTGTGATGGTTAAATAATTTAAGCACTTCCGAGTTTAAGGTGGAAATCATATCATCAACCGATGTAGCAGTGTGTAGCGGAGACCAGTCGATACTTCTTGCATCAATTATAAGTTGGTCTGCGTCCATTCTGGCTAGATTTCTCATTGGTATCAATTTGACGGGAATTTTTGGTGGTTTGACCTTGTAAGAAATATAGAGAAGATCATGTCGGGAAAAGCCAGGAGCAGGAAGTTGACCATGGTCAATAACATGAATAGGAGAGGATATAATGATGTGATCGATCCAAGTGTCAGGAGAGGAAATATTATGGTGGGTGGGATCTAAGGGAAGGAGTTCAAAGTTTGAGCAGTCAATTAATGAACGGAACTTACGGGAACTAATAGAATTACACATAAGATCTGTATTGAAATCACCCATAATTATGTGATGTGCATAGTCCGAGGCAACCAAGTCGAAGACAGATTCTAAGTCTGAAAAGTAGTTAATGGAGGGAGGGCAGTAAACTACCCCGAGTACGAGTTTGGTGCCCCTGAGATCAATCTCCAAAATTAAATATTCCGCGCAACCGTGACGTGAAGATGACGAACATATAATTTTATGAGAAATGTTACTTAGCAAGTATATTGCAACACCACCCCCGCCCTTCCCCACCCGATCATTACGAATCAAAACATGGTCAGGTAAGCAAAAGGATGTCGATAATAAGGTCGGTTTAAGCCATGACTCCGACACAAGAATCGCATATACATGTTAGCAGTTGACGAACCTTTCTATTGACGATTCGTTGACGATTATTATTATTATGTTCTTTATTTAAAATTTTCCTTAAATATATATTTTTTTACAATATAAATATAAAAATACAATTATTATTATAATATTATGACATATTATTTAAATTGTAAGTCTTATAAAACCTAAATTTTTTCCACGCATTTCCACCCGAGAAAAAAAAAGAAAGGGTTAGATTGGATTGAAGGCTAAAACCAATAAAATCACAAATATATTACTTATTGTTTATCCATTGTTGTCTTTACCAACTGCACTGGACTGGACAGGGGCGCGTCACCCACTGCTGACGTTGTATGCAGTATTGACCTAATTACAAACCGCGCGCATAGTAGCCAAAAAGCCTTTACATTCTTCCCCCTCTATTTTATATCTTACTTTATAAATAGCCAATAACCTTTTTTGGAGGCAGAGCCTTCGCATCGTGTGGTGGCAGAATGGTGTCTCATCATCCTCACCACAGAATCTGCAAGTGGGAACATTAGTCAGGCCCATTCTGTGCAGAAGTTTGTTGAGTTTGCAGTGACCAGTTAGATCTCTAGTGAGCGCCCTTAATTGGTCCCTGCTTAGTTGGAGGTTTCGCATTGCGATAATATATAAATTACAACCTCAAACTCAAAAAATATTAAATATCTATAGAAATTTGCACTACTTTGCAGGCACTTATCGACGTCAAACAAAACATAAAAATAATCGAAATATAACGCAAATTTTCTGAAATTTCTAACATTAAAATATTTAATCCTTATTTGTTATACACCTCAACCGTAATTGAGATGTATGCAAACACAAGTAAAAAAATAAAACGCTGACTCCACACTTTTTCTCAGATTGTGAGAACTCGAGAACAGGCTAGAAACACGGAAGATCAAATGTGATTGGAACCCTCAAATCATATACATTTATCCAAATTACGAAGTGTAATTATGTACGTCAATTGTCACATTTTTCCTCAAACCCTATCAGTTTCATCAGTGATATAATTAGACACTTTTAATATGCTTTTTTTACAAGTGCATCCTTGACTGTAACTTTAAATTTGTTTAGGAATTAACAACAATGGTGTTATATTTATTTATACCAACCAATTAATCGTTTTTCCTGTAGTCTGAAGTCGAGAGCTTAGGGCGAGTCTCCGAATGGGGTGCAAAGAACTTAATTGAGTTCAACCCCACGAAGACACAAGTGTGCGCATTCACTGCGAAGAAGGAGTCATTGCCTCAGTTGCAGGGCGTTACTCTTCGTATGTCCGATGGTATCGGTATCCTCGCTGTGGAAATTTCTGCTTAAGTGCAGTTTGGGAGTCATTTGGAGGACAAAGCCAAATTGGCGAGCAAAAAGCTGGGCGTCCTGAAGCCATGCACTCCTAGCCAGCGGCTAATGCTTTATAAAGCACAAATTCGGCCGCATATGAAGTACTGCTGGCACCTCTGGGCAGGAGCTTCCAAATACCAGCCCGATCCTCTTGACTCCCTGCAAAGACGTGTATTCCGCATCCTCTCGTGCGATCCCAATATCACGGCCTCAATGGAGACGCTGGAGCAAAGGAGAGACTTTGGTTCTCTCTGCGTGCTCTTTCGGCTCTTTAATGGAGAGTGCTCTGAGGAACTGTTTGCAATCTTCACCTTTTTACCACCGCACTACCCGCCATTGCGGTGGAGTTCATGGATTTTACCTGGAACCCATCTCGTCTAGCACAGTTCGGTTCAGCGTTCATTCCTTTCATGAACGTGTAGGCTCTGGAATAAACTCCCAACTGCGGTGTTTCCGTATTTCCTGAGCGCTACAATATGCCCTACTTCAAACGAGGCTTAAAAAGAGCATTTCTGTCCAGGTAGGCAGTGACTGAACTGTGCCCCTAGCATTGCAGATGTCCATGAATGGTGGTTACCACTTACCATCAGATGGGCCACTGGCTCGTCTGCCACCATTAGCAATTTAAAAAAATCATAAAATAATATCCGAATAATCACCCTTGTAAAATCTAAGAAACTATGACCAGAGTAAGCTTTACGTTTCATTGGCATGTTATATTCCTTATTGTTTTAAGTAATTTTTGAAATAACCTCGGCGCTATAAATGTGAGAAGTCACAGAATTTAGCTCGCTACGTATGTTCCATTAGTCGACAACACAGCTCGCAACTTCCTTTATGCGGAGACAAACGACACGATTACGCGTAGGAAATGGACATCAGTATTGAATACTTTACGCCAGCGTTTCTGAAAGGTATCACATTCTCCCCAGGTGCTAGCGTTGTTCAAAAACAAACTCTATACTGTAAACATAGGATTGATTGTTGCTCGGTAATGTAGAAATGCTTTATCAATACAGCAATATTGGGGAAACTAAAACATGAAATCGTCACTGTACTTAAGGCTGATGTATTCCTTCTATTTTCTTGGTCCCGAATCGCCTCGACCAAAGGTTGGTTTAGTTTCAGGGTTAATCCACTCGAGCCTGTCCTCAAAGAGGGTGGAGAAACAAGAACCGTGAGGTGATGATAGCGTCAAATACCTATAGTTTATAAACTGTTATCAAAAGTTTCCTGATAAATAAGTATAATCCGATTAGTAAGTATACTTTAGAATAATTAAGTACGAGTAGTTTTCATTTAATTAAATTTGCTCTCAGTTTTAATTTTTAATACATTGAATCAAATAATGCTTGTTCTGGTTGAAATTAAAAGAATCCAAGCAGTATACGAAAGTATGTAATGTACATCTTAGTTGTATAATGCACATCGCGTAGGTTCGTATTATTCGCAGCTGTTACTAAAGCTTTACAAAGTTTCTCCTCAAATCTCCACCAAGTTTGGAATTTAATCATATTTATAATATTTCCGTGCTGTTTTAATTCGAGGCCACATGCTTCGAAATCTGCTAATCAAACAAATTTTATCCGATATTTATATAATATTTAGTTAAATATCCATATTAAATAAAATAACGGATAACCTACTTATTTGTACGTAAGAATCAAACGTTAGTTTCATCACTGAAAAACCATAGCAGTGCATGAACAGTTTCTCCTCACCATCACCTAGACGCCATCCATTTATTACATACTAGCTGTGCCCGCGAACTCTGTTTCGCCATCAAAATGCTTAAAACAGTGTTTAGATTTTTCCTCCATTTTATTCCATAATGATTCCAACTTTATTCTGCCTTTCTTGAGCAGCGGCCATTTGGAAATTAACAAATTAAGACAATTATCGTGGGTTCGTAATGCTCTAGGTACTCTTCAGGGCCTTTCATTTAATACCCATATTGCTGGGTTTGAAAACGATCTTTAATCCATTTTTTGAACGGCGGCCATG
The DNA here is from genome assembly GCA_963935595.1 of Schoenobius gigantellus. Taxonomy (NCBI): domain Eukaryota; kingdom Metazoa; phylum Arthropoda; class Insecta; order Lepidoptera; family Crambidae; genus Schoenobius; species Schoenobius gigantellus. The sequence goes on along the minus strand of OZ012553.1, from coordinate 23,406,539 downwards.
TTTAATTTAGGGCAATTTTCCTAAGTTCATAATGCGCTACTTTTTGAGACCTTTTATTTGATACCCATATTGCTAGGTTTGGAAACGAACTTTTATCCATTTTTTTTGAGCAGCGGCTATTTTGAATTTATGTCAATTTTGCTAAGTTCATAGTGCTTTACTCGTCAAGGCCTTTCATTTGATACCCATATTGCTGCGTTTGAAAACGAACTTTTATCCTTTTTTTAGCGGCGGCCATGTTGAATTTAGATTGATTTTTCTAGTTACCTAATGCTTTACCCTTCAAGGCCTTTCATTTGATACCCATATTGCTAGGTTTGGAAACGAACTTTCATCCACCATTTTTGAGCGGCAGCCATGTTGAATTTATGTCAATGTTGCTAGGTTCATAGTGCTTTATGCATCAAAGCTTTTGATTTGATACCCATATTGCAGGGTTTGAAAACGAACTTTTATCCTTTTTTTTTGAGCGGTGGCCATGTTTAATTTAGACCGATTTTCCTAAGTTCATATTGCTCTACTCTTTGATGCCTTTCATTTGATACCCATATTGCTAGGTTTGGAAAGGAACTTTTATCCACCTTTTTCGAGCAGCGGCTATGTTGAATTTATGTCAATATTGCTAGGTTCATTGTGCTTTACTCGTCAACGCCTTTCATTTGATACCCATATTGCTGGGTATGAAAACGAACTTTTATCCTTTTTTTACGAACTTTTATCCTTTAGGACAATTTTTCTAGGTACCTAATGCTCTACTTTTCAAGGCTTTTCATTTGATACCCATATTGCTAGGTTTGGAAAAGAATTTGTATCCACCTTTTTTTGAGCGGCGGCCATGTTGAATTTATGTCAATGTTGCTAGGTTCATAGTGCTTTATTCATCAGAGCCTTTGATTTGATACCCATATTGCTGGGTTTGGAAACGAACTTTTATCCGTTTTTTTGGAGCCGCGGCCATGTTGAATTTAGGTCAATTTTTCTAGATACCTAATGCTTTACTCTTCAAGGCCTTTTATATTTGATAACCATATTGCTGGGTTTGAAAACGAACTTTTATCCATTTTTTTGAGCGGCGGCCATGTTTAATTTAGGGCATTTTTCCTAAGTTCATAATGCTTTACTCTTCTAGGCCTTTCATTTGATACCCATATTGCTAGGTTTGGAAACGATCTTGTATCCACCTTTTTTGAGCGGCGGCCATGTTGAATTTATATCAATGTTGCTAGGTTCATAGTGCTCTACACATCAAGGCCTTTCATTTGATACCCATATTGCTGGGTTTGGAAACGAACTTGTATCCACCTTTTTTGAGCGGCGGCCATGTTGAATTTTAGGCGATTTTCCTAGGTTCATAATGTTCTACGCTTCAAAGCCTTTCACTTGATACCTATATTGCTAGGTTTGGAAACGAACTTTTATCCACCTTTTTTGAGCATCAGTTATGTCGGCGAATTTACGTCAATGTTACATTAGGATCAAGAGTCCCGTACTCCCTCTACGAGTAATACTTTTAATAGTTTTAAATTGATGAAAGAGTTTGATTCCTTAGTCATAATGTAAAAACATAATATAACACCTTTCAAAATGCCTTGAAAAGGGTATCTTCATTTTTCAACATTTCAAATATTGTACCGATTTTGTGAAAATTGGCCAAAAATTAAACCAACCTACAAATTTTATATTTGTGACGTGATATTGTCATAAAAAATGCTATATACATTGGTTGTATGGCTTGATCCTTTTTCCTTACCACCACGGTACTACATAAGAAAAATACAATTTAAACTTCTTGGTTGGCAAAATTCAGATGGGCACAGCCAATAACAGAAAAGATTTTTTTTTGCAATATGTAACAGACTTGTCAAAATAATTTCACGTGCGCCATGTTGATTTTCTACATACTTGTCATCAAAAATTTTATATGGTATTTTTTGAATAAAAATAAAAAGTGAATTTAAGCAAATGAAATTATGCCTAAATGTTCTTCCGGAAAATTTTAAGCATTGTGGTGTAAGCCATATCAAATTCTGTCCAGTAGTTTCGGAGATCTTTCCGGACAAACATTTGTACCCCTACGATTTTATTATATATGGAGATATGGAGATTACGGGCATTCGCACAAACGATGCTCGTCTAATGACCCTGCCGTGGAGGCCTGCTTGCACGGTTGGCCCCGTGCACGCCGCCCCGTAAGGTCCTCCGTCTGGGGATTGCTCTGGTGTTCTCGGGCAATCCCCCCTTGGCGATAGCCCGACCACTTGGTCGAGCTTGCCTGCTTACATGGGAGGGGATCGAAAACTGCCAATAATCCTCTTACGTGGAAAACAAAGCCTCTAAAGGATGGCTCCCTACCTTTCTGTGTTAGGAGATTCCGCTTTACCATAGCACTATGACTTTTACATTTAGGATTAGTAAATAAATTAGTAGCAATTTACTTAATTTATTGAATTGGAATAGGGCTTAAAAATTTGAAGTCATTTCCCAGCACGCCGGAAATGATTCTATTCGGTGATGGATCTGCTCAATGTAGGTGGCAAAGTTGGGAACTGACTGGGAACTGGCGAAGTTGGTTCAGATCCCATAAGATGTTATCTATAGTCCCATACACACCTAAGCTCTGGAAAAAGTCATTTCTATTATTTCCTACACACTTGGGTTTTGATTAATTTACCTACTTCGAAATGTTATTTTCGAAAACATTTTGACAATATGCAAACATCTGTAATCCCAACACGTCACAAAAAGGGCATTTTATCGAGTAAAACAGACAAGCAACAAGAAATAGCAAGTTTTCGTGTTTCTCTACGTTTTCAGAATACAAAATAAAAGCAGGACGTAAGTAGACAAAACGACATTATTGCGTCATTTTTTCCACTGCAAGAATGTGGATGCTGGTATTCTTTTACATTTTCCTCTTATACAGGAACGCTCTTGGAAACGTCAACGAATCTCACAATAACATTTTTTCTCTAACAAACTCCAGTTTTATATCTCGTCACGGCTTAATGGCGCCGACAATTTTTTTCCGTTGCCACATAAAACAACGTAAATCTTAACAATTATTGTCATCCCCGTGACTTTTGTGCTTGTGTACGTTAATGGAAAGTAATAAATTGAACAACGATAAATTATATGCCCCAATAAAAATACTAGACGGTTTATGTATAATTCATTGTTTTACTGGCAATTAATAAGCTGGGAAACGCTGAATTGTGGCAGGTTTTAGCCGCGTAAGCGAATTTTCGGCACCGGTGGCTACTTTTGTTGTTGTCACATTACATAATGCTACGGTAGCTTGAATCTAGTATACTTTTTACTAAGTAAAATTGGAGGGGCCATATTTCTATCATCATCATCATCATCATGTCAGCGTCAACACCTACCAAGTAAAACCTCACTAAGAAGAGGGGATTTGGATTTTCTTCAACGCTAGCCTGTTGCGTTGGTGGGGAGCTTTAGAAACTAGTCCATCGATTGGGTGGGTGCACCACTAACAGGTAAAGATGACTTAGATCCTTTTAAAATATATTTTAGAACCCCTAATATTGGTGTATCAAGGGTTTTTTTTTCAGGGGCTGGCCCGCGATATTGTGTAAAGTTTTCAGTATTTTGGCGTCTATAATAGAATTTTGAATCGGTTGATTAACATTCTGGAATAGGCACTAGGCCATATTGGGGTGGGCACGGCCCACCCGGCCCCTCCTCTATATACGCCTATGCCTAATACGCTGTGCCCACCTAAGCAGCGTGACATGACGTGATCTGAAACAGCCCCGTATTATGTAGCTCCGTTTTGCAAGTGTAAGCTGTCATTTTGAATTATACCTTATATCCATTACTAGTGAAGTAGTTTCATCAAGTTTCATCATACCAGCAATGAATATAAAATGTATTCCTAAATGTCAGCTGGAGTTAGCAAGCGAAGTTACGTAAAAGGAGAACCAGTCCGATCACGTGTTATGTTACTTAGGTGAGAGCACAGACGTATAAAGGGAATGATACGTTTAGTCTGCTTCCCTTTATTCCCCCGATTTCCAATTCTCGATCAAACACTGCACACTAACGCATTAGTCCCACACACCGCACTCGTAGAACAAGAGTGCGAAGGCCCACTCTTGTTCTACGAGTGCTACACAGTCAGCGATATACCAGGTACAGATATGTGCCTGGTCGCTTCTCACTACCCTCCACTACACGGCGAACTCGAGCGTCCGAGCCTCAGAGGCGCGCTCGCGTTGCAGCCGCTCCCCGCACCGGCTATAACCGCCTGGTGACTCTACTCAGAGAGCGGGACACCCCTCGTGGTGATGCCTCTCTGAGCTAGAAATCCATCAGATTATATAAGCCAAACGAGGCTTGAGGACCCACCAAAGTTCTCGCCTTCTAAATAATTAAGGTGAAGCTGTAACAGCCATCTGCGGCTAACAGCATAGGTCCCTCAAAAAAAAAATCTGCTTCCCTTTATACGTCTGTGGGTGAGAGTAAGTTTGTCCAATGCCAATCATAGCACGCATTTTTATTTCATGATATTCAAATTATACGTACTTAAATAGTTCTAATGAGTATTTTTGTTCTTAACTTTATTTGTATAAGGGGACCCGAATCAACATCTTATGGGACCCAAATCAATCTCACCTCCGATATAACAGTTACAGATAATGTATTCAATCATTTTACATAGCCCCAGTTAAAGGACCAAATTCGATCATTTTACATATCCCCAGCTACAAGACCAGAGGTGATGCCTGTCCGCTAGAAATCCATCAGAATTGCTTCAAGGCTGGAGGGCCCATCAAAGTTCTCGCATTTCCCAAACTAAGTCAAGGTGATGCTGTAATGGCCATGTGCGACCAACATCAATAGGACAATAAAAAACTGCCAATTATCCCTACGCTACCCAATACTAATCACAAAAATGTATATTGTTTTCGTGTGTTCACAGCTCCCCTTCTCTTAAGTAAAGCGATTCGATTTAATAAACTATGTGAAAATAAATTATTTATATTTTTATTTAGTTTTGTCGTTTTCCTGATACTCGATCCCTAATAGTCTCTACGAACTTCGTGGAGACACACAAATTTTAGCTCGTGGCACGTGCTACTTACTAAAAATTGTTGACAAGTGATACTTATTGATAGATAATATTTCAATTCTATCGGAAATTGCAATTCACACGTGAACCCACGCTCTAAAATATCGCGTGCGAGCGTAAAACAAATGTGTTCCTTCTCTTATAAAAATTTCGCCCATAAAAATATGGGGCTTCGGGACTTGATTTAAAGCTTTGAAAGTTACGGTTTTCCTGTTCTGGTGTTTGTTTGTGTTGCCACAGTAGAAAAATATTACGGCTGCGCAATGTAAACTACGTATTGTCTTGTTACGATAAATATTGGTGTCGATTCTGGCATGCTTCTCTAAACCTAAAACTAAATTTGACAACAGTCTATCCTTGTCATACTCTATACAAAATGACAAGGAGAGACTGTTGTCAAATTTAGTTTTAGGTTTAGAGAAGCATGCCAGAATCGATACCATTATCAATAGATTGTGAGTGCCTGCTTTGTTTGTAGTTGATAGATACCTACAATTTTTTGCGAGGTGGAATGCTATTGCGCACCAAATCTGTAAGCATCTCTACATTTATGTCATGATTTTGCTATAATAATATGTAACTAGCTACCTGAACAGTTTTAGTTCTGTCAAGTTGTTTACTCTGTGATTTGTATAGGAAAAGAAAAGTGTTGTTTTTACTATTTTCCACGCAATTTTTATAGTTTCCATAAGAACCTTCATTGACAGAAAATATGAAAAAAAAATTGCCGCATCGGTCCACCCGTTCTCGAGATTCACCCTAAGCAATACATTTGACGATCCATTTTTATTTTTATAGATTGTTATCTATAGAACATATAGAAGTATGTTAACAATCTATCACTACAGCTTAAAAAATATACCTTCAACTTCTACCTATTTACTTATTTTCACTTATAAGACCTTTCAGAACCTCATTACATAATTCTTAATCTGATGTGTTCCAATATAATAAATAAATGCGAAAGTAACTCTGTCTCTATGTTTGTCGCGCTTTCACGCCAAAACTACCGAACCGATTTAGAGAATTTGGTATAGACATAGTTTGAATCCCAGGAAAGGACATAGAATAGCTTTTATTATTTTTTATTCATCTAAATGCTTTTTCAATCGCTAAAAGGGGAGAAATGGGGGTTGTAAATCTGTATAGGGAATCAATAACCGCTGAACAGATTTAGATTAAATTTGGTATGGAGATAGTTTGAGTTGTGGGGAAAGATAAATAATAGTTTTTATCCCCGAAATCATTCCTAAAGGGTGTAAAGGGGGGGATTTGTAAAGAGAATCAATGAAAAAGGATTTTCTTTTCAAGCAGACGAAGTCGCGGGCAATAGCTAGTATTACATAAGTAATTAGGAAATAATTGAAATGGCAACACAATAGAAAAATATTATTAGAAGTGGGTAGTTCATGATCAATGCAACTGACAGGAGCTAGAGGGGGCACACGATGGATACACTCACATTCTGGCTCACATGACACTCACTGACTGATGACACCATTGATTTACTACCAAACGTAGATAACGCATGAACGTGGGCCGGTGAAGAACTGCCCAATCGGGCCTCGTGCACTTCTTTTCCATGCGTTGGAGCGACAACGCGATAAGCAATTTTGGGCATTGCGTTTGACAGCATAAAGTTGATATTTTCTTGTAGCAATTACTAAAACGTCAAATTTAATGTGGCTAGGTATGAAATGATGTAACTGCACACGGTTGTACTTCAAATAGTTGCCGTAATAATAAAGAATAAGGTTGAATTCGATAAATACGGTACTTTCTTTATGGTAATTTTAATTCGGGTGTGCATATTCAACTACCTATTTAACAGCGTACAAATGTATAGTCGATTAGGTGACAGATTTCAAGCGCGTTTTTGTATGAAGTGCTCTCGTTTGGTAGTAAATCAATGAATGACACTCACAGCCGAAGTAGTGATACGACGAAGAAAACCAGCAAAGAGCGTGACGGAGTCTAATCTTAATACATCTAAGTAACAGAGCTTATTAATGAATTTCCATGCTCATTTTTACAATCGCGACTTGATTAGAATAGAAACTAAAAGGTAATGTTGTTTCTGCGTAAAGAGATCAATTGACCACTGCCGTATTGCATGCCGGAGTTCTCTCAATCAACGCGCTAGCGACTGCTGAGATAAATGTGGCCACCATCAATTCTGGATGGGCATCCGTCGTTCGGTGAGCAGAAAACGTTGGAAAAAAACATGTGTTACGGCATTATCCCGTAGCACATGTTTCAGGGTTAGCAATTAAGTTGTACCATCTATACCTACTCATTATAGCTTGATTAATTTGATTAACAATCTGTTTGCTACAATCACCCCCAGTTTCTGAAAGGCTGATCAAAATATTGTTCAACTAACATCCATGTCATCTTAACAGCAGTGTCAAATCAATTTGAGTTTCCGAAACGTTGGTTAGACAAAAATTACTTATCTCTAATAATTTGATTTCTCGTGAGAAATATTTTTAGACATGGTCACAGTGCTGAAATCATATATTTTGTTTTATTCATATGTATTTCGGAAACCCAAAATGGGTCTTTCTTTAATAATTTTGGAATAAATTTGACAGCTCTGTCAACTAACACAGTGATAAGTTGATTTAGCTTTCAGCAACTCAATTCACAGTTAGCATTAGATTGACAGCTTGTTAGTTAATTTTATCGCTGAACAGCCTTTCAGAAACCGGGTGTCAGTCCAGCTTTAAAATTAGTTAATCAAGTACGAGTATCTTTCTCCACACACAGTTGTACAAAAAATAAATATAAATTTAATTATGTCACTTTTGAATACGTAATATTATGATCATTTTATGACACGTACCGAATAATAATTTAAGATAAATGTCCGTATTTATGCAAAATGGAACCACACCACAAATTTCGATTTTTACTTTTTTTGAAGAATACTGAATCAACGCGCTCAAAATTTGTTATACAAAAATGAACCACATGATTTTTGCCTTGGAAACTTGGTATACTAAAAGCAGAACAGAACCAACAGCGACAATAAACTCTACATATAAAGCAAAACCGATCCACAACACAATAGGACTCGATTATTCAAACAAATAAACGATATTACTACCAGGGCATTTTATGCAAAACAGATCCACACCTACTTGGAACCATTATACATTACACATATTTCTATGATTAACAATTACTTTTAAAACGCTAAATGGAACCAAGTTTCTCTGGATCCGTTACGCGTATAATAATTCATAATTTAAATACAGATTTTTTTTTAAAAATGGAACCACGCGTCTGTGACTCCATTATGCATATAACGTTTTGAAACCTATCATCGTTCAAAGGTATCAAAATGATATGACTAGTTACAGTTTATTTCATTGCGTATATAGCTCAGTGTAGAAAAAACTTTAAGGTATTTTTTACTAAATTAACTCTTCACAAACTCTTTTTATTTATATCTTTTCTTTTTGATCTATTCTATATATTATTATTATATTAAGACTTACGACTAGGTACTTTTCACTCCTATTCTAAGGTGAGTATGCAACTGAATACATTTAGTCATCTATTCTTACTTGAAATATTAAATCTGTATCTAATATTCATACATTTTTATACCTAAGGATATTTTCCACTAAAGTGCCGGTGTGCCGAGTTGCGGGAAGACCACGTGGCTCCTCAACAACTTCCAACTTCAAGGAAGACATGATCATCACTAGCAAACTTGAGACGGTCGAGACAGGATAAATTAGAATCATTGTCTCGGTCCTCATCAATGAGGTGGGAGCATCAAAGTGCCTTTTGGTGAATGAAGCTAGAATTGGTAGGTACTACTCAGACTGACTGATACGAATCAGATACCCTCCATATACAGAGACAGCCTGTTCGAGATGCGTTACGGAAGTTCTGCTGCCATTACGTCTGATATAGAAAAGCTCTTCTGCACACACAGAAGTCCGATGGATGTAGTGTACGCCCTCTGAAACATCTACGTACAAACATTTACACATCACGGTAAGTACTGTGGTGACCTCCTTGCGTCTATGTCACCGCAATCCACCTCATTGCGTAGATATGGTCGATGGCAAGGAATATCACCCTTATAAATATAGAATATTCTGGAAGATTAAGGGACGAGCATCAATAGCTTTTAGACAGATGATCACCAAGAATAAAACGTGACACATTGTAATGAGAGTTGAGTAGTATAACATATTGATATTATACCTATATGGTTTAAATTAACGTCCTAAGTTCCCAACGATCCCGGAGCGCGCGTAAGGCGCTACAGTACTGAGGTCCATGATATGCAGCATGGCATCGGAGGCGGTACTATGAAGGGGCGACCAAAATATTATCTTCCTTACCTTAAGATAAAGCGTAAAAGCGTATGGGAGGGATGGGTTCGGCACCGGAGAACAATGCAGACTACTGACGATCCATGAAGCATAGGGACTAACGTGTGATCACGTGGTTGTCTTCAGAGGAGCATAAACGTAGAACCCTGTCCACGATAGTGTCTCACACGCAGTGGTTGCCATAACCAGAAACACGGTATCCTACTTCTACGGGGAGCTGAAAGAGCCCTTCCCAGCACAACAACAGATGAAGTGGTCATAGAGTATCTACAATGATAAAATAGTGCTAAGAGCACTATCAAGCGCAGCGACCTTGGTGTAAGTAAAAAAAGAGTCCCATCAAGTTTCAAAAATAAACAATAACCCTGGAACCCGAAGCGAACACGTTACCTACATGTACCTATATAAATGCATAAACAGGAAAATGTTAGCACAAGTTACTTAGGAAAACTAGTATAGTAATAGCTCTCTATGTGTATTATTTTTTTGAGAATTAAAGTTTTATTACCATACAATAAATATATAGTTTCATTTTAGGCTTCAATTGTGGTTCTTTTTTGTATAAGAGAAACCCATCAATTAGTAAACGTTAAAACGAACCACATTCACATTTTTTTCATTATCTAGAAAGTTTTAAGAGTATTTGGAGCATATTTATATACATATATTTAAATAAGTAATCTATCAATACATTCAAATAAAGTAAATAGTAATTTTACTTCATCTAACAGAGCTGCACATGTTTTTGTAAATTCTTCGATATCTCAGAAGTGTGTATTTGCTGGGTGGTTCCTTTTTTCGTAAATACGGACAAATAATAGGCATTAGCTAACTTCGTGTTTCCGAAGATGACCGTCACATCTAGTTAGTATAATGATATAGAGCTGCCTTTGTGATTGTAAATGATTTTTAGGGCCAAACTACTTTTAATAAATTGTTTTTGATAAGATTGTTTCCGATGTGTTCCAATGCCCATTATCTATACATATAATAAAACTGTAGAGGTCGAATGTCTGTACATAGAAAAAAAATGCTTAAAACCAAGTCAAGGGGATGTAATAAGAGGGAGAATACCAAAAAATGTTTCTTAATTTTTTTTTTGTTTCTCTGTCTGTTTGTCCGTTTGTCTGTTTGTACGGGCTAATCTCCGAAACGGCTGGACCGATTTCAATGAAATTTTGCATGGTGATAACTTATATCCCTGGTCAACATCTCAGATACTTTTTATTCTGGAAAATTATAGGGTTTCCGTGGGATAGTTAAAAAACCATAGTAACATGGACATCTTAGTACACACAACTTATTTACTTACCTTATGCTGATACTTTATATTACCGCTCGAATTAAGTATATATCCTATAAATAAAAGTGACGGGATTCAGCGGGAAAAAAAATTGCTACGGATCCCTATTCAATGCGTGGCCCGACACACACTTGGCCGGCTGAACTTGAACAGGTTTAGTAACCTGTGAAAATCTCAAACCGACCTTCTGGCTTTTCCAAATCGATTAAAAAGTATTTTTTAGTTCCATTCTACACTACAGAATCATTCTCTAAAAATATGATAGATTCGTTTTTACAAAGCGCTAACGGAATTTTTCTGCGAGTTCTAATTGCCGTAAAGTATAGGGTAAAAAACCCTATACTTTACGGCAAATTTTCAATAGATGGCGCTGTTAGGTTCTAGAACGCGCTATTGAAATTAATCAAAAGGGGAAGAACTTATCTCTTCCGTGTATGGTGAACAAAATCAAATAACAAACCATGAGAACTCATGGCTTTGCGAAAGAGCAATTTTACTCCGCGAAATGACCAAGCCGCAAGAATAAACTTGGATATACTAAACAATGTTGAGTATACTTCTATCAACAGAGTAATGGAGCAAGGTGACGCTACCAATTATCCCGTTGAATTTTTTAATTCTCTGAGCGCTCCTTGACTTCCAGCACACAAGATTAATTTAAAAACTGGCATCCCAATTATTTTGTTGAGAAATTTAAGACCCCCAAAATTATGCAACGGGACAAGACTGAAAGTTACTTCTCTGCAGCGTAACATAATAGAAGCGGAGATTTCGGCGGGATGTGGCGTCGGTGAAAGAGTTTTTATACCACGAATTCCACTAATTCCCAATAATTACCCATTCCATTTTAAACGTGTACAGTTCCCGGTGAGTTTGTGTTATGCAATGACTATAAACAAAGCCCAAGAGCAGACGCTACGTGTTGCCGGCGTGGACCTCAGCGTCGGCTGTTTCTCGCACGGTCAGCTCTATGTGGCTTTCTCCCGTGTTAGTCAACCAAACAAACTGTTTGTTTATGTTCCGAACCAAACCACGTCGAACGTTGTCTATAAAGATATGGTAAGGAACCCTTCGTGCGCGTGTCCGACTCGCACTTGGCCGGTTTTATTTTTACTGACTGTGTCGATCAAACGACCTCTGTGGCACAGTGGTCATTTATGGTACCGCAAGTGACCTGCAGGGATCGGGGTTCAATTACCGGCCAGGTTAAGTTGGAAAATAATCTGTGTCCAATTGTTCACATTTTCTTTTTATCTACGATTTACGCATTAATCCAAACTTTGTATTTTTAACCGACTTTCAATTCGATGAGTATGTTTTTTTGTGTATGTTACTCGATTACGCCGCCAATTGTGGACCGATTTTCAAAATTCTTTTTTTATTCGATAGAGTATACTCCATGGGTAGTCCCATGGTCACTAAAGTGAGGATCTGATGATGAGATCCCATGAAAATCGAGGAAAACCCTTATATTTTAAGGTGTGTCCAACGTGTTTTGTGTGTATGTTACGCGATTACTCTGCCAATTGTGGACCGATTTTCAAAATTCTTTTTGTATTCGATAGAGTATACCCATATGGTGGTCCCAAGGTCACCAAAGTCTGGATCTGATGATGGGATCGAGGGAAACGCTAATAAAATCCAGCTGGTATTTAATTGGGGTTTCTTTCACTAAAAAGTTAAAAATAAAAAATATTTAACAAAAAATAAAAACCGACTTCAAAAACACTGAAGAGTTAAAAAAAATATTAGAATAGGTACAGACAACATCACACTTCTATATTGAAGTCGGTGACAAGTTTTAAGAATTTTTCAGTCTTTTTGAAGTCGGTTTTTATTTTTTGTAAAATATTTGTTTTGTTTTATTTTTTGCTGTATAACAGTTAACCGCGTGATAAAATCAAATAAACGCGGACGAAGTCGCGGGCAACAGCTAGTTTATAATTATTGATGTACTGTACAGTGTACATAGAACAAATAATCCCGGTGAAGTGCGAGTTGGGCTTGCGCATCGCTGGTTCCGTACAAAGTTATTTTCTTAGTATAAGTTCCTAACTACATATATACAGTATTCGAAATTTTTTCTTAACTTGTATAAGACATTCTGTTTATTGCCAAATTTCATGATTATAGATCAACGGGGAGTACCCTACAGGTTTTGATTTCCTCGTGAAATCGCAAAATAAACGTTCATACCTATCTTTTGTTGACTTACAAGTTTGATTTATTCACAAATAAAAGGTAACGTAGATACAAGTATTTGATATAAACAGTTAAATATCTTTACGCGTTCCTGAGAAAAGGGGTCTTCACACATAGACGGACGTAGTGATCCTACATTACTTTTTTCCTCTTGGGGTACAGAACCCTAAAAATTGTCTCTTAGTTTTCTTGATGGTAACAGACGACCTAGTTATTTACTGTCACTACGTTCACATAGTGACAATGGGTAGGTAACCAGTAGTGGGAATACGAGAAATAATGTAAAAAATTTAAGGTTGCAAAAGAATTGAAATTTTGGGCTGTCAAAAGAATTGAAATTTTGAGTTGTCAAAGAAGTATTTATGTACAATTACTATGCGCACAAAATGATGCTACCTAAATATCACTGATGTATATTACATACATTAGGGTGCCGACCTATTATTTTGTCCATACAGGATTATTTTGTTATCACCCCGGAAAATTTAAGGGACGCTTCAGGACACATCCATTATTTCCGAACAGGTGTAGAATCAACTTTTTTTTAAATTCCTACTTGTATTTGCAGACATCCTGATTATATTCAGGATATATGCACATACAAGGTTAATATGTTTCCTTTAAATTAGAATGTGTTGCTTTGTTTTGACGTCAATAAGTGCCTGTAAAGGCCTATGTTGAATAAAGATTTTTGAATTTGAATTATATAAAAAAATATATATATAAAGAAAAATCTCTATAAATACTGCTCTCAACTAGTACAACATTTTTTGGATATTTTAAAATATTAATATAAAATTAAGTAGGTGAGTTATTTTTTTATTAATATTAAAATCATTCTACTACCATGTCGTGAAGCGTCCATTTTCCTGGGTGATACGAAAATAACCCTGTATAGGTAATCGCATCATAGGATTTTCTTTCGATTTCGACAGTGAACAATACAGACGCGTGAAATTAGCAAAGTTGGGATTTTCCTGTAACATCCTTACTACTTGTAATACTTCTTTATCAAACTGTGTTTGTCTGCATTACAAAGCGATGTAACAGGAAAAGTTTCTAGATTGTTCCCTGGTCAGTTTATTTTTCTGTTCCACATACGAGTATAAGCTGCGTCACGTCTGACTTGTGCTATCAACTCGCAAACAACATTTGACACGCTCTGGTTAACATGGCAAGCCTAAGCTTTATGTTCTAAGTTCTGAATGGTGGGGTTTTATCGAGTTTATTAAACAATAAGACAAATACGTGCCTTCCTTTGCATACAATTTTGATGTTGAAGTCAGTATAAAGTCAGTCTCAGGTGCTATATTATTAATGATTATTGCAATTAATTTAAAAAAAACATAGTAAAGAAGGAATGCAGTATTAAATAAAAAAAACTAAATTAATTTTGATGTTTAAAATGTTCGATGGTTGAGAAAATCGACTCTCATCATCATCATTTCAGCCAAGAGATGCCCACTGTTGGACATAGGCCTCCCCCAAGGATCTCCATACCGATCGGTCCTGCGCCTCCCGCATCCAGCGGCTTCCCGCGACCTTCACCAGATCGTCGGTCCACCTTGTGGGGGGCCTACCAACACTGCGTCTCCCGGTACGCGGCCGCCACTCGAGGACCTTTCCGCCCCAATGGCCGGCAGTCCTGCGAGCGATGTCTCCTGCCCACTGCCACTTAAGGTTTGCAATTCTTTGGGCTATGTCGGTAATTCTAGTTCTTCTACGGATCTCATCGTTTCTGATGTGATCACGTAGAGAAACCCCGAGCATCGCCCTCTCTATTGTCCTTTGAGTGACTTTGAGACTTATTATGAGACCCATTGTAAGCGGCCACGTCTCAGTTCCGTATGTCATGACTGGCAACACGCACGAATTGAAGACTTTCGTCTTGAGACACTGCGGTAGATGGGCCGAGAATATGCTGCGTAGCTTCCCGAACGCTGCCCAGCCGAGTTGGATTCGTCGATTTACCTCTTTCTGGAAGTTAGACTTACCGAGCTGGACTAGTTGCTCCAGGTAAATATATTCGTCAACAGCTTCCAGCGTAGAGCCTCCAACATTCACAGGAGTGGGTACTACACGGGAATTCGACATTATTTTAGTCTTGTCCATGTTCATTTTAAGACCCACTTGTTGGGAAACTCTACAGAGGTCTTCGAGCATTGTGCCTAGATCCTCTACGGTCTCAGCCATGACTACGATATCATCAGTAAAATGAAGGTGAGTCATGTACTCGCCGTTTATGTTGATGCCAAGTCCTCTCCAGTCCAAAAAGCTTAAATACGTCCTCCAACGCAGCAGTGAACAGTTTCGGCGATATAACGTCACTGTGTCTCATACCGCGCTGAAGTCGTACTGGTTTCGAGTTTTGGTCCTGAAGGTGGACTGACATGGTGGCGTTTTCGTACAATGACTGCAACACTTCTATGTACCGATAGTCTATTTGGCACCTCTGGAGTGATCTAAGTACGGCCCAGGTCTCGACAGAATCAAAAGCTTTCTCATAGTCCACAAATGCCAAGCATAGTGGCAGATTATACTCCTCGGTCTTCTGTATAACCTGCCGCAGCGTATGGATGTGGTCTATGGTACTATAGCCTTTTCGGAATCCGGCTTGTTCGGGAGGCTGGAAGTCGTCGAACCTACGTGCGCGACGATTCGTGAGGACCCTCGAGTACAGCTTATAAACATGACTCAGGAGCGTGATGGGTCTATAGTTCTTCAACTGGGCCCTGTCGCCCTTTTTGAAGAAAAGTGCCGACTCTACGAGAATCTACTCTACAATGCCAAAAATGAGTAGTTAATAAGAACTTTGTATGTAATCATTGTTAGTAGGTACGAACTAGTTTGTTCTTATTTTAAAAAGATGTAATTATTTAGAGTGGCATTGACATTTCATATCTATACTATCGTAATATTATAAAGAGGAAAGATTTGTATTTATATATTTTTGTACACAATACAAACATGACTAATGAATAGGCTCCGAAACTACTGGACCGATTTGAAAAATTATTTCACTAATAGAATGCTACAATATCACTAAGTAGTATAGGCTATGGAATATTTTCCTACGGGAAAATATGGAATTCCCACGGGAAAAACTATGATAACGCGGGCGAAGCTGCGAGCGGAAAGCTAGTTTGGTGGCGGACTTTGTAATCTAGATTGGTGATTTTGTTGTTTCGCTCGCGGTCTGGTGGGTACATGGTTGGAGTGTACATGAGTGCTACCACACACACACACAAACATAGCCCAAATTCCTAACAGCACCTCTAGGTAATAAGCTATAATATATAAAGCTTGATTTTTTGTTTACTCCCATTTTATTTTTTTTGACTGCCCTTAGGTTGTGGCAGAATATCAGTGCTTTGTACACATTTTCGATGTGTACGATAGCGATTACTGAGCCATGATCTTTTGCACTTCTGCAGCACACATATACTGCCACGGTATATGTAGGTAGGTGTCTCTATTTATTGTTATATTTTTATTTAAGTTGTGATGGTAACGCATGTGTGTGATGGAGAATTGCTATAAATGTCTATCTATCTATCTAGTTTTTAATAAAGCAAAGATAAAATTCGGTTCTTCGTTTTAGATATTAATTAGCCTCATATCCAAACTACGTGTACGTACAAATTCGGCTAGGAGGCTTTACATGATATAATAATACTTCGTATCCCAAATCCATTTGTGTTTGAGCTCGTACCATGAAGCTTTTAGATATATGTGACGCTCTACGCATTCGAATATCGCATTTTCGTCGGGAGTCTGAATTTAAAATATTGAAAAAAAAACCTTTTCAAATGTATCTGGTATTACTCCGCTAAAATGTATTCAACGCATTGCTTAGTCCTATTGTTATGATAGCTGCTATAACCAATGGTCTATTGGCGAATTAAATTTTTTCCTATGGATGTAGGCCCTCTACCACAGAATAGATAATGGTACTACGTACAGAAGTTGCATTCCCTTGATCTTGCAAAAGCCGACATTTTAAATAACTAAATTTTGAACATCCAAGCTGAATCACACCTTAACGCCACGGCACAGAATAGATAATAGTACTACGTACAGAACGGCCACTCACCTCCCCGCACTCATTTCAAATACCTCATCCCACCCCGCACTTTGTTGTAGACATCACTGACACATAAACAAGGGCGCGCGCGATCGCTCGGGCGAGTAGACGCGAGCGCCGGCCGATAACAGAGTCAGCGCTATGCGAGTAAAAGAGAAGGTAGTCGCTGCAGTCGTCGCGTCATTTCGATTGATAACCGCGCACTCAGCCCTACTAGATACCACGCACACATTTGCGCGTGTACAAACGTCATTTGCTTATGTAGTAGTAATAGGTAATTGATTTGCGAACGTTGTATGGAGTGTCCGGGGTGTGGCCACGGGTTAGCGTATGTTATTAGCAATTCAAGCCTCACGTCGCTATACGCGCTCGAGCAACAGGGTTGTTGCTGATGGTAAATAATAAGCGCGCGAAGTAGCGTTGCCAGACGTCCCGTATTTCCCGGGACGTCCCGTATTTTCAGCATAGTTTGAAATGTCCCGGCGGGACTGACTCTGTCCCGTATTTGAACCGTGCTCTGTTTTTATTATGAAATCGATCGATATTGTTTTGAGACAGGCGACTGAGTATGAAATAAACGTACCCCTAATTGAATAAAAAGCGAGATGATGACCGTTTTTAATTACGATTATAATTGTATTGATTTTTACAAGTATGCTAAACAAATAAAAATATGTCGATTTTTTGAAAAATATTAATCATAGAAGTTAAGAAATGTCACTAAATAGAATTCTTGTCTGTCCCGGGTAAAAAACTAAAATCCCGTATTTTTGACCCATTTGAGAATTTGTCCCTTATAGACCGAAAGAAATCTGGCAACCCTAGCGCGAAGCCAAGACCGCGGCACGCAGAATAATATACTCCGAGCGGAGCGCGGTAGCCCTGCTGCTTTTTTAAACTAATACCGCCTTATTAATAAAAATGTTACTCCTTGGATCATCCTCGGATTAGTTACTTCGTGTTTTGTCTTGTTTCCGCACTGTATGTCGGCTGTGATGTGTCAAAACAAGACAAAACGCGGTGTAACTAATCTGAGGATGATCCAAAGAGTAAGATTTTTATTAATAAGCCCTTTAGTGTAAACCTGTAGTAGTAGCCCTGCTGCTTTTTTACGCTCGGAACGGTAGTATAGGTATTTTTCTTGTGCCTAAGCGCGTAGTGACGGAGGCCTACTTTCATCTACCTATGCTTTTGTGTAAACTTGTTAGATCAGATGAAGTTTTACTAAAAATATACATTTAACATTGTCACGTCACAAAATTTTTACTCTATCTGACTAGAGCAAACAGTGTTTTTAAGTAATAATCTCAAACAACTCATCAACTGTGCTCACTCAAACCCTTCTCTTACCCATTCTCATCGATAATTTCTCGACTATGCCGTTGTGCCGACTTAGCAGAGATATGCATATTCTTTCCCTTGTGGCGAAGTTATGGGGTGAGTGTGGTAAATGAGACAACAAATTATACGACCACCGATTGTACTGTCAAACTTCACACTGAATAACGTGACATACAAATTCAATATACTTAGACTTAATTCAATATATTCAATATACTTAGTCAGTATAATAGGGATACATAGTGTACAATGTACACACCCTCTTATACAAAATTCTCAATACAAATAATTATCCCTATTATTTACAATCCTCCAACATCTTCCTCCATATTCTTATCCCAAACGTGCACGTGTAAATCATCCTCTCCTTCAACACAAAATTCTTTCACAATTCCTACACTGTCCATGCTGCCCAGCTTTGGAACTGATTGCCTCCAAATATACGTAAGAGTCGTACTATTCACACTTTCAAGTTCAGACTAAAAGAGCATATGCTTATAAGCCGAAACGGTCTTATTACAAAACCTGGTTTAAACCTGGTCTAAAGTTAGTCTTGGTTTAAATGTGGTGCGGTTTCACTTGTGTCAATATATATAGATAGAGACAGCATCAACTTTTCATTGAGTACATTTACCTTGCTATCACCATCTCTTTACATCTGCTACAGTTGGCTGGCAGAGATCTCTTTTAAAGATAAGCCCGCCCTTGCTCTTGTCTTTTTCTGTTTTGTTCTGTGTGCTTTATATATTACGCGTGGAAGTCCCTTTATAACCCCCCCCCCCCCCCCCCCCTTGCGATAAAAGCTATTCTTTGTCCTTTCCTGGGACTCAAACTAGGTCTTTACTAAATTTCATCAAACTTTGTTCAATAGTTTTGGCGTGAAAGCGCGACAAACAGACAGACAGAGTTACTTTCGCATTTATAATATTAGTATGGATAGATACTACAATGGCGTGCAAAAGTGATAATGTAATAATCCAATTTTAATAATCGATATTGAGTTTAAATATTACGATGATAATATAAATAAACCTTACAAGTTACAAATTTATTAAAAACTAAAGCTTTTGAAAGTAAAGTATAAAAATTAACTGCATTAAAAACTAAATGCTTACCAAAAAACCATAAACTATGAAAATAACGAGGAACCCCTTGGCATAGTCCCCATGACACAGGCAGCGTTCCCGCGCTGACTTGCTGAGGAAAGTCTCTGCGAAAGAAAGCTGCCCCCGCGGAAGTCACCAAAGGCCTTCTTACCATGATCGCTTATGGTAAGGTTATAACAATATTGCGACAGAGAGAGGGAGGGAGAAAGGGAGATCACCGGAGGTAGACTCTGTACCAGGGTTCTCTGCTTGGGTACCTCCGTCTTACCTACTTCTGCCGCAAAGCAGCAGTGCTTGCATTGCTGGGTTCCGGTTTGAAGGGTAAGAGATGTGGCAGTGAAATTACTGGGTACCGTGACTTTACTTCTGATATCACAAGTTGGCAAGGTACACTGTGGTTTAGTGGGGGTGGCAGTTTTGCTGCGAATCTCACAAGAGCCACGTGTACTATAGGTGACTGTTACCATGACCATTTACCATCAGGTGGGTAGTATGTTTGTTTACCAACTTAGTTGTATAAAAAAGGGACACCGCTCTCGCTGCGCATAGCGCTATCTCGCTCTCAGTGTTTTGAGCGATAATGGTTAGGCGGCAGTGACTTCCTTAGACGCTTGCTGATTTGTCTGTAGCGCCTGTGTGCGCCTCGGCTTTGGTAGTAAATCAATGGCCTCGACCTCAATACCAATGGTTTCTAAATTCTAAACGGAAAAATCTGCCGCCGAAATTGTAATTTAACTGAAAATAAAATAAACGTTCAGTAATTATATTTATTGTTAATCGAGCTACTAAAAATAATTTGAAATTATAGCATTTCCTAATAATACTACTGCATAGTAAAATTCCAAATAAAAACGAGAAAAACATTTAAAAAAGCTATTAGACATTAGCTTCGCGTTTCTAGTGTCAGTAAAACGTATTTAATGCACCAATATACAAGCTTCGTATTTGGCGCGCATTCAAGCCACTTGTAGTTTTCAGCCAAAAAGCAGTTTTTGTGTGTAGGCACGTCACCCTTTTTATTTTTAGCTCGCGCTGTCATTGAGTACTGGCCCGAAATATTGAGACAGCTTAGATAAGTAGCTAGAAACTTATCCACAATAAAAACTGTACTATTGATGTGAATGTTAATTTGGAGAAAAATATATACCTAATAATAATTTACATTAATGTTTTCATTACAACCAGCAAAAACTATTACTAAAACGCAAGTCAGCAAAAACAGTCTCATTATATTACTGAGCTAGACATACGTATCTACTAATAATCAATGACATAGGGGTTTATAAAGTTTGCCCTAAAAGGGTAATGAACCTGATAAAGGTAATGAACCTCTAATTTTGTACGAGTTCTACATTTCACATTAGAAATTCTGATTGGGACTTTCTTTGAAAGCTTTTGATTTAGGTACTTATAGCATTAAAATGTTTTTATTATTGGAAAATATAGACTTTATGTTGAGCAAAACGATAAAAAATATGTGGCCTGCAGCCGGTAATAAATGATAACTACAACAAGTGTTCCAAACATGCTTCCTCATTTACTTGATGCAGGTAAGGCTATGAAGGCTGATTTCAAAAAAGCTATGCTGTACTAAAACTATGTACATCGCTTACTCAAACAACCATAATGTCTCATTATCACGTCAGTAAACGTCGAAGATAGTCAATGCTCTATGATTAGTCGAATATAACGTCCCATTTAAAAGCAGTTGTAGTTGGACCAATCGATACGTGTATAACAACGCGATACGTGTAACGTATCGCGTTGTTATCGGGCAGCATATAAAAGTACGAGTAGGTCTGTGCACTTTTTGCCACACACGTTTAAAAGCTCGAATAAGTGAATATTGCTACTGACTCATCACCAGCAGTTCGACAAAAAACCTCGATATAAACCCATGTACTCGCGTCTGCAGGCCTATTCGCTAACTACGGTTGGTAACTAGAGCTGTCATTTTTGAAGGAAACTTTATATCCATTGCTAGTTTAGTGAACTTATGTGTTATGGCGGCGTTCATGATAGCAGTAATAGATGTTAAGTTGCTATCGAAGTTAGAGAATAGGCCTGCTGGTTTTTTAAACGCGATATGTAGCACACGTGCAAGCGCTTAGGTACGATAAAGCGATATTATAGGTGTGCGCAGAAAATAACAATTATACTTACTTTTTTATTAGAAATGATCTTCGCTTTTATGTTAATCAATTACTTTTTAGGAAGTAGCAAACAGCGCCACTTTAAGGCGTATTTGCTTCCAGTAAAAAACAATCTCGCCCTAATATAAAATGAGTCGTATCGCGAGCGTCAAATAACATTATCAATCGACATTAGAACAAAAAAGAGTTCGACGCAAGAATAATTGTGATTATAGAGAAAGTCCCAGTGTAGGAAGCGGTTAAATGAATCGTGACCCGGGGCTATAACTTTCTCTGCGGGGTTTCGGCGGGGCCGAAGCCAAAAATACTGGAAACTGCGCGGTCCGGATAAGACGCCAATGCCTAGACATGTTCAGTATATTACGTATGATTAAAAATAAAATAAATTAGGTATAACATTTTATTTTTAATAAACAGTGCTATTTCGGAGTCGGTGCAACTTTTTCTTCGGACATTGCAAGATGAGCGGCGGCCATATTGAATTTAAGGCTATGTTTCTAGGTTTATATAGTGCTCTACTTTTCAAACATTTTCATTAATTCAATAACCATATTACTGGAGCTGAAAGCGAAATGTCATTATATAAATCCTGGCCCTAATTCCCTAGTAGCATGACCTTAGGTTTTAGAGTGCTAGTATCAGGATTTCCAAACTCAGTCTCAAAAATCTGATAGTACTTACATATGTATATTATGAAAATTAGGATTTTTGACCCTAGGTGGCGTGACATGACCCTTTCGGCTTTACCTAAAAAAATTCAAAGTGGGCTAAAAGTCATATCATCCTAGAGGTCATGGCCTATCATCTACTGAAAAACCGAAGTCTCTAACTGGCCTAGGGGCTGAGATCTCAATTGAATGGACGGACGAACGGAAACATGAGCTTGAAGAGTTACCAAACAAAGTTTGGGTCACGTCAAAAACAGATGTTTTTTGTAATTTCATTATTGTATCCAGCATTAAATTTAATTAATACCTACCTGTGCGCTTTGGAGTAAATGTAGGTCAAAAAAGAGCTGGGGTACATTTTCGAGAGATGCTACATACTTTGATATTTTTATAAAGACATGCAAAACAAAGATTCACGTCGTTTTTATTTCATTTTAATTATGAATATTTTGCACCGACTAAAGTTATCTCGTATAATAAAGTAAAACATTTTTACGGATCAGGATCACACAGGTTAACTAGGTTTCAAATTATGTAGGTTATCAAAAGTCAATTTATATAAGTCATCTTTCTATTATTGTAGCCTGCAGTGAGTAGCTTAACAGTCTATGTCAAACTATTTTTTTATTAATGTAATTAGATTCACAGAATGAATAAATAATAAGAGTGTTAGTTACGCATTGTTTCTAGCCGTTTGTTTTACGTGGTACCACTAGATAGTAAAAAAATGACTAATGGCCATTTTCACCAACCTCTTCTTAGCTTAGGTGACTCTTAGGTGGCATGCTGTCACATTCTTTTCATTAAAGACAAAAAGTGACAGCATACGTCTTAGTTACTTCCTAAGCTAAGTTATGGTTGGTGAAATCGGCCATAAGAACCTTCTCTCTCGTTGAACATAAGTTATGTTATTAATACTGAACAACTGCTGTATACACGTATACAAATTAACTTTTGAGCATATTTCCAATATTACACTTTTGCATATGTGTAATTTTTATCTCAAGTTTTAAGCTTATCAGTGTGTAACACTGATCTTGTACTGCGTTATGTCTCCAGACTTGGCGCCCCATCGCCGCATCGGAGAACATCATAATTACAGTGACCTACATTTTGCTATTTGATAACATTTTGCTGCACAAAACGTAATATATAGATTTGGATAGTCATAAATTCAGAATCTATCCGTTTTAAGCCATTTATAAGTCAGATCAGCGGACCTAAAAAGGCCACATCACAGAATCATAATACGAATCATGTTATCGATTTATATTAAGAATGGAGTGCAATTCATCATAAGCAATTATTCTATTTGACAGCTTTGTATGAATATTCGTAAAATGATCCACAAATAAGGCATAATTAGGACCATTTAACGAATCTTCATACAAAGCAGTCAAATAGAATTCTATTCTGCTATGATGAGTTGCACTCAATTCATATTATGAATCATAATATGATTCGTACTATGGTTCTGCGATGCGGCCTTTTTAGGTCCGCAGATCAAGTCGTTATAAGTCAGAATGAATTAAGAATTTATAATAACTAATAAAACAGCGTTTATTACAAGTGTAATACATATTATTAATCGTTTTGTTGTAAATCTCTTTTATGTCCATGCATCAAAATAAACGTAAAAATAATTGAAATAACTATGCCCTAACTAACCGTACTATTCATTAGGTCGTGTAATTGTTGTTCATAAATTCTAGTTCTCCTGGTCTGACACCCACGTTGTGTTACTTCTTTTTGAAAAAATATATAAATCAATTTAAGAGCGATTTAGTCTCAAGTAACTAAAACAATAATACATAGATCTAAAAATATTTTATAAGCAGCTAATCAACAATGTAAATAACTAACACTACTTTTGTTAAACATAACTTGTTTTCTCTGTACAATGAATCACAGCTACACAATTGGTCGGTTGAAATTGTCCCAATGAAGTGGACAAACGAAATGTTTTCTCTCAGACCATTATTTTATCGTCCAAAAGCTTGGACCCTAAACTAGTAAAGAGACATAAAAAGCGCAAGTTGCGAAGGTCCCTTGGGGTTATAAATTCTGTGCTTACCGCTGAGTGGGGCGTCCAGTCTCATCAAGTAATTTAAGATTTATTGTTCCATAATAGTACATACTGATTTCCAAGGACGACAAACAGTTTTCATACGTAGTATGTCCTAAGGCAGCATTATCACTAAGAGTAAGTAGGTAATCGCAGAATAACGCACCGAAATGGAAACGTACTGAACTGAAAATTGTATAAATAGATAAAATATCAACTATGGGAATATAATGTAGATATAAATATATATTTATTGCTAACTAAACAATCTCAAGACAAATTTGAATATTAGTTAATACAATTAAATAATCAACAAACCGGCCTTACTGTCAAAGCAGTAAATTCTCCTAATCCAGAATTATCTTAAGAATTAATCGCAAGTTGATAAGTAACAACCATGTACGCTAGAAAAAAAATACAAAGTTACTTTGTAGCCGAGGTAAATTTAATTAGCAGTATAATCTAATTACCCATGTATGTATCTATAAGAGAAGAAATACCAGAAAATCTGTTATAAGCTTTAGCATAATGTTATTTCCTAAAGATTGCCTGGCAAAGATCACCTACGGCGGTAAGACAGCCTATTTTGCTGTTCGTGTATGTATTGTGTTATAGTTTAGTAATAGTGCAAAATAAAGTGTTTCTATCTATCTATCTATCTATCTTGCTCAGTGGTTCTTAACCTTTTAGTGATGAGGGACCATTTTACAAACTATCTGTCTTGCCATGGTCCATGAACTCTAGAGCAATATACGGAACCCTTACAGATTCATCATGTCTGTCTGTCTATCTGTCCGTATGTCACAGCCACTTTTTTCCAAACTATAAGAATTATACTGTTGAAACTTGGTAAGAAGATGTATTCTGTGAACCGCATTAAGATTTTTACACAAAAATAGAAAAAAAGCAATAAATTTTGGGGGTTCCCCATACTTAGAACTGAACCTAAAAATTTTTTTTGCCTTTTTTTGTGTATCTATGGATAGTTCTTCAAAAATGATATTGAGGTTTCTAATATCATTTTTTTTCTAAACTAAATAGTTTGCGCGAGAGACTTTACAAAGTGGTAAAAGGTGTCCCCCCCTGTAACTTCTAAAATTAGAGGATGATAAAACTAAAAAAAATATATGATCTACATGACCATGCAAACTTCCACCGAAAATTGGTTTGAACGAGATCTAGTAAGTAGTTTTTTTAATACATCATAAATCGTACGGAACCCTTCATGGGCGAGTCCGACTCGCACTTGACCGGTTTTTTTTTGGAATGGCTTCGCGCATCACTTCGGGTGCTTCCAGGGACCACAGGATAAAAACCACTGATCTAGTTAATTCATGGCGAAAGCAAACTTTCTTTTCAATCCGAACTCAGCGACAATATCAATATTATTACTACCTATTGCAAAATCAACGAACACTACCAAAAAATTAATCACAAGTGTAGACAAATTTTATACAGAATTTTCACATACAAACAAAGTTTTTTTATTAGAAACAAAGTCCGATTTTATGTTGGTTCGCAGACATGTTGTCGCCGGGAAACATATTAAACCCTATCGAATGTAACGGAGAACCTGATTGCGGTGGCTTAGGACGCATTTTATAGGCGTTTTACTATTGTTTGCGAAAAGGCAGTGGCGTCTCAAAAATTTTATTCATTCCAAATGTGTTCAGGAATTATTTAATACCGCGAGACAGATTGAATTATTCATGAGCCCCCAAACGATAATATAGATGGGTGATGAAATTATAATAAAAATGGTAAGCGTGCGCCTATTGTGAGCTAATTGTTTTATTGATGGATCGAATAATAGTGAAATAAGTTTTTTAATACAGTTGCTCAAAAGATAATTTCGTTCCTACAAATATTTTATAGGTAGCTGTTTATTGTAAGGTATGTCGGTTATTTCGCACTAGATGTAAAAAATTTAAAACTTTTTGAAATCTACGAGCTTTTTGAATTTTACGAGTATTATAAAACAACATTAAAGCTACGAGGTTCGCTGAAGGTATACATACATACAGCGAACCTCGTAGCTTTAATGTTTAACGACTTTTCAGATATTTAGATCACTTAAACGTGATCGTTTCACGTGTTGAAACTGTTTTAAAATGAATGTTTAAAATTTAATTTAAAAAAGTTCGATATTTAAATGCTATGAAATGCAAATCTGTAAAAAAAGTGTATTTTGATTTTGCTGAATGGTCACAGCCTTTGGCGTTTCTGAAAAGTCTGTTTTTTTTTGTTATTTAACTAGGTATCTATTTTAATTTTGTTTCATTGACATTTTTTCACAACTGCGTCATTTGACATACTCGTACTGTCTTTCCGTACATGGATAAAAAACTATTATTAACTTATTATAATGTCATTGATTCCTCATTCGTCAACTATAGCAGTTTTGAGAGATCAAATATTAATTCATATATTGTGCATGTGTGCATAACAATCTTCAAAGCTGAAATCTTAACAGGACAATATTGCAAAATCTGAAAATTTTATTATCATCATAACAGCTCATATACGTCCCCACTGATGGGCTCGAGCCTACCCTAAGTAAGGGTGTTTAGGCCTTAGTCAACCACGCTGGCCCAGTGCGGATTGGTCGACTTCACATACACCTTTGAATTTCTTCGCTGATGTATGCAAGTTGCCTCACGATGTTTATCTTCACCGTAGGAGCATCAGACAATATGAAATTCGAAAAGCACATTGGTACGTGGCGGTCTCGAACCCCGGACCTTCCGATTGGACGGCAAGTTCCGAGTCCACAGCGACACCGACGCTCCTAACTGAAAATTTTGTAAGACACAATTCAAATTCAGTTCGTCGAAAACGAATTTATTTAAATCCACTCATAGCTGCAAACGTTTGCGTGCATCACTAAGCTGTTAGTGTCAAAAACACCAATATAAAGAGAGATGCATGACAATTCAACACTGACTAAAAGCTGAAAACTTCTTTGTTTATTTCTCAGTGAAAACGTTTTGATGGAGACAATTTAATTTTTAACTGAGTTATGAGATTGTTGGGAAATATTTTGCCCAACTTTGTAGTTATCGAGAAGTAATGAGGCGAGAAAACGGCATATTTACAATTTATAGTGTTATTAAACTTTCGAACGGGTCGAGGCAGAAACGCCGATATGGCGTAGGTATTTAAATGTCATTATAACGATTTCTGTTAAGATAAATTGTATAGATATTTTAATGACATTAATTTAAGTATTTAAAAATGGTTTTAATAAAATTATTGAAACCATTCTTAAACTACTTTTCATCGTCCTCTTTACTATTATTCCCTCCGCCAAGTGAGGCTTACAACTACACACCGGCCTCCCCTGAGTATCTCTTAACCTTTCCTGCTAGTTGTGTCCTCTACTACAAAATTTTGTGACACATTATAGTGAAACCATAAAAGTCTTAGGCAACAAATGTATACGGCAAAAACGAGAACATTGATAAGACAGTGTAATAAAAACCAGAAAATATTCTAAAGGCCACAGATTCATGCAATGCTCGCTGAGAATTTTAATACGAAAGAATAAAAGGCTAGCATGAAGCGTACGTGTCATTTGCCTCAGGCACCTTTCCCTGCTATTTCCCTCTAAATCGCAACTCGTCGGGTGTTCAGTTTCAGATTTTTCACACCCAAACACACATTATTATACGTGGCTTTTAGGATGGCGTATTACAAAGTATCTACGTTAAATAGTAATACTTAAAATATCCCTACATTCTTTTTACGTGGTTAATTACCATGTGATCTTTTGAACATAAGTTTCTTCCTAATTTTAAGTAAAAGACTAGTAGACTAGAGCACTATTATGTACTAGTTACCTAACATCGCGTTAGATAAGCTGATTCTTACTTTACTAAAAAAATATCATAAAGTAAAAAATAACATGTTCATTTTTCCGAAACTGAAGATTACGTTTAAAATTCCATCATCCAGATAAAAAGGGTTACTAAGAGATTTCAACTTCTCTAAAGCTAATAAAATAGCAGATATAAATGAGGATTCGGACGCGATCGTTTGTCAAGCTAATCCTGACGGCAGAGAAAGTGAAATTGATGCAGTATCCATGGCTTACGGTCATTTCCGTCCTCTCTTTGCTTTCTTTGTAAACGCTACAAGAATGTATAATCATATTATTATGATTATTTATGAAGGCCTTTGGGATGTGATACGGTTGGGCAAGGTCTGATTGATATTATTTATAAGCAAGGTATAAGTGAATTTTCGCTAATCCAATCGTAGAAGTAATGAAAATCCTCTTTACAAGTAAAATATTTTTAAGCCGACTTCGAAAAAGGAGGAGGTTCTATGTTTCACTGTATTTATTTTTTTAATGTATATTTACCGATTACTCCGCCATTTGTGGCTCGATTTTCAAAATTCTTTTTATAATCGGAAGAGTACACTCCCAAAGTGGTCTCATTGTCACCATATTATGATCTGATGATGGAATCCCACACAAATCGAACCCTTAAATTTCATAGGCACGTCCAACGTGTTTCATGTTTTTCCTTAACATATTCAGGTATTTTCGTCTGGTAGTCATCATAATTCATGTTACTGAGTTGATGATGGAAGGTTTCTGGTAAATTAGGAGTTCGGAAATAATTCTTTCAATACTATTTAGAGCGAAAGACGCTTTATTTTAAGTTATTCTGGTGTTTACCTTTGCTCAAATTCTAATACGTTTGTATTAACTTAACTAAAAAGTTAGAAATTTTTTACAAAAATATAAAACTGACTTCAAAATCACCAAAAAGTCATAAATAATATAAGAATACAGATTACAGTTTTATATTGAAGTCGGTACCAAGCTTGTACCAAGCAATGATCACCTTGAAAGTCTTAAAAAATATAATAACAAATTAATATAGTTACATTCTTGAAATTTAGCACCAACTTCAATATAAAACTGAGATGTTGTATGTATTCTTATATTATTTATGGGTTTTGTTGTTTTTGAAGTCGGTTTTATTTATTTATATTTTTAGATTAAACTTGATGTTTTGAACTTAAACGTTATTTTCTAAAATTTAAGAGGGACTTTGGTGCACTTTCTTTGGATTAGAAAAAATATAATAACAAATTAATATAGTTACATACTTGAAATTTAGCACCAACTTCAATATAAAACTGAGATGTTGTATGTATTCTTATATTATTTATGGGTTTTGTTGTTTTTGAATTCGGTTTTATTTATTTATATTTTTAGATTAAACTTGATGTTTTGAACTTAAACGTTATTTTCTAAAATTTAAGAGGGACTTTGGTGCACTTTCTTTGGATTAGTTAAGTCAGTAAATAAATTTTAATTCAAATTCAGTCACAAGAAAGTGACTGTATTTACATTTCTTATATTAAAATCTTCAGTTTGTACTGCATAGAACATTTTTTTCTTCGTGTTTATTTGATATCTGACATATTCCATAATGTTCATATAACCGACCCGCGTTGGGCGCCAATTGTCACCGTAGAGATTCGATGACCTCTGGGGTATTCGGAGAGTCGAAATTATAACGCAATTTTAATAATTTTTTCTAATTTATAATTCCGTAAAATACATTTTTTGTAAGTCAGAAAAGTCGTCTTGACAAATTCTTACTCCGTCTCTATGACATATAGAATAAACTATTTACTAAGGAGGCGAAAACAGTTATAGACAGTTTTCTTGTTACAACTTTTCGAGCCCGTCCTTTCGTCGTCCTCAAAACCTACCTAAATCAGATAAGCATCAAGCATGTAATATTTAATTAATTGTTACAGATGAACATACACAACAATGAAACTTTCCACAATGGCAACGACGATTGACGGCTTCCACAAATCGAAATGCACCAGGAATGTGTGGAATTGGCAAAAGGAAAACTGAAATCTGAAGCTCGGCAGCTGTACGTTTTATGATCTAAATGCCTTATTCAAGAGGACGACGCGCTGCCACTGGCGCCGAGCATGTTCGACTCGACCAAGGGCGTACTGCTCGTAGCGCCGTCTCTCTCTAACAGCTCCTGTTGGATTAACGGCAAAGGCTGGCCTTCGACATTCCCGGCACCGTTAGATATTGTGAGGGCCTTCTTTATTTTCGCGCTATCCATGGCCATCGTTTTCGGGAATCTCGTATTGATCTGTGTCCTGAACAACAGGAGGTACATCAAATATATCGACAATCAGGTACGATGTTTATGAGTGAACCCGTATAGTAGTTATGGACTGCCATTTATTGTTAGCATGCCAATCTTCGTAAATAAGTCTAACCACCGGTAGATAAGCTGGAGTGTAAGGGCCGTTTCATTATTCTATCTATCTGTAGATTTGGTTACTTGCGATAGGAATTTGACGTAAGCTCCATACAAAATACGTCAAAATTTTATCTCCAGTAAACAAGTCGAGATCAACATGCCTTCGTAGGTGCTCCCCAATTACCAAAAAGAACCCCGCAGTCGGAGCGACATCCAGACCTCTACGCCATACCCTAGTGGGCGGACTTCTTAACTCAGCTTTTTGGTATCGTAATAAATATCCTGGTGCTAATAAATATCCTGGACCTTAAAGAACTCTGCAGTCGGTCCGACGTCCAGACTCCTACGTACCACCTAAGTAGGCGGCCTAGTCAACTAAGCTTTTTGGTATCGTAATAAATTATTATGTCTTAAAAAAGGTAGTTAAGGTTTAATAAATGCTATTATTAACTGGGGAAGTCCTTTCACCTTAAAGAAGAACACGTCAAAAAATTATGCTGTGTTCCTGCTTGTAATGGGGATCCCTGTCAATGTCAAGAGTATGTGTTAATACCCTTGTACTGAGTGGGTTTTTGGTCTTATGACGTGCAAGTGACTTTTCAAACGTCTATTGACTTCGGCGACCACTGAATATCAGCCCCATAATCACTCAAAACAATATTAAAACTGCACTAAGAACGAGATAACGCGATACCCAGCAAGAGCGGTGTCTCTGTTTCAATATTGTTTTAACCTTGCTATAAGCGACCACGGAAAGGCCCCAGGTCTAAAAAGAATTGCGATCTTAACACATATCACATAACGTTGTCTCAAGTTAGTCCTGGTTAAACCATGATGCCATTTCATTTGTGTTTGATAGAGACAGCATCAAGTTTATACCACGACTATCATTAATTAAGTATCAAACAAAGTTTTAGAGTAAGATCGTTAATATCTTACGCCTTCATTTTAAAATCAGATTCTAAGCCTTCAAAATGAAAGAAAAAAAATCAATCTTTTCAAAGTACACCCAGACTGGTTACAAAATATACAACCTTCCTAATTAAACTTTCCATTCCATAGTGTGAATGGGCAAGATCATTAAAATATTTCAAACAGGCTTAGGTGTTTCCGTGAAATTTCTATCTTGCAAACTATTCGGGTTATTTAAGTCTGAACCTTATTTTGTGCAGCCAAGATACCTTCTGACGTCGTTGGCTCTCAACGATTTATTCACTGGCATCTTAATCGCTCCAGTAGCGCTTTTGCCAGCCCTCTACAAGTGTTGGCCCTACGGCGAGATATTCTGTCAGATACAGGTATGATATAGATTAAGTAAACTTTATACTGTCAAAACTAACTTTAAGTAGAACGTTAAAAAAAATTACATTAAGCTCATTGTGTAGAATATACGTTTTGTATGTTTGCTTAAACTCCTTAAGCACTAGAAATTTACAAAGGTACTTTAGAGAATAATGTTATATCAAAGACAAAATAAAGTTACTTGTGACGTATTTTGTACATTTCAAATATAAGTATATAAGTATTATATTTAAACATATTTTATTTTTTATTGATCACCACCATAATACCTATAGGTACATGAACACAACCATATATATTTGATTGAAATATAACTAAATGTTATTATAATTAAACTTGACGACATCATTAATGTAAAAGCAACAATATTACAATACGGAAAATAAGGAATAAATGTGAGTGTATAAACCAATGAATGGAACTCAAGTGATAACATTATTAATTAAAATACATCAATTCGTAAAAGGAAGTTATACCTTCACTATATGCGAAAAAACTAACACTATTCATAATTTAACACTCCACAATGTATATATGAATTACTGCAAACAAAATCAGCACAATAAAAGGTTAAAGGGGCAGAAAATGATAAAAATAGACAAATTAATTTTTCATCAAAATTTCACGAGAGTTGCTTAATCCTGTTAGATCTAGGCAAAGTTTCGAAGTCGCTGCAAAACTTTATTTAAACAAGAGACGGCGAGAAAATGAGTAAAGTTGTTTCATGGAAAAAAGTTCTCAATTGAAGCAACAAAGTTAAAAGCTAATCGGATATCATGGATCCTTATCCAGTGACTCCTTAGCAAGGAGCGCCACTTACTTCCGTGTCACAAAATTTCTTAATAACATTATTAAATAACAACTCAAATTCTTATTGAGATCACCAAGTTATGAAATTATGACGGGCGCCGATAAAATGTGAAATAATGAAAGAGACATTGTGTGGGCTCTTTTGTAGGGAGGAACAATATGGGATTTAAAAGAGTAATTGTTGACGATCCGCTGACGAAGCGATTTGTGAACAATAAAATCGCTAAAAACTTCGTGCCAACGAAGCTTAATGCGAATCAGCTAATGGAATATAGTGACCGGGCACAAAGTCTCTGTCAGCTAAGTTTGACTTTATGGCTCGCGCCATCTGCCTCTGGCTGACTGGCAGTTTGCTTGTTTTGAGGACCAAGGTCATTTGGATTCAAAGAAACGCTGTCACGATTTTCTCGCTTCTGTCGTAAATTTTATCTTAACTTTACGAACCTTTTGTTGAAACTTATTCTCTGCGCAGCAAAATAGTGCACACTGAAGGTCCGAGAGAGCGACGGAAATAATGATATCAGGAATGATGACATCCAAATGAAAACTAAGGTCACGGATATAGCTCAAAGAATTGAGGGCAAGGTCGTCGGGTCGGTCGTCTTTTGTTAAAACGTATTCTCTCTGAAGAGCAAAATAAACAAAGGACTGAACATATGAGAGATCAACGGAAATAATATCAGGAATAATGACATCCAAATGAGACCGACTAAATGATCTAAGGAGACCGATCACCGACATAGATCTAAGAATTGGGATGATGACTGAATTCAAATTTTTACGTCTCGTCATTAAATATTAAAATACCGTGGAAAAAGATGCAGTCCTGTGAAATTAGAATTAAAATCGGTTTAGAAATACATTAGATACAAGCATTTTAAATTGTTAATTTGAAGGCAATTAGACAGAGAGATCGGACAATAACTGTGACGTCATTGTTGAGTACGGCCATATAAACTCCTTGTATATTGCCGTTTTGCTAGAAAGAGATGAAGAAAAATCTTTAATACCTTATATCTTGGTTGTTTTTATAGTTATTCGAAAACCGATTTTTTCTTTCTGTTTATTTTATGAATGAGCTTCTATTAAAGCAAAATTTTTTTTTATCATCTAGCCCATTGCAAACAAGGTCGTCGGCTGGGGTCCGAGTACCGGGAGACGCAGCCTTGTACTCCCCATCGACCGTGGTATACGACGGTCTAGTAAAGGTTGCCTGCCCCCCTAGACAAAAGCCACACGCTAAGTTTTCCGCAGTCGTTACGCAGAAAATATGTATGGAGATGACATTCGCCGCGGAAAAATAGCGTGAGGTTGTCGCAAGCTAATTTCATTTCCATACATTTTTTCTGCGGAACGACTGGAAAACTTTAGGGTGAGGCATTTGTCTAAGGGGTCTGAAGAAGTCGCAGGGCCAATCGGTGTGGAAATAATTGCGAGAGGCCCACGCCCAACAATACTCGTCCGTCGGCTGATATGATAAATTTAGATGATGACAATGAAATTAAAAATTGTTCAATGTATCTACTTAAAAACTAAGAAACTCCTAAATAAAATATTTGTAATGCAAAAATAAATAAATAAATAAAATATAATGGCGTACCTAACCTAACGTATTTTGAAACGGGGTCCAAAACTTGTATGGAGAAACAAGATTAGATATACTTTTTGATTCGAAACTCACAGAAGTGCCTACCTAGTTTTGTAAATAAATAAGTAAATACGTGTTTCAGGCTTCTTCAGTCCTCTGTTTTTTTGGGTCTGGTTAAGTTGCGAAAAAAATAAACACATGATAAATTACATGGTCTCTACTTCAACATGCTCTATCATCACGTATTTTTCTCTAATCTCATCATAATTGTGTCGTATTATACTTTATTTAAATTTTAAAAAAACAGTTTCACTCTCAAAGTCTTTACCTATCTGTAAATGTTTATTTCTTTTCAGGCGCTACTTCGTGGCGCTGTAAGTCAACAAAGTGCTGTAATATTAGTCTGTATGGCAATCGACAGATATTTGTACCTATTACATCCAAATACTTACCACAAGCACTCCAGCAAGAAGGTTTGTAGTCTCTCCTTATTTACCCAACAATGCCTTACAGGCTTACTCCACCTATTATTGTGGGAGTAAATATACTTGCATACGTAATATGAATATTTATGTTAAATTCACACTGCCACGTCTTAAGAGTTCAGTAATCCGAGGTTTTGTGCAAAGAAGGCTTTTCGTCCTTCAAACCACCTACCGGGAAAGCCTCTTTGATCCGCATTAAGAACTTCGCCAACGGCAACGGATTCAAATCTGACTTCAACAAAAGCTGTCAGGTGTGGGTGCAGAATCAGCCGCGTTCAATATTTCAATTTGTGTAAAGATATCGTCCCAGAACTGTTTGATTGATTTTTATTTATTTATTTATACACTTTATTGCACATCATCATCATCACAGCTCATATACGTCCCCCACCGAGGGGTTCGAGCCTACCCTATGTTAGGGTGATTAGGCCTTAGTCAACCACGCTGGCCCAGTGCGGATTGGTCGACTTCACATACATCATTGAATTTCTTCGCAGATGTATGCAGGTTGCCTCACGATGTTTTCCTTCACCGTAGGAGCGTCAGACAAATGTACATATGAAATTCGAAACGAAAAACACATTGGTACATGGCGGGTCGCGAGCCCCGACCCCCCGATTGGAAGGCAAGTGCTTAGTCCACAGCGCCACCGACGCTCCTACAGTACATACAATACAGTAAAAGTAAACATAACATTTCAAAAAGTTTACAAATTGGTGGACTTATCTCTAATAGAGATTTCTTCCAGTCAACCCATGGCATCGGAAGTGGTCAAATGGTGATGTAACGCTAAAGTGTATCGTTAACTTTAATATAGATAAAAGCATTAAATGCACCATAATATCAATGCCGCAAGTCGCTCAATATGAGACACAAGCAGGTCAAACAAAATGAATTCGTCTAAAACAAGGTATTTTAACCTTAACAAAAAATCAGCCAATTCGCAAAATAAAACAAAACCTCAAATAGATTTTTAAAGAAAATAATTATGTGGCCGCATAAATTAGGGCCAGCGACCAATCCGCACTGGGCCAGCGTGGTTGACTAAGGCCTAATCACCCTAACATAGGGTAGGCTCGAACCCCTCGGTGGGGACGTATATGAGCTGTGATGATGATGATGATCAATTAGGGTGTACAAAAGACATTATGTTGTTGCTATAGCGGTTCAAAGATTCTACTTTGATAATAATTGTCATTATTTAATCAGTCTTTTGTTGGGCTTATAAGTCAGGGAAATGAAATTGTAACTGAGCGCTTTCGACCGATTACTATTCATATGTTTTTTTTATAAATATTTATTGATTTTTAAAATAAAGGTATTCCTTCCTCATAGGCACTACAATTCGAAAAGGTCTAATAAAGGTGTGATGAAGCAAAAATAATTTATTTAGTTAGTTCGTCTAATTTCTATCACCTTTATTTCAGGGTTGCGTGCTGGTTATTAGTATTACTTGGATTCTCTCAGTATCCTTATTCGCTATAATGGTACTACCAAGATCTGGATACTATTTTAATTCCACTGGCTTGATGGCGTGTGATGTGTTTCACAGCAGAGTTGCTTTCAGGTACGTAGGAAAGTCACAAAAGTGAAACATTTGCCTATTTTATTATTTCTAGTTCCAAAAATTTTTTCGGTAATATTTACTTTATAGTCATTTATACATTATTACTTTATAGTATTTGAAATATGTATAATTGCTTAGTAAGTGAACATATTGCTTTGATTTATTGAGTTTGTGCTTCTACATCTGAATTCTCTACATCACCCAAAGGTTGACTGCTTGCAACTAATGCCCCAGGCATTAAGTCCACCGCACGCAAATGTTCATCATGAATAATTAAATAAAACAATGTGCTTCAATATTTTTTGAACTTTCTATGTAATACTATCTCCCGCACAAATGGCTAGTCTTTGTTGAGATTGGCAGCTGTGTCTCAATATTGGTGAGAAAGATTACCTATATCTCGAGCTTCGGTTTTTTAACAAGTGTTTTAGTGATTATCAACATTATTACATCCTATTTTCCTTTTAGATCACAAATAAAGTTTATCAACAAAGCTTATAGTACGTCTATTAAATTTATTTTTTGTCTCAAAATGTCCTGTTTGTCCTGTAGAAATCTGTTTCAAAACTTAAAATTTTTGAAACAGTTTTCTACAGGCATAAATAGCACTGTGTATTTTCAACTAGAAATATATTCCAATGATCGCGTAAAAGTGAGCACATCGTTTTTAAAGCAAATTTACCAAATATTAAAATTTTTTGCAGAATTTTGTCATGCTGCGCTTACTACTTCCCAACGACCATGGCGCTCATGTATTGCTATGGCTCCGGTTTCCACGTCAGCAAAACAAGGAGCAAATGCGATCCAGAACCCCCGCGACCTAACGGAGTACCAGTTTGTGCGAAAACTTCTCGTGGAGACCATGAAATTGTGGTAAGGTTTTCATACTTATCTTTTATTTTTCGAGGTAAAATGTTTCCCCACATGTATGGTATGGTAATGCAGTATTACTACTATTTATAAAAAGTATGGTCAGTATTCCTACATCTTGTAAATACTTTTAAGTTAGTTACACAGTTGAATAGTTGCATCAGAAACGATCAAGTTTACAGTGAACCTATGGACTACAAAAAGATTAAATTTGATAATAGTATCTGTATTTTTAACCAAGTCTGGTAGTAATGGCACTAAGTTGCGTAAGTGTTCTGACAATTCTCCTTACACTAAAAGCGAAATCCATCACAACCACAGAACCCAGAAGTTCTTTGTTCTGTGATCACAGCCACGTTTGCTATTTATAATCCGGTTAGCAAGAACACCAAAATCAACAACCGGATAAAGTGTTTCAGCTGAAAAGTTGGTTCCAGCACGACAGTGCAATTTTCCTACTCGTGATAGTAATTTCATTACCTATCTTAGCCTCCTGCAAACCGCAACAATGAAAGGACCACTGTTTTGTGGCAATAAAGGTCGTGAGATTACTACCTACATAAACGACCCTCTTTTTCACTTGACTACAATCAATAAAACCTGATTAAACTATATTAGCTCGAGGTACCTGATAACATAGTGTGCTTATTTTCGAGACAAAAGCTAACGAATTTATTTGACAGCAGCAAATACAGGCGCCGGTCAGGGTTCACAGCGTGAGCACATCTCGCACGATGGCCGCAATGTCTCTCGGTTTTATTGTCATGGTCACTCCTGCTACCATCCAAGAAGTAGTGGCTGCATGCACTGGCTGCAAGGTAAGAGAAGAAAGTAGAACATTATCATGATTACGCGTGTCTATGTCGAGCTATCAATAAATTTTGTGGATTATTTCTTTGATCTCCCGCCAAGCAGCAGTGCCTGGGAGCATCAAATGGGAGAAAAATAGGTACCCACACAGACAACTCAGCTACAGTCTCACTAGGTTAAAAGTTTTATCCAGTAGGTATGTAAGTTATTATCAATGCAGAAATGTACTCTCTTTCGAACGAATTTTAAGCTTAGAACTCAATGTTGCTGTCTGTACAAAACGCAGCGAGAAAGCGCGCACTTTGGTGACGTGAGGACAGGGGGTTTATTATTATAACGTCTTAATTCCAGACAGTTTTCTGAATTGTTATAATGCCATTTCCTTTTCATTGTATAATAAGTAAAAGGAAGGCACTCATAGCAATTCAGAAAACTGTATGTAATTAAGATGTCTTATTACACGCCCTGTACACAGAAATAAATATCTATTGTCGGTTGCACCAAGGTTTACGTTTCGTAAAAAATAACGACTTTATACATAAAAATGGGTCGTTCCACTATGAAATATATGATTCACGCCATACATTTAACCTTTTTAAATGTAAAGGATAAAATAAAACTAAAATTGAAACTAGAGGTGAGACATAGAGGTGCAGTTCTTCCGCACCTATTTATATTGACTTTACTACAACTTTTTACGAAATCGTAAAATGTAAAACTTGGTGCAAGAGTAAAATTTTAAATATACGGCAACTTTCCTACTCGAAAGATTGATGTCGATCTTAAATAAGTAGCCTTACTAAAATATCTTAATTTCTAAATGTCAACAAATACTGAGCCTAATCTTTAAAAAAAATCTTCTTTCTTAACTAATTGAAAATAACACTTACTATTTTCTTTTCAGTCAGTGACCTCGCTTTCTGAATTGAATTATTGATATTAACTTAAATGTTGCTCATACTTTCTAGACATTCCTTTAATGAAGAATTCCCAATAAAGTTACTTTTATTGTGATTGATCTTTGCCAATACCTAGAGGCAAACAAAAAAACAGAATTCGTTGTTTAGTACAGAAACGTAACTGCAATGACGAAATAGACTCGTTCTTCTATTACATTGAAGTGTTTAACGAACGTTTTGTTTTTTATTACACCACTTTCACAATTCTGTAAATTACTTTTTTTACTTTAGGTGCCACCTTCATTGGACTTTATAGTGACGTGGCTGGCGCTATCCAACAGCTTTTGGAATCCATTCCTCTACTGGCTACTCAACAGCCATTTCAGAAGAATCAGCAATGAATTGGTCCAGTTTTATGTACGTATATATAAGTATACAAAAGAGTACAATGAGAGCGTATCTCCTAGAAACATGAAATACGTTATCATATTTTGTATGGAAAGTAACATCAATAATATTGTTAGCAAATCCCAACTTATGAGGTGATAATAATTCACATGTATATAAAGTGAAATTTAAAATATTCGTTAGTATAAATGTTGGTATTTTGATATATTTTTGAAATATAACAAAACTGTAATTAAATTTAAAAATGATAACGACGACATTAAAATAATGTTAAAAGATTATTAAAACACAAAACTGTTTTTGACCTGCTATCAATGACCTATACTTTTATAACTTGATAACGACGACATTAAAATAATGTTTAAAGATTATTAAAACACAAAACTGTTTTTGACCTGCTATCAATGAGCTATACTTTTTCAATTCTTTTGCCCACAGATATGCTGCCGGCGACCAAAATCATATCCTAACTATGAAAAACCGACTGGTTGTTGTAGCTCACCTATGACTTCAGACGGTCTTCACTCAAAAACTGAATTTGAAGGTCTTGGAGAAAAATATTGGGGTGAAATATTAGAAAGAACTGTGTCATCTACATCACTACATGCCATCCAAAAAGCATGTCACCGCGATGCGATACCATGCACAGGCTCATTCAAAGGTTGCCCAACAGGAAAATGTAAACAAGACTCAAGGTTTTTCGATGGTTATGGGCCAACAGACTACAGACAATTTGAACGATCTGCCTTCCAAATAGAATCGTGCTCGAGGCAATGTAGGTTAAAAAACTCTGATTTTTGCCTCTTCCGTCCTAGTAATAGCCTAGATTGTGGACGTTCACGCTCAAATCTCAGCTTAGATGAGGGCAACTTCAACAAAATATGTAATAGTAGACATCCGGAATTGTGAGAGTTTCGAAACTGTCCGGTCTTCGGGCATAGAAGCAATAGTATAGGTATATATCCTGGCGTGGAGCATTTCAATACAAACATCAAATGGAGGTTTGACGATTCTCCGGACGAAGACAATGATATGCAGACTTTAGAACACAACCTTGATAGGATCCGTAGCTTAAGTCATGAAAGGAACTTTCATTCGTACGGCATGAAAGACAATGACAATTTATTGCGTGTTGAAGTGAATGATGTTGTTGAAGATGACTCTGATGACGCTAAAGACTATGTTAATAATAGTGCTCATGAAAGTTGTGAAGAAAAAAGTGAATATAGTGTGCATAAGTTTTCTCGTACTTCTTCCTTGTCTAACAGAGAGTTGGATGTCATCAAAGAAAGCTCTAGGAGCTCTAGTGACACTGAAGTGACGTTAACGCGATGACTCCCAAAGGTAACTTTTGATAAAGCAGTAAATATCGTTCATTTAGATCTATCTCCAAAGCACAGACACTATTGTGATCAAAAGTGTGTTATGACTAATGACTATAAAAAGAATCCCTAGCTAATAACGGATAGCTCGAAAAGTTATAAATGCGTAAGTTAATGTGGACCAGTAGATTCAGGTCTATTTTTTGTATACTGTTCTCAATTAATTTGACTTAGAAAAAAATAGTCATTATTGTCGATATTGTGTGCCAAATATATATGTATGCTCCGAAAAGATAATTGTAATACAGACAAATTAAAACTTTCTTAATTGTTTAGATATTTTAGTAAAGAAGTAAAATTTTTACGAATGTCTATTTCAAGTACATACATTGTCGATCAAAGTATATTATTATTATATTAGGCAAATAAAGTAGTTACGGGCCATTTCAGTAATTATTGTGGCCGAAAAAAGGGATAGCCTTGACAAAAAGAGACTAGAATAATAAATAAGATGATAATAATACTTTATCATGGAATTATTTATATACATTTGTTTTTAATAGTCATTTTGATATCCGAGAGCAAAGACGATGAATAAAAAATATCTTAGCATAATATGACTTTAAATACTTATATTGAAACATACTAATAAATAAAGCCAACTATGATGTCATAAAACCTATGTTTCTAATTGTAAGATGTAAATGTTTTGTATTTTTTGTAATAGCATATTATGTGTAATGAATAACGTTCTCAGTATAGAATGCTTAAGGAACTATTTATATCTATCTAACTTCTTCTTCTTTATAATTTAATAATTGCTATTGTTTTACAAATTCATTATAAAATCTGTTTTTCTATATTTTGAAAAATATTATCTGATGACAAACTTAGCTTCTAAGCCAAGTTAAATAACTATATAGAGTTTCCTTGTAATTTGTTTTGTGTTTAATATATTATGTATATAATTGTAAAATAAGACTGTCTCAAGAAGATTATTCATAAATACCTACTCAAAATCGCACAATACAGTACTTTTTCTTCTATTACTAATATTATATTTCAAATTGTTGATGTCTATATCTACATAAATTGTAATAATGCAGGAAACAGGAGAGAATAAATTGTTTGTATAAATGGTTTTGTTATTTTACCTCCCTCTCTTCCTCAATTTTAATTTTTCAATCAGTAATTTCAAAGTTGAAAAGAATTACTTTTTCAATATTATACATTGACAAAACTAACAGCCGGTTGCGCCGAATTTTACGAATTACAATTTCGTAAAAAGTGACAATTTAATAAATAAAAAGTTGAAAATAAACAATATTTATCTAAGGATATTTTTAATTTACATTCTAAAATTCAACAAATCAAAAACATTCTTAAAGACAGAAACATGATTAATAATATTTCACTCGACAGAAATAAAATCAAGATCACTCTGTTCAATATTTTAAAACTGCTGTGAATCAGAAAATACAATTTAAAGCTGGTATTAAATTTGGGTTTCCCTTGATATTCATGGGATCTCATCATCAGATTCTGATGGTGGACTTTGGTGACCTTGGGACTACCCCAGGAGTATACTCTATCGAATACAAAAAGAATTTTGAAAATCGGTCCAAAATTTGCGGAGTGATCGCGTAACATACACACAAAACACGTTGGACACACCTAAAAATTTAAGGGTTTCCCTCGATTTTTGTGGGATCCCATCATCAGATCCTAACTTTGGTGACCATGGGACCACCCTTGCGGCCTTATTAATTAAAATTTTACTCCTTAGATTACTCACTTGGATACTCCTCCGTGTTTTATCTTGTTAACAAAACAAGACAAAACACGGAGTAACTAATCCGAGGATGATCCAAGGGGTAACATTTTTATTAATAAGGCTGTTGGAGTATACGATATCGAATACAAAAAGAATTTTGAAAACCGTTCCACAATAAAATTGGCGGCGTAATCACGTTACATACACAAAAAAAAAACATTTTTTTTTTATGAATGCTGGTTAAGCGTTTGGCCTCCATCTCACCTGATGGAAAGTGATGATGAGGCCGAAGATGGGACACGCCTAGCCAGAAGGTGCCTATTCACTCTCATCTTGAATAACTCCAAGTTATATTGCTCAGGGAACAAATCCGCGGGCAAAGAGTTCCACTCCCTTGCCGTTCGCCATATGAATGAGGAAGCGCATCGCTTCGTGCGTTTAATTGGAATATCAATGACAAAAGGGTGGAACCCCAGCCGCCGTCTGGTTCCCCTGAGATGGAAAGGAGAAGCCGGAATTATTTCATGTAATTCCAAAGCACACTCTCCGTGATATATCCTATAAAATACCGATAAACATGCCACCTTACGACGATGTTCGAGGCTCTGAAGCTTGGCCCCCGTTAATTTGGTGTCACCAATGAGGGTCTTAGCACGCTTATCAATAGAATCAAGGGCCGCTAGTTGATATTTGGCAGACCCATCCCACAAGTGGCAGCAGTACTCCATACAAGATCCAACTTGTGCTTGATATAGTTGGAGCAACTGTTCCGGTGTGAAGTATCGCCTGACCTTGGAGAGAATGCCGAGCTTCATAGCTGCAATTTTGGCAACGGTTTCTATGTAACTACCAAAGTTGAGATTGTTAGTTACATGCATACCAAGTAGGTGGAGATGATCAGTTACCGGTATGGATATACCACGGAAAGTCGGAGTCAGATAGAAAGGACTCCGTTTAGTGGAGAACAAACACGCCTGCGTTTTGCTAGTATTAAACTGGACCAAATTAGCGTCACCCCATTCAGAGACCGCCCGGAGTGTAGACTTCAAACGATAAACATGCATCGAATTGAGAACCTCCTCATTTTTTGAAGTGGGTTAAAAAGGGGTCGTTCCACTATTGCGATATTTGATATATATGATTTGCGCCGTACATTTAAATGATCAAACAAACTTACCTGAAGTGAAGTTCGATCTTAATTATCCTGTCTTCGCCGAAGAGATTTATTCCTTAACCATGTAGTAGCCCTGCTACGCGCTAACCCTATCGCACAAGTTTTAAAGTCAGCGAAAGAAAACCACTATATCTTCCTCTGTCTAATCACACCTGACATGCCTCTGCAGTACCGACCTCATTCTTTTTACAGAAATAGAGCAACATTGATATATAGGGGGATAAGATTTAGGGAGGGAGGGACCTT
The DNA here is from genome assembly GCA_963935595.1 of Schoenobius gigantellus. NCBI lineage: Eukaryota > Metazoa > Arthropoda > Insecta > Lepidoptera > Crambidae > Schoenobius > Schoenobius gigantellus. Next base: position 23,362,661 of record OZ012553.1, on the reverse strand, counting down.
AAATCTCTTCGGCGAAGACAGGATAATTAAGATCGAACTTCACTTCAGGTAAGTTCGTTTGATCATTTAATTATCCTGTCTTCGCCTCCGAGATTTATTCCTTAACCATGTAGATGTTCAGAGAGTATAAAATCAATGTTGCGACAATAAAAAATAAACAACATTACAGTAAAACATCAAAACATAATTATTACGTATTTCCATTTTTTTTTTTGCGCCACTAGTAAAAATTTCAAAACAACAAAATATTGTGAACAAAAAACTAATCAACCGACAGTATTATTTTAAGTACTTAATATTAATTATAATTGTGACAAAGATTCAATAAAATTGGTTTCAGAACTAATATGCCGGTCTGTTATAAAAATCAGCAAATACAGCTGATCTTTCCGAACATCCTGCGGTCTTTCTAATTACATCGACGTTGAGGCCAGCACGAGACGCCCCGCCTGATGTTGATGCGTGTCTCGCTCGCTCCGAATATTGAGATGTCAATGCCACTATCGCACATGATCTGCTTTATCCAGCGCCCAATGGGTTGAGATGAAGCAGGTCTACGTGGTTTCTTATGTGTGAGGATCAGGTTTGTTCTGAATCTGAGCGAATTGAAGATGATACAGCAATATATCTTAATACCACTGATGCTGGACAAATACCGGGATATTAAAGGGATAAAAAAAAAAGTAAGTTTAAAACCGGTTGAGCTTTGCCAATTGCTTATGTTTTAATTAAATTTGTAAGTGTTATAATTACTCGATCTTTATATGCTTTATTAATATTTCGTATTTTTGTTAGAGAAATTGTATGCGTCCTTGGTCCAGCTAATAACATGACTAACTTCTTACTCATTTTTTCAAGATTAATTGTATCATTCTCAAATCGTTTAATAGTCTTAATTCGTAATTTAATAGTTAAATCGTTTAATAATACCAGGGGGCTACTGCCTAACTAATAACGATCACTTGCTATCGTGACATTAGAACAATAGTTCTACCTAAACTTCAAAATTTCAAAACACATTAACAGAAATTCCAACAAAAATGTAGTATTTACATTTAAAAAAAATCTGTTGTATTCTTTTCCCACCATATCTTTAGACTAGAATTATATTATGACCCGGTGTTATGTGATATCGAAGATAACAACATCTAAGGCTGTTTCTGGCACGTCATGAAAGCTTTCCCGGAAAATACACACGCTGGCAGGGAAAGGTGACGGCGCAGATGGTGTACCATGCTGAAAGGAAGTAAGTAGATCTTTCTTGGAGGAAATATCACAATCTCTGTGACACCCAGGGATATGAAAAGGGGATACCATGGTTAAGAGGGCTATAGTTGAACAACGATAATTCCGGTGGCTTAATCAGTAACTATTTTGTTTATCGTTTTAAAAATTAGTGCAAACGGTGTTAAAGCGTAAAAATAAAATTGCGACTAATCTACTGTTTAAACGCGTCAATATCATAGGCAAAGGGATCCCTTTTCCATGAAATATACGTGGGACATTTTGCATTACTACGAGATGCAAATAAGTTAATAGATGGTTCACCAAAAAAATGTTTTAATTTTCAAAAGTTGTCGCATACCCAACTGCCACTCTGTGTCGAAGTTTATTTTTCTCGATTCACTGTCAGCTTCTATATTTAACGAGTAACGAATATAAGACGCGAAAATAAATATACCTACTTTTCTCACACCAGTCCTAAATCATTTTAGTAACTTGACTTAAGTGTTGGTATTACACTCTCCCCATTCTATTTATATAGAATATGGCAGTGGTGTTATCGACACTTAAAAGACTACCACAATTAGCGACATTTTTAGCAAATGAAATTAGCCTACAATATACAGCGAGTAGTTCCAGTCAGTTTATATGATGGGTTCGCTCGATGTTGGTCCAGAAACCACCAGTCTTTTCGTTGGCACAAGCTGCACCCTAGCCTGCTGTCGAAGCGTCCGTAAAAATTCCGAAATTGTACCTATGACTTTTTATTCAATTGACTGCCAATGGAATATTGATCTGCCACCAATGGAGATCATCATATTATTATAAAATATCTGTAATTGTAATAAAAACGTCGTAATTGTTAGTATTTCTAAGAAGAGCACTTTTTAGTGATTTTGTGTGTATATACTACCCATATACTACAGCCGACATGCTGCCGTAGAAAACTTTCAAAGAACCTTATTCGAATTCTGTTAGATTTAAATATATTTTTTATGTGTATAATAAATTTTTGTGGCTTGAATCTGGTAATTGTATGTTATTTTATTAGAGTTTAAAATAAAACCTAAAAATTTACAAAGCTTTTCTGGTATTAGACTAGTTTTTTTTTTTAATTAATAACTAACCCTAATCGTGTCAGACATTAAATAGTTCTTTTTGCGTTCTCTAGGCACTCTCCAGCAGAGTTTGCTAAACACAACATATCATAGATATCTCACTGATAGCAGACCATAAGATCTTAAATGAGTAAGAGCTGGCTGTAATATTTTTGTGAAATATATCGCGCGGAACATAGGCTAAACGGGAGTGCTAGAAACTCGTACAAAATATCATGAAAATAAAAGCGTAAACATGTTTTTTTTTTTTTGATTTGTGAATCGGCAGCAAAAATTAAGCTTCCTTAATATCAATATTAATCACGTCTTCGGTCATAAATCTAGTAGCCGTTCTGATATCTTCCATTTTGAAATGAGATACCTACTTCGACTTCGAATTCAGCTTTTTAGATTTAATATATATAGAGCACACGCTTTTAGGAATAACGAAGATATCATAAAGGAATTGTTTTGCTGTCGGGTTACATCTCCTAATAGCTTTTATTTCTAATAAATGATTTAATTCGAGAGAAATTGCTATTCACTCACTTTTTGAAAAAGAACGCCGCGCACGGCTGTATGGATTTGATAAGGTTCCTCAATATATGAAATCCTTGACACACTGTCTAATATAAACCTATCGCTAGTGATAGTTCTTTTTTTTTTTTTTTTTTATAATATAATTATATCACCACAGACTCGTGGTCCGTGCCCTTTTAAGGCTGTATTTTCGTTTTGATCTTTTTCTTTTTTAAACTTAATAAGTCCGACTACTCTACTCTATATCTAGGGTGAGTTGCGCATCACCTAAAGTGTAACTATCCTACATGTTTATATATAATACACACACGCTTATACATCATATATATATTTATGCTCATACATACCTATTATATTCCTATTACATTGTATACTTTACATATTACAGATTTTTGTTATTATTTATATTATGTTTTAACATACATTAATTATATATTACATTATATATTATATTTTAACATTAAAATATATTATATATGTTGTATTTTTATTATTATTAATTTTGTTTGTACAGCCGGCTCAAAAAGTAGACAAACATTTTAGTTCCATGTCACACCAACCATTAACAATGAAATATAGGTGTAACCATACTAAATAAATGAATAGTTGGTGTGACATGGCACCAAATTTGCTAAAAGATTGCTATCCACTCTCGGAGCCGGCTGTGCATATTCGATATTTTTATACGTGTTCTTAACTATTAACTTAACTATGTCCATATGTTTTTTTTTATATTTTTAACTTATTTCTTAGCCCAGGTTAATGCTAGAGGGACTACCGCAAGAGGGATTCGGGGTGAGGTGGTTCGTTTCCGCATCTAAGTCGCTGCGCATATCTGAGCTCTGACAGCCATTTTTTCATTGTAATCGACGACCTCATGATCCGTTGCCGTGCTAGAAAAGGCAACGAGGCGTCTAATGGCGTCATCCTCCTTCAGCTCCCGGTAGTAATAGGTGCAGGTCACCGTGTGCCTTGTTATGGCGACCACCGCATGAGGAACGCTGTCGTGAACTGGATTCTTTGGTTCCGCTCCTCTGAGCACAACCACGTGATAGTTCACCACTCATTGACTAAATTAATATTTTAAGCGGCCGGCATGTACTTGCGGCTGCGCGCTCAGGTAGCGCGATTGTTCGATGACCGTTGTGATGCGACGCGACTGGCTGGTGCCTCGGCGGTGCCAGCGGCAGCGGCGGCGGCGGCGGGGCTGGCTGGCGACAAGCTGGCAGCGGTGCGGACGCGGCTGCTCGCCGTCGATTCGTGACGTCTTTGACTGTCTCGGCCCACCCCGGCTCGATGAGGGTAGGATTGGCCGCTGCTTTGCTGTCGCGTTCGGGACGATGAGCCTTTCAAGTTTAAATGACTCTTAGATGAAATTGGTGTCTGTAATAATTTACTGGTCTTCTTGATACTCTAAATAGCAAATAGTCCATTCTTCTGTTTTTAATTAATAATAAAAGAGTATAATATGATAATGATTTATCTATCAGGGGAATAATCACGGATCGACGGGTATCCGTTTCTATATAATGAGAAACAGCTAATAATTTACCTGCATCGTTCAACGTAACTACATCTGGAATATTAAGATTTTTCTTTAAAAGACACGATTGTGCCCTTCCCAGTGCTGAAAGTGCTTTACCGAGTTGATTCTGTTGTCTACCAACATAGCACTTACTTCCAAATTAGAGTTCGGCCTTTCGCCATAGGTACTATAGTACATTGTTTTTTTTTTTTAATGCTCGTCTTTGGTCACTTTTGGAAACCGTTTTGCAATAGGACTTGAAACCTGGCCGCTACATCGGTTTGTAAGTCATCAGTTATCACCATATTGATTTGTATATGAAAGATACTAATAAATATTTAATGAGAATTTAGGCAGCACAAGAAATATTTTTAAATAATTCCGATGAATGCAACGGAAATTTTTAAAACAGCGAGGAAAAAAGGGCAGCCCCTATATTTTCCATGAAGTACATATTACGAGTATTACTCGTTGAATGCAACGAAAACATAATAACAATATGATCCGAAGAATACAACGGACATAAAAGTGATTTCCGATGCAACGGAAATTTTTAGGCAGCGGGGAAAAAAGGATACCCACATTTTCCATTACGATTATTACTGCACGTGGTCGCGCCGCGCGCGTACTCGGCGGCCCCGGCGAGCGGTGTCCACCCGCTTACTCGTTCAATACAACGAGAACATAATAAAATATTATCCGAAGAATACAACGGACATAAAAATGATTCCTCGTTCAATACAACGAGAACATAAAATATTATCCGAAGAATACAACGGACATAAAAATGATTCCCGATGAATGCAACGGGAATGTAAAAAAGTATTCTTCTGGTTGCACATCATTTTCGCCATCATCTGAGTACAAAATCTGCCTCCGGCTTGCCCCTACGTTTTTTTTTCTTCGTATCTCTTCATCTTCCTTAGCCATTTTTCTTCTTCGGATTCACAGTGTTTTCGTTTAGGCATACTTAACAAATAATCAAATAACCGTAAATTTATACCTTTTTTTTTACGTAGGTTACCTACACTCATGCACAAATTATATTACTGTTACACTCGTGCGAACGCCGCGCGCGCACGGACAACAATGAGGTCGGTACTGCGGAGGCATGTCAGGTGTGATTAGACAGAGGAAGATATAGTGGTTTTCTTTCTCTGACTTTAACACTACAAAGACCAGAGTGGTCAAATGACCTCAATGAAGTTTTTGATCAATCATATTATCAAAACCATAGCATTGAAGTTATTGTCGTTTTATGACTTTTAATATTTCGTCATTGTTTACATTATTCTGATATGTGTATACCGATAGCAAGATAAATACTAATTAAAAATTATCACCTACCTAGAAAGACCGCAGTGGTCATTTGACACTGCGTGCGTGCTTTGTAAATATTTACATTTCGTTGAATATACTCGTGTTGTGGGTAGTTGAAATAAAATATTTCGTTTCTTTCTTGTTTTGTTCTTGTCGAAGCAAAGACGTATCACGGCTCGCCATAATAATATAATGCCTCATTATCGTTCCCTTCGCTCTTCTGAAATATTGGAAGTGTTGCAAAATTTACCGGACGACCAATCAGATTGTGAACCGACTGAAGAGAGGCACATTTTGCATTTAGACTCAGAAAGTGAAGAAAGTGATTACAATATTACACAAAATAGTGATTCTTCTAGGGATGATGATCACACTCATAGCGATTCTGATGGTAGGTGTATATTATTTTATATATTGATGTAAATAAAATAAGAATTTTCATATTGAGAGAAAAGGAAACCTTTTATTATATTAGCGTTTACTCCACTTTCAGATTCAGTACCTCTCTCGACTTTACGTAGCGCAAACCTAAGAAGAGGAAGAGGTCGAGGTCGAGGTCGAGGTCGAGGTCGGGGTCGAGGGCATCGTGGCCGAGGTTCCAGAGTACAAACTGAAATTATTCACCACAACACTGATGTCGAGGTATCTTCTAGCGGTGTAAGTTGGACTCCTGGAAACTTATCAGTTTTGAATCAACCTGGTCGTCGTCCACGACAGAATATTCTAACAGAGGAAGCTGGACCAACTTCTTTTGCAAAAAGGTGTTACAAAGGAAGTATTTTATCTGCGTGGAAACTTATCATTGATGACTCCATGCTGCGGCATATTCAGAAATGTACTGAAACCGAAGCTCGCCGCCAACTTGAAGATAATACTTGGTCACTCCCATTGAATGAATTAGATACATTTATTGCAATTATCTACGCTCGAGGAGCCTGTGGGGCTAAAAATATTGCTGTGAATGACCTTTGGGACAAAAATTGGGGTATTCAGTTTTATTCACAAAACATGGCTCGGAATCGTTTCAAAGAAATAATGCGTTTCCTGCGTTTTGATGTGCGAACAGAAAGGGCTGAACGTTTGCAAACAGATAAATTTGCAATGATTTCGGAAGTATGGAATAAGTTCATCCATAACAGTATTTCATGTTACAAGCCTGGTGAAAACCTTACTGCTGACGAACAGCTTTTTTCCACAAAAGTTCGGTGTAGATTTTTGCAGTTTATGAGTAACAAACCAGACAAGTTTGGAATCAAGTTTTGGCTTTGCGTTGATGTTGATTCAAAGTACTTGTGTAATGGTTTCCCATATTTAGGAAGAGATGAAAGCCGTCCACAAAATCAAAGTTTAGGCGAGTGCGTTGTATTGCGACTAATGGACCCATACTTGAATACTGGTCGAAATATAACAACTGATAATTTTTTCACCAGTGTAAGTTTAGCTAAAAAGCTAATTGAAAAACGTACATCAATAGTTGGTACGGTAAACAAAACACGAAGAGATATTCCAGCTACTATAAAAAATGCATCCCTTAGTTTATATGAAACACATATTCACAACTCTGAAACCTGCACACTTACAGTTTATCAAGGAAAACCTTCAAAATCAGTTATGATTCTAAGTTCACTTCACTCTAATGTATTTGTTGATCCAGAAGAAGCAAAAAAGAAGCCGAACACGGTGAAGTTTTACAATGCTACGAAATTTGGAGTAGACGTTATTGATCAAATGGCCAAGAAATATAGTGTCAAAGCACCTTCTCGTCGTTGGCCCGTGCAAGTGTTTTATAATATTTTGGATTTGGCAGCAATTAATTCTTGGATTTTGTACAAAAAACTATCCGAGAAAAAAATCAGTAGAAAAAAGTTCATTCTTGACTTGGCAAGGGAGTTAGTCGGCCAAGATACCCACTCCTTGATGATACCATCTACTTCACAGCCCGATAATAGCATACCCCCAGAGCCTGAAGAAGAACGTAGTGGAAAGAGAAAACGGTGTTACGTGCAAAAATGCAGGAACAAAACCAATAAATCTTGTATTAGTTGTAAAAAGCCTTTGTGTGGCTCTTGTAATGTAAACAAGGAGCTAAAATGTCAAAAATGTGCCTAATATTTTCATTGTTTTATCACGAGATAGATGTTTAATTACTATTAAGTTCTTTTATTTACTATTAGATGTTAATCAATAAAACTTAAAACCATAATACACGAATAAAACATTACAACCCATGAATGAGTCATTTGACCCCACTTAGTCTTTATAGGTAGTTCAAAATTTCGGTCTTGCTAGTGTTAAAACTTGTGCGATAGGGTTAGCGCGTAGCAGGGCTACTACATGGTTAAGGAATAAATCTCGGAGGCGAAGACAGGATAATTAACATTTTAAACGCAAAGGATAAAATAAAACTAAAATTGAAACTAGAGATGAGACATTTTGGTGCAATTCTCACGTATTTATGTTGACTTTTACTGTTACTTTTTCCGAAATTATAAAAAGTAAAACTTGATGCAACCGGTCGATAGGGTTTTAAAATTTTTGATATTGTAATTAGTCGCCTAGGCTGAATTTCCGTTACGATTGCCAGTCTCGTTAAAGACATAGAGTCACCACGTGACAAAAACAAACAAGCCAAAAGTAAATAATTTGACTTTGATAGATAGATAGATAGATAGATAAATCATTTATTCATTTACACAGTACAGATACAAGGCTTTTGACATACACCTCGTAAAAACTAAGAATACAGAAAAAAACGTATTAGTGACTGCTTGTAGTGCACTGTGCAAGCGAAACGGATCTGACTCAGCATATTGCCGCAGCAAGCTGTGGCGCTGATTATTCTGCCAGAACCGGGAATAAGTCGATGAAAGGATCTACTCTGAGTGTTTTTTAAAGAAAGTTTTTTTGTTTAGTAAATGCATGGGATTTCTTTTGAATTGGGTAGTATGTTATAATTATAATATAAGTAGTTTAAGTTTATAATGTAGGTATACATAGACTTACTGGATTGATAGGTCAATTTAATAGTACTTAGGAAGATTTTTTAAATTAAATTAAAGTAAGGGTAAAATTAAATTAAATTAAGGGTAATGGAGAAGTGATTGTAGTGTATAAGAGTAATACATTTTTTGGAAAGGTAGTGATAGTGACGTGTATAATGCGTGGTAATAATAGTAAATAAGATAGGTAGTTAAAAACTTTGAAGACTGTCATACATGCTTTTCTATTCTGTCATAGTACGAGTAAGCGTAAATTACATGAATGAAGAACTATATGTTCCCAATTTTGGAACTGTGACTCTGACTTCACTTATATAGGCCTTTTTTTTTTTGAGGCGGGGGAATCTCTTTACGATTCAACAAGGGGCTGAAAGCTGACAAAGCCGCCCCAAGGATATGCCATTGGACTCGGGTTACCTGGGTAACCTGGCTAAACCACCCTCCAGAGCAACTTCTACCTCCGTAGAGACACACTCGGGATCGGCGTTAGCCATTCCCCGAGTGTCACTTATATAGGCCTATCAGCTTTTCATAACATCTCGTGTCTGATCTGTTTTACATCATTAGTATTTTGATACTCATCATTAGTACCGTCACAATGGCGAAATTTATTTTAATTTCGCAACGCCATCAGCATTGCCACGGAGGCTCCTTAAAATATAGATACATATCTTGTAAAATAGCAATAAAAGTCTAATGTAATTCTTTGAATGCTTCCTTAAAATCCTTTTTTATTCAGACAGGTAATAGAGTCGTAAACAAGCTCAATTTTCATAAGCCGAGACAGTAAACTGTCTTTTGTCTCGACATTATTTGAAAATAAAAAGCAAGTAGGTAAGTTATAAAACTTGTAACTGCACAGGTTATCTCAAACTTTATTATGGACTTGGGCATTGGCCGCATTATAAAAGTGCATTTAATATAAATAAACGCAATATTGAATCCACGGAAAGACCTAGTTTATGTGAGGGTTTTATAGGAAGCCAGACCCGAGATTTATTATATAAAGTCGCCGTAAAGGAATAGATGTTCGCGTCGAGAATGTTATCTTGGCACGCTATTATGAGTGTCTTTACAGGTTGAAATAGATGAAAGAGGAGACCCGTGTTATATCTCAATGATTGTACAGAATATTTTTCCTATAGATTTCAACTTCTGTTAATTAAATTACTCATTTTAATTTCTTCTTAGTTTCCTTTTGATTAATGCCAACAAAATAACAGCCTGAGTTAGTGAAGGCGAAAATATTACCATTAAGAGCTAATCTTAAAATTGCTGGTTACTGATTTGACAGTCTGGTTTTTCTTTATAAATTGAAATTAAAAAGCATGACTGGGTTGTAAATGAGAGACTTTGGGCTCCACAGATACTACCTCTTAGATTCGACAGGACAGTTGGCTAAAATTTCATAAAACATTACTTATATATTTTTATACTGTTCCAATATTTTAAGCTGCATTATTAGAAAGTAAAAATTATCCACACACAACTGAATGATGTAAAACAGAAGCATTTGTAAACTTTTCTATTCAACATACAAAATGTTACATAGGAATCATTCTTTGTTACATTGTGAATTGTGATAGCGCTTGTATACAATAAGATACCAGGTGTTTTCCAAATTCTATACAGTTTACAACAAAATGTCTGAATATAAAGGACATGATCGTAATATGTATGATTTGCAACGATGCCTCAGATTATTCGATATTATCTATTTCAATTCTTATAGGTACGCTGTTTATATATAATAATCGTACAAATTGTTTCTCTTATTAATTACACAAAAATATTTTCAACCCCAAAAAGATGGAAGATAGAATAACTTGATGAAAACATTACAGAAAAGGTAGAACGCTATTTTATTGCTATGGTGTTTAATTTCTACTACTTCTACAAATATAATTTTCGCTGTCAGTGTAGTACATACTCGTAATATTTACTACACTGACAGTGAAAATTATCTTCATTCCACATGAACCTTATTATTAAGTTGTAAGTTTCTGAAATCTTAATACAAAACGCTAGCATAAAATGGTTTTCATCTGTGGTTTCGATATACTCGTATTACACCAGCCATCGATGCCAACTAAATATTTCGTTTCACATTATAGCAACACACTCAAAGAAAGAATATTAGCTGCTCTTATAAAGAGTAAATGTTTCTTTTGCGAATTCAAGGGTAGGAAGGCTTCCATTCGAACACAAAAGACGGGAATCGGAATTTAAGTAGCTACATTATTGGATGTGAAAAATATCAGAGAAGAAATAAAGGAGTTGTCTTTACTACAAATTGTGTTTACTCGCGTGTCTCCTGAGTAGTCGTAAAGAAATTACCTCTTTTTGTACGGAGCTCCGTAACTGTGTTTATGGTGAGAAAACTTTCCCGTTTTATTGTTCGGATTTGTTACTGTTGTAAGTGTGTATACTGCCTACGCCTAAAACTCCAAATATATGCTTGAAAATCTATCCGTATTTTTTCGACAGGCTTATTATTATGATTACTCTCAAGCCTCGTTCTCGATATTAGCACTGTATTCACATGTAGTTTCACATGTAGATTCGCAATTACGCACTATATTTTGGAGAATAAAATTAATCTAATAACGATAGGTGGATTAAAAAAAATGTTTGCGACGCGCCATCTCCCGCGCGGTAGCCCCTATTCGTCATTCACATTTTATTGCCTCGCTGTTTCGTACCTAACACTGAAATTTTTTTTTGATACATTTTGTTAAAAATGCCAAAAAGGAAACATGATAAGTGCTACGAAGGTGAATTTAATTATGTAAGGATTTAGATGCCGCCAGCGTGCAGCGCCGCCAGGGGGTGCGAGAAACACGCGCGCGTTCCATCCAGCTCCGACTCCGAGGCAGACGACAGCACCGACGCACCACAGCCCGCCATCAAGCCATGGTTGCGTCAGCCGCACACATGCTATAGAGTCTATAGTATAGACGCTAGATTCGGTAAAAAAAAGCTGGTCGCCTTTCCTATTATTATAAAAAGTGGTCTATGCTCACAAAAATCCGATAAAACTTTCGTGGATAGCTGGCTATGATTTTTTTTGGTCCAGAGTGGTACAATCTATTATTCCTACAGAACCCAATTATTCAAAATATGAATATGACGCTATCAAGTCATCGATACATAGTCTTTTATCTATTGGTGTGATTTTTATGTGTCCATGCGGAGCGTCAGTAGCGCTGTGGGGAGCGTCGCGTCGGGTGGCGCGGTGGCCTCGGCACTGGACTGTGCTCCGAGTAGAATTGGAAGGCCCGCAATCGATCCTGCCATGTACCAATGTGTTTTTCGTTTCGAGAATTTCATATGTACATTTATCTGACTCTCCTACGGTGTAGGAAAATATCATGAGGAAACCTGCATACACCTGAGAAGTAATTCAAAGGTGTATGTGAAGTCAACCAATCCGCACTGGGCAAGCGTGGTTTAACTAACGCCGTATCGCCCTGACTAGTTAGGGTGGGCTCGCGCCCCTCGGTGGGGACATTTTTTTATTGCTACTATGTTGGCAACACGTAACAAGCAACAACGTAACAAGCAACCTGCCCACCTGATGGTAAGTGGTAACAGTCACCTATAATACATGTGGCTCCTGTGACATTCGCAGTAAAACTGCAATCCCCACAAGGGCCACAGTGTATGTTGCCAACTTGTGACTTAAGATGTAAAGTCACGATACCCAGTAATTTCAGTGCCATATCTTACCCTTCAAACCGAAACACAGCAATGCAAGCACTGCTGCTTTGCGGCAGAAATAGGTAAGACGGAGGTACCCAAGCACACGACCCTGGTCTTCCTCCGTCCAGAGTCTTCCTCCGGTAAAAACGTATATGAGATTTGATGATGAACCATGCGATGGCCAATACATTTCTAGTATTTTATTTATTATACCCAAACGTAGTATTATATTATCTGTACCCAAACCAAACGGTAAACAACGTATAATATTGAGCTTAAAACAGTTAAATAAATTTATTAAAACATTTTAAACTATAAGATTTAAGAACCACATTAAAATTCATTTCCAAATTTAATTATGTGTAAAATTGATTTAAAGGATGCATGTTTTTTTTATATAATACTCGTATGTACCCTAATTCTAGAAAGTATTTGCGTTTTTAATGGAACAAAAATCAAGCAAGGGATATTATCAACTTTCTAAGATATTCATTTGATACTACTATTTAAATGGCGCACAATGTATGGCGTATGCTAGACGTTCAATATTTATCACATTCCATTTCAATATTTGACGATCTCAATGGATCTCAGACGAACCTACACGTTCAATACGGGTCGCGTCAGTATCACGGAGTACATAATCACTGTCAGTATCTCTCTAATCTGTGGATGTGTAGATACGGAAAATATACGTAAGCCGTGTTCCATCTAAACGCAGATTTGCAGCATTATCAACATTTTCAGCATCATCGCGTTTCATTAGATTTTGACGCTAGCAGGGCTAGCATCGTATGTTAACGTAATGCATTCCATTTTGAGGTTAGGTTCTCTTTGTGAAAAATAGCGCGACTAAAAAATGTTCACATTTCTTAGAAGAAAAGCAAAACATGGTTTAACATTTGATATTAACGTGAAAAAACGGTGACGATTAAATGGAAAACGCGGGATCGCGATAAATATTGATGACAGGGCTACACAATCAATAAATATCGCGATAAATATTAAGGAGTTGGATTTCAAAATATCTAGAAATTCTGTGACCCGTATTTATTCTGTGATCAATATTTTTCTCTATATTTGGATCACGATCCAGGATCGCGATATTTATTGATCGTGTAGTATATGAAATAGATGGATCGCGATCCGCCAACTTCTTATAAACGATTCCGGTGTCAATATTTATTATGATAAATATCGTGATAAATATTGAACGTGTAGAATACGCCTATAAGTTATTTTTGATAACGCTTCTATCGGGTCCGAATAGCAATCGACTTCTTTAGGGATCCCGGTCCGAATAGCCATTCCGTTTTTTTAATTTGTTTATTCCCGTAATTAATTAGAAAATATAAATGTATATAAATTAAATACCATAGCCATAGATAAAATAACAAAACACTGTGCCTACCTACGTTATAAAAGAGCTCACAGATGAATAATGCGGTGCATAACCAAAAAAAAATTAAATACCAATATCTCTTTTTTCCGGCTTTATTGAATAAACATTATTTTACATATAGATTCTTAAATTGACGCCGAATCTTTTAATATATTTTTCATTACGGGACGCTACAATTTGATCCCAGACATTTTCTTCTATGGAGACCTGCCATTGTTCTTTATTGGAATAACTAGGGGATAAGATACTTTTATCACACAGCAGCCAAAACAATAACTAGCAAAATATTGGAGTGAATTCAACAAAAAACGCGAATGTTGGTTATTTTTTCAGTCGATAAAGCAAATGTACCATTTGATAATTTCTTCTATAGCCTAAAACAGTTCAAAATCTTTCTAGAACATGTATATTTAAAGTTGTGTTGATGGGTTTTTACACCCATTCAGGCTAGCAGCCGCATCTTAGCAAACCGGTACCAAAATATTGAAACTGTGGTCTCTACCATAAAAACCAAGGCGCGTACCACTTTGCCGTCTAGTTAGTGAACTAGCCATACTCAAGAGCTTTCAGAAAAGTCTAAACATTAAGGCATATCTAGGGGATTAGATACTTCTATCACCCAGCAGTCAAATCATTACCTAGAAAAATGTGAGAGAAAACATATTCATTTTTTAAGATGAAAGGTAAAAATATTTATAGTAAAAGAAGGAAGTGTACCGCTTTAGGACTTACTCCAAGGTCTAGAATAGCTCAAAATCTTTATAGAAAATGTAAATTTGTACATGTTTTGAGAGGTATAAAATTTTATTTAGGCTAGAAGCCGCATCTTTGAAAACGAGTATGAAAATATTGAGAGTGTGCTCTCTGCCATAAAAACAAAGGCGCGTACCACTTTGTGGCCTACCTAGTATTCTAGGCATGCTAAAGGCCTTTCATAAATGCCTAAATTTATGGAAATAACTAGGGGTAAGATACATTTATAACACAGCAGCCAAAACAATAACTAGCAAAATATTGGAGTGAATACATTCAACAAAAAACGCGAATGTTGGTTATTTTTTCAGTCGATAAAGCACATGTACTATTTGATGATTTCTTCTATAGCCTAAAACAGTTCAAAATCTTTCTAGAACATGTATATTTAAAGTTGTGTTGAGGGGTTTTTACACCCATTCAGGCTAGCAGCCGCATCTTAGCAAACCGGTACCAAAATATTGAAACTGTGGTCTCTACCATAAAAACCAAGGCGCGTACCACTTTGCCGTCTAGTTAGTGAACTAGCCATACTCAAGAGCTTGCAGAAAAGTCTAAATATTAAGGCATATCTAGGGGCTTAGATACTTCTATCACCCAGCAGCCAAATCATTACCTAGAAAAATGTGAGAGAAAACATATTCATTTTTTAACATGAAAGGTAAAAATATTTATAGTAAAAGAAGGAAGTGTACCACTTTAGGACTTACTCCATGGTCTAGAATAGTTCAAAACCTTAATAGAAAATGTAAATTTGTACATGTTTTGAGAGGTATAAAATTTTATTTAGGCTAGAAGCCGCATCTTTGAAAACGAGTATGAAAATATTGAGACTGTGCTCTCTGCCATAAAAACAAAGGCGCGTACCACTTTGTGGCCTACTTACTTTTCTAGACATGCTAAAGGCATTTTTATAAAAGCCTAAATTTATTGGAATAACTAGGAGATAAGATACTTTTATCACACAGCAGCCAAAACAATAACTAGCAAAATATTGAAGTTAATACATTCAACAAAAAACGGGAAATTTTGAGGAATAAACCTGGCATTGAGATGGGTGGTCAAATGGTCGAGCAAGTGGGGGAGGCTAGGTATTTAGGTGTAGTCATAGATAGCCATTTGCGTTACGAATCTTATATAATTTTATAGACTTAAGGTGCTATATGGAATTCGTAATTATCTCAATGAAGATATGCGTGTTAGGGTATGTGAGGCGTTGATTTTGTCTAAGCTAAACTACGGTGATATAGTTTTCGGGCCGCGTATGCTTTCGAGATCACGTCGCTTAATCCAACGTGTTCAAAATGCTTGTTGCCGTTTCTGTTTCCATATACCACCTAGGAGTCACATCACACCTTATTTGAACGACGCTTCTCTGCTCAACATGAGTTCGCGTAGGCACCTTCATCTTGCGAGCCTCTTGTACGATATACTTAAATATAAAAAACCGAGTTATCTTTACACAAAACTAAAGTTTTATCATACTAGGCCTAACACCAGAGCCAGATGTTGCCTACTGGAGTACCATCCGCATAAAACGGCCAAATGCTGTAACAATTTACCGCCACCTTTAGGTATATCAACCTCGAAACCCATATTTAAAAAACTTTTTAAATCACATCTTGAAAAACAGCGATTGGGTATACCTGATTGAGAAATTTCCGAATTTAGCTTGTTCGTGACCGTAGTGCCAACGTGTAATGTAAGGATACGCAAATGTCTACATTAGTTGACTCTTGTTCATATGTGCAACGTACTCATCGGTTTCATCATCAGACCTATGTTTGCACACATTTTCGAATGTATAATCGAATAT
The DNA here is from genome assembly GCA_963935595.1 of Schoenobius gigantellus. Classification (NCBI taxonomy): domain Eukaryota; kingdom Metazoa; phylum Arthropoda; class Insecta; order Lepidoptera; family Crambidae; genus Schoenobius; species Schoenobius gigantellus. Next base: position 23,346,283 of record OZ012553.1, on the reverse strand, counting down.
CCTTCAAATATTTATTTTTCTGGTAGTAAGTGTCTTTCAACAATCGTATCAATCTTATATTTATATGTATTATGTTTGTATGTGTTTAAACATACATGCAATATATTGAATAAATGATGAATATGTAGATATTAAATATATTTGTAAACATTTCTCGATTTTAAACGTTCATTGGAAGGTGTTTTGGCTTTTTGATACCTCATTTTGAACCTCTGGGCTACAGCAGAATACCAGTGATTTGCTCATCTGCATGAGCAAATCGTATGCTGAGCTGTGAGCCCTTTTGCACCACTCCAGCACACAGCGGTCGTACAACACAGTACATGCGTTTATAAATGCATATTTTATACATTGTTCCATTGTTTGTATTGTTGTATTGTGATAGTTTTTGTTTTTGTTTATTGTATTTAATAGTGTGTTGTATTGTGCAAATAAAAATGTACCTATCTATCTATAAAAATAATCATTATTCGCGTTTTTCATTTAATGTAATTACTCAAATATTTTGCTAGTAATTGTTTTGGCTGCTGTGTGATAAAAGTTTCTTATCCCCTAGTTATTCCAATAAATTTAGGCTTTTCTGAAAGGGCTAAAGCGTATCTAGAATACCAAGTAGGCCACAAAGTGGTACGCGCCTTTGTTTTTATGGCAGAGACCACAGTCTCAATATTTTCATACTCGTTTTCAAAGATGCGGCATCTAGCCTCAATAAAATTTTATACCTCTCAAAACATGTACAAATTTACATTTTCTATAAAGGTTTTGAGCTATTCTAGACCTTGGAGTAAGTCCTAAAGCGGTACACTTTCTTCTTTTACTATAAATATTTTTACCTTTCATCTTAAAAAATGAATATGTTTTCTCACACATTTTTCTAGGTAATGATTTGGCTGCTGGGTGATAAAAGTATCTAATCCCCTAGATATGCCTTAATGTTGAGACTTTTCTGAAAGCTCTTGAGTATGGCTAGTTCACTAACTAGACGGCAAAGTGGTACGCGCCTTGGTTTTTATGGTAGAGACCACAGTTTCAATATTTTGGTACCGGTTTGCTAAGATGCGGCTGCTGGACTGAACGGGTGTAAAAACCCCTCAACACAACTTTAAATTTACATGTTCTAGAAAGATTTTGAAATGTTTTAGGCTACAGAGAGAGAGAGAGAGAGAGAGAGAGTCATCAAATGGTACATGTGCTTTATTGACTGAAAAAATAATCAACATTCGCGTTTTTTGTTGAATGTATTTACTCCAATATTTTGCTAGTTATTGTTTTGGCTGCTGTGTGATAAAAGTACCTTATCCCCTAGTTATTCCAATAAATTTAGGCATTTATGAAAGGCCTTAAGCGTATTTAGTATAGTAAGTAGGTCACAAAGTGGTACGCGCCTTTGTTTTTATGGCAGAGAGCACAGTCTCAATATTTTCATACTCGTTTTCAAAGATGCGGCTTCTAGCCTAAATAAAATTTTATACCTCTCAAAACATATACAAATTTACATTTTCTAAAAAGGTTTTGAGCTATTCTAGACCATGGAGTAAGTCATAAGGCGGTACACTTCCTTCTTTTACTATAAATATGTTTACCGTTCATGTTAAAAAATGAATATGTTTTCTCTCACATTTTTCTAGGTAATGATTTTGCTGCTGGGTGATAGAAGTATCTAATCCCCTAGATATGCCTTAATGTTTAGACTTTTCTGAAAGCTCTTGAGTATGGCTAGTTCACTAACTAGACGGCAAAGTGGTACGCGCCTTGATTTTTATGGTAGAGACCACAGTTTCAATATTTTGGTACTGGTTTGCTAAGATGCGGCTGATAGCCTAAATAAAATTTTATAGTCCTCAAAACATGTAAAATTTTACATTTTCTAAGAAGGTTTTGAGCTATTCTAGACCATGAAGTAAGTCCTAAAGTGGTACGCTTCCTACTTTCACTATAAATATTTTCACCTTTCATCTCTAAAAATGAATATGTTTTCTCTTACATTTTTCTAGGTAATGATTTGGCTGCTGGATGATAGAAGTAACTAATCCCCTAGATATGCCTAAATGTTTAGACTTTTCTGAAAGCTCTTGAGTATGGCTAGTACAATAACTGGACTACAAAGTGGTACGCGCCTTGGATTTTATGGTAGAGACCACAGTTTCAATATTTTGGTACCGGTTTGCTAAGATGCGGCTGGTAGCCTGAACGGGTGTAAAAACCCCTCAACGTAACTTTAAATATACATGTTCTAGAAAGATTTTGATCTGTTTTAGGCTATAGAGGAAATCATCAAATGGTACCTGTGCTTCATCGACTGAAAAAATAACCAAAATTCGCGTTTTTTGTTGAATGTATTCACTCCAATATTTTGCTAGTTATTGTTTTGGCTGCTGTGTTATAAATGTATCTTACCTCTAGTTATTTCCATAAATTTAGGCATTTATGAAAGGCCTTTAGCATGCCTAGAATACAAGGTAGGCCACAAAGTGGTACGCGCCTTTGTTTTTATGGCAGAGAGCACAGTCTCAATATTTTCATACTCGTTTTAAAAGATGCGGCTTCTAGCCTAAATTAAATTTTATAGCTTTCAAAACATGTACAAATTTACATTTTCTAAAAAGGTTTTGAGCTATTCTAGACCTTGGAGTAAGTCCTAAAGCGGTACACTTCCTTCTTTTACTATAAATATTTTTACCTTTCATGTTAAAATATGAATATGTTTTCTCTCACATTTTTCCAGGTAATGATTTGGCTGCTGGGTGATAGAAGTATCTAATCCCCTAGATATGCCTAAATGTTTAGACTTTTCTGAAAGCTCTTGAGTATAGCTAGTTTACTAACTAGAAGGCAAAGTGGTACGCGCCTTGGTTTTTATGGTAGAGACCACAGTTTCAATATTTTGGTACTGGTTTGCTAAGATGCGGCTGATAGCCTAAATAAAATTTTATAGTATTTTTTTTTTTTTTTTATGTAAGGCCCGGCAAATGACCTCCTCCCGCCTGATGTTAAGCGGTGAAAGAGGCCCAAATGAGTTGACAGATAGAGTAGGGACGACATCCACTATCCTACCTGCCCGCCCCTTGCCGGCCTAAAAGATGCTTTTTCACACCTCTTTTGAAGGAACCCATGTTGTAGGATGGAGGAAACACGTGTGCAGGTAGAGAATTCCAAGTGTGGGATGAACGACAGAAGAAGGAATCTTGGAATTTCTTGGTACGGTGTGAAAAGGAGGACACAGTGTACGGATGACTCCGAAGGCCCTTACGCGTGTTTCTGTTAAGGAATGGAGAGGGAGGGATAAGGTTAAAGAGCTCCTCAGAGCATTCCCCATGGAACATTCGGTAAAAGGCGCTAAGAGAGGCGATGTCACGACGAAGTTGTAGAGGCTCGAGGGTGTTAGTTGCCTCTACATCGCCAATTATTCGAATAGCGCGACGCTGCAATCTGTCCAGAGCATCGAGGAGGTACTGAGCGGAGCCGTCCCAAAGGTGCGAGCAATATTCCACGCAAGACCTAACCTGAGTTTTATACAACAGGCATAGTTGGTCCGGCGCAAAATACCTACGCACCTTGTTTAGGACACCGAGTTTCCGTGAGGCAGCAGTTATAACGGATTCGATGTAGTCTCTGGGGTTCAGATCGCAGCGAATGTTCATTCCGAGCAAGGTGATGTTACTCTGTGTGTGAAGGGTTGTGCCCTGAAGAGAAGGAGGGGGGAGGAAAGGTGACCTTTTCGCCGAGAACGCGCACACCTGTGTTTTCTTAGCATTGAACTCGACAAGATTGTTGGAACCCCATTCGGAGATGAGGTCCAGCGTCCTGTTGAGCTCAATGATAAGATTCTGCCTCTCCCTATCAATATTGCCACTAGCAGCCCCTGAGCTTCCGTGATATCCCCCATGCACTGTACTGTCGTCTGCATAGCAATGTATACTTCCCAAGGAAAGCATGTCATTGATATGCAGAAAAAACAATGTTGGGGATAGAACGGAGCCTTGTGGAACACCAGCATTCACTGCCACGAACCGCGAAGCGCAGCCGTCAACGACAACGCGAATTCTACGCTCGTGGAGGAAGCTGGCAATCCACGTACAGAACTGAGCGGGCAATCCGTATGCCGGAAGCTTGGAAAGGAGAGCCTTGTGCCAGACTCTATCAAAAGCTTTGGCGATGTCGAGACTAATAGCCACAGACTCGCCGCGCTTATCGATAGATTCACCCCATTTGTGCAAAAGGAACGCTAGAAGGTCACCTGTTGAGTATTCAAAACATGTACAAATTTATATTTTCTAAGAAGGTTTTGAGCTATTCTAGACCATGAAGTAAGTCCTAAAGCGGTACGCTTCCTACTTTCACTAGAAATATTTTCACGTTTCATCTTTTAAAATGAATATGTTTTCTCTTACATTTTTCTAGGTAATGATTTGGCTGCTGGGTGATAGAAGTATCTAATCCCCTAGATATGCCTAAATGTTTAGGCTTTTCTGAAAGCTCTTTAGTATGGCTAGTACAATAACTGGACGGCAAAGTGGTACGCGCCTTTGTTTTTATGGCAGAGAGCACAGTCTCAATATTTTCATACTCGTTTTCAAAGATGCGGCTTCTAGCCTAAATAAAATTTTATACCTCTCAAACATGTACAAATTTACATTTTCTATAAAAATTTTGAGCTATTCTAGACCTTGGAGTAAGTCCTAAAGCGGTACACTTCCTTCTTTTACTATAAATATTTTTACCTTTCATCTTAAAAAATGAATATATTTTCTCTCACATTTTTCTAGGTAATAATTTGGCTGCTGGGTGATAGAAGCATCTAATCCCCTAGATATGCCTTAATGTTTAGACTTTTCTGAAAGCTCTTGAGTATGGCTAGTTCACTAACTAGACGGCAAAGTGGTACGCGCCTTGGTTTTTATGGTAGAGACCACAGTTTCAATATTTTGGTACTGGTTTGCTAAGATGCGGCTTCTAGCCTAAATAAAATTTTATACCTCTCAAAACATGTACAAATTTACATTTTCTATTAAGGTTTTGAACTATTCTACACCATGGAGTAAGTCCTAAAGTGGTACACTTCCTTCTTTTACTATAAATATTTTTACCTTTCATCTTTAAAAATGAATATGTTTTCTCTTACATTTTTCTAGGTAATGATTTGGCTGCTGGGTGATAGAAGTATCTAATCTCCTAGATATGCCTTAATATTTAGACTTTTCTGAAAGCTCTTGAGTATCGCTAGTTCACTAACTAGACGGCAAAGTGGTACGCGCCTTGGTTTTTATGGTAGAGACCACAGTTTCAATATTTTGGTACCGGTTTGCTAAGATGCGGCTGCTAGCCTGAATGGGAGTAAAAACCCCTCGACATAACTTTAAATATACATGTTCTAGAAAGATTTTGATCTGTTTTAGGCTATAGAGGAAATGATCAAATGGTACCTGTGCTTCATCGACTGAAAAAGTACCCAAAATTCGCTTTTTTTGTTGAATGTATTCACTCCAATATTTTGCTAGTTATTGCTTTGGCTGCTGTGTGATAAAAGTATCTTATCCCCTAGTTATTCCAATAAATTTAGGCATTTATGAAAGGCCTTTAGCATGTCTAGAATACTAAGTAGGCCACAAAGTGGTACGTGCCTTTGTTTTTATGGCAGAGAGCACAGTCTCAATATTTTCATACTCGTTTTTCAAAGATGCGGCTTCTAGCCTAAATAAAATTTTATACCTCTCAAAACATGTACAAATTTACATTTTCTATTAAGGTTTTGAGCTATTCTAGACCTTGGAGTCAGTCCTAAAGCGGTACACTTCCTTCTTTTACTATAAATATTTTTACCTTTCATCTTAAAAAATGAATATGTTTTCTTTCACATTTTTCTAGGTAATGATTTGGCTGCTGGGTGATAGAAGTATCTAATCCCATAGATATGCCTAAATTATTAGACTTTTCTGAAAGCTCTTGAGTATGGCTAGTTCACTAACTAGACCGCAAAGTGGTACACGCCTTGGTTTTTATGGTAGAGACCACAGTTTCAATATTTTGGTACCGGTTTGCTAAGATGCGGCTGCTAGCCTGAATGGGTGTAAAAACCCCTCAACACAACTTTAAGTATACATGTTCTAGAAAGATTTTGAACTGTTTTAGGCTATAGAAGAAATCATCAAATGGCACATGTACTTTATCGACTGAAAAAATAACCAACATTCGCGTTTTTTGTTGAATGTATTCACTCCAATATTTTGCTAGTTATTGTTTTGGCTGCTGTGTGATAAAAGTATCTTATCCCCTAGTTATACCAATAAATTTAGGCTTTTATGAAAGGCCTTTAGCATGTCTAGTATACTAAGTAGGCCACAAAGTGGTACGCGCCTTTGTTTTTATGGCAGAGAGCACAGTCTCAATATTTTCATACTCGTTTTCAAAGATGCGGCTTCTAGCCTAAATAAAATTTTATACCTCTCAAAACATGTACAAATTTACATTTTCTATAAAGGTTTTGAGCTATTCTAGACCTTGGAGTAAGTCCTAAAGCGGTACACTTCCTTCTTTTTCTATAAATATTTTTACCTTTCGTCTTAAAAAATTAATATGTTTTCTCTCACATTTTTCTAGGTAATGATTTGGCTGCTGGGTGATAGAAGTATCTAATCCCCTAGATATGCCTTAATATTTAGACTTTTCTGAAAGCTCTTGAATATGGCTAGTTGACTAACTAGACGGCAAAGTGGTACGCGCCTTGGTTTTTATGGTAGAGACCACAGTTTCAATATTTTGGTACCGGTTTGCTAAGATGCGGCTGCTAGCCTGAACTGGTGTAAAAACCCCTCAACACAACTTTAAATATACATGTTCTAGAAAGATTTTGAACTGTTTTAGGCTATAGAAGAAATCATCAAATGGTACATGTACTTTATCGACTGAAAAAATAACCAACATTCGCGTTTTTTGTTGAATGTATTCACTCCAATATTTTGCTAGTTATTGTTTTGGCTGCTGTGTGATAAAAGTATCTTATCCCCTAGTTATTCCAATAAATTTAGGCTTTTATGAAAGGCCTTTAGCATGTCTAGAATACTAAGTAGGCCACAAAGTGGTACGCGCCTTTGTTTTTATGGCAGAGAGCACAGTCTCAATATTTTCATACTCGTTTTCAAAGATGCGGCTTCTAGCCTAAATAAAATTTTTTACCTGTCAAAATATGTACAAATTTACATTTTCTATAAAGGTTTTGAGCTATTCTAGACCTTGGAGTAAGTCCTAAAGTGGTACACTTCCTTCTTTTACTATAAATATTTTTACCTTTCATCTTAAAAAATGAATATGTTTTCTCTCACATTTTTCTAGGTAATGATTTGGCTGCTGGGTGATAGAAGTATCTAATCCCCTAGATATGCCTTAATGTTTAGACTTTTCTGAAAGCTCTTGAGTATGGCTAGTTCACTAACTAGACGGCAAAGTGGTACGCGCCTTGGTTTTTATGGTAGAGACCACAGTTTCAATATTTTGGTACCGGTTTGCTAAGATGCGGCTGCTAGCCTGAACGGGTGTAAAAACCCCTCAACACAACTTTAAATATACATGTTCTAGAAAGATTTTGAACTGTTTTAGGCTATAGAAGAAATCATCAAATGGTACATGTGCTTTATCGACTGAAAAAATAACCAACATTCGCGTTTTTTGTTGAATGTATTCACTCTAATATTTTGCTAGTTATTGTTTTGGCTGCTGTGTGATAAAAGTATCTTGTCCCCTAGTTATTCCAATAAATTTAGGCTTTTATAAAAGAACATAAGCATATCAAGAATACTAAGTAGGCCACAAAGTGGTACGCGCTTTGGTTTTTATGGCACAGATACCACAGTTTCAATATTTTGATATTCGCTTGCAAAGATACGTCTGCCAGCCTGAACGGGTATCTAAACCCCTGAATATCACTATAAATATACTTTTTCCTACACGATTTTTAGACGTTTTAGACTGATAAGTAAGTCGTTAATTGGTACGCTCCCTATAATCATTTTGAAGCTAATCAACAGTCGCCTTTGTTATATAATATACTAGATGTGCCCGCGAAATACGTTTCATCATCATAATTAACCAAAAAAAATCTGAAGAGGGCCGGACTTATCACTTAGTGATATAAAATATAGCCTATGGCCTATTCTGAGGCCTGCCAAAAATACACAAAAATATTCATAAAAATCGGTCGTGTTGTTTCGTAGGATTTCGTTAACAAGCCTTGTGACACGATATTTCATACATTTACTCTGATTTTTTTTAGCTAATGGACTTGGTTTCTGGGTGATATAGGTATCATAAAATAATAAATTTAGGCTTTTCTGAAAGGTTTTGAGCATATCAAGATAGTTAGGAGCCTACAAATTGATAGGCGCCACAGTTTTCATGTTTGAAAATATCATCTCATTGATTTATTACTATTTTCATTTATATTAGTGTTAGAATGGAATTTTTAATGATCTTATCTTATTTTATGTTCTTTAGGCAATGTGACATATATTCTAATGTTTTAAAGGCTGAGTTAACTAGTTTTATTTGAAGATTTTATAACTACCTACTTCTTAAATTGGTCGGGTTATACATCGGCTGCTACTTTTGGCTGCTAACTTCACACCGGTATTTTTTTCACTTGTTTATGTGATGTAGTTAGGTTAATTTTGTGTAAAATTTGTACGCCAACAAATGGCGAAACATAGTGAGACTCATTAACTTATTGTAACATTCTGCTTACTATGTAACCTATGTTTTACAAATAAATGATGATAATGATGATGATAATGATACTAACGCCAATGCGATCAACGCATTTACCATATCGTGGACAATATTTTTCTTTTACGCATTAACAACAGTGTCTGTCATTTTAAAAACCTTGCGTAAAATTATAAATGATTAGGCAACAGGGATTGTCGTAGTACCTAAATGGCCTATATACAGCCCTGGTTTTTTCTATATAAATAACTTCTTATATCAAAACCACTAGTCCTATATTCATATAGGTAACGATTTAATAACCTAGTTGTAGCGATCGTGCGATACACCGCCGGATTACACTAATTGCTGGGATGTTATCAGAGCATCATTACTCAGAAAAGGAATTCCCGAATCGTCAATCCCTATATTGTTAGTGTTTCTTTCTCAGAACACGGTTAAACAATTCGACACGTGTCTGAAAAAGTGATTTATGTATTACCAAGAAAACTCCATGAATGTTTTCAACAAGCAATTCAACACACCTACGAGTATAGCTCTGGTGCTCGTTATGGCACGCTTAATACGTAGTTGCCGTTCTGCGCTATCGGTGATTCTTAGTCATCGTATAGTAAATAATAATTGTATTCAAAGATATTTTAAGGGAGTTTTTTGACTGATGATGACTACTAGACACAAAATACTTGAATATCTTAAGAATAAACATGAAACACGCTGGACGTGCCTATGAAATTTAAGGGTTACCCTCGATTTGCCTAGGATTCATCATCAGAACATGACACATGGTGACAACGGGACCACCTTAGGAGTATACTCTTTCAATTTAAAAAAAAGTGGCTCACAAATGGCGGAATAATCGGTGAACATATTATATAAAAAAGAAAATAGATACAGTCGAACATAGAACCTTCTCCTTTTTCGAAGTCGGTTAAAAATAGTGTTTTTCTCTACCATAGTTACTTCCGCAAAATTTCAACGATGCAATATTTTGATTTGACTATAATAGCTCGTATGAAAAGAACTATATATCGTAGGTATATCGTCACAATGAATAATACTCCTAATTTTCCTTTGAAAAATATATTTTAAAATGTAATTTACAAATCAAATTTTATTATTTTTTACCAAACGGAGATTCTGTACCAGGGTCGACTGCTTAGGTACCTCCGCCTTACGTATTTCCGTCGCAAAGCCGCAGTATTGCTGTGTTCCAGTTGCACGGGTGAGGTATGGCAGTTAAATTACTGGCTACTTTATATCTTATGTCACAAGTTGGCAACGTACACTGTGGTTCTTGTGGAGGTTGCGAATTTCCTGCGAATCTCACAAAACCACAGGTATTATAGGCGACTGTTACCATTTACCATCAGGTGGGCAAAGTGTTATTTGCCAACTTAGTTGTATAAAAAAACGATTTGATTTTATTGTTTTTATATATAAATTATCTTTTATAGATAAATTATATGACTATCACGAGTATTCACTACTAGCCAGTGGCTAATCTATACTTATTTTTTTATTATTATTTTTAATATTATAAAGCTAAAGAGTAACAAACTCTTTAATTGAAACCGTTTGTTAGTTTGGTTGGTTGAACGCGCTAATCTCAGGAACTACTGATTCAAATTGAAAAAATATTTTTGTGTTGGATGATCCATTTATCGAGAAAGGCAATAGGCTATATAACATCCTGCTACGGCTTATAGGAGCTGAGCAGAATGAAAAATGTTGCAGAAACGGGAAGAAATGTACGACATTTCGCTATTTTCCGACATCCACGCGAACGAAGTAACGGGCACAGCTAGTGCTTTATATAGCACTAGTTCGGTCGCTTATGAAGTACTGCTCGCTCGCACCTCTGGGCGAGAGCTCCCAAATATCAGCCCGACCCTCTCTACTCCCTGCCATGGCGTGCATTCCGTATCGTCGGGGATCCCAATATCAGGGTCTCAATGGAGACGCTGCGCTGCAGCAAAGGAGAGTCTGCTTCTCTCTGCGTACTGTTTTAACAGAAAGTGCTCTGAGGAACTGTTTGCAATGGTGCCGTCACATTTTTACCATCGCGCCACCTGCCACCGCAGTAGAGTTCAGCCGTGGAACCGATTTCCTGGAACCGATTTGGTCTAGCACAGTTCGGATACGACGTTTCCTGCGGGGCGATTCTCTAACGTGACAGCCGATTAGGCCTTAGTCGAACCATACTATTATATGTTCTGTGGTTGGACATATAATAGTATGGTCCAACTTAAAACGAGGCTTAAAAAGAGCATTTCTCTCCACGTAGACAGTAACTGAGCTATACCCCTCGCATTGCGGATGTGCATGAGCGGTGGTTACTACTTGCCATCGGGTGAGCAACTGGCTCATCTGCCGCTGATGGCAATAATAAACGTACCAAACACATTGTAAAAAAAGAGAGTTCAAATAAAAATAAATATTTATATTTATTTCACACTGAATAAATCATTATGAAAATACATGTAGGTACTTCAACAGAAATATATCTTCATGTCACGTGTGTGAAGTATTATTATTTCATGCAAATTACCTATTACATTGTGTGTACGATGCAGACGTTACGATACAGCTCACGTGTCGCGCATAAAGTGAATCTACGCCAGAAGAAATAATAAAATGACGATAAACTAGTCATATATTTCGCACAAGGAAAAACATTTCAGTTTCCCGCTTCTCAGTCTCTTTTAATTCCCTTATTGAGCTGTAGAAATGAAAGAAAATAGCGAACAAATTAATCGAGTGTCGCCTTCTTACATCTGCACCTACAACAATGATGCAAATGATTTATAGTATCCATCAGTGGTTATATTAACTGGTGGTTGAAATAAGCTCATGTTTTTAGCTGTGTTTATTTATTTTTTAAATTTAACCTTATTTTGTTAGTCGTTAACAATATCCTCTCTAATGTACAGGGTATAAGTGACGGTGCCCCTTTTTTTTTAACAGCGAGTTCAGACCATGTTCCTAATATGAAAATCACTGAAATTTTCTCCCGGAAAATTCATAATTTTTTTTCGTTTTTTTTTTTTAAATTTTGTGGTGTCATATAACTAAGTTAACGTTTACAAACCATATTCTGTCAAAAAACCATAATAAATACACAAAAAATTAACTTTGCAATGTAAATCGTATAATGTTTCTATCATGCTGCATGCGGAATCAACTGTTTGGTTCATCGAACCATACATTGCGTATCATGAACAAAAAGTAAAAATGAAAACTCCTTTTTTTCCCTTTAAAAGTTTTACCGGGAAAAAGAAACATCGGTAAACAAATATTAACATTGGTCTGAACTCACTGTTAAAAGAAAAGGGACACCGTCCCTTATACCCGATATAAAAATCTCGTGTCACAGTGTTTGTTATCCAACTCCTCCGAAACAACTAGACCGATTTTTATTAAATTTTTTGTGCATATTTGGTAGGTCTGAAAATAGGTTGTAGGCTATTTTTATACCCCTAGGTCACGGGGTGCTTAAACTTGAATTGCTGGCGATCTACCTCAATGTTATGAGACTTCGATCGATCGACTCGAGAGGCTGCAAGTATGTAAGTATGGTGCAGGTTTGTGGTCTAGGTAGGTAGGGTTAGGGTCTATCGTGGCGCAGGCCTGATGTCTCATTTGCACCATTGGCCTGCACCATCAATGGTGCAAACGAAACTACTATGTCTCGTTTGCACTATTGGTAATAATTCAGCTTCTTCACCCTTCTTTGCATTCGATGGAGGATATAATTATGTAGAGCCTGGGTTTCTTAAAATGGGGTCCGTAGCATGTGTATCAGTGGTCCGCAGTAGGTCAGTCTGTAAACATTTGTGTAGTAAACTCGACGTAAACATGACATGCGTCTTGCCTTGTCGAAAACAATCCCACAATTTATTGACGTTCTCATGGAGGCTAAACAGCTACACCCTTCTCATTAGCTCAGTAGTAAGTGTAATGCAAGGATCAATAAAAGTATTTTTTTATCAATATTAATAAGGTGTTCTTCATTTCCAAAAATATTGTTAAACACAATTTAAACAATTCCACGGACCTGCCGTGGAATTGTTTAAATTGTGAAAGGGGTCCGTGACTGCAAAAAGTTTAAGAAACCCTGTATAAATACTATAAGTATATAGGGACGTGGCAGAATTTCATGGCCATCCACGTAGAAACGACATAAATTTGTTTTCTACAATATAATGTATATATAGGTATGTTTTTAGTCAAGATAGGTGTAGATCTACTCTAAAAAGTCAATAAAAATCTTATACTAATTCAAATTTCGACTTTATTGGTTCTTAAAAAATTCAAATGTCTCGAATGTCTACCTAGATATGCCAAACACGCCGCTCACACTTTACAGGTATATCCGCGGTAATTAGAGACGTCGCGCGTCGCGGCTTTTCTTTGATAAGTACCGCTGTGGTATCACTAACAGGTGGTTACTACGATAGAAGAAAGTGAATCGGGGGCTATTCTGGCCTAATTAAGAATCAACTAAAACAAAAACTATCAATAGATCTATATCGGCATTTTTTCTCAAGAAGTCAAGATCGACTCTAAAAGTAATCGCGATCGACCCTTTGAGCACCCCTGCCCAAGGTGATGAGGGTGGTTCTCTCCAAATTTTTTTGATATTTTTTGTTCATCCTATTTTGATTTGGCATCAAAAATACATTAATATTATAACTATAAATTTTAATTAATAATATATATAACTATTTTAAACCTCTATTTATAAAGTTATATATAACATTATGATTACAAGTCAACATAATTTATTAGACAAGATATTCTAAACTAAACTATAATATACCTATACATTATAATATTATTAAGATAATAATATTAGGAGGGAAAGTAATATTTTCTAATTTAATGTTTAAATTAGAAAAGATAACTATATTCAATAAGTTGTGCAACTCACCTTAGATTAGGAGTGAAAAGAGTCGTAAGTCTTAATATAATAATTAATTATTTCAGAATAGACAAAAACGAAAAGATATAAATGAAAAGGGCATGGACCACAAGTCCGTGGAGAGTTAATTTAGTCTAAAAAACCCTAAATTTTCTCTCCTCTACCACCAACACCAACGCTCATTTTTTAATAGCCATAAAGATTTTCTTTGGTGAAACGTAGTTCACGGGCACACCTAGTTTCCTTATAATTTTCATCATCATCAACTTAACAATTATACTTTTATCATCACTTCAATCATGAGTGCAAAGTTGCTTTTATGACCGAGCAAGCGAAGGAGTCTAAAGAGCACAAGGTGAAAAATCTTTGCACTCGAGTGCAACACGTAACTTTTCATCCCCCCTCAGCGAGGAAATGAAACAATGAAAAAGTACACCAAGGAAGTTCAGAGTCTGAGTTTTTAACAAATTTAGAAAAAGTTGTATGATAAATTTGGCACCATGGACAGGCCCCCGTCACTCGCACAATACAGAGTTATCAATACCTATCGCTAAGTAGCGCGCCGGCGCGCCGACCGGCAGAGGGCTTCCGCGCTTCGCACGCGAGACTTTTATTATTATTATTGAAACTTTTACTTTTTTTCATAAATTTAATTTTATATTATGTTGCTTTTTTAATGTTTTTTTTCTTTATTTTTTGCTTTTTGTTTATTTTATTAATTAATTTTTAATTTCTTTTTGTTTTTTATCAATTATCTTTTTTATTTATAATTTTCTTATCAGTATTAAAAACGGTTTTTTTTTAAAACGGAAAATTTTCAATTAAATGTTGATCCGAAAAAAGATGTTTAATTTAATAAACTTGATTAACAATACGGTGGTTCATTACTGTGAAGCTATTTGATGTCGTTGTTTCATTGATTTTGAAGCTAATTTCATTGATTAATATTCATACGATTCAGGATATTTTCGATAGTAAAATTGAATAACCGTGAGTTCAAATATTAAAAAAGAAGACATCGGCCATGTATTTTTCATAATTATTCGTAATTTTTTAATCATTTGTAATTTGACAAATGAATAAAATCAATAAAGAAAAAAATTCGTCTTGGGCGGGATTGGTAATTTTTAATAATTTGTATTTTTTATAAATTTTAAATATATTATAATAACAATAAATAAATATTCTATTCTCTTATTTTTACTTTTATTTTTTGCGCACTACTACTATTATTTTTATTTTTTGCGCACTGCATTTAGAAGTAGATTATGAAGAATAATTATATAATTTAACACCAATCATGTATTTTACTATATTCTTGCAAATAAAGTACTATTATTATTATCATTAAAAAAAATAAAGCACATTTAAGTGAGGGGATTTCCTCGCAATCACTTTATTTTATTTCATTATAATCCTATATCAATAAAATAATAACATTAAAATTCTACTTTGACCATTTTGTTTATGTTCTTTGTACAACCCTTAAGTTTTCGCTCGATGACGCAATCACACGGTGTACGCGGGAATCTCGATTCTCGGCGCGCGTTCGTAAAGACCTTTTCTTCTTGCAGCGACTTTTGTCTGTCAGTTTTGGCTATTATTATTACAGCGATTCGAGCGTTTCTATGGGAGTGAAGTATCTGTTACGTAGTAACTATTATCTAATCTGTGCCATGGAGATGGAAGTAAATAGGTTTAATGATGTTTTTAAATCACATACCTAGTGCACGCGATGTTCTAAATTCAAATTTACTTTAACCTCAAGCGGATAAAAACTGTTTTGGCGGTCAGATATCGAATAGCAAAAATACTCTTTCCGAGAGGGGGGGATTTGTATATATTTACGAGTACGTTAGCCAAAATAATTATTAAGTAATATTAATTTCTTCATATCTTTTTTGTGTTTTTTCTTTAAAATCACGTAAGTAAAATTCATCTTTTTAAAATTTGTCATTGCCAAATTCGTCAATACACATAGAATATTTAACATTTTCATGTATAAGTAATATATATTTTTTTATACTTACAACAATTTATAATTTTTATTGCAACTCGTTTTAGATTTTTGATGATTGGATTATTCGTTGGCGTAAGTGTATCGTTTCTGAAGGAGCAAATTACTTTGAAGACGATAAAATAAATTAGGATAGATAACTAACATTTTGTGTATTATTCATCTTTTCCCGTGACTTTCTTGACGGAGTAGTATACTCTCAATCGTAATTAAGTACTAGTTTTCTTTTTACTCCTTGAATATGGAGACAAAATGAATGGCATAACATTATATAGATTAATCACCTTATTTACTCTGCCACATACAGTGTCTCATTAGCTCCCGGGGGAACACTAGATAGTTTCAGACTCAAATAACGTTATATATTAGTATACACGATATACTACGAGAACTGTATTCTACCGAACACGAGCTAAAGCTGAATATCTCAGTGAATCTTACAAATATTGACTCTCTACCGAAATTAACGGCCTGACTCGGCTTAACAAATTCATATTTGCCACTTATCACACTGAATATCAATTCACTTTTGAAACATAAAAGAGCATACATAAATGGCCAAAAAGTAATTAATATCAAGGCAAAAAAAGTTAAATTCGATAATTATGATCAAGGGAGAGCAATACAGTAAAAGCTAAATTATCGTAATAAATTCGCAATACCGACTATCTCCAATGAAATTATAATTAAACGAATGAGAAAATTGACGCAATCAATTTCAATTTTCACCAGAAATATTATGTATACAGATTACCCAAAATATCATTTAGATTAAATAATTCCATTTTAGTCCGTAGTGAGGTTAATAGATTGCCATTAATATTATTTTCCTAGCGTTGGTTTGATGAAATCCGTGCTTAATTACGGTCGAATATAATGTTGACATACGATTTCATTTTCATTAGCATCGAAATTATTCGGCGCATACCTACTGCAAATTAATTCATTCGTTTTCCTAATTACAGCTATACTTAAATATTAGGCAGATGATTCATTTAATTGCCATCTTTGAGTAGCCGAGCAATTGCTTAGATTATAAAAAAATATGATGAGCCTAATTTTCTTTTGATTTACGATATAGTCGTATTTCACTCCTTAGAAACCCACGCTCACTAAGACTTACTCGTACATTAACAGAAATACTAATTATTATTATTATTATATTATTATTTATAATGTTAGATTTTTTCTTCGTAGTTCTATTAAATTACTACTAATTATTATAATAGACATTGTTAAAACAGCTTTTAATATAATATTGCACTATTTTATTTCGTTATTTTAAACCGACTTCACAAAAAGGGAGATCAATTTGATTGTAGGTAGGTATGTTCTTTTTTATAATTATCCCCCATTTCAATATTTGCGTATTTTTAAAACTAAATATACGCAAGTAAATTCAAAAAGTATAGTTATATTTCAAAAAATATTCAATTCAATTCATTTATTTATTTCAGATAACAAAAATCCATAATTACACAGATAAGTATTCATATATAATCTAAGTTTAAACCATTACATTAAAAGAAAATTAAAAATGTCACCAATTAAAAAAATAAAATTAGAAATAATGTCATTCAAAAATAAAAATAGGTAAAATGTCATGAATTTTTTTTAATGTCATCAAAAATTGTAAATACAGACATTTAAAGTTAATTAATTTAAAACATTACATGAAAAGAAATTAATAATACCATAAATTCAAAATTAAAGTTAGAAATAATGTCATTAATCGGAAATAATAATAATAATAAAAAATTAAGATGTCATGAAAAATTTTAGATGTCATCAAAAATTATTATATTATAATTTATAAAATCGGTAAAAATAAATCGGTAAAATTATTAGATGTAATGACGGTCCACTGGCGTGCAACCGCATCCATCTCTTTAGAATAGGCGAGTCCCATATTTCGGTGTCAAACAAATAACATTTTTTTTTTCAATTATCCGCGTTGACATTAAAATAAAAAATGTGATGTTGGTATTCTTACATTGTTTTTGACTTTTTTATGTTTATGAAGTCGATTTTTATTTGATCTTCCGTCTTCGAGACCTTAGTCAACTTTTTCAGTATGCCTTATTTTCGATCAGTTAGTACAAACATTCCTATAAAAAATATTTTTTTTTGTTATTTCAGGTAATACTGTGTTGCCCTTGGACACGTGACTAAGACTGGTTTAACCAGTTGTTTAGTAATTAAGTTTCGCAATATTTTACAGTAATAAAATTACTAGCTCATTATGGTAAAATATCGTAAGCAATATGATATAGCGCGTTCGCTTCAAAGCTTAGAAAAGCATGTCGGAAGTTGAACTGGTTGTGTGAAGCATCCTTCGTCGAGAAGGAAACTTGCTTCCCCTATATCCGTCACACGTTAGGAGGAAAATCTCCGATAGTGCGACACTGAGCCTCCCTTAGTTTCACGATACATTGACATATTAAAGGGACAGAATGAGTCCAAGCGGAATAAGCATGGGAATAAGTATCAGTTGATTTGGAAACACAAACCTTCTGATAAAATAGCAATCGGAACAAAGATGTTGTATGTTCGATGTTTATGGTGTACTTATCCAGTTGTGTATGTTTAAAACATGTTGAAAATAAAACCGACTTCAAAAACATGGTGTTTTTGTAAAGTCATAAATAATATAAGAATACAAACAATATCATAGTTTTATGTTGAAGTTGGTGCCAAATTGTTCTTATATTTTTTTAAAGGATTGTGAAGCTGTATATTTTCATACAAAAAGCGATAACGCTTTTCTCCCTCTTAACATCCAATTCTCTTAAAATCCAATTTTCATAATTTTTGGAAATGTTGTAGATATAATGAAAATCTAGGTTTGTACGTTTTGGTTTTGAAGTAATATTGCTCAGAATATATAAATTATAAGCATCTAAATAGACTTAAAAACTACCTCGAGCATTTTTATCTTTATTTACTAAATTATACTGAATTACAAAAAAAGCAACTGAATTACAAACGTACAAACATAGATTAAGGTATACTGAATGTTATGAGAAAAGTGTCTAATTTCGTAAAGGTTTAGGGGGGGGGGGTATAACAGTTATCGTCCGAAACAATTTTTCAATAAGAAATGTAGGCACTTGCCTCGGAATTTCAACTCTAAGCGGTGTGCAACAAGCTGCATTTTTGAAAGTGCATACTCAAGTCATGAATTGGCACTTCGCAGTCCTCTTAAGACTTTCCAGGTGATCATTGCTTGGCACCTTGAGCTCTAAGCTTGGAACTGACTTCAATATAAAACTGTAATGTTGTTTGTATTGTTTTATTATTTATGACTTTTTAGTGCTTTTGAAGTCGGTTTTATTTTTTGTAAAAAAAAATTTTCAATCTTTTTAATTAATTTATAATAACAAAACTAAAAATTCTCCTAAATATAACAAATACTATTCTGAAAACCGCATCTAAATCGATTCAACCAATCGCGAGATAATAGCAGACAAGCAGACAAATTAACATACACGTCAAACTGACAACCTCCTTTTTGAAGTCGGTTAAAAAAGAAATAGAATATAACCTCTAACCGTGGTTCTCCTATTTAAATGTTCTCGAATATAATCGATAAAAGTAACAAGTAATGTTCAAATAATTAAGTATCGTAAATAAAGCAGACTTCTACGGTTCACTTTTTATATATTACCTATATGTATATAATTATAAAAATATATAATGATAAACTTTTGCTAGCAATAAAGTATTAATTGCCACTTATAATTATTGGATTAGTGCACCTGCAAGGCTAAATGGTCCAATCCTTTTTTTGCTTTCCCAAATAAAACTCCTGTAACACAGTAGGCCATTTGCGACCAACAACCAATAGTTCAGTCCAAAAAATACGGATATTATTATCAAATAAGTATCTGTTTATATATAGAAACATAATATCATTTCATTTCCATTACCAATAACTTCTTCCTTCCTTATAGCTTAATCTTAATTATTAAATCAATGTCCAGTCATGCACAAGCCCGACATAGACAGCCATGTCTTTCCAACGTGTTCTACTAAATATCAGCAGGTTCTTAATTAACAATTTCTATGTGTAGGTTGGGGGAAATTTGTCCCTTATTATTTCGTCGTCCGTGTCAGACGGGGATAGACGAAACGATGCCAATTATCTTACAGAACTGAATAGTTAGGGAAAGCAAAGATTAGATGTGTTTTCTGGATAGTTAGGAAATAGTTCCTTTACAATTTTTTTGTATTTTTAACGAAACTTTGAAACGAGAACGAACTTTAACGAAACTTAGATACTTAAGGCTGGATCCACACTATAAAGTCGATCAAGGTTCGATCGCAGTTCAATCTCGGTCTGGTAAAATATTATTGTTTGAAAATTCATTCATCCACTAGGATTCGACCGGAACTTGACTGTTACAGATAGTATGAATACACACATTGTTTTTCATTTAATAGTATTTACCAGACCGAGATCGGATGGCGAACGAACCGTGATCGACCTTATAGTGTGGATCCAGCTCAAGACAGTTTTTAACAAATTTTATCGGTCCAAGTAGACGATTATATCTAACAGCTGATGTACCTACACAATGAGGCACGGAAACAATTTTCTACACTTGAATGCATGTTTTGTGTGCCAGCCTTTTTAAGGCATGATAATCTGTAATACATCTGAAAGAGGGAATTCGACAAAACTGCCTGCTTGAGTATACTGTAGGATTCCGTTTATACCCTTGACTTGTCACTGGTTACTCGACTACCTGGTTAAACCTCCCTCCGCCTCCTTTGAAGGCCTATTTAGGAAACGCCCAATCGAAACAATACTTTTGTACCATCCTACTCGCTACGGATTTTCGCATGAAATGGTATTTAAAACTCTTGAGGATTTGCCTTAAAAACACGTGTCGGTTCGGTTTGTAATAGTTTCCCTTATTTACTTTTACAAGTAGTAGAGGGAGCTGGCTTATTGCATAATAAAGAACGACAGTGCATCACACGATGGGTATTTGGTAGCAATCAGCAAATTCGTTATCCACGTTTTACACTTTTGCCAACTTTTTAATTGTTGGCTTACAAAGTAAATGTATGTTTGCGTGTGTGTTTCCATCCATTTTAATAGATTACTCGTTATACTCTAACCACCATAGCCTCTTAGCATCAGTTGGGAAAATAACTCCAATGAGTTACCTGAATCAAACTTAACCCGCTAGATGGATAATACCAAGTGTGTAATTAATGATATCCACGATTGGATCGGGCCCTGACAACATGTAGGTTAATTAAAACTCTTATTTGCTTTGGAAAACTGCACAGTCGAGGTTTCTCGCGCTACATAACATTCTGGCTCAACTGGGTCACACTGACTAAAGGCTGAACATACTAGTTTCCATCTCTGAATAGCGCTACTTTCATCGAATTTGAATTTGAATGATGCGGACTAGGTAGGTGGGTACTTAAGTTAGCATTTGTGAAGTAAATTTGGATTTTATTTTGGTATCTTCGCGGGAATAAGCTTTGTTGCAAAATAAGTATTTCGTTACTAAAATGAACGTAAATTGTGAAATCATTTTAAGTACTTGACAGCGTTAACTATCGTAAATTGCACATGGAAAAGAAGCTAGCTACCAAATCTGTCTACGAAAGTCCCAACTTAAGGCTTAATTCGTATTTGTGTCATTATACGTTGGGAGCGAATATATTTCCTTTTTAGTATATTAATACCTAATGTTTCTAAACGGAAGGCGTTTGTGGATCGGTCTTGTCCTATTACCGTAACAACAGACATGGTAATAGTATATACAACAGAGCAGTAACTCACGCCATGGATCCACCGATACTCTTAATAGGCTCGTAACTAATAGACTAATTGGAAACGAGCAATTATCTCACACAGCATCCTAGTATTATATAACTTAACTCATTAGCTAGTTTAGTTCTATAATAGCTTATACTTTGACATTGAAAATGTATACAGCATTACTTACCGCCCTTTTTTTACAAGAGGGAAAATACAGTTTTTACGGTATTCGACAAGGGAATTGAGCTGACTAGGCCACCCCAAGGATATGCAGGACTCGGGTAGAAGACCCACTACCGGCTAAAACCCTCTAGATACTTCTACCTCCGTAGAGACACAATCGGGATCGGCGTTAGCCATTCCCCGATTGAGCTTTACTTACCGCCCTAGGGCTTTCCAAGCTACATTATTACCCTAGAGCGCTAATTGGTCACCTACAAGCCCCATTTGGGGGTAATAAGGACCTACTAGCCTCACAATCGAGATGTAAAGCAGAGTAGTTAGCTCGGGTGTAAGCACCAATTGCACCCTCGAAATATAGATATAAATTATCTCGGGCTGCAATTGATGCCTTACAGCCCTTAGCTACTACACCGCAATAGTCTAAGAAAAAAGACTGACCTGTGATCGAATTTGACGTGGTTTTTTCGGTTTCGCTTCAGTTGGAAGGCGCCACTCCGAAGCTTGTTGACTAGTTTGCATGTGAAACTCGTAAACCCACATCTCGTCACCAGTTATTGAATGTTGGGTCGGCTTTGACTCGTTCTAGCATATCCTCAGCGACTCTTATGCGTTTGAGTTTTTGGAGAAAAATCTGGTCTTTTGGAACTAGCCCAGCGGCAACAGGTTTCATACCCAAATGATTATTTGGAATGGTACGGATCGACTCGTGAGACACAGAAATTTTAGCGGCTATCTCTCTCAAACTTTACCATTTTAAATAATCACTTGGGTATGAAACTTACTACCGCTCAGCTAGTCCCAAAAAAACCTGAATACATAATGCTTGAGTGCGTAAGCACGTGTTTTTAATAAAGTCGATCGTAAGCCTTCTGTAACATTTTCAGTCACTCCGAACACGAAATTCCATTGGCGATGCAAAATTTAAGACAAACTCTTTGTTCGATTATTTTGTTCATTGTGAAATTCGCAAAACTAGATATGATCTAAAAATAACACTGTATTTGATCTAAATAACAGTTGCAACTCAAACTCCGCACCAAAATGGAAAACAGTTGTGCCAATCTTTACAACAACAAAAAAAATGTATTTGGAACCACAAATAAATCATTCAGTCCCGATACTTTTTTACAAAACGTATAACTTTAGTTAGTTTCTAATCAATTTCCATGAAATCTGTAAAAAATCTTAATCTTATTTACAGAAAGTAAATCCGACTTTAGTTTGATAAAGTAAAGAGAAATCAATAATGTTAAATTTCATTCGGGTTGCATAAGTCCTCGGCGGGTTTATTGACTTTAATTTGATAAAGATCTGGTTAGCTGTTCAAAAGTTATTGGGAATCGGCATTTTCTTGACCATCAGCATTTTCTGGGTCAGGAGAGCGCATTGCGTCTATAAAAAGTTGCTTTGGGTTTGTTTACACAGCGGTTCCCCGACGCATGTATTTAATAAAACTAAGTATTATTTCCTACTTTTCAAAGGGCAGTATGTATACGTCATAGATTTTTTATATACATTATGCTAGACTATCAGTTTTTCTAGCGTAACTGGAGTAATTTGCAATACTCTCTTTTGGTGATTCGTGGTTGTACAAACTACACGCGCACGAAGTCGCGGGCAAGGACTAGTTGATATAATAATAGTAGATAGTATAGTATAGTATAGTATATAGATTAGTATAATCCTATATCATGTGATCACATAAATAATCACACACTTTATACTCGTGATAGACTTTAGTATTTTTTGACGTTATCTTTCAAATAAGAACGGAGATTTAAATGACCACAAACATAATAGTACCAGAATAATTATGGGACCATTTGTTACTAGTCACAAGTAATTGATTTACAACTTGTTTTCTTGAGATATACTCATTATCAACATGATAGAAATAATCACTATGTTTCATACTCACAAGCGACATAATTAACCGCTATTAGAATGAAGTTGAACACTGATGTAATTTCTATGTTGTTATCCTCAATTGATATGCGTTTATCTTCCGTGAAATATTTCTTTTGTCTCACAAACACCTACAATTATTATAATCTCACTAGGCATACTTAACTATTGACATGAACCGTATCTTTTACGAAATAATATTAACAAAATTCGCTGTATTCGTCAAAATATACAATTTTTCATAATGTTGGCCTTCTATTTCAGATTCTTTTTTCGACCGTATACAATTTAACAAATCATACTTAACTACTTAATATCTCAAAATTAAAATAATCTATAAATAACATTAGTACATTGTTACCCTAGGGGTGAAAGTAACTTATTTAGTTCGAGGGACTAAATAAGTCTTTAACCCAACGTAAAAACTGTGCTTTTCATTACGAATACAAGGAAAGTAAAAATAAAAACATGAATTAGCTAAAGAAAAAATGAGTGAATTTTATTTTACTACGATTCGCCATAATATTTGTCAAAAAAATGTAACCTAGAGGTAAAAAAAATAGGCTACGACCTTTTGTCAGACCTACCAAATATACCTACTTACACCAAAAAAAATCATAAAAAACGGGCAAACCGTTTCGGAGGAGAGTAGTTCGATAACAAACACTGTTACACGAGATTTTTATATATTAGATAAATCAACAACTTCTGCTTAAGCCTCTTCTCTTATGAAATCAGGCGTTTAATCCATATCTGAATCAGTTGAACTCATTATGTTGAAACAAATCTCTGCTTTACGGAAGTCTTTATAAAACTCTACAACTCGAAAAAACAAATGAAGTTCGGATTGCCGCTTTCTTGCCTATTTTGTTTTTTTTTCTTCTGTGGCTATTCAGCCATTATTTTTCATTTTCGTCATAAAAAAATTGTAAATATTTCGCCCAAATGTAAGTTACCTATGTTATTTTAAAGAAAAACTTCAAAGTTATTTATTACTTATAGTCATTTAAAAAAATATATTCTTTAATTAATACTTTATGTTATTTCAATTTAACATACCTAGCGCTGTAATTTAGTGGCTGTATAGAAAGTTGGAACATGGTTCAATAGAAATGTCAAAATAGAATTAGTTTCTTTTTTATAATTTTAAATTACAGCTGCAGTTGAAAACTATTCTCCCTAGGGTTGATAAGTATCACTTTCAACCCGCTCCTCAGGCAACTTCAAACCTACTTTCAGAGTATGAGTAATGCAAAATTACATTGTCATTTCGAAAGTAGCAATAGGAGATGCATGTACTATGTTAGATACAAATTATTTACCATGTATTTTCGCACAACCCAAGTCTGAAGTACAGGTACAAACATGCGGACAAAAGCTATCTAGAAAGAATCTACTATGTATTAAGTAGGTACAGTAGGTATACAAATAAATTTTAACATTGAGTGACACATTTCTCAATTTCCGGCACTACTAGTACTAGTATTTTCATGAGAAAAAAATGTCATTAATAAATACCTACGTATTTTTTTATTGTTTGGCAATTTAGAAAAACAAGTGCGTCTTGCGACCGTGAAATGGTGAATGCAGGTGCATAGTAGACATTTCAAATCCCTGTTTCTGCAATCCGGATTGCGTGGACGGAATATTTATTGGCTCCGAATAATCTGGATTTTATTCGGATTTGTCAAAAGCTGTTTTGTGAAAAAATTAAACAAATGAGTGGGAAACATCTCTCCGCCAGAGTTCCGACCTATCCCAGTGAAAAAAAATTCAGGATTTAAACATTCGAGTAGGATCATTGTTTGGATGGCAACCCCTTTTTAAAGTATTTCTCTTAGAGGAACAACAGCATACACTTCTTTAAAGAAACTGTGCATCCTTAATAATAAATTCTAAAAAATATTAGTATTTGCTTACACCATGAATGAATTATCAAACCTTGTCAAAATCTGAGTTTGTCGCGGAGTTACGAGACGGGTTCATGCTGTTGACAGACGCGCAAACGAGATGATAGATTGACGGCAATCAACGTACCTATCGGCTGTATCGCAAGCGAGGCTCGCTTCCACGGTTTCCTTTAAATTATGAAACCGCACTCAATGAGGAGTGTTCATCGAACGTGCTCGAACATGAAGCATTTTCCCTCGGCGCCGGTTACTGCACTTGACAAACTGTTATCTGAATTTCAATCGGTGTTTTTTACAATAAAGCAGGGACTTGTCTTTTGTGCAAGATTGGAAGTGTCACTTTTGCATTATACTTATGTATAAATTTCGCAATCGCAATATACGTGCGATACTTATAGATAAGTGATCTTGTTATTACCTCCGTAACAAGAAAACGTTACTCATAATGTATATCATTAATAATTGCGGCTTTCTGTAAATATATCAATAAGTGTACATTACAATTAGTGCTTATTACGAACATCGAAGACCTTAAGAAATGGCATGGTATAATAACTTCCATTTTAGATAAAAAAAATATGGTTCAAATTTTCTGGCTGTCTTTTTTTTATAAAAAATATACTTAAGTACTTAATGTCTAAGTAAAATTAACTTAGTTTGTTTAAGCTGTTTTTAATGTGTTTACTGTAAGTCGTAGGAAGATCTGTACAGAACAAGACCAGTACTTATACTTGATTTGTCAACATACAGCTTTATGGCGCGTATCAGACGCGACATCTAAACGACCGCTTACATCAAAACAACGCAAAATCATCTCCTAATAGCCTCAAATAACCTTGAGCATAATTAATGAAACATGATCCCACATATATTATTCACATTCATTACAAACTTATCTATTCGGAGTGTATCAGATTCAATACTAAGGGAGCTGCCAAGTGTTATGTGCGGGTGTTATTGCCTTGGCCGACCGCCATATTGTAGATCGGTGACTTGGCTAATGGCGTCTTGTGGCAGTTGGTTGATAGTGCCCTCAGATAAAACAGGATAGCACAGATACTTGCCATTAGCGATAGAGGAAACAAAGGGAATCGTATAATAAAAGTAGGTAGAGCGGCTATTTTTGGAACACTTAGACAAGTGTTTCGACTCATCACAATTTGATTGTAGGTTACCTATCGTACAAAGAACGGAAATCACATCATATTTTACTTAGATAGGCATGTGTTCGTTTACTACAAATATTAACTTTCCTTTCAACTAATGATTAAACTTGAAACAAGCTGAATGTCATACCTGGAATCTTCGATAACAAAGGAACTGCCTACCTAGCTATTTTAACGTGCATAGCCTTCTTTAGCTAGATTTCTATAAGACAATGACATTGATGGAGAATATTAGATGCTAAAATATACTTACCCACTACTTGATAGATTCATAATAATTAATATGTAACTAAGATCCCCAAATATACTGTCACTAGGTATTGAATATACAGATGTTTATTTATTTATTTATTAACACTTTATGTACATTGTATTTAACGGCGGACTTAATGCCTGAGGCATTTTCTACCAGTCAACCTTTGGATGGTGCAGAGAGCAACTGTGGTAGATGTACCAAAAACAAAATTAACAATTTAACATCGAAATCATTAAAAATATTTCAAACCTAATACATAAATATTATAACAAATAAACTAA
Source organism: Schoenobius gigantellus (assembly GCA_963935595.1). Lineage (NCBI taxonomy): Eukaryota > Metazoa > Arthropoda > Insecta > Lepidoptera > Crambidae > Schoenobius > Schoenobius gigantellus. The sequence goes on along the minus strand of OZ012553.1, from coordinate 23,319,144 downwards.
TACATATTATTATACCACAACATTAACAAATTACAACAATAATACAGCCAACAAATAAGCGACGTTATGACATCCAGTTCTGTTGTAAATATTTCCGCAATTTATTTTTAAAACTTAACCTGTTGATAGATTTCTTAATATCTAAAGGCAGCGCGTTCCAGAGAAGAATGGATTGTACGAAAAAGGAAGAGTGAATTATTTCAGAGCTATGAGATGGACATGTAAGAAGACAATTGGATGCTGACCGAAGAGGTCGATTATGAGACGTACATAAATACTGAAAATGCGGGTTTAAATAACTGGGTGCATTGGGACCATTCAGAAAGGCGAAAAGCGTATTTAGAGTTCTTACATGTCTACGCTGCCGGATAGGTAACCAGTTCAAACGCTGCCGATGCTCAGATATATGGTCGTATTTTCGCAGATTGTAGACGAACCGAATGCAGTTATTCAGAAGCCGGTCTAATTTATTGAGCAGAGGCAGAAAGTTCTTTAACCGGTAAAGAAACCGTAGTATCCCAGTTACCCGTTGACAGATGTTGGATACCTGAGACTGCCAGTTGAACGTCGAGTCTAAATAAAGGCCAAGATCCTTTACATTACTGCAAAACGGGACTATATTGTTGTCAAATATAACTGGGCGCAAATTAACTGTAGCCACTTTTGCTGTAGCCCTGGGACTACCTATAATGATTGCTTGGCATTTTGCCGGGTTAACTAGAATTCCAAACTGATCAGACCAGGTTTTGATAGCAATTAGGTCTTCGTTGACTTTATCTATAGCCTCATTTAAGTTATCAACACCAGCCTGAGCGTAAAGTACATACTTATAGATAAACATATTAAATTCAAAACAATATAGTAAATGCTTTGAACAAAGCCTAAACTATGAAACATTGATATAAACTTACCTACATTTAAGATATGCTAATAGTCAGTCAGATACTTAATGATTGAATGCGATATTAACTACTTAAAATTAAAATAGTCTGCTTAGATAAAAGAATTAACTTATTTTGCTGACACTGGAACAAATAGGCACAATGGAAAACGCAGAACAAAGACTTGAATTAAAAAAATTCACGTACACATATAACAATTACTTGATCAAAAGAGAACAAGCAGAAGTTAAGATTTCCATTATAACCAACTCGAAAACAAACCAAACAACAAGCTGAAAAAACCAATCAACAAAAATTGTACAATTATAAATTATTACAAAGCAAGTGAAAACTAAGACAGTGTTAAACAGAAGTAGGCAACCAAAACGAGCAATATAAATCGAAGAAAATGAATCTGTTATTTCTCACTATCAAGCACTACAGGTGATTTTTGTGGATAATCAGAAAAAAGAGACGTCAGTTCATCCATTGACACCACTTTGTGCATTTTACCATCACTCGATTTAATGTGGATTATACCATTCTGTGACCAACAAGTACGCATTCCAAAATGCAGACGTGCCTTGCTAAAGACAAGTTGTCTAGCCTTCGTGAGGAACTCCCTAACCGAGATATTAGACCCTTTTAAATTCGTCTTTGCTTTCCAGACACAGAATCTATCTTCGAACTGAGAGAACCACACTACTATTGGGCGATGATGATCTTTCTTTAAGGCACCTAGCCTATAGCATGATCTTATTGCGGCTACAGAGATGTTTGCTAAGCCCATTTTAGTGTGAATAATGTCCAGGACAGACTTACTGCAAGTTTCCTTGTCTACCTCAGGAACTCCCAAGAATACTAAGGCCTTTTGTCGAAATCTAGTTTCAAACTGCTCAAGGTGCTTGACACATTCATCAATCTGCTTGCGAAGTAGCCCAAGCAATCCAAATGTGAGCTCTCTGAAGGTCCGGAACTCTTCGGCCACCTTAGCAACAGTGTCTTTGTGAGGTCCCGCACTGTGAAGTTGCTTCTGAAGCTCTGCCATCTTTTTATTGACCTTTTCCTCTAGACTCTTCTGACCAGACAGGATACTTTCGAAAAGTGCCATATTGTGATTTAAAAGTGCACAGTTGTTATGTGAGTTCTTGCTACAGTGTAAAGATGTGCCGGCAGATGGTGCGAAAATGTCACAAAAGCTACATAAAGTGTATAGCAAATGTGAGTAGTGTTATTACAACTTGTTTAGACTTTAGAGTGCCAAATTTAATTGCATTAAAATAATAAATTTAAATTAAAATGAATTCCGAATCAGCAAGACACTTCTTATCTTTTTCACACCTACCCCCGAAAAAAAAAGCATGTTATAGTGCATTCTTCTTTTAAATGTATTGCTCGAAGTTTACATGAAATAAAATGTTTGCGATATTTTCTGCTATGCTCAAAATTTAATAAAACATTAACTAGTCTTTACAAAATAATATGTAGCCCATTTCGTTTCTAATTTAAATGTTTCATAATGGGTTCGCGCTTTGCCATACATAACAATTCTCTCCCAGTTTCTGAACAGCTTTTCAGAAACTGGGAGAGAATTGTTATGTATGGCAATCAAAATATTGTTCAATTAACATTCGTGTCAAGTTAACAGCAGTGTCAAATTAATTTGAGTTTCTGAAACGTTGGTTAGCCAAAACTTACTAATCTTTAATAATTTGATTTGTAGTGAGAAATATTTTTAGACACCGTCACATTACTGAAATCATATATTTTGTTTCATTCATATGTATTTTGGAAACCAAAAATGGGTATTTCCTTAATAAATTTGAGAGCGGTGTCACAGTGATAACTTGATTTAACTTTCAGCAACTCAATTCGCAGTTAGCATTAAATTTGACAGCTTGTTAGTTCATTTTATCGCTGAACAGCCTTTCAGAAACTGGGCGTTAGTTTACTAGTCATCCTTTGAGTGTTAACATAAAATACATGTGACAGCTTAACAAGCTAACATCCGCAGTTACTTACTTGGCACTATGCGTCAGTTTGTGCCGGCAAATCATTTAAAGTCTGATTTTAATTCCACGGAATTCTGACATTTCTGAAGTATTGCCAACATTAAAAAATTTCACTAAGAAGGGAAAGCATGTTACGAAAATAAAAAAAAACTTTCTTGAATTAAAGGTTTCAGTTAGTGAAACTAAGATTAAAAAATTTACTGATAATTTAAAAATAGTAATTAGATTTTTTATTATCATATTAATGAAGTTACACGAATTATTAAGGAAACTATTTTTCTTCTACAGGAATCCCTGATCAATATTCCACAGGTTGCCAACCTTTCTTTAAAAAAATCTCTTTGTAAAATCTTCGCGTCTTGTAAGGGCCAATATAAACACGATTTTTTGTTTTACTTAATTAGATTTCTGTTTAGAATCATATGTAAAATACCATTGTTTTCGTTAATTTTGTAGTTGGTTTGAGTATGCTTTTAAAATCTTTGCGTAAATGATGTTAATGTATGTATTTGTATGTGTTTTAATTAAATAATTGGCTTTATAGTACGTCCTATAAGATTATTTATGGCTCATAGTCATTGTATTTGGCCATGTTCCGGCCAAATACAATGACTATAAGCCATAAATAATTATACATATTTCTATGTTGGTAATTTAAAGGTATGCTATTTGTTAAGTTGGCATATCTGATCGTACAACTCCCGCTAAACAGTCTGTGATGATTTTGACATTACTCGTCTGCATTGTGTTGATTGATAACTTGCAAAAACTGTTACAATTTGTTAATGTTAAGTATATTTTTGTGAAAACCTTTTCAATAGATCAAATTAATTAACATACGCCACAATTTATTGTTTTTTAAAATAATAAACAGTGATACGATAATAAACAATGGCCCCACGTTGGGCGCCATTGTACCCTTGAACGAAAACCGGTTACGAGAGTCAAGTGGCTGTGACACTTTGAAATTTGGAATCTAATTTATCCTTTTTTGACCTTTATTAATTTGTTTTTTTTTAAGTAGCCTTTTATGCCTATTTTTTTTGTTTTTATTTTTGTTACATAATATTGAAATATTATTATTATCTTAACCGCTTCATGTTCTATATTTCTTGCGTAGGTGTTCATTTAAATGCTACCTATAATGTACACTTATCAATAAATAAAGAAATAAATGAGAAATAAATAAATAAACAAAACAAGTACTTACTAAAATCAATCGCAATTAGATAATTTAACCATTCAGCAACCGAGCTTTTGATTACGACACAACTCTACAACTTCACAGCAATTTATAATTTTCAAATTTTTATTATGAACTAGTAGGCCCGGCAGACGTAGTCCCGCCCGATTACAGCGCTAACTATCCGGTAGTTCCAATTCTACGTTTAAACCTTCCCTGAACCCACAGAAAATTTCGTAAGAATCAGTCGAGCCGTTATTGAGTTTTTGCGAGACTAACACACAGCGTTTCATTTTTATATAATTATAAGATAATAAGAGAGAGAAGAAGATTTAGAGTAGAATATTTATTCGTGATCGCTCACAAAAAAAACTGGGCACTCACTTAATCCGAATCCATTACAACCATTTAGTAAATTAATGAATCTGGTAATGTTCAACGATCTGAGAAGTTAATATTCGCCCTTTTTTTGACAAACATTGATGCCGTTTCCTTATTTTGTTAATTTATTTAATTTTTACCAATTTTAAAAGGCAGTTCTATTTTCAATAATAAGTTAGGTATAGATAATAAACGATAGTCGATTATTATGTATTTATGTTCAATAATTACTCCGCCAACTTGTGAACCTCTTTTTGAAATCATTATGTACGAGTATTTTGAGGTTCTTCCATTGTCACCATAATTATCAGGATCTGATCATAGATTTTGCGTTTGGAGTCATAATCTTATCGAAAGTTTGGTTAAGAAATGTTTCTTTTGGTATCGTTTAGAGCCTGTCGTATTATAATCGGTAATTAAGTATGCGAAATTAATTCATTAAAAAGTTTTCGATTCAGAAATATTTTTGTAAATTAACAAATTTTTGTTAGATTCAAGTGTTGTTTGTGGATGGTTACCTACCTTAACAAATCAGGGTTGTAGTATATGTAATAACGAAATTAAAAGGAAAATTATCACGGCTAAGTAGGGGTTACAAGCGAAGTGCCCGTACCCCAGCATGACGATCTAATCGTATGTAATATAGTGAAAAAATATTTTAAAAAACGAGCATTTATTTTAATGCCCTAAAAAAGGAAAATAAAACTTAACTTAAAATATTTTAATGACATAAACAGCTTGTCGCAAGATTTACCTATTTTATAAAAACAAATATTTTGTTCTTAGAATTATCAACATCAAATTAAATAGGCTATAATTATTGTTTATCTACATTCTCGTGATAAGCTTTTATAAAAATTGTGTCTTGTAACAAATTAAAGATTATTTTTCTCTTTTACAAATGTTTTTTTAAATTTAAGTATTTGTAATTGTCTCTCATATTACAACTTAACAATTTCTTGAAAATACACTCAAAGTAGAAAATATTGTACCAATCCTTAGAATAATAACACATTATTATTATTCTAAGTACCAATCTAATGAAAAATCGTGTAAATGTAAATCGTAAAATGTTGTTTTATAATATTGTATCGGCGTTCAGAATAAACAAAAATGTGTTGCTGAAAAATTAAAGATTTTTATTTCGGTATCATTTTTTACAACAACTTAAAAACACACTATTAATAACAAAAATACATACCTGAAAAATTAAAGAAACAACATTTTAAGCTTATAAATTCGCCAATAACAATTTCTATCTTGAACAATAATCACAAAATTAATTTATAATAAAATTAAACAATTCTTTCTCATGACAATTGACATCTTTCAAGGTCGATGGCACTATATGGAGCCCCGGTATGGGCAGAGTGCCTCTACCCCAGTACGGTGGCCCTGCTGCGATGTCCGCAGAGGGTCATAGCAACCCGGGCCGTGCGAGCTTATCGCACGGTCAGCCACGGCGTGGCCTGCGTTCTTGCGGGCCCAAACGCCTATGTCGATGCACGCGTCTATTCGGAGATATATCGGCATCGGGTTGCTGTATGAGAACGGAGGGGACGATAAGCTCCACAGGAGGTGGAGCGGGTTCGTACCCTGGCGCAGAGGGAGGCTCTGCGCCAGTGGGGTGCTGGTACTCGCCTCCCCAGCTGCCGGCCACCGGACGATCGAGGCGATTCGTCCGGAGTTAGAGGAGTGGGTTAGGCGCCGGCAGAGCAGCCTCACATTCCGCATGGTGCAGGTACTGACCGGGCATGGCTGCTTCGGTCACTACCTGCATCGGGTCGCCCGTCGGGAGGAAACGCTGCGGTGTCATTACTGCGACGCTCCCGACGACACTGCCGAGCACACACTATTGGTGTGCCCGGCTTGGCGACGCCAGCGCAGCGAACTCAAAGCTGCGCCGGGAGGTGGAAGCCTCTCGCTGCCGAGCATGGTCGTGGTCATGCTCCGCAGTGAGGCGGAATGGGGGGCTGTCGCCTCCTTTTGTGAAGACGTCATCTCGCAGAAGGAGACCGCGGAGACGGAGCGGCAGGCAGATCCTCAAGCCGCTCCCATCCGTCGCAGACGGATAGGCAGGAGAAGACGGGCATTCGCACAAGCGATGCGCGTCTAATGATCCTGCCGTGGAGGCCTGCGTGCGCGGTTTGCCCCGTGCACGCCGCCGTAAGGCCCTCCGTCTGGGGATTGCCCTGGTGCTCTCGGGCAATCCCCCCTTGGCGATAGCCTGACCAGTTGGTCGGGCTTGCCCGAGCGCGTGGGTAGTGGAGTCGCAGTGTGGACTTTACCTAGCGCGACCATTAGGGCAGGAAGAACACCGGGGGGTTTTAGTGGGTAAGCCTGGCAAGCTGCCGGGAGAGCTCCACACACGCTCGCCGTCTAGCCAAAGGTGGATACGGTGCGGTCACGCATTTCCCACCGAGAAAAAATAAATAAAAGTGGCACTCGGGGACTGCCGCGGTAAAGCTATTGCATAGCATTTTTTATCAACTTATGCAATTATAATTATTTGTTTATTTTATTTATGGAACAAATTTCTGTAGGCCATACAAAACATTTGTCCCGTACGGGAATCGAACCCGCGACCCGTTGCCCAGTAGGTGATCACTCGACCTGTGCGCTAAACGTGTCGTCATTTCATATTGAATAAATGAGAAGTTAATATTGTTTAAAATATTTTTATTATCTTACAATACATGTAGGTTATTCAGGAATTTTTATCATTAAGAAATATTCATGGGGCTATTACAAATACATTTTTGTTATATCGGGCATTGTCATTTGGTGGGAAGCATATGTTATTTTTATGTCTTTTGCTTTAAAGCGTTGGAACATAGTAATATTTGCTTTTACAAAATTACAAATTTCGTATATGTATAAGCTTGGCATGGTCATAATATTTAAACTTATAAAGTGGGGCAGACAGCTATCGGTTCGCTCCAACTTACAAATTGCTCTTATGTATTTTTTTTGTGCCTGACTGTGTATTTTTCTGTTGAATTGCCCCAAAAGGCGTATCTTAAAATAGATTCAATATGGCCATGGTATGCTATCATTAGTGTTGATTGTTCAGCAACTTTGCTCAGTTTGCAAATGGCATAAGAGAATTGGTTAATCCGAGTACATACGTAGTTAGCATGTGTTTTCCAATTAAGAACTTTATCTATATGAAGGCCTAAGAATTTTGTTGTTTCAACTGTATGAACTTGATGCCCTCGATGGTAAATATTTTTATCAATTAAATTCGTATGGTAGGTATTGTTAAATGTCATTAAATTAGTTTTGTCAATATTTATTTTCAATTTATTCATATCTAGCCATTTTATAACTCTGCGTAATGATTCATTTATTCAATTTATAAGATTAGGTATATTGTCATCTATGAAAATAGCTGTGCTATCATCAGCAAAGAGAATTAGTTTATCCTGTATTGAATCAGGCAATTCATTTATGAAAACCAAGAAAGTAAAGGGGCCATGATGCTGCCCTGTGGCACCCCTTGTTTGATGACCTGTGGGTTTGATGTGTATGTTACAACCCTTTTTTGCTTGGTACAGATTCGTGTAACCTGAGTGTATTGAATTCTATTTGTCAGGTACGATTTTATTAGGTTCAGCGTATTGCCTCTGACTCCATATCGTTCCAATTTATCTATAAGTAGGTCATGATCTACACAGTCAAAAGCCTTTGATAAATCCATGTACATAGCAGTAACATAATGTTAATTATTTAAATTTTTCATCACATTTTCCAAGAATTTGTATTGTGATAAAATGTTGCATGGTTCTAAGAAATTATACAGTCTTTTATACAGAACACTTTCAATTACTTTAGCGAAAACAGGGATAAGGGCTATTGCCCGATAACAACTTATATCTTCTACGTCTTTTTTCTTGAATAAAGGTTTTATTGTGGTTTTTTTAAGCTTATTGGGGAATATCCCGTGTTCGATGCAAAGATTTACAATATGACTAAGAACTGGAGCGATAGCGTTACTAGCATGCTTTAGTACTTTTGTACATACTTCGTCATATCCGGTACTGTTTTTATTTTTTAATGATTTAATAATAGATTTTACTTCCTCAGCAGATGTAGGTGCCATGAATATTGTTTTGATATTGTTAATAGTTGGGAATTACATTGAATTGTCGTAATGCGAATTATTTTCGGGTGCAGCTACTGGATTTCTTACGAAATAATTATTAAAAGCTTCGGCAATATTTTGAGGATCTGTTATTAATTTATCGTCAACTTTAATCTGAGTGATGTCATTTCGGGGTAAGTTACTTCTTTTATTATTTATCACAGACCACACAGCTTTTGCTTTATTTGTTACAGATTGTATTAGATGGTTATTTTGCGATTTCTGAGTTTGCTTAATGACACGATTAAGTCTAGACGAATATGTCTTAAATAGACTTTTTGTTTCATTTGAGCGATTTCGTCTGTACTGCCATAGTAATTCCCTTTTTCGTTTGAAACATTTCTTGATGCCGTTAGAAAGCCACTTTGGCTTTTTTTGAGATACATTTTTAATTCTTATTACGGGAAAGCATATTTAATAAATTAGTATAAATAGATCAAAGAATATATTGTAAGCACTCTCAGGGTCTGTTGTATTATTGAATACTTCTTGAAAATTTACTGAACTTATGTAATTTGTGAATTTTGATAAATTTTCCTTACTATAGTCTCTTCTTTCTGTATACCAAAAAGGTAAAGAACTTGTTTTTGAAACAGGACACGTTAGCAACTGCGCTAAATGGTCTGAAATTGAGAATTCTAGTAGCTTACATCGTGATCCTTTAATGTTAGGTATGAAATTATCTATACAAGTACCACTTGCAGGTCTAGTTGGTTCTTTGATGGCAAATTTTAGTTTATAGCTATTGATGACTTGGGTAAATTCTTTAGTGTGTATGTCATTTTTTAGAATATTTATATTAAAGTCTCCGCATAAAATTATTTTCTTGTTTTTTAAACCAAGTTCATTTAGAACATGATCATGCGGACTTAATGTTTATTATGCAAACTCATGTTATTGTAAGCTGCCAATTTATGATTAAATTTTTGACCATAATCAAAATTATTTGCGGAACAAGGATTGCTGCCTGATTTTATTAATTGCAAACAAAATCTTTGTATGCCGACCAAATTATTTAAATGCGGTTTTTTTGTGGCTCACCAAATGTTATCATTGCTAACCATTTATTTACTTCTCTGCGCAATACGATATACCTACTTCAGATATACTATTTCTATAAAAACATATGTACTTTGAAAATTTTTTAAATTGTACATTTGTACTCAAAAAAACTTTGATTTAAGATTTATCATAAAATTTGAAAAACTATAGTTTAAGACCAGCCCCCTAACCATGATCGCCAAAAACAATATTAAATCCGCCCTGAGAGCGAGATGGTGCTATACGCAGCAAGAGCGGTGTCTCTGTTTCAATATTGTTTTAACCTTGCTATAAGCGGTCATGGTATGGCCTTTAAAGGTTTCCCACATTACCTTCCCCGCTTCTGTTAACAATCAAACCTTCATTATTTAGTAAAACAGACGGTAGGTAATCCAATACATGCATATCCATACCTCGGGATTTTGGTAGTTGGTGAAGATAAATTGAATGAGGAGTTACCGCAAGCTTATTTATGTTAAAATTATAATTCCATATCAACATTTGCCCTTGTCGCATCTGCTAATGAAATATAAGGATGTTGGTAGTAAGAATATGATGTACCTATAGACTTGATTTATTCAGTTCATTTCCCGGATATCAGTACCAAGGTAACACTTGTCTTGTAAAATTACATTAATTCTGTAGCTTTAGTAAAAAGTGATATAGATAAGTCGACTTAAAACGGTATTAACGTTAGCCTCATTTTAATTATCTCTGATATAGATACGTCGACTTAAATAGTACATTATATGATATGAGCGCGCTATGTCGGTCATTGCGTACGTGTATCATACGATGTTTTTCAACACACTTGAGAGGAAAATAAAAGATCTTGTGGTTTTATATTTTTCTGAAAATGACTGCGCTTTTTTATCAATCTTCCACTGCATGAAAGTATCGTATGCCGCCAAGTATTTATCCTTTGACTTTGGCGGCAACAAACTATTACTCGCGCTTTACGCCTACATAATTATTTCCGGCGGAGTTAATAATATGGATTCTTCTTCACTTGGACTCGACATATTTGTAGATAATCAATTATCAATTACAACAAAAAGCAAAAAATTTCAATAGCGGGAAAATGCCGCGCGCCTTTTTTTTCGCGCGCTGCCCGGGCATGGCCAACAAAAAAGGGCCTAACAGCCAAAATTCAAAACTAAATAAACCGAATTTTTAAAAAATTCGGTTTATTTAGTTTTTAAAAAACAAGTTTGTGTGAATTTTTAATAATTTATTTTAGTTATAATTATTAATTATTGTTTTTTTTTAATGTCGTTGTTAATTTAATATTTAAATAACCAGTAGTAGGCTGTTCATTTGTTTCCAATTGGCAGCCGCATAAAGTCGTGTTAAAAAAAAAGTGAATACGTACTGGACATACATTTATTTTGCAATCTTGAACAAATTAGATTATGTAAAGTGAAAAGCACTCGTGTTTAATATACCTACTTAAATGAAAAATAGTAATTTATATATCAGATGTGTCCTTTTTGTTGCAAGAATGAACTAACAAAACACATCTAACAAATTACAAATAGATAATAGGTACCTACACAAAACATGACTGAAGGAAAACGTTACTCACTCGTCACGCTAAGCAATGTTTTATCTCCGACATTTATTACACGAGACTGTGTATCTACTATTTTTTATAGTACCTACATCAATGGTACAGAATGATAAAAGATATGCCATTAATGAGTGTTCTTACAGTCATTAATGACATAACGCTAGATGTAGATCTCAGGGTGCCAGAATCAATATTTCCATACTCCGGTTCAACGAGTCGCTATAAACCATATTACTATATTAAATTTATACAGATGAAATTTTTTGTCCCTGGATGAGCAAATCCGTTGGCTCAGGAGTTATGTAGAGTCCTAAGTAAAGCGAGGGGCTCAAGTCGCCTAAGACGAAGACACTGCTTTATTCCAGATGTGAATACTCTACTTTTCCTACCATCTGCGAGACAATAAAAACTCAGGGCTCTATTAATAATTACTTATGTGGTAATTTTCATTATAAGCACTGTCACATTATCACTATCACTATACCTATGGTTAAAATTATCACATTATGATGAAACCATAATAATACAAAAAAAGATTTGTTATTCCCAAGCACGAACACGTCACGCAATAATTTGCTCTTATTGTTATGCTTAAAACATTATAAAAACTTAAAACATAATTAATAATAATATAACAAGTATGAACTTCTTAGTCTACCTATCGATTTACAATACTAAGCGTTTCACGTATTTTCGTCTGGTAGCCATGAACCGAGCTGATGATGGAAGGATCCTTAACTTTTGGATTTGACCTGACCTAACCTGACCTTGCACTTGAATTTAATACCAGCTCTTACAATCACTAAAAAGATTTTTATTCACAAAAAAAAATAAAAAAAATTTACAAAGAATAAAAACCGACTTCAAAAACACTAAAAAATTAAAAATAATATAAGAATAGGTACAGACAACATCACACTTCATGTTGGTCGGTTTTTATTTTTTGTAAAATATTTTGAAATTGTTATTTAGGTGTTCGAGCCTTCGCTCGACCCACTGTGGGAGATTAACCCTTTGAATTTTACCTGTTTGCAGTGTGCATCTACCCTATATACAATTATTCACCTAACATTTCCAATGAGGGTATGTAAGTACGTGCGGGTGCCATCGCCGACTAGCTTTTCTCTTCAGTACGTTTTTGAATTTTGTCGTGAGCAGTGTGCAAAATTGTTAAAACTATATTGTTTAAATTAAATAACACAATTAATTTCAATAAAAAGTAGGTTTTCTTTTTTTTTGTGCGCTATTTGCTGATATAAGAAATATATATATTTAAAAATTATTTAAGAATAGCTGTTGAAGATTTTGAGGTAAGATCTTTCCTTTATTTAGTGTACAAGTTAAAAAAGTGCTTTGTTCTTGCGAATGCCCGCTCTCCGGACGGCAGACTCGCTACTCCACACATGAATGGAGGAACAACTTCATCATCCTAGCATGCGTATCATGTTTTAGGAACTAGCACTTGTATTACAATGTGCTTTCCTCTTGCGAATGCCCGCTCTCCGGACGGCAGACTCGCTACTCCACATATGAATGGAGGAACAAATTCATCATCCTAGCATGCGTATCATGTTTTAGGAACTAGCACTTGTATCACAAATTGCTTTCCTCTTGCGAATGCCCGCTCTCCGGACGGCAGACTCGCTACTCCACACATGAATGGAGGAACAACTTCATCATCCTAGCATGCGTATCATGCTTTAGGAACTGGCACTTGTATCACAGTGCTTTACTCTTGCGAATGCCCGCTTTCCGGACGGCAGATGCGCTACTCCACACATGAATGGAGAATCAACTTCGCCATCCTAGCATACGTATTATGTTTTAAAAACTAGCACTCGTATCACAAATTGCTTTGTTCTTACGAATGGTCACTCTCTGGACGGCAAACTTGCGGCTCCACACTTGAATGGTCGAACGACTTCACCATTCTAGCATGCGTTTCATGTAAAACATGTACATGCAGGAATTAGCACTCTTATCACAAAGCTATGTCAGCTGCACAGCCATCACTTTAAAATTGTGCGTCGGCCAGTGAACCGACCCCTACACATAGTGTCGGCTGCGCAGCTCTCACTGTCGGCTGCGCAGCCCCCACTGTCAGCTGCGCAGCCCTCACTGTCAGCTGCGCAGCCCTCACTGTCAGCTGCGCGGCCCTCACTGTCAGCTGCGCAGCCCTCACTGTCAGCTGCGCAGCCCTCACTGTCGGCTGTAAAGCCGTCACAAGCCGTCACTTTTGAACTGCGCGTCGGCTAATGATTCGACCCCTACACAGTGCCGGCTCAAGGCAAGTTTTAAGATGGAGCGAGTTCCAATTATAGCCCCCTTGCGCCCAAATATTGAAAAAGCGAGGATAATTTTTGACCACTGACGCGCCCCCTGGAACTTGGCGCCTGGAGCGGCCGCTTCGTTCGCCCTATGGTAGGACCGGTCCTGCCCCTACACATAATATACTAGCTACGCAGCCTACTTTATTAGCTGGCTAGCAATTAAAAATTACGGAGCACACGATCCTTTGCGACCTAGCCAACTAGGAGCCACCTCCCTAGGTAGCTCTGCCACATGGAAAGTTTATCTAAAAATAGACGATAATAATGCGGATAATTGGAGATCATGGGTGGTTGACTGCGTCTATTATAAAGACCTCTTTGGTGATAAGATTTCATCCGACGAATAATGTCGGCTCCGATTTGCAATCTGTAAAGTTCAATTAGCTTATGCTTTAGCGAAGATGACGCGCATACATACAATCATTGAGCAAACAAAAATATAAGGCAATTAAATAAAAGCTGTTAAATTGTATTCTGTTGTGCTCTGATTTAAACACCATTCGCCTTAATGAAAAAGATCACCTCACAGATAGTGGCTATACAGATTTTACACCTCGATAAAATCTAAACTGAGGTAATTTCCCAAAGTGAAGAATCACTATCCTCGAGGTCAAAATTGAGAAGGCAAACTCCATTTCGCTATCAACCTTCGATCATAGCAGATATAACGACTTCTATTAGAATGAATGATACAGGGTGTGAACCAGATGCAGATACATATAATGAACCTGGTACCTCTAACCGAGAGGAACACTTCTTTTTATTTGGAGACACAAAGGAATCACTTGCTAAGCATGAAATCCAAGTTCAACGTTTAGGGGCTGAAAAATGACAAAATATTTTGTTATCATCACATCTAGAAACCAACCATGTATTCACCTCCATAAAAGTCAATAGTAGCCTCGCAACGGCTACACCTGCATGGCAAACTGTTCAACTGTTGACAAAAAGTAGTCTTATGCTTAGGTGTTATACTTACTCATGATGGCCTACTTCCGCAGGGGAGACACTTTATAGATGTTTATAAAGATACATCCTTAAACGTAAAACCCATATTAGTAAGCGCTTTCTGGCAGCTGGTTCCATGTTTCGTAAAACTTCAGATATAGTTTTTCAATACCCGTTGCGAGAAGAGAGCAAAAATTTAAAAATACATAGATGTAACATTTTTAAACCACATAAAAACAATTTTTGTAACTCAACAACTTACCATTTCTCTCAACTTTTACAGACAGATTTATTGAAAGAACAAGGAGGATTTCGCCATCACTACCGCCTACTACCAATATGCATTAAAGGGTAGACCAAGGGTGGAAGAACTTAAAAGATTGGGATCAGAACGAGTTTCACGAAGGCCAGCAAACTTTTGCTCGATATCAGATCAGGGCCAGGAAAATTAAAAACAGGGAAGTTTGACATGAGAAAATTCAGATTTCAAGGCGGGCTAAATTAAAAATTATATTGAGGTGTGAAAATATCAATTATCCATATTATCTAGATATAAGTGACTTTTCACATGTCATCATCATCACAACTAATATACATCCCCACCGAGGGACTCGAGCCTACCCTATGTTAGGGTGATTAGTAGGCCTTAGTCAACAACGCTGGCCCAGTGTGAATTGGCGTGCACATTTATACTCGTACCCTCATAAAATTAAAAAGATTTATAATAGTTTGGATACATGCAGTTAATTGTCTTGCTCTATCACGAAGGATATGACATCAGAAATAAGAAAATAAAAAAATGTTAAAATGTGAAGCAGAATTTTCAGAATTTCTTGTAAGTAGTCACGGACTGTAAGTAGTCCCGTGAAAATAGACCCATTTTGTTACAACGGTACAATCTATCAAATGACTTGACTACTTTTTGCCCTCTCAACTACATCCCATGCAGTGCAGTCATAGTCAAGCGAGAAGCGGAATCTCTTCGAATCGTCATGGCGTCAATCGAATCTTAAAGACATATTCCTATTTCGGAACGGTGGAATGGGGCGCCCAGAGTAACAACTGCCAATAGCTGATAATCCCAAGTCAAATGATATTGCCCTATATATTTTTTGCTTCATAATCATACACATATTTTACAAAAACATAGCAGTTCATAATTCATAAATCAGTAGTGGCCACTTTTGCTGACCCCGAAAGAAGTGAACGTCTTAGTTGTAATTTTTTACACAAATTAAATAATTACTGCTTTGATATGAATAGAAACAACATATACTAAGTGTCACGCTATGTGGCTGCATTTATTCTCCTGTGTTCAGGTAGACGCATTCACGAGTTGACTCTTTTTGTCATACATCTCAAGACATTCGTATCGAGTGATGATTATTATTATACTATGGCCGAAATTTGGTTCCAAGTCTGATTCATCAAAATTTAGGCAATCTGGTTGGTCGCCTCAATCTGCCTAATCGATGTACCGCGAGGTACATACAGTAATCTTTTTTGTTTGAAAGAAAATACGTCTTATAACTATAACAATTAATCTTTGATACTCAAAAACCTGTTAATCAATTCCAATTTGACAGATATCAGTAAATGAAATGATGAGATTTTTATTACTATTGTTAAGTGCTATATTAATACTGCAGATATTATGATTATGTTGAATGAGTACACGTCCAGGGATGCAGGGATGCGCGCGAGTTTCCGTAAACTAGTTTGAATGAAAATGTTGATATGCACTTTATACGATGGAAACGGACGATACTATAATAGACCGTGGTACTACCCTACCTGAGAGTTGTAAGAACTCTCAGATAAGGTATGTACCAAAATCTTACTTTATTTTCTGGTTGAAATGGAACTCGAATCGGGAGCATCTTATGAGTGAATCTGTCTGTTGACGATAGTTCGCAAGTGCCGGGGACCCAGAACTAAGCAGCGGACGTAGTCTAAGCTTATGCGGGCCAAGTCCCCATGAATGAACCATATCTTAAATAAATTCGGCCCCTTTTGATTGGTCCGCGGGCGGGATGTCCCCCCGCGAACCAAGGAATAGTGTATAAATATAGGGCCGAATACTGATAAATTGTAGTCAGTTGTAGTCGGTCAGTGGAAGTCGTCTTGCAAGAAGTAAATAAAGCTCCAAATATTATCACAAAGAAACCAGCGTTTAACTCAAGTACCTAAATACAGTCCACTCTCAACATCTTGATCCTACCGAGCCGGATCTAAACAAGTATAAGTGATGGTAGTTACACGGAGCCAGAGCGGGAAGGAAGATTTGGTGTGCGTATTCGACCACCCACCGCGATCGCCATCCGCATCGACGACTGTCGCCGCCCAAATGGAACCGGGCATCGAGGAAGGGATCTCAAGTCGCACTGAACGGCGACACCGAACAGAAGGGGTCTCAACTCGCGACGAAAAACTGTACCGAGAGGAAGGGATCTCAAGTCGCACTGAACGGCGACACCGAACGGAAGGGGTCTCAACTCGCGACGAAAACCTGTACCGCGAGGAAGGGATCTCAAGTCGCACTGAACGGCGACACCGAACGGAAGGGGTCTCAACTCGCCCCGAAAAACCACGAACGGAAGGGGTCTCAACTCGCCCCGAACAACTTCACCGACCGGAAGGGGTCTCAAATCGCCCCGAACAACCAAGAACGGAAGGGGTCTCAACTCGCCTCGAACAACTTCACCGACCGGAAGGGGGCTCAACTCGCCCCAAACAACTTCACCGACCGGAAGGGATGCCAACTCGCGAGGAGGAGAATGCGCGTCACGTTTATAAGACGACGCCGGTTAGGAACATTGCTCGCTCCACGAGATCGACCGCCAGTGCCATCGCCCGCCTGCAATTCGAAGCCGAAGAGAGACTAGCTGCAGTACGACGCCAGGAAGCCGCAGTACGACGCCAGGAAGTTGCAGAGGAAGCCGCAGCACGACGCCAGGAAGCTGCACAGGAAGCAGCAGTACGACGCCAGGAAGCTGCAATACGACGCCAGGAGCTAGAAATTGAAGCGGAGCTTATTCGAAAAAAGCTAACCGCCGACCTAGCCGCCGCCGAAGATGGCAGTATGCTGGAAGAAGAGACCGAACCGGCGGAAAACCACGAACGAATTGAGGCGTGGCTACAGGAGACTTCGAGGCAAGAGGAACAAGTGCATCAAGTGCTCGAACCGGAACCCGTACTCGCACCGGTGAGACGCGACATAGTTAGACCTAGGGAGGTTGAAATCGCTACTCCAGTCGCGCACCGAACGAGACTACGGTGGGAAGAAACAACCACACCGCGTGATCGCGAGCACTCGAGAGGACGGGCTATTGAACATTTAGCCGGCACGCTCGACCACATGATGAGGTCGCGACCGCCGCCGCGTCAAGCCACCGACCTGCCACTATTCTCGGGATCACCGCTGGAGTGGCTGCAGTTTGCCGCAGCAATGCAAGAAACGACGGCCGTGTACCAGTTTTCGAAAGTGGAAAACCTTGCGCGCCTCCGTAACTGTCTGCGAGGCGAAGCCAAGGAGACCGTCGCGCCGTTACTGAGCACGCAGCGCATCCTGACGTCATCATGAAGACGCTGCAGCAGTGTTTTGGCAGGCCTGAAATATTGATCGACGTCGCGTTCGAAGACCTGAAGATACTACCGAAGCTCGGCTCGACTGCGATAGAACTCAACACCTTCGCAGTTCGAGTACAGAATGTCGTAGCTGTGCTTAGCAACGTAGAAAAGAACTATCTACACAATCCGCTGCTCGTGAGAGAAATCTTCGAGAAGCTTAGCCCGCATCTAAAGACGAAATGGTGGGACTACGCCGAAGAACACAATGAACCTGAGCCGGAAATAGTCAAGTTGACCATGTTCCTCATGCGAGAAGCTGATCGAGCGCTCAAGCACGGATACTCCGGTACGACTCACAAGCCGACGCCGCAACCACCGCAACGCCCCGCCTCTAAACCCGAACAGAGGAGGAGGGTGTACAACGTGGCAGAACCGTCGTCGTCGGACAAGACTGAGCCGGAACGCTGTGCACAGTACGACGACGTGCAACCGACGCCGCGACCGCCGCGACGCCCCGCCCCTAAACCCGAACAGAGGAGGAGGGTGTACAACGTGGCAGAACCGTCGTCGTCGGACAAGACTGAGCCGGAACGCTGTGCACAGTACGACGACGTGCAACCGACGCCGCGACCGCCGCGACGCCCCGCCCCTAAACCCGAACAGAGGAGGAGGGCGTACGACGTAGCAGAATCGTCGTCGTCGAACAAGACCGACCCGGAACGCTGTGCACAGTGCAACAACGCACACCGACTTGACGCCTGCGACGAGTTTGAGAAGATGTGTTTGGACGAACGATGGAACGTCGCGAAGAAAGCTGGCTTGTGTTTCAAGTGTTTGAAGAGCAAGCACCGAAGAATGAACTGCCGCCAGAAAACATGTGGCGTGAATGGATGTCGTCGGCCGCACCACCGCTTGCTTCACGCCGAAGCACCTGCGGCCCGAACTTACCAGCCGGAGGTAGCAAGCGTCTCTTCAACGCGAACTCAGTGCGCGGTGAAACTCAAGATTTGCCCAGTAACCGTATCGGGCAAGAACGGGGAGCGTAATACATACGGGCTCTTCGATGAAGGCAGCACAGTGACGCTCATAGAAGAGGGACTGGCACGAGAAATAGGCCTGGATGGCCCCGCGACGCAGCTACGCGTAAAAGGAATCGACGACCGACAACGTGAAATTGACAGCCGCGTCGTTTCACTACCCATCGTCGAGCGAAGCACGAGCAACTTCAAGGCGTGTTCTGCGCGAACAATGGCGGACCTGAACCTCGCCACTCAATCAATTGCAAAGGAAGAGGTGCAGTTTGATCACCTCACTGACCTGCAAGATCAGTTGGTATACAAGAACGCGAAACCTCGCATACTCATCGGATCCGATAACTGGCCGCTGATTGTTACCCGAAAACTGCGCGTGGGCAAACGGAACGAGCCCGCGGCATCCCGAACGAAACTCGGATGGGTGGTGCACGGAACGGCACCCACCAAAGTGGGAACCAAGCGCCAAGATGAAGTGCTGCACGTGTGGACGCAAAACATCGAACGACGGATCGCTGGGAATCTCGCCGAAGTCAGCACACACGAGGGCAAAGGACAAGCGAGTGATGACAACATTGAGTCCACCGTCAAACGAGTAGCGAGAACGATTCAAGAAGTCGACGAAGTGCACAAAGAAGCTGGCTTCAACCTGAAGGGGTGGAATAGTAACAGCGCGGAGCTCTTGAGGAACGTAGAGAGTGAACGCCGCGCGACCACTACGCTCCTTGGGAAGCCAGAAAAGGCACTGGGCCTCATGTGGGACGTGCAAGAGGACACATTGAGCTTCAACATCGCGTTGGCTCGCGTCCCAAACGAGGTGAAGACGCAACTTCGGCCGCCGACGAAGAGGGAAGCGCTCTCAACAGTCATGAGCATTTATGACCCTCTCGGGCTGTTGAGCTGTTACACTGCTACGGCGAAGATCGCGCAGCAGAAATTATGGCGGCTGAAGACGAACTGGGATGAGCCAGTCCCTCCCGAGATTGCGTCGATGTCCAAAGACTGGCTTACGAGCCTGGAAGCCGTCGGCAGACTGCGCTTGCCCCGGTCTTACAACGGGGGGAGAAGAGTAACGCGTCGCGAACTGCAAGTTTTCTGCGACGCGAGCGAAGACGCATACGCTGCGGCGGCATATTGGGTGCACCAAAATGAAGATGGCACCTCAGGAACGATCTTGGTGTTGGCCAAGGTGAAGGCCGCGCCGCCACAAAGGATTCCACGGCTGGAGATGCAGGCTGCGCTCATCGGAGCTAGACTCGCTCAAAGCGTCAAGACGGATCACTGCATTCCCGTGGACGAAGCCGTGAACTGGAGCGACTCACAAACCGCGCTCCACTGTACGAAGAAGGGGAGCAAGCGCGAGAAGTCGCCACACGTGGAGGTCGGCAAAAACGCTGACCGATCACTACTGGCATCGATGGGTGCGGGAGTACCTCCCGAACCTTGTACCTCGCCCCAAAGCAGCGACGCCAGCAGAGCTCGACGACAGAGGTGTGACCCTGGTCGCAGACCCCATGCTTCCCCGGAATGTCTGACCGCGGGGACGCATAGACAAGATTTTCCCGGGACCGGACGGCATAAGAAGAATCGACCGCACTCTCCCCGGACCAGAGGGAGGGGACGCGCTGCACATCGGCCTGACATACCGCACACTCCCCGGACTAGAGGGAGGGGACGCGCTGCACATCGGTCTGATCTACCGTACTCTCCCCGGACTAGAGGGAGAGGACGCGCTGCACTGTCTTACGGCGAAGGCGAGTACGTGTTCTCGCCGGGGGGAGGATGTTGACGACAGTTCGCAAGTGCCGGGGACCCAGAACTAAGCAGCGGACGTAGTCTAAGCTTATGCGGGCCAAGTCCCCATGAATGAACCATATCTTAAATAAATTCGGCCCCTTTTGATTGGTCCGCGGGCGGGATGTCCCCCCGCGAACCAAGGAATAGTGTATAAATATAGGGCCGAATACTGATAAATTGTAGTCAGTTGTAGTCGGTCAGTGGAAGTCGTCTTGCAAGAAGTAAATAAAGCTCCAAATATTATCACAAAGAAACCAGCGTTTAACTCAAGTACCTAAATACAGTCCACTCTCAACACTGTCGTATCAACAATCTGTCCTTAACCGAATAATCCATGGAAGACTAAAACATTTAAGAGTGTATCACACACAATACAATAATATGATGCTTCAATATTCATAAAAGATGCTCTTCGTCTTTTTTAGTTGGGCGGTCTTTGATGGGAATATGGAAAGCATTTATTATAGCCCCTGCAGTCCCAAAGACCATCGTTAGATAGGTAGCGGCATTGTTTATTACTAAAGTCGTTTCTTACTAACTTGAAGTCCCTTTTGAATCGTCCATTCGTCCATTCAAAGAGTTTGTGACATTTGGTCACCATAGATCGTATTATGACATTTTGTAGCGTTTTGTTACTTGCGTAGAGACAGATGAATTGCAAGTTACAATTTCTTTTAATTTTTTTACTTTGATGGTTGTAATCCCATTAAGTTATGTTTTTGATTTAAGTGCACGATACATCAGTACATAAGCAAAAATAAACTAAAAATAAAATATTTTACTACAAGTTTTGCAGAAGTCGAAACTAAACGCAATTGAATACTCAATCAACTCAAATTCGTATCGAGTAATTAACACTTTCAATATTTATTACCTAGTTTTATCTTAATAAAAAAGGAATTTTCGGAATTCTCGATGTTTTCTCTACATTTTGGTACACATGTACACCTCAAAGTGTACATACATGGGCAAAAATTAGTGGACTATTGGCAATCCTCAAGCTCCATTTAGCTAAACTCAATCATTTGTTCCGATTTAATTGTTGTACCTAAATCCTTGATTGTACAAGCAAACAAGCATATCTTGAATTAAATTTGTAAAGTCACTTTGTTTTTCATTGAAAAACGAGTTGTACAATTTCACAGTACGTCTAGCCATCGCCGGCAGATTGTAAACACATCTCACAGTGGGTCGAGCGAAGGCTCGAACACCTAAATAGAACCGTTTTCCCCCCGAAGGGTAGAAAACGAATATTTAGGTTTCAGCCGTAGCTCGACCCACTAAATTTGCTATTCTAGCCGGCGTGTGAGAAAAGTACTGAAGAGAAAAGCTAGTCGGCGATGGCACCCGCACGTACTTACATACCCTCATTGGAAATGTTAGGTGAATAATTGTATATAGGGTAGATGCACACTGCAAACAGGTGAAATTCAAAGGGTTAATCTCCCACAGTGGGTCGAGCTACGGCTGAAACCTAAATATTCGTTTTCTACCCTTCGCACAGAGGGACACGCTCCATACAAGGGCGGTCATAAATAGTTAAAGTCCTGTTACTATCAATACATTGTATTATTTTAGTGACTTATAGTTGTAAAAGTGTTTTAGGAACATTAAAATGAAAGAAGTACATGTATTTACGGAATAAAAAACGTTTACTTCAATAAAAAACAAATATAAACAATAACATACTTTTACCTAAATTTATCATGAACAAACACTTAAAAATTGGAATGTAAAACATATATTTTAAATAAAATAAGAGTCAAAACATTGATAACATTATTTAATTATAATAAAATAATAGAAATAAATAAATTAAAATTAATTAAATACAAAAAAAACAAAACAACTAACAAAATACAAATAAATTATTCTTATTCTAACAATATTAAACATGTAACAATTCTATTACACTTTGTGACAGAGTATTTTTCTTTTTAGGGGGAAGTTTCCGAAGACTTGTAATATAAGGATCTGAATGTAATAATAGTCGTTGTATTAAATCTTGATTGGTAACTTCACGTGACATTTTTCGAGTGTGACTTCGTCTATAAATTTTGATATACTTATTTGTCGCTTCAGCAGCTTCTTCGGAAAGTTCTCCTATAGATAACAATGCATAACTTATAATATCTGATTCATGTACGAGCACCTTGTGGACAGAAGCAGGAATGTATGCTGTTTGTAATGCATAGTCTTTAAACTTGCATTCATTAATTTTATGTCCAGTAGATAACGTTTGTAATATTACACAACAACGATCTATGAGATCCTTATTCAAACCTGTAATTTCAGCAGATACAGCTGATTCCAAAAAAAACTTCCTGGCCGTGTTTCCGTCGTTAGACGTCCCGCTTCCACCACTACGCGGCTTGTCAACTATTAAACCTAATCGTTCCCTAAACTGGGACTGTACATATTGTTTTTTATTTGATAACAATTGTTTATCACTATCTAGCCTAACTTGCCATTTTTTTGTGTCTAATCTATATGAAAGATGAATAAAATATTCGAAGAAACGTATCCAAGAATGTAGTGGTGATAATCCAAATTGGTATCTACTCTCTATTACAGGTTTTTGTAAACATTCGTCTATTTTATTCATCTCTTTAGGGGTAGCATTACATATATAACATCTACTTGTAGATGTTTCACTTAAAGCACTACAAATTTTACCATCTACCATTGAAAGCTGCAACTTATGAGAAACGACCAATTCACGATTGTCGATCTGAATAAAAGTAGGTTGCAAACTTTCAATTTTATCCTTAAAATAAGCTTCCTCTTGCAAAGACACTGCTGTGCTTTCTTTCAAAAATTGAAATCGAATAGGACGGCAGTACCTAGTGGAAGAGGGTCGAGGATTTTTCCATAAAATTTTACAATTATCTTCAGCTAATTTTACAATAATTTGAAGGGGTACATAAGATGTTACAAACAAACTACTATCTTCTAAAGTTGAATCTGAAAAAAATTGTTTGTATTCACTATGTCCAGTGCTGCCATCGAATCCCCATTTCCCAAGTAAAGAGATATTAGACAAACAATCATCAGGAATCTGATCTAAGACCTCTTTTTGAGATTCAAGGATTCGAGAAGCTGTGTGATCAAAAAGACTTTGTAATTCAACTTCAGCTGAAGACTCGGAAACAGTTATATTAGAAGGGTAACATCTCTGTTTCGCTTTAGTAATTTGTTGGTAACATGGTAATACATTAGGAGAAATCTTACTATTAACAAAGTTTTTAATTAATAAATACTGATGTTTTGTCAACTGAGCATCAGTCACAAGTGACAAGACATCATCAGTGCTAACTCTAGATATACACGAATCGAATGAACAGTCTGAAACATCAAGCAATGCACTCACAGTAGAATCATCAGACTTTGACAAATCAGCTACTCTCCGACGTTTAGTCCTTTTACTACATTGCGTAAAAGGTTTTCGAGGACGACCACGTGAATGACACGGCGACGTTTCAGACGGAGTACATTGCTTATTGTTTTTCACAAGTTGAATTTTTTCAATAACATTAAACCAATCGGAATTCTTATATAAAAGCTTGGTTTTATCCCTATTACATTTTTTCCAGAATCGAGCAATAGCTTTACATAAATTATTAACAATTTTCTCTAAATAATGAATATCAATGTTCTCAGCATCGTCGTTCACAGTAGTCAACAAACTTTGTAGGACTTGACGACACTTTTCCGAGTCATTATTGGTATTGACAGTTAGCCATATTTCAAGAATATGCATTCTTGAAAACGAGCATATATATAAATTACCTAAAACAAAAAAAAACGGTTAAAATTCAGTCACAAAACCTACACAAAGCACTAAGACTAAATAAACTAATTTCGTAGCAAATGCTACGAGATAATCTGGCAACCGTAGCACCCTTGTCATCGCCAAAAGGGCAGATAAGGGCAGCCAAGTTTTAATTTTCCTAAGATAAGAAAGTCTAAAGATTATGGTGCAATATACCTCCATAGTCGGAGCGAGTGGGAACATATTTAAAAGTTTATTCAAACTTTGAATATTAAAATATAATACTCCAAGAAAAGTCGCCTCGTAGCAATGACATACTAAAGAAAATATATACTAAGATACAATTAAAATAAAAATATTAATTATTACATACCCTGTTCTTGGATATCCATTTCAGAAAAAACTCACACAGCACTCACAGGTCCCGCAATGACAACAAATGACGTCACGCTTTTTAATGACTCACTGATAACAGTATTTACGATTGGCGATGCGCTCTCTTTGAATGCACAATAGATAATGAAGGCGCACTCTAATTACTGACCTATTTATAGTTTCAGAAGGTACCGCAACTATCCAATGTAACGACAAGGAATAAAATGTAAAACAAGAAAGCAGGTTTTTAAGATTTATGACCTATGGATGTCCCACAGTGCTTCGGGGGGAAAACGGTTCTATTTGCGCAAAATAAGTAGGTAAATGTTAACATTGGCATAATATAAATTAATTGCATTTCTTATTTAAAATTATACAAAACATCGAATTAATAAAATAACGATAAACCGCTACTGACTTCCATATTTTATTTTAATAGAAATAAATAGAAAGAATGAAAAAAAATATGAAAAATTAGCTTTTCATGGATTAGTATACCTAGTACGTATTTCGATAAAATCAGCCCATCAGTATGGCCACCCAAACACGAATGTTGTGTTTTGGTGATCGTCCTACGCGGGCTGGCTGACCCATTTTTTTATTAAGTAGTGGAATAAGTAGATTTTCTCTCGATTCTGAACAAATTAATTTCCAATTTTGCACAATTTAATTGGCACATTGTAGGTAATACACCTACATACGAACGCCCAACGTCAAAAACCTCATCACCGTAAGAGACTGAGGCGAGGCATGAGTGGCATGACTGAGGTAAGAGTCAAGAGATGTTGCCGATGTTGGTGACTCAATCAAAGACGTCATCTCATCTTTAGACTAATTCTCTCTAATCTGTGATCTCATCTAATGTCACTATGATTCGGTCCGATTTTTATCGCGCTTAGTGATTTTTAGTGATTATAACTATTTTTGTTAGACGGAACGCGGGGCTCGTCAATCGGAACGCGAGGACGTTTTTCTCGATGCGATCAAGGTGCGTTCCGAATGAGCTTATAGCGATGAGGGTGGTGTGAGCGCTCACAACTGACCCCTTAGAAACGTTTCCGCAGTCGTATCGCAGAAAAAATATATGGGGAAGACATTAGGTGCGGAAAATATAGAGTGACGTTGTCACATGCTAATGTCATTTCCATACATTTTTACTGCGGAAAAGTTAGCGTGTGGTTTTAATCTAAGAGGGCTGCCCCCTAGACAAATGCTACAGGCTAACTTTTCCGCAGTCGTTCCTTAGAAAAAATGTATGGTGACGACATTAGCTGTGGAAAAAATAAGCTGTCATGTTGTTGTGTTTGAAGTTGTCATTTCCATACATTTTTTCTGCGGAACGACTGCAGAAAAGTTAGCGTGTGGCATTTGTGTTGTATTTTTTAGGGTATGAATTTTCCTAGGGTATTTTTTGGGATAATTGTTGTTGACTCGGCATCAACATAAACGATGAGTACATGACTCACCTTCGTTTTGCTAATGATATTGTAATAATGGCTGAGACCGTGGAAGATCTAGGCGTAATGCTCGGAGACCTCTGTAGAGTTTCCCAATAAGTGGGTTTTAAAATGAACATGGATAAGACTAAGATTATGTTAAATTCCCATGATGCACACTCCTGTGAATGTTGGAGACTCTACGCTGGAAATTGTTGACGAATATGTTTACCTGGGGCAAATAGTGCAGCTCGGTAAGTCCAACTTCCAGAAAGAGGTAAATCGACGAATCCAACTCGGCTGGGCAGCGTTCGGGAAGCTACGTAGTATATTCTCGGCCCATCTGCCGCAGCCGCAGTGTCTCAAGACGAAAGTCTTTAATTCTTGCGTGTTGCCAGTGATAACGTACGGAACTGAGACGTAGCCGCTTACAATGGGTTTCATAAGAATGCTCAAAGTCACTCAAAGGGCAATAGAGAGGGCTATTTCTCTGCATGATCACATCAGAAATGATGAGATCCGTAGAAGAACTAGAGTTACCGACATAGCCCAAAGAATTACAAACCTTAAATGGCAGTGGGCAGGATACATCGCTCTTAGGACTGACGGCCGTTGGGGTGGAAAGGTCCTCGAGTGGCGGCGGCGTACCGGGAGACACAGTGTTGGTAGGCTCCCTACAAAGTGGACCGACGATCTGCAGGCCTATTCGCTAACTACGGTTGGTAACTAGAGCTACCTATTGTACGGGGTTCTTCTAGGGGTTCACTAAGGATACACCTTCGACTCGAAGACACGTTTATTATGAGCACAGAGATACAGTAGTATTGTTGTTCGCAGACAGTTGGAAGCGGAACTAACTGACAATCCGATCCGCACAAATATTTATACAACTAGAGAGAACAAAATAATTAAAACTACCTTATATCTAAAACAATATAAATTACAAATTTACAGGAAGGTATTTACAAAATTGCCAAAAAAGGGTGTATTGCATAGGGCGATGAGCGCGTCGTTAACACTCCCCACCCCAGTGCTGATACAGCACTAATCCACCAGTGAGATGGGTGCGACGCGCGCAACCGATCTTTGCCGAAGTGTATCGGTCTTAGTTTTAATGTCTACGACCCGAATACGCCCGTCCTTGCCAGGATACACTTGTGCGACAAGTCCCTTTTGCCACATATTACGTGGGGCATTAGGATCTACGACCAAGACCAGGTCACCTACCTGTAAAGGTTTCTGTTCTGCGTTCCACTTTCGCCTTGGTAGCAGCTCTGGTAGGATTTCCTTTACCCATCGCTGCCAATACATATCGGCCAATCTTTGTGACTTACGCCATAACTTATTGAAGTGTAAGTCAGAGTCATCAAATCGCCCGAGTGCAGGTAAATTTGATGAACCACCAATAAGGAAATGGTTCGGAGTTAATGTTTCGGCATCACCAGAGTTAACGGAAACGTGCATCAAGGGGCGACTGTTAACTATGTTTTCTACCTCAGCCATCAACGTGGTTAAAACTTCTTCCCTTGGTGCCCGCTCCTTGAGTATAGCTCGAAGTGAAGTCTTGACGCTACGAATAAGTCGCTCCCACGCCCCACCCCAATGTGGGCTTAGAGGCGGAATAAAATTCCAACGTACAGCGTTATTCGTAGCTTCACGCCTCAACGGCCCATAGTCAAGTTCCTTAATTGACTTACGTAGCTCCGTGTTTGATCCCCGCAAATTAGTGCCGTTGTCCGAGTACAGGTGGCTTGGCCACCCCCGCCGCGCTGCCATACGTCGCAAAGCCATGATGAGTGCGTCAGCACTAAGCGAGTTCACCAACTCGATATGCACGGCGCGGACTGTGAGACAAGTGAACAAAACACCGTACCTTTTCTCTCGGCAGCGACCCACTGTTATATCCATTGGGCCGAACAAATCTAAGCAGCAATGACTGAAGGCTCGTTGGTGGTGAGCCATCCGAGCTGGTGGAAGGTCACCCATTCTCGGCACCAGTGGCTTACTCTTGCTTATGCGACAAAACATGCATTTAGACACAACATGCTTAACTGTTGGCCGCAACCTAAGCAACCAGTATCTCTGCTTTATGTCGTTGACAACGGTTTCTTGATTTCCATGCGCTGCTTTGACATGGTAATGTCGCACAAGAAGCCGCGCCACGGGATGACGACCGTCCAATATTATAGGTCGCTTCATTGCAACACTTACGTCGGCCACAGCATCAATACGACCGCCCACACGCAGAAGACCATGCTCATCGATGACCGCCGACAACGTAAGTAGCTTACTCGTGCGTGGTAAGCATTTACCTTTTTTTATTTCAGCTATCTCCTCGGAGAATGACTCGGCCTGCGCGTGCATCAGAAGCAGACGCTCGGCGCGCACCATGATGGAGCAATCATCTTCATTGGTAACCTTCTTACATTTATTTATAAATTTTAGTACCGCAGCTGTAGCCCTTTGTAACGTTGCAGCCACGATGAAAACCTCTCAGCATCAGGAACAGGCAAGGTATGTGAGTCACTTTTGTTAATCATAGCAACATGCTTGGTATGTAACTTACATGTTTCAGGTACCACATCCAACGGCCACATCTGTTCATCGCCGAAAAAAAATTGAGGTCCATGAAGCCACTCACCATGAAATACAGATTCATCAAATGTGTCTCTGGTAGCCAAGTCAGCAACGTTAAGTCTGCAGGCGTAGCACGGACCGTGGACAAAACGGGACAAGAGACAAATTACATGTTTCTTCTCGCTCTCTTATATAACAATGAAGTGAGACGGGACGAAGGTTTGTCACTTTCTCTTCTATAGTCCACGCGCCGTGCTAGGCCTGCTGGTGGGAATATATCTCCATTCATTAACGTTCGTTAAGTCGTCAATCTCACCAAGCCTATTTGCTACGAAAGTTTTATATGTACGCGTGTTGTTTCTTATCCAGTGTAGAACAGTACTAGAATCGCACCAGAAATAACGTCGCGTGGCTTTTATTTTGTGTTCCTTAGCAATAGAGTCTGCTAACCTTGCTGCCATCAAAGCCGCCTGCTCGAGGAACGGTAACATGCTTGACGGGTAAAACTCGACATCTACTTGCGATAAATGCAACAAATACTTTACCATTATAAAACCAACGCCAATACGCCACTGCACACATCGCTTTCGAAGAGGCATCACAAAAAACGTGCAATTGTAGTTGATTGTACGCACTCTTTGTTGTCGTAGCATCCAATGAATTCGTAGCCACATCGCTCGTCGTAGCAGCCGTCGTAGACGCAGGCAGACGAGGGGAAGGATGCGGCGAGGCGAGGGGCGATACATCGCGCTGACGTAGCCGACTCGACGGGGCTTGCGCCGCCGCCGCCGCGCTATTGCTTACCATATTTGCTGTCTCTGTCGCGCCCGCGCCCACGGTCGGCATATAGCACCTAGGTATATGCACATTGTTTACTACCTTTAGTAGGTCTATCCAAGCGCACCACTTCTTGTGGATATCGTCGGGAATTGCGTCGTCCCAACCGATATTTAGCCTCCATGTGTCCTGTAGCATTATTTTCCCCTGAATGGTAAAAAGAGCCAAAAAACCAAAATCATCAAAAATCGACATAATTACCCGAAGCATAAGTCGTTTAGTCGGCTGCTCTTTCCCTTGTATAATGCTATCAGGAATTCGCTTGAGAGATACATCGAAACCTAGTTCATCTGTACCTGGATACCACAACAGCCTAAGTGTCCGTTCGCCTTCGGACTTCTGATCAATTTCGAACCTTACCGCTGCGTTGCCTAAGGTTTCATTTGGCAGGCTCTCCAACACTGTGATGCTGTTGCTGCTCCAATTGCGCATTTCAAACCCTCCAGAGCTGTGTATATTATTAATATTTCTTACCATCTCGATAGCACTTTCCACATCCGGCAGACTTTGAATATAATCATCGCAATAATGCGAATTGATTATTGCGTCAACAGCGTCCGACAATGTCGATTGGAAGCGCTGTGAATTTTTATTTTTCACGAATTGCGCCACAAAAGGTGAGCAATAAAACAGCTATTAGAGGTGGATCCCTAATCATTTTACATAATGACTTACAGTTTAAAGAACGAAAAGACATAGTTTCTCTTTCCATTGAACGAATCATTGAGCTGTCATGTGTGGAACTTGATAATTTTATTATAATATGTGTATACAGACCCCCCTCTGGAAATTACTCAGAGTTTGAATCCAGTATGGAAGATGTATTAAGAATAGTATCTAGCAAAACTAAAAAAATCATTGTATGCGGTGACTTTAATATAAATATTTTAGAGGAATCACAATTATCTAGTAGATTTAACAAATTTATTTAAGTCATTTAACTTGAATTATATTTTTTAAGAACCAACCCGAATTACAGCTACGTCTACTACTTGCTTAGACAACATCTTTTGTAACTGTAATGTACAAGATAAGTTAATTATTAACTGCATTAATTCTGACCACAGCGGTCAACTAGCTTCGTTCGAGCACCATCATCATTTGTTCTATACGTGAGATTACCTGTAGACCTATAACCAAACGCGGGATAGAGAAATTTAAAAAAAATCTTGTTAATCAAACTGCAAATTTGTCGATCGAGGTGACGAACGCCAATAATCTCTATAATAATTTATTCCATGTAGTTAAAAATGAATGTAATGATATATTCAAGGAAAAGGTCATTAAAGTCAAAAACGTGAGTAAGAAATTCAGTGACTGGGCTACTCCGGGTATATACAAAAGTTGAAGGAAACTGTTTGACCTTTACGCTTTAAAAGTAACCTCTAGTGACCCCTCTTTCATAAATTATGTTAGGAATTATTCTCAAACATTTAAGAAAGTGTGCATGTCCTCAAAAGCTATGTACATAAGTAACAAAATCAGTTTATCTAAAAATAAAGTAAAAACCACCTGGAATATCATTAATCAGGAAACAGGTAAACTTAAAAGTACTGCAAATTCTTTCTCATTAGAAATCAATAATGAAACAATCAAATCAGACAAGGCAGTTGCCAATGCATTCGAAGACTTCTTCTCTCGCATACCCATAGAAACTACAAGTAGTCTCAACTCGTGTTCTGATGAAGCTGTAGCTCTCCTAGGGCAGAGTGTAGAGAGGTGCAACAAGGTTTTCAAATTTTGTCACATTGACGCTGACACTGTGCTAAAAACATTTCGTATGATTAGTACGAAAAAAACTGAAGATCTTTGGGGTATTTCGACCCACATAATCAAATCGGTTATAATAGAACTTGCCCCGCAACTCGCGTTGATATTCAATAAATGTATTGATGAAGGTTTCTTCCCCGACCTCATGAAGCATAAGCAAGTTAATACCATTATTTAAATCTGGGAATAAAAACGATCCTTCAAATTACAGACCAATTTCGATTCTACCAGCACTTAGTAAAATATTCGAAAAAATTGTATCTCAGCAGTTAAGAGATCATTTCACATGTAATAACATTTTTCATATGAACCAATTTGGTTTTACCAAAGGTCGTTCCACGACAGATGCTGGAGTTGCACTTCTCAAACACATTTTTGCCGCTTGGGAGTGTAAACAAGATGTGATTGGTATATTTTGTGACCTGTCGAAGGCTTTCGACTGCGTTAGTCACCAGACTCTTTTAAATAAACTCAAACATTATGGTGTCACCGAAAAAGCAATTAGCCTTATGGAGTCTTATTTGTCCAATAGGGTCCAGAAAGTTGTTATTAGCAAAACTGAGTCTGTTGGTGCATCTATAACTATGGGTGTACCTCAGGGATCGATATTGGGACCTTTGCTTTTTTTAATTTACATTAATGATCTCCCACATTTCACTAACAATCTGTGCGATACAGTACTATTTTCAGATGATACTTCTTTAATATTTAAGGTTGACAGAGGTAATGAAAATACTGACGTTGTAAATAGTACTCTTTCTAATGTATTGCATTGGTTCACAATTAATAACTTATCATTAAATTCAAATAAAACTAAATGTATAAAATTTTCATTGCCAAATGTAAGGAAAGTGGATACTATTGTGGAAATGAATAATCAAATTATTGAATTCATTGATTGTACCAAATTTTTGGGCATTACATTAGATTCACGTTTGCAGTGGGATCCACATATTGAGTCCTTGGCAAACAGACTTAGTTCTGCAGCATATGCAGTTAAAAAAATAAGACAACTTACTAATGTTGAAACGGCAAGATTGATTTACTTTAGTTATTTTCACAGTGTTATGTCGTATGGACTACTACTGTGGGGATCGGCTGCTAGTATAGAAAGTATTTTTGTACTTCAAAAAAGAGCAGTTCGCGCTATTTATAATTTACGAACAAGGGATTCTCTAAGAGATTTATTTAGAGAAATTAATATATTGACCTTAGCAGGACAATACATTTATGAAAATTTGATTTATGTCTATAAGAATTATAATACATTTGAAACCAATTTCCACGTTCACCAGTTAAACACAAGAAATAAAAATAAACTTGCCGTTCCAACGTACAGACTCCAAAAAACTAGAGGCTCATTTATGGGGAAATGTATAACGTTATACAACAAAGTTCCACATAGTGTAACTGACTTGCCTTTTCATAAGTTTAAAGCGCATGTAAAAAAGACTCTAATAAGTAAAGGATATTATAAAGTCAACGATTATTTAAATGATGCCAATGCCTGGTGTTAATATGAA
This sequence comes from Schoenobius gigantellus, assembly GCA_963935595.1. Lineage (NCBI taxonomy): Eukaryota > Metazoa > Arthropoda > Insecta > Lepidoptera > Crambidae > Schoenobius > Schoenobius gigantellus. Next base: position 23,285,966 of record OZ012553.1, on the reverse strand, counting down.
GTTATTATTCGTTATAATGTCAATAATCGTGTTGTTGTGTATAGCTATTGATGTTAACAAATGTTGTTGGCAGAAAAGAACTGACACTGATTTTGAATTAGACTAAGTTATCAAATGTTTGGTAACAACATAATTTATTGTATTATGATTAATGTATACGTCTATAACTTATTTTTTGACATTTTAAGTGTATGTAAGCATACCGATTGTATTTTTTTTTTAAAGTTTCAATGACTATGTAACAAAACCAAAATTGTAAATGGCGATTTAAAAGAGGAGATAAAAAATTTGACCTTTCGAGTTTCTTGCCTGTTCTTCTCGAGAAGGCTCTCCCAATTTCCGAACAGGTGTAGATTCAACTTTTTTTTTTTTTCATTACTACTTGTATTTGCAGACATCTTGAGTAGGTATATTCAGGATGTATGCACATACAAGGTTAAATTTATGTTTCCTTTAAATTAGAATGTTTTGCTTTGTTTTGACGTCAATAAGTGCCTGTAAAGGCCTAAGTTGAATAAAGATTTTTGAATTTGAATTTGAATTAGCACCAAATATAAGTGACGTCATAGCACAAGTACGTACGGGTTCCGTTTCCGGTTACTGATAATTATGTTCCCTAAAGCGCAGCATTATACCAAAAAGTGACGACAGTAGGTCAGGACCCTTAAGTAAATAATCGTTCAAACACTTACCACTCGTGTTGCTCGCCGCGTCGAAGACAAGTCGCAGTTTTTTTTTTTTTGGGGTTGTCCACCCCAAAGTGTGGCAAGTATCAAGTCCTTGGCAGCACGCTGGTGTCTTGAACTTCCCTGGCGAAATCGTTTAAAAATAAATGATTAATTCTATCTTTATACCTTTCAGCATATCCCTTGTCCTTTGACATTTTTCTTTCCACCCCTTTCAGCCTTTGCAATGCGTTCGGCAGTGAATTGGGCATTACACTGTTGCTGTCCCGCCACGGCAGCCCCACTTCCCACCTACCGTCTATCAGACGTGTAGATTTTTCCAGCTGGGCGACGGCGCGTGCATCACCAGCATTCACCCGTGGCTTCCCGGACACTCCCATGGACTCTAGGGAAAAGTACCTTTTTACCATCTCGTGCAGTTCATCCGAGCCACGGTCATCGTGGTCAATTGTCGCCGTGGCAAGCGCGGAGTGCGCGGTGGGCAGCTGCTGGCGGTCGCCGGGCCCCGGGCACGGGCGCGGGCGCGGGACGCGCACACTTCCATGTAGGCACCAACCTAGGGGGGTGAGTGTAGCAGACGGCTCATATTTATTACCTAACAGTACATTTATTGGTAACAACAAGTGAAAGTTATCTTGCCCTATTAACATTTCGGGCTCGGTATCAACATTACACAATTCATGTTCAATATTACTCAAATATTTATATTTATTACAATCAACAACAGACAAACATTGTTTTGGTAAATTTAACTCAGGCACAGTACGCGCACGTACCGAATAAATCTTATTGTCCATACCGGAGAGCTTCACCGTAGCTACCGTGACATCACAAACCAGTTGGCTATCAGTCCACGCGCCGCAGATGCGCATTGATTCGCGGCGGCCACGCAGGCCGGTGCGCTCCGCAAGATTTGCACTTATTAAAGTCACTGACGAGCCGTCATCGAGCAACGCGCTTGAATCAATGATACCGTTAGCACTGTGTATACGTATAGGAACAACCTTTAATAACACTTTGCACTGATTCGTATTTACGTTTATCACTGACGCAGCCTGACCTTGACCCGTAGACGCAGACGACGAGACGGGCGCCGGCGCACATACAGGTATTTGCACGATCTACGCGGCCAAAAGTCCCAATAACAAAGTAATAATAACATTTGTAAAATCGAGTTCCACGAATAGATAACGAACTCGGAAAAAATACCCATGCTTTATTTACCTGCTACTGTGCACCCCCCACCCGTGGTATCAGTCGGAATTTGACCGTTTCACCAAGTGTACGTATCTGTTATCGGCGCTTTTCTAAACATTAAATTTCCAAAGTGGTTTTTTGTGTTATCGAGTTATTCTTACGAATTGAAAGTGATGGATTCTGATGGACAAGGTAAGAGACTTATAAACTATATAAACAAAGTTAGGATCAATTATCAAACTACATTTTCTTTTGTATAATAAAAATACTAATTTTAATTGCATGATTTCCTTCCTTTTTTTTTCTTTACTAGTATTTTTGTTTATATATCGGGGTAGATCAGGCTTTGGTTTTTTATTCACGTTATTACTTGATCCCTTCACGTACAATTACTACCTAATTTATCTCCGGAAACGTCCGGATAAATCCAGTTTTCAGGACTTAAAGTTATTTAGAGCAATTCCGTAAAAAATTGGAAATATAGTTTTTTCGATTTTACACAATGTTTATCTTTGTTTTACTTCCAGGGGGTACATCAGGAGTAAGGATTATGACCCGACAATACTTGTTGGACTGCATGGATAAAGAAAACTTGCCTAATTTAGATGCTAAATTAAACTATTTGCCTGTTCAATTAGTTTGTAGAAATAACAATAAAAAAGTTGTATGGAATAATCCTCAACGCCCTCTTCGCCGCGATTTTGTCGTCCTATAAGATTCCGTTTTATAAAAGAAGCAACTGATGTCACTGAAGAGGAAATAAGACATGTTAAAAGCGCTATTAGCGCTTTAGTTCCCACACAGGTTGACATAGAAGGGAAAAAGTTTTATTATGACCATGGTCGACGGAAAGGTCTGCAATGCGGCGACCGGTACGAAGTCTACAAGTAGATGTTACATTTGTGGAGCAACATCTAAAGATTTTAAAAAATTGGACTATAAAAGAGAACTCAATTTTCAAGCCCTTCAATTTGGCATGTCGGTGTTACACGCCAGAATTAGAATTTTTGAAAGCATCCTTCATTTAGCATACAAACTTAAAGTAAAAAAATACAAGAAAAGAAAATCGAAAGAGGAGAAAGATTTAGAAGATCAAGCTAAAAGAAAAATACAAAAAAGATTTCGCGTTGAAACAGGTCTAATAATAGATATGCCTAAATCCAATTTCGGAAATACAAATGATGGGAATACCAGCAGAAGGTTCTTCGAGAACCCGAAATTAGCCTCAGAAATAACTGGCATTAATTATGAGCTAATTTACAGACTAAAAGTCCTACTAGAAGCAATTTCGAGCGGGTTCCAAATTGATCCTGTGAAATATGAAAGATATGCTTTTGAAACTGCTCGTCATTATGTGAACCTATATGATTGGCATCCTATGACGACGCCAACAATGCACAAGATTTTAGTCCATGGCGCAGTCATTATCGAAAAGGCATTATTACCAATCGGACAGCTTTCTGAGGAAGCAGCTTAGGCTCGCAATAAACATTTTAGATGTTACCGCCAAGATTTTGCGAGGAAATTTTCCAGGGAAAGTTGTAATCAAGATATTTTCAACCGCCTTCTACTTAGTTCAGATCCTCTGCTCAGTAGCATGCGAACTATATAAAAAAAGAAAGCAGAAGCATTTTTGTCCGAAACTTTGGCCATGTTTGTATTTGCGGAATCCAATAATATGTCAGAAAATTCGTCAGAGAGCGACGAAGAAAGTCGAAATATTTAGTTTTATAATGAGATTTTTCTTTATACCTATTAAACATTTTTTTTGTATGGTAAATAAATGTTTTCAATGTAAAAAAAGGTTTTTTTATTTATTTACGTCGTTTATATACCAATTAAGCATTAAAATAATTTTGGCCGCGTAGATCGTGCAAATACCTGTATGTGCGGCGGCGGTGCAGGCAGCGCAGGCTCAGCGCGCACCCGCAGCTCGGCGCACCGCTGTGCCCCCGCGCCGTCGCCGCCGCGGCCGGGCGCTGTGTTCTCCCCGTGGCTCCTGCTTGTGTAATGAAGAAGTCTATGATGCTCCTCGCCACAACTATCTCTGTCACACGGCGGTGCAGTGCACGTTTGCCGTTCATGGCTTGATAGTAAACACTTATAACATAGGCCACTGCGTTTAATAAATTGCCATCGGACCTTGCGGAGTGATTTTTTGAATTTATTACACTCAGTAATTTTGTGTATAGACAATCGGCAAAATTGGCATTTACCATCAGAGTGTTCAGCTTGAAATAGCACACTTTGCAAGCGTGAAGTGTCTGTTTGTCGATTTTTCCTACAGTCACTTCTTTCATTGGCATAATAAATATTAGAAGTGGTTGACACTTTTAGTGCTTCCTCACTAAGGAAATCAGACAAAATCAACATTTTTGATCTATGCCCGTCTGTGATCAATGGAAAACTATAATCGGACCATTTTGACAACAAAAGCGGTGAAAACTTTGATAAAATAATATTAACAATGCTCATACCTTGCAAGTACTCTTCGCGCTTGATGGATCGCACCGCTTCGATGAAATTTTGAATTTTCACAGCAAATGGTATAATGTCCCTTTGGTAGTCTGATCCAATAGGCTGCAACTTCTTGATGTCTAGAATTATTTTGTGTACTATGCAGTCAGGGTTTCTAAATCTGATTTCCAGGGTCTTCATAATTTTGTCCGGTGATGTGGCGCTTATCAGCATACCTGAGACTGCATCTTTAGCAGGTCCACGCAGGCATTTTCGTAGTCGCCAAAGATTTTCTTGTGCGCTAAACTTGCATACCTCCGTCGATTCTTCGAACGCCATTTTGAATTGCAGCCACTCCAATGGTTCGCCGGAGAACTCGGGTAATTCTCGGGGCGTAGATATTCGGCTCAATAGGTTGGCGTTGGGTCCATTGTTGACGGAAGCAGTAGCAAGATCCTTCAGAGCGCTGGCGAGCATTTGAAGAGTAGGATCACATGTGGTCGGCGGAGCCGGCGCGGTGGGTAATGCGCGACTCGGGCCGGGGTTTACAGGGACAGCTGGCGGTCGGTGAGACGTACCAGGCTCGCGAGCTTCCTCCCCGGGCTGGCTGCGCTCCAGCCAGTCTTCTACCTTGCAGCGGACACTATTATTGTCCTCCTCGAGTGAACTGTATTCCGTATCGTTCAGTTCCGCTAGGTCTGCCTGTAGCTGTTTGTTTAGCAGCTCAATCTGTATCTTGGCCGTTTTAGCCGCGGCTTCCAATTCCAGCCTTCTTCTTTGCACCGCCAAGGAACGCGTCGATGAGCGTTTCGACTTCGCCGTATTTTTCGTGGCAGCGGGTAGTGAGGTTTTTACTTCGGTAAATGGCGGTGGCAACATAACGGTTTCGCATTTGAAACTGTTACCGGGCAATTCTTGAGCTGGTGTGGTGCTGGGCACTTTTTCGGCGTTTTGTGAAGAACTTTCCAGAATTCCACGGCTTTCTTCCTGCTGATGCTGACGCTCTTTGCGCGACGTGTTTCGCGTGACGACCATCTTCTGTGGTGTATAGAACATTGATCCGGCCGAAGACCACTTTGTACGGGGTTCTTCTAGGGGTTCACTAAGGATACACCTTCGACTCGAAGACACGTTTATTATGAGCACAGAGATACAGTAGTATTGTTGTTCGCAGACAGTTGGAAGCGGAACTAACTGACAATCCGATCCGCACAAATATTTATACAACTAGAGAGAACAAAATAATTAAAACTACCTTATATCTAAAACAATATAAATTACAAATTTACAGGAAGGTATTTACAAAATTGTCAAAAAAAGGGTGTATTGTAGGGCGATGAGCGCGTCGTTAACAGCTATCATTTTTGAAAGACACTTTATATCCATTACTGGTTAAGTGATCTTATCTGTTACGGCAGCGTTCATAATAGCAGTAATGGATGTTAAGTTTCTTTCAAAAATGACAGTTCTAGTTAGCAACCGAAGTTACAGAATAGGCCTGCTGGTGAAGGTCGCAGGAAGCCGCTGGATGCGGGCGGCGCAGGACCGATCGGTATGGAGATCCTTGGACAGGCCTAGTCCAACAGTGGGCGTCTCTTGGCTGAAATTATGAAATTATTGTTAACGTAAATCTGAATAAGTGCATGGTACAACGTGCGATTACATTTATTTATAGAAGTGTTAACAGCAATAAAATAACTATAAACGGAATTCGATGCCGAACGCGATCATCACAGATTTTGTTTCTTGAACGTGTCTCTCTCTAGTGTAGATGGTATGATATTGGATAATATTTGGTTGGAATGTTTTGTATTCTGTTTTTAGTTGTTGTGAATAATGGCATCATCTAGTTCTGGTGTTACGCGTTCAGGTGTGGTAACTTTTATTGCTATAAATGTGTCAATAATAAAAAAAATATATATGTTATGGCTTTATTTGTAAACATAGAAAAAAATGAGATTTCATTTAGGATATTTTAAAAATATAATACAGATTCTAGGGTAAATTGAGACCAGGCCTGGGGTAAAGTAAAAATCTGAGCTGGCAACACTGCAGAACGCACATCGTCAGAAGCGCGTTCAGTGGGGCTAGCACGCAAGAGAATCGAAAATCGAATCGAAATCCGAATCGAGGAGTTTGTATGGCAATTTTATTAGCGCCACGGGGCGGTGAGTAGCAGAACTAATAAAATTGCCATACAAACTCCTCGATTCGGATTTCGATTCGATTTTCGATTCTCCTGCGTGATAGCCCCACAGAGCCTTCGCGCGAAGTACAACTTTTCGCTCTAACCCCGTTCAATGCCTTTGAGCGTGACGCTCGGGTGAAACAACCGGCCCGTCAAGACCTTAGAGTGTCAGAGCGAGTTACAACCAAACAACCATCGAATTTGAATGGTTGTAAAACGCTCTATTACTGAAATATTCTTACGTGATTGGATGATATTGGAGGCTGTTTTAGCGCAAGATTGGAGTTTCACTTTAATAAAACTCAGATTTTTGAACAGCAGTATAATTTCGATGTTTTCAATACAATTATTTCGTGGCAAGTGAAGTGCGCACCATCTACCGTCGCGCTTTATATAACTTTGACAAGATGTGTTAAATAAGTAATTACAAAATAGTGAACTAGGTGGCGCTCGGCGTCAACATAACCTCCCCGCCTTGAAAGACGTCACTTTCAATCTTGAAGCTCATTCGCAGAAGGCAGAGGGCAGAGCCGAACCACAGCTCGACGCATGCAGCCTGTAGTTGTCTTGATGTCTGCCACACGAGGAGTCCCATCAGAGCCAGGATATAAACGCACGACTCGACCCATGCGCCAGTTCAGTGGGGCTACGTTATCCTCTTGCAGCAGTACCATATCTCCAATATTCAATTTTGCAGTATTTCTTCTCCATTTAGTGCGTTGTTGTAACTCTGATACATATTCCTTTTGCCATCTCTCCCAGAAATGATGTCTAATTTGCTGAAGCCGGGCATATCTCTCCAGATTGTTCTTTGACAAGTCTACGGCTGAAGTGGGCAAGTCATTTAGAGGTTTGCCGATAATAAAGTGCCCAGGTGAAAGGGTAAGGAGATCATTAGGAGATGAGGACATAGGACATAGTGGTCGACTATTTAGAATGGCCTCCACTTGTGCAAATAAAGTGGTAATTTCTTCGAAAGTTAAGTGGGTATTACCCATGACTCTTTTTATGTGTTATTTGGCTGACTTAACCCCTGCTTCCCAGATCCCGCCGAAGTGAGGCGTATAAGCTGGTATAAAATTAAACTTTATTCCTTCCATTGACGCAAATTCAGCAAGAGACGCGTTATTTAATTTCAAAAAATTACTGATATCCTTTGCAGCTGCGACAAAATTCCGACTGTTATCAGAAAATATTTCTGTGGGTTTTCCACGGCGGGCTACGAATCTACGAAGGGTCATTATGTATGCTTCCTTAGTTAAGTCACTAACTGGCTCCAAATGAACACATTTAAATCGCAGACAAATAAACAAACATAAATAGCATTTTATTAATTTTGCACCACGTCAAACGGGCCAGCGTAATCCACACCAACGGAACTGAAAGGGAAATCAACAGAAATTCTATTTTTAGGTAAGTTTCCCATTTTAGGGAATATTGTTTTACCCCGCATACGGGTACAAATCACACATTGCTTTACAACACGCCTCGCAAGTTTTCTACCGTTAATAGGCCACACTCTCTCTCTAACAGTAGATAACAGCAACTGCGGGCCTGCATGAAGGTTTTTTAAATGTTCTTGTTCAAAATATAATTTTGTAAGATGATGAGAAGCATCAAGTAGTATGGAATGGCGCTTATCATAGGAATAGTCAGAATTATCTAATCTGCCACCGACTCTAATTAAATTTGTATTTTTATCTAAATATGGAGACAATGCTAAAATATTAGATTTAGGTTCTAACTCTTTGTCAGTCACTAAGGTTTTGTATTCATTTGGAAATGTCTGCCTTTGTGCAGTACGACACAATAAATTGAAAGCATTATTTAGCTCATCAACTGCTAATACCCCTAAATACCTTTTATGTCTATTTTTAGGATTAGCATTATGAAGGAATCGTAATATATAGCAAAATATTCTTTGAATTTTATTAAAATTTGAATATAATTTGAAGTCAAATAAGGGTTCTTGTGTGGTGACTGCAATAACCTTTATCTCTGGTATCTCGACATTTTGGGTTTTGGTCAATGTGGGCCAATCATCTTCCCTAAGTCTAAGAAACGGAGGACCCTTCCACCAGAGGCTATTTTGCTGAAGCTGAGATGCATTCATACCTCTTGAAATAATATCAGCTGGGTTAGCGTCTGTAGGACCAGGACCCACGGTCTGAAATATCTATAATTTCTGCTATTCTATTAGCAACAAATGTTTTTAATTTACTTGGATCGCCGTTGATCCAACACAAAACTATATTAGAGTCGCACCAGTGTACAATACGTGTAGGTACGTATCTAATTGATTCTAAAATGCTTTTAGTCAATCTGGCTCCTAATAGAGCTGCACAAAGCTCGAGGCGAGGTATGGTTGTAGGCTTAAGTGGTGCTACCTTTGATTTGGAACATAATAATCTTACTGTAATATTACCAGTGCCATCCATTGACCTTAAATAAATGCAAGCTCCGTAGCCATCTTGTGAGGCATCGCTAAATGAATGAAGTTCTATTGCCACTGGTGAATCACACAAAACTCTACGAGGGATGCGGAAATTAGACAATTTAGGTAAGTTACTAGCAATTTCATACCATTTTTGCTTAAGGTCCTCCGGTAATGGCTGATCCCACTCTACACCCTTCAACCACAATTTTTGAAGTAACATTTTAGCTTGAATTATACATGGACTGACTAATCCCAGCGGGTCGAACACACGAGAAGAGTTAGATAAAATTGTTCGCTTGGTAATGTTTTCATTTTCTATCGGAATTTTGACGGGAAAATAAAATTCATCATCGGTAGGAATCCAGCCCAGGCCGAGAGTGCTCGAGGACTCACTAAAGGTAAGCCTTTCACTATTATCAATTTCTATATGCTCAAATAATGACGGTAAGTTAGTTTTGTATTTACGTAATTGGAAACATGCTGAACTTAGGGCTTCAGACACGGCCTTTTGTATGTACCGTAATTGAGTTTCATCATTAGCGCCTAAAATTGCATCATCAACATAGAAGTCCTTTTGTATAACATTTTTTATTAATTCATCAGGACATTCTTCGCCTATCTGCCAAAGACATCTCGTGCTAAGGTAACTCGCACTTGCGGTGCCGTAAGTGAGAGTACCTAATCGCAATGTTTTGATCGGCAGTGATTCATCTTCTCTCCATAATATTAATTGCAAATTGCAGTCATTTTCGTGAACTGCTACTTGACGGTACATTTTTGCGATGTCACCTGTCAAGAGGTATTTATGTTGGCGTGCTCTTATCAAAATGGAGAAAAGAGAATCTTGTAGGTTTGGGCCGACCATTAAGATGTCGTTGACAGAATAGCCGGAGGATGTCGGAGCTGAGCCATCGAACACCACTCTCAACCTAGTAGATTCACTGTCTTCTTTAAAAACAGCATGATGACAAAGATAATAACATGAATCTGGAATTGGAGTTGTCACTTCTGATAGATGCCCCAAATCAGAATATTCACGAATAAATTCTGTATATTGTACCTTTAGTTCTGGATTTTTTCTAAAACGTCTTTCAAGACTTAACAATCGTTTTTTTGCTAATGTATATGAATCTCCAAGACAGTCAGGTGAGCTCTTTAGTGGTAGCTTCACACAAAACCGACCTGTTTCTAACCTTTTTGTGTTGGCTATAAAATGCCTTTCGCAAACAATATCATTTGGACTTTGAACCTTCTTTGGAGGAAGTTCTTCAAGTTCCCAGAATTTGCTAAGTGTTTTGTCAACATTACAATTTGAAAAAATGGCACAATTAGCCTGTATGTTATTTGGATGTGGGGGTTGAAGCATGGGACCAGCAATTATCCAGCCCAGCTTTGTTTTTTGTAACTTCGGTTTGTTACATCCCAAAGAGCGCTGTTCACTACTTAAAATGTCCCAAAACAAATCTGCACCAATTAAAATTTCAATTGGGGCAGGATCATAGAAACTGGGATCGGCTAGTATAATATTTTGCGGAATATGCAAATTTTGTAAAAGAGACCGGTGACTTTGGAATGTCTCCTGTAAGGTCATTTAGTACATAACAAGACATTTTGACATTGTAAGAGCTGTTGATTGACTTTAGATGTACAATACAACTGTGCTCAACCTTATTGCAATTATTATTCCCAATACCTATAATATTAATAGCCTCTAGTGATTGGCATGGTAAATTTAGTCTTTTTTGTAAAGATCTGCTTATGAAAGATGATTGACTTCCACTATCCAAAAGAGCCCTAACCCTCTCGGTCTTATTATTTACAGGGTTGACAGCATCTATCATTGCTGTAGACAGAATTGTTGGAGAGTTTGGTATAAACTCTATGGTAGCTTTAGCTTGTCACTATGTTTTTTGAAATTGCTGTACATTCGTTGTGTTCTACTTCTATACAATATAGAACTTCATCCCGAGACATATTGTTTAATTCACGGCTTTTCCAACTTGGTAGCAGAATCGTGTGCGTTTACCAGTGCAAAATGGCTAATTCCAGTGTTGTTGTGCCATTCGTGGAAAAATTATCCGGTATGCAGAATTACGCTACATGGAAATTCACGATGAAAATGGTGCTTATCAGCGATGACCTGTATGAGTGCGTAACAGCCGACGAAAGTGGTAAGGCCTCATGCAGTGACCGGAAGAAGCAGGAGAAGGCTCTGGCGCGGATATGCATGTCAGTTCAACCGTGCGTATTTTCCCATGTTAGAAACTGCGAAACAGGGTTCGATGCTTGGCACAACCTACGGAGAGCTTACGAAGACAAAGGTTTGAGTAGGAGATTAGGCCTATTACGTACGCTCTTTGGGTTGAAGCTCGAGCAGTTTTCTGATATGGAGGCATACATCAATAAATTATGCGATGTTGCGCAACAATTGAGCGACATTAATACTCCTCTCGAGGATGAGTTCGTGGCGGTAATCATGTTGAGCGGTCTCAGAAAAGACTACGACCCGCTCATCATGACACTAGAGCATTCGTCAATTAAGCTCAGCAGCGATCTTGTTAAAACAAAATTACTACAAGAGACGATACGCAGGGAGAACGTGACGGATGAAAATGCTCAAGTTTCGGCGTTGGTAACTCGTAAGCCACCTAAATGTTATTATTGTAAGCAGGTGGGTCACGTGGCTAATAACTGTGTTAAGAAGAAGGCGACCCCAAAACCTAACTCTGGAGCGACCGCTAGGACCAGTTCTGAACCAGGAGTTCGTTGCAGAACGCAGCAGAATAAGCCGAAGGACAACGCCATGATGATGTCAGCATTATCTATCGATGTGAAGCAGGATGGCTGGTACGTTGATTCGGGGGCATCCTGTCACATGTGTAACAACAAGGACGTCATGACAGACTATGAAGAGCTTCCAAGCAATTTACAATTGCATGTCGCAAATGGCAACAAACTATTTGGTATCGGCAGCGACAATGTACAAATTGAAGTGGAAAGTGGTATACGGACTTTAAGCAACGTTGTATATGTGCCAAATCTATCATGTAATTTGATATCTGTCAATGTTTTGACACAAAGGCATTTTCGAGTTATTTTTAAATCAGATTTGTGTAACATTTTAGAAAATAATTTTACTGTTGCTATTGCAAAACGTGGAAAATCTGGTTTGTATAAATTAGAATCAGAGTTTGCGTCCGTAAAACCAAAGTCGGTTGTCATGACTACAAATGTGTTGTCAAAGTCCAATTTTCAGCAAAATCTTAAGTCTAGTGAAATACAAGATTCACAGGGATTGTGGCATCGTCGCCTTGGTCATCTTAATGCTCGTAGCATGAACCTTTTGCGAAATGGTATGGCGAGTGGCATAAATTACGACTCGAGCTACGATCAGTGCATAGCATGTATCGAAGGTAGGTCTGTTCGTTTACCTTACGCAAAGAAATCTTTTTCTCGTGCTAAAGAGGTATTAGGCCTGATTCACACTGACTTGGCCCTATGCCTGTAGCGTCATTGGGTGGTGCACGATATATGTTGACTTTTATAGATGATTTTTCCCGTAAGACTTTTTGCTATTTTATTTCTTCTAAAGACAAAGTTTTTGAATGTTTTATTAATTTTAAGGCCCTTGTTGAAAACGAAACTGATAAAAAGATTAAGGTTGTTAGGAGTGACAATGGGGGTGAATATGTGAACAATAGGTTTAAGAAACTTTTTTCTGAGTGCGGTATTAGACACCAAAATACAGTGCCGCATTGTTCACAGCAGAATGGCGTAGCGGAGAGAGCGAATCGCACTATAATTGAGGCTGTGCGATGTATGCTGTTGGATGCAGAGTTGGATCAACGTTTTTGGGCGGAAGCTGCCAACACTGCGGTGTACATTAAGAATCGCTCTCCTACAAAAGCTGTCAAAGGTTTGACACCGAATGAATGTTACTCTGGAGATAAGGTAAATATTTCTAATTTACGAGTTTTTGGATGCTTAGCATATGCTGTTCAACACAATCGAAAGAAATTAGATGCAAAAAGCAAACCATACATCTTTGTGGGATACTGTGAAAACACGAAAGGATATAGATTATTAGATCCTCTCGCTTTTAATGATTGCACTATTGCTAGGAATGTGGTCTTTGTTGAAAATAAATTTTTCAATGACTTATCTCGTGATGGTAGTAACAGTAGTCAACCTCCGCCATACATTATCATTGAAAAAGCAACAAACAATGATGAACAATCTCAGGAAAGTAATGCTACTGATATTTCTGAACAAAACAGTCCAGAACCGAGTTCTTCTTTTAGTTCAGCTGATCATCTTTCTGATGAAACATATGAGCCAGGTGTAGATTTTGAATCGGATGATTCTAGAGCAGCTAATGAGGAATCACAATTATTTTTATCTGCTTTCTTAACTGGTGAAACAGTTGTCAGCGATGAACCAAAAACGGTTCAAGAGGCCTTAAATAGTGAGGAGGATGAGCAGTGGAAGTCTGCTATGAAAGATGAGTATCAGTCATTTTTAGACAATAAATGTTTTTCTTTGTCTGATTTACCAACAGGTGTAAAACCTGTCAAATGTAAATGGATTTTTAAGAAGAAAAGAGGGCTTAATGATGAAATCTTGCAATATAAGGCACGTTTAGTAGCCAAGGGATTTACGCAGCGACAAGGTATTGACTACTTTGAAACGTTTTCGCCAGTTGTTCGTTATGAAATTATAAGAATGTTGTTAGCTGTTGCAGCTGAATATGACATGGACATTGATGTCATGGATGTCAAAACAGCTTTCTTGAACGGAGATTTGAAAGAAACTGTGTATATGGAAATTCCGGAAGGATTTGAAATTGGAAAAGGTGAAAACAAAGTGTACCGTTTGCATAAATCTGTGTATGGTCTGAAGCAAGCCCCCAAGGCATGGAATGAAAAGATTAATCATGTTCTTGTAAATAAACTAAAGTTCAAACGATTGTCTTCTGAACCATGCGTTTATACTCGTAGGCAGAATGTTAAATTAATTATTATAGCATTGTACGTTGATGATTTAGTCCTTTTCTCGAATGATACAATAGAGAAAGAAAGAACCAAGAAGATGTTGATGAAAGAATTCATCATGAAAGACTTAGGTCCAGTAGAACGAGTGTTGGGCTTAAGGATACAGAAAAATGACGGTGTAATTCATCTAGATCAATCTAAGTACATAGAAAAATTGCTTGAAAGGTATAACATGCAAGACTGCAAAGAAGCTAAAACTCCTATGCAATTTGGATTAAAACTGCCAAAAGCTGATGTAAAGCTAGATAATGTGCCGTATAGAGAACTAATTCAAATTCAAATTCAATTCAAAAATCTTTATTCAACTTAGGCCTTTACAGGCACTTATTGACGTCAAAACAAAGCAAAACATTCTAATTTAAGGAAACATAAATTTAACCTTGTATGTGCATACATCCTGAATATACCTACTCAAGATGTCTGCAAATACAAGTAGTAATGAAAAAAAAAAAAGTTGAATCTACACCTGAATCTAATAGGCTGAATCTAATAGGCTGTTTAATGTATATTGCGGTGTGTTCTCGTCCAGATATATACCATGCGGTTAGTATTCTTAGTCAATTTAATAATTGCTATTCAAATTGTCATTGGCAAGCCGCGAAACGTGTGTTGCGTTACCTAAAAGGTACAATAAATTATTGTATCAAGTATAAGAAATCCGGTCTAGATGTACTTGGTTATACGGACGCAGATTGGGGTTCTAATACTATTGACAGGCGCTCTTTTACGGGGTATATATTGTAACACCGTTTTTTCTTAAAATTTCATAAAACACTAATTTTGCAAAAACACTTTGGTTTCACTGTAGTTTTAACACAAATTTCACAACTAAAATCACAATTACAATAACTTTGTCAATTAATTTCACAATATCAATGTCAAGTGTCAACGTCAACGTCGTTTCACGTCACGTCAGTGACATTTGCAATTGTCTTTGGTCATTGTTCACTTTTTGCATAAACAAAATAAATCTCGCGTTTATCCTGGCCTTATTTACAAAGATAGTTTTTTTTCGCCCAAAATCCCGTGCTTCCATTTAGGTGGGTTGATTTTCTCAAAATTCGGAATTTGACATTTAGACCGTTTGTTTTGATCATTTCTATAGACATATTTTAATAAAATACACTTAAACTTATAGATCATATAATTATAGTTTCGTCGAATAGAATTTGGAAAGCATTCACAATTTGTTTATGATTAATTTTTCATTACGTTTTGTTTTTCAACCAAACTTATAACTTTGGCTGGAAATACTTGTTGCATATTGTAGAATTTCGAAAGATCCGTATGTTGACTTGACACATCTTGAAGCAAGTTAAGAGTCTTACGAGTGTTATGTTATGAATTTGGTTTTAGGAGAGGTTCCGTCGCCAATACGGCGCTTAGCATTTAGCAAACGGACCTCGGCTCCGTCGCTTCCACATAAACGCAAATCTGCGCGCAAGTGGAGCGTTGGTTTAGTCTATCGTCTAGGTTATGATTAGTCTGTGAGACATCGATGGAAGTAATTTGTTATTGATTTGAAGATCATAAAGTTTTTATATATTTAGTTCTGCGAAGAAAATCCATGGGTATTTCTCTCGTTTTCCGTGTGAATTTAATTTGAAAAGTACATTAAGACTTCGTAAGTCAAGTCAGTTATTTTTGTTTTCAGCTTGAAGAGTAAAAGCTCAATCATATTTTTAATCGCTGGCGCGCGATTCATTAAATTAATAGAAAGAAATAAATTTTATCAATAGATAATACTCCGCCCACACTAAGGTATCTAATTAGCTTATTATATTTCATGATTTAAAACAGATTTTGTTAATTTTATTTTTATTAGTGGGTATATTGATTATTAAATCAAACATATCACATTTCCAAAATTCGCCTTTTTCATCCCCTATTTCATTAAAAAAACCTGATAGTAAGCGGCATTTTAGTGGGATTAATGCATATATTGAGTAACACTGGTGAATTTCATGTTAAATTCTAGATTTTCACTATATTGAGTTTTACATCATACTTTGGCAAATAACTCACAAATTAAGCTGTTTTCTTTTTATTAATAGCAGTAATTATACACAAAATAGGTGCTCTCCCCTCCATATGTCTTTTTTATTAACTAACCAATAAGAAACTTTGACAATTCATTGAAAATTATGTTTGGAATTAACTTGCAATGTTTATTACCTGAAATTCAGATGTATTGACTGGGATTCCTTCAGAACTCAGTGTTAGACCCACTGACCTCAAGATCATAGGCATATTTAATTATATTTTTAACCTAACACTGTGCTATGAATCTCCAGGGCAGTTCCCGGAGGCCGTAGGGCTCCGCTGCTTGACTTTAGAGCCAGATGAACTAACCTATTATCAAGGAGGAATTCTGTGGAGCTAAATATATTAATATAAAACAGGAATATTATATCTCTGACCCGTGATTGCAAGACTTAGCATAGAAGGTATGATCCACTAACAACCGCTCCGGGGAAGGCTACTAATTTAAAAAAAAAAGGAAACCTATAACTATTTGTTCGTGTATTTTATTGCCCCTCATTTTGTAGTTTTGTACCCAATTTGTACCTGATTTTTACCTGCCGAGATTGATCAAACAAACCTGAACCATCCTGCCCTTGGCTTGTATTAATTAAAAATTTAGTTAAGTGCTTTGCATTGAGGGATTTTGTTAACTTCAGTAACATTATGCATAAGTGAATTACAACCATGTACCTACAACAATAAAACTTTTCATTTTGTATCGGACTAAAGGAATAAGTTTGTTTTTTTTCTTTCAACTTTAAGATTTCCCTATATTTCTACAATTTAGCAAGAAAAAGCACTAGAATATTTAAAGTAGGTAGTTCAATTACTTGTTGGGAGAGTAGGAAACAGAGAACTGTAGCGCTTTCGAGTACGGAAGCGGAGTATATGGCAATTTCTGACGCTTGCAAAGAATCTTTGTTTATTAAAAATTTTATGTCAGAATGCTTAGACATTGATGTTAAGATAACATTGTTTAATGATAATGTCTCAGCACAAAAGTTAACTGCACAATCAATGTATCACGCTAGGTCGAAACATATCGACATTAGGCATCATTTTATCAGGGAAACGGTGGGCCAGGTGGTTGAATTAAAATATCTTTCCACTGACAAAATGATTGCAGATGTATTGACTAAGGCTCTTAGTGTAGACAGTCATAACAAGTGTATTAAAGGGTTTGGCTTACCTACGATGTAAACTATTTGTGTTTGTAAACTTTTATTTGTTTTGTACCATATAGTTTAAGGGCCGGTGTTGGAGAGTTTGGTATAAACTCTATGGTAGCTTTAGCTTGTCACTATGTTTTTTGAAATTGCTGTACATTCGTTGTGTTCTACTTCTATACAATATAGAACTTCATCCCGAGACATATTGTTTAATTCACGGCTTTTCCAACTGCTTGGCGTGTGAAACAGCTACTGTGGAACACTGTTGATTCTCCTCTTCAGCACAATTGACTGAAGAATTGACAGCGGTACTCGAAATGTGAAGCAGCGTGTTATGCCTTTGGTTGCATTGTCTACAGGGACCCATACGACATTCACTATAGGGGTGTCCTTGGCGAAGACAATTTTTGCATAATTTATATTTAGAAACGTAAGACATTCTATCTTTGACAGATTTTGATTTAAAAGTTTGACAATCATATATTTTATGATTGCCATTGCAAATTATGCATAAGAAATTTGGAGTTTCGTTATGAGATTCTGTTGCTATAAATGACTTATTATTTTGTAAGCGGTCAGCTGTACTATTATTGTATTTATTTTGATTAATATTTGTACGAAAATAATTTGAAGGCGAGAGACGTGGTGATTGTTGTATTCTTATATTGCTATTATGGCCTAACTTGTTACTGCTACGATTGATTGACTCTAAAACGTCTGCACGACCGATTAAAAATCTATTAAATTGCTCCAAGCTCGGAACATCCTCCAAGGAGTTACGATACTCCTCCCACTTTATTAATGTTCTGTTGTCTAATTTAGAAGAAACTATATATATATAATTAATATGTCCCAGTGGTCTGTTGGTTGGCCTAGACTGAATAGCGCGCGTAAATTTTTAGTGACGTGGTCAACCAAAAACCGCAAAGACCTTTCGGACTCGCGAATGATTGGCTGAATATTAAAAAGTGAGTCTAAATGGTTGTTCATGAGAATTCTTTTATTGTCGTATCTCTCACAAAGGAGAAGCCACGCCTCTTTATAATTGGTGGAGGATATTTCGAGATTGGATATGATACGTGCAGCATCACCTTCTAAGTATGATGATAAATAATGAAATTTATGAATGTCTGGAATGCGCTCATTTTTGTGAACCAAGTTAGTGAACGTGTCGCGAAATTCCAGCCAGCGAAAAACAGAACCATCAAATTTTGCTAACTGAATTTGTGGTAATTTAAAATTCACTTCTTGATGATCGTAGCCCGCATTGGAAACCGATTGACGTCGTTTGACATCACCGTCATTAACTTGGCAATTGTATTCTTGTATCAGAGATTTTGCCTCAAACAAACATTGGATAATTTCTGTTTCAATGCGATCGCGCTCATCAAGCTCAATTTGAATATTTTGTGCATTCAAAACTTCTATTTCAGATTGCAAATCATCGAATTTCACCGAAATACTCTCGAGTTTACTTGTTTTTAATGTGAACTCAGCTATGGTAATGTTGTTTATTTCCGTTAACTTACTAAATTTATCTACGTAGTTTTTGAATTTAGTGACTTGCCCTTTAATAGAGCTTCGCCTTATTAACAAATCTTTTAAGCTAACTTTAGTGTCTGTTTCCATTATGAATAAATAAATAATTTGATTTAAAGAAGATAGTAATAGTTAATTGTAATAATGAATCTATAAAAATAATATAATAACACTAATATTACGGCAATTCTCGATGATACGTAAAAATATAAAATTAATGAAAGGGAATAAAGTTGAATTCGCTCACGTCCCTTTCCTCGGCGAAACCAGCCAAACCAGGAACCAATCAGCCAAACAGCACAGCACGGAAGACACAGCAACCGCGCAGCAAACTCGCGTTGGTAAAACCTGGAACCCGGCCGCGAAAGGGGATTAACTTACGAATTATTTGTTGCGAAGTTACCCTTTGACACTAATTTGGTGCTAATTATATTACAACAAAACAAAATAACACTAAAAATTTAAATAAAAGATCGTTATCAATATTTTTTTTTTTAATCGTAGGTAATTTGGAAATAAATGTTACGAAAATCGTATTGAAATCGCACCTTTAGCTTTAGCCTATATCTATTTAGTCGATCAAATATATAATTAGAATGGGAACAAAGGTTTAATGTGGGAAATAAATAAATATAATGATGAAACGGGTTAATTTTGAATGTGAGAGGTAGGAAAAAAGGAGTGGCACTTAACTTGTTCACGGCGTATTTCGTAGACTTCCAAGTGTGATTTTTAGCGGATCACTGCCCCGGAGAAACAAACCATCTAATTAATCCAGTCCAAATCCAATTGTTCCCTTTTGCTATTTCGTCAATTTCGTCGGCAGTAGGTAATTGCAATATTTCGATGCCGGATTTCGCAGATGCTTCTTGAAGTTTTGTTTTAATATTCTTGAAGTGTCCTGTCACGGTCGCCAATTTTCTTGTTTTAGCGCAAGATTGGAGTTTCACTTTAATAAAACTCAGATTTTTGAACAGCAGTATAATTTCGATGTTTTCAATACAATTATTTCGTGGCAAGTGAAGTGCGCACCATCTACCGTCGCGCTTTATATAACTTTGACAAGATGTGTTAAATAAGTAATTACAAAATAGTGAACTAGGTGGCGCTCGGCGTCAACAGAGGCCATAATCTAAAATGTCATCTTAAAGAAAGAGAGAAATAAAAATTCATGTGAAAGAGGGAGATAAAAGATTTGGTTGCTGCAAACGCCTCTGAGCGAGCTAAAAAACAACCGGACAATGAGGAAGATGAGGGTGAATTTTTTATTAGCTATAACAAACAAGCTTAAAATCTAAAAAATATGAGTGAAAGAATTTTTTGGATATCTTAAAAACTGAATTTTTTAGAAAGTAGGTATATAATAAAGATTCAAGTGGAACTTGTGAAATTAGTGTTTCAATAACAAGATTTTTAGAAAGGTTTAAACTCGGGAGTTCCTAAATAGTGATCGCGCTTGACCGCTTAGCGCATGACGTCACACCCTTCTCCCGCCCGACGACGCGATGTCATTGCACGTTCACGCGCGGTATCGCATTGTATTACTATTCTTATATTAGTTAAATATAGTTGACGAAATGGATAAAAGAAAACCATACAAATATTGTATAGTGCCGTTGTGTACTAATTATCACAACATTTAGCACTCCTGAAAAGTACATTTATTTATGTCCCAAATGACAAAAAAATGTGGTGTAATGAGAAGGCAAGAAAAGTTATCTACCAAATCAACTAGACATTGTTGCGAAGATCACTTTAATATAAGTATACTTATTATTTTTTGCTTATAATATGTATAAACATATGTTATGACAAAGAAGGATGCCTTAATACTTTGAATTATAACTTTTTCATGTTTAGTTCTTTGAAATAAAACACTTTATAACGAGCATAACTGCGCATTTAATTTGATAAATAGAGGTTTATTTTAGTCAATTTGTTACTATTTTATGATAGTTTTGTTCCTGATCTTTAGTATTCATCCAAAAAAATGTGCGATTGTAACAAATTAGCGTTGTATTGTTTATTGAGAAAATGGTGTTGTCGAATATCTGTTTTAGATATTTTATCGATAAAATTATTTTTATGTTGCTTAAAATATTTTTGGAAAAGCTATCTATTTATTTAAAAATAAATGTTAATGTGATTGTAAATGTATGGAAATACTGAGAGTGTGTGACTGTGGGGTCAAGCGTGTTATGCTCATAACTTATTTTAAATTTATTAGAAACAAACAGTCACATAAATTTGTTGTTACTACAATCAAAGTGTTTTAAATTGTAGACTTACAGTTTCCTTAATAACAATATTTTAAAAACTACATACGAGTACACTAATAAAAAAATTAAAAACAGAGCCTTAAATTAAAATTAAAATGGCCATTATAATTCACGAGGCAAAATTTCAGCCCGGGCGAGGACAGAATAGAGCCTAGTGTGTATAACCAATACACGCAAGTATATCGTACGACATTTTTCAACACACTTGTGAGGAAAAATACCAAAGTGTTATTTTAATGAAATAAGATAAATCATTTTTTTTTATTTAATCTTTATTGCACTATAAAGTAACAAAGGGCGGACTTAATGCAACGAGGCATTCTCTTGTTATTCTAAGGTATTTTGTTGATAAAGAAACTCATATTGAGTTTGTTTATTAACAAAAACATTTAGCTACTGTTTCTACAACTCTTTGCTGATTTTATCATTTTTATCATATAAATGTTTTTTTCGAACACTTTTTAGATAGATAACGTATCCACATTCCTACAATAAATATTTGTCTTTCTACGTCTTTTATATTACCTATCATTTTTTTAAAATAACATTAACACTACAACGGAAATAGTGCGGTTATAGATCTATAACTGCACTATTTGCGCTATAACAAACGTATCTTTTATAAGCTGCTTTATGTATCTAAAACCGGTGAAATTAGATCCACTTTACGAGCAAGTGTTTTGAAAAATAATTAAATAATTTGTTATTTTTGCAAGTGTGTTGAAAAATAATTAAAATATTAGGTACTGACTTAATTTTATCATATAGATTACGTCTTTTATATTACCTCTAATCTTTACAAAAACACTAACACTATAACTCAAATACTGCGGTTTTCGATCTATAACTGCACTATTTGCGTTATAGCACACGCGTGTTTTATGAGTTGCTTTATGTATCTAAAGCCGGTGACTTTAGATCCAATTTACGAGTAAGTGTGTTGAAAAATAATAAAATTAACTATGTCTTAGTTGAAGATAAAATATTAATAAATAACAAACAAGCAGCCTACTCCGAATCAACAATATGCTGCAAAGACAAACGTTTGAACTTATTTACTTCCTCAGTTTATAAGAATACTAGCTGTGTCCGCGAACTACGTTGCGCCATACATTTGCCGTTTTTCCCGTTTTTGCAACATTTTTCAATTATGCTGCTCAACTCCTATTAGTCGTAGCGTGATGTTATATAGCCTATAGCGCTCCTCGATAAATAGACTATCCAACTCAGAGGCGCTGAACGCGCCTCTGAGCCTCTGGGTGTAGTTGTCCGGTTGTTTTTTAACTCGCTCAAAGGCGTTGAACGGATTGCAGCAACCAAATCTTTTATCTCCCTCTTTCACATGATTTTTTATTTCTCTCTCATTCTAGTAGATGACATTATAGAATATGGCCGCCAATATCATCCAATCACGTAAGAGTATTTCAGTCATAAACGTCAGAGCGTTTTACAACCATCAAATTCGATGGTTGTTCGGTTGTAACTTGCGCCGACACTCAAAGGTCTTGAACGGGCCGGTTGTTTCACCCGGTTGTCACGCTCGAAGGCATTGAACGGGGTTAGAGCGAAAAGTTTTACTTCGCGCCTCTGTTATTATTGAGGCGCGTTCAGGGCCTTCGCGCCCTGAAGTACAACTTTTCGCTCTAACCCCGTTCAATGCCTTCGAGCGTGACAACCGGGTGAAACAACCGGCCGTTCAAGACCTTTGAGTGTCGGCGCGAGTTACAACCGAACAACCATCGAATTTGATGGTTGTAAAACGCTCTGACGTTTATAACTGAAATACTCTTACGTGATTGGATGATATTGGCGGCCATATTTTATAATGTCATCTACTAGAAAGAGAGAGAAATAAAAAATCATGTGAAAGAGGGAGATAAGAGATTTGGTTGCTGCAATCCGTTCAACGCCTTTGAGCGAGTTAAAAAACAACCGGACAACTACACCCAGGGCAACGTTCCAAAACATCACCCGGAGTGAGTAGGTGGCGGGGGGAGAGTGGCCGGTTAGGGTGGTCGGAGTGTTGGTTGTTTTAGAACGGCAAGAGTGTTGTCTGCTTTGTTTACATAACCAAATATACAAAAATAAGAAAATATATAATTCATCGGCGCGTCCGTTCGCTTTAATGCATGGATTACATTCCTCTGTTTCATCTACGAAAATGCTAAAACCAACAGAATATGAATTCTGTTAAATCGCGGCCTAACCTAGCTTCAGCGGAAATAAAGGCCAATTTTACAATCGTGTCACTTACGATACCTATAGTCTTTGGAATTTAAAATTAACTTATTGTCGACGTTACGAAGCGCATCCACGCTCTTCGAGATGCACAAATTGTGTGTGAATATGAAATCTTTGTAATCACGATTACACTCAACTTTAAAATCCACACAATTTCCCGCCAAATCCAATCGAGTGAAATTACACCTTGCTATATTATGCGGGTGAGATTCTACTCGATCGAGTGCACTCCGTAGCGTTTTAGGACACCCCACTCCAACACTCTCGAGTGCACCCGAAATGTTTTAGGACATACTTCGGGTGACCGAGTGCACTCGGGTGATGTTTTGGAACGTAGCCCAGAGGCGCTGAACGCGCCTCTGAGGTCTGTGGTGCGTGACTTTGACAGTTTTGACGACTGACTGACGTTGACTATTGGTGCGTTCCGAATTGCGATAAAAGCGATATTATCGCGAATCCGACCAAATTAAATCGTCACAAAATATAAGGGCTATTGAATCAGTAGGTTATGTTGTGACTTTGGTCGGATTCGCGATATTATCACTTTTATCGTTATACGGAACGCAGGATATCGCTTGTGCGCTTGATATTCTTGATATGAATGATAACGCAAAGTTACGAATTACGTACGGGTAAGGAACGGATAATGTTCAATAATTGAAAATTGCTTTGCTTGTCGTTTCTGTTACTAAAGCAATTAAATTGAAACAAACATTTCCTTCATTAATACACGAAACTAGAAAAATCTGAACTATATAGCTGTGAGAAGAATGTCGGTAAAATCGCGGTAAGTTTCTTTTTGTAAGCATAAAATAACGAAACTCACGATTAGAATGGGAATGGGAATTCAAACGCTCACCAAATAAAATAAACAGCTCTATATAGGAATTTATATTGATTCTTAATTAAGATACCTTAAAATGTACTTCACTTTCATACATTCGGCCGCCGCCGGTTCTGTGCTAGTGGTGATGGTAGAGTAGTGGATGGAATGGTATATAGTGGTGCTAATATGATGATATAGCTTGTGGCCTTCACCTCACCTAATGGTTGCGATAAGGCTGAAGATGTCAGCAAGCTTCCCCTGGACTCCTTGGTCACTAAGGAATTGGTTATCTTCCCTTCAATTTTCAGAACTCAACAATGTTACTAACATTGTTATTATGGGACAAACTAAGGTAAGATTGTAGTCATTAGCCAGATGGAATCAGAAGCCCTACTGCCAACCAAATCAAGCAAATAAATTTCTGTCCCTACGGGGAATCAAACCCCAACCCTTCTGATAAATACGAGATGGTTTCCAACAATAAACCATGAAGGTGGTTAAGGTTAAAGTTTTTAAGGTTTACCTATGTAGTTATTGAAGGTAATGTAGATTAGTAGAGACTGTACTAGGGTCGTCTGCTTGGGTACCTCTGTCTTACCTATTTCTGTTGCAAAGCAGCAGTGCTTGCATTGCTGTGTTCTGGTTTGAAGGGTAAGATATGGCAGTGAAATTACTGGGTACCATGACTTTACATCTTATGTCACAAGTTGGCAACATACCTGTACCTGTGGTTCTTGTGGGGGTTGCAGTTTTGCTGCAAATCTCATATGAGCCACATGTATTATAGATGACTGCTTGAGTTGTATTTATAAAAAGAAATATAGTAACATCTTAACAATATTATTATTATTTAATAGCAGGCAGGCAGTTGATTCAACTGATGGGCCTGCATCCGGTTATCGTCTTAGTGATTCTTTTTGCTAATTTCTAAGAATCTGTCCAATTTGTTCTTGAACACATTATTTTTATGAAACAATTTGTTGAGCATTAATCCATTATGGTAGGCATTTCAAATTTAATGGTAGTAAAATTTTTAACAATATTGGTATGAGTTTCAATGTGTTCTGCTTAAAATATTTCTGTTTGGTCATAATGATTGCAATAGTACACTTAACTGCAATAACGTACTGTAATTTTGCCTATTAGAATCCGGAGTACAGCGCAGCAACTCAAACTGCTGACCGACTACATGGTGGCACACCCAAAATTGGCCAATGGGGAATTTACCGGGTACCAGGGACGATTACAAGAGCAACGGCAGTGGGAAGAACTGCAAATTATGCTAAAAGAGCATGGCCCGGATAAGTCCATTGAACAATGGAAAGTGGTAAGGCAGATATCTATATTAAACCTGATTCTAAATGATCCATATCAATTAAACATGATTCTAAGAATGACATTGTTCAACTCTGAGTAAAGTTAGGCACCATACCATGAAACAAAAATGTCTGTGACTGGTTGAACTCTGAAAAATGAATAAATAAATAATGAAAAAAAATTTCATTTCAGTGGGGATCAAGCTTACACTTTCAACATACCGTGTTGGTTGACACCTTAACCTCTCGGCTACCAAGCTCTTGCCATCCCCAATGAAATTTGAAATTGATTAAACTCTGTTCTGAATTATTTTATTTTTCAGACTTGGCGAGACTTGCGGCGTAAGGCCCGCACTGAAGGAAGTGTGGCCAGTCAGGCTTTAAACTCAAATGGAAATGCCACTGTGGTGCCTGTCTTATCGGATCAGACAAAAAAGATATTAGGCGTTATGGGAATAGAAAGTGCTTTCAGCATAAGTGGTGGTGATGACTTTGGTGTAAGTATTATGCTTAATAAGCAAGTACACTTGCAATTAATACAAGTCATAATCAATTTTTTTTTTTAAATTGTTGAAAATTTGATTATAGATTGGAGCCACACCATTAGTCAGTATGGCTCAGTCGCAGGAATGGAATATTGAAGAAATTACCACATGCAATGAAGAGGTTAGTCACTTAATGTCATTAAACAAATTATAGGTCAAAATCAACAATTAACAAATTATAGGTCAAAATCATCAATTAACAAATTATAGGTTAAAATCATCAATTAACAAATTATAGATCAATCAATAATTATAGATCAATATTGTTAATAATGTGAATGCTCTTTTAAAAAAATTCTCTCTTATTTTTTTAGTTAGATAAAGTCATTAAATTGTTTTCCAGCTAGTTCTTCAAATATCTAATCACATACAACCACTAATATTAAAAACGTGGTACTAAAACTAACTACAATTTTAACTTTAGCTTCTGCTAGGATTGTTGACCGATAGAACCCTCTTAGAGATAAGCTCGCTATAATATACAAGGGTATAATATAGTGATGTGTAACTTGTGTACAATAATTTTAATCCATGTTGTAAATAAAAATATCACATCACGATGTTTGTTCGGGATAAACTCTGAAACTGCTTAATCGATTTAGATCAAATTTGGCTTACTGTATGTAATTTAGGCCAACTATAAAGATGTTTTTATCTCGATTATTGACCTCAATATTTGTTATTGTGAATTAAATCCAGAGATGGTCAGCTATTAAATAATATAAAAATCTCGCTTTACGATGTTTGTCCGTGATAAAATCCGAAATTACTTAACTGATTTTGCAGAAATTTAGCTTTGGTCCAAAGTCAAAAGATGGAATGTTTTTGTCTTGATAACTGACCTCAAAAATTATTATTGCAAAGTAAATAGGTTGTAATTAATTGTAAGGTCCTTAAGCTTTGAACAGATGGCACTGTGAGTTAATTTATCAATAAAACACTTTGTTATCTAGGTTGGCTAACCATGCACTCGGGGAATGGCTAACGCCGATCCCGAGTGTGTCTCTACGGAGGTAGAAGTTGCTCTGGAGGGTGGTTTAGCCAGGTATGGGGTTACCCAGGTAACCCGAGTCCAATGGCATATCCTTGGGGCGGCTTTGTCAGCTTTCAGCCCCTTGTTGAATCGTAAAGAGATTCCCCCGCCTCAAAAAAAAAAAAAAAAAAAAGGTTGGCTAACCATCCAGTAGACTAGATAGCATTCCAATTTCTATAAGCTTCAGTCTATTCAAGTCATATGTGTCCATCCAGTAGATAGTGGTATGTTTCGATTGCTATAAGCTACAGTCTATTCCAAATCATGTGTTTATGTTTACGACATAACCATGTTTCTTGAATGTTGAGTGTAAAATAATTTTCATAAATACTGTGTGTAATAATTATATTCACCATCTTTCGGGTCCCAGCATCTGCGAAAGATGGTGAATATAATTATTACACACAGTATTTATGAAAATTATTTTATACTCAACATTCAAGAAACATGGTTATGTCGTAAAAATAATTTTCATAAATACTGTGTGTAATATTTATATTACATATATTTTTGGGTACCTATTGTTTTGTATGAAAACGTCACGGTAATTACCGTGAAAACTTTGTGATTTTCATGTTTCAATTTGAGCACATTAGGAAGTTTAGTATAATATTGATCCAATATACAATCACTACGAAGCCACAGCATCGCGTGGCCGGGTCAGCTAGTAATAAATAATTATAAAAATCTCATTTAATAACAACAAATATTCATACTCATTTTCATATTTTAGGTTGGATCTGCAATTGAGTCCCCAAGCAGTACCCATAATGAAGTGAGTTATTTAATTTTACTAAAGGAAAGTAACCTCATCAGTTTTCTTGTTGCAACCTTTTTAGAAAATGACAAATTGTCTTATTACAGGTTTCACAATATATCAAATCTGAAGAGGCAAGTGAATCACTACCTGGGCTCACATATGAGATAGAATTTGAGCAGGCTACGGATATGGAACAAACACCTACCCTCACATACCAAATGGAACCTGGACAAGCTACAAGTAGTATTCCAATGACTAGGATCAGGGACCAAAGCCCAGCCATAGGTAGTGAATCAATAAACCAAAGAAAAAGAATAGACCCAGTTAAAAGAACAATGAGACAAAGGCAACAAGAGACAAGAGCGAGAGCTAAACAGTTCCTTCAAGCTGAGCTGGAAACAAATAATGTTTTGAGGGTATGTGTGCTACTTCTGAACTAATATTCTAAATGTAAAAGTGAGTTATTAACTGTTTACTTTGATGCCAAAATCACTGATCTTATTTTAATGAATTTTGGTAAAGAGGTATACCTAACATATTCTAAGACCGTAGGCTATTTCTGAAAATCAAAAGGATTCTGCAGATATAACTATGACAGAATTCTGCACCCAACACTCATTTCATATATCGCACCCCACCCCGCACTTCATTGTAGACATTACTGATACTCCATAGAGCCCAAGATTGCGCGCACGCTTACCGGTGGCCGTTCACAACTGTTGCGACGAAGCGTAGGGGACAAGGGTGGGAAGGAGATGTAAGCGTAAGAGAAGTGGAAGGAGCATCGGATTCCAGATGTAATGCTGAGATAGAGTGACCGTGTCGAAACAAACAGTACTTTAAATATAAAATCATTTTATTTTTATAGTAAGAACAAACATGATCATAGCACAGTTACCCCGGGATAGAATCTAATAGCAATTTGCCAAAATCATAAGACAAGTTTGCACTTTCATTTCCGTCAAGTCTTATCTATCAGTGGAGGTTCTTGGACCACTTTCGCTCCTTCTCCTTTTTAATTTCTCTCTCTTTCTTGCAGATGACATAATCATCCCTAAGAGTTTATCAGTAATAAGCGTTTTTCAACGTTTTTTCAATGATTAGAGCGAAAAGTTGTACTTAGTGCACAGGGCTCTGAACGCGCCCTGCGCTCCTAGACTAAACTTCACGCACACATTTAAGCGTGTAGAAACGTCATTTGCCTGAAGTAGTAATAATAAGTACCTAATTAATTTGCGAACGTTAAGACAGGTACAGTAATCACTTACGAGGTGTAGTACGTCATGTATCTGATACTGTATCAAGTGAGTACGTAGGCGCGGACGCGCGGCGGTACGCGTACGTACTCACATGATATGGAGTGTCCAGGGTGTGCTTTTACTTTATTATTGATTCGAAAAAGATTGTCAAATTATATCAATTTCATACAAAAGTGAGATTATTCTTTAATTGAAGATTTGAATTAGATATTATATTTTTTGTACAATAAGTAAATATAGTATTTTTGTTTGTTATATTGTGTTAAGTACTGCAAACACCAGTAAAATATTCTAAGCACTAAAGTATTTTTTTTTTGTTACAGCTTGTTGCTAATCAGTTAGCAATCGCTAATAGACATCGCGCTATGCGTTCGCGATTCATGGCTAAAGAGAGGCAAGTAACTAAACCATAATAATCATAATAGTTATTGGGTTATGAAATAAAAGTTCTAAATATATTATATATAGTAGAAATTTATAAAAAAAATTACAAAAAGTATGTTTCTATTAAATTTTGGCGTTTGCATTGTGCCACACGCAAAAGCGTTTCATTTATGTTTGGCTGTGGTGGATCTGCCAAGTCTTCTATCACCACCTCACTTTCAACCGGAGGAATACTGAAATAATAAAATGCTTTACATAACAACGAAAAGAAGTTACTTTATTACTACATAGGAAATGTGGACATTTACCGGAAGTGTTTCATTATGTTGTACAAAGTGCAACAAGTGTAGATAATTGCTGACGCCTTTTCAGGACTGTAGTGCAGGGGCCGATCTAGGCTCAGACACCGGAAGGTGCCTTTAAGGTAACCTTTGGTCTGTTCAATTACATTTCGTGTAGAACAATGCCATGCGGTATACCGGTCTTCTGGTGAATCTGTTTCCCTGTTTGTGATTGGAGTCATCAGCCATGGCTCCAGTGCATATCCTGAGCCCCCTGTAAAATAATTTTTACTTACGCATTTTTTTTTGTTATAGGTTATGGCAGCTGCGTAGAGATCTTTTTAAATAGAACAATAATATAAATTGACCCACGACTGATTTAAAATTCTAACTAAACATTCTTGAATTATTGATTTATATTGATGTAAGTACCTAAGACTGATTGTTTAATTATTACAAAATAAATAAATAGTTGAGTAAATTTATTTCAAACTGTATTGTTAATTGTTCATCATTAAATTGGTATTTACTGTTTGTAACTAAATATGACCGACTTATTATAATTTGACAGGCTTCTTAATTTTACCGTTTAAATTTGTTGAAGACGCTGCTAAAGGAACCATAAGGTTGTCTTATAAAAATGTACATCTTGTTTATTTGATCATAATGATTGCATTTTTTGGCTTTATGTGTAAATATATGTCTTATTTGTATTCTGTTTTTTAAATTATTAACATAATAAATGCTATATATTATTGTGATTTTTAAATATATTAAGAACTCGTTCGCACAAGCTTTTTTCTGACGTCCGTTATAAAAGCGTTTTAATAGAACAAATGCATTGCCAAGTATATGTTCGTGCGGATTTTTTATCGAGCAGTTTTGTATTTTCAATGCTGGGTGTTGAGTGTATAGTATCTATGGTATAGTGAACGTTTTAAAAGCGCTAACGCTGAGATTAAAACGCTCGTGCGATTAAAGTCTAAGGAACATTTTTCCACCACAAAACTATCCGTAAAATTGTGCTAGATTTATGTGTACCTATCGTTTCCGTATTACTTACCTAACAAAAAGTATTGGCCGGTTTGCTCATTATGTAGCCTCTGTAGTTCGCTTTTTATCTCAGAGTTGTTAAATATATATTGGTTATGGCAACTCCCTGGGTAATCGGCATTGACATCAAGTATCTTTAAATCTGCATCGCAAATCTGAAATAATTTAAAACTAAGTTTTTATAATAATAATTGGCGTAGTAGTCTGCAGACTACCCACGGAAGGACTAGGACTCTTCTGCCTAGTAGAGGGAATAATAAAAGGTGCGTTTCTTTTCAGAACAGATTTAAGTACAGCATTTTTAACATCCCTTCATTAGCTTTTGACGCTAGCGCTAACGTGTATTAACTTCATGCATTCTTTTTGAAAAATATTGGTATGTTTGTATGATAAAAAAATTCTATGTTACCTAAAAGTAACACAAAACTGTGGCACAACTGCATCATAGATGTTAATAAAAAAATCTGTGATGCTTATGTGGAAAAGAGAGTAGGTTATGTTATTTTTGTCCTGAAATCTTTATATACAACTATTATACTTACGTACCAGTTGCACATTAATTGTTATATCTCCATTATGATTTCTGTACTGGGAATTGGTTAGCACGCTGGGGGACATTTTTACATAAGTGCAATCTATAGCCCCCAAAATATGTGGCACACCATTTAGTGTTAAAAAATTTTGTGTCACCTGATTTCTTTCTTTTGGAGTACCAGGAAAGTTTACCCATTTTGGTTTCAGTCTGTAAAAAAATTGTTGTAATAATGCATAAAAGAAGAAATTCTAATGAAATAACTTGAGTAGGTACAGTAAGCTCCCATTCAAGCTTTAATGTACACTAGGAAAACCGCCACTATTACGAGATACATGGTCCAAAGGTCAGACAGTATAGCTTGACAAGGAGCTTACTGTACCTATTCAGGTATGTATTATCGGATTTGGAGATATGTCCACCACAATATGAGGGAAATAGTCACATTATTAGTAGTTTGGTACTTTTAAGTTTTAACACATTGTAAGAAAGAGGTATTTGGTAATTAGCTGATGTATGAACCCACTTAAGAAAAAAACATTTGCAACTTCGGGTACTTACCTTTACCAAATGGTTTTACTTTACTTAAAAATCTTAATTGACAACACTTAGGTTAAAAACTATTTATTATTACCTATTCACCTTGCATTCACAGCCGTCACAAATTGGTTTAAATATTTGCTGACAGTCGTCTGACCAATACATTGACTGGATTCATTGGCATTTTCTCTTTGGTAGTGACCTTCTAGCAACATTTTTAATGACGAGATAACCTTAAAAAATGTTTAACAAAAGTATTGTAATGTAAGTGAAGAGTAAACAATTAATTTCAAATAAAAACCAACCTTCAGAGGAACAGAGTATCCATTAGGATTTCTAGGGGCCAAATCTTGATTAAGCTCCGTACACAAATAATGAACCATGTCTACAGATACTTTATATTTTTTTAAAAATTCGTTTGTGGGGAGGAGAAAGGCGTCTTTTAATTCACGGACCAACGTTCTGTTTTCCTTCCCAATATCTTTCTCCTCAGCTGCCAGTAAATTAAGCCTGATGAAAGACCGTGACATTTTGTGTAACTGAAAAAATGAAGAGAAATACCTGAAAACAATGGTGTTTTAGCATTAATTTCAATATACAGCCCGCACTCTGATAGTTGTCTATAAACTATCATATCTAATTGTCTAAAATCAATAATTAACCTGTTAAAATATCAACCAACATTCAGCAACGAATGAAATAGTCAAAGGACAAGCTCGCTCGTCTTCTTATCCTATCATATCTTATCAAGGTAATGTCACCAGCCAGCTTGGTTATGCTCATCGCCGGATTTAAGGGAGGGCAACCGGGGCTACAGCCCCGGGGCCTCCACAAGAGGGGCCCCCACAATAGAGACTTCAGAAAAAAAATTCAAATTCAGACTAATAAACACTAGTAAACAACTTTTCCTTTCGTTTCTTTCTTCGCGTTTTACCTTTACCTACAGTTCTTTGTACAAAAATGAATAAATTGTTAATTTTATTTGGAAAATAATTTGGGGCCAAGGGGCCTCCACTCCTTTGTTGCCCCGAGGCCTCCAGACCTTTAAATCCGGCCCTATGCTCCTTGTTTTGATAAAATTTCGAAATCGTGGTTGTATCCATGAAGATCTGCTTCGTTAATTATGGTGTGAAGGCAAATATCTATGAAGATACCGTAAAACCCTCCAACTTTGTCCGCTTTTAGTGCACGATCGGCTACTACTTCGAAAAAATGTAAGAAAGGACTACTTAGATGTTGCTGTTTTAAAAGCCGAGTAGGTACACCCTTAACTCGAAAAGGTAAGTACCAGCTACTCGAAAAGGTAAAGTTGAAATTGTCATTCATACTCAAAAATGAGTTTTAACCGGGCTAGTCGGCCAACCTGTCAACATTATCCACTGTCTTCTTGAACTATTGCCTCTAATACCGTCTAAATAAAAAGCAATCACAGAAAGCAACTAATTTATCAGAATAGAACAGTGACCAATGATACATTATCATTTTTTTTCCTACAAATGATTTCTATAGCTTATGGTTGTCCAAGGTTGAGATGAAACAGCAGATATTTTCGTGTTCACATTTGGTCCCATAGTGATTGATTAGTGATGTGAAAGTTGTTCATATGGCAGTGTTAACAACAGTGGTAACATTAATGTAAAAATATATTTTTATGTGGCAACACTTTATAAGTACTTAGCCGCCAATTTTTGTACGTCGGTAGAATAGAAAATTAACTATTGTGTGCGCATTCCATTATTCAAAGTTGTAACGAGATAACGAGAGTCGAGCTAATAAATTGGTATCAACAAAATAAGGTGTGATCATTACATTCCTCAAGAACACCAAGAACCCTCGTACATGGTCCTTCAGCAACGAGAAAAACAGATCAGCGATCAGCGAAATTTTTGCCTTCAAGAGGAGGCGTGGCGAGTACGGACAAAAAATCCGCAAAAACCGTGAGTTAGTGCAATCTTCTGTTTTCCCCACTCATTTAAAGCAGCAAAAGCAAAATATACGTAGTATATGATTACACTACATACACTCACGCAGTTTACTCCAGTGAGGATTGCAAAATATATTTTGGATTGCAAAGCACCTTTTTTTGGTACCTACAAAACCTTTTACCAGAACTTTGCAAAGCTGCAAACTATATACTCAGCATCAAAGTCTACGAAATACCTGGTTGGTATATAAAGAAATAAAAACATATACAGTATAAAAAATTATCAAAAACTCTCGGCAAAATTATTTCAATTTCAATCGATAAATCCGACGATACTTCCGCCATCTACATATTGTGTCAAACAACGTGGAGCATTGCTGAGCAACATCGAGTTCGGAGTACCGAGCAAAGGCCTGCTTCGCTCCGACGACGAGTGGAAGCTTCTGATTGGACGACGCGAGCGCTGCCAGTTCAAGAAGACGCCTGTGATTCGTTCGTGGCTTCGTGTTGGTACCTGCCGTCAGCGTCGCTTTGTGGAATCGTGGCTAACTTTCGAATTTCCGATCGGTGATCGGTCGGCCATTTTATGTTACTTTTAGTCGTGTTTCGTTGGTTGTATGGTTTTTGTTTCGATTATTTTAGCAATTTTGTTCAGTTCTGTTATTTAAGTATTTTATTGCTCATATTTATTATAAGTGTGTTGCAAAAACTGAATCATAGTTATTATGACGGAAGACATGAAGCTCAAAGAGTTAATTAGTGCCAGGGGTTACCTAAAGGCGTCACTCACGCGCTTATACAATTTTGTTTTAAGCGAAGATCTCAGCACTATCAATAATGCTGTGCTTGAAGCAAAAAGGGACCGCCTAAAAGAATCATTTAAAGATTATGAGCATAAAAACATGGTTATATTATCATTGAAAATGGATGACAACGAAAACGTGGCGGAA
Organism: Schoenobius gigantellus; assembly: GCA_963935595.1. Classification (NCBI taxonomy): domain Eukaryota; kingdom Metazoa; phylum Arthropoda; class Insecta; order Lepidoptera; family Crambidae; genus Schoenobius; species Schoenobius gigantellus. Next base: position 23,251,294 of record OZ012553.1, on the reverse strand, counting down.
CATGAAGACCGATTTATGACCACATTGGCACGTCTTAATGAAGCAATTAATATATCCGATACAAAATGCTCAAAATCGTCTCCTATAAGTTCTCCCCTGGCACAAACAAAATTACCGAATATCGAAATTGCACAATTTACTGGCAAATATTGTGAGTTCTTACAATTTATTAATATATTTGATTCCGTTATACATAATAATCCTAGTTTAGACAATGTACAAAAGCTGTATTATTTAAGAAGCTTCCTCAAAGCTGAACCTTTCGATTTAATAAAAAACTTACCTATAACAAGAGAAAGCTATTTAGAAGCTATCAAAATTATAAAAGATAGGTATGATAACAGTGTGCTTATTGTAAATGATCATATTACTCAGTTACTTGACCTAAATCCTACAAAAAATTCAGCATCTTCGTTAAGAGAATTTATTTCTAATGTTAAGCAACATTTAGCAGCTATCAGAAATTTAGACTCTAATGTAGATACATGGGACCCTTTACTAATATGCATTCTTTCACGCAAATTGGACGCGTATACAGCTAAGTCCTACCAAATGGACCGTGACATGAAGCTGAAGCCGAAGGTAAAGGAATTTTTAGAATTCCTGGAGCGGAGAGCCCTAGCACAAGAAAGTGTTGATGGTAATGGTCAGCACGGCAATAGCTACAAACACAAGGCTCTGGCTGTCAACATAGCGTCGCAGAAGGCATCAACTCTTGCAGTCTCATGTAAGTACTGCAAATGTGATTTCACACATAAATTGTACAATTGTCCTAAATTTAAATTAATACCTGTCACAGATAGGATAGAATTTGTTAAATCCAATAAGTTATGTAACGTCTGCCTCAATAATCATAGTGGCAGGTGTAGATTTCACTTCAGGTGCAATACCTGCAAAAAAGTGCATAATACTCTTCTTCATAAAGAAGACAATGAGTCCCCAGTGGCTTTGCTATCTAATAATATGTGTAATAATCAGACATTACTCCCCACAGCAATAATAAAGTTAATTAACTCTGATGGGACAGATTTGCACATCAAAGCCCTGCTCGATACGGGATCACAAGTTTCTTTTGTCACTTCAAGAGTGGTAAAAAAGTTGGGTATGCAACCAAAAGAGAGTGATATAAATATAATAGGAATTGCTAATGTCAATAATAAAATTAAGTATAGCATTCCTCTAGAAGTACACTCACTCACCCAACCATTCAAATTAACTGTCAATTGCAATGTTGTGGAACAAATTACTTGTAAACTTCCGCAGCAAAAATTTAATAAATTAATTATTCCCCCTGGAATACAATTGGCAGATGAAAATTTCAATAATCCGAGCGATATAGATATGCTGATGGGATGTGATGTTGTTTTTCAGGTGCTCCTACCAAACCAGCAGCTGCAGCCATTTAAATGTGCTTCTGCTCCTTCTCCGTGTTTCATCAATACACAATTAGGCTATGTGGTAGGAGGGACAATACCATATTTAACTTCTCACTCCCCATCTAAGCAGGTAACACTTTTATGTACTACTTGTAACTCGGATATAAAAAATACTTTGAAACAGTTTTGGAAAACTGAAGAGGTACCCCAAATCTTTTGTGAAAGATCTACAGAGTCTGAATTGTGCCAAGAAATATTTAAAAACACTGTTAAGTTGCAAAACAACACATTTCAAGTAGACTTACCATTCAAAGTGCCTCTAGAGAAGGTCAATGGCCTTTTGGGTGATTCCTTCAACCTTGCTCTCAATAGATTCTTAAATTTAGAAAAAAGGTTACATAAAAATAGTGAACTGTTTCAACAATACAAAAAATTTATTGATGAGATCATTGAACTTGGCCATGGTCATTATGTAGACATACAGAATTATGATTTTCAAAATGATCCAATATATTTTCTTCCTCATCATGCGGTCTTAAATGAAAAAAGTGTGACCACCAAGTTGCGGGCTGTCTTTGACGGTTCCATGAGGACTAATAAAAAAATTTCTCTTAATGATATTTTATTAAATGGCCCAATAGTTCAACGAGATTTATTTGAGATTCTCATGCTATTTCGCTTTGGTGAACATATGTTCACAACAGATTTAAAGAAAATGTTCCGCTGTGTGAAACTTAATCCTTTACATACTTCCATGCAGAATATCCTGTGGAGAGAGAGTCCCAACACAGAGATAAGATGTATCAGGCTGGACACGGTAACCTATGGCCTTAAAAGCTCCAGCTTTCTGGCTACACGTTGTCTGGATGAACTTTCTTCCAATTTCAAGGATGAACTGCCGTTAGCTTCCTTCATATTAAAAAATTCTACATATGTTGACGATATTTTATATGCTGACAATGATGTAAACAAACTCATAGAAGCAAAGAGTCAACTAATTAGTTTACTTGCTAAAGGAGGCTTTCAAGCACACAAGTGGACATCAAATGTTCCTCAAATTCTTCAAAATGTTAATAAAAATGAGAGACATTTCGATAACATTGATTTAGCAAACCAAAATTACAACTTAAAAACATTAGGTGTTGAATATAATGTTAAAAATGATAATTTTATAGTTACATGCCCAGAACCTTATGGTGATAAGAAAATAACTAAACGGCAAGTTCTTAGTTATATTTCTAAATTCTATGATCCCTTAGGGCTTGTAACACCTATCATAGTCACTGCAAAGAGTTTCATCCAGAAAATGTGGTCAGCCAAACTAGGTTGGGATTCTCCCTTGACAGATGACCTGCAACAAGAATGGTTATTGTTTGTAAAAAGCTTAGAAAACATGTTGCCAATCACACTGCAAAGAAACATACCTATAACCAAGGCAGTGTCCATCCAGTTGATCGGATTTGCTGATGCTTCTTCTTCAATGGCACATGGTTGTTGCATTTATCTCAGAGTGATTAATGATAAGTCCTCAGCATGCATGTATTTACTTTGCTCTAAATCAAGAGTAAATCCACTTAATAAAGAACTTACCATTCCACGGCTGGAGCTTAATGCCGCACTGCTGCTTTCTAAGCTTATGACCAAAGTTCATAAATGTATAAGCATTAAAGTGTCTGTGCACAATGTATTTTTATTCTCAGACTCAAAAATAGTCTTAGCATGGATTCAAACACAACAGGCACAGCTCAACGCTTATGTTGCAAATCGCGTAAATGTCATCTCTCAGCTGACTACAGGTTGGTCTTGGCATTATGCCCCTTCTCACGAGAACCCGGCTGACTGCATAACAAGAGGAGTAACTCCAAAAGACCTTACAAAAAGCGAGATATGGTGGAATGGCCCCACATTCCTACATAATAGTAATTATAATTTTGATAGTAAGGTCAAGCTTCCCACTATAATACCAGAGGTAAAGTCTTCGCAATCGACTGTGAATGAGATGGCAGTATCAAAGGCATGTTTCTCTGCAGTAGGCGGAGATCGCAAACTATTATGTTTATTCGAAAAATATTCTGATATCAACAAAATGATAAGAATTACAGCTTACATTATAAGGTTTTATAACAACTGCAAAAATAAAGAGAAGGAAAAACAAATATATTGCAATTATTTAACTAGCAAAGAGCTAGAAAATGCCTTACTAATTATAATTAGACATGAACAACAGATTTACTTTTATAAAGAGATAAGAGCATTAAACAATAATAAGATTATAGATGGTCCATTACAGTCTTTGCATCCATTTCTTGACAGCAATAATCTATTGAGAGTAGGGGGAAGGCTTCGTAATTCTGACCTCTCTTATAATCAGAAACATCCAGTAATATTACCTAAAGAGTCACGTATTACTAATATGATCATTCACAATGAACATCTTAGGTTATTACATGCGGGGCCAAAACTCTTACTGTTTAATTTAAATAATAGATTCTGGCTAATAAATGGCCTTAGACATGTAAAAAGTGTAATACATAAGTGCATAACTTGCTTTAGATTGAAAGCTGAGGCTTCCAAACAGCTTATGGGCTCCTTGCCCTCACAGAGAGTAACGCAAGCTGGACCTTTTCAAAGAGTCGGCATTGATTTTGCAGGCCCTATAAATGTGAAACAGTCTAGAATAAGAAAATCGATAATTTCAAAGGGCTATATATGTGTATATGTATGCTTTACAACCAAAGCAGTGCACCTTGAATTAACGTCTGATTTGAGTACGGCCACTTTCATAGCCTGCTTTAAACGTTTCGTTTCACGAAGAGGTATTCCACATGATGTATTTTGCGACAATGCTACTACCTTTGTGGGAGCTAGGAACAAAATGGCTGAATTATATAAAGTGCTTCGTTCCCGGGACCACCAGGCACAGGTCAACAATTATTGTATAAAGAATAATATAAACTTCCATTTTATACCAAAATACTCCCCTGTGTTCGGTGGCCTTTGGGAGGCAGCCGTTAAGAGTACAAAGTACCACCTAAAACGTGTACTTGGTGCTAATATACTTACCTATGAAGAATTAAATACAGTCCTTGCTCAGATAGAAGCGGTTCTAAACTCAAGACCGCTAGTGCCATTATCTTCCAATTGTGATGATTTTACATACCTTACCCCAGGACATTTTTTCGCTGGTAGATCTTTACTTTCTTATCCACAAAATGATTTAAGTGAAGTTCCAATTTCTAAACTAAAGCTGTGGAATATTTGTAATAAAATGGTACAATCCTTTTGGAAATTATGGCACAAACATTATCTTAATATTTTACAATCTAGACCTAAGTGGAAAACTGAATGTTCTAATGTAAAGGTGGGTGACCTAGTCCTCTTACGCGAGGATAATAGTCCTCCTCTCACATGGCCTATGGCCCGCATCATAAAAGTGTTTCCTGGCACTGACAATGTAGTGAGAGCCTTTGAAGTCATGACACCTAATAGAAAGACACATGTTAGGTCGATTACAAAAATATGTTTATTTCCTATTAACGATAAATAGTATTTAAAAAATATATACAGTTATCTAGTTATGATACACAAGGTATAGTTGTATATTTACTAAAGCATGTTTCTATAAGTCTACTTTTAAGTTAAATTCTAGTTTTTAGCTAATTTGGTTTCTCAATGTTTGTATACATAAAGATTAGCTACATGTAATAAAAGGCTATAACTTTAAGTTGATTTACTATTTAATATAACTTGTCAGAACTAATATTATAAGTAATACTTTTGCGAATAGCGCTATACTTTTTGTTTGCCTTTCGCGGCCCCCAATATGTTAACAACAGTGGTAACATTAATGTAAAAATATATTTTTATGTGGCAACACTTTATAAGTACTTAGCCGCCAATTTTTGTACGTCGGTAGAATAGAAAATTAACTATTGTGTGCGCATTCCATTATTCAAAGTTGTAACGAGATAACGAGAGTCGAGCTAATAAATTGGTATCAACAAAATAAGGTGTGATCATTACATTCCTCAAGAACACCAAGAACCCTCGTACAGGCAGTCCCTTTCTTCTCCGAATATCGATCGTCCGAAAATTATAATCCCGAAAACGCTTGCTATAATCATCACTTTCCATAATGTTTGTGTATACGAAATTGTATATTACCTAATCATCTTTAGTTCTAATGCTTTTGTGTCATAATATCGAATGCTATAATAATAAGATATCCTAATTTTACTTGCTATAAAGTCACATGTCCTAAGTGTTATATATTGTATAATATTGTTAGTCCGAATGATGGTTTATAATAATTTTGTTAGTCCTAAAACATGTTTAAAAGTTGATTTATCCTGGTTATGTTATCAATATCATAAAGCTTATAATAACAAATTGAATAAAAATGTTGTGTTATGAAACTTAACAACCGTTACATTTTCAAATTCAGTGACAGAAATATATCGCTGTAAAACCGACACTATGGATGGGACCGCCGGAGCCCCGCAGCACTGGAGCCGTGACAGAAACCATGCATGCTGCATGCTGCTTGCTTGCATGCTTTTAGCCTGCTTGTATGCTGCATGCTTGCTTGCATGACATCAAGTGACTGTTTTTAAACGTATGCATGGATTTGGTAATACATATAATGAAAGAACTTTATATTTGTGGTATTTCGATTTTAGGGCACGTTATATTATGAGATATTACGTTAGGACTTATGACTATTATAGAAAAAGTTTTTAGGAATTTTAAATATTATAGATTGTGATATTTATATTAAAAACAATTAGGTCATATTATATTTAGAGATTTCGGTTTTCGGGAAGTGATATTATGAGAAATTAAGTTAGGGGTGCTTTTCATTCGGACATATGATGATTATGTCAAAAAACATGATGACACGTTAGATTATGGATAAAAAAATTATGAGACAAAATAGAGAACCATTCATATCCATGGGTAGAATACGGTGAAAACTTATGGGGACTCTTACAAAATTTACCCTAATTAATGTGAGATACTTAATATATTAAAATATCAATTTATGCTATATAGACGTCATTGTATAAAATTACCTAAAAGTTCTAGGATTGTTATTTTCTGCTATCTAAATGCGACGTGAACAGTTAAAAGGGATAACTTTACTGTTCTAGGTTGCATTGCAGATTTGCAGCCCTAGTCCTACCATAGAAAATATTTATTCTGTTGTAACATTGGCCTTTAATATTTCTCAGTCAAAAAAGGCTCTAGGATTTAAAATGTGCACTGTATTATTAGAGAATTCATACAAGAACATATAAAAAAATTACTCACGTAAGCCAGGCTAGAACGCATCAAAAAACTAGAAGACAATTTGGTGCTACTTCAATCGACCTATTTTTGACGACTGTTGACTAGATTGACTACAATACAAATTAACAAAATAGGAAAATAATTTAAAACAAAACAAGTTGATTAGAATAGATGCTGTTGACAGTTGACAGCCAAGAACGCAGATGAGAGATGGGAAACACTCCCCCTGCGTTTCAGATAAGCACTGCTACTTTCCGAGGCTAACATCTGAGGCGCGTTCAGGGCCTCTGGGTGCAGTTGTCCGGTTGTTTTGTAACTCGCTCAGGAGGCGTTGAACGGATTGCAGCAACCAAATCTTTTATCTCCCTATTTCACAGTCAAAGTCAAAGTATTTATTCACACAAGGCATGGTAAAAATGGTAACAAAATGAGTAGCTGAACAGCACGTCTTACCAACTTGTGGCATGTGAATGTCAGTTTACAATTACATAATTTAAATTTTCGTATTATATTTTGTATTATTATTATATGTCATTTTACTATATTACTATACCTAATAATTATATTACTCTTACATGTTAATTAAATTATTATAATAAAATGTCAGTAATTTTGATTGATTGACACATGATTTTACATGATTACAGATGATTTTTTATTTCTCTCTCTTTCTAGTAGATGACATTATAGAATATGGCCGCCAATATCATCTAATCACGTAAGAGTATTTCAGTAATAAACGTCAGAGCGTTTTACAACCATCAAATTCGATGGTTGTTCGGTTGTATGTAACTCGCGCCAACACTAAGGTCTTGAACGGGCGGTTGTTTCACCCGGTTGTCACGTTCGAAAGCATTGAACGGGGTTAGAGCGAAAAGTTGTACTTCGCGCGAAGGCTCTGAACGCGCCTCTGATGTTAGCCTCGTTTTGTTTCTTACCATGCGTTTGCACTGACGATACATCTACAAAAAAAACATGTTTTTTAAACATGTTTCTGTTAATGTTTATGAACGCGTTTCCATTGTCAACACCTCAACAAGTTTCGAAACATGTGTTATGACTTTGACAGCCGATATTGCGAACACAATCGTGGACAAATCCATAAAAAACGTTGAGAGACAATAAGTTTTCAGGCGATCCTAACGCAATCTGCAACAAATCTTAGGATTTGTTCCGAATCCAACACGATTTTCGGCAGTGTGAACGCAAAAGCGTACAGAACAAGTTTTGAGATTTGTATCATACAACAAGCTGTAAAACATTACATGTTCTATGTTTCTCAGTGCAAACGCACGGTTATAAGAAATGTTGACATTTTTAGCCGCGCTAATTGTTACAAATGAAACGGAAGGTACTGATTTTTTGTGCTGAATTTTGACACCTCACCTACTTAGTCCAGCCACTTAAAATTTCTAATCATATGAATTTGAATTTTTTAAATCCGCTGAAAATCTTTTTTGATTCATAAAAAAAGATTCCAAATGTCAAATTTGAAAGCTGTCTAAAAGTGGTATCAGAGGATCCATCTATTAGCATGGGTATTTGATGCTAGCATTTCGTTTTAAAAATGCTTAAATGAAACGCATGACAACCAGCAAGAAAAACGCATCGCCGCTAATGAAACGCGCTAAAAATTTATGTTGATATTAATGGCTAAAAATGTTTATCTGGAACGCGCCCTCCATGGAAAGAGCAAGCGTTACGTGAAAAAGGTGATGCCGGCTCCAAACATTCGTCCAACACTCCAACTGTTCGTCCAACCTTCCACGTGTAGAGAGATAGTTCGTGTATGTTGGATGGTGTTGGTTCGTGTTGGCTCGCGAACGGTCCGATGGCGGTAAATTGTACCCAGATCAAAGGAGTTTGCCAACTCGCACGAACATACCCTCCACACATCAGTGTTGTCTGTTTACTCGGGCGAGGTAGGCATATCTGACACGCAGCGCTCCCGTTATAAATTTATTTGCGATTAAACTTTAGCATGACTGAGTGGAGTAATAACACCGTACTCTTGTTTTTGGAGTTATATGAAGGCGAACCGGTGCTATGGAACCCGAAACATCGTCGTCACAAAGATAAAATAGCCCTACACGATGCTTGGTTGAGGATTTTAGAGTCTCTTAATAAACCAGTGAACGAATTAAGGAAAAAGAAGGAGTCCTTATCGACGGCATATCGCAGGCATGCTAGGAAGAAGAAGCAATCTATAGTGTCAGGTGCTGGAATAAATGACAACTGAACCTTCGTGGTTTGCATAATCGTTTATGGGACGTTTTTTTTGTTTTACGTCGGTTATACACTTGTAAAAAATAATTACATGCACTCATTAGGTATAGCGCAGAAGCACCTATCAGTTCAACGTCCTCCATAGTGAATAAGGTTGGCTAGTGGCCTATTGATGTGTGGAGAATCTGTTTGATCGATCGTGAGTTGGACGATGTTGGTGTCAATGTTGGAGTGTTGGACGATAGTTTGGAGCCGGCATGAAATGACAGGAGACCAATCGTAGCAATGTACCTATCTATCGAAATTATCGATAAATAGGGATATTATCGATATGAATAGTGCAGTGCAGTTCTATTGAATATTTAATAAATTACTAATTATTACATTAAAATATAACACGGGTAATCACAAAAACAATAAATATATTGCAAACATTTATTTAATGCAAGAAAACAGACAAAAACAAATATCAGCAGTGAAATACACAAACTAAGACAATATTTCCAGTCTATTAAACATAAATAACAATATGATTAAATGTGCAAATTTGAAAATAAAAAAAGTTGATTATAATGATCTTCATAGGTACCTTTTCTGTTCAAAATTTTTCAAACATACTTTTATTCCTCCCGCATCCAGCAGCTTCCCGCGACTTTCACCAGATCGTCGGTTCACCTTGTGGGGGGCCTACCAACACTGCGTCTCCCGGTACGCGGCCGCCACTCGAGGACCTTTCCGCCCCAACGGCCGTCAGTCCTACGAGCGTTGTGTCCTGCCCACGGCCACTTAAGGTTTGCAATTCTTTGGGCTATGTCGGTAACTCTAGTTCTTCTACGGATCTCATCATTTCTGATGTGATCACGTAGAGAAACCCCGAGCATAGCCCTCTCCATTGCCCTTTGGGTGACTTTGAGCCTTCTTATGAGACCCATTGTAAGCGGCAACGTCTCAGTTCCGTATGTCATCACTGGCAACACGCACGAATTGAAGACTTTCGTCTTGAAACACTGCGGTAGATGGACCGAGAATATGCTACGTAGCTTTCCATTTTGTAAACTGAGTGACGCAAAGAAAAAAACAATTGAGGAAAAAACAAGTGGTACTTATGGTAACTTATGGTATGTTATGTACATAATTAACTACAGTAAGGTATTATTCAAGTCTGACAGTAACTTACGATCTTTTGCATATTTGCAACAATGATGTCGTCAACAATTATATGGCGTCCTTATCCCGGAGCAGTTGCTTATTAACTGAAGGGGTCATAGTCATCATCGCACCTAACCTGAGAGGCATGCACCCGCAAGCCTGCCTCACAAATAGATACCTGCTTAACTATAGTTATACCTACTTAGCGGCTTTTACCGTGAACCCTGATTTTTATTACTTTATGGTAGCCAGGGCGCACTATCACTGATTCATTAGAGTGGAAAAGTAAATACCTACTTAAGAAGTAAAAATACCTAAGTATACCGGGTGTAACTGAACACCCCAATAACATTTAAGGGGCATATAAGTTAGATATTGAATGGAACTTCGGTGCTTGTCTGAGACCTGGAACCCCAATACTTTCAGAGTTATTTGATTTTAAACTGAAAGCAAAAACTTTCAAGTGACAACCATAATAGCTCTTAACAGCAAAGAAATTTAAACACAAAATGACACGTGACAGACGTGAGCGTAGTATTCCTCCTACGTTTACGTAGGGCTGTCGGCACTCAATGCCATAAAATAATTTATTTAGTTTGTATGACGTGATCGTAGTGTTCCTCGTACGCTTACGTAGGGTTGTCGGCACTTAATACCAAAAAATAATTTATTTAGTTTATATGGGAAAAAAAGTAGGTTTCTTAGCCCTAATATTTTTCCTACAGAATCTCTACTTCTGATGGATACATACCCTTAAATGTTATTGGGGTGTTCAGTTACACCCTGTATAAAATATGTACCTACTTGTAATATTAATGAAGTTACACTACAGGGTGCCTACTGGAATTCAAAAGGCGGGATGCTTGTGGGCAAGGCGCTGCGTTCGTACAGTCAGAAACACGTCAACATATACACTATGGACTTAGTACCATCCTTATAACAATCATGGTAAGGTCTATAGCTGTACTGCATGTGTATACCACGACGTGTGGCTTACCGTACCTATCTCAGTCCCTGACCCCATATTCATCCCCACCTCTACCCCCATTCCCACCCTTATGAAATCGGTAAATCGAATTTCTCACAGACCACAGAAAAAAAAATCTATTAATGTTTTGGAGGATGTCGCCAAGATCCAAGGATCCCTTGAAGAATCTTTAAACACATGTAATGAATACTTTTCGACCGTTGGAAAAACTCTCTCAGCTAAGATTTTATCAAAACTTAAAGAAACAGATGAAACTCTCGCTGGCAAGGTAGTAATTAAAAGTTTGAAGTTAGAAAGCTCCCCAGGTCTCGATAATCTGGAAAACAAAACTCTTAAAAAGATTGCGCATATAATAGCAGACCCACTAGCAAATATTTTCAATCGAAGTATTGAATCCGGTACATTTCCTAAAGTTTGGAAACAAGCCGCTGTGGTTCCCATACACAAGGGAGGTTCCAAGGATGATCCGAGTAACTATCGCCCCATTTCACTTCTTAGTAGCATTTCAAAATTACTAGAACGTATCATAAATAGAAGGCTGGTTAGTTTTTTATAAACCAACAGTTTGGATTCCTAAAAGGTAGATCTACAGAGGATGCTGTCACTCTGCTCATTGATACTGTGGTGGCCCATCTTGATAACAGTAGGAAATGCATCGGTGTCTTTTTGGATCTGGCCAAAGCGTTTGACTCGATATCAATCCCGATTCTTGTAAAGAAACTGGAAGCTTACGGCATTAGTGGCAACGTACTGAGTTGGTTTTCAAGCTACTTATCGGACAGACAACAATGCATTAAAATCTCCAACCAACAAAGTACTTTCAAGCCAGTTTTGTACGGAGTTCCCCAAGGAAGTATTCTGGGCCCCACTCTCTTTCTGCTGTATATTAACGACATAGCTTCCGTTCCCCTTCTTAATGCAAACATATTTTGCTATGCTGATGACACCGCCATTACTTTTCACGGAGAAACTTGGTCTGAAGTCAAGCAAGTGGCTGAAGTCGGAATGGCACAAATGTCTATGTGGCTTAGTAAAAATCTGTTGACCTTAAACGCCACTAAGACAAAATTTTTATGTTTTCACAAAACAGCTGCTTCTGCTCCTCTAGCAATAAGTAACATCAAAATTCATTCTGTCTGCTGCCCTTATCAGACGCACAGTTTCTGCTGTAGTTGTGACCAGATCATACGCACTGAATCACTAAAATATCTCGGAATATTCCTGGATGATAAGTTAACATTTAAGGTGCACATTGATGAAACTACAAAAAGAGTTAGAAAAGTAATGAACGTAATGAAAAACCTTGGAGATATCTATTGAAATTTTAATTATGATCTACTTAGCTTTATGCCAGCCACTTATAAATTACTGTATTTTGGCCTGGGGTTGCTGTACATCTGCCGCCCTGCTTCCTCTTGAAAGAGCTCAGAGAGGTATTCTTAAAATTGCTTTGAAGAAGCCTATTAGGTATTCTACGAATGATCTTTTTAAGGTAGCGAAAGTTCTTAGTGTTAGAAGGCTGTATTTCTTGAGGGTTGCTGTTTTTGTTCATAAATCTGTATTACGGGCATGAAATTCTTATGATGACATGTTACAGAAACGCGTTTTCAAAGTGCCAAGTCGCTCTGTGTCTACTTCCTTTGCACGGCGGTTCGGAATTTTTCTCTTTCCATTTATTTATTTACAATAAACTCGCTAGCATCTGTAACTTTAAGCTGTGTTCTGCACGTGAAACTAAAAAGCTTGTTTCTCAAATGTTGATTGAATGGACCTACGATGAGTCTGAAGCTTTGATTAAGATTTTAAAATAGTAAATGATTAATTATAAACACACACACACACACGCGCGCACATATACACCCACACACACACGCGCACATATACACCCACACACACACGCGCACATATACAATACACCCCCACACACACACGCGCACATATACACCCACACACACACACATATGTACACACATATGTACACACACATAAATACACACACACAATAAACTTAATTTTGTAATACTTTGCATGCCTAATTAGTATTGGATTGGATTTAAAATGTGGTATCTTATTAATTTTTCACTTCATGTAAGCCTACTAGCCGCTAGATTTCATTTGAAAATCGTGTATTTCCCTCATAGGACAGGCACAGCCTAGTATGGGGGATTGTTTAATTGATGTATAGTTATGCTTTTTGTATAGATAAATTTTATTTCATTTCACATCCCCTTTCTCACCCCTTTGAAGGAAGTAAAAATATTCATAATCACTGAGATATGTAAAAAATTGTTTTCCTACTTGAACAAAATTTTAGGATCCAAACTTCTAAACTGACGGATTTTCATACAAACTTTCATCCCCTATTTCACCCCCTTAGGAATGGAATTTCCATAAATCCTTTCTTAGTGGATGCCTAAGCTGTATAAGGTATCTATGTACAAAATTTCAAGTCTCTAGGCGATTTAATTATTCCCACGAATTCATCCCTCTTTTCACCCTTCTGGGAGTGGAATAATCAAAATCGCTGAGACAGGTCTAAGTTATTTTTCAATGCCCTGCCTAAACCTAAAATTGGAGGATCCTCACTTCAAAACCGACGATTATCATACAAACTTTCATCCCCTATTTCACCCCCTTAGGGGTAGAATTTCCAAAAATAATTCCTTGATGGATGTCTACACTGCATCTGAGATCTATGTGTAAAATTTGAAGTCTGTAGGTCAAGCGGTTTGGGCTGTGCGTCATTGTAGTTCTCACGACTTCATCCTCCTTTTCACCCTCTTGGGGGTGAAATATTAAAAATCGCTATAATTATTTTTTATTCTTTAGCCTATACACGAAATTTGAGGATCATAACTTCAAAACCGTCGGATTTTCATACAAACTCATCCCCTATTTCACCCTCTTGGGGCTGGAACTTTCAAAAATACTTTCTTAGTGGATGCCTACACTGCATAATGTATCTATGTGCCAAGTTTCAAGTCTGTAGGTCCAGCGGTTTGGGCCGTGCGTCATTATTGTTCCCACAACTTCATCCCCCTTTTCACCATGGAGGTGAAATATTCCAAATCGTTGAGACTTTAAAATTATTTTTCAATCTCCAGTCTATACACAAAATTTGAGGATCCTGACTTCAAAACTGACGGATTTTCATACAAACTTTCACCCCCTATTTCACCTCTTTAGGGGTGGAAATTTCAAAAATCCTTTCTTAGTGGATGCCTACATTGCATAAGGTATCTATGTGCAAAATTTCAAGTCGGTAGGTCTAGCGGTTTGGGCTGTGCGTTGATATATCAGTCAGTCAGTCAGTTTAGAATTTTATATAATACATAGATATACATCCTCACCGAAGAGCACGAGCCTACCCTAACAAGTTAGAGCGATTAGGCCTTAGTCAAACTACGCTATGGCCTAGTGCGGATTGCTTGACTTCACATACACCTTTGAATAAATTACTTCGCAGGTGTATGCAGGTTTCCTCACGATGTTTTTCTTCACTGCAGGAGCGTCAGATTTTTTTTCTTTTCAGTGCTAATCTGCAATCAGTACTCAACTATAAGCAGATAGTTTGTGAGATTTTCTAGGGTCAAGTGCATCCTCCAGCGAAGACAGCTACTCATTATATTACTATGTAGCCTAACTACAGTATGTCTTTTCTTTTGAGACGTTTTTAATAGCTACGAGTGATAAGACTCGCTGCAAGTACATTCGGGTGTTTTTCCAGCCGCTTTTGATATTTTTCGGTCGAAATCTGAATTTCTTCCTTTACAGTGGTCATATTTAAGTGAGTGTGGATTTCAGAATTAGTAATAAACCACGGAACACGGGTTATTGTTCTTAGTATTGCATTCTGCATTCTTTGCAATATTGCGATGTTTGAATTACTTGCATTGTACTGCCCCAGAGCTGAATGCCATATGTCCAAGTTGGTTTCAATATAGACTTGTATAGGTATTAAAAGTTTATTATCCAGTGATAACCTGTTATTTCTACCCAGCATCCAATAGAGGTTTCTGTGCCGTATATTCAGTTCTTCTCTCTTGCTTTTGATATGCTGGTTCCACGTTAAACGGCGATCCAAGTGTATGCCCAGATACCGCACAGTCCTTTGTGTGATAATATGGAATTTTCAAGGCGTACAGCGGACCTAAAAAGGCCGCATCGCAGAATCATAATACGAATCATATTATGATTCATATTATGAATGGCGTGCAATTCATCATAAGCAATTATTCTATTTGACAGCTTTGTATGAATATTTTTAAAATGGTGCACAAATTAGGCATTGCTAAAGTATCAATTGGGACCATTTTACGAATATTCATACAAAGCTGTCAAATAGAATTTGCTTATGATGAATTGCACTCCATTCATAATATGAATCATAATATGATTCGTATTATGATTCTGCGATGCGGCCTTTTTAGGTCCGCAGGACGGCAGTTTTCTCTCCGAAATGTGAAAGTGATCTGCATAGACTTTGTTGTGTTAGCTTTGATCCTCCATTTCTGAAGCCACTTTGTTATAGCGTCAAGGCCTTGTTGGAGTTTCTCTGTGGCCAGCTCAGGGTGCTTGTTACTGGCTAATATGGCTGTGTCGTCGGCATATGTAGCAGTCATGACTCAGTCTACCTGTGGTAAGTCTGAGGTGTATAAGGTATACAAAATAGGTCCCAGTACCGAACTCCTGCACACCTGCACCTGCTCCTATATTGTAAAATTTGGAGGTTGATTCAGACTCCTTCACCTGAAAGATACTTTCTGTTAGATATGATTTCAGTAGAGTGTAGTAGCTGTGCGGAAGATTTGTTTTTATCTTACAGAGGAGACCCTCGTGCCAGACCCTATCAAAAGCCTGCTGGATGTCCAAAAAGGCAGACGAGCAGTACCTACTCTTTTTCCTCTAGAGATTTTCTTATTTTTTCAACTACTCTATGTACTTGTTCGATAGTAGAATGTTGCTGCCTAAATCCAAATTGGTGGTTTGGGATGATATTGCTACTTTCCAAAGGTCTGGAAAGCGTTGGACCCTTAGTATTCCATTATACAGCATGGTAAGGAATCTACCGCCTTTCTTGGAAGTTCTCTCAAAACTTCCTTTGTAAAGAGGTCATATCCTGGAGCCTTTTTGTCTTTTAGACTTTTAATGGTCCTCCAAAGTTCTTGAACTGTTACCGGTGCAGGTGGTAGCGATATTTGTATAGGCTGGGTTAGAATAGATTCGACTTCTACCTCCGAATCTATGTTGCTGACGTGATTCGGACTGAACACATTCGATAAATGTTCTGCAAACAAGTTGGCCTTTTCTTGTGATGTACGGGCCCAGGCACTGTTGTGTGTCAGTGGAGGTTTTGCTAGCTGAGGTCTACCATAGGACTTTGTGAATTTCCACAGTGAGTAATCCGTAGCTGCAGTGGGTGTGCGTGTGAGCGATTCCAGTTGCGCTTCAAGAGTCTCTTTGTGCCAAATCTTTAGCATTTCTCTTAGATGTGTTGCTTGCTTGTGAAAATTCGTTTTATCTGATGGAAGTCTACTTAGTTGCCAGACACGGCGCAGCCGCCGTCTTTCTAAAACAGCTTATTTTTATTTCAAGAGGGTAGTTATTTATCCGCTCTTTAGAGACCAGTATGAGTGTGCTCTTCCAGCAGGCCTCTTGTATGAGGTTTGTAATATATTTAGTTGCGATTTCGATTTCTTCAGGTGTCTTAAGAGCAATTATTAGCTTGATGTTCCCGTCAATGTATTCTCTGAATGAGTCCCAGTCTGTTCTTTTATTATACAGCCTCTCTAAGCTTTCGCGTTCTATAATCTTCGTGCTAAGGGTGAGCAGCACTGGCGTGTAATCTGACGAACTGTCGTAACAGGATTCGCATTTGACATAGTGACTAGAAAAACCTTTCATAATGAAGAAATCAAGCAAATCCGGTATTTTTGGAGTATCTGCTGGCCAATATGTGGGTTCACATGTAGAAGCTGTAGATAGTTTATTAGCATCTATACTGAGCTTTAGTTGTCTGCCTCTCGTGCTAGTTAACCTGGATCCCCAGTACGTATTTTTGGAGTTCCAGTCTCCGCCCACTAGAAACCGATTTCCGAGTGTCTTAAAGAATTCTGAAAACATATCATTTGATACCCTATGTCTGGGTGGACAGTACACTGAAGAGATATTGAAAAATCCATTTTTGTCTTCAACTCCTATTGTGGTAGCTTGAATGTGGCAGGTTTTATATTCAGGCATTAAGTGATGTTTTAGTGATTTCCGGACAATAATCGCAGTACCAGCATGTCCGGTCCCATCTGGGTGTAGGGTGATATAACACTCATAATTTTTAAACTTGAGATTTGAAGCAGAGGTACAGTGAGCTTCCGATATCAGTAACAAGTCCAAGTTTTGTTGAGTCATTAGAATTTCTGTGTCATCTTTGTTTGGGGTCAGTCCATTTACGTTCCATGTTGCCATTCTAATTGGAGTCATTTTGATATTCTTTCTATAAGTTGTGTTATGAGCATTATAAGGGTACTCATCTGTTCAAGGATTAAGTCAAATTTCTTTCTTTCTTTTTTGTTTCGTGTGATATCTGAGTACCTTTTCGTTGTGTTGTCAGGATTTTCAGCTAATTTAACAGGTACGTTTGGCACTGGTCTATCCTTCAATATTTCAGTTGAAGGGATTTGCTTTTGATGGTTTCTTGTCGTTTGGTATGCTGACTTTGAACACCTAAGAAGGATTTCCCTGTATACTTCACATCCTCTGTAGTTTGTTGGGTGGGGACCATTGCATAGTGCACACTGGGCAGGTGTTGTGCAGTCACGTTTTTGGCATTCCGATGTTTTATGTGACTGTCCGCATTTTACACAACGATATGGGCGCATACAATAATTTTTCGAGTGCCCATATTGTTGGCATCTTTGGCATTGTACTACCGACTCTCGCTTCCTCGGATCTTCTATGACGACAGATTGATGGTATATATATTTTAGTTCTTTCACAGATTTGTTATTTGGTCCAGGTGCTAAATTCACGAGAAATGTGGAAGTTGCTTTTTTGTCAGGCCCAAACGTTGCATTGATGATTTCGCCAATGACAGTATTTACAATTTTTATAATTTCTTTATAGCTTTCAAAGTCCAAGCTACTTATTCTCAACTAACTTCGATTGACAATTCTGAAAGTAAACTGGTTCTTGCCAACAACAATTTTAAGTAGTTCAGTGAGCTTATTCACATCTTCTATTGATGGCGGTTTGGTGGGTCGTTTCTTTTTGGGCATGACATTAACTTCAGCATGGTCTATTGTTAGGCCTGTGAATCTATTTGATGTTTTTACTATTTCGGGGCTGTTTGAATTTTTTTTCCTCTTGGGATTTCTACTGACAGGAACTCTTTGCCATGTTGGCGGACAAATTGGTGTGGTTTCTGTCTCTGTATTCGAGGTCAAAGGTTGTTTATCTAAGGTTGGATGAGTTGCGGTTTGTTGATTGCTCCCCAAAGAAGCGGATCTTGGTCTCGTAAACAAACCTGGATGGAAGGCTTGCTGAACAAGCTTTTTGCTGCTACTGCTGCGCAGAAAAAATGTATGGAAATGACATTAACTTACATTCTCACGCAATTTTTTCGACAGCTAATGTCACCTTTATACATTTTTTCTGCGGAACGATTGCAGAAATGTTAGCGTGTAACATTTGTCTAGGGGGGCTGGCGGACATATTGGCCGGACTATCACTCTCGGATACTAAAGCGCGTGCTACTCATCGAACTCACCGTCCCGGGGGTAAACAACATTCCCAAAGATCACAATTTTAAATTAAATAGGACTACGAGGAGCGTCGGTGGCGCTGTGGCCTCGGCGGACTGTGTCCCGAGTAGAATCGGGAGGCCCGCGATCGATCCTGCCATGTACCAATGTGTTTTTTATTTGACGAATTTCCTATGTACATTTATCTGACGCTCCTATGGTGAAGGAAAACATCGTGAGGAAACCTGCATACACCTGCGAAGTGATTCAAAGATGTACCTATGTGAAGTCAACCAATCCGCACTGGGCCAGCGTGGTTGGACTAAGGCCTTATCGCCCTAACATAACTAGTTAGGGTAGGCTCGTACCCCTCGGTGGGGACGTATATGAGCTATGATGATGGCATGATTGCCTTACAATTAGAAGTCATACATCATTTTGCTACTTGGGTAGTTGGAACTGTTATTGTCGTTCGGGAGAGATTTAACCGTATCGTCTTTGGATTTGCTTAAGATATGTGTTTTAGTGACGCTAAGGTGTTTATAGAGCTCTGACTGATGGTCGTTTAAGTTTTAAGGCGCATAGTAGGGTCAATCATAAAAAAATCATTGCAGAAAAAAACCCGTTTCTTTTTATTAATATTGAATAAAAAATCTTTAAAAAAGATATGTTATTATTCAACGCATTCTTTAGATGGTTTTTTAAATTTTTTGATAAATTAATTAAAACTTGGTTACAATGTGACCCAAACATGCCTCGATTTTAAAACTTTAAACCTAATCGCGTCGTAAATATTAGGTTAAATCATATACTTTCGATTTCAATAAATAAAGTGAACAATATTCTAGCGGATGGTCTTTTTAGATTTTTCTTATTCGCCTTTATTAATTTTTAATTGAAATAATTCATCTTAAGCGTAAAGGTTTACTTCCACTCACTCACTCCTATGTAATCAGTGCGGGACGATCGACGCAAGGTCATTGGGAGCACTATGCGCCTTAAGCCGAAATTATTGTTGTAAACTACACCGATTTTATGCCGTAATATCCAATAAGAAACAATTAGCGAATAATCAGCTCAACTAAACTAATGAAGATAGCGCCCAAAAATCACATAATTTTAAATGAGTTTTGATTCAGATATTTTCTTTTCGAGTGTTGTAAATAATAGCAATATTGGCAGATTTTCACTCGATTTAAGAGGATTGTGAAGCTAGTGAAGCTATTAATTCCCATACAAAAAGCAATAACGTTTTTCCCCCTCTAAACATAGTCCAATATTAATAATTTTTGTAAATGTTGTAGGTACAACGAAAAACTAGGTTCGTACGTTTTTAAGTAATTCACATAAATATTGTTTAGGATAAAAGTTATTAGCATCTAAATAATTATATTATTAAGTGAAAACTTCCTAGGTATATAGGATATTTTATTAAAATAAACTAAATTACCTACTAAAAAGAAGGACGTACAGACCTAGATTAAGATGTATTGAATCTAATGAGATCAAAATCCTCTCATTTCGTAAAAGTTGATGGGGGGGTTAAATCGTTATCGCCCAAAACAATATTTTAATAAGATTTGTACGCACTTGTATTGAACTTTCAACTCTAAACGGTGGGCATCAAATTGCATTTTTGAACATGGCTTCTCGAGTTATGAATCGGGACTTCACAGTCCTCTTAGACAATTCAGAAGATAGCAAAAAGATTGGTTTGAATTTTCGATTTTTCGGTAGCATTGGTAGCACTGTAGAGAAGCATCTGAGGAAAATGCCTACGTCACTCATCCCGCTCTTTCTTACAGAATTTGTGATACGACCTCTCTTTCTTACAGAATACCTCATAGTATTAATTTAGTCGCATAGGGATAGATTCTCACCCTTTTCCCTTCGCCTTTTTAAAAAAATTATCATATTAGGTTGATAGTGTGGCGCGCCCTTTTAGAATGCAAGCTGAGAGAAATCATAATAATGTGTTATGGGAAAAAATTGAGCACCAAACCATGAGAAAGCGGTTTGTTGTGGTGAACTGTCAACATACAATACTTTTTATCGTATTTCGACAGTTCACCGCGATAAACCGCTTTATCTATCGTATTTTGGAGATAACATGACCATTGATTGTAAGCAATTTCATCAAACACATTAGCTATATCACAGTTTTGAAATCGCCCTATATAATTCGAGACCTTAGATCGTATACGATTCTCGTGTACCTACTGCCCAATGCCACACGCTAACTTTTCCGCAGTCGTTGCGCAGAAAAAATGTATACCTACTTACGTTTTTTTCTGCGGAACGACTGCAGAAAAGTTATCGTGTGGCATTTGTCTAGGGTCTCTGGAGTGATAAATATTAACACACGCTCCCAAACAGGTACATTTAAGCTAGCGAATATATGTATTTTTTTTTTATTGCTAAGTAGCTTCATTATCTTGCTAGTCAATGCAGAGCGCTATTGACTACGCTGAAACTTTAACAGCTTGCTTTTATTTTACTTTATTTATAAGTTGTTTAGTTTAATTTGATTTCTTGTTTTGTTGAAATTATTTCAGTTTTCAATATTTTTTAGTTTTATTTATTTATGGAATATTAAGTGATTTGGTTTTATGTTTTTATGGTAACCATTATGTTCACACACTTATGTTCAAACACTTGGATAGTTAAATACATTTACATGATGCCCAGTTTGGTCTCTCTACCGAGAGTGCAATACTGTCTTTGAAACACACCGTGGATTATTATGTAACCAGAAAAACTCCTGTTTATGCATGTTTCCTGGATTTGTCCAGAGCTTTTGATCTGGTATCATACAATAAGCTGGGAGACACAGGCGTCCCTGCTGATGTTGTGAACATCCTTTCTTACTGGTATAATAACCAGTTAAACTCAGTTAAATGGGGGGGTGTTCACTCTGATGATTACTCATTAGAGTGCGGAGGCAGGGTGGTCTGACTTCACCCAGGCTGTTTAATTTATATGTGAATGAGCTGATCGAGGAGCTCAGCAGCATGCATGTAGGGTGCTATGTTGACGGCATTTGTGTAAATAACCTGAGCTATGCTGATGATATGGTGCTGCTGAGCCCTTCGATTGGCGGCCTCAGGCAGTTATTTATTTATTTATTTATTAATAAAGGCACACCAACAGCTTCTGCATACAAAATATTAATTAATAGTTTACAATTTGTAATGGTCTTATACAGTTGCCAATTACAGGTGAACCAACATTCTTAATATAAGTGATAACGATACTAACTAACTGACTAACTAACTTGAACATTATAAAATAAAAATAAAAAAAATTTGCGAAACTAAAGTTAATAAAATACAAAATGAAATGAGATCAGAAACAAGCTTATTTACGTCAAAATGAAACAAAGGAAAAAGTTATACTAGTGATAAATGAATAATTAACAGAGGTTGCACGATATACCTGCATACTACCATAACAATATCAAACTTGTGCACTCAGGGATCTCAAAATTTGGGTTCTAAAGACATTTATGGAGTCATGATATATATCGACATCTGGAGTGGATGTTACATAAGAGTTCATCTCTCGACTGATCCTATTGAGAGGTGAGTTTACTCCTATATTTGTGTTGGATGTGTTGGTATGGAATAAATGGGTAATGGGATATCTGGGTATGTTATAGGGAACTTTTAGCCCAATTTGTCCTGTTAATTTTTGGCAGTCCAATACATTGTTCACTAACGTGTACAAGAACATAAGATCTTGTACCCATAGACGGTCGCGTAAAGTAACCAAGTTGTAACATTGAAGACGCTGTTCGTATGGACACCGGGGAGATATATCACCGAAGGTGTTTTGTGAAGGCCCTTTGTATGCTTTCTATTCTTTGTGAGTGAACTGCGTAGTGCGGGTTCCACACCACGCTGGCAAATTCAAGGTGGCTCCGAACTAAGGCGTTGTATAGCACAATTTTTGTTCTAGCAAGCATGAACCCCTTAGTGCTTCGCCTCAAAAATCCCAACAGCCGTGCTGATTTTGTTACAATGTTATCAATATGGCTTCTGAAGTTCACTTTACTGTCCATAATGATGCCGAGATCACGAACCTCAGTTACGGTTTCCAATATTGCGCCCTTTATATTATAAGAGACAGTAGTGGATTGCTTTTTCCTCGTGAATCGTAAATGGATACATTTTTGTACGTTAAGTTTCATGAGATTAAGGTTGCACCAATTCTCGATCCTGTCCAAATCCTCCTGAATTAGGGTAGCATCTTCATTTGAAGAAATAGTTTTATAAATTTTTAGGTCGTCGGCAAACATGAGGTATTTACAATTATGAATTTGAGCAGTAATGTCGTTAATGAAGAGTAAAAACAGAACCGGCCCGAGGTGAGATCCCTGAGGAACTCCCGAGTCAGCGTAATATGGGTATGATTCATAACCATTAACAACGAGAATTTGAGATCTACGGGACAAATAAGATGAGAACCAGTTTAAAAGTGAGCCATGTATACCATTATATTCTAACTTAGACAGTAACAGAGAATGGTCAACCCGATCAAACGCACTGCTAAAGTCCGTGTAAACAGCATCTATTTCAAGTCTTTTGTCAAGAGCTAGAGTTACATCAGACACAAACTCAACGAGGTTTGTTTCCACACTACGTCCAGACTTAAAGCCATGCTGATTTGGTGAGATAATTCTATCAATGTGGTGACTCAAAGATCTTTGAAAAACATGACAGTATTGAAATGGGGCGGTAATTTTTGACATCAGCAGGATCTCCTTTTTTGAAAACCGGTATGATTCTTGCGTTTTTCCATAGATCGGGGAAGATTCCTTCAGCAAGGGACGAATTGAAAATAATCTGCAATGGTAGGGCGAGTTCGTGGCACCAACGCTTTATAAACAAGGGAGGAATAGAATCAGGTCCAGCACCTTTGGAGGTATCTATGTGTTTAAGCTTTTTAACAATTTGTTCTTCCGTAAACTTAATGGTGCTCATAACAGAGTCAATACCAGAAAATCCATTGAAGCACAATTGTAAGTAGGGCCTGGATTTTGACTAAAAACAGAGACAAATTGATCGGCAAAAAGGTTTGCAATTTCTTGACCATTGCTAGCAACTTTAGTGTTCATAAACATGCTAGCCGGTATGCAAGATTCCCCCCGACGTTTATCTTTTATGAAACGCCAGAAAGCCTTAGGGTTTTTGGGAATATCATTTTCTATTTTACATTTAAAGGTATTGTAACAACTATTTATTAAAGTATGGCAGCGACTACGAAGTAACTCAAAAGTGAGCTTGTCTCGGGGATTATTATATTTGCGGTATTTTTGTCTAAATTTTTCTTTTTCAGACAGAGCTCTAATAAGAGAGTCAGAATACCAAGAGGGATACTTGGATTTTTTCCTTGCACACTTTGGTACGAAATTGTCGACAGCGCTATGTAGTATACCATAGAAGGTGGCAATCCTATCATTTACATCAACACATCCACTAAAAGCATCATACCAATTTATATTTTTCAAATAGGTTTTGATTTGCTCGTAGTCGGCTTTAAAAAAGTTGTTACTTGAATGATATTTAGTTTTTAAATGTTTTAAGTTTGAAAGCGGAACAGTGATAAGGATGCTCGGGTGGTGTGTATCTAATTTACTTAACAGGTCATTAGATTTAGTAACTGTTACGTCTGAAATGTTACTCAATACTAGATCTAAGACTTTGCTGTCATCATTTAGAATGGAATTAAATTGGTGGAGTTCATTAATTGACAGAAAGTCTATAAATGAGTAACCCAGTGAATTTTCATAATTTGATGGCGATAGCTCTAGACCGTCATCGCTGCTGTTCCAATCAATAAAACCCAAATTGAAATCCCCAAGAATCACAACATCATCGACATTACATAGCACATCATTAACTTTATTTAAAAAATATTGTAGAGTCCAGTTTGACAGGCGGTGGCATATAGACAACACATAGTGCAATTTTCTTAATATAATTTTTACCAGTTACCTCCAAATACACCCATAAATCCTCCAAATCACTCTCCCAGTTTTTCATTCTTACAGATTTAATATTATTGCTAACCGCAACCATAACCCCACCTCCATCCTTTTTGGATACCTTTGAACTTATTCTATCCCTACGATACACCACATATCGCGGGTCAATGAACTCTCCATTAATTATGTTAGAATTCAACCACGATTCGGTAAATGCTATTACATCATAGCTAGTGAGTAAAATATTTTTGTAGACATCTTCAGTTTTGGTTCGTATCCCACGAACATTCTGATAATAAATGTCAAGCATTGCGAATAGAAACAACGCCAAGAACATTTAACTAAAACATAAATATAGGTACTTAAATCTAAATTGCGACATCAGCAGCTTTCATTAACCTTAAGCTATCATGATCACGAATATAAATGTGCTTCGAATGGATATCTTTTCGTACAAAAATCCGCCCGTTGCGTATCCAAACAAAGTTATATAACAACTCTTTAGCCAATTTCCTTGTTGCCGCGTGCAGTTTTTTGCCAGCGGGACATAAGTGCTCGCTTACATAAATAGACACTTGGTTACCATCTATGCCCAAGTGATGCGAGTTCAATTTGTCCGAGGGGTGTTTCCTGTTAAAGTTACTGACAGCGGCCAGAAGGTTGTCACGCTGACGGGGGCTCCGAAGCTTGGCGATCACAGTGCGTGGGCGGTTATTCTCTTTATTTAGTTTGGCCACTCTTGTAATTTGCATAATGTCACTGTCACCAATATCACAACTTATTACCCTTGCGATATTTTGTAGAATATTCACAAGGTTTTCAGACTTATCTTCGGGTAATCCATTAATTTCCACGTTATTTACACGCATATTTTGTTCTAATATACATAACCGTGTATTAAGGTCACTGACAGTTTGCTGGAGGTTTACGTTATCGCTGCGCAGATTATTGATTATCGCGTCTTTTTCCTCAAACCGTTTCTTGAACTCTTCGAAATGTTCATTGAAAAATCCAAAGGAAACTTTGAGTTCTGATATATCTCCCTGTATGGTTTTTAATTGATCTGTAAGTAATTGTTTAAAAGACGATTTTATAGCAGAGGCTAATTCTTCCTTTATTATATCTCTTAAAATCTCCTCGTTAAAACAATATTCTTGAGTATTTGAGGCAGACATGGGCCGACTGTGTTTCTTCCTTAAAGTCACATTCATTACGTCAGGTGGAGTGTTCAGATTGCCAAGAGTTTTAGTTTTAGGGTTTGATGTTTGTTTCTGACTCGGTGAGCGACTGAGCTTCCCAGTATTACTAGCCGGGCGCACAGGTGTGTTGCTATTGTCAGTTTTCAACTGTTTGCAGCAACATTCAGGGCATTTCCAAGCGGACTTATAAGCATGATCCATAAGATAAAAATTTTGAGTAGATACATTCACACAAAAAATATCATACCTGACCTCGCACTCGCAACAATTCAAAAATTCCAAATCTTTTATTTGATTCCGGCATCCAGTGCAAATATTACTTGTCGGTTCCATTCTACCTCAATTAAAAGCAACAACACAGCCGTTAATGAAATATTTTAAAAGTATTTTGCTTATTACTCACGTTTGTTCTTGTTAGTAAGGTCGTAAATTTTGCAGCGCTGCGAACAGTTAGCGTAGCCGAATGTCTCAGACGCTCGGATCGCAAACGAAAAGTCCGCGGATCAAACCTCGGTGCCCGCCACAAATTTGTGTTTGCCTTTTTTTCGACGAGGTGCTCCGCAGACACTGGGCGCTCCACGTCCAACAGCTCAGGGAAGGCCTAGGGCTCCACACGAACAAAATACTGAATTTATAAAATGTAAGAAGCAACTATCAACACGTCCGTTCCCAACAAAGATTACCAACGGCAGTTGTTAAATGTTTGTGAGACATATGTAGTGGAACATGGTTTGAGGTACAACGAGAGAAAGAGTGAATATTTGGTGTTTAGAGGTGGTATTAAAGGTCCCAGTTTTGTCCCACCTTTAGCACTAAACGGAGTACCTCCTAACCGCGTTACACAGCTTAAATATCTGGGTTACATTGTGAATGAGACTCTGAATGATGATATGGATATTGAAAGGGAGCGTAGGGCATTGTCGGTTTGTGGTAATATGGTGGGGCGTAGGTTTGCGCGGTGTACGGGCGAGGTAAAAGTAACGCTGTTTAAAGCTTTTTGCCAAACCCTATATACCGGCAGTTTATGGGCTAATTTTTCACTGAGAGCCTACAATGCATTACGCATCCAATACAATAATATATTTAGGGCACTGTTTGGACTGCCCCGCTACTGCAGTGCATCTGGTATGTTTGCCGACGCCAGAGTGGACGATTTTTATGCAATTATGCGTAAAAAAGTGGCATCAACCGTGAAACGAGTGAGGTTCAGTTCAAACAGTCTACTGAATATGGTGGGTGACAGGGTGGACTCAGTCCTGCTTGCCAGGTTCACCGACCTGCATGTGCGGCAGGATCGGTGAATCAGGTAAACGCTGTGTTTTGTTGTTTTTATTTATTATTAGTTCTTTTTATTATCATGTGTTTTGCTTTACTAACATAGACTATAAGTAAAAATTATAACTAACAAAGTAGGTATGGACTTGTTTGTCAGAAAATATTTTTTTTATTTATTTATTTTTGTTTTTATATTAATTTGTGTGTGTGTAATTGCTTATACAAGTTTATTTTTTAGTTATGACAAAAATTTTGTGTGCTTGTTCAGACAAGCAAACTAAACAACTTTCACTATGGCACCAACATTGAAATCGCAAAAAAATCAGCTGTTCCATACATTTAGGTTCAGTGAATGTTGAACATTTGTATGGAACAGCTGATTTTTTTGCGTTTTCGAAGTTGGTCCCATAGTGAAAGTTGTTCAGTTTGCTTGTCTGAACAAGCACACAAAATTTTTGTTGTAACTAAAAATAAACTTATATAAAAGATATTTTAATATAATATGGTTTAACGGTACTTATAGATGATGCCATGATGATGCAATGTTTTTATCTTATTCTCTTAAGTTGTTTGTGATGTGGTTTTATTGCACTCTTTCAGATTTGAAACTATGTAATTTATGTGTTTTAGAAAATTTTTAGTGCTTCCCTCTTTATTGACGATAAATTTGTGCTGTCGTATAGATCTATATTAAAGGTTATGCAGGTTAGTTCATGTAGGTTTCTAGTGTGTACAAATGTTGGGAATTCTTTGACTAGATGTTTCCCCTTGTTACTCGTACATAACCGAGTTACATTACCAGCGATGTACAAAGAAAAAATATTATTCATACAAAACTGGGTAGTGTACTAAGAAACTTTTGTTCTTTGTACATTACCGATTGCATTGTCAGTTATGTACAAGGATGTAAATATTCTTCCTACATTTCTCCAAGGAGGTTCTATAAATTATTTCGAGTAAATGAATGAATAGTAGATTGTCGCACCGAGCCCTAAGTGAGCTATTAATGCCCTTGGGTTATTAGTGCCCTCGCAACTATCAAAATAGCAAGCGCTCGTGCACCAAACATAATATATCCAACCCAAGGGCATTAATAGCTCACTTAGGGCTCGGTGCGACAATCTACTATTCATTCATTTACTCGAAATAATTTATAGCACAAGGAACAATATTTCTTCTAACAAAACCGAGAAATGTAGGAAGAATATTTACATCCTTGTACATAACTGGAAATGCAATTGGTAATGTATAAAGAACAAAAGTTTCTTAGTACACTACCCGGTTTTGTACGAAGAATATTTTTTTCACCTTTCCAGCACCAAAAGCACCCTTGCTTTTGGTGCGTCAAAACTCGCAGCAAAATCGCTTTTTGCTGCGAGCGAGAGGCAAAGTGATTTGAATTTCGAACACCACCTTTTGGAATTTACTCGGCGCTGAAAAAAATAAACTAGGCGAGGTTCGTTCAGAAACTCAATTTGGCCAAGCGATTCAACTCATTAATATTAGTTATTAATAATTATTTATTGAAATTTAAGTAAATAAATTATACTATTACCTTTTTAAAGACGTAATATTTAAAATAAATAAAAGTGAACATTATATCGCTTAAAAATATCATGTTTGGTTTTTATAAAAATGTCAAGCAGTGCAATTTCCGAACGCAACTTCTAAAAAAAAACTAGAAAACGAAATGGTGGAATTGGCGGCAAATCCATTTCATTCAGTATAAGGTCGTTTGAACTGATTAATTGGGTTATACGAATAATGAGTGCGAATGAAATAATTTAGTGGATTATACGAATAATGAGTTTGAACTAATTTAGTGGATTATACGAATTATTGAAAGTCCTCCAGTTTCACTAGGCCCTTCTGCAAACCCTCCGCAATGCACAAACGTAGAGAAGGAAATATTACATAATACCACCTATGTCATTCCCCTGGTCTCGAACTATCCCTTTACTAATTTTCATCAAAATCAATTCAGTAGTTTCGAAGCCTATTCAACACAAACAAACAAACAAACAAACAAACAATCAAATCTTTTCTCTTTATAATATTAGTATAGATTAGTATTAGTATAGATAAGGCCGCCTGTGCTGAACATCTGATGTGTTGTTTTTGAAAAATTTCTGTTTCTATATCTTTGTGTGCAATAAATCGTTTATTATTATTATTCTTTTAAGTAAGGTTGAATGTTTTCTTGTTTAGTGCTACAATCAATGAAAAAAAAAACTCTTTGTGGCAGGCAGGGAGACTTGTATCCTACCTACAGTAAACGAGTAGAGAGAGACTAACCGTTGTATGAGTCCATGCAATATTAGACCGTATAATGATTTAATAAATCTATTTGTGTTCTGACGTTATTCTGGCTTTAACAGTGCACAATGTGACCAGCAGTGCGATTCACTAACAGAAACAGTCGTCATCGAGATCGTTGTCGAGCTCGATGACGAGCTGGCTTTCATTTCGACGAAGAGCGCAGCGCTGACGATAAACGTATTCACTAACGCCATTTAACTCGACGTCGATCTCTTGGCTGTTTAAGCTCGTCGCTGTAATAGAGTGGCGACACACGTGCATATACATATACAGTTCATTGTATATTGATTTGAATCAGGTTTTAATGTGTTAAAAATATCGGAGCGACATAAAAAAACATTATTTGAACAAGAAACAAGTTCGTAAATATGGTTTAAAAATGACTGGTCAAATTGTGTAAAATTAATTTCGATGTTAAAATAAAATTGATACCCTTTGCCTTTTTGACAGTTAGATATAATCTCTAATCTGTGATCTGTTAATTAATTTTGTGTAAAATTTTATGTAATCTAAGCATTGCAATGCTCATTGTCATCGTGTGTTCATTTTGTAGCATGTGAAATTACGTAGTTCCCTTGGATGTTGTAATAGCCGACTGAGGGAGCTTACGGCAATGATGTCTCCGCGAAGAAATTGACTCGAAAGAACCCTGCACGGACCCATCTCACCACCACATTTCTGTTGTGTTTAGCTCCTCGTCGGCGTCGCTTGGTCGGTTGTTCTCTGCTATCCCAGCGACATCATAATTGAAATAGCAAGCCTAACCGCGGGATTTATTGCTATCAAAGAGACTCGAAAGAGTGGAGAAACGCTACCGAGCAGATACTGGCACAGAACCCGACACTTCTAGTTACTGCATTAACCATGAGTGACGCTTCAACGCTTGGCTAAGACGAAGTCACCAAGCCATGCAGACTTGTCCAAGGGCAGGCCCATGTTGCTAGCAAATTCATCTGTTTTAAAAAAGTTTTTGGAAGAGGGACGCGAGAACAAAATTGATAAGCGTCAACTTTTAAAATATCAACCTACTTATTGTCAAGGTGATACACAGGCTGTCTCTATACATCAACTTATATGTAATTTAAAGAGAAATATTTTAGTGTTTTTGAAAAAAGTGCATGATTATCACCTTCATTAATACAGACAGAGAGTTGAAGAAGAAACAAGGGACAATCCACGATCAGCCTATGGTTTGAACTGAGGTATGATCGAATAACTGCTTCAAGAGCCTTTGAAGTTGGCTGAAGAAAAGTAAAAATGACACACTCTTAATGCTCATACTGTGGTAAAATTCCAGATACTACATCAATGAAACATGGCCATCTTCTGGAAATGGAAAAACAGTGGCAAAAAAATCTGAAGATAAATAATTTACACCCAATATTATATTCCAAAGAGCGTCGGTGGCGCAGTGGACTCGGCACTTGCCTTCCAATCGGGGGGTCGGGGTTCGAGACCCGCCATGTACCAATGTGTTTTTCGTTTCGAATTTCATATGTTCATTTGTCTGACGCTCCTACGGTGAAGGAAAACATCGTGAGGCAACCTGCATACATCTGCGAAGAAATTCAATGATGTATGTGAAGTCGACCAATCCGCACTGGGCCAGCGTGGTTGACTAAGGCCTAATCACCCTAATATAGGGTAGGCTCGAGCCCCTCGGTGGGGACGTATATGGGCTGTGATGATGATGATGATGATTATATTCCAAATAGCGAGCGTCGGTGGCGCTGTGGACTCGGCACTTGCCTTCCAATCGGGAGGTCAGGGTTCGAGACCCGCCATGTACCAATTAGTTTTTCGTTTCGAATTTCATATGTACATTTGTCTGACGGTCCTATGGTGAAGGAAAACATAGTGAGGCAACCTGCATACATCTGCGAAGAAATTCAACTGAATTTGTGTAGCTGACCCAGTTTATAGTGAAATATAGTGTTACGCGCCACACCGCCTCAGCCAATCGCAAGCCAGCCGAAGCCAGCCAATCAGAGCCAAGCACGTGCAGCCATGTGCCAGCCAGCCCAAGCCAGCCAATCAGAGCCAAGCACGTGCAGCCATGTGCCAGCCAGCCCAAGCCAGCCAATCAGAGCCAAGCCAAGCTAGCACCTTACTACTGGAGAAACTATAAAATGCCGCGCCATCTCATATTTAGATCACTTCTCTGTTTTACTGTTTCTAAGACGGAACTCTGCCCGATTGTAAATAGAAATTAAATCAGTGTGATTCTGCAACATCTACTTTTTATTATATCCCGTTACAATAGTGTAGATTTTAACTGTACCATTCAGTCTTGAATATGTTGAGTTGAGAATAATTAAATTCTATAAACCCTTTAACTTTTGGAATATAAATGTATAGGTACCCATTGTTCTAACAAAGTTTGGAACTATTTATTTTAAATAAAAAACAATCTTAAAGTTTTCCTTAGTTTTATTTGTATTAAAGAATCATACAAATTATTGAATGCACATGCCATCATTGAGAATGTTTAGAAATTTGAAATTAATATATGCATGTGGTCTAAGCATATAAAAACAAAAGGTTAGCTTCACTTCACTTTTACTTGTTTGGGAATATTTATATGACCTTTTATTATATAAATCAAGTAGTAACAACTAATTGAAAGACTACAGTACTATGTATACAGTTTTGGCTTTATTCATTTTTTTAAAATGTATTCAATAATATGGTCTTTTTGCTTCTACTTTTGTCTTCTTCAATTAATTCACAACAGTCAGAAGATGACTTAACATAATAAATGAACTGATTGTGAGCAACTGGTGACATTTATTAAATAAATATCACTGTCCAAGTGTTGTTCCATATAAATATTCTTTTTCTATTTCTAATAGTTCTCTTTACTTGCACCTAACCTACGGCTTCATCGCCATAAGCTGCACGCCCAGATTGAAAAATGGAAACATTCTTTGTGACGGTAACATTCATAGATAGGTTCACATACATATATGCATAAAATCACGCTTATAATCCCAGAAGGGGTCTAGCAGAGCTATAGGTAACACTCTGTTAAAACTAGGTTTTACACTCAAAGCCACATCTGGCAGTATGGGCCATATAGTACTCCAGCCTGTCGCCTACACCAAACGGGCACCAAAGCCAAAAATTATCAATTTTTCAGTAAACAAATCAACTAAAACCAACGACCAGGGCCCTAATTCCGCTAATCTTAACGTCGTTGTCGCGTCGTGATAGCGTTTCATTAAAACTACTTTTGTCGCTTTTATGCGCATTTTCTGCTGCAATTTATTTGTACTACAATTTATTGATAAGTCAATAGTTACAAATGTTTTAGTTAATATTCGGTTAACCAACAATAACTGTCTCAAAAAGCGATGCTATTGAAGCGTTATTGACATGCCACAAATGTATTAACGCTAGCAGAATAAGGCCCCAGGTACACTCAAAATCATCTCAGTAGTCCAGGGGGGCTACTCTTAACTCATAGCGATCACTCGCTATCGCTTTCGTGACATTAGAACAACAGTTCAAATGACACCTGTGACATTAAAACTATTGTTGTAATGTCACGATAACGGTAGCGAGTGTTCGCTTTGAGTTAGGTAGGCGGTACGGCCGCGGGTACGGATAGGATAGGTTTAGGTATCAGGAATAATAAAAAATGTGTGTTTTAAAAGACAAAATCAAAAGGGAGCGCACGGTCATAGTGTAAATAAAGAATATATTCCGCGCCACGCTGCACCCTCATTGTGTGTTTCGATCATAACATCACCACCATACTACGCGTATGAATAATCCAGACCACAGAACACAGAAAGAGGTTAGAAAGGCAATCATGCACCGTTTGTACGGGAACCGCTGTCGCCAGTTTTGCTCCCACTTCTTTTCCTTGCACTGAGGCGCGTTCAGAGCCTTCGCGCGAAGTACAACTTTTCGCTCTAACCCCGTTCAATGCCTTTGAGCGTGACAACCGGGAGTATTATATTATCTGTGACCGGGTGAAACAACCGCCCGTTCAAGACCTTAGAGTGTTGGCGCGAGTTACAACCGCACAACCATCGAATTTGATGGTTGTGAAACGCTCTGACGTTTATGACTGAAATACTCTTACGTGATTGGATGATATTGGCGGCCATATTCTATAATGTCATCTACTAGAAAGGGAGAGAAATAAAAAATCATATGAAAGAGGGAGATAAAAGATTTGGTTGCTGCAATCCGTTCAACGCCTTTGAGCGAGTTAAAAAACAACCGGACAACTACACCCAGAGGCGCTGAACGCGCCTCTGCCCATGCAAAGTCGCGCGAAATCGGGCTGAACCAATAACGCTCACTGGGCTCCTCATTCACAGAAATTCACTGTCGTCAAGAGGCGCGTGTACAAATAACATTATTTTAGTGATTGACATCAATGAATAGTTATAGATATAAATATTGCCAGCTATTTAACCATTTGAAATATTTAGAAAACCAAAAATTATTATTACTTTCATTATACGTTTATAATTAATAATATTCAAGTAATATTTTGTTTCTATGAAACAAAATTATAGCTTTTTAGCTTAAAAATGTTGTAGGTTAGACGTAAAATAAAAGAAAAACTACCTATAATACTATAATGCACCGGTCCGAAAGCATAAACTAGAATGGATAATCTGACAAACGGACGTGCGGTAGTTTAGTTGTTAGGATATTTTGGTTGGATGGAGAAGTAAATATTTGTAAAGTAAATATAAAGTACTCAAATCTTCATGTCTTAATGAAAACTTTTTCTGTAAATCGTTAATAATATCTTCCATTTTGTATACCTACTTTTTTTTTCAAACGTCGATTTTGTGCTTGTATTTTTTTAATTATTTTTTTTTGTCGTTTTATAACAGTCTCTTTAGAAACAAGTATTTTAAAAAAAAAAAATTCCTGGGTGTTGATGCATTTCAGCTATTACTTGACAGTACATTGAACTGAAAATAATTACGGATTTATTAATTGACTATTACATTTTAAATTAATTTTTATGTTGTCGTTATTTTTACCTGTAAGATTTTTTTGGGACTGTCTTTTATTATCAAAGAGGTTGATGTTATTGAATCCAAAATGTCCTAGAATAAATCAAGTACCTTATATGTAATGTATTTTCTTAAAACTTTACGCTACATATTTTACATAATATTCATAAACATAGCTTTACCTGTCTCATCCGTTTTGTTAAATCATTATCGTTTATGTTATTTCTCGCTTCTGTAAGACTACGTTTTTGTGATTTACCATTGTTTAATTTCTCTTTGATTAACGACGAAGTAGAACTTCTCCCATCATTTATCTTAAACATAAAAGAGTTGGCTTACTGAAATTGCAATCATTATTTGATATCATTAAAAAATTATAATACATACTGCAGAATACGAATACACGACTTTTTCATGTGGTATTACACTGCTTTTTAAATACTTGTTCCCAGATTTTTTTATATCAAAATCATTTTCACTAAAAAGTATATCCGGATCTTTAGGAAAACTAAAATAATATGTCCAAAAACAGTTATTAAAAGGGTATAATTGATAGTAAAATATATTTAAAATAAATAAATCAATACAAAAACCACCAACAGACTCGTGAACAAATGTTCATGCTTATCACACAAACTAACGTAGGAATAAGAACAAGACTAACACAAACATTTGTTCCCGCCAGGATTTGAACCTGGACTGCTTTATGTAAAGCTCCGTTACTGACCACTTTACCACGGCGGCGCGGCGTCCTAACGGCGTGTCTAGTATTCATGATATAACAAGCTGGCCACCTACCTATGCTCAAATAGTCATATAAATATTATGGTGATATTAAAAATTCTAAGTTGTAAAATTAGTTTAAAATTTGCCCATAATTTTTTTACTAATCGAACTAATTGTATCGTAAAAATTGAAATTAATTTTACAATTTTAATCTTTGATTACATCGCCGTACTTATATAAATAGGATGTTAGAAAGGGTAGGTGTTAGCTTCGCCAAACATTCTGTATTCGAAAAGTAATAATTATTATTATGGCATTTTAAGTGACAAATAATATGTTATTTTTACTTAATACAAATATTTTAAAATATACATTTATCGATAAAGTGTAATGCGTGCGTTTTTTGATTAGCACGGCACTATCCCTTGTACTGCGACTACTGCGTTAATGCTCATTAAGCCAAATGCGTCACTACCGAAAGCAGTGTACTACATTACGCGCTCTAAGTAATATGGCAAAAATCGCGTGCGTACATTGCCGGTAATGTATATTTTTTAGAAAAATATTATGTAACTTATCGTTATGATCAGTTTTGGTGGATTTTGACATTATGATCTATGGAATATGGTCATTATGATCAATTTACTACTTACCGATGAAAAGAAATTCCTTCTTTAGCTACACTTGATACCTGACTTCTTGTTTAACAAGTAATTATAGCACAAGAAGGCATTTTTTTATATTTATAGCGCCGCGCTTCACGATACACTCACTGTTGTTGTCCGTCAGTGATTAAACAACGCGTGCCCCGCCCACATAGCCCTTCTAACCTCTTTCTGTGTTCTGTTTCTGTGTTCTGTGATCCAGACCGCCCTAAACTGTCACGTTGCGATCCTGAAGACAGCCCTGTGTTCATTCGTTCGTACATCTTACGAAATAGACCTACCTACTCATTTTGTGCTCAGAATACCAACCTATACCTACCTACATCAAAAAATATCTATTTGAATGTTTTAAACATAGATAAGAACCAAAGAAATACTCAAAGGTAAATACTAGTTTATAACTTAGTGACATAACTTTAGAGGTCAATAACCTACATATTATTATTTTAATTTTAAAATATGTAGCTTTATTCACTTACCTTTGAAGTTTCCAACCACGGATTTCGGCACTGGTGTACTTTAAATGGGTAAGTAATCAGATAACCAGCAGCCTTATTCGCTAATTTGACAGTTCGAAGTGACCAACTGTTTATAGTTGTCCACCGTTCAAAGTGGACAACCCATCAAAACTACTAATTGCTATTCTGTAAGGCATTTGAATCACGTGGTCTATCGGTGTACAACGAAAGTTCCCTAGTGGATATCGATAAATCACAATACGTCACTGTGCATTACCCGACTCATTTTAGTAGCCTTAGTTACCGGACTTTCCCCAAAAGAAATCAGTAACTTCGTAAATTGGCTCGTTAATTCTGTCATTGAACCCACAGATAATATAAGACTATCAAAGGAGCGTTCCAGATAAGCACCGTTTTCAACATTTTTAGACTAGTTTCGTGTGTTCCACATCAACACTTTTGCCTCGAAAACTTAGCATCAAATACCCAGCCCCCCCTAGCATGAACACCAAAAAGAGGATATGATAAAGCATTTTATCACGATGAACCGTCAAAATACTTAGATACAACCGCAATTTTGAAATTTTGTTGAAACAGCGAGCATATCCAAGCCGGTGACGTTACTTTGATAAGATACGATGTGATAAGGAGATGAGCAAACATTTCCGCCGATCACTGTTGAAATTTATGATTATTTATCGACGACGATCAAAGTGCATGATATATTGAAAAAAAAACTGCTGTTCTTGAAAAAAAAAATATACTTACCTAAGACTTACCTATACATATTTTCAATTCCCTGACGAAACCACAACGGTAAGAATATTTTACAGAATTGTCGTAATGTGAATATTCCATATAATTGCATTTATTTACCTATATGAACTTACTTTTTTTAGTTACACCAAATATCGAAGTCCTTCATCAGTAGGCCCGGACACTCCATACAACGTTCGCAAATCAATTACCTATTACAACTACTTAAGCAAATGACATTTGTACACGCGCAAATGTGTGGGTGGAATCTAGTAGGGCTGAGTGCGCGGTTATCAATCGAAATGACGCGAGAAGTGCAGCGACTGCCTGTTATCGGCCGGCGCTCGCGTCTACTCGTTGAAGTGTCGCCGCGCCCGAGCGATCCCGCGCGCCCTTGTTTATGTGTCAGTGATGTCTACAACGAAGTGCGGGGTGGGGTATTTGAAATGAGTGCGGGGAGGTGAGTGGCCGTTCTGTATGAAGTACTATTATATCTTCTGTCGCGTGAACTATAGCAGAGAAAGTGACTAACACTCGTCCCGTCTCGCTTCATCGTGATACGAGAGAGCGAGAAGAAACATGATATTTGTCTCTTATCCCGTTTTATCCACGGTTCGTGCTACGCCTGCTGGACACCTTTCTTCTCTCCTCTAATGAATTTTGTAAAATTACAAAATGTCCATATAAATATTCAATTATCTGCGTACGGAGCTAAATGAAGATTTGACTCCTCGAAGCCCTAAATGCGTCAATTTGTTATAATGATAAAATCATACGCGTCGAAGTATCACAAATATGATGTTTCGAAAAATATAGTTTCAAAAAATATATAATTTTAAAATTCCATATAGAATATCGATGTAACATACAAGTTTTGATTTAATTGAACCAAATTAACAATTCACTACCGTAAAAATGTTAATAGTCCTACTTTTAAGCTTGATAATTAGAGTGGATTAAAATAAAACACTGCTTACCAATAGTGATTAATCGAACCTACGGTGACTTTCACTATAAGGCATTCAAAACGTCAAACGTTAGACACTGAACGATACAGAATACCAATTAGGTGAAATATCGATGAAAATTGTCGTTCGGTGATTATCAATACAACCCTAGTGATTAACAGTGAGCCTAGTGATTTTTCGTTAGACACCGGTGTTAGTGAATACCAAAAAAGGCTTTTTGGTTAGCCACAGATAAAAAACGTCATGTTTATAGATGGTTAATAGCCATTTCCACTTGTCAGTTGAGTTAGTGAATAAGCCTGCAGATTCCATAAAAATGTCAAAAATAGGAAGTTTATCCGATTGACCTTACACAAAACCGATTTCTAGTTTATTACTCATTGCTCAAACTGTACTGAACCTCTTGAATACTACTACCACTATGACATTAAAAAAACAATATAGGTATGTAATACGATTAAGCATTAAACGCTGCGCGCGGCTACTAGTCGACAACTCGGGAGTGATAGCTAGCACCGATGCGGTGTCTGCCTAGAACGTGTCGTGTGACGTCACACGCCTGCCAAGCGGCCGCTTGACGGAGCGATCTGTTTTTTCGTTATAATTTCGTTAATTTTCATAATAGAAAATTTTTTTTGGTACCATTTATATTGTTTTTTAATTGTCTACAAAGCTACATTTATAGTTAAAATCGTTACGGATCCTCGTTCCGAACAAAACTTACTTTTAACTTGCATAATTGCAGTAATTTTACTTTTAATTTTTAATAATTGTTGTTATTTTTTGTGAGGGTTTTTAGTTATAAATAATTTAAAAAAATATATTGTCTTAGTGGTTTTCTTACCTATACTTTTTTCGCTGGTAGAGGTGAAAAGTTGTATGTTCAACACGAGAGCAAATTTTTTTTATGTCGCGTGCCCTTAAATCACTCACTGTGCTCAGTAGTCTATATTTGAATACTTCGCTAGTTCGTGATTTAAAGTCAGCACTCGCAACAAAAAATAACTTTGCTCACTTGTTGCACAAATAACTATTCTTTGTACATCGCTGGTAATGTAACTCGGTTATGTACGAGTAACAAGGGGATGTTTCATTGATTGTGTTGTATTATTAGAGGTTGGCTATCGGTTCTCTGCACTGAATTTTTCTTTAAAATCTGGTCATGGCAACATTTTTGAACTGTCAAGTCATATTATGGTTTATAATATGGTTTTGTAATATTATGCAAATAAATACTTGAGTAAACCCCTAAATTCACTATGTCAATAAATTAAATTGAATGAATAAACTTATAGTAAAATGAAAGTATCAAAATATTTTTTTCCGTCAATGGTCAGTGTTGTTAGCTCTTATTTTTTTGAATTTACCGCTCTTTTCTTGTGCAGAGAACCGATAGCCAGACTCTATCACAAGGACAAAAGCTGTCACTTGTGATGTGAAATCGATGGAGATAAGATTTATTGTAGCCGTGACCGGTTAAAAACTGGGTTATTGCAAATGATGGTTTAATTATTTTGGTGAATCTGCAGATGTCCTCATATTATTATGTAGGTAGTATGGATTTGGTGTATATGTCACCGTAAAATTGCAAATAACGTTAGATTATAATCTATCTCGCGAGATTGTAAACTATCGAAAGATTGTGAACCGTATCATACTGCTTACAATTTAACGCATTATTTTTCGGTAGATTATAATCTATCGAAGTGAAACTGTTAGATCACAATCTGTCGCGCGTTAAATTGTCAACTGTCCGAAGGCTGTCCCTGATTGGTCAGTTTTACTGAAGATCGTTCTGTGTCCATAGAATTAAGAATCAAACACAAGTGTCAGTCAAATAAAATAAATGCACTTAAAGAATAGTGACAGCAAGTATGTATTTATTATTAAGTCGTTAAATAATATTTCTGACATCATAATATGGTAAGAAAAATTGTAACCAAATGAGAAAATCAGAAATGTAACAACATTTTCTTTTCAAACACAAATTAAGATTGAAAAAATTATAAAAAAATTTCGCCGAAGCAAATTAAACATAAACTAATTCAAATAAAAATGAAAATCGAAACGTAACAAAATTTTCTATTACAAAAAAAACGAAACAAAATCTTGTCTTATTGTAAGAGTAATAAAAATAATATGAAAAAAAAATACACCAACAAAAATGTTTCCTTAGCCTACAAGTTCCCAATACGGGAACAGTTTTATTGGTGCATTTTTCTTTCATATTATTTTTTATTACTCTTACAATTAGTCAAGATTTTGTTTCGTTAATTTTTCTTTATATAATATGATGTCAGAATTATTGATTAACTACTAAATAATAAATACATACTTGATGTCACTATTCTTGAAGTGCATTTATTTTATTTGACTGACACTGTGTTTGATTCCTAACTCTATGGACACAGAACGATCTACTGTAAGACGGACCAATCAGGGACAGCCTTCGGACAGTTGACAATTTAACGCGCGACAGATTGTGATTTACCAGTTTTACTTCGATAGATTATAATCTACCGAAAAATAATGCGTTAAATTGTAAGCAGTGTGTTACGGTTCACAATCTATCGATAGTTTACAATCTCGCCAGATAGATTATAATCTAACGGTATTTACAATTTTACGGTGACATATATAAGCAGAGGTTGCTTTTGTCGTAATGGTTTCGTTGGTCTGTTATTTCATTTTCTTTGTGGATGTTATTAATGAAACTGATCGGCAGTTAAGTATGTACTAATGGTTGTTTTGATTCTGCGCCTGATTTTGCCGTCACGTCTGCTTCTTCGTTACCAGTTATTTGCGCGTGAGCCTTGACCCATAAGAATTTGAATAAAAGGGATAGGTACCTATAGGCTCTGAAAAGATGAAACGCATAGCTGTTCGGCCAGATAACTATCGGATACTTGATATCCAGACAACCTTGAAACCGGATAGCCACGGCCACCTGGATATCCAGCCGAACATTGCCATTCGGTGCAATGATGAAAGCGGGTTTGATCGATTTTGATCAAAAACAGACCGATTTAATTACTTGCGCATTAACAATTAAAGGCTTTTGCTGTGTTTTTATATATGTTTTGCTTTTTTCATATAATCTGGTCAATTTTGTTTGCTAGATGTTGGAATACAGTAGAAAATCTGGCCATTTTTTTTGGTTTTTGAAAGCTTACGAGCAAGTCTCCTTTCATAATTAACTTGATAAGAGGAAAACATAGAACATGAGGAAAACATGAACATAGTGGCCATAGCCTTTTTTGGACAAAATAGAGCAAATATTGCCATTATCCGGGTAGGAAATAGAGGACTACTTTTGTATGGCAAAACGGCTCTTAAATAAGTAGGTAATTCATATAGTGTCAGGTCAATTTAATTTAAAAATTGGAGTTTAAACATTGATCCCTGTAGCATTCATTTCAATTTGTGGTAATAAAGCAAACTCTTCACTCGGACTCTACATTCGCTGGCTGAATAATACCTACTCGTATCTGATGTGAAAAAATAACTTTTAAAAACGTAACTGCTCTGCTACGTAAACAAAATGCTTTATTGAATAATTCAAACAAATAATGTGTGTACCTTACCTACCTATCTTCTAAAAATGCAACAGCTTGTTCTTTCTACAGTTTTTGAATAAAGTTGTATAGATGTAGATTTAATTCAATTATATTCTTCATCGTCAACTTCACAATTCAGTGTTGTTACGTAACTAGCTCCTTGCTACGTACCAACTTACCAACTATTTAATTATTGTGGTCGCGAGGTGTTGACAGTGGCTTTGGGATGCCTCGGGGCTCGGCATTTCACGGAATTCCAAAGTTGACCATAGCTTCCCTAGGTAGGTTTGCCGATCGCTTTGCTTTGTGCATTGAAATGCCAACTTTATTTGTACATTATTAAGATATATTCTTTTAAGTATTTAACTTATAACTGTGGTCCCACTCTCGTCCAGTTCGACTAAGAGGCAAACTAACCATGATCTCACTAGTGGGTCAACATCTTGTATTGACAACACAGGTAATGTATCGTTCAGACAGTTATTGGTCCATCCAAAGATTGATTAATAGTAAATTCATCCTTCACCTCTAGATTAGATCAACTGCTCTAAAGGGCTGCAGAGCCGTCAGTTATTGTATAATGCTGCAAAATCTTATAGTGCTCCAAATCGCATGTACAAATTAATGTAGACAGGTACTGCATGAACTGCCTTCTATCTTCAGACATTGGAAACGCCGAAAATCTTCTTCTAACCGTTAAAACCCTACATCTAAAAGCTGTTAGCGAAAAAACCTCCCCATTTACTCGTATAAACCTACTGATATCGTTACATTTTGCATAATGACGTATGATTATTTTAGTATACCCTACGTAGATGTTAATTTGGTAGGTCCTTTTTCAACTTCTTCAGATGTCATTGCATAGGTATTTTTAAAATTAATATTTTAAAAATACCTATGCAATGACACGACATGACATATCGTTAATACGATACTTTTATTTACAAGGAAATCTATTTGGGATTCAGTTTTGGTAATATCAATTCCTGTAAGGTGTTTTTATAAGTATTTCCGCCATAGGTATGTCTTAAAATAAATTCAAAAAAACGTTGAAAATATAAAAAAAAATATATTAACATTCAAGAAAATCATAGAAACATACAGATCCTAAGGACCTTGGGTTAAGGAATGGTTATATCTTCAATTGGTACGTTTTTGAAAAATGCCACAATGTTTTCATATATTTTCTTGGCAGCCGCATTCATTATAGGTCTTCCAAACTCCGCTGATATCTGTTTCCAGTTTTCGTTTAGGAAAATATGCATGGTATCACCTGTGAACAAAATATAAATCCATATTTATTCCATTAACTGCATTGTCCTGCGCAGTACTGCCATACAAATTAATGTCATATTGACACATTCTGAATTTCATCCTCTTTTTTCCTAATATGCAACGCTTACCTTACTTTCCACGATTGTAAAATTTGTATGTGTTACTCTAACTTTTTTTGCCAACCTCAATTTTACACACACCGTAGGTAAATTAGATGTCTTTATCTTTTAAGAACTCCTACATTGAATACACCGTTTGTTTTCAGTCCGTCAGATTTTCATAACGACAGAGTTTTAAATCGTCAGAATTTCAAATCTGCTGTTTTAAAAATCTGACCAACAGCAAAAAAGCTATAAACGTGATTTTACCTAAACAGACTTGAATTTTCTAAAGGATGTCCCAAAAAGGACGCAAGATTTCAATTTGCCGCCATTTTTGTATTTTAGTGCTGGCAACCCTAAAAAAACTATTTGACAGCCGAATGTTTAGGGTTTCTAAAAATGACGGGTTATACCAAAGATCAACGCGTTTTTATTAATGAACAATATTTCAAAAGTAATGAAAGTTTGGCGTGTACGGTTAGAAAATTCCGTGCAAAATATGATCGG
The DNA here is from genome assembly GCA_963935595.1 of Schoenobius gigantellus. Taxonomy (NCBI): domain Eukaryota; kingdom Metazoa; phylum Arthropoda; class Insecta; order Lepidoptera; family Crambidae; genus Schoenobius; species Schoenobius gigantellus. The sequence goes on along the minus strand of OZ012553.1, from coordinate 23,207,753 downwards.
AATATTGACTTGACTTCATCAACTGTGAGCAGAGTGGTTGCAAAATTCAGGGAGATTGGATCAATTCATGATGTTCATTCCACTGGTCGTCCAAAAACAAGCCGTTCAAATGGCAATATCGAATTAGTGCGTCAGAATGTCCGTGAACATCCAGGAACATCCATTAGGCATCGTGAACAAGAATTGCAAATTTCAAGAAGCTCTCTCCAGCGTATACTCATTAAAGATTTGCATCTCCATGCTTACAAAGTTCTAATAACACAAGAACTGAAGCCTCATGATCATGGACAGCGAAGAGAGTTCGTTGAATGGAATATCGACCGCCAAAACAGGGATGCAGATTTTTCAAACAAAATCATCTTTAGCGACGAAGCACATTTTCATCTCGATGGCTTTGTTAATCGTCAGAATTGCCGCATTTGGGGCTCAGAGATCACTCCATAACGGGTCACTGCGTGGTGCGGATTTTGGGCTGGAGGCATTATTGGACCATATTTTTTCAAAATGAGGCCGGTCAAGCAGTTACTGTTAATGGAGCTCGATATCGCGACATGATAACAAGGTTTTTTTCTAGCCGAATTAGAGGACATCGATGTGGAAGCAATGTGGTTTCAACAAGACGGGGCCACTTGCCACACAGCCAGAGAAACGATGCAATTACTGCATAAAACATTTCCTAGTCGTGTGATCTCTCGATTCGGTGATCAGAATTGGCCCCCTAGATCTTGCGATTTAACGCCTTTAGACTTCTTTTTAAGGACTTATTTAAAGTCTAAAGTCTATGCCAATAAGCCCACAACCACTCATGCTCATTTAAAAGAGGAAATTTGACGCTGCATTGGAGAAATTCAGCCGCATCTATGCAAAATAGTCATAGAAAATTTTGACAAAAGAGTGTGTATGTGCCAGCAAAGCCTAGCAGGGCATTTGCCTGACGTATTATTCCACAAATATTTATGTATTTTATTATTATATTACCCTATTTTATGTATTTTAAGATTTTATATATAAATATACGTATTATAGCCAAAAAATGTGTTTATCATCATTTTCAAATCTTGCGTCCTTTTTGGGACACCCGATACTTCAAGTAAAGGCCAACAATACAGAAAAAAATTTTAATTATTAAACTTAACCTTGCAATCATACACATCCACGTCAATCACATTACCAAGTTCATTGAAATAGATGACATTCTTTTTATAAGTATATGAACACGCTTCTTTAGCACACAATAGATTCATAATTATTTGCCGTCAGTTCCAGATCTCCGGTGTAATTGCTATTACTGAATTGTGTGATTGGAAGCAATCAACGAGGTCGTTTCTTGGAGCAGATAACAAAGATTAAATAGCGAAAACGATTTTGTATCCTTATCCTCAATACGTTACTTGCGAATGGTTCAAACTGGCACTTAGCTTGACTTGTGTAGATATTCTTAATTGAATTAGATTAAAATAATCTTCGCGGTCTAGTTCTTGAAACCAAGCGGTATTCGTCTGAAGAATTCCCGGGGTTCATTTACCATCGAGGCAGAATTTTTTCAGCTTGGTTGGGTTGGTGGTAAGGCTTCTAAGCCCACCTGGCTAGCTACTACCGTCGAATGCACGCGTTAGTTTGTCGCTATTGATACATTGTCCTGTTCCTACAATAAGAGGTAAGATAACCAGTTTCTCTGTATTTGAGGAGTCCAGCTAAAGCACGCTTCTCTCTTCGGCCTTATTGACACTTACAATTAGGCGAGAAGACTGAGAGATTCTCTCTTGTGTAAAAAACTTTATATTAACACACACATCAGAAAAATAATACAGAAAAGGAGTAGTACAAGGGTGGGCTTATCTCTAAAATAGATCTTTGCCAGCCAACTCTAGCAGATGCAAGGAGATGATATTAGTGCGGTAAATGTACCTACTAAATCTATAAATACTTTTAACACGTTTTATAATACAAAACATTAATGGCCAATTTCATCAACCTTAGCTTAGGAAACTCCTAACAAGTATGCTATCACTTTTTGTCTTAATGAAAAGAATGTGACAGCATGACACATACGAGTAAGGGTATCCAAAGCTAAGACAATGACAGAGACAAGGTTGGTGAAATTGGCTATAAGAGAAACGTGTATGCTCTTTAAAAAATTAAAAGGACTGATGTAAAGCAATGTCAGGAAGTACGAGTAGATGCTTTTTTGTCTAAGCTGGAAAGTGTGAATAGTGCGGCTCTTACAGACATCTCACGGATGTTTGCAAGCAACCTGGTTCCACAGTTTCTGTATCCTACGTCAATATTTACCTATTCCGTAAAACATTATTATTGTAATGAATGCAAAACGGGAGAATAGTTTCGACAATATCTAAAAGGAAAGAAATTTTGTTCTCGCTAATCTCCGGAACGGCTAGACCGATTTTGACGGGACTTTCACTAATAGATAGCTAATTATATAAGGTATAACATAGGCTACGATAGGCTATAACATAGGATATCAAGATCTTAATAAAAAAAAATTGCCTACAAAAATCAAAATGCTGCCAAAAATTACTATTCCACGCGGACGAAGTCGCGGGCACAGCTAGTTTAGAATATAGATTTATCGACACAATACTTGGTTATTTAAGTTAGGTAACTTTTCAGTCGTTATGTTTTGATTATTTCAAGCTATAGTTTATTCCACGTTATATACATATATACTAGCTTTCCGCTCGCGGCTTCGCCCGCGTTATTATTGTTTTCCCGTGGGAATTTTATATTTCCCGTAGAAAAAATACTTTTGTAGCCTATTATACAGAAGACTGTTATTTATATTTAGAAGCTCGGATAATAATTGGAGCAGATTTTAAATATTTTCCAAACAAACTTTAAACCCCTATTTTGCACCCTAAGGGGGTGAATTCCAATAAACCATGAAACATGTGTTCAATGAAATATTATTAAGAGCATGAATCTCAAGTTTTATGAAAATTGTTGCTAATTTAAAGATTGTTCAATACAAACTTGCAACCCCTATTTCATCCCTTTAGGGTTAAATTTTTTTAAAACCCCTTAGATAAACAATAAAAATACTGGAAATAAAAAACTCCCATTAGTTACATTAAATATAATCTCCCAAATGATGTAACTACTAGGACTAAAATAGTCCATCTTGTTACATCAATATAACTTCGTGTGCGTCCGCGGGGTGTAAGGGGTTCCAAATACCACCTATTGGGAGCCAAGACAACCTCACCTGCACGCGGTGCACCCTGCTATATAACAGACGAGGCTCTGGCGCTCCCCACCAACCCGCACCGGGCCAGCGTGGTGGGAGACGGCCCAAAACCCCCCATGAACTTAAACCTAAAACAAAGGCCCCAAGTGCCCGGCGGTTCTGGAGTGGTAAAAGAGTAACTCTGTATAAAAATCTCGTGTCACAGTGTATATCGAACTCTTCCGAAACGGCTTGACCTATTTTTAAGAATTTTTTTGTGCATTTATTTGGTAGGTTTGAGAATAGGTCGTAGACTATTTTGTATACCCCTCTAGGTGATAAGGGTGGCCCTCTCCAGAGTTTTTAGTGCGGTAGGCTTTATTAAAGCGAAACGTAACCACAGAATAGATAATAGTACTAAAGTAAGTAACGGGCACAACTGTAGGTAATTATATTTTATTATGTTTCGTTTTGTATGAAAACGTTTTGATCTTTATTTGTGAATATTAATTTGACTACATTAGGAAGATGAGCGTCGGTGGCGCTGTGGACTCGGCACTTGCCTTCCAATCGGGAGGTCCGAGTTCGAGACCGCTATGTACCAATGTGTTTTTCGTTTTCGAATTTCATATGTACATACATTTGTCTGATGCTCCTACGGTGAAGGAAAACATCGTAAGGCAACCTGCATACATCTGTGAAGAAATTCAAGTCGACCAATCCGCACTGGGCCAGCGTGGTTGACTAAGGCCTAATGACGTATATGAGCTGTGATAATGATTAGGAAGTTTAGTACAGCATTAATCTAAGGTACTTATCTACTGAGCCACAGCATCGCGGCCAGCTAGTATTTGATAAACAATCGCTATAACGCTATAAGTGCTAATCATGTTAATCACCATCAACCAGAATTGTGAGCGTGTTGCCGACTGTGCGGATGTGGTAATGATAGCGAATGATAGCGGTCATTGTGTTTCATACCATTTTCCTTATGGCAATATCTGGAGCAGATAATTTGCGATAGCGGGCGAAGTTACACAAAAAATTCGTTGGGCACTTACTGAGATCTTTGTTTCCGTTAAACAGATTCGTCAGGGTGAAATGTGTGTTGTCTTTCACATCGAAATCGAACGTATACTTCTTTGGAACGAAATGAGTTTTCCCCTCTCCGTCTGTTTCAGTGTCGTAGTCCATTACATATTTAACTGCAACGTTTTCTGAAACAAAATTTTGGCTAGGTTTAGTTTTCATTCAAGATAGATTTAGTTTTAATTTAATTAGAATTAATTTTAATTTTTACTCATCAAGCTCAATCCATAACTGGGTGCTAGCTGTATGTCATAGATGGGTGTATGGACATGGATTTCAGTCAGATTTAAACTAGTTTTGGGTATAAAACTGTTATCAACACTCTATGGACTGAGGTCTGCTATAAAATGTACTGTTATTTAGGTATTTAAATAAAATAAGCTTTCAGTCTAAATAATATGAACCTAAACATTCGAAAAATGTGATTCAAATTTCAAACTGAACTTTCAATATTTACAAATTAGAAGTATAAATTCACCAGGTACTTTCATATCGTCTAAGGCATTAATTCCCAAAGTGGTCGAGGTGGACCCAGGGGTCCACGGGAGATTCGACGGGGGGTCTTCGTTGGCGTGACGAAAAAACAGGGGCTTACATTTCGTAAGCAGGGGTCCACGAAAATTTATCCGGTTTCAATAGTGAAGAACTAAAATGTTGGCTAGACTTCACCTATCAATGTACGCAGATAATATTTCAAGAAGCTCAGCGATTGTTATTTGTAAAAACTTCTTATTCTTCTATTTCGAAAACTGTTAATTCGTGGTTGGAACTCAGTCGGAAGTTAGAACTAATCTTCACTTTTTTTTGTCCAGTTTTGGGAATATGTTGAAATGTTGGGGGTCCACCGGAACCAACAAAATTTTGAAAGTGGTCTATGAGAAAAAAAGTTTGGGAACCTCTGGTCTAAGGCACCGACCTTCCCGCGGAATCTCAATTATGAATTGGTTGAGAAATGGAGAATAGTCAAAAATCTGAACACACTTAAGAATGCAAAAAAAAATTAAAAGAAGTTGTAACTAAATATAAAAACACATAGGAACTTGATTTTTATGTTATCATCACTCTAATCATTATTTTATAATTGAAAAATGAGAGCGTCGGTGGCGTTGTTGTGGACTCGGCACTCGCCTTCTAATTGGGAGATCCGGGGTTTGATTCTGCCATGTACCTACCAATGTGTTTATCGTCTTTCGAATTTAATTATGTACATTTGTCTGACGCTGCAATGATGAAGAGAAACATAGTGAGGCAGGCTGCATACCTCTGTGAATAAATTTAAAGATGTAATGTGAAGTCGACCAATCCACGACGTGCCAATGTATGGTTGACTAAAGTCTAAAAACATCCTAACTTGGGGTAAGCTCGAGCCTCTCGGTGGGGACACTTTGAGCTGTGGTGAACTGAAAATTGCTGCTGTATATTGAAGGAAGGAACGTGTAGTCGTCCGTCAAATACCTATAGCAATACACGACGTTTAAACAAATTAGGCGTTTTAATCTTCCTTCTCGGTAGAGCTTTATATAATACTAGCTTTCCGCTCGCTACTTCGCCCGCGTTATTTTTGTTTTCCCGTGGGAATTTCTTTCCCGTAGGAAAATTACATTATGTCCTTCCCCTGGTCTCGAACTATCCCTATACCAACTTTCATCAAAATCGGTTCAGTGGTTTCGAAGCCTATTCAATACAAACAAACAAGCAAACAATCAAATCTTTCCTCTTTATAATATTAGTATAGATTCTCGTGCTCGTGTCGTGTCGTGTCGTTTGAAACGGCTTGACCGATCTTTATGAATTTTTTGTGTATGTTCGGTAGGCCTGAAAATAGGTCGTAATTTTTTTTTATACCGTTAGGTATTATTATGGCGAAACGTATTTCGCGGCCACAGTAGTCTTCTATAAATTTCTCGGTCACAGTGTTTGTTACCAAACTCCTCCGAAACGGCTTGACCGATCTTCATGAAATTTTTGTGTATGTTCGGTAGGTCTGAGAATTATAGGTCGTTAACTATTAACTATTTTATTATAGCGAAACGTAGTTCGCGGACACAGCTAGTATTCTAACACCGTAATATTCACGGCCATTTTGAGTTAAACAAGAGTTTTGAAAGAAGCAATTAAAATATTTGTTGGCTTACTCTTGAACAAGTTCTGATCGATCGATATTGGGATTGTGATATTTCGGAAGCTTCAGTAGCAACACTAGCGCCAAATGGGATCTGTATCTCGAGGAAACTAAAAAACACTGGGTTTGGTTTACTCAAAATCAGCGCAATACGCAATTGGTGTTGGAAATATTTATCGAATATGTGTTAAATTTTTTTATTATCAATCGATCCTTCAAATTATCGACCAATTTCAATTTTACCAGCTCTTAGTAAAATATTTGAAAAAATTATGTCTAATCAGCTAACAGGTTATTTTTCAAGTAACAACATATTACATATGAATCAGTTTGGTTTTACTAAAGGTCGTTGCACTACAAATGCTGGAGTTGCCCTTCTTAAACACATTTTTGCTGCTTGGGAGCGTAAACAGGATGTGATTGGTATATTTTGTGACCTATCGAAGGCTTTTGACTGCGTTGGTCACCAGACTCTTTTAAATAAACTCAAATATTATGGTGTCTCTGAAGAAGCAATTAGACTTATTGAGTCTTATTTGTCCAGTAGAGTCCAGAAAGTTGTCATTAACAAATCTAAGTCTGCTGGTGCACCCATAATTATGGGTGTGCCTCAGGGCTCGATATTGGGACCTTTGCTTTTCTTAATTTACATTAACGACCTCCCACACTTCACTAATAGTTTGTGCGATACGGTGCTATTTGCAGATGATACTTCTTTAATATTTAAGGTTGACAGAGGAAACGAAAATACTGACGTTGTAAATAGTACTCTCACTAAAGTATTGCATTGGTTCACCATAAATAATTTATCATTAAATTCAAGTAAAACTAAATGTATTAAATTCTCATTGCCAAATGTAAGAAAAGTTGATACTATTGTGCAAATGAACAACCAAATTGTTGAATTCGTCAATTCTACAAAATTTTTTGGTATTACTCTAGATTCTAGATTGCAGTGGGATCCACATATTGAGTCCTTGGCAAACAGACTTAGTTCTGCAGCATATGCAGTAAAAAAAATAAGACAACTTACTGATGTTGAAACGGCAAGATTAATTTACTTTAGTTATTTTCATAGCATCATGTCATATGGAATACTTCTGTGGGGATCAGCTGCTAGTATAGAAAGTATTTTTGTACTTCAAAAAAGAGCGGTTCGCGCTATTTATAATTTAAGAGCAAGAGACTCTCTTAGAGATTTATTTAGAGAAATTAACATATTGACTTTAGCAGGACAGTACATTTATGAAAATTTGATTTATGTCTATAAAAATTATAATATATTTGAAACCAATTTCCAACTTCACCATTTAAACACAAGAAATAAAAATAAACTTGCCGTTCCAACGTACAGGCTCCAAAAAACTAGAAGCTCATTTATGGGGAAATGTATAACTTTTTACAACAAAGTCCCACAAAATGTAACTGACTTGCCTTTTGATAAGTTTAAAGCGCATGTAAAAAAGACTCTGATGAGTAAAGGATATTATAAAGTCAACGATTATTTACAAGATGCCAATGCCTGGTGTTAATTTGAAGAAATTATTAATGATAATAATGTAAATAATCGTGTTGTTGTGTATAACTATTCATTAAGTAGTATTGGTAACGTTGTACTAAGAAGAGAACTGACAAATATACATTTGTTATGGAAGTTGAGCTCAAATTTTTGCCTTGAGGTCAGCTTCCAATTGACGACTCTGTAACAATACAGGGAGAAAAAAATAGCCCTTGCTGGTTTTCTTGCTGGTTCTTTCCAGTACAAGGTCTCCCGCCGTAGACTTGTGAACCATTGGCGTAGCTTCCTTGACTTTCAAAAGAGATTGTAAAATCCAAGTTGAATAAAATATTTTGATTTTGATTAGTTGATTTTAACGGTTGATAAATATATTCAACAACACTATTGTAAATATTGTGAAAGAAGTTATAAAAACATATTTTATACAAATAAATAAATGTCCATCCTACATAAAATCGACTCAGTTCTATTCAATCGAGCAAAGGTAACGATAACCATTCGTATATTTTACTTCATTTAGTTTTGTTTCTTAAAGTACTTTTAAATATTTTTAATTTGTCCGCCGAATATATACATATATTTGTTATGAGTGTTATAAAATATGCATATAATTATGACAAATCATTGTTGGTCATGGGGCGATTTTCGACATTGTCCTTTACTAAGCCTTTTGGTCAATCTATCTGAAAATCTTGTGAATGAACTTACGCAGATTCATTGTAATCTGTCCATCTCCTGTTATCGGCAAGATAAGGATCCTGCCACCAGCTGTATATAGACCCTTGATGAGGCAGTCAACGTGAAACTCTACGGCAATCCTCTTCTTCTTCTGACTCCACCTTTAGGACAGTTACGTTGAAATTTAAAACAATTACTCTCTATTAAATAAAGCGAAACTGGTTGATTAAAATATGAAGATAATTTTGATTCAATTCCTTTTAACCGAAAATTTTCTGTAGAAAATAATCGCAAGAAACAAATTAATATATATTAATGCAAAATATAAGAGATAGAAATTTCTTTATATAATGTATCCTATCAGAATACTCCCTTAATCAGGCACTTTATTAAAAAAAATATATCTTTATATTTGGGGTATGAACCCAATAGATAGATATCCTAGGTAGAGCTATTGGGCTCATATTTAATGGTGGTACAATTAAATTAAATTAAGCATACAAAATGCTTGCTATAATATTATAAAACGATTTATATTCTTGAACAATGCGAATAATAAATTATTTATTTAATTAGATTGGTTTGCTGCACATATAATTACATAGTGTAGGATAAATACGTTTCAATAGATTTTTTAAATTTTTTATGATATGTTGGTACTTGCTTGTAGTATATCCTATTAAGCCGCAACCTACCCATGCTAACAAAGTCGTATGTAACTTATGGTGTTATAAAAATCAACATTGTAAAATTCATTTTTGAAATCCCCATACAAAAGGTTGAGTCTGTGAAAAAAGAAATGTAGAATTAGAAAATTAATTTTATTATTATGTTAATATGGGTAGGATTTTGTTAATAGGATATGCGTACCATACACCTTGTTGTATACCTATCTATATAAGACAAAATGATTCATTCAGTGACACACATGTACATATTAATTAAATACAAAAAAAACTAAATAGGAATAGATATACCACGTAAATTTAAGTACACTACTGTCTGGTGACGAATTTTCGGTAGGTAGGTACTCCCTTTATTCCCGTGGATGTGATAGAAGCCAACTAACAGGGCTTACTGCAATCACACCTTTGAGGGAGATACGAAAATCCCGAAACAAAACCCTACACCAAAGCGCCTAGCCAGCCGGTAGTGGCAATTCCTCGTCGATAAAGAGACGTGTCCAACAGTTGGACGTATATAGGTTAAAATAGCCTTTATTCCATCTAGTCCTACCAGTAGTTTGACTATCTAAGTAGATCAATTGACAAAGCTCTCCACACTCTACATCAAATCCACACTATAGGCCAGGTGTAGCAGGAACATAACCTATGCTAATAATAGGCTAGTTGACCCTTTTTTAAAGTAGGGCTTAAAATGTTCATAATTGTTGTATTAGACCATAGCACATGAATATTATTTTTTTCGATGGCTAAAAAGTGCAAAAAATCTATTTTGAATTAAGATTTTCAATTTTGGACCGAAAACACGGTCAGCCATGATAGTCTGTTCATTATCTGTGGCAATGACGTCAGTCTTATAGTAAACAAAGCACGGGGGCGAAATAACCTCACAAAAACAATGCTTTCTATTAAATATCATAAAATATAGTAAAACTGTATATGTAACGGGACAATAGAACAGGAATATAGAATATAGAACCTCTTCAAAGACTCCAGGAAAGCTGTGGATTAGACGTACCTAGTGATATAGACATGCGAAATATTTGGTTAACACTCGCTTAAAGAAATCCTGTAACTATCTACTGAAACTCAAATGTATTTTTGCGAAAATCACATTAATGTAAGTACTATAACTGAATAACTCAATCTGTGTAGGTACTTCAGTTTCAACTTAAACAAAATAGAAGTTTTTAGGTTGTATGTAAAATCATTAATTAAATTTTTATCTTTCAGTTAGAATGAAAACTGACTGCAGCCGACCAACCAAATTTTAACTTGACCAGAAAACTGAGAGAAAACTTGACCATTCACGCCTTTTTGATTTAATCTAAGTTATACACAGACACTAGATGATGTTTCAAAGAAAAGAATATGTACTTATGTCCAATTGAATAATGATGTAATTGAATATTAATTAAAAAGTATGTAATACAAACAAATATATCAAAGTTTCAAAATGAATATATTTATCTAAACAACTTTTACTTGAATTTACTGAGTACCTAATTAAAATTTGTTGCTTTCAGTAGTGGTTACTTAATGAGAACTATTGTGTACTAACCTGTTCTCCTCTTGACAACGAGATTGATAAGGCAGTAAAAGTTGTGCAACATAATACAAAGCAGTGCATGCTCAGCCACAACATCAAAATGTGACCCGTCAACTAGAACAGCATTATGTCAACAAAATAACTCAAGTATTCATATACCAAAGCACCATAGAAGTAAATAGGTCCAGTTTGGTAAAACTGAAAGATGTTATATCTTCACTGATTAAACCTGCTGGCCACCATGGCTGGTAAATTTCAGAACAGCTTATGCAAGAATATGCAAGTTTAAAGCCGTATACAAATATATTAAATGTGATTGCTGTGTTATCAGCCTGTGCTCTTCCTAATTTACAAGACCCTTCTTATTAAATAAATAATATAAAGAAAATTTTTTTCTTTACTTTATACATAACTAACATCTAAAGATGACATAATAAATTTTTGTACTAAATTAGTCATAATGTTCTTCACAAAAAAAAATGTTCTATGTTTATTTGACAATAATGACTTGTAGAGTTTAAGTTGAATCAAAATATTTTAATTTGAAATACATGTGTTTTATTTTTCCGTTACACCTTAAAAGATTTACAATATTTTATAGGTTTGTTGCTCATATTTATCATTGTTACTCAAATATATATGTTCCAAAAGTACAAATAGGTTGAATAGAGTTGTAATAAAAGTCAAAATAATAGTAAAGTGATTTATTATGAAGTAATACTTTCATATAATTTAGGAAAAATGTAGTATGGTTTCCAAAATGGCACTATTTGATCAATAAGTAATTGTTAGAACAAATACCTATTATAGCTAATATTGTCACCTTTTGAGTGTTTTCAAAATTACATACTGCTAACAACACAAAAGTATATAAGTTTGCTTTAGCACAAAACATCTGCATCTATACTTGAGTTAAGCATACTGTTCACAGTTTTCCGTCTTTGATAATTAACATTTTCTTCAGTAAAAGAGCATGACAATTTTGTATTAATCTAATTATTTTATGGATACCGTTTGTTGAATAGACTATTACAGGGTATTAATCAGAAATGAGGTCACATTTTGCAAATTTCAACCCAAATCTTCATCTTTCAACTTTTATCCACATTTCATTATACTCGTAGGTGTCTGCAAGATTTCTCACCAAAAATCTTCCCAACAAAAGAACCATCATGTGTTATGCACTGGTTGACTTTATAGCACTTGGAAGCTGTTATTGTTTATAACGAAGCTCGAACTAAAGAGTACTTCTGTATTGATGATTCGTGGTTTAGTTTTCTATGCACTTTATTCTTTCTTCATTGAAGAGGTCTTTTATTTTTTAAGAAATATGTTACAATCTGTGTCTGTGAATGTATAAGTATATATTTTTCCTCCCAGTAATTTTTTTCATGCTTGACAAATGAACAACTGCCAATCTTTCTCTTTTTATGTTCATTTACAAATTCTTGCAGTACTACACTGGTATTTGACACATGATCCTGATGTTTTCTTTTCAACATTTCTCTTGAAGTAAATACTTTTAGTGTTTATTTGACTTTTGAGAGATAGAATTCTATCCAATAGCATTCAACTGCTGTACAAAATAGCTCCTCACTGTGATGGTGCAACAACACCAAAAATGCATGTTTGCAACTCTCTTCTGCCCCGTGACAATCTTGACAAGTACACTTGTAACCTGTTCTTCATTATAACAGTATTGAAACTGTACTTATATTGTCTAGAGCGATACACAAAGAATCTCCTGACCATCAATCTGTCGATTTTCGGAAGATTTGTACTATCAGCTCTCACAAATCCAACATCAATGGTTGATTTTGCTATTAATACAAATAATTTACGATATTTACACATATAATAACGGAGATTTGGACGATTTTTTGCCAGTTTTAGGCAAGAATAGTGCAAATCGACGAGTTGTTGAATTAAATTTGACATTTCTTTGTTTACTATATGAGTGACGTCACGGCCCTGACCACAGGATATCAAAGCGTTTACGGCGTGAGATAAAAAAAGATTATTTCTAGCATTTGCAAATTAAAATTTTACAGTAATCATTCATTGTTATTTATTAAAATCGGTATATTGTGGAACCTCATGCCAAATACTGTCAGAAATAAACAATATTTTAATAAATTTTGATATGAGTCAACTACCCTATTGTATTAAGTTTGATGTTTATTTGTAGGAAGTAATCCCCGGAACTACTGAACCGATTTTCAAAATCCTCCCACCAGTAGAAACCGATGATTTTTATGATTATTCCTAAGTGACATAGTATATACTTTAGTGTGATTAATTCTATTTTGTAATAAACGACCCGCCCGGACTTCGCAGCGGTACTTTAATAAAACTTAACACTAGTTTCCTTATTTTTTGGGTGTAGATTTCTCAGCTTCCTCTGGGGATTTGGAAAAATTCTTCCTTATTAGACGCCTACATTAGCAAACTAATCCCTGTACCGAATTACATGTTTCTATTACCAGTAATTTGGGCCCTACGTTGATACTTCAATTTCTTACTTACCAAAGCCATTATACGTAAATACAGATATCCCCGCTGGTAACACCACGGGTGGGTCGCTATTACATTATAAGCAATTGGTTGTATCTAATAGTGTACTTACTTCACGCTGTCTATAACAGCGCCCTTCATTCCCATTAATCGTCCTTGTTTCATGGAAAACTGCAGCCCTGATAGGTCGAATTGCACATCGTCTAGTTTCATCACGTCCAAAACCTCAACTCCAAGGTCCGGCACACCAGACATAAATACGGGGATAGCTTTTTGAAAGGAGCTCAGTAAGCATGACGAGTCTTCTAATTTGCAATTTTCTACTGGTAAGACTGCAAGCAAATTTAGAAAGGAGTATTTATCCGCTGTCCTCGGAATAAGTAGTAGATTCCTGTTAAATGGTTCAGTCAAATAGAAACAATCCACATATCTCTAAAATTGGGTTTGTAGATTCCATCAACTCTTATGAAATCTCCAAACTGATAGAAAGTCACCAATCAAGCACCAGTGTGGTGGTACGAGTAGTCACTAATCAAGCACCAGTGTGGTGGTACGAGTATTATTGCCACCTCTATCAGTTCCTCTGGCTTACTTATTGGCATGGCAAGTACTTATTGGCATCAAACAAAATGCAAAATTCCAATTAACCATGATCATGTCTCAGATAAAAAACAAAGTTTTATTTAAAACTAGTGGTACTTAAATGCCACCCCAGCCATAATTGCTAAGATGTATGCAAACACAAATAAAAAAGTTGACCTTACACCTATTTGGAAATAAGCCTAATAAGAAAAGCCTTCTCGGGAAGAACAGACAAGCAATTATAAGGCACCAAGCAATATAGAGAACAACTATTTTTTCTAGATCCAATGCCAAATATAGCGATTTGAGTAAAGATTTTTTTTGAATAACGTTGGGGTTAATGTAGGTTCGCAATAATGCCAGTAGCACACCTCCGCCGCGAAAGTAACAAGGCGAAACCGCGACGCATAGTCAGGAACAAACAAAACGGCGATGGCGATATATGGAGACAATGCGCAAAAGTATGTAATATAATAATAACTTTTATTCTTGTTAAACATGTCAATGACCTTCGGATTAAAAGTTTTCGCTTTAATTTAAGTAATTTACGCATCTGGCTTATGATCGACTCCGATTATATTAATAATCGATTCATAACGCCCGTTAGATTTTTAGTTCTATAAGTTTTTCTACTAAAACGTTCACTGTTACATCTAAAATCCTTATTTCTGATTTCCTGGCCTTCTGCTCTTCGTTGGCCAATCGGTAATATTGCCTGGTTAATGATTTCAAGGCTATAAATTAATATTTTATAGATAGTTGTAATCCTTGGTATCCATTTATACAGATTTACGTATGAGAAGCTGTGTCTCGAGGAAATAATTGGAAGTTATTGGAATTTATTTTAAATCCACTCGATATGGTCTGTAGTCCTTACTAATATTATAAACACGAAAGTTTGTGAGTTTGGATGGATTCTCTTACTCTTTCACGCAAAAACTACTGAATGGATTTGGGTGAAATATTGTAGGTAGACGGATTACGACAGATATTAACATATATGCTACTTATTATCCCTGAAAAGTAAGTAGTTCCCGCGGGAAAGTAGATTTACAGTTTTTTCTTTGAACTTTTAAGGCGAAACATAGTTCGCGGGCACAGCTAGTATTACAAAAGCGTTTTATAAGTTGTAAGCACGGGTTGTAAGTTCTATTGATTCTGCAGACTTGACAACATTTTGAAAATAGTACGTGCGATATTTTCCGTCATTGCTATTGCCAAACGCCCTTTACAACTCTCGCTTCATTCAATAAAATTTAAATTAGATAAATTGGCAATTTCTCCCTATCCATGTCTTTTCAGATTCAAAAAAGCTTTAGTTGCGACTTTTGTTTAGACTACATTTGTTTAAAAATTGCTGCTTAAAATTACGTATTAATTTGATGCTAGAAAATCTATAACATCTTCATAATTTCGCTCAAAATACTTATATTTGCTCTTAAAAATACATCCAACAAAAAAGATATTGATTTTGGACGACAAATCTAACAACAATCAGAGAAACATTAATGCTTTACAAAACCGTAAAAGCAATTTTAATGAAAATTTTTAATTTGCACAAAGCTCTTTCACTTCTGAGTATAGTTTTGTGTTAAAGAAGGTTTGTGTTTATAAAACAGGAAATTTTTTCAAAAGAAATTTTGAAATAACTACCCATTTGAAAATATTTTTTTAAAAAAGTACACAGGTACCTACTTTATCAACACATTTAGCTTATTTATTTAGCTCCCGGCCGATTGTTGGCCGGCCGGGAGTCATTACGTTTTCCTCCGTGGTCGCCCGTGTAGGGGTCACATTGTGGTAACTTTGTGACCCCTTCCTAGGCTAAGTCCTAGCGCTTAGGTCAGCTAAGTCCCAGCGCTTAGGTCAGCAATGGCTCACCATTGGGCCTGTCTCCGGGGGGTGCGTTCGGGGAATGGCTAGTCCGATCCCGAACGTGCCTCCATGGGGTTGGAAGTTACTGGAGGGTGGTTTAGCCAGGTATGGATTTTTTACCCGAGTCCAATGGCATATCCAAGGGGCTTCCTTGTCAGCCTTTCAGTCCCTTGTCGAATCACTCGTAAAGAGATTCCCCCGCCTAAATAAAATAAAGGTTCGCAATAATAATATGGTTCCGACGAAATGCACAATATATTTACAAATGCAAGGTTTAATTAAATTAATGTTATCGAGATTATTTCTTCATTATGTGATGTTTCTGCCACAGATGATGATTAAAATTTTTTTAATGCATATAATTGTAAGACGGCATTGTACTGTGAGACCGACGGAGGAATAATTATCCATTTACAACACAACAGCGCTATAAAAACTAGCAGAGTACGATTATTACACTAACAAGGAAAACTTGTCTCGGGTATCTTTTTAAATCAAGTGTCAGTTGAATTATCTAGTGGAAAATGTCACATTTATTATTATTCAATACCGGTCAGCTTACCGGGTGAGCGAAAATCGTTTCACTCGTAAACGAACAATCGCGAAGTGACCGTCACTTTTCATACAAAATTACAATTATTACATTATATTTGTTTTCAAATGTTCTTTAGGATTTTTATTATTATTCTTGTTTTTAAAGCAAAGTTTTCGTTTTTGAGGTTGAGCAAGACAAACGGATGGCGATTCATTTTTAAGAAATAAAGTACATTATTAATAGATTATGATTAGAAGAAGGGATTATTAAATAATTAAGAATTTATTAGGGAGAAGTAGTTTATAATTAGAACTAACATTGAGGCAACATCACATTACCAACCAACATTTTGGTGCTAATTTTCACCTCTCTTATCGTTTGTATTGGTTTAACGGGTGTATAAAAGCGTCCAGTAAAACTTCTGTTTGTTCAATGGTCATGACTATAACTAAATAACTCATCAAGATGAGTAACAGTGGCAAGAAGACATAATATGACTTAAGTAGGTATAAAAGAGAAAAGCTGAACCACGATAACACCAGGTGTTGTAACTTCACGTAACAATAAGTACCTAAGGTAATAGTAAGGTTTCTAGTAAGTCTCACTATTTCCAAATATTCTTAAAGAGTGCTAAGTAAATGTTTTATACCACCTAACTTGGCTAGGAAACGTAATATTACCTATGGAGGTATAAACGGTATAGTCACAAACATCATAGCACCTGCTTTTATAAATTCAAGTAACAGAAAATACTTAAAGTAATATTATAGTTTCTTGTAACTCTTTCTACCGACAAGAGCTCTTGAAAATAGTTAGCAAAATATTTTTTTTCACCTAAGTTTATATAAAAGTATTATTCGCAACTTATTTACAGCTACTTAATTTAGTAATTAGAAAACCTTATATATGATAGCAATTGGTATTATGGTTACAGCGGCAGCGGGGTTAAAATTTACTTTTGTGTAATTCTAAGCAATATTAACATGCAATTTAAACATTGTAACTCTTGTTTTTACTTGAAATCATTAAACATATAAAATACTAGCTTATGCTCGTGACTTCGTCCGCTTGGAAGTCCTTTTTTATTGATTCCCTTTAGAAATACACCCCCCCCCCCCTTTTTTACACACTTAAGGAATGATTTCCTTTCAGTAGGAACCTTTCAGTGTTTTTGAAGTCGGTTTTTATTTTTTGTAAAATATTTTTTTATAGAAGGGCTTCATCGATTAAAAACCTAACCCTAAAATACCACTACCTTTACATCCAAGTTGAACCATTGTAAAACAAAACCCCTTAAACTTGTACTCCTGTTACCTTTAAAACCCTATTTTATTTATTTATTTAATCTTTTTTGCACAATTAAAAACAATGTACAAATGGCGGACTTAATGCCATATGGCATTTTCTGCCAGTCAACCATTGGGTTCAACAGAGACTACATGGCGGTGCAATCTAATTAGTTAATTTATCCCTTCAAATATAAGTACTATAATATATACATTACACTAATTTAAACAGATAAAAATAACATAGGTAGCTACTATAGATGTACTTTAACTAATTAATATAAATAAAAAAAACTATGCATGATGAAGAGCCTTTGTCTTAATATTTGGGATTTAAAAGTTCTTTTAAAAAAAGTCCTATTCTGGTATAGCAAGTGCTAGTAGTTGTAACTACAGCCCATCCATCACTTTTTGTTAATTAATAGTAATAATAAGAACCTAAGGTAATAAGGAATAGACGCCATGCTAAATCAAACATAACCTAAAAATAATTCAGGAAAAACCTAGCTTAAACCCATTTTCTGTATAATTTTCTAATTTTAAAACGCAATATATTTACTACAATACACAATGACTGTAAAAGACAGAGCCAATATCCTGTTTTTGTCTAAATGTAGATTGAGTGTATGCCCCACGTGATAAAATAAAAATTATTTTTACTTCAAATATCACTTATTTTCAAGGCCCTGCAAAATTGAGATGCAAAACATATACTATTCTCTCAATAAAATAATCCTCGCAATAAATTTTAGCCATATGATGAAGAAATCAAACTTGGCTTGCCGAGTTATACAATTAATTTCACTTCCTTAGTTTTCTACCATTTTGAGACGACATCACAAATTAAAATATAATGTCACAATGTGCTAGAACGAATTGTGACTTCCAACCGAAACACAGTGACACTACAATGGATAAAAGGACACAGCGGATCACTGGGCAACGACGCGGCCGACGAGCTGGCTAGGAGGGGATCCGACATAACGGCTTTCGGACCAGAGCCCATCGTACCAATTCCCTTCAGCCAGATTCGCGGATGGCTGCAAGAGCTCACCCGCACACAAGCACAAGACCACTGGTTCTCGACTCCAGGGTGCAGACAGTCAAAGGAAGCCATGCCAATCCTAAACAACAAACTGACCAAACGCAAATTGCGTCTGGACAGGAACAGTCTGCGGCTGGTGACGGGAACCATCACTGGACACTGCTCACTAAACAAACACTTCCACACCATAGGCATAACAGATAGCCCCCTATGCAGAGCATGCTTAGGGGCCGAGGAAACGGTGTCACATGTGCTCCTTGAGTGCACAGGTGTCACCGAAATACGAAAAAACACCCTTGGATCTCCCAATTCTGTTACAGAATCTCTGGACAGACTCGGAGATCTCATACGCTTCTGGAGGGAGGTGGGCTGGCTGGAGTGACGGCCGCCCTCACGTACAATGGTCCACCTTAAGGACTAAGTGCGGAAACCGACCCCAATAACATAGAACATAGAACAAATTAAAATAAACGAAATAAAGTAACACTTTTGGAACTAAAATATATATCAAAACTACAGAAGAAGAAGAAAATACGCTACAGCCCTAAGTTGCTTATCAACACTGATCAAGATACATAAAGCAAATCCAAGAAAAAAATGGGCCTAAAAAAGAACTAATATATTACTATAAAAATTATACCAGCAAACTTTAGAACTTTTGTACCACCTATAGTTTTAATATTATAACCATAATACAGACTTTAAAATGCTTGATGTAGCAAGATTTATATTATACCACCATTATAGATACAAAACATTGTTTGCTACTAACGCCATTCTATAACTGTTGTGTAACTCTCAGTGTTAAAAGAGTGGGTATTATGACCATTATATTACTTATAGCGCTATAAGACGTGGGCCCAATCGAGGGTTTGTAAGGGGTTAGAGCGTGCTCTAACACCAATTGCTATAACCTTTGTATAACTCTTGCTAGCCAGAATCACTTTTAAATTACTCTTTTATCACCAATTCTTATCACCAAAATGTTGGTTGGGTTGTTGCTGTCTTAAAATTATGCGAATAGATTTTTTTAAACATATGACAGATCTCCATCTCACCTAATGTTAACTGACGATAAGGCCGAATGTGGAAACAAGCCTAACCTGGACTCCTCAACAACTGAGGAACTGGCTATCTTACCTCTAATGTACACAATAATGCTATTTATTATCTTTGATATTCTGGTGAAAAAGTTAGGTAAGACGATGGTAGCTAGCTAGCCAGGCGGGCTAAGAATCCCTACCACCAACCAAACCGAGCAAAAAAATGTCTGCCCCCATGGGGAATTGAACCCCGGACTTCCCGATCAACACCCGGTGGTACCGGTGGTCTCAACCACTAAACCACGGAGTTACGGTTAAACTAAAAAATTAAATAGACTTAACAATATCTGTAATATTTGCCTGATTATAAATTTATTTCTATACATCTTTAATATTATAGTTGTGGTGTATTGTTTATTATTGGTGTTGTGAAATATCTTAGCTATCAACTTGTTAAAACTATCGTAAGACATACTTAAAGATGATTAGCTTTTTTTTTCTTTAACGTCATTAAGAACCTGTAAAGGTGTACCTATATTGAATAAAGATTTTCGAGTTTGAGCTTAAAATAAGGTTTTGTACCTGCCATACTAAACCTTAACGTTTAATATGACAACGCGTATCAGGTTTTCTGTCGTATTTGAACTTCTACTTTTTACATTTTCACGATTTAGCGCTAAAATTTAAGCCACTTTTAAGTAAAAACAAATGTGTATGTATTGCATGCAATCACTTTCTGTAGTAAGTTTGGCAGTGAAAGTAATTTATAACTTTACTTCTTCTAAATTCATTACACAATAAGATTATTTTAGTATATGCAAAATACTCACTCCGCTACCACGGCGAAACAATTTAATGATGCAAATGACTGAAGTTTCCCTATTTTGCGTCTACGTATACCTACGCTACAATACCAAATAACACGAAAAGAAAAAGTAATTTGGAAATGTGTAAACAATGGGCGATAAAAACTTTACATTTTCTTTATTATTCATTTTTTTTACTTATATTCATTATTTTATTTTTACTAAAAAATAAAGAAAACTATATAAGTACCTTAAACAACAAAGAAAAGGAACCTATGTCAATCAACCTTAATTTATTTTCGTGTGATGCGAGTAAAAAGCACATCACAAATGATATTATTTTTAATTTGTCCTTAGAGCGAATTGTCATAGATAGACTTTTAGTAAACATTAGTTATTGGTTACTATTACATGTACCTACCTATAATGAAACTTCATAATATAGGTTTGCAAAAAGTTCATAGTCCACTCTAATTCCAAAACACAATGAACTTATGAAGCATGTCGAACGACTCGATATTTGAGTAGCTTCAATATCTTTTTAAGGGACTTGAACAACTTCTTTACAACACAAAGCGAAGTTATGTTGATTTGCATTATTAACAGAAAGTAATATTACAATCTTCGTGACAAAGTAAAAGTAGCTACAAAGCATGCAGATGGGAGTTTATATGCAAAGTTAAATGATACACAGGATTACAACAATATGTTTTGTTTTCAATAATATATTATAACAACGTTCATATAATGCAAACATATTATTTAAAGATAACATTATTCGTTAAACCACTAAATCGAATTGTTTCTTGAACTTTTTACTTTGTAGAAAATAAATTCCTTCCTGTGTCTTTGCATTAATTAGATATTTCTGTATTAATTAAACTTCTAAATCAAAATGTTACAATTCTGGAATTCTATTTTAGTTTGTTTAAGAAGACTTAAATATACTTTTTTATATTCCAATAAGCACAAAAAATATCAAATTTATGATTGTTTATTTAAAAAATCTTACCACTTGAATATGCAGCACTAAATGTACTTAAAACTAAAATAAGAATAATTTTCCACGCCATATTAGTCTTTGTTCTCCTGATAACTGCAGTAGTACTGATGAAGGATAACATCTAGATGTATTAATATACTAGCTTATAGCGCGCGATTTAATGCGAATATAGTTTACAATGACAGTAACAAAAACAATTACCAGCGTAACTAGGTATCTTGATAAATAATTATAACATGTACATGCAGCTTTATATACGTTCCATTTTATAGAAATGTAGTTAAAAGACAAGTAGGTATGCGGAAGTTAGAACGTTTAATTTTATATATTTAAAGTAGGTTATACCTAATTGTCCAAAAAAATCTGGAGACGGCCAGGGGTATACGAAATAGCTCACGACTAGAGTTGCCAACTACCATTTACATATCACACAGATATCCGGGACATTAAAAAATTTTATGCGGGACTTAGCCAAAAAAGCGGGACCTACTTACAAATGTACAGAAACGAGAAAATAAACGAAATATAAAATTAATCAGTTTTTTGAAAATTAAATTAGCAAAATAAACTTTCTGCTATTACAAAATGGTAATTATAACACCACATAGGAATACTAATAATATCCTCCTAACCGATATTCGGTCACGGTGGCCAATCTCAACAGAGACTAGCTATCTGCGCAGGAGATATCATTCATAGTGCACAAGTGACTGCGCAAACGCAAGTGCACTCTCTGTTCCTTCACTCGCCTAGTCCGATGGGACGGTTAGCCTACACGACCGGGGCAAGATCAGGCGCAGGACCCACTGTTTAACGTGCCTTCCGAAGCACGGAGGAGCTTGAGATGTTTCATATTTCGGTCACCCATCATAGGGCTGATGTTGATGCTGATGACCCACGCGAACGTTGCTTAATATTAGTAATCGTTCGCTGAGCGCATGCGCCAATGCGCCACTAAGCTCCTTCACTATAATTGAATATTAAAACAACTAATCCTTCAATTCCCTTAAGTCATTTTAAAATATTTTTCACGATTGTGTTAATAGCAATCTTGTTAAATATAAAACAGCCTGTGCATAACAGCAATAATTACAGTTATCCATAGTCTATTTAATGTAAGTATAATCGTTTTATTCGTGCCATTAAAGATACTCATTCTAAATTACAAGAGGTCTTATTTACAAGGAATTACAAGGTATACTTACACCTAATGTATAAAGAGATGATTTGTTATAGGTAAAAGGAATATAATTTAATTTTACCGTAAATGAATTTGGATTTGTATACCTTTAGGATAAAATTACTCACAAAATTTGTAATTTGCTACTTTATATTCTTACCTGAGCTTGATCCAAGAATTTATAATCCAGATATTATGTAATTAAAAATAAAGTAATTAAAAAAGCGCATAATGCTTGCTTGCTTGATTCTTGCTGAGATAACCGAAGGGCTAATTCATCTAATAAACTAAAAACTTTGTGTTAAACCAATCGGAAGCCACCACTTCACTGAAACATTCTCGGCCAAACGAGTAGAGTAGTAGGTTTAGAGCTATCGGGCTATCGAAAGTCATTCTTGTCTTTTATTATTTAGCAGGCAAATATTGTAATTCTAAATGCGTTATTATTCTAAGTCTAAATGGATATGTCCGAAAAACCCAAATAGAAACAGAATATATTTTTTCTGGTTAATTCAAATCTGACGTTTGGACTTGACGTAAATAATGATCACGATTACTGAGTATATTGATATACAATGTCCGTTTTATAAAATTAGAATTACATTGTTGTATAATTATAGTCTATGTTATAAGTGATTTATAACCTATATGTTATTAATGATCTGTAGTCTGAGTAAAGTTATCAAAGTTGATTATCACGTGAAGCTGTTTTATTAAAATATATTCTAAAACAACAATTATATTGTATTTTTTTTTTCATTTGTATTCTCAATGTCTTAATTCTATCTCAAGAATTGTTCATTGGTTTAATGTGAACAACCTGTCACTTAATGAAGGGAAAACAAAATGTATAAAATTTGTTTTACCCAATGTCAAAGAGGTTCACACCACTGTGAAAATAAAGGATATAGGTGTTGACCCTGTGGACACCACAGTATTTCTTGGGATCACACTTGATTCTAAGCTGCAATGGGCCCACATATCGATAAATTGTCAAAGAGACTTACTCGTAGTTCTGCAGCTCACGCTGTATGGAAAATACGTCAACTGACTGATGTTGATACAGCAAGACATACAAGTCTTGCTTACTTTCATAGTGTGATGTCGTATGGTATTTTGTTGTGGGTAAATGCTGCCGATATTCAGATCGTTTTTGTACTGCAGAAAAGGGCTATTCGAGCAACCTATAACCTTAAAATGAGAGATTCTTTGCGAGAAAAGTTCAAATAAATTGGTATTATGACAGTAGCGTCGCAATATATTTATGAGAATCTAATATATGTTCGTAAGAATATTCATTTGTTTTGTAAAAATAGTGATATTCATTCACTTAATACTAGACAAAAGAATATGTTAGCTTTACCAAATACCAGGCTCCAAAAAAATTATAATTCTTTTAGAGGCCTGTGTATACGTTTCTACAAGAACTAAGCTTAATTAAAGTTGCAATCAAAGATGTATTTATTAAAAAAGCATATTATAAAGTGTCTGATTACATGACGGAGAAAAAAGCTTAGGTTTGAACTTTCAATTCTAATATTTAACAATGTACTGCGTTTTGTTTCAAAGAAACGTTCAGTGAGAGCAATTTATAAACTAAGTTCACGCACTTCTCTCAGAGATAGCTTATACACGGTGTTTCATAATAACCAATAAATAATCAATGCGTTATCTAAAACTAATTATTAAAATGTGTTTACACGTATTGTCATTCAACCCAAAAATTTCATGTATATCATAGTATCATCATCATGTCTATGATTTGATTATTTATTGGTTATGGTTATATGCATTGATTATTTATTGGTTATATGATACACCGTGTATAATGTTAATTTACACATCTATTCTTGTAATGGAAGTTGAGCTCAAACTTTTGCTTTGAGGTCAGCTTCCAATTGACGACTCTGTAACAAACCAAAATTGTAAATGGCGATTTAAAAGAGGAGATGAAAAATTTTCGACCTTTCGAGTTTCTCGCCTGTTTTTCTCGAGAAGGCTCTCCCAATTTCCGAACAGGTGTAGAGTCAACTTTTTTTTTCATTCCTACTTGTATTTGCAGACGTCTTGATTATATTCAGGATGTATGCACATACAAGGTTAATATGATTTCTTTAAATTAAATTGTTTTGCTTTGTTTTGACGTCAATAGGTGCCTGTAAAGGCCTACGCTGAATAATGATTTTTGATATGAATTTGAATGAATATAACAAGTCGGCTCCTTATGTGTTTTGTATTATTAACACCTACCTCATTTCACAAGATGCCACTAGCTGGCTTAGGGAAAAGTAGTTCTTTCTTATTTTAACCTGTGAACTGGTATTATTATCTACCTAATAGATAGTTGAACGATGTTTAGTACTATTTTTATATAAACGGCACGACTAATGCCGGAAAAACAGATTATAAGTCGCAGTTAGTGTTAAAATGGTCTTAAAAATCTATGGCCAGAAACAGCATGTTTCTATGTTCTTCCTTTTTTTATTAAGATAATTAAAGAGATTTAAACCAAAAACCTAAAAATTTGGCCAGATGCTGTATTCAAACATCCAGCAAACAAAGGGGAATGGGTAACTTTCTATTTATTTACAAGTGGCGTCATTTTTGTTTTTAGCGGCCATCGTTAATTTTTATTCTAATTTGTAGCCCCATTTTAAGTGAACATATTCAACAAAGAAGTTTTGCCATAAGTAATATCGGAGCTTAGTTATGGGCACTTCAGTAGCGAAACTGTAAAAGTCAATATACGTAGTTCTGACGGGTATAATGAGACAGAAGCCCACATTTAAATTCAAAACACAATTATTGAGATAATTAAATGTGTAGGTATTTATAAAATGGTTTGGTTTTTATACACTTTAGTGAGGGGAGCATTAAAAAGCCGGCACTTTTTTTTAAGGCGGGGGAATCTGTTTACGATTCGACAAGGGGCTGAAAGCTGACAAGGCCGCTCCAAGGATATGCCATTGGACTCGGGTATAAACCCCATACCTGGCTAAACCACCCTCCAAGCAACTTCTTCCTCCGTAGGGGCACAATCGGGATCGGCGTTAGCTATTCCCCAAGTGCGCCCCCCCAAAAAAAACCTAACCTAACCTGCGCTAATAGATACTAATCACCATGCAGAGTACGGCTGCATTAACAGTTGTACCCCAACACAACATACAACCATACAACATGCTATGTCACATACCCGACACTCAATCCATTTCTTTCCTCATCTCAACCCACCTAAACATTGGCAGAAGTTCTGAAGTAGTTCAATAGCATCAGAACCCTCCCACTTAACTTCCAAACTCTATCAATCGATAAGACAAAAAAACCTAACCGTGCACTGTGATTGGTTGAAGTATCCCACTTGGGTCGCTTCATGTTTCTGGCAAACAATGTCGCGTGGTGTTTATCTTGACTAGTATTTAAAATAACCTAATTAATAGCAGTTTTCATTCATTTCAATAATATTTATTGGTTTTCACGAAGGAACTTCAAAGTGTGATATCTTAGGTCCGCTATTATTTAGCTATATATGTACCCCATAATAAAATTTATTTCTTTTGAATTGTTCTTCTAAAATTTACAACTTTCATGAAACATGGCCACCAAGATTGAAAACGACGCCAACTTTACCCATACCCCTTTGATTAGATTATATGAAGAAACCAAAACACAGAAACACAGCCAAAGCCTCTCTTTAATTTTTAAACGGAAAAGGAATTGAGTCGGTCTAGTTTTAGAGAAGAAATAAAACAGCGAATTCTACGAAACGTCTATTTTGTTCAGACACAAAAAATAAAAATACTACAATGTAATCGAAAATTTTATTACTTAGGTAAAAAATCTATAAATAAGAGAACAACAGAATAAATTAGGGCAATGAAATTTCATCTAACGGTTGTGACTTCAAGTACTTTCTGACCACTTTGAAAAGCTCTTTATTAGCCGAGTCCAGTAAAGGTCTTCCGAATTCTTCGCTCAGCTGCTTCCAGTTGTCATCCATGAATTTGTGTAGAGCGTCACCTTAAAAAAATAACAATTTCATTAAAAATTATTGAATAAACATCAAAGATGATGTAACAAGAAAGATTTCATTAAAAATTATTGAATAAACTCTAGAAAAATCTTAATATTTATAAGATTTTTCTAGAGTTCATGAAGCTTATATTGTTATATTATAAGCTTATTATGTTATATTTGAAGACTGTTTAGTGAGTAATTTGGTAGCTCATCTCACAAGATCATGTCTCGGGTGAAAGCCACAATAATAAAAAAAGACACGTCTTATTTTATTTTTCTCCGGATTATCTTTTTCGTTAACTAGTTAAAGATGTTTCATGATGTCGGGAAGAAAATATTGATTTAACATTAATTCAAATTAAATCATTGTTTAACATGCCGCTGTCTCTATCTGATTTAACAACAATAGTGAAACAGCATCACGTCACGTTTGAGTGATTACTAACTTTAGGCAATGTTTTGTAGTAAGGCCCCCACTGTTTAGCTTCTCTGTCTATATCAAATCACCAATTTCACAGAATAGTAGGCATTTAGGGCAGCGTACAACCCACCGTTACGGGGTTAATATAGCCGCTTAATACAGACGCTTGTGAGCAAAGTCACTTGCGCTTTACCGAATTAAAACACCACTCAATAAGCGCAAGCGCACTGACCAGGGAGAGCTATTTTTGAATTACGTATGCGACTTCGAAATCACCGATGTGACTAATAATCACCGATTTTCAATAATTCTTATTTTTGAATATCACTTATGTGACTACCTTAGTCACGGATGTGATTTCATTACGAGTGCCCTCACCCACTCGTAAACAAGTCATAACT
This sequence comes from Schoenobius gigantellus, assembly GCA_963935595.1. Classification (NCBI taxonomy): domain Eukaryota; kingdom Metazoa; phylum Arthropoda; class Insecta; order Lepidoptera; family Crambidae; genus Schoenobius; species Schoenobius gigantellus. Next base: position 23,180,224 of record OZ012553.1, on the reverse strand, counting down.
GTGGAAACGTTATCTGTGTTTTGTTTAAAGAAAATACTCGTATTGACAAGTTTGAAGTTGATGTGTGTTGATTTTGAGTTGGATTTAAAATTTTTAAAAATTCTCAAATACGTAAATAAATAAGTTTGAAATCTTTTCACAAACAAACTTAGGCGTGGCGGTGCCCGCCGCGTTGCCCGCTGCGGTGCCCTCGTCTCATCTCTCTATGAACAACATCGTATATTGCCATATGTTTGTGTTTACGCGTGCGATTATGAGTGCCGCTACACGCGCCGCCCCACCGTAAACAGAAAAAACGTCTGACGCGCCGCGAGACGCCACGCCACACGCGACGCCGCTTCTCCGTAAACGAGGCCTTAGACCACTATTTTCTTATATTTTGGCCTAGTTGCAATGACTTTTTAGCCGTATAATAACCGAACCCTTGTATGTATGTACTTTATCTACGTTGACAGCTCTGCGTTCGACTTTCAAAAATAGGATGTTTAGGAATTCGTGACCTCAAAGTCATCGCTGACTATTTAGTCAGCGGTGATTTCTAAATCGCATACGTAATTCAAAAATAGGTCTCCAGGGGCCAAACCTAATCGACTATAGCAAGGTTAAAACAATATCGAAACAGAGACACCGCTCTTGCTGCGTATAGCGCCATTCCGCTCTCAGTGTGGTTTTAATATTGTTTTGGGCGATCATCGTTAGGGGGCTGTAGGCTTACTCTTGAACCAACTTCAATCGATCGGCATTGAGATTGTAATTTTCTGTATGCTTGTGTTTCCACATTGGCGAGAAATTGGACCCATATTGCGCAGATTTTGAGTGAACCAAACTCAGTGCTATTTATTTTTTTCAAGATACGAATCCAATTTGTCGCTAGTGTTGCTAAAAAATCGTACGAAAAATCACAATCTCAATATCGGTCGATCGGAATCGGTTCAAAAGTAAGCCTACTGGGGCATTACCATGATCGCTTATAGCAAAGTTAAAATATTATTGAAACAGAAACACCGCTCTGTCTGCGTATAGCGCAGTCTCGCTCTCAGTGCGGTTTTAAAATTGTTTTGAGCGACTATGGTTAAGAGGAAGGTGGGGCAGAAGGAGAGATGAGTCAATCTCTCCTTCTGCCCCACTTCCGATTTCGGTTTCGGTTTCGACAAAACAAATAAAAAACTCCGATTCCGAATTCGGTTCCGATAAAACCACTTCCGTAACATCCCTAGTAGGTACCTACTACCGCAGCAGTTTCTTAGGTACAGATATTCCTAATAGCCTCCTTCCGCAGTAGTTTCTTAGGTTTCCAATAGTCTCTCGTATGGTCGACAAAGAATTACACTAATAATGTCCTCCTAACCGATATTCGGTCACGGCGGCCAATCTCCACAGAGACTATAGCCATCTGCGCAGGAGATATTATAGTGCACAAGTGACTGCGCAAACGCAAGTGCACTCTCTGTTCTTTCCCTCGCCTAGTCCGATGGGACGGTTAACCGACACGACCGGAGCGAGATCAGGCGCAGGACCCACTGTTTAACGTGCCTTCCGAAGCACGGAGGAGCTTGAGATGTTTCTTATTTTTGGTCACCCATTCTAGGACTGACCACAGCGAACGTTGCTTAATTTTATCAATCGTTCGCTAAACGCACGCGCCAATGCGCCACCAAGCTCCTCAAATTACACTAAACACAGTTGCACACAAACTTACTCAAAGGTTTGTTTCCATTGAACAGGTTGGTGAGTGTGATGTGGTTGCCGTCTTTGATCTCGTAGTCGTAATTGAAGTTCTTCAGAGCTATGACCTCTTTTCCTGCTGAATTCTTGGCTACCTCGAATAATGCAGTAATGTCCATCACCAAGTTTTCTGAAATTTTTAAGGGGCAGTTTAATATACCAAATTCAATGAGCTGATGACATCAACTAGAACTAGACTGATGATTTATTTATTCTTTGACATAGATTTTTTTTTCGTATTCTAACGTCTAAGCTTATAGCCTTATTGTCTTCTGATGGTTAGTAATTGAAGATGAGACTGACTATATAACTGGTCACAAAACTGTTATTATTAAAGCAACATACACGTAATAGCTGGCACAAGCCGTCTCAGAAGAAGAAACCACTACCACTTAACAAACTGAACGGAAAAAATGCTACACTCCCTATAAATCGAACTCCGGACCTTCAAGTCTAAAAGTTATCTTATTCACTAGACTCCGAAGGCTGTTGATGGAACTTATATCTGTCAATAAAATATACTAATAAAATTAATTGATATAACACTACTAATCAGTATTTTTCTATGGTGGTAACTAGTAAGGCTGTACTCGCGTCTTTGTCTGTATAAAATCCATAAAAAAACTATTAATTTGAACCCATTCAAAAATAATTAAAACAATGTTTGATTTTGAACACATACTTCATCCAAACTATGTGTTTCTTGACGACTGACTTAACTACTTTGTATAGTTGTATTCAAAAGTAATTAAAAAAAATATGTCAAGTAACGCAGCACCCAATCTTTGTCTCAAATATATGCATAGAAACGCCGATTTTGCAACAAACAAAGCAATATGTATATTTCTGTCTTAATATCGGTAAGTGCATCACATTTTCCTTATTTACTTATATCCAAATAATTTTTCGAAGGTTTGACAATGGACATTGTCCAATATCGTAAGTCTATACAAATATCATTGGAGTTTAAACCGATCGGTTCTACGTTTCTGGCATCCAACGGCCTCCCACGGCCTTCACCAGATCGTCCGTCGGTCCATCTTGTGGGAAATCAAGCTTAACACTACAAAAAAACTTACTGATTTCGAAAGTCGCATCGCCATCGCCGCTGATGGGCAAGATGAGCAGTTTTCCTGACGCCTTGTACTTTCCTTTAAGAGTGTAGTCCGAGTTCAGTAGTATCTTCAACTGCTTCTTCTCCATGTCAACACTGAAATTTTATACGACTACATTAATTTTAGTCGGTGTATTTTTGTAGGATATCTTTGCTGTGGGGCGCGGGCTCGAGCGTGCTACATTTAATTTTATATGCACTAGTAGACCTGTGATAGTAGACCTAGTAGTAGTGGAGCTATGATGATGATGATGAGTAGACCCAAATACGAAATTGTGTACAAATAATCAAATTGCCCAGAAAAACAAAGAAAGTAGATTTCTGCATTTACTAGTTACAAAGTAATTTTCAAATATAATCAAATTCGAAAAATCATAAAAATAAAAATGACGAAATGTCATTTCATCTATTCACAACTGGAATTGGATAGATAGATTACCTAAATTTTACCCTAATTGCGACTAGGGTCGTCGACGAGAGACTAGGGTCGTAAAGAACGAGATGTGTTTGATAGATGTTCTATACATTAAACGTCAAAGCTTTGTCTTAAGCATGGACTTAATAAAAGTCCATGGTCTTAAGTGATATCTCAAATTTTTGAGACGCATTTATAAAATTAATTTTTCTGATCTATTAAAAGACGCATTTATAAAAATAGACCGATAAATGTCTATTTAAACGACACCGGAACGCTTGAGCCGACAAGCATCACCTTACGGCCGGTTCTAACGTCCAATCTATCTCCGAATTTGCTTACTGGAGATCTTAGAGCATTATCTAAGCTGGAGATAGAATTTTGAGTAATTTCTATAGCGCTTATGCCAAATACCCAATCACTAGTCAAAAAAAAAGGAAAATATTGAAACAAATAAAAAGGAAAATTAAGGGTGTCCAATCGTCCAAATAGAGACCTCAACCTAAATCTCTATGTCGGACATTGGCGCCAACAGGAAATTTAAGTAACATTATGGTACCTAATAACTTTTTAAGCATACTTAGATCACCTTCCATCGTTAATAACAAACAAGCAAAAATAACGAACGCCTTCACCTTTGACCTACATCTGAATCTAGCAATCTCAAGAATTCAGATTAAGACATGGATAATGCTTAATTGCCGCTTACCTCACTTTGTGTAAATTAGCATTCTTAAGCCCAGTGATGGTAACATCGCTCAGTAGCAGATTAAGACCGGATAGCTCCACTTTAATCTCCTTTATGTGCATAGGGTCTACTGGCTCTGTACCAATATCTGGGATGCCTGCGATAATATTAGGGACGAACGCAACAGCGGACTTCTTGATGCAGTCTGAGTCTGACAGCTTGCATTTTGTTACTGGTGGCACTGAAAAGAAAGGATTTTTTTAAATACAGTTTATTACGCACCTACTCTTTTTGTATAAATTTTGTTTAGTTTATTCAGTGGCATAGCTAGCATGGGTGGTTGTGATGTCCCATTGATGACATCACCCATGGTTGTGATGAAATTGTGATGTCACCCCAAGATGGAAAGAGGTTAAAATTATAAAAAATCGGTATTACATAAAGTACGATTTATTAATTGAAATATAACTGAGTGTCGTATGTAAAAGTATATAAAAACGTATACATTATATGCTCAAAATCTCTTCTTCCTAGCTTATTCGTTAATGATGTCTTCAAAATTAATATTTTGTGTGGCATGTGTGGCCTCACCGCCTCGTGTTATAATATACTTAGTTAAAAAAACAATTTAGTTTCAATATTAAAAATCGAAGTTACTTTCTAATGAAGTTGAAATGATTTTTTCTGAAAACTAAAACAACTACAATCTAACAATAATTGTCTTTCAGGTATTAGATCTTATGATTTACAAAGCGTCTAAAATAGCTAAACTACCGCACCTCGGACGTTGCAACTATCCACTGTCTTTTAAAATCATCAAATAAAAATCATCAAGTCGTGAAAAAACGTAATCAATAAGATATGAATTCTCTTCATATAATACTTGATCATAAACGTTTGGAATAGTTTTGTCCAAGCAGTTCGATAGTCAAACTACTGGTAGGACTAGATAGAATAAACGATTAATTTAAGTAGAATTAGTCGCGTTCAATTTCGATTCAGCAAGAAATGTGACGATTTTAGAAATTCTTATATTTGACCAACTAAAGTTAGGATCAAATGATGGGATGCCAGAAAAGTCAGTGCCAAATTTTAACTGATGATCATCGATCATCCGCTCAGAGAAATAAAAAATGTGATGTTGTTATTCTTATATTATTTTGCCTTTTTGTGTTTTACGAAGTCGGTTTTTATTATTTGTTATTTTTTTATAATATTAAAGATAACCGTTAACATTAAAGTAGAAAACACTACATTTTTGATAATACTTACATGTTATTAAAACCTGCAAATAAACCGACTGTTGCTGATGAAGAAAATAAGGATACTAAAATCATAAAAAGTTTTAATATCTTCCGTGAATCTCGGAACCTGTTTGTGGAAAACCATTTTCATGTGCAGCACGTGCCTATTGTGCAAAGGTCAACAATATTTGTGTTATTGCGAAGGATATAAGGACGACCTTGAGTAGAGTAATTTGTAAATTTGCGATGGCATGGCAAAAAACGTAGTCTATTGTTTTCTATTTTTTCCTATATCATTTACGTAATTATGAATAGATTCAGTCCCTTCTTCCCCACGGCACTACTATGCCGCACTACTGGTAGTTGCGTGGGGACTATTTTTCTTCTGCACTGGTCCAGTAGTATCGTGGGTATTTGTAATAAGACATATATATGCGTTCTCCATAGTGATACTATCAGTGACAAGATTGAAGTAAGAAACTAAATTCTAATTAATGTCGTCTTATTTCACACAAATCCAGGTAACTCTGTCTGTCTGACCGTTTGTCTGTCGCGCTTTCATGCCAAAACTACTGAGCCGATTTAGATGAAATTTGGTATAGACATAGTTTAAGTCCCAGGAAAGGACATAGGATAGCTTTTATTGCAGAAATCACCCCTTAAAGGGGAGAAAAGGGGGGTGGAAGTTTGTATGGGAAGTCAATAGCCGCTGAACCGATTTAGATGAAATTTGGTATGGAGATTGTTTGAGTTATGGGGAAAGATAAAGATAAAAGGGGGGGGGGGGGAATTTGTAAAGGGAATGAATAAAAAAGATTTCCACGCGGACGAAGTCACGAAAGCTAAGTTTAACGTATTTACAAAAATCCTCATTAGTATATTTCTTCCTTGAAAGTACATGTCAATATCATAAACGCTATCAAGCCATAATGGTGGGAAGCTCTAGGATCATATCGAGAGTAGTGCATCAGAGTCTACACTCTGTCGTCTTTGACAGTGAAATTATTCCTTTGTGTAATAGTGTGAAGGATTTGGGGTTGCACAGGGAAGGGATACTAGAGCCTTATTGACTCTGTATTCCTTACTCAATAATCCCGATGCACCGAGTTATCTCAGTATCCATTTTCAGTACCTATGTACCTCCCATAATGCCTTTAATGGTCTCCTCAAATTAATGTCCCCCTCACCATTCTGATACTGTTCATTCTTCCTTTTTCGTTAAGTCTATTCTTTTATGGAATGCCCTCCCTCAAGAAGTGAGAAACTCCCCAAGCAAGCTTGGCTTTGAAAATAAATTGCGCAAGATTTTCTTTGACCAATGTTTTAAGCAGTAAAACTTAGGCTGTTGAGAATTAGGTATAGGCTATAGTGTCATAAACTTTCCTCCAAGATATTTCAGGCAAATATATGGTAGTGTATTTTATTTATTTTATTTATGCATTAGGGTTTATATATATAGTTATCTATGTCAATATAAGTATTTAAATATCTATATGATTATTTTGAAATATATTTTTATGTCTTGGTATTTTTTTCGGTACATCTACCACATCGTTTCTCTGCATCACCTGAAGGTTGACTGGCAGAAAATACCTCAGGCATTAAGTATGCCTCTGTACAACAGTTTTGTACATAAAGAATTTAATAAATAAATAAATAAATAAACGAATAAAATAAAAGACAACGTAATTGTCACTCAATTTGTAATACATATAATAATTATGTATTAATTGGCATTAGATTACGGCCGCAGCCGCACTGGCATTCTAAGTTGGACCGGTTGGTAAACGAAGACAAGTAAAATTATTTAAAAAAACTTTCTTAAATACAAGCTTTTAGTATTCGTCAATAGGAATCAAACAAGCCCAAACTTGATGGGGTTGTGTCATTTTATTGCGGAGTTCCTATGGCCACCTTCCAGCTCCAGCATTAGATCAGCTGAATATCATCATAATATTGCATTGTCACGCGATATACATACATATGCATGCAAAATTTCAGCTCAATTGGAAACCGGGAAATGGGTCAAATTTAACTTGCAAAATTTCATTACAGACACCGGACAGGTGAAACTAAATAAAAGCTTGTAATACAGTCACTGTAATAAGATAACTTAATGGTCACTGTAATAAGATAACTTAATGTATTATTTCAATTACAAACAGTATCAAAAATAAAAACCAGAACTAAAATGCATAACCCATCAAAACGACGCAAATCACGAATTATTAACGAAGATACCATTACACGAGTGCATATTGTGCAATAGGATCTTTTAGCAACTGGATATACTCCTAATTTGTTAATATTTGGTAGAGAGATTTCAGTTGCTGAAAGATCCTATACATAATTATGTATTGTTCGTAGCAACCTTTCTTTTATTTATTATGCTACAAAATGGCGCCCGAACAGGGACCAAACTTTTTAATTACACATTAAAAAGAATATCCTATTTTGTTCGTAGCAACCTTTCCTTTATTTATTATGCTACAAAATGCAATAAATAAACGGGTTTCAAGTAGTTTAGATATAGTTTCGTTATTTTACGTTTTATATTATGGTAATACGTTAAATTTCTGTGAAATAAACCGATATCAATAAGTAGGTATAATTTCGTTTCTTACTTAAATATTGTCACGAAAATTAATTTGGTAGTGTTAGGGGAACGCTTATATGTACAAATATCCACTATTCGACTGGCTGGACCAATAGTGCAGAACGGAAACAAACCTCACGACACTAACAGTAATGCGGCTTAGTAGTGCCACGAGGAAGAAGGGGATTCGGCAAAACACAAAGTATTTCAAAATTTTACGATAAGTAACTCATTTTTTAACCAAAACTCGTCAAAATCCGTTAACCCTCTATGATCTTCTGATTATATTAAAAATCGTTATAAATAATAATAATAAAAATGTCACTAACCTCAATTACCATTTCAAGACTCGAATTTAAGTATAAACATGCCGTGTAAATATATTGTGCGAGGCTTAACCAATTAAAGCTTATCGCAATAATGAGTAAACTTAAATGTTCTTTCCGGCAGGCTATTTTCTAAAGGTTCTTTGTAAGCAGCTGGGACAACCTGTTTGACACGATTAAAGTCAGAGTAAATCACATCACATGATGATCTTAGTAACCTATCGACTGCGTGCGTATAAATTATTAAGGCAATTAGTGTACTTCTAAACCACTTTGTCTAAAAACTAGAAACTTTCTGTTAGAAAATCTTTTGTTAAGTAATCAAGTTATTTATCTTTATTTTCCATTCTTACAAATGACTTGTACTTAATTGCATAATTGTGGAGATTTGAATCATCAATAATGATTCATTTTCAATAAAATTTCCAGTATATATCTGATTGTTTTATTAATAAAACAATCATCTATTTTTTTATATAGATTTAACATTTTAGTTCGTTAAAAACACATTTTTTGGTAAACATCACCTTAAATATTCTGTGGTACATCTTGATATCTACATAATACTCATAAAGAACAAACAAAGTCCGACACACGCTTGGAGGTCAATAAATATTAATATTCCCGGAACAATCGGTTTAAGAGAAAGTGTATTATTTTTTTTTTATTAAAATTTTCGCATAATTATGTTTATTTTCGTGCTTGGCAATCCAGAAAAAAATATTTTTGTAAAATGATCATTTTTCTATTACAAAATATAAATACTGCGGCCAAAATGAATAAAACGCTAGTCAAATAGGTCTATCTAGTTATTAAAACCTTTAATTTGAATGTATTTTTATTTTAATTATAATCCGTATTCGTGACACTACTGGGGGTGGGGACGGGTATCTCCTTAAACAAGGGAAAATTAGCCTACCACATTGCACTGGACAGAAGGGTTGATTCAAGTTTTACATGTCTTCACAGGGTTGTAATTGCAGCTAAACGAGATCCACCGACATATCGGAAGAAAGGGGGCGACAACACATACCTACACTCATCAAATTTATCTAAGGATATTTTTAATTTATACTTACTTTAAGTTTTATAAGCCAACATACTATATAAGACAACTTATGTGAGAACTATCGTCATTTCATTGAATAAATTTCACAGATATTGTCAGAATTTTAAAAATTATCGCTGATACAACATAAATTAAATGTAAATAAAATATCCTTAGATAAAGTTGATGAGTGTATTCTAAAGCTGAACGAACAATGCCCGCGCCGCATTTTTGGAATTCGTTGTATGAAATAATATGAAACCTCGCACATTTGGCCGCACTGTTCGCGCCGAATTTCAAAAATGCGATAGGTGTCCCGTTATTGAAAAATGGATGCTGATGACGTCATAAATATAATGCGGCGTGTTAGGCGCGTGCTGATAAATGTGAGATCAGCCTAATTCCTTCACCGCACGAAATGTTTCAAATAATCCCACGTCCTATCTAATAATCACTTATTATCATCATATCAGCCAATATATCCCCATTGGATCATTGGTTCATCTTGTAGGGTAGCCTACCAATACCAATCCAAATAATAAACCAACTAATTATTAGGGTTATCTTATCTTATAAGAGTCTCTTTTGTACTGCCCCAAACTCCCAACGTGTACCAGTGACGTACCTAGGTACCAGTGACTTTTAATTATTAGGGTTAAGGGAACCTGGAAATCTGCTTCACGGTTCATTGTAAAATTTACAAATATGACCTTAATATTATTCATGACATTTAATCAATTCGCAATATTTCGGAAGCGACGATTTCAAATCGGAATACACACTAACGTAATTTAAATAAATCAGCAGTCGAATCTCAGATACAGAACTACTTAGTAGCTTAATATTTTTAAAATTTACAATATTATTCATCTTGCATCGATTTATGGTAATCATGCATGACAATGAAGGACAATCATTGTAAGAAAAAACTTTTAAAATAAATCAATTTTAAGAAATGAATACTTTTTTCTTTCGTGATTGACATATTCAAATTATATTCTAAGATACCTAACATGACGTATTATGAGGATTGTAGCAACTTATAAATACTTATCTACCTCTTTTCGCTCATTTATTTTGGAGCTACAACCACACCACATGCGTTTTTCCAGTCCTATTAGTAACTTCTGACAACAATATATCAAATAAAACTGTTCAAGAAATCACAAAGATATCTTACGAAAACAAGTTGTAAAGGTGCATCGTAATGAGTAGTATTTTCTGATAAATTTTTTACATCTTAACCCACACCCATAATCGCAAATAAATCATCTTATTTGAAAAGATCGAATTTTAAACTTTATCTGACATATAAGAATGAATACTTTGAAATTTCTTAAAATGTTATTTATCTTATAGCGACTGAATCCTTTTTAACAAATCTCAAATCACTTGAATATAAATAATAATAATATATTTGTCAAATTTTAACAAATGTGATATTTTCAATAAATATATATGCAAAAAATTCCTCTGAAACAATACTTTTCGGATCCAACATACGTTGATCTTAAGCATACCTGATAACTGGTAAACATTTTAAAAACAAATTATAATGTTTAACATTAGATATACACAAATTAAATCCAGTAAGTCTGATTTAAGATTTTCAGCCTACTAAGCCACTAATAAAAAGGATATTTCCATAAGAATCAAACTCACCGGCTGCGGAACACAGTATTATCTGTGCCAAAAATGGCAAAAGAAATATAGCACCATTCATTTTTCCAGCAACAAAGATGTCTCACCAAGCCGGTCAACTAGACTGATTTAAGCTCGAGCCGGTAACCATTATATATGAATAGCAATTTGCATGCAGACTCAAGGTTAATATTGTCATATTAATAAATAAATTAAGATGACAAAACAAACTGTTGATTATATCCACTAATAGGTAGGACCTTTGCTGTTGTCAAAGTCTAACAACATCTTCCAATTCGTGGAAAAATTACAAATTCACCGTATGTTTATTACGAGTACTTACTAAAAAAAACATCCATCATCAAAATGAAAATTGAAATAAAAATGATGGATGTAGTTTTATTTCATGACAATTTTTATTATTAATAAATGACAGCTCAATTTTTATTATTAATCTATACTAATATTATAAATGGGAAAGTGTATGTGTGTGTCTGTTTGTTGTCCGTCTTTTACGGCAAAACGGAGCGACGAATTGACATATTTTTTTAAGTGGAGATAGTTGAAGGGATGGAAAGTGACATAGGACACTTTTTGTCTCTTTCTTACCCCCCACTTCCCTAAAATGGGGGGTGGATGTTTGTATGGAACATTCCGCAATTTTCAAGGTAGAAAGCTAAAAATTGCTATGCGGACTATTTGTGACTAACAAAAAAATCTTGCAACATTTTTTTTTTTAAATCTGCCCCCAACCCCTTAAAAGAGGGGTACACAGACTCTTTGTTACCAACGAAAAATACCTGCCTTATTTTTTTTTTTGGAAATCTGTGTTGCCCCGAATTTAACGCGAGCGAAGCCGCGGGCAAAAGCTAGTTAATTATAAATAACTCAGCAAGCGTCTGAGGAAAGCCTCTGCTTTCTTGAAATTCCTTGGCAACAAAGCGGGAATGCTGTCTGTCTCATGGGGATTGTGCCAAGGGGGGTCCCTCGTTATTTTGATAGTTAGTGTTTTTTTTTGTAAGTATAATTTAGACATAAATGTAGTTAGTTTTTAGTCTTTATTTAGGTTTAGTTTTTAATAAATTTTTAAGGTTTACTTATTATTTCTGAGTTTAGTTTAACTACGTTTCGCCATAACAATTATTTTAAAAAATCTGGAGAGGGTTAGTCTTACCACCTAGGTGTATAAAAAATAGTATACGACTTATTCTCAGACCTGCCAAATATGAATACACAAAAAAAATCATAAAAATCAGTCAAGCCTTTTCGGAGGAGTTCGATAACAAACACTGTGACACGAGATTTATTATATTTTAAATGTTTATTATCATTCCAATAACTTTTAAATTCATTATTATAGTTGTGTAAATTAATGTCTCACTAAAAAAATTGTTTGTACAGGAAAAACCAAGCCTTCGTTAACAAAAACATAGAAAAACACAGATAAAGATAATATTTGGATCATCATCATAGATCATATACGTCCCCACCGAGGGGTACGAGCCTACCCTAACCTATATCGCCCTAATATTTGGATATTTGTATGGAAATCAAATGTTTTGTGTAGATAATGTTTCCAAAGAACAGGCAAGAGACCGGTAAGAAAAATGAAGGATTTAATAAATAGCACGCCAAAGCTAACAAGTTTTCTTATGGGGAATTCGGCGATAAGCGAATTTATGTACTCGTACGTCATCATAGGTATACAAAAATTTGTACTCAGAAAGACAAAATACCGCTCACCACCGTTATAGGGACTACAAAATATTTCATTTTCAATTTTATTGCCAGTTACGTCACAATAAATTTACGAGAATGCAATTTAAAAAGAATATCAATTTGTTTGTAAGAACAGTCATGTTTATTCATTAAATACTAGGCAAAAAAATACTTTATCGTCATCAAATACTGAACACCCCGGCTCAAAACAATTTAATTCTATAATAGATCCTTACGTTTCTACGATAAAATTCTATAATATCCTAATAAAATAACTTAGCTTTAAAAATCTTACAATCAAGGATGTGCCTATGAAGCATCAATATAAACAGCATACAGTGTCTGATAATATTATTTTTTACACAAAACAGCTCTTCGCCTTCACCTCATCTGATGGTAGGTGACAATAAGGCCGAAGGTGGAAGCGAGCTTCACCTGGACTCCTCAACAACTAAGGAACTGGCTATCTTACCTCTAATTGTCAGAACACAGCAACGCTAATTGCATGTTACTATAGCGCCAAACGGTAAGACTATGGAAGCTAACCAAATAACCAAACCAAGCGGAAAAACTACCTATAGTGTTGCAAAAAATTCCAAATTGGTAAAGCAGTTCCGGTAAAAGATGAATACTTAACAGTTCGGATTAGATCTTTTTATTTACTTATTTATAAACCTACAATACCTTTTTGGTGGACTAGACTCCGACTAGTACGAAGTTTACATGAATATATTGCCAACATTTCTGTGGTCTGCAGCTAACAAGTTAACTCCCATAGCCTGGTGGATGGGACTATGCAAGTCGACTGCTTTGTCTAAAATTTCTCTCGCTTCCAACTACATCGGCAGCATGCGAGAGAACCTTTAGTACTTACAGTGACAGTCATTCCAAAAAACGCAATAGACTGACAAATGACAGGGCTAGCGAAATTGTGTATATTGCTCACAATTCAAAATTACAATCGCAAAGTATTTCACTCTCAGAACATAAAGACAAACCAGAAAAAGAAATTGTTACAGTGTCTCAAATTGTAGATCTAGAGGAGATAGATGGACAGACAGAAGAAAGTTCAAATTCCGATACTGAAACTGATAGTGACACAGAGGAAGATTAAATTTTTTGTTAATTAATTCATACTTCTTTATTCGATTTCTACTTTATGTAAAATGTAAGCAATTTAAAAACAAACACCAATAAAACATTTGATTTCCTATCACGATTTCCTAAAAAAAATTTCTGAAAAAAAAAAACAAATTTAGAAAAGAAACAAGGGTATGTATTAAGTTTTTTTTAACATTGTAAATAAAAACAAATTTGTTTTTTTTTCATGTTACATCATCACTACTTCTACCCTCATGTGGAATCGAAATCCGGACCTACAAATTAATACCGGTTATTCATTTAAACAATAGCATATTTAGTTTTATCTCGAAAAATAAACAGCTTCCTATATTAATGCTATATATAGAGCATATAAAAAAGTGGTCGGAGGGAGACTCTGTACCAGGGTCGTGTGCTTGGATACCTCCGTCTTACCTATTTCTGCCGCAAAGCAGCAGTGCTTGCATTGCTGTATTCCGGTTTGAAGGGTAAGATGGCATTGAAATTACTGGGTACCGTGACTTTACATCTGATCTCCCGTTGCCGACTGGCAACGTACACTGTGGTTCTTGTGGGGGTTGCAGTTTTATTGCGAATCTCACAAGAGCCACATGTATTATAGGTGACTGTTACCACTTACCATCAGGTGGGCAGTTTTCTTGTTTGCCAACTTAGTAGCAATCATTAGAATATGTTGATAATTGTAATGATTAATGCATTTTTTGTAATCAAATAAGGACATTGACGGAACGTGTCTAGTCCGTGATGTAAACAACGTGTTTAGTAAATTACTCAAAACCTGAATATACATAGTTTGTTCAGAATCGAGAGAATAATCGATTCCACTAATAAAAAATATCTGTCACGTTTTTTTCCAAAATTAAATTTTCATTTTTTTATACAACAAAGTTGGCAAACAAGCATTCTGCCCACCTGATGGTAAGTGGTAAGAATCACGTATTATATTATATAATGTATATGTATAGGTGACTCTTGAAAAAAAGTTGGAAAAAAAATGGTGAAAAAATTAAAATTATGTGGCTCTTGTGAGATTCGCAGCAAAACTGCAACCCCCACAAGAACCATAGTGTACGTTGCCAACTTTTGACTTCAGATGTAAAGTCACGGTACCCAGTAATTTCACTGCTATTATCTTACCTTTCAAACCAGAGCACAGCAATGCAAGCACTGCTGGTTTGCGGCAGAAATAGGTAAGGCGGAGGTACCCAAGAAGGCGACCGTGGTACAGAGTCTCCCTCCGGTAAATTAGAATTACGTCGCTTTTTAATTTTCTTATCTCTTATCGACGCTTCGACTTAGTTTTAAATTTGCAAGAAATGCAACAAAATAGAAAAATAGACATATCTTCTTAAATAATCCGCGAAAATTATTAATTTATCTTATTGTTTTATAATAAAAACAAGTTGAAATGTGTGAGGTTTTGCGTTAATAAACACGTTAATTAGCACGTTGTATAATGCTGTAAACTAAAGAAAAGATTGTGGACATCCAGTTGTAACTTATAAAAGGGTACTTGGAAATGCTTACGTAGAACCACAGAATAAATAAAGTAAAGATAGTACTTACACAGAAAAAATAGTACTAAAGTAGTAGAACTAAGAACAAAGCGTATCTAAGCCTCTTTGAGGCACTCTCGAGTCTTTCATAAGCTTTGGAACTTCCACGAAAATGGATGATCGCTTTTCGGCTTAACATAACGTATTATTTTTATTTTGAATATTTGTATACTAAATTTAGAATACTTGCAAGCTTTGGTTATGTCACGTAACCTAAAGATGATTATTTCTTTAATCTGTATTGCAGTAATAACAAGAGCAATATGTTTGTCGTCCTTTAACTGAAATCCATTGAGCTTTTAAGATATTGTAACGTAGTCATTAAAATTGAGTTATTAAATTACACATGTGTCGGTGGCGCTATGAACTCGGCACTTGCCTTCCAATCAGGTCCGGGGTTCGAGACCATCACGTACCAATGTTTTTTTTTATTTTTCAAATTTCATATTTAGGTACATTTGTCTGACGCTCCTATGATGAATGAATTACACACATAAACACACACACACACGCACACACACAAACTTTCTTATTTATATTATATAGGAAATAACCCATTCTTGCTAGAATGTCATTATTAATTCAGCGCAAATAAACCATAACAATACTTCTAAATAAAAATATTGTTAAAATTGTAAAAAAGGAAACTGATTGAACCGAAAGTGATGATAGCTTTAAGGACTAAAAACCGGGAAAGTACAAAAGATCCATGTATGATCGAAGTGCGAAGGCTTCTCATGTTGGGCCTCGCCCCGGGCTACGATAAGATGATAAGGAACAGAGCGTGAACTTGTGTTTGAGCAAGGTTTGAGCAGACACTTATGCACTGTAATATCTCCCGCGCAGCGCAGATGCACCGTAATCGTATATTGTTTAGGTGGACATTACTTTGAATGGTATAATTAGATGGTGTGTATACTTATAAGTGTATATTCGCCTGCTAAAAATACGTGCAGCCAACAGGTAAGGTAAGGTTTGGAGTTTAGCCGGCTACAATTAGGGTAATCTTCGACTATTTTACTACTGAGAATTTCCTAAACAAAAAAAACTGATACGTTCATAATCGAAAATAATACTATTAAAAACGATGTTATTTATTTAATGATTTATATCACGTCTTTGCGTCAGATATTCGACCATATATTACTAACCAATTATCACTCATCCAAATCGTTCTTAGCTTGTACTTACCTATAACAGAAAACAGGAAATTTTATCAAAAAATGTATTAATTCACTAGCCTAACTGCATGACATCACTAATTAACAAATTATGACTCACCAGTTAGATTTGAAACTACATTAAAATATCATTAAGATTTTTTTTATTTATTGAACAGTTTGTTTACTACTGACTGCCTAATAAACATTTGTTTCTATTAAATATCAAATAGGTATGTATAAATTAGCATTTGTACTTTATTATGGTGAACTTCCAAAAAATAGCTGCTTTATAGGTACAATATAAACTTTTTTTGTTTCTTGGACTCAAAGTGTATTTGGAACCAACAGCAGGCTGGCCTTAGTATATCTAAGGTCAGCCTGCTGTTGGTTCCAAGTTAGACTTTACAAAACATAATGGACAATATACAAATAAGGAAAATAAGAGAGCCGACCGACTTTTCACCAGTTCTTCTCTTTTTTTAGCTGACTTCAAAAACGGAGGAGGTTATCAATTCGATGCGTATGTTTTTTTTTGTGTGTATGTTACGCGATTACGCCGCCGATTTGTGGACTGATTTTCAAAATTCTTTGTGTATTCGTTAGAGTATAGTTAGTTATATTCCTGCGGTGGTCCAATTGTTACCAAAGTCAGGATCTGACGATGGGATCGCAAGAAAATGGAAGGAAACCCTTAAATTTTATAGGTGCTTACGTCCAACGTATTTCATGTTACTTCCGAAGCTATTCAGGTATTTACTCGTACGTCTGGTAGTCATAAACCTAGCTGATGACAGGCGCGGATCCAACACTCAAAAAAGGTTGTGGTCACAGCCAAGAATCGGCCAAGTACGAGTCGGAGTATGACCTCGCTCATGATCGTATAGTGCATCCCTACAAAGATGTCTCCAAAACATATGACACGTACTGACCAAGATTCATTGTTTTTTAAGGCACTGGATAAAATTATCATCAATCTCGTTTATCGATCTCAATAGACCATGAAAGTGGGACGTCACAATTCTATTAGGGTTGTGGGCATGCCCATCGTGCCCACAACGGTGGATCCGCGCTTGGCTGATGATAGAAGTATCCTTAACTTTTAGAAGTTAAAATACAAGAGGCCTTGACTCTTTGTCGTATAAGTACTTCAATTCACCAAAATTCAAAAAAATCCGACTTCAAAAATACTGGAAATTTAAAAATAATATAAGAATAGGTACATACAACGTCACATTTCTATATTGAAGTCGGTGCCAAACGATGATTTTAGAAAGTCTTAAAATTTGCCACCGACTTTAATATACATAAAAATGTGATGTTGTCTGTAGGACCTGTTCTTTGATTATATACTTGTATATAATCAAAAGACCTATTCTTATATTATTTTTAACTTTCAGTGTTTTGAAATCGGTTTTTTTTTTGTAATTATAGAACAAAGTTAGTAAAGCAGGCTGCTCAACTGGTGGTAAATAGCTACTGTCGCCTATACTATAGTGCAAATAGTTCCTGCAAGATTTGCAAATATAATATAATCCCTACAAAAACTCGATTAGTTATTGGTACGTTGCTAACTTGTGATAAAAGATGTTAATTCATAGTACCCACCTAGTAAATTCACTGCCTATCTTACCATCGATTTGCCTTTTCACAAGTTTAAAGCGCATGTAAAAATATTGAAAGGTTATGAGTAAAGGATATAATAAAGTCAACGATTATTTGAATGATGCTAAATGGCTGGTGTAAATTTGTAGACATTACTCGTTATAATGTAAAGAAATGTTGTGTATATGTAAAATATATGTATGTATATGTAAAAAATTCCTGGGTATGTTAGCGACATAATTATTGTAATGTTGTTACTTCTGATAATGATATGTCTCTTGTACACATTACTCTTATCAGTTAAAAGTTGTCCTGAATGAGTGGTAGGTAAAAAATTTGGATGATTCAAGAAATATTTCTGTCAAGTCATATTTGAATACATAATATTTTGATGTTTACCCTTCAAACTGGAACACAGAAATGCAAGGATCCATGCTTGGCGACTAGGGCATGGAATACCGAAATGATTTTCATACCGGTATTGATACCGGTATTGAAATTTCAAAAACCGGTTTACCGAAATTTCGGTATTTTTTCGGTATTTTTTAAAATACTGTTAATTACTATTTAAATTATTCCAATAACGATTGGTAAGCCTTGTTTGGGGAGAGCGATTCAAGCAGTTTTTTACGCTTTATGGCAGAAACACTGAAAATATTTATCATCTCCCTAGAAACCACAAAATGAGTTATTAAAATAAATAGGATTAAGAATACTAATAATATATCAACTGAGGTTGCTTATGGAGGGTCCTACAAGAACTTGGAGTACCAAATCAACTCTACCAGGGTGTCCACTGCTGGGGTGCGATGTCAGAACACCTCCTCGTGGTGCACCCTGGGCAACCCGGCAGATTTTCTGCCGCGGGCTAAGAGTCTGACAGCTGCCCCGTGGAGGGGGCGTGGTGTGGCCGGGTTTAACCCGGCGGGCCACTTCACGTGGCCATGTGGGGCGTCACCTCTCCTTCTTTGTGAAGATGGGGTTGTGTGTCGCCTGGGGACCCGCTCGCGGGTCATGGCGCGTTGCGCTTTGTGCCGTTGCCCCTTTGGTCGGGTCGGTGCGGGTCCTTGTTGAGCTTCGGCATGTCGTTGTTCCGAGTCGGTGCAAGCTCGTTGAGCTTCGGCGTGTCGTTGTTCCAAGGACTGAGGCTGATCCGATCACTGTGTGGCTTCGGCACACTTGTGAGGCCCCCATGAAGGGGGCGTGGGATGGCCGAGTGCTACTTGGCGGGCCACCTCGTGTGGCCACCGTGGCCGCTTTTTGGGGTGGGTCGGCGCTTCGGCGCCGCTGAGCTTCGGCTCGTGTGCGCGGCGGTGGATCCAGTGGGGTCTGCCGTCGGGCAAGCCCGTTACCCCGCACTGAAAGGCCGGGGGCCTGGCGCACTGAGCGTCGGGCCGCGTGGAAGAAAACCACAGTAAAAAATTACCACCCGGAGTATGCCCCGGGAACTCCTCTCCATCTCCACCTTGGAGAGGGCGTGAGGGGTCCGCCATTGGTGGGCAGGTGCCGCGGACGGGGTTATGGTCGGTCTGTAAGGGTTCCCACGACCTCGTTCGACAGCGGCGCGTCCTTTGGACGTGGCTGCGCTAGGCGCCAAAGAGGGCATATCGAGGGGTTCAGTGGGTAGTCGCTCGCTGCGGAGTCCCACACACCCTTGCCCCTGCGGGGGCTTGGACGGTGCGCAAACGCATTCCCCTCGTAAAAAAAAAAAAAAAAAGGGTGTCCACTGCTAATGTTCAAAAAGATTCCCTGACTTTTCCCTGACTTTCCCTGACCATTTTTCAAAATTCCCTGACCATATGCATTTTACAGAAAAATAAAATACAATACTTTTTTTTGAAAATCATTAAGTAATTTTTGTTGCAATTTTCAGACCAAATGCTATCTAAAATTTCATTTTTTTAAGTACTTACATAATTTCTATTTTTAGGCACAGTATTTTTACACTGTAGAAACTACACTGGCGAAAAAATAGACCGAGCCACTCTTAACCCTTGAGTTCCAATGCAATTTTCTTCCAATGTTTGTACGTTTGTTAAATAAAAAAATATATCGGCAAAAAGGCTCTTATGGAATACTGAGATAATAAACGCTTTTCATTAATCTTTTGAGGGTTGACTTCTTCTTCAACCTATGTCCACCCACTGCTGGGTATAGGTCTCCGCCATTCTGCGCCATTCACTACGGTGTTGGGCTTTTCTTGTCCAGTTCTTGCCCGCTGTCTTTGTTATGTCGTCTGACCAACGAGCCGGCTGCCGACCAACGTTCCTTCACCCTGTTCTGGGAAGCCACTCCCATTCGATGATCTTATTGCTCCATTATCGGTCCTGCGGGCCACGTATTCCGGATCCGATCCCGCAGAGAAACCCCAAGCATGGCTCGCTCCATTTCCTTTGTGCTACAAGTAGGGCGTTTATATGTTGCCTAGTAAGGGTCCAGGTCTCAGCCCCATACACGAGCACTAGTAGGACGCATTGCTGGAAAGCTCGGCAGATACAGGCATCTCACTCCTGAAAATGTGGGACATTTTGCTAAACGCGCCCCAGCCTAGTTTTATTCGGGGTTCTATTTCTTGTTTGCCCACTTTTTTCGTGGGTAAATAGCTGCCCCAGATATAAGTAGTGGTCAACCTGCTAAACCACGTTTCCCGCAATCATTATGGGGCCTATGTTCGGATCCCTGGACATGATTTTCATTTTCGAGGTATTCATGCGAAGGCCTACCGACAGTGACACGTCGTAAAGTTCTTCGAACATAAGCTGATCTGCAGCAGTCTTATTGAAAATGATAATGTCGTCTGCAAATCGCAGATGACTTAATTGCTCTCCATTTCTGTTAATACCCCTATCAGACCAGTCAAGGAACTTAAATGTATCTTCCAAGCACGCCGTGAACAACTTTGGGGAGATTGTGTTCACACCTCTTTCAATAGGATCCGGATCGGAAAGGTCGTGGTCGTCGTTTACTTGATTTTAATGACTTTTCTGCGTTGTTGCTTACTTTGTCTTCAGATTACGGTTGTTTTTGTTGTTAAAAATAGATAATCCGCTCCAGGAAGCTATACTCAAGCTGTCGCAATATTACTTCAATGAAGCCTTAGTCCTCGTCAGATTGCTCAAATGTTAAGGCGTTTTTTGATGCAGCGCGTCTATAGAAGATACCTAGAGACTGGAGCCTTCGATCGACGCGCTGAAACTGACAGGCCCTGGACTACAGCCTCCGCAGATGATCGATACATGCATTTGAATGTCCCGAGGAATCGGCATCAGAACGCAGTGCAGGTGCAACAACAGCTTCGTGACAAATGTGGAATGACCATAAGCGCGCATACAGTCAGGAGAAGGTTAGCCGAGCGCAATTTAACACCTCAAAGTGCTATAATAGGCTCAAAATTAACTGTAGCTCACCGCAGAGTATGTCTTCAATTTGCTTGTGAGCATATAGAATAGACACTGGATCAATGGGCGCATGTTCTTTTTCCTGGCGAGACAAGAGTGTCTTTACAGAAATGATCGAAGACAGAGACTGTACCGTTGCCCTAGAGAACGTTACGCTCAATGCTGTATCAAAGAAACTGTTGCTTATGATGGCTCCATTATGGAGCCTCCATAATGGTGTGGGGCGGCATGTCCCCAACAGCATGAACAGAGATGGTTTATATCAAATCCAATGCTCATTCACGCGGATTGGCTACAGAACGATATATTCGTGATGTTCTTGAAGATCATGTGATAGAGGAAGAATGGAACAACAGACTCCAAGACATCATTGTAAGAGGTTCAAATATGCAAGCAGTTATCCAAGCTAGAGGCGGTAACACACATGACTAATACTTGTGATGTTTTTCATTGTAACATAACATACAATTTACTTTCCATAAAAAGCCTATAAAATCATCAACATAAAGGTGTGTATAAACTATGCGCGGCAAACCCTCGAACGTTGGTTCTCACGGCGACCGCGCGCTATGTGGACGGGGTCGCCGCGCGCGACAGCAACACCTACATAAAACGGATGACTCGTAGGTTTACAAGAATGAATCGCGGGCTGTTCGAGTTATATCGCTTGCCGCGCGCGGCAGCTGCGTTCTGCTAAATTATTATCTAAAAATTGGCTCGCGCGGCAAATGAACGTCTACCTCGGTCGAACATTGGCTCACGCAGCTGCCGCGCGTAGTTCAGTTCAGTTCTGTTAATTGTGTTCATACATTTGAACTCAAGGGTAAAGTGTGGCTCGAATGACTTGTCTGCCAAAATTACGTTATAACGTGCAAACCTGGACAAAAATATTTCGATAGTCAAAATTAAGAATCATTCTACAAAAATCATGAAGTAAACATTGGACAAAAATAATTCGATAGTCAAAATTAAGAATCATTCTAACAAAATCATGAAGTAAACATATTCCTCATTTGACAATCACTGGGAAATTTGGGGACCAAACAATGTAAAATCCTAATTTTTCCCTGACTTTCCAGGTAGCCCTTCGATTTCACTGACTTTCCCTGACTGCTTTGAGCTTCCCTGACTTTTCCCTGACTTTCCAGAATGTGGACACCCTGTCTACTTCGCACCTTGTATGGTTCAAGCCAGGAAGTCGTAAAAGTCGATAAAACAACCTCAAAACCCTTTAAATATCACCAAGAAGTACGCCAGGGATGTATTTTGTCACCCATTCTATTCAACGCCTATGGAGAATACATAATGAGACGAACCTGCGAGAATTGGGAGGGTGGTATCACAGTTGGTGGCGTGAAAATCACCAACCTGCGCTACGCCGATGACACTACCCTCCTTGCAGCAAATGAGTCGGAAATGTCTGCACTTTTGGACCGAATGGAGCGGATTAGCGAGGAGATGGGACTTTCCATAAACAGGTACAAAACCAAGATCATGGTGGTAGATAGATCTGGGAAGTTAGAACTCACAGGCGCGCTGGGCCATTTTATTCTTCTTTTTCTGGGGGGAAATGTGCAATCGCACCGTACCCACAGTTGGCTAGGCGGCGGGCGTGTGTGGGGCTGGCCCGGCAGAGTGCCAGGCCGACCCATTAAAACCACCCGGTGTTCTTCCTGCCCTTGTGGGCGCGCATGGTAGGGTCCACACTGCGACTACCACTACCAGCGCGTCAGGGCAAGCCCGACCAGGTTGATTAGACTATCGCCAAGGGGACATTGGGAATTGCCCGAGAACACCAGGGCATTCCCCAGACAGAGGGCCTTACGGCGGCGTGCACGCAGGCCTCCACGGCAGGGTTATTAGACGGGCATTGCTTGTGCGAATGCCCGCCTTCGCCTGCCTATCCGTCTGTGGCGGAGGGGAGTGGCTTGGGGATCTTCCTCCCGCTCCCTCTCCGCAGCCTCCTTCTGCGAGATGACGTCCTCGCAGAAGGAGGCGATAGCCTCCCATTCCACCTCGCCGCGGAGCATGGCAACGACCATGCTCGGCAGCGAGAGATCTCCGCCTCCCAGCGCAGCGTTAAGCTCGCTGCGCTGAGGTCGTCAGGCCGGGCACACCAACAGGTGTGCTCGGCAGTGTTGTCAGCGGCGTCGCAGTGGTGACACCGCGGCGTTTCCTCCCGACGGGCGACCCGGTGCAGGTAGTAACCGAAGCAGCCATGTCCGGTCAGTACCTGCACCATGCGGAACGAGAGGCTGCCCTGCCGGCGCCCAACCCAATCCTCCAACACCGTACGAATCGAGGAGCGCTGGACCTAGAAATAGTGGACAACTTCATCTACCTGGGTTCTAACATCAGTAATGATGGCTCGTGCGAAAAGGAAGTGCGCAGGAGAATTGGGATGGGCAAAAGCGCCATGTCTCAGCTTGAAAAAATCTGCAGAGATCGCAACATTTCCATGAAAACTAAAACCAAACTGGTACGGACTCTAGTCTTCTCGATCTTTTCGTATGGCGCTGAGACGTGGATACTGAAAGCTGCAGACCGTAACGCATTGACGCCTTTGAGATGTAGTGCTGGAGATTTTGTGATGATTTTCCATAATCGAGATTTTTGGTGATTGTCATATGAAAACTCATTAGCAGTATGAACATCACTGTGAACCATAGAAATCGAGCGTTCCGGATAGTCTTTAAGCACCCTTGCGAAAATTTTTTTTAAATACCGAAATAACGGTATTTTATCCTCAAATACCGGTATCAAAATACCGAAAATATTTACCGGTATACCGGTATCCATGCCCTATTGGCGACATAGATAGGTAAGATAGAGTTACCTGGGCAGACGAATATAGTAGGAGGGTAATTTACGAGTAGTGGAACACCACTACTCGTAAATTACCCTCTGCTATGGAATTAAGCAGGTTCAGTTAATTCTGGCCACACCTCATTAAGTAAGATTAATCATCACAAACATCATCTTAACAATAAAACGCCTAATGGTGGGCTTGAGTATCCCAAAAATATCAGGGGATTGTGCCATTTAATGAGATGATATTTCTTCCATAACAAACTAAAATGATTTAATGTCTTTATAGTTTGTATAGTGTCTAAGTTTGATGTCTTCGTTCACAAGAGTTCTACAAATCTTATAACCACCAACTTTTAAGACTTCTGCGGCCTTACCATGATCGCTTATATAGCAAGGTTAACAAGGGGCAACAGTATTGAAACAGAGACACCGCTCTTGCTGCGTATAGCGCCATTTCGCTCTCTAGTGCGGTTTTAATATTGTTGTGAGCGATCATGGTTAGGGGTTGTTCTGCTAGATATGTATGATTGTTATCCTTGACAGATATCTGAAAAGAAGAGGCTCAAGGTGTAGAGACAATTCAAACTTAATAATACCATAAAACTGAAATACTTTTAATATAGGGCTCGAACCGAACCTAAAATAGCAGCTTGATTCTGAATGAACTGACTTACTTTTACGATTTTTTCTCAATTCTACTCATTAATTTATACTTTAGTTTGCAATATTTTTGTACTGTAGAACATATTGTTATTAATGTCACTCTGCTGTGTGTGACAAAGAATTACGTAACTTAGTACAATGGTTTCATCTTCCATTGTGCCGGCTCATATTTTAATATCTACAACACGACCTGCTTACCTGCTTACTTGACATGCTGAACTATGATTACATACACACGGCTAGGTAAGATATTTGTTCAATTTAAATTCAAACTTAATTTGATATTATGTTACTTTTCGCAAAAGGAAGATAAGGAAGATGAAAAGAAAAAAATCTATTTAATTAACCGAACCAGTTATCTATTGGTCAAAATTAGAAAATACATTAAGCGAACTGAGTTTACGTCTTGCGGACTCGCTAATCGTTACTTTATAGCCACAGTGACATTATCATAAACTGGGTATATCATTTACTATTTACCACAATGGATTGGCTACTGGTGGAATACTGACACTCATAATTTTCACATATTATGAGTGTCCACGGAACTAAAATTTCCAAACGATTTTGTAAGATTCGAAAACATAACAAAACTTATATTTTGACGAGAACACCACTACTCGTAAGGAATGATGTTTAAGCAATACCTACACAAACGGTGAAAATTTGTAGAATGATTTTAAACTCGTCCCGGCAAAATAAATTCTCAACATACTTCGAGACTTTATCCCGTTTAAATCCTTAGCAACATGAATCCCCGAATTTCTTTAGACAGGTCGTCCAAAACTGGATTTACCGCGACATGTTTATGATAGCTGAGCGATATAAATTATAAATAACATTAGCCTGTTTTTGAACGGCTTCTTTTTTTCTTTGGAGCCTTTTGCAAACTTTTGCCAGGTTTATATTTTATGTGCTGTACGTAAGGCTGTACGCGTTGGCGACATATTTTATGCATGTTTGTCAGCCAGTTAATATTGTATGTCATCATTTACTTTATCGAACACTTTCATTACTTGTGGCATAGACATTTTAATTCTATTTACAGCTAAATAAAACAAGAAGTCATTCCCATAATTGTAACGAAGACTCGTCAAGAAACGTTTTTAAATTACAAGAATAGATTCTTTTAACTTTTTTGTCCTTCATCCTTAGCCTACATTATATTGTTGAGGTAATGTATATGTCAATGATTAATGTATATTTGTATGTATGTTTGTGGGTTAAAAAAATAGAGAAAATTAAAATAGTCACGAAAAAATAGAGTTCAATAAACACTAATATATATATATATACATATAATAATCATCAAATTTTATAGTATTTAGCCTGTCAGAGACGGAGCTTAGAGCAATGATAATAAAATATTTATTTGACGTCACGAAGATGTCTTGCTTATAATATGTTCATACTTATAAGAAGCTATAACCGTCTAGCTAGTCATATTAAAGAACACAGGTTCATAAATATATTTGTAGGTGTTAAGTGCCACTGCCACTGTAATGTGCCAATAGAAAATATGCACATCTTTTTGTTACATTAATAAAAGCTTTGTATTGAGAAGTATTTTTTATTATATAAAATAATAGAGCTTACAGGTTTCGCCGGTTCGACCCCATGCCATTGCGATTGTGAAATGTTCATTCGTACGCCATATTAATAAATTAATACGCATAATATATATATATCGGTTTTACAGGATTGAGTGGGAATTCTTTATACCTACTTAAGTATTCTAGAGTAATTCTCACAATGTGTCAAGGTTTTAAATGTTTTGCATTATTATGATTATGTATAATTAGGTTACGGGTAATGCCAAAAGATGCAGTAAGCTTAGGTTTACCCGGACAAAACTAGTAAATCCCCAAGCCTTTTGGGTAAAGTCCGTAACAAACATGCAAGTAAGCATGCAGACAAGCATGTAGCGTGCAAGCAAGCATGCAGCATGCAGTTTGATGATCCGCTCACTTCGCTCGCTCCGCTGTGTATACCTTACCCAACCTACAGATTTCGGTTTTATCCTATAAGTTTTTCCTTGTGGAAGTCTTCCGCCCTCCGATTCCCCCGAGCAAGGGGGCTGCGCTCTCGCACCCCCGTTCATGCCAGTGTTGGTTAGACCTAGGTGTGTATGAGTAAATGTCGTATACAAAGACATTATAAGAGATAGACCGACAATACGCGCGGCCTCTAAGAAACCCCCTTCAACCACAACAGCGGTCAGGCGGCCGCTACTCATACTGTATTTGTACTGCATTCGACTGTCGAGCGCGCGTCAAGTTAAAAATACTTAAACATGCCCAAATAACTTCGTTTTGTAGTGTAAAAAACGAACAGTAATAAAAACTAAATCACATTGTAACATTATTTATTACCGATGAGTCTTAATTATGCTTATTTATTTAGCTATTATCATATCAAAATTGGTTGAAGGGGACTTCATACATTTCGTTTGCATTGTTGGTCTACTCTTATAATGTCTTTGGTCGTATATTAATTAAGTTTCATTTAATATTCGGACTTTACCCAGAAGGCTTGGGTAATAATAGTTTTACCCGGGTAATCCTAAGTTTACTGAATCTTCTAGTATAACCCGTAACATATACAGGGTAAATTTTGAGGTACCGGCAACCTCGCAGGCTTAGATAGCAAGCATCATTATTGTTTGTTCTACGACTTTTGATAATTCGTTAGATTTTACTTTCATACAAAAATAAATATTCATTTAATATACTTACCTCTAGAATGTTTGTAACTCTACGCGCACAGCGCGCGAGCGTAGCGTTGTCTTCCATCGTCCGTCGTCAGCACTGAAGGTCCATTTAGTATCTAACTTATATGCTCCTTAAATGTTATTGGGGTGTTCAGTTACACCCGGTATATGTCAATGAAACCGACGTCATTTCTCATTATTTTTAAATCTTACCAATAGATTATTGTTTTGCACCGATCTAAACGCAAAACACAAAATTCGTAAACACTTCTGAATCTGTAGGTAATGCCAATTCACGCATATTAAAATTTCTTTAACTTCCGTGAATAATATTACACCTCATTTTTTTACAATTATTAAAGACTTCTAATATTGGGCACACTCATTGAATTTAGTTACCATTTCCGTAGGAAATGGTTATTTGTTATACGTGAGTGCAAAGTTGCTTTTTAACCGCGTGCTCAATTTTGATGACCGAGCAAGCGAAGGATTCAAAGAATCCTGAGAGTTAGCGAGGGAATCAAAAGAGCACAAGATAAAATATCTTTGCACTCGAGTGCAACACGTAACTTTTCATCCCCCCTCAGCGAGGAAATGACTAAATGCAAAATAAAACATTTACAATCACAAGATACTTTTATTTCAGTTTAGGTACTTACATATTTACTACAACATTAAAATAAACTTCTTCGTCGCTGGAATCGCCCATTTTCGTTTTTTTTTTACTTGTTTTCATGTTTTTCTTCTTATTTATAACAATACGACGTCAAAACAAAATGGCGCGCGGAAAGCAAATTAAATACAAAAGTACACCAAGGAGGTTCAGAGTCTGAGTTTTTAACAAATTTTAAAAAAGTTGTATGATAAATTCGGCACCATGGAGATGGAAGTAAATAAGTTGAATGATGTTTTGAAATCACATTCCTAGTGCACGCGATGTTCTAAATTCAAATTTACTTTAACCTCAAGCGGATAAAAACGGCTTTGGCGGTCAGATATCGAATAGCAAAAATACTCTTTCCGAGATGGGAGGATGAAAAATATTTGAGGCCAAACACACATTCCCTAGAGTAGATCATTGTCGACACGCTTTTGCGTCAAGCCATCAAGGAAAACAGGTTATTTCAATAGAAAAACGCGTAGAATGCAACGCGACTAACGTCAAGACGAAAAATGCAACAATAATTTAATCGTGACAGCTTGTTTAATTTGCTTGACAAGTTTTTACCCAGTCTCGAGCTTTCCAAATAAAATCCCCACTCTTTGAAGACTTATTTTGCATGCGAAAATTATATTGCGTATAGTAGCTACCGGTACCTAAAACGTACGATATGAAATGTTTTAATGTATCTAATTACATAGTACTCGTATGTACCTAATATAAAAAAAAGTAATTTTAGTACGAGTCAATTAGACTCAATGCCCGAAGCAAAATGTTGGTAGTCAAACGGCTTAACGTTTTGCCAAATGATTCTTCATAATGCGTGATGTTACGTTCTTTATCTAATAGCTAAGATCTCAACAAAGGTTAAATGCCCACCAAACACAAAAAGATCAAAAAATCTTATATCACAGAAACAGAAACGTTTTGTAATCCTTTCTGTACCTTGTTTAGTATCGCTAAACAACAATATAAGGAATAACCACGGACCGGCTGGTAATGATATGCTGTACCGTACCCATATCATAAGGATTAGGATCTTAATTACCTACATTGTAGGAGAAAAGTCAGAAAAACATTCTATCACGAACCCTTATAATTTTATTCGTGATGCATGCTGAATGAGATTTAACCCACCATTTAATTCGCAGTGTTCTGAGATTTTAACGACCCGTTAAGTAGCCATAAAGTTTTTATTTATAAGCACGGAGTTATGTACTCCGTGTTTATAAGGTACTGAATATTAAAATATTCAATCTACATGTTCTCAAGTAAGTAAGTAAGATAAGCCAAATTTGGGGAAGATACTACATTATAGTTAGTTCTTACATTTTTAAGGCTTTCGTGAAGAACATCGTTTAATTGGCACCGACTTCAATATGAAAATGTGATGTTGTGTGTTTTTGAGGTCAGTGTTTATTTTTGTAAAATATTTTTACTTCAATCATTTTAGTGATTTTAAGATATATATGTATAAGAATTTGATTTGAGGCACACCAGAATAACTAAAAACGTCTTTTGTATTTAAGAGTACTAAAATAATTTTCACAAACTCCTTACAAAGAACTGTTTGGATTTTTTTGTCAATTTTGTTATATCGTAAGTATAACTAACTAACCAGTTGGACAAACTCCCTAATTGGTGAGGAATTGTAAAACAACTACGTGTTAATAAATACGTTTCCATTGTATTTAATTACCTAGGTACCCTTACTTAGTTCTTAACTTCTAATCCACAAGAAACTTTACATCATCAGATAAACAATATAAGATGATGAGCAGATACAAATAGGTACCTGAATAGCTTTAGAAATTACAATTATCTAAATCAAAATAAAGAGTAAAAACAGGTTACAGAAGCAACTTAAAAGAATACAAATAAGTGTTAATACGAGGTTATTATATTTAAGGAATTTACCCTTTGAGAAGGATCCTTGACTCTTAGGAGTCTAAGAGTCAAGGATCCTTCTATCATCTGCATAATAGACAAATCCTTGCGATGATGACTACCAGACGCAAATACGAGAAAAGCTTCGGAAAATAATAACGGAGAAATCTTTGAAGTCGTCTTCCTCCTTTTTTGAAGTGGATTAAAAATATGTCTAAGGTCTAAAATATTAACAACAACGTAAATAGCTCCGCTCTGAAGGATCAACAGAGGAAATTAATGCCCGAATGGTTGTCAGGAAAAAATCAATAAAAAATATACAAGCTTTACCAATTACGGCTAGTTACTCATAGTAATTACACAAATAGATGTACGGCCATGTACCTATTTGCATTACTATGGAGAAGTTCTATTGCGCAGAAAATTAAATTTGCTTCCTTCTGCTGAGCATTGAGGCAAGATTCTTTCCAATCTCAGAATAATCGGAATTTCATTTCAGTTTCGAGTCGTGACTTCTGTCTGATCTCGTTTCTATGCAAATTGACGCAGAATGGTTGACGACTGAATTGTTTAATCGAACGTCGAGATGCTAGCCAAAGTATCTAGGAGAATGAATAAATATGCTATTTGACTTTGTTGTTGTTCCATGCTATGATGGATTTAGAATACACGTGGCGAAAAGTTTCGTCTCGTGGATATTGTAAGAGTCAATTACCTAAAAACTGGTTTCAATATATCTATCTCTGGATTTGTTTACTGGAGATAGGATTCTGTCGTATTTTGTATGGAGCTAAAGTCAAATGCAAATCGCTAGTAACCACCAGATAGAGAATTAGAACCAGCCGTAAAGCCCATTACACACAATGAAGATACTATAATATATTCCTTCAATGGATCACCACACAAAGAGTTAATATAATATATATTTTATATTACAGTATCTTTAGATATTGACCGATGTGTGAAAGATATCTTAACATAGCAATGACATCTTAAGATATTGAAATGTATATTATATAATCAGCGATATATCTTGAGATTTTATTTTTAGAGGTAGACTCTGTACCAGGGTCGTCTGCATGGGTACCTCCGTCTTACCTATTTCTACCGCAAAGCAGCAGTGCTTGCATTGCTGTGTTCCGGTTTGAAGGGTAAGATAAATGGCAGTGAAATTATTGGGTACCGTGACTTTACATCTGATTGCACAAGTTGGCAACAACGTACACTGTGGTTCTTCACTTTCGTTTGTTCATCATGTGGATGACGGATTGAGTATAAAGCCAGGTTAGTTGCTAAGGGATTCAGACAAAAGGCGAAGACTATGACCAGACTTTTAGTCCTGTGGCAACAATGGCAACTGTCAGATCAGTGGTAAGCATTGCAGCAAGTGAAGAAATCTGAGTCAATTTGATGTTTCTACTGCATTTCTCTACGGTTCTCTTTCAATCGAAGAGATATATATGAGACAGCTCGAAGGTTTTGACGACGGTTCTGGACGAGTATGCCTCTTAAGAAAAAGTCTGTATGGCTTAAACCGGCTCCAATGTGTTGGAATGTAACAATTCTTGATTTCTTCAAGAAAGTAGGCTTTAAGGTTAGCGAGGCTGATCCCTGTCTATTCCAGCGCATCAATGCCAGTGTAAAGATCATCGTAGCACTATATGTAGATGACGGATTGACAGCGGGATCTAATCAGAAGGCTATATAAGAGTTTCTTGAACAACTCAGAACAAGGTTTAAGATAACTACAAAGCCTGCTACATACTTTCTTGGACTAGATATTTCATATAAAGACGGTATACTAGTGCACCAGAAGTCGTATGCACAAAAGATATTGCACCAATTTGGAATGGAAGACTGCCGACCAGTTACTACTCCAATAGTGAAGGATGACGTTCTATCGAAGTTAGATAAAGTGGATTTAAACTTTATTGATAACAACAGGCAGATAGTCGGAAGCTAATCTAATGGTTGGTACAAGACCCGATCTAGCATACGCTGTAAGTGTGGCATTACGAAATTTAGAGAATCCCTCTACAGTTTATTGTTTCAAGGTGAAGAGAGTATTTAGATACTTGACTTGACTCCATATTTGAGAATCTTGTACAAACGTGATCATAAGAAAGGAATTATAGAATACTACAGTGACGCTGATCATGGCGGAGATATTACCACTGGGAGATCAACATCGGGTGTACTATGCATGTACGCAGGCGGAGTCGTCATTTTCACCACTTCTACGAGTAGCTTATCTCTTTTGCGACTTACGCTGATGTTTTGATTTTTACTAGGTATTACTATAGTTTTTAAATTGTATGTATTTTGTTTTATTTAAATTTATTTTTAAGTTGTTTCTTGAAGACTTTCGTCTTTAGACACTGCGGCAGATGGGCCGAGAATATGCCGCGTAGCTTTCCGAACGCTGCCCAGCCGAGTTGGATTCGTCTATTTACCTCTTTCTGGAAGTTGAACTTACCGAGCTAGACTATTTGCCCCAGGTAAACATATTCGTCAACAACTTCCAGCAAAGAGCCTCTAACATTCACAGCAGTGGGTACTACAAGGGAATTCGACATAATTTTAGTCTTGTCCATGTTCATTTTAAGACCCACTTGTTGGGAATCTCTACAGAGGTCTTCGAGCATTGTGCCTAGATCCTCCACGGTCTCAGCCATGACTACGATATCATCAGCAAAACGAAGGTGAGTCATGTACTCGCCGTTTATGTTAATGCCGACTCCTCTAAAGTCCAAAAGCTTATAAATACATTCTCCAAAGCAGCTGTGAACAGTTTCGGCGATATAACGTCGCTGAAGAATCCTCGTGCTGAGTGAGCAAGTGCAGTAGGGTCATAGCGCCATATATAAGTCATCATCATCAGCACAGTTCATACACGTCTCCACCGAGGGGTTCGAGCCTACCCTATGTTAGGCCTCGTTTACGGAGACGCGGGGCGTCGCGCGTCGCGTGTGGCGTGGCGTCTCGCGGCGCGTCCGACGTTTTTTCTGTTTACGGTGGGGCGGCGCGTGAAGCGGCACTCATAATCGCACGCGTAAACACAAACATATGGCAATAATATACGATGTTGTTCATAGAGATGCGAGACGGGAAGCGTGGCGGCGCGGCACCCACGGCGCATCCCCAAGCGTGTAGCGAAGTACGCGGCGGGCATCGCTTCATCGAGAATTGTCGCTGCGTGCGCCGCCGCGATAAACGCCGCGTGAGACGCGGCCGTGCCATCCGCGGGCTCGGCCGTAAAAAACGCGCCATTTCAAGCAAAGGCGTGTAAAATCGCTTCTCCGTAAACGCACTCATACAACGCCATATGTTTAAATTCTGTGCGGGCCGCGCCGCGCTACGCCCCCGTCTCCGTAAACGAGGCCTTAGGGTGATTAGGCCTTTGACACGCTGGCCCAGTGCGGATTGGTCGACTTCACATACACCATTGAATTTCTTCGCAGATGTATGCAGGTTGCCTCACGATATTTTCCTTCACCGTAGGAGCGTCAGACAAATGTACATATGAAATTCGAAACGAAAAATACATTGGTTCATGGCGGGTCTCGAACCCCGACCTCCCGATTGGAAGGCAAGTGCCGAGTCCACAGCGCCACCGACGCTCAGTAGCCTCAATTTAGCCATTTATAAGTACAGTAACGCAACACATTGCATTGATTTAAGGAATAACAATATCACAAGCGCATAAAATGAATGAATTCGCTCCCTATGAATCAATATCAGCAAACTAAGCTAACTATCGCAGTTAAGGTTTTATTGCAACCAATAATATATTACCTACCTTCGGTGCAGACTACCAACCATTTCATTCTGGATAACTTTAAACGTTAAATTCGTCTATAACGGAAAAGAAATAAAGATAAAAACATACGCCATGTTATAAATCAACCCGTTGAATGCTGGCCAACGGTCAGGTTTGCATTTCATCTGACCTCGGCAAGTTAAAATGACTGCACTTGTTCCGATGTGAATGCACCTACGGTCGAAATTTCAAAGGTTATGTTTCAGGCGAAATTTCATTTTTGTAGATAGCGTTGTTGTTTGTGGTCGGAATGGAAAACGTTTGATACCGTTCAGTGTACCTAGTAGGTATTTCGATTAGTCTTGTTTAGCTATTTTGCTAATTTTAGCACATATAAATATGTTACTAGGTAGTAACTAAGTATCAACAATATCACGTGCTGCTCAGATTACCTATTATGAATTCACCTCAACGATTGTTAACGTTTATAATTAGGTACCTACCTAATTAAGTAAGAAAATTCTTCATCTTTAAAATCCATTGTAAAACATCAATAGGTACTGTAACACCGTTTTTTCTTAAAATTTCATAAAACACTAATTTTGCAAAAACACTTTGGTTTCACTGTAGTTTTAACACAAATTTCACAACTAAAATCATAATTACAATAACTTTGTCAATTAATTTCACAATATCAATGTCAAGTGTCAACGTCAACGTCGTTTCACGTCACGTCAGTGACATTTGCAATTATCTTTGGTCATTATTCACTTTTTGCATAAACAAAATAAATCTCGCGTTTATCCTGGCCTTATTTACAAAGATAGTTTTTTTTCGCCCAAAATCCCGTGCTTCCATTTAGGTGGGTTGATTTTCTCAAAATTCGGAATTTGACATT
Source organism: Schoenobius gigantellus (assembly GCA_963935595.1). Classification (NCBI taxonomy): domain Eukaryota; kingdom Metazoa; phylum Arthropoda; class Insecta; order Lepidoptera; family Crambidae; genus Schoenobius; species Schoenobius gigantellus. The sequence continues at coordinate 23,145,477 of OZ012553.1, read as the reverse complement.
TAGACCGTTTGTTTTGATCATTTGTAGAGACATATCATAATAAAATACACTTAAAGCTACAGATCATATAATTATGGTTTCGTCGAATAGAATTTGGAAAGCATTCACAATTTGTTTATGGTTAATTTTTCATTACGTTTTGTTTTTCAACCAAACTTATAACTTTAGCTGGAAATACTTATTGCATATTGTAGAATTTCGAAAGATCCGTATGTTGACTTGACACATCTTGAAGCAAGTTAAGAGTCTTACAAGTGTTATGAAATGAATTTGGTTTTAGGAGAGGTTCCGTCGCCAATACGGCGCTTAACATTGAGCAAACGGACCTCGGCTCCGTCGCTTCCACATAAACGCAAATCTGTGCGCAAGTGGAGCGTTGGTACGTGAACGCGCCTAAGCTATGACATTATCTCTATGTGGTTCTTAGTCTGTGAGACATCGACCGAAGGAATTTGATATTGATTCGAAGATCATAAAGTATTATATTCATTTCTGCGAATAAAATCCATAGGTATTTCTCCCGTTTTCCGTGTGAATTTAATTTGAAAAGCTACAGTGAGACTGCAAAATTCAGTTCTTTTTGTTTTCAGCTTGAAGAGTAAAGCTAAGGGAAAAATAATATATTTACTCGCCGGCACGCGATTCATTAAATTTAATGGATTTATTGTATCAATAAGTGCAAAAAATCAATAAGGTATCTAATTAACTTATTATATTTCATGATTTAAAACAGATTTTGTTAATTTTATTTTTATTTGTGGGTAAATTGATTATTAAATCAAACATATTACATTTCCAAAATTCGCCTTTTTCATCCCCTATTTCATTAAAAAACCCTGATAGTAAACGGCATCTTAGTGGGATTAAGGCATATATTGAGTAACACTTGCGAATTTCATGTTAAATTCTAAATTTTCACAATATTAAGTTTCACATCCTTCTTTGGCAGATAACTCACAAATGAAGCTGTTTTCTTTTTATTAATAGCAATAATTATACACAAAATAGGTGCTCTCCCCTCCATATGTCCTTTTATTAACTAACCAATAAGAAACTTTGACAATTCATTGAAAATTGTGTTTGGAATTAACTTGCAATGTTTATTACATGAAATTCAAATGATTGTATTGACTGGGATTCCTTCAGAACTCAGTGTTAGACCCACTGACCCTAAGATTATAGGCATATTTAATTATATTTTTAACATAACACTGTGCTATGAATCTCCAGGGCAGTTCCCGGAGGCCATAGGGCTCCGCTGCTTAGCATAACAAAATAACCTGATATCAAGGAGGAATTCTATGAAATTACACCAGTAATAAATATATATACAGAAAGAATAAGTTAAGAAACTGGAATATCCTATCTCTGACCCGTGATTGCAAGACTTAGCATAGAAGGTACGATCCACTAACAACCGCTCCGGGGAAGGCTACTAATTTCTTTTAAAAAAAAAGGAAACCTATAACTATTTGTTGGTGTACTTTATTGCCCCTCATTTTGTAGTTTTGTACCCAATTTGTACCTGATTTTTACCTGCCGAGATTGATCAAACAAACCTGAACCATCCTGCCCTTGGCTTGTATTGATTAAACATTAAGTTAAGTGCTTTGCATTGAGGAATTGTGTTAACATATGCATAAGTAAATTATAATTATGTACTTACAAGAATAAAGCTTTTCATTTTGTATCGGACTAAAGGAATAAGTTTGTTTTTTTTCTTTAACTTTAAGATTTTCCTATATTTCTACAATTTAGCAAGAAAAAGCACTACAGTACTACCTATATACGGTATTTAACAAAATTGCCAATATACTTAAATGTAAGTACCTAAACTTTCAAATCACTATCGTTGTCCAATTTCGACTATTGCCACCTCTCCTTCAAGAAACCACTGTTTTAAGTCAGACCGTGCGTACACAGAACTATTATCTAATCTGTGACAGCGCTAATTACGCAAATCTCCGATAGGTCTTAGGTACTCGGCGAGTTGAGTTTCCAATTGGAAAAAAGAGGTAGGTATTCTATCATTCTTAGGGATGTTGTATGTAATAACAGCGGTCAGCAAATCTCCCATAGGTACCTACTTGGCAGATTTAAGACTCCAAGCAACTAGTCGTAAACGACTGCTTACCGGCATTATTCGGTTTAGGACAGACTCTGGTAGATTTACGGCAGATTCCGAACGAAGAAAGTCGGCGACGCGTCCCAGGTGAACGTCTATGAATTTGTACCTATTTATACTTAGTTGCTTGGAGTCTTAAGTATGGGAGATTTGCTTAGCGCTGTTACAACATCCCTAGGAATAATAGAATACCTCTTATAACTGATTGTCAGATTCATAAGTTTCAATTTTACCGAAGCTCAGAGACTTATAATATAAAAAAAATATAATTTATTGATTTAGTTGATGATTTTTTAAACATTAATTACACAGCTAACTTTAATTAAATAAAAGCAACAAATAAAATTGGTTATAAAAATAATGATATCGGCGGCGTGACGATCTCAGGCAACAAAGTCGAACACACCCAAAGTTGCCGAACGACACACGGCAATGACGGACACTAGTTTTTGAAGTGAAACTTCTTTAGGCACGCTTGACTTGGGGAGTAAGCTGGCGAACGCGTTACGAAAAGTGTGATCGGGCAAGGCGAACGGAAGTTAAGTGGGGGATATAAGCAAGAGACAGCAGTGCGCGCGCACATTTTCTTTCTCTCTTCCTCTCATAGAAGTTTCACTTCAGTCGTGTGGTCATAAGCACACTCGTTTTTTTAGGGTTGGCCCTTCATCATTACAGCTCATGTCCAGTAGGGCGATTAGGCCTCAGTCAAACCACGCTGGCCCAGTGCGGATTGGTTGGCTTCACATACACCTTTGAATTACTTCGCAGGTGTATGCAGGTTTCCTCAGGATGTTTTCCTTCACCTTAGGAGCGTCAGATAAATGTAAATATGAAATTCGTGAAACGAAAAACACATTGGTACATGGCAGGATCGATCACGGGCCTCCCGATTCTACTTGGAGCACAGTCCAGTGCCGAGGCCACAGCGCCACCGCCGCTCTTGTTCAGGGTTGGCCCTTCCATCCCTCTAATTAGAATTTGGTTTTGTTGGCCTTTAAAGACCTATGTTGAATAAAGATTTTTGAATTAAGTCTACATCATCATCATCATCACGGCTCATATACGTCCCCATCGAGGAGCTCGAGCCTGCACTAAATTAGGGTGTTTGATGCCTTAGTCAACTACGCTAGCCCAGTGCAGATTGGTCGACTTCACATAGACCTTTGAATTACTTCGCAGAAGTAGGTTGCCAAACAATGTTTTCCTTCATCTTAAGAGCGTCGGATAAAATGTACATATGCAATTCGAAAAACCTACATGACAGGATTGAGCGGCGGACATCCCGATTAAAAGACCAGTGCCGAGTCCACTGAGTTACCGACGCTCTTTTTAGTCTAAGACTTATATACTAAGTATAATATAATAATAATTTGTCTTCCAAATACAATGTTGTGTATGATTGAGGTCAATATGTATATAGGCCTATGTTGAGTAAAGATTATTGAATTTGAATTTTGAATCGGAAGTGAGCAATATTAACTTGTGTAAATATACTAGGTGTAGGTATTTCAATCATATTCGTGGAAATGTTTCGGTCGGGTCGTAATTTTCATCGAGAAAAGTTATTAGCTCTCCGGATATCGACGCCTGGCTCCTGCCTAGTAGGAAATGAAAATTATACAAGCCTAGCAGCAGACCGAAGCGAGGAACTCTCGAAAATTAAATAACTGAAGACTTCGGAGTTCAGAGGCGTAATGGAATGTAATCACATTCCATTACAATATTGCTCAGATTACGTAGGTATTAATACTAATCCAAATCGTGAAATACTTATGTGCGAGGGCGGGTCAATAAGTCCGTGACTTTTTGAATTTCCCGCCTCTTAATTGAAATGGCAACACTGCTCCCGTCAACAGTCATCTGTCTGTTGACTCTTGTCAAAAATTTTACAAGCTGCGACATTTATAAGATCTTCTCCTACCAATGCCTTGCAGGTTGAGGCTGGAGATCCACCTTTAAGTCTGCGCCGTTCCTTTCTTTCCGACAGGTTCCTCTTCAAAGCTTTTCAAAATTCCAATCATCCCTTAATTCCCAAGTTACAACTCCTCTCTTCTATTATCCCCAATGAATGTTATTGGCAAAATAAAGATTATCCTAGTCTAGTTAGAAGCTTTCTAAAATTAGAGCAACACAAATGTGAATTTTATCGATCAAATGTACCTATTTTAACAAGTGTTAGCTATGAATCCCTTTTATATAAGCCTAACATTATATTAAACTTGGGCATTAAGAAGAACACCCCAGGTGCCAATGCTTTGTTTTTAAACAAACTTGAATCTGACTGGAAGGATTGGTACCACTTTTTCACGGATGCATCAGTCTCAGAATGGTGTCGGGGCAGCTGCCTATTTGCCTAAATATAATACACTTTTAAATTTTAGATGCCCACCTGTGTCTTCAATTTTTACTGGAGAGTCAGTAGCCATTTTTGAATCAGTTAAGTTCATTCTTGATCATAAATTTAACAAATCAGTAATTTTTTCTGATTCACTTAGTTGCCTCTAAGCTTTATCCTCTAACCAATTTTCCAGTCTAATAGTAGATGCCCACTAATTCTAAAAACTAAACAATTGTTATTAAATTGTCACCAAAATAATATTGATGTAGCTATAGCATGGATCCCTAGCCACTCAGGAATATCAGGCAATGAAAAAGTAGATGGCTTTGCTAGGGATGCGGCTCTAACGGGCAGTAATGACCACAATAAAATTTACCTATACGACCTATGTTGCTTAGCAAGAGTTGACCTTATGGCGGAATGGTCTAAATATTGGGAGAAAACAAAAAGAATAAAGGGTAAATATTATGCAGACATACAGCCTGATATTCCGTCAAAACCCTGGTTCTCCCATTACAAAATGACTGATAAACGTACCACTTCCGTCATATGTAGATTGCGAATTGGCCATTCTTGCACTCCACTGCACCTGTACAAAATACATGTTCGAAGCACACCTATATGTGATTGTGGCACTGAGGAAGGAAGCACAGATCACATTTTGTTTAATTGCCCCACAAATCCTGTATCCTTTTATGATATCCTACCTCCCTCTATTCCTAGACCTATAAATGTAAAAACTCTTTTGTGTATCTCAAACTACTTAATGTTGAAATTACTTTGTAAATATATATCCACCTATAATATTAAGCTGTAACTGTACTAAGTTAAGATTTGTGTGCTTCTATGTTGTAATGTTGTTGTGACGTCTTGTTTTGTCCTTTTACAGGTAACTCAAAACAATCTTACCTTCTCACTTTCGGCCACTTACCAAAAGTAAACTTTTATTCTGTATCTTATCCTAAACTTGAGATTGGCAGAAATGGTTGTCATTATGACCGATTGCCATATATAAAGAAGTTGAAGTTGAAGTTGACATTTATAAGTTTTTGACAGCCGTTAATATCAGCCTACCACGTTGACTGAGAAGAAAATGGAAAAAAGTGAATTTTGCGGAAAAAATCCATTACGCAAACCAAGGCTAAGCTTGATAAATATTATGGGGACTATGCACTATCCATTTACATGGTAAAAAAGTGGTTTACTGAATTCCGATGTGGCCGTACAAGCACGGAAGATGCCGAACGTTCTGGACGCCCAGTTGAGATCTCCACATCCGAAACAATTGAAAAAATCCACGATATGGTTTTAGTCGATAGGCGATTAAGAGACAGGCGATTGAGAGAGATTGTGGAAGCCATAGGCATCTCACATGACTCAGTGGTTTCAATTTTGAATGATCATTTGGGTATGAGAAAGCTTTCCGCAAGATGGGTGCCGCGTTTGCTCACAATGGACCACAAACGCAACCGTGTGACAATTTCGCAGAATGTTTGACGTCGTTCAATCGCAATATGAACGAATTTTTGCGCCGTTTCGTAACCGTGGATGAAACGTGGATCCACCACAACACACCGGAGACCAAACAGCAGTTAAAACAGTGGGTTTCTCGGGGTGAATCGGCGCCAAAGGCAAAGGTAAGTTTGTCAGCCAATAAAGTCATGGCGACTGTTTTTTGGGATGCACGTTGTATTATCCACATTGACTACCTTCAAAAAGGAAAAACAATCAATGGTGAATATTATAGCAACTTATTGGGTTGATTCGATGAGGCATTGAAAAAAAAGCGACCGCACATGGCCAAGAAAAAAGTCCTTTTCCACCAGGATAATGCACGGGTGCACACATGTGCAAAAATCCATGAATTGGGTACGAATTGTTCCCTCATCCCGCCTATTCACCCGATCTAGCCCCGTATGACTATTTCTTGTTCCCAAACTTGAAGAAATGGCTAGATGTGCCTCCAATGACGAAGTCATCTCACAAACAAATGTCTATTTTGAAGACCTCGACAAATCATATTTTTTGGAAGGGATAAAAAAACTAGAGAAACGTTGGGCCATAGACGATCATCCTTGGTTGGGCTAAGTGTATAGAGCTCAAAGGAGACTACGTTTGTAAAATAAAATAACTTTTTATCTAAAAACCTGTGCTTCATTCAAAAGTCACGGACTTATTGAACCGCCCTCGTATTTAAATTGATGTTTTACCAGACTACACTAGTGGCTAAGGGAGAGGGGCCCAAACCGGGTACCTACCTTAAGGGAAAGTTGAAAAGAAATTGATTTATAACATAGAGTTGATGGCCTACCAGCGAGCGAGGCAAATCTTCCATCACATCTGGACCGCTTTTGAACGCTTTGTACCACTCTCAAGATATGCACGTGATTCTGATAAAGTCGATTTACCGTAACCCTTCTGTAACATTTCGGTGGCTCCGACCGAACACGAAATTCTTTTGGCGATGCAAATTTTAAAACAAACTCTTTGTTCGTTGTTTTTGTCTATTATGAAATTCGGAATACTCACTAGATATGATCTTACTAAAACCAGCACTGTTATAATCTAAACTAGCTTCCGCCCGCGACTTCGTCCGCGTGGAATAGTTACTTTAGGCTAACGCTAACTTTAACCCGCGACTTCGTTTATATAGGTGAATAAGTACCTACTGGGTCTTATAATCTTATATCATGTAGATTGTAGGTTATTTTTTAAAAAAAACTAATGTTATTTTAAAGTACTTACTTCTGCGTACACTATATTTTTAGTTTTGTTTTCTTCCGGCAGAAGTAGATAGCTAACTGGGGCCACCGCCCTTCCCCCTCATGACTGCCAGCCGGCTTCGTACATTGTGCGCGCAGTACTCGATCATTATTTTGCTGTGATGTTATTTTAAAACTGCGATATCTCCTAAGATATTCATTTAAATCAAATGATGTAAAGGGCAATTTTGCTTTAAATTAAATACCTGTGATGAATGACGTATTTATTTGGATAAGGATTAATATCATGTTTATAAAAACACCTTCGCAAATAATGCATTATTTTAGAACAAATTAGGCTAGCATAAAAAAGGTTATAGCGAGCTAACCTTAAGGGCCCACCATCCGCGCGAGCCCGAGCTAGTTTAGGTAAATTTCTCTAGTCTCTGTTTGTGTGCGTCGCTCACGCACACAAGCGAACTCGGTCGCGCAATCGGCACCAATCGGTACGGCCGCCTAGCAAAATATCGTAGATGTTAATTTTGAATTTAATAGGTGTTTATTATTTACTGTGTTATACTATAGTACTATTATCTATTCTGTGACTATAGTAAATACAGGGATGTGTTTAATCAACTTTTATTTTCACAAGCTTTTATTTAGCTTGCACTGTATGTATAATGTAGATTTGACCACTTCTCGGTTTTCGATTGGGCTGAAATTTTGCACATAATAATATGTTTATCGTGACAATGCAATATTATGATAACATGGAGCTGATCTGATGAAGGAACTGGACGGCGGCCATAGGAACTCCGTAATAAAACGACGCAACCCCATCGAGTTTAGGCTCGTTTGATTCGGATTGACGAGGACTTTGATCCTATATGCTAACCAGGATCTGATGCTGGAGCTGGAAGGTGGCCATAGGAACTCTGCAATAAAACGACAAAACCCCATCGAGTTTGGACTCGTTTGATTCGTATTGACGAGAACTTTGATCCTATATGGTAGCCAGGGTCTGATGCTGGAGCTGAAAGGTGGCCACAGGCACTCTTCAATAAAACGACACAACCCCATCGAGCTTGGGCTCGTTTGATTCGTATTGACCAGTACTTTGGTCCTATGTGGTAACCAGGGTCTGATGCTGGAGCTGGAAGGTAGCCATAGGAACTCCGCAATAAAACGACGCAACCCTATCGAGTTTGGGCTCGTTTGATTCATATTGACGAGTACTTTAGTCCTATATGTTAACCAGGGTCTGATGTTGGAGCTGGGAGGTGGCCATAGGACCTCCGCCATAAAACGACATAACCCTATCGAGTTTGGGCTCGTTTGATTCGTAATGACGAGTACTTTGGTCCTATATGGTAACCAGGGTCTGATGCTGGAGCTGGAAGGTGGCCATAGGACCTCCCGCCATAAAACGACATAACCCTATCGAGTTTGGGCTCGTTTGATTCGTAATGACGAGGACTTTGGTTCTATATGGTAACCAGGGTCTGATGCTGGAGCTGGAAGGTGGCCATAGGACCTCCGCAATAAAACGACATAACCCTATCGAGTTTGGGCTCGTTTGATTCGTAATGACGAGGACTTTGGTCCTATATGGTAACTAGGGTTTGATGCTGGAGCTGGAAGGTGGCCAGAGCAACTCCGCAATAAAACGACACAACCCCGTCCAGTTTGGGCTCGTTTGATTCGTATTGACGAGTACTTTGATCTTATATGGTAACCAGGGTGTGATGCTGGAACTGGAAGGTGGCCATAGGAACTCCGCAATAAAACGACACAAGCCCATCGAGTTTTGGGCTCGTTTGTTTCGTAATGACGTGTACTTTGGTCGAGTTTCGTAATGGCGGCCATGCGGTTACAAAATGATAAAATATAAAATAATAGTAAAAATATTAAGAAAAAAACGTCGCCCCACACTAGGATTTTATTTTAAAGCCCTAATAAAACGAAAATAAATGTTAATTTATTACATGATACATCTGATATATAAAATTCTCGTGTCACAGTGTTTGTTACCAAACTCCTCCGAAACGGCTTGACCGATCTTTATGATTTTTTTTGTGTATATTCAGTAGGTCTGAAAATAAGTCGTAAACTATTTTTTATTATGGCGAAACGTAGTTCGCCGGCACAGCTAGTTTTTAATAAAATATAAAAGCTTGTCGCAAGATTTACCTATTTTATAAAAAACTAATATTTTTTTCTTAGAATTACCAATATTTATTTATTTAGGGCTTACCAAGTAAATACATACGGGCAAGGTACTTAAACAGTTTTTTTTATGGAGGGCCTGGCAAATGACCTCCTCCCGCCTGATGTTAAGCGGTGAAAGAGGCCCAAATGAGTTGACAGATAGAGGAGGGAGGACATCCACTATCCAACCTGCCCGCCCCTTGCCGGCCTAAAAGATGTTTTTCACACCTCTTTTGAAGGAACCCATGTTGTAGGATGGAGGAAACACGTGCGCAGGTAGAGAATTCCAAGTGTGGGATGAACGACAGAAGACTTACCGGAGGGGGACTCTGTACCCAGGTCGTGTGCTTGGGTACCTCCGTCTTACCTATTTCTGCCGCAAAGCAGCAGTGCTTGCATTGCTGTGTTCCGGTTTGAAGGGTAAGATATGGCACTGAAATTACTGGGTACCGTGACTTTACATCTTAAGTCACAAGTTGGCAACGTACACTGTGGCCTTTGTGGGGGTTGCAGTTTTACTGCGAATGTCACAGGAGCCACATGTATTATAGGTGACTGTTACCACTTACCAGCAGGTGGGCAGTTTGCTTTTTTGCCAACTTAGTAGCAATAAAAAAAAGAAGAAGGAATCTTGGAATTTCTTGGTACGGTGTGAAAAGGAGGATACAGTGTAAGGATGACTCCGTAGACCCTTTCTCGTTTTTCTGTTAAGGAATGGAGAGGGAGGGATAAGGTTAAAGAGCTCCTCAGAGCATTCCCCGTGGAACATTCGGTAAAAAGCGCTAAGAGAGGCGATGTCACGACGAAGTTGTAGAGGCTCGAGGGTATTAGTTGCCTCTACATTGCCAATTATTCGAAAAGCGCGACGCTGCAATCTGTCCAGAGCATCGAGGAGGTACTGAGCGGAGCCGGAGTGCGAGCAATATTCCACGCAAGACCTAACCTGAGTTTTATACAACAGGCATAGTTGGTCCGGCGCAAAATAAATACGCACCTTGTTCAGGACACCGAGTTTCCGTGAGGCAGCAGTTATAACGGATTCGAGTTTTTCAAAAAAGGGATCATATATGCATTTAAATTTCAGGTCTGCACAGCATTGTCAAGTGTGTATGACAATGCTGTATAAAACGTTATTTATTACAAAAAAATATAGTTTTATTGTTTATCCTAATTCTCGGGACAAGCTTTTATATTTTTATAAGAAAATATATCTTGTAATAAATTAAAGTTTATTTTCCTCTTTTAAGGCATTATAAGCTTGTTTTTAAAAAAACTTTTTTTAAACTAATTGCTCAAATAATACGAAATATTTTAATGACTACCGAGTTCTTTATTGTTAGTTGTATCTACAATTATTTTATTAGTATACATATAATAATTTAGTAATAAACAAATATGAAATGAATATTTTCTTGTGCTCAACGCACTTTTTAGTGCATTGAAGCCGTTCGCTAGATTGTAATAAAAAAATAAATTAAAGTTTATTTTCTTTTTTTAGGGCATTACAATGTTGTTGTTGCTTGTTTTAAAAAAATCTTTTGTGATAGCGGCCATCTTGTTTTAGTTTTTTTCATGGTGTACTGTATTTTACGAACTTTCATTTGATACCCTATATACAGGCCCATATTGTGGAGATTGTACATAAAAATAATCTGTCAATTTGTGACGGCGGCCGTCTTGGATTAGATTGTCTTTCAGAATATACTATATTCTACAATTCAAGCTCTTTCATTTGACACCTAAATTGGGGTTTGCGTATGGATATTATCTAGGCTAGGCTCAAAGTACTCATCAAGAAAAATCATATAGGACCAAAGTACTCGTCAATACAAATCAAGCAAGCCCAAACTCGATGGGGTTGCGTCGTTTTATTTCGGAGTTCCTTTGGCCACCTTCCAACTTCAGCATCAGACCCTGGTTACCATATAGGACCAAAGTACTCGTCAATACGAATCAAACGAGCCCAAACTCGATGGGGTTGCGTTGTTTGATTGCGGAGTTCCTATGGCCACCTTCCAGCTCCAGCATCAGACCCTGGTTACCACATAGGTCCAAAGTACTCGTCAATACGAATCAAACGAGCCCAAACTCGATGGGGTTGCGTTGTTTGATTGCGGAGTTCCTATGGCCACCTTCCAGTTCCAGGATCAGACCCTGGTTACCATATAGGACCAAAGTACTCGTTAATACGAATCAAACGAGCCCAAACTCGACGGGGTTGCGTTGTTTGATTGCGGAGTTCCTATGGCCACCTTCCAGCTCCAGCATCAGACCCTGGTTACCACATAGGTCCAAAGTACTCGTCAATACGAATCAAACGAGCCCAAACTCGATGGGGTTGCGTTGTTTGATTGCGGAGTTCCTATGGCCACCTTCCAGCTCCAGCATCAGACCCTGGTTACCACATAGGACCAAAGTACTCGTCAATACGAATCAAACGAGCCCAAACTGGACGGGGTTGTGTCGTTTTATTGCGGAGTTGCTCTGGCCACCTTCCAGCTCCAGCATCAAACCCTAGTTACCATATAGGACCAAAGTCCTCGTCATTACGAATCAAACGAGCCCAAACTCGATAGGGTTATGTCGTTTTATTGCGGAGGTCCTATGGCCACCTTCCAGCTCCAGCATCAGACCCTGGTTACCATATAGAACCAAAGTCCTCGTCATTACGAATCAAACGAGCCCAAACTCGATAGGGTTATGTCGTTTTATGGCGGGAGGTCCTATGGCCACCTTCCAGCTCCAGCATCAGACCCTGGTTACCATATAGGACCAAAGTACTCGTTAATACGAATCAAACGAGCCCAAACTCGACGGGGTTGCGTTGTTTGATTGCGGAGTTCCTATGGCCACCTTCCAGCTCCAGCATCAGACCCTGGTTACCACATAGGTCCAAAGTACTCGTCAATACGAATCAAACGAGCCCAAACTCGATGGGGTTGCGTTGTTTGATTGCGGAGTTCCTATGGCCACCTTCCAGCTCCAGCATCAGACCCTGGTTACCATATAGGATCAAAGTTCTCGTCAATACAAATCAAACGAGCTCAAACTCGATGGGGCTATGTCGTTTTATTGCGGACTTCCTATGGCCACCCTTCAGCTCCAACATCAGATCAGCTCCATGTCGTCATCATAATATATTTATACATAATGCATGCAAAATTTCAGCTTAATCGGAAACCGTGAAGTGAGTCAAATTTAACTCGCAAGATTAGACCCGAACATGCAAAAGATAAATAAAAGCTTGTAAAAAGGTTGAAGGTTTTTCGTACGGCAGCCACAAATAACAAAATTGTTAGTTATCAACTTCTCCGATTACTCCGTAGGACTTCGCGTCGTATACATACACAAATAATTACGCGACCGGGAGCTAGCTCAAAGCGACGTGCTCTCACTTCGAGTCTTGATTGCACACTGAATTTCGACGCGCCCGAGCCAAGTATTTGTAAGAACATCGATAAATGTATGTTAAAAAATTCAAATAAAAATCAATGTACGATAATTAAAAAAAATACCACGGTGTCAGTGTTTTGCTTACCTTTGTTCTATATATTTGTTAAACTAAAATATAATAGGGTTAATTAATGAAGCTAAAAATCACGAACGGTATGTGGGTGTAACCTAAATTTTAAGTAAAATTGATGCTATTTTTTAACGAAATGGTATGTAAATTTGAAAAATGGTGACGGTGATTGTGTAGACACATAATTTAAGAATTTAAATTTATTTTTTCCCGGTCAGTTAACTGGAACGTTAACGTAAAATATCAAAAACGCCAAAGGCCTTTTTGCTATTTTTCGCGCCATGGGCCCTTAAAAGATAGACATATGCTGTCGCGATTTTGCAACATTCTTCATTGGTGCTCCGCTCCTATTAGTCTTAGCGTGATGATATATAGCCTATAGCCTTCCTCGATAAATGGGCTATCTAACACTGAAAGAATTTTTCAAATCGGACCAGTAGTTCCTGAGATTAGCGCGTTCAAGCAAACAAACAAACAAACAAACTCTTCAGCTTTATAATATAGATAGACTAGTATAGATAACAGATTATTGGCAAAGTAAAGTAGATGATAAGAAAAAGTCATAAAGTTGGCTAACTGGGAAAGTTGGCGATTTGGAACTATCAGTATGAACGTATAAAAAATTACCCAAATTAGGACTGTTTTTATTAAATACTAGCTGTTGCCCGCGACTTCGTCCGCGTGTATTTGATTTTATCGCGCGGTTAACTGTTATACGGAAAAAAATAAATAAAACTAAAATACAAAGTTTGGATTAATGCGTAAATCGTAGATAAAAAGAAAATGTGAACAATTGGACACATTATTTTCCAACTTAACCTGGCCGGTGATTGAACCCGGATCCCTGCAGGCAAAAGGCACTTGCGGTACCTACCATAAATGACCACTGTGCTACAGAGGTCGTTTGATCGACACGATCAGCAAAAATAAAACCGGCCAAGTGCGAGTCGGACTCGCGCACGAAGGGTTCCGTACCATATCTAGCTAGTAGGTACCTTATAATGCCTCTTTATAGACAACGTTCGACGTGGTTTGGTTCGGAACATAAACAACCAGTTTGTTTGGTTGAATTACACGGGAGAAAGCCACATAGAGCTGACCGTGTGAGAAACAGCCGACGCTGAGGTCACCGGGAACTGTACATGTTTGAAATGGAATGGGTAATTATTTGGAATCAGTGGAATTTGTGGTATAAAAACTCTTTCACCGACGCCACATCCCGCCAAAATCTATTATGTAACGCTGCAGAGAAGTAACTTTCAGTCTTGTCCCGTTGCATAATTTTGGGGGACTTAAATTTCTCAACAAAATAATTGGGACGCCAGTTTTTAAATTAATCTTGTGTGCTGGAAGTCCAGGAGCGCTCAGAGAATTAAGAAATCCAACGGGATAATTGGTAGCGTCATCTTGCTTCATTACTCTGTTGATAGAAGTATACTCAACTACTTCTCCTTTAACATCGTTGAGTATATCCAAGTTGATTCTTGCGGCTTGGTCATTTCGCGCAGTCAAAATTGCTCTTTCGCAAAGTCATGAGTTCTCATGATTTGTTATTTGATTTTGTTCACCATACACGGAAGAGATAAGTTCTTCCCCTTTGATTAATTTCAATAGCGCGTTATAAAACCTAACAGCGCCATCTATTGAAAATTTGCCGTAAAGTATAGGGTAAAAAGTCACCCACGTTAACTCGCAGAAAAATTCCGTTAGCGCGTTGTAAAAACGAACAGCGCCATCTATCATATTTTTAGAGAACGATTCTGTAGTGTAGAATGGAACTAAAAAATACTTATTATTAAAATAATATCTCGTTTTTTAATCGATTTGGGAAAGCCAGAAGGTCGGTTTGAGATTTTCACAAGTTACCTACTAAACCTGTTCAAGTTCACCCGGCCAAGTGTGTGTCAGGCCACGCATTGAATAGGGATCCGTAGCAATTTTCTTTCAATCCCGTCACTTTTATAGGTTTTATACTTAATTCGAGCGATAAATAAAGTATCAGCATAAGGTAAGTACTAAGATGTCCATGTTACTATGGTTTTTTAACTATCCTACGGGAACCCTTTAATTTTCCGGAATAGAAAGTATCTAAGATACTTTTTATTAAAAAGTATCTAAGATACTAGATACTTTTTATATAAGTTATCACCATGCAAAATTTCATTGAAATTGGTCCAGCCGTTTCGAAGATTAGCCCGTACAAACAGACAGAGAAACAAAAAAATTAAAAAAATAATTTTTTGGTATTTTCCCTCTTTTTACATCCCCCTGACCTGGTTTTAAGCATTTTTTTTCTATGTACAGACATTCGATCTCTACACTTTTATTATATGTAAAGATATAGATAAAAGGTAGGTAAACCGTGATAGTTGCCAAAGGGGTCTCAGACCAACTCCGCATCAAAATCAAAAACAGTTGCGCCAATCTAACTAATTACTAATTTAATAAATATTTCAATAGCATTTTATTCATTATAATTACATTCAATTTAATAAAACTCTTGACCAAAAATTTAACAATAATAATTTAAAGAATTAGGAAATTTATTGTATCTACATATATGTGTTTTATGTAATTCTAGTGACTCATTTATATTATTGTATTGTTTTGCGTTTGATTGTCCATATTTTAAACATGTAATCCATTTGCCTGAAACACAGGTTAACCCTAGTTCAGGCTCACGTTATATTGTACCTTTTACCAATTTTGTTTGAATTTTATGTTTTATTATGTTATAAGTTATTGAAATAAAAGAATTTGAAATTTGAAATTACAGCACCCTTGCAGGGTTCCATATAAAAACGTATAAATATTATGTTAACACCATAAAATGTAAGTACATGGAAGCAATTGATGATGAAATAATAAAGAAATATTTTAATTAAGTATTGACTTTACTTGTTGACCTTAAACCGCTCTTATGTTGCTCACAATAACGGATAAGTAGCAATACCTACCTATTGCATAAATGTAGTCGAACTCACCAAAACATGTATAATGAATTGCTTGTGAGTTGTGATAAATAAAACCCAATCGCTTGTTTGTTGATGTCTTCAAATATGCACCTGCGCCTTGTTATCTATACATCTATATCTTCTATACAAAGAAATAAAATTGAAGTGTCTGTTTGTAATGTCAAAATAACAAGTTTTTACTAAATGGGTATGAATGTATATCGGGTACCAATAACAAAAACACTATTTAATTTTTTTTTGTCTGTCTGTCTGCCTGTTTGTTCCCGCTAATCTCCGGAACGGCTGGACCGATTTTGACGGGACTTTCACTAATAGATAGCTAATTATATAAGGTATAATATAGGCTACAAAAATAAAAATGCTGCCAAAAGTTACTATTCCACGCGGACGAAGTCGCGGGCACAGCTAGTTCCAAATAAACTAGCAGAGTCTATATAGGTAAGTAGGGTAGATTTAATCGGGTTGGTAGAAATAAAACAAAATTTTATTTTTTAAAGAATATATTTTCCATTTTCACATTTTTAACCCTTTAGCCTCAATTGGTCAATCAAAATGTGACGTCAAATACAATTTTGTAAGATTGTATCACATGAACCTTTTTTATCATTACGGAAGTTATGGTTAAATATTCATCATAAAACCACAATTCTATGGCATCATCAAACATTATTAACAATGGCCCACATATCCCTAATATTTTTTTAAAGAAAGTATTTTAATGTTATAGTATCTTATTTAATTAATCAGCGGGGCTGTAGCCAGGTTTTTCACATTAAAATATAATTTTCATAAATGCTAATTTCACAAAATTGTTAAAATACAAATCGGTCATTTTTATTACTAGACATAATCAAAAATAATAATTGTAATCTCTTTTACATTGATCGTACAGTGACCCAATAAAATGGTTTACCGCCCTTAGGTTGAAATTCAATTTCATGTCATAAAACAACAAAGTTGACTTTCCATTGCAATAACATAATGACCACTAATGTAACCTGCACGACATAGCGCCAAAACAAATGTCATTGTTAGTCTGTCAAACAGTAGTCTGTAAGATATCGAGTGATTTTTGGAGCCAATTGTACGAGTGTGATTAAAAGTATTTTCCAAGTATAAACTAGAGTTTTCCTGAATATACTTTATTTGGCGACGAGCAACAATATCGTAGTGTGAGCAAAATGTTGATCGAAAACATCGAACAATTCAACCGCGAAAACCAGGACTTTGTGGATTACAGTCAGCGTCTTGAACAGTTATTTATTGTAAACGAAATCGATAAAGAAAAAAAAGTTCCCATGCTAATTACATTAATTGGACCGGACGCATCCAATATACTAAAGATTTTAGTATCACCGGAAAAGCCATCGACGAAAACTTATCAAGAACTTATGGATGTAATGTACCTAAAAACATTTTGTGGTTAAGAAGATAGGAAGTCTGCAATCGCCGGTCGATATCATGTATTGTCAACGACACCACTTGGACGGCACCATAAGGGTGTCGTTAACAAATTGTTTACACCAATGAAGGTAATATTTGTAACTTTGCATTAATGATAAACAACTGATAACGATAAATGTATAAGCTTAGTATTAGATCTTCATTGCGGTCGGTGTTGTGGTAACCAAAACAATGTAAGCGACAGCCCTGTGGTGTCGTCTTGTAGTGTCGTTGACAATACGCCGTCGATATGATTTCTACAAACGTATTCAAAAAGAAGGGCAGAGTGTTAATGAGTTTATTGTAGAAATAAAAAGAAAAGCAGCTGTCTGCAACTTTGATACGTTTCTGGATAAGGTCCTAAGCACGGTAATAGTATATACAGTATGTCGACTCGGCCCCTATTTGAAATTTTATACCTACGGCCGCTCGGCATCGCTTGGTGCGTGGCCCGCGATAGTGCTCGCTTACGCTCCCGCGACCGACCGTGCGCTCCGTTTGACTAGTAGGCGTCGAGGCGCGTAGGCATAGCGCGTGTTTCGACCGTTTCTATGAAGTCGGTATATACTATTACCGTGCCCTAAGGGATAGATTGGTTTGTGGTATCATAAAAGAACAGCTCACAAAGAAGCTGTTGACGATGGGGGACGATTTGTCCTTCGAAAAGGCAGCTAATTTAGCAACAGCATTTGAGAGTGCTGAAAAAGAGGCTAAGAAAATACAACCAGATATGACAGTGCAAGTAGCTCAGCAAAAAGTTCCAATGCAAACACGCTCAAGTCCTCATTTTATGGACGCCTACCATTACGAGGTAATGATATGAATTCATACAACAAAGGCGGAAGGCCCCAAGGACATGGTAAATGTACTCGTAGTGGAGGAAACCATTCCTCGGACAAATGTTTTAAGAAGTCTTGGGTAAATTTTAACTGCAAAAAACAAGGTCATGTTGCAAACAAATGCTACTTCCGTTCATTTGTAATAAGTAATGTTGTGAGCCAGCTGGCAAACATTGATTTTCATTACCAGGAATCATCAAGAAGAGGTAATTTTGGGAAATATTAAGCAGATTTCTGACGGGGAAGAAGCGGCTTGGATGCCATTGTGACTAACGGGTGGACAGTTGTTAAAAATGCAAGTAGATACAGGTGCATGCAAGTCGGTGATTCATAAAAAAGAATTTAAGAAGTATTTTTCTAAGTGTGAACTAAAAAGGTAATGACTATAGATTAAAGTCTGTTTCCGGAGAAATTTTGAAAGTTTTAGGATGTATAAAAGTTGGGGTGAGTAATTTAAAAAAACTTTGTACTTAATAGTTATTGATTGTGATAAGTATTTTGAGCCTTTAGTTGAAAGGAATTGGTTAAGAATTATATTTCCTAAATGGCAGAAATATTTTCAATTCAAAGTGGTTAATGGGGAAACATAATATGAGAAGGAAAAGTTAATACAAAAGATAAAAAGTAAATTTTGTAAAGTGTTTGAGAAGGCTAGGTCCTCTCATGTATCCAATTTGAAAGCTAGTCTCAAACTCAAACAAGGAGCAAAAGCTATCTTTCATAAAGCCTATACTATTCCATACTCAAAGAAAGAAGTTGAAAGAGAATTGTTACATTTAGAAAGAGCCGGGGTTATTGAAAGAGTAAGGCATAGTAAGTGGGCTAGTCCGATAGTATTAGCACAAAGAAGTGATAAGAAAATTCGTGTTTTTGTCGATTATAAAGTAACACTAAATAAAGTGTTAGATTCGGAGCATTATCCCTTGCCAATTCCAGAGGATATTTTCACAGAGTTGTCAGGTGGGAGTGTTTTCCTCTAATAACAATTGTTATTAGAGGAGACATCTCGAGAATATATGACTCCTAACACCCATTTAGGATTATTTAGACCAACTCGATTACAGTTTGGTGCTTCGACCTTCTGTTTTTCAGTGTACCATGGATCAAATTTTACAGGAACAGAAAAATGTAAAATGTTTCATAGACGATGTGGTCAAAGGGGACAGTATAGCAGATTGTTATGATCACTTATTGAAAGTTTTACAGAATTATAATGTTAAAGTTAGTCTAGACAAATGTCAATTTTTTTGTAGTGAGATCAAATTTACTGGGGCCTACCAACAATTGTTATTAGAGGAGACATTGTTATTGGAGGAACACTAAAAGGGGTAGAACAGCATTATGGAAATGAAGTTCAGAAAGAATCAGATATAACTAATGGTTCTCAAACTGAATCGACTCTACCTGAGTTGCGTAGATCAACTAGAATAAGGAAAGTTCCTGATCGTTTAAACTTGTTAAGATATAAGGTAGATATATAAAATTGGATTGTCTATCTTGATATATTGTTAGGCTATTGTATTTTTTTTAATTACATTATATCGCACCTCCGCTCAAATAGTGTATTAAGTCATAAAATCACATTGTTGAGAAACAGACAAAAGATTATGTGATCTCTTTATCTAAAAACTATATAATTAGAACTCTTAAAAAGAGGGACGAGTGTGATATATCGGATAATATCACTATTAGTTAGCGCCAAAACAAATGTCATTGTAGTCTGTCAAACAGTAGCCTGTGATGATAGCGAGTGATTTATGTAGTCAATTGTACGAGTGTCAAAAGTATTTTCCAAGTATAAAAGTTTTCCTGAATATACTTTATGGGGGTAAGCCGTGAAGAGCAGGAATCTCTTTATTGTGCGGAGCTGGTAAGCTAGGAGGCAAACTTTGCACGGCTGCGGGAATTCGCGTACCAGTGGCACAAGAGGCGGAGCAGGTTGAGAAGGAAAAGTATCGGATTAGGCGAGGGACTCGTACCAGAGCTGTAACTGTAAGCGTTGCCCCTATTTAGGGAAGAGGACGCATCAAAGGCGGGCGGAGAGATAAAAGAATTTGTAGAGAGTCAAGAACACTCGTAACAAGTATGAGAACTGTCAATTTATAGTCTGTAGTGTTTGTAAAATTTCTTCTTTCGTCTGGTCTTAATTATTACAAATATTAATAATCATGTCATTTATGGTGGGCGGTGGCAATCGTGCAATATTTTTTAAATAAAAGAAAATTAACCTAAAACTGTGTTCCTATAAAATGATGATAGCGTCCTCAGTAAATGCATTCTTGCGTCGTCGTCGTAATCGCCCTGTGGTACATTGGATAAGCCAGATGAAAAACATGCTATATAAGAGACCCGCTTGTCCGCAGCCCCGTTTTGTCTCGTTTGAAGAGCCAGGGTCGAGACAAATAAGTATTAAGTGGAGACTATGTCCATAATATTTTATACACTGCATTATTTGTTGCAACTTTTTTAACTTCCGTTTGCTTAGTGAAACTAGAATTACAAAATAAATTTAGTTGTTAACTTGCCAGTTAGATTTTTGTGTCGGAAATGCATCCTAAGCCCCATGTTACAAGTAAATTGCTAAACAACTTGCTATCTTATCCCTGAAGTGAGCACGCATCATAAACTATTCTATTCACACACTTACAATTTACAGTATATTATGAATGAGCTAAGTACAACTAAATGGAGAAAATATCACTCAAAATCTTAACGTCTATTTCTTACCTTCTAGTATAGTATTTTTTTTAACAATGCAACGAGGAAAATATTCACACATTTTAAATCCTAGTGGTCTCTTTAATAGCATAGATACACTCCCAAGTCAAAAGTGAGTACATTAGTACAGTGAAGTCACAGTAACAGTCACGGTGGCGATACTGTACCGGAACTGTATCGCCACCGTGATAATTATTCTTTTCTACATTCTCTATGAACGACACTCGTAGCCCTGTCACGGACACTTGACAGGTGTCGTTATGTTACTGGGGTGCTGTGCCGGAACCGACTTCACTGATCTGTGTAAATCAGCCTTTAGCGACCACGAAAAAAGGCGTGATTTTCCCGCAATTCAATTAATAATTGAAATAATCAACAATGACAGTATAATTCACAAAAATTTTACATACAATATAGGTAGTATCTTAATTACCTAAAACCGATAAAAAAAATCATGCACAGAAAACATGACATGACATGACCATTGACGTATATTAACTAGACAAGCTGTTGCGAACAAAAATTGTGCCACGACGCGAGGCAGCGCTGGGTGGGCGTGGACAGTAGCGTACTCGCTCGCTCGTATGATAGTAAAAGAGACAGCAAAACTAAGGTCAAGCGTTCAAAGTCAAGGCGGTCGAGCGTAGATCGCAGTTCGGAAACCATTTTCATTTGTTTTAATCAATATAATATATAATTAGTCAGTAATACAAACCTTAAATACAAAACCAATATTCATACGTTCTAACAACAGTGTTTTCAATTGTCACACTAAAGTTTTAAAACATATTTTACGCAAAATTTGCAATACAATCTTCACGGCAACTCGGCTACTTATCACGATCGCCCGCGATCGACTAACTCAACTGGTGCCGATCGGCTCCAGTTGACTGGCTGAATTTCTCTGTACCGGACAGCGCGTCTAGTTAATATACGTCAATGGACATGACATGTAAACTTTGAGAGTAACCCTCAAAAGATTGTTTTATTTCTGCATATAACGGTTTCAAACCGTTATATGCAGAAATAAAACAATCTTTACAAGAGTCAGTAAAATTACTTAGTACAGTGACTGTGTACATTGCAACTTGTGACATCTTATATCACAAGCTGTCAAAGTATGCTGGGTCCCATAGAGGGGTTGCACATTTGCAAACCTTACAGGAGCCTACCAATAGGTGATTATAGCCACTACCGTCAGATGGACAGTCTTTTATTTGGCAACTCAGTAAAATACAATAGTACAGTATTTGCCATGTTATTAATAAGCTGTCGTATATACAGAGTTGGGCACGGCGCCCATTAAGTATACGGCATTAGATGGAATTTTTTAATAAAAGATTAACAATGCGGCATATATTTAAATTGAAATATCACTTCTGCACGCGTAGCACAAGGACCCCGAGATAAATATGTCTATCATTAACTGTCACTTTCTCGACACCAAACAATAGCTATCTCATTCGCTGCTGTCAAAAGTGGCATTTCGGTGTAGACAAACAGGCCGAGAAAATACTCTCGCGATCCTTGTACTACGCGTGCAGTACACACTTCACCACAGAACACTACAGGATTATTCAATTATGTTCATAATCGTCAACTAAAAAATCTAATGCCATGCCATGCCATCGATGGGCGCCGAGCCTAATTAATTATCGACCAGTCTCTTACTATAATTAATTTGACATTTGTGAGAGGAAGACAAAGTTATTTAATTATCCACCTGCAGTACAATTCTAGGGGAACTAGAATAATAGTCTTCAAGACTCTAGAGTGTGGTCGGTACTATTATAGTTACTAAATGCCATTTTTTAAAATTTTAAATACACTTAATGAATGCTGTGCACCATTAAAAAAAATCCCATATTTTAACAATACCTGTTGTCAATTTGTACAAATCATTGTTTGTTTTCGTCTAAATATTCTTAAACACAATAATTTGTATAATAATCTTCAATAGCCCTTAAATGAGATTGAATTTTAAAAATTTACTTTGTATGCGCATTATAAGATAAATATCTTACCTAATTTGTAACGTATAACTAAATTAAGTAAGCTTAAGGCTAACAGATCATAAAAAAATACAATTTCATAGAAACAATGCAAACCACACCATTCTTCTTTCTTGCAAGTCATATAATAAATGAGCAAAATAATGATTAACGTTGTGCTATTTGCAAAACTTTATAATAGATTACATAGCTTGTACAGTCGGCATCAAAAGTAGATAAACATTTTAGTACCATGTCACACCAACTATTAACAATTCAATATAGGTGTAACCATAATAAAAAAAGGGATAGTTGGTGTGACATGGTACTAAAATGTCCATTTACTTCTGAGGCTGACTATACATAACTTAGATAGTTTTGACTGTGACCAAAAAAAAACACGACACACTTATACTGAATTAACGTCGAGTTTTTATCTAACAACAAAACAAATAAAGTTTGAGCCGAAAGAAGACATCAATAATTTAAAATACAAACTCAAAAACAACCCAATCACAGCCTAAAAGCAATAAAACACTAATTCAATACTGAGTTAGGTAAGGAAAGCATCAAAAGGCAAACTGCGTGTTACTAAAACTTCCACTTATGGAAAAAACTACCCTGATAAGTTTCTAAGCGCTTCCCTAACAATTAGAAGCTCAAACCATCTCAAAGTTAATTTCAGCCTCAAATATTTTAACTAATGTAACTTATTTTGTCTACAGAAGAAAACACATATTTAATATAAGTTCACTGACACACATAACTAATACTGTTATGATTGCTGATATTCTACTGAAACTGAGTGAACAAATGGCATAAAAATATATAAATTGCACAAAATATCATAATACTGACCGATTAAATAAATAGCTTTACTCGGCACGGCTTTCATTCATATACTTTTGCCATTGCCAGCGCCGCCATTTTTTTGTCGGCGGGAAATGCGCAACCGCACCGTACCCGCCGTTGGCTAGATGGCGGGCGTGTGTGGGGCTCTCCCGGTAGCGTGCCAGGCCTACCCACTAAAACCCCCCGGTGTTCTCCCTGCCCTTGTGAGCGCGCATGGTAAGGTCCACACTGCGACTACCACTACCCACGCGCCCGGGCAAGCCCGACCAAGTTGGTCGGGCTATCGCCAAGGGAGGATTGGCCGAGAACACCAGGGCAATCCCCAGACGGAGGGCCTTACGGCGGCGTGCACGGGGCCAACCATGCACGCAGGCCTCCACGGCAGGGTCATTAGACGTGCCAGCGCCGCCTAGCGGAAAATCGTGATAACACTTAGATCATTTAACCTATGCTCTAAGTGATAACATGAATACATTTTTAATACAGTCAATGGATGATGATGAAATACCTCACAATGTTTCCTAGAAGAATGCATATTCGGAAAAATGTTACCTGGCGTGTGTTTAATTTAAATTAGATATGTACGTGACTAAAAGGACTGTCTTGTTTGTGCCTAAACAACACCATAATATTCGATATCGGTAACGAAAAAAAAGAAATGTTTTTTGTAGCGTAGTAAGACTAGAAATTATACGTAAAATATTAGTAAATAATTATCTAATAAAATACTTGATTTTTTCAAATTAGTATTATTGGGTATTTTGTAAAATTCACACGTAACACTCAATAAAGTAATACATAATCATATTCTTATTTACAAGTCACCGAAAATCGAAACAATGGTTTGATACTTTACTTTAATAATATCATATTTATACTGTTATATTATTATACTGTGGAGTATATATACCGTTTAAATATCAATGTAATGTACAAATGGCGTGGTGAAGTTAAGATTAACGTGTTTGCATACGAAATCTCAACATTGTATGTTTCAAAGTTCCACTCAAAACAACTGGCGAAGGGTTTTAACACAATTCCTGTCGGCTTCCCTTTCTAAATTTAAATCTTCTATCTACCTGCCAACCTTATTAATGTAATTTAATTGACATACTACTATGCAAACATACTTCCCAAAACGATTAATGCCTAAAGCGCCTTCTCAGATAATACTTTAGAACACAATATATAAAAATACTTTAAGCTTTCTGCTATGCATTTGAAGGGTACGCATGTAGCAAGAACTCCCTGGAAAGAATGAAGTAAAGCCAATAGAGTATGCCAGCAATAACCAAGACTAGCTCAATACGATGAATCAATTAAAGCAAACAATTGGCGTTGCAATGCAAGCTGCAGAGAATTCCATCACCCCACCCAACCCTACAAGTTCAAATAGAGGACCCAAAAGAGAATACTTAATACATTTAGGTTATATTTCTGAAAAAAAAACATACATTTTATTAAATAATAATTTGTGTCTCCGAGTTATCTCAATAATTGTGCAATTCCTTAGAGGTCATATCTATGAATGAAACCGATTACTTTCTTTAAACAGATAGCTATTGGCATATTTGTCGGCAGTAACAAAGTTGGCGACAACGCTTTTATTCCTGCAAACAGCTGGGCACGCGCAATGTAAATAAGCTGGCAGGCAGTGCGGCGCGGGTGCGAAGTATGCGATTGATTTTGCACTATGGCTTTTCAATATTCAAAATAGAGAATATGCGCTTATGGTGCGAGTATGATTAATTTATTGCAATATGGATGCAAAGTGGTCCTAAGCCCGGAAAAAATATAAGGGAAAAATTGGTGATCATTCGCCGCGCAATCACAGCCGCCATATTACGCTGTTGCAGTTTTTTAGAGTACGTGATTGAGATAGCTCTATTCTAGCATGCTATTGATAGATAAACAAGCGAACGCACTTGACGTACTACGAGACGATGTTGTATACAAATGTGCGCCGTTTATAGGATATTTTGTAAACGTAATAAATCAATATTTTTTTTGGGTTGTAGCTTGTTGATTGTTTATAACTGTTATCACTATATTTAATTATACGATATTTAAGTTTCTTAGGTAATACAAAATTCACGGTGTATAAAACGTATAGAAAATATGTTTTGTGGTAGGGATAATTTTGGTGTTTAATAAATGTTGGTTTGAATCCACATATTACAACTTAATTTGTTAAGAGTAAGTACCTAGATATTGCTCAAAAAAATAACAAGTATTGTATTCTAGAAGACAATGAAGAAATAGGTAAGATGCAAATGTAATATTTATGAACAATTTGTTATTGAAATGTTATAAAAACGTAAAACAAGAATGATGGCAACGTTTTTATTTTAGTTAATACAATTTTTCGTGAATAATTCCAAAATAAAAAATAGCGAAACGGAACGCATCTTAATCTACCAATCAACGACTAGTGACGTCACTCGTGTTTTATGTCCCATTTACATTTTTCTGTAAAAAAGGTAGTTGGTTTTATAAAAATAGACTCCAGAGACCTACCAAGAGATATTGTCGACATGGTAGTGACTTTTTTGTTGAAAGTGCTGAGTTTTCGAGTGTAGAAAGAAATAAAAGGAAATA
Source organism: Schoenobius gigantellus (assembly GCA_963935595.1). Taxonomy (NCBI): domain Eukaryota; kingdom Metazoa; phylum Arthropoda; class Insecta; order Lepidoptera; family Crambidae; genus Schoenobius; species Schoenobius gigantellus. Next base: position 23,119,165 of record OZ012553.1, on the reverse strand, counting down.
AACTACTACAGTAGGTTAAGTATTTAATCACAGTTAAGCTTTCGTGTTTCGTTTAAAGCATAAAGTACGAATAAAAGGTTATCGTTCTACAGTCATTTCAAGGTCCAGTTAAAAACAATTTATTTGGGAACTGCTTTGAAGTTGATGGACACATTGGTACAAAACATGAACTCACACGCCTTTTTTTCAGAGCAATAATAACATTGTTCTGACTATAAGATGTTGATGGATAGTACATTTAAAATAACTAATTCAAAACTAATAGAAACTTTCCCTGTAATATTTGAATCGAATGTTAGCAACGAATGAGTGACAGACAGGAGCCCATTTGAGATCAGAACGGTAGGCCCATTTGAGTTTCAGACTGCATTTTATTGCAATACATTTTATTATTTTAATGTTTAACATTCTTGTGATCTATTCTTCACGGGATTCTTTACAATAAACGCAAAAATAAAAATATTGCATGTTCTCTATTGTAATAGATGCAATATCCCTCTTCTTTAAAACATTTTCAGCCGTCTCCACTGCTACCTACCGAAATATCTTAAATAAATAGGAATCACAATATATGATTAGATTAAATATCGCTTTGAGTATTATGTATTTTTTCTAAATTATATCGAATAATACTTCAGTGAATAATATACAATTGAATTATATCAGAAATGACTAAACTTAGTCAATGTTATTAGGTAATATTGAACCCAGGGAATCGAGATTCGACAGGATCGAATATTAAGGATCATTTGCAATGTGCAATAAAAATTTAAAAAACGGGGAAATATAGGGATCATATTTTTTTAGAATAAATACTTACGGCGTTATTATTATTATTTCATTAATTCGGGGCTATTTGCGTCACTGCGACCTGCAAAGATCTATTGATCTAGCCTCCAAGTAAGACTTACTAGGCCTTTCATGTGCTCCTTTAGCTGGGCACTGTCTAGGAATGATAAGATATTCCCAGCTTGGATTGTTTTTATATCGTCTGGGTCGAGAATGCGTCTCCCCAGTTGTCGGTTTCTTTTGTTAATAAGGGGTTCACAAAAGCACAGGAGGTGCATTGGTGTTTCACGCTCCTGTTCACAGAATCTGCAAGCATCAATTTCTTTTAGTCTCATATTGAAGAGATGCCTGTTCAGCTTGCAGTGCCCAGTCAGAGCCCTAATCATCACGCTCAGGTTGCCCCTGTTGAGCTTTAATAGCTCGTCAGTGCGCTTACGGGAGTATGGTTCGATTAATGCTTTTGCCTATTGCAGGAGGTGGGTTTTTAAGTATTGCATAGCCTGGCTCTTTGAGATACCACAGAAAGGCTCTGAGCCAAATTGTAGTCCCTGGGCCCCAGACCTTGCTAGCTCATCGACTTTTTCATTACCAATGATTTCAGAATGACCCGGTACCCATTTGAGGGTGATCTTGGATTAGTTACTCCATGTTTTGTCTTGTTTCCGCACATGTCGGCTGTCATATGTCAAAACACGGAGTAACTAATCCGAGGATGATCCATGAAGTAATAATTTTTATTAATAAGGCCGCAGAGATACAACATTTATCTTATTATTTCATTGGATTCGAGCACCTTTCCACAATGTAATAATAATATTTTCTATACGCCTCCTGTGCAGGTGACGGCAATATTTCACTATCCGAAGAAGTCACATAGTTTGACAAAATAGGGCTCTATGAGATTTGACAAATTTTACAACTGCCTTGAGCTGCCCTGCCATATTTGAAAATAAAAATGCAGAGTATTCTAAAAATAGTCCATTTTTGTTATGCTCTGCATTTTCTTATAGATTGCAATGCCACTTGTGCTAAACACAATAACACTGATCCATCAGAATGGGTCAAAGCGTATTTTGTACGAGAATATTTATCTAGTTAAAAGATTTGATATCATTTAACAACCATAAAATCGTTCTTTTTCTAAATTCCTCTATAATTTTGCTGAGCTTTGAATAACAGCAATCGTAGTTAGTTTAGTTTTAATAGTGACTGACTGAGTGATCCTAGTTAAGTTTCAAATGTGACAGACTGACTGATTGATCGTAGTTAAGATTCAATAGTGACTGACGTTCAAAAGTCTTAACGCTAAACTCCCGACAAATCGAATAGGTATCAAACTAAATCTGTAGACTAGTAGTACAAAGTACGGTATCCCTTAAATGACATAACCAATCACACTATGCATTAGCTCAACTCCTGATCAAACAGAGCATTTCTGGACGCAGATCGCCTAGAAGTAGACCTTGGCCTTAAATATAAAGTTTTGAGACACGGTACTAGTAAATATAGCAAAACCGTTCCAGCGATGATAGATATCGCTAGTAGAGCCCATTGTGCAGCTTTTATGGACACCGCGACCTCAGTTTCAGGTTTGCTAAGCTGACAGTCACTCACTAACGAGTTCTCAACGTAATATGGTCCAGAGAGACGAGTGTTAGCACCACAATCCGATGAGCTGAAGCCGATCCAGCCGCCTGATCTATTGAATAATACCTGAAATATACATTTTATGTCATTTACCTATCGATTAGTGTTGTGTTATTTTACTTACTAAAAGCGATTTCTACATACTCACACTAGTTCGCGATTGGTAACTGTCACAGATATGTGTATGTGTGTGTGTTTGTGTGAACGCACGCGCGTGTATGTGTGTGTTTGTGTGCACGCACGCGCGTGTACGTGTGCGTGTGTATGTCGTATGGGATTTCTATTGAAATTGTGTAGAGTTCTAAGTCTATGTATTTACCAAGTCAGGAAACTCAAATAGCGTGTATAATATTGAATGCATAGAATTAGAATATACCTACTGGTGTATAGACGTACATATACTACATTAAAATATCAGCAATTTTGATTTGTCGATATGTGCGATCAACAGTCGAATTTAGCACACGCATTTCCAATATTATCGACTAGGTATCGATAAATGGTGTACGATAAAATAACATATTGAAATAGCTGGTTAAGTCAATGCGCAGCCGCCGCTGTGAGCGCCAAAATATGTATTTTAGCGTGACGTGACTGCGCGATAAGTCAAGCAACTAGTGCTCATTTAGACTAGAGCGAGTGAAAATCTAACGGTCATAGGTGAATAATAAGAGATCCCCGCGATTCCCCACAATATTGAAAACAAAACAATTCTCCCCGTGGTTGGCCCCTGGACGTGTAATGCGTGTTGCGCGCCGCTTCAATCTATCCAAAGCTTGGGATAAGTACTTGGCGGAGCCATTCCAGAGGTGCGAGCAATATTCTACACAGAACCCTACTTGCGTTTTGTATAGCAAGCACAGTTGGTCAGCCGCGAAGAATCGCCGCACCTTGTTCAAGACACAGTTTTCGTGAAGCTGTTTTTAACACGTCTTCGATGTAGTTCTTTAGATTCAGGTCGCAGCGCACGTCCAGGAGCAATAGATCTAATGTCGCAGGTGACATTAGAACACTAGTTCTGTCACCTGCGACTAGTGTTGTCATCTCTAAAAATCAAAAAGCCGGACTTACCCATCAAAAAAGCCGGACTTTTGGGTCCCAAAGCGGGACATTAAGAAAAATTTTAAAAAATTGACAAAACTATGGAACACATCACACATTTAAAAGCCAGACTTTTACCAAAACCGGACGTTAAAAAAGGGATTTTTGATAAAAAAAATTAATTAAACACACAGTTGCGAGCGAGTCAGCCAATCTCGTCTCCATCGCTCGTTCGCTACTCACTGAAGTGATTGATTGAACGATAGTATAAAAAGCCTAACAAAAGCCGGACTCGCATTGACGCAGTCAAATTTGGCCGGACAAGAGGTCAAAAAGCCTAACACTGTCCGGCTTTATCGGGACGGATGGCAACACTACCTGTGACATTAGATCTATTGCTCTAATATCACGATAACGATAGCGAGTGTGATAGCTTTGAGATAGGCGGTAGGGCCGCAGGTTTTCTGTGCCCCATTTGGATATGAAGTCCAAGACCCTGTTGGGTTCAGAAGAAAATTATCCCGTCTATCCCCAGTGTCCACCCATCCAGTCGTCGCGTGTCCAAAATATCCCGCATGTACTGTACTGTCATCTGCATAGCAATGAATGTTTGAACTATCTTAGTATGTTGTAAAAGAAATTCGTTCGAGAATATTTTACCTGCAATCCTTCCATGGCAGTATACCCGAGAACAGTATCTTTGCCGCCCGCTTCAAGTCCTAGCTTATAGCAGTACTGCGAGACTGTTCCACCGCTGTTATTATGTGCCGACACAACACGCATATAATTCTGTGGACAGAAAATGAAACAAAAGATTATTTATTTATTCATAAAATCTATGAACATATTACTAAAATACTCTGTATTTTTTACAAGATATGGAAATGTATTTCTAAATTTTATTGTAAATACATGAAGAATAGTTAATTAATGATTAGAAACAACAGAAAATTATATTTGTGACTTTACAGATTTCTTATAAAAGTTCTCGGGTCTGGTAAGATGTACATGTAAAATAAAATATGATTCAGAAAAAAATGTACCTGAGGCGGTACTTGTAGAACAAAATATGAGCGTTCATCGTCCATATTCAGTAGATCTATTGCTATCCAGGGCAATGTCCACTCCTGAGGCTCCGGCCAGCATGCTGCCTGCAAGTATTACATAAAAGGATGTTTATTATCTTTCATTAATATGTACAGCCAAAATTGTGTTATATCAATATTGATCTTAAATCAACAACATATCGGTCCAAATGTTTGAGTGTATCCTTTGTTTTTACATTTTAAATGTTTGAAAAGGTAAAAACAACAGGTAACAAACAACCCCTAGGAGTTACCAAAATAAAAATTGTCTTTATTAATCCTTAATAATAAAGATTTTGCATAATTTGAATAAATTCAGCCATTGCAATGTTTATTAAAATGAACATTAATTAAACAATATTCTTTAAACATAAATTACTCAGGAAGTTCCAGTGTAATTTCATAGGAATACATCAAAAGATATAATTTTAACCTTCTAGATAGATAGACAGATATAAACACTTTATTTCGCACAATTAATAACAGATACTACGACAATACATACACATACAACAAAATAGGCGGCCTTATCGCCGTAGACGGCTTCTGCCAGGCAACCTTTCATTCATAATAATTATACATAAATCATAATTATGCAAAAAACTCACCTCGCCATGGTACCAAAATTCATCTAGAATCAAAATGTTGTTACTTCTTGCTTCCTTTCGAATAGAATCAACTACCTAGAAGAGAAAAAAACAACACCTTTTATATCACACTATATACATACATACGCTTGAAACAAACTATTGTGTCGTGTTGTGTTGTGATGCGTCAGAAGCGTATCGGTTTCATACATTTTTTATGGTTAGAAACACATTAGCGCCACGACACAATACACTGTAATAATGTGTTTCTAGCCATATTAAATGTATGCAACTGATACGCTTTTGACGCGTCACAACACAACACAATAGTTTGTTTCTGCCTTAAGATAGGAATAGAAGACACAGGCAAACAAAAGCCAATCATGACCATGACTTAATCGTCCTAAAGAAAGACCAATTCAAGAACACTTAAAAAATACATATGACTAAAATCACTTTGTCCAGTTTTGTATTTTTGTATGTTTGTATTCAATAGGCTCCGAAACTACTGGAGTGGGAACAGCTGATTTTTTTCATGATTTCAAGGTTGGTCCCATAGTAAAAGTTGTTCAGTTTGCTTGTCTTTATACAATATTTAAGTTTCTTGGGTAATTCAAAAATCACGGTGTATAGTGAACGTTATAAAAGCGCTAACGCAGGAATTTAACGCAATGCTTTTTTAACGCTCATGCGAATATGTATAAGATTTAAGCAAACCAATTTTTAAACCGTTTTTCAGCCGTCAACGAGTTGACCGTTTTCTTTTTAGTGCAAAACTATATAATGTCAATAAATACTAGTTTTAAAGTAAATAAAAACCATTTCTTATTGCTACTAAGTTAGCAAACAAGCAAACTGCCCACCTGATGGTAAGTGGTAACAGTCACCTATAATACATGTGGCTCCTGTGAGATTTGCAGTAAAACTGCAACCCCCACAAGAGCCACAGTCTACGTTGCCAACTTGTGACTCAAGATGTAAAGACACGGTAACCAGTAATTTCAGTGCCATATCTTACCCTTCAAACCGGAACACAGCAATGCAAGCATTGCTGCTTTGCGGCAGAAATAGGTAAGACGAAGGTTATGCCTCCAGACTACAGAGTCTGGAGGCATAAAAATATTTTTCCATATTCACAACTTTGAAATATTGCTTTCACAAAGGATGTAATTCTTACGATATGACAAGAGACCAGTTCTAATTGCACTGAATAGCCTGAATAAATTAAATTACCACTACCTGCTAGGTAGTGGTAATCTTTATCACTTCAGAACCTAGACAAATTGGTAGTAGGTAGTACCTACTACCTATTTGTCTAGGTTCTGAAGTGATAAAGATTCGTAGGAGTCATCCCCGCAATGGGGGATAGGGAATCGGATTCTACATTTTTAGGGGTTTCCAAGCCAAGTTTCATCTTCATACTCGTAGGTTATTTTGGAAATAATAATAATAAATATAAAACATACTTCTCTGAATATATCGTCAGGAAGCCTTATATTGGTGGTACCACTATCCACAATGCTTTTCTCATAGTTTAATATTTGACAAATATCCATATTCGGTGCCATAAACTTCATGGTGTAATTTGTATGATTCCGTTCTGATAAATTGGAATTTATTATATTTACATTTAAAACACCCACTTCATACCAACGTTTATGTAATATTGGTGTATGAAATTCTGGTTTTCCTGTTTTCTCTGCATCATCCACTGAAATGAGAAATCAAAAACTGCATATATTGCACTTGAATTTTTATATCTTAATTTCAATAAATAAATGTTATAATAATGCATATTTACCAATCATCGAAAAAATTCCATAATGTGTTGCATTATTTACACTTAGAGGTCCACAAAGTTGGAGTTCAAATGAGACATGTTTATTCAAATAGCTCTCAATGGAATCCAACCAGGAACCAACTACCAATTCTTCACTCCACGCACCAACAGGTAAATAAGCTAAACCCAAAAGACCCTTAAACATAAAAAGGTTTTTATTATAATATTCCATTAATTATTATAATATTCAATCAAATTTACATTATATTAAGAGCCAGTATATGATTACCTGCCAGCCAGAGCTATTCATAAAAAAATTATGGCTATTTGTGATAACTGCAAAGTCTGATGTTACTTGCGGAACATTTTTTAGTGATGGAAATTTAATCATATCAGAAGCAAGATGTCCTACCCACATGCCCTGAGAATACTTTGCTTGCACCTGAAATATAAATACAAGGAAAACAATTACCAATTAGATTCATTAGCAGGAGCGTGTTCAGTGCCTTGAAGTGTAACTGTTTGGTTGTAATTTAACTTGCCCCGAGGTATTGAATGCATTACAGTAATAATATCTTTTATCTCCCTCTTTCACATGAATGTTTTATTTCTCTCTGAAGAAGCACTTAAACTTATTGTTTTATTTGTGCCATAGGGTTCAGAAAGTTGTTATTAACAAAACTGAGTCTGCTGGTGCACCTATAACTATGGGTATATCTCAAGGATTGATATTAGGACCTTTGCTCTTTTTAATGAATGACCTCCCACACTTCACTAACAATCTCTGCAATACAGTACTATTTACAGATGCTACTTACAAAATAGGCCCCAAAATCATCTAATCACTTAAGAGTGATTGAAAAATGCTCTTCTCTTTTATTACTATCAAATAAAAGAGAAGAGCATTTTTCAATCACCTAATTCAATGGTTGTTCAGTTGTTACTTACGCTAATAGTTTAAGGTCTTTAACAGGCTGGTTGTTTCACCCAAACATCACACTCTAAGGTAGGGGACCTAGACCTAATGACAATTCAAAAATGGTAACGAAGATCAATAAGAACAAAATGTATGGGATTGACATAAATGTCTTAGCTAAATAACATGGTGAATCAATCAAAGTCATCAATATGTAAGTTGGTAGATAAATTGATTCGCAACAAATCAATTAAGTAGTGAATTGGTTTTTCCTAACTTTTATAAACTACTCAAAACAACTCATTTTTCATTAAAATGAAAGTATTGATTTTAATCATTTATTTTTTCATTTCTTTCCCATTTCTCAGTTTTGAGTACTTAGACAACCAATATAGGTTGTTTTCTAAAGTTTTCTTATAGACAGAAAAATTTGACACAGATATCGTTAATAATCCTTATGTTAACAAGGAATTTGTTTTCGTTATCTCAGAGACAATGGCGAATTTAGTTGTTTCACTGTGAATGAAACGATTGCCACTTGTCTAAGCCCCCTGAACCAGATTAGAGACCTATAGAGAGTAAAAAGTTGCACCTAGCGCGAAGGTCTGAACGCAACCCTGTTATATGAAATAATTATACATGTTTATGTGTATACAATAGCCTAAAGTAGTCATTATTTTTTATTAATGACTACTTCTTAATCTTAATATATATAGGCGGGCCGTAAGTTTGTTTGCCGGCATCGTAGTATATAAAAAAAATGGACCAAGAGTCTTTGGAGTGTTAATTTAGTAAATAAAAAAAGTATGTACCTAATCATAATTTATTATAAGAATGGGATTATGATACATACCTCCTTGCCACTATCAATAAATGATGTTGAATTTGTAGTATGGAAGTACTTTTCGTTTCCATGATGTGCATTTGAAGCTATAGCTAATGTTGTACTACCAGTATCCACAATTACATTTAGCTAAAATAAAATCTAAATTAGTCATGAAATAGGTTCCATTCTTGGGTGCGAGAAATTAAAACAAACCTTTTGACCCGGCGTCCCAACGCAAATTTCGATTGAATAAGCTTGTCCAGCTTCTCCGAATAAATTGAATTCATGGGCATTGGCAACACAAACAACCAAGAATAAATAAAAAATTCCTTGCAACATAATTACAATATGTATTACATTACACCTTCATTTCTAAATGCACTCAAAGTAGTAAATAGTGTACCAATCTGTTGAAAAATCGTGTTAGTTTATAACTGCACTTCTCCTTTTCATTTCATTTGGGTTAAAAGCATGTTGAAAGAAAAGAAAAGACCCGACAAAAAATCGAAAATCGCTTCAAAACACAAATTATATTACTGAAAACCATTGTACAAAATATTTTGATTGATTTTTTTAAGTTGATTTTCCCATTCTGGGAAGGCAAAGGCAAATGCCCATACAGCCAATTTTTTAGTCATTCTTTTGCCGTTCCTTTCTTGAATCTTCTTGAAGAAAAACTGTAGATAGGTACACAGATTTAAAAAAAACTCGTACTCAGTGCGAATATCGAACGATTGAGTCCAATATCTAACCTAACCTTATCTACAATTTAATCCTATAGGTAAGTTCTTTTTATTGTTCCTTGCGGTTCCCCCCTGCACCCCTTGCTCGAAGCTGATCTTTGAGGTTTCATCCATAGGTATTTCGTCCATTCGGTGTTTTATTTTTATGCACATTACAATTATGATAAAGAAAATTAGATTAGATGTTACCTTTCTGCGTGTAACTTTGCGTATCATTATTGATGCGAAAAAACTTTATTCCGAAACTGTTATGCCAAATTATAATATGGCTAAAAAGATTATGCAACCGAAGGGGCTTTAATCACCTACACGAATTTAAGTTCAAAACTCAATATCTCAGTTACTAATGTCCTAAAGAATAACGTGAATACTAAATTAAACAAGTTTGTGATAGTTGTACCAAGGATTCTTCGTCTATGGTTGTACTGATCATCATTAGCCTCAAATACGATTAATAGCAAAGACTATTAAAGACTAGGTAAATTAAGAAAAAAATGAAGACTGTGAACTGAGACTGTGATAGTGTGAATTTATAACTCTTATGCCTTTCCGAATATAAAAAATACCTAGCACATTTTTTAATTTGTTTTGTAGTTGTTACACCACGGTCCGAGTTGTTAAAACACAGAGATGTACCTATAAAGGGCTTGTGAAGGGCGTCTGCAGACATCTGTGCTCAAACATTACTTTATATTATAACACATAACCACTTAATAGGTATTAGTTATAACATTACGGTCACTACAACCGCGTGGACCGAATTGACTACGGTGATATACTGTTTGCACGGACCCCTAATAGTGCGATTGTCTGCACTCCTATCAATGTCATTAATTATTGCTGTAATGCGTTTAACGCCTCAGAGGGAATTAAAAAACAACCTTTCAACTACACTCCAAGGTAGTGAACGCGCTCCTGATTGCACCGCTTTATGCCATAATTAAAAGAAGAAGACGTTACTCATGACTTCTGTAACGAACGTAGTATTTATGACTGTGACTGGACTAGATATATCTTTCTTAACACCACAGAGTATAGTGAACCTAATATTTATCTGTGACTGGCTGTACAGTTGTTAACATACAATTTTCATAAACTGGCAGCACTGAGTAAGTCTAGAAAGGAGGGGTAGCTAGAAAGTGGATAAAAGGCCGCCATTTTGCTCGAAACGGGTATTCTACGTCTGCGCACAGTTGAGTTAAGTTGAATAGCTGAAACTCTGTCCGTCCGCATATCGAGCTCATTATTACAATAAGTTAAAATAAGTAGTGTTAATATTGTTAAATAGTATCATCGAATATAAAGAAACAGTGATTCAAAGTGAAGTCGTTTCATTACCTTCTGAGGGTATCAACCTTCAGAAGTGGGATACACGTCCACACAAGAAATGGATACCAGTGAAAATACAACCGGGCGACAAGGTCAAGGAAGTAGAAGTCCGACCTTGCCAACCAACAGAACGAGATATATTAGAACTCCAGAGCCAGAAAGGGACCGGTCAAATCGACACCGCCGCAGTGAATGTAGTTATAAGAATGCCCACCAGAGGACCTCACGCAGCCGCAGTCGCAGTCGATTACGAAGATTACGTGACAAGGAAGGCGAACTAGAAATTCAACAGCAGCGAGTTGCAGCCTTAGAGAGCCAACTGGAGAACGAGAGGAGGCTCTCTCGAAGTAATGACCAGCCCAGCACATCGAGAGTTCATCGCTCACGAACGCCAGAGAGATCAAGGTATGGTTCAGCATCATTATTATTTGAAGATTTCATTAAAGTTTTAAAAGATAGACCCAGTGAACGTGAAAACTTTCCATTTATGAACAATGTTGTACCTGAATTTGATCCTCTGCTAAAGGAGCAAACCATTATTGTTTGGTTAGGAAAGGTTGATGAATGCGCTGAAATCTACAATTGGTCAGATAAACAGACCTTACACTATGCGCTGCCTAAACTTGTAGGTCATGCAAAAATATGGTACCAAAGCTTACCATCGCTAAAACGGACATGGGTAGAATGGAAATCTCTTTTATAGGAGTCCTTTCCATCTATTGAGAATTACGCAGAACTACTTACTGAAATGCTTTAAAAGCGTGCACGTTTCGGTGAATCCTTAGAACTTTATTACTTCTCTAAAATAAACTTGTTAAATCGTTGTAAAATTTACGGTAGGAACGCAGTAGATTGTCTATTACACGGTGTCGATGACAGAGGAGTCAGGCTGGGGGCTCAAGCGGCAAAATTCGAAAAGCCAGAAGACGTATACGAATTTTTCAGAACTGTAAAAGATAATATTGATAGGAGGGATAGGCGAATAGTGAATACTAATCCCTCTGCGCGCTTCAAAAGCAACGACCAACATGACCAAGTAAAACAACCACAAAGTTCACAACCTCAACAGATTATTTGCTTCAATTGCAAACAAAAGGGTCACCCTAGTTTTAGGTGTCCTAAACCAATAGTGAAATGTAGTTTTTGTAAATTATTAGGGCACACTGAATCTGAATGCCGTAAGAAAAAAAATGTTTTATCTGATAATAAAGAAAAGTCTGTTTTAAAGGTTCTTATGAGTCCATCGAATAAAAAATTTGGACCTTCTGTCTGTAATAATGTTAGTAATACAATTACAGTCGATCATGCGAAAAATAAATACCAATTACCAATAAAGATCAATAGTAACATAATTCTAAGCCTACTTGATCTTGGTAGTGAGGCTACCCTCATTAGAGCATCTGATGCAAAAATACTGGGGCTCGAGTGGGTAGAAGTCGATGGTCCCTTTCTACGTGGGTTAGGTAACGTACCATACTTGCCGTTGGGAAAAACGCTCGTAACTATTGAGGTACAGGGTATCGTAGAAAAGGAAGTCGAAGTTCTTATAGTTGACGATCACCTTATTAACTGCTCGGTATTGTTAGGTCATACATTTAGTGAACGCCCTAATTTAAGGATTATTAAAACAGCTACCGAATTAATAATTGAAAAAGAAAAACCCGATAATAGTATAAAATTCTACTTATCATCAGTTTTTGATGTAACTATTCCAGTTAATTCACTCCACACTGTTCAGGTTCAATCGGATGTACAGGCAACTGGAGGTATATACGTCGCTGGATCTGTAAGAGGCGGCCCCGGGGCCGAATACTATCTACTTCCAGGTGAATACAAACTTCACCAGGGAAAATGTAACCTATTAGTTCATAACCTTAGTAGGAAATCAATAATTATACCAAAAGACTTTTTGATTACTAGAGCTAAAACTGTCCGCTCGGGTCTCTCGGTTAATTTAGCATGCGTCAACCATAAGCCCGAGATGACAATAAACTGTGGACAAATCTCTATGGGCGATAAAAACAAGCTTAAAGACTTATTAGGTAGATATAAAACGTGTTTTTCTTGGGGAATGCACGACCTAGGCTATACTACGGAAGCTGAAATGGTAATCAACTTAAAAGATTCAGACCCCGTTGTATATAGACCTTACCGGTTGTCACTACATGAACGAAGGCAAGTGCAAGGCATGATTGATGATATGCTACAAAGTGGTATAGTTCGTGAATCATGCTCACCGTACGCTAGCCCTATTGTTCTAGTACAGAAAAAGTCAGGTGAAAAACGATTATGCGTGGATTACCGAGCACTTAATAGTAAAACCAAAAGAGACCATTATCCTTTACCTAGAATAGAGGATCTTTTAGATCAGTTATCTGGACAATCAATATTTACAACTCTAGATCTGGCATCAGGGTATCATCAAATACCTATAGCCGAGGAGTCCAGGGAAAAAACTGCATTTGTGACACCGGACGGGCAGTATGAGTATACTCGTGTACCGTTTGGTCTTGCAAATGCACCTGCTGTTTTCCAGAGAGTTATACATAAGGTTTTAAACAAATCTCAAATAAAACACACTATAGTCTATATGGATGATATCCTGATTCCGTCTAAATCTGTATTAGAAGGTTTAAGCCGCTTAGAAGAGGTTCTTATTGCGCTTGGCAAAAGTGGGTTGACGCTAAAAATGGAAAAATGTCATTTCTTTAAAGAAACGATAGATTTCTTGGGTTTCGAAATTAGCAATGGCGAAATCAGGCCTGGATCATTGAAGACTCGAGCAGTCGCTGAGTTTAGTACCCCTTGCAATTTACATGAGGTGCGACGGTTCCTAGGGCTCGCTAGTTTCTTCAGGAGGTTTGTTAAGGATTTTGCCACCATAGCGAAACCATTGACGAACCTCTTGAGAAAAGACGTTCCGTGGAAATGGACCGAGGAACAAGAGAACGCATTTGAGACCTTGAAACAAAAATTAATCCAAAGACCGATACTAACGTTATATAATCATAACGCTGAAACACAGCTCCATACGGATGCAAGCAAAATAGGGTTGGCCGGGATTTTGATGCAAAGAAATGATTCCAATGTTCCATTTAAACCTGTAGCATATTTTAGTCGTCGAACCAGTAGTGACGAGCAGAAACTCCACTCGTTTGAATTGGAGACTCTATCCGTTATCAGTTCGCTTAGTAAATTTAGAGTTTATCTTTTAGGCATAAAATTCACAATATTTACAGATTGTCATGCGTTACGTTCTACCTCCACAAAAAGGGATCTTATTCCACGCATATCACGTTGGTGGATTCAATTCCTGGAGTACGACTGTAACATAGAATATCGGCCCGGTAATAAAATGACTCACGTAGATTGTCTAAGTAGGAACCCTGTAAGTCAGGATATTGACGAAAACAATGTCCTTGACGTTCTTACTATTAACACTGATGATTGGATTGCCACAGTACAATCGGGTGATACTGAAATAAGACGCATTAAAGAAATCCTAGAAGACCCAGAGACACCCAAAGTTGTTTCAGTACATAAAGATTACAAAATTGTAAATGGGCGTGTGTTTAGAAAGATCGACGATAGCACAGAACGTTGGGTTGTACCAAGGGGAGTCCGTTGGCAGCTACTAAAAGCTAATCATGATGACGTAGGTCATTTCGGGTTCAACAAAACATTCGAAAGGATTCGTGCATTCTTAGTGCAGGTTTATTAAAAAATATGTTTCTGCATGTTTAGGTTGCGCTCACCATAAAATGCCTTCGGGAGCCAAAGAAGGCAATTTACATCCTATCCCGAAAGTGGAAGTACCCTTCCACACAATACACGCTGACCACCTTGGACCATTTGTGCGAAGTAGGAAAAAGAATTCATATTTATTAGTAATAGTAGACGCATTTACAAAGTATGTCCATATAGCACCCGTACGTTCTACCAAAACTCAGGCCAGTATAAAGGTATTTCGTAGTTTTTTTAGTCTATTTGGTGTACCAACGCGTCTTGTTACCGATAGAGGGACTAGTTTCACCAGCAAGAAATTTAAAGAGTTTACCCAATCTTTAGGCATGAAACACGTGTTAAATTCTGTTTCTACACCTCGCGCAAATGGTCAGGTGGAGAGGTACAATCGTACTATTTTAGCTGCCCTTGGGGCCATGACGTATGATAAAAGCTCTAACTCGTGGGATGAACATGTACGAGAAATACAGTTAGGTATTAACACTAGTGTTCCTGAAACGACTAAAAAGAGTCCCACCGAATTACTATTTGGAAAAAAAGCAGTTACTGCATCTCAGGGCATCTTAAATAGTGTTGTAGAAGATACAGGAAATGAAGTTATTGATAAGACGTTACATGATATTAGGGTCGACGCAAGTGAAGCTATAAAAAAAAACAAGCAATCAACAAAGAAAGATTCGATAGCCGTAGAAAACCTAGTACAAAATACAATGAAGGTGATCTTGTCAGGGTCATTAGGTCAGTACCGTCCGGGACTGGTCAATCAAAAAAATTAGAACCTAAGTGTCAAGGTCCCTATAGGATAAAAAAGATTCTGCCTAATGATCGTTTTGTTATTGAAGATACTCCTCTAACCAGAAAAGGTAAACGTTATGAAAATATTGTTGCATTAGACAAAATATTTCCTTGGGTCAGTTTTAATGCAGATTATTCTTCTAGCGAAGCTAGCGATGAAGACGCTGATTAGGTAGGTTTCACGTTCACTGGAAGGTATCAATCTGTATGGATGATGCTGGGCCATAATAGAGAAATGTCGCCATTTGAGATGGCACGACAGAATGAATTTTATCATTAGAGATGATACAAATACAAGTGAGTGTCAGAATTAACGACACATTCAAGTGAATAAACTAGGGTGTCAAAATGATTTACTGACAAGTGATTTACCTAGTAATGACCATTATAAAGTGAAAGTGGTGGTTATAGTATTACAAATTGATTGTTACATAGCGATTGTTAAAAATATATTGTTAGAAGTAATGTGATAGATATAAAATAACTATCACATTACTTCTCTTCATTAAATTAGTTTAAGAGTGATTATCAAATAAATAAAAATAATTATTTTCTGGGAAAATCAACAAAAATAATTTAGTAAAATTGTGTGCAATAATCACCAAAATAAGTTAATGTTGTAAATTGATTGCTATTTTAACATATAATAATGTTATTGTTGTTAATTAGATCTAAGTTAATGTTGTATTGTTTAATAATTCAAAACGCTATAAAGATGTTAACATCATTACAGTTAATTGACGTTTAAGTTTTTATAAAAAAAAAATTTAATAACGTGTTTAAATACCCTAAATACTCGTAGCTATAATTATTCGAACTGACGTTCATCAATAAAATCGGTTGTTTGTATGTATAATTAAGATATTTCGTCTTGTTTACTTTATCTACGAATAAACGAGAGGACTCGTTTCGAGCAGGATGGCCGACTGTAACGAACGTAGTATTTATGACTGTGACTGGACTAGATATATCTTTCTTAACACCACAGAGTATAGTGAACCTAATATTTATCTGTGACTGGCTGTACAGTTGTTAACATACAATTTTCATAAACTGGCAGCACTGAGTAAGTCTAGAAAGGAGGGGTAGCTAGAAAGTGGATAAAAGGCCGCCATTTTGCTCGAAACGGGTATTCTACGTCTGCGCACAGTTGAGTTAAGTTGAATAGCTGAAACTCTGTCCGTCCGCATATCGAGCTCATTATTACAATAAGTTAAAATAAGTAGTGTTAATATTGTTAAATAGTATCATCGAATATAAAGAAACAGTGATTCAAAGTGAAGTCGTTTCATTACCTTCTGAGGGTATCACTTCACATTGCTTTCGTTGGCAAACATCTGCGGATGTTTGCACGCTATCGGTACCAATAATACTAAATAGTTCAATTTGGATCACGGTGTTTGTTGTTGTCATCTCCAAATCCAAATAATCTGTGAAAGAAAGCCGATTAGAAAGAAGAAAAAAGAGGAAATATTTAAAAAAGTAACTTATACCACAGAATAGGCTGTATGGGCGCTGCTTTTCGCCTGCTCATTACGAGCGAAGATTAAAAAAAAATGTTTGTTGACTGTTGCAGGCGTTGGAATCACCCTTAGATAAAGAATGAATAGATAGGACGTGACCGTATACCCGTAAGGGACAGACATAGATGACGTCATACCTGCCTAAAGTAGATGGGTATACCAGTGTTGCTTTAAGTTTTACCCTACTTTATGTTTATAGTGGTAAAAAGGTTGGTTGATCTACGTATTTTTATTGAGACATTTTAATGAGCGCCCTTCGCTCAACAATATGTCTCAAAAAATAAAAGTGGGAGGAAGTTGCGAATTTTTTTTATTGTATTCGTCATTCAACTTTCGCAGTCTAAAGTAATTTACACTTTTAAATAAAACTACACTTTTCGGATTTACTCGAGTATATTTAGTTTTAAAACATTTTACTTAATTATTTAAGCTATTATGTAAACATCTTTACAAATATAAGAAAAAATATTAAGAATCATCATCATCAGCCCACACGCGTCCACTGCTGGACATAGGCCTCTATAAGTGCTCGCCACTGAGTACGATCCGCGACCACTCACTTCCAGCTTTTGCCAGCTAGGTACCTTGCGAAGATCGACGCTCGATTAAGAATACAGCGGGCAATATCATTGTTTTTTCTTTATCTCTGCAATTTATTTAAAATCCAATATTTATACATTTACTAAATATTTGTGAAGATTTAGAAAATGTATAAATATTAAATGTTAAATAAACATTTTCTAAAATTAGATTTCAGTAACTCCGTTATTGTCATCGAATAAAGCGTATTAGCAATGAATTCGCGTATTTAAATATTTTTTACAAATACATTTCATCAAAAGCGGGTAGTGATTATGCGTAAACTCTTCAGTAAAAAAATTGATTTAACAATTTTTCTAAGCATTGGTGCAAAAGGGAATGCATAGTAATTTTCTTTCCAAAAAGTTTTATTTCTATGATATGTTTTTTCAGCAACTTCGCACGTGGTAACTACCTCTTTGACTGCAGACTATTATATGTATATGGTTCAGAGGCAATCAGTGATTCCACACATTTGTGACATTTTATTTCTCGCTGCATTTTATGTATGTACTTAATAATATTTTCAGAAAATCTCTATTGGTTTCTCCTACAGTATCTAAAATGTCCAACCGCTCATTTTGCATCATTAACTTACACTTCAAATCACTTAACACATTTTAAAGTTTGGCTACTTTTTTTCCCAATCGTCTAAGCGATTCACGCACTGCCCGTAGTTTTTTACTTGATGACCTCGCTGATTGTTTCAAACGCAGCATTTGAAGCCGCATTTTTCTCTTTAGGGGCGTATTCAAATTTGAACCGAAATCCAACACCGATGCGTCCTGAAACAATATGTATACAGGTTAAAAATAAAATCAGGTGCTAATTTTACAACATTAAAAATAATAATTAAGAAATTTGTAAACTGTATCTGTACTAATGGTCAGACTTGTTATATAAATAGGAAATGTCCAAAATCAAACTATTAATAATATTTTTGACCATTTCAAAATAGTAGAAAAGAATTTGGTACCTACCCATGTTAACATACTCTTATAAAAATTTTGGTGTCATTAATCCAAAACTGTAAAATTAATTTTGAAATCCTTTATACAAATAGTTGGGTCTGTGAAAAATAAATATAGGTTTCGGCTTGATAGGGATTTACTTTGTAGATATAATATATATAAGTTACTGACCTGTAAAAAAAGTTAGGAATAGCACCACTCCCAAGAAAAGTGCCTTTTTTGTTTTTCTAAATCCACTGTTGTTCAAAATGCTTAGAACACATTCGAGTATGCTTGGTTGGCTGCCAATTCAATCGACCAGTAGCTTTAACCCAACTGTTTCGAGTAATTATCTCCGAAGGAAATCTGTTAAATACAGACAAACAAGCAAATAGAAAGTTTCACTTCAAAAGAATTACCTTTGTTATCTAAAATGCTCAAAATTTTATATTTAAATATGTCAATATTAATGTAACACAGAAACTAATATGTGAGTTCCCTTTAACGTAACAAATTACCTACGAATCAAGGAAAAATAGTAGTAGCGCAACTGGTATCACTATAACCCGGCAAAATGTTATACGCGTTGGTTGTATACGTGACCATATTGAATGGCGACATTCTTAACTTATTAGGTTAATAGTAACCTTATAATTAGTTTGAAATTTCATGTTTAATCCCATAATATGATTGAGAACCATAGTAGAAGGATAAAATATTGCAATATAACTTGTATTTATAATTTAAAAAATAGTTTTGGCGCTTAATATTGACACAATTTAGGTCTTACCTGTAAAGGTTATATTTTCCTGTTTTCTAGCACTATCACTATTACAACCTAAAGCGGAGCAGTGCACCATGATTTAAATGTTCAAATAGTTCACAATTACACTAATTAAACTGTTAAATAATTGCACAGTGAGCTATACTTCACACAACAAATTTCATCCACGTATTTGTTTAGCACCAGACGCTGGTGATAAACAATCCCCACTACCAGTTTCACCTATATACGGTGACAAAGACAAAAAAAAATTATGCCGTCTTCTTCTTTCCTTTGGCAATGTGTATAAGTTTATCTCTTTTCCTCATGTTTGACGGCTTTTATAGCCCATCTATTCCATTCTATATCTATGGAATCACCCCTATAACTAGCGGGTCGTTAGTGGAGCGGCTCTGAGACAGTCTCCGCCATTTTTTTTGACGCCATTTTGCTTTTGGGTGCATGTGTGTGTGTCGTGTCGTGTCATTTCATCATAGAAGTAGAACGCACACATTTGCATTTCATTTTTCATTATTACATTGTTGGTTTGTTTAAATCTCTAATTTATCTTCAGATTTTATGTGTTTTAAGCATGTTTTTTAAGATTTTTGACACTCACTGTTCTTGATTCAATAACAGTACCTGTGTGTACGAAGGGATTCGGCAGTTTTATCGGTTTGTTTGCTTGTGATTTTCTAAACTTAATAACTTTTTGACCTTTCATTGTTTCATACTATTTCATGCTAATATAGCTGAGCCCACCTGGTTAGCTACCATAATCTTACTTAAGTTTATCAGATCACCATGGTGACAGTACAACTTGTGCAGAGTACAACTTGTTACTCTGATAATCAGACATCCAGCAACTCTCTTGTAGGCAAATCCAGGTGAAGAACGCTTTCATCTTTGGCCTAATAGTTATTTACCAAAATGTATGAAGTTGAACTTTCCCATACTAAAAAACGAGCGAACTTTATATTGTTATGAATCCACTAAAATATTTTACAGACCATCGGCTTCAACAGAGGTTACATTTCTGGATGCACATCAATTTTGAAATCGATAAAAACAACTTATGAACACAGAAAAACTAGTGTTATTTTGAAACACAAATACTTGAAGATGAATATCTTGAGTTGAGTATGCAATAAATAACTTCCTCCAAGTGAAATAAATTCAGGAATACTTAAAAATCCAATAATGATAGGTGAGCAAAGTTGTGTAATATTTTTTTCATTAAATAAACAATAGTTTAAAATTAATTTAATATTATGTTTTCCATTAAATAACCTACACTATGTTGTTGTTCAAAATTACATGTAATTTTTTTTTAGATTGAATGAAAATGAAAAACACTTCTTCTCAAAAAGAGTAGCAAAGCTCTGCTAAAATTGATCTTCTGATGGTGCACATGTCTGGGCGCAAGGTGACTTCGGAAGCATAGAGAAGCTCGATATGTTAGAAGCTTTGGTTACTCACCATGGACCTGAATTTCATTTTATCAATTTTATTAATATGCTAAGAACATAAGCCACTGCACAAGCAATGAACAGGACATGAATAACAGAAAGTGGGCTGTCAAAAGGTGATTAATTTGTTTTTGACATAAATATGTTTGCTTATTAACCCCTTGTTTCTGAAAGGCTAATCAGTGATAAAATTAAATATAGTACATTCAAGATAAGAAAGTTCCCTTGACAAATCGATTTTTTCCGTTTCATGCATACTAATTTCCGTGATGAAAAAAATAATTTATCTCCTTAGGTTATTTTTATCAAAAATGTAATAATTAATTCCACATTAAATAAAAACAAGAATATCAGCCTAATTAAATAAAATTATAATTCTAAAATTTAAAAATAAAATGTTTGTGTAAAGTATAAGTTCCGATTCATGACTCAAATAAATACTTAATTAAACAAATATTTTATCAGAATTATAAATAATTATATTTAACTGGATGGGATATTTTGGGATGTTGCCTTGATATTAGGACACCTAATTTTTATGGTTGTATCATATAGAATAGCTTTAAAATTAACACTTTTTATTCATGTCAATTTTCTCTCAAGTCTTATAGTTTGCGAGTAAATAAGCTTTGAAAATCACAATAGTCACGACGAAAAAAAAAATGGGATGTTACGTTGCTATTATAACACCTACTTTTTATGGTTATATCAGAAAATGACTAGAACGTGATGAGCAGATCAATACACACTTGTTCACAGTGGCTTTCTATTTCTTGTGTTTAGATTATGAAATCGAAAATTGGTACCAAAGGTTTTATAATTTTTATAGACAAATCAAATTTTCATAATTAGACTGTTCAGCTTAAATCAATATATTAATTTAGTTAAAAATATTTCTTAGAGAAACCTTTGCTTGTGAATTATAAATAGCACCAACTGAAGTCCAAAAATACTTTCTATACTAGCAGCCGAAACCCAGCAGTAATAGCCAATTACATGACACTGAAAATAACTAAGTAAATTTATCTTGCCGTATCAACATAGTAACATGCTTGAATTGTTTTACTACATATACAACAGAACTAGGTCTGTTCGCGAAGGACTATGTTGATCCCACAAACGTGCATCAAGTGTAATACCCAAAAATTTTGTAACTACAATTGATGAGTTCAACGATTCGATTGTATCCACTTTCCTTACATTTGGCCATGAGAATTTAATAAATCTAGTTTTATTTGAGTTTAGTGAACCAATTTGGAACATTTAACTCTGACACAATTATTTAAGAGAATGTGAAAGTTTGATAAACATAATTTTAAAAGCATTACAAAAGGAATGGGTATGCCATTCCTTTTAAATGCTTTTTCAAACTCTAATTAAAATCATTTATATGAATGAATATCATTAATTGATGGAAAACATTTCTTATTGACCTTAACATATTCATCAAAATTAAAAACTAGATTGATTTGTTTGGTTAGATTACCTACTATAAAATTAATTGCTTTTAATGTTAACTTCTTCAAAATGTATTCAAACGTTTTAAACTATTTGCCATTGTCTGCAGAGTTCAATTCTTCAATCTGAAGTTTTGTAAATAATCAATAAAACAAAATTATTTTCAAAAACAAAGTAATGTCTTATATAATTATCTTTTTTGTATCAACAGGTGTACAGATATTGAGAAGTGGAGAGACTAAGATCAGATGGAGAGGCAGGTTATTTATTTTTACTAGGTTTTTCACTGTTTTTCATTTTAGAGTCGTCACACTTTATACAAATGCTTATTTATCTTTTCAGAATCGCAGAGTAAGCACAGCGTTGCATGGCGGAGAATTGTGGGTTCTAATAAGTTCCATTGTGTACGTTTTTGTCATATTGTATGTTAAATTCAATAAAAAGATAATCGCATTTCGTTGTTTTGATTTTTAATAACCTAAAATATTATCAGAATTAAAAAAGTAGATTAGGGCTGTAAATTTATATCGATAATTTTCAGTATGTCGATAATAAGCAGTCGATAGTTTTGCAGCACTATCATTACGGAGCTGTCATTTCACTACGAAACGGCCGCTAGAGGGGTTGATTCCTATCTGTAACAGTAATATAATTTGTGGACTGTTGTTTTTGATCAAAAAAAGCGGTAAAAGTTCGGTTAGCAATATAACAATAATAAAAATACTCGATATAATTAGTAAAATGAGTCTTTGGGTTGATAAACATCGACCGCGAGATCTGTCTAAATTAGACTATCATAAAGATCAAGCTACAAGTCTGAAAAATTTGGTACAACGTAGTGATTTTCCACATTTACTTGTGTATGGTCCGTCTGGAGCTGGGAAGAAAACTCGTATTATGTGTTTACTTAAGGAGTTATACGGTTCTGGAGTAGAGCGGCAGCGGCAAGAAACAATGCACTTTACAACTCCTTCAAATAAGAAGGTGGAAATCATGACTGTCAGTAGTAATTATCACATTGAGGTTAATCCTACTGATGTTGGTGTACATGATCGTGTTGTTATCATGGATTTAGTTAAAAATGTGGCCCAAACTCATCAAATAGACTCATCAGGGCAAAGAGAGTTCAAGGTGGTCATACTAAATGAGGTGGATGACCTAACAAAGGATGCTCAGCATGCTTTACGTCGTACCATGGAGAAATATGTAGCGACGTGCCGTATAATCTTGATTGCTAATTCAATATCTCGTGTTATATCTGCTGTACGTTCTAGATGTTTAACCATTAGAGTTCCTGCACCATCAGAGACTGAAATTACGACCGTATTAAACTCTGTGTGTAAAAAGGAAGGCTTGAGCTTGCCTCCAGAGCTGGCTATGCGAATAGCAAAATGTTCAGACCGTAATTTGAGACGAGCATTACTTATGTGTGAAGCATGTAAAGTCCAACAATATCCATTTACACCAGATCAGAAAGTATCAGAACCAGACTGGCAAATATTTATTAAGGATACAGCTTCAATGATATTAAGGGAACAGTCTCCTAAAAGGTTACTTGAAGTTAGGCAAAAACTGTATGAGTTAATCATACATGGAGTGCCACCAGATTTGGTGTTTTCTGGTCTCCTCTGTGAGTTGGTCAAGAACTGTGACATGGCTATGAAGTGCCAAGTTGCATCCTATGCAGCCAAATATGAACATAGAATGTGCCTTGGTAATAAACAAATTTTCCATTTAGAAGCATTCATTGCAAAATTTATGATGATCTATAAGAAATTTGTGGAAGAGTCTATGGGTGATGCATTTTGAAACAATTGCAACTTTGAGACAATTGGAAGGTATATTCTTAACTATTTGTGTTCATATTAAATTTTCAAGCCGATTTTTGTTTCTTGTGACTTCCCTCTAAATTATTAGTGTTAAATGATGTCGTAGAATTTTTTCACTTCTCTTATGCCTAGAAATGAGAATATTTACCTCTAACCTGATAATAAAATCGAAATTATGTAATTTTAAAATTATAACAACATAACAGAAAAACATGACAAATTCTGAGGTCTATAATTTAGTAAAACTTTAGAGTACAGACATATTTAGCTAGGTTATTCCATGAAGACAATAGGACCATTTTCAACAGTCCCTAGTCAAATATATGCTGCATTTAACAGTAACATAGCAACATAAATGCTTTCAAAATACAATAATGATATATTTTTTATTATTCTTTAGATATTGTTTTTATGTAGGTACTTCTATCCTATGTGAATAATACTTGAACATTGTTAAATATTTTTATTTCATCATTTTGAATGATGATCAGGGACTGATGTACAACACAATAATCAGGACAGTTTACTTCAACTTTTATTGAAATATTGCATTTAAGATTTCATTTAATATTTTAAGTATAATATTAACTGCCTATATTGCAACATGATTGCCCAATATTAATTCTAATATTTTATAAATTATATAATAAACTGGTTTGCCAGGCGCGTGGGGCAGTGGGGATTGCTTGTGTGTACTCTTGGGTTGGCTCCAGGATATTGCATAATGTTATTATTATGTTAGCATAGTCGAGGTGTAACAAGAGGGCCTGCAAGAGTGATTTTAGTTTGGTAGTAAGTACTGAAGTCACTTGTGAGAAAAAGTAATACATACTTGTTGTTTATAATGCATGAAATGCAATACCTACGTTATAATACTTACCGAAGTTAGTGCTCAGAGAGAACAATAACTAGATGACGTAATATATTTTTTTGATTTTGCTGATAATAGAAATGAAACACAATCTTGATTATTTCAATAGTATTTATAATAGAATCTGACAGGTACTGTACTCGCAAAAAGTCTAAAATTGTCTACAATTGAATGCATCAGTGCAGCAGTTACTTCATTTGATAAATGATCCAAAATAGATGGCTTAGCTTCTAAAACTTTGTCAATGGCAATTACATCTTCATTACCTGAAACAAAAAATTATATTTCGTTAATACTAATCATGGACACATTACTAATTTACTATTGCGTGATTGTGACCATGTTTTGTAGTTTGCTTTTTTAACTCAAAAGTAGTCGCGATCTCTTAAGATGAAATCGTATGGGCCGTTTTTCCATACTAACGTAGTCCCCCCCTGTTTCCTTCCTGAATAATAGGAATATTTGCTCTTTGTTTTCCAATAAAATCAAAAGAGATTAATGGCCGATTTTACCAACCTTATCTTAGCATAGGAAACTCCTAAGACGTATGCTGTCACTTTTTGTCTTTAATAAAAAGAATGTGACAGCATGCCACCTAAGAGTACCCTAAGCTAAGAAGAGGTTGGTGAAATTGGTGAACTTTCAAAAATTCAAAAAATCGGCCCCAATTTTCTGCTGTATTCAAACATCCAAAAAACAAATTGAACAAGATTATATTATCAAATAAGCAAATCATAGGTACACTGAAAAAATCTTGCTTTAATTTTTAAAGCAAAAAGTTATTAAATCGGTCAAGTTTTTGGGGAGAAAACAGGAGACTACGAAACGTATATTTTGTGTACTTTTCATAGGTATTTTCGGTCCGAGAAGCAGTTGTCCCTATCGCGCTTAGTTCAGTTGTTCGGACCCATAGCGCGACAGCAATACATTTTACAAATACCTATTTTTGAATTCTCTTGACCTTGATGTTTCCTCTTAAGAGTCCTGTCACAAAATCGCGTCGCAACTGGCATCGCCCTATAGATCTCCATATAGATATATCTATCCCCATATAGATCTCCATGCCCTTTAGTGAGGAATTTATTTGTATTGAAAATAGACACGCGTACAGGGTAGTTATAAGAAGTGAAAATCAATTGGAGAGTAAAAAATCAGACACGCATTGTTTGCTTTATCTAAGTAGTTTTTTGTTATCTCAGATAACAAAAGCCTATTTTAAAAATTCGCGAAATTTCAAATCAATCTAATGTCGCAAGTTGCTAATTACCTAAAAATGAAAACACTTACGTGTGCAATATTTTTTGTAATCTGCCAGACGGTCTGTCTATCTCTTAATTTGGTTATAAGCCATACACAAATACGTCAAAATCTTGACTATAGTAGGGGAGCGGACCCTATCTATATGTGCTTAAAAACTTTTCAAACACAGTTGATTGATGCTACTAATAGTTGCCGTTGTGTTCACTATTATTCTTTTTGTCGAAGGGAAGGAACTAGGGAAGGGAATAAGGGATAATATAGCGCCAGTTCAACTTACTCGGTTGCAAGAAGTATGAGGGTGTGCGGCTGTTCCTAATAGCTATTCTCTCGGTTCCAATTAGGATGTAATCTTCGTTGTCGATGCCATTTATCCCCCGCCATGGATAAGTGATGTTACTCTCAACTTCCTCTGAAATACAAGATTAATATTAACTTAGTCAGCTAGGGTGCCATTACATAATTTGGTATAGGTAGTTTATATCTTTTTTTTTGGTAGGGGGGAAAATGCTTTGACGCATTCCTCGTGGTCGAGATAAAACCACGAGGATAAGTTGGACTCCCCAGACCGTACTTGGCCCAGGCCTACCCACTAAAAACCCCCCCAGCAGCTCCTCCGTTCGTCACAAGACAGGGGGAAGGGGCAACAGCCAGGCCTTATTCCCGCTGAGCCCCTGCCCGTGATATGTCCGTTGCGAAAGTCGCCTCTGCTCTGCTACCATAAAAGGCAGCCGCCAGGAGCCGGCTTCCGGCGAAAGCCACACCTCTTCTCACCACAAGAAGAGGGGACTTCACCCTTCCCCGCATGAAACGGGAGGCCACACGAAGTGACCCGCCGGGTTGAACCCGGCCATCCCACGCCCCCATCCTCTCGTCAGACTGTTAGCTCGCGGCAGAGATTCTGCCGGGTTGCCCAGGGTGCACCACGAGGAGGTTGTCTGACATTGCACCCCAGGTAGTTTATAATAATATCTAGAATATCTTGTTCAAACATCAAAGCTAAAAGCTTAGTGATGTAAGACCCAGACAAAATCAATACGCTTTAGTCAGAATTAGAAGTATTTATGTTCCTATCTGATTAAGTATTTATTTTTATTTGAGTATATATTTAACCACAACTGTAGTAAGTATCCCTGGAACTTAAAATTGCGACACGCAATTTTTTTGATTTTCTCCCGAGAAACAAGTAAAAATAAAGCATGACAGATTGAGTTCGTGGACAAGTCCCTTGCATCAATCTTTGGAATTTTTCGTATGTTGAGTGACTTGAACCACTGATTGATAGCACCATAGATTTATGCTTAGTTCCAGTCCAATAATAAAGATTTAATTGGTATTAGTGAAGTGAATCAAAAGTTAATAGATATCATACATTGGTAGGTAGGTAACTGTGTGATAGAAGAAAAAAGTAGCTTTAAAATAAAGCTCAACATTGTAGTTTTATTTTTTGATGTAGATTTCTCAGCTTCCTGTAGGAATTTTGAAAAATCCTTAGTGGCTGCCTACATAACCTAACGAACCCTGTACCGATTTTCCTGCTTCTAGAAAGTTCCAGTAGTTTGGGCTCTACGTTGATACTACTGAAGATACTACTTCTATACTGGGTGTTAGGGTTGGGTCTTTTGATACTTAACCTACGTGATATACATTAAATTTCATCGACAAAAATCAACTTAGGGTGGGGCGCACCCCTCACCCCACGAGAGGGGGGTGGTTTAAAAATTTAGTGTTTCTGTTTTGCCTTATGTTCGTAAAATCAGTTTTTTTTTTCATATTTATTGTGTGTATCTTGTTAAATTACATCTCATTTTAAAGCTTATTAAATTTACTATCTTTTGATACCACATACACTTACAAGTCAGAAGAAAAAAAGAGTTAATTTTAATGACTTAGAAAAAAAAACTTACTTTTTTGTCGTATCTTTTTTAGTTTTTTGTCATTAAAAAAAAACCAAGTCGTTAACAATGATTTTTTTTCTTCTTAACTAGTAATATTTGAGTTTATCTTTCTAAAGATACTAAATACAATAGTTTAACTCTTAAGAAACAGCCCTAACTGCTAATCTAAAATGACACAAAATAAAAGACAAAAAAAATATTTTAACTTTTTTTAATTACATACGTAGTTTTGCTGATTTACATTTATTTAAAATCAATGTAAAAATTGTTCAAAGTGACCACCATGCTCAATGACACACACAGACGACCTTAGTGCTACTTGCTGGGTAGCTCTTCTTACCATAGCTGTGTCGGCTCTTATTTCGTCAGCTACGGTCATAATTGTTTCTAATAACTCTTCACGTGTTTCAGGCACCTCTAAGTAAACTCGCTCTTTCATGGTCCCCCACAGAAAGAAATCTAACGGAGTTAGATCAGGGCTACGAGCCGGCCACGCAATTGTCCCTCCTCTTCCAATCCATGGAGTGTAATACTCGTCCACATGTTCTCGAACGTTACGAGCAAAATGCGCAGGAGCTCCGTGATCTGTGTGTGTCATTGAGCATGGTGGTCACTTTGAACAATTTTTACATTGATTTTAAATAAATGTAAATCAGCAAAACTTCGTATGTAATTAAAAAAAGTTAAAGTATTTTTTTTGTCTTTTATTTTGTGTCATTTTAGATTAGCAGTTAGGGCTGTTTCTTAAGAGTTAAACTATTGTATTTAGTATCTTTAGAAAGATAAACTCAAATATTACTAGTTAAGAAGAAAAAAAATCATTGTTAACGACTTGGTTTTTTTTAATGACAAAAAACTAAAAAAGATACGACAAAAAAGTAAGTTTTTTTTTCTAAGTCATTAAAATTAACTCTTTTTTTCTTCTGACTTGTAAGTGTATGTGGTATCAAAAGATAGTAAATTTAATAAGCTTTAAAATGAGATGTAATTTAACAAGATACACACAATAAATATGAAAAAAAAACTGATTTTACGAACATAAGGCAAAACAGAAACACTAAATTTTTAAACCACCCCCCTCTCGTGGGGTGAGGGGTGCGCCCCACCCTAAGTTGATTTTTGTCGATGAAATTTAATGTATATCACGTAGGTTAAGTATCAAAAGACCCAACCCTAACACCCTGTATAAGAAGAATATAAAACTACTTGAGACTGATAAAAAATGTGACAATATCCATATACATAGAAGTAGCTTGGCATCATCTTATCTTCTTCTTATTACTATATATCTTATATATAAAAATGAAACGCTGTGTGTTAGTTTCGCAAAAACTCTGAAACGGCACGACCGATTCTTACG
The DNA here is from genome assembly GCA_963935595.1 of Schoenobius gigantellus. NCBI lineage: Eukaryota > Metazoa > Arthropoda > Insecta > Lepidoptera > Crambidae > Schoenobius > Schoenobius gigantellus. The sequence continues at coordinate 23,089,926 of OZ012553.1, read as the reverse complement.
AAATTTTCCGTGTATGTTTGAATAGGTCCAAGGAAGGTTTAAACGTAATTTAATTGGACCCAGTAGGTGGCGCTGTGATCGGGCAGGACAACGTCTGCCGGGCCCACTAGTTTATAATTTTTTTTTCTTGTAAGTATTAATTTATTCATTTTTATGATAGATTTTATTAGAGTCGAACAAAGAACCTCCACATTTTTTGAAGTCGGTTTAAATACTTACGAATATCCATAGTGATGTATGCCACGAAAGGTTCTATTCTGTTAACCATTTTCATGTTGAGCTCCCCTGTCACGTGTAAGTCACTGCTGAATGTACTGCTAGTTTTGCCATTAACGTTAAAGCTGTAATAAAAAGAGCAATATGAATAATACTTACTATGAAATCTATGGTGCGAATTTGAAAATATTTCTATAGATAACGAAGTTATAGAACTTTATACCAATAACTATTATAGTATTGCATATATTATGTTCATAGCGTCGGTCCCACAAAGTCGGTCCAACTTTGTGGGAGGCCTACCAACACTGCGACTCCCGGTACACGGCCCCCACTCGAGGACCTTTCCGCCCCAACGGCCGTCAGTCCTACGAGCGATGTGTCCTGCCCACTGCCTATTAAGGTTGCAATTCTTTGGGCTATGTCGGTAACTCTACGGATGATGATTCTATGTTCTTCTACGGATCTCATCATTTCTGATGTGATCCCATAGAGAAACCCCGAGCATAGCCCTCTCCATTGCCCTTTGAGTGACTTTGAGCCTTCTTATGAGACCCATTGTAAGCGGCCACCTCTCAGTTCCGTAAATCATCACTGGCATGGCAACACGCACGAATTGAAGTCTTTCGTCTCGAGAAGAGTCGTTTCGTCTTGAGTCTTGACAAGACGAGAATTTAATTAATTTATATATTTTTATAAATAATAAAAATAAGTTGGGGCGTTTGAGATTTTGCGCTATTTAATTAACACGTTGTGCAAATACATAACACTAGCTTTCCGCTCGCGACTTCGCCCGCGTTATTTTTATTTTCCCGTGGGAATTTTTTCCCGTAGGAAAATTACCCTATGTCCTTCCCCTGATCTCGAACTATCTCTATACCAACTTTCATCAAAATCGGTTCAGTAGTTTAAAACCTATTTAATACAAACAATCAAATCATTCCTCTTTATAAGTATAGATAGATACGAGTACGTCATTGCACAGAAAATATGTAAGTAGATTTAAATAATCAAATTCTCAATCTGTAGTTAGTACCTTAAAAAATCACTGGCTTGTAAGTTTTGTTCTATATTTTGATTCTATAGAGTTAAATATAATATTTTTAACATCACGCGACTTCTCCATTACCTACGCGTACGAAGAGATGGCACACTCGCAACAAAACCCTACACTAAGCTGTCTGACCAGCGTGGTATTGTAGGTCAATTTCTCCAACGTAAATCAATCGGAGATTCGGAGCACGGGCACGTTAAGAAATTTGTGATAAAACTCAAGTCATACGTGTCTCAGTCTTACGCTCGTATCTATAGACAAGTCAAAGTAATTACTTGAGCAACGGCTTAACTAGCCTTTGGAAAGACGGAGGAGCTCGAGATTTTGGCACAGAACACAGAAAGAGGTTAGAAGGGCTATGTAGGCGGGGCACGCTAGCCACAACTATGAGCAAATGCTCATAGGGACAGGGAGTGTATCATGAAGCGCTACGTTATAAATATTAAAAAATGCCTTCTTATGCTATAATTACCTGTAAAACAAGAAGCTCGGTGTCAAGTGTAGTTAAAGAAGGAATTTCTTTCTATCAGTAAGTAGTAAACTTGTTCATAATAACTATTTTCAGTAAAAATCCACCAAAACTTGATCATAACGACAAGTCACAATATTTTTCTGAAAAATATACATCACTGGCAATGTACTCTGAACTAAACTTCATATAAAAATCAAAATGTAGTATGAAAAAAGGTCAAACTCACACTTGGCCATTTTTTGATAAGTTCATTATGTGTGTCCTCATTAGCTGTAAGGAATTACGGGGGTCAAAAATTTCGATATTTTTTAGCTCCGATGCATCGTTTTCGAGATATAAACATTTTTGTAAATATCTTTCTTCAAATTATGCAAGGTTCAAATTCATCACGAAAACAGTCGATAATATTCTATGTTATGTTTCTTTCCCCATATTAATAAGCGGAGTGATTCAATCAATATTCTTACGTAGTAGTACGGTACTATTCATTGTACCGTACTAATAGGTATAATTAATGTCATCATTATTATTAGGTTTTCAAAATATGCCAAATATTAAAATTGCTGTCAATATTTAATATCGATAACTATTTATCGATGTCAATCACTAAAGTAATGTAATTTGTTCACGCTGCATACCACGGCTCTTCACGGCAGTGAGTTTCTGTGTGAGTGAGCGTCGTGATTGGTTCAGTCCGATTTTGCGCGAAGATTAGTTCTCTTGATTGGCTATCATTGACCTTGCGCGGGCAGCGCAAGCTTTTGTTTATTGGTTAAAAAAAACTAGAAAAAGAAGTGGGAGCAAAACTTGCGACAACGGTTCTCGTAAAAACGGTGCATGATTGCCTTTCTAACGTCTTTCTGTTTTCTGTGGTTTTTGGTCACCCATCTCGTGACGGACCATTGCAAAAGCGTAATCGCCACTATCACAGGTCGGACGCGCGAACTACTGCGCCACCGAACGCAATAATAAGACAATTTTTTTATTGTCACAGTACTTATTTTATAAAAATCACAACTTAAGTAACGACTTTTACTCAAGTAATTACTTTGACTTGACTACTGTAGTATTATATTATCTGTGACTTGACTAAAGATACGAGTGTTAGGCTAGGTCACATTTGACAACACCCATGAGACACGATTTCTTGCTTGACATGACTATATCGCAGAGTGCCATATTTTTAAAAAGTTTAATGTCTATGGTCTTATTATTACAGACCGGCAGACGGATATACGTGCAGACGGACAAATGGACCGACGGACAGGCGGATATACGTGAAGACGGACAGACCTATCGTCGTATAGACCGACAGACGGACGGACCAACAGGACGTTTAGACGGACAGACGACATACCGACATACTTTTTTTTGTGACCGCGTACCCGCCGTTGGCTAGACGGCGAGCGTGGAGCGGGGCTCTTCCGGTAGAGTGCCAGGCATACCCACTAAAACCCCCCCTGTTTTCCCTGCCCTTGTGGGCGCGCGTGGTAGGGCGCACAATGCGACACCACTACCCACGCGCCCGGGCAAGCTCAACCAGAGGCCCAATTCAGCTAATAAACTACAGCCGAATCGAAACTGAACCGTTGCGGTCGACCAATCGGAGCGCTTATATTGCCTTTCAACTGCTCGATGACGTGATAATGTGGCGTTCTGATTGGTCGAACGCAACGGTTCAGTTTCGATTCGGCTGTAGTTTATTAGCTGAATTGGGCCTAAGTGCTCGAGCTATCGCCAAGGGAGGATTGTCTGAGAACACCAGTCCCCTTAGCACGCTCACCAAAATATGATAATATGATAAAGCGGTTTATCGCGGTGAACTGTCAAAATACTGTCACAGCGATTAGTCGCTTTATCATATCGTGTTTTGGTAGACGTGCTACGGGGGCTGGACAATCCCCCAGATAGAGGGGCCTTAGGGAGGCGTGCACGGGGCCAACCGTGCACGCAGGCCTCCACGGCAGGGTCATTAGACGGGCATCGCTTGTGCGAATGCCCGCCTTCTCCTGCCACATACCGACAGACCTACGTAACCTACGTTATGGACGCACTGACTGACGGACAGACTGATGTATCGACAGACGGACAGACCGACAGACAGACAGCGAAGTGATTCTAAAAGGGTTTCGTTTTCTCCTCTTGATGCACGGAACCTTAAAAACGTCAAAATAATACTGTGCGACCACTAAAGCGACATGTAATACAGTTTAACCGCACTTATAAACGATCGCGACATAAAAAATCTTAAGAAACTTAATTCTCTGTCACTGCACTGACTCCCGTATTAGACAGGACTTGGAACGTCTTGGTTAAACGTCAAGAAGTTTTTTTCACATCAGTCACACAATATGCGAGACTCAACTCAAGTCCTGTCTTGGCAGCCAGTGCTCCGGCTTCTGGCTTCAAAAAACTAGACGTTCGCTTATGGGGAAATGTAAAATCTTTTACAACAAAGCTTTACAAAGTGTTGCTAACGATCATAAGTAGATACGAGTACATGTGAAACGACTCTTATGACTGAATGTTATTAAAAAGTAAATGATTTGAATTATGCCAATGGTGCCAGTGAGCAGTGGTATTAATTTGTAAACATCACTCGTTAGAATGTAGAGAAATGTTATAAACCGTTTACTGTTAACAAATATTATGTGTTGTGAATTGTGACGCCATAATTTACTTAATGTAAATAATATGTCGATACTTCTAACAAAGCTGCCCTGCGAGCATGGAACTTTCGATAAACAAAATTTGACAGCTAAGATCGACATAGGTACTGGACAAAAATCGATAAATTTGACAGATATTCCTAATGAGTGAAAAGGACAGATGCTTTTGTCGATCGATATAAGTCGATCGACAAAAGCATCTCGACAAGTCCATGCTCGCAGGGCACATAAGTTTCCTTCCACATTCTTCTTATCAGCTAAAAGTCTTCCTAATGGGTGGTTGACAAAATATTGAACGATTCAAAAGAGATTTCTCTTAACTTATAGGTATTTGAAGAAAAACTTTTTTGATTTTGACCTCCTTGTCTAAGGGGAAATCCGGGTCCAATGTATGTAGGACGTATAAGAGGAGAAGTGGAGGGTGGAGGTAATATGATCTACACCCCGTATCTCCATTATTGAGGTTCCAAGTTTTAGTCCTATCCTAACTTTGCAAAATGTAGGTAGGTATATGACGATACTATAGTATTTATCAACTACTATAAGGTACTTTCTAAACTTTGCAATTCTGCTGGACCACTCACGAAGTCTCAACAAAAATTGCTGGAGCAGTGCCAAACACACACTTTTGCTAATCTGACATCACGTTAGATGTCGAGTTAAAACAAATGTCGGCATTCTAATTCGTGGAGACGTGGAGACTGACATCGACAGCGATTCGTGACAAAAATGCAAAAAACCATTGACACTTTTGAAATTTTTATGACAAATAGACATTTCGATTCATTGTACATATATTTTAATCCTAGAAAAGGCTTTACGTGGCATATTATTATTATTATTATTTTAATACACTTCACAATCATATTTGTTTCGTTTAATTTTGTTTTTTTGTTTATCGCAGACGACTTAATAAGTATCTATTCTACAATATTATAATTTACCGCTCGAGCACCACAGATGAATGACTATGTAAGCACACATAGATTATATTTGTACCTGGTTTGTTTTTTTGTTAATTTTTTTTTATTATATTTCATTTATTTTTATCTTGCACGGCGAGTGCAAATGCACGGAAAGAAACGAATTTGTTCTTGTTATTTTTTTTTGTAGTGTGTATCATACCTATGTGTTAGTATTAGAATAAGTATGTTTACGTCACATACACCCAAGGCCTTACCATAATACCAGCGCTTCTGTGACTACCTTAGGTGTCGCAGAAGCTTTTTGCTGAGGTATGGTCCTTGTTGACTACACTAACTACCTATTACTGTTTAATTTAAATATGTACAAAAGAGTTGTGTTGTGTGTATGTCAATAAAATTCTTTCTTTCTTTCTTTCTTTCTTCTAATTCATTATGATTGGTGAGTGTAGCAGGTTTTAAATGGGAAGTTCAAGTTAAAGTTCAAGTTTTTTTTCAATTAATGTAATTTTCTCAAACATGCTCGAAAATGTAGGCATTATTGTAGTAAAAAGAAGACACAAAGTTTGTAATTCTTGGCTCATGCATATCTTTACCGGCCTAGGCCAGGAAAGTAAGTATGAAAATTCATTTTTGGCCGCTGCTCCAATGTTTTTTAATTTATCTATAACTTGAATTATGTAACTTGTCATACAGCCAATTGCTATAGTTGGCGGCAAGTAAGTTGGCAAGAACAGGGGATATTATTACTAATATTGGTTCGAATGGTGGACACTATAAATAATAATAATACTGAAATATTATTGGCCAGAATGAAATTAAATGAAAAGCAGTAACAATTTTTGTTGCACACAAGAGTACACGCGCAATATCAAAAAATCGATGCCAATATCTTGCCAAGTTAGGCCGGCAACTATACCACATTATAAAAAATGCACTCTTCGAGCATTTTAATAAAATTGTTGTCCTATTCATATACAACGTGTCTCATATCTCCCCATCAAAATTATTGCCAACCTAAAACTGTTCTAAAACTGAATTTTCATAAATTTGCCAATTAAATTCTATTGATATAACAACTTATTAAAGTTGACACATTTTTTTTCGGTTAAGTGAATATTATAATTTTTATGGGGAGTTATTATGAGGACAACAATTTTATTAAAATGTTGGTATAAAATCACACGAAAATATGCTTAATTTTCGTTGCGAGACAAAAAGTCATAATCTGAAGTATTACATTTTTTGCGTAAAATATGATTGGCTGTATGGGCTATGTTTCCTCTGCACTAATAGAAAGTTAAAAAGTATTAGTATTACTAAACTAAATGCTATGCTACTTTAATTAATTAATTGCTTGATTTGTTTTTTTATTCATATTATACTCATTTGTTTCCAATTCAATTCAAAATCTTTATTGCTTACCATAATGTGTAAAATAGGTGGTTCACAAAAAATAAGATCATTATGGATCCGTTGGGCACGCAATCGTTGAACAAGAGAGAGGAATCTTATTATTATTAGGTACCTACTATTGTTTTCAAACTCAAACTCAAACTCAAAAATCTTTATTCAATATAGACCTTTACAGGCACTTATTGACGTCAAAATAAAAATATAAAAATCTTCAACCAAGAATCTAATTAACTAAATTATTTAATCCTTGTATGTGCACACACCCCAACCATTATTAAGATGTGTGCAAATACAAGTCAAATGAAAAAAAAAAAAAAATTGACTCTACACCTGTTCGGAAATTGGGAGAGCCTTCTCAAGAAGAACAGGCAAGAAACTCGGAAGGTCTTGTATTTTTTTTGTCTCCTCTTTTAAAATGCCAACATTACAATATTATATTTCACAAACATTTTTTTTAATAATATAGAAATGCCTGTCGGTGTGAGTGGAACAGTTACTCGAATGAAATTTATCCCACTATCACAAAGTGTTAACACCCTTTAAACGTCAATTATCACATTTTTTGTCAATCCCAAGCAGTTTTATCTGTCATATAATCAGACACTTTATAATATGCTTTTTTCATAAGTGCGCCCTTGATAGCGACTTTAAATTTATTCAAGTTAAGTGCTTTAATATTATTTGGGATTTTATTGTAGAAACGTACACAAAGGCTTTTGAAAGAATTTGTTTTATTTACAGATCATAAAGCTAAATTATACGAAGATCACGGCAATTATAAATATTTGAATAAATAGACAACATTAAACAATATTTTAATATTAAAGGTTTTTATTTATATGGTATTATTATTACACTGAATTTCATAATTAATTCCAGTATTACGTCTTTCATTATTTCCTCGCAATTGAGAAAAGCACTATACATACCTCGGCGGGAATGGGATTGCCGGACCCGTAATTATTGTCAGCAATAGTGTTGAAAGCATTACTCGTCCGGCAATCCCTAACTTCCCGGCCTCTGCAGTAATGTACTATAATGTTTTTTTTTTTTTTTTTTTTTTTATTTATTCAATACGTTAACCACATACAATTTAAAATTACTAAATGCCATCAAAAGCCCTCTAGGGGCTTGAACGATGGCATGCGTTCCCAGCTCACTGGGCATTACATAGGTAAAAAAAAAAATATCAACAACCAACTATCATTCAGCACCGTCACACATTAGGAAAGTTTTAAGCACCTGTTTGATTTTCTTTCTATTACTCCTATCTGGAAGTTTTACAGGTATATTATTTAAGATGTCAGGCAGCATATACTCCCACGTCCTCTTACCGTACACATTATTCGTATTTGGTAATTTATATTTAGGTAAATAAGTCAGCGTACGTAGGTGACTTGGTCTCATATTTTTTACAAGCAATGGAAGTTTTACATATTTATCTAAGACAATAGCAATTTTAATTTTATTAAAAACCGACATTACTTGACAGTATTTAAACAAACCGTGTTCATCGTCCCTGAGTTTGTTTCTAATGTATATAGGGACTATTGTTTTTAACATGGTCACTTGTAGTTTATATATCTTATCTATGTATGTTTTGAACGTACGCCCATAACAACTTAAGCCGTATTCTATGATAGAATCCGCCAGCGCAAGGTATAACATTCTTAATGTTTGATATGGCAACTTATATCTAAGAATGGATAATTTAGATTGGATAGACCTAAGTTTATTCATTAAATATTCGATGTGAGGGCCCCAATTGAAGTGCTTGTCAATAATGACGCCTAGGTATGTATGTTGATCGACCACTTCCAGTGCTGGGCACCCACAATCAGCAGACCGGCGATGTAGGCACTGGTGATCATGCGCTATTATTTTAGGCGTCTGTATAGATGTTATATATGGCGAGCGTATATGTATTATTTTAGTTTTAGAAGCATTGATCACCAGGCCCACGTCGTGAGCCCACATACATAATATATCGAAGTAGTTTTGTATATTTGCTTGGGCGGCGACTATGTTTTGATGGTGAGCTACCAGACATGTGTCGTCCGCAAACTGGTACACAGATCCGTCTGGAAGTAATTGACACATATTATTAACATACAATAAATACTCCAAAGGTCCGGCTATGGAACCTTGGGCCGTACCGCGAACGGTAGGTATTTCATCACTCATGGTGTTATTTATCTTCACTTTAGTAATTCTATTGCAGTGGTAATCTTTAAACCAATCTAGTAGAGGGCCCTGTAGACCAGCTTGCTCCAAACTCGAATAAAGTGCAGGATACCTTAACGTATCGAAGGCTTTGCTGAAATCGATCATGGCAACGATCACCTGCTCGCGGGCGTTCAGGTAACCGTTGACCTCGTCGGCGAAGTTCGACAACAGCTGAGAGGTACTTCGACCCTTTTGAAAACCATATTGGTTGTTATTAATTGTGTTAAATTTATGTAAAAATTTGTTGATTTCGTTGCTGAAGTATCTCTCAACTATTTTGTCGATGCTAGGTAGTATAGTTATAGGTCTATAGTTAGTTATATCATTCATAGGACCCTTTTTATGAATAGGTCTGATAATGCCGATCTTTAGATCATTAGGATACGAGGACGTGGTAATACATGTGTTTATTAAGTGCGCTATGACAGGCGATATATTAGAATTTATACATTGTAGGTCCTTTACTCTTATGTTATCAATGCCAGGGCTTTTCTTTTTATTAAGGTGCTTAATAATAGTGAAAATAACATTGCTATTAGCTCGAGGCATTCTCATACATGCAGCAGGAACCATATGATATGAACTATAAGGAAGCAGAGAAATGGCACAATCATTACAAATATTTTCGACATTAGACTGGAAACCATAAGCAAATTTATTGCATAACTGGGAAATATCACATTTAAAATGCTTGCAAATAACCTCATCTATAGATCTATTTACCTTGCCACAAATTCTATTAACAATTTCCCAAATTTTTTTCTGGTTCTTAAAATTATCAGAGATGTCTTTTCGAATGCTGTAATTCTTTACTTTACTTATGTACTTATTAGTTTTATTCCGATATTTATTAAACAACAATCTGTTTTTAGAATTATTTTTATCCTGTTTCCATATATTAAATAATTCTTGTTTTTTTTTACACATTTCAGAGATTCTATTGTTTACCCATTTACATTTCTGTTTTTTATTTACATTTATATTACATTCGATTTTACAATTTTCATATATTTCATGAAATTTGTTTACAATGAATTTAAGAATTTTATGTGGTTCATGTGTTTCTAATGCCGGATTCCAGTCTATGCGTTGTAATTCATTATGAAGTTTATTGTTGTCCAATTTAACAATTTTTTTATGACTATTTAATTTAAGCTTGGAGGTGGTATGAACAAGTATAATGCCAGTTATATAGTGATCAGCAAGGTTGTTAGTTACAATTGAGGAATAAATGTCTTTAAAGCCAGCACCACGCACAAAGATGTGGTCAATACAAGATTGGCTTAAATTATCACTTTTTAAGTCTTCGCGTGTATAGTCATTTATTGCACTTTCTAAGCCAAGTTCACTTAAGGTATTGAGATATAAAGATTTGGCACAATTATTATTCATAATATTAATGTTTATGTCTCCTAGTAAAAGGTAGTTGTACGTACCTGGGTATGACCTAACCACCTGAGCCAATTCCTCCACAAATCGAGTTACGTTCAGATCCGGTGGTCTATACACGGCACATACACACATTTTTAAGCCGTAGTTTGATACAACCTCACCCATCAAACACTCAAAAAATTTTGTTGCAGTTGGAATTTTTGTGAAGCTTAGGTCTTCATGTACATAAAGAATCACACCACCACCCTTTCGTTGCGAGCGCAAGTTACAATACATAGCATAATGCGGCAACTGAAATAGGTTGATACAATCATCGGTTATGTTTACCTCCGTTAACGCAATCACTTGTATAGTTCGCGGGCTAGACGATACTATGTATTCTAGGTGACTAAAATTTTTTACCATTGACCGTATATTTACATGAAAAACGACTAAGTGATTGTGGTCACTTAAGTCTACACTGTCCATAAATTGCGTCCAATTTTGATGTTTATTTTCACTAATTGATTTAAAACTGACCATTAAAAAAATATATATGTTACTTCTTAGGAACAAGTAGTTAGATAGCTTTATTTTTCACTCGCCAGATGATCTATATCGCGTTCACAACGTATGGTGACAACCTTGTCACCTTCCTTTTTCCGCGCTAAGATGCGGCCATTTTTACACCAGACAAATTTGAAAAGCTCGCCATCCTTGAGTGTGTGTTTAGCCTTCCATAAAAGAAAAGCATTTTGTGGCGACAGTACTTCACGAACGTATATCTTTGTGTCATTGTTGTGACCGATTTCTCTGCCAGTTATTGTTTTATTTTTCGAGGCCAGCAACCATTTTTCACGACTACCCTCTTGCAAAACCACAACAATGGGGAAAGGCGGGGAATCTGCTTTCTCTAGTTGGTTGAGACCTTTTTTAACACGATGTGGCTTCCGATAGGCTTTAAGGATATTCTCAGGCTTTAGGTCAAAGGTCTTACAGACTTGGGCCGTTAACTCTTTAAGGTTTTCATCATTATGCTGTTCTATGCCACAAATTTCAAGCTGATTAATAACCAGATCTTGTTCCATCCCACATAACTTTTGCTCCATAGCATGATTACATAATTTTAAGTTGCTAATATGGTTTTTTAGATCGGTGCATTGATTTTCTAGGGATTTAACTCGAGTGTCATAGGATCTCATTTTATCTTCGTACTCATCCAGTTTATCCGAGAAAAATTGCATGTTATTTGTTATTTCAATGCGAATCGTTTCAATGACTTCTCGACGGATGTCCTTGACTATTTGGGCGTATACGCTGCTTCTTAAGCCATCCGTATCAGTGGGGTCATCCTCATCCGCCTCTGGGAGAATGTATGACTGGCGTTTAGACTTCACAGCCCCAGCACAAGGACGACATTTCCAGTCCACCGACTCTGTTGAGCTCAGGGCACTCAATTGTTCCGTAGTAATTGAAGCACAGGTGGCATGGTACCACTTACAACACTTAGAGCACTGCAATCCCGGAGTTCTTAATGTAACAGATTTTGAACATTTAGCACATTTTTTCGTCATTATAAATTGACTCGTAAACACTATCGCGACGTAGGATATTGACAGATAGATGCGTGCACGCGTCAGCGACGGCCAGCAGCGAGCGACGAACTGATGTAGTTTTTCCTGTCACTTAAATCGATGTCATGGTTCGTAAGAACAGATCTTTGCATGTCTAATAGTTAGATACTTGCCCGTATTGACTTTATTTAATGCTTTATGTACTTACACATAAAGTGAACAAAGGCGGACTTAATGCTATTAGGCAGGCATTTTCTGCACATATTTATATATAGTAGCCCGCGTAATTATAGATAGAACAATAAGCAATCTTAATTTATCCAAATGTGCTCTTCTCTGACATACCGTCTATCACTTAATTTAGTCCATTGCCCGCCGGTCACATTAGCACGTCTAAGTAAAAAGGACATCTGCTCCTGGGGCAGGGCTACTGCGACACTATTCACCAGGAACGGATCCACAGGCGTCATTCCTACGTGGCCCGCATCCATTAGGATGAAAAAGGTCCTCAAACCTCGCCTTAGGCACTCGATGTTGTCAGCTCTGCATGCTGGGAAGGGTACAGGTGAATCTGAAATCGATGAAAATGTTCTCAAGTATTGGCACCCAAATATTCTAAACTGATTATTTATTTTTTAACAAAAATAAAATGTAATCAAAGGTTAATTAAGAGGATTGTGAAGCTGTGAATTTTCATACAAAAAGCGATAACGCTTTTCTCCCTCTTTACATAGTCCAATTATTAAAATTTTTGGAAATGTTGTAGATATAATGAAGATCTAGGTTTGTACGTTGAAGTTATATTGCTCAGAATATAAATTGTTAGCATCTAAATATCCATATTTTACACTTAAAAACTACCCTGAGCATTTTTATCTTTTTTGACTAAATTATTCTGAATTACAAAAAAAGCAAAACGTACAAACAGATTAAGGTATACTGAATCTAATGAGACCAACACTGTCTAATTTCGTAAAGGTTTAGGGCGTAAAACAGATATCGCCCTAAACAATATTTCAATAAGAAATGTAGGCACTTGCCTCGGTCTTTCAACTCTAAGTGGTGTGCAACAAATAGCATTTTTGAATATGCCTACTCGAGCTATTAATCATCACTTCACAGTCCTCTTAATTGCCTAGAAACGGAAAACGGAGCTTACTGAAAATCTTATGGGGGTAGCGTTTAGGCGTACTTTATAACGAGATGCTATATTCTTTGATAAATCAACTTGTTGCATTTCCATCTAACCTGAGGCCCAATTCAGCTAATAAGCTACAGCCGAATCGTAACTGAACCGTTGCAGTCGACCAATCGGAGCGCTTATATTGCCTTTCAACTGCTTGATGACGTGATAATGTGGCGTTCTGATTGGTCGATCGCAACGGTTCAGTTTCGATTCGGCTGTAGCTTATTAGCTGAATTGGGCCACTGGCTGCATTATAAATATTGTTATTTGTCACATTTATTTGGTTCTTCCGTCATCAAGACGGAAAAAGTCGCGATGGCACAATGTAAAATAAAATAACGTGTTTATTATAAACAATTATAAATAATGATTATGCATTACTAACAATAAAATGCAGTCGAGAGGTCCGAAAACCTTTATTAACGTATAGGCACATGTGTAGTGCCTTTTTATTCATAATATTTGTAAAGGTGGGAAATTGGCGAAATCAGTGACAAAACTTTGTTGATTCATTTATCTGCCCTATTGACCACTTTACCACGTTACAACTTATCCATATTTTATCTATCCATGAAAGGTAAACAATATACTTTTAATCATAAAAATGTCCGAAGATTTGCAAAATAATTAATATTAGGTACAACTAAGTAAAGAAGCCAATGTTTATCACTGCGGTTATCAATATGATAGTACGTTGTTTTAAACGTCCCACCAGAAAGGCTCTACATAAAAAAGACGAACTACATTTCAAATGTATACCTACTCCCACTGCTAAATTGTAATTTCAATGCAGTTAGCGCGATTGCCATAAAACCTCTACCTAATCAATTATGCAGCTCGATGGCAACTGGCGTGCATTTGCAGTTTCAACGACTGCAAGCTAGATGCATGGTCGAAGTGCAGTCCTACTGCAGTTCGACTAACTGCTTTTGAATTGCTATAGAACTCCACTTTAGCTACAAGGTACCTAATGTAGTATTGGAAGAAATTGAATTTGTAGTGGATGAAGATGTTGTAATGCATGGTAAAACGATGTCTAAAATTGATCCATGTGCATATTATTTTTCAATATTCGATTCAAATGCGCTGCAGTGTATTGTTACCACAGAACAGATTTTTTTCTGTTCTGTGATTGTAACATACGCGCGACTGCATTGCGTCTGTATCGCATCTGCATCTAATATCGTATTTGCATCGATACCTACACTCGGGCATCAATGATGGCGCACACTGCCGCTAGACTCACCGTAGTAAGTACTTACCGTAGTACTCACATTATACCACGACGTTGCATCCTCGAGATTTATATATTAACCAGGTAGTCCACTTTCCAATGTACCGGGCACCAAGCACAATTTTAGAGCGAAGACATAAAAATAAAAAGATAGGTAGGTAGTTTTAGTATTATTCACCCGCTCGAGCGATGTTACGCCGTTTGACTCATTCGCTTTCTTTGTGCGGGCATCACAGCATCGAAATATTAAAGATCAAAGTTTTATTATTTTATAACCTTATTTTTAGTTTGTTATGTAGTTGTTATAGATACCAACATGGGTAAAAATAAAGTAACCCATAACAATATACTTGGAACACATTTGGTCTTTTTTGCAAAAAGTAAACTCAAAAACAGTGTTTTATCCAAAATTTGAGTTTGGCAAAAATGGTTGTGTTTACGACCGATTGCCATTTTTAATGAAGTGAAGTGTACATTTTAAAACGAGTAGTACTGGAAGTATGTAAGTTTTAAATATAAGTGTTTATCGTTTATTATATTGTACTATTAATAGACACGTTCTCATCTTTGCATTTCGTTCGTTGAAAGTATGACTTTATTTCGTGTTTGTTCGATACAGTTGATTATATTTAGGTCACTAATTATTTTATTGAAATTTATTGAGCAGCAAAGAGCGCTTTGCTGTTTATGCATTGCCTAACATTACTGTGTAATTAGAGAATATGCTTTATGCAGTGTTTAATAAAATGGTATCCGCAGAATACCAGCATCAAAGTGTGACTCTGTGACATTGCATATGTCAAGCGGGGCCTATATGGCCTAAAATCTATCTGAATATATATTTATATTTTTTATTACCTAGTGTTTGTATTTGTATTTTTTGCCAACCAATTAAACCAAATAAACGTCTATTCAAGCATTAATTCATAATAACTAACCGTGAATTGGCACTTTGAAACACGCCTTGTTTACACGTGTTCAAGTGTTATTATTTCTTTATATTTTATAGAACACTGTGCCTTGAAACTATGCTGCAATTATAACCACGCACAGTACTACGATGCGATTGTAGTCATGTTTTTTGGTCATATTTATTAGTACCATGACGCGATCACCGTCTCAACCACACACAGCACTTCGTGTCATGATCATGATGCGTTCATGACCTAGCTTATTTTTTCAACAGAATGTTATTATTTCTTTATATTTAATACAGCAGTGTGTCTTGGAACTATGATACGATTATAGTCACGCAAAGTACTACGATGCGATTGTAGTCATGTTCTTTGGTCATATAATTATTATATTAGTACCGTGACGCGATCACGGTCTCGATCACAGCACGGTCATGATGCGATAATGACCTAGCTTATTTTTTAACAGAATGTTATTATTTCTTTATATTTTATAGAACAGTGTTCCTTGGAACTATGATGTGATCATAGTCGCGCACAGTAAGTACTACGATGCGATCGTAGTCATGTTCTTTTGGTCATATAGTTACCTATATTAGTACCGTGACGCGATCTCGGTCTCCATAACAACACTTAGTGTCATGTTGCGATCATGACCTAGTTTATTTTTTTCAACGGAATGCTCACAGGCTGAGGATAGCCTCGCAGAATATTACTCGCCTCGCAGAATATTGCTAATGTTACTCGCCGACAAACTACTCAATAATTTGGTGTTTATGTTTAAAATGTATGCATTTTGTTACATAAATTTAAAAAAAAAACCATGAAGAGGATAAATTGGCTTCAGTCTGTTCACATACATGGGATGTTCAGTGAGTGATTCAAGGAACAACCTAGTAATGTACAGGTGATGACATCACAAGCACCAGCCGAGTGTCCCATACCATCCACTAGCTCTCAGGTACTTGTAAATGATGTTGACCCTCCAGCAACCAGTTTGCTTGAGAATATTTTAGAGGCCTTAGGGACCTCAAAAAGGACATAGGAGGGTTTCGGAACAAAAAACCAGAATGAAATCTCTGAACGTTGGGGTCATTGTGCGGAGGCTTAAATAAGGATTAATAGAAAGAGTAAGTGGGCAAGATCCTCATACCTGATAACTTTCAATTAGTTAAAACACCCAAATTGAATCCCGGAATCACTGCTTTGTTACTCAAAGAAATCAGCTTATACTGGACCTTCATTATGAAAACACGTTTAATCGAAGGAAATTAATAATGTATTCATTACATTAAATGTTTAAAAAGATTGAAGATGTACGAAGTGATTCATTTCTCTATGGCGAGAAGTCACTGATAAAATTAAAGCATCGAAGTCAGCAGAAAACTCGGGACTCCAAATCAAGAAAGTTCCAGCTACGAATACTTCTTCTTCTAATAGGCTTTAAGTCAGCCAACAGAGAAACTGGAAAGCCCCACCGCGTCAACTGCCACGCGCGTAGAGACGAGGTTAGGCGAGGAGTCACTCGTCGTACTATTAGTCTGCGAGGAAAACACCTGTAGTAGATCGATATCAGACAATGAAGTCTCGACCAAAGGCGCCGATCAAAATATAAAAAAGTAAGCCGGTAAAATTTAATAATTATTCTGGTAAATGAGAATATTTTATTCACACCTGAAAAAAAATACTATCCATCCAGTTGTATGAGAAGTTGTAACGGGTAAAGTGGATTACAAAATTCTTTTTTAACAAACCAGTATTTCAAAGATGTTTACCTATAAGTTCACGTTTTTCACAGTCAGATATTGTGACATTACGTTATGAAATTAAGAAGTTATACCAAATGGGAGCAGTAAGACGATACAATGACGGATTAGATCAATTTATATCTAACATATTTCCTACATGTAATGTTTTTTTTTTTCTTGCTAATAGTCAAAATTCGTTTGAAAATTAAAATTTGGGAAAGAAAACAAATTTAATCCTTGACTTACTGAAATAATAAGTTTTATTTGTTTATAAACAGCTCTCTTATGCATAAGCATAGGAGAACAATACAATCATAAGGCAGCCATCATAATAATAGCCAGATACAATCATATCCTTAGAGTTGTAAGTTAAATTAGAGAGAATCAGGTACCTATATTATACAAAAATCTATATAATCAAAGTGCAACTATATAATCAAGGTTCAGGTTTTTTTTTATCAATCTCGGTATCAAACTCATAAAGCTATCATCTATATTGGAAACAAAACTGGGTAATAAAGTAAACTAAGTGATAAGCCTTCCCCGAAGCGGTGGTTAGTGGATCGTATCCTCGACTTTAGGTTCTTGCGATCACGGGTAGGTAATGCTGTGCTCCAATTTCTTAGATTTTATATGTTTTAGATATGTTATTTCACAGAATTCTTCATTGTTATATTAATTGTTTCTTAGTTCCTCGACTGAAGGGTCAGGCAGTCAAGCCCTATGGGAACTGCCCTAGAGATTCATAGCACAGTATGGGGTTGAATATAATATGTAAACATGCCTAACGATCTTATGGTCAGGGGCTCTAACATTGGGTTCGTCAAACATAATTAAACAAATAAATTGTAAAATTTTCTTTTTTGTTGGATTGTGGGAATGACATATGGAGGAGAGAGCACCTACCTATTTTGTGTGCAACTGCTACTATTAATTCAAGGAAAACAGCCTTTGTGAGTTGTTTGCCGGAGAGTGATCAGAAACTTTATATGGTGAAAATCTGGAACTTGACATATAATGTGTAAATATTGTTCATTAATCCACCAACATTCCGCTTACTATCAGGGTTTTTAATGAAATAGGGGATGTAAAATACGAATTTGGAGAATATAATGTGCTTGAAAAAACCCTAATACCTAGTAACCAAAAAAAAAAAAAGTTAATAAATTTATCTGTTCTAAATCATAAAAAAAAATCAAGTAATTTAGAAATATATTAGATACCTTGGTAATTGTCGTAAGTACTTAAATTATTATAACAAATTGATGAATCGTTCGGCGAATCCTTATAATTTATAGCTACGTATGTATGTATTGCGTATCCAGAGCCTTGATCTCGAGCTGCAAACAAAACCTCGAAGGTCGTGTGTACTTAGTAGTAAATTCCAACGAAACTATTTCGTTATTTTTCTTAAATGAAATGCACGCAGAAAACTTCGTTAGTAAATATAAAATTACGGATTAATTTTTTCTAAGGTCAAGGTATTGGCAAAGGAATCATACCCATACTACCACAATATGAAATTCTCATTGTTTTTCAAGATGTGTTAAGGACTGACTTATCGCTTATCACCGTCACCAGTCAACATATGAATCTTTGGAAGTTCTACAATATATAATTAGTAGTTATTCTAGGTAAAAGTTTTGAATGTTTGGTTGAAAATGACAGAAGGTCATGAATAATTAACAATAAACAAAAATGTAAACGCTTTTAAAAACTGTACTCAACGAAAATCTTTATATGTCTATCAATGTATATGTCTCATGTTAAATGTCTTCATTTAGTATGATCTATTAATTTAAAATATGTTCTGTTAAATGTCTCTAAAAGTTATCAAAACAAATGCACTAAATGTAAAATCGATTTTCTTTAATTTTGTCTATGCACAAATTGCACAATGATCAAAGGTAGTTGCAATTGTCACGTGCAAAAATGACGTTGTTAAGGATATTTTGAAACTAATTGAAAAAGAATTACTGTATTAAAAAAAAAAGTTGTGATTTTTGTGTAGAAACAACAGTGAAACCAAAGTGATTTTGCAAAATTTGTGTTCAATAAAATTTCAAGAATAAACGGTGTTACAATCCGTAAACCTGAGGGTTAGAACAGATTTATTCTTATTGTCAAACCTTTCAATAAATTTGTTCAGAGTTGCCTTTTAAAATGGAAGACATTCGAACAGCTATTAAGCTGATGTCTAAATTCTGTTATATGGCGTTCATTGATTTATATGTCAATTTTTTTGTCACTACGCATCAATCGTCGAAACATTATCTTAGATTTAAATTTGAGCAAATAACTTATGAATTTCAATGTCTTCCCTTTGCACTTGATTCAGTTCCATACATTTTCACTAAGTTTTTTAAAAACCCATTTATCTCGTCTTAGAAGTGCTGAGTTTACTATTATAAATTATTTAGATGATTTTCTGTGCCTTGGAAATTCTTATCAAGAGTCTATCATGCGTAATACTTGTAAAACTCTTAACTTACTGATTTAGATTTTTTTATAAATTACTTATAAAAAAAAAGTCAACTTATACCGAATTAAAGACAAACTATTTTTTTCTCTCTCCTAATCAAAAATTTCTCAAAATACTCTAAACATCCTACCTGGTTAATATATAAATCTCGAGGATGCAACGTCGTGGTATAATTAATGGTTAAACAAACTTACCTTTGTGATGTTTGACCATAATTATACGAAACGTTGCATCCGAAGAGATTTATACTCCCTCCCTACCCATTATTTGCTGTGTTGCAAATAAATACCCAATGTTTTTGAGAAATTTTGCTCTAAAGGAATGAGTCAAACGGCGTAACATCGCTCGAGCGGGTGAATAATACTAAAACTACCTACCTATCTTTTTATTTTTATGTCTTCGCTCTAAAATTGTGCTTGGTGCCCGGAACATTGGAAAGTGGACTACCTGGTTAATATATAAATCTCTTCGGATGCAACGTCTCGTATAATTATGGTCAAACATCACAAAGGTAAGTTTGTTTAACCATTAAGTATATCACCGTAGTACTTACGGAGGCTGTGCTGCACCACTTGTAGCGTCGTGTGAAACAGCTTTAACAGGCTAAATTAGGATAATATACATGGTTATTTTTTTATCACCCTGGAAAATTTTAGGGACGCTTCAAGACATCCATTATTATAGAAAAAAATAAAAAATCTAAAAATGCTGCTCTCAACTAGTGCAGCATTTTTTGGATTTTTTTGAAAATTAGTATAAAATTAAGCGAGTTATTTCCCTTAAATTTTCCAGGGTGATAAAAAAATAACCATGTATATGTTACGCTCAAAGACCGATAAAGCTCATTGAGCGATAAATAGCTCACAACGCGTTGTGGTCACAGTAAAACATCCACATGGCGAAATTTGTGTTATGGCTGTAATGAAAACGCTCACGACGCGTTGTGGCAATCACAGAAACCATCCATCTACCATAACGTTTCGAGACTAGTAGGACCTATATCGCAAAGCACTGTGCGTCGTCGTAATCAAATATGGTTCCATACGCCTCATGGCTCTTCTTCATTGTCACAACGCGTCGTGATCGTATAGCATGTCAGCCACGAATTTTGCTATGTGGTCTTTTTGAGACTGCCACAACGCGTTGTGAGCGTTTTCATTAGAGCCAATACGAATTTCGCCATGTGGATGTTTTACTGTGACCACAACGCGTTGTGAGCTATTTTTGCGCTCAATGAGCGTTATCGGTCTTTGAGCGTACCTAACATATACATTGTCTGATTTATGAGCTACGACTCTTTCTTATTTATTGTAGACACATGTTTAATTTTGTTCCAGACCCCCCTTATTTTCTGTCTAAATTCCACACATCAACAAAATTCAGAAAGTTATTTAAAAGGATGTTAGAATCGTTAATAAATCATAGGTTCGTCCAGAACTATTCGCCCTATTCGCCCAAAACTTCGTCGGGCTTCACTGTAAATAATCTATCGAGATGAAAGTAAAGTAATCCGGTACCTAACAATATTTCTAGTTGTGTATCAAATCAACATTTACAGAATATAGTCAAATCGATCATGTGATTTCCCAATTTCTTTCAATCAGGGTTCCAAAAAGAAACGCTTATTAGTTTATACATTGTCTTTGAAGTTATACGTATATTTATCGATCCGTCTGCTTGACTCATGGACCCGATTATGAATCGTTATTATTTTATTCGGACGATTACGGAAATACGAAAGCTTATATGTATAAAACTAATACTAATTGAAAGCATTAACAATACTAATACTTATGATTTTGTCCCGCTCGAGGATCCAAATGAAGGTGGAGAAAATCTTGTTATTACTCTCGTATATACAAATAAATACTATACTGGTACATTCAGTGCCTACCTATAAGTTATTGAATGTGTTGTACATAAATTAGTTAATGCTACTCAAACAATTTCAACAGTTGACGAATATGTGATACGTTAGCAATGTCATCACTTGCATGTCTATGTAAAATAATATTGAGCATGAGCATCACAATAGTAGCTGTGCCCGCGACGTTTCACCTTAATTTATTTTTTCCCGACATCTTCAACAAATATCGTTAATGTACACAGAAATAAATACAAAATTAACAAATAATATACTAAAACCTTCCTTGAGAATCACGCTATCGAGTGGTGAAAACCGCTTGAAAATTGGTCCAGTAGTTTTTGAGTTTATCGCGAACAGACAGACAGACAGACGCGGCAGGGGATTTTGTTTTATAATATGTAAGGATTCAGTTTAGAAATATATTTATATTTAATGGTGTTGTCGTTTAAGTTACAATTAAAATTTTCCTCCGAGTTTTAGGTTGCTTAGGAGCGATTGCCACTTTTACAATCAGTCCGCCTTTTGTAAATAAGGATGTAAACAAATAAAGTTATTCATACTAGTGCTGTTAAATGCACAACTATTTATAGGCTAGATCAAATGATTTATTGGCTTAGAGGAGAAATCACTACGAATTACGATGTAATCTTCAGGGTTACTGTTATAAAAACGTTACACGATAACAACACGTATAGGTACATTGAATCCGTTTACTAATGAAAAACAACTCTATCCTAAAACTTGTCGCATCGGTACAAAGAATAAAGTCGAATTTGACATAGAACTAATAGATAGATTTTCGTAAGCTTTTATTTTGCGGAGTCCAATGATAAAGTCGCTCTAGCGGGAGGCTTTTCCTATTTCTACGCGTAACACGTCCTGTGTGCACACAAAAACAGATATAACCATAACAGGCCCTTTTGCAAGATTCTCTTTGCCTAAACAATGTGAATATTTGACGGTGACCCTTTTTAACGCTGGCGGAATATAAGATTTTTTTATACGTCAATTCCCACCAGCTACATAATATGGTAACTTATTCAGAGTATGGAATATTTAATATTAAAACGTGAATACTTGTACACGATCTTTGTTGTGGTAAAATTACGTAAAAAAATTAATTTGAAATGATTTTTTGGTGATACTTATAGGATTTTGGCAACGCTTCTAATCATTTAAGAACGGATTTCGATATTAAACGGATTCCACTTTAGACAGATTACTTTTTGGACGAAAGAACATTAAAACATCTTAACGAGGATCTTGTTAATAAGCTCGAGCGTCTTGAAAATCTCTGTATTCGTTTCATCCTTAATCTTCGGAAGTACGATCATGTACTAAACTTCTGCGCCAAACTTTACTGGCTTCCCATTCGCAAACGTAGAGACTTACGCGTTTCGACACATCTATACAACGTGTTAAGTAATTAAATTGCGCAAAACCTGTAATACATAATCGAGAGCAGAATCTTTTCCACTTATAAACAAAATTGGTCAAATTTCTATCTTTTTAACTATCTTTTTAAATTTACTTAACTACTAATACTTTACTATTACTAACGATCGAAAAAACCGACCCTAAATCCGTAATCAAAGTTTTGATGCCGAAGTTAGCTGGGGAGCGCGTCATGCTGTGTATACGTTGACGACAGATTAATTGATTTTGACACTGAAAACTTTTACAAAGGACTTAGAGATTAGCACTTCTGGTATTCTTTTATTCATACAGAAATACGAAATTTGTTTTTTTATGCTTTATACTATTACTCTATAATGTATTCTATATAATTAATATTATTATACACGGTGTTTCATAATAACCAATAAATAATCAATGCGTTAGCTAAAACTAATTATTAAATTGTGTTTACCCGTAATGACATTCAACCCAAAATTTTCATGTAAATCATAGACATGATGATGATACTATGATATACATGAAAATTTTGGGTTGAATAACATGATGTGTAAACACATTTTAATGCAAAACAATGCGTTATCTAAAACTAATTAGTTTTAGATAACGCATTGTTTATTTATTGGTTGTTATGAAACACCGTGTATAGTAGGTATTATTACCAAAATAAAATTCAAAAATAAAAATAGCGTGCAAGTACTGTACAGTCCTGTACAGACTTAATTTCTATATAGCTTTCGGAATTCAGATTTTTATGAACGCCCCGTCGCTAGTAATGTTTTCAACTGCAGAAAATTAGGCAAAATAGATAGACTTTCTGTCACGCTGGTATTTTGAAAAAAAAAACATACATTTTTGTGCTCAGACCTTGTTTTACAGGTTATTCACGAGTTAATAGTCGAACGCTTAACAATTTTAAAAGGGACGGGATTAAATTATACTAGGCCGTTTAAATATTGTATTTTACAAAAGATATTTTATGTAATATTGATACTCATGTGGAATTTGGAGTATTAATTAAGTACCTAGTAAAATTTCCGACTTAAAAGTGATAAACTGAAACTTATTTTCGCTGAGTGGTGTGTTATTATTTTCGGAGAGGTACAAGCTTTGAAGCCATTAAAGATTTGATGAGTGGTAAGAATTATAATAACGAGTATGAATCGGCTTCGGATTTTTGTGTTCACATTCATTGGAGAAAAAAAAACGAATGACAATCTGAGCTCAGATTTAGCTCAGATTTTAAGCTGAGTATTTATTTTGAATTATTTTCTTTATTTCATTATTGTGTAGTAAGGAAAGGTGAACCCTCCCACAGTGTCTATTGGTATTAGGAATTTGCGGAAGGCTGATAATAGTATTCCCACTGCGAATTGTGTTCATTTGATCTGATTTACACCTTCCACATCTATACCGACAAACAACCTATAACCACAGATAATATAATACTACAGTATAATTATTATAACCAATATTCGTTCGATTTTTTGCAATCGAATTGCTAAGTTAAGGAATAGCAAGTTAGGTATTTTTTTAGTTTATCGTAGACCCTTACGATATTTGAACAGTTTGTAATGTTTCTAATAAATATTTTGTTTTAAACTGATATTGTCTGCGTATTACTACTGCAGATATTGAGATAGGTTACCAATTCGATTCAATTCTTAATCTTTATTGCGAATCGTAATGTACAAAAAAGGTAGTTCACAAAATCAAATTTTATTATTGAGTTTCAAGGTTATCGTATATTTATTGTTGACTGGACCCAAGCAAACCTCATCTGGTTGCAGTTCACCCTCTGATCGACGGACGAACCTATGTTGATCCCCAATAACCCACTGTCCAACGCGGTGAGGGATGCCCCATACCTTCTTTCGTGGGATTCCCCGCTATATGCGCATATGGGCGATATGTGGGCATTTTGGGGCTAAAATAGTGGTTTATTAAGTCAGTAATAATCTACTCACTTCTTTGCATTCCACGAAACCTGAGAAACTGTCCATCACAGTACGAACACCAGAAAAAGAGAGCACAGAACACAAACCGAGCACAGACGAGCAACATGTTGCACTAATTGTTAAACAAAGGAACCGGTCCGTGGCATCCGCCTTATATACCGAGAGCTTTTAAATTCACAATAAAAAATACACAAAACTCACCTGTAGTTTACCGGAACTGGTTGCGTTAAACCTTTTATCAATGTCTAGGTTAAGATCGAAAGAGGTGTCTTAGGGGTAGGTCGCACGGGACAGCATTTTTAGTTGTCGAATAAGAGGTATTATTTAATTTATTTAGGGACAGTTTTCATTCGTCAAATAACTGTTATAACTGCTTTTATCCGAAAAATGAATACGAATGAATGATCTAAATCGTTTCAACTTTTTTGGTTTATTTTATTTGTCGCAAAAAAAATCTGCTGTTCCATACATCTAGGTTCAGTGAAAGTTGAACATTTGTATGTAAAAGCTGATTTTTTTTTGCGATTTCAAAGTTGGTCCCATAATGAAAGTTTTTCAGTTTGCTTGTCCGAACAAGCACACAAAATTTTATTTAGTAGGTAACTAAAAAATAAACTTGTATATAGAATCATACATTTAATTTACGCTCGCTCTATCAGACAATTGCAACTATCATCATCATCATCATCACAGCTTATATACGTCTCTATCGAAGGGCTTGAGTCTACAATAAGTTGGATGTTTAGGCCTTAGTCAACCACGCCGGCCTGGTGCGGATTTGTCGACTTCACATACACCTTTGAATTTCTTCGCACATGTATGCAGGTTGCCTCACGATATGCTTCTTCACCGTAGGGGCGTCGGACGCATTGGTACATGACAAGATCGAACCACGGACCTCCCGATTAGAGGCCAGCCAGTGCCGAGTCCACAGTGCCACCGACGATTGCAACTAACTGTTGGCTTATTCTACCACGACCATAAACTAGAAATTTGACAAAAAAATTCAATATACTCTTTCAGAGATTAACATTAACGTAGGGTATTCAAAAGAGCCTAAATTATAATTATATACTTACATGAAGAGATTGATAGAAAAGTTTTTATTTTATGATAATTAAGTCCCACGAATATACCGGGTGTAACGGAATACCGCAATAATATTTAAGGTATTCTTTGTATTTTTATTATATGGCCACTTTCGATTTAAAACGCTTAACAGTTCAGCGTATTAAATCAAAAGTAGGCATATAATAAAAATACAGAGAATAGTCATAAAACATTTTGTTTGTTAATCAACAACCTTAAATATTATTGCAGTATTCCGTTACACCCGGTATACACTAGACTATAAACTTAGTTCTAGCACTTGCGCTACAAAAATATTATTATTAGATGACTGACCTACAAATCATTGCATTAGATTTGGGAGGTCGTTCAAATACTGTCCATTACTTGTCAAGGCTTCAATTCACCAAGAAGATGAAGAGATTTTATTGAAAACTTTTGAGAAATGTTTGTCAAGTTGAATATTTCACATAAGATTAAGAGACCTTATCCAAAACTTTTGGAAAGGTCTCTTCTGCTCAGAAAATTCACAGATGAAATTGACGATCGTCTGCATAACAAATTATATAATTATATTAGTGACATTCATCGACTTCAGTCGGACGTTCGATATGTTACGTTATGACACCCTCTGTGATAAGTTAAAACGTTGCAGTGTACTGGTACCATTGCTGAACTCAATTCAAAACTACCATTCTAACCGTTACACCACTGTTAAAATATCAGACCAGAATAGTAAAATGATTCCAACCCGGAATGGCACAGCGCAGGGATCCATAATCGGCACGACAGAATATCTTATTTATGTCAATGGTATGTGTAATCTCATAAAAATGCTCCGTTTACCAGTTTGCAGATGACACAGTCTGGTAGCTGCAAGGAAAAATATGATGGAAGTCGAAAGATCATGTAGTAAGTGAATCTCGATACGTTATGTAAATGGTCGCACGGTGTGGCGCTTAACACATTGCCGCCGTATCCCGCTGCGGTGTACGGAGGGACGAAATCCGCATGCGGCTGCGGGGTCACGGAACCGTGCCACCGTACGGTTTGCTCCGTAACTCCGTCCGGAGCTGCGATGCACAACGCACCGCATCACCACATTATTTATGTCGAGATCTATTACGCGTATGCACGTCCTTTCTACGCAAAAATCCGTACGATACTGCGGTACAGTGTGGCATACCTCGCGGACCGCACCGCATCACCGTCCGGGAGTGAGTGCGGTGCCGTCGCGCGCGCCGCACAACCGCACGGACATGCGGAGTGAGTGTGTTATACCCTGCGGTTTTTGTATACAAATTAAGATTCTTCAGTCAAAATTAAAAACCGCAGCACCGCACACCGGAGCGGTGTCCGGTGCAATGTGTTATTGGCTGGTGGTCAACGCACAGAAAACCAAGTTAATGCACACACAGACCTGTCATAACAAAACTACTATCATAAATCAAAATTGTATATGTTTGTATGTGTTAACCTATAGATAATGTTAAACAGCACATGTAAATAGATCTAGTGATTGACGTCAGATTCTGTTGGGGACCACATAAAGATAACGTATGTGCTGAGCTAAGATCCATTTGCCGGTAGACTTTCTATATTCAAATACAAATTGCCATAATAAAGTACTAAGGATAATTTATATGCCTCTATCATCGGTTACGGACTTAGTAGTAATGGCAGAACATATAAGCCCTATAACATTTATGTGATATAATTTAAGTTCATGGCGGTTTCGAACACCGGACCTCCCGATTGGAAGGCAAGTGCCGAGTTTACAGCGCCACCGACGATCGTTGGCGCTATGGACTCGGCTCTCAGATAAGGTATTCTCCTTTATTTTAAAACGCATGTTGGAATTTATTAATGATTTAGGTCTGACACTTATTAGCATGGGTATGTAATAAAAAGAAGTTTTTTAAAATATATTCTGATAAAACTACAATACAAAGGTCTCTTAAATGCCATCGCATGTTATTGATGTGTACTTTTCTGAATAATTTAACACAGGATTGGACCAAAAATGCGAGAATATTATTTATTTACTGTGCGTGGGCGCGACTCGATGACTCCAACATGTAATCCCATTCACGCAAAAATACTTGATAAACTTTGATGAATGATAAATTGTTTGTTTGGTAAGTTCAAGGTATATCCAAAGCGTAATATTTGGTCGGGTCATTGACTTATGCATATCTTACTTTCCTCCAAAATTATAAAGTTTGAAATAAGCTCCACTAAATGAAGTTATAAAATCCAAACGGGATCAAATCGCAATCAGACGTCAGATGAAATATATATTATGCGACAAAGTGAAAGATAACATAGTATATTCTGATGGATTGCGTTAGGAATAACATTGAGAGGGAATCAAGGGCAGTCAGGGGGTATAGGTGATCTATGAAACATTTAGGGTCCTATACCGGGTCTAGTCTTAGTCAACAATGACTCTTATCTACACATTGTAATTTTTTGACTTTGGCTAAAACAACAGTTTTAATCATATCACTATACCATTTGGCAATTTGTAATTGTTGTTAGGTAATGCATTTTAAGGTTACTACAATGGGTTTGACATATCCGAAAGCATAAAAACCCAATAATATAGATAATAATAGGAATAAAGAAATTACTCATAGACTGACTTATCAGAAGATATCGACTTAACTTATAAAGAAGTTATTTGACATAGGGGTAAGTAGATTACAATAGGAGGACGTCTGCTATAGAAATCTTAATCGCAATTCCAAGGCAGCACTCATGCGAAAAAATATTTTATTTAAACTCTACTGTACCAGTGTATAGCCATAAATACCTCTGTGTTGATAGATGTAAGGGTGTAAAAGATAAGTTATGAGGGTGTGTGTAGGTCACTTCGTGGAATTTTTTTGTAATTACTCGAATAATTTCTGGACCTTTCTGGGAAATACGAGCAATCACTTGAAAACCGAATAACTCTCAGACACATTCTGGAAAACTCAAGCAAATTCTTGAATGTGCTGGAAAAGTGTTTTGGGTTTTTTTTTGTTGGAAAAATTAAATCATTTGTCAAAATTTTGATAATTATTTCTCGAAAATTCAAGCGGGTTTTCGCGGAAGCAGCAGTTCGAATACTTTCTGAATATTTCGGATTAGTCCGAGTAATTTCTCAAAAGTTTGGTGACGTTCTGGACATTTTTGGAAAATCTGAGCAATATATAATTAATAATTTCACAAGTGTCTATGCTTATAATAATTTAAAATGTCACAAAAAAAGGTATCTTTTGATTAAAAAAATATCATCAAAGGTTAAATAAATAAACCCAGCCTTACATAAATAAGTCATCATCATAGTTCATATATGTCCCCACCGAGGAGCTTGACTCTTCTAGGGTGTTTAGGGCTTAGTTAACTACGCTTGCCTATAGTGCGCACTGCGCATTGGTCGACTTCACATACACGTATAAATTTCTTCGCAGATGTATGCAGGTTGCCTCGCGAATACTCACGCTGTTTTCATCCACCGTAGGAGCGTTGGAAAATTGTACTTACCAACATATTAAATTCCAAAAACGAATACCAAATTGGTACATGTATGGCAGGATCGAACCCCGGACCTCCCGATTGGAAGGCCAGTGCCGAGAACACAGCGCCACCGACGCACCACATAATGTATATAACAAAAAATCTAGTGAAGCAGGTGTTTGCAGCTACCTTTTTTATAGTTAGTAGAATGTGTTTTACTAGTACCTGCATTCGGCACCACGTCTAGAAAGGTAGATTTATTATAAAGGAGACTCTTTTTTTTCTTGGGGGAAATCTGTGACCGCACCGTACCTACCCGCCGTTCGTTGGCTAGACGGCGAGCCTGTGTGGGTCTCTTCCGGCAGAGTGCCAGGCCTACCCACTAAAACTCCCGTGTTCTACCTGCCCTTTAGGGCGCGATTAGTATGGTCGACAACCCTAGACCTAGACTAGACTAGACTCTATCGAAGTGATTTTTTATTAGTTACTAGCTTTCCGCTCGCGGCTTCGCTCGCGTTATTATTGTTTTCCCATGGGAATTTTATATATTCCCGTAGGAAAAATAATTTTGTAGCCTATTTAAGCCATAAATTTCGTAGAAATTGGAGCGCAGATTTTAAATATTTTCCATAGAAACTTTCAACCCCTATTTTGCACCCTAAGGGTGAGTTCCAATAAACCATGAAACACGTGTTCAATGAAATATTTTTAAGAGCATGAATCTCAAGTTTTATCAAAATCGTTGCTAATTTAAAGATTTTTCCATACAAACTTGCAACCCCTATTTCATCCCTTTAGGGTGAAAATTTTTTAAAATCCCTTCTTAGTGTGCGTCCGCATTTTAAATTAAAACAACTGTCCAAATTTCACGTTTCTACTATTAGCGGTTACGGCTGTGCGTGCGTCTATAGATGGGAACATCTCCTTTTATATTGTATAGAATAGATAGATATAGATATCAAAATCATAATTGTGTTCCACATTGGTACAAATTGTCGGTGAAAATTTTTGTTCAGCATAGACCGAACTTTTGTGTAAATACCGATAGCAACATATTTATTTAATAAATCTGTTCATTCAACACCTGATAATTATCCAGTAAAATAAATGTGAAGTACCTACCTTTAAGTCGAGAAATGTATTGCGCGTACTTTATGTCGGCTGGACTCTGCAACCACTCCCTAATTTGTAGGTCCTACTTTACTAATGGATTTTTTGACTGAGCTTCTCTTCACATTTCGTCTAATATTCGAAAAAAAAAACCAGTCCAGATGTTTGCCATTTTGTTAGGACTTTTTATATTGAAAACGTAGAAAATTAAATTAATCAACTTATTTGTTGTTAAGTATTTATATTTATATTTCTATAAGTGATGATAATACCGCTGCAAACATTAAGTTAGACGTCAGTGAAAAATGATGTTTTCGGCAAAATTTTGGCTGTGGCTCGGAGGTTGTGTATGACATTCACGTAAGCTGCAGTGAGAATTTTGCACACCGCCTGTTTTCTGAAATCCTGCAACCTGCTTTGGTGTTCCTTTATTCTGGCGTTAGTATCGGGATCTGAAAAAGAAAGAAAATAGTCATTAATACTGGGCAAATAACTCAAAGTCTCTTGTAAATCCTATAATTCAAGTAAATTTTGTGATTATTATGCCATACCACTTTTTCTGTCTCAGTACTAGAATATCCTTTCTCAGTTGGTTTAAGATAATTTATACTGAAGCTTTATTTAAAACCCTAAACAAATCATAAATAAATGTTTGATACTTTATACTTGATTCGAAATATTACCTACATTACCTATGCATACTAAATAATAGGAAATGTTTTATTGTCCTCTACACCAACATTGTATTTAAATTAATTCTTATGTATTTATATATTTACTACCTGTGTCGGTGTCGTCATTAACTCATACCGCCATCTGTTTGATACTTGGAACTAATAAATAATTCGCAACAGTAAATATTGAGGTCAATAATCGAGATACAAACTATCCTATCTGTTTAGTTGGACACCAAATTACATATGGTAAGCTAAGTTTCATAGAAGAAGACTAGCTTTTGCCCGCGACCTATGCCGTGTGGAAATCCTTTTTGATTGTTTCATTTTAAAATCCCCCCCTTTAACACTCTTAAGGAATGATTTCGGGGATAAAAACTATTCTTTATTCTTCCCCACAACTCAAACTATCTCCATACCAAATATCATCTAAATAATGGTTCAGCGGTTATTAATTCCCCATACAAACTTACACCCCCCTTTTCTTCCCCTTGAGGGGTGATTTCTGCGATAAAAGCTATCCTATGTACTTTCCGGCGTGATTTCGTAACACACAGACAGACAGAGTTACTTTCGCATTTATAATATTAGTAAGGATTAAGTAAGGATGTTGAAGGGAGACTCATGTCTGAAATAGACAGTGAGCTGCTCATGTCTCGAAGATAGAGTAAGTGGATAGAGCTGAAAATAATAAATACCTACTCATATTTAAGCCCATCGTTGATAGCTAAACATAAAGCTCCTCAATTAGAAGAAGGTACTACGGTACGAATTAATAGTCCAACTCATTATCGAGTTGCCACCAAACACAACAAAAGCAAAGTTTGTAGAACCAATATCGGAATATCTATTGGAAAATTTGTATTGTGTTTGGGAAATTTGTAGTGTATTTGGACACCCCTGAGGGAATATGCAACGTCCAAATATGATTTCAAAACTTCAATACTTACCTATTATAGCCCTGGTAAAAGAGGATTCAGATCAATTGTAAATTACTAACATGAAATTGTGCACAAAATAAAAGATAAAATACAATTTCACGGCTGTTTCCTCGTGGTCCTTACTTATTGAAAATGGGTAAGTAGGTATATACAAAGTATTTTTATTTTCATCGGTATTTCTTTTACTCTATTAACTCTGAAGGTCTACTTCAAAAAAAAAAAAAAAAAAAATTGCGGTAAATCGTTGATGTGTGTAATGGTTGATATACTAACTTTCAAATAATGTAATTTTCATTTAATATAACCACTGACTAAATATTATAAGGATTTGATATAATTTTAAATTGCCTAATTTCATGTTATATTAATGCATTTTTTAAT
The DNA here is from genome assembly GCA_963935595.1 of Schoenobius gigantellus. Classification (NCBI taxonomy): domain Eukaryota; kingdom Metazoa; phylum Arthropoda; class Insecta; order Lepidoptera; family Crambidae; genus Schoenobius; species Schoenobius gigantellus. Next base: position 23,057,522 of record OZ012553.1, on the reverse strand, counting down.
TTGCATGCAAGCACCATGTAAGCAAACATGCAGCATACAAGCAAGCATGCAACGTGCAAGAAAGCACACAGCATAAAAGCAAGCAGGCGTGCAGCGTCCAATGAAAGCATGAAGCGTGCAAGCAAATATGCAGCACGCAAGCAAGCATGCAACATACAAGAAAACACGCAGCATAAAAGCAAGCATGTAGCGTGCAAACATGCAGAGTACGATTAAGCATAGAGGCAAGGATGCACCATGCAAGCAAGGATGCACCATGCAAGCAAGCATGTACCATGCAAGCAAGCATGCAGCATGCATAGTTTCGGTCAGGGCTCCGGCGCTGTGGGGCTCCAGCAGTCTCACGTGAGCTTATCGTCGCAATGGTTTTCGCTTATATTATTACTGTGCCAAAAGCCACGTTAAAACCACTTGAGTGCCTAGTGCGAGTTTCAATCGATCACACGCATCGTTCGTGTAAACGTGAATTTTTATGGGATTTAGGCAGCGTCATATAAGTAGCTACTAGATGACACTGCCTCATTCCAGAAATAATTATATCACACATTTTATCACGAATTTTCATTAACCGACTTCAAATCAAAAATAAAAACCGACTTCAAAAACACTGAAAAGTTAAAAATAATATAAGAATAGGTACAGACAACATCACACTTCTATATTGAAGTCGGTGACAAATAATAAGACTTTCTAGAAGATCATCGTTTGGCACCGACTTCAATAAAGAAGTGTGATGTTGTTTGTACCTATTCTTATATTATTTTTAACTTTTCAGTGTTTTTGAAGTCGGTGTTTTATTGTGTGTAAAATATTTTTTTAGAATATTAATCATATTCTAAATGATCATTTAGAATACGATTATTATATCAATGTAGCTTTATACAAAATGTTGTTATAGCATATGAGTATTATATCAAATGATGAATAATATACGAAATGTTGTTATAGAAACGTGGTTAGACCAAGTAAAAATACGAGTAATATCGAATGAACTTTATATCCTTTGAAATTAGATCATTTGTAATTATAAGAAAAGAAACGAACCTAAATCGTTGACATGGTAGCAAAACCGCGTAAAGGGCAGTTTGGGATATGAAATTTGCATTTGCGATATTAAATATAAATTTTGTGTTTTAAAACTGGTTATATTAAAATACAAATTATTAACCTTGCTCGTCTTTTATTTTTTGGAGTAAGCCTTTCGATTGTTGTACCGAAATTTTGCAGCTTCGGAAGTGTTGAATATACGTATATACCAAGAATAACATGCTGTTAATTTTTTACATATTATGTACACTATCAAATATCAACGAGTTATTTTGCCACAAAATGTTTCGCCAGACTTCGTTATTTGCGACTAGGTTGCGAGTTGTGACTAAGACAGTAGGTACATTGATTTACTACCAAAGGTAGATAACGCATGAACGATCGAAAAGTAGGCCGGTGAAGAACTGCTCAATCGCGACTCGTGCAGTTCCTTTTCATAGTGAGTGATTAGCTGTCGGCACGTAAACATGCCGAAGTGCGCATTCAAAAGTTGTGGTAACAATAGCCAGAAACGGCAGAAAAAAGACGGGATTTCATATTTTGCGTAAGTAAACTCATTACACATCTTATCATATATGCAAATATTCGATTTACACGTAAAAACCAATCAAAAACAATAATTTTAATCATAATCATGTCGCTTCGCGTCAGTGTCAGTACATCACAATCGTCTCGCTCGCACGGGCGTCGTATCACGATGTGTTATCTCATTCATGCGTTGGAGCGACAACGCGATAAGCAATTTCAAGCATTATGTTTGAGAGTATAAAGTTGATATTTTCTTGTAGCAATTAATAAGACATCGTTTGATCTGTGGCTAGGTATGAAATGATGTAACTTCCCACAGTTGTACTTAAAATAGTTGCCGTAACAATGCAGAATAAGGTTGACTTCGATAAATACGGTACTTTCTTTATGGTAATTTTCATTCCGGCGTGCATATTCAAGTATATATCAGCGAGTACAAATTTATAGTCGATTAGGTGACAGATTTCAAGCGCGTTTTTGTATGAAGCGCTCTATCTACGTTTGGTAGTATATCAATGAGTAGGTACTATAAAATCACGTGAGTGTGAATATTTTGTGAAAATATATTATTAGTAAACAAATAATGAGACTCTTAAAGTTTATAAATGCTGTGGGCATATCCATAGCGGACTTGTTATTTTTTAAGTTAATAAAGCTCTATCTTATCATTAAACATGTCAAGACAGACATGTATGTGACACGTGCCTGGTACTGAATCAAAGTTCAAACAGCTTATTTCTACACTTACAGCTGCATTAGCAGAATGTGATTTAAGTAAATAGAATGACATTAGAAAATGAGTTGCAGTCAATGTCTAAGTTCACGAGTTATAATAATTTATTAGAATGAGTTGCGATTAGCAGGGACATTGACCCTCCCATATCTCTGTGATTCTGTTCAAATTATTTCTTGACAACTTTTAATGATTTAAGTCGATAAGAACTTGACAAGTTCCGTGTGTGCGACAATGTATTGAAGAGTATTTACGCTCACAATATTTTACTCTCTCTCTCTCTCTCTCTCTCTAGAATGAATATAATTGTAAATATTGTACAGTATAATTATTACAATTAAAATTATTGCAGCGGCTGCTTTAGGTCTAATAATTTAATTTAAAAATAAATAGCTTCAAAAGATATAACACGTTTTCTGGAAATGTTAGCGTACAAACAAAACAAATACGAGTATTATTCTGCTTTTTGGGCCGTTCCATTTATGAGGGATGGACACTCAAAACAAAACCCACTGTTAGCTCGTAGTACCTACCTACATTTACATCACAGCCTGGCATTGGCAGTGTGATATAGTATTTTTTATGAGGATTGCAAAAAAGTTGGGTTTTATTCATTTTTAAGGCAACTTTTTTTAGAATATTATTCCAGTTTTAGTATGCCTCCGATTTTAACTGGTTTTATTTTCAAATATCTCCTTTTTTCAGAAGGCCTTAGGTAAAGATTGGTCCAAAACAAACAATCATTTGATGTAGACCATTGATTTCCTACCAAACGTTTGGTAGTAAATCAATGATGTAGACGTTCATAAATTACTTACAATTATAAAAAAATATGTTATTTACTGTGAATGTGAACGTATGTACTTTTATGTTTTGGATTGTTAATTTCTTATTGATTCTTCTACTGAGCTTCATAGTTTGCGTTGAGAGATTAGTTCAAAACAGTAAATTTTCCGTGATTTGAAAATTTTAAAATTAGAGAAACCTCTTGAATTAGGTGTATCTTATTCTGAACTATCGCTGCTAGTATAATGATGATGATCGAAAATAATTGTCTAATACAATATGACAAGCAAACGACTCATCTGATATTTCCGTATCTTTAGCTTATTGGAGGCTAGCCACTAGGGTTCTTACTATGATAGAACAAGGTTGAAACAGTATGGAAACAGAGCGGTGTCTCCGCTATTAAATTGCATAAAGCCATCTCGCTCTCATTCGGTTTTAATACTGCTACTAAATTTAATACTACTGAGGTAAGAGGGCAGTCATCCTGTGTTTGACCCAAAACCCCACGCATAAGTGTTACAGTCAGCACATAAGTAGTTCCACTGTCTCCCCAAATGAGCGCTGGTGACTTCAAGGCAGGACGTGACGTCATTTGCCTGTGGTCTTCTACGGTCTTTCTAATAGAGATAGAGGTGGTGTTAAATGCTACCTATTTAATTTTTACGTGTTAAACTACTAATGTCAAAAATACAGGATAACTTTTTTACTTCCCCGGAAAAGTTAAGGGACGCTTCAGGACACGCTAGCAGAATGATTTAAATATTAATAAAAACAATAACTTACCTACTTATTTTTATAATCATTTTCTAATAAGTATCTAAAAATACTGCACTAGTTTAATGCAGAATTTCTTTTTATTTTTCTCGTATTTTCTAAAATTATAGATGTGTCTTGAAACGTCTCATAAATTTTCCGGGGTGATAAAAAAGTAATCCTGTATAAAGCGGTAATAAACGTACGTAACATGTTGAAAGTAACAATAGAGGTAGTTAATACAACCATAGACGAAGAATTGAATTGAAAGTGTTTTTTATTAGCCTCCCATCTAAAAAAGTTATTGCAACCGTAATAACTTTATATTAAAAATATTAGGATAGAGTCATTTAAGAAAGCATTAATCAATGAAATTTCCTTCAATCTGACATTGCATTAACAGCGTGTTAAAATATTATTATCGTGTTATCAGTTTTAACTATGTGAAATGTTAATTTTAATTAGCTTGTTTAATATTAAATAACTTGTAATAATAACTTTTATCACTCACCACTACTTCCTACCATATCAAATAATATGTATTTGGAGACTCACCGCTGGATATCGTCGACCCGACAGTCACGACCGGCACATCAGCTGCTTCACACGTGGTCTTTTCTGGTCCAACTTCATAAAACTCTACGCCTTTGTCGTTTAGCGCCAAATTGTAATTGTACGTTGATGTCATCAGCACAACTGTAAAATAAAGCGTTGTTTACACGGAACCGACAAGAACGGAAGTAGCACGTGGGCGTGTTGCACCTTGCACGTACGCATAGCTCAGCAAACTTGAACTTTTACTTTATTCATCGATTGGAAGTGAATTCTAAGACATTGTATGTCTTTCGTTTAGGCTAGTTGCTACTAAAATAAACACGACAAATACGACAAATCAGACTATCAGGCGGTTGCACCAAAATTGCTATTATTTTACAAATTCAGTTATACTTATACCAATCTGTCACTATTACGAATCCGTTAATTTATGTTGCACCAAAAAAAAATCGAGTAAAAGTAAGCGTAAAATTCCTTGCTACACGTATGTAGCGTCAACGTTATTTTTCAATATCATTGTCGGATAGTGAATTGTGTAGTGAAAAGCGAATTTAAATCGCGTTTTCTAACCTTAAACATGAATTACAAATACGAGCGAACTGTCATAATTTATACATTTACGTTATGAGCAGGGCGTGAGCTCCGTAAAAAGTATTCGTATAAGTAACCGTAAAACGTATCGCAAAAGCGTGGTGCCACATCTTTTTACGATATACGTTTACTTTTTACTTTATTTTTACGAGTTCGTAAAATGAATTTTTGGTGCAACCCGCAGTAAGTGTTTCATAATGGTTGAATATAGTAAAAGTTTTTATATGAAAATTTGGCTACAGTCGTCCGTAGTAGAATTGAAGTATTTTTTAATTATTTTATTTATTTAACACTTTATTTCACAACAAAAAGCGTACAACTGGCGGACTTAAAGCCTTAAGACAATGTTTCTACACCTTTTTTATTCCATGGACGCTTCAGAAATCAAGTATTAGGTATTTCAAAGATCCCATTGATAATAAAAAAGAGCAGTAATCAATGTTAAACAATTTATTTTAGTAAATTGTTTGAATTGCTTTTTACAACTAAATAATAATTATATAATTATAATTATAGTTTTTTCTGTTTACGGTGGGGCGGCGCGTGAAGCGGAACGCATAATCGCACGCGTAAACACAAACATATGGCAATATACGATGTTGTTCATAGAGGGGCGAGACGGGAAGCGTGGCGGCGACCGCCGCGTTGCCCGCCGCGGTGCCCGCCGCGATGCACGCCACGCCACCCGCGGCGCATCCTCAAGCGTGTAGCGAAACACGCGGCGGGCATCGCTTCATCGAGAATTGCCGCTGCATGCGCCGCCGCGATAAACGCCGCGTGAGCCGCGGCGGTGCCATCCGCGGGCTCAGCCGTAAACAACGCGCCATTTCAAGCAAAGGCGTGTAAAATAGCTTCTCCGTAAACGCACTCATACAACGCCATATGCTTGAATTCTGTGCGGGCCGCGCCGCGGGCCGCGCCGCGCAACGCCCCGCGTCTCCGTAAATGAGGCCTAACACGGTCGACAGCGTATATTTAGTGTGACTGACGTGATAAAATTTTCTAGACGCTCGTCAAGAGACACGTGTGACTGAGTTTTATCACAAATTTCTTGGCATGCCTGTGCTCCGACTTCTGCTACATCTTCCAAAGCATTTAAGCCCTTGCCACAACCACAGCAGCCTGTCTTGGCTGTCCGTGCTCCGCCTGCAGAGGTCCACGGACCACAGGTTAAGCCCTTGCCACAACCACAGCAGCCTGTCTTGGCTGTCCGTGCTCCGCCTGCAGAGGTCCGCGGACCACAGGTTAAGCCCTTGCCACAACCACAGCAGCCTGTCTTGGCTGTCCGTGCTCCGCCTGCAGAGGTCCGCGGACCACAGGTTAAGCCCTTGCTACAACCACAGCAGCCTGTCTTGGCTGTCCGTGCTCCGCCTGCAGAGGTCCGCGGACCACAGGTTAAGCCCTTGCCACAACCACAGTAGACTGTCTTGGCTGTCCGTGCTCCGCCTGCAGGGGTCCGCGGACCACAGGTTAAGAAACTCTGTCCTAAAGCAATTTCCAATACGCAACCTTGAAGGTTGGGTAGAAAAATTTGAGGCGATGCAAGAGACACACAAAAAGAGAAAGAATATATCTACAGACATGAAATCTGCTTATAACGGAGATGATTATTTATGATACTGTTCAGGCAAATATTTTATCAAATTAATATTGACATAAATGAACAATGATCTAAGCAAGTAGCGGACTGACGTCAATGACCAATAAAAGACGTCGTTTTTAAGCCAATATAGAGTATAACTGTACGTCAGATTTAGACGCCTAAATAACGTCAATGATAAGTAGATTCGGGGACAGCAGTTTATACGTCATTATTAGACGTCCTACAGACTACCATTACAGTACCACTACTTGACCACTATCCATTAATCGTGGATATAAAACAAAACAAGCACGAGCAGCACGACGAACTTTTATATTTTTATAAAAAATGTATCATGTCCTAAATAAAGGTTGATTTTCCTCTTTTCACCGCGGGAAGAAAGCGACCGATTTCCCGGAATCGGGCTTTCTCCTAAGTGCTACATAATGCCTTATACTACACCTGTGAAGAACATTAAAAAACTTATTTCACTGAAATTGTTTTAATATAGAATTATACTAGTTCAGCTAAAATATTGTTCATTACAAGGGAGTATTTATAAGCATATAGTGCCAATTTCTTAACCACGTTGTAGATACTAAGCAGCGTCACCTTTTTTTTTATTGCAGTAAGTTGGCAAACTAGCAAACTAACCACCTGATGGTAAGTGGTAACAGTCACCTATAATACATGTGGCTCCTGTGAGATTCGCAGCAAAACTAAAACCCCACAAGAACCACAGTGTACGTTGCCAACTTGTGACAAAAGATGTAAAGTCACAGTACCCAGTAATTTCACTGCCATATCTTACCCTTCAAACCGGAACACAGCAATGCAAGCATGCTGCTTTGCGGCAGAAATAGGTAAGACGGAGCTACATAAGCAGACGACCTTGGTACAGAGTCTCCGGTAAAATACCAGTACCTATCGGTACTACACAAAATTAAATTGAGTGACAACTTAATAAGGTATAGTAGCGATAGATGTCGTTGATTGGTATCTACAATGCGGATAAGAAATTGGCACTGTACGCCTATAAATACTCCCCAGTCATGAACAATAATTTACCTAAACCAGTCTTGAAGAGTGCGAGACTAATAAAGCAGCCTTAAGTGGGAACCGGTTTTTTTTGAAAACAAACACCCAGTAAGCTCCAAGTACCAGAGTGCTTTACAAGGTCGAAAATATTATTACATTCGTAATAATATTTTCGTAATATTATTACAAATGTAATAATATTTTCGTAATATTATTACAAATGTAATAATATTTTTACTATTATTTTATATCTTTTAATTTTGTGATGGCAGTCATTTTTATTTTTTTCCTGGTGTATTGTATTTTACAAGTCACGTCCTTTCATTCATGTCACGTCATTGCCTGACTTCGTAAGGATGTCCTAGGTGGTCCGTCTTAAAAACGTCATAAAAAGTCGTCGTCGATATGTCTAAACATGACGTAATGAGGCTGTGATTAACGTCATTATAAAGTACCGTAGGACGACTTCACCGATGTCTTTTACGTTTGTGGCGACCTTAAAATATCGTCCGACAGACGTCAAAATGCTACTTGGGATGTTATGGAGTGGGGTCTCGCTACGCAACAAGTTAGTAGAAAATTTATCTACGTATGACGTCACATGACCGTTCAAATCAATGCATCGTCAAAAGTTATTGATTACGTAAAAATAGAAAAGAAATACGTGTGAATATTTTTTTTGTAATCTTCCGGATTAAAAACAAAATGCCCACTTCCATATTGTCACGGATAAATGACAGAGGCTTGATTCATAACGTATATCAGTGTATTATTATTAAAATAATAAGGAAATTTTGTTAATACTTACTGCCTGTTTTTGCGTGGTAACTGTCAGTTACAAACTTTGAGAGCTGCTTTAACTCTACTGTGAGATTAGCATCGATGTTGACGTCCACTTTAGCTTGTAAAAATACTGCCTTTGTGTCAATATTCATTCTAAAAACATAAGGTTGGTTTCATAAGTCTTTTAACATACTCTTTAATTCATATTCTTTATTAAACACTAACACACAGAAAAAATTGTACAGAAAAAGACATGTGCTGGCTTGTCTCTTATGGAGATCTGCCAGTCAATCCTAACAGTGTAAACAAATGTGATGATTACGAGAAGTTCGATAGTAGATGCTCTCTAGGCTAATAAAAAGGCAAATCAGCATAATTTTGTGGAACTTGCTGTAGAATATTTATATATTTACCCAATAACAAGGCTCTGGACTTTTGAAGCCTGTACTTTGGAAAAACAAGTCTATTTTTATTTCTTGTGTTGATAAATGAACTTGAAAATTTTTTGCTGATTCCGACAACAATAATAAATACTATTATGATACTACACTAGTTGAATACTAGTTGAATACTACACATATGAAATAAATAAAATAAAATAAAAAAATTAAATAACCCGTCTGCATAAAAATGATATTAAATTTTAGCTGAAAAGAAATAAAATAAGTCCAGTAGCCCTGTAAAAACAAATTCTAACGCGGAACAATCAGATTTTAACAGTCGGGACCCGTTATGATATTATGATACCCGTTAAAATCTCAATGTGACCCGTTAAAATCTATGTTCCGCGTTAGTATTTGTTTCTTTTCAGTTATATAATTTTATGTAATTTTAATGCAGCCGGGTTTTTTGATTTTTAAAATATATATTTTTTATTTTACTCTTTTTAGTTTGACGGTAAAAATATGATAATTTTATGTAAGTAATAGTAAAATTAAAATTGATGTGACATTGATTGACTGACATAGTAGATGTTATATTCCATGTGAGAATAGTTGTTAAGTAATTTTTAAATCGTTATAGATCCTAAGTGGTCATTTAAGATGGAAAACGGTAAAAGAAACCTAGATATGATTTTGAAATACCTATTCAACGATACCCCATATGACATAGTTTTCAAACTTTTTTTTTTATTTCTTACAATATGCCGGCCGCCATATTGAATTTTCATTAATGTCATGTCTTCAGTGACACTCGCAAGATTAAGACGAATTAATAGATGTAAGAACCATCGAAATCAGCCCACGCGTTTGGTCTCTAGACTGCCACATACATACATAGGCTTATAAACACATTATCACTTCTTTACGTCGCGCAGTCGGAATAGAAAGAAACAAAAGTAAATCAATTTTGCTCTTCTAACATTTGAAAGTTGTATTTTTTAAAGTACGAGGGTTGCCAACTGTCTCGATCAGAAATCCGGGAGCACAGAAGATATAATAGTACTGCCGGGAGGTGAAATAAAATATCAATGAATATCAAATGTTTTAATTTAAAGTTATATTTTTTACACTGCTAGCAGCTTGTTAAGCTTTTTGATTAGACATAATGAAATCGCAATATTCTTTACAGCTGTATTTGAAGTTTTTGCTCTTCCTCCGCCTTCCTTCCCCGGCGCTCTATTCTGGCACGATGTAGGTATTTTGGCTAAGCCGTGCGGGGCGGACTGATGCGAAGAAAATATCCGGGAGGTTTTAGTTGCGTTCCTGGAGCCGGGAGATTTTAAAAACTAGCTGCCTTTTTACGGGAGAATCCCGGAATTCCGGGAGGGTAGTCCCTTTCTTCTCCGAATATCGATCGTCCGAAAATCATAATCCCGAAAACGCTTGCTATAATCATCACTTTCCATAATGTTCGGGTATACGAAATTGTATATTACCTAATCGTCTTTAGTTCTAATGCTTTTGTGTCATAATATCGGGTGCTATAATAATAAGATAGCCTAATTTTACTTGCTATAAAGTCACATGTCCTAAGTGTTATATTGTATAATATTGTTAGTCCGAATGATGGTTTAAAAATATTGTTAGTCCTAAAACATGTTTAAAAGTTGATTTATCTTGGTTATGTTATCAATATCATAAAGCTTGGACTTACTATCAATAATAACAAATTGAATTAAAATGTTGTCTTATGAACCTTAACAACCGTTACGTTTTAAAATTCAGTGACAGAAATATATCGCTGTAAAACCGACACCACGTAGTCTTGTCTGCCCTACCCCTAGAGTGTTATTTAAACCCGCGTAGGCGCGGAGGGGCGAGGCGGCCCGCGAGCTGAGGAGCAGGTGGTTTCAACGACCGCCGCCGCGGCTGAGGCTGGTGCCAGCAAGCCGAAGCTGCGGTGGTGGGCGAAAACCATCTGCGACGATAAGGTCGCGTGGGACCGCCGGAGCCCCGCAGCGCCGGAGCCGTGACAGAAGCTATACATGCTGCATGCTGCTTGCTTGCATGCTTTAAGCTTGCTTGCATGGTGCATGCTTGCTTGCATTACATCAAGTGACTGTTTTCAAACGTATGCATGGATTTGGTAATACATATAATGAAAGAACTTTATATTTGTGGTATTTCGATTTTAGGGCACGTTATGTTATGAGATATTACATTAGGACTTATGACTATTATAGAAAAGTTTTTTAGGAATTTTAAATATTATAGATTGTGACATTTATAGCAAAAAAATAGGTCATATTATATTTAGAGATTTCGGTTTTCGGGCAAGTGATATTATGAGAAATTAAGTTAGGGGTGCTTATCATTTGGACATATGATGATTATGTCAAACAACATTATGACACGTTAGATTATGGATAAAAAAAATATGAGACAAAATAGAGAACCTAGTTAGTTGGCAACCCTACGCAGAACTAGTCTGTGTGCCAAGGACTCAATATAATATGAACTGAATGCTTAGTTAAATCAAGTAAATTTTAATTATGTTTTGAGTGGGTTGATGCCTGTCTACACACACACACACACACACACACACACACACAAGCACATGCACACACACTCACACAAGCACATGCACACACACACATACAAGCACATGCACACACACACACACCTATACACACACACACATACAAAAAACATACACATGTATCACATGTATGTGGTCTAGTGGTTTGACACCACCGGGTGTTGATCGGGAGGTTCAGGGTTCGATTCCCCATAGGGGAAGAAATTTTTCTGCTCGGTTTGGTCGGTGGCAGGGCTTCTGAGCCCGCCTTATTTGTTTAACACCGTCTTATTTGTTTGTCGCCATAATAATAATATTAATAGGCACTTATTAATCTCTATATTATATAATAAAATCGTAGGGGTACAAAAATCTGTAATTGCGAAATATTAAGAAAAAAAATACACAGGTCGCCTTAAAATCATTAGCAGAACACGATAGAATAGTTTTTTAAAAAATTGTTTGTTTGTTGGTTTGTTTGTTTGTTTGTTTGTTTGTCTGTTTGTCCGGAAGGATCTCCGAAACTACTGGACAGAATTTGATATGGCTTACACCACAATGCTTAGAATTTTCCGGAAGAACATTTAGGCATAATTTCGTTTGTTTAAATTCACTTTTTATTTTTAGTGAAAAAATACCATATAAAATTTTCGAATTGGCTTTAGGTAGAAAAACAACATGGCCCACGTGAAATTATTTTGACAAGTCTGTCACATAGTACAGAGAGAAGGTATTTTCTTCCACGAAGGAAAGGCAATGGAACTACGCCATACAGCCTGATCTTAAGTAATTGGATTTCGAAAATTAAGGCAGGAATGAAGTGTTTCACATAGTACAAATAAAATTTAATATTTTCTGTTAATGGCTGTGCCCAACTGGATTTCGCCAACCAAATTGTCTTTTTCTTATGTCGTACCGTGGTGGTAAGGCAAAAAGATGAAGCCATACAACCAATGTATAAAGCATTTTTTATGATAATACTTATCGAGTGACCATAAAATTTGTAGATTGGTTTAATTCTTGACAAATTTTCACAAAATCGGTACAATTTTTGAAATATTTGAAATGTTGAAAAATGAAGATACTTTTTGTTTTTACTACTAAGGAATCAAACTCTTTCATCCATTTAAAACTATTAAAAGTAATAGATTAATATTGATAATTAAAAAAATATCTGACTGCAATGTTCTGGGTTACGCGTAGAGGGACGGGACGGGACTCTTGATCCTAATGTCTAAAATGACGGATCACATTCTTTTGGATCCACCCAAGGAACATGGATATCGAACGAAGAACCTAAAGAGTAGAACACATTGAACCTAGCCACGTTGACTTAATTTGACATGACTGCCGATAAAGTTCGTTTCCAAACCCAGCGATATGCATATCAAATGAAAGGCCTTGATGAGTAGAACACTATGAACATAGGAAAATCGCCCTAAATTCAACATGGCCGCCGCTCAAATAAAACGGATAAAAGTTCGTTTCCAAACCCAGCAATATGGGTATCAAATGAAAGGCATTGATGAGTAGAGCACTATGAACCTAGCAACATTGACATAAATTCAACATGGCCGCCGCTCAAAAAAGGTGGATAAAAGTTAGTTTCCAAACCTAGCAATATGGGTATCAACTGAAAGGCCTAAAAGAGTAGAGCATTATGAACTAAGGAAAATTGCCCTAAATTAAACATGACCGCCGCTCAAATATGGATAAAAGTTCGTTTTCAAACCTAGCAATACGGGTATCAAATAAAAGGCTTTGATAAGTAGAGCACTATGAACCTAGCAACATTGGCATAAATTCAACATGGCCGCTGCTCAAAAAAGATAGATAAAAGTTCGTTTCCAAACCTAGCAATATGGGTATCAAATGAAAGGCCTTGAAGAGTAGAGCATTAGAAACCTGGCAAAATCGACCTAAATTCAACATGGCTGCCGCTCAAAAAAAAGGATAAAAGTTCGTTTCCAAACCTAGCAATATGGGTATCAAATGAAAAGCCTAAAAGAGTAGAGCATTATGAACTTAGGAAAATTGCTATAAATTCAACATGGCCGCCGCTCAAAAAATGGATAATAGTTCGTTTTCAAACCCAGCAATATGGGTATCAAATAAAAGGCTTTGATAAGTAGAGCACTATGAACCTAGCAACATTGACATAAATTCAACATGGCCGCCGCTCAAAAAAGATAGATAAAAGTTCGTTTTCAAACCTAGCAATATGGGTATCAAATGAAAGGCCTTGAAGAGTAGAGCATTAGGAACCTGACAAAATAGACCCAAATTCAACACGGCCGCCCCTCAAAAAAAAAGGATAAAAGTTCGTTTCCAAACCTAGCAATATGGGTATCAAATGAAAAGCCTAAAAGAGTAGAGCATTATGAACTTAGAAAAAATGCTATAAATTCAACATGGCCGCCGCTGAAAAAATGGATAATAGTTCGTTTCCAAACCCAGCAATATGGGTCTCAAATGAAAGGCCTTGATGAGTAGAGCACTATGAACCTAGCAACATTGACGTAAATTCAACATGGCCGCCGCTCAAAAAAGACGGATAACAGTTGCTTTTCAAACCCAGCAATAGGGGTATTAAATGAATGTAGACCCTGAAGGGTACCTAGAGCAGTCATGCTCTAAGTGTGTTCCGCGGAACCCTAGGGCTCCACACTACCCCTATAAGGGGTTCCGCAATAATTTAGAAAAATCAAAACACCCTCTCTGGTCGTACTTTCATTATGCTTATTAATAAAAAATACACTTTTAAAAACTATTGATTTATTTTAGGGTTCCGTCAAGTATTTCGCTTTCCAAAAGGGTTCCGTCACCAAAAAAGTTTGAGAACCGCTTCGGGGTCTATTGTATGTTCGATGTTAGATGTTACCTGTGTTTAGTGTCCTTCGAGATCGTGATAATGCAACGATCGTGAACTAACTAACGATAACTCCAAGTTTGTGTGTTGGATGTTAGTCATCACGGCGAGTTTGCTAACCGAACTATGCCAGCAACACTATATTGTACAGTACACATTACAAAAACGGAAGTCTCAATACATTTTAAGGCTAACCGCATAAATACGCTTTTCGCATTCGTTTTCTGAATGCGGGCATCCGAATGCATCAAATCTATACAAAATAGTCATTGACTGCCGCACACGTTCGTTTTTATTACGAACGGAACACGTTCTGTACGTACGTTTAGGTAGAATGGTAGAAATCCCGAATGAGAAGAAACGAACGTCTGCGTTACGTTCACGAAACTCCGTGTCTGTATTCCGTGATCGGATATCGAATATGGAAAACGTATTTGTACAGTAACCCCCCCATTCATGCTATACATTAACTCTACGAAAACCGCCAGTATTACGAGCGACATAAGAACGGTTCAAAGGTCAAACAGTATAGCTTGACAAGGAGCTTACTGTACGACCAGTCAAAATTGGCCAAGTTGTCATATCCAAAAAATATATTTTGTTGGTGCTACCAACACCCATTATAAAATCTAAACTTTATTCGTATACAGTTCTAATTTATTAACAATTGTTTATTTTAATTCGAAACATGAATATGATAAAGGTTATTCTTGCAACTGTGTAGTTCTTTCTACTGAAGAAGAATTTATTAATATCAATAATGTCTCTAAAACAATAATAATACTTAGTGTTTATAGTAATATGTAATGTATTTAATTTTGTGGGCTGTTAGAAAAAGAGTATTACGAACCTACGAAAATTGTCCTAATTTCGAAATGGCCGATGCTCAAGAAAGGCAGAATAAAGTTGAATCATTATGGAATAAAATGGAGGAAAAAACTAAACACTGTGTTAAGTATTTTGATGGCGAAACGTAGTTCGCGGGCACAGCTAGTGTCAAATAAAACATAAAAATCTTATAACCAAGAATCTAATGAACTAAGATATTTAACAAATTAAGTAGTTTTTTAATTCTTGTATGATACACACACCCCAACAACCATTGTTAACATGTATGCAAATACAAGTAATTTTTTTTTTTAAAGTTGACTCTACACCTGTTCGGAAATTGGGAAAGCCTTCTCGAGAAGAACAGGCAAGAAACTCGGAAGGTCAATTTTTTTGTCTCCTCTTTTAAATTGCCAATATTACAATAATTATTGTATTTCACAAACATTTTTATTGAAAAACATATTGAAATGCCTCTGATTGTCGGAACAGCATTGCGGTAGCTAACCAGACGGGCTCGAAAGCTATACCACCAACCAAACCAAGCAGTAAAACTTCTTTGTGCTTCTGTCCTCCTGGGGAATCCCAGATCACTGTATTCTTGCAAATAAATTTATTATTATTATTAATTATCCATTTATTCAAAAATATCCTTAAATTTAAGTTTTTTACAATATATATAAATATTATTATTAATTATTATTATTATCACTATCGGGGATCTCGACCACCAAGCTACGGTGGCGGTAAACACACAATCATTATTCATTTATCAGTTCAACCCATATACGTCGCACCACTAGTCATTGTTAATGCGGTATTTATGAGATTAATGTTAAAACAGACTTAAATACATATCATTAACTATGCACATGTTCCAGTGCAATGGATTAAATGGTCTATTCAGCGTCATCGTCGCAGCATTATCTAGACGACCTTGGCAAAATTGCAGTCAGCTTATCATGAGACTAAGTTTAATTGCAGTCGGGATCGTGTCTGAGTGATGTGATTGAAATTTGTTGCCAATTTAATCTTTTGACAATTTAGTTATTTTTATATTCAGTAAACAATATAAAGAGAGAAAAAATATAAAGTCACAATATAGGTTAATCTAATTCATTAAACAGGAGCTCTACTGCCCTCTGGGTCACTTCCAAAACTGGTAGGAGTGACATTAGTGGATCACAAAACATTGTATGCCCCAATACTAACAGCAGTGAAAAAATGCTTTTCGTATAATTAGACATTAGTAAATACTGTACGTCCACATCCATTAGTACGGACAAGCTGGGAAATCGAATTATATATCAAAATGAATCAGTTTTTGATGTTTGTTGAATTAATACTTTATTTTGTTAGAGCTACAAATAGTACATACCTATACAATTATTAAAATAATAATTATTCCAATCAATCAAAGAAAGAACGTTCTTATAGCCACGTAGTAAAGAATAGGGAATCTCAAAATTATAAAGCAAGTCAAAAATACAACCAACTAACAAAGGAAATCTCAAAATTATAAAGCAAGTCAAGAATACAACCAACTAACAAAATACAACTAACTAACAAACGACAGCGCGTGAGTAGTCAATTGACGTGTGTTCACGTTGTAAATTGTGAAAGAAGTTATGAAAAACATAATTTATACAAATAAAAATATATGTCCATACCTACATAATATCGACTCAATTCAGACGAGCAAAGGTAACAACTATTTGTATATTTTACTTTATTTGGTTTTGTTTCTGAAAGTATTTTTATATCTTTTTGGTTTGTCCGTTGAATGACGTATTTCAAATCTTTGTTGGACATGGGGTGATTTTAGTCATTGTCCTTTGGAATGAAACAAAAATAAATGGTAGGTATGCAACTTTCTTTAAAAAAATTAAAAAAGCAAACGTTACTTTCATTTACTGCAAATTAGCAGCAAAAACTATTTTGCGAAAGTTTTAAGCAGTAGACCCTTTCCGTGCTGAAGGTGAAAATAAAATGTATATCCTTACGAAAAATGGTTAATGTTGAGCTTCTTCAGGCCCGTTATCCGGATGTTTTTGAAATGCAAAACTACGTCGGACCCTGGGTTTGAGTACTCGACGTGCCTCATTATTAATGGATCGATTGGCCTCACATCATACTCTGGGATCCCAGCGCTAGTTTTATCCAAAAACTTCTCTGTGTTTCTCCTTATGCATTCGCTGTCTTCGTGAGCACACGGGCTTAGTAAGGCTGTAACAATATTTTAGAAACACATATAATATTTTTTAAAGTGATAGTTCTTGTCTTTATAAATATAAAGTAAATGAATTAAATATTATCGATTATTTTTATTTAAAAGAAAAAAATACTGATGAGAATTTGTTTTGATCCATAATAAAATGGGGAGCATCGGTGGCGCTGTGGACTCGCTAGCACTGGCCTTCTAATCGGGAGGTCCGCGATTCAATCTTGTCACTTACCAACCAATGTGTTTTTGGTTTTTCGTTTTTCATAATCTTTACAAGTATATTTGTCCGAAGCTCCTACGGTGAAGGAAAATATCGTGAGACAACTTGCATAAATCTGCGAAGAAATTCATAGCTGTATGTGAAGTTGACCGATCTGGCTTATGGCCAGCGTGGTTGAATATGGTCTAAACACCCTATAGCTTAGGGTAGGCTCAAGCCGGGGTGCGATGTCAGACAACCTCCTTGTGGTGCACCCTGGGCAACCCGGCAGATTCTCTGCCGTGGGCTAATAGTCTGACGAGAGGACCCTCCATAAAGGGGGGGTGTGAGATGACCAGGTTTAACCCGGCGGGTCACTTCGTGTGGCCACCCGCTTCATGCGGGGAAGGGCGAAGTCCCCTCTTCTTATTTTAAGAATTAGTGTGGCTTTCGCCGGAAGCCTGATTTGGGCGGCTACCTTGAAGGTAGCAAAGTGGAGGCGACTTCTCGCCACGGCGCTTCGCCGGGGTGTAGAGCGGCGCGGAACCGCTCCACAAAGTAGCAGAGCCAGGAGGAGAGTCCGGCTACGGACATGTCACAGGCAGGGGGTCAGCGGGTATAAGGCCTGGCTGTCGTCCCCTTCCCCTTGTCTATTGACGGACGGAGGAGCTGCTGGAGGGGTTTTTAGTGAGTAGGCCCGGGCCGTGTACGGTCTGGGGAGTCCCACATATCCTCGTGGTTTGGCTCTACCACGAGGAATGCGTAAATGCATTTTCCCCCCACCCACAAAAAAAGGGTAGGCTCAAGCCCCTCGGTGGGGACGTATATCAGCTGTGATGATGATTAATAAAATGAGGTAAGATTGCATGATGCGTAAAAAGAAGTAACTGCTCCCGCGACTTTCTTTGCATGGAATCCAGTTATACCTTGAGTTCAGGAATATCAAGCATTCCCTACGGAACTCTATTAATTGGGGATGAAAATGAATGAAATGAATGTAACGACCAATATGAAGGTCATAGAGCTAAAGGACATCGGTAAAAAACCTTCATTGACATTTCTTTACTCCAGTTATTTCAAGGTCGTAATTTGCATATAGCAATACTCGGTTTGTTTTTAATAATATGCATGCAACACACATTGTATGGTAAAGTTTAAATAATTAAGAAAATGTAAAACATTTGTTATCTGACTTATCTATAACATAAGCTAGTTTGAACTATTGAAAATAACTTGTATTCACCTCTTTACACGCCTTAATGAATTATGATTTAGTACGCTCATAGTACGGTGAAGGAAAACATTCAAAGGTGTATGTGAAGTCGACTAATCCTCACGGGCCAGCTTGGTTGACTAAGGCCTAATCACCCTAACATATGGTTGGCTCGAGCCCCCGGTGGGGACGCATAAGAGCTGTGGTGATGATGATGACGCTCATAGTCTCACAATTACCTGTGCTACGCATGCTTCTACTAAATAGACAAGGAATCCATGACATTAATAATTATCACGTAAATATTTGCTCCTGTATTTGAATTGAAGACAGATTTCGTGGGCAGGGTCACTAATCTCTAGACCACACTGTTAATATAATTAACCTTAATAATTTATTGCTGTGATAGGGTAAGGCGACGAGGACGACTACGACATCGAACCAAATTTAACTCGCGTTTTTGATTTTAACATTTGCATAAGTTTTTTTCGTGATTATTAATTTGGTAATTTTCCTACCTATGCGCCAAATGAAATATGGAATATAGCAAAATAGTAATTTCTGAGTTAAAATTAGGCAAATTTCAAAATTGGTGGAACGAATTCAACTCTCAAGGGAGTGAAAAGAAGATTGCCAGTTTTTATGGAAGTCCGTCATTTCTGAAACTAGAAACTAGGAGTAGAACCGATTGAACTAGTGTTTAAATGTTTTAGAAAATTCCCCCTCATCTCATAGAAATGTGAAATAGAGGTTGAAATTTTGTTTTCGTTCGAGTACCTATAAACTGCTTAGTGTTTTAACGGTAAAAAAATATCTTAAAAATTAAGAAAAATTTCAAATCTAATTACAAATATCCCACAGGAAAAATGAAAATAACGCGGAAAGCGGAAAGCTTACTACAGTTTAGCCGCCAAGAAAATGGTCAAGAATTGCGTTTTGGACTCTTGTATAATCCAAAAATGCCCCATAATCTATGAATCTGACAGGATATGTCAAAAACGAATTCACTCGGACGTTGATCTGTAGCTTTCAGTAATTCAGATTAGAGTAAGCCATTCTCAATAACTTGCTTGACAATCCCTTATATTGATAGAAGATTCATATTTTTGTGTCCATATTAAAGAAATAAGGATACCTAGATAACATATCTTTCACTGCCAATCTTAACTACTCAAAACACGCAAAAACGTACCTTCATCTCCAAATGCACAAATGGTGAAAGTGAATAACAATAAAATTATAAATAACTTATTCATTGTCACGGTCCAAACGCTCATAAGCAACAATCGAAACTGCCGATAAGCATAAATACATTTCAACTTATATAACTTTGGTGATACTGATGTAAACACAGAAATCATAGGTCACAATTTATATCAGTACATGTGCCGCTGTGCGGTTCGATTGCTCATCTTGTGATGTTTAGTTATATAAATCAAACATTTTGCGACGGGATAGTCTTCTTTGACGATTAGTAGCGTTTTCTTGATACGTTGTCTGAGAAGAGTCACCCGAAATATCCTCAGTCTCATTACTAGGGCTGCCTACAGTGAATGTCAGATAGAGATTGAGTTTGAGTGGATTTTGGAATCTGGAAAACGATTCTTTTACCCTATTTAGGTTTACGATTTCCAAATCTGCTTGTCTTTAGAATAATAGATTGTTTTATAAGGGCTGAAAAGTACCCATTACAGTCGAGATAGTTCAGGACTGAAGTGGGTATGTTCACCGGAATTAAACGCTCTAATTTCAAAAACTGAATAAAATCAATAAAGAAAAAACCTCGTCTCGGGCGCGATTTGAACTCCGGTCGCGTCTCAACATACCGTGTTGACGCTTTGACCAATTAGGCCACCGAGCTCTTACCCGCCCCGACGAAATTCTTAGCCTTATTGATCTCTCTTATTCTTTGTTAAGCCAAAGTAGTCTACAGTCACTGGTAATAGAGGTGAATAAGGAAGAGGGCAACCGTCCGAAGAAAGAAGAGGAGACATAAGGCAGACGAAGCCGGCGGTACCACAGCAGTGGGCACATGGCGACCTTGCGGCGGACACCGAAGGCATACCGTGTGTTTGCCCGACCCTAACAGGGGAGAGGGACACAGGGACAAAGGAAGTATAAATAATTCGTAAGGAGTCAAGAAGTGTGACGCAGCAGAGTGTTGTTACCATTTTTAAAGAGAATGCAAAGTTCTATATACAACTCTACTTTTCATTTCGAATACAATGAAAGTAAAACAAATCTAATATTTCAAAAAACATACTTATGTTCGATGACATTGGCTTTCCAGCCATTTTTTTCACGCACAATATTTCATATTTCATTAAGCGCTATAATGACATAGCATTTATACGTTAATTTTTAATATGTATTTGTGACTGTAAAATCAGTTTCTAATAAAATACTTGGATAAATTTGAAAAACAAAACCAGTTAAATAAGCATATTTGATTAGTTCACAAAGTTTTCAAGTTTATTTATTTTTTAGTATCGATGTGTGGTATATGTTTTTTGTCATTGGCCAAAACAATAAGTTTTCCTTTTTATACACAGGATGTAAGCAATGACCTACTTTCAGAATATGAGAAATATAAAATATAAGTATAGCTTTTCATTTAGCTTATTTCGATTAAACGTAATATTAACAATTTTCCAACATATTATATTATTTTAACACTAATGACTTGTTTATTATTATGACAAAAACAAAATAAGTATAATTCATGAAATGAAATATAAATTACAGAACTATATAGCAATGAAAATAAGAGAGCCAACTATTTAATGAAGAACTAAAATCTAGAAATGCAATCACAATTTATGCAATTATTAGGTAATCTAACACTATTTGTGGCGACAAGCAGTTGAATTCTCAAATTGTTGAGTTTTCAGAAAGTTGAATAGGCAGATGTTGTATCCCAAAATGGTGAATTTGCGAAATGTTAAATTATCATTTCCCAACAAGTTGAATTTGCAGAATGATGAATTCCAAAACTAACATGACTAACATTGACTGTTAGGTTAGGTTAGGTCTTAGGTTTTGCATATTCCGTGGTATCGTTCATTTTTTGGATCCAAAAAAAGCCAGCAATATGGGAATTTAACTTTTACAAAATTCAACATTTTAAGAATTCAACATTACAAAAATTTTACATATACTCGTAATAGTAAACTCTACATTTTAATATGACTAGATTAGATAATTTAGGAGAACTAAACTTTCTGTTCCGAAAGGCCTATTTGTTAATTTAATTAGAACGGTAATTCCCTTGGCATTTGTGATACTTTAATATAAGAAATTTTATGCCTCACATGGAATCCAACCATAGATCTTTAACAAACCGTTAGATAGAAACCGTTATTTTTATTTTGATCTTGTGTTAAAACTTTTATCACTTATTTACTTAAGATCGCCACATTAAGCTTAATATTTAAATTCACAGTCTACAATTATCGCTGCCCTTGAAATCAATCTAAATTGTAATTATCTAAACATTCCAAAGATATTGACTTGGAGATGCACAAGGAAAAATGTTATCTCTGTGATATGATGTGCATAGGTACATATAACAAGCCGAGCTACAAAGTAAGATGATGTTTGTTAAACTTAAACTAAATAAATGAATGATATTCCATTTAATTTCGCACTGAATCTATTTGAAATTGTGACATTGTACAAGATGCGAGCATTTGAGTGCCGTCAGAAGCCCGCCCGCATAGTTCGATCGATCGAACCAAGCGAACTTTTTCTTCCACTTGATGTAATTTCAGGAATCGAACCACGCGGACAACTAGATTTCAAGATCATGTAGTGCGAGTCCATTAGGAGCACCACGACGCGACGTCCAGTTCATTTGGTTCCATTCATCGAAACATGATTTATTTTATTATTAATCGCTACGACCATTACGACCCATAGTACAACTGTGAAAAATGTCCAACTCGTTTGTTCAACTGTTTAGTGCGAGTAGTGGAAGGAATTTCAGTTATGCAATCGTTAAAGATTCCAAATTTATGATATTTTATCTAATACATATTTTAGAGTTATTTTACAAAAATTTTGAATGATGATGTAAAATGATCTATGGTCCAACGAATCCGTTAGTAAATTTTTTGACATTCTCATGTCATATTACCTAGACCTACATACAAGGCCGGATTTAGCATCTTAGCCCGGGTCCATATAGCGACAGTAGGTATTTTTACTTCCCAATCGAACAGTAAGCTCCTTATCAAGCTATACTGTTTGACCTTTGGACCGTTCTTATGTCGCTCGTAATAGTGGCGGATTTCGTAGTGTAAATGCATAGCTTGAATGGGAGCCTACTGTACAACCAGTTAGGCATAATAGTTGTACCAAGTTTTGGTAGTCAGTGGGTCGGCTTGCCCCTTTACCATGATCGAAAACAGTGTAAAAACCTCAGGGTTTGCCCACTCTTCGGCGTCTGAGTGGATCGGCTTGCCCGCTTACCATGGTCGAAAACAGTATTAAAAGCTCGTAGAGTGAGATGTCTCTGTCTCAGTCTCTGTTTCGATATTGTTATAACCTAGATCTAAGCGATTATTGTCAGATCTCTGGGAGTCTTTTTCGAAGTATGATCCCTTCCTCGCACTCATTACCTTCTCGCAGAAGACCTTCATAGCCTTTGGGTCCTTTTTTGCTAGGCGTAGCGCGAACCCAATGATAGGTATCATAAGTGTCGCCTTCTCCGGTGAATAGGCTAGATGACTAAAAACAATTTTTTGCTTAATTAGAAGCTCATTCATATAATAAACAGAAAGAAAAAATCAACCAAGATATAAGGTATTAAAGATTTTTCTCCGTCTCTTTCTAGCAAAACGGCAATTTACAAGGAGTTTATATGGCCGTACTCAATAATGACGTCACGGTTGATGTCGGATCTCTCTGTCTAATCGTCTTCAAATTAACAACTTAAAATGCTTGTATCTAATGTATTTCTAAGCCGATTTTAATTCTAATTTCACAGGACTACATCTTTTTCCACGGTATTTGGATATTTAATAACGTACGTAAAAATTAGAATTCAGTCATCATCCCAATTCTAGTCTGTGACACGAACAGCTTTATCCAGCTTTTATCGCCAGTTGCTACTTGATAACCATTGGTAATACTTACTAAGTTGTTATTTTGCCGAGTCATGGCTATTGAGATTACACGAGAATATTATCACTAATATTTGTGCATGTGGTGATGGATTCAGAATACATGTTTTGCTGCTTCCTTTCCGCCAGTGGACGTTGTAGGATACTAAGGAGGTTTTCCACAACTATAACCCAGTTAAGAGTTTCAAAGGGTAGTAATATATTACTTAGTGTTGCCTTTTTCGGTGATTAAGAGTAAAATTAATGAGTACTTAAAAAAATATAGTACATTGTGCATCAAGGGCCGTAATAAGGGTATTACTAACGAGAGTCTACTAGAAGCCCGACACCCAAGACGGAGGGCTTTTAATGACTCAAGTTTGTAATCCACTTACTGCCTGCGATACACACAATGTTTTTCATCACATTTGCGAGGAAATAAAAAAAATAGGCATAACAAAATACTCTACGAAACAATAATCCAACAAATGAATTAATGGCAATTGACTCGCGTGCGAAAAGAGGTTATCATTTTTTTCAGTATACTCGTCGTAGTCTTCCACAGATAATGCTATATGCTTGTTCTAAAAAAAATACATATATAAAACTCTCGCGATCTGGTAATAATGTTAAAAATGAAATATGTTAAAATAGTACATAATAAAACTCTCGCGACATGGTAATATATGTTAAAAATGAAAAAGTGAAATAGTTCATTTATGAAGCCTCTTCTCTGTAGCTCAAAGCTCTACTAAAAACGTCAAAAAGATTAATATTTTCTATTTTAGTATGATTTTAGTAGTGTGCTCAGCTAACGGAGAAATTATCCACATGCAATGTCACTGAGAGAGAATTTTGTCATTTGCCGCCGTGGGGAGATTTTGTCATTTTGTCTCTTGTCAAGAAGAAATAAGTGGTGGAGAGAGATATTTTAAACATTTTGCGCTAGGCCCGCAGTAAAAGGACAATTTCTCCTCTAGGCCAAGTCTAAGGGGTAACCTATAGGACGTACTCGTATACACGGTTATTTTTTTATCACCCTAGAAAATTTAAGGGACGCTTCACGACATGGTATTAGAATGATTTAAATATAAATAAAAAAAATTTTATATTAATTTTTTAAAAAATACAAAAAATGCTGCACTAGTTGAGAGCAGCATTTTTAGAGATTTTTTTATTTTTTTTTATATTTTTTTTAATTTTTTTATTTTATTTTTTTTATTTTTTATATAATATTGGATGTGTCCTGAAGCATCCCTAAAATTTTCCAGGGTGATAAAAAAATAACCGTGTATAGTGGGTAGGCCTGGCACTCTGTCATAGACTGAGAGGTGACAGGATTTTTCATAACGATCATGGATATGGTTAAATTTACTTTTATAGTTTGTAGAGTAGTCCCCTAATGTGAATGATGTTGGTCTGCCTGCTTTCAGTGGTTGCAACTTCGAGCTATAGAGCTTACAAGAGGCTTCATTGTTGCGAAAAAAAAACGATCAGAGAAATGGTCAGTTTTAGTACATATTCAAAGCATGGCGTCTCCACAGATGAGACAAGTTGGTCTGGCGGCTCTCAGTGGTTGCATTTCAGAGTTATGATGCGCGCAAGTCACTGCATTGTTGCGAAAAAAAAACGATAACAGAAATGGTCAGTTTTAGTACCTATTCGAAGTATGGTATCTCCACAGGTGAAACGAGTTGGTCTGCCTGCTCTCAGTGGTTGTATTTCAGAGCTATCATTGTGTACGCAATACCCTTATTTGTGGAGAAAGCCTAAAAAATATCGAAAAACGTGACAATCGGCGGATTTTTCAAATGCTCATTGACCGCTGCTAAAATTATAATAAATACAATTCAACCGTTACTTGCATTTTTACAATAATGTCGAAAATAAATACTTTTTTTATGGAACGCGTTACGCGTATGAACATCCCAAAGTATATTACGATGTAGCCTATTTTACGGCTAATAAGTACATAATTTAATTCGATCTTAATTTGCTGGAGATACAAATGTCTCTAGGAAGTGTTCATTTACACGTTTTTTATTGTCTCTATTAAGGCGACGCCACTAATTCAGTTATTGTTGCAGCACTGATTCTACATTGTACTAAATTAAAACTTATTTTTTATCACTCCACCTCATTACACTAGATCGGATGGCTTTATCCGTTTTAGTCATCTTTTTTTTCTTTGTGTGGTCGAGTAGCTGGACAGCCTCCACGTTTACATGATTTGAAGTCTTTTTTGGTGAGCTTCGGCGTATTTTTTTATGATGCTATCAACAAACTCTGTTTTGAGGTCCCGATGGAGGTCGTCATTTCTTACATACCAGAGAGCATTCTATCTATCTATCTGGAGTTCGAGGGGATACTAGGGGCGACGGAGGGGCGTCCCCCAGCGGGCCACTGCGACCTGTACAGATCTATTGTGGCCGACCCCTCTATTTGAAAGATCTCCAAATAGGCCCGCGGCGTTGAAAAAGCCAATAACCTTCTTTGGAGACAGAGCCTTCGCATCATGTGGTGGCAGACTAGGTCTACCCAGAGCTCGGCTCCTTGTGTGGATGAGAGCATGGCATTCACAAAGAATGTGAAATGGTGTCTCATCATCCTCACCACAAAATCTGCACGTGGGAACATTAGTCAGGCCCATTCTATGCAGATGTTTGTTGAGTTTGCAGTGACCAGTTAGGGCTCTAGTGAGCGCCCTTAATTGGCCCCTGCTTAGTTGGAGGTTTTGTATTGCGACTCCGGGTGAAAATTCCCTAATGAGCAATTTCGAGTGCAGTAGGGGAATGGGCCCACTGGAGTCGGGCTTATGTTTGTACCCAATCTCTGAGGACTCTCTTTTTAATCCCCCTCGAAATGCCACAAGCTGGTCTGGTCCTATGAGAGCGCTCTCGGAACCAGCCCTCGCCAGTTCGTCGGCAATTTCATTGCCTCGGATATTGGAGTGGCCTGGAACCCAGCCAATCATTACCGAGTTCCTGGTCCCCAATTCATTCAAGGCCTTCGTGCACTCTAAGGTGATTTTGGACTTGAATTCTACAGCATCAAGCGCTTTTAGAGCAGCTTGGCTGTCCGACAGGATGAGGATGTTCTTACCCTCATTCGACATGTTTGCGTGAACGCAGTCGATAATGGCATACATTTCTGCCTGGCATACCTGGCATACGGTGGCATATGCACCCAGGCACGTGGTTCTCCTGGATTTCGCACTACCTCCGAAGACACCTGCACCTGACTGGCCCTCTTTTCTAGAGCCATCAGTGTACCATATCTGGTTAGCTTTCCTAAAGGGCTCAGGGACTTGCTTGTCCCATTTTTTTTTTTTTAAAAAAAAACGTCGCCCCACATTAGGATTTTCTCCTGTGTCGTGTGTCATTTATCTCTATTAGGAATCATGACCTTTCATATTCAAAAAATCTTTATTCAACATAGGCCTTTACAGGCACTTATTGACGTCAAAACAAAGCAAAACATTCTAATTTAAAGAAAACATATTTAACCTTGTATGTGCATACATTCTGAAAATACTCAAGATGTCTGCAAATACAAGTAAGAATGAAAAAAAAAAAGTTGAATCTACCTTGTAGTTCTTCTTGAACTCCAAAGTTTCAATCATGGCATCGGCTGGCATTGCCATGACAGGATTAACCATTAGGCTACCCTGTAGCTTCCTCATGGTTTGGGATTTCCATCCCGATCTGCCTTCCTCCATAGCTCGGAGCATTGCCATTCTAGCTTCCCCCTGTATGAACAGGTGGAGTGGTGGGAGGTTCAGGATAGCCTCCATTGCAAGGATGGGAGAAGATGAGATAGCCCCCGTAATCATCAAGCAGGCACATCTTTGCAGGCTTTCCAGGGCCTTTATGGTGGTCCCTACTGCAATCTGCTTAAACCAAGGTATACACCCATAGCTAACCATAGGTCTTACCACAGCGGTGTAAAGCCAGAGGAGGTGACTAGGTTTCAGTCTCCACCTGGAGCTGGTTAGCCTACGGCAGATACCTAGCGCTGCTTTGGCCTTCTTGATTATGTTGTCTTTGATCCAGGTGGATCCCAAGGTATTTGGCATTCTGAGAGAATTCAATAGTTCTTCCAAACAGTTTAGGAGGCTTGAGGCCATCTAAATTCCTCCTCCTAGTGAAAGGAACTATTATGGTTTTGCTGGCGTTCATAGACAGCCCCACCTGGCGGCACCATTGTTCGATCTTATTAAGAGCGAGTTGCATGAGACCTGATATAGTTGAAGGACATTTTCCAACTATGTGGACCACCAGGTCATCTGCGTATCCTTGAGTGGGAAGTTACGCATTGTTCAACTCCTGGATAAGGCAGTCAACGACCAGACACCACAGCAGTGGAGAGAGCATCCCACCCTGGGGACTCCCTCTAGTCACCCTGGCGGTTAATGTGCAGTCCAACAGCGTGGTTTTCACTGTTCGCGTTGTGAGCATTGCCTCTATCCAAGAGATTATTAATTGATCGATGCCGCGGTTTTGCAGACATCGTACAATAACTCCTGTTGGGATGTTATCGAAGGCACCCTCAACATCCAGAAAGGCACACAAGGGTATTTCTTTATCTTCGAGCGCTTGTTCAAGTCTATTGGTCAGATCGATTAAGGCAGTTTCCGTTGACTTTTCTTTCTGGTAGGCATGTTGCCTTAAATGTAGGGGGTCGCCTGCCAGGTGCGTTTCCCTTACATATAGTTTGATTACCTTTTTCATAGTTTTCAAGAGAAAAGAGGATAGGCTGATCGGTCTGTAGCACTTCGGTTGGGACCTATCTTTATCCCCTCCTTTGGGAATAAATATAACCCTGACCTTTGTCCATAGACTTAGGAGGTACCCCCATGCTACACTAGCTCTGAGGATCCTCACTAGGACTGGGAGGAGGATATTCTTACCCTGTTGTAGAACGGCCGGGAAAATGCCATCCTCGCCTGCAGTCTTATATGGCTTGAAGCTGTTAATAGCCCAAGCCACCCGTTGAGGGCCGATAATCAAAGAGGCTTTTCTCCAATCATCCACTTTCGGCCTAGGCCTGGAGAGTGACCGCAGCTCCTCGGATGATTCATCTACCCTCGAGTCCGGGAAGTGCACTTGGGCTAGGAGTTCTAAGGTCTCCTTTGCGTCGCACGTGAAAGTCCCATTTGGCTTCCTAAGCAAGCCAATATGGGAAGGAGGCGCCTTGGATAGCAATTTGTGTATCCTTGCGGCATGGGCTGTGCTATTGATCATGTCACAGAACCTACCCCGAGATCTCCTTTTCGCTCTCCTTAACTCTTTATTGAACCCCGTTAGGGTCCGAGAATAGGCTTCCCAATTCTCATCCCTTTTTGCTTTATTAAAGCGATAGCGGGCTTTTTGCCTAAGGGATTGCAATTTGCTGTTCCACCAGGGCACTTTACGATTACTTTCCCTGGTGGTGTAGGGGCAGTTATTCTCATAGGCTGTTAAGATGCCTGTGGATACTGCTCCTGCCGCATATTCTAGTTGTTCTACTGTTTTCATGGCTGGTATCGTCCCCAGGCTCTGTTTCAGGCTCTCCCGATAGCCCTCCCAGTTTGTATGCCTAGGATTACGATAGGATTCGATTTGTTTGTCAAGCTTAGCTGCTATGTCGAATCTAATGTACCTACCTGTGGTCGGATAGTGAAGCCTCCTCCGAGACGTGCCATCCCTGAATTTCACTAAGCGCGACGTACAGAGGGTAATGTCTAGGACTTCACTTCGGGCTGCCGTGATGAATGTGGGACTGTGTCCCTCATTAAGCACCGTCAAATTCCTAGAAATCATGAAATCATGCAAAAACTCACCTCTTGGGTTCGTATTGCTACTACCCCATGATGTGTGATGCGAGTTACCAGAGAGCATTAGCGATGCCCCTCAGAACCTTATTCTGAAATCTTTATTCTTATCTGAGCTGTACAGTCCCGTAGCTGTATTCCATGTACTGGCATGAGGACTTGCCGATATAACAATAGTGTGTTAGCTATTTTTAAGGGGGACTATCTTCCTATTAGCCAATACATGTCTCTGTATCGTAGATCAAGCTGTTCTCTCTTGTTCTTGACATTCCAAAGTATCAAGAGTCATGCCAAGATATTTGGCAGTGTTCTCATATGGTATAATTTGTCTCTTAATGAAGATATGGTGATAAGTTTTCTGTTTGTTACTAAAATCGATGTGTACAGACTTGGAATCATTAAATTTTATCCGACTTTTCACATCAAGAGTCATGCCAAGATATTTGGCAGTGTTCTCATATGGTATAATTTGTCTCTTAATGAAGATATGTGATACATTTTCTGTTTGTTACTAAAATCGATGTGTGCAGACTTGGAATCATTAAATTTAATCCGACTTTTCTGCGACTTTCCACGTACGTACTTTTGCCTAAGATAGGCTAACACGCTTTACAAATCGTTCCTTGTCATGTTCAGGGGGTACAAAGTGTATCATGCTCTTCACCCAGACAATACAACTCATGCTGGAAGTGCTGTTATTGTCAAAGAAAGGCTATGACACCATGAAGGTTCCAAATGCGAAATAGGAGAAATTCAAGCCGTCGCAAGTGGAACTTAAGCAAGTTACCCCGAGAGAAGTTTGGAATGAAATCAAAAGTAATATCAGCCCGCTAAAATCTCCTGGCTATGATTTAATATTTAATATCAATTTCTCAATTCAATAGGCTTTCGCAAGAAACATTCGACGATTGATCAAGTGCACAGAATCACGAACATAATCGAAAAATGCCTAGAGGATAAAAAGGTATACATAACAGTATTCCTGGATGTCGCTCAGGATTATGACAAAATATGGCATGACGGACTCATTCATAAACTACAACAAATGCTCCCTGAGCAGTTCGCTGAGCTTTATAGATAGGGTATTCAGAATCAAACATGAAGACGCCTTCTCAGAATTGAAACATATAAAAGCTGGTGTTCCGCAAGGTAGTGTTTTAAGTCCGATCCTATACCTTTTATACACTTGTGATATACCAGAACCGAAAAATAACACCATTGCACCTTTTGCTGATGACACTGCAATCATGGGTATCGGTGATACTCATGAGGAAGCAGCAGAAAAGGTCCAAAATGCTGTAGAGAAGATCTATGACTGGACAAAGAAATGGAGGATAAAATTAAATGAATCCATGTCTGTACACATCGATTTTAGTAACAAACAGAAAATATATCACCCTATCTACATTAACAGATGAATTATACCATATGAGAACACTGCCAAATATCATGGAATGGCTCTTGATGTGAAACTAGGTTCGATGGTGCACGTCAAGAAAAAGAGAGAACAGCTTGATCTACGATACAGAGACATGTATTGGCTAATAGGAAGAGACTCCCCCTTGAAAATAGCTAACAAACTATTGTTATATTGTCTAGTCCTCATGCCAGTGTGGACTTGTGGAATACAGCTACGGGGCTGTACCGCTCAGACTAACAGGTGTATCATCCAAAGATTTCAGATAAGGTGCTGAGGGGCATCGCTAATGCTCTCTGGTATGTAAGAAATGACGACCTCCTTCGGGATCTTAAAACAGAGTTCGTTGATAGCTTCATAAAAAAATACGCCGAAGCTCACCAAAAAAGTCTTCAAAACCATGTGAACTTGGAGGCTGTCTAGCTTCTCGACCAAACAAATAAGAAAAGAAGACTAAAACGGATAAAGCCATCTGATCTAGTGTAATGAAGTGGAGTGATAAAAAATAAGTTTTAATTTAGTACAATGTAGGGTCAGTGTTGCAACTATAACTGTGAATTAGTAGCGGCGCCTTAATAGAGACAATAAAAAAACATTTTAATGGACACTTCTTAGAGACATGTTTATCTCTAGCAAATTAAGATCGAATTAAATTATGTACTTATTAGCCGTAAAATAGGCTAGATCGTAATATACTTTGGGATGTTCATACGCGTAACGCGTTCCATAAAAAAAAGTATTTATTTTCGACATTATTGTAAAAATGCAAGTAACGGTTGAATTGTATTTAAAAGCACCGAACGAGCGCAAGCGCACCCTCCCACCACGATTGTTCCACGCTCACAGACAGGGGCCGGGTGCGGGGGGAGGAGTGTGCACTGTGTGTGTCAAGTCGAGACACGACAGCAGCGGTCAATGAGCATTTAAAAAATCCGCCGATTGTCACGTTTTTCGATATTTTTTAGGCTTTCTCCACAAATAAGGGTATTGCCTACACAATGATAGCTCTGAAATACAACCACTGAGAGCAGGCAGACCAACTTGTTTCACCTGTGGAGATACCATACTTCGAATAGGTACTAAAACTGACCATTTCTGCTATCGTTTTTTTTTCGCAACAATGCAGTGACTTGCGCGCATCATAACTCTGAAATGCAACCACTGAGAGCCGCCAGACCAACTTGTCTCATCTGTGGAGACGCCATACTTTGAATATGTACTAAAACTGACCATTTCTCTGATCGTTTTTTTTTCGCAACAATGAAGCCTCTTGTAAGCTCTATTACCCGAAGTTGCAACCACTGAAAGCAGGCAGACCAACATCATTCACATTAGGGGACTACTCTACAAACTATAAAAATAAATCTAACCGTATCTTTGATCGTAATGAAAAATCCCGTGACCTCTTAGACTATCAGGAGAACCCCACACACGCTCGCCGTCTAGCCAACGGCGGGTACGGTGCGGTTACGCATTTCCCCCCGAAAAAAAAAGGACGTACTCGTAAATGATTATGATAATGATCAATAAAATAGCATACAAGCTACTTATCACTGAAATGGAGCGTGACAAGAGAAACACAATGGTATTCGAGACTGATTTTTATTGTAATATAAAATGACGGTGCCGTTACATTTGTGAGTAATCACATGTACCCACATTTCAATATCCAAATATACTACAATTTTCCCCCCTTAACAATAACCCAATACAATACAGAGCTAAGTATTTTAATATTATGAGTATCCTTACTTCCCACTTAAGAATTTTACATTTTAGCTTATGTTACGTTTAGAGATTACTGAATATAAAAATATAATTTTAAAGGGATACATATTTAACTTATGAAAAATAAAAACCATATACCTATAGTGTATATGCTTAAAACTAAACGAGTACTACTTCGCGAGTATTCTATACTTAATCTAAATATAAAAATAATTCGATATGGAACAGCTACAAAATAAGATTTAGGTATTTTAATTTTGAAGACTTAATAAGACTAAAACCTTACAAGAAATACGTATAATATTTATCCTAGACAATGATTTTTTTAGCAGAAACCGATAGAAAAAAAAGTAAATATTATGCTTTTCTATATAATAATTGTCCTGTCCCTCGTTTTGCTTGCATACCGATAAGTGAAGGATAACATCGTTAACAAGGGAGTTATTATTCAGCTCTGTGTGGAAGCCGACGTAAACGACGCGTGAAAGTCTCCGGCACCGGCGGCGCCGGCGCCGCCGGCGGCGACGACTCGGTCAAGCGTTCGACAGTCGACCGCTCGACAGTAGGCCGCTCGACAGTCGACCGCTCAGATGATGGGACCGAGTCCGACGACAGCGGTTCTGCCCCCCTAGACAAGATGCCTTTCGATAATCGCAAACGCAATCGCTAAATGGATAATGTATGAGATTTGACAATTGCGCTCGAAAGCTAAACGAGGGCTTATGTCAAATCGCATACATTTTCCTTCTAGCGATTGCGTTAGCGATTATCGAAAGGCATCTTGTCTAGGGGGTCTGATTCTGTGACTTTCGGGACGTCCGCTTCGACGTCGCCGTAGTCATTGTCGTCGCTGTTTATGGCTCTCGCTAATGAAAGTTTACGAATGATTTGATCAATATGCTTTATGATCCTTTTTAACCGTATTATCGGATCGTACGTTGTACGTTACCGGTCCCGTGCGCTCCGTGATGACGCCGGGTTTCCATTTCGCTATATTTGGCGAAAAATCTTTGACGAGCACTTCTTCACCCACGTTTACCTGTCGCGGTACGCCGCCCGCGTTACGCACCTGCGTTTCCTGCGCAGCATGTACGTAGTCGGCGGTGCGCGGGCGCAACATATCGAGCCGCGAGCGCAGCCGCCGCCCCAGCATCGCGACAGCGGGCTCGCTTTGCGTACTGCCGTGTGGAGTGTTGCGATACTGAAAAAGAAACTTACATAGTGCCCGCTCCGAGTCCTCGTTTTCTAGTGCGGCTTTCTTCAGAGCCTTTTTTACGGTCTTGACCGCGTTCTCCGCGGCACCATTGCTCGCAGGGTGGTAGGGCGCAGTGACTACGTGCTTGATCCCGTTGAGGTCGAGAAACTTTTCGAACTCACCCGAGGTAAACGGCGGCCCGCCGTCCGTCACGAACTGTTTTGGCAGACCGAATCTCGCAAAACATTCCCTCAGTCTTGCCGAGACTTTGAGTGCCGAAGTGCCGGAAGGCATCAGGAATACTTCCAACCATTTCGAATGCGCATCTATGACGAGGAAGTAGGTTTTCCCCCCATGATGCAGGAAGTCTGCATGCAGTCGCGACCATGGCTCGGCGGGCCACACGTAGGGCACGGGCGGCGCGCGCGGCGGTGCGTCCCGCAAGGCAATGCACGCCGCGCACGCTCGCGCTCGCACCTCGATCGCCGCGTCCAGCTGTGGCCACCACACGTAGCCGCGAGCAATCTGCTTCATACGTACCACGCCCGGGTGACCGCCGTGGATCTCGTTCAGTATCTGCACGCGCAGCGCCGCCGGCACTACCACTCGATATCCCCATACTATACATCCGTGATCTATGCGGAGGTCGTCCTTCCTGTGGAAGTATGGTTTTTCGTCGTCGTTTTCGGCGTGTTGCTGCCAACCACTCATTATATACCCATAAATCTTACTGAGTACGGCGTCCTGCGTGACCGCCTTGGCTATGTCTCGGTGACTGATTGGGAAGCTATCTTCCACAAAGTGTAAGTATGCAGCGTCGTCCTTCTCCGATTCCTCGTGTTCGACCCGCAGCGGCAAGCGCGACAGCGCATCCGCGTTGCCGTTACGTTCGGACGAAACGAATTTTACCTCGAAGTCGTAAGCCGCCAGCCTCACAGCATATCTCTGTAGGCGACAAGCGGCGGTTTGCGGAATGCCCTTTTTTGGTCCGAAGATGTGACTGAGCGCCATGTGGTCCGTCTTGAGCGTGAACCGCCGCCCGTATACGTACTGGTGATGGCGCGTGACTCCGTACACGATGGCGAGCGCCTCCTTATCCACCTGGCTATACCTACTTACACTCGGCGGGGGACAGCGTGCGCGAG
Source organism: Schoenobius gigantellus (assembly GCA_963935595.1). Lineage (NCBI taxonomy): Eukaryota > Metazoa > Arthropoda > Insecta > Lepidoptera > Crambidae > Schoenobius > Schoenobius gigantellus. The sequence continues at coordinate 23,022,430 of OZ012553.1, read as the reverse complement.
GCGCAGCACACAACGCGCTCGCTGCCGTCCGGGTACGCGTGCGAAAGTACGGCGCCCAGTCCGTACGCGCTACTGTCGACAGCCAGCACGAGCGGCAGCGCAGGGTCGTAGTGGGCCAGAACCGGCTCGCGTGTCAGCACCTCTTTCACCGCCGCGAACGCTGCGTCACATTCCCGTGACCAACGCCATTCGGTTCCTTTTTTTAGTAAAGCGTACAAGGGCTGTAACAATGTGCTCATGTTCGGTATGAATCGCGCATAATAATTTATTAAACCCAGAGCGGCTCTTAACTGGGTCACATTTTGCGGCTTGGGGGCGTTGGCGATCGCGTCTACGTTACTCCTATCCGTATGCAAGCCGTGCTTATCTATCCTATACCCTAGGTAACAAACTTCATTCTTAAAAAACTCACATTTTTCAAATTTGACTCGCAGTCCAGCATTTTGTAACCGCGCCAGGACCGCCTTTAAGTTTGACAGATGGGTGGCCCTGTCGGGTCCTGTGAGACAAATATTGTCGATGAACGCTACACAATTGAGACCGCACAGAGTTTCCTCAATTAATTTTTGAAACATCTCCGGTAAGCACTTCAAACCGAATGGTGCTCTGCGATATACAAAAGTCCCAACATGTGTAGTTATAGCGGTCAATGGTTGTGAGCTTTCATCCAAAATACATTGTAAGTATGCGTGCCTAAGGTCTATTTTACTATACTGCTCCCCACCACTGAGCGCGACGAACAGCTGCTCGACCCGCGGCAACGGATAGTGAAAATCTTTTAATACTTTATTTAGAGTTAAGGCGAGGATTTCACAAATTTGCTGATCTTAGAACGTCTAGATCTGGATAATATTAGAACCCACAATTCTGAAATTCACACACCTTAAACTTGAAGATATAATCTAGTGAACTGTAAAAGCAGAAACACGATTTACTCCATTTCACTCGATAGAAAAAAAATCCAAACATAGGTCTAAATCAAAAACTAAAACCACGATTTGAAATCGAAATATACATAAAACAGTATAAAAGTTATACCAAAACATGTAGTTCGTTATTATCTAGTGAACTGTGAAGACAGATTTTTTGATGTCATATAAAATATTTAGGAAAATGACGAAAATTCTATAATTTCGCTTGGTTGCAATCGCGCTCCATATAAGACAGTACTCGCCAAGTCGTCTCAGGGTATGGTCATGTCGCTTCGTGTCGCGGGCGCAAAAAAATATATTACGTGTTTCTTTACGATCGAATTTTAATTTTGCAGTTTGCGTTTATTTTGTTAACTTTCATTATTATTATAGATTAGTGTAGTAATATGGTGAATAGTGTAAATAATGGATTAGGTATTATAAAGGAGAAAACTATTTTAATCCTTCTTCCTAAATTATTTTATGTGTGAAAAAAAATGTTTTTCGTTCTTTTTTTCTATAAGTTATTTTATGTGTAAAAATCGCTAATAAAAGAAGTCAAAGACGAAATGTTAAATCAAATGCATACAAAAAATGCTGAAAGAAAAGTGGTAAATATTTATTTCCCAAATGTTTATATTTTATTGCCGCGGCCATATAGCACAGTGCAGTGTTAATAAACCAGTATGATAATTTCTTCAAGTAAATATGCAACGATTTATAGGTTCAAAATAATGTTTCCTATAAAACTTTATTGCTGAATTCCTTTAAATACTTAATGTTACCCCCTTTATTCACAACGCCTTGCATCAAAGCTTTAGAAGGTAGAATCAACAGCACATTATACATGTAGCTAAATAATGAACAGTAAAACAGTATTTTAGGAATCTTTTTAATTTCGTAACATTTATGGTCAAGCGTGAGTTGATTATAAAAAAGTAAAAAATAATTAACATAAATTTCCGTTCGATTTATGTAAAGATCACTTCATTGTATTAAAAGAAAATATCTGATCAGCGGAATTTTGTGAAACTTTATAAAATATTTGCTTTTGCCCGCTGCTTCGCCCGCATAAATGTCATAGAGGTTCCATACAAACTATTATTTTTTAGTTTTACCCCCTTAGATGGCGAATTTCCAACATACATGTCAAATTTCCGCTTTTTGTGCCTTTTAATTACGGCTGTGCGTAATCTGTCAGTCACTCAGTAATGAAAGTGTTTTTATATAAATACGTCGGCCCACACTAGGATTTTCAACTGTGTCGTAGGTGCAGTTTTTTTCTTTTTGAAAACCTCGCCCCACACTAAGATTTTCTCCTGTGTTGTGGGTGCAGTTACGAACATAGAATATCACATGTACATACGCCCAGACCGGAAAAAAATTCTGTAGGCCATACAAAATATTTGTCCCGTACGGGAATTGAACCCGCGACCCGTTGCGCAATAGGCGATCATTCGACCTCTGCGCTAACCGTGTCATCAAAGTTACAAACATAGAATATATTACATATCACATGCACATACGCCCAGACCGGAACATATTTCTGTATTCCATACATAATATTTGTCCCGTAACTACAAAAAATATTTTACAAAAAATAAAAACCGACTTCAAAAACACTGAAAACTTAAAAATAATATAAGAATAGGTACAGACAACATCACACTTCTGTATTGAAGTCGTCGCCAAACGATAATCTCCTAGAAAGTGTTAAAATTTGTCACCGACTTCAATATAGAAGTGTGATGTTGTCTGTACCTATTCTTATATTATTTTTAAGCTTTCTTATATTATTATTTTTTTTAAGTGTTTTTGAAGTCGTTTTAATTTTTTGTAAAATATTTTTTATTTTTAACTTTTCAGTGAATGAAATCTTTTTAGTGAAAGAAGTGTGTTTTTAGTGCTTTCCACGATTTACTATGGGATCCCATCATCAAATCCTGACTTTGGTGACCATGAGACCACCCTTGCTCTATACTCTATCGAATACAAAAATAATTTTGGACATCGGTTTTAAAATGACAGAGTTATGAGGTAACAAACATAAAAAATACAACCGAATTGATAACTTCCTCCTTTTTTGAAGTCGGTTAAAAATATTTGGGAATCGAACCCGCGACCAGTTGCGTAGTAGGCGATCACTCGAACTCTGTGCGCTAACCGTGTCGTCAAATGTAAAGTCATCATGGTAAAGAACGCTAGCTGTGTAGTACTTCCCGAGTTTTCTTACAGGCCTAAGGTGGTAGAATATTAATTAATATTTTAAAACCAGTTTGCTTAGAAACTAATACGGTTGCTTGATATTCATAGCGATTTGTGGCTTTCTTCTTGATAATCTTGTTTAGTACATGCACGCCTCTGTCACTCACGCAATGCAGCGTTATAAATACCTATCTACCACTAAGTAGCGCGCCGGCGCGCCGACCGCTGCACACACGAGTAAAGAAATTCTTAGGTTGTGTGTGAAGTCGACCAACCCGCACTTGGCCAGCGTTGATGATGGTAGCACATCAAAAACAGGTTTGAGCTTGTTTCGAATTCATCTAATAATAATATGATGGATGACATACCTGCCAGAGATACCTGTCACAAAAATTGGGATATAATTAAAAACAAAAATACTATCGTTTTTGATGCTTGCTAAGGCAAGGATAAAAATACCTCCGTCTTACCTATTTCTGCCGCAAATCAGCAGTGCTTGCATTGCTGTGTTCCGGTGTGAAGGGTAAGATATGGCACTGAAATTACTGGGTACCGTGACTTTACATCTGATGTCACAAGTTGGCAACGTACACTGTGGTTCTTGTGGGGCTTGCAGTTTTACTGCGAATCGCACAGGAACCACATGTATTATAGGTGACTGTTACCACTTACCATCAGGTGGGCAGTTTGCTTGTTTGCCATCTTAGTAGCAATAAAATAAAACACACAACATTACATTTTTATTTTGAAGTAGTTTTTGTTTTGAAGTGGTGTCGGTATTTTTGTAAACAAAATATTTTAATTTTTTTTGTGAAATTAATAATAGCTCTCTAAGTCAACTTGAAAGAATATACCTAACTGAGAGTCAATACGTACCTTTTATATCTAAAGTCTAACTCCCTAACTCCTTAAAGTTAAGGATCCATCGTAAGCTCAGCATAGTGGAAGAATCCTTGAGATGATGTCTTTCAGACGCAAATACCTGAATAGCTTCAGAAAAAAAACAGGAAAGACGTTGGACGTGCCTATTCTCTCGATTTTCTTGGGATTCTAATACTAGATCCTGACTTGATGGCATGGAACCACTTCGGGGGTATACTTTTCTGAATACAAAAAGAATTTTGAAAATCAGTTAATAAATGACGAAGCTATGAGGTATGTGTTACCTCATAACTTCGGGAAGTCAGTGAAGTCGGTTAACAAATCAAATCGAAATAAGTTATATTGCTTATTTATTCAGTACTGTATTAAAATACCTACATATCTCTATTAAAATATTTTTCTTCAAACTACTCATTAATTTTACTCTAATCATCGGAAAAGGCAACACTAAGTAATACATTACTACCCTGGAAAACGGCAGTAGTATTGTATGAAATTTCATTAATGACCCGTTCAACATAATTGCCCTGTTGTTTGTTTTTCTAATTTAAAAAGAAATTACAATTCATATTCATACAATTCATACAAAATGTAGGCATTTTTCCAAAGAGATTTGAGTGGTTGTATAACATGTCACAAAAAATACACATGCGCAAAACAAGTTAGATAGGACCCTACAAAGCCAATTTTATTTAAAAAAGAGAGGCAATTGGCTTTAATGGCGAAGATTAGCTTTTATTTTAATAAATAAAAAATTGTATTCGAGTGAATATTGTGCAGTGAAAGTGGTGTTTTTTGGTACACATTCATGTTGACGGCAAGAAATAAGGGTTTTGTGGTGTACATGACAGTGAGTTTTTTTTTGTGGATTTTCCACTTTCGTTACCACCGTCAAGATAAGGTTTGGTTTCTTAATAAGAACAATTTACATTTTTTTTGTCATAAATAAATAAGTTTTTCTACAGTCAACTTCAGTTTTTTATTATTTTTTAATAAGTTGAAGGAAAAGCAGATTACACACCTCGTAAGTGAGCTATTAATGCCCTCGGGTTATTAGTGCCCTCGAGCAAGTGCTCGTGCACCAAACATCCGCGGGCATTAATAAGTCACTTAGCGCTCGGTGTAACAATCTACTATTTCTAAATCAAACAATATAGCCGTCGAAGTCAAACAAAAAAAATTAACAGAACTTTATAACATATATGCGGCCGCGTCAGTCATATTCTTAGCTTTTGTTTTAAATACTACTTCTAGCTAATCGAGCATTTCTTGTATTCTAGTGATGCAATCTATACTGCACAAAAGATACTTAGGTTACAAATAAGTATTGATTTATAAACTTACCTCAGTTTATAAATCAATACTTATTTGTGACCTAGCAAAAAGTATATTGCATACAATATAAAACGTCCTTGTTGTACTGTTATATTTTTACTGTGCGGCACATGATGTTGGCGCCTGTTCAGTGGCCGCGTCCGCGCTAACTTCATGTACAAATGAACGGTGTGAAGTGCGGAACATATGGGCTTGCACGTGGAAATTCCTCGCCTTAACTTGTAATCTCCGCATAACCTTATAGAGCCGTCGCGTTTTACAACCGGCAAAATCGGTGTACCGTAATCGCTTCTATCTACTTTATAAATTACTTGTTCACACTGTAAACGTTCGAGCTCCTGTTCAACAGGCGCGCGCATAGCAAGGGGGAGCGTCCGGGCTTTGCAGAATATCGGAGTATCGTCTTTTAAATATAATTTTAATTTAGTTTTACAACTGCCCAAACCCGACATAAAAACTTCAGGAAAATCCAGTTTTAGTTGAATGATGACCGGATCATTCTCCTCGGGGTGGTTGGGAGCACACAGGTCACACATTAGTTGGTATGTAGGTGAGCCGACATGTGTGACCAAAGTGGCCACGTGCAACTCACTTTTTATATCGTTCAATAAAATGAACTGTTTCACCAAACGAACATAAGATGACCAATTCTTCCCCTCTTCCAAGTCGAATTCTGGTAGTTTTCCAAAAGGCATCGTCGTAATTCCCAATAATCGTCGCCATATTGAAGTGGAGCGTGACAAGAAAAACACAATGGTATTCGAGACTGATTTTTATTGTAATATAAAATGACGGTGCCGTTACATTTGTGAGTAATCACATGTACCCACATTTCAATATCCAAATATACTACAATCACCAACCAACCATTTGTATTTATGTCGATCATTAAAACTGTATATTATATCGGGTATAAGGGACGATGTCCCTTTTCTTTTAACAGTGAGTTCAGACCAATATTAATATTTGTTTGCCGATATTAATTTTTCCCGGAAAAGCTTTTAAAGCGAAAAAAAGGGGATTTAATTTTTAATTTTTATTCATGTTACGCAATGTATGGCGCGCCGGCATTATTTTTGTTCCGCTCACACTGGTGCGTTCGATCACCCAAACAGCTGATTCCGCGTGCAGTATGATGGAAATATTATGCGATTTACATTGCGAAGCTAATTTTTTGTGTATTTAATATGGTTTTTTGACAGAATATGATTTGTAAACGTTAACTTAATTATATTACACCACAAAAATTCGAAAAAAAAATACGAAAAAAAAAGACGAATTTTCCGTGAGAAAATTTTTGTGAATTTCAAATTAGGATCATGGTCTGAACTGACTGTTAAAAGAAAAGGGACACCATCACTTATATCCTGTATACGTCAAGGTGTAAAAATCAAGTCAAATACCAGCTGTCGGGACCCAAGTCAACCTCACCTGCACGCAGTGCACCTTGCTATAAATGTATAACAGTCGAGGCTCTGACGCTCCCCAACAACCAGCACTGGGCCAGCGTGGTGGGAGACGGTCCAAAACCACCCAACATTAGAAACCTGAAACAAAGTGCTCGGTGATCCCGGAGATCGTGCCGGCGGTGACAGACGTCGACTCGGCACTGAGGGTGCAAAGAACCCCAAATTGGCAACGTACAACTTGGCGCGCACACTGCGGACCGAGGAGAAGCTGCTGGAACTAAGGAAGAAAAAAACGCAGCTTTGGTAGGCCCCCCCCACAAGGTGGGCCGATGATCTGGTGAAGGTCGCTGGAAGCCGCTGGGTGCGGGAGGTGCAAGACCGATCGGTTTGGAGATCCCTGGGGGAGGCTTATGTCCTACAGTGGGAGTCTCTTGGCTGAAATTATGATGATGAAGGATGATACAAGTCCGCCTTGAATTATTGCGGTTGAGATAATGCATTTTAAAAAAAGAGAACACATGAGAATCTTTCAAATGATGAAAATAAAACATGCAGCTTGTAGGATTTGTAACGTTACTATAGAATGGTCTAAGAATTAGGACCTATATAGTCATCAATGTCGAGACAATTTTAAATCTACCTATACAAAATGTAGAGATGTAAATGTAGCTAAATAGTAAAATTTTACTTGTTTATAAACAAAGATATACTTGTTCGTAACGTATGCCTAACCTCCTGCGAAATACACCTAAATTCGGTAAAATTCATTTCCAGGAGCCGATTCACCTATGACCATTTTAATAATACTGGCTTTGTTATTTTTAATGCTTTGATCCCACCTGTCCCGAAACGATTTCTCGCTGTATTGGACAACGTAAATGAAATATTCACGTGTAGAACATGCCATGTGGGAGTTTAGGCAATTTTATAAAACACGAGGAAAAAACGAAAGCTCGCCGAAAGACCCTTTTAGATGGAACACCTTTTTCATTTAATCTAATGATTTACTTTTATTATTCGCGTCAGGTCAGTTCTGAACCTCGTCTCAATTAAGAGACCAAAGCCGAAGGTGGATGCGAGCTTCACATAGGTAATTAGGGTTTCGTACCTCTAACGAGTAACACAGAACCCTTATAGGATTACTACGTTGTCCGTCTGTACGTCCGTCCAACTTTCTGTCAATACTTTTTTCATGAACGCGTTGAGAAATCAAACTGAAATTTGTATTAAACTTGCTGTGCCTGTTAACTATTGTAACCGCCTCCGTGGTCTAGTGGTTGAGACTACCGGGTGTTGATCGAGAGGTCCAGGGTTCAATTCCCCATGGGGGCAGAAATTTTTCTGCTCGGTTTGGTTGGTGGTAGGGCTTCTGAGCCCGCCAGGCTGGCTACCACCATCTTACCTAAGTTTGTCGCCATAATAGATCATTGTCTTGAGATCCGTCGTCGAGGACCGTGACGACGACGGCTTCGTCAAGGTCGAGAAGAGAGTGCGCCGCCAAAGGGGAACACAGAACCGCTGTGGCACCGCACCAACAGGGCCCAACTTCCTGCTGAGGGCCGCGGCACCGACTACGGCCTTGTACCTGTCCCGCCTGCACTACACCACCACAGAGCAGGATGTGGGACAGTACATCCAGAAGAAGGCCAACTTTGTTCTGAGGGTGCAGCCACTGGAGTCGCGCCACAATGCCAGTTTTAAAGCATTTGTGGTTCGGGTCCCAAACATTGCGCTGGACACTTTCTTGAAGGAGGACTTCTGGCCAAATGGTGTGGTGTTCAGGCGATTTCGGGGACGAATACCTAATACCACCGGCATGCTGCAGAACACGGCAAATATTTAATTTTCTTTACTAACATAGCTTATAAGTTCTATTAAACTAACCAAATTGTTATATATATTATGTATGTTAGTTTGTAAGGTAGATATCTATGGGCCTAAGTTGCCTGATAATAAATAAATAAAAATAATAATAACAATGCTTAGAGCATTGTTGTGTTCCCACAATTTAGAGGTAAGATAGCCAGTTCCTCAGTTGTTGAGGAGTCCAGGTGAAGCTCGCTTCCACCTTCGGCCTTATCGTCACCTACCATCAGGTGAGATGAAGGCCAAGAGTTTCCCTGTCGTTTGTAAAAAAATTTTTTCGCCGTAAAGTTCAAAGAAAAAACTGTAAATCTATACCTCCCCGCGGAAACTACTTACTTTTCCGGAATAATAAGTAGCCTATAACTATGTTAATCCCTGTCGTAATCCGTTTACCAACAAAATCTCATACAAATCCATACATTAGTAAGGATACTCGGGTCTACTCTACGGTCTCTTTAGCTGTGAAAAAATCATTGCAATTACACGATTAAAAACATGACCGTTTTTGTCGCATATTTTTACAATCCCGGGTCCTTTTAACTACGACTTAAAACAGCATATAACTGACCCCACTAGGGGGAACTCGTGCTTGGATCATGTTTTAAGTAATATTCCAAAGGCATCTGGCTCATTGCTCCATCTCTGGTTATCTGATCACAATACAGCCCAAGTGTTGAGTTTTGAGTCAAAAAAGAAATCAATAGCACCACGGATTATATATGCTTATAAAAGATGTTACTCTCAGGAAAATATTAATAAATTCCTGGGTTATCTAGAAAGCTTGTCATTTTCTGAAGTATACAATGAAAACGACCCAAATACTGCATTCGATATATTTCATGATTGGTTAAGTTTGTTGTATACGCTTTGTTTTCCATTCATAAAAATAAAAGTCAACACTAAGCCCAATTTACATTGGATAACCAAAGGTATAAGAAAAAGTTGTGTTAAGAATAGATTGTTAAGACATAAGTACTATGCTAAAACAAATGCTATTAACGGATTTAAATACAGGAAATATTCAAAATTATTGAAAAAATGTATACTTATAGCCAAAAAAAATACAAATAATAAGTATATTTTAAAAAGCAAAAATATATGCAAAGCAACATGGAAGGTCATACAAACCGAATCGCATTCAACGTCAAATCATAATAATTACATAGATAATATTGAATATAATAACAAGAATATTAATGATCCTAATGAAATAGCGACTACTTTTAATGAATATTTTATTAATCTGACCAATGAAATAAATTTTGACAATAATAATGTATTTCAAAACTCTTATGACAATTTAAATAAATTAAATAATTCAATTTATCTTTCTCCCGTTGACGAATCTTATATTAGAAGAGTAATAATGACATTGAATAATACACACTCTGAGGGTTACGATAACATATGTACAAGTATAGTCAAAACTTGTAAAGATCAAATAAGTCCAGTGTTATCTTACCTCGTAAACTTATCTCTAGAGACTGGAACATTTCCCGACAGATTGAAACAATCCATAGTGAAACCTCTATTTAAGAAAGGGTCTAAGTTACTATTAAATAATTATCGACCTATAACACTTATACCTATTTTATCAAAGATTTACGAAAAGGTTATGCAAAATAAACTTGTTTCCTTTTTTGATAAATACAACATTATTACAGACAATCAATATGGATTCCAAAAAAATAGGTCTACTGCACACGCAGCCTTTAATTTGATTGATTCAACTCTTAGAGCCTTAAATGACAACAAGTTTACAACGGTTTTATTCTTTGATATGTCAAAGGCATTTGATTTTGTCTCGCACAGCCAACTACTTTTCAAATTAGAACAGAGTGGTATTAGAGGTAACGCGCTAAACTGGATCAAATCTTACTTGCAAAATAGGATGCAATCAGTCGAAATAAGTCAACTTGACTCCAAAAATACACTACAAAAATACAAATCAGAGCTTAAATTAAACAGATTTGGAGTACCGCAAGGTAGCATCCTTGGCCCTCTACTGTTTCTTATATATATTAACGACTTACCAAACATTACGAAACACAAAAGTGTCTTGTTCGCAGATGACATATCAGTTATAGTCACCACAAATCAAGAAAAAAAAGTACTTGATCATGAACAAGACATACATGAAACATTAGTAACAATAATAAATTGGCTTAAGCATAATAATTTAAGAATAAATATTGACAAAACTAATTTTATTAATTTTAATACAAAATTGACATTAGATATACATTATAATAACAAAGTACTCAAAGGTTCAGATGTCACGAGATTCCTTGGAATCAACATTGACAAAAATATTGACTGGAAGACACAGGTAGATAACGTATGCAATAAGGTTAACAGCTTTGCATTTGCTCTATTTAAATTGACAAAAACAGCGACAAAAAGTACGGCTCTGACAGCCTACTTTGCATATGTGGAGTCTGTTTTGCGATATGGTCTTATACTTTGGGGTAATAGCACGGATATAAAAAGGGCATTCATTGCACAAAAAAAGTGTATAAGAGCAATTTGCGGAATCGCTCCTGATGTTTCATGCAAACCATTTTTTATAACTTTAAACATAATGCCCCTTCCCTGCCTATACATATTCGAAGTCGCCAAATTTGTAAAATCAAATACACGTTATTTTAAAACTGCTCACGACTTATTTCCGAGAAATACCAGACATTGTGATAGACTGCTCATTGACGTAATTCCGAAAAGTGCGCGATTCAAGAAAAACTGTTTTTACATGTGTATCCAAATATATAATAAGATACCTCAGGAAATAAAAGACAAGCCTTTAAATATATTTAAAAATGAACTCAAAAAATGGCTCGTGGAACGCACTTTCTACTCTGTCCAAGAATTTTTAAACTACAGAACTGTTAGGTAACTCATGGACATAAAAAATGTATTTGAATTGTGACTGACATTTTTAATTATTTTTTATTTTTTATTGACATTGTATTATAATTTTTAATATTGACATAATTTGTGATTGATATTATTAAATTCGAGGAGTTTTTTTTTTATAATAGAAATTGTTATTTATCGAATTAGTATTATTAATTTTAAATTTCACTGATAGTTAGTTATTATTATAATTTTGCATGCTATCTGTGTATGGCTGAATAAGCTGAATTTTATGTTACCTGACCATCTTCAGTGTACCTTGTTCATATGCAAATAAATAAATTTGAATTTGAAATTTAAAGAGGGGTGAAGAAGCATCTTGCAGGTCGTCAAGGTAAGGGTGGCTAGTGCAGCATGTATTCTCTCTCCTGTACTAGTACTGTATCTTCTCATTTGGACCCCACTTCCACTTACCATCAGGTGAAATGGAGTCATTTGCTAGGCCCACTATAAAAAAAGGTGGGAGTCGTAGGCTATTTTTTATATCCCTAGGTGATAAGGGTGGCCCGCTCCAGATTTTTTTTACAATTATTATGGCGAAACGTGGTTTGCGGGCACAGCTAACTATAGTATCATAATAATTTTTTGTAACTTGTAAATGTCTTTCTATTTGTTGCCTTTTAAGCCTGAACTGCTTAACATATTTAAACTTAAAGGGGTGAAAGGGTTAAAACTTAAAACTTACTACGGTTACCTACAGTTGCCTTATTAAAACAAAACAAAGTTTGCGGGCACAGTTAGTGCATAAATATTAACTCATTTTTCAGGTTCGTCATATTCATTCAAAGGAGATAACTAAACGACTGCCCTTAACATGAATATATATTTCTCAGTAGCTCGTAATATCCTTATATTATTAATTAATTTATTAAGTGTTTAATATCATTATAGAACTTTCATGAAGAAAAATGTTAAATATATGTTATTTACTTGAACGGAACTTGAATAGTGCTGCACCAAAAAGAGAATCGATTTTTTAACCGATTTCACTTCTCTGCCTTTGGTATTCTGCATTTTAATAATTCGGTTGCTTATTTACAGTCTACATAAATATTTTTATTATCTATCTGTTCTATTTGCTGATTTCTGTGCATAAACGCCTAAAAAAACGTTCATAGTAAATATGTAGTTGATAACTTTTGCGTATCTATTGACGTAAGAGTATTAATAATTATTTTTCAAGATTATACCAATATGAAGAATTCCCAAAACTTTTTGATGCAAAATAATAAGTTTTAACCATTCAGCATTTATTACATGTTAGTAGGTTTAATATTTATTTATTGTTAGGGCAGTCCCCCATACTGTATTTAGCCATCTCCTTTGGCCGGCATAATAAAATTGTACTAAAAAGAACCTTTTTTAATAAGGAAATGTTATACACCGGCCTTGGCTCGGATATACTAATGCAGTTGTTTGAAAGTACAATGGCAACATTACCCCAACGGCCGCAGGTCCAGTAACAAAAATAAAGGAAACACAAAATGAATTCATTTGCCGGTGAGAAATAAAAGCTGCTATGTAAGGGATCCTCCCATCTTATACGGCCGCATTAGTAACGCGCCAAAGATTCCGCACCGAAACTGACTTCTGATTTTGTTTTCAGGTTTTCTGTTCTTAATACTAGGCACCTATTGTAAATATTAAACCTTATGTATGTTTTAAATAAAACAGCAATTTCGGATTTACTGCGTATATTTGGTTTTAATAAATGATTTATTGAGCCCGACGTTTCGAACATTTCAACATTCGCGGTCACGGTATGACTAAAGCTGGTGGGCGCAATAGAGAAACATCAGATTTATTAATTTATTACCATCATTTCGTATGTTTATGTGGTCCTTTTCATATAAACGTAGCCCACGGTATCTTTTGTTTTGGCATTCTGTGGACGGCATGGGATTATATTACGAGTATTTTCAGGGTAGGGTTCCGCAGTTTGAATACTTGTTTATTTAGATTTTTTAAATTAATATTTTAAGGTTCAAGTTCATGCCATATGGACTACTCTCTAAGTAAGTACGTAATCAGTTTTGATCTCGAAGTTGGTTGTACAGTGAAAAAATTTACTTAATAGTTTAGCAGGTTGAAAATAATTTGTAGGATACGTATTCGTAGAAGACAAATATATGAACCACCATTATTTTACATTTTTAAATTGAAACTTTTTTTATACATTTTAGCAAACAAGCATTAGGCTACATAATGTGGTCTTGTGAGATTCGCAGCGAATCTGCAATCCCCACAAGGGCCACAAGAACCACAAAGAACGTTGTCAGCTTGTGACATAAGGTGCAAAGTCACGATACCCAGTAGTTTCACTGGCATATCTTAGTCTTACCCTTCAAACCGGAACAGTAATAGGATCATTTAAGTTTGCTGCCTCACGCTGCTGGAATGACCTTCACCTCCGATACGTGACCTAAAAAGCAAAAACGCTTCCAAAAACCAATATAAGCGGTTCTTATTGACACAACAAAAAACAGTTTTTCGCTTAACATCTTGCACTAAAATTCCTTAAATATAGATATAATTCTTCTTTTTTATAATTTCCAACGCAGCTGAGTCAGCCAAGCTATTCTCTGTATAGGTACTTACCTATAGCGAATCCCAAACCGGCGGCATTTGAGATTTTTTGTTAATATTGTCTTTGTCTTTGTATAGTTTAATAAGTCTTATTATTATGAAACTGGTATAAGCAGGATATGTCATGTTAGTGTTAATGTAATATTCTTAAATAAAATATTAAGTAATTAGAATATAAGAAGCAAATTGTTTTTTTTTTGATCCCCTTTTATGGCAATTTGTTAATTTTGATCCCCTTTTATGGAAGCAAATTGTTATCTCGCACCCAACCACAGACCATAAATTATGTCTCATTTTTTTTCTTTTTCTTATTATTCATAGACCATGTCATAGACTTACTAACTCCATGGATGTGACCTAGTAAAAAAAAGTTTTTTTTAGTACCACATAGCATCTAATTCTTATGTATTGTACCCATATTGTATCTACTATGTATTTTTTTTAAATTATGTCTAGTTACGCTACATAACTGTACTTTAATATTTTTAAGGTTGTCTCATGCGTCGCGGTCTTGGAGGTAATATGTAGGTACTATGTTCATTATGCATATTGCTTCTAGGGTTGCGGCGTAGAGCCCTGCCTGAAAATCAGCGTTTTTGTGTCGCAGACTGTTACATGGCTGTATGAGCATTATCCCTCGTTACGTGCCTATATAAAATAAATAAAAAAAGAGACTCGCTCTCTCTGATTTCCGACATCACGCTGTTTCATTGTCTGCATCCTTTCTCCTACAAAAGCCTACTTAACATGGTGTCAGAAGTCCTGAAAACGACATATAATAGTCATCCGAGGTACCTAATTCTATCAAAACAGTAAATTGCGGATATATAAAGTCGCGCACGGGTGAAATAGGTAGCAGCACACGGCGAGGTCGGCGAGCAGCAAGCGATGTCAAAATGGCTGCCGGCCCATCTTCTAATTTGTCTTCAAATATTGGTCTACATTCGGGCAGTCTAACTAAATTGCAGGTAAAAGACTGTAACAATATCGGCAAGTCATGGCGAGACTTTCGCACTTCAATCGACATTTATCTAACAGCGAATAATCTAAAAAAAGAAAGTGATGAACGAAAAGTCGCCATACTATTGCATAACCTTTCACCAGACGCTATGGAGATATTTAACTCTTTCAATGTCAGTTACGAAGAAATTACCTACAAGGAGCTACTTGAAAAATTCGATAGCTATTTCATGCCTAAAACTAATATAACTGTCGAGAGGCACAAACTATTCAACCGGCGTCAAGGTCAGTCGGAAGACATCGAAGCGTATGCCACAGATTTGAAAAATATCGCCCTGCAGTGTGAATTTGGAAGTTTGTTTGACTCACTCCTCAAAGATATTTTCTCCTGGAATATTCACACAGATTATAATTTCGTCAAAGAAAGACTGCTTCTTGAAAAACCAGATACTTTTGAAGAGGCTGTTTCAATAGCAAAAACAGTCAGAAACACTAGACAAGACATTCAGAAAATTACTCAGGAAGAGAGCATCAACCAGGTCAGATTTCGTCACAGCCGAGCCAGATCAAAATCACAACACAGACCAGCTTTTTCCAAAAATGACCTAAAACGTCCACAAATTTCAGGCCAGAAATGTCATCGATGTGGTCAAGTGCACAGAGTTCGTTGTCCAGCAATAGGAGCAGTATGCAACATCTGCAAGAAGCCCAATCACTTCGCTTCAGTATGCCGTTCACGTTCCAGTGGTCGAAGAGTCAACAACATCCAGTCAAATGAAAGTGAGATTATTTCTGATCAGCTGTTTGTTGGTCCAGTATTTTTGTCTACAAATAATGTCATTCTGTAAGTAGCAATAACTTTAAAACTGAACTTCTTGTAAACAACCAACCCATTCTATTTCTATTAGATACTGGGGCTGACACGAATATACTTCCATTCAAAATATTTCAAAATTTAAACTTGCCTTTAGACACTTTACAAAAAAGTCAACAGCAACTATCCACATTTAGTGGTGAAATCTTACCAAGTATAGGTCAGTGTACTTTAAAAATTTTGCATAATAATCAAACACATTTTCTACTATTTCATATTGTAGACTTACCTTGCAAAAGTATAATTGGTCGTAAAAGTTGTGAAGATCTGAAACTGATAAAAAGAATAAATAGTGTAAATTTTGATTTAAATGAGTACAGTAAATTAATAAATGACAATATTGATTTATTTCAAGGTATAGGATGTATAAAAAATTTTGAGTGTCACTTAACTTTAAAGCCTGATGCTTCTCCATCTGTTGATGCTTGTCGCAGAATTCCTTTTCGGTTAATGGATGACCTAAAAAAAGAATTAAAAATGTTAGAAAAAGAAAACATTATAGTCAAAGTAGATGAGCCAACTGAATGGGTCAGCGCAATTGTACTTACATCGAAAAAAAATGGTTCCTTGAGGCTGTGCATTGATCCCCGTAAATTAAATAAAGCTATTATGAGGCCGCACTATCAATTTCCTACTATAGACGAGATTAAATCCAGTTTGGCAGGATCAAAATACTTCTCTACTCTTGATGCTAACAAAGGATTTTGGATGCTTAAGTTAGATGAAAGTTCCTCTAAGTTGTGTACATTTATTACGCCCCAAGGGCGATATAAATTCCTTAGACTCCCCTTTGGTGTCAATGCTGCACCAGAAATATTCCATTCAGAGATGTCCAAACGATTTAGCGACATAGACGGGGTGAAAGTCATGAGTGACGACATACTCATTTTTGCACCAACCAAAACGGATCATGATAAAATTCTCAAAAAAGTGTTCGATAGGGCTAGAGAAATAAATCTCAAATTCAACAAAGAAAAATCGAATATTGGTAAAACTGAGGTCAGGTATTTAGGACATATTTTCAATAAGGATGGGGTTAGAATTGATGACGATAAAATAAAAGCTATTTGTAAAATGCCCTGTCCCACAAACATTACTGAATTACAACGTTTTTTAGGTATGGTGAACTATTTGGGGTCTTACATTGATAACTTATCACAAAAAAATAGTAACCTAAGATTGCTTCTATCAAAAAATATCACTTGGCAATGGACGGACAAACATACAGCAGAATTCAATAATTTAAAAGAGGCTATAACCAATGCACCTGTGTTAGCTTACTATGATCAATCCAAAGATATTACTTTATCTGTGGATGCTTCTCAGGATGCAATGGGGGCAGTTATAAGTCATGGGGAAAATCCAATTGCATATTCATCTGCTACTTTAAGCACTTGCCAGCGTTCATACTCCCAAATAGAAAAAGAGTTACTGGCTATTCTTTTTGGTTGCACAAAGTATCACCAATATATATATGGGCGTAGAACATTAGTTGAAACTGACCACAAACCTATTGTGTCTTTATTTAATAAACCTATATATGACATACCTCCTCGCTTACAGCGTATCATGCTAAGACTACAACCTTATGACCTCAATGTAACATACAAACCAGGCAAATATCTGTATGTCGCTGACACGCTCTCGAGATCAGCTTTACCTGAACAAGCTTTAACTGATTTAGATTCAGATATTGATCTTCATGTTAACTTTATTGCAAAATCATTGTCTATCAGTCAGCCCAAGCTAGAGGAATTAAAAGAACACACATCTAAAGATCAAACACTGCAATGTATTATAAAATTTTGTTCTAATGGGTGGCCAGAACATAGACGGTCAGTTCCTGATACAGTCAAACCATATTTTTCTTTTAAAAATGACATACATTATATGAATAATTTATTATTCAAAAGTAACCGTATTATTATTCCTATGTCCCTAAGACAAAATATTTTAACTTTGCTTCATGAAGGCCATCAAGGTATTCAAAGCACTCACCGTTTGGCTCAAACCTCTTTATACTGGCCTAATATGTATAATGATATAGAGAAATATATAAATATGTGTCATGTGTGTTTAACATTTAGAAGAAACAATACGAAAGAGCCATTACACTCTCATGAATACAATTTCATTCCTTGGTATAAATTAGGTGTAGATCTTTTTGATTTTAACTCGCAAAAATACCTAATAGTGGTTGATTACTTCTCAAAATATGTTGAGCTTGCTTTACTTAACGATGGGTCCAATTCAACAAATGTAATCATACATTTAAAGTCTATTTTTGCACGACATGGCGTACCAAAAACACTTGTCTCGGACAATGGCCCTCCATTTAATTCAAAAGAATTTAAAGAATTTACATACAAATGGCAAATAGACCACATTACATCAAGCCCATACCACAGTCAATCTAATGGTATGGTGGAGAGAACCATAGGCACTATAAAAAACATTTTGAAAAAATGTGCAGCGGATAAGTCTGATCCCTATTTGGCAATCTTGCATTACAGAAACACACCAAAAGAGTCTATGTGTTCTCCTGCTCAATTACTAATGTCAAGGTCTCTTAGAACAAACATTCCCATAATAGATAAACTGTTAAAACCTAAAGTTTGTAATTATAATAAAATAAAGGTATATAATGAAACACAAAATCATAAGTCAAAATCACGTTTTAATCATAACACAAAAAACTTAACTAAATTAGATGTCGGTGATAAAATCTATTTCAAAAAGCTTCCTGATAGTTTATGGATTCCTGGAACTATTTCTGATGTAGGTCCAGAACCTAGGTCTTATACCATAACATCACCAACTGGTACTTTCCGTCGAAATAGAGTCCACATTCTTTCACCAAAACATTTTTCTGATAAGTTAGACAGTGCACTGCCATCCTCAAGTACTGATGTATTAACAAAAAATGAAAATAACACAGCCACACAATCCAATGATATTGTAACCTATTCGTCCTATGGTCGTGCTATTCGTAAACCCGCTAGATATCGTTAGACTCGTTGATCATGTACTATTGTGTTTGGAAGGGTACATATTATGTAATTATCTTTTATTTTAAACTGATGGTTTCTGTTAAAATATTTCTCTATGCCTTAAATAAAATATAAATTAACTTATTATTAAAATGTCAAAATCAAAAGTGTAATATGTCAAAAACATTATACATAGTGTTGTTCTCTGTTTATCGAATAATGTATCGAGTCATAGAACTTAAGTTATTAATAGTTATTGTAGTGTTGTTCCTTGCATATCGAAAAATGTATAGAGCCATAGTCATATGATAACATTTATAACAATACATGTTGAACTAGTTTTAGTTTATAATTTATGTGGTTTTCTTAAAGAAAGGGAGGTGTTACATGGCTGTATGAGCATTATCCCTCGTTACGTGCCTATATAAAATAAATAAAAAAAGAGACTCGCTCTCTCTGATTTCCGACATCACGCTGTTTCATTGTCTGCATCCTTTCTCCTACAAAAGCCTACTTAACACAGACGCAAAAACATTAGCTGAGGTAGGGAGCTTTTTGGCTCACCTGCAATTTTTTTGTTTACCATTCTTTTCTCTTTGTGTGGCCAAATAAATATTTCTTTCTTTCTTCTTTCTAATACAAGCACTGCTGCTTTGCAGCAGAAATAAGTAAGACGGGGGTACCCAAGCGGGCGACCCTAGTACGAATGCATAGGCATAAGTGAAAGCGTTACAACAGATAGAGACAGACAGTTACTCAGAGTTACTTATGAACTTATAATAGGGATAGTGAATACAAAATATATCAATACACACATTCAAAATAATCGTACGTCCAACAATATAAATCTCTTAACGGCCCGTCGAAAAAAAGCATAAGCCTGCAATCAATTTCCTAAACGAAGTTTATCCGATGATATTAAAATGATCTTGTCCTTAAACAATCTACTATAGACGTTCTTGTGATTTCGAAGTGATTGATATTCTGTATTCGTGTACCAAACGAGAACTAAATTAGTTTCAATTATAACTTTTTGTTGGTCGGATAATTTGGACAGGAGATCAGGTGAACTGTGATCTCTTTTTTAAATGGTTTTATTTAGCTTGCCCAAACATTGATCAGACAAAACAAGAAAATCATGGGCCGCTTGGAATTTCTATCAACAGTCAACCGCTCATACCATAATAAAAATGCTATTTCCATATTTACTCAGGTTCAGGTAACGCTACGCCCCACGATTTAATTTTTAACCGACTTCAAAAAAGGAGGCGGTTCTCAATTCGATGCGTATGCTTTTCTTTTTGTGTGTATGTTACGCGATTACTCCGCCAATTGTTAACCGATTCTCAAAATAGGCTAGTTGACCCTTTTTTAAAGTAGGGCTTAAAATGTTCATAATTGTTGTATTAGACCATAGCACATGAATATTATTTTTTTCGATGGCTAAAAAGTGCAAAATATCTATTTTAAATTAAGATTTTCAATTTTGGACCGAAAACACGGTCAGCCATGATAGTCTGTTGATTATCTGTGGCAATGACGTCAGTCTTATAGTAAACAAAGCACGGGGGCGAAATAACCTCACAAAAACAATGCTTTCTATTAAATATCACAAAATATAGTAAAACTGTATATGGAACGGGACAATAGAACAAGAATATAGAATTACCTCTTCAAATACTCCAGGAAATCTGTGGATTAGACGTACCCAGTGATATAGACATGCGAAATATTTGGTTAACACTCGCTTAAAGAAATCCTGTAACTATCTACTGAAACTCAAATGTATTTTTGCGAAAATCACATTAATGTAAGTACTATAACTGAATAACTCAATCTGTGTAGGTACTTCAGTTTCAACTGAAACAAAATAGAAGTTTTTAGGTTGTATGTAAAATCAAACCTGTATGTAAATTAATTAAATTTTTATCTTTCAGTTAGAATGAAGACTGACTGCAGCCGACCAACCAAATTTTAACTTGACCGGAAAACTGAGAGAAAACTTGACCATTCACGCCTTTTTGATTTAATCTAAGTTATACACTGACACTAGATGATGTTTCAAAGAAAAGAATATGTACTTATGTCCAATTGAATAATGATGTAATTGAATATTAATTAAAAAGTATGTAATACAAACAAAAATATCAAAGTTTCATAATGAATATATTTATCTAAACAACTTTTACTTGAATTTACTGAGTACCTAATTAAGATTTTTGTTGCTTTCAGTGGTTACTTAATGAGAACTATTGTGTACTAACCTGTTCTCCTCTTAACAACGAGATTGATAAGGCAGTAAAAGTTGTGCAACATAATACAAAGCAGTGCATGCTCAGCCACAACATCAAAATGTGACCCGTCAACTAGAACAACATTATGTTAACAAAATAACTCAAGTATTCATATACCAAAGCACCATAGAAGTAAATAGGTCCAGTTTGATAAAACTGAAAGATGTTATATCTTCACTGATTAAACCTGCTGGCCACCATGGCTGGTAAATTTCAGAACAGCTTACGCAAGAATATGCAAGTTATCCATTTTAAAGCCGTATACAAATATATTAAATGTGATTGCTGTGTTGTCAGCCTGTGCTCTTCTTAATTTACAAGACCCTTCTTATTAAATAAATAATATAAAGAAATTTTTTTTCTTTACTTTATACATAACTAACATCTAAAGATGACATAATAAATTTTTGTACTACATTAGTCGTTATGTTCTTCACTAAAAAAATGTTCTATGTTTATTTGACAATAATGACTTGTAAAGGTTTAAGTTGAATCAAAATATTTTAATTTGAAATACATGTGTTTTATTTTTCCGTTACACCTTAAAAGATTTATAATATTTTATAGGTTTGTTCCTCATATTTATCATTGTTACTCAAATATATTAAATGTTCCAAAAGTACAAATAGGTTGAATAGAGTTAGATCAAATTTATTAATTTGTATACTTATATTGCCTTAAGGTCGCAGGTAATAAAAGTCAAAATAATAGTAAAGTGATTTATTATGAAGTAATACTTTCATATAATTTAGGAAAAATGTAGTATAGTTTCCAAAATGGCACTATTTGATCAATTAGTTTTTTGACATACAGATTGTTAGAACAAATACCTAGTATAGCTAATATTGTCACCTTTTGAGTGTTTTCAAAATTACATACTGCTAGCAACACAAAAGTATATAAGTTTTGCTTTAGCACAAAACATCTGCATGTATACTTGAGTTAAGCATACTGTTCACAGTTTTCCGTCTTTGATAATTAACATTTTCTTCAGTAAAAGAGCATGACAATTTTGTATTAATCTAATCATCTAATTTTATGGATACCATTTGTTGAATAGACTATTACAGGGTATTAATCAGAAATGAGGTCACATTTTGCAAATTTCAACCCAAATCTTCATCTTTCAACTTTTATCCACATTTCATTATACTCGTAGGCCGTAGGTGTCTGCAAGATTTCCCACCAAAAATCTTCCCAACAAAAGAACCATCATGTGTTATGCACTGGCTGACTTTATAGCACATGGAAGCTGTTATTGTTTATAACGAAGCTCGAACTAAATAGCACTTCTGTATTGATGATTCGTGGTTTAGTTTTCTATGCACTTTATTCTTCCTTCATTGAAGAGGTCTTTTATTTTTTAAGAAATATGTCACAGTCTGTGTCTGTGAATATATATATATTTTTCCTCCCAGTAATTTTCTTCATGTTTGACAAATGAACAACTGCCAATCTTTCTCTTTTTATGCTCAATTACAAATTCTTGCAGTACTACACTGGTATTTGACACATGATCCTGATGTTTTCTTTTCAACATATCTCTTGAAGTAAATACTTTTAGTGTTTATTTGACTTTTGAGAGATAGAATTCTATCCAATAGCATTCAACTGCTGTACAAAATAGCTCCTCACTGTGATGGTGCAACCACATCAAAAATGCATGTTTGCAACTCTCTTCTGCCGCGTGACAATCTTGACAAGTACACTTGTAACCTGTTCCTCATTATAACAGTATTGAAACTGTACTTATATTGTTTAGAGCGATACACAAAGAATCTCCTGATCATCAATCTGTCTATTTTCGGAAGATTTCTACTACCTATCTGCTCTCACAAATCCAACATCAATGGTTGATTTTGCTATTAATACAAATAATTTACGATATTTACAAATATAATAACGGAGACTTGGACGATTTTTTGCCAGTTTTAGGAAAGAATAGTAGTGCAAATCGACGAGTTGTTGAATCAAATTTGACATTTCTTTGTTTACTATATGAGTGACGTCACGGCCCTGACCACAGGATATCAAAGCGTTTACGGCGTGTGATAAAAAAAGATTATTTCTAGCATTTTCAAATTAAAATTTTACAGCAATCATTCATTGTTATTTATTAAAATCGGTATATTGTGGAACCTTATGCCAAATACTGTTAGAAATAAACAATATTTTAATAAATTTTGATATGAGTCAACTACCCTATTCTTTTTGTATTCGATAGAGTATACTCCTGACGTTGTCCCAAGGTCACCAAAGTCAGGATCTGATGATGGGATCCTATGAAAATCGAGAGAAACGCTAATTTAATGGTATTAAATAAGGGTTTCTTTTACTAAAAAGATTTCATTCACTAAAAATATTTTACAGAAAATAAAAACCGACTTCGAAAGCACTGAAAGTTAAAAATAATATAAGAATAGGTACAGACAACATAACACTTCTATATTGAAGTCGGTGACAAATTTTGAGACTTTGTAGGAGATCATCGTTTGGCACCGACTTCAATATAAAAGTGTGATGTTGTCTGTACCTATTCTTATAAATTATATTATTTTTAACTTTTCAGTGTTTTTGAAGTCGGTTTTTATTATTTGTAAAATATTTTTTTTTGTCTGATCAATGCTCTAGAGTCTAGATTGATTAGGAGAGTAGTGTGATGACTGGTACCTAGGACCAATTGAATTATTTTTTAGCTTTAGCACGTTATCTACAACATTGTTATCGTTATTTACAATGAAACTGTATAACTTAAAAACATTATAACACCTAAAACTTGGAAAAGTTGGAAGCCTCGGCTTACGTCACCAACTTCAGATATTTATTTATTGAAACTATTCCGATGAGAGTGAAAATAATACATACAACAAATATTATACAGAAATAAAAAGAGTAGGTATTGTTTGAAATGCCCGACTGATTTGGTAATCTTGTCACATTTGCCACCAAAGCGCGAAAATCATGATAAGACTTCTGTCTCATCCTCAACTCTCCATCTACAGATGTAGAGTTTTTCATTTAACATTTTTTCATAGTAGCATGTACTCTAGAAAACATGTGGCCATTCAGCTATATTGAATTACAGGTCATCGTTTTTACAATGGTTTGGATAAATGGTTTGAATAAAGATTTTTGAATTTGAATTTTGAAAAATGAGTCGTATTTAATTGAAGCAATATTGTCTGAGGGAGAATTCACTGCTATATTAAAATATGTATTAAAATATATCAATAAACTTTAAATTTATTATTTGATCATAGAAATATTATTGTAAACATTAACTGTAATAATAAAGAAGCAAAAAAGACAATCAAGAAATAACACAATAATGCGTTATGGGATAAGATTTGCATTATTGCTTAACTTTTCCTTAAGATTACACAACAATTAGATATCTACATATAAATTTATATATATTCATGAAATTAATTATAATATTTAACATATTTTATTAATTTTAACATTCAGGTTGATAAGACTTTCCCAACTTAAATCTAAATGTGATATTTAGAGAGACAGAGAGGTTCTCAGTGCAATTGATGTATTTCTGGAGTTAGTAGAGGTAAGTCCATTGTGTGACTCTGGCAACGCAATACAAAGACGAATATTTAATCCATTACTCCATCAGGAAATAAATGTGGATAAATACAAAGCTTGAGAAAAAATATTTATTAAATTCGTTTCCCCATCTGTCAACCTGACGTCATATCTAGATCACATAAAGAGGGGAAATTGTATCACTCGTCAGTTGGTTGACCCCGTTTTATATAATGATTCCGGAAGTAAATTATTTATGTTTTTGTTTTTCTTTCGTATCACTTTTTCATTCAAAATACGAACTAGTTTGTGTTGAAATTGATAGATATAATCCACTCCCGGACACCAAAATCGAGCCACCGTGCATTTTGGATGATATTGTCCATAACTTTAAAAAAATGTTTGGTTAAACCAAAAAGTTTTATGTAATTTTTTATAGCTGGCATATTCACAATCAGCACATTAGATTGAACTTGAATATGTCATACAAAATTGCAAGAGATTTTGTGGTTCAAATGTCTAAATGTTCATAGGTCCATATGTTTTTTAGAAGTTATGGACGATATTATCTAAAAGGGCAAGGGGTGTCCGGGAGTATAGTTGGAAAAGATTCACGAAAGATATTAAAAAGGCTGAAAATATTAAAAGCTTTTATCTTAAGACGAGGTTTTCCAGAAAATCTACGCGTGCACGGCGATCGCTTTATTGCACTTTATTACTTTCTTACTTTAAAGTTGATAATTGCATAGCTTCTAATGTCGCGCGGTGACCGAACTAAAAACGTTACTTTATACACGTTTTAATCGATTTTTGGAAAACTGGGGTACAAAATAAAAATTGTACTTTTGCAATTTTCTAGATAATAAAAATGCACGTCTATTAGTATATCTTTTATGTCAATTATTATTGTATTTTCTGATTCACAGCAGTTTTAAAATATTGAACAGAGTGATCTTTCGATTTTGTTTCTATCGAGTGAAATATTTTTAATCATGTTTCTGTCTTTAAGAATGTTTAGATGAAATGTTAAAAAATGTCACATATGAATTTTAGAACTGTATGTTTAATATTTGTGGCGGTACAGTCAATCAAAATTGTTCGAAAACGGGAAGTAGCGCCTTAAGGCTTTTGAAATATAATATTAGGTCCTTACATATGAAATTGGCGTTTTGTATGGGAGGAACATAAAGTCGATTTTTTTTAAATATAATTTATTTATTCAGTCAAAGTATGTACCATTGCTATCTATGCACTTTTGCCATCTCATAGGTAGTTCATCGATCCCTTTACAAAAAAAAACCATTCGGACGGGAATTAATAAATTCTTTGAAGGCGGTTTGGACTGCCCAATCGGAGTTGAATTTTTTCCCTTTCAAGAAATTATCCAAATTTCGAAAAAAATGGTAACCTGTTGGAGCAAGGTCCGGAGAGTACGGTGGATGTCTGAGATATTCCAATTGAAGCTCCTCTAATTTGGTAGCCGTCTGTTGTGCAGTGTGTGGTCTAGCGTTATCATGAAGCAGCAGTGGCCTAGAGCGATTGACCTGAGGGACAATCGCACTATTTATAACGTTTCTGATTTGGTTCCCATACATTTTGACAACACCTTGACAGCTGTCAGATGTTAAAAGATATGGGAACGGTATCGTTTTGGTTTTGGTTCAAACGTTCGTAAACAGTGCGATTGCCCCTCAGCACTAGTCCACCAAACGCTCACAAGTAACTTTTTTGGAGTCAATTTTCGCTTGGGGCATGGTTTGGCTGGTTCGGCAGGGTTCAGCCATTGCGATGAGCGCTTCCGATTTATCGTACAGCAGGCGTAGCACGGGCTGCCAAGACGGGACTTGAGTCACGCATTATCTCACAATTTCAGTGACATAATATCTATGTCTTAAAGAGTAGCACGGCGGCGCGTATTGAGGCTGGCGGTCCGATAACAGCGCTCACAGTGCTAACGATTATAATCGCCTTGTCCAAATTAAAGAGAACACTGAAAGTGCTATCAGCATGCTTACGATTTCGGTTCGTAAGAACAGGTACATTTATTTTGAACCGAAAACACAATTACCGAAAACACGCCTGCAGGACCCACTTTTTATCACAAGTAATGATTCGATTTCAAATCCCTTCATTATTGTGCCGGTTGAGTAATGCAACGCAGCAGTCAACGCGCGTTTGTTGATTTGCTTCACTTAATTCGTGAGGTAACCCACCTTTCAAGCTTTTTCACCTTCCCAATTTGCTTCAAGTGGATTTAAACAGTTTTATCCGCTTCCACAATAGCCTTCAATTCTTCATTATCAACTTTGGTCTCCGGCCGTCCATGGGGCTTGTTCTGCAGGTGGAAATTTCCAGAACGAAAACGGTGGAATCAAAAATGCACTGTTTTTTTTTTGCGGCACCGTCGTTATACACATCATTAATCCTTCGAGCCGTTTCTGCAGCACTGGTGCCACGGTGGAACTCGTACTCGTAAATAACGCGATATTTCAAGTTTTCCATTTTGTAAACTGAGTGACGCAAAGAAAAAAAAAAAGCAATTGAGGAAAAAACAAGTGAATTATAATTTTCGAAACATTAATACATAAGTAAATAGCTGTATAAATTTGAATTTGGAATTTCTAACCTTAGAGGAGATATTTGAGATCAAAGTGGCCAGTACGGCAAAATGCCAATTTCATAATAACACATAACATTTATCGACATTTGAGTTTTTACTTTCTTAACGTGAGCACATATAATACTCGTTAATACTACAGTCACGTGAGTAAGCGATTGTGGGTCACGCACATGCAATAGGATTATTTTTTTACACTAAAATCATTAACAAGTAGGCCTAACTGATGATAAGAGGCTACAGTTATAAATAATACATGTGATGCTGTAAATTTCTAAAAGGACCCTAATTTCATTGTTAACTATGACATAAGATGTTAGGTTAGGTTAGTAATTTCACTGCGTTCAAACCGGAACACAGGCAAGCATCGCTGCATGGCGACAGAAATGGGTAAGATTAGAGGTATCTTTTCGCAGATGACTTTGGTGCTTCGAGACATCATACCCTTCAAACATGGAGAAAAAACAACAGCAATTAAATATAACAACGAATAGTTCAAATCCCCTCACATAACGTATTAATTTGAAATAAATCTACCTACATCCAACTTTTGACAGCTTACCTTGTCACAAATAGAAATAGACAATAGAAAATTACCAAAATTGAATGCTAAAAAATAATGTAAAACGTTATTGTAGCTCCTGGTTTTTTTATTATCAACCGCTTTGGTCCATCCCTAATTAAATATTCATACATACAAATTTAAATCGAATCAAGCCACAAATTACTGACCCAACGAAATCCGTAAGCAAGCATTGCAACATTGAACAAAACAACTCCATTTAAACAATGGCCATTTCGGCTTAGTGTTATTCAGCACAAAATATTACTATTACCGGATATTAAGATAATCTGCTGGATTCCTTCAGTTTCCTTAAGGTCGGCTTCCAAATCGTGATAGTAACTTTTGATATTGTTGTTGTTTTGTTTGGAATTATTAACATCAAAGTGTTATTTTGATTTGTCCATTCAAAAAGAGCAATCTTAGTCATTATCATCATCATCACAGCTCATATACGTCCCCACCGAAGGGTTCGAGCCTACCCTATATGTTAGGGTGATTAGGCCTTAGTCAACCACGCTGGCCCAGTGCGGATTGGTCGACTTCACATACACCATTGAATCTCTTCGCAGATGTATGCAGGTTGCCTCACGATGTTTTCCTTCACCGTAGGAGCATCAGACAAATGTACATATGAAATTCGAAACGAAAAACACATTGGTACATCAGGTACATGGCGGGTCTCGAGCCCCGACCTCCCGATTGGAAGGCAAGTGCCGAGTCCACGGCGCCACCGACGCTCCTTAATCTTAGTACCTACACTTTTTTATGAAAGAAGTGACATAATGAAGTGCAAATAGAGTGATCACAAATTAATGCAATGTGTTTTTTTTATTGCAATTAAGTTGGCAAACAAGTAAACTGCCCACACAAGAACCACAGTGCACGTTGCCAACTTGTGACATCAGATGTAAAGTCACGGTACCAAGTAATTTCATTGCCATATCTTACCCTTCAAACCGGAACACGGCAATGCAAGCACTGCTGCTTTGCGGCAGAAATAAGTAAGACGAAGGTACCGAAGCAGACGATATTTTTATTTAGTAATTGTTTAACATAAAAATATATACATATGCCTATTTAAAAACTGCTAATTTTGCGCTATACTAATCCTACAAAATATGTGATATGTGGTAAAATTTGACAAGTAGCGGATTGGTGGTAAAGGTTACTATTCCTCTATTTGGTATTTAAGAAAATAAGGAGGTAATATAAACTTTAAAGTGTTCAACCAACTCAACAAAAAGAATAAAATCGTCTTTAGACAATAAAACTTGTGAGGCAACATAACAGGCACCCAAAAAGAAATTAAAATATTGTTCCGCAAATTCTGAGAGCACCATCTGTTTCTGCGATAAAGGCCCAACAGATCAGAAGAAATAAATCAACTCCATAATCCTTACACAGATTGCAAATTTTTTGCTCTCCACACACCTCCGAGCTTGTTACACGTGGCTGATAAAACCACAATCTGCAAGGGTTTCTTTTAAATATATGCAGGTCACATCTCTTGAAAGCATGTTGGGGTCCGATAACTAAATCAAATTTATTCGTAAGAACAGCCAGGGAATAAGTGCGAACAAGTTTTATGGTTGCGTTAGGCGTACCTACGTAAAGATGTGTGTTTAATTAAAGTAAAGGAAGGTAAAAAGTACCACAACAACAGAGAAATTAACTGTATCCCTGATTTTTTTATACAACTAACTTGGCAAACAAGCGTACTGTCCACCTGATGGTGAGTGGTAACAGTCACCTATAGTACATGTGGTCTTTGTGAGATTCCCAGCAAATGTGCAACCCCCACAAGAACCACAGTGTACATTGCCAACTTGTGACATAAGATGTAGAGTCACGGTACTCAGTAATTTTACCGCCATATCTTCCCATTCAAACCGGAACACAGCAATGCAAGCACTGCTGCTGTAAGACGGAGGTAACCAAGCAGACGACCCTGGTACAGAGTCTCCCTCCGGTAAATTATTTCCATAAATATTGTGAATCTTGGAAAAATTCTATTTTAAGGTGCTTGTTGTTCAATCAAGCAATTACAGCTGAACTGATTAGAATCCAGATTCACATCATTGCATACCTACCTACATTTCTTGGCTATCGTATCGACCATGTCCCTGTAAAGAAACCAAGTCGTGTGCAGAAATGTTAATTATTCGTAATGTGAAAGTATTTGGGTATTTAACTTCGAAAGTTGTTGATTTGATTTTTTATTTTTCATAAGACATAACATACGTCATAGTGTGTTTTATCTTTAAAAAATCGTTTCGACTGCATAAAAATGCGGAAAATATGAACGAACCACACTTAGCCCACTACTTAAAAAAGGGAATTTTGGTCACTTCCCACTACGTTGGAGGTCAGGTTGCCTGTGGCCAGGGTGTATCACTAGCAGATGTGCTTAGCTAAAGGTGGGGATTGTTGATTGTTGACTTTGTAATGATGAGTTAAATGACATTGAAAGTAAGGAAAACTCCTTTATCCGACATACTGAAATCTCTTAAACTCTGTAAAAAATATGACATGATTTTAGTCTTATCAGATTTTTTATTAAATTATTTTAAGTGTAAAGGAATCGATTATTTTAATGACTATAATCGGAATGAAGTACCTATTTTATATATCGTTAACAATCAATACTATATTATGTAATATTATATTCAACTTATTTACAGAATTTTACCCAACAAATGGAATGAATGATTCAAGCGATTGGTTCAGTTGGCACAGTTAGCATCCGTAGTTTAAAAATCTGGCTTTACGACATAAACTTTTAACGAGGTCAAGTTTCCGTCGATTAAAAATGTTTAGTTAGATATTTTAATTCAAAATGCAGACGCACACCAAGAAAGGATTTCAAAAAAAAATTACCCTAAATGGATGAACTAGGGGTTGCAAGTTTGTATGGAAAAACCTTTAAATTGGCAACGATTTTGATAAAACTTGAAATTCATGCTCCTAACAACATTTCATTGAATGCGGGTTTATTGGAATTCACCCAGTGCAAAATAGGGTTTGAAAGTTTCTATGGAAAATATTTAAAATCTGCTCCAATTTCTATGAATTTATTATGCGAGCTCCTAAATATAAATAACAGGCTAAAAAATTATTTTTCCTACGGGAAAATATAAAATTAAAATACTAAAATGTCTTCATTTTTATGGCCAAAATATTGTATGTGCCAAGTGAAACAAGTGCGATTGTGTCATTCAAAGATTAAATAATATTGGTACTCGTCCGTCTGCCACAAGATTCGTTGATTTTAACATAAATGTAATGTCAAATGTGGGCTACTAAGTTGACCCTACTATTAATAGTTTACCTGCCTAGTTAAATTCTGTCATGTTTTCTATATATCCGTAATTGGTAAAATAATAAAATCAAACTGCGAACATGAAAAGAAAGCATAAGGAAAAGCTTATATCAAAATGCTATACAGGTGCCGGACGGAGAGCAATCAAAGCAAATTTTCTTTGATAACGCCTTCGTTACAGGAATAGCAAAACTTCTCCTTATAGACGGTGCTATTGATGTTTAAACGTTACATCAGATGTGAATTCTCGATCTTTTGATAAGAACTTGTAATAACAACGAAACAACAGAGCTGTGATCATATCGGCGCACACCCACCACTTAGAATAACATTGTTTCAGTCAACTTTCCTTATGAGTGGAATGATATTGTTCACCAGTACCGTGTATTCCAGTAGAACACCAGTAGGTAATGTAACTGCATTCGTTTTATTTATTTATTTATTTATTTTATTTTTACATTTTGGGATAGCTAACAGCTTCTTAAAATAAAATTAACACCGGCTTATAATGTCTTAAAGCTACTGATAAGCTACCGCATATAGGTATCAAGAGTTTCGAATAAAATTGTGTAGTTTTGTGTAGTGCATATCTATTTGGCAGTTTTCGATAGTGCTCCAGTAATAGAATTGATTGAGTCAAAGTGGATGTCAATATTTGCGTCAGAATCGTTAACAGCTCTACAACTTCTTATTAAAAAGCTATTTTGTCTATAATTTGTACGCACAACGGGAATGCTGAATGGCTCATATCTGCTGCCGCGAGGTGCCCTACTAGGTATTTTGAAAGTAATTTTAGTCAAAAGACCGGGACAGTCAACTAAGTTTCTTACAATTTTCAGTAGCATCACAATATCTGCAGTATTGCGTCTTAGAAATAGCGGCAATAAGTGAAATTTAGAACAACGGTCAGAATATGGCATTTTAGGAATTTTGAATTTAAAATTTAAAAAACGCGTGAATTTTCTTTGAATTTTTTCAATACTGGTGATATGACAATCGTAGCGGGGGTTCCATATCTGGCTAGCGTACTCAAGGTGACTGCGGACATAAGTACAATAAAGAATCTTAATTGTTTTCATCTGCTGAAAGGGCTTGACCAAGCGCATAATGAACCCAAGTGAGCGAGATGCGTTGTTAGTACAATTTATAATATGTTTATCAAACAAGAGTTTAGAGTCAAAAATGACTCCTAAGTCTTTAGCTTCATGATGTTTGGATAGTTGAACGCTTTTAATAGTGTAATTAAAGTGAAACGGAATTAATTTACGGGTAAAACTTATAGAAAAGCATTTAGACACATTCAAATCGAGTTTATTTATACAACAATAGGTGTCTAAATTCATAAGGTCATGCTGAAGTTCGATCGCATCGTTCATGTCATTGACAACCTTAAAAATCTTCATGTCGTCAGCAAATAACAGATAATGCGAATGAGAAAAACACTGGCCTATGTCGTGAATAAATATAATAAAGAGTAAAGGACCAAGAAGGGACCCCTGCGGAACTCCAGATGGTATGCATGACCAAGAAGACGTATATCCGTTGAGCACTACCGCTTGAGACCTTTTTTCGATGTATGAAGAAAACCATCTATAAAGGTCTCCTCTAATGCCCACCCTCAACAGCTTCAATAACAACATCTTATGATCTAGACGATCAAATGCCTTGGTATAATCAGTGTATATTGCATCTACTTGATTGCCCTGGTCCATTTGATCAGTCAAGAATTCAGTGAAAACAGCCAGATTGGTCACTGTGGATCGCTTTTTCAAAAATCCATGCTGATGCGGGCTAAAACTTAACTTCAGACTGTTATACACTTGGTCATAGACTATTCTCTCTAGCACCTTGGCAAGCTGACATAGTTTGGAGATGGGTCTGTAGTTTTCCACTTCATCTTTGGGGCCTTTCTTATAAATTGGCGTTATAAAAGCCGATTTCCACATGCTGGGTATGATACCCTCCTTAAGCGATCTTGTGAATAAAATAGACACGGGATGACCCAGTTCAGTGGCGCAGTTCACCAAAAATGATGCAGGTAGGTCATCTGGTCCGGCAGACTTACTTATATCCAGGGATTTCAGCAGTTTACACACTTCCTTAGGATCGATTTCTACAGAGGAAATACCACTGATAACTGTGGTACTATCGTAATTGATTCTATCAGGGACTTCATAAGAGTGAGGTTCGGACATGTCTGAATTCAAAAAAGTTGATTGAAAATATTTAGCAAACAATTCACTAATTGAGGGACCGTCATGATAGGATAGTCCCTGATAAGACATACAGGCAGGGTACGATGCTGATTTACGCAGTCTGTTATTGTATGACCAGAACGTTTTAGGGTTGTCCCTTATGGAGCTTTCAACACGGGAAATGTATGCCTTATAACACTCACTTTCAACCTGCTTCGCTCTGTCACGAAGTATTTTAAATGAGAGTTCATCGTGTTTGTTGCCATAGATTTTAAACTTGCGGTGAAATTTGATTTTTTCTTTTAATATTTTTAACAATGCCGAGTTATACCATGGTGGGAACTTATTTTGTGCAAACAGTTTTGTTGGTACAAACTCATTAATTAGCCCAAAAATTATACTATAAAAAGTATCAACTGCCGCATCAACCGTACCGCACCAGAGCTGCTTCCAGTCAATTTCTGACAGCCTGCTTCGTAATGAATTGTAGTCGGCACGATTATATAAACGCATAACGCGTTTCGGCACTTTTAAAGGGTTGGCTTCAATAAAATTAAGTGAAATTTCTAACGCCTTGTGGTGCGGATCTTCTGGGACAAGTGGATCGCGACTACTAAAGACCGAGACAAAGTCATTCGATAAAACTAAATCTAATACTCTACCAAAGTTATTCGAAATATTATTGAATTGGTCTAAGCAACAGGCATTAATCATAGATATAAAATCGAGATTGGCATCACCTAATAACTGAGTTGCTTGTAGTCCGCTATCGGTTTGCTCCCATACTATCGAGCTCATATTGAAGTCCCCGATTATAAGAAATTTATCTAAAGAATTATCGTCCCTAACGGAAGTTAGTTTTCCCATAAAGTTATAAAGTTGAGTCGTATGGGAATTGCCTTCATTTTCACTACACAAGTATATAACACACAGATGCAGCCGTAATGCTAATTTACGATTATTACAATGACTGTTGAACAAGACACTGATCCACAAGTCCTCCGCACTAGATTGCCACTGAGGCTTACAAGTCACCAAAAGACTACGGCGAGCAGCAATCAACACTCCACCACCCCGGGATTGACCCGTCCTACAATAGTCCCTATCACGTCGCCAAACTACATATCGATCGTCAAATAATTCATTATCTAAAATCCCGTCAAATAGCCATGTCTCAGTTAGGGCTACTAAATCGTAGTCATTGAGCAGCAGATTCCGCAGGAAAACGTCCGTCTTAGTACGTAACCCCCGTACGTTTTGATAATAAACACTTAGTTTCCCATTATTAGCCATTTATAACGATAAAACAACAACTATGTGTTAATAATGAATAAATTATAGAAATTTGCAACTGCTGCACTTCCATGAAGATCTGCGATCACCCAACTTGCGATATCCCTGTTCACTTATAGCACCACAGGCATAATGAAAGTGCTTCAAGCACGCGGAGCAGCGCACCCCATCGTCCACCACCTCCCGACAGCGTCCGCAGTGAGAAACCGTTGAAGTGTGCTCCATTTCTGGCAATGCGACCCTTAACTTTCAGACACCTGGCTAAACTGGCTAGACAATACAACAGACCAGCAAACGTATGAGACACCGACAAGCAGTGCTAACGACCGCAAGCTGGGGGTCTCGATTAACTGGTAACTATGTTCGAGCGAGTTATATGCGGAGCGATGCGTACACGCGAGCTTACACACTGATACAACAAGCGCAACTGACTGACTTTTGGATTGCGTTACTCATTTAAAACGCCCCAATATCATTTTTTTCTAAAATATCTCCAATATGCAGACATTAGTGAGAATTTTATTATATACAAGTATAAATTATGTAAATTGTAGCCGCCATAATAATACCATATAGGCGAAGAATAATATCCTTAATAATACTAACGAACAAAAACAATACAATCTTTGAATAACATAATTTTTGAAGATGGTACTATTCTGACGTGCAATTTTTCTATACGCCTTAACACATTTATTATTTCCATAGTATGAAAAGTTTGAAATACAACTTGCTTCATAACTGTTGCAGTTTCAAGACTCAGAATTGAAATAAGTTGCCCAGTTGTTCGTCGTTGTTGCAACTGTTAAATAATTTTGTTAGTTCTGGCTGTTTTATGCAACTATTTTGTATTGTTTCAGTGAACCTACTAAGTGCTCTACTCCGTAGTTACGTGCAACGAAAGATGTAGGATGCTTAAAATAGGTACTTTAACTTGCCTAATAATGTGTTTGTTACATTACGGAGGTCGTCATCTGTGGCAACTCAGCTATAATATTTTATTTATCTTTCTATTTTTGATCTCAGTATTGACCTCATACTCTTTTTGTTAGATTTCAAAAGAGGGTTATCAATTTGGTTTGTAGGTACTCTAAACGAAATTGCTGAAATTTCGTAGTATCTATTAACAAGAAATATAAAGTTCCATTAGTGTAGAGTACCTAACTCATTTATACAGAGATACTTAGTTTCCACGTTATTTTCACTATACATAGCTTTACTTATTCAGATGGAAGTCTAATTTATTTGGTAAATTCTATCTAAGCTCATATTAGCCTATCAGCGATGAAACGAATGCAAACATAATTTATACATTAACTTAGGAAGCTGTCTCGGTTAGTGACTTAGTACTTCCCTCGCAGATTACTAGGCAAATAGTTTGCTTTGGTATTCAAATCACTATCAATTTATTAGAAACTTACCTATGTTATATTAAACAAATATAACAAGTATGTCTGTGTTTGTTTTTTGAATGACTGTGTGTAGGTACATAATTAAATAAATAAGCTGGAGGTTTCATTATAATTTTGAAATGTTTGTTGAATATAAACAAAATGGGTGTAATACATAATTGTTCGGAACACGCTATCTCGAAAATTAATGTGCACATTAATGATTAGTTAATTACCCAGTTTCCTAGCACTAAGTCGTATAATTATTTCATTGTTATGAATTAAATATATTCAAAATTATGTTTATTTAAATCAAAATTTGGAAGAATCAAGAGCTTTCTCATTTGAATCGTCCAAATTTTGATTTAGTAACCAACTCGGCAAATAGTTTTTATTTTGCCAATTTTACCAATCTCATCATAGCTTAGGAAACTCCTAAGACGTATGCTGTCACATTTTGTCTTTATTGAAAAGAATGTGACAGCATGACACCTAAGAGTATCCCAAGCTAAGACAAGCTTGGTGAAACTGGACATTTGTCTTTTAGTTGATAAGAAGAATGTTTGCAAGAAACATCAGCTTTATCAGAAGTATCGGTATTTACAATAAATTATGGTCGTCACCATACACAATATTTTTTTTACATTTTAACGCGTGATGTATACAAATTAACATTAGATAGAATAGGTATAAAAGATACTGTGATGTGATCAGAAAGCTTTGTTCACTCGTAAAAGCGCACCATTGCTGTCATGTTCATAAATATCAAATAATTTTAACCACTTTCAATACCCGTGGAAAGTAATGAAACGTGCTCAATATTGAAACTGAAAATAACTGGCAGACTTATTCATGACCAACACACCGTGAAAAGAATCAGCTCGATCACTTAATAGGGATGTTTGAATGACCGTCATGTAGGTTATTAAAAATATTGGACACGTAAATGTTTTCTTTTTGAACCGACTTCAAAAAAGGAGGAAGTTCTATGTTCAAATGTTACGTATATATATTATTTACTTTTTTATGTATGTTCTCCGAAAACTTCGCCATCTGTGTTTCGATTTTCAAAATTATTTTTGTAGTCGAAATCCATTGTCACCGAGTCAGCATCTGGTGATGGGATTCCAGGAACATCGAAGGAAACTCACAAATCTCATAGGCACGCCAACGTTTTTTATTGTTTTTTTTCTATGGCTATTTAGGTATTTGATTCTGCGGTAGTTGTAATTATATCTTTGGTTGAAAGGTTTCTTGTGGGTTAGGAGTAAGGGGATGATGTTTTCAATATAAGTAATGGGAACGTATTGACGCGTAATAGTTATATTCTTTCAAGAGATTCATGTGAGTTAATAGTAAAAAGTATTACTTCTTAACAATAAGGTTGTTAGGAGTAGGGAAGTTCAATGTTATTGTGATGTTCGTCTCTGGTCAAAAAATACACATGTAATAAATTAACTAAAGAGATTGAAATAAAAAAAAAACGAGTGTGCTTATGACCACACGACTGAAGTGAAACTTCTATGAGAGGAAGAGAGAAAGAAAATGTGCGCGCGCACTGCTGTCTCTTGCTTATATCCCCCACTTAACTTCCGTTCGCCTTGCCCGATCACACTTTTCGTAACGCGTTCGCCAGCTTACTCCCCAAGTCAAGCGTGCCTAAAGAAGTTTCACTTCAAAAATTAACATAAAATCGACTTCAACAACACAAAAGAATATAATTTATGAATATATAAGCATAACATTGCATTTTAATGCATTTTTTTTAACAAGAAATGGTAGCATTCTACTTTGGATTGTCCTAAGCTTGTATATTATGGCAATTGGTCTGTTGCGGCGTCCAGCCTTTGTAGCTAAGCCCACAATGACGTGACGTGTATTATTGACGGACGATGACAGACGGAGATATATTATTAACGGCTAATTTCACTAACCTTGTCTTCAGTACCCGCAGTGCTTAGGACAATCCAAAGTCAATCCAAATGGGTCAGTGGGAGAAGTCAGAAACTATGAGAGTTAGCGATATCTGTTCTTAAGAACCATGGCGTCGATTTTAGATTTAATAATAATAATGGCATTCAATTTTTTTAACTCTCATACATAACCGGAAATCGAACCTAGTCAAAATCTCTGTAAAAAATGTTGTAAATTCTGCAAATTTTATCGTTGTTATTGTTGATGGTATGAATCATAAATCACAAGGAACACAATGTTAATGGAACCTTGTTCAAATAATTGAAAAAAAAAACCCTCAAAAATATGATAATTATTTCATTTAAGTATTTTTAAATATTCAATAAATTGGCCCGCCTGCTGAACGAATATGTTCTAATTTTAAATAAACGCAATTTGTAATGCATAATATCGATGCATGCAGATAATAAACTACTTATATGCATTAGTACTCTCTTTAGATAAATTATTCGATTGAATCCACCATCAACAATAACTACGAAAAAACTTGCAGAATTTATAACATTTTGTACAGAGATTTTGACCAGCACGCGTAGCACAAGGACCCCGAGATAAATATGTCTATCTTTAAATGTCACTTTCTCGACACCAAACAATAGCTATCTCATTCCGTACTGTCAAAAGTGACATTTCGGCGTAGAGAAACAGGCCGAGAAAATACTCTCGCGATCCTTATGCTACGCGTGCAGGTTCGATTCCCGGTATGGTATGTATGTAAGTTTAAATTTTTTTAATGCCATTATTATTAAATCTAAAATCGACGCCATGGTTTCTAAGAACAGATTTCGCTATCTCTTATAGTTTCTGATTTCTCCCTACTGACCCATTTAGATTGATCACCCGGTATATTATGGCAATTGGTCTGTTGCGGCGAAGTGAAGAAGTATAAGAAGTGAAGTGAAGTGAGCAGTTTAGATTCCCCTGTGTAATTATAAAATCTGCGAAAATATGCTTTACATAAACGTCCATAACTTTTGATCCCTTCAACTTACAAGTATGATTTTCCCACAGCTGAAAGAGACCATAGACCTGAGTGTTTGATATGGATTTTAGTGTCATATCTCTAGGCGTTCCCAATAAAAGGAGTCTTGACAGACAGAACAGACAGAAGGACACACGGACAAACCGACAACGAAGTGATCCTATAAGGGTTCCATTATTTCCTCCTGAAGTACGGACCGCTAAAAATACACAAGGTCTTTCCACAAGGTCTGTCAGGGAACAATAGACAGTACAATTCTATGTGAAATTGTTCTTGCAGCTTCAAACACCCACTACTCGCACAAGGCTTACTTATACGTCTTTGTTCAATCTGCCACACACGCGTACTAACTATTACAAAATTTCCGTAATATGTCGGACCCTTAGGAACTTCAATAAGCGATTTTATGCAGTAGATATACTTAGTAGCAGTGGTCAAAACACACCACACACCACACGCAAATACAACACACTTAAAAACACACACCACACGCACACACACACACACTACCCACTACAAAAATAACATTATAATGTAAGTCCGTTATTAGATGTAAGTCCTAATATAAGTTTTAGCTGTAAATACTTGTAAGATCTGTGGATTTTGTAAACCAAATAAAATAAAAAAAACACAAAAACTCTGAAACAGATGAACCATGACAATGTAATTTTGTTGTAGGAAGGGAACAACACGATGTTTTACGTAACTGCATGCAATTTTCCTAAGCAAATTGGTGCTCGGGTCGGAAAATATATTAAGTTAGCTACAAGAAAGTCCATTTAGAAAAACCACTCGGAGATTCTGTGCAATATCTGCATCAACCAATTACTCATAAGCGCTCGCTCGGTAGTTTCTCAGCCAGCGTCGCAATTTCAAGACCAAGCAAAGACTCAATTTCCCACCATCAGTATGTCTCGGTAACGAGTCTATTAGGAAGTGGTGACCGTTATAGGCGATATTTATAAGTTAGCATCCCAACATGAGTATTATACCTACAACATGTACAAATTGTCATCGTTCATCGGTTCGTTACATAGGTAATGGTTGTGTCACCGGCCGGTCCACGGTGGACGCGGTGGCCCTCCTTAAGAGGTGGACTGAGGAGGCCACGGCTCGTGGGGAGGCTGTAGTTGCGGTGTCGCTGGACATCCGCAACGCCTTTAACAGCCTGCCTCATGAGTGCATAAAGGAGGCACTCCGCTTCCACCGGGTGCCTCCGTACCTCCGCACCCTTGTGGAGGACTACCTGGATGATAGGACAATCCTCTACGAGGGTCCGGATGGTCGCGTCCATTCGTGGGCAATGGCGGCGGGCGTGCCCCAGGGTTCCGTACTAGGTCCTCTATTATGGAACCTGGGGTACAACTGGGTCCTGCGAGGCAACCTCCTTCCACGAATGGAGGTCGTCTGCTTCGCCGACGACACACTTGTTGCGGCGAAAGCAAATACGGGGGAGGAGGCGGCCCACCTTGCGTCGGTCGGCGCTTCACTCGTCGTCCGACGCATCCGCCTCCTAGGCCTGGACGTGGCCCTCGACAAAACGAGGGCCATGATGTTCCACGCCTCCCGTCGCAGGATCCCACCGGGGCTGCGTGTCCGAGTGGAGGGGGTCCGCATACCGGTCGAGGCACACTTCAAGTTTCTCGGCCTGGTTTTGGATCCCCGATGGAACTTCGAGGAGCATTTTAAGCTCCTCATTCCACGGCTGTGTGCCGCCGCAGCCGCACTCGGACGGGTCCTTCCTAACGTGGGAGGGCCAGGATCGGCGTGCCGGCGACTGTATCATGGGGTAATACGGTCAATGGCACTCTACGGAGCCCCGGTATGGGCAGAGTGCCTCTCCCCCCGGACGGTGGCCCTCTTGCGACGTCCGCAGAGGGTCATAGCAACCCGGGCCGTGCGAGCTTATCGCACAGTCAGCCACGGCGCGGCCTGCGTACTTGCGGGCCAAACGCCGTGGGATGTCGATGCACGCGTCCAGTCGGAGGTGTATCGGCATCGGGTTGCCGTCCGAGAACGGGGGGGACGATCTGCCCCACAGGAGGTGGAGGTGGTTCGTACCCAGGCGCAGAGGGAGGCTCTGCGCCGGTGGGGTGAGGCACTCGTCTTCCCAGCTGCCGGCCACCGGACGATCGAAGCGATCCGTCCGGTGTTGGAGAAGTGGGTTGGGCGCCGGCAAGGCAGCCTCTCATTCCGCATGGTGCAGGTACTGACCGGACATGGTTGTTTCGGTCACTACCTGCACCGAGTTGCACGTGGGGAGGAAACGCCGCAGTGTCATCACTGCGACGCTCCCGACGACACTGCCGAGCACACCCTGTTGGTGTGCCCGGCCTGGCGACGCCAGCGCAGCGAATTAAACGTTGCGCTGGGAGGCGGCGACCTTTCGCTGCCGAGCATGGTCGTGGCCATGCTCCGCGGCGAAGCGAAATGGGGGGCTGTCGCCTCCTTCTGCGAAAATGTCATCTCGCAGAAGGAGGCTGCGGAGAGGGAGCGGGAGGTAGATCCTCAGGCCGCTCCCATCCGCCGCAGACGGATAGGCAGGAGAAGGCGGGCATTCGCTCAAGCAATGCCTGTCCGATGACCCTGCCGTGTGGCCTGCGTGCACGGTTGGCCCCGTGCACGCCGCCGTAAGGCCCTCCGTCTGGGGATTGCCCTGGTGTTCTCGGGCAATCCCCCCTTGGCGAGAGCCCGACCGGGTGGTCGGGCTCGTCCGGGCGCGTAGGTAGTGGAGTCGCAGTGTAGACCTTACCTAGCGCGCCCATAAGGGCAGGAAGAACACCGAGGGGTTTTAGTGGGTAGGCCTGGCACTCTGCCAGGTGAGCCCCACACACGCTCACCGTTTAGCCAACGGTGGGTACGGTGCGATTGCGCATTTCCCCGCGATAAAAAAAAAAAAAAAAAAGGTAATGGTTGTGTAATGGATCAAAGAACACAGATTGAATAATATCTATACCTTTAACAAATATCAAATTAAAAATAGATTCATCAGAACGTCGGTCCTTGTTAGCTTACCAACGCTGCGTCTAAGGTTCGCGAAAGCTTTCTGAGGGCCACAGTGACGAATTACCTCCAGTTTTCCAGCACATTTCAATTAAAGGTTGTATTAGCAGTACTGAGTTCTATAAAAGAAACCAAAGTATTTTTTTACAAGGATAAGTCTCTTGAAGTACGATTTGAGAGGTACTTGTAAATACAGAAAATATTCTTCATTTTTTCTTTTTCAATAATACATACTAGTAAGTATAAGAAATTGCATATCTTCATAAAAATCGCTGTTGATATCATGTGATACGGAATAAATATTTTTGCGTAT
Source organism: Schoenobius gigantellus (assembly GCA_963935595.1). NCBI lineage: Eukaryota > Metazoa > Arthropoda > Insecta > Lepidoptera > Crambidae > Schoenobius > Schoenobius gigantellus. The sequence continues at coordinate 22,980,016 of OZ012553.1, read as the reverse complement.
TAACAAACACCACAATTACTTACCACACACAGAATTATCTGAAATGAAAATCATCCGCCACATCCATCCATTCCATCACAAGACGACACAACCACAACACAACACGACACAGTAAATAAATTCGGGATTTTTTATCATTCATAATGCTTAATTTTAAAATTGACATTATAACTATATACTATAATAATAACTTAACATGTCTCGGGTGTCAGGCGGGGATTTTTATTATTTACTAGCTGTACCCGGCATGCGTTGCAATGCCGCGTAAATGCCGTTTTTTTGGTAGGAACCCTCACGGGTGTCCCTATAACACCCTACCAAAGTTTCGTTACAATCTGATGAATGGTTTCGGAATGCATAGAGGACAAACAAACATAGTAATACATTGATTTTTATTTATAGAGATTTATAATATAAATTTTACACCACAGTAATATCAACCTAGCTTCAGTTTTACCAGCCCCTGAAGGTTTACAATATAGATACAAAAATGATAATGAATAACTGTGCATTGCATAAAGAAGTTTTAACACTATAAAAGACTACCGTTTGATCAAGTATACTGAGCACATCACAGAAAGAAATCAACACTGTACTCGTATAGTTGTAACTTTTATTACTAATAATATTGTAACGGAGAATACAATATACAATCAGTGACGTAACCATTGGTGCTTCATTTATCGGCTCTACTTCCCTAACCACTGCACCACCGCGTCGCACCTCACCACGTTACACTGGCGCCCAACGTGGGGCCGACAAATGAATACACATTACACATTTACAAATATTATTGTAGTGTATGTTTAGGACATTAAAACAACATGCACAAACTTTCTATGACTACTCGTATGACTCGTCTTTAATATTTCATATCTTTGGCCATAATTATTGTGGCTGTTAATTTATGTGAGTCAGTGTAATAAGGCCGCGATGCCAAATTTTGTCTTATTCCGTTTCGTGTCATTAGTTTTCCTTTTTCATAAGCGTAATGCCTCGTGAAATATTACGTAATCAATTCTAATAAAGACGTGATTTGTCAAAAAAAGTAATCAACTTTATTACTTCCATATTTGTTCCGTGTGATGGTGGAAATTTATTTAGAAGACACCTCGGGCTTGGTGCAGCGGATATTGCCAAGATGTTTCGTGAAGATAAGCTCATATCTTATCACGTAGGCGTAGGCTGTCTCTTCCCGGATATATCCGGAGTGTCCGGATTATGGATTATGCTTCAGATTAAGACGTTTTCAAGGTTGAGGGATATCGTTCGATATAAATATCGGTCGATGAGGTTTTAATAATGATTCCTTTTATCAATTATCTACTTACTTGTTTTGATCATAGGGGCTTCATGAGTGTAATACATAAGTTCGAAACACACTATCTCGATGCACGTTAGCGCGACAAATCGCGACAAACCAAATTTCGATGCACGAAATCGCGACAATTCACGTATTACACCCGGGCTTCATCCTATACATGACGTGGCAAAAAAATATGTTTTAAAGTTTAAATTCGTGTCGTCTAATGAAGACTATTTATTTATTTAACATTTTTTGCACGCAGAAATTAACATAATATTTAAACAACACAGAAGAAAAGGTGTATAAAGGTACTGCTTATTTCAAAAATGAAATCTCTTCCAGCAGACCCGCGAGAGGAGAAGTTGTATCATAATAGTGGTATGCGTGTGTAACAGAAGAATAAATACATATATAAAATAAACATAGTACATGAGTAATAATGAGAAAGGTAATAAAAAATAAATGTATATATGGTTATTTGTAAATAACCTGCAACCTCGTATGAACGTAACGTCTAACGAATTATCAAAAGTCATAGAACAAACTTTGTTGTTTATGATGTTAGCTATCTAAGCTAACATCATAAACAACAAAGTTTGTTCTACGAGTTTTGATAATTCGTTAGACGTTACTTTCATCCAAAAATAAATATTTTATTAATTTAATATACCTCTAGAATGTTCGTAACTCTACGTGCACAGCACGTGAGCGTAGCGTGTCGTGATGTCGTCTTCCGTCGTCATTTATAAATGAAACATAGACTTACCAATGTTATGACATTGCAATAAAACTTTAATAATTGATTTTTCTTCAATTTATTGAGTTATCTTAAAACTCGAAAAACGTTGTAGTTAATGATGTTACATATCTAATCCGGCAAGGTTGCAGGTCTTTTACAATTAACCCTGTATATGTTAACCAGCATCACAAATTATAAGTAACTCATACATAAAATAACTATAACCAAAACTATAAGATAAACTATAAGTTTAACAATTAACGTTAGGATCTGGACAGATAGAGCTCTCTTAAACGCGGTTTGAAAGTTATTTAATTTTTTAAGACAATTTTACAAAATTGAAAATCCGACTTCAAAAACACTAAAGTTAAAAATAATATGAGAATAGGTACAGACAATATCTATATTGAAGTCGGTGCCAAATTTAAAGACTTTCTAGGAGATCATAGTTTGGCATGGAATTCAATATAGAAATGTGATGTTGCATCAAAGCGTCTTTTTGGAGCTATCATCATGGCAGCAAGGCTGACCGGGGCAAGAGAATCGGTACTAATGACCGATACAAATCAGAACCCCTTTATAGACAGAGACAACCTGTTCGAGATGCGTTACGGAAGCCCCGCCGCCATTGCGTTGGTTACAGAAAAGCTCCTCTGCACACACCGAAGTCCGATGGATGTAGTGGGATGTGTGTGGGGGATAGGTTCGGCACAGGAGCACAATCCAGACTACTGATCATCCACGAAGCACAGGGACAAACGTACGATCACGTGATTGTACTCGGAGGTGCAGAAATGAAGAACCCTGTTCACGAGACACACGGTATCCTGCACCTACTTCTACCAGAAGCTGAAGGAGGACGACACAATTAGACGTCTCATTGCCCTTCTCAGCACAGCAACAGATGAAGAGGTCATGGAGTACAATAAAAAATTGTGCTCAGGGCCCTATCAAGCGAAGTGACCTTGGTGTAACTCAAAAAGTCACAAGTTTTCAAATAAACAATAACCCTGGAACTCGAAGCGGACCCCTAACATAATAATGTCAAATTATCAATTGACCAAATACCTTGTATATAGGCATAAACGGGGAAATGTTGGCATAAGTGACTTGGGAATACTAGAATAATAATAATAATGTTGCAATAATACAATTGACCATAGATTAAAAAAATATATTATTAAGTAAGTATTTAATTTTTAAACTAAAATAGATAACTAAATTGATTGAGTTCAATTGAGTTTTTTTTTATTGCAGAAAGTTGGCAAACAAGCAAACTGCCCACCTGATGGTAAGTGGTAACAGTCACCTATAATACATGTGGCTCCTGTGAGATTCGCAGCAAAAATGCAACCCCCACAAGAGCCACAGTGTACGTTGCCAACTTGTGACATCAGATGTAAAGTCACAGTACCCAGTAATTTCACTGCCATATCTTATCCTTCAAACCGGAACACAGCAATGCAAGTACTGCTGCTTTGCGGCAGAAATAGGTAAGACGGAGGTACCTAAGCAGACGACCCTGGTACAGAGTCTCCCTCCAGTTCAACAATTCAACAATTGAGTTAAACAATCTAATAATTAATAATTTTGGAATAGATTAAAATGAAAAGATATAATTAGATGAAAAGGGTACGGACGAGTCTGTGGAGAGTTTATTTAGTAATAAAAAAAGGTTAGGTTTATCTTATCGTTTTTATACTTATTTTGTTAATTTGTTGTTTCTTAATAAAGTACACTTTATAACATAATAAAGAAACAAGTTGTTTTTGTAGTTTTGTACCTAATGGAAGACAAAAAATGAATTTTAAGCTCGTGATCGCGATAGTAGGGTGATGAGTAGGTCAAATGAAAAGTAAACAAAAGGATATCTGGAGAGAGACATCGAAATTAAATATTTATAATGGCTTTTATGGTGAATCAGAACAACGCTTATAAAATTGAAGTTCCAAGAAAATATTTATTTGTGTATGATAATATTTTTCGGCGACATTGTGGACGTTGACATTTGATCTTTGTTAAATTTTTATCTCATGTTCCTTAGGTCTGTAATGTAAATAAAGTCTGTTTATATGATGATGTTCATTATCATAAATATGAATAAAATCAATTTAAAAAATTGTCTTGGGCGGAATTTGAACTGTTCTAGTTATATAAAAAAGTTCATTATCGTGCTAAAATCTAAGTTATGATTAAAAAGTATAATCAAAAATCCCCGTTTCTCGCTTCGTTTCCCGGTATGCAAGCAACCATGCATATCACAGGTAGCAAGCAAGCAAACTAACGCTTTGCTCACTCCGCTGTGCGTGGTCACAAATCTAACCTTACCTAATCCATTAATGTACCCACCAATATTCATTCTTTATAGCGAGGGCCAGCCCCCTGCAGTTACACCCCCGCCAAGAATCTTAAAAGCACGCATGTGTGCAAGCAATCAAGCAAGTGCAAGCATGCAAGCGTGCGTTAGATTTTACGTTAGATGTTACGTATCAATGTACCCCATCGATATGCTTTCTTTGTAACTATATTGTTTGTAGATTTTTTTAAAATAAAAATTATTCGTTGAAAAAATATTTGACATTAACGGATATAATATACTCGTACATTATGCATTTCGTAATTTATGATAAATTGACTTTAAACATTTAGTAGTAGCGTTTATAAAAATCTGCTTATCCTAATTTATGCATGAAAACTCAAAGTATGTACATACCATTACTTACGAGTATAAATATAAATTTCTTAAGAAATAAGCAGCACCTTTGAACTTATGCTGTTTGTCTTACGTGCCCCCCTAGACAAATGCCACCCGCTAACTATATTCCGCAGTCGTTCCGCAGAAAAAAAAATGGAAATGACATTAACTTACACGCTATTTTTTCCGCAGCTAATGTCATCTTCATACATTTTTTCAGCGGAACGAGTGCGGAAAAGTGCATGTGGCATTTGTCTAGGGGGGCTGGTAAATCTGTGTGAGTGTAGATCGTGTACAAACACATGACATTGTCTCACCTTGCATGCTTCACATTTGTTTAATGCCACACTACGTCCATATATTTTGTAGGTCCACGATATTATGTTATTTAGTCATATTCTGTGTGTACATAAATAATAAATAATTTGACTATTTTCAAGGTGTTGTCAAAACAACGTGTGTGTTATGTACGCGCCATCTATTGTTTTTTTGTGTGTTAGTTTTAACTGCAACCGCTAATTGTCTGATTCCTATTGGACCTACCAATCGTTCCCCCTCCCGCACGTCTCAGCGCCTTCAAGTAGAAGACGAATAACACGCAGTTATAGTTCGCAACTAGATCACGAACGATATATATACCCGCTAATTACTTAACAGTTGTAATACCTAAGTGAATTAATCCGCGCCACATTAGTGAATTTAATTATCATAATAAATATATCACAAAACTTATTTGTGACGTGAAAATGACGCAAATCCTGCTCGCTGCTGAAAGAAGGAAGAGAAGAAAGAAAATTACAGATAACAAGTAAGAGCGTGCTCCTTTACTCTTTTCCTTAAAGTTTTGGTGATTGCAGTTTTATTTGTCTTTGTCTTAAAAATACAGTCCACTTAATATTATAATCTCATTTCCGCGTCGCCAAAAACGTTTGTGATTTCGTTAAAACGCTGTGAATGGTGCGATTGTCCCTCTGAAGGGCTTCCCCAAATCATTCGTCCTCTAATTTTGTTGTTATGATAAAAAAAATCCAAACAGACATACATTCTCAGATATAAATTGTAGTAGGTATCACACGACATATATTATCAAAAAAGTTGAGTAAATTTTCTCATTATATAGGTAAACCATGTATTAAGCTATAAAATTCTATGAAAAGGTTTCATAGCATGCTACTGGCGGGGATTTGTTGGAACCAATCCAACGACTTGTAACATCGCAGCAACGTACGAGTATTTATAATCTTTACCGTCATTTAATTAAAATACCTTATGGCTTGAACTATTTAAGCTAGAACAATATTGTAGTGGTGGACGTGGCTAAATAGGTACATTTTTAAAAAATCTATATTTTATTTTTTTATTATGCACTTTACTTGAATTGAAATTAAAACACATTGTTTACTTACAACTGTGTGCTAAATTGTTTTTTTAGTTCTTAGCTTGTAAAGTATGAATTTACCGTGTTATTTTTCGGACACCTTGTATGAAACAAGGTAAATGATATCAAGCCGAAACCTACCCATGTTACATTGAAAATTCGAACCTATAATAGTAGATTATGCACCGAGGGATTAAAGCAGTGTCTAACGTCACGGGCGCCATATTGAATCCCAAGCGTACCGAGGGACTAGAGTCCTAAGTGAAGCGAAGGGTCCAAGTCGCCTAAGACGAAGACTGCTTTATTCCAGAGGTGAATACTCTAATTTTCATTCCATCTGCGAGACAATAAAAACTCAGATAAGATGTGTTAGTTTACATTATACAGGGTAATTTCTTAAACCATCAACAACCTCCCAGGGGCTGATTCTAGTGTTCAGATGCAACAACTTTTTGTATGGGACCGACATCGAAATCGCAAAAAAACCACTTCTCCATACAAACAAGGTTAGCTGATCGAGACTTTAGTATGGGAAAGTGGATTTTTTTGCGATTTCGATGTTGGTCCCATACAAAAAGTTGTTTTTTTTGCGATTTCGATGTTGGTCCCATACAAATATGGGACCAACATCGAAATCGCAAAAAAGCAGCAGTCTTCGTCTTAGGCGACTTGGACCCTTCGCTTCACTTAGGACTCTAGTCCCTCGGTACGCTTGGGATTCAATATGGCGCCCGTGACGTTAGACACTGCTTTAATCCTTGCATAACTTGTTGCATCTGAGCACTAGAATCAGCCCCTGGGAGGTTGTTGATGATTTAAAAATTACCCTGTATAAGATAGTCTTTATTAACATATCAATCAAAAGAAAGTGTAGAGTTGACCTCATTTCCAAACAGTTTTGTTATCCAAATAATCATTAATAATACCAATCTCTTTAAACCTATCGGTGAGAGAAGTGCGCGAACTTAGCTTATAAATGGCTCTCACTGAACGTATCTTTGAAACAAAACGCAGTACAGTGTTAAATATTAGAATTGGGAGTTCAAAATTAAATATTAGATTTTTTTCGGTCACGTAATCCAAGTCCAGGTCTCCAAGATTATGTGATTTAATCGACTATTTCACAAAAACTCAGTTCTCCTCTCTAGATGAAGCTCGTTTAACCTACGGCGTTATCGTCACAAAACACATGTGTGCTTTTGCCACTTCGGTGAATAGCCGCTATTATAAACAATTTAATGTCAATTAACTATTGCCATTACTATCAACTCACATAGTACTCGTAGCTGTTTAGTAATCGTGTTAATATTATAAATGTAAATACATAACTGCGCTTAGATTTTATAACCTAAAGTAGATAATCGTAAAATTAGTTCACAGTGGTGGTCTTGCCTCTAGCAAATACATCGCCCATGCACTGTTGGGTTAAAAATAAGCTTTCAATTAGGTGAGAGCCACGAAATTCGTTTCCAGTGATTTAAACTAAGGCTTTAATAAATAAATAATTCATGGTTTTATATTTAGGTTTTCGAAAGGTCACGCCATTAAGCGTAGGTAGGTTTATTTGTACAATACAGATATTTATCTTGTTAGAAATATTTCACTACATTCCACGATAACATAATACTAACTACAAACTACGAAAAGACTGTTCCAACGAAGTCAAGACTCTTTGGCTGGGATAAGTCCAGGCTATATCTGATCCATATAGGATGTGGCAGTTGGCATAAAATAATTTTAGAAGTTCATTAACTGGAGGTGGCTGAAGATAAGAAGTTGTAAAAGTCTGAGAAATAAGGCTTTCCTGAGCAGTATAATAGACGCCATATCTATTTGGTTAACCAAAGGTGCCAGGTCACCTTATTCTGGCCTTGCCTACTCGCCGTGATTGTTAAGTATGACATTCCATGTCAAATTGATCGCTACTAGACAGAATAAAATCGTGGACAACCAGGATTTGGCGAATCTATGAAGAGGTGTAAAGTTTCACCTAAACGTGATATTCATGGTCTGTTTAATCTTTTATGATGCATAGAGTATGAAAATGAGGTTGATAGTGTGAGAATAATGGCAGACAGACCGGTTACAATAATCCTTTTCTGAGACAATAACATTTGGACGCAGTCGAGAAGTCATCTCAATTTGACTTTAATTCAAGCAATAAAGGAAGCATATTTGTGAAAAGAGTCTGTGTTTTTTTATACGATTACGTTGAATATCCTCGAGGAACACGGAAAACTGTTTGGTTTTCCGGCGCCCTGGTCATTTCTTACAAATTATTGCTGGGATCTCCTTTGTTTCTTGTCCCCTCGCCCTATTATTCCAGGGTTGCTTCACCCGGCGGATAAAGCGAGCACACGCAAATAAAACCCCATTTCGTCTCCCATTTCGTCTATTGGTGAAATTGCTACTGAACTTGAAGTTTTATTGGAATGTCTTTGTGGTTTTGCTAACTTTCTGACCGGGGACAAAATGATATGAATGTTACATTGGTATTTGTGTCATAGTTTTTCTTTAACCGTTTCGAGCACAGTGTGTTTGGCAATGATTTCTAATTATTATTAACATTTATAATATTGCATTTTATGCTTTGGTTAATTACCATATTTTATCTTAATGAGAAAAATAAACTTGTTTGTCAAAAGTGCGAAGCAATTCATATTGGACCATTATCACTCGTAGGAGTGATTCATTCATTAATGTTTCGAAACCTTGATTATGTGAAAAGTGCGGTGTCGATTCTTCATTTTCAGTTTTAGAGAGTAAGTGGGCCGTATGTGTTTGATATGCCACTTCATCATTATCATCATCTTGTTTACCTTAATACGCCCAATACTGCTATGCCCAGTATTGGGCGTGTGGGAGTACCTCACAAATAGGCGAGTGGGAGATTGGCCGAAAATATCCACCAGTGCGGGTTGATAGGCAACATCAGAGCCTGATAACTGTCTTCAGCACGGTACCATAGAATAGATAATTGGACTACGTACAGAAGTTGTAGTCCTTTGATCTTGAAAAAGCCGACATTTTAAATAAGTAAATTTTGAGCATCGCAAGCAATCTGAATCACACCTTAACGACACGCGTTAGCGTATGTTATCAGTTATTCTGAAGCCATCGCTACGAGCTCGAGCGCTAGGGTTTTTGCTGCTGATTTGACTCTTTGCTATATATACCTGTGAGTATGCGCGCGGCAGCGCACACAGAATAATAAATACTCGTAGCGGAGCGCGGCAGCCCCGCTGCTTTTGCACTCTCAGTGTGCACGGAACGGTAGGGTAGGTCTTGTACCTAAGCGCGTAGTGACGCAGGCCTGACGGTACACTACGTGCAGGGGCCTTACCATAATCACTTAGATAAGAGTAAGGTTAAAACAATATTGAAACAGAGACACCACTATTGCAGCGTATGGCGCCATCTCTTTCTCACTGCGATTTAATATTAGATAACCCACCATATCGTTAGGGAGCAACGGAGGTTGGCCTAGCTCTCGAGTTTCCACGTTATCTGGAACTCCGTACACCTCCAAACTCGAGTTAAAACTCAAAAAGGGACTTGTTTCAATTTGTTTGACTGGTTTGAAGTTGTAGATAAATTTTTCCGTCTTCAGAAGAAAAGGAGAGTTGACCTAGTAAGAACACCCCGATAATAACTGGAAAAGTTAGTAATAACATTAATTCACTAATATCTAGAAGATTTAATCTTACTGAAACTAATGAGTGCAAGTTAAAATTTCTGTTCCGTCGACTTTAAAGAATCCAGTGAAAAGCTTACCCAGCTAAGTACTAACTTGTAATTTCGAGAGAGATTAAAATAGTCTGAGACGGCGGCACGCCCGTGATTTTATATTGGGCGACTTTTTAATCCATTTATCACACAAATTAAATTTCAAATTTGTGTGGAGTGGTAATGCGCCTCTGGTCACGAAGCAAATTACTGGCTGTATGCCAGAGTGCCGTGGAAATAGGTTGGCGTCAAGTCGATGGGACAGCCGATTTTGCCTGAAGTGCAATAAACAATAAAGGAAACAAGTTAGGTGTTATTGGTGATTGGTGATCGTGGTGGCATATTCAGATAGTTTGAATGTTATTTTGCAAATTTAAATCTTTGCATCACATTTGCGTTTTTGTTTTGAGACACCAACTGACAGCGTTAGGCCTCGTTTACGGAGACGCGGGACGTTGCGCGGCGCGGCCCGCACAAAATTCAAACACGGAGAAGCGATTTTACACGCCTTTGCTTGAAATGCCGCGTTTTTTACGGCCGAGCCCGCGGATGGCACCGCCGCGTCCGTCGGTGTTCCCCTCTCGCATCTCTATGAACAACATCGTATATTGCCATATGTTTGTGTTTAGGAGTGCGATTATGCGTGCCGCTTCACGCGCCGCCCCACCTTAAACAGAAAAAACGTCGGACGCGCCGCGAGACGCCACGCCACACGCGACGCGCGACGCCCCGCGTCTCCGTAAACGAGGCCTTAAGCTTGCTGCGAAGTGCGAACGTGACTGCGACAAGATAAAAATAAACGGCAACAAGATTATAATGGCTAGTTTGCTAAGCTGTATCGTTTCGTATCTACGTCAAGTGGTATTAATTCCGATCTTGGAAGTTGCGGAAAAAAATATGTAACCTATGTGATAACCTGAGCTTTAGTATTTACCTACTAAGTACTTTAACTTAACCTATGCACTTCTTTTATTGAGTCACGAAAAAGATTGTGTCTTAGTCTCGGACTCTACACCGTAAATCGTCTGTAAAAGATGCAATGGTCATGATGATTATGGTAGTTGTTTCGCGCGAGCGCCAAATCTAAATTCCCCCCACAAAATTATACACCCATAGTGCAATTTTCCTAATTTTCGCACAATACAAGGAATAAACCAAAATATTTATATCAAATTACAAGGGATTTCAATGGTATGGTATTCAATTTAAAGTACACGTGACAATTTCAGTTGGATCATTGGACTGGCATTAAATCTTTGTAATATCAACGATTTTCGTAGTGCAAGTGTAATGCTTGAGGTGTTGTAGGCTATACGTCCGCCATTAATTGTCAAGTAACACTTAGGGCTAGGCCACATTGCCATGCTATTTTCGGTTACGTTACACTTTTTCAAAAAATAAAAACCGACTAAAAACACTGAAAAGTTAGAAATAATGTAAGAATAGGTACAGTGCCAAACGATGATCTCCTAGAAAGTCTTAAATTTGGCACCGACTTCAATATAGAAGCGTGATGTTGTCTGTACCTATTCTTACATTATTTTTAACTTTCAGTGTTTTTGAAGTCGGTTTTTATTTTTCGTAAAATATGTTTTATTTTTATCTTTTTAGTGAATTTAATATCACAGGTCAAGTCAAGTCCAAAAGTTAATGATTCTTTCACCATCAGCTTGGTTCATGACTACCAGACGCAAATACGTGAATAACTTCGGAAGAAACATGAAATACGTTTGACGCGTACCTATAATATTTAAGGCCTTCCTTCAATTTTCATGGAATCCCATCATTAGATCCTGACTTTAGTGACTTGGAACCACCCCAGGAGTATACTCTATCGAATACAAAAAGAATGTTGGAAATCGGTCCACAATTGGCGGCGTAATCGCGTAACATACACACACAAAAAAAAAACATACGCATCGAATTGAGATTGAGAACCTCCTCCTTTTTTGAAGTCGGTTAAAAAAACATACGCATCGAATTGAGAATCTCCTCCTTTTTTGAATCAAATTCGAATTTCAATCAAATTCCTTTCGTGATGGCAAGAAGTGCCTCTCGTAGTACGACGGATCTCGACATGTTTCAACTTTTTTGCTCACCTATCACCTCAAGGCCAGACCACAGTTGACGTTACTTAACCATAGCAATTGTTAGCCAAGTACACACGACACTACGCCATCGAGTTCTCAGCTGAAGGTACATTAGAGCTGGTTCACATTAGTTTGGTCTCATCTTTTACTGGTACGAGATACGTAAAACTCCCAGGCAGACCTAAATGTGAACCCGCTCTTATGTGGCCCGGTCCTTAATCGCTAGCTTTTGTTTTCGAGCCTACAGTTTGTTTGCTGTACATTATTTAGTGATTACTGAGAAATGTTTGTACGCGACGTTGGAAAATGATGTCTGTTAATGTAACGAGAAACCTTTCCATGATGTTAATATTAACAAAAGACGTAGGTATCTTTCAATAAATCGTTAGCTTAAGTCTATTAAAACCAATGTAAGATAGAAATTTCTCTGTGTCGTTATGTTTTGACTATGAAAGTCACAGTTTTACCTAAAAAAACCGGCCAAGTGCGTGTCGGGCCACGCGCAGTGTAGGGTCTCGTAGTTGCAAATGCCAACTTTGAGTTCACACTCACACCTCACAACACGTTGCTATTAAATTAGGCATTATTATTATTATTCAAGCTGCAGTGATTTTATATTTCCTTAACTTCACGTGGTTCGTAAATTTATATTCAGTAGGTACTAATTTTAAATGAAATTTTACTTTTCCGAGTAAATTTTATAAGTTGATTGTCTATAACTTTTTAGTTTGAACTTAGTACTCAACTCTGATAGTTTTCTTTTAATCTTCGTTATATATTATTATATACTACTGTTGCAATTTTTTTCACTTGTCCATATAGTATAAATAACCGTTTAGCAGATAGAGGGGGGGGGGCACTTATATCTCACAAAAATTTGCTTTTAAACCAAATATTTCAGAAACGGAACCGGAAATTTTTTAAAAATTTTTTTCAGTAAAACAGCATACATACAGACAGACAGACATTGTAAAACTATAATGAAAATGGTTTATTTATTATTTAAGGCATGTTTAATGTTGTGTTTGTAACTTAGTGATTATTTTTCACATCAGGAAGTGATCTAACTCAATTTTTTTACTGGCGGCGAATTTTGAGTTAGTTCATGTTGTTTATTTTTCAATAAACCAAAACAAAAATTGTGGTTGTTTTAATTTTTTCATGTTCGCTTTTATGCTATTTTTATTAAATTATATTATCGCGTTAATATTTTCTTACGAAATTCCCTCATTCGCTCTCACTCACTCTATTAATTTGAGTGGGGGATTATCGATTAAGGTGTTGACGTCAGTAAGATCCTTATCAATTCAGAATGTACTTAAGCAAATAATATGATTCTTCTCAGAATTCTGCCAAGACTGTCATCGAAGACGAAGGTTCTGTTTTAAGAAATGCCAGCGTGAACATAATGGCTTTCGAAGCGAATAACATAGCAATATCTCTAAGTGCTTCATTCACAATACTTTTGTGAATCAATTTCCGTGATGATGAATTCCTGAATTGTATAAGCCGACATATTAATCTCAGTGCTACTGCGATTCCTGCTTTTTTCTGGCGTTTGGCCAAGATTCAATTATCGATATAAGCCATGATTTGTAGATATCTTCATTCTATATTATATAAGCAGCACCTCAATTTGATGCTATTATTATTGTAATCGTTAATAAATCACCTTTGTATTTGGGTTACATAAAATTCCTTTAATTTTACAAACTTTTATTTAACTTTACTTTACTTTTATTTATTACATGACGCACTTTTTTATGGTAAAATAAAAGCTTGTCGCGAGATTAGCCTATTTTATGAAAACATATTTTTTTATTACAATCACTAATATAAATAAGGTTAAGTTGAATAGGTATTGTTATTGTTTATCTAGATAGGTAAATCTCGCAAGCTTTTAAATCATCATAAAAAATGTGTCATGTAATAAATTAAAGTTTATTTTCCTCTTTTTAGAGCATTAAAATAAAAGCTTGTTTTTAAAAATGTGTTTTAAGTACTTTTTTATTATATAAGAATTACATAATTTCTAAATTAAAAAGTATAGTTACCTATCAAATCTAGTCTCGATTCCGAACAAATTATATTCAGTTTTAGAGTAATTTATTTAATATGTTGAGTTTTTTAATTCATTAAAAAATCATCATTATTTGTTATCAGTACATAATTGGCACAAATATTTAACTGTCGAGTATACGTATTAACAAGATTAATTCTTCAAACGATATATAACCATAGAAAATAAAATAATAACAAACAAATAAGGAAAATAAAACATTCATTTATTTACGAATGCTGAGGTAAAAGTACTACGATTCTTTATTCAGTCCCACAATGAGTAAAGCTTCAGCATATTATATGGCAAATGAAACAAAGGCAAGCATAAATTAGTGTAAAAGGGATGGATTCCCTTCTACATAGGAAGGGAATCCATGATCACACGGGTGATAGATAGGATGCTTGAGGCGTAGGATTCTTCCGTAATATTTTGATATTCATTTTACCTCATATGATATTTTATCTGTTCATTGCTATCTTCTACATGCATATGCAAATAAAATTAATAGTTTTTTTATACAATTAAATTGGCAAACAAGCAGACTGTCCACCTGAATGGTATTAGTGAAAGCAGTCACTCTAAAGCACATTGTCATGTGGGTTCCTAAAAGACTTGCAGATCTACAGCCCCCATAGGAACGCCAATGTAACGTACATGACATAAGGAACGCCAATGTAATACATGCCAACTTATGACATAAGATGTCAAGTCACAGTGCCCAGTAATTTAACTATTTACTTCGTACAGTGATGCAATGTCATCCTTATCATAAACAGCTCATATATGTCCCCACCGAGGGGCTCGAGTCTACCCTAAGTAAGGGTGCTTAGGCCTTAGTCAACCACACTGGCCCAGTGCGTATTGGTCGATTTCATATACACTACATGTTTGAAGATGTATGCCGGTTGCCTCACAATGTTTTCCTTCACTGTAGGAGCGTCATACAACTGTACATATGAAATTCGAAAAACGAAAACCACATTGGTACATGACGGAATTAAACTTCGGACCCCCCGATTGGAAGGGCAGTGCCGAGTCCACAGCGTCACCGGACGCTGACCGTGATGTAATGTGACCGCGCAAAATGTTCGTGCGGAGACGAATCTAGAATACAAAAAACGTAATAAAAAGAATGATACTTCCAAGATTACAGATAATAAAATACTCAATGTTCAATTTCATTGTCATGTACCAACGAGATATTGCACTAGAGTTGTTTGCATGGGTACCTATATCTTACCAATTTCTAAAGCTCTTACAGTCTTAGGAGAGACCCGTAAACTTTTGTACCGCGATCTGTAACGAGTTTTATAAGTAAGTAGTGTAGTAGAAAAAGTTTAGAAATACTGAAGGCGTTCGGCGACTGTCTCATCTATTATAGCTATGACAGTTTTGTAGTGCTCACGTAAAATGTGCGAGTGAAGGAACGTCACCACCTTGACGTAAAGATTTTGACAAATTACTGTTTTCCCTGTGGGTTTCATGGAAGACAGAAATTCCTTGCATGGTGGCGTTTCTTATTAACAAACGCAATCACACGCAAATGTCATATTGCACACATTGTAAAATAAATGTGTGGTTTTGTTTGTTTTTAATATTGACACGCGAGAAGCCCTAGAAATTTTTTATATGCAAATACGAACAGAAAGAAAAAGAAAACCAATAGCCTGTATTCGTTATCGACGAAAGCAGAAAGGTACTGAAAGATTTTCCTTTCATTTCTATTAAATACTAACAGGTTTATCCTCTGTCGAGACGGTTGCTTTGGATAAATCTGCCCGAAATAAATGTACCTTACATGTAATCAGGCATGCCTACTGGGTTTACTAAACCTTTGTCTCGGTGTCTGAGTTAACGAGGGTGAAAGTAGAGGTAAATAATGTATTCCTAATGGCGCATATTAGGCAACATGTGTCAATGCTGGACCGAAGATCTGTATGATGGACCACATGCCGCTTTAAATTTGTGTAACCCGCTCATCTTTAGGAATTGATTTTATATAATCATGGTGATATTTTCTCGAAAGCCTTGTTACTGATTCCATTCACTTAAATGTTTACATAATCACGGCTGCCTACTCACTGTCACACCAAGAAGAAAATCTTTCTGTATGACACAGAAACATTTTCTTCTTCACAGTCACAATATTTGGTGTTACCTAGTGTGACTGGCTATAACTAATAGCATTATTAAAACTAAACATCATATACCAGGAATAAATAAAAATACTAGTTTAAGCAAATCATTATAATGCTCAAGTAAAACGAAACAATCGTGCTTCAAGACAAAAGTCTTTGATTCACGCATGTTGCCAGTGATCACATATACCGAAACAGAGGGCCTATTACCGATCTCATGGTTTTGCAAATGATATCATATGACACAAAAGTGTGAAACGAAAAATACGATTTCCGGGTAGATTTTTAATCATTTGTTCATTATTTAATGATGATATTAAAGAAATTATGTCATAGTGATGATATCATTGGAGATCGGTAATACGAAATGCAGAATTTCATGACTTCTTTTTTTCAAAATTATACCATGTCATATGATGAAAGATCCATAATTGGCCTGGGCCGCTCAAATATGGGTCAAATAAGAAGGCTCAATGTCACCCAAAGGGCAATGGAGAGGGCTGTGCTTGGATGTCGTGGGACCAACCGTCGACTAAAAATTAGGCGAAACGTCCTATTGGCGATGGATGTTTCAGTATACTATTGACCTGAAGTTCGCAGAAGAACCGAGGTCACTGATATAGCCCAAAGAATTGCAAAACTTAAGTGGCAGTGGACAGGACATACTACTAATAGGACTGACGGCGTTGGGGCGGCAAGGTCCTCGAGTGGCTGACTCCTCGCGGCCTCAGAACACTGTGAGGAAATAATGCTTCTATGTCACACTGGTGATCAAATTGTGTGACAGTGAGTCAGCACGCATAATTGCGAAGATTTTCTTAATAAATATTTTTACTATTGCAACGTTTTTGGATATCAAACAATGTTGTGTCAAACAGTTGAAGTAAAATGAAAGACACTTTCCGCACGCTAAAATCGATGTGAGTAAAGAGAAACCTGAGACTTACCTTCCGCCCGCGTCTTCGCTCTCGTGAATTACCCGGTTTTGGTTGTTATTTTTCCATTCTCGTTGGGATGTTGTAAGTTTTCGTTACCAAATTGGGAAAGAACACAGTGGTTACATTTTTATAGTTCTAAATTCAGAAAAGACTATTACAAGTTCCAAAAATACTATCACTTCTATCTTTCGTGATACTATTTAGCTTCATGACATAACATCTTAAACGCGACCCGTATTTAAAGCTAAAAAGTATTGATTTTCACTTATAAACTGTCCTTTCAATTTTCAACCCTAAGGGGATGTTATTACAAAAATATAGAATCAGATGACTTTTAAAAATTATTGGTAGCCTACATCTATACAAATAAATAAAATTGAAGTCTCTGTTTGTAATGTCAAAATAACAAGTTTTTACTAAATGGGTATGGATGTCTAACGGGTACCAATAACAAAAACACAATTTAAAATTTTTTTGTCTATCTGTTTGTTCCCGCTAATCTCCGGAACGGCTGGACCGATTTTGACGGGACTTTAACTAATAGATAGCTAATTATATAAGGTACTAGCTTTCCGCCCGCGACTTCGCCCGCGTTATTTTTGTTTTCCCGTAGGAATTTTATATTTTCCCGTAAGAAAATTACCCTATGTCCTTTCCCTGGTCTCGAACTATCCCTATACCAACTTTCATCAAAATCGGTTCAGTAGTTTTGAAGCCTATTCAATACAAACAAACAAACAAACAATCAAATCTTTCCTCTTTATAATATTAGTATAGAGTATAGATAACATAGGCTACTTTTTATCAACTTCAACAAAAGTTACTATTTCACGCACATTTCACATTGTACCTAATATTTTTCATACTTCTATGTCCACAAATAAACAAGTCTCACACACTTCCTACAACCATACATATATCCTTTATTATTCTTATCAAATATTTCCTACTCATAATCTACATTAAGTAATATCATTTAAAAATTAAACATTAAGTTTGACCATTTATTACACATATAATTTATAGCGAATATTAGACTATATTAGACTAGCTATTAACTATTACGAATTTAAAAGCTTCTCCAATATTGTCGTCGTATATTTGAAAGCCTAACAGCGATTATGTCTTTCCAACAATTGAATCAAATTAATTTTATATTCCTCCACAAGCAATAAAACCAGTTGAAGAACTCTGTCTTTATTTTTTTGTAAGATTGACAACTTTCGCTTTCAAATAACATCAAAAAGCAATTTGTAGTTTGATGAAATTGGACATAGCTGCCGACCGAAAGTTGTGGCAACATTATGTAGGACTTCGAATTCGCAACGTTACCTATTTATTTTTGTGAACTGACATTTATTGAATTGAAAACTAATAACAGTCTAGAAGTGGGAAAACGAAACAACTATTTACCGCTCAGAAAGGACTTACAAATTTGATTCTAAGTAGAGATCTTCTTACTTTGTACAAAGTTGATCTGATACCTACTTCAACAAGTCGTCGTCTATAAGGACTGTGTATAAGGTGGCATGTTTTTATTGAAAGCAATCTTGATTATCTTGTCGAACAAATAAAATATCAACTAGCAACTTACCTCGACTTTGCATGGATAGTAGAGCATTGAATTATATGCTAACATTTTTCGCATCAGCTTGTTGCGTCGAGTATGAATTGGCACACTACTTGGAATATTATTAGTGTACTTTATCTTCTATTCTGCAAGTATCGAAAGTGTATTTTTGTTTTAACTAAAAAACAAACAAAATATTTCTTTGTACGGTGGAGAGCGGGTAGAGGAGCGAACGCACACGGCCGTCTTTTTGTAGGCCGACTTTTTCACCGACTTTTTTCCACCGATTTTGTCACCGACTCAACGCACACGGCACGGCAGTCATTTTTTTTTTTTTAATAATAACATCGCCCCACACTAGGATTTTCTCCTGTATCGTGGGTGCAGTTACAAACATAGAATATCACATGTACATACGCCCAGACCGGAACAAATTTCTGTAGGCCATACAAAACATTTGTCCCGTACGGGAATCGAACCCGCGACCCGTTGCGCAGTAGGTGATCACTCGACCTCTGCGCTAAACGTGTCGTCCAAAAAATTAAAATGTCTTTATAAAAAGGGTCCTAAAATATATGATATTTTGGTCCAAAATAAATAAACACACAATCGAATAATTGCACGTTTTGTCCAAATATTCTTGTTGCTTCCCAAAATGGATAAATGGTCACCAAATAATGTCTTACAAAAAGATTAATATTACTACCAAAAATCTTATTTCAAATTTGTCTGACTGTCATTCAAAATTAATAAATTAAGCCCAGATTACTTTAATGTAAAACTAAAATTATAATATTTGACTTATCATATTTTAATCAATTTCATATAACTATATACAATTGACATATTTTTAGGAACTACAATATAATATTTCGTATTAAAAAGAAATTAGATTAACCGTTAGTTTTTTAGCTTAGAAAAAATACCAAATTAATACTCGTAACATAAAATATTGGTAACATCAATTTAGTAACAATGTGCAATATTTGGTCTGAAATGAATTTTATAGGCGTTCATATATTTTTATGACATTCAATAAAAAGAATAATTGGATCTATTTTATAATATTTTAGGTTTTATAATATTTTAGGAAACACAATTTGGGGACCTTTTATCCGTTTTGGTAAGCGTTTTGAATTTTATTGGTAGTAAAATAGGTACATTTTTGGTAGGCGTTTAAACAAAAGCCATTTTTTTGCACTAAAAGATTTGTCAAAATAATTTCACGTGCGCCATGTTGATTTTCTACTTAAGCATTGTTCGAAATTTGTATATGGTATTTTTTTCACTAAAAATAAAAAGTGAATTTAAACAAATGAAATTATGCCTAAATGTTCTTCCGGAAAATTCTAAGCATTGTGGTGTAAGCCATATCAAATTCTGTCCAGTAGTTTCGGAGATCTTTCCGGACAAAAAGACAAACAAACAAACAAATAAAAAACAATCATTTTTTAAAAACTATTCTATCGTGTTCTGCTAATGATTTTAAAGCGACCTGTGTATTTTTTTTTCTTAATATTTTCCATTACAGATTTTTGTACCCCTACGATTTTATTATATAAGAGATTAAAATAATAACAGTTTCGTACAATTTAATGTAACAAAGATCAAACGTTTAAACTTAATCCTTGATAAATAAACAAAACTTTTACCAAGAAATTTTAAAAGAGCGACATCGATATTGACAACCCTACCAAGCCAGTGCACGCGGCCGACTGTCTGTCAGTGTCGGTCGATCGGGCCGGCCGGGACTCACCGATTTATTTTACGGCCCACTTTTTGTAGTTCGTGTGTGTGTAGTTGCTACGTACAACTCCATATGTTTCATTTTCCACCGTCAAAAAGTCGGTCACCGATAATCGGCCGTGTGCGTTCGCACTCAACCGAGTCTCGGCGGCGTCGTCGCGTTGCGTTTTGGTTCGAGACCACTTGAATTGGTTGATTTTAACCATTAATTACTTTAAAGTATTTTTTTTGGAGAGTCGGTGGTGCTGTAAACTCGGCACTTGCCTTCCAATCGGGAGGTCCGGGGTTCAAGACCGCCATGTACCGCCAAAGTTTTCCTTTGTTTTTTTGTTTCCTTTTCAAGTTTTCCTTTTCAAATTTCATATATACATTTGTATGAAGCTCGTACGGTGAAGGAAAACATCGTGAGGCAACCTAAATACATCTGAGAAGAAATTCAAAGGTGTATGTGAAGTTGATCAATCCGCACTGGGCCAGCGTGGTTGACTGAAGCCTAAAAACATCCTGGGTAGGCTGTAGTTCCTCGGTAGGGACGTAGGGACGTATGAGCTGTTATGATGAAAGTATTTTTATAATAATTATAATGTAAAAGATAATTATCTATATTTGATGCCCGAGAACATTATCATCTTTATTTAGATATAAGGATAGTTACTAAATAACATAAAATAACATTGCAATTATAAGTAACTAACGCAATTTTAGTCGACTTCGAAAAAGGAGGAGGTTCTATTGTTCGACTGTATCTATTTTGTTGTTATGTAACGTTCACCGATTACTCCGCCATTTGTGGGCCGATTTACAAAATTCTTTGGCTCAAATTCTAATACGCATGTATTAAATTTACTTAAAAGATTGGAAATAAAGTGGTGCCAAGCAATGATCACCAGGAGGTGTATTACGATGTCTTAATTGCAGGCAGTTTTCTAAATTGTTATAATGCCATTTTTTCTCTTTGTACAATTAGTAGAAGAAAGGTAGGTACTAATAGCAATTCAGAAAACTGGCTGGAATCAAGATGTCATATAGGGACAGGTCGGGTACATACAATAAAACGAAAAATCATTTATATTTTTTAGAAAAACTGTGCTTAATATTATGATTATATTTATTTGGAACGATCAACAACGGTTCAAAATAAGATCAACCTATTAAGAACAAAAATAAGTTAAAAAATTCACCTTAACCTATAAAAAAAAGCGTTTTTGCACAACGCCTCTTCTGTTTCAATGAGCCCCAGGTTTGGGGTACAATGAAACGGTATCTGGGGTACATTGCAACAAGGCTAATAAAGAAATAAAATTGAAAATTCTATATTCACCCCTGCGCCTGTATCTCCTGCTGCTTTGGTTTTTTAACCTATCGATGCAATTTCATTGGACTTGGCATTTTTAGGTCAGCAGCAGTTCGTTAACTCGTACCACATCCTACAAGTTCAACAGCGCTGCTCGCACATCGTTTTACTATGCAAGTCTTATCTGACTTTCTCTTGCGACTTCCCACCATTATTATTTCAAAATCTGTAACAAAATTCCAATAATCTATCCAGGGCATATAATAACGGGGTGTAATGAACACTGTCTCATAGTACCCCGTTCCATTGCGCCCCATAAAGTATCTGAATCTTTTAAAAATATCTAAAAAATGTTGGGTTATATTTTCCACTCCACATGTTACTACATTTAATGCGTAAATTGATTAAAAACCATGCAAGAAAATATAACATACCTCTTACTTTTCTTGTGAAATCGAAAATTCTTCGTAACAAAATTACAACTTTGGAGCCCTCAACACATTTTTTTTCATTGAAACTTTTTTGTCGAAAATTAGTCATACTGCACTGCGCTATCATGAGCCGCATGAGACGCTTTTATTGATCGAAGCAAAAGTGCGCGAATTTGTTTTAAATAACAATAATACATTATCGTCTTTGTTTTATTGTACCCCGTGTTCCAATGCGCCCCACTTGTCCCTACACGCCCTGGAAAGTCTTAAAAAATATAAGAACAATTAATATAGTAACTTCAAATTTAGCACCATCTTCAATATAAAGCTGTGACGTTGTATGTATTCTTATATTATTTATGAAATTTTGGTGTTTTTGAAGTCGGTTTTATTTTTGTAAATTTTTTTTTTAAGTTTTAATGAATGAAATTGTTATGTGAGTTAACCGTAATATATTTATAGAGAATATGTCATTGTGGAATTTAAGTATTGAAATTCTTTACATTCTATTCCATACTGAAAGCCCGATCAGCTCTTATAGAAAGTTGGCAGAGTTTCTGATCACTTTATGCGTTATGATCTGCCCTCCTAGATGAGATGTCTTTCGATAGTCACTATCGCAATCGTTAGTCTCACTGCTGAGCAAAGGTCTCCCTCAGTCCACTCCATACATCACGATCCACAGCAGTTTCCAGTCGTTGTTGACAAAAGTCTTCCAGAGGGCCAATTCCACCAACAAGCCACCGCTGAAGTCGCTGAACCGAAGCTAAACCGTTGCATTCGACCAATCAGAGCGCCACATTATCACGTCATCGAACAACCGTAAGTCAATATCAATCAATCAATCAATCTGCCTATCGTAGTCCACTGCTTGGACATAGGCTCTTCCTCCACCTTCTGCATCCAGTCCGCCCCCGCTGCCTTCCTCGGGTCATCGGTCCATCTGGTTGCATTTGCATGACGTCCTACACTACGTTTGCTGATTCGTGGTCTCCACTCTAGGACACGTCTGCTCCAACGGCTATCAGTCCTTCGACAGACGTGGCCAGCCCACTTGCTACTTCAGTTTGCTTATCCTGCGAGCTATGTTGGTGACTCCAATTCTTTCCCGGATAACCTCGTTTCGGATTTTATCTGTCAAAGAAACTCCTAACATAGCTCGCTGAGCGACTTTGAATTTGTGGACTCCCACTGTGAGTGTCCACGTTTCGGCACCGTAAGTCATGACAGGTAGGACGCACTGATCGGACCTTTGACTTTAGGCTCTGGGGTATAGGCGATGAAAAGGCGTAGCTTGCGAAATGCTGCCCATACCCACTGAATTCTGCGGTTAGCTTCTTTCTCGAAGTTGTGTCTACCGAATTGAATAACTTGTCCCAGATAGACATACGAGGGCGGGTCAAAAAGTTCGCGGAATGAGGGGCATGGAGGGGGGAAAGGTGACTTTTTACTACCTGCACTAGTTGTGACACTCATTAAGTGTATAAATACTAAGTTTAAAAAAAAATAGGTCATAATTACCTGAGCTACACATCAATCAACAAGTCAATCCGGAAGAAAATTTGCAACATGGAGAAAATTGAGTTTCGCGCAGTCATCAAGTTCCTTACCAAGCAAGGAAAACCTCCCCAGACTATTTTGGAAGAGATGTCTTCTGTTTACGGGGACTCTTGCCCTGGTAAAACCATGGTTTACAAGTGGCACAACCTGTTTAAGCAAGGCAGGGATTCGATTGAAGATGATCCGAGGCCAGGGCGGCCTGTCGAGGCAACCACGGCAGAAAACGTCGAAAAACTTGAAAAAATCATATTGGAAGATGCCCGTTTAAAGAAGAAACAGCTTGATTGCAGAAATGATTGGAGTATCAGCTACAACCATTTTGAACATCCTACACGACCATCTTGGCATGTCAAAGGTGTGTGCAAGATGGGTGCCGAGAATGCTCACGCCACACCAGAAGCATCGGCGAGTTGAGTGTTTTGCGAGTTTTTAGCGCTCTGTGGTGAACAAAAGGATGAAGTTTTGAACCGAATTGTGACTGGAGATGAAACTTGGGTTCATCATTATGAGCCTGAGTCCAAACAAGACTCCATGCAGTGGCACAAAAAGGGCACACCACCTCCGAAAAAATTCAAAGTGTCTCCGTCGGCTGGAAAACTCATGGCTACTGTTTTCTGGGATTCAGAGGGAATCCTCCTTATTGATTATAAAGAAAAGGGTGTCTCTATCACTGGAGAGTACTACGCTGCACTATTAGAACGTCTGCGAGATGCTGTGAGAGAAAAAAGACGGGAAGAATTGACTAAAGGTGTGCTCCTTCTGCACGACAATGCACCCATGCACAAGGCGCAAGTTGCGATGGCTGCTGTTCAAAGAGTGGGCTTCGAGATCTTGGAACATCCTCCCTATAGCCCAGACTTAGCCCCAAGTGATTATTATTTGTTCCCAAAAATGAAAAAAGAGCTTCGAGGGGAGAAATTTTCCAGCGATGAAAAAGTGAAGAGCGAAATTTCGGCCTATTTTGACGACAAAGAGAAATCATTTTTTTTTCGAAGGTATTAATAAATTAATTGATAGGTCTAATAAATGTATTAGAGTTAAGGGGGAATACATTGAGAAGGAAAAATAATTTTGTGTTTTATTTCTTACTTTTTAGCCTCCATTCCGCGAACTTTTTGACCTACCCTCGTATCATCAACAGCTCATATACATCCCCACCGAGGGGCTCGAGCCTACCCTAAACTAGGGCGATTAGGCCTTAGTCAACCACGCTGGCCAAGTGCGGGTTGGTCGACTTCACACACAAACTGTAAAGAAATTCTTTCTTCACAGGCGTGTGCAGGTTTCCTCATGATGTTTTCTTTCACCTTAAAAGCGAAGGCGACAGCCTTACGCACTATGCCATCGACGCTTCGATAGATAGACATACTCTTGCACAACTTCGAGTACCGAACTATCGATGCAGATTGGCCCCAGCACAATATGTTCATTGAACATGACTGGTCATTATATGCGCTCGGACTGACCAATCGCAGTGACTTAGTTTCAATTCGGCTGTAACTGTAGAATTGAGTGACAGGTCGTCAAACCAATGCTTTTTGGGCTTGCCCCGACGCACGTCGTCATCGGTCTCGAGGCTTTACTATTAGTAAAAATCACATTGTCGACTCTTGGAATTTTTTTATCACTTTAATTGAATTTCGATGAAATATAAGCAAGCAAGTACAAGTAATAGCTGAAATCATCGGATTCCCAACTCAAAAGAGACCGCCGACGACTTCGAAATATTCCAAGAAAAACGAAGTTTATTTCGAACTCATTACTTCTTCCCCTGACTGGTTTTGTTGGAAAACACCCCTCAGTTAAACAAAGCTCGGTGGTTTATGACGGGCGCTGCCTTTGAGGGCGGTGGCTAATGAGTAAAATGAGAAAGTAAGCTAAGTAAAAGAATTTGACTTTCGAAAGCTGCCAAGTAATTCCTGGTTGCACCTGTGAAAATTACAGATATGTCCGTACGAGAGCGCGCTTTCTGAATTTAAATGATGCTCTTAAATTTTGATATGAAATTGGCGAAAGGAATTTAGTAGCTGTAAGGATTCTGAGAAAGTTTTATTGAGAGAGATCCATTATTCTTAATTAAAAACTTCTTTAGAAAATCTAAATCACTTAAAATTAATAGTGGGAGGATCATTTTAAATTGGATGTCTGCTTGTGATTTTTTAAAATATCATTTTTAATAATGGTGCAATACTAATTAAGCACCTTAAGGGGACTGCAGCAGCTAAAGGCGTATTTTATGATGCCTTTATGCATAATAAAATACTTCGATAGCTATTCCGCATTTAAATACTTCTTTCAGCTTAGGTACCTACATGCGAGTATTTTCCTACAAATTCTCCTAGTTCGCTCTCAATTACACTCAAGTGATTAGTGCGGGACAAAAATCAAGCTATTTATTCCTTTTTAACTTATATAAAAAAATATGTAAAAAAATTGTTAATGGACTGGTCCATTGTTACTAAAAATGTTTGAGGTCTAGAACTATGGACTTTGTTACTAGTTTACATTTAAGTTTAACGTAAACTTCTTCAGAAGCTTCTACAGAAATATGAAGTGCCTAAAAGCAGCTCTATACCTACCAATATTTATATCCAGTTAATTGCATATGCAAGATGCTACCCGACCTCCAATATGCCAATTAATATTCATAGAAAGGAAGTCGTTCAACAGAAGGAATGGTCTGGTTTCTTCATTGAGTATTGTACATACAACTAAGTTGGCAAACGAGCATACTGCCCACCTGATGGTAAGTGGTAACAGTCACCTATAGTATATGTGGTTCCTGTGAGATTCGCAGCAAATCTACAACCCCTATAAGACCCACAAATTGTGACATAAGATGTAAAGTCACGGTACCCAGTAATTTCATTGCCACATACATACCCTATGCCTTTCAAACCAGAATACACAGGGTTACAAGCACTGATCCTTTGGGGCGGAAATACGTAAGACGAAGGTGGTACGACCCAAGTAGGCGAATTTGCCCTGTAAAAATACTAGCCAAATATTTTTATTACCATTTTTGAACGTAGGAAATTATATGTCCATTTTTATTTCACCT
Source organism: Schoenobius gigantellus (assembly GCA_963935595.1). Lineage (NCBI taxonomy): Eukaryota > Metazoa > Arthropoda > Insecta > Lepidoptera > Crambidae > Schoenobius > Schoenobius gigantellus. Next base: position 22,953,282 of record OZ012553.1, on the reverse strand, counting down.
TCGCTTTAAGATTTCCAAGTTAAAACCAAAAGCTCTCGGATGCAGTGTTGTGAAATTATTACGAGGCGCATCCCTTTGAAAAAGCTCGAGCTCTGGCGCCGAGCCTCTCTCGCAATGTAGCGACGCGACGTGTCACAAAATGTCTGTCTTATCCTCGGCACATCTCAGCTTTGCTAGGTCAACCTGTATATTTTCACTGTTTTACGTCCACACACTGGAGAGCCACATAGAAATTGCAGTTAGTATTGTTTTATCATTTTAAAAATTACATTCTTTCTGTTTTTCTCACTTATAACAAGAATATCATTGTTCGTCATATTCTCAATTTTTGAATGTCCTTATTAATTATTCCACTTAAAACTAAAGGATGCATAGAAATATTGAGGATTAAAATTAAATAAATCGAAATGCTAACACATGTAACAACACCAGTAAAGTCTAATATTACTCAACCTTTCATTACTCCAGGTTTCAAAGGCAAAATAGAACGTACTTACCATAATTTTCTGAATCATTAAACTCAAACAATCATTGTTTAACAACCGAGAGTAAACAAGCTCTTCAATCGGAATTATACAAGTCTCTTGACGAACAGTCAATTTCATTATGACTAGAACAAAGCAATATTGCAGGAATTCAATAAATTGAACCGGGCAAATTGAAGTTGCGCTTCTTAGAGAATAGTTCGTATAATAATATTGCTTTGAATTAAACAAAATCATAACGCTGACAGGCACAGGAATAATAATTGGCTGGTATGACACGATTTAAAGTTCATTGAGGTTTAAGATATGTAAACTAAACTGAAACTTATAGTATTTATGTATTTGCGCTTTTCTTCTTCATTAGCTCTATTCATCGCATTCTTTATTAATTGATGTTTAAATTGAGGCATCGGTGGATTTAGTAAATGAAATAGTTTAGATATATTTACTTATTAATAAGTCCTACAAATAATATATATTGTCTAAAGAATGTGCTAATTGGTTACATGATAAGATGTGCGTCACTCTATCACGTATAAACAGGCTAAAATAAAACACTAAATGTTTCATTTAATGGAAAAAATTGCTGCTGTTTCAAATAATTGGTAAAATTGTGCACCTTCTATAATAGTATCTTATATCACGACACGGCACCTGCTTGCATACTTTGTCGTTCGCGGTGATAATAACAATAATAACATAGGAAAAGAAAAACAAAGGAATATGCTAATAGTAGCCATAGATTTTTTAGAAAAAATATAGCAACTATTGGCATTATCCAGAATGGAAACGGAGGCCTACTTATGTATGGAAAAACGGCCCGTGTGATTTCCTCTTGATGTGTATCGGAGGCTGTAAACCAATATCTTAACCTATAATATAATCTTTATATTCATTACACATGGGAGACTGAAGATTAATTTTTAAACACAGTGTTATAGTACATACATGTTATAGTACAATATATATCATTAATACAATAACGGGTAAAATCGTGAATTCTATTGACAAGATAGTGATAAATTCTTTTAAAAACGATGATGTAACTAACATTTGTAATAAATTTGCCTACGGATTTCGAGACAATGTGAACAAAATATGCACATCATGCGATAAACCGCTATTACAGAAAGAATTATATATAAAAAAAATACAGATATATGTATAAAATTAAATAAATGCAGTGAAGAAATAACGGAAACAATAATTTAAAAAATTAACGAGAAGAAAAGCCCCGGATTTGATGGAATCCGAGCAAATGATATAAAAAAGTATAGTAATTTTTTAGTACCTGTCATAACCCATTTAATAAATAGATCAATTGCTACCCGAAAATATCCTAATAAACTAAAAATAGGAGTGATTAGACCTATACATAAAAAAGGAACACGCAAAGAAATTAACAATTATAGGCCAATTACAATTCTATCAATAATAGATAAAATTATTGAAAGATATTTCGGAGACCAATTAGCTTATTTTCTAGATAAAAACAATATAATAAACTCGAATCAATTTGGCTTCCAAAAAAATAAAAACACTACTCAACTACTATCTAAATTTACAAACGACATAAACAGGATTCTCAATGAAAAGAAACACATAATAGCGATATTTATAGACTTCAGTAAAGCTTTTGAAACACTCAGTCACAAAACATTATTTTTAAAATTACAGGAAAATGGCATACAGGGTCCCCTCTTAGAGTGGTTTAAAGATTATCACAGCAATAGGTATACAACGGTAAAAATTGCTAACCAATGCAGTGAGCTCATACCCAGCGATATGGGTACGTGTCAAGGATCAATTTTGGCGCCTACAGAATACCTACTCTACTCTAATGATATGCCAAATATCATGAAAAATGGACAAGTATACCAATTTGCAGATGACACCTGTCTTATTACGGCTCATAAACGTATTGAAGTGGCGGAAGAGCAAATGCAGTCTTGTTTTGACAACCTGTGCTCGTGGGCGCACGATCTCGGTTTAGTTATCAACTACGAAAAAACAAAAATGATGCACATAATGTATGCATCACAAAACATCTCTGTACACGAACCGAAAATCGTTGCACATGGGCACAGTTGTCAACACAAGCAATATAGAAACTGTAAATGTAATAGCCTAGACAGAGTAAGCACGCACACATACCTAGGACTCATAATCGATAACAGATTCAATTGGAAAGCACATATATTAAAAGTGTGTGATAAACTGAGAGCAGTCATTTGCAAAATGTCAATTTTAAAATTTAAATTACCTTATAACATTAGGCGAACATTGTATACTGCACTTGCTGATTCCATAATTAATTATGGAGTAAGCTGTTACGGCTTAACGTATAAAACATATTTAGAAAATATATACAATTTACAATTAAAGCTCCTTAAAACGATAGTACCGAAAAAAATTAAATTACAACATAAAGTTAACAATTACAAAAGCTTATTCTCATATTGCAAGGTAATTAACGTATTTAATAAAGTGAAATTTAATATTATAAAAGAAAACACAAATCTAATAAATAACCTAAAATATAACAAGAGAACAGACAGATTAAGAGAATTATCTTATTTAAGGAAATTTGTAATACCAAAAGCAAATAACACGTACGGAGAAAGGATGTTAGAATATATTTTTCCAGATATATTAAATCAATTACCTAGAGATATATTAGAATATTATATAATTAGAAAAAATACTTCCAAAAAAATAAAAGAGCATTTTTACATAAGCGAAGATTTTGTAAGGAAATCTTAAGTAGGTTCACTGTCTCCAGACAGTACTAAAGGGTTATATTTGTTACACCGTCAATGTATATTTACTGTTAAGTTATATATTAATTAATAATATAATAGCAAACGGTCTATACCTATTATAGCACATAGGAAAAACTATACACATATAAGCGTTCTTTTGCAGTACAACTCGCTGGTACACATAAGCAAACTAGCTTAAGTAACTGCTAAATAGATAAAAAATTATAATACACATTGTGATGTTGGATAATAAATGAAAAAAAAAAACATCCCATTAGAGAACTTAGTTCGACTATGTAGTTTGATTCCAGTTGAAAGTAGCATTCGTGTCCTCACAGTAGTCCCATGCGGTGAAGCTTAATAAGGTTATCGGCGTATGCTGATTACACTGCTGAATTTGTGCATAATGTAGGAAATTGATTGACACATCAGTCGGTAATTAATCAGTATACATTGGTCGCTAGTTTTAGCTAGTACTAAAAAAGAAATAGATTATACCAGGCTTCTTATACAAGTTACACATGTCAGTCAGCCCCCGTCAGGAGCAACTCATTATCAGCTACATAACAGATCTACGTTAAAAAGTATTTATTTATTAATTTAAATTATTTTCACAGTAGGTTAGTACTTAACAGGAAAATAAAATATTATGTTTCACATGAAAATATAATTCTTTGTTGTGTACTGTAATGATCGGTTTGTAGCCCTATGTTTAATCGGTATGAATCTAAACCTTCTTAAATGGTTATTTCAAATCATCGACATTTTGAAAAGTAAATTAAAAAAAAGTTTGGCATTAAGGTTTTTTGACAGTTTTGAGAGACGTACGGGCGGAATGCCAAGTGCGCCGAGATCAGTAGGGAGCTTAGATCTGCCTTAGCCTTTAGTCTGAATGCAGGTAGGGAGACTTGGAATAATTGAGGAAAAAAAATATAGTGAAGTGATGGTGAAGTGATACCATTCCTTTGATGTCCAAAAGTAGGCCAAGTAGTAGGCAAACGCTACAGTACCTATGTTTGTACTAAAGTTTTTAAACGCGGAGATATAATTTGTTAATGACAAAAATGGAATGGTCTTTGAATAACATTAAGGGGATTTTTGGATTTTAAGTTGAGAATGGATTTTAAAATTTATTGAAAAACAGGCAAGAAACTCGGAAGCTTATAAGAATATTTTTTTGTTTCTTCTGCTTTTATCGACATCCGACGAGCAAGCGGCAATTTTAATAAATTGAGCGAAAGATTCTCGAATTATTTAACACCAGCACTGCACGCGTAGCACAAGGACCCCTAGATATATATGTCTTGTCACTTTCTCGACACCAAACAATAGCTATCTCATTCGCTACTGTCAAAAGTGACATTTCGGTGTAGAGAAATACTCTTGCGATCCTTGTGCTACGCGTGCTGTATAACAACAGCACGACGATTACTAGTTTTGTAAGTTATTGGCAGGTGGCTACAAAACTGCCCGCAAACCATGATCGCTCAAAACAATATTAAAACCGACCTGAGGGCGAGATGGCGCTATACGCAGCTAGATCGGGGTCTCTGTTTCAATATTGTTTTAACCTTGCTATAAGCGTTCATGGTTAGGGGGCTAGCTACATTGTGCTATTTCATTTTCGCACGTACGAGTATGGCTTTTTTAGTATTATAAGATATGCTGCGGGATAAGTGCCATATACAATACAATATAAAAATTAAAATTTGTTTATTTTGTACATTTAAAGTAAATAATGTAAAAATGTACAAAGGCCTTTATTAAATAAGATTTATTTTGTCTAGTGTTATTAACTGAATCAAAATCACTGTTTTTGCAAAACAAATGTACTCGTATATTCTTATAAGCATAATATTACAATTTTCGAAATATGCAATACGTAACAACAAATCTGTGAACCCTTTTAGGAGCATGTTCAGAATCGATATATAAAAGAATTGGCGTTATTGAAATTTCGAAATTGTGAAATAAATTTTCTAATTCCGCTTACATTTTTTTCACAGACCCAACAATTTGTATGGGGGATTTCAAAATTAATTTTATAATTTTGAATTTTCAATGACGCCATAACTTACACATCGATTCTGAACATGCCCTTAAAAGGGTTCACAGGGTTTTTGTTACACACTGTATAATTATCTGCATCTCTCATAATATCAAATTGTATTTTTTTTCTTTTATCCTTTATGAGGTATTCTTTTAAAATAGCACCGAGGTCTCTGAAATTTCAAACGCAAGATAATGTTGATTTAGCACTGCGACTCGGTCTAAGAGATGTCTGTTATCGATAGTATTGAACAATGAAAAATACAAGCCAGCAAAAGAATTCAAAAGCTTCTATACCAAATTCATTTATACTCGTAGTTGGAAAAGTAACTCGTCTGGAAATAAATTATACCTAAATATTTATTTCGTAATGAAGCATTCATTACAAAATAAAAGTTTACGTTCAAAATTGTAAAATCATGGCAACTTAAGCGGACACGCGAAATAGAGTTTTGTAGGAGTATTTTTTAAAAGTAAGTTGTGATTGCCTTTCGGTCTATTACGGTAGTGACAAGTTGATTCCGATCGAGCGATCAAAAGTCCTTTTCCTTAGTTGCTTCAGATGTTTTATTTGTCAGCTTTTTTAGTGATAGCGATTTGTTAGAAATCTGATCAACTAGCTAGAATTTTTTTCCCCATTCTGTATTGTTTTTTTTAAAGTAAGTGTTAATTTACTAAATTACCTATAATGGCCACTGAGAATACCCTATCAAGCCGAAACCTACTCATGATTACATAGTTATATAAAGTGTTATGGCATCATTGAAAGTTCGAAATTATTGTAAAATTAATTTTGAAATCACCTATACAAAAAGTATCTAAGTATCAAAAAGTATGGAAAAAGTGTATGGGGAATTTGAAAATTAATTTTACAAGTTCGAAATTTCAGTGATGAGCATTATCTATACCTATAAAATTCTTTGTCCTGAATGACTGACTGACTGACTGACTGACGGATCAACGCACAGCCTAAACCGCTGATCGTAGAGACTTGAAACTTGGAGGGTGTGTTCTTTGTATGACGTAGGCGTCCGTTAAGATAGTATTTTCCGAAAGTCTACCCCTAAGGGGGTGAAAAAGGGGGGCAAAGTTTGTATGGGACAACTAGATTCCTTGGTCCAATCTACTTTAAATTTTGCATAAACATTCGTTAATAGAATCGATGGATAACATGTTTCGTATTTTATTGAAATTCACCCCCTAATAGGGTGAAATGGGGTGATAAAATGTGATATCGACATTATTGTCGTTTTCATGGTTTTTTGGGTCGTAGATTACGAAAATAACATCGATATCAAAATCCAACATGGCGGACGCAAAATACCATCATCCCTTGATGGGGTGCAATGGAGTTGAAGAGATACGATTCTGTATTAATTATCTTAATCGTATTTAATGTATATAATAAAATCGTAGGGGTGCAAAAATCTGTAATTGCGAAATATTAAGAAAAACAATACACAGGTCGCCTTAAAATCATTAGCAGAACACGATAGAAACGTTTAAAAAAAATTGTTTGTTTGTATATTTGTTTGTTTGTTTGGCTGTTTGTCCGGAAAGATCTCCGAAACTACTGGACAGAATTTGATATGGCTTACACCACAATGCTAAGAATTTTCCGGAAGAACATTTAGGCATAATTTCATTTGTTTAAATTCACGTTTTTTTTTCGTGAAAAAATACCATATAAAATTTCCGCACAATGCTTATCGTCGTTGAAGTTCTAACACCGCGTATGTCAAAATAGCAACTTTTACGAAGAGTGAAAAGACTGCACAATTATACATAAATATACTTTTATAATGCCATTCCATTATTAACATACATTTCATTGGATCCATTGGGAAAAATAAAACCGTTATAATGTTAGCACGAATTTGTGAACCGTTATAATGTTAGCACGTCGTGTGGTCTTTTTTCCGCCAAAAATGACTTATGTGGTGTTAGAACTTCAATGACGTTATGTAGAAAATCAACATGGCGCACGTGAAATTATTTTGACAAGTCTGTCACATAGTGCAAAGAAAAACTTAATCTTTTCTGTTATTGGCTGTGCCCATCTGGATTTCGCAAACCAAGAAGTTTAGGAAGTTTAAATTGTCTTTTTCTTATGTATTACCCTGGTGGCAAGGCAAAAGGATCAAGCCATACAACCAATGTATAAAGCATTTTTATGACAATATCACGTCACAAATATAAAATTTTTAGATTGGTTTAATTCTTGACCAATTTTCTCAAAATCGGTACAATTTTTGAAATGTTGAAAAGTATTTTGAGAGGTGTTATATGTTTTTACATTATGACTAAGGAATCAAACTCTTTCATCCACTTAAAACTATTAAAATTGATTTTTTATTATCAATTGATATCATTGATTTACTACCAAACGTAGATAACGCATGAACGTTCGAAAAGTGGGCCGGTGAAGAACAGCCCAATCGGGCCTCGTGCAGTTCTTTTCCATGCGTTGGAGCGACAACGCGATAAGCAATTTTGAGCATTATGTTTGACAGTATAAAGTTGATATTTTCTTGTAGCAATTACTAAAACGTCAAATTTAATGTGGCTAGGTATGAAATGATGTAACTGCACACGGTTGTACTTCAAATAGTTGCCGTAATAATAAAGAATAAGGTTGAATTCGATAAATACGGTACTTTCTTTATGGTAATTTTAATTCGGGTGTGCATATTCAACTACCTATTTAACAGCGTACAAATGTATAGTCGATTAGGTGTAGGGTTGTCACCCGTACTTTATGATAAAGTATTGTACGTTATTTCGGGTAAATGTACTCTATACTTTATGCCAAAGATAAAGTACGCAAAAATACTTTAATTTGCGCGATTTGATTTCTTTGGGATTCATTAAACATAAAAAAAAATAGTTTATTGTAAGAATTTTTGCGTAATACGGAACGACAGATTATGTAGAGGTTGCCAAAAGCTCATTCTTCTTATAGTTTCTCGTCTATTGGAGGTTAGACAACATCAGGGCAATTTTAATTTTATAAGAATGCTGCTCTGAATAATGAGGTAGTACTGCAGAAAAACCATTCCCGCAGGTTCTTCAACCACAAGTGCCGCCTCCTGTCAGCACTTCTCTTTCCAGCAACTTTCCCCTGAATGATGAGTTGGAGTAGTTTGTATTTATCATTTCTCATTCGCTTGGTGGTATTCATAAACTCCATCTTCTTCTTGAGCCTACTTAGTACTTACACGGTGGTGATTCGGTCACGCCATGAGATTTTCAAGATACGCCGGTATATCCACACCTCAAACGCCTCCAACCTTTTTATCATATTTTGTGTGAGAGTCCATGGTTCTACACCGTATTGTACAGAAGAAATAGCGGACTAGGCGTAGTTTTAAGTCAAGGCTCAGATCTCGATCAGTTCATTCTGAAAAAGGCTCAACGAGCCACCTCAATGCGGACTTTTATCTCCTTCTATGAGCATGGTCACCTCTCTCATTAATCCAACTTCCCAGGTACCCGAACTCAGTCACCCTTATTACCAATTCTGTCCCGACATAGAGCTACGAGTCATATTGCGGTGTCTTAGAGATCAATAAGTATTTGGTTTTTTGCAATATTGATGCTCAATCCCATTTCCTTACTTGAATTCATAAACATTTATTACGAAGCTCCTGTCATCATCATCATCACAGCCCATATACGTCCCCACCGAGGGGCTCGAGCCTACCCTATATTAGGGTGATTAGGCCTTAGTCAACCACGCTGGCCCAGTGCGGATTGGTCGACTTCACATACATCATTGAATTTCTTCGCAGATGTATGCAGGTTGCCTCACGATGTTTTCCTTCACCGTAGGAGCGTCAGATAAATGTACATATGAAATTCGAAACGAAAAACACATTGGTACCTCCTGTAATGGCGCCAAATTGTCTGAGATCAAGGCAGTATCATCAGCGTTACATATATTATTGATAGGAGTGTTTTTTACAATAATGCCTGTATGACTAGCTGATCAATTCCGGAAAAGCTCTTCATAGATGTTAATAAGAAGTGGGATTGATTTCAAAACTTCGATCAATTTCATATGTTGAGCTTTATCAAAAGCTATCTCGTAATCGATGAAGCAAATATGTAAGTCACGCTTCATGTCACGCGAGTACAAAAGAGGGCGTCCCTAATGCAATCTATTTCTCTAGCCAGAAGCAGGAATCTATTTCTAAAGCCAAACTGTGTGTCGCCAAGATCTTCACATATTCGGTATATTCTACCATGTACTATTTTAAGGAAGATCTTTAAGACATGACTCATCAAGCTTATTGTTCGGTAATCACTACAAGTTTTAGATCCACTTTATTCGGGATGGTGATAAAAGTTGATAAGCCGTTGTTCTGGTATAATACTGGTCGTATATATTTTATTAAAGAGGTTTACGAGTAGGTCTAAATAGTCTTCTTCTATGAGTTATAAGTTTCCCACAACAACTTCAAACTCTTCTGGTCTTGAATCGTAAAATAAATCCTGTATATAATTAGCCCAAACTAACAGTGTTTCTCTTTCATATCTAGAACTGGAAGATTTTATGGATGAGGATAGGAGTTTCCCGTTTTCGGTGCATCTTTGACCTTCTTGTGAACCAAAGCCAAAAAAAAACCAAAAGCTCATTCCTGAACGCAATTAAGCCGCAAATGTCAACATTGTCATGTCAAGGTGCTTAAAAAAATTCGTTTGTAAACATAAAGTGCATTAAAGTTGCTAGAAGTAACGAAACATATATTTAAAGCATGATAATAAAGTGGAATAAAAAGTACTTTATGTTCCCACAACGTACTTTTTTTTTCAACCTTTTGAAAGCCAATGTACTTTATATGGACAAAAAAAAGGTGGCAAATGTGACAGATTTCAAGCGCGTTTTTGTATGAAGTGCTCTATCTACGTTTGGTAGTAAATCAATGATTGATATTGATAATAAAAAAAACTGACTGCAATGATTTTGGGTTACGCGTACGGGACTCTTATCCTAATATCTAAAATGACGGATCACATTTTTTTGTATACACCTAAGGAACAACAATATGGATATCAGATGAAAGGCCTTGATGAGTAGAGCACTATGAACCTGGCAACATTGACGTAAATTCAACATAGCTGCCGTTCAAAAAAGATGGATAAGAGTTTGTTTCTAAACTTAGCAATATGGGTATCAAATGAAAGGCCTTGGAGTAGTAGAGCATTAGGTACCTAGGAAAATCGACCGAAATTCAACATGACCGCCACTCAAAAAAAAAGGATAAAAGTTTGTTTTCAAACTCAGCAATATGGGTGTCAAATGAAAGGCCTTGAAGAGCAGAACATTAGGTACCTAGGAAAATCGACCCAAATTCAACATGGCCGCCGCTCAAAAAAGGATAAAAATTCGTTTTCAAACCCAGCAATATGGGTATCAAATGAAAGGCCTTAATGAGTAGAGCACTATGAACCTAGCAACATTGACATAAATTAAACATGGCCGCCGCTCAAAAAAGGTGGATAAAAGTTCGTTTCCAAACCTAGCAATATGGGTATCAAATAAAAGGCCTTGATGAGTAGAGCACTATGAACCTAGCGACATTGACATAAATTCAACATGGCCGCCGTTCAAAAAAGATGGATAAGAGTTCGTTTCTAAACCTAGCAATATGGGTATCAAATTAAAGGCCTTAAAGAGTAGAGCATTAGGTACCTAGGAAAATCGACCTAAATTGAACATGACCGCCGCTCAAAAAAAAGGATAAAAGTTTGTTTTCAAACCCAGCAATATTGGTATCACATGAAAAGCTTTAATGAGTAGAGCACTATGAACGTAGCAACATAGACATAAATTTAACATAGCCTCTGCTCAAAAAAGGTGGATAAAAGTTCGTTTCCAAACCTAGCAATATGGGTATCAAATGAAAGGCCTCAAAGAGTAGAGCATTATGAACTTAGGAAAATTGCCATAATTTCTACATGGCCGCCGCTCAAAAAATGGATAAAAGTTCGTTTCCAAGCCCAGCAAGATGGGTATCAAATGAAAGGCCTTGATGAGTAGAGCACTATGAACGTAGCAACACTGACATTAATTCAACATGGCCGCCGCTCAAAAAAGATGGATAAGAGTTTGTTTCTAAACTTAGCAATATGGGTATCAAATGAAAGGCCTTGGAGTAGTAGAGCATTAGGTACCTAGGAAAATCGACCGAAATTCAACATGACCGCCACTCAAAAAAAAAGGATAAAAGTTTGTTTTCAAACCCAACAATATTGGTATCAAATGAAAAGCTTTAATGAGTAGAGTACTATGAACCTAGCAACATAGACATAAATTTAACATAGCCTCTGCTCAAAAAAGGTGGATAAAAGTTTGTTTCCAAACCTAGCAATATGGGTATCAAATGAAAAGCCTCAAAGTGTAGAGCATTATGAACTTAGGAAAATTGCCATAATTTCAACATGGCCACCTTTAAAAAAGGGTGGATATAAGTTCGTTTCCAAACCTAGCAATATGGGTATCAAATGAAAGGCCTTAAAGAGTAGAGCACCATGAACCTAGGAAAATCGCACAAAATTCAATACGGCCGCCGCTCAAAAATAACGAATAAAAGTTCATTTTCAAACCCAGCAATATGGGTATCAAATTAAAGGCCTTGATTAGTAGAGTACTATGAATGTACACTATAAACGTATTGACGTAAATTCAACATGGCTGCAGCTCAAAAAGGGCGGATAACAGTTGCTTTTCAAACCCAGCAATATGGGTATTAAATGAAAGGCCCTGAAGAGTACCTAGAGTATTACGAACCTACGAAAATTGTCCTAATTTCGAAATGGCCGCTGCTCAAGAAAGGCACAATAAAGTTGAATCATTGAATCATTATGGAATAAAATGGAGGAAAAAACTAAACATTGTGTTAAGCATATTGATGGCGAAACGTAGTTCGCGGGCACAGCTAGTCTTTTATATGACTATGTTAACATGAACAAGTTTGGTAGGGTATTGATCGAACATCTTGTATATGTATAGTCTGTCAGTTACACATCATTATCATAATATGAAAATAATAGACACGTATCTTTGTCCAAATTGTTAAAATTTTGATTATTTGTGAAACGACACGTTTAGTGTATAGAATAACATAGCTCTGTGCAATTAAAAAAGCTAGCTATCTTCGCATTTGGACTCTATTTCCATTTTCCACCAGGTGGAATGGGTTCATTTGCTTGGCCTTCTATAAAAAAAAATATTCCCCTCGATTTCACCATTTTTAGGGTTCCGTAGTAAACAAGGAACCCTTATAGTTTCGCCATGTCTGTCTGTCTGTCCGTGGTTTTACTCAGAGACTATTAGTACTAGAAAACTGAAATTTGGTATGGGTATCATGCTTAGATCATTTAAGGTATCATGCCAAAAAAGTAGTGGAAAAATCATTGAAAAAAATATATTTTTGGGGTAGCTCCCATACAAGTAAAGTGGGAGTAAATTTTTTTTCTCAATTAACCCATTGTGTGGGGTATTGTTGAATAGGTCTTTAAAAAATAATGTAAGGTTCACAACACCATTTTTCGATTTAGGGATCCGTTTCTGAAATATTTGGTTTTAAAGCAAATTTTTGTTAGAGGTAAGTGTCCTCCCCCCTCTATCTGTTAAGCGGTTACATATGGACACGTGAAAAAAATTACAACAGTAGTATAATATATAACGAAGTTTAAAGAAAAACTATTAGAGTTGAGTACTAAGTACAAACTTAAAAGTTATAGACGACTAACTTATAAAATGTACTCGGAGAAGTAAAATTTCATTGAAAATTAGTACTGAATATAAATTTACGAACCACGTGCAGTTAAGGAAATATAAAATCATGGTAGCTTTAATAATAATAATGCCTAATTTAATAGCAACGTGTTGTGAGGTGTGAGTGTGAACTTAAAGTTGGCATTTGCGACTACGGAACCCTACACTGCGCGTGGCCCGATACGCACTTGGCCGGTTTTTTGCGAGATGTTGTTGCTCGTGCCACGTAATGAATTGAATAAATATTTGAAATTGGCATTTTTATTTAAAAATAACCAAGTTTTCGACGATTTCAGGTCCAGGCGCCCATTAAAAATAGAATAGGAATGTTTTTAGATGTCAAGACAAATAATAATGCTTCCCTAGTGCGCATTCGACAATTGGTTGTTTCGCGTAAAGGTAACCTGGAAGAAAATACTCTGATCTCAAACATAAGCCCCAGTAGAAATTTTATCAACCTTAAACACATTACAAACATGAAAGAATATTTTTCTTAATCCGACAATATCACAAGAAAATCGGAAGTACCTAGCGGGTGAGAAAACTGCGGAAAAATAAAATTTTAAATTTTGACCAATTCGAGCGATGACTAGAACCAGAAAATCATAGCGTTGAAAACAACGAATCCGCAACTATAAGATCACGAACATCACGAAATAAAAATCTATGTAGAACAACCTTATATATGTAGTTATAATTCGTGAGTATTGGTTTTAGATGTAATAAAATAAATTATTGGAAATAGACAACAAGACATATTCAAAATGAAGAAGGTGCTAATTATAGCAACAAAGTATTTAAGAAGGTGAAAAAATTGTGTATAACAAATACACATTTTCATTAGAATAGACAGACATAGAAAGTAATAACTTATGAAAGAGATTATCTTAAAGTACAAAAGGCTATATTATGTGCAAAAAATATGTAATAAGCAATATTGAAACTACAATAACGTGAAAAGCTTGTGACACTTATCAAAAATTAATCAACACAGCTATCATTCAGAAGATCAGATAGATCGTACGTAATCGAATAAAGTAGGAGATTTTGATACATACAGACATCCAGCAAACTAAATTTTAGCTAACTACATTAATTGTTCTTAAACATTTTTATGACTTTCCAGGTGATCACTAAAAACACGTGGCACCGATCTCAATATGAAAATGTGAAGTTATGTGTATTCTTATTATTTATGACCTTTTGGTGTTTTGAAGTCGGTTTTATTTTTTGTAGAAACACGTTGGACGTGCCTTTGAAATTTAAGAGACTTATCAGATTATGACGTGGTGACGATGGGACGACCTCGGGAGTATATTCTTTCGATTACAAAAAATTTTGAAAATCGCCCCAGAAATGGCGGGGTGGACATACATAAAAAAATAGAAACAGTCGAACATAGAACTTGCTCCTTTTTTGAAGTCGGTTAAAAAGAGAAATACGAACAGCATTGAAATTACAAAAAACATTGTGCGGGTCTTATGAGTTGATTATGTTTTATGAATATGAAGCTAAAATATTTTGTTTATTTTATATCACGTTGATTTTATGATTTAATGATAGAGACTTAATAACATTATCTTGATTTCAGCTTTTTCTGATGCAGATTGGGCTTGCGACAAATCTGAAAAAAAATAGGTACAAGTTGATTCACCGTAACGGAATTCGTCGAATAAAAACGTCATGTTCTTTTTTTTATAAGTTTTTTTAAATCGTCACACAACGGAAGACATTGGTACTATTGTTAGCTATTTTTGTATTTATTAGTTAAAACCACCTTATTATCGTAGAAAAAAAAACTTTAGTTCGATATTGTGTCCATACCATAGCCTTGGATAAGAGCTAGGTGCTATGAATAGAACGGAAACCTGATTGATGCTCACTTAGAGTTTATTTTGAGAGGAGAAAGATGGTGAAAAGATGCGTTTTTTGTATTTATGTCCGTAAGATCATGCTTCATGTAGATTTTGGCCTTTACATTGGGTTGTCGAGCTTTTTATGGTAAATAAAGATCACGATAAGAGACGGCGAGGTAAAAGTAGCTCGTAATTGAGGGGGAGTGTTAAAATAAGGAATTAATGAAAGGAATGCCGTGCAATTCAAAAATAAATCTCTTCCGTTTTCACTGCTTTGATTATTATGTGCTTTAATTAATTGCAGTAACCGCAGAGTATTTAGAATTGTATTTAAGTACCAAATGAACTGAAAGATGAAAGATTTGTATTTAAAACTAGGTTCAAATTCCACTTAGTGATTAATGAACATAGGAACATTCTAGATAGTGCAAAGCGACGTTACAACCCAAAGCTCAGCACAACTTTATGTTGATTCCATTGGAATCGCGCAGTGTTTTGTATCGCAAATGACTTTCATTCTTTTGGTAAGGTAAATCAATGGACAGATATACTTTTATTTCCAAACTTGTAAGATTGATTTGTACCGCTGACCTCTTGGGACAACTAGGTAGGTACAACTCCGTTGTAACTAGGAATAACAATGTTCTGCACTATTTTCTCTGTATTTCAGTTGTAATTTATTATTTTTAGTACGCTTTTTCGCTATTTCTCAGCTATGTTTACATATTTGACAAATGTCTGTTTCACAATTGTTTTGTACAAAAGAAATTCTTTTAAAATGTTGTATTATGTTCTGCTCTGGAAGGTTCGGTCGTAAATAGATTTGTCAGTGCTGAAAGAAAAACTGGCCAGAGTCACTAGGAGAGTCAGTCTATCACCAACTGTGGAATAGCTAAGCGGTTTGGGACATTCTACCACCAGCTCTACTATGTGCATTCCTACCATTTACGCATGCTTGCTGCCGTCGGTGATCAGTGAGCTTGCCTGCCTGCCTGCCTTCGCCTGTCTGCAGCTATCTGAGCCAACAGCCGCCTGCCTACTGCTATCTGAGCTAACTGCTGCTTGCCTGTTTGCTATCTGGGGCTACCTGTTTTTGTAAATATATTCAGCTTTATTACTTCGAATACATTTTTTTACCGTAGCCTCCCACTACGCGACAATCACATTGTTGCGTAGTTAATGAGCGATGATTGGTATGTAAGGAGGCCGTAACAGCTCCTATACCATTAGTCTTATATAGAACACCTTTCCAAACATGTCCATTAAAAATGAACTCATCAAATAGTTTTCCAACGATCACGTGACAATTGCACTGTTGTCGCCACGAAACAGTTAAAAACTTTTCTCGTTAATAACCGCATGCGTGACAGCAGTCTAGAATTTACGCGCGTTTTTGAAACTTTGCTCATCTGATGGATCGCGTTAGTGTAAAAAAGTTTTATTAGCTCAGCCAAACTCTGATTTGATTCACCGCTTTGTTTAGCTTTGCAGCAGATTTATTTGTTTCGCTACCTACTTCAACGTGACTTAGGAAATCTCAAGGTGATAATGGGTAATGCCATGTAATGCTAAATATTTAATAATAAACTTTGTATCCAAGGGCATTGATGCTATATTTAATTTAAATTCTCTACAGTTAAAGTTCTATGATATATTAGCACTTGGCTGAATTCGGTGGTTAGAGTAAAAAAATAGAAATTCAAAATAATTTAATTATAAATAAATTTTTTTACATTATAATTTGAGAAGTCTATTTGTATGTGTTCAGGTGGAGGGAAAATGTGACCTTTTTATCAATGAAAATTGTATGATGATGCTGAACGAAACGGGCAATTGGATGCGAGTCCAATGGGACATGTATCAGCAACATGAGAAATTAAACAAATGTTACATGACAAAACCTCAGAAACGCTTACTGTCCGACCGCTTCATTCACACAAACACTTCATTCAGAAACGCTCACTGTCCGACCGCTTCATTCACACGACCACTTCATTCAGAAACGCTCACTGTTCGACCGCTTCATTCACACGATAACTGTTCGACGCTCACTGTTCGACCACAGAAACGCTTACTGTCCGACCGCTTCATTGACACGACCACTTCATTCAGAAACGCTCACTGTTTGACCGCTTCATTCATACGACCGCTTCATTCACACGACCACTTCATTCAGAAACGCTCACTGTTCGACCGCTTCATTCACACGACAACTGTTCGACGCTCACTGTTCGACCACAGAAACGCTTACTGTCCGACCGCTTCATTTACACGACCACTTCATTCAGAAACGCTCACTGTTCGACCGCTTCATTCACACGACAACTGTTCGACCGCAGAAACGCTTACTGTCCGACCGCTTCATTCACACGACTACTTCATTCAGAAACGCTTACTGTTCGACCGCTTCATTCACACGACAACTGTTCGACGCTCACTGTTCGACCACAGAAACGCTTACTGTCCGACCGCTTCATTCACACAAACACTTCATTCAGAAACGCTCACTGTTCGACCGCTTCATTTACACGACAACTGTTCGACGCTCACTGTTCGACCCCAGAAACGCTTACTGTCCGACCGCTTCATTCACACGACCACTTCATTCAGAAACGCTCACTGCTCGACCGCTTCATTTACACGACAGTAACATTTAGGTAAATTAGATCGGCGGTTTATGAAAGGCACTATTATAACACCCACACAGATAAACCTTTACCGTCTTATTAATAAACGTAGACTAAGGCAGGAGTAACTTTACTCCGAGTATTAAGTCAGTAGTAAACATTTTTTATATTAATAAACACGGAGTAGGGAAGGAGTAAACTAATCCAACTCTACTCACGGAGTAAATGTTATACCTGCTAGCTACCTAGTTTAGCGACAGACTAAGGTTGGAGTAGCGTTGTCTTTGCGTAAATCTATATAATTTGTCAACTTTGACACGTATCTTGTCATTAGATGGCGACCGTTTTATTTTTCACAGTCGAATTGAGCGAATTTGTGTTTATTGTTGGTGTGGTTAATTTTGTATTGTATTAAAATGGAAAGTGACTATTATTTAGATGATTTGATGTTGATCGACGAAATCGAAGAAATTGAAAATGTCTTGTTTTTGCAATATTGCGATCACAAATCGCGAACAAAATAACCACAAAATAACCTTGAAAGACAATCTCAAACTGAAAAAGGTGAAAAAAAAACAGAAAAAACTGTCATCCCATGTATTTCTGTCTGTCACACGATGCTCAAATCGTTCACCGACTCATTCTTTTTACTTTTAAATTGCAAGGGTTGCCATAACATACGCGTTAATCCGAGAGTAAGGAAGGCTTTGTTAGTCTAAGCTTACTCCGTGTTTATTAATAATGTTATAAACACAAAGCTACTCCTAGCTTAAACTGGTAGTAACTACTCCGAGAGTACGTTCGGATTAAGGAGGGAATAGGCGATTTTTATTAATAAGGCTGTTACCGTCTTATTAATAAACGTAGACTAAGGCATGAGTAACTTTACTCCGAGTATTAAGTTAGTAGTAAACATTTTTTATATTAATAAACACGGAGTAGGGAAGGAGTAAGCTAATCCAACTCTACTCTCGGAGTAAATGTTATACCTGCTAGCTACCTAGTTTAGCGACAGATTAAGGTTGGAGTAGCGTTGTCTTTGCGTAAATCTATATAATTTGTCAACTTTGACACGTATCTTGTCATTAGATGGCGACCGTTTTATTTTTCACAGTCGAATTGAGCGAATTTGTGTTTATTGTTGGTGTGGTTAATTTTGTATTGTATTAAAATGGAAAGTGACTATTATTTAGATGATTTGATGTTGATCGACGAAATCGAAGAAATTGAAAATAGCGCTCCACTAATAAGAAGTTTTGTCATGTTTTTGCAATATTGCGATCACAAATCGCGAACAAAATAACCTTGAAAGACAATCTCAAACTGAAAAAGGTGAAAAAAACAGAAAAAACTGTCATCCCATGTATTTCTGTCTGTCACACGATGCTTAAATCGTTCACCGACTCATTCTTTTTACTTTTAAATTGCAAGGGTTGCCATAACATACGCGTTAATCCGAGAGTAAGGAAGGCTTTGTTATTCTAAGCTTACTCCGTGTTTATTAATAATGTTATAAACACAAAGCTACTCCTAGCTTAAACTGGTAGTAACTACTCCGAGAGTACGTTCGGATTAAGGAGAGAATAGGCGATTTTTATTAATAAGGCTGTTAAGGTTTTCGTGTAAGGGTATAATTTGTGCAAAATATTGTTTGTAATATGCTTTGGTCAATAAACGCAAAAAAAAACAGCAATAGCGGTGAGACGGCAACCACATACCATTAAAATTATAATAAGTCAATGAAAGAGGGGCGTCTATTAATTCAATCAAAATTAATTAAACATGAACAAACAAAATTCCATTCTAAGCCAATTGTATTTAGGCCTATTGTCTGCTGACAATAGTGCATATTCAATTGGTCCGAAAACCCTGAAGTTGATTCCGAGCAGTGGATTGTGTTTATATTCCGGCTAGCTTTCCGCTCCTGGTTTCACCAGCGTTATTTTAGTTTTCCCGTGGGAATTTTATATTTTCCCGCGGGAAAAATAGCCTACAGCTCGTGGCTTCGCCCACGTTACTGTTTTCCCGTGGAAATTTTATATTTTCCAGTAGGAAAAATAATTTTGTAGCCTATAAGGTGGAGAGAATTCAAAAATAGGTATTTGTAAAATGTATTGCGCTCTCGCGCTGTGTGTCCGAACAACTGAACTGAGCGCGATATGGACAACTGCAGCTCGGAACGAAAATACCTACGAAAAGTACACAAAATATACGTTTCGTATTCCCCTATAATTATTGACCGATTTGATTACTTTTTGCGTTAAAAATTGAAGCAAGGCTTTTTCTGTGTTTCCATGTTTTGCTTTTTTCATATAATCTTGTTCAATTTGTTTGCTGGACATTTGAATACAGCAAAAAATTAGGTCAATTTTTTAGGTTTTTGAAGGTTTAAAATCTCTTTTAATACTAATTAAAAAAATAAAATTAAAAATGTTAAAAAACTCCCGACCCAAAAAATCACTCTAAAAAGTAAAAAAATAATATTTTTAGCTCCCTTTTATTTGATTTGATTTGATTTTTGGGTCGGGGGTTTTGAAATTTTAAATTTTATTTTTTATTTCATTCTTTTCAAATTTCTAATTAATTCTAATAGATACCAATTGATCCAAAACGCAGCTATTAAAAAATTGCTACCTCGTCTCGGCAAAGTGCTTATAGCTCTTGAACTGCTAATCCGATTTTCATAAAACATACCTAAGAACCACCGCGATGAATAATGCTTTTGATTAAAAAAAACCGCACTCAAATCGGTTTATTAATTCAGGAGCTATGGTGCCATAGACAGAAAAGCAGCTTATAAAAAATGGCTACCTCATCTTGGCAAAGTGCTTGTAGCTCTTGAACTGCTAATCCGATTTCCATAAAACATACCTAAGAACCACCGCGATGAACAAGGCTTTTGATAAAAAAAATGGCACTCAAATCGGTTCATTAATTCAGGAGCTACGGTGCCACAGACAGAAAAGCAGCTAATAAAAAATAGCTACCTCGTCTTGGCAAAGTGCTTGTAGCTCTTGAACTGCTAATCCGATTTTCATAAAACATATCTAAGAACCACCTCGATGAACAAGGCTTTCGATTAAATAAAACCGCATTCAAATCGGTTCAATAATTCAGGAGCTGCGGTGCCACAGACAGACACACAGACAGACACACACACACACACAGACACACAGACAGGTCAAACTTATAACACCCCTCTTTTTGCGTCGGGGGTTAAAAAAAGGATAACATAGGATTATGATTATAGTGGCCATTGATTTTATTGGAAAAAAATAGAGCAACTAGTGCCATTATCCAGAAAGCAAACAGGGGACTACATCTATGGAAAAACGGCCTGTACGATTTCCTCTTAATCAGGGATAATGCAGCATTCTAATGGTGAAAGATTTTTTGAAATCGGTCCAGTAGTTTCGGAGCCCGTTCTAATAATACAAACATACAAAAATACAAATCTTTCCTCTTTATAATATTAGTATAGATAAAATAAAGCTGCTGAAAGCCGTGTACAACATAACCATGGTTCTCGGCGTAGCTCTCCGGTCGACAGACGCCTGTGTGATAGATCGACGGACATAGATGCGGGTGAAATTAATGGAGTCCCTTGGGGTCTTTTTATGCGGAGAAGCAGCCGATAATATTTATCTTCACAGCTTCTAGTTAAATGCACAATAATATCGAGCTGAAGTTGAAATTTTTAGAGAGCGTCTTCTAATAGCTGCCATTTTTCGTCCTGCTGATAATATTCAAATAAAAATTCCTTTTTTTTCACGTTCATGTTTTTGAAGATTTGAACGGTTCTGTAAGATAAAAAGAGAGAGACTTAGAACATATGGGAGGTTTTTTTAAACATTCACATTTAGCGAAATTAGGGAAAGCTTGCTTCCATTTACCATAAAATTTTCTCTTACAATATTTTCTGATGATTGTCAAAAATTACTGTGATACATTGTATTCCTTAAGTAAGGCTTATATTCTAGTATTGGCTTGGAACGATATGTCTATTTATTTATTTGGGTACAGACAGTTGTATAAAATACATTATTAAAGACACTCTTACAAATTAACCTATAGTACTATTAATTATTAATATCTAAAACTAGTATGTGCTTATGGCGGATAAAAAATAAGACATAAATAGTAATTTTTTACTTTATGATTAAAACACCATTGAATTGTATAACCAACGTATTCTTATGAATAAATGCCAAAAATTTAATTTTGAATGATACAGGTAATCTTATCATCAATGAAAGATAAAATGTATTGAAAATCTTCTAAAAAGTTCCTATCATGAAGAAACACCGCATCAGCTATTTATATTTACTTTCGACTGATAGGTTTTTTCCTTCCCGGTATGATATATGGAGCGATAAATTGACTTTCGATCCTTTTATATATTTCAGATCGAAAGTACCCTTTTTCATTTTTATTGTTAATGGGTGCTTTGTTACAAAAACAATTGTTATAATACCTCTATATTGTTATAAACAAAAACCCATTGTTATTCTGCAGTGCAGCCTTAGTGATATAATTATTCCCTTATTCTACGCATTGGTGGATGCGTTGAAAAGGCTATCACTGTTTTGTCGCCGATTTTAGATAAGTATTTTACTTTCTACACTATTTTAGACCACCTACATCACGCCCACCGTACTGTTGGGTTTTGAGCTCATTGATTTACTACCAAACGTAGATAACGCATGAACGATCGAAAAGTAGGCCGGTGAAGAACTGCTCAATCGCGACTCGTGCAGTTCCTTTCCATAGTGAGTGATAAGCTGTCGGCACGTAAACATGCCGAAGTGCGCATTCAAAAGTTGTGGTAACAATAGCCAGAAACGGTAGAAAAAAGACGGGATTTCATATTTTGCGTGAGTAAACTCATGACACATCTTATCATGTATTCAAATATTCGATTTATACGTAAAAACCAATCAAAAACAATTATTTTAATCATAAACATGTCGCTTCGCGTCAGTGTCAGTACATCACAATCGTCTCGCTCGCACGGGCTTCGTATCACGATGTGTTATCTCATTCATGCGTTGGAGCAACAACGCGATAAGCAATTTCAAGCATTATGTTTTAGAGTATAAAGTTGATATTTTCTTGTAGCAATTACTAAAACGTCACTTGATCTGTGGCTAGGTATGAAATGATGTAACTTCCCACGGTTGTACTTAATAATGTTAGTTGCCGTAATAATGCAGAATAAGGTTGAATTCGATAAATACGGTACTTTTTTATGGTAATTTTCATTCGGGCGTGCATATTCAAGTATATATCAGCGAGTACAAATGTATAGTCGATTAGGTGACAGATTTCAAGCGCGTTTTTGTATGAAGCGCTCTATCTACGTTTGGTAGTAAATCAATGTTTGAGCTCCTCAAAAGCCGTGTCTGCTGATAAGCAGGGAGGATGCACAGATTATAATATCTCGCGCGCATTACCTATCGCGTAGGTGTGTCTTAATTCTCTTGAAGTGGTGTGTTTGTATCCAAATTTTCCTGAAGCGGTGTTTTTGCCCGAAGAAAGAATCTAGAAGCGAAAAATCAATGAAAGCAAAAAGACGAGGTGACGCCATGCATCGACCATACAACCTGACTATTATATTTATATTTTATCTTTTTCCACTCTTTCTTCGATAATGTAATTTATAAGACCCAACGTCTTATAAATTACATTTAATGTTTAGTTTACCATTGGAAATTTTATTTTGAAACAAACGAAACAAAGACGAAGAAATCACAGCGTAACCATTGAGGCAAACAGGCTCATCGATAAATATTTTCGTATGCAAATGTTTCCGGGAAGTTATTGCTCGGAAGTTTACAAGTTATTTTGAAAATGATGATTCTAAACTCAAACCGAAGTTCAGTTCGAATTTGAATTTAAATTTGGAAACGGTGTCTGAACCACCGAGAAAGATCTTTCTGATTCCGACTGGCCCTCCTGAAGCTATAAAGTCCACTCGTAAATAATGAATAGATCTCGACGTCTAAACTCCTTTATTAAAATTTAAGAGCACGCACCGGATCAAGCTCGGCCTCGGTAATTGTTAAATATTAACGTAGTTTTTCTTTACACAGTACCTACGCTAATGTTTAATTTTTAGGGTTCCGTACCCTAAAAGGAAAAAAAACGGAACCCTTTTAGGATCACTTCCTTCTCCGTCTGTCTGTCAAGACCCTTCTCAGGAACGCGTATATAGAGATATTAAACTGAAGTTCAAATCAAATACTCGGGTCTACAGTTTCAGTTGTGAAAAATCATACTTAAGTACGTAAGTCAACGTGATCGAAAGATATGACCGTTTATGTCGCATATTTTCGCGAATTTTGCGATTTCACAAGGAAATCACTATGGCTAAACCTAAAATTCCGTAAGAAGCAAGGTGTTACAGCAAATGTTAAGAGGATTGTGAAGCTGTAAATTTACATACAAAAAGCGATAACGCTTTTCTCCGTCTTTACATAGTACAATTTTCATAATTTTTGGAAATGTTGTAGATATAATTAAGATCTAGGTTTGTAATAATTAAGATCTAGGTTTGTACGTTTTGATTTTGAAGTAATATTGCTCAGAAAATAAATTCATCATCATCATCACCACAGCTCATATACGTCCCCACCGAGGGGTTCGAGCCTACCCTATGTTAGGGTGATTAGGCCTTAGTCAACCACGCTGGCCCAGTGCGGATTGGTCGACTTCACATACATCATTGAATTTCTTCGCAAATGTATGCAGGTTGCCTCACGATGTTTTCCTTCACCGTAGGAGCGTCGGATAAATGTACATATGAAATTCGAAACGAAAAACACATTGGTACATGGCGGGTCTCGAACCCTGACCCCCCGATTGGAAGGCAAGTGCCGAGTCCACAGCGCCACCGACGCTCAGCGCCACCGACGCAAAAAATAAATTATTAGCATCTAAATATCCATTTTTTAGTCTTAAAAACTACCTTGCGCATTTTTATATTTTTTGACTAAATTATTCTGAATTACAAAATAAGCAAAACGTACAAACATAGATTAAGGTATACTGAATCTAATGAGACTAACAGTGTCTAATTTGGTAAAGGTTTAGGGGGTTAAAACAGTTATCCCCTGAAACAATATTTCAATAAGAAATGTAGGCACTTGCCTTGGACTTTCAACTCTAAGCGGTGTGCAACAAACCGCATTTTTGAAAGTGCATACTCGAGCCATGAATTGGCACTTCACAGTCTTCTTAAGGAAAAAAAAAATATTTTACAAAAAAATAAAACCGACTTCAAAAACACCAAAAAGTCATAAATAATATAAGAATACTCGTACATACAACATCACAGTTTTATATTGAAGTTGATGCCAAATTTTAAGTAACTATATTAATAGTTCATTCATTTTATAAGACTTTCCAGGTGATCATTGCTTGGCACCGACTTCAATATAAAACTGTGATGTTGTATGTACGAGTATTCTTATATTATTTACTAGCTGTGCCCACGACTTCGTCCGCGTGGAATTAATTTTAGGTAAGTAGCATTTTTAATTATTCTTCAAATAAGACACATTTCATAAAATTTTTACATATTTATATCATATAATAAAAAGAAGCCTATGTCCTTCCTCACGGTTCAGTGGTTTTGATGTAACAGACAGAGTAACTTTCGTATTTTAGTAGGGAAATATAATATGTCAATCTACTATACTGTTGAAAAATATCGCAATACGGAACCGCACAATATCATTGTTAATAGCTGTGCCCGCGACTCCGGCAGTGTGTAACTCCTTGTGTGTTATTGAGTTAATGTATTGGTAATATTGTTGAGATCACGTTCACATGAGGCTTAAGTACCTATAGAACGAAAATACTTCAGCGCAAGCTTCCGGGTAAACTATGTTGAAAGTTGACCCGTCCGGCACGTGAACATAAAGATTACTCGAACTGCTAACCCGGGAAAGAGCGACGTACAACCTTCATGCGTACAACTGACCACGCGAGAAACAACTGACACCGAGATCTACGGACGCCCCGCCTTTTTATAACTTCGGCCGCGAGACGCGTCGAGCGCGGCGACCGATTCTCGAACGTTCGCGACCGGCCGTACTGTGGGGCTAGCACGCAGGAGAATCGAAAATCGAATCGAAATCCGAATCGAGGAGTTTGTATGGCAATTTTATTAGCGCCACGGCGGTGAGTAGCAGAACTAATAAAATTGCCATACAAACTCCTCCATTCGGATTTCGATTCGATTTTCGATTCTCCTGCGTGCTAGCCCCACTGCGCGCTTGGCGCCTAGTTGCTAGGCCGGTCGCGAACGTTCGAGAATGTTCGTTTTACGAAGCTACTCGCTAGGTGACTCGCTAGCCTCTAGGCGCCAAGCAAGCCGCCTACGCCTGCCTGTGCGTTCGCGACCTTATACAAAAATAATCCTTATAGCATGATTCAGTATTCACGCGCGATAGCTTATTATTAGCTTATTTCATGTATAACTTTGGTGTTTCCATACCGATTTCTATAATTCTTTTTTATGGAATAGTTAATAATGTTAACTTTTTTAAATTAGGGATGACTGAGAGTCTTGTAAACGTAAGAGTAGACAAATATAATCAGAAAGCTTCAAACTGCTAAGCTATCGGGAGTTACACGTGTTATTGTGAGTCAACCATAAAAGATATGCTGTCGTGGAATATTTTTTATATAATTTTAAGGAGAACATTTCCGTCATACATTATTTCTGTGTAGCTTTAACACACGCGACGGAAGCTTAAAAAATGGAGTAACTTCTCCCGTTTTCCCATCATTTCCCTTCACTGCTCTGCTTCTATTGATTGTAGCGTGATGAAAAGTATACTATAACCGGCTCAGGAGTATGAAAAATAATTGTACCAAGTTTCGTTAAAATCCGTCGAGTAGTTTTTGTATCTATAACGGTTATACAGACAGACAGACAAAAATTTTACTGGTTGCATTTTTGGCATCAGTATCGATCCCTAATTACCCCCTGATAGTTATTTTGAAAATATATTTCATGTACAGAATTGACCTCTCTACAGATTTATTATAAGTATAGATGACTTTTTGGTGTTTTTGAAGTCGGTTTTATTTTTTTGTAAAAAAAATTTTTTCAATCTTTTTAGTTTATAACACATGTGTTTTAGAATTTGAAGCAA
The DNA here is from genome assembly GCA_963935595.1 of Schoenobius gigantellus. Taxonomy (NCBI): domain Eukaryota; kingdom Metazoa; phylum Arthropoda; class Insecta; order Lepidoptera; family Crambidae; genus Schoenobius; species Schoenobius gigantellus. Next base: position 22,926,556 of record OZ012553.1, on the reverse strand, counting down.
GGCAATCACCAGAATAACTTAAAATATAACGTCTTTTGCTCTAAACAGCACTGAAAGAATTATTTCCGAACTCCTAACCTACCATAAACCTTCCATCATCAGCTCAGTAACATGATATGATGACTACCAGATGCATATATCTGAATATCTTCAGCAAAAACATGAAACACGTTGGACGTGCCTATGAAATTCAAGGGTTTCCCTCGATTGTCATGGGATCCCATCATCAGATCATGACATGGTGACAATGGGACCATCTCGAGAGTATACACTTTCGATTATAGAAAGAATTTTGAAAATCGGTCCACAAATGGCGGAGTAATCGGTGAACATACGGTGACGTGCCTATGAAATTCAAGGGTTTCCCTCGATTTTCATGGGATCCCATCATCAGATTATGACATGGTGACAATGGGACCACCTCGAGAGTATACTCTTTCGATTACAAAAAGAATTTTGAAAATCGGTTAACAAATGGCGGAGTAATCGGTGAACATACATAAAAAAATATAGATACAGCCGAGCATAGAACCTCTTCCTTTTTCGAAGTCGGTTAATTAAAAAAACCGATTTCTTGATCTGACCGTAGACCTGAATTTAATACCGTTATTTAATTATTAAATTCAGTCCAACAGTGAAGGATCCTTTCACCATCAGTTCGGTGCATGATTACCAGACCTAAATACGTGAATAACTTCGGAAAAAACATGAAATACCCTCGACGTACTTTATCCCATCATTAGATTCTGACTTTGATGACCTTGGGACCACCCCAGGAGTATACTCTATCGAATACAAATAGAATTTTGAAAATCGGCCCACAATTGGCGGAGTAATCGCGTAACATAGGTACATACAAAACACGTTGGACATGCCTAAAAATTTAAGGTTTTTCCTCTATTTTTGTGGCATCCCATTATCAGACCCTGACTTTCCACCTCAGGAGTATACACTATTGAATACAAAAAGAAATTCGGAAGTCGGTCTACAATTGGCGGCGTAATCGCGTAACATACATACAAAAAACATACGTATTGAATTGAGAACCTCCTCCTTTTTTTAAGTCGGTAAAAAAATATGAAAACCGTTAATATGTACCTAATACAAAGTTAGGATCTTTCGTATTTAGATAAGTCCAAATCGCAATTGCAGGGGTTTTTAATAATAGATTCCTATTTGCTTTTCAAGTAAGACGAAATAAAAGTCTCAAATTAAGTCTTATTCATTGCTGAACCCATGTAATGTTGCGAGACTTGCGAGTTTTATGGCCTTTTCTATACCTATTCCCAAAAATATTTTGCTATCAAAAAATCACGACATGAATTTACTGTATATCGAAATTATCGTTGTAATTGGTATCATATTATTATTGTACTTCTGTGCGTGAGTGGGTCTGCCATATTAGATTTTGTATTGGTATTTTAACTATTGGGAATTGGGACCAACCGCTTGTCGTTGTGTAGCAACTTTGTGTTATAGATAATATAACACAAAGTTGCTATACAACTATAAATGTTACAATTTACTAAGTACGAGTATTTTATCCATTAGCAGCATCATCTTTAAGTTTATCGTAACGTAAATAATTCCCTAGTGAGAGAGTTACGTTGAATTTTTTACCTTTCTTTCTCTAAGTGATTTAATTTCGCTAATGCTATTCATTTATCAAAGAGCTGCGATTACCATGAAATCCTGCTTTATGTTATTTTGGCGCCCATATTCTACGAATTAACGTGCAAGTGTCTATCATCATCGCTTTTGAATTATTGTATCAATAATATTATAGCGTTTTGTATTAATCCTAATAAAGAGTATACTTAATGTAGTGGTGAATAAGTTTAATATACAGAACCTCCCACGGTGATGTCACATAGAGGAAAAGTACCTTAAATACCGTAGATAGAAAATTTCCTTAAAGATTTCATTTTGATTTTAAAAATAATCCAAACTGCATTCATAGATTATTAAATAATTGTCTGTCTGAACAGGGAATCGTCCTCAGGTTTTTGAGGAAATATTTGTTAGAGATATTTCTTCCTTGTTACCTAATATCGACTCTATCATCGGTACTATCATAAAAATACAGGATCCAGAAAAAAGACAGCGCATTATTGTGGGAAATTTCAGTGTAATCATGGGACCTATATATGATTTTTTATCGAAGTACTTTACATTTAAAAGTTATATTTGAAACTGAGATTTCTTTTTAATGCTTTTTATTGAAGGCGTGGCCCTTAAATAAAAAGCATTAAAATATTCTTTATATGCAATGTTTTGTATTTTACAAAGTTTTGTATGAGACTACCTATTTTTGTTCATCATTGTATCATATTCTGTATAGTTGTGTGAATAGTTGATTTGTGTCTTCACTGCTCATTATTTATTATTCCTGACTTAGCCAATCCAATATTGGATTTCTAATCTAACTTTCAGGAATTCCGAATCATTTATTCAGTAATGAGGGACGAGTGATTCGCCGAAAAGCAGTCTTCTTATTGGAAACTTCTTAATCAGTAAAATGAAAATTTCTGCTGATGGAATGAAGATCATCGCATGAAATACATAAGCTATGTTATTAAGAAGTTAATACAATATTGTATATTTTTTATTAATATAAATAAAGTGATTTCTCAGTGTGTAGTTCATTATTACTACTTTACATTGGGAATTTGACTACTTCAAAATGAAGTTGATGATGACATATCATCACCTTAGAGCCAAAACTACTGTTACAGGAAGTGCCACATGGCGTTCATATCGAAAGTGAAATTGCTGTTAGAGTCAAAACAGCTATGTTACAAGAAGTGCCACGTCGCGTTAATATCGATAGTAAAATTGCCGTTAGAGTCAAAACAGCTATGTACAGAATGTGCCACGTCACGATAATATCGATAATGACATTGCCGTTAGAGTCAAACAGCTATGTTAGTACAGTATGCGCTACATCAAGCTTAACATTTGCACTACGAAAACCGCTGCTACGAGTATTAATTACGAGCCACATAAGAGTGGTCTAAAAGAATAGCTTGACGCGGCGCTTACTGTACATACGTAGGCATTTACTTTGAAGATATTTATTACTCGACTTTATATCTGTGACTGTGCATTATATAGAAAAATGGGAAGTGAATGTATAAATAAATAAATCAATAAGTACAAGAAAAAAAATACTTCAGACAGCATTCGAACCTGCGTCTATATCATATCGTGTCGGCCCCATGATTAGGATTAGGACACCAAAGACTTATCCAACCCGAGCGAAATTTCAACTGTATTGATCTTTTTTTACTGTTATGCCAAAGTAGACTTTACACGCTGTTAATAACAACATTATAATGAACATTCGATTGAAAGACATTAACAAAACTACCTTTGTATACGTAACCGTAAAACCATTTACAAATTAAGATTTAAAAGCGTGATAATGTCAAATATATCTTTTTCTGAGCTGCCCTAAATTAAATTTCTATAGAATAATTTTCAAAAGCAATCCTTTATTTTAACGCTGCTTTATCAACGGCATTCAGCGATTTTCTCGTTGGCACCCGTTCAGTGCATGCAGCTGTAATATTTTTCAAAGCTCCTTTATTTTGCCGATTTGACGCAAATGGTCCTGTATAGCTCCCATGACGGAACTCATACATATTGGGGAATATTCGGAAACAATGCTAATATTCGACTCGTTCTGAATAATAAATTGCCAAGACAAGATGAGAAGGGCATGATATATGACGCCTTTTAGTGCATTTGTTTCAGCGGGGATTTCGACCTCATTCGTATCTTTATTAAATGGGCAGCATAATAATGTTATTTTATTCACCTTTTCGGGTGTGATTCCACGAAGTCCTTATTTTCATTCTACTCTTTGATTTAAGTGTGGTAAAACACAGCGTTTACGCTGTAATGAGTGGCTTGTCCTAGGAATTACATGCAGTGCTTTATTCCTATGCACGAGGGAGTGTTCATCATCAGACCTATGTTTGCACACATTTTCGTATGTATAATCGAATATCCTTCAAATATTTATTTTCTGGAAGTAAGTGTATTTTAACAAACCCATTATGACAACTTATACTTATGTGTAATATGTTTGTATGTGTTTATACATACGTGCAAATATTAAATAAACGATGAATTTGTAGATATTAAATATTGTATATTGTAAACATTTCTCGATTTTAAACGTTCATCGGAAGGGGTTTTGGCATTTTGATACCTCATTTTGAACCTCTGGGCTACAGCAGAATACCAGTGATTTGCTCATCTGCATGAGCAAATCGTATGCTGAGGTGTGAGCCCTTTTGCACCACTCCAGCACACAGCGGTCGTACAACACAGTGCAAAAGTTTAAATATGCATATTTTATTTATTTTTATTTTATTTTATTTATATTTGGGAAACATACAATATTTTATATCTTAAATATAACAATAAAATTCTGGTACATAGATCAGTGACGTTTCCACTATTAAGTAACAAATACTATTTATATTAATTTAAAAAACTACCAAATAATAAAAACAATGGCACTGTGTGTGATAAATAATTAGAATTTGTTAGACATACAAATTCTACAAACTACTAGACATACAAATTAAACACAATAAAAGGCTAAGCAATCGATGAATTACTATCGACAGCCCTTAACTTATTTTTAAAACAACCGAGTTTTTCATAAAATATGTCTATTTGAAGATACATTTTATTATGTCGCTGACATGCACGATATAAAAAGACATTATTCATATAATTCGAACTACACGGGGGCACATGAAACACTTCCTTCTTACGTGAAGCTAACCTCATCATCATCATCATCATTTCAGCCAAGAGACGCCCACTGCTGGACATAGGCCTCCCCCAGGGATCTCCAAACCGATCGGTCCTGCGCCTCCCGCATCCAGCGGCTTCCCGCGACCTTCACCAGATCGTCGGTCCACCTTGTGGGGGGCCTACCAACGCTGCGTCTCCCGGTACGCGGCCGCCACTCGAGGACCTTTCCGCCCCAACGGCCGTCAGTCCTGCGAGCTATGTGTCCTGCCCACTGCCACTTAAGGGTTGCAATTCTTTGGGCTATGTCGGCGACTCTAGTTCTTCTACGGATCTCTTCATTTCTGATGCGATCGCGTAGAGAAACCCCGAGCATAGCCCTCTCCATTGCCCTTTGAGTGACATTGAGCCTTCTGATGAGACTCATTGTAAACGGCCACGTCTCAGTTCCGTACGTCATCACTGGCAACACGCACGAATTGAAGACTTTCGTCTTAAGACACTGCGGTAGATTGGCCGAGAATATGCTGCGTAGCTTCCCGAACGCTGCCCAGCCGAGTTGGATTCGTCGATTTACCTCTTTCTGGAAGTTGGGCTTACCGAGCTGGACTATTTGTCCCAGGTAAACATATTCGTCAACAACTTCCAGTGTAGAGCCGCCAACCTTCACAGGAGTGGGTACTACATGGGAATTCACCATAATTTTGGTCTTGTCCATGTTCATTTTAAGACCCACTTGTTGGGAAACTCTACAGAGGTCTTCGAGCATTGTGCCTAGATCTTCCACGGTCTTAGCCATGACCACGATATCATCGGCAAAACGAAGGTGAGTCATGTACTCGCCGTTTATGTTGATGCCGAGTCCTCTCCAGTCCAAAAGCTTAAATACATCCTCCAGCGCAGCTGTGAACAGCTTCGGCGATATAACGTCACCTTGTCTCACACCTCGCTGAAGTCGTATTGGTTTCGAGTTCTGGTCCTGAAGGCGGACTGACATAGTGGCGTTTCCGTACAATGACTTCAACACTTGGATGTACCGGTAGTCTATTTGGCACCTCTGGAGTGACCTAAGCACGGCCCAGGTCTCGACAGAATCGAAGGCTTTCTCATAGTCCACAAACGCCAAGCATAGTGGCAGATTATACTCCTCGGTCTTCTGTATAACCTGCCGCAGCGTATGAATGTGGTCTATGGTACTATAGCCTTTACGGAATCCGGCTTGTTCGGGAGGCTGGAAGTCGTCAAACCTACGCGCGAGACGATTCGTGATGACTCTCGAGAACAGCTTGTATACATGACTCAGGAGCGTGATGGGTCTGTAGTTCTTCAACTGGGCCCTGTCGCCCTTTTTGAAGAAAAGTGCCACCACACCCCCGTGCCATGCTTTAGGCGTAATGCCCTCGAGTATGATGGAGTTAAATAGCCTCTGCAGCGCTTTCCGGACTGGTAGTCCACCCGCTTTCAAAAGCTCAGCTGTAACTCCATCATCACCCGGTGCCTTGTTGTTTTTTAGCTGTTTGAGAGCCACGCTAATCTCGTACAGGCTGACGTCCGGGATGTCTTCGGTGTAATGCCGGATCAATTTGGCTCTAGGGTCTGTAGCCTGAATGACAGGTGCCTGCGATGTAGTGTAAAGCTGTCCATAAAAGCGTTCAATCTCAGCCATAAGTTGTAACACCGTTTTTTCTTAAAATTTCATAAAACACTAATTTTGCAAAAACACTTTGTTTTCACTGTAGTTTTAACACAAATTTCACAACTAAAATCGTAATTACAATAACTTTGTCAATGAATTTCACAATGTCAATGTCAAGTGTCAACGTCAACGTCGTTTCACGTCACGTCATTGACATTTGCAATTATCTTTGGTCATTATTCGATTTTGGCATAAACAAAATAAATCTCGCGTTTATCCTGGCCTTATTTACAAAGATAGTTTTTTTTCGCCCAAAATCCCGTGCTCCCCTTTAGGTGGGTTGATTTTCTCAAAATTCGGAATTTGACATTTAGACCGTTTATTTTGATCATTTTTTGAGACATATCATAATAAAGTACACTTAAAGCTACAGATCATATAATTATGGTTTCGTCGAATAGAATACGGAAAGCATTCACAGTTTGTTTATGGTTAATTTACATTACGTTTTGTTTTCCAACCAAACTTATAACTTTGGCTGGAAATACTTATTGTATATTGTAGAATTTCGAAAGATCCGTATGTTGACTTGACACATCATGACACACATGTTGTGAAATGAATTTGGTTTTAGGGAAGGTTCCGTCGCCAATACGACGCTTAACATTCAGTGAACGGACCTCGATTCTAGTATGTGCGTAAATAGAACGCGCCCATTTTTCACCCTAGTCTTTGAACGCGTCTTTCGTCTATGTTATGATCTCCGAACTGGTTAGTCTGTGAGACATCGACCGAAGAAATTTGTTATTGATTCGAAGATCATAAAGTATTTAAATTCATTTCTGCGAATAAAATCCATAGGTATTTCTCTCGTTTTCCGTGTGAATTTAATTTGAAAAGCTAGTTCCAAAGTCAGTTATTTTTGTTTTCAGCTTGAAGAGTAAAAGCTCAATCATATTTATAATCGCCGGCGCGCGATTCATTGAATTAGTTGAATAAATAAATTATATCGATAGATAATACTCCGCCCACACTAAGGTATCTAATTAACTTATTATATTTCATGATTTAAAACAGATTTTGTTAATTTTATTTTTATTAGTGGGTATATTGATTATTAAATCAAACATATTACATTTCCAAAATTCGCCTTTTTCATCCCCTATTTCATTAAAAAAACCTGATAGTAAGCGGCATTTTAGTGGGATTAATGCATATATTGAGTAACACTTGTGAATTTCATGTTAAATTCTAGATTTTCACTATATTGAGTTTCACATCATACTTTGGCAAATAACTCACAAATTAAGCTGTTTTCTTTTTCTTAATAGCAGTAATTATACACAAAATAGGTGCTCTCCCCTCCATATGTCCTTTTTATTAACTAACCAATAAGAAACTTTGACAATTCATTGAAAATTATGTTTGGAATTAACTTGCAATGTTTATTACATGAAATTCAAATGTATTGACTGGGATTCCTTCAGAACTCAGTGTTAGACCCACTCACCCCAAGATTATAGGCATATTTAATTATATTTTTAACATAACACTGTGCTATGAATCTCCAGGGCAGTTCCCGGAGGCCGTAGGGCTCCGCTGCAACTAACCTACCTAATAACCTAACACAAGGAGGAATTCTGTGGAATTGTACATATATAGAGAGAAAAAAATAATCTAAGGAACTGGAATTTTATATCTCTGACCCGTGATCGCGGAAACTTAGCATCGAAGGTACACTCTACTAACAACCGCTCCGGGGAAAGCTACTAATTTAAAAAAAAATGAAACCTATAACTATTTGTTCGTGTACTTTATTGCCCCTCATTTTGTAGTTTTGTACCCAATTTGTACCTGATTTTTACCTGCCGAGATTGATCAAACAAACCTGAACCATCCTGCCCTTGGCTTGTATTAATTAAACATTTAGTTAAGTGCTTTGCATTGAGGGATTTTGTTAACTTCAGTAACATTATGCATAAGTGAATTACAACCATGTACCTACCAGAATAAAGCTTTTCATTTTGTATCGGACTAAAGGAATAAGTTTGTTTTTTTTTTTTCAACTTTAAGATTTCCCTATATTTCTACAATTTAGCAAGAAAAAGCACCACAAAGTTCAGGTCGAGACGTGACGACTCTGCCGTCCTCTGTCTTCAGCTTCGTCAGCAGACTCTGACCGAGTGACAGATCTCTTGCGAACACTTTGGAGCCCTTGTTCCGCTCGATGGCTTCCTTAATACGTTCTGTATTAAATCGGCGTATGTCGCGAGTCTGAGACTTCGAGATCTGTTTGTTGAGTCGCCGACGAGCATCTTCAGAGGACTGCAGACCCATCCCACGTCTTTCTTCCATCAGCTTAATTGCCGGCTCTGAGATCTTGCTCCTTTGCTTGGTACGGCTGGGTTTGAAAAACTTCGAACCCACCGTAAGGACAGTTTCCACAAACCTGTCATTATATGTGTCCACATCCGTGCAATCCTCCAGGCAAGCGAACCGATTCTGTAATTCGAGTTGAAAGCGCTCGGGGTTTTGGATCTGGATGGCTCCAGGACGGAGCGTTGACTTCATCAGTCGATACCTCTCAGCTTTTACATTAAGATTCAATGCGCCTCTCACCATTCGGTGATCGCTTCCCGTGTTGAACGTATTGATCACTGAGACGTCATTGAATAAGCGAGTCTTAGTCGACATGATGAAGTCAATCTAATTTTTTGTCACGCCATCCGGACTTTTCCAGGTCCATTTTCGATGCAGCCGTTTTTTGAAGAAAGAGTTCATCATATAGAGTCCCTCTCTCTCCATGTAATCGGCTAGCATTTAACCACGGTAATTCCGGATTCCAGCTCCAAATTGCCCCACTTTCAACTCACTATCGCCGCGCTTGCCTAGCTTTGCGTTGAAGTCTCCCATGACAACGGTGTAATGAGTCTTGGAAGCATGTATATCCCGAGAAATGTCCTCATACATAGCTTCCACTTCCTCGTCGGAGTGTTTCGAGGTCGGAGCGTATACCTGTATGACCTTCAGCGAATACCGTTTGGTAATTCTGAGTATAAGGTACGCCACCCTATTCGACACACTTCCGATCTGTACAACGTTGTTCACAAGAGACTTGTGGACGATAAATCCGACACCACCTTGGGACAGGTCTTCGCCCTCCCGGAAATAGAGCAGGTTGCCGGATTTGAGAACCATCGTGTCCTCACCCTCTCTTCGGACTTCGGACAGTCCCACTACACTCCAGCGAATCCTGCTCAATTCCCTCTCAAGCTCCAGCAGCTAACCTTGAACACTTTAAATGTATACTATTCAGGAGGAAAGAACAATCCACAAGATTATTTATGATCTTGTAAAGAAACACCTGGTCTCTCTCGGTGTCGGCGAGTGACTAAAGGAGATATTTTATCGAAATAACACCCGCCACAGCCCCATTTAAAACGCATGTGCTTTAAGAATTTGTTTTGTAGTCGCTCTATACTATTAATATATATTTTATATTGAGGGTTCCAGACAATAGACGCATATTCAAGAACAGATCGCACGAATGAGTTATAAAGAAGGATAAGAGTTGAATTACGTTTAAACTCTTTACCGACTCGCATTATAAATCCCAACATTTTATACGCCTTTGAAGTGATCGCGTCGAGATGATATGAGAATGTTAGTTTATCGTCGAGTAAAACGCCCAAGTCTTTAATTAAGGATACCCTTTTTAATATGCTGTTACTAAATATATACTCATAAAATATGGGCTTGGCTTTTCTAGTAAATGTTATGACATTACATTTGTTAATATTTAGTTGTAAATGGTTTTTATCACAATAAACTGATAGGCTTTCAAGATCGCCCTGTAGCGATACACAGTCTTGAATAGATTTGATCGTTTTAAAAATCTTAATGTCATCCGCATAAAGCAACACTTTAGACTCTTGAAAATAATTCACAATGTCGTTTATAAACAAATTAAATAATAGGGGACCGAGATGGGAGCCCTGAGGAACACCCGATGTAACAGGGACAAAGGTAGAACATGGGATGTAATATTTTATACATTGTTCCATTGTATGTATTGTTGTATTGTGATAGTTTTGTTTTTGTCTGTTGTATTTATTCGTGTGTTGTAGTGTGCAAATAAAATGTATCTATCTATCTATCAATAGGAGCAAGGTGTCAGTAACGCGTAAATGACTTCCAAATCTTTAAGAGTCTATGAAAACGATGGTATGGAATTGGCATAAAAATTAGAACTATTGTTCTAATGTCACGATAACGACAGCGAGTGATCGCTATGAGATAGGCGATAGGGCCGCAGTCCTCCGTCACTACGTCACTACAAGCTTAGGTACACTCGAGTACAAAAATATCAATACGGTCAATGTTACACAAATACACAGAACACCTCTTTCTGTATTCTGTGCAAAAATATGTACGAGTATACTCTAGCAACTCTACCTTAAAATTAATTCAATAAAGTCTGTCAATCTATGTACATAAATTGTAGTGCTTTTTCCTGCTGAATTGTTGAAATATTGGGAAATCTTAGTTGAAAGAAAAAAAAACAAACTTATTCCTTTAGTCCGATACAAAATGAAATGCTTTATTGTTGTAGGTACATAATTATAATACACATATGCATATGTTAACACAATTCCTCAATGCAAAGCACTTAACTTAATGTTTAATCAATACAAGCCAAGGGCAGGATGGTTCAGGTTTGTTTGATCAATCTCGGCAGGTAAAAATCAGGTACTAATTGGGTACAAAACTACAAAATGAGGGGCAATAAAGTACACCAACAAATAGTTATAGGTTTCCTTTTTTTTTTTAAAAAGAAGTTAGTAGCCTTCCCCGGAGCGGTTGTTAGTAGAGCGTACCTTCGATGCTAAGTTTCCGCGATCACGGTGTATTCGAATATTCCAATTCCTTAGATTATTCTCTCTATATATGTACAATTCCACAGAATTCCTCCTTGTGTTAGGTTAGTTTGTTATGGTTTCTAGCTGTAAGGTCAAGCAGCGGAGCCCTACGGCCTCCGGTGACTGCCCTGGAGATTCATAGCACAGTGTTAGGTTAAAAATATAATTAAATATGCCTATGATCTTAGGGTCAGTGGGTCTAACACTGAGTTCTGAAGGAATCCCAGTCAATACATTTGAACCTCATGTAATAAACATAGCAAATGAATTCTAAAACGTAATTTTTAATAAATTGACAAATGGTCTTATTGGTTAGTTAATAAAAAGGACATATGGAGGGGAGAGCACCTACTTTGTGTATAATTACTGCTATTAATAAAAAGAAAACAGCTTAATTTGTGAGTTATTTGCCAAAGAAGGATGTGAAACTTAATATTGTAAAAATTTAGAATTTAACAGGAAATTCGCAAGTGTTACTCAATATATGCCTTAATCCCACTAAGATGCCGCTTACTATCAGGTTTTTTTAATGAAATAGGGGATGGAAAAGGCGAATTTTGGAAATGTAACATGTTTGATTTAATAATCAATTTACCCACAAATAAAAATAAAATTAACAAAATCTGCTTTAAATCATGAAATATAATAAGTTAATTAGATACCTTATTGATTTTTTTCACTTATTGATACAATAAATCCATTTAATTTAATGAATCGCGTGCCGGCGAGTAAATATAGTATTTTTCCCCTTAGCTTTACTCTTCAAGCTGAAAACAAAAAGAACTGAATTTTGTAGTTTCACTGTGGTTTCTCAAATCAAATTCACACGGAAAACGGGAGAAATACCTATATAAATATATAAAAACTTTATGATCTTCAAATCAATAACAAATTACTTCGATCGATGTCTCACAGACTAATCATAACCTAGACGATAGACTAAACCAACGCTCCACTTGCGCGCAGATTTGCGTTTATGTGGAAGCGACGGAGCCGAGGTCCGTTTGCTGAATGTTAAGCGCCGTATTGGCGACGGAACCTCTCCTAAAACCAAATTCATTTCATGACACTCGTAAGACTCTTAACTTGCTTCAAGATGTGTCAAGTCAACATACGGATCTTTCGAAATTCTACAATATGCAATAAGTATTTCCAGCTAAAGTTATAAGTTTGGTTGAAAAACAAAACGTAATGAAAAATTAACCATAAACAAATTGTGAATGCTTTCCAAATTCTATTCGACGAAACTATAATTATATGATCTATAAGTTTAAGCGTATTTTATTAAAATATGTCTATAGAAATGATCAAAACAAACGGTCTAAATGTCAAATTCCGAATTTTGAGAAAATCAACCCACCTAAATGGAAGCACGGGATTTTGGGCGAAAAAAAACTATCTTTGTAAATAAGGCCAGGATAAACGCGAGATTTATTTTGTTTATGCAAAAATTGAATAATGACCAAAGATAATTGCAAATGTCACTGACGTGACGTGAAACGACGTTGACGTTGACACTTGACATTGATATTGTGCAATTAATTGACAAAGTTATTGTAATTATGATTTTAGTTGTGAAATTTGTGTTAAAACTACAGTGAAACCAAAGTGTTTTTGCAAAATTTGTGTTTTATGAAATTTTAAGAAAAAACGGTGTTACAGTATCCCCCCAACCACGATAGAATTCACGTAGGGAATTCGTCTGACGCCCCGTCAGCCTCAAAACCCCCTAACCAACCAAACAGAATTATCATAAATGGAATCAATTAGGTACTTAAAAACTATTCATTCGTGATAAACTCTGTACCCAATTACGCCTAACGTTATCATTTTTTTTATAAGTTTATTTATTTGTATAAGATAAAACATAAAGCTTTAAATATAAACGTGTGTAAATAAAGAATATTTAACATGCATGCACCTTAAATCTACGTAAATCCATTAATATGGTATGTTAAAGATTGTAATAAAAAAACAACATTCACCAATAAGGTGACAAAATCTAGCGCGAAACTACTGCTGCTAGCACCTACATGGTTTTAAAAAAAATATTCACCCATAAGGTGGCAAAATCTAGCGAAACCACTTCTGCTAGCACCTATATGGCTGTGATAAATAGGTAAAAGGCATTATATCCTATGCCCATCAAATATAAGTAAGTAATAAAGAAAAACTGTAGTGTCAGGACTGACGCCGAGATGGCGTTGTTAAATAAGTATATCTTGACACTAACAGAGTATAGCAAGTAATGTCAACAACCACCGGTAGATGTCGTTATTACAGACATTTTGACTCTAATCGTCAAATAATAAGTAAAAAAACAATAAAAAGGAAATAATAAAAAAATGAGTTGCATGTGTCGTTGCCCCTGATCGTCGATATTGATTTTCCTACGTTTCCAGCTAGATGTAACTTCCTCCATTATAAGAATATAGCAAAGGCTTATTTCTAGAGTTGCAAACCGCTCCTGTGAGGAATTCAAAATTAATTTTGTTGATTAGAGTAGAATACATATAAAAATAATGACCAAGACACGTTTATATTTGTGATCTTGTGCTAAATGCATCTCTCTAACCACATAACAGTTATAATAAGTACATACTTGTTCCTTAATTCTGGTATCAGATACTAAAGAAGTAATATCCATTTTATATAATGGTAGTAATAATATATTTATAATGGTATGAACTAAGACACGTATAATATTTGTGTTTTAGATCTTTATGTACTTATGTAATGGTAATATCAATTTTGAAGATGTTAGGTATATGGAAACTTAAGTATCAAGGCAAATCAATAAAAAACGACAGGGACAGACACATGCAAAAACGCCGCCAGATGTTATATGGCGCGTTATCCTACACTCGGGTTCTACGAGACGCCAGGAAGAATGGCGGGGTGGGTATTCTGTGACCGCCGCACCCGCGGTGCTTAAATAGTTTAAATGCTTATACAAATATCGCTATTTTCATAAGAGCATAGAAATTAAAATTAAGTAGGTATTATGTTATTAGGTATGTAATTTAATCACTCGAAGTATCTAAATTTTTAAAATCTTTTATGTGCCACTTTCCTATGTATTTTCCGTTCTCGTCTTCGAGCTCATAGACGAGGCGAGAAAGCTTACGTATAATTTTACAACGTTCATATTTAGGGGCAAGTTTAGCAGTAAAATATTTATTAGCAGAACTCTGCTTGTACGTACGCTTCCACACAAAATCACCGACATTAAATGATATATCTCTGCGTTTGTTGTTGTAGTATTTTATATTCCTTTCATGGGCCTTACGCAAGGACTCTCGGACTTTGATGAAAATGTCACCGAGGTGGCCAATATTAGACGCATGAGTATCGCGTGGTACCACAACCAACTCTTGGAGATCTACAAAATCACGGTAAATACTACCATCAGTTACAGCTTCCCTACCGTGTACTAGCATGAAAGGAGTATAAGAAGTAGACTCATTTACTGAGGTGTTCATGGCAAATTGTATTTTATGTATGTTAATATCCCACGTTCTATGATCGTTCTCCACAAACGAGGAAACTGCAGTGATTATTGTGCGGTTATAACGTTCCACCGTATTAACTTGTGGACAATATACTGGACCCAAATGTACTTGCGGAATATTGTATTTTTCATATAATGCCTGAACCTCATGACTTATAAATTGCGAGCCATTATCAGACATCACAGTCTGTGGTATTCCGTGAACCAGAAATACATGGTCTTCTAATCTTTGCGCTATAACTTTGCCCGTTGCACGCCGTAAAGGAAATAATAAACAATATTTTGTAAAACAACACACAACTACTAGTAAAAAGGTGTTTTGCTGTCGAGACATTGGCAGTGGACCAACTAGATCAATGCTGATGCACTGGAATGGTCGACAGCAGACCTTGGGTTCCCCCATAAAGCCAGGTGGCGCTAGTGAGCTATGTTTATATGAGTTGCAAGTGGCACAATTTTTAATAAATTTCTCGGTATCTTTATGCATACCGGGCCAAAAATACCGTAATTTTAATCTTTTATATGTTTTTGCAACGCCTAAGTGCGCAGCAATTGGTTCAGAATGGTTACTTGTAATAATATCCTCCCTAAGCTCCTTTGGTACAACCTCTTTCCACTGGTAGTCACCACAGAGTTTGTTAGTGCTTTTTGTAAATCTAAAAAGCCTACCATCAATAATTTGAAAATTGGGACACGCGCGCGGCCTATCCGTGCAACGTTTTAATATATTGTTATACCAAGCATCGCTGGAAGTAAATGCGTCTACGGCTGCCACTGGTACAGAACGTGATAGTGCATCCGGTACGACGTTTTGAGATCCACTACGATGCTCAATAATGAAATTATAAGGCGATAGCCTACACCCCCAACGCGCTAGTCGACCTGTCGGATTCTTAAGGTTTAAAAACCACTTTAGACTAGCATGATCGGTAATAATTTTAAATTGTCGACCACCTTCAAGGTAAGGGCGGAAGTGTTCAACGACATGTACCACGGCCAATGCCTCTCGCTCTGTAGCGGAATAGTTACGTTCAGCGGGTGTTAGTGAACGGCTACAGTACGCAACAGGATGTTCTTGTCCATCTACAACCTGGGTTAAGGTACCTCCTAACCCGAAATCAGAAGCGTCACAGTGGACCGCAAAATCTTTCGAGAAGTCAGGACATACCAGAACCGGAGAAGTAGACAGTGCGAGTTTTAGGTCGTTGAACGCCTCGTCTGCCTCGGTCGTCCATTTGAAAGGGGGCGCGCTCTTACGGGTAGAAGTAAGAGCATTAAGGGGACCAGCTCTATGACTAAAATTTTTTATGAAACGCCTATAATAAGATGCAGTTCCCAAGAAACGTTTGACGTCTTTCCTGCAGGTGGGAATAGGAAAGTCTACTATAGCCTTAATTTTGTCAGGATCCGTGCGCAGACCATATTCGTCAACCACATGACCCAAGAATTTCAGCTGTCTCCTGAAGAACTGGCATTTACCCATGTTGACAGTAAGGTTGGCTAGTTTAAGTCTCTCCTTTACCCTACGTAGGAGCTGGAGGTGATCCTGGAAGGCCGTTGGGCCTTCAGGAGTAAGTAAAATTAAATCATCAACATATACGAACACCTTATTGTCAAACTCGGGCCCAAAGAGGCGGTCCATCAACCGCTGCTGCGTAGCTGGAGCTGCAGTAAGTCCAAAGCACATGACCTTAAAGTGAAACAAGCCTCTGCAGGGAATAGTAAAAGCAGTTTTCTCTCTGGACTCAATAGAGTCCAAAGGAACTTGGTAATATGAAGACTTAAGGTCAATAGAAGATAAGTACTTAGCGTTTTTGAGCTGGTCCAGAATATGGCTAATATAAGGCATAGGGTAAGCGTCATGCTTTGATATGGCGTTAAGTTTTCGGCTGTCCAAGCAGAAACGTGATGACCCATCTGATTTAACCGCTAAAGTAACGGGGTTGTTCCATGCACTTCCGCTAGGCTCCACAACATCATCCTTCAGCATTTGGTCTAGGTGTTTATTTAATTCTGCCAGTTTTGCGGGTGAGACTACATAATACCGTTGTTTAATAGGTGGATGGTCACCGGTATCAATTTTATGACTCACTAAGTGTGTCCTACCTAGGCCTTTCTTTTCTGCGGAAATGTCATCAAATTGCTTTATGACGTTATTGACCAGCCTACGCTCAAGCTTAGATAAAGTTTCAAAATCGTGTAAAGCACGGCTGCCTGACATAACTGTGTACACCTGATTATTATTTTTATATAAATGTCCGCTATCTTCTAACAATGATAAAATATCTGGCGCAATATTAAATTCCTTCCAGAAATTTAAGCCAAATAACAACTCTGTAGCAACTCCAGGGACGACGTAAAATTTAATAACACGAGTTTTATTCTCTATCGATACTGGTAAAAATAAATACCCAGTTACTCGTGAAGTAGAACCATTTGCAGTTTTTATAAAGTCTAAGTCCTCAGACTTATGTAAAGTAGCGAAATCTTTAAAATATTTGTATGCTTGCCCTCCCACAATGGAGATCTGTGATCCTGAATCCAGTAATCCTCTGAATTCCAAGCCAAAAATATTAATCTTCAGATAAGCTCTGGTATCATTATAGGTGGCGTTAGTAGTAGCGTGAACCGATGTAACCTTACCTTTATGCATATGTATGTTACTAGCTTTATTTACATTATTATAGAATTTATTGTATTTCTGCCTTGATTGTTCAGAATTACAATGTTTATTATAAAAATATACTGTTTTATGCCATCGGTTCACTGCTTGGCGTTTTTTGGAATCTCTGCGGTTGAAGGTTTTGAAGAAGTGCACTTTGGACAATTATTTGCATTGAAGCCCTTTTCTCCACAACGATAACAAATAAGTACCCAAGGCGCCTTGCAATACCTCAAGCTGTGGCCATTTTTCCGACAGCGGACACAAAAAAGATTATTTTGTGTATTATTCACTGGCTGTATTGAAGAGACTTTTGGTGACGTCTTGCTAGTGCTGCTACTACTATTACTACTTTTATAACACAAATCGGGAGCCAGAGAAGATGTGGTGACCCTAGGAGGTTCACTGAAATGCACCGATCGCTCCTTTGCACCTTCTAACAACCTACATTTTTTCTTTAGATCAGTCCAAGATTCCACTGGGGCTAGGGCAAGCTGAGTAGTATAAAATGGTCTAATATTAAACATGACTATGTTCAATTTATCATCATCAGAGATTGGTTTTGATAATCGAGTAAAATAATTTTGCATTATACTGAGATAATTCACAATGCTTTCATCGGGGCCCTGAGTACGACTCCTAATTTCCTGCATCAAGCGATGGTCATAATCAGATGGAAGATATTCCTCGAGAAGCAAGGTCTTCAGCTCAGACCAATTGTGAACGTCTGACTTTACTCCTCGATACCAGCACAGCGCTTCATCAGTAAAAAGTTCCGCCGCAGAACAGAAAAGCTTTGAATCTGAAAGGCCACGAGACAAGCATAATTCCTCGAGGCGTTGTAAGAAAGCTTTAATGCATGTCTTGCCATTGAAGCGTATATTCAGTTTATGCACGGAGCAATCATTAGCTGTATTGTGTGTAGTTGCAGTGGAGTGCTCAATAGGTTGTTCAGGTGCCAAGCTACTTTTAAAATTATGACAAATATTATCTATTTTTACAAGAATGCTATCTAATTTATTATTCAGAGAAGTAATTAAAGAAGTAAGATTATCATCATACTCCGATGAAGACAAGCGACCAATTCTGTGGAATAAGTGGTGTGCAAGAGTTTGAATTCTATTTATCATCTTAAGTGATGACAGCTTACTTGAAGTACATGTGATGAGTTTCTCAAGATCATCTAATTTCTTTTGAATTACTTTTAATTCAATATTGACATCAAGATCACAAGTCAGTATTTCATCAGAAGGCAGATCTTTATTGAGAGTACGGATCTGCGCTCTCAGAGCCATCACCGTGTCAGCTGGTTTCGAACCCCTGATTTTCACCTCATATTCTAGTTCATCTTTGTTAAGTAAATTAAAACTAATTGGTCTTTGTTCCATTTTTGTAAAAATATACTACGCTCTATTCTATATGATAAGTTAATTTTACAATATTATTTATGTTATATACTCAAACTATGAACAAAAAATCTTAAAATATATTCACCTTATTCAAATGTAACTAAAATTTGTTTTTATTTATACCTATCTGAACCAAACCTGCATAGAATTCTTATTTATCTTATAACTAGTGAGACCGGCAGACGTTCTCCTGTCCGATTCCAGCGCCACCTACTGGGTCCAGTTGTACTTTTAAACCTTCCCTGGACCTATTCAAATACACATAACATTTCGTAAGAATCGGTCGAGCCGTTTTTGAGTTTTAGCTTAACTAACACACAACGTTAAAAAAAAGAAAATTATTAAAGATACATACCGAGATGGATCAACACTATCTGAGCATTTGACCAGAATAATGGGCCATATAATGCCACAAAACCTGCTGTATATTCGGGCGCCAAATTGTAGTGCTTTTTCCTGCTGAATTGTTGAAATATTGGGAAATCTTAGTTGAAAGAAAAAAAAACAAACTTATTCCTTTAGTCCGATACAAAATGAAAAGCTTTATTGTTGTAGGTACATAATTATAATACACATATGCATATGTTAACACAATTCCTCAATGCAAAGCACTTAACTTAATGTTTAATCAATACAAGCCAAGGGCAGGATGGTTCAGGTTTGTTTGATCAATCTCGGCAGGTAAAAATCAGGTACTAATTGGGTACAAAACTACAAAATGAGGGGCAATAAAGTACACCAACAAATAGTTATAGGTTTCCTTTTTTTTTTTTTAAAAGAAGTTAGTAGCCTTCCCCGGAGCGGTTGTTAGTAGAGCGTACCTTCGATGCTAAGTTTCCGCGATCACGGTGTATTCGAATATTCCAATTCCTTAGATTATTCTCTCTATATATGTACAATTCCACAGAATTCCTCCTTGTGTTAGGTTAGTTTGTTATGGTTTCTAGCTGTAAGGTCAAGCAGCGGAGCCCTACGGCCTCCGGTGACTGCCCTGGAGATTCATAGCACAGTGTTAGGTTAAAAATATAATTAAATATGCCTATGATCTTAGGGTCAGTGGGTCTAACACTGAGTTCTGAAGGAATCCCAGTCAATACATTTGAACCTCATGTAATAAACATAGCAAATGAATTCTAAAACGTAATTTTTAATAAATTGACAAATGGTCTTATTGGTTAGTTAATAAAAAGGACATATGGAGGGGAGAGCACCTACTTTGTGTATAATTACTGCTATTAATAAAAAGAAAACAGCTTAATTTGTGAGTTATTTGCCAAAGAAGGATGTGAAACTTAATATTGTAAAAATTTAGAATTTAACAGGAAATTCGCAAGTGTTACTCAATATATGCCTTAATCCCACTAAGATGCCGCTTACTATCAGGTTTTTTTAATGAAATAGGGGATGGAAAAGGCGAATTTTGGAAATGTAACATGTTTGATTTAATAATCAATTTACCCACAAATAAAAATAAAATTAACAAAATCTGCTTTAAATCATGAAATATAATAAGTTAATTAGATACCTTATTGATTTTTTTCACTTATTGATACAATAAATCCATTTAATTTAATGAATCGCGTGCCGGCGAGTAAATATAGTATTTTTCCCCTTAGCTTTACTCTTCAAGCTGAAAACAAAAAGAACTGAATTTTGTAGTTTCACTGTGGTTTCTCAAATCAAATTCACACGGAAAACGGGAGAAATACCTATATAAATATATAAAAACTTTATGATCTTCAAATCAATAACAAATTACTTCGATCGATGTCTCACAGACTAATCATAACCTAGACGATAGACTAAACCAACGCTCCACTTGCGCGCAGATTTGCGTTTATGTGGAAGCGACGGAGCCGAGGTCCGTTTGCTGAATGTTAAGCGCCGTATTGGCGACGGAACCTCTCCTAAAACCAAATTCATTTCATGACACTCGTAAGACTCTTAACTTGCTTCAAGATGTGTCAAGTCAACATACGGATCTTTCGAAATTCTACAATATGCAATAAGTATTTCCAGCTAAAGTTATAAGTTTGGTTGAAAAACAAAACGTAATGAAAAATTAACCATAAACAAATTGTGAATGCTTTCCAAATTCTATTCGACGAAACTATAATTATATGATCTATAAGTTTAAGCGTATTTTATTAAAATATGTCTATAGAAATGATCAAAACAAACGGTCTAAATGTCAAATTCCGAATTTTGAGAAAATCAACCCACCTAAATGGAAGCACGGGATTTTGGGCGAAAAAAAACTATCTTTGTAAATAAGGCCAGGATAAACGCGAGATTTATTTTGTTTATGCAAAAATTGAATAATGACCAAAGATAATTGCAAATGTCACTGACGTGACGTGAAACGACGTTGACGTTGACACTTGACATTGATATTGTGCAATTAATTGACAAAGTTATTGTAATTATGATTTTAGTTGTGAAATTTGTGTTAAAACTACAGTGAAACCAAAGTGTTTTTGCAAAATTTGTGTTTTATGAAATTTTAAGAAAAAACGGTGTTACAGTATCCCCCCAACCACGATAGAATTCACGTAGGGAATTCGTCTGACGCCCCGTCAGCCTCAAAACCCCCTAACCAACCAAACAGAATTATCATAAATGGAATCAATTAGGTACTTAAAAACTATTCATTCGTGATAAACTCTGTACCCAATTACGCCTAACGTTATCATTTTTTTTATAAGTTTATTTATTTGTATAAGATAAAACATAAAGCTTTAAATATAAACGTGTGTAAATAAAGAATATTTAACATGCATGCACCTTAAATCTACGTAAATCCATTAATATGGTATGTTAAAGATTGTAATAAAAAAACAACATTCACCAATAAGGTGACAAAATCTAGCGCGAAACTACTGCTGCTAGCACCTACATGGTTTTAAAAAAAATATTCACCCATAAGGTGGCAAAATCTAGCGAAACCACTTCTGCTAGCACCTATATGGCTGTGATAAATAGGTAAAAGGCATTATATCCTATGCCCATCAAATATAAGTAAGTAATAAAGAAAAACTGTAGTGTCAGGACTGACGCCGAGATGGCGTTGTTAAATAAGTATATCTTGACACTAACAGAGTATAGCAAGTAATGTCAACAACCACCGGTAGATGTCGTTATTACAGACATTTTGACTCTAATCGTCAAATAATAAGTAAAAAAACAATAAAAAGGAAATAATAAAAAAATGAGTTGCATGTGTCGTTGCCCCTGATCGTCGATATTGATTTTCCTACGTTTCCAGCTAGATGTAACTTCCTCCATTATAAGAATATAGCAAAGGCTTATTTCTAGAGTTGCAAACCGCTCCTGTGAGGAATTCAAAATTAATTTTGTTGATTAGAGTAGAATACATATAAAAATAATGACCAAGACACGTTTATATTTGTGATCTTGTGCTAAATGCATCTCTCTAACCACATAACAGTTATAATAAGTACATACTTGTTCCTTAATTCTGGTATCAGATACTAAAGAAGTAATATCCATTTTATATAATGGTAGTAATAATATATTTATAATGGTATGAACTAAGACACGTATAATATTTGTGTTTTAGATCTTTATGTACTTATGTAATGGTAATATCAATTTTGAAGATGTTAGGTATATGGAAACTTAAGTATCAAGGCAAATCAATAAAAAACGACAGGGACAGACACATGCAAAAACGCCGCCAGATGTTATATGGCGCGTTATCCTACACTCGGGTTCTACGAGACGCCAGGAAGAATGGCGGGGTGGGTATTCTGTGACCGCCGCACCCGCGGTGCTTAAATAGTTTAAATGCTTATACAAATATCGCTATTTTCATAAGAGCATAGAAATTAAAATTAAGTAGGTATTATGTTATTAGGTATGTAATTTAATCACTCGAAGTATCTAAATTTTTAAAATCTTTTATGTGCCACTTTCCTATGTATTTTCCGTTCTCGTCTTCGAGCTCATAGACGAGGCGAGAAAGCTTACGTATAATTTTACAACGTTCATATTTAGGGGCAAGTTTAGCAGTAAAATATTTATTAGCAGAACTCTGCTTGTACGTACGCTTCCACACAAAATCACCGACATTAAATGATATATCTCTGCGTTTGTTGTTGTAGTATTTTATATTCCTTTCATGGGCCTTACGCAAGGACTCTCGGACTTTGATGAAAATGTCACCGAGGTGGCCAATATTAGACGCATGAGTATCGCGTGGTACCACAACCAACTCTTGGAGATCTACAAAATCACGGTAAATACTACCATCAGTTACAGCTTCCCTACCGTGTACTAGCATGAAAGGAGTATAAGAAGTAGACTCATTTACTGAGGTGTTCATGGCAAATTGTATTTTATGTATGTTAATATCCCACGTTCTATGATCGTTCTCCACAAACGAGGAAACTGCAGTGATTATTGTGCGGTTATAACGTTCCACCGTATTAACTTGTGGACAATATACTGGACCCAAATGTACTTGCGGAATATTGTATTTTTCATATAATGCCTGAACCTCATGACTTATAAATTGCGAGCCATTATCAGACATCACAGTCTGTGGTATTCCGTGAACCAGAAATACATGGTCTTCTAATCTTTGCGCTATAACTTTGCCCGTTGCACGCCGTAAAGGAAATAATAAACAATATTTTGTAAAACAACACACAACTACTAGTAAAAAGGTGTTTTGCTGTCGAGACATTGGCAGTGGACCAACTAGATCAATGCTGATGCACTGGAATGGTCGACAGCAGACCTTGGGTTCCCCCATAAAGCCAGGTGGCGCTAGTGAGCTATGTTTATATGAGTTGCAAGTGGCACAATTTTTAATAAATTTCTCGGTATCTTTATGCATACCGGGCCAAAAATACCGTAATTTTAATCTTTTATATGTTTTTGCAACGCCTAAGTGCGCAGCAATTGGTTCAGAATGGTTACTTGTAATAATATCCTCCCTAAGCTCCTTTGGTACAACCTCTTTCCACTGGTAGTCACCACAGAGTTTGTTAGTGCTTTTTGTAAATCTAAAAAGCCTACCATCAATAATTTGAAAATTGGGACACGCGCGCGGCCTATCCGTGCAACGTTTTAATATATTGTTATACCAAGCATCGCTGGAAGTAAATGCGTCTACGGCTGCCACTGGTACAGAACGTGATAGTGCATCCGGTACGACGTTTTGAGATCCACTACGATGCTCAATAATGAAATTATAAGGCGATAGCCTACACCCCCAACGCGCTAGTCGACCTGTCGGATTCTTAAGGTTTAAAAACCACTTTAGACTAGCATGATCGGTAATAATTTTAAATTGTCGACCACCTTCAAGGTAAGGGCGGAAGTGTTCAACGACATGTACCACGGCCAATGCCTCTCGCTCTGTAGCGGAATAGTTACGTTCAGCGGGTGTTAGTGAACGGCTACAGTACGCAACAGGATGTTCTTGTCCATCTACAACCTGGGTTAAGGTACCTCCTAACCCGAAATCAGAAGCGTCACAGTGGACCGCAAAATCTTTCGAGAAGTCAGGACATACCAGAACCGGAGAAGTAGACAGTGCGAGTTTTAGGTCGTTGAACGCCTCGTCTGCCTCGGTCGTCCATTTGAAAGGGGGCGCGCTCTTACGGGTAGAAGTAAGAGCATTAAGGGGACCAGCTCTATGACTAAAATTTTTTATGAAACGCCTATAATAAGATGCAGTTCCCAAGAAACGTTTGACGTCTTTCCTGCAGGTGGGAATAGGAAAGTCTACTATAGCCTTAATTTTGTCAGGATCCGTGCGCAGACCATATTCGTCAACCACATGACCCAAGAATTTCAGCTGTCTCCTGAAGAACTGGCATTTACCCATGTTGACAGTAAGGTTGGCTAGTTTAAGTCTCTCCTTTACCCTACGTAGGAGCTGGAGGTGATCCTGGAAGGCCGTTGGGCCTTCAGGAGTAAGTAAAATTAAATCATCAACATATACGAACACCTTATTGTCAAACTCGGGCCCAAAGAGGCGGTCCATCAACCGCTGCTGCGTAGCTGGAGCTGCAGTAAGTCCAAAGCACATGACCTTAAAGTGAAACAAGCCTCTGCAGGGAATAGTAAAAGCAGTTTTCTCTCTGGACTCAATAGAGTCCAAAGGAACTTGGTAATATGAAGACTTAAGGTCAATAGAAGATAAGTACTTAGCGTTTTTGAGCTGGTCCAGAATATGGCTAATATAAGGCATAGGGTAAGCGTCATGCTTTGATATGGCGTTAAGTTTTCGGCTGTCCAAGCAGAAACGTGATGACCCATCTGATTTAACCGCTAAAGTAACGGGGTTGTTCCATGCACTTCCGCTAGGCTCCACAACATCATCCTTCAGCATTTGGTCTAGGTGTTTATTTAATTCTGCCAGTTTTGCGGGTGAGACTACATAATACCGTTGTTTAATAGGTGGATGGTCACCGGTATCAATTTTATGACTCACTAAGTGTGTCCTACCTAGGCCTTTCTTTTCTGCGGAAATGTCATCAAATTGCTTTATGACGTTATTGACCAGCCTACGCTCAAGCTTAGATAAAGTTTCAAAATCGTGTAAAGCACGGCTGCCTGACATAACTGTGTACACCTGATTATTATTTTTATATAAATGTCCGCTATCTTCTAACAATGATAAAATATCTGGCGCAATATTAAATTCCTTCCAGAAATTTAAGCCAAATAACAACTCTGTAGCAACTCCAGGGACGACGTAAAATTTAATAACACGAGTTTTATTCTCTATCGATACTGGTAAAAATAAATACCCAGTTACTCGTGAAGTAGAACCATTTGCAGTTTTTATAAAGTCTAAGTCCTCAGACTTATGTAAAGTAGCGAAATCTTTAAAATATTTGTATGCTTGCCCTCCCACAATGGAGATCTGTGATCCTGAATCCAGTAATCCTCTGAATTCCAAGCCAAAAATATTAATCTTCAGATAAGCTCTGGTATCATTATAGGTGGCGTTAGTAGTAGCGTGAACCGATGTAACCTTACCTTTATGCATATGTATGTTACTAGCTTTATTTACATTATTATAGAATTTATTGTATTTCTGCCTTGATTGTTCAGAATTACAATGTTTATTATAAAAATATACTGTTTTATGCCATCGGTTCACTGCTTGGCGTTTTTTGGAATCTCTGCGGTTGAAGGTTTTGAAGAAGTGCACTTTGGACAATTATTTGCATTGAAGCCCTTTTCTCCACAACGATAACAAATAAGTACCCAAGGCGCCTTGCAATACCTCAAGCTGTGGCCATTTTTCCGACAGCGGACACAAAAAAGATTATTTTGTGTATTATTCACTGGCTGTATTGAAGAGACTTTTGGTGACGTCTTGCTAGTGCTGCTACTACTATTACTACTTTTATAACACAAATCGGGAGCCAGAGAAGATGTGGTGACCCTAGGAGGTTCACTGAAATGCACCGATCGCTCCTTTGCACCTTCTAACAACCTACATTTTTTCTTTAGATCAGTCCAAGATTCCACTGGGGCTAGGGCAAGCTGAGTAGTATAAAATGGTCTAATATTAAACATGACTATGTTCAATTTATCATCATCAGAGATTGGTTTTGATAATCGAGTAAAATAATTTTGCATTATACTGAGATAATTCACAATGCTTTCATCGGGGCCCTGAGTACGACTCCTAATTTCCTGCATCAAGCGATGGTCATAATCAGATGGAAGATATTCCTCGAGAAGCAAGGTCTTCAGCTCAGACCAATTGTGAACGTCTGACTTTACTCCTCGATACCAGCACAGCGCTTCATCAGTAAAAAGTTCCGCCGCAGAACAGAAAAGCTTTGAATCTGAAAGGCCACGAGACAAGCATAATTCCTCGAGGCGTTGTAAGAAAGCTTTAATGCATGTCTTGCCATTGAAGCGTATATTCAGTTTATGCACGGAGCAATCATTAGCTGTATTGTGTGTAGTTGCAGTGGAGTGCTCAATAGGTTGTTCAGGTGCCAAGCTACTTTTAAAATTATGACAAATATTATCTATTTTTACAAGAATGCTATCTAATTTATTATTCAGAGAAGTAATTAAAGAAGTAAGATTATCATCATACTCCGATGAAGACAAGCGACCAATTCTGTGGAATAAGTGGTGTGCAAGAGTTTGAATTCTATTTATCATCTTAAGTGATGACAGCTTACTTGAAGTACATGTGATGAGTTTCTCAAGATCATCTAATTTCTTTTGAATTACTTTTAATTCAATATTGACATCAAGATCACAAGTCAGTATTTCATCAGAAGGCAGATCTTTATTGAGAGTACGGATCTGCGCTCTCAGAGCCATCACCGTGTCAGCTGGTTTCGAACCCCTGATTTTCACCTCATATTCTAGTTCATCTTTGTTAAGTAAATTAAAACTAATTGGTCTTTGTTCCATTTTTGTAAAAATATACTACGCTCTATTCTATATGATAAGTTAATTTTACAATATTATTTATGTTATATACTCAAACTATGAACAAAAAATCTTAAAATATATTCACCTTATTCAAATGTAACTAAAATTTGTTTTTATTTATACCTATCTGAACCAAACCTGCATAGAATTCTTATTTATCTTATAACTAGTGAGACCGGCAGACGTTCTCCTGTCCGATTCCAGCGCCACCTACTGGGTCCAGTTGTACTTTTAAACCTTCCCTGGACCTATTCAAATACACATAACATTTCGTAAGAATCGGTCGAGCCGTTTTTGAGTTTTAGCTTAACTAACACACAACGTTAAAAAAAAGAAAATTATTAAAGATACATACCGAGATGGATCAACACTATCTGAGCATTTGACCAGAATAATGGGCCATATAATGCCACAAAACCTGCTGTATATTCGGGCGCCAAATTGTAGTGCTTTTTCCTGCTGAATTGTTGAAATATTGGGAAATCTTAGTTGAAAGAAAAAAAAACAAACTTATTCCTTTAGTCCGATACAAAATGAAAAGCTTTATTGTTGTAGGTACATAATTATAATACACATATGCATATGTTAACACAATTCCTCAATGCAAAGCACTTAACTTAATGTTTAATCAATACAAGCCAAGGGCAGGATGGTTCAGGTTTGTTTGATCAATCTCGGCAGGTAAAAATCAGGTACTAATTGGGTACAAAACTACAAAATGAGGGGCAATAAAGTACACCAACAAATAGTTATAGGTTTCCTTTTTTTTTTTTTAAAAGAAGTTAGTAGCCTTCCCCGGAGCGGTTGTTAGTAGAGCGTACCTTCGATGCTAAGTTTCCGCGATCACGGTGTATTCGAATATTCCAATTCCTTAGATTATTCTCTCTATATATGTACAATTCCACAGAATTCCTCCTTGTGTTAGGTTAGTTTGTTATGGTTTCTAGCTGTAAGGTCAAGCAGCGGAGCCCTACGGCCTCCGGTGACTGCCCTGGAGATTCATAGCACAGTGTTAGGTTAAAAATATAATTAAATATGCCTATGATCTTAGGGTCAGTGGGTCTAACACTGAGTTCTGAAGGAATCCCAGTCAATACATTTGAACCTCATGTAATAAACATAGCAAATGAATTCTAAAACGTAATTTTTAATAAATTGACAAATGGTCTTATTGGTTAGTTAATAAAAAGGACATATGGAGGGGAGAGCACCTACTTTGTGTATAATTACTGCTATTAATAAAAAGAAAACAGCTTAATTTGTGAGTTATTTGCCAAAGAAGGATGTGAAACTTAATATTGTAAAAATTTAGAATTTAACAGGAAATTCGCAAGTGTTACTCAATATATGCCTTAATCCCACTAAGATGCCGCTTACTATCAGGTTTTTTTAATGAAATAGGGGATGGAAAAGGCGAATTTTGGAAATGTAACATGTTTGATTTAATAATCAATTTACCCACAAATAAAAATAAAATTAACAAAATCTGCTTTAAATCATGAAATATAATAAGTTAATTAGATACCTTATTGATTTTTTTCACTTATTGATACAATAAATCCATTTAATTTAATGAATCGCGTGCCGGCGAGTAAATATAGTATTTTTCCCCTTAGCTTTACTCTTCAAGCTGAAAACAAAAAGAACTGAATTTTGTAGTTTCACTGTGGTTTCTCAAATCAAATTCACACGGAAAACGGGAGAAATACCTATATAAATATATAAAAACTTTATGATCTTCAAATCAATAACAAATTACTTCGATCGATGTCTCACAGACTAATCATAACCTAGACGATAGACTAAACCAACGCTCCACTTGCGCGCAGATTTGCGTTTATGTGGAAGCGACGGAGCCGAGGTCCGTTTGCTGAATGTTAAGCGCCGTATTGGCGACGGAACCTCTCCTAAAACCAAATTCATTTCATGACACTCGTAAGACTCTTAACTTGCTTCAAGATGTGTCAAGTCAACATACGGATCTTTCGAAATTCTACAATATGCAATAAGTATTTCCAGCTAAAGTTATAAGTTTGGTTGAAAAACAAAACGTAATGAAAAATTAACCATAAACAAATTGTGAATGCTTTCCAAATTCTATTCGACGAAACTATAATTATATGATCTATAAGTTTAAGCGTATTTTATTAAAATATGTCTATAGAAATGATCAAAACAAACGGTCTAAATGTCAAATTCCGAATTTTGAGAAAATCAACCCACCTAAATGGAAGCACGGGATTTTGGGCGAAAAAAAACTATCTTTGTAAATAAGGCCAGGATAAACGCGAGATTTATTTTGTTTATGCAAAAATTGAATAATGACCAAAGATAATTGCAAATGTCACTGACGTGACGTGAAACGACGTTGACGATGACACTTGACATTGATATTGTGCAATTAATTGACAAAGTTATTGTAATTATGATTTTAGTTGTGAAATTTGTGTTAAAACTACAGTGAAACCAAAGTGTTTTTGCAAAATTTGTGTTTTATGAAATTTTAAGAAAAAACGGTGTTACAAAATATATATATATTTGTAACTTTGACCGTATCGATCATTTTGTACTCGAGTGTACAAGATAAGTACCTACCCTTTAGCGCACTCTGAGAGTGCATAAAAGCAGCGGGGCTGCCGCGCTCTTGAGATTAATGCACTCATAGTGTAATAGCAAGTATAGTAACGTTTCGTGCGCTTTCTTGCTTGCGCTTGATTAATTACCATCAGCAAAACCTTATCGCTCGCGCTGGTGAGGCTGCATAATTACTAATAATGTACGCTAACGCATGTTTAGGAGTGATTCAGCGTAAATTCTCAAAGTTTATGTTTTAAAATGTCGGCTTTTTTTAAGATCAAAGGAGTGCAGCTTATGTTCGTAGTGCTAATATCTATTCTGTGGTATAGCATAACATTGAAATAAG
This sequence comes from Schoenobius gigantellus, assembly GCA_963935595.1. NCBI lineage: Eukaryota > Metazoa > Arthropoda > Insecta > Lepidoptera > Crambidae > Schoenobius > Schoenobius gigantellus. Next base: position 22,896,281 of record OZ012553.1, on the reverse strand, counting down.
CTATCATGATTTTCTTTTTTACTTTATGTTCTTGTGGTTTATATGTCTACACATAGACATTGACGTAAGTATGGGGGAGGGGATGTGGTCCGGACCTCAGAACAATCACTACAGCATCTTCTGAGGTTCGGACAACCCCCCCCCCCCCCATTAAAAAATCAACGTACACTAGATAGAATGACATTTTTCTCTAGAAGCGTATAGGCTTTGTATCAGTTTATATGTACAAGGCAATAATAAGTATGTATATACTAGGCAATTTGAAGAATTAATCCCCCCCCATTGAAAACTAATACCTACCTACGCACCATATGAAGTCTAATGGCGGTTGTATACTCTCGACGAGTGCTCTCGTCAAGTCTCGCCGAGAGGTCTCGAAAAATTAGCGTTTCCCTCGATTTTCATGGGATCCCATGATCAGATCCTGACTTTGGTGACCATGGGACCACCCTTGGGGTTTACTCTATCGAATACAAAAAGAATTTTGAAAATTGGTCCACAATTGGCGGCGTAATCGCGTAATATACACACAAAAAAAACATACGCATCGAATTGAGAACCTCCTCCTTTTTTGAAGTCGGATAAAAATATGGTTACAGAAATGATTATAAGAAGCTAATCCAAAATATTTTGTCATTTTTCGACGTGCAAATACTTATTCTGATGTGAAATATTATGATTAGTACGATTCAATTCAATACTTTCGAACATTCGAAACAGGACGAGGTAAGTCAGTCATTGTTCCACATATTTGATTCGTTGCTGACAACTTGCAGACACGTGCGTTCAGAGCGGTTCCTGGCTGTGCACTGCACTGGCGAGAGAGAGTATACATCAATGCTCTCGCCGTTCCTCGCGAGACGTGCCGAGACCCTTTGAGTCGAGCACAAAAAACCGACACGGAAGCGAGAGCGGGCGAGTAAGCACGAGACATCCCGAGGCGAGCCGAGAGCTACCATGTATACTATCGCACTCAGCCTGTCTCGGGGTGTCTCGGCGAGAGTGTACAGCCGCCATAAGAAAAAACCTACATACATACCTACCTACCATATGAAGTCTAAGAAAAAATCTGTCACGATCGCTTTGAATTTGTCAATCATCAACCGGCGCCATAACAAGACTGTGTCGACTGTCAAGAACGAAAGCGATCGCGATAGATTTTTGTTACACAATTAAGGAGCAGCTTGGCTGTGAAGAAATAGAGGACCATATAAACGGGAACGATTAATGGTATTCCGCGTGGTCCCATTGGCCTGTGGAACCGCGCAGTACCACATTTCCTCGCGGTCCCACCAGTGGAGCAAAGTAGTGGGACAAAAAAATATAATGATGCAACAACTTTACATTTTTATATTGAAATCGGTGCCATAAATAACTTCATTTGTATTGCATTTTTTATTTTTCCATGAGATCATCGCTTGGCACCGACTTTTTAATATTTGTTTAATATTTTTATTTTACTATTTTAAGTTTATTTACTATTTATTTAATATAAACGCCTACATAACTCAAAAGATACTCGCCTACTTACGATCTAAGCAACACAAAGAATTGTTTCCGGACTCCTATCCTAACTGTTAAGGACTTACTTTTCAGCACCAGCTCACTCATGCCACTTGCAAGAATATAAATAAGGGTGTACACGTGCCTAGACAATAGAAAAAAAATCCTAAGTGTCAAGAATTCTTCGATCATCAGCTCAGCGTGATAAAGAAATGCTTGAGGTGATAACTAGCAAACGCGAAAACTTGAAAACACATGAAACCTATGAAATTTTCCTGAGATTCTATCATAAGTCTTTCGAAAGCAACACGAATTTTGAAATCGGTTCACATTTCACAGTTAGCGGTCGGTAAACATAAATAAAAAAACCGGCTGAGTGAGAGTTGGACTCACGCAACGTGGGTTATGTAAATTTTTTTTCTTCAGATTCGGTCTGACGGTTATTTACGGTTTTCAGATCTTTTCTCCATTAGCATATGCTGTAAAACATTGCTTCTTGCCGAATTTTAAGATTCTGGTTCAACGGGAAATATCCTATTACGTTTTGATTCTCCGATGAAATCGTAAAATATGCGAAAATATGTGACATAAGCGGTCATTTCCTTTGAATACGTTGACACACAAGTTTGTTTTTTATAAGTTGAAAGAGACAATTTGATATCACTACGCGTTCCCGAGAATAAGGGTCTTGACAGGCAGACGGACAGACAGACAAGGGATTGCTCCCATAAGCGTTCCGTATTTTTCCTTTTGAGTTTGGTACCCAAACCTAAAAATACACTTACGTGCAATTAATCGACTCACCTCATGGGTGCGATTCGGAAATATCGGTATATTAAAAAAAATTGTCAAAAAAACCTGTAAATACGAGGGCGGGTCAATTAGTCCGTGACTTTTTGAATGAAACACAGGTTTTTAGATAAAAAGTTATTTTATTTTTCAACGTAGCCTCCTTTGAGCTCTATACACTTAGCCCAACGTTTCTCCAGTTTTTTTATCCCTTTCGAAAAATATGATTTGTCGAGGTCTTCAAAAGAGGCATTTGTTTGTGAGATGACTTCGTCATTGGAGGCAAATCTCATTCCGCAGAGCCATTTCTTCAAGTTTGGGAACAAGAAATAGTCACACGGGGCTAGATCGGGTGAATAGGCCGGATGAGGGAGCAATTCGTATTCCAATTCATGGATTTTTGCCATGGAAACTGCACATGTGTGCACCCGTGCATTGAATGTATTTTTCATAAGCTTTATTCTAATATACTCTAAACATGGATAAAAGAAGTATTGGTGACAATAGATTTATTTCTTCGAAAAACACGGTTTCTTATTTTTACGTTAAACGCAATCTTAGTGACTGTGTGCAGAGTGTTAAAACTTAATTTATTCAATGTTTATTAAAAAAAATATCGGGATTCGGGAAACACCCACAATATTTTATGTACACATAAAATAACAGACGTAAAAAATTTATTATTCGCACAAAATTGACCCTTTAAATTGAGCTGATATGTCCAAAAAACTTAAGTAGCCACAGTAAAGGCTGGTCTTATGTTAGCTTATGCTCTTGTTAAACAAATAGGGTTAAGCGATAAATATTATTTATTGAAGTAAGATTTTGATTTGTTGAACTCTGAACCAAAGCGTGGTGGGTCGATTTCATTGCACGCAAGTGTAGATACAGTCAAACATAAACGCTTTTTTGTAGCCAGTTTAAATTTACAAAAATAACGTGAGAAGACTAAAACAAAAATTATTCTTCACATAAAAACTGATAAGTTTAACAATTTGACTTCATAAATCACGAAACAGGCAAGGTACCATACCTACAAAGTAGAAGGTTTGCCGTTTAAAATTTACTGGCGACCCGCATGAGTCTCAGGTGTGGGAATTTCCTCACATTGTTATTTTACGTCATGTAAGTCCTTTTACTTCGTCATCGCTAAAATTGTTTTACCCGCCACTATTTATCTTAGAACTAACTTCTATTCGAGATTTTGTTTGAACTTCATACTTGGGTTTAAATGTATATATTCTATATTCAGGACTTTTCACTAAGCAGAATTTTCTCGATACCTACATCTAAACATCTAAACGCTTAAATTTGTACGCTTATGATTGACAATAGGTAGGAACAAAAGTAGGTACTGAATATATTTATTCATTTCATTTATTTATATGTATATACACATAACACATTTTAAATTTTCACAAGATGTTGCGTTTATCGCTATTGATTTATTTTGCTAGATTGTAGGCGTAGCGATATTTTCATCGAATCTGAAAGAAAACTTTGTTCACCAATATTTACTATGAAAACGCTGTTTACGAGTATATCTGCTTTGAATTTGTTGAATAGCAAATCACAGGCTGTAGAGTTTGAGTTCAACTTGGAACTTGGAACTAAGAATAATTCAACAAAGTAATCTCGAGAAGGGACGTCTGAAGTGTGACAGAAAAATTTTTAATTCATAAGACAGCATGGTTGAATTTTATTAAAAATGGTTCACAATAAAATAAATGAATCATCTAAATGTTTCAATAGCTTATTTTTTTACATTTTAAGTTGCCTATTTGAAGTAATTGGCGCCAAATGTGGTTTATCAATCGCAAAACAAGTTATATGTTTTCAGGTACAATTCCCAGGATTTTGGCAGCATCATCTACTACAGATGCTGCTTTAGTACGAAATGATTTCGAAGTCAGTGTCTGTCTCCCTTTTGTCACTGGAAGAACTCCTTCTATTAGGGTTCCGTACCCAAAGGGTAAAAACGGAAATCATATTCATAAGACTCCGCTGTCCGTCCGTCTGTCCGTCCATCTGTCTGTCACCAGGCTGTATCTCATGAACCGTAATAGCTAGTTACGGTTCATGAGATACAGCCGTAATAACAGTTGAAATTTTCACAGATTATGTATTTTTATTGCTGCTATAACAACAAATACTAAAAACAGAAAAAAATATCTAAAGGGGGCTCCCATACAACAAACGTATTTTTTTGCCGTTTTTTGCTCGATATTAATGACGGCAACAGGTAAACGCTTGAAATATTCACAGTATATTTTGTTGCATATTCAATTTAAAAACAAATAATTAAAATAAGATCAGATAAAAGAGATCAGTTTGTTGTCCGTCTGTCTGTCAAGACCCCTTTTCTCGGGAACGCGTAGAGATATCAAACTGAAATTTACATCAAATACTCGAGTCTATGGTCTCTTTTAGTTGTGAAAAAACCATACCTGTAGGTTAACACGATCAAAAACTGTGAAATCAAATGATACCTTAATTGTCGCATATTTTTGTAAATTCTGAGATCCTTAAGGGAATCAAAACCTATAGGGTACTTCCCGTTGACCTAGAATGATGAAATTGGCAAGAAGTAGTCTTATAGCACAAATGTTAAGGAAAAATCTGAAAACCGTAAATAGTTCGTAATCTGTTTAAACCTCAATTTCCTAAATATGTACAATATTTAGGAAATTTATAAGTACTTAAATAAGTTTGTACGGAACAATCGATGCACAAGTCTTACTCGCACTTGCAATGACCGGATTTTTCATAATTCGTGCTTTTTCCAAATTCAAAATATTTTTATTCACATTGTTCAGTGACTAAAAGAGAGTTTTGTTCGTTGTCATTGGTGAATAAAATGTCCCCTTTCGAATGGCAATGATTAAATAGTATATTATGCAACTAGTGAATAAAGGACGGATTTAAAGCAAGGGCCATAGATGCAAGTGAAGGATTCTAACGACTGATGATGATTGATGATTCAAGTGTTAGATTCCTGAGCGACGCGAGTCATTCATGGCCCTCGGTATAAATCCGTTTCATTCAAGAGTTGCATACTATACTTTATACCATGACTACGAGAACAAGAAAGATTTAAGCGAAAATAGACATTTAATATAATAATAATAATAAAATATTGAGTATTTATTGTGCACGTAGGTTGTACAGTATTGAGATAGAGATCGAATATATCGGTGTGTTCTAAATTTAAACACCAAAATAGTAATTAAAAGTGCTTTTTATTCACTGTTTTCGGTAAATTAAAAGATTTTTAGAGGGGGAATTGTATAAAAATATAAATATTGACAGCAGAAATGTTAGTTATTTCTGGATTATATCACATTAAGGTGGATTCTTATATGTTGCGTTGCAAGAGAAATAATATAGTTTTAGATCAAATCACAATTCTTTTGAGATTTGAAAATAAATGTAAAGAAATAAAATGAAATAATGTAAAATGGTGTGTTAAAAAACAAACGTCTAAATAGAATACCCAGAACATTTTGTGCATTTAACAATTATAATCGCCTTTATGTCAATAGTACCATTGATGGTACAAGTGATACAACTTTGTATCCTTAGTACCGTCAATAATTTGGTGTAAAATTAGTAGTTGAATTATGTAATTAAAATGTATACAAGTCATACAACAAGCTTAATTGGAAAAGATAGCATTAAGACTTTTTTTTTATTGCTGTAAGTAGCAGACGAGCAGACGGCCCACTTGATGGTAACCGGTATCCGCCGCCCATAGACTTCGCCAATATCAGGGACATAGCTAAGTCGCTGCCAACTTTGAATATAGTGCTCTCTTTAAACCTCTCCTGAAAAGGGACATGTCGTAGCGTTCGGGAAACACAGCAGTGGGAAGTTCGTTCCAGAGGCGACATGTTCGTAGTAAAAATGAGCGCTGAAAGCGAACAGTACTAGACGGCATTGCTTCCAGGTAATATGGATGAACCCCACTGCGGTGTCGAGTGGTACGATGATAGAAAGGTGACGTTGGTACCAATTCGAACAGTTCCTCGGAGCACTCACCGTTGAAGAGACGGTAGAACACACAGAGAGAGCTAAAGTCCCTCCGTGAGCTCAGTGACTCTAGCGAGTCCGTTAGATTGGCATCCCCGATGATTCGAGTACTTATGCCTTAAGCGATTTTGAGTTGATTGGTTTTTCGATATTTTGACGCCCCTTTATTTAAGAGCCTAGACTCTACCACACCGGATATAAATCCAGGAATGTACCATCATCATCAGAACTCATAAATACGTCCCCACCGAGGGGTTCGAGCCTACCCCTAGTTAGGGTGTTTAGTAAACGTACGTACATAAACGTAACGTAGTAGGCGTAAACAGTGTCAACCACGCTGTCCCAGTGAGGATTAGTCGACTTTACATACACCTTTAAACTTCTTCGCAGATGTATGGAGGTTGCCTCACGGCGTTTCCCGTCACCATACTCATGTACTTTAACAGTAACTTTGTTAATAAAGTCTTTATCTTACATAACTCGAACTGATGCATCTAATCTTATAATAAAAGTTGAGCTCAAACTTTGGCTTTGAGGTCAACTTACAATTATTATTGACGACTCTGTGACAAAACAGGGAGAAAAAAATAGCCCTTGCTGGTTTTCTTGCTGGTTCTTTCCAATACAAGGTCTCCCGCCGTAGACTTGTGAACCAATGTCGTAGCTTCTTTGACGTGCAAAAGGGATTATACGAGTATGTTATAATCTAATTTGAATAAACGATATTGCATTTGTACCTAGTACAACGTAGTAAGAAATAGGCTATCGTTTACTTTTTGGGAGGAACTTGGCACTAGAGAGCATTGATCAGTATAATTAACTTTTTACCCTTAGATTAAACCAGTAGGTAAGATGTCAAAGACTCATAGGTGGCATTTGAACAGGCAAGTTCATCAATCACCGTGAACTCAGGCATACAAAGGCCAAGATAATTGGATAATCACTGGCGGCTTAGTTGCCTACAGGCTAGTAGCTACAGGATAACAGCATAATAGTTGACCGATTTCAGCGAAAACAAACAGGATCGCATTTAGGGGAACTTTACTATAGCTACTGGTAATAAATAATGTAATTAACATTATAATCATTATTACAAAACAATTGCATAAACTACTATAGCCAATCCAACTTCTAAATGATGTTGGAAACGCAAGTGTAAAATAACGTTGGAAACGCAATTGATGTAAATCTAATGATTTTTTTTTATTTCAGTTCTTTTTCACAAAATTTACGCTGAAACACTAGAAAAGTCACAAAAATTGAGCTGTAGCCGCTTTTGTGTGTTTACAAATAACTTTTGTAACGCAATTGTTATTATATTAATTGTAAAGATGGTACTTTATATAGTTAAAATTATATTCTGACCAAAAAGTAACCCACTAACAGGTTATTTCTAAGGAAGTTTCAATTTTAAATTATAGGTAAGTACAAAAATATTTGGCTGCAATAGGCTAGATGACAAAATTTTTTTTTTGCTTTAATAGAAGCTCATTCATATAATAAAGTGAAAGAAAAAATCGGTTTTCGAATAAGTAAAAAAACAACCAAGATATATGGTATTAAAGATTTTTCTCCATCTCTTTCTAGCAAAACGGCAATTTATATGGAGTTTATATGGCCGTACTAAACAATGACGTCACGGTTGATGTCGGATCTCTCTGTCTAATCGCTTCTAAATTAACAACTTAAAATGCTTGTATCTAATGTATTTCTAAGCCGATTTTAATTCTAATTTCACAGGATTGTACCTTTTTCTACGGTATTTTAATATTTTATGACGAGACGTGAAAATTAGAATTCAGTCATCATCCCAATTACCATGGTACTTTATATACACTGTTATGCGATTTTTATCGAGTTCCAGATTTTTTCAAAAAGATATGGAAAATAAAATAACTGACTCTACATATCTACTACAGTCTATAAATAGGAATTTGTTATTTATCAATATTTAATAGAACAGCACTGAAAAATACATTTGCGGTACCGTCCCATTCCTATTTCCCTATCTCAAGCCTGGAAGAGATTTCTTTTTAGCAATAAGGCCATCTCTTTGTAAATATCTTCTTTTTTACGTAAATCTCTTTTTCAGGTAAAAAAGAAGCACACACACACACACACACACACATGACTTTTTTTCATGTGTGCAATAAAGAGTTAATTATTAAATGTAATTATTATTCAGTCATTATAAACATTAATTATTTGTATTATACTAATTTTTTTGTACTATTAAATTAAAAAGATATTGCTTCTTACTAAATTTCTTGATTCTAGGTCAACGGGAAGTTATTGGTTTTGATTCCCTTGTGAAATCGCAAAATATTCGAAATTATGGGGCACGAGTGGTTATATATCTTGATCGCGTTGACTTACAACATTGACTTTTCACAGCTGAAAGAGCTGTAAAAATGCAATATAAATTTTAGTTCGATATCCCTACGCATTCCTGTGAAACAGTGTTTTGACGGACAGACGGAATGATGGACAGCGAAGTGATATTAAAAGCTCCGTTTTTCCTTTGGAGGCAGGGAGCCTGAAAGAGGAAGCCAAACAATACAAAACATCAAAAAGTATCAGTATTTTTACCTACTTAAACAAAGTGAACCGTTATTAAAGAAATAAGAACCATGATCTACGTTCGTGAGCGCCAAGCCTGAGAATGTCGTGACGGAGACACTTAGAGAGACAATTGACATTATTAGAAATTATTTGTCTATTCTAGGCTTTCATTTCTGCCCACCTACATAGCAATAAAGTGGGCGTTCGAAATAGGGTGGGGAGACGACGAAATTAAAACCATATATTAGACGCCAACTAAATTGCGCTAAAACGCTTTTGGAGTATACAATAGTCGACCTAAATACGGCCCTGTGATTATCGGAACGACGAGGCTGATTGTAATTTGTCGGATCGCTGTACCTAAACGCTTGCGGAGCACACTTAGTACCTACTACAATAGAAGCATATTCCATAACCTGTCGAGGTTTGTATCATATTATAATGACAAAACCACGTACACAACACTTAGTATTTTTATATGTATCTATCCCAAGGATTTTAGTATAATTTACAAAAAGTGGTATTACTCACAAGTCCACGGACAAGCAAATACTTGTTAAGAAATTAATAGAAAATCTAAAAAACTTGCATAAAATCCTTAGTTCCATAAAATTCCTTAGTTTTATCCCCTCTTGATTATAGTATTAAAACATGTTTATTAAAAAATGATACGAGAGCTAGTAAGCTGTCAAACATCATTACTTCTCTTAACTTACGCATATTACAAGTGTCAACTCCAACTCACCACTTTCCTAATTGTAGGCCTTCGTTGATTGATTTAATGATTGTTTCTGATCCTAGCCGTATTGCTTCACACGGTCAGCTGGCCGCCCCTTTCTCGCACCACGATCTTATTTATCTCACGCTTAAAGTGCGTCCTCCCAAAGCTAAGCGTAAGGTGCCCAAAGCTAAGCGTAAGCGAATTACATCCATATGCTTAAAATTGCGCTGAAGTAGCGCAATTTTAAGCATATGGATGTAATTCGCTTGAGGGAGGACTTGAGGCGTATTGAGTGGACTCCCGTTTTCAGCTCAGTTAATGTTGATGATATGGTCGATGTATTTACAAAAAAGCTAACTCAAATATACGACATACATGCTCCAGTGCGCCCAGTACGAGTTAAGCACCTGCCTGCCCCATGGATTTCACCACCCATCAAAGCTGAGATGATGAAACGTGATAAAGCCAAGCGTAAATTGAAATCTCACCACAGTGATGCTGACATTGCTACTTACAAGAAATTACGTAACAGGTGTAACAGACTTTGTAGAGACGCCAAAAAATCTTATTTCCACTCTAGTATCAGCAATATGGACCAAGCTCAAAGGACATGGCCCGTTTTAGTATGGGGCTGTGCCCCAACACGTTACAGCGATCATTTATGTGTCAAATGAAAGCTAAAAATATGTCATTTCAAAATATATGTGCCATTTTACATATAAAGCAGCGGTTTAAAAGTTATAAAGCAATTAATGGCATAACCTCAAAAACCCAAAAAAGCGTGAGTTGCACGGACTAACTTTTTCGGCAACTTACTGTCGATATAAACAGTGTCAGTTATCAAAATAATTATGTGATTTGACAACTTTGTAATCTCAACACTGTCAGTTATCAAAATATATTGTGATTTGACAACTTTGTAATCTCCGGCCTAAGTTAGATTAACTTAGTACCCACCAAGCTCCTTAATAATACCTACCTATCCCTGTTGCTATATTGAGATTTTTTATAGAATTAATTAATCTCAAGATAGGCCACATTCTACTTACACTTTTGATGTTTCTATGAAGAATCATTATCAAAACTAGGATATAACCATAATGAATCGTTAGTAATGAGGAATATTTCTAGGTTCTATTCATCAACTTCTGCTATAGTGAATGATGACAAGTACTAACTTAATAGAAACGTTAAAATATGGATTTTTGAACAGTCATGTAGCTAAATGTTGAAAAATGAAACAACAGATTTTTTTTCATATGTTTATTGTGACTAAAATATTGTTGAGAAATGACGCTGGGGGAGTGATATTTTCTTGATGTTTCGCCCAGCCCAGGTTCCATACTAACACTATAACATGACAGCAACAGCAACCTTCTGTATGGTTGCCCACAATACAAAATCAATAACATCATAATAATATACAATCAAGACAATTGTGTGCAGTGGACTGGGCTTCGACAAGCACATAATGAAAATATATGCTACGGCTAACATGTCTACACTTCATGCATGCTCAAATATAGCATGTTGCTTTTTACAGCTTCTGCAACACCTGCAGGAGACTCCAGCCCCCTAACCATGATAACTCAAAACAATATTAAAACCGCACTGAGAGCGGGATGACGCTATACGCAGTAAGAGCGGTGTCTCTGTTTCATTATTGTTTTAATCTTGCTATAAGCGATCATGGTACGGCCCCAGTTCTGAACATATCTCGACTGTATCAAAGCCTTTCCAAAAATGACAGTGTAGTAAGGCATTTCTTCACTCATGCCAATCATTTACAAACAAAGGTTGCCTGCATATACATTAACTACGAGGAACATAAAAATTATGTTCTCTAATTAGTTTGTAGTAAACTCAAAAGATAAAGTTACTCGCTTAAAAACCAAGGAGACTGATTACAATTTCGAAGATGGAATGGTGTGATGTATTTGCAGCTCTTCTATATGTATAATGGCATATTGACTGATGGTTCAGGAATTTGGTCAGGAACAGCAATATTATCTGTGGCCCACAGACAACAGAAAGCAGTTGAAGCATTTTCAACAACAATAGGTGCTGCTGGGATATTGTTGTTATCTTGTCCAAAAACACCCCTTCGAATATCTTGTTCATGTCTTCGATTTGCTATAACCCAACAATTATGGCATAATATTTCATAGACATTCTGTTGATTCTGAAACAAAATAAACATATATAAGAACCAAAAAATGCAGATAGTGCCCTGGTATAAAATAATGTTTAAGTTAATTAATAGATCTCTACACTTAACAAATACACTATCATCATTATGATAATCAAAAACAAAACCATAGTTTTAATATCAACATAAAATATATTTTATGGTAATATTCAGATACACTAACTACAGTATCAAACATGTTTTTAGTAGACCATTGACGCATATGTCAATGATGATGATGTATGAGTCAATGTAAAAAGTTCATAAATACAGCGCTGGCAGAATTGTTGTCACAAGATAACACATTGCCATTAACAAGAGAAGAAGTTCATAAATAAATGAAAAGTTGAACTAAACAACCAGTAAATGGAAAACATCATATTATTAAGCATTGTATAATACATACCTGTGTTGGTCTAGGCCATGGAAAGTAATGATGAGTCGTTTTTATTTAGATTGTGGCTCCTAATCTCTGACGACAGACCGTCCCCAGCCTGCACAAATATGTGCATGGTCGAATCTTCTGGGCATATTTCTATAAGCTGGAGACAGCACTATATGTAGCATGCTCTGCGTAGTTAATTGTCAGAGAGCTCCTGAAAATATATTTTTTTATAAATATATTTGATTTTTGAGTATAACAAAACCCTCTTTGTATGTACCTAGTAATGAAACCTTTGATAGGTTATATTTTATGTATAGATATTGATAAGAAGTATAATGATCTGTACACTGACTTGCATTGACAGTATGGCCAAAGGTGCGAAGCTAATTGGTACCTAATTATTCCTTATTTAATACAGTAGTTGTTAAATAATAGCACTTGTCTGCCTAAAGAGGCACTAGACTAGATCACCCAATGCTAAACCAAGTTACTGGGGGACCAATGGTGTTGGTATCGCTTCCTTTAGATATTTTGTGAATTTAGAGGAATCACTGTGTCTCAAAAAATGTAACTAAGTTGGTAAGTACTCACTTGGATTGCTAGCCACTCCACATTTGTTGTGGGAGGTTAAAAACTTCATATCTTTGGATGCGTTGTACGCATATTCCACAATTAGCACATCGAAATATGCTTAAGTTCCAAATCTCAAAACTCCAGCTGGAATCAGAATTATGAAAAAAGAAAGCAGTCGAACGAAACTAAAACCACAAGCAAAACACAGCGAGTCACGTGACAGACAACCCAGAGTTGCGTTCCGAGGGTCAGAGTAATGCAACCGAGAGTGTTTTTCACACTCGCTCCGAGGTTCAGAACGGGTCGGTTGCTATCTTTTTTTTTAGTTTGTATCTTGCCGATCAAGATCAAGCAAAGGGCAAAATATTACTAATCCTTACTATGAAATTAACAGTAAATATCCATTTTTCTGCTTAAAAATAATTACAACACATAGAAATCACTATATTTCCCTAGTATTAGGCTTAAAAGAGTTCAAAGTAGTGTTATTTAATAAAATAATAAATAATTAGCGTATTTTTGACATCGACATTGACATAAAATCTGTCAGAGTGTTTTTTACCCTACGCTCGAGTTGGTTGTTTGGTTGCATCACTCGAAGCTTCTGAACGGGCACAGAGTGTACTAACCGCCTGTTAGAGCGTTTTTTACCCGGAGGCTCTGAACGGGTTGGTTGCTGTCAGAGTGCACTCGGAGTGCACTCGAGCGTAGGTTCTGAACGCAGCTCAGACAACGAGCCGAGCCGCACTGCCGCATCTGCATGAAGCTGTTCCACGGTACTTGTTCTTGTTACGTTCGATACCAGGAAGTTACATCGATCTTTTTGTTGCGATATCAATCAAATCAATCTATACCTACTAATAGTATAAAGTTGATGAGTTTGTTTGTTTGGTTGAACGCGCTAATCTCAGGAACTAGGTACTGAGTCAAATTACAAATTCTTCTTTCTTTCTTTTTGTGTTGAATAGTCCAAAAGGCTATTTAAGATAGAACATTATTTTCTGACCTCCACGCGAACGAAGTCACGGGCACAGCTAGTCTATCAATCCTACAGAATAAAGTTATAGTAGAGAAACTGCTCTCTTTATGAACTCTTTAGGATATACAAATCTAATATTGAAAAAATCGAATCCAAATCAACCTACCAATGAATATTATTATTCAGTACTTACTGAATAATAATATTCATAAAAGTTGGGCCGCACATCAATGTGCCGCAACACTGCGTGTGAGAATTTGTAGAATTATTACGGATTGATATGGCCTGTCTGTATGCGATATCTTTAAGAAACCTATTTGCACATAAACTACTATAAACAAGTGCGATAATAGGGACAAGAATATTTTGATTTCGGTTTGTGATTTATGAGCTTACGTGATAAAAGGGTTGTTTTTCAGTCACGCTGTCAAGGTTGGACCACGTTGTTTTTGCTTCGTGAGTTGGACTGTTGGCCTATGTTAAGCCTACTGCTCGGCCAACCGGGTACCTATTTATCTCATATCTCTGTATCTTTAGACCGGAACAGTCTGGCGATACGCGCTAGGTATCGAATAACAAAACATTTCGTAAAAACAACTAACCCCTAATTACTAATTAATGTTGTTTAACGCTTGTTTGGTTGCACAGTATTGCATAGTGTTTTGTCCCTTTCATGCTTATGTCAAACTGCAATAGTGTGACACACTCATCCGCTATACAATCTTTATTAGTAAGGCTGTTAAAACTTTACTAAATATTTACATTTTCTACCGAATATTGCTTTAATAAATCATGTTATTGGTTTTTAAAACTTCAATGAGTAGTATCGATCGATAGAGTAGATATCGATACCTCGTGAGTATCGGAACGCCGTCCCTAAAGACGGAAAGAAGATGGACGAATGTCCCAAAAAACTGGTTATTATTTTTTGTTTACTTTTCTTCCGGGGCTTTTACAGTTCTTTATTATATCTCAAAAATATTTATTAATCATATAAGGAATTTTCGGATATGTCTCATCTGTGTAACGGTCTGGGGCAGAAACGGGCCATGTCTTTTGGAGGTTTCTAAAATCATTTGGTGTGGGCAAGCCTACGGATACCGCTAGTGGTTCCGTGGATCTCAATGCTCTCAACAGTAATTTCTGTTCACCTCCCGTTCTTCTCAATTCTACTACTAAGTCGAATTCCCTTGACTTCCTCTCAAGTCTTGACCCACCTAACATTCCTTCCTTCTCTTTCAGTCCTGTGTCAGAGGACTCGGTGGCGAAGAGTATCAAGGCTCTTTCTACTAAGGCTGTTGGTAGTGATGGACTTAGCCTTGGCATGATTCTTCCGGTGCTGGAGGACATTGTCCCTATTATCACTCACATAATCAACTTCTCTCTAACAAACAGTGTCTTTCCTGAATCGTGGAAAAAAGCTTATGTTATACCTTTGCCAAAATCTGCAAATCCGACTTCCTTCTCAGACTATCGCCCTATTTCCATACTCCCTCTCTTGTCCAAAATCCTTGAGTCCATGGCGCACCGACAGCTTTATTCTTTCTTATCGACACACAGCCTCTTATGTCCATATCAATCTGGTTTTCGCCCCTCGCATAACCACTGGAACGCTCGCCACGCGAAGCGTGGTGGGTTTCAAAAGCAAAAAGTAGTATATCTCAAATATCAAAGGTGCCGCCATTGCGGAATGACTCACCCGGCGCGTACGGAGTGTTCAAAAAATTGCGGAGAGTGACATATACTGTCTACAAGAGAACAAAAAATACGTATGGAAAGGTAATTTAATATAGAAGGAACTTATAACAGTTAATTAGATAAGGATTAATAATTAAATGAATGAAGCGCGAAAATGTTCGGTAGGTCGCGGAAGACCCGATTTTTTTAAAAAAATTTTTGCACAAAAACTATTTTATAAAACTTTAAATAACCATATATATTATTATAGCCCTATTCTTGAAGATTATTTTGATATATAATAGTTTTGGGTAATATTTTTAATGAAAAAAGAAAAAAATAATAAAATCGATTAATTACGTAATTATATACGCGAGATGCGCACGCGCGACCTCAAATTTAAAAAAATTGCAAAAAATAAATTATTGTGTCTAAAATTAAATAAAAAATACGTATGGAAAGCTAATTTAATCAGGAATGAACTTATAATAGTTAATTAGATAAGGATTCATAATTGAATGAATAATGACGAGAATAGTAACTAAAGTGCTTAAAATTTCAAAAATACTCACTTTTTGAAAAAAACGTTTAGTGTGGCAATATAACACTATAAACTATCATAAACCATACATAATAATGTAGCCCAATTCTTCTAGTTTATTTTGATATAGAACACTCTACGAAAATACTAATACAGACTAAGTAAGTACGCAATAAATCTCATCGGTCATGGAGTAAGAAACGTATGGATACGGCCAAGTAAGTTAAACCGCAGACTATGACAAATTTATTTCAATCTAAGACTAAAAATAAATTGGACATGACCTGTCAACTTATGAAAGAGACTATTGACAAAGGAATAAAGCCATAGAGAAAATATTTTATTTTTCGCGATTTTTTTATCACACCGCGCGGTTTTACGCAAAGGGAACTGGGTACCATAGTACCCAGGTCGATCGAGAAGATCGAGATTTTGGGGACTATAGTCCCCACGGACGTTCCAGTGGATAGCACGATGAGTGCTCTGTTAAATGTGACAGAAGATATCCGTATAGCCATGGATGAGACTAAACTCACAGCTTTAGTTCTTTTGGACTTCAGCAAAGCCTTTAACTCAGTTGACTATAACATTCTTCTTGGTACTCTTCGTTTAGCCAACTTATCCCCGTCTACCATTCGATGGTTTCGCTCTTATCTATCAGGCCGCCAACAGTGTGTTAAGCACGATGACTATACATCCGTTTGGTGTGACTTGACTGTAGGTGTACTCCAGGGCGGAGTTCTCTCTCCATTACTTTTCTCCATATTTATTAATAATATCTCCTCAGTTTTACATAGCCGGTTCCATCTGTATGCGGATGATCTACAAATCTATAGTCACTTTGTATTAACTGACATTGGGATAGCTATCACGTCACTAAATAAAGACCTTGCAGCTATACAGTCATGGGCCCAATCTTATGGTCTTCTTGTAAACCCAGCTAAATCTCAAGCCATGATTGTAGGCAGCAGTAGATTGAGAAGTAGGCTAACGCTGGATCATCTACCGCCGATCATTTTTAATGGGGTTGCTATTGCGTACGCTAACAAAGTTAAGAATCTTGGACTGATAATGGACTCTGAAATGTCATGGAAACCTCAAATTGACAATTTGAGTAAGCGTATGCATTACTCCTTCCACTCTCTCAAGCGACTTCAATACTTTCTCCCATTTAACACCAAAATTATGCTTGCGCAAGCTCTATTGCTCCCCATTCTGGATTATGCAGATGTATGCTATTTGGATTTGACTGAAGAGCAGTTGGATAAACTCGAGCGTCTGCAGAATCTGGCCATACGGTTCGTGTACGGACTTCGGAAGTTTGACAGAATTTCCCAATACCGATCCGCATTAAAATGGCTTCCAATACGCGATCGAAGAAATATGCACATACTTACACTCCTTTACAAAATCCTAAATGACCCCCATGCCCCTCCTTACCTGCGTTCCCGCTTCCATGTTCGTCCGTCTCCAACGCGTTCTATGCGTTCCTGTCGTTCCTTAGTCCTTGATCTCCCTAAAACCAATACCAAGTTTGCCTTTCGGGCATTTGGTTTTCGTGCCACCCAACTTTGGAACAGGCTTCCGGATGGCATTCAGCGGAGTCAATCAATTGCTTCCTTCAAAAAACTTTTAGAGCAACACTATCTGTCCAAGCTGTCCACCTCTTCCTAATTTAAGTCATCGTCGTCGTCATTGATATGTAGGTTATTTATATTATAATATTTATGTATAAATATATATATATATATATATATATATATAAACACCTCTTTGCACACTTAGTTGATCCAGCCACGACCCCGTACATTGCTGACTCCGCCTTTTGCACCGAATAACTTGAATCCAGTTGCGTATTTCTCCGGCGAAATGGCAACGTAGCATTCTATTATGCGATGTTGCCAAATGTATTCGTCGATAGAACCTATATTCGATACATATTTTTTCAACAATTTCATGCAATAGTGGATCCGTAACGGCTAAATTTATTAAATGCACGAAGACTTTTTGGCTCCGAATATATTTAAAAAATCAATAACTTGTGTTGATCAATTTATATACTCGTACTTCCAGTAATACTTGTTTTGATCCGAATAGGTACCGATACCGTAACGGTCGATCAATTACGAATTTATTATACCTGGTGGTGATGATGAATCTAGATATTTTATATTCGCAATGCTCCATACATTGTAAGATCCGCCTCGGTTGTAACGGTGGAGGCACGGGGGGGGAGCACCGTACACCGCACCCCGCGCCCTTTAAGCCTCGGTCTTTGCTGCGCCATTTTTAACTTCCGACGCAGAGGGGTGTTATAAGTTTGACGTGTCTGTCTGTCTGTGTGTCTGTCTGTGTGTCTGTGTGTGTGTCTGTTAGTCTGCCTGTGGCATCATAGCTCCCGAACGGATGAAGCGATTTCAATTTAGTTTTTTTTGTATTAAAGGTGACTTACGGGCGAGTGTTCTTAGACATGTTTGATGAAAATCGGTTGAGCCGTTTATAAGTTATGGGGGTGAAAGTGGGGAAAAATAACCGAATGTCTGCAAATATACTCGAGTGGGGTCTCAAATCAAAGCGGATCACGTGCACTTTATAAAATAATATGTTAGGCCCTTTAAAAAGTATGAAATAAAAATTAAATTAAAAATTTAAAACACCCCCGACAAAAAACCTCCAAAAAGTAAAAAATAAAATATGTTGATTGGCCCTTTAGTCGTCACGTCGGGGAACCGCAATTAATATATCCAGTAACGCTCTACGTATTCGGTCAGTAAGTAATTAAATAAATAGATATATTAATAACGGTCCCCCGACGTGACGACTAAAGGGCCAATCAACATATTAAATTTTTTACTTTTTGGAGGTTTTTTTTCGGGGGTTTTTTTAATTTTTGTATCTCAATTTGAACGCGCTAATTGAACTGTGCTTAGGTACGTCGACATTATTTTAAAGTCGTCATTTGAATTTGGTTTTTGAATGAAGAATGAATGAAGACAAAAATGAAGGTCAAGGTATGTATTTTATATTTAGTACCTAGTTAAGCGATTTTTTACCGACTAAAAAACGGAGGAGGTACTCAATTCGACGCCTATATTTTTTTTTATGTATGATCACGCCTAACTTTTTACAGAGAACACCGATTTTGATGATTCTTTTTTTATTGGAAAGGGTACACCCCGAGGGCGATCTCATTTAAATTTGAAAAAAAAATCCTACCCTAAGGGAAGGAAAACAGGAAATCATTGTTGATTTACTTACTAATTGTGATCAATGACCACGTATTACTTTTTATAGAGTGATCCGATTTTGATGATTCTTTTTCTATTGGAAAGGGTATACCCCGAGGGTGGTCCCATATAATTTTGAAAAAACAATTCCAACCCTAAAGGTACAAAACCGGGAGATAATTGATGATTCACTCACTGATTGTAAAATTAATAGATGAAAGTCACAAAAAAATATAATTAGGTAGTTTGCGTTTCGTTCCAGCGCCATAGTTTGATTTTTTTTCGCGGAAAAGGTTCTATTGGTTGTCATTTTTAAACTTGTTATTTCTATCTGTTCGAAATAAGGTTGTGAATCCTTGAATGGGTTTTTACTAAATTTATAGCTTCTCGTGACGGGGACTTTACAGTTTGTTATCGCTTTCAAGCTGCCATTTTTTTAAACTGATAATAATATATGCTCCCTTAGCAATTATTTGCATGTATTAACAAATCATAATAAAATACAGTGAATTAACTGCCCAATTCAATTAAGTTTGAAGGGCTGTCACTTACATTTAATTGTCAATTAAATCTGCTGTTGGTACACTGCTGGCAATTTAAACTTCGTTAAAAAATGCATGAAGATGGAAATTAAGTTAAAGAGGTACATTACCTTACCCTATTTTGAAAAAGCCCACGACTGTTAACACATTGCTATATAATCCTGTATACACGTCGTTCCAACTATTCTAAAATATTTAAATATTTTTAGTTGAACTAGGTATCCAGACCAAGGCGCAGGCGGTTGGGGAGGAGGAGGCGAGCGTTCCTGGACGCGCGCCACCAACAACTCCCCTAGCAAGCTGGGGACTGAAACGGCCCGGCCGGCTGACTACCGGTCGGGAGACACTTTTCACCCCTAGCTTGGCCGCCTGGGGGGTCGAATTTGGAGATACTTGTCGAGCCCCCCGCAGAGGTAAGTCCTAACGCCGTTCCCGATTGTGTCTCTACGGAGGTAGAAGTATCTGGAGGGTTTTTAGCCGAGTATGGGGTCTTCTACCCGAGTCCGGCATATCCTTGGGGTGTCCTCGTCAGTCGGCCCCTTGTCGAATCCGTAAGAAGGATTTTCCCTCCTAAAAAAAAAGGTATCCAGACCAAAGTTGCAGAAAAATTAAGGGCCCTACCTGTTTTGTCGAAAGTCTGTCAATTTATGGTAATATAAAGCAAAGTTTGGGTTTGGATTATGAGACATTTACGTGTGTGACTTAAAATACATAAATTGTGAATGTTGCGTGCTACCTAGGTATATTAAAAGCATGTTAGTATCTATAAGGCTTCTGGTTATTCAGAGATCTTTTTCGAGTTCCGGCTCTCGGCGCTTCTAAAAGCTTTACAAGTACAATGGAAAAAAATAATTACTCCCTAAAATACGTATTTAATGTTAATTCTGGCAAATAGAAGCACTAACATTAATTCCAAACATAATTTTGAACCATCCCAAAAGGATAATAACAGAGAGTCACTTTAGTGGCGAATTAGCGCGTATTTATTTATGTGAACGTGCGTCCACCATTCAACTGATGCGCGCGCGAGTCTCGTGTCTCAACTAAAGGATTCGATCCCAGGATAATGAATCTCGGGAACCTGAAAATTTTGGAATTAAATTTGACAAATCCCGGGATTTTCAGGATAGGATTAAAATTGATTTCTTATATTTATTCCTGAAATTAATTGAAGAATTTCTCCAAGCACGAAGTGTTCCTTCTATTTCCATCGAGCCTGAAGACGCTTTTGCAGCCTCTGCACTTATTATGTGCAACAAACATTGATTTACTACCAAACGTAGATAGAGCGCTTCATACAAAAACGCGCTTGAAATCTGTCACCTAATCGACTATACATTTGTACTCGCTGATATATATTTGAATATGCACGCCCGAATAAAAATTACCATAAAGAAAGTACCGTATTTATCGAATTCAACCTTATTCCGCATTATTACGGCAACTATTTTAAGTACAACCGTGGGAAGTTACATCATTTCAAACCTAGCCACAGATCAAACGACGTTTTGGTAATTGCTACAAGAAAATATCAACTTTATACTCTCAAACATAATGCTTGAAATTGCTTATCGCGTTGTCGCTCCAACGCATGAATGAGATAACACATCGTGATACGACGCCCGTGCGAGCGAGACGATTGTGATGTACTGACACTGACGCGAAGCAACATGTTTATGATTAAAATAATTGTTTTTGATTGGTTTTTACGAATAAATCGAATATTTGAATACATGATAAGATGTGTAATGAGTTTACTCACGCAAAATATGAAATCCTGTCTTTTTTCTGTCGTTTCTGGCTATTGTTACCACAACTTTTGAATGCGCACTTCGGCATGTTTACGTGACGACAGCTAATCACTCACTATGGAAAGGAACTGCACGAGTCGCGATTGAGCAGTTCTTCACCGGCCTACTTTTCGATCGTTCATGCGTTATCTACGTTTGGTAGTATATCAATGGCAATAAACTAAAACAAGATTAGAAACAAATCTTTATATCGATTCTTAAGCAAATCTTTAAAGAATCGTAACATTTTTGCAATTCAAATACTTAAATAATTATTAGTGAATACAAATATAAAGTAGTTACTGTCAGGTCAACTTTATTTAAAAAGGTACTGGTTAACATAATATTGATCTCTGTAGTTTTTAAGTTTTTGTTGACTTACCTTAATGTCTTACTGAGTAAATTTTTTCACAACTTAATTTGCACTTTTATAGGTCTCATGTATTGTTGAAATGCGTGGTTCGTCGAAATTTGATGTATAATCTTGTTAAATCGTTTTTATTTAAAACTTAAATTGCCAAAAGAAAATAATTTTTATTTTGGCAATTTAAGTTTTATCGGATTTTGACATTGATTACTAACTTTTTTATTGCTATTTCCAATATAAGTTCAATCCCGGGATTGGAAAAAAGGCCCGGGATTGAATCCTCTAGTCTCAACGCCCGCGCTGCTGCCGATGACAATAGCATCATACTAACCAGTATACGGTCAAATCACGCACGTACACGTACTTACTAACATACCCACATACAGTCGCACTTTTCCTATACGAGTTACTAGTCGCATGTGGTACTTAACTTAATAAACCCTTATAATTTTGGTAGGTACCTAATGGTTTTAACAAAACTAGTATATTTGTTTGGGGACGTCAGAATTTAGCTGGCATAGTGGTTCGGGGTACGTATGCATTTCATTCCAAAGGTTGCAGGTTAAAATCCACGCATGTACTAATGACATTAATAGTACATTACTGCAGCGGCCGGCAACTGAGGCATCGATGGACGAACGTGCAAATGTGGGCCGAGGCGTAGCCGAGGCACACATACGTGAGTCCATCAATGCCTAGTTGTGGTCAAGGCTTGTATAGTACTTTTCTCAAACAATGCGTGGAAATCAAAAACACAATTTTACTTTTTAAGTTCAATGACGAATAACGAACAATAATAATTTTTCACGCGCCATAATGTACCTTTGTTTTTTTTTCAATAAACAGCTTTGTTGATTAGATATTATGAAAAGCCCCTTTCGTCTAGCACCTACTTACATTTATGAGATGATTATGAATGATTCTTTGCGAGTTACTATTGTAAACATCAACACTACAATAATTACTTTATTATTTTTCGAAAACGAAAATAATATCTCTTTCGATCAACATAAAGTTTTTTATTCGAAATCAACAAAATAAACACAAGCACTTTCATGCCTACAGATGAGTGGAGCGACTGCTTATTCAGTCGCTCCACTCATTTATAGGTACTGCGTCGTCGTCGTATGCTGTTCATTATTTCACTCCTTTGTAATTGTTGGTTCTTCATTCATTCTAGTTCATTGTAACCGCTGCGTCATCGTCCACTAGCTCACCACTTACTTTACTCTTCTGTAGCTATTGCGTTGTTATTCAATGTATCATGTCGTTCAGAGAATGACAATGCAACAGCAAGTGGAGAGGAGAGACAAGTAAACCAATGGAGGACGATGCAACGACTACAGCAAAGTGCTGTGAGTGAAGAACAACTGAATGGCAAAGCAACAGCTACAACGGAGTGGAGCAAGTGAAAAAGCAACATGACAACGCAACAGCTAAAGCGGAGTGGAGTGAGTGATGAACCAGTTTTAACTCGTTGCACTTCGCTGTAGTCGTTATTTTGTCCCTTAGTTTACCAATCGCTCCATTCTGCTGTGGTTATTGCGTCACCATCCTCTGGTTCTTTTCTTATGGCATTTTCTGTAAACGATGCGTCTTCGACTGGTAATTCGCTCGCTGCACTCCACTCTAGTCGATCGCTGGGTCGTATACCACTTGCTGCACTCCGTTGTAGTCAATGCGTCATACATATTTCGCTAGTTCACTACTCAGTCGAGCATCATCTTCTAGTTCACTCGCTCCACTCCGCTGTGGCTGTTGCACCTTTGTGTACTATCCCTTCACTCGCTCAGTAACAACAGTACAAAAGGAAAGAGTCCCGTCCAAAAAATAACAAGTATTAAGGTTTGATCTGGAGTCACGTTACTCCAGACTGATTTCTTTGTGAGTTTTCCTTTTTTTAAGACAAGATTCTCTACTACTTTGAGGAGAATTTGAAATACTAGACATTATCAAGTTACTGTAGCCAGTAATATAGTAGCCCAAACGTGCCAATAAGGAAGCCCTTGGCAAATGCTGCGCCCTGATTGGCCCATTTGAATTGGATCAACAACTGCTCATACGCCAAAAAGGTAGATTTGTATAAAAATCCCTTAATTATTATTATTAGTCATCGTGACACTTGTGGCTCCGAACGGAGCTACATATTTATGGTCAGCTGGCATTGGATCAACAAAAGACACCCGGATCAACAAGTGAAAATGGATCAACAAATTACTACCTATACGGCACGTTGGAGCCACAAAGTGCCCAAAGGGATATCTATATATATATATATATATATATATATATATATATATATATATATATATATATATATATATATATATATATATACATATATATATATACATAATTATATTTGGGTATGCTATATGTATTATACTATATTTCTGTTTATTATGTATTTTTATTGTAGTTTTTGTAGTGAAGTCTTTATTGCTTTGGTGCTTCGGTGTTACCTACAATTTTAATCTCTCCAATACGTTGACAGGTTGGCTGGAAGAGATCTCTCTAAGAGATAAGTCCACCTTTGCTCACTATTGTTTGTTTTAATGTTTTGTACCGTTTTTCTATGCAATAAAGCGTATTATTATTAAAAAAAATTGTTGGATATTTTATTTCCTTTCTTTTCCTCGTATTTCCTTTAACAGTATAAACAATTATAGATCAAGTCAGACGCGTAATTATTTAATTTTAGGCCGAATATAGAATGTGACCAACAAAAACTATAAAATCATTTAGGTATTTCAATTTGGTTTCATTACAGCTTATATAGGTACGTAAATTAAAGAATGTCTGTTTTTATTCGTTCATTCTATTTTAAGACCGAGAGGGATATTGGCGTGTTAATTTAGATTTCTTAATCATAATAACTCACTTTTCTGCCTTATGAAAACTAAGTTTCAATAAAGCCAATGTTCTCGAATAAAGTCGCCCAATTAAATTCCTTTACAAATACGTTCGAAATTAATGAAACTTCTAAGATGTTGTCTTATTCACGAATGAAAGCACGCACTTTAACAAAAGAATTGAATAAAGGACTTAATATTGATAATTTCGAAGGAATATTTTCATTGTCTTCTATAGCACTGATTATTAAAATGAATTTAATAACCTGAAAACATCTCCGGCTTGAGAGCCTTATTGTAGATTTATATAAGAGAAATATTCTGTGTTTACTATCTGGATTAGGTACTATTCAACTTTAAATGAAATACTGAACACTTATTTATTATTAATGCACAAAAAAAAACAAAACAAGAATATCACATAAATAAAGACGAGTATAGAGATGCTGCTTATCTCAGGAAATTACTGCCAGCAAACCGGTGATTTACGTAAAAAGTGGTAAACAGTATACAAAATAAAAATCTATTAACATAAGTAACATGAATACAATGATAATAAAATAATTTCAACATACAAATAATAAAAATGGATAAGTAAGTATACTTACTAATATTTACAGTATGGCGTGACGAGCAGTAGTTAAATGAGCCAGCGAGACAGACCCACGTATACTGTACGGTAGAGCATTCCACAGTCTAAGCGCTTGATTGGTGAAGGAGTGGTAGTAAAACTGTATTACAGGGATGGGAACTGAGTAGGGTTTGGAGCAGTTTACCATGGGCTATTAATTATAAATAACACCAATATTATGACATACTAAAGTACCAAAACTTTTTACCGATTTAATTGTTTTATGTTTAAGGAAATGATAGGTAAATGTAATAGAAATAACAACGTAAAACTTTATATCAATGCGTATTTCCTTTTATACTCTACGAAAACCTCTAAAGGGGTGAGCAGCACAGTAACCGTATTGAGAGGTCAGATCATGTGCTGACCGGAAAATTGGATACTGTCGCCAGACAGCGGATTGTTGCCGACGTGTAGTGAAACTTGATTTAGGTTAGTGATAAAGAGGAAATATCTTTTGTCTTTCTACGCCAAGGAGCTGAAGGGTCATAAAGGGAATACGTATGAAAGTAAAATTGAAGTTTCCAGTCTGATTATTTTTTTTAATAAAACAGATGAAATATTTTGAAACTAGTTTCGGGTGATTCATTTTATGAATGTTTTTTGCGTTCTGAGATTTATACTGTTAATCACCATTAACCAACTATCTCTACTACACTGAAAGAAATTTTTAGTAACAAATAACAAACATTTGAGTAACCTATTTCATAAAAATAGTGACTTCACAACTAATGTTACTAGTAGTCAAATTCAGTTTTGTAAAAACATTTATGTTATCTATAGCCAAACAAAAATAATTACTTTCCACCAAATATATAAACCATAAGTTACCAAAGTGTTTTGAGTAAATTACTAATATAAGTGTATTAATAATAAAACTTTTAAGTAAGAATAGACCACATCTATGTTTACCATTTACGAAACTGTTTTGTTATAAATAACTGTTTCTTCAATATTAGCATCACTAAACTGTTATCATAACTAAACTATTTTGCTATCTGTTACTAAACTTTCGATTAATTATAACTAGATTCTCAGATTAGTATAGCATCAATATATTGTAATCATGACCAAACTTGTGATTAAAATATAGCTAGAGTTTCAGATTATTTACAACATCACTGTTATGTAATCTGTAACTGAACTTTTCAGTTAATAGTTACATTACTTTTAGGTTACTATAGCGGTTTTTTCCTACAGGTTTATAGCTTGTAGCCAAAACTAATAATATGAGAATTTTCAGCAAGAAAGGCAAGCGCTGTTGAAACTCCTCATATATTAATTTCGACTACAAACTTGGGACAAATTAAAAACTAAATTGATTTGTTGAAATAAGTGAGCATTCATTAATTAACAAATTAATTAATTACAGAAAACTTTTAAGTATATTGATCAACAAAAGAAATAATCACAGAACTATAAATAACTACGCCTCAACACTAGGCGCCATCCTCTTTTGGTACCCTTGTCCAAAATATTGTTGGAACTGCAGCTGGCAATGCTACCAGCGTGGTGGCATTGGAGATCGTGGTCAATTCGACTAGTGACTTGTACAATTATTATTCGAAATCGTCAAAGCGGCATAGTCCAGTAGCTCTTCATAAGACTCTGTAAAATAAAAACATGTTTAAGTTATCTGCATTAAAATAAGAAGCAAATGAAAGAAAAATATCACTGGGGCATAAACACCAGCTCCCTTATTCGCTACCTTCGGTTGCTCCGAACTCTGAACTCCGAACTGTCATTGTGATATACTACTGAGTGTATTACACATAAAACTACTCGCTGAAATAGCAATGGCAACGTGAGTTTTGTTATGGCAGGGTTTATTATAGCAGTATGATATTGTGTTCAAAATGACAAATCGGAATTGGTAATTGAAGTAAGTGAATAGCTGTGTACACATTAGTCGCACAACTGTACGAAAAACGGACTAATATTTTCTTATAAAATCAAAAAAGTTTTGTTTTGTTCACTCACCATCCAAAAATTTTAAATAGTCATTTCCAAGCCCCACAACCTCAGTTACCAGGTTCGTTTGCTTCGGGGGGGCTGCATTCATGAATACGGCATCACCATACAGTTTTGACTCTTCATGTGTACCATGATTCTTCTCTATTTTTGAGAAATATCACAAAGTTACCACTGAATGCCACTTGCTTTCTGCGAACTAGTGCGAACCGCAAGGCCGGTAAAGCGAAATAAACATTATGTTCCTGCGTGTCATGTTTGATGCAAGTTCGGGCGGGAAATTACATTTTTTTTTTGTTACACGCAGCATCACTTTTATTACCTCTGACAAAACTATTTTGTTCTGGCTTACAAAAACATTGTTGTAATCAACATTATTAATACTAGTTGGTTTCAATCAAATATTTAATTTGTTTATAGCAACTTTGCAACACGATCTTAAACAATACTATTCAGTTGTAAACAATTTTTAGCTATGGTAATAAATAGCACAATAATTATGTATGTAAAAGCTTAATTAAAGTTTAACCAACTGTATGTTAGTAAATACTCTAAGTTTGTTCAATTATAGCAAAGTACTGTTATGTTACAAGGTACCGAAGTCGAATTTGACAGTAAATAACAAAAACTTTAGAAGTTCATAACCAAAATTAAATAACTGAAATGATTTTGTAAATTGTAACAAGCCAGGTAATCTAAACATAAATGAAATTAATTTAAAAGTTAACAAAGTTTTGCTAATCTTTATTTAACTCAACTAGTTTAGTTAATTAGTTTTTTCAGTGTACCACTACCGTATTGTTAAGAGCAGTTGTGTCAGATATATTTTAATATCATTACATTCTATCTCAGCACAAATTGTGGAACGGAAAAAGTATTCAATTTATAAAAGAATTTCACGATAGCATGGCTACAGTAGCTCGTAAATCGTGTGATAAGTATACTTACTTTAAAGAAAAAAACTAAGGTCTGAACTGGAAAGAAATTACCATCCCATCAACAACATTCTATAAAAAATGCTGCCAAATCTCGCACACATTTACCGTCAAAAGTTGTGAGATCTTATCGTAGATCCACGTTCTACATATTTTTTACATATCTTTCACTGTCCGTCAACAACCTACCCAATACTTAACTTCGTTCAACAAAATACTTGACAATTATTAACAAACAGTTTCATTTCTCGACTTTATTTAACACAAATTTTATTACCAAGGAAAGAAAAAAGATAACAACTTACCTAACAATCAAACTCCACAGAGAAACAAATGCATGTTAAACACAGAAGACATTATCAGTAGATATCACCAGAGAGAAGACATAACCACAGACTTTTTTTACGTGTATGCTTCGTAAAAACAGTACTAAACTATACTACACTATATAATTCCGGGTTGGGACTAATTCTATCTCATTATACTAATAATCTAATCGGCAATGTATTAAAAATGTTCTAAGTTTATTTGTCATTTAAATATTAAGTTAAATACAATACACGGAACAGATAAAACAGTATAAGTGCGTTATAACAATATTACTATAAAGATTGATATCGTTATATTATCATACAGAAAAAGTAACATTAACCACCCCAGGAAACATTATGTCTGGTTTATCGTATCTACTTTGTTTATTTTGATAAAAACTTGTCTGGATGAAAAACAAACGAACTTACACCGTCATTCAAAGGGATAATGCTTAATTGAGTTTGCTGCAAAACTTACAAATCCAATTATGAGGTAAAGAAAAAATCAATGCAAGTAAAAGCTCGGGTGGGTAATGTGTAACCAGGGGGGTTATTGTCTATGAAAAAATCTATCGCGATCGCTTACAAGTTGACAGTCGCAGTCCATCCATTACTCCTTTATAAAAGGAAGTCGGCACAGAGTCTTATATTCACGGCGCAATGGCTGTCAAATTACAAGCGATCGTGATAGATTTTTTCTTAGACAATGGCGGCACTAGTCAAACACGGTATGTTCAAGACGCGGATTTCGATCCCCGCTCGAGAAGAAAAGTTTTTTCTTGTTATCATTTATCTTTCAATTTATTTAGCATTTTAAAAGAAAATGCGAAGTCACAAATATACAATTAGTATTTTTGCGTTATCCTAAACCCGTTTTAAAAGAAATCCGTACGGACATCTAAATTGGATGTCGATACGTTGTTACGTGTTGTATTATTCAATGTCGTAATTATCAAATTTTCTACATAGTTAATATTAGTCGTATTTATTAATTGCATTATTTCCCTATTTGCTGGCCCGGTAAAGCACTATGTATCCTTATAACCACGAAGAAGCCCTTCTAACACGATAACAAAAAGTCACACAGCAGACTACACAAAGACTTGTTGACCTCTATCATTTCACGAATACCTCAGACAAGTGGGAGCGTAGTAATGGAATGAAAGAAGCGGATAATGAGCTATCACGCACAGACAATTTTTTATAGAATACAATAATACACTTCTTGTGTACTCTTGTCTTATATCAAACAAACTCATTTTTATTTTTGTCTTATTCACGTATAACCTACTCTTGTTCGCGTCTTTTGTTTTTGACATTATTCAAACTAATGTAAGGCGCAGCATGACTATTGGCGTGCGTATAAAAAAATAACTGTGGAATAATATATTGATGGATTAAAAAAATAGACTTCTTTATTGACGTCGTCGGTATCAAACGATGATCTCCTAGAAAATCTGAAAATTTGGCACCGACTTCAATATAGAAGTGTGATGCTGTCTGTCCCTATTCTTATATTATTTTTTACTTTTCAGTGTTTTTGAATTCGGTTTTATTTTTTGTAAAATATTTTTGTTTTATCTTTTTAGTGGATGGAATCATTTTAGTGAATTTCAATTTAATACCAGCTCCCCTTTGGCGAGCTGGTATTAAGGTGCAAGGTCAGGTCAAGTTCAAAAGTTTAGGATCCTTCTATCGTCAGCTCGGTTCATGACTATCAGACACAAATACGCAAATAACGTCGGAACAACATGTTGGACGTATCTATAAAATTTAAGGGTTTCCCTCGATTTTCATGGGATTACATAATCAGATCCTGACTTTAGTAACCTTGGAACCATCCTAGGAGTATACTCTATTGAATACAATAAGAGTTATGAAAATCGGTCCACAATTGGCGGAGTAAACGCGTAACACACACAAAACACGTTGAAAATACCTATAAAATTTAAGGGGTTTCCTCGATTTTTATGGGATCCCATCATCAGATCCTGACTTTGGTGACCTTGGGACTACTCCAGGAGCATACTCTATCGAATACAAAAAGAATTTTGAAAATCAGTCCACAACTGGCGGCGTAATCGCGTAACATACACAAAAAAAAAACAACATACGGGTCGAATTGATAACCTCCTTTTTTTTAAGTCGTTTAAAAATAGTGAGTTTAAATAGTAATTTTAGACAGACGATCAAAATATTTAATTTAAAATGTCACTTTTTTTGACTTTCAAACAACGTAATGCACTTTGTAGTTATTGCCGATTAATCACCTCGAAGAATAATGCAGTTTTATTGTGGTTAATAACGTATAACTCTAAACAATTAGTATTTCCAAAAATATAGGTAGGCCTTTATTCGCTTTACTATGTAAAATTTCAAACGCTCCTCGTCACACGTCACAGATATATATCTGACGTATCTAAATGAAACGCCGTGTTGTGCGGATATTCAACAATGGCAGCGAGTCAGCGACAAATCACCCTGTGATATCACGTTCCAGCTACATGGAACTGACCTCGCAAATTGGCCATAATTCGTACAATACAAGGGCCTGGACTGAGTTAAAATTGCTATTTGACGAACTGTCAGAATCCCACTAGTCTCTCAATTGAGAAAGTCCAATTGTCTAAATAGAGTTGAGTTTATAAAATTGTCAAACTCCATACTAACGAAATGTAGCGAGAGAATAGTTTGAGTACTAGCTACTAGTATTTGACGAATTGTTACAATTCGAGTACATTCTCAATTGTTATCTCTAAGAGGAAGAAAGAAAACATTTTTGACCACACAAGCAAAATAGAATACCAGACAAATACAGAAACACATAATGGCCAATAAGGACCCAACTTCAGCATAAGTGCTTATTTAATAAAATTGTCTAACCCTATACTAACTGCAAAAAGAATAGTTGTAAAACATTTCGTTATCTCAGAAATCGCTAATTGGTCACGTATAGACAGACGGCAGTATAGGGGGGATTACTCTCTGTCACACCAGAGTGTAAGGGTAAAAATCCCGCCAGTTCGATATGGCAGCACTCGTACTAAGATGGCGCAGGTACTGTACGGATTAGGGATGACTTTTAATTACATGTCCCGAATGGCGTATTGACGAGTTCCGAATTGTAGTTGACGTTTACGATTTTACGAGCAATCTTATTCGGGAACAACAGAAGACTGACAAACATTTCGAGCTCTTCCGTGTTTCAGAAGGCAGTCCTGCGTCTGATTTCGTCCCGGTTGTGTCGGCTAACAGATCCGTCGGACATGCGAGAGAAGAATAGAGAATGCACTTGTGTGTGCGATTATAATATTACTTACGAGACACGTAGACATTGGCCGCCGTGACCGAATATCGGTCAAGTACGTACAGTAGGTACATACAATTTAAACAAAAGTAGCGACAATTCAGTAGTTACAATTTCGAGGCGTTTCTCTGTGAATGAACTATTTAATATTAATATGCAATAGCCGTAGTGTTTGTATTTGGATCGAGGTGGAAGTCGAAAAGGTGCAAGATTATGCAAACGTCTATTTAATTCAACGTGGCTAATGGTGGTTTACATTCTGTTATGAATATGGAAGCAGCGTCACCTACTATTTAATGTTTGATTAAACACAAACATGCAATAATATTTCTTGAAGGACACTTACACTTTAGCGCGATGTTTATATAATACGTCCACTTTGGTTTATTTAATATTGAATCCATATAAGCATGTAAATAAGATAAACTAAACTTCATCAAATTATCATCAATTCAAACATGTGGATAGAGTTTTTGATTTGGTTCTTAAAGATTTGGAAGCGTTTGCAACCGGTCCGAATGAGGAATGGTTTTTGACACAAATTAAAGACAATCGCTTCGAAGCGTATATGTTATGTATTTAGTCTCTTTTGTGCACTTGTAATAAGTGCAGTGCTTGCCCCGCTAATGTTTGCATTGACGCACTTGTAGTCGTTTGGATAGCCCCGAATATGTTACTATCGTTTTATTGATTTGTAGTTTATTGCAAGTAACAAATGTGGGGAACAGTACTACCGGGAGCTGAAGGAGGATGATGCCATTAGACGCCTCATTGCCTTTTCCAGAACGGCAACGGATCACGATGTCGTCGATTATAACATGAAAATGGCTGTCGGAGCCCAGACACGCGCAGCGACATAGGTGCAGATAATTAACCGCCTCAACCCGAATCCCTCTAGCGGTAGTCCCATTAGCCACAACCTTAGCAAAGTTATAAGATTAAAGATTAAAATTTGATATAAGTATAGACATAGTTAATTAAATAGTTAAAATTGATATATCCATAGATAAATAAATGTACCGTATATAATGTTTTGGGAATATGTGAATATATATATCTTTGTGTATGTATCTATATGTATATATGTGTATGTACATATATGTATGTGTATCTTTATATGTTTGATTATATACATAAGAACATGTAGAATAGTTCAATTTTAGGGGATGCGCAACTCACCCTAGATATAAGAGTAGTCGGAAATATATAAGAACACAATAGATCAGTAAGAAAATAAAAATAACAAAGGCACGGACCACGAGTCTGTGGTGATTATAACTAAATTAAAAAAAAATGTGGGGACCAGACATAAAAAGAATGAAAGATTTTGCCTCTTTTCTTCTCGTTTGTTTGGCGGTGAATCAATAAATTCCTGGATAGGCATCGGTATTTGCTCGCAGGATTTTTTTAACTACTTCAAATTTTGTGAAATCTTTTTGTACTTAATCTATACTAATATTATAAAGCTGAAGAGTTTGTTTGTTTGTTTGTTTGCTTGAACGCGCTAATCTCAGGAACTACTGATTCAAATTGAAAAATTGTTTTTGTGTTGGATAGTCCATTTATCGAGGAAGGCTTCAGGCTATATAACATCACGCTACGACTAATAGGAGCTATCAATGACAAATGTTGCAAAAACGGGTAAAAAATATACGGCGAAACGTAGTTCGCTGGCACAGCTAGTATGAGGGCAAGACAGCATTGTTTGGGATCGTTGGTTTTTTGTTGCAAATGGAAAACTTATTTGTCAAATGTGTATAAGAAGTCGTATCAACAAGAATTCGTATCAATATTATTTGTTCGTAGCTCTCTGAAGTTAAATGCACAACACAACAAAATATTGCCAAGACTCGGGAACTCATCTATTAAATGGCAGGCTTGGTGTGCTTTCTTATTTATGACATCATCAACCCATCTTGGGCTTACCTACTGCTATTACATACAGTCAGGGAAAGGCACATAAAAACATGACGTTTGGCCGTAAACGTAAGAGGTCAGAGGGCGAATAAATTATGAAGGCTTTGCAATCTAAAATACACTTTTAAAGAGATTCAAGTACATCTTGCAAGGATTTTAAGAAAACAAATGCGTATAGTTCTTTTGTAATTTTAATTGCGCCTTACCTTTATTACAATAGCTGTTATCCTTTATCTGTTCGAATCATTTTTGTAAAAAGAGCTTCAATAAAGTTAAGGTACATTTCAAAAAAGTGTTATGTAGGAGAAAATGTTATAGAACTTGAAAGAACAATTTACAAAAATAACGTTCCAGTCATTCCGCTTATTGTCACTTACTTCCATCGCTTGATCGAAATACAGGACAGCTGGTGGATACAAAATTGAAAAACCTTTCGCGAGCCCGCAACAGTCATCAATTTGACCAAAAATACCAGAGCGACTGTTACCCAAGCCATTTCAGTATTGATGTCTCGTCGAGGTTTGGAAAGCGATGCTATTTTTCAACACGCTCCGGTCAAATGCCCAACAAATGGTTGTGCGTAACATCAAATAATTGAAATTGAATCCTTTATTATAAATCTGTATACAGGATGTCTCAGATAAAAACCCTCACTTTTTAGAATGTTTGGATAAAAATAAACATGTTTACAAAATATGCTGCATCAGAAACCTGAAACTTGGAAAAACTACACTGAAAAAATATTATTTTAGCAGAGTACTTTTTTGGCTCGGTTACAATCACATCGGTAAATTTTAACTAAGACTTAACTAAAAATATCTAAGTGAACTTGGTATAAAGCAGACCTGTGTGTATTGCTAAATATTCTTGTCTAATAACAAATAAAACATTAATTATTAACAAATACCTTAATTGGTAAATTTTAACACTTTCAAACATGATCCAAAACTATTAAGTGATTTTGTCAACACTTAATAAGTATGCTGTTGTTTTTAAACAAGTTATTTCAATTGGTTGATTTTTACAAACATTTTTATTTAATAATAGATGAGTAGAACTTATTTGATTCCAACCTAATTGTTTATTGATTTTAATCGAGTAATTTTTGGTTGATTTTAAGACATCAACTGATCTATTGATATATAAGATGAATTCATTAATTCGAGTCATGTTACTTATTTCCTTTTAAATGAGTAAATATAATCGGTTAGTTATAGCAAACTACATTATTGCTAAACTATGTAACAACCGAATTACCTAATTGGGAATAACCTTTAGAGAAATCAAAAAGAGGAATAACCGCTCTGCTCAGCTAAAACAACAACACAACCACGGTAAATCGATCTCGCACCCACTCATAACCAGAAACTCACTCGCGCTAGTCACTAGTGTTTTGTGAAAGAAGATCTGTAAACATCAACATATCTGAGTCATCGCTGCATTACACGAAATTGGAACATCGTGCCGTCATAAAATTCCTCGTAAAAAAGGGGAAAACGGCAAAGGAGATTTTTGAAGAAAAGTCTGCAGTTTATCCAGAATCTGGACCATCGTCCTGCCACAGTCAAACATTGGACAAGTTGAAAGAACACCCCCCCCGCACCGCACCGCCGTCACAGACGAAAACATCGCCAAAGTAAAAAAAACTGTACTGGAGGACCGTCGAATAAAAATGTGGCAGATAGCAGAAGAGTTGGGCATCAGTAACCCTTTGCACATAAATAAAATTAGAGCACGTTGGGTTCCAAAAATGCTCACGCCGCTCGATAAACAGCATCGAGTTGAAACTTCTATGGAGTTTATCGACTTGTGCAATGACAATTTGGACGAAATTTGTAACCGTATTGTCACCGTGGATGAAACGTGGATTCGACAATATGATCCAGAATCTAAACAAGGGAGAGAAGCCGCCAAAGAAGTTTAAGGTCGAAAAGTCGACTTCGAAACTCACGGCTACTATTTTTTGGGATTCGGAAGGAATTTTCCTCATTGACTATTTACCAAAAAAAACTACAATGAACGCCGCGTATTATGCAGTACTTATAAAAAAAGTACGCAATCTTATTGTGGAAAAAAGAAGAGGGAAAATTAGCAAAGAAATTCTGTTTTTGCAAGACAATGCGCCAGTCCATACGGCGCGAATTGCGAGGCAAGCCCTTCGAGAAACTGGCTTTGATGAAGTGAATCACCCATCCTACAGTCCAGGCCTAACTCCCAGCGCCTTATTTGTCTTGAAAAATTTGAAAAAAGACCTTCGGGGAAGAAAATTTGGGGATGATGAAGAAATTAAAGCTGTCGTGAACAAGCATTTTGATTTCAATGATTCATCTTATTTTTTTAGTGGGATACAAGCAAATTGGCTGAGAAAACCGAGTAGCTTTGCAGCAGTTACCGAGTGAACTGGTTGTAGCAATCCAATAAATTGTTTGAAAAAACCGAGTAACTTTGCAGCAGTTACCTAGTGAACCGTTAGTAGTAACTCAATAAATTGGCTGAGAAAACCGAGTAACTATGCAGCCGTTACCGAGTGAACCGGTTGTAGCAACCCAATAAATTGTTTGAGAAAACCGAGTAACTTTGCAGCTGTTACCGAGTGAACCGGTTGTAGTAGCCTAATAAGTTGTTTGAGAAAACCGAGTAACTTTGCAGCAGTTACCGAGTTAACCGGTTGTAGTAACCTAGTAAAATTGGCTAAATGCAGTCGATTTTACTTTGTTGTTACTAATGAATGCTACTATGTTATCAATAAAGAAGTGTTATTAACAAATTGTAACGGTTAATACTTATCAAGTAATGATAACAAAGTTGACATATTTGATTTTAGCTACAAACTTTGCAGGCGTTATATTGACAAACATGCTGGGTTATTTTCAACAGTATTTTATTTATTTTTAACCCTTACGTTTTTTCCGTGTACATTTAAAAAAAAAGACTGTTTAGATGTCGTGGATCGTGTTTGCTGGCGAACCGTACCTGCTGGATTTCTAGCGGACAGGCAACACATCGGTCGGTCAGGCAACACCTCGGAGCGTCGGTGGCGTTGTGGTCTCGGGACTGGACTGTGCTCCACCATAACCATAACTGGTTGGGCTAGGCTCGTGCCCCTTGGTGGGGACGTATATAATTGTATACGTTTATATTCTATATACATCACAGATTATAATCTGTGATGATGAGGCAACACCTCAGGGCTGTTCTGTTGTCCGAAGAGGGAACCCCTCGCCCCGGGGAGTTCAAGCCGGAACGGGAAGTGTCACACGCCCGGTCTTTATATACGGTCGCCCTGATTCTCGTTTTCCTTCTAGAAGTTTTCTCATAAGTTCGCAAAGTTCTAGAACATTCGACACTTTTCTATATTTCTTTATCAGTTTCCAGAACTTTTCAGTGGGATCGGGAACTTTCTAATACTTTCGACGTTCTTCTACAGCTTCTGGAACTTTCTCGAATATTCGCTACTAGTGTTCTAGAATGGTCGACTTTATTCCTGAACTTTTTAAAGTTTCGCAATTTCACTTGATGTTCGAGAACCTTTTACGACGTCATTCACGAAATCTACAACTCGGAGCGCGAAAACAAAATGATTACGCGTCCGTCGTAAAAGTGTAAATCTTACTTACTTTTTACAAGCTTTTATTTATTTTCACCTGTCCGGTGTCTGTAATGAAATTGTGCAAGCTAAATTTGACTGACTTCTCGATCTCCGATTGAGCTCAAATTTTGCATATTGTGTATATCGCGTGACAATGCAATATTAAGATGATATAAAAGGTTGTATTTAAAAAAGTTTTTTTTATATAATTTTACTTGTTGTAAATAATCTGATGAAAACGCTCAAAGTAAGTCATTATCATAACTTCAGTCACAATGAGCCCCCTCCTTTTTTTTCTCGGGGGGAAATGCGTATCCGCACCGTACTTAAAAAAGTTTTTTTTAAATATAATTTTACTTGTAAATAATATGATGAAAACGCTCAAAGTAAGTGATTATCATAACTTCAGTCACAATGAGCCCACTCCTTTTTTTTCTCGGGGGGAAATGCGTAACCGCACCGTCCCCGCCGTTGGCTAAACAGCGAGCGTGTGTGTAAGGTCCACACTGCGATTCCACATGCGAGGCGTCAGCCCCCCATTCCGCTTCGCCGCGGAGCATGGCCACAACCATGCAGCGAGAGGTCTCCACCTCCCAGCGCAACGTTAAGCTCGCTACCCTGGAGTCGCCAGGTTGGACACATCAATAGGGTGAGCTCGGCAGTGTCGTCGGTAGCGTCGCAGTGGTGACACCGCGGCATTTCCTCCCGACGCGCGACTCAGTGCAGGTAGTGACCGAAGCAGCCATGCCCGGTCAGTACCTGCACCATGCGGAACGTGAGGCTGCCCTGCCGGCGCCCAACCCACTCCCCCAACACCGGACGAATCGCGTCGATCGTCCGGTGGCCGGCAGCTAGGGAGGCGAGTGCCTCACCCCATCGACGCAGAGCCTCCCTCAGCGCCTGAGTACGAATCCGCTCCACTTCCTCATGAGCGGATCGTCCCCGCGTTCTCTAACGGCAACCCGATGTGATGTCGATACACCTCCGCATGGATGCGTGCATCGACATGGATGCGTGCAGGCCGCGCCATGGCTGACCGTGCGATAAGCTCGAACGGCCCAGGTTGCTATGACCCTCTGTGGACGTCGCAAGAGGGCCACCGTTCGGGGGGGAGGCACTCCGCCCATATCGGGGCTCCGTAGAGTGCCGTCGAGCATATCACCCCATGATACAGTCGACGGCATGCCGATCTTGGTCCTCCCACATTAGGGAGGAACAATGAGTTCACTTCTGGCTATTGACCTAAGAATAGGTCCGCTGCGGTTTGAGAGAAAATTAAATAAAGTAACACAATCTCACGTCATAGTCTTCTATAATTGTGTTATTTCTCTTAGTAATGAAAAAATGCTAAATTAGGGGCAGTATAAAGTAGGTATTGCTTATTCTTGTATGGTTGTCTCTAAGTAAACAACAAAAGAATTCAATACCTACTATCCGAAAAAAATATCTGCCATTGGCTTTCATTTTGAATAATAAGTTCAGAACTTATTAATAATTCATAAAATCTTTCATGCTTGACGTAGTTCAAGAATGGGAACAAAAAGAGACTTAAAATTAGTTTCATTGCAAAATTTCAAACGCGAGCTTCATAGGGAAAATGAACTGAGCTGAGCTCGCTCTTCTAGATTTTGCAGATTTACGATTTGAATCAACTTAACTGCATGCTTTAGTGATGTGTAACTAGGTGTTGTAGGTGTAACAGATGGACTGGATGGTGGTTTTACATAGTGGCTAATAAGTTTACGAAACCGTGTGATTTTGTATAATATGTACTCTTAGATTCATTTATAAAATTGGATAGATGATACGAGTAGTTGTGAATGGCATAATTACATACATAAAGAGTAAAATATTCAATTATGTTGTGAAGCAATAAACATGTTTTTACCTACGAAAAAAGCAAAAACATTAACAAATTTGCAAATACAATTACAAAATAGTCACTATTGCTTGAATTTTCTTCACTGAAGTTTGAATGTCCAAATTATAACTGCTAAAATGATCTAAGCTGCTAAAGGACAAACACCTGGCACTTTACTTAAAAAATAATGTTGAATGGAAAGATGAAATAAAAATGAAAAAGAGGCATTGGGAACATGCTTAGTTCTAATTCATTTTTTCCTTATTAAAACGTTTGAATAAGTTTTTTCTTGCAAAATTGTACATTTAAATGTCACCTTTATGATAAAAAATTGAAGAAAGTTAAAAAAATCTACATTTTCGTGATTTCTAGCGATCGTGAAATTTTTATTGGGTCTAGACTATAAGAAAGATGATTAAGTTATTTTAATAAATTTATTATTTATGTACACACAAACATGATAGCAGCAAAACATAGAGAGATATAAGTGCAAATAGGTGTTGCTTATTACGTGAATTAAGGTAATTACAGCAGACACAAAAATAAATCTATTCGTAAATAATATAATATATAGAATAATAGATAATAATAAAATACATAGTATAATAAATAGTAATTCAGATATTGTGTCATACAGTAAAAAAAGTTTAATTAATGAATAAACATATTATTATTTCATTTACATAATTCGGTAGCAAATTTTGAATGCAGAGCGACGTCAAATATAAGCTAACGAAAACAGACTCACGTACTAATGGCATGTGGTTGCACATAATTATACCTCAATGTCTGGTTAGCATAGGAATGGGAACAGAACTCAGTTTTATAGGTATTAAATTTTATTTGGGTTTTAAGGCTTTTTTTCAATAAAATGGAACGGAAGTTTAGGGTTATGGCGTACAAAGCATACAAAACAAAAGTTTTAAGCAAAGGCGAGTTGGGAGCCACTTGCGTATTTTGCGATTATCAGACACGTGGCTGTACTTTTTTTGAGCTCAATATAAAACGAATGCAAAGGTTGTTTGTGAAAGGAATTTTCGTGCATCGATTCACTCAATTTTCGCTTCAATTTAAATTTTAGATTCATGTGAATGCACCGTCAGCGTAGCAGTATTTAAATCGTACCAGCTGAAATCAGAATCCATTATGGAATATGAGCACTAAGCTATGCAGTTCCACTTTCATTCCATTAAAGCCTTATTGAGTGAAAACTATGAAGTTTATTGCAATTTTTTTCAAACTATATTCTCAGTTGTACATCGAAACAGTGGCATCAGACTGAAACAGAATAAGCTTCATTACTCTTCGATGATAAATAATCGTAATGATAATAAATTCGAAGGTGGAAGCGAGCATCATCCACAATTTTTACTTAACTTATCCACCACGAACTTTTTATTACTGGAGGTAGCGTGAGGTATGTTGGTGACAATCTTAGTTTATGTGGTAGGAGTTAGCCAGTCGGACATAGATGATGCAGATTTAAATGTTATAAACAGTTGAAATCTAGTATTCTAGATCTTTCTATAATCATTGAATATGTAAATCAATTACGGCGAATACAGAAACAAAATCATAAATTAAGTCTCTTGAAATGCTGTAATAAAGCAATTTTTATAAGAAACTGCCGAAACGTGGCACGTATTCGCTCGAGGTGTCATGAACACCTTAAAGTCTTTATTGCTCGTTCGTGGAGCGTGAAGTTTATACCTATGCGATTTTAGGTCGTTATTCTGCACTCTCGGTATTTTTACTATAATGGAATGTATGTAAAGGTAAGGCTACATGGACTTCAAGCTTTTTTGAGGCTGGTAGAGCAGTGGTTTGTGCGGCTCCGACGTATCAAGCGAAATTCGCAAAAGACGGCCTTAAAGACCACTCAACGTACCTACTGGTTTTAATTAACGGTAGTACAGCTTTTTTGTTTCCACATCTAACGTCTTAATATGAAGAGATTTTTACTGTTAGAATTTGTTTTTATCGTTGTTTTTCAGTCATTTTAGGGTTCCGTACCTCAAAAAAATGTGGAACCTTATAGGATCACTTTGTTGTATGTCCGTTCGTCTGTCAAGATCTTTATCTCGAGAACGCGTGGAGGTATGAGGTCTACAGTTAACGTAAAAAAAGATACGGTCGTTTATGCCGCAAAAAACGAATATTTCGACACTCTCAAGGGAATCAAATTTTATACGGTACTTCCCGTTGACCTAGAATAATGAAAAAACGAGGTGTTATAGCACATA
This sequence comes from Schoenobius gigantellus, assembly GCA_963935595.1. Lineage (NCBI taxonomy): Eukaryota > Metazoa > Arthropoda > Insecta > Lepidoptera > Crambidae > Schoenobius > Schoenobius gigantellus. The sequence continues at coordinate 22,854,791 of OZ012553.1, read as the reverse complement.
TTGAGAAAAAATCTGAAAATCGAAAATATGTACACAGTTAGGAAATTATAGAACTTTGTATGTAACCCTCAGTGCGCGAGTCCACCTCGCACTTAGCCGATTTTTTTACAAATATTCTCAATATTTGTAAATAACATAGAATACTAAATGCGTGTTTTTAGTATGCTTTGAAATAGCATGAAATATAAAAAAAGTAAATTTAAACCCGGCTTTTAGCCGCAGGACTGCTAGACGCGTAGAAAGTTGATGTTGACGTGCAGATATTCGATATTGTTGCAACAAATTAGTCCATTGTTGTGCGGATATCCCCGGGTTAGATGTTTTTGTCTCGTATGTTTGCTCACTAATTGGTGTTATGCTATTGTTATTCGCGGTTGTTTGTTTGTCCTCAGGATTGTAGTATCATTGCGTTCCGGAATTTGGTCTTTGTAATCGACACTCTTGGTTCGAAATGATACAGGGGGGTTATTGTCTAAGAAAAAACCTATCGCGATCGCTTACATTTTGACAGTCGCAGCCCATCCATTACTCCTTTATAAAGGGAAGTCAGTACAGAGTCTTATATTCACGGCGCAATGGCTGTTAAATTATAAGCGATCTTGATAGATTTTCTCTTAGACAATAACCCACCAGGTGCGCTTTATTTCAAGTCCGGTTGGTTCGATTCACGGTTTTGCAGTTCGATTCACGAGCGTCAACGAGTTCGGCTGGGAGGTTGAATTTTTCGAGGATCATCATCATCATAATCACAGCTCATATGACGAATTTTGAGGATCTAGTGATGCAATTTTGGTTTTTGCCAGAGTCAGTTCCAAGACCAGCTTGAGTGTTTTTCGATATCTGTGGTAGTTTCGGATTTGGCGATCCAGGCGCACTTGAGGGATTTATCCTGTTCAGGGTAGTCCCCCACAGGCGTTAAGACCTGGCTCGTAGCTGGCCGAGCTGTCCAGGGGTGGTTCGGAGAAATCGGGCTTCCCAAACTCTGGATTATCCCAAATAAAGACAAGATGGACGTCGGGGTTGGTTTAGTGTGTATACTCTGCACTCTACGAAGAGAGTCCCACACACGCCTGTTAGCTAGGCACCGGTAAAGCCTACCCACACACGCTTGTCAGCTAGCCACTGGTAGGGATGGTGCGCAGCAGCATTTTTAATTAATTCGGAAATATACAGTACACAACAATGAACAACGATTTGCGTATTCAAAATTTCTATCACTTGCAGATTAAGTCATAATTATTCAGATTAATTGATATGTTCGAGTTATGCTCTTTACTACTGAATTAATAATAAAATCGCCTACAGACTATTCCCGTGTCTATCGAATCGTTTATGATGTGTACCGTTTGTATAGTATAACTCACACACACTTGCTTCGTGTTCACATACCCCGGGAGCCACTGTTATACCACCCATTATTTTATGTTTTCTTTTTATTATTTTTTAAATGTAAATTTTAAGTATAATTTAATTTACCAATGTTGCTGTGCCCTTGCAGGGTTCATGTTTGAATCAACTTATATATAAGACATCAAAAATATACAACATGACAGCAATCATATAAATAAATAAATACCTGTTACACACCTCCGCCCCGAAACTAATAAGACGAAACCTCGACACATTGTCAGGAACAAACAAAACGGTGCGCGGCGAATCGAACGTAGAGGTGTAGACGGCATCTGAGCAGATCGGACGGATCCGCACGCGACAGAGACAGCGCTATAGATAAATATCCACGTTGGAGTAGGCAAGCTCGCCAGATCTCGCGCGCCGTACAAACAATAACACGGGATAATCGTTCGGCAGTTTCGACTTTCGCTACTACAGTTCCGCGGCGGAGGTGTGCTTCCGGCATTAAAGCATTTCCACTATTTGAGACAAGCATACTTCACTAACAAGATCTACTGTGACAATAGAAGCTTAAGAAACGTTCGTTGAAGCATTGTCGGAATCAATTCAGGTCAAATGTCATAATGAGAATGAACTAATTTTGTGAGATTGCTTTTAGCTTTATTCACTGTTATTATTGAAACTTGTAACTATTAAATAGTTCATGTTATATATAGGTGGATATAAAACAACCCCCTTTAAATATAAAAAAATATTTTACAAAAAATAAAAACCGACTTCAAAAAGACTGAAAAGTTAAAAATATTATAAATAGGTACAGAGAACAACACACTTCTATATTGAAGTCGGTGCCAAACGATGATCTCCTAGAAAGTCTTAAAATTTGTCACCGACTTTAATATAGAAGTGTGATGTTGTCTGTATCTATTCTTATATTATTTTCAGCGTTTTTGAAGTCGGTTTTTATTTTTTGTGAAATATTTTTTATTTTTAACTTTTTAGTGAATGAAGTCTTTTTAGTGAAAGAAACCCTAATATAATACCAGCTCACCTTCGGTGAGCTTGTATTTAATTTGGGTTTCCCTCGCTTTTCATGGGATCCCATTATCAGATCCTGACTTTGGACCTTAAGACCATTGAAACTCGGTTAACAATTGGCGGAGTAATCGCGTAACATATACACAAAACTCGTTGGACACACGTAAAAATTTAATGGTTTTCCTCGATTTTTATGGGATCCCATTATCAGATCCTAACTTTGGTGACTATGGGACCACCCTTGGAGTATCCTCTGTCGAATACAAACAGAATCATCAAAATCAGTTAATGAACGACGAAGTTATCCGCGAACAAACATAAAAAAAAACAAGCATATATACGGTCGAATTGAGTAACCTCCTTTTTTCGAAGTCGGTTAAAAATAACACGCATAAGAACAATATATGACGTAGATATGCGAAGATCTTGTAGACCATTGTTCAAGAATCTTAGAAATTTAATTCGCGTTTTTATTAGGACTCATAACGAGATGCTTACTAAAGCAAGACACACGAGATTTCACAGCAGATACGAGGGCGGCACTGAAATTATTGGGAATCAAGGAAGTGATATGACATTATGAGTGAAAAACATGTTTATTGTTTTTCGAAGTATTCCCCTTGAAGCTTGTCACATTTTTCCATTCGACGGAACCAATTATTAAAGCATTCATTCCATTCTGAAGTTGGGGTACTCAAAATTGCCGTTTTGTAGGCGTTTATAGCTTCTTCAGGTGACGAAAATCGTTGACCACGCAATTTATTCTTAATTTTGGGGATAGTACAAAAATCATTAGGGCTTAGGTCAGGACTGTAGGGCGGATGGTCTAATAATTCAATGTCTTGCTCCAAAAATTGGTCTCGCGCCCACTCATAACCAGAAACTCATAACTGGAATAAAATGTGGCGACTCATAACCGACTTGAGGACCCACTCATAACCATGGTTATGAAATATATTTTAAACTTATAAAATATTAAATTTAGAGGAGTAACTCATAACCGAACATGAAAAAAGCAAATACCTAAACTGTGAACTACTTTGAAGTACATTTGAGACCAATAGTGCTTGCTTACTATTATCAAATCAAATCAAATCAAATCAAATTTATTGCATTCATGTGAATTTACAGGTCTTAAAAATATAGAGAACAGTACACATGAACCCTGTTAGGGCACAGCAATGATAATTAAAATTATAATCTATATAAATAAAAACATTATTTACGACTCAGTCGATCGACTATTAATAAAATACATTAATTTTAAATTATTAAATATTTTGATTATACAAATTTAATTTTTAAATGTCAATAAAATTATATTACAATTATAGAAAATTTAATATTTGATAAAAATTATATAAATTAAGGACTTGATTAAATTATTATTATACAATACAATACAATACAATATTATTTAATCCTGAATTATTTAATATTGAAAAATTCTGATAGGGAATAAAAACATTTATCTATTAAATATGTCTTAAGGCTATTTCTAAATTTATTTTCGTTCTCTTGTGTTTTTATGTCATGTGGGATATTATTATAAATTTTGACAGCCATGCCGAATGGGCCTGATTTTACAATTTGTAATTGAGTATTCGGCGGAGCTAGTTTGATCTGGGCTCGTAAATTAGGAGGCCTAGTATATAGTGGGAAAAGGTTTTTATTCCTTCTAACAAATATACAAGCCTCCAAAATATATAAACCTGTGAGAGTTAAAATTTTTTGACTTTTGAATTATAATCGGCAACTAACCATATTATCTATATTTACAATTATTCGGAGGCATTGCTTTTGTAATATAAATAACTTATATGCATCAGTACTATTGCCCCATAGTAATATTCCGTATTGAAGCCATGAATGTGCATATGCATAGTATGCGCATGTGGCTGTTTTGGCGTCTGACGATCTTTTAAGATTATACAATGCATAGGTAAAGCGGGATAATTTAGTATGTATTTTCTTAATGTGATCTTTCCAGTTCAGACTGGAGTCAATATTTATGCCTAAAAGTGGGTATGAGTTTACATTTTCAATTTTTGTGTTTTGGTAGCTATAGTTTATATCTAAAGGATGCTTTTAGTAGGGCTTAAATTGGATTATTTTAGTTTTTGTAAAGTTAATTTTTAAATTATGATCTTTAAGCCAGCTAGTTACTTTATGCATTACACTATCTAATGAATTATTCAAGTCAATACTGTTCTCACATGGAATCACCAAAGAGCGATATAGTAGCGATATAATAGTCAATACTGTTCTCACATGGAATCATCTGCAAATAGAGTGCAAGCAGTGTCCACGATTTTAGGCAGGTCGTTATTGTATATTAAGAATAAGACGCATCCGAGAACACTGCCTTGCGGTATTGACCCTGAGACGTGAGCAAGTTGTGATTTGACATGGGTTATGTTTCCTGTTTCATTCTCAAAGTGTTCAATCTCAACGTATTGTTTGCGATTTTTTAAATATGAAACAAACCAATTGTAGACGGGTCCCCTTACACCTATTCCATAAAGTTTTTGAAGGAGTATATTAAAGTGAACTCTATCGTACGCCTTGCTCATGTCGAGTAGAATTCCCACTGCATACTTTTTTTTATTAATTATATTTAGTATGATGTCTATATATTTAAAAACAGCTAATGTTGTGGACTTTTGTTTTCGAAACCCGTTTTGGTGTTCGCTAAAAATATTATATTTTTCGCAGTAAGAATAGAGGCGACTGGACATAGCACTTTCATAAATTTTTGCGAATGTAGGGAGGAGAGCAACAGGGCGATAGTTGTTACAGTCAGTTTTAACTCCCTTTTTATGTAGAGGTTTTATGATTGAGATTTTCAGTGCATCGGGGAAAGAACTTTCAAGAAAGGATTTATTTATTAAATAGGTTAGAACGGGAGCCAATTCTTTTGCACATTTCCTAATCAAAAACGGTGGTATGTCGTCATGTCCGAAGCTGTGTTTATTTTTTAGGTTACGGATTATTTTTTCAATTTCTAATGTTATATACTTGCATACTAATTTTAAAGTAGGTACTTTTTGTTTTATTATTTCATACTAAAAATAAATATTTAGTTACAGTAAACGGCAATACACAAAACATCCAGTACTTACCTGTGGTACTACTCACGTGTCCGGTAGTACTACGGGTGATTAATTTTGCCTGTAGTACTACTTATTATCTTTGACAATCAAAGAACACCATGTGGGTAACTATCTATTTTAATATTTTGTATATTATTTTGAAGAAATTAAGGAACGCTTTAATAAAACTATTTTAAAGCAAATTTCATTTTTTAACCGACTTCACAAAAAGGGGGACTTTATCATTTCCATTGTATGTTCTTTTTTTACGTTTGCTACCTCATAACTTTGTCATTTATTAACCGATTTGGAAAATTCTTTTTTTTGGTTTGAGGGGGTATAGTTCTCGATTAGTCTCATTGTCACCAAATCCGGGATCGGGCAACAAAAAATACCCGTAGTACTATACTAACAGTAGTACCATCGTTGTACCACGGGTAAGTACTAAATAAATCCTAGTGCAAGGAAGACATAAATAGTTTCTTTCTCTTTCTTCAACAAAAATAACAATATTGAGAAGTGATTGATAATTAGTTTGTCCTGATAGCTACATCTCATCTAATCTTTCAAGCGCCGCATAAGAGAATACTATCGATCCAAGTCCTAATTATGATTATAGTATGGTTTTATTTTTATATATTTTTTTACTATTTGATCGCCTTCACACGCAAATTCTAATATAAGTATTACAATTTCTCCTTTCGCAGGTCTGCTGGAAGAAATTTCATTTATGAAATAAGCAGATCCTTTTTAACGCACTTCAAAAAAATAGATACAGTCGAACATAGAACCTCATTCTTTTTCAAAGTCGGTTAAAAAAGGAGGTTCTCAGTTTGACCTGTATGTTTGTATGTATGTTTGTCCGCGATTATCTCGCGGTTGGCTGAATCGATTTTGATGCGGTTTTCAGAAAAGTATTTGTTACATTTAGGATAAGGTTTAATTAACTAAAAAGATTGAAAAGATTTTTTTTACAAAAAATAAAACCGGCTTTAAAAACACCAAAAAGTCATAAATAATATAAGAATACAAACAACATCACAGTTTTATATTAAAGTCGGTGCCAAGCAATAATCACCTGGAAAATCTTAAAAAATATACCTAAGTACCTACTAGTAAAAATTTGGCACGAACTTCAATATAAAACGGTGATGTTGTTTGTATTCTTATATTATTTATAACTTTTTGGTGTTTTTGAAGTCGGTTTAAATTTTGTTTTGTTAAAAAAATTACATTCTGACTTCTGTATTGTTTGTGCTGTCTAATTTTAATGCGGGAGAGAGATTACACACCGCAATACCCACTCTCACCTTGCCGACCTGCAAGATGCCTCTTTACACCTCTTTTATACGAAGCTTTTTACATTGATTTAAAATATTATTCACCCTTTTTTGATAATGTTGTTAATAATTATTAAAGCGACTGTACATAATTGTGTAGTTGTGTTGGTTATGAGTTTCGTCTTCTCACATCAGCAGTTATGAGTGGGACCTTTACGTATTGGTTATGAGATTTTTGGTTATGAGTGGGCGCGAGACCCAAAAATTCTTCTGTTCGGTGGGCGGTATGGGAGCTCGCACTGTCGTGGTGTAGGATGATGCGGCGGTTGCAGTTCTCTTTCCGGAGTTCAGAGACTGTAACGATCCAACCTAACGTCAAACGGAACCCTAAATAGAAAACCCCTTTACACAGTTCTATTCGTAGTTTTACTAACAATTTACGCCTTTAAAAGAAACGCACAAAATTGCTTTGATTTGTATGAAGTTTGGCCAATGATCGACTAGTGATTTTATTAGGATCTACGTTGCAACCGCTTATGTAACCCAAGATCTTTTCCAAGTGGATAGATATAGAACTCCTATTGCCGAAACTATTCCTATACCTTATTTATTCTATCAAACATGATCAAACGCTTATTAAACTCGCTACCATAGTAACGAAATAACAATCTGTTCTTTTGAGTGAATTTTACGATCTCAGTAATGAGAAAACAAATGTTTTGATTTTTAAGTATGTTACCGCCGCTGTCTTTACTTTCTGAAGCTAACATTGGGATTTTGATACCTTCAGGAAGGTAGTCCCTTAACCCTCGGGCTCCATAAGATTCCAAATGAACCTTACTTCGCCCTACCAACATACTTTATAAACTACTAAAATTCTCTACGCTTGAGAATTACAACCTTTCAGAACTTTAGTTTTGTAGAGAAGAAAGGAGCGAAAGAAACTCTACCAGTTCATATTCTCAATACATTTGAGATTAATCTCTAAGACATTTAATGTCTTAGCAAAATTAGCTTTACGTTGAAATAATGATGATGAAACTTACATGAGATCTTTATCACAATTTCCATTTTGCACAACACAAAGTTATCACTTCAAATAGCACATATCACTTTAGTTTTAGCAAAGAGTTCAAGATTTCGGCACCGATCCATAGTGTGAATAATTCGTCGATTCGTAGATAAAGAAGATGTGTCGGAGATGTCGTCGAAGGGAACAACTCCAGTGCCTAACCTTCTGACACTGAAGCAAATATTTTTTAGTAATAGTCGACTAACGTGCCTAACCTTCTGACACGTTGCCGTTGTAGATAATGTTCCCAATATAGTATTATCCCTCCACATCTCTTCAGTTTTTCATATGTAAGCACAACCACTTCACAGTGCCAAAATAATTCACTCACGAGACAAATAGTGCATCAAACACAAAGCTCTTATTAGAGCGGACTTCATAGTCGAGCCCAATGGAAAATATGATCCAAAATTCACTCAATATTCTCAGATATTGGAATAAGCCACTAGAATCTCTTCGAGAAACTAGGAATAAATATAATCGTTGCAGGTTTCCTACGGAGTGACCTGAATAATCGGTGCAGGTTTCTTATAGAGGGACCTGAATATAGCGTTGCAGGCTTCCTTTCGGAGTGTCCTGAATAATCGGTGCAGGTTTCTTATAGAGGGACCTGAATATAGCGTTGCAGGCTTCCTTTCGGAGTGACCTGAATAATCGGTGCAGGTTTCTTATAGAGGGACCTGAATAAATAGCGTAGCAGGCTTCCTTCGGAGTAACCTGAATAATCGGTGCAGGTTTCATATAGAGGGACCTGAATAACGGTGCAGACCTCTTACAGAGGGATCTGAATAACGGTGCAGGTTTCCTTCGGAGTAACCTGATTAAATTCAGTAAATTCATTGATGGAGATGATGATAATAATGATTTTAGCTTAAGGGTCCCTACCTGATGTATCGTGTCTAACCGAATCTATAAGCTTCTATTTGTGTAGTTAAATAAGAACAAACTAACCCCATTTTAGATATTTAAACGTGTGGTGTGTTGCGTTGTCTTACGAAGTGCAACGTAAGAGACGTAACATTAAAAGAATAAGAAAGCGAGGTGAGAAGGGCCTCTGTGTGCCTATTTCCCTATACTCGTGTATGCGCGAGCACGGGCAGGTGGATTGGGATCGCCGTGTGCTCACGAACCCTATATACGTGGTGTAAATATACATATATAAATAGAAGACCAGCTTCTTTAGTCCATGCGTAGCTAAACGGGTGCAATTATGGCATGGGTCCACTTCGACAGTCCCCCCGCCGCTAAACACTTCCCAAAGAAACCAGGGAACTTGAGTCACTATGTCGGTAAAGAATGACTGCGCTGATATGTTCCAAACAACGCCCTCCCCGAAGGGAGTTAAAACCACAGTCTGTCGTAATCTCCGTCAGGAGACCCGACCGTGGTCCATCGAACCATGTCGATGTTTAGGTCTTCACAATTCGATATTCGAACTCGAAACACTAATATCTTAAAATTCACAAATCTTTGCAAACACAAATTAATTCAAATTAAATATGAAAAATCAAAGAGCGCGACGAAGACCAACCGGTTTGCATGAAATTCCGTAATGTTTTTTTTCCTTCAATAAATGCCTGTGACATTCCTGTCAAAATCAAATCCTTCCCAGTTTAAAATATTATTTTTAATTGTCATATTTCTACAACAATACTTCTTTGATCAAATAATTGACCGGACGAAAACATGGAGATAAAATCAACGGAGACGCTTCGACCATTGAGCTAGATTTGGTTTCGTTACAAGACGACCTGTGGCAAGTAATTGCTAGCATACCATTCTGCATTGACCGTCCTTTGTCCCTCAAGAGGAATAGTTGCAACATGGCAGGTTTTGGAGACAAACGTGCATCAAACGTTAAAGTCAGCATCTAATGATGGGATCCCATGAAAATCGAGGGAAACCCTAATTTGATACCAGCTTACCGAATGTGATTATATTAGGGTTCTTTTCACTAAAAAGGTTTTATTCACTAAAAAGTTTAAAATAAAAAATATTTCACAAAAAATAAAAACCGACTTCAAAAACACTGAGAATAATATAAGAATAGGTACAGACAACATCACACTTCTATATTGAAGTCGGTGACAAATAAGACTTTCTAGGAGATCATCGTTTGGCACCGACCTCAATATAGAAGTGTGATGTTGTCTGCACATTCTTATATTATATTTATTTTTTCAGTGTTTTTGAAGTCGGTTTTTATTTTTTGTAAAATATTTTTTTATTAAGCTAACACTGTTGAATGTTTAAGACAGAATTTAAAAAATGGTTTATAAATAGACTAGACATGCTCGCGGCCTCGCCAACGTAGATTTTTTACATAAAATTACTAACCGTGCATATAAACTCAAAAACGCTCAATCAGATTTGAAATAGCCTTTAAATATATCACTTGAGAGAAAGCTCCTTTAAATCATCATTTTTTTCATCATCACAGCTCATATACGTCCCCACTGAGGGGCACGAGCCTACCCTAATTAATTAGGGCGATTAGGCCTTAGTCAAATCACGCTGGCCCAGTGCTTTAAATTCATGAAAAATCCAATCAGCAAGATGCCCTTTAGATATGTTTCACATAGTCCTGCTTCTCACTGTTTTATACATTTCCCCAAATATGAACCTCATATTTGTTTTGCCTGAATGTTGTAATTTCAAGATTATTTTAAACGGTTTTATTTAGTTTGCCTAGTTTGTTGTTGTTGTATCAAATTTAGTAATTAAAATTTTACCCCTTACCTGTTGACCGACTGATCTGAAATTTGGTCTACATATTTAGTTCTAAATACAATATAATTATGATACTAAGACTCTGATAGGTTACAATAGTGATGATAATACAATTATGCAACGAGTCGCTCGCTACTCTTGAGATTGATAGAGCACCTCGTATTAAATTATAACACTTACAATATGACACGACCTAATAATTTGAAAATTTGTAAATTACAATTATTAAAATTATGCACGCAGCACATACCCAAACAATTATCAATTAATTATTATACACAATATTTAATTATTGAACACAAACATCCTGTTCTGTATTTGAATTTAATAAACTAAAATTTGATGTAATGCCTATTTTACAAACTGATATCTTTTTTTTCGGGGAGAAATGAGCATGTGTGGGGCTCTCCCGACAGAGTGCCAGGCCTACCCATTAAAATCCCCCGGTGTTTTCCCTACCCTTATGGGAGCCCTAGGTAGGGTCCACACTGCGACTCCACTACCCACGCGCCCGGGCAAGCCCGACCAATTGGTCGGGCTATCGCCAAAAGGGGATTGCCCGAGAACTTACAAACTGATACCTACGAGGAAACAAAATTAAAAGGAACATTATTTTGATGAAATACACAACATTTGAAAAAAAAATGAACCGGTGAGGTGAATTTGTTTAAAAACTATTCGACAACAATTATTTTGGGGGTAAAATCATTCGGGGAGTTGTTCAATATTAAGCAAATAGTGTAATGGGAAATAAAATTTGATGTATTGGTTACGATAAATGATGTATTCCCGTCACAACCACAATTTTTATTTACAATATTCTTAATACAATATTTTGCCAAATTGCAGAGCAGTTTGTCGGCATTGTTGGTAACAACATAAAATGAGGTAATGATAAATTGAACTGTAAATTTCGTGAGTTATTTATTACTCTGGACCGGACAGCGCGGTTAGTATGTAGTACATTGTTTTTTCCTTTGTCTGCAATAATGTAAACAAAAGCAATTATTTTTCATATCTTAAAAAACGTGAAGGATGAATGAAGACTCTACTCTGAAAGTCGGTAAGGATTATATTGGGAGATAGTTTTCATTGGAGATAATTTATTCGAACTCTATAAAAATATTTTTATAAATAGGTAGGTAGTTTTATACATTAGGTAGTTTTTGTACTAGGTTGTGTAGTTTATTTTTTGACATTAAAACAATATTTATGTCGTACCTTTTGTAATATCAAGTTAATAAAATCTGTGCATAGATATTCCGGAATATCTATGCACACACTGGAATTAAACTTCACATTTTACACGGGTGGACCATAGGTCATCATCATATATATATTATATATATATAATATATGCTTATAAACATGCCCATCGAGGGGCATGAGCCTACCCTAACAAGTTAGGCCCAGTGCGGATTGGTTGACTTCACATACACCTTTGAAATACTTCGCAGGTGAATGCATCCTCATGATGTTTTCCTTCACCGCAGGAGCGTCAGATAAATGTACATATGAAATTCGTGAAATAAAAGACACATTGGTACATGGCAGGATCGATCGCGGGCCTCCCGATTCTACTCGGCGCACAGTCCAGTGCCGAGGCCACAGCGCCACCGACGCTCTTTGGACCATAAGTAAAGGTAAATAAAGACAATGTTCTCACTTACACCACGTATGTAAAGTATATACGACGCATAGACTCTTGAGTTTGTTTTTTAAAAACAGGTAGTTTCGAAACGCACTTAAAAATACGCAACGTGATGTATAATATGATTAAAAATTAACACACCCCCAAGGCAGCACTTTTAATGAGTTTCCGTGTACATTTTATTAGTCGTATGAGAAGTTATAATGAAATCACAAGCTTAAGCGTAATCGCTAATAAATAAAAACATTTAATTTATTATTCGATTGCGAACGACAGTGACATAATTATTCACATGTACTTATAAATACGCAACGTGATGTATAATATGATTAAAAAAATTAACACACCCTTATCAACAGGCAGCACTTTTAATGAGTTTCCGTGTACATTTTATTAGTCGTATGAGAAGTTATAATGAAATCACAAGCTGGAGCGTGTACGCTGATAAATAAATACATTTAATTTATTATTCGATTGCGAACGACAGTGACATAATTATTCACATGTAAGTGGCAAAGTTTTTGAATGCATGTCTGACACTTTAATGGTTGACTGAAAGGAGCCAGGACACGTATTTTTGAATCATTAGAAATGAATCTCGAATTCGAACACGAATACAAATCACATGCGAAATTATTTTCTACTGTTTCCAATTTTAAAGATTTTTGAATCACTCGAATTCAGTATTGTCATTAAAAACAAATTCTACATTAGAAACCGTTTCACGCAGAAAAAATAAAATCCGGTACGCAATAACATGGCAATAACTCATTGATTTAAAAAACCAGCGATGAATCGCATGTAAAACGGAACGTTTATACATTGCGCATATTCTACTAGTAGAAATGAAAAACGAGTGGGTAGGGCCACTCGTTGCAGAATTCACGGAATGAATATTCAAAAATAGCAAATTCGGAAATTCGTATGCGAATCTTACGATTTCGAATGCGAATTTGAATTCTATTGTTTCAAAAATGCGTCTCCTGAACTCGTTTGTGAACTCGCGATGAGCTGTCTACTATTTAAACATGGAAACTTGATTACGTAGTTAATAGTTTTCTGTGCGAGAAAATGAACTTTCTCGAAATAATGGGTTTCGGGACAAAGCCACGCAAGCGAGCTCTTTGTCTATCATGTGGCTCACACATACATGTTGGTATAGTTAGACATAGTATTCCGTCTAGCCGATAACATTATCAGAAGAAATTTTAGTAGGTACTTCCAGAGAATTTCAAGCTCAAATGTCTGTGATGTGACTTCTAAGGGCTTTAGTGATAGATCCCCTTAAGATTTGTGGGAAAACAGTAGTTAATCGAGGCGGATTACTGATAGTAATAGTCTGAATACAGTAGCTGAATCCACTTACTACTACATTGATATAGGAGTACCTTAACATTTAAATAGGAACACGAATTAAGGTAATAAGAAAAGACCGACCGAAGGATCGGTTTCAGTTTCGGCCACAGTTTCGGCTGCGGCCAAAAATTGACCGAACCTTCGACCTCGACGAAACTCGATGTTCCTCACTGTCGTGCCACCTTCGGCTAGCTTTGGGTGTGTTCGTTACCGTTAAATTGACAAAATAACATAAATCAATCATTATTTTAGATACCAGTTTTATTTTTTGTTTTCATGTTATTAAAAAGTTTACTGTGATTTCACAAACTAACTAAATTAACACCTTTTGCAGGTAAATAAATTAAAGTTTCGTTCTCGGCCAAAACTGAGAACAGTAACGAAGGTTCGGTATCGGTTTCACCTGAAAATCCTGTTTCGGTCAGACACTAGTAATTAGTATCATTTCTGAGCTAACAATTATTTTATCATTAAATATTTATTTTTATTTTATTATAAAGTTATTTTAAAACATAAAGTTAATCACGAACGGAATTTAAAGAATTGAATAGGCTGAACCGAAAATATTATAGCTATTAATACTTTTTTGTTTACGTTGTTAATACTTAAATTACAACAAACTATACTAGAAAACGTAGATTTTATAAGCAAATAAGTTAAACTAATACTTTTTCTGTTGTAGTAAACTTTCAAAAAGTTAATGAAAGTTAATGTGTAAAATATGACATTTCTAATCCCAAGCGAATCTGAACACGCTGAATTTGCACATTTTTCTTTGTTTCTAAAATGATCATAATAGACTACACTATTAATAACCAAAAGCATTTGAGCTCTGTAAATGCTGATTTCGCACGTTTTATTTTTGTAAAGGTATCTAATAGTCGAGAACATGGCCGGATGAATGCTGGAGGGTATGAAAAACTTTGTTTTAGGGCTTGTGTATTTCCTTGCATTGCGATCAAGGTTAAGTTACGTTTTATTTTGTCGCCTTTACAGCAATCTCAACAGCATGACACCAGTTTTTATGAACAATAACACCAAAATATGAAAAACACGTAATATTTCAGCTTAGGGGGAAGATTGCTGTAAAGCTATAAACCGGGTGTCTCAACAAATAGCGGGCTTCATCGCTTTACAATATTTATTACAACTATAGATGAAATATAAAATAAATGAGCAACTCAGACAGTTTTCATCGTTAGTATCAGGGCGTACCTGTACACAGTGTTTCCGCCGCCATCAGATTAGAAAGCGCCAGTAGCTCTCCACCCGACCGATGGAATGGCCGCAAGGGGTCTAATGACGGTGCTTGATTTCCATGACCTTCACGGTCACTCGATCTGACGCCAAGTGATTACTGCCTTGGAAGGTTCATACAGGATTGATGATTACCCTACAAGAAGTTATAATAATGTATTATAACATCTGGCACAGTAAATCTTACATAATATTTATGGTATATTGCGTGTGTGTGTGTGTGTGTGTGCATGTGTGTGTATGTGTGTATATGTGTATGTGCATGTGTGTATGTGTGCAATTAGAGGTGAAATAGCCAATTCCTGAGCTGTTGATGAGTTAAGGTGAAGCTTGTTTCCACCTTTGGCCCACAGAACACAGAAAGACGTGTTCTGTGCTTTGGCCTTATCTTCACTTACCATGAGGTGAGATGAAGGCCTAGAGCTTCCCTGTCATTTGTAAAAAAAGAAACACCTGGTATATAGGACCATTCAGGATTGATAAGTGGAGGAGTAACTTCATGTCTGCACTCAAGTGACGATTACTTTATATTTGGATTTCCTTAAGATTTGGTCAACTTTTTGTAACTTCTGCGTAGTAGCAGATTTTAAATTGGTACATATGTCACTACTCTTTATTTTCCCATGGATGTCTTAAGAGTTGATAAAGTTTTTACTTTGTGCTTTGCTGACTATATAATAGCATATGCATGACTATATAAGTAGCCGCACGCGACAGCAGCCCATGCGACAATAGTCGCAGTATGAACATGTATGGCGACGTTTCCACGGTCTGAGACTGACGCGTGCGACCGACAACTGGAAATCTACAAAATATACAATACTGTTTACAATAAACTGGTAGCGAGGGAGCGCGAGCCTTGCCGACGGCGCACGAACTCGGCTGTGTGTAAAGGAACGGTGAGTTTGACAGTTTGCTGTGACGCTTGGGTCAATGATATTAGCATAGAATTGTGAATTTGTGAATTTTGTTGTTTTTCGTTTGATAATTACGCGCGGAGTGTTAAAAAGGTGTTCAAAATAATTTGATTTCGCGTGGAGCATTCAATAGAATAAAGTGTTTGGACCGTTTGTAATTGTGTAAAAAAGAGTCACATGTGAAATGGCAGATCGGCTATGAACTAGAACTGAATATTGGATCGTCGCCGAGGAACGTGAGATTCTTCAGATTCATGTCAGGGTGTGTGGTACCACAGGGTTAGTCTGGGTGATTAGGAATCGCAAAGGAAGTTGTGAATAAACACGTCAAGTTGTGACTTGTGGCGGGTGATCTCCAGGGCGGACTCCATAACGAACTGTAAGTTATTTATATATCTTAAAACTCGTAAAACAAACGTTGTTTTTAATAAATAGGGACTCGAAGCCCAGATTGACTTCGAGTGGTAGCAGAGAATGGTTTGGCATCACCAATACAAATCAAAATAATACAACTTCCAGTCTTACCTAAGCGGGTTAGATGCTAGAGCTTCTTCTGAGTATTCACTATGGAAAGCTACAAAGAAGTTGAAACGGCCAACAACTGCCTTACCACCCCTTCGTATGCCAGATGGGAAATACTGACATTGAAAAAGCACAAACCTTTTCTAGACACCTCTCATCAGTATTCAAACCTCACCCGAACGAATGTCCACCAGAGCACGAAAAAGAAGTTGACGACTTCCTGGCCAAAGAAACTACTCAAACAGAAAATGATAGCGAAAAAATGATTTCCACGAAGAAGGAAGTACTTACTACAATTAAAAAAATTAATCATAAAAAAGCCCCTGGCTATGATCTCATCACAAGTCGCCTCCTTGCTGAACTCTGGAATAAAATTACTTACATGTATTTATAACGCCATGTCAAAATTTAAATTCTTTCCGTCACAATGGAAGGTCGCGAAGATAATAATGATTCAGAAACCTCATAAACAACCAGAAGATCCAAAATCATACAGGCCTATCAGCCTACTACCCATAGCTTCCAAAGTGTATGAGGCTTTGCTATTGTCTCGCATGATGCCAGTGATTAAGGATAAACACCTTATATCTGATCACCAATTTGTTAAATGCTTTGAGGCAAAAAATACTGTACTGCAGCATTTTTAGATATATCTCAGGCTTTTGACCGCGTGTGGCATGAAGGCCTACTATATAAATTAAAGCAAGCATGCCCCACCATTTCTACGCTATAATCAAGTCCTTCCTCACATACAGATATTTCATGGTCCAATGTGGAAATGAAGTAACCAATCTTTGCACAATATCAGCGGGTGTCCCACAGGGAAGTGTGTTGGGTCCAATTCTGTACCTGCTTTACACCTCGGATTTACCCACATGCCCAACAATTACCACTGGTACTTTTGCAGATGATACAGCCATTCTAGCCTCACACAGTGAACCGAATGTTGCAGCAAAAATGCTGCAAGAGGGACTAAACAGTGTAGCCACATGGTTAAATAAGTGGCGGATCAAGGCAAATGAGAGCAAATCGGTTAATGTCACATTCACACTTAGACGAGACACTTGCCACCAGTAAAATTGAATAGTGTGGAGATACCCAGAGCTAAACATGTACGGTACCTTGGCCTTCACTTGGACCAAAGACTAACTTGGCAAAAACACATATTCACCAAACGGAAACAACTTGGTTTTCAACTCCGAAAAATCTACTGGCTCATTGGGAGCAAGTCCCAACTATCAATGGCAAACAAACTGTTACTCTACAAAACCATACTCAAACCAATATGGACCTATGGCATCCAGCTGTGGGGAACTGCTTCCCACTCCAACATTGAGTTAATCCAAAGATACCAAAAGAAAATGCTACGCATAATAACAAATGCTCAGTGGTTCATCACCAACGAACAATTACATAAGGATTTACAAATACCTACAATTAAAGAAGAGAAAGCAAGACACACAAATTCATACAAGGACAGAATCATAAACCACCCAAATATGCTAGCGCAGAACTTGATGGAAAATGCGCAAACCAAACTCCGCGGTCTAAAGTTTAAAACGCAGAATACTCCAAGATATGCTACAGTAAATGAGCATAAATGTGAAATTTGGGATGCGACAAAAGTCGCCCTCCTAAGCCTGTCCAATAACTAACCACCATACTTACCGCTCAATGTCCCGAAGTGGCGACAGATTGCAGTATTAAACTAAATAAAAAAAAATATCTAACTTTATATAATCGTCTTTTTTTTCTTATTTTTATTCTAATCTATTTATACCTCCAACTATTTTCGCAATATCATGCATAATATGTCTTATTTATTTATTGTCTTACTTATTTTTGCCTTACCCACCTACCACTATTATTATTATTATCAAATGGATATTCATTAAGTTATATAATGTATCTATACCAAAATGCAATTTCGATTTAAGCTCTACCACTCACCGTTATATGTAAGCCTAGGGGGGCTTTTGTTCGCCCAAGAGTAATTTGATTTTACGCCATATATGGAAGCGAGAGTAATTAGATTGATGCCATATTATACGGAAGCAAACTACACAATGAAGGTGCTAGCTGATGGAAAATCATATACCTAGTAAAACTATATGATCACGAACCATTTAAATTTAAAAGTTCAAATATCGTTTAAGTTCGGAAGTCACTCGTAGTCCAACGTACTAGCGTAGCTAGCGTACTTACGAGAAACAATTTACTAGCGTGCATCTATACTGCCACAACTCAAAGAGGCACGACGCGCTCTTATTTAGTACAGCCGGCCAAGCAAAAAGTTTAGCAAATGGACAAAATATCTTTAAGGTCACTTTAGTAACTGTCAATTACGTTTGTAACGAGGTGCTATACTCTAACAGCCGGTTGCACCAAGTTTTATGTTACACGATTTCGTAAAAAGTAACAACTTAATATCTAAAAATGGCTCGTTTCGCTATTAAATATAAGATTTGCGCCATACATTTAACCTTTTAAAACGTAAAGGATAAAAAAACTACAATTCAAACTAGATTATGGGACAATTCTTACATATTTATATTGTTACTTTTACGAAATCGTAAAACGTAAATTTGGTGCAACCGGCCGTAGATGTAGCAACTCGTTGCATTCCCGCCTAACCTTTTTTTTTTTTTTTCGGTGGGAAATGCATTACGCATACCCCGCGCTTGGGAAGGCGCGGGGTTATGTCGAACTCTCCGCGGTTCCTGGGGGCAGAGTGCCAGCCAGGAACCGCGGCCTACCGACTAAAACCCACCGATGCCCCTCACATACGCCTTGGCGCGAGCACGTCCATCATCGCCGTGTCCTCCTCATCAGAAGAAGACACGCCGAGGAAGGCCGCGTCGCTGCCGGACAAGGTCATGGGAACTCGAATGAACACATCCACGACCTCGTCGGCGCCTGCTCGCCTATGGCGAGACCCTCTTACCCCCCCAAAAGGGGGAGGCCGGTGATCCCCCGGGGCATCCAGGGGATCAGCGACTGGCGGCAACCGATGCAATGCAGGACCCGGGCTTCCCAACCCAGGGCCCCGCTGGTTGCCGTCAGGAGGAAGAAGGCGGGCGAAATTCCGCCTCCTCCGCCCCGTCCTTCTACGGCGGCACGGATCGGCCGAGGGATCCTCCTCCCTGGCCCTCTCCGCCGACTCCTTCTGCTTCATCACATCCACGCAGAAGGAGTTTACCGCGTCCCACGTCCTCTCTCCCTCCAGCATGGCACAGACCACGTTCTGGAGGGAGAGGTCGTCACCGATGACGGCGGTCAGCTCACGGCGCTCCGAGGAGAAGGCGGGGCACACCGCTAAGGTGTGCTGCGCGGTATCCTCTTCGGTGCCACAGTGGTGGCACTCAGGGGTCGCTTCCCGTCCGATGCGGTGCAGATAGCGTCCAAAGCAACCATGGTTGCTAAGAATCTGCACCAAGTGGTACGAGAGCGACCCGTGGTGCCGGTTCGCCCATATGGTGAGGAACGGGTGCATGGCCTCGATGGTCCTGGACAGAGTGTTCGAGACGGAGGCCGAACCCATTAGCTCCTGGAGCTCCTCAAACCACAGGCGAAACGCCTCCACTGTGGCCTCCTCCAAGGCGGAGGCCCTCTCTCTCGGCGCCAAGCGCCGGTCGTCGTCTCTTGCGTTCATGCGGATGCGATAGGCGGCCGCCAAGACGTGGGACGTTAGCTCCCAAGGGGGAGTGCCAGCCAGGACACATGCCGCCGTGTGGGACACGGTGCGATAAGCCTTGAATTCCCGCTTAACCTGGTTGCTTTTTTGAATTTTAGGTCTGTCATAACTTCATTCTGTTTTGCCGTCACTCAATTACCGACATCAAGTCGCAAAAAGACACGATGGTACAATTAATATAAATTAATATTGTTATCAGTATGTACTGTTTCTAAAAATCAGACAATATAATATCATGCATATCCTTGTGAAAAATAAGGCATTTATGTGTAAGTTTATATTTTGGTAAGTTTTTATATTATTGTTTGTTTTCCATAGTTCTACAATATTCCGTATTCTTGTTCCAAAGTGCCTTTTATTTATAATCGAGTGTAACCGTGGAACAAATATATAAAATAGTGACGAAACGTTGGTGCCTTTTTTATTGATCCTCCCTAATCACTGCACTACTGCGTCGCACCACCTCACCGCGAATGCTAAAGAAAACTCAACTTTGTAGATTTAGGACGCGAAACTGATTTACCTACCTTACCTTACCTACCTTTCCGTTCCGTACTTAATTGTTCCGACTACCGTCCTATCTCCATCCTTCCTTTCCTATCAAAAGTCCTCGAAAATATCGTGCATAAGCAGCTTTCTGCTTTCCTCTTTCAAAACAATAATTTATGTCCATTTCAATCTGGATTTCGACCGTGTCACAGCACAGTAACTGCTATATTAAATGTCACGGACGATATTCGGCATGCTATGGATAATAAGCTGTTTACTATTATTGTGTTACTTGATTTTAGTAACGCTTTCAATACTGTTGATGACATCCTTCTTGCCATCTTGCGTACAATTAACATACCAACCTCAGTGATACCCTGGTTCTCAAATTATCTTCGGGACCGCCGGCAGTGTGTTAAGTTTGATGATCAGTCTTCGGATTGGTGCAGGCTCGCTGCTGGTGTTCCCCAAGGCGGTGTGCTTTCTCCTTTACTATTTTCTATTTTTATAAATAAACTCACGAGTATCGTATCGTCTCCCTACCACCTGTATGCAGATGATTTACAGATTTATAGGCACTGTAGCTTAGGTGACATCTCTGATACCATTCATGTCGTAAATGAAGATCTCTTGACATTGAAATCGTGGGCCCATTCTTTTGCACTCAAAGTCAATCCGAACAAGTCGCAAGCCATGATTATTGGTAGCCAGAGGCTGTATGGCAAAATCAACTTTGCTTTACTTTCACAGATTTACTTTGATGGTGTTGCTTTGCCGTACGCAAATAAGAGTAAAAATCTAGGTCTCATTATTGATAAAACGCTATCTTGGGCAGCTCATGTCAATGAAATAAGTCGTCGAATGCATTTCACTTATCATTCTCTCAAGCGACTCCAGTTCTTCCTGCCTTTCAAAACTAAAATTATGTTTGCACATTCTCTCTTATTGCCCATTCTCGACTACGCACGCTGACGTGTGCTACTTGGATGTGACTGAAGCATTGCTCGACAAACTAGAAAGACTTCAGAATCTGGCAATCCGTTTTATTTTTGGTCTCAGAAAGTTTGATCATGAATCTCATTATCGATCACAATTAAAATGGTTGCCAGTTCGACACCGCAGAGATATGCACATCCTTGTCCTCACCTATAAAATCCTGCATGATCCGAAGTTTCCCAAATATTTACGTTCACGATTTAATCACTTACCTCCTTCTTCCCGACCTATACGTTCCTGTGTAACAAACAAGAGTGTTCCTACCTCCATCCAATACAAAATTATTTTTTAACTCGTTCACCGTCCGTGCAGCTCAGATGTGGAATAGATTGCCAGCTGCTGTCCGGGAAAGCACGTCAGTTGGTATTTTCAAACAGAAACTGAAAGAGCACTCCTTAACTAACTGTTATTAGTATGTGTGTGTGTGAGTGTGTGTGTGTGCGCGCGATTGTGTATGTGTGTGTGCGAGTGTTCATGTGTGTGTGTACGTGTGTGGGTGGATGGGCGTGCGTGTGTGTATGTGTAAAATTAATTAATTTTTTATGTTTTATTTGGTTTTGGTGCACAAATTATATTTTATTTTGTTCCCGCAATCAGAGTTTTAGTACACCCGCTAGGGTTGGCTGGTAGAAATCTCTTATAGAGATAAGCTCACCCTTGTACATTTTTCTTCTTTGTAACACCTTTTCATGTAAATTTGTGTACAATAAAGAATATATATACCTTGGGTACGCTAGTACTAGGTACTAGTTATTTTGTGTAATAGGAAGTAAGCTATTTTAACATACATTATCAGACCCGCACCATAACAGCTCATATACGTCCCCATCGAGGGGCTCGAGCCTACTCTATGTTAGGGTGATTAGGCCTTAGACAACCTCGCTGGCCCAGTGCGGATTGGTCGACTTCACATACACCTTTGAATTTCTTCGCAGATGTATGCAGGTTGCCTCACGGTGTTTTCCTTCACCATAGGAGCGTCAGACAAATGTACATACCAAAAACGAAAAACACATTGGTACATGGCGTCTCGAACCCCGGACCTCCCGATTGGAAGGCAAGTGCCGAGTCCACGCCACGGCGCCACCGTCGTCGCTTATTTATCAGGCCCTGATAGTCATTTATTACTGTTGTTTATTCTGTGAATGGGAGGGATGTGAAATTGAACATTAAAACAAACTAAAAATAGACTATAAACTTAAATGACCTACTTTTGATAAATAGGTATGTACAATGAAATTGTCGGGCCTTCGAGTCGCAAGGGAAATTTGCGTGGTTATTGTTTGAGAAAATATGAAAGAACCGATAATAAACAAGATCCGCACATTCTTTGCGCAGTGATGACGGATTCAAAATAAATTATGTCATCGCTCAGCCTCATCCCGAGGATCTCGCATGAGCCGAATGAGGGATCTCGCCGTAATCCCGCCTAGTGCCGAAGCAGCAATTGAAACAAAACATTTTAACCAATGTGTATAGAGATTGATGGAAACACGTGGAAATATAGATATTTTTTTCTATTTCAGCGCGGATCATTTCAGCCCCTTAAGTATTTACTTGTATACTATAATTTACCAAAGCGTACATACTATATGTAGATAGATTTAAAGAGATAAAATCTAAGTAGGAATAACGAAAAAAATCAATGAATAAACTGTAGCATTTATACGTATTTTCCCACGTTTTAATAACTCACTATCCTTTCTGTAAGCTCCCATTTAACTTATGCTGGGGTCATATTATTTCGATAACACAAATATTAGCGATATCGAGACACGTGGCCACGTAATTTCCTGTGTCCTCAAACAATATTTGGTATAACCATTTATTAGGTATTGTTTTGCGATGTTGCAATAGGGGTGATAACTAAATCTTTTTTAATGTGACAGACATTGAAAAATTGGTTTAGATGTTGGTTTTTAAAAATATTGGACTCATGCGACGATGATTTAAATGGTCACACGTTGTCACGCCTTTGAAAATTTTTACACATTGTGATGTAGCGAGTCCCCAACTTCATAGCTTTCAATCGCTTCATCTTAGTATTTTAACGTCAGGAAAGCAAAAAAATAAGTATCTGACATTTTTTTCCTGACAGACTAAATTGAATTTTCCTCTCCATACCCTGCCATCATTTTTATCAAAACAATTTGTATTTTTGAAATACAGATTGTTTTAATAGGATCGTTTTAGCGATAGCGACAGGACTCGTGGGATAGAACCACATTGGGTCTATCCCACGAGTCCTGTCTAGTAGTCCCATCACGGAACACCACCCATCATTATAGTCTAGTGCGAAAAAAGAACAATCAAACAAAATAAAAAAAAACAAGCAAGCTTCCATTCCGGCTTTTAATGATCGTAATACCTAAACATAAAACATTTTTTTAAGTTGGTAATACACTTTCGCAGTTAAATGAATGCCTATGGGTAAAAAATTAAGTCCTCGCCCTGAGTGACTCGCGCGAGTCCTACAGTAATAAATCACTAAGTTAGATGGAACACTTTTTACATTCAAAACTAAGGGACGACTTCGGTCCTGTTCTAATCCCGTCAATCACTTGAAAGTTTTCCGGGTTCCTGCAGGCGGTTATGCTCTGAAGTTAACAATTTTCTCTGTAATCAGATTGATGGGTACGTGTCTGTTATACAAGAAGCCGAAATCCCTATGATGCGTAAGGCTGTCGCCTTCCAATCAGGAGGTAGCAGTTCGAACCCCGCCACTTACCAATGTGTTTTCAAATTTTGAATTCATATGTATGTTTATTCGACGCTTTTACGGTGAAGGAAAACATCGTGAGGAAACCTGCACACACCTGTGACGAAAGAATTTCTTTACAGGTTGTGTGTGAAGTCGACCAATTAACCCGCACTTGGCCAGCGTGGTTGACGAAGGCCTAATCGCCCTAGTTTAGGGTAGGCTCGAGCCCCTCGGTGGGGACGTATATGAGCTGTTGATGATGATGATGATGATGACAAGTTTTATACGATAATGTTAGCATGGATAAGTTGCGACTTGATAAAGGTTTATAAACACTTATGGCCTTATTCATAAAAATATTTAAGCAATGTTTAAGTTAAATAATGTTGCTGTCACTTCCAATCTCATTACAAAAGAAAGGACATCAAAAGAGACAGCAACATTACTTAACTTAAACATTGCTTAAATATTTTTATGAATAAGGCAAATCAGGATGTGCGCCTAAAGGGGGTGTATATAAACTGGACAAACATATATTTATTGTTGGAAAAAACACAGTATTCACATAAAAGTAGTACAAATTACAGTAAAATTTCCACTTTTAACACAAAAAATATATAAAACTGTTATAAGGAACAGCTTATTTTGGTACCCTCACTTAATGCATTACCTCTAACTCAGGCTCGTATTAATAATTGCATCTCAAGAATGGATCGATCTTGAGATCTTGTTTTTGACAGATGGTCCGTACATTAAGGGTCTGTTTCACAATCAATAAGTAAGTTTTGAATAGCTTACTTGACAGATTCTTTGACATATTTTTCATATAACAACCGTCAAATCATCTGTCAAGTAAGCTATTCAATACTTACTTTTCGATTGTGAAACAAGCCCTAAATGTGAAAACTGTATCATAGGATCGATCTCAACTTTGAGATGCGTTTATTAATACGAGGCTTAATAACTTTAAAGAATATGAATTAACATTTTAAAATTACTTGATAACACTACAGCTGACAGCAGCCAATATCTTTCACGGCCTTTCTATACGCTAGGAGCGGATGAAAAGGCCGTGTAGGCGCGTGTTTTTACCACACGCGCAGGTTGTGCGAGCGTTGACGCGCTTATAATTCTTAATTAGGCGCGCCTAAAAATTTGCCTAAAAGATCGCACGAGGTGTGTAGCATCCCACAGTCAATTTATTAAAAAAATACAAAATAAACTCATTTTTCAATTTTATTGGCGACCACATTAGAGCATGAATATTATATTCAACTTTTAAAGTTGTTTTTAAAATAATTAATAAATTTTAAACAAGAAAAGAAATAAATATAAGTACTAGTCATCTACGTTATAATTTTGACAGACTACAACGTACTGCGTACATTATCGCAGTACTTAGAGCATTCAGTCTTGGTTTTTCTGCCCAAACCGTTCACAACACAACTGAATGATTATCGCAACTAAATTCTAAACTTAACACTTGCTTATGAAGCTACTTAGAAGAGCAGCGCCAAAAAACTCTTATTTTTAAAATTTATAAGCCTGGAAACTTAAGGTCGTATGACACCCCACGCGCCTAATTAATTGATAAGTGCATGTTGCTGCTGACTCATCACTATTTGTTTGAGTGAAAATGCTGAAAAAAACTGTGACCGTTCATCTGGTTTTCCAAATGCGGAATGTATAGCACGTGTATGCACTCATTCTGACTGAACGAACATTAGCGAAAAAAATGACGCTAGGTTGAAGCAGCCCTTACAATAAACGATGCGAGAAAAGTTAAAAAGAGACCTGTATTTATTCGTTATTATTAGGTTCGACTAATAAGCGTGCAGGGGTACATACTGAAATTATAAAGGCTTGTCGGTACCTGCTTATTAACTTCCTTGTTGCTGATTAAACGCTGAAATCGATTATCGGCACGCGTGTATGGCTTTTCGTAACGTGTGGCTGTTATGCCTACGTTGTTTATGAGCAGAGGGTTGATACCGTAAAAAAAACTCAACCTAAAGTTGGACTTTTTTATGAAACATACTTAGTTGGCTAAATGGAATTTCTGTTTTCTCGCTATGGAAGGCCTTTTCGAAGTAACAGCGTTTCGAACATGTCACCGAAGCAAGAGGGGGGCCTTTTTGGCGTAAAACTGGAATTTTGTTTATCGTTGTGTGTTGTTATTGTGTATTATTTTTTTATTTTTGTAGGACTTTTGGCCGAATCAATTATTATTATTTCATTCTTACTTTCAAACTGGAACACAGCAATGCAGGCATTGCTTTTTTGCGGCTAGAAGATGATAGCTGGCCCACCTGGTTCGCTACCACCGTTTTACTTAAGTTTGTACCTATAGCCAATTGGTGAGATGAAGGCCGAAAGCTTTCCAATTATAAGTAAAAAAACTGCAGTAAGTACGACTGTAATGAAACTTTAAACCAAATTCATAGTGACTGCTCGTCGGCTACATTAAGATTGCATTTGACTGTGCAACCAACAGACATTTGGTGTGCAGCCTCAGTTAAATCTCCACTCTAACTGCACATCAACTGCAATCGGCCTGCACAGTTGATTGGCACTTTTATTTCAAACGTACCAGCTATATTCGAATTGTAATAATAATATGACAGTCGGAATGCTGTATAAAGCATTAACGGGGAGTTTTAATTGATGAGAGGCTACGTCATTTCCGCTTAAAATTTGTCCTGGTTTATTCGTGGAATCGGCTCTCAGCTCTATTAGCTCAAAGTTCTTTCCAGTGAACGGTGAAATTGATTCTATCCAACCCACCAATAATGTTGTTCATTCAAACGACCTGTCATATTCACGAATGTGGGTGTATCTGTAGGGCGATTAAGCATCACTCAGCTATTAATTTACCCATCCATCTTCTGTTGTTTGTCTACTACCTGTATCATGGTAACAAAGGAAAGTATCCTTTAGTTTTCTTTGTTGTATAATGGTTGTTTATTCCGCGTGACATGATGAATGGCTTAGAGGTGGGGTGCAATGTATTCTCGCGCAATTGGAGCGGTCTTATTTTACTCAATGTGACCCTCCTTTTGAGATGTGGACCTTTCATGTAAGCATTAAAAAGGGTTATGTTACGAAAAATATTAAATACGAGTACATTACTTTAAAAGGGCCACTCTCATTAGAACTTTTATTATAGAAATTATGTTCTGCCTGTCTATCTACTCTAGTTTAATTATTTGTTGAGGTTATCTACAATAGAACTTCAAATTGTCACTTCAAAAGTGTCCGACAAACAACACAATATGGATGGGTAAATTAAAAGAGAAATAAAACCGACTTCAAAAACACCAAAGAGTAATAAATTATATAAGAATACACACAAAATCACAGTTTTATATTGAAGTTGGCACCAAATTTTAAGTAGGTAACTATAGATATTAATTGTTGTTATATTTTAAAGACTTTCAAGGTGATCATTGCTTAGCACCGACTTCAATATAAAGCTCTGATGTTGTATTCTTACATTATTTATGACATGGGTTTTTGAAGCCGGTTTTATTTTTTTGTTTAAGTATTTGTTTTTTTTCAATCTTTTTAGTTAAGTTAATGCATGCGTATTAGATTTTGAGCCAAGGCAAACACCAGAGAAACAGTATTGAAAGAATTATTCCCAAGCTCCTTATTTTCCAGAAACCTTTCATCATCACCTCAGTAATATGACAGCTAGATGAAAATACCTGAATATCTTAACAAAAAACATGAAATACGTTGGACGTGCCTATGACATTTAAGGGTTTCCCTCGATTTGCCTGGGATTTCATCATCAGATCAAGACATAGTGACAATAGGACCACTGCGTGAGTGTACTCTTTCGATTACAAAAATAATTATGATAATCGGCCCACAAATGGCGGAGTGATCGGTGAACATACATAAAAAAAGAAAATAGATACAGTGAAACATAGTCAACCTCCTCCTTTTTCGAAGTCGGTTAAAATTTTAAAAAGAGGAACAAATAGTGATAAATCGTTACAAGTAAACTTAAGCAGTATCATCATAACAATATGATTGATTTTTTTTACATTCATAAAGGCATATATTTTTCAATGAATGTAGGGCAAATTTTCAAGGATTTTGTTTTTCTTTGTGACTATGGTTGAGTAAAGAGGATATATAGAGGAATATTATTTCATTTTTTTACACACAACAGGGTAGCTATTGGCCTTCATCTCGTCTGATGGTAAGTGACGATAGGATTCCTTCCTATCGAAGGAAGGAAGGAATACTAAGAAGGAAGCGAGTTCACTTGGACTCCTCAGCAACTAAGACACCGGCTATCTTACGTTTAACGTAAGGTAACCAGTTCCTCAATTGTAAGGATATTAGGTTTATATAAACTTAGAAGAGATAGAAGACTAATGTAAGACTAGTAAGACTGTACTTGCTACACTGAAAAAAATGGTAGCTTATCAAGTTAAAATTTTGCTTGTTTGAGTAAAATATAATAAAATTAATCATCAACATTTTTAAAACTACAAACCACAAATGATTATGACAATCAATTTGAAATGATTGAACGCTTAATAAGAAAAACATATTCAAAACAATAAAGTTTCTTATTTAATTTTGGTGACATCACCTTTGTAAACATTTATAATTGTTAATTCTAATAAGATAAAATGATTAATCATATCAAGTTTTGCGACTTGCCAAAAAAGTGATCAAGTTCTTAATAAAATCCACAAACATCATAGTGACATTAAAAAGTAATCTTACTACGGCCAACCAACTATACTTTATTACTGTAATCATGCACCTTTGTGCGCTCGTATATAAATAAGTTGTATGAATGAAGGTAACACGTTCTTGATACATATTATCGATTTTTTTTTCAGTGTAGCCAGGTAGGCTCAGAAGTCCTTACCACCAAGCAAACCAAGCAGGTAAACTTCTGCCCTCATGGGGAATTGGACCTTCAGATCAATACCCGGTGGTCTCAACCACTAAACTACGAAGGCGGTTAAAAGTAATTTTAATATTATTTTTATTATAATTTTTATAATTGTTAATTCAAATTTAATATCTTTTATTCAAATTGGATTGTTACAATCTCTTTTGCACGTCAAAGCAGCTACGCTATTGGTTCACAAGTTAGTTTGTTAATTTGTTAGTTTTTATAATTGGTTGAATGAGGTTTATATATTGTTTGAGAGCTTTATATATTATAGATTACTCAATATTTATTTTGAACTAGCTGTGCCCGCGACTTCGTCCGCGTGAAATAGTAACGGCTGGACTGATCTTGATAAACAGTAGCCTATGTTATGCCTTGTATAATTAGCTATCTATTAGTGAAAGTCCCGTCAAAATCGGTTCAGCCGTTCCGGAGATTAGCGGGAACAAACAGACAGACAGACAAAAATTGTTTAAATTGAGTTTTTGTTATTGGTATCCGATATACATATATATTCATACCCATTTAGTAAAAACTTGTTATTTTGACATTACAAGCAGACACTTCAATTTTATTTATTTGTATAGATATAGATTCTGTGTATTTCAGTTAGTTCTTATATTTATTAAGCCTTTCCGGGAAATTATCGCTTATTGCAGAATAAACATGGAACACGTGCGAAGTTTAAGGTTTGCCCTCGATTTTCCTGGGATCCCAATATTAGATGCTGACTTGGTGATAATAGGGAGTACACTCTTTCGTATACAAAAAAAAAATTTGAAAATCGGTTGATAACGACGGAGTAATGACTATTCTTCCCTTTAGAAAACTACTCCCTTTTGGAAGTCGGTGAAAAATCAGTCATGAATATAATAATAATAATAATAATCTTTATTCAGTACAACATGAACATGAATATACTGGAAAAAACGACCAAGACGAATATTCTTGTATAAATTAAATTGCGCAAGATTTTCTTTGAGCAAAGTTTTAAGCAGTAAAACTTAGGGTCTTGAGAATCAGGTAGGCTAGTTAGTCATAAACTTTCCTCCAAGAAATTTTAGGCAAATATAGAGTAGTGTATTTTATAATGTATTATGTCAATATAAGTATTTAAATATCTATATGATCATTTTGAAATATGTTTTTATTTCTTGCTATGTTTTTCGGTATATCTACCACATTGTTTCTCTGCATCCTCCGAAGGTTGACTGGCAGTCCACCTCTGTACAACAGTATTTGTACTTAAAGAATTAAATAAATAAATATAACACTGCACCAATTAACAATTTCTTAGGTAATGACGCATTATTCGTTATAAAAAAGTATAAGATTTAAATTGAAATGACTTTAGGTTGATTCGCAATTACTGTAGGTAATTAAATCTCACCCATTTCGTTGTTTTCATCGTATGTACAATGATGGCGGTTGTTTGACTAACCAAGCCGGGGGCTACGTAAAATTGTTTATTAAAGTCTAACATTTGCATACGGCCACTACTGTTTAAAACTGTAATATAACAATTTATGATGCTGTTTGCATAACGAGTAGATACGTTTATGAATACAGAGAACAAAACATGCATTAAATATAGATTGTTTGCCGGAATATATTGATTAATAATATATGTTGTTGTTAAGTGTGTATATACTCTAATAAGTATTGGTTCGTACGCATAGCAAACATCTCATATGAAAAATCTCGTGTCACTGTGTTTGTAATAAATCGAATTCTTCCGGTCTGAGAATAAGTCGTAGGCTCTAACCCTCTCCTGATTTTTTTTGGGACAGTTATTATGGCGAAACATAGTTCGCGGGCACAGCCACTAAAATATATCTTTTCTCGATATTATTTAAGTTTATGTATAGGTATAAAGCGGACAATACTCATCCATGACTCAAACAGCCTTTATGTTGCCATGTTCACTGTCCGAACCCCTATACAATTTACGTCGCACATTAAATTGAGCTTTCATATTATTTCTCCGCTCCGTTTTCTTGAGTGGACGGGCATTAATTTTTAACTGAAGTGAATTACTGTTCACCATGTACGATTAATGTCTCGGCATTAACTGTAATTCAGCTCACCATATATAATTTCGCGAGGCATATGATTTAAAACAAAGTAGAAAGGACGATGCCCACTTTTGTATGGAGACTTTCCCCACTTACAAATTTCCATGAACAAAAACAACTCTAGGCTCATTTTAAACATTTTTCGTAATTGAGTAGAAAACAAGTATTGTTTTTTTTAATTATAGCTGCAGTTGCTTGCTTAGGTGGAAAACGGGGTTTTATAATCTATGCGATCTGTCAACATTTTGTTATTGCAAAAAAATGCTTTCTAATTGAAATGATGAAATGTAATCACAATAATAAATAATATATTTTATAATTTATTAGAAATAAAATTTTTAAAATGTAATGGAAGAAATAATGCATAACATTGAAAAAGGTGTTATTGTAGCTACAACGAAAAAATGCATAAGTATCTAGCTAGTTGCCATTTTATAACAGGAAATGCATGTAAGTATTTAATTTTTTGCCGAAAAAACCCGTAGCTTCTATTTGTTTTATATTACACTGAAAAATCATGTTTTGATAAAACATATTTAATTAGGAATACCGCTTTATTGGTCATCAACCTTGATAGTGGGGCAAAATCGGACATCCTCCATTGTAGTCGCATTCTCGCATTAAAAGTTTATTCGTTAGTGCATAGCTTTTCATTTTGACCCAGAAAGTATCATGTTTAAAACAATGAAACATTGTTTCATGTTTTTCCCAAGCCATTCACGTATTTGCGTCTGGTAGTCATGAGCCGAGCGGATAATGGAAGAATTCTTAACTTTTGGACTTGACCTGACCTGACCTGGCGTTGGACCTGAATTTAAATCTGAAAGGATTTAATTCACTAAAAAGATAAAAATAAAAAATATTTATGGGTTGCCGCGGCACCCACTTTGGGAACCTCTGCCT
Source organism: Schoenobius gigantellus (assembly GCA_963935595.1). Classification (NCBI taxonomy): domain Eukaryota; kingdom Metazoa; phylum Arthropoda; class Insecta; order Lepidoptera; family Crambidae; genus Schoenobius; species Schoenobius gigantellus. The sequence continues at coordinate 22,822,741 of OZ012553.1, read as the reverse complement.
TAAACAGTATCAAAACCAAGTGAGAGCGAGATGGCGCTATACGCTGCAAAAGCGGTGTCTCTGTTTAAATATTGTTTTATGCTTGCTCTAAGCGATCATGGTTAAAAGAAAATCTAATTGTTCGTTACGAATAGAGCTCAGAGACGTAGGGCACAGATCGCTCCAATATGCAGGTCGAAGTATTTACATCCCAGAAAAAAGAAAAACGTAATTTTTTGTGTTACTAAAGGTATTATTGCATACGACAACGAATCTATCGGCTTTCATCTGCTGGGTGTGAAAGCCTTTTTTTCGAGGGGAATGCGTGACCGCACCGTACTCGCAGTTGGCTAGACGACGAGCGTGTGTGGGGCTCTCCCGACAGAGTGCCGGGCCTACCCACTAAACCCCCAGTATTCTACCTGCCCATAAGGGTGCGCGTGGTAGGGTCCACACTGCGACTACCACTACCAATGCGCCCGGGCTAGCCCGACCTGACTGGTCGGGCTTTCGCCAAGGGGGGATTGCCCGAGAACACCAGGGCAATCCCCAGATAGAAGGCCTTACGGCGGCGTACATGGGGCCAAAAGTGCACGCAGGTCTCCACGGCAGTACGTAGTAATATTATCTATTCTGTGACGGCAGGGTCATTAGATGGGCATCGCTTACGTGCGAAAGCCTAAGAAAGCAAGCAAGCTTCACCTAAATTCCTCTGCAACTAAGTTATTAGCTACACTTCTAAATGTCGGCAAACAAGAATGTTGTGAAGTAAGACGGTGGTAGATCGTTGTTGGCGCTGTGGGCTCGGCACTGGCCTTCTAATCGGGAGGTCCGCGGCTCTATCCTCCCATGTACCAATTTGTTTTTCGTTTTTCGAATTTGATATGTACATTATCCGACGCTCTTACGGTGAGGGAAAACATCGTGAGGCAATCTGCATACATCTGCGAAGAAATTCAAAGGTCTAAAGTGGTTGAATAAGGCACCCTAACATAGGGTAGGCTCGAGTCCCTCGGTAGGGACGGATATGAGCTGTGATGAAGTCGGTGGTATCTAGCCAGGTCAGCTCAGTAACCCTACCAAAAACCAAGCAGAATAACTTCTTCCTCCATAAGGGAATAGAATGAAGTCGGCGCGGCGCGGCGGTGCGAATTCTCAAGCAAGTCTCTTGTGCTAACGATTATTGTGGGAATAAATGCTGATATGTAATTCTTATCATATCAATTTCTTACCATCAGATCGGTTTTGTGCTTGCTTACGATTCTAGTAAATTAAAAGAAAAAAACAAACAATCAGCATTTACCAATGTTATTTACAAGTCTGACGGGACTTCGATTATTTCGTTGTTAATAAATATGTAACAGCATGTAGAGATTTTGGATAGTCTGTAGCGAACAAGGGATCGTCGCTTGACCGAACTCCGCGCGCTGGTGACATATTGTGGCCGTGTCGAAGCGCATTCAATATCCGTTTTGCATCAGACAATAGCATCATGACTATGTTTGGCCAAACATTTTAGTCTCAGTATTTCAGTTAATTCTTAAGGCGCATAGTAGGGTCAAACATAAAAAAATCACTGCAGAAAAAAAACGGTTCTCTTCATAAATATTGAATAAAAACATCTTTAGATATGTTATTATTCAACGCATTCTTTAGAGGATGGTCTTTTTAATTTTTTGATAAATTAATTAAAACTTGGTTAAAATGTGACCCAAACATCCCTCAATTTTAAAACTTTAAACCTAATCGCGTCGTAAATATTAGGTTAAATCATATACTTTCGATTTCAATAAATAAAGTGAACAATATTCTAGCGGTTGTTTTTTTTTAGATTTTTCTTATTCGCCTTTATTTGAAATAATTTTTATTTTTAATTGAATTAATTCATCTTACGCGTAAAGGTTTGCTTAAATATTCCCCTCACTCTCACTCACTCACTCCTATGCAATCAGTGCGGGACGATCGACGCAAGGTTATTGGGACCACTATGCGCCTTAATACTCTAACTTGATTTATGTGTACTATGTTACTTTAATTAATAAAATAAAGTAAGTGTAAATACTTGCAGTTTAGTTATTTCTCCTCGTCCGCTAAGCTTCGTTGACCAGATTAATAATGGAAAACATAAATCAGCTTGATTATTCCCCAAGTGCCCACAAGTCTGTATTTTTACTAAATAGGGTAAAGGTCTGTCGATATACAATTCAAATGTTTATGTCACAGACATATAAATAAAAGCAGTCTTAACATAATTTTACTCACACATTTGTACTAGCAATGTATATAGTTTTTACTTTCACTCCCAAGTGACATAATATATAGCTATTTCTGTTTGTCGTCTATGTCGATACTAACGCACACATAAACTATTCCGAAGCCGTGGCAGACGCCATGTTTACCTGTGTCAAAGGAAGACAAAAATGGTGTAGTGAATGTGTTATAATATTTTGTTTTGTGATTTTATATAAAAATAACTGCTAATCGGACAAGAAAAATGGTAAAGTGCTATGCCCCGAAGTGTTCTAACGCATCTTATAATAAAACTCCAGAAATTACCTTCCATCGGTGAGTAATTCTCGTACATATTTTTTGGTTAAGCTTACAAGATGTAAATCGCGTCTCATGTGTTTGTAATTCTCTAAGATTGTGAGATACGTTAACTGCCTTGCACAAAAATCTGTTTTTACTTGGTTTTATTTTGAATTATTTGTGAATTTTTCAATTCAATATATTTCATTGACTTAATTTGACATTTCTTGTACTAGGCAGTTCAAAGGGGTCGAACTCAGGGTTAGAATAGAAAATCTAGCTTATATTTATGAACATCCTGGTAGTTTGTTGTCGGTATTGTGCTACTAACTATTAACTTAAGTAGAATGAAACTATATGATATTATATAAATTTGTCTAAAGAGATAATAAAAAGTTAAAGAAATGTTTTTAATTTTAATGGATACCAACCCCCCTAGCACGTCAACCAAAACACGATATGATAAAGCGGTTTATCGCGGTGAACTGTCAAAATACAATAGGGTTTCGTCGTATTTTGACAGTTCACCGCGATAAATCGCTTTATCATATCGTGTTTTGGTGGACGTGCTACAGGGGCAAGAGTAGGGCAATGTGAACTTTTGCCTTCCAAATTCATGCTTTTCTTTTTGTACGTAAAATTAAATAATTTCAGTAGTAATAACTAAATTAAAAATTTAAGTAGGTACTATAATTATGTTAACTTGGATAATATCCATATTTTAAAAATATTTTTAATTTGCAGCATTCAAAGAAGACGACAGTTGAGAGACGGACCGACGACTTGGAACATGATGCACAACATGTATATATTTTATTAAAAACTATTGTGAAATTATATTTAGACATAAGATGTAATCATTACGCTCGTATTGACCAACATTTACGAAAGAAATTATTTTAAGAAAATTGTACTTTTCAAAAATAAATAAGCAAGCATACACCTACAAGTTGTTTTTTTAATTCCCTCGCAACTCCTACATCCATACTATCCTACTAATATTATAAATGTGAAAGTGTGGATGTTTGGATGTTTGTTACTCAATCACGCAACAACGGCTGAACGGATTTGGTTGAAATTTGGCATGCATGTAGCCTTTGACATGGAAAAGAACATAGGCAAATTTTTATCCCGATTCCTGAAGTAGTTCCCGAGGGAAAATGGAAATTGTTTACGAGCTAAGCCGCGGGCAGACAGCTTTAAAATTTGGTATGCATGTCACCTAAGCTATGGAAAAGGACATATAGTTCCCGTGGGAAGATTAAAAATTGTTAACGAGCGAAGCTTTAGACCCAATTCTGAAGTTCACGCAGACGAAGTCGCGGGCAGAAGCTAGTAATATTATAAATGTGAAAGTAACTATGTCTGTCTATCTGTCTGTCTGTCGCGCTTTCACGCCAAAACTACTAAACCGATTTAAATGAAATTTAGTACACAGATAGTCTAGAGCCTGAGAAGGACATAGGCTACTTTTTAATGCGAAAAAAGGGTTGAAAGGGGGGATGAAAGGTTGTATGGAAGTATTGTAATATTTAAAGCTAGAAGCTTGAAACTTATTTTTGAGGCTGTTATATTCTATAAATAAATATGACATTCAGTTTGTATTATTTTTAAATAGGTAAAGGCGCATCACTAATAAACGATAAATTGTCTTATTTAGACGACAGCAAAAATTAACCGTCTTAATTCAGCTTAATGACTACATTCATATTGTGTGTGATGCACTCAAGACTCAGTAAAAAAAACTATTGCTTTAGCCTACAAATTTTAGTTGTAAATTACCTATCTTTTTAAACTTCAAATTTGAATGACGACAATCTAACTCTACTCTATCACTTTAAAACTTCATATTTTACTCAATAAAAAATCCCTGTAAAAATGAGTATGTACAAAGTCCTTAGGCGTGGGCCAGATAGAAAAGGCGCGGGCGAGGCGCACCTGTGGCGCGCCATCGGCGCACCGCTTCTATCTGTTTTGTGCCCGTCCGTTTTCATACAATTAGTATGAAAGATCATTCGACAAGCTTCCAGATGGCGCGCTACGGTTGCAACGACGGGCGCGCCGGCCGTCGCACTGCTGGCGCGCAGCCGCGTACGTACGTACCTCAGTCTATAGTGAGTGATGCGGGGGACCAGACGTTTCTTGCAAAAAAAATGCGTCAATTACGTGACGATGTTGATTTTAACATTAAATTTTGCGAAATAATTAAAGAACACCCACCACTATATGATTATAATCGTTCTGAATACTGTAATCGTTACGTACAAGACAAAATATGGCACCAACGTACTCACTCGCTGGCGCACCGTAGCATACAAGCGCTGTTCGCGCCCACGGGCGTGCCTGAAGCGCGCTGAAGGCGCGCTGCGAGTGCGCCACTGGGTGCGACTGATGCGCGCCGCGCCGCCTCTGTCTGGCTTGCGCCTTATAGTGCAGAGTGTGGCCCCGGCGTATCCTAATGCGGCCCTGACTTTTGTTTGTGTGTGAGTAATGTTTACATGTGGTGAAGTTGCCACGCATTTTTGAACAATATGTTAAGTCTGCTTTTATTTATATGTCTGTGGTTTATGTCGATAAAAAGACAAAAGAACATAATTTCTTTTGTCACACAATTCAACTCTGTAGAGGAGTCTACTCGTACTTGGAATATAAATCAACATCACCTTCAATTTCTTACCATTAGATGTATTTTAAATAGGACTTCGCATTTTCTTTAGAAATGCTAAATAAATTGAAAAGCCGGCCAAGTGCGAGTCGGACTCGCGCACCGAGGGTTCCGTACAAACCTGTAGGTATATATAAGTAAAAGTTCATCCATATATTTTTATTATATGATCTAACTAAAAACTTACGGATTTCGCATTTTTTTCTTTATCTATGCTATAAGACGTTACTTCGTACCAAATTTAAAAAATCTGAGTTCACGGGAAGTACCCTGTAGGTTTTGATCCCCTTGCGAATGTCAAAAATTTGCGGCATAAACGGCTGTATCTTTTGATTGCGTTGGCTTAGAAGTTTGATTTTTTCATAGCTCCAAGGGACAGTAGACATGAATATTTGATATAAATTTCAGCTTCATACCTCCACGCGTTCCTGAGAAAAAGGGTCTTGACAGACAGACAGACGGACAGACGGACAACAAAGTGATCCTATAAGGGTTCCGTTTTTTTACTTTCGAGGTAAGGAACCCTAAAAATTAATAAAATCAATAAAGAAATTTCGTCTCGAGCGGATTTTGATTGCACCCGCCTACGCCTCTCCAATATACCGTGTTGACCAACCTTGACCAACTAAGCCACCGAGCTCTTACCCACCCCGACGAAATTCTTAGCCTTATTGATTCCCTTTATTCTATGGTAAGCCAAAGAAGTCTTTATTCACTGTTAATAACATCGTATCAACATCCAATATAGAAATTTTTACAGATTACTTGAAAACTAATGGTTAAGAATAAAACAAACTTATAAATTGAAAAACGAATAACTTCAATAAAGAAAAAATTTCGTATCGTAAGTTGGTCAAGGCGTCAACACGGTATGTTGGAGCCGCGTCTCCAACATACCGTGTTGACGCCTTGACCAACTTACGACACGAAATTTTTTCTTTATTAATTTTCCATTAGATATTTTTATCTCCGATAAATCTCCTTCTTGTTAATGCTAAACGCATAACTTTCATTTGTTTACTTTAATTGTAAAACATAAAAATTTACTGTCTCGTAAATGTGTTTTGCATCACAGAGGCCCGCTGTGGTAAAGCCCGGGTCCAAATTAGCCCATTCGACGCTTAGCGTTTTCCGCTAAATCACTTTTATTAGACTCAATTACCGGGATCCTTTCACGTTTCGGATCATTCTGGTCCTGCTGTGTTCGAGTTGAGGTAGTCTAAAAGTACAAAAGAAAAACAATAAAAATCAAGGAACAGGAAATATACTATTGTGATTATGTAATTATCAAAATCACATGATGCTGTAAAGGCAGGGAATGTAATTTCCCTACCTTAATACTGATGTGAAGGCTCAGTGTGAAGTTGGGTCCCTTGCGGAATTTTACATATATTATGATTAGGTATTATTTCGGAGCAAAAGCTTTATCCGTACCTATCCATCTTTTCTACTTGGATAATCACAACAATACGGAGAAGATGAAATTCCTATAGGGGAAACAAAAGTAGGGAAAAAAAATAACAAAAGGATATACTGGATTAAAATGCCCTAAATTGATCCGTCGAAAACTATGTAGAGGTGTTTGAGAACGCAGTTGAATGATTAACCTATTAAACAATTAGTTCTTTAACTGTACGAATTTCATCTTCATGTATTACGATTTTATACGTATAAGTTTTGAGTTGATGAGGAAAAATATTTTATATTGAATTTAAAAGCAAAACCAAATCTCACAGCAACAAGTTTTTGATAACAATCTTGTTTTAATCTTACCAACCTTATTAACTTACTATTGCCTTATATTTGTAGTATGATGCTTTATAATGCCATACTAGTAAATAGCTGTGTCCGCTAAACTAAGTTTCACTTTAATAAAGTTCATCACTAAAGTATTTTTAATTTTTGAATGGGGATTTCTCAGATTCCTGTTAGGAATTTTGAAAAAGCATTCCTTAATATACACAATCAATACACAAGCCAAATAACTCCTGTACCGAGTTTCATACTTCTAGCTTGCGTTGTTTGCGCTTTACGTTGATACCTCATTCAGACACTCACCAAAACCTTTTATAAATACAAAAGACAGATGCGTCCTAACGCGTTAGTTACAATTTTGACATCACACATGTGGACAACTGCCTTGCGCGCTTATATTAGTATGTGGCATTATGCGTAACGTTAGATGCTAATAACTTTGATAGCGTACTCCGCAGATGTAGCTACTACTTTAGACGTTGTTTTTAAAGCTGTTAATACCGCGTATAGCGTCGCAGGCATCAACACCACGAGTAACATAAGTAAGTTAGGCGCTAGCATTAGGGTTCTGAAATAGTTCCTCTCGTCTCATAATGCCAACTTCGCAAAATGCCAACCGCTCGCAAAATGACAACTTCTCTTCAGCAGTGTTTTGATTTCTTCTCTCGCAATGACAAATCTTCATCTTAAAATGATATAAAACAAAGTCGCTCCCGCTGTCTGTAGGCTTAGATCTTTTAAGCTATGCAACGGATTTAAATGCAGTTTTCAGCAATAAATAGAGTGATTCAAGACGAAGGTTTATATATATTATCCATGCTGTAAAATCCGCGGGAGGGTCGCTAGCTAGAAATAAAAAAGACACTTTATTTATTTTACAATTATGTTAATTAAATACATTAGTACTTATCGTTAGAAATGTGAAATCCATCATATTGGCGTCTGTGATCCAAAGGAGATACATTAAATATCTAGGGGCTTAGAGTCTAAACTAGTCTAAAGTGCGTATCTCCTTTGGATCACAGACGCCAATATTAGACTAATGAAAACGTGAAGGTATATTTGCTTTGATTTGTTCAGCCTGATATTTAGCGATAACAGTTTCAAGTTTGGCCCACTGGAAGTTTGTCGAGAGACATATAATTTCCAATATTATACGTTAGGAGTTTAGGATCTATAGGCTATGTATAGATTTTGTAATTGCCTTTAGCACGAGTACATTTTTGGATATGCAAGTTTTTGGTATACCTACACCTCCCAATTAGAAAAAAAATCGTTATTCAATATCTATACAAAATATAATTATTTTTAAAGCAAATAGTAACATAAGGATTAAGTTGTAAAGTTTCGATTAGAACTTCGACCTCTGTCTGGAGATTATTGGCACGTTAACCTGTATAAAAAGTAAATTATATCCCCTTATTATGTGACAAAACATATTCATTATGATATTTTTTTTTCGAATTAAAAGTCAGTCTTCACCTATTATTCACCTGCTGCCACCCACTGCTAGGTATAGAGAGGAGGTGGAGAGATACGGGGAATCGTATCTCTCCTGATGGTTCTCTTCCTTAACTGATGGTAAGTGATGATAAGGTAGAAGATGAAAGCAATCTTCTCCGTGATTCCTCCATAGTAGAACTGGCTATCGGTGGCGCTGTGGTCTCGGCACTTGTATTTCAATCGTGAGATCTGAAGTTCGAGACCGCCATGTACCAATGTGTTCGAATTTCATATGTGCACTTGTCTGACGCTTCTACGGCGAAGGAAAACATCGTGAGGCATTCTGCATACATCTGCGAAGAAATTCAAAGGTGTATGTGAAGTCGATTAATCTGCACTGGGCCAGCGTGGTGGTTGACTAAGGCCTAATCACCCTAACTTAGGTTAGGCTCGAGCCCCTCGGTGGGGACGTATATGAGCTGTTATGATGAGAACTGGCTATCGTACCTGTGATTGTCGGAAAACCTCGACAAACTACGGTTCAGCCGCCGAAAGAATGCGTTTTTGCCAGGTCCTGTCAGATTCTTATGTAGGTACAACATGGAATAAGGGTAATTTTTGGATTATCCAAAACGCAGTTCTTGAAAATGAACTCTACTTATATTAAGCACTAGCTGTGCCCACGACTTCGTTCGCGTGGATGTCGGAAAATAGGAAAATAACAACACGTCGTTGTTATTTTTTACCGTTTTTGCAACATTTTTCTTTGATGCTCAGCTCATTTTAGTCGTGGCGTGATGTTATATAACCTACAGCTTTCCTCTATAAATGGACTATCCAACATAAAATGATTTTTTCAATTTGAATCCGTAGTTCCTGTGATTAGCGCGTTTTACCAACCAAACAAACAATCAAACAAATTCTTCAGCTTTATAATGACAGGCCACGTCAAAAACGCATTCTGTGACATCGAAACATACAGCAAAATCATAAAATAATGTAGGTAGGAGTAAGGTACAACAAAATCACAATTTGTTATTAGATGATTGAATTATTTTTAAACGGTTTCATTGGGCTTGCCCTGTTTGTTTGGGTCGAGTCTTGCAAGCTGAATCTTGCAAGCTAAAATCCACGGTAATCAAACGATAATTATTATTATCTTCACTTTCAATAAATCTGTTTAAGTAAACAAAAACTTATTATAGGTACTTGCTTTTTTTGTGTAAAGCAATTAATAATCGTGCTTATAAATGTTAATACATCTTTCGTTGTAATAAATTCGCTAAACATAGCCTGTACTGAAATTTACAGATTACTGCACTAAGGAACATCTTATTGCGGTAATAAGCGAAACCCACTTACAGTTCTTTGTACTTTATTCCCTCTGTCTTTAAGTGCGAATGCTTGAGACAAATTAATGTAATTTCCTGAATGTGAAGTGTATGTATATATACCTACATTGTCGTACAAAGGCGACACGCTCAATACCCTCAGTATTAAAATAGGTAGCAGATATTTATCAACGTCATGGAAACTGTGTGTCATTTTGTTTACATTACGTGTAAGTCAGAATAGGAATGTTGTTATTGTTAAAAAAAATGCTATTAATTAACACACATGGTATAAATAAATTTTCTTAATTGAAAATAGATATTCATGTTTGTGTATATGGTACGTAGGTTTCTAATCTTACGATACTGTATGCATATTGTGGATTGGAATAACTTCGGCACCTAACTTTATGACACTAAAGGAATAGCATAATGAGAGAATCAACTGCCGTGCCTAACTTTATGACAAGTTCCGGGTTTTCCCGTCTGTTCCAGATGAAAATATTAATCCTTCACACCTCTTCAGTTTTAATTATAATTTATAATTATTTAAGCACAAGCTCATTTTAGAGTTTATTTAATTATGCCGAAGCTCAATGGAAAGTATGAGCCAAAATTCACTCAATATCATTAAATATTGGAATGAACTTCTAGAATCTCTATAAGAGACCAGGCACAGTTAAGGAATTTGAATGTTTTGCAGGTATTTAACCTTTGTCGTTCGTCTCATTTGCCTTTGTAATACGATAAAATATTTTTTATAAAGGTAAATGACACAATAGCTATTGTTTCAATCTGCCTTCTTACAATGGATCATTTTATTTATTACTAGCTGTGCCCGCGAACTACGTTTCGCCATCAAAATGCTTAAACAGTGTTAAGTTTTTTTCTCCATTTTATTCCATAATTATTCAACTTTATTCTGTCTTTCTTGAGTAGCGGCCATTTCGAAATTACGACAATTTTCGTAGGTTCGTAACTCGGGGTACTCTTCAGGGCCTTTCATTTAATACCCATATTGCTGGGTTTGAAAACGATCTTTCATCCATTTTTTTGAGCGGCGGCCATGTTTAATTTAGGGCAATTTTCCTAAGTTCATAATGCTCTACTCTTTGAGGCCTTTCATTTGATACCCATATTGCTAGGTTTGAAAACAAACTTTTATCCACCGTTTTTGTGCAGCGGCTATGTTGAATTTATGTCAATGTTGCTCGGTTAATATTGCTCTACTCATCAAGGCCTTTCATTTGATACCCATATTGCTGGGTTTGGAAACGAACTTTTATCAATTTTTTTGAGCGGCGGCCTTGTTTAATTTAGGGCAATTTTCCTAAGTTCATAATGCTCTACTCTTTGAGGCCTTTCATTTGATACCCATATTGCTAGGTTTGGAAACGAATTTTTATTTACCTTTTTTGAGCAGCGGCTATGTTTAATTTATGTCAATTTTGCTAGTTTCATAGTGCTTTGCTCGTCAAGGCCTTTCATTTGATACCCATATTGCTGTGTTTGAAAACGAACTTTCATCTTTTTTTTAGCGGCGGCCATGTTGAATTTAGGTCGATTTTTCTAGGTACCTAATGTTCTACTCTTCAAGGCTTTTCATTTGATACCCATATTGCTAGGTTTGGAAACGAACTTTTATCCACCTTTTTTGAGCGGCGGTCATGTTGAATTTATGTCAATGTTGCTAGGTTCATAGTGCTTTACTCATCAAGGTCTTTCATTTGATACCCATATTGCTGGGTTTGGAAACGAACTTTTATCAATTTTTTTGAGCGGCGGCCTTGTTTAATTTAGGGTAATTTTCCTAAGTTCATAATGAAAAAGAAAGAAAAGAAAGAAAAAATATTTATTTCATATCACATCAAACATAAATTTCATCAAACATAAATAAATAAGGCGATGATGTGACATAAAAAAGGGGTCCCACTCAGCATATGTCAAGATACTGTACGCATCTTGACGCTGGTCTTCCGTGGAAACCTTTCCCCTAGGTAAACGCACACATTGACGTATCCATAATGCGCTGGTCGAGAACAGTCAATTGGTTTTAAAACTAATTAGGACACAATTTGGTATACACCATGATCGGACAAAAACATAGAACACACTTTATAAAAACACCCTAATATTTGAAACTATGGACAGTTAGGTGGTTAAACAAGACAAACTAACTCAGCGTAATATAAATTATAATCTAAGATGCAAGCCGTGACAATTACAAGTAACTAACAAATCAACCTAATGTACTCGTAAATAACCATGTGGACTGCTACAAACTGTTGGATTGTTGTTTTAGCAGAACATATTTTTTATAGTTATATTTAAATGCATAACGGGATGACGAGTTCCTTAGTGGTGGGGGAATATTGTTCCAACATTTTGTAGCAGCGTAGCGAAAGCTACCGCGAAATGCAGCCGTGTTGTACTTGGGACATATTAATTTTATGGCATTTCTGACTGGTCGCTTAGAGAAAATTAATTTATCAAAGAGATATGGTGGAGTATGGGATTGAACTATACCGAATAACAAACTAGCGAAGTGAAGTGAGCGTCGAGACTCCATTGCTAGTAAATTACTCTGGTTGAGAAAGGGCGTGACATGGGCTCTGGGTGGAATATGGAAGCAAAAGCGTGCGCAAGCATTTTGAACACGCTGGATTACTCTCTTGGTATATTTATATAGACAATTTCCTATAACTGTGTCCGCGTAGTTAAGTTTAGAGAGTATTAACGTTTCACAAATTTTTATGCGCATCTCTACATTCAGGAAGGGACGCACCTTATAGAGGACTTTTAACCTATAAAAGCAGGTTTTAACTGTCTCTAGAACGTGGTTATGAAACGTTAACCTATTATCCAGCAAGACACCCAGGGTTCTAGCTTCTCGGACCTCCTGGACTTTCTCATCTCCAATTTTGATTTCCGGTCTAAAATTTATAATTTTACTGATTTGTAGCTTCGTGCCAAGCACCAAATATTTGCACTTAGCAGGATTAAGAGAGAGACCGTTACTTTTTGCCCAGCCAAGCACATTGCGAAGGTCTTGGTTCAGCAAATCTATAGCGGACTGTGTTGAACCGGGTTCAAAAGATAAATAGACCTGTAGGTCATCAGCATACATATGAAATTGGCAGTGCTGAAAACAATCAACAACGTCTGCGCTGTACAAATTAAAAAGGATAGGTGCCAGGATTGATCCCTGAGGAATGCCTTGTCGAACTGGAACCGATTCTGAAAGCGAGGTAACGCCATATTTGTTACACGTTTCTACTCGCTGAGAACGATCACTGAGGTAACTGTCAAACCATTTTATAGCATTATTATCAAAGCCAAAGGATGCAAGTTTTGAAATAAGTAAGTCATGGTTGACAGTGTCGAACGCTCTAGAAAAATCTAATAAAACCAGAATCGTTCCCCGTCCAGTATCCTGCCCCGCTAGTACATCATCAACCACATCGAGCAGAACCGTTGCAGTGCTATGGCCAGAGCGAAAGCCAGATTGCCTCTGTGGCAGGAGATTATTCTTGTTAAGATATTCCATCAGTTGCTGATAGATGCATCTTTCAAGAACTTTCGATAAAATAGAGAGCATGCTGATGGGTCGGAAGTCATCCACTCCTACTGGATTACTATTTTTAGGGACGGGCTTAACTAAGGCTTCCTTCCATATGTTTGGGAAAATGCCCGAACGAATAGACTGGTTTACTAGAGCAGTGATCGTATCTAAAGTTCGAGGAAGAGTGAGTAGTATCATATCACGACTAATACCGTCTATTCCCTGAGCATTAGAAGTTATTTTAGTGATAATTTTGAAAATATCAAAACTGTCCATCCCATTAATGCTGAACAATGATGCAGTTCTTTTACTAAACTCATAGAATGTGAGCTTAGATATAGGTACACGATTCAAGGGAAGATTTAAGAAATGCTTATTCAAAATGTTTGGGTTTTCTAAATTGGGAGGCAATTCATGTTGCTTAGCTTTGAAATCCGCAACATTCTGCTTGAAATTTTTCCAAAGCTCTCGTTGATTCTTAGAGTTTTTGTTAATAATTTGCTGAAAGAAGGCTGATTTTTCGGAATCGAGTGCATTTTTTACAACGCTTTTAAGTTCTTTATAGTAAGCAATATCGGTTTCTTTTTTAGAAGTACGGCTTTTAGAATATGCGGTGTTTCTCAGCTGCATCATTTTTAGTAACGTGGGTGTAATCCATGGAGCATTTTTTTTATTAATGGAGCATTTTTTAATAGGGGAAACTGTATTGAATATATGGAGTATATATTCTGTAAACGATTGAGCAAATATGTTTATGTCCTCATGCATGAGACGTTCCCAAGATGTAGCATGTACTAGATTATTGAAATCAGTCAAGTTAATTTCTTTGATTGGCCGGTAAACAATTAGCTGAGGAACAGTCTTGGGTTTGTTCATGCATAACTCACAGGAAATTAGTGCGTGACTACTAAGTTCGGGAATATGATCGACTGTAACATTAATGACTTTATAGGTACTACAGATTACATCCAAAAGCGTAGCTGAGTGGTCGGTAAAATGTGTAGGTTGGGTGACATATTGTTTCAAACCTGTATAATGCAAAAATGCTAATAGTTTCTTTGTATTAGTGTCGTTGACTGCTAACAAATCAATATTAAAATCCCCCATTAAGATCATATGATCGAAAGACGAGAATGAACTTATTGTGTCAGAAAGTGTATCAATAAACATATCGACATTCATCCAGGGAGGACGATAAGCCGTACCAATAGCTAGTTTAAAGCCATTCATTGAAATATTGAACCACATTTGCTCGACGGAAGAACCCTCGGGTGGGTAGATTTGTCGTGCATAAACACCGCGCCGTAGATAGAACCCAACGCCTCCGCCACGCGAGCGCACGCCAGGACAGCGTGGGATGTGTCTCAACCGGTAATCCTGGGGTGCTGGGGCACACCTGTCATTACCCTCTCTCAGCCAGGTTTCATTAATGCATAGAATATCTATTGAATGGCTCTGTAACGCCCCAAGGAACTCGTCATGATTAGTGCAAAGTGAGCCAGGGTTTAGAAATCCTAGTGATAGATACTTAGGTTTAATAAATTGTAATACAAAAGAAATTGAGATGATGATATATCTACAATTAACACAATATTTTTTAAGCATTGTTAGGTGCCGTCGATCAATTTGACCTCTTTTAGATTGTGTCACAATTAATAACAAATCACAAATGTATATCAATCTTGACAGAATATTCAGATTTGGAATCAACAAGTAATAGAACACGAGAAAAAAAGTTACGCATTCCGAAGGCATGCTAGCACAGAAGTGAGACATCCCCAACATTTGCTTCTCCAAAAACTCGAGCGAGATCAGCCTCAGAACGAATTCTAAAGAAAGCTTTTCCATGCTCCTGCCGCGCAAATACTCTTCCTTCACGTGTCCACACGTATTTCCATTCAAGACGGCGGGCTATTTCTCGTGTCCTATGAAACAAACGTCGGAAATGACGCGTAAGCCGCTCATTGATGTAAAATGGGTGAGTGCAGTCAGTTGCAGGGGATAGACCCATTCCATCAGGAGTGATTCTACGACGCACTCTCACAGCGCGCAGCAGAGCATCACGCGACGCGCGACGTGCCAGACGCACAACAATTGGCCGCGGTCTCTCCCGCGATCTCGCCAAAGTCCCTGCCCTCTCACTGTCGTCACCCTGTCCGGGTCCTGGCCGTGGGTGACCCATCCTCTGCGCACTCACCACATCACGTTCATCGAGTTCCACACCTATCTTCTTTGCAACTGCTAGAACCACGTGAATAGCGTTTTCATTAGTCGACTCCGGAAATGCAGCTATGTCGATGTCATTTGCAAGCAAGTCCTGATTCCGCTCCTCAATATCTAATTTGAGTTCAGCTACTGACTCCTCCAAGCTAGATACTCGTATATCAGGTCCAAGGGGGGTACAAGTGTGGCTTTCGAGAGTTAGAATGCGACTTTCGAGCGAGGCCAAGCGGGAGTTCTGTGCTGCAATGGTAGCTGCTAGGTTTGACACTGTTGAAATAAGTGTAGACATTTCCGCACGCACAGCCTTCATCTCCATCACCAGTTGCTCGATATAAGTGGTCGATGCGTCTACTACCGGGCTACCAACATTTGCAGAGTCATGATCCGGAGATTCGGTATCCATCTGGTCCTTACTGCTCGATTTTGACCGCTGGTCACCAATGTCAGCAGCATCCCTCTCGGGTGATTCGGAATCTACCTGGGCCTTATTGTTCAATTTTGACCGTTGAGTCACATAACACTGCGAGTCGGGTGCCGTGTCTGGTTGTTGATTGTGTCGAACCGGAGTGTTCTGATTTCCGCTTTTTGGCTGCTTATTTACACAACCCGGACATTTCCAGCTATTACGCCGTTTCTGATCATGCATATAGAACGAGTAGAATCTTTGCGTGCTCATATTGATACAATCTAGATCATATGCTGATTTACAGCTCATACAGCGCATAAATGTTTTCTTCGGGAGAACGTTCAAACAACCGGCACAATTCTCTAAAGTCGCCATTGTTGACAGGCTGTTACAATAGCCGGTTATTTAAAACCGCGGATGATGAATATAGTTCGTAGTTGTCGAGTCAGAAACGCAAAAAGATCTTTGCACAGTAGTATAAATTAATTCTAAAATTTGTACTCTTGCAATAATGAGAAGAAACGGGTACTCCGGTAATGTTTTGAACAATATTCTTGCCACTGTCGTTAGATGTAGTCCCTCAAAGTTAAATCTTGTAGCACTTATAATAAGATCGATTAATCAGTGTTGGATCAGCTGATAACACACACTATTGAGTAACACTCCACCACAGAACGCGACACCGTGCAGCCCTGTATTCGCCCGTAAGCGAGGGGTCTCGCTAAATGGTTTCGCGTGCGCGCACTGTATGGACACGTCTATGCTCAATGGTGACTAACACCGAACTCTACTCTTTGAGGCCTTTCATTTGATACCCATATTGCTAGGTTTGGAAACGAATTTTTCATCCACCTTTTTTGAGCAGCGGCTATGTTGAATTTATGTCAATTTTGCTAGGTTCATAGTGTTTTACTCGTCAAGGCCTTTCATTTGATACCCATATTGCTGTGTTTGAAAACGAACTTTTATCCTTTTCTTAGCGGCGGCCATGTTGAATTTAGGTCGATTTGCTAGGTACCTAATGCTCTACTCTTCAAGGCCTTTCATTTGATACCCATATTGCTAGGTTTGGAAACGAACTTTTATCCACCTTTTTTGAGCGGCGGCCATGTTGAATTTATGTCCATGTTGCTAAGTTCATAGTGCTTTACTCATCAAGGCCTTTTATTTGATACCCATATTGCTGTGTTTTGAAAACGAACTTTCATCCTTTTTTTTAGCGGCGGCCATGTTGAATTTAGGTCGTTTTTTCTAGGTACTTAATGCTCTACTCTTCTAGGCCTTTCATTTGATACCCATATTGCTAGGTTAGGAAACGAACTTTTATCCACCTTTTTTGAGCGGCGGCCATGTTGAGTTTATGTCAATGTTGCTAGGTTCATAGTGCTCTACTCATCAAGGCCTTTCATTTGATACCCATATTGCCGGGGTTGGAAACGAACTTTTATCCACCTTTTTTGAGTGGCGGCCATGTTGAATTTATGTTAATGTTGCTAGGTTCATAGTGCTCTACTCATCAAGGCCTTTCATTTGATACCCATATTGCTGGGTTTGGAAACGAACTTTTATCCGATTTTTTTTTGAGCGGCGGCCATGTTGAATTTTAGGCGATTTTCCTAGGTTCATAATGCTCTACGCTTCAAGGCCTTTCATTTGATACCTTTATTGCTAGGTTTGGAACGAACTTTTATCCACCTTTTTTGAGCGGCAACTATGTCGGCGAATTTACGTCAATGTTACATTAGGATCAAGAGTCCCGTACTCCCTCTACGCGTAACCCAGAATCATTGCAGTCAGATGTTTTTTCTTAATTATCAATATTAATCAATTACTTTTAAAAGTTTTAAATAAATGAAAGAGTTTGATTCCTTAGTCATAATGTAAAAACATATAACACCTTTCAAAATAACTTAAAAAAGGGGTCTCGCGCCCACTCATAACCAAAAATCTCATAACTAATACGTAAAGGTCCCACTCATAACTGCTGATGTGAGAAGACGAAACTCATAACCAACACAACTACACAGTTATGTACAGTCGCTTTTATTATTATTAACAACATTAACAAAAAGGGTGAATAATATTTTAAATCAAAGTAAAGCTTGGTATAAAAGAGGTGTAAAGCTGGCATCTTGCTGGTCGGCAAGGTGAGGGTGGCTATTGCGGTGTGTTATCTCTCTCCCGCATTAAAATTAGACAGCACAAGCAATACAGAAGACAAAATGTATTTTTTTTCCAAAAAATGAAACCGACTTCAAAAACTTTAAGAATACAAACAACATCACAGTATTATATTGAAGTTCGTGCCAAATTTTAACTAGTACTTATATTTTTCGAGATTTTTCAGGTGATTATTGCTTGGCACCGACTTTATTACGACTTTTTGGTGTGTTTTTTGTAAAAAAACATCTTTGCAATCTTTTTAGGTAATTTAAAATACCAAAACCTTATCCTAAATATAACAAATACTTTTCTGAAAACCGCATCAAAATCGATTCAGCTAAACGCGAGATAATCGCGGACAAACATACATACAAACATTCAGGTCAAACTGAAACTTGAAAAAGGGAAGAGGTTCTATGTTCGACTGTATCTATTTTTTTCAAGTCCGTTAAAAAGGAACTGCTTATTTCATAAAAAATTGTTCCAGCAGACCTGCGAAAGGAGAAATTGTAATATATTAGAATTTGCGTGTATAGCAGCTTAGAAGGCGATCAAATAGTAAAAAAAAAGATACTATATAATATACTAAATAAAAAATATGTAGAAATACCTATTACACAAATAATATGAATATTATTAAATTTTTATATATCATAATTAGGACTTGGATAGATAGTATTCTCTTATGCGGCGCTTGAAAGAGTGGATGAGATGTAGCTATCAGGACAAACTAATTCTCAATCACTTCTCAATATTGTTATTTTTGTTGAAGATGTCACGGAGAGAAACAATTTATACCTTCATCGCACTAAGATTTGTTTAGTGCTTACCCGTGGTACTACCGTTGGTACTACTGTTAGTATAGTACTGTGGGTATTTTTTGTTGCCCGATCCCGGATTTGATGACAATGAGACTAATCGAGAACTATACCCCCTCAAACAAAAAAAGAATTTTCCAAATTGGTTAATAAATCACAGAGTTATGAGGTAGTCAACGTAAAAAAAGAACATACAATGGAGATGATAAAGTCCCTCTTTTTGTTAAGGCGGTTAAAAAATGAAATGACCCGCAATTGAAAGTTGCGTTAAAGTTGCTTTTAAAACAGTTTTATTAAAGCGTTCCTTAATTTCTTCAAAATAATATAAATATTAAAACCGATAGTTACCCACATGGTGTTCTTTGATTGTCAAAGATAATAAGTAGTACTATAGGCAAAATTAATCACCCGTAGTACAGTAAGCTCCCATTCAAGCTTTACATTTGCACTACGAAAACCGCCACTATTACGAGCGGCATAAGAACGGTCCAAAGGTCAAACAGTATAGCTTGATAAGGAGCTTACTGTACTACCGGACACGTGAGTAGAACCACGGGTAAGCACTGAATTTTTTGTGTATTGCGTCTTGAAATGACAGTAAAGACTGTGCTGCCGTTTGTACTGTAACTATAAATATTTCTTTTTAGTATGAAATAATAAAACAAAAAGTACTTACTTTAAAATTAGTATGCAAGTATACAGGGTGTCTCAGAAACAATGGATAAACCTTTAACTGTTGATAGGTTTCGTCGAGACCTCTCTAATCTCAAATTTTGACTTTAGTAAAAATATCTCGGTTTTCAAGATATTTGATAGTTTATGATTTTTTAAAAAAATGCCACTTTTGGTTGGTTTTTAATGTGCCATTTTTACAAATACGGACTTTTTCTGATTCAGTTTTTTTTAGCTTCTAACGGAATAGTTCAGCTATCAATAACAGTTGTTAAAATCGAGCTAGCTAATCACGAAGTGCTTGGAAAAAACAATGTTCCAAAAAAAATTTAACAAGAAATTATTTTTCTTCGTGTTTGGTCAGCTACCATGTAAAAAAATGTATGACGCTCATCGTGCCCATTATCTTAAAAAAATGCTTAGTTATTCTAGTTTCAAAAAAGGTATGATAACCTATGCTTAATGTATCTCTTAAATTTTATTACTGCTTGAATAGCAAATGGTATGAAATTTTAAAAAGATTTTTTTCGGAATAGTTATTAATTCTTAGTTTGAATAAAGAATTTGAAATAAAACAACATGAAATTTTAATTTTTTATTAAATTTACAATAAATGTTCGAATTGGCGTCCTTGCGCTCTGATACACGCCCTACATCTTTTTATAAAAGAAAGTTTGATGCGGCGCGCGTAACCAGACGTTTTTATGTGTGCAGCTGCATTTTGTATGCGAGTACGCAACTCTGTTATTGAGGATACTGGCCTCGCGTAGACAAGGTCTTTCAGACATCCTCAATAAAAAAAATCCAAGGGATTTAGATCCGGCGATCTGGGCGGCCATAAAATAGGGCCGAGCCGGCCTATCCACCTTTGTGGGAAGTGTTGATTTAAATAATTTCTTACTACTATTGCGTAGTGAGCTGGGCACCCATCATTTTGAAACCACATTCTCCGCCTCACTTCTAAATTGACATCTTCTAGCATGCCGGGTGAATCATTTTGTAAAAATTTAAGGTAAATTTCACTATTCAGTGTAGCTGGAAGTTCATATGGCCCGATCACCTGTCCGTCAATAATCCCAGTCCACAAGTTAACTTTAAATTGAACTTGGGACCGATCTTCCCTCATCAAATGTGGGTTTTCAACTTGCCAGCTATGTAGTTTGTGGATGTTGAAATATCCATCTCTCCGGCATGAGGATTCATCCGTCCATAAAATTTTATTGAAAAATTGCGGGTCCTCCCTTATTTTATTTAACATGATTCTGCAGAATGCAATCCTGCGCGGATAGTCAGCAGGCTGTAGAGTTTGGACCCTTTGAATATGGAAAGGGTGCAAAAGGTATTTTTTCAATATGCGATGCACTTTGCTTCTATTAATGCCGGTTCGACGTGCAATTCCACGCACAGAACGTGTTGAATCTTCTTCTATTTCGTCGAGGACTACTACTTCTTCATCGTCGTTTCTTTCTGGTCTTCCTGGCCCTGCACCACCAATGCCTCTTCCTGGAAGCCTCCCTTCGCAGTACGAATTATGTACCCGAGCAAAAACTCGATAGTCCGGGTGACGTGCGTTGGGGTACCTAATACAAAAAATGACGTTATTAAATTTACTAATTCATTTAATTTTAAAATCTAATTAAACACGGCGTGTGACTATTTTTAGAAGGATAACATAATGTAAGACCCATCCTGATACGTTTAACTAAAGTTGCAATAAATGTGTGTGATTTAAAAAAAATAAGATTGATTGAATTAAAGAGAAAATAAATAATCTTACCTCTCTGCGTACAGACGAGCAGCAGCGTTAGCATTTCCTCGACATTCGCCATAAACGAAATGCATGTTTGCATATTCGCGCGACGTGTACTGATGTCTAGGCATGTTCAGTGTTATGTATTGGTTGTCAGTTAGGTTTCACAGCACAAACAATATCCAAATCGTAAAGCTAGCCAAGTCCATATGATCACCAGTTGTCAATAGGTTTCAGAGCACAAACAATATCCGAATCGCAAAGCTAGTCAAGTCCAAAATTACAGCAAAATGTCGTTTAAAATCATCGAAGCTCTATCGAATCTCTCGAATACAGAAAACACGCGTGGGTCACAACCGGAGTTCAGAAGGACACTAACAATCGTAACAAAGAACCCAATGATCAGACGCAGGTAAAAAAAGTCCTTCCAGGAAATTCGATAGCAGGTAAGGTTGCAAATGCTTATGACTCATGTGCTGTTAATGATAAGGCTCCTTTTTGATTGCGCATAGTGGATGAGACATGTGGCAGGCAGGGGCCACAAAAAAAAACACGTTTCTCAACTCTGTGACTCGCAAACGAATGTTTACAAATAAGCTTTAAGTGCTTATTAGTGGAAAAAAAACCTTTTTTTTTTTCAAATTTTCATTTTATTTGCTATTCAACCAGTCAGAAAGTCAAGAAAGCATAAACTTAATACTGGAAAACTAAATTAACCGAATAAAATTAATCCGAAAAATAATTAATCCGACAAACAATCTTTTTAAAATTTTCATACCATTTGCTATTCAAGCAGTAATAAAAGTTCAGAGATACATTAAGCATAAGTTTATCATACCTTTTTGAAACTAGAATAACTAAGCATTTTTTTAAGATAATGGGCAGGATGAGCGTCATACATTTTTTTTACATGGTAGCAGACCAAACACGAAGAAAAATAATTTCTTGTTTAATTTTTTTTTGGAACATTGTTTTTTCCAAGCACTTCGTGATTAGCTAGCTCAATTTTAACCACTGTTATTGATAGCTGAACTATTCCGTTAGAAGCTAAAAAAACCTGAATCAGAAAAAGTCCGTATTTGTAAAAATGGCACATTAAAAACCAACCAAAAGTGGCATTTTTAAAAAAAAATCATAAACTATCAAATATCTTGAGAACCGAGATATTTTTACTAAAGTCAAAATTTGAGATTAGAGAGGTCTCGACGAAACCTATCAACAGTTAAAGGTTTATCCATTGTTTCTGAGACACCCTGTATAACAGTAAGCAAGCACTATTGGTCTCAAATGTACTTCAAAGTAGTTCACAGTTTAGGTATTTGCTTTTTTTATGTTCGGTTATGAGTTACTCCTCTAAATTAAATATTTCATACGATTAAAATATATTTCATAACCATGGTTATGAGTGGGTCCTCAAGTCAGTTATGAGTCGCCACATTTTATTCCAGTTATGAGTTTCTGGTTATGAGTGGGCGCGAGACCGAAAAAGGTATCTTCACTTTTCAACATTTCAAATATTTCAAAAATTGTATGTACCGATTTTGTGAAAATTGGTCAAGGATTAAACCAACCTACAAATTTTATATTTGTGACGTGATATTGTCATAAAATGCTTTATACATTGGTTGTATGGCTTAATCCTTTTGCCTTACCACCACGGTACTCCAGAAGAAAAAGACAATTTAAACTTCTTGGTTGGCGAAATCCAGATGGGCACAGCCCTCGCACAGCCATTATCAGAAATTTTTTTTTTGCACTATATAACAGACTTGTCAAAATAATTTCACGTGCGCCATGTTGATTTTCTACATAACATCGAAAATTTTATATGGTATTTTTTGACTAAAAATAAAAAGTGAATTTAAACAAATGAAATTATGCCTAAATGTTCTTCCGGAAAATTCTAAGCATTGTGGTGTAAGCCATATCAAATTCTGTCCAGTAGTTTCGGAGATCTTTCCGGACAAACAGACAAACAAACAAACAAACAATTTTTTTAAAAACTATTCTATCGTGTTCTGCCAATGATTTTAAGGCGACCTGTGTATTTTTTTTCCTAATATTTCGCAATTACAGATTTTTGTACCCCTACGATTTTATTATATATGGAGATATGGAGATTATTACTCGTATTATAGGACTAAATATATTTATATTTAGTCGTATAATCGTCAGTGGCACTGTGGTCTCGGCACTGGACTGTGCCTCGAGTAGAATCGAGAGGCCCGCGATCGATCCTGTCATGTGCCAATGTGTTTTTCGTTTCACGAATTTCATACGTACATTTATCTGACGCTCCTACGGTGAAGGAAAACATCCTGAGGAAACCTGCATACACCTGCGAAGTGATTCAAAGATGTATGTGAAGTCAACCAATCTGCACTGGGCCAGCGTGGTTTGACTAAGGCCTAATCGCCCTAACATATTAGGGTAGGCTCGTGCCCCCAGCTGCCGGCCACCGGACCATCGATGCGATTCGTCCAGTGTTGGAGGAGTGGGTTGGGCGCCGGCAGGGCAGCCTCACGTTCCGTATGGTGCAGGTACTGACCGGGCATGGCTGCTTCGGTCACTACCTGCACTGGGTCGCGCGTTGGGAGGAAACGCCGCGGTGTCACCACTGCGACGCTCCCGACGACACTGCCGAGCACACACTATTGGTGTGCCCGGCTTGGCGACGCCAGAGCGCAGCGAACTCAACGCTGCGCTGGGAGGTGGAAACCTCTCGCTGCCGAGCATGGTCGTGGCCATGCTCCGCGGCGAGGCGGAATGGGAGGCTGTCGCTTCCTTCTGTGAAGAAGTAATCTCGCAGAAGGAGGCTGCGGAGAGGGAACGGGAGGAAGATGTCAGGCCAACCCCACACACGCCCGCCGTCTAGCCAGCGGCGGGTACGGTGCGGTTGCGCATTTCCTCCCGACATAAAAAAAGGGTAGGCTCCTCGGTGGGGACGTATATGAGCTGTGGTGATGATGATGTTATAATCGTCGCCTGCTAGGCATTCAAATTCTGTAACTGTACAAATATACACGTCCCAGGTTTCTTTAAGAGTAGCTGATTCAATAGAACAGAAGTCCTATTTTTGAAATCGCATACATCTCATGCGGAATAAGTCATCGTCGACTTCTTAGTCGCATGATGCTGTTTCTCTGAATTTTTGAATCGTTCACCACGAGTAATACCAACACAAGTTGCAGTCGATCGATTGAAAAATAGAGAATTGAAAAAAAGAACCCGGTTACCTTTGAGTGAGCTGATGACCTGCAGTTTGTCGTTGTACTCTTGAATGACCGGATCGAGACCCACTGGACTTCTTCAGTGCTTAGAAATCGCTTTTTTTTGAAAATACTAATTAAATGAAAGTTCTACATGCAATATCACAGACAGTGACGAAGAACGACAGGCTTAAACAGATTCCAAAATATTCTATCTCGAACTTTCCCAAAATGCGTCTGCCATCTTTCCGTGCATTCCAATTGTTCCATCTGGTTTGAACACATCGTTCAATATAATTATATACACCTTATTATTTTCCCCAGTTCATATTTTTTGGAAATAATACCTTTTTTTAAATTTATATTGCAAAACAGATTTCCCGGTTTCATTTATAGCATATGCAATATAATATGACTTGCGTGATATTCATCTAGATTTAGTTAGATGCTAATTACGCAGGCGTGACTAAGCGCTTTATTATCTGACATTCAAAAAGTGTACAAAGTCAAAAAAGTCACGTTTAGCTCATCAACAATTTTGCGAACCGTTATCAATTGAAGCGAAAATGTTTTAGCATCTTTCCACGTCGGCTAAAATTTATGTTGGAAACTTTTTAGGCCTAAAAACCGCTACGCCTTAAACATTCCGAGATAGACTGTGACTTTCTTGGATAGGCGGCCGGTGTGGCCTAACAGTACCAGCACAATATATTAAAAACCTACATCTATATTACATCTTTCAATAACAAGACGAACTTAAGTTTGGAGCCTACCATATGTATGTTAAAACAACGTTCGCAATTTTAGAGATAGATTTTTGTTCGGGTTTGATATTTTATTGTGATTCAATTAGTTTTGTTTGTTATTTATTGTTGAACAAGTTTCGGAAATCATTTTAAAATCTTTGAAGATTCTATTGAACACACACACACACACGCCAAACTCGTACCTTTTAATATTGTAAAATAACAAATAACAACATATTACATATTATATACTTAGATTACAAAATTTAATTATTTTGCTTATTATTTTTTGCCGTTAAATAATAATGTTAATCGTATATTTCCCCTATATTTCGACCTAGTGTGGAGACTTGTTAAATGTGTACGATGTGTTCTTTTTTGGTAAGAAACAATTTTTTTAAAATTTTTATTCACGAAAACTATTTGTATTTCTTAAATAGAGATTAAGTTGCAAAAATGTATTTAAGATGTTTTTCTTTTCTTATAATATTTTTGAATTTTATTCTTCTAGCATCTTTGTTCTATACTGGTTTTCCAGAACAGCATACTTTACAGAAATTTATGTGCTGTTGAGTCCTGAATTACTCGTGGCCTGGAGAGCCCCGGACAGGTATTGTATCGTTCGAGTTCCGAACGGTATTGTTCACTTCAGTGGAAAGTGGCAGGGCTGTAAATAGAGCTAGTTGAATTGCAAAGTCTGTTTTTAATGCTATGAAGGTGTTAAGTGGTTCACACGTGACTTACACTTAATATACGAGTATAGCGGTCAACCTCAGTAATAGTTTTGAACAGCAGTGCATGTTAGAGAATTATTCATTTGAAGATAAATTTGCGAAATGTTTGGAATAAGTGAAAATAAGTGTGGTTGTAGAATAGACTGACAAATCTATTATTCTTTGCATAGATACTCACCTATCTATATGCAAATAATAATAAAATTTCCCCCAAACAGTAAAGTTTGGGGAAATTTATCATGTAGTCTATTTGAACCATGTCGGTAGTTGAAAACAGTTATTGTTAAAAAAAATCAAATTAAGGTGCTACTTACTACCCGTTTTCGCACAAATTTTATTTATTGTACAGCCACAAATATAAGATATACAGTTCTAAAATTTATATTTGATATTGTCGAACATTTTATATAAACATTCTTAAAGACAGAAACATGATTAATTAATATTTTACTAGATAGAAAAAAAATCCAAAGACCACTCTGTTCAATATTTTAAAACAGCTGTGAAACAGAAGATATAATAATAAATGAAATAAAGGTTTTACCAATAGACGTGTTTTTTGTTGTCTATAAAATTGAAATAATATTTTTTTTTATTTTGTGCCCCAGTTTTCCAAAAATCTATTAAAACATGTAAAAAGTCATCAAAGTTTTGTGCCGTCGCAGCGCGTAAGCGGCATGAGAGGCTATGCAGTTATCAACTATATTACCATGTAATAAAGCAGTCGCCGTGCATGAGTAGATTTCCTGAAAAATCTTTCTTTTAAAATTTACCCAAGATTATTTTTTTTAAATATCTTCAAAACACTATTTCACGAGAGTAGAGTACCAATGAGTGTACTAAACACATTTTACAAAGTGGAAAAGTCGGGGCTGTTCTGTAGAGTTTTCACTTAAGTGAAACTTATATCATTTCAGCATATAGTAGTGTCAAAACTTCTTCGGTAGAATGAAGTGTGTATATGAAAGAGCTGGCATCATTCTGACCAAATTATAATAAAATATTGTCAAATGCGAGTTGGACCCGCGCACCGAGGTTTCCGTACAAACTTATCTATCTATATATATACCTAACCTATACAAAGCTATTTTTTAATTACCAAAAAAATGTTGTGTACTTGTTCAGACAAGCAAACTGAACAACTTTCACTATGGGATTAATATAAAAAATCAGTTGTTCCATATATCTAGGTTCAGTGAATGTTGAACATTTGTATGGAACAGCTGATTTTTTTTGCGATTTCAAAGTTGGTCCCATAGTGAAAGTTGTTCAGTTTGCTTGTCTGAACAAGCTCACAAAATGTATTTGGTAATTAAAAAATTAACTTGTATAAAAAAAGCGAAATACCATTGATTAATCTCAGAAACTATAACTTCTACAAACTTAAAATTAGGCAGGTAGGTTTCTTATAGGGTGTAGACATCCACTATGAACAGATTTTACTAAACTCCACCCCTAAGGGGGTAAAACGAGGATTGCAAGTTTGTATGAAAGTCCTATGTTTTTGAAGTAAGATACTTGAAATTTAAAATGTATGCTCTATAGATGGTGGAAATATGGTATGAAGATAGTTTGAGTTGTGGGCAAGGATAAAGGATGTAAAAAGGGTGGTGGGGATTTCTAAAGGGAATCAATAAAAAAGGATTTCCAGGCGGACGAAGTCCCGGGCAAAAGCTAGTCTTAATATACAAGGTATATGGTCAATACCCTATCAATGCGAAACCTGCCCATGTTAACATAGTTTTTGGCACCATTGAAAATTTTAAATTTAATTTTCTGGTTCCCCATACAACTTTTTTCACAGACCCAACTAATTTTCTAATCCCCAATGCAAATTGTTGCATGGAGGATTGGAAAATTAGTTTTATATTGTATAATTAGGTACCTATCTATGTATACTCATCTCATCACAGCTCATATACGTCCCCACCAAGGGGTTCGAGCCTACCCTATGTTAGGGTGATTAGGCCTTAGTCAACCACGCTGGCCTAGTGCGGATTGGTCGACTTTACATACATCATTGAATTTCTTCTTAGATGTATGCAGGTTGCCTCACGATGTTTTCCTTCACCGTAGGAGCGTCAGACAAATGTACATATGAAAAACGAAACGAAAAACACATTGGTACATGGCGGGTCTCGAACCCCGATCCCCCGATTGGAAGGCAAGTGCCGAGTCCACAGCGCCACCGACGCTCACTTGTACCTACATACAATTCAATGATTGATTAATGCTAGGGCTCCAACTGCGTTTATGTTGTTGTTAGCCCCCGCGCCCTATTACGCACATTAAACGCGTTAAGATTAGCGCCTAAACACAGTGACTACATCTGTGGAGATTGAAACAAAATTTACGTATAAGGCAAATACATTTTTTTTGTATACGACAGGGAAGCTTTTGGCCTTCACGCCTGATGATAAGTGACAGCAAGACCGAAGGTAGAAGCGAGCGAAGGAAGCGAACTCGGGAACTTGGATATCTTACTTCTAATTGACGGAACACAACAATCCTATTAACATTGTTAATATGGTCTTCTCGCGAACACGGAAGCGTTCGGGTGTAAGAACAATGACGTTACAAAAAGTAAAGTTTGCGATAGTTATAAATGAGTTATTATGTTTCATACAGAATAAAATTGACATTATGGACGAAGAAAGTTTGATTCGTTTAGGTGTTAGTGCATTCTCCGCTTTGGAAATCAAAACTGCGAAAGATTTGTTGTTCGAATCAATTTCTACGACGAGCCGCAATATATCTCCGCGAAAAATATTATTAGTGTTATGAAAATTTCTGATCCAAATAAAACGCCTATTTTCGTAGCGAGAGAATTGGAGAAATTGCCACCAGTGTGCTTTGATCACATCGATGTCACGTCATTGCTGAAAGATATCGTCACATTAAAATCCGAAATGAAATGGAAGCTCACGGAAGCAGGCGATGGTTAGATCACGTCGTCACCACCGAGGCGGCGGTGTCGTGCATCATGTTAAATATGATGTACTCGTATATTGGTCTGATCATTTTCCTTTAGTGCCCACATGTAATTTAAGTGTAATTAATCGTAAAGTCGATAAAAAGTTGTTTGCTTTTAATGGGATTCATTGGGGAGAAAGAAATTCAGAACAATGTCAGTCTTACGAAACTTTATATATGTAATTCAAAATTAAAATATATTGACATGCCAGAAGATTTTCAGCAATGTTGTGATAAATATTGTAGTAATAATCTGCACATAGAAATTATAAAAAATATGTATAAAAATATAGTCAACATTTTTAGTAACAGTGCACCCGCTACTTATGTAAGAAAAAAATATTAAAGAAAACCCCTGGCAGGCTGGAATTTACATGTAAGTGAGGCTCACCGGAAGGCTAGGCTTGATTTTAACACCTGTTTACCATATGGTAAACCGCCAGCTAGTGCCATATATAACACTATGGTTGAGTCACGTAGAATCTTCAAAAGTAAGCTTAAATGGTGCCAAAAAAATCAAGAACTTTAGATTTCAAAAGTTTTCGGAAAAGCACGAGTAAAGCAAACCCCAAGCCTGGCATTCCGGTGAGCGTCGACGGAGTCTCTAGCCCTAAAGACATAGCAGAATTATTTAAGGGTCTCTTTGCTGTGAAGTCACCTCTAGGAGCACCCAACCGGGAGCACGAGGCTGAGACGCATGGCGCGAAGCTGTCCACCGTCATTCATGCTTGTGACGTGAGAAGGGCGATAAAAAGAATGACGGGGGGGAAATCGCCCGGCCATGGCGGACTCAGCGTCGAGCACCTCCGATACGCGGGTCCTCACCTACCGCGTGTACGCTTTACTGTACAACTTATGCGCGAGTCACTCGTACCTGCCCGCCGAGCTGATGGAAACACTGGTTGTGCCCATCGTGAAAAATAAGACTGTAGACGTGTCGAACAGGACTAACTACAGCCCGATTTCGCTAGCTACCATTGCGGCGAACATACTTGACAGTGTGCTTACTGCGGGCATGTATAAGCATATAAATAATATCCACGATAGTCAGTTTGCTTTTCGATCCGGTCTATCGACGGACTCTGCTATTCTAAGCTTAAAACATGCTGTCAGGTACTATAGGGATAGAAAAACACCCGTCTACGCGTGCTTTCTAGATTTAAGTAAGGCCTTTGATCTTGTATCATATGATATATTATGGCAAAAATTAAAAGAGACAACTGTGCCGTCAGAGTATTTATCACTTATTCGCTACTGGTACTTACAGCAGGTGAATCGTGTAAAGTGGGCAGGCGAACTTTCGGAACCAAGCAGGTCTGAGTGCGGGGTGAGGCAGGGCGGACTGAGCTCTCCCCTGCTTTTTAGCTTATATGTGAACGCGCTGATCTAGAGGCTAAGCAGCATGCGTGTGGGGTGCTTTGTTGATGCAGTATGTTTTAATAACCTGAGCTATGCCGACGACATGGTACTCCTCGCCCCCTCCGTCAGCGCGCTCCGTAAGCTGCGGGGGGTGTGTGAGGCATACGCTGCTTCACATGGCTTAAGTTATAACTCAAATAAGTCAGAATACATTGACTTCAGGGAGGGGACCAAATGTCCTTCTGACGTCCCACCCATCTTACTGAATGGGGCAGTTTTAAACAGAAGTACTCAATTTCAATATCTGGGGCATTTGGTAACCGATGACCTGAAGGATAATGCTGATATGGAGAGGGAACGTAGAGCGTTGTCAGTATATGCTTGTCCGCGGGTTCTCCCGTTGTATACTTGCTGTTACAATTACGCTCTTTAAAGCATACTGTACGTCACTGTATGCGGGAGCCCTGTAGACAAATCATACCGGAAAGGCTACAACGCTCTGCGTATTCAGTATAATAACGTTTTCAGGGCTCTGTTGGGGCTTCCGCGCTACTGTAGTGCATCGGAAATGTTCGCGCACACTTGCACCGATGGGTTCGACGCGGAGTGGCGCAAAAAGTCAGCCTCGCTACTGCGCAGGTTGCGCGAGAGCCCCAACAACATCCTGCGTGCCATTGTGAGCAGGTTTGACAGTCCGCTCGTTCAGGGGCTAGTCTTGCGGACTAGGTCATTATTAGAACAGTAAAGTTATTAAGTACTAACATAGGCTAAGTATCTCGATGTTACTAACACACTGGATCTGTATGTTGTCCTTTTATTAAACACAAATAAATAAATATGGTGACAAGCTTAGGTGAGGCAGAGAGCTAGTCAAGCGGGTTCAGAAGCTCTACCACGAAACAATCCGAGCAAAAAAAAAAATCTGCCCCCATGGAGAATCGCACCACGATAGATAGAAAAGAGGCACAGGACCGCTCAGTTAGGAAATCCCTGGGGGAGGCCTATATCCAGCAGTGAGCGTCTCTTGGCTGAAATGATGAGGATATAATATAATGTGATATTAAGTAGTAATAGGTATTAGAACTGGCTATAGATAGGTATTCCGTTTCCTGGCTCAAAATGTATGTCGCTCAAAAGTACGCCGATCAAAATTCATGTCGAACAAACGTTATGTCGCTCATACGTCTGTCGGGCAACCCAGTTCCACACTCATTTAGAACAAACTCTTTGTAATACACAATGTGGAAACGCCGATACGACAATAAATGGAAACGCACCCATTATTAGTTTATAGATTTAATTTAAAACGAGCAAATGTAAGGTATATTCAGCAATCCATATAGTAAAAATGTTTATACAATGAAACTAAACGATAAATGGAATCTTTATAAAGTGTTTCACTGACATGAAAGGTATTTACTCGCGATACTAATGATACGACACCGAATATTTGTCTGTTTACACCGATACGTGGTATATACAGAACAGAAAAAACAGGGATATATGATTTGTAAGTATAGCCTAGAAAGTTAAACATCGTGTGAATCAGAACATCAAATATTTTTATTGATATTTTCTGTGGAGGCTTTTGAAGTTCTTAGGCATAAACTAATATTTGTTCAAAATAATTGAGTGCAAAGTATTTCTTTTGCTGTGAGTAGGTACTGATTTTAAATCAAGAGATAGTGGAATAGTCTAGAAATCACAAGCAAAGCGAGTAATCCTAATAGAGATCAATGGAAACAGTAAGTGATTTAAAAACATCTATTCCACAAAGTTCAACTGGAAGTTCAACTAGTTGAATTAATTTCATTACAGCCAGTGAGAAAAGAAAGATTGTAGGAATAGGCAAGATTACATAAACGTAAAATAAATCCATGCAATTTAACATCAGATAAAATAAGATAAGATTAGTGGTTAAAAGATAAAAAAGGTACCTACGAGAACATATCAAAATATTTTGATGTAATTTTCACGCTACTCTGCTCGGTAAATTCAAACTTAGTTGTCATGCTAACTTACAATCGTATTTTCAGGAAAACTCCGTTAGAAAAAAGCAAGTTAACACATGTTAATGAAATGTTTAAGGCGTTTCATATTTCAAGGCGTATCAGTGTTGTTACACTTATAGTTTGTTTCTCTAGTTCCTAGATTCTTTATTCCTAGATTTCACAGAATAAAATAAGAAAAACATTTTCCGGGATCCGGTACGGTATAATATAACTGCGAAACCTGACTAAAAGTCGAATAATATTTTGTTCTACCACTAACTTGTCATCTACTCTACTAATATACTAATTATTATTTACGACAAAAGAAAAATGTCGGTTTAAATATCAATAGTTTTTTTACATTAATAGTATGTATCGTATTAGATTCATACATTACTTTTGTTTTTGTTTAAAAGAAGGGACATTAATTACATTTGTTTACATGGTGAAAGCTTTATTTTAATAAAGTAGGGCAAAGTCTTATTCAATAAGACGCCTCAATCACAGTTAATCACTCAAGAAGAAACTTGCCTTTTCGATAATATCATACAAAATATCTAAAAAACGGGAAGATAGCTTGAAAGCGCCATCTAGTACCAGAGACGATGAAACTCCGAGGCTCCTGAGTCCGAGGCCCCCAGCAAACACCACTTCGATGAGAGCTCAAACGACCCCAAGCTCAATGATGACATCAGCAGCAGCGAAGCCATATACCACACGATCTGGTCGCATTGTAAAACCTACGGTACGCTTCGCTTAGAGGGGGGTAATGTAGGGTATCTTAGAATAGCTTGTAGAGTAACATAAGAATAGTCAATAAAAATAATGTAGGGTATCTTAGAATAGTTTGTAGGGTAGCATAACAGTAGTTAATAAAATAATGTTAGGGTAATCTTAGAATTAAATTGTGATATTTAAGTGTGTAGGTAGTTAGTAATAATGGATTTGTTAAGTACCCTTAAAATAAGATTAGTATTAAGATACCCTCACTTGTAAATAATAAAAATAGGCTCTCTTTACGGTACTGCCCGCCGCAGGGGTCTGCGCCTAGAAATTAGTATATAAGGCGGCCAGAACTTCTCTCTCCGTGTCGTGACGAACGCGGGGCGCTACGTCAGGAATGACGTCATTGCCCGGGACGTTCGGATGCCGACGGTGGAGGAGTTCGTCGCCCGTCTGGCGCGTCGAATGTTCGACAGCGCCGACAACGGGCCCCACCTCCACCTCCACAACATTGCTCCCTATGTTCCCAGGCCTCCAGACTCTTCCGGACGAGCGCTGCCCCGCGACTTGTTGTCGCCCAGGGCGGAGAGAGACCACGACCTACCATCGTCGTCACCACCACCATCACCAGCTGCATCCCCACGACGAGGCGACCCACCCCGGCCAAGACTCCGCTTCGTCAGCGACTTCGCTGACGACGCCACCACCTGACCAGACCTCGTGTCGCTTATGGCTTGTAGTCTGCCGCGGGACCCCACCGCTCGCGCGCGTGACTCGCCTAAGCGACACCACCACCGGACATGACAACCACCACCTACCTAGACCAATGGCCCCCTCCTCCCCCCACCGCTCCTCCGGGCGCAGAGTAAGCCGCGGCCTGCTCGCCGGCGCTCGCTGGGCTTGCGACAAGCCCCTCTAACCTGGTGTGCTTGACCGCGGAGGGCCGCGCCTCGATCCCGGAGTGGTAGCACAGGGGGGTGGCGAAGAGGGGCCCGTCACTACGTGACGTGCCCAACACCGGCGAGCTGCCGCTCGCCGAGAAGATGCCCGGGCAATGGGCGACAAATGCCCGAAGCCCGCACCCGCCCATGGCGGAAGAAACTCTGACTGACTATATAAGGCGGCAGGAATCCTAATAAATAATGAACAACCAGTCAGTCTTTAATTGGAAGTCGTCCAGCAAACTACCTCCAACACTTTCATCACAGGTTTTTACATTGTCTTACATTTATGCATGAACTTATTTCAATATCATGAGAAAGTATTCGCGGTGGCTCATTAATCATATTAAATAAAAAGCTTAAATATAAAGATCGTAAAGATATTGTGAACCTCTCAGTTGAACGAACAATAGAAATTGCCTGTGTAGAGTTGGACCAGATTATTGTAGTGAGCGTATACAGGCCTCCTTCGGGATTGTATGACCACTTTGAAAATATAATGGATGAAGTTTTAAATAAAGTCTGTAAGCAAGGCAAACAAATATTAGTCTGTGGAGATTTTAATATTAACTTATTAGAAAACTCTAGTTTATGTATGAGAATTAAAAATTTGTTTCAGTCATATAATCTTAAAAACTTATTTCTGGAGCCAACACGAATTACTGAGTTTTCTGCCACATGCATTGATAATATTTATACTGACATAGAACCATTAGCACAAAATGTTTTTAATAACTTAGAATCTGACCACTCTGGTCAATTTGTTACTATACCTTACAAATGTAAGCTTATGGCGAAAAAGAATATCACTGTTGTACCAAAGACTGCTGGCCGCTTGGAGCGTTTCAATAATAATCTTGGTATGAATTTAAAGTATATTGATTATGACGAAGACCCAAATAAATTGTATGAAAACTTTTTTAACACATTTTGTTGTGAATTTAAAAATATCTTTGTTCCAAAAACCATCTCAGTCAATGGTAGATTAGCTTTTAGTGAATGGGCCACACCAGGTATTCACAAAAGCAGAATAAAACTTTATGAACTTTACAATGAGCGTTCATTAAATACTAGTGATCAATTTAAATTGTATGTAAAAACTTATTCCAAAGTATTTAAAAAAGTTTGTAAATTTGCAAAGTCCAATTATTTAAGCTCTAAAATAAAAAATAGTAGTGATAAAATTAAAACGACATGGAACATTATTAATAATGAAACCGAAAGAGTAAAAACTAATAACAACAATTTTTGTTTAAATATTGAAAATAAGAAAGTTACAGTAGATATTGAGGTAGCTACAGAATTTGAAAAATTCTTTACTGACATTCCAGTTTCAATCACAAAATCTTTGGATTCCTCCCCCACTGTAGCCGAATCTATTCTAAAAGATCATGTTAAAACTTGTGATGATAAATTTAAATTTGCCCATGTTTGTGCAAATGATTTAATAAAGTCATTTAAAACGCTGAATAAAAAGAAAACCGTGGATCTGTGGGGCAACTCTGTAGATGTTTCCCAATCTGTAATAGAAACAATAGCTCCAATACTTGCTAGTATTTTTAATGATTGCATTGACTGTGGTGTGTTTCCTGATCTAATGAAACTGAGTAAAATTATTCCATTACACAAATCTGGTAGCACATCAGACCCCAATAATTTTAGACCTATCTCTGTGCTACCTACTTTTAGCAAAATCTTTGAAAAAATAATGTCGGAACAAATGCAAAGCTTTTTAACAGAAATAATCTTCTACACTGTAAACAATTTGGTTTTAGAAAGGGTCGCTCAACAACTGATGCTGGTGTTGAGTTAATACAAAATATATATGAGGCCTGGGAGGACTTACATGATGCGCTGGGCGTTTTTTGTGACTTGTCCAAGGCATTTGATTGCGTTCATCATGACACCCTGATCAGGAAATTACACTACTATGGATTTCGCGACACTGTTCTGGATTTACTCGTCTCCTATTTGACTGAGAGGATTCAGAAAGTAGACGTCAACGGGGAGAGGTCCCAGGGCGCCTCGGTTAAAATGGGAGTTCCGCAGGGTTCAATTCTTGGTCCTTTTCTATTTTTAATATATATAAATGACTTGCCTGCTTTTGTACAAGACAGGCATGAGATTGTATTATTTGCAGATGATACTTCACTTATGTTTAAAATTAAAAGACGATTGCAAATTTATGACGATGTAAATAGTTCTATCTCAAGAATAGTTTACTGGTTTAATGCGAATAACTTGTGCCTCAATGAAGGGAAAACTAAATGTATAAAATTTGTTTTACCCAATGTTAAAGAGGTTCACACCACTGTTAACATAAAGCATAAAAATGTGGACCTTGTGGATACCGTAGTATTTCTTGGTATTACTTTAGATTCAAAGCTTCAGTGGGGCCCACATATTGATAAATTGTCGAAGAGACTTAGTTCTGCAGCCTACGCTGTATGGAAAATACGTCAGCCGACTGATGTTGATACAGCAAGACTTGCCTATTTTCATAGTGTGATGTCGTATGGCATTTTGCTGCGGGGAAATGCTGCCGACATTCAGACTGTTTTTGTGCTGCAAAAAAGGGCTATTCGTGCTATTTATAACCTTAAAATAAGAGACTCTTTGAAAGAAAAATTTAAAGAAATTGGTATTATGACCGTCGCGTCGCAATATATTTACGAGAATATAGTATATGTTCATAAAAATATACATTCTTTTTGTAAAAACAGTGATATTCATTCAGTAAATACTAGGCAAAAGAATATGTTAGCGTTACCAAATACTAGGCTTAAAAAAATTTATAATTCTTTCAAAGGCCTTTGTGTACGTTTCTACAATAAAATCCCAAATAATATTAAAGCACTTAACTTGAATAAATTTAAAGTCACTATCAAGGGCGCACTTATGAAAAAAGCATATTATAAAGTGTCTGATTATATGACAGATAAAACCGCTTGGGATTGACAAAAAATGTGATAATTGACGTTTAAAGGGTGTTAACACTTTGTGATGGTGGGATAAATTTCATTCGAGTAACTGTTCCACTCACACCGACAGGCATTTCTATATTATTAAAAAAAATGTTTGTGAAATATAATATTGTAATGTTGGCATTTTAAAAGAGGAGACAAAAAAAATACAAGACCTTCCGAGTTTCTTGCCTGTTCTTCTTGAGAAGGCTCTCCCAATTTCCGAACAGGTGTAGAGTCATTTTTTTTTTCATTTGACTTGTATTTGCACACATCTTAATAATGGTTGGGGTGTGTGTACATACAAGGATTAAATAATTTAGTTAATTAGATTCTTGGTTGAAGATTTTTATGTTTTTATTTTGACGTCAATAAGTGCCTGTAAAGGTCTATATTGAATAAAGATTTTTGAGTTTGAGTAACCGAAATATGCCTTGATTTCTACTTGACTTCAAAATGTGTGTATTTCAGTAATGCATTTTCTTATTCATTATACAAAAGTGAACAAAATTGTTATAGATATTTTACATTTGCTTTAAATTTTTTATATATTTTATACGACCCGTGAGTATTATTAGTATTACAAATTAATCATTTGCTGTCAGTCATACTAGTCGATATAAAGTATGTATGTAAGCCTTAAGTCACGTATGTACGAGTATGTCCAAATTAACAATCAAAGTACGATTCCAACGTGGATGACGTGCAACTTTTTCTTCTACATCAAAAGAAGATAAAATCTCCTACAATAATAAACTTACATCAAAAACGGTATAGCTAAAGTGTTAGAATTTTGTCTGTGAAAAATTGTTATTAAATCACTTGCACGATTGCCTCTCAAATTGCACATCACTCAAGAGCACCTCCTTAATTGGATTAAGTGCAAAAAGTTATTTCTCGAGCCGCAGCCTCTAATTAATAGCTATTTTAGAGCTCCTATTGCGGAGTAAAGTTGGAATTAAATTTTACGCAAATAAATCGTGCAAAAGTAAAGATGTTAGGTTTTTCTAGCAGATTGTCTCACGAAATGAGACTTACAAATCTATATTTAAGCTCAAGAATCATATTACGAATGCTATATGTTTGTTTTGGAACGAAGTTCCGTTCAGATTAGTATGGAACGTTGTGGAGACGGGGCTAGCCGGCAAAAACTCTTTCGGTACAAAATTGTGATACAAAAAATCGTTACAGCGCATTTTATTATTAACTTACTCGAAAACAACGCATTGGAGATCGAGGACACGATGCGTATGACTTACGAGTATTAAGAATTTTCTAGAGAATCTATTGAGATTTTTGAATGAAAGCCACAATGATCCTAAAAAAGGAAAAAATGTATTCTTAAAATATAATAAAATATTTGCTGAATAGCACAAAGAACTTCGTTTCTATCGGGTGTCCCACGACATCACAGCTCGTTTTTTTTTAATTTTGTGACTTCTCAGTTAGGTAATATATTATGATATCGTGTTTTGGAGATTTACCTTACCTAATAACCAATTTTACAGCGACAATTAAGAAAATCCAATTTACTTAATGAAGGTTCAGTTACACAAAATTTGTTTAATAACTACTAATTAAATGCTAAATATAATGTATATGTGTGACTGCTAATAATATGGAATTAATTCACATGACTATGATTAGCATTCCTGATTCGGTGATCTAATTAGTATGTGTTTATTGTAAGTTTAGATGTTTCGACATCTAATTTTCAAACTTATAATCAGCAAACTCTATCTGACATCATTATATAACTTTCTCTTGAATATTGTATAACGACGTTGAAAGATAACTAACTAATAATATATCAAAGACTTATTACAAATGTTGAACATACAGTTCTGATTTGTATTAAATGGCCTATATTCAATACATATCAGTAAACTAATTAATGCTTTGATATTATTAGATATTTAACATGCCCAATTAACATTTTACATTTAATATCAATATTAATACTGAAAGGTAGGAATATGAATTAAAACAATCATTTGCAACAAATTCTTTTCAAGTTGATAAGGTGATCACGTAAAGGACAAATGCTTTGGAAAAAGAACGCACTAAATTGAGGATAATTTTCTCTCGACGACGGTAGCCTCAAAAAATCCCCGTGCTTACAGAATATTAAGTTACGCGCTTTTACTTTAGATAAGCAAGCGACAGCATATTTCACGAGATTAAGTCAACCATTGCTCTCGCCTTTTGTTTAATCCATAACAGCATAAGATAAATCTACCATAACTCGAAGTCTGGAACAACAACTGCTGTCAGAGAGGAACAAATTAATCGCAAGATTTTTTATAGTGACATAATCTTTTAATATTGTGAGGCGGCTTGTAAAAGTATTTTATTTCAAGCTGAATGTTTATGAAATTTTAATTACTAAGCGTAGAAACGCTTTAGGTTAATTTTATACATAAAAATGGTAATAGACCTGAGTAGAGTCTAGATAGATAAGAATTATTTAACTGAATCAAATTGCTTTTTATAAAATTAAAAAATACGAGTAAATTTGTTTATTTATTGTTAGTCTTCAAATTAGATTTCAGCTTTAAGAGGGCACAGTACCTACTACTAGCGCCGCCATTCGTTTTTTATTAATTATGATGAATTAAAGATGTTTCTACAAAAAATAGAACAGTCAGGAACTCAATATTGATACTTCAGATTTATATTTACGTATTTTGTACATATTAACCGTATAGAATAGTCGAAATCATAATTATTGCTTAAAGTGGCCACTTTTAGCAATAATTCTGATTATGATTATTCCTATAATTTTAATCTATGCCTGAATGGCTCCCAAAAATCTAAAATATATAGATTGAGTTCTTGACTGTTCTATTTTTTGTAGAAACGTCTTTAATTCATCATAATTAATAAAAAACGAATGGCGGCGCTAGTAGTAGGTACTGTGGCCCCTTAACACCATCATTTTTGTTCTACATGTTATACATCCATTATCAGTTTTGTTTAATCAAAAATACATATTCGCTGTTAAAGGTTCTTTAATTTGTTAAATTATGTTAGTAGCTAAATAAACTTACGTGAACTCATTAGCCTCATTAGCTTATTATCTCGCCAGAGCTTATCAAGGCGCGATGCCGCTACACTTCAAGAAAAGGTAGACATTTTATTTAAGTGCTATTTTCCTGCACTAATTGGATTATAGTATTCATTAATTTCATGACAAAGTTAGAAGTGTTAAGTTAATGATAACGTTATAAAAATAAATATTATCAAACGCATTATAAAAACATAAACATGAATACCTATCCAATGTTTACAACATTTTAATATTCATGTCTAAGTTCTTTCTATGATATATCGTTCTGTTTATGATATTCATGCTTATGTCTAATATAACTAAAATAAGCTGAGATACCAACCAGCGGCATGGTACGGAAAATAAAAAAGTTTTCAGTTGACATAAAGAATGGACGCTTCCGTTGCGGCAATCCGGCAGAGTTTGTCTGCGAACTGCTTTTTACGATCGCCGGATGTCTCCGAAACTTTTATTGAGATGATTTTTCATTATACTTTTTATAATTTCACTACCAGATTCAAATATAAGACTGCACCTGAGGTATAATTATTTTTTATTATTTAGATAGAATACTATAATTTTAGGGTCGGTGGCGCTGTGGACTTGGCACTTGCCTTCCAATCGGGAGGTCCAGGGTTCGAGACCGATCGTTTTCATTTCATATGTACATATTTTGATCAACGCTCCTACCGTGAAGGAAAACATCATGAGATAACCTGGATACATCTGCGAAGAAATCCAAAGGTGTATGTGAAGTCGACCAATCCGCACTGGGCCAGCGTGATTGACTTAGGCCTAAACACCCTAACTAAGGGTAGGCTCGAGCGCAGCGGGTCATGGCCGTCAGGGTCATTCGAGGGTACCGCACCATCTCC
Source organism: Schoenobius gigantellus (assembly GCA_963935595.1). NCBI lineage: Eukaryota > Metazoa > Arthropoda > Insecta > Lepidoptera > Crambidae > Schoenobius > Schoenobius gigantellus. The sequence continues at coordinate 22,781,882 of OZ012553.1, read as the reverse complement.
CACGAGACGGCGTGTGTGTTAGCGGGCACCCCGCCTTGGGACTTGGACGCCGCGGTTTTGTCCGAAGTGTACCAGCGGAGAGTGGCCTTTCGTGATGTGGGTTTCAGTACAATCCCGACTAGTATTGTCGAGCGCTGGCGCAAGTCTGCGCAATGTCGCGTTCGCCGGCGATGCACAGAGGGACACGCTCCATACAAGGGCGGTCATAAATAGTTAAAGTCCTGTTACTATCAATACATTGTATTATTTTAGTGACTTATAGTTGTAAAAGTGTTTTAGGAACATTAAAATGAAAGAAGTACATGTATTTACGGAATAAAAAACGTTTACTTCAGTAAAAAACAAATATAAACAATAACATACTTTTACCTAAATTTATCATGAACAAACACTTAAAAATTGGAATGTAAAACATATATTTTAAATAAAATAAGAGTCAAAACATTGATAACATTATTTAATTATAATAAAATAATAGAAATAAATAAATTAAAATAAATTAAATACAAAAAAAACAAAACAACTAACAAAATACAAATAAATTATTCTTATTCTAACAATATTAAACATGTAACAATTCTATTACACTTTGTGACAGAGTATTTTTCTTTTTAGGGGGAAGTTTCCGAAGACTTGTAATATAAGGATCTGAATGTAATAATAGTCGTTGTATTAAGGGCCCACCATCCGCGCGAGCCCGAGCTAGTTTAGGTAAATTTCTCTAGTCTCTGTTTGTGTGCGTCGCTCACGCACACAAGCGCACTCGGTCGCGCAATCGGTACGGCCGCCTAGCAAAATATCGTAGATGTTAATTTTGAATATAATAGGTGTTTATTATTTACTGTGTTGTACTATAGTAAATACAGGGATGTGTTTGATCAACTTTTATTTTTACAAGCTATTATTTAGCTTGCACTGTATGTATGTATGTAGATTTGACCACTTCTCGGTTTTCGATTGGGCTGAAATTTTGCACATAATAATAATGTATATCGTGACAATGCAATATTATGATAACATGGAGCTGATCTGATGAAGGAACTGGACGGTGGCCATAGGAACTCCGTAATAAAACGACGCAACCCCATCGAGTTTAGGCTCGTTTGATTCGGATCAATGACGAGTACTTTGATCCTATATGCTAACCAGGATCTGATGCTGGAGCTGGAAGGTGGCCATAAGAACTCTGCAATAAAACGACGCAACCCCATCGAGTTTAGGCTCGTTTGATTCGGATTGACGAGTACTTTGATCCTATATGCTAACCAGGATCTGATGCTGGAGCTGGAAGGTGGCCATAGGAACTCTGGAATAAAACGACGCAACCCCATCGAGTTTAGGCTCGTTTGATTCGGATTGACGAGTACTTTGATCCTATATGCTAACCAGGATCTGATGCTGGAGCTGGAAGGTGGCCATAGGAACTCTGCAATAAAACGACAAAACCCCATCGAGTTTGGACTCGTTTGATTCGTATTGACGAGAACTTTGATCCTATATGGTAGCAAGGGTCTGATGCTGGAGCTGAAAGGTGGCCACAGGCACTCTTCAATAAAACGACACAGCCCCATCGAGTTTGGACTCGTTTGATTCGTATTGACCAGTACTTTGGTCTTATGTGATAACCAGGGTCTGATGCTGGAGCTGGAAGGTAGCCATAGGAACTCCGCAATAAAACGACACAACCCCATCGAGTTTAGGCTCGTTTGATTCGTATTGACGAGTACTTTGGTCCTATATGGTAATCAGGGTCTGATGCTGGAGTTGGAAGGTGGCCATAGGAACTCCGCAATAAAACGACGCAACCATATCGATTTTGGGCTCGTTTGATTCATATTGACGAGTACTTTGGTCCTATATGTTAACCAGGGTCTGATGCTGGAGCTGGGAGGTGGCCATAGGACCTCCGCCATAAAACGACATAACCCTATCGAGTTTGGGCTCGTTTGATTCGTAATGACGAGTACTTTGGTCCTATATGGTAACCAGGGTCTGGTGCTGGAGCTGGAAGGTGGCCATAAGACCTCCGCAATAAAACGACATAACCCTATCGAGTTTGGGCTCGCTTAATTCGTAATGACGAAGACTTTGGATCTATATGGTAACCAGGGTCTGATGCTGGAGCTGGAAGGTGGCCATAGGAACTCCGCAATAAAACGACACAACCCCATTGAGTTTGTGCTCGTTTGATTCGTATTGACGAGTAATTTGGTCCTATATGATATCCAGGGTCTGATGCTGGAGCTGGAATGTGGCCATAGGACCTCCGCAATAAAACGACATAACCCTATCGAGTTTGGGCTCATTTGATTCATATTGACGAGTACTTTGGTCCTATATGGTAACCAGGGTCTGATGCTGGAGCTGGAAGGTGGTCATAGGACCTCCGCAATAAAACGACATAACCCTATCGAGTTTGGGCTCGTTTGATTCGTAATAGCGAGGACTTTGGACCTAAATGGTAACTAGGATCTGATGCTGGAGCTGGAAGGTGGTCATAGGAACTCCGCAATAAAACGACACAACCCCATCGAGTTTGGGCTCGTTTGATTCGTATTGACGAGTACTTTGATCTTATGTGGTAACCAGGGTGTGATGCTGGAACTGGAAGGTGGCCATAGGAGTTCCGCAATAAAACGACACAAGCCCATCGAGTTTTGGGCTCGTTTGTTTCGTAATGAAATTTGGTCGAGTTTCGTAATAGCGGCCATGCGGTTACAAAATGATAAAATATAAAATAATAGTAAAAAGATTAAAAAAAACGTCGCCCCACACTAGGATTTTATTTTAAAGCCTTAATAAGACGAAAATAAATTTTAATTTATTACATGATACATCTAATAAAATTCTCGTGTCACAGTGTTTGTTACCAAACTCCTCCGAAACGGCTTGACCGATCTTTATGAATTTTTTTGTATATATTCAGTAGGTCTGAGAATAAGTCCTAAACTATTTTTTATTATGGCGAAACGTAAGTTCGCCGTTATTATGGCGAAACGTAGTTCGCCGGCATAGCTAGTTTTTAATAAAATATAAAAGCTTGTCGCAAGATTTACCTATTTTATAAAAAACAAATATTTTTTTCTTAGAATTACCAATATTTATTTATTTAAGGCTCACCAAGTAAATACATACGGGCAAGGTACTTAAACAGTTTTTTTTAATAGAGGGCCTGGCAAATGACCTCCTCCCGCCTGATGTTAAGCGGTGAAAGAGGCCCAAATGAGTTGACAGATAGAGGAGGGAGGACATCCACTATCCAACCTGCCCGCCCCTTGTCGGCCTAAAAGATGTTTTTCACACCTCTTTTGAAGGAACCCATGTTGTAGGATGGAGGAAACACGTGCGCAGGTAGAGAATTCCAAGTGTGGGATGAACGACAGAAGACTTACCGGAGGGGGACTCTGTACCCAGGTCGTGTGCTTGGGTACCTTCGTCTTACCTATTTCTGCCGCAAAGCAGCAGTGCTTGCATTGCTGTGTTCCGGTTTGAAGGGTAAGATATGGCACTGAAATTAAGTCACAAGTTGGCAACGTACACTGTGGCCTTTGTGGGGGTTGCATTTTAATGACTACCGAGTTCTTTATTGTTAGTTGTATCTACAATTCTTTTATATAATATACATATAATAATTTTGTAATAAACAAATATGAAATGAATATTTTCTTGTGCTCAACGCACTTTTTAGTGCATTGAAGCCATTCGCTAGATTGTAATAAAAAAATAAATTAAAGTTTATTTTCTTTATTTAGGGCATTAAAATAAAAGCTTGTTTTTAAAAATCTTTTGTGATAGCGGCCATCTTGTTTTAGTTTTTTTCATGGTGTACTGTATTTTACGAACTTTCATTTGATACCCCATATACAGGCCCATATTGTGGGGATTATATGTGGGGATCAGATATATACATAAAAATAATCTGTCAATTTGTGACGGCGGCCATCTTGGATTACATTACCTCTCAGAATATACTACACTCTACAAGTCATTCTACAATTCAAGCTCTTTTATTTGACAACTAAATTGGGGAAGGTCGCACAAAAGAAATTGATGGGGTTGCGTATGGATATTATCTAGGTTAGGCTCAAAGTACTCATCAAGAAAAATCATATAGGACCAAAGTACTCGTCAATACGAATCAAACGAGCCCAAACTCGATGGGGTTGTGTCCTTTTATTGAGAAGTTCCTATGGCTACCTTCCAGCTCCAGCATCAGACCCTGGTTACCACATAGGTCCAAAGTACTGATCAATACGAATCAAACGAGCCCAAACTTGATGGGGTTGTGTCGTTTAATTGCAGAGTTCCTATGGCCACCTTCCAGTTCCAGCATCAGACCCTGGTTACCATATAGGACCAAAGTGCTCGTCAATACAACTCAAACGAGCCCAAACTCGATGGGGTTGCGTTGTTTGATTGCGGAGTTCCTATGGTCACCTTCCAGTTCCAGGATCAGACCCTGGTTACCATATAGGACCAAAGGACTCGTTAATACGAATCAAACGAGCCCAAACTCGACGGGGTTCTGTCGTTTTATTGCGGAGTTCCTTTGGCTACCTTCCAGCTCCAGCATCAGACCCTGGTTACTACATAGGACCAAAGTACTGGTCAATACGAATCAAACGAGCCCAAACTCGATGGGATTGTGTCCTTTTATTGCGGAGTTCCTATGGCTACCTTCCAGCTCCAGCATCAGACCCTGGTTACCATGTAGGACCAAAGTACTCGTCAATACGAATCAAACAAACCCAAACTTGATGGGGTTGTGTCGTTTTATTGCGGAGTTCCTATGGCCAGCTTCCAGTTCCAGTATCAGATCCTGGTTACCACATAGGACCAAAGTACTCGTCAATACGAATCAAACAAGCCCAAACTCGATAGGATTGTGTCGTTTTATTGCGGAGTTCCTTTGACTATCTTCCAGCTCCAGCATTACCCTTAAGAAGTGATTTTGTATAATTGTCTAGGTACGTTGATTTTTGTTTTATTTTTTATTTTTCTCTAAATTTTGTCTTATGTCATGGTTTTTCGTCTCGGGCGTCGCTGCCATGGAAGCAATTATGTAACCAAAATGACATAACAAGAGATATGTTTGCTTCCATGGTAACGGCATTGGTCATGCCTGAAAATCAGAGCTTTTCGCGTTTTAACGTAAGAGCAATTAGCTGGGGCATTGTCCTTTTTGGACTGCACTATATGTATAATTCTTGCATAAATATTTGTGTGTTGTGTAAGTGCATCCAAATAAATCATTCTTTCTTTCTTTCTTTTCTTTCATTAGACCCTGGTTACCACATAGCTCCAAAGTACTCGTCAATACGAATCAAACGAGCCCAAACTCGATGGGGTTGTGTCGTTTTATTGCAGAGTTCCTATGGCCACCTTCCAGTTCCAGCATCAGACCCTGGTCACCATATAGGACCAAAGTGCTCGTCAATACAATTCAAACGAGCCCAAACTCGATGGGGTTGCGTTGTTTGATTGCGGAGTTCCTATGGCCACCTTCCAGTTCCAGGATCAGACCCTGGTTACCATATAGGAACAAAGTACTCGTTAATACGAATCAAACGAGCCCAAACTCGACGGGGTTCTGTCGTTTTATTGCGGAGTTCCTTTGGCTACCTTCCAGCTCCAGCATCAGACCCTGGTTACCACATAGGACCAAAGTACTCGTCAATACAATTCAAACAAGCCCAAACTCGATGGGGTTGCGTTGTTTGATTGCGGAGTTCCTATGGCCAGCTTCCAGTTCCAGGATCAGACCCTGGTTACCATATAGGACCAAAGTACTCGTTAATACGAATCAAACGAGCCCAAACTCGACGGGGTTCTGTCGTTTTATTGCGGAGTTCCTTTGGCTACCTTCCAGCTCCAGCATCAGACCCTGGTTACCACATAGGACCAAAGTACTGGTCAATACGAATCAAACGAGCCCAAACTCGATGGGATTGTGTCGTTTTATTGCGGAGTTCCTATGGCCAGCTTCCAGTTCCAGTATCAGACCCTGGTTACCACATAAGACCAAAGTACTCGTCAATACGAATCAAACAAGCCCAAACTAGATGGGGTTGTGTCCTTTAATTGCGGAGTTCCTATGGCTACCTTCCAGCTCCAGCATTAGACCCTGGTTACCACATAGGTCCAAAGTACTCGTCAATACGAATCAAACGAGCCCAAACTCGATGGGGTTGCGTTGTTTGATTGCGGAGTTCCTATGGCCACCTTCCGGTTCCAGGATCAGACCCTGGTTACCATATAGGAACAAAGTACTCGTTAATACGAATCAAACGAGCTCAAACTAGACGGGGTTCTGTCGTTTTATTGCGGAGTTCCTTTGGCTACCTTCCAGCTCCAGCATCAGACCCTGGTTACCACATAGGACCAAAGTACTCGTCAATACGAATCAAACGAGCCCAAACTCGATGGGATTGTGTCGTTTTATTGCGGAGTTTCTATGGCTACCTTCCAGTTCCAGTATCAGACCCTGGTTACCATATAGGATCAAAGTTCTCGTCAATACGAATCAAACGAGCTAAAACTCGATGGGGCTATGTTGTTTTATTGCAGAGTTCCTATGGCCACCCTTCAGCTCCAACATCAGATCAGCTCCATGTCGTCATCATAATATATTTATACATATGCATGCAAAATTTCAGCTTAATCGGAAACCGGGAAGTGACTCAAATTTAGCTCGCAAGATTAGACCCGAACATGCAAAAGATAAATAAAAGCTTGTAAAAAGGTTGAAGGTTTTTCGTACGGCAGCCACAAATAATAAAATTGTTAGTTATCAACTTCTCCGATTACTCCGTAGGACTTCGCGTCGTATACATACACAAATAATTACGTGACCGGGAGCTAGCTCAAAGCGACGTGCTCTCACTTCGAGTCTTGATTGCACACTGAATTTCGACGCGCCCGAGCCAAGTATTTGTAACAAAATCGATAAATGTATGTTAAAAAATTCATATAAAAATCAATGTACGATAATTTAAAAAAATACCACGGTGTCAGTGTTTTGCTTACCTTTGTTCTATATATTTGTTAAACTAAAATATAATAGGGTTAATTAATGAAGCTAAAAATCACGAACGGTATGTGGGTGTAACCTAAATTTTAAGTAAAATTCATGCTACTTTTTAATGAAATGGTATGTAAATTGGAAAAATGGTGACGGTGATTGTGTAGACACATAATTTAAGAATTTAAATTTATTTTTTCCCGGTCAGTTAACTGGAACGTTAACGTAAAATATCAAAAACGCCAACGGCCTTTTTGCTATTTTTCGCGCCATGGGCCCTTAAATCTTGATTGGTAACTTCACGTGACATTTTTCGAGTGTGACTTCGTCTATAAATTTTGATATACTTATTTGTCGCTTCAGCAGCTTCTTCGGAAAGTTCTCCTATAGATAACAATGCATAACTTATAATATCTGATCCATGTACGAGCACCTTGTGGACAGAAGCAGGAAGACTATACCACGGATATTCCTCGACCAGGCTGTATGCTGTTTGTAATGCATAGTCTTTAAACTTGCATTCATTAATTTTATGTCCAGAAGATAACGTTTGTAATATTACACAACAACGATCTATGAGATCCTTATTCAAACCTGTAATTTCAGCAGATACAGCTGATTCCAAAAAAAACTTCCTGGCCGTGTTTCCGTCGTTAGACGTCCCGCTTCCACCACTACGCGGCTTGTCAACTATTAAACCTAATCGTTCCCTAAACTGGGACTGTACATATTGTTTTTTATTTGATAACAATTGTTTATCACTATCTAGCCTAACTTGCCATTTTTATAATCCAAATTGGTATCTACTCTCTATTACAGGTTTTTGTAAACATTCGTCTATTTTATTCATCTCTTTAGGGGTAGCATTACATATATAACATCTACTTGTAGATGTTTCACTTAAAGCACTACAAATTTTACCATCTACCATTGAAAGCTGCAACTTATGAGAAACGACCAATTCACGATTGTCGATCTGAATAAAAGTAGGTTGCAAACTTTCAATTTTATCCTTAAAATAAGCTTCCTCTTGCAAAGACACTGCTGTGCTTTCTTTCAAAAATTGAAATCGAATAGGACGGCAGTACCTAGTGGAAGAGGGTCGAGGATTTTTCCATAAAATTTTACAATTATCTTCAGCTAATTTTACAATAATTTGAAGGGGTACATAAGATGTTACAAACAAACTACTATCTTCTAAAGTTGAATCTGAAAAAAATTGTTTGTATTCACTATGTCCAGTGCTGCCATCGAATCCCCATTTCCCAAGTAAAGAGATATTAGACAAACAATCATCAGGAATCTGATCTAAGACCTCTTTTTGAGATTCAAGGATTCGAGAAGCTGTGTGATCAAAAAGACTTTGTAATTCAACTTCAGCTGAAGACTCGGAAACAGTTATATTAGAAGGGTAACATCTCTGTTTCGCTTTAGTAATTTGTTGGTAACATGGTAATACATTAGGAGAAATCTTACTATTAACAAAGTTTTTAATTAATAAATACTGATGTTTTGTCAACTGAGCATCAGTCACAAGTGACAAGACATCATCAGTGCTAACTCTAGATATACACGAATCGAATGAACAGTCTGAAACATCAAGCAATGCACTCACAGTAGAATCATCAGACTTTGACAAATCAGCTACTCTCCGACGTTTAGTCCTTTTACTACATTGCGTAAAAGGTTTTCGAGGACGACCACGTGAATGACACGGCGACGTTTCAGACGGAGTACATTGCTTATTGTTTTTCACAAGTTGAATTTTTTCAATAACATTAAACCAATCGGAATTCTTATATAAAAGCTTGGTTTTATCCCTATTACATTTTTTCCAGAATCGAGCAATAGCTTCACATAAATTATTAACAATTTTCTCTAAATAGTGAATATCAATGTTCTCAGCATCGTCGTTCAGAGTAGTCAACAAACTTTGTAGGACTTGACGACACTTTTCCGATTCATTATCGGTATTGACAGTTAGCCATATTTCAAGAATATGCATTCTTGAAAACGAGCATATATATAAATTACCTAAAACAAAAAAAAACGGTTAAAATTCAGTCACAAAACCTACACAAAGCACTAAGACTAAATAAACTAATTTCGTAGCAAATGCTACGAGATAATCTGGCAACCGTAGCACCCTTGTCATCGCCAAAAGGGCAGATAAGGGCAGCCAAGTTTTAATTTTCCTAAGATAAGAAAGTCTAAAGATTATGGTGCAATATACCTCCATAGTCGGAGCGAGTGGGAACATATTTAAAAGTTTATTCAAACTTTGAATATTAAAATATAATACTCCAAGAAAAGTCGCCTCGTAGCAATGACATACTAAAGAAAATATATACTAAGATACAATTAAAATAAAAATATTAATTATTACATACCCTGTTCTTGGATATCCATTTCAGAAAAAACTCACACAGCACTCACAGGTCCCGTAATGACAACAAATGACGTCACGCTTTTTAATGACTCACTGATAACAGTATTTACGATTGGCGATGCGCTCTCTTTGAATGCACAATAGATAATGAAGGCGCACTCTAATTACTGACCTATTTATAGTTTCAGAAGGTACCGCAACTATCCAATGTAACGACAAGGAATAAAATGTAAAACAAGAAAGCAGGTTTTTAAGATTTATGACCTATGGATGTCCCACAGTGCGATGGCGTGGGCGCCTGGCAGAGCCGGTCGCTGGTCATAGGACTGTGGAGGCAATCCGGCCTGTCCTTAGACATTGGATGGAGAGACAGCACGGGGTGCTATCTTTCCGACTTACGCAGATCCTGTCGGGGCACGGGTGTTTCGGCAGGTATCTGCACCATATCGCTAGAAGGGAGAACACCCCGAGGTGCCACGAGTGCGGGGCAGACGAGGACGATGCGCAGCACACACTCGAGCATTGCCCGACGTGGGCTGTTCAGCGGTCCGTCCTCGTCGTTAATATCGGACTAGACCTTTCACTGCCGGCTGTGGTTGAAAAAATGGTCAGCAGTGAGACTTGTTGGGCGGCGGTGGCCTCTTTCTGCGAGGAAGTTCTTGTGCAAAAGGAGAACGCAGAACGAGTCCGCGAGGATGACCCTAACGCGGACTCGTCTCGCAGGCGGCGTCCAGGTAGGAGGAGGTGAATTTTCGCCCTCCACCAGCTACCGCAGGGGTCGCGGTGACGGAGTGGGGCTCCCGTCACCCGCACTAATTTCCCCTATGCTGAGGGAGTTTGCGGAACGCCTTCAGCGTTCCGCAAACACTGCCTACCCTAAAGGGGGGCCGGGTTTGTCCGGGTAGCATCGCTCTCGACACACAAAGCGATTGCGAAAAGTTCCCTTTGTGTGTCGGGAATGCGATTTTGATGGAACCCCCAGTTTTTTTAGTGGGTAGGCCTCATTAGGAGAGTCCCACATAACCGCAGTCGGGCCCCACTCCCACTGCGGTAGATGTAACATCTTTTTAACTGGGTAAAAAAAAAAAAAAGGGTAGGCTCGAGCCCTTCGGTGGAGACATATAATAATATGAGCTGTTAGGATGAATATTATTTCGTTTTATCAGTTTAGTACTGGTTCTAGGATTCATTAAAAATTTCCGGTGTGGAAGTTTATTTTTATCATGTGCTGATTACTGACGATAAGAAAAATATGAAAGCGAGTTTAACCAGTATTACTCAACAACAGATGGACGTATGCAATTTAACATCTAATTGTTAGAACACAATAAAATTATTGACATTGATATTATTGCGATAAAATTAAGTAATATAATGGTAGCTAGTCAGTCTCAGAAACCGTTTTACAGACCAAAATAAGTAAAAAGACTTGCGTCATTCTTACGAAGAAGGCAAAACATAGGTGTGGCAAAATATTTATATATTCACCCGCCGTTACCCAGAACAGAATTATTGGACGAGGCAGTAAGATGAGGTAGGTATACTTTAATCGTTGTAGATATGGGTAAATATGTGGCCTTACGAGAGTATTTTATATTTTTAAAGAAATATTTATCCTCATCAACAAATTTTCAAAAATGTACAGATAGCAAGAAAATTTGCATTTTATACACACACCGGAGGGAGACTCTGTAACAGGGTCGTGTGCTTGGGTATCTATTTCTGCCGCAAAGCAGCCAAAGCAGCAGTGCTTGCATTGCTGTGTTCCGGTTTGAAGGATAAGATAATTATGGCATTGAAATTACTGGGTACCTTACATCCTAAGTCACGAGTTGGCAACGTACACTGTGGTTCCTGTGGGGGTTGCAGTTTTGCTGCGAATCTCATAGGAGCCACATGTATTATAATAGGTGACTGTTACCACTTACCATCAGGTGGGTAGTTTGCCAACTAAATGCTTTTATTGCAACGAAATAAAAAAACACTTTTTGATTTTAAACAATGTTTTTTTTTTCCTTCAAAAACTTCAATAGGACCAATTTAGGTTGATTTATATTAAAGGCGAGTAATCGCAAAAATATTTCCGTTCACTCTACTTCCTCTTAATGCTCGTCTAAAATACATACCACTAATAGCATTTTCGAATAAACTTTATAACTTTTTACTTGTTTAAGTTGCATACAGAACACAAAAACTCCAAACAACTTTCTCCTCGTTTCCGCCATCTTTGAGTTCGTTATTGCTAAAAGCTGTTCCGAGTGTCACCGTAGAAAAATGGCGCGGTTCAATTGCCCGGAACGCTGTGACTAGAATGCTTTTCACGATAAACCGAATCGCCAGAAATTCACGGTGGAGCCTGCAAGCGGAATGCTCTTTTTGGCCATTATAAAATGCAGTAGGTGTACTACAGATATAGTTGTATAGGTAGATAAGTACCGTAATTAATTAATGAACTGGTTTCTTAATACATTTCGGGTTGGAGGCAATTTTTTATAGCTAAGTAATTTACGCCGTTTCTGGCTAGGTGTTTGCAAAATAATGTAAGTAAATGTTCGCAATTTCTTACTATTGTCTATTATATTTTCTGTACTATTGTAAAGTATAGTTATATTTTTTTACAATTTAGTTAGGTTAACAAAATTTTCAACTTGCACTGCGCCAAAAGTGTGGAAATTGCCCTAACTCTCGTCTAATAGGAGGCTTATGCCCAGCAGTGGGCGTATTATAGAATGATAATGATATCAATAGAAGTTGTGAACGATGCAACGACACAAACTTTTTTATAATATTTAACGTTTCAGCTCACAATAAATGAAATCACATCGAAGCCTTTAATATAAGGGATTAGAAGTCATTGCTCTGCTCTATACATATATCTGTCTAGCTGTGCCAGCGAACTACGTTTCGCCATATATTTTTTACCCGTTTTTGCAACATTTGTCATTGATGCTCAGCTCCTATTAGTCGTAGCGTGATGTAATATAGCCTAAAGCCTTCCTCGATAAATGGGCTATCCAACACAAAAATAATTTTTCAATTTGAATCAGTAGTTCTTGAGATTAGCGCGTTCAAGCAAACAAACAAACAAACAAACTCTTCAGCTTTATAATATTAGTAAGTATAGATTTAACCATAGTTTTTAAGAAACACAAATCAACTATACATTATTATCGATATTATTGACAGATTTTTATAAAGGTAAAAGTCGATTATGTGTGTTTTGTAAATGTCGCACAAAAACAAATGACAGATATTTTATTGAATTAAGAATCAACCGTGATACTATATATCTTCGGATGCATTTGCATAGCTTACTGAATGTTCTGAATATTTACTGCTCAGTATAATGAAGTGGTACAAAGTTCCTCAGAGAGTTCTTTTTTCAACCAATAACTCACTCGAAAGCTGCAGCGCTATTCGAGCGAGGCTGTAATCTGCGCATGGCCCCACAAATACCTTTGTATTCGCTGCCAGATCGCAATAAATCCTGCATCAAAACGATCGGTGGGCCGCTATTTCGAATACAACGAAAACGAATACTCTAACTCTGTCTCAGACTTTTCCTTATAGTTGAGAGAGAAAGGCTGATAGTTTCGACGAGGATTTCGTAAGTCGAGTGTTTAATGTTACGCTTCGGTACGCCCATAGTGCGCCTTGGCGTGCACTTTGATCAAATTACACTGATAATATCCATTGGCGAGCCTTTACACGTCTGCTTTGAGAAGTAATTAGTGGGTTTCAGGCTGGGTTGTAATTTGTAAAATTAAGCGCACGTTCGCCGTTACGATATTGATTAGCTTAATCTTAATTTCATTTCGAATGAGTTTGTCAAAATAATGTGTAAAATTTATTATCGCTTTTACATTTAAAATATAGTATTTTATGATGTTTATACAAAATGACGGCTTTGATATCATTTGACAGATACATTGAAAATAGAATCCTTTTATTTTTCGACTCTAGTGCTCAAATTATTATATCTTTTAATTAACCGACTTCAAAAAAGAAGGAGGTTCTCAATTCGATGCGTATGTTTTTTTTTGTGTGTATGTCACGCGATTACGCCGCCAATTGTAGACCGATTTGCAAAATTCTTTTTGTATTCGATAGACTATACTCCAAGGGTGGTCACTAAAGTTAGGATCTGATGATGGGATCCCATGAAAATCGAGGAAAACCCTTAAATTTTAAGGTGTGTCTAACGAGTTTTGTGTGTATGTTACGCGATTACTCTGCCAAGTGTAGACCGATTTTCAAAATTCTTTTTGTATTTGATAGAGAATAATTCTGGGGTGGTCCCAAGGTCACCAAAGTTCAAACAATGTTTTTGTTTTTCAGTGTTTTTGTTGTTATCTGATGATGGAATCCCATGAAAATCGAGGGAAACGCTAATATAATTAAATTATGGTTTCTTTTACTAAAAAGATTTCATTCACTAAAAAGTTAAAAATTAAAAAATATTTTACAAAAAATTCAAACTTCAAAAACACAGAAAAGTTAAAAATAATATAAGAATAGAACAGACAACATCATAATTCTATATTGAAGTTGGTGACAAATTTTAAAACTTTCTAGGAGATCATCGTTTGGCACCGACTTTAATATAGAAGTGTGATGTTGTCTGTACCTATTCTTATATTATTTTTAACTTTTCAGTGTTTTTGTTGTTAAATATGTGGCATAAAGCAAAAGACAGAGCGTCGTTATACGTTTTGTTTTAGTCATCACGATAAAAGCAATGCCTAGGGTTTGACGTCAAAAAAGGATTAGGAAAGGAATGTAAATGGTTTGGGCATGTAGGAAGGATAGATGAAACTGACTAAAGAAATTTATAAAGTGAATGCAAATGGACAAGTTGATAAGGGACAACCTAGGCGAACTAAAAGGCCGAGTCAAGAGTACACTTAACCACAGAATAGATAATAGCATTACGTCACTTAACCGACAAGCATGTAAGTAAACATTAATGAAGGTTGAGAAAGGTAGGAAAGTGGAAAACGTGATCACTGTCTGCCTTATTATCAATATAGTCATAAATAAATGTCGGTAACATTGCGTCCTGACAGTTAAGTAAAAATAATCAGTTTCTCGGTGTCTACCTATAGATCTTAGGGCTCTGTGATTAATTGCCAAAAACAAATCGTTTTCATTGGTGCTGTTTATTAACAAATTTGTTGCCACTATCTTATGTTTCGTCGAGAGAACAATAACGTAAATAGATTTTTTGTGATTCGTTATATCTTGTAATACCTATAGATAAACTAGGCAGGTCCTTTGTAGCTAAGGCATCAAGTTATTGCTCAACCCCGCTTCCACATTCACGTCTGACTTAACGTCAGATAAGATGAAGGCCAGCTTCGCAATTCACAGCGTAAAAGGAAAAATATTGCGAAAGAAAAACTGTATAACCTACAAGCATTAGTTGTAATTGGACCAGTTGGGACACTTTCTTATTTTTATTCTTTTTCCGCTATTTTACTATTGTCCATTTGTATCCGCTTTCCGCCCGTGGCTTCAGCCGCGCGTATAATTCTATTTTGGCGGTTTTGGTTTCCCAATTCCTACTGTGATTTAGCAAAATTTTGTAATAACATGCCAAACTGCCAAATAATAGTGTATGAAGAAAATATCGTCACGATTGCCTCGGTAGCTGTCGGTATGTTATTGCAATGGAAAGTCAACTCCGCTGTTTTAGACATTAAACTAAATTACAACCTTAGGATGGTAAACCACTTTTTGTGTCGACTGTACTGTAAGCCTTCTGTAACATTTTCAGTAACACCGAACACGAAATTCCATTGACGATTCAAAATTTAAGACAAACACTTTTTTCGATGTTTTTGTCCATAATGAAATTCGCAATACACACTATAATTATAGATATTATGATCTAACTAAAAACCGCTAGATCATATCTAGTTATATTTAATCTTAATAACTCTGCGCCAAAATAGAAAACAGTTGTGCCAATCTAACAACAAAAAAAGACGAAAAATTGGATTAGAAACTATAAGCAAATCATTTATTCCCGATACTTTTTTAACCATATTTTGACAAGAGCATCGGTAGCTCTGTGGACTAGACAGTGACCTTGTAATCGGGAGGTCGGGGTTCGTTTTTAGGGTAAAAACGGGACCGTACCCAAAGGGTAAAAACGGGACCCTATTACTAAGACTTCGCTGTCTGTCCGTCCGTCTGTCTGTCACCAGGCTGTATCTCAAGAACGGCGATAGCTAGACAGTTGAAATTTTCACAAATTGTGTATTTCTGTTGCCGCTATAACAACAAATACTAAAAACAAAATAAAATAAATATTTAAGGAGGGCGATAACCATACAACAAACGCGATTTTTTTGCCCTTTTTTGCTCGATATCAATAAGTGGTAACAGGTAGGCACTTGAAACATTCACAAAATACTTAATTGTATATTTACTTTAATAATACTCGTAAATACGAAATTTGTGTACCTACTATTGTTTACCTAGTCAATGGTATGAAACACTACGTGCGCGAGTTCGACTCGCACTTGGCCGGTTTTAGAATTTCATATGTACATTTGTCCGACTCTCCTACGGTGAAGGAAAACATCGTGAGGCAACCTAATGCATCTGTGAAGAAATTCAAAGGTGTATGTGAAGTCGACCAATCCGCACTGGGCTGAAGCACGTTTACATCGACCTTATCGTCACTTGCTACTAGGTGAGGGTTAAGAGCTTTCCTGTTGATGCGTATAAAAAAAGAGATGGAAGTAAACTTCACCTTAACTCCTTTATAAATAAAATAAGAAACCAAATTTATAAATAAAATAAGAAAAGAAAAAAATTTTATACCAAATTTTCAACACACAACAATATTATTGTTATTTTAATACATAGTCTGTAACAATCCTAGAGAAAAAAATAAAAATATTATTAATAATACAATACAATAGATACTTATATTACACATAAAATTTGATTTAAAAGTATAAAACATATCTGTAAAATTTATCTGCAAACTGTACCATAAAATAAGCTAGAACGGCTCTAAAGAAGATGATATATTTCGGAAAATAAGGTTTGAATGAACTTTCCATCTATTGTACCGTAATGTTGCAGTGAAGGTGCTCGACAATGTAGCCCCTGTCACTGACCAACTTAAGTTAGTGTCACGTGTGACAAGACCCATATCAGGCGAAGAAAATTAAATTTTCAGGAATGTGGTTCGGCAGCCATTGAAACTGATTCAATAGTGAATAATAAGATTTCAGTAAAGCTTTATCCATGTATACATGTCAAAGTTAATAAAAATTTACCGGCGCGTGATTTTATCCCACTAGTTTTATACATTTGTGAAATGTAGGTCTAAATGTTGTTTACTCATAAAATAATGTATGTAGTTTCTTAAACATACACATACTTCATCATTCAACGTTTCCGTCATGAGACGCTCACTGTTGGACTTAGGCCTCCCCATTTATAGTACCTAATGTCAAAAAATCTTGAAAATATTTTGTTATATTTTTAGGACTCGTATCTTGTTTAGCGTTGCTTCTGTCACTGTCAGCCATCTGAATAGATGGAAACCAGATTATCGTATTTTAAGTCCAACACAGGAATATTTTATTCCCAGTGCGGATGTAATTTCATCTTGTTCGGGATGTTTTATTGGTTGTACTTAGTGTTTGTGACGGAAGCCCCTTAGGGTGAAAGAAAAAACTCGGATGAGAACAGAATATTTTTTTATGTAAGTACAAAAGAAATACCGTAGTTTTTTTATGCTCATAAAAATGATCAAAATTCAACATTGAAATTCGCGTTCGACCCAAATTAAAGATATGAATTTCAACACGTAGTAATAACCTACCGGATACAGCTATTAATCTACAAAACGTTACGGATGCACTCAATTTACGAAACCATGACCACAAAAGCCGTCAAAATAATGAAATTCGTCATTTTTCGGCCGAATCATCGGCCGAAAAATGTAAATGAAAAATTGCACACGATAAAGGCAAATAAAGATTTGAATGCGATTTCGAACATGTTCAGATGAATGTTCATTACGCGCGTGTTAGAAGCTTTGATTACGTATATACTTGTTATAATGAAAGGTTACAAGTTACAACCAATATGACGATAATACGATTTGTATTGAATAAATCAATGAAGAAAAAATTCCTAGACGAAATTTTTTCTTTATTGATTTTATTTATTTTTTAACTAGCTTCTGCCCGCGACTTCGTCTGCGTGGACTTCAGAATTGGGTCTAAAGCTTCGCTCGTTAACAATTTTTAATCTTCCCACGGGAACTATTTGAGAGATCAATAAGGAATATAAAGTACATGTCCTTTTCTATAGCATAGGTGACATGCATACCAAATTTCAAAGCTGTCTGCCCGCGGCTTAGCTCGTAAACAATTTTCAATTTTCCCTCAGGAACTACTTAAGGAATCAGGACAAGAGGTAGCCTATGTTCTTTTCCATGTCAAAGGCTACATGCATGCCAAATTTCATCCAAATCCGTTCAGCCGTTTTTCGTGATTGAGTAACAAACATCCAAACATCCACGCTTTCACATTTATAATATTAGTAGGATTAATTTAACATTTTTAAAGAAAATGCAAAGTTCTATATAAATTCTTTAGTTCTTTTTTTTATATTTTCTTTTTATCGTCGTTGTTTTGTTGAATTGAACGAATTGTGTAATCCAAATAAATACAAAGGTATTTATTCAACTCGGGCGCAACCCGCGCCTTCGACATACCATCGGCCCGTTCCAGATAAGCATTTTTAGCCATAATTATCAACATTTTTAGCATCTCTGCGTTCCATTAGCCGGTGATGCTAGTTTTTCTTGCTGGTTGTCATGCGTTTCATTTAAGTATTTTTAGCACGAAATGCTAGCATCAAATACCCATGTTAGTAGATGGGTCCTCTGATACCACTTTTTGACAGCTTTCAAAATTGACATTTGGAATCTTTTTTTCATGAATCAAAAAGGATTTTCAGCGGATTTAAAAAATTTATTGAAAGATATTTGTAGTATTAGCCAATTCTGATTTATATTATAAAAAATTTTAAGTGGCTGGACTAATTAAGTGACGTGTCAAAATTCAGCACGAAAAATCAGTACCTTGCGTTTCATTTGTAACAATTAGCGCGGCTAAAAATGTCAACATTTCTTAAAAGAAACGCAAAACGAGGCTAACATCAGATGTTAGCCTCAGAAAGTAGCAGTGCTTTATCTGGAACGCAGGGCATATTGACGCCTTGATCAATTGGTCACCGAGTTTTCAAAGTACGAAAAGAAATCAATACAGCTGACAGGGCGTACGTACAAGTTTCAACCACAAAATAAAAAAGGTGGTTAATACGTTATCTAAGCATACACACATTTCGAACACGGTATTAAGTTATATACGCAGTTATAGATACTCCACTTATACGTACTCAAACTCAAATTAAATTAAATTAATGTTTTCCTTACATAATGTAGGTAAAAGGAGCCCAGAGTCGACTTACCTATACATGTGCAAGAGAAATACCACTGAAATTAAAGTTTGATAACGAGTCGCTTGAACCCTTTAGACGCATAAAACCACAGTAAAAATGCAAATGGGCCTGTCATGAGACAGTTTATGAGCTTGTTCTATCGATTCACAAAAAATCTGATCAAGCACCTTCAATATAAAGTGCTTATATTAAAGGTGCTTAATGTCGTTTTGTTACTCATAAAATTATAGTGTTGTTTTAATAGTAGTTTATGAAATAGTCACATAATAGGAGGTCTTAAAACACTAGTGTGTGTTTAAAATTCGAGGCTTGCCGAGAATTTTAATAGTACCACACGAGTGTTTTAAGACCTAATTATGTGCAATTTCATACACTACTTTATCTACACTCGTGCAATCAGTGGTTACCTAAATTAAATAAAAGACATAAAATTAAAATAAAATGGCGCCAACACCAACATTCTACCGCGCATGCGCTGTTGTAAGCGCCGCCATAGACAATGTACTGGCACAAAAGAATATTGTGACAAAACCTCCTTGGTCGGGCTTCGTCAATCGAACTGTATTTTATTGGAATTCGAGTTACATTAAAGTACTGGTTTTGTATGGCGAACCTGTATTATAATGTAATTTGTAAAAGGCCAAGGGCTTTAAGTTATGCCTTTAAAATATTAGTGTTGAGTTCTTAATATTAGAATTAGAACATGAGTGTAGATAAAAGAAATTAAAATCGCGATATACCCAATACACACAAAGAGGTTAGTTTTTATCTTGGTCGGGATCGGAATCCGCTGATGGGCCTGTGGACTATTATTTAGTGATTCAACTCGCCCTTTTTGTTACTCGTTGAAATGCAAAATAGTTTTTCGTCGATGAAGCTTTTTTATCGAAAAATGTATAGGTATATCGTTTTTGACAAAAGTGTAAGGTATTGATGTAAAGGAACGTAAGTGTGAGTGAGAGATGAAAAATATGACAGTGAAAGTGTATGAAAGAGATAAAAGAAATGTAATGACAGATTGTGTGTGAGCGAGATAGTTATTAGAGTTAGAGAGGAATAAAAAATAAAGATTCATTATGGCCGAACAAGTCTTTCATTTTACATGGCGCTGCGGATAAAAACAATAAAAGTGTTATTAATACGTGTCATTAATAGCAAATATTGGTATACATTTAATACCAAAGTTGTTAAGTCTTCGTACTGTACGTTTGTACGCTTGTAAGTATTAAAATCAGTGTGATTACTACAGATTTCCAAAAGCACATTTTTAGGTTGGACATTGGCATACGGCATAATCATGGAATCAATCGATTTAAAAGATATTGAAGAGTACAATGTTGCGCAATTGAAGGAAGAACTCAAATTAAGATTTTTGCCAACATCGGGTGTAAAAAATGAGTTGGTAGAAAGAATTTTGAAAGATAACCTAACAAAACATGAGAATGGAATTATGGATAATTATCAAAAGGAGAAGCATAAAAGATTGTCCGAACAGATAGAACTAAATAACCTCAAATTAGAACTACAAATGCTGAAAGAAAAAGAGTCTCGAGATGATGATGCAGATCAAGAGTCATCATCAGGTAAAATGGATGCAATGATTATTCAAATATTACAGACACAGTCACAATTATTAGATAAAATATCAAATCAAAGTCAGTCAGGTATACAAGTATTTTCCACATCAGATACAAGTCAGGCCATTCCATTGTATGGTGGCCATAAGTTGGATAATATAAATGAATGGATTAGACAGGTTGAAAGAGTAGCAGCGTTAGCAAATTGGTCACAAAATTTAACATTGGTTAATGCATCGATGAGACTCAGAGGCCCTGCTAGTGACTGGAACAAAGCATATGGTAAAAATATATTATTTTGGAATGAATGGAAGTCAAAAATTATAGAAAGATTTAATGTTAAAATGACATTTGCTGAATTCATAACCTATCAATCAAAAAGAATATTACGACCCACAGAAACCATTACAGAATACATTTACAATAAAAATGCAATGTTCGAGCGTTCTCCCACAAAAATATCTGAAGAAGACAAGGTTTCATTAATATTGGAAGGTATCGTAGACAACCGATGGTCAATTCCATTAGCTACACAGTGTTGTCAAAATGTAGAAGAAATACTAAATCATGCAGCAGAATTGGATAAAATAAGAAGAACTTTACCAAAAGAAAAGTATTATTTTAATTCATTGGAAACTGTGAGTACAAATTTTTCTAACAAACAAAAAGATACACAGAAAAACAGTAGATTTATTCCAAGATTTAACCCTCAAGTAGATAAAATAGAAGATCAGATTTGTTATAAATGCAAAAACAAAGGGCATATTTCATATAATTGTACAATGTCTACTGAAAATAACTCAGAAAAGGATAAAAGTTTAAAGTCATACAGTAACGAACATAACAAAATTCCATCGAAACATTCTATGAGTAATATAAACTATCACAATAGTAAAGGCAATTCAAAACAAATAAGTTGTATTCAAAATAGTACTCCAAATGTAACATTAATACCAGTTATAATAAATGGCAAATGAAATACCATTGTTTGGGAAATCAGTTGGCTACAAAGAAGAAAAAACAGATCCAAAAAGAATAGCAGCAGTTGAACAATATAAGACATTAAGTACACTAACTGAAGTTCGATCATTTTTAGGATTTACAAGTGCTTTTAGAAAATACATTAAAAATTATGCACAGATAGCAAAACCGTTGCAAGACATATTGAAAAAGAGTAAACAAAAACAAGAAAATAAAAATACTATAATATTGTCAAGCGAACAACAAAAGTCATTTCAAATGTTAAAAGAATTATTAATTTCAGCTCCAGTTTTAGCCAATTTTCAGCAAGATGCAGACACAATTGTTGAAACAGACAGTAGCTACCAAGGGATGGGTGCATGCCTGTTACAAGTTCAAAATGGTGAAAAGAAGGTTATTGAGTACGCCAGCAGAAGTCTAAAAGATGCTGAGACACGATATCACATTAATGAATTGGAGGTAACAGCTGTACATTGGGCAATTGTGAGTAAATTTCGTATTTATTTATTAGGAATAAAATTTAAATTAGTGACAGACAGCTATTCAACAGCATACATTATAGATAAAGCTAAAATAAATAGAAAATTTGCAAGATATGTAGTAGATTTGGCACCATTTGATTTTGTATCAATGCATAGACCAGGCAAAGAAAATGTCATTGCGGATCATTTGTCAAGATATCCATTAAAAAACATTTGTATGTTGGTAATTAGCAGTAATACAGAGAAACTGAAATTAGCACAAAGTAAAGGTTCATTCATTCAACAAATATGTCAAAAATTATCAAAAGAACCAAATACAAATCATTTAAGACAAATCCATGATACTTTTATATTATGTGACAATATTTTATTACACATTAACAAAAAAGAATTGTACAACAATAGAAAAATTGTAGTGCCTCAAAACCTAAGGCAGAATATAATAAAGATTGCACATGATGACAATGGGCATTTAGATTTTAATACAACTTTATCAAAAATAAAAAGTAAATATTGGTGGAGGTCAATGAGACAAGATGTAAAGTTATATGTTTCAGCATGTATTGTGTGTGCGAAAACTAATAGACGAACGAAGTATGCATATGGAAAGTTGGGAGAAAGACCAATTCCTCAAACACCAATGCAAGTTATCTCTTCCGATCATATTGTAGCGTTGCCAGAAACACAGTCAGGTAATACATACATATTTGTTCACATAGATCATGCCACAAGATATATATTTGCAAAACCATGCTATTCATTGTCTGCACAAACTGTTATAGATACAATAGAGAATGATATTATATATGTGTATGGCCCACCACAAACATATATATCAGATACCTTGTTTTACAAGTCAAGCAACACAATTTTTTTTTAACAAGTTTGGAATAGAGCATATACCAACTACGCCATATACAGCACAAAGTAATGGATTAGTAGAACGTGCGAATGCAACCATAATGTCAACATTAACTAAATTTGCTATGGAAAACTCTGAAGACTGGGACAAATTATTACCAAAAGTTGTGTTAGCTATAAATATTTCAAAACAGAAAACTACAAGTTACTCACCATTTTATTTAATGTATGGGTATGAGCCTAGAATACCACCGAACGAAATACATTTTGGAACTGTATTTGACGATATAAACAGATTTCATCAATTGGATTTATTATTAGAAGCAAGAGAAAAATCTTTAGATAATATTAAAAAAGTCCATGAATATAACAAAGCAAGATTTGACTTAAGAAGATTAAATCATGACTTCAAAGTGGGAGACTATGTTTTATATAAATGGGATAAACAAACGGACAATAAATTAACACCCAAGTATAAAGGTCCATACATAATAAATAGAAAAGTTGGTTCAGTATGTTATGAAATAAAGGATGTATGGAAACCATCCATGAAGAAAATTGTTCATGTTCAATTCCTGAAATCTATGTCCACACCCCCAAATCTAAGTTCCTTTTCAGATAATGAAGAAGATGCCATTTTTAATAACAATTCTAATCAATGTAACATGGAGAACACAAATGAGGACAGCGAGACTGGCCAGACACACAAAATGTATGTAACTAACCGAGGTCGAGATACCAAGATACCAATTTCATATAAAGAATAAATAAATAGATTGTAAAAAGAAATAATAAGGTAAAAGTAATAATTTAAGATAATATTTTAATATACTTATCAATAAAAAGTTGTTAAGATATGAATATGTAAGTTTTGTTGTTTATTAAGATATAAATTTTAAACTGTTCATTATCATGTCAGGCTATTATGAATAAAATAAGGGCAATTATTCTTTGTAAAAATTAAAATAATTACTATAAAAAGTAATTAGTGTCAGAAAAATGAAGTATAGGTAACTATTTTCATTTCATGTTAACTTGAATCCATAAGACTTTTTTTGAATGTATTTAAGACAGTTGTTTTCATTTAGAAACGGTTGTAAGTTAGATATCGTAGTAGGTAAGTTATGTTGAAACCAATAATGTGTCAATAAGGTGTAAGTTTGATTTATTGTTAACCCAAGTTTCTAAGAAGTAATTTTAGTTTAATTTTTTCTGTAAGAGAAAGTTTTTTTTTAAATATTGTTAGTATTTTACAAGTAGGTACAGTTAACTGAGAGTAAAGTTATGTATTAGTTTTGTTCAAATAGTAAAGAATAAGTATCAGTTATATTTTTAATTTTGTTAATTAAGTAATTACCTATAATAATACATACAAAAAAAAATAGTTTTCTTTTATAATAG
The DNA here is from genome assembly GCA_963935595.1 of Schoenobius gigantellus. Classification (NCBI taxonomy): domain Eukaryota; kingdom Metazoa; phylum Arthropoda; class Insecta; order Lepidoptera; family Crambidae; genus Schoenobius; species Schoenobius gigantellus. Next base: position 22,757,675 of record OZ012553.1, on the reverse strand, counting down.
CATTACATGAACATTGTAAGTTATTAAAGAGCAGTTGAGTTTTTGTTTTAAGTTCTGTATTAGTTTTGTAAAAGGCATGTAAGGTATTGTATGAATGTGAAATATAAATTTTTTTAAAAGAAATAAAATTATATATTTCAAAGGGCATGTAAGGTATTGATGTAAAGGAACGTAAGTGTGAGTGAGAGATGAAAAATATGACAGTGAAAGTGTATGAAAGAGATAAAAGAAATGTAATGACAGATTGTGTGTGAGCGAGATAGTTATTAGAGTTAGAGAGGAATAAAAAATAAAGATTCATTATGGCCGAACAAGTCTTTCATTTTACAAAAGTATAAACTACAAAAAACTTCTATCTTTTTTCGTAATACAACATGGCATCTGCTGCCAAGTAGCATAAATATTCGACGAACATACATAGGTCCATACCGCTTAAGAAATTCCTGATTTCAAAAAGCAGAAATAACTGTAACAAGCCAACTCCATTTTTTATAGCCCCACATCTCACTATCATTCAAGATTAATTTGCTTGTCGCATGTGGAAATTGTGAAGACATAATTTGACCACCCCTACAGAATTAATTTATTGTAACGTAATTTAGTTATAGTAATGCAATAAAGAGTATATAATAAACAGTGTGCCTAGTGCGAGTTTTATCGAGCTCTATTCGATCGTACGCATCGAACGAGTAATCGCGAATTTGTATGGAATTAGAGCAGTGCCATCTAGTAGCCGCTATGGAATGAGACAGCTTCATCTAGTGACTACTAGATGGCACTGCTCTAATTCCATATAAATTCGCGTTTACGCGTTCGATGCGTGTGATCGAGTAAAGCTCGATAAAACTCGCACTCCGCACACAGTGTTTGAAAAGACAATATAAATAAGTAAGAACTTGATAATACGTGAGCAATCTTAAAATTTTTATTGTTATTTTAAAATTATAAAATAAAGAGGCTAGAGAAAAGGGAGGCTAGAGATAATAATATAACAATTACTTTATTGAGCATTTTCAAATAAAGAGTGATAAAATAAAACATTAAAATCAAGGGGAGAGTCGATACCAGAGTCATCTGCGGGACCTGTATTATCTTACATATTTCTACCACCAAGCGGCCCTACCGCCTAACTTATAGTGATGCGCGATGGCGATAGCGAGGCACTCGCTATCATTTTAATTTAATGACTTGATTAAGAGAGATATAACGATAGCGAGTGAATTAAGTAGGGCCGCCTCCTATCATAGCAAACTCGATCGCTATGTGTTACTAACTCATAGGCGAATTGGCAAGTAGATTTTAATAGAGTCCAAGAATACTGCTGAAAATTTCGGTCAAACGTTTTCGGTCAAATGTAAATTGGACAAGTAATAGGTTCCCTGTTAGATATTTACGAAAATTTGACCATCATAACATTTAATTTAATTGCAAACTTGCAACTTGACTAAAAGAACAGAAAAATTTGTTAAAATAAAATCATTAATTTTTTTATGCAATAAATAAGAACGGACTATTAGAATTTCAAAACAAGAACAAAGGGTTGGGCCCGCCCCTAACAATGACCCATCTCACTCTGTCATTATTGACATACACAGTACTCGTTTGTTAAAAGAAGCGGACTATAGCGATTGTATATTTGTAAATATTACAGAAAATACATTACTATAAGCGACTCTAGCCACATATGATCAGTTAGGCAACCTGCTTGTTTACCAACTGTATTGTATCACAAAATAAAAAAATATTTTGCAGTAATTACAAAAAAAAATTAAGTCACAGTCGTTGGTAAAGTTTACATAAATCACCTCAACAACTTAGTTAAAAATAATCAAACGAAACGTAAGCCATTCTCACAATAAAATAAAAACAACTTATATTTTTCCGGGGTCTCCCCAAATTTTATGAACAGTAAGTAATATTAATATCGGCTAAATGTTGAAAACACATTTTTTTCATTCGTCTCAAGGGTCGACAAACAAAAATATTAATAAGGACGGTCCCGAACGCTTTGAAAATTGACCACTTCAATTGAGAATTACGTTTTCCTTCATTGAATCTGTTCGTTAATTTAGATCTAGCTGAATGCCCGCGCAAAGCTCTTCAAGACTTAATCGCTCAGAGGTTCGTAGTGAAAGAAAACTTAAAAGCATCTATAGCACTTCCTGTGAGTACCTGAGCTCGAAGCTGATTAGAAATATACTTGAAGCCTTTAAGACAAATTGTGCCTTTTTGTGGTTCAAACCCGAACTGATTGAATGTTTTATTTGACAGATTTTTCATTAATTTTGTAAGGCGAAAAGTTATTTTTTTTTTTAAAATCCTGATAAAAAATAGAGCGATCGCCATTATCAAACTACATGTAATACGTATCTACAGCAGTTTATGGCATTATATTTCCAGCATAAGTATTTACTTCGTTAGTTTACAAATTGAATTGTTTAATGACGGGAGCATATATTAGATTTTTTAAACTGTGACAAAGAACAGATATTTTCACTGCTCGATAATAAAATTCAAATTTTAATGTAATCACAGTGATATCATCCTCTTTGTTCATTAATATAGCCACATTATTGCGAAAATTCGCATCTAGTTGTCACTTAGTGTTCGAGGTTAAACGATGATGGTGTATCATGGATTTATTAATAATTATTTGATTAATAAGTCCACGTGGTGTATATTGCCGCAAAACGTCAGATCAATTACTTTATCATGTCGTGAACGCCGTTGCAATACATTGTTTTATCGCAAAGTTCTATAGCGACGACTTGACACGAATTTTCGCGGCACCACTGAAAATCGTGATCGCAGACAGGCACTACTTCTTGCATTGATTATTATTGCTTTTTGGGCAGATGCAAGCAAAAATTTCCTTTCAAGTGACTAACCTTTTCATTCTCTGAATTTAGTGTAGTATACAATAAAACATAGACAAACATATTCTGTGAACTAGAATTCATCAATTCGACCATTCTTAGTGATGTATAACGTAACAGAGTCCCAACACAGATAGTTGTGAATGATTACTTCTCTGACGATACACGATACATTTGATCCAGTAATAATTAAGCGGGGCTGGGCCACACGCCCTTCTCATAGCCCGTTCATCCAACCTACAATTGGATGTATAAACTATAGATAGAAAAGGATTACGGAACTCCGTCATTTGTTTGATGACAGCGCGCTAACTTTGGATCTAAAGCGGGATTATTGGTTTAAGCTGATCCGGATTGAGGCGATCAATTCAGTTCCGGCGAATGTTGATGCCTATTTGATTCGAGTTTACTTATGTCTTGATGGGTGAGAGCCATTTTGCATATGATGTTTGCTCGGTGTAAATTAAAGGAATTTGTGGCACAAAGGCATCACGATAGATGCCATTGAGATGCTTTAGTTGATGTCTGAAGTACAAAGTAAAGGTACTCGTACTTACAATAGTAACCAAAAATACAGAATGATTTCTTTTATACAAGAGGCACTATTATTTCAAAAAAAGGAACTCGAAATAAGGCTGAGTATTAAAAATTTAAACCTAAATAGTCATTCAGATAAAAAAATAAATATTAGACACTTTTTTCTGCCTTTGTCGAATTAACAAAAATCCACTGAGATTAAGTGATATAAAGTTAAAGAATACGGTTTGGTTACGTGACAATTAAGCAACAGAAAATATACCTACGCAATGCTCTCATGTTCCTAGGCCTCCAGACTCTTCTGGATGAGTGCTGCCTTGGCAACCTGCTGTCGCCCAGGGTGGAAGGAGACTGTGACTCACCACCGTCACCACCACCATCACCAGCTGCAAGCCGCTTCGTCAGCGACTTGTGGCTTCTGCAGGGGTTCTCCTCCAGCAGTGTGCTCGTCGCCATCACCTGACCAGACCTCATGTCGCTCACGGTTTGTAGTGTGCCGCGGGACCCTACTCCTCGCGAGCAAGACTCGCCTAAGCGACATCACCACTGGACTTAACACCACCACTCCATCTCCGCACCACCACGATGAAGGCCAATGGTCCTTCCAAATGGTAAATAATAAAATATATTTATTTCTCACCACAAAATTACAGTACATAAAAGGAAGGCATATTAGTGCTCGTATGTATACAGTAGAATTTATTTTGTGGGAGTATGAATTAATGTAATGACCTTAGCCAAAGAGCTGTATATCAAAATTGCTCCTGTCTACGAGTATAATCAGATTGGGTTCGATCGGCAACAAATCTGAGCACAATCTATCACCTAGGTGAGAAGAGATCTTTTATGTGCAGCGTCGTCAATCTTGGCCGACGTTTAATTCCGTCCGTAGAATATTCTCGAGGTTACAATACAGTATTCAACACTAAGTGCTTGAGAAGTGAATAGGGTATTATTAAATGAGTGTGTGGTAAAGATCGATCAAATAAACATAAGGAATAATGTCGCGTTTTGGGAACCTGCCACCTACACTGATCGTGAGGATCAGAGGGTAGTTTAATTTAAGCTATTTAAATATAAATAATGTGATAGGTTAATGATGTAAAAGGTTTAATATTTAATTATTTCATTACTAATAAAGTTTAGTTAAAACTATTTATATTTTCCAGTGGGCAGTAGTTTCACTGTCTGTCTTACCCGTCTGACCGGGACGCAACAATTCAAGTACCGTTACTTTGCGACAGAATCTGGTAAGATAGAGGTAACTGTATAGACAACTGAGTATAATACGTCTGGTAAACTTGAGATAAATACAAGAATATCCAGAAACATACAGCATACCTAATCAGCATACAACATATATCGGGAAAAAATTAACCTCTACAAAATCATCATCATCATAACAGCTCATATACGTCCCCACCGAGGGGCTCAAGCCTACCCTAAGTTAGGGTATTTAGGTCTTAGTCAACCACGCTGGCCCAGTGCCGATTGGTCGACTTCACATGTATGACCTTTGAATTTCTTCGCAGATGTATGTAGGTTGTATCGTGATGTTTTTCTTCACCGTATGAGCGTCAGATGAAAAATACATTAGTACTTGGCGATCTCGAACCCCAGACCTCTCGATTGGAAGTGCCGAGTCCACAGCGCCATCGATGCTCTTTTATTCATCGTTACAACAGACGTTTCGTTATTATCCAAGCAAACGTTTTATTCAAAATTTCTTCCGTGATTTATCCCAAGCTATCTACCAGAGGGTTACGGATTCATTGCGTGTCCCATTTGTCTCTGACCCACTTAACAGCATTGAAATCGCTTGCTGTAACCAGAACACTGCCGATCATTGGTCAGACAGACAGGCTGTGTTCATTAGAAACACTCACGGGAAGCTGAGTAATTTATTGGATCATTTATCTATTACCTTGATTTTAATGCTACATAAAAAAATCTTGGTTTCACAATGTATTTTATCTACAGCTCCTACTCATTCCTTATCTTTCCATTTTTTTATATTACGTGTCCAAATACTAAACTGTTCGATTTTTTATTACACAAAACAACAGTGCAACTCATTAGACTATATAAAAACATTTATCAATATTTTTTTTATTTAGATATTTGAATTTTATTTTAGAAATACCCATGTTATTATGCTTAAGTAATTACTCTGGATGATGAAGCGGACTTTGCAATTATCTTTTCAGTTTGATGAATTTGCATCGGCATCAGAAAATATGGTAATAAGCCCGGTTCCCCGCTGAACTTGCGAAAACGGAGCCCCGAGTTTCGCAACATGCGTGGGGGTACTTTCTATTGATAACACCAACGCGACACATACAGACAGATACCTATGCAAATGAAACATGCAGTTGGTGGGAACATAATTTTGTATAAGGAGAGTTTAGGTTTTAATTACATACGTTTTTAAAAAATGATGTTTTTATAATTTCTGCTATTTTTAATAATGAAAATTCGTACAACTATGAATCATTTCTGATGAGTTTCAACATAATATCTAATCTTTATCCGATATGATCTCCTTAATTCCGTATATGAAATGCAAATGTAACATTATAATTAATACTTTTTGTGTTTGCCCAGATTCGAATTTATAGTAACAATTGGTGATCTTACTAATATCACGGATTCTCGTAACATGGACTTTTATGTTAAATAAATACAGGAATTAATTTTAAAGAGCCTTTTTAAAGAGTATACAGCAGAGATTTAAATCGTATACAGGCATTAAGGTAGAGTTTATTATTGTAACTCTGACTGTAACGATCTATTTCTAGTCGATTGTATTATTCAGTTGAGAGAAATTTCCGTTGTGTACTAAAACAATTTATTTGATCAAAATACGAGTATATTCACTGTCTGTGTCTATATATTTGTAACGAGATATAGATGTTGTTGTTTATATTTGTAGGTATCTTTTTAGAAATACCAACTTGTTCCATTTCCGACTAACCTGGCTGTATTTTATTTTGTTATATTTGTCATGTTTTCATTATTTTCTCTCATCACTCTATTGCCGACATAGGGACGTTGAAAAGTCTCGACGTCACAATTCAGCCAATAATTTAATATCATAAGCTGATTGATAATTATGTTTTCACACTAAGTATGTGTAACAAGAAAACCGAATATCGCAAATTGTAAGCTAACAAAGTTAAGGCACATATGTGTAAGTTATTTTATGTATTATTGGTAAGATTTTATAATTGGGAATTTATTGTAAGTTGTAAGTCTCTACAATAGTCATTATATCTTTTGCAAAGTCACTTATAATTTTGATAACGTAAATACAGAATCGGTGACGGAACATAGATGCATTATTCATCTGCCATTGTACTACGTCATACATACTTATACCATCTCATGGATCATTTATGTTTGGTAGAACCATGGAAGCATGTACATAACCACAGATAATATTACGTAACAAACTGTGTGATTGCATTTTGAATTGTTTTTCTGGAAAGAAACATTTTTACTATACAAAAAATTTATGAAATCGTAGAAAAAATATTGTGGAGAGGAGGATGACAGGTGGGATATAAGCAGTGTGAGACCTTATGTTATATTTGAATAATAGAGGTGAAAATTGCTTGACATGACAACTCGGAACTGTCTCGCTATAAGTTTCGCCATCATTGGTCGAAGTTCTGTACAGTACATCTTCCGTTATTGCTTGACTGGCTAGGCTCTGAGGAAGTTGTAGTGAACCAATAAATGACCATGAAACAGTTGTGATCGCTTTCCTATGGACAAATTTCGCTGTAAGGCATTGCTGCGGCGACATATTATAGATGCAAACCTGCATACACCTGCGAAGTAATTCAAAAGTGTATGTGAAGTTAACTAATCCGCACTGGGCCAGCGTGGTTTGACTAAGGCCTAATCGCCCTAACTAGTTGGGGTAGGCTCGTGCCCCTCGGTGGTGACGTATATGAGCTGTGATGATGATGATGACATTTATATATTTATAAATAGAATAAATATAAATATTCTTGCCTAATTTTAGTTGGCTTATATTTAATATCTATTGCCTGATTCGCATTGAAATAAATTTGAGATACAATGCGGTTCTTACAATAACTTTAGGTCATTGATTCAGGGCGATTGTGGTGAAAATACAGGAGGTTAACACACATTGGAACTAAAGATACACTAACACACTTTATCAGAGTTCTAACAAACCAAATTTATGAAGAGGATTATATTTACGGACAGTACATTAAAAAAATTGCTTCGCAAATGGCAGCGCCGTAAAAAGCTCGCTTCATGGCAACAAATGAAGTTTACGGAGCTGAACTGAGCACGGGCCATTATTTTAGATACCCATTAATTTGATCTTCCGTCATTAATTACAGAATTAATTCTATTACCACTAAAAGCTTCATTAAAACCTACTCGAGATGAATAAATAAACTTAGTATTTGTTGTCGATGGATGAATAAAAAATATTTTACCAATTTTAAATTCGGTCTATGTGGTGATAAATTTAGAAAACTTTATTTTTAAATACGACATGAAAGCTTACTTGATGATAAGTGGTGATAAGAAGACCGAAGGTGGAAGTGATCTTCACCTGGACTCCTCAACTGAGAAACTTACGCCGCCCCTTTCTTCCGGCGAAAGTCTTAAGAGACTAAAGAGGCGAGACGAGGTACGGACTAAGTTTAAAAATTCCATATCTAATTTGTCGGTCAGTTAGACAATAAATAAATATCAGACATGTATTTTTCGCTTTGACTTAATGACAAAAAACTACTGATATAAAGCGAATTAAAGTTATGGAGATCCGAACCCGAAAAGGAATGGCAAACCTCATAACGCAACTTCAACTACCTATTTGACACAAAACAAAACAATGACCAAGCCTAGGGCAAACAACATAATTCTGTAACAACTCAAAACTTGTACCGCACTGGTACTCTCACGCTCCTACCATGACTCTCTTCTCTTGTCGTCTTGGGTATATCACCTGTTAGAGAAAAAGTTTCAAATAATTCCTTTTTATCCTTCCTTCTAGGTTCAATTAAAATATTTTCATCTGAAACATCCCTGATGTCTCATTTGCACAATAGAAACACTCCGGGTATTTGGCAGGTCCTCAACTTTTCACTGTTGTTATCAGATTTGTGGGCGCGGCATTTGAGGAGATCATTAAAGGTAGAACGAAGGGATCTATCATGTGAGGAACATAGGAACTCAAAACTATTGTAAGGTAACTGGGCTTGTTGGGACTATTAAGTAATGAATGGAGTGTAGTCAACGTTCTTATGTGCTGACGTTGCTGTATAGACAACCATTTCAAACGCAGCCGATGTTTAGAAACATTATCAAACTTTTTTAAATAAAAACGAATCGAATCAAGTTATTTAGAAGTCAATCAAGTTTATTGAGTTGATCTGCATTCAGGTCGAGATAGCACACATCACCATAGTCAATTATGGGGAATATCAAAGTCTATACAAGCATTTTCTTAGTCTCTGAATGTAGAAAGTTCTTCAGGCGATAAAGAGTCCGTAAAATCCCTGTTATTTTTTGACAAATGGGTCGCCAAGTAAAGCTTAAAGGAATTTTTGCCAATATAAGCCTAAATCCTTCACAGTATTACTGAAAGGGATGGTCTTGTCATCAAAAACAACAGCGCTAACCTTCCGGTCTTCAATTCCAGCTCTAATATCGCTAGTTACCTTAAGCAGGGCAGAGGTAGTGCTGTAACTAGGTCTAAAGCCAGACTGAAAAGGACTCAAAATAGAGTTAAGGTGGATAAAATGGAAAAACTGCTTATTGACGCCGGCCTCGAGACACTTGGATAGGTAGGGAAGGGCAGAAATAGGGCGGATTGATTTTCTTTACAGGTGCGTGTTTATCATAAATAGCAGTGATTATTCCATCAAAAGCTTGTAACTTACATCAACCGTACATGCTTGTAATACTGGTTGCTAGTCAATTTCAGATGCATCTGAATGTAATTTAGCAACATCCTTGCAAGCGAAACTGCTCCTGTACAGAACCTAACGGAACAGAACGGAACAGGTTTGGGAGGCTTAAAGACAAAACAGTGAAAAATAAGGTCATCGTGAGAGAATCTGGGAGCAGGATGTTGGCCATCGGAGTAGACCCGTGAAGGATTGGAGACAAGAATTAAGTCAAGCCAGGAGTCATTGCCACCCGTGTTGTGATGCGTGTCTGAAGAGTTAAACATTTTTAAAAACCCCCGACAAAAAACCTCCAAAAAGTAAAAAATAAAATGTGTTGGTTGTCCCTTTAGTCGTCACGTCGGGGGACTGCAATTAATATATCTATTTATTTAATTACTTACTGACGGAATACGTAGAGCGATACAAGATAAATTAATTGCGGTCCCCCGACGTGACGACTACAGAGCCAAGCCAACCAACACATTTTATTTTTTACTTTTTGGAGGTTTTTTGTCGGGGGTTTTTAACATTTTTAATTTAATTTTTATTTCAAACTTTTTAAACGGCCTAACATATTATTTTATAATGTGCACGTGATGCGCTTTCATTTGAGACCCCACTCGAGTATATTTGCAGACATTCGGTTATTCTTCCCCACTTTCATCCCCACAACTTATAAACAGCTCAACCGATTTTCATCAAACATGTCTAAGAACACTCGCACATAAATCACCTTTAATACAAAAAAAAACTAAATTGAAATCGCTTCATCCGTTCGGGAGCTATGATGCCACAGACAGACAGACACGTCAAACTTATAACACCCCTCTTTTTGCGCCGGGGATTAAAAACGTGTAGACTGACTGACTGAGTTTGAATTGGAAACTGACTGACTGACGTGGCCTTGGTCAGAATTTTAGGGCCAAATAAAAGTGTTCCGAAGACGGTAGCCAAACGCTTGCAACACTATTTTTCTTTCTGCGTTTAATTATAAAATCAGACATATAAGTACGGAAAGAAATCCAGCTGATTTTTTTTCCAGGTCACCCTCTAAAGAAACTAACATTACAAAGCATTGTCATAAAAACAGAAAATTAATATATAATATGCACTAACTCAATAATTTGCAGAAGCTTACGTGGACGGGCGGAAAGCGGGAGAAGGATATTGGTATTAAAATCGCTAATGATGATATGATGTGCATAGTTAGACCCTAAAGACTCTAAAACCGTTTCAAGCTCAGTGAAGTAATCAATAGAGGGTGAACAATAAACGACACCAAACACCAACTTCGCAGCACCCACGCCGATCTCCAAGAACAAAAACTCAGCAGAGACAAAATATTGGGGATTTGAAGCAGTAATTATTTTGTAAGGGAAAGTACTACGTGAATAAATTGTTACACCTCCCCCACCCTTACCAATGCGGTCGTTCCTAATGAGAGTAAAATTTGATAATGTGTGCATAGTAGAGCGTCGGTGGCGCTGTGGACACGGCACTTGCCTTCCAATCGGGAGGTCCGGGTTCGAGACCGCCATGTACCAATGTGTTTTTTCGTTTTCGAATTTCATATGTACATTTGTCTGACGCTCATACGGTGAAGGAAAACATCGTGAGGAAACCTGCATACATCTGCGAAGAAATTCAATGATGTATGTGAAGTCGACCAATCCGCACTGGGCCAGCGTGATTGACAAAGGCCTAATCACCCTAATATAGGGTAGGCTCGAGCCCCTCGGTGGGGACGTATATGAGCTGTGATGGTGATGATGACATAGTAGAAGGGAGATGTGGCTTTCGCCAAGATTCAGAAACCAAAATCGCGTGGACGTTGCTGGGTGGGGTGGAACGCGTCATAGACCTCATTATAATGGCTTGGAATACTTTGGGCGTTGATATGGCATATATTTATTAGACGGCTAGGAAATTAAGTGAAGCTATCAGTCAGAAAATCATTATGGTGCCCGGAACCGCCTGTTATTGTACTCCCTATTTCTAGATCTACTTGAACACATCTCAATTTCAGCTTTACAGGAGAAAGTATTGTTACGTTTGTGGGGTGGGTGTTCAATAGAAAATTCGCGAAACACCGACAATTGTGAGATAAGATTTAATTAAGCACTAATTAAGTCACTTTACTTAACACTGTAAACCACTATAGACACACAACACTTCACTGTAAGACGCTTCCAAGTCGCAGATGATCGCTCCACGTCACTTTGTATCGCTTGATCCGCTTGGTTCGCGCTCTTGAAAAGAACTGCCCGTCCGCATTCGCCCACGCGCTTATATAGTAAGGCCTGCGAATATTCGGGACATCCGAGAATGTTCTATTCTCGAATATTTTGCACCCAATCGATCGTCTGTCTGTCTTTCTCGAAAGTTCCGTGGTACCGCCTTCGCGCTTCTACAGTAGGACCGGTGAACATTCGAGGCATTCGAGAAGCTTCTATTCTAGAACATTCCATACCCGATCGATCGTTTATCTTCTAGAAAGTTCCACGGTATGCCTTCGCGCTTCCATAGTAAGGCCGGTAAACATTCCAGGCATTCGAGAAGGTTCTATTCTAAAACATTCCATACCCGATCGATTATTTGTCTTGGAAAAGTGGAAAGTTCCATCGCATTCCCGATTATGTTTGTCTCTGTGAGCATGTTCTATCTCTGCCAGTCAGCACGTTTAGAAGTTTCTAGATGCATCTCGATCTATCTTTTATCTCTGGGAGGTGCTCACTATTTTTGTCTCTTTCTTATCGTGCTATCTCACTCACTCCTATTGAAAATTTAGTTAAATATCAGTGTTCTTCAAAGGCCTATAAGGGGTCCTGAAAACGCCTGAAAACGGGTTTTCAGATTATGGTGTGGTTCGATAGAGGGTAGCCTGAAACGGACTGAAAACATGTTTCAGGCGCCTGAAAACAACGGCAACTTGGGTAAAATTTCGATATTCTAGTATGTGATAGAGCACCTCCTGAAACGCGCTGAACTGCGTTTTCAGGCTGCTTAAAACGCTTCTAAGGCCAAGAAAATCACGCCGTAAGTTTCTTATACCATCGGCGTAACAGTATATTTACAACCATAAACTGCACACGTCCTAAAATTTCAATCTTTTATATTGAAATTTTCAAAAACAGGAATGGCTGATGTGCAGGGCTGAGGCCCGCCAGGTCATGGTTATTGTATTGAGCATGCTATAACTTATCACTAAACAAATTTCTAGCCTTACAGGAGAACCGATACCCGGAGGGTTTAGTAGTTCAACTTTGTGGAATAGATGCCGTTTTCTTTATTTATCCCTTCTTTCCAAAAACTAAAAAGATATTTTTTTCTCGCTAAAAATAAAAATGAATTGACACAAAGTAATGATGCATATGAGTTATTCCGGAAAATTCTAAGGAGTAAGTTTGAAAACTGCATCATCTTAACTGTCCAGTATAGTTTCGGAGATCTTTCCGGATAAACAGGAAAAAAAACATTCTTCTAAACATCATGTTCTGCTCGTGATTTTAAGGCGTTCTGTGATTTTTTTCTAGTTAGCTCGCAATTTTTCGCAGCTTTTCGCACCCCTATGATTCTATTTTTATTTGTATATAAAAATTAAATCATTGTAGAATCATAGTAATTCATAATTACAAGTATTTGTGTATTTAATGATCAATATTAAAAAATAAAGTTCCAATTAATGTTTGTTATTAGTACTGTGATCGATCTTTTGTTACTAAAACGAAAGCTACACTATACTAAACTATAGTAGTTGTTTAGGCATAAGGACCCAGCTAACTCGTGTGGTTTCAATCTATTCCCGTTAATAAACTCGTTATCAACGAAGCTTTCTCTCAATAGTCTATTTTATACGTAACCCAGAAAGATTTATAGCCCACAAGCAAGATAATAATCATTACGAGTCCTACACGGATTAGAGAATTCTGCGGAGATAATACATTTGCGAGGATCATTTTGAATCACAACAAATTTTGTTAAATCATTTTGTGTTCTTATTAAGCGCTTGCCGTAGGTACTTGAGATAGCTTAACAAATCGTTAATGAGATTTTGATTACGTTTCACGAGTCACTGTCTAATCACCCTCAGATTTTTCAATGATGAGTTTAATTATATATTCCTTAAGAATAAATCTTAATTGCGTCTAATCTTACATTTTATGTTTTTAATAGCCATAAAGAGAATGATTAATTTTAAATTGATTCTCATTTGGTACTTTTTGATAGCTGTTGCAAAAAAAATTAATATAATATTTGGTGCAGCATTATGACTTACTTACCATATGATTTTATGATCTTATTGAAACTTAACTTACACTTTATTATTTTTCTATTAATGTAGGCTTCCAAAAAGGCTAATAATAATGATGCTGAAATCTATCGTTCAGTATATGCAAAGTCCCGCAGTCTGTTGAGGCCTCAATCAGTGTAGTACGCCATACTACAGATGACAATTTGAATAAATTAGGACGCCTAAACAGGACGACCATCTCACAGATTGAAAAACCTTTATTCATGTTTATTTGACTCAAAGTATGAATGAATCTAATGTAGGGGGAAAATAAGCTAACTGTAAGTATATATGACAATTATATTTATCGGAAAGCTAACTTTAAGTAATAAGAAAACTGTATTATAAAATACAGATTTCTTATTTCATATCAAAATATTTAAAAGTAAGGTTGATGTAAAACATATTTATTACTTCTGCTGATTTTTAAGTACAGAATGCAAAATGTTTATTACAACTTAGTGAAGAATATTCACGCTGTTAATGTTTATAGCGGAATTCACCATTAAGTATGGGTGCTTGTGATGGTTGCCAATTTCCTCGCGGCAAAGAGAGGGCGAGGAACAGTTGGTGACGTCATCTCAATTAAGGATTAATTCATCATTTTTCTTCAGGCCCGTCATCTTCCGCGGCGCTTCGCAAATCTTGCCGTTGATTTGCGCTGATAAAAAACTTATTACAAACAATTTTTCTTATTTCCTTTGGAATAAAGAGTTGATTTGATTCAATGATGCAGAAAGGGAACTTTAAATGCTTTTTAATTATCCCGCTTTGTAGGATTGTAATTCGCTGTGCTATTCTATAAGAAACAAACTCATCTCACAACTCATTTCGAATCTCACTCTCACTTCACCTCATATTTCACTGACAATTATTTTGGTATTCTATATGTAAATTCAAGGACACGTGAAGTGAGATGAGATGTGAAATCAGAAATGAAAACTTTAGAGATGGCACCAAAAATCGGTCTGTAATAAAAACCGAAAATTTTTCTTTTTCGTTGATTTGTCATAATATAATGTTAATAAATTGTGTTGAATGTAATTATTAGAAATGTTATTTCAAACAAAAATCGTAACTTGATATTATCGTAACGTGATATTTTAAATCATAACATATTATCATTATCATCAGACATTTGGCAGAAAGTTGGAACTGTAAAATCACAATTAAAAAAAGTTTGTTAAGATTTGGCTCTATTGGCTTTTAATAGTTTGACGTTTGACGAAGTATAAAAAATCTGTGGACGTTTGTTTGATTACTCTAAGCCACTAACTTTTAACATAACGTGTAACTTGTTCGCTTATTATATAGTTTGTGCCCTAAGATTATAAGGTAACATTATGGAGTACCTAAGTAAAATCAATAAAATTTGTAAATGTATGAAAGAAAGGCCGATATTTTACTTATTTTTATGTTTGAGCGTAAACGTAGGTGAACGCTCATCACATCCGCCTCCAACTCAAATTGAAATGTTGGTCGACTTTCTACAAAATAAGCCAGAATTAGCGAAGGAATTCTCCCGAAATGCAAACGCCAAGGCAAAATTTCAATTAGAGTGGGAGAATATTACATCGACATTAAATAGTGTCGGCGGTGGTACAATAAAATGTACAAAAATATGGTTTAAGGTTCGTTAAATTAAGTGAATATTCATAATCATTATCATAACAGCTCATATACGTCCCCACCGAGGGGCACGAGCCTACCCTAAGCTAGTTAGGACGATTAGGCCTTAGTCAAACCACGCTGGCACAGTGCGGATTGGTTGACTTCACATACACCTTTGCATTACTTCGCAGGTGTATGCAGGTTTCTTCACGATGTTTTCCTTCACCGTAGGAGCGTCAAATAAATCCCGCCTCCTACGGTACCTAGAAGAGCACCAGCTGATTAGCGACCGACAATACGGCTTCCATCATGGACGTTCAGCTGGGGGGGGGGGGGAACCTTGGAGGGCAAAGATGAGGCTCTCGCCGTGGGACTAGATATTGCTAAAGCGTTTGATAGGGTCTGGTATAGAGCTCTTCTCACGAAGCTACCATCTTATGGAATCCCCGAGGGACTCTGCCCATAAACGCTGGCGTTCCACAAGGCTCGGTGCTCTTCCCAACCCTGTTCATTCTGCATATCAATGACATGTTGTCCATTGAGAACATACATTGTTATGCAGATGACAGTACGGGTGATGTGCGGTATGCCGACCACCAGAATGTCCTTCGGATTTCGTTGCAAGAAAGGCGGTCACGACTTGTGTCTGAAGTCGAGGACTCTCTAGGGCGAGTCTCCGAATGGGGTGCAAAGAACTTAGTTAAGTTCAACCCCACGAAGACACAAGTGTGCGCATTCACTGCGAAGAAGGACCCATTTGTCCTAGTGCCTCAGTTCCAGGGAGTTACTCTTCGTATGTCCGGTAGTATTGGGATCATTTGGGAGTCATTTGGAGGACAAAGCCAAATTGGCGAGCAAAAAACTGGGCGTCCTGAACAGAGCCAAGCAGTACTTCACTCCTAGCCAGCGGCTGATGCTTTATAAAGCACAAATACGGCCGCATATGCAGTACTGCTCGCACCTCTGGGCAGGAGCTCCGAAATATCAACTCGACCCGCTTGACTCCCTGCAAAGGCGTGCATTCCGTATCGTCGGTGATCCCAATATCACGGCCTCAATGGAGACGCTGGAGCAAAGGAGAGACTTTGGTTCTCTCTGCGTGCTCTATCGGCTCTATAACGGAGAGTGTTCTGAGGAACTGTTTGCAATGGTGCCCTCGTCACATTTTTATCATCGCACCACCCGCTACCGCAATAGAGTTCATCCGCACCACCTGGAACCGATCTTGTCAAGCACAGTTCGGTTTCAGCGTTCATTTCTTCCACGTACGTGCAGACTCTGGAACGAGCTCCCAGCTGCGGTGTTTCCTGAGCGCTACGATATGTCCAACTTCAAACGCGGTTTAAAAAGAGCATTTCTCTCCAGGTAGGCAGCAACTGAGCTTTGCCCCTGGCATTGCAGATGTCCATGAGCGGTGGTTACCACTTACCATCAGGTGGGCCACTTGCTCGTCTGCCACCTTTAGCAATAACAAAAATAAAAAAAATGTACATATGAAATTCGTGAAACGAAAAACACATTGGTACATGGCAGGATCGATCGCGGGCCTCCCGATTCTACTCGGGCCATAGTCCAGTGCCGAAGGCACAGTGCCACCGACGCTACAACAACGGGATGCAGAGGCTTGTGAGATGAATGTCTTGATATTCTTACCAATGACCCTTTGGAACTAGTGTAGCGCCCTACGCGCGCTCCGGGATCGTTGGGAACTTGGGACGTTAATTTAAACCATTTAGATATTTCAATCTGTTCTATTTCTCAACTCTCTTTACGATCTCTCAAGTTACAATGTTATAATGTCGCAATGCCGCAATCTAATGTGTAATGTGTCAGATACTCCTGGTGATCGTCTTCTTATACGTCAATACTTCTAGAATGTTCCGATTCTATATTTAAAAGGGTGACATTCCTTGCCACTGAGCACATTTATGCAATGAGGTAGAATGCGGTGTCATAGACGCAAGGAGGTCACCACATTCCCCCCGCACCGCTAAAAAAATTATTTATTTAAAAGATAAATAATTTTTTACTAATCACCAAAATTACTAAGGGGGTGCAAGGGGTCCCAAATACCACCTATCGGGACCCAAGCCAACCTCACCTGCACGCGGTGCACCCTGCTCTATAACGGACGAGGCTCTGGCGCTCCCCACCAACCCGCACTGGGCCAGCGTGGTGGGAGATGGCCCAAAACCCCCCATGAACCCAAACATTAAACAAAGGCCCCAAGTGCCCGGCGGTTCTGGAGGCCGTGCCGGCGGTGACGGACGTCGGCGCAGTACTGGGACCTGGGGTGCAAAGAATCCCCGGGCGGCGGAGATCCCCCGTCAGACGACCTTGGCCCTGGCCACATATAACGCGCGCACACTGCGGACCGAGGAGAAGCTGCTGGAGCTCGAGAGGGAGTTGAGCAGGATTCGCTGGAGTATAGTGGGACTGTCCGAAGTCCGAAGAGAGGGTGAGGACACGATGGTTCTCAAATCCGGCAACCTGCTCTATTTCCGGGAGGGCGAAGACCTGTCCCAAGGTGGTGTCGGATTTATCGTCCACAAGTCTCTTGTGAACAACGTTGTACAGATCGGAAGTGTGTCGAATAGGGTGGCGTACCTTATACTCAGAATTACCAAACGGTATTCGCTGAAGGTCATACAGGTATACGCTCCGACCTCGAAACACTCCGACGAGGAAGTGGAAGCTATGTATGAGGACATTTCTCGGGCAATACATGCTTCCAAGACTCATTACACCGTTGTCATGGGAGACTTCAACGCAAAGCTAGGCAAGCGCGGCGATAGTGAGTTGAAAGTGGGGCAATTTGGAGCTGGAATCCGGAATTACCGTGGTCAAATGCTAGCCGATTACATGGAGAGAGAGGGACTCTATATGATGAACTCTTTCTTCAAAAAACGGCTGCATCGAAAATGGACCTGGAAAAGTCCGGATGGCGTGACAAAAAATGAGATTGACTTCATCATGTCGACTAAGACTCGCTTATTCAATGACGTCTCAGTGATCAATACGTTCAACACGGGAAGCGATCACCTAATGGTGAGAGGCGCATTGAATCTTAATGTAAAAGCTGAGAGGTATCGACTGATGAAGTCAACGCTCCGTCCTGGAGCCATCCAGATCCAAAACCCCGAGCGCTTTCAACTCGAATTACAGAATCGGTTCGCTTGCCTGGAGGATTGCACGGATGTGGACACATATAATGACAGGTTTGTGGAAACTGTCCTTACGGTGGGTTCGAAGTTTTTCAAACCCAGTCGTACCAAGCAAAGGAGCAAGATCTCAGAGCCGACAATTAAGCTGATGGAAGAAAGACGTGGGATGGGTCTGCAGTCCTCTGAAGATGCTCGTCGGCGACTCAACAAACAGATCTCGAAGTCTCTGACTCGCGACATACGCCGATTTAATACAGAACGTATTAAGGAAGCCATCGAGCGGAACAAGGGCTCCAAAGTGTTCGCAAGAGATCTGTCACTCGGTCAGAGTCTGCTGACGAAGCTGAAGACAGAGGACGGCAGAGTCGTCACGTCTCGACCTGAACTTATGGCTGAGATTGAACGCTTTTATGGACAGCTTTACACAACATCGCAGGCACCTGTCATTCAGGCTACAGACCCTAGAGCCAAATTGATGCGGCATTACACCGAAGACATCCCGGACGTCAGCCTGTACGAGATTAGTGTGGCTCTCAAACAGCTAAAAAACAACAAGGCACCGGGTGATGATGGAGTTACAGCTGAGCTTTTGAAAGCGGGCGGACTACCAGTCCGGAAAGCGCTGCAGAGGCTATTTAACTCCATCATACTCGAGGGCATTACGCCTAGAGCATGGCACGGGGGTGTGGTGGCACTTTTCTTCAAAAAGGGCGACAGGGCCCAGTTGAAGAACTACAGACCCATCACACTCCTGAGTCATGTATACAAGCTGTTCTCGAGAGTCATCACGAATCGTCTCGCGCGCAGGTTTGACGACTTCCAGCCTCCCGAACAAGCCGGATTCCGTAAAGGCTATAGTACCATAGACCACATTCATACGCTGCGGCAGGTTATACAGAAGACCGAGGAGTATAATCTGCCACTATGCTTGGCGTTTGTGGACTATGAGAAAGCCTTCGATTCTGTCGAGACCTGGGCCGTGCTTAGGTCACTCCAGAGGTGCCAAATAGACTACCGGTACATCCAAGTGTTGAAGTCATTGTACGGAAACGCCACTATGTCAGTCCGCCTTCAGGACCAGAACTCGAAACCAATACGACTTCAGCGAGGTGTGAGACAAGGTGACGTTATATCGCCGAAGCTGTTCACAGCTGCGCTGGAGGATGTATTTAAGCTTTTGGACTGGAGAGGACTCGGCATCAACATAAACGGCGAGTACATGACTCACCTTCGTTTTGCCGATGATATCGTGGTCATGGCTGAGACCGTGGAAGATCTAGGCACAATGCTCGAAGACCTCTGTAGAGTTTCCCAACAAGTGGGTCTTAAAATGAACATGGACAAGACCAAAATTATGGTGAATTCCCATGTAGTACCCACTCCTGTGAAGGTTGGCGGCTCTACACTGGAAGTTGTTGACGAATATGTTTACCTGGGACAAATAGTCCAGCTCGGTAAGTCCAACTTCCAGAAAGAGGTAAATCGACGAATCCAACTCGGCTGGGCAGCGTTCGGGAAGCTACGCAGCATATTCTCGGCCAATCTACCGCAGTGTCTTAAGACGAAAGTCTTCAATTCGTGCGTGTTGCCAGTGATGACGTACGGAACTGAGACGTGGCCGTTTACAATGAGTCTCATCAGAAGGCTCAATGTCACTCAAAGGGCAATGGAGAGGGCTATGCTCGGGGTTTCTCTACGCGATCGCATCAGAAATGAAGAGATCCGTAGAAGAACTAGAGTCGCCGACATAGCCCAAAGAATTGCAAACCTTAAGTGGCAGTGGGCAGGACACATAGCTCGCAGGACTGACGGCCGTTGGGGCGGAAAGGTCCTCGAGTGGCGGCCGCGTACCGGGAGACGCAGCGTTGGTAGGCCCCCCACAAGGTGGACCGACGATCTGGTGAAGGTCGCGGGAAGCCGCTGGATGCGGGAGGCGCAGGACCGATCGGTTTGGAGATCCCTGGGGGAGGCCTATGTCCAGCAGTGGGCGTCTCTTGGCTGAAATGATGATGAATCACCAAAAGTTCACTAAACATTCTACTGCTTAACTACCTGCCTATCTGGGAAAGTTTTACAATTGACATGACGGTCTTTGCTACTAGACTGGCTCTTACAACCTGATCCATGAAAAATATTATGGTTGGAAAAACCCCATACTTTCAAAAACCCAGATAAAAAGAAAATACACGCCATGTATATATTTGCTAATTATTATACGCCCTTTTTAATATTAATTTAAAATTCATCATTCAAGACTCAGGCCGTATAATACCTAACTCCTTTTCCTTTCCTAGCCATAGAACAAAAAATCATCTTACTTATGGTATGTATACTCTATGGAACTTATTCTATAATTAGTCTGTGACCTATGATTTGTCAAATCTGACTTACGCTATCACAAAATCAATTAAATTGAATTAAATTACTCTAATTAATAAAACAGAACATCTTTGTGAGAAGCACAATAAAACTAATAGAAATCTCTTATTTCCGGATTCTACAAGTGGCAAATTGCCTGATAATAGGATCACATCAGAGAAGACAATGATGTACGTAATTGTTTTCATTACGTAGAATTAAAACGTACGATACCATTCATACTTTATATGCACAACAAAAATATTACATTATTTTGTTTGTGTTATAATGCATGTTATGAACACAGGGCCTTTAAATTCTACAAAGAAAACTGACAGTAAAACTGCGAAATATTTTAAAATTTTACCATCAAGTCACAATTTAAATCATACCAACCTCACCAAACCCACCTTTATTCTTCTCAACTAAACCAGCATGATACCTGTCAGATACCAAAATCTGACATCCATTCCCTATGGGATAACTGGACCTGGTACCACTACATAGTTTTTCTACGAAATGACAACTCGCAAGCCTATCTCCTATCTCCTATCATATTATAATAATAACATTTATTTTCAGTGTGATGACAAAGACCCTAGCTAAACGTTTTTCTTTTTTCAGTTTTCCTGATGATTTGTGCCAGTATGAATGGACCGTTTGTCTACTCTCCTCAGTGATCACCTCCCAGTCTTAGTTCAACGAGTAATCAGCATCTCAGGAACCATGAAACAAGTTACAAAGCATCAATACAGAACAATTACAACTACAATATAAGTTTACAACAACAGGAATTGCCGACCTTATCAAGACTATCAAATCTTATTGGCAAATCAACCATGAATTAAATTATCTAAGCAAAACATTGTTTTATTTTTATAGACTAAGTGAGAAAATTCGTATAATCATAGTAACATATACATTACAAAATGAAACTGTTCTTTCTAACATCTTAATTCTAACTTCTATAAATTTTAATTTTACGAATGACCCATTCAATATGTATATTTTTTAAATATACTTATCTTAATCTAAACAGTTTCAATCTATTTACATGAACTAATAGTTTTTGAGATGTATTACTCAGCTTCTTTCATATAATTATTATTATCAAGACATCACACAATTTTATATGGACCTTTGTATTGACAACTTAATTTATTGCTAACTCCAGTAACTCTTTTGGACAGTACAATAACACTAATTCTCCTCGAATATAACTCACGGGACATGCCTTTATATCATATATATGTTTTTGTTTCAAACGCGCTTTTTATAAATTATGTCTCACTTTATCTATACAAATCCTATGCCTACATTGTCTTTGTACAAAATTTAATGTTTGCATGTTGCGGCTTAAATTTACATCAGAAGGTATTACTGGTTCCCTAGTAACGACAATATTCAATTTTCGGAAATCAACGTAAAATCTCCCTGTATTATCAGGTTTTTTGACCAACACCACTGGTGAAGCGTATGAACTCCGACACTTACGAATGATATTATTTTTTAACATCTCTTTCTCTTGTTCTGAAATTGTTTTACATTGTTCAATGGACACTCTATACGGTGCCCTCTGACCTGAACTTTATCGATAGTGTCTATTTTTACTTTTGTTAAATTACATTTGCCACGCTCATTTTTATTAAATGCAAAACATGACCGATTCATAAGTAAATTATTTAATTCATTGCGCTCATTAAGAGGTAAGCCTTTAGACACATTAAACTCTATTCTACCGTCTGCGACAGATGATTCAAATGTACATTTATCAACTTCCGACACTAAATTATAAGAGTACAAATAATCACTTTTCGATAAAATTTTATTTCCTGGCTGTACGACCTCAATGGTGTTTTCAATTCTCACAACTTCCGGTCTTGTACCCACTGGACCTTCAAGATTCGACCCAAAAGCAAAAAGTGTTTATTGGACCTCATTTACAGGGCCCATTCGACCTTCCTAAAAATATTATACTCAATGCGGCCATTGGACCTCTTTTTTGAATTCGACTGGTACCTACTGGACCTTCAAGATTAGACCCTATTGCAACTGTACCCATTGGACCTTATTTGTATGCCCCATTCGACCTTCCATAAATATTATATTGAATGTGCCCGTAGGACCTTTTTTAGGGGTACCATTGGACCTTATTGACAGTTTTATTCAAAAAGTACAGTCTTATAGAAAATTGAAGACTAAAATGAAATTAATAGAGCCAATACCATTGAAAAGTAAGTACTTATATCTCAATCGGCACAGCCACTAATTCCGAGCAGAAAAAAATATGGAGAAAACCGGACGTCCTTTTTTTTCTTACAAATAGAGTTGTATTGATATTCACTCTCACGACATTCGTTCTGCTCTCGCCTCTTGTATTGTAGCGCAATGTTCAGTGGCAATATTTCTTTCTCGTTCTTGTCTATTGTTTACTTTCCAAAAAACTACCTGAAGGGTTGAAAAAAGGCTACTTTAAAGGAGTAACAAAAAACTGAGTTATTGTCAACTATTGATTTTAAGTAATATGTAGGTAGGATTAGAAGTTACATTCCTCCTATATTGGTTCTGTCGACATCACACTTTAACATAATATTAAATCAAAGACAAAAATCTTTATACAATGTAAACCTTCCCAAGTATACTGTTGATAGTCAATGTGCATTTGATTAAATAAAATAGTTAAACTTAAACTAAAAAAAACACCCATATTATTAACACGTTTTAAAAAATGGGAGATCAACTCAGAACTAAATATTAATTAACATAATTAATGACATGTAATTATGTCATTTTTTTCTATTAATTTTTAATTATATGCATGCTTAATCTGTTTTTATATCAATCAATTTTTCTATCTTAAGGTACCACTCGTCAAAGCTCTGCCGAAGGTAGATTAAAATCGATAGAATAGTATACTAACTAAACTGAAGTCTTTTTTTTTTTTACCAAAAAGTAAATAATGTAATATTTTAATATAGGTTATAAATCACAGATCGATTAAATTTATGTGATAATATGTGATTTATTTAAAATATTTTATAATTTTTGTTTGGCAATTTAGGCTAACTTATAGTTATAAAAATATTCTCTATTGTCGTTAAAAGTAAGGTAAAAAAGGATCTGTGGTTATGTGATTATAGTAGGTTATCTATATTTTATTTCTTTTTTAAATTTGTTGCTGATGATTAATATGTTGAATTTTATAAATATGTTGATTAAATATTTTGATTTATATCTTTTGTTTTTATTTCTTTAACAATTTTACTTTTCTGCATGACTGTATGTAACATTCCAAAAGAAAAGAGCCAAATAGTCCAATGGGACACGTCTTTTTGATAAAAGGTCTGATGGATCCAATGGTGTAGGTAATGTGTAATTTTGAAGGTCCAGTGGGTACCATGTTGTTGATAGGAGGTCGAATAAGACGTATCGTTAATTTTGAAGGTCCAATGGGCACCAGATTTTTGATAGGAGGTCGAATAGGTCCTATCGTGTAGGTAAGGTCCAATTATGAAGGTCCAGTGGGTACAAGACCCAACTTCCGACTTTAACATAAACTTACAAACCATCTTTTTTATCTGCACTTGACCATGCGTAAAATCTAACAATACATCATTTTGATACAAGAAATCTTGTCCCAAGATCATGTCTCGATTTATATTATTTACGACATAAAAACTATGAACAAATATAACATTTTCTATTATAATATTCAATTTCATTTTCCCTAGAACACACAAGTTCACACCATTGATTGCCTTCAGATGCACAACGCCGGCGTCAATTATTTCTCCAAACATATCCGCCACGGACTTCGATATAACCGAGACTGATGCGCCCGTATCAATCAAAGTACAAATTTTTTTATCGCGACACATTACACGTATAAATGGAACGAACTCACTTTTTTGAGGGGTTTCTTCTTGCTGTGACGGCGATTGAACAGTCCCACGAATCACATCAAACGCCTCTACATGTTTAGGTGCATCCGGCCTCCAGCCAGCACGCTCATTTGTATTGTCTCTGGCTGCACTTCCTCTCGTAAATTGTGGTGTGGGTCTAAAATTGTAACGGGTCTGGGAGTAATTTGGTTGGGAGTGAGGAGGAATTGACACAGTAGGTCCGACAGTACGTCCAGCTGGTTGTACTCGAAACCTGTCGTCACCTGCTCCCCCTTGCGTATGCATAGCGGGTGGTACAGTAGCCACGTAACCACCTGGCCTCACGTTCAACGAGAGTTTCCCTTGTGCCGTAGAGTCAGCAATACCATGGCTTTAAACATCTTTTAGCTGTTTTAACACCTTTTTCAGTTCAGCCTTCGTCGCGTATATCTGTGGGGCTAATTTGTTTTTTAGATAAAATTCACATTTTTTTATAAAATGTTGAATAAAACATGCTTCATCAATCGCAGGTCCGGCTTTCGATGCGAGGTTTTCTAAGGAATAAAAAAAAGTTAATGCATCTTCCTCGTGACCCTGTTTACGTGCAAAAAAATTGGCGATCGGGTTCGTAGTTGGAGCAAACTCATCACTGATTTTCTTCCGTAAATCTAAAAATGGGATTGTGTCTGACAACATCGATTTATAAAATAATAACGCTGGACCCTCCAAATAAGCCCCCAATACAAGCTTCTTCGCCTCTGCGTCGAATTTGTTCACCGCAGCTACAACATCAAATTCATTAAAAAAATCGTGCACATCACCAGATAATCCATCGAATCGCTCCATGATGACTTCTTTGCTTCTTCTTCAATATACGTAGTTCAATATATGTAGTTCCAAATAATACCCGGCGCCTCCACCATGTAGCGCCCTACGTGCGCCCCGGGATCGTTGGGAACTTGGGACGTTAATTTAAACCATTTAGATATATTTCAATCTGTTCTATTTCTCAACTCTCTTTACGATCTCTCAAGTTACAATGTTATAATGTTGCAATGCCGCAATGTAATGTGTAATTTGTCAGATACTCCTGGTGATCGTCTTCTTATACGTCAATACTTCTAGAATGTTCCGATTCTATATTTAAAAGGGTGACATTCCTTGCCACTGAGCACATTTATGCAATGAGTTGGAATGCGGTGTCATAGACGCAAGGAGGTCACCACAGTACCTATGTTTAGAGTCATAATAAAAGATGTAAGTTAATTTACATACTTTTACTCTAGTAGTCAATCCTCTTCCTTTACGATGAGTCTGTCTCAAGAATGGTTTTAGCTCCTTGATTAGGTTTTCTATTAATTCTTCAGACAGTCTATTACTCCGCCAATTGTTGACCGATTTTCAAAATTCTTTTTGTATTCGATAGAGTATACTCCTGGGGTGGTCTCAAGGTCATCAAAGTCAGGATCTGATGATGGGATCCCATGAAAATCGAGGGAAACCCTAATTAAATGTTATAAATAAAAAATATTTTACAAAAAATGAAAACCGACTTCAAAAACACTGAAAAGTTAAAAATAATATAAGAATAGGTACAGACAACATCACACTTCTATATTGAAGTCGGTGACAAATTTTAAAAGACTTTCTAGGAGATCATCGTTTGGCACCGACTTCAATATAGAAGTGTGATGTTGTCTGTACCTATTCTTATATTATTTTTAACTTTTCAGTGTTTTTGAAGTCGGTTTTTATATTTTTTTGTGTTTGTGCTTGGAGTCGAGATGTAGCTAAGTCAAGTTCATGAGCTTCCCATAATAAATTATATAAGTATCATAGCAGAACGAGCCATTTCAAGGATAGGTATATTAGGTAATTTAAACCTATTACTTTACACTACTGTACAATTAGTATCAATCACTTACGTCTTTGGATATGCTAAATTAATAAGATAACACTAATATTAAACTTAAAACTTCGCGATTTCACCGAGTTCCGAGTTTTCACCAGTAAAATATAATATGAAAACTTTGACATGTGAGATGACTTTCGAAATGAGCACGAAAATCACTACAGAATACCAAACGCATAAGCAAACGATAAGAAAACTTGAGTTAGTTCTTTTCATTTACGCGATCACATCTTGGCGCTAGTGTAGATCTCAGAAGCTTGTAGAATACGAATTTCAAATTTCACCATGGATTCCGCAGTGAAAAATGAATTTGTGATTACAGAATAGCACAGCAGCTTACATTATTTTTTGCTGAAGCGTTTTCATTTAATGATTCAATAAGATCCTTTAAAGTAATTATTAGAATTCTACTAAACGACATTTAAAAACTTTGAGCTAAGGGAGTTGCTTTGTCTCGTTCCCCTATTTTTGCTAGGTGAATATTATTATTACTCACTGCTAAAACCACACTTACATCTTCTTCTTCTCATACATAAAAATAAATCGCTGTGTGTAATGGTCATTTTCACCAACCTCTTCTTAGCTTAGGGGACTCTTAGGTGGCATGCTGTCACATTCTTTTCATTAAAGACAAAAAGTGAGAGCATACGTCTTAAGGGCTTCCTAAGCTAAGTAATGGTTGGTGAAATCGGCCATAGTCTCGCAAAAACTTTAAAACGGCCTGAACTATTCTTACGAAGTTTTCTGTGTGTGTTTGAATAGGTCCAAAAAAGTTTTAAACGTACAATTAGACTTGGTAGGTGGCGCTGTAATCGGGCAGGACAACGTCTGCCGGGGCCACTAGTCTTCTTCTTCTCATATATAAATATGAATTACTGTGTGTTAGTCTCGCAAAAACTCAGAAACGGCGAGACTGATTCTTACGAAATTTTCTGTGTGTTTTTGAATAGGTTAAAGGAATGTTAAAACATACAGTTGGACCCGGTAGGTGGCGCTGGAATCGGACTGGACAACGTCTGCCGGGCCCACTAGTAACTTATATTATAAATAAGTATTTCATATAGTAAACATCAGCAAACGTTCAAATGCCAATTTTATTTATAAAATAAATATTCTTAGAAAATTAGAAAGTAATGCAAATTACATAGATAAAATTAGCGATTGTTTATGAAACTGAATCGCGCTTCCATCTTTGACAAGAATTGTGCTGGCAAAAAAGAAGAAGTGATATTTTAATTGATAGTCAGATAGAGCAGATTATATTTGACTGTTTAGAACTGATTTGAATAATAATAAATATATAATATGTAGGCGTCAAAATATTATTTTGACGTACAACTTTTATTAATTTGTACCATGTTTGCCCAGGGTACTTCTTACTGAATTTCTAATTAAAACTTATATTTATTTTAATAAAAGTCAAATATTATGTTCTATGTGCTCTATAAAAAAACTCCGTTTTGTATGTTTGAAAGCGCTTCCGAATATGTCCTGGTATAAATTTGTAATTATTAAAAAAAACTTTGTCTTTCCTTTTCTACTTACATGTATTTTTGTCTTTTTGAAAATCTGTCCATATGAGAATCTGTCTTTTTGAGAATCTGCCCTTATGCGAACAAACGAAACTTTGGAAGGAATTGTCGCCTGCGGTATTTCCGGACCGATACGTCATTCAAACTTTCAAGAAAAGAGCGTATTCCTACGTTAAAGGCCAGCAACGCACTTGTAACTACTCTGGTGTTGCGGATGTCCATGGGCGACGGTAATTACTTACCATCAGGTGATACGTCTGCTCGTTTGCCACCTATCCCATAAAAAAATCTACTACAGTATCCTGAAGCGTCCCTTAAATTTTCCGGGGTGATAAAAGTAATCCTGTATAGCACATTCGGTAATGTTTGCGTTTAAATTTTAAATCATGCAAGCCGCCACTATAATGAATGTGCTTTAATTAAACGTCACGTTTGAGTTTTATGAGTGAAAATTCATACGTACTGAGCTGAAAGCCTTTAATTAAATCACACTTTCCCGGCTCTGCGCACACTGTTAACTGCATCGCTAATCGTCTGAGCGCGCTACTTTTACCGGAACACCTTTGGGCGATGAAGTTAAAGCTTCCGTAACTGCTTTAGAGCTCGATCGAATCATAAGTGAGTAACTGACGAGTTTCTTCGTAAATATATTCGTTAGAGATCTTTTTATACAAAGAGTTATATCTGAAGAATTCCATTTGAAAATTAAAATATTGGATATTCCAACGTGGATTTCACATAAAAGTGATCAACCATTATTATAGTATATTGTTATCTCTTTCTTTAGCCTATATTATCTCACTGCTAAGCATAGGTCGCCACTATGTCAGTCAGCCTTCAGGACCAGAACTCGAAACCAATACGACTTTAGCGAGGTGTGAGACAGGGTGACTTTATATCTCCGAAACTGTTCACAGCTGCGCTGGAGGATGTATTTAAACTTTAGAACTGGAGAGGACTCGGCATCGACATAAACGATTGCAATGCAATTATACCTATATCTTTCTCTTCAAATTTGACTTTATTTTAAATTAAATGTTAAAAAAGACTTAAAGACTCCCTAAATATAGATTAAAGCAAGAATAAATCGGCGATATTATAATAACACCTACTATAGGTAAAAACTGCCACGAATATGAAACTTTAAAATTTGTCACATGGTAATTATATCACAATTATGGCAATGCAATTATATGGTTATAAATTTAAAACTTTAAAATTCTACTGCTATCACGAAATTAATTGTGGAACTCTTTAAAAAATCTGCTTTATAGATAGTATGAATTGAAATAACAATAATGAAAACATATCGGGCCCAAAACTTGGTATCTCGGAGAATACTCCGATTGGGTGGATCGGATGTTTAGTTGTTTTGATATTGGAATGCGCAAGTTAGTTCGGCAATCTAGTTTTAAGGGGTCAAGTAAGTTGACTCCACAGCGGGCATGGTAAGTGGGTGCAATATAAGTTAAGATCTCTGTAGAAGTTCGTAGCGGGTGTCCTGTTCTAGTTCTGAGCGCCTCTCAATTTGCTTGTATATGACTTACAAAGGGACAAACAAGAATACAGGTTTAAAACAAAACTTTGGAGGAGTACCCCAAAGAAATTAGTTATTTTTTAATTTGTGCTGGGATTGTAAATCTTCAAATATTCTGTATATATAATAATGGACTGCTAAAATGTTGATAAATGCTAAATATGATGATAAATTTTTCTGTAAAAATGCCTCGTAAAAACACATTTTTCAAACTGTTTCAGTTTTAATTTAGACGTTAAAAACGTTAATCAAAAACAGTAATTTTTCACAGAATGACATCCGTCGCGAAACCTGGCTATAATTATTACATGAATTACTACTCTTGCTAAATCGAAACCATGTTGTTCAAGCCAACAGCGGCGTGTAAAAATACAAAGTGCTGCTTTGTACACATTAAAACGGAACGTGAACTGTTTTTGTATGGAGCTTATCATAAAATAAACATTGCAACTGCAACTAGCGTAACCGAATCCGATACGGATAGATTAATTAAACAAGTTGAGGCCATAATCAACGATGGCTTTTGTAACTTCAACCGCGAAATGTAATTTAAAGCAGGCCGCACGTACTACGTTGAGCTATTGTAACAACGATGCTTAATTTAACGGTGTGCTACCAAATTTATCTTTACTTTGTTGCTATTATTACATGGATCACAGATGAGGAGTGAATTCGCGAGTCTTCATTAAACGGGGAGGAAGCAGTGAACAGTGAACGTACTAACATCATACTCAAAACTAGAAATGTTTCAGTAAGGAGGCCTTGGTTGAAGGTCAGAAATGAAAGATATGTAGAACAATCAAACTAGTTACTTAATCACGAGTAAAATTGGGTCACATATCGTTCAAGTTTCAAAATCGTTAGATCAGAGTCACACCGAAATTAACCGAAATTCAGGTATTGCTGCTCACTCGTAAAGTATCGAAACTGGATGAATTGTCGAGTCTGAATGGGAAGACGTTCATAACTTCAAATAAACTTAGGCTGGATCCACACTAAACAGTTTTCTTTCTTGTCTTGTCCTGAAAATCTTTAATTTTATCAATTTTAACATTTAGTTCTTGAATTATTTAGGATGACTTGTATTTCACCAGATA
Organism: Schoenobius gigantellus; assembly: GCA_963935595.1. NCBI lineage: Eukaryota > Metazoa > Arthropoda > Insecta > Lepidoptera > Crambidae > Schoenobius > Schoenobius gigantellus. Next base: position 22,726,940 of record OZ012553.1, on the reverse strand, counting down.
GGTGAACTGCGGGTATACATTATTTTGAATTGCAGAACACCTAGGTGAACCAGGGGTACAGAAGGTTAACCGTGGAACACCTAGGTGAACCACTTTGGTGTTCCACGGGTCAGAAAGGACTATAACACGGTACGTTCGCGGTCCGCTCTCGGTCTCGTAAAATATTATCATACTATCCGTAACAGTCAAGTTCCGGTCGAATCCTAGTGGATGAATGAATTTTCATACTATAATATTTTACCAGACCGAGATCGGACCGCGAACGAACCGTGATCGAACTTATAGTGTGGATCCAGCTTACGCTTCAAAATGAACGTTCGTTCAATGACAGCTGAATCGAAGAAGTTACATCACTATGTAGCTTTTTTGATTCAGCTGTCATTGAACGTAAATTTAAAAAAGTCACTTTTTCGATCATCCTAGTGGAGATGATTCGTATGAAGCGACCAAAATAAAAAATGTCATTAGAAAATCGTGACCCTAACGTCCTAATACGATTGAACGTACAGAACGATGAAACATCAGCATTTGGTCCAAAAACACTGCGAAACGACGTTGAAATCGGCATGTCAGTTATCGTTACTAATACGTTATGAGCCTGACTGATACTGTACTTTTTTGAGGCAGATATCAAAACCTGTCGAACGCAGTGGGTACTCTGTGTTACAACAGCAGATTTTTTCCACTTTCAGTTTTTTATAAAATAAAATAAAGTAATATCTTAAGCATATGCTACGAAAAAACATCTAATCTGGAAACCGTTAATAGGTCATTAGAAACTTACAAACTTAATTAAGTTTGCCGGTTGTATACAAATCGATTGAAAATTGCTTAGCTTTGGCAACATAGGTTGACATTTTTGAAAATGTTAAAATGTACTCCGCAATTTTTATGCTGTCAACTGCTTTATGTATCCATAGAACTAACCTAAAATGTATTGGATTCCTACCTAACTAACTAGAATAATAAATTTCATCCTGAATAACAACCAAAACCCTAAGCTTAGTTGAATCAGGTGCTACAAATTGTAAACGCCAGTTTGAAGTTTAATAAATCAGCATGAATGGTGTAGCGGTGCCTGCATCGTTTGTACGCGGTTTTGTTTAGCTGACTGGAGCTTTGTCGTTCGATATTTTATCAGTCGGCTGTTGGATGAGCTGTGCCAACAAATGTAAAATTCTCGTAATACCAACCTAATACGAACGAATTATGTTCCACTGTTAATAACGATCTTATGAAGTGTATTAACAATAATATATTATGTTATCCAAAACTTAATGAGCTCTTTTTATATTTTTAACCCGGTGCGACGTCTGTTAGTCTGGGTAAGAGTCAGTCACAATCACTGTTATGTGGAGTCAAAAAATAAAAACTGGCTACAAAACAAAAAGTAAAAAATAATATACAACACATTTTTATCGAAATCGGTGCCAAATTGAAAGTAAGTTCTTCATCATCACAGCTCATATTCGTCCCCACCGAGGGGCACGAGCCTACCCTAACTATTTATGTTAGGGCGATTAGGCCTTAGTCAAACCACGCTGGCCCAGTGCGGATTGGTTGACTTCACATACACCTTTGAATTGTTTCGCAGGTGTATGCAGGTTTCCTCACGATGTTTTCCTTCACCGTAGGAGCGTCAGATAAATGTACATATGAAAATCGTGAAACGAGAAACACATTGGTACATGGCAGGATCGATCGCGGGCCTTCCGATTCTACTCGGGGCACAGTCTAGTGCCGAGGCCGCAGCGCAACCGAGGCTACATTTCCTTACATTTTTTAAAACTCTTCATCATATCATCGCATGGCACCGACTTCACTATTAAAAATAAAATATAATGTTGTTTGTATTCTTATAGCAGTTTTTACTCTTTGGTGATTTGAAGTCGGTTATTATTTTTTGAAAAATATTGTTATTATAATGTTTTAAGTTAATTAAATAAAAAGGTATTTAAATTTGACCCTAGGCAAAAATCACAAAAACTTAAAATAAAACGTTTTTCGCTCTCAACAGCACCAAAACAATTATTTCCGAACTACTCACAAACATAAATTGTTAAGGAATTATTTATACTTTCCATTATCAGCTCACCTGAAGCACTTGAAAGAATACAACGATGCGTCAATACATTCCTATTATATTGAAAAAGTATCCCCTAATTTCTAACCCACAAGAATAATAATAATAATAATTATTCTTGTGGGTTAGAATAATAATAATAATTATTATTATTATTATTTGCTCAAAACACGGTATATACCGATGTTTTACATAAAAGGCCAAACATGTTTTGCTTACATAAAGCATGCAAATATTAATTTGGGTTAATAGACCCAGTCATTTCCTGAATAACATTTCATTAGCTCAGAGCATGAGATGATGAAAGAAACTGAATGCCTGAATAGCTTTAGAAAACACGTTGGAAATTCCCATGAAATTTAAGGATTTCCTTCGATTTTCCTGGAATTCCGACTTGATGACAATGGGACTGTAACGAGGTGCTATATTCATAAGCTATAGCAACTTGTTTGTCACTTCTCATTATGTTTCCCCGTCACTCAATTGTGGACATCAAGACGCCGAAATCTTGCGATGGTACAATTAATATATATTAATATTTTTCAACACACTTGCTCGTTAAGTGGATCTAATTTCACCGGTTTTAGATACATAAAGCAGCTCATAAAATATATGTCATATACAAATATATATCATATATAAATGTATATCAGTTATAATCTAAAACCGAATTATACGTGTTTGCATTATAGTGTTATTTTTTTTAAATCTGCAAAGAGTTGTCTTAAAAAACAACAGGTAATTATTTTTGTTTATAAATAAACTGTATTACTTAAAATACGAGTATAATATTAGGGTTTATTTTCATACAGTTATTTAGTTTTGTCTAGAAATTAACAATGATTTGTGTTTTTCAATCAAAAATTCAGTTTATTAATAACTTTGCCTCACAAGGGTGTTAAATAACGTCGTACGATATACATGCGTATATTGGTTATTATACTAACCACCATAACGCACTTGAGACAATATGATGTAATCAATTGACGACACGTTTAGCGCAGAGGTCGAGTGATCACCTACTGCGCAACGGGTTGCGGGTTCGATTCCCGTACGGGACAAATGTTTTATGGCCTACAAAAATTTGTTCCGGTCTGGGCGTATGTGCATGTGATATTCTATGTTTGTAACTGCACCCACGACACAGGAGAAAATCCTAGTGTGGGGCGAGGTTTTTTTTACAAATAAAAAAAAAATAAAAAAAATACTCTTAAAAAATTATAGGCACTTAAGAAGTGCTTTTTTTACTGTATTACTTGAAATTGAAAACGTGAATATTTATGTGAATCAGTGACGGAACCTGGTGCTTCATTTATCCGGCTCTACATACCCACTGCACTACGTCACCCACCACGTTACAGCACTACCTCAGGGGCATGTCTATCTTACAAACAGAATTTTGAGAATAGGCCCACACATTAAGAAGTAATCGGTGAACATACTCGTACCTCCTTTTTAGAAGTCGGTTACCAAATTCAACCGCTATTTAAAGGAGTTTTTCGAATTATGTAAGTATTGAAATCCTCTCCAAATTACTAATTTTGAAAAAAAACAACAATAAAAATGTATTTACGAATATTACAACTAAATAATCAACTTCACAACTATTATGGTTTAATGAATAAATTTTAAGTTTTTGAAATCAAATTTTATGAATTAACTAGCTGCGCCGGCGAACTACGTTTCGCCATAATAACGGCGAACTTACATTTCGCCATAATAAAAAATAGTTTTCGACCTATTTTCAGACCCACTGAATATACACAAAAAATTTCATAAAGATCGGTCAAGCCGTTTCGGAGGAGTTCGGTAACACTGTGACACGAGAATTTTATATACACGGTTATTTTTTTATCACCCTGGAAAATTTAAGGGACGCTTCACGACATGGTATTAGAATGATTTAAATATAAATAAAAAAAATAATTTTAATTTTATATTATTTTTTTTAAAAATACAAAAAATGCTGCACTAGTTGAGAGCAGCATTTTTAGAGATTTTTTTAAATATTTTTTTTTAAATTTTTTATTTCATTTTTTTTATTTTTTATATAATATTGGATGTGTCCTGAAGCGTCCCTAAAATTTTCCAGGATGATAAAAAAATAACCGTGTATAAGACTAGCTGTGCCGGCGAACTACGTTTCGCCACAATAACGGAGAACTTGCGTTTCGCCGTAATAAAAAATAGTTTACGACCTATTCTCGGACCTACTGAACATACACAAAAAATTTCATAAAGATCGGTCAAGCTGTTTCGGAGGAGTTCGGTAACAAACACTGTGACATGAGAATTTTATATATAAGAAGATTATACATTTTAATCTAAGAACTAAGAAATTTGGACGTAAAATATATCTATGTCTGCACATCTGCCGTAATATGAAATTATGTGCTCTGAGCAGATTAACTTGGACAGGTATAATGTTTTCAGAATCTTTAGGCACGACATATTCGGCATTATTTTCAAATGTGGACCTCTTCTTTATTTTTGCAGTTCAATTTATTCTTGCTATATTATGTAAATTTTAACCATGGAATTAAAATAATTAACACGTTCACGTGAACATGCTATTATTTGAACTCGATGCCATGCCGCACATATTTTTTCATACAAACAGGATCAATGCCCAGAGACGGTCTGCCAGTGCGGTGTGCTAAGAGCATGAGCATGAGTAGTTCTGGTTATAAAGCACTGACGTCCTAGGACGCGGGGCGCTTTTCCCCCGCGGCTCGCACAGCCTCCTTACCATGATCGCTCAAAATAATATTAAAACCGCGCTGAGAGCGGGATGCCGCTATACGCAGCAAGAGCGGTATCTCTGTTTCAATATCGTTTTAATCTCGCTCTAAGCGATCACGATAGGGCCCTAGGTCGACTAAACTGTAGGACGCGACCTGCGCTGAACAAGACGTATAGTCACGCTGTACGTCTACAAGGATGCAATAAACTGCCAGCGCATGGAGTCTTCAAAGATGGGCAAAATTTTCGAAGCGGTTTATCAGAACAATTTTGTGAGTTTGATGCGTTATCGTACAGTAAACGAACTAATAGAGATTAGTATGAACAGGCGCCGTGCTATTACATTGTGCTCAACACACCACTTAATAGCTAAACGTTATAATACGTTGAGCTTCACAACATCTACTAAAATTTGACGTATAGTATATACGCTGTTCACCTCAACGTGTTAATAATGTATACAACTTAAGATAACGTAAAAACTAAATAATTCGGTTAACATTATTGTACTCTGATGATGTTTATTTAACTCCTTATTTAGGCTCACACCGACGGAGCAAACAGCAGTAATTAAGGGGACTGCGAGCTTAAACTGTGGCTACAGAAACGTGTAGCAACTACACACTTTTACTCATGAAAATATTCAAGTTTGAAAACAGCACGGGGCATAACTACCCAACTTTACCAGGTTTAGTAAGGATTTTCGTAAATTCTATTCCTATGTGCGTTGAGTCGAAAAGTGGATGAAAATTTCTATGAAGGCAACGTTTAAAGTTAGAATCAAGTAATTTCGTTTCAGGTTTAATAAACAAAAATGAGAAATAGGTGCTTTAAGCATTTTTAACCGACTTCCAAATTCAAATTCAAAAATCTTTATTCAACATAGGCCTTTACAGGCACTTATTGACGTCAAAACAAAGCAAAACATTCTAATTTAAAGGAAACATATTAACCTTGTATGTGCATACATCCTGAATATAATCAGGATCTCTGCAAATACAAGTAGGAACAAAAAAAAAGTTGACTCTACACCTGTTCGGAAATTGGGAGGCTTTCTCGAGAAGAACAGGCAAGAAACTCGAAAGGTCTCTTTTAAATCGCCATTTACAATTTTGGTTTTGTTACGTAGTCATTGAAAGTTGTAAAATAGCTATTTTTGATTTTGTTGAAAAAAAGGAGGTTCTCAGTTTGACTTGTATGTTTGTATGTATACATGTTTGTCCGCAATTATCTCGTGTTTGACTGAATCGATTTTGATGCGGTTTTAATATTTGCTCCGGTTTTACGACCGCAATATAATAATTCAGGAGAAGAAAGTGATAACACGATGAGAATTTACGACAAAATCAAAAATAGCTATTTAAATAATAATGAATTGATTGAGACATTGATCATGGCTAGTATAATTGTAATATCTATGAAGTTTTCAATAGCAATATCAAATTTTGACAAAATAATAATAATGATAAGAGTGCAAATGCAAATGTTTTGTTGGGTGGAAGCGAATGTCTGCCCTTTTAATACCACTAAACGAATTTTATTGACAATATATTCTACGGAGAATCCGGAATATGCTGATATCTAAAAAGAAATCTATGGAAATGTATCAACTCCCCTGCCCGGGAGAATATTGCATGCCTGAAAATATAAACCCAAGAAAGATTCTGCTTATTGGTAAAGCATTTATGCAGCGGCACCAAATAAAATTCTCGGTGAATTTTAAAGTAGGTACCTAGCAGAATTTCACTTTATTTTTATAACAAATTTAAACACAAATCATTTATCTTTGGTACTTAGTGTAATATTTGGATGCCGTAGAAACCTCGTATCGGACGAATTTTAAAGTAGGTACCTAGCAGAATTTCACTTTATTTTTATAACAAATTTAAACTCAAATCATTTATCTTTAGTACTGTAATATTTGGATGCCGTAGAGACCTCGTGTCGGACGTATATTCGGTCCGATAGGGTCTCTACATCTTCCTCCGCTCGCCAGTCGTTGATTTGGTGGGCGAGGGAGGGGGTAGCGAAGGTCACGTCCACCACGGACGTGCCCTGCACCCGGACGCAGGTAGGGTTGGAGCCCCTATTAAAAATCTGGAGCCCCAGGGACAGAACCCAGGAATCCAGATCTCCACCCCTCGCATTGGTGCGGAAGGACCCCCACGCGGTAGACCACGCGTTGAAGTCTCCCGCAACTAGCACCGGTACCGGGGCCATCCTGCAGACGACCCCCTCTAACGCAGCCAGGAAGACTTGGAAGTCCTCCCGGCTGCGATTGGGGGAGAAGTATGTTGAGACGATCAGCATTCCCCCGCATGGCGGCGACGTAGCCAGTGCCCCTCTCTCTAAAAATGAGAGAGGGGGCTGTGCCCCGCGCCACCCGCACTATGGCGGCGGAACCATCCGCCGCCACCAACCAATTTGACGACTGTGACGGAACGTAGTATGACTCCGACACAATGGCGAAATCCACTCCCCACTCCGCCGCAGCCTGACACAAGAGGTCCCGTGCCGCGGCGCAATGGTAAATGTTCGTTTGAAGGAGCTTAATAGGACCACTAAGCATTGGTGGTCTCCATGGGCTCCTCCTGGGCCGCAACTGCGGCCGGTGCTGCCTGCGGTGGCGGGCGTGCCGGTGACGCCGGGCTCCTCGGGGTCACGGTTAGTTTCACCGGGGCCAAACGACCCCTGAACGGTCGGGGGCTACAATTAATCCCCCCCATGCGGTGGCCGGCCGGCCTCTTAGCGTCTGCACAGACGGCGCAGTTAAGCGCCGCTGTGCAGTCCACCGCTTTGTGGCCTTTAGACCCGCAACGGAAGCACAGTCCACTGCGGTCTTTGGCGGAGGGGCACCGTTGGATTGGGTGACCTATGCCCATACACCTGAAGCACCTCATTGGCTTCTGCTCCAGAAGTTAGATGGAGGCAGAACTCTATCCAACCTCTATACGCCCGGCGCGCCGGGCGTATAGTTTGGATGCGGCGTCAGCCAGGCGTCTCACCGCTTCAACGGGGACTGAGGCGAAGGCCGCCCCGACCCTCCGAATACCCGTGTGCACTCGGCCCACCTTAATATGGTGGGCCGGACACTCACCGACATGCGCCAGGATCTGCCCCAGCTCCTCGGCGGAGACCGAGTTGTCCAAACCGACGACCCGGATGTCCGCCGTTTTTACGGGATGCGTCACTTTTGCCGCGTCCCCCAGGACCTCCCACAGCTTCGCCGCCAGGGTGTCAGCCTGGGACGGGGACGTCTCCTTAGGGAGCTCGATGATGCGAGCCCCGGTGATCCCCGTCCTAAATTTGGCGGGCCCAATTCCCAATGCGCCAAGGCTTACGGAAGCCTTGGCCCTTTTGCCACCGCCTCTGGCTTGAGCGCTACGATCACCGGGAGGGAACGTGGTGCCTTGGGTAACTTTGGCGCCTTTTGCGACTTGGGAGCCCTCTTGGGTACCGCCTCACCTGCAGTTGGCTTCTTGCGGCCGCACCACACGACCACGGTCCAAGAATCCTCGGCCGGTGCCGCGACCCCCGACGAGGAAGGGAGCGCCTCAGGTGTTGGGAGCGCAGCCCTCCTCTTGACCACTCCTGCCGCTTTTGGCATATTAGCCGGCGGGACAAGAGTGGTATTGCCAGTCGCGGTGTTCGCTGGTCGCTGCTGTTGAGGTTTTGATTGCGGTTGCCTCGCTTGATCCGCTGCTAGCGGTGGCCTTCGAACCTGGGCAGGCATCAGCCGCCCATCTACCTCAAGGCCCTCCAGGCGGGCCGAAACCATGAAACCCACCTGGGCCAGTAGCTCTCGCTGCATAAATTCGATGCTCTCCAGAAACTCCGCTCTGGAGAGTGCCTCAGTGCTTTAGTCACTTGAGCCTCAACCGGCTGGGCCTCTGGCAGCAACACCTCCGGGAGCTCTACCTCTATTTCATCGTTGAAGGCAATGTTCTCCACAACGGCAGCCACCGCGTTACAGCCTCTGGGGCGTTCGGCCCCCCGCTCTGAGAATGCTTGGCGAAGAGCCTTCATTTCTCCCTGAAGAACATCCAGCTGACCCCGGAGGCGTTTGTTGACAGCCTGAAGCCGACGCACCTCCTCCGAGGCCAGAGTCCTGATCATATCAAGGAGCGTGTCAGAGGCGTCATTTATCTCCTTCGCGCAGGTCCCTTTGAGGTTACGGGACTTGCGTGCCACCTCTGTCAGCGTTTTCACGCTTTCTTCGGCCCTACTTAATAGGAGCTCATCGTGGGCTCAGGGGAGCGCTTCCCCTTTGGAGGAGTGGGTAGGGCGCCGGCAGGGCGGTCTCTCGTTCCGCGTGGTGCAGGTACTGACCGGACATGGTTGTTTTGGTCACTACCTGCACCGAGTCGCGCATCGGGAGGAAACGCCGCAGTGTCATCACTGCGACGCTCCTGACGACACTGCCGAGCACACCCTGTTGGTGTGCTCGGCCTGGCGACGCCAGCGCAGTGAACTCAACGCTGCGCTGGGAGGCGGAGACCTCTCGCTGCCGAGCATGGTCGTGGCCATGCTCCGCGGCGAGGCGGAATGGGGGGCTTTCGCCTCCTTCTGCGAGGACGTCATCTCGCAGAAGGAGGCCGCGGAGAGGGAGCGGGAGAATAATCCTCAAGCCGCTCCCATCCGCCGTAGATGGACAGGCAGGCGAAGGCGGGCATTCGCTCAAGCGATGCCCGTCTAATGACCCTGCCGTGGAGGCCTGCGTGCACGGTTGGCCCCGTGCACGCCGCCGTAAGGCCCTCCGTCTGGGGATTGCCCTGGTGTTCTCGGGCAATCCCCCTTTGGCGATAGCCCGACCGGTTGGTCGGGCTTGCCTGGGCGCGTGGGTAGTGGAGTCGCATTGTGGACCTTACCTAGCGCGCCCCTAAGGGCAGGGAGAACACCGGGGGGTTTTAGTGGGTAGGCCTGGCACGCTGCCGGGAGAGCCCCACACACGCTCGTCGTCTAGCCAACGGCGGGTACGGTGCGGTTACGCATTTCCCCCCGAGAAAAAAAAAAAAAAAAAAAGGGGAGCGCTTCCCCTTACCCTTTTTTACGGGAGCCGCCACGATCTCCGGCTCTTCGTCGCACTCCAACTCGAGGTCGGTGTCGACCTCCGACTGCTGGAGCTCCCGTCTGGCCTGGAAAAGGCCTACTGCATGCGACATGCCTCCCTACCCTTTCGGGTTCTGGGAACTTTCGGGGCGTACGGCGCAGTCACTTCCTCTGCTTCGGTTGTTGCCTCCAGGTCCGTAACCAACGGATCCTGGAAAAAGCGGCCCAGGTTTGACCGCTTCCTCGCAACAACCTGTTTCAGACGCTCGAATTCCCTGTAAGCAGGGCGAGTCTCGGGCGTGTTGTCGACGCTTCGGCGGGGCGCACTCCCACCGGTGCTCTTCAGGGACAATACGGGGGACAACCCCCCAGCAACCGCTTTATTCGCACCACCATTGGCCTGCGAGCGGCTTTTCAAATTGCTGGATTCCCCAGGGCATACAACTTTAATTATGGGTCCCCAAGGGGACCCCCCCGCTCCAGCTGTGTTCATTTCGGACATTACGTTCGAGTCGGACATGGCCCAGTCGTGGACCCAGCTCAGCAATGAATTTGTTGGCGAACAGATTAAAAAATCTATTTTCGAACAACAACCAGAAACAACGAATCCAAAGAGTATGCAATCAGTTATGCTGATCCGAAGCCAGGTCAAACACAAAAAATCGTCAATGTAATTAATTATAAAAAAAAAATACAAGAAAAAATAAGCCTAAACTTACCCTAAACCTACAAAAAACAACGTATGACTATCAAAAAACCCATAAAAAATATTAAAAACAAAATAAACACGCCTTTTAACCCGAATTCTTGAACCGAAAAATTTGCGACTAACAGCACCGAGGTGATGTCGGGTCGCCCAAATTTCGACCCAAAAATTCCCAGGCTCAAAATTTAACCCACTGGCAGAGTCACCAGGACGCCACAAGTGGTATCAAAAGTTGCGTCCACGAGAGATCTACAAAGTTGCAGAAGACTCGAAAGTTCTACAGCCCGCAGATCCCGAAATAAATCGGAAAAACAACAAAGAAATAAAATCGACACACTCACGCAGAATGAAAAAGTGAAAAATGCAAAAAAAATATTAACCAAAAAGGCAAAATGCCACCAGAATTAAAAGATGCGCAAAAAAATCTAGATTTTTTTTGCGCAGACAAACCAAAAAAGACCAAAAACCAAAAAACACAACTTTGCTATTTCGGCCGGCAGGCGCCGAAAAAACCGCTACTTAAAAATAGTAAATATTAATTTTAAACTAAACACCAAAGAATAAAGAAAAAATTCAACAAATTTTACAGAAAACAGCGAAGTAAAATCTAATAAAACAAAACGAAGTTATAAGCAAAAACCTGAAAAACCACGGCAGATTGCTCGATAATTTTTCAGGCGTTCCGCACTGGCATGGACACGGGTTCACTGTGGCACGTCCGGCACGGAACTCTAGAATAATACCTTATAATACATAAATATAGTAAAGTTAATGTCTACTTAACTAGGGACGACAATAACTGTTCTTAAGTACTTCTCGAGTCCAAGATCCCGGGAATAGAAAATGTACGTGAACGAATATTCTGCGACAAAAAGGGTCGCAACTTTGCAGTGTCATGTTGGCAGTCTAATGTGTGATTCACTCGAAAATTTCGCAAAATTAATATCGTATGAAAAACATGTCTTGATATTAAAATAAAATCAACAAACACAAAAAAGAATATTAAAGGTTAAGTGTTCAAATAAGAGTTAGAATTAATAGATTAATGAACAACCCGCAAACTCTAGTAAGAGGCTTAGAAACGGCTTAGAAACATGAGAGATACATAGTTGTTTCAAAAGGCTTAAGACATCTTCATGACTTTATTTAAATAGTTCTTGAAAAACTTAACAGCGTCATCGGACTTACATTACTCCTACATTTTTTTATTTCGTCTAGTCCCATGTTGAGCCTTTGTCAATCCTCGAGTTGACCTACTAAGCCACGCTAAACAGACTGGTTGATATAGAATTTCTTTTCCAAATCTTCGCAGATGTATAATTACATTAAACCCCTCCAGCTCTTATATATCCACGAGACAGCGTAAGCATGCAAACGACACATGTATTCTTAAATGTACACGTACACAATCTTACGGAATCTTCTTCGTTCCGATCTATTTTATTTCTACAATCGTATGTGTGCAAATAAAAGTTTAACACAGATCATCGAGTGGTTTCACAATAGAAACCCCTTGAAAATGTAGACGATGGCATCAATTCAGGTGCTTGCATCGCGAGCGTCACGCGCTGCTCGGTACGACTCGCATGTCAACCATGTTTCTTTCGAATGCGAGGCGCATCGGAGGGTAGTTGACAAAGGACTATTGTGTAGGTGGCGAGTACTGTCTTGCCACACTTGGAGATCACGCCGGGATGCAACGAAAATATTTTTTGGTTTGATACAGACATATTTCTTCTTAAATATATTTCAAAATACGAGAATATTTATAGTATGGTTCGTGAAAGGTCAACGTGACAATTTGATTTAAGTATATTTTTTTATTAGTAAGTACCGAATTTTCTGTGGACGACGAGGTGAAATACGTACTGCAGCTGAAAAAGGATGCCAAATATTAAACTTATGATAAAATAAGATATTAATGTCCAACAACAAGATAGTGAATAAATTAAAACCGAATTAGCTTACCTTCGAACACAAAGTGACAAATAGTATCCCACGGAGTAACTATAAATGTCGCTATGTTGGAACCCTACAGCTTGTTGAAACGTTTTATGGTCTATAAATCGGGAACGCTTCGAGCCATTAAACCTATTGCTTGGTCAGAAACGGAATGTTTTATTTTATCGCAAGTTTACTAGGAATCAAATGTTCTACGTTTTCGGTCGCACGTGAGCTATTTATCTCTTTGCTAATAAAGTGGGTCGTGACACGTGGGCCAGGATATAAGATCTATATATGTAAAAAGAGAAATAAACGCTAATGGTGGAAACGTGAAATTTGGACAGCATTGTTTTAATTCAAAATTTGGAAGCACATTAAGAAGGGATTTAAAAAAAAATTACCCTGAAGGGGGGAAATAGAAGCTGCAAATTTGTATGGATTTTTTAAAAAATTAGCAACGATTTTGATAAAACTTGAGATTCATACCTTTAAAAACATTTCATTAAGCACGTGTTTCATGGTTTATTGGAATTCATCCCCTTAGGATGCAAAATAGGGGTTGAAAGTTTCTATGAAAAAAAATTAAAATCTGCTCCAATTTCTATGAAATTTATTATTCGAGCTCCTAAATATAAATTGCAGTCTTCTATATCCTCACACAAATATTCCTCGTCAAAGGCTACAAAAGTATTTTACGTGAAAATATAAAATTCCTACGGGAAGACAATAATAACGCGGGCGAAGCCGCGAGCCGAATGCTAGTTTTTTATAATTTGTACCAACATACAATCTTTGGAAAATAATGTTTTCCTCAACAAGGAAAGCTAAAAACTTTTTTGGCTTTCATCTCACATGATGGTAAAATGATGATATGAAAGATTATTAGCAAGCTTCACCTGGACCTCGATCTAAGAAGAAATATTTATATGGATAGAAAATTTAACCAATGCCTTTGAAGTCGAGAAAAGGCAAAATTCTTTCGCTGTTTGATAACTTTTTAAAATAAAACGAGTTTTGAGCTTGTAACATTGACAACATTAAAAGGCTGTAATTCCGTTGAAATATGTTTAGTTGGCATATCATATGGCATAAAAGTTGATATGTTTAGTTGTTATGTTTGTGTTGGCGATAATGATTTTCATGCAGTCAGACTAATGAAACTATCAACGATTACTAATCTAGGTATATAACAAAGTCGAGGTAGTAACAGCATTAATTATAACTCAAGAACGTCTGGACCGATTTTAATGATCTTTAATTTGTTGGACTTGTCACTGCTCTAAATAGCGAATAAAAAAATTCTATACAAATTCATTTTCTCATATTTAATCGTTTTGTAGCAAACAAATTTTTTCATAATATCTGGAGGACGGATTGACTGATTTCGATGAATTTTAATGTTCGTCTCGGCCTCGAGAAGTTTCCTCGCACATTGGAAAAGAAAGAATATCACAAAAAATAAGCGTCATCTGGTGATGCATGATAGAAATAGAACACGGACCAAAATGAACATAGTGTTGTATGTTGGAGCCGGTAATGCCAGTAGATGGCGCTGTATGCATTATTTTTTGACAGTTTCATTTTGATTTTACATTCGTTTTGACTATTTATCTCATAGACATATACCTACATACAGGTAGTATTAACACTACAGTGCACGCGCCCCTATTTTATACAAGTTTGGTCGCGTGTTCTACCATGGTAGAAAAAGTTAAATTTAATTTTTCCTAACTAAACAGTATTGAAATAAATAAAACAAGTTTGTTCATTAAAAAATATAATTCTATAATAATCAGAAGTTTTTAACACTTACCAACTATTTTAGGAACATATTAGTAACTACTATGAAAAAAACAAAATTTTTGCCAAGTTTGAGATCAGCTCGCATGAAAAATAATATATTTTGTGTTTAGACCTTTGTTTATCTTTTTCCTCACACTCGAGGCACAAGACCGCCTGATGATCAGGGGAGATCCACTTTTAAACCATTTTAACACCACAACGTTTAAACCATTTTAAGTGGAGCCATTACGGGCTCGAGAGCACATGTAACATTTGCTTACTCGTCCCTCCTGATGGGTTCATTTTATCTTACTTTTTAGTTCCCGAGGTTTTTCTATGTCAATCGTCTTGCCATGAGGGGTTTCAAAAGTTCAAATGAAAGATCGTCTGCTTGGGTATTCTCGTCTTACCTATTTATCACACTGTTACCACTAACCATCAGATAGGTAATTTGCTTGTTTGCCAACTAAGTTGCAATAAAAAAGACGTCGTCGTTAGATGAAAAATTTTCCATCACTTCTTCGCGTAAGAGCTCAGATCAGCTAAGATCCGTCTTGTTCCATCGGTATTGGCGCAGGAGCCGTGTCGTTCTCTCCGCCATCGCAGTCACTCTGTAGAGCTTCATCGTCATCATTCTCTTCCTCTAGCCACCTAATGACTTGAGCTTCCGTGTGTGGGTCAATATTTTTTCAAGAAATCACTAAATTTGAAAATAAAAATGATGAAATATGTAACAAAAATAAATATATAAACTAGTCGTATTTAACATTATCAAGATATTAAATATTATTATCATTAAAAGTAAACATTTATAAATAAATAATTATTTACCTTTATTAGATTTTGTTACGCCGATACTCGCACGTACTACTATAGTAGAGTGCCGACTTCGGCGGAAAAATACTGAAGTATGCGGTTACACCGTCACATGACACCAAACTGACCTGATGCGTAATTTTGTTTTCGAGGCTTATCTAAGGTTGTGGGGGAAAAGGTCGAGAAACGAGAGAATGGGAGGAAAAAATGCGTGTACAATCTACCATAGTAGAGCGCGCGTGCACTCTGGTGTTAATGAACTGTGATTTATCTTAAGAGGATTTTGAAGCTGTAAATTTTCATACAAAAAGCGATAACGCTTTTCTCCCTCTAAACATAGTTCAATTTTCATAATTTTTGGAAATCTTGTAGATATAATGAAAAACTAGGTTTGTACGTTTTGATTTTGAAGAAATATTGCTCAGAATATAAGTTATTAGCATCTAAATATCTATATTTTCGACTTAAAAACTACCTTGAGCATTTTTGTCTTTTTTTGACTAAATTATACTGAATTACAAAAAAGCAAAACGTACAAACATAGATTAAGGTATACTGAATCTAATGAGACCAAAAGCGTCTAATTTCATAAAGGTTTAGGGGGGTAAAACAGTTATCGCCCGAAACAATATTTCAAACAGGAATTGTAGGCAATTTCGACCATTTCTTGCAACTCTCTCTATCGCACGATACGGGTCGGGGGCAGGGGTACAATGTAGTGATAGTGATGTGACATAATGTTATCGTAGTTATTGTCGCCTAGGGAGGAGAAAGTAATATCGATATATCGATCAATAGTGAAAGTTATTACTTAAGTCGGAACTATTAATCTTCACAAATACCTTATACATGAAAAAGTAAATATCTTTTTAAATACGTTTATTGATTTTAGTGTTTTATTTTAAAGATTTTATTTCAATACAAATTTCCTTATTTAAGGGTTAGCAGCCTGTAGCCTGTTAACTTTACTGTAAATTCCCAAAACCAAAAAAGGAAAAAAATGTAAGTAGTTGTTTGTTATAATAAATATACCATAAAGAAACCAACTCAAAATAAATTCGTATTTTGTTTCTTGTGATAGGTATTTGTTATGCAATGTATGAAGTTGGAGCAGCTAAAAACGTGTAATAGACCATGCAAGTAGCGTTATTTTTAATATCATTTTATTTGAATGTTATTCCTCTAAAGCTGGGCTCTAAGGTTTTACTCGCGTTATGGAATCTACGATTGTATAAAAAATACAAACGACAAAGTACCTAAATAATATACGAGTATGTAGGGTAGGCAGGGTAGGCATATATGGGAAGAAGACACCCTTCGTACGGTTTTGAAGTTTTTTTTCCATTTTAACTATAAAATTTAAAGCAGCTGATTACATATACTAATAGGTATTTTTTAACCGACTTCAAAAAAGGAGTTTCTCAATTCGATGCGTATGTTTTTTTGTGTATGTTACGCGATTACGCCGCTAATTGCAGACCGATTTTCAAAATTCTTTTTGTATTCTCAAGATTATACTCCAATGGTGGTCCCACGGTTACCAAAGTTAGGATCTGATGATGGGATCCCATAAAAATGGAGGGAAATCCTTAAATTTTCAGGTGCGTCCAATGTGTTTTTTTTTATAAAAACGTCGCCCCACTGTAGGATTTTCTCCTGTGTCGTAGTCGTAGGTGCAGTTACAAACATAGAATATCACATGCACATACGCCCAGACCGGAACAAATTTCTGTAGGCCATACAAAACATCTGTCCCGTGCGGGAATCGAACCCGCGACCTGTTACGCAGTAGGCGATCGCTCGACCTCTGCGCTAACCGTGTCAACCGTTTTGTGTGTATGTTACGCGATTACTCCGCCAATTGTGGACCGATTTTCAAAATTCTTTTTGTATTCGGTAGAGTATACTCCTCGAGTGGTCCCTAGGTCACCAAAGTCAGGTTCTGATGATGGGATCCTATGAAAATCGAGGGATACCCTAATTTAATTAGGGTTTCTTTCACTAAAAAGTTAAACAAAAAAAAAATATTTTACAAAAACTGACTTCAAAAACACTGAAAAGTTAAAAATTGTGTAAGAATAGGTACAGACAACATTACATTTCTATATTGAAGTCGGTGCCAATCGATGATCTCCTAGAAAGTCTTAAAATTTGGCACCGTCTTCAATAATGATGTGTGATGTTGTCTGGACCTATTCTTATATTATTTCCTAACTTTTCAGTGTTTTTGTAGTCCGGACGAACCCGACGAATCAAACACCGCAGGACGGACCTCCCGATCAACATCCGGTGGCCTCAACCACTAGACCACGGAGGTGGTAAAAATTAGAATTCTAAGACTATTAGTATAACTACCCAAGATTAGTGTATAAAAATGAGAGGTATTTTTTATTTGATGCATAATTATTACTTTATATTTTTTAAATCCCTGCTCCTATTTAGTTTGTATGTAAAAGTATTAATTTATCTATCTAAAATAATAGATTTTTTGTTATTTATTTTTAAGTTAACAAGAGTCTGTTCTCGTTTAAACAATTGTAAATGTCATTTTATGTTTAGTGTTTATTTTTTTCATAAAAGGATCCATTATTGATTCACATCTCAAATGAAAATCGCATCGCTTGTAAATTGGGTGTGTATTGGGTAGGTACCTTATGTCACTACTGCGTTCAGCAGAAAACCAGTGCAGCTTGCCTCGCTTGCTGCTGAAACTGAGCTGACGCAATTTTGACTTCACATGGCGTTACACGGTTTGTGTTGTCATCTCTGTATTTGTAATGTTAATTGTGTACTGTCTTGTGGAGTTGAAATAAAATTGATTTTCTTTCTTTCTTTCAAAATCATTTTAATTCAGTATAACACTAATCTTACAAAAAGTCATTTTCTTTAGACAGGTAAATGTACGATAGATAAGTACTTTCATAACAAATAACAGCTCAGTCCTATAAAGTAGGACTTGGTAGGGATACCAAGTAAGTGCCTACACTATAAATATCAAAGGAATACTGAAATAATTTACGAAACTTATCTACTAAAATATTATAAAGAAAGGAGATTTGTATTTTTGTTTGTAATGAATAAACTCAAAAACTAGCTCACTGGGAAGTCTCGGCGTAATTATTATTAAAATGATTTTTAGAAATAAATCTATTTTTATTTATTATATTTTTAATTTTTAAAAACTACTAGGCTGATTTAAAAAAAAATTTGGCTAATAGAATGCTACATTATCACTGAGTAATATAAAGTTATAATTATAAAATAATTTTTCATACGGGAAAACAAAATTCCCTCACGAAAAACGAAAATAACGAAAGCAAAGTTGCGAGCGGAAAGGCAGTCAGGAATACCTAAGCAACGCAAAACATTACAAACGGTAAAATAATGATCTCGAGTTCTCGCGCCGAGGAGTCGCGCACTGCTGTCGTTGTGTGCGTGAGAATTTGCGCGTGTTGTATTTGTGGTGTAAACGCCAGACGGGAGGCCGAGCGGTGTGAAACAGATAGCATTTTAGAAAATACCTACTCGCGCCGCGCACGATTACTTCACAATCCTCTTAATAAAAGCTGAATTAAATTTAGTTGATGAATACCACATTTGTGGATTCTGAAGCGGTACGAAATTTTATTATTAGAATTATTAAAAGCAACATTCTCTTTAATATTGTGAAGTCATGCTAATGATAGATTTGAATAGACATTTTATTTTAAATATTAAGGGCTGGTCGCACTAAGTCTTACGTTTACAATTTTGTAAAAACTAATACGTACGAATGACAATGTGTTGTTTTATTCTTACATAAACGATTTACGTTATGCATTTTACGTTTAATATTAGGTTTTTAAAACGATTCATTGTACAAAAAAAGCATTTCCTATAAGTCAATTATTAAGGTTGGCCAGAAAATTTAAAGGCGCCGCAAGAGATGCATGAAAAGAAATAATAAAAGTATTTAGGTAATAGTACTTCTGGAGCGTCGGTGGCGCTGTGGCCTCGGCACTGGACTGTGCTCCGAGTAGAATCGGGAGGCCCGCGATCGATCCTGCCATGTACCAATGTGTTTTTCGTTTCACGAATTTCATATGTACATTTATCTGACACTCCTACGGTGAAGGAAAACATCGTGAGGAAACCTGCATACACCTGCAAAGTAATTCAAAGGTGTATGTGAAGTCAACCAATCCGCACTGGGCCAGCGTGGTTTGACTAAGGCCTAATCGCCCTAACTAGTTAGGGTAGGCTCGTGCCCCTCGGTGGGGAACTGGGGACGTATATGAGCTGTGATGATGAATAGTACTTATTTGAAAAAATGAAAAAAGCAGAAAAATCCTTAAAAAAGGTACATAGTACTTATAAAGTCTGATAATAAAGGAGGCAATTATAATTATTTCCAAAGACCAGATTAGTATTAAGAGGATTGTGAAGCTGTAAATTTTCATACAAAAAGCGATAACGCTTTTCTCCCACTAAACATACTCCAATTTTCATAGTTTTTGGAAATGTTGTAGATATAATGAAGATCTAGGTTTGTACGTTTTGATTTTGAAGAAATATTGCTCAGAATATAAATTATTAGCAGCTAAATATCTATATTTTAGACTTAAAAACTACCTCGAGCATTTTTATCTTTTTTTGACTAAATTTTACTGAATTACGAAAAAAGCAAAACGTACAAACATAGTTTAAGGTATACTGAATCGAATGAGACCAAAAGTGTCTAATTTCGTAAAGGTTTAGGGGGGTAAAACAGTTATCGCCCGAAACATATTTCAAACACGAATTGTAGGCAATTTCGACCAGTTCTTGCAACTCTCTCTATCGCACGATACGGGTCGGGGGCAGGGGTATAATGGGGTATAATCTACTAGTGATGTGACATAATGTTATCGTAGTTATTGTCGATTAGGGAGGAGAAAGTAATATCGATATATCGATATATCGATCAATACTGAAAGGTATTACTCAAGTCTACACAAATACCTTCTACATCAAAAAGTAAATGTCTTTTCGAATACGTTTATTGATTTTAGTGTCTTATTTTAAGGATCTTATTTCAATACAAACCTTATTTAAGGGTAAGCAGCCTGTAGCCTGTTAACTAACTGTAAATTCCCAAAATCACGATAAGAGAATAAATTGTAAGTATGTAGTTGTTTGTTAACCGACTTCGAAAAAAGGAGGTTACTCAATTCGACCGTATATATGCTTTTTTTATGTTTATTCGCGGACAATTTTGTCGTTTATGAACCGATTTTGCTGAGTTTTTTTGTATTCGATAGAGGATACTCCAAGGGTGGTCCCATGGTCACCAAAATTAGGATCGGATAATGGAATCCCATAAAAATCGAGAAAAACCATTAAATTTTTACGTGTGTCCAACGTGTTTTGCGTATATGATTACTCCGCCAATTGTTGTCCGATTTTCAAAATTCTTTTTGTATTCGATAGAGCATACTCCTGGAATGGTCTCAAGGTCACCAAAGTCAGGATCTGATGATGGGATCCCATGAAAATCAAGGGAAATTAAGGGAGGCTTCTTTCACTAAAATGATTTCAATCACTAAAAAGTTTTTTATTTTTTGTAAAATATTTTTTATCTGTTTAATTTTACCCGTTATTTTCACGAAAAATACTTCATTCACTAAAAAGTTAAAAATAAAAAATATTTTACATTAAGTAAAAACCGACTTCAAAAACATTGAAAAGTTAAAAATAATTATAAGAATAGGTAGGAGACAACATCACACTTCTATATTGAAGTCGGTGACAAATTTTAAGACTTTCTAGGAGATCATCGTTTGGCACCGACTTCAATATAGGAGTGTGATGTTGTCTGTACCTATTCTTATAATTATTTTTAACTTTTCAGTGTTTTTGAAGTCGGTTTTTATTTTTTTATAATAGATATGTGCCACAAAGACACACAGTCAAAGGAAACACGTTTTTTGTTTCTTGTGATAGGTATTTGTTATGCATTGTATGTTCGTTATCGTATTCTAAGTTGCTTACAAACTATTTTTCGTATAACCAAGTTGGAGCAGCTTAAAAACGTGTAACAAACTATATACAAGTAGCGTTATTTTCAATATTATTTTATTTGTACTCGCGTTATGGAACCGATCAGAAAAGCTTCTGTCCCCGATGGGAATCGAACCCCGGACCTCCCGATAAATACCTCAACCACTAGACCACGGAGTTGGAAAAAAATAAATTCTAAAACTATTAGTATAACTAGGTACCCGAGATTAGTGTATAAAAATGAGTTTCCTAACAAAAAGTCCTCACCCTCAATCCTATAAGGTATAGGGTATACCAAGTAAGTGCCTTCACAATAAATTTCAATACAGAAATTATTTACGAAATGTAAATAATTTCTGTATTCCGAAACTTACTTAACATCTACTAAAATATTATGAAGAAAGAAGATTAAGTACGTTTGTATTTTTGTTTATAATGAATAAACTCAAAAACTACCAGACTGATTTTGAAAATTCTTTGGCTAGAATGCTACATTATCACTGAGTAATACGAGTATAGGCTATAAAATTATTTTTCCTGTGTGAAAACATAAAATTCCCACACGAAAAATGAAAGTAACGATGGCGAAGTTGTGAGCAGAAAGGGAGTCAGAAATCTATGCAACGCAAAACATTACGAACGATAGAATAATAATCTCGAGCTCTCGCGCCGGCCGCCCCGCCGAGTATCGTGGCCGAGTCGCGCGCTGCTGTGTCGTAGTGTGCGTGAAAATTTGCGCATGTTGTATTTGTGGTGTTAACGCCAGACCGGAGGCAGAGCGGTGTGAAACAGATAGCATTTTAGAAAATACCTACTCGCGCCGCGCAAGATTTTTTACACAACCAGAACTTTGATTTTGTAAGCTGTAAGTTCCTCCGCGTAATTTTCAAGTCTATTATACTCTTTCAATGTGAACTTGTACATTTTTCAATGTAAAGAAATTTTCACTCTGAAAACTCAGACCAGGCAAGTTTAATCTCAACTAAAGGAGGCAAGTGCGTCGAAACGGTAATTTCATACCCCTAGTTCGTACCTTTGTATCAGTAGTTCTTTTGAAGAAACTACTGATACTTTTTCGTTACGCTAGTCCCTTCAAAGGGACTAAAGGAACCTACTGAAACTACTTACCAAGTTTCCGTAGCGAATACAAAAAAGGCTTTATGCTGTATATTGTTTATGAGCACGAATAAACGTGAGGGGTAAAGTAAAACTGAAAACGTAAGAAGTTTAGACACTTGGAAGCAACCAGGTGTTAAAGTGAAACTCGAAATATTTATAACTAGCTGTGCCCGCGACTTCATCCGCGTGGAATAGTAACTTTTGGCAGCATTTTGATTTTTGTAGGCAATCTTGATAAAAATTAGCCTATGTTATACCTTATATAATTAGCTATCTATTAGTGAAAGTCCCGTCAAAATCGGTCCAGCCGTTCCGAAGATTAGCGGGAACAAACAGACAGACAGACATTTTTTTTTAATTGTGTTTTTGTTATTAGTACCCGATACCCATTCATACCCATTTAGTAAAAACCTGTTATTTTGATATTACAAACAGACACTTCAATTTTATTTATTTTTATTTTGAAATTACAAACAGACACTTCAATTTTATTTATTTGTATAGATAGACGATGAGAATGTTAATCCGCAATACTACATAAACGATTGTCCAACTAATCTCGACACATCCTTATCTTTTACGATAAATTGGTAAAATGCCCAAATATGATGCGGTAATCCAACAAAAAGTGTCTACCAACGACTATTATGTGACGATATCGTCGCTCAATAGAATTAATTTGCTCAGAAGAAACTGCTCATTATTGCGGGTTGAGTCACAAATCGCAGAAAATACTCTCTCTGAGAATCGTTAATCAAAATGGCATCCAATCAGCGTTACCTAGATTATTTGTTTTGTGACCGGAATGTGAGGTCACGGATATTTTCTATCAATGCGGAAAATGACAATATTACTTGGGAACGGAGATATAATATTATCTCTACGTTTATCGAAATTTGTCCAGTATAAATTAAGTAAAGAAGTAATAACAAAGTCGTAAACCAAATACACGATGGTCAACCAAAGAGATTACTTGTAGACAGCTTCTTAAGCTTTCAGGTCAGGCATTGGAGCAACTCTTGAATAAAATTATCGCTTTTGTATATTTTCATTTTGTATACTTTTTGATGGTTTAATCGAATATTATGAAGTAAGTATTACTAAAAATTATGAATCATTTTAAAAAATAAGTGACGCAGTAGCGTTGGACTTATGATTGCTAAAGTTAAGCAATGTTGCAGCGGTCAGACAGGCCGACTTGGGTGACTTAAAACTGAAAAACATCTCGAGCTTGCATCGGAAGGCACGTTAAATAGAGGGACATACCATGCGCCTGATCTTATTACGGTCATATGCAACTCCACATTAGCTTTCAACTCCCTACTTCACTACTTGCAAATTGTTGCAAGTAGTGAAATAGGTAATCAAGTTAATTACGCATCGAAAACGTCCTCGCTTGGCATACAATATCTATTGACACTGAGCGCTTTCAGACTAGCTTTTTATTCAGGTGGCGAATGTCAGCAGCAATATAAATTCCGTTAAAAAAAACATTGCCTTTTGCATTACATGTTAGAAACATAGAAATACGTGCTTATAAGTGCGTCAACGCTCGCACGAGTTGCGCCTGTGGCAAAGGACGCGCGTACACGAACCTACACTAATTTAAAAAGGCTCTTAATTGCATCAAAAGCGGTTTACCTGTGAAAGCATAACGAACAGGCAGATAGAAGTCTTTGGAACTAGTAGTACGGCTAAAATCTTACTTATGCACAATATTTACGCTTGTGTTAAATTATTTTGCCAGTTTTTATATTAAGACGCAATGACTAAAATAATCAAGTTTATTTAATCTATCTATGTATGTAAATATATAAATAAATATAAATCGCCAAATTGTATTACGCGCATAACTTACGAATGACTGCACCAAATTGGATAATTCTTTTTTTTGTGTTCGTTATTGTCAGGACAAGGTTTGTATAAGAGATTTTTTTTAAATCTAACAGTTTTCTTTTTAATTCTAATAATATGAAAAGTGAGTTAGTGAATGTGACAGAATTGTGAGAGATATTCATTAGGTATATTGACAAAACATTGTCAGATTGACGTTAACAGGTTCAGCTAGCAGTTCATAACTTTAAACAGACTATCCTAACTGTAGTATGTAATACTTATTTTTTGAGTTAGCTTTAATTAAGGTTGATTAATATAAAGTGATTAATAAAACGAGTGAAATGTCAAAATATGTGGTTTAATCCGGCAAAGCCGACAAAAGGATTACTTTAACTTATCCAAGGGAACACAATATCAGTGGGCACACTGATTGCAGCCTACGGCTGCCAATCAGTGGTAAGGATTTGTATCACTAATATTATTGAACTAGTATATGGTACAGGTTCTTTGCACGATTTGATCGATAACGCACTCGGTAATTTACTCGCTAAAAGCCTTTACCTAAGGACGGTAGAATAATGTTTTATAATTCACTTATTTGTATGGAGTGGACTCAGCTGTGATATTCAGGGAGATCCCGCTCCGGAGACACCACAGGCTCCGGGCCACCGGACACTGGTGGTAGAAGAGAAGTCGGGGCAACCGGGTTCAGTAGTTGAGTCTGACTCCGGGGTATTCAATAACCACGGGGTAAGGGAATTTCTCCTGAAATATTCAAATTCAAATTCAATATCTTTTATTCAAATTGGATTGTTACAATCTCTTTTGAACGTCAAAGCAGCTACGCCATTGGTTCACAAGTCTACGGCGGGAGACTTTGTACTGGAAAGAACCAGCAAGAAAACCAGCAAGGGCTATTTTTTTCTCCCTGTATTGTTACAGAGTCGTCAATTGGAAGCTGACCTCACAGCAGAAGTTTGAGCTCAACTTCCATTACAAGATTAGATGTGTCAGTTCTCTTCTTACTACTTATTACCAAAAATAATAATATTTGTTTATACAAATGGTTATACATAACAACACGATTCATTATCTGAAAAATTAACACCAGGCATTGGCATCATTCAAATAATCGTTGACTTTATAATATCCTTTACTCATAAGAGTCTTTTTTACATGCGCTTTAAACTTATGAAAAGGCAAGTCGGTAACACTTTGTGGAAGCTTATTATAAAAGGTTATACATTTCCCCATAAACGAGCCTCTAGTTTTTTGAAGCCTGAATGTTGGAACGGCAAGCTTATTTTTGTATCTTGTGTTTAGATGATGAATTTGGAAATTGGTTTCAAATGTATTATAATTCTTATAGACATAAATCAAATTTTCATAAATGTACTGTCCTGCTAAAGTCAATATATTAATTTCTCTAAATAAGTCCCTTAAAGAATCTCTTGCTCGTAAATTATAAGTAAACTAAGATATTTATTGAATTAAAAGTTTACTATAGAACCAAGTAAACTATAGATATTTATTGAATTAAAAGTTCCTGAACTAAATTTGAAAATAATCAAAGACACGATATACATAAAACTATTATAACCCAAGGCGCGTTCAATGTTTTCTGAATTTAGATAAAAAAAGGTAACTAATACATGGAAATGTCACTAGATGGCAGTAGGAACCTGATTAGAAATTTCCTGTAGGGAAATTTATGTTACAATACCCCCTCAACCAGGGAGAATTTTACGATGGAAGTATACTGAAAGAGTAAAATTCCAGCTCGTCCTCGAGCTGACACCAAATCATAACACCGAACTCATATCACCTCTACTGCGAACTCACCGCTAGTACTTGCTGTCCTGCCAGACGAACTATTCGACAAAATAGGTTCTCCTTCCTCTTCGTATTGAAGGTACCTCCTTAAGGGGGGTACGGAACTCAACCACCCTAGGTAGTCGTCAAGGTGACCTATGCAATGAAAGTATATCCGGAGCGATATTAAATTCGCGCCAAAAATTTATTCCAAACAACAGTTTTGTAGACACCCCTGGTATAACATAAAACTTAATAATCGACGTCTTGTTCTGTACAGTTACTGGCAGGAACACGTAACCGGTAACGGGTGAAGAAGAACCGTTAGCCGTTACCACATGATTAACATCAAATGATTTATGAACCGTCGCCAAGTCCGTAAAATATTTACAAGTATCGCTACCAATTATAGAAATCTCTGATCCTGAATCGAGAAGACCGTTGCATCGTAATCCGTAAATGCTTACCGACAAGTATGGTCGTAAATCTCGACCATAAAAAAGACTGACAGGTTTAGTTGTAGAACCTGTGTGAGAGAACTCTCTTATTGTCGACAGCCAGGATTGCCAATCTTTCATATCGGTGTTACCTGTCGTTAATGCCGATTCAGTTTTCTTAAAATAAGCGTTCCTGTTTGACTTAGTAGATTGTCTCTTCAGTGAAGGAATGGGTAAGTTACACTTTGGTAGTTTAGAATTGTAATAAGTTTAAGTTCTATAGCTAGTTATTCTATGCGATGTCTTTGTACTTAAATTCCGATTTTGGAGGGATTTGGATGACAACAGGACATTCCTGTTAGTAGTTGCGTTAGGGTAAGTATTGGGTAAAGGCTTAGTAACACAATTCTGCCGATCAGAGTGTTGTGTCATAGTACCTGGTAATGTAGAAGGCAAATGTTGGTCAGCATTTGGTTCAGGTGAATGCTGGTTAACATTAGTAATGGGTGAATGGTGGGTAACGGTACGTTGGTAAGCGGTGTTAGTAGGGTAAGTAAGGTTAGTAGCTTAAGCGTTAGTAGGGTAAGTAGAGTTAGTAGCGTAAGCGTTAGTAGGGTAAGTAGGGTTAGTAGCGTAAGCATTAGTAGGGTAAGTAGGGTTAGTAGCGTAAGCATTAGTAGGATAAGTAGGGTTAGTAGCGTAAGCATTACTAGGGTAAGTAATGTTAGACGAACAATGCCTATTTGGATAGTAAGTATGGTTTTGAGGATAAGTAGGAAAGTTATGGTAAACGGAATAATATGCAGGAAATGTAAATGCGGGTAAAGCATTGTGGGTTCTGTTAGTAGTAGTAGTAGTGGTAGTAGTAGTGGTAGTAGTAGTAGTAGTAGTAGTAGTAGTAGTAGTAGTCACATCCGGTATTGTATGGGTTTTTGAAATCGTATAGCAGGTAGGTAGTAATATAGAAGGAGACTTATCATTTCAAGTAGCACTCGAATCGGCCATACTCCGATCCGAGCAAGTTAGTTTTTTGTAGGATTACACTTAGGGCACGTACGGGCAGTAACGTCCTTCTTGCCGCATCGGTAACAGATAATAATAAATGGAGCTCTGCACGCACTTAGTTTATGACCATATACGCGGCAGCGTACGCAGAAGTCAGAGGTACTATCCGTTTGTACTACTGACACAATTTTACGCTGGTTACCCTTGAATACCAGGTCCGTGGCTAAAGATTTACTGACATCTTTGCTGGGTTCTATAAACAGTTTAGCGCGATGGCTGGCAGCCTCCAGCTGTCGACAACAAGACCTTAAATCATCAATACTGTTTATCGTAGTTAAAGCCAGCTGTTTAGAGTAAAATGGCCGTATATTATGTAAAATAATACTAAGCTGCTCTTCTTTCGGTAGGGGTCGTTCTAACCGAGAGAAATAACACAACATGACACTAATGTAAATAACTATGTTTTCGTCTACACCTTGGGTTCTCGATCTAATCTCGTTGAGTAGGCGCTCATTATAATCGATATGTAAAAAATCGCGAATCAGCAAAGCCTGTAGTTCGGCCCATGAATAGACGTCATGACCAATTCCTTCAAACCACAGTAAAGCGTCGCCAGTAAATAGTTCACTGGCAGAACTGAACAGTCTACTCTCAGAGATTTCTCGCGATACCCTGAGTTGTTCGAGTCTTCTTAAAAAAGTTTTTACGCAAGATTGTCCGTCATATTTAAGATTTAATTTAGTTACGGCCTGGTAATTTTCGGCGGAACATTTAATAGAAGTTATTGATTGAGGGTCAACAACTTGGGTAGTAGTAGAAGTATAAACTGCAGTTAAAGAGCTACGGAATATGACTAGTATGTTGTCGATCTTAACCAAGAGCTTGTTAAGCTCATCGAACAACTCATTGTGCAGTTTGAACTCTGATTCGGATGGAGATATTCGAGTTAGCCTATGGTACAAATGATGGCCGACGGCTTGGACACGGTTCAAAACATTCAACGTCTTGCGTTTCTCGGTCTTCTGTATTAACTCTGCTAGGCTAGCAAGCTTGTTTTTAATATCCGCGAGTTCCTTTGTCACGTCTCCGTCGAATGTGGCTATCTCATCAGTTGGTAAGTCCTTGCACAGCTTCCTGATTTGAGCACGTAAGTCCGCTACACTGGAAGCAGGAGTTTCGAACCTAATCCTTACCTCATGCTCGAGCTCGTCCTTTTGTAAAAGGTTAAAGGCGATTGGACGTTCCTCCATTGTAATCAAACGAAAAAAAGCAAAAAAATATCCAACAAGGCTGAACAAACAACAAAGAAGAAAAAAAAAAGTCAAATTGCAAAGCCAAACTGGTTAAATATGTTTATTAAGTCGAGTTGTAAAATATTTAAAAAATGTAAGTAATGTTTGGGTATGGGTTGACTGGAAGAAATTTATTTCGGGGATAAGTCCGCCTTGCCAACAATATACTATATTTACTCTCAGTCGCCAAGTCTTCAAACAAAAAAAAATGTTTGGGTATAGGTTGACTGGAAGAAATTTAATTCGGGGATAAGTCCGCCTTTCTAAGAATATTCTATATTTACTCTCAGTCACCGAGTCTTAATTTATTAAAAAATAAAAACATGTAATTTTTTGGATATAGGTGGGCTGGTAGAAATTTATTTCGGGGATAAGTCCGCCTTTGTAAGAATTATCCGTTACTGAGTCTCAAGTATGCAACATTTTCCTGCCAGAAAGAGTGTAGCGTGATCGATCAATTACAAAAAAATACAATTATAGGTAAAATATTTAAGATTGTATAAGTAGTAAAAAAATATAAGTACAGTTGACAAATCTCAAGCACCAAGCTATTAAGTTAATATCAGGTAAAAGTATACAGGTGGCTAGTTGTAGCAATTAGGTATCATTCAATATTGGGTTTAAACTTAAAATAATCTAACAGTATCCGAGTAATAAAAGGTAACACCTAGATATTAAAAAATTCTATGCGTCTTACAAAAAACGTTCTAAGATAATAACTGATATAAGAAACAGAGTCATGCAATCTCCACTTTACAAAGCACAGAATATTTACACTTATATATATTTATGTACTAAGATCATGTAAAAAAAACATCAATAACCTTCCACACTAATTAATAAAACATAAGTTTTACTATTCAAATAAGGTCAAAATAATTGAGTTAAAGTTTAAAATAAACTGAAAAAATCTTGGCCTATACTATATTATGCAATGAGAATATATTATTATTATACCAGAAGTTATGTTAAAGAAGACTTGTAGTTAAACCAAATAAAACTATCAATCTATTGTTCTGAGTGAGAGAGTTATAACACAGTTATTATGTTTAGTTACTGAATACCTTTTTTTTTTTTTTTTTTTTTTTTTCGAGGGGAATGCGTGACCGCACCGTACTCGCCGTTGGCTAGACGACGAGCGTGTGTGGGGCTCTCCTGGCAGAGAGCCGGGCCTACCCACTAAACCCCCCGGTGTTCTCCCTGCCCTTATGGGCGCGCGTGGTAGGGTCCACACTGCGACTACCACTACCGACGCGCCCGGGCTAGCCCGACCTAACTGGTGGGGCTATCGCCAAGGGGGGATTGCCCGAGAACACTAGGGCAATCCCCAGACGGAGGGCCTTACGGCGACGTGCACGGGGCCAACCGTGCACGCAGGCCTCCACGGCAGGGTCATTAGGCGGGCATCGCTTGTGCGAATGCCCGCCTTCGCCTGCCTGTCCGTCTGCAGCGGATGGGAGCGGCTTGAGGATCATTCTCCCGCTCCCTCTCCGCGGCCTCCTTCTGCAAGATGACGTCCTCGCAGAAGGAGGTGACAGCCCCCCATTCCGCCTCGCCGCGGAGCATGGCCACGACCATGCTCGTCAGCGAGAGGTTTCCGTCACCCAGCGCAGCGATGAGTTCGCTGCGCTGGCGTCGCCAGGCCGGGCACACCAACAGGGTGTGCTCGGCAGTGTCGTCGGGAGCGTCGCAGTGATGACACTGCGGCGTTTCCTCCCGACGCGCGACCCGGTGCAGGTAGTGGCCAAAACAACCATGTCCGGTCAGTACCTGCACCATGCGGAACGAGAGACTGCCCTGCCGGCGCCCTACCCACTCCTCCAACACCGGACGTATCGCTTCTATCGTCCGGTGGCCGGCAGCTGGGAAGGCGAGCGCCTCACCCCATCGACGCAGAGCCTCCCTCTGCGCCTGGGTACGAACCCACTCCACTTCTTCAGGAGCGGATCGTCCCCCCCGTTCTCTGACAGAAACCCGATGTCGATACACCTCCGCATGGACGCGTGCATCGACATCCCACGGCGTTTGGCCCGCAAGAACGCAGGCCGCGCCGTGGCTGACCGTGCGATAAGCTCGCACGGCCCAGGTTGCTATGACCCTCTGCGGACGTCGCAAGAGGGCCACCGTTCGGGGGGAGAGGCACTCCGCCCACACCGGGGCTCCGTAGAGTGCCATCGACCGTATCACCCCGTGATACAGTCGACGGCACGCCGATCCTGGCCCTCCTACATTAGGAAGGACCAGTCCGAGTGCGGCTGCGGCGGCACACAGCCGTGGAGTGAGGAGCTTGAAGTGCTCCTCGAAACTCCATCGGGGGTCCAGAACAAGGCCGAGGTACTTGAGATGCGCCTCGACCGGTATACGGACCCCCTCCACTCGGACTCGGAGCCCCGGTGGGCGTGGAAACTCATGGCCCTCGTTTTATCAAGGGCCACGGCCAAGCCCAGGAGGCGGATGCGTCGGACTACTAAAGAGGTGCAGACCGACGCAAGGTGGGCCGCCTCCTCCCCCGTTTTGGCTCTTGCCGCGACGAGCGTATCGTCGGCAAAGCAGACGACCTCCGTTCGTGGCAGGAGGCCGCCTCGCAGGACCCAATTGTACCCCAGGTTCCACAGTAGAGGACCTAGTACGGATCCCTGGGGTACACCTGCCGCCATTGCCCACGTATGGACGCGACCGTCCGGCCCCTCGTAGAGAACTGACCTGCCTTCAAGGTAGCTCTCCACGAGGGCGCGGAGGTACGGAGGTACCCGGTGGAAACGGAGTGCCTCCTTTATGCACTCATGGGGAAGGCTGTTGAAGGCGTTGCGGATGTCAAGAGACACCGCAACGACAGTCTCCCCACGAGCTGTGGCCCCCTCAGTCCACCCCTTGAGGAGGGCCACTGCGTCCATCGTGGACCGGCCGGTGCGGAAGCCGAACTGGTTGTTAGCCAAGTCCGGCCCCCGGTCCTCTAGGTGCTCGATGATGCGGGAAGCGAGAATCTTCTCGAAAAACTTCCCGGCTTCATCGAGCAGCACCACCGGCCGATACCCAGTCGGGGAATCCGCGGGGCGGCTCTCCTTCCTTATCAGGCAGAGCCTGCCTACTTTCCACCGACTGGGGAAGCGGCCCGAAGCGATGCATAGGTCAAGCACCGCTCGGAACCGCTCCTCGAGGTGTCCTAGGGCGAGGGCCAGAACCCTGCTTGGGACACCGTCCGGTCCCGGCGCCTTCTTTTTGCGCCGTAACCGGTCCCTCACCATGTCGAATTCCACGTTCGACACGGGAGGGATGGCGGCAGCCACCTCCACCGGAGGAGTATCCGGGGGGACCATTCTGGGGGGCTGGAACGGACCGGGGTCGGGGAACAGAGTCCCCAAAACCCGATCTAGTAGCCCCCTATCCATAGCGGAGGTAGGGGGAGTGGAGGATTTGAATTTCCCCCTCACCATCCGGTACGGACGCCCCCACGGATCATCGTCCAGAAGCCGTATAAACGACTCCCTGGACTCCTCTTTGGCCCTGCAGATTTCGTTCCGCAGGGCCTTCTTGGCTGCCGCATACACCCGACGAAGTTCAGCTTCCTCGTCGGGTGTAGTTCTAGCGCGCCTACGACACCGCACGTAGGCGCGCCTGGCCCTCATGCTGGTGGTACGCAGATCCGCAATTACCTGCGTCCACCAGTACACCTGCCCCCTTTCGGGGCAGGCCTGCGCCCTAGGCATGGCGGCTTGGCAGACGACTTTCATGTCGTCTGCGAAGAGCTCCGCCATGCCATCGACATCCCCAGCAAGGTGCGGCGGCACTTCTGCCCACGCCCGCACCATCGCAGCCTCCTCCGCCACATCCGGGCGGAGCTTGGTGAGCGCCCATCGAGGAAAGGCGCTCACCGCGGAGCCCCTGCGGTTCGGGGTCCCGCGGGATGCCGCAGAGACCTCGTATCGGACGTACAGGTGGTCCGATAGAGTCTCTACATCTTCCTCCACTCGCCAGTCGTTGATTCGACAGGCGAGGGAGGGGGTTGCGAAGGTCACGTCCACCACGGACGTGCCCTGCACCCGGACGCAGGTAGGGGTGGAGCCCCTATTTAAAATCTGGAGCCCCAGGGACAGAACCCAGGACTCCAGATCTCCACCCCTCGTATTGGTGCGGGAGGACCCCCACGCGGTAGACCACGCGTTGAAGTCCCCCGCAACTAGCACCGGCACCGGGGCCGTCCTGCGGACGACCCCCTCTAAGGCAGCCAGGAAGATTTGGAAGTCCGCCCGGCTGCGATTGGGGGAGAAGTATGTCGAGACGATCATTATTCTCCCCCACATGGCGGCAACGTAGCCAGTGCCCCTCTCTCTAAAAACGAGAGAGGGGGCTGTGCCACGCGCCGCCCGCATTATGGCGGCGGAACCATCCGCCGCCTCCAACCAATTTGACGACTGTGGCGGAACGTAGTACGGTTCCGACACAATCGCCAAACTCACTCCCCACTCCGCCGCAGTCTGACACATGAGGTCCTGTGCCGCGGCGCAGTGGTTAATATTCGCTTGGAGGAGCTTAATGGGACCACTAAGCATTGGTGGTCTCCATGGGCTCCTCCTGGGCCGCAATAGCGGCCGGTCCTGCCTGTGGTGCCGGGGGTGCCGGTGACGCCGGGCTCCTCGGGGCCACGGCTAGTTTCACAGGGGCTAAGCGGCCCCTGACCGGCGGGGGGGTACAATTTCAATGCGCCCAGCTTCAGCTAGGCGCTTTGCCGCCTCCACCGGCACGGAGGCGAAGGCCGCCCCGACACCCCTAATCCCCGTGTGCACTCGACCCACCTTGATATGGTGGGCCGGGCACTCACCGACCCGCGCCAGGATTTGCCCCAGCTCCTCGGCGGAGACCGAGTCGTCCAAACCGACGACCCGGATGTCTGCCGTTTTTACGGGACGCGTTACCTTTGCCGCGTCCCCCAGGGCCTCCCCCAGCTTCGCTGCCAGTGTGTCAGCCTGGGACGGGGACGTCTCCTTAGGGAGCTCGATGATACGAGCCCCGGTGATCCCCGTCCTAAACTTTGCCGGTCCGATGCCGAGAGCACTGAGACTGACCGAGGCCTTCGCCTTGGTGATGGCCTCACTATATGTAAGGCCCTTCGCCACCAGTTACTGAATACCTAATGTTAATTATGGCATATGATTATCTATTAGTTATATTATTGAGAATTTTTTTAAAGAAAATTGACAATCTGGTTTATGAGTAACCTCAGGGGTATAAACAAAGTATAACACCAACACAACAAGTTTTAAATTTTAAAAGTTGTAACCGAACAGTGTCCAAGAAGAAAAAAATGTTACCAATCAATATTGTTCCTAAGCACTGTAATGAGCATAGGATCATTCAAATCGTGCAAATCTCCATAAGTTCGGGCGCCATGTAATACTTATTTTTTGAGTTAGCTTTAATTAAGGTTGATTAATATAAAGTGATTAATAAAACGAGTGAAATGTCAAAATATGTGGTTTAATCCGGCAAAGTAGACAAAAGGATTACTTTAACTTATCCAAGGGAACACAATATCAGTGGGCACACTGATTGCAGCCTACGGCTGCCAATCAGTGGTGAGGATTTGTATCACTAATATTATTGAACTAGTATATGGTACAGGTTCTTTGCACGATTTGATCGATAACGCACTCGGTAATTTACTCGCTAAAAGCCTTTACCTAAGGACGGTAGAATAATGTTTTATAATTCACTTATTTGTATGGAGTGGACTCAGCTGTGATATTCGGGGAGATCCCGCTCCGGAGACACCACAGGCTCCGGGCCACCGGACACTGGTGGTAGAAGAGAAGTCGGGGCAACCGGGTTCAGTAGTTGAGTCTGACTCCGGGGTATTCAATAATCACGGGGTTAGGGTAATTCCTCCTGAAATATTACACGAATATGTATGAGCAATCACTATAAAAAAATTGCAATACAAGTAAGTAGGGTTAACTGATGGGAATATTAGGAATATAATGGTAATGTGGTTTAAGTTAATTTGAAAGGTCAATGTTCACCGAATGGCTGGCAATCATGTAGGATAACCTTACAATTAAAAATATGAAATCTAAGAACAAATTTAAAACACTACCACAGGAATCGATCTCGGAAAACGGCAACGTACCTGTCGGAGGAAAGTGGGTCTGCCTGGCTGTGCTGGTAGATTGCTGGCTGGTGTCTATTTTAATGACGCTACACTATGTCGTGCGTGCTCCAAAATCATATGAACGAACGGCTGAAAATTTAGAAAGCAAGGATTGAAATATCGAAACGGCGTCATAGGAATAATATAATCATGAACATAACTTACGTAAAATGGGTTAGAGGTCCTTATATTAAATTGAGTAAATCCAACTATGTGGAAGATTAGGTGTTCGCTTATCGATGCTTGCTGAAAAGGAATACCTGGTTAAAAGTCTGCGCTGAATACGAGACAATCAATTAAACGAATCAAAATGAAGAATTAACCATTTCACGGTGTGTTTCAGATTTGTTTTAATAAAATAATTTAGGCTATCTAGCCAACAGGCACAAGCGTTCGACCGTCAACGTCAAAACAGAAAATATGGCTGTCTCGGCTCGGCCAGTCCACAGACTAACTATTCCGAGATAACATAGACTAATAAACATAGATAAAAAACCAAGTAAACTATAGATATTTATTGAATTAAAAGTTCCTGAACTAAATTTGAAAATAATCAAAGACACGATATACATAAAACTATTATAACCCAAGGCGCGTTCAATGTTTTCTGAATTTAGATAAAAACAGGTAACTAATACATGGAAATGTCACTAGATGGCAGTAGGAACCTGATTAGAAATTTCCTGTAGGGAAATTTATGTTACAAGTATTAAAAATAAGAAAGTGAGTTTGTTTGTTACGCTTTTACGCCTAAGCCACTAAACATATTTTATAAAATCTCTTCACCAATAGAAAGTTTCATTATTAGCGAGTAATATACCTAGGCTGTATTTATTTATTCAGAGATCCTTATCAACGCGAACGAAGCTGCGCGTAAAAGCTAGTACGTCGTAAAAAATAACAAGCCTTTCAGAAATTACGAAAATATTCACGAAAAAAAATATGGCGGTACGTAGTACAGTTCGCCGGGTCAGCTAGTAACAAATAAATTCACGATTCATGTTATTCTTTACATATCTAAACAACTTCATTGAATAAGTGAGTTTACATTTGTTTAGCTAACCAAAATTTGCCCGAGAACAGTGGGATCTGACCCTTCGCTGATTGGAGTTCCATCTTGAAGGGGACCCTTGAAATTGTACGTCACAACCGGACACGATACGCATACGAAATGAGGGGACCAGAAGGAAAGTCTTATTAGTGTATCTTGTTATGATAAGTTGCGGCTCAAGTGTGTACTACGATGATACAGTTAAATACAAATTCGTAAGAGCTGTATAATGTTTGTGAAAAAAGTTGATAATATTTTCTAAACGAGTGTTGTTATTATTGGTACTAACTAAGTAGTACCAATAATAGCAATAACTGCTGAAATTACACAGACATTAAAGCAGATTGTAGAAATTTATATACTAATTACTCGCTATTATAATTTGTTAAATATTTTATAGAAAAAATAATGAATAACGCAAGACAGTCTTTAAGCACCATTCAAATATCTGTGAAATAAAAAAAACATATTTTGTATTTTTAAGTAGTTATTTATTTTCATGAAGACAGTACACAGCTCATAGTGATCAATGTTTTTAACTAATACATTTTGACAGCCATTTCATTCAGCGGTTAACAATTTGAACGGAACAAGATAATAATCTTTGGTGCGTGATGTGATCCATCGTATTAATACAAACTTAACATCAAGAATCGTCGTGAACACAAAGGCAACCTTTGAGTTACTTGACAAACTCATTTATAGCATAGACTGAAAAACATTAACAAATTTTAAACACATGTAAACACACAGCTGTTGAGTCTTCGCTGGAGTCCCCACCAAATACTCGTATATCTTTGTCTCACACCCACCTACATAACTAATCATCTCATAAACAATACCTAAAATTACCCATCATGCGAAACCAGGCTTAAATATATTATACGGCACCGAAAAGTAAGGTTCCATAGTGAAAAGAGTGAAAGTTATTGAAACTTCCATCCAACCGTTTCTCATTCGTGAACATCAAACATGCGAACCCAAAAAATATATACGCCTACATAGTACATACACAATAATCCATGTGTATGTCTAATACCCATACACTTGCAAAGTAAACTCTATAGACATTTGAAACGTCAGAAAATGTGTTTTCGGACACTGTGCGGCATTCAATGTTACTAAAGACCACAGTCGGTGAAACCTGGCTGAAACGTTGGAGCCAAATAAGGTACAAAACGCGTTTTAATCCCGTAAAAGTTTTAGTAATTTAAGATGCAACGCGAAAGTTCAAAAGAGATCGGTGTTATTAGAATGTTTGTTGCAGACTAGCTGTCCCGGCGAGGCGAACTTCATATCCCCTTGACAGATGACAGATATAAATAGATGTAACGAGGATGTAACTAAATATAGAATCGCGAAGTGTATCGCCATTTTCAGTACAAATTACTTTTTTTTCATTTATTGACCAAAACGTACCCACGATATTTTAGTACGTACATTAGTACATACGTACATTACATTAACGTACATTAGTGTGTACCAATAATGAATATATTCATTATTGGTACCTATTACAAAAATAAATCTACATTAATATTTATTGCGACATTCTAAATTTGATAGATATGGGTTTGTAAAAACTCTTATTATTTTTCAGCTTTTCTTTAGGATTTTCCTTAGGATTTTTCTCTATTATTTTTATTTTTAAACCACCCCTGTGTTATGGTAAGCAATTAACAAAAAAATGTATAATAATAAAGCCGCTTTTGAGTTTTAGCAAGACTTACACACAGCGGTTCATTTATATATGTATATATGAAGAAGACGAAGAAGATTTTATAGATCTTGGGTGGCCTGGTAAATGTAGAGTGGTAATCGCTCCTGAATGTATGTGAAGGAGCGTACAGCAACTGAGATTAAATTCTATTCTTCACCAACCATGGCTCAGCAGTACATTAGTGTTATATTGATTATTGGTACCTATTACAAAAATAAATCTACATTATTATTTATTGCGACCATATTGCGACAATCAAAATTTGATAGATATGGGTTTTGTAAGAACTTAAATCATTTTTTAGCTTTTCTTTAAGATTTTCTCTATTTAGACCACCCCTGTATTAAGTTACGCAATTAACAGTGGTAAAAGCTCCTGAATCTATGTAAAGGAGCGTACAGCAACTGAGATTATATCCTATTTTTCACAACCGTGGCTCAAACAGGTTTCATTTATATGTAATTTGCTAGTTATAACAACATATTTTTCACCTGGGCATATTCAAATATTACTACGTCTGCAAAAGCCGCGAGCGCAGAAACAAAAGGTGAAGCAGACCTGACGTTAAATAATGAATCCGCGGGAGTTATTTCAGCAGGCAGATATTCAAGCTTGAGTTTTGACATGAGCTTTACCACGGGAATTTATACCCAACGTTTGTTCATCTATTTTTGCGTATTTTTCTCATAACTGATATATTTTTAGATGTCTGTGGATTATTACCAAATTTCTTGAAGCTCCATAAAATTTTAACTAACATTTGTGATATTCTCTTACAACAACTATTTTCAATTCTACACAGCTTGTTCAGGCTCTTATTTCACCATCTCTAATAGAGGCGACAATTGTAAAAAAAATATATGAAATATGTAGTATATTTTGCTGATTGTCGCAACTTACAGAGATGGTGAAATAGGGACCAGCTAGAATTAAATTCATTCCCCCCTCCTCGCCTCTCTTCGGAAATTTGGGTCAGATCCATATAATTTGTTGACTTAACTTACTAATGTTTTCATATAAAACACTAGCTGTACCCAGCTGTGTTGCAATGCCACGTACATACATAAATGCCATTTTTTTGCTAGGAACCCCCACGGGCGTCCTACCGAAATTTTATTACAATCTGATGAGTGGTTTCGTAACGCATAGAGGACAGACATACATAGTACATACATTGATTTTTATTTACATAGAAGACTAGTGGGCCCGGCAGACGTTGTCCTGCCCAATTCCAGCGCCACCTACCGGATCCAACTGTACGTTTAAACCTTCCTTGGACCTATTCAAACACACTCAGAAAATTTCGTAAGAATCGGTCTCACCGTTTCAAAGTTTTTGCGAGACTATAATACAGCGATTTATTTTTATATATAAGAAGAAGAAGAAGATTACCTTCGTACAAACATTAATAAAACTTAACAGAATAGTTCATATTTTAATTATATTTTACATTTTATAAGGTACTAGCTTTACTTTACGCAACTTCGCCCGCGTTGTTTTTGTTTTCCCGTGGAAATTTTATATTTTCCCGTAGGAAAAATAATTTTGTAGCTTATGTTAATCAGGGATAATGTAGCATTCTAATGATAAAAGAATTATTGAAATCTTTTTAGTAGTTTTTGAGTTTATTCGTTACATACTTACGTACAAATCTTTCCTCTTTATAATTATAGTGTAGATAAAAAAATGACGGGTTGCACTCCGGGAGTGCCGGCAGAAGTGAAAACTTAAGTATTAACGTTGTGCGTTTTGGATATTTTGGAATGGTTATGGAATAATTTTGCACGAATTGCTTTAATTATCAGAATAAAAGTACTATCTTTTATGTGGTAGAATACAATATAATATTTATTGCGCTATCGTACACAAACATGACAATTTATATTACATTAAAAAGTTTATCCCTCAGAAAAATCAACTTCCTGTTGTAACGTTGTGCGTACATAATTATATTTATAACTAGTAATAATGAATCAAAATATTTACAATTAAATAAAAAATATGATCAAAACAGACATTTTAAGTAAAAAACGTAATTTTATAACAAATAAATAATATTTAATTTATACTAACTTACCTAATTAATATTTACAACAAAATCAAATAAAAGCACAATTTAGATTTTTCCTAACAAAGTAAATAAATTGATTAAAACTGTCTCAAGTGACGTGTGACTTCCAGTACTTTTGCCAGCCGCTATTGTTCTCGGCCGGCTTACGTGGACCCCTCACCGTACCTCGACAGTTCCTGCGGCCATTTCAATTTTAATTGGCTACTCTCCATCCGTCTTACGAATTTTCGATCAGGGACGCGAGTTTAACATTTTTTACCCATTACAAAAAAAGTGTACAACGCCGCTAAAGAAGTTCTCACTTCAAAAATTAATAAACTGTGACGCGTATTATTCAAATATAACACGAAAAAGCCTCTTTTAAAAAAAGTCCAGTTTTTTAAAGCTGGTATGGAGAATAGGCGCATGAAACAGCCGCTTTATCAAAAGCCCTGACCTGTATTATTCAATTTCAGAACACACATAATGGCACAGATCGCTAAAACACACTTGTGAAAAAGATATGCTTTAGCGCTTAAAAGCTTTCAGAGTAAAATATTTTCATCGGCACACGTTTCCGTTCATACTTTATGAATTGAAAGCTTCATTTCCAGAGATTAGAGTCGCAAATGCATTGGCACACACGGTCAAATCGATTGGGCACAAGTGGCTCGCTGAGAACATGCAATGCGGTTGAAACAAGCTCGCCGCGCAGGGTAACTTAACAAGAGTTTTGTTTGTTTTCTTCGACGGCAGTATAAATTGTTTCATTATTCTTCTACACTTAATACTTGACCTGTTAATTCAAGTTGTTGGCTATTCGCAACATTAGACTTGTGATTCAATGGCGTAGCTTCTTTGACGTGCAAAAGTGATTATGTAATCCAATTTCAATTAACTATATTGAATTTGAATTAGGTATGTAAAAAACCGGTCAAGCGCGAGTCGGACTCGCCCATGAAGGGTTCCATAGGATTTATGACGTATTAAAAAAACTACTTACTAGATCTTGTTCAAAACAATTTTCGGTGGAAGTTTGCATGGTAATGTACATCATATATTTTTTTTAGTTTTATCATTCTCTTATTTTAGAAGTTACAGGGGGTGGGGTGGGGGGTGGGTGGGGGGGGGGGGTTGGACGGACACACATTTTACCACTTTGGACGTGTCTTTAATTTAATGATTAGAAACCTCAATATGATTTTTGAAGACCTATCCATAGATACCCCACACGTATGGGTTTGATGAAAAAAAAAAGTTTGAGTTTCAGTTCTATGTATAGGGAACCCCCAACATTTATTGCTTTTTTTCTATTTTTGTGTGAAAATCTTAATGCGGTTCACAGAATACATCTACTTACCAAGTTTCAACAGTGTAGTTCTTATAGTTTCAGAGAAAAGTGACTGCGGCATACGGACGGACAGGCAGACAGACATGACGAATCTATAAGGGTTCCGTTTTTTGCCATTTGACTACGGAACCCTAAAAATGAGATTATTTTTTTTCTATTTATTTAGGTTTTACTCTAATACTGAACTGGCGTGTCTGTGTTGTTCTCGATGTCATCATTATTTTCGATGCAAAGACCTAATTATGGATTTGAAATTCTTGTCTGTCTGCCATTTTAAAGTACTAGTTTGTTTTGTAGAGCCCAGTAGAGCCATTAGGTTGAATTTTTAACAGACTTCAAATCGAGGTTTCCGACTCGATTTATATTTAGTACTATAGTTTTAAAAATGCTAAATAAATTTTAAAAAAAGAATAAAATCAATAAAGCAAAAAATTTCGTCTCGGGCGGAATGAAACGTATCGAAACGACATTTTTTCTTTGTTGATTGTATTTACCTAGATACTTTTTAGAAATTGTGTCATGGTCTGTGAAAATATATATGCAATGTATGCACGTTCAAAAGTGAACTAATTTTGCGTTTATTTATCGATTGTCATTGCAAGTCTTTGAAAATAATAATTTCATTGAATAAAACGAGCAGCTACGAACTATTATCATTTGTCGTAATTCTCATACATTTCAAACAATAAAGATGTATTTGTTTGGATAATGTTTACCGTGTTAAAATATACAAACAGTAACGCAATAATTAATAAATATCGAGTGGGTTGAGCTTCCCTTTTACGAATAATTAAAGAGAAATCATTGTTCGCTATGATCCCACATAAAACGTTCAATATTGGTTTTATTTCCGCGGTCTCTTTTCATTTTTCGGTTGTTGTTTTTATGTAGATTTTCGTGATCGTAAATATCTGTGGCATATTATTGATTTCGTAAATGGTTATTTCAGTTAATTGGACGAGCTTTGATATTGTAGGTTTATACTACTTTATACACTGTACGATTTGTTAGTAGGGAAAATTTTAACTTAAGCTGTTGAAAGATTTGTATATTTAAAGTGCTTAATATGATATCATTGAATTTATTTGATCATTTTTACTTCAGTCTACATACGTCACACTGCTAGGCTCCAACATCTACTTAGATGAGAAGAAATTGTTCTCCTACATCACGCAGGTCAAACGGACTTATGTCTGGTTTTTTTTCGAGTTTTCCACATCTTGGCAGGACGTGGCATTATGATACTCCCTTTAGTCGACTTCTAAGACATATACGAGAAGAAAGGGAGCAACAAAACATGTATTCTAAGTCCACCGCAGGAACAACATAAAATATAATCATGTTATAAAAATAGCAAAAAGTAATCCCTTGCAATCTATCTCACGGTAGCGTATCCTAAGTACCTACCATGGAAAATTTGCTTAAGCATTGATCGGGTGGCTCGCCTCACTCAGAGGTGCTAAGCTCACAGTCAAGTTTTGAACTTTCGGATAGAAGTTCGGGCTAATATGATAGGGGGGTTAATCTTTAGTTTCACTGTACCGACATACGCAATAATATACGGAAAAAAATAATAACAAAAAATCCACTAAAAAGTCAAAAATAGCGTTAGAAACAAACAATCATTCGTTTATAAATTTAGATGTCGTTGCCAAAAGTTAAGGAAAATCTTCGCTTTCAAGTTACCTGTGTCCCAAGACAAAAGTCTTTGACCAGTGTGTGTTGCCAGTGATGACTTACGGAAGCGAAACGTGGCCATTCTTTTTTTTTATTTTTTTATTTCAGTTTTAATCACCACAGACTCGTGGTCCGTGCCTTTGTTATTTTCATTTTCTTATTGATCTATTGTGTTCTTATGTATTTCCGACTACTCTTATATCTAGGGTGAGTTGCGCATCCCCTAAAATTAAACTATTCTACATGTTCTTATGTATATAATCAAACATATACAGATGCCCACACATATATGTACATACACATATATACATATAGATACATACATACACAAAGATATATATATTCACATATTCCCAAAACATTATATACGGTACATTTATTTCTCTATGGATATATCAATTTTAACTATTTAATTAACTATGTCTATACTTATATCAAATTTTTTATTTGATATAAAACGTGGCCATTCACTATGGGCCTCGTCCGAAGGCTCAAAGTCATTCAGCGGGCAATGGAGAGAGCAATGCTTGGTGTCTCCCTGCGTGATCGGACCCGAAATGAGGAGATCCGCAAGAGAACTAAATTAACCGACATTGCTAGAAGGATTGCTCAGCTGAAGTGGCAGTGGGCGGGACACAGCAAGGAGAAGCGATGGCCGTTGGGGCCAAACGGCTCTTGTATGGCGACCGCGTACCGGACGACGCTCAGTGGGTAGGCCCCCGACAAGGTGGACCGACGATCTGGCAAAGGTCGCGGGAAGCCTGGATACG
This sequence comes from Schoenobius gigantellus, assembly GCA_963935595.1. Classification (NCBI taxonomy): domain Eukaryota; kingdom Metazoa; phylum Arthropoda; class Insecta; order Lepidoptera; family Crambidae; genus Schoenobius; species Schoenobius gigantellus. The sequence continues at coordinate 22,683,535 of OZ012553.1, read as the reverse complement.
GGCAGCTGAAGACCGATCGTTGTGGAGGTCCATGCGGGAGGCCTATGCCCAGCTGTGGGAGTCGTGCGGCTGACATGATGATTATGATTTTTAACAGACTACATTTTCTAATATTTTTAAAGATTTAATAGTACCTAGATCATCGCTTGGCATCGTCTTCAACACACTTGAAGTCGAATATATTTTATTTTAGTCAATACCTAATAATTACAAATCAAATTAAAACATTATGCTTAAATAGGGTTGCATTGCATTCTTAGTCATATAATGAGTTCTAACCTATTTAGCAGATAACAATATCAGCATGCAAATTTAGGATTGACCATTGCATAATAATTTGACTCAACTTAAATACCAGAATAACCTGAAATAATACGAGTTTCCATTATAAACTGACCTGAACAACTTATAAGAGCACAAGAATGTGACAAATATTAAAAGACCTATCCCCTAACTCATAACTAACAAGCCGTCTTTATCAGATCAGCAACATCAGATGATATCAGATGCGAATTTATAGCTATAGAGAAAACATCAAACATGTGGAATGTGCCTGATTTACTTGGGATATATTATAAACAGATCATAATTAGTGAAGTACGACCACCTTGGGAGCATACTCCATAAAAAAAACAATTTCAAAATGCCACAACATAAAAAGAACATTGAAAAAGGAGGAGGCCTTTTTAAGTCAGTTAATATGTCGTAGCTATTCCTACTTAAGCAAATTAATATATTTTTTTATCTTCCTAAGAAAAACAACAGCGTTACATAAAGAAGATAGCATTCAATATAAAATATGTTTGAGAATATAATGTAGAGCCAATAACATAAACCAAATCCTGTACATTTAGAAGAAAACTTTAAAATAAAACAAGCAACGCTTCGAATATTGAAATTGAAATGAAAAAATAGAATTTTAATGTACTTTGTATTTAAAATATGTTGAGAAATGTTGATTAGTTTTAACTGGTAATTTATATTAATATAGTAGACCGTGAAGATCTGATCATCATCATCTCACCTGTTACGCCCACTTAGGCTTACACCTTTCCTGGAATAGGGGTGTTTCAACCGTTTCTATCACCACACCTCTTCATATGAACTGGTGGAGAGTATGGGCCGGAAGGTATATTGTGAATTGGAAGGCGGGCCAGAGGCAAGAACTCTGTAACACAGGGAATCCTATTGCAGGTTCTACTCTCTCACGATGACTAGTCACACAATTAACTACACGTCATGTAAAGGCCTGTTAACCAAGATATTAGTCATTGTGAGCTAATTTTTTATCATTATTTATTTATTCCCACTATTCCTATATTATCACAACCTATATAACGTCATTATCACAACGTCCCACAGACCCACTACTAGGTACTGGCCTTCTTTTTTCTTTGTTTTTTATTGCTACTAAGTTGGCAAAGAAGCAAACTTACCTGATGGTAAGTGGTAACAGTCACTCATAATACATGTGGCTCTAGTGAGATGTAAAGGCACGGTACCCAGTAATTTCACTGCCATATCTGACCCTCAAACCGGAACAGAGCAATGCACGCACTGCTGCTTTGTGGCAGAAATAGGTTAGACGGAGGTACCCACAAAGACGACCCTGGTACAGAGTCTAGCTCCGGTCATGGCCTCCCTACAATCGAAGAAACACTTGAGGAGTAAGGGTCATTACACTACCATGCTGGCCTAATGTGGATTGGTAGGTAGAAATGGCTGTAATAGCAACCAGGACTTCAGGCCCAGGAAACCAGGCCTTCCGAAGCAGGGAGGAAGGTGAGAACACGAAGTTTTGGTCACCCATCTAGGGTCTAACCAAGGTGAAGGTGGCTCAGTTTTCAATATCGAAAGCAAAAGCGTTAGAACCATTACCGAGCTCCACATTTCTTTGTTTAAGTAGCTTAGAGTGTTTCCGGTAGTAACGGTAACACCAAATTTCGAATTAGTTTTAGACGAATGGTCAAGTCAATCACTAATGAGAATTTACTGGAGGATAAATTTTATCACCCCAGTTCTATACTAAGTATTACTGAAATAGCATTGTTGACTGACTACTGAAATTTATCGATTGGTTTCCGATAAACAGCCATTGAGACAAGATACTATAATTAGTGCATTTAAGGTTAAGTTTAAGTTTGGCTTTTCCAAGTACACCTGAATAGCTTGAATATTAATACAGTAACTCAAAGTTATTTTAATATCAAATCTCAATCCAACTTTATTACAATAAATATTTAATTTAACTTTATTTAATATATTTACATATACACACCCACATACTACCCATGTTTTCTTCAAAGGCTTCTTGATTTGGAAGTCTTTTACAGTTTAATATCAAACAAATACTGTGGATTTTATACTAGGTGTTATGTAGTTCCATTTAGTTAGATAAAGTGACTTCTAGTTTTTCTTAAAATTATTCGTTACTTCACTGATATCTTGCAGAGATTTTAAATCTCTGATATCTTGTATTTAAATAATCAATGATGTATAAAAAAGCCAGGATTTTAAGAAACAGAATTGATAAACAATGTCGTACAAATATGAATCTTATATGAATAACACATTCACCTTATACTGAGTAAATAGCAATAAAACCCAGTGAACAAACGAACGGGGGTGTAAAGGATTCCTAATATCACCTTTTTCACAAAAAATATTATCCTCGCCTAAAATACCCTTCGCAATGTCCATAAATGAACACAGTTTTGACATTCCATACTGACCGCACTGGGCCAGCGCTGTAGTAGACTGCTTATCTTCCGCCTCCCTCTCCGCCACACTGCGCGCCCGCGGCGTCTGCGCTGGCGCAGGCGACATCTCGACTGCGGCGACTGAGTACCCAGCAATGTTTTGGGAGATCTTGCATTAGGTTCACTTGGGTTTGGATAATTTTATTAAATTGTATTAAATAGCTACTTATTGTACAAGCTAAAGATTTTATAGATATGCGTCTTAATTGGTCGATATGGCGATGTATTACGTGACCATTTTTACCTATTGTGCTATAATCTGTACTACCTAACGAATGACTAACTGCTCCGGGCTGCCATTTTTCTCCTTTTTGTCGATATCAAACGTCGGATCCCACTTCTAGTTTCCTATCTAACCCTCTCGCTGCTTCTATCTGACGGGATAGATTTTTTACAACTTTATTTTGCCTGTCTGGTTTTAGCAAATCTTAATGTGTGCGTAGTCTTCCGTACCCATCATCAACATGGACGGGCTTTCTCCTGTAGAACAATGGTCCGACCTCCTATAATAAAGCAAATATTTATTCAAAGATTTTTTTACTAATTTTTCAATATTTTTACAGCATTTTCGGCCGCTCCATTGGATGCAGGATGGTAAAGAGCAGTAAGAATGTAATCAATTCCGTCGTTGTTGAGAAAATGTGAAAAACGGATCGTTATCTCTGACGACTTGTTTTGGAATACCCCATCTAGCCCACAACTCTCTCAATTATTCTATCGTTGAGTTTACGGAAGTATTCGGAACTTGAAATATTTCTAGCCATTTAGACATTGCGTCTATTACCACCAGATACAATTTCCCAAACAGAGGCCTCATAAAATCTATATGCAAGCGCTTCCAAGGACGCGCAGGCCACGGCCAGGGGCGGGTGGGGCGCGTGTCCCGGCGGCGCGGCCGCCTCATCCAGGCCGGGCCACCACACGTATAATCTAGCTAGAGACTTCGACTTCACTATCCTCATGTGGGGTTCATGAACGATGTCAAGTACTCTATCTCGACATCTTTCCGGTACAGTCAACCTGTATCCCAACATCAAACAACCTAGCTCCTCATAAATGTCCAATTTCCTATTAAAATATGGCTTTAATGCGCTGATATCATATTGTTCTGGCCAGGTATCCCTAACAAAATTCAGTACCCGTCCCAAAATCGGACCCTTACACGTTTGTTTCCTTATTTGCTCATAATCTAATAGCAAAGCCTCCCGAGCAAAATGTTAATAAGTTTGTTCTCATATTAATTCTGTACCACTGCGAATTAACTTATTTTAAGTAGGTAATAATCGGGACAAGCTATCAGTGCAATAATTATTATGTTAATATATTATATCTCATAATCGTAAGCAGATAAAATTATAGCCCACCGCTGTATTCTACTAGCTGTCGGTAGCTTCTATTTCCGGTATCACCTTAAAGAGGCCAAAGATTGAAACCAACGGTTTATGGTCAGTGCGTAACGAAAACTTTCGTCCAAAAAGATAAACATTGATGGAACTTTTTTATACAAAACACTGAAAAGTTAAAAATAATATAAGAATAGGTACAGACAACATCACACTTCTATTGAAGTCGGTGTCAAACAATGATCTCCTAGAAAGTCTTAAAATTTGTCACCGACTTCAATATAGAAGTGTGATGTTGTCTGTACCTATTCTTATATTATTTTCAACTTTTTAGTGAACGAAGTCTTTTTAGTGCAAGAAACCCTAATATAATACCTATTAAATTAGGGTTTCCCTCGATTTTTATGGGATCCCATTATCAGATCCTGACTTTGGTGACTTTGAGACCATTCCAGGAGTATACTCTATCGAATACAAAAAGAATTTTGAAAATCGGTCAATAATTGGCGGAGTAATCGCGTAACATATACACAAAACACGTTGGACACACGTAAAAATTTAATAGTTTTTCTCGATTTTTATGGAATCCTATTATCAGATCCTAACTTTGGTGACTATGGGACCACCCTTAGAGTATCCTCTATCGAATACAAAAGAATCATCAAAATCGGTTCATAAACGATGAAGTTATCCGCGAACAAACATAAAAAAGCATATATACGGTCGAATTGAGTAACCTCCTTTTTTCGAAGTCGGGTAAAAATATAATAGCGAGTGCCTCCCTATGAATTTGTGAGTAATTCCTCTCTGCATCTATCAAAGTGCGTGATGCAAACGCGACCTGCCCCCCTAGACAAGATGTCTTTCGATAATCGCTAACGCAATCGCTAAATGGACAATGTATGAGATTTGACAATTGCGATCGAAAGCTAAGCGAGGGCTTATGTCAAATCCCATATATTTTCCTTCTAGCGATTGCGTTAGCGATTATCGAAATGCATCTTGTCTAGGGGGGCTGGTGGGTTATTGTCTACGAAAAAATCTATCACGAGGATGTCTATCAGAATACAGATTTTTTTGATATCGATTTTCATTTTACCGAAAACTATTCCACGATTTTCAATATATATTTTTTTCAATTCATCGAATTTTTAATCATCGCTGTTTTATATCATCGAAAAACGTTTCTTAAAAAAATATTTTAAAGTTGTTTTGATTACCAGAAAAACGGTATATCGAACTTACATTTCGTAAAAGTATTAAGTTATCGATGAAACTATTCGTCAAAACATGTTACAATATGTATCGAAACCCATAACACTTTTTCACATAACAACTTTTTATCGCAGTACAGGGTGAGGAAGTACATACTTCCAGAGATATGAGCATTTGAAATTTGAAAAAAGTAACCTCAAAATTAGCAGTTTCCACAAGCAATAAGTATGTATAAAGTCGAGAATACACATAAAGTCATTTCTGGCGCTTCGCCGGCCGCTGCCACGGCACGCTCGCTTCGCTCGCTCGGCTCGCACGCTTGGTTCATGTTCAAACCTACGCTCGTCGCTTCGCTCCTCGCTACCTATTTTTGACCCGCCTACAGTTTCTACATATACCTATATATACATATTCAATAACTTTTTTTGAAGTAAAAATTGATGTTCCATTATTTTGCAAACTGAAACTTACGATGAAACAAAAATATGGGTAACAAAACTTTGATGCAACATTATTTCGATAAAAGTATAAAACATGAAAAGAAATAACGATGAACTGTGTATGTAGATAATAAATATTCGAGAAAACAAAAATGCGATGTAACTTAATTCTAGGGTTTGTTAAATATTGAAAAAAAGGTTCTGCGATTCGTTTTATAGGTAATGAAAATCGTTGAAAGGAATTGCGATAAAATGATGGATTCCCCTATCACGATCGCTTATAATTTGACAGCCATTGCGCCGTGAACATAAGACTCTGTGCCGACTTCCTTTTATAATGGAGTAATGGATGGACTGCGACTGTCGAATTGTAAGCGATCGTGATAGATTTTTCTTAGACAATAACCCCCCGGGTACTCGCCCCTCGGGCCGCGCTGCGTCAGCACCACAATATAGAGAACGATACAGTAGCCCGACTCAGGCGTGTCTTTGAAATTTATACCTAAAGCTGAACTGGGCGCTAGGGTTGGAAATCGGCGAACGTATACGTACGCGCCGCGCGTGAGCGGCACACGTGTACATGGAGCACGACAATCTCGGCCCGCTATGCCGTTCAGAGCATGCTTGGCGGCCGTGTAAACGACGTTTGTATGTGTGCGTGCGCCGATTCGTCCCTTTATATGGAGTCGGGCTACTGTATCGTTCTCTGTGTCAGCACGGTGCTGGTGCCCACGCGCCCGCTGCGCACGTTGCAATCTGCGGCGCGGCTGGATCGTAGTGAGCCAGCACGGGCGCGCGCACTAGACAGCGCCTTTTTCACTTCTACAAAGGACCGGTCACACTCGGAGTCCCAGTTCCATTCTACACCTTTGCGTAACAAATTATATAAGTAACGGGGCCAGCGTGGTACTCAAATTCCTAAAAACATTCCAAAAAAAAATTACTGTTCCTAAAAACGGTACAGTACCTACTTACATATACAAACGGTCAACGTACAACGACCACGCACAACACATCACATTTAACTCGCTTAATTTACCGACGGACATTGTTTCGCACTATTTCTTGCGCAGGGTCGATTAGAACTCGTCGCCAAGTGTTTTATCGGGACCTAAAGAGCCCTGTAAACGACCAAACATGTTTGTCAAACATGCTTGACAAACTTTACGTTTTCATCAAACACGACGTCAATCCAAATACTTTTCAAACACGTAGTTCGTTTGTCAAACGCGTCAAACACAACTATAAACGAACAAACACGTTTGTGAAACACGTAAATTTGACAAACATGTTTGATCGTTTACAGGGTACTTAAGGGAGTGTCCGGGGAGGTGCTACGAAACATACAAGTTTATTTTTTAATTATCACAAAAAAATTGTGTGCTTGTTCAGACAAGCAGACAAGCAATTCACCATGGGACCAACTTTGAAATCGCAAAAAAAAATCTGCTGTTCCATACAAATGTTCAACATTTACTGAACCTAGATGTATGAAACAGCTGATTTTTTTTGTGATTTCAAAGTTGGTCCCATAGTGAAAGTTGTTCAGTTTGCTTGTCTGAACAAGCTCCCTAATTTTTTGTGATAATTAAAAAATAACCTTGTATAAGGTAACGCGTGTGTAGTCTTTAGTGGTTTATTCCATGCTGCCAGTCGATACAAAGATCAAACTACCCTAAAGTTCATATACATAATATTTATTAATGTAGGACTATCTACATTACAGTGACAGTCGCACCGAGTCCCACACTACTTCAATACGTATCACACTACTTCAGTATATGAATTCAGTTCGTATTGTTTTATTCCCAAGCACGTATTGAATTTAAAACCATTTGAATATTAATAACTCTTGAACATTGTGGTACCCAAATTTTAAATAACAAACGTACCTAATGTTGGCCAATAGGTTTTATTTACCTATTTAGCTGAAGCAGGTACTTTTTTTGTAATACAAGCACAAGATAAATTGTACATTCAAACATGCTTTGGCTAATTCGGTCCTTAAAATTTAAGTTGGGTTTCTGGACTCTGGCCAAAGAAAGAACGCCTCTTATATTGACTGTGCAAAAATTTATGTACTTAGCCTTAGAGTACGGAGCAGCCTTAAAATCAGTTTTCTATTTTTAAAGTAACGTATATTTTGTGAGCATCAAAGAAATATATTATGTCTAAGTTCTGGCTTTCCTCCAAAGCTATTGTTGGTGCATTTCTTATTTACATCGGGTCATTTTAAAATTTATGCAACTTTCTGTAAGGATAAACTATTTTGTTACAGTATTATGTAAGCATTATTATGATGAATGCAACTTTACTTCTACTTGATGTAGAGAATAAATTTCTTGGTTCTATTTTGTGTTTTGGGTTAAATTTGTAAAAAAAAACTTTTGCTATTCTACAGTGTAACAAAAACCCTGTGAACTATTAAAGGGGTGTTTTTATATGTCTACTTATAGGCTAACTAAAAATAAATTACAATATTAAAATTGAGATTTTTGAAAAAAGAATGTTTCTGAGATCAGTATTTCGTACAATTAATCAGTTATTGGCATAGAAGAGGGGAGGCCTCCGCCGCCGGCGCACAAAGAGTTGATCAATCAGTGTTACCTTTAAAATATTATTGGCTAGCTGTGCCCGCGAACTATGTTTCGCCTTAAAAGTTCAAAAAAACTGTAGATCTACTTTCCTGCTGGAACTACTTACTTTTCCGGGATAATAAGTAGCCTTTATGTTAATCCCTGCGTCGTAATCCGTCTACCTACAAAATTTCATCCAAATCCATTCAGTAGTTTTTGCATGAAAGAGTAACAAACATCCATGCATCCATCCATACTCACAAAGTTTCGCGTTTATAATATTAGTAAGGATTTAATAGGTATTGGACTAATCGTATGTTAACAAAAATGGGTCCGAGCAACACAGAGACCTGCAGGGCCTGCAATGAGGAAGAGGAGAGCAACGGAACAGATATTGTGTCACTTTGATTCTCTAACTCATAGGATAATGACTCTCTTCGGGGTTTGATATCCAAACCCGAAGACTTCAAGGCTATCCCACCCGGACCAATAGTGAGACTTATGAGTGAACTTAATTGGTCCATAAGTGGTGATAGCAACTATTAAATAAAGAAACTAGGGCAGCACAAAAGATCCTCAGGGGTCAAAGTGCAGGGCCCTCAAGGGCCCCCATACTATAATATATGTATTGGAACGAAGTTTGTTATGGGACTTTGTGGTGACAGGGGCTAGCCGACCAAAACTGTACGTTACAAAAAAGGTTACGTTAAAAAGCGTTATTAAATAACTTAAAAACAACGCATCGACGATGTGTTTTTTTAGACAATTTTCTAGAGAATCGATTGAGATTTTTAAATGAAAGCCATATTGAACCTAAAACAGAAAAAATGTGCTCTTGAAATATAATAAATTAAACAAAATACTTCACCTCACGGTTTTTTTTTGTTTTATTGAAGAGTTTTTAAAAATGTCATACATAAAAACCATCGTATAATAAGCATATGCTCCTAAACAGAGTTTTTGTTATTCACTGTACTATATTGCTAAGCAACAACATACAACAAGAAATTTTAATAAAACCAATCCAAGTAATGGCTTTATTAAAATATTTTAAGTATTTTTATTCTATTGAATTTACTGTCACGAGTCTTTATGTAAGATGCTTGAATGAAGAGTTAGAGCCTAATCTAGTTTCACGGGCGTTGTAGACATTACATAATATTATGTATTATGCAAATTTAGACAAAATAGATTTATATACCTACAAAAAATATTGAATTATATGAGTATTTAATTCAAGCGACGAGCATCAAACAGGTAAACTTTGTTGCATATAATTATGTAATGTAGACTTAAAAGAGATATTTATCGATATATGTACATAAAAGTATATAATACAGAAAAGTTTTTATTAACTAATAATTATTTGTTGGGCGGCAAAAAATCCAATTAAGCAACTGACGTAACTAGACATTTTGTTAATCTTCGTTCTATTTCTTCGCTATATTACTTTTCGTTATCAAAGATCACGGCACAATAAAATTTTTCAATATCTTATTTTTCATCTGAGCTTCGTGAAGTATTCAAAAGCGTACGAGTAACTGGAAAGTGATAACAAATAGCCGAACTTGGTCGGTGTATCAGAAGACGATGAAACTTTTACTGCTCGGAGAAATGGTTTGGAGTATTTTTAAAACAAACGTCCTATAGGAATTTTCACTCGATGAAGTACGAGTAATTTCGACAAATTTATTGAGAAATGCTTTTTAAATTTAATTCTGAAAACTTCGAACAATTCACAAAGCATCCATTACATCCTATTAATAAGGTGAGACGCGGCCGCTTTCACTGGATCTTATTAGAAGACTCAAAGGGCAATGGAGAGGGCTATGCTCGGAGTTTCTCTACGCGATCACAACAGAAATGATGGGATCCGTAGAAGAACTAGAGTTTACCCAAATAGCTCAAAGAATGGTAAACCTTTAAGTGGCAGTGGGCAGAACACATCGCTCGCAGCACTGACGGCTGTTGCAGCGGAAAGGTCCTCGTGTCGACCTCGTACCGGGTTGTTGCAGACGCAGTGTTGGGTAGACCCCGCACAAGGTGGACCGACGATCTGAAGTCGCAGGAAGAGTGAAGGTCGCAGGAAGCCGCTGGATGCGGGAGGCGCAGGAGCGATCGCTTTGGAGATCCCTGGGGGATGCCTATATCCAATGGGCGATTCTTGGCTGAGTTAATGATTAATGATGATATGAAAACTGTCCAAGTGAGAGTTGGACTCGGGCACCGAGGCCATAGAAACTTCTACTTCGGATTCGGACAAACGTTTTTATACAATTCAATTGATAAACAAACAAACTGTCCACCTGATGGTAAATGGATTTGTTGTTTTTAGAAAAAAGACACAAAATAATCTTGAAAGTGAGTACAAGACAAATAAGACAAAACCTCTTCACTACTGTAAAATTCTCTGAGAAAAATATGACATTCCATAATCAAATTCGCAATTCTGGACAAATTACCTTTGTTATTCGTACCCAGCTCTCGTAAAAGTTAAATAAATCGTAGATACGAAAATAATTCACTTCTCTTAGGGCCGTGGAAAGAAAAAGAGTGTAATCTTATTAGATTGTTTACACAAATTCGTCTGTCCCCGAGCTCCTTGGATCAAAAGTCGGAAGTCGATTCGAATCATTGGCAAGCAATTCAGTTCACAAATCGAGGTCGATTTAATCAAGTACGTTGGATTGGAAGCGCAGTTATCTCGGTAAATTTATGTCACACGGTTGATTACAGTTTTTCAGTTCAAAGGAAGAAAGTTATTTGTTTCTATTTTCTACCCTGATAGACTGCTGACCTTTTGTAGATCTTTTTTCGCTTGCTCCGTACCCGAAGCGTAAAAACGGGACCCTATTACTAAGACTCCGCTGTCCGTCTGTTCATCTATCCGTCTGTCTGTCACCAGCCGTGATAGCTAGACAGTTAAAAATTTCACAGATGATGTATTTCTGTTGCCGCTATAATAACAAATACTAAAAATAAAATAAAATATATATTTAAGGGGGGCTCCGATACAACAAACGTGATTTTTAGCCGTTTTTTGCTCGATATTAATAACGGAAACAGGTAGAGGCTTGAAATATTCACAGAATATTTAGATTTATATAAAAAAGTTATAATATAGTGTCTGTGGTATACATAGGGAGCGTCGGTGGCGCCGTGGCCTCGGCACTGGACTGTGCCCCGAGTAGAATGGGGAGGCCCGCGATCGATCCGGTCAGTGTTTTTTGGTTTCACGAATTTCATATGTTCATTTATCTGACGCTCCTACGGTAAAGGAAAACATCGTGAGGAAACCTGCATACACCTGCGAAATAATTCAAAAGTGTAACATGTGAAGTCAACTAATCCGCACTGGGCCAGCGTGGTTTGACTAAGGCCTAATCGCCCTAACTAGTTATGGTAGGCTCGTGCCCCTCGGTGGGGACGTATATGAGCTGTGATGATGATGATGATGTTGATGATAATACAGGATAATACAGTGTCTAATGTTGTATGGATAATGGTACGGAACCCTTTGTGCGCGAGTCCGATTTGCACTTGGCCGGCTTTTTTATTTTATTTTTAAACCACACAAATAAAACAGGCTGTAATCTCATATGTATAACAGGTATAACTGAACGCCGAAATAACATTTTAGGGGCTTATATGTTAGGTATTAGATAGATCCTAGCTGCTTGCCTTATATCTGGAAACCTAACACTTTCCGAGTTAATTGACTTTAAACTAAAGGAAAGTTAGTAAAGGCAAAAACTTTCAAGTGACGACCATAGTCCAGCTGACTATGAAATTAAAACAAAAGAAATGTAAACACTAAACGAAGAAACAAGGTACACTCATGTAGGGCTGTCGATACTTCGGATAAAAAAATAATTGGTATGGGAAAAAGTAGCTTGATTAGCTCTTTTTTTTCCTACAGAACCTCCACTTCTTATGGATACATAGCTTTTAAATACTCTTTCGGTGTTCTGTTACACCCAGCATAACAAATAAAACGTTTACAGTAAGGATTCCAAACAAGTTATAAAACATATTAGACGCGTTCCATCTAAGCATACATTTTTAGTATTTTCAACATTTTAAGCGTCATTTCATTTACTTTTGACGCTAGCAGTGCTAGCATCGTATGTTAACGTAATACGTTCCACCAAGGTTCCACCTAAACAATATCTTGATTTTTGGGTTAGATTCCCTTAGCGATAAATAGCGCGGGTAAAAATGATAACGTTTCTATAAATAAATGTAAAACATGTTTAACATTTGATGAAGCGTGAAAAAATGGTGATGCTAAAATGGAAAACCGGGATTACTTTCGTAGCAAGGTTAACTTTAAAAGGAGTAATAAAAATTATACAATGTTGAAACTTTGAAAGTATACAATTTTAGGGTAAACTACTAAAACTAAAGTTGAATAAAATACACTAAACAATACTTTAAGCCTTAGTAAATTATTATAATCGCTATTTCAGTAAACAATCTTGTCTTGTTGAAGTTACGATCAACAAAAGTGAAACTTGAATATTTTAGATGAATGTAAAAGCTTAGTTACCTAATTCGGTTTTGCGGATATGTGAAAATCAATTACACATTTTCACACCAACTTCGGATGGCATTTAAGCAAGTATAGCTTAATTGAGTGGATTCGCCCACAGTTTGAATTAGCCTTTCAATTAACAAACTGTGCGGCAAGTAACTGTTAATTTATAAATAAATGCAATAAAGCCATGCGATGCGAAGCGTTGGAGCGTCGGTGGCGCTGTGGACTCGGCACTTGCCTTCAAATTGGGAGGCCGGGGTTCGAGTCGAGACCCGCCATGTACCAATGTGTTTTTCGTTTCGAATTTCATATGTACATTTGTCTGACGCTCCTACGGTGAAGGAAAACATCGTGAGGCAACCTGCATACATCTGCGAAGAAATCCAATGATGTATGTGAAGTCGACCAATCCGCACTGGGCCAGCGTGGTTGACTAAGACATAGTCACCTTAACATAGGGTAGGCTCGAGCCCCTTCCCTGGGTTGGGAAGCCCGGGTCCTGCATTGCATCGGTTGCCGCCAGTCGCTGATCCCCTGGATGCCCCGGGGGATCACCGGCCTCCCCCTTTTGGGGGGGTGAGAGGGTCTCGCCATAGGCGAGCAGGCGCCGATGAGGTCGTGGATGTGTTCATTCGAGTTCCCATGACCTTGTCCGGCAGCGACGCGGCCTTCCTCGGCGTGTCTTCTTCTGATGAGGAGGACACGGCGATGATGGACGTGCTCGCGCCAAGGCGTGTGTGAGGGGCATCGGTGGGTTTTAGTCGGTAGGCCGCGGTTCCTGGCTGGCACTCTGCCCCCAGGAGCCGCGGAGAGTTCGACATAACCCCGCGGCTTCCCAAGCGCGGGGTATGCGTAATGCATTTCCCACCAAAAAAAAAAAAAAAAAAGGCTCGAGCTCCTCGGTGGGGACGTTTATGAGCTGTGATGATGAAAGCTATGCCCGTGAAAAGCATGACGTCATTTTCATTTAAACAAAGATTTTTTCCAGACAATTACATTTTTGAATGGATATTTTAATATATATTTACCGACATATCGATAATATTTTCTATAAATGTCCCCTATTTGGTATAGGTATGTAGAATTGTTCATTCTCGTTACACGATATACTACTAAAGCTAACTATATCGCCGAAAGCATTCATTCGATCCATTCCGGACCAACACGGAAGTAATGTATCACGGGATACCGAGTCAGCATACGCAAGGCATACGCACGCATAGCTGTGCAACTACTGACTATATGTAGGTCGGCTATTACACTGAATTTCATAACGGAAATAGTGGATAATAGTAAGGCAAACATAGCTTTTAAGCCCACAAATGTGTGGTCGGCTTAAAAATTACGCATCGTTTTTAAAATTTTGTTAGTACTTCTAGTCTTTTCAATCGTGTAAAAACAACCGAAATAAATGTAAAAAATTATGTTGAGTTGAAAAAGGTTTCGCATCTTATAAATGTTCAGCTGCATATTAATTGTACCACCATTATTGTTATGTCAATTTGATATAGTATAAGCGTCGATGGCGTAGTGCGTAAGGCCGGCGCCTTCTAATCGGGAGGTAGCGGTTCGAACCCCGCCACGTACCAATGTCTTTTCAAATATTGAATTCATACATACGTGTATTCGACGCTTTTACGGTGAAGGAAGTCATCGTGAGGAAACCTGGCACACCTGTGGAGAAATAATTTCTTAACAGGTTGTGTGTGAAGTCGACCAACCCGCACTTGGCCAGCTTGGTTGGCTCAGGCCTAATCGCCCTAGTTTAGGGTAGGCTCGAGCCCCTCGGTGGGGACTTATATCAACTGTTGATGATGATGATCCGTTCTATCATCAGCTGATGGCATATATCGAGGATCGCCTAATTTTTTTATACAACAAAACTGGTCAAGTAGGCTGCCCACCTGATGGTAAGTTGCTACAGTCGACTATAGTACATGTGGTTCCTGTTAGATTTGCAAATCTATAACCCCTACAAGGACGTCAATGTACGTTGCCATCTGGTAATATAACATGTCAGGTCACAGTTCTCTATAACCGGAGTACAGCAATGCAAGTACCGCTGGTTGGTAGCAGAAATACATTGGGTAGTGATATTGCATTCTGGACACGCGCCCACACACAAGGGCAGGGAGAACACCGAGGGGTTTTAGTGGGTAGGCCTGGCTCTCTGCCGGGAGACCACACACGCTCGCTGTCTAGCCAACTGGCACAGTGCGGTCACACATTTCCCCCCGAAAAAAAGGAAATGAACACGCGTCTCTACTATTGAGTCTTATCGATACCAACCAATCAACTACCGTCGAACGATGTTCAGCCAACAAATCTCAAGTTCAACCAATAAAATAGTACTCAAATTTGATGGACCGTAGATTTTGCGGAAAATGCGAGACTACTACCACAATAAGTCTACTATTACTACTACCCATATCAAGTAGTATGACCTGGAATGGCCTTGAGAGACATTTTAGAGACTTTTATTATTACAATCATCCCTAAATTAGAACCTCTACTACGTAAAAGTGAACATCAAAATGATAAAACAAATTTGTTATTCTGCCATAAAAAATTGGATGAAGGAAAAACTTTATTTGGAGAATGTACGCCTAAGCCAAACCTTTATACATATACCGCGAACACTTAATGTTGGAGTATAAGTTACATGTTACTTCTATTAAGAAAGGGAAAATACATTAGTCTCAAGGATAAACCGAGGTTTTACTTTCACACTTAAGCACCTTTTTTGCGACCGGTAAAATCGTAGGCTTTGTGGCTTGCTTCTTCACCCCAACAATGCCTAGGCTTAGGTTATAATATAATATGCATGGATTTGCCTTTGGTAAAATTGGCTGAAATGATGATGAAAGGTGTTCTTGTTACTCCACAAAAATTTTTTTTGTGATATTGTTAATGAGCAATGATTGTTTGCAAATAATAGCAATCAATTTAATCAAATACAAATAAGACGTCAATTCCTATGGCGCTTTCTTCATTTGACTCAGAAAGCTTGTGTCATTCAATTTGCCTTCTAAACTCTGTCTCAGCGGGGTTACGTACGATTCTTTGCATATAACGCTTGAGCTCACTTCATTGTTATATCTGCTTTCGAAATTAAACCATATAACTGGCACGTAAGATCTCTTTATGCTTGACTCTGTGCACAGCTCTTCCCAGATTTGTTATTTGTACAGAGAGTAACAACTATTATTCAGGCAGTCTTGATACCCGGCAATCTCGGAACGCTATTGCTTTTTTATTTATGAATAAAATAAAAAGTTTGGAATATCTTTATGTGTGGAATGTTTTCAGTTTCAGACAACAACGAATTTATAGCTATGTAAAGTACAGAGGGAAACTCATTAGTAGACTTGACTGCACCTCTGTCTATTCTTGGCGCCAAGCAGTGGTACATGCATTGCTGTATTTTGGGTAAAAGGGTAAGACAGACAGTTGAGGAGCTTGGTAGCACATTGGCGCGTGCGCTCAGTGAACTGTTTCTAAGGTTAAGCAACCTGCCATCCCAAAGCTGTGATCAGTCTTATGATGGGTGAACAAAATACGAAACATCTCAAGCTCCTCCGTGTTTCGGAGGGGACGTTAAACAGTGGGTCCTGCGTCCGGTCGTGTCGGCTAACCGTATCATCGGACTATGTGAATGAAGGAACAGAATGTGCACTTGCGTTTGCGCAGTCACTTGTGCACTTTAATATCTCCTGCGCAGAACGCTATTCTCTATACTGTCCCCCTAGACAAATGCCACACGCTAACATTTCCGCAGTCGTTTCTTAGAAAAAATGTATGAAGATGACATAAGCTGCGGAAAAAATAGCGTGAGGTTGTCGTAAGCTAATCACTTTTCCATATATTTTTTCTGCGGAACGACTGCAAAAAAGCGTATGCCATTTGTCCAGGGCCTCTGTAGAGATTGGCCGCCGAGTCCGAATATCGGTTAGGAGGACATTATAAGAAAGATAGTCAAATTACTGGGTAATGTGACTTGACATCTTATAATGACATGTCCTATAGGTGACTATAGCCACATGCCATCAAGTGGGCGGTCTACTTGTTTGTCAACTTTATTGTTTAATAAAAACAACACCGGGATATTAAACTTTAAACATTTACAAAATAACAAAAGTTATGACAACGTAAAGGGTATTATGGGTTGCAACACCATACAAGATTGAAGGCAACATTAGCTGCCTACGGTGCCTCCTGTCGATTAACGGATGAGGCTTTGGCACCCCCCACCAATCCGCACTGGGATAACGTGGTGGAAAATATCCTTATTTTTGTATGTTAGATATAGTTTTTCTTTGAAAAATTATATATGATACTATACATAGTTGTTTATGTTACATACCGGTTGATTTGAAATGGGAGGAAAAATTAAAACGTAAAAAATATATTATAGACATAAGAACGAATATTTTATCTTATTGTTTCTAATCTATCAGTGGCGTCGCATACAAATTATATTTGAGAAAAGAAAGATTTTTTTTGGTATCTAATTCAGCCAGAAATAGTATTCTTATAATCGTGAATGCTTCGCGTTTCATGATAACTTTTTTGTTTGTACATAACATAAGCCTTATTAAGGAGAAGAGGACATACCTATTTTACATATATTTCCTGTGATGATACAGTAAGTACCTATTAGTCCTTTGATATTCTTTATTCAAATACTACTTCAAGCAAAAGCTGCGGGTGCTTAGATGTGAAATGTGTACGCCACGTGTATGTTAGGAATTATGGTATCTGCACTGATTTCAAAAGATTTACGAGATCGCAGGTGTTTTCTGTAATTTCGCTTTAGAATTGTTTTCGGGTTTTGAGTGTTACTTATGATATTGTGTTGATATTGCTCCTTACACACGTACTGCTTTGCAATTTGGAGATTGATTTACACTGACAAAAAAGGTACCAAATAACTTCCTTAAAAACTATCTTAATTTTTGATAGGCGTTAAAACATTAGATTTTTAACGCCTATCAAAAATTAAAATAGTTTTTTCGAAAATGCTGAAATGCAGAGTTTTCTAACTAGCCAAATTCTAAAATGTTTTTTTTATGGTTCCGTACCTCAAAAAGAGAAGACAAAAAAAACTCAATCCTTATAGGATCACAACAGTGTTCATCTGGTTACATGTTAAAACCCGTGGAGCCACCAAATTTAAATGGATATCAAATATAATATATTTATTTACTCAAAAATGCATGTAATGTGGTCATTATTTTGACAACCTTGTTTGAGCAAAGTCGACCTTGCCGTTCTGTTTCAAGGAACGGCCGGCAAAGTTTTGCTTCTAGTTAATTAATATATTTTTTATTTAAATTACTTGCTGGTTTTATTTAGATTGGGTACTTGCATTTTTGAGTAAAGCACTATACAAGCCTTAGCCCACAATGACTGCTTCGCTGGTCACGCTATGATTGCCTTGCAGCTTGGACATCATTGCAGCCCTTGCTGTCCTCACTGTAATGGACTTTATCTCAGCTCGTCCATCAAGTGCTGCACGCTGACCGCGCTGTGTCGGCCTTGAGCTGCGCTGTCGGCTATCATCAGCGCGACCAGCAAAGTAGTCATAATAGACCGCGGCAGTAATGTACTAATACGAATCTACGGTCTATTTCAGTTAATAAAATCAAACTTGCAAGTTTTTTTTTACATACGACATGGAAGCTCTTTGTCTTCATCTCATCTGACGTTAAGTGACGATATGCATGCCGAAGGTGCAAGCAATCTTCGCCTGGACTCCTCGACATCTGAGGAACTGGCTAACTTACCTCTTACTGTCGGAACACAACAATGCTGTTAACATTGTTATTATGGTAATAAATTTAAGTAAGACGGTAGTAGCTAGCCAGGTGAGCTCTGAAGCCCTACAACCAACCAAACCGAGCAGAAAATTTCTACCTCCATGGGGAATCGAACCCCGGACCTCCCGATCAACACCTGGTAGTCTAGTGGTGGTGGTCTAGACCACGGAAACGTCAACATAAAAGTACAAAGTCAACGTATTCAAAAGATAATATGACCGTTCATGCCATGACGCATTTATGTTTGCACATTACATGACCCGTTGACCTAGAATCATGAAATTCACCAAGAAGCACAAATGTATTACCGGCTACCGTACATTTTATGGAAAAAATCTCAATACCGTAAATATGATGAACACTCAGTGCGCGAGTCCAACTTGCTCTCGGCCGATTTAGTAAGTTTATATAATAGCTCTCTTCAAATTTTAATTGAAAATATTGGTAAACGATATCCATGGACAAAAAAAGATAATCAACGATGCTGGAAAATGATGATACAATTTGTCGCCTCACTTCTATTTAAGGAACAATTAAAAGTAAAGTGATACAGGCGGAGTTCACATGCTCTTAACTTGAAACGAATCAGTTTCGCAGTATAAATTAATCAGCTTCGGAGTTGTTCTATCGAATAAGCTCTTCTCTAGGGACGTGACGGAAATGTTTATACCACTCGATTTCTTCGTGTTCTCTTGTTAATCGACTTGTAATTGGAAAGAATCTAATACTTAGTGCAAGCGCTTTTTCGTTACTGCCTTTCTTAGTGATGTTTCTGAACAGTTTGATACCGCCACTTTTTATGTATGTTACATCTGATGATCTCGGACTCGGCACTGGCCTTCTAATTAGAAGGCTTCGATCGAAGGGTTGGATCCTTGCATGTACTAATGTGTTTTCTCATTCTTCGAATTTTATATGTACAGTTTATCCGATGCTTCTACTATGAAGGAAATCATCGTGAGGAAATTTGCATACCTTGGCGAAGAAATTCAAAGGTGTATGTGAACTCGACCAATACTCACTGGGCCAGTGTGGTTGACGACGGCCTAAACAAAACACCCTAACTTTGGGTAGACTCGAGCCCTTCAGTGGGGCTATATGAGGTGTGATGATGGTCTGATGATCTGCTCTTGCATTTTTGATTGAATTGTGCATCAAACAACTTTTATAGTGTCGAAAACTTTTTATATTGTTAAGGTCAGCAAACATAGTATTTTATATTGTGACACTCTACAAGGACCAGCACGCATTCAATATGTTCCACTATTCCCAAATCCGAGAATATTAATTGACTGATTTTATTGACTGACAACTAAATTGACAAACAAGCTAGCTGCTCATCTGATGGTAAGTGGCTACAGTCGCCAATAGTACATGTGGTTCCTGTGGCAATACTTGCAAATCTACAAACCCTGCAGGTCGCCAATGTACGTTACCAACTTATGACATAAGCCGTTACGTTACAGTACCCAATAATTTCACTGCCTGCCTTACCCTTCAAACCGGAACACAGCAATGCAAACAATGCTGCTTGGTGACAGAAATAGAAGAAGACTCTGAGACAGACTATTCCTCTTGTAATTTGACTGAAGTCCTATCCAGTTTAGTCCAGTTATCCTGTTTCTTTGAGAATACCATTTAGCTGATAATAAAAAAGTTTAATATAAAAGACCGTATCTATATACTCTCCCAAATCTGACTCTGTACCAGGGTCGTCTGCTTAGGTACCTCCGTCTTACCTATTTCTGCCGCAAAGCAGCAGCGCTTGCATTGCTGTGTTCCGGTTTGAAGGGTAAGATATGGCAGTGAAATTACTGGGTACTGTGACTTTACATCTTGTGTCACAAGTTGGCAACGTACACTGTGGTTCTTGTGGGGGTTGCAGTTTTACTGCGAATCTCACAAGAGCCACATGTATTATAGGTGATTGTTACCACTTACCATCAGGTGGGCAGTTTGCTTGTTTGCCAACTTTCTGCAATAAAATAAAAAAAATTACCTCTTGAAAGCCCTTACCGAATATCGGTTAAGAGGACATTATTATTATTATCTGTTTCTAAGGTAATAACACATTTTTAGGAAAATGTATCGATATCGGTGTAAGCATGTTATAGAGATTTATTATATATTTTAAAACTCGAAGCTATCTTTTGCTATAGCCTTCCATTGCTGTAATAACCTCAACAGTTAACGCAAAATGTTTTGTGTCCTATTTGTATTTTAGGTAAACATGCGAAAATCATTTCAATCGGATAATGGTAAGAAACGTGTAAAAAATCAAAGGGGGGGGGGGGGAGCTGGTGTAAGGGGTTCCGAATTTTATCTAACGAAACCCAAGTCAACCTCACCTGCACGCGGTGTATCCTGCTGTTCAACAGACGAGGCTCTGGCGCACCCCACCAACCCGCACTGGGCCAGCGTGGTGGGAGAAGGCCCAAAACCCCCCAAATGAAAAATCGAACCAACCAAAGGTCCCAAGTGCCCGGCGGTTCCGAAAACCGTGCCGGCGGTGACGGTCGTCAACCCGGCGTTGGGACCTGGGGTGCGAAGAATCCTCGGGCGGCGAAAACCCCCCGTCAAACGACCTTGGCCCTGGCAACGTACAGCGCACGTACACTGCGGACCGAGGAGAAGCTGCTGGAACTAGAGAGGGAATTGAGCAGGATTCGTTGGAGTATTGTGAGACTATCTGAGGTCCGAAGAGAGGGTGAGGATGCGATGGTCCTTAAATCCGGCAGCCAGCTTTATTTCCGGGAGGGCGAAGAATTGTCCCAAGGTGGTGTCGGTTTCATAGACCACAAGTCTCTCGTGAACAGCGTGGTACAGATCGGAAGTGTGTCGAATAGGGTGGCGTACCTTATACTCAGAAACACCGAACGGTATTCGCTGAAGGTCATACAGGTCTACGCCCCGACCTCGACGCACCCCGACGAGTAAGTGGAAGCTATGTATGAGGATATTTCTCGGGCAATAGATGCTTTCAAGACTCACTACACCGTTGTTATGGGAGACTTCAACGCAAGGCTAGGCAAGCGGGGCGATAATGAGTTGAAAGTGGGGCAATTTGGAGCTGGAATCCGGAATTTCCGAGGTCAAATGCTAGCTGACTACATGGAGAGAGAGGGAATCTATATGATGAACTCTTTCTTCAAAAAACGGCTGCATCGAAAATGGACCTGACAAAAAATGAGATTGAATTCATCATGTCGACTAAGACCCGCATATTCAATGACGTCTCAGTGATCAATTCGTTTAACACGGGGAGCGATCACCGAATGTTACGAGGCGCATTGAATCTTAACATAAAAGCGGAAAGGTATCGACTGGTGAAGTCTGCGCTCCGTCCCGAAGCCATCTAGATCAGGGTCGGGTCGATCAGGGTTGTGGAAGCTGTCCTTACGGTGGGTGCAAAGTTTTGCAAACCCAGCCGTACTAAGCAACGAAGTAAGATCTCGGAGCCGACAGCTAAGCTGATGGAGGAAAGGCGTGGAATGGGTCGGCAGTCTTCTGAAGATGCTCGTCGGCGACTCAACAAACAGATCTCTAAGTGCCTGATTCGCGACATACGCCGATTTAATACGGAACGTATTAAAGAGGCCATCGAGCAGAACAAGAGCTCCAAAGTATTCGCAAGAGATCTGTCACTCGGTCAGAGTGTGCTGACGAAGCTGAAGACAGAGGACGGCAGAGTCATTACATCCCGACCTGAGCTTATGGCCGAGATCGAAAGCTTCTATGGACAGCTTCACGCAACATCACAGGCACCTGTTATTCAGGCTACAGACCCTAGAGCCAAATTGACCTGGCACTACACCGAAGATATCCCGGACGTCAGCCTGTACGAGATTAGTGTGGCTCTCAAACGGCTTAAACACAACAAGGCACCGGGTGATGATGGAGTTACAGTCGAACTCCTAAAAGCGGGTGGACTACCAGTCCGGAAAGCGCTGCAGCGGCTATTCAACTCCGTCATACTCGAGGGCAAAACGCCTAAAGCATGGCACAGGGGCGTGGTGGCACTTTTCTTCAAAAAGGGCGACAGGGCCCAGTTGAAGAACTATAGACCCATCACGCTCCTGAGTCATGTTTATAAGCTATTCTCGAGGGTCATCACGAATCGTCTCGCATGCAGGTTCGACGACTTCCAGCCTCCCGAACAAGCCGGATTCCGAAAAGGCTATAGTACTATAGACCACATCCATACGCTGCGGCAGGTTATACAGAAGACCGAGGGGTATAATCTGCCACTATGCTTGGTGTTTATGAATTACGAGACGTGGGCCGTACTTAGATCACTCTAGAGGTGCCAAATAGACTATCGGTACATCCAAGTGTTGCAGTCAAGATAAGGGCGAATGATAAGCGACGATGTTATTATTACAATGCGAGAACGGAGAAAATGATAATAATTGAACAAATGGAACTTGAATTAAAATAAGATTTATAACTTACAGGTTAATGAAGACGACAAGCATTACTATATTTTTTTTTCAGGAGCTTTTCTTTCAGGATACGGCGGTTTTGAAAGACACGGAGCTGCTTTCAAAGATATACAGATCTTCGAAGGACACAGCGCTGTTTTCTTTTTTCACAGGAATGACGATCTTCCAAGGACACGGAGTTTCTTCTCTTCTTTTTTTTTCAGGAACAGAGGATCTTCTATTTTTTTCAGGAAACAGAGGTTCTTTTTTTTTCAGGTAACAGAGGTTCTTCTTTCTTTTTCAGGAAACAGAGATTTTTTTTCAGGATGCTGGCTGGAGAACGAGGTGAGTTCGACACTGAGACAGAGTTAATTTTCTTCTTCTTTTATTTTACGATGACACTGATTTTGTGTTAGCTGGATGCAGAGTTCACAATTTAACTTCACTTTTCAGAAATACGGAGACGAACCGATGATACCTGATGGAGTATCCCTTAACGCTGCCACCAAATTTGTTATGGGTTATTTCCCGTGAGTCTTTTTAAAAAAAAGTTTATTTTCACAAATTATTTATTTATAAGGAAATAGAATTAACTAACACAAAAATAACTGAATTTGGGAATAACTTATGGATTGAAATTATAATATTTATGGGCAAGTGTCACCGGTCGCGCGGATGGAGTCGAACTGAACTGAAAACTTTGAAAGAGGCAAAGACTAACTAAGATGCTGACGTGCAGAGTGCATCATCCCGATTCTATACATAAAATATATATAACAGTACGAAAACGCCACCATGTCAGTCCGCCTTCAGGACCAAAACTCGAAACCAGTACGACTTCAGCGTGGTGTGTGACAGGTGACACGTTATATCGCCGAAACTGTTCACAGCTGCGTTGGAGGATGTATTTAAGCTTTTGGACATGAGGGGACTCGGCATCAACATAAACGGCGAGCACATGACTCACCTTCGTTTTGCAGATTCTAGTCGTAGTCATGGCTGAGACCGTGGAGGATCTAGGCACAATGCTCGAAGACCTCTATAGAGTTTCCCAACAAGTGTGTCTTAAAATGAACATGGACAAGACTAAAATAATATCGAATTCCCGTGTAGTACCCACTCCTGTGAATGTTGGAGGCTCTACGCTGGAAGTTGTTGAGGAATATGTTTACCTGGGGCAAATAGTCCAGCTTGGTAAGTCCAACTTCCAGAAAGAGATAAATCGGCGAATCCAACTCGGCTGGGCAGCATTCGGGAAGCTACGCAGCATATTCTCGGCCCGTCTACCGCAGTGTCTCAAGACGAAAGTCTTCAATTCGTGCGTGTTGCCAGTGACGACATACGGAACTGAGACGTGGCCGCTTACAATGAGTCTCATAAGAAGGCTCAAAATCACCCAAAGGGCAATGGAGAGGGCTATGCTCGGGGTTTCTCTACGTGATCAAATCAGAAATGATGAGATCTGTAGAAGAACTAGAGTTACCGACATAGCCCAAAGAATTACAAACCTTAAGTGGCAGTGGGCAGGACACATCGCTCGTAGGACTGACGGCCGTTGGGGCGGAAAGGTCCTCGAGTGGCGGCCGCGTACCGGGAGACGCAGTGTTGGTAGGTCCCCCACAAGGTGGACCGACGATCTGGCGGAGGTCGCGGGAAGCCGCTGGTTGCGGGAGGCGCAGGACCGATCGGTATGGAGTTCCTTGGAGGAGGCCTATGTCCAACAGTGGGCGTCTCTTGGCTGATATGATGATGGTGATGAACAGCGAAGTTGCGCCTACATTTAAAGATTTCATTTCTCTGGTAGGAAATCAGTGTGACAGTAGGGTAAAAGTCTTTAGGTCTGATGGCGGGAAGGAATTTGTAAACGCTGAGTTAACAAAGTTTTTTAACAGTAAGGGTACAGGTTACTCCCCCATACTCACCACAAGCGAATGGGTCTGCTGAGAGACTGAACAGGACGCGTATGGAAAAAGTAAGGTGATTTCTCCTGCAGTCGCGTCTCAATCATTAGATGTGGGCAGAAGCAGCTAGTACAGCTGTGTACCTAATAAATCGTTCTCCGTCATGGAGGTTGTCAGGGAAAATTCCTAAAGAGGTTTGGTCTGGTAATAAGGTAAGTTTTGTTTCGACGTTTCCATCTCTTTACAGAGGTATTCTCTCCCCATCGCCACATCTGTCTACGAAATCTTTGCATCAAATCAAATCAAAATAATCTTTATTGCATAGAATCACACATGATCACATATAAACGTCACTTAAAAACTAAGGTTACCGTGACCTCGGAAAATACGCCTAGTCTGAGAAGAAACCACAAGAAACTCATAGGGGTATTTTTCATCACTGACCAAGATGTGACCGTTTATGTCGCATATTTTCGTATATTTTGCGATTTCACAAGGGAAATAAAACCTAAACGGTCTTATTACAAAACCTACTCTAAACCTGTAGAGCTAGCACGAACCTTTGCGTCAAAGTATTCGTATCGTTATCGTAAATTGTATGAGAATTTTAGTTCCAAATACGCCCTGTGTGTGCGCTTTCACTTGTGTTAATATACATACATAGATAGAGACAGCGTCAACTAAGTCTTGGTCACGATAATCTATACTTCTATACTAATAATATAAAAAGGAAAGATTTGATTGTTTGTTTCTTTGTATTAAATAGACTTCGAAACTACTAAACCGATTTTGATGAAAGTTGGTATAGGGATAGTTCGAGACCAGGGGAAGGACAGGGTAATTTTCCTACGGGAACAAAAAATCCCACGGGACAACAAAAATAACGCCGGAGAAGTCGCGATCGGAAAGCTAGTAGTATAATAATTACCGTGACCTAGTAAAGTACTTTCCGTTGATCTAGAGTCAGGAAATTCGGCAATTCTTAGAGCATAAATAAGTTAAAGAAAAATCTGAAAACCATAAATATGTGGTTAGGAACTTATACAACGTGTCTCATATCTCCCCATAAAAATAATAATATTAAATTTTATTTAAACTATAAAAAGTTCCAAACTAAACTGTTCTAAAATTGAATTTTCATAAATTTGACAATTAAATATGATTGATATGACAAGTTATTAAGGTTGACACTTTCTTTTCGGTTAAATAAATATAAAAAAAATTATGGGGAGTTATGAGACACGTTGTATACATACATACTATATGTTTATAATTTATTTTTTTGTTTCAGTAATACACAATTATTACATAATAGATTATACAATAACACTTAGAAACGAGAAAGTATTTATCAATCAGCTTATTATTATTTTATTTTATTGATATGACATATTATACACATTGTGATATTGGCATTATTTGACGTTGAGCATATTGTTGTAGTTTGTACAAGTAGATTTAAATTGACATAGTATAGGCTCACTACAGTAACAGTATTGCGGTGCCCTTACAGTTTGTATAAGCTTGTACAGAATCTACAGTGGGCGAGTCCAACTCGAATTTGCCTGGTTTTTTAAGATAAGAAATAATCTAAAAAATAAGTATTTACAGTCAATAAGCCTTTTCCTGCGAAGGAGGTTTTTTGTCCACCAAAAAGTTTATCATTTAATTTGACTCCTACAACGAATTCATTAATTTCGAAATTATTCAATGGTTATGATAAATTAAGCTTACTTTTGCACATCTGAATTAAGGTCGTTCAAGGTTAGTTTATCTTTATATTGAGAACGAGCAATTGAGGTATTTCATTAAGATTATAGATTCGTGAGACATGATTCTAATTGATTCTAAGTGAGACACAGGGTTGGTAGGCCCCCAAATTGGATGGACCATCTGGTGAAGGTCGCGGAAAGCCACTAGATACGGGAGGCGCAGAAGCGATCGGTTAAGAGATTCCAGGCCTGGGGAGGCCTATGTCCAACAGTCTCTTGACTAAAATAATGATGATGATGAATATGCTACTGCACATGACATGGAAAGGAAAAAAATTTGACAACAATAAAATATAGTAAGGAACTTATTTACTTAAATAAGTTATTACGGAGTTCTCGAGACCTGAGCTTACTCGCACTTAGCCAATTTTTTTTATAGTACACACTTCATTTGGATTTAATCATAAGCTAATAGTAGAAATAGAGTTTGAATTTATAAGGATGTGGAAAATATAAAGCTATTTTATATAACTATTAAATCCTTTTAATAAATGTATATATTAAATAAATACACAATTGAAAAAAATCGCTAATTGTAATAGGTAAGTTCTTTTTAATTATGTAGTCTTGTAACACATTAAGGTGGCTATTGAAAGTATCCAAATTTCGTTCTCTCTAAAGATAAAAAGGCGAAATGTAGATGAATACAGCTTATCAAATAAAATAAGCTTAAAAATAATAAATGTTCTTTAATAGCAAAAAGGAAGCGATAACATACAAGGTGATATTGCTGTCTTTCATCCGCTGGGTGCTCTGCTTTTCATATCATTTCAAATACAAGTAAATGAGGTATACTGAAAAATTTTAAATCTATGTATTCAAAATACTCATAGAACGCGTGGTCATCAACACTTGGCAAAAGATTAAACGAGAATGGAGGTGAGTTATAGGTATATATTAACTTGGCCAGTGTTTACGCAGAAAGTATTAAATCACAAACAGGTATCAAACTCCGTCACTTATCAGAGGTGTTTAACACTCGGCGTCGTAAAACTTAGTTACATTATAACATTTTTGCCGTCGTAATGTGCGAAGTTTAGCAGTAACTCGGGCACTTAGTGTTAGTTAACGGAGTGTTCGTACAAAGTGGCTGTTTCTAAGATTCTTGAAGGCTAGGATATTACAGCCTAGCTAGACAACAAATGTTCGTCGTTTCGACGAGTATGCTGACGAATTTGGTAATATCGATGATGTTTTTTTTGTATGTGGGATTCTTCCTGCTGAGTGCGGGGCATACCCGTTAAACCAACCTCGACGTCCATCTAGCCCAGTAGCGGGCAAACCTTTACGGCGAGGGGCCAGAAAACGCCAAATAAATGAATTTTACGGCAGCCGGCTGGTGTGACTTACAACTAAAATACATTTTTCTCGGACATTTTTTCATAACTCATACTCGGAAAGTAGGTCTAAATTTGCCTGAGGAGCGGGTTGAAAGTAATACTTTTCAGCCCTAGGGAGAATTGTATTCAACTAACGGCTGTCAAATTATAAAAATACAATCATTCAATTACAGCGCGAATTTACCAAACAATTACAATTGAAATAACATAAAGTTAAGTATTAATTATAGAGTATTTTTAATGACTTTATTATAATTTATTTTCAACTATTTCTTTAAAATAATATAGTCAAAAGCAGAATTAGCTTTCTTCCATTTATTAACTCATGCAATATTTAAAGCTTTATTATTTATATGTGCTGGGATGATTATTCATATAATAAATGATATACAAGATATTCGTTTATGTAATATAGGCGAGAAAGTGGCAATCAGCCCCCTAACCATGATCGCTCAAAACAATATTAAAACCGCGCTGAAGAGAGGGATGGCGCTATACGCAGCAAGAGCGGTATCTCTGTTTCAATATTGTTTTAACCTTGCAAATAGCGCCACAGATCTTCTTTGTTTTTATGAGTTATAGAGTTTTGTTTATACTTCCGTATAGCAGAGATTTGTATCAACACATTGAGTTCTCCTGATTTAGATATGAATTTAATGCCTGATTTCATAAGAGAAGAGGATAAAGCAGAAGTTTTTGATTTATGTAAAATAAAATTCACTCATATTTTTTCTTTAGATAATTCATGTTTTATTTGTACTTTCCTTGTATTCGTAATGAAAAGCACAGTGTTTATCTCAGGTTAAAGACTTATTTAGTCTTTCGATCTCGTCTTGCCACAAAATAAGTTACTTTCACCCCTAGAGTAACAATGTACTATTTAATTTTATTAAGTGTCTCAGTTAAGCTCTATTACTTAATTGAATAGCTGTCATGGTAGACACAATATGTGAAACATGGAACTGTTTATAGATAGTAATGTCCTTGAGGCTTGTTGTTAGCGGTGGGATTACAGCTCCTCGCGGGGCGGAGTTGGCCCGCGGCCCATACTTTGCTCACCCGTCATCTAGTCCATAGTCAGGGTGATCCGAGATCTGGGTAACCCTAATTCTCTGAACTATTTCTCATCAGCCTACTGAATTATAAAAAGGAAGTTAGAAATCGCCGATACAATCTTAGTAAGCTTTTGATTCAGATTTCACCGAGAGTTCAGGCGGTTTTGCTTACATTCTTGATCCAGGGGCCTTACTGTAATCGCGCAGAGCAAGGTTAACAAAATTGAAACAGAGGCACAGCTATTGCAGCGTATAGTGCCATCTCGCTCGCACTGCAGTCTCAATACTGTTTTAAGCGATCATGGTACGGGGGCAGTATCGCTCTCAAGGATAATGTGGACATCGAGGAGGTTTAGTAACTACCTATCTTCAATTGTCATATAATCAGGTGCTAGGTGATGTGGGAGAATTTTGTGGATGTGGTGGATACCCTTATTATAATACGAGATGCTATATCGTTTTAAAGATAAAGCCATTCGTTGCATTGCCGCCTAACCTGATTGCATTTTTGTATTTTGATGTTTGTTATGGTCTTAATTCTTTTCTATCCGTCACTCAGTTGCCGATATTGAGACACGGTAAAAGTCTCGATGCCCGTTGCACCAAGTTTTACGTTATACGATTTCGTAAAAAACAACTATATACCTAAAAATGGGTCGTTGCACTATTAAATATATGATTCGCGCCGTACATTTAAACTTTTTAAACTTAAAGGATAAAATAAAACTACAATTGAAACTAGATTATGGTGCAATTCTTACGTATTTATATTGTTACATTTACGAAATCGTAAACCGTAAATTTGGTGCAATCTGCCGTAAGTTTGTGTAATTATACAAAATTTGTATTATAATAAGTTTTTGTATATTCCCCCGCTTCTACTATCTCTTCACACCTGTTTGGGTTGGCTCACCTTGTACATGTCATTATAATTGTATTTGCTATTAGATTTGTTTGTGTACAATAAAGTATAATGTATATTATTTATGTAATCAAAATAATTGAAAAAAAAAATATGAAAATTTAGGCAATTATGGATGCGTTTTATACATATTACACACTGTAATATGTATTTTGGTAATTTTTTAATGTTCATTATATCTCATTTTATTTGATATTCTATTGACGTAAATAAACAATTAGTGACGAACCTTTCATTCAAATAACAACCTACCTACACACTGCACCCAACGTCACCACGTTACACTGGCGCCCAACGTGGGGCCGTGTAAGACTCGGCTTGTATTATTAACACACAATAATTCGCCATACTTTTCAACTACGATATATTATTATTTAATTAACGCATATATGTACTTAGTCTGAAGGTAGTCTTCATAGTTTGGTCAAATAACATTATCTTAATATCTTGCTTGTCGGAAAATCCTATCAACTGTATCGAGAATGCTACGATTTACTTTGTTGCGAAGCTCTGCCAACACTGTAGGCTTGAAATGATAATTCATCCATCAAACTGGCATGATCGAGTGGCAAATTTAGCGGCCTTTGGGATCATGCTATAAATTGACGAGTCACTGGTGGGAGTTATAATCAATGTTAGATTTTGACATTGCAGGTTCATTAATTATGCATTATGTTGGTTTCGTTACATAAAACAGATTTAATAAAACTGATTTTTTAAAGTACAATGAGCTAAGATAATATGTGTGTTTTCATGTCTTTATTCATCTATTTGTTGCTTCGCTTTTTTGCGCGCATGAGTTTTGTAAATGAGTTTTGTGAATTTTTCAAGTGTGCCTGGATGGCCAATTCCGAAACTATTACAGATAGCGAAAACTATTTAAAGAGGTGTCGGGACCGATTTTGATAAAAACTTTGCATTAGATTTTTGATATTTTTTTTTCTAGCCGGGAATTGAAAGGTGTATAAAAAATACTTTCAGTATTATTACACCTTGTTGTTGCTTTGGCCATCTAGGCACTCCTGAAAAATCATCCTGTATATAAGATATAATCCTGGTTGTACGTGTTATATCAAATCAAATCAAAATATTCTTTATTCAAATATGACCTGATAGAAATCTCCTTTGAATCGTCAAAAATTTTAAATATATTTTAATTTATATTCAGGACATCTTTTAAACTAAAAATATGAATGTTCGCAAGAAACTTATCAGCTTTATTAGAAGTAACAACATTTACAATAAATTATGTCGTTACTATACATAGCTATATCTTTATTAAAATTGTTGTACACATTAACACGATTATAACGAGTAATGTCTACAAATTAACACCTGGCATTGGCATCATTCAAATAATCGCTGACTTTATAATAACCTTTACTGATAAGAGTCTTTTTTGCATTCGCTTTAAACTTATGAAAATGCAAATCAGTAACACTTTGTGTATTGATCTGGAGGTCAAGGGTTCGATGCACAATGGAGGCAAAAGTTTTTCCGATTTTTGGTTGTTACTATAAAGGGCTTCTGAGCCCGCCTGGCTAGCTACCTACTGTCATCTTGTCTAAGGTTGCGGTCATAATTACAATGTTTATAGCATTGTTGTGTTTCAACAATTAGAGGTAGCCAATTCTCCAGCTGCTGAAAAATCCAGGTAGAGCTCGCTTCCATCTACGGTCTTATTGTTATTACGATCAGGTAAGAAGGCCAAGAGCTTCCCCCTTGTGTGTAAAATAAACTAAAATAAGTATAATGATACAACGACACATCAGACGACATCTTTGCTGTTGGTGGAATATTGTACTGACAGCGGTCCTTCTAGTTATACAGGGTGTAAAAAGACCCATAACGAAGCCCGCGTCTACGCATTCAGTCCATTAAAAATGATGCGAAAAGAAATTATTTTTTAAGTTTTAAAAAACAACTGCTAAAAGCACTACGCGTAATGTAACGCGCGCGAGCGCTACGGATCTCCTCTCTGCGTGAGTCAGCGCTTTGTGGCGAGAAAAGACAGCGTCCGTTGTAAAGACATGTCGCGTTGTAAATTAAAAACTTTTATTTCCAAGTAAATAATGATGTATTCTTTGATGTTTCTTTGGACGAAAACTAACAAAAAATATACCTAACATTTTGATATAAAAACCTCAAAAAATAATTGTCACTTTGAACTTAAATTTATCTCGGTAACAATTAAATTGCCAGGTATGGTCCAGAAGACAAAAATGATATTGACGATGGATTCAATGCGTGGATTTCGGGTTCACGTTCGGTCTTTTTACATCCTGTATTGTCGGATCGCACTCTCACTGTTTTTTAGCAATTCTCAATAAGCTCTCGCAAAGTATTTATATCTATATACTTTGCGAGAGCTTATTGAAAGTATCCTTTTCATAAATTCAAAGATCACGCCAAAAGACTGCCATGAGTGAAGATTATTATAAAGGGAATAAATATTTAGGAGATCGAATAATAAGGAAATATAATAATATTGCTAAAGATTTTATTTTGCCTCTATTTTCATATTGTATGTTATGATTGGTAACAGTTTAATATATTGTAAAAGTTCTTGATTTGTCGTTGTAGCTACTGTTTATTTAAATTTGTACAAGTTTTGATCATTAGAATACATTATTGTGGTGGTTGCGTCATGCATCGAGGAGCAACGTTCCCTAAAGTTTCCTAAAAAGTACCTTAGTGGTTAAAGCGACAAGATGATATGTTGAAGAAGCGGGCTCGGTTCCCGTCCGAGACGATTTTTTCTTTTGCAAAATTATTTATCATTTTTTAATTTATTTTGTATTTTTTAAGAAAATGCAACTTCACAAATGTAAAAGAAATGTAGAGCCAACTTTTATATTCAAAATCGTTTAATCTAATTGGAATATCTTAAATATGTATTTTTATAAATATAAATAATAATAAACATTGTTTATTTGTTTTATCTTTGTTATACATATAATGACTTTTTCTCTTTCACTTCTATGCATGCATCTTGATTATGGTTAGAACGTATGTAACAGCTTAATTAATATTTTAAATATTTTAGATTAAGAATCCACTTGGAATAAAGATTTTTTGGATTTTTATCACGCGATAGTTTATAAATGTTTCTATATAATTTAATTTCACGACGAAATCGCTTCGTATTGTACAATCCTAATCAATTGGCACGCCTGATACCTTAATGTATCGAATTGACCTTAACATGTAATTAAAATTCAAAAAACATAGTTGAAGCATTCGTATACGGATGATTTATAATGTGAGTTAAAATATATAATAACTTTTTTCCCGGTCAATTCCTAAATCAACGCAGACAATTTCAGGTGTAGAGACTTATAGCTACTTATGTTGAATTAATATAGACTTTACCTATGAGAGTACACGAGATAAAGTTAAATTGCCTCTAACATATTCAACCTTTGAAGTTGCGGAATGTCGCATGTGTGTAGTTCTAACCCTGCCCTAATTCAGGTAAAATCCTCGGTTCACCGTGACAAAGGTTTTCTCGTCACTATCCAAAGGTATGAATCACAAAGCTTAATCCACCTAAGAGATTGGATTAGGAAACAAATCTAACCTATTATCCAACCGTCGGGAAAAATGTGAGCTATCTAGAAAGGCCTAGTAATTGTTTATTTAATAAAGCAGAAACATTATTCCTTATTTATTATGTAAGTTTGGTAACAGTTGCTACTTTCGCTACATCCATTTATTTGTGTTACATTATGGGCTCAGTACATATTGTTGCGATATTTTTTCCATGCCATGATGATAGGTAGCTGTTGTTTTTTGGCAATATTAGGAATCAATGACACTTTGCAAGATGAGTTTGTATGTAAAGTTTGAATTTATAAACGGCTAATATCAAAAACATAATTAATCTTTATCTATACTAATATTATAAAGAGGAAAGATTTGTTTGTTTGTTTGTATTGAATAGGCTTCGAAACTACTGAACCGATTTTGATGAAAGTTGGTATAGAGATAGTTCTAAACCAGGGGAAGGACAAAGGCCAATTTTCCTGCGGGAATAAAAATTCCCACGGGAAAAAAAAATAACGCGAGCGAAGTCGCGAGCGGAAAGCTAGTGATAATATAAGGATTACTGGCTGCTGCCCGCGACTTCGCCTGCGTCCTCTTTTTTTTCGGGGGGAAAATGCGCGAACGGCGCCTGCGTCCCCTTGGGAACTCATTAAATTTCGGGATAATAAGTAGCCCATGTTATTCCCAAGGGCTCAAACTATCTCCGTACCAAACATCATTAAAATGAGTTCGTGCATGGTTTAGGCGTGAAAGCGTAATAAACAAACTCACTTTGACATTTATAATATTGGTTACGATGTATATATCATAGATGTAAGTATTTAATATATTATTGTCACTAATTATATTTTGTATTGTTATTTCACTGTCTAGGCGCTTGGCTTCCCCTTCTTCATTAGCTTTAGCTTGTATAGCAAGAGTTATGAATGTGAGATTAGTACTCCAAGATTTCCTATGAAAATGTAATTAAGCTTTAATTAGAAGACACCACTAGCTGCGCCTCGGGTTCTTAGTTACCCCAGAAATGACTTTTATTCATAGTATACCGAGTATCACAAATATGGAAGATTTTTCTGTATATTTTCCACGGCGTACTATTTTGTATGTACTATATTTAATTGTTTTTTTTTTGTTAATTTTAGCTTCAATAATTGCCTATTCAAGTCTATTTTGAATACATCGCACATTTACAATGACAATGCGTTAAAATTGTTTGTGATAGTATAATGGGTATATGTATAATCCTTTGTAAACATTTATTTACGGCAGTATTTGAAGACGTACATTTGAGGCAGCATGAACCCTGGGGACAACTAAATCTGCGATCGAAGTTTTGTTCCCAGTGTTTGTTACTATAAATGTGAAAGTAGCCCCATATATCTATGTATTTGTCAGACTTTCACGTAAACTGGTGACTAATTTTGATGAATTATTTGTAAATATATAGTTTGAGCCCTTAATAAGGACATGGGCTACTCTTTATCTCAAATTTTATTGAGTTCCTTAGCTATAAGAAGCTTTATAGTTAAAGAGCTCATTAAAATTCATTACACAGGATACAGGATTACTTTTTTGTGCTTGTTCGGACAAGCAAACTAAACAACTTTTACTATAGGAAAAATCTTCAAATCGCGAAGAAAAAATCAGCTGTTTGCTTGTATGCATAAGCGCTCCTGCTTCAAAAACAACATAATTGTTATTGCCCGTGACTGGGCAAGAAGTGTAGTTTTGAGATTTTGAGGGAACTCACAACTTGCCACGAGAGAAGAAATAAATTATTGCTAAAATATTATGTAAGCGTTTTTTGTTTGTTGTATGAACTTTATCAATAGAATGTATCAGTTTCAAAGAACTATGCCGTTTATTTAGATAAAGATCCTTTTCGTGTGTCGACTTTTTCTAATCCATAGTAAATAATGAATTATTAATTTATGTAATATTAATTTTAAGTGAACAAGTATTTCGTATATAATCGCGTTTCATGAGTCATCAATCCATGATTATGGTAAATTTAGGTTACTTAAAACTCGACTAAGAAGTAAGTTATGAGACTCGATTTACTTTTTATAATAATTACACTACACCCTAAAAAAATAAAAAAGTTCTAAATTCCAACACCAATGAAATAGAAAATTGGATCAGTGTTCCAAGCTCAAAGCATTATACTAAATGGCTGCTGGACTGAGCAAACTTTAAAGATTCCATATTGGAGGCTACTTCGAGGCTAAACTCAATTTGCGAAGTTAAATTTACAAGGGGCAAACAGAGTGCACTGCACATTTCCTTTTCAGTAAACTATAGCTCATCTTTAAACTAAGCACACATACTTAGATTCATGCAATATTATCTCAACTTTGGCTGACTACAAGCAACTTGGCAAAACTTTGATTAGGGTCGAAAATTAATTCTCCCATGAGGCTGTCCAATCTTGTTTGAGCCTGGCTCAAATGTTTGCGGATAACTTTTTCCCAGATGTTTGCGAAATTATATATATTGCTTGACCAAATTGACATAAACTTCTTCAAATATCAATGAAATAGTAACTTTGTAAAAAAAACTGGACAGTAAATAAATAGTAAGTATGGCTTATTTTCACTAATACTACTTTTACTAATAATAGAGATACTGATACTTTAATGGTGTAGCTATAATTTGTGTGTGTGTGTGTGTATGTTTGTGTACTAGGCCTTCTTCTGACGTGATGATAAGTCATGAAGTAATAGGCCGAGATAAGGCCGAAGGTGGAAGGGAGTCATCTGCACTTCTCAACAACTGAGGAACTGGCTATCTTACTTCTAATCGTCGGAACACAAATGATAGCATATCAAAATTGTTATAATGGCATCTTTAGGTATAACGCTGGAAGCTATCCAGGGTTCAGAAACCCTACCACTAACCAAACCGAGCAGAAATTTTATCTTTCCTAGGGGGAATCGAGCCTGGAACCTGGTCCTCTCAACTACTAGATCAGAGCTGAGTGTTGTCTGCAGTTCTAAGCAGTTTTTCTTGTGAAAGTAGGATACGGTGCTGCTAGTGGAGACAGTCTTGCAATAACATATTTCTAGCTCGCATCTTTAATAATTGGGATATCTAAAATTTCGCTCATCACCACAGCTCACATACGTCCCCATCGAGTGGCTCGAGCCTACCCTAAGTTAGGATTTTTGGCCTTAGTCATACACGCTGGTCTAGTGCGGGAAACATTTCGCTATTTTACTAAACTCCAAAGGAGCTGTAAGAGATAAAGTAATGCATTTTTTTATCAATCTAGTTTTATCTCGGACAAATCTACCACTTCAAATTCCTTATTCATTTTCTCAACAAAGATCCCCAAATGCCGATAACTTAATTATCACTTACATGAAATCGTTCAGGGGCCTTATTCTGCTAGCGTCAACGCACTTGTGGCGTGGCAATAACGCTTCAATAGCATCGCTTTTTGGGACACTTATTGTTGGTTAACCGATTACTAATTAAAACATTTGTTACTATTGACTTATCATCAAAATGTAGTACGAATAAATTGCACCGGGTATTGCGTATAAAATCGACAAAAGTAGTTTTATTCAAACGCTATCGAGACACAATAATGACGTTAAGATTAGCGGAATTAAGCCCCTGTACAGTGGCGCTGTGAACTCGGCACTGGCCTTCTAATCAGGAGGTCCGTGGGTCGATCCTGCCAGGTACCAATGTTTTTTTCTCGTATATACATTTATCCGATGCTCTTACGGTGAAGAAATACATCGTGAGGCAACCTGCATACATTGCGAAGAAATTCAAAGGTGTGTGAAGTCGACCAACCGGAAGTGTGCCAGCGTGGTTGACTAAGGCCTCATCACCCTAACTTAAGGTAGGCTCGAGCCCCTCGGTTGGTACGTATTTGAGCTATGATGATGATATTCTCTTTTTATGATATTTTATCTTCTATCACCCTAATTATATCCAATACGTATTAATATACTTATCTATGGATCATTTCAAATTTCGTATTTTCTCTTATGGACTTCATAACTTGAATTGGCGCACACTCAAAAAGTTTGAATAATGAAATGAAATCTTTCTAGTTGCTGAGCACTGATTGCTTCCTGGCAGTGTTTGACTAAGATGCTGCTTACTATCATTAAATCGAATGAAACTAGATATTTTTATAGACTGACTAGCTGTGCCCGCGACTTCGTCCGCGTGGAATAGTAATTTTTGGCAGTATTTTGATTTTTGTAGGCATTTTTTTGAGATCTTGATAAAGCCTAAGTTATACCTTATATAATTAGCTATCTATTAGTGAAAGTCCCGTCAAAATCGGTCCAGCCGTTCCGGAGATTGGCGGGAACAAACAGACAGACAATTTTTTTTTAAATATTTTTTTGTTTTTGTTATTGATACCCGATATACATTCATACCCATTTTGTAAAAACTTCTTATTTTGACATTACAAACATACACTTCAATTTTATTTATTTTATAATTTAAGAATGCCGTATAAGCTTTTAGTTTAGTTATGTCCGTTTGTATTTATTTTTTGCACACCGAAAAAAATTTTCTAGAAATATAAAATGATGATAGAAATTAACACTGGTGGGTAAAATTACACTTGACTTTACTTCTATGACTGTGAGAACTATGATAAATATGCAAATCGCTTGCAACCAGCACACACTAACGTTTTATACTGCGGTGTTTATGGAGTTTATTCTCAGCTCCTTACAGTTATTCTCCATCCTCTTGTCCAGCAATCCACTTCATTATGTAATGGAATCTCCATCTAATCTTGTAATGGAAGTTGAGCTCAATCTTTTACTTTGAGTTCTGCTTCCACTTGACGACTCCGTAAAAATACAGGGGAAAGAAATAGCCCTTGCTGCAGGCGTAGCTCGGCCCGTGGACAAAACGGGACAAGAGACAAATAACATGTTTCTTGTCGCTCTGTCATATATCATAACAATGCCGCGAGACGGGACGAGGGTTAGTCACTTTCTCTTCTATAGTCCATGCGCCGTGCTAGGCCTATACTGGTTTTCTTGCTGGTTCTTTCCAGTACAAGGTCTCCCGCCGTAGACCTGTGAACCAATGGCGTAGCTTCGCTAACGTTCAAAAGTGATTGTAGAATCTCAATTGAATAAAGGATATTGAATTTGAATTATTTAAGCATAAAAGAGACCAATATACGGCAGTGGGATTCCCAATTTCGTGTTCACTTACTTGGTCGAGCAAATTAATGCATGAATCCATTACTGGCTCATCTATTACATTGAGCAGATCAATACCTACGCGAGATGTTTGACTTTTCATTGAGAATTTCCACAGCAATGAACAAATATTCTTATACTTATGTTTATTCTCTTTTATACCTACGTTTTATTTACCCATCAAAAGTTACTTGTCATTCTCCGTCAAAAGGAATAAGTTATTACCTGAATGGTTTTCTAGAGCACAAAATATAATTTGAAGTTTTACATAATAGTGTATGTAATATTTTAGATGCTTGCTATCTTTTTGAATAAAGTATTGCTATGTTTAAGAGATTCGATCAGAGAAGATTTCAATTATTTGCAAACTCACAACTTGTATCGAAAATCGTAATTTAAGTTTAAATAATATTGAACACGATTCCCAACTCTGTAACATTTATCAAATTTTCTCAAATCGGCGGTGATAAATTCCACAGAAACATATTTCCAATCCTCGAACATCTTCCAAAAGTTTAATGACAGTCGAAGTGTTTTATGTATTTAGTTTGTTTTAATTTTGAATCATCGTACTAAAAGCTTCTATTAGTACTTATTACGCGTTATGATAACGATGGATCATGTTAAGTAATACTTTTAATGAATTCTTGAAGTGATAGCATTATTATACCATAACACTATCACTTGATATATTATTTAAAAGTACTTATAAGGTTATAGTAAGTATATAATGATACAAGTGACCTAAGTTGCTCATTACACACGAGGCTCTGGCTTGCAGACCGAACCATAGGCAAGGGCGTAATTCAGCCGAGTGTATATTGAGCAGAGCTCACGAGTTTCATACGACATTTTTCAAAACATTTGCGAGGAAACAACAAACATTTTGCTTATATCATTTAATTATAAAAACAATTAATCACACAGTGACAAACAGGTAACAAAAACTATGAAGATTATGCGCACAAGGTTTTTTTTCACGCGCTTAATGCAAGGTGAGTAAACTGCCTACTTCAAAATCATAATGTTAATTTTTAAACATATTTTACAAAAAATAAAAACCGACTTCAAAAACACTGAAAAGTTAAAAATAATATAAGAATTGGTACAGACAAACAACATCACACTTATATAGTTCTAGTTCCATAATTCTGAAAAAATTCTAGTTTCCTTAATTCTGTAAAAATATTTGTTTAATTATAGACTTGTGAACCAATGGCGTAGCTGCTTTGACGTCGGTTTTTGAAGTCGGTTTTTATTTTTTGTGAAATATTTTTTATTTTTAACTTTTTAGTGAAAAGTTTTGTGAAAGAAACCCTAATTTAAATTAGCGTTCATCTGATCCCATCATCAAAACTTTCATCAAAAACCTTGGGACCACCCCAAGAGTATACTCTATCAAATACAAAAAGAATTTTGAAAATCGGTCCAAAATTGGCGGAGTAATCGCGTAACATACAAACAAAACACACCTTAAAATTTAAGGATTTTCCTCGATTTTCATGTGATTCCATTATCAGATCTTAACTTTGGTGACCATGGGACCACCCTTGGAGTATACCCTATCGAATACAAGAAGAATTGTGAAAATCGGTCCACAATTGGCGGCGTAATCGCGTAACATACACACAAAAAAAAAACATACGCATCGAATTGAGAACCTCCTCCTTTTTTGAAGTCGGTTAAAAATGCAAATATTTTATAACAAATTATTGTTAATTATGAATGAATTTGATAATAATAAATGTTTTTTTATGACTGTAATTTGGCAAACAAGCCAACTGTCCACCTGATGGTAATTGGTAACAGTCACCTATAACACATGTGGCTCTTGTGAGATTCGCAGCAAAATTGCAACCCCCACAAGAACCACAGTTTACGTTGTCAACTTCTGGCATAAGATATAAAGTCACGGTACCCAGTCACGTACCCAGTCATTTCTCTGCCATATCTTACCCTTCAAACCAGACCACAGCAATGCATGCAATGCAGCGAGGTAATTAAATACATGTATTTATTTATTCCAAAAATTTGGATTTTCAGCGCTATAAAACCTTTTTGTTGCTACTTTAAAAAAAATATTTACCGGTTAAATTAAGAATACTCTGTTTACTCGCAATTAATAACTCGCACTAAGGTACTTTTTAATTTTGTAGATATAACGCACTATATTTTCATTGTACACATATGTGACCCTTAAAGCGATGTAATAAGGCTCACTTTACGAGCTAGTGTGTTGAAAACAAAAATCAATATTATTAAACGAAACATTCATGTTGAACAAAGTCCTTTAAAAATGTACCTACAATAACAAATTTCTACAGCGGTCCCTAAAATTATTTCAACGGAAATAAATGGAGGTGATTAAGGAAAGGTTTACAATTACGGCTTATCTTTAGACCACCTTTTTACAATATTATTAGGGAAGAGGGATAATATTTAAATTCGTGAAACAAATTAAGCCTTATTTATGAGCTCTTAGCTATACTTTTACGTGTCAATAGGAATCAGACTCGCATACTTTTCAGCGTGGAATTATAAATAGATTACATTTTAATTCAGGTAATGTTTTCGCAATCAATATGTTAAATTGAATCGCGTTTCATTTTTCGCCCAAATTATTGTTTTACATTTTCTAACACAACACAGTACTTTTAAAAAGAGTTATACATACATGTTTACTTATTTCTTTATGCTTTATGGGCAACAAGTGTGTTCAAAGGCGGACGTGATTCCATTTGCCTTGCAATAGTTGATGACTTTATAAAGACGAGCGAAGAAAATACGAACTACAATTATGTTTGATGTCGCACTATCAGGATAAGTATTAAGGCGCGTATAAATTTCGCGCGGCAAACCCTCGAACATTGGCTCGCGCGCTAGCCTATGTTCGCGGGTTTATGCTAAGATAATACACGGTGTTTTAAGATAACCAATAAATAAACAATTCTTTAGCGAAAACTCATTATTAAAATGTGTTTACACGTAATGTTATTCAACCCAATCATGTAAATCATAGACATGATGATGATACTATGATTTACATGAAAATTTAGCATTACGTGTATATTATTATGTTACACTCAAAGACCGATAACGCTCATTAAGCGAAAAAATAGCTCACAACGCGATGTGGTCACAGTAAAACATCCACATGGCGAAATTCGTGTTATGGCTCTAATGAAAACGCTCTCAACGTGTTGTGGCAATCACAGTAAGACCACATAGCGAAATTCGTGTCGTGGCTGATATGCTATTCGACTACGACGCGTTGTGGTAAGGAAGAAGAGACATGAGGCGTTCGGAACATTAAGAGGAAACACCAAGGTCGAAAGAACACAAAAATAGGTATTTGTAAAAAGTATTGCTGTCGCGCTGTGCCCCCGAATAACTGAACTGCGCGCGATAGGGACAACTGCAGCTCGGACCCAAAAAAATCTATGAAAAGTACACAAAATATAAGTTTCGTAGTCCCCTGCTTTCTCCGCGAAAAATTGACCGATTTAATTACTTTTTGCGTTAAAAGTTAAAGAAAGGCTTTTACTGTGTTGCTGTTTTGCTTTTTTATGATTATAATCTTGTTCAATTTGTTTGCTGGTCGTTTGAATACATCAGATAATTAGGTCGATTTTTTAGGTTTTTGAAGGTTTAATATCTCTTTTAGGGTTCCGTACTCTAAAGGGTAAACATAGCCCTATTGCTGTTGTGTTTGTGTGTTATTATGAGCATCAATCCATCAGGTTGATCCTCTATCAGTTAGGAAACAAAGAAGGTACCTATATTTAACAGACTTTATGCACGTAATGAGTTTACACTTTCTGAGACTAACTTCATTAACGTCTGTGATGTACCCTCAACTTCGTCGTTAACACTTCGCTCAGCATCAATGTTATCATCTGGAAGCAAACAAGAGCTTATAATGTGCCACTGCAAAAGATACTGTATTGATAAAAAGTGCAAGTGTCGCTCGAAGAATATAAAATGCAACTCAAAATGCCACAGTAATAGTTCCTGTAAAATAAATAGCAAGCAAACACTTTTTTTCACAATTATAGTAATTTCTAATATAAGTAATTAATTTAAGTACATTGTTGTTGTTTACTCTTGACTCATAAATAAAACTCAAAAGTCATAAAAATAACTTAAGTCCCTTATTATTTTAAGTACATTATAAGTAATTTACCAATGTTTAATAGTTTGTGGTGTTCAATGTTGTATTACTTAATAGTTTGTTTTTTAATATAAAGTAATTCCAATCAAATACAAATTTCCTTTTATTTTAAAAATATGTTTTTTTTTTGTATTATATTTGATCATTATTGATAACATTCAATTAATATTCATAACAAATACGTTATGCAGTGATATTAATTTTTTGACTGCAGAAAGGTCATTAAGTAGAATGTCTGTTACTGTTGCAGGATAAAAATATTTCCTAAGTATATATATTGTTTCGAGACTAGTACTCGTACGACCCATATCGCAAAGCTCTGTGCATCGTAATCAAATATGGTTCCATACGCTTCATGGCTTTTCTTCATTGCCACAACGCGTCGAGGTCGAATAGCATGTCAGCTACGACACAAATTTCGCTATGTGGTCTTTCTGTGATTGCTACAACGCGTCGTGAGCGTTTTCATTAGAGCCATAACACGAATTTTGCCATGTGGATGTTTTACTGTGACCACATCGCGTTGTGAGCAATTTTTTCGCTCAATGAGCGTTATCGGTCTTTGAGCGTAACATATACACATTACAGGTATAGAATTACAGGTGCAGTGTTCCGATTCTCTGACATGACAGCTTATGTTGACAATATATTTGGCTTTGATAGTGTCTTCTTCTCCTTTTTTTTATATATAAAAATCAATCGCTGTTCGTTAGTCTTGCTAAAACTCAAAAACGACTAGACAGATTCTTACAAAATAGTGTTTGAAATTTTTAATAGGTTCAAGAAAGGTTTATCCAGACCCGGTAAGTGGCACTGCAATGCCTGCAATTAAGCAAGATAACGTTAGCCGGACTGTCTTTCCATTCTGTACAAGGCCAGAACGCAGGGGTGTGAAACTAATCGCATATACTTAGATTGGAAATCACTTTTTCACTAAGTTCTTTCAAAGTATACAAGACGAATACGCAAATACCCGCGTATACTTCGTAGGGACCTAACTAACTAGCTTGTTCCATAATATACAGTGCCAGTACGCATAGGGACTAATC
The DNA here is from genome assembly GCA_963935595.1 of Schoenobius gigantellus. Taxonomy (NCBI): domain Eukaryota; kingdom Metazoa; phylum Arthropoda; class Insecta; order Lepidoptera; family Crambidae; genus Schoenobius; species Schoenobius gigantellus. The sequence continues at coordinate 22,639,480 of OZ012553.1, read as the reverse complement.
GTGTATAGATCGGAATAAGTATGCTTTGTTTATAATAATAAAGATCATTTCAGATTTCAGTTCAGTTTAGGCCGTTTCCAAGCAAAAGTGACGCTGAGGTGGATTTTATTTAGAAAATTATTTTTTCTCAAGTGATATCTAGCAATTTGTATGCAGCATGCGCAATGCAAGCAAGCCTGCAAGCAACCATGCAACATACAGCTTCGCTCGCTGCGCTGTTTATGGTCATAATACCTTTTTTTGAGCGGGGGAATCTCTTTACGATTCGACATGGGGCTGAAAAGCTAACAAGGCCGCCCCTTGGATATGCCATTGGACTCAGGTATAAACCTCATACCTGGCTAAACCACCCTCCAGTAACTTCCACCCCCCAGTAACTTCCACCCCCATGGAGGCACGTTCGGGATCGGACTAGCCATTCCCTGAACGATGGTCACAATACCTAACCTAACCACACTTACAGCTTCTAGTTTTATCCCATAACTTTTTTTCTTGTTTTATTGTGTGTTGTCCTATAAGTAAAAAGTACAAAAAATGAAACACGGCCTTGTATTTAACATTTCGCAAAAATTTAATAATACTTGCTAATTTATACTTGTACTTTTAAATAAAGAGCCATTTCTATTTATGTAATCCTACACTAATAAAGTTTAAATATCATTTCATATATTTATCACTTATTTCTCTAAACTATATCTTATAAACTCTTGTCAGGCGTAGGTAAGTAGTGTAGTATAGTCCGGAACCAGGACGCATGTAGTCACGTTACGAACTGTACATGCGCAGTACACAAAATTCAATCGGAATCGGAAGTGCTCATCGCAATGGCTGAACCCTGCCGAACCAGCCAAAAAATGCCCCAAGCGAAAATTGACTCCAAAAAAGTTGAAAACAAAACAATTGACTGAACAGTCCAAAACAATTGAGAAAAAACAAGTGAATTATAATTTTCGAAACACAAATACATGAGTAAATAGCTGTATAAATTCGAATTTGGAATTCCTAACCATAGAGGAGATATTTGAGATCAAAGTGGCCAGTACGGCAAAACGCCAATTTCATATGTAAGGACCTAATATATTTATTACAGGCTATTTTGTAACACGCTGTATACGTAAGCTAGTATGCTACGGCCAGTTTAGTGAATTAATGAAAAAAACACATTTTGCGCCCACAAGCGTCAATGATGCACGACGTTACCAGCATGCCACGAAGATCTATTTTGCAAATAATACAAATCTGCACGAGTGCTAAAAATCTTTGTGGTCGGTGGTTGAGTGAGTTCATAATTCATGGCAACAACTTTTTTCTGCTTATGGTTTGTTGTTAATTTTACGGGCGTCTTATATCATAGCAAAGCTAGTTAACATCATTTCACCTAAGTGTGTCGCCATTATATCAATACTAGCTTTTGCCCGCGGCTTCGCTCGCGTTAAATTCGGGGTAACACCGAAGATTTAAAAAAAAATAAAAATAAGGCAGGTATTTTTCGTTGGTAACAAAGAGTCTGTGTACCGATTTTTAGCTTCCGACCTTGAAAACTGCAAAAAGTCTTCACCCCCTCTTTTAAGGGGTTGGGGGCAGATTTCCAAAAAAAAAGATGCACGATTTTTTTGTTAGTCACAAATAGTTCGCATACCAGTTTTTAGCTTTCTACCTTGAAAATGGAGGGTTAGAAAGAGACAAAAAGTAGCCTATGTCACTCTCCATCCGATTAACTATCTCCACTTAAAAAATCACTTCAATCCGTCGCTCCGTTTTGCCGTGAAAGACGGACAAACAAACACACACACACACTTTCCCATTTATAATATTAGTATGGATATCGTTAGCCTTGTTGTGTTCTGACAATAATTAGGGATAAGATAGCTAGTTCTTCAGCGATCGAAGAATCCTAGCAAAGTTTGCTACCATCGCCTGAGTCACGTAATAGGTATCAGTTTAAGTGAAGATCAGAAACTTTTCTTTCGTGGGAAATTATTTATACATCGCATTATTTTTCGTTTTGTTATATTGTTAAGGACGGCTTAATGTTTTCTTAGTTATGTTCCGATAGTCAGAGGTAAGATAGCCAGTTACTCCGGTTACTCCAGAACTCAAGTGGAGCTTTCTTTCACCTTCGGTCTTGTTAGATAATTTTATTAGATATTTCTAGTAATTTCGTTGGCGTACATTAACATTTTCATGAAGCATTTTGGCTGTATGCAATTTCGCATGTCGTTTTTACCGGAAATTAAAAGAAAACAATGCTCCATATTGGTTGACGTGACGGTTTATTGGAAACTGGAATCAAAACTATACAGCAGTGTTTTCGATAAATTAAGAGTTGCGCCTGTTGCCATAACAAAACAATATTGGAATCACCACCTTGTAGATGATACTCGAAAATGGATCGAAAATCACAATTACTTTTCTATTATTATAAATTTGAAAATATTAGTCTTTTATGTCATTATATTATTATGATTAATTATTAAAGTGAAACTCAAAAATGTGAATTAAGACCCTTTCCAAATCTATAAAAAATGTAAAGGGAGGACAAAACTTGCTGAGTATCTTGCCGGTTCTTCTCAGAACAATACCTCCTGGTAGACTCTTAAGCCGATGGCATCAAATTTGACGTTCATTAGTTTTTTTTTATTGCAGATAGTTGGCAAACAAGCAAACTGCCCACCTGATGGTAAGTGGTAACAGTCACCTATAATACATGTGCAGGCTCTTGTGAGATTCGCAGCAAAACTGCAACCCCCGCACAAGAACCAAAGTGTACGTTGCCAACTTGTGACACAAGATGTAAAGTCACAGTACCCAGTAATTTCACTGCCATATCTTACCCTTCAAACCGGAACACAGCAATGCAAGCACTAGTGGACAAATTGTATCTAAATTAATAAAGAAGTTTTGCCTTTGACTTGATTTTGGATGGCCTATAATAATGTTATCTGTATCACACTGAGTAAAATTTATTCTTCATCCTCGGCTGAGTTGAAATTGAATATTGAATGCAATATTTAATATTTTCATTTTAAATAAAGTTTCATTTATGTATTATGTATTTCATTCATGGAAATGTAGACAGGTTGCAATAGGAGGCTCGATCACGCTATACGATCAGTAAATTACAAGGTAAAACAATACGGATCTTCCAGTCAGACCTTAGTATCTCATTTAATAATAAACTCATGTTAAATTATGCCAGAATGAGTAGGATCGAGCTTTATGGTGTTGTGGATTTTTTGAGCGGCTTTAGATTCCTGGGTTAGATTGAACACTACGTGATTGAATTGTATCTGTGTCTTGATTTATTCCATCCTATTAAACTTCAAAATTGAGGCAAATATTCAAGTAATGGCGAGTGTAATACTCTTTAAGGAATTGGAATGCTATGCGTGCGCAATATACATGCGTGTGACTCTATCTTTGGGCCTTACTGCTTAAACTCGATATCCTTAGGTCCGGTGAAATAGATCCGAAGATCTAATTCATTGGACCATATCTAATCCAAACTAATATTGTTAAAGTATTCGTCGTATTGTCCGTAAGTTGACGGACTTAGAATATATGAAACGCCACTCCCTTCATTACAGCTCATATACGTCCCCAGCGAGGGTCACGAGTCTACCCTAACTAGTTAGGTTGATTAGGCCTTAGTCAAACCACGCTGACCCAGTGCGGATTGGTTGACTTCACATACACCATTAAATTACCTACTTCTCAGGTGTATGCAGGTTTCCTCACAATGTTTTCCTTCACCGTAGGAGCGTCAGATAACTCTCCCTTGTTACTCATCAACGTCATTAGGGCTTTCTAAACAAAATTACTGCACTTACACCTCCTCGAAGGAAACCTCGAAACAACACCCTTCTCCAAACCACGTACCCAGCTGATGTTGTGGGCCAAGACTTCTCCAAGGAGAGACTATAATGGCTATATTCTGATATTATTATCTTATAAGATACACCAAGTAGAAACATGTATCCGTTGCCTCTCCTCGCCCTCTACTATACGACGAACCTAGAGGCTCTTTTTTTAAATCATTCGCCTGGAATCGAGCACTCGTAAGTTCATTCATTTCGTTTTTTATGAAAATGAAACTGATATTGATGTACGTTGTAATATTATGTTAATTCTTCGAAAACGACAAGAAACTCTGAAGAAATTGAGCGCAGACGACGCTCGACGAATGCTGTACGCTAGGCGAACATTGACCTTTACATCAATGCAGGTGAGTGATCCAAAAAATAGCTTAGTGCCTCTCAAGCCTCGCAGGCTTCTGAGGTGCACTCAGTTTGCGTCGCTCCCAGTTACTTGAACTGCAGACTCTATTCGAACCGCGGGATACCCTTGAGGTGACGCCTGTCTGATGTTAGTTTAATAGGAGGGCGCACCGTCCTATTAAACTAATTAAGGTGAAGCTGTAAAGGCCATCTGCCGTCAGCACCTCAAAGAATTAATTCTGATAACGCACCCAAAAGGAATCTAGTAGAAATATAGGTAATGTTGTAATACTTGTAACTAATTAAAACTTGACTCTTACTAACCATTTCTACAGACTAGTACAATGACGCAAGAGCAATACAAGAGAGTTACGAAAAACGCTTCCGTCTTCGGCCTTATCCTCATTACCATCAGATGAACTTCCCTGTGGTGGTGTGTAAAAACGCGACAAACTCCAAATGTCAGAAATTGATACTTGTGCAATTTGATTCTTTAGAGTATTGCTATGAAGAATCAAATATTGCGTTTGCAATATTTATCAATACATATAATTTTGGCAATGAAAATGGCACGCTAATGGCAACACAGTACTCAAATTTAATATTGGACCTTAGCTCACACATCAAATGAAAGAAAACCAAGTTTGTAAAAAAGTGTATATATTTAACATCTAAATAACAGGTACTTACAGTAATTGTGATGTGACAAAACATTCGCTTATCTCTGTATTATTCAGTCAAACTGTTGATTTTGAGTAATGAAATTACAACAAAGTTAAATGCACACAACATTTGTCAAGTGTACCACACTCTATATTTCAAATAAGTATCTACATACCGATGTTACTATTCGTGTATAGTACCTACTTAAACAGTTCCTTAAAAAGACTTAGTATTAGTTTTAAGAAGATTCTGTTTTCTCAGTTTTTCGCATATTTTCTTCCTCAACTATTATGACTTGTTTATTGGCTCGGCGACGCGCGTGCGGTCCCAAGCGTACTCTGCTCGGCTCACTGGTACCATCTGCCGAGACCTGTAAGTGGACATGATAATTAATCACAGACAAAATTAGTAACTTCGTCGTAGAAGGCGAGGGTTGCTATTCATGTATAAAGGTAGTAGGCGTACACGTAAGCGACACACAGATTTCGGACCTAACAAGTATATTCAATGACCTCTTTTGAGATCTTTAAGTAACATTTGAGTATTGTCGGTAAATTTACTGATATGTATTTATGAAGATAATAGTAATAACCTACAAGGAGGCCCGGAATTTCAATTGAAGTTGTCGAAGGTGTTAACTCATTTAAAGCTGTAGCTTTAAATGAGTTAACACCTTCGACAAAAAATTACACTAAACTAATAAATTTGTCATTAGTATATAGTAACACACTAGATAAGCACATCAAAGTATAAAAGCTTGACTTTTCTTTAAAAAAAATTCTTCAATAATTAATAGAAAATTGGACGAACTTACCTAAGTCAAGTCAAATTACAAATGTACAAGTATCAATACTTGTACATTTGTAATTAATTATACACTGTAAATTAATTATATTTCCATTTTATTTCACGTGGAACTGAAATATAATTAATTTACAGTGTAGTATTCCCCTTCGCTAGTCTACGTCATTGTAAATTTTACGCCTGCCATGTTGTTTTAGTTCATTGAGGTTTCCCAGCTTCCTGTGGGTATTTTCAAAAATCCTTCCTTGGTTCTACATAAACCAATGAACCTCTTTACCGAATTTCATACTTCTCGCTCCAGTAGTTTGGAATCTACGTTGATTTACCTCAGTCAGTTAGTCAGTCAGTCACCAAAGCTTTTAATAAACACAGATATTTTAATGTACTAAAGTTAAAGTTATGGAATCAATCAAATTGATAGATTCCATAAACTGTCTAATTTATCTACAAACAATTTCAAATGAAAATAATACATTGATTCATAACATCATAACAACTTATATACGTCCCCTTCGAGGGGCTCGAGCCTACCCTATGTTGGGGTCTTTAGGCCTTAGTCAACCACGCTGGCCCAGTGCGGATTGGTTGACTTCACATACACCTTTGAATTTCTTCGCAAATGTATGCAGGTTGCCTCACGATGTTTTCCTTCGCCGCAGGAGCGTCAGACAAATGTACATATGAAATTCGAAAACGAAAAACACATTGGTACATGGCGGTCTTGAACCCCGGACCTGCCGATTGGAAGGCAAGTACAGAGTCCACGTGCCACTGACGCTCCTTACATTGATTACTCACTCAAGAATATTATTGTTCACTTATGCAATAACATTATCAATCACGCGTTACGATTAAATATTACACAAAATGGTACCTGTACTGTTTTCCGTGCTGGAACATTATTTTCCAAAAATTTGTTGACTGCCCCTAGTGTGTTGATTGGTATCTAATAACATAAAAGAAGACACTCTTTACATAGATAGTTTATAGTTCTTAGTATATACATATAAGTCTTTTCGATTTTTTATAAAGAAATTTTATTTTTTTTATAAAAAAGAAATATTTGGGGATTGGAGTCGCTCACGTCCGTAGGTTTTACCCTCGAGACCCTACACGTGATCCCCGGGTGGTGCTAATCGAGTGACCAACTTCTGGTGGTAGGGCCTGAAAAACCCGACTGGCTAGCGACCACCGTGCGCATGACGTAAAACCCGTCAAGTGGGCATTTTGTGTCCGCGTTTCGGGATCAGTCATCGCACAGCCAGAGCTTGAGGGGTCGTTGCTGCGATTCGTGTGGTTTGTGTGGGCTTCCGTCGACCCAGTGCCAGGTTGACTGCGTTGACCCTCCGCCCAGGAAGACCCGAAGAAACGGCTGTTCCGCTGGCCGCCCGTGGTACAGTACAGGGGCCCAAGCGGACCTAACCAGTCCGTGAGGCTGCCCCACCATGCCACGCATAATCTCGGGGTGGTCCGTCGTGCCGGTTGGTGACCGGACGGTGGGTCCCGGCGACCACTTCCGGGGGGGTTCGGGGGCCCTTTCGTGCGGAGAGTCAGCGCAAATCAGCTGTCGGCTGTTCCCTGGCGAAACAGGCCTACACATGTTAACTATGCTAATCGCTGCAACGACACCTCAATTTCACACCTCTCACTCCAACAAACATGTCAGCGCACAATATTAGGACTGGTCGTACAGCGGTGCACTATCCCACCAAAACACCACTATTCGAGGTGGGGCTCGCTAACATCCGCGGGCTCCATTCTAACCTCTTGGCTGTCCACCACCATCTCGAGACAGCCCGTCCAGCAATGCTGTTTTTGACAGAGACGCAAATTATCTGCCCGGCCGATACAAGCTACCTTAATTACCCCGGCTACGCTCTTGAGGAGTCCTTCAAGGCAAAGGCAGGTGTTTGCTTGTTCGTCCGGGCGGACGTTTGTTGTCGTCGCCTGCGCTGTTTGGAGGAACCTTCCTTTTCCCTCCTTGTGGTACACGTCGATTTTGGCACTCATTGCAGTGTCTACGTGTGCGTCTATCGTTCCCACCGTGGTGACTTGGAGACAACTCGACTTTTTGAACACCTAAGTCGGGTGGCAGATGACGCGCAGGAGCAATTTCCTTCCGCCGAGCTGGTGTTTTTAGGGGACTTCAATGCTCACCACGAGTTGTGGTTAAGTTCCTCTAAAACTGACCATGCGGGTAGGACTGCCCACGCATTCTCTCTCACGCACGACCTGACACAATTGGTTACCCAGCACACCAGGGTACCAGATATTATCGGTCAAGCGCCCTCTTTGTTGGACCTTCTGCTGACAAATCGCCCCGACGGATATCAGGTGGTGATTCGAGCTCCACTAGGATCTTCAGATCACTGCCTGGTATCCGTCTCAGTGCCTCAGGCGTCGCGACCATCGCCTGTGGTTGCAGCACGCCGTCTGTGGCACTATGCATCAGCAGATTGGGACGGTATGCGGGATTATTACGCGTCTGTCCCTTGGTGGCAGCGCTGTTTCAGTGGGATGGATCCGAACTCCAGCGCTGCGTCTGTTGCTGACGAGATCAGATTAGGAATGGAATATTATATTCCACATTCCAATCTCGTCAGTAGAGGGAGACGTAACCTCTGGTTCAATCGCGAGTGTGCCTCTGCTGTTGAAAACAAACAGCTAGCTTACCGCGCTTGGATCAGAGGTCGAGCTTCTAGGGATCCCAATACTAACCTACTGAAAACAGCCTATAATAATGCCACCAAGTTGTGTAAGAGGGCTTACATTAGAGCGGACGCTCAGCGCATTGCACAAGTGGGTCAGGAACTGCTAGCGCACCCTACGGGTAGCCGTTCTTTCTGGCGCCTGGCCAAAGCTGTGCAATCAAACTTCTGCCAACCCTCGCTGCCACCGCTGAGACATGCCGATGGCTCACTTGCTCATCAGCCGCAGGAGAAAGCCGACCTCCTGGCAAAACTCTTCGCGGCCCATTCCCGTATCGATGACTGTGGTGCACAACCTCCGACACTGTCCCATTGTGGCAGCACTATGCCCGATATCCGCATCAGACAGCGAGATGTGCGGGCGGAGCTACAGTCGATTGATATTCGAAAAGCAAGTGGACCAGACGGCATTCCTGCGATTGTACTTAAGAAGTGTGCAGCGGAGTTGACTCCGGTCCTGACGCGTCTATACCGTCTGTCGTTCTCTGCTGGTTGTGTGCCGAAATCTTGGAAAGAGGCCAATGTCCAGCCGGTTCCCAAAAAGGGAGATCGTTCTGATCCGGCTAACTATCGCCCTATAGCCGTCACTTCCATTTTGTGTAAAATCATGGAGAGGATCCTTAACACCCAGCTGATCCGTTACCTGGAAGGTCACTCGTTGCTTAATGACCGTCAGTATGGGTTTCGTCCTAAACGGTCAACAGGTGACCTTCTAGCGTTCCTTTTGCACAAATGGGGTGAATCTATCGATAAGCGCGGCGAGTCTGTGGCTATTAGTCTCGACATCGCCAAAGCTTTTGATAGAGTCTGGCACAAGGCTCTCCTTTCCAAGCTTCCGGCATACGGATTGCCCGCTCAGTTCTGTACGTGGATTGCCAGCTTCCTCCACGAGCGTAGAATTCGCGTTGTCGTTGACGGCTGCGCTTCGCGGTTCGTGGCAGTGAATGCTGGTGTTCCACAAGGCTCCGTTCTATCCCCAACATTGTTTCTTCTGCATATCAATGACATGCTTTCCTTGGGAAGTATACATTGCTATGCAGACGACAGTACAGTGCATGGGGGATATCACGGAAGCTCAGGGGCTGCTCGTGGCAATATTGATAGGGAGAGGCAGAATCTTATCATTGAGCTCAACAGGACGCTGGACCTCATCTCCGAATGGGGTTCCAACAATCTTGTCGAGTTCAATGCTAAGAAAACACAGGTGTGCGCGTTCTCGGCGAAAAGGTCACCTTTCCTCCCCCCTCCTTCTCTTCAGGGCACAACCCTTCACACACAGAGTAACATCACCTTGCTGGGAATGAACATTCGCTGCGATCTGAACCCCAGAGACTACATCGAATCCGTTATAACTGCTGCCTCACGGAAACTCGGTGTCCTAAACAAGGTGCGTAGGTATTTTGCGCCGGACCAACTATGCCTGTTGTATAAAACTCAGGTTAGGTCTTGCGTGGAATATTGCTCGCACCTTTGGGACGGCTCCGCTCAGTACCTCCTCGATGCTCTGGACAGATTGCAGCGTCGCGCTATTCGAATAATTGGCGATGTAGAGGCAACTAACACCCTCGAGCCTCTACAACTTCGTCGTGACATCGCCTCTCTTAGCGCCTTTTACCGAATGTTCCATGGGGAATGCTCTGAGGAGCTCTTTAACCTTATCCCTCCCTCTCCATTCCTTAACAGAAACACGCGTAAGGGCCTTCGGAGTCATCCGTACACTGTGTCCTCCTTTTCACACCGTACCAAGAAATTCCAAGATTCCTTCTTCTGTCGTTCATCCCATACTTGGAATTCTGTACCTGCGCACGTGTTTCCTCCATCCTACAACATGGGTTCCTTCAAAAGAGGTGTGAAAAAGCATCTTTTAGGCCGGCAAGGGGCGGGCAGGTAGGATAGTGGATGTCGTCCCTACTCTATCTGTCAACTCATTTGGGCCTCTTTCACCGCTTAACATCAGGCGGGAGGAGGTCATTTGCCGGGCCTTACATAAAAAAAAAAAAAAAAAAAAAGCACAAGAACAGCCATATAAGTACATTTTTTATGTAAATAAGAATTATCTTAAATTTTAACTATGGAAATTGGAAAAATATCACCATATAATTTGCAGTATGTAAATCTTATACGCATACTATATCATATAAACAATTATATATAGATGACCATAGGTTTTAGAAGATTTGAATAGTTTAAGTTATTATTATTTTGTAACAAATTTTATGATGCTAATTTTACTGACATTGATTTTTATGATATTAAATAATTTAGAATGTTTTTGTTTTAAAACAAATATATTTTTAAGCGAAGAGTATTTTGAAAGTAGTAGGTAGTCATTGTAAAAATAGCTGTTTTTTATATTTTGTATTTTTATCTTATACAATAATTTATATGATAGGTAGGCATTTATTAAAGTGATTTTTTTTAATCTTAGTAAATCTAATGATCATAGAAGTAACTAACACAACTTACTTTCCTCCATTGTCATTTACTCGTTGTAATTCACTCCATACATATTGTACAAAAAAACCGTGTGAATAAGCTTTGTTCACTTCACAAAAAAAATATTAAAAATAAGTATGCTGTAAAATATTTAATTCTGCAGAGTTCTGAATTAAAAGACAATGTCACACAAAACATCGAAAAAAAAACTAAATCGTCACCACAATCGTCATATTGTGAATAGATATAATGTAGTCTGAAAGAGAGCGAATGTGAATAGTATTAATAAATAATAGGACAAAATGATTTTAAATATCAAATACAATCGTTAGGTGTATATTATCACAGCTGTATTACTTTATGATTGACTACAGAAATTGAATTTGCATCGTTTAAGACAGAACCCAGCTGGAGAAGCATAATATTATTTTTGAAATTCACACCTATCTTTTACCGTGCAACACAATAATGAAAAGCTTTAAAATATTAGCGGAAAGAACCTTCACCATATCATTAGTTAATGTCATTAGTGGTTTTGTTACGATACTTATATTAATATTAATGAATGTGTAAGAAATTATAAAATTCAGAATTATTTTAAATGAATACTAATTAAATGAACTTTAAATGTCATTGCTAATCTTTAACTGTGGACGTGGGGTCTCAAAGGCCCCGCCATATCTAAAAATCTTTCATATTAGTCACTTCCCGGTCCCTTTGGCACTGAGCCTCTCAGTACCTTTCATGTTACTCTGAAAACGAGTTAATATAGAGGTAGTTTTGTTGCCGACTTTAAAACATGTGAGTATTGAACTTGCAATATTTGGTTGGTTCCTCAGAGTCATATTTTCCATGGCCACGTCCATATTTTCCATACATAGAATACTTAACGTAGGCTTTATTTTTTTTAAGTTTAAACGTGTGAACTGCCGTCACGAAGAACAGGGGCCTCAGTAACCCCACGTCCATAGAAGTGTTAAGAAAAAATGACGTCCAAAATTAAAGATTAATAAAATTGTGTTAAAAAGTGCAATGGCGGATAATGGGGGCCGGAGGCGGGAGGGGCCTGGCTCCCCCCAAAATACCTAGAAATTCTAATTTCGACTCAACGTCTAGCGGCACAAGGCGCGGTTACGTTATTTTGTATAAATTCAAATTCAAGCTAATAAAAACTTTATTTTTTATTTATTTGGATTTTAACCCTAGCTTCAAGTAGGGACTTTGTGAGTAGGCCCCCCCTGCCCCCAAAAAAAATGAAATCCTGGATCCGCCCTTGTATAAAAGCAAATAGAAATTTGAATAATTATACATAATATGTGATTAAGAAACCAAATTAAGTTGACATTAAAGGGATAACACCCAAAAATGATGTCCTTAAAAAGGGTTTCAATAAAAAACATTGAAATAATGATAATATTATTAATATTTATATAAAAAATTAGCAATAATTGTATTTATATATTATTTCAATCCGTGATTACCCGTGATATTAAAAATTTGCTATTTTTTTCAATTAAGGCCAACACTCCCGCGCATAAACCAATCTGTACAAAAAAGCTACCAAAGAAATTTTTAAAAAATAAAACCCTTATTATGACGAATATGAACTTACAGCAAAGATATCGTCTATGACTTTTGATACATTTGGTGTTTGAACAGAAACGTGCGCTTCTGAGGACGATATGGTCGATGGCGCTGCATGCTTTGATGTTATTAAATCTGCGTCTGTAGCAGAGTTAGAAAGAAAATTAGTCGAGACTTAAAAATAAATCTTCAATTCACTACAAAAATACAAAAATATTAGTAACACTGACTGAAATAAGATAGAACAGAATTATGACAAATAAAGGGTATGCAATATAAATAGTGCTTTAACCCGCGTTAACGCAAACTGAGTACTTATTTCTAACAGCGCAATTTATGGCGGTAATATTAAAACAAAATACTCGGTATCGAAACATTATGGGTAAATCGGAGTTCGCCCTTCCAAAAGATTACATTTCCCCTCATCGTTCAGCTTATCGCTGCTATGAAGTGAAAATAAATAGAAACAAGCATCAATATCGTCACCCAAATCGCTTTTTTTATCCTTGATCATAAATAAGGATTTGCGTTATCTATTGACATACAAATTTAATAATACCTTGAATTTTATTGAAGAGTAAAAAGATACAAACGGTTAATAAAAATATGAATTCGATTTTTGTATCCATCCATGTGTATTCAAATTGTTTAATATCTCATCGAATTCCGAAGCCGGAATCCGTTCTGAGTTATTAGTACGAATGAACGATTCCTAATTAAGCAGTGGTGTGCGCAATGCATGATTCATTCTCTTTTTCTTGTTTACATAACGTTTGCGAGACTTTAATATAGTCTTTTCTTTTTATACTTAAATGATTTTTCATACTGTGTATCCTTAAATGTAACAGAGAAAACTTACTAAAAATTTTAGCGTTATTGAAAATTCGAAATGTAAAAGTAATGGGGTTCCCCCATGTAAATAGTTAGGTCTTTGCAAAAACGTATGGGGAATTTGAAAACAAATTTTGTAATTTTAAATTTTCAATGACGCCATACTTAGCTTTTAAATGACTTTGTGAACATTGGCTTAATAGCCCTATCAAACCGAAACCTACCCAAACTATACATGGTAATATAGTCAATAATGAAGAATAATTAACCAAACACGTTCTTTAAGTATTTGTGAATTAATGTTGACTTAAGAAATACCTAGGTATGTGCATCTATCTAAAAGTAAAACCTTTATAACTCAAGAACGGCTGGACCGATGTTGATGGTCTATTTGTTGGATTCGTTTCCGCCTCGAATAGCAGACTAACTATTAAAATAATGGCAAACTTCACGAAAAAAAATACAGAATATTTTTTTTATAATAGGCTAGATGACAAAAAATTTTTTTTTGCTTTAATAGAAGCTCATTCATATAATAAACAGAAAGAAAAAATCGGTTTTCGAATAACTATAAAAACAACCAAGATATAAGGTATTAAAGATTTTTCTCCATCTCTTTCTAGCAAAACGGCAATTTACAAGGAGTTTATATGGCCGTACTCAACGATGACGTCACGGTTGATGTCGGATCTCTCTGTCTAATCGCCTTCAAATTAACAACTTAAAATGCTTGTATCTAATGTATTTCTAAGCCGATTTTAATTCTAATTTCACAGGACTTCATCATTTTCCGCGCTATTTTAATATTTAATGACGAAACGTGAAAATTAGAATTCAGTCATCATCCCAATTCCGCGGTCTTCCGCAATTGACAGCTCACTTCACTACAAATACTAGTATGTACGCGTATGTCATTTGTTTTGAAAAAAGTTATTAACTGTTAGGCGTTACGAAGGTCGCCGGCACACCTAGGGCCATACTAATAACCATTGTATAAGCCTTGTATAGTTAAGCAGTATTTTGTCTCTTTTGTTCGAATTTGAAATGTCATTCGAGTGAACGTGACAAAACACTGTTTACCTAAATCAGGCTTATACAATGGTTATTAGTAAGGCCTCTAGTCTATACTAATATTATAAAGAGGAAAGATTTGATTGTTTGTTTGTTTGTATTGAATAGGCTTCGAAACTACTGAACCGATTTTGATGAAAGTTGGTATAGAGATAGGTCGAGACCAGGGAAAGGACATAGGGTAATTTTCCTACGGAAAAAAAAATCCCACGGGAAAACAAAAATAACGCGGGCGAAGTCGCGAGCGGAAGGCTAGTAAGATATAAAAAAAATATATAAATTTTATTCTAAGTACCTACCTACCTACTCAAAAACTAATTGTAAAGAGCTTATAAGCTGTTTGATCGCTATTATATACGGCGGTTAATATTACATGAACTTAATATTGACTTTTATTATCTGTATCTATGACACAAGCTTGTTGTATGTCAAAGTGACTTTTTATGAACAACGTAGGTAACTGAAAACTTCAAGATATTAAGGATTTACAACAACTGGTTGTAAATCCTTAATATCTTGAAGTTTTATTGATTATTTCGTTAAATAACCATTTCAAAAATCCCAAAAAATACCTTCTCAAGACCTTGAAATTAAAAAAACGTAGAAATGGTTTCGGTTTAAGGTATCTGGTTAAAAACTGAAAACTTGTCCATTGAATATAAAAATATTGTCACAATATAGGTACACGAACTGTTAGACAGTATAAGAGTATAAAATAATGTGTTAATCTAAATATTTCACTACAAGTCTTAAAATCTTAACTTTATCATTAAGAACTATAACATCGTATCACTTTTGAATTAATTAATAACCGTAAACACCTGATTGTACGGATCCAGACTTTTGTACCGTAACACTTGTGCTTCCAGCCGTGTTGCCGAGCAAATTGCCCACCGCTTTCAGGGTTGAAATGGGGATCTGAAAATTAACTGTTATTATAGTAATTTCTGTTAATCGTTTATTTTACCCTATTCAAACCAATACTCATAAACTCAGAGGTTTAAAGTGTTGATTACTTATCACGATTGTGTTCATGCTAACACGGTTTATTGACAGGATTTGTTTGGCTTTTAAAGCTATCACTTTTTTACATTCATTGGCGCAGCGGTGGAAATTATTTAAGGTTTACATCACACATAGGTGTAAGGGTTTCCGAACAGCACCTTACGGAATCTCAGCTAACCTTACCCACTAGCTGGTGTCCTGCCCAACAATAAACTAGACTAGACGCTTTGCATTAACCCGTAACTAGCGTGTAATTAACCCAAATCGTCCCCTTCTGGGTATTTTTTCCCATAGTGGGCCAATTATGGTTGATTATGATAATGGTAAATTGCATTTGAATAAATAGTATATTTATGCATAATACTTACATTGAAAATATCAGCAAAGAAATTAGGGTTTCTCTGGAATGTCACTTGCTTAGTGTAAGTTTGACCAACACTTCCAGTGGCACCGGCGTCAGCTGCTACTGCAGCATTTGCAGTGGCTCCGGCATTTGCTGCGGCGTTCACACCAACATCAATACGCTTCTCGATGGGCGGTTGAGGTTGAACTGCCCCATCACCCCCAATATAACCACCAATGTAAGCCGTCTTACGGAAATGATGGCGTGGCTTTGTGTGTTTGTGTACAATATGTTTCTCAATCACCTGTGGTGGTGACTGTACATACACCTGTAATGTTTGTAATTGTATGAGATTGCTATCGTAATGAAGGCTTTTACACATTGCATAGTATAACATAAATAGTGATTATGCAGTTAAATTTACACCTAGTGTATTAGACACAACTTGGAAAGTAATATAAATCCCAGTAACAAATGATATGTAAAATAATTCACGAAATAAGCGTGTAAAATTTCAAGCGTCTTATCATAGGTTTTACGAAAATTACAAAGAAATGTGTGAAAATGAAACAATATCCGGCTGTCCTGTAGCCACTGTCGGTGCAGTTTTTCGATCATAAGCTCAAGGGACAAACCTGAGAATTTCTATAAGAATTACGGTAATGTGGCTTCCACCACATTTTCCTCATGTAGTTCATTGGTGGCACATGGAATATGAATCTAGAAAAATAATCATTATAAAATTCATCGCTCTCAAGTACGTTTGGAATGTTTACTTTACTCACTTCTTTAACAATCACTTGAGGGACGTCATTTTTCACTGTCACGTCTTTCGGTGCCAAAGGAACAAAGTTATAATCTTTATCTGCGTCAACATTGAATTCTTTATGAACTTTCTTATGGACCGTTTGAGATGGCTTTGCGTTTAATGTTGATGCAGAACCAACGTTTCCTGTTGTTAGTCCAAATGTCTTAGCTCCAGAGAATGTGAATCCAGATGCTTCTGCCCCTGATGCTTCACCACCCTGTAAGTCATCGTTTTTGATGCTTATAATAAATTGTAAATAAAAAATACCATATTTAAATGAATAATAATAATTTTATTTTATGATTTATATGTGAGTATTGTGAGTTATTAGAAAGGTAAAACATGCTAGCTAACTAAAAACTGTGTTAATAGTTAAGAGCGGTCTAAAAGTCAAAGTGTATGTATATACGAGTAGCTTGATATGGTGCTCGATGTAGGTACATAAAATAACATTAGAATTAAATGCCTATTTAAGATGAAAATTTACTGTTTTATCTAATAAATGAAAGCGAATTAAACAATAAAGCTATGTTAATTACCTTTTTTATCTTGCGGATGCCGTTATGCGTTAAAACAAGTTCTTGTTATATTATCAAACAAAAAAATTATATGACCATCACATTTTATTATAAAAATATCGATAATCACACGATTTTCATTCAAGCAGTTAGTACAACACAATACAATCACACAAAAACCACACTCTTCACAAAACAATTGATATAGTAAGTTAGTTTTTTATTAGCTGTAAGCGTTTCTTTAGCATTCGCCTTCTCTTATCCGACTTCCTTTGTAGTCTGGCTTCTCTATCACCTACCAGACCCGCTGCAGCATATTTATTTCCAGCCTGAGCTGCAGCGTAGCCGCTACCAGCGGATTTCTGAGCTGTAACTCCTCCGGCTAAGCCCGTAGCCGCCTTTACATTGCCGCCTGCAGTAGCCCCCGCGTATAAACCACCTAAAATGTTTGATGAATAAAATTATCGATGTCAATATTATACCTATCACATAATTAAAACTGTCAATTGTTTTTTTTTTTCAGTATTAAAAAAAATATAATATAGAAACATAATTCCGCATAAACATATTGTTGCAATACCTATTTATTTTTTATACATTGTAATGATACCTATACGTACTAAACATATTATTTGATTTTGTAGCCACTTCAAATGTTGTATAAATATGCCTGAATCTAAAAGGTTATATCAACAGATCTCTTCTCTAAATTCAACAAAGACCGGCGGCGGCCCTACCGCCTAACTCACTCGCTATCGTTTTAGCTCTCTACTCTTGTGATTTCGTACTGCTTGCAAAGTCGTGAAAGGAGAATGGCAAACTCCCTAACAAATTTTTGTTGATATATATTTTCTGTGTCAGCATGAACAATATGCCAAACTAACGAGATTTAATTCTTAAGTAAAATAGTAGAATGAATATTCTACGAAGTCTGGACAAAAAGTTATAGACGCATAAACTTTATGAGGTTATTTTTTAAAACCGTAAATAACGTCGCCAGGAATTGAAATCCTTTGGCTAGCAGTACTATGACGTACGATATGAGATCTCGGTTGTACAATACCAGTCCAGTTACTCAAAAGTACGAAAATCAACAGCAAATACTCGAAGATGGAAAGCAACGCACAATCAAAACAAAACAGCTAAATTCGGACCACATTCGGACAGAACAAGCGAGAACGATGACAATGCGTCCGAATTGATTTTACGCGTCTCGTATCTGGTGTGAGCGCGCTCACGTTAGCTGTGACTTAAGTTATCGCTATCATATTCGTAGTTTTCCACGTACAGTGTTATTGCTGCAACGTGAAATCGCTGTATTCGCGCTGACATGAGAGATCTGTGGTACTAATTACTCTCAATGCAATATTAATTCAAATCGACATTGCCAGGTAATCGGCAAATCGGACCGCGGTGATTATTGAGGGAACTCAGATAACTAACTTTTAGTCATTTGTCGTACACTTAGATAAAGAATGAAATAGATGGGCTATAAAAGCCGTCAAACATGAGGAAAAGAGATAAACTTATACACATTGCCAAAGGAAAGAAGAAGATGGCATCATTTTTTTTTGTCCTTGTTACCGTATATAGGTGAAACTGGTAGTGGGGATTGTTTATCACCAGCGTCTGGTGCTAAACAAATACGTGGAAGAAATTTGTTCTGTGAATTATAGCTTATTGTGTAATTATTTAACACTTTAATTAGTGTAATTGTGAACTATTTGAACATTTAAATCATGGTGCACTGCTCCGTTTTAGTTTGTAATAGTGATAGTGCTAGAAAACAGGAAAATATAACCTTTTACAGGTAAGACCTAAATTGTGTCAATAAAAAGCGCCAAAACTATTTCTTAAATTATAAATACAAGTTATATTGCAATATTTTATCCTTCTACTATGGTTCTCAATCATATTATGGGAGTAAACATGAAATTTCAAACTAAGTAGTAAGGTTATTGTTAACCTAACAAGCTAGGAATGTCGCCATACAATATGGCCACGTATACAGCCAACGCGTATAACATTTTGCCGGGTTATAATGATACCAGTTACGCTACGACTATTTTTCCTTGATTCGTAGGTAATTTGTTACGTGAAAGGGAATTCAGATATTAGTTTCTGTGTTACATTAATATTGACATATTTAAGTATAAAATTTTGAGCATTTTAGATAACAAAGGTAATTCTTTTGAAGTGAGACTTTCCATTTGCTTGTTTGTCTGTATTTAACAGATTTCCTTCGGGGAACCTCCTTTTATTTTTAACCTGTATACATATTGTTTCAGGACACATCGGTGTTGGATTTCGGTTCAAATTTGAATACGCCCCGAAAGAGAAAAATGCGGCTTCAAATGCTGGGTTTGAAACAATCAGCGAGGCCATCAAATAAAAAACTACGGCCAGTGCGTCAACCG
This sequence comes from Schoenobius gigantellus, assembly GCA_963935595.1. Classification (NCBI taxonomy): domain Eukaryota; kingdom Metazoa; phylum Arthropoda; class Insecta; order Lepidoptera; family Crambidae; genus Schoenobius; species Schoenobius gigantellus. The sequence continues at coordinate 22,620,075 of OZ012553.1, read as the reverse complement.
CTTAGACGATTGGGAAAAAAAGTAGTCACACTTGAAAATGTGTAAAGTGATTTGAAGTGTAAGTTAATGATGCAAAATTAGTAGTTGGACATTTTAGATACTGTAGGAGGAACCAATAGAGATTTTCTGAAAAGATTTTTAGGAGTTGACAAAAGAAAGTATTCTGAACCTTTAAGGAAATTCGCGCTGTGCTTACACTTTTTAAGTTCAAAGGCATATGAGTTTGTACGTAAGCAATTTAATACGTGCTTACCACACCCAAAAACAGCTGGTGAGTGGCGAGGAGTAGACAGCCTCTAGAAAATGTTTGTGATTTATTAGCAATTTTGTGCCATAGCTAGTAATCTGGCTTAATCCAAATGAAATAAGTCATATCTCTACTTTGTCTGAATATTTAACAAGAACACATAGGATGTAGATATAGCTCTATGCACCGAACAAGTGTTTCTAATTAATTATATAGGTACTTGACAGAACATAATCTTCCTCAGAGATCTACAAATTGGTCTTGTCCTGCGCTATTTCCAAGTTGCCGCCAGCGGGGGCGACGTTGGGGGTGGCAACACGGGCAACTAAGAATAACCAGCTATCTACATCGGCATCTTGCGTTCTTTGCCAGATCTTTTTTCCACATTGTGAGCAAGCTTACCAACTTTGGGCTTTTAGCACCATATTGAGTGCGGTATCAGTAGTTCAATTCTTGAACTTACCCAGCCCAAGTGAATTTTTACCTGTATTGTAGTGAATTTTATCTCTGTAAGCCGAAGTCCTTTATTCGATGACAATAACGGTGCTATTGAAATCTAATTTTAGAAAATGTTTATTTAAAATTTAATATTATACATTTTCTAAATCTTCACAAATATTTAGTAAATGTGTAAATATTGGATTTTAAATAAACTGGAGAGATAAAGAAAAAACAATGATTATTGCCCGCTGTATTCTTAATCGAGCGACGATCTTCGCAAGGTACCTAGCTGGCAAAAGCTGGAAGCGAATGGTCGCGGATCGTGCTCAGTGGCGAGCACTTGGAGAGGCCTATGTCTAGCAGTGGACGCGTGTGGATGATGATTCCTAATATTTTTTCTTATATTTAGATGTTTACATAATAGCTTAAATAAATAATAGTAAAATGTTTTAAAACGAAATATACTCGAGTAAATCCGAAAAGTGTAGTTTTATTTAAAAGTGTAAATAACTTTAGACTGCGGCGAAGGTTGAATGAAGAATTCAATAAAAAAAATCGCAACTTCCTCCCACTTTTATTTTTTGAGACATATTATTGAGCGAGGGGCGCTCATTAAAATGTCTCAAAAAAAATACGTAGATAAATCAACCCTACTTTATGTTTATAGTGGTAAAAGCCACTATAAACATAAAGTAGGGTAAAACTTAAAGCAACACTGGTATACCCATCTACTTTAGGCAGGTATGACGTCATGTATGTCTGTCCCTTACGGGTATACGGTCACGTCCTATCTATTCATTCTTTATCTATGGTCGTACATATAAATGTTACTTTTTTTCCAGACTTTATCACGTTTTTATGTATTTTGGAAAAATCATAAGATATCATTTTAAACACATTTGTAATGATGGAATTTGTAGACGCTAAATGATTCCTTCAGATATTATTCTGCCATTGTCCTTTAAACGAGATGCGCGATGGCTATAGCGAGTGCCTCGCTATCGCGCATCGCTATGAGTTAGGCAGTAGGGCCGTTGATTTGTACTGCTACAAAATTATTAAATTAAAACAAATGTGATGGAGACCAAGAAAATCCCTGGATATATAAAATTATAACACCTAATTATTCCTCATCAAATTGTTATTTTACCTGCAGCAGCTCCATTTTCTGCAACATTACCACCTAGACCGGCTTTTGCTGCTTGGCCATGAGGCGTTCCTGCTTCAGCAAATAGACCTCCGCCTGCACCTCCGGTTTGACCTAAGATAAGAACAAAAGAATTAAAGCGGAATGTTTCACCTTGCTTGTAAATGAAATCTCGGCGAGCCTGAACCAATAGTGTAATTCTACTCTTTTCTATCGATAATATCTAAAGCTATATAAAGTTACAACTCATAATTGGTATTAACAATACACATTTGTACAAAGGCGAGCTTATCTCTTTAAGAGATCTCAACTAGTTAGCCCTAACATAAGTTGAAATAAAATGTAATTAGCGGGATCATTGTGTACAGTGCCAAGTCTATTAAATGGTGGTCCAATAAAATTAATTTTACGTACCTACCAAATATATCCTACATAAAAATAAAGCAATAAATAAATATACATATACATAAATACTACAAAATATAATCGAAATTAAGATGAACTTGAAAGTAAATGAGCTTTCAGCTTGCACTTGAATGAAATGATGGAGGTGGTTTCCCGAATGTAGGCAGGCAGACCATTCCAGTGCTGAGCAGCTTGGACGGAGAAGGAGTAAAGGAAAAACTTTAAAAATTTGATTGGGGGATATCAAGAGGATTTACAGAAATACAGGAACGTTTGGATCGAGAACCAGGTGAGAGTTAGTGAAAGTGGGACTGCAAATATGTAGGGAAATCAGGAATAATTGTAAGTACCAGGGTCGTCTGCATGGGTACCTCCGTCTTACCTATTTCTGCAGCAAAGCAGCAGTGCTTGCATTGCTGTGTTTCGGTTTGAAGGGTAAGATAAGTCAGTGAAATTACTGGGTGCTGTGTCTTTACATCTGATGTCACAAGTTGGCAACGTACACTGTTGTTCTTGTGGAGGTTGCAGTTTTGCTGCGAATCTCGCAGGAGCCACATGTATTATAGGTGACTGTTACCACTTACCATCAGGTAGGCAGTTTGCTTGTTTGCCAACTTAGTTGCAATAAAAAAAATTGAACGTGAGACTGAGGATGCGCATATTCCTCCGAAGCCAAACAGGGAGCCACTGAAGCTTAGAGCGAAACTCGGACACGTGATTGTACATTCCAGTTTATTATAAATAAGAAACCGGCCAAGTGCGAGTCAGACTCGCTCACCGAGGGTTCCGTACAAACCTGTAGGTATAAATGTAAAAATTTACGGTTTTTGCAATTTTTGCTTTAACTGTGCTATAAGACGTTACTTCGTACCAAATTTCAAGATTCTGAGTTCACGGGAAGTACCCTGTAGGTTTTGATTCCCTCGCGAGTGTCGAAAATTTGCGGTATAAACGGCTGTATCTTTTGATTGCGTTGGCTTAGAAGTTTGATTTTTTCACAGCTCCAAGGGACAGTAGACCCGATTATTTGATATAAATTTCAGCTTGATACCTCCACGCGTTCCTGAGAAAAAGGTTCTTGACAGACAGACAGACGGACGGATAACAAAGTGATCCTATAAGGGTTCCGCTTTTTCCTTTCGAGATACGGAGCCCTAAAAATCAGAAGTGCTATTTTGTAACTCTTCGGCAATCCGGCAATAATAGCACATAATAGATAGTTGTGTTCATTTGAAACCGAAAATCGGAAACGATTGGTATTTTGTTCAGGCAGTTTAAATGTATGTTTATACTGTATGGTGTAGAGAAAAAAAATATTTTATACTACACTTGCTTAAAAAGAAAGTACTTACTTGCGTAAGAACGGTCCCGAATCTTCAACTTTATTTTCAAAGAATATGCGGGTGGAAAAGTTGTATAAAAATGTATTGTTAACATGCTTGAAAGTTTTTATGCTTGAACGAAAACTTGGCAGCCGGTTGTCCTTTTCACATCACAGACTACCTAGGAAGCAGCGCCGATAGCAGAACCAATATTCATTTATTTTATTTTATTATGGTATTGATTAATTTAGTTGGTTTATTGACAACAATAACGATAAAATCAAAATAGAGAAGTAAAAACATTCTACTTTTCCTAAAATCGGCAATAGTTAATGTTCAAATTCAAATTTATTTATTCGTCATCATAGGTGGTACAAAGTTGACAAAATAAGTAGTGTGGTATAGTGGTAACTCCATGATGTGCCTCGAATGGCATACGAAATTATCTATAATGTCAGATAAAACAAAATTTTACAACAATCTATTGGAAGTATCTATAATGTCAGTTAATGTCAATAATGTTATTTATTACAAAAGTCAAATGAAAATTTTAAAACATCATGTCTATTATGTCATTTATTACAATAGTCAAATGGTAAATTTAAAAACGGTCATTATTTATACATTAGAAATTATACATTAATTATAAATTTAAAATTCAATTGTATTATCACATAAATATTCGTTTATATTATAGTAACATTTTTGTATAAGTATTTTTGATAAGATAATTTTGAATTTATTTAAATTACTTTGTTTCAAGGTTTCAGGCAATTTATTGTAAACTCTTGGAGCCATTTCAATGACACTCTTACGCATTAGTGCGGTATTACATATGTTTGTACAAATTGCAGTTTTTCTAGGGCGAAGGTTAGGTACATGATCTTTTTTTCTAAATAAGTCTGGATTAGACTTTACGAATATACACAATTCCAAAATATATATACATGGTAATGTTAATAAATTCAGCGATTTGAAATGTGGCTTACAAGTTTCCACGGGTTTTAGACCACATATAGCCCTAATACATCGTTTTTGGGCCCTTAGTAATATTTCTCTGTAGGTAGAGTTGCCCCAAAATATTACGCCATAACGAAGAGTTGACGCAACAAAACCATGATAAGCTGTCAAGACTGTATTTCGATTAGAAGTTTTAGCTAATTTGTAAAGTGCAAATGAGAATTTGTAAATTTTTTTACAAACTTCAATGGAATGAGATTCCCATGACATATTGCTATGTATGTAGATACCAAGAAATTTTATATCCTCAGTTTTTTCTATTTCATTACCTTCATAATCAATTTTTAAGTTAGGACAAACTTTTTTTTGAGTAAAATGCATTATATTTGTCTTTTCTAAGTTAACTTTTAATGTATTCTGTCTTAGCCATTTAATAATATCATTTAAAGTCTTATTTATGTCATTTTCGTACTTTGTGTAATTACCATCGGTGCACTCTATAAAGATAGTACTATCATCAGCAAAAAGTATCATGGGGTGTTTGATTGATTTAACTATATCGTTAATGTAAATGATGAATAGTAAAGGTCCCAATACACTACCTTGTGGCACCTCACATGTAATCTGCCTTCTTTTAGACTTAAATTTCAATTCTTTTTTACTATTCAAACAGACTTGTGTAAGCTCAGTATATTGATATCTGTCTTGTAGGTAGGATGTTAACAATTCTAGTGCATTGCCACGTATGCCATAGCGACTTAGTTTTTCTATTAATATTTTATGATTCACGTGATCAAATGCTTTTGTCATATCCATATAGACAGCGCATGATGGTATCCTTCTGTCTAAAGTATCTAGCGCTCTTCTCACGAGTTCATAAATGGCAGTATTTATAGTAGTGTGCTTTCGGAAACCTTTTTGTTCTTTAGTTAGTATTTTATGTTTTTCTAGAAAATTGTAAAGAACATTATGAAGCACTTTTTCAAAAATTTTTGAAAATACTGACATAAGGCTATTGGACGATAGTTTTTGGTCAATTCTTTGTCCCCCTTTTTAAAAAGTGGTTTGACAATAGCAGTTTTTAAGTTATTTGGATATATGCCGGTAGAAAAACATAAGTTTATTATGTGACTCAAAGGTGATGCGATAAGATTGCCAACATATTTTATTACTTTGGTACATATGTCATCAAAACCAACACTTTTTGTGTTTTTTAGTGACTTAATAACATTAAGTACTTGGTCAGGTGTTGTAGGGCTCATAAAAATGGAGTAAATGTTACTTTCAATGTCAATTGTATTATTATCATTATTGTAATTATTAATTTCTCTAACATCGTCAATAAAATAATTATTAAAAGCATTAGCAATACCTATGGGGTCAGTAATGCATGTATTGCCTATTTTTATTTTATGTATAGGTTATCTAGGCGTTATAGTTTTACTATTATTTATTACTGTCCATGTAGCTTTAGATTTATTTTTAGATGTCCTAATAAAATTGTCATTTTGTGAACGTTGTGTTAGTTTGATTATTTTTTTTAGTCTTGTGGAGTATCTTTTGTAAGCAGTTTTAGCCTCTCTATCTTTTTTACATCTAAATTGCCAAAGAAGTTCTCGTTTTTTCTTACAACAAGTCCTTATACCTTTAGATATCCATTTTTGTTTGATTTTTGAGCTTTTCTTAATGATTTTATAAGGAAAACAGAGATCATAGATACATTTAAAAATATCAAAGAAACAGTCATATGCAACGTTTGGAACATCTGAGTTTAATGTGTCGTGAAAAGTTAAGTTTTCTATATAACCTTTAAATATTCTTAAACATCCCTCACTGAGGTCACGACGCTTAATGTACCATGTTTCTAGAGCACATGACTTCTTTACTGGACATTTCAGTAACTGTCCAGTGTGGTTCGAAAGTCCTGTATCTATAACTTCACCCTTTGATTTTTTAATGTTATGAGCAAAATTGTCCAGACATGTTCCACTTACAAGTCTTGTCGGCTTTTTTAATTCAAGTGTTAAATTTCGACTCAATAATTGGTATTTAAAATCGCGACATTTGGGATTATCTTTTAATATGTCAATATTGAAATCTCCGCATATAACGACTTTTTTATTTTTATGGTCACAAACGATATTTAAAATTCGTTCAAGTGTTTCATGAAACATGTCAAGACTATTTTTATTTATTTTTGGAACTCTATACATACATACAATTATCAAATTATGTTTAACAATTTCTAAACCACAGCATTCCGTTACACACTCCAAAGAAAGTTTTTTAATTTCATCTAGAACTTTGTATTGAAGACCTTTCCTTACTAGGATGCATGCTCCTCCTCGTTTTTTTTTCTCGAGAAAAGCTTGTTGCCAATGTATAGTTTGGTAGAGCTAAAAATCCTTCTGTATCTGGTGTCATATTATGCTCTGTCACACATAATATATCAACCGGTTTTTGCTGTTTTTGAAGTTCATCTAATTGCAGTATTAATTCGTCACTTTTATTGATAAGTCCAGATATATTTTGGCGGAATATACTAATATGATTATAAAAGAAAAAACTGATTTTTATATTCTTCGCTCTGCACGTCTGAGTTCATATTATTCATTTGTAAAGTCAAGATGACGTCAGAAGTTCTCTTAAGTATATTTTGCACTCCATATTTATTAATCTTCCCTGTATTGAATGCAAACATTTCAAACGTTAAATTTTTATTTGAGTCAATTAGAAATCCATAGTTGTTAGTAGTCATATCCTGAAAAAGAATGTTGTTGAAAATTTCGACTCTGTAGTTGTAAAGCGGTTTACCGCAAATATACGTCGGTGTAGTTACAATTATGTTCGTATTTGAGACTTTTTCTAACTCTTCCCTAAGACGATTCACTAGTGCATTAAGATCTTGTGACCTGTTGAAATCGGTATCTCCAATCATTAATATGCAATAATCGTTCTTAGTGTAATCCTTTAGTTTGATATGTATATCTTGTAATAGAATATCGATTCCAACATTACTTGTAACGTAGTGCAGTAATTGAAAGTCATCATAAACATTAATTCTATTTATATTTCGCAATAATTTTAAACTTTTCTCACTAGTGATAATGCATATTTTATTTCCTTTTGATTCCACTGTATGTTTTTGTATTTTAGATGGCTTCATAGATTCTTTTATAGTATCTCTCTTTTGATTTTTTGAATTCAAATACTTGATGTCAGTAGTTCTTTCTATATGTATTTCTTGTTCGAGTCCTTTGATAGTAGTATTTAAGTTATATATCTCTTCTTGTGCAGTTATAAGATCTTGTTGTAGTTATTTTATTTTATGTTCTAAAACTATCATGTGCTGAGATTTGGCTGGACCTGGACTAGAGTTATTTAGAAGAGTAGATGACAAGCTTCTACGGCATCTTCTGGTTGGCTGTGGAGATTTACATATGTTTCTTAATAGAGTTATCTCTTGAATATTTTTATCTAATTGGCGCTTTAGTTCGTTATTTTCTATGATTTTGGTATCTAACTCATTTTCACAGCTTTCTAGATCATTTTTTAGCTTACTTATTTTTAATTTTAATTCATGTATAACATCAAGATCGTTTGCTGTTTCCACGCTATGTGATAAGACTTCTATAGATTGGAAAGTACTATTTGGAGAGCTGATTGGGAAATCTATGGATAGTGACCTGGTTAACGAACATTTCGGTGTTTCATCTTGAGAAACCAAAATCGCAGGGGGGACAATAATACTTTTAAACGATAAATCTAACGTGTTGTTTGTTGTCTTGTCCATATTTGTGTTTTTATTTGTCGTTGAATTCGACTGTACTCTATGGGGACGAATAGTTACGTTGTCGTCATATTCAGGTGATATAGAAGTGTTGTCTTTACGTTTTTGTTGTTTAATTGTTATACATTTATTGCATTTCCAAGTTTTTTTGTTGTCAGCGGTCCATATTTTGAAACGTGCAAAACTTACATTTGCACATTCAATGTGAAAAATATTTGTACATTTTGAGCATTTTGTGAATTGTAGATTTTCTTTAGTATTCTTACATTTAAAGCATAGTTTTTTACTGAATTCTCGTTGTGCCATCACGGTCTATCTATGCGTTGCCACACTCCACCAGCAGTAATTATCTTGGGTGACGAAATTGGTTGTGGGATTGTTTATTTTGTTGCAAATCGATCGTTTCGCCACTTTATACGTTAGCTTCGTATATATTGTATATAAAGTTCGCTTGTTGGAAATCACCTCGCAGTCATTTATTTTGAGTAATAACAAACACTAAAAGTTCTAGCAGATGTCATAAATATGCACATTTCGTGGCAATTACAACTTCCAAAACAATAATTTTGATGTCCATTTTGTGCATAAAAATACAAAAAAAAAAAAAAAAAAAAAACAATAAAAAAAAAGAAAAATAATCAAAACAAAAAAGTAATTAGTTGAGCGTCGTCAGGCAGGATCGAACGCGTACCGCTGGAACATGTACCGCGCGAGTCAACCGCGAAGCCGTCACGCAGTTAAGCTAACTGTTGAAAATAGTAGACAGTTTACTCGTTTTGCTTTTTTATAATAGTTCGTTAATACACTATTCAAAACTGAGAAAAAATTCACTGACACCGTCTAACTAAACATAATGATGCACTTCATACTATTTATTGTTAATTTAAATGTTCCTATTTACACTTTTTGTTAATAATTGTCACGTACTATTGAAGTTTAATCAAATACCAATTACGTTTACATACACTTGTTTGAAATGTTTACATATTGTTCATGAAAGCCACACACAGTTTGTTTATTTTATATTTCTTTTTGTTTTTCGACTTGTTTCATTGTTTCTATTAATAACACCTATTACTCACTTCACTGTTAACACTTTTATTACTTTCTCCAAATGATTTATTTACTTGTAGATTTTTAATTAGAGAAAAACTACGGAGCTGATATGATCGTAGCGACTACAGCGCCACCATGTTATCGCCGAGTTACAAAATCTCACCATAGACTATGATCCCAGAATACAGGTTTTAAATTAATGTTTTCTGGGTTCTTGATACATTTCAAATACTACAATAAAGATATGGTTGGTTTTCAATATCAATTACCTAATAATCCACCAAGACCTACAGCAGCGTGGTATCCTCCAAAATTCACTCCCAGTTTTCCATCGTCAAAGCTGATGAACTGTGGTGCCTGAAATAATGAGAAAATTATGTTATTGTATTGAACTATATAAGAATCATAAGTAATCGGTTTCCTAATCAAAAAGTACTAGCCTAATTATTTTGATAGCGTTACTATAGGTATACATCGTTATTTATAGGCCGTTAGAGCGGACGAATGAAAATGCGACGGGCCCTAGACGGCGAAGGCCTCAAGCAAGATCCCAGCATGCTGGGATCTTGCTTGAGGCCTTTGCCGTCTAGGTTGCAATTTTGTACTAAGTTAGGTAATTAATTAAGTTGCCTACTGAAATAGAAAATATATCAAGATTATATAGAACTAAAAAATTATAATGAACATATTTCCGGATCTCAGACAACATTAACTTGTTATTGATAGCTAGTGCACAGAAGACATACAAAGGCATTCAACAATAAAAATTTAAAAGAAAGTCATATACGTCATCTGACGTTATGATGATGGATTTCATCAGCTCTATCATTACACACTATTTACTAGCTGTGTCCGCAAAACTACGTTCCGCCATAGTAAACACCTAGGGGTATAAAAAATAGTTTACAACCTATTATCAGACCTACCGAATATACACAAAAAAATCACAAAAATCGGTCAAACCATTTCGGAGGAGTTTCGTTACAAATACTGACACGAGAATTTTATATATTAGAAGAAGATTAATCTCCATACTTCATTGGTTCTTTCTCGCCCTTATTAGTAAATAAGAATAGAGAAAAAGCTCGATGAAGTATGGATGTATTGTGTTAAGATGGAAATGCATGCGAAGAATGTAAGTCCTGAGATGACGTATAATATAACCATTCGTTGCAACTGAACCGATAAAGAAAACGTGTTTCACCAACTCCGCATATGGGTAGAATGATTAGGGTGATAATAAAAAAAGATTATTCGTAATACGCAATGCATAGAGAATTCGGCGCAATTGAAAAAAACATTTCCCTTGAATAAGCAAGAGCAACAATTTATTATTTACGATACCATAAAAATCTCATTAGGCACTCGTCAGCCAGCGTTATATAATTTATTGTTTTTTTATAACAAGATTAATGTATTTCCTATTGCTTCCGACTACGATTTCTGGTTGATTGAATAAATAAAACGTGAAAAATATTTGTGAAGTCTGACATTTATGTAATATTCTCTGAGGGTTGTTGATTTATAAATTGTATTACTGGTAGAAAAATAAAGCCATCTTTTCTCATATTACATTTTACGTGTGGTTTTAGGGAAAGTTTAGATGTATGTAGAATTTGCGCTTTTGAGCGATAAGCTCTAAAAGATAGTGGGGAACAGCGAAGTTTCCAGTCTCTACATCGAAATTCAGTTCATTGACCAAAATCAATCGAAAACCTGGTCAATGAAAAGTAGATGCTTATAAATCAACAGTAATATATGTGTTTCTTTACTATTTTTGTGTATCCCATTAGTTCATTAGATCTATAGAATATTGCTTCTGAAACCAATAAGCAGATTTATTTATCTTGATTTATTGATTTGGGTACTTTTTAAAGTAATAACGACAAAAATAATTTATTAAATATTCTTACCCGCTATTACAATATAAAATCCACCGGCATTGTTTACGTATTTTACTGTTTCCGCCTTAATGAACACATCCAGATTTTATAAAAACTTGTCACTGTCAACCATATGACCAATGTATATGGTTAGTCTGTTCACGAGTTGCTCGCAAATGTTTCTTAAAGCTCTTTGCTCACCGCTCAACAATACCTGCTCTTAAGGCAAAGTAAGACTCCCTTAGGGCACAGTTTAACAATCATACAGTTACGAAACGAACGTGTTTGCGCAGAGCAACGGCGGGGAACTCACGGGGAAGCGGGCGGCGCGGTCCGTGGCCTACAAACTCGCCGAGTTTGTTTACTCGAACGCTGAGGGTTGAAGGAAACGACTATGTGTGACTGTGTGATACGCGATCGAAATTTGCATTGTTTTTTACGTGAATTGTTTATTACATTATTTATAATAGTGATCACTTTTTCTGTATACGCATGTTTCTCGAACGCAAAATACAATTAGGAGTTAAGATTCCATAGATTTCCCCGCGACGCGAGGTAAGTTTATTCCTATAATTTCTTATTATTACTTAACCAAATTGGTATCGTCTAGTACTATTCTTTATTTTGTATACACGATTTATATCTGTCGTATAGTGATATTATACTAGTAAACAGGTTAAAGCATAACTTCAAGATTTCAAAAGTTACAATCTGCATGTATGGACTATGAGAGTTTAGTGCAATAATAATAAATACTTCCTAGTTAATTCTCAACTATATTTGAATAAACTCTAGAATAAATGTGTCGCCGCTACCTATCTTCCCGTGGATGTCGAAAAAAACGACTTAAATAGTTTAGTGTAATTTAAAATATAGTTTATAGTTCATTCTGAACTATGAATAAACTCTCTAATACATGTATCGCCGCTACCTAGGTATCTTCCCGTGGATGTCGTAAGTGACGACAAAAAAGTTTAATGCATTTTTTTTACTTTCTAGACATTTTTATACCTTTAAAATATGGCGAACTTAGGTAGGTATTCGATGTCTGTACTTTAATTCACCTATGAGCACCGATCACCTACCTGAGATAACTTTTGACAGTACTTTGATCTATCTTTAGTACCCCAAAATGGGTCTTATCGTGGTTTTTTCTTACTAACTTCTTTCTTCTTCTTCTTATATATAAATAATATTGATACATAATATAATATTTTAGTGAAACTAACACACAGCGATTCATATTTATTAAATATGAATTGCTGTGTGTTAGTCTCACTAAAACTCCAAAATAGCTCCAATGACTTTTACGAAATTTACTTTATGCGTTTGAATATCTGGTAGTATATGTAAATGTAGTTAGGTATATGGGTACTTCTTGTAAATAAATTACATTATAATCGCATTTAAATTATTTATCTTTTTTGACATCCCTTACACATTTACGAGTGACAGCGTAAGTTCCCACGCTGCCGGCGGCATCGTCCGATATCAAACGCGTTTCTAAACTGTATGATTGTTAAACTGTGCTTAGGGCTAGCGAAGTCCTTTGTAAGTACAAGTACTATTACTTACGTTGTTACTTGAAAAATGAAACATATGTGTCTATTATTTCACATTGTTTTCTAAGCTGTTACTACTAGTATTATATACTACCTGTAGTAAAAGTCAAGTCTATGAATGACTTATACTCGTAATATTGGTCTCTACAAACTGACAAGATTATGACTCCCTTACACAAAAAATCAATATGATGAACTAAGAAAATATGTTCATTAGTAGCAAGTTGTCTTTAGAAATTTTTTTGTTTATTTTGGGTACAGGAAACTTTATTCGATTTGAAGCTGTTTATCTCATTAATAATGAGATATAAACATAGACTGTGAAACAGTACAGTCTGTCAAGTAGGTACGAGTATACGTTAGCACCTCGTTACAAGGCGAACGACAAAAAAAAATTAAACCTGTGATGCATCACTATCATTTATATTCTTAATAAGTATTTATTTATTTATTTATTTATTTTTTGCTTCCATAGGTATATACAATGGTGGTAGGTACAATAAGTTACAAGCACATCTATGGACCCTGTAGGGCACTGCAAAGAAGAGAAAAGAGGAATAGCTAAATTTAATACGACAATGAAGACCTTTTGAAGTGCCTTCTTTTTAATCGTTTTAATTGTTTAATTTTTATTTAAATATGACGTTGATAGAAATAATCTGGATTACATGTTATGTAATTTATTTTATCGTATCATAATTATTATTCTAAAATTGTAATTATAATTATTATCATTAAAAATAGATTATTTATTATTTTATTATAATATTTTAGTAGATACCAAATCTTTGTTTAAAATATCGGATAAAATGTTTAATTAGAATTAAAAATATTTTAAATAATTTATTAAATTGATAAAGTTATTAAGTAAGTATATCAATATAGTTAAATTACCATTACGATTATTTAAAAATTATTTATTCATTATAAGGTTACACACTTTATTAAAATTTGTTATTAAAAATATCGTTCATTTTTATAATTTCAAGTACTTATAGTAGGTAAATGTTGTGTAATAAGAGTTTATTGTATACTTTCTTAATGAGTTATTCATGATTTTATTTATTATTATAAAATGATTCTTTAAACGTTATCGAATGAATCAATTTTACATTTTAAATCAAATTATTGTTAAAACTACTTTTAATATTGTATTTGTGTTTGCTTCAATAATTAATCAATTAATATAGTTTAAAATTGTTGATATAATAATAATAATTATTATTATTTATTTTTTTTGTGTTTGTGCAAAATTATAAATATAATACTTATCAAAATTAGTTAGAATAAATTATTGTTTCATTCTTACAGTTCTGTTAAATATTCGTTCAAAGAATAATAGCATTTTTCGATTAGCAATTTTTTTACTTTATTCGTGAAGGTAATTTTATTTTCTTCATTCCTAATCAATGTTGGCAATTTGTTATAAATTCTTATGGACATGGGATATGTACTCGAGGAGTGTGTTTTTAATCGAGTATGAGGTATAATAAGTTTATTTTTATGGCGCAGTGATTTTCCGCGTGGTCCTTCACAACGCTTTGTGTATAAGTCGGGATATTTGCGAACAAACTTGCAAATTTCAAGTATGTAGATACATGGCAGTGACAGAATATTATATTTTTGGAAATATGGTTTACAGCTATCAGACTGTTCAATGTTAGCTAAAATACGGATCAATCTTTTTTGCATTATAAACACTGTGTGCGCATCTGTACTGTTTCCCCACAAGATTACTCCGTAGCTCAACCACGCATAGGCATACGCGTAGTAGGTAGTAAGAGCAGTTTCTATATCAGTAGTTTTTTTTACTTCTTTGAAAGCATATGCAAAGCTCGACAACTTAGATCTGAGTTTTTCAATATGTATTTTCCAATTTATGTTTGTATCTAAAACTAATCCAAGCAATGTGAACTCATTTACAAACTCAATCTCAACACCGTCATATTCAAAGCATAAATTTAGGGGATTTTTTTGATATGGATGGAATTGTATTAATTTAGTTTTTTGGAAATTAATTTTTAAATTGTGTTGCTGTAGCCAATATGTAATTTTATCTAGTAATGCTTTTAATTTTACGTTAATTTGTGAGCTATCCTCAAAATCGAGCAGAATCGAGACATCATCTGCAAACAATACACAGAGTTCTTCCATTATTTTAGGCAAATCATTTATATATAACAGGAATAGAAGGCACCCAGCGACACTTCCCTGGGGGATTGACGCGTTAACAATTTTACAATCTGAGCGAACGTTTATTATTTCTTTATTAGGGTTGTCATGGTATTCAACCTCAACATACTGTTCTCTTTTGGTAAGATATGACTTAAACCATTTTTGTGCGGGTCCCCGTATTCCTACGGAGTAAAGTTTATTCAACAATATATCGTATTGAACTCTGTCATATGCTTTGGACATATCTAATAATAACCCAATAGCGTATTTTTTGTCATCCAACATCTTCATAATTTCCCGAACGAATTTAAACACAGCCAATGTTGTAGATCGGTTTTTACGAAAGCCGTACTGAGACCCGTCTAATATTTTATATTTCTCGCAGAAACTATACACGCGACTACACATTGCCTTCTCAAAAATTTTTGAAGATGTTGGCAACAGTGCGATGGGACGGTAGTTATTGGGGTCCGTTTTATTATTTTTCTTATGAATTGGTTTCACCAAAGCTATCTTTAACAGGTCTGGAAATGTTCCTTCGTCAAATGATTGGTTGATTAATTTTGTTAATGGCAAAGTCAATTCCTCAGCGCACTGTCTAAACAATTTTGGTGATAGTTCATCTATTCCGAAGCTATTTTTGTTTTTTAGTGACATTATAATTTTTCTAGTTTCTTCGTAGTCTACCGGGCGAAGAAACATTGTATTTTCGATACATTGCATTACTGGGATACTAAAAGCGTTTGAGCTAACGGCAGCGGGCTCTGCGCGGCTATCATCACCCATGGACGCGAAAAAATCATTAAGTAGGTTAGCAAGTTGTTTAGGTTCTGAATATAGTGTTTTGTTAAAATTTAGTTGCAAGTTATTCCTTTGTTTTCTATTTCTTTTGTTTGTTCGTTCATTTATTATACTCCACATGGCTTTTACTTTGTTACTAGAGTTTTTAATTTTTCTTTTATATTGTAGTTTTTTAGCGCCAATGATTGCTTTTTTTAATATTTTTTCGTATTGTTTATAATGTTGTTTAATTATTTCGTTATTTGATTTTAGAGCTAGAATTTTTAACATTCTTTTGTTTCGACATGATTTCTTTATGCCTACAGTTAACCAGTATTTTTTTAAATTTGTTTTTAATTTAATTTTTTGTTTGGGTATATGTAAGTTCAATAAACTAATCAGAGTGTCATGAAATCTCTTATAGTTTTCGTTAATGTTGTTTCCAGAATTTATTATATTATGCCAATCAAATTTTTTTAAATGTGTCTTAAAATTTGCGATATTGCTTTTAGTAAAAAATCTTTTATTTGAAAACCAATATTGTTGTGATTTTTCGTTAGGGAGTTTTAAGTGGATAACAGTTCCAGCGTGATCTGAGAAACCTAACTCATCAACCGTTGTATACATATCAGTACTACTAAAATTGGTGAAAATCAAGTCCAGGCAAGTTGACGTATTTTGATTAATATGTGTAGGTTTATTTATTTGTTGTTTCAATCTGAATTCTAACATGAATTCCAAGAATTGTAGGGTCTTTGAATTTTTTTGGAGTATATTTATGTTAAAATCACCGCCTATAATTATTTTGTATTTAGAATATTTATTGTTAATATAATTTAGAACTTTTTTTAATTGATCATAGAAAACACTTTCCTCTCTTCTATTCCAATACATCGTTACTAATAAAATATTATACTTGACTAATTCTACTGCACAAATTTCTAAAATATATTCGATTGACATGCTGTTAATATCACATTTTTCTATATATTCTATATTTTCTTGTAAGAAAATGCAGACACCGCCACCGGGTCTGTTTTTTCTGCAATACGATGTTGCATTTTTGAAGCCATTAATATGCACACAATTCATTTTCTCTTGAGATAGCCATGACTCCGAAATACATATTGCTTGATAGACTAGTTGATTTTGTTCTATAAAAGCTTCTAATAAGTCTTGTTTGTTAAATAAACTTTGCATGTTTTGAAATAATATTTTAAAAGGTTTTTCGGTAGTCACGAAAGGTATTATTTTCCTTTGAGTTGCCGCCTTCATTTGACTGTTTGTGGTGCTGACCAGATCCGGAATTCTTGTCATTTAATGATAAATGGCTAGCAGTAATCTCTTTAAGGTTTATTTTTTTACCGTCGATATATAATTCACTGTTTCGTATAACTGCATGTAACCCTTCCTTTCGCGCCCTTAGCATTTTTTCATTCATAATCTTCCGCTGTAATAACATTGGTTTGTCCAAAAATTCTGAAATCCAATAGCCAGTTCCTTGTAGATAGTATTTGTGGTCGACAATGTATTTAGTCATTCGTTTACTAATTAATTCAATTGCAAGTGGCCGATTATTGGTATTATTTCTGCCAATCCTGTAAGTATCCTCGATGTATCCTGTCAGTTCAACATTAAAATTTTCACGAAATATTTCAATTACTCTATTGTGTAAGCTATATTCAGATTCCCTGTTATTTTCCCGGAGACCATACATTACGATTTTTTTATTTTCATTTCTTGCTAGTGATGGAATTTTTATTTCTATATTTTTCAATTCATTTCTAATTATTTCGTTTTCTTTTATTAAATTATTTATTTTTTTATTTATGTCTTCTATTTCGAATTTCCTTAAATCATTTTGTTGGTATAATAGTTTAGTTTCCTGTTGTATTTCATTTTTTAATTTATTTATAGCTTTAGTTATTTCTGTCTGAATCGTATTCTGTAACTTTGTTATTATATCTGCGTTATTTTCTTTAAGCCTTTGCATAATCATATCACTCAGGTTTTGAAGTGTAAGTTCAGCTGTATTTGAAATATTCTGATTGCCCACGCCATTTTCGGTACATAATGTGTCACCAAGTACACTGAGATCTTCAGAGATGGATGAGTCATTAATTTGTGTCTGGGTCGGTTTTCTTATAGTAACATTATTGTCCTCGCCAGAGCATGGTAGATCATCAATGTCCCTGGAACGAACTGGGGTATGTATGTTTCCCGATTTTGGTAATTTACAGTAACAAGCTTGGCACTTCCAGCTTAATTTATGTTCTGGGGTCATCGTATTATAAAATCTTTTACTCGAAACGTTTGCACATTCCAAGTCGTACATTTTATTGCATTTTGTGCATTTTAGGTGTTCTCTTTTAGGTAAATTTTGATAGCATCCTGCGCATACTGTTGTTGACATTTTTAATAAATCTCAATATATTCCTTAAATTCTCTTCTTTGGAAAAACGATAATAAAAAAAAGAAGTTTAAAAAAAATTCAAAAAAAACCTAAACAAAAAACAAAAAGTTGATGCTAGCGGGAGTCTCGAACCGCGTTATCTCGATTGATTGGTACAATGTCGTAGCTATAATGGCTTTGCACTGCACTACACTGTACGTAGTACTCTTTATAAATTTGTGGCCACTATTATCGTGTAGATTGGTACTGATTCACTCGGTTGTTAGACTTTGAAAAGTTCTTTAGATCACCGTCCACTTTTTTATCGAAAACAGGAACCACCGGCACTGACACTGAAGAATTTGTATTTTTTAAACAAAAATACGGCAATATTCACTTCAAAATTATGCAATTGAACGCAGAGCAATTTTAAAGACACGAATAACTAAAATTCATTCACTGTTGAATGATTTTAACCACTTTAAGAAATATCTTTTGTAGCAGCAATAAGTAACACGTTTGTTTTGAATCACTCGTCGACGTCGAGTACTATAATAATGGTCGTCCATGTTGTGATGGTTATCATGGTCGGTCTTGTATGTAATAGTTAAGTGATCTTATTATGTGCCTAAAATTACAATAAATCAACTGGTAAAGTTCGTTATCTCATTTTAAATCTACCACGCCAATCATTATACTGGCGGTGCTTTTTACAGATTTCTCCAACTTCTGGTGAAATAGGTGCGTCACCTTGAAAAGGTTTGTACAGTAAATATTAACTCTCTGTGTGGGGTTTGAATTGTAATGACAACATTGAAATCGTTTCAATCTATTTATAACTTAAAATATCGTTAAAATCTTGTTTCAACAAAACGTTATTATGATAAATTGAAATTCCAGTCTACGCATCCTTGCGACGATGACGACGAACAAATTTACTTACAAACAAGAATAGTTCGTTCATAAATACGTAAAAATAGTACATATCTGAGGAGGCATACATGAAAATGGTGTTTAAAATTGACAGTTTCGTAAACCTGCCTACCATAGGCGTAGGTATAAGTTTTCGATGGGGGGAGGGGGGTATACTGAGTGTATGTTGAGCTCCAAGCCCCCCTCCATACTCGTACATACGCCAATGCCGCCTACTGAAGAACACTTTGGACCCCTTGTGTACGGAGAAATTATAAGTAAGTAAGGAATGCATGCGTTAAATGTTAAACTACTACTTGACAGGCTGTAGTCTGTATTTTCAAGTGACCCGACAAAAACTTAAACTGAAAAGAAAAACCCGTTTTATTCGCAGTGTCAAGATTTCAAAATCTTCTAGAAATATGTATGAATTAAAAACTAAAGCTGATTTCATAACAATATTTCAATGTAAAGCTTTTTGGCGATTTTTATTTTAATCACATAAATTATTTTGGAAGATGTTTAAGTTTTTGTGACCTTATAAATGTGCGGCTTATACTAACGAGAATGCACTCGAGTGGTTTTCTAGATGAGTAATTAAGCATATTGACGTCATTGCACGGTTTCTGGCCACAATGCACCATAGCTTGCCGTTGAATCACGGAGCCTTCCGTAAATTATAATCTCAGTACCTTACGCCATCAGCCATGCTACCGCGCTGTTTATAAATGAGTGCATTAAGTTCACTTTATGTGTAACACCTTCAAACTTCCTGCTTAGGCGTAAGGATGTTTGCTTGTTATATAGTTTATCGTATAGTATTACTCGAGGAAGCCTTATTGTTCATTATTATTATTATCTTATCCTTAAAAATGATCAGTGCAATGATCAATGATCTTTAGTCTTCCGAGAAAGAAGGGTTTCGGACTAGGGGGCGGCAAATAAATAAAAATTAAAGTTTTCATTTTTGTAAATTAATTATTAAAAAGTAGCTTAAATTTTTACAAAATTAAGTTTATTGCACTTTGTGCTGATAAAAACTGAGTCGAAATTATGGAATGTCTAAGTAGATTTGGGTGGGGGCATGCAATTCAAACTTCAAGAGGATGAAAAGAGGGTTGAAATTTTTTATGGAAATCCGATATTTTTAAAGCTAGAAACATGAAATTTTGTATATAGTTATTATGCAGATAGTTTTATAAAAAATGGGTAAATACGTGTTGAAGCGTTTTTAAAAATTTCCCCCTTCGAAATATGAAATTGGGATTCAAATTTTATGTTTTGTTTGAGTGTCACACCAACTGTTTTAAGTATTTCAACGTGACATTTTAAATTGTTTTTACTGCGGTAATATATGGAATTCCTACGGGAGAAGCGAAACAACGCGTGAAGCTGTGGGCGGAAAGCTATAGTAGTATATACTTATATCCTGATCAATCTGTTTGCGTTATATTAACAGCATTTCACAGAAAGTATACCCATGTTTTTGCTACTTGACTTGAAGTGTTGGACCCTTTGATCCGAGATAAACTCTGTTTACCCAAACCTCTTTCGAGATGTACCCTGTTACTATTGTAATACGTATCAAATCTGATTTGCCGTTCGAGAAAAATCTCTGAATTTGCCTACATTATCGGATATATAAAGTTTTATTGTAAATAAATGGGAGTAGTAGAAACTAACGTAGGCTTTTTAGGCTCTAGTTAAGCTTTGTTGTTATTAGACTTGAGGCATAAATATGTGATTAGGTACGTGGATTAGGTATTTTTCGTTACCAGTACGTACCTAATCCATGCCACCTAGGATTAGGTATTCGTATACCATGTTTGTTAATCGTGAAATATCAATCTGTCAAACTATAAGTCCTGTAAACAAAACTACACTTTACGTCTAATTATTAAGTTTCAAACGTCATCTAGGATAAAATACCATAACTATTTTTTGCTTAGAAAATACAGCGAATCTCTTGTTCAGTTTAACAAAATCATAAAATCTTTTTACAAAATACAAAAAAATTTAATTCGTAAAAAATTATATAAGAATGCACACCATCACCTTTTTATTATGAAGTCGCTGCCAAATTAAAGTCTTTTTGAAGTCGGTTTTACTTTTTGTAACAATTTTTTTTGTTTTTTTGTAAATTTAATACCAGCTCACCGAAGTAACTTGAAAGAATGCAATTTAGCATCAAAACGTGCCTATTGTATTTAAAAAACTAACCTCTAACTCCTAAAAGTCAAGGATCCTTCCATCATCAGCTCATTTCATGACTACCAGACGCAAATACCTGAATAGCTTCGAAAAAAACATGAAACACGTTGGACGTACCTATGAAATTTAAGGGTTTTCCTCGATTTTCCTGGGATCCCATCATCAGATCCTGACTTTGGTGACAATGGAACCACTCCAGGACTATACTCTATCGAACACAAAAAGAATTTTGAAAATCGGTTCACAATGGGCGGAGTAAGAACGTAATATACTCACAAAAAAAACAGTAAAAAATATTAAACTTGAATCAAGAATGAAATTATATATTAGGACCTATTGCTATTCCTATACATTCCCTAATCCGAATATTTATGCCAATACTGAATAAATATTAAGACCTATTACGATACTAATACATTCCCTATTCCGAATATTTATGCCGGTACCTAATAAATATTAGGACCTATTACGAGTACTAAACAAATACATTCCCTATTCCGAATATTTTTGATGGAACTGAATAAATATTAGGAACAGGTATTTGGATTAGGTGTTTGAAAATATTAGGAACAGGTGGATTAGGTACGGAAATTAGCTAATCCAGCCCATGTCTAGTTGTTACCTATTGAAAACCCATATTAACTACACGTTGCTGTTTTAACTCAACATAATGAAATCAATATTACAACAGGGATGTTGACATGAATCGCAAAAATATAAAAGGTTATGTTTATAATATAGAAGTGATTATGAGAATTCTGAAAATCCTATTTTGTAAGTGTAAATATGCGTGATAAATTAATTTAATGCCCAGTATAACGTGACTACAAACGCTAATCGGAGCCTGTTACGTCACGGTGTTTGAAAAACCCCGAGCCAAGAGGCGCGTTCCATATAGGCATGGATTTGCAACGGGCATTCAACATTTTTAGCATCAACGCGCTTATAGTATCAGCTATAAGCACCAAAGAGTGGTTGCTTAATCTGAAACCTGGATCGCACCTAAAAGTTGTCAAACTGTCATGTTGGATTTACGCCTTTGACTGGCAGTAGGTAAGTAGTTTGTTTATTTAACTCATTATGACGTAATCAAGCTAGATCACGTGACAGCTTGGAGCGTTTAGGCGCGAAATTTAAAGAATAAATTAATTAAATATGATTTGATATTTTTTATTTCTTACTAATGAATATTTTTTTAATAAATATATTATTACGTGATAATTACGTGTTTATCTATTAAAATAAAAACAGTCCCAAAAATCAATCAACACCCCTATTAACCCGCATTATATGATTTGAGATACTCGTAAATTTAATTTCCTTGTTCAACAATGGTGGTTTAATACTTTAATATGATAAGTGTGAACTGTGTGTCAGGCCCAAAAAATTTGTCGAAAATGTGTATAAATGAGATATAATTTAAATTATAATTTATTTCAATAATAGAATGACAGTAAAGTTTTGACAAACATAGTATAAAAATTGATACAATCGCATTCCGGATGATGGTAATACTACCTCATCGTGGTTCTGTCTCAAATTTATGGAGCACGAATATTCTGGAAATTCTTTTAAAACATTGGCCCAAATTTCAATTGTTGAATTAAGAATTTTGTAATTCGACAAAACGCTTATTTCGTATTATTATCCAAGAACCTCATAAACTAATCTTAACAAAACTAATTATAAAACTAAAAACTTAATCTAAAAAACTTTTACCACTCACCAAAACATTTAGTTAACTCATTGTGTGCGATATTATTACAATCAAGATTCGCCATCTTAATTCTATTAATATTGCAGATAATAGAGGAATATCAAAAAAAAATAAGATAAACAAAAAGGTAAACTTGAACATATGAGTATTATTATCTACGAAGAATTAGTATGGGTACTATTCCATTATAATTACCTCTATAATTATTTAATAGCAGGAATTACTTGTTTGTTTTATATTTCTTAGACGTGATAAATCGGCCACCGTGTATTACGTATTACGGTATTACCGCTCACAACATTGTACAGCTAGCAACACGGCAAGTTTTACATTTGGATAACGAAAGTCATCACTATAACGAGCGACATAAAAGCGGTTTCAAAGTCAACATGTAAAGACTCAGCTCATATACGTCCCCACCTCGTTGGGGCACGAGCCTACCCTAACTAGTTAGGGTGAGTCAAACCACGCTGGCCCAGTGCGGATTGGTTGACTTCACATACACCTTTGAATTACTTCGCAGGTGAATGCAGGTTTCCTCACGATGTTTTCCTTTACCGTAGGAGCGTCAGATAAGAACAGTCATCACTAGTCAATCCATACTATTACTAATTTACTAAATACTATTTTACTAATATAATTTTTTACTAATTTATATTATAAATGCGAAAGTAACTCTGTCTGTCTGTCGCGCTTTCACGTCAAAACTACTGAACCGATTTAAATGAAATTTGGTATAGACAGAGTTTGAGTCCCATTAAAGGACATAGGATAGCTTTTATCTCAGAAATCACCACTTAAGGGGGAGAAAAGGGGGGTGGAAATTTGTATGGGAAATCAACAACCGCTGAACCGATTTGGATGTTTGGTATGGAGATAGTTTGAGTTGTGGGGAAGGATAAAGAATAGGTTTTATCCCCGAAATCATTCCTTAAGGGTGTAAAAGGGTAGTCGGGAATTCGTAAAGGGAATCAATAAAAAAGGATTTCCACGCGGACAAAGTCGCGTGCAATAGCTAGTAGGCAATAAAAACGATGTCCTATAAAAATCAATGACATGATAGCACCTGCTCCCAACGGCAAGTATCATTTTGTAGTCTGATAGTTATTTTTACTGAGCGAAAGGAAACAGTGGGCTCGCTGCCACTAAAAAAACAATTGACATTTGGAGCAACAATCAGAACCTTTCGAATGGTGCAAAAATATCAGTCGAACGTAAAATACACACAACATCTTTGTGTATGTTATTGAAACAATAATGCCCGAGTTTTATTATCTATCTATACTTACTTATATTATAAAGAGGAAAGATTTGATTGTTTGTTTGTATTGAATAGGCTTCGAAACTACTGAACCGATTTTGATGAAAGTTGGTATAGGGATAGTTCGAGACCAGGGGAAGGACATAGAGTAATTTTCCTAGAGAAAAAAAATCCCACAGGAAATCAAAAATAACGCGGGCGAAGTCGCGAGCGGATAGCTAGTTTTAAATAAAGAGATATCAAAAAACTATTTGTGTATTTTTCGTTTTCGCTTTTGGAGAAAAGTGCTAAGTGCAAAGTAAAGTACAGTGTCTGCTAAATACACACTTAATTCAATCTTTATAGGGCAGGATATTTTTGTCGATTTTATATTTATGCCTTAGGGGTAAGTTTAGAGGTGCATAAGAAATGAAATTGATAATTAATTTTCTTGTTGATTTATTCAGATTTGGCTGTAGGGGGTGGTAATTATGTTACCAAAACCATTTAGGGAAAAATGTATATAAATCCAAATCATAATTTAAAGAAAGTCTTTAAATTTCAGTGATTTTAGTCTTTTGTTATCATGAAATAATTTGATTTATAATAAAGAATGAATTGAAATGTAAGCAGGATAAATATTGACATCAACATCTAAACACAAATCTTTTGGTGAAGACACTGGTGAATCAATAATGAAGATGAGAGCTGGTGAGGGCTGTGGAAGTATGTCCACGATATTGCTATAAATATCCTCTTACTGCTCAACTCCTATATACGACGTACAAAGCTAAATCAACCGTGGGCCTTCTCTTTGCTGATAGCTTTCATTGCTTGCTCCCGTTCAGGGTGCGCAGGTAACAATAAGGTCAACTATGGTAGCTTGCGAAACATAAATTATTCAACCTTGTTGTGTGGTTACCGCCGCCATACTAATATTGTTTCTGCTCTTTATTGGGTAAAACAGTTTGTACATACATACAGACCTTTCATAGCCTATACTTAAAATAAACTCGTTCGGGAAAAAATCTATAACGGCGGGATAATCTCACCAGAGGGAGACTCTGTACCAGGGTCGCCTGCTTGGATACTTCTGTCTTACCTATTTCTGGAGCCAAGCAGTGATGCTTGCATTACTGTGTGCCGGTTTGAAGGGTAAGATTTGGCAGTGAAATTAGTGGATACTGTGACTTTACATCTTACGTCACAAGTTAGCAACGTAGACTGTGGTTCTTGTGGAGTTCGCAGATATGGCAGTGAAATTAGTGGATATCGTGACTTTACATCTTACGTCACAAGTTAGCAACGTAGACTGTGGTTCTTGTGGAGTTCGCAGATATGGCAGTGAAATTAGTGGATATCGTGACTTTACATCTTACGTCACAAGTTAGCACCGTAGACTGTGGTTCTTGTGGAGTTCGCAGATATGGCAGTGAAATTAGTGGATATCGTGACTTTACATCTTACGTCACAAGTTAGCACCGTAGACTGTGGTTCTTGTGGGGTTCGCAGATATGGCAGTGAAATTAGTGGATATCGTGACTTTACATCTTACGTCACAAGTTAGCAACGTAGACTGTGGTTCTTGTGGAGTTCGCAGATATGGCAGTGAAATTAGTGGATATCGTGACTTTACATCTTACGTCACAAGTTAGCAACGTAGACTGTGGTTCTTGTGGAGTTCGCAGATATGGCAGTGAAATTAGTGGATATCGTGACTTTACATCTTACGTCACAAGTTAGCACCGTAGACTGTGGTTCTTGTGGAGTTCGCAGATATGGCAGTGAAATTAGTGGATATCGTGACTTTACATCTTACGTCACAAGTTAGCACCGTAGACTGTGGTTCTTGTGGAGTTCGCAGATATGGCAGTGAAATTAGTGGATATCGTGACTTTACATCTTACGTCACAAGTTAGCAACGTAGACTGTGGTTCTTGTGGAGTTCGCAGATATGGCAGTGAAATTAGTGGATATCGTGACTTTACATCTTACGTCACAAGTTAGCAACGTAGACTGTGGTTCTTGTGGAGTTCGCAGATTTGCTGCGAATCTCACAAGAACCACATGCACTATAGTTACCACATACCATTTACCATCAGGTGAGCAGTATGCTTGTTTGCTAACTAAGTTGTATAAAAATAAAACTAGAATCTGTGTAAGATCGCCTTAAATTACTAGCAGAATACGATAGAAGTGTTATCAAAAATGGTTTGTTGTTTATCTGTTTGTCCGGAACTACTGGACAGATTTTGATGCGGTTTTCACCAAAAGCTTAGCATTTTTCGGAACAACACATATACATCATTTTAAGTAATTTTAAGTTCATTTACTAGTTTTAGTAAAGTAGTAAGTAGTAAATATATTTTTTTTATTTTAGGGTTCCATACCTCAAAAGAAAACAACGGAAACCCTATCACTTTGCTGTCGGTCTGTCCGTCTGCCGTCAAGCTCTTTTTCTCAAAAGCACGTAGATAAAACTAAAAATATCAAGAACTTGTATCCACGGTCTCTTTAAGCTGTGAAAAAAACGTATTTGAAATTCAACGCTCTTGTTTTTGACCGTTTGACGCATATTTTCGGTTGCCATTTCACATGGGAATCAAAACTTAAAAGGTACTTCCTGTTGACCCAGAATAATTAGATTTGTCACAAAGCAAGGATACTACATGTTGGGGACAAAATCTGAGAACTGTTGTACATCGGTAGTAACTTATATACTTTGATAAGATTGTACGGAACCCTTGGTGCGCGAGTCCAACTCGCACATGACCGGTTTTTCAGAAAGGAAGCGAGCGAAGTAAAAGAAAATGGCTGGGTGAAATTTCCTGTCAAATCTGTCGCATCATCCATTCCGTACCTACGTTAAAAGGAATAAAACGAAGCCCTTATATGACTTCGTTGTCCGTCTGTCTGTCTGTCAAGACAGACAGACGGACTGTTCACAAAAGCTTGTAGAGATATCAACCTGAAATATATAAAATACTCGGGTCTATGATGGTGTCTTTTAACTGTGAAAAAATCAAACTTGTTACCTTTTGTTGCATATTTTGCAATTTCACAAGGGAACCAAACTTATATGACACTTCCAGTTGACCGAGAATCATGAATTTGAAAAGAAACAATGTCTTAGAGCACACACTCGTATAAAGAAATAATCTGAAAATCGTTAATATGTAATTAGGAACTTAAATAGATAGGTTTCTAGGTACTGAACCCTCGGGGCGCGAGCCTCTAAACAATATATTATGGTCGCCTTTCAAAACTAATGGCCAATAAAAATTCCTTTTCAACCCCAGTTATATGGGTATCAAATAAAAGAGCTTTAGAAGTAGAACACTTTAAATTTAGACACATTACTCTAAATTCAATATGGCCGCTCAAAAAAGGGGGATAAAATTTCGACGCCAACCCCGGTAGTCATGGGTGTTTACAAAACTTTTATAATTATGCCCGCCGCACCCACAATCAACATGGAGCCGAATTATTCAAACTTTCAAAATTGCTACCCAACGTATCCTTCTTAATCACAAACACGCTCGGCCACACAACAAATTATGGGGAAACGAATCACTTTGGCAACAATCAAAATCAAATGACCCAGTTCATAAATTCAAACTGTATGAAGTGTATCCGATACGGGTATTGTTCATGAGGATTGTTCACATAATGGGGTGTATACATCGGGTTGTCAGAGCGCAAATCTCTTTTGTTGGGCTATACTAAACCGTCAATCGTAAAACGGGGCAAGGTACTACACGGCTCGAGTTAATTAACAAAACATGCCCCCTCAACCTTGTAATCATTCACTACTCACCAATATTGTGAATACGAAAGTGAGTGTGTTCTAATGTTTTTGATCCTGTTTCGCCGAGCCAGCCAACCAATCATTGCGATTTAGCACGGTAATTGTCTAGGACTTGGACTGCAAAGGATTCTATTTACGCTCGAGTCGCTCTGAAAGCGACAATGGATAATAATTTGATATAATGAGCGATAAGTTCGGCCGTAGTCGAGGATTTATCTAATAGAGCGTGCCATAGAAAGCTTAGATAAATCAGTGTAAAATCTATAGATCATCCCATTCATAGATCCTCCCATTCCTCTTCTTATGAGCATATAAATAAGAATATCTAACTCGCAGTCTCAGTAAAAAATAATTACCTCACAACGAAAGTTTAACATTTATTAGCGCCGCGCTTTTTTTAAGTTAGTTCCCCACTTTATGACTTCATAATTTTGAATTTCTATACTTTTGTATAATAACTTGCAGTTGGTTACCTTGACTTTATTACTGTGAAAATAATGATGTCTAGAATAACATAAAGGATGAAAGCTGTGTAATAAATTATTGTTTCATAATAATAGGTAGGTATCACAGGTTTTGTGATATTTATTAAAAAAAAACATTTGAATTTGCTTTCACAGATCTTTTTAATGTTTAATAGGCCAGATGGAATACGACAACGTGTGATATTAACCCGAAAAATATTTTTTCATCCCCCCATCTCGGAAAGAGTATTTTTGCTATTCGATATCTGACCGCCAAAGCCGTTTTTATCCGCTTAAGGTTAAAGTTTTTAATTAAGAACATCGCGTGCCACTAGGTATGTGATTTCAAAACATCATTAAACCTATTTACTTCCATCTCCATGGTGCCGAATTTATCATACAACTTTTTTAAATTTGTTAAAAACTCGTCCCTCCTTGGTGTATGTTTGTTTTTGATTTGCTTTGCGCGTGCCATTTTGTTTTGACGTCGTATTATTATAAATAAGAAACTTGAAAATAAGTAAAAAAAAACGTATTATTTGTTATACATAATATAAATATTTTTCTGTAATACTTACCTATCATAATGTTGTATTAATATGTACTTAAACTGAAATAGAAGTACCTATCTTGTGATTGTAAATGTTTTATTTTGCATTTAGTCATTTCCTCGCTGAGGGTGGATGAAAAGTTACTTGTTGCACACGAGTGCAAAGAGTTTTCACCTTGTGCTCTTTTGATTACCTCGCTAACGCTCAGGATTCTAAATTTTGAATCACTCGCTGCGCTCGTGATTCAATTTTAGAATCCTTCGCTTGCTCGGTCATCAAAGTTGAGCATGCGTGCGGCAAAGCAACTTTGCACTCGTGTATAACAAATAACTATTTTAATATTAAATGTTAAAATAAACAAGTGTTTTTAAGAATGCAATTTATTAATTGTGACTCAATATTCGCTTATTTCATATATGTTATTTTCTTAATAATAAGCATTAGGACGTATTTTGACAAGCAGGCCAAAATTTGTTTTTAACTTGATTGATAATGATACGGTAGTGTATCTTTTTATTGGATTTTAGTATTATTATACACTTTTAGTGGGACATTTACGTATTGGTTATGAGATTTTTGGTTATGGGTGGGCACGAGACCATTTCTAACTAGCTGAACTTCGTATCCCTTTGACAGATGACAGATTTTAATAAACGCGGAGAAAAACCATCATTTTCCATAGATATTACTTAATATAATTTTATAGCTTTTCTTAAGGATTTTCCCTATTATTTTTCCTTTTAAACCACCCCTGTATTAAAGTGAACAAATGAAAAAAATCTTGAAATCGGTCCAGCCGTTTTTGAGTTTTAGCGAACTGCGATTCATTATTGTACAAATAAGAAGAAGAAGACTACAGCTGTGCCCGCGAACCATGTTTCGCCATAAAAAAATTAACAAATATTGAAGTTTTGACGAGAAAAAAAGCTCGTCAAAACTATTCAAACTTTCCGGTTGTACCAAATTTCATCAAAATCAGTTAAATAGTTTCGGAGATTAGCCATGACAAAAATAGTGACACGAGATTTTTATATATCTAAATATAAAAAACTCGTGTCACAGTATTTGTAACCTCTCCTCCTCCGAAACGGCTTCACCGATTTTTATGTTTTTATTTTATGTAGCGGTAGGTCTGAGAATAGGTCGTAAACTATTTTTAATACCCCTAGGTGTTAAGGGTTTTCTTTTTACAATTATTATGGCGAAACGTAGTTCGCGGGCACAGGTAGTATAGATATACATTTCCTATTCACCTATGTCCAATATTTAATGATGAACATTAATTTGGAAAGCATATAAAAATTGTTTTTAATTTGATTGATAAGATAATGTTTTTTATATAGTTATTAAACACTTTTATACATCTTTATTTTTGATGAATAATTCGAACTCACAGTTTTGTTATTACATTGTAAATTGCAAAGCCTTTCAAAACAACTTCATTGCCTAAGCATCTTCGTATTGTCCTAGCTAGAATAATTGCCTATAGCAGTTTATTACTAGACATTACGCGTATTATGCAACACCTATTGTTATTTTCACACAATTAACGCAGACAATTATTTTTATCCAGCAATCATTGCATCAAATGCATACAGTTATCTCGATATACGCATACGTAACACTATATCTATGTCTATACAAATAAATAAAATTGAAGTGTTTGTTTGTAATGTGAAAAATTAACGGTAATAAAACCTTTTTAAAAACAAGCTTTTATTTAAATGCGCTAAAAAGAAAAAAATAAACTTTTACACTAAAACTTTTACTTATAACGTCACTTCACATTTGACACAATTTATATGACATAAAAGCTTGTCGCGAGATTCGAACTCGAACAAGATAGAGTTCATAATACCTGACAAGCACCGATATTCAGGGATGTCTCTGTGATCAATAGGGTCAATGCCGGCAGTGATCATCGACTCACAGTGATCAACTACGACAATTAATTTTACTAAATCATATAACGTACCTACCAAGACCTACACTTTGTTCAAACCTACGAATGTTTTATGATAAAGATGACACATTATAGCATGGAGGTTGCATTTAAATTCACCGTTCGCACCAAACCTGCAATAAGTCAAAGAGATAGGGCACTAACAGTAGTGCAAGTACGTAACGTACGAAATGAACGTTCCAGAAGAATATACAAATCCGCTCATAAAAATCTTGTTTTATATTTGATGATAGTTATTCTCTGACGTAAGTATACCAATTTTATTGGTCAAGTCTCGTACGTTGTATTGCGAGAAGTGTTACTATTATTATATTACTAACTAGCTTTCCGCTCGCGACTTCGCCCGCGTTATTTTTGTTTTCCCGTGGGAATTTTTTCCCGTAGGAAAATTACCCTATGTCATTCCCCTGGTCTCGAATTATCCATATATTACTTACCAACTTTCATCAAAATCGGTTCAGTAGAACTTTCGAAGCCTATTCAATACAAACAAACAATCAAATCTTTCCTCTTTATAATATTAAGTATAGGCAAAGTATATTTTTAACTCTTTACGTGTCAAAAATGTCGAACGGCGGGAACGGGATTTAAGCCCGCGTCTTTTACCGCAATGACTTGATCAATTGGGCCACCGAGCTCTTGCCCGCCGAGAGGAAATTTTAAATGTAGATAGTTTCTTTCATACTTTTTTTGCCAAAGTAGTCTTTATTTACTGTCAAATCCAACTATCAACATCCAATTTAGAAAGCATTACAGATTAGGTGAAAATTGGTTAGGAATTAAGCAAATTTTTATACTTGTAAATTTGCATTTTCTTTAAAAATGCTAAGTCAGTTGAAAAATGAATAAATCGATATAATTGTATTGATTTATTCATTAAGAAAATACAAAGTTACAAGGATTAAAAAACATTACATGCCATTTTAATTTGTATTAAACAACTTAGATCAATAGACAGATTCGAGTAATCTATTTGTTTACTCTGTAATAGCGTCAGTGCTGTCATTTTTGGAAATAAATATTACTATCTAGACAACAGACTACTTTTTATGTATGATTAGATTAGACATAGTTTCGGCTTATAAATTTATTTTTTAGATTAGGTATAGTTTTAGTACTATTTACAACTTTCGTCGCTTCACGGGAATAAGAAAAATGCTTAGGCAATTTATACCACACTCCAGCTATAACTAGCTATAGTATAATACTATTACTGTGTTTATGCCTACAAACATTTACATAATAGTATGGTTGACTGAGTTATTTATATGGTATGTTTGCCGATTTTTTTATCGCCTACCTCTTTTTTTATTATTTTAGATAAATCAAAATATTTTTGAGAAGTTGAGACGTAAGTATCTTTTTATTTTTATCTCTCTAATTTTGCGCAACGTAACCTATATGTATATTTCATCCTCGTTCTCAGTTCACTTTTTCAATCTTTGGGATGAAACTTCAAAGGCTACGCTCTTGGCATTCACAAGAACGATAGCAAGAGGAACTGTGTCGGTTGGTACTCGTATCTTTTAGACTATGCGATGTGAGCTTCTCGCTACTTTATCCTTTATTTAAATATCAAATGATCTTGTACTATATCCGAGTATGACAATATAACAAGAAGTTTCTTGTAACATTAATATACTCAGATATAGTATAAGTTCATTTAACTTAGTTAAATTAAGTTAATTTTGTTATTAAAAAG
Source organism: Schoenobius gigantellus (assembly GCA_963935595.1). Taxonomy (NCBI): domain Eukaryota; kingdom Metazoa; phylum Arthropoda; class Insecta; order Lepidoptera; family Crambidae; genus Schoenobius; species Schoenobius gigantellus. The sequence goes on along the minus strand of OZ012553.1, from coordinate 22,587,347 downwards.
TAAATATATGCATATACACACGGTGTTTCAAAATAACCAATAAATAATCAATTCTTTATTGAAAATTCATTATTAAAATGTCCCATCTAGCTGTTTATACTTAATGTCATTCAACCCAAAATTGACTATGATTTACATGTCAATTTTGGGTTGAATGACATCTATACTAATATTATAAAGAGGAAAGATTTGATTGTTTGTTTGTATTAAATAGGCTTCGAAACTACTGAACCGATTTTGATGAAAGTTGGTAAAGAAATAGTCCGAGACCAGGGGAAGGACATAGGATAATTTTCCTACGGGAAAAAAAATTTCACGGGAAAACAAATAACGCGGGCGAAGTCGCGAGCGGAAAGCTAGTTACGTATAAACAGCTGGAGATGGGACATTTTAATAATGAGTTTTCGATAAAGAATTGATTATTTATTGGTTATTTTGAAACACCGCACCGTGTATATACAACCAAAATTGGTAAATAAGCATTATACTGCCCATTTCATGGTAAGTGGTAACAGTCAGTCAGCACATGTGGTTCTTGTGAGATGCGCAGCAAATCTAGTACAAGAACCCCAGTGCCGACTTGTGACATAAGATTTAAAGTCACGGTACCCATGATTTCACTGCCATATACCATTACCAAACGGGAACACGGCAATGTAAGCACTGCTGCTTTGCGGCAGAAATAGGTAAGACGGAGGTACCCAAGTAGGCGACCCTGGTGCAGAGTCTCCCTCCGGTTTTTAAATAGCATATAAAATGTGTCCAGAAATGTCAAGTGGTGTCTTCGCGTAAGTTCTCCAGATCTCAGCGAAGAAGTTAAAAACCATAAGTGTTTTATGTTTTTTGCTAGTAACATGACGCTTGGGTATGTGGCTCTGGGGGCTTATGATGAGCTCTTATTTCCAGACAGCTTAACTGCCTAGTTTTATTTTTGTTAACGAACTATTAATTTAGCGTACTTCTTTGTATTACATATAAGCGTTTGTAAATTATCTTTGTTTAGGAACTCTAGCATTAGGCGTTCTTTTTTTAAACGTTTGTTATAAAAACGTTTTTTATAAAATAACGCACGCGCATTGCTATAGTTCGTAATAAAAACCTTAACAAGGCGGTTAAAATTCCTGGAAACAAGAGGTTTATAATACGCCCCCACCCCAGGTTACAATCGTTCAAGATGTCCAAACTAACCCCTTCTTATCAGATAGACCGTTTGTGACCTATTAATACATAATATTTTGATTGGTAACAATACATGAAATCTATTTTGATACCATACTATTTCAACTTTTGATCTTTTTAAATTCTAAAGATAAGTATCTTCAGAAATAAAATCAGCGAAGAACCGAGGTCAGTCTTAAAACAGTCTTTACTTTAAGGACTATTACATAATGATTACTACACAACATTTTCTTTCTGTTGGCATATTAATAGAACAATACATGAGAGCCTCATTATTCATTCGATACATTAAGAAGAAATAAAAGAGGTAATTACTCACTGCGTAAACTTGTGACACTAATGCCGCCAACGCCAATACTGCTGCGTGTTGCCTCATTTTGTCTGTGAATAAAAAACGATGTTAAGAGTAAAATAATCAAAAATAGAATTATTATACTCCACATAGAAGTTCTGTACATCCGTAACTTTAAGCATTATTAAGCTTACATTTATATCTGGAATCAAATATCTCAACTTGTTGAGGAATCAAGTAACTTGGATATTGTTTGTTTGAATTATCGTTAAATTACTTTACTTAGGAATTCATTACTTATTAAACTAACAAATCCCAAAGGAAGTAAGTAATCGGCGTTAATAATACTTATATAATTGAGCGTTTTCCACAAGCACGAGCAAATAACAATTAACTGCAGATCATGGCCATGGTATCGCTGCAGTTAGTTAGAAGGCTAATCTTCAAATAGCTCAAATAGCACCGAAATTTACAGCAGCAGAGTACTCGTAACATAAGCTTAAGGCGCATAGTGCTCCCAATGACCTTGCGTCGATCGTCCCGCACTGATTACATAGGAGTGAGTGAGTGAGAGTGAGGGGAATATTTAAGCAAACCTTTACGCGTAAGATGAATTATTTCAATAAAAAATTAATTAAGGCGAATAAGAAAAATCTAAAAAGACCATCCCCTAGAATATTGTTCACTTTATTTAGTGAAATCGAAAGTATATGATTTAACCTAATATTTACGAAGCGATTAGGTTTAAAGTTTTAAAATCGAGGCATGTTTGGGTCAAATTTTAACCAAGTTTTAATTAATTTATGAAAAAATTAAAAAGACCATCCTCTAAAGAATGCGTTGAATAATAACATATCTTTTTTAAAGATTTTTTTATTCAATATTTATGAAGAGAACCGGTTTTTTCTGCAGTAATTTTTTATGTTTGACCTTACTATGCGCCTTAATTGTTATTTATTACTATACGCCGGCACAATTCACTATAGAATATGTATGTGGATATAAATAATACCCTAGAATTCGAAAAACTATCTAATAACGCAGTGTGATCTGATGTAAAAATAGGTACCCATTGAGGCGCTCAAAAATAATCCCTATATTTTAAGCATCTAGATCAATCCGCAATCCAAGCCATGATCGCTTAAAACAACATTAAAACCGCACGAGCGAGATGGCGCTATACGCAGCAAGAGCGGTGTCTCTGCTTCAATATTGTTTTAACCTTGCTATAAGCGATCATGGTAGGGCCACTGATGCTTGAGGATGATGTTGTGGAACCTTGTTATAGTGCATGGAATGAAATTTAATTAGAAAATGAAATGAAATCAGATTGGTTTAAGCCTTTATTTATTTTACCTTGCACTCATTTTTGAGACATTTTTAGTTGTTTTGTAATGTAAGATATTCGAAAAATATAACTCATTATAAAAGACTGCGGCCCGCCCAGATTTCACACGGTTAGCTAGTAGAGCATAATATATGTATCTATGTTTACATTTTTTGCATCACGTCGTTGCGTCGCATCGCGAGGTCGCTTGAATTAAGTTATCAATATCGATTGATTGATTACTTCTAAAGTATTTATTATAATGATATATTGTAAAAATCATATTCATTATCACATTTATCTAGATTTGAGAATTAATTAGGAATGTAAATAAAAATATCGTCGCAAGTATAAAGTAATTTGTAAGTACGGATTTAAAATCAAATGTAAGAAGGACAGATAGACGTACGCCATAGCGGAGTTTAATTTTGGATTTTAGAAGTACTAAACACTCTAGTTTAATAACTTTTTTAAATATCTCTTACGGTTTGGTGTGCGTAAACCATTAAAGTTTATTCCTCGATGACACGGTTGCAATATATTGTTGCTTTTTTGCAATGTCACTGATGATGCAAATCCGTTCAGTGGTTTTTGGAATCATCGCTAACATACAGACAGACAGATGCGGCGGGGAAGTTTTGTTTTATGTAGTGATAATTGTATCTTTTGAATTATATTTCAAACTCTCCTCCTTATTGAAATTTAACCTGTACGTACGTATATAGAAAAAAGTAATAAAACGTTATGGATGTTAAGGATGTTGATACGTAGTTATTAACAGTGAATAAGATCTACTTTGTATTAACAAAGTACAAAAAAGAAACCAATACAGTTGAAATTTCGCCAGGGCTGGTATATGCTCGGTGGTCCAATTGGTCAAAACGTCAACAATAGTCAAGTATGTTGAAAAAGCGGAAGCAAATCCTGTGTGAGTCAATATTTCTTTATTGTATTAATTTATAAATTTTCAACTTATTTGTCATTTTTAAACAACATGCGAAAGCAATAAAATGGATTATTATACAAGAATTAGAATGTTATAAAACTAAAACAAAAATAACGATACAGACCATTAAGTTTAAGAAGGGAAAAATCTTTGTGTAGTTTTTGTCATAATATAAAACTGTTTAGAATGTATCAATCAGTTTATGTTTTCAAAGATGACTCAAGATAAAGATGATTTTCCCTAATCTTTAACCACAAGAATATTCCAACCACAGTAATGATATCCAAAAATACTCGTTTGCTCGGGGCAAACTCGTAAGTTCACACAAAAAGTAATAAGGTAAGGCGTTCTATCTTAATTAACAATATAACTCATGCCCACTTGATACCTTTCCGAACTGTAATAATGCGCATAGATTTCGTTAGAAACAAATTACGCTGTTAATTAAGCCTTACCGGGGAGGAATAGCCGTTTCCATTTCTAGATTTGCAGTCGAAAGATTTTACTCGTGTTTCAATTAAGATAGGACTGGCAAGTGCAAAATCTCACCACAATCTCAGTCAGCTAAGTCAAGTGACGGTTCTTAGTATTTTTCAAAATTGAGGATTTATAGATTGGTAAATCTTGATGATTAAAAGAATCATGATCATATCAGTAATCTCAACAAAAATGAAAGACGAGAGAGTTTTTATAATCATGTGTGCACGCGAGTGCGCAACTACACAAAATGCGTAACTGCGTAGTCCATATTCCCACAACTACACATAGTGTGATTGATGTTCACTACACAGATTCACAATAAAATCTTTTGTATCCACCTAAATGAGCAACTTAGCTTAATATAGAGCTTAGTTAGAATAACATTCACCATCTTTAACTTGTTCAGCCTAGGCTTCGTGGTCAAAGTTTATTTATATATTTTTATCTAGCTGAAACAACCAAAGTGAAATTTATAAATAGACGCATCCTATATACCAGCATATTAATTTGGAAGTCTCTAGATATTATCAATCCATGCGTCATATAATAATTAATTAGATATTATCTGTTCATAGTCTACGCCAGCAGACATAGTTATGATTAACAATATAACGTTGCCTAGGTGTTGTTAATTACTTTCACACTAATACTACATTGGGGGACTGAAACAAGTATTATATCGTAATAATTCTACTTGAGTTCGGCACCCAAAGGAATATTGTATCTTCCTCACGGCACGCTGTTGTTCGATTAATAGGAACCTCCTTGAGTTTCGGTATACATAATTCATCGAGATTGTATTGTTTTATTACACGTGTTTGACATTTTAACGCGTTGTTAAATTTCGATTAGTTTGGCTGCATTTTTTTTGTGTGCGTTCATTGTTAATTGATCGAGAATCTATACAAAATGCTCAAAGCAAGTCATAATTAAAAACATCTATTTATGTTCGCCGTATCCTCATATTTGTTTGAATTATACTACTAAAATTCTGAGTATAACAGTCATTAATTTAATTTTGTTGTCTCAAAACTCAATAATAAGGATAGCTCAAGATCGAAATACTTCTATTGGAATAAAACGGGAATCGATATTAAGAATGGAAAATTATTTATGTGACAAAAATTGGTTCTTAGAATCAATATTTTGAAAGATAATTACATAGATGGTTAATTTATTAACGATTAAAAAATTACTTTTTTTTACCTTATGAGTAGGGACTTTATTGCTTTTGAAATTTCCACCGGTAAAAAGCTTTTTGATTTGTGGTCATTTCTTGAACACGAATACTTTAAAGCGTCTGAAATGTCGGGCAAAATAAATACTATTATAGACTTTGAAATGTCAATACGCAAATTAAATTCGGTATGTTTATTTCAATTAAATGTGTTGTACCCGTGCAAACAAAAGACAGTATTATTTAAATAAATAGCTTCTGAACTAAACTTGTGTGGAAATATTCCCATCCAATCACTTACCATCAGGTGATACGTCTGCTCGTTTGCCCCCTATACCATAAAAAAAAACTAGAGTTTAATGACATATCGGACGAGATACTCCCAGCACTGGACATAAGGCACCCCCAATTTACAACACGATCACTCGTCCTGCGCTGCTCGTATCCAACGGCTTCCTATGACCTTGAGTAGATGGTCAGTAACCTAATGGGAGGCCTACTAAGGCTACATGTCCGATGGCCTGATTTGCGACCGCCACTCGAAAAATTTTCCAACTCCAACGGCCGACATTCCTGCGAGCTACGGCAGGGCCATTGTTCCCACTAGCACTTAGGCTTGTAATTCTTTGGGCTATAATGTCGATGACCTTGGTTCTCCTGCAGATCTCATCATTAATAAACGATCACACATAGAAAAATTGCCTTTTGGGTGACTTTTGGCTTTATAAGCCTGATTATTTATTGATAACTAGCTGTGCCCGCGACTTCGCTCGCGTGGATGTTTGAAAATAATAATATCGTTATATTATATAGCCTAAAGCCTTCCACGATAAATGGACTATCCAACACAAAAAGTATTTTTCAATTCGAACTAGTAGTTCCTGAGATAAGCGCGTTCAAACAAACTCTTCAGCTTTATAATATTAAGATAGATTTTTTATATTAGTCTCTAGTAGAAGTATCAAACTGCGTGCATGTGTAAACCGACATTCTTTTTACCTACCTTGCTAAATATATCCTAATTTTGTTTCCTTTTCCTCAATTTAAAACGTGTAATATATTTTGTTGTTTGCCTTTCAACAGAGTTCAATGTATCCACTGAACCGGCAACGCACTCACACGTTGCGGCAATATCCCGCCATCTATACGAAAATTACGGACTGTTTTTACAAAGCATATACACTAGCCTTCCTTTGTTACCTACCATAGAAGTTACGATATCTTTGTTACCGCAACAGAAATCGATGGATACTATTACTATAACTAACCTGTTTTCACGAGATCCTAATCCATTGCGAAATTTGGTATATTGCGCCTTGTGGCTAATGTTGAGTTGTAATAAAGTTGACTCAGTTGCTTGAGAGGTTATAAGCAGTATTTTCTTTCTTTCTAATATAATAAATAATATTAGAAAGAAAGAAAGAAAGAAGACATTTATTCACGCCACAGAAGACACACATATTAAGGCGCATAGTAAGGTCAAACATAAAAATTCACTGCAGAAAAAACCGGTTCTCTTCATAAATATTGAATAAAAAAATCTTAAAAAAAGACATGTTATTATTCAACGCATTGTTTAGAGGATGGTCTTTTTAATTTTTTGATAAATTAATTAAAACTTGGTTAAAATGTGACCCAAACATGCCTCGATTTTAAAACTTTAAACCTAATCGCCTCGTAAATATTAGGTTAAATCATATACTTTCGATTTCAATAAATAAAGTGAATAATATTCTAGAGGATGGTCTTTTTAGATTTTTTTTTATTTGATTTTATTAATGTTTAATTTAAATAATTCATCTTACGCGTAAAGGTTTGCTTAAATATTCCCCTCACTCTCACTCACTCACTCCTATGTAATCAGTGCGGGACGAAAGACGCAAGGTCATTGGGAGCACTATGCGCCTTAACTAAAGGTTTAAAATAGCGAGAAGAAACAGAGAAGAAATGCGGCGTGTCCCTGCACCGGGCGTGCCGGCAAATCGGACACAGGCTCAGCATTTGCTGAGGTGCAACCTGCAGCTTTAAATAAACGTTCTCACGAATTGTCTATAATGTCTAATAGATATCAAAATATTCAAATTAATAAAATTACGTTGTTTCTACGCAATATTCATCAAGCATGAACATGGTTGCTGTGTATGGTTATGTAATATCTTAGCCAACAGAATGATTTATACAAATTATGGTTGCAATATTTTTTCACACAGTGAGATACATTATTGAAATGTTTTTTTTTGGCAAAATTTTAGTGTTTTATGCAACTTTTAGCTTAGAGACGAAACTGCAAAGACAAGTTTATAATATTTTGTGCAATTTTATTCAAATTATTAATTGGCAATCGTCCAGGCCATGCATCAATTTTGAATAATTTGTAGAATTTTAAATTTATTTATTTGTTTTGTTATTGATTAAATTGGTCACAGGTGCATTGGCTTACATTAAGCCATGGCTTAATGTGTTGACTTGACAACCCTATAAGATTTTTCTTTAATAATTTAGAGTATTGTACTGTCGAATTCTCAGTATGATCGTCGTCATCATCTTTAATATTAAATTTAATATTGGGCTTTTAAAGAATATTTTTTAGAAACATTTTTAGTTTTTATTGACAGTTTCATATTTTTTACGAATTAAATTAAATTTCTATTATGGTCTACACCATAAAGAACAAGTTATAACTTTTTAAGTCTGCTTATCTGTGAAATTGTTGTCAAGCATTATCTGCTTCAAATTAATGTCACCTCGTTGCTCAGATCTCTGTTACACTGACATAATCTGTACAACTTTCACCGGACGATTATGTCACGCGATTGATACTGAGAGCCGTTCGAATATAGGTGAGAGCACACTATGCATGGCGGTATCAGATATCCGCTAACAGTTCAAAAACAGATCCAAGTGGAATAATTGTAAAATTTTTACTAGTTCTGGGTTTCCGACCTAAGTACGGTACATCTCGTCTCGTCGTTCGTATTTTTGATGTGGAACACTAGTATATGCAAGCGAGACGATAGGAAAAAATCTACATCTACAAAAAAAGATAGGAATGCGGGACATGCGGGACGCATTAGACGATTTGTGGGACTATTTTATTAAATATTGCAATGCGGTACTACAATTATCATTACGGGACGGTCCCGCAGAATGCGGGACGGTTGGCCGCCTTGTGCTAACTACGCAGGCCAATGGTGTACCGCTCGACTTTCCTCAATCGCATGCGACATTGGAATATCACTATTAGTCCCACACTAACATGAAAATACTTAGATTCGACGCAATTTGCCACTCCACGTAGCATCTTTAGAATGTTGTCGCCTTCGCTGCGCTCCGACTAAAAACGACTAGTAATTACCAAACTGTATAGTTACGCTCACCGAATCTGAACACCTTCTTATCACGTCAAAAATTATTTGAAAGAAATTCTGTGCCCAAATATAACGTTCTGTTTAGTTCAAGTTGGATTTCGATTTCTTGAATAGAATTAGGAATCAGTAAATCTCATGTAGACAGTAATGTCTTCACTTGTAAAATTACTAGTGATGTTTAAAATAGTACAAATGGATGGAATGATGTGTGACTAAAAGGGTTGAACATCTCGAGTTCCCCTGTACTTAGTAAGGTACGTTATACACGATCCCGCCGCGGTCTTGTCGAGTATAACTATTGTGTCGTGTTGTGTTGTGACGCGTCAGAAGCGTATCGGTTTCATACATGTTATATGGCTAGAAACACATTAGCGCCACGACACAACACACTGTAATACTCGTAATGTGTTTCTAGCCATATTAAATGTATGCAGCCGATACGCTTCTGACGCGTCACAACACAACAAAATAGTTTGTTTCTGCCTTAATGCGTATGTCTTCATTATCACACTCTTGCACTTTCGTGCAGTGCAAATCAATAGTCTCTATTGGGATGAGATTATAAATGTGCAAGTATTTAGGTGCAGTGTGATATAAAATACATTCAGAAGCGGAGGATCGAACCGCAGCTTATTAAATATCTTTGAAAGTATTTAAAATATATCTTTACTAAGTGGGCATTTGGAAATGTCAATAGCATGACGGTGCATTCACGAGCCAACGCAATATAAAACAAAGTTGATTTTCATTTTCAATTTATAGTTATTTTGTAAGAATGTAATTTTAAAATCATTCGTAATAATAACATTTGATTCACTTGAAAAAAAACGTAACTTGGTTAAAACTGATTGAACATGTCGAAGCAGTATTGTCGACATGAACAAACTAAAAAAACTCTAATAAGACTAAATTTGATTGCGATGTAACTCCCTCTTTCTCAAAAAAGTATGTATATCACAAATTATATAAAATCTTTAGAATCAAGCGCTTGCGCGCGCTACTATTGCAAGAATTTGTAAAATCAAAAACTGAGTTCCAAAAGACAGGCTGTGCCGAGTTTGGGACTCGCTGATCATTCATATTCAGTTCTGTCTTTACTTTTTTGTTTTGTTATTTATCCTAGATTAATATTGTGTAATCACTATACGAAATAAACATTACTTTACTTTACTTTACTTTCTCGCTATCGCAGCGTATGAACATACCTTAAACAGCGGTAGAGGAACTCTACGCCTCCTAGCTCCAACTTAATTAACTCAGTTTGAATCTGTTCTTGGCACAATCAATTAACAAATAAACTCGTTCATTATCGAAATTCCCTTTAACTGAGATCTTACAACATTCTTATGCTTGACGAGCAGTGCAATTAGTTTTTTTTTACATACTACAGGCAAGTTCTTGTCCTCCATGTCACGTCACCTGATGGTAAGTGACAGCTAAGAATCTGTCAATTTCACCTCTTTTTGTCGGAAAACCACAATGCTTTTAACGTTATTTTTTATTGCAACAACCTTACGTAAGTCAGTAGTAGCTAGCCAGGCGGGCTTAGAAGCCCTACCATCAAACAAACCGAGCAGAAAAACTGCCGCTATGGGGAATATAACCCCGGACCTGCTAATCAACACCCGGTGATCTCAACCACTAGACCGAGGAGGCGGTAAAAGATTATCCAAAACCATTGTCGTCAATAACTTAATGATCTATCTGTTTTCGAGAACTAAAACTTACCTCAGGACAGGAGCTAGTCCATGAATAAATATCAATTACCGTAAATCCAATAGAAGCATTTTCAGTAGAATTTAATTTATTACTCCACCATACTATTAACTGGATCTACTAACCAATAATATAAACCCGGATTTGATATTATTGATAGGATGTATTAAGCTGATTGAATCCGAAACTATTAAAACGTTTCGAATCAAATCCGTTTTGTTTTATGTGTAGAAATGCTTATTCCCGAATAAACATTGTTCCAAATAGTAATCCAGGAATAATCGTGCTCAAGTTATAGCATTTGAATTAAATTGCCGTGCGTTTGGCTACGGGTACACTCGAGTGTAAAAAGATCGATAAGGTCATCACCACAGCTCATATACGTCCCCACCGAGAGGCACGAGCCTTCCCTAACTAGTTAGGGCGATTAGGCCTTAGTCAAACCACGCTGGCCCAGTGCCGATTAGTTGACTTCACATACACCTTTGAATTACTTCTCAGGTGTATGCAGGTTTCCTCACGGTGTTTTCCTTCACCGCAGGAGCGTCAGATAAATGTACCTATGAAATTCGTGAAACGAAAAAACACATTTTTTTTTATTTTTTTTTATAATATAATTATATCACCACAGACTCGTGGTCCGTGCCCTTTTAAGGCTGTATTTTCGTTTTGATCTTTTTCTTTTTTAAACTTAATAAGTCCGACTACTCTACTCTATATCTAGGGTGAGTTGCGCATCACCTAAAGTGTAACTATCCTACATGTTTATATATAATACACACACGCTTATACATCATATATATATTTATGCTCATACATACCTATTATATTCCTATTACATTGTATACTTTACATATTACAGATTTTTGTTATTATTTATATTATGTTTTAACATACATTAATTATATATTACATTATATATTATATTTTAACATTAAAATATATTATATATGTTGTATTTTTATTATTATTAATTTTGTTTGTACAGCCGGCTCAAAAAGTAGACAAACATTTTAGTTCCATGTCACACCAACCATTAACAATGAAATATAGGTGTAACCATACTAAATAAATGAATAGTTGGTGTGACATGGCACCAAATTTGCTAAAAGATTGCTATCCACTCTCGGAGCCGGCTGTGCATATTCCATATTTTTATACGTGTTCTTAACTATTAACTTAACTATGTCCATATGTTTTTTTTTTTATATTTTTAACTTATTTCTTAGCCCAGGTTAATGCTAGAGGGACTACTGCAAGAGGGATTCGAGGGATCCAAAAAAACACATTAGTACATGGCAGGATCGATCGCGGGCCTCCCGATTCTACTCGGAGCACAGTCCAGTACAGAGGCCAGGCCAGAGCACATATACGGCAACCAGCGGGGTCCTGGGTTGGGAAGCCCGGACCCTGCATTGCACCGGTTGCCACCAGTCGCTGGTCCCCTGGATGCCCCGGGGGATCACCGGCCTTCCCATTTTGGGGGGGTGAGAGGGTCTCGCCCTAGGCGAGCAGACGCCGACGAGCTCGTGGATGTGTTCGTAAGAGTTCCCATAACCTTGTCCGGCAGCGACGCGTCCCTCCTCGGCGTGTCCAATTCAGATGAGGAGGACACGACGATGATAGACGTGCTCGCGCCGAGGCGTATGTGAGGGGCATCGGTGGCTGGCACTCTGCCTCCAGGGGTCGCGGAGAGTTCGACATAACCCCGCGTTTTCCCAAGCGCGGGGTATGCGTAATGCATTTCCCACCGTAAAAAAAGGCCAGAGCACATTGTACACTCGAGTACAAAATGATCGATACGGTCAAATTTACAAAAATATGCATACTCTACCAACTCTACTGTAATGTTATGTCAATAAAGTCTGTCGATCAATCTACACTTCTACACTGTTATTATTAAGAAGAAAGATTTGTATGTATGTAATGAATAAACTCAAAAACTACTAGACCAATTTCAAAAATTCTTTCACCATTAGCATGCTGCATTATCCCTGATTAACATAGGCTACAAAATTATGTTTTCTACGGGAAAATATAAAATTCTTACGGGAAAACAAAAATAAACGCGGACGAAGCTGCGGAAAATAAAGCTAGTGTATTCATATTTTTGTAACTTTGACCGTATTGATCATTTTGTACTCGAGTGTACATATCGCGTTAAAACCATAAGATGATTTTATAACTTTTGAAGAGTTGCGTGAGTAAATAAACATGTAAAAAAAGTATCTTTAGAGGAGTTTAAAAGATATTAGTTTCGCACAGGAAGAGTGTAGTTCATGTATATAAAACCTATATACTTACAAGGTAAAAAAATACACCAGACACAAAGAAATTTCAATAAATTTTTAAAATACTAGTCATGTGCCGCTATTGGAAATCAATTAGACAATCTATTACAGGTTCTCACGTGCATATCTGCAGTTTCTGCTCAGAATTTTAAAGTAATGAATGTAGTCAGAGACAATGGACCGACTGCATTGTAGGGAAAATTATTGCGTTTTTATATTCAGCGTTGGCCTTTGCAAAATTCTTCGGTTCAGCAGCAGCAAATAAATCAATTTAATTTAATTTTATAATTTAAAAACAAGATTTTTTCTTAGATGATAACGATTTCAACTTCACTACAAATTTCTTCTTGTTATATACAGTGTGGGGCCTGAAACGATTAAGTTTGTTAGAAAAAAAACAAAATCTAAAGTTTTGATTTTTATTAGTTAGGAACATAATGAGTCAATTACTGATGACTTTTAGAGACTAAAAATACAGGATGTATATTTGCTCCGATTTCGGGCTGTTGTCGTCCCAGGCGATTTTCGACTATCTTGGGGAATGCTGTAAGTATACAAAATACAAAAATGTTTGCGAATACACTTCCTTCACTGGCGTATTACGATGAGACAACTTGTAACGAGGTTGCTACACCCGTTACAAACTTACTGACACAGAGCCACACTAGGGGCATAATATTGCTATTGTTAAGAGGGCACAGTACCTACTACTAGCGCCGCCATTGGTTTTTATTAATTATGATAAATTAAAGACGTTTCTACAAAAAATAGATCAGTCAAGAACTCAATACTTTACGATTTTTTGAGCTATTCAGGCATATATTAAATGTATAGGAATTATCATAATCCGAATTATTGCTCAAAGTGGCCACTTTTCGTTTCGCTTTCGATGAAAATCAACATAGATTTTCATCGAAAGCGAAACGAGAATCAATAAAAATCGATCGTAGACGACGCTCGACTAATATTCGACGACAGGCGAATAATCAAAAAATAGGGCGCCGGGCATAGAAGACAGTGCTTATTGTGTTTCCTAAAGCACGGAGGAACTTAAGATATTTTATATTTCGGTCACGCATATTTAACCTAGCTCCTCCTCCTACCCTACCTAACTCCGAAATTCTAAAAAATGCCCTGTAGTTGAACTTTTGCGATTTATTAAAATTATTGACTTTTGAAGCAATGGCTGGAATTCGATTAAGCGCTTTTTTAAATTGCTATCGGTGGCAGATGGGCCAGTGGCCCACCTGATAGTAATTGGTAACCACCGCTCATGGACTTCTGCACTGCTAGAAGGCATAGCTCAGTTACAGTCTACCTAGAGAGAAGTGTTCTTTTTATACTTCGTTTGAAGTTGGATATATCGTACCGCTTAGGATACACCGCAGCTAGGAGTTCGTTCCAGAGTCTTATTTTATTGCAATTAAGTTAGCAAACAAGCAATCTGATGGTAAGTGGTAACAGTTACCTATAATACATGTGGCTCTTGTAAGATTTGCAGCAAAACTGCAACCCCCAGAAGAACCACAGCGTACGTTGCCAACTTGTGACATGAGATGTAAAGTGTCAGTACCCAGTAATTTCACCCATATATTACCCTTCAAACCGGAACACAGCATTGCAAGCACTGCTGCTTTGCGGCAGAAATAGGTTAGACGGAGGTATTCGAATAGACGACCCTGGTACAGAGTCTCCCTTCTGATACGTGACATAGGGACATAAAAAATTGTGATACGTAATAATTTCTTCTGAGTTAGATAATTTCCACTTTCTTTATTTATTTCACTATGCTGAAATCTCATAATTTTAGCATAATAGCAAATCTATATTAGAGGTAAAAAGCCCATAAAAATGTTTCATAATTTCCTTAGCTTGGCGTAGTAGATTAAGTTTCCAGCGATTTAGGTTATTGAATATGATACAAAAAAGATTTTTACTGTGAGTAGGTACGTCCTAAACTCAATTAGTAGATAAAATTTTTATCAAAAGATTCACAGAAAAATTGTCAGGCAAAATTTACTCGAGGCTCTACGTTTCCAAGAAAGCGTTTTGTAATTAAATCTTATTTTAATTAAAATAAGAAAATTAACTCTTGTAAAGAAAATAAGAAAGAATATTGCTCCATTAGTGGAACTGTTATTCAGTTAGTGGTGGTGGCAATAATAAAATACATGGGACTGTTTACCTATAAATATGGTAATGTTTAAAAAAAAATCAAATATTGTTAGTACTACAGTTTAAATTTATGAGTTATCAAGCCTAAGTTAATTATTAATCAAAACTTAATTTAGGATGCACCGACTAGGATGTAGAAGAATCGACTTATAGAACACGTTTAAATCATAAACAATAATCCATCGTAATGATTTCGTTTTACATGCAACGGTAAGTAATAAATGATTATGAGCAATTATTTAAATGTTGCGAATTACTTATTCATTAAGGCGCTATATCGAAAATATTGGTTATTTTTAATGTAATGTCATAGGTCACTGAGATCTTACAGATCTGAAAGTCAAATATGTGTTTCTGTATAATCTCTAGACACGACGAGAACCGGAAACGCGATTTAAAGATTTTACCTCGATACATTTTATTTTTTAAATTACCTACAAATAAGAAAATTCGGGATTAATAGTAAACGGTATTAGGTATTCAATAAGAAGTTCCTTCAATAAGTAGACATCACAATCGTACAGAAGCATTTTTTTCTAATCATCATAGTTATTTTTTAATAAAATAATTTGTATTTTGTCGCTTACTTCGATAATTTCAAAACGACCTGATTGCATGCGGGTACAGCGCATTCACGACTTTGATGACATAGATATAAAGACTAGTAGCTACTTATGCACGGAGGGCATTCGTTTACGTATAGACCACGCCTTCCATTGTTTGATTCATTTTCGATGTAGAGCCTTAACTGATGTTTGTGTCGGAAGAACCCGCTTTGTGATTCCAGTTTATTATCATCATTTCAGCCATAATGCACCAGTTGCGGGGTTAGACCTCCCCCAAAAAGAGGATTTAGGCCATTTCCGATTCACTGGCGCAGTGTGAAAATTTGCGCTGAGCGTTTACCCTAAAGTTTTTGCTTACAATTTAAAGTCGATTAACTCGGAAATAATTATATTTCTGGGAACCTAAATCTTTCGTAAGACAAACACCCAGGATCCCTGTAATATCTAACCTATATGCTCATTGAATATTATTTTGACGTTCAGTTACACCTGGTACATATTTAACTACTTCCTTATTGAGACAGAATAGATGTTTATTTGTATTCACGAAATAGAAATCGGATGCGATGAAACTCGAAAAATAAGATAGTAAGACTAGAAATTCAAAGCTGATTTTATTCCAAAAATCAGATGGGGTCATATTTAATATATTTCTTTTGAGATAAACCCGTCGAACAACAATAGAATCAGCCTTGTGGCTGCAGCTTGATGATGCAGTTGCGTGACGTTTTAATTGCACTGGCAATGACTCTAGCTTCGCCTAACAGTTTCATAATAGTGACGAGGTAAAATGAGAAGTCGCTTGCAAATTAGAAAAAAAACCAAGTGCGAGTCGGACTCTTCCATGAAGGGTTCCGTACGATTTATGACGTATTAAAAAACTACTTACTAGATCTCGTTCAAACCAATTTTCGGTGGAAGTTTGCATGGTAATGTACATCATATATTGTTTTTAGTTTTATCATTCTCTTATTTTAAAAGTTACAGGGGGGAGACACCCATTTTACCACTTTGGAAGTCTCTCGCGCAAACTATTCAGTTTTGAAAAAAAAAAATTAGAAACCTCAACATCATTTTTGAAGACCTATCCATAGATACCTCACACGTATGAGTTTGATGAACAAATTTTTTTTGAATTTCAGTTCTATGTATGGGGAACCCCCAAAATTAATTGCTTTTTTTATTTTTTGTGTGAAAATCTTAATGCGGTTCACAGAATACATCTACTTACCAAGTTTCAACAGTATAGTTCTTATAGTTTCGGAAAAAAGTGGCTGTGACATACGGACGGACAGACAGACAGACATGACGAATCTATAAGTGTTCCGTTTTGGCCATTTGGCTACGGAACCCTAAAAACTGGTAAGTTACACGAAGTATACTTCTGAGATGAAAAGCATGTTATAGCAAATTTTATATTGATTCGTTGGAGCTTCGGTAATTACGTTTAGAATTGAAACAAAGATAATAAACAATAATAATAAAACAAATGACATAAACAGCAACACATTCACCATGCCATTTTTTGAAACATGTTAACAGTTAATCATGTATAAAAAATGGATTAGCCGTGTTTTGAAATTACTGTGAAAAATTCTCAAGCTATATCAATTTAGATAATACTATTAAACAGTAAAAGAACAGCATGGAAAGTAGTGTTTGGGTTTTAATTTACTTATTTTAGTCATCACCCCGGAGAAATTTACTCTAAAAAGGGAAAAATATATTTATTTTAGTTTAGATTTTGTTGTTGCTTTTTTATAAGCGACTTTGCGTAGAATAACTACTTTTGGTCATCGGTGTCAGTGATATAAAATTTCATAATATTGCTCTACCATCCGTAATACTATGTAGATTACATCAAAGCGAATGATTACACAAAATGAATGCAATTTGTTCGGACAATGGTACATTTTCATATAATTTAGTCCTTGAATCGGATATTTATTGTATATGTATGTTATTTAAAAAAACTCTGATGTATATTGAAGTGATATTTCATAGTTAACCATTTTCTCCTCAAGATATCATTTTGAGTCTTGCTTTCCTAAAATAATATGTCGGTATGTCTTCCCTAATATAATATAATATGCAAGTCTTCCCTAATATAATATGTAAGCAATATTATATTAGGGAAGGCCGAAATGAAATGATAATTTATATGACCATTGCTGAAAATGTCTTTGAATAGATGTTTACTGCCTAAACATCAGAAAAATATCATCATCATTATCACAGCTCATATACGTCCCCACCGAGGGGCTCGAGCCTACTCTATGTAAGGGTGATTAGGCCTTAGTCAACCACGCTGGCCCAGTGCGGATTGGTCGACTTCACATACACCATTGAATTTCTTAGCAGATGTATGCAGGTTGCCTCACGATGTTTTCCTTCACCGTAGGAGCGTCAGACAAATGTACATATGAAATTCGAAAACGAAAAACACATTGGTACACGGCGGTCTCGAACCCGGACCTCCCGATTGGAAGGCAAGTGGAAGGCAGAAAAATATAATTCTATTAAATTATTTTAGTTCATTAGACTTAAACATAAAATTTTGCCTTAATATATTTTTAGAATGTTCCTATCATTCTGCTAATTCACAAAAAAGTACAGTACTTTATTTCCATCTGTTTCGTATTATTTTGACCTTTCATTAATTTTAAAGGTGGGAATGTTAGGGTCCACTATGTAGTGGAAAAACAATATATACCATTTTTACTTTAAAATAATACACAGTACACATTTTAACATAAAGTTATAACTATTTGATTACATAAAAAAAACTTACCAAAATATAGGATATGATTTAAAAAAACCTAATAGTAAGTCACTTTAATTTAGTATTTTCGATAACCACACTTGTTTAAAATTCTTCTTCAAATGCTGATATTTTTTCACAATAATCTCTGTCGCGTGCGCAGCTGGAGACTACGCGTGAAAAACTACCAGACGAGCACAGATGAGGCCAAAGCCTATGCCATTCTCCGGCGTCACTTCGGAACCAGTTAACACTATGCAGTGCAGTGTACACTATTAACGACAGTATACAATATATCCGGCATAATTAGTGATTAATACACTAATGAAGGAAAAAATAATATTAAGTCAATTGAAAAATGATGGAAGTCGCTTTGTGCGTAAATAACCATTAGTGGCGATGATTTCCCACATTCTAATAGGTAATATTTAACATCATAAATATTCAGAAATCTTTAAAGTTAAAAAAAGAGTTAAAGCTTTTTCATCTGTGTTTTCATGATATGAAAATCATAGAAGTAGAATTTTAACGACATCCCTGGCAACAGCTATGGTACGTTATAAATGGGCATGAACTTAAAACAATTTACTTAAAAATACATTTAAAATTACATTTAGAATTTACTGAAGCTAGGCAGAAATTTTATAACTTATTCTATTGCCCTTCATCTTTGCACTACTTTTCAGTAAAGGAATCATTCTTGAAGTATTAAATTAAAGTTCAAAATATTTGATTGAAATGTTTTACCAAATTTACTTATTGAGGCTTACATTACATTCGACAGAGTTAAAGTTGTACTTTTGAAAACGAACTTATAAATCAAACATGCAATTTCTCGTCTAAATATATCCGTTTTATAATGAGTATGATTTCAGTGTTAATTTGCTAATTCATAACGCTAAGAGGATTAAACGAATTAATTAAATAATATTTTCAAATTAAAGGTAATTATCACTGCCCGTGGTTCGGTCGCAGACAGCGCTTTGTCTGATAAAATCTCATTCAAAGCCTATTAGGCTCGTTGTTAAATTTTTATCCAGGACCGGGCTAAAAAAAGGAAGCCATAAATTTCGGAACCACTGAAATCTTAACAGATTACAGTTATTTTCGAGCATTAAAAATATTTCTTGGGGAAAACGCGCAAGTCTACGGAAATTTATGGAAATCGTACTTACGTTTTTCGTGAAAACATTTTTAATTTTACATTTACCGCGATACTATATCCAGTGCTTTAATCATTATGACAGTATCCTTTTCGAAACTTCGGCATCAAATATACAGGCATGTTTATTTCTTTTCTCTAAAAATGAATTACAGCAGCTCCTTTCTCTAATTAGCGCTGAGTATACTCAAAGGCGGTTGATACTCGAATAATAAAAATATAAAGCCTTCTGCAAGGAAACAGTTTTTCTTTTGAGTAAAATTTGCCACAATAATAATCCGAGCCTCATTTCTCTCTCATTTCGAGGTCTCATTTCGAGGTCTCATTTCTGCTAGATAAGTTTTCTCGGAGCTAATTCATTATTTTATTTTCAAAAATCGCTAAATTTAATAATCTAAAAGTGTTCTATAATATTTAAAGAGAAGTTTGCAGAATTAATAAAAATATTATTATCACCGATGTAGTGTTTGACAGTGATAAAGTCTTCAACACACTTGTGAATAACCTATGAAATGGGTGGTGGTTATAATATATTGTTACCGACTCCGAGATTATGCTGTTACCGACTCTGAGACTGCTGTTATCGACTCGGAAATAATGCTATCATGGCTAAATCAGCGGACAAGACTTTTTGAGGAGCCGCATCGACACCGGGCACTCACTTCTTGTCTCTCAAATCTCCGGCGGCGAGTGTCACGGAAATATCGCGCAGAGTTATAATAATTAGTAGTGCTATTTTTGTCTTCTTTATTTTGATCAGTAATTAAATAATTGTGTGGGCGGTGTGACCACTTGTTTTTTTTTAAATTAACCTAGCCTCTGATATTTAAGAATATAATATATTGATAATTTTTTTTTGTTGTTGTTCTTGTTTCTATTGATTTTATATGATTATTTTCACTCTTGTCATCTCGTTATTAGATATTACAGACTAGAATTAGCGCCACTGAGCAGTAAAGACAAGCTATAGTCTGAAATTTTGTATATAAGAAAATTAAACTATTAATTGGGACAAAAATATCCTATAATGCTATAAGCATAATACATGACGTATCAAGGAGCTAGAGTCGCACTGTCGAGCCGAGCGACGTTGTTGCGCTGCGCGGCTGAGTGTTCGCCGTGGCTGAGTTGCTCTGTCGTGCGACGTTGAGCTGCGCGGCTGAGTGTTCACTGTGGTAGAGTCGCTCTGTCTAGAGACGTTGCGCTTCGCAGCTGGGTGTTGGTTGTGATAGAGGCACTCTGTCGAGTGACGTTGCTTCGCAAAGGGTGACCTATCATAAGATCGAAAAAATTTGAACCGAATTTCATTAAACGGATAACTTTTCGATTATTTTCATTTCGTCATTTTTAACCGACTTCAAAAATGGAGGAGGTTCTCTTGTGAACCGATTTTCAAAATTCTTTCTGTATTCGATAGAGTATACTTCAAGAGTAGTCCCAAGCTTACCAAAATCAGGATCTGATGATATGATCTCATAAAAATCTCGGAAAACTCTTAAAATTTTATAGATGTGTCCAACGTGTTTTGTGTGTATGTGACGCGATTACATCGCCAATTGTGGACCGATTTTCAAAATTCTTTTTGTATTTGATAGAGTATACTCCAAGAGTGATCTCAAGGTTACTAAAATCAGGATCAGATGATGGGATCCCATGAAAATCGAGAGAAACCCTTAAATTTTATTGATACGTCCAACGTGTTTCATGGTTTTTCCGAAGCTATTCACGTATTTGCGTCTGGTAGTCGTGAACCGAGCTGATGATGGAAGGATCCTTAACTTTTGGACTTGACCTAACCTGACCTTGCACCTGAATTAATACCAGCTCTTGACCTTGTGTAAATAGATTTCATTCGCTAAAAAGATGAAAATAAAAAATATTTTACAAAAAATAAAAACCAGCTTCAAAAGCACTGAAAAGTTAAAAATAATATAATACAGACAACATCACACTTCCTTATTGAAGCCGGTGCCAAATTTTAAGACTTTGTAGGAGATCATCGTTTGGCACCGACTTCAATATAGAAGTGTGATGTTGTCTGTCTTATACTATTTTTAAATTTTAATTTCGTTTTTTTTGTTACTTCGACGTTTCATTTGGTCGAAAGCCTTATTATCGAAGTTATGCTCAGCCGCATTAACATTTATTCGAAGTATTTATTAGGTTTTCGAACATTCATTAAATCACTGTTTCATAATGCCTCGAAAAATTTGAGCACAGTATTTCCAATCCCTAATCTATGCTATTATTTTAAGCATGCTAGTAAGCAAGCAGCATGCAGTTTGATGCTCCACTCGCTCTAACCTATTTTATTGGGAGGGGGAATCTCTTTACGATTCAACAAAAAAATATTTTACAAAAAATAAAAACCAGCTTCAAAAGCACTGAAAAGTTAAAAATAATATAATACAGACAACATAACACTTCCTTATTGAAGCCGGTGCCAAATTTTAAGATTTTGTAGGAGATCATCGTTTGGCACCGACTTCAATATAGAAGTGTGATGTTGTCTGTCTTATACTATTTTTAAATTTTAATTTCGTTTTTTTTGTTACTTCGACGTTTCATTTGGTCGAAAGCCTTATTATCGAAGTTATGCTCAGCCGCATTAACATTTATTCGAAGTATTTATTAGGTTTTCGAACATTCATTAAATCACTGTTTCATAATGCCTCGAAAAATTTGAGCACAGTATTTCCAATCCCTAATCTATGCTATTATTTTAAGCATGCTAGTAAGCAAGCAGCATGCAGTTTGATGCTCCACTCGCTCTAACCTATTTTATTGGGAGGGGGAATCTCTTTACGATTCAACAAGGGACTGAAAAGCTGACAAAGCCGCCCCGAGGATATGCCATTGGACTCAGATATAAACCCCATACCTGTCCCCCTAGACAAGACGCATTTCGATAATCGCTAACGCAATCGCAAGAAGGAAAATGTATACGATTTGACATAAGCCCTCGCTTAGCTTTCGAGCGCAATTGTCAAATCTCATACATTGTCCATTTAGCGATTGCGTTAGCGATTATCAAGACATCTTGTCTAAGGGGGCTGGCTAAACCAAATTCATTCACATCATATTAATTGCTATTGCTTTCACATATAAACCAAACATAATCAGATATCAAAAAAACAGCTGCTCACTCGTAATTTTCATATAAATTCTTTTGCGACCCCTTTTTGATTACCTACGTTAACAGCAATACTTGAAATTTCACCGTATCTTATATTTCATTTAAGATTTATCTGATACAAATAAATAAAATTGAAGTGTCTGTTTGTAATGTCAAAATAACAAGTTTTTACTAAATGGGTATGAATGTATATCGGCTACCAATAACAAAAACACAATTTAAATTTTTTTTGTCTGTCTGTCTGTTTGTTCCCGCTAATCTCCGCAACGGCTGGACCGATTATGACGGAACTTTCACTAATAGATAGCTAATTATATAAAGTATACATAGGCTACTTTTTATCAAAATCTGTCCAGCCGTTACTATTTCACGCGTACGAAGTCGCGGGCACAGCTAGTATAAAATAATTTGGTTTTCGGTATCGATGGAATTGATATTTTAGTACTCACTTATTGTTAATGTTTTTATTTATATAACAAATTTGGCAAACGCTTTGGGTTTTTTACTGCCGCCTATACTACAATTGATTTCTGTAAGACTTGAAAATATACAACCCCTTGACATGTTAGGTCACAAGTTACCAACTTGTGACATAACATGTCAAGTCACAGCACTTAGTAATTTCACTGCCTGTCTTACCCTTCAAATCGGAACACGGCAATCGCTGCATAGCGGCAGGAATAGGTATATAGGTAAGTGTACCCATGCAAACGACTATGGTACAGAGTCGTCTGCATGGGTACTTACCTATATACCTATTTCTGCCCCTCTCCCCTCGGTTAATTATGATTAAGATACCACATTTAAAAAAACCGGCCAAGTGCGAGTCGGCCTCGCCCATGAAGGGTACCGTACGATTTATGACGTATTAAAAAAACTATTTACTAGATCTCGTTCAAAACCAATTTTCGGTGGAAGTTTACATGGTAATGTACATCATATATTTTTTTTAGTTTTATCATTCGCTTATTTTAGAAGTTACAGGGGGGGGGGGGGGGACGACACACATTTTACCACTTTGGAAGTGTCTCTCGCGCAAACTATTCGGTTTAGACAAAAAATGATATTAGAAATCTCAATATAATTTTTGAAGACCTATATGGGTTTGATGAAAAAAAATTTTTTGGGTTTCAGTTCTATGTATGGAGAACCCCCAAAATTTATTGCCTTTTTCTATTTTTGTGTGAAAATCTTAATGTGTTTCACAGAATACATCTACTTACCAAGTTTCAACAGTGTAGTTCTTATAGTTTCGGAGAAAAGTGTCTGTGACATACGGACGGACAGACAGACAGACAGACAGACATGACGAATCTATAAGGGTTTCGTTTTTGCCATCGAAACTCTAAAAATGACATAATTATTCAATATTAGGTATTGTGGAAATTGTTATATCAGTAAATTATTATTATTTGTTACATTAATTATTATTAGTATAAATTACATAATTATTAATTACATACATAAAATACATTTTAAAAATGATATAATTATTCAATATTATTTTGGACATTGTAATTACGGTAAATTATTAGTATCTGTTACATTAATTATTATTATTAGCATAAATTATATTATTATTACTATTCGACACAATGTACATTGTGATGAATAAGTGAATGGAATTGAATTAATGTCTTAACTCAATGTATTTCGATCAAGATTGTTTAATCACACTTTAAAAAAGAAAATTTGTAAGTTTCAAATAAATAAATTTAAAATATAAGCGTTGTGCCGCAACACACACATCTTTTAGTCCTAAGATTAGGTACTAATATTCTGTGCTATAAGTTAAGATATACACAATTTTTTACTACGCTTACATATTTGTTGTGTAAGCGTATGAAAAACACATGGCGAGCTCAAGTATCTAACAGAAGTTCGGCAAAAAGTTGATCATACAAAACAAAAAAAGTCGCTATTGACGCAAGCTAAACGCGCGAGAAATCTTTGCCTTTCCGAGTGTTTTTAGTCCACATGAATAATTTATGGCTACAAGGTGAATTTCGATTGGCAGAACGGAAAACCTTTTTGGTTATACACCGTGACGCTTAAGGAGATGCGGCTTACATATTGATAACACATTTTAAACGATATATATTTGGAAATGGTCTTGCTCTGCCTATGTCTCTTATATAAGGTGTTCCGAGAAAATGTGACGATATTTCAATAAGTTATTCAGCTCAAACTGAACAGAACATCTTTCACTAAGTGATCACTTAGTGAAAGATGTTTAGTTTGAGCTGAAATAGAATGAAAAATCGGTCGAGAAAGCCTTGAAATCTGAATGAATAAATGAATTATATACTTAGTGGGAATTTTATATTTTCCCGTAAAATAATTTTGTAGCCTATTATATAGAAGAATATTAATTATATTTAGGAGCTGGAATAATAAGTTTCATAGAAATTGGAGCAGATTTTAAATATTTTCCATAGAAACTTTCAACCACTATTTTGCACCTTGAGGGGGTAAATTCCAGTAAACCATGAAACACACGTTCAATGATATGTTATAAAGAGCATGAATCTCAAGTTTTATCAAAATCGTTGCTAATTTTTAAAAAACATACAAACTTGCAACCCCTATTTCATCCCTTCAGGGTAACATTTTTTTAACCGACTTCAAAGGAGGAGGTTCTCAATTCTTTGCGTATGTTTTTTTTGTGTGTATGTTACGCGATTACGCCGCCAGTTGTGGACCGAATTTCAAAATTCTTTTTGTATTCGATAGAGTATACCCCAAGGGTGGTCCCATTGTCACCAAAGTCAGGATCTGATGATGGAATCCCATGAAAATCAAGGAAAACCCTTAAATTTTAAGGTGTTTTGTGTGTATGTTATGCGATGCCATTTTCAAAATTCTTTTTGTATTCGATAGAGTATACACCTAGGGTGGTCACAAGGTCACCTAAGTCAGGATCTGATGATGGGATCCCATGAAAATTGAGGGAAACACTAATTAAATACCAGCTCACCGATTAGGGTTTCTTTCACTATAAAAATTTCATTCACTAAAAGTTAAAAATAATATAGAAGTGTGATGTTGTCTGTACCTATTCTTATATTATTTTTAACTTTTCAGTGTTTTTGAAGTCGGTTTTTATTTTTTGTAAAATATTTTTTTATTTAAATAGATTACACAAAGAATAATTTTAATAACAGCAAACAATACGTAAACTCAAAAGGCGGCTATAAGATTAAAAAAGTAATAGTGCCAGGCAACCCTGGGCTCATCTGACCTAAAGGTAGGTGACGATAAGGCCGAAAATAGAAGCCAGCTCCACCAGGTTTGCTCGACAACGAAGACTTGGCTATCTCAATTTTGGAAAAACAATATTATTAACATTGTTATGATGGCAACAAACTTAGGTAAGACGGTGGTGGTTAGCCAGGAGGGCTCAGAAGCTCTACAACCAACCAAACTAAGGCGATAATCTTCTACCCCGTAGGGAATCGAACCCTGGAAATCTAGATCAGTACCGGGTGGTCTCACCCTCTCTCTAGATCACGGAGGCGGTTATTTCATTCCGTAGATGTTTTTCTAAATCTCTAATAGAGTTTCGTCAAAAATACACTACAGATTATCTCATTTTTCTTACATCTCTGCACCTTCCTGGATGGCGACAGGCTGAACTGACATTCAATTAGAAGCAACTTTCACCACATCAGGCAGCCTTATGTGATACGGAACATTTTACTTTAAGACGCGATTACAGCTTTATAGAAAAAAAAGCTAGTTTTACTAGCTTTCCATTCGCAGCTTTTCCCGCGTTATTTTGGTTTTCCTCGTGGAAATTCTATATTTTCGTAGTAAAAACAATTCAAACTATAAAGCTTTCTTTCTAAGTCGTATAAAAAGGATTCCACCTCGTAAAAAAGGACATAATTGTATATATTATATAGATTAACCTTATATTATTAAGACCAAGGAGGGAAGACACAATATGATAATTATCTGACTACATTGAGTAATTATTTTGAACTATTTTGTCATACTGCATGGTTCTAAACGCCACAAAATTGCATATTAATACAAAATGCAACTTCTTTTCCCTAAATCAATCCTTTAAACTGTTCCGTATAAAGAACAATATAATGATATCTTCACAAAAAATAGGTATCAATCATCGATATTTCATATTTTTTTATTTATTACTAGCTTTTGCCCGTGAATTCGTCCGCGTGGAAATCCTATTTATTGATTCACTTTACAAATCCCCCTCCCTCCCCCTTTACGCCCTTAAGGAATGATTTCGGGGATAAAAACTATTCTTTATCCTTCCGCACAACTCAAACTATCTCCATACCAAATTTCATCTAAATCGGCTCAGCGGTTATTGATTCCCCATACAAACTTTCACCCCCCTTTTCTCCCCCTTAAGGCGTAATTTCTGCGATAATATCTATCCTATGTCCTTTCCTGGGACTCAAACTATGTCTATACCAAATTTTATCTGAATCGGTTCAGTAGTTTTGGCGTGAAAGCGTGACAGACAGAGTTACTTTCGCATTTATAATATTAGTATGGATTTTTATTAAAATAAGTGTTTATTTATAACTAAGAGTTATTGCGTGTGTAAAATATTTGTTATTTTAAAATCGCATAAGCAACGTCAATATGTTGTTTTATACGTAAAAATGTTACAAATGAAATTTCATAGTACTCGTATCACTCACACTATTTATTGACGATATTTAGGATTCCAGAGCTGCCAACTCATTTTTCACAAAACAAAAGATACACGTTTCATTTAGAACCTCCACATTTTCTGGTCTTTTATAAATACTCCAACCTGTAGATATAACAGACGTCTGTATTGTCTGAACATGCTACTTACTTGTCACATAATCCGACCCCGATCACATCATCAGATATACTATCACTATAGAGTGACTCGAAATCTATCAATGTGGTAGTATTTGACATTTTATATAGAGCCATCTCTGCTTAAGAAAATGACAGGCTGATTTTGATGATGCAATGCCCATACATGGGCGTAAGTTCCCACCGATTCCCACCGAGAGTCTCGGGCCCTTCGGTGGGGACGTGTATGAGCTGTTATTATTCGTATGATACTGTACGCTGTGAATATTTTTGCCTGTACATAATGTTTTTTTTTTATTGCAGAAAGTTGGCAAACAAGCAAACTGCCCACCTGATGGTAAGTGGTAATAGTCACCTATAATACATGTGGCTCTTGTGAGATTCACAGCAAAACTGCAACCCCACAAGAACCACAGTGTACGTTGCCAACTTGTGACACAAAATGTAAAGTCACAGTACCCAGTAATTTTACTGCCATATCTTACCCTTCAAACTGGAATTCAGCAATGCAAGCACTGCTGCTTTGCGGCAGAAATAGGTAAGACGGAAGTACCTAAGCAGACGACCCTGGTACAGAGTCTCCCTCCATGTTGTATTTTAAGGTTGCTATTTAATTCCCAAGGGGATCTTAGGCCTCCCCGTTTCGGGTTTTCACTAAATAATAGAGTATAAGCAACTCTCGTATATTCCGTTTTAAAAATTTATAGGTAAAGGAGTAAAGCCCCAGGTCATGCCACCTAGAGTCGAAAACCCCAATTTTCGGGGGATTACTCTCTGTCACACCATTCTGTCACACCAGTGTGACACAGAAGAATTTTTGTCCTGACAGTCACACCAGTGTGACAGAGAAGAATTTTATTCCTCACAGTCACACTATCATATTTTGACGAAGGACAAGTATTGTTAACTTATTCAACCCCTTTGGACCCGTTAGATCCTATTACCGTTAGATCCAGTCAGTTCAACACGTGGGTTTCCCTAAGCGTTCACTAACCGGAATGTCCACCTTCTTTGAACGTTCACGTCTCTGGACCCTTCACTTAGGTGGACCGTTAAATATTCTATAAAAATTGTGTGACATCACACGAGAGAGTGAGTGGATCGATTTCATTAAGAGTAAGTTAGATCGTCCAGTCTGCAGCCTGCGCACGGCAGCTAAAGTGAGCAGACATGCGCAACGATGGCGAATCTTAGCGTTACTACCAATTATTTTCCTGTACCTACTGATACTATTTCTAAGAACCGTGTCGTCCTTTTGAATAACCTTTCTTTTTACCAGAGGGAGAATCAGTACCAGAGTCGTCATGTACCTACTTGTAGGGGTAATAGATATGCAAGTCTTTCAGGAACCACTAGGTATAGCCACTTACCATTAGGTGGGCATCCTGCTTAGTAACTCAACAGAAAGTGAAACTCAGCCGCTCCTACTCAAAGGTAGTTCTCAAATTCGATGGTTCCAAGATATTCCGGATTTCCATACACGATCATTTCAAGCAAATGCTTTTACGAGAGAAATCATCAAGGTTTTAACTTTACCTTGCAAAACATCTTATGGTATTAAGGGAGCAGTTTACATTTCTGGGAGAATTATCAACCCCGAGAAAACATTTACAAATGAATAAGGACTGTTTTATAATTAATAATGAAATGCGTCTTTTATACAACTACAGCTAGAGTTTTTATGAAGATTTTTTCGGGAAGCGGCAATATCATACTTGCAGGCGAACGACTAGCTAGAGTTTGAAATTTGCAAGAAATGCAACAAAACAAAAGAAAAAAGTGACTTCAAAAACACTGAAAAGTTAAAAATAATGGACCCGGCACCCGCACGGTGAATCCATGAAATGCTAAGTTATCGTCTCTCAAAATAGCTACAGACAATATCACATTTCTATATTGAAGTCAGTGCCAAATTTTGACTTTCTAGGAGATCATCGTATCGTATCGATAGTTGAAGTATTAGACAAAGTGCCAATACGTGCACGTTGTATTTAAAAAACCTCTAACTCCTTAAAGTTAAGGATCCTTCCATCATCAGCGCGGTTCATGACTACCAGACGTAAATACTTGAACAGTCTGGGAAGAAACATAAAACACGTCGGACATACCTATAAAATTTATGGGTTTTCCCACCACCCCAGGAGTATACTCTATCGAATACAGAATTGGCGGCATAATCGCGTAGCATACACACAAAATAATAAACATACGCATCGAATTGTTACCCTCCTCCTTTTTTGAAGTCAGGTTAAAAATATGGGAAAATCTTCATAAATAATCGGCGAAAATTTAATAATAATTATTTACATTCTTTTATAATAATAAAAAAAAGTTGGAGTGTCTGAGGGAACGAACTCGTCTGGACTACGTCACGGACCAAGACTACGTTAAATAGTATACTTTACGTTAAGACTTAATAATATTTTCCGTTTTGTTTGAGTAATATATAATGATTTGTTTGTAAGCCAGGTAGTGTGACTGTCAGGAAAAAAATTCTCCTGTGTCACACTGGTGTGACAAAATGGTGTGACAGAGAGTAATCCCCCCAATTTTCATATATTTAATTACTTGGATTCCTCAACAACTGAAAAACCGACTGTTTTAATCATTGCTATTATGGCAACAAGTGAAGGTAAAACGATGCTAGATAGGAACGCGAGCTCAGAAGCCTCACCACCAACTAAACCTGCAGAAACACTTCTGCCTCCATAGGGAATTGAACCCAGACCCTTTAGACAAAAGCCACACGCAAATTTTTCCGCAATCGTTCTACAGAATATGTATGGAGATAGCAAAGCTGCGGAAAAAACGATGTAAACCATCGAAACTGCGGATACTCTACTTCACAGGAGAGCGATTCTAAGTTTAGTTTCAATGTTTTAATGCGTTCATTTTATATGTACCTTCGATTCTGTTCAATCGAAAAACTGTTGAAGGTTTTAAAATTGGCTCATATTTTTATATCTAATTATAGATCTTTGTCTTTATTTGCTATTAATGCAATAAAACGAAAATGTATTATTTTCAATTTCAATAGTATACGTGGGGGCCGTCGAAAATAGCGTGAGGTTCTCACAAGCTAATGTCATTTCCATACATTTTTTCTGCGGAACGACTGCGGAAAAAAATGTGTGTAGCATTTGTCTAAGGGGTCTGGACCTCCAGATCAATACGGGCTGGTCTCAGCCACTAGACCATGGAAGCGGTTAGGCCTCGTTTACGGAGACGCGGGGCGTCGCGCGTCGCGTGTGGCGTGGCGTCTCGCGGCGCGTCAGACGTTTTTTCTGTTTAAGGTGGGGCGGCGCGTGAAGCGGCACGCATAATCGCACGCCTAAACACAAACATATGGCAATATACGATGTTGTTCATAGAGATGCGAGACGGGAACACCGACGGACGCGGCGGTGCCATCCGCGGGCTCGGCCGTAAAAAACGCGCCATTTCAAGCAAAGGCGTGTAAAATCGCTTCTCCGTAAACGCACTCATACAACGCCATATGTTTGAATTCTGAGCGGGCCGCGCCACGGGCCGCGCCGCGCAATGCTCCGCGTCTCCGTAAACGAGGCCTTAGCCTCCCCATCATTTTCTGTCCACCAGGTATCGCACCCTATGAACCTCTTCAATCTGTATTTTTTAACCGACTTCAAAAAAAGGAGGTTATCAATTCGACCCGTATGTATGTAATATTTCCAGAACTGACCAGTTTTCGTATAATTATGTTAGTCTATATCAGCGTCTGAACAAATGTGCCAAATTTCAAAATTGTATGTAGGTATGTATGTATGTTTTTATGTTTGTGTTCGCATATCTCCGGAACTACAAGTCCGATTTAAGTAATTCTTTTTTTGTTGTACTAGGTATTGTTCAACTTAGAGAATACTGTTAGTTTCATCAAAATCGGTTAAGTAGTTTTTGAGATAGGGACTTTTTAACCGACTTCAAAAAAAAAGTTACATATAAAAACATATTTTACAAAAAATAAAAACCGACTTCAAAAAAGTTAAAAATGTTGTCTGTGCCTATTCTTATATTAATAAGAATAGGCACAGACAACATCACACTTCTATATTGAAGTTTTTAAAATTTTCTAGGGGATCATCGTTTGGCACCGACTTCGATATATAAGTGTGATGTTGTCTGTGCCTATTGTTATATTATTTTTAACCTTTTTGAAGTCGGTTTTTATTTTTTGTAATTGGAATTGGCACGATTCATTTTTCACGACCAAAGAGCAACTGCATGTTTTGGTCTTAAAAATGAATCAGTTTGGAAATACACGGTCGACTTTGCACCGAAACATGTATCTGTTTTTTAGCCACTTAAATACACGAATATGCAAATCACTATGACTCATTATTACTTACATATGGGAAGAACATCACGAAAACATGACATCTTGACCTCAAACATAAGTCATAGTCCAGTAAGATGACTTTCGATTATTTTATGCTAAATATGAATATCTTGAAATACCTCTAGATAAACGTTACCGGCACAGTATAAGGATAAAACTAGTTTCTTTTAATTAGCAAGCCTGAAGACTGAGACTTAAATCGAATTTAATTTATTAATCATCGCATTTCATTGCAAAGAGTTAACACAAATCCTTTCATCGTCCTTATAACTAAATATAAATTCACTAGCTTAACGATTACTATGAACTGATTATAGGAATAATCAGTTCATAGTAATCGTTAAGCTTTACATTTTAATAAACATTTTATTATTTTTAGGTTCAGTACGCTCCTTATCAAACTATGTTCTGTTTGACCTTTGGACTATTCTTATATCGCTCGTAATAGTGGTAGTTTTTGTAGTGTAAATGTATAGCTTGAATGGGAGCTTACTGTATGTAATCCATATTTGAAAAGATAAATATTTTCCACGTCTCGCATTTGTTAATCAATCAGCCAAAAACTGCTGCCATTTTGTAACACAATAATGTAGGATTAAAATCAAATATTCAAAGCAGCTGCGAATAATAATAAATTACTCTGTACAATATATTTCAACACACAACTAGGTATTTGTGATGAATTTGAGATACCTATATATATATTTTAATTAATTAATTTAAATATATATATTTTAATACTACTTCTTTCCTCGTTGTATGAGCGTCGGTGGCGCTGTGCGCCCGGCACTTGCCTTCCAATCGAAAGGTCGGGGTTCGAGACCGCCATATACTAATGTGTTTTTCGTTTTTCGTATTTCATATGTACATTTGTTTGACGCTCCTACGGTAAAGGAAAACATCGCGAGGCAACCTGCATACATCTGCGAAGGAATTCAATAGTGTATGTGAAGTCGACCAATCCGCACTGGGCCAGCGTGGTTAACTAAGGCCTAATCACCCTAACATAGGGTAGGCTCGAGCCCCTCGTCGGGGACGTATATGAGCTGTGATGATGATGCTGATGACTTTCCGCGTTTCCTCGTCAACCCTTGGCGGCGCGGAGGACTCTGTAATGGTCTTCTAATCGGATGGTCCGAGGTTCAATACTGCCATGTGTTTTTTGATTTTAGAATTTCATATAATTGAATTTCATAGAATTTCATACATTTGAAATAAACTATTTTTTTTATTTTTTTTTAATATAATATATATTAATTTGTCCGACGCTCTTACGTTAAAGGAAAACATCGTGTGGGAACCTCCAGACACCTGCGAAGAAATTCAAAGGTATAGATAGGTATGTAAAGTCGACCAATCCTCATTGGGCTAGCGTGGTAGACCTTGTCTACTGCTTTTCTATGTAAGAATATATTATATACTAGTGGGTCCGGCAGACGTTGTCCTGCCCGATTACAGCGCCACCTACCGTCACAGAATATATAATAGTATTTGCTACCGAATCCAACTTTACGTTTAAACCTTCCTTGGACCTATTCAAATACACACAAAAAATTTCGTAAGAATCTGTCGAGCCGATTCAGAGTTTTTGCGAGACAAACACACAGCGTTTCATTTTTATATATAAGAAGATAATTTTAGTTTTTTTTATGGGAGTGGGTCTAGCAAATGATTTTTTATAGTGGGTCTAGCAAATGACTCCATTCCACCTGGTGGTAAGTGGAAGTGGGGTCCAAATGCGAAGATAGCTAGTGCAGCAGAGAGAATACACGCTGCACTAGCCACCCTCACCTTGCCGACCTGCAAGGTGCTTCTTCACGCCTCTCTTACAGAACCCGGGATTAAAAGAGGGAGGGAACACGTGTGCTGGCAGTGAATTCCTTTTCTTTGTATATACATTCTTTATGCGTTATATTTTGATTCATTATTATATACATGCGTCTATATTGTAGTATGTGTGGTGTCGGTACCTTCCTTGACGTCAGAAGAAGGAATACTATTATGGCTATTCAAGCTAGCTGACTGTTCAATAGAAAGGTTTGAAAATTACACCGTACCAATCGCTACACAAAGTCAATCTAATGTCACCCTTTCAAAACCAAATAGTTTGGTTATTATCGATTATTTTAGATTTAAGGGGTTACGTACCTACTTCCAAAGGAAAAACGAATCCTTTATAGGAACACATCGTTATTCGTATGTCTGTCTATCTCTATAAACTCATTGTAATAGCAACGCGTTGATATAAAAAAATTACAATTATGTCGCATATTTGCCTATATGGTGCTTCCTGTTGACCTAGAATCATAAAATTGGGCAATAAAAATGTCTTATAGCCCAACATGACTGTGCTGAAAATAAAATCTAAAAACCTCAAATATATAGTTAGTCCTAATTCGAAGTTTTTATATGGAAGCCTCGGTGAGCAAGTCCAACTCGCACTTGGTGGGTTTTTTATTTCGTTCGGTCGTTTCTGGCTCACCCAAAAGTAAGACTTCTGTATTCCCGAGGAAAGCGCTCTACATTTTGCACTACCTGCGAGAAAAAAAAACATAACTCTACATACAGCCTTTATTCAAAATTCCTGATCCTACAGAGAAACTGCGGGCGATTCTCTAAAGTGACTGACTGCCTTGAGTTCGTCGCTGTGACAGCGCTGTATATGGTCATGGACCTAATAATTGATTATTAAGTCCATGGGTATGGTATTACCTATCATAGTGAAAAAAGAAATACAGCGCTGTCACTTTAGAGAATCGCCCCGCTGTTTGTACATCTTAAAATAAATAAACAATAAATAATTATTTTTCATTGCTACTTTCACGAAAACATCTCCCATTATGAGTACTCGTATAGAACTTTAAAGTATTCACTGAAACCGCTGCAGTTATGCAGTCACTCTCCATAAGTATGTTTTAACAATATTAGAATGACCATTTACATGTTGAAATGAAGAGCACGGTTATTTATATGCCATAAATATAGCGTAGTGAAATTCAAGCTCAGGTGCAATTTAAATGTAGTCATCATACTTTTGCATGGAATGGAATAGTGAAAATTCAAGAGACAATAATTTATTCGCTGTCAATTTGCTTTTGATGAAAGTAAGCAAGAATCTGTAAGACGGAGAGTTTTCCTTCCTATTCCACCACCATGACTTTATAATATATTGCATGCAATAATTATAATGAATTATTTATGCTTACTTATAAATTATAACATGTCCTGATTCAAGTTATTAATCATCGCCGCGCATATAAACTATGGAGTTAGACCCATTTACAATTTGAATATTTTTTACTATGAGAAAATATTGAATTCCCACGGGAAAAATTAAAATAAAGCAGGCGAAGCTGCGCGGCGGAAATATTGCCATATTATAAGAACTTTAACATATAACATGATCTATTACATCGATATAAAGATAAAAGGTAAATGCTCGGTAGCTAATTTGGTTAAGGCATCAACACGTTATGTTACAGACGCGGGTTCAAATCCTACCCGGAAAATTTTCCTTGTATCAATTTATTCATAAACCACACTCTCTCTCTCTAAGAATAATCTAATATTAGGTAGTTTGTTCTTAGAGCAGTGCTCTACTGACATCGAAACAACTTCGAATTCGTAGCATTTATACCTACATTATATTCTAATG
The DNA here is from genome assembly GCA_963935595.1 of Schoenobius gigantellus. Taxonomy (NCBI): domain Eukaryota; kingdom Metazoa; phylum Arthropoda; class Insecta; order Lepidoptera; family Crambidae; genus Schoenobius; species Schoenobius gigantellus. The sequence goes on along the minus strand of OZ012553.1, from coordinate 22,551,935 downwards.
GATCACCTTGATCGCTAATTTTAGAATACTTCGAGCATTAAATTTGTATTTGTTTCTATGTATATTTTGCGCGTGGTCTTTCTTTTGACATCAATATTGGTGAGCAGAAATTATGCTAAACAGGGTTAACCTTTCTTTTATGACTAAATAAGATGTATCGCTGAAGTGATGCTGATGATAATCAAATGTATGCTATCATTTTCTTCTATCGACTTTTGTTAGATAACAAGATTGGTGCTATATTACATTTGTAATATGTTTGGTAAAGTATTGAACTTTTATAGGACAGCGCTAGCACAAGCCGACACTAATTGTTGATTTGTGAAAGTTGAATTCCAATAGTCAGGGACCAGGTGGACATAGATTGCTAAAGTTAGCTGTGAAGGCGACAGGTTCCTTGACAGCCGGTCATTGTTCAATGACTTTCAATTTGGAACCATTATGTCTTAGACGAATTTCGGACAAGGACCTTTAAGTGGTTGCCCATTGTGAAGAAACGGGTATAGATAGGATAGGGCAATATGACTATTTAATATTATAGTGTATGTACCATGAGCAGGTGAATTTGGGTAGGGTCCCTCAATGTGTAAATTGGGGCCCCTTAAGCCTCTTAAAGTATTTACTACCTTGAAATCAATTGCATAATTTCACCAATGTTCACAACGTTACAATAGATACCAAATACGACAAAACAGTAATTGTAATTTAAGCACAAGGCTCGAATTAATTACATTGGGTTTTCTTAACTTCAAAGGATTCGCTTAATTATGTTGTCGTAATCCTGACAGTAACGTATTACGTAAGTGCTTATAGCTTGCTGCTGTGAACTGACGAAGCAAATTTATCGACTTCTGTTTTCACTGCCGATTGGTGCTTTTCGGATGAAATGAGTATACTTTTTTAATTTTGATAGTATAATAATTATAACATTGAAAACTCTTTTGTGTTTTTTTAATCTCTAACAAATATTGTGTTAATCACATCTGATATAATTTATCATGTTATAAACACCGTTGTAATCGTTTTCGGAAATATCCATAAAGTAACCAATGTCCACCTATAACGGTGTTGCGGCTACAACGTTATAAATTAATAAATACCTACAACCAATTTAAAAATATTGTATTGGGAATTTTTTCAAACGTTTGTAATGTTGGCAAAAATAGTTGAGTAAAAAATTTGAATTAAATATTTTAGACATTAAAATCAATCCACAAAATATTTACTTATAGGTATCTTATATGGAAACAGATTGGGTCACTATAATAGCCTAGTGCTGTTAGCTGTGGATACATCCCTATATCTGCGAAAGTCAGTGATTGGAGTAGGTTAAGAATTTAAATATGGGATTTAATTGCATTGATTTGACTGTTGTGTTGTATATTTTGGAACAGCAATTTTACGACAAACAAACATCTCAACTCTAACTCAAATACCTACAACAACCAAAATATGTTTAAAAGTGTGTGCACAACTTGACGTAAATAAATCCATTTCCATTCCACGTAGAGTGTCTTCTTTTCTCGTTTTACGAATATATAATAATATCTATCGAATTAACTATCAAGGTCTGAAGGCAGCACACAACCGTTAGAATTTTCGAAATCTTTAACATTGATCCCTGTGAATTACGCCCCGTCCTTATATCAACACGCTGCGGGTAATTTAAATCTGTACACATTTGAAGGTGGTAAGTAGACAATACTTACAGCCGGTTGCGACAAGTTTTACGTTATATGATTTCGTAGAAAGTAACAATTTAATACCTAAAAATGGGTCGTTTCACTATTAAATATATGATTTGCGCCGTACATTTAAACTTATTGAACGTAAAGGATAAAATAAAACTACAATTAAAACTAGATAATGGTGCAATTCTTAATCGTAAAACGTAAATTTGGTGCAACCGGCCGTTAGAGTATTTTAAACATAAAACGTGTTTATTAGCAAAATAACTTCAAATATATGAGTGTCTTGTTACTATACATATGTTATTATGTAAATTATTATTTGTAGTGTGTAAAAGTATATAAATAGCAATATGTACGAGTATACAAATAAAGATATAAATTTTGATATAATTTATTCTACCAGAATTATTATTTACCTAGACAAAACTATATATGATTGAAACCGAGTTCAATGTGTTTATAAGACAAGGGCAACAACTATTACGATGAACATATCTCCCATTTATCTTTTATCTTCATTAAGATATCTAATTTGATTACGAGTGACAAAATCACAACCCAGATTATGATGAAAAATTGTTAGGGATTTCTGGGCTCGCCCGAATCATTGTCAATAAAATAAAACCTAACATAACATTGCAGCACAGCTAGCAATTCAGAAATCAAAAAATTAATTTAAGTATCCACCACCAAACATCGTGTAGCACGAGTTATCTGTAACACACGCTGAGCTAACTGATTGAATACAGAAAGAAAAATAAAAGGAGGGCACGGAAACATGTATGTATAAGCCCCCCAGGGGATATTCTCAGAAGCGTTGACTACTCGACGCTCAGCAACCGAGTGAAGTGTGTGGTGTGTTACATAACTAACAGGATTTTTTTATTTCAACGGACATCTTTATTTCCAGGGCGAAAATGAATTAAGTTATTTGTCCTTTGATAACAACATCACTGTACGTGTTTGCTCGGTCGAACTTCACGATTTCTATCGATTGGCTTGATAACGATTACTATCGCATAAATTAATCTAACGCTAAGCTTTCGAGTAAAACTTGTTAAGATCTTTTTCGATGTGTTTCTCCTCTTGCCTTTTTGTAATCTGTGGCAGTGATTTCGTGAAATGAGACGGAAGTGTGTAACAGGAAACCGGGGAAGCGCGCGCTATTTGATTTGACTAATGAGCGCGCTGGGTGGCAGGATTGCCTGTCAGATGATAGTGAGATGTCAGATGTTACACATCACATCATCATATACAACTACTAGCTCGCTGGTTTTTTCGTCGATCATAGTACGTAAGTATGGCCGCAAGTTTGAAGAAACATTCCTAACCTCAAAACTTTTTCAATGGGGGGTGATCATTTGTGTTCGTTTTTTCCCCCGAAGGGATGATCGTGTTGTCCAACTCGTGGAAACCAGTCCACAGGTGATAAGAATAAACAGAAAAATAATTAAAAATTAGAAAAAATCTTAGAAAATCTTAAATTACAGAGAATTATATTATAGAAACATAAGTACACACATTATTCTGAACCGCCTTACTTATGTTCGTAAATCACACGCCAGAATACTTTACTTAGATTAAAAACGCCCATTTGAGCTAACTGTCTCATTGTATTTAAATTTTGTTAAGACTGAAGATTGGTATTTATTCCATTCTTCACATTATAAAATGTTTTTGCGTTTGCTTATTTAAAAACGTTTACCTAAATAAACCATTTAAAAACAAAATAATAAATCTTCCATATTCAAGTGCTCCAACCACTCCTCACTCGTTAAGCGCTTAGAAAATGTGAAGTCACAAATATTACATTATAAATTAGTATGTTCACATATCCAATCTATGAAGGGCGCAGGCGAACCACCGGCGCCTTAACCGGTCCCCTCCAGCAACCCCCTTTACTGCAGCCCATGGTGACTTTGTGGGTGCGGGCCCGCCATTATCACAGTAGCGACGATGACGAGCAGGGGAAGTAAGTCACCCGCGTGTTTGTGCCGTGCGTGGAGACCCGTGCGGAGGGATGAAGGAGTCCTGGTGGTTGAGCTGAATGCAGGCGGGTCAGTACCTGCAGTAAGCAACACACCTCTTTGGTCTGGATTTCCTCCTAAACGGGAGGCTCAAGGCTAGCCACCTTGGGTCAATCGGCTGCGACATCCCGTAAGAGGGCTGTCTGGCGAGGTTCCCAAATTGATGGAGGACGGAGCGGCGCGGTAAGGGTTCCGGCGCGACCTTGTAGGGTTTCCCTTCCCTATCGGGACTATCGTGTCGGTAATTCCGTATTGTTTGCTCAGCTCGTTCTCTGTTGAGGAGGGGTCCTATATCCTTGGGTGCAATTCTGGCGTCTGTACACGTTTGGTGTGCAGCGTCCCCACTGAGGGCTCCGTGGCGGGCGGAAAGCCCCGAGGATGAAGATATTACCGTGCCCCCTATGGAATCTAAAAAGGGTCCTTTTAAAACTACCATGGCAGCCTCCACTGAGGCGCCAAAACAACAACAGACCAGTGCACCTACTGGAGCATTTAAGGTCCAGACCGCGCCACAGGCTGCGCTCACCAGCGCGCCAAGGGCTGCAACAACCATTGATTTGACGCCCCTAAGAGACGCTATGCCCGGGACTATTCCGAAAGGTGGTCCAATATGGCAAACCGTCATTAGGGAGAGGAAGGTTAACAAACTTCGTAACCCCAAACCTTCCCAACCTAACGCGAAACCCAAAACCCAACAACGAGCGAAGACGAAGCCGCCTAGTAAGCAGAGGCGCACAGAGGCGCGCGCTGAAAAGCGGCGCGCTCGCAAACTGGCCATGGAGGGGAGTAAGCAGCCGACGGTTGCTGAAGGGTCTGCTACGACCCACGATGTTCCAGCGAGTGCTCAGCCAATCCAACGCGCGGACTCACAGTCTGCTGCAGGAGAGGTTGTTTCTCAACGGGCACCCCAAACTGACCAGCAAGCGGGCGATGCGAAGACGGAAAACCGTCAACGCAACACTCGTCCTCGTGGCAAGCGTGGTGGCAAAGCCAGAAACGCCGCTGCTATCGGGAAGGCCGATGATGACCAACCCCAGTCCGCGAAGAGGACCCGTCCGGATGACACCTTGTCACCCAAGGACGGTAGCAAGCGTGCAAAAATAGGCGCAAGCCCCGCTACCAAGAAGAGACAAACCGGGCAGGCCTGTTACGCAGACGCAATGAGGTCTAATGATCTTTGCATCGCGATCACAACTGAGCCTACCATATACATGAACGAAACTCAAACAGCGGCCATAGATACTGCTATCGAACAACTGATAGACGAGGAAATCTATGGTCCAATGTACTCGGAGGCTGAGTTTCGTTCACCATCATTCCGCGGCAAAGCCTTCCATAGTGATGGAGTTTTAAAACTGTGGTGTGAGGACAACTTCTCACTGGAATGGCTGCGCCGAAACACCAACCGCTTACCACCGCCATGCGAGGGAGTCAGGCTCGTTGTAAAACGACAGTCTGAACTTCCTCGCAAAGTCAAAGGTTGCATCTTCGTGCCTAAGTTTGCAGACGCATCGACGGAAAATCTGCGTCGCAGACTTAAGAGCCAAAACCCGTGGTACGATGTCAACTCGTGGTGCCTCTACAGCGCCGAGCGCCAACCTGAAAAGGAAGGCATTTTCTTGGTGCTTGGCATCCCCCAACCGGAGGTTGTCAAAATAAAAAAGAGGGATCGACGAGTTGCCTATAAAACCGGGTCCATCTACGTCCGCTTTGAGGAGACGGAGCAGGGCGAGCCGTCAGGTCAGCCACTGCAACCGTCGGAGACAGCACCAACCGTCCTGCCGAACCAAGTCCAACCAGACATGGAGATCACTGAGGATCCAGGCAAGACGAAGGATCAGTCCCTCCTCGTGCCGCGGCACTCTAGCCCTGTAACGGGGCAGGAGGACCGAGGCGCCCCATCGTTGGCTGTGGATACTCCTAAGAGGCATCCTCCAGTCGACTGGTGGGAACGAGGGGCCACAGAAGCGGACGAAGAGAAGCTGCTAGGTAGCGATGGCTCCCTCAGCTCCCCAACCCGCCCACACTAACGTCGTACAAACCAACCTCCAGCACAGCCAAACTGCAACGGCTACTTTACGGAGAGTGCTGGAGGTAAATACCGAGACCGTAGCCCTAATCCAAGAGCCTTGGATCAGGAAAGGCCAAATTTGCGGTCTGTCAAACATTGGAGGCAAGCTCCACCTCAACACCACCGTAAGTAATCCACGTACATGTATTTTTACCCCTAAACATGTAACCTCCATACTAATGACCGAGTTCTGTTCCAGAGACCTGACGGCTATCAGGCTCTCTGATGACTCGTCCAACACCCTACCCAGCGCAGTACTTGCATCCGCATACCTGCCAGGTGACGCGCCAATACCGACTCCGGAGCTTGTAGCGCTAGTCACCCATTGCGAAAGGGAAGGACTGCAACTCATCATCTCGGCTGACAGCAACGCGCACCACAACATCTGGGGCAGCGTGCAATCGAACACCCGAGGTGAGGAATTTCTAACATATCTATTTTCAACAAACCTTCGCATTATCAACGTGGGTTCGGATCCGACTTATGTTACGAGACGAGCCCAAACGATTATCGATCTTACCATAGCGACTGAACAGATTTCAGAACACATCTCCGACTGGCATGTATCTGATGAATTATCATGTTCCGATCACAGGTGGATAAGGTATAAACTAGCTATAAAGGTCAACCCGGCAATACCACGGCGAAACCCACGTAAACTGGATCGCCACACATACAGAGCATTGACAGGACAAAGTCTTAACGACATAAGCGTACCTTCAGACTTTAATGACACCACCGCCATTGACAACCATGTCAATGTCATCACCGCAATTTTAAACGTAAGCTACGAACAATCATGTCCGCTTGTGATACCCTAAACAAAAATCAAAAAAAGCTATCACTGGTGGGGACCAGAATTGAGTAAGCTTCGTCACAAGGTCAGGAAACTCTTCAATAGAGCAAAAAACATGAACACAGAACATGATTGGGATAAATATAAAGAAGCCCAATACCATTATAAAAAGCAGATCCGCATTATGAAAGCAGAATATTGGAGACGCTTCTGTACCAACATTGAATCTAACAACCAGGCAACAAGAATTAAAAACATTCTTTGCAGTGAACCCGAGCGTTGCCTAGGGTATCTGAAAAAACCAGACAATACGTACACCAAATCTGATGTTGAAACTTCGGAGCTACTGCTAAGAACCCATTTTCCGGAATGTCAAATCACAGATGTTCCGACGTGGGATGAACCGGCAGTAGCAGAACCAAAGAACTCGGATTGGACAACAGCCCATAGAACAATTGATGGAAATAAAGTAAAATGGGCAATCAACAGCTTCCTTCCCTACAAATCAGCAGGCCTGGATGGAATTTTCCCGGGACTACTGATATGGTGCGATGAGCGATTAATTAATCATCTAGTGGCTATTTACAGGGCCTGCATTGCATATCGCTACGTTCCACACAAATGGAGGGAAGTTAAAGTAGTATTTATACCAAAACCAGGCAAAAGCGACTACACACAACCCAAATCCTTCAGACCGATTAGTCTGACATCATTTCTACTCAAAGGGCTAGAAAGGCTCTGCGACAGGGAAATTAGGGACAAGTGTTTAAAGTGTGTACCACTTCATGCCAACCAACATGCCTATAGTATGGGCAAATCTACCGAATCCGCACTACATGATGTAGTATCCTGCATTGAAAGCGGTCTATCTAAGAAACAATCAACGCTAGGTGTTTTCATCGACATTGAAGGCGACTTCGATAAAACAATATTTAACAGCATAGCAACTGCTCTGACTAAGCATGGTGTTGATCCTACAATTGCAGGATGGATTGATAGCATGCTGAGATACAGGGCTATACAATTTACCGTCAATACCACAACAAGAGCTGTGGTAGCCAGGGGTTGTCCGCAGGGGGGAGTGTTATCACCACTTCTCTGGAATATTGTTGTGGATGAACTCTTGTGCAGACTAAACAATAAAGGTCTGTATACGGTGGGCTATGCTGATGACTTAACTATCTTAGTATCCGGGCCTTTCGAGAGCATCCAATGTGATCTTATGAGGTCTGCTCTAAGAATAGTGGAACAGTGGTGCACTGACCATGAATTAACAGTGAACCCCTCCAAAACGGAGCTTATTATGTTCACAAACAAACGAAACGTAGGAAACCTAAGGTTACCTAAACTGTTTGGAACCGAGCTTTCCCTTACATATGAAGTCAAGTACTTGGGCGTTATACTTGACAGTAAACTGTTATGGAATAAGCATCTAGACCACAAATTAAACAAAGCCTGCACAATCTTCTGGCAATGCAAGAGACTACTTGGAAAAACATGGGGTCTTTCGCCGAAGATCACACTATGGCTATATACGTCTGTTATACGACCGATTGTGACATACGGTGCAATAGTATGGTGGCCCAGGACCGAACTCAGTACCGTCATCAAAAAATTGCAATCTTTCCAGAGGCTAGCCTGCTCAGCAGTTACTGGCTGTATGCAGACTACTCCAACCGCCGCTACAGAAGTGATACTGGGATTGCCCCCTCTTGATTTGTACATCCAACAAGAGGCATCAATGGCAGCTATCAGATTAAAACACTTAGGAATGTGGCATCACCAAATGGGGATTCACACCATGTTATGGAATAGGATGATCGACTATCAGCCCCTAATAGCGGCACCATGTGATAGGATCCCCAAAAGGCATGTATTCGACCGGAAATACAATATACAGCTCTCAGAGCACAAACAAGATCAATCCGGAATCGACGAAGTCCGTATATACACGGATGGCTCGAAAACTGAGAAGGGCACAGGCGTAGGGGTATTCTCGATGGATCTTAATATCAACATATCAATAGCTCTGGGCGATGGAAACTCAATATTCCAATGTGAGACTGTCGCTATCACGCAAGCTGCCAACGCAGTCATGAGAAGAAGTATAACGAATTATAACATTCGAATTATTACGGATAGCATGGCTGTACTACAAGCGCTGGGAAGTGGCATCATCACATCCCGGCTTATAAACGAATGCCATGAAGCACTGGAGCATACGGCTTCACACAACAAAATTACGCTTCAGTGGATTAAAGGACACAGTGGGTCGTTGGGTAATGATGCTGCGGACATGCTGGCCAAAAGAGGTTCAGAAAGCATAGTGGCTGGTCCTGTACCACAGCTGCCGATTCCTTTTAGCCAGCTGAAAACATGGACACGGCAATATACCCAAAACAAACACAATGCCCGTTGGGCAAATACCTCAACATGTAGACAGTCCAAAGAAGCGATACCTGCACTTACACCGCGACTGACAAATAGACTGCTCTATTTAAACCGACTAGAACTAAGAATAGTGGTAGGCTCTCTAACAGGACACATTACACTCAACAAACATTTATATCTACTAGGCGTAACTGACAGTCCCTTGTGCAGAGGATGTCTAGACGCTGAAGAATCAGCTGCCCATGTAATCCTGGAATGCATGGGAGTAGCCACACAACGGGCAGAAATCCTTGGCAATCCGAGGTCACTCCTAGAAGCCTGTGAACGTCCCAGGAGACTTCTGTGCTTCTGGAAGGAGCTGGGCTGGTTAGAATAACTGGTCATCCCACACGCATAATGGACCGAATAAGAGTCTAAATGCGGAAAAGGGAGCCCACTACAATACAATACAATAGTATGTTCACATTATGTACATAATAATGTTATTTAGTATGTTAGTACGAGTATGTTTGTTTTCTTGGGCAATTTTCGTGAAATCTGTAAAGATATTTCTAAATTAATATTGACACGATAGCTATTAGTAGTAATAGTAAGTGAGTTAAGTCTATTTTGGTTAAACAAAGTAAAAAAAAGATAAATACATTTGAAGTTCCGTTGGTCATGGCGTGAACACGCTATGTTGAAGACGCCTAAAACTTGTGCGGAGTGATTTTTCCCCCTTCAGCCATATTGATAACTGACTGTTTGATAACTGGTTACTTAAAAATAATTTTTTTCACTGTTTCGTAACTAGTTATTTAAGGAGAAGATTTTTCTGCATTCTTAACTAATGTAAAATTAACCAGCTTCTAAATTGTATCAAACAATTAGTAATCAATATGGCTGAAGGGATTTTTTCTTGCATTTACTAAGATATTTTTGAAATATTGTTATTATACAAATTTTCCCAATATTGTTTTTTTACAATCTTTTAACTGAATTTAATATACGCGTATCACAATTTGAACCGGCCGATGACGCTGCAAGCTACAGGCCTATATCCTTACTGAGTGTGACATACAAATTGCTGGAGCGTCTTCTGTACAACCGACTCTCGCCAATTATAAATGGACTTATCCCGGCGGAACAGGCAGGTTTCAGACCGAATCGCAGCTGTGTTGACCAAGTGCTAGCACTGACATCCTACATCGAAGCCGGGTTTCAACGTGGTCTTAAAACGTTTGTGGCTTTTGTAGACCTTAAAGCTGCTTATGACACGGTTTGGATACAGGGTCTTCTATACAAGCTGAGCTTGATGATACCCTGTAAAACAACTATCGCGCTACTGAGGATCATGCTTGGATCGCGTAGCATTAAAGTCTGTGTGGGTGACGGTATGAGCGGCTTGCATTTGCTAAAGAATGGTCTACCACAGGGATCTGTGCTCGCTCCTCTTCTTTTCAACGTGTACACTAGCGACTTACCCTGCACTCGTTCCGAGAAATTTATATACACCGATGATCTGGCTTTAGCGTATCAGGAAAAGACTTTCGAAGCGGGAGAGGGTGCACTGACTGAGGATCTTCTGGAGATGAAGAATTACTACACAAAATGGCGACTCTGCCCGAACCCAGCAAAAACGGAGGTTAGAGCATTTCATCTTTCAAACAGTATGGCTAATAGAAGACTGCAGGTTTCATTCTGCGGGCAAACAGTTTTTCATAACTCCTCGCCCAAGTACCTGGGGGTCCTTCTTGACCGCTCTCTAACCTTCCGTGATCACCTAGACGCTACCTCCCAAAAATTAAAGACACGCGTCAACCTTATCAGCCGCTTAGCTGGTACGTCCTGGGATGCTCGCGCTGATGTTCTGCGAACCTCTACACTTGCATTGGCCTACTCCACTGCTGAGTACTGCGCTCCGGTGTGGTACCAAAGCGCTCATACTAAAAAAGTGGACACGCAGCTTCACAGAGTCATGCGAATCATTTCCGGCACACTTCGCTCAACCACTACTCCTTGGCTTCCAGTGCTTGCACATATTACCCCTCCTGACCTCAGGAGAGAACAAGCCGCAGCAAAGGAATGGAGGAGGGCATTTCAAGCGTCCCGACACGCGATACCGACACTGAAGACCCTCAGCAACGTACCTCCTCAAAGACTTCCATCTGAAAAGCCTATTTGGAGCGACCTAAGAATCAAGGACTGCCCTGACCTCCGATCTGAGTGGCTAAAACAATGGAAGAATAAGTGTGTCTGTCACCCCAAGATATCAATCCCGGATCCCTCAGTTGTTCAGCAAGGTTAAGGGGACCGGAGGGCGGTGTGGTCTGCCGTCAATCGAATCCGTACGGGCGTAGCCAGGTGCAATTACCACATGCACAAATGGGGTATCGTGGAGTCCCCTTCTTGCGACTGCGGGCACTCAACACAAACTGTTCAGCACATTGTGGAGGATTGCCCCTTGACCAAGTTTGACGGCGGATTGGAGTGCCTACACCTTTTGACTCCAGAGGCTAGACTGTGGCTGGCCCAAGATAAAGATAAAGTTAGATTGTAGACATTTTGGTATAGATCGCAAGAGTGTAACGCCATACGATGATGATGATGACAATTTGAACTGACTAAAAAGACCATAATAACTTAAAATTATACGCCCTGCGCTCTAAGCCGTAATAAGATAATAATTGATCCATTCCCAACTCCGTTAAGGCGTGTATTTTCTACCATCAGCTCTCCCGAATCACTTGGAATACAATTACGATTCAATACATGCTCATGATAATTCCTATGTTATTACCAGGAACCTTCCATTATAACATCAAGCATTTACGTACATGCCTATAAAGTTTGAACATTTCCCTTGATATACCTACTCGTTTCTCATCATCGGATCTTGACTCAATGACAAAGGGACTACCTTGAGAGTTATACTTCTTCGAATAGAAAAGCCGGTCAAGTGCGAGGTGAACTCACGCACCGATGGCTCCGGACAAACTTATTTTATCTATGTATATAATTTCCCAACTTTGTACATATTTACGGTTTTCAGATTTTTTCCTTAACAACTGTATAAGACCCTTTTTTTAACGTTGGGAAATGCTTTACGTATACCTCGCCCTCGGAGAAACGAATGGTTTTGTCCGACTCTCCGCCACTATCCAGGAACGCAGCCTACCGACCAAAACTTAACGATGCCCCCTCCTCACTCACATACCTACGCCTTGGCGCGAGCATGTCCATCACTGTCGCATTCTACCCGTCATTCATCGGAAGAAGAGGTGAGGGACGCGTCGCCACGAAACAAGGCCATGGGAACCCTTTTGGACACTTCCATGGCCTCGTCAGCGTCTCCCTGCCTACGGCGAGCCCCTCTAATCTCCCCAAAATGGAAAGTCCGACGACGCTCCAGGGCATTAGGAGCATCGACGACTGACGGTGACCTGTGCAATGCAGTACTAGGACTTCCCAGGACCGAGTCCCGCATGCTATAAGACGATGCTTTCGTCAAATTTCGTTATTCTAGGACAATGAGAAGTACCTTATAGCTAATGTTTCCTTTGTAATATCGTAATATTTGCGAATATATGCGGAAACCTAAAAATAGTTTTGCGGAGAGAAAATGAACAAATACAAAATACATTCAATCAAACATCCGGATAGAAATTAACTACAATTTTTTGCTAACTGCAACACAAAACATAGTTATGTCATAGCTAGAAAGTAAACGCAACTAATCACCATTTTCGATTTTTTCAGTTATAAAAGTAAACTGGTAAATGTTTTTATTGTTGAAATACGAAACCAAGAAGGGTTAACATTATGAATATTTTTACGAGTATCGCGTTAAACAGTCACAATCTACCCGACCTCGGAGCTAAAGCCCGGGATACAAAGTAAGGGCAAGTGTTTATGTAATGGACATAAATGTATTTTCAAGGGTTACCCGTAAGGATATGTAGGTATTTTTATACTACCTATTTTTATACCACACCGTTTTCCCTTCGACCATTTGACGTTTGTTCAACTTTGTTGATTTTACCACAGACTACTTAATGTCATTTTTTCAAAATGGCTTCCCGTCAAAACAAAAATTAAAAATCAAACTACCGCGTTAGTCAACCAAATCATTAGGAAAGTTTGCGTTTTCATATGAAAATATCTTTACGAAAACTTGGTATTCATGAGTGGTCCCAAAATCCATACAAACTTTTACCATCTCTTTTACGTGGAGACATGGATGTGTTATTTTCAAAAAATAGTGTGCAATTTCAATGTACACATTTAAATTCAACCCCAACCAAAACTTTCGTTCGATACGTCACTTAGAAGCGGAGGTTCTCACAAATCATAAATATGACATTGTTTCATTTGTATTAATAAGACTACGTTCTATAATTTCGAAACGTCGATTCTACATATTTTTTTGTTGTAATTGATTTTAAAATGATGCCACACATGCTTTAAAGCTTTGAACAATTAAAATAAGTCTTTGCAAATTAAATTGAGCACATACGAACTTTAAACACTTTGATGTACGCGAAAACCTGTGCAAATGAACATACTCAACTTACTTTCGATCCTTACGAAAGGTTCGGTCTTGTAGATTTTCTGGGGCCCTACCCTGATCGCTTATAGCAAGGTTTAAACAATATTGAAACAGAGACACTGCTCTTGCTGCATATAGCGCCATCCCGCTCTCAGTGCGGTTTCGATCACAGAACACAGAAAGGGGCTTTCTGTGTTCTGTGGTTTCGATATTGTTTTGAGCGATCATGGTTAGGGGTATGGTGTGGATCTTGATGTCGTGAGACGATTCCTCATGTGCCAGAAATATTTCTTCTTTTTATATTGGTAGAGCTTCTAAGTTAGCTAGTCACTAGACTGGCTAGCCAAGTGGTAGGTAAAATTTAAGGTAGCTACCTAAAGGTTTGTCGCAACGCCTAGGAGGTTAAAGTGCTATGTTTGGAGTGTGGGGGAAAACATACCGCATTTTCTGTCTCAATGTGACGATTAAGCAACACAACTGAAACGCTATAACGTGCATTCCGAAGCAGGGGTGAGCTCAAGTCAAAGTGCTTCACATTTTTGGTCACCCATCAAGGTCCTGACCACAGCCAACTTTGCTTAACTTTGGTAATCGACGGCCCATTAATAACGATATTGTTTACAGCTCCGTGGTGCTCTGATAAAAGGATTTATTTTTGTTTATTTCACATTTAACGTAGAAGATTTTTGTATCACGTTTAAACCAATAGTAATAAATCAATAAACTTAAGAAAATGAATTGACTTAGTTTGATTCATTACACCTAAAAACTATACACTCTTATAACATTTTAAATGTTTACTGTCCATAGTTCAAGGCGTCAATTATATATAATAATTTTGTAGAACCTGTGTTTATTCACAAATCAAGTTTTTATGGTTTAGTTTTCATGACTGCAAAAAATGTGAAGGTCAAGCATGCTACAATTTGTTGAGGCATTGGCCATCGTATAGTATTCTTAAATTATGCACAAAAAATACATTACGCATTTGTTAATATCAATACCAATTCACACATCTCTACCGAAATTCGTAATAATGTTTATTTTGTCACTATTCAACAATCTTATTTCAATTCCAAGTAAACTATTCACAACGTTTTATGTGCTAAAGTATAATATATTACTAATTAGCAAAGAAACAGCCAATCAAAGAACGAGGCAAAATTGGGTCTCGCGCCCACTCATAACCAAAAATCTCATAACCAATACGTAAAGGTCCCACTCATAACTGCTGATGTGAGAAGACGAAACTCATAACCAACACAACTACACAATTATGTACAGTCGCTTTAATAATTATTAACAAAAAAGGGTGAATAATATTTTAAATCAAAGTAAAAAGCTTGGTAAAAAAAAAATTAACAAAAAATAAAACCGACTTCAAAAACACTAAAAACTTAAAAATAATATAAGAATAGGTACAGACAACATCACACTTCTACTATATTGAAGTCGGTGACAAATTTTAACACTTTCTAGGAGATCATCGTTTGGCGCCGACTTCAATATAGAAGTATGATTTTGTCTGTACCTATTATTTTTTGTAATTTTTTTTATTTTTAACCGACTTCAAAAAAGGAGGAGGTTATCAATTCGGTTGTATTTTTTTATGTTTGTTACCTCATAACTCCGTCATTTTTAAACTGATTTCCAAAATTATTCCTCCTCTATTTTCTATGGGATCCCATCATCAGATCCTGACTTTGGTGACTATGGGACCACCCTTGCAGTATACTCTATCGAATACAAAAAGAATTTTGGACATCGGTTTAAAAATGACGGAGCTATGAGGTAACAACCATAAAAAAAACAACCGAATTGATAACCTCCTCCTTTTTTGAAGTCGGTTAAAAAGAGGTGTAAAGAGGCATTTTGCAGGTCGGCAAGGTGAGGGTGGCTATTGCGGTGTGTAATCTCTCTCCCGCATTAATATTAGACAGCACAAACAATACAGAAGACAAAATGTAATTTATTTTTACAAAAAATTAAACCGACTTCAAAAACACCAAAAAGTTATAAATAATATAAGAATACAAACAACATCAAAGTTTTTATATTATCTTTTTAGTTAATTTAAAATACCAAAACCTTATCCTAAATGTAACAAATACTTTTCTGAAAACCGCATCAAAATCGATTCAGCCAAACGCGAGATAATTGCGGACAAACATACAGGTCAAACTGAGAACCTCCTATTTGAACCGACTTAGAAAATGGAAGAGGTTCTATGTTCGACTGTATCTATCTTTTTGAAGTCCGTTAAAAAGGATCTGCTTATTTCATAAATGAAATTTCTTCCAGCAGACCTGCGAAAGGAGAAATATATTAGAATTTGCGTGTATTGTAGCTTAGAAGGCGATCAAATAGTAAAAAATATATAAACATAAAACCATACTACTTATATAACATACTAAATAAAAATATGTAGAAATACATATTACACAAATAATATGAATATTGTTAAATTTTTATATATCATATTTAGAACTTGGATAGATAGTATTCTCTTATGCGGCGCTTGAAAGATTAGATGAGATGTAGCTATCAGGACAAACTAATTCTCAATCACTTCTCAATATTGTTATTTTTGTTGAAGATGTCACGGAGAGGATCTATTTATGCCTTCCTCGCACTAAGATTTGTTTAGTGCTTACCGGTGGTACTACCGTTGGTACTACTGTTAGTATAACACTACAGGTATTTGTAGCCCGATCCCGGATTTGGTGACAATGAGACTTATCGAGAACTATACCCCCTCAAACAAAAAAAATATTTTCCAAATCCGATTAATAAATGACAGAGTTATGAGGTAGCAAACGTAAAAAAAGAACATACAATGGAAATGATAAAGTCCCCCAATTTGTTATGGCGGTTAAAAAATGAAATGACTCGCAATTGAAAGTTGCGTTAAAGTTGCTTTTAAATAATTTTTATTAAAGCGTTCCTTAATTTCTTCAAAATAATATAAATATTAAAACCGATAGTTACCCACATGGTGTTCTTTGGTGTCGAAGATAATAAGTAGTACTACAGGCAAAATTATTCACCCGTAGTACTACCGGCGCGTGAGTAGTACCATGGCACAGAATATATAATAGTACTCCATAACCACGGGTAAGCACTGGATTTTTTGTGTATTGCGTCTTGAAATGGCAGTTAAGACTGTGTTGCTATTTGTACTGTAACTAAATATGTTTTTTTAGTATGAAATAATACTCGTAAAACAAAAAGTACCTATTACTTTAAAATTAGTATGCAAGTATACATATAATAGTAAGCAAGCACTATTGGTCTCAACTGTACTTCAATATAGTTCACAGTTTAGGTATTTGCTTTTTTTATGTTCGGTTATGAGTTACTCCTCGAAATTAAATATTTTATAAGTTTAAAATATATTTCATAACCATGGTTATGAGTGGGTCCTTAAGTCAGTTATGAGTCACCACATTTAATCCAGTTATGAGTTTCTGGTTATGAGTGGGCGCGAGACCCAAAATTGGTACCCTTCAAGCACACTGTGCCCTTCAAAGCACACTGTGTCATTATGTTGGAAGGAGGGAGCGTGAACAATTGAGATAATGATGAATTTAAAAAACATAAGATATATTGAAACGATGATCTCCTAGAAAGTCTTAAAATTTGTCACCGACTTCAATATAAAAGTGTGATGTTGTTTGTACCTATTCTTATATTATTTTTACTTTTCAGTGTTTTTGAAGTCGGTTTTTATTTTTTGTAAAATATTTTTTATTTTTAACTTTTTAGTGAATGAAATCTTTTTAGTGAAACTAGAAAGTCTTAAAATTTGGCACCGACTTCAATATAGAAGTGTGATGTCTGTACCTATTCTTATATTATTTTTAACTTATCAGTGTTTTTGAAGTCGGTTTTTTTTTTGTAAAATATTTTTTATTTTTAACTTTTTAGTGAATGAAATCTTTATAGTGAAAGAAACCCTGATTATTTAATTATTTAATTAGTGTTTCCCTCAATTTTCATAGAATCCCATCATCAAATCCTGACTTTGGTGACCATGGGACCACCCTTGGAGTATACTCTATCGAACACAAAAAGAATTTTGAAAATCGGTCCACAACTGGCGGCGTAATCGCGTAACATACACACAAAAAAAACATACGCATCGAGTTGAGAACCTCCTCCTTTTTTGAAGTCGGTTAAGAAAAGCTAAAATAGTTAGCGTTTTCCTCGATTTTCATGAGATTCCATCATCAGATCCTGACTTTGGTGACCTTGGGACCACTCCAGGAGTATACTCTATCAAATACAGAAAGAATTTTGAAAATCGGTCCACAATTGGCGGAGTAATCGCGTAACATACACACAAAACACGTTGGACACACCTTAAAATTTAGGGATTTTCCTGAATTTTCCTGAGATCCCATCATCAGATCCTAATTTTGGTGACCATGGTACCACCCCTCGAGTATACTCTATCGATTACAAAAAGATTTTTGAAAATCGGTCCACAATTGGCGGCGTAATCGCGTAACATACACACAAAAAAAACACGCATCGAATTGAGAACCTCCTCCTTTTTTGAAGTCGGTTAAAAAAGAGAAGTTGCTTATAGCTTTAAAAATAATTTGACTCCAACATTTATCCCCAGTTTTACCACCTTAAAAGAGAATTTCTAAGAATTCCTTCGTTATGAGGACGCTAACTATCAAATACCCTGGCCAAATTTCATGTGCCGACTTCAAAAGTTAGCACACGCTAACTGTGTAAAGTGATAGTAATTATCGATTATATTCTGGATGAGTTATGGCACAGTCTTTCTGAATTTCCGAATACTTTATAGTAACAGTGCGTCGGTGAATGTGGTCGCGGCGCTTGCCTACTAATCGGAAGGTCTGGAGTTCGATTCCGCCATGAACCATATGTCCTTTCGTTTTTTAAATTTCATATGTACATATTGGACGCTCTCTCGGAAAAAAAACTCAAAGGTGTATGTAAAGTCGAGAAATTCGCGAGAAATTATGCGAGAACACCCTTACTGTGAGGATGATTAGTTAAAAAATCGTTTATATTGATGTCGGTGACAAAACAATAAAACTGACCAATGGTGAAGACAATTATTAAAGTAACAAAAATGAAATACGTGAAGAAAGAGGAATGAAAAATTGATATACGGTATCATAAGAAAATACAAAGAAATACACAAAGAAATTGAAATATTAAAAAAGTTTAAATTTATCAAAATCATATCACAATATGAGTAGCTTTCAAATTGGTACGCGCCGTAAGTGAAGTCGGTAAGTGCTTATGATTCACGAAAACTTTTTAACGATATGATAATCGGGCATACAATTATTCAAGAGTCGAGTTATAAAAGGGAACACAATTTTATGAATAACTTTTGTTTCAAACGGGAAACAAATTTGGAGTTCTTTTCAAAAACTCACGTTTGATTTTTATTTACGTCGCGGCACTCCACTTTATGCTGAAGGACTTGAAAAAATATTTTTTTGTAGGTTCATGGTAATGCCAAAAGAAAATTATACTTTGAGATGTCATCGTAGAGACTGATACGTGCCAATGAATTTTTTTTTTTTTTGGAAAGTGTGATCATTCTTGTTGTCGGGTTTATCCAGATCCAGAGAATTTGAAAGCTATAATAATCTATACTAATATTATAAAGAGGAAAGATTTGATTGTTTGTTTGAATAGGCTTCGAAATTACTGAACCGATTTCGATGAAAGTTGGTATAGGCATAGTTCGAGACCAGGGGAAGAACATAGGGTAATTTTCCTACGGGAAAAATCTGTCAGGAAAAGTTTTCCTACGGGAAAAGTTAGTTATAATGCAAACAAAGTTGCATACGGTCAGCTAGTTTCGTATTAAGTTTGAGACTAGCTTCTGGAGACATGCAGTGTAATTCAGATTTGGATCTTATTAAAAATTATCCCGGCAGTATATATAATACTAAGTACTCGAGCAATTATAGGCATTAGTGTTAATATTTAATTCAAACCATATTAACAGTTTTCCTAATTTTTTTAACAATAAAGTTGCCAGACAAGCAAGATTGATTACAAGAGGCTGCAGTCACCTACCTACCTATGTTTCTACCTATGATGCCTGTCATTCTTGTTAGAATAGCAAATCCTCAATCCGTTAAGAGGATCATAGTGTACATTGCGAACTTGTGATACTCATATATACTCCTCAGTGATGATAACTTTCAGCAATTATTTCAATATAACAAGTTAGCAAACAAGAAATTTGCCAACTTACCTGAAGGTAAGTGACAGCTACCTAGTAACTTCACTACCTGTGTAACCTTATAAACCGGAATACAGCCATGTAAATACTGCTGCTTTATAGCAGTTATATATATATAGGTAAGATAATCGTAAAAGATGAATTAGGGCCATAAAACTACTGAAAAGAACTAAAGAACTAGCTGCAAAGAACATTTTATTGATTTAAAAATTTTAACAGTACCATGCCATATATGAAACAGCGATGTATGTAAAAAATCCACATCTTTTTCCTATCATGTCTTTTAGTCAATCAAGGATAGGCGTACGTCATGAAAATATGTTGATTGCACCTTTTTGTAACACAGCTCTCAAAAGAAAGAGCTTTTACTGTATGGCTCCTAAAATTTTCAATAAATTGCCAAAGAAAATAAAAGATGCAAATATGCTTGAATTTCGTAAGGAGTTAATATGACTACTTATAAGTAAAGCGTATTATACCCTGACAGAATTTTTAAATGATAATCTGTAATGTTAATAAACATGACATTTCTTAATACCTATTAATGACAATGTTCTTTAATTGTGACCTCTTTAATTAGTTATTTAAGTCTTAACATTTCAATTTTTTTCATTGACATGCACATGATAATTGTAATCTTTTCTTAAATTTATTTTTAATAATTAGTTTAAGATTTGACATTTTATTGCTTTTGACATTTAATATTTTTTGATTTCAGTAATTTGTTATATTTTATATGTTTATGCACATGGCTGTAATTACTTTACTAACAAATAAAAAATTTGGACGCCTGTATTAGCCATAGTGATACCCTACCTATATTTACTGTACCATCTTATTGTACCACCTATGTTTACAAATAAATGAATTTGAATTTGTACCTACCCGCGCAAACGACTCTTGTACAAATTGCGCCAAACATCTAGTCCGCTCTGAGCACAGCACGATTCGCGTTGCACTGTTGTAATATAGGTATAATTAAATCAAATTATATTGTCTGTCTACACAAGTTACACGTGAAAGATGAATGTCACATCACTAAATAAGTTTTAGCATGATAAGAATAAACCTAGTATATTTTATGTGCGTGAAAAAGAGGCGTGAGACAACTTCAAAGTGAACTAGAAGTCTGACGCGGACAGTACAGAGTCTGCCTCTGGCAACTGCTACGTTACGGACAGAAATAAGTAATGTAGATACATACACGTATATTAATATATGCACCTAGTGTAGGGGCATGTAGTAATCTGCGTGTAAGTGTCTTTGTCAGATAAAATGATCATCTAATTCGCAGTTGTTATATTAATGCAATAATTGGATTTTGTGTGACAGCACAGTTTCGGCGACTGTACAATGCACGTTATTCAAAATGTCAAGCACATCCACACAACACGTAGCGCAAATGCCACCAGAAGCTTGTACCATTACGCAACATTAAACGAGACTGCGATTCTCCCAACGATAATATCCTGTGTTGCTGTCAGATAATGCTTGCAAATGGTTAGTTCCCATTACACGATATTTACCATAAATGCTAATAGGCTATTGACTTTGGAAATAATAATATTGTTTCTAAGTACGAGACATTTTCGAAGTGCTTATTGGTTCTAACATTGATATGATTAAGTTCGAAAACACAGCAATCGAGGAAGCGGATCAATCTCTTTGAAACCTCAAGCTTGAGGAAAATAAACCATCAATTTCACACGAGGTCTCCAATTTCACAGTCAAAATCAATTTCCACGTGTCTCCATTGATGTTGAAGAATTGCTTTAAGTATTTCAAAAGCGGAACTTAATGGGTCGTTTTCGTTTATTTTAACACTAGCTGTGCCCGCGATTTCTTCCGCGTGGAATAGTAACTTTTGTCGAAGTTGATAAAAAGTAGCCTATGTTATACCTTATATATTAGCTATCTATTAGTGAAAGTCCCGTCAAAACCGTTCCGGAGATTAGCGGAAACAAACAGACAGACAGACATTTTTTTTTAAATTGTGTTTTTGTTATTAGTACCCGTTATACATTCATACCCTTTTAGTAAAAACTTGTTATTTTGACACTACAAACAGACACTTCAATTTTATTTATTTGTATAGATATAGATTTGATCCGAATTTTGCGCGATGAATTCCGTTGTTAAGTTTACCATCCAGTATCTTCGTATTAATTAAAAAGAGGTGCTTAATGGTATTTCATCAGTTGAATGTAACAAATTGATGCTGACCATAATCTTTGCAAATTGTATGCGTTTAAATGTTAAATACACAAATTAATTGGAATTGAAGACACTTCAAATATTTGCACCCCTTTCAATATAGCTAACTCCTTCCTTCTCTGATATCTTATTATCATTCTTATTATAGAGCAAATATTCTTACGTGTGCGTTAATATTTTTACTTCTTTCTAAATAATATCACAAGAAATAATATTGTTTGATTTAAATTAGTGAAACCTTGAATTGACATTGCTGGTTTTGTTAAGCCAATAATGGAGGTTTTTTACAAACTCTAATAATGTATGATCATTATACCTACTAACGATGTATGCTTACTCGGGTTCAAAGTTAAATGAAGTTTATTAGTGCCTGGTTTGTTCTCTGTGTGGGTATAAGTTACGAGTAGTAGATTGCTCCATAATGTATGTTGACTTTGTAGTTTTGCTTTATTAAAGCAATATAAGCATTGTGTTACCTACGGAAATGTGCTTACTCATCGATTTAACAATATATCAAGTCAGCTAAAACAATTCAGAGAAATAATATTGTGTTTGGAGTATTAAAGCTTCATACACGTCGCTTCGCGTAAACTTTCGCGTCGTTGTTTCTTAAATTACTAAATATTTACGGGATTAAAACGGTACTGGTCAACATTTGTATGGAGTATTTTGAAGAGAAGGTACTGATTTTAGGACCTAAGACTATTCGACTTTGGAAAACAGGAAGTATATCAACTTATACAACATCTAAACTCTATTCACCCAAATATGCGGTTTACATACGAAATGATGTCAGGATGACCGTGAGATCTGATGGGTCCCTCACACACTGTGTTTACCGCAAACCAACACATACGGACAGATACCTGCCTGCATGCAACATCGCATCACCACCCTCGTGACCTGCAGTCCATGATATCTTCGTTAAAGAATAGAGCCTTTGACCTCTATGACCCTGAGCATATGGAGGTGGAACTAAAACATGTTCAGGAGGTACTGAAGAAAAACGGGTATCAGGTGAATATCGACGGAACCAGCCGAGAAAAGATTAAGGCGTCCAGAAGTGTGCAGCAACCGGCCTATGTGCCTTATATCAAAGGAGTAACTGACAAGATCGGCCACGCATTGCGTGAATATTCCATACCGACGATATAGAGGATGGATTTTTGAGATGGGATTTAAAGGGCAGGTACATTAACCGTTATAGTTACAAGAAAACATTGTTAGGCAACCATCCGTAACTTTTTAAGATATTCTGATCTGCATTCACAGATTTTGGAAAAAAGTTACAGTCATCAAAAAAATGCTGAGATAGCAAAAAAAAAATTTTATGCCTATCGATCATGTAGGGATCAAAAGACTCTATGGGACCATTTAAGGTATGAGTACTAGAAACGACAGAAATCGCCAAAAACTTTTCCCATACATTTTGTACGGAAAATCCTCGGATCCTATTTCTTACGGTGATCTCTCTATGAATCCTATTTCTTACTTTTAAGGGAAACTGTAATTTAAATAAACACTAAATTAAATCATTGAAACATGTATTTTTAAACAAACGCAAAAATATCTAATCTATCTATGAAATAAATTGCTCAAACCGCCGCCGCCGTACGCGTTCCAATTTGAACAGACAATTCAGGACACAGTGGATAGGGGCACATGGTCCAATAAAGTGGCCACCTCGCAGCCCCGATCTAACGCTACTAGATTTTTTTTTATGGGGCTACTTAAAAATGAAATCTACAAAAAGAAATACGACAGTGTTTAGGAACTGAAAGATGCATTGACGAGGACGATTATTAGCTGCTACGTCCTCAGTACAAAAGCGAGTAAACTTATATATTCGTGAAGACGGCGGACATTTTGAGAAATTTATTTCATAGTTATATTAGATATTTTTGCGTTTGTTTAAAAATACCTGCATGTTTAAATGATTTAATTTAGTGTCTATTTAAATTACAGTTTTCCTTAAAAGTAAGAAATAGGATCCGAGGATTTTCCGTACAAAATGTATGGGAAATGTTTTTGACGATTTCTGTAGTTTCTAGTACTCATACCTTAAATGGTCCCATAGAGTCTTTTGATCCCTACATGAAATAGGATCGATAGACATTAACAATTTTTATTTGCTATCTCAGCATTTTTTTTGTTGACTGTAACTTTTTCCAAAATCTGTGAATGCAGATCAGAATATCTTAAAAAGTTATGGATGGTTGCCTAACAATGTTTTCTTGTAACTATAACGGTTAATGTACCTGCCCTTTAAATCCCATCTCAAAAATCCATCCTGTATACCCCTTGCATAAAGTTAAGAAATATGGTGGGCACTCCGAAGCATGTCTTGCCCTTACAAACACCAGGGGTTTAAAAATAGACTGCAGTTGTGGTAGCTCTTACATAGGCCAAACAAAAAGTTTAACCATAATAATAGTCCAAAAAATTTTGGAGGGGGCTACCCTTAATATATTACCTAGGGGTAGAAAAAATAGCCTACGACGTATTCTCAGACCTACCAAATATACAAAAAAAAATCATAAAATCGGCCTAGCCGTTTTGGAGGAGTTCGATAACAAACACTGTGACACGAGATTTTTATATATTAAAATTTACTGTACATTTCAAAAGTAGTTACTATAAGTTTGAATCACCTGATGGTAAGTGAGACTAGGTCTATGATGGAGCGTGAACCAAGTAAATGCACATTCATGATTTTCAGGCTTCCGGTTAAGATATTAGGATCTCTTACCTTACCCTTATAGGATCACTTCGGTGTCTTCTGCCTGTCTGTCTGTTTGTCTGTCAAGACCCTTTTTCTCCGGAACGCGTAGAGATGTCAAGCTGAAATTAGTATCAAAAACTCGGGTCTACAATCTCTTTCAGTTCTAAAAAAAAACTTGTAAGTCAACGCAATGACTAGATATTACCGTAGGTATATGTAGCATATTTTTGCATATATTACGTTACGATTGAATGAGGGAATCAAAACCTATAAGGTACTTCATGTTGACCTAGATAGAATAATGAAATTTGGCAAAAAGCAATGTCTTAATTAAATCACATATTCTGCAAAAACTTAAAAACGACTCTACCGACTCTATCGAAATTTTCTCTGTGTTGACAGACGGACAGTTGTACCCAGTGGTGGCGTTTCAATTGGGTAGGACAACGTATGCCGGGCCCACTATTTTCTTATTATATAGTTCGGGGTTCTACCCTGCCATGTACCAATGTGGTTTTGGTTTTTCGAATTTCATATTACATTTATCCGACGCTCTTACGGTGAAGGAAAACATCGTTAGGGAACCTGCATACATCTGAGAAGAAATTCAAAGGTGTATTGTGAAGTCGACCAATCCGCACCGGGCCAGCGTAGTTGACTAAGGCCTAAACACCCTAACATAGGGTAGGCTCGAGCCCCTCGGTGGGGACGTACTACATGAGCGGTGACGATGTACTTGAAAATTAAATTTTGGATAAATTCTGACCCATATTTCTTATTAGTGGAATCGATTCAACTCTCGATTCCAAATAAACTATTAGGTTTTGTGTAAATTAATGAACACGTTGTAGCACTTTTATGCATTACAACGTGTTAATTAAATTACGCAAAAGACACTTATAAGACGTGTCTGCGCAAACGCAAGTTTTGCACTCCTGGGGCTCTATTTTTGAATCATTCGTCCGGCATCGAGCGCTTTTCAAGCGTGATCTGTGCTCGATTCCTATTGATTTCCGTTTTTCTTGCGATGGAAATCGATAGAACATTACGACGAAGTATTGGTTTTCGTTGAAATCAAAACGAAAAAAAAGGAGAAATCGAACACTAACGAGCACTCGATGCCGGAAGAATGATTCAAAAATAGGGCCCCTGGTTCCTTCATTTGCATAGTCGGTTGGGGCAATTAACCAACATTACTGAAATGAGTCAGGTGCAGGACTTTATGATTAACGTGCGCTCCGAACTTAGAGCAAGTAACTATTATGTACCTAGTCTGTGTTTAGAGCATTAAGCTTTTTAGGCTAAATGCTTTAAGGCTCCGAAGCACTCAGGAGCTCGAAATATTTCACATTTTTGGTCACTCATCGATCTTTAGCCATCATAAGACATGCGCATATGCAGAGTTCCTTAAAACAGTGCATTCACACTTATGTAAAATATTTATAATAAAAGTATAATATTACGGATAAAAAATTGAACTTGAACTTTGGAGAACGCGACAAACCATGTTCTAAACATAAATTACCCTGTACTTTCGCCAACCTGAGAGCTGAATCGAACAAAGGGGCAAATATAAAATGAATTGTCATATCATATCAGACAACAACTGGACATAGGCCTCCAGCGAGGACATCCAAACCAATCGGCCTCTCGCTACCTGCATCCAGCGACTTCTGGCGACCGTCATCAGACCGTCAGTCTACCCTGTGGGCGGGAGAGGCTACCAATGATGCTTCTTTCCCTTCTGGCAACTGTGATTTATGGTCCTTAGTTCATTGATCCGTCACTCTGATTCTCTTACCGATTTCACCATATTTTATTTGATCACGCTAGAAACTCCGAGCATAGCTCTCTCCATAGCTCTTTGGGTGACTTTGAGCATTCATATAAGGCTGATTGTAAGCATCCACGTCTCGGTTCCAAATTTCATCATAGCAACACACGAAAATTAACTAAACCTATAAACTATTACAGCTCCATAAAACTATATCGTGTTTCGACTATAATTTGGATTAATTAAATGGAGTTTTGTCCAACCTCAGCTTGTAACTATAATGGTATGTTGAGTTTGAGTACATAGAAATCTACGATCAATGGATGAGTCAGTTCCTTCGACTAGAAAAAAATAAAACGCCGAAGTAATGTCAATTTACTATCACATAATTTGTTGTTTGTCTGTAGTTCTTAATTCTTTAACGGACTAACAACAAACATCAAAATTAAACATTTTTCATTATATATCGCACGAGTATATGTGTAAAAACTCAAGTGCAACCAGTACGGTTAAGATGGCCTGATTGCCTATTGGAAAGGAGTAAAATACTCGACAAGTGGGGGCACAAATATCACGAAGGGTCTCTTCGATCAAGAGCATCTGTTGCTAAAAGGTTCTCAAGTATTTGGGCATACGGACTGAACAATAACCATTCTAATGGCCGTAGTAACAATAAGGACTGATCACAATTATTTCCAGAGAGCCCGTTAGCCACATTGTTATTGCGATCGCGTTCACCTGTGAAAATAACTAGGCACCCCAGGAAATTGATTTCGTGGGAAATCCGTAAAAATTAAAATTTTAATTCATAACGATCATTTTTTATTGAAGCGAAATATAACACACTAACAATGTAATTAGTAATATTAAAAAAAAATATACCCCAATAACATTTAAGGGGCATATAAGTTATATACTAAATAAACCTTCGGTGCTTGTCTGGAGACCTGGAACCCCAATACTTTCAGAGTTATTTAATTTTAAACTGAAAGCAAAAACTTTCTTGTGACAACCATAATCAGCTCTTAACACAAAAGAAATTTAAACACAAAATGACACGTGACAGACGTGAGTGTAGTTTTCCTCGTATGCTTACGTAGGGCTGTCGGCACTTAATACCAAAAAATAATTTATTTAGTTTGTATGACGTGAGCGTAGTATTCCTCGTACGCTTGCGTAGGGCTGTCAGCACTTAGTACCAAAAAATATTTCATTTAGTTTGTATAGGAAAAAAAGTAGGTTTGTTAGCCCTAATATTTTTCCTACAGAATCTCTACTTCTGATGGATACATACCCTTAAATGTTATTGGGGTGTTCAGTTACATCCTGTATATTTGTGACTTTGCATTTTCTTTAATAATGCTAAATTATTTGAAAACTGATGAAAATAAATCAAATACAAGACAAAGATTTCGTCTCGGGCGGGACTCGAACCCACGTCACCAACATACCGTGTTGACGCCTTGACCACTGGGCCACAGAGTACTTACCGACCGTGGCGAAATTCTCGACTGTACGTGACTGTACTGATTCCTTTGGTACTTTTGGTAATAACTACGTAGTATCAACACCCAATTTAGAAATCCTTACAGATTTCTTGAAATTTGGTTAAATATAAAGAAACTTACAAATTTTATATTTGCGACTTTGCATTTTCTTTAAAAATGCTAAATAATTTGAAAAAATGATGAAAACAATAAAATGAATCTTTCATCCGTCCACATAGAGGACATTTATTTATTTAATCTTTATTGCACTTAAAACTGTAGAAAGGGCGGACTTAATGCAACAAGGCATTCTCTACCAGTCAACCGAACGGAAAGTAAAAAAAAAAGTATTTGGCGCAAAACATGTAACAATATATATGCGTTATTAGATAAAATAACCTATTCCTGAATAAATATTTACAATACATACATATAAATAATATATATATATATATATATATATACAGATATTTAAATATATATATATAATATATACCTATTAGCTCTTACAATATCAGGTTTGTGAGTTTAAGTAGTGCTCGCGGGCCAGCCTCTTAAATCTGTATTTGCTGGGTGCCGTATGTATGCAGAGAGGCAGATCATTCCAAAGCCTAACTGCTGTGACTGAGAATGATGACGAGGAGAAACTGGAGCGGTGAGCGGGAACTTTCAGGATTTGGTTATTTGATGAACGGAGGTCACGATCGTGTGAGGAACTAAGGAACTGGAAACGGGATTTAAGGTAGAACGGAGCGGTTGAATAGGACATTGTACAGAGTGCAAACAATTCTAAGATTCCTGCGATGTCGAACAGGAAACCACATCAACTGCCTGCGATAAGAGGAGATGTGGTCAAATTTGCGTAGCCCGTAAATAAACCGAATGCCGCTGTTTATTAGACGGTCTAATTTGTTTAAAAGGTCTTGATTAACATCGGTGAAACAAACATCGGCATAATCCAGTGCTGGAAAGAGAAGGGCTTGGATGAGCATTAGTTTGGTGTTGCACGGTAAAAAGAACTTTAGTCGGTAAAGGGAACGCAATGTAAAATTTACGCGACGACAAATTTCAATAATGTGCGGCCGCCAGCTCAAAGTACTGTCGATAAGCAACCCCAGGTTTTTTACAACCGGCAGGAAAGGTACACACAATTATCATAAATAAGCGAATCAAGACTATTGTGGTCTAAGAGAGCCAGTTATTTCGAGCTACCAATAATAATTGATTGACACTTGGTGGGATTAACTGATATGCCGTAGCTCTTAGACCACTCGGAGATTTTTGATAGATTCGTATTCAGTTGTGCGATCAGCTTATTAATATCGTGAACACTACCCTGCACATAAAACTGAAGATCGTCTGCATACAGATGGTGGAATGACGATATTATTTTAGTAATGGAGTTCACGAAAAGTGAAAAAAGAAGAGGGGATAAAAAGAAGAGGGGCTATGCGTTCATAGATTGTTCGCCCCAATACCAACAGCAGTGAAAAAATGTTTTTCTTATAATTAGACATTAGTAAATACTGTACGTCCACATGAATTTCTACGGACAAGCTTCGAAATCGAATTAAATATCGAAATGAATCAGATTTTGAGGTTAGTTAAGTAACACTTAATTTCGTCGGAGCAACACACATAGTCCATACCTATACAATTATTAAAATAATAATTATTGCAATCAATCAAAGAACATTATTATAGCCACGTAGTAAAGAACAAGAAATCTCGAAATTATAAAGAATGTCAAAAATACGACGAACTAACAAGCGACAGCGCGTGAGTAGCTAATTGACATGTTTTAATTTAATTTACGTTGTAAATTGTAAAAGAAGTTATGAAAAACATAATTTATACAAATAAATAAATGTCCATACCTGCATGAAATCGACTCAATTCTATTCAGTCGAGCAAAGGTAACAATAACTATTCCTATATTTTACTTCATTTGGTTTTGTATTCATATATTTTTCTTCGTATATTTTTGACATATTCGTCGAATACATATATTTGTAATGAGTGTTATAAAATATGCATATAATTATGACGTAAATCAAATCTTTGTTGGTCATGGGGCGATTTTCGACACTGTCCTTTCATAATCCACTACCCCTGCATTCTCTCTACAGCGTCACACGTCACGCACGATACATCTCCATCTCTTTATTGTGATGCGCCAAAATTCATAAACAAGGATATTTCATAGCCGCTATATATTTTAACAATAGGCGGAGCATTAAAAACATGGACTGTCCACAGTAAGCGTTCTAGCAACCCTGCTAATATATTATGTGCTTATAGAATTATTGTATTTATTAACGCGTTACGGTTCAGGCTGAGCCGTAACATTAACTGTTTTGACATCACGATCGATTATTATCGGCAGTAAATTATCTTCATTATCCTAAAAACTTGAACGCACCTGCCTCTAAAGTTTGCTCGGAATGGAGTGACAGCTCACAATATTATAGCCAGGTTATAATTTTCCTTGGCATCCAAAATATGGCACAAACGGGACATTAATTAAGCTCCCCAGACCCCGCTCTAAGATATTTGAAATTCAATTCGTGTTAGTTTCAGTATAATTTGGACTAGCCAAGGATTTGGACTGCTGTAATATATAGCTAGTTTAAAGAACGAGACAGTTACTGCAGGTTCTAAGTTTATTGCGCCTTAAGCAAATTGAATACTCCCACAACCGAGAATAGCCCGAACAAATAAATTGAGCATTATTAAATTTATTTGAGTGATAATACAGACTTCGACAAGGAGCAAAACAATTGCAGTTAGTTTTGCTCGATTTTCATGGGATCCCATTATAAGATCCTGACTTTGGTGACTTTGGGACTACCCTATCGAATATAAAAAGTATTTTGAAAATCTGACCAGAATTGGCAGAGTAATCGCGTAACATACACACAAAACACGTTGGACACACCTAAAAATTTAAGGGTTTCCCACGATTGTTATGGGATCCCATCATCAGATCATAATTTTGGTAACCTTGGGACCACTATTGGACCACTTTTGGACAAAAAAAACATACGCATCGAATTCAGAACCTCTTCCTTTTTAACCGACTTCAAAAAAAGGAGGAGTTTATGCGTATGTTTTTTTTATGTGTATGTTACGCGATTACGTCGCCAATTGTTGACCGATTTTCATAATTCTTTTTGTATTCGATAGAGTATACTTCAAGGTTGGTCCCATGGTCACCAAAGTTAGGATCTAATGATGGAATCCTATGAAAATTGAGGAAAACCCTTAAATTTTAAGGTGTGTCCAACGTGTTTTGTGTGTATGTTACGCGATTACTCCACCAATTGTAGACCGATTTTCAAAATTCTTTTTGTATTCGATAGAGTATACATCTAGGATGGTTCCAAAGTTAGGATCTGATGATGGGATCCCATAAAAATCGAGGGAAACGCTAATTAAATACCAGCTCACTGTTATTTAATTAGGGTTTCTTTCACTAAAAAGATTTCATTCACAAAAAAAATAAAAATAAAAAATATTTTACAAAAAATAAAAACCAACTTCAGAAACACTGAAAAGTTAAAAATAATATAAGAATAGGTACAGACAACATCACACTTCTATATTGAAGTCGGTGACAAATTTTAAGACTTTCTAGGAGATCATCGTTTGGCACCGACTTCAATATAGAAGTGTGATGTTGTTTGTACCTATACTTATATTATTTTTAACTTTTCAGTGTTTTTGAAGTCGGTTGAAAAATGAAGCGTTAATGTTGTTAGGATAACCAAGATTCTGCGGTGCTTCAGGCAAGAATTGATCGTTGTCATGCCATTGTTAAAAAGCGCAGATCAGCGCTGCTAAAATGAGTTGGAGAATGGTCAGTACTTTCATTGATGATTTCCCAATTTTGCAACACTTGTTCCAGCTATATATCACATACATATAATATATCAGGGATCCGGTTCGTGAATTGATTAATAATCTCTCTTTCTTTAATTTAATAATTAGAATTTCTTTGCATGATTCTAATATTCATAAATATATTTTAATATAGTACTGGTAGTTATATATTTACTGATATAGTATTGTGAAATTTTATTACTGACTTGCCATGGACAGTAAGGCGGGTACATTAAAGAGTTAATGTTATGATTCATTTATTAGAATATTCATACTTGTTATTAGGTGTTGTCGCACATAATAACATTTTAATTAACTACAACACGACAACTGTGAATAGGATAGTGTTAAGATATTATTATATATATTCCCACTTGATGTGGTGTTCGGTGTAGTGTACTTACTATCTTTAGTACCTACTAGCTAGTGGTATATATATGTATTTATATAAATATGAACCGAAAGTGAATTTACTCCTCTGGTAAAGGTCTTTGGCCATTTTCACCAACCTCTTCTTAGCTTAGGTGACTCTTAGGTAGCATGCTGTCACATTCTTTTCATTAAGGCGCATAGTAACGTCAATCATAAAAAATCACTGCAGAAAAAACCGATTCTCTTCATAAATATTAAATAAAAAATCTTTAAAAAAGATATGTTATTATTCAACGCATTCTTTAGTGGATGGTCTTCTTAATTTTTTGATAAATTAATTAAAACTTGGTTGAAATGTGACCCAAACATGCCTCGATTTTAAAACTGTAAACCTAATCGCTTCGTAAATATTAGGTTAAATCATATACTTTCAATTTCAATAAATAAAGTGAACAATATTCTAGGGGATAGTCTTTTTAGATTTTTCTTATTCGCCTTTATTAATTTTTTATTGAAATAATTCATCTTACGCGTAAAGGTTTGCTTAAATATTCCCCTCGCTCTCACTCACTCACTCCTATGTAATCAGTGCGGGACGATCGACGCAAGGTCATTGGGAGCACTATGCGCCTTAAAGACAAAAAGCGACAGCATACGTCCTAGGGGCTTCCTAAGCTAAGTTATGGTTGGTGAAATCGGCAGACTCTAGCATCGCCTATGTCATCCAAGATGCGTTATGAAAAATGCGATTCAAAAACCTATTTATTATTCGATAAGAAGCTCTTGCTTTCGTCCATTTTTTTCTTGCTACCTATTCTGGGTGTTTTTCATTTTATTAGAAAAATGGGGGTAATGGGTGAGAGTGGGCGATTCCCAATGGAAACTAAGATAACATCCTCCATTTGCAGACATTAAAAATATATATCAATATACTGAATGGGTAGAATGTCATGTGTTAACGTAAGATAATCGAGTCAGGTTTACCAGTAGACTCCGTGAGTTTGCATCAAATAGTTCCGCTGTTCCTTAAGCAACTGCATAAATTATTTGTATCACCGCGACTCCGCTAGAGCTGCACAACTTTAATAGAAATATTAACCCAGAAGCCCGCGAGACCTAATAATGCTACCACTCGCAAGATCACATAGATTATACAATGAAACTAAACCTTATGTAATTTTCGAGGCGCATTTACGGCACTCTTCACCCCCTCCTCGGACAACAGACGACAATGACACTGGCTGTGGCCGCAATAAAACGAGAGGCGATTTCATAATCTTTGCTTGACTGACACCAATTTTTAGGGTTCCGTAACCAAATGGCAAAAAACGGAACCCTTATAGATTCGTCATGTCTGTCTGTCTGTCTGTCTGTCTGTCCGTCCGTTTGTCACAGCCACTTTTCTCCGAAACTATAAGAACTACACTGTTGCAACTTGGTAAGTAGATGTATTCTGTGAATCGCATTAGATTTTCACACAAAAATAGAAAAAAGCAATAAATTTTGGGGGTTCCCTATACATAGAACTAAAACTCAATTTTTTTTATCAAACCCATACGTGTGGGGTAACTATGGATAGGTCTTCAAAAATCATATTAAGGTTTCTAATATAACTTTTTTTCCAAACTGAATAGTTTGCGCGAGAGACAAGTTGTTCATAGTAGTAAAATATTTGTCCCCCCCCCCCCCCGTAACTTCTAAAATAAGAGAATGATAAAACTCCCATGCAAACTTCCACCGAAAATTGGTTTGGAAGTTGGCAGCGACTTAGCTATGTCCCTGATATTGGCGAAGTCTATGGGCGGCGGTTACCGCTTACCATCAGGCTGTCTGCACGTCTGCTACTTGCAGCAAAAAAAATAATACTCATAGCCTATAAACATAATTGTGTTATTAGTGTTCGTGAGGATTTTATGTAACCAGCTATTACACTTTAACACGAAACTCAATATTTTAGTCATCTCCCACCGTCCATATTAGGCTGCCGACGGTTTGGTCCTGGAATTTTGTTTTATAGTCCTCCTAACCGAGAGTCGGTCACAGCAGCCAATAGTGCACAATTAGTGTATGTGCGCAATTCTTTTCCTTCACTCGCATAATCCGATGCGACCGGAGCGCGATCAGGCGCAGAATCAATACTTAACGTACCTTTCGAAACACGGAAATCTCGAGATGTTTCAAAATTTTTGTCACTCATAGGCCTGACTCCGGCCGCACTCGGGGAATGGCTAACGCCGATCCCGAGTGTGTCTCTACGGAGGTAGAAGTTGCTCTGGAGGGTGGTTTAGCCAGGTATGGGGTTACCCAGGTAACCCGAGTCCAATGGCATATCCTTGGGGCGGCTTTGTCAGCTTTCAGCCCCTTGTTGAATCGTAAAGAGATTCCCCCGCCTCAAAAAAAAAAAAAAAAGGCCTGACTCCGGCCGACGTTGCTAACTTTAGCAATGATTAACCGATGGCTTACACCACTGCACCAAAGCTAAGTGAGCTAATTTTGTATTACGCATTAACATACTCACGTGATTTCTATTAATTCAGTGGAAGGCTGATGAACGGGACAAAGTACCCGCCCTGATTTAGTAGCAATTATTAGTAGATTTTGTAGGCGAAATCCTGAAATTTGTAGGAAGCCAGATCGAAAGTTACATCAATTTGGTGAACGCTCATGGCAAACACGTGTCTACGTGTCTATTATATTCAACTCCTGTTAGTTCTCTTCATAAATTTGTCATATTTACTGACATCATCACATCAGTGCACGTCCTTAGCAGAGGCCCGTACACATCTAATATATTGTTTTAGATTTTAGGCTGCCTTTTAACCTACACCTAACGGCTATGTTGTTTATAATTATGATCATTAAGGTATAAACATCAACATTACACTTAGTGATTATACAATACGTACCTACAATTTGCATGTTTAGATATTAGTAAATCGTTCACGCAAAAAGTGTTACATATTTAATATGAAAAATCTAAAGAAAAAACTGTCAAAAGTCCTCGATAACTTTAATGAATAGTTTTTAATAAAAACGTGAGCTATATGAGCACCAAAGCAATATTGCTGTTCGGTTTTTTACAGGCACACAAATACTTAGATATAATAAAGGTCTGTAGGGTTACTCTCGAACCAAATCCAATCGATCGGCATTGAGATTGTGATTTTTCGTACGCTTATTTAGCAACACTAGAGACAAAGTGGATCCGTATTTTAAGAAAATTAGATAGCATCGAATTTGGTTCACTCAAAACCACCACAATACGGTCCTAATTTTGTGCCAATGTGGAAAATCAAGCGTACAAAAAATCACAATCTCAATGCCGATCGATCGGAATTGGTTCAAGAGTAGCCTACCAGGTCTTACCCGCAGTCCCGCATCGGTGCATGGTATTATCGGGTCTAATTCCCACCTACGAGACCATCGTTTTACGTTTCTAGTAAATGTTTAAGGTATGTATTTCAATTAGACTTTTTTGAGCGAACTCTTTATATGGTTCGTACTATGGACTACGGTACGGGACGGGTAAATATAGAGTTCCAACGAGAATGATGAAAATAACCCAAGCGAAGTTGTGGACAGGTAGCTAAGTTTAAAAGATTCAATATTACGAACAAAAAAACTATTATTAAGTACATGTTATCAATTTAAAAGCGTACACAAAAAAATAGAGCTTGTTGCCTGTTGTTCTCAAGAAGACTCTCCCAAATTTCGAACTGACGGTAGAGTCATTTTTGTGACGTCAATAAGTTACTGTAAAGGTGAATTCGGTACTGGCCTTCTAATCAAGTGGTCCGTGGTTCGATCTCGCCATGTACCAACGTGTTTTTCGTTTTTTTAGGTTTCATCTATGTACATTTGCCGATGCTTCTACGGTGAAGGAAAACATCGTGAGGCAACCTGCATACATCTGCGAAGAAATTCAAAGGCGTATGTGAAGTCGACCAATCCGCACTGCACTAGGCCAGCGTGGTTGACTAAGCCCTAATCACTCTAACATTTCGGAAAAAACTGAGTATGTTTTTTTAAAGCGTCGTCAAATTTAATAATCGAACCACGTCAAGTGGAACACATTTTTGTATATAAGTCTTGTTGTATGTTGCCAGGGTACACTCACTCCTAGCGTGAACACATGCTTGGCCGGGTTTCTTTGGGTCCACTTTAGGTTATATGGTTTGTCGAGCATTGGATAATAACGTTGACCCGCTCATGTATTTTGGCGTCGTGAAATATGAGCCGCAGTTTTATGGCCACGAAATGTTGTCCAGAATTTTGTATAAAAAGCTCTTTAGCTGTCGGCCTGATAACGTCAGGGGAAAATAATTTATTGTCGAAACATTTACCAATGAATCATGTCCAAAATTGTCGGCATTACACAATTAGGTATATAACAAAAGTTTGCGTGATAATATGTTATAAAAATCAAGTTTAATCCTTTTAATAATATTCTCACAGATTTTATTTAAAATATTCATGAAATTAAGTTCTAAAATAAAAAACACGAGATTATGTAAATGAAACAACTTTCCGGATTAACTCGGGAATATTTGGTATTAATGCATTTAATTATTTAACCGTTTGATGTTTGTACGCTGTGTAGCATTCTTGGTCACGGGATGCCTAAAGGGGGTGCCAAATAATGACAGAGTAGAGAAAAAATAAAATCCATATTTTTAAATGGTACGCAAATGGAGCTTACGGTATGTGTGGATTTGACAGTACATTATATAGACGACATGGGAATTTAATTATTTTCACGATAGATCAGGTTTTTTCAAGCCGGTGGAATATATTTTTATTAAACAACTAAGTTGGCAAACAAATTTACTGCCCACCTGATTGTAAGTGGTAACAGTCACCCATAGTGCATGTGGTTTTTGTGAGATTCGCAGCAAATTCCGCATCTCCCACAAGTCATACAGTGTACGTTGCTAACTTGTCACATAAGATGTAAAGACACGGTTCCCAGTAATTTAATTTGCCATATCTTACCTTTCAAACCGGAACATAGGAATGCAAGCACTGCTGCTTTGAGGCAAAAATATTTGAGGAAAAAATATTAAGACGGAGGTACCCACCCAGGCGACCGTGGTACAGGGTCTCTCTCCGATAAATATTTTAACCACTGAGCAGAGATAATGTTTTCTTTTTTCTGCATTGTGATTCCAACCATTACCTTTGTTAAAAGTCGGGTGTTTCCGAGCTATAATACCCTAGCGTAGCATCTATATCTATACAAATAAATAAAATTGAAGTATCTGTTTGTAATGTCAAAATAACAAGTTTTTACTAAATGGGTATGAATGTATATCGGGTACCAATAACAAAAACACAATTTTAAAAAAAATTGTCTGTCTGTATGTCTGTTTGTTCCCATCCCGCTAATCTCCGGAGCGGCTGGACCGATTTTGACGGGACTTTCACTAATAGATAGCTAATTATATAAGCTATAACATAGGCTTTTAACAAGATCTTAAAAAAAGGCCTACAAAAATCAAAATGCTGCCAACAGTTACTATTCCACGCGGACGAAGTCGCGGGCACAGCTATTCATAAATATAAAATGGTGTTCTTTAGCAAGAAAGTATGCTATATCAAATCTTAAATAGTTTGTGATTTTTTGACACATGGTCAACTTAAACAAATAGTTAATGTAACGGTAGTACGATTAATTTAATGCGATTATTACTTAAAAATATTTCAAACTTTAAACAATTTGACAGAAAATATAAGGATTTGTTGAATTTGTAATTCTGCTATCATTACATTGACTAATGGTTAAAGTTGACCATGTATCAAAAGACTGTCTCTAAAACAGCGACCACAGTTAGAATCCAATTTGTAGGTACATGGCTAATATATTTTTATTTTTATTTGTGATTGTGACGCATGTGTTTGATGGAATATTGAAATAAATGTCCATCTATCTATCTTTCATCGAAAGTATTCGAAACGCCGGGTTTAATAATATGTTTAAAAATCAAACGTGTCCCTACGTGAGATGAGTATGGAAAGCTGTTTCATTTAAAAATGTACAACTAAAAGAAGGTATTTCACAACATTTTAATTAAATAGTTTTTAGTGAATGTTGTTTGTGGAAAAAAACACCATCTTTAATCTATACTAAATACGTATACTGAAATCTAATATTATCAGATTTCTTCGAATCTTATTAAAATCTTACAGGGTTTGAACTTAGTAATTAAATGCTGCGTATCGCTTTTCGAGCTTCGACTGCATTCCTTACGAGCCAATAAGTTTAACGATTAATTACAATTTGGCTAAGTCAATGTGAGATTGCGTCTCTAAATTGTTATAAATAGAAAGTCTGAGGGAAGCAAAATACGTATGTTATCATCACGATAAAACAAATGACTTCACTTCGCCTGCTAAAATTCATCTCATAATAATTATTTATACATACAATCATCTGCGAAGAAATTTAAAGGTGTATATGAAGTCAACCAATCCGCACTGGGCCAGCGTGGTTGACTGAGGCCTGTTGTTAGGGTGTTTACCCTAACTTAGGATAGGCTCGAGCCCCTCAGTGGGGATGTACATAAGCTGTGATAATGATGATGAATTATTTATTAGATAAAAATTATTGACAGTGGTACACATTAATTAGATAAACAGCCGAGAGATGACATAATGCAAAAGTATTTGAGCAAACTCAGTCCGAAGGGACAATTGACCGACATAAAAGATCAGACATAGAGATCGAATGGTACTAATAAGTTACTACACCCAAACAGAGGCCCAATTCCACTAATAAGTTACAGCCGAATCGAAACTACACGGTTGCGATTGACCAATCAGAACGTCACATTATCACGTCATCGAACAGTTGAATGGCAATATTAGCGCTCCTATTGGGCGACCGCAACGGTTTAGTTTCGATTCGGTTGTCACTTATTGGTAAAATTGAGCCTCTGGAACCGAACCGTAGCGTTCGACCAATCGGAGTGCATAGACTGACTTTGTCTTTTGAAAGAAAGCCGCCTGGCAGAAATCGCCTACTTTGTCGTTCATATTCGTGTCGTTGCTGAACTGTGTATTGTCCTAGTATTTATTGTGCAAAACATAGGCGTAGGTATAACTTTTCGATTGGTGGGGGTCCAGACTAAAACTTCAATTTGTCTAGTGTGTACTGATATTTGGAAGGAAAAGTTCATTCTATCTGGTGTATGTTGATTTTCAATGGGGGGTGTTCGGGCCACAAGCCCTCCTCCCCCATACCTACGCCAATGTTATGGTGCAAAGTTTTCTATATTATCTTACTCAACTGCCTCCGTGGTCGAGTGGTATAGATGCTTCATGTTGATCGGGAGGTGCCCCATCTTATCTTAATGTAGGGGAGGCTCAGCATGAGAGCCTTCGTACTTCGACTCATCGTGGATCTTTTGTGCTTCCCCATGTTTAGTCCTTAAAGCCATCACCACCTCCGGTTCAGTCAATCGTGCTCATGAGCCTGATGATGTCCTTCGGTAGCATAGCCCTGTAGTCGTCCGGTTTTGCGTATCCCATTTCCGTCAGCGTTAACCTTTTGCAGGCAAGAGCATCGCAATCGCACAGAAGGTGTTCCATGCTCTCCTCTTCTTCCTTGCAGGCCTTAAAAGTTTTGGAACTGATGTGTCCCATCCGGGTAAACATGGTCCTAGTGCCAAAACGGTCGGTTAAGGCACCTGCCATTAGACGATTCTGGGATCTGCTTGAGCTCAGTGTGAATTTGAGCCAGTTATCCATGCCCATAAAGAGCTTGGCATGTGTCATTCCTTTATGCTTGACCCATTTTTTTTGGGCCAAAAGTTTATCTGCTCGGTTTGGTTATTGGTAGGGTTTCTGAGCCCGCCCGACTAGCTACCACCGTCTTACCTAAGTTTATCGCCATAATAACAATGTTAATAGCATTGTTGTGTTTCGACAATTAGAGGTAAGATAGACAGTTCTTCAGTTGAGGAGTACAGATGAAGTTCGCTACCACCTTTGGCCTTATCATCATCATAACTTATATGTATCGTAACTTAGAAGCCCTATCGTATGTAAAATATAAAACATTAAAATGTTTAATGACTTGATAATGTAACGTTCTGATTAGTCGAAAGCAATGGTTCAGTTTTGGTATTATTGGTAGAACGAACCCTTTGGACTCACTGTTTATCGGGCTTCTCGAAGCAGGGTAGACCATTTAATGATATGACGAGTTTAAACTTCCAGTACGAAAAACCGACCAAGTGCGAGACTCGCGCACCTAGGGTTTCATACGAACATGTGTAAATATATAAGTTCCTAAATATACATATTTACGGTTTACATACTTATTACAAGGATAATACTACTAAAACCTATGCTCAATAACACCCATTACTAGGTTTAAAAAAAATATTTGTTTACAATATTTCACATGTCCGAAACTACTTATTTTCTGTGTTTCACTTTTTCTAATTAAACTATTATATTTACCTAAGAAGTTTTTTAATTTATTTATTAAACAAAATAATATATTGGTTTAAAATTAAGCGGGCGTTAAATGCCTGGGGTACCTTATTTTTTTCCTTGACATATGCTAGAAGACCTTGCGCTTCTTGCGAAATTTCATGACTCTAGGTCAACGGGAAAAACCTAATAGGTTTTGATGCTCTTGTGAAACCGCAAAATATGCGAAAATATGCGACATTAAACGGCCATATCTTTTGATCGTGTTAAGTTACATGTTCGATTTTTAACGGCTATTAGAAACCGTAGACCCAAGTATTCGATTTATATTCCAGTTTGATATCTTTACTCGTTCCTAACAAAAAGGGTCTTGATAAACAGACGGATAGGTGGACAACAAAGTGATCCTATAAGAGTTCCGTTCCGTTTCCTTTTAAGGTACAGAACCATTAAAAATGATATACCACCCAAAAGTTATTGTAGCTACACTAAAAAGAAACACAATATATAACAGCTAAATAGAATATTTCAGTTCATTTAATAAATGATTCAGTATTCTAAAAACCAAGTAAAAGTCACTAATAAATTCTAATGTATTTGTTCGTGAATCTGGCGAAACAACAAATAAAGCTATACAATAATTTGCCACATAATAATAATAACGTCCTCCTAATCTGCGCGAGATATTATGGTAAACAAGTGATTGCGCAAACGCAAGTGCACTCTCTGTTTTTGTTCTGTTCCTTCAATCGACTAGTCCAATGGGACGGTTAGCCGACACGACCGGGGCGAGATCAGGCGCAGGACCTACTGTTTGACGTGCCTTCCGAAGCATGGAGGAGCTTGAGGAGATATTTCTTATTTTGATCACCCATCCTAGAACTGACCACAGCGAACGTTGCTTAACCTTAGCAAGGTTTACCATATAATAGCAATGTAATATGTAGATTTAGTAAGCTGGCCTGGCGTTAAGATATTTTATAATAATTGTAGTCACCCACCTCAGACCTAATAACATCGAGCGTTGCTTAACTGTAACAACCGCACGTTGAGAACACAAGCTGAACCGAGCTCCTCATGACGCAAAGCTGTTCAGAAAAACATTATCTGTTTTCTCCTCACATCATATGGATCCTATGGATCAATCAATGGATTGACAAATTAACACAATCAGAGTGAGATCAACCGAATTATAACATTAAAAACCCTTGACCAGACTCCGAAGCAATTTCTCGTGAGAGGCTGCAGTCAATGGAGTCCTTACGAGCCGGTCAGAAGGCCATTTTTTTTAAACCACAGTCTAATCAAACCTGAACTGTTATGCTCGTGCTCCAGTTGCCAACTCAACCAACATTCT
This sequence comes from Schoenobius gigantellus, assembly GCA_963935595.1. NCBI lineage: Eukaryota > Metazoa > Arthropoda > Insecta > Lepidoptera > Crambidae > Schoenobius > Schoenobius gigantellus. The sequence goes on along the minus strand of OZ012553.1, from coordinate 22,509,943 downwards.
AAAATATGTATATTTAATATCCATCGCTGGCCGCCAAAAAAACAAAACTTCTTAATTAACTATTAAGTCTCTATGGTCGAGGCGTTTACTCTCTGTGTAAGAGGGCTATTTGACTTGCATGCTCCTCTTAAGCAGCAAAGATTCAAGTATGCTCCACACCCTTGGATAACAGATACAGTAAAGCAAATGTTGCATATCCGGCATTGCTACCATAAGCAATACAAACAGTCTCATTCAGAGGTCACTAAGGTCTGTTATAAAAACATGAAGCAGTTGGTGACTGCTGCAATAGCGAGAGAAAAGACATCTTTCTTTAACCAAAAAATCAACTCTAATCTGAAAGACTCCAAAAAGCTCTGGCAAAATCTTAAATCAACAGTGCTCCCTGATAAAAAGGGTGCCTCTGTATTGCCACCGTGCTTTGACAACCCGAATTTGATTAACGCACACTTCCTTAATGTACCAGGTGCAAGCGCGGCTCGAAGTGTGGAGATAAATTTTTTCAACTCGCATAAACAGCTTAATTCTGCAACTTTCTCTCTCCACACTGTATCACAAGATGAGGTATTGAAGACACTGAGGGGTATGAAATCGAATGCCTTGGGAAGTGACCATATAACACTGGAGATGCTTCTTTTAACTCTTCCGCAGTCACTTGACACAATTACTAAAATAATAAATCGCTCAATTAAAGAATGTAGTTTTCGAAATATGTGGAAAACAGCTGTGGTAAAGCCACTTCCTAAAAATAATAATCCCTCCACAATGAATGATCTAAGGCCTATTAGTTTGCTCCTATGCATCTCCAAGGTATTGGAGAGAATTGTATGCAAGCAGCTCACTCAATATCACGAGGAACATGACTTCCTTCCTTATGTACAGTCTGGGTTTCGAAAGGGCTTCAGCACATCGTCAGCTTTAGCAGAGGTTGTGGATGATCTTCTCGGTGCTCAGGATCAAGGACAGGTTACTGCTCTGCTGCTACTCGACTTCTCCCGTGCCTTTGATTGCATAAATCACACTCTCCTTTTGGCTAAACTGAAATATTATGGTTTGGATGAAAATGCTATTAAATGGTTCAAGAGTTTTCTCACCAATAGACAACAATATGTAGAACTGACTAAACTTGATGGGTCACCTGCACGATCTCCGCTTCTCCCTCTTGTCCGAGGAGTCCCACAGGGATCCATAATCGCCCCTATCCTGTATGTTCTGTATAGTGCTGACATCATTAAGGAAGTAAAGCATTGCAAAATTCATCTTTAAGCAGATGACACACAGTTGTATTATCCATTTACTCTTCAGGACAGTAAGAATGCAGTGGTTAAAATCAACAGAGATTTGGCAAGCATATCTTCTTGGTGTGAATCCAATTGTCTGGTGCTTAATCCTGCAAAATCAAAACTTATTATGATAAGTACAAAGTAAAAATTGCAAAAGTTTAAGGACAAGGACAGTCAATTTAATTTACAAATAAATGGCGAAGGCTTGGAGAGGATAGAGATAGCAAAAAATCTGGGACTAATCATGGACAGCCAACTCAATTTTGAAAATTATGTCACTGAATGTGCTCGGCAATGTTTTTACCGTCTGAAGTTGCTTTACAAGATTAGACCTTACATATGCGAGAACCTCAGAATCAAGCTGTGTGAATCTCTTATTTTGTCCAAGCTTAATTACTGTGACAAAGTCTATAGACCATGTCTGTTTGTAAGAACAACTAAATTGATCCAAAGGGTTCAAAACGCTTGTGCTCGATATTGTTTTCGCATCCCTCCCCGTTCTCATGTCACTCCCTTTCACAATTCAGCCAACATTTTGAGAATGGAGGCACGTAGAAAACTCCACTTAGCAAGCTTGATGTTTGCTATCATAAAGACAGGGAAGCCTCGCTATCTTGCTGACAAGCTTACATGGGCCTGCACACAGAGAACACACCAAAAAAGGTCATGCACACCTGTCCTTACCATTCCTTTGTACCGCACTGCTGCTTTCCGCGGATCCTTTAAATTCGCTGCCTCCCGTTGTTGGAAAGACATACCGCCTCCGATGCGTGATCTTCAAGCGAAAAATGCTTTTAGAACCCACTATAGAAAACATCTACTGCAGTTGCAAAAGCAAACAACATAATAAAATACTCACCTCTCTCGATTATTGCCGTGTCGCATGAAACCACAGTGCTAAGTTTAAGCTGGAACTCGAGGTGACTATTTCATCCATTTCTTTTGGTCACTGTTGTTTTTTGTTGTTTGAGGATTGTGTTGTTGACTGAGGGTACACTCCGCCTCATAGCACGAGGACACTTGCTCCATTTTCATTTTGTTTCACCACATTTTATTATTTTTAGTAATTTATTACAAATTCATTAATAATTGAAACCACATTATTCTTAATCGGCTGCCGGCCTATTCGCTAGCTTCGGTTGCTCGCTGGAGCTGTCATTTTTGGGGGGAGCTTAGCATCCATTATCATGAACGCCTCCGTAGCACATAAGATCATTAAACCAGTAATGGATGTGAGGTTCCTTTCGAGAGTGGCGGTTCTGGTTACCAGCCGTGGTTGGCGGGTGGGCCTGCGGATGTTAAGTGTTTGGATATGTAGTTTTTTAGTTTAAGTTATTTAAGTTACCACAGCTGATGTTAAGTCCGGATCGCGTAGTTTATATAAGTTATTTTAGTTATTAAGTTATTTAAGTTCAATTTTTATCATCTTTACTCCCTTTTTTAAATTAATTCTTTGCTTAGTGCTATATACCTACCTACTTAAGTTTATTTTGTATTTTTTTTTTGTATAAGTTGGATTTTAATTTTGTTTTTATAGCTAGAGGTTTTTTTTTTTTTGTTATTATGTTTACGTCGTCCCCAAATGGTTCCCTCTGAAAACCAGCGCTTCTGTTACAATATGTAACAGAAGCATTTAGCTGAGATGGGACCATTTTTCCATTTGCTGCTTTTTTTAAATCATTGTTAAACTTTTATCTTAAACTAATGGCCAATAAACTTTTCTTACTTCTTTCTTCTTTCTTTCTTAAGTGTATTTAAAAATGATAGCGTCGAGTTAGAGGGTAGCCGTAGTAACAAAAAGCAGAGCAAAACGCCATACTGTTGCGTTATCAAGCATTGAAATATCAATCTATAATTTGATTATCACAACGAAGATAATGTCTGCGTTAGCCATGTCAGCATTAGTTGCACGTTAAACACGCTATTTTCCTGGCCTGGAATAAGGACTAGTGGAACTGGAGGTTAAAAATATCGTTGTTTCGTCCTCGAGAATCCTCGAAAACCTCTTTCATTGCTTATAATCTTCATACAAGATCCACCTTCAGCTGCTATTATTACACTTTGATATTTATTTTGGATACCTAGCTCACGCTATTCGTTCTTTTACAACTATGTGTTAAAGTATTTTGTATTTGCCATTCGAGTCATTTCTCTCAAAGCGCTCGTTTAAAGTGTGATAAAGTAAACGCACATTTGTCAGCATTGTACGCGCTGCATTTGAACCGCACCGCACCATATGCGTTTGAACCGCACCGTACGAATTTAAAAAATGCGGTAGGTATCCGAATATATCTGTTGAAGGACGCATGCTGACGATGCCATATTATAATGATATAGTAATTTCCATAGAAGTTTGTTCAATTATAATAATAAAAAATATGGGTCATTTTGCAAAAAAATTTTCAACAACCGCTTTTTATTCTACTTGTCGTATTCATAGGCGCGCAATCGTGGGGTTTTAAATGTACAAGACTAGCTTCCAGCTTGCGGCTTCGCCCGCGTTATTATTGTTTTCCCGTAGGAATAATGATTTTGTTGTCTATTATATAGAAGACTGTTATTTATATTTAGGAGCTTGGATAATAAATTTAATAGAAATTGGAGCAGATTTTAAATATTTTTTATAGAAACTTTCAACCCCTATTTTGCATCCTAAGGGGGTGAATTCCAATAAACCATGAAACACGTGTTCAATGAAATATTTTAAGAGCATTACTCAAGTTTTATCAAAATCGTTGTTAATTTTTAAAAAATCCATACAAACTTGCAACCCCTATTTCATCCCTTTAGGATTAATGTTTGATTCTTAGTGTGCGTCCGCATTTTGAATTAAATCAACTGTCCAAATTTCACGTTTCTACCAGTAGCCGTTATGACTGTGCGTGCGTCTATAGATGGGAAGTTCTCCTTTTATACACGGTTATTTTTTATCACCCTGGAAAATTTTAGGGACGCTTCAGGACACATCCATTATTATATAAAAAAAATGAAATAAAAAAAAAAATAAAATAAAAAAGTCTCAAAAAATGCTGCTCTCGACTAGTACAGCATTTTTTGTATTTATTTAAAAATTAATATAAAATTAAGTAAGTGAGTTATTTTTCTTATTTATATTTAAATCATTCTAATACCATGACGTGAAGCGTCCCTTAAATTTTCCAGGGTGATAAAAAAATAACCGTGTATATACGGTGTTTCAAAATAACCATTAAATAATCAATTCTTTATTGAAAACTTATTATTAAAATGACCCATTTCTAGCTTTTTATATAGATATGCATACATACATAAAAAATTAAACATCTTCATAAATAATCCGCGCAAATTCAGTAAGTATTCAGAGGTGACACTTTGAAACGCATACTGTTAATTGTCATAATTTCGATTGGCCTACATCATATGGCATACAAATCAAAAAGCATAATAATATTTGGCATAACATATCAATAGGCATAAACATTATAATACAGAATTGTCGAAAGGTATAATATTAAAAATCATAATCTTTGAAAGGTATAATTTGGTTTGCCATCATTTTATTAAGCATACTCTAATGCATAATTTTACTACGCATAACCATCACCAATTTACCACCATTTTCCATAACTTTGTTTGACATAATTTAACTATGCATTACTCACTAAAGACATAGTTTTATAAAGAATAATAACTGTAAAAAGGTATCCATAAAACTTCTTTGACATAATCCGGAATGTATTTTTCTCCATACGAGGATTACTTAAATGATCAAACGAACTTACCTGAAGTGAAGTTCGATCTTAATTATCCTGTCTTCGCCGAAGAGATTTATTCCTTAACCATGTAGTAGCCCTGCTACGCGCTAACCCTATCGCACAAGTTTTAAAGTCAGAGAAAGAAAACCACTATATCTTCCTCTGTCTAATCACACCTGACAAGCCTCCGCAGTACCGACCTCATTCTTTTTAGAGAAATAGAGCAACATTGATATATAGGGGGATAAGATTCAGGGAGGGAGGGACCTTAAATCTCTTCGGCGAAGACAGGATAATTAAGATCGAACTTCACTTCAGGTAAGTTCGTTTGATCATTTAATTATCCTGTCTTCGCCTCCGAGATTTATTCCTTAACCATGTAGATGTTCAGAGAGTATAAAATCAATGTTGCGACAATAAAAAATAAACAACATTACAGTAAAACATCAAAACATAATTATTACGTATTTCAAATTTTTTTTTTTTTTTTTTTGCGCCTCTAGCAAAAATTTCAAAACAACAAAATATTGTGAACAAAAAACTAATCAACCGACAGTATTGTTTTAAGTACTTAATAATAATTATAATTGTGACAAAGATTCAATAAAATTGGTTTCAGAACTAATATACCGGTCTGTTATAAAAATCAGCAAATACAGCTGATCTTTCCGAACATCCTGCGGTCTTTCTAATTACATCGACGTTGAGGCCAGCACGAGACGCCGCCTGATGTTGATGCGTGTCTCGCTCGCTCCGAATATTAAGATGTCAATGCCACTATCGCACATGATCTGCTTTATCCAGCGCCCAATGGGTTGAGATGAAGCAGGTCTACGTGGTTTCTTATGTGTGAGGATCAGGTTTGTTCTGAATCTGAGCGAATTGAAGATGATACAGCAATATATCTTAACTTAATACCACTGATGCTGGACAAATACCGGGATATTAAAGGGATAAAAAAAAAGTAAGTTTAAAACCGGTTGAGCTTTGCCAATTGCTTATGTTTTAATTAAATTTGTAAGTGTTATAATTACTCGATCTTCATATGCTTTATTAATATTTCGTATTTTTGTTAGAGAAATTGAATGCGTCCTTGGTCCAGCTAATAACATGACTGACTTCTTACTCATTTTTTCAAGATTAATTGTATAATTCTCAAATCGTTTAATAGTCTAATACTATAATACCAGGGGGCTACTGCCTAACTAATAACGATCACTTGCTATCGTGACATTAGAACAATAGTTCTACCTAAACTTCAAAATTTCAAAACACATTAACAGAAATTCCAACAAAAATGTAGTATTTACATTTAAAAAAATCTGTTGTATTCTTTTTACAAAATTCTCACCATATCTTTAGTACTTTATACTAGAATTATATTATGACCCGGTGTTATGTGATATCGAAGATAACAACATCTAAGGCTGTTTCTGGCACGTCATGAAAGCTTTCCCGGAAAATACACACGCTGGCAGGGAAAGGTGACGGCGCAGATGGTGTACCATCCTGAAAGAAAGTAAGTAGATCTTTCTTGGAGGAAATATCACAATCTCTGTGACACCCAGGGATATGAAAAGGGGATACCATGGTTAAGAGGGCTATAGTTGAACAACGATAATTCCGGTGGCTAAATCAGTAACTATTTTGTTTATAGTTTTAAAAATTAGTGCAAACGGTGTTAAAGCGTAAAAATAAAATTGCGACTAATCTACTGTTTAAACGCGTCAATATCATAGGCAAAGGGATCCCTTTTCCATGAAATATACGCGGGACATTTGCAATAAGTCAATAGATGGTTCACCAAAAAAATGTTTGCAAGACGAGATGCAAATAAGTCAATAGATGGTTCACCAAAAAAATGTTTTATTTTCAAAAGTTGTCTGATACCCAACTGCCACTCTGTGTCGAAGTTTATTTTTCTCGATTCACTGTTAGCTTCTATATTTAACGAGTAACGAATATAAGACGCGAAAATAAATATACCTACTTTTCTCACACCAGTCCCAAATCATTTTAGTAACTTGACTTAAGTGTTGGTATTACACTCTCCCTATTCTATTTATATAGAATATGGCAGTGGTGTTATCGACACTTAAAAGACTACCACAATTAGCGACATTTTTAGCAAATGAAATTAGCCCACAATATACAGCGAGTAGTTCCAGTCAGTTTATATGATTGGTTCGCTCGATGTTGGTCCAGAAACCACCAGTCTTTTCGTTGGCACAAGCTGCACCCTAGCCTGCTGTCGAAACGTCCGTAAAAATTCCGAAATTGTACCTATGACTTTTTATTCAATTGACTGCCAATGGAATATTGATCTGCCACCAATGGAGATCATCATATTATTATAAAATATCTGTAATTGTAATAAAAACGTCGTAATTGTTAGTATTTCTAAGAAGAGCACTTTTAGTGATTTTGTGTGTATATACTACCCATATACTACAGCCGACATGCTGCCGTAGAAAACGTTCAAAGAACCTTATTCGAATTCTGTTAGATTTAAATATATTTTTTATGTGTATAATAAATTTTTGTGGCTTGAATCTGGTAATTGTATGTTATTTTATTAGAGTTTAAAATAAAACCTAAAAATTTACAAAGCTTTTCTGGTATTAGACTAGTTTTTTTTTTTTTTTTAATTAATAACTAACCCTAATCGTGTCAGACATTAAATAGTTCTTTTTGTGTTCTCTAGGTACTCTCCAGCAGAGTTTGCTAAACACAACATATCATAGATATCTCACTGATAGCAGACCATAAGATCTTAAATGAGTAAGAGCTGGCTGTAATATTTTGTGAAATATATCGCGCGGAACATAGGCTAAACGGGAGTGCTAGAAACTCGTACAAAATATCATGAAAATAAAAGCGTAAACATGTTTTCTTTTTTTTTTTTTTTGATTTGTGAATCGGCAGCAAAAATTAAGCTTCCTAAATATCAATATTAATCACGTATCAGTCTTCGATCATAAATCGAGTAGCCGTTCTGATATCTTCCATTTTGAAATGAGATACCTACTTCGACTTCGAATTCAGATTTTTAGATTTAATATATATAGAGCACACGCTTTTAGGAATAACGAAGATATCATAAACGAATTGTTTTGCTGTCGGGTTACATCTCCTAATAGCTTTTATTTCTAATAAATGATTTAATTCGAGAGAAATTGCTATTCACTAACTTTTTGAAAAAGAACGCCGCGCACGGCTGTATGGTATTTGATAAGGTTCCTCTATAAATGAAATCCTGGACACATTGTCTAATATAAACCTATCGCTAGTGATAGTTCACCACTCATTGACTAAATTAATATTTTAAGCGGCCGGCATGTACTTGCGGCTGCGCGCTCAGGTAGCGCGATTGTTCGATGACCGTTGTGATGCGACGCGACTGGCTGGTGCCTCGGCGGTGCCAGCGGCAGCGGCGGCGGCGGCGGGGCTGGCAGGCGACAAGCTGGCAGCGGTGCGAACGCGGCTGCTCGCCGTCGATTCGCTTGTTAGTATGACGTCTTTGACTGTCCCGGCCCACCGGCTCGATGAGGGTAGGATTGGCCGCTGCTTTGCTGTCGCGTTCGGGACGATGAGCCTTTCAAGTTTAAATGACTCTTAGATGAAATTGGTGTCTGCATCGTTCAACGTAACTACATCTGGAATATTAAGATTTTTCTTTAAAAGACACGATTGTGCCCTTCCCAGTGCTGAAAGTGCTTTACCGAGTTGATTCTGTTGTCTACCAACATAGCACTTACTTCCGAATTAGAGTTCGGCCCTTCGCCATAGGTACTATAGTATACATTGTTTTTTTTTTTTTTTAATGCTCGTCTTTGGTCACTTTTGGAAACCGTTTTGCAATAGGACTTGAAACCTGGCCGCTACATCGGTTTGTAAGTCATCAGTTATCACCATATTGGTTTGTATGTGAAAGATACTAATAAATATTTAATGAGAATTTAGGCAACACAAAAAATATTTTTAAATAATTCCGATGAATGCAACGGAAATTTTTAAAACAGCGGGGAAAAAAGGACAGCCCCTATATTTTCCATTAAGTACACTCGTTGAATGCAACGAGAACATAATAACAATATGATCCGAAGAATACAACGGACATAAAAGTGATTTCCGATGAATGCAACGGAAATTTTTAGGCAGCGGGGAAAAAAGGATACCCACATTTTCCATTACCAGTATTACTGCACGTGGTCGCGCCGCGCGCGTACTCGGCGGCCCAGGCGAGCGGTGTCCACCCGCTTACTCGTTCAATACAACGAGAACATAATAAAATATTATCCGAAGAATACAACGGACATAAAAATGATTCCTCGTTCAATACAACGAGAACATAATAAAATATTATCCGAAGAATACAACGGACATAAAAATGATTCCCGATGAATGCAACGGGAATGTAAAAAAGTATTCTTCTGGTTGCACATCATTTTCGCCATCATCTGAGTACAAAATGTGCCTCCGGCTTGCCCCTACGTTTTTCCGAATTCAGTTTTTCTTCGTATCTCTTCATCTTCCTTAGCCATCTATCTTCTTCGGGTTCACTGTGTTTTCGTTTAGGCATACTTAACAAATAAGCAAATAACCTACACTCATGCACAAATTATATTACTGTTACACTCGTGCGAGCGCCGCGCGCGCACGGACAAGAATGAGGTCGGTACTGCGGAGGCTTGTCAGGTGTGATTAGACAGAGGAAGATATAGTGGTTTTCTTTCTCTGACTTTAAAACTTGTGCGATAGGGTTAGCGCGTAGCAGGGCTACTACATGGTTAAGGAATAAATCTCGGAGGCGAAGACAGGATAATAATTATTAAAAAAAAACTAGTGTTATTTAAAACCGACTCAGTCAACCCCAACTCCACGTAATGCCGGCTGCATGCATGCTGCATGTCTGCATGTATGCAAAATTATGTAATATATTAATATTATTATGTGATTTCTTAACATTAATCGTAAATTAGAACTTTTTTTAAACTATTGTATTTCTAAACTATTTCTTAATAAATAAGGTTATGAAAACAATTGTAAATAATTTAAACATAAGACAGTAAATTTAATCTGTTATGTAAGTATAGCAAGTGTTTGCTTTTTGAAATTATGGTGAATGAGTTCGCTATGGATTTATGGATTTTGTCAGTTATGCGTTTCAAATGTATGTCTTTTGAATATTATGCCTTTGAAATATTCTGGCAAACATAAATTATGCCTTTAGTTACTTATACCTCTTCAAATTATGTCTTTTCATGGTTATGCCTTACATATTTCGACCTTATAATATTATGCGTTATGAAGTTATTACATAGTGACTTATGGCAAGTGACGATTATGGCAATTAACATTATGCATTTTTAGTTTATGACGAAAAACGTTATGCGTTTCAATAGTTAACCGTATTCGGAGTTTATAGAAGTCGTTAATTTTACGGTTCATAGTTTAGAAAAATAAGGCTCGTTTCATCGAACTATGAAACATGAAACTATTAAGGGATTTGGTAGAATAATAAACGGGCAAAATTGTCCACAGAAATTTACAAAATGAACACTTACTACAAAGTAAGTATTCATTACACCAACAATTACTCCAATTCGAGCCGGTTAAATTCCGAGGAAGTAATTTGCGAATAATGAATAAGTTTGCATACAATCATTGTAAGTTGAAGCTGATGGTTGTACCAATTAAGATGACAATGTGTACGTAAGATTTGCATAATCACAGTATTTATTTTGTGCCAGTCAGCTAATGTAAGAATTGAGGAATAAGATTTTTCTTAAAAATACAAAGGTACATAAATAAGTATACGAATGAATTCATTACCTACTGTATAGTAAATAGACGAACATGAATGTAAAAAAAATAGATTGTATTAAATTTATTACATTTTCACAACAATATTTTTAGTAAATTTGGTTTGTGGTAGCGCTTCCACTCCATTAGTTACTAAGAGGCCAGATAATTGGGGATTGGAGTCGCTCACGTCCGTAGGTTTTACCCTCGAGACCCTACACGTGATCATCGGGTGGTGCTAATCGAGTGACCAACTTCTGGTGGTAGGGCTTGAACAACCCGACTGGCTAGCGACCAAAGTGCGCATGATATCAATCCCGTCAAGTGGCCATTTTTGTCTGCGTTTCGGGATCAGTCTGCGCACAGCCAGAGCTTGAGGGGTCGTTGCTGCGATTCGTATGGTTTGTGCGGGCTTCCGTCGACCCAGTGCCAGGTTGACTACGTTGACCCTCCGCCCAGGAAGACCCGAAGAAACGGCTGTTCCGCTGGCCGCCCGTGGTATAGTACAGGGGCCCAAGCGGACGTAACCAGTCCGTGAGGCTGCCCCACCATGCCACGCATAATCTCGGGGTGGTCCGTCGTGCCGGTTGGTGACCGGTCGGTGGGTCCCAGCGGCTGGCACAATTGGTCACCCAGCACACCAGGGTACCAGATATTATCGGTCAAGCGCCCTCTTTATTGGGCCTTCTGTTGACAAATCGCCCTGACGGATATCAGGTGGTGGTTCGAGCTCCACTAAGATCTTCGGATCACTGCCTGGTATCCGTCTCAGTGCCTCAGGCGTCGCGACAGTCGCCTGTGGTTGCAGCACGCCGTCTGTGGCACTATGCGTCAGCAGATTGGGACGGTATGCGGGATTATTACGCATCTGTTCCTTGGTGGCAGCGCTATTTTAATAGGATGGATCCGGACTCCTGCGCTACCTCTGTTGCTGACGAGATCATACTAGGAATGGAATATTATATTCCGCATTCCAATCTCGTCAGTAGAGGCAGACGTAACCTCTGGTTCAATCGCGAGTGCGCCTCTGCTGTTGTAAATAAACAGCTGACTTACCGCGCTTGGATCAGAGGCCGAACTTCTAAGGATCCCAATACAAGCCCACTGAAAACAGCCTACAATAATGCCACCAAGTTGTGTAAGAGGGCTTACATTAGAGCGGATGCTCAGCGCATTGCACAAGTGGGCCAGGAACTGCTATCGCACCCTACGGGTAGCCGTTCTTTCTGGCGCCTGGCCAAAGCTGTGCAATCAAACTTCTGCCAACCCTCGCTGCCACCGCTGAGACATGCCGATGGCTCACTTGCTCATCAGCCGCAGGAGAAAGCCGACCTCCTGGCAAAACTCTTCGCGGCCCATTCCTGTGTCGATGACTGTGGTGCACAACCTCCGAAACTGTCCCATTGTGGCAGCACCATGCCCGATATCCGTATCAAACAGCGTGATGTGCGGGCGGAGCTCCAGTCGATCGATACTCGAAAAGCAAGTGGACCAGACGGCAATCCTGCGATTGTTCTTAAGAAGTGTGCAGCGGAGTTGACTCCGGTCCTTACGCGTCTATACCGTCTGTCGTTCTCTGCTGGTTGTGTGCCGAAATATTGGAAAGAGGCCAATGTCCAGCCGTTTCCCAAAAAGGGAGATCGTTCTGATCCGGCTAACTATCGTCCTATAGCCGTCACTTCCATTTTTTGTAAAATTATGGAGAGGATCCTTAATACCCAGCTGATACGTTACCTGGAAGGTCACTCGTTACTTAATGACCGACAGTATGGGTTTCGTCCTAAACGGTCAACAGGTGGTCTTCTAGCGTTCGTTTTGCACAAATGGGGTGAATCTATCGATAAGCGCGGCGAATCGGTGGCTATTAGTCTCGACATCGCCAAAGCTTTTGATAGAGTCTGGCACAAGGCTCTTCTTTTCAAGCTTCCGGCATACGGATTACCCGCGCAGTTCTGTACGTGGATTGCCAGCTTCCTCCACGAGCGTAGAATTCGTGTTGTCGTTGACGGCTGCGCTTCGCGGTTCGTGGCAGTGAACGCTGGAGTTCCGCAAGGCTCCGTTCTATACCCCACATTGTTTCTTCTGCATATCAATGATATGCTTTCCTTAGGAGCTATACATTGCTATGCAGACGACAGTACAGTGCATGGGGGATATCACAGAAGCTCAGGGGCTGCTCGTGGTGATATTGGTAGGGAAAGGCAAAATCTTATCATTGAGCTCAACAGGACGCTGGACCTCGTCTCCGAATGGGGCTCCAACAATCTTGTTGAGTTCAATGCTAAGAAAACACAGGTTCGCACGTTCTCGGCGAAAAGGTCACCTTTCTTCCCCCTTCCTTCTGTTCAGAGCACAACCCTTCACACACAGAGTAACATCACCTTGCTCGGAATGAACATTCGCTGCGATCTGAACCCCTGAGACTACATCGAGTTCGTCATAACTACTACCTCACGGAAACTCGGTGTCCTGAACAAGGTGCGTAGGTATTTTGCGCCGGACCAACTATGCTTGTTGTATAAAACTCAGGATAGGTCTTGCGTGGAATATTGCTCACACCTTTGGGACGGCTCCGCTCAGTACCTCCTCGATGCTCTGGACAGATTGCAGCGTCGCGCTATTCGCATAATTGGCGATGTAGAGGTAACTAACACCCTCGAGCCTCTACAACTTCGTCGTGACTTCGCCTCTCTTAGCGCCTTTTACCGAATGTTCCATGGGGAATACTCTGAGGAGCTCTTTAACCTTATCCCTCCCTCTCCATTCCTTAACAGAAACACGCGTAAGAGCCTTCGGAGTCATCCGTACACTGTGTCCTCCTTTTCACACCGTACCAAGAAATTCCAAGATTCCTTCTTCTGTCGTTCATCCCACACTTGGAATTCTCTACCTGCGCACGTGTTTCCTCCATCCTACAACATGGGTTCCTTCAAAAGAGCCGTGAAAAAGCATCTTTTGGGCCGGCAAGGGGCGGGCAGGTAGGAGAGTGGATGTCGTCCCTACTCTATCTCTCAACTCATTTGGGCCTCTTTCACCGCTTAACATCAGGCGGGAGGAGGTCATTTGCCGGGCCATCCATAAGAAACAAAATTTAAGATTGTTATCTTTTTTTTTTTTTTTTTTTTTTTTATGTAAGGCCCGGCAAATGACCTCCTCCCGCCTGATGTTAAGCGGTGAAAGAGGCCCAAATGAGTTGACAGATAGAGTAGGGACGACATCCACTATCCTACCTGCCCGCCCCTTGCCGGCCTAAAAGATGCTTTTTCACACCTCTTTTGAAGGAACCCATGTTGTAGGATGGAGGAAAAACGTGCGCAGGTAGAGAATTCCAAGTATGGGATGAACGACAGAAGAAGGAATCTTGGAATTTCTTGGTACGGTGTGAAAAGGAGGACACAGTGTACGGATGACTCCGAAGGCCCTTACGCGTGTTTCTGTTAAGGAATGGAGAGGGAGGGATAAGGTTAAAGAGCTCCTCAGAGCATTCCCCATGGAACATTCGGTAAAAGGCGCTAAGAGAGGCGATGTCACGACGAAGTTGTAGAGGCTCGAGGGTGTTAGTTGCCTCTACATCGCCAATTATTCGAATAGCGCGACGCTGCAATCTGTCCAGAGCATCGAGGAGGTACTGAGCGGAGCCGTCCCAAAGGTGCGAGCAATATTCCACGCAAGACCTAACCTGAGTTTTATACAACAGGCATAGTTGGTCCGGCGCAAAATACCTACGCACCTTGTTTAGGACACCGAGTTTCCGTGAGGCAGCAGTTATAACGGATTCGATGTAGTCTCTGGGGTTCAGATCGCAGCGAATGTTCATTCCCAGCAAGGTGATGTTACTCTGTGTGTGAAGGGTTGTGCCCTGAAGAGAAGGAGGGGGGAGGAAAGGTGACCTTTTCGCCGAGAACGCGCACACCTGTGTTTTCTTAGCATTGAACTCGACAAGATTGTTGGAACCCCATTCGGAGATGAGGTCCAGCGTCCTGTTGAGCTCAATGATAAGATTCTGCCTCTCCCTATCAATATTGCCACGAGCAGCCCCTGAGCTTCCGTGATATCCCCCATGCACTGTACTGTCGTCTGCATAGCAATGTATACTTCCCAAGGAAAGCATGTCATTGATATGCAGAAGAAACAATGTTGGGGATAGAACGGAGCCTTGTGGAACACCAGCATTCACTGCCACGAACCGCGAAGCGCAGCCGTCAACGACAACACGAATTCTACGCTCGTGGAGGAAGCTGGCAATCCACGTACAGAACTGAGCGGGCAATCCGTATGCCGGAAGCTTGGAAAGGAGAGCCTTGTGCCAGACTCTATCAAAAGCTTTGGCGATGTCGAGACTAATAGCCACAGACTCGCCGCGCTTATCGATAGATTCACCCCATTTGTGCAAAAGGAACGCTAGAAGGTCACCTGTTGACCGTTTAGGACGAAACCCATACTGACGGTCATTAAGCAACGAGTGACCTTCCAGGTAACGGATCAGCTGGGTGTTAAGGATCCTCTCCATGATTTTACACAAAATGGAAGTGACGGCTATAGGGCGATAGTTAGCCGGATCAGAACGATCTCCCTTTTTGGGAACCGGCTGGACATTGGCCTCTTTCCAAGATTTCGGCACACAACCAGCAGAGAACGACAGACGGTATAGACGCGTCAGGACCGGAGTCAACTCCGCTGCACACTTCTTAAGTACAATCGCAGGAATGCCGTCTGGTCCACTTGCTTTTCGAATATCAATCGACTGTAGCTCCGCCCGCACATCTCGCTGTCTGATGCGGATATCGGGCATAGTGCTGCCACAATGGGACAGTGTCGGAGGTTGTGCACCACAGTCATCGATACGGGAATGGGCCGCGAAGAGTTTTGCCAGGAGGTCGGCTTTCTCCTGCGGCTGATGAGCAAGTGAGCCATCGGCATGTCTCAGCGGTGGCAGCGAGGTTTGGCAGAAGTTTGATTACACAGCTTTGGCCAGGCGCCAGAAAGAACGGCTACCCGTAGGGTGCGCTAGCAGTTCCTGACCCACTTGTGCAATGCGCTGAGCGTCCGCTCTAATGTAAGCCCTCTTACACAACTTGGTGGCATTATTATAGGCTGTTTTCAGTAGGTTAGTATTGGGATCCCTAGAAGCTCGACCTCTGATCCAAGCGCGGTAAGCTAGCTGTTAAGCTTTTTTCTGTGAAAAAAGTGCATAATGCCATGATAATATTATCATTAGTCTTCGTTTAGTAGATTATCTAGAATCTAGATCAAATTTGTTGTATGACTACGCAAAAGATATAAACGTAATTGATAAATTGGTGATAAAAATGACAAAGTTAATATTTTTGTTTGAAATTCGTTACATAACAATCCCTAATTAGCAATCGTGATAAGAGTGTGTGTTAATGTGCGAGATCAGTTATCAGTTTTCAATTATTGATAACGCGGAATACTCGTATCATTCTAAAAAAAATGCAGTTTATTCATAAATGTTACGGACGTGGCGATCACATCCTTAAGAAAATTAAATAATAAATGTACTTCTAGCATCGAAAATTATGGCGTTCTATACAAACTTTCCACCCATTTACCCCTTCAGTGGTTGAATTTCCAAAAACCCTTTGTTAATAGATGTAAGCGTTATAAAAGGAAACCGCTGACTGCTGAATAGTTTAGGCTTGGCGATCATGAACCAGTCAGTCGGGACATGTAATTTTATGCATTGGGAGCAAACCTGTAAAAATATTTTTTTATAGCAATAAATAAATAAATATTGACTAGCCGACTTTTTTCCATGGGAATTCAATAGCTTCAATAGTTTACACTCGGCGATAATAAATCTGTCAGTGAATCAAGGATAGATAATTACATGAGAGACAAACGTAAATATAACGTGCATAATACTAACTTTGATTTTAAGGTTTGGCAAGGCCTATGGTTACCTACTGCCATTGAGAGAACTGGCAGTGTCCCCATAGAACGTAAGTGAAGTCTTCACTTCACTTACAGGAACAATCCTAATGTCAATTATCGAAATTAGGTAAGTATATACATGTTTCCAGTCAAGCTGACAAATGTTATCATTTTTTAACCTACTTCGAAAAAAGGAGGTTACTCAATTCGACCGTATATATGCTTTTTTTTACTATTTGCTGTAGAACTTTTAAATTGTAATTCTTTTGGATAGCAAAAGCGGATTACTTTAAAACCTTAATAAAACTGCAAGTTTTTTCTTTGCAGGTACTACAGTTTTAGCATCTGCAAGCTTTCGCTAATTAACTCAAGCTTGAGGCTTTTAAAATTGTTCTTAGAAAGTACTTAATGTTGAGTGAAGGAACTGTTTTTTAACGTCTGGCGTCTTAATTTACCGTACTATAAAATGTTAGGTTGAATCAGTCTGTTCAATTTGATTATAAAGGAAAAGTACCTTTAGCATTGAATTTGAAACTAATATAATTCGGTTATAATGTTTATAATGTTATTATCAAATCATGTATTTCCTAAAAAGGTTATATTAAATAGAAAGAAGAAGAAGACCAATGAAAACTTTAATGCAGGAAAAACAGGTGTTATGTCGTATCAGGAAGTCAAAAGAAAATTTAAACAAACACGTTTTTGTAGTGTAATGCAGGAAAGAATGCCGATTGTTCCACTGACAAGCTAAATTTCAGAATTGACTGTACAAGTGGAATATGACGAAACCAATATCTTTATTAAAACATCGGAGGAGACTCTATACCAGGGTATCCTACTTGGGTCTACCTATTTCTGCCGCAAAGCTGCAGTGCTTGCGTTGCTGTGTTCCGGCAGTGAAATTGCAGGATACCGTGATTTTACATTTTATGTCACAAGTTGGCAACGTACACTGTGGTTCTTGTCGGGGTTGCAAATTTGCTGCGAATCACACAAGAATCACAATACTATATAGCTTACTGTTACCACTTACCATCAGGTGGGCAGTATGCTTGTTTGCCAACTTATTAGTTGTATAAAAACCACTCCTAAAGTTTTATATTAATCTACTCCTTTCACCGTATCTCTTTCTCCATTTCTAAATCAATACATCGATTTAAATTTCAAGATGTTACATCAGATATTTTACGTGTCAGACAAATTGCAAAGTGAATGTATTTTCCACAAAGATGTAACAAAGTAGAAGTATAAGGGACAGAGGAAAGTTTGAATCTGCATTCGTGGTGCATCGAGGCCTGTTTTTCTCGTTTTGTGTGAAAATATGTGGCGGTTCTTTGCAACGATATTTTATAAGGAGTTTCCACGAGCTTTAATAAAATGATCTAAGAATAATACCAGAATAATACCTAATGTGAAAATTGTAAACATTGTAATATCTCTCTAAAATATCAAGCAAAATTTATCTATTCTTGGGTACATTCTAAAAGCCCAATTGAGATATTAAAATAAATTTAAATAAGTGAAATAATTTGTTTTACCTACACAAATAGCTTGGCAATTAAGCAAACTGCCCACCTCAGTAGTACAATTGCCACTAATGACTCTTACAAGATTCGCACTAGTTGAGTGAGTTCGTCAGTAATTACCAGGTTAATTATAATAGTTCTATTTACATTCAAAGTGCCGCGAAGCCCAAGCAGCTTCTAATGTAATTGAGTCGTATGGGCGACGTGACGTTGTTAATTATCTCAACTGAACATTATCGATCATTATCAGTCAATGATGTGTGAATAAACTTATTAACTATTAATAGTCAATTGCACAAAGGTCACATTCTTTCACATATTGACAGTGCAAGACCACATTAGACTAGAAGGAGTGTTGAAAATAATGGACGTTTCTGTAACTGATTTGAAAGTAGAGTCCGGACATTATAACTATTACTTTTAATTACGTTATTAATAATGGACGAATATGTGTTGTTATTTAACATAGAGCTTCCAACGTTATATAAAAAATAAAATATTTTCACACCACCGGCTCAAAAATGATATATTCTTGGCCATGTAAAACCAACATCATTATCACAGCTCATATACGTCCCCACCGAGAGGCTCGAGCCTACCCTTATTAGGCTGATTAGGTCGTAGGACATGAAGACAGTACAAAGGTCAAACAGTAAGATCTGGTATGTTATCAAGTATATTTCCAGCTCACCGCTGAAACACCACATGTGCTATGATTTTGTCATTCCTACAAACCTGTCAACATTGCACCTGCCACTACGTATGTTGCCATAAAAGCCCGAAACCCATCATAATCATCCAATATTATGACCATCGGGTAGGTGTAAGTTAGCATTATTTAATTTAGAGATTCTGAACATTTACTATTCAAAAAATCATGTTCTATATTCATATTCGAATATTATCCAAAGAAAAAGATTTCAAATACATTTGGGTGAAGCATTGCAAAATTATGGCCAGGAAGTCGGACACATCACCAATTTTTTTCATTAAATCCGAAAAGGATCTCCAAAAAATATTATAATTTGTCATTTTGGTATTGTAATTTGTTTAATGTGTTGTTTTAATATTTTGCTAGTGAAGAGTTTGGGAACCATGTCTATCCAGTTGAGTTGTAGACCGGTTTACGGAGCGCCGTATAGCGGGGATGTCAATTCATTGATAGTCGTAAGTTTACACTTATTTATGCCGCTTTTGTTTTCATGCACAGCTACTGAGCACGTCATTCGGGTCTTAATTGCTTGCGTTTGTCTAGTTCCGCTGCTTATATTTTTGACTTTACCTCACAATTCAGCAAATAGCTTTTACGAAAGTACCCTATCTTGCTATTATCGATTATTTCTTAAACATTGTCAATCGAGTTTGAATTATAAATGTTTACTTTTATTTTCCAATCCCTATAGTAATACAAAAATATATATATTATATAATAAATTAACAAAGGGAGGGGTATTAATAAGACATATATCAATTTTATCACATTTTATTGACAATTTAATTATAAATAAACATATGCATATAATACTCTACTCTTAATTACGATGACGTGGAAGACATTTTGGTAAGAATGGCTTGAATTTGACAGAAACTTTTTACTTATATAGGTGTTCACACAGATACAACACAAACTAGTAGGTATATGTACCTCATTCAACAGGATGTTCTTGTCCATCTACAACCTGGGTCAAGGTCCCTCCTAACCCGAAATCAGAAGCGTCACAGTGGACAGCAAAATCTTTCGAGAAGTCAGGACATACCAGAACCGGAGAAGTAGACAGTGCGAGTTTTAGGTCGTTGAACGCCTCGTCTGCCTTGGTCGTCCATTTGAAAGGGGGCGCGCTCTTACGGGTAGAAGTAAGAGCATTAAGGGGACCAGCTCTATGACTAAAATTTTTTATGAAACGCCTATAATAAGATGCAGTTCCCAAGAAGCGTTTGACGTCTTTCCTGCAGGTGGGAATAGGAAAGTCTACTATAGCCTTAATTTTGTCAGGATCCGTGCGCAGACCATATTCGTCAACCACATGACCCAAGAATTTCAGCTGTCTCCTGAAGAACTGGCATTTACCCATGTTGACAGTAAGGTTGGCTAGTTTAAGTCTCTCCTTTAACCTAAGTAGGAGCTGGAGGTGATCCTGGAAGGCCGTTGGGCCTTCAGGGGTAAGTAAAATTAAATCATCAACATATACGAACACCTTATTGTCAAACTCGGGGCCAAAGAGGCGGTCCATCAACCGCTGCTGCGTAGCTGGAGCTGCAGTAAGTCCAGAGCACATGACCTTAAAGTGAAACAAGCCTCTGCAGGGAATAGTAAAAGCAGTTTTCTCTCTGGACTCAATAGAGTCCAAAGGAACTTGGTAATATGAAGACTTAAGGTCAATAGAAGATAAGTACTTAGCATTTTTGAGCTGGTCCAGAATATGGCTAATATAAGGCATCGGGTAAGCGTCATGCTTTGATATGGCGTTAAGTTTTCGGCTGTCCAAGCAGAAACGTGATGACCCATCTGATTTAACCGCTAAAGTAACGGGGTTGTTCCATGCACTTCCGCTAGGCTCCACAACATCATCCTTCAGCATTTGGTCTAGGTGTTTATTTAATTCTGCCAATTTAGCGGGTGAGACTACATAATACCGTTGCTTAATAGGTGGGTGGTCACCGGTATCAATTTTATGACTCACTAAGTGTGTCCTACCTAGGCCTTTCTTTTCTGCGGAAATGTCATCAAATTGCTTTATGACGTCATTGACCAGCCTACGCTCAAGCTTAGATAAAGTTTCAAAATCATATAAAGCACGGCTGCCTGACATAACTGTGTACACCTGATTATTATTTTTATATAAATGTCCACTATCCTCTAACAATGATAAAATATCTGGCGCAATATTAAATTCCTTCCAGAAATTTAAGCCAAATAACAACTCTGTAGCAACTCCAGGGACGACGTAAAATTTAATAACACGAGTTTTATTCTCTATTGATACAGGTAAAAATAAGTACCCAGTTACTCGTGAAGTAGAACCATTTGCAGTTTTTATAAAGTCTAAGTCCTCAGACTTATGTAAAGTAGCGAAATCTTTAAAATATTTGTATGCTTGCCCTCCCACAATGGAGATCTGTGATCCTGAATCTAGTAATCCTCTGAATTCCAAGGCAAAAATATTAATCTTCAGATAAGCTCTGGTATCATTATAGGTGGCGTTAGTAGTAGCGTGAACCGATGTAACCTTACCTTTATGCATATGTATGTTACTAGCTTTATTTACATTATTATAGAATTCATTGTATTTCTGCCTTGATTGTTCAGAATTACAATGTTTATTATAAAAATATACTGTTTTATACCATCGGTTCACTGCTTGGCGTTTTTTGAAATCTCTGCGGTTGAAGGTTTTGAAGAAGTGCACTTTGGACAATTATTTGCATTGAACCCCTTTTCTCCACAACGATAACAAATAAGTACCCGAGGCGCCTTGCAATACCTCAAGCTGTGGCCATTTTTACGACAGCGGACACAAAAAAGATTATTTTGTGTATTATTCACTGGCTGAATTGAAGAGACTTTTGGTGGAGCCTTGCTACCACTATTACCACTAGTATTTTTGTAACACAAATCGGGAGCCAGAGAAGAAGTGGTGACCCTAGGAGGTTCACTGAAATGCACCGATCGCTCCTTTGCACCTTCTAATAACCTACATTTTTTCTTTAAATCAGTCCAGGATTCCACTGGGGCTAGAGCAAGCTGAGTAGTATAAAATGGTCTAATATTAAACATGACTATGTTCAATTTATCATCATCAGAGATTGGTTTTGATAATCGAGTAAAATAATTTTGCATAATGCTGAGATAATTCACAATGCTTTCGTCGGGGCCCTGAGTACGACTTCTAATTTCCTGCATCAAGCGATGGTCATAATCAGATGGTAAATATTCATCGAGAAGCAAGGTCTTCAGCTCAGTCCAATTATGAACGTCTGACTTTACTCCTCGATACCAGCATAGCGCTTCATCAGTGAAAAGTTCAGCCGCAGAACAGAAAAGCTTTGAATCTGCAAGGCCACGAGACAAGCATAACTCTTCGAGGCGTTGTAAGAAGGCTTTAATGCATGTCTTGCCATTGAAGCGTAAAGTTAGTTTATGCACGGAGCAATCATTAGCTGTATTGTGTGTAGTTGCAGTGGAGTGCTCAATCGGTTGTTCAGGTGCCAAGCTACTTTTAAAATTATGACAAATATTATCTATTTTTACAAGAATGCTATCTAATCTATTATTCAGAGAAGTAATTAAAGAAGTAAGACTAGCTGTGCCCGCGAACTCTGTTTCGCCATCAAAATGCTTAAAACAGTGTTTAGATTTTTCCTCCATTTTATTCCATAATGATTCCAACTTTATTCTGCCTTTCTTGAGCAGCGGCCATTTGGAAATTAACAAATTAAGACAATTATCGTGGGTTCGTAATGCTCTAGGTACTCTTCAGGGCCTTTCATTTAATACCCATATTGCTGGGTTTGAAAACGATCTTTAATCCATTTTTTGAACGGCGGCCATGTTTAATTTAGGGCAATTTTCCTAAGTTCATAATGCGCTACTTTTTGAGACCTTTTATTTGATACCCATATTGCTAGGTTTGGAAACGAACTTTTATCCATTTTTTTTGAGCAGCGGCTATTTTGAATTTATGTCAATTTTGCTAAGTTCATAGTGCTTTACTCGTCAAGGCCTTTCATTTGATACCCATATTGCTGCGTTTGAAAACGAACTTTTATCCTTTTTTTAGCGGCGGCCATGTTGAATTTAGATTGATTTTTCTAGTTACCTAATGCTTTACCCTTCAAGGCCTTTCATTTGATACCCATATTGCTAGGTTTGGAAACGAACTTTCATCCACCATTTTTGAGCGGCAGCCATGTTGAATTTATGTCAATGTTGCTAGGTTCATAGTGCTTTATGCATCAAAGCTTTTGATTTGATACCCATATTGCAGGGTTTGAAAACGAACTTTTATCCTTTTTTTTTGAGCGGTGGCCATGTTTAATTTAGACCGATTTTCCTAAGTTCATATTGCTCTACTCTTTGATGCCTTTCATTTGATACCCATATTGCTAGGTTTGGAAAGGAACTTTTATCCACCTTTTTCGAGCAGCGGCTATGTTGAATTTATGTCAATATTGCTAGGTTCATTGTGCTTTACTCGTCAACGCCTTTCATTTGATACCCATATTGCTGGGTATGAAAACGAACTTTTATCCTTTTTTTACGAACTTTTATCCTTTAGGACAATTTTTCTAGGTACCTAATGCTCTACTTTTCAAGGCTTTTCATTTGATACCCATATTGCTAGGTTTGGAAAAGAATTTGTATCCACCTTTTTTTGAGCGGCGGCCATGTTGAATTTATGTCAATGTTGCTAGGTTCATAGTGCTTTATTCATCAGAGCCTTTGATTTGATACCCATATTGCTGGGTTTGGAAACGAACTTTTATCCGTTTTTTTGGAGCCGCGGCCATGTTGAATTTAGGTCAATTTTTCTAGATACCTAATGCTTTACTCTTCAAGGCCTTTTATATTTGATAACCATATTGCTGGGTTTGAAAACGAACTTTTATCCATTTTTTTGAGCGGCGGCCATGTTTAATTTAGGGCATTTTTCCTAAGTTCATAATGCTTTACTCTTCTAGGCCTTTCATTTGATACCCATATTGCTAGGTTTGGAAACGATCTTGTATCCACCTTTTTTGAGCGGCGGCCATGTTGAATTTATATCAATGTTGCTAGGTTCATAGTGCTCTACACATCAAGGCCTTTCATTTGATACCCATATTGCTGGGTTTGGAAACGAACTTGTATCCACCTTTTTTGAGCGGCGGCCATGTTGAATTTTAGGCGATTTTCCTAGGTTCATAATGTTCTACGCTTCAAAGCCTTTCACTTGATACCTATATTGCTAGGTTTGGAAACGAACTTTTATCCACCTTTTTTGAGCATCAGTTATGTCGGCGAATTTACGTCAATGTTACATTAGGATCAAGAGTCCCGTACTCCCTCTACGCGTAATACTTTTAATAGTTTTAAATTGATGAAAGAGTTTGATTCCTTAGTCATAATGTAAAAACATAATATAACACCTTTCAAAATGCCTTGAAAAGGGTATCTTCATTTTTCAACATTTCAAATATTGTACCGATTTTGTGAAAATTGGCCAAAAATTAAACCAACCTACAAATTTTATATTTGTGACGTGATATTGTCATAAAAAATGCTATATACATTGGTTGTATGGCTTGATCCTTTTTCCTTACCACCACGGTACTACATAAGAAAAATACAATTTAAACTTCTTGGTTGGCAAAATTCAGATGGGCACAGCCAATAACAGAAAAGATTTTTTTTTGCAATATGTAACAGACTTGTCAAAATAATTTCACGTGCGCCATGTTGATTTTCTACATACTTGTCATCAAAAATTTTATATGGTATTTTTTGAATAAAAATAAAAAGTGAATTTAAGCAAATGAAATTATGCCTAAATGTTCTTCCGGAAAATTTTAAGCATTGTGGTGTAAGCCATATCAAATTCTGTCCAGTAGTTTCGGAGATCTTTCCGGACAAACATTTGTACCCCTACGATTTTATTATATATGGAGATTATTATCATCATACTCCGATAAAGACAAGCGACCAATTCTGTGGAATAAGTGGTGTGCAAGAGTTTGAATTCTATTTAACATCTTAAGTGATGACAGCTTACTTGAAGCGCTTGTGATGAGCTTCTCAAGATCATCTCATTTCTTTTGAATTACTTTTAATTCAATATTGACATCAAGATCACAAGTCAGTATTTCATCAGAAGGCAGATCTTTATTGAGAGTACGGATCTGTGCTCTCAGAGCCATCACCGTGTCAGCTGGTTTCGAACCCGTGATTTTCACCTCATATTCTAGTTCATCTTTGTTAAGTAAATTAAAACTAATTGGTCTTTGCTCCATTTTTGTAAAAATATACTACGCTCTATTCTATATGAGAAGTTAATTTTACAATATTATTTATGTTATATACTCAAACTATGAACAAAAAATCTTAAAATACATTCACCTTTGCAAATGTAACTAAAATTTGTTTTTTATTTATACCTATCTGAACCAAACCTGCATAGAATTCTTATTTATCTTATAACTAGTGAGACCGGCAGACGTTCTCCTGTCCGATTCCAGCGCCACCTACTGGGTCCAGTTGTACTTTTAAACCTTCCCTGGACCTATTCAAATACACATAACATTTCGTAAGAATCGGTCGAGCCGTTTTTGAGTTTTAGCTTAACTAACACACAACGTTAAAAAAAAGAAAATTATTAAAGATACATACCGAGATGGATCAACACTATCTGAGCATTTGACCAGAATAATGGGCCATATAATGCCACAAAACCTGCTGTATATTCGGGCGCCAAATTGTAGTGCTTTTTCTTGCTGAATTGTAGAAATATAGGGAAATCTTGAAGTTAAAGAAAAAAAACAAACTTATTCCTTTAGTCCGATACAAAATGAAAAGCTTTATTCCTGTAGGTACATAATTATAATTCACTTAGGCATATGTTACTCAAGTAAATAAACTCCCTTAATGCAAAGCACTTAACTAAATGTTTAATTAATACAAGCCAAGGGCAGGATGGTTCAGGTTTGTTTGATCAATCTCGGCAGGTAAAAATCAGGTACAAATTGGGTACAAAACTACAAAATGAGGGGCAATAAAGTACACGAACAAATAGTTATAGGTTTCTTTTTTTTTTAAATTAGTGGCCTTCCCCGGAGCGGTTGTTAGTGGATCATACCTTCAATGCTAAGTTTCTGCGATCACGGGTCAGAGATATAATATTCCTGTTTTCATCATTACAGCCCATATACGTCCCCACCGAGGGGCTCGAGCCTACCCTATATTAGGGTGATTAGGCCTTAGTCAACCACGCTGGCCCAGTGCGGATTGGTCGACTTCACATACATCATTGAATTTCTTCGCAGATGTATGCAGGTTGCCTCACGATGTTTTCCTTCACCGTAGGAGCGTCAGACAAATGTACATATGAAATTCGAAACGAAAAACACATTGGTACATGGCGGGTCTCGAACCCCGACCCCCCGATTGGAAGGCAAGTGCCGAGTCCACTGCGCCACCGACGCTCCATTCCTGTTTTATATTAATATATTTAGCTCCACAGAATTCCTCCTTGATAATAGGTTAGTTCGTCACATCCACGGCAAACTTACGAATCTGCAGTTTTAGTGAAATCGATATTACGATGAAAAACTGTACCTAATGTGGTATTACACGCCATGGAAAATTTACATATTTCTATCTCCGACGGTTACAGAATTCAAATTGTTCGATTCTGCATTTTATCTTATTACACCCATGGTAAACTTGCCAAATTCATTTATGAAGTTTTAGCGTAGTACAATTTATAAAGTTCGAGTAAACTACACCAATGTTAACTCACGAATCTGGTATATTCGTGAATTAATCTTGGTTGAAACATTATTAAAATGGGTCAAGTAACCCAAGGCAAACACACGACGCTGGCATATTCGTGAATTTACGTTGGTATCAACTATTACTAAAATAAGGCAAGTGACCCACAGTAAACATACCAATCTGTCATAATCGTAAATTTACATTGGTAATACTTATTACTAAAATAAGGCAAGTAACCTGCGATAAATATACGAATCTGGCATATTTGTGAATCTACATTGGGAACAATTTATAACTAAAATAGACCTAAGTAACCTTGACAAACATATGCATCTGGCATATTCGTGCATTTACAATTGTGTCAAATACTTTTGTTCAGGAAGTAACTTAAAACACAGTTAAATGCGAATGTGTCATTAATCGTTTAAATAATGTTTATTTATCGATTCGACTGTTTTAGAGTTTGCACATTATAGGCATAAAAAGTTTTACAGAATTATTTATAAATATTGATAATTTAAAATATATAGAATTAGTTTGAGATCTCGATTAAGTAAGATCGATTAAACACATTATTAGTATTTTTTGCTCTTGTAGCTATAAGTGATCTGTGGTAGATAGTTATCTGTGATCTGATTAAAAGTGTGATTATCAGCTGGTTTTTGTTTTAGTTAAAATTTACTTTATTTAATATTCAACATGAACAGAAGTGAAAAGATACTACGTAAAGTGTTTGAAGCTGAGAAAAATAAAAGTGTATCGAGTAAGTGAATTTTTTATGTTATAACCTAAAATAATTAATTATTATTCAGGTTCCTACTTTCTTTCATATTATTTTTCAAAAGAAAGTTCGTCATCTGTCTTAGCTAGTTCAATTTTTTGTTAAAGGTGTGTGTAGGTAGATGTTAATTATTAAAACCTATCTACTGACAACTTAATTTTTATTTCATGCCCGCGCCATTAAATAGATACCTATGTAATTACATTAAACATTTTTCAATCTAAAGTTGATCAGCCACTGCTTACTTGCACTTAACACGTAGGTACACATTTCAATCATTTGTATCGAGAAATCAATGAAGAG
Source organism: Schoenobius gigantellus (assembly GCA_963935595.1). NCBI lineage: Eukaryota > Metazoa > Arthropoda > Insecta > Lepidoptera > Crambidae > Schoenobius > Schoenobius gigantellus. The sequence goes on along the minus strand of OZ012553.1, from coordinate 22,482,149 downwards.
GCATTCAGCTATATTCTGAATGAACGCCGTTTATTTACCTAAAATACTTTAACGGTTTGATATTCAATTTCAGTCCTAGTTTTATTCTTTATTAACAGTGTTGATATAGAATGAAATGAAAAATAACTATTACTATTTAATTATGTACTTTCGAAACCTAAAAGCGTTGTAGGTACTTATAGTTTATCTTAAAATAGAAAAACGCTAAAAAATAAAATTTAAATAAAGTTGATAGTAGTCTGTTTATGCGAGCTAAATCCTGGCACTGCATGGAAAACGAATTTTCATCATTCTTACAAACCTATAAACTAACTTAAACTTACTTCACCCGTTCGTAAAATACACAGATACTCAACGCCAGTTGAGTGACGAACACCAGTCCGTATTATTTATTACTTAACCTTACATTACTAACTTACCGTACCTACCTACATAAATTAACTTACTTATTTATGTCACTTAATTTAGGGTATCAGCCACCATGATAAGTAAGTAAAGTAAGGTCAGGTAATAGGCATTATTATAAAATATTACCTTTTACCTTATCTTACTTTACTTGCAACTTACTAACCTTACTTCACTCATTTGCTTACCTATTAACTTACGTTACTTACGGCTTCGGTACGGCACCGGCACGGCGACGGCGCCGGCAACGGCACAGCCCGTTCCCCGGCGGACGCAAAAATGCCTTGAAAATCTATCAATCACTTTTTAACCAAAAATAACATTTATTTCAGACGCAACAAAATCGGATGAAACAATAACTAATAGAAGAAATGTATCAAACATAAACTATCAACCACACAACATAATGAATGAAAAATTTACAATTGATACTTTAGGTGATGATACGACATCAGAACCTGTGTCACTATCAATAGCTCACAATATAACTGTGCCAACCCTTGTTACCATAGACTCCGGAGCAGTTACAACACCGGAAGCACCATTATACTCACCTATAACTCCAATAGACCGAAAAAAATATCTATCTGAGGTTAATACAACATTTCTTACTCACGACGCAACTGTACAAATCCTCGGTGCCATAGACTCCGAAGCAGTTGTGACACCGGAAGCACCATTATACTCACCGATAACTCCAATAGACCGAAAAAAAATTCTAGCTGGGGTTAATATAACAATTCCTGGAAGTCCCGAAAATCCTTCACCTATTCGTGATATGTCACCAGATACTTTTAAATTGTTTGAAGCACTGAAACACAGTGATTTTAGTGATGATGACAGTGTTAAAGACCCCGATTTCATTGCTTATAATGACCTTCATAATAGTTCATCTGACGAATCTACTTCACATTCAAAAACGGCAGCAATAGTTCATGTACCTTCGAGTTTAGAATATGATCATATGACAAATACAAGTCAACAGTCAAAAATAATTCACGAATATGATTTTTCAGCTACTATACTCACGGATGACGATAATCAGGGATCTCAAAAAGAAGTTGAAAGCTATTCACGATTTCAAGTAGTAGTGTCCAAGCCACTAAAAAGACGATACTCTGAAAATGATGTAAATCAGTTTTATCAGACACATCAGCCATTAAGACGTTTAAGAAGTGTTTCCATAAATTTTGCATATGGGAACAAAGTGCATGAAAAACCAAAGTCCAAGTCGCCAAAGAAAAAACACATTTCTGATCCTTCTAAATGGAAGAAACATATTGAGAGAAAGAAACGGCTAAAAGGGGAAGCTTATAAAACTATCAAAGGTAAATTTGTTCCAGCTATGCCTTTTAAGCAACCAAAATGCCTGACAATCCCAAAACATAAATGTAATGCTAATGTGCCTGAAGAAGCAAGAAATAGCATATATGAGTCGTTTCGATCCCTGGAAACTTTAGAAGCACAGCGTCAATTTATAATCCAGCATGTTAAAAAAGAGAAAAAGAAAAGATCTACGACAAATGGCCCTTCGCGCAAAGATTTTACACACCACTACTCTTTCACAGTAGGACATGAAAAGGTGAGTGTGTGCAGAGATTTCTTTTTGGACACCTTAAATATAAAAGAAGGAATTGTAAGAGGAGCTTTGAAGAAAGTTTCTTTAGAAGGTGTTCTTTTAGCCGACAGGAGAGGCAAGAAACCGCCATCTAATAAACTTTCTAACGACAGATATAATCAAATTAAAGAACATATTTTTTCATTTCCTGCCATGGAATCACATTATTGTCGAAAGAACACACAATATAAGTACCTAGATTCTGATCTGAACATAAGAATAATGTATTCGCTATATAAGGAAAAATGTGAGAAAGAAGGAACAATGTCAGCGGGTATAGAAACATATAGAAAAGCTTTCAGATCATATAAATTGAAATTTCATGTGCCAAAAAAGGATCTGTGCAAAAAGTGCGTAGCTTACAAAGAATTAGAACGTAATAACACGACTAATAGCTCTGAGGATGACAGTCATTCTAAGCATCTTAAGCGACGGGACGATTCTTACCTGCGTCGAGACTCTGATAAAGCAGCAGCAAAGAATGATAAGAAAACTTTGGCGTTCAATTTTGATCTAGAAGCGGTCCTTCAAACACCTAAAGGTGCTTCTGGCCCATTCTTTTATGTTAGAAAGCTAGCTGTTTATAATTTGACATTTTATAAATTTGGGGATCAAGATGTTAATTGTTTTACTTGGGATGAAACTGAAGGCAAACGAGGAAGTATTGAGATTGCGACTTGCGTGTATAAATATATTTCCAGCAAGCAAGACATAAGTCATGTCAGAATGATGTCTGATAATTGCGGAGGTCAACAGAAAAATTTTAACTTTTCATGCATGTTATTGTATTTGGTAACAAACAACCCAATAATACATACAATAGATCACGTCTTTTATGAGTCTGGACACAGCCACATGGAATGTGACTCTATACACGCCAAAATTGAACAAAAGTGTAAAAACTCTGCAGTATACACTCCGGAAGGATGGATTCAAGTAATGAGAATGGCTAGAATGAATCCCCGCCCATTTAATGTGAATGTGTTAGTTCATGAGGAGTTTTTAGATTTCAATCCAAATCAGTGTCGATTTGTTGAAGAAATTATAAGAAAACCAAACCAAAGAAAGAAATGTTCTAAGAATAATAAAAAAAGCAATGAGCAAGGAAGAAATGAACAACACGAAACGAGAGGAAAAGAAATGACGAACTACCAAGATGCGGTGTGGATTCAATATCGCAAAGACAGTCCTAAATCTATTTTTATTAAAACTGATTATAATGACGATAGCTTCAAAGAGCTTAAGATAAAGCCAAAAAGGGGCAAAACTGCACTATTAAAGCCAGTACCTGTTTATACTGAACGTATTCCTATTTCAAAACTTAAAAAAAAAGATTTATTGAAATTATGTTACGATAACCAAATACCAAAATACTACCATTCCTTTTATCAAAATCTTCCAGATTCAGAAACAGCTGAAGATCGTTTGCCACAGCCTGATGTTGAAGAAGCAGATGATCTGTAATTTTACTTATAAACAGTGTTTTTTTATTGTTTGTAATTTCAATTATTCCTTCATAAATAAAAAAATCAATGAATTATACTTTTTTATCTTCTATACTTACCAAATTCTTTTATGATATTCGCAATCCCAACTAATGCAAAAGTTAGTCAAGGTTTTAATTACTAGTTACACTTAAATGTTTTTTCTTGACTTACTATTAGATTAGTTGTTAACCTTATTTACTTACCTAACTTACCTTACTTTACTTACTTATCTACGAGTAACTTACTTTTGGTATTTAGATAATTGTATACCTTTGGCAAACTTACGAAAGTGGTACTTTCGTAACTATACCGAAGTTTCAATTAGATATATTATTAAGTTACTTACCAAAGTACCACTTTCGTAAGTTTTCCAGGGTATAATAACTGTCTTTTAACTTTAACGTATGAAGGTGTAAAGTTACGTATGTGTATTTTTTTTAGGATATTTGTATAATTTTGAGAATCCGTGGATAATATCTAGAAAAAAGTACAATTTCTAAAACCAAACATACTATGTCACGTTTATACCTGTTACTTAAAAAAAGTTGTAATTGATGTTTACTTTCAAAACGCTCCCCTCTAAAAAGCATCTTCTGTAGATTCGTAAGTTTACCGTGGATGTGACGAGTTCATCTGGCTCTAAAGTCAAGCAGCGGAGCCCTACGGCCTCCGGGAACTGCCCTGGAGATTCATAGCACAGTGTTAGGTTAAAAATATAATTAAATATGCCTATGATCTTGAGGTCAGTGGGTCTAACACTGAGTTCTGAAGGAATCCCAGTCAATACATCTGAATTTCATGTAATAAACATTTCAAGTTAATTCCAAACATAATTTTCAATGAATTGTCAAAGTTTCTTATTGGGTAGTTAATAAAAAGGACATATGGAGGGGAGAGCACCTATTTTGTGTATAATTACTGCTATTAATAAAAAGAAAACAGCTTAATTTGTGAGTTATTTGCCAAAGAAGGATGTGAAACTTAATATTGTGAAAATTTAGAATTTAACAGGAAATTCGCAAGTGTTACTCAATATATGCCTTAATCCCACTAAGATGCCGCTTACTATCAGGTTTTTTTAATGAAATAGGGGATGAAAAAGGCGAATTTTAGAAATGTAATATGTTTGTTTTAATAATCAATTTACCCACAAATAAAAATAAAATTAACAAAATCTGTTTTAAATCATGAAATATAATAAGTTAATTAGATACCTTATTGATTTTTTGCACTTATTGATACAATAAATCCATTTAATTTAATTAATCGCGTGCCGGCGAGTAAATATAGTATTTTATCCTTAGTTTTACTCTTCAAGCTGAAAACAAAAAGAACTGACTTTGGAAATAGCTTTTCAAATTAAATTCACACGGAAAACGAGAGAAATACCTATGGATTTTCTTCGCAGAAATTAAGACAATGTAGAAATTTAGATTTCGCCAGAAATCAATAATAAATTACTTCGGTCGATGTCTCAACAAACTACTCATAACATAGACGATAGACGCGTTCTAAAAACCAACGCTCCACCTGCGCACAGATTTGCGTTTATGTGGAAGCGACGGAGCCGAGGTCCGTTTGCTGAATGTTAAGCGCCGTATTGGCGACGGAACCTCTCCTAAAACCAAATTCATTTCATAACACTCGTAAGACTCTTAACTTGCTTCAAGATGTGTCAAGTCAACTTAAGGATCTTTCGAAATTCTACAATATGCAATAAGTATTTCCAGCTAAAGTTATAAGTTTGGTTGAAAAACAAAACGTAATGAAAAATTAACCATAAACAAATTGTGAATGCTTTCCAAATTCTATTCGACGAAACCATAATTATATGATCTGTGGCTTTAAGTGTATTTTATTATGATATGTCTCTAAAAATGATCAAAACAAACGGTCTAAATGTCAAATTCCGAATTTTGAGAAAATCAACCCACCTAAAGGTAAGCACGGGATTTTGGGCGAAAAAAAAACTATCTTTGTAAATAAGGCCAGGATAAACGCGAGATTTATTTTGTTTATGCAAAAATTGAATAATGACCAAAGATAATTGCAAATGTCACTGACGTGACGTGAAACGACGTTGACGTTGACACTTGACGTTGATATTGTGAAATTAATTGACAAAGTTGTTGTAATTATGATTTTAGTTGTGCAATTTGTGTTAAAACTACAGTGAAACCAAAGTGTTTTTGCAAAATTAGTGTTTTATGAAATTTTAAGAAAAAACGGTGTTACAACACACAATACACATTCCATCGGTAACGTCGAAATTGAAGCTAGTGAAATATATAGGCTCTTAAAATCTATTGATCTATCGAAAGGACCAGGACCGGACTCCATTTCCCCTGTATTTATTTATAACTGTGCGGAGAACCTATCTTTTCCTTTATCTATTCTTTTTAGGCGATCCATTCTTGAAGGATGTGTCCCAAATCTCTGGAAATCCGCAATAATAACACCAGTGCATAAAAAAGGCCCCAAAAATGACATTATCGTCCTATATCAAAATTATGTATTTTTGCTAAAATTTGTCGAAAAAATTGTCTATTCTCATGTATATTCTTCCTTAACAAATATATTTATTCCCCAACAACATGGATTCGTAGCAAATCGTTCCACCTCGACTAAGTTATTAACATTCACGGAATATACATCTGCTGGAATGGATTCTGGTGGCCAAGTAGATACAATATTTACAGATTATAGTAAGGCATTCGATCGAATTGATCATTCTTTACTTCTGGAAAAGCTCTCTTTGGCAGGAATACACGGAAATCTGTTACGATGGTTCACCTCTTACATTAATAATCGATCTCAGGCTGTAGCGGTGAATGGATACTTATCCAGATGGAACATAATACCTTCTGGTGTCCCCCAAGGATCCCTTTTGGGATCACTCCTCTTTAATTTATTTGTCAACGACATTCACGCTTGCTTCAAAGATACTAACTTCCTAATGTACGCTGACGATGTGAAAATCTATAAGGAAATTTCTAGTATTGATGACTGCTTTCTTCTACAGGCGGATTTGTACCGATTTGAGCAGTACTGTTCTATCAACAAATTAGACCTAAATGTATCTAAATGTTTTAGTATGGCCTTTACCCGTAAGCCTAGATCGATAAATTTCAAATATCATTTAAAAGGACAAGATCTAGCGCAAGTAAATGAAAGTCGTGACCTGGGGATTGTTCATGATTCAAAGCTAACATATGAAAAGCACATTGACTATATCGCAAAAAAAGCTAACAAGGCGCTAGGTTTCATAATAAGATCCAGTTCACGATTTTGTAATATCAAAACTATAAAAATTCTATATTGTTCTTATGTGCGCAGTATTCTTGAATATTGTTCACAAATATGGAATCCGCAATACAATATTTACATAGATAGAATTGAGTCAGTACAAAGAAAATTTTTAAGATTTGTTCAGTATAAATGTAGGAGCTATCAAAATGATTACTTCGTTAGGTGTAAGATACATCATATACTTCCGTTGCATGAAAGAAGGAAAATTGCAGATATAAGCATGCTTTTCAAAATTGCCCAATCTCGCACTGACACTTCACATCTATTATCTCTAATAAATATTAAAGTTTCCCATAGGACTATAAGACAGCCGGTTCTTCTTCAAGTTCCTAGCAGTGTCACTAAGTACAGGCGCAATGCATTCTCTCTAAGATCTGCGGATTCTTTAAACAAGGTGATTAATGACTTCCCCGACCTTGACTTATTTAACACCAAATCATATTCAGCTTAAAAAATGCTCTCTAAAAACTGGTTTGACTTGATATCCTAGACTGTTCCCATTTTGTACATAATTTTCTCTTATCTCTAATAATTTTTTTACCACTTTAATGTAATCCTTGTTAATTAATACTATTTTTATAAGCAAACACATAGAAAACTACATGCGAAAACTGTTTAATTGTACATAGACACTTACTTTTACAACGAAATATAGATATGTAGTACTGTAAGTTTTCCAAAGAAATAAAAATATAAAAAATATAAAATATAGCCACGTTTCCTTTGAAATAACCGAGAAAGAATGGGGCCAGTTTAAAGTTTATAATTCATAAGATAAGAAACACACAAATCCTGGCTTACACGAAATTCAAACAGCTTTAAGGATTTAAAAATGAGAGGATTATTTAAGGGATCATTGTTTCTATAAGCTTGCCAAAACGTAGCTAGACTGATTGAAATGAAAAATTACAACTTGTGTACATAAGTTGTAAATTTTAATTCCATACTCTTAAAAACTTTTTCTTTCCAATATACTACGTAGGTAGGCAATCACTGATTTGAAATGTCCATATACAATGTTTTGGTAGGTAGGCAATCACTGATTTGAAATGTCCATATACAATGTTTTGGTACATATCTGATCAAGTCGAAAAAGTTATGGCGTCATTGAAAATTCGATATTGTCATATTGATTTTCCAATTCCCCATACATTTTTCCACAGACCCAACTATTTGTATGTTTTTTAGAAACAAGCAGTTTCTTTCCTTTCTCTTATTTCCTTGTGTGTTAATGTGCTATTCTTGTCCTCTTCTTTATTGTATAAATGATAAATAAATAATTACTACTTTAAACAATATTAAACCACAATGAGAGCGAGATGACGTTGCAATAGCGGCTCCAATATTATTTTAAGCTTTCTCTAAGCGATCATAGTATGTATAGGGAAATAATGACATTAACATGCTTGTAGCAGCTCACGCTGTTTTTTCCATACCTAATGTCATCTCTATACATTATTTCTGCGGAATGACTTCCGAAAAATTAGCGTGTGACTTTGTCTAAGGGGTCAGGCAACGCGTTGCTGTGGCTCAGTAGTTGTAGTAGATATGTACAGTACAACCAGCAAAAACGTGAAGCTTTACATTCGCATTACGAAAGACATCGTTATTAAAAGTGACATAAGAGCAGTCTCAAGGTCAAGATGTAAAGTCTGGCGTGTTGCTGTGTGTAACTACAGACGGTTAAATTTTGACATTTATTCTATGGAAAATATATCAAATTATTATTGTCCGTAGTACAAACGGATCGTTTTTTGAATATAGAAACCTTTAATGCCCGGTTTCTATATTCAAAAAACGATCCAACGAATAAAGTGTTGTATCGATAAGTTAACTCACACCGTCATCTGTATGAAACTTATAGAACTGACAAATAATAACAAACAATTTTACCTGCAATAATAAATATTGAGGCCAATAATCGAGGTAAAAATTATCATGATATCTCTAAAGATGGACTGTATTTATTTATTTCGAAGTTTATCCCGGACAAGCGAGAATTTTTAAATGATAGATAATTCATTATAAGCTGTGAATTCTCTTAACGTTGCTTATAAAAATACATATTCATAGCTAAATCGGGTGAAGCAGAAAACAATCTCCGGGTTTTGTGTTGAAGCCTTGAATAATTTCCAAAGACAAATCTCAGAAGAAAAACGTCAACGAAAGCCCCAGGGCGTTTGCCAGCATATTTTTAATCAAAGTTACATTTTAAACTCTAAGATGTTTTGTTTGAAGAGAATATAAAGTTTCTACAGAACATGATGGTGTATGACTTGAGAAACTACTTAGAATAATTTTAGGTAACTTATACGTCCGGTGAAAATTGCCGACTAATTAAGCAGTGCTTACTGTAAAAATAAAATGATACATTGATTCAGAAACGTCTTTGGTTCTGCATAAAATACTATTTGCATTCAATGACATGGAAAAGATTAAATAACATTTTAATCTTTTGTGTTGCATTATTGATTTAGTTAATTATGTAGGGAGTTCGCTCGTGACCACGGCCGCAACAAGGCGAACGAAACGTCGAGTAAAGTATTTCATAGTAAATCAAGTACATAGTATTTCGAGAGTTACTATGCTAATATTGTGCGCGTTTAGACCCTACATGGAAAAGATTAATATTGAAAGAACAGCAGTATATCAGTATAACGTATTGTTTTCCGACAGATAGAGGATTATTTATACAACCAAGTTGGCAAATAAGCAGGGTGCCCACCTGATGGTAAGTGACTTTAGTTACCTATAGTACATGTGGGTGGTTCGTATCAGACTTGCAAATCTACAAACTCTACAAGGACGCAATTTACGTCGCCAACTTGTGATATAAGTTGTCAAGTTGCAGTTGCAGTATCGTTCTGTATGCAGAAGGGGACTGGGGGGACCGAAGAACGTTCACTTCGCGGCTCTATTGTGGCCGACCCCTCTCTCTTAAGGTCTACAAAAAGACTAGCAGCTGTCAAATAATCTTCTTCGGAAACGGAGCCTTTGCATCGTAAGGGGGCACACTAGGTCCACCTAGAGCTCGGCTCTTAGTGCGGATGAGAGCATAGCACTCACAAAAGAAGTGAATTGGTGTTTCATCATCCTCGCCACAAAATCTGCACGTGGGAGCATTAGTCAAGCATGTTCTGTGCAGATGTTTGTTGAATATGCAGTGACCAGTTAAGGCGATAGTGAGAGTTCTTATTTCGCCTCTGCTCAGTCAGAGGTTTTGCATTGCAGCCCTGGGTAAAAATTCCCTAATGAGCATTTTCGAGTGAAATAATCCTGGGCACTGAGCCCACTGTAGTAGGGATTATGTCTGTACCCACTCCCTGAGGACCCTTTTTGATCCCCCTTGAAACGCTACATACTGGTTCCGATAGTCCGACGAGAGTGTTCTCAGAGCCAGCCTTCGCCAGGTCGTCAGCAATATCATTACCTCGAATATTAGAGTAACCTGCGACTAAGCCAATCGTTTCTCAAAGCAGTTTCGCTTTTAAAGCAGCCTGCTTGTCTGAAAGAATGAGGGTGCCTTAATTCTCCATAGGCTCCAAAGACACTTGGACCTGATCATCCCTCTTTATTGGAGCCGTCAGTGTTCCGTATCTGGTTAGCTTTCCTGAAGGGCACAGGAGTTTGCTTATTCCATTCATCCCTGTCAGGAATCGTGACTTTCTGGATCTTCTAAAACTCTAAAAATTCAAGCATGGCATCGGCTGGTATTGCCATTACAGGACTTACCATTACCTACCATGTAATTTCTTCATGGATTGGGATTTCTATCCTGATCTGCCTCCCTCCAACGCTCGGAGCATTGTCATCCTTGCCTTGCCCTGAATGAATAGGTAGAGCGGTGAGAGGTTCAGGGTAGCTTCCATCGCAAGGATGGAAGTTACAGTATTGTCAGAGTTTCAGTATTAGTAAGTATTAAAGTAATTATTTGTAATTTCATTGCCTGTTTTGCTGTTAGAACCGGAACATAGCAATGCAAGCAACGCTGCTTGGTGGCAGAAATGAGTCTAGGTGAATCTCGCCTATATCTTCAGATCGTCACTCACCATTATATTTGTCGTAAGTCAAGTGCTGCGCATATTTTTATGGAAATATGCGGGGCATGCGCATTTCTGTCTTAATTTATGCAACTCAACATTTTACTGTTATTATTATCTCCTTCTGAGAAATTTCGTGTAATTAGGAAACAAGAATTTCTCATTTCAACGGTCATTCAGGTCGATAACGTTAAATCCGCGTGTATACACGCATTTTGTAATAAAAATATAATCAATAAGCGAGCAGCATAAATAAGTTGTGGAGGTACATCTTTCTTACATACTTGATGATTTATTAAATCATTACTCCGTCTGCGTGCGTCTTCTTACATTCTCTCGCTGAACAAAAAAAGTTTGCTAAAAATTTATCCCAAGTAAACATAAATCTTGTCCTTTGACCTTTTCGTAAAGATTAAATCCGGACACATACATTCACTAGACTCGATACAAGCCCATAAATCGTCTCGAGTAATGTATGTAGATCAAAGGACTTAATTGCACACAATCGTACATAGTAGAGCATAATGCAACGACAGACTAATAACGTGCAAGTGGCATGTGATTAGTCTATCCCACGTCCCGTCCTAAACGTGTACACGGGCTGCGTAAGGGAACAAGATTGAAGCTGCCTTGCATAGCGAGCATATTCCAAAATAGATTTGTTTAGAAAACGAAAATATCACACGCAAATGTTAACTATGTCTGATTTGGATGTTGATACGTACTCGTAGTTATTAACGGCTTATGTTTGACTTACCACCAGATATTGTAAAATATAACAGACAAAAATAGTAAATGATCACCAAAATTAAAACCGCATTTTAATGTAAAATTATAACCAAAGTTTTTACATCTTGCTACCCTTTTAAAGCAAATTACTCCAAACAAATCATTATTAACCCAAAAATAGTTAATGAACACCAAACTATTAACCACATTTTAATTTAAAATGACATGCAAATATTTTACATCTCGTTATCCTATTAAAGTAAATTACGCTAGGTAAATAATTATTTACCCAAACATAGTAAATAAACTCCTAAAGTTTGACCCTTTACTATTGTAAAATGTTTACTAAGGTCTGAGCTTTTTATGTCTCTAAATTGATTAACCACTACCAAAAAAAATGATTTTCTTGAGCGTTTATTCAACCAAATGCCTATACCTAAGGTTAAAAAATAAAACTCATACAATTTCAATTTCATCCTTTTATCAAAATTTAAACAACCATAAAAAGTCAGTCCTCTTAAAACTAATAATAAACATTTTAAAAAGCTTAAGAAGAATCAGTCTTCTGTAATAATTTTATGGCAATCAAGTGCAGTCGTGACGAAAACAGCTAGAACTATTGTAATTTTAGACTTTATTTTTTTGGTGTTAAGTATATATTTTTGGTAAAAGAGCTTAGGGTATCAAAGTATTTTTTGGTGGCCATTATTTTAATCCCGTTATTAACAGTGAATAAGGTCTAAATTGACTTAATAAGGTAAAAGAGAAATCAATGCACATGAAATTTCGCTCGGGATGGATAAGTCTTCGCGGGCCTCACGTGCCATGACGTCAGCAAAGTAGTTGAAGACGATGATTTGAATCCTGTCCATGGTGGTATTTTTTTTATTCATTTTGATATTTTTTGAAGATAAGTTAAAATCTGGTTTCGAAATTCATTGAGTTATAATTATCATCGCCTATGTTCGCCAATTGACTCGACGAACCTGCCCAGACCGCTCAGACGGCGTTTGCAAAATATCAAACGTATTCGATTATCGATTTCAATCGATCAGGTGGGTGATTTTGTAACTCATCGGCAATCGACTATCGCATCAATTTGATAATTCTGTTTAATTAAAACCGATTTTTAAAATGTTTAACGTTTTGTAATGTCGTCGTCTAAGTAGTCATGGTGTATTTGTTGAATAAATCAACCAATACTTATAGCTAATGCACATAATTTCGTTCTTCTTTATTAAATCATGCAGTCTGATAACGATTGCCGATCAATCGATGAGTTACAAAATCACCACCCAGAACTGTCAAATTTATGCGATTGCCCATTGATTTACTACCAAACGTTTGGTAGTAAATCAATGCGATTACCGAAGAGTTACAAAATTAAACCCCAGTTACGTAAATACGCACTACCCATACATCTACAACACAACATCTACTAATAAGAGTTCCAAATGGTGACAGTTAGGAGGATTGTGAAGCTGTAAATTTTCATACAAAAAGCGATAACGCTTTTCTCCCTCTTTACATATTCCAATTTTTCGAAATGTTGTAGATATAACGAATATCTAGGTTTGTAACTACCTCAAGCATTTTTTATCTTTTTTGACTAAAAACACTGAATTACGAAAAAAGCAAAACGTACAAACATACATTAAGGTATACTGAATCTAATTGAGACTAAAATTGTCTAATTTCGTAAAGATTTAGGGGGGTAAAACAGTTATCGCCGAAACAATATTTCAATAAGAAGTGTAGGCATTTGCCTCGGACTTTCAACTCTATGCGGTGTGCAACAAACTGCATTTTTGAAAGTGCATACTCAAGCCATGAATTGGCACTTCACAATCCTCTTAAACAAAGATTCTATTTTGCTCCTCAATGATAAATAAAATAAGTACAAATACACAACTCATTGGATACCTATATATTTCAAAGAACTGTCCCCGTCACTCCAAATTAGAGTTTGTGTCCCGGGAAATTCTGTCCCGAGAATTCCCGAGACTTTGGCTTGTCTCGGCCGGCCTCGAGACTTTTAGTAACTATTTAGTAATCTGTGCTTTTACGCTCGAGACATTCGAGACAGATTCTAAATATTTGAATAGAACCAGAGACATCAATTAGAAAATAAAATTAAACGCATACTACCAAAGATCTCAAAATAAGGAGCTCTCCAAGAGCATTACTAAAAAAATGTGAACCTCTATAAATAAATATACAAGGTGTTTGGTACATACCCTATCAAGCCGCAACCTAATGCTAACATGAATGATGTAGCGTCATTAAAAATTCGGAAGTGTGAAAATATTTTTTTACACACCAAACTATTTTTATGGGGGGTTTCAACATTCATTTTACAATTCTGAATTTTCAATAACATCATACATACATTTTATATGACAACTAGTTGCGCCTGCGAACTACGTTTCGCTTAAATAAAGTTCAACACTCAAAAATGTCTGGAGAGGGCCACCCTTATCACCTAGGGGTATAAAAAAACCTACGACCTATTCTCAGACCTATTAAATATACACAAAAAATTAAATAAAAATCGGTTATGCTGTTTCGGAGGAGTTTGATGACAAACAATGTGACACGAGATTTTTATATTAGACTAGCTGTACCCGGCATGCGTTGCAATGCCACGTAAATCCTTTTTTTTTAGTAGGAACCCTCACGGGGGTCCCCATAACACCCTACCAAAGTTTCATTACAATCTGATGAATGGTTTCGGAACGCATAGAGGACAAACAAACATAGTATACATAGATTTTTATTTATATAGACTAGCTGTGTCCACGAACTACGTTTCGCCATAATAATCACCTAGGGGTATAAAAAATGTTTACAGACCTACTGAACATAAACAAAAAAGTTCATAAAGATCGGCCAAGCCGTTTCGGAGCAGTTCGGTAACAAACACTGTGACACGAGAATTGTATAGGTATCTTAAACTAGCTGTGCCGGCGAACTACGTTTCGCCATAATAACGGCGAACTTACGTTTCGCCATGATAAAAAATAGTTTACGACCTATTCTCAGACCCATTGAATATACAGAAAAAAATTAATAAAGATCGGTCAAGCCGTTTCGGAGGAGTTCGGTAACAAACACTGTGACACGAGAATTTTATATATTAGACTAGCTGTGCCGGCGAACTACGTTTCGCCATAATAACGGCAAACTTACGTTTCACCATAACAAAAAATAGTTTACGACCTATTCTCAGACCTACCGAACATACACAAAAAATTTCATAAAGATCGTTCAAGCCGTTTCGGAGGAGTTTGGTAACAAACACTGTGACACGTGTGAATTTTATATATTAGAAGATAGAAGATGTTAGCATGGGTAGATTGCGACTTGATAGGGTACCAAACACGTTCTATGCAGGCAAAAGACTTCCATAATGGAAAATCTATATTAGGTAGAATTTTGACGTATTTTGTATGAAGCTAATGGCAAATACCTATAGATATATTAAATGACAAATAACTATAGATATTGAATATTGAAGCCGGCTGTTAGCCTAGATTGACCGAAAATGAGAGGGTTGTATTCACGTTGAGAAGCCTTGTAATAAAGCTTAGTAATTGCCTATCTGACAAAGTGTCGAATGGGATTCTATTTTTGAAAGCATTCCTCTACAAGTGGCACATTTAGATCGGTCAGTATGGGCAAGTCTATAACTATAAGACATACATAAATCTGTTCCTAGGAACCATGTCATCGATTTCAGTGACAAGAAACACTTCATACATAGATTTAAAAAAAACTTGCACTTAATTCGGGAATCAAATCCAGTCGTATTGAAAACTAAAACTTACATTATTTCTACTTGTTTATCGATTGGATATCATAAGCAATAAATGTTACTAATATGAAACATTATATCTAACACTGTGTCACTAAAATTGCACTAAAACCGATGACGTGTTTCCTAAGAACAGGGTGGTAATTTTGTAACTCATCGATTGATGGGCAATCGTTATCAAACTGGATAACTTAATGTATTAAAGTGGAATTATGTTTATTTGTTATAAGTATTGGTTGATTTATTCAACAAATATACCGAGACTACTAAAACAACGACATTTCAAAATGTTAAACATATTATAAATCAGTTTTAATCAAACAGAATTATTAAATCTATACGATAGCCGATTGCCGATGCGTTACAAAATCACCCCCCAGATCTGTATATGTCTTATTGTTACAGACTTGCCCATACTGACCGGTCTAAATGTGTCACTCTGTATATACAATGTGTATCAAAAACCCCACGACCTTGAGACATGATTTGTACTGGATTACGGGCGCGGCGTGTTATTGAAATTGAGCGAAAAAATCAATTTATATATTTTTTTAAAGAAACTAGTAACTTATTTGAAGATATCATCATCATCACAGCCCATATACGTCCCCACCGAGGGGCTCGAGCCTACCCTATATTAGGGTGATTAGGCCTTAGTCAACCACGCTGGCCCAGTGCGGATTGGTCGACTTCACATACATCATTGAATTTCTTCGCAGATGTATGCAGGTTGCCTCACGATGTTTTCCTTCACCGTAGGAGCGTAAGACAAATGTACATATGAAATTCGAAACGAAAAACACATTGGTACATGGCGGGTCTCGAACCCCGACCCGGGGGGTCGGGGTTCGAGACCCGCCATTGGAAGGCAAGTGCCAAGTCCACTGCGCCACCGACGCTATTTGAAGATATGAAACATCAATATTATCAAATTAAGTGTTACAAGTTAATTCCCTGAAAATCATTAAATAACCTTAGTTAAATAACTCGGAATTTCTTCTGGAAGCTGTTTTTGATGGGTATCTTTGACATTTTTTTAAACAAGAAACTTTGATTTAAATTTGTTTTGGGGACATGGATATTCTCAGACATATTTTCAAGAGTAACATATATTTTTTCACTACGGTATATTAAACAGATTTTAATAAAAAAAGTTTTAAGTAGGGCTCGATGAGCTCAGCTCAGCGTTGTCAGCCTCTTAAAAGAACGTGTGTGTTTACTTATACAAACTCAAAAAAGTAACCATTAAAAACAATGATTGACCAAATAATATCCACTATTGTTAGATTGTTTGAAAATTTATATATATATATACCGAGTGTAACGCGGAATACCAAAATAATATTTAAGGTTGTTGATTAACAAAAAAAATGTTTTATGACTATTCTTTGTATTTTTATTATATGCCTACTTTCGATTTAATACGCTTAAGGCACATAGTGCTCCCAATGACCTTGCGTCTTTCGTCCCGCACTGATTACATAGGAGTGAGTGAGTGAGAGTGAGGGGAATATTTAAGCAAACCTTTACGCGTAAAATGAATTATTTAAATTAAACATTAATAAAAGCCAATAAAAAAAATCTAAAAAGACCATCCTCTAGAATAGTGTTCACTTTATTTATTGAAATCGAAAGTATATGATTTAACCTAATATTTACGACGCGATTAGGTTTAAAGTTTTAAAATCGAGGCATGTTTGGGTCACATTTTAACCAAGTTTTAATTAATTTATCAAAAAATTAAAAAGACCATCCTCTAAAGAATGCGTTGAATAATAACATATCTTTTTTAATTATTTTTTTATTCAATATTTATGAAGGGAACCGGTTTTTTCTGCAGTGAATTTTTATGATTGACCTTACTATGCGCCTTAACAGTTAGGCATATTAAATCGAAAGTAGGCATATAATAAAAATACAAAGAATAGTCATAAAACATTTTTTTGTAAATCAACAGCCTTAAAATATTATTTCGGTATTCCGTTACACCCGGTATATACAGGGGATGGAAAAAAAAGACAGTGATTGGAGGTAAAGTGCCCTTAATATTGATAATGGCAAATTTCACTGAAAGGAAACATTCCTTTATTTTCAAAAATAATTAAAACTGCATTTAAAGTTTTTTGAAAAATCACCTGGTTGAGCCGGGAATCGAACTGGTGAAATGTGAAAAAAATTATCCTGTATTTTATAATACCAACCGAAAGAGTCATTCATAAGGATCAATTTCTTTTAAGCTACAGTATCTTAATTTAAAGAAAGACCAAGAAAAAAATATTTTTTATTGTAAAGCTTAACTCACTATCTAAAGAAATTAGTTCACTTAACTTTTGAATTTCCTCAAAATGAGACCTTCTTTCACGTATTCACAGACGTATTTTTCGACTGAATTCTCTACGTGTCGCCTTTTATATTGGGTTGATTAAATATTAAAATATTTTTTCAAATTTTCTGTGAATGGAACATAATATTCGTACTGGCCACTTATGAAAATAATGTAATTGCATTTTACTATCGATGCACCTACTGTTTTCTTTTTTCTAATGATCAGTTTGAATTTTGAACCAAAGAAAATGGGTCTCATTTTGAGCAATTCATAAGTTAAGTGAATTATTTTCTTTAGATAGTGAGTAGGTAAGCTTTACAATAAAAAATATTTTTCTTGGTCTTTCTTTAATTTAAGATACTAAGTTTCTTAAAAGAAATTGATCCTTATGAATGAGTCTTTCGGTTGGTATCATAAAATACTGGATAATTTTTAAGCTATTGCATAGCTTTTATTGCGGGCTTTGAGCGCGGCGACCGAATCAAGAAATTCCGTAACGAAAAAATCCTGACACCTCCCACTCCGACCGGCAGGCCTATTCGCTAACTAAGGTTGGTAACTAGATCTGTCATTTTTGAAAGACGTTTTATATCCATTACTAGTTAAGTGATCTTATGTCTTACGGCAGCGTTCATGATAGCAGTATTGGATTATAAGTTTCTTTCAAAAATGACAGTACTAGTTAGCAACCGAAGTTAGAGAATAGGCCTGCGGCACAGCGGTGCGGCGTTGAAAGCCGTGCATCGTCTAACGTCGTTTCAGTTCGGCAGACTTCTGCACGGTGTTTTGACGAGGTATTTTCCAGATATTGAGAGGATATCAAGTCTCAAACTTATGTTTCTTATTTCATACCATAAACCTTTAGTTTCAATGATAAAAATTCCTGAATAACCTACATGTATTGTAAGATAATAAAAATATTTTAAACAATATTAACTTCTCATTTATTCAATAAAAGAAAAAAAATTGTTCTTATCGGTCACCACGCTCAAAAAGTGTAACTTGAATTAATATCAAAGAAAAAAAAATACTGCATAAATAAAATAAATAAATAATTATAATGAGGATCAGTACAACTATTACAAACTTGTTCAAATTAGTATTCACATTATTTTCTATGATAAGCTAATGGTATATGTTTTTGAATTATCGAAATCGGCCCATTAGTCACCGAGATATTGAGTTTTAAACCTAGACCCGTGCGGGCGGTTAAAGCCGTGTGCCGATAATACGCGTGACGTCACAGGCTCCATGCCGTGCGTGCTCCTTGTACGCTCACGCCTCTGTCCGCCCGGCAACGGTGTGAGTTAAGATGTTTCATTTGTGTGTTAAGGTGTAATGTGCTTAAATATATGACATTGTGATATTGTATATCGAACTAGTTCTAATCATGCCTATAAATTACTTAAATCTTTTTGTTTTGTGATTGAATTACTGTTAAGAGGCCTCGCTTAATATATATCGCTTTATAAACATATAAATAACACAACAGTTTAAGCAAGGGTTAAAAAATATTTTGGCATAAAAATTACGTTTAAGCGATTGAGAACTTCGTACATAGTCTGACTTGTTTCGACGGCTTTTCGTTAGAAAAGTTAATTAGATTAAGAATTTCTTTCTTTTCTTAGGAGCCATTAAACGAAATATATTTAATTTTTGTTGAAGTGAAGGATATTGAGTCACGTAAAATTAATATTTTGATAGTTAATATTAAACAGAATCTATAATGAGTTCCCAAATCAGGTCCGCGTGAGTTTTTGCCTTAAACGTGCTTCTGGTAAATAGCTGTGACTAAGTTATAAGCCGCTTTATTGTTACTGTAGATAACAATATTATCAAGTAAATGCTTTTTATTGCAACCAACGAAAGGTATACTATTTTAACCATTAAAAACCTTAATCTGCGCGTTCTTTTGTAATAGGCCTCTTAAAAAATGTAAGCTCATACCATTTATGTTGTGTGGAAAGTATGGATAAACTTATAGTATATCAAAATATGATATTATATAATACATTAGCAATGTATCTATAACCACTTATAATATTGGTGTACCTTTTCCATAAATAAATAAACTAGTAACTTATTTAGATCATCAGTTCCGGAATTGTCTGCTGGTCCCAAGTCTCTTCAATATAGTAGTTGTGAATGAATGTAATTTACAAAGACATTCCAGCGTTTTTTTTTAGTCGGGGTCTATTTCTTCATACTTCTTATTTTACAAGTAAAGTAAGTATAAATAAAATATAGATTTATTTAAAACGGTTTCAATTTTTTTACATAAAGGATAAAATAAGAAATCAAAATCATAAGAACACATTTTGGTACAACCAGCTGTTGCTATCTTGACTTTTGCGTGCACCATAAATACCTATTTGAAATTCACGGCCCTCTGTATATATTTACTTTGTGTACTTAATAAAGAGGACAGGCTGTGCATACAGCGATCTAGGTGCAGTTAGGAATGAAGGATTCAAGCCCGTTTGTGATAGCGCGCGATTCACATATCGATACATAACGCTTTGTCTCACGCTGCCAAGCTATTCGAGCCACTGCTGCTGAAAAAGATCCACCTCGCGGCCGCAATGAAGCTGAATAACCACACCGTCGGGGTTTTGTGGCCTCCCGGTCTTCATTACAAGCTGGCCGTCACCAGCATGTCGCCCGCTCATATGAGACTGCTGACGCTATTTCGGAGCTTCGTTCTCTTGGTCAAGGAGGCCACCTTCCAGCCACGCCCCATACTCGCAGGTATACCCCAGGACAGCTGCCTGTCGCTGTGCCTCTACGCAATCTACATCGAAAACATCTTCACCTTCCAAGACCAGCTCCAGGAGGGGCGCCAGGAATTGTTGTTAGCCCTGCTCGCCGTCGAAAGCGCCTTCATCGCGGATGGTGAGCCTCGCAATCAGGCCAAGATGGCCCGTGTCATCCAGCGCCCGTTACTGACATCCTGGCTGCCGCTGCATATGAAACTGTCATGTTCGTTTGCGAACGGTGAACCCGCTAGGACAACGTATAATACACGTGAGTAAGCCTCGGGTGTTACGAAAACCTTAGCACTACTTCAAAGTACTCGTCGATATCAACAACTAAGGTCGACCTTCTGCATCTACGTGGTTGAGCCGTGGATTGATTCGCTCCTCTATTGTGTATATGCAGTTGATGGATTGATCTGTCGTTTATACGTCCATTTTACATCCAAAGCTGTTGCTCAAGTGCTCATATAATCAATGTCGCCAAAATAATATACTAAAATAATAATATACCTACCCACCACAGAACACATAAGTTACAAAAGCCTTGTTGTTAAACCTTTAACTACAACTACCAATGTAGTTATTTGGTGTTATTATTATTACTTTTTTTAAGTATCTTAAATTTAGTTTTTTTCAATTCATACATGTAGAAACACAAATATTATAAGAACATAAATCTACTGTTCCACTGACAGCGGAGCATGGCCCAAGCTACCGGTGCTTATTATTTTATATTAATATTATTTTATATGAATATTATTATTATTATATTAATACTTTTCGCAAAAATAGTAATAATATTTTAATAGAACTGTTAAAGTTATTCAAAACGATAAAAATATAACTGCGGAATATTTAGTGATAAAGAGCTGAATGAAAACTCATGTATGTTTAATCATCATGTGGATTGTATGTTACACATATAATTTTTTTCCGGACATTTACATTTACATGTTGTATATATATGGTGGTGCCCCAAGTAGACTCCACCACGTCGGCGTTTCACCGAGTAAGGAATTTTGGGTTGATTGCTGATGCCCTACTACCCGCTCATAAAAAGCATTGTGGCTTACCCCGATTCCCGTTGTCTCCGTCCGTCTCCTCCGTAGCCGGTGGACTTCCTGAGCTAGCTCGAAGGAAGTCGCGGCTCCCGAAGTTCTGCAGTGGATCCACCGGTGGAGACCGGAGCACTACAAAGGCCTATTAGGCCACCACGACTCACACACGCGATTTTGACACACAAACACAAAGCGGGCTTTCGCACCCCGATATTAGGTGCGCCGCGCAAATCACTCTTTGCTTGAATATTGTGTATTATATTTTATGGATGCCCGGACATCATCCTAACCACAAATTATGACATTTCGACTCGACTCAACTGACATATCACATGCGGCCGGCCGCCAAAAAAGCTGTCACTGCACAGACTAGAATGCAGTGCCGCCACTCGCTCTTCCTCGAGCGTGAACATCCCCCCGCTCCGGACAGTCCCGGACTGTCCGCCAAATCAGTCTAAGGGGAGGCGAGAAAGAGTAGCGACCGCGCGCTTCAAAACAGAATCCCCAACTAGGACCTCGGCAAACCTGGGCACACCATCAGACCCTAGAGTAAGTTGGACAATGCGTCCGCGACGCCAACGTAAGGGTGGCAGGTTTGGGTCCTTCACTAACACGAGGTCTCCAACCCTCGGTGGGTTTGTCTTATCTGACCACTTAACGCGCTGTTGCAAAATGTGTAAATATTCAAGGTGCCAGCGGCGCCAGAAACTCTGGGTAAGCTGCTGGAGCAACTCAAACCGCGAAAGGCGTCCGGGATTGATATCTCTATAAGGATACTCGGGCAGGGCGTTAAGTGGTCTGCCTATCAAGAAATGGCCCGGCGTGAGGGCCTGCAAATCGTTCGCGTCGGTAGACAACGGACATAACGGACGCGAGTTGAGAACCGCCTCAATCTTATGAAACACCGTCGCGAGTTCCTCAAACGTGAGAATAGTCTCCCCAATAACGCGGCGAAGGTGAGTCTTGGCGGCCTTTACAACAGATTCAAAAATCCCTCCCCAGTGAGGGCAAGACGGCGGGGAGTATCGCCATGTTACCCCCCTACGGGAGAGTGTGGATCCGATCTCAATATTATTTTTATCTAAAAATTCACAAACTTCTCTTATATGTCTATCAGTGCCCTTGAAGTTCGTCCCACAATCGGACCGAATTAGAGAAGGCAGTCCCCGGCGGGAGACAAATCTGCCTAACGCTGCTAAGAAAGCGTCCATGGTGAGCGCACTCACCACCTCCAAATGAACGGCTTTAGTGGCCAAACAAACAAACACACACAAATAAGCCTTTTCAGTCTTAGCATTACGGAGTCGCGACGTTTTTATAGTGAACGGTCCCGCGAAATCAGTTCCAACTCCTAAGAAGGTCATCGATTCATTCACACGATCAGCAGGCAAATCACCCATTTGGGGCTGCATCGTCTCGGGGCGTAAACGATAGCAGGGCAGACATCGAAAGATAACAGATCGGATTATTCTTCGCGCTGACAAAATCCAAAACTCCCGTTGGAGGAGCGCGGTCAATGCATTACATCCGGCATGAGCATTCTTCACATGGCGATCAATGATCAACAATCGCACCAATGGTCCGTCCTTAGGGAGCAACAGGGGATGACGTGATCTATAAGGCAAGTTAGCGTGCCTCAATCGGCCTCCTACACGCAACAATCCTTTATCATCCAGGAAGGGAGTCAAACGCACCAAGGGTCCCTTCAATTTGGACGTCCCGCTACGGAAAATCTTAAGTTCCGGTTCAAACGCTCTAGACTGGGTCATACGCACCCAATGCAGAAGAGCATCTTGGCGCTCCTGCGGTGAGAGGACCGGACACAAATCTTTGTCCTGAGGCCGGCGACAATTTCGTATAAATCTTCTTATCCAAGCGGTCACGCCGAGCAACTTGTCCAGAGAACTGTAGCGGTCTAATAAAAATTCCCGCTCTGGAGCCGCCATAGTCTCGACAGCGTGAACACGCAAGCCCGGATTTGGTACCTTCACCACAGCTGGTGTGGAAGGCCAAGACGGTTGTAACAACCAGTCGGGACCCCACCACAGAGTGTGGTCAATAAGCTGAGGGGCTTCGCTGCCACGTGATGCACAGTCAGCAGGGTTTATTTCACCTGGCACGTGGCGCCAAATCAACGTGGCCTTCGAGGCCTGTATTTGGGATACCCGATTGGCCACAAATACTTCCAGGGAGTGGACGGAGTTCTTAATCCAACACAGGACAACCTGACTGTCGGACCAAGCAAAGAGCGACTCAAAGTCCACACTACGTCCCAGGGTGTCAACAACGTGGTTCATCAACCGAACCAGAAGAGTAGCTCCAGACAATTCTAACTTCGGAATCGTTAATCGAGTCCGAAGTGGAGCAACCTTACTCTTAGCAATTAGCAAGTGGAGCTTAACAGCTCCTCTATCATCAACCGTCCGGATATATACGACGGCTGCGTATCCACTCTCAGACGCGTCACAAAAGCCATGAAGGCTGGCCGTAAACCGTCCCTTAGGTAGTATATGTCTAGGGATACTAACCCGGTTAATGTCGGGGAGAGACGACATGAAGGACTCCCAATCTCGCAGCAAACGGCCCGAGAGGGGCTCATCCCACGACACTTCGGCTGACCAAAGTTCCTGTAGGAAGCACTTCATCCAAAACACTACGGGACTAATCCAGCCATTTGGGTCAAAGGTACGAGCTACTGTAGACAAAACCAACCGTTTCGTCCAGACCTTGGGGCTTGGCAGCTCCAATCGATAGGTGAACGTGTCCTGGACAGGTCTGTATTGCACTCCCAAAACAGACAGTAAATCTGGAGTGTTGGCATTCTCAAAAATATGAGGCTCCTGCTGGTGGTCGTCTGGCAAGTCACACAAAAGCTGAGGTGAGTTGGACATCCACTTCCTCAGTTCATAACCACCAGCCCCGAGAAGAGCAATTAGTTCATCTCGCAAAATCAAGGCTTCCTCGACACTAGAGGAGCCCGTACAAATATCATCAACAAATGCATCCTCCTTGAGAACCAAGGATGCGCGAGGGTATCGTAATCGTTCACGTTCAGCGAGTTCCACAAGTGAGCGAATTGCCACAAAGGGGCTCGAACGCAAACCGTATGTATTGGTGTTCAGCTCGTAGACCAGCATGGGATCCCTGGGATCCTCCCTCCATAATATGAGCTGATATCGTCTATCGTCCGGGTGAATCACAGTCTGCCCAAACATCATCCGGATATCGGTCACAAAGACGAC
Source organism: Schoenobius gigantellus (assembly GCA_963935595.1). NCBI lineage: Eukaryota > Metazoa > Arthropoda > Insecta > Lepidoptera > Crambidae > Schoenobius > Schoenobius gigantellus. Next base: position 22,457,365 of record OZ012553.1, on the reverse strand, counting down.
GGCATGGCGACGGAAGTTGGTCAATACATCACCCACCTCGTGGTGCAACTTCGGTCCAGCATGCAGACATTGATTCAGCGAAACTCCGGTAGACGTAGGAGCTGACCCATCAAAAACAACGCGTATCTTCCCGGTGGAAGGTTTCAAAACCGCGTGGTGAGGAAGAAAATTATGTTCCTCGTTTCGCCAGTCCAGTCGCGAGACCGACATGTGCCCCAGTTGCTCATATTCTCGCATGAAGTCGACATACTTCTGTTTGAGGTCGGAGTTCCTACTCATACGACGCTCCATGGACAGCAGCCGCTTCTCGGCCAACGGCCGGGAGCTGCCAAGTGAGGGGCGAACTGACAAAAAGGGCAAACGAGTGATCAGCCGTCCCGAGTGAAGGCGACCTGTATTGTTCTGGTAGAACAACTCACACTCCTCGTCCAAGGGGTTCACTCGCTTCACGGTAGGTGGCTCTTCCACCTCCCAAAACCGTTGAAGGACATCCGATAAGGTGGAGCTAACAGTTATGTAACTGTCCACCGATGGAGATGGTGGGTTATGCCTAACTGGTCCCATCACTACAAACCCAAGCGATGTAGATAAGGCTACCAGCCCACCCTTCTGTAACTCTCTCCTCTTCCCACAATACACGCGGCCTAGAACATCGGCACCGAGCAATAAGTGAATCGGACCGGTTCGGTGGAAGGAAGGGTCAGCCGAGGTCAATCCTGATGTCGCATCAACGACAGCGCGCGAAACGTGCTGTTGCGGAAGCTGACCAACAACCTTCTCATAAACAATCGCGGTAGCGCCAATTTTGGGCGCTGAAGAGAAGTGGGGGGAGAAGGAGAACAAAACCTGACCGATCGGATCCGGGATCCGCAGGTCTCCGATTCCTCGTACCGATTCAAGGTATGGAGATGTGTTCAAACTCAACTGCCGGACCAGACAGCTGGAGGCAATGCAACCCTGAGCTCCCGTATCCAAAAGGGCGCGAACTAAAACAAAGGTGCCCCTCGGGCCCCACACCTGTACGGAGGCTGTTGGTAACAGCACCTGCTCCTGTGGGGGGGTTGCAGCCGACAGTTGGTTTAGTGAAAATCCTCCCGCATTCCCCGCAACGGGGGGGAAGGGGGGTCCGAAGAAAAATGCGTGCGCGGCGGAGGAATAGGGCGCTCAAGGCGCTCGAGCGGGTCCCAATCCGGCCCGTACACACCCCGACCAAAGCTGCATCGGGGGGCCGGGCGGTGCCCATGATGGGCGAAAGTTGGGGGAGCCCGCGATAAACGAGGTCTCTCCATCAGAGGGGGAGAGAAGCGTATCGGCTCCCGGCGTGGCTCCCTAATTACCGCGGCCCAATCCCGCGGTGGCGCCTCATAAGCGGCGCGTCGATCCCCCCCGCCCGTAGGGGGGGTGGGGCGCCCAATCCTCTCACTGGAGGGGGGGCGCCTGTCCAATCTCCGCGGAGGGGTGGCACGCCCCTCCGATCTCCTCGGAGAGGTGGGTGACCTAGGAGGGCCCCCGCCCGTGTGCGAGTCCCTCTCTCTCACCACCTCACGAGTGTCTCTATTGTTGAAGCACAAAAGGGGGTGATGGGCCCCTCCACAACAGTGGCAATCTCGTGGGTGGGGGCAAGCCGATGCCATATGGGCCCCCAGGCAGCGGTAGCACCAATTCCGCTGCTTGGCCATATTCCTACGCCCCTCGGTGCGTAGGCCAACAAATTTGGGACAGACCGGCAAACGATGGCCATCCCGCTTGCAACACTTGCAAGGCATCGGCCTCTCCCTGTGTGGAGAGTTCTGCCGCACTGCAGTATACTGCTTGTACGGGCGGCGCTCTCTCCGTGGCGCTGCCCGGGTCGCCTCATAGCGACCTGTACTCGGTCCCGGTATAGGAGCCAGATCCAAGTGGTCGGTCATCCGACACTCATCCTCCAAAAATCTGAGGAGATCCGAGAAGGGGGGGAGGTACGAGGCACTATTGCCCCCGTACCTTTGTTCGAAATTAAATTCAAGTATAAGTTTACAACTTAACAAACAAAATAGTCAAGGGCAGAACAAAGATATGAAAAAACAAACCAAAATCAAATATAGGTAAATGCTAGAACTTAACTAGAACAACAAAGGCATTTAACCCCAATTTTTCATATACAATGACAATTAGTTAAGGAGATCGGTCCACAAATGAGCTGGTAGTCGGTTTAAAATCAGCAATCAAAACCAATTAATATGTATTGCCCGTTTGGACAACCAACAAGATTACAATATTAATTGTACAATACTAATCAAATACTCAAATCTAAGAACCACGCTCTGCTACCAAGAGATGGTGGTGCCCCAAGTAGACTCCACCACGTCGGCGTTTCACCGAGTAAGGAATTTTGGGTTGATTGCTGATGCCCTACTACCCGCTCATAAAAAGCATTGTGGCTTACCCCGATTCCCGTTGTCTCCGTCCGTCTCCTCCGTAGCCGGTGGACTTCCTGAGCTAGCTCGAAGGAAGTCGCGGCTCCCGAAGTTCTGCAGTGGATCCACCGGTGGAGACCGGAGCACTACAAAGGCCTATTAGGCCACCACGACTCACACACGCGATTTTGACACACAAACACAAAGCGGGCTTTCGCACCCCGATATTAGGTGCGCCGCGCAAATCACTCTTTGCTTGAATATTGTGTATTATATTTTATGGATGCCCGGACATCATCCTAACCACAAATTATGACATTTCGACTCGACTCAACTGACATATCACATGCGGCCGGCCGCCAAAAAAGCTGTCACTGCACAGACTAGAATGCAGTGCCGCCACTCGCTCTTCCTCGAGCGTGAACATATACCTTTTTAGCCTTTTCTGTGTTCTGTGATAGTTAAGATCTAGTTTAGTACGTACGTAGACACATGACAACCCACTAGATTTTACAAGTTGCTTAACATCTCTCTTCTCTTTGTCACGGAACATCACTTTTTCCAAAGTTTCTCTGGCTTTTTCATGGACGTGTTGCTATATTAAGGCAATATGCAATATTAAGACATAGTTGATTGTCATAATAACAAACATCAATCGGATGCCAATTAAGTAAAAAACAACAATTACCAAGCGTAGGCACGGGCGCAGAGTATCGCGACAACGGCCCGCTGGCAGTCACGGGGCCTGTGACGTCACGCTCTCTTGCCGCGACTTTTAACCGAGTGGCGCTTTCATTTAATCGCTACTCACTAATTTTTGGTCGTATAAAAAACTAATTATACCAATGTTCAGGATTTTTTACGGACTATAATTCTACATTCAAAACTAAAAACCGCGTTGATCCTCATTACATATGTTGATAAAAAATGCTATGCAATAGCTTTACCGCGGCAGTCCCCGAGTGCCACTTTAATTTTTTTTTTCACATTTCACCAGTTCGATTCCCGGCTCTAGCAGGTTATTTTTCAAAAATGTTTAAATGCAGTTTTAATTATTTTTTAAAATGAAGGAATGTTTCCTTTCAGTATCAATATTAAGGGTACCTTTTCTCCAACCGCGGTCTTTTTCCACCTTGTATATATATATATATTTGAAAAAGAACATACAAATATACATATATACATAAATACACGCTATAATATACAGATGATGACAATGCGATTGCTAAGGCGGATTTAATAGTAGCGATTGAAAGTGCTGCCTCAGCCTATATTTAAAGCAAGGCACGGAAGGACTCTGTTGAACTAGAGAGGGCAGGTGGTTCCACATTTGGGCTGCACGAAAGCTAAATGAGTGTAGAAAAAAGTTTGTATTACGCTTGGGGAGGTCTAGCGTTTCAGAGTAGCATGGGCGTAGGGAACGAGAGGGGGGAGGCAGTATATGAAACCGTGAACGGAGGTACTGTGGGGAACTAGGATCTCTTAAGGATTTTGAACAGAGTTGTTAAAATGTGCATATTACGACGTTCACGGATCGGAAGCCATTTTAGCTCGGAACGATAGTAGGAAATACGATCGAATTTGCGAAGACCAAAAATAAATCTTATAGTCAGATTAAGCTATTTATAAAGAATATTTATATAAATCAAATTGATAAATAAATATATTTTAGCTAGCATTATACCTAGTACATAGTTTACTTAAGTCTTAAGATTTTTTAAATCTGGTTTTTGTTTCGTGTTTTTTAAGTTAGTACGAGTATAATGTTCAAAATAAAATACAAATAATGTTACTACATTTTAACTACATGTAATACATGAACTAAATCACTACAAAGTAAAAGTTTTGGTTATGCGGTAGTCAGTGAGTTAATCACTGACCACTTAGCTTCCTAGCACAATATCAGAGAAGAGCACTCTAAAAGCGACGCACAATGTTAATATAAAACCATCTAAGTAAAAGCGCAACGTGTCGATAATTACGTAATATATAAAAAATTTCCATTGGGTGCACAGCACACCTGAAATAAATCATTAATAAGAAACATGGCCCCAGATCCCAATTCTCATTAATACAAGTGACTGTGAGCGAAGTTGCTTTACCGGGCTGACAACACGGCGCTCCCCCCCAGGGGCTATTGCTTTACCGGGCTGACAACACGGCGCTCCCCCCCAGGGGCTATTGCTTTACCGGGCTGACAACACGGCGCTCCCCCCCAGGGGCTATTCCCAGATATTGTCGTGTTTAGAGCACACTGTGAACGCTATATTTTGATACATTACTTAAGGGATGCCCCGCTAACTAACAGCGCCGCTGATATAATTTAATAATATCTGTATCAAGTCTAATTTGAAAAAAAAGACACGTAATTCAGAATTATTACATGGGACTGTTATTGAAATGATGACTTGAAACACATACAATAGATAGGATGTAATTAAGGACAGTTTATACTTTGCGCTTTTCTTTTACAAGGCACAATTAATTAAAAAAGAAGCTTTCGTGTATTCACTCTATACACCGCCTCTCCACCACACTCTATGCAATACACCTATAAAAAATAAAATTTCTAATAGTTTGCTTTGAAAAAATCGCCAAAGCTATATACAGATTCTTGAGACAATTAGGTAATGCCGTTGTCAAGTAAACCATAGGCACTACCTCAGTTTGCATGTGTAGGTACATCAGAGTAAATTATTCACCTTCCTCAAACAACAAATCAAACAAAAATTCTTTTGAAGCAAATTTAAATTAAAAACGACGGAGAGCTTTAGTACAGCAACTTTTTTTACAAGTTGTAGATAAAACTGCCATTTATTTTCGTTTCCGCTATGATCCTTTTTATGGAGTTTATGGTTTCGTTGCTGTGACTTTCGAGCCATTTACCCTTAGTTCTGCAGAAATCCAAAGAAAAGATAAGCTTATGGACTGCGGGTTTCTATGGAGTATTAATTTTAAGGAACAACGGAAGCATTTCCATAGTAAAAAAAATGTTATATAAAGTTTCACCACACTGAGCAGAAGCTAAATATTCAAAATAACCACTTAATGATTTCCAATCAATGATATCCTTGCCTTGGTACAATTTTTAACCGACTTCAAAAAAGGAGGAGGTTCTCAATTCGATGCGTGTTTTTTGTGTATGTTACGCGATTACGCCGCCAATTGTGAACCGATTTTCAAAATTCATTTTGTAATCGATAGAGTATACTCCTAGGGTGGTCCCAAGGTCACCTAAGTCGGGATCTGATTATGGGATCCCATGAAAATCAATGGAAACGCAAATTTCACTAAAAAGATTTCAGTCACTAAAATGTTAAAAATAAAAAGTATTTTACAAAAAATAAAAACCGACTTCAAAAACACTGAAAAGTTAAAACTAATATAAGAATAGGTACAGACAACATCACACTTTTATATTGAAGTCGGTGACAAATTTTAAGACTTTCTAGGAGATCATCGTTTGTCACCGACTTCAATGTAGAAGTGTGATATTGTCTGTACCTATTCTTATATTATTTTTAACTTTTCAGTGTTTTTGAAGTCGGTTTTTATTTTTTTAAAGAAATCCTTACGCAATTAGGACAAAGTACATACTCAGCACCTCGACGCACGCGTTCTTTAAACATTAATAGCTGCCCTTACTCACAGTTACTTATCAAGCAAGCCACGAAACACCGTGCACGCACCCGTCAAGACCCGGCCTGGAAAACAAATTGGACTGGCCCGTTTTGGATTATTCCGGATGCCCTGGAAACATATTGCCCGGATATTTATCACTCACGAGAATGTTCAAGCTCCAGATAAGAACTAAAGCGTTTGCGAGTTCGTTTCAATTTCATTTTTATAATATACAAAATCAAAATATGAAATCATTTTTTGTGGACATTTCAAATATTTTTTGGTGAACTTTTGTTACCTCATTTTACGTAATGTAACAGGTAAAGTGTCGGTGTAAAAATACTTATTACTTTCAAGTCAACCATGTATTATTTTGAATTTGTACAAAGGCATACCTATCAAACTTCGAATTCAACGTAGGCTTCTCAATACTACAATGAGACCAATAAGTTTGACCATTAACAGTTTTTAAGATTAAAGCTAACTTTTAAAGAACGCGAACTTTAAAAAGTAGAAATTCTTCTTCCTTTCTTTTTACATGTCACGAGAATTATTTTTGCAATACACCTAAATTCGTTTTACACATCTATTAAAGTACACTGGCCTTAAAACTGACCTAAAATCATGTACATAAATCTGACTAAGACATAAATAAAAACAAACGAAATATTGTGTAACGTTAACAAGGGATTTCGCCTTTGTAAGCATGAACAAACTCCAACTTATTGACGAGTCGCCGATCCCTTTCCAACCTATCCGGAAAACGAGATAAGTGAGCCGGCTATGTGGTCGCCGCGCGTAAGGGTTATCCGACCTAACACCCCATTACGTTCTAAGCCAACCGATTTTTTTACAGTTTTGTCAATCGAAAATAAAGGGGTAAATCGAACCTTTTTACGTATACGCTATTAACAATCGTATTGCGAAAGAAAATTATTGTTACTATTTCACGAACATCGACATGCTGATTCAAATTCAAATCTTATTAAAACGAAAATAATAATTCCAAATGTACATAATTATATCCAGTGTATTAAATTATCTTCAGAATCAAATTACGGGAAAAGACAACTAAAGATAAATTATTTTCGGCCTATTTTGAAAAAAAAGACTATTTTAAAATTATAAATAACAGTAACAACATATTTCAAGAAGGCAGTTAAAAAATAAATGAATGACTCAAACATAATGAGATATAAATTTACGGTTCAAAAGAGCTTTTTACTATGTATAATTTGAAAAAATATTATTTTCATGCTGATACGCAATAGATACGCTGATTTCATTTTTTTGTCGCGTTTTCAACAATAGAACGTTTTAACGTTTAATACGATTCTGAATGTGGTATTTATTGATTCAAATGTTTTCTACTTCAAAAAAAAAGCATGTTACAATCTGCCCAGAAATGTTCGTACTAATGATTATATTCGTAAATAACGAAGCCATACCTCACTGCATTACTAATTGCTAAGGATCGTAATTCTCTCAAGGGATCAGTTATCCTGAATTATATTGTACCGTTTGAGTCTAATCTTAAGGTAATAAAATGCGTAAGGAGATGAAAATAGATTTAGATCCACGCGAATAATACGAACTATTAGTCGCTACTAATTAGAAACTACGGACTAGAAGTACCTAAGTTTTGCGGTTTATATTATAGATAGAATATACGGCGTCTTAGAGCATCTAACTAATTAATAACTTGGACTGGCGTAATTTTTAAGACTATAGTTTATTTTCTTATTGCAACTAAGTTGGCAAACAAGCAAACGACCAACCTGATGGTAAGTATATAACTGTTTTGATATATGTTTTTTTTTATTATTTCGGTACATCTACCACATTGTTTCTCTGCATCACCCAAAGGTTGACTGGCAGAAAATGCCTCAGGCATTAAGTCCGCCTCTGTACTACAATAATTGTACATAAAGTCTTAATAAAAAAATAAAAATAAGTGGTAAGCAATCACCTATAATACATTACGTGTGGCTCCTGTGAGATTCGCAACAAAACTGCAACCCCCACAAGAAACACAGTCATCATCATCATCACAATCACTCATCATCACAATAACAAACTAATCAATAAAAAAAACAAAAAAGTAATAAAAAATTATTTTACAAAAAATAAAAACCGACTTCAAAACAGTTAAAAATAATATAAGAATAGGCACAGACAACATCACACTTATACATACACGGTGTTTCATGCTAACCAATAAATAATCAAACATACACGGTGTTTCATGCTAACCAATAAATAATCAATGCGTTATCTAAAACTAATTATTAAATTGTGTTTACCTGTAATGTCATTCACCAACAACCCAAAATTTTCATGTATATCATAGACATGATGTTGATACTATGATTTACATGAAAATTTTGGGTTGAATGACATTACGGGTTAACACAATTTAATAATTAGTTTTAGATAACGCATTGATTATTTATTGGTTACTAAGAAACACCGTGTATATCGAAGTCGGTGCCAAACGATGATCCCCTAGAAAATCTTAAAATTTGTCACCGACTTCAATATATAAGTGTGATGTTGTCTGTGCCTATTCTTATATTATTTTTAAGTTTTTGATGTCGGTTTTTATTTTTTGTAAAATATATTTTTATTTGTAACTAACATTTTTTTGAAGTCGGTTAAATAGTCGTTTAAAATTCTATATCTCAAAAACTACTGAACCGACTTTGATGAAACTTGCAGTATTCCCTAAGTTGAACAATACCTAGTAACAAAAAAAGAATTACTTATACCGGAGATATGCGAACACAAAAAAAAACATACATACATACACTTTTGAAATTTGGCACATTTGTTCAGACGCTGATATACTCGTAGACTAACATATACGAAAACTGGGCAGTTCTGGAAGTATTACATACATACGGGTCGAATTGATAACCTCCTTTTTTGAAGTCGGTTAAAAACATAAATTGAAATAAACAAAAAAGCATTTAAAGTCAAAGATCTAACGCATAGACCAATAATTATACTGACTTATACGAAGTAGGGAAATTAAAGATCTCATGTTTTTATGTAATGCATGCGACAGATGGATGGATGAAAAAATTTGAATTTGAGAATAAAGTTTCACTTTAATACTATCTACTAAACTAAGCTAACTCGTTGACATACACTTCATTAACAAACAATTAAAACCCATTCTGCAAAATACAAGTAGGTACACATACAATATAAGTAATACAGTTCAAGATTACAAATTAAAAATAAAATAAATTATGGTGCAGTATTTGCAAACATAATAAAGCTACTTGACGACAAAGCTCAAACGATTTCCTCATAAAGTACTGTTCCATAAAAAAGGTCGCATAAATATAAGTATTGTCGCAGTTCCCGTAGCAACTACATAGTTCGAAACATTTTATGAAAAGGTACAAGGGGTGGTTGTGAAAAGGAAACACGTTTGTTATTTTGTGTTAAAATAATAGGTTGGGGAAAAAGTTTCTTCGCATTTTTTAAGAAAATTCAAAACATTTTTTAATATAGTTTATTTACATTTAACTAAAGTATGTAGGTACCATTTTGTTCGATAACTTTTTGCCATCTTGTAGGTAGGGACATGATCCCATTGCTATAGAAATTTTGGGACTTCTGGTCAAAATACCGCGACAAGTGGTTTTGGCAGTCCTCTCGTGATGTTAACCTGACACTGCCTAAAGAATTCTGAAGAGACCGAAACAGGTGGAAATCTGAAGGTGCAAGGTCAGGACTATACGGCGGATGCATTAACACCTCCCAGCCAAACTCTCTTAATTTTTGCTGAGTGGCTAAAGATGTGTGAGGTCTAGCGTTATCATGATGAAAAACCACACCCCTTCTGTTGATTAATTCCGGCCGCTTTCTCTCAACTTCTTGCTTTAATCTCATCAGTTGTTCGCAGTAGAGTTCAGAATCGATGGTCCTGCCTGGTGGTAACAGCTCATAATGAATAATGCCCTTCCAATCCCACCACACACACAGCATCACCTTGTTGCGAGTTAACCCGGGTTTCGCCACAGTCTGTGAAGCCTGACCGGCCTTTGACCAAGACCTTTTTCGCACGTTCTTGTCGTACGTGATCCACTTTTCATCACCAGTTATCAGCTTCTTCAAAAATGGTTCGGTTTCATTACGTCGTAATAAAGAATCACAAATGAGTACACGGTTCATTAGGTTTCTTTCAGTGAGCTCGTGAGGTACCCAAATGTCGAGCTTTTTTGTGTACCCAGTTTTTTTCAAATGCGCCAAAACTATTTTGTGGTCAATTCCCAGTTCTTCAGCTACGTCGTAACTACTGACATGCCGATCTTGCTCCACTTTTTCAAAAATGGCATCCATTTTATCTGTAATAGGGCGACCAGAGCGACGTGCATCTTTGACATCAAAATTTCCGGATTGAAAACGCTTAAACCAAATTTGTGCTACTCTCACAGACACTGCACTAGGTCCATAAACATCGCAAATTTTTTTCGCGGCTTGCGTTGCATTTTTACCTTTTTTGTAGTAAAATTTTAAAATGTATCGAATTTCTTCATTAGATTCACTCATCTTGGCGGTACGAAAAACAAATGAAAATCACACATTTTCCTAATTTGAATTTGGAATTATGTTCTTTAAAATTTAAACTTTCAATGATACCAAAACCAGCCAGATACAAATAGTATAGCCAAAGAGATTTTATTACAAGTTTATACATACTATAATGCGAAAAGACTTTTTCCCCAACCATATTCTCGTTCACATTCTCTTTAGTTTGTTTTTTTTTTCTTTATAAGAATGACGCCCCTACCTATTTATCCAGTCAAATAGTTGTCAAGTAAAACAAAACGTTAAAGTGAGAGGAAATATCTTTTTAGGTATATGTATGGCGTCAAAGCAAGGTAAGCTATGAAACTCTTCGATGTGCTAATAAGTGAGTATGTAGTCTTTTATATCAAATGTATTAGTTTTGCATTTGTTATAATTGATATCTTTTCAGTTACAGCCTTCATTGTTTTTTATCCCTATTTTATCTTTTGCGACTGGCATTTAAATCAGTCTGAAGCGTGTATCGCATAATTGCCCGCTGTATCTCGGCGTGAATATCGAGACAAAATACGTATATCCGCTCCTCTATCTTCTTTTAAGGTCTGTGCAATTTCAGGCAATGTTTTCAACAAAATTAAAATAATTCGCCTTTCTAGAGATATATTTCTCTTCGAGACCGTGTATAAACCGAGAAACACATAAGACCACCAGGGTGACTACGAGTACCTAAAAATATCAATGAGGCATACCGAAATCATTGACCCATTAACAAATGAACGTCGGATCTACACAACATCCAAGAAATATGTGTCCTTTTCTAGTACAGTTGCTCCAGAAGTGATGGTGCCACTTATCATTCAAATTACATTTAAGTATTCAAAAATTAAAAACCTTAAAAGCAGTCTTTCAAAACTTGGTTGAATGAGTTTATGAATGACTGTTGGCTATCGTACGCCAAAGAATACGTTTACTTGTAAATAAGATACGAAGATTTATTTTTCTTTAATTTTAATACAGAAAATTTAAACTTTTGTTTCATTAATAACGAGCATTCAGAACGATCATTAAAAACGAACGGACAGACATTTGACTTTCTTATGCACTTACACGAAAAACTACCATTCTTTGTAGTTTTCTAATTTTACTAAAAAAACTAAACTTTCCGGGAATACCTTGGAAATTTGGATTTAATATAAATAAAAAGTTGAAACTTTTAATGCATTTGATAAATATCATAATCAAATGATTTTGCTCTAACTTTTAAATCCTTTCTATCCTTTTTCCTTCATGTATTATTTACATGGGCCCTATTCCCTTTCCGCTGGGACACTTTTGACATATTCTGAGTGCTGACGCGACGTACATACATTAATTTATAGGTCAATGAACTAGAACATCTTAGGCGTCTACCGTCTAAGCCAACATTTTACAGGCGTTATACCATAAAATTGATGTTAGAGAAATTTCTTTCATGGACAGATTTCGCTTAGAAGAAAAATAATATCGATAAAGGTTGATTAAATGTTATTATACCACGACGTTGCATCCTCGAGATTTATATATTAACCAGGTAGTCCACTTTCCAATGTACCGGGCACCAAGCACAATTTTAGAGCGAAGACATAAAAATAAAAATATAGGTAGGTAGTTTTAGTATTATTCACCCGCTTGCGCGATGTTACGTCGCTTGACTCATTCGCTTTCTTTGTGCGGGCATCACAGCATCGGAATATTAAAGATCAAAGTTTTATTATTTTATAACTTTATTTTTAGTGTGTTGTGTAGTTGTTATAGATATCAATATGTGTAAATGAAAACGTAAGTATTCTAAGCAATATATTAAGGAAAAGATTCGTAAACTAGAGAAACGTTTGCGTCACCGCCGCCGCCGCTGCGAGCATTTTGATGGTGCTGGAAGTACCTATGTAAGTTTAAATTATAAGTGTTTATTGTTTATTATATTGTACTATTTTTTCGACACGTTCTCATCTTTGCATTTCGTTCGTTTAAAGCAAAACTTTATTTCGTGTTTGTTCATATCAGTAGATATGAACAATTTCCAGATATGATTATATTTAGCTCACTAATTAATTTCATTTTGAAATTTATTGAGCAACAAAAAGAGCCTTGCTATTTGCGCATTGCCTAACGTTACTGTTTAATTAGAAAATATTCTGTATACAGTGTTAAATAAAATGGTATCCGCAGAATACCAGCGTCAAAGCACTCTGTGCCTCTGAATGCGGGGCCTATTTGGCCTAAAATCTATCTGAATATATATTTATATTTTTTTGTTACATTGTGTGTTGTATTTTTTGTACCAAATAAACGTCTATTCAAGCAATAATTCATAATTACTAAAGAACCGTGAATCGGCACTTTGAAACACGCCTTGTACACGTGTTTAAGTGTTATTATTTCTTTATATTTATAGAACAGTGTGCCTTGGAACTATGATGCGATTATAGTCACGCACAGTACTACGATGCGATTGTAGTCATGTTTTTTGGTCAGATTTATTGGTACCGTGACGCGATCACGGTCTCGATCACAACACTTCGTGTCATGATGCGATAATGACCTAGCTTATTTTTTCAACAGAATGTTATTATTTCTTTATATTTTATAGAACTGTGTGCCTTGGAACTATGATGCGATTATAGACACACACAGTACTACAATGCGATTGTAGTCATGGTTTTTGGTCATATTTATTAGTACCGTGACGCGATTACGGTCTCGATCACAGCACTTCCTGTCATGATGCGATCATGACCTAGCTTATTTTTGAAAGAATGTTATTATTTCTTTATATTTTATAGAACAGTGTGCCTTGGTACTATGACGAGATTATAGTCACGCACAGTACTACGACGCGATTGTAGTCATGTTTTTTGGTCATATTTATTAGTACCGTGACGCGATTACGGTCTCGACCACAGCACTTCCTGTCATGGTGTGAGCATGACCTAGGTTATTTATTCAACGGAATGTTATTATTTCTTTATTTTTTAATAGAACAGTGTGCCTTTATACTATGATGCGATCATAGTCGCGCACAGTACTACCACAATATAGAGAAAGGTACTACGATGCGATTGTAGTCATGTTTTTTGGTCATATATTTTAGTACACAGGCTGAGGATAGCCTCGCAGAATATGACTCGCCTCGCAGAATATTACTAATGTTACTCGCCGACAAACTACTTCGTAGTTTTGTGTTTATGTTTATAATAGTACATTTTGTTAAATAAAATAAAATAAAAATCTATGGAGAGGATGAATTGGCTTCAGTGTGTTATCATACATCCCATATGTTCAGTCAGTGGTTCATGTGACTGAAACTTGTAATGAGTGACAACCTAGTAATGTACAGGTGATGATATCAGAAGCATCAGCCAAGTGTCCCATACCACCCACTAGCTCTCAGGTACGTGTAAATGATGTTAACCCTCCAGCAACCAATTTATTTGAGAATATTTTAGAGGTCTTAGGGACCTCAAAAGGGAAACACGAGCTTTTGGGAACAAAAATCCAGGATGAAATCTCTGAACGTTGGGGTCATATATTGTGCGGAGGCTTAAATAAGGATTAAAAGAAAGAGTTAGAGGGCAACATCTTCATACCTGAAAACTTTCAATTAGTTAAAACACCCAAATCGAATCACTCAAAGAAATCAGCTTATATTGGACCTTCATTATAAAAACACGCTTAATCGAAGGAAATTAATAATGTATTCATTAGATTATAAGTTTAAAAAGATATTGCACGTGTACCAAGTGATTCATTTCTCTTTGGCGGGAATCTCACTAATAAAATTAAAGCATCGAAGTTGGCAGAAATATCGACTCCAAATCAAGAAAGTTCCAGCGGCGAGTACTTCTTCTTCTAATAGGCCTTCAGTCAGCCAGCAGGGAAACTGCAAAGCTCCACCGCGTCAAATGCCACGCACGCAGAGACGTGGTTAGGCGTGGAGTCACTCGTACCATTAGTCTGCGAGGAAAGCACCTGCCCCCCAACCATGATCGCCCAAAACAATATTAAAACCGCGCTGAGAGCGGGATGGCGCTATACGCAGCAAGAGCGGTGTCTCCTTTTCAATATTGTTTTAACCTTGCTATAAGCGATCATGGTAAGGCCCCAGTAGTAGATCGATATCAGACAACGAAGTCTCGACCAAAGGCGCCGATCAAAACATAATAAAAAAAAAAAAACTTATTATTATTTTGGTACTTAAATGAAAATATTTTATTCACACCTAAAAAAAAATACAATCGATCCAGTTCTCTTATGAGTTGTAACGGGTAAAACGGATTACAAATTTCTTTTTAAGAAACCGAATCTCAAAGATGTTTAAGTTTCAAAGATGACCTATAAGTTCACGTTTTTCACAGTCAAATATTGTGACATTACGTTATGAAATTAAGAAGTTATACTAAATGAGAGCAGTAAGATGATGCAATGATGAATTAGATCAATTTATATATAAACTAACTAACATAATATTTCCCACCTGTAATGCTCTTTTCTTGCTAATTGTCAAAATTTGGGAAAAGAAAACAAATTTAATCCTTGACTTATTGAAATAATAAGCTTTATATGTTTAAATACAGTTTCCTTATGCATAAGCATAAGAGAACAATACAATCATAAGCCAGCCATCATAATAATAGTCAGATACAATCATATCCTTAGAGTTGTAAGTTAAATTAAAGAGAATCAGGTACCTATATTATAATAGATACAGAAATCTATACAATCAAAGGGCAGAATGGTTCGGGATTTTTTATCAATCTCGGTATCAAACTAATATATCTAAAAATTGGGTACAAATCTGGGTAATGGAATACCTACACCAAATGAAAATGTTTTGTTTCTTTTTTTTAAGATTAGCCTTCCCCGTAACGGTGGTTAGTGGATCGTACCTTCGACTTTAAGTTCTTGCGATCACGGGTCAATGATACTGTACTCCAATTCCTTAGATTTTATATGTTTTAGATATGTAATTCCACAGAATTCTTCCTTGTTATACTAGTTGTTTCTTAGTTCCTCCACTGAAAAACCAGACAGCCAAGCCTTAAGGGAACTGCCCTGGAGATTCATAGTACAGTGTTGGGTTAAATATATGTAACATGTCTATGATCATATGGCCCGGGGCTCTCACACTGGGCTTTACAAACATATTTTTTAATAAATTGTTATATTTTGTTATTTGTTGGATTATAAAAATAACATATGGAGGAGAGAGCACCTATTTTGTGTACAACTACTACCATTAATTCAAAGAAAATAGCCTTTGTGAGTTATTTGCCAAGGAGTAATCTGAAACTTTCTATGGTGAAAATCTAGAATATTTATAACATGAAATCTGTAAATATTGTTCATTAATCCACCAAGATGCCGCTTACTATCAGGTTTTTTTATGAAATAGGGGATGTAAAAGACGGATTTTGGGAATATATTATGTGTTTGAAAAAAAAAAATATCCTACCTACCAAAAAACTTAATAAAATCTGTTCTAAATCAAAAAGAAAATTCAAGTAATTAAGATATACCTAAGGTACCTTGGTAATTAGCGTAAGTACTTAAATTATTATTACAAATTGATGAATCATTCGGAGAATCCTTATTATTTATAGCTAAATATGTATTGCGTGTCCTGCCTGAGCCTTGATCTCGAGCTGGAAACGGAACCTCGAAGGTCGCGTGCACTTGATATGTTCCAACGAAACTATTTCGTAATTTTTCTTGAATAAAATGAAAAGCAGGAGAAATGATATACTTCGATTATAACTAGGGATTGATTTTTCTAAGGTCAAGGTTGGTAAAGGAATCACACCCATAATACCCCAACCAGTTACACCACCTATGAAACTCTTGTTATGAACTATCAATTTAGATGTCTATTTTTTAGCCACTATGCATTAATCGTCGAAACATTATCTTAGATTTAAATTTGAGCAAATAACTTAAGAATTTCAATGTCTTCCCTTTGCACTTGCTTCAGCTTCATACATTTTCACTAAGCTTTTGAAACCCATATTATCTTATCTTAGAAGTCTAGTTTACTATTATAAATTATTTAGGTGATTTTCTGTGCCTTGGAAATTCTTATCAAGATTCTATCAAGTGTCTATCATGCGTAATAAAACTCTTATTCACTGATTTAGATTTTGTTATAAATTATAAAAAAAAGTCAACATATACCGAATTAACGACAAACTTTCTTTTTTCTCTCACTTCTAATCAAAAATTTCTCAAAATACTCTAAACATCCTACCTGGTTAATATATAAATCTCGAGGATGCAACGTCGTGGTATAATTAATGGTTAAACAAACTTACCTTTGTGATGTTTGACCATAATTATACGAGACGTTGCATCCGAAGAGATTTATACTCCCTCCCTACCCATTATTTGCTGTGTTGCAAATAAATACCCAATGTTTTTGAGAAATTTTGCTCTAAAGGAATGAGTCAAGCGACGTAACATCGCGCAAGCGGGTGAATAATACTAAAACTACCTACCTATATTTTTATTTTTATGTCTTCGCTCTAAAATTGTGCTTGGTGCCCGGTACATTGGAAAGTGGACTACCTGGTTAATATATAAATCTCTTCGGATGCAACGTCTCGTATAATTATGGTCAAACATCACAAAGGTAAGTTTGTTTAACCATTAATTATACTAGCTTGTCGTTATTATATTAGTAGTTATTATACTAGTCGGTGGCGCAGTGGACTCGGCACTTGCCTTCCAATCGGGGGGTCAGGGTTCGAGACCCGCCATGTACCAATGTGTTTTTCATTTCGAATTTCATATGTACATTTGTCTGACGCTCCTACGGTGAAGGAAAACATCGTGAGGCAACCTGCATACATCTGCGAAGAAATTCAAAGGTGTATGTGAAGTCGACCAATCCGCACTGGGCCAGCGTGGTTGACTAAGGCCTAATCACCCTAATATAGGGTAGGCTCGAGCCCCTCGGTGGGGACGTATATGGGCTGTGATGATGATACTAGCTTGCACAATCTGCGTTAATTTTAGTGTTAGCGCCAGTATCGTAATACGCTTTAATAAGCGCGTTAAAAAGAATACCTTAAAACAATAACTAAATCTGCGGAGTTCGCAATAAAAGCTTTTTTAATTATTTGATTTTTTAATGATTTTATACATTGCGTGAAGACAAAAATAACAAATCACTATTCATTGCTACTATGTAGATAAGAGAATAATAATATAATGTAAGAGAATAAAAGCCTAATGCTAAAATTAATATTTTACTATGTTATTGCACAGTTCGATAGCCGAACTATTGGTAGTACTTACTAGATGGAATAAACCAAATATTGGATCATATATAAATACAAATCACAACAAAGAAACTACAAAAAAACTTTTACTTATATGTTTATTTAAACATTTTGATGTAGATCCTTTAAATACAGTCCATTTCAGCAAAATTGGCCAAAGAGATTAATTCTTTAGGTCAGCAGCCCTGAATAGATTGTAGACCTCTTCACTCTAATCGACTTTTCAGGAGTAAGTATAACGTATTTCATGATTTCACTAGCCTTATATGTAAAGGTCCGGGGAATGGAAATTCAAATCTATATTTACGGAATTCACTCATACATGATATTTTACTGCTTTAGTCAAACTATAGACTCAAATTTATTAAGAAATTTTCCATTGCGAGCGTAATGTGTCTTTGTTCTCTGCACAAAAATGCTAATTTGTCATTAGCTCGTGCTGATTGTATTTTGTCTCTGCACATCAAGTAGATATTTTACACATTATAATAATAAAACTTCGCGAGAAATATTTAATATAGTTAGAGATATAAGTAATTTTTGTAATAAGTAAAAAATGTGAAACAATTTCGACGACTTTTACGAGACTTATTATATAATAAAAAAAATATATAATAAGGATTGATAGCGTTGAGAGAACCGTTTTATCAGAGTAGAATCGAATAGTATTATCGTTTGATAAGAGATCGATCTATGAAACGTTGCCGAATGAATGATACGATGCGATAAGTTACATATTCAATGATTGGTAATACAAAACGGAATGAATATAAATGGATAATATTATAGGTAGTAAACTAAGAAATACATCTTCGCCTAAAACACATTTCTTTGTAAGATATAAAAGCAATCAAGTTAGCGAAATCAAATTCAGAGGTTCGGAAAAGGTCGGAGTCCTCTAAATATGAGAAATGACCGCGACCCCAGCCCGAACTTTATCCCTTTGATCCTTAAATTGCAACTCAGTGGACATCATTATTTATAGATTCTAGGCACGCCTCATGAAGTTAATTTAAAGAATTTAAAACTCAAAGTCCTAAGTCATTAGGTACTACAAAGCTTATGACAAATAGTAATTGAATCTATATTTTTCCATAAAAAAATATAGGTAACATAGTTAAATTAAAATAGTTACAGTTACACCATGTAACTAAAAATTATCCACATCAATTAATTAGAAGTTCAAAAATTTTATGTATTTACAGACTTTAATACTATTTTAGACTCAAAAACTATTAACTGAAATAGTTCCTGAGATAGATTTTGATACTATAATATTTTTAAACACGGCCAATTCAAAAGAGTCGAAGTTCAATACCACAAGGTAAGACAAAACTGATAATAATAATGAAAGCAAATGGAGTTTGAAAAAAAAAACAATCCTTATCTACTTGCTAACTGCTTATAATCCTTACAGTGCAATATATTTTAGTAACGTAAAACAAAATATTTTGGCGTAACACTACACATGCGAACGTAAGTATAATGCAGATTGTAATTGATTAGATAAGCGGTTATACGAACATTGCGCTCATTACTCCTCATAAATGCTCACACCTGATTTAAGTACAAGAGATTGCCCTGAGGCGTATAAGGGATAAAGATAATCGCAGGAGCAGCAAGGAAAAATAAATAAGATTTTCATGAATAAATCCGTTTACGTAAACGTTTTCCTTTATCGGCTGCAAGTATTACATTCTAAAGAGAATCATTTCTTTTAAAGTCTTCAAAGATTAATTGAGATAAACTCTCTTAAATCGACCAAATAAATACTCCTTCAGGTGTATCCGTAAGAGTGTGATGTCACATAAATGAAGAGAAACGCGTTGAAGGAGCTTGAACTGATACAAAAGTCTTGGGTCGGCTTTGCACTAAGCCTCGTGAGTTCGGGATAAGTTCGTGATGATAAATAAAACATTCGTCCACGCAATCCGTGATACAGACATGATAGATAAGTTAAAACTTGATATTTCTAAACTTTTGGCATTCAGTGCAAATGTTTCATTTCAGTGTTAGTTTTGCGAGTGATGCAAATGTTGAAAAAAATTACATCGAGCAATGCAAATCAATGCATAATTACAATAAAATGACCCTAACAAATTCCTTAGTGTTTAATTAATGTTAATAAAACGAAGCTTATTCATATCGTTTATATGTATTACACTTTAATCCTTTGCTTACTATGCTAGTCTTTTGTCCTTAATAATACCGACACGAAGAAATAGTTAAATCAATATATCCAGACAGTATTAATATTGTATTAGAAGTGGATATTATATAAGAAGAACGGAACGGAGAGAGACATAGCTCTTTATTTCGGGAAAATATCTAGTTCCCACAGGAAATTGAAACAACGTACTTTTTTCTCTATCTGTAGCGATGCAAACGTTATTAGGGCTCGAAAATATTGTGGATCGGATGTGTTCACTGAATACAATAAATCAATGATAAGGATTGCGTAGACAAATTTATATTTGTATTAAATACGCGTAATGTATTTTATATCATTCCCCCTCTAAAAAGTTTGTTTTATTCACTGAAAATAGTGAATAAAAAGCACTTTTATTCACTATTTTGATGTTTGCATTGAGAACACACAGATATATTCGACCTCCATCTCAATGCCGTACAACCTACTTGCACAAAAAATACTCGATATTAAATGTCTATTTTCGTTTAAATCTTTCTTTTTTTCGTAGTCATGGTATAAAGCATAGTAACTTAACTCTTGAATAAAACGGATTTATACCGAGGGCCATGAATGACTCGCGTCGCTCAGGATTCTAACACTTATCATGAATCACTCCCTACCGTCGTGATTCAGTCGTTAGAATCCTTCACTTGCTCGTGATTCATCTATGACCCTCGCTTTAAATCCGTCCTTTATTCACTAGTTGCATAATATACTATTTTGCCACTGACACTCGACAAAGGGCTCGCGATTCTTCAAAAACAGTGAATAAAACGCTCTTGTTTCACTGAGTGAATAAAAAAATGAATTTGAAACATGTGCGAATATACGGATGAAAAAAGGCAAACGTACTGCAAAGAGGTTGCACACAATCGCTATAAAAACGAACTAAAACCCACCAAAACTCAATAAGTACGTTTCAAAAACTGTTCTAATTTTACAATTAATTTCTAGTTCTTTTGTTTTCTATTGTTCTTTTATGTATTACCCATAATAAAATTTGATTCATAATCACAGTGTAATTAGTTTCTCGCAGTCAATGATAAAAAGTAGAGTACCTAACACGTGAAAAAAAATCATCACGGCTCTTGTATCCCTTGATCCGCTCAGGATTCTATTCTAGAATCCTTCGCTCCTCTCGGGATAGGTACAACTTAGTGCCTCGAAAGGAATTCATCTTTTTTTTACTTTTTGGGTAATCTACTATTGATTACTTTTCATATAAACTTTTATTTTAATAAAAGAATTTTTGTGTTTAAAAAAATGACGTGAAAGAGTGATTGCCTGTCAAACTCTGTAACTTCATCACAAATGTAAAATAGCACTAACCTGTAAGACACTTGCTGTATAGTATAATCCTTACTCCAACATAAAGAGGAAGCAAAGGCCCAGGTGGACATATGAGCATGCAGTGGCTTAAGAAGTTCTTTGTGCAGCCAAACCAAACCTACGCTGACGTTACAAAATCAAATGGTTATAGTGGACAGCTCGATTCTTTTGAAACTTCTACATAGCTTTATTGTAACCACGCTGATACAAATGTAAAGCATTTTCCATCTGTAAAAAACTGGTCAAGTGCGAGTTGCCCTCGCGTACCCAGGGTTCCGTATAAAGGCCAATGTCCATTTTTGACTACAAGTGAACGAACACAATGCCACAAAGAAATTGATTTGCAAATTTAATTCTTAATATTTTAGCAAACTTATACTCAAACAGATTTGTATCAAACAACACTTTTATTTATGAATATAATTTTTATCAGTATACACGGTTATTTTTTTATCACCCTGGAAAATTTTAGGGGTTGCTCGGTAGACGCTAGACAACTCATATCAATAAAAAAACATGTGGTTACATTTTTTTTATTTTATCCGCCAATAATATTAAATTATAGACATTGTTCTTGTTTACTACAAGAAAAAGTAAGATTATGAATGAATAAAGCATTTACTACTACGGGCTTAGGAAAATGCGGCAACGTCGCATTATTAATTCAAGCAACATCAATCTACAACTCCTTTGAAATAAGAGTTATTATTGCACCAGACACTACAATAGTGAAAGACGGAGATAGTCGGCGCCGGCGCCGAGCGCCGGCGGCGGCATTTTGTTGCTTGCCGTCGCTTGTCGGCACGAGCCGGCCGGCTTTAGTTCGCGTTTGACCCCGGCGCGCGTTAACGTATCGCGATGTCGCGCCCGCGCCTGACGCGCGGTAATCGGGAGCATTCGGAATTTCAGTTTCAAATTAACACATCTCGCGAATACGTGACAAAGACCTTAGTCCGGTAGACCGTAGACTTTTACTTGTGGAGTGAAAGAAAGAAAGAAAGAGCACGCACTGCATTTCGAGACGGTAAACACAAACCAAAGTGATATGTTGTGGTCATGTAGGTATAGTTTTAAACGTGCACGACTATGTATGAGTCAGAGGACTTCCTTTAGATTTAGAACTCTTTTGTTATTAGAACTAAAGTTGATTTAAATTGTTTCTTAGGTAGGTAAGTATTTAAAGTTGATTCCAATTTTTTAACTACGCCAAAACATCCTACCATAACCGTAATACCTAACCTACCTAGTACTGTTTGTTTTCTTTAAAAACGTTGTTTTGCCGGTCCTGCCCGTAAAGTAGGAAGGTGAAATTGTTATCAACTCAGTGATGACTTTGAATCGGCGACGTTGTTGCCAGTTCGCGTTCATTCAATGTTTTGCCTACAACTTTACTCAGTGTCCATATCAGTGCAGTTTTTTTTTTTGATATTTTTGATAATAAAAATCTAATTAAACAGGTGAGTAATTTTTTTTATTAATGGTTAAATAATTCTTCTACCGTGTCCTGAAGCTACCCTTAAAATAACCAGGGTGATAAAAAAATAACCGTGTAGGTATATTTTATTTATGCGATCAATAGTAAGACATCTTCTGGCGTAGCGCACGGTACTTTATCCAATAATAATTGCTAGTGTGCGAGAGATCTAAATGCTGCAGTCTGTTAAGTGGAAATACTCGTAAATAAAGTTATAATATTTTTCAGTTTAAATCAGCAATTCAATAATAGGTATGAATTAAAACAAATATGAACTGCTTCTGACTATGATTTTAGTCATTTTGACAAATGGCAACACTAATACGAAAACGAGAAAAAAAATATCTCACGTCATTGTGCTTTGTTTTTCTGCATCGTGAGTGTTATTTTCGTGATTTGTGCAATGCCGACTTTGTTTATTCATAATGGACATCACTCACTCACAATCCCACGGACATCGATTCTCGCTCTCATACTGACTATGGCTCAGCTAAGGACACGGAACGATAGATTGTTTGTTATACATTTTACAAAATTGGTAAGCGCTAGAAAAATCAATTTAAACACTTTGATACTAAATCATGCTCAAATTCAAATGAGACTACTAACTAATTAATTATTGTAATATTTAGTTGTAAATGAATGTTCATCGTTAGTGAAAGTCTCATACAAAATGGACAATCCCCTTTACCTAGAAGAATATAAGTTATATGTACATTATTACGGTTTCAGATATCTTCTTCAACATGTGCTTGAGGTAGATTTAGCTTCTTGACAAATTTCATGGTTCTAGGTCAACGGGAAGTATTTATTATACCCTATAAGTTTTGATTCCCTTGTAAAGTCGCGAAAATATGCGACAGATACGATAGTATCTCTTGATAGTGTTGACCTCCAAGTATTATTTTTTCGTAGCTGAAAGATACCATAGACCCAAAGTATATTTGATATAAAAGTTTTATATCCAAACTCGGTTCCGAAAAAAAGTTCTTGGCAGATAGACAGACAATCGGTACAGAAGTACGGAACCCAAAAAAGGGAGGTAATAGGGAGGTAATATGATAATGATGAACGTTTTTTAAAGTTCCATTATTTTAAAAGCTAGAGACTCTGGTGTTTTCGATAACGCCACACTGTCTTAAAAGAATATTTTCTTTGTTACCATATATTATATAGTCATAACAGCTCATGTACGTCCCCACCAAGGAGCTTGAGCCTACCTTATGTTACGGTATTTAGGTTTTAGTCAACCACGCTGGCCCAGTGCAGATTGGTCGACTTCACATACACCTTTGAATTTCTTCGCAGATGTATGCAGGTTGCCTCACGATATTTCCCTTCACCGTAGGAGCGTCTGAAAAATGTATGTATGAAATTCGAAAAACGAAATACACATTGGTTCTTGACGGTCTCGAACCCCAGACCTCCCGATTGGAAGGCAAGTGACGAGTTTTCCGAAACAGAATTTCCTGAAAACTTGAAAGTTCAATATGGTTTTTCTTGTAAGCTTACTTTGGTTTATTTGAAATGCAATAAGATACTTATTAGTAAAGAATTTTTAAGCAGAGGAAGAGAAATATCAAATTTTGTACACAGAACTCACGTTTTACCAACAATTATATTATTTGACCATATAAGCAATACGAACAAACGTAAAAGTACGTACAAAGTTCGTATTAAAAAAAACAGACGCTTCGGATATATTCTATTTATGCTTTTCAGTTATTGTTTCATCGGTTTCTGCTTTTCAGAGCTTACTGAGATAAGACACTGTCTTTCAGCGAACGAATATTGAAAAGGAATAAGCGCGGGATTTGCGATTTCATTCATTCATAACTTATTATATTATATTAGTGAAAGATCACTAAAATGCTTGTGTATTTGCTACTCGGTATATAGTTTTGTTTAAGGATATTTGTGAAAAGTTTATAGAAAACATGATGAATGCGCTGTTTAATGACTGACTGACTGACTGACTTTAGCAGAACAGTATGTTTATGAAAATTGGATTTACGTCTATAAGAACTACGAGTATAAGAAATATAAGTTTACGTCTATAAGAGTACGAGTTGAAACCAATTTCCAAATTCACTACCTATTTAAACACAAGAAATAAAAATAAACTTGCCGTTTCAACGTACAACAGGCTTCAAAAAACTAGAGGCCCGTTTATGGGAATTAACTTTTTATAATAAATTTCCAGTGTTACTAAATTGCCATTTCATAAGTTTAGAGCGCATGTAAAAAGGACTTATGAGTAGGTAAAGGTTATTATAAAGTCAACGAATATTTGAATGATGCCAGTGCCTGGTGTTAATTTGAATCTAAAGAATCGTGTTGTTGGCAGTGGCGTAACTACCTACAGGGTGAAAGGGCAGGCAAAATGCTACAGGCCCCTGACCTGAGAGGGCCCCGGCCCAAGAGGCCGCGAACTCAGAAATAATCTAAAATTTTTGACAAAATTTTGTACTTAAGTTTACTTTTAAGTACTTAAAATTAATTAAAGTGAGAAACAACTAATGCCCATACACAAATTCAAACTAATCATTATATCGTCAGATTTCAACACATTTAAAATGAAAAGACGTCGATCAATTTTAATGGGAGGGCCCCATCCAAAGAATGGGCCTCAATTGGTTTATTTACGTCACTGGTTATTGGGTATAACTATTTACGTAAACAAATATTGTTGTATTCGGTAACGACACAGTAAGAAGAGAACTGACACATCTAATGTTATACTGGGAGTTGAGCTCAAACTTTTGCTTTGAGGTCAGCTTTCAATTGACGACTCTGTAACAATACAGAAATAAAAAATAACCCTTGCTGGTTCTTTTCAGTACAAGGTCCCCCGTCGGAGACTTGTGAACCAATGGCATAGCTTCTTTGACGTGCAAAAGTGATTATGTAATAACGCAATTTGAATAAACTAATTTCAATGAGCGTCGTCGGTGGCGCCGCGCTGTGGACTCGGCACTTGCCTTCCAATCGGGAGGTCGGGGTTCGAGACCCGCCATGTACCAATGTGTTTTTCGTTTCGAATTTCATATGTACATTTGTCTGATGCTCATACGGTGAAGGAAAACATCGTGAGGCAACCTGCATACATCTGCGAAGAGATTCAATGGTGTATGTGAAGTCGACCAATCCGCACTGGGCCAGCGTGGTTGACTAAGGCCTAATCACCCTAACATAGGGTAGGCTCGAGCCCCTCGGTGGGGACGTATATGAGCTGTGATGATGATGATGATGAATTTAAATGCATTCATCATCACCCGAGTCTATATACCGTTACGTTTGTGGGGTGGGTGTTCTATAGAAATTAGCGAAACACCGACAAATAGAGCCTCTACTCCACCGGCCACCCCGTTGGCTATTTTTATTTCGAGCTTCTTCGTGTCGTTACTCATAGCCTGAAGGCGGTTCTCATGTTCCTTCTATCTTTTCATTGAAATCATGAAGGCGAGTCTCGAACTTGGTCTCCAAATTAGAGAGTTCGTCTCGGACCTCCGACAATTCACTCTTCCATTGCTTTGCGGCCTCTTGAACTTCTCGGAGGAAACTCAGTTGTTGATCCTGCCTCCTGACCTGCTTGGTCTGCTCCTCCCAAAGGGCAAACAGTTGTTCCGCTTGTTGTTTGCCTTGTTCTTTTATCAGGAGCAGGATTGCATTTAAGTCTACTTGCGGCGTCGGGGCAGTCGCAGTAGAGGTACTTGCAGTACTCGCATAAGCTTCAGCAGCAGCCTGGTTTCATGTCTGAACCCTCTCCGGCTATAAAACGCCTCAGTCGCAGATGATCGCACCAAGTCGCTTTGTATCGCTAGATCCGTTTGGTTTGCTCTCTCGAAAAGAACTGTCCGTCTGCATTCGCCCACGCGCTTATATATTAGGGCTGGTGCATATTCGAGGCATTCGAGAATGTTCTATTCTCGAATATTCCATACCCGATCGATTGTCCTTCCTTCTCGAAAGTTCCGTCGTATGCCTGATTATGTTCTTTGTCTTTCAGCATGTTCTATCTCTATCAGCCAGCACGTCTAGAAGTTTCTGGGTGCATTTAGATCTATCTTTTATATCTGGAAGGTGCTCATTATTGTTTTTCCTTTCTTATCGTGCTCTCACTCACTCCTATTGAAAATTTGGTCATATAACAAAGTGTGCTTCAAAGGCCCATAAAACTGAAAACGCCTAAAAACGGATTTTCAGGTTATGGTGTAGTTCGATAGAGGGTAGCCTGAAACGGACTGAAAATATATTTCAGGCGCCTGAAAACAACGGCAACTTGGGTAAAATTTCTATATTCTAGTATGTGATAGAGCAACTCCTGAAACGCGCTGAAATGCGTTTTTAGGCTGCTGAAAATGCTTCTTAGGCAAAGAAAACCACGCTGGAAGTTTCTTATACCATCGACCTGTAGCATTTTGCTTCCACTCTCAGGGCATCTTAAAGTAACAATACGTTCACTGCAAGAACCACCCTGCTTGGTGGGCAATGGCTAAAGTCAAACAATGTTTGCCGTGGCTATGTCCTAGTGGTTGGACCAAAAAATAACTTGAGCTCCGCCTATGATTTACACCTGTGACTGTACAAGTAAGGCAAAGGCCACACCAGGTGGCAGGCTTAGAGGTTGGCTAGACGGCAGGCTTAGCGGTCAAAATGCTTCGATAGATAGTGGCCACACTGGCAGCGCGCACCTGGCGATCTAAAGTGTATTAATAGACATAATATATTTTGTTATAGTATAATGTCTCTCTTTTAAATTTTTCCAGAAAATTGCTTCTCAATTTCGAAGTAATCTAACATTTTGAGTAGGTACGTGATATTAATATGTCGACGTCTACTAAATGAGAATTTGAAATTTTATACAAAAAAAGTGAAACATAATAATAACATCACTGTAAAACAATTGTAAAATATCGGTTACTTCTTGTCACAATTTTTTAACACACATAAATTGTTTACGTAACGTGTGGGAAGGAGTTCACAATGGATCGTTTTTATAAACAGAGGGCTATTTTCAATCAATTCCTCCACAATGCATCCTAGTAATCTAGCTGGCCATTCACGATCGCTCCAACAAGCCGAATGGAGTAGCGCCGCCACAGAATAGATAATAGTACTACGTACAGAACGGCCACTCACCTCCCCGCACTCATTTCAAATACCTCACCCCACCACGCACTTCGTTGTAGACATTACTGACACTTAAACAAGGGCGAGCGCATTCACTTCATCGGGGCCGACCGATAACAGAGATAGCGCTATGCGGGTAAAAGAGAAGGCAGTCGCTGCACATCTCGCGTCATTTCGATTGATAACCGCGTACTCAGCCCTACTTGATTCCACGCACACATTTGCGCGTGTACAAACGTCATTTGCCTTAGTAGTAGTAATAGGTAATTGATTTGCGAACGTTATATGGAGTGTCCGGGGTGTGGCGCCGCGCCAAAATTGATCCATGAATGTCAAAACTGAAGCGTCTAAAAATAGTTGGCACGGCCCGATGGAAATCCAAACGGATAGAAAGCCACCGCGACGCGCCAATGCGCCATCCGAAAGGAACGATCGTGAATGTCAAAATTCAATGTTGAAACACACCACGCCACCGCGCCAAGCCTAATGGCAGAGTCGTGAATGCGTCCGCTGACCGCCATTTTGTATTTAGTCTATTCCTTGACGTCGCACCAGTGAGTTGTTGGTTGTGTCCATTATATTTTATTATATACATACATTGTGCTTACCAATACACGATTTAAATGTCGAATAATCGTAGATAGATTTTTTCAGCCTTTCTTTTCACCATTTTTTTTTCGGGTTTCTCTGCTTCACATACAGACAGGCTGCAGCGCAAAATAATAATTCCTCTTCAGAATCGGAATTCATAATTAGAAACAACACACACGACGTCACGACGCACGTCCGTGAATGGCTAGCTTAGAGTCGGTGACGCTGTGGACTCGGCACTGGCCTTCTAATCTGGAAGTCCGTGGTTCGATCCTGCCATGTGCCAATGTGTTTTTCGTATTTCGAATGCGAAGCAAATAACCGACGATGCGTCCGTTCGCCTCGCTAACCGCTAAGCCGCTATCGAGGCGCCAGCGTCCCACCAAGCGAGCGGTAGGGCCGCGCGCATAGCGTGCAGTGTGTTGGTTCACTGGGATGAGTCATCGAAGCGACCAACTAACCTCTTGCCGCTGCGTGCCGCCTGCGGTGTGGCTGTGGCCTAAGAAAACAAAGATTACTTACACTTGAGTTTACCTTTGCACGTACACTTGTGTACTATCATATCTCCCGCATAATTTAATATTTTCATTTCATTTTTAATGAAAAATAACTTGAAATGAACATATTAAATTTTATCATTTATTTTACATAGAACTCGTTATTTTCTTTTGAGATCAGAAACAATATTTTGATTTATTATAGAAAGAACGATTCGACACAGCGATCGCTACAATCCTGTTACGTTGGCTGGGTATTTATTAGTTTTCGTTATCTGGGAGACGATGACGAATTAATATAATATCGTTTCACTATGAAGCGATTGCCAGTTGTCTAGGCCCCCTGATGCTAGTTCTGGTGGAACATTAGTTAGTGTCCACAATGGCGTAAAACATAAAACTGTGTGGACGAGGTAATTTGGTGGCAACCGTCATTACGTAGCGACCGCGCCGTATAATAACGTTAAACGCGTTGCAATTTCGTAGCGCTATTTGAATTTATTTCCCCATTTTTTTGCAGTCCCTTCGGTTGAGTGTCGTACGCGTGACGCGTGATTGATTCATGCCCTCCCAGCTATCCCCAGATCACTGCTTACCCATCGAAATAAACAACGTTACAAATATCTTGGGTATTTAACAGAATCTATGTGAGGAGCATTTACATAACTTAACCAACTGTTCTCGTTAAGTTTGTTTTGCCTTAAGGCGAGGTTTCCCAGGAAATCTACTCGTGCATGGCGACTGCTTTATTGCAATCGATTTTTAGAAAACGGATGTACAAAATAAAAAAATATATCTTTGCAATTTTCTAGACATTGAAAATGCACGTCTATTGGTAAAACTTTCATGTCATTTATTGTTGTATTTTCTGATTCACAGTTGTTTTATAATATGGAACAGAGTCATATTTGGATTTTTTTATCGAGTAAAATATTATTAATAATGTTTCTCTCTTTAAAAATGTTTAGATAAAATGTTTAGGAATATCATATAATATGAAATTTAAAACTGTATCTTTTATATTTGTGGCAGTACAGTAAATCGAAATTGTTCGAAAACGGAAAAGTAGTGCCTTAATCAGATTTTATATACCTATAAGGCATTGTCCCACCGCCTGGCGAGCAGGCATTGCTAGACTTTAGTAACGCCTTTACTGTGGTTGACTTTGATAATTTATTGGCAATAATACACTCCCTTAATATATCTCCACTGGCAATTGATTGGGTATAACGTTGATTATTTGTCCGACGACAGTGAATACCTACTGATAATACCTTTTAATTCATGGCATTCCGATCATTATCAGCAGTTGCATACATTTAATTTAGGCTCCTTATCGCCAATTATTTTCACCGGCGCACATACCGTACGAAGATGTGGTGAAAATCTTGTGCGTTGATATTGATAGTCATCTTACTGTAACAAACAAGTTTTAGATGTACGCAGAAAGGTGTTTGACTTATACGACTTATAGTGGCTGATAGTCTCTTACCGACCAAAACCAAGGACTAGCACAGTCCATTCTCCTTCGCATACTTGAATCTGGCGATACTGGCTTTCCTGATCTAGACATCGTCAAAATGAAATGAAAGCTTATGAAAATGAAATCTTTTCAAAGTTTGGTCTTAAAATTTATTATTGGTCAGCAAATTGTCGCCAAATATGGTGCTCAACTTCAATATCTCGTGGGAGAGACTATCATAAAAAAATTATGTAAGAGAAATAATATAATAATAATGTCCCGATATCTTTCTGAGATAGCTATCTAAGATTGCTTATTATTCAGCTGTAGACTGTCTCTTTGCCTGAGGCTATAAAATGTGTTGTGGACCAACGCAGGATCCATTTAAAGGTATAGAGAAAATCTATTTTCTTGGGCTAGAATAAAGCACTTAACCTATGGAAATTCTCCTTGACTATTTGCATGAAAATACCAGGCATGTTATTTTTACTGAAATACTAGACTGTCACTAGAGGCTTCGACCGCGTGAGTTCCACAATTTTGGCTATTTGGTTACAATAAAGATTTGGCTATTTGGTTACATTTTCAGAGTTTTCATTTTCATTTTCAGATCCAAAATCTCGAATTTCTTATGAAAATAATCATTCCTAGTTTCACTCCCACGAAATGGTACTTATATTGATTTATGCTTCACTTAGTAAAAATCCTTAATACTAATCCTTAAAACTCCCATATTAATAACTGCAAAAGTTTTTCTGTGAGTTTTTCACCACCTTCGTAAGCTAATTTTGAGAAAGTAAAAACTGTTATGTTGCTGAAACCATTGAGAAGTCAATGTTAATAAATGATTGAGAAGTGAAAATAAATCAAAGTATATTGTAGCTGAAAGCATTTCGGAGGTCAAAGTTAAATCATATCATAATCAAAAACAGCTACGATTAACCTACGGTTAAAGGCCGTGCTAATTTATTGCTCTGACACATTAGACTAATCTAGCGGCATGGCTGTAACTGGACGTTGTCCTAATCGTTGCGCACAAGGTTACTTGCGTACATTCACTTCATTTATCAATGTTGTTTGAGAAAACATACATATACACATAAAGCATTAAACGGTTGATTAATAAAACTTGCCTATGGTATCTATCTGGTTACAACATTACACGGCTGATTAATAAAAGTTGCCTATCGTATCTATCTGGTTACAATATTAAACGGCTGATTAATAAAACTTGCCTATGGTATCTATCTGGTTACAACATTATACGGCTGATTAATAAAACTTGCTTATGGTATCTATCTGGTTACAATATTACACGCCTGATTAATAAAACTAGCCTATGGTATCTATCTGGTTACAACATTACACGCCTGATTAATAAAACTTGCCTATGGTATCTATCTGGTTACAACATTACACGGCTGATTAATAAAACTTGCTTATGGTATCTATCTGGTTACAACATTACACGCCTGATTAATAAAACTTGCCTATGGTATCTATCTGGTTACAACAATACACGGCTGATTAATAAAACTTGCCTATGGTATCTATCTGGTTACAATATTAAACGGCTGATTAATAAAACTTGCCTATGGTATCTATCTGGTTACAACATTACACGGCTGATTAATACAACTTGCTTATGGTATCTATCTGGTTACAACATTACACGGCTGATTAATACAACTTGCTTATGGTATCTATTTGGTTACAATATTAAACGGCTGATTAATAAACTTGCCTATGGTATCTATCTGGTTACACGGCTGATTAATAAAACTTGCCTTAATAGTATCTCCTATATGGTTACAATGCCCGTATTATGGAACTCGGCATTTATCACAATCTCATTCAAGTTGATAGTCAACTCAGCTCTATTGATCAGCAAAGTGCATCATTGATCTGTAAGAAATAGTTATTTACGATACAAGTGTAGTAAAGTGGGTTATTCCCATCGAGCGGCGGTGATGATAAAACACGAACGTAGTGAGTGTTTTACACCGACACGAGTTGGCAATGACCAAACTACACGTGCATTGTACAACGTTTTAGAGTACATGATGCAAGGAAATAATGAAAAAACCATTTTTTTTAATATTATTTATTTGTTAAAATGGAAACTGACGTTGGTACAGTGTTGTAAATTGAACGAAATCGTTTACATATTATTGTGGAAATTAATATTAAAACGACATTTTTACCTTTCTATATTAATTTAATAAGTATTTCATCAAAGTCAGCGACAATTAAAAACATGATTGAGACATAATTTTCTGGAAGTCTTAGTTTGGACCACACAGACATGAATTTGGAAAATTAAAAAGCTACTTTACCGCACATGTGCGGTAAGTAGCCCTTTAAGTGCCTATGTGGAACCTTGTCATCGGACACTTTCAGAGCAAGTGTATTGTAAAAGTCATTTACAGGCATATTTCGCTGCCGTGATGTGATGGCTTGCCGTATTGCAAGGCAATCCATTACGGCATCGAAATATGACTAAATGTTAGTCTGCAGAATCATGCCATCCTTGTCGAGTAGCAACCGCGTACTGGGATATGCAACTTTGGTAGAAAGACACGGGAAGCTGCTGGATGCGGGATTTCTTGATTTGGAAATATGAAAATATGAAATAATAATCTATTATAATTGAGTTTATATATAACTAGCTGTGCCCGCGAACTACGTTTCGCCATCAAAATGCTTAAAACAGTGTTTAGTTTTTTCCTCCATTTTATTCCACAATGATACAACTTTATTCTGTCTTTCTTGAGCAGCGGCCATTTCGAAATTAGGACAATTTTCGTAGGTTCGTAATGCTCTAGGTACTCTTCAGGGCCATTCATTTAATACCCATATTGCTGGGTTTGAAAACGATCTTTTATCCATTTTTTTGAGCGGCGGCCATGTTTAATTTAGGGCAATTTTACTAAGTTCATAATGCGCTACTCTTTGAGGCCTTTTATTTGATACCCATATTGCTAGGTTTGGAAACGAACTTTTATCCACCTTTTGTGAGCAGCGGCCATGTTGAATTTATGCCAATGTTGCTAGGTTCATAGTGCTTTACTCATCAAGGCCTTTCATTTGATACCCATATTGCTGGGTTTGAAAACGAACTTTTATCTTTTTTTTAGCGGCGGCCATGTTGAATTTAGGTCGATTTTTCTAGGTACCTAATGCTCTACTCTTCTAGACCTTTCATTTGATACCCATATTGCTAGGTTTGGAAAAAAACTTTTATCCACCTTTTTTGAGCAGCGGCCATGTTGAATTTATGTCAATGTTGCTACGTTCATAGTGCTCTACTCATCAAGGCCTTTCATTTGATACCCATATTGCTAGGTTTGGAAACGAACTTTTATCCACCTTTTTTGGGCGGCGGCCATGTTGAATTTATGTCAATGTTGCTAGGTTCATAGTGCTCTACTCATCAAGGCCTTTCATTTGATACCCATATTGCTGGGTTTGGAAACGAACTTCTATCCGTTTTTTCTTGAGCGGCGGCCATGTTGAATTTTTTATCTCTGTACACTTTTTTGTATACCGGGTGTAACGGAATACCGAAACAATATTTAAGGTTGTTGATTAACAAAAAAAATGTTTTATGACTATTCTTTGTATTTTATTACATGCCTACTTTCGATTTAATACGCTTAATAGTTAAGCGTATTAAAACGAAAGTAGGCATATAATAAAAATACAATGAATAGTTATAAAACATTTTTTTTAAATCAACAACCTTAAATATTATTGCGGTATTCCGTTACACCCGGTACCTATATTTGTTATGTGTGTGTGTGTGTGTGTAGACCAAATAAATATCTATCTAGCGCAAACTTAGCTAAGCCATTGCCATTGACCAATCGGGGCGCATGATTTACTTTTAAATAATCGATGACCTTGGTTTGACGACCATTAATGTTCAAGGCTATCATCACACCTATAGTTACTGCTGCCATTCCATTGTTGTGTAAAGTTTCTTTTATAACAAACAATAACCTAAAATTGATATAGAAATATTTGAAACTAACAATAGCAATATCAATAATTTGCCATTTATCTCATCTCCAATCGAACCAAGCTATCCGAGCCCAAACTGGTCGCTCAAGTACACTAAGCTTTTAAGGTAAAGACACGATAATATTTTAATGTTCATCTTTGCCTAAAATTCGATTTGCTAAATCCGCATC
The DNA here is from genome assembly GCA_963935595.1 of Schoenobius gigantellus. Classification (NCBI taxonomy): domain Eukaryota; kingdom Metazoa; phylum Arthropoda; class Insecta; order Lepidoptera; family Crambidae; genus Schoenobius; species Schoenobius gigantellus. The sequence continues at coordinate 22,422,623 of OZ012553.1, read as the reverse complement.
GATAATACCGGCCTAAAAGAAATTTCCGTTTATAATTTATAAAAAGCTGAACACATAATAAGCTTTAACTTTGATGTATTCACGTGTTCCAGAGAGAAACTTCGACATATTTTGCATGCCAAAGAAAATTGTATGCCTGCAAGTTAAACATGTAGTGCCAAGAAGCATATGGAATTTCAACGAAAAAAGTATTGGAAATTGAAGCCAAGTTATAGTCTTAAAATATTCGCTGTGAATAAATTTACCTGCTACTTAGGGTCCTTTCTCAAGCCAGCCGTAACTTTCCTTGGCAAGACACTTTTTCTCGGTCCAACTTTTCTTTATTTTCGACTCATTATATGGCTACTTATCTCTTACATTACAATTCATAACTTTACTGATGGTTGCGAAGTCGTTTAAAGAAAGTCAAATGAGTGTTGCACTCCTTTTTGTTTTTGTATAACTTTTTGCTTAAGGTCTTATTGTTTGGTGAATACTTTGAGGCAATTCTTCGCTTACAAAGGGTCACTGAAACATCTTAAGATTGCCAAGTATTTACTTGTTGCAGGTATGACAACAAAGGTGAAAAGTTGATGGCCTGAATGTCAGTACCTACTGCCGTCTCGTCACTCTCCTGACAAGTCGGAAACGCCATAATTCATAATATGATTTCCTTTGATCTCGCAACGGAATATTCGGGAAACAAAATGTTTTATTGAGGTAATAAGGCATTTTTAGGCAAATAATTTGAGTTTCGTTACATTTTAACAACAACAGCGATATTTTAACTTGTACAGTAAGATAAAAGCGTTTTCAAACAAGAAACTCAAAGCAATTGTCTTAACAAATTTTTAACAATAATAATATTTATTGGATACTAGCTTTGCCCGCGAACTGCGTTTCGCCATAGTAATTATCACCCAAATAGCTACGACTTATTCTCAGACCTACCAAATATACACAAAAAAAATCATAAAAATCGGTCAAGCCGTTTCGGAGGAGTTCGATAACAAACACTGTGACACGAGATTTTTATATATCAAAAGATCAATGTTATGTACGAGTATGTATTAGCATGTCAATGTTATTTATCAATAAATTGAAGATTTTGTTAGCACAAGTAAAGAGTATTTATTTATTTCACGACAATTTTTGCGTCAGTCGATATTTATGAACTAGTTCTCTGAATATTTTATAGCTGCACTATCGACAATACGCGGAAATTTTCCGCCTTTTTTGCTGCAGTAAGATGACAGAATTTTCATAAATTGACACAGATATTTAATAAATATCAAGTCTTTTTCTATGCAGAGACTTACCTGAGGGCAGGCTTTACTAGTAGAAGGACACTCAGTACTAAAGTCGTCTGCGCGGATGCCTCTGTCCTCTATTTTTATTTTTTTATACACAACTAAGTTGGCAAACAAGTAAACTGCCCACCTGATGGTAAGTAGTAACAGTCACCTATAGTACATGTGGTTCCTGTGAGATTCACAGCAAATCTGCAACCCCCACAAGAACCATAGTGTACGATGCGAACTTGTAACAAAAGATGTAAAGTCACGGTACGCAGTAATTTCACTGCCACATCTTTCACTTCAAACCAGAACACAGCAATGCAAGTACTTCTGCTTTGCGGCAGAAATTAGTAAGACGAAGATGCCCAAGCAGTCGACTCTGGTACAGAGTTTCTTGCCTATTTCTGCAGCCAAACAGCCGTGCTTGCATCGCTGTTTTCAGTTTTTTTAAGGGGTCAGACAGTGAAATTACTGGGTACTGTGATTTGATATCTAATGTCACAACGCGCGCATTGTTATTGTAGGGGCTGTAGGGATTTGCAAATTAATTTTATTTTTCACTGTGGTCGTACTACCGTCAATATTTTGAGAATATAATTCGAATATAATATTCTGCTTATGTAATATTGTGAGAATCAAGGATCACTATAGGTGATATAGGTGACTATAGGCGACTGTAGCCATGTTTACCATCAGCCCCCATCATCACTCAAAACAATATTAGAACCGCACTGAGAGCGGAATGGCGCTATATACGCAGCAAGAGCGGTGTCTCTATTTCAATGTTCATGATCATGGTAGGGCACCTGGTGGGCAGTTTAAATTGGGTTTTTAAAAATTCCCTGAGTTGGTCCCATGATGAGAAATCTTTTATTGAGCAAGCAATTTCCGCTTTTCCATTTAATTGGCTTAGAATATATTCGAAAAGTATGGGCTTTTGAGGCAAGTTTATAAGCATTATTGCAATTAACAATAAACGAGTTAATAGTTTCGCGGCTAGAGCAAAGAGGTGATTTTGTCACTTCGCTTTCGATTTGTTAGGAGGTTGGAATATCAACAGTTAACTTGTTCTTTTCAATTTTAGGTTCCTTTTGCATAATTATTTATACAAAAAAGTAAATTGAATTTCCTTAATTAATAAAAACATAAAAGTTACAATGTAAAAATAAAACTGTTATAAGTGTAAAAGTAAATTAAACAACGGAACCCTAAGTTTGCTCTAATGAAACGATAAACTTAGTCTAGACTAAACAATGACTTACAGTATAAACATTGCGTAGGTGACGGAGGCGAGCGCGATAGCTGGATGCATAGCGAACTGATTAAGATGTTATGGATTCTTCGAAGCAACGATCTTGACTTGGACGTTTCTTGGATGAATTATATTTATATTTTATGGAATATTTGATTTCTTTTCAGGTACAGGATGTCACGAAGCGGAAGGCTTCTTGCAAAAAAAAAGGTGGAAGAAGCTAGAAAGAAAACAAGTTATTAGTTAATACGGTATATTTACCAGAGATTAGGGTAGGATAACAATTAGGAGGGCACGGTAGATCTTACTTAACTAACTTAACCTAAATAATAAAACTATGTACAACAAAATATAAAAAAGATCTAGCCTGGCCAGGGTAGGACGCGGCAGCGAGTGGCAGCTCAGCCGGATAGCCGGAGCAAGAACAAGCAAGGCAACACCGCAGGCAGGATAGGCTGCGCAGGTCAGGTAGGCAGCACAGAGATCAGGAAGGCAGCACGGTGAACAGGTGGGCAGCACAGGAGTGTCCCAACGACGCTCTGTAGGCAGACGGCTCAGGAACACCCGGCGACAGCGATACGTAGGTAGGAGGGCAGGGCCGGAGCACCCTAACGGCGCTCCGTAGGACAGGCGGCAGCAGGGACCCGTAGAAGGCGCGACGGAGTGGTCAAGTAGGCAGCAGGCACAAGTAGCAGGCGCGGTGGAGACGCGTGGTCCCGACGTGTAGGAGCTTGGGGAGCTTAGCTACTCCTCTGGCACCCTTCTTGAGCGCTGGTGACCAGCAGGTTCAATGGAGCTTAGCTACTCCTTGAGTTGATTGTATTTGCTACCAGAGCTGGTAGTACTGGCTTCTAATGACTCTGGTCCGCTTTTATACTGGCCATAACAATATACAACTACATAAATGTCAAACGAAAGATTTTTGAAAAATAATTAATTATATGACATTTGTCAGTCACGTAGGCATTGAGCTACAATATTGAGATCAAATGTTGGACGCTAACAATATTAATAAGAAAATAAATAGGACTAATAAATATTACAAATATGTATCGCTTGTGAATAATAGCGTTATAGGAAGTGAATTTCAAATAGAAAATCACTTAGTACTTTACAAATATTTCGTGAATCAATAAGCGTTAAGCGTTACAAGAATTTATGCATATTTACAAGATAGATATGTGAAAAGACAAGGTAATATTATTATATATTTATACGTAGTTACAATAAAGAATTAAAATTTGTTAAAATAGAGTATGATATTTTTGTCTTTTATTTACAACTAGCTGTGCCCACGAACTACGTTTCGCCATCAAAATGTTTAACACAGTGTTTAGTTTTTTCCTCCATTTTATTCCATAATTTTATTTAAATAATTATATTTAAACTTTATTCTGCCTTTCTCGAGCATCAGCCATTTCGAAATTAGGTCAATTTTCGTAGGTTCGTAATGCTCTAGGTCAGCGGCTCTCAAACTTTTTTGGTGACGGAACCCTTTTGGAAAGCGAAATACTTGACGGAACCCTAAAATAAAACAATAGTTTTTAAAAGTGTATTCTTTATTAATAAGCATAATAAAAGTGCGACCAGAGAGGGGTGTTTTGATTTTTTCTAAATTATTGCGGAACCCCTACAGGGGTATTGTGGAACCCTAGGGTTCCGCGGAACACACTTAGAGCATGGCTGCTCTAGGTACTCTTCAGGGCCTACTTTTATTTAATACCCATATTCTGGGTTTGAAAAGCAACTTTTATCAGTCTTTTTTGAGCGGCTACCATGTCCAATTTACGTCAAAGTTGCTACGTTCATAGTGCTCTACTGATCAAGGCCTTTCATTATGGGTATCACCCATATTGCTGGGTTTGGAAAGGAACTTTTATCCGTTTTTTTAAGCAGCGGCCATATTGAATTTTGTGCTATTTTCCTAGGTTCATAGTGCTCTACTCTTCAAGGCCTTTCATTTGGTACCCACATTGCTGGGTTTAAAAACGAACATTTATCCTTTTTTTTGAGCGGCGGCTATGTTGAATTTATGTCAATGTTGCTAGGTTCATAGTGTTCTACTCATCAAGGCCTTTCATTTGGTACCCACATTGCTGGGTTTGAAAACGAACATTTATCCTTTTTTTGAGCTTCGACCATGTTGAATTTAGATCGATTTTCCTAGGTACCTAATGCTCTACTCTTCAAGGCCTTTCATTTGATACCCAAATTGCTGGGTTTGGAAACGAACTTTTATCCGGTTTTTTAAGCGGCGTCCATATTAAATTTTATGCTTTTTTCCTAGGTTCATAGTGCTCTACTCTTTAAGGCCTTTCATTTGATACCTATATTGCTAGGTTTGGAAACGAACTTTAATCCACCTTTTTTGAGCGGTGGCCATGTCGAATTTACGTCAATATTGCTAGGTCCATAGTGCTCTACTCATCAAGGCCTTTCATTTGGTACCCACATTGCTGGGTTTGAATTCGAACATTTATCCTTTTTTTTGAGCTTCGACCATGTTGAATTTAGATCGATTTTCCTAGGTACCTAATGCTCTACTCTTCAAAACCTTTCATTTGATACCCATATTGCTAGGTTTGGAAACTAACTTTTTTCCACCTTTTTTGAGCGGCGGCCATGTTGAATTTATGTCAATGTTGCTAAGTTCATAGTGGTCTACTCGTCAAGGCCTTTCATTTGACACCCATATTGCTGGGTTTGGAAACAAACTTTCATCCTTTTGTTTTTGAGCGGCTGCCATGTTGAATTTAGTTCGATTTTCCTAGGTTCCTAATGCTCTACTCTTCAAGGCCTTTCATTTGATACCCATATTGCTAGGTTTGGAAACGAACTTTTATCTATCTTTTTGAGCGGCGCCCATGTTGAATTTATGTCAGTGTTGCTAGGTTCATAGTGCTCTACTCATCAAGGCCTTTTATTTGATACACATATTGCTGGGCTTAAAAACGAACTTTTATCCATTTTTTGAGCGGCGGCCATGTTTAATTTAGGGCAATTTTCCTTAGTTCATAATGCTCTACTCTTTTAGGCCTTTCAATTGATACCCATATTGCTAGGTTTGGAAACGAACTTTTGGTCTTCTTTTTTGAGCGGCGGCTATGTTGAATTTATGTCAATGTTGCTAGGTTCATAGTGCTCTACTCATCAAGGCCTTTCATTTGATACCCATATTGCTGAGTTTGAAAACGAACTTTTATCCTTTTTTTGAGCGGCGGCCATGTTGAGTTTAGGTCGATTTTCCTAGGTACCTAATGCTCTACACTTCAAGGCCTTTCATTTGATACCCATATTGCTAGGTTTGGAAACTAAATTTTATCCACCTTTTTTGAGCAGCGGCCATGTTGAATTTATGTCAATGTTGCTAGGTTCATAGGCTCACTCATCGAGGCCTTTCATTTGATACCCATATTGCTGGGTTTGGAAACGAACTTTTATCTACCTTTTTTGAGCGGCCGCCATGTTGAATTTAGGGCGATTTTTTTTGTTTCATAGTACTCTACTCATCAAGGCCTTTCATTTGATATGCATATTGCTGGGTTTGGAAACGAACTTTATCGGCAGTCATGTCGAATTAAGTCAACGTGGCTAGGTTCAATGTGTTCTACTCTTTAGGTTCTTCGTTCGATATCCATGTTCCTTGGGTGGATCCAAAAAAATGTGAATCGTCATTTTAGCCATTAGGATCAAGAGTCCCGTCCCGTCCCTCTACGCGTAACCCAGAATATTGCAGTCAGATATTTTTATCTATTACTGTTATCTATTATGTTAATAGTTTTAAATGGATGAAACAGTTTGATTCCTTAGTCCTAATGTAAAAACATATAACACCTTTCAAAATACCTTGAAAAGGGTATCTTCACTTTTCAATATTTCAAAAATTGTACCGATTTTGTGAAAATTACTTCTTGAGTAATTTTCACAAAAATCGTTACAATTTTTTAAACCAATCTACAAATTTTATTGTGACTCGATATTGTCATAAAAAAATGCTTGGTTGTATGGCTTGATCCTTTTGCCTTACCACCATGGTACGTCATAAGAAAAAGACAATTTGGTTGGCGAAATCTCAGATTAAGTACACCAATGGATTCGCAATGTTATTATAATTATGTCTCAAATATGACAATGGCAAACTTCCTAACAAATTTTTGCTGACAATTTTTTTTGCGTCAATTTATAAAATATGTACAAAAACATTAAGAATCAATTACTAAACAAAATTGTCTTAGGAAGTAATATTGTAGGAAGTGTGTATTTTGTAAAATTATTATTTAAAGTTTTAGAGGTTAGCTTTTGCCGATTGGTTAAATGGCTTTGTAAATAATCAAAACTTCCTCAATGAACAACTTCCAAGGCACTATTCATATTACCCGATATGATAACATCCCTATTTAATGCCAATAAGCAGCATATTTTTAAATAATAATAAAAAAACAAATAAAACAACAACAACAAAAGCAATAGACAACAGACAACACCTTTTTTGCGTTTGATGGCAATACATCTTGAGATTTTACCAAAGATCTAGGACGAGTTTTGTAAAACCACAATTAACTGTCGCTCACTATTATATTTTTTATTAAACTAGAATGTTATCAACTATTCATATCATTATTTTATCGCAATTATTGTATTTATGAACGGAGTGGCTATTCGGACCCGGGATCCTATAGAAGTCGATTGCTATTCGGACCCGATAGTTAATTGTTATCGAAAAAAACTTATAGAATCAAACTGAAAGATATAGGTTAGGTTAGATATTGTGACCACACACAGAAAGTCAGAAACTGAAATTAAACTGCATTTTTTCATGCTCTGGGTCCGAATAGCAATCGACTCCTATTAGGACCCGGGTCCGAATAGACACAGCCATTAATGAATCATTTTAGACAGTACAATATAGATCCCTATGCTTTATCCCACGATAGATGTTACTATAGATAAGAAATAACATCCTTTTGAAGCCAGTAATTATGTATTGGAAGTCACAATATCAATTAACCTTATAATTAATTCAAACAGATTATTGAGACTTCGTCAAATATAAGTAAATATTGTAAAAAACTGATGAAATTATTTTATACAAATCTACTAAAATGGAATTAATTGACGCTTACTAAAGACGCCAACAAATATTTCGCCATTGTCCTTTGCGTCCAGTTTAGTCCGCCATTACAAAGCACCGTGTTTGTTGTTGTGCTAAAATATCAGTTTTTTATTGATTTTTTTAATGAATTCTATAAAGAAAAACATATAAAGTGTGGAATCTTGGATGCGGCGTCCCTAGTTTTTTTCCGTCATCTTACAGCACCAACCCAAATGTTGGCACGCTTTTTTCGTAGGTATTTCATGTCTATTGGTATCTATGGTCTAAGGGCGAAATCCAGATGGGCACAGCCATTAACAGAAAGTATTAAATTTTATTTGTACTATGTGAAAGACTTGATTCCTGCCTTTCAACTTTCGACTTGCAATTACTTAAGATCAGGCTGTATGGCGCAGTTCCATTGCCTTTCCTTCGTGGAAGAAAATAACTTCTCTCGTACTATGTGACAGACTTGTCAAAATAATTTCACGTGCGCCATGTTGATTTTCTACTTAGCATTGTTCGAAAATTTTATATGGTATTTTTTCACTAAAAATAAAAAGTGAATTTAAACAAACGAAATTATGCCTAAATGTTCTTCCGGAAAATTCTAAGCATTGTGGTGTAAGCCATATCAAATTCTATCCAGTAGTTTCGGAGATCTTTCCGGACAAACAGACAAACAAACAAACAATTTTTTTAAAAACTATTCTATCGTGTTCTGCTAATGATTTTAAGGCGACCTGTGCATTTTTTTTTCTTAATATTTCGCAATTACAGATTTTTGTACCCCTACGATTTTATTATATATAGAGATAGAGATTAAGAAGTGAACATTTTATTCGTAATAGCCGTAACAGACGATCCGATTTGGTTGGAGCCAACCGCCCGATCTCGATCAAATTGGAACGTGTGGCTGTCGGCCCGACATAATTATTATTAGCTTGTTGGGTGCTTGACGGCACGATCGCTCATACGACAAGTAGGGACACGACAAAAGACAAAAGTATCGATACTTTGTGGTTTAATTTAATTATGTGTGCTTAAAAGTAATAATTTAGTAAACTAAAATGACTCGTCCTGTCAAACCACAAAGTAAAGAAAAAAATGTATTACAAAAATTTTGTTTTACTTTTTGTTTGTGTTTTAACAGGGCAACCGTGTTTCATTATTTATTTATTTTCGCACATTAGTTACGCATTGTACAGTAAGCTCTTTGTCAAGCTATACTATTTGACCTTTGGATCGTTCATATGGCGCTTGAAAAGTGTCGGTATTCGTAGTGTCAATGTAAAGCTTGAATGGGAACTTACTGTACATCCTGTTAGTTGATTATAAATATAATCAATAACAAACATTACCCTTTTTATGAGTACCTACCTAATACAAATAAACTTTGATTTGTGAGTTTACAGATGCTTTTTTATTATTTTTATACGCAACTACTTAATTTGTTGCTGTTTTCAAGTCACTGACTGACGTTAAAGTACTTTACACTTTGAATTTGAAGTATTGATACTTTTGTTTCAATATTTTTACGAGTACGATACTTTTTAACCCCCGTCGGAAAAAGAGGGGTGTTATAAGTTTAACATGTGTATCTGTGTATCTGGATGTCTGGCTGTGGTTTCATAGTTCCCAAACGAATGGAACGAATGGACCTATTCAGTGATACAATACAAGGCATCCGACGGCGATGCCACATGGAGGAAAAGTACCTTAAATACCGTAGATATTACTTTGCGGAAAGAATTCATAATTTTAAATTCAAAAACAAATCCAACCGCATTCAAAGACTGCTAAATAATCACCTGTCTGGATCGGGAATCGAACCCGCCAAATGAAGAAAATAATATCCTGTATTTTTATGATACCGATCGATGGGAGTCGGATCACAGGAAAGAAATATCTCTAACAAACATTACCTCAAAAACTTAAGGATAACCATGAAATCTATCTGTACCTATTTATTTATTCTTTAAAAACTATTTTATAAATTTTATAAAATATAAATAAAAGATGTTAATTTATTTGAGTTTCGCAAAGACAAATTGTGTTTTTGTATTGGCCAAAATAGTATTTTGTATCGATATCGATATAGGTACATAATACTTTTCAGGACATCCCTACTGTAGGATTGCCAACCGCGTCGGACCGTCTGTAGGCGCGTCGGCTCCTCATTTGGTTGGATCACGTTGGATCCAACCAAATCGGATCGTCTGTTAGCACTTTAAGTCTCGCAAGTTTCCGTCAGCGCGAAGCAACCTTACAAGGATAGCGACGACCATAAGATGAGTGTATGATTTTACGGTTCTTCTTTATAGTTGGAGATAGCAGATCAGGTAAGTTCTCTTCTAGGTATCTTCTTGACGAATGGAGTTTGGACAACGGCGCGCTTCAGGATACGGTTAACACGCACTAAACGTACAGGTAAGTTCTCTTCTAGGTGTCTTCTTGATGGATGGCGTATTTCAGGATACGGAAAACACGCACTCAGCACACAGGTAAGTTCTCTTCTAAGTGTCTTCTTGATGGATGGCGTATTTCAGGATACGGAAAACGCGCACTCAGCACACAGGTAAGGTCTCTTCTAGATATGTTCTTGATGGATGGCGTATTTCAGGATACGGTAAACACGCACTCAGCACACAGGTAAGTTCTCTTCTAAAATGTGCTTGATGGATGGAGTCTGGATGAATAGCGTACTTCTGGATACGACAAATACGCACTTGTGAGTCTAAACCGGCGCGGCTGCTTTCGGGCACCAGAATATTCGGATCCCACCGCTGCCGCCAAAAATGTTATACGGGATGTCTTTTTAAAAAAATAACAAATTCACTCGCTGAAAGAATAGGGATTTATTAGAAACAAATACAATGACACTAAGACACAATAATTATCGACGCGAGGATTAGAGTTATTCTTAAGCAACCGCTCAGACCGGGAAATAGAACCAGACTGACTTCGAAGTACAAACTGTAACAGCTTGGAGACATAGACTGCTGACTAGGCTCAGCAGTCGTTAGGGTGACAATATTACTGACAGACTTCGTATATAACAGTACCATTGTATTTTTCTATCGTAACGCCATAAAAACGACTTTGAAGTCATTTTTACAATTTTGAAATTGTACTTAAATAAAACACGTTTATGTATATTTTATACTTACATGTGATAAGAAACGCCATAGTCTTGAAGATTTGAGTTACTGGATAGCCTTTTGCAAGCGGAAACTGCACAATTAACCATTTTAGGAGCTCTTACTTGCAATACGAAACGACACCTAATGGCAGCGGCCGCGCGTCAACTAGTTTTATATAACGTGTATGGTCTTAATATGGTCAACGTAAATTGGCAGAGGGGTTCGCCCAGCCTTGCCATCTCCCGTCTGAATGCTCTAAGATCTAAAGGATGGACAAAAAAATCCTCCTCACCCGGGGTCGCAATGTAAAACCTCTAGCTGCGCAAATGCCAGTTAAAAGCACCCACCAGAGCCTTAACGGATCACTAGAAGCTAAATAAACGTCTGCAGCAAAAAAAAATTGCGAGGATGAAGACATTCCACGTCACATGTGTGTGCTATGCACTTGTTCATACTAAGAACCGAGTTCTGGATGGATCTAGTCTACCACCTCTCGACTCTGTCTCGAAACAGGAGCGAATTCTTGTGCTTGATGGATGGAGTCTGGATGAATAGCGTACTTCTGGATACGACAAATACGCACTTGTGAGTCTAAACCGGCGCGGCTGCTTTCGGGCACCAGAATATTCGGATCCCACCGCTGCCGCCAAAAATGTTATACGGGATGTCTTTTTAAAAAAATAACAAATTCACTCGCTGAAAGAATAGGGATTTATTAGAAACAAATACAATGACACTAAGACACAATAATTATCGACGCGAGGATTAGAGTTATTCTTAAGCAACCGCTCAGACCGGGAAATAGAACCAGACTGACTTCGAAGTACAAACTGTAACAGCTTGGAGACATAGACTGCTGACTAGGCTCAGCAGTCGTTAGGGTGACAATATTACTGACAGACTTCGTATATAACAGTACCATTGTATTTTTCTATCGTAACGCCATAAAAACGACTTTGAAGTCATTTTTACAATTTTGAAATTGTACTTAAATAAAACACGTTTATGTATATTTTATACTTACATGTGATAAGAAACGCCATAGTCTTGAAGATTTGAGTTACTGGATAGCCTTTTGCAAGCGGAAACTGCACAATTAACCATTTTAGGAGCTCTTACTTGCAATACGAAACGACACCTAATGGCAGCGGCCGCGCGTCAACTAGTTTTATATAACGTGTATGGTCTTAATATGGTCAACGTAAATTGGCAGAGGGGTTCGCCCAGCCTTGCCATCTCCCGTCTGAATGCTCTAAGATCTAAAGGATGGACAAAAAAATCCTCCTCACCCGGGGTCGCAATGTAAAACCTCTAGCTGCGCAAATGCCAGTTAAAAGCACCCACCAGAGCCTTAACGGATCACTAGAAGCTAAATAAACGTCTGCAGCAAAAAAAAATTGCGAGGATGAAGACATTCCACGTCACATGTGTGTGCTATGCACTTGTTCATACTAAGAACCGAGTTCTGGATGGATCTAGTCTACCACCTCTCGACTCTGTCTCGAAACAGGAGCGAATTCTTGTGCTTGATGGATGGAGTCTGGATGAATAGCGTACTTCTGGATACGACAAATACGCACTTGTGAGTCTAAACCGGCGCGGCTGCTTTCGGGCACCAGAATATTCGGATCCCACCGCTGCCGTCAAAAATGTTATACGGGATGTCTTTTTAAAAAAATAACAAATTCACTCGCTGAAAGAATAGGGATTTATTAGAAACAAATACAATGACACTAAGACACAATAATTATCGACGCGAGGATTAGAGTTATTCTTAAGCAACCGCTCAGACCGGGAAATAGAACCAGACTGACTTCGAAGTACAAACTGTAACAGCTTGGAGACATAGACTGCTGACTAGGCTCAGCAGTCGTTAGGGTGACAATATTACTGACAGACTTCGTATATAACAGTACCATTGTATTTTTCTATCGTAACGCCATAAAAACGACTTTGAAGTCATTTTTACAATTTTGAAATTGTACTTAAATAAAACACGTTTATGTATATTTTATACTTACATGTGATAAGAAACGCCATAGTCTTGAAGATTTGAGTTACTGGATAGCCTTTTGCAAGCGGAAACTGCACAATTAACCATTTTAGGAGCTCTTACTTGCAATACGAAACGACACCTAATGGCAGCGGCCGCGCGTCAACTAGTTTTATATAACGTGTATGGTCTTAATATGGTCAACGTAAATTGGCAGAGGGGTTCGCCCAGCCTTGCCATCTCCCGTCTGAATGCTCTAAGATCTAAAGGATGGACAAAAAAATCCTCCTCACCCGGGGTCGCAATGTAAAACCTCTAGCTGCGCAAATGCCAGTTAAAAGCACTCACCAGAGCCTTAACGGATCACTAGAAGCTAAATAAACGTCTGCAGCAAAAAAAAATTGCGAGGATGAAGACATTCCACGTCACATGTGTGTGCTATGCACTTGTTCATACTAAGAACCGAGTTCTGGATGGATCTAGTCTACCACCTCTCGACTCTGTCTCGAAACAGGAGCGAATTCCGTATGGATTTCTCAAAAAAAAGGTTTATTTTCTAAATTAGCGATTTGGTCTACACTTCATATTATAAGGTCCCCATTTAGGCCCACATCGGTATATCTTGCGATATGCAAAATCAACAATAGCTGTTAGGGGTGTGGGTGGAACCTTAAATCTCAATTGATTGGAAAGTGATTTTTGTGCCATATGCATTTGATTATTTAATATGTGTGATGATACTGATGATGAGTGGAGTAGTATATGATGCATGTTGCTGAACCCCGGGGTGGTTTAGTTGGTAGGTCGGCGAGTCACCTTCTCGTCCGGAGTCCAACATAACCCTGTACCCCCCAGTGCAGGGTATCTATGAGGATACCCTGCACCGCTGAACCATTCCATGCGAAACGGCACAGCAGCGACTCAGATACGGGCAATCAAATCTCACTATCATAGCTAGAATGCTGTTGGTGCTGGCCCGCACCCTGCGCACCAGAGATGAACAACGCTTACGCAGTGTTGTGTAAAAACAATCTACTCCGGCCTCTGCAAACATTCCAGAAGCACTACAACAACGAGGCAGCCCCAACAGCATTCTAAATGCATTGTTAAACTGCACACGGAGGACGTTATAGCATTTATGTGTACTTTGAGCCCATAGACTGCACGTATAAAAGGATGTACAATATGCTCTGCACAGTGTGATTTTAGCATTTTTAGAGCAACGTGCAAACCTACGTACCAACATATTTGCTCTCACTGACAGCGCCCTCCGCTCCCTTTCTATATCATCATCATCTTTAAGATCAGGAGACAACATGTGACCAAGATACTTAAACATGTAAGTTCTCTTCATTGGTGTTCCGTTCAATGATACTGGTGGTATTATTTCTAGCTTAGCTCTCCCAGCCTCAAAGACCATGACTTCACTTTTTTTTACATTATATGTGAGCCCGTGACATTTTGAATATGATTCAAAGATGCTTACAAGCCTTCTTAACCCACAAATTGATGCGCTCATCAGCACCATGTCGTCCGCGTAACTGATGTTGTTTACACACACTCCATCCACATAGCAGCCGACCCTGGTGCCGCTAAGCTCACCAATCAACTCGTTTACATAAAGATTAAATAACGTAGGCGATGTCAAGCCCCCTTGCCTCACACCACATTCCATCCCATATGACCATGACATAGCTCCAGCCCATCTGACACTATTGATCTGGTTTCCGTACCAATATTTTAAAATGTTAACAACATGCTTAACGTATATTGCTTAAATATCTAACAGTATGCTTAACGCACAAAATAGCAGTTTCAGTTGGTAGTCCTGGCCGAAGTCCGAACAGATTTTCATGAAGTGTGATATATTTATTTAATTGCGCGTTGAGCACACTGGCAAATACTTTTGCAATTACCGTAGCTAGGGAGATAGGCCTGTAGTTACACTTATCGGAAAGATCGTGTGATATATTTATTTAATTGCGCGTTGAGCACACTGGCAAATACTTTTGCAATTACCGTAGCTAGGGAGATAGGCCTGTAGTTACACTTATCGGAAAGATCTCCAGTTTTACTTTTCACCACAGGTACTACCACCGTTCGCGTCATGTCACCAGGCATAAAACTGTGTCCCACACAAAAGTTAAACAGAATTGCCAAAACTCTAGGTAGATGAGAGCCTGCGTGTCTCAGATGCTCAATACTGAGACGGTTGTGACCGGGGGATTTCCCTTTAGGCATAAGGATTATTGATTCAGCAATCTCTTTAGCTCTGATTATTGTCCCCAGATCCCTTCCGGTCTCAGCATTAATCATCATTTCAGAGGGTCTAAAGGGAGATTTTACACAGAAATGGTCTGCACAAAGATTGGCAATGTCACTAGGATTGTTTATGCCACCGATGCTCACAGGAACGCTCGGCTTACTGTTTAGCTAATTAGTCTGCTTCCAGAAGGATTTAAATCATTATTTACATGAAGTAATGTCAGCATATCCATCTTTATTTGTTCTTCGCGACTTTGACACCACTTAAGCCGTGATTTAAAAACTTTGCGAGCTTCGAACATTTGTTGATAAATTGGACCAACTGACGGCTTACCATACCAAACCCATAAATTGTATTTAAACTTTGCATCCCTATGAGCTCCGGCTACATGTTTGTTCCAACCCCGAACAACTCTTTTTAATCGTACTTATTTTTGTTATGATTATGAATGCATGTGTGATTGTGTGTATGTATAAAAGTGTATGTTTGTGTGAATGTATTAGTGGACAGCGTATAGCCGGTCGCGGTTACGGTTACTGTATCCGGCGAAATTAGATCAGTTGAAAGTATGGCTTGTATGCATGTGTGTTTATGTGCGTAGGTGTGTGTGTGTGTGTGTGTGAGTGAGTGAGTTAGTAAGTTGTTTCAAGGGATCTCATTTGGCATACCAGCCTGGATGAAATGCTGCAGTGACGTCACCGGTTCCTCCAGCCCTTGCTGCGTAGTTCGATTTGGCGCAGTGACTGCGGGTTGGTAGTTCCTACGATTTGGCCGGCCAGGGTTGTCCCCGGCTCCCGCGAAAGATGATCGGAACTACAGCCTCCCACACTATGTTACCCTTTTCGCTGTAAGTTTTCCCCGTTCCTAGTGGAACTTTCCATGTGGACTTATTTGTGTACAGCGGCAGCGTCTACGCCGCATGGGAGTGAGAGGAATTACTCAACCCCAACTAAGTGTCGCTGATGATTCGCCCGAAACCTCCTCATTAGCGGGTACTCGTCGAATCTTGTCCGATTGGGGAGGGGAATATTGTTTCCGCATAGAATAACCTAAAAGTTGATAAGATCCCATGAATATTGTGTCTATGTTTCGACTTCACATACACAAGGCGATTGGGAAAAGTTCCCAATCGCCTTGTTTGTGTGTCGGGCATGAGATTTGATGGAACCCCCAGTTTTTTTGTGGGTAGGCCTCATTAGGGGACAGTCCCACATAACCGCAGTCGGGCCCCACTCCCACTGCGGTAGATGTAACACCTTTTTAACTGAGTTAAAAAAAGGTTTCCTTCCGATGTTTTCCTTCACCGTGGGAGGATCAGACAAATGTACATATGAAGTTCGAAAACGAAAAAGACATTGGTACATGGCGGTCTCGAACCTCGGACTTCCCGATTGGAAGGCAAGTGCCGAGTCCACAGCGCCACCGACGCTCTATAAATATAATATAAATAAATCATTAGTCAGTAGTCATCAAAGTACAATAATGAAAATTGTGCGCAACGTGGTGGTCTTTTTTTTAATGAAGCGCATCATATAATTATGATCGAAATTCACTTGAGAAGTTCGTTTGATCATCTATAATATAATACCTACGACACCCTGCGATCAGCACTGCCTGATTATGTTATTTTTAAAAATGGTACCAAATGTTTGTTGTGATGAAATCACCTCTTTTGACTATATTTTTTTCTTTACGATGAATTTAAAAGTATATCTGGAGCTATTTTAAACATTTATTACTTACGACTACACAAAAAATTCAATATAACAAAAATAATCGGTACTTATCCAAAAATGCATTTAGCGTCTAGAAACATCCATTGTGCGGTAAACAAACTGAGTCCTGGATATGATTTAGACACGATAATAATTCAAAACTTTCATCGCATTCGCCCTGCCGACACTCCGAGAAACTGGTGCACGACGCACGTTCGTTCTGATTGATGACACGCTGAATTCATGGCCCAAACTCAACAGCAATTAGTTTTTGTTAGCTCAACCGTTCCTACTTTCATCGCTTAAACCACATTTGGAGAATATTAATGGAGTTTTCAATTTGCGGTTTCGACTGTCGTTTGTTCTAAATTAACTATTTGCGCTCTTTCGACACTAGTATTCCTTCTTTGTTTTAATTTAATTGTTTTTGTTGGTGTTTTTAACCGACTTCGAAAATGGAGGTTCTATGTTCGGCTGTATCTATTTTTTATGCATGTTCACCGATAACTCCGCCATTTAATATCCGACATTTGTCTGACGCTCCCACGGCGAAGGAAAACATCGTGAGGCAACCTGCATACATCAGCGAAGAAATTCAAAGGTGTATGTGAAGTCTACCAATCCGCACTGGGCCAGCGTGGTTGACTAAGGCCTAAACACCCTAACTTACGGTAGGCTCTTAACTGATGGTGGAGTGAAGATCTACGTGTTGCAACAGCACGCACGCTTCTGGGAAATTAAGATGGCGCCTGACCAAAGCTGTGCAATCAAACTTTTGCCAACCCTCGCTGCCACCGTTGAGATATGCCGATGGCTCACTTGCTCATCAGCCGCAGGAGAAAGCCGATCACCTGGCAAAACTCTTCGCGGCTCATTCTCGTGTCGATGACTGTGGTGCACAACCTCCGACACTGTCCCATTGTGGCAGTAACATGCCCTATATCCGCATCAGACAGCGTGATATGCGGGTGGAACTACAGTCGATCGATATTAGGAAAGTAAGTGGACGGTATTACTGCGATTGTTCTTAAGAAGTGTGCGGCGGAGTTGACTCCGGTCCTGACGCGTCTATACAGTCTGTCGTTCTCTGCTGGTTGTGTGCCGAAATCTTGGAAAGTGGCCAATGTCCTGACGGTTCCCAAAAAGGGAGATCGTTCTGATCCAGCTAACTACGTAAAATCATGAAGAGGACACTTAATACCCAACTCATCCGTTACCTGGAAGATTACTCGTTGCTTAACGACCGTCAGTATGGGTTTCGTCCAAAACGGTTAACAGGTGACCTTCTAGCGTTCCTTTTACACAAATGGGGTGAATCTGTCGATAAGCGCGGCGAGTCGACGGCTATTAGTCTCGACATCGCCAAAGCTTTCGATAGAGTCTGGCACAAGGCTTTCC
This sequence comes from Schoenobius gigantellus, assembly GCA_963935595.1. Classification (NCBI taxonomy): domain Eukaryota; kingdom Metazoa; phylum Arthropoda; class Insecta; order Lepidoptera; family Crambidae; genus Schoenobius; species Schoenobius gigantellus. The sequence continues at coordinate 22,404,487 of OZ012553.1, read as the reverse complement.
TTTCCAAATTTCCGGAATACGGATTACCCGCGCAGTTCAGTACGTGGATTGCAAGCTTCCTCCACGAGCGTAGAATTCGCGTTGTCGTTGACGGCTGCGCTTCGTGGTTCATGGCAGTGAACGCTGGAGTTCCACAAGGCTCCGTTCCATCCCTTACATTGTATCTTTTGCATATTAATGACATGCTTTCCTTGAGAAGTTACGTTGCTATTAAGACTACAGTACAGTGCATGGGGGATATCACGAAAGCTCAGGGGCTGCTCGTGGTGATATTAGTGGGGCGAGGCAGAATCTTATTATTGAGCTCAACAGGACGCTGGACCTCGTCTCCGAATGGGGTTCCAACAATCTTGTCGAGTTCAATGCTAAGAAAGCACAGGTGTAAATACGCGTCCTCGGCGAAAAGGTCACCTTTCCTCCCCCTTCCTTTTCTTCAGGGCACAACCCTTTACACGCAGAGCAACATCACCTTGCTTGAAATAAACATTCGCTACGATCTGAACCCCAGAGACAACATCGAATCCGTTATAACCACTGCCTTACGGAAACTCGCGTTGTCCTGAACAAGTTGTGTAGATATTTTGCGCCGAACCAACTATTCCTGTTGTATAAAACTCAGGTTAGGTCTTGCGTGGAATATATTGCTCGCACCTTTGGGACGGTTCCGCTCAGTACCTCCTCAATGCTCTGGACAGATTGCCGCGTCGCGCTATTCGCATAATTGGCGATGTGGAGGCAACTAACACCCTCGAGCTTCTACAACTTCGTCTCAACATTGACTCACTTAGCGCCTTTTACCGAATGTTCCATAGGGAATGCTCTGAGGAGCTCTTAAACCTTATCCCTCTTTCTCCATTCCTTAACAGAAACACGCGTCAGGGCCTTCGGAGTTATCCTTACACTGTATCCCCCTTTTCACACCGTACCAAAAAAATCCAAGATTTCTTCTTCTGTCGTTCATCCCACACTTGGAATTCTCGACCTGAGCACATCTTTCCTCTATCCTACAACATGAGTTCCTTCAAAAGAGGCGTGAAAAAGCATCTTTTGGGCTGGCAGGAGGCGGGCAGGTAGGATGGTAGGTGTCATTCTTCTCTATCTGTCAACCCGTTTGGGCCTCTTTCACCGCTTAACATCTGGTGGGAGGAGGTCATTTGCCAGGCCCTCCATAAAAAAATATACAATGGTAATCTTCACGGGACCTCAACATACGTTTAGTGTCGAGGTATTTTTTCGAAGCAATGATTTCTACGTGACGTTACGGCGGCTTTTTCGCAGGGAATACGATTTACATGACTTAAATCAATGCCCTCCGGTTAATTTGATTAAACAGTGGGCAATCCTTTATAAGGATGCAATTTCAAATCACATTTTAAAATTCGATGCAAACTGCTACGGGAAATGGCTAATGTAGCCGAACGTTTTCTTGATGATAATGTTGGTGCATTGCGAAAGAGTCATTCATGAGCCGCACATTATCTTCGTTTCCAGATACTCTTGCTCCCCCGTTTGGTTTTTAGCCAACTTCGAAACAGGATTAGGTTCTGTGTTCGACTGTATTTTTTTTATGTATGCTCACCGATTACTCTGCCATTTGTATAGACCGATTTTCAAAATTCTTTTTGTAATCGAAAGAGTATACCCCCTAGGTGGTCCCATTGTCACCATGCCATGATGGGATCCCATGAAAATCGAGGGAAGCCCTTGAATTTCATAGGCATGTCCAACGTGTTTCATGTTTTTGCTGAAGATGTTCAGGTATTTGGATCTGATAGTCATCAATCATGTTACTGAGCTGATGATGGAAGGTTTTTTACAAAAAAATAAAACCAACTTCAAAAACACCAAAAAGAATACATACAACATCACAGTTTTATATTGAAGTCGGTGCCAAGCAATGATCACCTGGAATGTCTTAAAAAATGGAAAGAACAATTAATATACCTACTTAGATACTTTGGCACCAACTTCAATATAAAACTGTGATGTTGTATGTATTCTAAAATTATTATTGACTTTTTGGTGTTTTTGAAGGTTTTTGATTCACAGTTACTTGTTTGATCCTGCTACCCTTTTTACCCACTATTTGATCAAATTAAGCAAAGGGCATTGATTCAAATCCTGTAAATCGTATATTCTATGCGAAAAAGCCACCGTACCCTCCGGTAGAAATCATTGTAACGAAAAAATGCCTTAACACAAAACACACGATGAGGTTCCGTGAAGATTGCCATTGTATCCAAATTTCCATGAAGCCTGCGTACTGTTGCAACACGTAGATCTTCACCCCACCGTCAGGTGTGTGAGTGAGAGAGCAATACTAAGTGTATTCTTCCTGGCCCATCCTGTACATTAACGGCCGGTTGCACCAAAATTGCTATGTTTTTACAAATTCAGTTATACGTTATACCAATCTGTCACTATTACGAATCCGTAAAGAAGAATGGCACACCCAGGGTCGCATAAAATATCAAGTGAAAGTCGATGAAATTCTATGCATTATATTAGACAATTATAGTTGTTCATTTCCTATAAATATGTTTTTTTTTGTAAAACGGGAATAATGAGAAAATCGAAAAAGTTAAACTTGTATCAAAACTCAACCACACATGCAATAACGAAACGCATAGGTAAAGTATAAACAAATAAGTTGCCACCTTAAATAATTAAATAAATATATTGTTTAAAATATTTATAAGATTGAACTATTTAATACGTTTTTTTAAGTTTTATGTGATAACAAGTGATAAATAAACGGAATTCGATATTAATGAGTATTAAAGACAAAGATTTATTTTAATAACCTATTGTCAATAAGTCTTAATAATATAATTTATTGAAACAAATATCAAGATTATGCCTATTACTTCGGTCGGTGTGATAACATCGTTTGGCTGTTTGTCCATGAACCACACCCTTACATTACAACAATCATACATCATGTGAATAGGGTACCTACCCACCCTATGTTTTGTTGTCAATTGTCATCTGTACATAGCTTTTTAAATGATTTCGGCTGTGTAGGTAACTAAATATAATATCTATTTTTCAAATCAATTCTAGTATTAAATCATATATTATCTGTATGTAAGTTCACTGATATTTGTAGGTTATACTTATTGCAGCATAACACGAAAACCCCATTTTAAAAAAATATGCTGCAATTACCTTTTTTTTTAATTGGACTTAGACCTATCTTTTAAGGGTATTTTCATTAACACGTTCTCTGCCAACGCGGTCAGTGCTGACCGACAGCGATTTTTCCCTTTAGGCCGAGCAAAAGTCACAGTTCCATTCAAATTTAGTCGAAATATTTTTTTGATCAGATACTTATATTCAATATCCAAATATATGTTTTTCTTAACAAAAGTCAATTTAAGTCAATACTTATGGAGATATTAATGTCGGACAGCACTGACCGACGTGGAGCCTGGAGACAAAAATTCGATTTTCCGTTACGGTGGGCCACGCGGGTCGCGGTGTCGGGTTGTCGGGTCCTGCAGTTCCCGGGCTTTACATCTCACACCCGCGCCGCGCTCACGCAGTTGACGCCCGTTCGGTTCTTGAGTTCACCGTCACATAGAGTAACTGTTATTTTAGCGTATTTATTTGTTTTTAGTATTTAAATTTATTATCAGTATGGACGAATGGTTTTGAGTTTACTGAAGATTTTAACTCAGATCGACAACATTGAAATCGATTTTCTCGACAAAACTTTAAACCAATACGACTGCAGCGAGGTGTGAGACATGGTGACGTTATATCGCCGAAGCTGTTCACAGCTGCGCTGGAGGATGTATTTAAGCTTTTGGACTGGAGATAACTCGGCATCAATATAAACGGCGAGTACATGACTCATCTTCGTTTTGCCGATGATATCGTGGTCATGGCTGACACCGTGGAAGATCTAGACACAATGCTCGAAGACCTCTGTAGAGTTTCCCAACAAGTGGGTCTCAAAATGAACATGGACAAGACCAAAAATATGGTGAATTCCCATGTAGTACCCACTCCTGTGAAGGTTGGCGGCTCTACACTGGAAGTTGTTGACGAATATGTTTACCTGGGACAAATAGTCCAGCTCGGTAAGTCCAACTTCCAGAAAGAGGTAAATCGACGAATCCAACTCGGCTGGATAAGGTTCGGGAAGCTACGCAGCATATTCTCGGCCAATCTACCGCAGTGTCTTAAGACGAAAGTCTCCAATTCGTGCGTGATGCCAGTGATGACGTACGGAACTGAGACGTGGCCATTTACAATGGGTCTTATCAGAAGGCTCAATGTCACTCAAAGGGCAATGGAGATTTCTCTACGCGATCGCATCAGAAATGAAGAGATCCATAGAAGAACTAGAGTCGCCGACATAGCCCAAAGAGTTGCAAACCATAAGTGGCAGTGGGCAGGAGACATAGCTCGCAGGACTGACGGCCATTGGGGCGGAAAGGTCCTTGAGTGGCGGCCGCGTACCGGGAGACGCAGCGTTGGTAGGCCCCCCACAAGGTGGACCGACGATCTGGTGAAGGTCGCGGGAAGCCCCTGGATGCGGGAGGCGCAGGACCGATCGGTTTGGAGATCCCTGGGGAGGCCTATGTCCAGCAGTGGGCGTCTCTTGGCTGAAATGATGATGATGATGACATTTGGCCGTACACTGGCCTTCATTCACTTTTTAGTGAATGAAGTCTTTTTAGTGAAAGATACCCTAATATAATACCAGCTCACCGAAGGTATTAAATTAGGGTTACCCTCGCTTTTCGTGGGATCCCATCATCAGATCCTGACTTTGGTGACCTTGAGACCATCCCAGGAGTATACTCTATCGAATACAAAAAGAATTTTGAAAATCGGTCAACAATTGGCGGAGTAATCACGTAACATATACACAAAACACGTTGGAGACACGTAAAAATTTAATGGTTTTCCTCGATTTTTTGGGATCCCATTATCAGATCCTAACTTTGGTGACCATGGGACCACCCTTGGAGTATCCTCTGTCGAATACAAATAATCATCAAAATCGGTTCATAAACGACGAAGTTATTCGCGAACAAACATAAAAAAAAGCATATACTCATATACGGTCGAATTGAGTAACCTCCTTTTTTCGAAGTCGGTTATAAATATACTTTAGTTGGGATACACTTTACTTGAAAATTTCAAAATACTGATTTTTTTGTATTTTAATTTACATAGAACGTAAGTGCGCAAATTATTTTGATTGATTTATTCAATGATACATTTTGGTAATTGTATTTTTTTTTCTAAGTCCTTTGCGTTTTTCAAAAACCAACTTGATTTGTAGTAACTGGAGGGCCACGCGGGTCAACGAATATGGGATTTAGTTTGATAGCACTGCCCTACGGCCCGTAAGAATTGATCGCAAACACTCGTAAGCCGCGGTCAGCACTGACCGACATGGCTCAAACGGAAAGTCTAGTTGTCGACCAGCACAGACCGACGCGGCCTTAACGGAAGGATGCATTTTTTTCTTTTGGCGTTCAACGTGTTAAGATACATAACTCCTAAGTGCGACACTGAAAATACATGGGGTTCTGCCATTCTTCTTTATGTTGCACCAAAAAAATACCAGTAAAAGTATCCGTAAAATTCCTTGCTACACGAATGAAGCGTCAATTCTACCATTTTAGCTTAGTAGATTTTTACTACCATGAAAGTTTTTTTTTACATGTAGTAAGACATGTTATTAATTTGTCAAAACGTGACGTTGATAGTGTTTTTTGTTTACATTGGCCATGGATTTATGACTTATCAATCAAACAATACTAAATTCATGACATTGGCTGAATTCGTAAAAACGTGAAAGCTAGGAAAATAAGAAGAAAAAGCTTTGTTGTGTGGTGACTTATATTTTTATGCCTGAGTAATTTTAATAATGTATTATATTATTATCTTTGTATCTGTGTGTAAAAATCGCTGCTTTCAGTGAGCATTTGTGACCTACTCTAATGTTTGTTCTTCGACGACGGCAACTCAAACTCAAAAATCTTTATTCAATATAGACCTTTACAGGCACTTATTGACGTCAAAGACGTCAACTATACAATATATGGATAATTTTTCAATATCATTATCGGATAGTGAATTATGTGGTGAAAAGTGAATTTAAATTGTATTTTAAACGCGTTTTCTAACCTTAAACAAGAATTACAAATACGAGCGAACTGTTAAAATTTATACTTTTACGTTATGAGCAGGGCGTGAGCTCCGTAAAAAGAATCCGCATAAGTAACCGTAAAACGTATCGCAAAAGCGTGGTGCAACATCTTTTTACGATATACGTTTACTTTTAACGTTACTTTTTACGAGTTCGTAAAATGAATTTTTGGTGCACGTTGTAAATTAAAAACTTTTATTTGTTAATAAATACTGACTTTTTCTTTAATGTTTGGTACTTGTTTGGTATAAAAACCAAAAAAAAAAGTGTCACTCGGTAACTATTAATTTCCCAGGTATGGTCTAGATTTCTAGAAGACAAAGTGATTGACGATGGGTTCAAAACGTGGTTTTCGGCTTCGCTTCGGTCTTTTATACCCATTATGTATATCTTCGTTAATTCGGTTTTAATAAGATTTGATATGTATTGTCTATTGTCAGATTTTAAATTTACTATTGTCAATCCTTGTCATGTACAATTATGTCATGCTTAATTTTAGTTAAATAAAACCAAGTTTTCTTTTGGTGAAGTTTATTATTCATGTATCAATTTATTTAACTAAAATAACTATTATGTCTGAAGAAAGAAAATCCGAGAACTCTATCAATATTTCTCTCGCTCGCTATCTCCGACCGGAACGCTTCGACGTCGAACCAAATGATGTTGGTGCCGATTTGAAATGGAGTCACTGGTATCGTACCTTTGCAAATTTTCTTAAAGAAGAAGTTTCTGGTAGCACACCTGACTGTATTAAACTAAAGCTGCTTATTAATCATTTGTCACCAAACGTTTTTTCTTTCATACGAGACTCTGATACATACAATCAAGCTGTAGAAATTCTTAATAAAATTTATACGAAAACTAAAAATGAAATTCTCGCCCGACATTTATTGTCCACCCGTAGACAGATGTCCGGAGAAACAGTTACTGAATATGGAAGGTCATTAAAAGGTCTTGCCCGAGAGTGCAACTTTCAATCAGTAAGCGCCGAAGAACATGAGAATCAAGCTATCAGAGGGGTATTTATCGCTGGAATCTTATCTCAGAAAACAAGAGAGAGACTTTTAGAAAATTTAACAATGTCTTTAGATGACACAATAAACCAGGCCCTTTCCTTAGAAACCGCTGAACGTAATTCTCAGATCATAACGAATAACGCAGTTCAAGTGTCACAACCGGTTCAACTGAATGCCATTTCTAAGCAGAAGCCTAGCACAATAGTACAAGAGTCAGACGACGTCAACTCAGCTGCAAGTCGCAATCATAACATGAATGTCTCGAAAAGAAGACGCTGTTTTTTCTGTGGAGGCAATGTACACCAAAGAATAAAATGCCCTGCTTTTCATTCTTCCTGTCAACTTTGTAACAAAAAAGGACATTTTGCTAACGTGTGTCGGAGCAATAATCCTCAAGTAAACGCAGCCACAACAGAACCTGAAATGGTTAGTACTGCTTGTATCTCCGCTGCAACCCCGTCAAGTCTTCACAAGGCCACTATACCTATTACTGTGAACAATCATCGCGCCGACGCTTTAATTGACACTGGTAGCTCAGTTAGTTTTATTGACAAACAATTAGTTCAAATTATGCGCCTCAGACAACGGCCATGCAAACAGACAATAACGTTAGCTTCCTTGAGTAATATATCTTTCGTTGATGGTTTATGTGATGCAACTATTGAAATAGATCAACATACATATAAAAATTGTCCTTTACTAATTGTTAATAAACTTTGCGCAGATATAATCATCGGTCATGACATTTTAAGAAAACATTCATCATTGGAGCTTCACTTTGGCGGCGATAGAAACCCTTTAAAAATTTGTAACGTGATGGAAGCCTCTGTCCCACCTGCAACACTTTTCACGAATTTATCAGAAAACATAAAACCTATTGCTATTAAATCGCGACGACATACTGAAGAGGATGAAAAATTTATTTCGGAAGAAATAGCCAAACTGTTAGAAGATGGGGTCATCGAACCTAGCATCTCCCCGTGGCGAGCCCAAGTATTAGTAGCTGGTGGTGGAATACATCGCAAACGATTGGTTATCGATTATTCACAAACAATTAACAAATTTACATTGCTGGATGCTTACCCCCTACCGAACATTGAGAGTATAATTTCAAAAGTTGCTCAATATAAATTTTTCAGTCAAATTGATTTGAAAAGCGCGTATCACCAAGTGCCCTTACTTAAAAGAGAAAAAATCTACACTGCCTTTGAAGCATGCGGCAATCTATATCAATTCACCAGAATACCATTTGGGGTAACAAATGGTGTTGCTGCCTTTCAAAGAACTCTTGAATACGTCATAGCAACCGAAAAATTAGAAGGTACGTATTCATATCTTGATGACGTCACCGTATGCGGCATAGACAAAAATAATCATGACGTCAATTTAAAACGATTTCTGGCAGCAATCAACAAATATAAACTAACATTAAACGAAAAAAAATGTATTTTTGGAGCAGATTCCATCAAATTACTAGGCTATACTATCGAAAATAATACAATCAAGCCCGATAGTGACAGATTAAAGCCTCTAGTTGAACTACCACCGCCATCGAACACATCCGAACTAAAGAGAGTACTAGGGTTGTTTGCGCACTATTCAAAATGGGTCCCAAATTTCTCCGCAAAAATTAAATCGTTAATAGAAGTTAAAATCTTTCCACTATCAAACGAACAAAAAGCTAGCTTTGACAATCTCAAACTAGATATACAAAATTCTGCCCTTGTTGCAATCGACAGTAATGAAAGATTTTCTGTTGAAACAGACGCATCTGATTATGCGATTGCGGCTACTTTAACGCAAAGAGGACGCCCAGTAGCTTTCTTTTCAAGAACTCTTTCAGAGTCAGAACGAAAGCAATCTTCCATAGAAAAGGAAGCTTGCGCTATCGTAGAGAGTGTTCGTAAATGGCGTCATTATCTGTTATGTAAGGAATTTATGCTAATAGCTGATCAACGCTCTGTTGGATTTATGTTTAACCAAACTCATTCTAGTAAAATCAAAAATGAAAAAATACTACGATGGAGACTCGAATTATCCACTTTCAAGTATGAGATAATTTATAGACCAGGAAAAGAGAATGCTGCTGCTGATACCTTGTCCCGAGTTTGCGCTCACATTAATATAGATAAATTACGCCAGTTACACGACTCTTTGTGTCATCCAGGGATTGTTAGAATGGCTCATTGGATTCGGATTAAGAATCTGCCATACACGCTTAATGATATTAAAGCTATGACGGCCCAATGCTCCACGTGTGCCCAAATTAAGCCCAGGTTTATCAAGACACAAGATCATTTAATTAAAGCATTAGCGCCTTTTGAACGCCTTAGTCTCGACTTTAAAGGTCCCCTGCCTTCTAATACACACAACAAGTACATACTTACAATTATCGATGAGTATAGTAGTTTTCCTTTTGCATATGCTTGCAAGGACATGTCTGCAACCACAATAATCAAATGCCTGAAAGACCTGATATTCACATTCGGTACGCCGCTCTATATACATTCCGACAGAGGTTCGGCCTTTATGTCTTCTGAGTTAAATGAATTCCTAAATGCCCATGGCATAGCATGCAGTCGCACGACACCATACAATCCACGTGGAAACGGACAAGTTGAGCGACTTAATGGTACTTTATGGAAAACAATCCAACTTGCAATCAAATCTAAAAACCAACAACTGGAACAGTGGGAAAGTGTTCTTCAAATTGCACTGCATTCTATTCGCTCATTACTTTGCACTTCTACCAATACAACACCGCATGAGAGATTCTTCAAGTTCCCACGAAGGTCTCCAATTGGAGAATCCGTTCCAAGCTGGTTAGTTCCAGGGCCGGTGCTAATGAAGAAAAACGTTCGGAATAAGAATGACCCATATGTTGAAGAAGTAGAGCTGTTACAGAGCAACCCTCACTACTCCTTTATAAGATACCAAGACGGAAGGGAGTCATCCGTGTCCAATAGGCAGCTAGCTCCCTTGCCTGTAAGTTTCAATCCCACGATTGAAGGGGTGAATGCTCCGGAAGCTCCAGAAGTTGAAAACGTACATACACCAACCTGTCACGAGCAAACTGGTGAAGTTGATCACTCCCCTAATCATGTTCGCACCAGTGATACAGATGGACTATCTGCAACTGAGAACGAAAGTTCAGCTCTCAGACATTCTACTAGAGAAAGACGTTTACCAGCTTATCTGAAGGATTATACAACATAAAACTTCGTATCAACAACTAGGCGGGAGTGAATAATATGTATTGTCTATTGTCAGATTTTAAATTTACTATTGTCAATCCTTGTCATGTACAATTATGTCATGCTTAATTTTAGTTAAATAAAACCAAGTTTTCTTTTGGTAAAGTTTATTATTCATGTATCAAGATTCTCGGTGAATAATTTTTTTTTGTATATTAATTGACGTCAATAAGTGCCTGTTAAGGTCTATATCCATTGATTTACTACCAAAGGTTGGTAGTAAATCAATATCTATATCGAATAAAAAATGTTGCGTTTGACATTTTATCGCGGCTTCGTACGACTTGCGCCTTTTGCACACCGACGCTGCGAACCGCGATAGCGAAAACGAAAAAGCGGTGATCAACCGAAATTTAAGCGGTCGTTTTCACACCGCATTTCAATATCGCATTTTCCTACTCATTTGAGTGCAACATGTCGTTTGAGTCAGACGGATTTCTTTCCGAATCTGAAGAAGAAGAACTATTAGTTCTTGTATCGACATTAAGAAAAAGTGGAAGAATATGGGAAAAGACGAATTTTTCGCCACGCTACTTCTTTTTTATATGAATTCTTATAATCTGGATGCCCCGTAAGGTATAATTCGGGATAACCTCGAATTTCATTAATAATTTTTTCAGTTTCTGCCTCCGCCATCTTGAATCGCCGCGATATTCTGTCCAAAAAGGCAAATCACGTCGTTTCTCTCCCAGCGACGAAACTAAAATGGCGGTACAGTGGCGTCCGTGTGAAACAAGTATCGCGAGGATCAACGATACTATAAAAACTGAGATGCAATTACAGGAAGTCACAGGCGAGAGAGCGAGATGCAACATAACGCGATACGTTTCGAAGTGTGGGACAGATTTACCGCAGTTTCGCTATCGCGGTTCGCGGTGTCGGTATGCAAAAGGCGTTAGTTCGAATAGAATGCGATAATCGCTCGAAATGGCTGCACGCTTCGCTTAATGTCGCGATAGCGTAAACTCGATAATATAAATAGCGAGGCGCTATACCTTGTCGCGCGATCACAACGATGTGGAATGCAAGTCATCGACGCGACACGATTATTACGCGAATATCAATCAGGACACTATTTAATATTATGTTTGATTACGCGACCGTAAAACCATAGCTCTCTCGAGCAGATAATAATTTTTAATTTTATGACGATCGCGCGATTACTTATCGGATATCTATTGAGATTTAGTTATTGCGGATTCATGCCAGTTAAATTCGCATGAACAAACGATCATCGCGTATTTGCATTTTATTAGAATTAACGTCTTAAACATTAGGTACAATATAATTCGATAACACATCAAACTTCAATAAACAAATTAGTTTTAGAATTACTATTTGGATGCTTTTAATTTCCTAAAATTATTACGCTTAAGCTAATGTTTTAACACATTTACCAGTAAATTAATTAATTAATGTAATATAATTTTATAAAAAATCAAGTAGTTAACTAAAATTTACAGTCTTTTAGATATCTTGACCCAAATTCCATCTTTTGTATTTAAAATCATAGCAGTAGGATCGAATAATAGATCATAGTTTGTCTTTGGAGATGGTTCAACTTTAAACTGCTTTAAGAATCCCGCAATCCCGAACAAAGACTGGATTTTTGCAAACCGCTTACCTGTGTATAGAAAAATATCATTAGATTTATTACATTTATTTAATTATTATATTAAATTATTTGTTATTTGAGTACCGATTGATTATTTATAAAGTCAATTATAATTTAAATAATGTAATAATGCAAAAAAATCAACCTGATTAGTACTAACATTTGTTAAAATATTTACCTATGCAATTCCTTGGCCCATCTCCAAACGGCATATAAACACATTGAGGGAGCTTTTTCATATTTTCTGTTGAAAAGTTTTCAGGTTCGAACTTTTGTGGGTTTGGAAAATATTCAGCGTCTGAGTTCAGGCCACTTGCTGATATTAAGATCATAGTGCCTTTTGGAATTGTTAGATTAGTTCCAGAAAATGTATACTCGGCAAGTGTTTGTCTAAATAAAACGCCTGCAACGGTGTATTTACGCAGTGTTTCGTCAAATACCATTTCCAAATACTTCATTTCTTTGACTGATTCAAAATTGATTTCATTATTATGTTTTTCCATCGCAAGACAAATATCTCTGTAAGCGCGATGCTGCAAATCTTGGTTGAGTGCGAGTTCGTATATTAAGAAAGACATCGTGGCAGAAGACGTATCAAATCCAGCAGCATAGAACACAAATGCCTGCGCTGCAATTACGTAATCGTCAATTTCGATTTCGGAAACCCCTCCATCCAGCTTTCTATTGATTCCTTGTTCTCTTAGTTCTATCATAAGGTCCATAAAATCTTTGCGGGTGGAAGGCTTGCCTTCTCTTTCTTTAACAACTTTATTCACTAAGTCCAAAAAAAACTGTTGTATTTCTGTATTTGTTCTAAATAGTTGTCTTATTCCAGGTATTATTATATCTATAATCATCAAAATTCTAAGTTTTAAAGTCGGTGTAAAGATCTTTTTTGCCATGATACTGAATTCATTTTTATCGTCTGCAAAAATGTTCAAGTTCAAGCCAAATGCACATGATCCTATCACTTCTAAAGTATACTTGCCTGTCAATGACCTAATTTCATGATCTTTGTTATCTTCTACTAATTTTTCTATATACATTATAAATCTTCCAAGACACCCTTGTATCAATGGCGTCATATCATTCAGCTTCCGTGATGTAAATAGGGGTGTTAGTTTTTGCCTTAATATTTTCCATTTTTCTCCTTGAGCTCCAAACAAGTTTTCATTTAGCCTATTGCTTCTTGTAGTCACTCCTCTATCTTGAAATATGTGAAAGTTTTTCACTAAGACATCTTTGATTATGTCAGGGTCTCTTATCAATAGTACTGGTTTGAATCCACGGTAAAGACCAACAAACTTATAGCCTCTGTATTCTAAATGAATATTTTTCATATACTGATTGGCTGATTCCCTCTGTAGTACTATCTTTCCGAAATTCCCTATAAAAGGTAACGGGGTAGGACCTTTGATGCCTCTTAAATTCCAATAGTTATATTTGCTCTTGCAAAAAATAAACAGTGCACTGACGACTGTTAAAAGAACTGTAACACAGGCGCACAACTCCATATTTGTTGCGATACTGAGAGATCAAAGTACATAATAGTTTATGTGTTTGTCTCCGTTATCTCATTATCGTTCTAATTAAACTAACACGTATATTTATGAACAGTCTTATATGTGCACTGTTATCAATGTCATCATTATAACAATACATTATGACTTGCATTGGAAGTTACTCCATAATGGAGTAGAAGTTTTACTGATGGGTTTGGTTCGTGGTAGAGGTTCCGATATAGATGGTCTACCACAGCCTTCCCAAAGTTTGTCGCAATATTTTTTTTTTGTAGAAAGTAAATATCTACAGTGCATTAATTGGCAGGAAAATAAGAAAATAACTCTTATCTTATCATAAGTAGTATGCACATTAATCAGTTCACAAGTGACGATATCGATTGTGGCTGTTTTATATCTTGCCTACTGATTGGCATGACAGTCGTAAACAGTCGATGATCCTTTCTCTTTTTAACGAGGTTGAAAGCTTTGGCGCATTGTACATATCTATGGCTAGTGGACACACGAGTGTAGGGCTCACATTGTACAAATATCTGCTTAACCAATTTCAATGTCCATCATGTCCACAGTCGAGAGTTAGTCCACCGAGATCCCCTAGCCCGATCCCTTAGGGAATCCGCGTGAACTTGTATGTTCATCAGAATCCCCCGCCCAATTACCCGGACCACCCCGGGATAACCCGGCCAGCAGGCTACGATTAACGTCTAGACTTTGATTAAGTTAAATGGATTACTGTTCGTGCACTTCAAGTATTGGATTGCAAATACGCCGAGACCAAACATTTCTGCAACAAAAACAAACCGTTAATATAAGTAAAAAGTGAAAACAAACGGTCCTTTTTGGGCTAGTGGTTGAGAACACCGGTTTTAATCTGGAGGTTAAGGGTTCGATTCCCCATGGAGGCAAAACTCTTAAATAGGATCAGTAATCCTACCCTTGTTGCTTTATACCTCGGAGACCTTCTGCCTGTATAAAAAGGACATAAGACGGCTTGACGTCAAACATTTAAATTGACTTCGAGCAATTCTTCTTCAAACATGGCATGATCGCGTGACAAACGCCGAGGTCATTTGTCGAAATAAACAGGTTTAATACTACCTGTTTTGGCAAGTCTTTTACTCTGATCACATTTCGGGTAAACGCACACGCGGAGGACAGTATCTGTGTTATAGAGATGTTAAGAAGCGATACCTGAATTCTGTTGACATAACTAGTGACACCTGTGAGGAGCTCGCCTCTTGGAGGACAGGCGTACTATGCCTTGAAAGTCGGGAGTTCACACTCACACCTCACAACACGTTGCTATTAAATTAGGCAATATTATTATTATTAAAGCTGCAATGATTTTGCATTTCCTTAACTTCACGTGGTTCGTAAAATACTCAGTACTAATTTCAATGAAATTTTCCTTTTCCGAGGAAATTTTAAAAGTTGGTCGTCTATAACTTTTTAGTTTGTTCTTAGTACTCAACTCTGATAGTTTTCCTTTAAACTTCGTTATATATACTACTATTGTAATTTTTTTCACGTGTCCATATATAACCTTTTAGCAGATAGAGGGACACTTAACTCTCACAAAAATTTGCACTTTAAAACCAAATATTTCAGAAACGGATTTCTAAATCGAAAAATTGTGTTCTAAACCTTACATTATTTTTTAAAGACCTATTCAACAATACCTAACAATACCCCACACGGTGGGTAAGTCGAGAAAAAAAATTACTCTCACTTTACTTGTATGAGAGCTACCCTAAAAAATTGTTTTTTCAATATTTTTTTCTACCACTTCTTTGCCATAATTAATATACATATCCATACCAAATTACAGCTTTCTATTGCTAATAGTCTCTGAGTAAAACCGCGGACAGACAGACAGACAAACTCAACCTAAAACCATGTACCACTAATTAAATACAACTCAAGCGGGTCACTTTATTGTGCCTCTTACGATGGGGCTTTCTGCACCAGTTTTGCAAGTCACGATCATGCTCACGCAAGAAGGGATCCAGAATAATAATAACTTGCTTAAGGGTGTCGTTGTCGGTGAATACACCTGGGAGAATATCATTATCATCATTTGTAGACAAACAAGTAAATTCTTTATTGTACATTACAAAATTAGGGTTAACAAAATACATAATAATTATGCTACAATTAACGATCTATTCCAGGCAACCTTTGGATGTCAATTGTAGTACAATTAGAAAGCTTGGTGACGTCGTCTATACTAATTATTGTCAAAAACTTCAATGTACCATGTATAAATACCAATGTTACCTACTTGTACATTACCAAAACCTTGCGCTGCTACCACCATATAGGAACACAAAACGATAATAATTAACTGAGGCTAATTCCCCAGTTTGGTAGAGTACAAGGAACATCGACCTGCTGAAAATCCCCCCCCCCCCCCCCCTCCCTTAAGAGGATTGTGAAGTAATCGTGCGCGGCGCGAGTAGGTATTTTCTCAAACGCTCTATGTTTCACACCGCTCCGCCTCCGGTCTGGCGTTTACACCACAAATACAACATGCGCAAATTTTCACGCACACTACGACACAGCAGCGCGCGACTCGGCCACGATACTCGGCGGCCGGCGCGAGAGCTCGAGATTATTATTCTATCGTTCGTTATCATTGATTTACTACCAAACAATGTTCGTGATGTAAATCAATGTTCGTAAATCAATGTTCGTAATGTTTTGCGTTGCTTATATTTCTGACTCCCTTTCCGCTCGCAACTTCGCCATCGTTGCTTTCGTTTTTCGTGTGGGAATTTTATGTTTTCACATAGGAAAAATAATTTTATAGCCTATATTAATCAGTGTACCTATAGTATGTAGCATTCTATTAGCCAAAGAATTTTTAATATCAGTCTGGTAGTTTTTGAGTTTATTCATTACAAACAAAAATACAAACGTACTTAATCTTCTTTCTTCATAATATTTAAGTAGATAAGTTTCGGAATACAGAAATTATTTACATTTCGTAAATTATTTCTGTATTGAAATTTATTGTGAAGGCACTTACTTGGTATCCCTATACCTTATAGGATTGAGGGTCAGGACTATTTGTTATGAAAGTATGTATCCTACATTTACCTGTCTAAGGAAAATTCCATTTTTTAAGATGAGTGATATACTGAATTAAAATGATTTGCATTTGAGATGTGAATCTTTTCAGAAAAAAAAAACACTAATCATATAAAAATACTTTTATACATACAAACTAAATAGTAACAGGGATACAAAAATAAAAAGTAATAATAAATAATAAAAATATTTTTTTGATTGGGCTGGGCAGCTTTTGCAAAACTTGGCTTTGCTTTTAATATGAGTAGGTATTAGCATAAAACAGAAAGCGCGGATCTTCAACCAGTGTGTCCTACCAGTGCTTACGTATGGAGCCGAGACATGAGTAACAACTTAGGCCATCGTCCACAAACTAGAGGTGGCACAAAGAGCAATGGTAAGAAAATTGGTAGGAGTAACACTCCGGGACAGGAAAACGAATAGTTGGCTCCGAAAACGGAGTCAGGTCTCGGACATTACACACCGCGTAGCAAAGCTCAAGTGGCAATGGGCTGGACATAATAGCCAAAAAGCCGAACTCGTGGTGCAGAACTGTCTTATAGTGGAGGCCATGGAATCGTAAAAGACCCAACGGGAGACCACAGATGCGGTAGAAGGACGACATCGTCAAGATGGTGGGCACGAACTGGATTAGAGTAGCCCAAAATAGAACGGAATGAAGAAAGTTGAAGGAGGCCTATACCGTCATGGTAGAAGAAAAGGCTTAGATGATGACAAATATTTTTTTAATAATTATAATTATTTTTGTTGGTGTTCACCTCAATTTCTATAATAAACCAAACGTAACATCATCTGGAACTAGCTCCATCTCCATCCATTTTTGAATTAGTCAATAGTAAGCAATTAAGGTGAACACCAACAAAAATAATCATATAATTATTAAAAAAATATTATTCATCATCTAAGCCTTTTCTTCTACCATGGCGGTATAGGCCGCCTTAAGGAAAAGGTGGCTAGATGACATTAAAAAAGTAGACTGGACTGACATATCCACAATTAAAAAACGCAGCATAGGATCTTACACGTCAGCGTAAGGGCAAGGGCGTTTTATTGAGTAAATAACTTTTTTCAGAAACATTCTACAAAGTTATCAACCAATGAATTTGTATTCAATCAGTCGATGAAAAGTCTATGCTGTCAGAAATACAGCAATAATACTGTATGAAAGTACCCCATGTGTGGGGTAGATTCGTACGAATTTCAATTGAGAGTTAAGTCATAATTATGTAACAAATATAAAATACCTCTCATTTTTATACACTAATCTCGGGTACCTAGTTATACTAATAGTTTTAGAATTTAAATTTTTACCACCTCCGTGGTCTAGTGGTTGAGGCCACCGGGTATTGATCGGGAGGTCCGGGGTTCGATTCCCCACAGGGACAGAAGCTTTTCTGCTCGGTTTGGTTGGTGGTAGGGCTTCTCAGCCAACCTGGCTAGCTACCACCGTCTTACCTAAGTTTGTCGCCATAATAACATGTTAATAGCATTGCTGTGTTCCGATATAAGGCCAAGCGCTTACCTGTCGTATGAAAAAAATACCTATTAGTAGGATTATATGTAATCAACTGCTTTAAATTATATTGCTAAAATGAAAAAGAACGTCAAAACCGTACGAAGGGTGCCCTCTCCACATATATGCCTACCTTGCCTACCCTACATATATTATTTACTTTGTCGTTTATATTTTTTATACATTCGTAGATTCCATAAAGCGAGTACAAATAAAATAATATTGAAAATAACGCTACTTGCATATAGTTTGTTACACGTTTTTTAGCAGCTCCAACTTGGTTATACGAAAAATAGTTTGTGAGCAACTTAGAATAAGATAACGACCATACAATGCATAACAAATACCTATCACAAGAAACAAAAAACGAATTTCTTTTGAGTTTGTGTCTTTGTGGCACATATCTATTATAGCAAACAACTACATACTTACAATTTATTTTCTTATTTTGATTTTGGAAATTTACAGTTAATTAACAGGCTACAGGCTGCTTACCCTTAAATAAGGTTTGTATTGAAATAACACCCTTAAAATAAAACACTAAAATCAATAAACGTATTCGAAAAGACATTTACTTTTTCATGTAGAAGGTATTTGTGTAGATTTTTGTAACTTGATATTAAATACGATTAACATAATTAATACACAATATTAAAAAGATGAAAAAAAACCTAACTAAAAAACCTAAATAACCTAATCTATTAAACCACTGCCAGTGGGCAACGTTCCCAAAATGCTGGCAGCATTGCCACGCTGGATGGCAATGCTTATTTGCTGACCAAAATATATACCAGCATTTCGGGAACGTGTCGCCTGAACTAAACGATATGATAAGTCTTTGTATAAAGAGTGGGCCCCTGGTCCCCACGGCCCAAGCGTCTCTACCGCAAAAGGCACAAATATATAACCACTATCAAGTAGCCTATATTTGTACCTCTTGAGGCTTTCTGCTGATTCGGCTGCAGCACCAGGCCTAGCCTGGGTTGCCGGGAGATGTGACGGCGCCATAGTGTCGACGCAAGTTGCGTCCCACACTAAGGGCCGCCCCAATCTCCAGGGAACCAGTGTCATTCCGTCGGGTCTCTTACCATCGTCACGGCTCAGACCATTCGGTTCCAGAACGGCTGCGCAATTAGCGGTGGTAAGAGCCCGACGGATAATATCATTGAGGCTAGCGTGGCGAGAAAATCTGCCTGCACTTTTCACGCAGCTTAGGCCGTGGTGACCCAATTGACTCACGGCGGAGCCACACTGGCAGCGATGAAGAGCACAACATGGTGCACCAAGGCGAAGAGACACTGCAACTCTAAAAGTAGCAGTATCCATCAAGGTGCCAGTGTTAGGCGATGGGAGGGCATGTAGCCACAAACCTGATTCCCATTCTGAATGGCTAAAAGATGGGCGCGGTCTGCGGAGCTTGAGCACGTATTTAATAGCTTTTTCCGTACTAGCTCGCACAGCGGCTCGTCCCATAGACGCTGAGATGTTGGGTTGCTGGGGAAATCAGAGTTTGGGCAGGCCGAGTGCCATGCACTCCTAGCCTCACTCATACTACTAATTTCAGAGTTGTTGACAGTAGATGTAGAGAGAATTTTTTTGGACAAATTTTGGGTAGCATGAACGGAGGACAGGAATGCAGGGAGTGCCACATTAGAGATAGCTCTAATGCCCAAGCCCCCCCATCGCACAGGAAGAGAAGCCTGTAACCAAGCTCGATCGTATAAATGTATGTTTAAAATGGAAGCCAAAGTGATTTTTACGATGTTGTCTAAGTTTTGGAGCAACTGAGTGTGCTTCCAAAGCTGACAACATCGCAAAGTGTACGTAAATTTAGGGACAAAAAGACAATATTTGATAATAGTAAAAGCCATGTGAGTATTGATTTTTGATAGACGATCGGAAGTTTGCAAAACATTTTGAATTTTGCTATCTATGAAAGATGAGAATGCTTCGTCTAAGACAGGGGAGCCCAAAAGACATAGTGTGGATTTATCAATAATTTTGATACCGGGAGCCAGTTCTTTGAATTTACGAAGGACCAAATGTTTTGAGGGGCAGTCATCAAACAAAAACAATTCACACTTCGAAAAATTTAATTCGAGTCCTATACGTTGAAATTCCTCTATTTAGATTAATAGTGTAGATTAATAGTTCTGACTTGAGTAATACCTTTCAGTATTGATCGATATATCGATATTACTTTCTCCTCCCTAGGCAACAATAACTACGATAACATTATGTCACATCACTACATTATGCCCCATTATACCCCTGCCCCCGACCCGTATCGTGCGATAGAGAGAGTTGCAAGAACTGGTCGAAATTGCCTACAATTCCTGTTTGAAATATTGTTTCGGGCGATAACTGTTTCACCCCCCTAAACCTTTACGAAATTAGACACTTTTGGTCTCATTCGATTCAGTATACCTTAAACTATGTTTGTACGTTTTGCTTTTTTTGTAATTCAGTAAAATTTTGTCAAAAAAAGATAAAAATGCTCGAGGTAGTTTTTAAGTCTAAAATATAGATATTTAGATGCTAATAATTTATATTCTGAGCAATATTTCTTCAAAATCAAAACGTACAAACCTAGATCTTCATTATATCTACAACATTTCCAAAAATTATAAAAATTGGACTATGTTTAGTGGGAGAAAAGCGTTATCGCTTTTTGTATGAAAATTTACAGCTTGTAACACCGTTTTTTCTTAAAATTTCGTAAAACACTAATTTTGCAATAACACTTTGGTTTCACTGTAGTTTTAACACAAATTTCACAACTAAAATCATAATTACAATAACTTTGTCAATTAATTTCACAATGTCAAGTGTCAACGTCAACGTCGTTTCACGTCACGTCAGTGACATTTGCCACTGTATTAGTATGAAAACCGGCGTCGCCAAACTCAACACCTAATGCAAAATACCGAGCTGTAATTGGTCAAATAGAATATCAAATAGACTGACTTATGTCCCGAAATTAATCAATTCAAATTCAATCTTATTACAATATAAAAACAGCCCATAATCAATTGATTCCGTAAATAAGCAAACGCCAACTATTAAGTACCAACTACTAAGTGCAAGATGGCGTTACAAATGTTGCTTTAAAATCTACCCGTTTAGTGATGTATGCAGTACAGTAATAGGTATCAGCACAGATAATATCATACTATACAGTCAGAATATTTGATACCGAATAACGAAAAGAACTTTCACATTTTTATGGTTAATAATTATTTTAAAAGTATAAACGTACAATTGAGCAATATTTTAGAATAATTTTTTTTAACAAAAAATAGAACTGACTTCAAAAACACTGAAAACTTAAAAATAATATAAGAATAGGTACAGACAACATCACACTTCTATATTGAAGTCGGCGCCAAACGATGATCTCCTAGACAGTGTTAAAATTTGTCAGCGACTGGGACATACTGATAGAGTATACTACATGGGACCACCCTTGCAGTATACTCTATCAAATACAAAAAGAATTTTGGAAATCGGTTTAAAAATGACGAAGTTATGAGGTAACAACATTGATTTACTACCAAACGTAGATAAAGCATGAACGTTCGAAAAGTGGGCCGGTGAAGAACTGCCCAATCGGGCCTCGTGCAGTTCTTTTCCATGCGTTGGATAAGCAATTTTGAGCATTATGTCTGAGATTATAAAGTTGATATTTTCTTGTAGCAATTACTAAAACGTCAAATTTAATGTGGCTAGGTATGAAATGATGTAACGGCACACGGTTATACTTCAAATAGTTGCCGTAATAATAAAGAATAAGGTTGAATTCGATAAATACGGTACTTTCTTTATGGTAATTTTAATTCGGGTGTGCATATTCAACTACCTATTTAACAGCGTACAAATGTGTAGTCGATTAGGTGACAGATTTCAAGCGCGTTTTTGTATGAAGTGCTCTATCTACGTTTGGTAGTAAATCAATGGGTAACAAACATAAAAAAAAATACAACCGAATTGATAACCTCCTCCTTTTTTGAAGTCGGTTAAAAAATAGACAATGTATCTGCGATTCGGTTACTCCTTTCGAAAATACGATGACATGTTTGTTTAATTGTTTTAGAATTATTAATATCTCATTTAAAAAAATAATATGAAATTGTTTGAGCTGCCAACGTACCACTGTATTTTTCTATCGTAAAGACATAACAATTATTTCAAAATTGTATGTACATAAATAAAACACGTTATTTTAAATTTTTTACTTGTATGTGATAGGAAACCCCATGGTCTCGAAGATTTGAGTTACTGGATCGCCTTTTGCAAGAGCAAAACTGCACAATCAACCATTTTTAGGAGCTCTTACTTGCAACACGAAACGACACCAAATGGCAGCGGCCGCGCGTCAACTAGTTTTATATAACGTGCATGGTCATAATATGGCCAATGTACTTTGGCAGAGGGGTTCGCCTAGCCTTGCCATCTCACATAGGGTAAATGCTTTAAGTTTCGTCCGTGTGGAAAAGTAACGGCTGGACCAGTCTTGATACTTGATACTTAATACCCTATGTTATACCGTATATAATTAGCTATCTATTAGTGAAAGTCCCGTCAAAATCGGTCCAGCCGTTCCGGAGATAACGGGAACAAATAGACAGACAAAAATTTTTTTAATTGTGTTTTTATTATTGGTACCGGATATATATATATTCATACCCATTTAGTAAAAACTTGTTATTTTGACATTACCAACAGACACTTCAATTTTATTTATTTGTATAGATAATAACAATATCTGATACAACAATTTAGTACCTTATTAGGTGTTGAGTATCTATGTGGCACATCACTAATTGAGTAGCGTTTGACATTAGGATTCATTACGGAAAGTTCGAGATAAGAAGTTGTGAAATGCCTTGAAAGTTGAACCTTAAGTTTATTGTGATAAGGTTAATTTCATTTTAATAATTTGTTCAAGAGGTGATGGAATTTGCAATTTCTTTAATTTACAAAAAATAATATTAAATGTTATTTACCGATGGTATGATATGCCACCTTTAGATAAATTATTCCTTCCGCTGTCGATTTTACACGATAACACAACACAATAAGGCATTTTACTATATTTTTTTGAGATGATTTCCGTGGCAGTACTAACAGGCGACTGAGGTGGTTAGCAGTGGTTAGAGATCGAGATGCGCGTAATACGCTTATATCGCCCTATGAGGGTACCGCCCACTTGCGACTTCTACTGTTTTTTCTGTTCTGTGACATTTGCAATTATCTTTGGTCATTATTCCCTTTTTGCATAAACAAAATAAATCTCGCGTTTATCCTGGCCTTATTTACAAAGATAGTTTTTTTTCGCCCAAAATCCCGTGCTGCCCTTTAGTTTAGGTGGGTTGATTTTCTCAAAATTCGGAATTTGACATTTAGACCGTTTGTTTTGATCATTTTTAGAGACGTATCATAATAAAGTACACTTAAGGCTACAGATCATATAATTATGGTTTCGTCGAATAGAATTTGGAAAGCATTCACAGTTTGTTTATGGTTAATTTGCATTACGTTTTGTTTTCCAACCAAACTTATAACTTTGGCTGGAAATACTTATTGCATATTGTAGAATTTCGAAAGATCCGTATGTTGACTTGACACATCATGACACACATGTTATGAAATGAATTTGGTTTTAGGGCAGGTTCCGTCGCCAATACGACGCTTAACATTCGGTGAACGAACGCGCCCATTTTTCACCCTAGTCTTTGAACGCGTCTTTCGTCTATGTTATGATCTCCGAACTGGTTAGTTTGTGAGACATCGACCGAAGGAATTTGTTATTGATTCGAAGATCATAAAGTATTTATATTCATTTCTGCGAATAAAATCAATAGGTATTTCTCCCGTTTTCCGTGTGAATTTAATTTCAAAAGCTACAGTGAGACTTCAAAAGTCAGTTCTTTTTGTTTTCAGCTTGAAGATTATAGCTAAGGAAAAAATACTATATTTACTCGCCGGCACGCGATTCATTAAATTGATGGATGGAAATGGAATGGAATGGATTTATTGTATCAATAACTGCAAAAAATCAATAAGGTATCTAATTAACTTATTATATTTCATGATTTAAAACAGATTTTGTTAATTTTATTTTTATTAGTGGGTGAATTGATTATTAAATCAAACATATTACATTTCCAAAATTCGCCTTTTTCATCCCTTATTTCATTAAAAAAAACCTGATAGTAAGCGGCATCTTAGTGGGATTAATGCACATATTGAGTAACACTTGCGAATTTCATGTTAAATCCTAAATTTTCACAATATTAAGTTTCACATCCTTCTTTGGCAAATAACTCACAAATTAAGCTGTTTTCTTTTTATTAATAGCAATAATTATACACAAAATAGGTGCTCTCCCCTCCATATGTCCTTTTTGTTAACTAACCAATAAGAAACTTTGACAATTCATTGAAAATTATGTTTGGAATTAACTTGCAATGATTATTACCTGAAATTCAAACGTATTGACTGGGATTCCTTCAGAACTCAGTGTTAGACCCACTGACCTCAAGATCATAGGCATATTTAATTATATTTTTAACCTAACACTGTGCTATGAATCTCCAGGGCAGTTCCCGGAGGCCGTAGGGCTCCGCTGCTTAGCTAGACAGACTAACTTAACATCAAGGAGGAATTCTGTGGAATTACACAAGTAATAAATATATATATAGAG
The DNA here is from genome assembly GCA_963935595.1 of Schoenobius gigantellus. Lineage (NCBI taxonomy): Eukaryota > Metazoa > Arthropoda > Insecta > Lepidoptera > Crambidae > Schoenobius > Schoenobius gigantellus. The sequence goes on along the minus strand of OZ012553.1, from coordinate 22,379,601 downwards.
AGAGAATAAGTTAAGAAACTGGAATATCATATCTCTGACCCGTGATTGCAAGACTTAGCATAGAAGGTACGATCTACTAACAACCGCTCCGGGGAAGCTACTAATTTAAAAAAAAGAAACCTATAACTATTTGTTGGTGTACTTTATTGCCCCTCATTTTATAGTTTTGTACCCAATTTGTACCTGATTTTTACCTGCCGAGATTGATCAAACAAACCTGAACCATCCTGCCCTTGGCTTGTATTGATTAAACATTTAGTTAAGTGCTTTGCATTAAGGGAGTTTATTTACTTAAGTAACATATGCATAAGTGAATTATGTACCTACAAGAATAAAGCTTTACATTTTGTATCGGACTAAAGTAATAAGTTTGTTTTTTTTCAACTTTAAGATTTCCCTATATTACTACAATTTAGCAAGAAAAAGCACTACAAGCTTCACAATCCTCTTAAGAATAGAGTTTTATGCAGTTATCCCGTGTTTGAACTAATTACAAACTTTTATCAATATGATGAACTAAAATATTGTACATATATGTATAAATTAGAATTATATTATCTCCTAGAAATTTTTAACCATATTCCACCAGTAGCTGTTAATATTAAAGCTTTTGGAACATAATCTAGTTTTGGCTTAGTTTTGGACGAAGCTTCTACTTTGAATTTCTTTAAGAAAGCTGCCATCCCCATCAGCGACTGCAATGTTGCAAAACGTATACCTGTCAACAAAGACGATAAGTGAAGATAATTTTATTAAAATCTATGTATCGGTACGGTCGCGGTCAGAAAATGTTTACCAGTTTTGAAATTAGATTATATATCACACTATTTTCACTAATGTCTAAAATGCCATATCAAGATACTTATTACTAGACATCGGATTATATGCATTTGCTTGTTTGCATATGCAAATGCATATAATTCTATATTTATAGCGTTATTGCATATTTTGGTACTTTTTCATTAATAGTGTTTCAATAGTTAGGTATACGTGTTTGGCATGTTGTGTTATGTACCCGATGCGATTGAGAAACTAGAATCTAAAAACTTTCCTCTGTGCCAGTCCTTGGAAATAATAGAAAAAATGATTGAACTGAGTGACGCCCTTTCACATATTGCAAAGGGTTCGTGGCAAATTAAATGCAGTTTTGAGTAAAAACCCCGGGTTTGAAGGCATAAAGAAAATTGACGCGTTTATCAACGGCACCGGACAAACTCTGTCTGAAGAGGTCTCTGCAGAAATGGCGCCAAATTTTAAGTTCTGTCCGGTGACGTCAGTTAACGTTGAAAGGTCATTTTCAGCCTATTAATTAATATTAAGTGACAAACGTCACAAGTTTGCTGTAGAAAACCTGGAAAAATATATTATTGTTTACTGCCACAAGAATTATAATAAATAAGTTTATTATTTACGTAATAATAATTTACAGCTTATTAAATATTATATAATAATAATAACTAATAAATATCAATAATTTGTAATTATAATGTGATAATACTGATAATAATAAACGTAAATTCTAATTGTAAATGTTTTTTGATTGTGCATATTTTATGCATATTTCGCCCTTTTTAGTGCATATTTGCATGCATATTTTGGCATTTTGATAGTGCATATAATCCGATGTCTACTTATTACCTTTCCAAAGCTATTATGCTAAGTGATGCATCGAGAATAACGAAGAGAAATATTAATCACTTTTTGATGAAACTCATTTCTTTATTTGTTGAAATGACATTTATCAAAAATAATTGTGTGAACGTCGTTTGGACAAGAGCAAAAGGACATCAACCACTTTGTTTGAACTCTGGGCTTCGACATGAACATAACAATATTGGCATAATTTTGATTGTTTTGAGTTGTCTGTAATGAGTACTTTACATATATAATAGACTTTTAGTATCAAGTAAGTTAAATAAAACAATATTAATTATTTTATCTAAATTACTTACAATGTGGGATCTTAATATATATTTTTACATGGTGGAGTAGCACATCTATTACGGGTAGAGAACAATCGGAATCCATTTTCAAGCACAAGTCATTAAATAAATATAAAAAAATCTAATACGAAAATTCAATTCAATTCAATTCAATTTTTAAATTACTAGCTTCTGTCAATAGACCGACAAAAAGCGAACAAACATTGACAGCACAGTCTATTTTACTTAGAAATACTTAACAGCTGACAATCGTTGTTAGACGAAGAAACATAAAAAGCACAAAATGTAAAAAAAACCATAGGTTCATTACACGATAGGTTTTTGACTAAAAGACACGTCTTGTGTTCGCTAATGGTTGCGTAACAAAGATTGGCAATATTATTTAGTACTAATCATGCAAAATACGACTTAATTTAATGAAAACTATTTATTATAACACCTTTATAAATGTACACTACTTATTCTTGTCGGGATGTATCTGGCAGTACTGTTACCGTGTAAAAATCGATAGTCAATTAAAAATCGGTCTAATATTTAAAAATTATTAGATTTTTTTGTATGTTTACTTTTTTTCCGGGCCTTTGTTCAGGGCCAAGCCCATTTTGGTTATCTTGCTTTTACGAAAGATTTTTTCATAACGAAATAAAATGGCAAGTTTGACCCTGGAACAAAGGGCTGAAATAATAATATGAACATAGTATTAGTGCGAGAACTCAATATATTGCGATTCACTGTGAGGTTTTGGATTCCGCGTCACGGCGAAGAAGGGCAAATAACAGATCTTAGAAATAATTCAGGACGACGACCGATACTAATCGCCGCGCAAATAACAGAAATAATTCGTCGTTACGAAGAGAACGGTTTCACGCCAACTAGTTATTTTGCTGCTTTATATGATGTGAGTGCTCGGATGATCCGACGAGCTTTGCTGGACTGGACTACACTACAGACTCCATGCTATTATAGTGGAGCTGAAACCTCACCCACCACAAAACAGCTCGGCTTATCTTTGCGCGACAACATCTCGATTTTGATTGGTGGAATACTATATTTACCGATGAAAAAACTGTTAAATCAAGCCAAATCGGAAGATTAACTTTATGGCGCTATCGAACTCGGTATAATGAAGCTCATATCGTGCCTCAAAACGAGTCAGGTCGCATAACAGTAAACTTATGGGGATGGATGAGCCTCGACGGCGTCAGAGAACTGGCGTCGTTAGAGAATAGGGCTACTGCCATTAAGGCGCATAAGGCTCCCAATGACCTTGCGTCGATCGTCCCGCACTGATTACATAGGAGTGAGTGAGTGAGAGCGAGGGGAATATTTAGGCAAACCTTTACGCGTAAGATGAATTATTTCAATAAAAAATTTATAAAGGCGAATAAGAAAAATCTAAAAAGACCATCCCCTAGAATATTGTTCACTTTATTTATTGAAATCGACAGTAGGTGATTTAACCTAATATTTACGAAGCGATTAGGTTTACAGTTTTAAAATCGAGGCATGTTTGGGTCACATTTTAATTAAGTTTTAATTAATTTATCAAAAAATTAATAAGACCATCCTCTAAAGAATGCGTTGAATAATAACATATCATTTTTAAAGATTTTTTTATTCAATATTTATGAAGAGAATCGGTTTCTTCTGCAGTGATTTTTTATGACTGACGTTACTATGCGCCTTAATTATGTGTCACTTTTGGAAGAAGTGATGCTGCCTACTGTGCGCGTAGTGTATCCTGCAACAGAATTCCCACACATTACTTACGTTCAAGATAATGATAATGGATACACACGGCTCGTGCTACTATGGCGTGGTTCAACCTGCACCATGACATTCGTCCCATTCAATGGCCCGCTCGGTCTGCTGATCTAAACCCTATTGAAAATTTATGGGGCTTATGGTTCAACGCTGGGACAATCAATATGAAAGAAACCCTCATGTTCTTAGATTACACTGTGCTGGAGTATGGGATGATATAAGAGGAATCTATGCGGGCGTCTTGTTGCATTTGTGCGAGATAGACTACGTGCCATCATAACGGTGGTTATACTAGATTATCTCTTTATCAAAACTCTTTATTATATTAAATAAAGAGTTTTGATGTTTCTATTTTATTTTTTCTTCATATTTTTAGTTAAAAAACTAAAATATTAGTTTCTTCAAAGAAGGTTTTCTATATATTTTTGATGACACGGTTAGTGCAGAGGTCGAGTCATCGCCTACTGCGTAACGGGTCGCGGGTACGATTCCCTTACGGGATTGATATTTTTATGGCCTACAGAAATTTGTCCCGGTCTGAGCGTATGTGTATGTGAGTTTCTATGTTTCAATTGCACCCACGATACAGGAGAAAAACCTAGTGTGGGGCGAAGTTTTTTTTTAATATCAAACCTTAATAGTCTATCTCCGATCGCTGCGATTGAATGTCATATTAGAAAAAATATAATCTATGGTCAATCAAATTATTATGAAATAGACATTTAGAACTTGTGACCTAAATGTGTGCATGTAATTGTGATCCTTAAGGTGGTAAACATTTTCTGACTGCTACTGTACAAAAAAAATAGTATCATGAGATCAGAATTTTTAAACATACCTATACAACTTCGTGGACCCTCACCAAACGGTAGAAACGTACATTGCGGTATCCTCAGTAAATTTTCCGGTGCAAAATTTTCAGGGTTGTATTTATCCGGATTGGGAAAGTATTTTGGATCATGATTCATACCCATGGCTGCTGCTAAAACGATTGTGCCTTGTGGTATCGTCACATTAGTTCCAGGAAATGTGTAATTTGTAGCGGCTATTCTCATGAATATGCCGGCTACTGAATGCTTCCGTAAGGTTTCGTTGAACACAGTTTCTAAATAAGTCATCTCCTTGATGGATTCATAATTTATTTCTCCATTATGTTTTTCTATTGCCTGAGAGATGTTATTGTAAACACGGTCTTGAATGTCTTGATTCAGTGCGAGGTCATAGAGTAAGAATGACATAACAGCGGCAGATGTTTCGTAGCCAGCAGAATAAAAAACAAGCGCTTGTGCTGCCATTATGTATTCATCAATAACAATTTCCGTTTTTTCATCGTTCATATTTTTTGTAATTTTTCCTTGGTCCCTTAGTTCAATTAGCAAGTCCATGAAATCTTTACGGTTCGATGGTTTATTTTCTCTTTCTTGCACTACTTTGCGCACAAGCTCCACAAAAAAATCCTGTACTTCTTTGTTTCTAAGTAACCTTTTACGCAAACCTGGAATTATCATGTCTAATAGTATAACAATCCTGGTCCAAAGCGTTTGGGTGAAAATTTTATTTGCCATTAAAAAAAACTTATTTTTTACATCCTTAAAAGTATTAATTTCGAGACCAAAGGCGCATGATGTAATTACTTCTAATGTGTATTTCCCAGTAAGTGCCCTTATTTCATGGTCTATATTATTTTCTACTAAGTGATCAACGTACTCCACAAAGCGTTCGCTACACTGCAATATAAGCGGTGCCATATCTTTAAGTTTTTTTGATGTAAAAACAGGTGTAAGTTTTTGCCGCAATAATCTCCATTGTTCACCTCTGGCTGTAAATAAATTTATGCTTAGTTTGCTTCTGCTGGTACTTATAGCTCTATCTTGGAAAATATCGAAATCTTTAACGAATATTTGTTTTAACAATTCTGGGTCTCGAACTAACATCATAGGTTGGAATCCACGGTACAGGCCAACGAGCTTCTCATTTGGGTATTGCAAGTAAATGTCACTGATACATTCACTTACAAATTGCTTTTGAAGAAAAACTCGTGCGTAATTTCCAAAAATTGGTAATGGTTTCGGTCCGTTGACTTCCATTGCACTCCAGTAACTGTATTTTTTCTTACAAAATATATAAAATACACCAACAAATGCCACTAAAAGCGTCAAACAGATAAACACAGCCATGACGATTATTATACTGATTACGAGGTGCACAATTTTCTCATTTATAGCTATCACGAATAATGTACCTATGTTATCATTGTGACAACTTCAAATATAGCACAAATAAATGATTCTATAGATATATTTATTTGGAGCCTTTGAATCTAACCGTCTCATTAATAAACGTAGACTAAAGCTTGAGTAACTTTACTCCGAGTATTAAATCAGTAGTAAACAATATTCATATTAATAAACACGGAGTAAGCAAAAGGAGTAAGCTAAATTAACTCTATTCTTGGAGTAAAAGTTAAACGTGCATAAGCTACCTAGTTTAAAGACGGATTAAGGATGGAGTAGTGTTATCTTTGCCTATAATATAATTTGTGGCTAACAAAACTACTTACAGCGAATTTCGAAAACACCAAATTATGCATTGTTGCATTGAATATATTATAACCTACATAACATCGCAATGCAAATAAAGCAAAAACAGCTTCTTGGAGATAAGGTAAAAATAGATGACGGAAAATTTTCTTCTGGAACTAACTCGGTGAATAACTCTTTGAGGGGAAAAGTAACAAGAAAAGCATTTATTAGTGTCAATTTTTAATTTCACTCCTAAATATACAGTCATATTACAACAATACAAAACATAATTGCGACGCGATCACAAATCACAACCGAAACAACCACAAATGACACCTCAGATGACAATGTCAAACTACTTCAACTTCAACTTCTTTATATATGGCAATCGGTCATAATAAAAAGCTGTGTAATCTGTCATCACATTTGTTTCTGTCATTGTCAAATGATGTTCAAATCGTTCACCGACTCATTCTTTTTTCTTTTAAATTGCATAGATGACAATGTCAAACTAAAAAAACTGTGTAATCTGTCATCACATTTGTTTCTGTCATTGTCAAATGATGTTCAAATCGTTCACCGACTCATTCTTTTTTCTTTTAAATTGCATGGATTGCTATAACATACGCGTTAATCCGAGAGTAAGGAATGCTTTGTTACTCTAAGCTTACTCTGTGTTTATTAATAATGTTATTTATTTATTTATTTAGATAAGACACACCAACAGCATATACATTAAACATTAAATTAAATACATTGAGATTGTTTGAGGGACGCATAACCGATGTATAAGCCTATAATAGGTATGTACAGCATTCGCAAAGAAATTGTCACATTGATTAAAAATAAAAAGTAATTTGAATGACAAACATGAGTGTCTACGCGGGTTACAATAACTATGTCAAAATAATTAAAATGAAAAAATAAAGCAAAGGTCAAATAAGAATTAAATAAAATCAAATTAAATAAAAATAAATAAAATAAATCAAATTAAATTAACCAAATTAAATCAAATCAAACCAAATTAAATTGAATTATTGAAATAGTATGTCACTGAATAATAAATATGGTACCTATATAAAAAGAGATCAATAAAAAAAATGAATATTAAAATTAAAAAAAAAACGTTAAAGCTATGCAAATGATTTCAGTACTTTACGTCTGAATTGGGATAATGTATCATTAAAAATATCAACATCAGCTTTTTTGCTCAACACATTATATTCCTTGTACATTCTAACCATTTGGCGAGTTGGCGCCGATATTAGTTCTAACCAGGGGAACATGAAAGATGCTTTCTATGGGTTTACGGGGAATTCTTCGCGGTACCGATAAAGAGACTGACTGATTATCGGACTCTATCACGCCATGAACCGATTTGTAGAGAAACAATAGATCATGCAATTTCCTCCGATTCGATAACAATTGTATATTGAAGAATTTTAATCGTTCCTCATAACCCGCACGAGAACAGATGCCCCTAGATGCAAATGCCAGATGACGTGTGAATGCCCGCTGTACACCCTCAATGCGCTGTGAGTGAACGCTGTAAAAAGGGGACCAAATCACACTACCATATTCCAAGCAGCTTCGCACCAGTGAATTGTAGAGTGTTATCTTCGTCTGAGGCTTCTGGAACTTTTTAGTGTTGCGCTTGAGGAATCCTAACATCCTGGCAGCCTTCCCGACAACACAGTCTACGTGAGACGCAAAACGAAGCCTCCCATCCAGTATCACGCCAAGATCCCTAATTTCGTCAACCCGAAGCAGCGACGACCCGTCGATGAAATAAGCCGATTGTAATTGATTCTTTCGTCTACTATATCGCATATGAAAGCACTTTTTTACGTTAAGCGACATTGCATTATCAATACACCAAAGCTGTATTCTATCGAGATCTTCCTGTATTTTCTTAGTGTCGGCCGAGGACTTAATGGTTCTGTAGAGCTTTAAGTCGTCTGCATACAAAAGATACTTGCAATGGTGGATGCCAAAACATAATATCATTAATAAACACAAAACTACTCCTAGGTTAAACTGGGAGTAACTACTCCAAGAGTACGTTCGGATTAAGGCAGGAATATTCAGTTTTTATTAATAATGCTGTAAGCGTCCAAAGATAACTTGACGCCGCTCAATAGAACCCTTCCATACGTTAGTTGTTTCTTATCATGCCATTTTTCATCTTATATATTTCTAACTCACCACTATCGTGACTGTGTATTTATAACTCCATTATAAAGACGGTAACTGTCTTATTAATAAACGTATACTAAAGCTTGAGTAACTTTACTCCGAGTATTAAATCAGTAGTAAACAATTTTCATTTAATAAACACGGAGTAAGAAAGGAGTAAATTTGTGGGTAACAAAAGTACTTACAACCAAATTGGAAAACACCAAATTATGCATTGTTGCATTGGATATATGTATACTTACCTTTTTTTTTTTTCTCGGGGGAAAATGCGTAACCGCACCGTACCCGCCGTTGGCTAGACAGCGAGCGTGTGTGGGGCTCTCCCGGCAGGGTGCCAGGCCTACCCACTAAAACCCCCCGGTGTTCTCCCTGCCCTTATGGGCGCGCTAGGTAAGGTACCAAGGAATTTTAATTTAAATCCTAAATATACAATCATATTACAACAATACAAAGCATAATTGCGACGCGATCACAAATCACAACCAAAACAACCACAAATGACACGTCAGATGACAATGTCAAACTAAAAAACTGTGAAAACTGTCATCACAGTTATTTCTGTCATTGTCAAATGATGTTCAAATCTCACAACAACAACTAAAGCATAGAAACCTTGCTAAAATAGCTACTGAATTCTATATATTTAACTCACTTTGACATTAGGCAGACTTTAATTAGTTAGAAAAAGACAGGTATTATGTCAGATGTTTCGAAAATTCGTAGGTGGTCACTAACTTCGAGTCTGCTAGTGATGTTCTTCTCATGACATGATAAAATATCCACGAACTAAGACGACTTATGCACGAGATGTAAATTGATAACCCATGACTTTATTACGATTACGTAACGGGTGTAATTGATCGATCGCTAAAAGCGCGCGCGCGCGTATCTCCTGTGACGAGCAGAGATTTAAATCGTTAGATTATGCGCCCTTCCCATACATAATAGCCGTAACAGACGATCCGATTTGGTTGGAGCCAACCGCCCGACCCCAACCAAATTGGAACGTGTGTACGGCTGTCGGCCCGACATAATTATTATTAGCTTGTTGGGTGCTCGACGGTCCGATCGCTCATCCGACAAGTAGGGACACGACAAAAGACAAAAGTATCGATACTTTGTGGTTTAATTTAATTATGTGTGCATTAAGTAATACATTAATAATTTAGTAAACAAAAATGACTCGACTGCTGTCCTGTCAAACCACAAAGTAGAGAAAAAAATGTATTGCAACAATTTTGTTTTACTTTTCGTTTGTGTTTTAGCAGGGCAACCGTGTTTCATTATTTATTTATTTTCGCACGTTTAGTTACGCATTGTACAGTAAGCTCTTTGTCAAGCTATACTATTAGACCTTTGGATCGTTCTTATGTCGCTTGTAATAGTGGCGGTATTCGTAGTGTCAAAGTAAATTTTGAATCGGAGCTTACTGTACATCCTGCTAGTTGATTATTTATATAATCAATAACAAAAAATTTTATGAGTAAGTACCTGCCTAATATAATAAACTTTGATTTGTGAATTTACAGTTGCTTTTTTATTATTGTTTATATGCACATACTTAATTTGTTGCTGTTTTCAAGTCACTGGCTGACGTTGAAGTAGGTACAGTAAGCTCCTTATCAAGCTATACTGATTGACCTTTGGACCGTTCTTATGCCGCTCGTAATAGAGGCGGCTTTCGTAGTGTAAATGTATAGCTTGAATGGGAGCTTACTGTACTCTACACTTTGAATTTGAGGTATTGATACTTTTGTTTCAATATTTTTAAAAGTACGATAATTTTTTAACCCCCGTCGGAAAAAGAGGGGTGCTATAAGTTAAACATGTGTATCTGTGTGTCTGTATATTTGGATGTCTGGCTGTGGCTTCATAGTTCCCAAACGAATGGAACGAATGGACCTATTCAGTGATACAATATAAGGCATCCGACGGCGATGCCACATGGAGGAAAAGTACCTTAAATACCGTAGATATAACTTTGCGGAAAGAATTCATAATTTTAAATTCAAAAGCAAATCCACCCGCATTCAAAGACTGCTAAATAATCACCTGCCTGGATCGGGATTTTTATCATACCGATCGATAGAGTAGGATCACAGGAACGAAATATTTGTAACAAACATTACCTCAAAAACTTAAGGACAACCATGAAATCTATCTGTACCTATTTATTTATTCTTTAATTCTTTACTTTAAATTAAACTAATTTTATAAACTTTATAAAATATAAACAAAAGGTGTTAATTTATTTGAGTTTCGCAAAGAAAAATTATGTTTTTGTATTGGCCAAAATAGTATTTTGTATCGATATCGATATAGGTACATAATACTTTTTAGGGCATCCCTACTGTTGGATTGCCAATCGCGTCGGACCGTCTGTAGGCGCGTCGGCTCCTCATTTGGTTGGATCACGTTGGATCCAACCAAATCGGATCGTCTGTTAGCACTTTAAGGCGCTCGAAAATGTGTCAACGTTGAAAAGAGTGAGCTCACTCGGCTCACTCATTCCGTCGTAGTCTGTGGCAGAGAGCACCGAGCGATGGACGTCAAATGCATTTTTTCTTATCCCTAATTTCAAGTGTAAAATAATAAAATATGCCTTCCTGTGCCTTAAGAAAGTGTTTTAATAACTCGAGGAATACCAACAAATCTAAGGGAATTACATTTTACGCGTTTATTAATTATTTTCATAATTTCCCGAATAAATCACTTACTTATTTTAGCGTCCGGTACGTGTTTGTACGAGCGAGACCGAACAATACGTGCGTGAGCGAGATCGATATACATGTCATTGTTTTGTCGTTTAAACCAAATTAGTTTGATCCCATGTATAATACACCGTTAGCGATTTTAGGTCTCAAAGTTTTATGGCTTGTCGCGTTGTTGTGTGAATTTGCCATGTAACACACACAGATATAAAATGTAGTCACTTTTTGGAAGCGCAAGGCGCATCTAACGATTTAAATCTCTAGTGACGAGTACTAAATGTACTAATCAAGTCGCAGTCAAATGGCTACTGCGGAGTGTGGGGCGGCGCTGCCTCGACCAGCGCGGCGCCGCGGCGCGCCGGCGCGGGCGGCGGCGTGGCGTTCCAATCCAACCAACGCCTACCCATTTTAATGATTGTGTGCATGCAGGCGCATATCGATAAGAGAGGTATGACTGTGTGAGTTACTTTTTCAATGAAATTTAAATAGTTTCCTACCAGACGTGCGTAAAGCCGTAGTAAATATTGGGATTGACCATTTTTTTAGTTGTTTAAGAGATAAATTATGCATGTTCTGTTTTTCACTTAAACTTAGAAATATCGTAATTGTACTCGATACTGATAACGCAGTTTAATTTTGATAATTTTATTTTAGTGGTGTATATTTATATAGGTACACGGTGTTTCAAAATAACCAATAAATAATCAATTCTTTATCTAAAACTCATTATTAAAATGTGTTTTCACGTAATGTCATTCAACCCAAAATTTTCATGTAAATCATAGACATGATGATGGATGATACTAGAACCCACTGGACAAGAAAGGCTGGACACACGTGTGCCCAGTCGGTGAAAATTAGTATCACTTATTATTTCGTCATCTGGACACGCCTAAATTATGACGCGTGTCCAGATGGTGAAACTTAAATTAAATCACTTTTATGTTTTAGCCAACTGGACACACGTCCCCATTTTACCACGAAACCATGACAAAGTACAGTCAGATTAATATTTTATGTCACGAACATCATTGACCACTAAACATCCCACTGTTGGGCATGGGTTATTTTGTACCTATGTCATTGCAAAATTATTCACCATTTGTGAATTTATAAAGAATATCAACGTGTTAATAAAATTGCGCAAAATCTAAATGTAGTTTGTTCGAAATCGAGTTCGAGAGTATAACCGATTCCACTAATAAAAAATATGAGTTAGATTTTATCAAAAAAGAAATTTTTAGCTACGCTGCTTTTTAACTTAACTCTGCCGTCTTTACCTCTTATCGACGGCGTAACATCCTAAGCGCAGACGGGCGGCCATAGAGTTTGCAAGATATGCAACAAAACAAAAAGATGGACATTATCTTAATTAATCATCTGCCGGAATTTAATGTATCTTTTTATATAGTTAATTCTTTTAAAATAAAAATATGTCGGGTGTCTGAGATTTTGCGTTACTTAATTAACAAGTTGTTTTTGTGACACTGATGTTTTGTGCTGTGGACTCGGCACTCGCCGTCCAATCGAGAGGTAGATGACGAAATAATAAGTGATATTTTATTTTGAGTTTCACCAACTGGGCACACGTGTGTCCAGCCTTTCGTGTCCAGTTGGTGAATAACCCCTATGATTTACATGACATTTTGGGTTGAATGATACTACGTAAACACATTTTAATAATAATAAACACTTTATTGCACACAAAAAATAAACATACATAACATTTTCAAAAATATTGCAGATGTACAACACAGGCGGCCTTATTGCTAATGAGCAATTTCTTCCAGGCAACCTTGGACTAGGGAAATACATAGTGAAAATTTAAACGGGGGATTGATGCAGTAGTAGTGAAGGATACAACGAAGGACTGATTTAGCTAAGGATTTAAGGATAGGAAGTGATTTCGGACTTGAACCTTAAAGGACTCCAGCGTGAGAGCTCTCTTAATACTCTCAGGGAGGGAATTCCATAGCCGGATGGCATATGCTGGAAAAGAGTATGAAAGGAAATCAGTGCTGTGGGTGTGGGATATCAAGAGTTAAATTAAAGTTCGACCGTAAAGTACGACGTGAAGAAGAGGACCGGAAAGAGAACTGAGACTTAAGATATGATGGAGAGGTTGGAAGAAACAAAACATTGTAAAGTAGGAACAAAACATTTAAGTCTATGCGCTGGCGAATTGGCAGCCATTTTAGTTGCGAGCGATAGTAAGAAACATGGTCAAATTTACGCAGATTAAAAATATACCTAATTGCCACATTTTGAAGACGCTCCAACTGGTTTAATAGTTCTTCGGATAAACCCACCCCGGGCAACGTCCGCATAGTCAATCAAAGAAAGTAAAAGTGATTGAGCTAACATTGTCTTTGTAGCCATTGGAAGAAAGTTACGGAATCTATTGAGAGAACCATATGCGGCAAACAGCTTTTTCCAAATCGCCTCGACCTGAGGCCGCTAAGAAAGGCATTGATCAAAAACTATACCTAGGTTCTTGACAGATTTTCTAAATGGAATAATAGCTCCGCCAAAGATCACTGCCGGCAACAGATTGTAGTCGACGCGTGATACGAAATGGGAACTGCCGATGATAATTGGGATGATGACTGAATTCAAATTTTTACGTCTCGTTATTAAATATTAAAATACCGTGGAAAAAGATGCAGTCCTGTGAAATTAGAATTAAAAGAATCGGCTTAGAAATACATTAGATACAAGCATTTTAAGACGATTGTGAAGCTGTAAATTTTCATACAAAAAGCGATAACGCTTTTCTCCCTCTTTACATATTCCAATTTTCATATTTTTTCTAAATGTTGTAGATATAACAAATATCTAGGTTTGTACGTTTTGATTTTGAAGTAATATTGCTCAGAATATGAATTATTAGCATCTAAATATCCATATTTTAGACTTAAAAACTACCTCGAGCATTTTTATCTTTTTTGACTAAATTACACTGAATTACAAAAAAAGCAAAACGGACAAACATAGACTAAGGTATACTGAATCTAATGAGACTAAAATTGTCTAATTTCGTAAAGATTTAGGGGGGGTAAAACAGTTATCGCCCGAAACAATATTTTAATAAGAAATGTAGGCATTTGCCTCGGACTTTCAACTCTATCCGGTGTGTAACAAACTGCATTTTTGAAAGTGCATACTCGAGCCATGAATTGGCACTTCACAATCCTCTTAAGTTGTTAATTTGAAGGCGATTAGACAGAGAGATCCAACATCAACTGTGACGTCATAGTTGAGTACGGCCATATAAACTCCTTGTAAATTGCCGTTTTGCTAGACAGAGATGGAGAAAATCGTTAATACCTTATACTCGTATCTTGGTTGTTTTTATAGTTATTCGAAAACCGATTTTTTTCATTCTGTTTATTATATGAATGAGCTTCTGTTAAAGTAAAAAAATTTGTCTGCGCTTTGTTAGGATTTATCACAATACCGTAAGAATAATAATGAGTTTTCGATAAAGAATTGAACGAATTGATTATTTATTGGTTATTTTGAAACACCGTGTATATTATTATAACGACAAAGCTAAAATTATTAATAACTTAATTATTATTTTTAAAATGTCAGAGAAAGTTATAATTTGACATTTTTCATTTGACATTTGATTATTTATCCCGCCGATGTTATCGTGAAAAATTTATCAAAGCAAAAAAAGATAATATTTCATAATTAAGATCATTATTTACAATGATCTTAATTATGAAATATTATCTTTCTTTATCTGTATCTTCTATCTAATATATAAAATTCTCGTGTCACAGTGTTTGTCACCGAACTCCTCCGAAACGGCTTGACCGTTCTTTATGAAATTTTTTGTGGGTCGTAAATTATTTTGTATACCCCTAGGTGATTATTATGACGAAACGTAGTTAGCAAACACAGTTAGTATATAATATATTATAAAATCGAAAGGTCACTCATCACGAAATATCTAAAACCATTTGAAGTACAAAGATGAAATTGTGAAGATCCAAAATTATTTCTTTTAAGCAACAGACACATAACCTAAAACTGTAGTTGAATGAATGTGCAAGCTAATCATCTCGCGGGCGATATTCGCAGGCGCGCGCCTCGATGTGCTCCCTGGGTTGAGTTGATATTTTTTTATTGCTCATGGACATTTGCGATGTCAGCATAGCTCAGTTTCTGCCTACCTGGAGAGCGGTACTCTTTTGAAGCCTCGTTTGAAGTTAGACATATCGTAGCGCTCAGGAAACACCGCAGCTGGGAGTTCGTTCCAGAGTCTGCACGTAACGTACGTGAAAGAAATGAACGCTGAAACCGAACTGTGCTAAAGCAGATTGGATACAGGTAGTACTGATGAACTCTGCTGCGGTGGCGGGTGGTGCGATGGTGGAAAGGTGATGAAGGCACCATTGCAAACAGTTTTTAGAGCACTCTCCGTTAAAGAGCCGATAGAGCACGCAGAGAGAAACAAAGTCTTTCCTTTGCTCCGACGATACCGAATGCACGCGTTTGCAGGGAGTTACGAGTAAGACGGTCGAGCTGATATTTGGGAGCTCCTGGCCAGAGGTGTGAGCAATACTCCATATGAGGCCGAATTTGTGCTTTATAAAGCTTTAGCCGCTGGCTAGGAGTGAAATACTGCTTTGCTCTATTCAGGAAACCCAGGATTTTGCTCGACAAGTTGGCTTTGTCCTCCAAATAAGACCAGACCATAAAGGCGCGTTCTACTTAAGCACAGATTGTGGTTTATTCAATGTGTGAATGTAATTATTTGTTTTTTTTCCTTCAATATTATACATATTACTGTATTCGTCCGTATTTTTAGTGTCTATTTATTATGTGTATATTGCAGTGGCGTCCATCATTTCTAATTAGGGGCCTGTCAGAATAACAGCGCTTCTGGGTCATTCTGACCATCTATGAATGACCCAGAAGTACCTATATGCTGAGGCACGCTGAAGAACGGCCCTTTAAACACAGACATTAAAATAATTATATTTCTATGTTTTGTTACTGTTTTGTCTATTTCTGTTAGTTTTTTTTTCTTCAAATTATTGTTTTTTATTTGTGTGATTAATAAACGTTTCTATCTTTTCTTTTCTTTCAAATTATTCCCAAACTGCACTTTATCAGAAATTTCCATACCAAGGACCCCAATACCATCAGACAAACGAAGAGTTACTCTCTGAAACTGAAGCACTACGATAAATGGGTCTTTCTTTGCAGGGAACACGCATACTTGTGTCTTCGTGGAGTTGACATATACGAGTACAAACATGCTCAGAAAATTTTATAAGAATCGGTCAAGCCGTTTTAGAGTTTTTGCGAGACTAACACACAGCGTTTCATGAGAAGAAGACTAGTGGGCCCGGCAGTCGTTGTCCTGCCCGATTGTTGTATATATAAACCTTCCTTGGACCTATTCTAACACACACAGAAAATTTCGTAAGAATCTATAGAGTCGTTTCGGAATTTTTGCGAGACTAACACACAGCGTTTCATTTTCAACCGACTTCAAAAAAGGAGGAGGTTCTCAATTCGATGCGTATGTTTTTTTTTTGTGTGTATGTTACGCGATTACGCCGCCAGTTGTGGACCGATTTTCAAAATTATTTTTGTGTTCGATAGAGTATACTCCAAGGGTGGTCCCATGGTCACCAAAGTCAGGATCTGATGATGGGATCCCATAAAAACCGAGGAAAACCCTTAAATGTTAAGGTGTTTCCAACGTGTTTTGTGTGTATGTTACGCGATTTTTTTTTTATTGCTAACGGTGGCAGACGAGCCAGTGGCCCACCTGATGTTAAGTGGTAACCACCGCTCATGGACATCTGCGATGCCAGGGGCACAGTTCTGTCACTGCCTACCTGGAGAGAAATGCTCTTCTTAAGCCTCGTTTGAAGAAGGACATATCGTAGCGCTCAGGAAACACCGCAGCTGGGAGTTCGTTCCAGAGCCTACACGTACGTGGAAGGAATGAACGCTGAAACCGAACTGTACTAGACGAGATTGGTTCCAGGTAATATGGATGAACTCTACTGCGATGGCGGGTGGTGCGATGGTAAAAAGGTGAAGAGGGCACTATTGCAAACAGTTCCTCAGAGCACTCTCCGTTAAAGAGCCGATAGAGCACGCAGAGAGAACCAAAGTCTCTCCTTTGCTCCAGCGTCTCCACTGAGGCCGTGATATTGGTATTACCGACGATGCGGAATGCACGCCTTTGCAGGGAGTCAAGAAGGTCGAGCTGATATTTGGGAGCTCCCGCCCAGAGGTGCGAACAGTACTCCATATGCGGCCGAATTTGTGCTTTACATTATAATGCTCTACATTAGCCGCTGGCTTGGAGTGAAGTACCGCTTGGCTCTGTTCAGGACGCCTAGCTTTTTGCTCGCCAATTTGGCTTTGTCCTCCAAATGACTCCCAAACTGCACTTTAGCAGAAATTTCCACACCGAGGATTCCAATACCATCGGACATACGAAGAGTAACTCCCTGGAACTGAGGCACTACGATAAATGGGTCCTTCTTCGCAGTGAATGCGCACACTTGTGTCTTCGTGGGGTTGAACTTAACCAAGTTCTTTGAATCCCATTCGGAGACTCGCCCTAGAGAGACTTCGACTTCAGACACAAGTTGTAACCGCCTTTCGAGCAACGAACTCCGAGGGACATTCTGGTGGTCGGTATACCGCGCATCACCCGTACTGTCATCTGCATAGCAATGTATGTTCTCAATTGACAACATGTCATTGATATGCAGAATGAACAGGGTTGGGGAGAGCACCGAACCTTGTGGAACAGCAGCGTTTATGGGCATGGTTTCGGAGCAGCAGCCGTCGACGACGACCTTAATGTTCCTACCATTCAGGAAGCTGGCTATCCATTTGCAGAGTCCCTCGGGGATTCCATATGATGGTAACTTCGTGAGAAGAGCTCTATGCCAGACCCTATCAAACGCCTTAGCGATATCGAGTCCAACGGCGAGAGCCTCACCTTTGCCCTCCAAGGTTTCCGCCCAACGGTGGGTCAGATAAACTAAAAGGTCACCAGCTGAACAGCCGTGTCGGAAGCCGTATTGTCGGTCGCTAATCAGCTGGTGTTCTTCTAGGTACCGTAGGAGGCGGGAGTTGATGACCCGCTCCATAATCTTGGAGAGCAAGGACGTTATCGCTATTGGCCTGTAATTTGACGGGTCGGATCGGTCACCCTTTTTGGGAATTGGGTGGACGTGAGCAATCTTTCACGAAGATGGAACCTTATTGTTCTGATAGGAAAGGCGGTAAAGGCGCGTTAGTACGGGGGTCAGCTCAGGGGCGCACGTCTTCAGCACCACTGCTGGGATGCCATCCGGCCCACTCGACTTATTGACGTTCAGGAGCTTAAGCTCCCGCCTGACCGCACGTTGTGTAATACGGATTTCAGGCAGAGAACTTTCACACCGAGAGATGGTGGGTGGTGTGGCTCCCCCATCGTCCATTGTCGAGTTAGAGGCAAAGAGTTCAACCAGGAGATTGGCCTTCTCTTTTGCGCTGTGGGCCAGGCTGCTATCAGCTCTACGCAGTGGTGGGAGATTGGACTGGCAGAAATTACGTTGCGCAGCTTTGGCCAGCGACCAAAAAGCACGACTCCCACTGGGATAGCTTCCTAATCGCTCGCCAACCCTGGCCACGTGTTCCGCCTTGGCTTCAGCAATAGCCTTCTTGTTGGATCTGGAAGCAGCGTTGTACTGACGCTTCTTCTCCGTCACACCAGGATCCCGACTTTTCCTGGCGTTTTCCCAGGCGATGTACGCAGATTGCTTGTGGTGGGCAGTCTTCCTGCAGGTATTGTTTTACCAGGGACGACTGCGACCGCCAACAGGTATTTTGGCGTTGGGAATTAATGTTTCCATTCCCATCAGCACCGTTTCAGTGACGCAATCTGCGCAAGTATCGGGATCTTCGGAGGCGAAGCAGAGCTGCTTCCAGGGGTAGGATCCGAAGAATTCTCGGAGTCCATCGCAGTCTGCTGACTCATACCGCCAAACTGCACGACTGCCAGCCGCAGACGCGCGATGGAGCCGCGCAAGACTAGCAGTACTACGGACAAGGCAGTGATCCGATGATCCAAGAGGAGCATCGACCACAACCCTGTATCCGCTTGGTCGTTTAGTCAGCAGGAGATCCAACAGGGAGGCTTCATGGCTCTCTATATCTGGTATACGGGTGGGCTGTACGACCAGTTGAGAGAGGCCATAGGCCGAAGCCATGTTGAAGACAGTCCTACCAGGGAGGTCAGTGGTCCGGGACTTCAACCACTCTTTATGGTGAGCATTAAAGTCACCAAGGACCACCACCTCCGCATATGGGTACTGCTCCAACGCTCGGTCAATCCCCTCTTGGACGTGCTCAAAAAGCTGAGCTAACCCTATTTCACTGGCATGGGACCTGTAAAGGCACGCGTAGATTCGGGTAAGGCCCCCATGATCCACGCGCAGCCATAGTAACGACAGGTCCCGATGCTCGAGGCCCCGAAGGCGGCGACAACAAACATCGCCCCTGACGAAAACGCACACCCCGGCTTTACGTAGGAATGTGTAGGATTACTCCGCCAATTGTGGACCGATTTTCATTTTTTTTTTGTATTCGATAGAGTATACTCCTAGGGTGGTCCCAAGGTCACCAAAGGTCACTAAAAAGATTTCATTCACTAAAAAGTTAAAAATAAGAAATATTTTACAAAAAATAAAAACCGACTTCAAAAACACTGAAAAGTTAAAAATAATATAAGAATAGGTACAGAAATCACACTTCTATATTAAAGTCGGTGCCAAATTTTAAGACTTTCTAGGAGATCATCGTTTGGCACCGACTTCAATATAGAAGTGTGATGTCTGTACCTATTCTTATATTATTTTTAACTTTTCAGTGTTTTTGAAGTCGGTTTTTATTTTTTATATATAAGAAGAAGAAGAAGTAGAAGAAGAGAAGAAGATTTGATCAACTAATTGACCCGACGAAACCATGGAGATAAAATCAATAGAGACAAATTCGACCATAAATCTAGGTTTGGTTTCGTTACAAACTTAACTAAGTTCTGTTAGGGAACTTGAATATGGCAACTTCTTGGTTCACACCAGCGCCGCAGGTGGCACGTGGCATAAGAAGGAACATTAAAACAAGAATGAATTGTGCTATTTGTCTCTTTGTATGATACAACACAAAATCAGGGGGGTTTCACTCCGCAGTTTAGGTATGTTTGGCCGGCGCACCGGCGCCGGCGGGGCGGTCTATGGCTAAAGGTTGCCGCTCGGCTCGCACGCTGGCCGCGTCGCACGTAATAATTTAGATTTTTCTCGGTAACGATAACTGCATATAGGTGAGTGGGAACCCTGCGCTCTTATCGCCAAATCGGTATCGGGTCAGCGACGCGTAACGGAATTGGAACACTCGTGCCATACAATAAATTTCAATTTCCCGTGCAGTCAGATGAAAGTCGTAAGAGTAGGTACATTTTCATACCTAAGCTTGGCTTTTCTTTGAGAGTGATCGTTCTGTACTTTAGTACTATTATTTATTCTGTGACAAAACTGTGTAAGTGTAGCGCGAACGCACACGGCCGACTTTTTGTAGGCCGACTTTTTCACCGACTTTTTTCCACCGATTTTGTCACCGAGTCAACGCACACGGCACGGCAGTCATTTTGTCGGTGGCAATCGAGATACGTGCACATCTAGGGTTGATCATTGAGTTACAGAGGAATCAACCAGATGGGAACAGCCAATAACAGAAAAGTTTTTTTTGCACTATGTAACAGACTTGTCATAATAATTTTACGTGCGCCATGTTGATTTTCTACATAAGCATTGCTCGAAATTTTTATATGGTATTTTTTCACTAAAAATAAAAAGTGAATTTAAACAAATGAAATTATGCCTAAATGTTCTTTCGGAAAATTCTAAGCATTGTGGTGTAAGCCATATCAAATTCTGTCCAGTAGTTTCGGAGATCTTTCCAGACAAACAGACAAACAAACAAACAAACAAACATTTTTTAAAACTATTCTATCGTGTTCTGCTAATGATTTTAAGGCGACCTGTGTATTTTTTTTTCTTAATATTTCGCAATTACAGATTTTTGTACCCCTACGATTTTATTATATAAGAGATTAAAATTAATAACAGTTTCGTACAATTTAATGTAACAAACATCAAACGTTTAAACTTAATCCTTGATAAATAAACAAAACTTTTGCCAAGGAATTTTAAAAGAGCGACATCGATATTGACAACCCTACCAAGCCAGTGCACGCGGCCGACTGTCGGTCAGTGTCGGTCGATGGGGCCGGCCGGGACTCACCGATTTATTTTACGGCCGACTTTTTGTAGTTCGTGTGCGTTGCAACGTACAACTCCATATTTTTCATTTTCCACCGTCAAAAAGTCGGTCACCGACAATCGGCCGTTCACGCTAAGAGATGAGTAATATTAGTAATACCTCAGAACAATTACTAAAGCAAAGTTGCTTTAGTTGTTGTTCTGAGGTGGTCACAAGATGAATTGTCATTTGGTTAAAATATAATAATAATTTAATAATAATAATAGCCTTTATTGCTGAGTTATTACAGTTGCTGAGTTATATACAAAATATAATACGGCTAAATTCTATAGTACCATGCTTGTCTCAAAGATAGACCATCCGAGTTTGAACTATTTGAATTATTAGTTTATCTTTGTTTGTGCGTCCCGTGGCTAGAAATATTTCGGTGATATTTTATTAATTTAAGTGATTAGAATGCAAGAATTCTTTAGGTGTTTACAAATAGTGTGTGTTTGTGCACTCTGTAGCACAATGTCTTGTGTAGTTTGGGGTCTGCAAATTTAATTCGTCGTGAATTGAAAATAGTCAAAATTTATGCCCGTTGCCCGACACACGTATGACCGACATAACTTTTGACCGACACCATGTTTGTCCGACATGACTTTTGACCGACGCACTTTTGAGCGACATAGCTTTTGACCGACACCATGCTTGTCCGACATGACTTTTGAGCGACATAACTTTTGATCGACACGACAACTGTACGACATCAATTTTGACCGACGAATGCTTGAGCGACAAAACGGTTGATCGACACTATCACGTATACAAATTTTTATAATAATATACCATTCAAGTACATTGTATAGTCTATTTGGAATTCGGGACCAAAGTCATATTTTCGTTGTATGCTTTAAAACAACCAACCATGTACGAGTTGGTCTCGCGCATCGGGGGATTCTTATAAACGTATATAGTTCTTAACTACATATTTAAGATTTTCAGATTGTTTTCTTAACATGTGCTAAGACTGCTTCTTGCCAAATTTGAAACGCCTGATAGACACAATAGACATCGAGGTTGAGGGTTGTTCCAGGGGTGCCAGGGGTTGTTCCAGGGGTATGGTGGGTCCGGAGGGGATTTAGTAGATGCCCCATACTCAGCAGAGGAAACTCACACACGCCTATCGACTATATCGCAAAGAACGGTGCGCCACAGCTGTAAACACCTGCGTAAGACTGCTGGGTAATTAAATGAATTAAAATAGAAATTGTATTGAACAATGTATATTGAAGAACTTATAAATGTTACAATGGAAAATAAAAATAATTAATTAGTTGAATACATCAAATCGGACATCTTCATACATCACTGTAATTGATGACATATAAATCGTCTAAATAGGCTTTATGTCGCTTACATAATTGCGCCCGCGCAAGATAGCATTATTAAGCAAAAACACTAAATACCAAACAAAAAAAAAAAACAATTTTAATAATTATGAATACACTCAACATAAACCTCATTATTCTGAGTTAAAACTTAACAAAAGCTATAATCAGATTTATTTAATCAATTGGTAGTAAAACAATCTTAGTAATAGCTCTAGCATGAACCCTTTTGTCTGGAGTCATCACTTCTACCACTCTTACTTTAGCATCTTTGCCTAAAAATACTTTAACTACTCGACCTAATGGCCAGAATTGACAACGGATCATATCATCTTTTAATAAAACTAAGTCACATATCTTTATATTCAATTGAATCGTTTGCCATTTGCTTCGTTTATTTAAAGAGACTAGATAGTCTTTAGACCACGCCCGCCAAAAATGTTGTTTTACCTGCTCAACCCTTTGCTCATTCCTGTTTGGAATTTGTATTAACAAGGGTTGTGGAATTGAAGTCAAAGAAGTACGTATTAAGAAATGACCTGGTGTAAGAACGCTAAAGTCAGACGGATCATTAGACATAGGACAAATTGGGCGCGAATTTAAAATAGCTTCAATTTCAGCAGCTAATGTAACCAACTGCTCAAAGGTAAATATCTTTGAGCCCAATATTCTCTTATAATAGTATTTAAAAGATTTCACAGCCGCCTCCCACAATCCACCTTGATGAGGACTGTAAGGCGAGATATAATGAAACTGAATTCCTTTAGTCACACTATAGTCATATACAGAATGTTGAAACTCGTCTTTAGCATGCAAATGATATAATTCTTTTAACTGCTTGTCTGCACTCTTAAATGTTTGCGCATTATCGCAAAAATGGAATACCCCTACGTGACACAAATCGTTTGAGTGCAGATATGAAAGCATCGGAAGTCATATCTGATACTACCTCTACATGTATTGCCTCCGAAACAAAACAAACAAAAACTGCAACGTACGCCTTGCTGACTATACTCCTTCTGATTGTTAAATGTTTTATTTCAAAAGGTCCACAGTAATCTAAACCTATTTTTTGAAAGACTCGCGTTGGCGTAACTCTTTCTTTAGGCAATGAACCCATTAATTGTTTAGCTGTTTCTGCTTTATATCTAGTGCAAATTATACATTTATGTAGAACTGATTTTATTTCTCGCATCGCATTTAAGATATAATATATCTACGAAAGGTTGCTAAAGAGAATCTTCAAGCTAGCATGCAACAAAACTAAATGCTCATTTAGAATAACGAGTCGTGTAACATGGCATTTCTTAGGAAGAATAATCGGAAATTTATTTGCAAATTTAAGATCTGAATTATGTAATATTCCACTTACTCTCAAAATTTTATGATCATCGAGGAAGGGATGTAACATCTTTAAATAGCAACTGTTTTCAGTTTTATAATCAAGCCCTTTTAAAATATTAGTGATTTCCTTAGAAAAATAAAAATGCTGAACGTATCTAATAATAAATTGTAAAGAATTTTGTAACTCTATTACTGTGATATGACCTGTATTCGTTGAAATCCTTTTGCATTTATTTATAAATCTTAAAATATAACACATAATTCTCGGCATTTTGTTAATATTTGAATATTTTGTAAAAAAATGGAAATATGTCTTTATTATTGGAAGAAGTACTTAAATTTTCGCTAGCAAGAAAAGTATTCGATAAAAGGAAGCTCTATTTCTGATAATTAAAAATTATAACAGTTACTTTGTTCTTTTAAATAGACTGGACCGTACCACTATAAATTATTATATTTTAATTCATTAGGGCCACAACCACGAGATAAAATATCTGCTGGATTAGCTGTTCCTGGAGTAAACTTCCATGACATATTCGTGGTTAACCTATTTATTTCTTTTACCCGATTTGCCATGTAGGGCGGCAATTGTTCCTCAGTGGTATTAATCCATGATAACACTATTTTTGAGTCACAAAATAGAAAAAAATTAATGAGCTTAATGTAACTTAGGATAGATGCAACTTTGAATGTAAGTTTCGATAATAGTAATACTCCATTAAGCTCAAGCTTTGAAATAGTAAGCTTTGAATTTATACCTACAATACGAGACTTAGCGCATAGTAAATTCACGTAGCAATTATTTATAGTTTTTACCTTTATATACAAACAACAGCCATAAGCGTCAGACGACGCATCACAATAACCGAGAAGTTCCACTTCTTCTACTCGTATATGATATACTCGTATATGCAAATCGCGAGGGATAAAAATATGACTCATTGATGATAACAAAGTGTGAAAATTCTCCCAAATAACTTTAAGATTGGAAGGTAGAGGCGTATCCTAGTTTGAGGTTATATTGCCAAATATTTTGCAACATTATTTTTGCATTTACTCCTATGGGACCAGCATAGCCCATTGGGTCAAAAAGCTTACTTACGGAACCTAAAACAGTTCGTTTAGTTGGCACTTCAGGAGCATTTATAACCTTTCTGCTAAGAACAAATAGGTCATTTTTTATATCAAAATATAACCCTAAAGTTTTTACGGTTAAATCTTGATCAAGATCCCTTTGCTGAAAACCGTATTTTTCTTTTGGAATATCCTTAATAATAGACATGTCATTTGAACACCATTTATGTGGTTCGAAACCACCTTCACCCAGCAACTGGATAAGCTCCTGCTTTAGTTGCATAGTGTCATTTAAGGTATTGGTCCCACAAAGAATATCGTCTATATATGAACTTGTCAATATACTAACAATATACACTTGCTAACTTGTATATATTTTTAAACCTATTTGCTAACTCTACCAAACATCTAGTTGTTAAAAAAGCTGAACTTGTTAAGCCGTAAGTGATTGTTTTAAGTTGTATGCATTTCAGCCTTTCATTTTAGTTTTCTCGCCAAAGAATATTCTGTAAAACACGGTCTTCAGGGTGTATTAATATTTGTCTATACATGTGCCTAATATCGCACATAAGAATGTATTTATGACAACGAACACGAAACAATATATCAAATAAAGGTTTTTGAACTACCGGCCCATTGCAAAGAATGCTGTTTAAAGGACATTGACTAGACTTAGCACTCCCATCAAACACCACTCTGAGTTTTGTGGTCAATCTTTCAGGTCGATCCATCACTCCGTGATAAGGGAGGCAATAAATTGGTCGTTTTTCTGGTAAACAATTATCCATGTCAATTATTTCGGCATGTTCTAATGCAAGATATTCATTAATAAAAATTTTATATACAGAATCGTTTATAAAACGTTTTTCTAAACTGTAAAATCTTTGTAATGCAACCAAATAGATATCTGATAATCATTTAAATTGCATTTACACATGCGAACTTCGAATCTGTTATTTATTAAATTAACTTAATCTTGAAATAGCTGTTCGCTGTAATCATGTTCAGGCAAAGATTCTATGAAAATTTCTGGCACACTTTTCGTCTCGCACAGTTTTCTGACATACAAATCTTGATCAGTAAAATCGGTTCCCGCTGACCCCCTGACCGTGAGTGGTCCGTTGCCGGACTCGCGCTCCGCCAAAAGGCGCGTGGCTCTGCTGCTTTGTGAGCGGCGCAGGTGTTGTGCGCCGCTTTACACCCCGAAAAACGTCCCGACACTAGGTGCCTTGGGGCTGGGGGCTATTTGTAGCGTGGGGCACTTCCCCTCCCGCGGGAAGTTTGACTCCCTGAGTCAAGTAAAGCGCGCACAATATACTTATTGTTATGAGCATCTGAAACTTGAACTTTAGCTGTAGGTAAAAGTACATTATTTGCGCTTGACTTGACTGTATGTAAAACCTGATTAGTACTCTCCTTGGCAATATGGATGAGCATATTGTGGTCCTGGCTGCAAACAGTACACTTGAATTTGTATCTGCATGGCTTTTCATGAATGGATAAACATATAGTGCAAAGCTTCTTCTCCCTTGTAAAACTTATTTATTAGTTACACAAATTTAACAAAAATAAAAAACCGGCCAAGTGTGTGTCGGGTCACGCGCAATGTAGGGTTCCGTAGTTGCAAACGCCAACTTTGAGTTCACACTCACACCTCACAACACGCTGCTTTTAAATTAGGCATTATTATTATTAAAGCTGCAATGATTTTATATTTCCTTAACTTCACGTGGTTAGTAAATTTATATTCAGTACTAATTTTCAATGAAATGTTACTTTTCCGAGTACAATTTACAAGTTGGTCGTCTATAACTTTTTAGGTTGTACTTAGTTCTCAACTCTGATAGTTTTCCTTTAAACTTCGTTAAATATACTACTGTTGTAATTTTTTCACGTCTCCATATAACCGTTTATCAAAAAAAAGGGGGGGGGGGGACACTTACCTTTAACAAAATTTTGCACTTTATAGCCAAATATTTCAGAAACGAATCCCTAAAACGAAAAATGGTGTTTTGAACCCTACATTACTTTTTAAAGATCTATTCAACAATACCCAACACGGTGGGTTAGTCGAGAAAAAAAAATTACTCCCACTTTACATGTATGGGATGGGAGCTACCCTAAAAATTTTTTTTTCAATATTTTTTTCTACCACTTTTTTGGCATGATTAATATACATACCCATACTCCATACCAAATTACAGCTTTCTAGTACTAATAGTCTCTGAGTAAAACCGCGGAAAGACAGACAGACAGACATGGCGAAACTATAAGGGTTCCTTGTTTACTACGGAACCCTCAAAATGAGTACTTGATAATTGTTTATAGGAAGTTAAAAAGAAAATGTTAGAATATAATAAAATAATACTTTGTAAATAAGGGCACGGACTAAGAATCTGTGCAGTAAATAAAATAATAATTTTAAAAAACCGCTTGTTTGTAGAATAAATATTTTTGATTGAAATTACAATAATTTCAGAAATGGTAATTCTGAAGTGAAAATATTCAAAAAAAAATTTAAAGGCTAAAAATCTGCCTATACAGAAGTTGATCAGCCAGTAGCATTAGACTACTGATTTCACTAGAAGCTATGCACCGCACCACGGTATGCTCGCAAGATATGCTGTGCAGCCTGCATGTGAAGGATGCCTCGATTCCTCAACAATCAGCACCACAACACTTTACCTCATAGTTTTTTTATTGTTCTATAGGTACAACATTGTTAATTATTTCAATGCTCCGCAGGGTTTTTAACCGACTTCGAAAAAGGGAGGAGGTTCTATGTTCGACTGTATCTCTTTTTTTATGTATGTTCACCGATTACTGCGCCATTTGTGGACCGATTTTTAAAATTCTCTTTGTAATCAAAAAAGTATACTCCCGAAGTAGTCCCATTATCACCATGTCATGATCTGATGATGGGATCCCATGAAAATTGAGGGAAACCCTTAAATTGCATAGGCATGTCCATCGTGTTTCAGGTTTTTATTTTAATACTGTTTAGAGCGAAAGACATTTTATTTTAAGTTATTCTGGTGTTTGCCTTGGCTCAAATTCTAATAAGCATGGTATTAAAACTAAAAAGATTGAAACAATTTTTTTCCAAAAAAATAAAAATGTCTTCAAAAACACCAAAGTTATAAATAATAATAAATATAGTTAATTTAATTACTGACATTTTGTGTGAAAACTGATTTAAATAAATTTAAGTAATAATAATATACAAGTAATAACTTAATAGACCTCATTGTATTTATAGTGATTTCTGTATTATTTTGAATTTGCATACTGACAATAGTAAACATGATAGACATCAATAACATTGTAACAACAACGTATGTATGTTTAAATGTATGTGCCTATGTTTTACATATGTTTTCAGCAAATAAATATCTGAAAATAAAGATACATACAACATTACAGTTTAATATTGAAGTCGGTGCCAAGCAATAATCATCTGGAAAGTCTTAAAAATATAAGAAAAAATAATTTTGTTACTTAAAATTTGGTACCAACTTCAATATAAAACTGTGATGTTGTATGTATTTATATATTATTTATAGATTTTTTGTGTTTCTTAAGTCAGCTTTTTTATTTTTATAATTTGTTGATATGCGACGTTCAAGACGCAGGTAATTTAGTAAGAATCATTATCGACCTTAGAAGAGTTATATAACTATTGTCTTATTCACATAAATAGAGCTTTCTGAAACTTCGAAGAGAATTAAATAATTAGCTCTGGCGAAAAGTATGATTGACTTATTATAAATCATACATACATATATTAATTTGCAGATTAATTCATTAAGAGGATTGTGAAGCTGTTAATTTTTGATACAAAAAGCGATCCCGCTTTTCTCCCTCTTTAGATAATCCAATTTTCATAATTTTTGGAATTGTTATAATGAAGATCTAGGTTTGTACGTTTTGATTATGAAGTAAAATTGCTTAGAATGTAAATTATTAGCATCTAAATATCTATATTTGAGACTTAAAAACTACCTCGAGCATTTTTATCTTTATTTGACTAAATTATACTGAATTACAAAAAAGCAAAACGTAGTACAAACATAGATTAGGGTATACTGAATCTATTGAGACTAAGTGTCTAATTTCGTAAAGGTTTAGGGGGGTAAAACCGTTATCGCCGAAACAATATTTCAATAAGAAATGTAGGCACTTGCCTCGGACTTTCAACTCTAAGCGGTGTGCAACAAACTGCATTTTTGTAAGTGCATACTCGAGCTATGAAATGGCATTTCACAGTCCTTTTAAAGGCTTATATTTTATTTACATACGACAGGGAAGATCTCGGCCTTCATCTCACCTCACCTGATGGTAAGTGACAATAAGGCCTAAAGTGGAAGCCAGCTTAGCCTGGACTTCTCAACAACTGAGGTACTGGCTATCTTACCTCTAATTATCGGAACATGACCATGCTATTAACAATGTTATTATGGCGAAAAACTTAGGTAAGACAATGGTAGCTAGTCAGGTGGGTTCAAAAGCCCTATCATCAACAAAACCGAACCGGAAAATGTCTGCCCCCATGGGGAATTGAACCGCGGACCTCCCAATCAACACGAAGGCGGAAGGAGGAAGAAATGTTACATAGATACAGCTTTTTTATTTGAAGAGTACGAGCCTCAACTGCTTTATGTTGATTTTGTTTGCACTATACTATTGGATCGTGAATGTGCATATTACTAGAAGAATGTACTTATAATGTTTATAGCTGCAGTGGTTTAAATTTCAACAGTGTAGGTTTAAAATATCGTTAGGTGAATGCCCGCGTTGAAGTATGCCACCTTCGCATCCAGCGGCTTCAACCTTGCACCTGTCGGTATGCGGATGCCACTCGAAGAGCTTTCCCATAATGGACTTGTTTAATAACAAGGACTTGTTATATTTTCATATTTCTAAATCAAGAAACATGACGGATTACGACGAATTCTATCACATTATACTATTTTTTTGAGTAATAAATGCCTAATTACCTACTGCTATATTGTCAATTTATTTAAAAGAATGCACAGAACAAACAATTAAAATAAAATGTAACAAGAATATACGGATTAGGGAAATTATCCAATTTAAGTAAATTTACAATACCCAAAAAAAATATACGGAGAAAACATACTTGAATTTTTTTTACCATCTATTATTTTATTTAAGTTATAAATTATCTAGTTAAAATTAATAGTTTACGCGCTTATGTGTTTCGCACAACACTATATTTCTATCATACTCACAGATTCCCTAGAAAAAATCTCTGTGAGAGATAAGTCCACCTTTGTATACATTCTAACTGTAAACATTTTAATGTGTAATTTATGCGCAATAAAAAGAGTATTTTAATTACCTAATGGTGTATTAGCTTTTTTAATATATAAAATTATCGTATCACAGTGTTTGTTACCAAACTCCCCCGAAACGGCTTGACCGATCTTTATGAATTTTTTTGTGTATATTCAGTAGGTCTGAGAATAGGTCGTAAACTATTTTTTATTATGGCGAAACGTAGATCGCCGGCACAGTTAGGAATGTTATATGAATAATAAAAATAACAACAAAAAGATAAAAACGCACTTATGCACAGATTTTATAAGGAACTCTTTAGTGGGTTAATAGTCTATGGTATGCGGCGATGTTTATGTGTCGGTTTGTTGCTTGGTTGAGGCTTATAAATCCAAATCAGAACACAGTTCGCTTCTTCACCATTTACTTTAACTCACAATTTAATCAGAAGGATATACAGGAATAGATTACTATAGAAATATACTGAAAACTTATCGATAATTTCGCAATAACAACGTAAGGCATCCGCGTCGCATAGGCGATTGTCACAGACTGCGCGGGAGCTGACTTTCTCGACCCACGTTAACGTCACACACAACCGGTACAGTTCCGCGTTCTCATTACACCTTTGTTTCGGAACCACACTCATCCGTCACGACGTATATGGTAAGTATTAGATGTAATTTTTATTTATATTTATTTAAGTAAGTTTTTAATTAGTAATTTAAGAACTTTATAGGTTTTAGTATTCAGTATAATATTTATAATTTATGTATGTATGTATGTACTTGTGAGTTTATGTAAGTATGTTTATGTAAATATTATTTTAATAATAAAATATGTGATTATTATAGGTTAGTATATAATATAATATGTGTAGATGTAAAGGTCCCCACATCACTCCCCTCCAGAGACCGTCACTACGGGCGGTAATAATCCGGAAAGCGAACTTGTCTACCGGAACGAGTTTTTCGTAAGTAAGTACCATTTTCAGGTGTAGAATGTGGTGGATCCTGTTGAAGTATGGAGCTTGTCGCCTCATTATGTAATAAATATGCTGGCTTTATGCGATCTATACTAACTGTCGTAGGCTTGTTATTGAAAAGAATTTTGAAAAATTTTTCATTCCTGTCAACAACTTTGTGAGGGCCTGTATATGCAGGATGTAAAACGCCACGAACAGCGTCTTCCCTAAGGAATACATGGCTGGACGAAGCAAGATCCTTATAAATAAATATTTTGTTTTTGGAATGTCGAGATGTTGGAATGGGTTGTAAATTTTTTACAATTGATCGTAGACGAGCTGTAAAGTCGGTAATATCTGTAGTACCTTGAAGATTAGCTTCAAAAAATTCACCGGGTAGTCTAAGCGGTTCGCCATAAAGAAGTTCTGCTCCACTGGATTGCAAGTCTTCCCTGTAAGCACTTCGTATACCTAATAGTACTAGTGGTAATGATTTCGTCCAATTCCTGTCTGCATGGCATTTTATAGCGGCTTTAAACTGTCGATGGAATCGTTCTACTAAACCGTTACAAGCAGGGTGATAAGCTGTGGTACGATGGTGTTTGAATCCAGCTATTTTCGATAGAAATTGAAATAGAGCAGATTCAAATTGGCGTCCACGGTCGGAAACGATGTCAATTGGACATCCAAATCGTGCGATCCATCCCGAGAGTAAAGCTTTTGCTACTGTTTCAGCCGTAATGTCCTCAATCGGGATGGCTTCGGGCCATCTGGTGAAGCGATCAACAGCTGTTAGACAGTAACGAAAACTGTGTGAGAGTGGTAGTGGCCCGACTAAGTCGATATGGATATTCGTGAAACGAGCATTTGGCAAATTAAAGGTACCGAGAGGAGAAATAACATGTCTAGTAACCTTGGCTCGTTGACATGCAAGACAAGACTTTGACCACGATCGACAGTCTTTTCGAACTCCTGGCCATATAAATCTTTCGGCTACAAGTTTAGCAGTTGCATTTGAACCAGCGTGACTCAGACTATGCAAACTGTCAAAGACTTGTTTTCGTAAGGTTTTAGTTATGAAAGGTCTAGGAGAACCAGTGCTTACGTCACAATAGACTTTGATATTGCTACCCGGTTGTGTCAATTGCTTGAGTTGTAACGAAGTCTCACTCTTAAGTAGTTGCGTCAATTCAGGGTCAGATGCTTGAAGTTGGGCTAAAATGCTATAGTCAAGTGGACTCTGCAGTGCGTCTACACGAGACAATGCGTCTGCAACCACATTATCCTTACCAGATATATGTTGAATGTCCGTGGTAAATTGAGCAATAAAATCAAGGTTTCTAAATTAACGGGGTGAGCAATTGTTTTTTCGTTCACGGAAAGCATGACACAACGGCTTATGGTCTGTAAATACTGTGAAGTGACGTGCTTCTAGCATATGTCGAAAGTGTTTAATACCTTCATAGATGGCCAACAATTCGCGATCGTATGGCGAATATTTTTGCTGAGATGGACTTAGCTTTCTTGAAAAGAATGCCAAAGGTTCCCAGATACCGTCTCTCGATTGTTGTAGTGCAGCCCCTAATGCCAAGTCCGATACATCTGTTACTAGAGCTAGTTTGGCTTGGCAATCAGGGTGTACTAGCAATGTCGCATGACACAAGCTTTGCTTAGACGCTTCAAATGCAACAAAAGCGTCACCGGTTATATTGACTGGGTGAGAAGCTTTAACGGAACCAGTAAGCAATGCGTTTAATGGTGCTTGCGTTTTAGCAGCATCGGGCAGAAAGCGCCTATAAAAGTTAAGCATGCCTAGGAAACGGCGGAGTTCTCTTACCGTTTTAGGTACAGGGTAGTCCTTGATGGCTTGAACCTTTGATTCAAGAGGCTTTGTTCCTGAGGCAGAAATGCTTATAACCTAAGAAGTTCACTTCAGAAGCACCAAACTTACATTTTGAAGTGTTAACCAGGATGCCGTACTTGCTCATTCTGGAGAAGAGCTCCTGGAGATGAATTTCGTGCTCAGCTTCCGTTCTATAAAATACTAGAAAGTCATTTAAATAACAATAGCAGAAATCTAGGCCTCGTGTCATTTCGTCTACAAACCTTTGAAATGTTTGACCAGCGTTTCGAAGTCCGAAGGTCATGTAGGGGAATTCGAAGAGCCCAAAAGGTGTTGTTATGGCTGTCTTCTGGATATTCTCTTTATTGACCGGGATTTGGTTATACGCCTTTAGTAGGTCTATAGTAGAGAATATAGTACAACCTGATATACTATGAGCAAAGTCCTTTATGTGTTTTATGGGATACCTATCTGGTATGGTCCGGGAGTTGAGAAGCCTTAGTCTCCGCAAGGACGCCATCCATTGTCCTTTTTAGGGGCAAGGTGCAGTGGAGACGACCACGGGCTCTCAGAAGGACGCGCGGTGCCATTGCTCAACATCTGCTCGAACTCTTGCTTAGCTATTTTCAATTTGTCCGGAGCTAATCTGCGAGGAGAACAAGATATAGGCGGACCAGGAGTGGTCCTAATAAAGTGTACAGTGTTGTGCGTGTGGATGCGTGGGGTACCAGAAGGTTTAACAATCTCAGGAAATTTTGCGAGAATAGCGTGGTATCGTGTGTCGCCAGTTGGGACTTTAACTGAGCAAATATTAAAAGCATTAGCAACAGAAGCAACGGATGACAAAGATGTTGTGTTATCAATTAAGCATTTGTTATATACATCAACAATTAATTTATAATGGTTAAGAAAATCTACTCCTATAATAGCTTTAACAACATCGGCAACAATAAAGGTCCAAGGAAAACTACGTCTTAAGCCTAAGTCTAAATTAAGCTGTAGATACCCATAAGTGTCAATCACGCTTCCATTGGCTGCAGAAAGTTGATAATTGGTCTTCGCCCGTCGTTCATGGAGTGCAGCTCGTGGGAATACGCAGACGTCGCTGCCGGTATCTACCAGAAACTGTTGTTTCGAGCTGCGATCGGTGATGAATAGGCGACCAATACTATGTGGGCGGTTGTTCGTCGCCATTACAGCCTGCCCTGATCGTTTCCCGATCTCTTGTAGTCGCAAGGCTTCAAGCAACGGTTTGCCTTAGCTCCAAATTTACTATGATACCAGCAGGTAGGGTATTTTGTATAGCTGGATGAAGAACGGGATGTAGATCGTTGTCGTTGGCGGTCTCTTGGACGATGTTGGTCTCGGCGTGACTGGCGATTCATTTGAACTGTCAAACTCTTAATAGTTTCTTTCAGTTCAGCTATTTCTAGTGCCATAGTTTGCATGCTAGGTCCAGGTGCAGATGTAGCGGCCATTTGTAGTGTAGGAGCGACGATATATTGTACTCGGTCTGCCAGGTCAGCTAAAGATTCAAGTGAGCTGTCTGGTTGTGATGCGAGAAGGGTCTGGATGTTGTTCGGTAGTCGACTGCTCCATAGTGTACGTAAAAAGTCATCGGGTACAGATGGTCCAGCTAGGCCTTGTAAGTGTCGCAAGAATTGGATAGATTACAAAAATTTTATTTTTGCTTTAATAGAAGCTCATTCATTTAATAAACATAAAGAAAAAATCGGTTTTCGAATAACTATAAAAACAACCGAGATATAGAGTATTAAAGATTTTTCTCCATCTCTTTCTAGCAAAACGGCAATTTACAAGGAGTCAATATGGCCGTACTCAACAATGACGTCACAATTGATGTCGGATCTCTCTGTCTAATCGCCTTCAAATTAACAACTTAAAATGCTTGTATCTAAGGTATTTCTAAGCCGATTTTAATTCTAATTTCACAGGACTGCGTCTTTTTCTACGGTATTTTAATATTTAATGACGAGACGTAAAAATTTGAATTCAGTCATCTTCCCAATTGAGAAGGTTTTCGATTCCCTAATTCTTCGTGCATGAGGAGTTTGTGAACTTTCTTCTCACGTGACGCCGATAAGCGCTTTATGAGCTCTTGTTTAAGCTTATCGTACTTATTCGTCTGTGGTGGATTTGTAATTAAATCTTTAACCTCCTTTGAAAATTGCAGATCTAAGTTGCTGATGACATAAAAAAAATTTGTTGAGTCAGCAGTTATATTCGAGATTGCGAACTGTCCCTCAATTTACGCAAACCATAATTCCGGTTCCTCTGGCCAAAATGCCGGTACTCGTACACCGACTCGGTAAATGTCGGATGGTATAGTGGAAACGCGCTCTCCTTTATTGTTCGCGGATACCTCCGTTTGCGTTAAATTGTTGTCAGTCATTATGATTTCTTATTTGAAATTATGAATATTATGCAGTACTTGCGTTTTTTATCCCAAATATCCTGTAGGCGTCTTCAGCAGGGGTCACTAGTTATGGTATGCGGCGATGTTTATGTGTCGGTTTGTTGCTTGGTTGCGGCTTATAAATCCAAATCAGAACACAGTTCGCTTCTTCGCCATTTACTTTAACTCACAATTTAATCAGAAGGATATACAGGAATAGATTACTATAGAAATATACTGAAAACTTATCGATAATTTCGCAATAACAACGTAAGGCATCCGCGTCGTATAGGCGATTGTCACAGACTGCGCGGGAGCTGACTTTCTCGACCCACGTTAACGTCACACACAACCGGTACAGTTCCGCGTTCTCATTACACCTTTGTTTCGGAACCACACTCATCCGTCACGACATATATGGTAAGTATTAGATTTAATTTTTATTTATATTTATTTAAGTAAGTATTTAATTAGTAATTTAAGAACTTAATAGGTTTTAGTATTCAGTATAATATTTAAAATTTATGTATGTACTTGTGAGTTTATGTAAGTATGTTTATGTAAATATTATTTTAATAATAAAATATGTGATTATTATAGGTTAGTATATAATATAATATGTGTAGATGTAAAGGTGTCCCCACAAGTCTATTGTTTCTTGAAAATCCTATATATGGTAATAACTATAGGGCGCTTGCTAGTTAATATAGTTTACTATACCTAGTTATGAATTTTTTATTCATACTCGTAAATTCGACAATGCATAATGGAAAACTAATCTATCTATATAAATAAAAATGGATGAAATGAATGAATATGAATGGAAAATTGAAGTTAATAATAATATATGTACAAACTTAAATTAAAATTAAATTAGCTATTCCACTAAACCGCAGCCAGTGGGCATCGTTCCCAAAATGCTGGCAGCATTGCCACGTTGGATGGCAATGCTTATTTGCTGGCCAAAGTATATACCGGCATTTCGGCAACGTGTCGCTTCAGACAAACGGGATGAAATGTCTTTATACAAAGAGTGGGCCCCTGGCCCCCACGGACCAAACGTCTCTACCCCAAAAGGCACAAATATATAACTAGTATCAAGAAGGTTGTATTTGCGCCTTTTGAGGTTTTCAGCTGATTCCGCCGCGGCACCAGACTTAGCCTGGGTCCCTGGGAGACGCGATGGCGCCATAGTGTCGGCGCAGGTAGCATCCCACACTAAGGGCCTCCCAAACCTCCAGGGAACCAGAGTCATTCCATCAGGTCTCTTACCACCGTCACGGCTCAGACCATTTGGTTCTAGAACTGCTGCGCAGTTAGCGGTGGTAAGAGCCCGACGGATGATATCGTTAAGGCTGGTATGGCGAAGGAATCTGCCTGCACTTTTCACGCAGCTTAGACCGTGGTGACCAAGTTGGCTCACGGCGTAGCCACACTGGCAGCGGTGCGGAGCACAACAGTTATTGTATATATACTCGTACATTAATATTTAGCACAAAGTATAATTTATAAAAATGTATATGCAATCTACTTTGGGTGTAATTGAGTATAAGATTATAAACTATGAGTTTTTATTTTCTTTTGCTAATCTTCATCCAAATGCCATTTATACTCGCAAATACATTCTTTTTGGGATTATATTTCAACTCTGACTCGGTTTTTGCAGAAGGCTCCACTTTGAAGCTTTTCAGAAAAGCAGCTGTCCCCAACAGTGCTTGCACTTTCGCAAAACGCATACCTGTAACAAATAAAATCGTAACATTTTTCTGCTGTTTTAATTTTTGTGAGCACATTTTCGAATAGTATTTGCAAACAAACAGTAGGAACCTATTGCCTTTTTAAGGTACCACAGGAAGTACCTGAGTTGTCTGAGCGGGTACCTATCTTACGTATTACAGAACGGGTAGTGAAATTACTGTGTAATGTGACTACATAATACATATGCAATCACACAATATATTTTCTTCTTACATGCGACAGGGAAGCTCTTGACCTTCGTCTCACCTGAATGTAATTGAGTTTTAAAAAATCCAAAAATCTTATTAAGTTTATAGACTAGAGTGGACTTAGGTAAAATAATTCATCACTTCTATATGATTAGGAAAAAACATGAACTAACAATATGCTTAAAGTAGGTAATTTTTGCTCACCTATGCAGTTGCGTGGCCCATCTCCAAAAGGCAAATAAACACACTGAGGAAGATTATGCAAATTTTCGGGAGAACAATTTTCTGGATCAAACTTTTTGGGGTTTGGGAAGTAATCTGGATTCTTGGTTAATCCACTTGCCGATATCATGACAGTCGTGCCCTTTGGTATAGTTACATTTGTTTCAGGAAATCTATAACTCGACGCCGCCCTTCTGAATAGTAACCCTACTACTAAATATTTCCGTAAGGTCTCAGCAAACACCATATCTAAGTATTTCATCTCTTTTATAGAATCGTAATTAATTTCACCGTTGTATTTTTCTATCGCTTGGCATATATCTTTGTAAGTGCGTTCTTGTACGTCAGAATTTAATGCTAATTCATAAAGCATCAATGACATGGTAGAAGCAGTTGTTTCAAATCCGGCAGCATAAAATGCAAAAGCTTGACAGGCAATCATGTAGTCGTCAATCTCAATTTCTGACACCCCATCTTCAAGTTTCCTCGATAGTTTTCCTTGCTCTCTAATTTCAATCATTAAATCCATAAAATCTTTACGATCAGATGGCTTACCGCTTCTTTCTTCTATAACTTTATGTACAAGGTTAACAAAAAAACTACGTATTTCCTTTCTAGGTTCAATCTGGTATGCTATTCCGGGTATAAAAAAATCCAAAATGCTTACAGTCCTGCTCAACCAGGTGGGAGTAAAAATACTTTGTGCCATTTGACTAAACACATTCTCATCATCTGTAAATGTGTTTAAATCAAGACCAAAAGCACAAGATCCTATAACTTCCAGAGTATATTTTGCCGTCAAAGATCTAATTTCATGTTCAATATTATTTTCAACAAGATGATCGACATACTCTATATATCGCTCAGCACATTGTTGTATGATAGGTGTCATGTCCTTGAGTTTTCTTGAAGTAAATACAGGTGTTAATTTTTGTCGCATTATTTTCCATTTTTCTCCGTTAGCCGAAAACAAGTTGTCATTCATTGTGCCAGTAGAAGTCGTTTCACCTCTATCTTGAAAAAGATGTGAGTCTTTTATTAACACATGCTTTATTAACTCTGGGTCTCGAACAAGTATTGCTGGCCGGAATCCGCGATAAACACCAATAAGTTTTTCACTAGCATAATTAAAAAATATTCGTTCAACTGTTTTGTAGGGAGGTTCAATTTGAAAAATTGAGTTTCCAAAATTTCCGAAAATCGGTAAGGGCGTTGGTCCTATTACACCCTTTTCTCTCCAGTAATTATATCTCTTTTTACAAAAAACATAAATTCCACTACATATCACTATAAAAAGCGCCAATCCAGTGTATAGTGTCATGATGTATATTATATTGGCTACGATAAGCACATGTACTCTTTTATATAGTATTTTAAGCTTTGACCTTGCCGGCACCTGATTGCGAGAAAACTTGTTCACTCCGTTATTTCGGACAGATATGATATAAGTAAATTAGACATTGAATAATCTTCTCAATATTTTATTATTGTGTATTAAAAAAAAACTAAACAGTAAATACTCGAATGTAAGTATAGCTATATTGACTGCATAACTAATCCAGAGATGATCCAATTAAATAGATTTACTAATACTAATAACTTAATCTACTTCCTCGCGGGAACTACTTACTTTTCCGGCATAAAAAGTAGCCTATCTTAATCCATATCGTAATCCGTCCACTTACAAAATTTCATCTAAATCCATTCAGCAGATTTTGCGTGAAAGAGAAACAAACATCCATACAGCCATACTTACAAACTTTCGCGTTTACAATATTAGTAAAGGATGTAATAGATGTTTAGATGTAAACTTGAGTACTAAGCTCTACTAGCGTGCTACTTCATAAACGCCAGGCATTACATATATTTTTTTGATCATCTTCTTAATATGAAATTATCATATGAATATCATATGAAATATGAAATTGTCGAGTTCAATGCTAAGAAAACACAGGTGTGCGCGTTCTCGGCGAAAAGGTCACCTTTCCTCCCCCCTCCTTCTCTTCAGGGCACAACCCTTCACACACAGAGTAACATCACCTTGCTGGGAATGAACATTCGCTGCGATCTGAACCCCAGAGACTACATCGAATCCGTTATAACTGCTGCCTCACGGAAACTCGGTGTCCTAAACAAGGTGCGTAGGTATTTTGCGCCGGACCAACTATGCCTGTTGTATAAAACTCAGGTTAGGTCTTGCGTGGAATATTGCTCGCACCTTTGGGACGGCTCCGCTCAGTACCTCCTCGATGCTCTGGACAGATTGCAGCGTCGCGCTATTCGAATAATTGGCGATGTAGAGGCAACTAACACCCTCGAGCCTCTACAACTTCGTCGTGACATCGCCTCTCTTAGCGCCTTTTACCGAATGTTCCATGGGGAATGCTCTGAGGAGCTCTTTAACCTTATCCCTCCCTCTCCATTCCTTAACAGAAACACGCGTAAGGGCCTTCGGAGTCATCCGTACACTGTGTCCTCCTTTTCACACCGTACCAAGAAATTCCAAGATTCCTTCTTCTGTCGTTCATCCCATACTTGGAATTCTCTACCTGCGCACGTGTTTCCTCCATCCTACAACATGGGTTCCTTCAAAAGAGGTGTGAAAAAGCATCTTTTAGGCCGGCAAGGGGCGGGCAGGTAGGATAGTGGATGTCGTCCCTACTCTATCTGTCAACTCATTTGGGCCTCTTTCACCGCTTAACATCAGGCGGGAGGAGGTCATTTGCCGGGCCTTACATTAAAAAAAAAAAAAAAATATCAAACATTACAAAGATTATTTTATTTTGCGTAATATTTCGGATAGCTATTTAAAACTGATTTCAGTAACTTCAGGTATTACGACTACGTTAAATGACCAATTTTTAGTATACTTGAGTTAACCTTTACTTATTGGTAAACCACTACGAATAAACAGCTACATAGTGATCTCAGTCACAAAAAGCACCTCCAGATCCATATACCGGTGGCCTCAACCACTGGATCCAGAAGCGGGTAAACTCTATTTCGCTTTATTTATTTAAGCCCAAAAAGAGTGAACGTGAGATATTAGTTGACTAAATCAACCTCAACAGCTGACATGCTTTTTATGACTCAAGCGAGGAGTTGAGGAATGAGGTTCAGCGTCTGATGTCTTTTCATGAGGACTTATTGAAATATGCTGTCTTAAATGTAACATGCTTTAAGCAGCAATCCTTAATTCAAAAATCATTGAGAATCGTACATATTTTTGGGTTATCTAAATGTTTGTTGATATATACATTACGGTCTATCTCGTTTAATCTTGCTTGTCATGCACGGTTATAAAACCAAATATTATACCTACCCATTATCTAATTTTACTCTAAGGTTATTCACACTAAGGTTATTCACACTTGTTACATTGATTTGCGCAGATATTTGGGTACAGTAAACTCCGCTTCAAGCTATACTGTTTGACCTTTGGTCCGTTTTTATGTCACTCGTTGTAGGTACGGTTTTCGTAGTGCAAATGTAAAGCTTGACGAGGCGCCTCCTGTACATAATTATCAACAAAAATGTTCATAATAAGTAGTTATATCATATATTTATTGACGGAGACTTGAAATTGAAAACTTTAAGTAATATTTTTATTTATTAATACTTTCAGTACATTTGTGAACAGAGGCGGACTTAATGCCAAAGGCGTTTTATACTAGTCATCCTTTGGGTGATGCCGAGAAAAAGGAGTAGATGTACTATAATAAAGAAGTACTGGTTTTACATTAATTCAACATCAAAAAAAGAGATATTACGAGTATGTATATAACAACAATATTTACACTAACAAAATCAAAAGTAAACTTGTTACAAAATGCAAAAATACTAATATTCATATTTTGATAAAAATAAAGTAATATATTTATATTATATTCCTAATGAATTAACAATTGTATAAGGATTTTCCGCAGTCATAGTTAGGTAACCAAATTTGTGTGATGAAGCTTTCATAATTTGTTTTTAAACCCAAATTTACTGGTGGACTTTCTGACATCAAGAGGGAGTGCATTCCAACGAGGACGGGTCGACTGGACAATAAAAGAAGAATATAAGATATCAGATTTATGAGAGGGACATTTGAGGAGACCATTATAGGCAGAACGAAGGGATCTGTTATGGAAGGAGGATAAAAATTCAACATAATTTTTAATGTAACTTGGGGTATTGGGACTGTCAAGGGAAGCATATATAATAGCGTGTAGTTAACGTTCTCATGTACCTGTGCTGCTGTATAGGCAACCATTTCAAACGTAGCCGATATTCGGAGACATGATCAAACTTTTTTTAAATTAAAAACGGATCGAAAGCAGTTATGTAGAAGTCGGTCAAGTTTATTGAGCAGATATGCATTCAGGTCAAAATAGCACACTTCACCATAGACGATGATAGGAAATATCAAAGTCTGTACAATCCTGTAGGTGAAAATTCATCAGACAATAAAGAGACCGTAATGTGCTTGTTATATTTTTGACAAATGCTAGCAGTTTAAGGTCGCCAACTTAAGGTGGAATCTAAATATAGCCTTAGGTCCTTCATACTGTACTGAAGGGGATCGTTTTATCATCAAAAACTATGTTGTCAAGGTTGTCTGGCGCCACCCTAGAGATAATCCTGGAACCGCCAATAATTATGGCTTGGCATTTTCTTGGATTAATAAGGACCCCAAACTGCTCCGATCAACTCTTAATAGATCTATAAGATCCTGAGTTATTCTATCAATTGCGCAAGTTATATTATCAACATCCGCCTAGACGTATTACTATACTCGTAGTTGCATGTCATCGGAATACAAATGATACGAGCAGCGAAGACGATGAGTAAGGTAGTTTATTTTAGGTATTCGAAAATTAAATGTTTATGGATGATGTCTTACTGACAACTTATCAAAATGCTTAAAAGTGCAGTTATGAATTACGTAAGTGGTTAAGTTATGCACCAGAATTACTACAGGGCCCTAATCTCGATTAGATAAGCGTTCAAAATTGGCGAGTCACGAAAAACACTTGGCCTTGTATAGAATCCGTCGTTCGATACGATTACACACAACAAATATCAAAAAGACAAATACTCTCTGAGATATCTAAGTTATTTGACGCTGTCGTACTGATTGCTTTCTCCACTTATTATCAGAGTTAAGCTATTGTTTCCGAAGACTTGGTCATCATCACAAACGGACTGGGACCAAACTTTATCATCGAATATTCAGGATGAGTGATCTTTGTTAAAAAATGACCTTAAAAATATCAACAAAATTATATTGGCCAATTAAATGACAATTTTCAGTATAATTTTTTATTGCAGAAAGTTGGCAAACAAGCAAACTGCCCACCTGATGGTAAGTGGTAACAGTCGCCTATAATACATGTTGCTCCTGTGAGATTCGCAGCAAAACTGCAACCCCCACAAGAACCACAGTGTACGTTGCCAACTTGTGACACCAGATGTGAAGTCACAGTACCCAGTAATTTCACTGCCATATCTTACCCTTCAAACCGAAACACATCAATGCAAGCACTGCGGCTTTGCGGTAGAAATAGGTAAGACGGAGGTACCTAAGCAGACGACCCTAGTACAAAGCAGACGACCCTAGTGCATGCGTTTTGTGACGCATACGAGTATGATAAAGCTGTAACAAGGCGCTAGACCTCTACTCTTTGGCTCGTAGCTGGCCGCCTTGATAATTTTTAAAGGCTTATGTCATGTGTACATTTATTGTCACATCATTTCCAACAATTATTTTCTGAGCATTTCATATGTAATTTATCAATAATATAAATCTGTACTATATCTATTGAAGAAGTGTGCCTTCAAGCCAATATATTTTCATGGACTCACAGTATGATAATTAATATTCTAAAGTTAAAGGCACATGTAAGTAGCCAATTTGTTTAGTTTTTGTAATGTTCTGTATTTGCCGTATTTTATTGTGTTGAATCTTTGATTGAATATTCCGTTATCATTGTTACAGCGAGTATTACCAGGTGTGCCTTTTAATTATTATCATTAAATACGTAAGTGACTATTGGTGCGTTATTTAATATCCAAGTCACCCCGCCGCAAAGCTATCGCGTGTGCTGTTTTACGCACGCTCTTAGGATCATAAGGGTAAATATATACTTACCCTTGTCGCCGAAAAAACTAAATTAGTGCCACTG
Source organism: Schoenobius gigantellus (assembly GCA_963935595.1). Taxonomy (NCBI): domain Eukaryota; kingdom Metazoa; phylum Arthropoda; class Insecta; order Lepidoptera; family Crambidae; genus Schoenobius; species Schoenobius gigantellus. The sequence continues at coordinate 22,335,507 of OZ012553.1, read as the reverse complement.
TCGAAAAAAGAATCATTACCACGCCTTGAACTATGCGGAGCATTGCTTCTATCGCAACTGGTAAAAAAAGTAATTGAGTCATGGTAAAAAAAGTAATTCAATCATATCATAATATCACGCTTGGTCAGACTCCATGGTCCTGTTAGGTTAGCTTAATCAGCGACAGGCGATATATCAAAGTGGAAACCCTTTGTGGCTAACCGTGTTAGGCAGATACTTACCATTATTACATCGTCATTCTGGCATCATGTGCGTCCAGAAGATAACGCGGCAGACAGTGCCAGTCTATCTGTGGACGTTCTAGTGGAGCATACTTTGTGGTGGTCAGTCAGGGCCTAAAAGATAATTCTATTAATAACTCATTTATCATAGATCTTCTAATTAATCATAATTTTTTAACACGTATTGTAAATATTGTCGCCTGGATATCGCATTTCATAGTTCGAACTTGTAATAAGCAATGCGACGTTTTTATGGGCAATTTTTATCATCAGCTGAAATGATGATGCGTATCATTAAGTGTTGCGAACTCTTTGAGTTGGCACATTGGTACAGTGTTTTATACGATCATGTAAATGACATAGTTTTAAATCTGACACTGTATGTTTTGTCTGCCATTAGAAGTTTATTGTGTTTCAATGTCGTTTTGTAATTATATGTTATTCTAATATAGAACGTGTCTTATACATAACTCCCAATAAAAATATAATATTTATTTAACTGAAGAGAAAGTGTCAACCTTAATAACTTGTCATATCAATCAAAATTTATGAAAATTCAATTTCAGAACAATTTTAGGTTGGCATTTTGATAGTTTAAATAAAATTAATTATTATAATTTTTATGGGGAGATATGAGACACGTCGTATATTGTATCCATCCCAACCTTATATCATGCAACTACTTTTTTGCCACATATGAAACTAATATAATGCTTCGTGCAGAAGCGCCTCGAGACATCGCTAATTACTTTCAGATATGCTGAAACAAAATTCATAATTTTAATGACAAACGCGTAAATATTTCGTAAAATTGCGATCAAATCGATCAAAAAACGCACGCATTGGCTACGAATTAGTAACGCATCCCACGGGCTCACGTGGCTACTGACGTTTGGCCAAGGCCGTGCAAAGTAACTTCTGCCAGCCCTCACTGCCACCCCTGAGGTGTCCAGATGGATCCCTAGCCCACAAGCCGCAGGAGAAGGCCGACCTTTTGGTGAAGGTCTTCGCGGCCAACTCCCAACTCGATGACCGTAATGCACTGCCACCCTCACTACCTCATTGTGGCTCCACGATGCCGGATATCAAAATCAGGCAGCGGTATGTTCGTGCTATTTTGCAGTCACTCGATGTCAGGAAAGCTACTGGATCTGATGGCATTCCGGGGGTTGTACTCAAAAAATGTGCAGCGGATTTCTCTCCCGTACTCACACGCCTGTACAAACTATCCTACTCTTCGGGACGCGTTCCGGAGGCTTGGAGGGAAGCCTATGTGCAGCCAGTGCCCAAGAAAGGAGACCGCTCGAACCCAGTCAACTATCGGCCAATAGCTGTCACCTCAGTACTGTGTAAGATCATGGAAAGGATCATAAATAACCAACTGATCCGTTACCTAGAGGATCACTCCCTGATTAACGACCGTCAATACGGTTTCAGACCGAAGCGATCGACGGGTGATCTTCTAGCGTATGTGACGCATGTCTGGGGTGAAGCTATTGACAAGCAAGGCGAGTCATTGGCTATCAGCCTTCACATCACCAAATCTTTTGATAGGGTCTGGCACAAGGGTCTTCTCTCCAAACTTCCGTCCTACGGTCTTCCCGTTCAGATCAGTACCTGGGTGGCTGACTTCCTGCATGAGTGAAGAATCTGTGTCCTTTTAGATGGATGTAGATCGCGGCTTATGCCGGTGAATGCCGCAGTACCCCAGGGTTCCGTTCTATCCCCGACACTCTTTCTTCTGTATATCAATGATATGATTCCTCTTGGGAACATTAATTGCTATGCAGATGATAGTACAGTGCATGCGGGATATTTCGAACACGCGGCGGCTGGACGGGCAGACATCGCGGAGAGACGGGATAACCTTGTCATTGAACTTAACCAGGTCTTGGACCGCATATCCAAATGGGGCACAGAGAACGCAGGTGTGTGCATTCTCGGCAAAAACGTCACCATTTCTCCCTCTTCCCTCTCTTCAGGGCACTAGACTGAACCTGCAGAGTAGTATTACCATGCTCGGTATGGACGTACGCTGCGACCTAAACCCTTCGATTACATCGAAAGCCTTCTAAAAACAGCTTCACGAAAACTAGGTGTCTTGAACAAGGTGCGGCGATTATTTACAGCTGATCAATTGTGCTTGCTATACAAAACGCATTTACGGTCCTGTGTAGAATATTGTTCGCACCTCTGGGATGGCTCCGCCAAGTACTTACTCGATGCTTTGGATAGGTTGCAGCGGCGCGCAACACGCATCATTGGCGATGTAGAGGTGACTAACAACCTTGAACCTCTGCAGCTGCGTCGCGATATAGCGTCACTTAGCGCGTTCTATCGTCTATACCACGGTGAGTGCTCTAAAGATCTTTTTTTACTAATCCCACCTTCTCCTTTCCATTTAAGAACAACACGTGCTGGCCTGCGTTGTCACCGTCTAACTGTGACTACCATTCAAACGCGTACCAAGAAATTCGGTAACTCATTTCTATGTCGCACGATTAAGAAATGAAACTCTCTGCCAGCGCATGTGTTTCCTCCTTCCTATAATCCCGGGTCCTTTAAAAAAGGCGTGAAGAAGCACCTTGCAGGTCGGCAAGGTGAGGGTGGCTAGTGCGGCGTTTAACCTCTCTCCCGCACTAGCTATCTTCGCATTTGGACCCTACTTCCACTTACCACCAGGTGGAATTGAGTCATTTGCTTGGCCTTCTATAAAAAAAAAACCTACTAATCTTAAAATAATATTATCACAATGTATAAAGAAACAACAGCCTTTTTTTTTTTATTAGTATGAGCAGCTATGTTTTGTCACTGCGACCTACGAGATCTATTGTGACCGCCACTATTACAGTTCTCCCACAAGCCCAGCATCTTCTAAAAAGTGCAGTATTTTCTTGGGGGAGAGGTGCTTGACCTCATCTGGTAACAGTAAGTGTTTGCCCAGGTGTAGGCTGCGTTTACGCATCAGTGGTCCACAGTTTGTGAGCAAGTGCATAGGCGTCTCTTCTGCCTCGTGGCAGACCCTGCACTCTCTGCACTCACTCAACCCCATGATGGACTTGTGCTTATTAAGGCGACAGTGTCCAGTGAGGGCTCTGACCAAAGTGCGTATGTTGTTCCTGCTTAATCCTCGGATCTGTTTGCAGGTACTACGGTCATAGGCTTTTATGAGTGCCTTAGAGTGTTTAAGTCCTGGCATATGCAGCCACGCCTTGTAGGACTTGTTGTCGTAATGGGTTTCAAGCGTTAGACGGGCGAGGCTTTTGGGTATACCACAGAATGGTTCAGGACCATATTGCGTTCCTTCGGCCCCAGCCCTGGCGAGCTCATCGGCACATTCGTTGCCAGTGATTCCCGCATGCCCTGGAACCCATCTAAGTATTACTCTGTTACTGTGTCCCAGAGTGTTTAGGCGGTTCATACAGTCATCCACTAGCTTTGAGGTCACGAGGTTACTGCTCAACGCCAGTAAAGCTGCTTGACTGTCTTAGTTTATGTATATTGTGCGGTTGGCTTGGTTGATTACAAGGTTGGTTTCCGCACATTCTGAGATGGCATAAACCTCCGCTTGGAAGATGGAGGCGAAGCTGCCCAAGCTTTGTGAGAACTTGTGCAGTGGCTGCTCTCTATATATACCAAAGCCCACTTTGGACCCCATCTTGGATCCATCGGTAAACCATACGGTGCTTCCTGTCTCATAGGTAACTTGCTTGTTTAGCCAGTCATCCCTAGAGAGAAGTTCCACTTTGTAGTTCCTATTGAAATTGCAACGTGGAGGCATGATATCAGAGTTCATGCTTAGTATTGGTGTCTCATTGACTAGGTCTAATAGAGACCTTTGTCGAAGGGACAGACATTTGAACCCGCCTTGGGCATTCATCCTGTACGCACACGCTATCGCCTCCTTGACAATAAACATATCCAGGGGTGTGAGTCGCAGTAGCGCATTCAGGGCTGCCCCAGGCGTGGTGGAAATTGCGCCTGTAGCCATGAGACAGGCAGTTCTTTGTAGACTGCCTAACCTGTTTGCAGCGGTTTTTTGTTTGGCTTTGTTGTACCACACCACTGAGCCGTACGTAATTATCGGGCGTACAATGGTTAAGTACAGCCATAGGACCGATCTGGGGCTTAGACCCCAGTTGGTCCCAACCATTCGACTGCAAGCCCCTAAGGCAATTTTTGCCTCATCTATTATGTTGGTAAGATGTGAGTTCCAAGTCAGTTTCTGGTCAAGAGTGACGCCTAGGTATTTGACCTCTGTAGAGAACTGCACATCCTTCCCGTTTAGCCGAGGCTTAACAAGCTTTTCAAGCCGTCTTCGCCTGGTAAATGGTATTTTATCAGTTTTATCAGCATTCACTGAGAGGTTGTTTTCCCTACACCAGTTGTTTATGGTATTGAGGGCTTTCTGCATAATGTCAGATATTGTACTTTGGCAGAAGCCTCGTACCATCACCACAAGGTCATCTGCGTATCCTTGGGTGTCGAAATTGAGGTCAGCCATGTTGTACAATAATTTGTCTACCGCAAGAGTCCACAGGAGGGGAGACAAGACACCTCCCTGCGGACAGCCTCTTGTGGACAGAAGTTCAATTGATGATTTGTGTAGAGATATTTTAACTCCCCTGTTGGAGAGCATTGCCTCTACCCACCTGGTTGTAGTCGGGTCTACATTTTTGTTTTCCAATCCCCTGACTAACATTGTTATAGGTGCGTTGTCAAATGCGCCCTCTATATCTAAAAATGCACATAGTGCAATTTCTTTGTCCTCCAGCGCTTTTTCTATCCTGTCAGTCAAGCTGATCAGGGCCGTTTCGGTTGATTTGCCTCTACGGTAAGCGTGCTGGGTAGGATGAATAGGGTTTACAGTCAATACTGTTTCCCTAATGTGTATATCTATAACCTTTTCCATGACCTTCATAAGGAAGGATTATTATTATTATTGTTGGGGCTATGCAACTTCAATGAAGCTGTAGTCACTGCGACCTAAAAGATCTATTGTGACTCGCCGCCAAGTTACAGTATCTCTTTTAGCCTGGCCGCCACCAGGAAATCCAAGATGGCTCTGGCTTTAAGAGTTTTCAGTTCCCCTGGGCTGATTAAGTGTCTTCCCAGGTGGATACTTCGTTTGTGACTTAGAGGTCCACAATCGCACAAGAGGTGTTGGGGTGTTTCACGCTCCTGTTCGCAAAATCTGCAAATATCAGATTCACTTAATTTCATGTGAAATTGGTGTCTGTTTAGCTTGCAGTGACCAGTTAAGGCCCTAACAATCGCACCGGTGTTCGTCCTACTGAACTGTAAAAGTTCAGTAGTTCGTTTTTGCGAGTATCCTTCTATCAAGGTTTTAGCGTGTACTAATCCTGGTTGGTTTAGCCAGTATTTTTTTGATTCGCTTAGAAGGTTTTCCTTAAGGAGTTGCATGGCATGACGTTTCGAGATGCCACAGAAAGGTTCTGGACCTATCTGTTGACCCTCCGCTCCAGCCCTTGCAAGTTCATCGGCCTTTTCATTACCGACGACACCTGAATGTCCTGGTACCCATTTCAGAATAACTCTGTTCTGTTGTCCCAGGTCATTTAGTTTATTTACGCAGTCTGTCACCAGTTTCGAATATATAACATTCGATTGAATAGCGTTAAGAGCTGCTTGGCTATCTGAAAAGATATAAATGGTTTGGTTTTTGTAGTTTCGTTGGCGATTAGCTTCTACACATTCTATGATGGCGTACACCTCCGCCTGGAATATAGTAGCGTGCTGACCAAGATTAACGCTTTTGTTAAAGCTCGGTCTGACACCATATACCCCGCATCCTACATTTTGACCCATTTTGGAGCCGTCTGTGAACCAAACTAGGCTTCCAGCTTTACAGAGGTTATGATCTTCCGCCCACTCCTCTCTGCTTGATAGTTCCACTGAGTAGTTTTTAGTAAAATTACAGAGTGGAAGCATGACATCTGTAGTCAAGTTTTGTAGTTTTGTAGTTTTTGTTCAAGCACTGTTTGTCGCAGTGACCTCAATGCTTGAGAGTACCAGTTTACCTTCCCAGTGCTTTCTATTCTACAGGGGTCGAAACTGGTCAGTAAAATCAGTAAAAGTCAGTTTTTTTGAGCATGGTCAGTAAATGTCAGTTTTTTGAGAAAATGGTCAGTTTTTTCAGTTTTTTGAGATCAACACACATATTGCCCCATAAATTTTTTTTGAACCTCATTAATATTTTACTAATACAATTTTGTCTGTCTGTGTGTACCTGTGTCGTTCCTAAATCCGCCTACCTTCTTCAATCTAGATTTTGCTTAAGAAATATCTCATAATATATTGTGTGATGGTTTGAGGGCAACAAACAACTGATGCTCTATTATGATGTCTTGTGGCAACTTAATATTGTAGCATCATTATTTCGAGGAAAAATAGTCAAATCCTACTATTTTTTCTCGAAATAAACACATATTAATAATAAAAAAAAAACTGTTAATTATTTGTAAAATTTTTTACAATGAAAAGGTGGTGATTGTTGGCTATGGGGGTGGTGGAGGCCAATAATTGTAAAAGTATTTTTTCAATTCCACATGAATCTTTTATTTTAAGAGGATTGTGAAGCTGTAAATTTTCATACAAATAAAAATAGATACAGTGGAACATAGAACCTCCTCCTTTTTCGAAGTCGGTTAAAATGCGATAACGCTTTTCTCCCTTCTTCAAATAGTCCAATTTTCATAATTTTTGGAAATGTTGTAGATATAATGAAGATCTAGGTTTGTACGTTTCGATTTTGAAAATATGTTGCTCAGAATATAAATTATTAGCATCTAAATATCCATAGAGTTAAAAATTACCTCGAGCATTTTTATCTTTTTCGACTAAATTATACTGAATTACAAAAAAAGCAATACATACAAACATAGATTAAGGTATACTGAATCTAATGAGATCAAAAGTGTCTAATTTCGTAAAGGTTTCGTCAAACAGTTATCGCCCTAAACAATATTTCAATAAGAAATGTAGGCACTTGCCTCGGACTTTCAACTCTAAGCGGTGTGCAACAAACTGCATTTTTGCAAGTGCATACTCGAGCCATGAATTGGCTCTTCACAGTCCTCTTAAGTTAGTTCAGATGGTCAGTAAAAGTCAGTTTTTTTAGATTTCTGGTCAGTAAAATCAGTATTTTTGAACACTGAACCTGTTTCGACCCCTGATTCTATAAATGCTAGCTTTCGCCTCCTTCACTATAAATAGATGTAGGGGCGGTAGGTTCAGCAGGGCATTAAGCGCAGCTCCTGGGGTTGTAGACATGGCGCCAGTTACCATAAGGCAAGCTGTTCGTTGTAGACCGCCTAGCTTGTTGATAATTGTCACTTGCGTGACTTTTTTCCACCAAACCACGCAGGCATATGTTACCATAGGCCTGACGATCGCAGTGTATATCCACAGGGCGATTTTTGGGTTTATGCCCCATTTCGCTCCTGCTAAACGACAACATATTCCTAAAGCACTTTTTGCCTTTTGGATTACATTGTAAATGTTACTATTCCACGTCAATTTTTGGTCGATCGTAACGCCCAAATATTTGACTTCTGTGGAAAAAGGTATTTGAGTCCCCCTTAAAACAGGATTTACCAGCTTGTTTAGCTTGCGCTTTCTGGTAAAGGGAACTATCGTCGTTTTGTTTGGATTTACCGACAATTTGTTCTCAATGCACCATCTATCGATGATGTTAAGAGATTTTTGTAGTATAGATGAGACAGTGCTTTGGCAGGGACCAATGACGCATGCTACAACGTCATCTGCGTAGCCCTGAACATCTAAATCCTTTTCTGAGGCTTCAGTTAACAAGCGGTCAATAACAAGTGACCACAGTAGTGGCGATAGGACGCCTCCTTGTGGACACCCTCTTGTTGTTTTGAAGCCTTTTACGGTTCCGTGAAGACTTACACTGATAATTCTGTTAAGGAGCATCGATTCAATCCAACGGGTTGTTGTTTTATCAATCCCCTTGTCGCCCATTGCCTTGGAAAGGGTTTCAATGGTTACGTTATAGAAGGCTCCTTCTATGTCTAGGAAAGCACAGAGGGCTATTTGTTTATCTTCTAGAGCCCGTTCTATCTTGTCGGTTAGTTCGAGCAAGGCAGTTTCTGTAGATTTTCCTTTTAGATAAGCGTGCTGCTTTGCATGCAGAGGACGTTTTCTTAGTGGTCCGTCTCTAATGCACACGTCAATGACCTTTTCCATACTTTTCAGTAGGAAGGAGGTGAGGCTTATGGGTCTAAAGGACTTTGGCTGCGCGTAGTCCTTTTTACCAGCCTTGGGAATAAATCGAACTTTTACCATAGTCCAATTTTCTGGTATATATCCCCAGGCATAACTAGCTCTGAAGATCTTTACCAGAACCGGAGTAAGGATATTCTTACCCTGTTGTAGCAGAGCAGGAAAGATATCATCCTCACCCGCGGATTTAAAAGGTTTGAATGAATCTATAGCCCATTCAACTTTGTTAGGTCTGATATTCATCGCTGCTCTTCTCCAGTCTTCATTACTAGGCCTGGAGAGGCAGTTGTGAGGAGCAGCCCTAATAGCGATGTTAGACGCTAGTACTGATCCAGGGAAGTGCGTTGACGCCAATAGTTCGAGGGTCTCTTCCGCTGTCTCAGTGAATGTTCCATCTGGTTTCTTTAGTAGTCCCAGTTGGTTGGTAGGCGATTTTGCTAGAACCTTATGGATTCGAGCTCCTTGAGGGAGTTTAGTAATCTCCTCGCAGAACTTTTTCCATGAAAGTCTTTTCGCCCTCCGTATTTCTTTATTGTAGGCAGTTAAGGCTTTAGAGTACGAGCTCCAGTCTTTGGTCAGCTTAGCCTTATTGAACAGCCTGCGTGCTTCATCTCTTAGTTTACTGAGTTTTGCGTTCCACCATGGTATTTTGTTGTTCCTCTTAGTTTTTAGAGGACAGCTCTCTTCATACGAGGCTGTTATGGCTTCAGTAACTTGATCCACAACATACTCCAGCGATTCAAGAGATCGTATGGTTTTAGGGATATCGCGGAGTCTGTCTTGGAGACTTCTCCTGTAATGGTTCCAGTCTGTGGCCTTTGCATCCCTAAAGGTAATGGTTTCGTACATGTTTGATGTGTTCAATACGAAAGTAATGTGTCGGTGATCGGACATTGAAACTTCGTTACTAACTTGCCAGTCGTTAATCGTCCTGGATAAATTGTTAGTAGCAAGAGTTAAATCAAGAACCTCCTGCCTTGATCTAGTTAAAAAGGTTGGCACGCAGCCCTTGTTAACTATTTGAAGACAGTTAGCTAGGATAAAGTCATATAATAACTCACCCCTTGCGTTGATACCTGAGCTGCCCCAGTTGGTGTGATGCGCATTCGCGTCGCACCCAATCAGAAGTTCGGCGTTGTGTTCGTTTGCGTACTCGACCACTTTCGCCAATCCTTCGGATGGGTCGTTCTTCTCACCAGGCAGGTAAGCGGAGCAGACGATGAGGCGTCTATTACCGCTCTTGGTATTCACGAAAGCTGCAATCAGGTCATCGGTGCATAGCCCTGGTATACATAAAAAGTCAACGTCATTATTGAATAAGATACACGCTCTTGGCTTGATTCCACCGACGTTATATACAACCTTACCAGCAGAACCAAGTCCGGATACCGTGTTGTTGTTCGCCAGCCACGGTTCTTGGATTAGAGCGATGTGTAAGTTCTTCTCTGTGAAGATTTTTTCTAGCACCGCTGTAGCGGCTCTAGCATGGTGCAAATTAATTTGAACCACATGTGTGTTATTTGTGTTTTTGTGTAGTTGTGCCATTGTGTGTTGTGTGGTGTGTGGTGTTTTGTAAAGTGTTCGTAAGTGGCGTTTTATGACCGTTTGCCAGGTCTTTGGACGTTAGGACCGTCCTTGACCTTGCTAGCGGTTTTCGCCACTTGTGGCTGTCCTATTTTGGTCCTTTTCCCCGAAGGTGGACCTTTAGGACGCTTATTAGTTCCCGAACTCCCGGGCTGAGGCTGTCCGCTATTGCGTTGGCTCTCAGCCCCAGAGCTTGGGTCCTTTTGTAATGTCGGTGGCCTAGTGTGACCTGCCGGCAGTTTCTTTGCTCCAGAGGAGCTAGGTTTGCTTTTCTCATTCGCATTCGTTGAGATGTTTTCTCCTCGAATGCGAATAAGAACTTTCTTAAACCCGAGCCGCGGCCTAAAGTCCAGTGCGCGCAAGGCCTCAACTGAAGCATCATCAACCGAAAGGGCGATGGTGATTCCGTCCCGTTCAGTCTTGACGCTTAGCACCTTCCACATACTGGTCCTTAGTCCGTTTTGCTTCTCCAGAAGTCGTATTGCGTCTTTTGGAGATTCGGCCTCGGATTTAGGAACAAAGAGTATACCAATCCTGGCCTTGGGCAGTTCCTTTTCACTCATGAGTGAAAGATCAGCCTCTGGCCATGGCTTGATAGCCCCAATGTTCCGTTCTAGCCAAGCCCGGCTGTATTCATCCTTAACGACGATTTGAAGCCAGCCCGGCTTAAAAGTGCAGCCCTCAAAACTTGGGCCCGCCTCATTCCCAGGGTCGTCTATTATCGCCCTAAGGATGCCACGCTTAACAAGCCCAAGTTGATCATCCGACATGGGTTCCGTGTTACGGATCCCCACTCGGATGTCCGTGAGGGCGTCTTTAAAAGACTTCGCTGTCGATGGACCTGCCATTGGCGTACTAACAGCAGAGGTCCCAGTACCAGTCATTTGGAGCGCCCCGGCGGCTGAGCCTTCGCCAGTACGCGAAGTCTTTCTGATGTGGTCAGATTTTGACCAGATGGGGAGTGAGGACGTTTGCTCCTTCTTTAAGTTGTGCGGGAAAGATGCCGTCCTCTCCACAAGATTTGTATGGTTTAAAGGAGTCAATAGCCCACCGTACCTGATTCGGTCTTATTATTATGGCCGCTCTACGCCAGTCCTCGTTATTTGGCCTGCGGAGGTTGCCAATTGTTCCCTGCGAGCAGGATTTGCTCACAGAGCCAGGAAAGTGGGTGGCCGCTAGTAACTCCAGTGTGTCGGTTTCACTTGACGTGAAGGTTCCATCGGGCTTCCTTAGTAGCCCGATTAGATTAGGCACAGCTTTTGAGAGCATTTTTTGGAGTCTTGCCGTGCGAGGCAGGCTTTGTACTTCCTCGCACAGCTTCCTCCAGGATGCTCTCTTTGCTTTCCTAATTTCAATATTGTAACTGGTTAGGGCTTTTCGGTAGGTGTCCCATTCATTAGATTGTTTAGCCCTATTAAACAACCTTCTGGTTTCTGCCCTAAGCTTCTGCAGCTTAGTGTTCCACCATGGGACTCTGGTTGTAGAGGTTTTGTTTTTCGCAGGGCAACTACTTTCATAGGCTTTCTTGATTCCTATGGTAACAGTCTCCACTGCTAGCTCAATACCGTCTACTGTTCTAATATATTTAGGCATTACTTCAAGGTTTGACTTAAGCTGGTCCCTATATTCGTCCCAGTTGGTCTTCCTTGGGTCCCTAAATATTTCAGTTTGACAAGAAATCGCAGCTTCTATGTCAAACCGGATATGTCTGTGGTCAGATATGGAGTTTTCGTCACTAACCTGCCAGTCAGCGATATGTCTAGCGAGATTCTTTGTGGCAAAGGTAATGTCCAGTACTTCCTGCCTGGTTTTTCAGAAAAGCAGCTGTCCCCAACAGCGCCTGCACTTTAGTAAAACGCATACCTGTAACAAATAAAATCGTAACATTGTACTGCCGTTTTAATTTTTATGAACACTATATTTCCGAATAGTATTTGCACAATATAGAGAAATTGTGGTATTTGCAAGCAAACAGTAAGAACCTTTTAAAGGTACCACAGGAAGTACCTGAGGCGTCTGATTGATTGAAGGTAGTGAAGTAACTCTTTACTGTGACTACATGATTTGATACAATTATATAGTCACATAATACATAGCAACCACACAATATATTTTTTTCAATTGAGAAATGGCTATCTTACCTAACTTGAATCATCGGAGCACAACAATGCAATAAACATTGTTATTCCGGTGATAAGCTTAGGTAAGACGGTAGTAGCTAACCAGGCGGGCTCAGAAGCCATTTCACAAACCAAACCGAGCAGAACAATGTCTGCCCCAATGGGGTATCAAACTCGGGATCTCTCGATCAACACCCAGTGGTTTCTAGCACTAGACCTCGAAGGCGGTTATATTAGCCTATTATTTCATTTTGGCAACCTGTACTCTATGCAAATCTTATAGAAACGACATGTACAGCCCCCGTACCTACATGACCGCTTAAAACAATATTGAAATCGCAGCTAGTGTGAGATGGCGCTATACGCTACAATAATTGTGTCCCTGTCTTAATATCAACCTTGCTGTGAGCGACCATGACAATATCTACGAGTTTCTATTTTTCGTTATTTTGTAAGATGCGGACAAACCAAAAGTTTTAATCTATGAGAAATGAACGAATAAATACAAGGCTAACTAAACTATTACTGTCCGCGCTTGGACTAAGAAAAGTGAAAAACTATATAAGCTACTCTTTTTCATGAGTTGTAGCGCAATCTTATGCATCTACCTACTGGTAGCAACTCCACGAGTCCAGACAGATGAGTATATAAAACTAGGCTTACCCACTAAACCAACCAAGCTTGCAGTGCGCATATAAAGCTATTACCTAATACGAGTATTTTCATAAAAAGACAGTTAATGACAATTTTAATAGTACACAAAAATATTTGCCAATTCATTCTCAGTAATTAAATCAAATTAGAATTTAACTCTTCGTGAATTTGAAAATACCTCTAAAAATAGGTTTTTGGTCTTCTCCGCGCTCATTTAAAATTCATTTATGTCAACAGATAAAACAAAAATGTAACTATTGGATGAATAAAGTACTCGATCTCATTATGACGTTCTCACGAATATAATTATACGTGTAACTTTACTAATATTATAAAGAGGAAAGATTTGTTCGTTTGTTTGTTTGCATTGAATAGGCTCCGAAACTACTGGACCGATTTGCGATATTTCTATGTATTTTTTTTCTGACTCATATATGTATTCTTTGGGTATGTGTTTGGGTATTCTAAGCGTATCCCACTAATTGCAGTTAGATTATTTCATATTCAAAAATGTTATAAAGTTTACAGACTAGAATCGATTTAGGTATTACAAATCATAATTTCTACATGATTAGAAAAAAAAACATCAACTAACAATATGCTTAAAGTAATTTTTGCTCGCCTATGCAGTTGCGTGGCCCATCACCAAAAGGCAAATGAACACTTGGAGGAAGATTTTGCACATTTTCGGGAGAGAAATTTTCTGGATTAAACTTTTGAGGGTTGGGAAAATTATCTGGATTCTTGATTAAAACACTTGCCGATATCATGACAATCGTGCCCTTTGGTATAGTAACATTTGTTTCAGAAAATGTACAACTCGATGACGACTTCCTGAAAAGTACTCCTACCACTGAATTTTTCCGTAAGGTTTCATTAACCACCATTTCTAGGTATTTCATCTCTTTTATAGAATCATAATTAATTTCACCGTTGTATTTTTCTATCGCTTGGCATATATCTTTGTAAGTGCGTTCTTGTATGTACGGGATTGAATGCTAATTCATAAAGTAAAAATGACATAGTAGCAGCAGATGTTTCAAATCCGGCAGCATAGAATACAAAAGCTTGACAGGCGATCATGTAGTCATCAATCTTAATTTCTGACACCCCATCTTCAAGTTTCCTCACTAATTTTCCTTGCTCTCTAATTTCAATCAATAAATCCATAAAATCCTTACGATCAGATGGCTTACCGTTTCTTTCTTCTACAACTTTATATACAAGGTCAACAAAAAAATTACGTACGACTTTTCTAGCCTCAATCTAGTATGCTATTCCGGGTATAAAAAAATCCAAAATGCTTACAATCCTGGTTATCCAGGTGGGAATAAAAATACTTTGTGCCATTTGGCAAAACACATTCTCATCATCTGTAAATGTATTTAAATCAAGACCAAATGCACAAGATTCTATAACTACCAGAGTATATTTTCACGTCAAAGATCTAATTTCATGTTCTATATTATTTTCAACAAGATGATCGACATACTCCATAAATCGTTGAACATATTGTTGTATGATAGGTGTCATGTCCTTGAGTTTTCTTGAAGTGAATACAGGTGTTAATTTTTTTTGCATTATTTTCCATTTTTCTCCCTTAGCAGAAAACAAATTCTCATTCATTGCGCAAGTAGACGATGTAACACCTCTATCTTGAAAAATATGCGAGTCTTTAATTAACACATGCTTTATTAATTCTGGGTCTCGAACAAGTATTGCTGGCTGAAATCCGCGATAAACACCAACAAGTTTTTCACTTGCAAAATTAAATATATCCAACTGTTTTGTAGACACGTTCATTTGGAAAATAGAGTTTACAAAATTTCCACTACATTTCACTATGAAAAAAATAAATTCCACTACATATCACTATGAAAAGCGTCAAACCAGCCTGGGTACGATAAGATTTACTCTTTTATATGTAGTGTTTTATGCTTTGTCCTTGCGGCAATTGATTATAAGAAAATTTATTATCTTCATTATTTCGGACAGATATGATATAAATTAAACATAGAATAATCATCTCAATATTTTATTCTTGTGTATTTTTTTAAAAACTTAACAGTACATAGGTACTACTCGGCTGGGTAGCGTTCGGGAAGCTACGCAGAACAAAAAATGTCTCTCATTTTTATGGAACAGCCTGTCCAGGGCATAATACGTGTCAATGTTATGTGGCCTCGACAAACCAAGTACCTATTGAATCTATTGGATATGAAAAGAAGTATTTTAAAACGTTCTTTTTTTAATCATATAGTGTGTAAATTTATTCAGAATATAACTAGCAGGTTCCAGGAATAAGAGGTCCACGTTACACCATTGATTGTTCTGGGCCCTACCTAGCAATGGCTTTGCATTTGTAATGTTACAGCACCCGGAGAGTTAAGTTAATTAGGAGTCCATTCCCAAAGGACTAAACGCTGAGAGTATTCACTGAATTATTGATGAAGAGTTACCTACTATGAAAAGGCCTTTGAACAACACGAGCTAAGCAAACACATATTCTACTGTAAATAGAAGAGGATATTATGAACATATTAAATTGCGCTAGTAGAGCGCGAAATATAAAAATTTGATGTTAAATTATTGATATCTTTTAAAATTATAGGCTGCATTTGTTTTCCATCTGAAATCTGCAAAACAGTTTATTTGACAAGATGGGCGACGATTAGACGACGACTTTGCATGTTTTGGATTTGAGAAATTATTTGTCATTGGGTTTAACTATTGACAGGAAAAACGTCATTTATCCGTGAACCTCGTTTAATCGTAGAAGGAGCCATATACGTATGTACTCGTATAGGTAATCTTTGTTGCCTGTTACGTATTTCTGTGAAGTCGTCATTATTCTATCATGTTTTAGACTTTGGTCTTTTACTCCCACGATAATCACCTTGTATACTTCAGGTTTTAAACATAATAACTGCCATACTAGGAATGCCATTTTTGTATTTTTAAATACACGACGCCTGAACATTTAGAAGCATTTCATTTTGAATGTTCATTGTTCGAAAAATATTGCACGGGCAAATGGTTACGTATTTTTAGATAGTAGATACTTAGTTAAAAAATATAGAAGCAGTTATAGTACAGTGAAGCTTACAGTAAACAATAGACATAAAATCTAATTCAAAAAGATAAGTGGAAAATTTTTATCTAGAATTTAAGAAAGAGAGACACGTTTTTAACTTTTACTTGTTATGTTTGTGATGATTACCAAAATTGGGTTGAAACTTCAGGTAGATTTTACAATGGACACTTGACAACCATAATAATATATGAAGGTATTTCATGGAGATATTTGATTTTTGATATCTTAATTAATTACGGAGAAATTACTTGGCCACACTTAAAGTCCGTTTCACTTTACGTTTACATTTCATGTATCCTATCTGACGCAAATAAAAGTCATGTATACCTTTGTAATAGTCTATTTGTATTTTTAATTAAAGATAAACTTAATGAAATTTAACTAATTAAAGATCTTGAAGGTATTATATCATCAAAGCTTATCCTAGGTAATATTATAGCGAGAGTCTTTGTTGCTTAATTAGATCTCCCTTTGCCTTTAACAATGGCTTTTTAAACGCTTAAGCAGACCCCAGACGATTAAACAATTTCTTATTTACATCGCAAATGCCGCAAATTACGCTCGTTGAACTCCGGCAAGACACTTCTCGGGGAATTTATTATTTTATTCTTAGGTAGGTATATGTAGGTAGGTATATATAATGTTCGTTTTACCCCTTGAAAAATTAAGTATTGGTATTTTAAACGTAATGAAAATACACGTAGACACTGTTGTATTTAAGATAACGTTTGTTTATATTATAATGTAATTTTATTCGACATTATTTTACGGAAATCCATTTGGTTATTATCCAACAACTGTATTACATATTGTCTAACAACAAACAAAAAAATTCATATATGTGATCATCAGCTATTTTTTATAGTAGGCCTAGCAAAAGACTCCATTCCACTTAGTGGTAACTGGAAATATAGTCCAAAATAATGTCCAAGTGCGGGAGAGATGATATTACACGCCGCACTAGCCACCCCTCTAACCTTCTATCTTCTTCTTTCGACCTGCTAGGTGCTAATTTACGCCTCTTTCAAAGAACTCGGGATTGTAAGAATGAGGAAGCCGTGTGTTGACAGAGAGTTCCATTTTTGATCGTGCGACATAGAAATGGGTTGCCAAACTTTTTGGTTCGCGTTGGAATGGTAGTCACACTCACAGCACAGTTAAACGGCGACAATGCAGGCCAGTACATGTATTTTTTAGAAGGAAAGGAATAGGTGATTATTAAAAAAGGGCACTCACCGTCGTGCTCAGTTACGCAGCATCGCAACGCAATTTAGTCTGTGGGTTTTTAATCTTAATAGGTGGATTTCAAGCTTAAAGAATTTTAATAACCTACTACTTAAAAATGAAACGAATTTTTGTCCAGTATTGGCTCTTGAAGCCATTTCTAAATAAGTGTCTAAGTATATAAGAAGCACATAAGAAACATAAACAGTTTTTCCAGTTCATATTTCCATAATCATTATATAAATTATTATATAAACATACATACGTACATACACATACTTATTAATGTAACTCGTACCAAAAGTCATGTTTCAGCAAATGAAATATAGAGGACGAATCCCTTCTAACAACAGCAATTTTTCATAACTCTGTGTGCGCATTGCCCAAATGTTTTTCACTTGCGAACGTCTAAATGGGATTTATAATAATCTACTTTATGTAAGGAAAACTATTTATGCAAGAAATACACCGAATAGCATATTTTCGCTTACACTTTCTAAACAATAAAACATTTTTGGTTACTACAAACGAGTAGAAAAATAAATATTTGTTAATAAAATAGAAATAGGAAATTTTACATTACAAACTATGAATGCGAAACTGCAATAAAAAATAACGCTATAGGTGCACTATCTTATGAATAATTCATCAGCCACGGCTTTCAAAATAAATTGAAATGTTAATTTCATTATTTGGCTAGATAAAACGTGGACCACGTTTAACAAAAATCAAAGCCATATATGTATTCGTAGAATAGATAATTGTGCATCTATCTATAATATACAGGGTGACAGGAAAAGTCGACGTATTCCTTGAAAGTGGTTATAGTACAGGTCATAAGCAACAAAAAAAGTCCAATTAACCAGGGGTTAAAAACAGTTGGTTATCGAGCTACGACGGTTTTAAAAAATTTGAGATTTTTTTCGACATGTTACCAAAAAAAATTTAAAAAAAAACTACATCATTTACAATGACAAATTGAATAATTACGGAAAGCTCAAAAATGGGCAGTTAATTTAAATTAAAATTGTTGTCAAAAACTTATATATTTTGGAAATAAGAGGTCTTTATTGACAATTAAGTCGATACATTTTTTATCTTTCTGAAAATCGACGTCAATTATTGAAAAAAAAATGTATGACAGTTGGCGTAAAAACTACTAAAATAACTTTCTGGTTTCATAAGCTTTTAAAAAAGGTAAAAATATTATTTACTTTTATTAGTAGTTTTTACAGAAATTAGCAAAAAGTTGCGCTGTAGGTCAAAATTCATAATTTCATCTTTGAATAAAAATTGTCTGGAAAAGACAAAAGTACGAAGTAGAAATAAAGAAAATTGCTTCTAATACATAAAAGAATGAAAAATACTAAATTACAAAATAATACTACAAGTTCTGTTCAAAATTGTCTAAGGCTATGGTTTATTTAGATAATTTCCATGCAACTTGAAAGAAATCATGGCAGTACGTCATTATCCAGCCTTTTTGGTTGAACTGATTGACGCAGAACGAAGTTTGCAATCCTTTTTGGATAGCAAACCTCTTTGCTATCCAAAAAGCTGTAACCTCTTTGGATTGACCTAACCACAGAGGTTGCATAGGTTTTGGACGTTTTGGAACATGATTGATTAGGATTACGAATGTTTCGACGACATCATTCATTTGTTTTCCTGATTGACATTGTTTGTTAAGTTTGAAGCTACTTTTGAGATTACGGACAAACTTTTGATAACAAATAAACCGATACGCTATTTTGAAATGGCTGTTTTCGAAAACGAAGAATACGCAGATATTTTGTTTTATTATGGTTTTTGTAATGGTAACGCCGCTGAAGCACAAAGAGAGTACCCAATCAGATTTCCTGATCGCCGTTTGCCTCACGTGAGCGTGTTTAGTGCATCCTATCAGCGCATTCGAGAAACGGGCTCAGTTCAACGACGACAACGCGATCTTGGTAGACCGCTCGTTGGTAATGTTGGTGTTGACGAGGACTATGATGAAATTCAAGACAAGGCAAGTGGCAAGAATACATGGCATATCACAATGGAGAGCCTAGTTTGCCGCATCGCGTACAGCACAACTGTATCCATTCCATTACACACCAGTTCAAGCCATTGAAGAAGGTGATCCGGTGAGAAGAATTGATTTTTGCAGATTTTTAATCAATGCTGAGATTGAAGATCCAGATTATCTAAAGAAAATCCTGTGGACCGACGAATCTACGTTCGATCGCGATGGCATCACAAACTACCACAATATTCACTTTTGGGCCCCTAAAGGTCAAAACCCAAGAAAAAGTAAAGAAAGGGCTCACCAGAGAAGATTCTCACTAAATGTGTGGATGGGGATTGTACACGATAATTTAATTGGACCTTTCTTCCTGCCCCAAAACCTGAATGGCACAACATACGAAACTTTTTTAAGAGAGGAAGTGAACACGCTTTTGGAGGATGTTCCGCGAGCTACAAGAAGAAATATGGTATACCAGCATGATGGGTGCCCAGCTCACTTTTACCGTGGTGTACAACAGTGGCTGGATGAAAATTATCCACTAAGATGGATCGGTAGAGGTGGCCCGACTCCATGGCCGGCGAGAAGTCTTGATTTGACGACCTGTGACTATTATCTTTGGGGTCACATGAAAGATCTAGTCTACCCCACACCTGCGACTTCCATTGAGGATTTGAGGGCGAGGATCGTATCAGCTGCTGAAGTCATTAAGACATCACTTTCAACGCGTGTGACAGTGAGTAAGGTACGCCGTAGGCTGCGTGTGTGCATACGTAACAATGGCAGACAATTTGAACAGGACTTATAAATGTTTTTATTTATGTTGGTTTGTTGTTTAGCATTTTTCAGTCTTTTGTGTATTAAAATGCAATTTCCTTTATTTCTACTTCGTACTTTTGCCTTTTCCAGACAATTTTTATTCAAAGATGAAATTATGAATTTTGACCTATAGCGTAACTTTTTGCTAATTTCTATAAAAATTTACTAATAAAATTAAATAATATTTTTAACTTTTTTAAAAGCTTATGAAACCAGCAAGTTATTTTAGTAGTTTTTACGCCAACTGTCATAATTTTTTTTTTTCAATAATTGACGTCGATTTTCAGAAAGATAAAAAATTAATCGACTTAATTGTCAATAAAGACCTCTTATTTCCAAAATTATGTAAGTTTTTTTTAAATTAACACAACAATTTTAATTTAAATTAACTGCCCATTTTTCAGCTTTCCGTAATTAATCAATTTGTCATTGTAAATGGTGTAGTTTTTTTTTTTATTTTTTTGGTAACGTCGAAAAAAATCTCAAAAATTTTAAAACCGTCGTAGCTCGATAACCAACTGTTTTTGACCCCTGGTTAATTGGGCTTTTTTTGTTGCTTATGACCTGTACTATAACCCCTTTCAAGGAATACGTCGACTTTTCCTGTCACCCTGTATAAAGCACTGACTGATGTCGCCAGGGCCGTAATAGCTGGATGGACAGAAATAGTTTTAGGGAATACATAGTTATTAGTTACCTCTGATGACATAGGTGGTCGATGGGGCTGGAAAATGTTTATTATACAAGGTGCTACAGCATTTCAAAATTTGTATGAAACCTTTTTTTTGGATAGGATTAGGTTAAAACTTGGCTGATCATAAAAGTTGTAAAAGACTTGGCATAAGCGAGATTGTTTCTGTACAGTATGCAAATTTAGTTAAAAGCTTGTATGAGAAATAAACTTTTTGGTGGATTTGAATCTAAAACTCGGTTAACATAGCCTTTGTCATAATATCTTAAGACTTATTTTCAGAATATTAATCTAATTGTAATTAAAAAGTACAGGTGATGAAGTTTTTTGGTAATAGGTAATTTTCATCAAGAAATAGAATTTGTATCGTAATTCCAGCCGAAAGATTGTTTGCTTACCAATTTATCAAAGAATAGAAATATGTAATCAAATTAAAAAAGAAATGTTTTTTTATTGACACACGAAAGTTTTTTTCGATAGACTTTTCCTATTTAATTACTTCGTCATTAAACAGTTTGAAGTTATATGGTATTTGCTACTCACAATAGCCAGAATATACATGTTGCAAATTTTTAATCTCTTCCGTTAAATAATTTTAATAACGCCACACTACTGATAACGAACGATAATCCCAATTATGACCTTAAACTATTTTCGAAATCCGACTCCGAATACCTGCCTACAATGGGTTCTGGGGTACCTATGTACCTATTAGTTCGAACCTCTTTATTTTAATGGATAACTTGATATCTTGATATAACGCAGGTGTCACACCTCTTCATTACAATTTTCAATGTTTAAAATACATGGATCTTAGAAAGATATACTTTATTGTAACCACCAGAAAAAACGGGATGTTATATTATATGCATTTTAGTTGTTTTATACTATTTTTCGATAAATTTCATTTTAGGGTACAAAAGAACATTTATACGATACCAGCTGGCCGCATTTCGTGATGAGATTCTAAATAAAGTTCTTGTGTTGTCATAAACTTAGCAGCGCCGGTATATCTAAAAGTTAAGTATTTGTTAAATCGGAGAATTCTCATTAGGTGGTTAACATGAATATATACAGGCATAAGTTAGCGGTTAACACGTTCACTGCCAAAAACTTATGTCATTCATTATCCATTTATTATCAATACTAGCAGTAAACGTATAAATGGCAGCTACATTAAAGTTTTAACAATGCCTGGGCGTGGTTTTTTTTTTTCTTGCGAGAGCCGACCTTGAATCACAAAGTAAGAAGACTCCGTAGTGCTAGGCCTATTAGCAGTAAGTGATTTAAAGGCAGGGGACTTAAAAAATGATCTCGTGTGAATGAGAAAAACAATTAAGGCACACTGAAAGAAATTTTTAGTAACAAATAACAAACATTTGAGTAACCTATTACATAAAAATAGTGACTTCACAACTAATGTTACTAGTAACCAAATTCAGTTTTGTAAACACAGTTATGTTATCTATAGCCAAACAAAAATAATTACTTTCCACCAAATATATAAACCATAAGTTACCAAAGTGTTTCAAGTAAATTACTAATATAAGTGTATTAATAACAAAACTTTTAAGTAAGAATAGACCACATCTATGTTTACCATTTACGAAACTGTTTTGTTATAAATAACTGTTTCTTCAATATTAGCATCACTAAACTGTTATCATAACTAAACTCTTTTGCTATCTGTTACTAAACTTTCGATTAATTATAACTAGATTCTCAGATTAGTATAGCATCAATATATTGTAATCATGACCAAACTTGTGATTAAAATATAGCTAGAGTTTCAGATTATTTACAACATCACTGTTATGTAATCTGTAACTGAACTTTTCAGTTAATAGTTACATTACTTTTAGGTTACTATAGCGGTTTTTTCCTACAGGTTTATAGCTTGTAGCCAAAACTAATAATATGAGAATTTTCAGCAAGAAAGGCAAACGCTGTTGAAACTCCTCTTAAATTAATTTCGACTACAAACTTGGGACAAATTAAAAACTAAATTGATTTGTTCAAATAAGTGAGCATTCATTAATTAACAAATTATTTAATTACAGAAAACTTTTAAGTATATTGATCAACAAAAGAAATAATCACAGAACTATAAATAACTACGCCTCAACACTAGGCGCCATCCTCTTTTGGTACCCTTGTCCAAAATATTGTTGGAACTGCAGCTGGCAATGCTACCAGCGTGGTGGCATTGGAGATCGTGGTCAATTCGACTAGTGACTTGTACAATTATTATTCGTAATCGTCAAAGCGGCATAGTCCAGTAGCTCTTCATAAGACTCTGTAAAATAAAAATATGTTTAAGTTATCTGCATTAAAATAAGAAGCAAATGAAAGAAAAATATCACTGGGGCATAAACACCAGCTCCCTTATTCGCTACCTTCGGTTGCTCCGAACTCTGAACTCCGAACTGTCATTGTGATATACTACTGAGTGTATTACACATAAAACTACTCGCTGAAATAGCAATGGCAACGTGAGTTTTGTTATGGCAGGGTTTATTATAGCAGTATGATATTGTGTTCAAAATGACAATTCGGAATTGGTAATTGAAGTAAGTGAATAGCTGTGTACACATTAGTCGCACAACTGTACGAAAAACGGACAAACATTTTCTTATAAAATCAAAAAGTTTTGTTCTGTTCACTCACCATCCAAAAATTTGAAATAGTCATTTCCAAGCCCCACAACCTCAGTTAGTAGGAAATTTTTTCCGCAGGTTCGTTTTCTTCGGGGGGGCTGCATTCATGAATACGGCATCACCATACAGTTTTGACTCTTCATGTGTACCATGATTCTTCTCTATTTTTGAAAAATATCACAAAGTTACCACTAAATGCCACTTGCTTTCTGCGAACTAGTGCGAACCGCAAGGCCGGTAAAGCGAAATTAACATTATGTTCCTGCGTGTCACGTTTGATGCAAGTTCGGGCGGGAAATTACAATTTTTTTTTGTTACACGCAGCATCACTTTTATTACCTCTGACAAAACTATTTTGTTCTGGCTTACAAAAACATTGTTGTAATCAACATTATTAATACTAGTTGGTTTCAATCAAATATTTAATTTGTTTATAGCAACTTTGCAACACGATCTTAAACAATACTATTCAGTTGTAAACAATTTTTAGCTATGGTAATAAATAGCACAATAATTATGTAAAAGCTTAATTAAAGTTTAACCAACTGTATGTTAGAAAATACTCTAAGTTTGTTCAATTATAGCAAAGTACTGTTATGTTACAAGGTACCGAAGACGAAATTGACAGTAAATAACAAAAACTTTAGAAGTTCATAACCAAAATTAAATAACTGAAATGATTTTGTAAATTGTAACAAGCCAGGTGATCTAAACATAAATGAAATTAATTTAAAAGTTAACAAAGTTTTGCTAATCTTTATTTAACTCAACTAGTTTAGTTAATTAGTTTTTTCAGTGCAATATTCGAAAACGTAATAATGTCGAGTAATTCCAAAAGCTGGTATTTATTTAAAATTCTAATAACTTTTACTCGTGTCTACAGCAAATGCGCCACTACAGTAATAATGCACGAAAAGTGCTTTGTTACTGTAGCTTGTACTGTAGCTTAGTAGAATTAACAAACGTTTATTGGGTTGGTCGTCCCCTGCATTGGTAAATATGCGAAATAACAGGCATTTTCCGTATAGCAGATACAAATTTTCCGAATGGCAGGTAACAAATTAGAACGTTTCTATCCAACCCTTGCAACACTGTTTCTCCCATTCTGTCAATGTACTGCAATTGCTATAATTAAGGAAATCTTTACTAATATTATAAAGGCGAAAATTTGTATGTGTGGATGTTTGTTAGGAGAGGGCGCTGCGTGTGCAAAGTAAACATTGGCTCCGTATTTAAATTCTGAGAATAATAGTTATTTGTATTAATTTAAGCAGTAAATGAGTAAAAAGTGTTAATAAAGTGACAATTGATTCGTGCAAGTGTTATTAACTGCAAAAAATAAAATTAAGTCTTGTTATAATCTAAAAACGATACAACAGTTTTACGACTAGTGTTCCAAGCTAATTCCAAAAATACCCTCAAAGTGTTTTTAATGAGCAATTTCAAATTAATATGTGGAAAATAACATAAAGTATTAATAAACGTGAGTACTGATCAAGAGAGTGGAAAATTAAACTAATTATTTATTATTTATAATCTGATTTGATACGATAATTACAATATTTTGGTTGATAGTGACATCTGTGATCGAATAGCGAAACCGATAACTGTAGTCTTGTCTACCGACACTAGAGGGTGCTTCTATAGTAACCATAAGAATCGCTAAATAGATTATCTTAAGTATCTTAACATGTCTTTAGTGTGTGCTGGATGCCGTAGCGATATCCCAAATAGGGAATACCTCACATGTGCGTATTGTAGTTGCCGGTATGATTTGGAATGTGCTAATGTATCTAGCAAGCGTTTTTATAACACGATGACGCCGGAGCACAAAAAATCGTGGAAATGTCAATCCTGTGAGTGCAAAACTCCAAAGACAGCAACATAGACACACCGATAAAATCACTAGCTGATAATGTTACACTCAGAAAAAATACAATCACTAAAATTAATGACACGCTAACATCCGAAGACATTAGTATTTTGGGCGATAGTGTGAACCTGAATTGCACGCTTGATAAGGATAAGGATGAATCTAGCGCGCACACACTACTGACCCTGCAAAGTATTAGCGAAATTATAATTCAAAGACTACAGGAAAATAATACATACATTATAACACAGATGCAAACTACAATCCAAACAGAGATACAAAAAGCAATTAACACATTGAGAGAAGAACTAAAGCAAGAAACAAAACACTTAATTGAACAAAACAACAATATAATAATAGAAATAAAACAGCTCAATACTAAAATAGATTTATTAAATAATGAAAATGAAAATATAAGAAAAGAATTGCAAAACATACAGAAAAAAATAACTTACACAAACGAAATTAGTAACCCGGATACCGACCGCAAAAAAATCGTTTTGTATAGTCTTCAAGAGTTATAACGAACCTCAAAATAAAATTTTAGATCGACTGTGTAGCTATTTTTGGGAACTATTACACGTAGATATAACGGGCTACATTGAGGACATTTATAGAGTCGGCAGATACAGCAAAAATGGACACCGGCCTCTTGTGATTGAACTTTTAAGCAAAAGAATGGCTAAATACCTAACTGATTGCAATCATTGTCTCTCAGGAACTGGGTTGTCGGTTTCAAAATTTTTAGACAGACCTACACAACTAAAAATGAAAAAAATGCGAAGCGAAATGATGTCAGCTCGGGAGAAAGGACTACACGCAGTAATAAGAGACAATAAATTGTATATCGAAGGAAAAACGATCGACGTTGGCGACAGTGAAGCTATTTACTCAACCCCTACAAATGACAAGAAAAACCAGTCCAATATGGAAATAAACAAAACCCGATTAACATATCAACCGCGTGGTGCCGCGCTAAATCATTCCTTTCGAAGATACAGACCAACATTTTAGAATATTATACCAGAATATGCAGAGTATCTATAATAAAGTGGACATAATCGAGGCATTTCTTAACGAAAACTCTGCGTACCAAGCTATATGCATCTCCGAAACATGGTTGACAGAGGAAAAGCTGAAATTAGTGCAATTCACTGGATATACAGTCGCAGCATCGTTATGCAGGAAACACCATGCGGGAGGGGGAGTTTGTATCCTTTTACAAGAAGATATAGAATTCAAAGAATTGCACGATATTACGAACATGTCTACTGAATATATTTTAGAAGTAACCGCGATTGAATTATGCAAAAAAGATAGTATAATAATAGTTATGTACTGGAACAGAAGAGAGGAAGAAATTTTCTATAGAAAATTAAATTTAATATTAAATTATATAAGTAAATACAAAATATAAAAAATATAATATAATCATAGGCGGAGATTTTAATATAAATATTTTAGAACAAAACAAAAAAGCGTCAGATTTTTTAAATTTAATGCTTGAATATAATTTTTACCAACATATTAAAACTCCAACTCATGTATCAAGCAATAGATCGTCTTGCTTAGACCATATATCTACAAACTTCCAAAACGATGATTTACACAGTAAAGTGGAGGAAATGGGCTTTTCAGATCACGTAGGAACAATAATACAATTCAAAATGTCTCAAAAAATTAAACAAACAAATTGGTACACAGAAAAAAGACTTTTTAATAGAAAAACAATTTCAGACTTCAAATCAAAATTACAATTAATAGACTGGCATGATGTAATCCATTCATATAAGAATACAAATGAAAATTATGACGCTTTTAATGAAATTTTACTCAATATTTTAAACCAAACAATACCCAAAAAAATTATAAAAGTAAAACAGAATCCCAAAACGATTTGGCTAACCAAAGGTTTAAAAAAATCATGCAGAAACAAAAGATTATTAAAAACTTTTACAAATACATCTAAAAATACAGTATTAAAAAAACATTATAAAAGTTATGAAAAAATATTGAAAAGGGCAATAATCTGCTCAAAAAAACTACACTATATAAATAAATTAACATTATCAGACAATAAGGTTAAAACATTGTGGAGTATAATTAAAGAAAAGACGAAAAAAATTAATACTAAAGAGAAATTCAAAATGAAGTTACAACTTAATAATAAACAAATCTCAAATCCTAAAGAAATAGCCAATATTTTCAATAACTTTTTTGCGTCAGTCGGTGAGGTAGATTGTACAAGTAATGTTTGTGGTTCAGTACTTCACCCGACCGAAAACACTTTTTACCTTAGTCCAGTAGACACCCCCGAAGTTCTAAAAATTATAAAAAATTTAAAAAACAAAAAAAGCCACGAAATTGATGAGTTACCACCAAACTTAATTAAAGAATGTGCTAATGAACTAGCTTTACCATTTTGCGAATTAATTAATCAATCCTTTCGTGAGGGCATTTTTCCATCTACTCTTAAACAGACAATTGTGAAGCCAATTCATAAGAAAAATAAAAAAAGTGATCCAAATAACTATCGTCCAATAGCTCTTCTGCCCACAGCTTCAAAAATTTTTGAAAAAGCCATTTATAATCGTGTCAATAACTTTTGTGAAAAATATAAAATATTTGACGACTGTCAGAACGGCTTTCGAAAAAATCGTTCGACAGTTTTGGCTGTTTATAAATATATTAAAGAAATTCTCAGTATACTAGAGAACAAACAGTACGGCGTGGGTATATTATTGGACATGACATAGGCGTACGATAGAGTTAGACGTGATATACTGCTTAGAAAATTGTATGGCATAGGTATACGCGGTACCGCACATAAGTGGTTGGCATCATATCTGAAGGATAGGCAACAGTTTGTTGAAGTCGAATACCCCGATGCCAACACTAAAAAGATTTCATGGATAAGGTCGGAATGTAAAATAATAAACGCGTCATTTATTATTTTACATTCAGTGTGTTAGGATGTCTATTATTCTTAATCTATATTAATGACCTACCAAAAATCATGGAGGAACCATGCGTAATGTTTGCTGATGATATATCTTTGTTAACTTCGTGCCAAGATATTAATCATATTGAGGAAAATCTAAATTCGCTACTTACAAAAATAACACATTGGATGTCTGACCATAACCTAAAAATAAATTTTGAAAAAACTAAATTAATGTATTTTCACCCTTATCAAAAAACTGCTCTTAATTATACATACAATTACAAAGGCATACATTTTGAATGTGTGTAGGATTTTTTTTTATGAATACTGGATAAGCTTTTGGCGTCCATCTCACCTGATGGAAAGTGATGATGAGGCCGAAGATGGGACACGCCTAGCCAGAAGGTGCCTATTCACTCTCATCTTGAATAACTCCAAGTTATATTGCTCAGGGAACAAATCCGCGGGCAAAGAGTTCCACTCCCTTGCCGTTCGCCATATGAATGAGGAAGCGCATCGCTTCGTGCGTTTAATTGGAATATCAATGACAAAAGGGTGGAACCCCAGCCGCCGTCTGGTTCCCCTGAGATGGAAAGGAGAAGCCGGAATTATTTCATGTAATTCCAAAGCACACTCTCCGTGATATATCCTATAAAATACCGATAACCATGCCACCTTACGACGATGTTCGAGGCTCTGAAGCTTGGCCCCCGTTAATTTGGTGTCACCAATGAGGGTCTTAGCCCGCTTATCAATAGAATCAATCAATCAATAGAATTTACTTTACTCGGCATAGTTATTGACACAAATATTAACTGGAAAGCACATATAAACAAAATAAAAAAACAAGTTATCTAGTTTTTCATATGCATTACGCGAAATAAAAAAGACAACCAGTGTAGAGGCGGCAATAGTAACATATTATGCATATGCGCATGCGTGGCTTAATTATGGTATAGTGCTGTGGGGAAATAGTACAGATTTCTCCTCATTATTCACTTTTCAAAAGAAGTTAATACGAATTAATGCAAACATAGAACAAACTGATAGTGTAGATCTTTATTTACATCCATTTCATCCAGTCATTTTAATTAAATAAATAATAAAAAACAATAAACTACCCTAATAAATATATTTAATGTACAAAATTAATCTAAGAGACCGTTGCCGATGGGTAACTGATAGTTGTAAGCCATTTTTCCTCAAGTATAAAATCCTGACTTTGCCCTCCTTGTACATTTTTGAAATTTGCAAATTTGTGCGTAATCATAAAGATTTCTACGAACTGCGTGATGATAATAATATGCGGACAAAATATTGCTTACGAAAAAGACATAAATTAATATTACCAAACTCCCGTTTGAAATTAACCTCTTCGAGTACTTATATGCTCTCTATAAAAATATACAATAGACTACCTAATAAATTTATACAAGAAAAAAACGATAATACATTTTTTAATAACTTAAAAAAGTTGTTAGTTGACAAATGCTATTACACTATTAACGAATACTTGAATGACACAAAATTACTTAATAAATAACATTAAAAATAATCGGTCTACTACACAAATAAATAAGTATTTAAAACTTTATCTACCAAAATAAATGTTTGACGACAAGAAAAAACATGATTTTTAATTTGATGATAATGATGATTGACAATAAATAATCATAATATTTAAATAATATTTTTTACAAATAATTTATTTACAAATATTTTTAATTAAGTAAGTAATATTTTGAACGACTCGAAAGTAATCGATGAAATTGACATTCAATCTAATCTTTCTGTTTAATTTCCTAATGAATTTAACCAAATCAATGTAAAATATTAAAAAATATAAATTTAAACTATACTGAATTTTAAAATTAATTATGAAATACAATAATAATACCATATTAAATAAAAACCTTTCATATTAAAATATTGTTTAATGTTGTCTATTTATTCAAATATTTATAATTGCCGTGATCTTCGTATAATTAAGCTTTATAATCTGTAAATAAGACAATTAGTAGTTCTCATACCTAATAATAATAAGCTTCCTCTCTCTTGTTCAACGATTGCGTGCCCAACGGGTCCATAATGATCTTATTTTTTGTGAACCACCTATTTTACACATTTATTTATTTATTTATTAATTCTTCATGTACGCTTATGTACAAAGGCGGACTTAATGCCTGGGGCATTATCTGCCAGTCAACCTTTGGGTGATGCAGAGAATTCAGAGGTAGATGTACCAATACAAATTAAATTAAATGTAAGATATGAACAATACTTAAATTTAAACCTATATAAATATATACCTATATCCACATGTAAATAAATATGATAATATGCTTTATACAATATATACATATATATATATATATATATATATATATATATATATATATTTATCCCGCAAACAAATGGCCGTCCACTGAAGGCGAAAGTGCATTTAAACTGGCGTCCACCTGCTTTTGGCGTCCGCATACCGGACGCCACTTTGTTAGCCGGTAGCACTGAGGCCCTATTGATCCTAGCTAGCCGTAGTACAAAAATCGACGGAAGCCAAAAATCGTTTTAAATGGCTGCAATAAAATATTGAAAAGTTCCCGAAGAAATCTCAGCGCAGGTGAGGCGCTGCTGCAGCGCGTATATCAACACTGTATATCGGGGGGGAATTTCTGACTACGAATTCGCGTATTTGGCGTCCACAATTGCGACGTTGCCGCTCATGAAGTCTGTGGCAATATAGCTCAAATCATATTTAACGGAACCAAAACAATATACCTATATCGTCTACGATCACGTACGCGTTGCATCATATTCGGCGTTAAGTAGCTTAGCTAAAGTCTGAGATATTCTAGTATTAATACCAACATTTCATGTGCCATAGGAGTAATTTTATTGTTGTGACATTGATTGTACTACTATTTAAAGTCTGAGATGTTTTAGAAGCAATATCAAACTTTCACGTTCAGCACTAAGTCATCATTTTATTAAGGGTCTAAGAATTATCAGAGAAGTAAAGTTTTTTTTAGTTATTAAAAATGCAATGAAGGAAATACATTTTACCTGAATTTAAAGTGTAGGACTTGAAGTTTCCATACCACATTTTACTATTTACTTAAATGCTATTTTTAATGTCTTTTTAAGGCTTTAAACATACCCATATTTACATTCATGCACTCGTCACGTAAAAAATATAACCAAAACATGAAATATATTCACTAAACATTTATTCTCAAATCTTCAACAATGATCTTTACTACAACTACACTCTAAATTAACGTAAAATGTATTTCCTTCATTGCATTTTTAATAACTAAAAAAAAACTTTACTTCTCTGATAATTCTGCTAGAACACCGATTATTACAAGACCGGCGGGGCTACCGCCTAACTCATAGCGATCACTCGCTATCGCTTTCGTGACATTAGAACAATAGTTCTAATGTCATCTGTGACATTAAAAGTAAGTCATTTAAAGTCTGTGACATTGAGCTAGGCGATACGGCCGCGGGCCCTTAATGGATGTTATGTTGATTAGTTATAGTAGATTTTATCCGATGTGAAACTAATTTTTGTTAAAAATGTATGACGAAGTTGGAAAGTCAAATTTGGCATTAATTTTTAACAGTTTGTTTGACACGGAGCAAACAACTCAACTCTAATTAATAAATATTTAAGTAACATTTGAGTAGTGCTCAACTTCAATTTCTCAATTTGAGAAACCAGCGGTATGTGGCGTCTTATAAGTATTTACTTATCAATCATAAATATATTTTAATATAAAACACCAATTACGAAAATAAAACTGATTACATTTACTTACATGTTTTTTGTTATTGTTTGCTTACCTAGGAAAGTTAACCTATATCAATAAAATGTAGATTAATAAATACTTACATAGAACTAAAGGAAGGAACTTATTTTTATTAAATACTTTATTCATAAATTGATTACAATACACACTAATAATATAAAGTGTGTCCGTCTGTCTGTTACCATTTCACGCTTAAGCTGCTGAACCGATTTAGATGAAATTAGTATGGAGATAGTTTCAGACCCGGGGACGAACATAGGATACTTTTGTCCCCAAAATCATCTCCTAAAGGGGTAAAAAATGAGGGTAGAAGTTTGTATAGGGAATCTATATCCGCTAAACCGATTTAAATTAAATTTGGTATTAAGATAGTATGACATACGAGGATAGTTTTTAACCACGAAATCATCCTCTAAGGGGGTAAAAAGGGGTGGAAGTTTCTACAACAGCAATATCGATTGTGATGATATATTGGTATCGATATCGGTATTAGTATTTGTTATTTGGTACCAACAAACCGACGTAAAGCTTTGTACTTTGTACGGACGCCCAATAGCTGTATACAGACGTTCAATAGCCATATCGTCGTTATAGTTTTAAATATTAGTTTGTGAATAAATGACTAAGTTCACATTTTATCACCAAGCCAAGTACGAAAATTAACTATATCCCTTAGTTAGTTCTTATTTCATTCATGAGCAGCAATTCTTTTCTTTGAACAACCGAATGAAATCACTAAGAGCATTTAAGTAACTTTCACTGACAAAACTCGCAACGTATTTGATTCTTTTTAGAATAATAAAATCACTAAGGGCACTTAGTTAATTTTCGTTCACCATGTGCGCGGCACCATCTCTACTTTACGGCTTTTAAGTAATTCTAGCACAGAATCTAGTTGTAACTATCCCAATAAATATAAATATGAAAAAGTCATTAATGTATCTGGAAAAGTATTACAATAAAAACCAATACACTATTACATTCTAACATGTTCTTTGCATGATAAGACACCGTAAACAACAACTGACAACATGTGGGTATGATGATCTTTATGAAAAAAAAAAATAATATACTTTTTAATTTCAGATAGATCACCATGCCCACAAAGACCTTTGCTTTGAAAATTGTGATAATGAGCCACCATTGGGCACTTAACTGTCAGAAAAGTTACTATCACACTATCAAGACGTAATTCTTACACAAAGTTTGATAGTTTCATATCCGCCACACGTTCAAACACCACAAATCCCTACAGAAGCACTTTTTGAAAGCTTAAATTCAAAACATTACGTAGACTTAGAACCAGTGCCGCTAACGGACTTCTCTAAATTTACAACCAATTAAGATGAAAAATTATTCAGTACCTTCTTCAGTAATACAAACAGAAGTGTTGTAACAAGAAAACTGGCTATAGTTGTTTTCGCCTCCTTCAAAATAGATAATTCTATAGTATCATAGAGACGAAAAAAGAATTTGTCAAGACGACTTTTGAGATTTACCCAAAAAATGTATTTTACTGTTACGAAATTATAAGCTAGAAAAATTAAAAACTGCGTTATAATTTCTACTCTCCGAATACCCTGAGTTAGTTGGAGGTCATCGAATCTCTACGGTGACAATTGGCGCCCAACGTGGATTGTGTAACAAGAAAACTGGCTATAGTTGTTTTCGCCTCCTTCAAAATAGATAATTCTATAGTGTCATAGAGACGAAAAAAGAATTTGTCAAGACGACTTTTGAGATTTACCCAAAAAATGTATTTTACTGTTACGAAATTATAAGCTAGAAAAATTAAAAACTGCGTTATAATTTCTACTCTCCGAATACCCTGAGTTAGTTGGAGGTCATCGAATCTCTACGGTGACAATGTTTGATAATTTGGATGGACCTAAATCGGCCTGTCTACCGATGTGATAATCACTTGTATTAGATCTATTTATACCTTTTGTGAATTCAAATGACTTAAACGAACCATGTCTATATCCCCAAATTCGACTTTTGAAGAACCATCGAGCACTGTTGATTTTCGTTCATCTAAGACATCATGGATACCGGATACTGATGAGGAATATATTGTAGTCCCAAAAAGCAAAGCAAAAGCTATCTTCTTTTAACGTACCTAATTCTGATGCTACATCTGTTAGCAGCACAACAGAAATAGTAAGTGCTACAAACTCGTCTCAAACAGCAAGTTCTCCTTTATTAGAATGCCCTGTTAGTCAGAGCCTAACTTCTCCATTAGAACAACTAAAACAGATTGTATCTAGCTCAGTATTACAAACTAATACAACAGACGAAGAAAGGGAAAACCCTGAAGATACAAAAAGCTTTCTGCACTACATTCAGAATTCGCACTTAAGAAATAAGAAAAGAAGAGATGCAAGGATTGTAATACCTGAAGATATTCCAAAAGCGTACACATCTCTCTTCATCATTTCAGCTAAGAAACGCCCACTGTTGCACATAGGTCATTAGGCCTCCCCCAGGGATTTCCAAACTCCCGCATTCAGCGGCGTCCCGCGACCTCCACCAGATCGTCGGTCCACCTTGTGGGGTGCCTACCAACGTACCGGGAGACGCAGTCTCTTTGGGCTATGTCGGTGACTCTAGTTCTTCTACGGATAACTTCATTTCTGATGCGTTCGCGTAGAGAAACCCTGAGCATAGCCCTCTCCATTACCCTTTGAGTGACATTAAACCTTCTGATGAGACCCATTGTAAACGGCCACGTCTCAGTTCCGTACGTCATCACTGGCAACACGCACGAATTGAAAACTTTCGTCTTAAGACACTGCGGTAGATTGGCCGAGAATATGCTGCGTAGCTTCCCGAGCGCTGCCCAGTCGAGTTGGATTCGTCGATTTACCTCTTTCTGGAAATTGGACTTACCGGGCTGGACTATTTGCCCCAGGTAAACATATTCGTCAACAACTTCCAGTGTAGAGCGTCCAACGTTCACAGAAGTGGGTACTACATGGGAATTCATCGTGATTTTGGTCTTGTCCATGTTCATTTTAAGACCCACTTGTTGGAAAACTCTACAGAGGTCTTCGAGTATTGTGCCTAGATCTTCCACGGTCTCAGCCATGACTACGGTATTATCGGCAAAGCGAAGGTGAGTCATGTACCTACTCGCCGTTTATGTTGATGCCGAGTCCTCTCCTTACCAATCTCTCTTACCAATAACTAATGCGAAAAAATGAAGTGATGGAGCTTTGTGATAAAGAGATTTTTCCTGAAGAATATCACGCATGGATTGAGCCACTACCAGTGAAGTGAATAGTTTGTAGAAAGATTTCTAGAGCCCGACATTTTGGAACAGTCAAATGGTGAAGATGTTGATAAAGCTAATCGACATCTGAGTTTCGTTATAAATTAAAATTTGGTAGAACAGTATTATTTATCATATTACAAAAATGCTGTTTTTTTTCAAGTTAATGTCAAAATTCACTAACTTCTGCACCAAATTAAAATTTAAGGTGAAAATTACTCAACTACTACAAAAATGTCACTAAGTGCATAATCTTGCAATTTATCCGGTACGCGAAAATGCACTAACTTGCTTTTTCTTATGTATATCCGAATTTAAAACATAAATTACCAAAATTATATAAAATTTCTATAATGTGAGGCATTCTTAATATCTTGTTCATAGAACATATTTTTGTTGCGGTGACGGTTATTAAGATATTTAAGTACAAATAGTAAAAAAATGTTTAAACGCGATTATCTCAACACTATCTTTTTGTAGTTAGTGAATTTTCGCACTACAACAACGATATATGGACGCCCAATAGCTGTATACGGACGCCCAATAGCTGTATACGGACGTCCAATAGCTGTATACGGACGCCCAATAGCTGTATACGGACGTCCAATAGCTGTATACGGACGACGTTCAATAGCCATATACGGACGCCCAATAGCTGTATACGGACGTCCAATAGCTATATACGGACGTTCAATAGCCGATCGATGGCGATCATGATTGCAGGCATACGGTACTATGTGGCTGCAAGCTACCAACTGTAAGATGAAAGCAGTGTTCCCAGTAAATTATTCTTTTTATTATTAACTATAATTTTATTAATGTAAATATGAAATTTGGTAGGTAGATAGATAGTAAACTCTTTATTATAACATACAGGAAAAACAAAACACAGGAGAAAACAAATACAACAACAATGTTATAATGAGCGGTCTTATCGCTAAAAGCGATTTCTTCCAGACAACCAGGCGTTTGGAAAGATTGATAGGATGTTAAGTTCAGATTAATTTTATTAATTAAACTGCAGGCTCCAACACAAGGTACGAGTAGTATCCATTATTACTCCCAGATTTTTTACAGTAGAACTGAAAGGAATATCAGACCCACGAAATTATATTGTAAGGAGTGTAGTGAAGTCAATTTTTGCTAGAAATCGTGAACTACATACAACTATGCTCATTCCAACACAACAGACATTTAAAAATATATATTGAAACAAATTAAACGTTGAAACTGTGTGCTACATAAAGCGATAGGAAAAGAATGAGATAATAAATCCAAAGCTGGCAACGTAGCACTCCCAAATACGGTCCATCCTGTGAGGACGTTAAATAATCGATGCCATAGGTAAGTTACGATCGATATATCTAGGATGCCATTAATGTATCACCATGGTTGGGGGTTCAAAAATGTTGGGGCATGACTGCAAGATGAATATCACGAGAAATAAAATTATCGTAAAACGACGTATCCCAAGGAGCTGGAAATCAGAAAACTAAGCAATATTCATTAAGACATGTTAAATAAAGTAAGGGGAACTGAGGGACGTCGTAATGATGCATGACGTGCATGACGCCAAAAAGATTGTAGGATGTATATATATATATATATATATATATATATATATATATATATATATATCAGTTCCCCTTACTTTATTTAACATGTCTTAATGAATATTGCTTAGTTTTCTGATTTCCAGCTCCTTGGGATACGTCGTTTTACGATAATTTTATTTCTCGTGATATTCATCTTGCAGTCATGCCCCAACATTTTTGAACCCCCAACCATGGTGATACATTATAGGCATCCTAGATATATCGATCGTAACTTACCTATGGCATCGATTATTTAACGTCCTCACAGGATGGACCGTATTTGGGAGTGCTACGTTGCCAGCTTTGGATTTATTATCTCATTCTTTTCCTATCGCTTTATGTAGCACACAGTTTCAACGTTTAATTTGTTTCAATATATATTTTTAAATGTCTGTTGTGTTGGAATGAGCATAGTTGTATGTAGTTCACGATTTCTAGCAAAAATTGACTTCACTACACTCCTTATAATATAATTTCGTGGGTCTGATATTCCTTTCAGTTCTACTGTAAAAAATCTGGGAGTAATAATGGATACTACTCGTACCTTGTGTTGGAGCCTGCAGTTTAATTAATAAAATTAATCTGAACTTAACATCCTATCAATCTTTCCAAACGCCTGGTTGTCTGGAAGAAATCGCTCTTAGCGATAAGACCGCTCATTATAACATTGTTGTTGTATTTGTTTTCTCCTGTGTTTTGTTTTTCCTGTATGTTATAATAAAGAGTTTACTATCTATCTACCTACCAAATTTCATATTTACATTAATAAAATTATAGTTAATAATAAAAAGAATAATTTACTGGGAACACTGCTTTCATCTTACAGTTGGTAGCTTGCAGCCACATAGTACCGTATGCCTGCAATCATGATCGCCATCGATCGGCTATTGAACGTCCGTATACAGCTATTGGCCGTCCGTATATGGCTATTGAACGTCGTCCGTATACAGCTATTGGACGTCCGTATACAGCTATTGGGCGTCCGTATACAGCTATTGGACGTCCGTATACAGCTATTGGGCGTCCGTATACAGCTATTGGGCGTCCATATATGGCTATTGAACGTCTGTATACAGCTATTGGGCGTCCGTACAAAGTACAAAGCTTTACGTCGGTTTGTTGGTACCAAATAACAAATACTAATACCGATATCGATACCAATATATCATCACAATCGATATTGCGGTTGTAGAAACTTCCACCCCTTTTTACCCCCTTAGAGGATGATTTCGTGGTTAAAAACTATCCTCGTATGTCATACTATCTTAATACCAAGTTTAATTTAAATCGGTTTAGCGGATATAAATTCCCTATACAAACTTCTACCCTCATTTTTTACCCCTTTAGGAGATGATTTTGGGGACAAAAGTATCCTATGTTCGTCCCCGGGTCTGAAACTATCTCCATACTAATTTCATCTAAATCGGTTCAGCAGCTTAAGCGTGAAATGGTAACAGACAGACGGACACACTTTATATTATTAGTGTGTATTGTAATCAATTTATGAATAAAGTATTTAATAAAAATAAGTTCTTTCCTTTAGTTCTATGTAAGTATTTATTAATCTACATTTTATTGATATAGGTTAACTTTCCTAGGTAAGCAAACAATAACAAAAAACATGTAAGTAAATGTAATCAGTTTTATTTTCGTAATTGGTGTTTTATATTAAAATATATTTATGATTGATAAGTAAATACTTATAAGACGCCACATACCGCTGGTTTCTCAAATTGAGAAATTGAAGTTGAGCACTACTCAAATGTTACTCAATCATAAAAAAATTGTATTTAGTAGTGCTCAATTTCAATTTCTTAATTAATTACTTAAATATTTATTAAATAAAGTTGAGTTGTTTGCTCCGTGTCAAACAAACTTTTGTTAAAAATTAATGCCAAATTTGACTTTCCAACTTCGTCATACATTTTTAACAAAAATTAGTTTCACAACGGATAAAATCTACTATAACTAATCAACATAACATCCATTAAGGGCCCGCGGCCGTATCGCCTAGCTCAATGTCACAGACTTTAAATGACTTACTTTTAATGTCACAGATGACATTAGAACTATTGTTCTAATGTCACGAAAGCGACAGCGAGTGATCGCTATGAGTTAGGCGGTAGCCCCGCCGGTCTCGTAATAATCGGTGTTCTAGCAGAATTATCAGAGAAGTAAAGTTTTTTTTTAGTTATTAAAAATGCAATGAAGGAAATACATTTTACGTTAATTTAGAGTGTAGTTGTAGTAAAGATCATTGTTGAAGATTTGAGAATAAATGTTTAGTGAATATATTTCATGTTTTGGTTATATTTTTTACGTGACGAGTGCATGAATGTAAATATGGGTATGTTTAAAGCCTTAAAAAGACGTTAAAAATAGCATTTAAGTAAATAGTAAAATGTGGTATGGAAACTTCAAGTCCTACACTTTAAATTCACGTAAAATGTATTTCCTTCATTGCATATTTAATAACTAAAAAAAACTTTACTTCTCTGATAATTCTTAGACCCTTAATAAAATGATGACTTAGTGCTGAACGTGAAAGTTTGATATTGCTTCTAAAACATCTCAGACTTTAAATAGTAGTACAATCAATGTCACAACAATAAAATTACTCCTATGGCACATGAAATGTTGGTATTAATACTAGAATATCTCAGACTTTAGCTAAGCTACTTAACGCCGAATATGATGCAACGCGTACGTGATCGTAGACGATATAGGTATATTGTTTTGGTTCCTTAAATATTATTTGAGCTATATTGCCACAGACTTCATGAGCGGCAACGTCGCAATTGTGGACGCCAAATACGCGAATTCGTAGTCAGAAATTCCCCCCCGATATACAGTGTTGATATACGCGCTGCAGCAGCGCCTCACCTGCGCTGAGATTTCTTCGGGAACTTTTCAATATTTTATTGCAGCCATTTAAAACGATTTTTGGCTTCCGTCGATTTTTGTACTACGGCTAGCTTGGATCAATAGGGCCTCAGTGCTACCGGCTAACAAAGTGGCGTCCGGTATGCGGACGCCAAAAGCAGGTGGACGCCAGTTTAAATGCACTTTCGCCTTCAGTGGACGGCCATTTGTTTGCGGGATAAATATATATATATATATATATATATACAAACATATATATAATTATAACTATGCACTATACTAAATATAATAAGGAAGAAAAACATCACAAACTTACATTATCAAAAGCAGTTTTGAGTTTCAGCCATGTGATGGAGTTTTTCCTTGGAAAACCTTCCGCAATCTATTTTTGAAAATTACTTTGGTTGATGACTTCCTAACGTCCAGTGGGAGAGTATTCCATAAAAGGATGGATTGGACTAAAAAAGAGGAGTGTATGATCCCCGACTGGTGAGTTAGACATTTGAGAAGGCCATTATAGACGGAACGAAGGGATCTATCATGAGAGGTAGTGAAATACTGAAAATGATCTCTAAGATAATTAGGGGTGTTCGGGCCATTAATTAGGGAATACAGCGTTGTTAAAGTCCTCATATCTCTACGCTCACGTATGGGTAACCATTTCAAATGCATCCGATGAGCAGAGACATGATCATACTTTCTTAAATTAAAGACGAATCGAATGCAGTTATTCAGAAGACGGTCCAATTTGTTGAGTAGATCTGCATTCAGGTCGAGATAGCACACATCACCATAGTCAATAATAGGAAAGATTAAGGTCTGTACAAGCATTTTTTTGTGTCAGCAGGCAAAAAGTTTTTTAGACGATACAGAGATCGTAATGTCCCAGTTACTCTCTGGCAGATACTTGCAATCTGGGGTCGCCAACTAAGACTAGAGTCCAAGTGAAGACCCAAATCCTTCACACTGCTGCTAAACGAAATTGTATGCAATAAAGATTTTGAATTGAATTGAATTGAATTGAATTACTCTTTCATGCAAAAACTACTGTATGTGTTTGGATGAAATTTTGTAGGTAGACGGTTTACAACAGGGATTAACATACATTGTGGACCGGAACCATTTGTCGGGATCACTCCAAATATAGTCAGCACAGGTATAAGAACTCAACTGCAAATGAGGCACCAAAGAGAATGGGCCAATCAAAAAGGAATGAACCACGCCAAGCTCTTCATGGGTATGGACAATTGGCTCAAATTTACACTGAGCTCAAGCAGATCCCAGATTCGCCTACTGTTGGGTGCTCTAACCGGACATTTCGGCACTAGGATCATGCTAACCAGGATGGGACACGCCAGTTTCAAAATCTGTAGGGCCTGCATGGAGGGAGAGGAGAGCATGGTGCACCTGCTGTGCCACTGTGACGCCCTAGCTTGCAGGAGACTAAAACTGACGGGAATTGGATACCCAAAACCGGAGGATTACAGGACCATACCACCGAAGGACATCGTTGAGCTCATGGGCACGATAGACTGGACCGTTGGTGGCGATGGCATTACGGACTAAGCTTTACGGCAAGGGGTAGCACAAAAGATCCATGGTGGGTCGAAGTGCGAAGGCTCAATAATTGGGCCGCCCCCACCCGAAGATAAGATAACATACATTGTGAACTCAAAGTTGGCATTTGCAACTACGGAACCCTACACTGCGCGTGGCCCGACACGCACTTGGCCGGTTTTTGAAGTAATATCACTTGGTTTTATTTCCTATTTGTGTAATGAAATAGACACCATCATCATCATCACAGCTGATATACGTCCCCATCAAGGGGCTCGAGCCTACCCTATGTTAGGGTCATTAGGCCCGCTGGCCCAGTGCATTGGTCGACCTCACATACACCATTGAATTTATTCGCACTGATGATGATGTACGAGTACTATGCGGGTTGCCTCACGACGCTTTCCTTCACCATGGGAAGGTCAGACAAATATACTTGAAATTCGAAAAACACATTGGTACATGGCTCGAGGCAGCCACCGAGGACGATTGGAAGGCAAGTGCCGAGTCCACAGTGCCACCGACGCTAATTGCTCATAAAATAAACGTCTAAAATAAAATAAATAAATAGAATGAAACAGCATGCTAGTGTTCTAATAAAATAAAAGTCTGTTCTTGTTCAAATACAATACAACTTCAAATGTTTGACCTCCATTTACTTATTGGTTCGTATACGAGTAAAAAGCACGATAATATTTTTATGATAATGATGTTTTTGGAGTTAACTAGTTAACTACTAGAAAATAATTGCAAGTCATTGTGACTCATGTAAAAAAATTGTAGTTGACCTTCAACGAGCATTTTTTTTCTACCAGTCTTGTGAAACATGTTTGTAGAATATCGCAGCTATAGCAATTAAGTAATATTAGTTTGTAAGTTTCCTTCATTCTTAGCCAATTATCAATAAATATGTAAAGACTAGCTCTCCGCTCGCGGCTTCGCCCGCGTTATTATTGTTTTCCCGTGGGAATTTTATATTTTCTCGTAAAATAATTTTGTAGCCTATTATATAGAAGACTTATTTAATTTTCTTTTGTCATAAGTATTCTTCATCAGTATTCATAAAAGTACTCATAAGCATTCTTCGGCAATATTCATAAGTACTCATAAGTATTCTTCATCATAAGTATATTTTAGCATAAGTATTGTTTGTATTTCTTTTTTATTTTTTTTTTTGTGTTTTTATGGTCAAATAAAGTATTTATTATTTTTGTTATATTTAGGAGCTTTGATTATAAATTTCAAAGAAATTGTAGCAGATTTTAAAAATTGTCCACAGAAACTTTCAATCCCTAATTTGCACCCTAAGGGGGTGAATTCCAATAAACCATGAATCACGTATTCAATGCAAATCAAAATCGTTGCAAATATAACGATTTTTCCATGTAAACTTCCAACCCTTTTTTCACCCTTTCAGGGTTAATTTTTTTTTAAATCCCTTCTTAGTGTGCGTCCGCATTTTGAATTAAAACAACTATCCAAAGAAGATTTGCAAACTTGCATACCTTTTCAGACCTGCATTTAAATGTCGCGTTCACCAATGAAACTTACTGATATCTTTAGAACACCTTTAGACTAACAAAAAAGTTAATTATTAGTACTCTGAAAAAGTAGGCGTTTAAAAGTTAGGTATTTATGTTGATATCGCATTAAATATTTTGAGGTTAGGAATTCATTGTGTGTACCGTCGTATGTATTGTGAGCATTATTGTCCTTTAATTACCTTCTTAAATCACCTGTATGTGCCACTTTGATCAAATACGAGGCATGCCTTTTAAGTTTTGTCGTTTGAAGAAAGTAACGCTACTAGAATCTTATAGTATCTTTTATTGTTTTTCAAAGTATTCGCCACATAGTTTAATACACTTTCCATTCGCTCGAACCAGTTATTAAAACATTTATTCCACTCCAAAGTAGGGGTATTCAATATGGCTGTCTTGAAAGCGTCGACTGCTTCTTCACTGGAACCTTTGACCGCGAAGATTTTTCTTAATTTTAGGGAATATAAAGAATAGGGCAATCATTAGGGCTTAGGTCAGGAATGTATGGAGTATGGTCAAGAGTTTCCTCGTTTTCCTGCTTCAAAAACTGAATAGTTTGACGAGCGCTATGTGAGCTTGCGTTATCATGGTGTAGGATGATGTGTCGCTTTGGGTTGGATTTCCGATGTTCGACGATGACTTGTGGTAAACATACTGTCGTATACCACTCAGCATTAACCGTTCTACGATCTTCATGTGCAATCGTCGCAACATGACCGGTTTTCGCAACGAATGTGGCCACCATCTTCTTTGAAGTGCTTCGAGAGCGAACAACTTTAGTCGGCTTTGGCTCATCTTGGAAGACCCAGACTGTAGATTGTTGCTTTAAATCAGGATCGGAGGCATAAATCCAAGATTCGTCACCACTGATGATGTCGTAGACGTGATTTGACTCTCCTCGGTTAAACCTTTGAAGAGTTTTCTTACAGCATCTGACGCGGGCCGCCCTATTATCATCGGAAAGCAAATGCGGGATCCAACGGCAAAATAGCTTTGTCACACTAAACGCCATATGCAAGATCTTCTGAATGGTTGTCCCTGAGATGCCTAATAACGCCTCTATCTCTCGATATGTCACATGACGATCTTCGAGAATTAGTTGTCTCACAGCAATGATGTTTTCTTCAGTGAAGGCGGATTTTGGATGTCCTTCACGAGATTTGTCACTAAGACTGATATGTCCACGCTGGAATTCTAAGTACCAGCGCTCGACAGTCCACAGAGATGGAGCTTCATCGTGGAATACAGATGTTATCTCTTCAAAACACTGAAGCCGTGTTAGGCCTCATTCAAAGTTGTATAAAATTATTTCACGGACATTTTCCTTAGTAAGATTCATTTTCGTACGTGACCTGACAGATTCAAAACGACGCAATGACTAAACAATAACATTAATCCTAATACTTTCAATTGTTTTGAGATTCTAAATTCAAACAAATTAGAATATCAAGCAGTTCCAAATTCAAAGTTGCCGGTAAATATGTAAACGACAGAACTTAAAAGGCATGCCTAGTAGATAGATATCTATAAAATTAGTTTTGATTATTAAGAAATATGATTTCTTCATTTTATTGGCCGTAATTTTGCACACATATATTTTTAGGTATTTTTTAGCAATAAAGTTGTATAGGCACTGTTAATTTAAAATAGCCATAACTAGGCACACGGTGTCCTGCACTTATTTCTGTCAACTGAAGGAGGACGACGCCATAAGACACCTCATTGCCCCTTCCAACACGGCAACGGATGACGAGATCAAAGACCATAATGAAAAGATGGCGTTCAGAGCCCTTACACGGGCAGCAATCTAGGTGCAAGACCAGCCACCAATAAATATATCATCCCGAACCCTATCCGGAACTAGTCCTATCAGTAATAGATTGTAACATATGAATAGTATTATATAGTTAGTATAATAATGCACGTACGAAAATAATAATACATAGATAATAATAATAATAATAATACACTTTATTGCAAATAATTATTATTTTATTAATATTAGATTATCTTTATATAGGCAACTATAAAATTGTTAATGCACAAATCACCCTAGATTAAGTGAAGAGTACTTAGTAGTAAGCGTTTTATAGATCAC
Source organism: Schoenobius gigantellus (assembly GCA_963935595.1). Taxonomy (NCBI): domain Eukaryota; kingdom Metazoa; phylum Arthropoda; class Insecta; order Lepidoptera; family Crambidae; genus Schoenobius; species Schoenobius gigantellus. Next base: position 22,290,596 of record OZ012553.1, on the reverse strand, counting down.
ATAATATTGTACCCAAGAATTCAGAAGACACGGACCACGAGTCTGTGGAGTTTTAAATAAACTAAAAAAAATATTAAAATAACCTAACAAGTTCTAAGTCATTTAAAAATTCAAAAACTCAAGAAACAAACTGAACCACAAACGAACACAAACACAAACAAAACAAATGAAAACAGAGTGCAGTGATGAATGAATGAATTGCATCAATGTCCATGTAACTAGAAAGCAAAGGAATCTCTGCTATACGATCAAGTCTTTAGTAGTACTTGTGTAGTGAAGTACGAAAGTAAGTTCTTCAGTAAAAACTAAGTGCAAATATCTCTTTACTCCGGTCTTCAAAACTCACGATTTTTTTGGAGTAAATTCAATACATTTAACTTTTTTTTATTTTTTAAGTTTTCAAATGTAAACGGTCTATAAAAATATGAGGTCCGTTTTCGCCAGTTTTTAGCCGACTTCGAAAAAAGGAGGTTACTCAATTCGACCGTATATGCTTTTTTTTACAAGCTTTTTTTAACTTGCAATGTAAGTATGTATGTTTGGGTGAAATCTTGCAACTCAATTTTGAAGCAGATATCTTTAACCGATTGAGCTGAAATTTTGTAGACACGTTCAGTTTGGATGACAATGCATAGTTGACTATGTGACGTCATTCTAAATCCAAGATGGCGGCATACCTAAGATGGCGGACCAATTATTTTTAATGCACTCCTACAATATGGGTATCAAATAAAAGGTCTTGCTAAGAATAACTTGAAATAGGCTCAAAGCTCTTCGCTGCTGGTCAAGCATACGTGGCTTTAAGTAGGGTAAAATCATTAGGTCTTCTTATAGAAGAGCTAGACTGTTCTAAATTAACCGGCAAACGACCTTGCAACAATGTTGCGTTGAATGAGATGAACAGACTGAGAAACGTGTCCAGTGATAACTAAAAAATAAAAAAATAAATTTAATTTAAAAAAACCTCTTTTAAAAACAAGCTTTTATTTAAATGCGCTAAAAAGAAAAAATTAACTTTTACACTAAAACTTTTACTTAAGTATAACGTCATTTCACATTTGATACAATTTATATGACATAAAAGCTTGTCGCGAGATTTACTTTTGTAGACTAACAAGTAAATTAAATAATTTGATGTGAATAATTTTATCCATTAGAATTTTCACACTAAGTAAATACGAGTAGGTACGTAAAAGTACTCTTTCAAGTACTTTTAAGTTACTACACACAAGTAAATCTCGCGACAAGCTTTTATGTCATATAAATTGTGTCAAATGTGAAATGACGTTATAAGTAAAAGTTTATTTTTTCTTTTTAGCGCATTTATTTTATGTTTGTTCGCGGATAACTTCGTCGTTTATAAACCGATTTTGATGATTCATTTTGTATTCGATAGAGGATACTCCAAGGGTAGTCCCATGGTCACCAAAGTTAGGATCTGATAATCCCATAAAAATCGAGAAAAACCATTAAATTTTTACGTGTGTCCAACGTGTTTTGTGTATATGTTACGCGATTACTCCTCCAGTTGTTGACCGATTTTCAAAATTATTTTTGTATTCAATAGAGTATACTCCTGGGATGGTCTCAAGGTCACCAAAGTCAGGATCTGATGATGGGATCCCATGAAAATCGAGAGAAGCCCAAATTTATTACATTAGGGTTTCTTTCACTAAAAAGAATTCATTCACTAAAACGTTAAAAATAAAAAATATTTTACAAGAAATAAAAACCGACGAAAAGTAAAAAATAATATAAGAATAGGTACCGACAACATCACACTTCTATATTGAAGTAAGTGACAAATTTTAAGACTTTCTAGGAGATCATCGTTTGGATCGACTTCAATATAGAAGACGAATTCCATGTAGGTATTGATTTATTCATTCTTCAACATTACAATTGCTTAATAATAAGAAGTAAGTGTTTAATAATAAGAGGTAAGTTTTAGAGAGCAAACATTTATTAATATCTTCTCATTTATAACTTACCTTTCAGAGAACAGTAAACAGTATTGTTATATCAATTTTACTTACCTTTAAGTGACGAATTGCTCAATATTTTGGGAAGCACTCATAGCGTTTCATTAGTTTGACATACCTTCTCCATTAAACGTTAGAGCCATATAGGTGTTTGTTGGAATGATTGATGACGCCTGTAATTATGACGTACCTGAGTTTAATTTTACGAAGCCCGTGTGTCAAGTAGAAAGGCTAAGATTAATGTCTATTGAATCAATATTACCTTTGGTATGTATCATAACATGTTATGTAGAAGAAAAGGTTTAATCAATAACAAACGCTAAGCGTGTTTTTCGCTTTACGGGCAAATATTGCCTATACTGCTACGGGTTATATGCAGGTATGTTTAGTCTGTGGACTGAGAGTTGATAAAATTACTAAATATACCAGGTGGGGTATGACATATATCCTTCAAAACTCTCAATAATTTTATAACTGTAAAAACGTCGAAGTTCGATTTCTCAGTTGTAGCTGGAATTGCGATGTAACCGCTCCGATCAGCAGGCGAAGCACGGCCCAAGACTGTGCTTGAGTCTCGCATTATCTCACAATATCAGTGACATAATCTTTGTTCTTAAGAGTAGCATAGGCGGCGCGGATTTAGTGACACTGACGAGATAAAGGACACGTGTGTCTGATTTTTGTCACAAATTCCTTGGCGTGTCTGTGCGCCGACTGCTGTGGTTGTAGCAAGGGCTTTAATATTTTGGAAGATGTAGCAGCAGTCGAAGAGCAAAAATTTTGTGATAAAACCCAGTGACACGAGTCCCTTGATGAGCGTCAAGAAATTTTTATCACGTCAGTCCCAATAAATACGCGCCACCGTGCTACTCTTTAAGACATAGAGATTATGTCACTGAAATTGTGAGATAATGCGTGACTCGAGTCCAGACTTGGTAGCCCGTGCTACGCCTGCAGACCAGCCAGACAAAAGTATTATACTGGCAGAGATAGGACAAAAATAGCAAAAAAAATCATACAGGTGCAAAAACAGTTGTGAAAGATAAGTTGTCGCCTCAGCATGGAAAGTTCTTTGATAAAAAACCACAAAAACTTCAGAAAGCAGAACCAATAGCATCCAAGTGACCTACAGATTTGCTAAATATTTCGATAATTTGCCTTAAAATTCTACAGAACCTCCGCAAAACGATCTAATTTAATGAGGTGCTCTAGCTGAACTAAAAACAAACATGGTCAAACTAAATATACGTGTAGGAAATGTTACGCCTGATAATTATGGAGGATATTGATTGTTTTATCAAGATTGAATTTGAATTTAAACACCGATAATCTCAGAAATGAATAATCTCACCGATAATCACGGAAATTAATAATCTCACCGATAATACAAAAATGATTATTAAGTTACTGCGAGACTGCCTCGTGCCCTAATCAGATTGCGATAACCGACATTCACTATTCCGTGAGATTGGGAAGTATTTATCAACTTTCGGTAAACGGACTATCAGAGGTGGCCAACTTGATTCTACCCAAGATTTGACTGGTTGCTAAGTTAACTCGATGCGATCTATCAATTAAATCCTTTTTGAAAAGTTTTATAATTATTAATATTAAACTTACTTACCACAGTAGAATGAAATTAAAGTTGCGATTGAGCAGTTGGCCAACACTGTTATTGAGATAGTATAAGAGCTTAGCGAAACCAAGAATGATATAAAGAATCGTCTATGGCAAAACTATTGATCCCAGGGTCTCACCGCAGGTCAGAAAAACATTGACCTAATGAAAACAGTGTTCGTTAATAATTGTTCGATACAAATCTATAACGGCCAAACATTAAAATTACGGCTTCAAATAATGGCAATGTTAGTGTTTCTTTCTAAGACGAAAGTTATGATTTCGACAACGCAACGCAACCTTAAATTGGGTACATGATTACTGTAATGCTGTACTGGATATTCTAGAGTGAAGCTTTTTATAGTGCTGTGAAAGTAACGATGAAAGGAATACCCGTATGTATTCGTTACTTAAATAGTTAGTACTCGTTACTACCGTATCGTTACGTTACTTGATATTTTTAATACCTCATAGCATAGAGCAACGCATCCAGTCGTATTGCGTACGCATCATTCGCATCATTCGTAACTTGTAGAAAGCATACGTTACATACCTAGCTGCGTAAGGTGCATTTTTTCACTTTAGCGTATTTCGAACCCGACATGTGTATAAGTTTTTTTACTTTTTGTTTACTTTTCCTAGTAAACAAAAACTTCGTTCCTTGTCACGTACGTTTTTAAACTCACCGAATAAGAGCGCGAATGCGCAAAATACACGATCAAAAAACCGTTTCAAAATGCACGCATCAATGGTAGGTACTTGCGCGAACCGCAACAGTTGCACCCAAACTACGAAAAATGCAAGTAAAGAAATGCATTCGTGAGTAACGTTTCATTACTCGGTATATGACAGCGCAACCGTTACCCGGGACCGAATACATACGGCTTGCTACAGCACTGCTTTTTAATAATTTTCAGAAACCTGTAGAAAACCAATACCTACTACATGTAAAAATAGATTAAAGAATTAATTGTAATATTAGTGATTGCAGTGTTTATTTACAGTGCGAAGCTCTTGTTCTTATCTGACCCCACTCGATGATAAGTAAGGCTGAATTTAATAGCGACACGGTATGCTTTATTTCTATCATCGGGTTACACCATTTGTAGGCGTTCGCAGCGTTGAGCAGTAAAATCAATCAGTAGTAGAAACGAATACTCTTTTTAATTAAACTATGCAAGGAAAATATAAAACACACACGAAAAAAGGTTAAAAGAAACTCGGAAGTCGTTACTTTTTTCTTTAAAAAAAAACGTCGCCCCATACTGGGATTTTCTCCTGTGTCGTGGGTGCAGTTGCAAACATCAAAAGTCACATGCACATACGCCCAGACCGGAAAAAAAATCTGTAGGCCGTACAAAATATTTGTCACGTACGGGAAACGAACCCGCGACCCGTTGCGCAGTAAGCGATCACTCGACCTCTGCGCTTACCATGTCGTCAAACGTTAGAATGTAAATTTTCCGATGGCGGCGTTTTGATATTTTACCTTTTTGACTCTTTCAAGTTCTTGTCTTTCTCTAATATTTTAATTCTTCACCTGAACTGGTTGTTCTTGGCATCCGTGTCAAGGATTCCTTAAAGAAATAGTTAAGAAATTAAATACGTTTTTATTTTCATAAATAATATTTTAGTTTAAAGATTTCCTTTCATTAAATAACTTGACTTACGTCATGACGTCTCCATTTCATAGTTTTACTACTAAGTACATACAAAATTAATCTGATGGAAAATATCTGGAGCAAATTTGACTATGCTTTCTTGGACTCCAATTTCGTCTGACAATACACTTTATCCATATGTTTTTATACATTGTCTTTAGAAAATCTGTAAAATAAAAATATCGACAAAATTTTACAATACTACGCATGATCAAGAAAACCTGAAAATAATTTTCTAAAAATCGCTAAAACATAAAAGTGAAGTTAATATTACGTATTGTTTTTCTACAAAATGATTCAGCGATATTTCATATGTATATAAGTGTACTTATTAGCTCACATTCAAGTAACAATATGAGAAAACATGCCAATTAAAGGTCAATAAATTTTGATTATTTTCCTTTCGCGACGAATGAGACTTGCAGCCCCAAACTACACAAGACATTGTGTTACGGAGTGCACAAACACACACTATTTGTAAATACCTAAAGAATTCTTGCTTTCTAATCACTTAAATATTAATAAAATATCATCAAAATATTACTAGCCACGGGACGCACAAACAAATGTGTAGTTTGGGGCTGCAATTCTCATTCGTCGCGAAAGGAAAACAATCAAAATTTATTGACCTTAAATTGGCATGTTTTCTCATATTGTTACTTGAATGTGAGCTAATAAGTACACTTATATACATATGAAATATCGCTGAATCATTTTGTAGAAAAACAATACGTAATATTAACTTCACTTTTATGTTTAAGCGATTTTTAGAAAATTACTTTGAGGTTTTCTTGATCATGTGTAGTGTTGTAAAATTTTGTCGATCATTTTATTTTACAGATTTCCTAAAGACAATGTAAAAAAAAATATGGATAAAGTGTATTGTCAGACGAAATTGGAGTCCAAGAAAGCATAGTCAAATTTGCTCCAGATATTTTCCATCAGATTAATTTTGTATGTACTTAGTAGTAAAACTATGAAATGGAGACGTCATGACGTAAGTCAAGTTATTTAATGTAAGGAAATCTTTAAACTAAAATATTATTTATGAAAATAAAAACGTATTTAATTTCTTAACTATTTCTTTAAGGAATCCTTGACAAGGATGCCAAGAACAACCAGTTCAGATGATTTTTTTCTAAGAATTAAAATATTAGATCAAGAAAAGAACAGAAAGAGTCAAAAAGGTAAAATATCAAAACGCCGCCTTCGGAAAATTTACATTCTAACTAAGCCCGGCCGCACATCAAGCGTAATAAATCTATCGAAAAATGTCTTAACAATAAAGTATGGTCAAATGTTAATGTTTTTAGTTTAATTTCCAAGCACATGTACAAATAGTAGTTTTAGCATTCACGAATTTATCAAAGGTTCAAAATCTAAGAGGGTTAAATTTTCGGGTAAGTAAATTAAATATGAGATTAACCTCAAGTACCTCTAAGCGATGCGATAAAAAATGAATTAAATCTAAACGATGAAATAAAAGCAGTGTGTCTTCGATTTCCTTCCTATAGAATTTGTGAATCTCTGCAATAGAAAAATTCCAACATTTTAGATAATGGGAAATACCCGTCACTTAAATAGTCCAAATTTTAGGGTTCCGTACCTCAAAAGGAACACTGAACCATTATAGGATCACTTTATTGTCCGTTTGTCTGTCAAGACTATCTTGGAAACGCGTGAAGGTATCGAGTTGAAATTAAAACCATATAATTACTCAGTTCTACACTAACAAGTTCTAGTCCCTTGAAGATGTGAAAAAATCAAACTTCTAAGTTAACAAAAAAAGGTACGGCCGTTTATGTCGCCAAAAACGTATATTTCGACATTCTCACGGGCATCAAAATGTATAGTCAAATACTTTTCGTTGATCTAGCTAGAACTATGAAATTTGTGAAGTTATATAGTCTTACACTACAAGTCAGGGAAAATCTCAAACTCCACATTTGTAATTAAATCATAAAAAATTTAGTCTCTATTTAAAGTATAACCTACAATTTTATACGGGACCCTCGTTGGGCGAGTTCGACTCGCACTTCCCGCTTTTAGTCTCATGAACGGCCAGCCTGACCATACCAAAGAGACACAGCAGCTATTAGCTGGATAAGTTACATAAGAAAATCTACCCTTAATTATTTATGTTATATTTCTCGTAATAAAGACATTTTAGTATTAGGGATCTATTAAATACCTACATAATATAATTATCGACGTTGAAACTAGGTGAGTGATGAGCACGACATCACTGGGAGAAGAACTGACAAGCGAGAATTAGTGACGACCTACAAAATTTCGAAACATCTTGCATATACGTGTCTCTGTCTAACTTCTATTAGCAGCGCCTAATGTCAAAGTGAGTCAAATATATTAAGTTCAGTAGCTATTTTTGCTAGGTTTCTATGCTTTAGTTATTCTTCTGAGGTTCCTTCTATGCTTTAGTTGTTATTCTGAGGTCACTAGCGATAGTTATGTGACATTAGCTCCATACAAAATACGTGAAAATTCTGTCTCCAGTAAATAAATCCAGATATAAAAAAAATTAAACCGGTCATTGACATGATGGTGACGACGAGTTTAAAATTCGAAAAATCCCTATCAACAACTTAACCAATTTTCTTCACTTATGAAGAAAAGAACCTCTACATTAAATTTATTGAATTTAATTGATTCCAACTAAAAAAGTAGGACCAATAGGACAGATTAATTCCTTAGTTCCTCAACGCAGCTCTGTGGGAACTGGGATACTGCAAGCTCATATCCAGTTTTATCTGGTTCGGAAATTCGGCGTTTTTATTAAAGTGCAAGTGAATTATGTCAGTCGTTAGCGACATGCGCGCGGTTTTGTTAACTGCGCCATATGCAGCAAAGAGCTCCGTAGGGATGGGATTCACTTTGATGAATTTTTATACACCGACTCTACGTTTTTATGACTTCATATTTACTTAAATACGTCATATAATAACCCCAACAATATATACGTTATATAATTATTGTGGTTATAATATGTTCGAGTTACTTTTGGTTATCCACATAATTCAAACGTTTTCATTTGCAATATTAACTGGTTTCTTAGAAACTTTGACGTGCCGTATTGTGTGTGAGTGATAGATACTCGTACGAGTATGTATGACGCAAAGATTTGTATCTAATATCAATTTCATATGCTTTTAATTCTTAATCATAACTTTTTGTATGGAACCCTGTGGCCCTCCATGTAGCGTTCACTCGCTATGTTTACTTTCACGTACCTATGTCCATCCTCAGTTAACATTTTACTTTTTTTATTTTCGACTGTTACCTTTGACATCAAAAAAATTTTTTTGACTTCGGGATGGTTGATTTATCCCTTTGACATCATAGAACGAAAAAACCGGCCAAGCGCGAGTCGGACTCGCCCATGAAGGGTTCCGTAGGATTTATGACGTATTAAAAAACTACTTACTAGATCTCGTTCAAACCAATTTTCGGTGGAAGTTTGCATGGTAATGTACATCATATATTTTTTTAGTTTTATCATTCTCTTATTTTGGAAGTTACATGGGGGTTACATGGTACTCTCGCGCAAACTATTCAGTTTAGAAAAAAATTATATTAGAAACCTCAGTATGATTTTTGAAGACCTATCCCCACACGTATGGGTTTGATGAAAAAAAAAATTGTGTTTCAGTTCTATGTATCCCCAAAATTTATTGCTTTTTTCTATTTTTGTGCGAAAATCTTAATGCGGTTCACAGAATACATCTACTTACCAAGTTTCAACAGTGTAGTCCTTATAGTTTCGGAGAAAAGTGGCTGTGACATACGGACGGACAGACAGACAGACATGACGAATCTATGAGGGTTCCGTCTTTTGCCATTTGGCTACGGAACCCTAAAAAGTCAACCTTCCAGTGTAATCTACCGTAATTCGGCTTTCGGGGAATTACAAAGGGATGCCCGATTTTGCCCCACTATCAAGATTGATGACCAAGAAAGCGGTATTTCTAAATAAATATATTTTTCATCCCCCCATCTCGGAAAGAGTATTTTTGCTATTCGATATCTGACGGCCAAAGCCGTTTTTATCCGCTTGAGGTTAAAGTAAATTTGAATTTAGAACATCGCGTGCACTAGGTATGTGATTTCAAAACATCATTAAACCTATTTACTTCCATCTCCACGGTGCCGAATTTATCATACAACCTTTTAAAAATTTGTTAAAAACTCAGATTCTGAACCTCCTTGGTGTACTTTTGTCATTAATTTGCTTTGCGCGCGCCATTTTGTTTTCACGTCGTATTGTTATATAAGAAACTTGAAAACAAGTTAAAAAAAACGAAAATGAGTGATTCCAGCGACGAAGAAGTTTATTTTAATGTTGTAGTAAATATGTACCTAAACTGAAATAAAAGTATCTTGTGATTGTTTTATTTTGCATTTAGTCATTTACTCGCTGAGGGGGGATGAAAAGTTACGTGTTGCACTCGAGTGCAAAGATTTTTTACCTTGTGCTCATTTGATGTCCTCGCTAACGCTCAGGATTCTAATTTGTGAATCACTCGCTGCGCTCGTGATTCGATTTTATAATCCTTCGCTTGCTCGGTCATCAAAGTTGAGCACGCGGCTAAAAAGCTATTTCAATAACAAATAACTATTTCATCCCCCCATCCTCGGAAAGAGTATTTTTGCTATTCGATATCTGACCGCCAAAGCCGTTTTTATCCGCTTGAGGTTAAAGTAAATTTGAATTAAGAACATCGCGTGCAACTAGGTATGTGATTTCAAAACATCATTAAACCTATCTACTTCCATCTCCATGGTGCCGAATTTATCATACAACTTTTTTTAAATTTGTTAAAAACTCAGACTCTGAACCTCCTTGGTGTACTTTTGTTTTTGATTTGCTTTGCGCGCACCATTTTGTTTTGACGTCGTATTATAATAAATAAGAAACTTGAAAATAAGTAAAAAAAAACGTATTATTTGTTATACATAATATAAATATTTTTCTGTAATACTTACCTATTATAAAGTTGTAGTAAATATGTACCTAAACTGTAATAAAATTATCTTGTAATTGTAAATGTTTTATTTTGCATTTAGTCATTTCCTCGATGAGGGGGGATGAAAAGTTTCATGATTGCACTTGAGTGCAAAGATTTTTCACCTTGTGCTTTCACCTTGTACTTTTTCACCTTTTGATTCCCTCGCTAACGCTCAGGATTCAAAATTTTAGAATCCTTCGCTTGCTCGGTCATCAAATATGGGCACGCGGTTAAAAAGCAACTTTGCACTCATGTATAACAAATAACTATTATCAAATCAGTGAAATAATAAACGGATAGAAGCTACGGTTTTTTTTGGCACAAAATTAAAGATTTACATGCATTTCCTGTTACTAAATGGCGACTACATATTTATGCATTTATTTATTGTAGCTACAATAACTCCTTTTTTAATGTTATGCATTATTACTATCATTACAATTTTAAATATTTTTTTCTAATAAATTATAAAATATATTAAATTTCATCATTTCAATTAAAAACATTTTTTTTGCAATGACAATAGGTTGATAGATCGCTTATAATATAAAATCCCGTTTTCCACCCAAGCAGTGCACCATCTTTTTACGGTAATATCAAATGTTAATTATGTTTAGCGTTTCTTTTATGCAATGTTAATGTTCACATTTTAACCACGCTATTTTTAACAAAGGGAATCTCACTCAAAATAACATACGATGCTCGATGACGATGGCCAAAAATCTAGAGGATTTACCCTATAAAAACGAATGATTCGCGATGATGTTGAATGTGCTCCAAATCTGTACTTAGGTAGAACGCACCAAAAACCGTGCCTAAAATAAGTCGCAGTTCCCTTAGTTGCTGGTCACGTTTCGTTCTTTGCGATTTTTGTTACACATTTGATGCCTTATTGTTGATAATACTGGATATCAATAGGTATATATATTCATAGTATTATTGTAACTGATTTTCAATGATCGAAAGTTCAGCATAACTAGTTTGACGTCTTGCAACTACATATATAGGTCGCTTAGGTTAGGTTAGGAGCAATTTTTAAGAATATCTATTAAAAAAACAATACTTGTTTTCTATTCAAGGACGAAAAACCTTTAAAATGAGCCTAGAGTTGTTTCTGTTCATGGAAATTTTTAAGTGGGGCAAGTCTCCATACAAAAGTGGGCATCGTCCTTTATAAAATTCACGTGATTAATTTTTAAAAAAACCTGACGTCAGAGTCTGTTGCTAAACGAGCAACCTAGTTAATCATGGCTTCATAAACATAATTATCTGACTCATTTAAAATCAACCTTCAATCAATCAATCATTTTAATGTTGGAAATTTAAAAGAGGGGACAAGACATCTTCATCTTCGAGTTTCTTGCCTGTTCTTCTCAAAAAGGCTCTCCCAATTTCCGAACAGATGTAGAGTTAGAGTAATATTTTGTTTTCATTTTACTTGTATTTGCATACATCTTAATTATGGTTGGATTTACATAGTAAATTGTATGTCTTAGTTTATTACATTTTTAATTGGATTTGTGTACTTTGTTTGATGTTTATAAGTGCCTTTAAGTAAATGTCTATATTGAATAAAGATTTTGAGTTAACGTTTGAGTTTGAGCAACACAAAAGGTTTAAATATCAAACTCTGACGCTGCCCTTGGAGTGTATTCTTAGAAGGGAAAATAATAAAATTTCCTTTCTCGAGTAGGTATGTACCCGAGCCAATAATTGAGTTAACAATATCCGGCCGCCTGGTGCCTAGCCAATACGCAGAGCTGCCGAAAACAATGCTCCCTCGAGAACTCTCACAGTTTTTTCAAGCTAGTTTGTGGGAACACGCCCTTTAACACGTTCACGTCGTGTCAGCGGCGAACTGTGAAGTACCGATGCTGGACAATGTCTCTTTTTAGTTTACGAACGCTTTTCGCTGAGGACAAAATTGATGAAATCTAGACAAAGTTTTTGTACGTTTCGAGGATTTACATAATGCTGATATTATGTTATTTTAATTTACAAAGTACGTTCCTAGAATTTTGAGGAGCTCGCATTGGTATGTGAGCTTTTTTATTGCAGAAAGTTGGCAAACAAGCAAACTGCCCACCTGATGGTAAGTGGACAGTCACCTATAATACATGTGGTTCCTGTGAGATTCGCAGCAAAACTCCAACCCCCACAAGAACCACAGTGTACGTTGCCAACTTGTGACACCAGATGTAAAGTCACAGTACCCAGTAATTTCACTGCCATATCTCACCCTTCAAACCGGAACACAGCAATGCAAGCAGTGCTGCTTTGTGGCAGAAATAGGTAAGACGGAGGTACCTAAGCAGACGACCCTGGTACAGAGTCTCCCTTTCAGTAAAGCTGGACTAACAATAAAAATGCTAAGGTTAAGCATCATTAAGTCGTTATGGTCAGGCTTTTTTTGTTACAAGGTGGAATGATGTTGCGTAAGGTGCCTGCCGATGACTAGTCGACAGTGTAGGTCTGTTCCCACACGTTGCGAGGTATACCTACTAAACCATCTCGACATTCATCTTGTCCTTAGTCGATGCGATCCAGGGATTGGGAAACCCAGTTTCTCCCGACTACCCCGGAACCAGCTGAGGGTCGAGTGTTTAGAGGTAAAACTAATGTCGAGAGTATTTAAAAAAACCCGCCAAGTGCGTGTCGCGCCACGCGCAGTGTAGGGTTCCGTAGTTGCAAATGCCAACTTTGAGTTCACACTCACACCTCACAAGATTTTGCTATTAAATTAGGCATTATTATTATTATTAAAGCTGTAATGATTTTATATTTCCTTAACTTCACGTGGTTCGTATTTATATTCAGTACTAATTTTCAATGATACTTTTACTTTTCCGAGTACATTTTATAAGTTGGTCGTCTATAACTTTTCAGTTTGTACATATTACTCAACCCTGATAGATTTCCTTTAAACTTCGTTATATATACTACTGTTGTAATTTTTTTCACGTGTCTATATACATATAACCGTTTAGCAGATAGACGGGGGCAGATAGACCTCTAACAAAAATGTGCATTTTAAAACCAAATATTTCGGAAACGGATCCCGTAATCGAAAAATGGTGTTCTGAACCTTACATTATTTTTTAAAGACCTATTCAACAATACCCCACACGATGGCTTAGTCGAGAAAAAAAAATACTCCCACTTTACTTGTTTACACTAAGAATTTTTTTTTCAATATTTTTTCTACCACTTTTTTAGCATGAATAATATACATACCCATACAAAATTACAGCTTTCTAGTACTAATAGTCTCTGAGTTTTTTTTTTATTGCTGGAAGTTGGCAAACAAGCAAACTGCCCACCTGATGGTAAGTGGTAACAGTCACCTATAATACATGTGGCTCTTGTGAGATTCACAGCAAAACTGCAACCCCCACAAGAATGTAAAGTCACAGTACCCAGTAATTTCACTGCCATATCTTACCCTTCAAACCGGAACACAGCAATGCAAGCACTGCTGCTTTGCGGCAGAAATAGGTAAGACGGAGGTACCTAAGCAGACGACCCTGGTAGAGAGTCTCCCTCCAGTAAAACCGCGGACAGACAGACAGACAGACATGGCGAAACTATAAGGGTTCCTTGTTTACTACGGAACCCTAAAAAGGTATATGGGAAAAAGGTATTGCTGTCGCGCTGTACCCCGAACAAACGAGCTGCGCGCGATAGAGACAACTACAGCTCGAACCAAAGACACCTAGAATCTAGACTGATAAACTAGACCTCTAAAACTAGACTGAACTGAAGATACTATAAAAGTACACATAATAGATGTTTCATAGTGTCTTGTTTTCTTCTCAAAAACTTTACTTTTTGCATTAAATATTTACAAAAGGCTTTGTCTGTGTCTCTATGTTTTGCTTTTTTCATATACTCGTATAATCTCTTCAAATCTGTTTGCTAGGCGTTTAAATACAGCAGAAAATCTCGCCAATTTTTTGGGTTTTGAAGGTTAAAAACATCTTTACTAATTAACTTGATAAAAAACGGAAAAAATAGGATAATGCTTATAGCTACCATAAGTTTTTTTTTGGGAAAAATAAAAAAAAATATTGCCATTATCCAGGAAGGACACAGAGAATTATGTTTTAAGAAAAAACGGCACGTGTGATTTTCTCTTAACGCATGTGGGATATCCCGGACATAGAGGTAATCCCCAGACTGGAAAGCCGCATCAGGTGCCACCGGTCGATTAAGGCGGTCATGGTACACATCGGTCATGTACAGGTGAGGTGTATAATGGGTGACTAAAAATATGAGACGTATCGACCGGTGTGAAGTTAGCAGGCAAAAGTAGCAGCCGGTGTATAACCCGACCAATTTAAGAAGTAGTTATAAAATCTCTATATATAATAAAATCGTAGGGGTACAAAAATCTGTAATTGCGAAATATTAAGAAAAAAAATACACAGGTTGCCTTAAAATCATTAGCAGAACACGATAGAATAGTTTTAAAAAAAAATGTTTGTTTGTTGGTTTGTTTGTTTGTTTGTTTGTTTGTTTGTTTGTCTGTTTGTCCGGAAAGATCTCCGATACTACTGGACAGAATTTGATATGGCTTACACCACAATGCTTAGAATTTTCCGGAAGAACATTTGGGCATAATTTCGTTTGTTTAAATTCACTTTTATTTTTTGTGAAAAAATACCATATAAAATTTTCGAATTGGCTTTAGGTAGAAAAACAACATGGCGCACGTGAAATTATTTTGACAAGTCTGTCACATAGTACAGAGAGAAGGTATTTTCTTCCACGAAGGAAAGGCAATGGAACTACGCCATACAGCCTGATCTTAAGTAATTGGATTTCGAAAATTAAGGCAGGAATGAAGTGTTTCACATAGTACAAATAAAATTTAATATTTTCTGTTAATGGCTGTGCCCAACTGGATTTCGCCAACCAAATTGTCTTTTTCTTATGTCGTACCGTGGTGGTAAGGCAAAAAGATCAAGCCATACAACCAATGTATAAAGCATTTTTTATGATAATACTTATCGAGTGACCATAAAATTTGTAGATTGGTTTAATTCTTGACTAATTTTCACAAAATCGGTACAATTTTTGAAATATTTGAAATGTTGAAAAATTAAGATACTCTTTTCAAGGTATTTTGAAAGGTGTTATATGTTTTTACATTAGGACTAAGGAATCAAACTCTTTCATCCATTTAAAACTATTAAAAGTAATAGATTAATATTGATAATAAAAAAAATATCTGACTGCAATGTTCTGGGTTACGCGTAGAGGGACGGGACGGGACTCTTGATCCTAATGTCTAAAATGACGGATCACATTTTTTTGGATCCACCCAAGGAACATGGATATCGAACGAAGAACCTAAAGAGTAGAAGACATTGAACCTAGCCACGTTGACTTAATTTGACATGACTGCCGATAAAGTTCGTTTCCAAACCCAGCGATATGCATATCAAATGAAAGGCCTTGATGAGTAGAGCACTATGAACATAGGAAAATCGACCTAAATTCAACATGGCCGCCGCTCAAATAAAACGGATAACAGTTCGTTTCCAAACCCAGCAATATGGGTATCAAATGAAAGGCATTGATGAGTAGAGCACTATGAACCTAGCAACATTGACATAATATCAACATGGCCGCCACTCAAAAAAGGTGGATAAAAGTTAGTTTCCAAACCTAGCAATATGGGTATCAAATGAAAAGCCTAAATGAGTAGAGTATTATGAACTTAGGAAAATTGCTATAAATTCAACATGGCCGCCGCTCAAAAAATGGATAATAGTTCGTTTCCAAACCCAGCAATATGGGTCTCAAATGAAAGGCCTTGATGAGTAGAGCACTATGAACCTAGCAACATTTACATAAATTCAACATGGCTGCCACTCAAAAAGGTGGATAAAAGTTAGTTTCCAAACCTAGCAATATGGGTATCAAATGAAAGGCCTTGATGAGTAGAGCACTATGAACCTAGCAACACATAAATAAATTCAACATGGCCGCCGCTCAATAAAGGTGGATAAAAGTTCGTTTTCTAATCTAGCAATATAGGTATCAAATGAAAGGTCTTCAAGAGTAGAGCACTATGGACCTAGCAATATTGACGTAAATTCGACATGGCCACTGCTCAAAAAAGGTGGATAAAAGTTCGTTTCCAAACCTAGCAATATAGGTATCAAATGAAAGGCCTTGAAGAGTAGAGCACTATGAACCTAGGAAAATAGGACAAAATTCAATATGGCCGCTGCTCAAAAAAAACTGATAAAAGTTCGTTTCTAAGCCCAGCAATATGGGTATCATATGAAAGGCCTTGATCAGTAGAGCACTATGAACGTAGCAACATTGACGTAAATTCAACATGGCCGCCGCTAAAAAAAGACGGATAACAGTTGCTTTTCAAACCCAGCAATAGGGGTGTTAAATGAAAGTAGGCCCTGAAGGGTACCTAGAGCAGCCATGCTCTAAGTGTGTTCCGCGGAACCCTAGGGCTCCACACTACCCCTATAAGGGGTTCCGCAATAATTTAGCAAATCAAAACACCCTCTCTGGTCGTACTTTCATTATACTTATTAATAAAGCATACACTTTTAAAAACTATTGTTTTATTTTAGGGTTCCGTCAAGTATTTCGCTTTCCAAAAGGGTTCCGTCACCAAAAAAGTTTGAGAACCGCTTCGGGGCCTATTGGATGTTCGATGTTAGATGTTACCTGTGTTTAGTGTCCTTCGAGACCGTGATAATGCAACGATCGTGAACTAACTAACGATAACTCCAAGTTTGTGTGTTGGATGTTAGTCATCACGGCGAGTTTGCTAACCGAACTATGCCAGCAACACTATATCGCACAGTACACGTTACAAAAACGGAAGTCTCAATACATTTTAAGGCTAACCGCATAAATACGTTTTTTCGTATTCGTTTTCTGAATGCGGGCATCCGAATGCATCAAATCTATACAAAATACTCATTGACTGCCGCACACGTTCGTTTTTATTACGAACGGAACACGTTCTGTACGTACGTTCAGGTAGAATGGTAGAAATCCCGAATAAGAAGAAACGAACGTCTGCGCTACGTTCACGAAACTCCGTGTCTGTATTCCGTGATCGGATATCGAATACGGAAAACGTATTTGTACAGTAACCCCCTCATTCATCCTATACATTAACTCTACGAAAACCGCCAGTATTACGAGCGACATAAGAACGGTTCAAAGGTCAAACATTATAGCTTGACAAGGAGCTTACTGTACGAGCAGTCAAAATTGGCCAAGTTGTCATATCCAAAAAATATATTTTGTTGGTGTTACCAACACCCATTATAAAATCTAAACTTTATTCGTATACAGTTCTAATTTATTAACAATTGTTTATTTTAATTCGAAACATGAATACGATAAAGATTATTCTTGCAACTTTGTAGTTTTTTCTACTGAAGAAGAATTTATTAATATCAATAATGTCTCTAAAACAATAATAATACTTAGTGCTTATAGTAATATGTAATGTATTTAATTTTGTGGACTGTTAGAAAAAGAGCATTACGAACCTACGAAAATTGTCCTAATTTCGAAATGGCCGATATTCAAGAAAGGCAGAATAAAATTGAATCATTATGGAATAAAATGGAGGAAAAAACTAAACATTTTGATGGCGAAACGTAGTTCGCGGGCACAGCTAGTCTACAAATAAAACTAGTTAGTTCAGCCTTTATAACGTTAGAATTATGTCACATTGCCTAAAAACATAAAATAAGAAGACGTATCGAGCTCCTCGGTGCTTTGGAAAGCACTTTAAAGAGTAGGTTTCGCGTTTCTTTTTGCGTATCATGTTCTGGTCGCGGTTGACTACGCGAATGAAGGAACAGACAGTGCACTCGTATTTGCGCAGACGCTCATGCCCTAAAATCTCCCGCGTAGATGGCTGTCTCTGCTAAGATTGGCCGCTGTAACTGAATATCGGCTAGGAGGACAATTACATTTTATATTGATATATTTGAAAGTCATTAAAATTGAATAGAATAAGATAGCCTTTTCTTCATTATTCAACAACAGTAAAATTTAATACATATCTATATTTATTTATTTATGACACAATTACAGTTTACAAACCATCACATACATCAAAATATCAATATTATATACATCACAATCCAGTTTGCAACCGATAACAATTGTGAAAAACATTCCCAAAAATAAGAGTACCTACACCACAACATAACTATAATTAATAACCACTTTTAAAAATTATACATTAATTTTAAATTTATTATAATATAAATCCATTAAATTTATTTCATATCAGATAATTTACAATAGGTATATATAAAAGGAGATGTTCCTATCTATTAGACGCACGTAGGTAACCGTTAATGGTAGAAACGTGAAGTTTGGACAGTTATTTTAATTCAAAATGCGGACGCACACTAAGAAGGGATTTTTAAAAAATAGGGGTTTGTATGGAAAAAAATTAAAATTAGCAAGGATTTTGATAAAACTTGCGATTCATGCTCTTAAAACTATTTCATTGAACACATGTTTTATGACATTTATACTTATTGGTGTGACTTCTTGATGGAACTGAATGCTCATATTGAATAAAACCATGGTTTTCTTGCACTATATAATAGTGGAAATAAGTGCAAGAAAACCATGGTTTTATTCAATATGAACATGTTTTATGGTTTATTGGAATTCACCCCCATAGGGTGCAAAATAGGGATTAAAAGTTTCTATGGAAAATATTTATAATCTGTATCATTTTCTATGAAATTTATTATCCGGGCTTAAATAGGCTACAAAATTATTTTTCCTACGGGAAAATATAAATTCCCACGGGAAAACTTTAATAACGCGGGCGAAGCCGCGAGCTGAAAGCTATTTAATAATAAATTACTGCAATTACACCTCTTGTGGTAAATTCGTAACATAACCCTTAAGGGCCCACCATCCGCGCGAGCCCGAGCTACTTCAGGATTTCTCTAGTCTCCGTTCGTGTGCGTCGCTCACGCACACAAGCGAACTCGGTCGCGCGATCGGTACGGCCGCCTAGCAAAATACCGTAGCGTAGATGTTAATTTTGAAAAATGTTAATAGGTGTTTATTATTTACTGTGTTATAATATAGTAAATACAGGGATGTGTTTGATCAACTTTTATTTTTACAAGCTTTTATTTAGGTTGTACTGTATGCATGTAAGTACGTAGATTTGACCACTTCACGGTTTCCGATTGGGCTGAAATTTTGCACATAATTATGTATATCGTGACAATGCAATATTATGATAACATGGAGCTGATCTGATGAAGGAACTGGACGGTGGCCATAGGAACTCCGTAATAAAACGACGCAACCCCATCGAGTTTAGGCTCGTTTGATTCGAATTGACGAGTACTTTGATCCTCTATGTTAACCAGGTTCTGATGCTGGAGCTGGAAGGTGGCCATAGGAACTCTGCAATAAAACGACAAAACCCCATCGAGTTTGGACTCGTTTGATTCGTATTGACGAAAACTTTGATCCTATATGGTAGCCAGGGTCTGATGCTGGAGCTGAAAGGTGGCCACAGGGACTCTTCAATAAAACGACAGAACTCCATCGAGTTTGGGCTCGTTTGATTCGTATTAACCAGTACTTTGGTTCTATGTGGTAACCAGGGTCTGATGCTGGAGCTGGAAGGTAGCAATAGGAACTCCGCAATAAAACGACAAAACCCCATCGAGTTTAGGCTCGTTTGATTCGTATTGACGAGTACTTTGGTCCTATATGGTAACCAGGGTCTGATGCTGCAGCTGGAAGGGGGCCATAGGAACTCCGCAATAAAACTCGATGGGGTTGCATTGTTTGATTGAGGAGTTCCTATGGCCACCTTCCAGTTCCAGCATCAGACCCTGGTTACCATATGGGATCAAAGTACTCGTCAATTCGAAGGTTTATGAAGGTTTTTAGTACGGCAGCCACTAAATAAAATTGTTAGTAATCAACTTTTTCGATGGACTTCACGTCGTATACATACACAAATAATTACCTGGCCGGGAGCTAGCTCGAAGCGACGTGCTCTCATTTCGAGTCTGGATTGCACACTGAATTTCGACGCGCCCGAGCCAAGTATTTGTAAGAAAATCGATAAATGTATGTTAAAAAATTCATATAAAAATCAATGTACCATAATTTTAAAAAATACCACGGTGTCAGTGTTTTGCTTACCTTTGTTCTATATATTTGTTAAACTAAAATACAATAGGGTTAACTAATGAAGCTAAAAATCACGAACGGTATGTGGGTGTAACCCAAATTTTAAGTAAAATTGATGCTATTTTTTAACGAACGCGTGTGTAAATTTGAAAAATGGTGACGGTGCTAGTGTAAACACATAATTTAAGAATTTAAATTCATTTTTTCCCGGTCAGTTAACTCGAACGTTAATGTAAAATATCAAAAACGCCAACGGCCTTTTTGCTATTTTTCGCGCCATGGGCCCAACCGTAGTGGTAGTAGGGCAATTTCTCATCATCAAAGGTACAATTCAAAATCGATAATCGATAAGTACAAAATGTATGGTCACAAATCATTCTCATACATCCCCGTTCGATATAGAACGTATAACGTAAACAAAACAAAAGCAAATAATACTTTGGCTAGTACCCAGTATTGGGACGTACCTACGAGTATAATATGGGTTAATGCAGACTTGCATTTACAAAAGTAGTAAGTATTTCGACGTTAACCTATCTTGATATAGTACGTAAACGGCTATGTTAGTCTAAGTGAATTGGGTTTACGATATCGATTCGTAGATGTTGCGAACATGTGTCAGCAATATATCTAAAATACTAATATTTTAGATAGATTTCTATCTAATGATTACACAATAAAGACAATAATTTCATGTTGAATTCCAAAATAACGCCTGTGTTTTTAATATAAATTGACTATAATAGTCCGAAAATCGATTGTATTCCTTTGGGTAATCAATATAACAATCACTATTTCGATCAATACAAAATTATCATTTATTTAATACGATTAATCAGTAACACGCTTTAATGAACGTTATCTATACTTACTAATATTATAAAGCTGAAGAGTTTAATTGTGGAACTACTGGTTCAAATTGAAAAAATCTTTGTATATTCCAATCCATAAATCCATTTATGGAGGAAGGCTTTAGGCTATATAACATCACGATATTGTTATTCGGATTCGGATATCCACGCGAACGAAGTCGCGGGCACAGCTAGTATATTATAAATAGTCCGAGCAGTCACATAGACCGCAAGTTTGCTACAAGCATGAAGTCTGACAGCATTGTTGTTAATAGACCCCACTACGAAGAAAACACGTGGGATCTTATTATATTTAGGAAATCGACGTGCTCCGAAGCATTTTCCTTTTAGGTCGCCGTTTACTTCCCTCGCAAACAATGATTTTCGTTCTTGAGACGTGACGTAAAAATATTCACAAATATTTATTAAGCACAGTGGAGCCTTTATATCTTCTTTGATGTTTATAACTAGCTACATGACTAAGACATGTACAAACAATTATTAAGATGCTAGGACGACTGAGGTTGACAATTAACATTCACTTGTAAATTAAATGAATACCCCTTCCTCAACAACTGGTACTTTTTTGGATACAAATACATAATCACTTGCAATTTCCCGACGTCTCCGGGTCGCAGTCTGCTCCTCGCTACAATACCCCGGTGCGGTGGAAGTGATGACCGCTTAGGGCACCACGGAATGTCTTGTAAAAGAAGGGTAAATCACTTCTCAAGACACGCTGTCCTAAGTGAGATTACCCGCCGAGCTCTTGCGTCATTCAACGAACCGGCAATATCGACATTCCGAGGGCAGGTACGAGTAAGAACCCGAATGGAATGTCATGGTTTCGTGGAATATAGTGTGGTGAACTTGGCAACTAACGTGAACACGCTGGCCCCGTCACAATCACGAACTAAAATTAGGGAGTAGCAGCTGAATCGGCCGATAAAGCTAAGGTTGGCAAATATATATAAATATATACAGTGGTGGTCACATAATTAAAGACACCCTTGATGTTGACCACATACAACAAAATAACTAATATTTAAATACCCAAGATAAAAATCAATGTCATTTAAATTGTTATTTTACACTACACTGACGTCGTATTTTTAAAATGAGGACAGCAAAAATATTGTTTTAGCAATAGTTTAGATTTAATTCCGTTTTTAAATGTAACACAAACTTTTTCGATGCATTTGCCGTTGGCCAGCTAATTAAAGACAGTGCGTGTTTCATGTCGTAAATTTAAAATAAAAATAAAAGGAGCACTTTTATTTTTTCCATTATGCCGCAAATTTTCGTGATACGCAAGAACAAGCTCAGTTTTAACATTGCTTTATATTTGATTGTGAAATTTAATTTGAATTATTATGGGATAACCAAAATTTGCCAACCTTCTACAAGGAAGATAATTCTCAATTTTTATGACAAAGGTTGGTCACACATGAAAATTGTAGATCACTTGCGATGCTCTAAAGATATGGTTATGAACGCTATCCGGCATTTAAAGAAGTTTAATACTACGGATAAATGTGCCTAGGAAACTTAGACCAAGAAAAACAACCCCGCAAGAAGACTCAAGAATAGCATTGTTGGCTAAAAAAGAGCCTTTCAAAGGATGAGAAGTCATTCATTTAGAAGTATTTGGTGCAGAGGGGTCTAGAGGAGTGTCTGCAAGAATGGTTAGAAGGCGATTATATGAGGAAGACTTGTTTTGAAGAATTTCTCGTAAAGTCCTACTTTTGAAGAAAGAAAATATCAGAAAAAGATTACAATTTGGCAAAAAATATGCACACTGGACAGAACGACAGTGGAGAAGTATGTTTTTTTCGACGAAACCAAAATTAATATGGTTAAGTAACTCTGATAGAAAAGTTTACGTGAGGCATCCTCCAAAAAAACAAATGGATCCAAAGTACACAAAAAAAAAACAGTCAAACATGAAAGGGGTAATATCAAAGTTTGGGGATTTTTGTCAGGTCACAGTGTGCGACCTATTAAAAAAATAGAAGGTAACATAGATAATTTTCAATATAAGAATATTTTAGGAGAAACCATGTTGGCTTATGCCGATGAACATTTGCCGGTGATATGGACTTTTCAACACAATAACGATCCCAAGCACACTTCAGCAGTGGTCAAAGAATTTCTTAGGAGCCAATCACTAACAGCTGAAGATTGGATAACGTACAGTCCCGACATTAACCCGATCGAAAACTTGTGGTACCGTGTGAACAAAATAGTGGCAAAAAAACGTACAAGTAACGGGATCACCTTTACACGGGATTTAAAAAAGCATAGGAACAATTTTCGATTGAAACCTGCAATAATTTAATCTTTTCAACGCCTGGGCGGTGTCAGGCTGCCATTGCTGCTAAAGGACATGCGACAAAATATTAATAACGCGGTTTTATGTTTTTAAAATACATCTGAAATATATATTAATCATGTTCGTTTCAATATTTATAATATTTTTTTAATAGTTACTTAATTTGCATGTCTTTAATTAGTTGGCCAAGTTTCTATATTAGTTCATACTGCTTGCAATAAAGTTACACTTAATATAAAGTTAAAATACTATATTTTCGTTCTCTTTATTTCATTTCAAACATTTCACGATAACCATTGCAATAATTTAAATAGTATTGCAAGCCCCTATTGCATTATAATAATAATATATAGAGTAGGTAAACTTTGAAAAGTGAATGTCCTACAAGTGTCTTTAATTATGTGTCTACCACTGTATATGTATATATAATATATATATATATTTATTTATATTTAAAAAAAACGTCGCCCCACACTAGGATTTTCTCCTGTATCGTGGGTGCAGTTACAAACATAGAATATCACATGCACATACGCCCAGACCGGAACAAATTTCTGTAGGCCATACAAAATATTTGTCCCGTATGGGAATCGAACCCGCGACCCGTTGCGCAGTAGGCGATCTCTGCGCTAACCGTTGTAATTATACGCCTAATATACTGAAACAACTATTCAGCATCGAGACCCTCGGTTCGTGGGGCCAACGGTCTCACTTACCGCCCTAGGGCTTTCCAAGCTACATTATTACCCTAGAGCGCTTATTGGTCACCTACAAGCCCCATTTGGGGGTAATAAGGACCTACTTACCGAACATGAGAGATGTAAAGACTATTTATTGCAAGCGCCGCACTTTCATGGCACAGCAAAGCGAAAATCTGTGAGAGGTGTATGTTATAATAATTGTTGAACTTTATTCCTTTAAAATGATATACGAGTATAATTAAAAACCTACTTTTACTACTGAAATTAACTAAATTAATAAAATATCAGCACGTTGAGCGAGGAAGCTGCCAGCTCTTCGGTTTCCAGTTATACGTCTTTAAGCCGCTTCGATACAGTCCCCTGAAGTGGCTTAGAGACCGTTGGCCCCACGAACCGAGGGTCTCGATGCTGAATAGTTGTTTCAGTATATTATAAACACACAGCGTTTCATTTTTATATATAAGAAGAAGAAGAAGATTGCACGCACAGCGCTCCTACATGGCGTATTTAGAACTATAATGTTACATACAAATATTTCACGATGTCGATACGAATACTTTGACGCAAATTGTTCATGCTAGCCCTACTGATGTCACAAGTTAACAACGTACACTATAGTTCTTGTGGGAGTTGCAGTTTTGCCACAAATCTCACAGGAGCCACATGTATTATAGGTGACGTTGCCACTTGCCATCAGGTGGGCAGAACTTAGTTGCAATAAAAAAAATACAATATTTCATTTACTTCAACGTTTATCCGAAGAAAGGTCTGCTGAACTAATTCAATTTCGTTTGTAGCGAGTGTCACTCAAAATGATTTATCGAAGTGTTTCGTTCATTTATCATTGACAATAAGAGCATCCAGATAATCGGCAAATACGCAGCCGTCTTCACTTCCCATGCTGGTTTTTGGCACATCCAATTTGCGCGTGCGATAAGCGTACAATCTCACTACAATACGTGCCACCCTAAAAGGAAGAGAATATATCAAATTTTCAAAGATATTCGACACGGAATTTCACTTATTTCCCTTCTGCTTTGCAAACAAGAAAGGAAGCCATCTAATGGAGTTTGATTGAATTTTTGCCGGCATTCTATACAATACATTTGAGAAAAATCTTTGTAACAAGTTTCATTAAAAAGTTGTTAATTGTTGTTACAAACACTATTAGTTAAACGTATAAAAACCTAATTAGTTAAACGGAGTCTGGTGAATTCATTTTATACGCAAAGAAGTAGTACTCGACAAAATAAGTAAAGATTAAATTGTCGCTAAATATTTTGATGAACTAAAAGAAGTAAATTGAAAAATAATTATAATTATAAAGTCATGTTACGAATTCACGAATTCACAAAAGGTAAAATTTAGACATGACTCAGTAAAAATGTCAGAATAGAATTGGTTTTTTATAATTATATGACAGAAAAATCGTACTTTCGGAACATGAGAAATGAAAAATATATATTTCTGTTTGGTGTGTTATATTTTTGTATTATATTAATTTGTTTTTATAAATTAATAAAATCAATAGAACGAAAAATGATAATGGATGTGTATAAACTGTGTCTGGCCCAAAAAATAATTCGAATATGTGTACTAATGAAATACAATGAAAATTCTTTAATTTATTTAAAATCTTTAATTAATAATATTGTATTTTTTTACGTTTAATATATTTTGACAAACATAGTATAAGAACAGATACTAATCGCATAAAATCCCTCTTATTCTACTATCTAACAATATTAAATCAATAGAACAAGTGTGACATTTTTTTTCCTATATGTTCTATTGGTAGAACAAACAGTAGAACAGATGGTAATAACCCGGTAATACTACCGCATCGTGGTTCTATTCTGTCTCAAATTTATGGAGCGCGAATATTCTGGAAATTCTATTAAACGACTTTTGATTATAATATTATTATGCAGGTCGTACTTTTTCTCATTTACATTGTTATGTTGGTACTTGTATATTGAAAAATCTTCCGATCGACTTCTACTCGTATATCCAAATCTTACAATCTTAAATCTCTAGGGTGCTAACAGTACCTACCCCAAGCGGGTGATCGCAGGTTGACAAAGTAAAAAAGAACAAAACAGTCGAAATTTCGCTTGGATTAGATAAGTCCTCAATCAATAGCTTCAATACGGTATCTTGAAGATACTGGTTCGAATCTGACCCAAGATACAAGACTGAGATTTTGACAATTAAATCATAAACAATCAAATTTTAAAAATGTGTGGTAGGCAATAGGCATGAATTCAAGTGCTTCTAGTTTTATTAATAATTTTCCTGCGGCAAAGTCTGAATCGGAGTTTTAAGTTCTACATATAAGCAAACAAAACACGTATTCTGTAACATTTCCTGTTTATTTTATTTCGCAAAGCCCCCGGCGAGAGGTCAATACATGGCAACTTATTGTTAGTTTTGTTGATTGGCATTTTACAGCGCTCCCCATTAGCAAACGATCGTCTAGCCGCAGATCAGAAAAGAGAAAAATGCTGTATCACGGTTGAGCTTTTCTGATCTACAGGAAGGTTTATTGTGAAACGACCCTGTAATTTCTTTTCATGAATAACGTCTTTTTATACCGATATACATTAACCTTTAACGTTTACCTAGTTCAATTAACTCCATCATTATGAATAATGTTATCAGTTTTTTTTTTGTTAGGTATGTTTTGCTTATCATGTTTTCTTGCATAGTTATATTTTGAAAACACGTTATTTCATATAATAAAAAAATTATTTGTATTTGATGAGACCTATATTATATTCAACAGTGCGCGTCTCTTGATTGAAATGATGATGTTGATGAGTTGTGTATGATTGTTTTAAGGTGTTTTCGACACTTTTAAATCGTTTTCATTGTTCAAAAGTGACATTAAAAAAATGTGCGTTTCGGTCCCTATCAGAAGTAAGAAAAATTAACCGTTTTTCTTTGTTTTAATTTGTTTAAATTGGTTTGGTTCATTATACTGTTGATTAAAAAATTTTAATTAAAAATCTACATATAAATTAATCGCTGGGTTTTCAGCTCAAAATAAACAAGGGTCCAAATGGAACAATGTAGTTAAGGGGTTCTTTTCTACACAAAACTGATGGCGGCGCGGCGGCGGTCGGGTTCTATTTGTTGACAGTGTGTAACTAAGTAATTTTTGACCAATTTCTACCAACACCTTTAAATGTTTACCTTTAATTAATTTACGTTTGCCTGGCGAGTGTTTGAAAACACTATATAGCTGTATCACTTGATACTTGATAGTTACCTACATATACCCCATGCCTATAGCTAGGTCAAATGTTGAGGTTCAAAGGATCATGATATATTTTCCTTATCACGTAGGGGTATAAAAAATAGTTAGCGATCTATTCTCAGATCTATCGAATACACACAAAAAAAAATCGTAAAAATCGGTCAAGCCGTTTCGGAGGAGTTTGGTTACGAACACCGTGACAAGAGAATTTTATTTATTAAGACTAGCTGTTCCCGCGAACTACGTTTCGCCATATATAATAATCGTCGAAAAATGCCATATCACCTAGGGATAAAAAAAAAATAATTACAATGGTGCGGATTCTATGTGTGTAATATTATTTGGTCTTGATGTTGACCATCCCGGCGGATGCGCATCTTCAAGCGGACGCGCGTATTTGCTATAACACGCTGCAGAACGACAACTGAGATAGCTCTCACTTCCTCAATTTTCATCTCTTCCAAATTTAAACTCTTCGTCCAAACTCTTAATTTCAGGTAGACCCATAAAAATCTGCTGGGGTCAAGTCAGGTGATCTAGGTGGGCAGGGCAGGATATCTCCAAAGCGACTTATAACTTTCTCCGGAAATAGCTAAAAAAAAACGCTTTAAAAAAACAATACCACTACGTACGCGCGGTGCATATCGGACCACTGCGACATGGCGAATAAACAAACAGCTATCGAATGACACCCCGTTCTCCACTATAGCCCGGCTACCTTCTGATCTATACAAGTTTGAATTTCACGCTGAGACACCCTATACAATCGTGAATTCCTTTACGTACCTTTCCATAAACAATCAGCTGGCAAAGGCACTCACATAATCGACAATTTGTGTATACCTACACACTGACAATATTTTTCAACGATCCAACGAGTCTTAACAACATGGAATAAACGAGAAAAAAAATATCCCCACTTTACATGTAGGGGAGTCAACCTATTTTTTTTTTCAAAATTTATTTTACTCTTATAGACAGGTAGACGGACAGATGGACATGTCGAAACTATAAGGGTTCCTTGTTGACGATGTCAAAGGCGCACGCGTAGTAGTATGAACATTTTCTAAATAATGTCTTTTTTTTACCAGTCCGCGGCAAGGCGGTCAAGCGTTGCGACGAGAGTATTATGGTGTATAATTACTACAAAATGTCATATTGTATGCTCAAAAGGTGTTTCAATTAGATACCTATTCAAAGGTTCGATTTTATTTTGTTTTTTTTTTTCATTACTAACAAATATGATGATACAGAAAGGATAATAATACGACTCACATTTAATCTAAAGTCATTAAAATGCTAAGCAAAAACAGAAAATTATTTTCTGTCGTTTTCAATTTTTTTGTATTTTAGAGATTAAGCTTCAAAATTCTTCCTTCGCCACTTAAAAAAAAACATAAAGGCATAAAAAATCGAAATACAATTTTCAGGAATTTAAAAGCAATGGTACATCCAGGAAAATACACCTCCAAATTGTTATCGCAAAAGTTCTCTTTCGCCCACCGCCAAAAATATAAAAGGAGGTTCTATTCAAATACTTCGACTTTGTAATTTGAATAATTCCGAAGTAGTTACCTACTTTTTGAAGCATCTGGATTGCTGAAGTAAAAAAATCGTTTGAAATATTTGTACTCTGGATAAAAATATTCCAGATCTAAACGGTCTCGGAAGTTTTGTTGCGGAAAAATTTCATTACAATTGTTTATTTTGAGCAATATTCTCTTTATTACTGCCACCTTTTCTGTTATTGGTTTCGTGCGTCGTGTACCTAAGTCCGAAAAGGACTCACGGCTTATAAAAAATATTTCGAAGGTTTATTTGTAATCAATACTGGTCTAATAATATGCTATCGATAGCTTCATCACAACACTGTATTGAGGCATCTGCCTACATCCTGCGTTTAGGACATTTTGAGTTGAGGACATATTACGTTTAAGACATTTTGCGTTTAGGACATTTCGCGTTTAGGACATAACGCATTGATGAATTAGGGCATTCTGCGTAGAGTTCGTTATTTTCAAGTTGATTCATAACTAGATTTGAAATTGGAACATGTATATACTGCGCTTATATTTGAGCTGCGCTTTTGTTATGGCAATCGCATTCTGAAACAGACAAAAAACTGCAGCAGTTTGAAGAAATGACAAAAGTCATGCCATTTGTCCCGTTCTTCCAAAAAGTATCATTTGTATTATATCTCAAAGCACCATATCGCTTCTGTTCTCGCTCCTAAAGTCTTTATGAGGGTCTTTTTGAATTCTTATCATGAAGGAAAGGGAATCCGGAACCGCCCCCGTTAACGTGTACAAATTATTGACAAGGATCTATTTGTTTTATCACACACTACATTCTATGCTTGTTTTTGTATAAACAAAAACAGCTATCGTGCGTAATTTATGGATTTTTACAATTATTATTATTTTAATTTATCAAAACAAATTTTATAGCGTCATCTTGTTTTTAGGTGACGTGGCAATTAAGACCTTAATATTATACTTTAATGTCTGCAATTTCAATTTGGGTGCACAAACAAAATGAGACTTGAATTCAGTTAGGAACAAAACACAAAAGGACATTAATAACAGTGTTTTCTAAATATATATCCTTTCAGTTCAGTAAACAAAATACACATCTTGCTTAATATTCATTTGCTGGTAACATTAGCAGTTACCAGCTCTAGTTATTCCTAACTTATCAACAACTGCTACAATTATGCACAATGCGAACCGACTAAATAATTACGTATTAGTGCTATGCTAGCGCAAACTAATAATGATTTTCGAATAACACTGCACGTTCACCACATCTGTTATGTTAAAGATTTATATAATATAAAGTTCGGTTTGATAGGTACAACGTTCATTTTTTTTGGTATTCAACGTTTCGGGGTACACAGAATGGTTTAAAAATGTTTCGATAATACTTAATCGGATCGAATTATAATTAATTCGTAAAGAGAAATAGACAAAAATAAATTAGATCTTTAAACTATCACTTTCTAAAAGCGTCATGAACATAGAATTCAAATAGGAAAAGGAGAATATCATTAAACTGGAAGGAGGACTAATTAAAAATCTCAAATGCATTGTTGCTTGTTGCTCAGAGACTGTTGAAAAGACAAAAGATTGGCTGACATTGACTTCTAACAACAGAAAAACATGCAAATATTATAAACTTTCTATGCCCGCGATTCTCCAGACAATATTAGACAATTTCATTTTATATTTTATTGCGGAATATACCACCTGTCTGTTACACATGTATATACTGTCTGTCTGTTACAGGCAACACTTATCAGTTAGTTTAATCCTCTTAACGGTAACGTCGATTCGCTTAATATAGATACAAAGTAAATATTTGGAATAGGTCCGAGAAATAAATAACTAAGCCAAGGAAATTGCACGTCGCGTTGAACAATAACGTTCAAACAGCGTGAACTAGTAGCATATTGCAGTTATAATTAAATGTATTTGTTGTAATTGCACGTCGCGTTGAACAATAACGTTCAAACAGCGTGAACTAGTAGCATATTGCAGTTATAATTAAATGTATTTGTTGTAATTGCACGTCGCGTTGAACAATAACGTTCAAACAGCGTGAACTAGTAGCATATTGCAGTTATAATTAAATGTATTTGTTGTAATTGCACGTCGCGTTGAACAATAACGTTCAAACAGCGTGAACTAGTAGCATATTGCAGTTATAATTAAATGTATTTGTTGTAATTGCACGTCGCGTTGAACAATAACGTTCAAACAGCGTGAACTAGTAGCATATTGCAGTTATAATTAAATGTATTTGTTGTAATTGCACGTCGCGTTGAACAATAACGTTCAAACAGCGTGAACTAGTAGCATATTGCAGTTATAATTAAATGTATTTGTTGTAATTGCACGTCGCGTTGAACAATAACGTTCAAACAGCGTGAACTAGTAGCATATTGCAGTTATAATTAAATGTATTTGTTATTGTTGGTGTTTCTCACTCCTTTGATGCAGTACTATGTGTACTCTGACCTACAATTGATATAGCCCTCATTCGCCATGTCCATGGACGATAGCAAAACTGCCATGAAAGACAGCAAAAATATAAAACATCTTCCCCTCAGTGCTTTGGAACGGAGATGGTTAAATTAAAAGTACGTCTAAAGAGCTAATATCTAAGTCCAATACAGCGAGAACGCGCATGCTTTGGTAACGTCAGTGGCAGCAGTGGAAATGAACGGCGATTTTGACCCAGAATTTTTTTTTATTTATTTATTTTTCAATACCGAAACACTTAAACATACATGACATGAATAACACCTTAACTCTGCTTCTGGTCTCTTTTTGTTCGTGTCAATAAATCATCGGACTAGGCGAGCGAGGTAACGGAGAGAAGGTAGGTCAAATACCTACCTTCTCTCCGTTACACATAATTATTATCTCCCACGCAATATTTAAACTTTGTTCAGATTGTCTGCCTTAAAAAATATCGGTCTTGGATGACTAATAATAATATTTTAATAAAACCATCTGCCTCTGAAGCGTCGATGGCGTAGTGCGTATAAGGCCGTCGCCTTCCAATCGGGAGGTAGCGGTTCGAACCCCGCCACGTACTAATGTGTTTTTAAATTTTGAATTCATATCATGTAGTTCCGTTTATTCGACGCTTTTACGGTGAAGAAAAACATCGTGAGGAAACCTTAGGTAGGCTCGAGCCTTTCGATAGGGACGTATATAAGCTGTTGATGATGATAAAAATTTCGAATAAATTTTACAACTTCTCTATTGCCCTATTTGTAGTCCTTATAATTTGTCTGTTTAAAATAGTTCAACTATCATCAAGAATACTTTGAATCGAGTTTTTAAAGAATTTAGTGACAAAACACGCAAGTATCTATTGACATCACTTGCAACTTAACTGTTTTCGTCCAACTTTAATGTATTTTGCAGCCAGCACAGCTCAAGCGTCCGCACAGATGCTTGGAAACGGTTTACCATAACCAAATGCCTTGCTTGACGCAGCTAAACTTTCTGCTCCAACTCTGTCTGCAAAGTAGATGTTAATGTTTTTATGATACGTCTCAAGTTGACAAATAGTATTTATATTACGCTACAAGAAACACCTCCTATGTGTCACTGTCATGATCATGATATATACTCAAATCAAACTTTAGTATAAAAGAAATAAACAAATTAACAGTAGCACTTGTGTATTTGGCTTATTTTTATATCAATATCAAGAAAAAATGTTATAGAATACATCACTGTCAAACCATCGATACCATCAAAAAGACCCTTTCCCGTTCAAAGGTTGCGCCTTCAAATAGAGCTTTTATGAATAATCGATAGGCCCAAATTAAGTGGTCATTAAATAAAGGGTAACCGAAGATCGTAACGTCGATAACCATTTTGAGGTCGTTGAGGCAAATCTCGAGTCGATAGGGTCGCTTGGACTGACAGTGGAGAGGGGCCATAAATCTGTGCGCCAAAACCGCGAAATGTCAACCGTCCTCCGTGAAAGGTTAATATACTTTACCTATAAAAAACGGAACGATATTGAATTTAATAGGGAAAGAACAAAAGCTGAACCTTGTCTTTATGAAGTGTCATATATTTACATAGTTTCTCGTGTCTTTATGAAGTTTCATAATTATACTTACATAGTTTCTCGTTTTATGTATTCATATATCTATCTGAATCCAATTTAATATTGTGATTATAAAGTTATTATATCATCGGAGTCACATTGCTTTAATATCATCGGCTCAACAAAATTAAAATTCATTAATACAAATGCCCTAATTAGCAAAGAAAATAAATCATCAACACATTTTTTTATTTCACATAAAAATACGAATATGTATAAGATTTACGATGACCATTTGCAGACTTCTTCAGTGAGTCCACTAAACCACGTTTAATTTTTTATTGACTTGTGACTAAAAATACAAAAATAGCTTTTGTGTTTTACTAACATTTTGCTTATAGACATGGAATTGTAAGTTATTTTTCTCATTTTTATAGTTGCCGATCTTGTGTTGGCAACTTAGAGATTTCGTAAAATACATATAATTACAAATTTAATAGGGGTAACAAAGGGCCATAAATATTAGTAAACTTTAAATTATGTATAATCAATAATCTGCAAATTAATGTCATCGAAGAATTTCAAAAATAATACAAAATGTAATCGTATATTCATGAAATTATCTAGGCGGTTGTAAATAATTATTTCAAGAAACGGGCACAGAGACAGGACAGTAGAGTTCCCAACAAACAAAAATTCCTCTTATAGTGGCTTTTATTGCCAAAAAAATTATTCTTATAAGAACCGTATTATCGCTAATAAGGGTGCGTTTGGGCACAAAATATAAGGACAATAACCTTATACTCCCCTTTTAGTTGCTTTATTGTAAGCTTTTTTATCTTATACGTGCTTTATTTTGGCAAGCAACAAGGGAGTTTAACTTATAATGGCAAAAGAAAAGCTCTTAAAAGTCTCATTCACTTATAAGAAACATATTGAAAGCATAAATAAGAGCGATCACCCTTATACGTGTTTTATTATTGTTGGAAATAAGTAAGTAAAACTTATAACAACAAAACCAAGGTTCTTAAAAAGCCGTTGGCCCTTATAACCGTGTACTTAGACTCTGCAATAAGTGTTTTTGCAAGTGATTTTATATTTTTGCAACAGTATTGGTGTAAAAAATATAAGGCGTCATTTATTTTAGTGAAAAAAAAACGGTAAGTTATTATTTTACGTAGGTAGTTTATGTGAATATGTATCTGCTTGTTTATAGTAAAAACTGTGTGGGAATTCAAATGCATGATAAAATGTGGTACGTAGTGAGCTGTATTATCAACGCGCTCTTGAATTTAAGCCATTTTGTGCTACAAATGTGGTTAATTATTTAGTAATGTTTTAAACAAAACTATTATAAGAGCAAAAGCAATTCGCACAACGTCTATAAGAAATCTATGAGTGTGACAACTTTATAATGGCAACATTTATTGCTTATGCTATGGCCATTTTACATATCGTTAGGATTCCTTTCTCACAAGTAAAATCCCGTACCGAGCAATAAACTTAAATTTTGTTTGTTCGCAGATTTTAAAATGACAGTATTCAAGGATGTTGGCACATAATTCCTAACTAACTCAACAACCCAGTTGTGATAGAAAAAACCTAGAGATAGCTCTCATCTCAAATCAGGCATCATCAATAGGTTATGTTCAAACATGATTTCTTGTGAGCCCACCAACCATTTCGCGGGCTGACTGAAAGATCACTAATGTCAGCGGAGGGTCCTTAAACCCACAAATACAGAATCAACGTTTCTTTATATAATACCCGATTTGAGAGTTACTCTTCCTCTATAAGGATTTTAAAATTCGGCTGCATGACATCTATAAAAGAACATTAAATGATGGCTTTAATAAAAATACGTGATTCTCAAATTAGTTGTTTTATTTTATAAATATTAATCAATCTAGACTTGCAAGTAATGTCCAGTACCAATTTCAGTAATGCATATTTCTACTTTGTTTTCAGCAATATTTTTAATAAATCACTTAAAGGGTAATAATGAATTTTACTGCCCAGTCTCTGATAACACTACGAATATCAACCTTATTTAACCTTAAAAAATATGCCTATATCACTATCACTATCGCTACAATTATATTCTTCCTCACTACTTTCCTGTTCATTGTCATATTTCATAAAACAATCCTCTACGGAACCACTGACTGATTCGTCGGTATCAGTTTGGTAATTTAAAAGGGAGTAGGGGTGATAGATGTACTGCTCACAACCATGTTTTCGAATGTTTTTTTACTTTTCTTCTGTAACCACCACTCCTCTTAAAATTCTTCCAGTCTTTTAAATCCATTTCTTAAATAGAAGCTTAAAACTCCATAATCGATTCACTCTGCTGCACTTTCAAAATGGTGAATCTAGTTGTGTAAAACAATTTAATGTAACCATATACAGAATAATGTCTTTATAATTACTATATAAGTGAATAAGGATTGCTTTCATTCTTGTAAAGACCATATTAAATGCTGTAATACGCTTTCAACTTATTGGAGCATTTTATAAGATGTGTATCCACATCTTATAAAATGCTCCAATAAGTTGAAAAGCCTAATAATTATCTTTACTACGTACTTTTATAAGAATAATTAAAATATATAAGCCATATTAAAAGTCTTTATACGGCTTTAAATATTATACTGCTAAAAAGCAATATAACTAGCCTCTATAAGAAGAACATATTTTGAACCCTTATTGTAGCCATATTAATTGGATTTATTAACGTTTACCTAGCCAAGATATAAGAATAAAGGTAATATTAGCCAAATCTTCTGATAAAGTGCTATTATAAGGTGCATCGACATAATGAATGCCCTTATAAAACAACCATAAGAGTTGAGACCTTATAGATTTAATTTTATAAGCTTAGCTTGTTTGTTGGGTTTTGCATTTGTTGTACAATTGTTCCTCGAGTTGCCTGTTGTAGATATGTTAAGTCACGTACAAATATGATCGGCTTTATTAATGCCTTTGATATTGCAATGAATAAGATTATTTGTGAAATAGGTAATTATTTTTATATGTAAGTAATACAGACGCACAGCGATGAACAACGATAGTTATCTTCCTAATATGGGTTACATTGTTTGGTATAAAACAATTATGTAAGTTGTTGGTTCTATAATAAATAAATATTTCGTATCTATTATATTATTAAAATTAAAAATATTTATGAAAATATATATTTATATTAATAAAATTTTAATTTTATTTTTATATGTATCTAGCCTTGCCTGCGAACTTCGTTTCGCCATAACAATAATTGTGGAAAAAAAATCTGAAGAGGGCCATCTTCTCAGACCTACCTAATATACACAAATAAATTCATAAAAATTGGTCAAGCCGTTTCGGAGGAGTTCGATAGCAAACATTGTGACCGGTTCATGAGTACCAGGCGCAAATACGTGAATAACTTCGGAAAAAACATGAAACACGTTCGACGTACCTATAAAATTTAAGGGTTCCCCTCGATTTTCATGGGATCCCATCATTAGATCCTGACTCTGGTGATCTTGGAACCTCCCCAGGAGTATACTCTATAGAATACAAAAAAAATGTTGAAAATCGGTCCACAATTGGCGGAGTAATCGCGTAGCATACACACAAAACACGTTGGACACACCTAAAATTTAAGGTTTATCCTCGATTTTTATGGGATCCCATCATCAAACCCTGACTTTGGTAAAATTGCGACCACTCCAGGAGTATACTCTATCGAATACAGAAAGAGTTTTGGAAATCGCTCCACAATTGAACACACAAAAAAACATACGTATCCATTTGAGAACCTCCTCCTTTTTTGAAGTCGGTTAAAAAAAGAAATTATTAATTGTAAAAACCAAATACATCATTCAACTTTATCAAGCTGTCATCTCAATTAATCAGAATTTGCATATTATATTATTTTAACGAAAGATTTAAAACAGGGCTATACTTCAAGAATAATTATTTTATTATTTTTTTAAAGGGTATTTTCGTGACACGTTGTATAATTAAGAATTGAACGAACTTACCTTGTGAAGTTCGATTCCAATTATACGAGCATCACGTAGAAGATGATTACCATAGTTTACATGCAGCAGTACGTAGTATGGTGCCGTTCTTATCACACTGTTTAAAGATATAAATACAACAAAAAAAAGTTTTGTCTACCTCACTCTCGCCACACCTCGGTCGCTTGGTCGGCCTGTGAACGCCATTAATTTTAGAGTCCATTGAAATCAAATTTTTCAAGTAAGGGTACTCAGAGAACGTATTGAAACTGGGCTGGGTGGGAGTATGGTAATCATCTTCTACATGATGCTCGTATAATTGGAATCGAACTTCACAAGGTAAGTTCGTTCAATTCTTAATTATACTTTGCATCCCTCCGAAGATGATTACCATAGTTTACATGCAGATGTTTAGAGCTTTATAAAAAATTTGATTTGATCCATCACTTATGTATAACATTGTGTTTTAAAACAATTACATACATACTTTAATTAATATGATAACAATGAACATGATAGTAGTCAACATGAATTCCATGTATTTATGCTTATAATATAGAGTTCGCAAAAACGTCATATTCTCAATTATTATATTTTAGGAAACATTAGAAGTGTCACTCCAGTGCAGCATAACGAACCATTTGTAGTTTGAC
Organism: Schoenobius gigantellus; assembly: GCA_963935595.1. Classification (NCBI taxonomy): domain Eukaryota; kingdom Metazoa; phylum Arthropoda; class Insecta; order Lepidoptera; family Crambidae; genus Schoenobius; species Schoenobius gigantellus. The sequence continues at coordinate 22,252,759 of OZ012553.1, read as the reverse complement.
TCCTGCAGGTCTATTACCGATCTCATGGTTTTCAAATGATATTATAAAATCCTAGTGCAAATCGTCAGATTTTTGATCATTCGTTCATTATATCGTTATAACATCATTTAAATTATGCCATAGTGATGATATCATTGGAGATCGGTAGTACCAAATAAAGCATTTCATGACTTTCTTATCTCAAAATTTATACCATGTCATACAATGAAAGATCCATAATAGGCCTGCTGAAATGTGCGCACGACCAAGTTGTCGCATGCCGTGTGCTGAGTGAAGACAAATTTCACCGCTCCCCAGTAAAAGAAATCTAATGGATTTAAATCTGGGGAACGGGCTGGCCACGAGATAGTACCAGATCGTCCTATCCATCTGCCTGGGTATTCCTCATCGAGATATTCTCTTACTGAGCTGGCATAATGAGCTGGGCAACCATCTTGTTGAAACCACATATCTCTTAGAATGTTAAGTGGCACATCTTCCAGTAGATTTGGTAAATCATTTTGTAAAAAATGTAAATAAACCTTACTAGTCAAGGCGTCTGGCAGCTCAAAAGGACCTATTATTTGTCCATTTAAAATTCCGGTCCACATATTCACTTTAAATCGATGTTGTGATCTATCTCGCCTCATCAAATGAGGATTTTCGATATGCCACTCGTGTAAGTTGTGTAGGTTCATGTAACCATCTTTTTTAAATGTCGACTCATCTGACCACAAAATTTTTTCGAAGAATCGCGGAACACGGGGTCGATGGTCCCGGGGTAGTAGAGCTTGTACTCGCTGTACGTGGTACGGGTGTAGCTGATTTCTTTGCAAAATCCGATGGGCTGTACTTTTGGGTACTCCTGTGCTTCTCTCTATTCCACGTACAGAAATACTCCGATCTTGTACTTGGTTCGGCAGTCGGCCCATTGAGAAGAGTAATCGGTGCACATTTGTAAAGACTCGATGATCCGGAAAATGAGCTGCATTTGGGTACCTCTCACGATAAAGTCTAGCTGCAGCGTTGGCATTGCATCTACATTCCCCATAAATTAAATGCATGTTGGCGTATTCTTGTGTCGTGTACGCAAACATGGTGGCACTACACAATTACACGATCAACGATAAGTAGTCCGGAGCAAAGCAAAGGTCGTCGGTAGAGAAACTAAACAGTCCGAATCCAAATCACAAGCAATCAAGTCCAATAAACGAAGCAGAAAGTGGTAAGCACAAAATCAACACGAACGAATACAAAAAGATGCGCAGTAAGCGAAGGAGCGAAACGTACTGATGTGTATGTTTGTGCGTTAGCGAATAATTGGCGTCACTATCTGTCTCACTTCCACTTCGTAAAATAGTCATTTTACGTAGTGGATGTGAGACTCGCCGTCTCTGTCACGTTAGCGTCACTATCTGTCTCGCTCATACTTCGAATCTCTCCGTCTCTGTCACGTTAGCGTCACTATCTGTCTCTCTCACACTTCGTAAAATGACTCTCCCGGTCACACTCAAACTAGCATGTTAAAGTTACAGCCTTAAAGCAAACCATGGGTACATTAGAATAAATTTTAAGTACGTAAGAAAAATGTGTTCAAAACTGCCTGTTTTTGGAAAAAAAATTATTGTCTGCAATCGTAGAACTTATCTACCAAGTATCATACCATTTTGGAATCCTTATTAAATGCGCCAACTTTTGCAGTTACTTGCCAAACTCGTATAGTACATTTTCTTTTCAGTACAGCTTGTTAAAGCTATGCGAAAAATTAATTTTGAATATTTAATTTAGATAAAAATGGCATATTCTTCTAATTTGGAGCAGCTGGCTTTAAATTTTAGATTAGAGTATACAGAAACATTATTCAGGATTACAAAACAAAAGAAAATGTTTAGAAAAGTCAAGATTTGTAGCAACAAGAGTGAAAAAACCGTCACAGGGTGTAAATTATATCGATTTTTTTAAATGTTAGATTTTTTTTTAAATAGGTGACTTAGATTTTTTAAATATTTTTCTGATAACATATATGAGTTAGTCTACCGCCTGCTTTCGGCTTGACGTCGGCTTCTGGGACACCCTGTATATGTTATGCCAGACATAGGGTAGTCTAGTATTTGGTAGGTTTCCAGGTCTAGTGTTTTATTCAGTCAACTATTTATATAAATATACATTCATTATCAATTATTACATTAAACACAGTTTGCATTCGGTCATCCGAAGCTATAGCGAATAATGGCATTTAAAAGATAAATCACGCAAGCTTATATTTTCATAGGGGTAAAAAAAACTTATTTTTTTGTCAATTTTAACCAATTAAGAACAAAAATAGAGCTCCACGTAAGATTATATTTTGGTATGGGAGGTTTTAGCTTATTAGCTCCTTTTAAAAGAAACTGATAACTATATAATAGTTGATACCAATGTATCTAACCGCAGCGATAATGCTGACCTTTCCGCAATCAAAGGAAGAAATTGGAAGTTAGTCAAGTACGACTAACTTCCAATTGAAAAAAAAATTAATTAACTGTGTCATTGTGTCACATTATTTTTATTATTAGCTTGACAAAACTCCGAAAAGTCATGAAAGAAGAGTTAAGTATATTGATTCAGTGCCAATCTTACTTGTAAGCGAAGCCATAAGTTAATCTAAAGAGATATTTGAAGCACCTGACTTTATCAGAGCTTGCTGAAATAATCTCGCTGTTTTTAAATCATTAGAAGTGAATATTAAATTCGAACACGAATAATATTTAAATTATTTTCTACTGTTCCCAATTTTAAAATTTTTTTGAATCACTAGAATTCAGTGATGTCATTAGAAACAAGTTCTACATGAGATACCGTTTCACACAAAAATAAAAAATAAAAGCCGGTACGCAATAATATGGCAATAACCATTTACGTATATAAATTACTAATTTAAAAAACCAGCGATGAATCGCAATAAAACGAAACATTTTTGTTACGTATATTCTAGTAGTAGAAATCAAAAAGGAGTGGAAATGGCAAAATTGACGGAATGAATATTCAAAAATTAGTATATTTGGAAATATGCATTCGAAACTTACGATTTCGAATGCGAATTTGAATTCGATTGTTTCAAAAATGCGTCTTCCGCGAGTGCGAGTGAGCTTCGAAATAAGAATAAAGCAATAATTTATTCTACTCAAATGTAATGATTTGTGCAACAGTAATTTTTATAATACATTAATTAATAATTTTTATAGTATCAAAATGCATCCAATATGTTGTGCATCTACCTTGATAGTCCCTTCTACTCTTAAGTGGACTGGCAAAAATGCCTAATGGCATTAAGCCCGCATTAAGGTATTCTATTTACATAATGTATTAAATAAATCAATAAATAATTTTATAGACGGGGGCCACGGCTGTCATGGCCAGCATGAGACAACAATGCCTTCGGTTTTGTCTAGTTAAATTTTTTGGAGTTATTTAGTAATGAGACAAAATAGAGGAAATACATAGAATGTTAACTGTGCCAATCAAAGGTGAACCCATCAATTTTACGAGTATTTTTCAGTTTTAAGAAGTTGAACAGCCTTTTCTTTTATTCGTAATTTCTATTCCTTAAGTAAAGACAATTTCATGTTTATTGTATAAAATACAAATCCTAAAAATTTCACTATCTACTGGGTATGGTTTAACTTATGTACCAGTTTATTAAGAATCCCAATAATTCTAAAAAGTTTGTTGTGGCAGTGACATTGTCGATACACAGATCGATAGTTCGAAGTGATATGATACGAGCGAAAATCATCTATCTAGCATACGGGTTTTGAAAATGCTGTGAACACGATTGTACACAAATCAAACAGAAGAACGTTAAGTTCAAATAAAATCGAAAGTCACTAGAATTTCGATATTTTTCCATCTTCTATATCTATTGACACTTAAAAGTAAGGATCTTAGAGTTGTAGCCATATAATCACTTTATTATTATGTTTAATACTGTATGGTAATATCCCATTTTAAGTGAGGAACATCAATGTATTTATTTAAACTTTAAGTTTTATATAAATCTGTGTCTACCATTCGGATTAAAATTGGAGAAAAATATTTGGTCGTTGCATGGACTGCAAGATGAAATAAAACCACATTGAACTAGTTCGAATACACTCGTCAATAATTTCAGTTTAGTTTCTTTTTGTGTACACCACTTATTTTGTGGTAAACTTTGTTGTAAGGGGTTTTTCTTAAGGGCCCACCATCCGCGCGAGCCCGAGCTAGTTTAGGTAAATTTCTCTAGTCTCTGTTTGTGTGCGTCGCTCACGCACACAAGCGAACTCGGTCGCGCAATCGGTACGGCCGCCTAGCAAAATATCGTAGATGTTAATTTTGAATTTAATAGGTGTTTATTATTTACTGTGTTATACCATAAGAATAACTAATAATACGAGTATAGAAGCGAAACTCCCGGCCGTCGAGCGCTCAAGGCCACGTTATTTACCTACCGTTTGATTTCCGTTGAACGGAATCGCCAGTCAAGGCGCGCACCGTGTGTTTCAGGTACCTTGTGAATGTTTTCCTATTGATTATATGATTAAGCTTTTTATAAGAATGCGTATTTACTGCGCGTTGAAGTTTAATAACCGAATCTTCAAATCATCTACAAAAACGCCATCTTTTATAAATATCAGACATTTGTAAATATTTTTGTTGAATTGAAACCTTTTAAATAAAAATGATTGAATACTTTAAAATTATTTTTATTATACCTACCCGAGATACAGATACCGTTTTATTCGTAATATTCATTACATGTCAAAGCTAAAACAATATAATGTATCGAATTTCTAAAGCTGTCATTGTAGTGCAATTTTGAAACTCTGTAAGTATGGGATTTTTTTTTGTCAAGTCGGGAATAATTTGAATTATGAGAAACTTTGGTACTGCTATACATACATATATCATTTTATCGACCTTTGTCACTGTTCCATATAAAATTTAAATACAATCAATACTTGATAAAATTATGAAACAACAGTTTTTTTTAAGTGAAATTGTTGGTCTGATAGAAAAAAGTGAGCTTAGGTTTTATCCATTAGTACATTCATAACTTCAACTGTTGGACTATAAACGTAGGTACGATACCTAAATTACAAACCATTTTTGTACATCGAAATTCGAAACATTTTAATGATTTTGTTCTCGAAGTGTAGAGATTAAGCTCAATTAATCAAAAATAGGCAGGTTACTACGGAAAAGGTTACGGTTAAAAATACTACGGAATCAAAAAAACTAAAAATGTGCGTACTATTTCTAAAGATAGTCGCTCGCTCGCTACACTTGAAGTACAAAATCAATAAGACTCGGTGTATGCTCAGTTTCTCGTTTAATGTAAAATATGGAGGTACCGATATAAAAAATATTGTAGTGGTAACCATACGTCCATGTGGTGACCCTAGCGGCGTCCGCAGACTACTGCGGGGCGTTACAGGGGGAAGGGCGCTGTAGGCATGCAAATGGCGGCATTTGGCGCACCCACAAAGGAGATTCGCTTCTATACTCGTATTATTAGTTATTCTTATGGTTATACTATAGTAAATACAGGGATGTGCTTGATCAACTTTTATTTTTACAAGCTTTTATTTAGCTTGCACTGTATGTATAATGTACATTTGACCACTCCTCGGTTTTCGATTGGGCTGAAATTTTCCACATAATAATATGTATATCGTGACAATGCAATATTATGATAACATGGAGCTGATCTGATGAAGGAACTGGACGGTGGCCATAGGAACTCCGTAATAAAACGACGCAACCCCATCGAGTTGAGGCTCGTTTGATTCGGATTGACGAGTACTTTGATCCTATATGCTAACCAGGATCTGATGCTGGAGCTGGAAGGTGGCCATAGGAACTCTGCAATAAAACGACAAAACCCCATCGAGTTTAGACTCGTTTGATTCGTATTGATCAGTACTTTGGTCCTATGTGGTAACCAGGGTCTGATGCTGGAGCTGGAAGGTAGCCATAGGAACTCCGCAATAAAACGACACAACCCCATCGAGTTTAGGCTCGTTTGATTCGTATTGACGAGTACTTTAGTCCTATATGTTAACCAGGGTCTGATGCTGGAGCTGGGAGGTGGCCATAGGAACTCCGCAATAAAACGACGCAACCCTATCGAGTTTGGGCTCGTTTGCTTCGTAATGACGAGTACTTTGGTCCTATATGGTAACCAGGGTCTGATGCTGGAGCTGGAAGGTGGCCATAGGACCTCCGCAATAAAACGACATAACCCTATCGAGTTTGGGCTCGTTTGATTCGTAATGACGAGGACTTTGGTTCTATATGGTAACCAGGGTCTGGTGCTGGAGCTGGTAGGTGGCCATAGGAACTTCGCAATAAAACGACACAACCCCATTGAGTTTGTGCTCGTTTGATTCGTATTGACCAGTACTTTGGTCCTATATGATAACCAGGGTCTGATGCTGGAGTTGGAATGTGGCCATAGGACCTCCGCAATAAAACGACATAACCCTATCGAGTTTGGGCTCGTTTGATTCGTATTGACGAGTACTTTGATCTTATATGGTAACCAGGGTGTAATGCTGGAACTAGAAGGTGGCAATAGGAACTTTGCAATTAAACGACACAAGCCCATCGAGTTTTGGGCTCGTTTGTTTCGTAATGACGAGTACTTTGGTCGAGTTTCGTAATGGCGGCCATGCGGTTACAAAATGATAAAATATAAAATAATAGTAAAAAGATTAAAAAAAACGTCGCCCCACACTAGGATTTTATTTTAAAGCCCTAATAAGACGAAAATAAATTTTAATTTATTGCATGATACATCTAATATATAAAATTCTCGTGTCACAGTGTTTGTTACCAAACTCCTCCGAAGCGGCTTGACCGATTTTTATGAATTTTTATGTGTATGTTTGGTGGGTCTGAGAATAGGTCGTAAACTATTTTTTATAATGGCGAAACATAGTTTGCCGGCACAGCTAGTCTAATATATAAAATTCTCGTGTCACAGTGTTTGTTACCAAACTCTTCCGAAACGGCTTGACCGATCTTTATGAATTTTTTTGTGTATATTCAGTAGGTCTGAGAATAAGTCGTAAACTATTTTTTGTTATGGCGAAACGTAAGTTCGCCGTTATTATGGCGAAACGTAGTTCGCCGGCACAGCTAGTTTTTAATAAAATATAAAAGCTTGTCGCAAGATTTACCTATTTTATAAAAAACAAATATTTTTTTCTTAGAATTACCAATATTTATTTATTTAAGGCTTACCAAGTAAATACATACGGGCAAGGTACTTAAACAGTTTTTTTAATGGAGGGTCTGGCAAATGACCTCCTCCCGCCTGATGTTAAGCGGTGAAAGAGGCCCAAATGAGTTGACAGATAGAGGACATCCACTATCCAACCTGCCCGCCCCTTGCCGGCCTAAAAGATGTTTTTCACACCTCTTTTGAAGGAACCCATGTTGTAGAATGGAGGAAACACGTGCGCAGGTAGAGAATTCCAAGTGTGGGATGAACGACAGAAGACTTACCGGAGGGGGACTCTGTACCCAGGTCGTGTGCTTGGGTACCTCCGTCTTAACTAATTCTGCCGCAAAGCAGCAGTGCTTGCATTGCTGTGTTCCGATTTGAAGGGTAAGATATGGCACTGAAATTACTGGGTACCGTGACTTCCTAAATGCATCCTTTAAAACACAAAGAATCATTCGATTTTTTTATTTCCAAATTCCTTTCTATACTGGTTTGTTGTTCGATAGACTGGCGAAATATTTTTGGAATTCTTACTTTTCTCGGATAAGTTAAGTTTATTCGAATATGGACGTCGCGTCCGCACTCAAAAGGCTCCGAAGAGAAAAATAAACAAAATTCAAAGAGAGGGACAATCTGTGACAAATCGTTACATGCATGATAATGCAATTGAAATGCAATTATGTATATTACTACATGTTTTAAGTCGTTCATGTAGGCTCTGCCATTTATTTGTCATAGGTATAGGACAAGCTTTTCGTAGATTTTATATTCGATCCAATTTCCATTTGTTGGAAGATCAATGAGTTAGATACAACAACGGCTGCAATGAATTTCACAATTTGCGAGAAAATACGACAAATAGATACGATTTTCTTCAGTGTTAAATTTTGAATTTGATAATTTCAACGAATAATATTTTGTGCTTTTTTGGACTGATATTTATTTGGGTTGGCGTAAACTCGCTCACCCGCGGGACAGTTTCCACAGAGGGGAACATCACGGGAAAAAATTTGTAAACTCTACGCAAATGTTAAATTCCATTTGTTTAGGTACTGAAACAAGGACTTCAAAATAAAATATGATACTGTTGTCATTTCGAATGTAGATCAAACATTTTCACTGGATCACTCAAAGTACGCTGCAGCCGCTAATGATATTTATTTAAAATGTTTCAAAAACAAATGATACTAAGAAAATATTGTTTTAAACATAACAGTTTTAGTAATAATCAGTACAAGACAGTATTTTTCGTTAATTTGTAGTATGTAGCAATTTATATTACCAGGCGCATCGAAATACGAGTATAAGGTATTTCAAGAAATTGTGTTGTAACTGTCAACAGGAGGAGTGTTCAGACCACCAAACTGAACAATTTGATCATAATTTTATTATGAGACCAATTCTAAAATGTCATATATAAATCATTTGCTTCATACTTAACCTAAAGACCTATTTATTACTCGACGTAAATGGGGTAGCTTATTTCAGAGTTAGAAATCAATACATTTTGTCACTCTTGCCATCTGCCTCCTTACACATTATGACGTTATGTTATACAGGGCGTCCCAAGACTATGGGACATGAAGGGAAAGTACCTTAAATATCGTAGATAGGATATTTTGCTGAAATAAGACTTTATGTTATTTTTAAAAGTTAGTAATACTGCATTCAAAGATTTTCTAAAAATTATCTGCTTCGTCTGGGAATCGAACCGGCTTAAATGTGTAACAAAACACCCGTATTTTTATGATGCCAATCGAAAGAATGGACAAAAAACAATAAGTCCTCTTAAGAAACATTGTATCTTAAAAGAAAGGAATAACGTAAAATGTTTGATTCAAAATTCAAATGCATCCCCTTTAAGCTAGACAGAAGGCAAGAAAAAGAATGTTGTTCTTAAATTTGAAATTGGTACAATTTGAGAGTGTTTGTGTTTCGGATTTTTATCTGTTTAGTCTTCATTCACTTGCACGCGTGTTATTATGTTAATTTAGATTACTTATGGTACAGATTAGATAATACTTACTACATAACTTATGGGGATACGTGAAAAATTTGCTATACAAAAAGCAATATATATAATAATTTGCTAGACAACGTGGGCGAATTACAAACAGAATTGAGCCATATCATGTGGAGTATTCACCATAATATGATAAAAAATCAACAGGCAGTGAACTTGTTAAAAGATTGACGATTTGCATAAGACAAGAAGGATCACATTTTGAGCATTTAATTAATTAATTTACAAAAAATACTCGATTGACTTCGGCGGTTTCAAGTATGTTTTTAATTTGATTAAAACGATTAATAAAACGTTATTCCTTTCTTTTAAGATACTATGTTACTTAAGAGGATTTATTATTTTTTGTCCATTCTTTCGATTGGCATCATAAAAATACGGGTGATTTTTTTTCCACATTTAAGTCGGTTCGATTCCCAGATGAAGCAAGAAATTTTTAGAAATTCTTGGAATGCAGTATTTCTAACTTTTAAAAATAACATAATGTCTTCTTCCAGCAAAATATCCCTCAATTCATGACCCATAGTCTTGGGACGCCCTGTATAGTAGGTACCCGGAGTGAATGAAAGTTGTTCAAAATAATGGTCTGAACAAACTCTAAATATCTGTACAACTTTTTTTGAACACCTTATATAAAATTGAAACACAACCGCAATAATTATACTCGTATGCATTCATTTCAATGAAGTACATTTTTGGTACCATTGATACTATGCAGTCTACCAGTGTTTAGTTATTCACGTTATAGGTTATTATTGATATTGCTCACGTGTCATTCGTTCCAAATAATATGTTAATTCATATTAAAAGCTATAATAATAATTGTAAAATGATTGATCGTGTGAATTAAGTTCATAAGCACGGTATTAACATTAGCGCGAACGCACCGACGTAAAACCTAATTACAGAACTGATCCATCAATATGTCCAGTTCCAGTTATTTTGGTGGTTATTTTCAGCGCGCTAATTATTATAGCCTTGTTCAGTTTGGTGGTCTGAAAATACCAGTAAATAGCAGCAGGAACTAAGCAGCTCATCATCATAGCTCATATAGGTACGTCCCCACCGACGGGCTCAAGCCTACCCTAAGTTAGGGTGTTTAGGCCTTAGTCAACCACGCTGGCCCAGTGCGGATTCGACTTCACATACACCTTTAAATTTCTTCGCAGACGTATAGAAGTTGCCTAATAATGTTTTTTATCACCGTAAGAGCGTCGGATAAATAAACATATGAAATTCGAAAAACTACAAACACATTGGTACATGGCAGGATCGAGCCGCGGACCTCCAGATTTGAAGGCCAATGCTGTGTCCAAAGCGCCACCGATGACGAAGCAATTATTCGCCTTTAATACTGATTGAGCTCTCCAGAATACAAATTACAAATATTTTGTAAGAATGCTTTTGCGAGAGTTGTCACACTGCTCCCTGTCCCAGCTCAGACAGTGAGAGAGTAAAGAGGATTATTTAAAATAAAAGAATATATGAGAGAAAAGAAATATTTATTACTAGCTTTCCACTAGCGGCTTCGCCCGCCTTATTATTATTTTCCCGTGGGAATTTTATATTTTCCCGTAGGAAACATTTTGTAGCCTATATAGAAGACTGTTATTAATATTTAGGAGCTCGGATAATAAATATCACAGAAATTACAACATACATTACAATATAATGAAATATAAACAAATTCTTTGTAGAAATAAATACGTGAGTAAGCGTAGTAAATAAATACGTAGTATTAATAAAAAGGCAAGGGTTGTTAGGCCTTATTTGGTGTAGTTGGAGAGAATGCGGCAAAATAAAATTGTTTACCGCAACTCACAACCTTTGACTATATACTTATCTATAGGAATCAAAGCTCACAACTTCTTGGCTCGTCGACGCCCAAAGAGCTGTTAAGCTCGGCATAGAAAATGCTGACCTTCAACCGGAACGGCAAGTAGAGAAATAGATCCCGAGGTATCTGCGTGCGTTGTCTTAAGATCCGTTTAGATGTCGTCAAATATCTGAGTTGAAGTAAACGAAGATGTAGAAACAACGTAGAAGTAAGATACGTGACGTGACGTAATGTGACGATCCATATGACGTGTGACTTGACTGTGACTACTTAACTTGACACTATTTAACTTAACTTGAGATGACTACTTGAATTGACTTGAGACTTAAATTGAGACAATTTGACTTAAGAGGACTGTGAAGTACCAATTCATGGCCTGAGTATGCACTTTAAAAAATGCAGTTTGTTGCACACCACTTAGAGTTGAAAGTCCCAGGCAAGTGCCTACATTTCTTATTGAAATATTGTTTCGGGCTATAACTGTTTTAGCCCCTTTTTTTTTCGCGGGGAAATGCGCAACCGCACCGCACCCACCGTTGGCTAGACGGTGAGCGTGTGTGGGGTTTACCCGGCAGAGTGCCAGGCCTACCCACTAAAACCCCTCGGTGTTCTTCCTGCCCTTATGGGCGTGCTAGGTAAGGTCCACACTGCGACTCCACTACCTACGCGCCCGGGCAAGCCCGACCACCCGGTCGGGCTCTCGCCAAGGGGGGATTGCCCGAGAACACCAGGGCAATACCCAGACGGAGGGCCTTACGGCGGCGTGCACGGGGCCAACCGTGCACGCAGGCCACACGGCAGGGTCATCGGACAGGCATTGCTTAAGCGAATGCCAGCCTTCTCCTGCCTATCCGTCTGCGGCGGATGGGAGCGGCCTGAGGATCTACCTCCCGCTCCCTCTCTGCAGCCTCCGTCTGCGAGATGAAGAAGGAAGCGACAGCCTCCCATTCCGCTACGCCGCGGAGCAGGGCCACGACCATGCTCGGCAGCGAAAGGTCGCCGCCTCCCAGCGCAACGCTTAATTCGCTGCGCTGGCGTCGCCAAGCCGGGCACACCAACAGGGTTTGCTCGGCTGTGTCGTCGGGAGCGTCGCAGTGATGACACTGCGGCGTTTCCTCCCGACGTACAACTCGGTGCAGGTAGTGACCGAAACAACCATGTCCGGTCAGTACCTGCACCATGCGGAATGAGAGGCTGCCTTGCCGGCGCCCAACCCACTCCTCCAACACCGGACGGATCGCTTCGATCGTCCGGTGGCCGGCAGCTGGGAAGACGAGTGCTTCACCCCACCGGCGCAGAGCCTCCCTCTGCGCCTGGGTACGGCATCTTCGCAGAAGGAAGCGACAGCCCCCCATTCCGCTTCGCCGCGGAGCATGGCCACGACCATGCTCGGCAGCGAAAGGTCGCCGCCTCCCAGCGCAACGCTTAATTCGCTGCGCTGGCGTCGCCAAGCCGGGCACACCAACAGGGTTTGCTCGGCCGTGTCGTCGGGAGCGTCGCAGTGATGACACTGCGGCGTTTCCTCCCGACGTACAACTCGGTGCAGGTAGTGACCGAAACAACCATGTCCGGTCAGTACCTGCACCATGCGGAATGAGAGGCTGCCTTGCCGGCGCCCAACCCACTCCTCCAACACCGGACGGATCGCTTCGATCGTCCGGTGGCCGGCAGCTGGGAAGACGAGTGCTTCACCCCACCGGCGCAGAGCCTCCCTCTGCGCCTGGGTACGGCATCTTCGCAGAAGGAAGCGACAGCCCCCCATTCCGCTTCGCCGCGGAGCATGGCCACGACCATGCTCGGCAGCGAAAGGTCGCCGCCTCCCAGCGCAACGCTTAATTCGCTGCGCTGGCGTCGCCAAGCCGGGCACACCAACAGGGTTTGCTCGGCCGTGTCGTCGGGAGCGTCGCAGTGATGACACTGCGGCGTTTCCTCCCGACGTACAACTCGGTGCAGGTAGTGACCGAAACAACCATGTCCGGTCAGTACCTGCACCATGCGGAATGAGAGGCTGCCTTGCCGGCGCCCAACTCACTCCTCCAACACCGGACGGATCGCTTCGATCGTCCGGTGGCCGGCAGCTGGGAAGACAAGTGCCTCACCCCACCGGCGCAGAGCCTCCCTCTGCGCCTGGGTACGAACCACCTCCACCTCGTGTGGGGCAGATCGTCCCCTCCATTCTCGGACGGCAACCCGATGCCAATACACCTCCGACTGGACGCGTGCATCGACATCCCACGGCGTCTGGCCCGCAAGTACGCAGGCCGCGCCGTGGCTGACCGTGCGATAAGCTCGCACGGCCCGGGTTGCTATGACCCTCTGCGGACGTCGCAAGAGGGCCTCCGTTCGGGGGGAGAGGCACTCTGCCCATACCGGGGCTCCGTAGAGTGCCATTGACCGTATTTCCCCATGATACAGTCGCCGGCACGCCGATCCTGGCCCTCCCACGTTAGGAAGGATCCGTCCGAGTGCGGCTGCGGCGGCACACAGCCATGGAATGAGGAGCTTAAAATGCTAACTGTTTTACCCCCCTAACCCTTTACGAAATTAGACACTTTTGGTCTCAATAGAGTCGGTATACCTTAATCTATGTTTGTACGTTTTGCTTTTTTCGGTTAATTCAGTATAATTTAGTCAAAAAAGATAAAAATGTTTGAGGTAGTTTTTAAGTCTAAAATATGGATATTTAGATGCTAATAATTTATTTTCTGAGCAATATTACTTCAAAATCAAAACGTACAAACCTTGATCTTCATTATATCTACAACATTTCCAAAAATTATGAAAATTGGACTATGTAAAGAGGGAGCAAAGCGTTGTCGCTTTTTGTATGAAAATTTGCAGCTTTACAATCCTCTTAACTTGAACTCGAACTGCAGACCAATTATGAATCTTTCATCGTATGACATGGTATAAATTTGAGAAAAAGAAGTCATGAAATGCTGCATTTCGTATTACATTTTAATATAATTGGAACTTATTGAAGCGTAGTGCTATTCTTTCAAGTAATTCACGTGACCTGATAGTGGAAAGTATAACTCCTAAGCAAATAGTTTGTTAGGAGTTCGGGAATAATTCCGAAACTGTTTAGAGCGAAAGACGTTTTATTTTAAATTATTCTAGTGTTTGCCTTGGGTCAAATCTAATACGCATTTGTATTCATTTTACTTAAAAGATTTAAATAAAAATATCTCTACAAAAGTTAAAAACCGACTTTAAAAACACTAAAACGCCAAAGTTAATACAACATCACATTTTAAATTCTCTGTTTATACTAGTTACTTGTTGAATAAATGTATTTTTAATTAAAATGGCTAATTTATCCAATTGAAATATCTACTGTTATTACTTTTTGATGTTTAAATGTAATGATTGAAATTACTAAGTTGTATAAATCTGTGTAATGGCTGATTAAAAACTGTGAAACTTTTATTTGCATTGTCATTTTTCCGCACTTGCATTAAAAACCACTATTTTCAATGAGGCTAAACAAATAAAGTTATTAATTTGTATGAAATTCGTTTCATTCTCCTATCTTTCCAATTCATTTATACGAGTATAGTTCCGAAGCAACGTAATTGCTGTTCGTTATTTTTCTGTCACTAGGAAATTAAGTTCTCTCTACTGCAGTCTTCACCGAACATAAGCCTCTCCTAATATAGATAATACCCGTAGAACAGTTCCGAGCACTAGTCCGTAGTGGCTCGCGGTGAGAATATTAAGTGCCGAGCTTTTTGCGTGCGATTCTGGTCGTTAATGTCGCGTTTCGACAGACTAAATTTATATGCCCACCGACCGTGACTTATTTACCGTGTGTGCTCTGCAATTTATTTGATCTAGTTAGAATGAAGATAATGTGGTAATAAATAAGCTATTGAATAACTTACTATCTGTAGTTGTTACATCCTAGTGTTCGTGTGAGGACATATTGATTTACACTCATAGAACGCTTTCTGGTGTTTTGTTGTTTTAATAAGCTAATTATCGTCTGTGTCCACAGGTACCTAAAATGTACCTTATTAAAATAAATGTTTGTATCTGTATAATTGCGATTGTATTGTAATTGTGATGTATTTATTTTAAGGTGTTCAGAAAATTTCTAGAGATATTAGGAGAGATGGTTCAGACCTTGAACAATTGTCACTTTGAAATCATCTACGTCATGCATTTCCGTCGAATAGATCTTGAAGTTTAGCTGATTTTTTTGATTATAATGAAAATTGTTGGCTTTGATGGTCTGGAAAACCCTCGTTAAATACAAGTTTTCAAAACACCTCATATTACGATTAGTATAAATTGCTATATAATATCTAAAGTGAGAATCCCTTATCCAGATTACCTAATCGAAAAAACCACAAACTGGACAAAAACAAAAACAAAGTTGAAATTAGGGTAATTCTTGAAATTTGCTGCGGACAGACTGTAATATTTCCGGAAGCAATCTCCAGATCGCGCTTTAATAAGGCACGCGGATGATATAAAACCAATTCTCTCTTAAATATCGCTCTAGGGCATCTTAACTCCTCAAGAGAGGATTTGCGTCTCCATTGACAAGGGTGAACTTAATCCCCGTTGACAATGGTAGCCCATAAATTATTACAAAGAACTGATAACTGAATCAAATTTCCTTAACGTATAAAAAACACGTGCGTGCTATGATACACACGATCGTAAACGCCAAGTATAGCGATAAAGTGAACGGCGCGTATGGAGACCCCTTTATATAAATATTCAGGAATATGCTGTCGAAAATGTGAAAGGTGGGATGCGATATTAATTGTGCATATTGCTTATGAAATCTCTTTCGGTTAGAAATATTGAAGGATGTTTATTCATTTGGTAGGGTTAATGCATTCGGCTGAATTTCGAGCCTTGATTGCTGTAAGTACCTACAACATGAAGGACGTAAAGGCACCTGACATGTATAATAGAACATAATGTAACTCTGTTTAATTAGGTAGTCAAGGTAAGGACACTTCATTAGATTGTAGTATCGACATCAGCAATCAACCTAAACATTAATCGGCGAAACGCCGACGTGGTGGCGTCTACTTTAGGCGCCATCATCTCTAAACGTATTTACAGGGTTGCGATACTTTGATGATTCCCTCACATGTGTGAGCGAATTATCAAACCCATTGTCCCTTAAGACCCCCGTGTCCCTTAAGGCGCGCGTTAAAAATGTACAGAACTAAAAACTATCGGAAGCATGCAAGCAAAACCACGAGCAAAAACTAATGTGCTTTCATTCATCAAACCATTCATTTTATACGCAACATGGCATCACTGAAAATATATCATATGTCAACCTGGTCATCCTAATCTACGGTGCTCAAATATACTCGCCTACCGACTCACAAAAGCCCAAAATGAAAGTTAATCGAAGGGTTATATGGAACGCAATATTTTAAGTGTATAAGATGCATAAATCGAATGGTAAACATCGACCTGCGTCTGCGAACATCTGGAACCAAAATAACAGATGTGGGCGAGAAAATTGCTGAATCGATTGTCTTGCAAAAACTCTGAAACGGCTCAAACGATTCTGACAAAATTTTCTGTGTGTGTTTAAATTAGTCCAGGACATACAATTATACATACAGGTCGCGCTGCAATCGGGCAGGACAACATCTGCCGGGCCCACTAGTTAGATAATAAAAAAATATTGGATGTAATATCGAAATAACGAAAACCTGCTCAGAAAAAGTGATTTAAATTTAAGGATTTGGGGCTCTTTACGTCTCAAGTTAACTATATAAAAAAATGGTTTATACTATATAAGACCAAAATATATTAAAGCCTCAGAGTCCCAAAAAGCATTAAATATTATGGAGTGGCATCAAAAATTAAGCCATGCAAATGAAGCCGATTTAAAGTTAGCTCTTAAAAATAATAAAATAATTGGAATAAAATTTAACGCAAAAGACAAACTTGGTACATGTGAAGCGTGTATACAAGGCAAGTTGACTAAATCAACATACATGCCAGCAACAGAGCTAAGAACAAACAATACATTAGAAATTATACACAGAGATGTTTGTGGACCTATGAAAGTACCTAGTATTGGAGGTAATAAATATTTTATTACATTCATAGACGACTTTACTAGATATTCAAGAGTTTACTTCATCAAACAAAAAAGCGAAGCCATAGAAAACTTCCAAAAATTCAAAAATGAAATGGAAAATGTACTTGAACGAAAAATAAAATGTCTACAATCTGATAATGGAACAGAGTACATAAATAAAGAATTTCAAGATTTTCTTAACAAAAATAGAATCAGAAGACGACTTTCCAGTCCTTACACTAGCGAGCAAAACGGAATCGCAGAAAGGAAAAATAGAACACTACAAGAAAAGGCTAGAACAATGCTTATAGAATCAAAAGCGCCAGAAGCATTATGGGCTCAAGCTATCTGCGCTGCTGCTTTCAAATTGATGTATCAATAAAAGCATTGACTGTAACACACCGTTTGAAAAGTGGGTTGGTAGAATACCCTCAGGTGTACATTTTCATGTATTTGGACAAAAATCCTTTGCACTAAATATGCGACATCGAAGAAAATTTCAACCGAAAACTAAAGTGGGTATGTTTACAGGATATTCAGATTTTGCGAAGGCCTATATAATATACATACCAAATAATACAAAAAGAAATAAGCAGAAATGTACGTGTAATTAAAGCAATGTATTATGAAAATAAAGAACAACATGAGGAAAATGAGAAATATATTGATATTGCTATTGATAAAACATAACCTGCAGTAGTACATGAACAGTCAATTATTAGTGATTATGACGAAATTGATGATCAATGTGAAACTAATAATGAAGATGATGTCATTGGTAGAAAGAATTATAATGTTGTTGATGAAAGAAATAGTGATGATGATAATGAAAGAGAACAACAAAATGAACATTCTCACAGACAACAAAGAGAAAGACAATTGCCTGTGTGGTCAAAAGATTATGTCATGAAAATTACTGAAGATCCTTTGTATGAAACATTAATGGAAAATTATGATTATGTAAATCTTTGTCAAAATTATGAAAATGAAAGAGATGAGAAATGGAATGAAGCAATAAAAGCGGAATATAAAGCTTATTTAAAAAATAGAACCTGGAAAATTATTAATAAAAAAATGGGATTTATTAAGAAATAAAATGATATTAAAAGAGAAATATACATCTGATGGCAGAGTTGAAAGATTGAAAGCAAGACTTGTTGCTCGAGGTTTTAATCAGATACTAGGAGTTGATTACGATGAAACTTTCTCGCCAGTCTCAAAACTAAGATCAATAGAATAGAATAGAATAGAATATTTTTTATTTGCTTTAAAAGTGGTAACATAAGATGTAATAGTTTAAAATAAGTTCCTCACAATTAGTCGTTGAGACATGCAAATATGAATGGATATAAATTTAGGTATTATGTTAATAAGTGAAATCAATAAAATTATACATAACAAAGTCATTTGTTTTAAAATTCATATTCTCCCAAATAACAATTTGTACCATAACATCATACAACATTATCAATAATTTATTATATTTATAATTGATATCATAGACAAAATACTATCACCCATAACAGTAAACTACTTATTTATTCCGCTAAAGTTTGCTGTCATTTAAGTATTCATGTACCGAGTAGAACCACTTGTCAAGCAGTAAATTAAATAAATTTGACCTAAATTTGCAACTTAAATTGTCTTTGATTATTTTTGGCAATTTATTGAAAATGCGTATCGCCATTGGGTAGCAACTGTGGCTGTATAGAGTTGTTGTCATTGTCGGCAAAACAAGAGTGTCTGGGTACCTTCTGGAATAATTTTGAATTACCTCACAATTTTTACTAAAGAGAGTGCTATGCTCCTTTACAAAACAACATATTTCGTAAATATACAAAGACGGAAATGTCAGTACTTTTAACTTTTTGAAATACTGCTTGCAGCTTGTTCTTGGGGATAATTTACACATTGATCTAATACATTGCTTTTGTGCCACAAATACCCTCCCCACATCCACAGAATTGCCCCATACTATAATTCCATATCTTAATATGGAAGCAACATAGCCATGGTATGCCATCATAGCAGTGTCAATATCAGATATGTTTGCTATGCGCCATAGAGCATACGAAAATTGATTTACCTTATTACACAATTTTTGAATATGCTGCTTCCATGTACATCCACTGTCCAGTGTAATACCCAAGAATGTCACCTCATTACACTCATCAATAATTTCTCCATCATGATGAATAGTCAAATCAACAACTTTATTGTTTCTCTGATTATGAAATTGAATATATTTTGTTTTATTTATGTTTATTTTTAAATTATTCTTAATTAACCAATTTACAATATTTGATACCGTAATGTTTATTTGGCCATTATAATCATTTGAGGAAGTAAAGTGGTTCGGAATTACTATAGCAACATCATCAGCAAATAATGTGCAGTAATAGTTAGTTATATTTGGTAGGTCATTAATATATATTAGAAAGAGCAACGGTGCTAAAGCACTTCCTTGAGGAACGCCAATTTTTTTTGTGTGTACGTCTGATGCATAGTTCACCTCATGTAAGTTTCTGTTTAAATTTGAAATTTCTACGTAGTATTTTCTATTTTCCAGATAGGATTTCAGCCAGTTAAAAGTTTTTCCTCTGAGGCCATATTTTTCACATTTCGACAAGAGTAGTTCATGAGATACATAGTCAAAAGCTTTGCTCATGTCAAAGAAAATTGCCGTTGTTTCGATTGATCTATCCATATAGCTTGCAATATTCTTAATTAGTTTAAATGCTGCTAAAGCTGTGGACTTGCCTTTTTGAAATCCATTTTGATTTTCATTTAGTAATTTGTGTTTATTAAAAAATTTGTTTATCCGCTTATTCATGGCCTTTTCGAAAACTTTTGCCAAGATCGGTATCAGTGCAATTGGCCTATAATTATCAAGATCATCCATGTTGTGTGCTTTATGGCATGGCTTTACTACTGTAAGTTTCAGATTTTCAGGGAATTTTCCCTTTTCAAAGGATAAATTTATAAGATGGCTAAGCACAGGTGCAATAATGTTAGCTATGGTTTTAATAGCATTTGTGGAAAATTCGTCGGGTCCCACAGCATTAGTGTTTTTAAGTTTTTTTATAATATTAATAACTTCTGTGGTATCAGTTGGGTATAAAAATACTGAGTCATTTGTACTTCTAATATGGTTTATATTAAAATCATTTTTTTTTGTCATATCGTTTAAATCTGGTAAATTTACAAAGTGATTATTGAATGCAGTCGCTATATGATTTGGATTAGTGATAGGTTGATTACCTTTAACTACTATTTTTATATATTTCTTTTTTTTACTATTACTAGATTTTATTAAGTTCCAAGATGCTTTACATTTATTAGCACTTATATGAATGTATCTTTTATTTGTTATTGATTGAGCATTATTTATACATTTTTTAAGGATTTTTACATAATTCTGGTATTTGTTTTTATTTTTTACATTACTATTCTTATAGAATGCATATCTGAGTAAGCGCTTTGTTTTACAGGCACGACGTATTCCTCTTGTTATCCAATTATTTGTCTTATGAGTGAAATTAACCTTAATATTCATTACTGGAAAACACAATTTAAAAAACAATATAATGAGCTCATGGAAAGTATTAAATGCTTTATCAAGATCCGACTCTTTAAAAACTTCCGACCAGGACATGTCCTGTAAGCTGTCGTAAAATTTGGTTAAATTATTTTTATTAAAATCACGTTTTTTAATATAATAATACTTTACTATATCTTTCTTCTCTTGTATATGCATTTCTAGGGATCAATTAGAACAGTACTAGCAAATGCAATACAAATGACATGAATATAGAAATGTTAGATTTTACTACTGCCTTCTTAAATGGAGACCAATCTCCTAAACCTCAACAGGTTTCGAAACGGATGATGGCAAACTCTTGAGAGAGCGACCCTCCACTTTAGAGCGCTGCTCGTCCAGCTGCTTCTGAAGGTCACTCAAGCTGTCATTGAGACGGTGGTTCTCTCTCTCCAACTTGATTACCTCTTCGTTGACGCTGCACTTCAAAAGCGCAGTGGTGCACGCCTGAATGCCCGTCACGGAGTACTTGAGGACCTTCTGATCTGTACCCTTGAGATGGCTGGATTTAGTGGCGACCTCGAGAATAGTGGCCAACGCATCCAGCACCGACTTATAGAGTCTGCTGGCTCTTGTCCTTGTGCTCCTCAAGAAAAAGGACGTCCGACGCATCAGATCGCTGCGAAGGAGCGGATTGCGAACGCAGTTGATGCCAGGTTAGCTCATCTGCAGACTCATTTTCCGCCTGTTGCCTTAGGGACTCCAGGAGAGTTAGCTTTTTAGGGTTCCGTAGTAAACAAGGAACCTTTATAGTTTCGCCATGTCTGTCTGTCTGCGGTTTTACTCAGAGACTATTAGTACTAGAAAGCTGTAATGTATATTAATCATGTCAAAAAAGTGATAAAAATATTGGAAAACAATTTTTTTTTGGGTAGCTCCTCCTTAGGTGACACAAGTAAAGTGGGAGTAATTTTTTTTTGTCGACTTACTACGAATAGGTCTTTAAAATAATGTAAGGTTCAGAACACCATTTTTCGATTAAGGGATCCGTTTCTAAAAAATTTGGTTTTAAAGTGCAAATTTTTGTTAGAGGTAAGTGTCCCCCCCCCCCCCCCTTTTATGTGCTTAACGGTTATATATGAACACGTGAAAAAATTACAACAGTAGTATATATAACGAAGTTTAAAGGAAAACTATCAGGGTTGAGTAATATGTACAAACTGAAAAGTTATAGACGACCAACTTATAAAATGTACTCGGAAAAGTAAAAGTATCATTGAAAATTAGTACTGAATATAAATTTACGAACCACATGAAGTTAAGGAAATATGAATCATTGCAGCTTTAATAATAATAATAATGACTAATTTAATAGCAACGTGTTGTGACGTGTGAGTGTGAACTCAAAGTTCGGCCCACGCGCAGTGTAGGGTTCCGTAGTTGCAAATGCCAACTACGGAACCCTACACTGCGCGTGGGCCGACACGCACTTGGCCGGTTTTTTTGCTTTCGCCAAACCTACATATTGTCCAGTCGTGGGTGCGCGCCCTCGGCCTCGTTTAGCAGCCGTCTTTTTTGGGACTGTCTCTCCTGAGCTCGAGAGAGCACATCCGTCCGCTTTTCGGCTCCTTTTGAGCCGGGATCTTTTACGTCCAGGAAGGGATACAACTGTCTTTACCGAACAGCATGACATGGCATCCGAACCATCTTCTAGGTTGAGTTTCTTGACTGGCAAACCGCCGGAAGCCTGATTTTGCAATACAGTGTGTTGGGTTCTAATTCCAGATGAACTGGCGACCCTATCCTTCATAGCTAATTCCTTAGAACTAGCACTTAAACCTACGCTTAATCCTTAACTATTTACATTATGTACAGACGACCCCGAATTACAGCGTGTACGGGTGGCATTCGGCGCCGTATCTCCCCCACAACTATTGAACTTAGCTCCTCCTTCTTCATCAACTCTCCCACTCGCCTCAGTTACATTATTTCTGCCAACCGGACCGCTTGCGTGGCCTAACGCGTCAAGGTGAAGTTTCCCGTTGATAGCGGGCCGTCCGTCGCTGGTCCGATACCAGCGATGGACGGCCCGCTATCAACGGGTTCATATTCAATTACTGACGCATCAACGGTGGAACTCGGGTGGCACGGCACCAGATACTCCCGGCTGCCCGCAGCCGCCTTGCGCGGTCCTACTACTGACTCCCCCTGGTGTTTGTTTTTCAACACCGATCGGCACGGACCAGACCTTAGGATATGTGGTTTTCTTCCACTTGGCCCAACGTTCAATGCGTGGCATCCCTCGGCCCACTCAGTGTGGGTAACGGGTTCGCCCGACAGTAGACTTCATTTTATCCACCGCCGCACGAGAGAGCCGAAGCTCAAGGAGCATCCATAATGACACATCCACAAAACGTCATGGCGAAATTTCGCCCCTTCACTGCCACTTAAAGCGGATCAGACTGAAGCTGACCACATCACGACCCAGGAATAGGTCCTCAGGTAAGAGTCTAACCTCTTCTTGACAAGAAGAGGAAACTTCACCTTGACGCGTTAGGCCACGCAAGCGGTCCGCCGAGTTGCACTTGGTCATCCCACGCCCCCCTACGGGAGCAACTTGCCAGACAGTTAGCCCGCGTCAGAGACTGCCGGGTTGCCCAAAGGTGCACCACGATCTTCGACTCCTAGTCCAGCAGAGGCATGGAAATTCCTGGACCAGTCTGAGACTGAGTGTCGGTGGCGATGAACGGTGGATCAGGGGCACCATCCGTAGAAAGCTGCATCCCGGACGTTCCAGGCTGCTGTCCATCGTCCCCAGGCGACTGCAATGTTACAGCCTCAAGTTGGCTTTCCAGCTCGTAGGACTTCTGCTCTGTGTCTGCACTGCTTTTGTCCCTCAGACAATCATAAATTGTGAGCACAGGCTCACTGGTAAGACACTCAATTATTTCCTTACGAGCCGCCTGCTGATCTGGTCCCTATTTAAATTCTACGCCTTTTCGTGTCAATGCCGCATTACAGACAGTCTTTTGAGCGAAGCTAGGTATATATCGCCGAAAGTAACTGGCTAACCCCATAAATTGACGACCCTGTTTTATATTACTGGGTTCAGCAGTATCTACCAAAGCATTAACTTTTTCGGCGCTCGGTCTAACCTGACCCTTACTCAATTAAAGTGAAATATTCAATTTAAGGTAAAAGAAAAGAGCATTTCTTTAAATTTATGGTAAATCCCAATTTAGACAAAGTTGAAAGTACCCTACGTAGTATGTCTAGCCCCTGGTCTATATTTTGACTTAAAATTAGAACGTCATCAATATACACGAGGATTTGAATATACCTGTGACAACGTCACGCTACTTTTCCGCAGCTAATGTCATCCCCATACATTTTTTCTGCGGAACGACTGCGGAAAAGTAAGCGTCTCATCTGCTAAAAGGCTCTTATCAAGCAATGAATTATTATTTTGTATGCACCTTTCCGTCCGCTCCATACTTACCTGACTGGATCTATGATGGAACAATAGTAGAGATATACTACTGTTTGCCTCTGTGTCAATAGAGGCTAACTTAGCCTGAAGGCTAAGCTCCTCCATTTGACGTTGTAAATCGGCTAAATGACGCTCGCGTTCCATTTCGCGTCAAGCGAGATCCCTTTTGCATTCCAGCTGTTGACGTAAAAGTTCGGCCTGTGCGGCAGCCTTACGTGCTCTTACGGTAACAGAAGAACGGGAAGATCTAGTAGATGAAAACTAGCTAACAGAGTTATTGCCTATAGCTTGATCGTTAGTGGTCACCGCGTCGTTATTAAGTGGTGGCTGTGATGATAGATTCGCCGATTGCGGTGCAGATGCGGACGCCAAAATGTTGCCTTTTCTACTGGTGATCATCAAATGAATGCGATGCAATGAAAAAGTACGCTGAAAAATTACGTGAGAAGGACCAAAATGTAGGGGATAGAAATAGGCTGTTATCTGTACAGTAGTTGCAAATGATAGCTGGGATGGATACAATATACACGTGTATACGACGTGTCTCATGTCTCCCCAAAAAAATTATAATAATTAATTTTATTTAAACTATCAAAATGCCAACCTAAAATTGTTCTAAAATTGAATTTTCATAAATTTTGATTGATATGACAAGTTATTAAGGTTGACACTTTCTCTTCGGTTAAATAAATATTCTTTTTTTATATATAAAAATGAAACGCTGTGTGTTAGTTTCGCAAAAACTCAAAAACGGCGAAACTGATTCGTACGAACATTTCTGTGTGTGTTGGTATAGGTCCAGGTACGCATTAATTATTTCTCCTGATGATAAAAATTGCCTATAAAAACGTCGCATTGCTGATTGCAAGTTCGAACTATGAAACGCGATATCCAGGCGATAATATTTACAATACGTGTTAAGAAACTATGATTAATTAGAAGATCTATGATAAATGAGTTATTAATAGAATTATTATCTTTTAAAACCGTATTTTCATTAACATTCTTTTTCTTCAATGGTATGTGATAAACTTTATTGTTGATAACTATAGTATAGAGTCAAAATTGATAAGTCATTCAGGCCCTGACCAGTCTCAATATAAGTTGCGCAAATAATAGAATAACTCAGGATCTTAGATCTATTAAGAGTAAGTCTGAGCAGTTTGAGGTCCTTATTAATCCAACAAAATGTCAACCCATAATTATTGGCGGTTCCTGGATTATGTCTAGGGTGGCGCCAGACAACCTTGATGGCACAGTTTTTGATGATAAAACGATCCCCTTCAGTACAGTATGAAGAACCTAGGGCTATACTTGGATTCCACCTCAAGTTGGCGACCTCAAACTGCTAATATTTGTCAGAAAATAACAAGCACATTGCGGGCTCTTTATCGTCTGATGAATTTTATCTTTCAGATACGAAGAAAGTGCTTGTACAGACCTTGATATTTCCTATCATCGACTATGATGAAGTGTACTATCTCAACCTGAATGCAGATCTGCTCAATAAACATTCTTTTTCTTCAATGGTATGTGATAAACTTTATTGTTGATAACTATAGTATAGAGTCAAAATTGATAAGTCATTCAGGCCCTGACCAGTCTCAATATAAGTTGCGCAAATAATAGAATAACTCAGGATCTTAGATCTATTAAGAGTAAGTCTGAGCAGTTTGGGGTCCTTATTAATCCAACAAAATGTCAACCCATAATTATTGGCGGTTCCTGGATTATGTCTAGGGTGGCGCCAGACAACCTTGATGGCACAGTTTTTGATGATAAAACGATCCCCTTCAGTACAGTATGAAGAACCTAGAGCTATACTTGGATTCCACCTCAAGTTGGCGACCTCAAACTGCTAATATTTGTCAGAAAATAACAAGCACATTGTGGACTCTTTATCGTCTGATGAATTTTATCTTTCAGATACGAAGAAAGTGCTTGTACAGACCTTGATATTTCCTATCATCGACTATGATGAAGTGTACTATCTCAACCTGAATGCAGATCTGCTCAATAAACTTGGCCGACTTCTAAATAACTGCTTTCGATTCATTTTTAAATTAAGAAAGTTTGATCATATCCCCGAATATCGGCTACGTTTGGCTAATGGTTGCCTATACGGCAGCATAGGTAGCTACATGAGAACGTTAACTACACGCTATTCTTTGCTTGACAGTCCCAATACTCCAAGTTGCAATAAAAATAATTTTGAATTTTTATGCTCCTTCCATAACAGATCCCTTTGTTCCGCCTATAATAGCCTCCTAAAATGTGCCTGTCATAAATCTGATATTTATATAAAAAAACATTGCCTAACTATAGGGTAGCTTTATTAATCATGTAAATTAGTTTGTGTAGTAGTGTGTGTAGTTTGTGTTTAAGAGTACACAAAAATTGTAAAATAAAATAAGTTGTACATAACAATAAAAAAAATATAATGCTTGATATTTATTTTTCATATTTTTATCACGCTTAATGGATTAACCCAATACAAGTACAAGTCTCCGTCAATAAATATATGATGTACTGTTTATGAACATTTTCGTAGATATGTACAGAAGGCGCCTCGTCAAGCTTTACATTTGCACTACGAAAACCGTACCTACTACGAGTGACATAAAAACGGACCAAAGGTCAAACAGTATTGCTTGAAGCGGAGCTTACTGTACCCAAATATCTGCGCAAATTAAAATAACAAGTGTTAATAACCTTAATGTGAATTATGTAGTTAAAATTAGATACGTGACAAGCAAGGTTAAACGAGATAGACCGTAAAATGTATATATCAACAAACATTTAGATAACCCAAAAATATGTACGATTCAGAATGATTTTGAATTAAGAATAACTAATTATCATGCTGCTTAAAGCATGTTACATTTAAGACAGCATATTTGAATAACACCCATATGCATAGTCGGTTCCTCGAGATTTCCTCCACGCGACTGTGACTCGACTCAACCTCAAGGATGAAAACGGTATGCAGAACTGACAAAACTATCCTCGACTTGAGCAAATTCCTCAGTCAAGTCGAGTAATGGACTGTCAAACTAAAGGTATGTCGCGATCTATCTTGAGGTCTCCTTAAAGCTTGTTAACAGTGCTTTCCACGTTATTTCTGAGGTTATTTGAAGTTTTGTTACCACATGATTTTATTAACTAACTTTATGAAGACTTGTACCAATATCGTCCTATAAAACGATATTTACGGAATGCAGCAAATCCGCTGCAATATTTTGATGATGTGGAATTCCGAAGAAGATTTCTATTTAGAAAGATACAATAATAAATATCCTCTTACCGCTTTTGAATTTAACACAGAGTGCCAATAACCGAGGTCTTCCAATACCGCCTCTGTTGCAGCTTCTTATATAGCGGTGAGATTTTATGCCACAGGGAAGTACCTACACATGGCTAGGTACAACTTAATTTATTTACCTAGGTATTGTGATGCAAATATATATATCCCTAACCACTGAATCAAATAAACCAAGCAAAATTGACAAATTTCTCTTTGATTCTGCACTCGACAGTTGAGTTGAATGACAATGACAGAATTGATATTAGATAGCCCCTCCCCACAGAACATAATTACTCAGGGGAGGACAGCCCACAGATGAAAAAAGTGAACCATAAACTTATTCTCTACAGTTTGCAAACATAATATAAGAAATTTAATGACGTCATTCCTTCACTCAACCTCAACTCGACCTTACTGGAGGTTACTCACTGGAGGGTAAAGCCGTAACTGAACATGCTGATTTCAAGAGTGTTTTCAAGATTTCCTTGAGGTGACCTCGACTAAGGTCGAGTGGAGGAGGTCTCTAGGAAATTACTCTGCATATGGGTGTTAATCCTCATGAACAGACATCAGACGCTGAACCTCGTTTCTCAACTCCTCGCTTGAGTCATAAAAAGCATGTCAGCTGTTGAGGTTGATTTAGTCAACTAACACCTCACGTCCACTCTTTTTGACCTTAAATAGATAAAGAGAAATAGAGTTTAGCCGCCTCTGTGATCCAGTGGTTGAGGCCACTGGTTTAGGGATCTGGAGATGCTTTTTGTGACTGAGATCACTATGTAGCTGTTCTTTCCTTGTGGTTTACCAATAAGTAAAGAATAACTCAAGTAAACTAAGAATTGGTCAAATTACGTAGTCGTAACACCTTAAGTTACTGAAATCCGCTTTAAATAGCTAACCGAAATATTACACAAAATAAAATATTCTTTGTAATGTTTGATAATTTAATATTAAGAAGATGAATAAAAAAAATTTTCAACGCAGATCTTAGTTAACTCGAGTTATGTAATGCCTGGCGTTTATGAAGTAGCATGCTAGTAGAGTTTAGTACTCAAGTTTAGAAGTATCTAAACACCTATTACATCCTTTACTAATATTTTAAACGCGAATGTTTGTAAGTATGGATGTATGCAAGTTACTCTTTTACGCAAAATCTACTAAATCGATTTAAATGAAATTTTGTAAGTAGACGGATCACAGCATGGATTAACATATAGGCAACTTTTTATGCCGGAAATTAAGTAATTTGCCTTTTGGAGATGGGCCACGCAACTGCATAGGTGAGCAAAAATTACCCACTATAAGCATATTGTTAGTTCATGTTTTTTTCTAATCATGTAGAAGTGATGATTTATATTAGGTACCTAAATCCACTCTAGTCTATAAACTTAATAAGATTTTTGAATTTACAACAATATAACTGCAATACATACAAGTACCGCAAGCATAGAACTTAGAAGTATCAGAAACGTAGGCATCATATAACAACAAGATTTTTCAAAATATTACACCTAGGAAATACACAATCGTATAAATTTTGAATTGACAAATATTTTTGTGTAATAATAGAGTTGACGTAAACTATCTTTTCATAAAATAGTGATATGTAAAATTATCATTTTCCTTTTCCTGGTTGGTGTTTGGTATTCATTTCACACTATCGTTAGTAATAGGTACATCTTATTATGCATTCTTTTATTTATTAACAATAATTATAATTAAAGTCGTAAATATTGTCAGTGTCATATTGGACAAGATTGGGTTGTTACGAGCAATTACCACCACTTACCATCAGGTGAGACGAAGGCCAAGAGCTTCCCTGTCGTATGTGAGAAGAAAATATCTTTTGTGATTGCATATGTATTATGTAGTCACATTATACCGTAATTTCACTACCCGTTCCCTTCAAACCAGAACACAGCAATACAAGCAGCGCTGCTTTGCGACTGTAATACGTAAGATAGGTACCCCCGCTCAGACAACTCAGGCTGTAGTACCTTACCATTTTCCTGTGGTACCTTAGGCAATAGGTTCCTACTGTTTGTTTGCAAATACTATTCGAAAACATAGTATGCTCACAGAAATGAAAACAGCAGTAAAATGTTACGATTTTATTTGTTACAGGTATGCGTTTTGCGAAAGTGCAAGCACTGTTGGGGACAGCTGCTTTTCTGAAAAGCTTCAAAGTGGAGCCTTCTGCTAAAACCGAGTCAGAGTTGAAATATGACCCCAAAAAGAATGTATTTGCGAGTAAAAATGGCATTTGGATGAAGATAAGCAAAAGAAAATAAAAACTCATAGTTTATAATCTTTTACTAAAAGGAGATTGCATATATACATTTTTATAAATTGCACTTTGTGCTAAGTATACATACACAATAACTAAGTATAATAAACTATATTCAATTCAAATTCAATATATTTTATTTAAATAGGATTGTAACAATATCTTTTGCACGTCAAAGCAGCTACGCAATTGGTGCAGATGTCTACGGCGGGAGACCTTGAACTGGAAAGAACCAGCAAGAAAACCAGCAAGTTTTTCTCCCTGTGTTGTTACAGAGTCGTCAATAGGTTAGATGAATGAAAAATTATTATTGCTTTAATAGAAGCTCATTCATATAATAAACAGAAAGAAAAAATCGGTTTCGGAATAACTATAAAAACAACCAAGATATAAGGTATTAAAGATTTTTCTCCATCTCTTTCTAGCAAAACAATTTACATGGAATTTATATGGCTGTACTTAATAATGACGTCACGGTTGATGTCGGATCTCTCTGTCTAATCGCTTCCAAATTAACAGTTTAAAATGCTTGTATCTAGGTAATGTATTTCTAAGCCGATTTTAATTCTAATTTCACATGATTGCATCTTTTTCTACGGTTTTTAAATATTTTATGACGGGACGTCAAAATTTGAATTCAGTCATCATCCCAATTAGAAGCTGACCTCAAACCAAAAGTTTGAGCTCAACTTCCATTACAAGATTAGATGAGTCAGTTCACATTATTTAAGATTATTAACATATTAATCAATTATTAACATATTAATGAGAACTAGCCAAGTCAAACCTTGGGCTACAATATATTATCCTAAGTTATAAGAAGAAATGATATTTTATGTTGTTATAAATAAATTTCAGGACTGATAATTGAACTTGGCACCCATTTAGATCTTACTTCTTTTGTCGCTGGAGTCAACAAACAAGGCATATAGGGTAGTCCGACCGGTGAATAAACAGTTAAAGATTTTTCAAGTTCGAAAAAGAACGCAATAAGACGGCGATAGCTTTAGTTGCATTTTTATAGCTTTTATGGCATCTATGTTTAATAGAGAAAAAACGAATTTCTGGATTTCGGACTTTTACTTTCACTTTGGGAGAAATGATAAGTTTTGTAAAAAAAGACTCAAATTACCAATGAATGAACATTTTTTTAATGAATGAACACGAATACAGCTAGTCAATGAACACATATTATTTAATTATAAATCTGTCACCATTACAGTTCTAAATCAAGTTTGGCTGCATCTTTATCTAAAAACTATATTTTTTAATCATAGATTACGCTTAATAACTAATAAACCTGCGTTATTCATAAAAAATAACTTTATAAACACGATACGTACATAATTCAAAGTCTTGCACCTATCAATGACTATTCTACATATCACACATTTCAGAGATTTATGGTTTATTAGTACTTTGCAGTCTACTTATTCAATATCTTGAAAATTAATACCACTGAAAGAGATAACTCCGCATCTTGAAATAATTGGTTCACTTAAAACACGCTGGACATCGTCATATTCAATACTTATTTGATGATATGTCTGGTATCTGTGGTTTGACAAAGTTACCAACATTATCTTCCAAATCAACTTTACATTTTATGTTTTCATCATTTAGCATCAGTACTTTGCCAACGAAATAACGCATTCATTTTTCAGTTTTTAATCGTAGTTACTGTCACATAGTTACCACAATATTTTCACACGTATTCTTACCTTTTCGCCTATGAACTTGTACTTGTAGATTTCATACATTTGTCTTTTTTGCTTGACTTTTCTGTTGAATGTCCTTTTTTCATTGTTTAATATATTTCTTGTTTCCGCTTCTTTTCTATTTGTTAAGTTTTCCTCTTTTTAATCTTTTTGTATTTCTGCTTCTTCTTTTTTCCTTTTACTTTTAACTTCTTCATCCTTTCTTTGTTTTTCTTTATCTTGTTTCCTCATGAACTCTTTGTATCGTTGACCAGTATAACCAAATGGGACAGGCTCTTTTGTTTTCAGGGTTCTTTTATTTGTAGAATTAATTTTAGGATATTTTAGAGACGAATTGGATGAGAAGCACGAGTATGGCCAGTTTGTGTAACTTCAGCGGGTGTCGAAGGAAAGTGATGCATTTTGGTATCAGAAGAACAGATATCGAGATTATGGTCAATAGTACTGATGTCATCTGTAATTACCGATTCGATGTTGAGTATTTCGATGATGAATATTTTAACCTTCAGAGTACCTACAACGGAGCATTTATGAGGGTATAAGACTCAGGCATACCTACATTCAATAGATTTAGCGTAAGTTTTTGGTTCCACATGTAGCTCCAAATGAGAAGCACCAGTAACGGAATCACTTTTCGATTGTAAGAAGTTCCCATCAGACTTTTCTGTTAACATGTTATCAGTCAAATCGAAGTTTAAAGTATCGTACCGTCGTAATGCTAGAGTGACAGGTGAACAGGTAAGGTAATTCTATGACATCATCAGTGTTCTCAAAATTACAGCTGCAGTGAGTAATGTTTCCGAACAGGTCAGACAGAACTATTGCATATCAAGCTAACTGACTCGTTTAACGAATTTTTGTGATTTATTTGAAGGGGGCTAATATCGGCCACAATATGAATTTAGCTACTGCATCAGTTACTTTACTTGTATGGCTGATTCATTTTCAGATTCAGAATATGAATGGCATTTCATCACACTGTCGGTCTCCGGGCTTAAAAACAGTAGGTAGATATTGATACGTCAATAGAAGACTTCGAGTTAGAGGTCCAGAGGATGCTTGCGTACTGTCGTATTTTGATTGGATAACATTTTGTTATCTGGATTTGCCTTACACTTGTGCCATATTGTAAAGTAAGGATGAAGATGCTGTTTATTTGCATTGTAGCTTGCTATAAATTCATTACGGATAACCTGGCCTACTTCTGCCTCTATAACCTTTATGGTACTCCTCATGTCATCTTTCTTTTCTTCATTGTCACCATTAACAGATGTTGGTTGCGCTGCCATTTCTTGTCTGCGAGTATTAATGCATTTGGTGTAATCAAATCAACTGCATCAGCATTTAGAAAAATAGGAAAAAATAGACTACAAACAAATACAATAAATTTAAAGCTTTCGCTGTTAATTTATATAAGGTACAATCGAAACCAGTCAGTTATAATGCGCGTAGTTCATTCATTAAAAAATAAAACCAATAAATGAACTTTGTCAAAAATCTATAGTTCATTCACTAGTTTTTCAAAACCAATGAATGAACACTGTTGTTCCAATACTGGCTAAATAACTCAAAACGATTTTTTATTCTCATATACCAAAATCTGCAATAAAGAAATAAGTATGAGTAATAATTTATGAACATTTTCTAAATAATCTTACACCCAGTAATTGAACACCCTGTTTATTCACTGAATTTAGAACTAACCGTGGACCGGTAATGGAACACCCAAAATTTCAATGATAATAAAGAGTAGTTGACTCTTATTATTGTTGTTATGTTGGGATTCGTTATAGTAGAAACAGTTAAAAAAGTCTGGAATTACATAAATAACCACAAGTTTAAAAATATAATTGTCAACTATATTAGTATTGGCTGATAAAGTATTGCCGGTCTTATCTGGGGAAATAAGTTTTCCATACAAACAGCTATACACAAAAATATGACTTTTTCAAAAGGCTGTCATGATACTCATGATAAATTGAATGTTGTTAAGCGATAACAAATGCTGCAACTATAAAGAAAATATTATTGTTAATTGAAATAAATAAAGCTGTTATGGTAGAATCCCATAGATTTCTTGTTTTAAGCAAAA
The DNA here is from genome assembly GCA_963935595.1 of Schoenobius gigantellus. Lineage (NCBI taxonomy): Eukaryota > Metazoa > Arthropoda > Insecta > Lepidoptera > Crambidae > Schoenobius > Schoenobius gigantellus. The sequence continues at coordinate 22,219,178 of OZ012553.1, read as the reverse complement.
AACATTCGAAATGTTCATTCACTGAACGTGTTCATTCACCTTTCATAATATTGAACTTGGCTCTCATTTCACATTTATGTTTTTGATGGGATATCATTACTTTTGTACATAAATTATTAGTAGGTACTTATTTATAACAAAATTAATATTAAATGGTTTTTGTTAAACTACTGTATTTTTCTACGTTTACAGGGTATTATTATCTTTTTGTGTTATTTTCTATATTTTCTTGTACCTTTGAAATGTTCGAGTGACTTGCCCTATAATACTTTTAACTATACTAAAATTATTATTATTTTTTTATTTAAACTATTGCCTATACCATGCGTACTTACAAAAATAATTGTAATAATAATATAACCACAAAATTATAAGTATTTTTTAAGAATTTCGTAGCATAAATCGCAAGCTGCCACTCGCTCGGACACGTTCGCGTCAAGGTTTTATCGCACCGCTGCTCCGGCGTCGCATCGCGCGCCGTGTACCGAAATGCCTATTATTTATACACGGTTATTTTTTATCACCCTGGTTATTTTAAGGGTGGCTTCAGGACACGGTAGAAGAATTATTTAACCATTAATAATAAAATTTACTCACCTGTTTAATTAGATATTGGACTCAATTCTGAAGCAGCCGCTAAATTTCCTAATTTTATTTAGGTGACGCTAAACCATTTTCCTATTCTACGGTATCTGTCAAATTCAACTGACATTGCTAATTTGAATCTGAAGTTTCTAATTTTAGACGGTCAATTCAACTTAGGTTTAGCCGTCCAAACGCTATTTCAGACGTGAGATTTTTACGCGTACAAACTTCCTAAACTGATTAATTTTAGCGGCGACTAAAATCATCCCGATTAAAATTAGAACCTTAAAATCCGCCATTTTGGTAATGAAAAATACAAATCCAAATAACAAATGAGGTAGAAATGTTAATTTTGCCCATATTGATTATTTTCGCCTTAAATGAACAGGAAAATAAAAATATTTTTTTAGTAATTACAATTATATTGTTAAAAATAGGATAAAAATGTACATTAAATGTATTAACTGATATAAACATAAACCCGTTTTAGTTTCTTTAACAACAAGATCCATCCATTAATTTACTTTTAATATTTTTACGACAGCAACACAAACACAATTAAAACTAATCTTAGACATTTTAGAATTACGCTTAAGCTCTGCCTAAATTTAGTTGGCCTGTCACTAATAAATAAATGTAAATAAATGTGTAGAATAGCACTTGCTTAACCGGCCATTTAAATTAAGTTTAAATTTAGAAATTTTAGTTTTAGGTTATTTAGACGGCGGGCACACAGAGTTGAGTCCATTTATTATCTAAAATATCCAAAAAATACTGCACTGATATGGACACTGAGTGAAGTTGTAGGCAAAACATTTTATGGACGCGAACTGGCAACATCGCCGATTCAAAGTCATCATCACTGAGTTGATAACAATTTCACCTTCCTACTTTACGAGCTTAGGACCAGCAAAACAAAGTTTTTAAAGAAAACAAACAGTACTAAGTAAGTATTACGGTTATGGTAGGTTGTTATGGCGTAGTTAAAAAATTGGAATCAACTTTACCTAAGAAACAATTTAAATCAACTTTAGTTCTAATAACAAAAGAGTTCTTAATCTAAAGGAAGTCCTCTGAATCATACATAGTCGTGCACGTTTAAAACTATACATGACCACAACAACATATCACTTTGGTTAGTGTTTAACGTCTCGAAATGCAGTTTTCGCTTCAAGTCTTACGTTTGTGGGTTCACTTGCGTACACCAAACACTTAATTTCACTCCACAAGTAAAAGTCTACAGTCTACCGTAGTAAGGTCTGTGTATTAGCGAGATGTGTTAACTTGAAACTAAAATCGCGGGCGCGAGATCGCGATACTTTCGCACGCACCGGGGTTAAACGCGAACTAAAGCCGGCCGGCTCGTGCTGACAAGCGACAGCAAGCAACAAAACGCCGCCGCCGGCGCTCGGCATTGGCGCTGACTATCTCTGTCTTTCACTATTGTAGTGTCTAGTGCAATAATAACTCTTATTTCAAACGAGTTGTAGATTGATCTTGCTTGAATGAATAATGTGACGTTGCCGCATTTTCCTAAGCCCGTAGTAGTAAATGCTTTATTCGTTCATAATCTTACCTTATCTTGTAGTAAACAAGAACAATGACTATAATTTAATGTTATTGACGGATAAAATTTAAAAATGTAACCACCTGTTTTTTTATTGATATGAGTCGTCTAGCGTCTACCGAGCTACCCCTAAAATTTTCCAGGGTGAAAAAAAAATAATCGTGTATAAGTAATCATTACTTACTTACTTTATTGATATGTGCTTAGTATTTAAACAATAATTAATACTAAATCCCAGTTAATAACGTAATAAATACTTAGAGCATTCATACATGATCTAAGAATAAATACGAAAGTCGAGAATACTCTTAGTTATGGTTAGTTAAGGGTATTCAAGTCGGGTATTCAAATTAAGGGTATATATTCACGTGAAGACCTTAAAATCCACTAAAGACCGGCTGTCATAAGTTTTGATTGCTGATTGCTGATTCCTACATTATTACAGTTACAGGCACTAAGCATAAGTTAAGTGTTCCTAATATAATTAATTAAGTGAAAAATTATAATAAAATGATAAAAATTTACCAGTTTCTGATTTATTCCTTTGTATTCACCGAATTACCTATCTGCAAGCCAAATTTGAACTTTGTAGGTCATCTGGAACTGGGTTAGAGTTTTGATCTATAGGTCAATCAGTGACATAAATGACGATTTTTGGACGTTAATATCTAAATAACCGTTTGAGATGTGTTTATGAAAATTAGAGCATATATGTATCTCGCAAGTTTCAATATATTAGCCAAATTTGACACGTTTATGTGAAATAGTTTTTGAGTTATGAGGGGTCAAATGTGGCTCCAAATGGTTCGTGTATTATTACACACGGTGCTGCTCGCCAGTTCTGTTACTTGAACTTGGCTTGACACGCTACCGTGTCTACTCGTAGATTTCTTTGAACTTTTCTCGCAAAGAACCTCTCATTTTAAGGTTATAGATTGCTGGAATAGCCCTTTTCTGCAGCACAAAAACGATCTGAATGCATGCATGCGGTAGCATTTCCTCACAACAAAATACCATATGACATCACACTATGAAAATAAAAAAGTATAAAAGTCTTACTGTATCAACATCAGTTGTATCAACAACGTATTTTCCATACACTGTGAGCTGCAGAACTAAGTCTCATTGACAATTTATCGATATGTGGCCCACATATCGATAAATTGTAATTGCAGCTTAAAATCAAGTGTGATCCCAAGAAATACTGGTGTCCACAGGGTCAACACCTATATCCTTTATTTTTACAGTGGTGTAAACCTCTTTCACATTGGGTAAAACAAATTTTATACATTTTGTTTTCCCTTCATTAAGTGACAGGTTGTTCACATTAATCCGATGAATAATTCTTGAGATAGAATTATTTAAATCGTCATTAATTTGCACTCCTCTTTTATTTAGTTCATTTTAAATAAAAGTGAAGTATCATCTGCAAATAATACCATCTCATGTCTGTCCTGTACAAAATTAGGGAGGTCATTGACATATATAAGAAATAGATAGAAAAACCCTGCGGAACTCCCATTTTAACTGCGGTACCTTGAGGCCTTTTTCCATTGATGTCTACTTTCTGTACCCTCCCACTTAGATAAGAGTTAGCATCGGTTGTTAAGCGACCCCTCCTAAAACCAAATTGTTTACAGTGTAGAAGATTATTCCTATTAAAATAACTTTGCATTTGCTCCAACATTAGTTTTTTTCAAAAATTTTGCTAAAAGTAGGTAGCACAGAGATAGGTCTAAAACTACTGGGATCTGATGTAATAACAGATTTATGTAAAGGAATAATTTTACTCGGCTTCATTAGATCAGGAAATACACCACAGTCAATGCAATCATTAAAAATGTTAGCAAGTATTGGAGCTATTGCTTCAATTACGGATTTAGTAACATCAAAGGAATTGCCCAGATCCGCAGTTTTCTTTTTATTTAAAGTTTTAAATGACTTTATTATATCAATTCCACTAATGTGTACAAATTCGAATGTATCATCACAAACTTTAACATAATCCTTCACTATAGATTCAGCCATAGCGGGGGATGAATCCAAAGATTTTGAGATTAAGACTGGAATGTCAGTAAAGAACTTTTCAAATTCTGCAGCTACTTCTGTGTCAACTGTTACCTTCTTACCATCAATATTCAAACAATATTGATGATTAGCAGTTTCATTATTTATAATATTCCATGTCATTTTAATTTTATTATTACTGTTTTTTATTTTTTAATTTAAATAATTAGATTTAGCAAACCTGAAATCTTTTTTGAACACTTTGGAATAAGTTTTTACATAAAGTTTAAACTCATCACTAGTATTGAATGAACGTTCATTGTAAAGTTCAAAAAGTTTTAAAAGTTTTCAAAGTCAAACTATTCAATAAAGACCTTTACAGACACTTATTGACGCCAAAGAAAGAACAAATATCTATTAAACCAAGAATCTAATTAAAAAATTATTTAACCAACATATTTGATTTAAGCCTTGTATATATATACACAACATAATTAAGTTGTATACAAATACAAGTAAAATGAGAAAAAAAGTTGACTCTTTGACCTAATAACAGGCAAGAAACTAGGAAGGTCTTGTATTTTTGTCTCCTTTTTAGGGTAACAATTGGATCTTATTAATATATACAGGGTGTCCCAGAAGCCGACGTCAAGCCGAAAGCAGGTGATAGACTAACTCATATATGTTATCAGAAAAAAAAATCTAAGTCACCTATTTAAAAAAAATCTAGCATTAAAAAAAATGGATAAAATTTACACCCTGTGACGGTTTTTTCACTGTTGTTGCTACAATTCTTGACTTTTCTAAACATTTTCTTTTGTTTTGTAATCCTGAATAATGTTTCTGTATACTCTAATCTAAAATTTAAAGCCAGCTGCTCCAAATTAGAAAAATATGCCATTTTTATCTAAATTAAATATTCAAAATTAATTTTTCGCATAGTTTTAACAAGCTGTACTGAAAAAAAATGTACTATGCGAGTTTGGCAAGTAACTACAAAAGTTGGCGCATTCAATAAGGATTCCAAAATGGTATGATACTTGGAAGATAATTTCTACGATTGCAGACAATATTTTTTTTCCAAAAACAGGCAGTTTTGAACAAATATTTCTTACGTACTTAAAATTTATTCTAATGTACCCATGGTTTGCTTTAAGGCCGTAACTTTAACATTCTAGTTTGACCTGGAGAGTCATTTTACGAAGTGTGAGAGAGACAGATAGTGAAATAAATTAAATACACAAAAATTGTTTAACATAATTTATTTCAATGTCAAGATTTACAACAGGTGTTCAAACTGTCTTCCTTCATGCTCTAATGCAGGCTCGACATCTTCTTAAAAAAGATCGGGCTATCAAGCGGGCGAATCTTCCATTATTAACAAAATCATTTGCTTCTATTATTCTTCGCCGTAGGTCAGTCATAGTTTCGATTGGCTTTGCGTAAACTTTTTCTTTCACCGCTCCCCAGTAAAAGAAATCTAATGGATTTAAATCTGGGGAACAGGCTGGCCACGAGATAGTACCAGATCGTCCTATCCATCTGCCTGGGTATTCCTCATCGAGATATTCTCTTACTGAGCTGGCATAGTGAGCTGGGCAACCATCTTGTTGAAACCACATATCTCTTAGAATGTTAAGTGGCACATCTTCCAGTAGATTTGGTAAATCATTTTGTAAAAAATGTAAATAAACTTCACCAGTCAAGGCGTCTGGCAGCTCAAAAGGACCTATTATTTGTCCATTTAAAATTCCGGACCACATATTCACTTTAAATCGATATTGTGATCTATCTTGCCTCATCAAATGAGGATTTTCGATATGCCACTCGTGTAAGTTGTGTAGGTTCATGTAACCATCTTTTTTAAATGTCGACTCATCTGACCACAAAATTTTTTCGAAGAATCGCGGATCTTCTCTGTGTTTTTGTAGCATTGTTTGACAAAAAGCAACACGGGGTCGATGATCCCGGGGTAGTAGATTTTGTACTCGCTGTATGTGGTACGGGTGTAGCTGATTTCTTTGCAAAATCCGATGGGCTGTACTTTTGGGTACTCCTGTGATTCTCTCTATTCCACGTACAGAAATACTCCGATCTTCTTCGACAATGTCTAGTACAACGTCTTCGTAAGGGGGATGAAATCTTCTTTCACTATGTACTTGGTTCGGCAGTCGGCCCCACGTCGGCCCTCTGAGAAGAGTAATCGGCGCATATTTGTAAAGACTCGATGATCCGGAAAACGAGCTGCATTTGGGTACCTCTCACGATAAATTCTAGCTGCAGCGTTGGCATTGCATCTACATTCCTCATAAATTAAATGCATGTTGGCGTATTCTTGTGTCGTATACGCAGACATGGTGGCACTACACAATTACACAATCAACGATAAGTAGTCCGGAGCAAAGCAAAGGTCGTCGGTAGAGAAACTAAACAGTCCAAATCCAAATCACAAGTAATCAAGTCCAATAAACGAAGCAGAAAGTGGTAAGCACGAAATCAACACGAACGAATACAAAAAGATGCGCAGTAAGCGAAGGAGCGAAACGTACTGATGTGTATTGTTTGTGCGTTAGCGAATAATTGGCGTCACTATCTGTCTCACTTCCACTTCGTAAAATAGTCATTTTACGAAGTGGATGTGAGACTCGCCGTCTCTGTCATGTTAGCGTCACTATCTTACTCGCTCATACTTCGAATCTCTCCGTCTCCGTCACGTTAGCGTCACTATCTGTCTCTCTCACACTTCGTAAAATGACTCTCCCGGTCTCACTCAAACTAGAATGTTAAATTACAGCCTTAAAGCAAACCATGGGTACATTTGAATAAATTTTAAGTACGTATGAAAAATTTGTTCAAAACTGCCTGTTTTTAGAAAAAAAAATATTGTCTGCAATCGTAGAAATTACCTACCAAGTATCATACCATTTTGGAATCCTTATTGAATGCGCCAACTTTTGCAGTTACTTGCCAAACTCGCATAGTACATTTTTTTTTCAGTACAGCTTGTTAAAGCTATGCGAAAAATTAATTTTGAATATTTAATTTAGATAAAAATGGCATATTCTTCTAATTTGGAGCAGCTAGCTTTAAATTTTAGATTAGAGTATACAGAAACATTATTCAGGATTACAAAACAAAAGAAAATGTTTAGAAAAGTCAAGATTTGTCGCAACAAGAGTGAAAAAACCGTCACAGGGTGTAAATTATATCGATTTTTTTAAATGTTAGATTTTTTTTTATATTTTTCTGATAACATATATGAGTTAGTCTACCGCCTGCTTTCGGCTTGACGTCGGCTTCTGGGACATCCTGTATGTAGAAGCTTGAAATATTCGTAGATGATTTAGTTGTATATTCACTTTAAAAATAAATAGATAATTAAAAATATAATTATTCTCGATATTAATTACGGTAGCAGGTGTATCTAATGTTGTATAGATAATGGTACGGAACCCTTCGTGCAACATACAACATTTTTTTAATGAACATAATATTATAACCACGGACCTAAATGTAGGTCTATGATTGTAACACCGTTTTTCTTAAAATTTCATTATACAATATTTTGCAAAAACACTGGTTTCACTGTTATTTCAACACAAAATTCACAACTAAAATCATGATTACAACAGCTCTGTCAGTTAATTTCACAATGTCAATAACTTTCTCGTAAATATATTATGACGCAAGTCTCATAATAACAATTTCTTTAAACTTTTCTCTCAAAGAGTCTCTTACTTTAAAGTTATAAATTGCTCGAATAGCCCTTTTCTGCAGCACAAAATACAGTCTGAATTTCGGCATCATTTCCCCGCAGCAAAATGCCATACGACATCACACTATAGAAATAAGCAAAGTATATAGTGGAAGATAGCTCAACAGTGCTTATGGAAGCTTATGCCCAACAGCGATTGAATGTGATGACATATCTAACTGTAAAACATTCTTCAAACTTTCAAGTAATTGATGGTATCAACTAAGTAGGACAGATTATTAGGAAAAGTAAAAATATTTTTTAAAGTTAGTTACCCACCTTGGGTCGTTAATGACCCATTGGGATAATATACCTAGGTAAATTACAATGTAAAATGTTTTCTATCCATGATAAATTACAATGTAAAATGTTTCCTATCTTTATTATTAAATTTGTAATTGAATTTATCATAATAATATACTCTTTGTGATAAACAAAACAGTATCAAAATAAAATATAAGGTTATATTAAACAGGAAACAAATTATTTGTGTTTCAATTCGTCTTTGATTTTCAAGACACTGACCTACCCACAGTTAAATATTAGTCGGGTCTCGCTTTATAACTCTTATCCAGGACTAAACCTTGATCTCCTGGTTTCGTTACGGCGCTTAATAAAAACACGAGCTTATCCTAAATAGAATTAAGGATTTAGAAAAAGCTTTACTAGCACTTTATAAGGATAAGTCACATAAGCTTTTTCTCTTTAATTTCCACGAATTACTCAAAGTTAGGAGACAAGGTTACAGGCGACAGTAAATTCAAATACGAACTATGCATGTGTTAAAATTATTTTGTATGAGCCTTAGAAGCTTAATATTTTATCATTTATAGAATAAGTCATTTTATAATTATTGTGAATGAATAGGAATTTTATAACTATTATATATATATAAAATTTTATAACTATTATACTTTATACTACGTATTTATTACCAAGGCACGTCAATCATGTCATGTTTAAAAATCAAGCTTTAATATCTTATGTATATGACACTATAACACCAGCAGAAGATTTACTCGTGGCCCGTTTCGGAAAAGGCTTGCGATTAAATCTAGATCGAAGGATGATGGATGAATATGACCTGTAGGAGTGTTTGATCCACAAAAATGTTTTCTTAGGGAGCATTTTATCGCAACCTTTTATTTTGTATTGGTTTAATTTGCTTTCTAGGCAATCAATACGAACTGTATTTAAAGTGAAGTAACGTACAAGGAGATAAAATCCTAAAAACTCAGTAGACCTGGCAGCACAAAAAAATGTGGTCCATCTCATCAGATTCAGATGCTTAAATAAAATTTCTATTTAAATTTCTTTTAACCCAAGTAGTGATAATCAAACTTCAATCTTTTAAAGTTCAATCTTTGAAGACTTATTTTTAGAAATATGTTGAGAAGCAATTTAAAAAAAAAAGTCGATTTTGTGTTCAATCGACACAAATAAGTTGTTTGTCAGCTATGTTGTACAAAAAAACAACATACTATATTTCATGAAAATAGGGGAAAAAATATAATTAAATTCAAACTTCAAGAATTAATCTGGTAAGTTGTTGTATTAAAGGTATCAACAAAGCTACACATAGAAAACGAATGCAACATTCTTAGAGCTTAAACATAAATTCCAGAAGAAGCCACCTTACTTATAATATCATCCAATCCACTATAATCACTAGTATGCAGTACCAGGCCACACAAAAGTTTTTATGAACGAGGCCTTGGCCCATTATACCACGACGTTGCATCCTCGAGATTTATATATTAACCAGGTAGTCCACTTTCCAATGTACCGGGCACCAAGCACAATTTTAGAGCGAAGACATAAAAATAAAAAGATAGGTAGGTAGTTTTAGTATTATTCACCCGCTTGCGCGATGTTACGTCGTTTGACTCATTCGCTTTCTTTGTGCGGGCATCACAGCATCGGAATATTAAAGATCAAAGTTTTATTATTTTATAACTTTATTTTTAGTGTGTTGTGTAGTTGTTATAGATATTAATATGTGTAAATGAAAACGTAAGTATTCTAAGCAATATATTAAGGAAAAGATTCGTAAACTAGAGAAACGTTTGCGTCACCGCCGCTGCGAGCATTTTGATGGTGCTGGAAGTACCTATGTAAGTTTAAATTATAAGTGTTTATTGTTTATTATATTGTACTATTTTTTCGACACGTTCTCATATTTGCATTTCGTTCGTTTAAAGCAAAACTTTATTTCGTGTTTGTTCGAATCAGTAGATTATATTTACCTCACTAATTAATTTCATTTTAAAATTTATTGAGCAACAAAAAGAGCCTTGCTATTTGCGCATTGCCTAACGTTACTGTTTAATTAGAAAATATTCTGTATACAGTGTTAAATAAAATGGTATCCGCAGAATACCAGCGTCAAAGCACTCTGTGCCTCTGCATGCGGGGCCTATTTGGCCTAAAATCTATCTGAATATATATTTATATTTTTTTGTTACATTGTGTGTTGTATTTTTTGTACCAAATAAACGTCTATTCAAGCAATAATTCATAATTACTAAAGAACCGTGAATCGGCACTTTGAAACACGCCTTGTACACGTGTTTAAGTGTTATTATTTCTTTATATTTATAGAACAGTGTGCCTTGGAACTATGATGCGATTATAGTCACGCACAGTACTACGATGCGATTGTAGTCATGTTTTTTGGTCAGATTAATTGGTACCGTGACGCGATCACGGTCTCGATCACAACACTTCGTGTCATGATGCGATAATGACCTAGCTTATTTTTTCAACAGAATGTTATTATTTCTTTATATTTTATAGAACTGTGTGCCTTGGAACTATGATGCGATTATAGACACACACAATACTACAATGCGATTGTAGTCATGGTTTTTGGTCATATTTATTAGTACCGTGACGCGATTACGGTCTCGATCACAGCACTTCCTGTCATGATGCGATCATGACCTAGCTTATTTTTGAAAGAATGTTATTATTTCTTTATATTTTATAGAACAGTGTGCCTTGGTACTATGACGAGATTATAGTCACGCACAGTACTACGACGCGATTGTAGTCATGTTTTTTGGTCATATTTATTAGTACCGTGACGCGATTACGGTCTCGACCACAGCACTTCCTGTCATGGTGTGAGCATGACCTAGGTTATTTATTCAACGGAATGTTATTATTTCTTTATTTTTTAATAGAACAGTGTGCCTTTGTACTATGATGCGATCATAGTCGCGCACAGTACTACCACAATATAGAGAATGGTACTACGATGCGATTGTAGTCATGTTTTTAGTCATATATATTAGTACACAGGCTGAGGATAGCCTCGCAGAATATGACTCGCCTCGCAGAATATTACTAATGTTACTCGCCGACAAACTACTTCGTAGTTTTGTGTTTATGTTTATAATAGTACATTTTGTTAAATAAAATAAAATAAAAATCTATGGAGAGGATGAATTGGCTTCAGTGTGTTATCATACATCCCATATGTTCAGTCAGTGGTTCATGTGACTGAAACTTGTAATGAGTGACAACCTAGTAATGTACAGGTGATGATATCAGAAGCATCAGCCAAGTGTCCCATACCACCCACTAGCTCTCAGGTACGTGTAAATGATGTTAACCCTCCAGCAACCAATTTATTTGAGAATATTTTAGAGGTCTTAGGGAACTCAAAAGGGAAACACGAGCTTTTCGGAACAAAAATCCAGGATGAAATCTCTGAACGTTGGGGTCATATATTGTGCGGAGGCTTAAATAAGGATTAAAAGAAAGAGTTAGAGGGCAACATCTTCATACCTGAAAACTTTCAATTAGTTAAAACACCCAAATCGAATCCTGAAATCACTGCTGTGTTACTCAAAGAAATCAGCTTATATTGGACCTTCATTATAAAAACACGCTTAATCGAAGGAAATTAATAATGTTTAAAAAGATTAGATTATAAGTTTAAAAAGATATTGCACGTGTACGAAGTGATTCATTTCTCTTTGGCGGGAATCTCACTAATAAAATTAAAGCATCGAAGTTGGCAGAAATATCGACTCCAAATCAAGAAAGTTACAGCGGCGAGTACTTCTTCTTCTAATAGGCCTTCAGTCAGCCAGCAGGGAAACTGCAAAGCTCCACCGCGTCAAATGCCACGCACGCAGAGACGTGGTTAGGCGTGGAGTCACTCGTACCATTAGTCTGCGAGGAAAGCACCTGTAGTAGATCGATATCAGACAACGAAGTCTCGACCAAAGGCGCCGATCAAAACATAATAATAATAATAAAAAATAAGAAAAAAACATTATTATTTTGGTACTTAAATGAAAATATTTTATTCACACCTAAAAAAAATACAATCGATCCAGTTCTCTTATGAGTTGTAACGGGTAAAACGGATTACACATTTCTTTTTAAGAAACCGAATCTCAAAGATGTTTACCTATAAGTTCACGTTTTTCACAGTCAAATATTGTGACATTACGTTATGAAATTAAGAAGTTATACTAAATGAGAGCAGTAAGATGATGCAATGATGAATTAGTTCAATTTATATATAAACTAACTAACATAATATTTCCCACCTGTAATGCTCTTTTCTGTCAAAATTTGGGAAAAGAAAACAATTTTAATCCTTGACTTATTGAAATAATAAGCTTTATATGTTTACATACAATTTTCTTATGCATAAGCATAAGAGAACAATACAATCATAAGCCAGCCATCATAATAACAGTCAGATACAATCATATCCTTAGAGTTGTAAGTTAAATTAAAGAGAATCAGGTACCTATATTATAATAGATACAGAAATCTATACAATCAAAGGGCAGAATGGTTCGGGATTTTTTATCAATCTCGGTATCAAACTAATATATCTAAAAATTGGGTACAAATCTGGGTAATAGAATACACCAAATGAAAATGTTTTGTTTCTTTTTTTTAAGATTAGCCTTCCCCGTAACGGTGGTTAGTGGATCGTACCTTCGACTTTAAGTTCTTGCGATCACGGGTCAATGATACTGTACTCCAATTCCTTAGATTTTATATGTATTAGATATGTAATTTCACAGAATTCTTCCTTGTTATACTAGTTGTTTCTTAGTTCCTCCACTGAAAAACCAGACAGCCAAGCCTTAAGGGAACTGCCCTGGAGATTCATAGTACAGTGTTGGGTTAAATATATGTAACATGTCTATGATCATATGGCCCGGGGCTCTCACACTGGGTTTTACAAACATATTTTTTAATATTATATTATATTTTGTTATTTGTTGGATTATAAAAATAACATATGGAGGACAGAGCACCTATTTTGTGTACAACTACTACCATTAATTCAAAGAAAATAGCCTTTGTGAGTTATTTGCCAAGGAGTGATCTGAACCTTTCTATGGTGAAAATCCTGAATATTTATAACATGAAATCTGTAAATATTGTTCATTAATCCACCAAGATGCCGCTTACTATCAGGTTTTTTTTATGAAATAGGGGATGTAAAAGACGGATTTTGGGAATATATTATGTGTTAAAAAAAAAAAAAAAATCCTACCTACCAAAAAACTTAATAAAATCTGTTCTAAATCAAAAAGAAAATTCAAGTAATTAAGATATACCTAAGGTACCTTGGTAATTAGCGTAAGTACTTAAATTATTATAAATTGATGAATCATTCGGAGAATCCTTATTATTTATAGCTAAATATGTATTGCGTGTCCTGAGCCTTGATCTCGAGCTGGAAACAGAACCTCGAAGGTCGCGTGCACTTGATATGTTCCAACGAAACTATTTCGTAATTTTTCTTGAATAAAATGAAAAGCAGGAGAAATGATATACTTCGATTATAACTAGGGATTGATTTTTCTAAGGTCAAGGTTGGTAAAGGAATCACATAATACCCCAACCAGTTACACCACCTATGAAACTCTTGTTATGAACTATCAATTTAGATGTCTATTTTTTAGCCACTATGCATTAATCGTCGAAACATTATCTTAGATTTAAATTTGAGCAAATAACTTAAGAATTTCAATGTCTTCCCTTTGCACTTGCTTCAGCTTCATACATTTTCACTAAGCTTTTGAAACCCATATTATCTTTTTTTTTTCCATTTATTTGAACCACGAACAGGCTTACAATTAATCATACATACACATAAAAATTATATAAACATAGTTATTGTAAACCCAGCATTGATGGTCACTTCGTAATTTTCGAAAAGGTATACTATGAAACCTGTACAGCTTTGAAGTAGGTAATCTTATCTTAGAAGTCTAGTTTACTATTATAAATTATTTAGGTGATTTTCTGTGCCTTGAAAATTCTTATCAAGATTCTATCAAGTGTCTATCATGCGTAATAAAACTCTTATTTACTGATTTAGATTTTGTTATAAATTACAAAAAAAGTCTACATATACCGAATTAACGACAAACTTTCTTTTTTCTCTCACTTCTAATCAAAATTTTCTCAAAATACTCTAAACATCCTACCTGGTTAATATATAAATCTCGAGGATGCAACGTCGTGGTATAATTAATGGTTAAACAAACTTACCTTTGTGATGTTTGACCATAATTATACGAGACGTTGCATCCGAAGAGATTTATACTCCCTCCCTACCCATTATTTGCTGTGTTGCAAATAAATACCCAATGTTTTTGAGAAATTTTGCTCTAAAGGAATGAGTCAAACGACGTAACATCGCGCAAGCGGGTGAATAATACTAAAACTACCTACCTATCTTTTTATTTTTATGTCTTCGCTCTAAAATTGTGCTTGGTGCCCGGTACATTGGAAAGTGGACTACCTGGTTAATATATAAATCTCTTCGGATGCAACGTCTCGTATAATTATGGTCAAACATCACAAAGGTAAGTTTGTTTAACCATTAATTATACTCATAAACAATGCGATTATTTAGAATTAAAAAAAGAACATCGTTCGAATTTCAAATTTCTCTCCACATTTTGAGAGCTAAATTTAAATATCGTGTCTCATTGAAAAATGGATCTACGCCGGGAACGCTTTTGTACGATGATATTTTACGATTTCAAATGTGGCCTAAATCCGTACGAATTGTTTGATCAATTTCAAATAGCATTTATGAATAAAGGACCTTCTAAACCAACTATTTACCTTTGACATAATTTTAAACGCAGTCTTATATCTTATATTTACCTTTAACTTTGTGGGATAAAGAAAGAAGTGGTCGTCTTACGACGGCTGCTGCCGAAGAAAATGTGGTAGTATTAAATAAATATTTCAAGAAAACAGTCGAATTACATACGAAGAAATTCATTACACACTTAAGAGGATCTCGCACCCACTCATAACCAATACCTAAAGGTACTGTAACAGGGTTTGTTATGGTAACTCATAAAACGCAATTGTAAGTTTATAATTCATATATTGAGACTCTTCGCAAAAATTATAAGTAATTTTACATAAACTATTCTAATTTATCCTCTTCTTCTCTTGTCTCACCCAATCAACACGTAAATATCTGAACTCAAATGTCAGCAAGAAGTTTGCATAAGGAGATCATTACATTCTTCCCCCCCTTATTAAATAAAATTTTGTTAAAAAGGAAACAAAATTTTATTTTTACAATACCAATAAAATACTACCCATAACATCCAAAGAAATGAACTTAAATTCAAAATTAAATTAAAAACTAACAAATGCTTACCATGCTGTTAATTGAGTTAGATATTTATTAATATTATATTAACATCAAGTTATCAATACACACCTATAGAACGTAGATCAACGACCTACCTCACCGGAAATCTATGTTCTCTTTGTGAGTCCCATCCATAGAATAAAACGTTAATTAGCCTCATAAACTCCTTTCTTTTTTTTGAGTGACTGTAGTGAGAGCGGGTATCATATTTTCCCTAACCGAAAACTAGTATAACACAAAAACATCCTTAATAAAAAAAATTTATCAGTAAATAAATCCTAACATTATTCTAAACCTAATATGACAGGCAACTCTTATCATATTGAAATGAAACATTGAAATGCACTTGTAGAAAAATAATATTAAGAAACGGATGTATCTTGATTTGCACGTAAATAAAACCTTTTTAATCTGTTCACATGTACCACATCTCTATATCTATCGCTACTTAATTTCTTAACTAAATAATTCACATTAGATACACGTCGGATTATTTGGAATGGACCCCTATACAAACGCGCTAGTTTCATACTTCTATGGGTGACTCTTCTAGGTGTATAAATCATCACTAGAGCTCCTTCTTCAAAATCCCTATTAGTTACTCTCCTATCGTGGTACTCCTTTTATTTCTGTTGTGCTAATCTAATCCTCTCAATACTTCTTCTGGTCAAACTTTGCAATAAATTTACACGTTCTTTGGCATTATTCGCGATATTGACGTTATTCCGGTTCAGTAATAAATCCGACTGATACTGCGGCTCCCTACCAAAAATTAACTTAAACGGAGGCACTCTTGTTGACACCTGACTACTCGTATTATACGCATAACACACTAAAGGTAAAAACTGACACCAATTCCGCTGATTCTCCGACACATACATTGACAACATTTGCAATAATGTTCGATTAAATCGTTCTACCAAACCATTCGTTTGTGGATGGAAAGCAGATGAGAAACGTGATATAGCCCCAAATGATCTGACCGTTCTACGAACTAAACGTGACCTAAAGACGGATCCTCTGTCTGATATAATTTCCTTGACTCCTCCAAAACGACAAAAAACTTCTTGTACGAGAAAATCCCGAACCTGTTCTGCCGTCGCCCTGGACACCGCTTTACATACCGCATGTTTCGAAACGAACTACAAACATACTATAATATATCTACATCCATTGATCGACCTTCTTAACGGCCCTACAATATCAATCCCTACTTTTTCTAACAAATCATTCACTTCTATTGGTTGTAGTTCTGCGACACAACTTACCTTCTTTTTTTGTTGACAAACAAGACAACTCGCAACATATTTTTCAATCTCTTTTACTGCATTTTTCATAAAGTATCTTTCTCTAAATTTCGATAATGTCTTTGATAATCCCAAATGACCACCCGACCATGCGTCATCATGCAATTCTTTCATCACATCCTGGAATGCACTCTTCGGAATGACAATTACGTCTTTGATTACATCCATCCTTCTTATTTTTTTATATAAAAGACCTCCTTCCAAAAAATACCCTTTATATATATGTATATCAGCCCGTCCATGTTGTCGAATCGCTGTATTCCAAGACCTACAAAATTCGTCGACCCCCTGTTGATTCACTAACACATCTCTTTGGATACTATAAATACCTAACCCATCATCCGGTTCATTTTCACTTTCTTCGCTAAGTGGGTTTCTACTCAAAAAATCGGCTACGATGTTCTGTCTACCAGAACAATGTACGATATTAAAGTCATGTCCTTGTATGCATAACGCCCATCTAGCTAATCGCCCATTTATATCCTTTTTGTTCCTAAGCCAACACAGAGCCTTATGATCCGTGACGACCTCAAACCTAACACCCCATAAATAATGTTTAAACAAATTTAAAGCCCATACCATGCTCAAGCATTCTTTCTCTGTCGTACAATTTTTTTTTTCTGCATCACTCAATTTTCTTGAAGCATATAAAACAGGTTTCATATCATATTCTCCTTGCATAAGACAAGCATCTAACGCCTCATCACTAGCATCTACATACACGCGCGTCACTAACGTCTGTTTACTTGAATAAAACGACAGTATGGGCGGATTACATATACATTTTTTTAAAGTTTCAAATGCGGTTTGATGTTCATCCGTCCAAACAAACCTCGCATTTTTCTTTAACAATCTACACAAGGGTAAAGCTATTTGTGCAAAATCTTCAATAAATTTTCGATAGTATGAGAATAACCCTAACATTGCCTTAACCTCTTTTATACATGTCGGTGGTTTGATCATCGTCATGGCCTCGACCTTATTTTTATCTGGCGATATCCCGTCGCTAGATATCTCGTAACCTAATATTGTTAATTTTTGATACCCAAATTTACACTTACTCGGTTTGACGGTGAGATTAGCATTTCTTAACCTCATCATCACCTCCTGCAACACGTCACAAAACTCTTCGAAACTATTACCATAGACCACGACATTATCTACATAGACTATTACATTTCTATATTTCAGCCCTGCTAACACCATATCCATCGTTCTCTGAAATACCGCTTGGCTCGTCTTTAATCCAAAAGGGAGAACATTAAATTCAAATAATCCTAATGTAGAAATGAACGCTGTCTTATGTTTATCAGTCTCCTCAAGAGCTAGCTGCCAATACCCTGAATTAAGATCTAATTCCGCATAATATTGTGCTCCCCCTAAATAATGGATAATATCATCGATAATTGGCAGAGGATAGCTATCGGACTTCACCCTCTTATTTAATTGCCTATAATCAACACAAAACCTCCAACTTTGATCTGGCTTCTGTACTAAAACTACAGGAGATGCATACCCACTCCTAGATTTCTTAATCACTTTATTTTTGAGCATTTCTTGTATCTGCTCCTCAATAATTATACGTTGGGCCGGTGATGTTCTATATGGTGGTCTATGAACCGGAATATCATCAATTGTGTCTATCGTTACTTTTACTAATTCACATTTGCCTAGCTTACTAGAATCAAAAGCAAAACGATCTCCATACTTACACAATAACTTACGTAACACATTAATTTGATCAGTTGGTAACGACTGATTGATATCGAAATCATTCGAATATTCCTGTTGTGTGTATAAATATTTATCATTATCATGTAACAACTGCGAAAAATATAAATAATGCCCTTTGGACAATGTCACGTCATTCAACATCTCATACGAAATTGAATTATTATTTGATGTTTCGATCACAACATTATTCCTGTCACAAAAATACACGGTATTTTTATTATTGAACAAAATTGTGTTCTTGGAAAAACTTATGACAGCCTTATATTTAAATAGAAAATCTTGTCCCAAAATAATATTTTGTCTAATATCATTTATTATATAAAATCTACACTTATATACACATTTATTTATTAAAATGTTCATGTCAATACTACCTAACACCGACAAGCTATTACCATCAATCGCTTTTACGGTCATTTTTTCTTTAACTGTCTCGAATCCTCGCTTTAACGATTCGAAACATTTATTTGAAATACATGACATCGATGCACCTGAATCTATCAATGCAAGTATTGTATTATTATCGATTTCAGTTTCAATAAATGGAGCCAGTGGACTTACAGTAATGTCCGCGGGGGTCTCTTTAATACTGGACTGCACCGACCTGACCCTTCCTTCATCGGCGATCCTCCTCAGTTTGGGTGAACTCGGTCTTGTTGCTCGCCCTGTGGTCCTCGCTGTTCAACGCGCTGAGCTGGATGTAACGGGCGCTCCCTTAAGTTATAGCGTTGATTATTAGTAAACATAGACCTCTCGCTTCTCATCGGTCGATCTTCCCTTGTCGTTTGCAGGCGGCTCTGTGGTTGCGGGGGTGGCCCACTTAAGCTCTCGTTGAATCTGAAACGAACATATGGTGCACCTGTCGATGCTCGTGTTCCAATCGATGTACCTTCCGAACGTTGTTGCTCCACATGATGTCTTTGTTGTCCCATTACCATACATTCGTCACCCAATGAATTTCCATACACCTTATTTATTTGTGTAATTGTGTTTTTCACATCCTTTTTATCAATAAAAATTTTTGTACATAAAATTCGCTTATATTCCCCATGTATTGTCATCAGAAATTGGTCAATAAAAATCTTATCATCTTTGATCTCCGCTTTGCGGGCTAACTCGCTTAATGCGTAAAAATACTCAAGAATGCTTTCCTCACCTTGTTTGGCGTTAAAAAACAAAGATTGATAGTTGAAAGTTGGTGCGAATTCCACCTTTAACTTTGTAACTACATCTACATATGATGTGCAATCTTCACCGATCTCCTTATAGAAATAGTACGCCGCTCCTTCCAGAAATGCAGCAATAGTTAGCTTCTTTCGTTCATCGTCCCATCCTTGCAAAAACGCGTGAATGTCGAATTGCGCGATGAAGTCATTGACGTCGCCTTGGGTCCCATTGAACTTCTTCATCTCCATCGTTCTGTTTTTATAGCACTACCCGGCGCCTCCACCAATTGTAACGGGGTTTGTTATGGTAACTCATAAAACGCAATTGTAAGTTTATAATTCATATATTGAGACTCTTCGCAAAAATTATAAGTAATTTTACATAAACTATTCTAATTTATCCTCTTCCCGGCGATTATCCTCCGATTTATCCTCTTGTCTCACCCAATCAACACGTAAATGTCTGAACTCAAATGTCAGCAAGAAGTTTGCATAAGGAGATCATTACAGTACCTACCCACTCATTTGGTTCGGGAAGCTACACGCAAGATCATAGTGAAACTTTGAAGTGAAACTTTGCATAGAAGCTGATGCAGAGTTCTTTGAATAGATTAAGTACAAAAATTTTATCCATATAAATTAGTTTTGCAGATTGATTCTAAATTCATTTTTTTGTTTTTTTTAATTGTCAGATTGGTACAACTGTTCTCTATTTTGACGCGGAGTTTCATTGCAGTTGCATCTGTTATTTAGATCAAATACAGTGCTGTTTTGTTAGATCATATCAAGTGTTATTGTGAATTTCATAATGGAAAAACATTGAACAAAGAGTTCGTCTTAAGTTTTGCATCGCCAATGGAATTTTGGAGTCACTGAAAATGTTACAGTAGGCTTACGGTGAATTTACTTATCAAAAACACGTGCGTATGAGTGGTGTGGTACAAAGCGTTCAAAAGCAGTCGAGATGCGATAAAAGGTTTGCCTCGCTTTAATAGACCATTCAAGGTCTTCAACTGAAGTTAACATTGCAAAAGTGAAAAAAGTAGTGACTAAAAATCCTTATTCAAGTTTGAGAGAGATAGCCGCTGAACTGTCTGTGTCTCACGAGTCGATCCGTTACTATTTTCAATTATCACTTGGGTATGAAACATTGCCGCTCGGCTAATCTCAAAAGACCTGAATTTTCTCCAAACTCAAACGCATATGAGTCGGTGAGAGCCTGCTAGAACGAGTCAATGCCGATCCAACATTCATGAAACTGGTGACGAGACGTGGGTTTACGAGTTTGAGATGAATACTAGTCAACAAGCTTCGGAGTGGAGCCTCGGAGTTTCAACTGAAGCAAAACCGAAAAACCACGCCAAAGTCGAGCAAAAGTCGAAGTCATGTTGACTGTTTTTTTTACTGTCGAACGTTCAGAAGTCCAAACGGTAAATAAACAATATTATTTGAGTGTTATGCGGCGTTTAAGAGAGCAAATTTGACCAAAAAGGCCAGATTTGTGGAAAGATAATTCTAGGATTTTGCAAAACGATAATGTGCCTTCGCACAAGGCCATCATTGTGAACGATTTTTTTTACCAAAAACTCAATAAATACCATCAGGCTACCACCAACTTACGAGTATTCATCAGAGATGGCTCCAGTAGGCTTTTTTCTCCTAAACTCAAGTTAATACTTCGTGGCACACATTTTCATTCGGTAAAAGAACTCACAACTGAACTCAGCTTTTTCTGAACGGTAAGGCGTTAAAAAATTGTTTGATGATTGGAATATTCGGTCGTTAATGCAAGTGTATCATTTCAGAAGGAGCATACTTTGAAAGCGTACTTTGGTTTACGATGCATTCTTCGAACTAACACTTTGTGTATAGTTGATCTTTTCCCGGTACTTTCTTCATCATCATCATCATCATCATCATCATCACAGCTCATATACGTCCCCACCGAGGGGCTCGAGCCTACCCTATGTTAGGGTGATTAGGCCTTAGTCAACCACGCTGGCCCAATGCGGATTGGTCGACTTCACATACACCATTGAATCTCTTCGCAGATGTATGCAGGTTTCCTCACGATGTTTTCCTTCACCGTAGGAGCGTCAGACAAATGTACATATGAAATTCGAAAACGAAAAACACAGTGGTACTGGCGGTCTCGAACCCGGACCTCCCGATTGGAAGGCAAGTGCCGAGTCCACAGCGCCACCGACGCTCTTACTACTTTCTTGACAGAGTAGTATTCCGACGACGTACCGACGTACTTTCTTGACAGAGTAGTATTCCAAGTTAAGCGTATTAAACTTACGTGAACCTATCAAGTAAGTTTCAGTAAGATCTCCACAAGACAAATAATATCTTATCTAAATAAAATTATTACGAGACCATTAATTTGACTCGATTAAAATATAAATACACGTACCTACTAAATAAATCTGTATACATTGAGTTAACAGAATACCGATTTCTATGTTACAGAAATGTCTCTCATGCTAAGGTATTTTTATATACAAAAGAAATCTGGGTCGCTATCCTGAGTTGCGGGTCACAATAGCTACAAAAAGTAATTTCAGTCTCTTAGACTTAGTTTTAAAGACGCAGAAAACTGTAATCAAACTTATCTCTATTTTTTATCTCTGTTCATCAACTTGACTCAATAGCGATGTAACTACTTAATTAGCAGCCCGTGTAAATTATAAATTGAATTTATTCACGCTTCTTATTAAGCTTTTCGTAAATTATGAATCATACTAATAAATTAACATTTCATTTCCCATAATTTTATGATAGAAATAAATTTCCAATAAACGTCTACTTTATTGTAATTCAAGGACAGTCCAAATTTTAATGAAAAGCTTCCAAATAAACTCGCAGCTTTATGGCAACGCAACCGTTAACTAGATAAAGACTTGACTGTGAACATTTTTTGTAATTATTTACAAAAAAGGGTTGTCCTATTTGTCTGATAGTATGTGATAACGAGATCTAAGATGACTAATATGAGGATTCTAGCTGTACGAAAATCGAACGTTATACTTTTTTTTTACCAAATAACACAAAAATTAGAACATCTTATATTATGCTATGCTTTGCCAATCACCCAGGCGCTATCAGACTGCCAGCTTGGGTTCACTAGGGGTCAGTTGACGGTACTGTCTGCCCGTGACTTTAGGGCAGCGTGAAGGAGTTCGTTGAAGTATTGTCATGCTATATTTTTTGATATCTCCGGAACCTTCTATAGGGCATAGTGGCCGATGATACTGTTACCCAGGCAACACGTAAGCCAATTAACAGCAAAGTAAAATCACACTAAGCAGTTTAAAGCTTCATTAAATGTGTATTACAGACCTGGAAGAATCATGTTGAATAATTGATATTTAATTTATTACGGTATGCTAAATACTGTTTATAATGGTTATTATTTATTTAAGCAACTAAGTCAGCTTTCACAATAGTAATCGAAGATGCAGCTTTGTTTTGTATAACATTAATCAACATTTCAATTATAAAGCTTAAAGCACAATATCCTTTCTTATTTTTTTCTTCAAGTTGCAAAGTACGTCACTTTAGACTCATTTACTCGGGAGCTGAATATATTAGAATTTTTTAGCCCTTATACAAAAAATTGGCTGTATAATTGAAAATTAGTAAAGTGCCTTTCCTAAATTGAATCATTTACACCAGGGCTGTCCAAACCGCGGCCCGCGGCTAGTATTTGTGCGGCCCGCGACATGTTTCTAGGCTACCACAATGTACCCCAATTTTTCTTTGGTATTTTTTGGTAAAATTACATTTTATTTAATTTCAATGGTATGTCAAATAAATAAATTATTATTTGTTAGATATAGAGTAGTAGAGCAGTAGTAGTGTTGTTCATTACAGTTCACATTAATATACCTAATTGGGAAAGACTTCGGTATTTATTTCTTTTTACGACTGGTTTGAAAGTCTGGCCTTTGGAACAACATTTTTTATTTGTAAAATTAATATATATTCGCAGTAAAACTGCAACCCCCACAAGAACCACAGTGTACGTTGCCAACTTGTGACATCAGATGTAAAGTCACGGTAGCCAGTAATTTCACTGCCATAACTTACCCTTCAAACCGGAACACAGCAATGCAAGCACTGCTGCTTTGCGGCAGAAAAAACTAAATTTAACTAACATTTAGCGAAAAGTTTATAGTGTATATTAAACGCTTAACCCTAATAAGACGTATAAGATCTTGTGGTGGTTTAAAATTTTATATTACTAAACTGATGAATATATTGACAGTAAAGTTATCTGCATTTAAATAACTTTACCTTTAAAGTAATTGAAAATTTCATACTTAATTGATTTATTATAATATGAGATCAAACGAACTTCTTGAAGTGAAGTTCGATCATTATTGTATGAATCGATTCATTCGAAGATACAGTTAACTAGGTAGTCCTTTGAGCCTACAAGGCATAATTCGCACGTTTAGAGAATCGATTTTTAAATCGATTGAGGGTATTTTATTTTTTTTTG
Organism: Schoenobius gigantellus; assembly: GCA_963935595.1. NCBI lineage: Eukaryota > Metazoa > Arthropoda > Insecta > Lepidoptera > Crambidae > Schoenobius > Schoenobius gigantellus. Next base: position 22,194,885 of record OZ012553.1, on the reverse strand, counting down.
TCATATTCAACCTACCTGCAACCTGTCGATCGACTGTCGTGTCATTTTTTCAGAGATAAAGTTTTCTACTTAGGGTAGAGGTGGGTGGGAACTATGTATCTTCGAATGAATCGATTCATACAATAATGATCGAACTTCACTTCAAGAAGTTCGTTTGATCTCATATTGTATTTCATCGATTCATTCTTCAGATACAGTTAACTAGGTAGATAGTTAGAGCTTAGAATTTTACATAAGTAAAACAATTTTTTTCTATGTAGAAAACTTTTATTTTACTATTATAATAACAAAAAATAACGAAATCACAGTTTATTTTAAGGTAATCAAATCATAAACCATCTAACCAATATGTGATTTTTTATTAGGTAGTTACGTTAGTACAACTACTAAATACAGATCGAGCAAAAATTCCGTGGTCCAATAATGGACGATTGTAAAATCTGGCGAATGTCATAGAAGCAGCAGTCCAGCCGGCTGTTTTCCTAATAGTATCAATGGAAACTCCAGCGGAAGCCGCCGCTGATGTGGAGACGTGCCGCGTACTATGTGCACTGAACACAGACACATCAACGCCACATTCCGCTAAAGTCACCTTGATCCACCTACTTACAGTTTGAGTGGTTGCTTTTTTAAAGGGTTTTTTAATTGTTATAAATAAATTATCTGTAACCTCTGGTCGTAGCCCTGATGTTGCAGAAAGATAGTCTTCCAAGGTTTTTGCTGGGCATATACTTGGCTGATCTAAAAAATAGGGTATAAACAACACTGGTTGTTCTTTATTTACTACCGATGTTTTTATGATAATAGTTATGGGGATTTTTATGCCCGAAGATGTTTTCATAATATTTGAAACTTTAATAAAGGATAGTGTCTGGACCCGATGAGATGTACATAAGGCTAGTAAAATTGTTAGTTTTTTGGTCAATGTAAATAGATCTAAGTCACTATTAGGGTACCAATTAGAGATATGATCTAGAACGATTTTCGGATCCCAAGTAGTGGTGTATTTAGCACTGGGCGGTTTTTGCCTGTACATGCCCTTTAATAACCGTTTTATCCTTTCGTCTGAACCTACGTTATTCCCGAGGAGTAATGATAGGGCAGATCGATGACAATTTATGGCACTATAGGATATTCCTTTATTAAAAAGGTCTACCAAAAAGGTTATTACTGATGATAATGGGGCATCAAAAGTATCAATTACTTTTTCTTGGCAAAATTGCCACCACAACTTATAGGTGACAGAATACTGTTTCATGGTACTATCCGAAATCGAGTCTAGCATTAAGTCTAGTGCTACCTCTGGTGTATCTAGTCTGATAAATGCTGCCCTGATAGCATCGCGGCCCCCAGGGTAAGGCTGTTGTAGAGCCGGTGCTGTAACCTATAATGTGAACATAAAAGATTTGCATCAGGTTCAAAGAAAATTATGTCTGAAGTGAGCATTCTCTTAAGAAGCGGGAACCAAGGTTGGCCCGACCAGTAAGGGAACACTAAAATTCCAGTGGCTTTATCGTGAATTATCTTTCTTAAGCATTTTAAGATCAAAGCGAAAGGTGGGAATGCGTAGAAAAAGATGGAGTGCCAGTTAATTGTAAAAGCATCGATTGTCATTGCATCAGGGTCATGTTTCCATGCAATATATCGACTGCATTTGGCGTTGGTGCGAGAAGCAAACAGGTCTATATGTGGTGTACCCAGAATTTGAACTATTTTTTGGAATGCCTGATCGGATAGTTCCCATTCTGTGTCCACGTTAATTTTACGCGACTCTTGGTCTGCTTCAGTATTTTCGTGTGTATTAATGTATGATGCAAATAACAAGATATTGCGCTTCTCACACCACTGCCAAATAATTTTTGCTAACTGGTTTAAATGAGGAAATCGAATTCCCCCCATGCGATTAATGTAACATAATGCTGTCATATTGTCGACACGAATTAATATAGAACAATTTAAGTGTGTGCTAGCAAAACATTTTAAACCTAAGAAAATGGCTAATAATTCCAAATGATTGATATGGAATAATTTTTCTTCATTTGTCCAACCCCCGTTTGCCCGTTCACCATTGCAAAAGGCACCCCAACCAGTTCGAGAAGCATCTGTAAATATTTCTAATTTGAAATTTTTATCGGGTCTCAAAATATTTTGGGTGATCATTACATTATATTCCCACCATTTTAGGTCAGGAATAATAATATCGGGCAGCTTTATTTTTGCTTCAAAATCTTTATATTTTTTTAGTGCTAAATATTTTTGGCGTTCGAAGATTTTGGTATATAGCCACCCGTACTTAACTGCTGGGCAAGCTGCTGTTAAAACACCTATAAATTGTGATAGTTCTCTAATAGTACAGCGAGGTAAGGATTTAAACTTCCTAACAAGCTGGACAATACGTTTACGTTTTTGGTCTGGTAAACTAAGGGACATGTCAACTGTATTATAAATAAACCCTAGAAACTTGCAACTTTGTCGAGGTTCTAGTATACTCTTTTCATAGTTAACCACAAATCCTAAACATGTGAGCAAATCGATAGTTTTGTTAATATTCTCCAAGCATTCATTATATGTTTTTTCTATACAGAGAATATCGTCTAAATATATAACTGACATATAGCCCTGATTACGTAGGTAGTTAATGACTTCTTTCATTAACTTTGTAAAAACTCTAGGTGCTACAGAAAGTCCGTAAGGTATAACATTGAATTCGTAACACAATCCGTTAAATTCGAAACGTAAGTACTTACGGTGTTCTTTTACAATAGGTACTAAAAAGTAAGCTTCCTTTAGGTCAATATTTGCCATAAAACCCTCTCTAGGGACTAGTCTAGCCGCCGTCCTATGATCCTCCATTTTAAAATGGGCGGTAGAAATGAATTTATTTAACGCTTTTAGGTTTAAAATAAATCTTTTATCGCCATTGGACTTTGAAGTCAAAAAAATACTAGACATAAAAGCATCCTTTGATCTACGGCAAGGTGATATAGCACCTAGGTGTAATAATTTATATATAGACTGTGACATATAGAATTGATCAACACTAGTAAATACGTTATTACGTGGAGTATACTCTTGGTGTACCTCTTCACAAAATGGTATGGAATAACCATCAGATACCCATTTAAGCACTTCTAAGTTTTTTGTAATTTTTAGCCAGCAAGAATAAAATTTCTGGATTCGACCAGCATGTACCTCTATTGTTGATGGTTTGTTACACGGGGTTTCTGCTGAACTGGTGGCCTCTGTTGAGCAGGGTTTCCAGATGTAGCCCTCCGGATTGGCTGCATTGCTTTCCTCTGCCCCCCTCTCCCCCCTCGGTTTGCTGAGGGTCAAGGAGGGCCCTGCCAGTTTCCCTGGTTTCGTGGGCGGCTCGTTACAGCTGCTACCGTAGACTTCAAGGTTAAAGTAGGCTTCTTTATTTGTAAACCATGTTTCTCTATGACCTTCGTAGCTTTTATTTTCTCCGAAAGTCTGTTTCCAAACAGCATTTCGTCACGTTCTACATCTTGCATTATATTTAAAAAAGTTTTATCCAAACCTGGTGTCACAAACTTTTTTCTCGCTTCCGTTTCTACGTAATGCAGATCACAGAGCAGCCGACAGCTATCACTTAAAAATTTTATAGCTTTAACTTTATTTTTATCTTTATCGAGAAGCAATTCTAATCCTTTGTTAAGAGCGGTAATACCAAGTCCCAGCTGCTGCTGTACCGCTTCTACCCTTTTATCTTTTGTCCGAGTACCCTCAGTTACTGCTGCCGCAATCTCGGGATTGAGCTTAGGTGCCTGGAGAAGTGGGCAATTTTCAGGAATTGAATAAAGTTTACTTAAATTTTCTTTTGTTTCTTTATTTAATCCCTTTTTTATAATTGGAAGCCACAAGCAGGCCAGGTTTTCATGTATCTTTGCTCCGAACTTAGGCGTTTCTTCTGTGGCTTCGCCTAGCGCGGAAAGAATTTCCGGATCTAACGCGGCAATTGTTTCCATTTCGGGTACGGTTTCTAACTCGAGTACCGGTTCAGAGGCAGGAACTGGTTCCTTGTACTCACTTTGATCATTAGAAATGACGTTTAGATCACCTGTACTTTCGTTGTTAATCTCGTTGAGATTTTGGTAATCTAAAACAATAAAAATCTTATTGTATGTATATTCACAAAAAATTTGAGAATATGAAATCAGTATTTTACGTGAAAAATAACTTGAAAGTAATGCAATAACATTGGATAAATACTCGATTCACCTCTATGCTTAGCATCAAAATGTTTTGCCGTTTACTGTTAATCGGAATTTACAAAATCTGTGGTGTGATTTCAGAAAAACCCTTGTGTTAACACGCGGCTAACCTCTAGGGATAATTATTGCCTTCGTGATGACACACGGTCAACCTCTAGGCGTAACTAGGTAACGGCAAAAACTGAGTAAACAATTTTTCACTTATTTGCGATATAAAATTTACTAACCTGATTTGTCAGACTCCGATGTCGATGAGTATACAATTTTTTTGAAACTGCGTTGTTTATGTTGCAGCTTTCGAATTTTTCGCTGATAGCGCTCAATTTTATCACTATTACTCCTTTTCGGCATGATTCGGTCTAGTGAGTCGAAATTAAGAATTATAATCTTTTGTTTTAAAGTAAGGCACGTGCGAACGCTGCCTCGCGCGCAAAAAGAATGACACGACAGTCGATCGACAGGTTGCAGGTAGGTTGAATATGACAAAAAAAATAAAATACCCTCAATCGATTTAAAAATCGATTCTCTAAACGTGCGAATTATGCCTTGTAGGCTCAAAGGACTACCTAGTTAACTGTATCTGAAGAATGAATCGATGAAATACAATTCTAGATATCCACAAGTCGAGTGGGCCTGATGGTATCTCTTCTATCGTGCTAAAGACGTGTGCTCCAGAGTTGGCACTGGTTTTAACGCAACTATTTCGGCTCTCTTATTCATCTGGCGTAGTCCCAACCTCATGGAAGACAGCTAAAGTGCATCCGATCCCTAAGAAAGGTTACCGCTCGAATCCGTCCAACTACAGGCCGATAGCTATAACCCCTTTGTTTTCAAAGATAATGGAATCATTAATCAACAGCCAGCTTCTCCGGTACCTAGAGGATCACCAGCTGCTCAGTGACCAACAATACGGCTCTCGTAGGGGTCGCTCTGCTGGTGATCTTCTAGTTTACTTGACACATCATTGGGCAGAGGCAATTGAAGCGAAGGGGTAGGCACTGGCAGTTAGTTTGGACATCGCGAAGGCCTTCGATCGGGTATGGCACAAAGCGCTCCTCTCAAAACTTTCTTCATATGGACTTTCCAAGAAATTATGTGGATGGGTCACTAGCTTTCTAGCATACAGAAGCATTAAGGTCTTGATTGATGGTGAATGCTCCGACCCACTGTCTGTAAATGTTGGTGTCCCCCAAGGATGTGTGCTTTCACCTACACTATTCCTTCTGCATATCAATGATATGCTGCAAATGACAGCACGAAAGACATCTTCTATAACGGTCGTGCGAACTCTTCTCGGGAAAACGTCATTGAGTGCCGGAATAAACTTGTGTCTGAAATCGAAACTTCATTAGAGAAAGTCTCTAACTGGGGTCGACTTAATTTAGTCCATTTTAACCCCTCAATGACACAGGTTTGCGCGTTCACCGCAAAGAAAATGCCATTTGTCGTATCTTTTCGCTTTCAGGACATTCCCCTAACTGCCTCAGCTAATATTGGGATCCTTGGTGTCGACATATCGAGCGAAGTCCAGTTCCGTGGCCACTTGGAGGGTGAAGCTAAATTAGCTTCTAAGAAGCTTGGTGTGCTCAATAGATCGAGACAGTATTTCACTCCAGCGCACCGCCTTCAGCTTTACAAGGCGCAGGTTCGGCCTCATATGGAATACTGTTCTCATCTTCTGGCTGAGACACCCCAATACCAACTTCTCCCACTGGACCGCATTCAACGGAGAGCGACTCTAATCGTCGACTGCCAGGAAATTTCAAATCGGCTTGATACCTTGGCGCTGCGTAGAGATGTCGCTTCACTATGCATCTTCTATCGTATTTATAACGGGGAATGCTCCGAGGAATTGTTGGGGCTTATACCTGCCGTCTCTTTCCGCCATCGTTCCACGCGGCAAAAAATCCATGCCCATCACTTATATGGTTGGCAGTCCACAACTGTGCGTTGCTCTCGAAGTTTCCTGCCTCGCACAGTCAAACTTTGGAACGAATTGTCGCCTGCGGTATTTCCGGACCGATACGACCTTCAAACTTTCAAAAAAAGAGCGTATTCCCACCTCAAAGGCCGGCAACGCACTTGTAACTCCTCTGGGGTTGCGGGTGTCCATGGGCGACGGTAATTACTTACCATCAGGTGATACGTCTGCTCTGCTCACTATCACATAAAAAAAAAATTCACAACCGCACCAACCATCTTTGCACTTGCTAATAAACCCAAAAGGTATCTTATAAAGAAACAAAATTACTTTTTTAATGGCACGACTTCTTTGAAAGATTAGGATAAACAGCCAAATCCTGAATATAAGCTGAATATCTCTGCATAATAGACTTGTAATTGTTGGATAGAAGGTAAATCAGCTACTACAGCAATTATTCAGCTACTATCTGTGTATCTATTAGCTGTTATTAAAATTAAAGCAAGTTATTTTGTGCCGCATATGCGTACATAAGTGCTAACGACAAAAAATACTTTGTTGGGAGTCAAGCATTACGCGCGGTACAGTGCACTTGCAAGTTCCGCGCGCAACTGACACGTTTCGAACCATAATACTCGTAATATAACCAGCAAGCCTATTCGCTAACTTTGGCTGCTAACTACAACTGTCAATTTTGAAAGGAACTTAAAATCCATTACTGCTATCATGAACGCCCGCCGCAGTAACGCATAAGATCACTAAACTAGTAATGGATATGAAGCTTCTTTCAAAACTGACAGTTCTAGTTACCAGCCGTAGTTAGCGCATAGGCCTGCTGGATTGGTTGAGTAGGGCCATTGGTGGACGAATGGAGGTTGTTTGCTTCGCAGACGACACACTTGTCGCGGCGAAAGCAAATACGTGGGAGGAGGCGGCCCACCTTGCGTCGGTCGGCGCTTCACTCGTCGTCTGACGCATCCGCCTCCTGGGCCTGGACGTGGCTCTCGACAAAACGAGGGCCATGATGTTCCACGCCTCCCGTCGCAGGATCCCACCGGGGCTCCGTGTCCGAGCGGAAAAACGGCCACTGGTTAAAAATATCCCGCCATAAAAATGGTTTCGTTATACAGCTCTTTGCAGAGATGTGTATGCAGTATATTCGCTAAGTCGGTTTAAGGGGAAAATAGGGTGCCACACATGTATGGTGGAAATACTACATAGTATGTTTTCGTCGGCAACTCATCTTCATCATTAAAATATATTAATTATGATTAAGCCCAATTACATCCGTATTACAGAAAAAACTGACCTTATATCTTCCTACTTATTATTTCTTTCCATGTCACTACATATTTACGTTACAGTTGAGTTATCTCCTGATAAGTGCAGCGTTAACTCGCCAATGGATACGTGTTAGAGGTTTAAAGCAACTGCTCTGTCGTTCTCACCGAGTATTGGCACGTACGAATTTGTTGTAGTCGATTCCGGAACGTAACATTATTATTGTGACTTTAGCTGAATCCTTAACAGCTGCCTACGTTCCTAGAACAATAGCAGTGTTCATTCTTGTAGTATTCTGAGGTCATTGTTGCTGTAGAATGTATGTACAACTGTTATTACTTAGTCCACTGACTGCGTCATGATTATCATACAAACTTTCTCATTTGCATATTTAGAGGTCGGATTTGCAGAGAACCCTAATTATGTAAGGTGAACTTCTGCCTGAATAATGTTCATAATGCACAAGCTATATTGTGTATATTTATATACATATAAAGGGAGCGTCGGTGGCGCTGTGGCCTCGGCACTTGCCTTTCAATCGGGGGGTCCGGAGTTCGAGAACGCCATGTACCAATGTGTTTTTCGTTTTTCGAATTTCATATGTACATTTGTCTGACGCTCCTACGGTGAAGAAGAACATCGTGGGACAACCTGCATACATCTGCGAAGAAATTCAAAGGTGTATGTGAATTCGACCAATCCGCACTGGGCTAACGTGGTTGACTAAGCCTAAGCACCCTAACTTAGGGTAGGCTCGAGACCCTCGGTGGGGACGTTTATGAGCTGTGATGATGAAGCAGTTCTGGAAGAATGTATGATAGGTACCTTTTCTTCCCTGTAAAGTGAAATTGAATAGAAAGAAATCAGTCGATTGCAATTTTGCCAACAGGTTCTGTTAATAATGCTAACAAGTGAATTTCTTCTATATGCGGATGACTTTAAAATTTATAAAAGAATTTACAATATTGATGACTTTAAAATGCAAGAAGATTTAGATCGATTGACGGCCTATTGCCAAACCAACAAGCTGAAACTTAATTTACAAAAATGTAAGTTCATAACCTTCACTAAAAAATTGTACACTATACAAAATCAATAATATGTACTTTGTGACTCACTCAGCCAGTGCCAGTGTTTCAGCAACTAGAGATCTTGGTGTTTTCCTAGATTCCAAACTGCACTTGGATATCCATATAAATAATATTACACAAAAAGCATATCAGATGTATGGTTTTGTAATGCGTACATGTCTTAATTTCAAGCAGCCAAGTACTTAAATTTACATGTATATATCAAACTTTAATAAGATCTCAATTAGAATATTGCACAATGATATGGAATCCATTATATAAAGCTTATATTGATCAAATTGAACAGGTGCAGCGTAAGTTTTTGAGGCGAATTTGTTATAAATGCTATCATTCACGTTTATCATATGTTGATCTACTTCATAAGTTTGGTATACTCTCACTAGAAAATAGACGTTTGCTTTTAGATGCGACCTGCCTTCATGGTATATGCCATAATATATTTGATTGTATCGACATAAACAATCTCATTCACTACTGTGTCTCTAGCAGCTCTCAACGTATACGCGATAAATATCCTAAACGTGTATTTGCACTGAAACATTGTGAAACTAACGCTGGTGTGCGAGCTCCTCTCCGCCGGCTAATGTTCACTTATAATCAAAATTTATTGGATTTTGATATTTTTTCGTTACCACTAAGAAAATACAAATCTAATATGGTTGCACACAAAGTCCTAGAATACAAAAAAAAAAAATAATTCATTAATATGAATTGTACAATTAAATTTTATAGCTGAGAAACTGGCTATCCCACCTCTTATTGTGGGAACACAACAAAGCTATCAATATTGCTACAATTGGCGACAAACTTTGGTAAGAAAGTGGTAGCTAGTCAAGTGAGCTCAGAAGCCCTATAACCAACCAAACCAAGCAGAAAATCTTCTGTTCCAAAAAGAAATAGATTCCTGAACCTTCAGATTCCTGACGGATAGTCTCAACGACTAGACTGTAACGAGCGGCAACAGCGAGCCACGCATAGCCCGCAAACCAAACCTAACCCCTTAGACAAAAGCCACACGCTAAGTCTTCTGCAGTCATTCCGCAGAAAAAATGTATGGAGATGACATAAGCAGCGGAAAAAATAGCGTGAGGTTGTCGCAAGCTTATGTCATTTTCTCAAACATGCTCGGAAATGTAGGCATTATTGTAGTAAAAAGAAGACACAAAGTTTGTAATTCTTGGCTCATGCATTACTTTATCGGCCTAGGCTAGGAAAGTAAGTATGAAAATTCACTTTTGGCCGCTGCTCCAATGTTTTTTAATTTATCTATAACTTGAATTATGTAACTTGTCATACAGCCAATTTCTATCACATTATAAAAAATGCACTCTCCGAGCGTGCATGCTTCAACATGTGTCATATCTCCTCATAAAAATTATAATATTTAATTTTATTTAAACTATCAAAAGAGCCAACCTAAAACTGTTCTAAAACTGAATTTTCATAAATTTGACAGTTAAATTCGATAGATATGACAAGTTATTAAAGTTGACACATTATTTTCGGTTAAATGAATATAATAATTTTTATGGGGAGTTATTATGAGACACGTTGTATATGAATATGACAACAATTTTATTAAAATGTTGGTAAAAATCACACGAAAATATGCTTAATTTTCGTTGCGTCATAATCTGCAGTTTTACATTTTTTGCGTAAAATATGATTGAGCTCTATGGGTTTTGCTTCCTTTGCACTAATTGAAAATTAAAAAATATTAGTATTACTAAATGCTAGGTTAGTATAATTAATTAATTGCTTGATTTGTTAATTTAATTGCAATTCAATTTAATTCAAAATCTTTATTGCATATCATAATGTGTAAAATACACAAAAAATAAGTTCATTATGGATCTGTTGGGCACGCAATCGTTGAACAAGAGAAAGGAAGCTTATTATTATTAGGTACCTACTATTGTCTTATTTACAGATCATAAAGCTAAATTATACGAAGATCATTTATAAATATTTGAATAAATAGACAACATTAAACAATATTTTAATATGAAAGGTTTTTATTTATATGGTATTATTATTACACTGAATTTCATAATTAATTCCAGTATTACGTCTTTCATTATTTCCTCGCAATTATTGAGAAAAGCACTATACATACCTCGGCGGGAATGGGATTGCCGGACTCGTAATAATTGTCAAGGCCTCGCTCGCGCTCGGCCTCGAAAGCATTACTCGTCCGGCGATCCCTAACTTCCCGGCCTCTGCAGTAATGTACTATTTCATAATTTTTTTTCTATGGAACGACTGCGAAAAAATTAGCGTATGGCTTTTGTCTAAGAGGTCCGTCCCGTTAGTGTATTCGAGAGCATCCGTCTGGGCATGTCCGGCCCCTTGATTGTGTAACAAAAATCTATCGCGCTTGCTTTCAATTTTAACGGTAAAAATGCATCCATTACTATTTAAGATCAGGCAGACGACACAGAGTTTTGTTTTGACGCCACAATGACTAGTAATTTCAAGGCGATCGTGATAGATTTTTTCTAAGGCGCCGGCCACACAGAAAAGACGTAAGACGCGGACGCGACGCGGACAGGGCGCGGACGCGGTGCCCGTTTTGGGATGATTTATGTTAGACCGAGCCGTGCACGGGGCGTATCGTGTACGTGGCCCGGACGGAACACGGATTTTAAAAATTGAAATGCTATATACATTTTGTATGAAGCAGTTTATGTTACACAGTGAAACCGTGCTGTAGACGAGTGTCGTCCGAGCTACGGATCATGCACTGTGTAATATAAACAGCTTCATACAAAATGTATGTAGCGATTCAAAAGCGTGCCCCGTACGGGCCACGTACACGGTACGGCTCGGGCACGGCCCGGTCTAATATAAATCTTCCCTTAGTTTACTTTCATACGAAATGTATAGAAGCGTCGCGACACAACACAGACAGAAAAGACGGGGCGCAGACACGACGCTTACTCGTATAGAAAGGACGCCGCCCTGTCCGCGACGCGACCGCGTCTTACGTCTTTTCTGTCTGTCCAGCGCCTTAGATAATAGAACCCCGGGTTGTGCCAAATACATCATTGTCCGAAGCTTCGCCCTATCTTCTCGGTGCACCAGCACCATAAAGCGCGTAATTTTCTCTGCTCGCAGTGCCCGGTGACTCAAGCTAGATTGATAAAATAAAACTGTTCATTCATTAATAAATATCCATGTGATAGATTTATGCTCGGTTTCTGTATTCAAAAACGGTACGTTTTTGCTACGGTCAGTTAAATTTTGACATATCTTCCATATAATAAATGTCAAAATTTAACTGTCGTTTTCGAATATAGAAACGAAGTATTAGTTAATATCAGTGTTTCTCTGGACACGTCCCAATAGCTAGCAAATCTACCCAACTGAGCTAGATCAGGTAATCAAACCTTCAGTGCAATTCGTAGAAGGGGTTGTAAATGCTAGCGTAGTGCTAAGGCCACCCCGCCGACAGAAGCACTACGTTACAAGACCACGAAGGTAGTTGGGCGGTTATCATAAGATTTACTGTGGAGAAATGTACGATTCCCACGGTAAAAACGAGAACAATGTAGGCGAAACTGCGGACGAAAAGCTTTTGTACGCAATCCTTTTCATGTGAGTTCAACCAGAATTTATCCCCTTTCTTGACATTATACACGGTGTTTCAAAATAACCAATAAATAATCAATTCTTTATTGAAAACTCATTTTTAAAATGTGTTTACAACGTAATGTCATTCAACCCAAAATGTTCGTGCAAATATCATCATAGTATCATCATCATGTCTATAATATACATGAAAATTTTGGGTAGAATGACATTACGTATAAACACATTTTAATAATGAGTTTTCGATAAAGAATTGATTATTTATTGGTTATTTTGAAACACCGTGTATACTTAATTATATCCCAAAACTTTCTTATGGACACTTATTTTAGCTATATGTCTTAGTTCCACGAGCTCGTCACACAGAGGCCATAGAAAAACATAATAATTTTATTTTTATCTTACATACCTAATAATCTTGTTTTTGTACTTTTTACTGTCATATCATAGCCCCTTATACTTCAAAACATGTCTGTTGTGTGTGTCACAGCTTACATAAAACCTGACAGGCTCTTTGCTTGCAAAGCTCGTATCCAGAATTAATGTTGACTCGGCATATTCACATCCCAGCAAACGATGTCATACCAGTCAGGCGTCTATTACACCCGTAAATTATAAAATGTGAAGCGTTCTGTTGACAGTGTTAAGATTGTAATAGCTTATGTAAAGCAACTTCCAGCGTGGTATATGAATGTATCTAGCTTGTAATTTTAAAAAATCTGCCCTAGCTTAATTTTGTGTACGACACAGTATTACTCCATTGCATTGTCCAGTTATCTCAGCATATCTTTAACAGAGTACAGACATAGTTAAATTTATCAAAGGAACATTTATAATAGCATAGGAAAGTCGATTGTTTTTACCTAAATGCTGAAAAGTACCCATATTCCAGATATTTTCGAATTCCCAATAGTTTAAGAGTAAAATAATGCAATCATCCGAATTCAACACTACTTTTCATTTTGAATATCAGGAAAGTAGATCAAGGCTAATACTCCAAAAATGTGTGAACCGATGTTGTTAAGAGGATTGTGAAGTAATCGTGCGCGGCGCGAGTAGGTATTTTCTAAAATGCTATCTGTTTCACACCGCTCGGCCTCCCGTCTGGCGTTTACACCACAAATACAACACACGCAAATTCTCACGCACACTACGACAGCAGCGCGCGACTCCTCGGCGCGAGAACTCGAGATCATTATTTTACCGTTTGTAATGTTTTGCGTTGCTTAGGTATTCCTGACTGCCTTTCCGCTCGCAACTTTGCCTTCGTTATTTTCGTTTTTCGTGAGGGAATTTTGTTTTCCCGTATGAAAAATTATTTTATAACCTTATATTACTCAGTGATAATGTAGCATTCTATTAGTAATTTTTTTTTTAAATCAGCCTAGTAGTTTTTAAAAATAAAAAATATAATAAATAAAAATAGCTTTATTTCTAAAGATCATTTTAACAATAATTACGCCGAGACTTCCCAGTGAGCTAGTTTTTGAGTTTATTCATTACAAACAAAAATACAAATCTTCTTTCTTTATAATATTTTAGTAGATAAGTTTCGTAAATTATTTCAGTATTCCTTTGAAATTTATAGTGTAGGCACTTACTTGGTATCCCTACCAAGTCCTACTTTATAGGACTGAGCTGTTATTTATTATGAAAGTAGCTAGGTATCTATCGTACATTTACCTGTCTAAAGAAAATTACTTTTTGTAAGATGAGTGTTATACTGAATTAAAATGATTTTCATTTGAGATGTGAATCAATAATGGATCCTTTTATGAAAAAAATAAACACTAAACATAAAATGACATCTAATTTTTACCACCTCCGTGGTCTAGTGATTGAGGCCACCGGATGTTGATCGGGAGGTCCGTCCGGCGGGGTTCGATTCGTCGGTTTCGTCCGGACTACAAAAACACTGAAAAGTTAGAAATAATATAAGAATAGGTACAGACAACATCACACATCATTATTGAAGACGGTGCCAAATTTTAAGACTTTCTAGGAGATCATCGTTTGGCACCGACTTCAATATAGAAATGTAATGTTGTCTGTACTTATTCTTACACTATTTTTAACTTTTCAGTGTTTTTGAAGTCAGTTTTTATTTTTTGTAAAATATTTTTTTTGTTTAACTTTTTAGTGAAAGAAACCCTATTAAATTAGGGTATCCCTCGATTTTTATAGGATCCCATCATCAGAACCTGACTTTGGTGACCTAGGGACCACCCTAGGAGTATACTCTACCGAATACAAAGAATTTTGAAAATAATCGCGTAATATACACACAAAACGGTTGACACGGTTAGCGCAGAGGTCGAGCGATCGCCTACTGCGCAACAGGTTGCGGGTTCGATTCCCGCACGGGAAAGATGTTTTGTATGGCCTACAGAAATTTGTTCCGGTCTGGGCGTATGTGCATGTGATATTCTATGTTTGTAACTGCACCCACAACACAGGAGAAAATCCTAGTGTGGGGCGACGTTTTTATAAAATAAACCACGTTGGACGCACCTAAAAATTTAAGGATTTCCCTCCATTTTTATGGGATCCCATCATCAGATCCTAACTTTGGAAACCGAGGGACCACCATTGGAGTATAATCTTGAGAATACAAAAAGAATTTTGAAAATCGGTCTGCATTTGGCGGCGTAATCGCGTAACATACACAAAAAAACATACGCATCGAATTGAGAAACTCCTTTTTTGAAGTCGGTTAAAAAATACCTATTAGTATATGTAATCAGCTGCTTTAAATTTTATAGTTAAAATGAAAAAAAAAACTTCAAAACCGTACGAAGGGTGCCTTCTTCCCATATATGCCTACCCTGCCTACCCTACATACTCGTATATTATTTAGGTACTTTGTCGTTTGTATTTTTTATACAATCGTAGATTCCATAACGCGAGTAAAACCTTAGAGCCCAGCTTTAGAGGAATAAAATTCAAATAAAATAATATTAAAAATAACGCTACTTGCATAGTCTATTACACGTTTTTAGCTGCTCCAACTTCATACATTGCATAACGAATACCTTTTTTTTTTTTTTGGGAGGGGGGAAAATGCATTTACGCATTCCTCGTGGTCGAGCCAAACCACAAGGATATGTGGGACTCCACAGCGGACCGGGCCTACCCACTAAAAACCCCCCCAGCAGCTCCTCCGTCCGTCACAAGACAGGGGAAAGGGGACAACAGCCAGCCCGCCTAGCACGTCCACCAAAACACGATATGATAAAGCAGTTTATCGCGGTGAACTGTCAAAATACAATAGGGTTTCGTCGTATTTTGACAGTTCACCGCGATAAATCGCTTTATCATATCGTGTTTTGGTGGACGTGCTACGGGGGCTGGGCATAACAAATACCTATCACAAGAAACAAAATACGAATTTATTTTGAGTTGGTTTCTTTATGGCACATATTTATTATAACAAACAACTACTTACATACTTAATTTTTTTTTCCTTTTTTGGTTTTGGGAATTTACAGTAAAGTTAACAGGCTACAGGCTGCTAACCCTTAAATAAGGAAATTTGTATTGAAGTAAAATCTTTAAAATAAAACACTAAAATCAATAAACGTATTCAAAAAGATATTTACTTTTTCATGTATAAGGTATTTGTGAAGATTAATAGTTCCGACTTGAGTAATATCTTTCACTATTGATCGATATATCGATATTACTTTCTCCTCCCTAGGCGACAATAACTACGATAACATTATGTCACATCACTATCACTACATTGTACCCCTGCCCCCGACCCGTATCGTGCGATAGAGAGAGTTGCAAGAAATGGTCGAAATTGCCTACAATTCCTGTTTGAAATATTGTTTCGGGCGATAACTGTTTTACCCCCCTAAACCTTTATGAAATTAGACGCTTTTGGTGTCATTAGATTCAGTATACCTTAATCTATGTTTGTACGTTTTGCTTTTTTTGTAATTCAGTATAATTTAGTCAAAAAAAGACAAAAATGATCAAGGTAGTTTTTAAGTCGAAAATATAGATATTTAGATGCTAATAACTTATATTCTGAGCAATATTTCTTCAAAATCAAAACGTACAAACCTAGTTTTTCATTATATCTACAAGATTTCCAAAAATTATGAAAATTGGACTATGTTTAGAGGGAGAAAAGCGTTATCGCTTTTTATATGAAAATTTACAGCTTCACAATCCTCTTAATAAAGAAAACGACTGAGTTAACTTTAACAGAACTTATATTATCACACACAGACTGATGCACATGAAAACACTTCTGGACTCGACGAATGCTCAACAAGTAATGCCTTCGCACGTAGAATATGGCTGGTTTTATAGCCGCCAAGAGAAATTGTTCACAGACACGATTTCAAGATGGCGCTTGTGCGAAGGAACGGAAGTGCTTGTAACTCAAACTAAATAGCTTACAATGTTAATTATATTACTAAGAATAATATACAAAATTACTGATTACATATCACATTAAATATTTATGAATTTACATTTCTTCTTCCTCTTAATTTTAACTAAACAAACATAAAAAGATGCGTTAGTGTTAAAACACGAGATACAGACTATATTATAGAACCAACTTTTAAGTAAAATGCGGAAACGGTGTAACTAAAACGAACTTACAATTAAAATATGTAAACAACTAGTAAATAACGCTTACAAATCGTCCATCCTGACCACTAATCACGACCTCGTGAAAGTTGTTAAATATTTCTCACAAAAATTAATATATTACCTATAAAACTTACAATTAAGATGATCTTATTTTATGTTATTACAAAATTGTATCGCAAATATGACAGTCTTAATACTACCTAGTTTACAATATACAAGCATAGTTTACATTTTGTGTTCATTAAGTGTGTATGTAATTGAATTAATAAAGTATGTACATTATATCATATATGCCATTGAAAATAAACTGATTATTATAACATTTTTATTGAATTCACAATTTTAATTCATAGTTTAACAATTTTAAAAAAATCCCAATACTAACTATTGCTTATCAATATCATTCTCCTAATATTAATTTATTTACAAATCATCCTTGTAATATTAATAATTACATATCATTTTTCTAATACAAATTTTCTTAAGTCATCCTTACAGTACTAATTATCCAATATTATTCTAATACTAATTATCCTAAATAAGTATTTCAATACTACCAATAAATTTCAATATTACCAAGTAATCCTTTCAATGCTAATTTTCCAAGTCATCCTTTCGATACTAATTAATCAAGTCATCCTTACAATACTAATTACCCGATATCTTTCTAATACTAAAGATCCCAGATCAGCATTTCAATACTACCAATAAATTTCAAATCTACCAGGTCATCCCTCCAATACTATTATCCCTAGCTATCCTTTCAATATTTCGACTATTTAAATAAAAAAATGTATCTTAAATTGTAACAACCTATTATTTTTGATCTTTCCTAACTTTCGTCAACATCATCTGTATGCATTTTATCATTCCCATCGGAACTTTCATCGCTATCATAAGGTCTATTAAAATGCATCCAGGGATGTATTTTTTCTACTGGATAAACACCCCTATATATTGCTTTACCTTTATGTCTTGTGATAGGTGTGTCTTCTACAGTATACCTATCATTACTCATTATCTGTACTATTTTATAGGGTCCCAGACATTTTGATAGTAATTTCTTGCTCTTGCCTGGACATAAAATAGATCTTTCTACTCTTACCAAGTCACCTAGTTTAAACTTTCGTGGCTCACATCTAGTTTTATCAAACCTATCCTTTTGATTTTGTTGCATTTTGTCTATGTGGTTGTCTACCTTACTTCTAATTTCAACTAAATCAGTGTACAACTGATCAGTAGTTACAGCAGATTTTACCTTGCTCTCTGCCATGCTTGTCATATTTAAACCAAATAATACCTCTGTAGGAGTACGCCCTATCCCTTTATTAGTAGTATTATTCAGTCCCCACTGAACATCAAACACTTTGCTATCCCAATCAGTCTCATCTTTTCCATGATTCATTGCAGTTAATGAATCTAAAATTGTGCGATTGTACCTTTCCACTTGTCCATTAGCTCGTGGGGTAGCCACTGCATTCATGATATGTTTAACTCCAATATCTTTTAGAAATTTTCCAAATTTTTTTCCGGTAAAGGAAGAATAGCGATCTGTTATTAATCTTACAGGACATCCAAATGTGGAGAAATATTCCTTAAATACTCTAATAGTAGTAAATGCTTTCGTATTTTTAACAGGTTTTAGAATTATAAATTTGCTATATGAATCTATAATAACGAGTAAGTATTTATTTTTACGTTTACTGGTATTAAATGGGCCTAAGTGGTCGGCATGAAGCGTGTGAAATGGTTGAGAGATATTGGGAATGGGATGTAAATATCCCGACTTTTTCCCACCTGGAGTCTTACTGTACGCACACTCTAAACAGGACTGTACATATTTTTTTACAAACTTTTTTAATTTCGGTAACCAATATGTTTTCCTAATGTGGTCCATTGTCTTTTCTATAGAAAAGTGTCCAATGTCATCATGGCATGTTTTTAGAATATGCCATCTCACACCCTTCGGTACCAACCACTTTAGTCCATCATTAGTGACTTTGTAAACATTGTTGTTCTTTAAACAAAAATTTTGTTTTATATCCAAGATGTTTTTACTATTAGGATCTAGCAAAATATTCTTAATTCTTTGAATCTCATTATCAGAAGATTGAGCAGTTTTCAACCATTCTGTGGAAATATTCATTATACCAGGAAAATCTATATATTCTACAGAGTCGCTTGTAGTTGGATTTCTACTCAATGCATCAACGTGCGACATGCCTTGACCAGACTTATATTTCATATCGCAATCAAATTCTTGTATCAAACTCCACCAACGAGCAACTCTTGGAATCATGTCCCTTTTCATGAATGTGGCACGTAATGAATTACAATCTGTTACAATTGTAAACGACATTCCTAGTAGGTAAGGTCTAAATTTAATTAAAGCAGATACAACTGCCAACGTTTCAAGTTCATATGCAGAAAAATGCTGCTCAATTGGCGAAGTTTGACGACTATAATATGCTACTGGTTTTAAATCACCACTGTCCTGTCTCTGAAGTAATATGGCACCAACTCCCCATTTACTTGCGTCTGTATGTAATTCGGTTGTCAATAAAGGGTTATAAAGTGCAAGAATAGGTTTAGATACGAGCTTTTGTTTTAGTTCTTCAAAAGCTTTTTCCTGATCATTGCCCCAAGTCCACGGTGTATTATTTTTTAACAAATGGGTGAGTGGTCTAGCTATTGTAGCAAAGTTTTTGATAAATTTCCTAAAGAAACTTGCTAAACCAACGAATTGACGGATATTATGGACATTTTTAGGGATCGGAAAAGACTGTACGGCTTCAATTTTTTTATTGCCAGGTTTGATGCCTTCAGCAGTAACTTCAAAACCTAGAAACTCTACAGTTGTTTGAAAAAAATAACATTTACTAGGTTTTAACGTTAAATTATATTGTCTTAATCTTTTTAGGATTAATTCTAATCTTTCTAAACCTTCCTCGACGGTTTTAGATGGTACTAAGACATCATCCATATATGCTACTGCTGTACTAAATCGCAATGAACCTAGTGCTTTATTAATTGTTCTTTGAAAAATGGCTGGTGCGTTTGCTAAACCGAAGGGCATTCTATTGAATTCCCATTGGCCATCTGGGGTAACGAAAGCAGTTTTATGTTTCGATTCCTCTGCCAGCTGTATTTGGTAATAGCCACTAGCCAAATCTAATGTACTATAAAATTTATTGCCTGATAATCTATTCATTTGGTCCTCCATACAAGGAAGGGGATAGTGTTGTTTTATGGTCTTTCTGTTTAATGCCCTATAATCTACGCAAAGACGCTTATCCCCAGTTTTCTTTCGTACTAAGATTATAGGGCTGGCATATGGTGAATTCGATTCTCTTATCATGCCCGTAGCGCTCAATTCGTCTATCATACCCTGAACCTCTTGTCTTTCTTTATGCGACAACCGATACGGCCGGTAAACTATTGGTTGGTCATCACTGAGCTCAATATTCATCTTCTCTAAGTCTGTACATCCTAACTCATTTAATGTTGTAGCGAAACAATCCCTGTAGGAGTTTACCAAATCCAAGAGACGTAATTTTTGACAGTCCGAAATATCACCAATATTTAAATCGTTCAATGTAAAGGGTGGTAGTATATCATTGGTTGTTATTTTATTAATCCTATATGACGAAAAAGATTCTAAAACTATTTCTGCTCTAACAAACAAATCATTTTTTTTTAAATGAAATAGGGTTTGTGCCTAAAGGAGTAACTAATATCTCACAAACTCCATCACGTACTGTATAAATACCTTCTTCGATTTGGTATTCATTACAGGGTTGGGGCCTATAACAATATCGGACATAAATATCCCCACTAAAGTTCGAATCACAGCCTACTGTTATCAATTCTACATTATTAATAGTGACATTTTTTAATACTTTTAACAGTAATAATTTTCCTACTGTTTTATGAGCATCATAATTTGTACTAAATATCAGGTCCTTCTCAGTTTTAGTGATTCTAATGTGTGGTTGTTCAGTAAACGTTTGACCAATAAGTAAAGGATACTTAAGAAATTGGTCTATAACTACAATACATGAAACTTTTGCGTTGACATTTTGTATTTGTAAATTAGCTGTGCATGATCCTAAAGAATTAACTACTGCACCGCCAAATCCTACCATAGGTCGACTAACATAACTATCCATTTCGGTAAAGAATTTCTTAGCCTCACATTCTTTTATTAATGTAAGCTCACTACCTAAATCGATAAAACCTGTAGAACTGTGTCCATTTATCAAAACTTTCTGGATATATTTTGTCTGAATGGGTATTTGGAGAACAGTCATTAATAACTAAAACCGATTTTTCTCCTTTCGCGTTAGTATCAGTTTCTCTTTTTGCACGAAAACATTCGAGGTCAGAGTGTCCCACTAATGAACAATTGGAGCATTTCTTAAGTGGCTTAGGACACTTTGAAACTGGATGTCCATCTTGTTTACAATTATAGCATTTAATATTAGACTTAAGTGTTACAGTATTTGTGGTTGGTTTTGATTCACGGAATTTCTTAGTCGTAGTGTTGAAATTCTTATAAGGTCCTGTTTTGACATTACGTAAATAAGCTAACAATTTGTCAGAATCACTGAATTGTACAGCCTCTGCCCCAAGGCGAACCGACCTATCATCTATACCATGTAATATGCATTCCACAGCTCGTTTACCTATTATACTACAGCGGTTTAATAAAGCTACCTTCTCATAAAAATACTCTTCAAGTGATTCTCCAAACTTAGCTCGTTTTGCGAGCATATCTGTCAACATTTGCCCATAATTTTCTTCGCCCGGAAATGCGGATCTAAGCTTGGATTGCCATTCATCCCAAGAAAACAAAAGACTTGGTAACCCTTCATACCACTTTTTAGCAACCCCAGAAAGTTTTGGTAATGCATAATGAATAATCTGTCGCTCAGTCCATCCATACAGACTGGCACATTCGTTTACTTTTGTAAGCCAATTATTAATAGTTTGGGTTTTTAAAGACGGGTCGAATTCCGGTATAACATTTGTATTAGCAAAACTTTCTTTACTATTATTATTGGAAGAAATACTACTGAAAAATTTTGTAAGCTGAGTCATGAACTCACTATTTCCATCTGCTGACGACCGATGTCGTTTTTCTCGACGACTGCTGGGATTTCGTGTTTCTCGGTGAGGATTCCGGTGATTACTTTTCGGTCGGTTCTCTCGGTGATGTGAAGGTGATCTCGAACGGCTGCGACTTCTGGAGCGAATCCTGCGTTGACGGGATGTCGAAGTCAATTTTCTTGAATTCTTGGACCCGGACGGTGTGCGTAGAGCTCTTCGATAGTTACTCCGGGATCTGCTGCGTCCCCGACTTATTTTAATTATCGGAGACGTACGGCCTCCCGATGTATTCTCAGCTGGAGGCACATCTTCCATATTATGTTCCATTTCAGTTAGTCTGTAAATAATTTTCACGGACATCAATTGCTCGGCTTCTATTCATAGCACTTGTTTTTATTCTATTGATTACGATCTAATATTAACATTATGTGCACACACGGGGTGTTAGTATAACAGGGTAAATATTTATTTTAGAAAATAGTATCATATGAATGCACGGATAACATAACCAAAGAGTAGCCTCGGCCATATGCTTCTCCATGTAACGCTAGTATAAAATAGCCTAAAGTAGCTAACTAAATAATGTTTTATGAAACGAGAATTACATTAAAATATGTGGATAACACAACCAAAGAGTAGCCTTGGCCATGTGCTTCTCCACGTGGAGTCAGTATAAAATAACCTAAACTAACTGAATAAATAATGATTCATAAAACGAGGATTACGTTAAAAATATGTGGATAACACAACCAAAGAGTACCCTTGGCCATGTGCTTCTCCACGTGGTGTTAGTATAAGATAACCTAAACTCACTAAATAAATAATAATTTATAAGACGAGGAATATATTAAAAATATGTGGATAACACAACTAAAGAGTAGCCTTGGCCATGTACTTCTCCACGTGGTGTTAGTATAAAACTCATTAAATAAATAATGATTTATAACACGAGGATTACATTAAAATATATGTGGATAACACAACCAAAGAGTAGCCTTGGCCATGTGCTTCTCCACGTGGTGTTAGTATTAAACTTACTAAATAAGTAATGATTTTTATGACGAGGATTACATGAAAAATATGTGGATAACACAACCAAAGAGTAGCCTCGGCCATGTGCTTTTCCACGTGGTGTCAGTATTAATGATTCAACAAATTTACTCCTTTGCATAATATTATTTAGAGGAAAAGTTTTACAGTAAAAATAAATAAAAGTTCTACGTACCTTTACTTGATATATCCCACTTCTGACTTTGTGAACCGATGTTGTTAATTAACAGAACTTATATTATCACACACAGACTGATGCACATGAAAACACTTCTGGACTCGACGAATGCTCAACAAGTAATGCCTTCGCACGTAGAATATGGCTGGTTTTATAGCCGCCAAGAGAAATTGTTCACAGACACGATTTCAAGATGGCGCTTGTGCGAAGGAACGGAAGTGCTTGTAACTCAAACTAAATAGCTTACAATGTTAATTATATTACTAAGAATAATATACAAAATTACTGATTACATATTACATTAAATATTTATGAATTTACATTTCTTCTTCCTCTTAATTTTAACTAAACAAACATAAAAAGATGCGTTAGTGTTAAAACACGAGATACAGACTATATTATAGAACCAACTTTTAAGTAAAATGCGGAAACGGTGTAACTAAAACGAACTTACAATTAAAATATGTAAACAACTAGTAAATAACGCTTACAAATGTATTGTGTTCGATGACATTGGCTTTCCGACTTTTATGCCTTTTTTCACGCACAATACCTTTATATGTAAATTATTAATATGAATTTGTGACTGTTAAATTAGTTTTTAATAAAACACTTCCATAAATTTGATTTAATTTAATAAATAAGATTTATGCATATTTGATTTGTTAATAAAGTTTTCATCAAGTTTATTTATATAAGTATCGATGTGTGGCTGTATCGGTTTTTTGCCATTGCCCAAAATATTTTTTTTACACCAGATGTGGCTGTCATGGTGGCTGTATTGGACTCAGAATAACAACTAAAGCATAGAAGGAACATTAAAATAAGAATTCATTATGTGTTATTTGTCTCTTTCTATCATACAACACAAAATTGTGTAAGTGTAAGAGATAAGTAATATTTGTCTATTTGGCAGATCACAAGGTGATCACAAGATGAATTGTCATTTGGTTAAAATTGGTTAAAATATAATACGCCTTTTTTTTTTTTTTTTCGAGGGGAATGCGTGACCGCACCATACTCGCCGTTGGCTAGACGGCGAGCGTGTGTGGGGCTCTCCTGGCAGAGTGCCAGGCCTACCCACTAAACCCCCCGGTGTTCTTCCTGCCCTTATGGACGCGCGTGGTAGGGTCCACACTGCGACTACCACTACCAACGCGCCCGGGCTAGCCCGACCTGGCTGGTCGAGCTATCGCCAAGGGGAAAATAAATTCTGTAGTACCTTGTCTCAAAGATAGACCATCCGAGTTTGAACTCTTTGAATTGTTCGTATAATCTTTGTTTGTGCGTCCCGTGACTAGAAATATTTTGGTGATATTTATTTTATTAATATTTAAGTGAAAAAAATGCAAGAATTCTTTAGGTTTTTACAAATAGTTTGAGTTTGTGCACTCTATAGCACAATGTCTTGTGTAGTTTGGGTCTGCAAATTTCATTCGTCGCGAAAGGAAAATTTATTGACCTCAAATCGGTATGTTTTCTCATATTTTTACTTGAATGTGAGTTAATAAGTCAATATAAATACATATGAAATATCGCTGAATCATTTTGTAGAAAAACAATACGTAATATTAACTTCACTTTTATGTTTTAGTGATTATTAAAAAATTACTTTGAGGCTATCTTGATCATGCGTAGTATTGTAAAAGTTGGTCGATATTTTTATTTTACAGATTTTCTAAAGACGATGTAAAAAAAACTATTCGATAAAGTGTATTGGTAGATTTGGCAGACGAAAGTGGAGTCCAAAAAAGCAGTCTCATTTGCTCCAGACATATTCCATCAGATTAATTTGTATGGTAAAACTATGAAATAGAGGCGTCAAGTCGTAAGTCAAGTTATTTCATAAAAGGAAATCTTTAAATTCAAATATTTTTTTTATGAAAATTAAAATGTACTTACTTATTTAATTTTTAAAATATTTCTTTTAAGAATCCTTGTCACAGCAGATACCAAAAGAAACCAGTTTAGAAGATTTTTTCTAAGAATTAAAATATTAGCGAAAGAACTGGAAAGAGTCAAAAAGATCAAATATCGAAACGTTGCTTTCGGAAAATTAACTCCTCTAAACCTCTAAATAAACACGGCCGCACATCATGCGTAATAAGTCAATCGAAAAATGTCTTAAGAATAAATTATGGTCAATTTTTAATGTGTTTAGTTTAATTTCCAGGCATATGTACAAATATTAGTTTTAGCTTTTACGAATTTATCCGAAGTTCAAGATGCATGAGGGTTAAATTTTCGGGTAAATTAAATATGACATTAACCTCAAGTAGGTACCTACCTAAGAGCGAACAAATAAACATAGTGTGTGTTTCCGATTTCCTGCCTATAGATTGTAAATCTCTGCAATGGAAAAATTCCAACAGTTAACATAATAGGAAACACCCGTCATTTTAATAGTTCAATTTTTAGGGTTCCGTTCCTCAAAAAGAAAAACGGAACGATTATAGGACCACTTTATTGTCCGTTTGTCTGCTAAGACCTATTATCTCGGAAACGCGTGAAAGTATCGAGTTTACATCAAAACCATATAAGTACTCAGGTCTACAGTCCCTTGAGGTTGTGAAAAAATTGACTTCTAAGTTAATAAATTATTAATTACCTACCCATTGAATTTGTGAATCTCTTACATGGAAAAATTCCATCAATCTAGCCAACGAGCAGATTTTTAAATTCTCAGATAGGACTGAAAAGGGAATAATTTACAAATATTTTTTATTTATTTACTATCAACTTTTTAAAGCTATTCTTGAGTAATTTGTCGTGACAGACGTTTAAATTAGTCACCATAAGCACCAAAAACCCTTACATCCCCCAAAAACCCCTTTACTCGTTTTTCTAGCATGTCAACGTCCGCTTTTAGTCTCTTGACTGGCTAGCCTGACCATACCAAATGGCACAGCAGCTTTTAACGGGATAAGTTTCACAAGAAAATGTATCCTTTATGATTTATGTTGTATTTCTTGTAATAAAAACATTTTATTGTTAATTTTAAATACAATTAACTCGGGTCTATTTCGTCAATATAGTTATTATTTACCGCGAAATAGATCCGAGTTAATTCTATTTAAAATGTGTACAAATCGCGGAAGTCTAAAAACATTGATTTTAGTATTAAGAATATATTTAATTCATAATTATATCGAAGTTGAAACTAGGCGAGTCATGAGAAAAACATCACTAGCTACATAAAACCTGAGCAACAGAAATTAGTGACCACCTACGAATTTTCGAAACATCTTACATAATATCTGTCTCTTTCTAATTATAGTCTGCCTAATGTCAAAGTGAGTCAAATATATTGAATTCAGTAGCTATTTTAGCAAGGTTTCTATGCTTTAGTTGTTATTCTGAGGTATTGAACGATAACTGCATTCGATTCGTCTTTAATTTAAGAAAATATGATCATGTTTCGGCATTCCGAATGCGCTTAAAATGGTTACCTATTCGGCAGCGTAGGCAGATGAGAGCCTTAATGACTTTATACTCCTTACTTCATAACCCTAACACACCCTCCTACCTCAAGACACATTTTCAGAACTTATGCACCTCTCATATCAAAACCCTTCGTTCTGCCTTCAATGGTATTCTCAGAGTTCCTCCTCATCGCTCTGATATTGTTCACTCATCCTTTTTTGTCCAATCTATTATTTTGTGGAACGCCCTCCCTCTAGAGGTAAGAAACGCCCCAAGCAAGCTTAGCTTCAAAAATAAATTGCGAAGGCATTTTGCACAACAGAATTGATTTTTTTAGACATTGGCAATCAAAAGATTGCAATTATCTCGTTGGTCGTAGGCATTTTAGATAATATATATTAGTTTATTTTAATTATTTTATTTGTGTAGTAGAATTTTATGTTATATGCATATAATATTCTTAATAAGCTATTCCATTTCTAGGTACATCTACCGCATTACCCTTTTCTGCACCACCCTAAGGTTGACTGGAAGAAAATGCCACAGGCATTAAGTCCGCCTTTGTACGAACATTGTGTACATAAAGAATAAATATATAAATAAATAATTATTATGACGAAACGTAGTTCGCGGGCACAGGTAGTGTGAAATAAATTTCTCATTTTTTTTTATTTTTACTTTTCTTGTATTTGTAATGAAAAGCACAGTGTTTACCTCGGGTTAAAGACTTATTTAGTCCCTCGAACTATTAGCGCCCTCGCTACGCTCGGACGCCAAACCCCGTCTCGGGTCTATCCCTACCTTATTTTCACCCCTAGGGTAATAATGTACTATTTTTTGTCGCTTCGGTTACAAAGTGCAAAAATTTCCAAAACACTTGAAACCTTTTTTGTTGTAACATGACTTTGAGTTACTGACTTTGTGAACCTTTGCGGCGCGGGATTTACGCGCGAAGAGTATGTTTTGGTGCATGAGCATATTTTTGGAGGAAGTGATTCTTTGAGAAAAAAAAAAAATGTATCATTTATAATTTAGATTTTTTTGTAAAATAATAAAAATACTCTATGTAAATATAATAGTATGTAATTTATAAAATAAGATACTATAATTATTTAGTTGAAAGAATCAGAAATGATAGTGATTATTACTTCATTTATTAATAAGATGTGTGAAATAGCATCTTTTGTTCAGTTGGTTTAGTATACTTACATGTACTTAACTACCTATATTAATACATTTCTCTATATTACGTTAAAAAAATATCGTATGACAGATTCATTTTCAATGTATCCGAAAATCGTGGAAGATACGAGATGTAGATCAGCAGCTAACCATAATCGCCCAAAACAAGCAATGCGGTGTCTCTGTTTTAATATTGTTTTAACATTACTATAAGAAATCATGATAAGGCCCCAGCGGCCCATACATCTTATTATAATTACTGTAGTATTATATTATCTGTGTTATAATACAACTCGGCCCTTTGCATATGCAGGTCATAATTTTAAAGGATAAAACACGTTTGTTTGCGTTAATTTTGATACTGTCTTTTCAGGAACAAGAACAATTCAATTTAATGTTTAGAGCGTAAAGCAACAAAGCAAAATAGAAAATTGGAATCTAACACAAAGTAGCATCTATTACGACCGTAATATTATGCTTGTTCAATGTCTGTGCCTTACAATCGAGCAATTAAAACAATATTGAATCAGAGACACCGCTACTGCATCGTATAGCGCCATCTTGCTCCCCTTGTAGTTTCAATACTGTTTTAGTGTTCATTGTAAGGGAGCACGGTCAAATAATGGATTTGGTCGCACATTGCTAACCATCGCCCTTTGTTCAATTTGGTCGTTGCTATGTGAGCGTGATACCCACTGAAACATAGCTGACCACCTGTTAATTAAAATGTACTCGCGACAGGTACTGAAGTATTAACAGTTTCATAGAATCTTCATTAATAGCTGGAATATTAGCTGTTTCCATGACGTTAATTTTAACTTTTGAATTATGTTCGTATATAGTATAATACAAGTTGGAGATGTCAATACAACAACGAACTTATCTATGTATACCTAACGAATTTATGAGCCGACACACAAAGATCAACTAAAAAGAAATCTAGGCGTATAGTTACATACATATATATAACTTTATTTTTTTTGTTAATATTTTCTACATGATGTATATTTTGCGCGGCTATCGTCCTCGTATATACAGAATGACAGGGAAACTCGACCTATTCCTTGAAAGGGGTTAAACTAGAGGTCATTGGCAATAAATTGAGCCCAGTGAACCAGGGGTTACAATAATTTCCACTTTTGGGCTCCTAAGTGCCAAAACCCAAGAAAAAGAATATAAGAGCCATTCATTGAAGAGTTGAGGGAGAGGATATTGGCAGCTGCCGAATAATAATAATAATAATAATAAAAGTATTTATTTGCTCCAAATTACATTAAAAATACAATGGGACGATTAACACATAAACAAGTTATTCGGAACAAATAGGCTTATGGCTCAGCATCTGACAGCTGAGTAATCAACTGTCGCTGATATTCTGCCACAACCTCACGCATACAGACATTACAAAGAAATGACAACAGCAAGTCAGACTCAAGCATGTCATGTAAGTATTTATATATTGAGTCTAGTCAGCCAAGTACATCGTAAATCCTTAATAATTGTTCTACAAATTATACAATATTCTAGCCGCTTTGTACTGTTCTTCGAGGAACCATTGCTTGCACTTACGCTTGAAATTGTTCTCGGACATTAAAAAACCTTCCCGCAAGGGAGGGGGTAGATCGTTCCATATCTTTGAAGCGGCGAATACAAAACGTCCTCTCGTAGCACTTTTTCTATGTAAAGGCAGAGACAAAAAGATACCAAGATTCCTTAAATTTGAACTACGCGTTCTAAATGTTAATTTTCTCCGCAGATATTGCGGTATATTTGTTTTAAATAAGGAATATAAAAAGCAAGCATACTTCATGTCTCTGACTCTGCCCATACACAGAATCCTGTTCTGTACTAAGTGTGGAGTAATATGATCCCTCCTTTTTATTGGGAAACAAAATCGCATGCAAGCGTTCTGTACCCTCTGGATCTGATTTTCAGACTTCTTTAACAAACAAGGACCATACACAGCATCACAGTATTGAAGATGTGACAATACTAAGGTGTTACACAGTTGTAGTTTGACATTAGCACATAAGTATCGATGCAATCTATATAAAACCTGCAGCGCACCAAAACACTGACCGACCTTACGCCCAACATGATTTTCAAACCGTAGATTTTCATCCATGTACAGACCCAGATTACGAACACAATTTTCGCGAGGTACAAGTACGTCATTTACTTTTACATTAACTTGTACACTTCTGATGGATTCCACTTGATTTCTAGTGCCTAATATAATTTGGACACTTTTGGCCGGATTTAGCATTAACGAATGTTTACGAGACCACTCAGCAATAGCTCCTAGATCTTTATTCAATTTGGACACGGCCGATGATACATCTGTTTCAGTAGCGGTTGTATGAATATACAGCTGTGTGTCGTCGGCATAAAGGTGGTAGTGACAGTGAGAAATTACTTCAGTGATACTAGAAGTATATACGGCAAATAATGTAGGGCCCAGAATGGAGCCTTGAATTACACCTTTCGTAATAGATAGTGGATTTGAAATGTCCATACTGCCATCGTCTTGTGCACATCGTACCCTATGCGATCGACCCGAGAAATAGGCCTCAAACCATTTACAAGCAGTGCTTCCAAATCCAAAGAACTTAAGTTTAGCCAACAGCAACTCTAAATTTACAGAATCGAATGCACGGCTGAAATCCAGTAATACGAGTATAGTACCTAAACCGCGGTCAGATGCAGAGAGTATGTCATCTGTAATATTAAGTAACGCCGTGGATGTGCTATGCTTTGGGCGAAACCCCGATTGAAATTTGGGCAATATGCTTTCACTCTCAATGAATTTTTTAATCTGAACCGAAGCGCACTTTTCAACTATTTTGGAGAGAGCGGGAAGAATACTAATAGGCCTTAAATCATCCGCGCTCTCAACCTTAGACTTCTTTGGAATAGGTGTTATTAATGCACACTTCCAATCATCCGCAAAGACGCCGTCCTGTAAAGATTTATTTATGATGGACAATATCGCAGGCATAGAGTAAGGTAGCGTTAACTGTATCATGTACATCGATATACCATCACATCCCTGTGAGTTAGAAGACATTTTACAAATAATGCGTTCTATTTCCGACTCACTTATAGCGCAAAACTTAAATACATTGTTGGTGCGCTTGCAAGACCTTAATCTATTTAGTTCGTCGATATCTTCTGGAATAAATAAAAAACCTCACTTTTAGCGCGAGTGACAGTGAGTGAAGTACGCCGTAGGCTCTGTGCTTGCATACGAAATAATGGTAGGCAGTTTGAACAGGATTTGTATTATTTTTTATTTAGTTACAGTTTCTTTTAAACACATCAAACTTTATCAATCAACATTGAATTTTATTCACAGTGTAGAGAAACACTATTGACTTTTCGATCTGAATTCAATTTACAAATCAAAATGAATGGTAAGCCCTTTTGCAGTATTTTTTCAAAAACAGCTAGGAAACTGAATAATTTTGTACGTTTTTGGAAAGCTTATGAAACTAGTTAGTCATTTTACTAATTGGACGCCGAATTCCATACAGTTTTTTGCAATAATTTACGGCGAAGTTCGAGAAAAATACAAAAAATAAAAATTATTGTTACTAAAGTCCTTTTATTTCTGAGATTATGTAAGTTTTGGGCAAGCGCTATTTTACAAATGATCACTAACTTTTCAGCTTTCAGAAAAGTATGAATTCAATGTTTAGAGTGGAGTTTTTTAGTCACAATTAATGATTTTTGGTAACAAGTAAGAAAATTTCTAAAAAATCGAAGAACCGTTACAACTCGGTAACCATCCAGTTTTGACCCCTAGTTCACTGGACTTAATTTGTTGCTAATTACCTCTAGTATAACCGAAAAGGTCGAGTTTCTCTGTCACCCTGTATACCCCGTATAGCAACAAATACGTGATTGACGTAATTTGCGATTGTTTTTACAAGCTTTTATTTTCTTTAAGGTATTGTCCGATGTCTGTAATGAAATCTTGCAAGTTAAATTTGACATATTTCCCGGTTTCCGATTGAGCTGAAATTTTACAAGCTTTTATTTTTTCTACATTCTCCTGTCCGGTGTCTGTAATGAAATCTTGCAAGTTAAATTTGACCCATTTCTGGGTTTCCGATGGAGCTTAAATTTTGCATGCGTAGGGTAAAAGCCGGATAGTTGCCTCGGACGGATACATGCCTCAGTTTCAAATGCTCTATGTTAGACGTATTTACAGTGTTTCTTTTTGATCATAATTAAAAGCTTCCCCCGCGCAGGCCTCAGTGCCGCATAAGCCGTTGAATTAGGCGCACGTGTTTTGTCCGTGTGAGAAAACATCTTCCGCGGCGATACTTTGACGAGCGCCAGAATTATATTGGTAAGTAATCTCTGTTAAATATTTTTATAACTGATTGCGATTTCAGTCAAAAATATATTTCTTTGAGTGCATTAGAGTTTAAATTGCACTGTTCATTAGGTTTTATTATTAAATATGTATCAATATATAGCAAGTATCCGTATCAAATCGAATAGTTGCCCTACTGTCTTTTGCGGATTGTTGCCCTTTTTTTTTTGATAGGGGGAAAATGCTTTTACGCATCCCTCGTGGTCGAGCCAAACCACGAGGGTATGTGGGACTCCCCGGGCCATATCGGTCCAGGCCTACCCACTAAAACCCCCCAGCAGCTCCTCCGTCCATCACGAGGCAGGGGGAAGGGGACCACAGCGAGGCCTTATTCCCACTGACCCCTTGTCCGTGTATGATCCGTTGCCGGACTCGCGCTACGCCAGAAAGGCGCGTGGCTCTGCTGCTTTGTTGGCGGTGCAGGTGTTGTGCGCCGCTTCACACCCCGGAATGTCCCGGAACTAGGTGCCCTGGAGCTGGGGTCTATTTATATCGCGGGGTACTTCCCCTCCCGCTGTCGCCTCCTCCTGGAGAATGGGGGTCCCGACGATGTCCTCGGTGACCTCCATCTCCGCCCTCCCTCCTCCTCCTCCTGTCCATAGGCGTCTTAGGGGCAGAACATGTCTTACTCCCAAGGTCTGCCGGTTTCCCGGACGCCGAGCACAAAGGGCATTTGGGCTTCGCTGAGCACAACGACGCCCTATGCCCTGCCGCCCCACATCGGTAGCACAACGTGCTCCGGTCTACCTCCGCCCTGCAGTCAACCCTTAGGTGCCCCTATTCTAGGCACCTAAAACACCGCATTTCACGGGGCTGGAGGAGCTTTACCTTCGCAACGGACCACCCCACCAGCAGCCTCTTGGCAGAGGCTTATCTTCTTGGCCACTTCCACCGGGCAGCACACCCACGCCGTGCCCATGGTGTAGCGGCCCTGGCGGATCTCCCCCACCCGAACCTCCTCGACCTGGCACTCGCCGGTCTTTGCGAGTGCCTCCTTCAGTTCCTCCGTCTGGACGGACTCGTCCAGTCCGGAAACCAACATTTCCACCGTCTTAGTGGGGATTGTAACACGCACGACGGTCGGGTCAACAACTCTTTTAAGGGCGACAGCTAGGTCGACCGCGCTCGCCTCCTTCTCATTACCTGTGACGAGAATTACGGCCGCCCCAGCCAAAGACCTGCGGAACTGAACACCCTCTATGTTCAGCTCCGCGAGGCTTACCTTGGCTCTGGCCGCCGCAATCACACTGGCGTATGAGTGGCCCTTCTCCTCGGCGGCGGTAATGTTTGTATTCCTAGGGTGTCAAACGTTCCTTGTCGAATACCGTAAAGACTGTATTTTCCCTCTTGTAAAAAAAAAAGGGTGTCAAACGTTATCGTCACTTACAATTATATTATACGCTATGTTAAGTGTGCGCATTATAGTGTGATTCATACATCACTTACAATTATCTTGTCATCCTAGGGTGGCAAACATTATAATCACTTATACAATTACACAATTATATTATACATTATGTTAAGTGTGCACATTATTGTGATACTTTATCTCACTAAATTGTCTTATCTTATTCTCTTTAAAATATTTTCCGAGTCATCGGTGGCGCAACCGGCAGCGCAACCGGCAGCGCAACCGGCAGCGCAACCTGCAGCGCAGCGCACCGAATCTGGGACTTAGAACATTACATGAAATTAACACAAAATGATATTATATTAGTTAAGACTTATAACTGTTTCTTATACAATAATTATTAGGTAAGTGGTGGTGGTACAACAAAGAATGAAGTTAAAGTATTACAAAAGTTTACATTGTTATAGTTTATAGAATGTGATATGTAGGTCCTTGAATTAATATTTACAATTGTTTTCTTATTCTAATTATAATATGTTTATACAATGTCCAGCGAATTGCTAATAATAATAGATGGGGAATTGCGATTTAGAAGTTTAAACATGATGAATTGACCCGGCGATTTCCGTGTTTTTGGTTTTGCGGTTTTTATTTTATTTTATTTTTATAATTATACTATTATTTAATTATATAATCATTAGGCCCGGCGATTTCCGTATTTTTGTTTTTGCATTTTTATATAATATATAGTGTATAATTAGATACATAATTTAATTTAATTTGGATGTGATATTATGGATATTATGGTGTAGAGTTAGTTTAGGTCTATGCCTTGAAAGTAATAGCTGACCCCTGATACTCCCCTGATCGCTTCTATGTCCGGTCTGTGAGTGTCAGGGCATTGTTATAAAATGCGGTCGGTATTAAAATAGAGGGGATATGTCTTATTGGCTAATATCTCTCTGCGCTAGACTTCTTTGTGGTTGCGGTCGTACTGTCGACCGTGATTACGTCCCTTGATGACTGTTCCGCAGTCATCAAGCAGCATCCGCAGCATTGGCGGATGGTTTGGGCAGGTTTTCTAGGAAGGGGATGTTTGGTAGAAGCGGGAATCGGTTTGTTAGAAGGATTTTTTGGGATAGTAGACTCCAGGGTGAGTGAGTCGTGCGAGGTGCCAGCAGTATCAGGAGTCTTTTCCCCCTCCGGGGAATTAAGCGAGCGTAGAGTTTCACTAATTATTAGTGTTGACTCTAAGCCTAGGATGCGAGGGTTTGGAGTGGGAGGGGTTTTTTCCCTCCCCTCCTCCCTCTCATCATTCTCATCACTGTTCGAAGTGCAACCGGCCTCATTAGGTAAATAATACGGGTCGGCGATGGAGTCCGATACTGGTTCGGGGCTTGATTGTAGCCCTATAGAAGAGGGTCTGGATGCACCAAGGGATGGAGTTGTATTTGTTGGTACGTTAGTGGGGTGTTTAGTTAAGGAGGAGGAGGTAGAGGTGGAGGAGGAGGAGGAGGAAGAGGAGGAGGGAGAGGTTTGCGGATCCGGTGCAGCATCCATACGGATGGAAATGGGTTCTTGTTTGACCCATGTGTTATGAGTCCTCGGAGTGCATAGGGTGTTGTCATTATAGTGAGCTGTTGGGGACTCATGTTCAGGAGATGTAGTATTAGATTTAGAGCTAGAGCTGCTTTCCAAAATGGGTGGCAGGTGCGTGGGAGAGTGAGTTTATGTCCTTCTATAAATACTGCGCTAGCTGATTCTCTTTTTAGAGAATTGTGACTATTGAATAAGGTTCGTGTCACCTTTTTTAATTCTGCAATTCTTTTGCGGTTTTTACGCCTATAGGCACGGCAACTTTCCCTGTGACACTTGCAGTTGGTATTGGGAGGGGCCATAGTTGTGCTGACAAGTGTGTTAGAAATAAATTTTTGATTTTTAATTAAAATCCTCGAAAAAATCAAATTTTTGGACACCCTAGTGTGGGTTGTGTGCCCTTTTGCACTGAAGCTCTTGTGATTGGATGCGACGAGTTGATTTAGGCAGGTATAGTATGAAATTTATTGAAATTTGATTAAAATCGGTAAAGGATTTAAGAGAAATAGTAAAAGTGCCAAAAAGTCCCTAAAGTTCACAATTTTAAAATTTAATTTCTACAATGATATGTGGAGCGACAATCCCTATCACTGTGCAAAATATTATCGAAATCGATCAATTGTATTAGCCGTAGTGGTCTTTTTAATATTTGATATTTGTGTTTCCATACGAATTGTCACTCCACCATATCACCTCGGTTAGTACTAAAATGAAAAATGTGTTTTTTGCATATGCGCGTTCAAGCAACACTTGCAATACGTCGTTAGATAGATTTTTACGCTCAGTACACGTTATGTTTAAATAGAAGGTGCCGTTGATAATTTCATAACTTTGAAAATTTGATTTTTAAATAAACTGAATGTTTCAGGTGCGGCAGCTCTTCTTGTGGGGTAACAGGGTTATATTCTAAGCCAGTGTCACGAGACTGATGAGCGATGAGATATTTTCGCTGTCAGAAGCTGAGAAATTTTTTCCTGAAAAATGCAAAAACAAAATAAAGAAAATAGGGTAATAAATAAATTACCTATGGCTTCTAGGCAACCGCACGGTGCCGGCAAGGCCCCTGATTCAGGGGTTCAGAGTAATTCTGGTAATTTGGTAATCAGTAAGGCAATGTTTTGTATGCAATTGCTGTCTTATCAACAACTATTACTAGTGCTAATTTGTAAATATTGTAATAGTGGTAATCCTAATTAATATTTACATTGTGAGTTAGTATTATGTACTAATGGTCTAATATAGTTGATATTAACAATTTGTCTTATTCTAACTATCCTATTTATGTACAAGTTATTTATATTCTTATTAATTAGGCAGGACTATGATTTGCCAGCATTTTCAACCGTATAAGATAGCCCTTATACGGTTGAAAATGTTTGCAGGGCTGATGAGGATTATTGTATGTTATGAAGAGATTGTATTGTTGAAGTTGAAGCTCTTCAAATTGTTCAGTATGTGATGTGTAAATTGGATGAAAGACTCCCTGCTGCTCTTTTTAGTTACTAGTTCGGGCAGATTATAGGGCGAAATGTTTGCATTATTATAGATTAGTTCGTACTGCAGTCTCATACTCCCATATCTATCACATTCTGTCAATAAATGCTGAGCGGTTTGAACTGTCTGTTCGTCACATGGGCATTTATTAACGTCAATAATTTTAAAACGATGTAGATATTGTTTGAACGCTCCATGTCCAGTCAGCATTTGCGTTAGGTGGAAGGTTTGCGGCACGGCGGCACTGAACTTAGCAATTTATTGCAGGTTGGGAAACAGAGATTTAGTGTATGATCCAGTGCTTTCACGTTCATATCTTTCCTGCCACAGGTTATAATTCTCTGTTTTGATCAGTCTTTTAACAAAGCTGATGGGGTAGGAATCATAATCTGCGGCTGAATGTTTGGTGGCAGCTTGTTTAGCAGCTAAATCAGCTGCTTCATTGCCGGCAATGCCGACGTACGCGCGAACCCAGCAAAATCTCACTTATATGTCTGAATGTAGCTCATGCAAAGTTTTGTAGATTTTAAATACAATAGGGTGTGTATTGTCTCTTTGTCCTATGGCGTCCAATGCAGAGCGAGAATCACTATATACAATGTTATGGCATTTCTCCTTTTCACTAATTAATGCACAAGCTTGTTGGATCGCCAACAGCTCTGCCTGAAAGACAGAGCAAGTGTTGTGCAGTTTAAGTTTTCTGATGGTAACCGCAGGCCGGTCCTTGGGACAAATCATGAGCAGGCCGGTCCTTGGGACAAATCATGACGCATGCAGCTCCAGTATAACCATCATCTAGCTTGCTACCATCAGTAAACAACTGCACTGAGTGCTCGTTGCATAACTGGTCTACTTCATATTGATCATTGGCTATACTGTAATGGGTTGTAATCCTTTGTGCTGGGTGAAGGAGCTCATGCACGGGGGTGCTGGTTTCTAACTCAATATCAGTTGGCAGGTAGTTTGTCTGTCTGTTCAGTCTGCTAAGTTCCACAATGTGTCTTTCTCTGACTTTAAGGTCAAGAGGGGTATATTGAGCTAGAGCCAGCACCGCACTAGTTGAGACCGTGCGGTACGCCTTAGTTGCTCGAAGTGCGAAACCTCTCTGCAAAGTGGCCAGCATCTTTTTAATGTGAATTTTGTTTCCTACTTGCCCCCATATCCCAGCAGCATATGTTATTGTAGGCACAATTACTTGATTGTATATGCAATCAATGTTGTCTGGGTGAGCTCCCCAAGTGTTGCGAGTAAAGACGCACAGTCGGTTGAATAACCTCTGTGCCTTGTCAACCACATATTTAACGTGTTCTGTAAATATTAATTTGTCATCTAGTATAACTCCTAATATTTTGAATTGTGGGGAGAATTGTATATTGAATGAACCCATAAATAGTTTAGCCCTTTTGGCAGAAGGAGAGAAGGCAAGAGCGCGAGTTTTCTCATGTCCGAAGGTGAGTTTGACGCTTTTGCCCCAGCTATCTATAATTTCTAGCGCTCGATTGACGGCAATCTCCAATTGTTCCAGCTTCTTGTTGGAGGAGATCAGCAGAATATCATCCGCTAAAGCTTGCAATCTGCACCCATCTGAAAGTTCTATTTGTAGTAATTCGTCTAGTAGAATATTCCAAAGAACGGGTCCACAGGCAGAGCCCTGAACACATCCTTTGGTCATCCCTTTTGTTGTCCTGCTACCCGCATAATCTAGAGTAAGGGTTCTGTCTTGTGTATAACTGGTGATAAGGCGTAATATGTTATGGGGGCATTGGATTTTTATGAGGCTATTGAATAGTGCCGGCCACCACGCGTTATCAAAGGCGGCTTTTTGATATCAAGTGATACTGCTACTACTAGTCGTCCCTCAGATTTAGCTTGCCGAATGGTCTGTATGGCATCATGCAGGGCTGGTACGGTGCCAGTTTGTTCAGTAAAGCCGTATTGTTTCCCGCTAATCAGGTTGAGTCTGCGTGCCTTGTACATAACTCTTTTTATGTATAATTTCTCTAACAGTTTCCCGAAAACAGGCAAAAGACCGATGGGTCGATGCGCTCCCAACTCTGTATAGTCATCTTATGACAGTTATTCTTAGTAACTATAGGTTGAATGAAGCAAAGACTAATTCTAGTGAAATACAAAATTTAATAAAAGGTTTCAGATATGAAAATTAAAAGAACGGTATTACAAAAAGTCTCTAGGGTCGTAAGTCCACACACTAAATTTAGTTCCCGCACTTTACAATAAAATA
Source organism: Schoenobius gigantellus (assembly GCA_963935595.1). Lineage (NCBI taxonomy): Eukaryota > Metazoa > Arthropoda > Insecta > Lepidoptera > Crambidae > Schoenobius > Schoenobius gigantellus. The sequence goes on along the minus strand of OZ012553.1, from coordinate 22,156,155 downwards.
CCACTATCCTGGCCAGCAGTAGCGTTCCGGAGCACGGCGGTAGAAGGCTCGTAGAGAGGACGAAGGCAGGGCAGCACAGCAACCAGGGCAGGTAGGTAAATAGGCTTAGAAGCTCATCGACCGCCTTTCACTCCCACAGGAGTGAAGTTCCGTCAGGTAGATACATGAACCCTGGAACGCGAATACCAGACATTTCACACATTGTCCGATTTCATTGGCCCGACTACAACATCCATCCGCCGACTATGTGCTAACTACGCGAAGCTCAGAAATAGCGGTATTAAGCAGCGATGAAGATGAGGTAGTCCAGGCATAATGAATACAAATATTGTGATTATATTATAATTATCATCATTACCTATAAAGCCAAAATACAATTGAATCACTCGATGTTAATATTTATTACAAGGGATGGTAGATAGACAATTAGTTTACTAAGTACTTAATTTGAACAATACTATAACAGTTTCTAATTATAATTGTTGAAAAATCTAACTAGATGTATGATTGCAATAAGCTATGCTAATGAAATAATGTATTGGCTTAGAATTACAATGTATTATCACTAAGTGAAAGCAGTAACATACAATATAAAATATTAGTTTAGAATTGTCTTACAACACTTACCCAATACGGGGAACACAACACTTGTTTAATTGTTTATAAAATATTTACAATGTAGACTATAGAAAACTATAATAAGTAGGTATTCGTTAGAATTTGCACAAGATAATTTTTAGCATCCACTCAGACTCAGAACGATGTCTCAAGTGCAGTGGCGACGCACCTCGCCTCGTAGCTCGTAGCTCTCAACCAAGCGGGCCAACGCGGCTAACGGTAAATTACGAAACATATAGTGACGCGTGGTTTTACTCGTCGCATTTTAGTATTGTTATTTATTTTTATTTATGTAGTTTTTTTAATTAGTTTAGATAGTTATAATTGAAGTTGTTACATACCCCCCCTATTAGGTTAGGATTTTTCTTGAATAAAATCCGCTACTTTGATAAATTTTTGGATGTCTTTCAATATAATAAAAAAATATTACGTTTGTTTTTATTGTTCAGACATTACTTTTTGTTTTAGATCTTTTATATGCCAATTTCCTAAATTATTACCATTACAGTCTTCAAGCTCATAAACTAAAGGTGATTTTTTTGCAACAATGCGACATTTAATGAATTTAGGAGCTAATTTTTTTGAAAAACGATTATCTTTATCACTTAGATAATATGTTCGTTTCCAAACAACGTCTCCAACATTGAACTCCATATTTTTACGACGTAGGTTGTAACTAGTACAATTTCTAGAGTGTGCTTTCAACAACGCTAATTGGACTTTATCAAAAATTTTATGCAAGGTTCCTAGATTCTCCGCGTACTCATCACGAGGCAAAAACACCAGATCGTTATTTGTTTCGGAATTAACGTAATGAGATCCACAGCTTACCAATTCACGGCCATATACTAGAAAAGATGGTGTGAAACGAGTTACTTCATTGACAGAACTGTTTAAAGCAAATTGAATTTTCGGTAGATTGACATCTCATAATCTGTGATCGTCTGCGATGAAAGAAGAGACGGCGACTATTATTGTTTTATTGAATCTCTCAACAGTATTAACCTGAGGGGTATATAGAACATTGGGAATTTTATAACTATTAAGTAAATTTTTAAAAATATTACTAGTGAATTGCTTGCCATTGTCCATAAGAACAGTACTTGGAATTCCGTGTACGAGGAATACGTTCTCCTCTAGCAAGCCAGCGATTTTTTCGGAAGTAGCACGTCGAATGGGAAACAATAAGCAATATTTAGAGAAACAGCATGTTACAACAAATATATAGGAATTCTGCTTACGAGATACTGGTAGTGGACCCATTAGGTCTATGCTAATCATCTGAAATCGTCTCGTACATTGTTTAGGGCGACCCATCAAACCCAGTGTTGGATGATTAGAATGCTTATGAGCACTGCATATGTCACAATTAAATATATATTTACTGACATCTTTGTGCATGCCAGGCCAAAAGTATTTTAAACAAAGACGTCTATACGTTTTAAAAGTACCAAAATGTCCAGATAAAGGCTCGGAGTGGTTTTTTGATATTATATCATCACGATGTTCAGAAGGAACTACTTCTTTCCACTCAAATTCTCTAGTGAGTGGATTTAAGCTCTTGACGTAACGATATAGTATGTTATCTTATACTCTATAATTTAGAAAAGAATTTGGATTTTTTTGACAGCCATTATAAGTATTTAGATACCACGTATCGTTAGTAGATGGTGGCGCTGTGTTATCACAATTTGTGCCAATTGCAGTTATGGCAACAGACCGTGATAGGCTGTCGGGAACGACATTATCTGCACCACGACGATGCTTTATGTCGAAATTATAGGCAGATAGACGTACACTCCAGCGAGCTAGACGACCAGTAGGATTGTTTAGATTAATAAACCATTTTAAAGATGCATGGTCCGTATAAACAACGAACTTTTGCCCGTTCTCGAGGTAACAGCGCCAGTGCTCAATAGCAGTTAGCACTGCTAGTGCCTCTCTTTCAGTAGCGCTATAATTGCGTTCCTGACTACTTAGGCTTTTGCTCATATATGCTATGACTTTAGTTTAGTTACCTGGTTTCGGGATGATTTTAACTACCGCCTCTTTCCACAATCGAGGAAAGTAGCCTAGTTTCAGGCAACAATTCATAAAACTAGTAACAAACTGAGGAAATGGTAGCAAATATCAGAAGTCAGTCCATCCCACCCTGGAGCCTTACTGGGGTTCGTGTACTTAAGATGATTGATGATCTCATCTGTGTGAAAGTTGAGATCATCTGTTGCAGTGCTAAGATATTCAGATAGAGTGTCCCTCAGTTCAGCTCTTAGGGTGCGATGTCTGTCATCAGTGTCATTTCCGTCATCGGGGTAAAAATGTCTAAGTAGTGGTTGGGCTGTGTCTTCTCCACTAGTGGTGTAGGTGGTTCCAATTCGCATAGTAGTTGGTGGTCTACGGCCAGCAGTTTGTTTCAGCAATCTGTTGGTCAGTGACCATACATTTTCTTTTGTTTGTAGTTCGCAAAATTGTCTGAAATTTTTACAGGATTCATTTTTTAGTTCATTGGCGTATTCCTGTTTTAATTGTTGTTGTTCGCTGACCAACAGATCCACCGATTGCCCTCTCCTATTGGCAGTGTGAATGGAGTGATGTATGCGGATGATTCTTCTCTTCAACTCATCGAGCTTGGGGGTCCACCAAGGTGGTCGTGGTTTACTACCCCCTCTAGTTCCTAGTCCTGTTAGTGGAAAAGATTCCGCACATGCTTCTTGAATGAGCTCGGTGAATTCAAGTAGAAGTCCATCCATCTGTTCAGTACTGGCATGTGAAAAGTCGAAATCAAGTAGTGTGGAGTTGGTCATTTTCGTGTTTAGCAAACTATTGAATTCAGCCCAGTTAGCTCGACTGGAATTATACCTGAATGTGGACGTAGAGTAGTTAGTGTTGAGAACATGGTTACCGAAATCAATATAAAACTCAATGCAGTTACGAGTATGCTGCACCGCTTTGCAGACATCCATTCTTACCCTCCAGTCAAATACATAGTCCTGCATGTTGCTGGTTGCCAGCGTGAGGTCTATGATAGAACTCTTGAGTCTCCCATGAGTTACAGCTTCAAATGTGGGTGTGGTTCCGGTGTTGCAAATCATAAGGGAATGAGCTTGTGTTAAGTCATAGACCTCTCTGCCTCTATAGTTAGTGGCTACTCCAAGGCCACCCCATATAGAGTGCCAACCATTAAAATCTCCACCGATGACACACGGCATATTATGGTTTTGGTTAAGTAGAACCTCAAGTGCATTGAGGGTATTGAACTCATCATTGTTGGGTTCTATATAGACCGAGATTATAATAAATTTTTTATTGCCGTGTGTCATAAGCGCAGCACACAAATTAGGCGTTGAAAATTGAGTGAGTCCAATCGCTCTGCCTGCTCCCCTTTTAGTTAATATGCATGCTTTAACCTTTCTGTCGGGTTTTGGAAATTGTATGATATCATATCCTGGTATGGATTTGACTTCCTTACTAGTGCCCGGGTACGGTTCTGATATGAGTGCTGTGTTATGTTGTGAGGAATGATATAAAAAGTTAAGTAATTCGTGCAGCCCATTCCTTGACCTATCAAGGTTGCACTGCACAATTCCAATAGCTGTATGGTGGCTCATATCAGTCCGTAGTCTGTGCGCTCAGTTATTCGCCTGTTCATGTTCCGTACGATTGAGCAATTAGGTGAGAAGGCAGAGTGACTAGTGTCTCCACTTACTTTGTATTTAGCATTATGGTGCGTACAATTTATGCAGATTGGTGGCGCTTCGGTGATGTGGCAGGAATCTTTAGTGTGTCCTGTCTTCCAGCAATGCTTGCAGGGCTCTTCATTTGCAGTACAGCGTGACTGTGTGTGCCCGAATTGTGCACATTTCCTACATTGTAGAAAAGATGAAATGTTTTCCACATGTACTCGCCTGTAATCTACGATCACTTTACCGTTGTTGACTAGAATGTTCCAAACTCGCGGTGAAGTGGTGAGCACGTAGTTAACTAAGTGGGGGCTGCGGTTATCAGGTCTGGCAGCTATGAGTCGAGCTGATGATGGAAGGATCCTTGACTAAGAGATAAGTTTTAGTTTTTTCATGGCCCGAGGTGAGAACCTCTAATGCGGCTCTTGGCTGGCTTGGATGGGTATTGGGTCCTCGACATCGAAGTATCTAGTATGTAGGCTCATGCTGGATTTGAGATGGATGTTTTTCCTCCACTTTTGCCAACTGCCCCTTGAAGGTTGAGGGCAAATACCTCTCTTGGATGCCTTTTGCTCAACCAACGCGGGCCGGGTGATACGTGCTAAATATAGGGGTGGTGCGGTCCATGGCCCTACATGGTGGTGCGCCGGTGTGGGTCAGTGCCCTGTCGGCTACTAACAAGGTCGTGCTACGACGTTCATAGCAGGTCCTGGCCGTTAGGGTGATTTAGGGTACCTACCGTCCGATATTATAGAGCGCTGTCATAAACCTGCGCAGCGTAGTATTCGCCAGCAAAGGTGTAGGTGCCTACAGAGCCGGTCCCCGATCGGCAGATGACGATGACGCGCAGCACAAACTGAGCATTGCCCGGCGTGAGCTGCTCAGCGGTCCGTCCTCGTCGCCAGTATCTGAGGTAACCTCTCACTGTCGGCCGTTGTCGAAAAATGATCATCACTTAAATTTGTTGGTAGACTGTGACCTCTTTCCGTGAGGAAGTTCTTGTGCAAAAAGAAACAGCAAAACCTTTTTTTAAATTAGTGTCATTTTATTATTACTAAGGTTGTTTAAAAACTGTATTTCTACGATTTTAGAATCAAGGCTTGCTTAAAATTAGAACTATTAACAAAATTAACAACATTATTGGCCGTGTTTTTAGTAGTGACGTCTCTACCTTGTATTTATAGGTATTCTTTATATTATTGAATTGTATTAATATGACGCCAAAATAAAATAATGCTATTAAGTGTTCAATAAAATTGCGCAATTCATAAAAGCTTACTAATCTGACAATAGTATTATTGGAAAGAGAAGTTGTCACAATCCAAGCCAATAATATGTCTACGCGCATGGTTCACTAGGATCTTAATTTTATTCCTAGTCTCCTGCGCAATAAGGCTGTAATTTGCACAGTTGAATAAATGTGCCAGTGTGGTTAACCACACTTGCTAACAGCCATTAAGATACTTCGTCGCGACCGCCAGATAGCGCGAGTGGGACCAATAGCACTTTGCATTGTGGCACTTAAGAAAATGTAGGTATTGCTTGTGTTATAAGTAAGAGTGGAAATCGTGCAAATGAAAATAATACAACAAATGAATATCTCCCTTGTGGTACACTAAGCAAGCTGTGACTTCACAACTGAAAGAGAAAAAGGAAAAGTTTTTCTCCCTATTCAAACATTACGAAAATGTGTAAAACCAGTTTTTTTTTAACATATAAAAAAAAGAAATACTTTGAGGTACCTTAATATTTACATTGATAGGTAAGTACGTGAAGTAGAATCCATTCCGGATTCGATTAGAATAATCCTTTGATAGTAAAGTTGCTTCTTAATCCGATTACTAGAATATTATTACTTACACGTTAACGCCTGGACATTAACTTGCCTATTCATAAAAATAATTATTTAAACAATGTTTAATGTTAAACAAAACAATGTTGATGTCTTTTTCGACGTCTATTTTTTGAAATGAGATTAAAACTGACAGCAACATTGTTTAAATATTTTTATGAATACGGCAGTAATGACGAATTTAAGCAATATTCCCACTTCTGCAAGGTTGAGCGGAAAGTGCGTAACTGTTTCTTTGAAACTATGACTTCTACAGAAGTTCTTTCATGTTTTATTCTACACTAGCTTTTACCCCTGAACTACGTTTCACGATAATGATTTAAAAAAACACGCTTATCACTTTTTTTTTATACATAGTTTTAACTCTCCACAGACTCGTGGTCCGTGCCTTTTTCATTTTTTTAGGTTTCTTTTTGATCCATTACCTATATATAATATTAAATTATATTAAGACTTACGACTACTCTTATTTTAACAACTTACGCTTATCACTTATAAAAGATTGCATAAAAATCGATCAAACCTTCTTGAAAGGGTTTGATTACAAACACTGTGACACGAGAATGTTATATATTAAGATTATTCTACTGTTTACCAAATTATCATGAATATTTGCTTTTACCAGTAGCAAGATTATTTGAACAAGCCAATACATAAAATGCAATCTTGTTACATTTGTATTGGTAGATAACATATCACCAACTTACAAATGAATTAACCTTAAAATACTGTGAAAAAAAACGGTCTTAGTACGATTAAAAATAAACAAGTTATTAGCTATTAAAAATGGCATGTCATTTCTTTCTTGCTAAGCAGATTTTTATATGTTCATTATAAATGGAGGACGCTGGACGTCTACCTGCGATAACGTCACAATCTTTGTTGGATCTCTTTTATATAGCCGGCACCTTTTTTTTTCCTTTATTTGTCTAATATTATACAATGTTTTTAAATAATACAGTACTTATATTATAAACTACACAAAGTTTTTCTATATACTGTAAATTATCGGTGGACACCAGTTTTATCAAAAAATATAAGTAGGCATTCATACAAAATAATTGAACAAACATGTAGGTATCTAATAAAAATGTGCAATGAATAGCGAGAGCCACGATTACAATGACAAGCGGAACGGAGCGATGTTATGTGTGGGGAAGTGTGCGTTATCTATCACTTATTAGCTGCCACCACCGCCACTAATAGTCATGTAATCATGTACAGCGTGTTAGCAAAAATGCTGCGGAAACTATTTTTATTGCATGCTCATGCTCTATAGTTAGGAACACAGCATTAGGAACTGTATTATTAGAAGCTTTTATAAAACATCGCGATTTCTTAAGTTATTTGAAATATAACTGCTCTGTCTAATGAAAAACTAACTAATCTTCTCTTTTATATATAAAAATGAAACGCTGTGTGTTTGTCTCACTAAAACTCAAAAACGGCTCGACAGATTCTTACGAAATTTTCGGTGTCAGTTTGAATAGGTCCAAGGAAGGTTTAAACGTAAAGTTGGACACGGTAGGTGGCGCTGTAATCGGGCAGAACAACGTCTGCCGGGACAGCTAGTACAATAATAAAAAAGTGCATGTTGCAGGCTCTGTGCAATGTAGGGTTCCATACTGCTGTTACTATTAAATCACTTATAGTTTAATTTATTCATAATTTCACATAAATCGTTACTCTATGTATGTATATTAACTGCTTGTTTTACTTCTTTATCTGAATAATTTTAACGGCATTTGTACGAAATTCACCTTCACCAAGTAAGTAAATTTTATTAGTTGGTAGACTATAACAGTTATAAGAAGGGTTTACAAAACCCTTCTTTGCTGTTATAGTTTTTCTGGTAGACTATAGAAGCTCTTTAATTTGTAAACTCTTATTCACTGTGATAGATTTTCTTTTAATTTTGTTATAATTCAAATTCGTTTATTCAAATTGGATTATTACATAATCACGTTTGCACCTCAAAGAAGCTACGCCATTGATTCACAAGTCTACGGTGGTGGGAAACCTTGTACTGGAAAGAACTAGCAAGAAAACCAGCAAGGGTTTTTTTCTTACAGAGTTATCGTTACAGAGTCGTCAATTCGAAGCTGACCTCAAAGCAAAAGTTTGAGCTCAACTTCCATTAGAAGATTAGATGTGTCAGTCCCCCCACATTATACAGTTATTATTATATACTTGCGAGCTTTATATTATTATAGGTACTGTGAATTTTTTCACCTAAGTATCCTTATACAACTATTCAGCTGGAAGGGGGAGAGGCTAGACACTCAACTCTTACAGACATTAGCATTACCTATACAAGGTAATTTTATAGTTACCAAAAAAATTTTGTGTGCTTGTTCAGACAAGCAAACTGGACAAATTTCACTATGAGACCAACTTTGAAAACGCAAAAAAAATCAGTTGTTCTATACATCTAGGTTCAGTGAATATTGAACATTTGACTGAACAACTTTCACTATGGGACCACCCCCTGGTTAAAGTTGTTCAGTTTTCTTGTCTGAACAAGCACACAATTTTTTTTTGTAACTAAAAAATAAACTTGTATAATTATACCATGGAATAGACGAGAAAAAAACGAATGTCCACTTTACATGTAGGGGAGGTTTCTGCGTTATTTTCTTTAATAATTTATTTTACTATTTTGTTAGGGTGATTAAAATATAAATATCCATACAAAATAACAGCTTTCACACGGAGAAACAGACAAACGGACATGGCAAAACTATAAAGGTTCCTTGTTGACTACGGAACCCTAAAAAGTATGCAAAGTATTCCTTATTATTAGAACTCAGAGAAACAGAAAGTGTCACAAATGATAACAGTGAAATACTAGCGTAAAGGCCTTTATACAATGAATATTACATGCTTCCAAATTACACCAAACAGTTTTGTAAGTGTTGGCGCACAAATTAAATCTGCAAATGGCACATTTGCTCTACAGAGCGTCGTAGAGCGGCGGCAGATAATCCACAGTTTATATTTAACATTTGGATTTTGAATGTTTGACTTGCGGGTTGTGGGGGTTAAGCAAACAAAATGCTTATTTTCTAGTTATAATTGAAACAGTTTAACAGGGTTCGTTGGGGCCTGCTATTCAAACAATGGCCTATTATTTGCATACGTTACCGTTTACAATTTGCAACTCGCGAATATTTTCGTAATGAAGACGGTTACGAACTTTTTTATTACACTTTTATGTTCATCAGCGGAACGTTTAAATTTGAGCACACACACACAACGTTTATGTTGTTTTCACATATAATGACGTTTTCATTTTTTCATTTTTTATTATTAAATAACAGAATCAACAGCACTTAAAGAAAATATTATTACAATTTACATTATAACCTAATGCCAATTATAGATTCTCACTTTGTACGTATGACAGTTACTGTCGTGAGGTAGATGTTACAAAAGTTTAATTAATAATATACAGAAAAGAAAAGAATTCAAAATACAATACTAACAAATCAAAAAATTTATAGTACTTAATAATAGTAACAATGAATTGCTAATTATACATAATAATGATTCTATTCAAATAAATAATTTGAGCAATTACACAAAAAAGAGAAAAAAAAAAAAAAGAATAGGGAGTAGGGTATGCATTTGTGTGTATATAATGTGTGTGTGTGTGTGTGTGTGCGTGTGTGTGTGCGTGTATATGTTTGCGTGCATATGTGTGCGTGTATGTGTGTGTGTGAGTGCGCGCACGCGCACTCGTGTGGTGCATGAAGTGCATGTAAGGCGTTTGCCAGCTAAGTGTTAGTGTTAGTTAGTGACGTGATGATGAGTTTTTTGAAACTGCCTTTTGAGTTATGAAAAATGTCCACATGCTTGGATCAAAAGTTTGTAGATAGTAAAGTTGTTTAGGTATATATATTTTACTGAGATGCACTTCTCAATATAAGCACAAAGTTTGTTATAAAATTATTGCATTTCAAAGTACTCCTTAATTAGTCCAGTAAAATAAGCATCAAACCTCGGAATGGAAGCGAATAAGCTGTAAATTGGTAAAAACCTTTGTTTTGGCGTTCTAAAGACTGGGCCAAAAGTCTCATATAATCTCGTGTCCGCGCATTGAGGTAATATGTACTACGTACTAGAGAAGCTATCTTCTGCAAAAATCGTGCTCCATATTGATTTGAATTGTATTTAAAGTTCGCTGCAGCGCTGAAACATTAATAAGCAGTTTTAGTACGTTATAAACACTCAGCGCTAAATCACTTCTAAAGTGCAGATTTCTCGCGACTAAAATGTCGTAAAAGCCGTGTTTTTCATGGCGCTTACGCCTAACGTTCAACGTAAACAGCAACATGCGACTCTTATAGACTAAGCGACCCGTGTAAACTACCGAACAAAACGGAAAATAGGTATAATATTAACTTTATGCATAGGAAGCTATTAAAAGTTATTAAAAATGCAATCAAGGAAATATATTTTACGTTAATTTACGAGTAGAGTGTAGGACTTGAAGTTTCCATGACACATTTCACTTTTTACTTAAATGCTATTTTTGCTGGTTACTTTTTTTCGAAATTTTTTAGTTTCCTTATTTAAGGTGGTTTAAATAGTTTAAATTTTATGAATTTCACCACTGGTTAAATATTACTTTTTCTATAATAAATCATCCTTAAACGTAATCAAACTTTAACCACTTAGAAACGAGCTATTATTAAGGCAAATAATAAAAAAAATGTATTTATAAAATAATTATAAGTAAATTTTATAGAATGAAAACTTATCGAGAGTTTACGCTGCGAAATCGTAGCAGAACTGAGGGAAATTTCGACGCGTAAGCTCTCGAAAAGTTTTGATAAAAAAACTAAAAACTCTCGAAAAGTAAATATCATTGTTGAAGATTTGTGAATAAATGTATACTGAATATATTTCATGTTTTGATCATATTATTTACGTAAGGAGTGCATGAATATGTCCTTAAACGCGTGGAATGTAAATATGAGTATGTTAAAAGCCTTAAAAAGACATTAAAAATAGCATTTAAGTAAATAGTAAAATGTGTTATGGAAACTTCAAGTCCTACACTCTAAATTAACGTAAAAAGTATTTCCTTCATTGCATTTTTAATAACTAAAAAAATATATTACTTCTCTGAATATTGTGCTAGAACACCGATTATTACAAGACCGGGCCCTTAACATATTTTCTGGTATAAACAGAAACGTCAAGTATCCTACCTACATAGAATTTCTGCATATCTTAATCTATGTCAATGACACAATATGGCGTCGCCACAATATTTTGTGCGTATTTAATTTTAAATCGATTATATTTAGATACTTATCGGTGAAAAGTTATTCCTTTGCACTTAGTCACATTCCTTGAATTATTTGTGCAATATCTCAACACACAACACGGCATAATTAATGAGTTTTTAGTTAATAGATTATAAATAGTCACGACCAATGGCACATAAAACATCTAGCAAGCGACTGAGTGAAGTGCGGCGTGGTCGCCGCAATCGAACGGAACACGATTGTAACATGTGGCGTCTTCTCTATACGTAGTATTATTACCTCAATGTGTCCGCGTCACAAGATATTCAAGGTCAAAGGTCGGGCAAATCTTTTTTTGCATTTATCTCCATTTCTATGGACAATACGTCACTTGAGGTTATTATAAAACTTGTAGATTATAAAATTGTCTACAATTTTTATTTTAAGCATTTTGTTGTATCTATAACCGTTCTCGGGTTACAGCGCGGAGAGTGCAAGCGCTCATCCTTATAAAGGCGTATATTGCATACATAGGTCACAATTAAAGTTTCCGGAATCGCCACTTACATAGACAATATTTAAAAAGTTATTACTACATTTATAAATGGAACTCTTAAGACGTAGAATACAATTTGCTACATCTGACTGCCAATATTATTTTCACATTGTAGCGTCATTTAAAAAATTGCGTGATTGATTACAATAAAATGGATTTAACTCGGGATTGGATTTTCGTTGCATGATATATTACGATTTTAAGTGTAATTTGACAGCTCAGCAGAGCCTCGTATTCGGCTTCAATCAAACGTGGTCGTGTAAATCTTCATGATGAAATTCATGAAGTTCGCCCGTACACCGCTGTGAACAACAAAAACATTGATGTTGTGCGCCGTATGGTCAAAACAGACAGGCATGTGAACTACCATGAGATCCGGACATCTTTGGACATAGGCATGAGTCAAATACAGTCAATCCTACACAAACATTTGGGTGTGAGAAAGCTGTGTTCTCTATGGATCCCACACAATTTGACTGATGCTCAAAAAACGGACCGCATCACTTGGCGCCATGCTATGCTTGCCAGATACAACGAAGGGACTTCAAATTTGGTGTGGGACATAGTAATAGGTAACGAAATATGGATTTATAGCTACGATCCTAAAACAAAGCAGCAATCGAGCATATGGGTCTTTCGAAATGAGCCGCAACCAACAAAAGTGGCGTGCGTGAAAAGTGCCTCGAAGTGGATGATTGCTTTTTTTAACAAAACTGCACACGTGGCTACTGTTGCTTTAGAAAATCGTCGTACCGTGAATAGTGACTGGTACATGACCATTTGTTCACCGAAAATTATTGACAAACTTCGTGAAAATAACGCTAAACGCCGTATCATCTTGCACAACGGCAAATGCAAGTCCGCACACGGCCAGACAGACAAATGAGTTTTTGAAGGCGAAAAACGTACAACTTATGAGTCATCCTGCATACAGACCTGCCCTGGCACTGTGTGACTTCTTTTTGCTCCCAAAAATCAAGAACCAATTACGCGATCAACGACTTTTATCACCAGAAGAGGATGTCGAAGAGTATGAAAAACATGTTCTTATCTGATGTCACCACAAAGGAATGAAATATAAAATTGGTTCAATCATATGAAAAAGTGTATTGACGCAAAGGTAGAATATTTTGAGTTATACTCGTACATTAGCAATAATTTTTTATTATTGATTCCGGAAACTTTTAGTGCGCCCCACGTATATCACTTAGCATTGTACTACTTATTTCAACATTTCCACATATAATCCTAATCTATATACACAATTAATTTTTTTGTTTAATTTATAATCATATTTTAATAGATTATTATTACTTATACTATTAGATTATTATTAGCATGCCAAACCTCGAAGTTTACATAACGCTATTATGAATGAATTTCTTATTCATAAATAATATAGTATTTGTTGAATAATATATGGATTTGTCAATAAAATTAATAAATTATAATCATAATATTATAAATAATAACATTTTAATTAAATAATTAGCTTTAAATTACTAACTATATACTTGACCCCGCGTATACATAACAGCGTTATATGCTATTAATGTGTGCTTGCTCTCTCCGCGCTGTACCTCGAGAACAGTTATGGATACAAAAAAATGCTTTATATGAAAATTGTAGATAATTTTATAATCTACAAGAATTATAATAAACTCAAATGACATATCGTCCATAGAAATTGAGATAATTGCAAAAAACCGATTATCCTGACCTTTGACATTGAATATCTTGTGATGCGAACACGAGATTATATGAGACTTTTGTCCCAGTCTTTACAATACCAAAACAAAGGTTTTTACCAATTTACAGCTTATTCGCTTCCATTCCGAGGTTTGCCACTTTTTTGGTCTTATTTGACTATAATATATGTCTTGTGGGTATGTTCATGTGCCTACATGTTTCTGTATTTTAATGTAATTTTGACATCGTACTCACTGTACGATGTTATAAAAATTTCATTGAAATACAGTTACGTGTAAAGCCACCTTTAGAGTTTCAAATTATAATCACGCTGTCAAGATCTCAAATACGTAACATAATGATTCAACATTATTAATGTTGAATAAAATTAAAAATGCATAATTTGTTGCATTCATTTTCAACGTCAGATATTATCCTAGGAACAAAAATGATTGGGTAGTGGAGTCGCAGTGTGGACCTTACCTAGCGCGCCCATAAGGGCCGGGAGAACACCGGGGGGTTTTAGTAGGTAGGCCTGGCACACTACCGGTAGAGCCCTACACACGCTCACCGTCTAGCCAACGACGAGTACGGTGCCGTTACGCATTTCCTCCCGAGAAAAAAAAGGAACAAAAAGGACAACTTGACATTTTTTTGTAGTATAGAAAGCTGTCAAACCACCATATTTGCGGACGTTTGTATCAAGCTGTTTAATTTAACGATTTCGTTTAAGTGATACACTCGTACAAACCAACGAAAAGGTTGTTCCAATACTACATAAATACGATTTTCATACCACCTGCTCGACAATGTTCAATTAAATCCCCCTTAACTTCAACGTAAAGCAAGACATTATATTCCAAGGGATATAATTTTGTATGAAAATCCCAATGGATTAAAGTGTTTTAAATATGGAACCTAAAATTCGTATGAAAATTTAGCATAGATGCTAGCTTAGGAAGGTAAAGGTTCTACGCCCATACAGCCTTAGCGTGCATCCACTAGAGACAAAGACATTCTACATGTGTAAATAATGTTTTTATAAAATCTAAATACATGATTTCTTTACCAAAATTATAAAATATTTATCTACATAATACTGCAAGCTAAAATAAACAATTACATTTCACTTTATTTTTTATTGATAAAATACTTTTTATGCAAAAAGCGCCATCTTTTAACGGCCACCATTAACTATCGACAAAAACGAATAAAAATCAGAGTAAACAGCATTTGGAAAAATTACGCGGCATATTTAAAAATGAAGAATGTTTCTACAATTTGTTCCATAATTTGCACCAACAGTATTCCATTGTATAGTTTTCATAGCTAAAACTTTGCCGCCAACGCCATTACGTATTTCAAAATTGTAATATCTTGTTGCTTACGTTAGTAAAGTGCTTAGTGGAATGTGTTTTGTGGCATCAATATTACAGTCTTTTTAGAAGTTTATTCAGTGTTTTATTGATAAAGTTAAAAAACGTAAGTAATAGTCCAGGTGCTTCAGCAGTTTTTTATTTGGGGTCAATAGGCTGTCGACTATTTGAGATTTATTTCGACAGTTGTGTGTAGTAATTAATTGCTGTTTCAAAAGTAAATATACAACGAAGTTGAAAAATAAAAGAAATTAATTTGATACCATTTTATTGTTAACAAATTAACATTCGTCCTGCGTGCTACTAAAGGTCATTAACAGGGTCCAGCAGCTGATCGTATCGTATTGTAAATCGATGGGTAGACTAAGTTCATACTTGTTATGTTATTATAAAATATGTTTTAAGTTTTGTGTAATGTTTTTAACTTTACTTAAGATAAAATTATTGCGTGACGTGTTCGTGCTTGAGAAAAATAAATCTTTTTTTTTGTATTTTATGGTTTTCATGATAATATCATAATTTTAACCATAGTGATAGTGATAATGATAATGTGAAAGTGTTTATGATGAAAATTACCACCTACGTAATTGGTTCTAGAACCCTGAGTTTTTATTGTCTCGCAGATGGTATGAAAAGTAGAGTATTCACCTCTGGAATAAAGCAGTGTCTTCGTCTTAGGCGACTTGAACCCCTCGCTTCACTTAGGACTCTACATAACTCCTCTACATAAGGACTCTACATAACTTAACTCTAGAGTCTCTCGTTGCACTCGGGGTTCAATATGGCGCCCGTGACGTTAGACACTGCTTTAATCCCTTGGTGCATAATCTACTATTACGCCATACATTTTACATATAAGTATACATTTTAATGTTTATTTTATTTGAAGTTTAAGACATTAATTATAAAGTAAAACTTAAATCGTAAGAAGAAACACATTATGGCACAACCACGGTAACCGGGTGTTATTCTACAGCTAAAAGTAATCAGATGATTAAAATATTGCCTCTTGACCAATATAGTGACTGACTGACTGACTAACACTTTCAATACTAATATTTAGACCTAAGATTGCTAAAGTTTTGTTAAAATCATAAGCAATACGACGACTTGTTCCATTATTTGAAATTTAAAATTACGTAACGTTCTCAGATCAATTTCAATTTGGTTTAAATTGAGCTTTATACATTTAGATAGATGGATGCTTCACAGCACTTATGAGAGAAGCTTTTCATAAAAGCTTTCATGAGCCCAACAGAACCTATTTCGCAAATGACGTATTATCTATCTACATTCCCTTTAGATACCCACGACTCTATTTAGATGTCTAGACACAGAGACAGCTAATTACACAAGCGACCACATTAATCCCCGATCAGCGCTATAAATTTATTGCTTACGTGCTCGGTTGATTTCTTAGGTATTCACGATTGTTGGTAAAGTATTAATCATCTTCTTAAAGAGCCTATAGAACGTAATTCGCACTGCAATCCCAAATTCTTGTTCACTACACATGATTATTTTGAGCTGTTGAATAATACGAATTTTGGGGATGTTTTTTAAGCAATATATTTTTTCTGAAAGTAGGAAAGTAGTTAATCACAGCAAAAATAAATAGAAATCTTAATAAGGGTGCCGTTTTAAATGTGTAAAAAGTAACGTTTCGGTCACAGCGCGTAAGCGACATTACTCGTAGAAGCTATGCAATTATCAACTATACATATTACTTCCTTGCAATATAGCAGGCGCCGTGCACGAGTAATTTCCTGGGACACCTCGCCTTAACTCTATCGTCTATCTCAGAGGTTCCCAACCTTTTACCCTAGGCACCTCACCCAAAAATTAAGCAAATGATGAAAATATTGGCATGTTTAGTTTTGTTCAAAAGATGATTGCTACGTGTCGCTGACTACGCATAGGTGACACCCTCCGCGTCGCTCGAGTTTTTATAAACAATTTTAATAAATATTCTTTACAATTAAATTCTGGAGCCACTTACTGCCCCCCCCCCCCCTTGATTCAGTCTAAGCGCCTGGGAAAACCTGGTCTAAATAATTAGCGAAATTTTATTTTCATAATATAATTAATATATACTTTTATAATTATATTCATATTTAATCCAAGACAACTATTGTAGTACCGCCTTTTCCTGCCACACAATACGCGACGTTTAGAGACATCACTAAAAATATAAAAAGAAACCATAGCTCATTCGTTTTTTCGCGCTCTACGCAGCTGATACATATTTTAGCTATTGATGTTTTTCCAAGTGATTTATTTTTCTGAATAAAACTAAAATGCAGAAACGCAGTGCTAAAAACACAGAAAATAAGTATGACAAAGAAAATATGAAGCTTCAAAAGAAAATTGGTTATCTTAATATAAATAAATAACACAACATGTCTTAACAGGTACATACTGTTTTGAAGATGCGTCGTAATTTTGTGTTTTGCCTTTAAAATTCGTCGTCGTTATTTAAATTTTATAATAAAATATGTGCTTTTATATTTTTCTTTATGAACTGCCTGCTTTCCGTGGGAAAGCGCTACCTATCAAAGCAAATAATAGATGATCTACCTAGGTACTGTGGTGACCTCCTTGCGTCTATGACACCGCATTCCACCTCATTGCATAAATGTGCTCAGTGGCAAGGAATGTCACCCTTTTAAATGTAGAATGAGAACATTCTAGAAGTATTGACGGATAAAAGACGATCACCAGGAGTATCTGGGACATTACATTGCGGCATTGCACATTGTAACTTGAGAGATCGTAAAGAGAGTTGAGAAATAGAACAGATTGAAATATATCTAAATGGGTTGAATTAACGTCCCAAGTTCCCAACGATCCCGGAGCGCGCGTAGGGCGCTACATGGTGGAGGCGCCGGGTATTATTTGGAACTACATATATTGAACTGCGTATATTGAAGAATTGAACTGCGTATATTGAAGAAGAAGCAAAGAAGTCATCATGGAGCGATTCGATGGATTATCTGGTGATGTGCACGATTTTTTTATTCAATTTGATGTTGTAGCTGCGGTGAACAAATTCGACGCAGAGGCGAAGAAGCTTGTATTGGGGGCTTATTTAGAGGGTCCAGCGTTATTATTTTTTAAATCGATTTTGTCAGACACAATTACGTTTTTAGATTTACGGAAGAAAATCACTGATGAATTTGCTCCAACTACGAACCCGATCGCCAATTTTTTTGCACGTAAACAGGGTCACGAGGAAGATGCATTAACCTTCTTTTATTCCTTAGAAAACCTCGCATCGAAAGCGGGACCTGCGATTGATGAAGCGTGTTTTATTCAACATTTTTTAAAAAATTGCAAATTTTATTTAAAACACAAATTAGCCCCACAGATATATGCGACGAAGGCTGAACTGAAAAAGGTGTTGAAACAGCTAAAAGATGTGTATAGTAATGGTATTGCTGACTCTACAGCACAGGGGAAACTCTCGTTGAACGTGAGGCCTGGTGGTTACGTGGCTACTATACCACCCGCTATGCATATGCAAGGGGGAGCAGGTGACGACAGGTTTCGAGTGCAGCCAACTGGGCGTACTGTCGGACCTACCGGGACGGTGTCAAATCCTCCTCACTCCCAACCAAATTACTCCCAGACCCGTTACAATTTTAGACCCACACCACAATTTACGAGAGGAAGTGCAGCCGGAGACAATACAAATGTGCGTGCTGGCTGGAGGCCAGATGCACCTAAACAAGTAGAGGCGTTTGATGTGATTCAAGGGACTGTTCAACCGCCATCACAGCAAGAAGAAACCCCTCAAAAAAGTGAGTTCGTTCCATTTATACGTGTAATGTGTCGCGATAAAAAAATATGTTCTTTGATTGATACGGGCGCATCAGTCTCGATTATATCGAAGTCCGTGGCGGATATGTTTGGAGAAATAATTGACGCCGGCGTTTTGCATCTGAAGGCAATCAATGGTGTGAACTTGTGTGTTCTAGGGAAAATGAGGTTGAATATCATAATAGAAGATGTCTTATTTGTTCATAATTTTTATGTCGTAAATAATATAAATCGAGACATGATCTTGGGACAAGATTTCTTGTATCAAAATGATGGATTGTTAAATTTTACGAATGGTCAAGTGCAGATAAAAAATATGATTTGTAAGTTTATGTTAAAGTCGGAAGTTGCGAGAATTGAAAACACCATTGAGGTCGTACAGCCAGCAAATAAAATTTTATCGAAAAATGATTATTTGTACTCTTGTAATTTTGTGCGGGAAAATAATATATATACATTTGAATCATCTGTCGCAGACGATAAAATAGAGTTTAATGCGTCTAAAAGCTTACCTCTTGATGAGCGCAATGAATTAAATAATTTACTTATGAATCGGTCATGTTTTGCATTTAATAAAAATGAGCTTGGCAAATGTAATTTCACAAAAGTAAAAATAGACACTATAGATGAACTTCCGGTTCAAAGGGCACCATATAGAATGTCCATTGAACAATGTAAAACAATTTCAGAACAAGAGAAAGAGATGTTAAAAAATAATATCATTCGTAAGTGTCGGAGTTCATACGCTTCACCAGTGGTGTTGGTCAAAAAACCTGATAATACAGGGAGATTTTGCGTTGATTCCCGAAATTTAATATTGTCGTTGCTAGGGAACCAGTAATACCTTCTGATGTAAATTTAAGCTGCAACATGCAAATACTAAATTTAGTACAAAGACAATGTAGGCATAGGATTTGTATAGATAAAGTGAGACATAATTTATATAAAGCGCGTTTCAAACAAAAACATGTGTATGATATAAAAGCATGTCCCGTGAGTTATAATCGAGGAGAATTAGTGTTATTATACTGTCCAAAAAGAGTTACTGGAGTTAGCAATAAATTAAGTCGCCAATACATAGGTCCATATAAAATTGTGCGATGCCTTGATTATAATAATTATATGATAAAGAAGCTGAGTACTTCTCAAAAAACTATTAGTTCATGTAAATAGATTGAAACGGTTTAGATTAAGATATAAGTATATTTAAAAAATATACATATTGAATGAACCATTCGTAAAATTAAAATTTATAGAAGTTAGAATTAAGATGTTAGAAAGAACAGTTTCATTTTGTAATGTATATGTTACTATGATTATCTATACGAATTTTCTCACTTAGTCTATAAAAATAAAACAATGTTTTGCTTAGTTATTTTAATTAATGGTTGATTTGCCAATAAGATTTGATAGTCTTGATAAGGTCGGCAATTCCTGTTGTTGTAAACTTATATTGTAGTTGTATTTGTTCTGTATTGATGCTTTGTAACTTGTTTCATGGTTCCTGAGATGCTGATTACTCGTTCAACTAAGACTGGAGGTGATCACTGACGAGAGTAGACAAACGGTCCATTCATACTGGCACAGATCATCAGGAAAACTGAAAAAAGAAAAACGTTTAGCTAGGGTCTTTGTCATCACACTGAAAATAAATGTTATTATTATAATATGATAGGAGATAGGAGATAGGCTTGCGAGTTGTCATTTCGTAGAAAAACTATGTAGTGGTAGGTCCAGTTATCCCATAGGGAATGAATGTCAGATTTTGGTGTCTGACAGGTATCATGCTGGTTTAGTTGAGAAGAATAAAGGTGGGGTTGGTGAGGTTGGTATGATTTAAATTGTGACTTGATGGTAAAGTTTAAAATATTTCGCAGTTTTACTGTCAGTTTTCTTTGTAGAATTTAAAGGCCCTGTGTCCATAACATGCATTATAACACAAACAAAATAATGTAAGATTTTTGTTGTACATATAAAGTATGAATGGTATCGTACGTTTTAATTCTACGTAATGAAAACAATTACGTACATCATTGTCTTCTCTGATGTGATCCTCTCGTCAGACAATTTGTTACTTGTTGAATCCAGAAATAAGAGATTTATATTTATTGTGCTTCTCACAAAGATGTTCTGTTTTATTAATTAGAGTAAAGAGTAATTTAATTTAATTAATTTTGTGATAGCGTAAGTCAGATTTGACAAATCATAGGTCACAGACTAATTATAGAATAAGTTTCATAGACTATACCTTATGTAAGATGTTTTTTTTGTTCTATAGCTAGGAAAGGAAAAGGAGTTAGGTATTATACGGCCTGAGTCTTGAATGATGAATTTTAAATTAATATTGAAAAGGACGTATAATAATTAGTAAATATATACATGGCGTGTATTTTCTTTTTATCTGGGTTTTTTGAAAGTATGGGGTTTTTCCAACCATAATCTTTTTCATGGATCAGGTTGTAAGAGCCAGTCTAGTAGCAAAGACCGTCATGTCAATTGTAAAACTTTCCCAGATAGGCAGGTAGTTAAGTAGTAGAATGTTTAGTGAACTTTTGGTGATTAGTAAAAAATTATTTATCTTTTAAATAAATAATGTTTTTAGCGGTACGGGGGGAATGTGGTGACCTCCTTGCGTCTATAACACCGCATTCCACCTCATTGCATAAATGTGCTCAGTGGCAAGGAATGTCACCCTTTTAAATGTAGAATGAGAACATTCTAGAAGTATTGACGGATAAAAGACGATCATCAGGAGTATCTGGGACATTACATTGCGGCATTGCACATTGTAACTTGAGAGATCGTAAAGAGAGTTGAGAAATAGAACAGATTGAAATATATCTAAATGGTTTAAATTAACGTCCCAAGTTCCCAACGATCCCAGAGCGCGCGTAGGGCGCTACAGTACCTACTCGATCATGAACTCTGTGGGATATAGGCATAAGCACAAATACTTTTAAAGGAAATTATGGCATAAAGTATACATTTATGACCAAGTTTACAAAGATTTGCCTTGAAAGATATTTTAATTGACGTTGCCTATCTAGACATAGTTACCTGGTAACTGCAAACTGTTAGATGGTCCATTACATAACATGTAAATTCTTAATATCCTAAACTTGGGATAAATAACTAAAAAATAAGTCAAAGTGAAGAGCTTTGCAATAGCTGTAATATCACAAGTATTGACTTCAATTTCCATAAAATCTTCATAAAATATCTGAGTGATGTGGTGATGTCAACTGATGTCTTTAGATTACTATGCAATAAGTATACAATTTCAGTACACCAGGATCAGAAGGAAACTAATATGACTATGCTTTTATAAAAACCTAATAGAAGCTATAAAGAGCAATAAGAGGGATGAATATTTGTACTCCAATAAAACTGTAAAATTATTTACAGTCATACAGTCATAAAAAGAATGATAATCATTCTAAAATATAAGTATGCCATGTACAAGAACCTCAAAAACTTGCTTCTAGTTCAAAAACCTACCAGCAGCCTGTGCACTGCAATAATTTCTAACAATATCCTCCTCGGAGGGCCTCATAGAGAGAGGGCCAACCTCAACTATCATTCAGGTTTTCAGCAGCCAGTCTCGATCCAATTATCCATAGACCCACAGGTTAGCTTCTCTGGTAGATTTTGTTTATTTTTACCCATCGTGGTAATAAATAACCCAGGTTCCACAATTTTAAAAGTGGATAAAAAACTATGTAATTCCTTTTGTTACTATTTTCAATTAAGTTATAATTCACAGAACAATAATAAATATTGTGAAATGGATAATTAAACAAACAAATTAACAACTTGATAGCAGAAATGCTTGTCCCCGTGCAATGTTTTCTAGAGTTTTACAATTCCTAAAGGATGGTTCCATAGATTTATTTTAAATTAAAATAATGATAATAAGTTTATTGGAAATTGACACATTTTAATGGAGATTTCATGGTATAGATTTGGTTGAATTAATGCATACTACGAGTATTTACATCCAAATTATTAATAAGTAAGGAAATACCTAGTTAATTTTTATGTTTGACTAATTGTATGAATACAATTGCTTACCATGTGGGTTAAATACAGTACCATATGCCTTTACCATTTGTCTCAAGTAAATTTTAGGTGGATTTTTTTTTTGAAAATAAAAGTTTTAAAATTATATTTAATAATTTTAAAACTTTTTTTTTGTTCAGATGACTTGATTAAAATATTAATAAATTTTAGTTATAATGTTTTACAACACCCAATTTTTTAAAATAAAGATAAGTTTTTTGATAATTTTATTCAATGTGACATAATTTCTAGGTTTCAAAATATATTCCTTAGATATGACCTTAAAAATTAAGTCCAACAGAAAGGAAATGTATCATACTATTTTCATCATCACTTATAAATAAATTTATTAAACTAGACCACTGCATGGTTTGTAATTTTGCTCAAATGCTAAGTAGTTTAGTTTCACTATGTATGGCAGTTTCTTGTGAAATTGCTTTACACTAAGAGCTCAGATAGATATAAGTTTATAGCTTTGAACGTTTGGGGGGCAATTACAACATGCTTATGTATACGAAAAGTATTATAAAATGATTCTGCGATATGGAGCAGTAAACATTTTCTTTGGAAATTTTCTCAGGTGCTTTATCAACTGACAGTAATTAAAAGGTACTTATAGTAATTGGTTATAGGAAAAAAGGAAGACAATATCAATTTCTTAGAACTGTTAGATACATAATTATGCATTAAGATGTTTTGCTGACCGAGTGGTGAAGTAGATGTGATATTTTATTACAAATAGATAATACCACACTTTCAATACATATATTAACAGAAAAAGCTCAGTTTAATTTCAATCCAAATGATCTTGCTAAACATTTGGCAGTGGTGTGATACTAGCAGCATCTGATTTTTTCTTAATAATATATAAAATTTAAAGATAAGAAATATTAAGCTGATTTTGAATCTTGCAGTCTCAATTCAGATGTAAGTTGGAAACTGTCGCAGGACATAATGTAATTTTATGATTTGTCATGCATTGAATTATTTGTAACGCATTTCAATAAACAATATAATTATGATTAGATGATAAATAATATATATTTTATAATATGCATTAAATCATAGCATACTCGTATGCTTCAAATTAGACTTTTAAAATACAACTTTTCAACCCATTAGTAGATGGCTAAAGCACATAATGGAGGAAAGTTAATTTAATTATTCATCTTTCATATTAATATTCTATTTACTCATAATCCTCTAAACAATATGCTTCAAATTATCATGCATATAGGGCAGGATTAACTGTTGATAATATTCTAAAGGCGAATAAACATTTTCAGTAAATCACTATTGGCGATTAAGTACGCTGTCCGTGGGACAGGCTAAAGGACATATATCTATCAAAGCACATTAATGCTTTTAGGGAATCGTTAATTCTACATTTTCGCGTGGCGATATGTAGGTACTCTGTCCGTGGGACAAGTTAAAGGACAAATATATATATCCAGGCATATGAATGATTTTAAGGAATTGTTAATTCTACATTTTCGCGTGGCGATTATGTACTCTGTCCGTGGGACAGTCCAAAGTACAAATAGATACCTATAAAGGTAAATGATTGATTTCTATAACATTTTCGCGTGGCGATTGTGTAGTCTGTTTGTGGAACAGGCTAAGGCTAAATTATTTTTAATGTATTTGATATTCATTATTATTGGTATATGGGTGAAACAAAACTACGTCTTTACTGGTCGACACTCGTTTAATGTATAAAAAGGTGAAACGATTTCCAGAGTATTTATAACAAATAAGATAGGGTAGACTGTCAATATAAAATATCAAATAACATGTAGGTATTATTAGGGTAGGTAGCATTATATTCTATTTTTGTATACATCCAACAATTATTAACTTCTGTACAAATATTTCACTAAGGCAAAATTAATTGAGTCTCTATACTGTACTGTGAAATCCCATTAGATTTCAATCAGGAAAGGGGACCGAAACTTACAAAGAGTTAGATTACACATTGGGTGACATAATCCTCAATGCCCACTATTGGATGATCTAATAAATTATCGACATTTGCTAAATATTATAACATACCACCCCAATTAGATTGGCAAACCTTTTTGCCACGGCTGGTGGTTCTTGATTTCTTACATGTTCAGTAATATTTTGAATTACACTGTTTAGATGAAAGTTTGATAAAGAATGTGTTATCAAATTTATAATCATTAACAACTGTTTACACTAGTGAACATTGTCTACATATATGAAATAAATATTTAAGTAATGTTATTGAATATTGATAGTTAGTTGTTTACCTATTTATCAAAAACTCTAAACATCTACAATAGTTGTCTTGGATTAAATATGAATATAATGATAGGATTAAACGAACTTACCTTAAGTGAAGTTCAATCCATATTATATGAAGTATTTAATCCAAGACAAGGAGCATCCCACCCTTCCCTTTTGAAGTAATGAATTACTAACCCAATTATATTTACCTAATACTCTAAACTAATGAGCTATGGTGACGGTGGAGTTGCCAGGTGTATTTTTCTTTCATATTTTTAGTGGTGTCTCTAAATGTCGCGTATTGTGTGGCGGGCAAAGGCGGTACTACAATAGTTGTCTTGGATTAAATACTTCATATAATATGGATTGAACTTCACTTATGGTAAGTTCGTTTAATCCTATCATTATAATGAGTTGGGGTGTCTGATTGTTTGCGTTATTTGTTCGCGTTATCATTACCACATTGTACCTATAATTAAAACATACTACTAATCACTGTTTCAACACACATCTGGGGGCACAGCAGTGTCCCCGCCAAGTTGAGCAAAACAAAGCAGCACGGCCGTACCATCCTTTTCTCGAAGCGATTTTAAACATCCTGTAAACATCTCAAAACTTTTTTGTACTATAGGAACTGCGTTGCGATACTTGCAATTTTTTACATGTAATGTTTTCGATGGGTTTATTACTGCAACGTTTCGATGTACCGATAATCTATTTGGCTCATCTCGAATGATCTAAGCACGGCCCAGGTCTCGACAGAATCAAAGGCTTTCTCATAGTCCACAAACGCCAAGCATAGTGGCAGATTATACTCCTCGGTCTTTTGTATAACCTGCCGCAGCGTATGGATGTGGTCTATGGTACTATAGCCTTTTTTGGAATCCGGCTTGTTCGGGAGGCTGGAAGTCGTGCGTGCGAGACGATTCGTGATGGCGCTCGAGAACAGCTTATAAACATGACTCAGGAGCGTGATGGGTCTCTAGTTCTTCAACTGGGCCCTGTCGCCCTTTTTGAAGAAAAGTGCCACCACGCCCCTGTGCCATGCTGATGGCGTTTTACCCTTGAGTATGACGGAGTTGAATAGCCGCTGCAGCGCGCCGACATAGCCCAAAGAATTGCAAACCTTAAGTGGCAGTGGGCAGGACACGTCGCTCGTAGGACTGACGGCCTTTGGGGCGGTCGCGCACCGGGAGACGCAGTGTTAGTAGGCCTCCTACAAGGTGGACCGACGATCTGGTGAAGGTCGCGGGAAGCCGCTGGATGCGGGAGGTGCAGGACAGATCGGTATGGAGATCCTTGGGGGAGACCTATGTCCAACAGTCTATGTCTTATAGCTGAAGTGATGGATTATAATTTGTCTGTATTTATATAATTCTTTGGTGACCGTCTGACTGAAGTATAGAGTCTAATCTACTGGAGCTGGAAGCATGAAATTCGGTACAGGGATTCGTTGGTTTATGTAGGTTACTGCCCAGCTCCAGCAACACCAAGCTCAAGATATCGTAGAGGTTAATATTTGACACATAAACGTTTGATATATGTTTATTGTATGTGTGTGAACTAATATATCTAACATAAAATTCTCGTGTCACAGTGTTTGTTACCAAACTCCTCCGAAACGGCTTGACCGATCTTTATGAATTTTTTTGTGTAATTCAGTAGATCTGAGAATAGGTCGTAAACTATTTTTTATAATGGCGAAACGTAGTTCGCCGGCACAGCCTAATCTATAAAATTCTAATATATAAAAGTCTAATATATAAAAATCTCTTGTCACAATGTTTGTTATCGAGCTTCTCCGAAACGGGTTAATCGATTTTTGTTTTTTTTTGTGTATATTTGGTAGGTTTGAGAATAAGTCGAAGGCTATTTTTCATAATTCCTAGATAATAAGGGTAGCACCCTATAGCATTATTTTGTTTTTTTTGACAATTATTATGGTGAACGTAGTTCGCGGGCACAGCTAATAAATAAATAAATATGAAGAGATCTAAAAAAGTTAACTTTCCCCTGACATGTAGGTACAGCTACATTTCACAAACAGCCACGAAATTCCAATCATTTGACTTTAAGTCGGACGTTGCGGAGCGTGGTTTTGTCTAAAACCTCTCAATGGCGAACAAAGTGATTGAACGGAGGGCACAAAGGCGAGCGTGTCGCAACCCACTCGTCTGGCAATTTGGCTTCGTGAGTCTTGACGGCGTTGACTTTAAGTTAAGCGATTATTACACTGGAGACGAGTCCCGTCGCAGTGCACGGATTGACGGCTAATAGCGCTCATGCAGTTTGATGCTCCGCTCGCTTCGCTCGCTCTAATGTGTGTAGTCACAATGTATAACCAACCTAACCTACAGTTTTTCGAACAAATCTAGAGTTTGTTAACATTGATACAAATTATAAATTGCTGAATCTAAGATTCACTGTTTCTCCAAGTATAAGTTAAGAACAATTTTTGAGTTACACAATCCAAATTGGTGATTGTTGACTACGGCGGTGTATCTTAACATTCACTAATGTAGGACATTCACAGTAACATATATTATTATACAATGATAAAAACTGCGTCCCAGCGCTACGCAACGAAGCGTGGCACAGTGTGATATCCGCCTTACGAGTATTGTACCGCTGTAATCGACTCACGACAATCCAATTTCACTTGAACGCCTCCGATATTTCATTTTGTTGCCGATAATCTAATATTATCACTACGTTTGTACTCTATTCACTGTGTTTAATGTGAACGTGATTTAGTTGTACTAACTGCAGTAGTATTGTGATGGTTATAAAACAAGCAAATAATACAAACAAACAAGTTCTTATATGAAGTCAATTTCTTTTTACATTTTGTCTATGTCGCTTGTATACATATATTTTAAGTATCACAATCATAAAAGGATTTTGCGTGCTTTTATACAGCGCAAATTACTGGCCTCTCGCGCAAGATGCTTCGTGTAAGGCCGTTCGTACACAGCGCTACGTAAATCATTTATAACTGGCAAATTTTAGTTTTCACGCGATAATTGCCGTATGTACAAAATCGGCGACGAATGGCCTAAGCGAATGATCTTGACCAGTGACTTACCCCTTTATTTACTTAGGCACTACCGCTTGGCACTACCTCCTAACCATGATCGCTCAAACTAATATAGAGCCGCACTGATAGCGAGATGGCTCTATACGCAGGAAAAGCGGTGTCTCTGTTTCAATATTACTTTGACCTTACTAAAAGCGATCATGGTAAGGCCCCAGGGGTCCCATTTTCGAATTGCTCGTTTGAAGTCGCATACGTCGCGGCCAACACTCGCCTAGCGACAAGTAGTTTAACCCACTCGTTGCAGTCGCTCGATTGAAAAATAGAGTATCTGTTATGTCAAACAAAAATAAGTAGAAATTGAGCACTCAGTGCTAGACGAATGATTCAAAATAGGCCCCCATATCAAATACCGCCGCGAGGCCCGCGAACCGGGTGGCTGGGCTGGTCTCGCGCAGAGTCCGCACCATTGCTTACGTAATCTTCTTGCGCTGTGTATTCTCCACCTTATGTCAGCTGGAAGCAATAATTAAGATTCTCCGAATAAATCTCTACTTATATTATACATATACCATACGTTTTTAAAACCGAAAGGGGAAATTTTGCAATAGATTTGGAATGCACGCTACGGCAAAATCACTGCAAGTTTTTGCATTCGTATCGTAGCCCTCGTAGCAGGTCGCCCTGCATGGACTACGAAACCAAATACTTATAACCATAGTATGTGTATCCAATTTTCGATAATCATATTTAAAAAAAAAATTAAATACAAAAATCAGTAAAATAAAAAAGAATCAGTAAAATAGTTATTATGAGATACAATGGATTGCGAATGTGTCTAAAACATTGCCTTAGAAAAAACATAAAACATTTGACGATTTGATGACAATTATTGGTAACGAAATCTAATTTAACGACGTACTCAAATCTCGGTTCGATCACAACTGACTGCGGATGGTTTCCGTTTTTCACCGCAGTATTCGGGGCTTCATTCAAGTCCACAGGGTCGCAAAAAATCCTTACGAAAAAGTACAGATGTTGTATCTGTAGAAAACCACAGATTTCTTTCCCATATGACTTTTTCCTGCTCCATAGTTTGCCCACTTCTATACAGATTTTGCGAAAAGGTAACACCGCATGGGTATTATCTCTTATTTTTCGGTGTAAAATATCGGATATCTTTTCGCGCCACTTTTCGTTACCAAATTAAAACTTAATGGGATGAAATGGGTTGAATTACTTACCTAAGTAATAAAACGTCATTGAGAGGCACCAATGTTCGCTCAGTAGTGAGTTCATTTATATATGGTACAAATGCGGAGCATTGATAGTCTGATATCACGGCAAGTCAATCAATTTTTATTTATTTCGAATCTTGAAGGAGAACACAAGCTACTTTATGACGTGAAAATCTGTTTAAAGTTGGTCATATCCAAAACATACTAATAAAAGATTTATTTTTAAAGGTTTTATTTGTATATCTAACCCATAACCTCTTAAACTACTAGGCTAATTTCAGTGATTTGGAATCCATATCCATTCAGAAATAGGTAATAAGGGCTACTTTTCGTTCCGAAACTATCAACGGGTAAGCCTAAAAGGGAGCAAAGCCTCTAACGCATATAAACGAGCTGTGAAAGTGTTATCAACAGACGAGAGTCTAAAACAACTAAAATAAAAAGTTAAGTGTTATGTGCTGAAACCTACACTTTATCGTTATTTCACGATCATACAATATACACTAAACACCTAACTTTTCGCTTTCTTTTCACACCTGAGAGCGACCATAAACTTTGATCACCACATTAATTGTTTTCTGAACTTTGCTGCGAAATACTACCTACAGTACCAATACATACAGGTACACTTTTTGTGTCATAGACTAACACAATCCGTCCATGAATAATAACAAACCTTAGCATACATAATATTAAGAGCCAATTTCAATAGCTCCTTCTAATATCGTAACGAAACTTTTCATCTGCTAATTAGTCTATCCTAGACATGTGAAAGCCACAATATTATTTTATCTCACGGTTCCTAACAGGCAATCAGGATTTTATCGGCAATCGAAACTGGCCCTTAGAGGGTAATAAAGAGAATGCACCCAAATAAAACCAAACACTCAAATTAACCATCGCATTTATTTTTTTCCATATTATTTACAGACCCGATATTTACAGTTGTGTACCGATACAATCCCTGTACAAAAAGAGGTGTACTAACATACTGAATATGTAACTCTGTTCGATTCAACATACATTAGTATTTTTCTACAGTACAGGTTAATGTCACTTGACCACAAGCCAAAAAGAAAAATGTGATAACGAACTTAAAATCGCGCATGTAAGGTAGCATTGCGTGATGAGGTGAGCGGAGGCGGAGGCGGAAGGCGTTCGCGGTGCTCGCTCGTCCGCCATGACACTTGACGCCACAACAATTCGACGACCGCTTGCACTATCACCTCTGGATTCGTCGGCCGCGGATACACTGCTCACTTCTGGCGGTACACAGCTTGGAACTTTTACCTGGTGACCAAATATTACCATTGTAATTCAAGATACTAGGATTTTTAATTATTTCAAAATGAAAATATATAGGGTGTGAGTGATGTAATTATTATGTTTGTACAATCTATGTTTGGTAGACGATTTCTACCAAGATAGCTCACCACAGCAATAGTGCAGCGTAATAGGTAGTTGACTTGACTACATCAACATAAGGTTTTAAATAGACATCTGCATGATTTAAGTCATTATCACCAAAAATATATGTCAAAATGAGATTATGATGTGCTCGCCCATCATGGACAATTGGGATGATGACTGAATTATAATTATCACGTCTCGTCATAAAATATTAAAATACCGTAGAAAAAGATGCAATCATGTGAAATTAGAATTAAAATCGGCTTAGAAATACATGAGATACAAGCATTTTAAGCTGTTAATTTGGAAGCGATTAGACAGAGAAATCCGACATCAATCGTGACGTCATTATTGAGTATGGCCATATAAACTCCATGTAAATTGCCGTTTTGCTAGAAAGAGATGGAGAAAAATCTTTAACACCTTATATCTTGGTTGTTTTTATAGTTATTCGAAAACCGGTTTTTTTCTTTCTGTTTATTATATGAATGAGCTTCTATTAGGCAATATTTTTTTTTCATTCATCAAGTCTATTGTGAAGATATCAATCATAACAATATCAAAATTTTCAAACAACTTTTTTGTATTCTTTATTAAAACCACACACATAAAAAAAGCTGCTCAAAATTTCAACAATTCGATTCAGTTAATTTTCTTACCGGTGGTTGTGTGAAATTCAATTTCTCCTGACAGCGCCGGGATTGGTGGGCGAGGCAAGCGGCGTATGCAATGGCGTGCGGAATATAGCTTTGCTCCACAACGCCCGTAAACAATATCGTTGCCATCGGACCTGACAAAAACATCAATGAACGTTGGTATTTTCAAACTGTAAAGAAACACGAGTAAAGGTGCAAACAAACTGGGCTTATGTGATGCCACGCCACGTTGTGTGATTGGTCGCTTTAACGACGTCACGTAAGCTAAGTGTAGTTCTAAATAATGATTTTTCATACATTTTCTATTAAGATCGATGTCTTCTGATGGACGTAACTTTACATACGTGGCATCACATAAGCCCATTTTGTTTGCACCTTAAGTGTTTACGAAATAAGCCTGTTGGCAGTAGCTAAATATACTGTACACTTTTATGTTAGCGCGACGACGAATTCAAAAAGCATTTTTTTCAACAACTTTTACTGTAAAGCGATTAAAGGCTTTTTTAATTCATTGTAAAATTACAGCTAAAGAAACACTATCATTATGCTATTTTATCTAATAGAAATGTACGATAATAGGTATAAAAGGAAAATACAACATTTAAATAAATATGATATGAAAATTACGAAACCGCGGCCCTCCCGCCTAACTCATAGCGATGCGCGATGGCGATAGCGATGGTGATAGCGATAGCACTCGCTATCGTTTTCACGAATTTGCTATGATAGGCCGTACGAAATCACAAGATTAAAGATGGTCAGATTTTCTGTTGTATTCAAACAACCAACAAAACGCATAGAAACACAGTCAAAGCCTTTCTTTATTTTTTTGTGCAAAAGTAATTAAATCGGTCTAGTTTTAGAGGAGAAAACGAGGGACTACGGAATGTCCATTTTATTAAGTTACTTTCATAAGACAGCAATACATTTTACAAATACCTAATTTTGAATTCACTCGACCTTAGTGTCCTCTCAATACTATGTATTTAACATTTTATGTAGTTTAAAGATTATGTTAATTATTATGTAGTGTATGTACATTTATTGATTTTATTATAAACTGCTAACCCGTGAAATATAAGTTTTTATGTTAAATTTCCACTAGGCACAGATTTCCTGGTAGAGATTGCCGCTTTGGCAATAAGGTCCCGTTTTGTTTATACAGGATTACTTTTTGAACCAAAAAAATTTAAGGGACGGTAGGACACGGTAGTAGAATGATTTAAATATTAATAAAAAAAATATTCAAAAATACTGCACTAGATTAGTGCAGTATTTTTAAAGATTTTTTTATTATTTATTTTCCTATATAATAATGGATGTGTCCTGAAGCGTCCCTTAAATTTCCAGGTTGATAAAAAAATAACCTGTACAGTCTCTTTTAGGCTATAATTTAAACTTTTATTTTAATAAATATTTAATAAATAAATATATGTATGTATAAATAAATGTAGGTATGTTTGTGTCAGTTATTTTGTAAAATTATTTTTTTTATAAATGTAGAAAAATTCTTTCCGCAATTCACGACATCTTTCACTGCCACTTGGGTTGGCTGGAAGAAATCTCTCCCAGAGATAAGTCCGCCCTTGTAAACCTTGTACTCACTGGTATCCAATGTTTATGTGCACAATAAAGAATTAAATAAAGATTTCGTTCACTCATTCATAATACCTAATGCGTAAATAGGCACGTCTTCGCCTCCGTGCGTCGCCCACTGCCTCGGCGCGGCCGCGGCGTGCACAGCGTCGGGGTTGGCCGGGGCGCCGGCTGTGGTGTTGAGCGGCAGCGCCCGCGGCTCGGAGTGGCCGGGCCCGGTCCCGTAGAGGAGCGTCGTGTACCGCAGGCCGTCGATATCGGACACCACTGTGTCCGCACCTTTATACACAATCACCATCATCATCATTCACAGCTCATATACGTCCCCATGCACCGAGGCTCGGAGTGGCCGGGCCCGGTCCCGTAAAGGAGCGTCGTGTACCGCAGGCCGTCGATATCGGACACCACTGTGTCCGCACCTTTATACACAATTACCATCATCATTCACAGCTCATGTACGTCACCATGCACCGAGGCTCGGAGTGGCCGGGCCCGGTCCCGTAAAGGAGCGTCGTATACCGCAGGCCGTCGATATCGGACACCACTGTGTCCGCACCTTTATACACAATCATCAGCATCATTCACAGCTCATATACGTCCCCATGCACCGAGGCTCGGAGTGGCCGGGCCCGGTCCCGTAGAGGAGCGCCGTGTACCGCAAGCCGTCGATATCGGACACCACCGTGTCCGCACCTTTGTACACAATCATCATCATCATCACTCACAGCTCATATACGTCCCCATGCACCGAGGCTCGGAGTAGCCGGGCTCGGTCCCGTAAAGGAGCGTCGTGTACCGCAGGCCGTCGATATCGGACACCACCTTTATACACAATCATCATCGTCATCACAGCTCGCATACGTCACCACCGAGGGGCTCGAGCCTACCCTATGTTAGGGGGACTGGGCCTTAGTCAACCACGCTGGCCCAGTGCAGATTGGTCGACTTCACATACACCTTTGAATTTCTTCGCAGATGTATGCGGGGTACCTCACGATGGTTTCCTTTACCGTAGAAGTGTCTGCAAATGTAAATATGAAATTCGACAAAACTGATCTCCCGATTAGAACACAGCGCCACCGACGCTCATTATATGTATACAGGATGTAACTGAACACCCCAATAACATTTAAGGGTATGTATCCATCAGAAGTAGAGATTCTGTAGGAAAAATATTAGGGCTAACAAACCTACTTTTTTTTTCCTATAAAAACTAAATAAATTATTTTTTGGTATTAAGTGCCGACAACCCTACGTAAGCGTACAAGGAATACTACGCTCACGTCATACAAACTAAATAAATTAGCGCGCCGCTAAGACAATAGAGTTAAGTAGGTAAATTTAAAAAAGCGGTGTAGTTGAAAAAAAGATAAATTCTGGCCCATTTTTTTGTGGAATAGATTCTACTCTAGATTGGAAAAAAACTGATTTCAGCTTTTGCGCATTTTTAATTTAACTCCAATAACTATTTTTTAAATTAATATACTGTTTAGCCAAAGAAAGAACATAATTAACTTGCAGCACGTAAAATAATATATTGTAAATGTATAAAGTAACATGAAAATAATTTTGATACAAATAAAAATACATTACTATTCATTCATTTCATACATACAATAAATTACTATAAAAATACATTATTACTATACTCGAGTACAAAAAGATCAATACCGTCAAAGTTTCAAAAATATACAGGGTAATTTGCAAATCACCTGCAACCTCTCAGGATTTGATAGCTAACATCATAATCAACAACGTTTGTCCTACTTTTAATAATTCGTTAGATTTTACTTTCATACAAAAATAAATATTAATTTAATATACCTCTAGAATTTCTTTTTTCAATATATTGAGTTATCTTAAAACTCGTAAAACAAACGTTGTAGCTAGCTATCTAATCCTGTTAGATTGCAGGTCTTTTACAATTAACCTTGTATATACATTGATAGACAGACTTTATTGACTAATGGAATTAAGGTAGAGTTGGTAGAGTATACATATTTTTTTCTAATTTTGACCGTATCGATCTTTTTGTACTCGAGTGTAATAATACATTCTTGTACAAACATTGTGTGACAATGACAACCCGTAAAGATGCAGATGCCCTTTTCGGCTTTCCTAACTAGCTCTTAAATAACTAATAGTCTGTTGTAGCGCTGAATCTCTATGATGTTAAGCATTATGCGGAGGTATGAAGTTTTGGGTCAATAACCATTGATTTACTACCAAACGTAGATAACGCATGAACGTTCGAGAAGTGGGCCGGTGAAGAACTGCCCAATCGCGACTCGTGCAGTTCTTTTCCATAGTAAGTGATTAGCTGTCGGCACGTCAACATGCCGAAGTGCTCATTCAAAAGTTGTGGTAACAATAGCCAGAAACGGCAGAAAAAGACGGGAATTCATATTTTGCGTGAGTAAACTCATTACACATCTTATCATGTATTCAAATAATCGATTTATACGTAAAAACCAATCAAAACAATTATTTTAATCATAAACATGTCGCTTCGCGTCCGTGTCGGTACATCACAATCGTCTCGCTTGCACGGGCGTCGTATCACGATGTGTTGTCTCATTCATGCGTAGGAGCGACAACGCGATAAGCAATTTTGAGCATTATGTTGAAAGTATAAAGTTGATATTTTCTTGTAGCAATTACTAAAACGTCAATTGATCTGTGGCTAGGTATGAAATGATGTAACTTCACACGGTTGTACTTAAAATAGTTGCCGTAATAATGTAGAATAAGGTTGAATTCGATAAATACGGTCCTTTCTTTATGGTAATTTTAATTCGGGCGTGCATATTCAACAATATATCAGCGAGTACAAGTGTATAGTCGATTAGGTGACAGATTTCAAGCGCGTTTTTGTATGAAGCGCTCTATCTACGTTTGGTAGTAAATCAATGTCAATAACACACAACTCAAGACATCGTAAGTATAGGATAAAGTTTACCCTAGCATAGTGATAAAAAACATAAAAGCTCACCGACTAAAAATCGGTCCTATGCCAGCGAGCACACAAACCACGATCGTTATTAAAAATCACCTCACACAACCCACTCCTAACGTACAATACAATACATAACATTACAATCCATTACAACGAAGGTCTCGGATAAAAACATCACGCAAATCATTTTGATGCTGAAAGCGGAACCGGGTTGATTTCATTAAATCGATTTCCACACAACGCCACAGGATATGTAAAGTGAATTACGCAGTGTGAAAACGAGCGCGCAAGCTTATAGCGCCTCAATCGAACGTTTGATAGCCGCGGCAATCCCACATTTTTAGGGTTCGTTACCTTAAATATTATTATTATTATTACGGTGCCTCGTATAATTTTACGTTTCGTATATCCCGCGATATAGCTGAAAAGCGCCCGAAAAATTATCCCGTAGTCTATTTAACGGAACCGTTGAACTGAGAGCTGAGGATGAGTGCTATTTACAAAATGTCGTGGAAATTTAATCAAAGGAAAAATTCCAAAGCTATTCAAGCTTCAGAAGATCATATCGTTATCGGGCCGTATTATGAGGCCTCAGCGCTAAACCACATAACTTTTAGGCTTTGATTATATACAAGTATATAATCAAAGCTTGTAGGTACTATTGAGTAGGTTATAACGTGCAATATTTAATAATTAATTCACAATTTATACTCAAATTGTCACCCAAATTATTTATTGACTTTTCAGAAAATTTAAAAATCAAATCTGACAAATGAAATGTAAGGTACGTCAAGGATACGTCACACTCTATCTATTCTACGATTACGTATTCCGGGCCTACGACACTAACGAGTAACCTGCAGAGTTTGGTTTGGTTTGGTTTTGGGAGTTTCGACTTTACCTAAGGTGCTTTGACTTTTCTCGATGACTTTTTTGATAATTTATTTGCAATTTGCCGCACAAAAATGGCAAATGAAACTGGAAACAAAAAAAAAATACCTATATCACATAATAACATCAAAAACGAATTTAGATCTAAACTACTCAAACAATTAATATAATTTATTTAAATACTTAAAGAGCAGATGAAACAAGAAACCACAATGACTTGAAATTTTTAAACTCACCTAAAACAGGATGTCCTCGCGGCGTAGCTTGACCTCCAAACGTCATTACGTGACCATGGTCAGCGGTCACCACTATGAGGGTTTCCGTCGGGTTCACTCTCTCTAGAGCTGCCAATAGAGCGGTCTCGAGCTCCAGGGTCTCGTCGAGAGCTCGGTATGGATTATTGTAATGATGAGCGTGGTCGATGCGCCCTCCTGGATAATAAAAGTTGCGTCAGTAATTGCTTCGACTTATTCTTGGCTTGTCAGTAGTGTAATACCAAGTAGTTGGAAAAATGAAAAATGAGCAAGAGCAACAGTGCTCTTCAAGTGAGTTCATATGTACACTAACATAGAAATAGGAAAAATTTAACTTAGTAGCCCAATACTATTAGAAGGTAATATCCAGAAGAGAAATGGGCCAAATCTCGTACCACGTATCGGGACCTACTTGGGCAAATAATCAGTTAAGACCAAAATTACCGAACCGATATAAATATGTATGTCATCATTAGAAGTTTAATTTATCGGAAAACAGTAGCTGTAAGTTATTTTTTATTTGAAATAACCACCCAGAATTGAAATATACTCTTCGTCCCACCACCACCCATGGCCAATATTGCCATTATAATGGCCGAATCGCGAGAGACGCGCACGGAAACTTGCGACCGCACTCTGTCGCGCGCAATTCTTGTCTCTCTACAAATTGTTTCCCTCCATCCACTACCAATTCGTACTGCATCCCCTTTTAGGGGTGACTCTCACAATAACGGCGACAGTGCGAGCTCTATACGTCTATTAATTGAACTCTGACCTACTCCGCCTCTTGTGCCGTTGGTGAGCGAATTACTGCGGTCTTCCGAAGTTCGCCTCTGAGCTAACTTGTTCCGCATAGTAAACCGGTCCCACCTTATTGCCAAATATTCCGTCCATCAGTCTTTTACGCAGGTCCTCATACAGCGGACACTCCCACCTCCTCGTCATTCTCGTAATCACACATACCTACTCCTGTCGGTAAACTTCATCTGATATAGCCCTTTATTGAAGCAATTGGAATATACTTGGTAAAAGCAATAAGGAAGCATTCAATCGTTAATAATAGTACTATTAAGACGCAAAACCAAATTAATCAATTACAAAATGAATGGCTGATCACACGAAACCTCACATGTGACAATTACATCTCTAGTAGGTGAATCTTTAATAACTCAGCCTGTGTTACTCTGAAATATTTGCACTCAGAACTCACAGGTATATGAAATTCTATTCAAATCAACTTTGTAAACTATGTAGGTAATTCAATAGGCATATTGTTTGCAACCAACCAATACCGTACCCTTCAGAGGATGAAATGAAATTAATATGATAATGAGTCATCCAACAGAAATGTATGTACGTACGTATTCCTAAGAATATAAAATAACGTAACAAAAAGAGTTCTTTCCATGAATATAACATGAAGATAAATAATATCAAACGTGTTTATGCTTATCTTCCTGTGACACATTTGTGAAGTAGGTACGTATGACTTATTATTACTGTATTTTGTCTACAAATTGTCATAGTAGATAATTTTCAAAATCATATCACGTACGTGTGTCAGTCAGCAGTCCATCGCAAAGAAAACTTTATTCAGAAAAGCGTATGATTGTATTTTTACCTATTTTGAATTATGGAGTTTCGTTAAATCACTACGTACAAATATTAAATATTTCATTTTAACTTCACTCAATTCATGTTATAATACGAGTGTGTTCCTAATAACCTTACGTGAAACCTTCACTGTTATCACGCAAGCTTTAACATATTAAATTAACGTTATGAATACTTGGAAGTATTTAATTTACTGAGGAAATTCAACATGAATACCTTCAATAAGCAGAAAGAACCCTTTATCGTTTTTCATTAGTATGGAGAGAGCTGCTCGAGTCATGTCAGCTAATGAAGGATCGTCAGCCTTTACAGCCGTGGCAGCTGAAGCGCCTTCTTCCGCATCAGCTACTGCTCCCCGCTCAGCATTAAACTCCATGTGTGAATATTCGAATAAGCCTGGGAATAAGCCAAGTTGACATTTACTTAGGTTATAGACCGTTATATAGTTATCCTACCAATGTTTATAATTTGCATACTAGGTGGTATGTACATGACGACACTTTCAGAGTTATCTCACTTCTAGTGTATTTTTATATTTTACCGTTAACATCAAAAGGAATAAGAAAAATGTAAAATATTTTGACAAATTCTAAGATTTCAACAGTTTAGTAGGCAGCAAACAAAAATTAGCGAACCGGACTTAATTGGATTTCCCCTTTCATTCCAAAAACCTAGAAGCTAATTAACGAACCGAGAAAGAAAAACCTGAGTCATTAAAGTGAAAATTACATTAAATCCTTTTACAAATTGACAGATCTATTTAGTCGACCAGTCACCGGTAATTTGGACGCGGACCCTTTATTAAAAAAACAATTATTACCTTGAATTAAACTGGCAAAGGATTTTTATCAACTTCAAGTTGCTCGCTGAATCCGAATTCGAAGTTCCGAGTTCCAATCGTCTGAATTGAAAATGCTTTGATCCTTTTCTAATGAATTTATATTGATAAGCGATACTAAATAATAATTGACATAAATATAGATGAATGATTTGTTAAACGGTTTTATTTAGCCTGCTCTGTTTGTTTATTTGTTTTGGTCAAAAGAAGTAAAAATTTTACCCCCTTCCCGTTGATAGATTGATCTGACCTTGAGTTCTGACAATACAATTTAATATAATCATCAACACAATACAATTTTATATATCATTGTATATCCAAGATGGCCGCCGCTACATAATGGAGGATTACATATTTTTTCACAACCCCCTCAATATGGGTATCAAATAAAAGGACAATAAAAGGACATTATTTGACAAATGACAAATGAGACACTACACGGAAAAAAAAGATATCTTGATTCAAGAAAATATGCGGTTATATATGCACTATGCAGTTAAATGTCTTGAATTAAGACAATGTATTTTTTTGAATTCAAAAATGATATCATTTTGAACGAATGTAAACTGCATTCAATCAAAATAACACTGTCGATTCACTAAACATAACATAATCTTGAATTAAATAATGATTGTGTTATTCCAATGTATTGGTTTTCAATAATACTTTAGTATAACATGATCACGCCATTCAGTCAAGATAACAGAGATTTTGTCCTGAACTCATCTGCCTCAAATAAATGAAATATTTTTTTGATTCAATGATATCGGTTTTCCAAACCACTTTATTTAGACGATCATTTCTTCCAGTCAAGATAATATTATCTTGTGCTCATCTCTACACAATTAAATGAATTAAATATAAAGTATTGAATGGAGATTCTGTCTGCCTTGGTTTAACATGATCGATATGATTGATTCAAGTCATTACTTCTTTCAGCCAATATAACTGAAATCTTGGTTCTAAATACCATCTACTTTAAACTAAGTAGATATATTATTGTTCTGAACAATTATTTGTTTTGCATTATAACATCAGCATATTAGCTCAATACAATATTTTGTTTTCGTAAGATTTAACATTTTGAACCAAGCATATCGACTTATCTGATAGAAATCTAGGTATTCGAGTCAATATAATTTTTTATTGTCTTAAAAGAATAATTTCTATTTAGAAGAAAATATTCTCTCGGTTTAAAGTATAAATGATCTTCAAAGAAACTGACAAAAGCTTGACTTAATGGAATAAATTTATCAGGGCAAAACCCCACTAAACAGCACCGTTTAGATTCCTTCTCCTCATAGGTATATTAAATGTTTTTGTGGCATTATTGCTATTGTTACGTACACTTTAGTTACACGGCGTATTTATAAATAATGCAAGAACTCCAAGGGTGCTACACCACTGCTTAGATTTCTACACGACGATTCGGAGGTGCGATAAATAAAGTGGTTGCATCTGAGCAGTACTATAACATTTTCGGAGCTCTTGCATTATTTCTGGTTACGTCGTGTAACTGATGTGTGGATAGCAACAATATGCCACAAAAAATAATAAGAATGAGGAGAAGAATGTTAAACGGTATTGCTTAGTGGGGTTTTGCTCTGATAAATTCATTCCATAGAGCCAAGTAGAGGTACAACTGGATCTGAAACAACAAAATTAATTATCACTACAAAGTACTTCGATCATCAAAAACATATTCGTATTGTCAGTTTCTTATTTAATTCATTGTGGGAAAGAGTTTTAAAAATGAAAACATTCTTAATAAAGTATAAAATATTATTTATTCATTAAAAATTAACTTTACAGTAAGCGATTTCCTTAAGATACACAATTAATTAATTCCCATTTTTATACAATTTTATTGCTTAACTATATAGTCGATATATTTTATAATTTTTTTACAGATGCAATAAAATATTACTGTGCCACATACATCAAAAGATCTAATGACCTAAGCCATCCTGATGATCCCTACGTGCAATACCTTATGCGGTAGATCACTTATCTACATTTTTGCATTTTTTGTGGTCTTAATCTACAAACCTTACATCTGACAGAATAA
The DNA here is from genome assembly GCA_963935595.1 of Schoenobius gigantellus. NCBI lineage: Eukaryota > Metazoa > Arthropoda > Insecta > Lepidoptera > Crambidae > Schoenobius > Schoenobius gigantellus. Next base: position 22,114,446 of record OZ012553.1, on the reverse strand, counting down.
GTCTATATTGGCAGACTAAAGTTTAAATCTAGACTCAAGTTTCCCTTAACTAACACAATATACACAATAACATATTTTTTTCGTTTTCCACCTTTTTCATCATCTGCTTTTATATAGAGGCGTTATTATCACCAGGATTCTGAAAGAAAAATGAAAGTAAAATACAATATTTTTGTCATCATCATAACAGCTCATCTACATTACGTCCCCATCGAAGGACTCGAGCCTTCCTTAAGTTACGGTGTTTAGGCCTTAGTCAACCACGCTGGCCCAGTGCGGATTGGTCGACTTCACATACACCTTTGAATTTCTTCACAGATGTATGCAGGTTGCCTCACAATGTTTTCCTTTACCGTAGGAGCGCCAGACAAATGTAATACATATGAAATTCGAAAAAAAAAACACATTGGTACATAGCGATCTCGAACCTTGAACCTCCCGATTGGAAGGCAAGTGCCGAGTCCATAGCGCAGTCATTTTTGAAATGACTAAAAAGTTATGTTATGGACAATATAATCCAAAATGCAAGGTGACTCGATTTAGGTGTCCCGGAGTGTATAAACGACCATGAGCCATCGGACTCGCCCACCGAGGGTTCCAGTAACATTATAGAGATGCAACCGCATACTATCGTAAGCTTAGAGGATTTTAAAAAGTTTTGAAGGATTTTTTATGATTTCTAAAAGCGTTAAAAGAATTCAATGAAGTTGTATTCTACGTTGCATAAGTGTTGACTCGCCTCAACTAATATCATGATACTGTCTGACATTCTTGAGTGAAAGCTTCCCAGTCTTGGATGACTCCCAGGATGTCTTTCCATGGATTCTGGGATGAGTGGTACAATGTAGGCTTGCATCGAACCCATGTTAACTCCGTTGGTAATTTTGTATCTGAAAATTTATATTTTCAATGTTATTTGGAAACGTCATATGTCATTTACGAGGTGTAATAAAGTACCTTACTCTAACACTCAAGGAAGTGAATGAATACCTATTGCCAAATAGATTAGAAAATAGAAGTGAATGTATGTAAAAAATGTTCAAAGTAACATCTATCGAAATATGAAAAATTTTGACTACAAAACAAATTTAGATTAAGTATATTGGTAGGTATGCTCACTGCAAAACGTTGGATTAAATCTTTCGGAATTTTCCAGGACTCCAAAAGAACAGCAAAAGAATATTTTTTGGTACGGCCATGGTAATAGTGCGCTGCTTGCTTCATGTTTCACTAAATTTGATCTGAGAACTATTAAAATTATCACTAAACTTATTAGCACAGTATTCGTTGGTTTTCATACTCCAAACCAGTCGCAAACACAGAGAGTGTTTGCTTCAGACGAAGGCTTCTTCACTGAATCAGTCAATCAGGAACGCGTAGTGTGGTATGGTTGACGCATTGTGGAAGAATACTCGTACAAGTTCTCTGTGGAAATTGTGTTTTTCATCCAAGCATTGTGTATTACATATGAAAATCTGACATCTCGTTTGAAAGTAAAAGTTGTAAACCGAAAGTGATATTGCCTTAGTTGAAAAGAACATTTGTTTTCAAAGTAAGATAACGGAATTCTTGTGCTAAAGCAATATCGCATTAGATTGAAATTCTATTGACTCTATTCAAAATTTACAATTTATTTACATTAAAACAGTCATAAATTTTCGTCCAAGAAAAATAAAAGGTTGGACGGACAAAAGATGTACTTGTAACAAAGAAAACTGCGGTATTAAAGCAAAATTTTCAAATATTTTAATTGAAGAACTTTTTGCATTAAAATAATATATACACACTCTTGAACGAAAACAAAGCGAGTTGTGATAAAAAACCTCAGTGTATTCGAACCAAGACAATGATTTTCTTGTGTTAAAGTAATGTTGCATTCTATTAACAATCTGTTGACTCCATTCAATAATGTAATTAAATTACATCAAAAAAATAAAAGTTTCACTGGGAAACAAAATTTACTTTGATCAATTGGCTGTGATATTAAAACAAAATTTTGGAATAAGTATTTCAATCCAAGAAGTTTTTGTATTGAAATGAAGCACACACACCCTTCAACGAAAACAGAGAGAATTCTGATGAAAAACATCACTCTATTAGAACCAAGACATCGGTTTTCTTGTGTTACAGAAATATTAAATTATATTAATATTCTATTAGTTTCGTTTAATATTATAACTGAGTTTCGTTGCATATTTATAAATACTTGATCTAAAGGCATATTTTGTAAAACAAGAACATGAAAGTATTGAAACAATTATTTGAGATATCTTCGGTCAAGTAAGTTTCATGTTATTGAAGCAACGAAATTAACTTCAGGTTAAAATAATATGTTCGAATTGAATTAAGAAAATGAACATTCTTAATTCAATTCCGTGGCATACTGTTTCAAAGTAAATTGTTTTGTCTCAACAAAATATGTTCAAGACAATATAATGTTTTGAATGAAAGAAATCCCGGGACTCTTTTTTTTCCGTGTATGACAAAAATGAACAACTTGAAAATATTTTTAAGTTACACGGTCATTACACCACTCTACTCATCAATCTACTCAGGGTGCGATCAATCAATGGATATATATCATGATATATATCACGATATATATCAATGGATTTTTTCATAAAAATCATTGATATAAGTATATCAATTTTTTTGGTTTGCAGAAAACCGTTATAATTTACCATGAATATTAGCTTAATGGGCTAGATCTCTTGGCTTAAAATCTGAATAAAAAATAAAGTATCAAATAAACATCAAACATTTGTTTATAAAAATTGCTTTTATATTTTTAATTACTTTCATTGACAATTTTTACTGGTTTTCAAAACTAAAAATTGTTTTTTTTATAATCTAGCTTTGCCCGCATTGTCTTTGTTTTTCCGTGGGGATTTGAGATTTTCCCGTAGGAAAAATAATTTTGAAGCCTAGATGTTAATCAGGAATAATGTAGCAATCTAATGGTGAAAGAATTTTTGAAATCGGTCTAGTAGTTTTGGAGTTTATTCGTTACATACTACATACAAACCTTTCCTGTTTTTATTGTATTAATAGTGTAGATATACAAAAATCTTGTGTTAAGCCATTTCAGAGGAGTTTGATAAGAAACTCCTTTGAAATGGCTTGACCACTTTCTATGAAATTTTTTGTGTATATTTGGGAGGTCTGAAAATAGGCCGTAGGCTATTTTTTATAAGGGTGGCCCTCTCCAGAATTTTCTGATAATCATTATGGCGAAACGTAGTTCGCGGGCATAGATAGAAAATTGCATAAAATATATAATGTATGGAACAAAATAGGGATAGTAATAAACAAAAGGCATGTAATAGTTTCTTTATGAATACAATGTAAGAAACATATATTTGGATATATATCTGATATATATCGGATATATATAAAAAATCCGATTTTTTGATTTTTATTATAAAAATCGACCCTGAATATACTAGGGCATTGATCAGACAAAAAAAATTGTGGGGACGTGGGGCACTTGAAATTTCTATCAACAGTTAACCGCTCATATCATTATAAAAATGCTATGTAGGGACAGGTGGGGTACAATGAAACGAAAAAAGCATTTTTATTTTTTAGAAAAACTGTGCTTTATGGCCTCCGTGCAGGAGTGCCTGCACAACCTGCTTCTGGTGCGCGACTTATATTTTGATTATATTTGTTTAGAACGATCAACAATGGTTCATCTACCTATTAAGAACAAAAATAAGTTAAAAATTAACCTTTACCGATAAAAAATGCGTTTTTGCTCTACGCCTCTTCTGTTTCAATGAGCCCCAGGTCTGGGGTACAATGAAACGGTGTCTGTGGTACATTGGAACAAGGCTAATAAAGTAAAAAAAATAAAAATTCTATATTCATTCCTGCGTCTCTATCTCCCGCTGCTCTGGTTTTTTTTACAAATCGATGCAATTTTACTGGACTTGCCATTTTTAGGTCAGCAGCAGTTCGTTAACTCGTACCACATCCTACAAGTTCAACAGCGCTGTTCGCACATCGTTTTACTATGCAAGCTCTCTATGCTTATCTGTCTTTTTCTTACGACTTTTCACCATTATTACTTCAAAATCTGTAACAAAATTCCAATAATATATCCCGGGCATATAATAACGGGGTACAATGAACACTGTCTCATAGTACCCCGTTCCATTGCGCCCCATACAGTATCTGAATCTTTTAAAAATATCTTTAAAATGTTGGGTCATGTTTTTCACTCCACATGTTACTGCATTTAATGCGCAAATTGATTAAAAATCATGCAAGAAAATATAGCATACCTCTTATTGATACTTTTCTTGTGAAATCGAAAATTCTTCGTAACAAAATTACAGCTTTGTAGCCCTCAAAACAATTTTTTTCACATTGAAACTTTGTTGTCGTAGACTGGTCATATTGCACTGCGCTATCATGTGCCGCACGAGACACTCTTATTGATCGAAGCAAAAGTGCGTGAATTTGTTGTAAATTACAATAATTATCGTCTTTGTTTTATTGTACCCCGTGTTCCAATGCGCCCCACTTGTCTCTACATATTTACTCAGGTCACGCTACGCCTCACGATTTTATTTCTTAACTTTCAGTACATAGATAACATTATTATTATATTCATTTTCAATGAAACCGTTTAACTTTAAAAAATCTTTTTTCTGATATCTATTATTAATAATATTGTTTAATAAACACCAATATTATACTTTAATTAATAAGTGACTTGAATTAAGCAATGCTTATGCTCTGAATTGCATCCTTGTGATAATAATTTGTATATAAGAAGCTCACCTAACAAATAATCAACTGTTCTTGGATCTAACTTAGCAAGTTGCTCTCTTGAATGGATGTACTGAGCACGCAACCGCCGTCTTTTCTTCTCTCGAGCCCAATCTTCCGCTAAGTTTCTTCCGTCCAATCTTCTTCCTTCCCGATTCGGATGTTCCGGATCGGGCGTCACCGTTGGAAGGAAATGGCGTCTGCCGCCACCCATTATAACCTATAACAGGAAAGTATTCCATTATCTCGATCCCATTTTGCAGAGAGACTATCGAGATTTAAATCGAGATTATAAAAAACAAGAATATGATTCGCTTTCCTCGTAAACAGTGATGCCTAAGAGAAGCGAATTTTGTTTTATATTGAGTCTTTTGAAATAGCTTCCGTTCCCATTCACGTTTTCTGTCGCTCGTTTCTTTTGAATTAATACCCGTCATTCCACAATATTTGGAATGAAATGGCCGGGTATTTTACTGTGTCCTCGTTCATTTTGGAACATTTACTTTTTCTCTTTACATGTTTGTTTGTCTGACGCTCCTACGGTGAAGGAAAACATCGTGAGGCAACCTGCATACATCTGCGAAGAAATTCAATGATGTATGTGAAGTCGACCAATCCGCACTGGGCCAGCGTGGTTGACTAAGGCCTAATCACCCTAACATAGGGTAGGCTCGAGCCCCTCGGTGGGGACGTATATGAGCTGTGATGATGACTTTTTCTCTTTACAATATTGTAATCGTTAGGAATGATACGATCAACGTTCCATACTATTTAAAACGACGTTGCAATGTAAGTAATTGGTTACTATTTTCTAGCCATTTACTAGTTTTCATGCATTTAAATTAAACTGTCAATGCGAATAATCGTCTCATGTTTAACCACGAAATCACACAGTACAAGTACTATGAGCTTCACAGGCTTTTTTAAGACTTCTTCATATACCTATTGAAATAAGACGACTATATTAAAACTAATATTTTATTTTAAAATGTATAAAACGAATTTCACAATGATTACAAAAAATTACCTCACTATTTTCAAGATATCTTTATGAACTCGTTACTCGTTTGCATTTTAATCACATTCGAAGCTGATATAACACTTAGAAGCTTGATATATTGCGCTACCTTCGTGGAATTTTCATGAGCTACATTTTAGTTGCAGTAAGTTTGATAAACTATGTAATACTACTTTAATAATTGGGTTTTACACATTATGTTTACTTTAAGATTAGTTACAATAAAATGTTGTACATTGTTACCATGCATGTTCGTAAATAAACCTGAAACCTGGTATTATTTTAGAAAAATAATGTTACAAGTACATTATTAGAATATACAAACTGAGTATGTAGTTCACCGTCTTGTGAATAGGCTATTATTGCTGCTATTATCTTGGTTGTGCAGCAATAAAAATAAAGACGTTAACAAAACACCTTCAATGTAATAACCTGTCACGTAAGCAAACTTATTATATTTTTAAAGTTCAAGCAGCTGTGATAGTCGCTTATTTTCTACTTGTGTCTGTATTGTTACCTATATAAAGAATATTAAAAACGCATATTTTTTGAGTATCGTCTACATTGACTTGTAAAAAACCAAACTTTTAGAACTTATGTGTTTATATACTAATTCTGATAACAACTCTTGTAAAAAAGCTAGAACTTCTAGAGCTTATATATTTTTATATTCTAATTCTAGAAATGGAAGGCCATCTAATGATGTACTCATTCTGTGTGTACATCTTAATTTTTTTAGAGCAAACGCCCATACAAATCTTGGCCACCTCTTGTTACTTGAGCGTAATGGTACCTGTATAGGTATTTACAAACAAAACGTCATTGTGTTACACTGATTAACTAAAACACAATTTGAACAAAGTTGTTCAAGAACACGGAAGAAAATTACGAACCAACTACTCTCTCTTGAATGTTATTTTCATAGACTTCCACTGTAATAATGAGACTAAGTTTGGGCATGTTCAACTTGAGACGGATATTGTAATAACCACGCGATATAATAAACATGAAAGTGAGAAGTGCCACAAATGTTAGTTGGAATATTGTCAACAGGAAAATTGTTAGTTTTGAGTAGGTTAATTATATGCCATTAATCGAGTTATTATGCGAGTGTTGATTATTAAACTTTTAGTAAGGTAAGGTTAATTTCAGAAATGAACTAGAACATAATACAAAGAGTTGCCAAAACGCGGTTTGTTCTATTCAAATTCATTTAAATTGAATCTTGATTTTTCACGGGGTTGGATCAATTCTATGTACGAATTCAACACTTTTTTTTCTTTCAAATTCAAATTCAATAATTATCCTTTATTCAATTAGGATTTTACAATCGCTTTTGAACGTCAGAGAAGCTACGCCATTGGTTCACAAGTCTACGGCGGGAGACCTTGTACTGGAAAGAACCAGCAAGAAAACCAGCAAGGGCTATTTTTTCTCCCTGTATTGTTACAGAGTCGTCAATTGGCAGCAGAACTTGAGCTCAACTTCCATTACAAAATTAGATGTGTCAGTGTATTATACATTAAACTTCAGTGATTCGCCCTTCGAGATTACACCATTAATAGTTTTATTTACTTGTAGTAGCACGCGTATGTGCTGCCATCTTGTAGTAGCACGCGTATGTGCTGCCATCTTACACGATTTTAGAGTAACATTTCACTTAAAAAAAAAAAAAAAGTGAAAATGTTAACTCTCAAATGAAGGTACTTTCATACACGTTTTGTGTGGCGGCCATCTACACGCTAGTGAAGTTTAAATATCGGTTTTTTGCTTCTAAAAGTATTATTTTCCAGTAATTTTAGCTTTGTGTGTGTGATAATTGATAATGGGAAAGCGTAAATACTATGCAGCAGAGGAGGACGACATAGAGGAGAAGATAAGGAGACTAAAGAAAAAACGCGCTAAGATTCGCCGTGAACGACACGACGATCGATACGACCGGCGACGTTCTCGCCATCGTCATCGTTCAAGATCACCATCGGAACATTCTTATAGTGACGAGAGTGAAAGTGACTATTACTATGATGATGATTACGACCAACATACTTCAACAAGTAAAGGTACGGTCGGTTTTTAATTACCTAAGTACATAATATAGGTGCAATGAGTATAGTCTGTAAGGCTAATACCGGCCAATGATATTAAATTACCAATGGAACATTAGTTCAATACGGGATATTGATCATTTTTTAAAATGGTATTGCACACAAGTAATATAGAACACAGTCCGGGAGGCTACGTCTATTTACTTACATGTTGTATATTAAAATAGTATTACACACAATTATTATCTAGAACATAGTCCGAGAGGCTATGTCAGTTTACATATCTCAAGTACATAACGTAATGCAATGATTATAGTCACCGGCCGGTCATAAATGTGATAATACATTAGGTTAATCCGGGAGGTTGATCATTGTATGTATCTTAAAAATAGTATTGCACACAATTTATTGTCTAGAACATAGTCCGAGAGGCTACGTCATGACATGTTGGTCAGTGCATTTTATAGATACCTATCTAGAGTGCAGTCCGTGAGGCTTGCATCGTGATTTTGTTTTCTTTTGCACAATGGCCCTTGTTTTTGGTTACAGGAGCGCCCCCTGTCGATAACGATGATGATTTTGTTAATCTGTGCAATACCACCTACACAGTCAGGCCAAGATAAGTCTGGGCAGTCCCCCGTCTCATCACCCAGACCAGCCGTGGCTTCCGTGGTGATACCGGTTCCTGCGCTGAGTAATGACATCACGCAAGAAGATATTTCGCCTGCTACTGAGTTAGATCCCAGTGTCCTATGTATTCTAGGTGATGAACCTATTGCTAAGGAGATTTTTGGTCCAACTATCCAAAAGGATATTGCCAGCAGATGGTCAGATATCTTAGTGAATGGGCTACAGGAGGAGAATAAAGAAGCCATTGTCAAAGATAACAACATACCCGAGAATTTCAAGATTGTCCAAGCTCCGATCATTAACCCTGAAATCAAGGCAGCTGTTAATGAGAACGTTTTTAAAAGAGATAACATACTTGTTGATAAACAAAATTTACTTGCCACTGCAATCACGGGGGTTGCATCTACGATGTCAGCTTTTTTATCATCCAACGCCGAGTCGGTTGACATAAAAATCAATGCCCTGAAATCGCTCAGCGATACAGGAAGGCTCCTATGTCACATTCATTTTTCTGAGACTCAAGTCAGACGAAATTTCCTTTTAGCCTGCCTCAGTAAGGACGTAAAAGAAAATATTAGAGACCTAAAAAGAGATGATTTACTTTTTGGTAGCAATTTGCGAGAGAATCTAAAATCCATGAAAGCGATTTCGAGAACAGGAGCCGAACTTGCTAAACCAGTCTCTGAAAAAGCAAAACCACCGCCTAAGAATAGGAAAACGGAGCCTACAACATCACGAGCTTTAAACTGGAGGGGCCCACCGCCACCCCCGCCAGCTCCGCCTCGACGCCACCCCCCCGCGAGGCCGAGCTCGACGGCTGGTGGGCGCAGGCAGCCGCCGCCGCGGGCGCGACGACCGAGCGACCGCCGAGCCCCGCGTCATCCTCCGCGGACCTCCCGTCGCTTAAAGTTGATGACGTCACCCCACAGGCTAGTAGATTACCTTTTTTTTTTATAATAATTGGTTAAAAATCTGCAACGACCCCGTTATATTATCATGGGTGTCCTATTTACGGATCCCTACTTCGGGTGACCTCACGCAACGTAATATTCCAATGAATAATCCAGAGTCAGAGTCACATCTACGAGAAATGTCTAAAGAGATACTTTCCCTTCTTGAACTCGGTGCTATAAGAGAGTGTGAGCCTTGCGAAGGTCAATTTCTGTCAAGTATATTTCTTGTAAAAAAGAGTAATGGTAAAAATAGATTTATTTTAAATCTCAAGGCTCTGAATAAGTTTATACCTACTTCACATTTCAAGCTTGAGGATTATAGGACTGCAATGCGACTCATAACAAAAAACACATACATGTGTTCTATACATCTAAAGGATGCGTATTTTTCTATAAGTATACATAAGGATTATAGAAAACTTTTACGTTTCTTGTGGTTAGAAAAACTATATGAATTTCAGGTACTACCTTTCGGGCTAAACCTATCTCCTTATGTGTTTACTAAGTTGATGCGGCCTGTCATGCAATCCTTACGCAGTCAAGGCTTATTATCAGTAATCTATTTAGATGATATCTTATTACTCGCAAACTCATACTCACAATGTAAACATAATTTCAATGTGACTCAAGACTTACTCATTTCTCTCGGTTTCACGATAAACTATGAAAAATCGGTATCTACCCCGAGTCAATCAGCTGAGTACCTAGGGTTTGTTTTTAATTCTGCCGATCTTCTACTCAGTATTCCGCAAAATAAAAGACAAAAAATTAAAGAGGAACTTCTATATTTTTCTTCCATAAAACGGTGTAAGCTTCGAAATTTTGCACATTTGATTGGCTTGTTAATCTCAGTTTGCCCAGCAATACCTTACAGTTGGTTATATACAAAAAACTTTGAGAGATTTAAATTTCTTTGTTTAGAACAAAAAGACGATTACAATCAATACATACAATTACCCGATTCATTAAATTCAGATTTTAACTGGTGGATTCGTAATATAGAAGTACCAGGTAACCCTTTACGGTCAGGTAACTTTCAGCTTGAAATATACTCGGATGCTTCGCGATCGGGCTGGGGTGTTTATTGTTCCGGTAACACAGCAAATGGGCAGTGGTCTAGCCAAGAACAAGCCGAACATATTAATTACCTTGAATTGACAGCCGCTTTCTTCGGTTTAAAAACGTTTGCGAAAAATCAACGGAATTGCGAGATTTTATTAAGAATTGATAACACCACGGCAATTGCATATATAAATAGAATGGGTGGTGTTCAGTTTCCCCACTTGAATAGTTTGACTCGGCACATATGGCAGTGGTGCGAAAAAAGAAACATATTTATCTTTGCTTCTTATGTAAGCTCAGCCGATAATTTCAGGGCTGATGCGGAATCTCGTCGCATACATGCCGATGTCGAGTGGGAACTCGCGGATTACGCATTCGATCGAATTTGTCAAGAATTTACCCGACCGCAGATAGACTTATTTGCGAGCCGCTTGAATAACAAATGTACTAAATTTGTCTCTTGGCATCGTGACCCTGAAGCGTACAAGGTGGATGCATTTACAATATCCTGGCTTGCGTACTATTTCTACGCATTTCCCCCATTTTGTCTTATCTTAAAAGTATTGCAAAAAATCCAAACAGATAAAGCGACAGGGATAGTCGTGGTCCCTTTATGGCCCACTCAGCCCTGGTACCCCCTTTTCCAAAAATTGTTGATTACCCTGGTTGCCGGAGTGTTGTCAGGGAGGCGTTCTTAAAGCAGGGCACTCCTCTTGATGCTGTGGATTTAATGCTAGCTTCTTTAACAAAAAATACTTTAAAGCAGTATAACACTAGCCAGAAATATTGGCACTCTTATTGTAGAAGAAAAAATCTGAATATTTTTTGTAATTCTGTACCAGACATAATTTCATTTTTATTTACATTGTATCAACAAAGTCAAAAATATGGTAGCATTAATTGCGCAAAAGCAGCATTATCACTTATACTTGGAGCCGATATTATGAATAACCCACAGATAAGACGATTTATGAAGGGGCTATATAAATTAAGACCTCCCACTCCACGTTATAATTATACATGGAATCCTACAATAGTGTTGGATTTTCTTAGCAATTACTATCCAAATGAGACCCTTTCTTTTAATGTTTTGTCTAAGAAATTAGTGACCTTACTGGCTCTTGTCACTGCACACCGCGTGCAAACCCTCTCCCTTATCAGACTCTCTAATATAAGGAGAACAGCTAATGAGAAATTCATAATTAACGCACACAGTACACGGCATGCTTCGACTTCCGCGGCCAACAGGCTCGGCGTGAATATTGACATTATAAAGAGGACAGCAGGCTGGACTGGCACCTCTAAGTCTTTCGCACGGTTCTATAATAGAGAACTTGATGCTGATAGATCCGATGAGTTCGCTCGCTCTTTGTTACAGGATTGCTTAGATCACTCTGATGATTAACTTAATTTAGATTATTAGATATACTTAACAGCATAATTAAGAATAAATAATGATTGTACACTAATTATATCATTTCTTTGCTTATATTTATAAACTACTTTTGTAATATTTCCATTTGTGCTGTTTCGTGATAATCTCTAAACATCTACAAGTAAATAAAACTATTAATGGTGTAATCTCGAAGGGCGAATCACTGAAGTTTAATAGAAAATCAAACGAACTTACCTGTAAGTGACGTTCGATGATTATTAAACGAAGTGATTCGCCCGAGAGATTACACCCCCTCCCTCCCAAACCGAGACCTCCAGGCTCGGTCATCCCTGAGCATCACGAAACAGCAGTTACGATAGGCCTAGATGGTACTGAAACGTGTATGAAAGTACCTTCATTTGAGAGTTAACATTTTCACTTTTTTTTTTTTTTTAAGTGAAATGTTACTCTAAAATCGTGTAAGATGGCAGCACATACGCGTGCTACTACAAGATGGCAGCACATACGCGTGCTACTACAAGTAAATAAAACTATTAATGGTGTAATCTCTCGGGCGAATCACTTCGTTTAATAATCATCGAACGTCACTTACAGGTAAGTTCGTTTGATTTTCTATTTATATCTATAAATTAAGTCTACAATTAGGACCAAGCATTGACATCATTCAGATAATAATTGACTTTATAATATCCTTTACTCATTAGAGTCCTTTTTTACATGCTTTTTTTACATGCATGCATTGTTTACATGCATTTACTTTAACCATTAACACTAGATACTTAGGTCTCTAGTCCAGAAGACTTACAAAAGATGTAAAAATATAAGCGAGTTCTTGATTTCTTTAATCCAATACAATATATAAAAGCTTACGTGTAAATATGAGTGGAATTAATAGAATACAGACTTAGAAACGGAAATATAATGAAAATTTTCTCTTCGTGTGTGTGACTCGGGTTCAGAAGCACCGCGCCGTTCTTAATCGGAGTATTATTTCACCTATTTTATACGAACTTCAATGAGTAGCTTTATTTTACTGAACGCTTTAGCTATTCAAAGAGTGGTTTTGTGTTACAGAGAAATACACGTTCTCTGTAAAGAAACATTCACAATGTAATCTTTTGGTGAAAGAATGTAAAAAATATCGGACATCAATATACTTTGGTATTAAGCTGAAAACTAAAACACCATTGACTATGAGTATCGACTTAACTCTTAACATGCTGGAATTTTAGTTTTCTCTTCCATTTTTTAAGGCAATAGAATGGTTCTACCTCGGTAAAATAATGATTTTAGCTCTTACTTTAGCAGGTAGCTACTAAGAAAAAACATAAAAAGCTAGCGGTAAATATCCCTACCCTCAAAATTTCAGTTGAGCTCATAATAAAAATATTATTATTTGAATGTATTTTGAACACCTTTTCTGTACACCTTCGAGACACAAGACTGGCTTTGATGAAGCTGTCCAGCAATAGTACGCTGAGAAAACCCTTGCTGGATTAAAATGACGACTTGAGCGGCTTCTGCAGATGTGGTTTCCATTTTATTTCAGATTCAGTATTCCCAGTGACGTGAAATATTGGACTGATGACCAATTTTCAGGGATACTCACTTTTTATAATGTTTCAAAAATCGAAAACAAAATAGTATTTTTAACCGACTTCAATATAGAAGTGTGATGTTGTCTGTACCTATTCTTATTTTATTTTTAAGTTTTCAGTGTTTTTGAAGTCGGTTTTTTTTTGTTTTTACGTTCCATGACGTAAGGGAAATAATCTTTGTTAGTGTCATTGAAAGAGGTTGAAAGCTTATTAAATTACCTTTGAAATCATATACCACAATGTATAGTTCATTGCGGTAAAGCGATTTCGGTTTATTGCTCGTGAGTGTAGTTACTGTCTCTTTTGTGTTGGTAAACTTATGTTTGCAAAACTGTCTTTTGATGATTCGAAGTCACAGGCAAAAGCTAGTACATAATATTACCATTACATTATTTTATGGGTTGAAATGTAATTTTAAAGTCATTGGAAAATAATGATTTTTATACCTACCATGGATTTAACAATCGGTACCTATTAATACCTGAAAGAAAAAAAGTAACAGAAAAATCACCGATTGAAAAATGTTTGAGTAAATTGGGATGATAACTGAATTCTAATTTTCACGTCTTGTCATAAAATATTAAAATACTGTCCAAAAAATGCAAGCATGTGAAATTACAATTAAAATCGGCTTAGAAATACGTGAGATACAAGCATTTTAAACTGTTAATTTAGAAGCGATTAGACAGAGAGATCCGACATCAACCGTGACGTCAATCGGTGAGTACGGCCATATAAACTCCATGTAAATAGCCATTTTGCTAGAAAGAGATGGAGAATTTTTTTAATACCTACCTTATATCTTGGTTGTTTTTATGTTATTCGAAAACCGATTTTATCTTTCTGTTTATCATCTGAATGAGCTTCTATTAAAGCATTTTTTTTTTCATTCATCTAGCCTATTGTAAAAGCTTACAACTTGCGATCCATCAATTAGGGAATGCCAACCGTACTAATATAGAAATAATGCTTTTTTCATAGCGTTAACCAGCTATCACTTAAAAAACTAGACAAATCAGCTTTCAGTGTTGGAAAAGAAATTCTTTACCATATTTTAGATTTCAAGGCAGCAGACTTTTTCGCAATTTGCGACTTCTTACACTTTAGCGAAAGACTGCTTAATTTAGCTAGCCAGAATAATTATTAAGTCGCTAGTGACATTTTAAAAGGCGTACGTAATTAATTGAAAGACTTTAAATTGTGAAAGCAAATTACTCAACTTTTTAAATTATTTTTTTGATGTTGATGATTCAAGGAAATTGTTGTAAAACCTCTTATTATTTTAAGTTAGTAAATATATATTTTGATCTAAACTAGTTTCACACTGAATGTGTACACTATTGTGTAACATACCATAGGAATGAAATAAAATGGCTCATTTCATTATAAGCTCTATTTATCTAATTACGAGCTGTGTCCGCGAACTACGTTTCGCAAACTATGCCATTATTTTATGGATATTAATCAATTATAGATATTGTATATGTATACGGTTTGTATCGCCCACTCCTATTGGAGGCTACCACCGTGATTTCGAACGAATTGCAGAACGCGGAGCCGTCAACCTGCGGTTTTGAACGCACCGTTCGTGCCCGCGCGTCATAACAATTAACAACAACCAAGCGAACATCTATTATTAAAGCAATTGGACAAAAAAATTAAACAGAAAAAGGTGAAAATTAACTGAAATGGAAAATCATTAAAATTATTCTCGAATATCCGATGCCTATTTCAAAAATCTTGATTTAATTACTCAATTTTTAGCAAACCACGATACAGTTATGAGACTCAATTAAGCCTAGAGAAAAACTGGCATTGATTTTAGGTACATTAGCTTCAGTGAAATATTTTAAAAATATAAAATCTGTTAGCCAAATTATGATTACTTATAACGCAGTCAGATTTGTACTTCGACAATAACATAGCATGTCGAATGAGGGTAAGAACATCCTCATCCTGTCGGACAGCCAAGCTGTGCTAAAAGCGCTTGATGCTATAGAAATCAAGTCCAAAATCACCTTAGAGTGCACGAAGGCCTTGAATGAATTGGGGACCAGGAACTCGGTAACGATTGGCTGGGTTCCAGGCCACTCCAATATACGAGGCAATGAAATTGCCAACAAACTGGCGAGGGCTGGTTCCGAGAGCGCTCTCATAAGACCAGAACCAGCTTGTGGCATTTCGAGGGGGATTAAAAAGAGAGTCCTCAGAGATTGGGTACAAACACAGGCCCGACTCCAGTGGGCCCATTCCCCTGGACTACTGCACTCGAAATTGCTCATTAGGAAATTTTCACCTGGAGTCGCAATGCAAAACCTCCAACTAAGCAGGGGCCAATTAAGGGCGCTCACTAGAGCCCTAACTGGTCACTGCAAACTCAACAAACATCTGCATAGAATGGGCCTGACTAATGTTCCCACGTGCAGATTTTGTGGTGAAGATGATGAGACACCATTTCACATCCTTTGTGAATGTCATGCTCTCATCCACACAAGGAGCCGAGCTCTGGGTGGACCTATTCTGCCACCACATGATGCGAAGGCTTTGTCTCCAAAGAAGGTTATTGGCTATTTCAACGCCGCGGGCCTATTTGGAGACCTTTAAAATAGAGGGGTCGGCCACGATAGATCTGTACAGGTCGCAGTGGCCCGCTGGGGGACACCCCTCCGTCGCCCCTAGTCTCCCCTCGAATTCCAGATAGATAGATCATAGAATTTATTTACTCATAAAAATCATTCTCTATTAAAATAAAAAAAATATTATTATAATACAATAAAAACGGCCAATAAATATAATTAGTAATAATTGATCGCGAGATACTTACATATTACGGAGTTGGTTTTCAAAAAATCTAGAAATACTGTGATCTATATTGCTATCCTTCAATATCATGTTCTACTCAATCTATAAAATAATATCACGATCGTAACTAATCCAAATATCTTGATAAATTAAACGTCTAGCATTCGCCATAGAAGCTGTAAGCGTGGAGGCCCCACTCTACCGCGGTTTCGAACATTTCGCAATTGTGTGGAGGCGCAAAATGAATAGTCCAGTCAATGAAGCAAACCACCTTCGAATTCCTTGAACATGAATGGATTTACTTGAAATTTTGACAGGTGATAGAGAATAGCACAAGAAATGAAAGCTACCAATTGCCGATGTGTGCTTTTTAGGGGTGCTTCCCACCCCTTCTCCGGGTTGGAATTTTTTTGGTCAAAATAACTAACGGCATCGATAGAAGGATTAATTTTAAGCAAAAAATGTTATTTGAAGCTTTTTTTAACACCAATTTTTCCAATTATTCGCGTTTGAAATTAAGATATATCATGAAAAAAGCTGTTTTTAAACGGTTTCTTCACAAATAACTCAAAAACTAAGCGTTTCATAACTCAAAAACTAAGCGTTTTACTGGAAAATTCATAATAATCAAAATTGGATATTCTTAAAAACAAACCAACTGCAAAACCTAAAAAATAACTTTGTATTTTCTTTAAAAATGCTAAATAAATTAAGAAATGAATAAAATCAATAGAGAAAAACCAAATCCCGCCCGAAATGACATTTTTTCTTTATTGATTTTTCAAAGCAACTCATTTTTTCTTTATTGATTTTTCAAAGCAACTGCTTTTTTGGACCCTCTAAGATGAATTCGCAAACTGAAAATAATATGTTTAACATAAGAAAGGAAGGAAAATTTGGGGGAAACGCATAGAATATTTTTTTTAAGTAAGTACTTAGAAGAAGCTTTAAAACGAGCATTATTATAAGTTAATTGAAAAAAAAATGACGGAGATATGATAAAAACAAGGGACAATGTGGAACATCACCCAATGACCAACAAAGATTTCATTTAATACGTCATAATTATATGCATATTTTATAACACTCATCACAAATATTCGACGGCAAATCGAAAATATATAAAAGTACTTTCAGAAACAAAACCAAATGATGTAAAACACTGAAAACTTAAAAATAATATAAGAATAGGTACAGACAACATCACACTTCTATATTGAAGTCGGCGCCAAACGATGATCTCCTAGAAAGTGTTAAAATTTGTCACCGACTTCAATATAGAAGTGTGATGTTGTCTGTACCTATTCTTATATTATTTTTAAGTTTTCAGTGTTTTTGAAGTCGGTTTTATTTTTTGTAAAAAAAAATATTTTTAACTTTTTAGTGAATTAAATCTTTTGAGTGAAAGACCGGATTTTACTGGAGGGAGACTCTGTACCAGGGTAGTACCTCCGTCTTACCTATTTCTGCCGCAAAGCAGCAGTGCTTGCATTGCTGTGTTCCGGTTTGAAGGGTAAGATATGGCAGTGAAATTATGGGTACTGTGACTTTACATCTTGTGTCACAAGTTGGCAACGTACACTGTGGTTCTTGTGGGGGTTGGAGTTTTGCTGCGAATCTCACAAGAGCCACATGTATTATAGGTGACTGTTACCACATACCATCAGGTTGCTTGTTTGCCAACTTTCTGCAATAAAAAAAGTGTTTAACTCTATTTTCTATGGGATCCCATCATCAGATCCTGACTTTGGTGACCATGGGACCACCCTTGCAGTATACTCTATCGAATACAAAAAGAATTCGGTTTAAAAATGACGGAGTTATGAGGTAACAAACATAAAAAAAATACAACCGAATTGATAACCTCCTCCTTTTTTGAAGTCGGTTAAAAATATACGAATGGTTATTGTTTTGTTAGACTGAATAGAATTGAGTCGATTTTATGAAGATATGGACATTTATTTATTGGTATAAATTATGTTTTTCATAACTTCTTTCACAATTTAAAAGAAAAACTAATTTAAAACATACGTCAATTGACTACTCACGCGCTGTCGCTTGTTAGTTCGTTGTGTTTTTGACTTGCTTTATAATTTCGAGATTTCTTGTTCTTTACTACGTGGCTATAACTGGCTATAATAACGTTCTTTGATTGATTGCAATAATTATTATTTTAATAATTTTATAGGTATGGACTATGTGTATTGTTCTAACGAAATAAAGTGTTACTTCAACTAGGTAACCTTAGAATCTG
This sequence comes from Schoenobius gigantellus, assembly GCA_963935595.1. NCBI lineage: Eukaryota > Metazoa > Arthropoda > Insecta > Lepidoptera > Crambidae > Schoenobius > Schoenobius gigantellus. The sequence continues at coordinate 22,095,912 of OZ012553.1, read as the reverse complement.
ATTCATTTTTTTATATATAATTTGATTTCCAAGCTTGTCCGTTAGTACCTACTTAATTGAGATGATGACTGAATTCTAATTTTCACATCTCGACATAAAATATTAAAATAGCGTAGAAAAAGATGCAATCATGTGAAATTAGAATTAAAATCGGCTTAGAAATACATAAGATACAAGCATTTTAAGCTGTTAATTTTGAAGCGATTAGACAGAGAGATTCGACATCAACCGTGACGTCATCGTTGAGTACGGCCATAAAAACTCCATGTTAAATGCCGTTTTGCTAGAAAGAGATGGAGAAAAATGTTTGATACCTTATATCTTGGTTGTTTTATAGTTATTCGAAAACCGATTGTTTCTTTCTGTTTATTATATGAATGAGCTTCTATTAAAGCAAAAAAAATTTTTTAGTCATCTAGCCAATTGATGAAAATAATTTTTTCACTGCTGTTGGTATTGGGGCTAACAATGTAATGTCGTTTAGTATCGAATATTTGTCTGCATGAAAAGTACCAAAAATACTCCCACTATTAGAGCCAAAATCAAAATTGGACGTCATCCTTCTGCAAATCTTTTGACTTACATACCATCAGTGTTCCAGGAGTTCTGGCCGTTTCAGATGCATAATTTGGGAAACAGTTCGATTTTAGGTAAAAATATATTTATTACAATTCTAAAATAGTTTGTCTTCTTATCTTAATTTAAATTCTTCGACGCAATTGGATTAGGCTCGCTGTAGACGAGACAAGTAGCTGCAGCAACCCCTTCTAGTTCAATCTAATTCTAAATCTGAAAAGTGTTCTTTCTGTCAAGATCTATAGGCCCCAAATGACACATACAATGTAAAACTCGAATTGTGATGACCACCAAAACTTTATACCCGAAAATAAATCATTTCACGATAATAATTAATATTCCTTAATTATGTCCAATGCACGAGCAAATTCGTTTTTGCTTCGTGGATCAGTGAGACTAAAGTTGTATTTAAGAAAGCCAATGTAAATTTTCAACATACCGTGTTGACACCCAGACCTCTCGGCCTCTTACCAGCCCCGACGGAACTTTTAACATTTTGATCCATTTTCAACCCTTTTTTTGGCCAAAGAAGTCTTTATTTACTGCACTATACTCGGGCAAATTGCAATATACTCGTAGATAGGCGTTCATATGCAGGCTATTATATGAAATGCGGCGGTTCGATATCATGAAAAGCTAAAATGCAAACTACTGTGGTTTTGTTTTCTACTGAAGCTGAATACTCGTAGATGGCTTTATGCAATGCGACAAAGGAAGCAATGTTTTTGCGTTTTGGGCCCGTGACACCACCATCTTGCACCACTAGTGGTGTCAAAGGTATTTTTTATGACCCATTACACTACCGAAGAGCGGCACCACCACCAGGTGGTGTAAAAGGTATTTTTTTAATACCCATTACACTACCAAAGAGCTGTACCTACTTTACTTTATACTTTGGTTTATGTAGGTACCTAATAATTATCCTTGTATGAATCATTACTTTGCCTAATTACATGTAATTACGCAGTGCAATGAAAGCACTGAAACTTCATGGTTTTAGTTTTAAAATTAAAAAGCATATTTAAAAGCAAATTGTTTGAAGTAATCTGACAGTGACAGTTATTTTTTCTGCTAACTAAGATATTAACATAAAATGAATGAAAATCCGGAAGACTTAAATTTTATAAAAATTCATGGAGGAAACTCATTGCTTCATGGTAAATATAAATATCACAGGCATAAGACATACAAAAACGGTTCCTGTATATGGAGGTGTTCAAAGTATAGAACCATGAAATGTCTTGGTACTATTACTATATCCAAGGTAAATTGATAATGTTTCATTTTTTAATATGTTTCTATATATTATATATATATAGCATCACGCCATTTTTCCCCGAAAGGGTAGTTAGAGGGTAGGGTAGGCAGAGGTGTGAGGTCCCACATGTAATACGTGGCGAGCCTATTGCCAACCGGGCACAATTTTTCAGATATATCTAGAATTTCATCTAGAACATCCAGGTTTCCCTCACGATGTTTTCATTCACCGTCAGCAGATGGTAAGTCGATAGATAAGCACATAAAATCCCACAAAGTGAAATTTACATTGGTACCGGGCACCTGGGTTCGAACCCTGACCGCTAGTATTGCAAGTCCATCACTGTTCCCACTCAGCCACCACCGCTGTTTCTTTTAATATGTTTCAGCATTATTTTTATTATGCGTTTTTGTAATAATAAACTGTATTTTTTTTGGGTTAAGGACAATCCTACGATTACGAAACAGAAACAACACATTTGTGATCCAGACGTATATAAAAATGATGTACTAAAAGAAATGTGTGATTTACGGGATATGGTGGTGACTTCCAATGATCCAGTACCTCGACTGTACGAGAAAAAAAATATTGATTTAAAGAACAGAGGGCTCAATTTAGTTGCAAACTTACCAAATTATGATGGTGTAAAACATTTCTTATACGGTGCTAGAAATAAGGCGTTGGGAATATCTAAGACTACATTTAAAGAAGTCTGTGAAGTAGAAGTGCCACTCAAGTTTCACAGGTTTGTCCTAGCGGATTATATGGATGATGAAACTCGAATTTTAGTTTTTTGTAATGAAGAATCACGTAATGTAATTCCGAAAGTTTATGAATATTTTGGTGACGGTACATTTGCTAGTTGTCCAAGCCCATTCAAACAATTATATAGTCTGCACGGTGACATGAATAGTACAACGGAAACAACTAACATTAGACCGTTAATTTTTGCTCTTATGTCGAATCGAAAGGAAAGTAGTTATTATATTCTGTTTAATTTAATAAAATCACAAATACCACTATTTGCTCCACAAAAATTTCATTGTGATTATGAAATAGGGGCGATGAACGCTATTGTGAAATCATTTCCCGAGATTGAAGTCCGGGGATGTTACTACCATTGGACCCGTAATATCTGGAAAAAAGCCAAAGTCTTAGGTTGTTCTAAAACTATGTCTGACAGAAGAATTATAACCATGACAGCGGTTTTACCACTTATTCCAGCAGATAAAATCTTCGAAGGTTTTGATTACATAAAACAGGAATCAAATTATAATAGTAATTGCGCAATTGATAAATTTCTTAAGTACATACAAAACTATTGGTTTAAAGTCCAAACCAGTAATGTATTTAGCGTTTTTGGTGAACGTCATCGTACGACTAATGCATTAGAAGGTTTTCATTCCAAATTAAATAAACTACTAAACAAGAACTCGATAACAGTCTTGCGTTTACTAGACGTTTTACATACTATTTCATTTCAATCTTTAAAAACTCCTGCTAAACGAAACAAAAAACAAACCGCTAACGATGACTTTATCTTGCAGATACAAATGCAGTTAGTAAATGGTGAGATTACCGTAGACCGTGCATTAGATAAATTGCGTTATTAGAATTAATTATTTAAATGCCCTAAAAAGAAGGAAATAAATTATACACAATTCATAAAATTATAAAAGCTTGTTGCGACGTTTGCGTAAGTAGGTATTATCTCGCAACAAGCTTTTATAATGTGTATTATTATTAAACTTCTTATTAGTATTTTTTTTAGGTTATGTTGTTATGTCCATATGAGAGTATTGTTTAGTTGTACCCACAGATTTGATATTAAATTTTGTTAACGTACCTAAGGCCTATCATTTACAAGAATAGGCTACAGTTAGCGGTGTCACAGCACTACTTTTTGGTGGTGTGTTGGGTATTAAAAATACCTTTTACACCATATGTAAAAAATTATCATGGAAAAAGATGTAGAAAATTTTTAGTACCTAAAGTATTTAACAGTTTGCCTCTGTCCCTAAAAAAAGACTGTGTCAGTAAAAAGTCATTTAAATACAAACTCAAGCAGTTCCTATTAAATAAATACCAAAATCAAAATTTTACATTATAATGTAAAGTGTAGATTGACTAAGTTTAAATTGTAAAAAACATAACACATTATTACTTTTATTTGCTGAATGTACCTATACCTAAATAAATTGGATAGAACACTGTAATCAGGGTAAATATAAATGGGAGTGAACATACTGCCAACAAACTGTTATGCAGTTTGGCAGACGTTTTTTGTAAAAAATTGTAACCCAAACCAATGTAATAAACTATTTTATTTATTATTATTATGTTGAATAGCAAATGTTGTGAGCTCTCAGTCATAGTAGGCACGGAAAGGCTAATTACTACAGTCCAATAAACGATAGCGTGGGTTCAAATAGGATATAACTCATAGAAAAACTTCAAAAGAAAGTCCATGGAGAAAAGCACAGTAAAACCACAAAAACGTCACGAGCAACATAAAAGCAAGATTGCACCGCGTGGGAAAATTTCAAACGTCGTAATAGCTACTACGATCGGATACACACTCATTAACTGTCTAAGTAAAAGTTTTTAGGGCGGAATGCAAGATTGAGTTATAGCACAGACATCAAGCTTTACTGTTGTACTACGAAAATCGATTTCTATTATAATCAATACAATCGATTTATGAGCGCTTCTAAGGTCAAACTATAAAGCTGTATGTACAGTTGTATAATGTATGCACATAAAATACGATGTTTGTTTTCTGTATATTCAAACACATAAGTTGTAATAGATTGTATTGTTGTAATAAAGGTATTATATCACATTACTTTAAAAATAATTTTCACATTTACTCGTACATAGTTCATGTACAACTTATTTGATTTTGAGGCCAGGATCCGGCCATGTCCTTTCATTTCATTCGTGAAAAATTATGAAATAAGGTTATTGTTTCGTAATATTTGACCAGCAAAGTAATAATAGCCTGATGTCTTAAAAAACCTCGGGGTAGATTGTTGCACAAAAACTGTGTTACCAAAATGGGGATAGCTAGCATTAAATGTGTATGTGTTGTTTTATTAGACTTTATTTTTGCAAGAATGTTATAACATTTTAGATTGAGTGGGGCTTTGTTGTAAAGCCTCTTTAGTGTTATTACATAATTTGTAAATATTGACTTTGGTTTAAACTGATTTGACACAGAATGTTTTTTATTTAAGAATTTCTATGGAATACAAAATTCAAAATTCAAAAATCTTTATTTAACATAGGCCTTTACAGACACTTATTGACGTCAAAACAAAGCAAAACAATCTAATTTAATTAAATCATATTAACCTTGTATGTGCATACATCCTGAATATACTCAAGATGTCTGCAAATACAAGTAGGAATGAAAAATAAAAAGTTGACTCTACACCTGTTCGGAAATTGGGAGAGCCTTCTCGAGAAGAACAGGCAAGAAACTCGAAAGGTCAAATTTTTTTATCTCCTCTTTTAAATCGCCATTTACAATTTTGATTTTGTTACAGGGTCGTCAATTGGAAGCTGACCTCAATGCAAAAGTTTGAGCTCAACTTCCATTACAAGAAGAGATGTGTTAATTCACATTATACCGGGTGTAACGGAATACCGCAATAATATTTAAGGTTATTGATTAACAAAAAAAATGTTTTATGACTATTCTTTGTATTTTTATTATATGCCTACTTTCGATTTAATACTCTTAACAGTTCAGCGTATTGAATCGAAAGTTGTTAATCAACAACCTTAAATATTATTGCGGTATTCTGTTACACCCGGTATAAGCTATTTCTGAGAGAAGTGTGTGAGCTTAGCTTATAAATTGCTCTCACTGAATGTTTCTTTGAAACAAAACGCAGTACATTGTTAAATATTAGAAATGAGAGTTCAAACCCATGCTTTTTTGTCCGTCATGTAATTAGACACTTTATAATATGCTTTTTTAATAAGTACATCTTTGATTGTAACTTTAAATTTGTTTAAGCTGAGTTCTTGTATACAACTTGGGATTTTATTGTAGAAACGTATACACAGGCCTCTAAAAGAATTATTGATTTTTTGGAGCCTGGTATTTGGTAAAGCTAACATATTCCTTTGTCTAGTATTAACTGATTGAATATCACTATTTTTACAAAGCAAATGAATGTTTTTAAGAACATATATTAGATTCTCATAAATATATTGCGACGCTACTGTCATAATACCAATTTTTTTAAACTTTTCTCGCAAAGAATCTCTCATTTTAAGGTTATAGATGGCTCTAATAGCCCTTTTCTGGAGCACAAAAACGATCTGAATGTCAGCAGCATTTCCCCACAACAAAATGCCATATGACATCAAACTATGAAAGTAAGAAAAATATACAAGTCTTGCTGTATCAACATCAGTCATCTGACGTATTTTCCATACAGCGTGAGCTGCAGAACTAAGTCTCTTTGACAATTTATCTATATGTGGGCCCCATTGCAGCTTAGAATCAAGTGTGATCCCAAAAAATACTGTGGTGTCCACGAGGTCAACACCTATATCCTTTATTTTTACAGTGGTTATTTTTACAGTGGTGTGAACCTCTTTTACATTGGGTAAAACAAATTTTATACATTTTGTTTTCCCTTCATTAAGTGACAGGTTGTTTACATTAAACTAATGAACAATTCTTGAGATAGAATTATTTACATCGTCATTCATTTGCAATCCTCTTTTAATTTTAAATAAAAGTGAAGTATCATCTGCAAATAACACTATCTCGTGCCTGTCCTGTACAAAATCAGGGAGGTCATTGACATATATAAGAAATAGAAAAGGACCAAGAATCTACCCCGCGGAACTCCCATTTTAACTGCGGAGCCTTGAGACCTTTTTCCATTAACGTCTACTTTTTGAATCCTTCCACTTAGATAAGAGAGTAGAAGATCCAGTGCAGTATTACGAAACCCATAGTGGTGTAATTTTCTGATCAAGGTTTCGTGATAAACGCAATCAAATGCCTTAGACAAATCACAAAAAATGCCTAACGCATCGTCTGAGTCTTCCCAGGCTTCAAATATATGTTGTATTAACTCAACACCAGCATCGGTTGTTGAGCGACCCCTCCTAAAACCAAATTGTTTAGAGTGTAGAAGATTATTCCTATTAAAATAACTTTGCATTTGCTCCAACATTATTTTTTCAAAAATTTTGCTGAAGGTAGGTAGCACAGAGATAGGTATAAAATTACTGGGGTCTGATGTGCTACCACATTTATGTAAAGGAATAATTTTACTCAGCTTCATTAGATCAGGAAATACACCACAGTCAATGCAATCATTATAAATGTTAGCAAGTATTGGAGCTATTGTTTCAATTACGGATTTAGTAACATCAACGGAATTGCTCCACAGATCCGCAGTTTTCTTCATATTCAAAGTTTTAAATGATTTTATTATATCCATTCCACTAATGTGTACAAATTTGAATTTATCATCACAAGCTTCAACATGATCTTTCATTATAGATTCAGCAATAGCGGGGGAGGAATCCAATGACTTTGTGATTGAGACTGGAATGTCAGTAAAGAACTTTTCAAATTCTGCAGCTACTTCTGTGTCAACTGTTACCTTCTTACCGTCAATATTCAAACAATATTGTCTGATGTCAAACAAATCAAACAAATGTCTGATTTCATATAAACTCTTTTTATTACATTATTATACCTACCAATGACCTACCACAAGATTATTATGAGCGAATAATATGAAGCGTACTAGGTTACTCTGTAAATATGTGAGACGTAGCCATGAACTCAGTGGTTTATCGCAGTTCGTGAAGAGGGACCGCACGACTAAACCGCATATTGAGAGAAATGTCTTATCAATTTGTGAAACCATTTCGTACAGTGCAGTGCAGTGATAGCTTCGAACGATGCTCAGTAATATGGTAGAGAACTTTGGATGCTATTTTCTTTTCTTCTGAAAATAGCAACTGTTTGATTTGTCAGTAAAATTATTTGGCGTAAATAATTCGTTTGATGAAAACACGAGTGTTTGTGTACGAAGTAAATGAAAACTTAATTAGTGTAGAATTTACTTGACAAACAAGAACAGCGTCTATCTACGAGAACTTGAGCAATGTAGTCTTTAGCAATGTAGTCGTTACTGTCTTACGTCAAAGCAATTAGTTTAAAATCCGTTTACAAACAGTATTTACTAACTCCTTCCATGTATGTATAGAATATAGACAATGAGTAATTTATACAGAGATAAGTTAGTGTTCACACAACAGAAAATCTTTAAAGTGAATTTTACAGTAGAATGGTCAGAATACGTCCTTAATATAACAGATGTTCATAAAGTGTTTTCTTTTCATACAGATAGAATTTATCACTAAGATCATTAAAGAAGATTGGCAAGCCTGGTACCCATTAAAATATGAAATGTAGGATACTGAAATTTAGATATTATATAAAGGATACTAGTTTACCTATTTTTCTTTAATTTAGGAATTTCTATAACTTTTGTAAAGAAAGAAAAATTGATTTCACTATTTCAGTGAATATTAATAACAAAACGCATCTAACTGACAAGCAATATTAAAACGCAAAGGTAAACAAAACAAAAGCAACTATCGAATTCGTTGCAGAAATATCGATTATTGATTAATCCACTCATTTCCATATAATTGATCGATTAATGACAGTTACAAGACCAAAAATAGTACTAGAACATAACAATATTACTTTTCCTGGTTTTGTCTTGAGGTTTTAGGTAAATAAGATGTCTAAGGAAATCTAATTTTAATCGATAAACCTATCGATATGTCACGTGACCGACTGTTACCACTGACAACTGTGAATGTCAACGTCACATTCACTGTCAGTGTCAGTCGAGTCGTGGTGCGTTCCGAATGGCGATGATATCGATGTTAGCGCGCTAAAAGTTTTTCGTAAAAACAATGTTTTCCTCAAACCATCATAACAATTACTGTAACTCGTAATGTCAATGTCAAATTCAATCTTATGTTTTGACATTTGCAACGTTTTGTTATCTCTGTACTCTATGTACCATATTAATTTTCGAATGCGAATATCTTTTTATTTAGCAGTTGTAGAAATATGATGTGATTACCTTTTTTGTTACATTACTAAAGACAAAGAAATACGTGGTATGTTTATCACCATACACTTCGTCTGATTACGGTACCATTACCAACATTGTATGGCTTCCTGCCAATCTTCTTTAATTTCTAATTTCAATCCAAACTGTCAGTGGATTTTATGGATAAATTCAGCAATTAGAATATAAACAGAGCAACAGAGCAAGTAACAAAAGAAGTGTCTACATTATCCATTTTAACGTAACGTTTGGTCGTTATAGATTAGTGCCAAATAAGTTAGCTAGCAACCGAACTCGGTAGCACTTTGACCATATTATTATATGTGTATGAGTGAGATCCGGAGCACTTCAAGAAGAGGGCTCAATCAAAACTCAGGTGTGATGTTTTGGGATAACAGCATGCAATGTGACTAATGCCCAAAGGTTTCATCTGGAGTTCACGTGGATCCCCTAGGGGGATCCTGGTGGCCTAACTTTTTAACCGCTTGACATCGGGACAGCATGCACATTTACCATATCTAGAGCTTGTCAGGCAGGGGCACTGTCAGTACTCAGGTGTGATGTTTAAGGTTAACAAGATGCAACTATATGTGGCCTGTGCAATCTGTGACCGCTTGAGATCAGCACCGAATGCATGGTTACCACCCATGTTGTATTAAAAATAGCACTTACATTGATACTTCTTCCTGGCTCATTCTCCACCAGCTGCAGCGCTATATCCTTGCAATCCTTCCTCACTGTCGGCGGCACTCTACTGTCGTCCTCCCAGTAGCGGGACGGCGCGTGCGCGTACAGCGCCGCTGGGGTCGCGTGAGTGATCCTCGCGGTCGTCACAATGCCACTAGATTTACCTAGAAAACCTCTACATATTTTATGTCTTCATTTCATCCATCTTATAGCACTATTATTATTATCTCATAATGTGTTTTCTGTATTGTAAGAAACACACTGCTCTGGGTGCTGCACTTTATATCCATTACTAATTTCGTGAGCAGTTTTGTTATGGCAGAATTCATTACAGCAGAAAGTGTATCAAGATGACAGTTCTAAATTGGCAACCAAAGTTAGCGAATAAGCAGAGCAATGTGTTTTTTATTCTGAAAATGGTATGCAGACTGAGTATGGATAATTGAAATCTAAATTAGTCCGTAAGTTAGATTACAAAAACAATTAGACAATTAGATTTTGTTTTGTCGAAAAAACAAAAAAATTACTGAGATAAAGTGATTTGAGAAATATTACTTACGTTATGAATTACAACGTTTCAAATATAAATATATCGTCGAAAGTTTTTAATTGTTTACAAAAGAAAAACTTGTCCAGTATTCTTTATTTTTAATAACCTACATGAGAGAAGACGATAAATTTTTTAAAGTCGGACACATTGTGTCTGACATTAAAAAATAAGTCGTCTTCTCTAGTGAAACTAAAACAAGACCTCTTGACAAACACTTACCAGCATCGTGTACCCAGTCTATGAGCGATGTGACCTTCGAGTGGATGGTCGATGAGCAGATGTTGAACCTACCGCCGGCGTCCAGCCCGAGGGTCTCGTACCGCGCTTTCACCCCGCACAGCAATGCAGTGGCACATGCGGACGATTCCCCAGTCTGGGCGTCTATGTTATAAGTCTGCCGACAAGTGAAATTGGAATTATTGCTTAACGGTATTACATGACGAGGAGTTTTGAGATCCCCGACAAAAACCTGATAGGACCTAAGTCAATGCAACTGTTCGCAGTGCACCCTGTCGAACAACGCATGAGATTCTAGCGTTTCGTCCCAACTCGTACTAATGGTACAGCCGAAACCTCACTATGATCTCTTACTATTCAAAACCTCAAGTGACTGAATAAAACTTATAACCTTGTGTTTATGACACCCGGTATTGACCAGCAGTCGGAGCACAGGCACGCCAAGAAATTTGTTATAAAACTCAGTCACACGTGTCCCTTGATGAGCGATAAAAAATTTTATCACGTCCGTCACACTAAATACCATTAGCGTAGGTATAGGGGGGGGGGGGGGGGGCTTGGGGTCCGGACACCCCCCATTGAAAAGAATGAACTTCTTTTTCCATGTATCAGTATGCACTAGGCAAATTGAAGTTTTTATATGGACCCCATCGAAAAGTTATACCTACGCCTTTGCTAAATACGCGTGGCTGTACTACTCTTTAAGACATAGAGATTATGTTACAGAAATTGTGAGATATTTTTTTTTATTTTTTATTTGGAAAATAAAGTCCACAGATCTTATATAGTAATACCCAGACGGAACAGAGGAGGGGGGCTACGTGCATCTGGAAGCTTTGTTCAAAACATGTGTTAAAAGTGACCCTTCTAATTTTCGACCTGTCTCCCTACTTCCAGTTATTGGTAAAATTTTTGAGAAAATATTATTTAATCAATTGGTTATCCATTTTTGCAGATAATAAATTACTTCACAACAAACAGTTTGGTTTCACTAAGGGTAGAAGTACAACTAATGCTGCAATTGCGTTAATGAAACATATTTTCGATGCGTGGGAACACAAACAAGATGCAATAGGTATTTTTTGTAATTTATCAAAGACTTTTGACTGTGTTGATCATGAGACCTTATTATTGAAATTAAGACATTATGGTGTCTCGGGTAACTCACTTAGCCTTTTGAATTCTTACTTCACTGGCAGACTTCAAAAAGATACTGTTAATGGTTTTAATTCTTCAGGTGCCCCCATACTCATGGGTGTTCCTCTAGGCTCAATATTAGGACCTCTTTTGTTCCTGATATATGTAAATGACTTTCCCTACTTGGTTTAAGATCATTGTGAGATAGTACTTTTTGCAGATGACACTTCATTAATATTTAAAATTAATAGACATAAACAATCACTTGACGTTATAAATAGTACTCTTGCTAAAATTCTACACTAGTTTACAAGCATTTTACAAGTAATAACTTGTTGCTCAATGCAAAGAAAACAAAATGTATAAAATTTACAATGCCCAACGTAAGACAAGTAGACACTTTTATTAATATTAATGGAGAAATTATTCAAGTTGTCAATTCTACAGTATTTTTAAGGAATAACTGTAGATTATAAGCTATAATGGGGTCCTCACATTGCCGCCTTGGCAGGAAAACTTAGCTCAGCTACCTATGCGGTTAGAAAGATAACAGAACTAACTGATGAGCAAACTGCACGATTGGTTTACTTCAGTTACTTTCATAGTATTATGTCATACAACTCAGCTGCAGATATTGACACGATTTTTATACTACAGAAAAGAGCGATTCGTGCTATCTATAACCTTAGGCCCCGAGACTCACTAAGAGGTCTTTTCAATAATATATTAACAATAGCTTCTCAATATATTAACGAGAATATCTACATACGCAAAAACTTCAATTCATTTATAAAAAATAGTGACAAACATAATATTAATACAAGACATACTCGTAAAGATAAACTTGCTGTGCCAACACAATAAAGTCAGTAGATCATTTGTAGGTAAAAGTGTAAAAATATTTTATAAATTACCCCAGGATATTGTTGAATTGCCAATTAATAAATTCAAAGCCGAAATAAAAAAACGTTTAATGAAGAAAGGCTATTACAAGGTTAACAATTATCTTGATGATAGGAATGCATGGTCTGTGTAATTTACTCACTCGCATGCTTTGTATATTTTTATTACTTGATGTTTGATGTATTCATATGGTTTTATAAGTTTTAGTTTGTATATTTTGTGTAACTTTTTGACATTCATATGTGCTCTTTATGTGCCTAAACTGAATAAATGAATTTGATTTGATTTGATTGATTTGACTCTCGCGCGCAGGCCGCACCTAGAGCGGTCATGGAAGGTGGGTTGCGAAGGCCCGCTTTTACTGCCTAATTGTCTAACTCTACATCGGAGTGGAACGGCATTTGGGTTGTTTCCCGCTCCCTCTCCGCTGCCTCCTATTGCGTGCTAATATATTATGGTAGTAGGGCTTTTAAGACCCACTTTTCTACGACAATTAGAGAAAAGTTAGCCAATTGCTCTGTTGTTGAGGGGTCCAGGTGAAGCTCGTTTCCATTTTCGGCTTTATCACCACTTACCATCAGGTGTGATGAAGGCCAAGTGCTTCACTGTTGTATGTAAAAAATACATTTAAATGATTTTAGGTGTTCTCTTAGCTACTTCATCATCATTATCACTGTTACAACCCTTATACCATTTTTTAATGAACAAACCATTTTACTTAATGAACAAAGAAACCACCACCTTTGACAGTTTCATGCCTATCCCTGCATTTAGAAACGATTACAAACAATTCTTTATAATTTTCAACGTATAATATATAATATATATTGTGAACGTTCACATTAAATAAAAATGAGTCGAAGTTATATAACCACCCCAGTCTACTACATTAAAGAAAAAAAATGCCTATAAACAAAAGTCAGACCAAGAAAGTTAGAAGCCTTACAAACTAAACTTTTCCTGTACCGAACTTGGCACGGTCACGTAAATATTCTGTTTAAACTCAAGCGACTTGGTTGATACCGTCTTCACGATAAATTCATTCGAAAAAGATTAAATAATATATATTTTCGTCGTATTTTTTATAATAATACATGTGATGTTCGAATTTCACAAGAGATCTTCACGGAAAAAAATGTCAATAATACTATGGCATCTAAATCGGCAACAAAGTTCCTCATATCATATCACAAATACGGTTCTCGAGGGACTTCGCGTATATGTCGTAAACATGAATAAATCAGTGTAAAAAAAACTAGTATCGAAATATAATGTACACGAGACCTATCCTATCATCTTGAGTAACGACCATTTTCGACAAATAACGTTATATCGGAGATTTTCTTCTAAAATACAGCCTACTTCCTTATTCCACTGTAGTTCGGCGTTTTATTGCTCTATCTTGAATTCGCTTACGCTTTGGATTCATATAAATCCGCTATACTTTTATCAGTTTCAGCATCACATAAATTACTCGATGCAGCACGTGAAGTAATTCAGATGGCAATCTTCTTTCCAATTTTAATCGTGATTCACTCTATACTTTGAATTGAACTTCTAAAATATTTCAATTAATTTTTTTTCTTCCTGAAAGTTTTCATTGATAGGACTTATCATTTACGCTAACTAATGGCAAAACAAGTGTAATAAAAAAAGTGTATAAATATCGGACTTATATAATATTTTCACCAAATTTGTTTAAAGTTGTTTTTTAAAGTACTTAATTGATTGGGCCTTCTGATTGCTGGCGGAATATTTAAATAGCATTTTCTCTGATCTGATGCTACACACGGTGGTTCAAAGTATTAACCCCAACAACCCGTTTCAAGAAAAATCTGCACATAAACCAATAAAAAGCAGACATCTAACCATGTGACGTGATGACAGTTGGTGCAGTCAGTAGGTAGGGCCTAAAGGATAATATAGCACGTAAAGGATAATGTAGCACATAAAGGATAATATAGCACGTCGTTACAATCAATTAACGCCTAAGAATCAAAAATCACAATTTTCTCTCAAGGCTTAACACATGTCTTGTCTTGTCCATAAAATTACTTTCGATCTTGAAGCTCAAGTACCTGAAGTTGAAAATAGATTGAATACCAACGAACAATTATTCAATCCGAAGTTTACTGTTGAAGAAAGGTCCGCGTTAACTACGGCAATCGGAAATCGCATAAATTTGACAGTTTTGTTCGATTGAAACCGATAATAATTAAATACGTTTGGTAGTTTGTAACGTCGTCCGAGAGGTCTCGGCAAGTTCGTCGAGTCAATTGGCGAACATAGCCGATGATGGATGATTCCCCATACAAAATAATATTGATAGAATTTTGTAATCAGTCGTCAACGACTAATCGTCAAATAAAAGAGGTGACTTCCGAGGTACCCCATTTGTTTGTGTTTAATAGGTTACATAATATATGTCAATAGTTTAATACGAGTATTTTGTTTGTTTTTATTTTATTTAGGTGCGCGATAATCTGGTGCTGGGCAGCAATGTCCAGCTGCGAGCTGGTGCTGAATGAGTGTGTCCATAGAAGCTGCTCAAGATTGACCAGTAGTGGGCTAGTGTTGGGCAAGATTTCTAGCAGTTAGCTGGTGCTGGGCAAGATTTCCAGCAGTGGGCTGGTGATGGGCAAGAATGTTCAGCAGTGGGCTGGTGCTGGGCATGACTCCCAGCAGTGAGATTGTGCTTGTCCAGCAACGGGCCGGTGCTGGGCAAGATTCCCAACGGTAAGTTGGTGCTGGGCAAGATTATCTAGCAGTGGGCTAGTGCTGAGCGAAAGTGCCAAGCAGTGTACAGGTACTCACCCAGTACCAGCTGGTACTGGGTGAGTTTGCCCAGCAGTGGGGTTGAAGATGATTGGCTTATAAAAGAAGTTTTAGTGAATTCTTAATAATTTTATTTATCGTATTAGAAGAGGAAAGCAGTAAGTACAGTCAAAAGAGCTTAAAAAATATAAACTTATTATATTTATCCTTTATCATTGATACCTTTATCATACTATAACGATCCAATCGAAATCAAGAAGTTACAGAATTCGATTTTTATTAACGAGTTATCGGGTTTGATTCGACAAGTTCTGAAAACAATACATTCGACTTCCGTGAAAGCAACATTGTTTCAATAGCTTTATTCGTTCGGGAAATAATGTAAACCAGTTTTAAAGTACCCTTTTTATTTTTAATTAAAATTTTGGGTAAATATTTTAGTTATGGCATTATCCGCAACCTTTACTCTTATACTCTGTATTGAGATGAAAGTTGACAGGTTTTTTTAAAGCAAATAACATCGGTTCATAAAATAAAAGGCATCGGTTCATTAAATCTTGTCACCAACGCTCCATTCATTCATTTTATTTTAAAAGGATTACTGAGCTAACAAGCGTTGAATAATTTATCACGATTAGTTTGATAGTTTAGAAATCCAAGTATATTAATAATAAACCCCAATAAACATTTTTTAACTATTTTCTCCGCAGTCTTCAACGAAATGCACGTGTATTTTAGATTGTAAGAGACTGGTGGCTAAACTGAGCCTGTATTTCAGACCAACAGAGCTCTCTTCACATGGGATGGTACACTAAGATCAGCAAATGGTTAAAATGTTTGTTCGCGAATTCTAAACGGCTCTAATCAAATCTGTCTAGATTTTCTAATGCTCAAATAAAGTGGAGAGTTTAAGATTTTACTTTTTTGTACATATAAAGTTGATACAAAACAAGACTTCGTTATCTAATAAGTAAATTCTTACCTTTGCCAGAGCCACAGAAGGGAAAGTGTCCCATGCTAAGTCGGTGTCTTCTCCAGTCTGCCCTCTTCTTTGACCTCTGAGAATCCTGGCCGCAGTAGCTGTGGTCAAACTCATGCCGTCGCCAACCACCAATATGATGTTCCTTTAAAAAATATGATGATTAAACTTACAATAGATGGTGTTATTTAACACTGGTAATAGATGGTGTTATTTAACACACTTATAAGTCGCAGTGTGCGACTTATAAGTGTTACGACGGGTGTTTTTAAAGCTCGAAAACTTTTTTCCTGTTATTGTTATTCGTAGCGGTTTCGAGTAAATTGGCGTGTTGTTTGTACCTTCTATTATAATGTAAGTTCTACAAGACATAGGTAGAGATAGATAGAGAGAGAGAGAGAGAGAGAGAGAGAGAGATAGATAGAGAGGGAGATAGATAGAAACACTTTATTTTGCATTATTTCTTACAAGCTACAACACATACACGAACAGCAAAATAGGCGGCCTTATCTCCGTAGGCGATCTCTACCAGAACGGTGTCTCTGAACGGTGGTCAGAACATAAATATATAATAACAAAATAATAATAATATAACGAGATTTAAAACAAAATAAAATATAAAATAAGTACCAAAAATGATAATAAATAATAATAAAATACGAAAAAAAAAACAATTTTTAAAGACAAACACATCAATGACCTGTGGGGAGGGGGTGTCGGAGCTGAAGGAAATGTTGCTTTACGCTTACATTAAAAGTTGAAACAGATTGTTTGCGCCTAATAGCGGAAGGCAGGCTATTCCAAAGACGAATAGCCTGTACAGTAAAGGACTGACCAAAAATTGAGTGAAATGTAAGGGGCATTGTTAGACTAATGACTAAGCTATCAGAGGATCGAGTGTTCACATTATGAGAAGAATGAAGAAATTTAAACTGTTCTTTGAGGTACATATTTATGCTTTGAACTCTTGTATTCAATGCAGAAAGTGTGTGGCCGAAAATAAGACATAATCTAGTTGCAATATATGATTTCGGTGAAAGGACATTTATCTATTTTATGTATGGTTCCTAGTATTATATGCAGAAGACTGTCAACAGTCAATTATTTGTGAATAGTACCGTTCAATTTGAATGTTGTTAAATTTGAAAAAAATACGATAAGTATTGTTAATTTTATATATTCAGGAAGATAATTAAAAGGCAAATAAACTACATTTATGAAAGTATTTTTGTAATTTTCTAGAGACACAAATATATAAATGAGAATAAACAGTTATTAAAATAAATTAAGAAAGACTGGCATACTAATATATATGTATTTTTTATTTATTTATTTGTACTCTGGCAACTTAGGCCTTTATGCATACTTTATAAGCTTACATACATATATAAAATACAATTCATATACAATACAAAATACAATCAAACTGACATCACCAGTGGTGATAGATTTATAAATATGACTAAACAGAACGATCCTTTGCTAGCAGTTCTGTGCATAAGACGCCTTTGGATAATTATAGTGCTTTAGAATCTTCAATAAGATAGCGATCGTTTCTAGTTTGTAGCTTAGTTCCCGAAACTTTTTTTCTATCACATCACAGTCATATCGTCTGCCAACTGACGCTGCCAAAAACGAAAGAATATCTCAATTGTTATACGTATTATGTAACGCTGTTACGGACATGTGTATCTAAATTCTTTTCAAAGGGGTTTCAAATACAACAAAAGCATAAAAACTTCTGCTTTGTTGAGCCACAATATTATTTCTAAAACTTTTCTCTTATCGTGAACCACTTAATCCCTAATGATACCATGATACCTTATCTGAAATTAATCCGGTCTAACAACAAATTACTGCAGATTGTATTTGTTACAAAATGTTTTCCAGCAAAGAAATTTGCATCCCCATAAAATTGAGTAGAAAGCTTTATTTTGTGTGTTTAATGGAAGTGTTTCGTTATAGTTTCAGTTTTCTAATGAATTGTGCTTTCATCTTTAATCCTTTCTATTATTGAAAGAATAATAACAGTAATTAATACACAGTATATAAAGGATACCAATCTGCACTGGGCCAGCGTGGTTGACTAAGGCCTAATCACCCTAATATAGGGTAGGCTCGAGCCCCTCGGTGGGGACGTATATGGGCTGTGATGATGATGATGATGATATAAAGGATTAAAATAAAATGCTTATGAATTGTATTGTGTAAAAATTCTGCACTTAATATGATAATTTAGTGAACTAGATTAAAAACCTCGAAATTAATAAACTTTCATACGAATGAATACATTTGTACGCTCAGAGCACAGAGACTTATGCATAGGCACGTGTCTTTAATAGAATTATAATTTATTTTATAAATTCGCATTAGATTTTACAATTACACCAATATCAATAGCAAAAGGGTTTATTTTTAGAATTAAATATACTCTAAATTTCCTAAAAGATCAAAAGAATATTTATAATATATTTAATACTCTAAATATTCTTTTGATCTCTTAGGAAAACACTTCACTTAACAATTTTTTGTGAATTGTACTAAAATTTATTTTTACGATATTTTCAACAACATACTTTCCGTTCTACCTCTTTCAGCTACACATCATGCTTCTCACTCCTCGCCTTCCCTACTTGATTTAATAATTGTCTCTCAACCTAATAAAGTTTCCGCACATGGTCAAATCACTTCTTGTTTCTCATAGCATGACCTTATCTATCTCATATAAAGTAAAACCACCTAAACTGTCTCCTAAGTTTCTTCTTCTTCGCAGTTTTAAAAGCATGAATGTGGAGTTGCTTAAGGATGAGGCTCGTTGTATGGATTGGTCCTCTGTTTACAATAGTGGCGACATTGATGACATGGTCTGTAATTTCAACTCTAAGATCTTAAGTTTATATGATCGTCATGCACCTATTAAATGGGTAAAAATTAAGCATGCTCCTAATCCTTGGATGGATGATAATATTAAAAAGACCATGGCAATGAGGGACAGAGCCAAGAGAAGGTTTAAAAAGCAACCATCTGACCGTAGCCTTGCGCGTTATAAAATGCTCCGCAACCGCTGCAATCGGCTATGCAGAGATGCAAAGAAACGGTACTTTAGTGATGGCATCCAATACCGTAATCCTGGTCAAGTCTGGAGATTCCTTAAGTCTCAAGGTATTGGTAAGTCTTGTGCACATTCTGAAGTTGCTGTAGACGTGAACAGTCTCAATAGTCACTTTATAAAGTTACCTTTCTCTCTTGATCTTATCACAAAATCTAACACTCTTTCTGCTCTTTCTTCCCAGTCTTTACCATCTTGTTCTTCTTTCTCTTTCACAGCGGTCACTGAGGAGGAAGTTAAAAAACATATTTTATCTATCTCATCCCCAGCTAAGGGAGAGGATAACATGTGTTCTCGCATGATTATAGGATTATTGGATGAACTCCTGCCAATTATAACTTTTATTTTTTATTTCTCTCTGCAAACATGTTCTTACCCCGCTGTATGGAAGAGAGCACACGTTATCCCGCTTCCTAAAACTCCGAATCCTAGTTCCTTATCTGAATACTGTCCTATATCTATACTCCCGTTCTTGTCCAAGGTCATTGAGCATATCGTTCACAAACAACTTTCCTCATACCTTTCTAAGAATGCTATGCTTAATATGTTCCAGTCCGGTTTCCGTCCTGGCCACAGTACGGTGTCTGCACTTGTAAAAGTCTCTGATGATATTCGTCAGGCTTTGGATGACAAGCTACTTACAATCCTCATTCTTCTCGATTTCAGCAGTGCTTTTAATTGTGTTGATTTCGATATTCTTCTCAGCACCCTCCGCTCCCTTAATGTTTCCTCCTCAGTGATTGCTTGGTTCGACTCTTATTTGCGCGACAGAAGTCAATGTATTACTCTCGATAATTCTTTTTCCGATTGGTGTCCACTTTCTGCTGGAGTACCCCAGGGAGCTGTTCTTTCTCCTCTTCTGTTTTCAGTGTTTATTAATACTATCACAAATTCTTTATCCTCCAAATTTCATCTATACGCGGACGACTTGCAATTATATAAACACTTCTCTGTATCTGATACCGTAAGTGCAATCGATAGTATTAATCGTGACCTTAACATTATATACGAATGGGTCAGCAGCCATGGGCTGCTGATCAACCCTTCTAAGTCACAGGCAATTATTATTGGGAGTAGGTTTACAAGGGATCAAATTGATTTTTCCAGTGTTCCGCATGTATGTCTCAACTCGTCAATTATTCCTTATGTTGATAGCGCTAAAAACCTCGGTGTAATTTTTGATAAACATCTTTCCTGGAGTAAACACGTGGATCTCATTTCTAAGAAAGTACATTTTTCTTTTCATACCCTTAAGCGACTCCAATATTTTTTGCCTATTATTGATTACGCCGATGCATGTTTTTTGGATGCAAATGAGGATCTCCTAAATAAATTGGAACGATTGCAAAATTTGTGCATAAGATTCATTTTCGGCCTCCGTAAATTCGACCATGTCTCCAAATTTCGATCCCTATTGAAGTGGCTCCCGATAAGACAGCGCAGAAACTACCACGTTCTCTTGTCTACTTTTCAATGTTCTGCCATAAGAATAACTAATAATACGAGTATAGAAGC
Organism: Schoenobius gigantellus; assembly: GCA_963935595.1. NCBI lineage: Eukaryota > Metazoa > Arthropoda > Insecta > Lepidoptera > Crambidae > Schoenobius > Schoenobius gigantellus. The sequence continues at coordinate 22,075,056 of OZ012553.1, read as the reverse complement.
GAATCTCCTTTGTGGGTGCGCCAAATGCCGCTATTTGCATACCTACAGCGCCCTTCCCCCTGTAACGCCCCGCAGTAGTCTGCGGACGCCGCTAGGGTCACCACATGGACATATGGTTACCACTACAATATTTTTTATATAGGTACCTCCATATTTTACATTAAATAAGAAACTGAGCATACACCGAGTCTTATTGATTTTGTACTTCAAGTGTAGCGAGCGAGCGACTATCTTTAGCAATAGTACGCACATTTTTAGTTTTTTTTGATTCCGTAATTATAAGAACCTGCCTATTTTTGATTAATTGAGCTTAATCCCTACACTTCGAGAACAAAATAATTAAAATGTTTCGAATTTCGATGTACAAAAATGGTTTGTAATTTAGGTATCGTACCTACGTTTATAGTCCAAGAGCTGAAGTTATGAATGTACTAATGGATAAAACCTAAGCTCACTTTTTACTATCAGACCAACATTTTCACTTGAAAAAAATCTGATGTTTCATAATTGTAATCAAGTATTGATTGTATTAAAATTTTATATGGAAAAGTGACAAAGGCCGATAAAAATATATATAGCAGTACCAAAGTTTCTCATAATTCAAATTATTCCCGACTTGACAAAAAAAATCCCATACTTACAGTTTCAAAATTGCATGACAATGACAGCTTTAGAAACTCGATACATTATATTGTATTAGCTTTGACATGTAATGAATATTACGAATAAAACTGTATCTGTATCTAGGGTAGGTATAATAAAAATAATTTTAAAGTCTTCAATCATTTTTATTTAAAAGGTTTCAATTCAACAGAAATATTTAGAAATGTCTGATATTTATAAAAGATGGCGTTTTTGTAGATGATTTGAAGTTTCGGTTATTCAACTTCAGCGCGTAGTAAATACGCATTCTTATGAAAAGCTTAATCAGGTAAAAACTTTAGATTTGGGGTTATTATGGCATTGTTTTTGCACCCATAAACGCAACAATAAGTCGGCTTCGCGGCGATTAGGTAGATAGCGGCGCGCGGGAAGGAGTCACGTGCGTGCGGTATGCGGTGCGCACCTTGACTGGCGATTCCGTTCAACGGAAATCAAACGGTAGGTAAATAACGTGGCCTTGAGCGCTCGACGGCCGGGAGTTTCGCTTCTATACTTGTATTATTAGTTATTCTTATGGTTCTGCATAATCCTTTGGCCCCGCAATACCTTAGAGAACGTTTTAGTTTTTTACGTTCTGCTGACAGGCTTAGTAGAACTCGATTACACACGCTTCTCCTTATTCCGAACCGAAGTACAAACACCTACTCTGAGTCATTTACTGTTTCTGCTGCACGCCTATGAAATCAGTTACCTGCCAACATTAGAGATTGTACTAAAATATCTGCTTTCAAGACATCTCTTAAGGATCATTATCTGAAACAATGTATCTAACGTACCATAATAGCCATCATATTAGACATATGTATTTTGTGTATATGTGTATGTACCTGTATATTATGTATTATTGTATAACAATTACAAGTATATATTTATATATATAATTATATTTTAATACAGTCTTATTTATATGCTATGTATTTTATTCAGTTATATTTATTTATATAATATCTATGTAAAAATTTTTGGTATGTATATTTAAGTATACACACAAAGTTTTACCCTTTAAAATCATCTGTCACCGACTCGGGTCTGCAGGAAGAAATTTCTAACAGAAATATGCAGTACCTTTTGCTCGTTGTTTTAAATGTATTTTCCCATATTGTATGTGTGTGCAATAATAAATAAATAAAATAAAATACTTCCCAAAAACGGAATGCTATCCATCTTTTACCTTTAACAATGGAAACCACGAAGAATTTCTGAAGCGCTATATTATAATGAAACGCAGCCCCGAGACATCTTTATGACACCCACCATCATTTACGTACGTGCGCTAAGTAACGAAAGTCATATCCATAAACTACATGATTGCAGCACCAGCACTCGTACGTCATAAGGAGTTAAAGTGAGTAATATGACGTGGAACTAATGGGACGCATTTTCATAATTTTTGACAGAAACGTATTTCTCACTTCTCATTTTGCTTTGCATATTATTTACATGTTTTATTTTGGGCATCTAATTAAACCAAAGACGTTGGTGCGCAGGATGTTGATGCGTAGCTACGAGTATTAGCAGTGGGTAAAGTCTGCTTTGGCTAAACAAAGTACACACAGCAACACGCTAGGCTTTACATGTTGACCTTGACACAGCCCTTATGTCCCTCGTAATAGCGGTGGCTTTCGTAATGCAAATGTAAAGCTTGACGTGTCGCTGGCTGAAGATCAATATCGAAACATTCTTTATTCAAATATGACTTGAGAGAATGCTCTTTTGAATCGTCCAATTTTTTTACCTTCCTACGATATTTTAAAGTCTCGGTTTCAAATCCTGCCCGAGTCGATAAGAGACAATAACAGTCTTCTCATATTGAAGGTACTCTCATCTTCTGGCTTCATAAGGCATCTTAAACAATGGTTCCTGCACCTGGGGCCCAATTCTGCTAATAAGTTACAGCCGAATCGAAACTAAACCGTTGCGATTGACCAATCGGAGCGCGTATATTGCCATGCAACTGTTCGATGACGTGATAATGGGGCACTATGATTCGTCGATCGCAAAGGTTCGATTCGGCTGTAACTTATTAGTAGAATTGGGCCTCTGATCTCGTTCCGGTTGTGTCAGCAAAAAAAATGCAATTAAGCGAATCGAAGAGAAACCACTGTCTGTACCAAATCAGACATTTAAATATATAATATCATTAATGTTTTTAAATAATTATTTTATAACTCATTTTTTCATTGAATAAATATAGCAGTTAGGTACAATCTCCACGAAGAGTCCTCGTTCCCGCATACATGACTCGATGTGATGGCAAACAAAGTTCATGGACATGACTCATTTTTAACACGCCATTCGAAGTGAAATTACTGGGTACCGTGACTTTACATCTGATGTCACAAGTTGGCAACGTACACTGTGGCTCTTGTGGGGGTTTCAGTTTTGCTGCGAATCTCACAGGAGCCGCATGTATTATAGGTGACTGTTACCATTTACCATCAGGTGGGCAGTTTGCTTGGGGGACCTTTCATTAGGCATAATGTTGTTTGTCATAAAGACGCTTGGCATAAATCACTAAGCATAATAATCGAAAAGCATAACATTAACGTCACATAATTATTTCATTGCATAATTTGTATAAGGCACAATTATCCAAAGGCATAATTTTATGAAGCATAATTAATGAAATCCCTAATTTCTTATGACATAATATTGGTAGTCCTAAAATGTTTTGCCATAATTTTAATTGTCATAATTAATGATATCTCCAATATTTTGGGGCATTTATTTATAATTAGAAATGATGTTATTTTAAAGGATATAATAATTTACTCTGTTTTACTTAACTTTTTATAATAACATTTCATATATTATTTTATTCAAATATGATACTCGAATCTTCTATATTTTCATTTGATATAATTTTTGCATAGTAAATATTATATTGATTTTTTTATTTGAAAAAGTAATTCATTCATGCTACTAGTGACAGAAACGAATCGCTGCAAAACCGACTCCACGTAGTCTTTTTTGTCCTACCCCTAGAGTGTTATTCAAACACGCGTAGGCGCGGAGGGGCGAGGCGGCCCGCGAGCTGAGGAGCAGGTAGTTTTAACGCTCGCCGCCGCGGCTGAGGATGGCCGGCAAAGCCGGCCAGCAATCCGAAGCTGCGGTGGTGAGCGAAAACCAATCTGCGACGATAAGCTCGCGTGGGACCGCCGGAGCCCCGCAGCGTCGGAGCCGTGACAGAAACCATGCATGTGCATGCTTGCTTGCGTGGTACATGCTTGCTTGCATTGTGCATACTTGTTTGCATGTTGCATGTTGGCTTGCATGTTGCATGCTTGCTTGCATGTTGTATGCATGCTTGCATGCATACTGCATGATACATTGCTGCATGCTTGCTTGCATGTTGCATGCATACTGCATGATACATTGCTACATGCTTGCGCGCAAGTTTATGCCTAGAGAAATTCTCCGTAATCGTATTGTTCTTTGTGATTAATATGCTAAACATTATTTATGCTTTGAAAAATTATGCGTCAAGTTGTTCTGTGTTTCGAGTTTATGGGTAACAACTTTAATACTTATAACAAATGATTTTCTGCCACACAATATTATGCTTATTACCATTCTGCTTCCTGATTATTATGCGTCTTGACGATTATTTCAATCGAAATTATGGAATATGATTTTATGACAATAATTTTTATGCCTAGAAATAGAGAGCCGTTTGCTTGTTTGCCAACTTATCGCAATAAAAAAAAGTACAGAGCAAACTTTCGTTTCTTTAATAATGAAAATCGATAGAACATTACGATGAAAATCAGAAGAAATCGACGCAGACGATGCTCTATGAGCACTCAATGTCTCATGAATGATTCAAAAATAGAGCTAATTCTGCTAATGAGCCAACGCTGAGCCGAATCTAATCCGTTGCGTTCGACCAATGAGAGCGCCACATTATCACGTCACGGTACAATCGAATGTCAATATGCGCTCCAACTGGCCGATCACAACGGGTTAGTTTCGATTCGATTATAACTTATTAGTAGAATTGGACCTATGGTCGGAGGGCCTTAGCGCGATCGTACACGACCGACAATCGGTGGTCGATTTTTTGCGACGGAAAATGAAACAAATTATGGAGTTCCATGTTGCAACAAACACGAACTACAAAAACTCGACCAAAAAAATCGTGAAACCCAGCCGACCCGGTTATCGGTCGGTATACAAAAATCGGTCACCGATAGTCGGTTGTGTGCGTTCGCTCTAAGGCCCGGGTAAGTATAAAATTCGGACAATTCAATAGTAGATTGTTCACCGCGAGAAGAATGTGACCGATTCTAGCGAGGGAGTATTTTGTGAGAGTACACAAACCTCCTGAGTAGGAATTGGGCTTTATCCTAATGGTATGGGTAAGGGTGGCGCTGATTGGTCTGACTGTCTACAACGCGGTAAGGAAATTGGCACTGTACGCCTATAAATACTGCCTAGTCATGATCATTAACTTGCGTAAACCAGTTTTGAAGAGTGCGAGATTAATAAAGCAGCTTTAAGTGGGAACGTGTTTTTTATTTAAAGAAAATAGCCCCCAGTAAGCCCCGAGTTCCAGGGTACTTCATCATCATCATCACAGCTCATATACGTTCCCACCGAGGGGCACAAGCCTACCCTAACTAGTTGTGTTAGGCTTTATACAAATTAGGCCACGCTGGCCCAGTGCGGATTGGTTGACTTCATAAACACCTTTGAATTACTTCGCAGGTGTATGCAGGTTTCCTCACGATGTTTTCCTTCACCGTAGGAGGGTCAGATAAATGTACAATGTACATATGAAATTCGTGAAACACTTTGGTACATGGCAGGATCGATCGCGGGTCTCCCGATTCTACTCGACTCTACTGTCCAGTGCCGAGGCCACGGCGCCACCGACCAGGGTGCTTAACTAGTACGAAATTATTATTAGATTTGTTTGTATGGGTGTCATCTCAATATCACTTTCGCTCCTAGAATTCGACATTTTGACTTTTAATACATAATAAACTCACGCGCATCAACAGGTTGAATGAAATGGAATTTAATGCAACGTTTCCTCACGCTAAAACACGTTAGAAATGCATTTTTATATGACTTGACCCTCCCGGTAAAACACGTTAGAAATTAATTTTCATATAACTTTTGCTCCCGATTATATTGGTCGTAGAAAAGCCTAACTTCCTCTTTAATTTCTGAGGGAATAAAGAATCTGTTCCGATCAGGTGTAATATAAAAGTACTTTTTAAATGGCCATCAGAGACCATTTTGATTTTGCACAAATTAAAAAAGCGAGCGAAAAGCGAGAAATGACACGTCATACCTTAATATGAGGTGTCCTTTCTATTAAAAGTTGATGATTTTCTCATTATAAAGTGTACAAGCAATTCAAAGCATGGTGTGAAGTTATGAACATAGCGATCCTACTCGCTACGTAATTCACGCACGAGACGGCTCGTTCAATTCTTGCTTGCGTAGGGCAAAGTTTCAATTGGATCACGAGCATGTTTACGAAGCATTTCGCTAAGTTGCGCCTTTAGACAAAAGCTACACGCTTATATTTTCGCAGTGATTCCGCAAAAAAAATATGATTAAGACATTAGCTTTTGCAACACAATTTTTTGGCAACTAATGTCATTTCCACACATTTTCATAAGTGCATCGCTTTTGTCTTGGGGGTCCGATTCGTAAAGTATCTAGACAGTCGCAAGGCAACCTCGGGATATCAATACCAAGCGTATCCCGATGTATTTAATAATAATAATACTCTTTATTTCACACAAAGACAAAGTACAAAAGAAAAAGAACAAAAGAAATCAAAACAGAAATGTTCCAATAGGCAGCCTTATTGCTAAAGAGCAATCTCTTCCAGACAACCTCGGAAGTTGGAAATATATACACAGGAGATTCAATCGGGGGAAGGGTGCAGAAGCTGGAATCGGAAATAAATGTGTGATAGGGAAAGGAAATCAGTGTCACGAAAGCAACTAAGGATTCATGGATAGGAAGTGATTGCGAACATGGTTTTCAAAAGACTCCAGCGTGCGCGCACATCGAATACTCTCTGGGAGTATTCGTACTTAGTACTCTCTCTTAAATTCATTGATATTGTTAAAAAAGTTGTAATTGATATAGGATCTTCCATAGAAACGAATAGATAAGAGTATAGAAGAGTACATTTTAATACTCACTTTGCAACGGGGTTCTTGTCAGAAGCGTACTGGAGTCGTTTCTGCAGGGTTTCTTGTGCTTGAGTATACCAATAGTGACGATCTGCGTGACACAAATGAAATATGATTATTTCATTAGGGACATTAAAAAGATTTAGAAATACACCTTATCTCTTTTAAATAGTTTTGTTTTTTATTTCAATAAGAAGGCGAGAATTATAGGCTTGTTTCAGACGCACTACAGACAGGACACGTATGCAGGCGCTAACTTGTATGAAAATTAATAAGAACTCACACGGATCTCATCTTGTCTTATTATTACTAACTAGCTGTGCCAGCGAACTACAATTCGCCGTATATTTTTTACCCGTTTTTGCAACATTCCCTCAGCTCCTATTAGTCGCAGCGTAATGTTATATAGCCTAAAGCCTTCCTCGATAAATGGACTATCCAACACAAAAAGAATTTTTCAATTTGAATCAGTAGTTCCTGAGATTAGCGCGTTCAAGCAAACAAACAAACAAACTCTTCAGCTTTATAATATTAGTATAGATTATCAACAACGTGGGTAAAGCCATCCACATCACAGCCACATAGCAACCACAACGCAACCCTAACAAGGACAGCCACAACAATATTTCCTCTTCGAATTCCATGAGTTCAGTTAAAGCCGATGTGAACTGCCTATCTGCACACTACTTAACTACATTGCAACTACTAGCGGTCACACGCACGGTTTGTAGTGACCGTAACGCAACTGCAAAAGGCTGCAGCGACACTATTCGCCGTAACCACGTGGTAACGTAACGATGTAGTGTGGTTATATCATGTTTGAAACAAACCAAGGCGCAAGGTCGTGCGTCGGCCCCGTCTAATCTCTTCCGTCCTTGATCTCGAGGATGGTCAAAAATGAGAAAGCCTGAACGCGACGAAGAAGACGAAGGCTCCAAGGAAGACGACCCACTGGTGGATCCATGCCATCGACGGAAGTAAGGGCGAAGAAGGCGACAATTCGTCAATGCTATAGATGGTAAGCAGACGCTTACGAGGTCATGGAAGTATCCGAAGGGGTTCCCACGACCTTGTCTGGTGGTGACTAGTCCCTTCTCGGCGTGTCCTTTTTATCTAATGATGGGGAGGATGCGGCGGTGATGGACCAGGGCGTATGTGTTGGATATTGTTTTGGGTTTTAGTCGGTAGGACGCGGTCTCTTGATGGCACTCTGACCCCTGTGGCCGCGGAGAGTCCGACATAACCTCGTGTTTTCCCAATCGCAAGGTATTCATAAAGCATTCTCAACTTTAAAAAAAGGATACAAGTCTTACAAGAATCACGTGTACTTAAAGGTGACAGTAACTACTTACCATCAGGTGAGCAACCGGACTGTTTGTCGCATTAATTGTATAAAGAAATGAAATAAGCTTACCAACTACTAAATATATGCATTGTATATACTCCTACGTTATCACAGGGTTGTTACTTCACTATTACTGAAAGCTTAGATATACTTTGACTTATTCTGTACCTTGAAGTAATCTATATTAAGTAAGATTTTCTTAAAAGGCCGAATTGTTGAATTGTCCGAAAAAATAAACAAATTACAGTTTTGGTAAATCGCATTACATAATTTTTTGCATGTATGCTAATGGTATATTACTTACATACTTGTGCTTGTATATGACTAAGGCACTGTACTAATTAAACCAAAAATAAATAAACTTATAATTTGGATATTCATCGAACAAAACGCCATAGTATATTCAAAATAATTAGAAATTAAACAATACTGAAGCTTGTAGCATTAAACTAACTGTGCTTATACTACGCTTTAATTAATAATACCTAAAACATTTTACCAGTTGCATAAATTTACCTATACGTACTGGTTACTGTATTGGAACAGGTTATGAAACAATTTCGCTTAAAACAAAGCCAATGTAAGTACAGATTAAAATAAGATCAGACACGTATCAAAGCTTTTATCGAAAGCGGCGTCGAGTTGATACTTTGAGAAAGTTACATAAAGGGTTGGTTTAATTAATGGAAATCAACATTAATTAGGTATATTGTGTAATGTGTACCTACACATTACTGTATGCGGTGAGACTTGGAGCTGTTAAGTTATGAGGATATAACGTTTTAAGATTTCTGGAATAAACTTTTTCATGTTGTATTACAAGGCTTCAGTGCAAGAAATTTACAACGATAAATGATATTCTGCGTGGTCCATTGGCCAGTGGGACTACGCGGAACCACATTTCCTCGTGGTCTTACCAATAGGGCAAAGTAGTAGGACCACGAGTAACGACCCAAATATACAGGATGTCCCAAAAAATAGTGTCAAGCGAAAGTCCAGAGTTAGAGCATCTCATGGAGTACCCGAATCACCCCCATGTATGTTCCGCGATTATTCGTAGTTTTAGAGTAATAATTTTTTTTCTGACTTTTTGAAAATTTCGATCTAAAAAACTTAAAAATTTTTAATAAAAAAAAGTTGAACATATTTTAATGTTTTTCTTTATGCCACTGAATTATCTTTAGTGCTTCTTTTATGTCTAAAATAATCAGCTTCGTAACTTTAGTGGAAATTTAGAAAACAGTAGTGTAAAATCAAAATTTGAATGTTAGTGAATAATTACTTAAAAATTCATCTTTAAATTAAAAATCTAAACAGGCGAATTCATGGTTTCTAAGTATGTGTAAAAACTTCTCTAGACTCTCTGCTTTCATAATAATTAAAAAAAAAAGTACTTAATAGAGCTACTTTGGCTTAAATCGGCCATCAAAGACAGCAAGGTGAAAATTTCATAAAACTCCACTTCTGAATAATTTATTTTTAATTCCAATTATTTATTAATAAACCAAAAATGATTGTAGAAAAGCTAAAAATTTATTATTTGAAGGTCAAAAATAACTGTTCCTGCTGCCATCTTTAATAACCTTTGAAGGTTTATTATAACTTAATAAATGAAACAACATTATTTTCAAAGTATTTATTATTCGATCGCTTAAAGAAAGATTTCAAAATGACGACCTTCGTGCTCAATACATATTCTACATCGTCTAAAAAAGTTTTCTTTTAAATTTATAAATGCAATTCTGTTGTTTTTATTGTTTCTTCCGCTTGTCTTAATTTTGTTCTTAACACTGTGACGTTTGTAATGTCCTTGGCGTATACTAATTCCTTGTAGTATCCCCAGACGAAAAAATCTATGGGGTTGAAGTCGGGGGACCGTGGCGGCCACGCAATGGGCCCTCCACGACCGATCCATCTGCCTGGAAATGTTTCAGACAAATGTTGTCTAACATTTCTAGCAAAATGGCATGGAGCGCCGTCGTTTTGAAAAATCATATTTCTCCGCGTTAATAGGTCTACATCTTCTAATAAGACGCCGAGATCACGTCGTAGAAATTGCAAGTAGGCCTCGCTGTTCAGTCGGTCCGGTAGTTCGAACGGACCAATCAGCTGTCCGTTTAGGATGCCTGACCACAAATTGATACTAAATTGTTCTTGGAAATTAGATTCCCTTGTAAGGTATGGATTTTCAATACTCCACGAATGGTAGTTATGCGCATTAAACACCCCACATCGCTTAAAATGTGATTCATCAGTCCATAGAATATGTTTATAGAAATTTTCGTTTTCAGCTTGTCTCCATAACATTTCCTGACAAAATGCCACCCTTCTCGGGTAGTCTGCGGGCTTGAGCTGCTGAACTTTCTGGATGTGATATGGGTGAAAACGCTCTTGATTAAGTATTCGATGTGCTTGTGATTTCGGAATTCCGATTTGTCGTTCTATTGTTCTTACACTAACTGATGGATCTCTCACCACTTCTTCGACCACTGATTGGACAGTATCTGGGTCACTCATTTCAGATGGGCGCCCCGATCTTCTACCTGGTAGGCGTCCTTCCATGTAAGAGTTATGTACTCTTAAAATCATGCGATGATCAGGCCAAGTTTCAGGCTGAGGTCCACCTCCATTTTGTACTTGCTGCCGGAACAACCTGGCTGCTTCAGAAGCATTTCCTCTTGCATATCCATAAAAGTAATGCATAAGAGCATATTCTTGCGATGAAAAAGACATCACAAAATGAAGAGCTCGAAAAGTCCGTTAAGAATGCCAAATTTGTCAAAATCCCGTATTCACACAAAACCAAATCGTAATCGCACTCAAGGTCCGTAAAGAAAGCAAAGTTCGTCAAATAATCACAAATGAGCGTATCGTACGTAAGGCGCAAACAAAAGCAGGCAAACGACTGGCACCAGAACACAATAGGCGCTCGGACTACACCCCCCGCCTCATCCCCTTGTCACAAAGAATAGCATTCCTCAGTTACAGTTATCCATTTCGCCAATGAGAGTGAGAGAGATAGCAATAATGCGGTCTCTTTCATATCCTCTCACTCGGGCAATTTTTTAGAACACTACAACTACAACCGATGTGATCCACGAGAAAAATATTTAAATATGGGTTTCATGTAGTTAATTTTTGCTAAATTGTAACTAATCTGAACCTTAGAAATTAATAAAAAGACCAGATATTTTTTTTATCATCTGATAGGAATTTGGTAAATTTTATGAAATTTTCACCTCGCTGTCTTTGATGGCCGATTTAAGCCAAAGTAGCCCTATTAAGTACTTCTTTTTTTAAATGATTATGAAAGCAGAGAGTCTAGAAAAGTTTTTACACATACTTAGAAACCATGAATTCCCCTGTTTAGATTTTTAATTTAAAGATGAATTTTTAAGTAATTATTCACTAACATTCAAATTTTGACTTTACACTACTGTTTTCTAAATGTCCACTAAAGTTACGAAGCTGATTATTTTAGACATAAAAGAAGCACTAAAGATGATTCAGTGGCAAAAAGAAAAACATTAAAATATGTTCTACTTTTTTTTATTTAAAATTTTTAAGTTCTTTGGATCAAAATTTTCAAAAAGTCAGAAAAAAAATTATTACTCTAAAACTACAAATAATCGCGGAACATACATGGGGGTGATTCGGGTACTCCAAGAGGTGCTCTAACTCTGGACTAACGCTTGACACTATTTTTTGGGACATCCTGTATGTACCCCACCGTGTCTTAGTGATTAGTCTTAGCACCGGGCTACAAATGGAGCCCTCGCGCTTACCATTTTCGTCAGGAAGTTGGCGATCAGCGGGCCGATATGGTAATCTGTCGCCTCCTTCTGCAGTGATGTTATCCCGCAGAGGCAGACTCAGGAGCGCGGGAAGAAAAGGCTCTTGCCGTGCTCTCAGGATTTGAACGAAAATTCTGAACGTGTAGTCATTGGAAACCCTTTTTTTAAATTTAGATCTATACAGGATTAATTTTGAGGTACCGGCAACCTCGCAAGATTAGATAGCTAGCATCATGAACTACAACGTTTGTTCTACGACTTTTGATAATTCGTTAGATTTTACTTTCATACTAAAATTAATATTCATTTAATATACCTCTAGAATGTTTTTAACTCTACGCGCACAGCGCACGAGCGTAGCGTTGTCTTCCGTCGTCGTTTATAAATAAAACATAGACTTATCAGTGTCACGACAGTGCATTATAAACTTGAAATTTGATTTTTGTTCAATGTGTTGAGTTATCTTAAAACTCGTAACACAAACGTTGTAGTTAATGTTAGCTATCTAATCCTGCGAGGTTGCCGGTATCTCAAGATTAACCCTGTATATATAGAATATTTGAACATTCGCTAAAACTGAAGGCCCGTAGTAGCAGGCGTATGATTTAAAGAAAACAAATTTCTCACCGTAAGTTTCCTTCACTTCAGCTTTCTGCGGCGCTGGTGATAGCACCCCTGTGCCGAACGTGGTCATCACTATCATGACACAGCACCAGCCAATCATGGTTCACAAGCCGCATGTCCTAAATCACTCACTTGTCAGCGGTATCAGCTACGCGTCACTTTAACTTGCGCAGCATTTTTGTTTTCTGCGTTCATTTTGATAAAATTAAAACCTATAATTTATCACTCAATGATAAAGCCGCGCGTGTCAATTTTTCTCTTCCTTTATGATTAACGTAACACTTAAAATGTTTTAAAATAAATTTGTAACGCGTTCGATTCTTTGTAGTACATCATGGCAACTATTTCACTGTTTTTAAATACAGGTAACGTTGTGTTTACTTCTGACATTCACTATGAAAATACCTGAAACAACGAAAAAGGAGATATTATAAGCTGAACAAAAGCTATACACAAAACATTAAGAAGAAGGTGGAATCCGCTTATAGACTATACAGTGTACATAATATATTATGCTGTTGGTTGAAGCCATAATAAAAAAACCAACTAAGCCTTATACATCAACTCATACTCATCTTACCATGAAACTACTGATAATTACATGCTGCTTTAGAATAAAAGGTATATACAGTAGGTAGGGTCGCCATCTCTAAAATTTGGCAACCAGGACAAGACGCGTGAAAACCCCGAATTTAAGAGCCCAAAACCCGGACATGTCAACAGGTTTTTTTAAACATAATTAGTATAATAAAAATAAAAACCGACGTCAAAAACACTGAAAAGTTAAAAATAATATAAGAATAGGTACAGACATCACACTTCTATATTGAAGTCGGTGCCAAATGATGATCTCCTAAAGTCTTAAAATTTGGCACCAACTTCAATATAGAAGTGTGATGTCTGTACCTATTCTTATATTATTTTTTACTTTTCAGTGTTTTTGAAGTCGGTTTTTATTTTTGTAAAATATTTTTATTTTTAACTTTTTAGTGAATGAAATCTTTTTAGTGAAAGAAACCCTCTTTTGTTTCCCTCGATTTTCATGGGATCCCATCATCAAATCCTGACTTTGACGTGACCTAGGGACCACCCTAGGAGTATACTCTATCGAATACAAAAAAAAATCGGTCCACAAATGGCGGAGTAATCGCGTAACATACACACAAAACACGTTGGAAACACCTTAAAATTTAAGGGTTTTCCTCGATTTTCATGGGATCCCATCATCAGATCCTGACTTTGGTGCCCATGGGACCACCCTTGGAGTATACTCTATCGAACACAAAAAGAATTTTGAAAATCGATCCACAACTGGCGGCGTAAACGCGTAACATACACACAAAAAAAAACATACGCATCGAATTGAGAACCTCCTCCTTTTTTGAAGTCGGTTAAAAAACAGTTGAAAATGTCATAAATCACCTTTTCATTTATTTCGTAAATTTGGTCATATTTTATCATCATTTTAAATGTACCTAACAAAACAGAATCTTATTAAAGTTTGTTACACATTGTTTTAATAATCAGTTAAGTGAATTTTGCGAGTCGGACCCGGACTACAAATCAAGCTCCGTCCGGATGCTCCCTGGATGCCCTCTAAACTAGGACAAGTCCGGGGAAACCCGGACGGATGGCAACCCTAAGTAGACGACACGACAAGCTTTAAATTTTTACTACGAAAACCGCCCCTATTATGAGCGACATAAGAGCGGTCCAAAGAGGATAATTTGACGCGGCGCTCACACGTACTAAAATATTGAGCAAGTCTTTGGTTTAATATTAATTTTCGTACCACCTGCTCAAAAATAACATTAACCTATGTATCCTGTAAACCCAACATAAAGTATAATATAGAGCCTAGCTCTAAGAAGCAGGAATTGAATATTGTACTGAATTCCTTACGTTCCCTGGGGATTGAATTAATTTGTATTTGAAAATGTTTTTTTTTACATACGACAGGGAAGCTCTTGGCCTTCATCTCACCTGATAGTAAGTACTAAAATTTTGATGAAAATCCATATTATTTTATTTATTAAGCGAAAAATGTAGATATTGAATCAACAACATAATATGCTTAAAAATCCGCGAAGACACTAAAATAAAATCGAACAAAAATTTTATCTCGCGATGTTGCTTACATTTGTAAGTTTACTTTTACAAGTTAAGAAGCAAACGGATTTAAGCACATTTAATATTAAATTAATATCATTTTGAATTAATGCTAATAATGTGCTCGCAGAAGGTGCGAAAAGTATTTTCCTGGCGGATAAAGCAGTCTTGGTTCTAGTATTAAGTCCCTAGGTACGCTTAGGATTTGCTGCTCTCGAGACTTAAGCAGAGAATCCTTCGTTACCTTTGATTCAATTCTACACCCGCATAACCATAAGACACTGCTTTATTTCCTTGGTTAATAATCTACTATTAATCAACTATCTGAAATTTATTTCAAAGCGATTTCTTGATTTTTAACAATCATCAGTCGTTATTCCATTCCATCGCTGGATTGATGATAGCGTACATCATTATGGCATAAATTATCCTCTCAGTCACAATGCTCCCACCATCCCATTACTGGGCATAGTTTTCTTCCCCGAGAAAGGTGGTTTGGACAACTCCCACCACGCTAGCCTGGTGCGCATTAGTGAGGATTTGGGGAGCACCAGGCCCTCGTCGGTTGATGTGTAGGAAGCCCGCGAACATCTTGGGTTAGACTTAGATCCATTAGATGTTATTAAGAGTATCTTTCACTCCTGCTAGACTAACTAGTCTACATATTTTCTGTACTTGTCTCTAGGTCAGGGCCTGACAAGGACTAATATTTACAACTTTCCGCCTGCTGTGTCCTTCCCATGTTATTTTTTTCATAGGGAGAAATGTATTACAAAAGTGAATAAATATTGACTAAATTAATCTATCTACCTATCTATATCCACCAATATAGAGGGTGAGGCTTTCCATTAAATTTTTAGTCTTGTTTAGTTCTAAGAGCGTTTTACGCTAGAACTTTTGTGTACAAAATAGCCCAGAGCTTAATTAAGTTCTTAGTTTGGTTGTTCCTTGAGTTATGGTTATGCAAACATCGTCATAGTGGGTACTAACACTTTGTTGAAATATTAATCATACAGAGGAGTACGATCAATATTACTGAATGTTGTTTAATATAGAATGTTTGAATCTTTCAATATAGATTGAGTTGCATCTGTGCGCATTTCTGGGGAGGCCTATGTCCAACAGTAGGCGTCTCTTGACTGAAATGATGATGATGATGATGTGCGCATTTCGTCTGTGAATCGATGATAAGCCACCTAATAATTCCTTATGAATAAACTACTTATAAAAACAACATATGGGTATTTGTATTCAAAAAGTGTGATTGCAATGATAGTAAATAAATACAGCAAAACATAAAACATACTGTATATTTATATCAGGAAATATGTTTAAAAAAGGATGTTCTCGTTTCTGAGTGATGTTCAGAGAAATTATCAACAACGAATGCTATGCCAGACCTTTCTAATCTAATTGAACATAAACCTTATCAACCATGGTTCAAGTGCCATTCAGCTGTTATTGTTATGTTTTCACGAATAGAACCGTCTCATCCTTTTCTTATTCAAATTATCGTACCCAAGAATCCTCGGTAAACTTTGTAAGATACGATAAAGTGTTTTTATACGACGCAACAAAAGAATAGGTACGACAGTGCCAAGTCATTTCCACTGTCTAAATTGTATACAAATGTAACGTGTAGGTACACTTCGAGTATACGTCGAGGACGTGTTGAGAGAAACAAAGAGTTATTTGTATTTCCTCCTTTATTCAAACTTTCCTCGATTTTCACCATAAAAACGAGGGTTATTCCCCATTTTTATTACACGTTGCAATATTATAACGTTCTATACAAAAATAAGGCAAGTCGAACCTAATAGAAGAGAACACCGATAAAGCCAGTCATCATCATCATCATCATCACAGCTCATATACGTCCCCACCGAGGGGCTCGAGCCTACCCTATGTTAGGGTGATTAGGCCTTAGTCAACCACGCTGGCCCAATGCGGATTGGTCGACTTCACATACACCATTGAATCTCTTCGCAGATGTATGCAGGTTTCCTCACGATGTTTTCCTTCACCGTACGTACGGTGATAAAGCCAGTGAGGTGCCCAAATATGTTCGAAGATTATCGTAAATTATTGCTCGGTCAAAGTTCACCCTTTACGAAGATAGGCATCATGAATTTATACGTTCTAATATTAGTTTCACAACAATGTTGTCCTGTCCCCTTTGTTTAACGAAGTGAGGGGAAGTCGGAATTATTTTCGCGGCTATAAATCTATCTGGCAGAAATCAAAACAGGTTCCGAGGTCGCCTTGAGCGTATCCTCTGAAATGATATAAGGGCGATGCTTAACAAGATGGACCCTTTTCAGGGCAAACAATTACGATAATAACACCGTGCCCTGTAACCCAAACTAAAGATAATGTAGTTAACTTAGACCCTGCGTCTTATTTGCACTGCGCAGTGGTAAAGTGACATGATAATTTATCATGATTTTAAACAACGTGTCGATGACAGCTAAAAGTAAGCTTTGAAAAGGTGAATTTAGTATTTGGTTTGTCATTGGATCTTAATACAATGTTCGTGGAATTTGGTATTACACATTATTTAACAGTATAATAATCGTGCACGTATGTATCAAACTCTTAAAAGACGGCTTCGTATATTAAGAATTACACTTTTTAAAAAAAATCAATTTTTTGTGATATATGGCGGAGGTGTAGTTCATTTTGTTCATACAGTTTAGAATTTACGTAAATAACTTTAGACACAATTATTTAAAAGTAATAAAATAAATATGTATTGCAGACCTTGGGAACAAGCTTCAAGCATTCATTAAATGTTAGTAAAAAAAATTCTTTTTTTATTAGAAATCAGTAGTGGTAGTTATATTAAACGCTTAAAATTGATTCTAAATGAACGAAATTGTATAAATATTTAAGCTTTTTACGAAATTGTAAAAATTAAAAGCTACAGTTAATCCTTTGAAAGCGATATTTCAAGAATATCCGGTGCCTTGAAGCTAATGCTTCTCACATTTTAAATCCGACACGAAAGAGCTAATGCTAAATGCAGTCGATTCGGTTGCTCCAGATATCAATAATATTGTGTATCTTGCAAATACGTGGAGAAGGGGATGAATTAGCAAATCACCCTATTAATTCACCTGACAAAGTATTTGTGTTATATTTAACTCTACATAAGAACATCCCTTGTAGCGGATTTGTCAATATTCCCACAAGAGATTTTATATTCAGCACGCAAAAGCCATTCGTACATTTTCAGTTACCTAAACGATTTTACATGAGTCAGGAAGATATCTCAATATGTAAGCTCACGTAGATTTCTGATTCAGTGAGATTGAGTATTCTCAACCTATTAAACTACTTACTACCTACTTAAGAAGGTATGTATTTTGGAATATTCAATCAATAGAGGGATGAAATTGGATATTGAATACTTAGCTAACAGATGATCAATAATTAATTTAATGCTATCAATTATTTTTCAGTATGTTGCTTAAAAATATTTTTTTGTATAATTAATATGTTGAAATACTTTAAATTAGGTAACAATCTAAAAATAACTTGCAAAGTAAACTCATCCTTAAAACAATAAACAAATCCTAATAAAACTAATTACTAAAAACTTTATCTAAAATGTTTACGTTATATAAAATTACTTAATTTGTTTTTTTTTGCTTACGTAAACTTAATGCATTATTTTAACAGTCAAATAATAAAATATTATACAGGGTGAATTTGAAGTCATTGGCATCCATTCAATCTTATATTGTACTCATATTGAGTAATATTTTTAAGCATACCTGATTCACACAGAACCTAAGAAAAATTATTTACAAAATAAATGATAAATTAATAAAGTATCATATTGCTTTGAGATAGTGTAATGCGTAGTAGGTACGATATCAAAGCGTCGATGCCTACGCGACGTAAGCCCGCCCGCCCGATCAGCGCGGGGCGGCGCGGGCTTTTGACGGTTGACCTCACATAACCCGCCCGCGCACAGCTGATCTACGAGTAGGTAGTAATAACGATCGATAATAAATTCTTTCAACTTTCCCTTCATACTTTTCCGGCTTAGGACGGTCAAAACTACGGCAACGGGCAACCAAAATAAAAATAAACTGGTACGCAACATTAAATAATAATAGTCACTCAAAAACCGCTCGGTGGGAACGTATATGAGCTGTGATGATGATGATGAGGTAATTATGTAAGGTTTCTTTATAGGTAAGTATTTAAGTTATGTAATATGCCTTAGTTTTGGCGTATTTAAAAAGTTGAAATCAACATATTTACAATAATTGGTTAAAGAATCACGTATTTACAATAATTTAGTTAATTGAGGGAACTTACACACAGGGACTGTTTACCGGTATGAATACGAGTATAACATTTATCTGTATGACGTCATTTAAATAAATTTCGGTAGTAGTTGATTTCAGTACAGAAATTATTTTTCTGTACTTAAATTTTTTTGTACTTTAATCATAATTGTACAGATATCATTTAACTCTTATTATTTAAAATACTGAAATAAAATCAAACCATAATGGGTGGGACGAGGGCGGTCCTTTACGTTAGTTCATCTTCACGTGTCTTCGTGCCTTTCACAATTTGTGTGGTTAATGACACGTATTTCTTGCTTTATTGGTTTGTATATACCGACGAGTACATAAAATTGCAATACAATTATATTTTTAAAATGGAGGAAGATAAACACCAGCGGTTAAAGGAGTGCATACGTCACGATTTTAATTGTTTAGGACAATGACGAGATATTTAGGAAAATGATAATGCTCATGAGTCTAGTTTTATACTTATAGAATACGCAGCTAAATGAAAATAAAAAGAATTTAGTATCTAGGTAATAATTTTATTTGGTTTAAAGTATCACAATGAACGTCAAAATATTAATATAAGTCGAACTTTTTAGACTTTTATAAACCTAATTGCTTTATTCAGATCTTAATAAAAGTTAATCGTGGTAGGATTGTCGTGTAGGATTGATTTTTTGTTATACATTAACAAATGTATAACAAAAAACCAGTTTACCTTGATTCTCAATAATATATATTATTATTATAATTTTATATTGAGGTCTTATACAAATCATCCGTTATAACCAAAAAAACTAAACGTAGTCATTTCTTTCAAAATTTCATTTCCATAATTAGAAATCTTACTAATTTTTTACTCAATATGATCCTCGTTTATAAAAGAATATGCAGTCATAACAACTGTGATATGATATGATCAAAATAATGGTAAACATAAGTACCGTTTTTGTGTATAGGTATATGTTATTTTTTGTAATATATTTTATCTTGTCTGCACATTCTACGCTGTTCGCATATTGCAAATAAAAATTTATTTTTTATCTCAATATGCTTATGCTTTTCTAATTGGTTTCTCTTATCAGAGCACATGTATTTGATTGTGAACTTAATGAGCCTACATTTTGATTCTGTAAATTTATTACTCTGTTAGGAAATTAAGTACCTAGATTTTGTAGTCGCTTTTTTTTTTGCTTGTGTCATTTTTTTTTCTTATTAACAGTTGTATTCTTCTTTGTTTCTTTATATTGAATAGCTGCACTTTTTACTTTTAAAGGATCCTTCTTTATTAACTAAGTTGCTATCCTAAGAATTACCCGCACCTTGCTCACTAGCAACTGCTTTTACTTTAACTGCTTTGAATGTTGATTGTTTTCCTTTTCTCATTGTATGTTCCCCTAATAGAAAATTATCACTATTATACTTTGTTAACTACTTATAACACTTAATCTTATCCCACGCTAGGCGGGGTTAGTACGCTATATTTTTTTCTCCCACTAACTTCTGTTATTCGTCATACTTACATTTACTCCTTTTACTTCATATCATTCCATCCATTTCTTCACGCATTGTATTCATTTATTCTTTAGTCTCCTACCTGCACATCCATTTACGTTCATATTCACTATCTTCATTTACATGGCATTTTTTCCTCCTCAACCCAAACCATCTTAACCACTCCTAATCTTTTCTGTATTCGGCGCAACTTTCAAACTTCCTATAAGTAATATCCTCATTTCGTACTTTATTTCTTGTCACCCCTATGTCCATCTTAGTATTCGCATTTCATTAACATGCACTCTTTTTTATCCTTCTTTTCCATTACTTACGTATAATAGTTACCTATCGTATAAATACAATCTAATAAATGAACTAGCTGAAGAAATTATTTATTTGTTGAATTCCCCTTTCACTTTTTGCGTTGCTCTCATATTGCGCGAGGGCTTTTTGCTGAATTATTTTCTTCTTTCTTTTTTAATTATTTCTGTCTCTTTTTTCTTTTTCTACAGTTAGCAATTCAGGATCATTTTTCCCTCAGGACAATAACTTATTGTTCTGAGATTTTTTATTTCTGCGTACCGTCACCTTTGTCATAGGTTTTCAAAATCAAATCAAAATATTCTTTATTCGAATATGACTTCATAGAAAGCGCTTTCGAATCGGTCATTTAAAATCATAATCCATTTGATACCAATTTCCAAATTCACCATTTAAACACAAGAAATGACAATAAACTTACCTTTCCGACGTACAGGCTTTAAAAACTAAATGCTCGTTTATGGGGAAATGTATAACTTTTTATAATAATATTCCATAAAGTGTTACTGATTTGCATTTCATAAGTTTAAAGCGCATGTAAAAATACTCATAAATTGAGCAAAGGTTATTAATTACTTATTATAAAGTCAACGATTATTAGAATGATGCTAATGCCTGGTGTTAATTTGTAGATATTATTAGTTTTATTGTTAAGAATTGTTGTATATTAACTATTTATGTAAACAAATATTGCTGTGTGTGGTATTGATACACCTTTTTGTAAATGTTGGTACATTTCTGATGTAGCAGTTAAGTTCCTTGCGTCCATTCTGTTTATCAGCTAAAAGATGTCCTGAATGGGTATTCAGGATATCTTTGACTGTTGAATGGGTATTGAGGACATTCTATACTAGTAGTATTCCATATGACATGACACTGTGAAAATAACTAAAGTAAATCAATCTTGCCGTTTCAACATCAGTAAGTTGTCTTGTTTTTTACTGCATTTGCTGCAGAACTAAGTCTGTTTGCATAGGACTCAATATGTGGATCCCATTGCAACCTTGAATCTAGTGTAATTCCCAAAAAATTGTAAAGTCGATGAATTCAACAACTTAATTATTCATTTCTACAATAGTATCCACTTTCCTTACATTTGGCAATGAGAACTTAATACATTTAGTTTTATTTGAGTTTAATGATAAATTATTCATTGTGAACCAATGCAATACTCTAGAGAGAGTACTATTTACAACGTCAATATTTTCGTTTCCTCTGTCAATCTTAAATATTAAAGAAGTATCATCTGCAAATAGTACTGTATCGCAAAGATTATAAGTGAAATGTGGGAGGTCATTTAATGTAAATTAGGAAAAGCAATGGTCCCAATCTCGATTCCTGAGGCACACCCATAATTATAGGTGCACCAGCAGACTCAGTTTTATTAATAACAACTTCATCCCAAGAATTCAATATGTGGATCCCACTGCAATCTTGAATCTAGTGTAATACCTAAATATCGATCTAATTGTAGAATCGATGAATCCGACAGTTGGATTAATCATTTCCACAATAGTATCAACTTGTGTTGGCAATGAGAATTTAATACATTTAGTTTTATTTGAGTTTAATGATAAATTGTTCATAGTGAACCAGTGCAATACTTTAGAGAGAGAGTAATATTTACAACGTGAGTATTTCCGTTTTCTCTGTCAACCTTGCTCACTAGCTGTAAGGAATAATATTAAAGAAGTATCTTCTGCAAATAGTGCTGTATCGCATACATTGTTAGTGAAATGTGGGAGGTCATTAATATAAATAAGAAGAGCAATGGTCCCAATATCGATCCTTGAGGCACGCGCATAATTATAGGAGCACCAGAAGACTCAGTTTTGTTAATATAACAGCTTTCTGAACCCTATTACACAAATAAGACTCAATAAGTCTAATTGCTTCTTCAGAGACACCATAATGCTTGAGCTTATTATAAGAGTTTGGTGACCAACGCAGTCAAAAGCCTTTGATAGGTCACAAAATATACCAATTACATCTTGTCTTGTCAATACCAGTTACACTCATTATAATATTGCCTTCCGTCAACAGTATACCGATTTGTACTAATTATCAAAATGTTATATTTGATCTGAAACAAATGCATTTACGAACTCTCATCATTATCCTCAAGATTTGTTATTACTATTCCACATAATGTCATTCTTCTCAATGCGCGTCATTATCCTGGCAGCCCAAATTCAGGACAATGACGTTAGGGAAAATGACGAAATCGCAAAAAACTTGAAAAAAAATTATAATGTTAAATTATGTTCACAAAACTTCCATATTTTGCAATATGAAAAAGACTTACAATAGGACAGAATGAATATACACGGTGTTTCATAATAACCAATAAATATTTTATCGTTATCTAAAACTAATTATTAAATAGTTTTCCCCGTAATGTTATTCAACCCAAAATTTTGATGTATATCATAGTATCATCATCGTGTCTATGATTTACATGAACATTTGGGTTGAATGACATTACGGGAAAACATAAATGACGTTTGTAATGAAAATTTTTGGAGAATTAATTTTAAAGGCTGCTTGCAAAAAACCAACGCTTTGTATCTTAACCAAAGCATGTGTCCGACTTTGGTGCGGGGAGGTCTGTTCACCCTACCACAAGTTTCCTCCCCCCTCTCGTCTCTAACTCAACACTAAATTGAAAACAAACATTGCGCAGGACAATGACGCGCATTTTTGGAACACGAGTTTTTTCTTTATTGACTTAGCGGGTATTGGTAATTTTATCAAAAGTATGAAGCTTGATTAGTTATAATTACAGCACACAATAGCCAATAGCTCCGAGAATTCACCTTTTTTCATATTATCCAAATATAGTAGCGCATGAGCCGTGGCGAAACGTGAAAAAATTACAATTTTATTGGTTTTATTTTAACAACTTTTTTATTAATAATTTATTATAATCGAGGCTTAGAGAAACATTTTCGTTGATTATTTTACTATCAAAAAAAATTCTTTTAAAAAAATATACACACATTCTCGAGAAATTTTGAAAGACATGAATTTGGGGCCTTTCAAATATTGACCCTGTTATTCTAAGTGGTGGGATATAGATTTTTTTTGCATTTCATCCACGTTAAGTGAAAGCATGTAAAATCAAACACAGCCCAAGCATAGCTTCCGTTTTTAACGTCATTCATACCCATAATTTGTTCAATTTTCCGCAATTAACCTAGCTAGCACCCTGACACGTAGTTTTATATAGGCACATACCTAGTTAAGGTAGATAGGCCCTTACCTAGATAGGCACTTACCTACTATTAACATAGGTAGATACCTATCTACAAAGACTTTTAGAATAGGTATTCAAATCGTAAACATCGCGTTTTATTTTATTGAATACTATTAAACTTAACATAATAAATAAGGTAACTACTTGGTTAAATATTAAGACGAAAGTACTTATTTTTATTTTCATTGCACATCCTTCTATCAAACACGAAGATTCGTTGCTTGTTTTACAATATGAAAAATATCCGTGCACGGCATTTCTACGCTTCCTACCCATTGCACACAAAAATGATTGATATTGCGTTAATTAATATCCACTCTACAGTAATCAAAACATCTACGATCCCTTTATATGAGTTAGTAAACCTGTTGCAAGTTGCAATGTGCGATTTGAGCTCAGCGGCGGCGCGCATAGGCACATATTTTTCCTCACCCGTTGGGGCCCCTTATCCACCTGCCCCGCGGCCAGTGACGCCCGCGCGTATGATTTCAGTACAGAAATAAAATAAGGGTTAAATAAGTGTATAAATGAAGAATATCGGTACAGAAATTCGCCTTGTATAGAATTTTAGTACAGATATTTTTACTGATACTATATCAATATTTTATACTGATAGGCAGTCCCTGCTTACACATATTTTAATAGGTGTTCAAAGTGTCCACCGCCTCTTTCAATACACAATTCAGCCCGACGCCTGAGATTGTCTTTCACCCTGTTTAAAACAAAGCGTTGCGACTTCACTACTTCAAATGCCGCAATTATTTTGTTTTTGAGTTCGTCTCTCGTCTCACTTTCACTCTCGTATACACGTCTTTTGATTTCACCCCATAAATAAAAATCCAAGGGAGTAAGATCAGGCGATCTCGCCGGCCACGGCACTGGCCCACCGCGTCCTATCCAACGTTCGCCGAAATGCCCATTTAAGTAGGCACGAACAGAATGTTGGAAGTGTGCTGGGGCACCGTCATGCTGATAATACAGATTGCCAACGTGTGCCAAAGGTACATCGTCCAATTGTTCTTCCACGACCTCTCTCAGTATCCGGAGATAGTTTTCCCCGGTCAACCTTTCCTCAATAAAATAGGGTCCAATAATGATATCATTTAATATTCCTGCCCACACATTTACAGAGAATCGGTGTTGAAAAGCATCACGTCTCGTTTTGTGAGGGTTGCGTCCGCGCTGGCACCACCAATGTTCATTGTGGATATTAAAAAGTCCTATTCTTGTGAATGTACACTCGTCTGTCCACAAAATATTTTCTTCAAAATTTTGTAACAACCAGCTACAAAATTGTTGTCGAGGCGTATAATCAGCAAGTGTAAGTTCTTGCACTTTTTGAAAATGATAAGGGTGCTCGCCAGAACTGTTTAAAAGCTTCCAAACATAATATTGACTAACACCAAATCGTCGTGCTGCCTGCCTCGTGCTAGCCTGTGGATTGCTGATAAAATAGCGGCGAATTTGTCGGTAAAGACTTGCCGGGTAAATCGGAGATTGGCCACGAGCTTGCGCATGTGCTGGCACATGAAATGATGCAAAGTCCAACAAATTTTGCGTTGTCCGTAGAATGCGGTCTCGCGATGGAATCGGCGCCTCTGGGTAGCGATGGTGGAACATTTCTTGAGTTAAAACTAAATTGTGTGTTAGATCGTAAAGTAAAACCATTTGTAAATATTGCTGGTTTGTGTACCGTCCTTGCACATTACGTGGTCGCGGCATTGTGATAACAATATTCACTTAACTTAATCCTTTAAACAGCCACTGCAATCCTTTAGAGCGCGCGTGCGACGAGTTCCCGAGACCGAGCAACGAAATACGTCAACACTCAAAATAGGACAAGGCGGAACTAATTTAGCGAACGGCGCCGTAAGCGCATGCCGAAAGGTAATGGCGGCGGGTGTGAAAGGGGCGGCCCTTGTTTGTTTACAAATGTGTGCGATTTGCGAATGAAGTTTTGTGAATGAATTCTTCGTAGGCAAATAGGTACACATGTATCGCGCGGCATTTCGAGCGCGCTTGGCTTATCTTGATATTTCGATTTTGATTGGATAATAACATATTATGTTAATTAAATTGTATTCGTTATTTTTATTGTTTGATTGCAATGAAATTCTATTATAAAGAAATTGGAATGATTTTTCGGGGTTTCAAATATTGCAATTTTATATCAATCGATTTCTCTCATATTTGGTGTATGCACTATGGATCGTGAATAGAGTCTAATTTTAAAAGGATGCCAATGTTTCCGATTTCACCCTGTATAACGTAATCCTTTACGGGGAAATGTAGGTTGGAAAAATATACACAAAATTCTAACTCAATAGACCAATTTAGACTCGTTTTTATCCCAACCACAAACACGATAATATATAGGTATATATATACAAAAATAGAAGTAAAATCTATTCGGAAATCGGGAGAACCTTTACGAGAAGAGCTGAAAAGAAGAAGTGTCAAAAAATGTAGAAAGTCTCATTTTCCTTCTCTTTTAAACTTTCACTTACAGCTTGGAAAAAATGAGGGCGCCCTAGTACAGTTCCGCATAAGAAACGCGAAAATAAGCACACAATTTTGCAAATGTTAGTAATTTTTAAATAGTATTTTGAAAATTAAGTAACGACAGTCTCCTTAATACACTATTTAGTTGTGAAACTAGTTTCATTACGGGAATCGCTTCAAACTCTCTCTTGCCAAGCTGTATGATGATGCATCCCATGTGTGATCATGATCACATAAATAGCTAACTAACTTTGTAATCTTTATAATTTTAACTTTACAGTCTTTATAATTTATTTGTACTATTGTAAAGAAAAAACAAGCAGGCACTCAATGGGTAATCATGTCCTGGTGCCGGTGGCGCCCCTACAGGTAGAGGATGTTCATTGCAAATTTTATAATAACATTAACTGATGAGTTTTTTGACGGGTTATTATAATTTATGATAACTCAACTAAGATCTATGTGATTGAAGTTTATTATAAAAAGCTACTTATTTTTCTAAGAACGAGCTACTACTTTCCTGGAGCAAGAAATAATAGAGACAATAACAAGAAATATAAAGACATCCCCTTCTATAACAAAAAATATAAAGACTTCCCGTTTCATGGATGTTATATTTCTTGGAACTTATGTTTGTATTATGAAAAATGTTATTATATTGAAGGTGTGATAGTGTTTGTATAATACTAATACAGCTAGTTTTAAAATAGTATCTTCAAATAATTCTCTGAATGACTCTCTACCTTGTTAATAACTATAGATGGCGCGTATTTTCTCTTTTGGAACAAAAAAAATACTTTCAGTATTAACCACCAATTCTATAACCTTGCCGTTTCAACATTAGTTAAGGTCTTATCTTCTTTGCTGCTTACGCCGCCGAATTTAATTTATTTGCCGTTTTCAAGCGTTGAGCATGTGGGTTCCATTGTATCAGTGAATCAAATGTAAAGTCTGATATTATTGTGTTATTTACTAAGTCAACCACAACAGTATTCATTTTAGTAGGTATCACTTAATTAGCAAAGAGAATATTATACGTTTCGTTTTCTTAGAATCTGAAGACCAATAAACGTGACTTTTACTCTACAATGAATGAGGACACGCCTCTAAGTATGTATGTAGGTTCAAACTCTTATTAGACTAAGGAGGTGTAGTGCTTAAAATAAACAAGTTATTTTGTGTCTTACCCAGTTATTAATTTATACAATTACTAGCATGCTCGCGAACTACCTTTCGCTTTAATAAAGCCTAATACTCAAATTTTTTGTAGAAGGACACCCTTATTACCTAGGGTATAAAAAATAGCCTACGTCCTATTTTCAGATCTACCAAATATACATAAAAATTTCATAAAAATCTGTCAAGCCGTTTCGGAGAAGTTCGATAACAAACACTGTGACACGAGATTTTTATATATTAGGTTGGGGAAAAAGTCTTTTCGCATTATAGTATGTATAAACTTGTAATAAAATCTCTTTGGCTATACTATTTGTATCTGGCTGGTTTTGGTATCATTGAAAGTTTAAATTTTAAAGAACATAATTCCAAATTCAAATTAGGAAAATGTGTGATTTTCATTTGTTTTTCGTACCGCCAAGATGAGTGAATCTAATGAAGAAATTCGATACATTTTAAAATTTTACTACAAAAAAGGTAAAAATGCAACGCAAGCCGCGAAAAAAATTTGCGATGTTTATGGACCTAGTGCAGTGTCTGTGAGAGTAGCACAAATTTGGTTTAAGCGTTTTCAATCCGGAAATTTTGATGTCAAAGATGCACGTCGCTCTGGTCGCCCTATTACAGATAAAATGGATGCCATTTTTGAAAAAGTGGAGCAAGATCGGCATGTCAGTAGTTACGACGTAGCTGAAGAACTGGGAATTGACCACAAAACAGTTTTGGCGCATTTGAAAAAAACTGGGTACACAAAAAAGCTCGACATTTGGGTACCTCACGAGCTCACTGAAAGAAACCTAATGAACCGTGTACTCATTTGTGATTCTTTATTACGACGTAATGAAACCGAACCATTTTTGAAGAAGCTGATAACTGGTGATGAAAAGTGGATCACGTACGTCAAGAACGTGCGAAAAAGGTCGTGGTCAAAGGCCGGTCAGGCTTCACAGACTGTGGCGAAACCCGGGTTAACTCGCAACAAGGTGATGCTGTGTGTGTGGTGGGATTGGAAGGGCATTATTCATTATGAGCTGTTACCACCAGGCAGGACCATCGATTCTGAACTCTACTGCGAACAACTGATGAGATTAAAGCAAGAAGTTGAGAGAAAGCGGCCGGAATTAATCAACAGAAGGGGTGTGGTTTTTCATCATGATAACGCTAGACCTCACACATCTTTAGCCACTCAGCAAAAATTAAGATAGTTTGGCTGGGAGGTCTTAATGCATCCGCCGTATAGTCCTGACCTTGCACCTTCAGATTTCCACCTGTTTCGGTCTCTTCAGAATTCTTTAGGCACTGTCAGGTTAACATCACGAGAGGACTACCAAAACCACTTGTCGCGGTATTTTGACCAGAAGTCCCAAAATTTCTATAGCAATGGGATCATGTCCCTACCTACAAGATGGCAAAAAGTTATCGAACAAAATGGTACCTACATTACTTTAGTTAAATGTAAATAAACTATCTTAAAAAATGTTTTGAATTTTCTTAAAAAATGCGAAGAAACTTTTTCCCCAACCTATTATAACATAATTTAAAAACACTTGTTAGATCTGATATAATTTCATAGACGCGATAATGCATTAATTTCATTTAGTAATGAATGAATGGCATTCAGTGCGTTTTAATCACGATTCCACTTCAGATTGATCTTAGCGATATTTCTATCAATTCAGTACATCAATATTAACAAATATCTTATCAAAAAGGAGTGTAACTTTCGTAACATAAATTATGAAGTTATCAATGGAGTCAAAGTAATACGTAATACCTACCTGTATTTATGAAAACGATACTACATTTATTATCTTTTCATTGGACAACAACGAATAAGAGATCATTTGTTACGCCATTTGTGCCTATTGACTTGTGACAAAGGGTAAATGATGAATTTGCAATTCCAATAATTGGATTAACCGATTAAAACAACGATCATACAGAAACAATAGACGCGAAATGCCGCGAAATCTCAAGACCAATATCAGACTGGAGTGATTTGTATTTATTTACAAGCATTGTTGTTATTCGTATGCTTTTGATGGGTATTTTATTAAAAAACATATGTCCAATAAATTTATTAGTAATGAACACTTCACATTTATTTTTTCGGTTACTTTTTGTAATAAGTTTTATAAGCTCCATTGTTTTTTCATTGCGTATTAGGATAAAAAAACTTTGTAAAACTTAAAAGTATAGATAATTTTCTCAGCGTATACTCTCAAGTTACATACGTACGATTACTAACCGTTGTACCTATTGTCGAAGCTTCCAGGCATAGTTCAGTCGCCAGTGCTAGAATAGCGGGCAGTTTGTAAAGTCCCTCAGGATTTGGATGGCTTAAAGTTCGATGAGGTAGTCCAAAGTTCAGGTGCGCGCTTTCCTTAAGCCCTTTAAGTCCCAGTCTGTTTGTTGTGTAAAAGATAATGGCAAAAACTTCGTTTACCACAACCCTCGTCTTTTTTATCCATTTAGAAAGTGTCGTTTTTGTAGATAGTATTTTTATCGGACTTGGATTTTTGTTACGAAATAACAGAGTATGAGTATGCACGAAACCCTAATAATAAAATGAAAAGAAATTAAAACTATTTTAGGTATTAAGAAACGTTGTTCGATTCAAATATATTATTAAGGTGCAATTTTGCAAGGGTTAATATAAAAAAGAAACAACAATAAACAGCCCGTTTTAGAGAATTTATTATCTTGAATATAGTCTCCCAACTGATATCTAAAGATTTCTGTATGCGGGGAACTGCCTTTAAATATTATAAATCTTTTTTAATGCGATCGAGATCCCTATGAATTTAGATACGGAGGAATTGATTCTGTCACCTTTAGCTCTCGGCATAAAACAATGCAACTAATTTAGGAATCGAAACGTAAGTTAAGTCGGACTTCTAAGATCCCTTAGTGCTAGAAGGTGTGCCTTTGGAATTCGTCTCCATGTCTGTGTAACTATATAACCATCACAAATTCAAGGGAGCGGTCGAAATAGTTATAAGACCATTATTGTGATTTAACTACCGAATAAAGAATTTGAATTTAAAATCGTGGACAGAAGGGTAAAAAAGACCAATATTTGGGAATCCAACGTGCTCACTCGACGCGTCAAAATTGAATCGCTTGCTCAGCAGCTGTCAAACTCAGCAGTGATAAAAAGACTGATGAACAAGTTGCAAGTCTTCGTCAATAAGTCCCTAGGGTCAAGGGGTGTATTAGGATCAACATCAACATACCAGCCTTCCAGCATTGTCACTTCTGCTTAAAACATCAAGTTTTCTATCTACCAGGCTACCAGCATCCAAACTAATAAAAAATATACCCCCGTAGGCACCGTAACACGGATTCTTCAGATCTGAATCACGTGGTCATTAGATCACAAAAGCACGAGCAAGCGAGTTATCAGATAGTATAACATGATTAATATGATGGTTTTCAACCAAAAAAATAAATATTTGAAAAGGATCAAAGCATTTCATACTTCAACTGCAGTTACATATTTGCTGTTGAGAGTTTTGACTAGTAAATAAAATATCTTCTTACAGATAAACAAGAGCTAACATAGAAAATTCTAATAACCATCATAAATGGCTGCACATGTACATATTTATCATTATGTCGAAGTCAATATTCATGATTAAAGTAAATTACTCTTAGAGCATTCAGACTAAATGATCTAAGAAATTACTAGATTAGCAGGCCTTTTACCGATCTCATGGTTTTCAAATGATATCACGATGAAATCATAGTGCAAAACGAAAAATAAGATTTTCGGTCAGATTTTTGATCATTCATTCATTATATCATGATGACATCATTGAAATTATGCCATAGTGAAGATAACATTGGAGATCGCTAATACCAAATGAAGCATGACTTCCTTATCTCAAAATTTATAACATGTCATACTATGAAAGATCCATAATAGGCATACTGGTTCATTGTTGAATACAATGAATCTACACAAATAGGAATGTCATTAATTAAAATGGCTCATCTTAATACGTCAAATTAATGAATCCAGCCTTTTATATCTCCAGTTTTCAGGCCTCTAGAATGGCAGCTTAAGCGTACCTTTACTAATGGCTCAGACAGGCTTTAGTGTCGATACGTGTGTTGCGAACCATTCAATTGGACGATCTAACTTGGCAAATAAAACTCAAGTATAATGTCAAACGCCTCTAAAGCGTTTCAGTGTTGAGGCAACAATAATTACTATCAGAATATCCGTGACTTACTTAACTTATACACGGTTATTTTTTTATCACCCTGGAAAAATTTAGGGACGCTTCAGGACACATCAATTAATATATAAAAAATAAAAAAATGAAATAAAAAATTTAATAAAATCTCAAATAATGCTGCTCTCAACTAGTGCAGCATTTTTTGGATTTTTTAAAAATATAATATAAAATTAAGTAAGTGAGTTATTTTTTTTTAATTCATATTTAAATCATTCTAATACCATGTCGTGAAGCGTCCCTTAAATTTTCCAGGGTGATAAAAAAATAACCGTGTATAGAATGAGACAAACTACCCCTTGGAAGGGAAGTATCCTTAATATTGAAACTGATTTTGCTAACAGAAACAAAAAAAATATTTTTAAGCAATTATAACTGCATAATTATTTGAGTTTGTTTGGTTAAACGCGCTTATCAAACTATTAATTCAAATTGAAAAATTATTTCTTGGATAGTCCATTTATTGATTATTTTTCTATTTTACTATGTATATTTATTCTGGTGTATGGAACCCCTGGCTATTCATTCTTATCAAAGAGCATTTACGAGACACTTTGCCTCATTTATAGTGGACTAGCTTTCTGCTCGCGGCTTCGCCCGCGTAATTATTGTTTTCCCTTGGGAACTTAATATTTTCCCGTAGGAAAAATAGTTTTGTAGCCTTTTATATAGAAGACTGTTATTTATATTTAGGAGCTCGGATAATAAATTTCATAGAAATTGGAGCAGATTTTAAATATTTTCCATAGAAACTTTCAACTCCTATTTTGCACCCTAAGGGGGTGAATTCCAATAAACCATGAAACACGTGTTTAATGAAATGTTTTTAAAAGCATGAACCTCAAGTGTTATCAAAATCGTTGCTAATTTTAAAAAAATCCATACAAATTTGCAACCCCTATTCCATCCCTTCAGTAATTTTTTTTTAAATCCCTTCTTAGTGTGCGTCCGTATTTTGAATTAAAACAACTGTCCAAACAAGTTTTTACCATTAGCGGATTCGCCGATTTAACACTTTCTGGAAGTTGGACTTACCTAGCTGAACTATTTGCCCCAGGATAACATATTCGTCAACACCTTCGAGCTTCCAACATTCACAGGATTGACTACACGGGAATTCGACATTATTTTAGTCTTGTCCATGTTCATTTTAAGAGCCACTTGTTGGGAAACTCTACAGAGGTCTTCGAGCATTGTGCCTAGATCCTCCTCGGTCTCAGCCATGACTACGATATCATCAGCAAAACTAAGGTGAGTCATGAACTCGCCGTTTATGTTGATGCCGAGTCCCCTCCAGTCCAAAAGCTTAAATACACCTCTAACGGAGCGGTGAACAATTTCGGCAACATAACGTCATCCTGTCTCACACCGCGCTGAAGTCGTACTGGTTTCGAGGTTTAGTCCTAAAGACGGACTGACATGGTGGCATTTTCGTACAATGACTGCAACACTTGGATGTACCGATAGTCTATTTAGCACCTCTGGAGTGATCCAAGTACGGCCCAGGTCTCGACAGAATCAAAGGCTTTCTCAAAGTCCACAAACGCCAAGCATAGTGGCAGATTATACTCCTCTATGGATATGGTCTATGGTACTATAGCCTTTTCGAAATTCGGCTTGTTCGGGAGGTTGGAAGTCGTCGAACCTGCATGCAAGATGATTCGTGATAACCCTCGAGAACAGCTTATAAACATGACTCAGGAGATTGATGGGTCTATAGTTCGTCAACTGGGCCCTGTCGCCCTTTTTGAAGAAACGTGCCACTACACCCTTGCGTCATGCTTTAGGCGTTTTGCCCTCGAGTATGACGGAGTAGAATAGCCGCTGCAGCGCTTTCTGGACTGGTAGTCCACCCACTGTTAAGAGCTCGGCTGTAACTTCATCATCACCCGGCGCCTTGTTATTTTCAAGCTGTTTGAAAGCCAGACTAATCTCCTACAGGCTGACGTCCGGGATGTCTTCGGTGTATTGCCGGGTCAATTTGGATCCTAGGGTCTGTAGCCTGAATAACAGGTGCCTGTGATGTTGCGTGAAGCTGTCCATAGAAGCTTTTGATCTCGGCCATAAGCTCAGGTTGGGATGTAATGACTCTGCCGTCCTCTGTCTTCAGCTTCGTCAACAGACACTGACCGAGTGACAGATCTCTTGCTAACACTTTGGAGCCTTTTTTCTGCTCGATGGCCTCTTTAATACGTTCTGTATTAAATCGGCGTATGTGGCGAGTTCCACGCCTTTCCTCCATCAGCTTAGCTGTCGGCTCCGAGATCTTGCTTCTTTGCTTAGTACGGCGGGGCTTACAAAACTTTGCACCCACCGTAAGGACAGCTTCCACAATTCTGTCATTATAAATGTCCGTGCAGTCATCAAGGCAATTTAAGCGATTTTGTAATTCGAGTTGAAAGCGCTCAGGGTTTTGGATCTGGATGGTTTCGGGACTTTTTCCTAAACTCAAATTACCACTTGGGTCGTTACTCGTGCCGACCTACGCTCCCTCCACCTACCCCAAATAGTATAATAGGGAGGGAATAATAAGAGTTTAGCATAATTCCTTGTGACCAAACTATTTTGGTAAATCAGTTTGGCTATAAGGAAATAGAGGATCCTATAAATGGGTCAACGAGGAATAAATTAATGGTATTCCGCGTGGTCTCATTGGCCAGTCGGTCCATGAGGAACCACATTTCCTCGTGGCCCACCAGTGGGGCAAAGTAGTGGAACCACGAGTAACAACCCCAGATGTCACCCGTTTTCATTCAGTAAAAGACATAAAGGAGAATTAGTGGCGAGAACTGATCTCGATTCCGGAAAAAGCGTTTAAAAAATGTTTTGATGATTTCCTACATTATTCGATGGCGTAAGTGTATTGTTTCTGAAGGAGGATAATTTGAAGGCGATAAAATAAATTTGGATGAATAAGTAAAATTTTGTGTGTTATTGATCTTTTCCCGGTACTTTCTTTTTTTTTGGTGGGTAGACATCAAAGCAGCAACACAGTAATTATTGAGCTCTTCGTTTATTTTAATTTAAATATTACAATCTTGCAAATGTATTAATATTTAATTGCCTGTGTATGGGTTGAAACTGCTGTATATCAAATTCATCACTCACTTTCCACTTATCACAAAAATGTCTTCTGTAAGCCAACTGTCTAATGGCATGGAGGAACTTGCCTCACTCTTCAACAGCAGAATGGCTGAATTTGAAAAAGGCTTGCTGCAACCGGGTGTAAAGGAGTCTACACCATCTATGAAGACCTTGGCGGCCGATTACTCCACCTTCAAGACTTTCATTTGGAAAGCATTTAGTCTCCTCAAATCTCAAGTAGAACTCTTGACTCATGAAACTGACCGCCTAGAAATGCAGTCACGCAGAAGAGTTCTACTTTTTCATGGTGTTAAAGAAGTCTCGGATGAGGAAATTCACCAAAAAACCCTCACCATATTAAACAGCCAAATGAAATTGATCTCGGTGAATTCGGATGCTATTGAATCTTGTCACAGACTTGGCGCAAAAAAAGATAAACATCGACCTATAGTAGTCCGATTCTCTACTATGATTCATCGGGCAACAGTATGGAAGGCGAAAACCACTCTCAAAGGATCTGGTATAACAATATCGGAGTTCTTGACAAGGATGCGGCAAAATGTCTTTGTGGAGACAAGAACACATTTTGGGGTCTCGAAATGCTGGTCCTCTGAAGGCGTTATTGTCATCATTCCTGAAGATAACGAGCGGAGAAGGATCACGTCCATGGCTGAACTTCACGAATTGACTGCTAAGTATCCACAAGTTCCACAGCCAGTCAGGAAAACTAAGAAGATTCAATAACTCCCAGTTTAAGTACATCTTCAATTTGGTTGCATTATTAGAACCTGCATATTTGGGTAGCTATAGTTATATATCTTTCTATTCACAATCTAACATTATAGCTGAACTTAATTTAGTACTTTTTTAATTTCACCGTCTTTGATTTAATTTGCTTCTTTTCAAACTGTCAAGCTTTCATTCATTTTTTTAAGTCATTTTTTTTCTGTATTTTTGCCTTGATGTAAAGACCTTTGAGCCATAAACAGTGGTCATATCATAGATTCAACATCCTTGCTACGTTCCGAAAGGGAATTTACCACAGCTATTTTATTTATATGTCTGTGGAATTGTTCTTCTGTTAGGCTTATTCTACACGTTCAATGTTTGTCACGATATTTTAGGTGATAAATATTGATCCCGGAATCGTTAATGTGAAGTTGGCGGATCGCGATCCATCAATATTATTAACTTACTACATGATCAATAAACGTTTCGATCCGGATCGTGATCCAAGTGTCGTGATAGATATTGGACGGGTGGCATGGGCCTTAGAGTTGTGGCTTGTTTTTTTTTGTGATTGTTGTGATATCGTGTGTGTATGCAGCCAACCTGTGCATATGTAATTTTGCATTTTTTTTCTACTATATAGTGTAATGATTATTATTTAGGTTATTTTTTTTATTGTTTTTTTTATGTTCTAGATTATATTTATATATTTTGTCAATGTTTGATAAAGATGATGATGAGTTTCTATCGTGTGCATCCGACAGCTTTGAAAGTGCTCAGAGTGGTGACTCGTCGGTTAATGGTGGGATTGAATTGTTGGATAACCAACTTCAATTAACATTTGGCAGAAATTCCAAATTCTTATCTGTTGTGCATATTAATGCTCAGAGCCTTTATACTCATTATAATGACTTTGTTTCGACTTTCAGTGGTGGTCTGGTGGACTGCATTCTTGTGTCTGAAACTTGGCTCAAACCGTCATTACCCTCTACAGGATGCTGTCTGCCAGGTTATAAGCTGTTTCGAAATGACCGCACGGGGAAGGGTGGTGGTGGTGTGGGAATTTTTCTTCGCGGACACATTCCAGCTTGTGTTATTTCAAACTCCGCACCTGTTTACTCTGGTTCACTAGAATTCTTGTTTTTGGAGATTGAGATTCAGCATAAAAAAATTCTCTTGGGTGTTTTATATAGTCCAAATAACAAGACTGACTACTTTAATACGTTAGAAGATATTCTTCTAAATCTCACCCCGTCATATGAGCATATCATTCTAATGGGAGATCTTAACACTTGCCTTTTAAAGGCTGATGTTCGAGCAGATAAACTTGTAAGCTTAGTAACTTCACTTAATCTTCATATTTTACCGATGTCATCTCCCACACACTATTTCCCCAACTGCAATCCTTCGTTAATCGATGTAATCGTTGTTTCCAACCCTAGCCTAGTAACTTCTCATGGCCAAATGGCAGCCCCATTCTCTTTTCATGATCTTATTTTTCTTGCCTATAAAGTGCGTCCTCCTAAATCTAGGCGTGGAACTTTGTTTCAGCGTAACTTAAAGCATATGAACGTTGATCGTTTGAGAGAGGACGTGAGGAGTATTGATTGGTCTGAGCTGTTGGCTTCTGATAGTCTGGATGATAAGGTTGAACAATTTACTTCCGCACTCACTCGACTATACCGGGTGTAAGTGAACATGCAACCCAAACTGAGTCAGATGATAGTACTAGTGATACTTAACACTACTACATAGAAAAAAACTTAAAAAAAAATAGTTTTTTTGTCAATTTTTTTCGCATTTTTCTAACAGCATTGTGTAAACACAAGATCATAAAACGATATTTTAAAGTGTCAAAACAAAAGAACGATTTTTTAAGAAACGCACAATGTAAGTTAAACCGTAGAATAAGATATCGTCAAGCCGCCCGATCAAAGGCACGCTACACTACAACAGCTGAGCCGAGCCTACGCGGCCGCCCGCCCGACGCCGAGGTCATGACCTCACGCGAACCCACAGCTGATTCGGCCTAGCATCTAGCATCGAACGACGCCCGCGCATTTTAGCTTAAAAAAACCTACGCCTATGTGCCTATCCTCACAAACAGCTTACATACGGTGGAACACACATTGTCATGTTACCTACATAACCATTTCTTGATCTGGCTTAAATGAGGCTAGCAATAAGTAGCACCTAACAAAGCATCAATTGTTATTAAATTTGTGGCAATTTTGCCAATCGGCTAATAGCCCGCAGTAAATTTAATTAATTAAACGGCAACAAGTAATTTTCTTCCAATTGCATTCTACAAATTACGTAAGATAGGGTGGGTATTTAGGTATTAAACCTAGGTCGTTTTAGCATACCTACAATTCATAGTTTTTAAATCGATTGTGGGTGGGTGTCGTGTCACACTTACACTCAAAGGACCTAAGACATTGACGTAGGTATACGTCAATGCTAAAAGATTACCTGGTCTACGTCTTTGCGAGTTTTGGTGTGTGAAATAACACTAACGCGGACAAACAGTTACATAGGTAGTAATTGTATGCACATTTGAGTAATTTGTGTGATATCTAAAATGTTTCGATATAAAATCGAATCGCATGGCATTAAAGCAGTATCGTCTTTATCAAAATTCAATTAAATTCTTTTTATTTTAAGAGAAAACTACATCTAACCAGAGATTTAAATCTCTGCATCTAACTAATAAAACGGCACATAGGTATACTTACGCAAAGGTAATAATAGTAGGTATTCGACGTCTTTTCGGCGGCAAAGCTACATACAGCAGCTACCTAGGAATCGAACACAGAGTACCTACGGATAGTTAATGGGTACCTAATAAAAAGAGTCTGGTCCACCGAGCACACTCGGTGGTCTGGTCATCAGTCAATTTGTTTCTTTAGGAACTGATTGCGTGCGTAGTTTTAGATTGAAATAATTCGCTTCACTTATCTTTGCATACATAGTTTGGAAGTAGAGAAATAAAAATAAATATCAGTGGGTAAATTAATAACACACCCAGCAATTCAATTTTCAATAAAATCTTAAGAACGTTAATATCGGTTGCTTTTTGTTTACAACGTGCAGAAAAATGTATCAATAAGCCCAATTGTTGCCTTAATATGCGTATTCTGTTACTATCTTGTACTCTGTACTACGGCTCAATAGGGGCGGCAAGCGACTTTGCGGCGGCGGCGCAGCCACACAGTTTACAAAGCGAGCCGAAAGCCTAGATAGCGCGAGGCGGCTCGCTTTATACCTTTTCATTCTTTTCGGTTTCAGTGCGTTACGAACTTCGAGCGAATGCACGTGCGCGGTTCATATTCGCAATTACGATAGCTGTATTGTTAATTTTATTCCTTCTCAAGCCTGTGTGTTAAGTGTGTGTGTTTAGTGATTAAGTGTACCTACCTATTTAATTTAAATTAGCGAAATGCCCAATTACGGCTACAGTGCTCGTGAATACGGAGCAATGTTAATGTGCCTTGGTGAAGCTGGGGGCAACGCTTCTCGTGCCTTAAGGATTTACCGCAATAGGTATCCACATCTTCGGCACCCTACTCATGGCCGAATAATTACTGCGGCATATCAACGTGTCCTGGAAAACCAACCCATAGCCCCGGTAGTAGCTTCTGGGAGTGGTGGCGGACCACCATTGGAATCGAGGATCGAAAACCGCGTGATGAACATTATTCGCCAGAATCCTCGCCTAGGTACACGCTCAGTTGCGAGGCTAATGCGGCGTGGGGGAGGACCAACAATCTCTCAATGGACAGTGCACAAAATTTTAAAGCGAAGAAGAATGCGGCCGTATAAAATACATAAGGTGCAAGCATTGCAAGTAGGAGATCGTGATCGTCGTGTAACGTTTTGTCGATGGCTACTTGACCAACAAGTGCGGGAGCCCGGGTTCGTGCAACACGTCGTTTGGACAGATGAATCCACATTCACGCGAAACGGGCTATGGAATCGCAGGAATGCACACTTGTGGGCTGAAACCAACCCATACGTTACACAGCAAACCGGGCATCAAACTCGGTGATCTGTAAACGTATGGGCTGGTATTTTTAGGAATAAAATTCTTGGCCCCGTATTTTTGCCGCAACGTCTCGACGGATCGCGATATTTAGAATTTATTAACCAGCAACTAGTCGACATGCTGGATGAAATGTCGCTGGCCGAATATCGCAGAGCATGGTTCCAGCACGATGGTGTTCCGCCGCATGTTATACGACAAGTTCGAGACCGTTTGAGTGAAGTTTGCCCATCGATGGA
The DNA here is from genome assembly GCA_963935595.1 of Schoenobius gigantellus. NCBI lineage: Eukaryota > Metazoa > Arthropoda > Insecta > Lepidoptera > Crambidae > Schoenobius > Schoenobius gigantellus. The sequence continues at coordinate 22,034,966 of OZ012553.1, read as the reverse complement.
TTGGAAGGTTAGGGCCGCAAGCCTGGCCACCTCGCTCTCCTGACTTAACCCCATTGGACTTTTTTTTATGGGGCTATGTTAAAGAAAGGGTTTTTGATCGTGAATGTGATAGTGCAGAGGAGATGCGATCTCGCATTATAAGAGTGTTCGACGGACTCCGTACGGACTGCGCCGAGGACAGCACGCTGATGCCGCGCCTCCACGAAGACATGCTGCGACGGGCTCGTGTTTGCGTGCAGTTGGATGGAGCGCAATTTGAACCGCACCTCATAAGAAGAAATTCTTAAAAAGGTAGGTGACTTTTATAGTCATTTTCAAATAGGATAATTAGGGTACTGTATTTGAGCCGAACGCCAGCCGCGGCCGTTTATTTCGCGCGGTGCGTGTTTAGTTGTTAGTAACGGCGAGAGCGAGTTTTTCGGATATTGTATTACATTGCGCGTTGGCAAATTATGAAATCTTGGAATATTTGATTTAAAAAAAATTGTGTATGGCATAAAATTTACATTATTATAGTAGATAACATAGCCTTAGTTTGGATCGCATGTTCCCTTACACCCTGTATGATAAGCATGCACCAGTCCGTCCGGTGCGCATTAGACATCTGCCAGCACCTTGGATCACTTCTGCTATCAAAAAGGAAATGTCGAAGCGTAATAAAGCCAAACAAAAACTCAAGATTTTTCCCAATGATTTCAACCTAGCATATTGCAAAAAGTTACGGAATAAATGTAATAGACTGTGCAGAGACGCGAAGCGCTCTTATATTCATTCTAATATCAATAATATGGATCAGAATCGTATTTGGAGTTTTTTAAAATTATTTGGTGTGGGCAAGCCCACGGACACAACTCATAGTGCCGTGGATCTTGATGCGCTTAACAGTTACTTCTGTTCTCCTCCAATTGTCTTGGATACTCTAACCAAATCCAAATCTCATAATTATCTCCTTAGTCTTGTTCCACCCGATTGTCTATCATTCTCTTTCAGTCCAATTTCTCCGAAGAGTGTCCGGGCACTGTCCACACAGGCTGTGGGTAGTGATGGGCTTAGCCTGGGTATGTTGCTCCCGGTGCTTGAGGATGTTGTCCATATTCTTACTCACATGATTAACTTTTCTTTAATGAACAACATCTTTCCGGCATCGTGGAAGAAAGCGTATGTTGTACAAATTCCAAAATCTCCTAACCCTAAATCCTTTTCTGACTATCGTCCCATTTCCATATTGCCACTTTTGTCCAAAATCCTTGAATCCGCAGCTCACCAACAACTTTATTCCTTTCTCTATACAAATAAATTATTATGTCCTTACCAGTCCGGTTTCCGTCCTTGTCATAGCACGAGCACTGCGTTGCTGAATGTAACTGAAGACATACGTCATGCCATGGATAACACAAAACTCACTGCACTGGTTTTGCTAGATTTTAGCAGCGCTTTTAACTCCGTGGATCATGACATACTCCTTGATACTCTTCGCTCTGTCAATATTTTCCCCTCTACCATCCAATGGTTCCATTCCTACTTAACTGGGCGCCAACAGTGTGTAAAACACAATGATGTAGTGTCACTCTGGACTGGACTGTCTGCTGGCGTGCCTCAGGGTGGAGTACTTTCTCCGCTTATGTTCACAGTTTTCATAGATCGGATTTCAACAGTATTAACTTGCCAGTACCATTTATATGCCGATGACCTGCAAATATACTGTCATTTTGATCCATCCAACATCAGTGCAGCCATTTCATTGCTAAATAAAAATCTTGGGGCAATACAGAGGTGGGCAGAGTCGTTTGGGCTCCTTGTGAACCCAGTCAAATCTCAGGCCATTCTCATAGGTAGTAGTAGGCTAAGGTCCAAGATTAATTTAAATTTGGCTTCCCCTCTAAATTTTAATGGAGTGACGTTACCTTTCACTGACAAGGTTAAAAATCTGGGATTGTTAATGGACGGCGACATGTCATGGAAATCCCAAATTAATGAGATTAGCAGACGTTTGCACTTCTCAATTCACTCTCTCAAACGACTCCAATACTTTCTCCCCTTCGATACTAAAATTATGCTTGCGCAAGCTCTCCTACTTCCTATCCTAGACTATGCTGATGTCTGTTTTCTGGATCTGAATGTAGATCTATTAAATAAGCTTGAGCGGCTACAGAACCTGGCAATTCGGTTTATTTTCGGACTTCGAAAATTTGATCGAATTTCACAATTCCGCTCTGACTTAAAGTGGTTACCGATACGAGAGCGCCGTAACGTACACATTTTGACAGCACTTTTTAAGGTTATAAAAGACCCTAACGCCCCGAGCTACCTCAAATCACGTTTTCGAATGTTGTCTCCACCATCTCGTTCTGTGCGCTCTTGCTATGGTGATGTACTCGAACTCCCCCACGCCAATACCAACTTCCTTCTCCATTCTTTCTGCTTTCGAGCTGCCCAAATGTGGAATCATCTCCCGACAGTTGTTCAACAAAGCCCATCTGTGCCATCATTTAAACGCAGACTCAAGCAGCACTTTCTTTCTCAACTCTCCACTTCAGTGTTATAACGAATGTGTACAGCCTCATCATCTTAAGTAAAAGTATATATAATAATATATATTGGTATAATTTATGTATTTTTATGTATATACGTGTGTTGTATTTGTGGTTTATATATTATTTTATTTGAGTTATTTTAAAGTGAGAGTAAATATGTAGTTTATGCACTTGTGTGTTTCCCACAACATAATATATCCTTCATACTCACAGGTTGGCTGGAAGAAATCTCTATGAGAGATAAGTCCACCTTTGTATACATTGTCTATTATAATTTTATAGTATAAGTTACTATGCGCAATAAAGAGTATTATTTCTTGACAGAGTAGTAAGACGTGACAGCACTATAAAAAAGAACAAAAAATTTAAATTACAGCAGTAACCTTTTATTTTTTTGTCAGCTAAACATATAGTCAAGAATCTATTCATTCTAATAAGAAATAGCAGTTACTCGTTGTTTTATGTCTTAGTTGTGAAGCCTACTCGTGACTGGGAAAAATACAAGTATTATTGGGCATATAAACCCACTTCGACTTATCAGCGCTATGTTGGGAAATAAATGCTGGGTGCGTGTAAATATTATGAGTTCATCGGTCTTTGTCACGCAACACCGTGGAGTAGGTATAGCATAATCCAGTTTTATTACTTACAAAATAGCCAAAAACTACAGCTTAGGTATGTAATCAATCATAACTTGGCTCATTAACATCGATGTTTGTTTTAATTCTATGAAAAGGAACTGGTAATTACCTACATTAAACATCATGTTTTTGGGGAAAAACATTTTATAAGCTTTTAAATTTTATCGCATATCTAATTTGTATACAGCTGTCTATCGAGCCAATGTCGATGTGTAAACAACTTTAATGCTTACAAAATGTACTCCTTTTTTTATTCTTGTCTGTGATGTATGAGTCATTACTGTTGAAAGAATATCCTCTAGGAGTTGATAGGGAAGTGGACTACATGGTGTCGAGGTCAAGTATATCGGTTTTTAAATAGCATTAAATTTTGAACTTCTAATTTATCTTATATTTATTACATTTAGGTCAAAAAAAGTTATAATTATTGTTTAATATATTTAAACACTCAATTTATTTCGCGTTAACATTTATCTAATTTAAGGTTTTATTGACGCAATGAAATGAATTTATTGTTTATTATTAATTAATAATACACAAAAAGTAAACAATCGACCGGTAAACTTTATATGCTTTTTGCTTTTTTCAAAATCATTTTATATAAATATTGCGTTACTAGTAAAAACGAATATTATGGTAGAGGATCATAATAGTAAATTATATTTTTGTTATAAGTCATAATGTGTCTAATACGTCAAACATCACCATTTTGTGGTCAGTGTCAGACTGAAACTTGTTATTTTCATGATTTAACGGCAAACAATTCTATTTCTATTCCGACTGCTAAGAAACTTGATAGAGACATAAATTAAATTAAAATACCCATTATAATGAATAATTGTCCGACGAACAAACATCGTTAATTAATTTGTGTCCCTCAGAATAAAATACACAAGCGAATCCAATGACAGCTAATTAATTTGTCATTCTAAATGGACGTCACAGAGTTTTAATAAAATGGGTAACATTTAACTGACAGTTCTATAAAATTAAAGTACTTACATACAAATTTGATAATTAATTGAAAAAGTAGTAAGTATCAAACCTAATAAATCAATTTTTTTTAAACAAACTTGCCGTTTGTTTATTTGAGTTGTTGACAAATTAATCACGTAAGCAGGTGAGATGTAATTTTAACATTACGTTATATGAGCTTTGATTTTTATTGATTAGCCTTTCGTTTATTAATATTTAATATGAAATATTTGCGGCTTAATTGAAAAATTTAAACATTCTGTTATAATAATTATACTGTATGCAAAATTTTACAGTAATACACACAACACAATATTCGGAACCGTATTCTGATTACGACACTGATATTAGATATACTCGTACCAACGCACCATAACTATTCATCTCGACATTACAAAATTGCCGAATGCCGCACATCGTCTAGGGATATCCCATATTTCGTGTTTAAGCCGCAAGTATCCCGATGGGACAATTCTGCCTCTGGAATATACAATGCTGAACGCAGATCAGTAACAGTGAAATATTTTACTCGAGAGATAGTTCCAAACACATACTTACATTATAAGAATATGGTTCGGTATGGTAAATAACCAAGATGCAGACCTCTTTCAGTTAAGAATATTTTACGCTACACTAGGATTCCTTTGTTTTCACATGTAAATTAAAAGTATAGCACTATTTGTTACAACCTAAAATTATGAAATCTTTGTAGGCTAAAAAGTACCTAAGTCAAGGTGGTGTGCGGTTAGGTAAGATTGCATTCCTAGGCCGAGCGACTTACACAGCTCGTAAGCGTAACCCATTTACGGTTTATGAGTGGTTATCCAAGGAGGAATTATTGGGTAGTCGCGAAATTTCGCCCTCGAAGTTCCACACATCCTTGACTTCCCCGCGAATAAAGGAAATATCCAAAGACATTATAAGAGATAGACCGACAATACGCGCGGCCTCTAAAAACCCCCTTCAACCACACAGCGGTCAGGCGGCCGCTACTCATACTGTATTTGTACTGCATTCGACTGTCGAGCGCGCGTCAAGTTATAAAAATACTTAAACATGCCCAAATAACTTCGTTTTGTAGTGTAAAAAACGAACAGTAATAAAAACTAAATCACATTGTAACATTATTTATTACCGATGAGTCTTAATTATGCTAATTTATTTAGCTATTATCATATCAAAATTGGTTGAAGGGGACTTCATACATTTCGTTTGCATTGTTTGTCTACTCTTATAATGTCTTTGGAAATATCACTACATCAATTAAAGGAATTGAAACCATCATCATCCCAATGCCTATAAGGTCAGCAGTGTAGACGGGAGGTTTCTAGGCGGGACGATTGACCGAAAAAATATCCAAAAGTTTGGAAAACAAATTACTCATCTCATAACCATGAACTGCTTAATACATGAACGATATAAATCGATTATTACTATTACCTGATTTGATAACTACTGATTTTCCGAAGATATTATACAAATATCTTCGTAGTCATTGGTTGGTGGTAGGCCTTCCGAGCCCGCCTGGCTAAGTACCACTGTCTTACGTAAGTTTGTCGTCGTGTTCCGAAACAGCCAGTTGCTCGTTTATTGAGAGGTCTAGGTGAAGCTCACTTCCACCTTCGCCCTTATTGTCACTTACCGTCAGGTGAGAAGAAAGCCGAACATTACCTAGCGCGCCCATAAGGGCAGGGAGAACACCGGGGGGTTTTTGTGGGTAGGCCTGGCACTCTGCCAGGAGAGCCCCACATACTCTCGCCGTCTAGCCAGCGGCGGGTAACGTGCGGTTATGCATTTCCCCCCGGAAAAAAAAGTGAGACGAAAGCTAAGAGCTTCCTTGTCATATGTAAACTTCGAAAAAAGGAGGTTACTCAATTCGACCGTATATATGCTTGTTTTTTTTTATGTTTGTTCGCGGATAACTTCGTCATTTATGAACCGATTTTGATGATTCTTTTTGTATTCGATAGAGGATACTCCAAGGGTAGTCCCATGGTCACCAAAGTCAGGATCTGATGATGGGATCCCATGAAAAGCGAGGGAAAGGTTTCTTTCAATAAAAAGACTTCATTCACTAAAAAGTTAAAAATAAAAAATATTTTACAAAAAAAAAACCGACTTCAAAAACACTGAAAAGTTAAAAAATAATATATGAATAGGTACAGACAACATCACACTTCTATATTGAAGTCGGTGACAAATTTGGTCTCGCGCCCACTCATAACCAGAAACTCATAACTGGAATAAAATGTGGCGACTCATAACTGACTTGAGGACCCACTCATAACCATGGTTATGAAATATATTTTAAACTTATAAAATATTTAATTTAGAGGAGTAACTCATAACCGAACATAAAAAAAAGCAAATACCTAAACTGTGAACTACTTTGAAGTACATTTGAGACCAATAGTGCTTGCTTACTATTATATACTTGCATACTAATTTTAAAGTAAGTACTTTTTGTTTTATTATTTCATACTAAAAAGAAATATTTATAGTTACAGTACAAACGGCAGCACAGTCTTAACTGTCATTTCAAGACGCAATACACAAAAAATTCAGTGCTTACCCGTGGTTCTACTCACGTGTCCGGTAGTACTCATCATCATCATATCATAGCCAATAGACGCCCACTGTTGGACATAGGCCTCCCCCAAGGATCTCCATACCGATCGGTCCTGCGCCTCCCGCATCCAGCGGCTTCCCGCGACCTTCACCAGATCGTCGGTCCACACTACGGGTGATTAATTTTGCCTATAGTACTAAGTACTACTTATTATCTTTGACAATCAAAGAACACCATGTGGGTAACTATCGGTTTTAATATTTATATTATTTTGAAGAAATTAAGGAACGCTTTAATAAAACTATTTTAAAAGCAACTTTAACGCAACTTTCAATTGCGGGTCATTTCATTTTTTAACCGCCTTAACAAAAAGAGGGACTTTATCATTTCCATTGTATGTTCTTTTTTTACGTTTACTACCTCATAACTCTGTGATTTATTAACCAATTTGGAAAATTCTTTTTTTGTTTGAGGAGGTATAGTTCTCGATTAGTCTGATTGTCATCAAATCCGGGATCGGGCAACAAAAAATACCTACAGTACTATACTAACAGTAGTACCAACGGTAGTACCACGGGTAAGCACTAAACAAATCTTAGTGCGAGGAAGGTATAAATTGTTTCTCTCTGTGACATCTTCAACAAAAATAACAATATTGAGAAGTGATTGAGAATTAGTTTGTCCTGATAGCTACATCTCATCTACTCTTTCAAGCGCCGCATAAGAGAATACTATCTATCCAAGTCTTAATTATGATATATAAACATTTAATAATATTCATATTATTTGTGTAATAGGTATTTCTAGATATTTTTTATTTAGTATATTATATAGTATGTTATTTTTTACTATTTGATCGCCTTCTAAGCTGCTATACACGCAAATTCTAATATATTACAATTTCTCCTTTCGCAGGTCTGCTGGAACAATTTTTTATGAAATAAGCAGTTCCTTTTTAACGGACTTGAAAAAAATAGATACAGTCGAACATAGAACCTCTTCCCTTTTTCAAGTTTCAGTTTGACCTGAATGTTTGTATGTATGTTTGTCCGCGATTATCTCGCGTTTAGCTGAATCGATTTTGATGCGGTTTTCAGAAAAGTATTTGTTATATTTAGGATAAGGTTTTGGTATTTTAAATTACCTAAAAAAATTGAAAAGATTTTTTTTTACAAAAAATAAAACCGACTTCAAACACACCAAAAAGTCATAATAAAGTCGGTGCCAAGCAATAATCACCTGAAAAATCTTGAAAAATATAAGTACTAGTTAAAATTTGGCACGAACTTCAATATAACACTGTGATGTTGTTTGTATTCTTAAAGTTTTTGAAGTCGGTTTCATTTTTTGGAAAAAAATACACTTTGTCTTCTGTATTGCTTGTGCTGTCTAATTTTAATGCGGGAGAGAGATAACACACCGCAATAGCCACCCTCACCTTGCCGACCAGCAAGATGCCAGCCTTACACCTCTTTTATACCAAGCTTTACTTTGATTTAAAATATTATTCACCCTTTTTGTTAATGTTGTTAATAATTATAAAAGCGACTGTACATAACTGTGTAGTTGTGTTGGTTATGAGTTTCGTCTTCTCACATCAGCAGTTATGAGTGGGACCTCTACGTATTGGTTATGAGATTTTTGGTTATGAGTGGGCGCGAGACCCAAATTTTAAGACTTTCTAGGAGATCATCGTTTGGCACCGACTTCAATATAGAAGTGTGATGTTGTCTGTACCTATTCATATATTATTTTTTAACTTTTCAGTGTTTTTGAAATCGGTTTTTATTATTTGTAAAATATTTTTTTATTTAATAATCTTTTCCTATTTTGTGTGTAACTTTGATATTGCGGAAGGTAATATTATACTGTATATACAAGGTTATTTTTTAATTATGACAAAAATTTTGTGTTCTTGTTCAGACAAGCAAACTGAACAACTTTCACTATGGCACCAACTTTGAAATCGCAAAAAAAAATCAGCTGTTCCATACATTTAGGTTCAGTGAATGTTGAACATTTGTATGGAACAGCTGATTTTTTTTGCGATTTCGAAGTTGATCCCATAGTGAAAGTTGTTCAGTTTGCTTGTCTGAACAAGCCATTGATTTACTACCAAACGTAGATAACGCATGAACGATCGAAAAGTAGGCCGGTGAAGAACTGCTCAATCGCGACTCGTGCAGTTCCTTTCCATAGTGAGTGATTAGCTGTCGGCACGTAAACATGCCGAAGTGCGCATTCAAAAATTGTGGTAACAATAGCCAGAAACGGCAGAAAAAAGACGGGATCTCATATTTTGCGTGAGTACACTCATTACACATCTTATCATGTATTCAAATATTCGATTTATACGTAAAAACCATTAAAAACAATTATTTTAATCATAAACATGTCGCTTCGCGTCAGTGTCAGTACACCACAATCGTCTCGCTCGCACGGGCATCGTATTACGATGTGCTATCTCATTCATGCGTTGGAGCGACAACGCGATAAGCAATTTCAAGCATTATGTTTGAGAGTATAAAGTTGATATTCTCTTGTAGCAATTACTAAAACGTCGTTTGCTCTGTGGCTAGGTATGAAATGATGTAACTTCCCACGGTTGTACTTAAAATAGTTGCCGTAATAATGCAGAATAAGGTTGAATATACGGTACTTTCTTTATGGTAATTTTCATTCGGGCGGCATATTCAAGTATATATCAGCGAGTACAAATGTATAGTCGATTAGGCGACAGATTTCAAGCGCGTTTTTGTATGAAGCGCTCTATCTACGTTTGGTAGTATATCTATGGAACAAGCACACAAAATTTTTGTCATAACTAAAAAATTAACTTGTATAAGAGCAGAATTTAAACTACGGGTTAAAGTTACTAACCTCCTTTTTTCGAAGTCGGTTAAAAAAGGGCCCAACCCTGTTCGACACATAAAATATACCCTATCCTATAGATTTTCTTAACGCCATTCATACATTTCAATCACAACGTGTACATAGGGTCTATAGGTGATATTATAAAAATGTAAGGTACAAAACTGTAAAAGTAAACATAGGCAATTTGGCCAGTAGGTTTCTTTTATAGCGCTTACGGGTTTTTGGAAATTCAAGCCATATACGAAGATAAAACAGGGGTTGAAAGTTAGTTATTCTTGAAGCTAAAGGCAAGTAATTTTCTATTTGATAAATAGAAATAAATAAACACGTATTTTAGCTTTTCTGAAAATTCCGAAATTGCTTTTTTGTTTAAATATCTCACTAAAACTACTACTTAACATGTTGTAAGGGGACTTTTTACCAAGCTTCTGCATTATAGTTTGAACTAATTTTTACTTTTTTACAAGGCAATTTTTTTTTCTATGAGAAAAACGAATACGCGCGCGAAGCTGCTATCGAAAATAAAAAATGTAAACATCAATATAATGTATGATTTGTTTATTAGAACTAAGTTGACAAACAAGCAGGCTACCTATCTGATGGTCAGTGGCTACAACTGCCTTTAGTACAGATGGTTCCTGTGGTAGGATTTGCAAATCTACAATCCCTACGCCCATTGCACGTTGTCAGCTCGAAACCACAGAATATATAATAGTACTACGTACAGAATGGCAACTCACCTTCCCGCACTTATTTCAAATACCTCATCCCACTTCGCACTTCGTTGTAGATATCACTGACACATAAACAAGGGCACGCGCGATCGCTCGGGCGAGTAGCTGCGAGCGCCGGCCGATAACAGAGACAGCGCTATGCGGGTAAAAGAAAAGGCAGTCGCTTCGCTGCACTTCCTGCGTCATTTCGATTGATAACCGCGCACTCAGCCCTACTAGATTCCACGCACACATTTGCGCGTATACAAAAGTCATTTGCTTAAGTAGTAGTAATAGGTTATTGATTTGCGAACGTTGTATGGTGTCCGGGGTGTGTCGAAACATAAGATGTTAAGTCGCAGTACCCAGTAATTCACTGCCTGTCTAATCGTTAACCGGAACCACAGCTTAACACAGCAATACACGCACCGCTGTTTGACAGTAGAAATAGGTACACTGAAAAAAAATTTATAATATGTACAGGGCCGTCTTAAGCTGCGCTGGGGCCCTTGGGCACACATGAATTTGGGGCCCTTTTGTAAAAGTAAAGAAAGCTAATTTATTTAATTAGCTTTCTTTATATATAATATATAATATTATTATATAATTGATTACCCATAATAAATGATCATAGTAGAAAAATATTAGGCCCTTTTGTAAAGACATGAAAGATGAAAGACATAAGACATGAAACCATAAAATTCGAAATATCTCATACCAAATCTACGTTATGATTTTTTTTGTTTAAAAAAACTTTAGACCTTCATAACTCAAAACATGTTTTGACCGACTTGATGATTTTTCGCTCTACGGTGACGATATAATAAATGTTATCAGAGATATTAGAATGCTGCTGGTAGTTACGTAACAACTACGATAATGGTTTCTTTCGGGATTTCTGTGAAGCGAAATCTTCTGTTATATCCTCAAAGTCAATTTTTTCAAGGATATCACTTTCTATGCACATAATTGACAAATTACTTAGTCGTTCCTGTAACATTGTTGTTCGCAATTCGGTTTTTGTCCCCTTATGCTGCGAAAATGACCGCTCTCCACTACAATTCGTAACCATTACGCAAAGTAATATTCTTGTAGCGCCCCTTCTTGTAGCTTCGGGGCCCCCTGAGGATGGGCGCCCTGGGCACGGGCCTCGTATGCCCTTATGGTAAAGACGGTAATGTATGTATCAAGAATTTGTTACCGTCATTCATGCAACTTATTTATATACGAGCGCACAAAGGTGCATGATTACAGTAATAAAGTATATTTGGTTGGCCGTAATAAGATTACTTTTTCGATGTCACTATGATTTTTGTAGATTTTATTAAGGACTTGATCACTTTGTTGGGAAGTCGCAAGGCTTGGAATGATTAAAATACTCCAATCATTTTATCTTATTAGAATTAACAATTATAAATATTTACAAAGGTGACGTCACCAAAATTAAATAAGAAAATTTATTGTTTTGAATATGTTTTACGTAATAAGCGTTCAATCAGTTAAAATTTATTTTCATAATCATTTGTGGTTTGTAGTTTTAAAAATGTTGATGATTAATTTTATTATATTTTACTCAATCAAGTAAAATTTCAACTTGATAAGCATTTTTTTCAGTGAAGAGTAGTCTACCACTGATTTTTTTTTTTCATGTGCAATCATTTGTTTAATAAGGTACGTTTCCACACAGCCAACAGCGGTATACATTTTCAAATAATCTATACTAATATTATAAAGCTGAAGAGTTTGTTTGTTTTTTTGTTTGTTTGTTTGCTTGAACGCGCTAATCTCAGGAACTACTGATTCAAATTGAAAAATTCTTTTTGTGTTGGACAGTCCATTTATCGAGGAAGGCTTTAGGCTATATAACATCACGCTACGACTAATAGGAGCTGAGCATCAATGACAAATGTTGCAAAAACGGGTAAAAAATATACGGCGAAACGTAGTTCGCTGGCACAGCTAGTGTAAAATATATGGAACAATATCTCCTACATTGGCTTGGCTATCTCTTAATCAAATACATAAAACGTACCTACATACTATAGTTACAACATAATTATAAAGTATCTGTCGTATACAAGTAACTATTCTATTATAATGTATAAAACCGCGAATAGTATCCGGTGTAGCGACCGCAAATAGTCGAGGAAATGAGAAGGTTTGATAAATTTTTATTTTAAGATATTACGCACCTCGTGGAATTTAAACGTGCAGTTAGTGTACCTATGCAAAAAAAAACAAAAGATAATCTATTGTAATAGGCTAGATGACTAAAAAAAATTTTTTGCTTTAATAGAAGCTCATTCATATAATAAACAGAAAGAAAAAATCGGTTTTCGAATAACTATAAAAACAACCAAGATATAAGATATTAAAAAAAAATCTCCATCTCTTTCTACCAAAACGGCAATTTACAAGGAGTTTATATGGCCGTACTCAACAATGACGTCACGGTTGATGTCGGATCTCTCTGTCTAATCGCCTTCAAATTAACAACTTAAAATGCTTGTATCTAATGTATTTCTAAGCCGATTTTAATTCTAATTTCACAGGACTGCATATTTTTCTACCGTATTTTAATATTTAATAACGAGACGTAAAAATTTGAATTCAGTCATCATCCCAATTACGAGGAAGTCTCGTAAACACAGAATTTTAGGCATAAATAGTGCGATGTCGAGAAACGTTATAACAGTGGCGTATGACGCGTGCGACGTGCAGATACACAATATTTTATTTTACAAAATAGCTCTATAGTATATCTATCTCTATATAACTATCGTTTTGGTCATTATCTATGTCAGATAAGAAACTGACGTCTAAAATAATGCCATCAAATGTTTTTTTTGGCAAGATACTGGTTATATTTTAAAAAATCACCTTTGTGTTCCTTGAAATGTATTTTTATGGATTTCGCACTGAGGTTACAAGACAGGAACTGCCTAATAGAATTTATAATTTATAAACTGACGCGTAATGATCGCACGTAATTTACGATATAATTGAGGCAAACAATTGTTCTCTCCACCGCAGTCTGATTAAACAGGAACCCATGCTCCGACATCGCACCGCACTAATCACATTATCAATCAAAGGAGTTTGTATTTACTCGTTATCAGTGTGGTGCACTGGAGCCACATTAGCACTATCTGAGGTTCCGGCTTTCATGAACGTCAACATGCAACTGCGACTAGGTACGCTATAACCATTATGCATAATGCAATATCCATTCCGTTATCTTTGAAATACTGAATTTGCAGCCACAATACAAAGCGAAAACTAGCGACAATTTGCGCAATTGCTAGGAAATATTAGTACAAGTCAATCCAAGGTCGAATGAACTTTTCATGCAGATTTATTTGGCACGGACTATAACTTCTTTGTTACCTTGTGATTATTCTATGTTATACATTACATATCTGTGTTCATCAATACTGTTATTACATTTCGTAAGTCACAACGGAGTCCCTGCCGCTGGCAGTTTACTAAAGAAGCTTTGACTGAAACATGAACCTTTTTATGCTCCGAGAAAATCTTATTTTGCTATTTTTCTTCCCTTTTGTTCAACAGGCACAACATTCATAATGTTACACAAACAAAAGTTTTTAGTTCTCGACTTTGTTGGAACGGAAACAAAATAGAGAAAGTGAATTTGTGAATAATAATAGGAAATTGATAGGCTTGACATTGCTCACACTAACGAACACAAAAAGGGTGATTATTGCGAAAACCTACCGAATGCGAGTTGGATTCGCGCACCGAGGAGGGTTCCGTACAAACGTGTCTTTTTTTTTACACAACTAAGTGTGCAAACAAGCAAACTGCCTACCTGATGGTAAGTGGTAACAATCGCTATAGTATATTTGGTTCCTGTGAGATTCGCAGCAAATCTGCAACCCCCATTGCACAAGAACCACAGTGTACGTTGCCAACTTGTGATATAAGATGTAAAGTCACGGTACCCAGTAATTTCACTGCCATATCTTACTCTTCAAACCGGAACACAGCAATGCAAGAACTGCTGCTTAACGGCAGAAATAGGTAAGACGGAGGTACCCAAGCAGTCGCAGCAGATATACCATACCCTGGTGCAGTCTCCCTCCGGTAAACTATAGCACAACTAATAAACTAACTACTTTCAAAAATACATCATGGTGTGAACTAAAAGTATTATTATTTAGAAAAAAATCCTAATTTTTAACCGACTACGAAAAAGGAGGAGGTTCTATGTTCGACTGTATCTATTTTTTATATAGTAGTTCACCGATTACTACGCCATTTATGGACCGATTTTCAAAATTCTCTTTGTAATCGAAAGAGTGCATACTCCTAAAGTGGTTTCATTGTCACCAAGTCGTAATCTGATGACGGGATCTCAGGAAAATCGAGACAAAGTCTTAAATTTCATAGGCACGCCCAACGGGTTTCATGTTTTTCTGAAGATATTCAGGTATTTGCATCTGATTGTCATCATATTATGTTAATGATAGGATAGTGGATGTCGTCCCTACTCTATCTGTCAACTCATTTGGGCCTCTTTCACCGCTTAACATCAGGCGGGAGGAGGTCATTTGCCGGGTCATACATAAAAAAAATGAGCTGATAATGGAAGGTTTCTGGTAGCTTAGGAGTTCGGAAATAATGGCTTAAATTCTAATACGCATGTATTATGATATATTTTTTTACTTAAAATAAAACCGACTTCAAAAACATCAAAAAATCATAAATAATATAAGAATATATACAACATCACAGTTTCATATTAAAGTCAGATAAGGAATCATGACCTGGATAGTTTTAATAAATAAAAGAACTGTTAATATAGTTAGTTAAAATTTGTGGCCGTTTACAATGGGTCTCATCAGAAGGCTCAATGTCACTCAAAGGGCAATGGAGAGGGCTATGCTCGGGGTTTCTCTACGCGATCGCATCAGAAATGAAGAGATCCGTAGAAGAACTAGAGTCACCGGCATAGCCCAAAGAATTGCAAACCTTAAGTGGCACTTGGCAGTGAGCAGGACACATAGCTCGCAGGACTGACGGCCGTTGGGGCGGAAAGGTCCTTGAGTGGCGGCCGCGTACTGCCGCCGCTCAAGGACCTTTCCGCCCCAACGGCCGTCAATCCTGCGAGCTATACCGGGAGACGCAGCATTGGTAGGCCCCCCACAAGGTGGACCGACAATCTGGTAAAAGTCGCGGGAAGCCGCTGGATGCGGGAGGCGCAGACCGATCGGTTTGGAGATCCCTGGGGGAGGCCTATGTCCAACAGTCTCTTGGCTGAAATGATGATGATGAAAATTTGGCACCAACTTCAATATAAAACTGTGATGTTGTATAATATTCTTATATTATTTCTAAGTTTTTGGTGTTTGTGAAGTAGGTTTTATTTTTTGTAAAGAAATAGACCGAATAGATAGAATACTTTCTTTCTATTGATCAAATTGTCGAATCAAAGTAAATATTTGTTCTTCGAACAAGTAATTACCTGTAACTTCGTCTATACATAAAAGTAACTTCTTTCCTTAAATTCAAACAGACGAAATCGTGGGCAAAATAATATTTTATTAAATTAGTTTACAAAGAAAGACAATAAACAAAATTTATATTTAGTACAATACGGAAGAATGTAAAAAGTTTGTGGCATAGAAGAGTTATAATAATTGAATCAATCGATAAAATGCCGCTCGAGCGCTCGGCTCCGTAATCGCATTTCCTCTGGGATCTACGCAAAATTGACTTGGTATGGCCGTGGAAAAAATATTGAAACTGCGTAGATGACGTTATAATCTTGTTAGTGGTGAATGTTTTTCGGTCAATATGTATGTTTCAAGCGTACAATAAGTTGATTAGATTGTCAATATGATATTACAGATTTATTGTGTGTTTACTCTTTAACCGTTAAAGTAATCCCGACACAGCGATTCCAATTACATAGGTACATACACGATTTTCATTGATTTTAACACTTCATTGATATATTCACAATAAATAAAAAGGATAGCTCAATAAAAGCAATATAAAAAAATACGTCATTCAATCCGTGGCTTTGTCGCTTTCATGGTAAAATGTTATGTTTTTTTTAAACTGGTTGCCATTATTTATGATAATAATATTAAGAAAATCGGCGAAATATCCGTTAGATCGCAATATAATACTTAATTAAATAATGTGATGTGCGAACCCTTGTGGCTTATCAACTTTCGAATTATTATAATTGGTAGGTACTCCTTTAAACACACAAGAAGCGATCGATTTTGCAGTCTTTTTAATTTATAATAATTACTATTGATATTAAATAAACCACAATAAAGTTTGGTCGTACTGCTAGATTTTCTGGACGTGAACAACAAAACTTGTCAATTCGGACCCTTTCGAAACTTTACCACTCGCACGTTAATAAAATATCTGCTTCTTTTCAAATATGATATTATTTTATGGTTACAAATAAATACTTGTTTTCATTTTAATCTATAAGCACCATGTAGCTAAGCTAAATCTTCCGTCAAGAATCTGCCCAAACCAGAATCTGACCTTAACTGAATAATCCTTAAATTTAATAACAGTATACCAGAGGGTTAAATGAACGCAGCCAATCCATAAATCCTTGTAAATTGGATGCGATGTTTGAATAAATCAATTTGGAGCCAATTTGAACCTTAGTTTAGTCGAACGTAAAGTTTATGGATCAATCGACATTCTTAACGATCACAATTGGCTCAATAAGGTTCCAAAACTAGAGGTTGTTCTGACCGCACGATATTTTTACCCTAACTAATTGCGCCTGGCCCATAGGAAAGGATTCGCATTTGTATTTCCTTGCAGTCGACCTGCAACAACCCAGACTTAAATACAGCTCACAAGTATCGGGGTATTGATTTGGAGTTTGGATGTACGAAAATTTTCCGTGTGGTGAATTTCGAATACATGTATCACTACCTGTCTTACCGTGTATGTCAGGAGAGCAGACTAAGCACTATACTATAGTTAAGCCTCTAGCTGTTGCGAAATCGTAAAAAACTCGGAACAAACGCCTGGCCAGTGTGGTAAAGCAGACCCAATACCTCATCGTCCGAACTGTGGAACGTTTAAGAGGAGGCAGTACGGGAGAGGGAATTCAAAATAAAACCGCCTTCAAAAACACTAAAAAGTTAAAAATAGTATAAAAATAGGTACAGACAACATCACATTTCTTTTTAGTGTTTTTGAAGTCGGTTTTATTTTTGTTAAAAAAATATTTTTATCTTTTTAGTGAATTTAATATTAGCTCACCGAAATTAAGTTTACTCGGTAATACGTGCCTATTGTATTTAAAAAACTAACCTCTAACTCCTAAAAGTTAAGGATGCTTCCATATCAGCTCGGTTCATGACTACCAGACGCAAAGACGTGAATAGCATCGGAATTTTTTTTTACAAAAAATAGAACCGACTTCAAAAACACTGAAAACTTAAAAATAATCTTCTTCTATATTGAAGTCGGCGCCAAACGATGATCTCCTAGAAAGTGTTAAAATTTGTCACCGACTTCAATATAGAAGAAGATTATTTTTAAGTGTTCAGTGTTTTTAAAGTCGGTTCTATTTTTTGTAAAAAAAATTATGTTTAACTTTTTAGTGAATGAAATCTTTTCAGTTAAAGAAATTAGTGTTTTCCTCGATTTTCTATGGGATCCCATCATCCGATCCTGACTTTGGGACCACCCTTGCAGTATACTCTATCAAATACAAAAAGAATTTTGGAAATCGGTTTAAAAATGACGCAGTTATGAGGTAACAAACATAAAAAAAAATACAACCGAATTGATAACCTCCTCCTTTTTTGAAGTCGGTTAAAAACATGAAACACGTTAGACGTACCAAAATAGGGAATTTGTAAAATGTATTGCTGTCGCGCTGTGCCCTAACAACCGAGCAAAATGTGATAGAGTCAAATGCAGCTCGGACCGAAAGTACATAATATGAAAAGTACACAATCACAAAATAGACGTTTCCTTCTCTAAAACTAGACTGATTTGATGACATTTTTCATTAAAATCAAAGAAAGGCCATGGCTGCAAGGCTCGGAACCAGTTCAAAATATACCGGTTAGTATCGGTTTATTTCGGTTTTGCTTTGATCTTTTCTACAAAACGCGAACGTTATAAGAACTTTACTGTTACCCAAATAAACCGGTTTAATCGACCGGTTTATCGTGTTATTGACTTGATTGAAGACGCGTACAACCGCACAGCACGTTTTAACGTATGCACGTTGACGTCTGATTTACGTAGTGGAATTACAAACTACTATCATCTGTAAGTATTTTTAAGATAAGTAGAAAGCGAAAGAATACAATATATAGGTGTATAATTTGATAACGACGCAAAAAAACACTTATTCAAACTGTGAAGAACTGAAGTAGGTACTGAATAACACTAAACAGTATCAATCTTGCGTTCGTATACTTCGTATTAAATTTTTCGGTTTTTATTACTCCGAACCGGTTTATTGAAAAAAACCTTTATGTAAAAACTCTTGCATGAACCGGTTAAAAAAACAGTTAACTGGAACGAAACCGTAATGAAAAGGTTTTGCTCCAAGTAGATACAAGGTAACGGTTTGAAAATATAACCGGTATCCGAGCCATTGCTTGGCTGTGCTGTGATACTAAGTTTTGCATTTAAGCGTAACCCAAACTTTGATTATGTTCTCATCTTTCCGTTAGTCCATCTGTTCCATAGAGATCTTGGGTCCTGGGTCACTAAGATACTCAGGGTTTTCACTAGATGATCGGGCATAACCTCTAGTTAAGCATATTTAGATTTTTTGAAGTCGTTTGACTTAGACACCTAGGGTCGAAACCCCTAATATGGTTCGAAGCAACTCATTGAATTGAATTCTCGAAACTGAGTATGGAAAACCTGATACTGTATAATAAAATTTAAAAGTAACTTTTAAGGCATTCTAAAGTAGGTAAGTATATAGTAAAAATTTGTTTCCAACCCCAGTAATATGGGTATCAAATAAAAGGACTCGAAGTATAGAGCACTATGAATCTGGTAACAATGCCCAAAATACAAATTGACCGCGTCGCTCAAAAATGGCGGATTAAATTGGGTCACGCGGCATCCCCTATGTTACTATGCGTTTTTAA
Organism: Schoenobius gigantellus; assembly: GCA_963935595.1. Classification (NCBI taxonomy): domain Eukaryota; kingdom Metazoa; phylum Arthropoda; class Insecta; order Lepidoptera; family Crambidae; genus Schoenobius; species Schoenobius gigantellus. Next base: position 22,015,529 of record OZ012553.1, on the reverse strand, counting down.
GCATTTGTTTGTTTTTTAATATAATTTCGTTATATTTGTTTGCTGATATTTGAATACAGTGGAAAATCTGGCCAATAATTAAGTTTTTAGTAGGTTTAAATCTCTTCTATAATTAACATCAGAAAAAAAAAGAAAACAGGAAAATATTAATAGATACTATCATCATCATCATTTCAGCCAAGAGACGCCAACTGTTGGATACAGGCCTCCCACAGGAATCTCCAAACCGATCGGTCCTGCGCTCCCCACATCTAGCGACTTCCCGCGAACTTCACTAGATCGTCGGTCCAGCTTGTGGGAGGCCTACTAACGCTGTATCTCCCGGTGCTTGGCCGCCACTTGAGGACCTTTTCGCCCTAACGGCCGTCAGTCCTGCTAGCTGTGTTTTGCCCATTTCCACTTAAGGTTCGCAATTCCTTGGGCTATGTCGGTGACTCTAGTTCTTCTACGGATCTCATAATTTCTGATGTAAACCCAGAGCATAGCCCTCTCCATCACCCTTTAAGTGACCTTGAGCCTTCTAATGAGACCCATTGTAAGCGGCCACGTCTCAGTTCCGTGCGTTACACTAGCAGCACGTACAAATTAAAGACTTTCGTCTTCAGACACTGCGGTAGATGGGCCGAGAATATGCTGCGTACGAACGCTGCCCAGCCGATTTAGATTCGTCGATTTACCTCTTTCTGGAAGTTGGACTTAACGAGCTGGACGATTTGCCCCCGGTAAACATATTCTTCAAGAACTTCCAGTGTAAAGCCTCCAACATTCATAGTAGTGGATACTAAATGGGAAATGAGCTTAATTTTAGTCTTGTCCATGTTCATTTTAAGACCCACTTGTTGGGAAACTCTACAGAGATCTTCGAGCATTGTGCCAAGATCTTCCACGGTCCAGCCATGACTACAATATCATCAGCAAAACGAAGGTGAGTCATGTACTCGCCGTTTATATTAATGCCGAATCCTCTCCAGTCCAAAAACTTAAATACATCCTCCAATCCTCCAATACAGTTGTGAACAGTTTTGGCGATATAGCGTCGCCCTGTCACACACCGCGCTGAAGTCGTGTTGGTATCGAGTTTTGGTCCTGAAGGCGGACTGACATAGTGGCGTTTTCGTATAATGACTGCAACACTTGGATGTACCGATAGTCTATTCGACACCTCTGGAGTGACCTAAGCACGGCCCAGGTCTCGACAGAATCGAAGGCTTTCTCATAGTCCACAAACGCCAAGCATAGTGGCAGATTATACTCCATAATCTTCTGTATAGCCTATCGCAACGTAAGGATGTGGTCTATGGTACTATAGCCTTTTCGAAATCCGGCTTGTTCGAGAGGCTGGAAGTCATCAAACTTGCGTGCGAGACGATTAGTGATGAGAACAGCTTGCAAACATGACTCAGGAGCGTGATGGGGTTATAGTTCTTCAACTGTCGCCCTATTTGAAGAAAAGTGCCACGCCCCTGTGCCATGTTTTAGGCAATTTGCCCTCGAGTATGACGGAGTTGAATAGCCGCTGCAGCGCTATTGGGACCCGGTGGTAGTCCACCCGCTTTTAAAAGTTCGGCTGTAACTCCATTATCACCCGGCGCCTTGTTGTTCTTAAGCTGTTTGAGAGTAACACACTAATTTCATACAGGCTGACATCTAGGATGTCTTCAGTGCAATGCCGGGTCAATTTGGCTCGTGGCTGTTGCCTGAATAACAGGTACTTGCGATGTTGCGTAAAGCTGTCCAAAGCAGTGTTCGATCTCGGCCATAAGCTCAAGTCGGGATGTAATGACTCTGCCATCCTCTGTCTTCAGCTTCGTCAGCAGAATCTGACCGAGTGACAGATCTTTTGCGAATACTTTGGAGCCCTTGTTCGGCTCGATGGCCTCCCTTTCCTCCATAAGCTTAACAGTTAACACCGAGATCTTACTTCTTTGCTTAGTACGGCTGCGTTTGAAAAACTTTGCATTCACCGTAAGGGAAGTTTCCACAATCCTGTCATTATGTGTGTCCACATCCGTGCAGTCCTCCAGGCAATCGAAACGATTTTGCAATTTAAGATGAAAGCACTCGGAGTTTTAATCTGGATGGCTTTGGGACGGAGCGTAGACTTCACCAGTCGATACCTTTCGGCTTTTATGTTAAGATTCCCACAATACAGCCCAGAATTAGTCTCAAAATACTCCAACGTATCCTGCTCAATTCCTTTTTCAGTTCCAGCAGCTTTTCCACGGTCTGCAGTATGCGGGCGTTTTAAGTGTCCAGTGCCAAGGTCATTTGATGGGCTTACTTCGCCGCCTGGGGATTCTTCGCACCCCAGGTCCCGGAGCCGAGTCGACTACCGTCACCGTCGGCATGGCCTCCGAGACCGCCAGGCACTTGGGGCCTTTGGTTGGTTCTATTCATTCATTTTGGAGGGGGTTTGGGCCTTCTCTCACCAAGCTCGCGGGTTGGTGGGGTGCGCCAGAGCCTGATTTGTTGAGCGGGGTGCACCGTATTCAGGTGAGATTGACTTGGATCCCGTTAGGTGACAATCGGTACCCCTTACCCACTTTACTACACTAATAATAATAATAAGTTTAAATAATTATTATGATTTTGCCCTGTCAACAAACTCACCCAACACAAGAAAAAGTTGTTGTATCAACTTAAAATTACGTAAAATACGTGTCATCAATTTACATTTTTCCCATATTTTAATAATTACACGCATCATTTGTCGCGTAGCAACTCATATTAGGATGGATGAGGTAACGGATTGGCACCATGTTCGTGATTACAAGTCTGACAAGATAATATACGCCGTGACATATTTTCACAAGTCATCAATCACTTATAAAAGCGTTCAGTCTCGTCACACCGTGATCGTCGCCGCGTCATAATATCATTTTCTCCGCCGTGAAACTGTGCAGTATAAATTAATTGATAAGTAACATTTATACTTATTGGTGTGACTTCTTGATGGAACTGAATGTTCATATTGAATAAAACCATGGTTTTCTTGCACTTTTTTCCACTATTTATTTTCTTGTTTGAATTTTCTATTTTGTACGACCGGTTTCGATTACTTCATCCTCAGGTTTCGATTACTACCTGAAGATGAAGTAATCGAAACCGGTCGTACAAAATAGCAAATTCAAACAGTAAAATATATAGTGGAAAAAATTGCAAGAAAACCATGGTTTTATTTATTTATTCAATATATAATTGATAAGTGTTTATTAGGTCGTATTTTTGCTAGGTGGCACAGTGACTTGTGCGTTCGGCTAACGATTGCTAAAGTTTAACACTCTCGGTTGGTGGTCACACTAATGTTTTTCACTATCTCGCGATAGTATTTTAAATTAAACTGCTGCATTTTAAACTTGTTAATATAATCAACACCATTCAGTACCACCCAATAACAAATATATGTACCACCCAATAATAGATAATTTATTAGAGAAATGCATTTTGACCCTTCTTTTTTTCGAATTTTTCATATTGATTATTGTGACTTTAGTAGTACCCTATGAATCGTGAATAACACGATACAGGAAAAATCTACTTCAGCTGAGCCTTTAATCGTCAAATCAAATGAATAGACATGGGCACCTAATGGATTTTTCAAGTATGAACTCGAAAGGTATTCAACTGCGATGTACCCAATCCATTTTTTGATGTATCAGTGTATTTTACGTAATTGCGTTCTCTGGGACCTGCTCACTCAACGCCATCCGGTATACATGTTTTACCTTTCAAAGTGTTTTGGAATTTGAAGTGTTTTTTAGAATTTGATTCATCTATTACAGTTAAAATAAAAACATTAAATGAATCCAAACAGACACAATGCTAGTTTTGTATCAATGCATAGTTATACATTCAATCCATTTTAGTTTCCAATATAGCAATGGTCTCTTGTCTCCTTTTTAACCGACTTCAAAAAATGAGGAGGTTCTCAATTCGATGCGTATGTTTTTTTTTGTGTATGTTACGCGATTACGCCGCCAATTGTGGACCGATTTTCAAAATTATTTTTGTATTCGATAGAGTATACTCCAAGGGTGGTCCCATGATCACCAAAGTTAGGATCTGATGATGGGATTCCATAAAAATCGAGGGAAATCCTTAAATTTTTAAGGCGTGTCTAACGTGTTTTGAGTGTATGTTACGCGATTACTCCGCCAATTCTGGACCGATTTTCAAAATTATTTTTGTATTCGATAGAGTATACTCCTGGGGTAGTTCCAAGGTCACTAAAGTCAGGATCTGATGATGGAATCCTATGAAAATCGGTGAGCTGGTATTAAATAAGGGTATTCAATGAAGGTTTTCAAAAGATTTCGTTCACTAAAAAGTTAAAAATAAAATATATTTTACAAAAATTAAAAACCGACTTCAAAAGCACTGAAAAGTTAAAAATAATATAGGAATAGGTACAGACAACATCACATTTCTATATTGAAGTCGGCGACAAATTTTAAGACTTTCTAAGGAGATGATCGTTTGGCACTGACTTCAATATAGAAGTGTGATGTTGTCTGTACCTATTCTTATATTATTTTTAGCTTTTCAGTGTTCTTGAAGTCGGTTTTATAAACAGCTACCTTCAAATATACACCCTCTACTAGCACCCTCTCTGTCGCCAATATAACTGTGATCCACTTAACAGATACTTGCAGCATTTCCAATTTTTGTTTTGCATCATCATCACCACTTAAAAATATCAGCATTCTCGCAATCTACCGTCGTGAAAATTTTAGAGAAAAAATTATAGAGTGGCTAAAATTGTAACATTACTTAAAAGAAAGGATAAGCATGGGTAACATCAGTTGCTAGAGCGTAAAAATGGTAATGTTTAATTGGAAAAGGAAACACCTATATAAATAAAATTAATGTTTGTATATGACTTGTCTGCTATGCGTTCGTAAACCATAGATCAGACTGATAAATCTTTGGTAGCTTCTAGAGCTAGACGCCTTTAAATGTTTCAATCTAGTCCAAAAGATTTATTTCTCAGAGATATTGTGTTTTTTCTATGTGATGCATTTGCATCGCACGTGATTTCACGCCGAGAACATTATTGTCATATATAAGAAATTATAAATTAAATTAGAAAAAATTATAACTTATATTTACACCCTCTATTGTATCAATTATACAATATTACAATGTTCGTCCACAACACACCGCTTGAAATTTCATCAAATATACCAACAATTAGAAATTTTTTTTGATTTTAATACAAATCTAAGTGCTTTACCTAATTTCTTAAAGCGCCATTACCGGTCTTGTGAATAACGCAAAAAGATAGAATTGTCAGAAGGCTTTAATTCTGTCCATAAGATAGAATTGTCAGAAGGCTTTAATATGTCCATAAACAAAAAGCAGTCGGTACGTTGAAACTGTAAAACCTAATCCTAAATTTGCAGCTCGCATGGGTCATAGGTAGCGAAAAGAAACTCGACAGCTGGATCGCGCCAAAATGTGAACATTTTCGATGAAAGGTTTTTGGTTTAGGATAATCCGTCTATCCTACGGCCCTTTTTCTTTTATTCACAAAGAGAAAGCCGAATTTGCTCGAAACTAAATTCTATCATTTAAAAATCAAAGCTTTGGTTTACCATGTCACCTAATGGTAGTTACGTAATAAAAGCGCAGCGTAAAATGGACCATCATCCAGTTTACATAACCCGACAGAGATTGGCTTTGACATCAAACGAATATAAATTTACAAGAGCAGTTTTTCCTTCAGGATTTCAACAAACAACATCATAAACACGGTTAGCGCAGACGTCGAGTGATCGCCTACTGCGCAACGGGTCGCGGGTTCGATTCCCGCTCGGGACAGATATTTTGTATGGCCTACAGAAATTTGTTTCGGTCTGGGCGTATGTGCATGTAATAGTCTATGTTTGTAACTGCACCCACGACACAGAAGAAAATCCTAGCGACGTTTTTTTAAAAAAAAAATAATAATAAATATATAATAAATAATAATATAATAATAAATAATAAATTATTTTTGCGTATCCACAAACACAGCAAACACTGTACTTTCTACACTGTTATCTTAACTCCCCTACATCTCTCTTTTCATTAAACTATATATTTTTTATCTTTAGGTAGGTACTCTAATTATCAGCATACCAGCAATACCTAATAAACATGTTATTTATTGCTATTTTAAAATAATTCCAAATAAATAAATTATAATTAATATTACTATTACACAATATGCCTTTGTTATCAACAAGAGAACATTGGGTTACGTGATTTCGAATTTAATCTGAAAACTTCGATGGCACTAATCAGATAACAATGAAAGTTTAAAGTACCTACCGTGAAAGTAATTCCCGAGGCTCTGAGAATGTCGAACAACCCCTTATAGTCTGACAGCGTCATTAGAATTCCTAGAAATTCTTTAATTTTACGTCTACTTCGTCTAAAAATAACAGCCTCGGCTAAGAAAGTTATATTTCCAAGGGAGCATTAAAAACAAAAGGGTGATCAAGATGGCGCCTTAGCTCCCCATACTAATTAGCAAGAATAAGGCAAGCTAGTTAGCGAAAGAAAAATTATGCGAGATTCATCTTTTTGCTTCGTTCACTGAATGCATCATTACTTAGGTGGAAGATATTTTTACGTGGACCTATTATAAGAAAGCTTATAACGCGTTACAGCACTCTAAGGAAATGAATGATTCGAAAGATGACTCGTTTTATTAAATACTTAGCTAAATCTCCAACAAACGTATTCTTATAGGTACTAAATTACAAATATAATGGACAACAACACGTATTTTTTATTTATTCTCGTATTTTATTTTATCGTTATTAATGCAAATATTTCAACATTCATTTTAAAACAACTTAACAGAAAATATATAAACAGAAACTCACCGTGATTATTGTGTAGTGTCAGTTGATGATTTTAATAAATTAACGACCATTAGTCAAATTTGAGGTTTTTTGTTGTTGCTTAACGTATCTGTTGCACACGCAACACATACGTTAAGCAACAACAAAAAATTTATCATGTAATTTCTCAGTAATTTTAAACAGCGTGTACTATACGTTCATAATCTTTATTATCTATAAGTAATACTTATTCCCTACTTGCAATACAATTAATTTAGAAGTTAACACAATAAGTTTTTACATATCTAATCCAATATTTTAAAAATATGGAATAAAAATCTAATTAATAACAAAGTAAATGTTGCACAGTTACTGACCGCCAAAAAATAACATTCAAATCACAAAAAGGATATTAAACGAAAATGCAAAGTTAAGTACTGCAAAACATAAATCATGTATTGATTGATTGGTATACAAACCCCAAAAAAATAATTGTCACTTTAATTTTTAATATCTTGGTAACTATTAATTTCCCAGATATGGTCTAGAAGACAAAAATGATATTGACAATGAGTTCAATACGTGGGTTGCGGCTTCGCGTTCGGTCTTTTTACAGGTATATTTAAATCGAAAAAAAGATGTTTCAAAATCCATAACATATGGGTGTTGCCGTGTGATCCCTTATTATGGATCAAAATTTGACGAAATACAACAAGCCATTTATATCAAATTTGGGCGAAATAAGGGTCAGGGTCAAGGGCCTCAGTCGAATGACCCTAGGTGCAGATCTTAGGGTGCTATAGTATCAGCATTTTTAAACTCAGCATTAATAGCCGATCCTTCTCTGTAAATGAAAATTAGGGTTTTTGGCCCTAGGTGACATGCCCTTAAAATTTCCAAAATGGATAAAAGTTCAGAACCTATTCGTGAAAACCTGAAGTCTGTAGATAATCAAGGGGATGAGATCTCGATGAAATGGACAGATAGACGGACGGGCGGACGAAAGGATGAGCACATAAGCGTTGTCATGCAAAGCTTGGATCACGCTCAAATCCCTTTAAAATCAACACATATGGCTAATTGCACTAACCTTGTCGTAGCTTAGGACGGTCTTAAGTGGCATGCTGTCACATTTTTTTCATTCAAGACAAGAAGTGACAGTATTATTCTTAGGATTGTTTTAGCTAAGACAAGGTTAGTGAAATTGGCCATTAGTATTATATCCCAAAGAGCTTTTACGCTTGAATAAAACAAAAAATCCATGACGGTTAAGCACAAAGCTGAATTAGCTACACAATTGGAGGAATATACTCGTATGTTTCATTTTTATGCTATATTTTACGATCATTCAAACAGTACAAAGTACAAATGTAAATGTACAAATTTTAAGAAAACTGTAAAATGAAATCAATCAACGTAGATTTTAATATACATTTTTTTCTAATATTATCAAGAGAAGAAAATTTAGGTTTCCGCCTTAAGTACCAGTAAAATTGTACGCAACTAATGCATATCTAATGCGAAATATCCATAATTGAACATTTCCAAAACTCTAACTGAAATTATAGGTAAATTATTGGCAGTCCATGATACACGAGCTTAACATTGGAACGACTGTTAATGAACAAATTGTTTGCTGAAAAAACTTTTGGATAGTATTTAATGTGTTTTTTACACACGCGTAGGATTCGAAATCAAAGACCGTCACTGGAATGAGGAAAGGAACCTCCCTTTAAAGTTATAAGCACAAACTCAAAAATCTTAATGGAATAAAGACCTTTTCAAGCACTTATTGACGTCAAAAAAAACAAGAGTATTATTGACTAAGATATTTTACAATTATTAATTTAACCTTTTTATATAATGAAGTGTATCTGAGTATAGAAATAAAAGATGTAAGTACACTTTGAACGTCATTTGTCACACTTTTTGTCAATCCCAAACCTCCCAAACAATTTTTTCTGTCATAAAATCAGACACTTTATAATATTTTTTAATAAGTACATTCTTGACTATAATTAAGAAAACTAAGCTAAGTTCTTTAATATTATTAGTGTTTTTTTAATTAATAAATATACAGGGTGACAGGGAAACTCGACCTATTCCTTGAAAGGGGTTATACTAGAGGTCATTAGCAATTTGTACGCCAAATTACATACAGTTTTTTTCCAATAATTTACGGCGAAGTTCGGGAAAAATACTATTAATAAAAATTATTGTTACTAAAGTCCTTTTATTTCTCTGATTATGTAAGTTTGGGCAAGCGCTTTTTTTTAATTATCACTAATTTTTCAGCTTTCAAAAAAGTATCAATTCAATGTTTAGGGTGGAGTAGTTTATTCACAATTAATGGTTTTTGGTAGCAAGTCAGAAAAATTCTAAAAAATCGAAGAACCGTCACAACTCGGTAATCATCCAGTTTTGACCCCTAGTTCACTGGACTTAATTTGTTGCTAATAACCTCTAGTATAATATAGTAGTAGAAATAGGTAGAGTTTCCGTGCCACCCTGTATAATAGTTAGATAAAAAGATTGAATGTCTTATTTAAATGGATTTTTAATTAGATTCTTAGATAATTAGATTTTGTGTCTTTGACGTCAATAAGTGCCTATAAAGGTCTGTATTGAATAAATATTCTTGAATTTGAGTTTCCTTTGTGTGAAATTTGTTATACAGTGACCGTTTCAATTGCTTAAGTTAAAATATTGGAAGCTGTTGGGGAATAAAGTTCATTTTCACAAGTCGACGTTCACAAGTCACAGTCATATCAATAAATATGACATTTAACCACTGAAATGAATAAGGATATAAATACGAATAATTCCTCATACGCGAACTCTAATAAATTGTGTATGGCACCTCCGCACGTCAATAAAGCTATATTTATTAAACGTATCAATTAAGTAGCTATTTCTCAACATGTTTCTGTTAGCAAAAAGAATTTTCCGCAAGTATGTAAGAAATAATTACCAAATAACTAAATATAGATTGACCTTTTATATGACCAACGGATATAGGTACTCGTATTCATGGCAGTCTCGATTCAATAACACATACCTATTACATACTCAAATCTGACTGCAAATAAAAATATTAAGTCCTAAGATTACACCGCTATTGATATTGACAGATATCCAAAGTTTTATGAGCCAACCAAGAAACTCTGACAAGTGTTCGAAAGTAGGCCTGAAATTCTGTACCCGAAACCTCTTTGGCTATTAAAAACTTTATTAAATAAAACTTGTTGAGCTCCTCAGAAATCTTGTCTGAGTAAGACTTAGAAAACCAGTTTTAAGCAATGATTTTATTTACAAGACCTTTGCCCATGTCAGGAGATGTTCGCTTCTAAAAACAAAACATTTCTTTAAACAACAAAGTGGGAAAACAAGCAGCCTACTGATCTGATGGTGGATGGCTACAATCACCTATATTACATAATGGTTCCTGCAAGAATTGGAAATCTACAAGCAACCTCAGCCAAACCTAGCCAACTTATGAAGATAAAATGTCAAGAAACTGTACCCAGTAATTTTACTGCCTAATACTGGTACCTCCGCAAAATACTCTAGTACCTACCTACTGAGTCGGTTAGAATTAGCGCATGCAATTCAAATTTCCGGATATTCATATTAATCGGATATTCGCCACATTCACTATTCGAATAGCATCTATGCAAGTATTCGGGTTTTTTGAACAATACCAATAGTGTTTTATTATGTTCTAATAAAATTATCCGAACGCAAATTAGCTAAATAGTATTAAGAGCAAACCGATTTTGCGAACGCAAATTAGCTAGATAGTATTAAGAGCAAACCGATTTTGCGATTTCGTAGGTGAAAGACATGAAGCTTGGAAAATAAAATGCGAGTTTTGGTCTCAGATTAGGAAACTTGAGCGAAGCGAAAATCCTATGGCTTTGGTGGTTTTTGAGAACAGTTATTAAATTTGGTTTATTATAGCTTAGCGCTGTCCAAGTCATGCTTTAAGGAAATATCGGTCATACTTTTGATAGATGTTCAGATAGCTCTGATGAGGATCCTGCCTTATATGTGTTTATGCCTGCCTTATGTTTTATGGGTAGGGGCGACCCAAACAGCCGTGGAGGCCGAGGAGCACGGTTGGCCCCGTGCACGCCACCGTAAGGCCCTCTGTCTGGGGATTACCCTGGTGTTCTCGGGGAATCCCCTCTTGGTACTAGCCCGACCAGTTGGCTTGCCCGGATGCGTGGGTAGTAGAGTCACAGTATGGACCTTACCTAGCGCACCCATAAGGGCAGGGAGAACACCGGGGGGTTTTCGTGGATAGGCCTGGCACTCTGCCGAGAGAACTCCACACACGCTCGCCACCTAGCCAACGGCGGGTACGGTGCGGTTACGCATTTCCCCCATAAAAAAAGGGGGCGGCCCAAACAGTGAACCTTCGCACTTTGACCCACCATAGAACTTTTGTGCTTCCCCAGGTTTTAGTCCGTAAAGCCATCGCCACCTACGGTCCAGTCCATCGTGCCCATGAGCTTGATGATATCCTTCGATAGCAAGAAGTCACCCAGATCCAAAACCCTGAGCGCTATGAACTCGAATCGCAAAATCACTTCAATTGCCTGCGGGACTGCACGGATGTGGAAATGTAAACGAGTACTAACAGAGTCGTTGGAGCAGTCCTAACTGTGGCTTCAAAGGTTTTCAAGCCCAGCCCTAATTAGAAAAGAAATAGCTCAGAACTGATAGTTAAGCTAATGGAGGAAAGACGTGGAATTGATCTGCAGACTTCTGAAGATGCTCATCGTCGATTCAACAAGCAAATCTCTAAGTCTGACTCGCGATATTATGGCGATATAATACAGAACGTATTAAAGAGCCCATTGAGCAGAACAACGACTAAAAAGTCTTCGCAAGAGATCCAATCAAAGGACCCTAGAGCCAAATTGACCCAGCATTACACCGAAGACATTCCACGGAGATTAGCGTGGCTCACAACCACTCCTGTGGTAGTTGGAGGCTCTACACTGAAAGTTATTGCAAGTATTTTTACCTAGGGCAAAATAGTCCAGATCGGTAAGTCCAACTTCCACAAAGAGGTCAATCGATGAAATCAACTCGGTTAGGAAGTATTCAGGAAGCTATGCAGCCTATATTCGGTCCATCTACTACCGTGTGCCAAGACGAAAGTTTCGTGCGTGTTGCCAGTGATGATGACGTACGGAACTAACTAAGCAGTGGTGGCTTACAATAGTCCTCATAAGAAGGCTCAAGGTTACTGGAAGAACAGCAATGATGAAGGCTAAGCTCGGATTTCTTTAACTGACCGAATCAGAAATGATGAGTTGCGTAGAAGACCTAAAGTCACCAACATAGACCAAATAATTACGAACCATAAGTAGCAGTGGGTAGGGTACATAGCTCGCAGGAGTGACGACCGTTGGATGCGAAAAGCATAGAACAGTTCAAAGATCTTTGGGGGTGACCTATGTCCAACAGAGAAATGAAATGATGATGATGATAATTTGAGTATAGGTATATATAATGTGGTATACTAACATTGTCGGTTTTGAAATGTTTGCACCGCGAAATAGGCAATATTACTTGATATTCCGTTCCCCCGTTCCTTGCAAATAGAAGTTAAGTTATACTTCAAATTGCTTAATGAGTATCGGTTTCGTGGGCTTAACATTTTCAAGTATTCGGACATAATTTATGCAAGATTCTGAAGCAGGGAAATCTGATATCAAATTGTAAGTTTCATAAAATAATGTTTAATTTTATTTTGAGAAGGACTGCTTCCATTAAGTATTTTGAATAGTTACTTCCTTGTAATTAAAATAAAACGAGGCAATAGATCTGTGACCTATATTGTACGAGTGAATTTTGAAACGTTTAAAATTGCTCCAACAACATAGACCCATAGAGCTTTTATACACCTTACATATTAACATACTTTGGTTTGTTTGTACTTACATATTTATAAGTTAAATGCAAACAGCAAGCACAGCAGTTAATTTACATAATTGTTTCGAACACTAATGTATGCTTTCTTGTCGCGATCGCGCGCCCTGCGCCCTCTTGTTATTTATAACAATGACGCGATGACAGTTGAGTTGTTGCCTTCCCGACGCCAGAATTATAGACTAACTGACCACGATACTCGCGCACCTACCTAGAACGTGGAGTGATAATATGTGCCTAAATAGTGCCTGGAACCTAACCGAAGAAGCCCAGAGTCTGCGTATATCCAACCTCGACCTAGGTAACACCGAAATCTAGAAATAGCGGTAAAGTACCAGACTTAACTACTTAAATAACCTTACAGTCCAGCCCAGCATATTAAAATTATATTGTTTGTCGTTCCCCCCTAACAACAGATTTGATTATTATGTTACTATCTTTTTACACATCACCTCTACGCCAATCTCTTTGGCCAGAACCCATTCTTCCCTCACTATAAAATGTGGCATTTAAGACTTGCAGCACATATGGTCCAAACAGTATTTTAGGTTTACTCAAAAATCTAGATTCAATTACAGGCACTTATTGACGGTACTCCTGGCTACACGCTTGCGCCAGCAACCTGTTTTTGATCAGCAACGCGCAAGCGAATTCAAACTCCCTAAGCTACGATGACCATGTAGCATCAGGTGACTACATAAATGCTTGCCAACGAAATAGTACAAAAAACATTTCTTTTCCCTTCTCATAACTAGATTATTCCGCCCCTTCCTTTCTATACTCAAATATATTTACATGATGCGCGTTAAATGTTTCATGAGTTTCAGTGTGTTTTTGTAATTTTGTACTTTAGATTTAAATTGCCTCGGAGAATGTGTTTGTCACTGAAATTATGGTACACCACGATATTTTTATACTTTTGAAAGCACATTGCGTTGCACACTAATGGCTGGCTGCAATTGTTTTGCTGGGAAACTTTTGAACGTGTCCACGCCATTTTCGGATTTCCGTACTGAACTACAGAAATTAAACCACACCTGCAGACCTAGCATGAGCTGCCAAGAAGGGACTCGAATCACGCATTATCTTACAATTTCAGTATGTCACTGAAATTGTGAGATAATGCGTCTTAAAGAGTAGCACGGTGGCGCGTATTAAGTGGAACTGACGTGATACAAATTTCTTGACGCTCGTCAAGGGACACGTGTGTCTGAGTTTTATCACAAACTCTTTGCTCTCCGACTGCTAGTACATCTTCAAAACTATTAATTGCTACAACCACAGCAATCGGCGCATAGGCACGCCAAGAAATTTGTGTTAAAACTCAGTCACACGTGTTGCTTGACGAGCGTAAAGATAATTTATCACGTTAGTCCCACTAAATACACGCCACCGTGTTACTCGTTAAGACATAGAGATTATGTCACTGAAATTGTGAGATAATGCGTGACTGGAGTCTACTCTGGGCAGCCCGTGCTACGCCTGCTGATAAAAATTTGGATAGTGATTTTACAACTTATCGATTGATTGGCAATCGTTAGTAAACTAGATTACTTAACGAAAAAAAAGGGGAAATATGTTCATTAGCTATAAGTATTCCTTGATTTCTTCAACAAATATGCCAAGACCACACAGACGGCGACACGTTACCAGAATGTTAAACATATTAAAAATCAGTTTTAATCAAACAGAATTATCAAATCTATACGATGGCGATTGACAATGAGTTACAAAATCACCAAATCATTATGTCAAAGACCGGACTTAGGTTAGTTGATGAGCAGCTTTCTTAGCCCGCCCCATGCTACCCTGAGAACACCCCGGAATTTTTTTAGTGGGTAGACGCGACTAGACTTGAGGGGATACCCACACAACCACAAGAGACAGCCCCGTACTCTTGGATAGACTAAATATCTTTTCTGACCAGGTTACAAGAAACAAGGTTGATGAGCAGTAAAATAGTGAAGAATTCTTCCACGGATACCATCTATTCCCTAGGTACGGGCTGGTTTCTAGTCCTCTCTACCAATTTATGGTTTAGGTATACAGCCAATCTCATAAAAGACTAACGTGTGCAGGATTTATTATAATGATTAGGTGTATGCGCATACGCAACATCTCTCATAGTCCGATAGGATGGCTCACCGATATGACCGGGGCGAGATCAGGTTTAGGTTATTTACAAAGAGAACGGAAACTCGGTTTATTCAATCGGCGTAGGTGCATGGTGTTTGCGTATGCTCCTGTGCCACTCACCAAGTGAGCTTCGTAAGTATCTTTAGTGCTGGGTAAGTGCCACGAATTACCTGGCAAAGTCTCATACGAAGAGTGATGGCAGACCCGTCAGACTAGACACGACCTTCACCAAGTGAAGAACACGACTTAGAAGAAGAAGTGCCACGCTTACCAAACGCGCAGAGCAGTGCAGTTCGTAAACGTATTCCCGCGACACGAAAATGAAGATGTGGTTTAGGCATAAGAATAACTAATACAGTATAGAAGCGAATCTCCTTTGTGGGTGCGCCAAATGCCGCTATTTGCATACCTATAGCGCCCTTCCCCCTGTAACGCCCCGCAGTAGACTGCGGACGCCGCTAGGGTCACCACATGGACGTATGGTTACCACCACAATATTTTTTATATAGGTACCTGCATATTTTACATTAAATGAGAAACTGAGCATACACCGAGTCTTATTGATTTTGTACTTCAAGTGTAGCGAGCGAGCGACTATCTTTAGCAATAGTACGCACATTTTTAGTTTTTTTGATTCCGTAGTTATAAGAACCTGCCTATTTTTGATTAATTGAGCATAGCATTTTGTTCTCGAAGTGTAGGGACACTTCGAGAACAAAATCATTAAAATGTTTCGAATTTCGATGTACAAAAATGGTTTGTAATTTAGGTATCGTACCTACGTTTATAGTCCAAGAGTTGAAGTTATGAATGTACTAATGGATGAAACCTAAGCTGACTTTTTACTATCAGACCAACATTTTCACTTGAAAAAAATCTGTTGTTTCATAATTTTAATCAAGTATTGATTTTTTTTCTTTTCTTAAAAACGTCGCCCCACACTAGGATTTTCTTCTGTGTCGTGGGTGCAGTTACAAACATAGAATATCACATGCACATACGCCCAGACCGGAACAAATTTCTGTAGGCCATACAAAATATCTGTCCCATGCGGGAATCGAACCTGCGACCCATTGCACAGTAGGTGATCACTCGACCTCTGCGCTAATCGTGTCATCGAGTCGTCGTGTCGTCGATTGTATTTAAATTTTATATGGAACAGTGACAAAGGTCGATAAAAATATAAATAGCAGTACCAAAGTTTCTCATAATTCAAATTATTCCCGACTTGACAAAAAAAATCCCATACTTACAGAGTTTCAAAATTGCACTACAATGACAGCTTTAGAAACTCGATACATTATATTGTATTAGCTTTGACTTGTAATGAATATTACGAATAAAACGGTATCTGTATCTAGGGTAATAAAAATAATTTTAAAGTATTCAATCATTTTTATTTAAAAGGTTTCAATTCAACAGAAATATTTACAAATGTCTGATATTTATAAAAGATGGCGTTTTTGTAGATGATTTGAAGTTTCGGTTATTAAACTTCAGCACGTAGTAAATACGCATTCTTATAAAAAGCTTAATCAGGTAATCAATAGGAAAACATTCACAAGGTACCTGAAACACACGGTGTGCGCCTTGACTGGCGATTCCGTTCAACGGAAATCAAACGGTAGGTAAATAACGTGGCATTGAGCGCTCGACGGCCGGGAGTTTCACTTCTATACTCGTATTATTAGTTATTCTTATGGTTTAGGTACGTAGTAACTATTATGTAATCTGTGATGTGGTTGAATCTTATATTATAGGAAGGAAAACATAATACGCAAAACACTCAAAAATCACGGTCTAGTGTCATAAACGCACTAAAATTGGGATTTACACTATCTGCTGTGGCATTTTTTTTTTCATAGCCTCCAGCACCTTCATATATCACGGGATGCAATAAAGGCAGGCACCGCTATATTTTCGCGTCGGGCTTTCACACATTGTCGCTAATGATTCTGTTCACAAATAAAGGGCGAGCTCTCAGAATTGTGGACACGTTCACCATTGTGCTGGAAAGAAGCACTCGTAGTTTAGTTTTTGACAAATCGCAATGTTTAGTCCCCGGGATACGAAGCTCGCGCGTGACAAATAATCGCATTACGAGTATTGTGTGCTCGAAATACCTTAGTTTTATTTTACGTCACAACTAGCTGTTTCCAAGTCAAAATGAAAGCGACTCAATTGTTTGTAATACCGATTATTCTACAATCTCTAGTGGAAAATGTACAATAAATTTTAAATTTTCCGCAGAAATCTCATGTCTCTAAAAAGTTACCTAAGTAGATCACTTTCAACCTTATTTTGGCTGCATCGACGGCTTTGAATTAGGAGTATTTCTTTGAAAAGATGGCTTTTTCTAGTGTGATAAAATAGATTAAAACCATCTAAAAACGATTCTCAGAACAATAGACGAAAACCGTCTAAAAACTTATTAACATTTGAATTGTTTATTATTAATCTATAGGTGCTTACCCAACTTGAAAACGGAACTCAGATTACTTCATTTAAGTAATTAAAAAATAGTTGTTAAAATGCAAGATACCTATTATAATAAATGTGTAATACCTACTATATTACGTAGAAATATCGTCAAAAAAATTCTGTCACCAACAAATGCTCAATAAAAAAGCCAAAAATCTAATCATGTATCAAAGAGAGGCACAAAGAAAATTAAAATCAAAATCATTTCAATGTTATGTGCAGAGTGAATATAATATGAAAGTAAACTTTGAGGTGCATGACACATGACACGTGAAAACGAGAGAATATTTAAGACGTTATTTTACATTGAATTATGTATTTTCTGTGATACAAAATGCTGAGGATAAAAAGATATACCTACATATTATTAACCAAAACTTTTACATTTTCTCCAAGCATTTCGTCATATTTAAAAACATATTTCGGTGTAGTTACTTGGCTTTTAAGACTTGCCAAGCCAGTGTTGTACCAGTGCCATATAGTGATAGGTACTATTTGCTATTTCTATAGACAACTTTTCACCATTATAATTCTCAAAAGAAATCTGGAGATGACCACCGTTATCACCTAGAGATATATAAATAGCCTACGACCTGACTTACCAAATATACGCAAAAAATATCGGAGGAGTTCGATAACAAATACTGTGACAGGAGATTTTTATATCTATATATGAGTATACTAATATTATAAAGCTGAAGAGTTTGTTTGGTTGAACGCGCTAATCTCAGAAACTACTGATTCAAATTGAAAAATTCTTTTTGTGTTGGATAGTCCATTTATCGGGGAAGGCTATAGGCTATATAACATCACCCTACAACTAATAGGAGCTGAGTGTCAATGAAAAATGTTGCAAAAACGGGAAAGAAATATACCTATGACGAAACGTAGTTCGCGGGTACAGCTAGTATTAGATACGAGGCGAAGTACTAAAATCTGCCTGTACACCTATCCCTAGCATGACACTATCCCTATTGGTAGGGATATGTTGAATGATATCAGAGAGAAATTGCCCAAGTTTTAGAAAGCAGCAAAGCCTATAATTTGCACAGCAACAACAACAAAATAAGAAATTCGAGACTTTTACCCTCCAAAAGGGGTACAACAGGTCTGTTTATGCTTTTCTCTTCGATATATCTTCTTCCATTTGTTATAAAAGCTTATTTTAGCGACACGAATATAGAGGGTTGGCGAGGGCTCTGATTTATCTTATTGTCAAAAATCTTATTGTCTCTCTGATATAACTTATTGTCAAAAATAAGCCAATAAGGAAAAGAGACAAAAATAATACGGCGCTCTGAAAAAAGGCAGCAGATATAGAATACTCAAAAACGCGTGCTAAAATTTGCATTTTATAAAAATGAACTGAAACTAAATACGTTTCATAATCACATAGAATTGGTTCTAAAAGTGATCGATCACGCAATCACTGCTTATGAATTGCCACAGAATTCAATGGTACATAGAATTGTTTGTTACCGATAACAATATGTAATACAACAACATCGCTGATTGGTGTCAGTCAATAGTCCGTTATCTCTGACGGGCAAATTTCAGTGTTCCTGAATAATTATAATAGACCTAGTTCCAATTAGCTCCTTACCTTACCCTTTGCTCTAGAATGTCAAGATATTTGTTTTAGCTTCGATAATTCAATATTGTATTGTAGATAAGAACAGAATATGGATATATTCCATTAAAACGGGAAATCAAGCCCTTTGAGAAATTATACCAGAACTTGAAATGTTCATTCGCCGTTTGAATTATTTCAATCAAGTTTTTAGTTGGTGTTGATTTTTTTAACTCATCAAAATATATTTGGACTGAAGCAGTGCAATCGAAAAAAAGGCGAATTAACTGTCAAAAGTTAGCTTGCGTGCTTCATTCTTGCTTGCATGTTCGCTTACACGCTGCATGATTATTATTTTTTTTTTTTTTTATTATAATTACAAATATTTTTAGCATTCCTTTTAAAACATCTTGGCGGTATAAACACAAACTCACTAGAGTTTTTCCGTATACCGTCATTCGCCGTGGTTACTGTGTAGTGTCGGTTGATGTCTAAAATAGACTAACTACCTTCAATTTTAATGTTGGAGACATTTTTTTTTGTGTGTTTATCAAGTAACTTTATACAGCGTGTACTAGTAGTGTTGCGTGATTTTATGTAAGAGTTAGGTTTTAAATGTACAAAACGGAGATGGTATTAATGTGTTAGATTAAAATAGGTAGATAGACAGCAATAGTAATTAATTAACATGCGATATGCAATAATATACTATAAAAAATATATAATAAAATACAAATGAAATATTTTTATGTGAGACTTAATAGAAAATATTTTTTTAATACATGTTTAATATTTTTCTTGTTTATTTTATTTTTTATTTCAATTGGTAGTGCATTTAAAAGATATGGTATTTTGTACTCTAACATATTTTTGCCGTAATGATTATTATATTTTCTAATAATTAATTTAGGGTTATTGGCTTGACGAGTTATAATTTTGGGAATGTAAGCTTTTTGAATATGTTCATTAAAAAATTGTTCTGTAAGCAAATGTTTTTTTATGTTAACATTAATAGGAATTACTCCACAATGCTGAAAGATGTTGAGATTATTATCTTTATACTTTTCTTTGATTTTTTTTGGTAGAATGGATTTTAAAATTCGTAACTGCAAGTCATATATCCTATATAGATGAGATTTGAAAGTGCGTCCGTAACTGCTTAACCCGTATGAGACAATTGATTCCCCTAAGGCCTTGTAAAGCATTAATACTGTAGTATAAGGTATTTTCGAATTATAATTTACCACCGAAAACTTTGCTAATAATGCTCTTAGTTTATCGCACACATAATTAATGTGATCTGTCCATTTTAATCGGTTATCTATTATTAGACCCAAATATGTATGTTGGTTAACCAATTCGATGTTAGGACATTGACAATGTTTCCCTGTTTGACTAAGTTGATGCAGGCACTCATGCTCGTGAGCAACCAAATTCAGTTGCTGGTGCACTCTATTTTGACTAGAACTAATGTACATTAACTTAGTCTTTTGAGCATTGAACTTTAAGCCAGAGTCATGTGACCATTTCATAAGATTTGTAAAATCGTTTTGTAAAAGTTCAAGAGCAACCTTTATGTTCTCATGAGCTACTACCATGCATGTATCGTCCTCAAATTGAAAGATGTCACTATTCTTAATAACATTAACCGCATTATTGACATATGTTAAATAATGCAATGGCCCCAATACAGAACCCTGTGCTGTACCCTCATTCACGTTAACCATTTCGCTAAGGTCGTTAGCTACTTTTACTGCATAGGAGCGCTGGTGGAGGTAGTCCTGGCACCAATCAAGCAAAGGTCCTCTTATTCCGGACTCATCAAGTCTCTCAATAAGTGCATCATGCCGTAGTGTATCAAACGCTTTGCTGTAGTCTATGAATACAACAAGCACATGTTTTTTGCAATCAAGGTATTTATTTATAATGTCAGTAAAATTAGAGAGGAGTTGAGTCGTATTCTTGCCAGGTTGGAACCCATATTGATTTTTGTTTATTATATTATTATCATCAAAAAAGGTATATATCTGACTACAAATACATTTCTCTATTATCTTATCTACAATTGAGAGTATCGTGATAGGTCTGTAGTTATTATAATCAGTTTTGCATCCCTTTTTGTAAATTGGTCGAACAATACCCGTTTTGAGATCTTTGGGATACCTGCCCACCTCCACAGACTTATTGATTAGTCTTGCTATTGGATATGATATTTTATTATTTAATGCTTTTATATCTGCTGCTCTTATAGAATCGATACCAGGCGCTTTATTAGGATTCAGTGTTTTTATTAATTTCATTAAATTTTTTCCTTGAGGTTTCTCAAATCGCATAGTCACGTTAACTGGCCTACAGTAGTCATCCATACATAACAGCTTCCGAAAACATTTGTCACCAAGTGATTTAGTGTTGTTAGAGAATATTTTTGCAAAATTTTCGGCGATATTATTTGGTTTTGTCGTGTCGCTTGCAAATGAGTTAAGTAATACGTTGTCTACTGATTGTTTTATTCGCCCAGTCAGGTTATTCAATATAGTCCAGAGCTGCCTCGGATTAGTTTTACTAGTTTTGATGTCACTGATTATTTTACTATTTTTTGCATGTCTTATAACTTTGTTGGCGTAATTTCGTGCTTTATTGTAAGTTTGCTTTAATATTAAATTACCTTTATCTTTAGTCCATTGATAGAATAATTTATCTCTGTATTCACAAGCTTTAATTGTTTTGTTATTTATCCATTTATTCAAATGTCTATTACTTTGCTTAACCTTAATTAATTTTAATGATTGATTATAACATTTCTTAAGATTATTTTTTATAAAATCGTATATTGTGAATTGGTTGTTATATTTACTGTAAGAGTTTCACAATATGAAGTGTTTTGAGTGACGACCTGTACTTTATGTTTATCTTTTACGTAAATAATAATACCCCCACCTTTGCGGTTGATTCTTAGCTTCGTGTGCATTTGGTAGCCGTTTATATTATACAGTGAGCATATATTTTCGGATACATTTGCCTCAGTTATTATTAATAAATCAATACATTTTTCGCTTGATTTAACGTAGTGCTCCAAAGAGTAGAAATTTTTTACCAATGACCGTAAGTTAATGTGCATGCATAGCAGGTTAGTACGGTTATTATTATGATTAATATTTTTGATAAAACAGTTTATGTCAGTACAGTTAGGTATTTCATTAATGTCATTAAGTTCAATATCCATAAGATATTAGTAGATTCGTGTGTGTAGTATGTATAGTATTTACCGAAAAAATAAAGAAAGAGATATAAATTCATTCTGCTGTCGGGAGTTGTAAATTTTTTAATTTTAATTGCATAATACATGTTCGCTTGCATGCTGCATGCTTGATACATCCTCGCTTGCATATATGCTCAGTGATTTGTATTGCTAGTGAAAATTGTTCGATAAACTATTAAAATATGTAAGTACCGTTAAATGTTTATTCATGATTCGATGGACAGTTTTATTGCTGAAATGATATGAATTCAAAGGATCGACATTGGGGTAACTAAAGCAAATTAGAAACATTTTTAAAGAACAATATTTAGATTAAATGAACCGGTAATTATTGGTTATTATGTTAATATAGAAATACAGTATTGAAAACCGTGAAACGGTTTTCTGTGAAATAAAATTCGATATTGAAAAGTTATGTATTTTAATTGCTACCCTCGTCAAACACATGACAGGTACAGACTATAAATTCTCAAATCAGAATAAATTGTTAGTATACGTAAAATTATTGTATTTTTTCTAGCAGAATGATAATACAGAGGAGTTTAAAGAGAGTCGAAGTCGTAGAAAATAATGTCTTATTCATATTACAAATAGCACAAGTTATTATAGCCAAAATATTTGATAAAAAGTAACATAATCAGTTATTCCTTTTGATTTTTATGAAGTCGTTTGTTTGTATTTAAGAACATCCGTAGGTATATAAAACTTTTATACTTAATTTATTTCAAAATGACCACAATTACATTATGCCATACCGAGCGTCGGTGGCTCTGTGGCCTCGGCACTGGACTGTGCCCCGAGTAATATCGGGAGGCCCGCGATCGATCCTGCCATGTAGGTACCAATGTGTTTGCATTTCACGAATTTCATATGTGTACATACATTTATCTGACGTGAGGAAGGAAAACATTGTGAGGAAACCTGCATACACCTGCGAAGCAATTCAAAGGAGTATGTGAAGTCAACCAATCCGTACTGGGCCAGCGTAGTTTGACTAAGGCCTAAATAGTTAGGGTAGGCTCGTGTCTCTCAGTGGGGACGTATATGAGCTGTGATGATGATGATGACACTATGCTATTACAGAGTCCAAGGCTTTCTGTCATAAACTGATAGGAATGTTGACGAATTTCTGGGACTGTTTTTATTTAAAAGTTATACACGTAAGTAATTATGACGAAAAAATCTAAGTAAAAATAAGTAATTATTCATTGATTTCAAATAAAAAATTAGATTTCATTATTCTTTTGATTTTGCACCTAAACCCTCTAAACTTTCATCTGATCATGATGAGGTTACATGTGATAAATAAACAAACTACTGTCAGTTAAAAGCATAGATAGATCAAACATGACAGTTTGATAATTAAAGTGCTTTCCATGATTCCAGATAACACGTTGATGCTAAAAATGTAAAAAATTTTGCATTTCTATGCTTATATGGAACGCGTCTGATGTCGCGGGTTTTTCTCACGTGACAAGTAACGTTACGCGCTCCGAAAGGCGTTTGCAGTCACGTTATACTGGGCATTATTTTGTATTTTTAATTATTATTAATTAATTTATTATGAATATTTACACTTACTAAATATGGTTTTCAGCATTGTAATTTGTTTTTAACTTTTTTTATCACCCCGGATTATTCAAGGGATGCTTCATTACATGATAGTAGAATGATTTAAACATTATTATTAATGTTTAAATCATTCTACTATCATGTAATGAAGCATCCCAATTGAACTCACGTATTATATTTCATTGTAATTTTCTAAAAAATCCTAAAATTATTGAGTGAATTTGTAGGAAAAACGGGGTGTGTAATGTTTGATATAACGGCTGGTGATCTAATATACAAATAATATAATTTCATTTCATATAATAACTGACTTAATATAATAAACATTTCATATAATTTTAGATTCTGTAATTTCATGACATTTAAATGAACATTTGATAGAATAGTTTTTTGACATAATACCATGGGGCCTTACCATGATCGCTTATAGCAAGGTTAAAACAATATTGAAACAGAGACACCGCTCTTGCTGCGTATAGCGCCATCCCGCTCTCAGTGCGGTTTCAATATTGTTTTAGGCGATCATGGTTAGGGGGCAGATGATATAAAAAAAAACATTTTCTATAACACCTGTTCGTTTGAAGTGCATTTATTATAAAGCAAGCACAATGTAACCAAAGATACAGCATGCAGGCAAGCATGTAGCATGCAAACAAACATACAGCATGCAGGTAAGCATGTAGCATGCAAGCTAGCAAGCATGCAGCATAACATGCAGCGTGCATGCTTTCTGTCACGGCTCCGGCGCTGCGAGGCTCCGGCGGACCCACGCAAGCTCATTGTCGCAGATGGTTTTCCTCCACCACCGCAGCCTCAGCCGCGGCGGCGACCGTGAAAACCACCTGCTCCTCAGCAGATGTAGCACGGACCGTGGACAAAACAGGACATGAGACAAATAACATGGTTCTTCTCGCTCTCTCATATAACAATGAAGCGCGACGGGCGGGACGAGGATTAGTCACTTTCTCTTCTGTAGTTCACGCGCCGTGCTAGGCCTACAGCTTGCGAGCCGTCTCTACCCTCCGCGCCTACACGGGTTTGAATTTGAATTACACTCTAGGGGTAGGACAAACAAGACTACGTGGAGTCGGTTTTGCAGCGATTCGTGTCTGTCACTAGTTACCCGTAGCATTAATGATTTACTTTGCTAAATATTAGGGTTTAAGATCAATTTATGGTCCAAATGATATTTTTATAGAAAATTATTTAGTAAACAATGTAAAAATTATATCTAATGAAAATATAGACTATGATTATTATAGCAATGTAGCTTTATGCAAAATGTTGTTACAGAAAATATAGAAATATTTATGCAAAATATAGAAATGAATAATATACGAAATGTTGTTATAGGAACTGTCGTTAGACCAAGTAAAAATTATATCCAATGAACAATATATTATTTCCTCTGGAATGAGATCATTTGTTTGTTCAATTATTTATTCTTTGATTTTTCGTTCTTCTCGTGGTGCTTCAATTTTTGTTGTATTTTAATATAGTTATGTTCATTTTAGACAACCATCTTTCCAAGTTACAGTCCAACCGTCCGTCATACTATATATTAAGTACCTACGTCACTTACTTGCCTTGTAATACTTTGAGAAATTGTGCGAGAGAGCAAGCAAAATAAACGTTTTAAAACGGGGCGCCATCAGAAGAGAAGACCTTTAAAAAAACATTTGTCACGATAAAACCCTAGCGGTTGCGAGAACTTTGTATTTACCTTTATTTTCGTTGCGCGTTCTCGCTTGGTTTCTCGTTTGTGTTGTTCCAATCGCTTATGTGCGCGGATATTCTTAAAACAAATGAAAGCGGTCAAACTGAAATTAAATGAAAGTTATAATATAATATTTAATAGGTGTGTTTGACATGATTTGACATGATTATTTCACGGCCACGCACCCGTTCAGAGCGAGAATGACACAACAACAACTCTCGACGCGAAAGTCTGCGAGACTATTTGTTTTGTGTCGACATCAACAAATGTACATATATGAAATTCGAAAAACGAAAAACGCATTGGTATGTGGCAGGATCGAACCCCGAACCTCCCGATTAGAAACCCTGTGCCGATTCGAAAGCGCCACCGACGCTCCTGCCAAAACTTGATTATAATACCTAATAAATTCAACCATTTTTGACATGTGTGTACTATGATTTTAAATTTTTGACATCTTGTTATAAAATCAGCAGCTGATTAAATGTACATACATATAACCAAGAGTCGTTATCAGAGACTTTCCTGCTAATTAATATTTAGTATGATAGGATAGAACTGTTTTAATTGAAACCTAATAAAATGACTACCATTATCTTAATTATTTACCGAGCTAATAACTTATTTTGCGAATTTATACAATCACATCCATATTATTTTTAATTTCAAATGCCACGTAATTGTTAAAATATTTAGTCTTAATCTAAAACCACACGAAATTAGTATCCAGAGATTGGAGTAAGTAATAAATACAGGTGAGCTAAGGAAAGAATATTGCTTCAACTCCATTTTCAGCTACATAACTTATTCAGGTTAATTAATAATGACTTGACACATAGATCAAGATCCACTCACTCGCCTTCATCGGACATGACAATGTCACTGGCAGCTAAAACATTAAACCGAGAGATGTAGTTTATCACAATAAATCACGACAGAGATTATTTCCCCCAAATCCGTCATTGCCTTACCGAAACCGCCAGGCCTATATAACAAATTTAGAGGGGAGAAAGCTACACTAACAGCTGAATTATACACAACCTTCTACTTGTTTTTTTTTCGAATTCATATAATTGCTTTGAAATTCGAACTTTTGTTTATAAATGTCCGCCCCCACAGTTTAGTGGTTGCGAATTTCTTTTGCCCACGGGTGAAGCAGTTTTTTTTGCTTGTTTTCGTTGGTAGTAGGGCTTCTGAGCCTACCCGACTTTCGCGAAGAAAAACGAGCGAAGGAAAATGTAAATAAATTGAAACAAATCGGTTGTTCAAGTTCATTTATAGTTGTTATGCTATATGATAACACATAACATATTTATTAATAATAATAAATTATTATCGTCTATTTTGCAGTTTATTGACAAATTTATAACATCTGCAATACCAGCGTGTCCTCTTTTTTAATACTTAACTTTTGTAATAATTTATATTAATTTCGCTCTATTTTATATTATTCTACAGCTTTTGCAGCCATTTAAAAATGGTATGATACCATTTTTTTTTGTAAAATGATCAGAAAAAAGTTTTAGCGACCAATAGAATATTTTTTCTAAAATTTTCATCGATTTTCGCTTATAGCTATGTTTTGTTTTGGTTCTACGGCTAAAAGTTACTAGACCAAAGTTGTAGAGAGTTTTATTTGCAATAAAAAATTATTAAATATTTTTGGGATACTTAAACCATAAAAACCATACCATTATTTTCAAGATGGCGGCCGTGGGACAAGGGTTGCAACCCCACAAACTTGGATTTAACTTCACACTCACACTCTGACAAATGCAATTCAAATGTACCTAATATCTCTGCTATACGGAAAAATAAACTCTACAACTTGAAAAACAAATGAAGATCGGATTACCGCTTTCCCGTTTATTGTTTGTTTTTTTTTTTGTGGTCGGCCAGGTATTCAGTCATTATTTTTCACTTCCATCGTTGAAAAAATGGTAAATATTTTGCCCCAAGTTATGTTATTTTAAAGAAATTGTTTAAGAAAATATATATATTCTTCAATTAATTCTTAACTTTATGTTATTTCAATTTTACACTGTGCTGTAATTGAGTGGCTGTATAGAAAGTTGGAACATGGTTCAATAGAAATGTGAAAATAGAACTATTCATTTTTAAAATTTGACAGCTGTCAGTTGAAAACAATTCTCCCTAGGGCTGAAAAGTATTACTTACAACCCACTTCTCGGGCAACTTCAGACCTACTTTCAGAGTATGAGTAATAAAAAAATATTTACAGCTATAATACATATATTAAACCCTTGGAAAATGAACAATCTCCTTTAGTGTCATGAGTTTACAGTTTTTGACTTGGGTTTTGTAACAATTAGTTTATTATTCAATTCAATTAACCGATTAATGTGATCATCCAAATATTAAATAATATTATCCCTATTAAATTTAACCCCTAGTGGTTGCTGCCATACTAATTGGAACAAGTAAGTGCCTAGCAATGAGAACTTTTAAACACAAGTTCTCAAACAAGAAAACCGAGATAAAACTTCCAAGAACTTTGAATAATCTCGATAAGTTATATCGTTAAAAATCAGAATGAAACTTTCTTGAAGCCTTGATTGAATTAAAAGCGTTTTTATACCTATTGAGCTATAAAACTGAAAAGTTTTGAAAATAATATTGAAGTCAGTAGAACTGAATACTTATTAAAATCTTTTAATGGCGTAACTACCACTATTTGAACCCCGTCGCAAAGTTGGAGGGGAAAGGAGCAGTTGCAGTTCAGTATTTTTAAAGAAAATCTACTTTACCTATAATTTGTTTGGATACATATCTCAAATCTAAGTAGGAGTACTTTGTTACCAATTCGCACTAGGCCAGCGTGGTTGATTAAAGCCTAAACACCCTAAACTTAGTAAACTCGAGCCCCTCGGTGGGATTATAAATGAGCTGTGATGATGATGCGATTTGGTAAAATTTTCTAATTGGATACAAATCTTTTCTTTATGATCTGGGTATTTTGTTTGGATTTCGGTTTTTATTGGTTGCGCGAAACACGGTCGTACACATTTAAATAAGAATTGGAAACTTGAGAAACTACAATAATAATGGTATTCGTAAGGATTGCAACCACTCTTCCATCAGGTGGGCAGATTCCTTATTTGCCAACATATACACAATGGCATAATTAGCGGAACATTAAAAAATGTAGAGTATAGAAATAATAACGCTTTTATTAAAACAAATAATAACCAGACATGAAGTAACAAATTGATAAACATCTTTCAACATCGACTTTAAAATGTTTTTATATAAATTTTATTTAAAATAATCATAATAAAAAATACACTTTTTTTCTCTATTTTGTGGGAACACAAGATTTTAACATTTTATAAATGAAAGAATAATAATAACGTGTATTTCCCCTTCGTGCTCTAACTAAAGTTACCATCCTTCTGGGAATGCTGCGAATTATGTTACCTATTGTATCTTTGGGACAAGCTCTGCCACTCCTCAAGGGCGTTCAGTTTGTTGGGGGGTGGCATTCTGAATTTTACGCTTCTCTTTAACAAGTCCCAAACATGCTCTATAGGATTCATATCTAGGGATCTTGCTGGATCACTGCGTCACTGTTATACCCACATGATTAAGATATGTTTGGAGTGAGCACTGTAAGCCGGAGCACCGAGCATTATCCTGCATCAAAATAAAGCCGTCATCATTATAGGGGGCAAATGGCACAATGTGTTCTTCTAAAATATCCCTGATGTACCTATCAACAGTCATATTCCCTTCATCGACCATCAGTGCCATCACTTACTCCGTACGAGCTCCAAAAGTTATCCCTCGTCACACCCTAACAGAGTCGAGTGACATATGACACCGTATCTCCAAAATTAGTCTTATATGTATCATTCTCCTTTCTTCATATTCTCCGCCTTCCATCGATCTGGTTGAATCGAACAATTGGTATATAATTGAACAAAACAATAGGTTGTTGATGTGATGTGTTAATATCATATATGTAAATAGCGCAAAGTAATGACCCACACTAATGTCTTCATATCATTGTAAGAACTCCATTTGTATGCTCTTTTTTAGCGTCGGGAAATGCATTACGCATACCCCGTGCTTGGGAAGGCGCGGGGTTATGTCGGACTCTCCTCGGCCCCTGGAGACAGAGTGCCAGCGAGGAACCGTGGCCTAGCGACTAAAACCCACCGATGCCCCTCACATACGCCTTGGTGCCAGCACGTCCATTACCACCGCATCCTTCTCATTTGAGGAGGAACTCGGATGAACACATCCATGACCTCGTCAGCGTCTGCTCGCCAAGGGCTAGCTGGCACGGACCACGTTCTGGAGGGAGAGGTCATCGCCAATGACGGCGGTCAGTTCACGGCGCTCCGAGGAGAAGGCGGGGCATACCGCTTATGTGTGCTGCGCGGTGTCCTCTTCGGCGCCACAGTGGCGGCACTCGGGGGTCACTTCCCGTCCGATGCGGTGCAGATAGCGGCCAAAGCAACCATGGCCGCTAAGAATCTGCACTAAGTGTTACGAGAGAGACCCGTGGTGCCGGTTCGCCCATGTGGTGAGGAACGGGTGCATGGCCTCGACAGTTCCATTTGTATACCTGCCTCCATTTGTTTGTATTGAGCTTGCTGAATAATTTAGTCTATGGCTGAGAGATTATCGTAGTTTGGAAGGTATTTTGTTTTAATCTGTTTCTTAAATATTTTGATTGTTTCTTTTGATGCTTTTATTTGACTTGGTGTCAACCTTCGACATAATTATTCGTGCGGTGCGTTTCACCAAAAATACACAACTCTTTAACCTGATTTAACTTCAATCAGTTACATTTGAAATACTTCGGAAAAGGTTGCAGGTGATCGAATTTTGCAAACCGACTCTAAACGTATTTCCTAACCATCAAGAATTTTATCTTACAGAAGAAGTGTCAAATTGCGACATAGAAATAAACCCGTAATAACACCCGTTGGTCTCAACCAATAGAATACTGAGGCGGTTATAAAATTAAAATTGATCTCAACTTTGAGGTGCGATTATTAATACGAACCTAATGGCCAATTGCACTAACCTTGTTTTAGCTTAGGACGATCTTAAGTGGCATGCTGTCACATTCAGACAAGAAGTGACAGCATTCTTTTTGGGATTGTCTTAGCTAAGGCAAGGTTAGTGAAATTGGCCATTAGACTATCAGTGGTGATAGGCTTAACCTAGACACGATACTTCCGTTACTTGAGGATGTTGGAGGATGTTCTCCCTATTCTTACTTAACTCCTGTAATAAAGTTTTCCTTATTGAACAACATTTTCTCTGTATCCTTGAAGAAAGCATTTGTTGCAACCTCTCAAATCTGTTCTTCTCTGTCTACCTTGTCTCGATATTGCCAGTTTGGTCTAAAATCCTACAAGCGGCAACTCACTACCAACTTTATTCCTTTCTCTTCACAATTATATCCTTATCAGTCTCGTTCCCATTCCTAGCCGTAGCACGGTTACTGCGTTGCCGAATGAAACACAGCTATGGTTTTACACAAAGTCGGTATAGTAATCCGTTGAGCAGGAGCAGTGATAAAGGATTTAAGCTATAAATCCATCACACTAACCCAATTGAAGCGTATATAGTTTCAATGCCTCATCAGCCATTATTAGGGCTTTGATATCAAATTAACTTTCCGCTCTCTGGTAATTAAGCTCAGGCCTAGCAGACAATAGACCGTTTAATCCCACAAAAACTTGGCCTTTGTTTGAATTATGGCATAATCAAAACGCCGTCTCTGAAGGCAATTACTAATTTAAATTATCGTTAATCTGTTAATGTACTAATCGAGATTCCCTTGCTCTATAGCTAATTCTAAGTATAATCGAAATGAGCTGTGATATTATTAATACTTGTTACCTAGTTTGCTTTTTGACAAAAGTAAAATCTTTCATAGGATACTGGAAATTGATGGCATATTCGTTTTAATTTGTGAATAAATTTACACCCACATTTAGAGTAATAAAGGTCGATCTACCCATAGAAAACTATTATCCACATAAAAGACAAATCCAACCCGAAAACTGTTTCCTTTTTTATCCTTACTTTTGATAAATGATATTGCAAGTGACCCAAAATTAATAACCGCTTCCGATTCTCTGATAAACAAATAAACAAGTATAAGTAAGAATCTATAGGATTATATCCTACTACTAGCTGTGCCCGCGAACTACGTTTCGCCATATATTTTTCCCGTTTTAGCAACATTTTTCATTGTTGCTCAGCTCCTATTAGTCGTAGCGTGATATTATACCGCGTTATTTTTCCATCAGGAGCCAAATTTTGTGTGCTTGTTTGGACAAGTAAAATGAACAACTTTTACTAATGCGTTATAATATTAGTATAGATACTACAAACCACTATTGTTATACATAAAAACGAAATAATAATGCCAATCGAGAAGGGAAAACAACATTTTTTTTAGCTTTAATAAAGCTAAAAAATCAAGTGGACCAAATCTATGCAATCACAAACAGATTTCTCTTGTTGCTGGAAAAAGCACTAAAACTAGTCAACATGGTTTTAATTAAGAGGCCTATGACAATATTGCGTCGCGCCAGCGAGCGTCGCGCGGGACTAAACAAACTGGCATCGCCGCTGGCACGGCAAAATATAAAGTAGAATTATTTTTTCATAAAAATATAGTAATATAGTATTATAAAATTTATATGTTAATAGTTGATACGAGTATTTAACAGAAAATATAAATTAGAGCTTCTAAATCAGGTCCGCGTCAGTTTTTGCCTAAACATGCTTCGAGAAAATAACTTTTACTAAGTTAAGAAAAAACTAATCCAAAAACCGCTTTATAATTATTGTAGATAAGAATGTGAACTAGTTTTATCAAGTAAATGTTCTTTATTGCGACTAACGAAAGGTATACAATTTGAATGATTAAAAACCTTAATCTGCGCGTTTTTTGTAATAGGCCTCGTAACAAACAAACTTAACAAACAATTTCAATCAGGAAAACAAATGAATGATGTCGTCGAAACATTCGTAATCCTAATCAATCATGTTCCAAAACGTCCAAAACCTATGCAAGCTCTGTGGTTAGGTCAATCCAAAGAGGTTACAGCTTTTTGGATAGCAAAGAGGTTTGCTATCCAAAAAGGATTGCAAACTTCGTTCTGCTTCAATCAGTTCAACCAAAAAGGCTGGATAATGACGTATTGCCATTATTTCTTTTAAGTTGCATGGAAATTATCTAAATAAACCATAGCCTTAGACAATTTTGAACAGAACTTGTAGTATTATTTTGTAATTTAGTATTTTTCATTCTTTTATGTATTAGAAGCAATTTTCTTTATTTCTACTTCGTATTTTTGTCTTTTCCAAACAATTTTTATTCAAAGATGAAATTATGAATTTTGACCTACAGCGCAACTTTTTGCTAATTTCTGTAAAAACTACTAATAAAAGTAAATAACATTTTTACCTTTTTTAAAAGCTTATGAAACCAGCAAGTTATTTTAGTAGTTTTTACGCCAACTGTCATACATTTTTTTTTCAATAATTGACGCCGATTTTCAGAAAGATAAAAAATTAATCGACTTAATTGTCAATATTTGCAAATAGTCCAGCTCGGTAAGTCCAACTTCCAGAAAGAGGTAAATCGGCGAATACAACTCGGCTGGGCAGCGTTCGGGAAGCTACGCAGCATATTCTCGGCCCATCTACCGCAGTGTCTCAAGACGAAAGTCTTCAATTCGTATGTGTTGCCAGTGATGACATACGGAACTGAGACGTGGCCGCTTACAATGGGTCTCATCAGAAGGCTCAAAGTCACTCAAAGGGCAATGGAGCGGGCTATGCTCGGGGTTTCTCTACGTGATCACATCAGAAATGATGAGATCCGTAGAAGAACTAGAGTTACCGACATAGCCCAAAGAATTGCAACACATCGCTCGTAGGACTGACGGCCGTTGGGGCGGAAAGGTCCTCGAGTGGCGGCCGCGTACCGGGAGACGCAGTGTTGGTAGGCCCCCTACAAGGTGGACCGACGATCTGGTGAAGGTAACGGGAAGCCGCTGGATGCGGGAGGCGCAGGACCGATCGGTATGGAGATCCTTGGGGGAGGCCTATGTCCAACAGTGGGCGTCTATTGGCTGATAATTGATGAATTGTCAATAAAGACCTCTTATTTCCAAAATTATGTAAGTTTTTGACAACGATTTTAATTTAAATTAACTGCCCATTTTTCAGCTTTCCTCAATTAATCAATTTGTCATTGTAAATGGTGTAGTTTAAAAAAAATGTTTTTGGTAACAAGTCGGAAAAAATCTCAAAAAATTTTAAAACCGTTGTAGCTCGATAACCAACTGTTTTTGAACCCTGGTTAATTTGACTTTTTTTGTTGCTTATGACCTGTACTTTAACCCCTTTCAAGGAATACGTCGACTTTTCCTGTCATCCTGTATATGGTTATTGACATTAATACACTCGTAACTTATTTATTTAGAACATGTGAACTGAAATAAAATCTATAATTTATGTTATTCTCGAAATTGCATCGGAAAGTGTTTATTATTTTTTAATACATTGACAATCGTTCTGCGTAGTGGTCAGTAGTGATATACGAGTATTGTCCAATGTTTGGCGTTGTTATTTGGCGCTTCGTTTGCTTTGAGAGCAGCAACCGGTTTTATTTTGCGGATCGACAGCTTCGAAAGCTTCCGGGAACTCGTAGGTACATTCCGAGCTCGTAAAATTTTGAAAACACTAGCTGTGCCAGCGAACTGTTCCGCATTAAAAGTTCAAAGAAAAAACTGTAAATCTACTTTCCCGCGGGAACTTCTTACTTTTCCGAAATAATACCTGTCATAGTCCGTCTACCTACAACATTTCATCCAAATCCATTCAATAGTTTTGTGTGAAAGAGTAATAAACATCCTCACAAACTTTCGCGTTTGAAATATTAGTAAGGATTTGCAAATTAGTAGACTTATGTACTATCGCGCGCAGTTCCGCCTGATCAGCGCTACGCTCATTTTCGTTTGCACTAGCGTTCTCTAGCCCCACCCCGTCGACCTCGAATAGCCATGGAATAATGAAATAAAAGATTCTTCTTCGGCCTGCCGCCGAGCCGCCGAGGAACCCCCCAACGCTGATTAGAGACAGAAAGAGTATTTCTTTTTCTAATAGGCCAAAACTTAAGGGGGCGTAGGCCGGCGCTTCCGCACGATTCAAGCGAATAAATTTTTAAATGGTCAGGCGGAAGTGCTCGCTATAGTACATAGACGTTCCGTACACAATTATCGTAGGCTAAACATGAAGTATAGGCAAGCAGGTTTCATTAAATTTTTAGGGTAAGTAAGTAACATTAGCCCTCAGAATATAAATTATTATAGACGACTAAACAGTTTATGTCACTAAAAAATAATCAACCCATTTCGTAAAAAATCAACCGGGAGTAGATATTTCGTAAAGTAAAAACGAAGACATCTAATTTTTAACTTTGCATACAATACAATGCGATGAATTTAACATCACATACCGACTGAATTTAATTCGTCGTACATAACAAAGGCTAAATTGATATAGGTACTATACAACATCCCACCAGTTAACTTTACAGCCGCCCACAAGCGAAGCATAATAATCTTTTGGCAAAGTTGTGCGGACTTACAAAAAATTCAATCTTGTTCAACGCTACGGGTACAATTGCCCTAGGTTATTGGGACACACGCCAATTTCTCGAATTGTCGGACAAGCTTTTAAACAGGTTCACGAATCACGAAGCTATAAAGTTTCGTATACTTACTTATTTCAGATAATTTTCTACTGTTATAATTATCTGAATAATTTTCTACTGTTGTATGTTTCTGGTATTTTTTAAATACTCGTATATAACAAACAATTCAAGACTTTTCACCTAATATACTAATGTTTTATTCCATAACATGGGTTATGCCGCATGACCGTATTCTATCCGCCATGTTGAATTTAGGGCAATATTAGCAAAATTGCTCTAAATTCAACATGGCAGGTTCATAGTGTATAACTTTTCAAGCCCTTTCATTTGATACCCTTGTTTCTGGGATTGAAACAAAATGTTATCCTCCAATTTGAGTAAGGAGCCATATTAAATTTAAAACAATAACGCTTATTTAATAATAATGTATATTTCAAGCCCTTTCATGTTATAGCCATATTGATGGGGTGAAAACGAAATTTTATCCGCCATTTTAAATAGCAACCATATGGAAAAAGGGCAATATTTCTAGGTTCATAGTGCTGTATTCTTCAAGCCCTTTTATTAGATATTACTGGGGTTGGAAACCAATCATGGACACGAAATAAAATGTGGTGTACTATTTTTGAGCGGTAATCATATTAAGAGCGATGTTGTTAGTTTGAAGTGCTCTACTCTTTAAGCCCTTTAATTTTATATTCTCTTTAAGCCCTTTAATTTTATATTGTTTGTTACTTGGCTTGATAACCAAGTTTTATACGCCATTCATGAGCGGTGGCCATATTAATTTTAAGGCAATGTTGCTAGGTTTGTATTGCTCGATACTTCAAACCCTTTCATTTGATACCTATATTATTGGGGTTGAAAGCAAAGTTTTATTATACAATGGGGGAGGGGGGGGGGGGCAATATAATCCTGGCAGCGTCCATGATCACAACGAATTTCGTATTTCAAATATTTTTTTGTTTACTTTCGTCTGCGTCGCAGAGCTTTTAAATTGCTTCCTCTTTCATTAATCAAATAAAACATTGACAAAGATTATAGTTTAAAAAATTAAGTTTATTCGATCATTTAACATTGGAATATTTTTTATATGTAATATTTAGTTAATCCGTTATGGTAGCATCTCTGAGCTAAGCTTAAAAAACCATACTCTTAGTAGAAACAGAACCGAAACGTTTTTGGAATAAACACTATGCCCTACCACTTTTCTATTCCATAACAGATATTTGACAGCTATTATGTATTACACTCGTCTTATCATACTTACACATATTGTAAATGCGAAAGTGAGTTTGTTTGTTTGTTTATTACACTATCACGCCTAAACCACTGATCATTATAATGATATATAGCGAGTGCTTAAGCTCTTGGGAATAACATAGGCTACTTTATCCCGAATTTTAATGAGATCTCTAGGGACCCAGACAAAGTCGCGAACAGCAGCTAGTATACTATATTTCTGACTATGCCGCATAAGTATTTCCTAACAGAAGCCTGCATGTCTAAATACCAAGAGGCCTAAACTTAGTGATTTCTATTGAGATTCTATAATAGAAATAGTGAATGCGAGGGCCTGACACTTGCAATTGGTATCAAATATATCAATGGGATAGTTGATGGCGCTGTGGACTCGGCACTTGCCTTCCAATCGGGAGGTCCGGGGTGTGTGTGTTTTTCGTTTCGAATTTCATATGTACATTTATCTGACGCTCCTACGGTGAAGGAAAACATCGTAAAGCAACCTACATACATCGGCGAAGAAACTCAATGGTGTAGAAGTCGACTATCCGCACTAGGCCAGTGTGGTTGACTAAGGCCTAATCACCCTAACATAGGGTAGGCTCGAGCCCCTCGGTGGGGACGTATATGAGCTGTAATGATGATATCAATAGAACAATACTTTGTCTCCTTGTTCTCAGCACACCGTTGCGCCTTTAACAGTTAACAACAACCGACACGATCATATTATTATTAATATTAAGTCCGTCACCATCAACCTATTCCCTTATGTACCTGAGCGTAAGTTTCCCCCAAAGATTGCCAGCTATCCCGAAGTTGGGCAATCACGTCCAACCACTGCCAGCTACCTTCTTCAAATCATCCACTTCAAACTATTTATCTGTTTTAATGAGATTTGTTTATGTGATCATGTGCAGATATGTCCTGGTGAATAGAATGTAGCGTCCTCCATCACATGCTAAGTTACCATAAATCTAAACAAAGCAAGTATGAAATTGAAATTTCGGTTCTTACACAGTAATTAATTAAGTAATTACACAGTGTTACAAGAACCTGCTATCAAATTGTAGTTCGATCGACAATTTAAAGATATCACGCAACTTACCAAATAGCACCCAGTCCAAGCGCATTCATCTACACGCTTCTTCTCATAATTGTACCACCCTATTGATATACGAGGGAGCTCCATTTAAATACATTGTTGCTTCGGAAAAACACGTCTATTATTCTTATTAAAATGATTATTATTATTGTATAAGAGTATGGCCTTGCTTTATACAAGTTTATTCCGAAGGCCTTCCGTTTTGGAGATTTGCTATTACTGAAAATTTATTTCTAGAGTGCCATAGAAAAACATGCATTTAAAGCTTTTTTTTTAATCTTTATTAAAGCCATAAACCTTAAGATTAAGCCGGCTTATAAATATTAAAGAACTATAATAAGTATCATTACAGGTTTTCTACATCTACATTGACACGAGATTACATTTTTCCTTAAATATAAAGAATAAATAAAAAAACTAATTATTCTACTGCCATATTTACACTTAAAATTTGAACCAAATGTTGAATGAAACATGAAAAATAGATCGTTTCGATGACATTGCGTATCATTTAAAAGTTCTTGTCGTAGAGATTCGTTTATTTTACATTCAATCAACAAATGAAACAGATCTTCTTCTTTTGAGCAAACTATACAGTTAGTATTTTCAATTTTACGCATCAAGTAACCAAACTTGTTCAATGGAACGTGGCCAGATCGTAATCTAAAACAAATAACTATTTCTCTTCGATTTAGTCTAATTGAGGCAAACCACCACCTTTGAGGCAAACCACCACCTTTGAGGCAAACCACCAGGCAAACAACCACTACCTTTGGAGGTTCATCAACCAAAGTCCTATACCAGATTCCTTTGTTTGTCGATTGAGAGTCAAACTCAGATTTCCATAAATTTAAACTAACGTTTTTAATTAATGCTACGTAATCAGTGGACTGAGGTTTTACATCGAGAGGAATTCCGTCAGCTTGAGCAACTCTGGCGAGATCATCAGCGACTTCGTTCCCAGCAACCCCCACATGGGACGGGACCCATTGAAGGTGGACTTCTATCCCATTACGTATCAAACGTTCGATACATTTAATAATGAGGTAAGCCTCAATTCTACCTAGTTTTCCTCGAGTACAAGCAATAAGGTGTAGTAAACTGCTTTTTGAGTCAGTAACAATAACAATCCTTTTATATTCAGTTGATTCGACATAGAAAAGAGCCTCCGATATAGCCAAAAGCTCAAGACCCATAACGGGAATATGAGAATCCCACCACCAGCTTCACTATCATAAAAAGAACAGCCATTGTACTCTTTTGTTTTGGATCCATCGGTGAATATCAAGATACAGCCTGAGTACTGCTTCCGTAACATTTCATCAGTGCGATATTTAAGTTCAGATACAGACAACATTAATTTGGGTTTATTAATTCCTTCAATTTCAGTCGATATTACGGAAAGCAAGTTAATGGAAGAGATTAGAAAAGGAAGTTGAAAAGTAGGCCACATATCAAACTTGGTAATTCTAAGATCTATAGAGTCATTATAACTCTCATAAAGAAGAGGAAATCTGTGGCCGCGCCAATACGACATACCAGAAGAGATCGAATTATGGAATTCTGATAAGCAATTAAAACAATAATCATTTGACCTTGAGGATATTTTTAGAAAGTATTTGTTACTTAAATATTTTCTTCGCGAAAAAAGAGTACATAACTCACTCTGCATAACGTAGGCTGGAGTGGTGCGAATGAAGCCGCCGACTATGCGAAGGCACTGATTTTGGACTACGTCTAGCCTTTGTAGTAATTTAGCACTCGCGTTTCCAAATAAGAAGCATGTATAGTCTAGTCTACTCCTAACTATACTTATATACAATTGGCGCAAATGAATAGGATGTACGTTGTAGTTCGATCTACCTACACAGCTGAGTATGTTGATATATGGGATACATTTTTGAGCAATTTCGTTAATGTGCCTAGTCCAATTAAATCTACTGTCAATACAAACACCCAAAAACTTCATACTGTAAACAACCTCAAGCTCGTAATTGTCTAATTTGATCGTGAAAGGTGGGATCCTATATTTTCTGGTGATAATGCATACTTTAGTTTTAGAAAGCGATACTTCTAAACCTATTTGAGTTAAAAGATAAGAGAATTTGTCCAAAGTGGCTTGTATCGCTCTAGCACATATATTGATATCTTTGTTAATGGAATAAAAAGAGAAATCGTCTGCATATTGAGAAATTTTTATATTGAAATTGAGATTATTGCAAATTTTAATTGTTACAATGTTAAAAAGAATTGGGGACATGGGGTCTCCTTGAGCTAAGCCCTGACGACATACTCTTATCAAATCACTACCGTTGCTAAGCTTATAAATTAAATAACGTTCTTTCAAAAAATCTGCAATATATCTAGAAACATAAGGATCTACGTTAAACTGAACTAGAGCTTGAATCACAGCATCAATTAAGACATTATTATAAGCATCACTGACATCAGCAAAACAGCACATTGTGTATTCCTTTTTAGATAGAGCCAATTCCACGTCAGTCACGAATCGAGCTAAGTTGTCGGAACAAGAATAACTACGGCGAAAACCTAACGTACAATCGTTAAATAGTTTTTTGCTTTCAAAAAAAAATTCAAGGCGTCGAGCAATAAGGCTATGAAATATTTTACACATACAACTGATTAAAGAAATTGGTCTAAATTTTTTTATGTTACTATCTCTTTTGGGAATAGCTATGATTTTTATTTTTCGCCATTGTAGTGGAATTGAGCTTGTTTTGTAAATTAAATTATAAATGTACAACAAAATTACTTTAGCATTGTGTGGCAGATTATAAATCATAGAGTATACAATATTGTCTAGTCCTGCCGAAGTGTCTTTTCTTTTTAAAACCGATATCAATTCCGACATGGTGAAGAAATCAGGAGAAGATGTAGAAAGAGAAGGATTTATATGACAAGGAGGCATGCCAACTCCATCTGGAGTAAGTTTCGTTAAGAACAAGGAGGCCTCATAATCGCTTAACTATTCTTGCTTGCTGTAAGATCCTTTCATCCACCGGAGTTTCCTCCACATTTCGGAACTGGAAGTATCAGCATTAACACTCTCACAAAAAATCTGCCATGACTTCCTTTTTGCTTCTCGTATAAGTTTCCTAGCAATTGTAGTTTTATCTTTCAAAATATGATAGTTTTCAGGTGTCCGATCTTTACGCAGATATTTCAGTGCGAGCCGTCTTTCAGCAACAGCTTTAGATAGGTTTTCATTCCACCAAGGTTTAAGTTTAAATTTTGAAGCCTGATCTAAATTAGGTTTGATATTAGGAATGCTTAAATCTGCTGATTCATAAATTATTGACAAAAAGTGATCATAATTATCATGAACATTTGTATAATACTGAAATTCATATTTACATTTATATTCTATAATTAATACCATTAATCCAAATATGTGTTACTCTACTAATATAGCGTTTAAGTTGACATTAAAAATTACCTTAATAGGAATATTTTAACATGTTTAAAATCATTGATACTTTATTATTTTTCTATTAAACTTATTTAATGTTTTGAATAAAAAATGTTAAATTTTTTCTCCATTATGAATACACCCTTACCCTGCAGTTGCACTGATGAGTCACTATTTTCTTAACGCGAATGAACATTAGTTCTGTTTTGTATTTAACCCAATCAGCTTTTTTAATATTCTTTTTATCGTATCCAAAAATAATGTGAGATTGTTTTATTTTAATTGAGATTAATAAATGATCACTTCCTAATGTTTCATTAGTTGTTGACCATTCACAATTTAAAACTAAATCAGAACTAGCAAAAGAAATATCTGGAGATGTACAAATTACCCTATTCTCTAACTTAGCAATACGAGTCGGCGTGCCGTCGTTTAGAAAAACAAATCCGTGATCAGAACTGCTTTCAGCCAACAATCGACCGCGAACGTCTGTTAGGTAGGACCACCCGACATGATGTGCGTTAAAATCACCAGAAATCAGTGTTTTTTCAGTAAAATAATTAAATAGTTCATCATAATCGTGTTTACGTATTCGCAAATCGCGATATATTTTAATTTGGAATTATTCATTAATTCTATACATAGGTAATCGATATTATTTATGTTCAAATTAATTTGTTTTAACCGGGCTGGCAATGTTTTGTGTATTAAAATTGCTAATCCCCCATAACTATCATCGCGGTCTTTTCTAAAACAATGGTACCCTGATATGTTTATAAGTTTTTCCTCAGATAGCCATGTTTCCGATAAAATGCAGATATGAATACTTTCCTTTGCTAAATATGTTTCTAAATCATCACGTTTACTTAACAAACTGCGACAGTTCCATTGAACAAGCTTAATGCCTTTAAACTCGCTACGAGCAGCGTTCAAGGACATAATGATATTTAAAAATATAAGTAAGTATAATTTTTTGTAATAGTATTAAAGTGTAATATAAGGTGGGTATTGAGTATTTTATATTGTGTTCTTAGTTGATATTATAAGGCAACAATAGGCTAGTTGACCCTTTTTTAAAGTAGGGCTTAAAATGTTCATAATTGTTGTATTAGACCATAGCACATGAATATTATTTTTTTCGATGGCTAAAAAGTGCAAAAAATCTATTTTAAATTAAGATTTTCAATTTTGGACCGAAAACACGGTCAGCCATTATAGTCTGTTCATTATCTGTGGCAATGACGTCAGTCTTATAGTAAACAAAGCACGGGGGCGAAATAATCTCACAAAAACAATGCTTTCTATTAAATATCACAAAATATAGTAAAACTGTATATGGAACGGGACAATAGAACAGGAATATAAGACTCCAGGAAATCTGTGGATTAGACATACCCAGTGATATAGACATGCGAAATATTTGGTTAACACTCGCTTAAAGAAATCCTGTAACTATCTACTGAAACTCAAATGTATTTTTGCGAAAATCACATTAATGTAAGTACTATAACTGAATAACTCAATCTGTGTAGGTACTTCAGTTTCAACTTAAACAAAATAGAAGTTTTTAGGTTGTATGTAAAGGTTGTATGTAATCAAATCTGTATGTAAATTAATTAAATTTTTATCTTTCAGTTAGAATGAAAACTGACTGCAGCCGACCAACCAAATTTTAACTTGACCAGAAAACTGAGAGAAAACTTGACCATTTACGCCTTTTTAATTTAATCTAAGTTATACACTGACACTAGATGATGTTTCAAAGAAAAGAATATGTACTTATGTCCAATTGAATAATTATGTAATTGAATATTAATTAAAAAGTATGTAATACAAACAAAAATATCAAAGTTTCATAATGAATATATTTATCTAAACAACTTTTACTTGAATTTACTGAGTACCTAATTAAAATTTGTTGCTTTCAGTGGTTACTTAATGAGAACTATTGTGTACTAACCTGTTCTCCTCTTGACAACGAGATTGATAAGGCAGTAAAAGTTGTGCAACATAATACAAAGCAGTGCATGCTCAGCCACAACATCAAAATGTGACCCGTCAACTAGAACAACATTATGTCAACAAAATAACTCAAGTATTCATATACCAAAGCACCATAGAAGTAAATACGTCCAGTTTGGTAAAACTGAAAGATGTTATATCTTCACTGATTAAACCTGCTGGCCACCATGG
Source organism: Schoenobius gigantellus (assembly GCA_963935595.1). NCBI lineage: Eukaryota > Metazoa > Arthropoda > Insecta > Lepidoptera > Crambidae > Schoenobius > Schoenobius gigantellus. The sequence goes on along the minus strand of OZ012553.1, from coordinate 21,972,339 downwards.
CTGGTAAATATCAGAACAGCTTACGCAAGAATATGCAAGTTATCCATTTTAAAGCAGTATACAAATATATTAAATGTGATTGCTGTGTTGTCAGCCTGTGCTCTTCTTAATTTACAAGACCCTTCTTATTAAATAAATAATATAAAGAATTTTTTTTTCTTTACTTTATATATAACTAACATCTAAAGATGACATAATACATTTTTGTACTACATTAGTCATTATATTATTCACTAAAAAAATGTTCTATGTTTATTTGACAATAATGACTTGTAAAGCTTTAAGTTGAATCAAAATATTTTAATTTGAAATGCATGTGTTTTATTTTTTGTTACACCTTAAAAGATTTATAACATTTTATAGGTTTGTTGCTCATTTTTATCATTGTTACTCAAATATAGTATATGTTCCAAAAGTACAAATAGGTTGAATAGAGTTAGATCAAACTTATTAATTTGTATATATTGCCTTAAGGTCGCAGGTAATAAAAGTCAAAATAATAGTAAAGTGATTTATTATGAAGTAATACTTTCATATAATTTAGGAAAAATGTAGTATAGTTTCCAAAATGACACTATTTGATCAATAAGTTTTTTGACATTCAGATTGTTAGAACAAATACCTATTATAGCTAATATTGTCACCTTTTGAGTGTTTTCAAAATGACATACTGCTAGCAACACAAAAGTATATACCTAAGTTTTGTTTGCTTTAGCACAAAACATCTGCATCTATACTTGAGTTAAGCATACTGTTCACAGTTTTCCGTCTTTGATAATTAACATTATCTTCAGCAAAAGAGCATGACAATTTTGTATTAATCTAATTTTATGGATACCGTTTGTTGAATAGACTATTACAGGGTATTAATCAGAAATGAGGTCACATTTTGCAAATTTCAACCCAAATCTTCATCTTTCAACTTTTATCCACATTTCATTATACTCGTAGGTGTCTGCAAGACTTCCCACCAAAAATCTTCCCAACAAAAGAACCATCATGTGTTATGCACTGGCTGACTTTATAGCATAAGAAGGGTACACGAAAAGAAGGGGCTCATCAACAATTAGCATAATTAGAGAAAATCGTAAATAAAAGATTTGAGATTGCAATACCATGCTATTTACCATTTACATAATTATTTAACTATGTTATAAGATTAAAATAAGTCCAGTGTAAGTAACAAAGGAATTTTTTTGTGAATGTTATGTATAGTTATCAGTAGACTCATTTTTTTTTAAAGTAAAACATAAATGAACACGGCAAAAAGGGGTCGATTAGTGTAATGAACTCGTTATTATCCCTTTCATAACCTGTTTGTATGTTAGATAAAGATATTTATATAGATAAAAATTATCACTGTCGATTTTTGAGAAGATATTCTTATAATTCCACCGATACAAAACTAAATCCACATAAGCACTTAAAAATTACTTCGATGTTTTACGTGACATCGCACCACTGTATGATAAATCATTCAAAATAGCGTCGCAATGGACTTGTTCTAAAAATGTTAATTCATAATGTACCCGTTCTTAGCAAGTCCGAACGAAATGTGCTCCTTCTAACCCTGTTTTGCTCACAATAGGCCCCTTTTAGTAATTTTCGGATATTTGAATGTTCAGATTCAACAGGCAATGATCCCTTTTTTGTTTGTTTTGAATATGTCATCGAAAAGGCCCGTATAAAATACACTTAATGCCAGTATTAGATAAAATTCGTAAAAAATGTTGATGAGCCCCTTCTTTTCCTGTACCCTTCTGGAAGCTGTTATTGTTTATAACGAAGCTCGAACTAAAGAGCACTTCTGTATTGATGATTCGTGGTTTAGTTTTCTATGCACTTTATTCTTTCTTCATTGAAGAGGTCTTTTATTTTTTAAGAAATATGTCACAATCTGTGTCTGTGAATGTATATATATTTTTCCTCCCAGTAATTTTCTTCATGCTTGACAAATGAACAACTGCCAATCTTTCTCTTTTTATGTTCATTTACAAATTCTTGCAGTACTACACTGGTATTTGACACATGATACTGATGTTTTCTTTTCAACATTTCTGTTGAAGTAAATATTTTTAGTGTTTATTTGACTTTTGAGAGATAGAATTCTATCCAATAGCATTCAACTGCTGTACAAAATAGCTCCTCACTGTGATGGTGTAACCACACCAAAAATGCATGTTTGCAACTCTCTTCTGCCGCGTGACAATCTTGACAAGTACATTTGTAACCGTTCTTCTTTATAACAGTATTAAAACTGTACTTATATTGTTTACAGCGATACACAAAGAATCTCCTGACCATCAATCTGTCTATTTTCGGAAGATTTGTACTATCTGCTCTCACAAATCCAACATCAATGGTTGATTTTGCTATTAATACAAATAATTTACGATATTTACAAATATAATAACGGAGACTTGGACGATTTTTTGCCAGTTTTAGGAAAGAATAGTTCAAATCGACGAGTTGTTGAATCAAATTTGACATTTCTTTGTTTACTATATGAGTGACGTCACGGCCCTGACCACAGGATATCAAAGCGTTTACGGCGTGAGATAAAAAAAGATTATTTCTAGCATTTTCAAATTAAAATTTTACAGTAATCATTCATTGTTATTTATTAAAATCGGTATATTGTGGAACCTTATGCCAAATACTGTTAGAAATAAGCAATATGTTAATAAATTTTGATATGAGTCAACTACCCTATTGATTGTAGGTAGGTCTTAAAATTGTAAATAAGGTTAATAGCATTGTTATTCTATGTCGTAAATTGATTATAAAATTGTAAATAACATTAATCAGTTCTTAATTAACTTAAGTTTAGTAACAATTCGAGACATTCTATTTTTTAAGCTACGGTTAGTAACCATTGGTATGAGGTCTTTAAACATATCGATTAGGGGATGTATTTGTTCTGTATACTGTAAAGTTAAATCTCGTATGTTATGTACACCGAATGTATTTTCTAGGTAGGATTTCATTTCTAAGGTGTTCATTGGATAATTTTTCTGTGAATTTAAGATATGTTGTTCTATCGCATGCCAATCGGGTGATTGTGTATCTATTATCGGAGGCTTCCGTTGTTTTTTTTGCTCCGATTTTTTCGTATGACAAGTCTGTACTGGATTGTGAGATGTCACTGTCTTCGTCCTCGTCATCCATCATTGAGACATTACTGCCGCGGCTGGTAGTGGTTGGGACAGGATCTTCAACTGGACTATCGCTTGTTGACTCCGTCGGGGGGTGTGAGCGTTTGAATTTTGGCATCAATGCATTTAAAGCTTATTTATTCTTTTTCGAAGCCTTCATCTTTTAATATATCTGTGTATTTGAGTTGCGGAAATAGTTAATGTTCTTTTATACAAATGTATTATCATTTCATATATACTTAATTTTTTTTATTGCAGAAAGTTGGCAAACAAGCAAACTGCTCACCTGATGGTAAGTGGTAACAGTCACCTATAATACATGTGGCTCTTGTGAGATTCGCAGTACAACTGTGTACGTTGCCAACTTGTGACACAAGATGTAAAGTCACAGTACCCAGTAATTTCACTGCCATATCTTCAAACTATTTGATAAATTATTTTGATAATTTTTATTGACATTTGTTTATTTGACGATGTAAGTACCTGTCTGAAATGTTAGCTAATTATTATTGCATATATTGTGTATTGGATAGTAATTTAATTGAATTTTTGAAATTTTTTGTAAACCATTGACTAGCATGTTGGCAATTTGGGAAACTGTAAGTCAACATGTACCCTGAATAAATAAATAAATAAAAAAAATAAAAAAAATAAACCGGAACACAGCAATGCAAGCACTGCTGCTTTGCAGCAGAAATAGGTAAGACGGAGGTACCTAAGCAGACAACCCTGGTACAGAGTCTCTTACTTAGTTATGAGGCTTTAACTGTTAAGCAAATAATATTTCAGCGAAGTCGTCCTATATTCATATTTTACTCAAAATCCTTTTGAAAAACGTTATACCTACCAACTCACTCGCATTAGCTCGCGACGAGTGTTCGGCTCGTACTCCCTTAAACATTCAAAGGGCACAGGGCTTAATAATTTCCTTAGGCATAACGAGAGAATTAAATTACATCCACCGCAATAAAGAGAAATTTCATTTGTTCGGTCGAGTCAAGAAGACTCGAACCTCACGCTTGATATAGTAGGAAAAACAGAATTGCAATTATCATTAATGATATATATATGTGACTGTAAAAATGATATTAAATATTATAGCAGTACCCAGAATCAATTGTGCCTTTTAATAATGTTTCATGTATAAAATCGCTAATTTCAAATACTCATGTTGTCGAAGTATAGAAATGATTTGTGAGAACACGTCTTGTTGAAGTACCTAACTGTGAGACTCTATGTTGCATGGAAACTTGATATTGCATAGGGAGCAATCGTTGTTATAGCCCGATTCTGCGTACATATGAGTGATATATATTTGTGCCTGCAAACTAACAGAAGAAGCCCGAGTTTGGGTGTATATCCTATGGGCGATCTAGGTAACACCGAAATCTAGGAATAGCGGTAAAGTACTAGACTTGACTAACTTGAATAACCTTACAGTTCAGCCCAGGATATTAAAATTATATTGTTTGTTGTTCCCCCCTAACATTTTGGTAACAAATGACTGAGCAACATGCAACATGATGCAAGTCAAATGTTTTTTTTGCTATATAAGATGCCATAAGATGTTTTAGGTAAGCTCTCTTGTTGATTTTGTTTTTCTTCTCTTGGATTCACCTATCTAAATTGAAAGATTCACAATATCAAAGATTCTAGTTTTAAGAAAAACAACAAAATTCAAATCACTTCAGGCTTACACACATTAACTGTTACTCATCCGCTCTCCAATCCGATCTCATCTGAGGGCCTATTACCGATCTCATGGTTTTGCAAATGATATCATAGTGCAAAACGATTTCCAGACAGATTTTTGATCATTATTTTGTTCATTATTTAATAATGACATCGTCGAAAATAAGCAATAGTGATGATATCATTGGAGATCGGTAATGCGAAATGCAGCATTTCATAACTTCTTTTTCTCAAATTTATACCATGTCATACAATGAAAGATCCATAATTGGCCTGCTGATCTTCAAACCGATCAATCCTGCGCCTTCCACATCTAGCGGCTTCCCACAACCTTCACCAGATCGTCAGTCCACCTTGTGAGGGACTTACAAACGCTGCGTCTCCTAATATGTGGCCGCCACTCAAGGACCTTTCCGCCCCAACAGCCGTCAGTCCTGCTAGCAATGTGTCTTTCACACTGCCACTTAAGGTTTGCAATTCTTTGGGCTATGACACTAGTTTTTCTACGGATCAAACTTTTCATATAGCGATATAATTTATTATTTGTGACGCGATAATTAAGGAATGATGTTGGAGAATTTTGGCAGCCATTGTAGATGTTAAGGTACCATTGATCTACTGTATTAATCAAATCGACAGATGAACGCCGGTTATTATCGCTAGCGCTTACAGCCAAAAGTGGTACCGAACGTGAGAGACTATCAGGGACAACGTTATCAGAACCTCGTCTGTGTCTAATTTCAAAATTGTAGGCTGACAATCTCACACCCCATCGTGCCAATCTACCAGTAGGGTTATTTAGGGTCAAGAACCATTTTAGAGAAGAATGGTCAGTGTAGACTATGAATTGCAGACCGTTTTCGAGATAACAGCGCCAGTGTTCAATAGCAGTAAGAACAGCCAAAGCTTCGCGCTCCGTCGCACTGTAATTCTGTTCTTGTTTCGACAGGGACTTACTCATGTAAGCGATCACTTTTTCTTCGCCATTTGAAGTTTGCGTGAGAACGGCACCTAAGCCCACATCACTCGCATCTGTGTGAACTTCAAACGGTTTAGAATAATCAGGACATGAAAGTATAGGTGTAGAAACAAGACAACTCTTTAGGGCTTTAAAAGCGTAGTCAGCAGCTTCCGTCCAACGAAATGGGGGCGCATTTTTGCCTTGGGACGTTAATTTACTTAGGGGACTAGCCAACGAACTAAAGTTAGGTATAAAGCGCCGGTACCAGGAAGCGGTACCCAAGAATCTCCGTACTTCTTTACGGGTGGTAGGGGTAGGGTAATTAACTATGGCAGTAACTTTCTCAGGATCAGCTTGCAAACCATTAGAATTTACTACATAGCCCAAGTATTTTAGCTGACTTCGGAAAAACTGACTTTTCTCGAAGTTAATAGTAAGATTAGCGTTCTGTAGCTTCTCATATACACGCAAGAGCAATGAAATATGCTGTTCAAAGGTGGGGGTAGCTATGACGATGTCATCGACGAAGACGAATACCTTGTGTTCAAATTCAGGCCCGTAGAACAACATATCCACTAATCTCTGCTGCGTAGCAGGGGCATTAGTCAAGCCGAAGGGCATACACTTAAATTGGAACGTTCCGCGAGTAGGAATATAAAATGCTGTCTTGCAGCGATCCTCTTTTTTAATTAAAATCTGCCAAAAGCTCTTTGACAGGTCCAGACTTGTCAAATACTTGGCATCACGCAAGTTGTCCAAAATCTCGGAGATATAGGGTAGGCTATAGGCATCTTTTTTAGTGATAGCGTTAAGCTTACGACTGTCGAGGCAAAATCTCAACTGGCCATTTTTCTTTGGCGTCAACAACACAGGTGAAGACCATGGACTTTCACACTGCTCCACCACATCCTCTTTCAGCATTTCGTCCAGTTGCTCAATCAAGACTCTCTGCTTCTCCGGAGACATCCTGTAGTAGCGCTGTCGAATTGGCGTAGCATCCCCAGTTTCAATGGCATGAGTGATGAGAGAAGTACGGCCTAAACCTCGATGTTCGTACGATATACCATGAAATTGAGAAATGATATGATCAGCTGTAGTTTTCTGATCTGTAGTTAAGTGATCGTAGCTATGCACTTGCTTATTGTCGCCAACAGAATTCAAAGTAACCTCAGACTCGTCACGTAGAATAACAGAGTCAAGCCGTGAAGGAAATAATCCAAATAATCTCCAGAAATCCATACCTAATATTAATGAGTTTGTTATATCAGGAGAAACATACACATCTAAAACATGACTCTGACCTTGAAATTTTATGGGTAGGGATAGTATACCTAAAATTTGCAATTTTTGTCCACCAGCAGCGACAAAATGCGAAATAGTATTCTTATTATTTAAAATAAAACCTAAATTAGTAAAATATACGTAGTTATCGCCACCCAAAATAGTGACACAAGCCCCGGTGTCCAACAATCCGTTAATAGTTTTACCGGCCACCTCAACACTTACGTAGGGTCGCTTACAAACAGTTTGAGTTTTTTGGATTGATGAGACAGAATAACAAGAAAAGAATTTTTGTATAAATTGTAGCCAAGACTCCCACTCTGTCTTATTGAAGTTCACCGTTTTATGAACACTGTCTACACAATCCAATTTATTTAGTTTTTTGAACTTGCGGGATTAGCTTGAGAATGGCAGTCAGAGCATTCAGGGTAACGTATGCCTTTCTTGCCACATTTAAAACATATAGGATAGTGAGGTTCCTTACATTGACCAAGGGAATGTGTGTTAGATCTACATCTAGGGCAGTAAGTATATTTTTGGGACAATCCTGGATCTCTGTAACTTACACTGGTTACGTTTTTAGACGTACTTCGATATTTATTATAATTAGCATTAGTAACATTATTATTTCTATTAGATTTATATTCATTATTATTAGTATTATTATTATTGTAATTAGTATTAGAATAAGATTTGTAATTAGATTCATTATTATTATTATTATATTTATTATAGTAAAATTGTTTTGAAGACGAAGGTGTATTATTTTTATTTGAATAGCCTGTCGAAAAATTGTGTGATTGCTTTTTGTATGCAAATTCAGGAGCTAACATTTCTGAAGAAACTCTAGGTGGATCGTGAAATTGAGATAATCGCGATTGAATATTCTCATAATTACGGCAGACACTTTTTAGTATTTCGATTGAAGAAATATTAGAGTGAGCTGCTAATGTACTAGCATAACATGGGCGAACGTTGTGTAATAAAATTTCTAATTTGTCCTCCTCAGGCATAGATTTACCGAGACGCGAAAACATACCATGCATGATTGAAAGATAAATGGTAATATTTTCATTCTCTCCCTGAGTGCGTGAACGAATTTCATCTAAAAGACGATAATCATAGTCACTCTGTGAAAAGTCTTGCTTCAGTTCACTTATCACTTCATCCCATGTATTCAATCTATCTTTCACACATCGATACCAATGTAGTGCATCATCAGTGAATATTTCATAAGCAAATGACAGTAATTGATCCCTAGGTATACCTTTTGAAATCACAGTCTCCTCGACTCTCTGTATAAATGACCGAACACACGATTTACCAGAAAATCTTAATTTACTAACAGCGTCAGTAATAAATTTTTTGTCGCAACCGGAAGTAACTGCAACGAATTCAGGCGCTGCGTCAGAAGTTGACGGCTTAGGTTGAGAAGTCTGTGATTTGAAATTGAAATCATTCAAATCCTTAAATAAATTATTAATAGATATACAGCATTCTCTATAAAAATCACTAATTTCAGCAGTACGTGTGATCCTGTTAACCCTATGGTAAATATGATTCAAGATAGTCTCAGTACGTAAATAAAGATTTTTATCGAATTTAGTTTTTAATTGGTCTATATTAGTTTTAGCTTTCGTTAGGGTCTCTTTAACTTGGGCCATATCAACGCTAGGTTCAAGATGAGACTCAAGAACATCTTCTGCAGGTATGATCTGAGACAATTTTACGATTTGTTTTCTCAACTCTTGCACCGAATCACCAGGTGTACCACCTCTGACACAAACTTCATACTCAAGTTCGGCCTTTTGTAGTGAAAGAAATTTAATTGGATACGACATTATGAAAAAAAAAATTAAAAACGGGTGTGTATTGCAATTTGCAGGTAAGATTAACAACACAACACAAAAAAAACTTAAGCGTAAGCGTATACAATATCAAAAATTGTTGATAAACCAGTGCGTGAAAAAAAAATTTAGAATTAGGTATGTAGATTCAGTAGGTAGGTAAGACAAAAAAATAAAAAGGATTAATTCAGGCACAGGTCAAACAACAACAGACTACTAACTTTAACTACACTAAACTAATGATTGCGAAAGCACCAACACCACAAAACCATAAAATGCTTGGGAACAGAAAACGTACACCACATAGAAATTTATAATTTAGAGTTGGGCGCCATTGTAACGTTTTTAGTTAGGGGTAGATAGTAGTGGTAAAGAAAGTTACAAAAAAAGTTAGAATTAAATTTAGAAAAAATAATTTAATAATTATAAAAATCGCTGGTTGATTTGAACATAGTAGTAGTAGTTGTAGTGGGTCGTGGATTGGGCGTTGGGTGTACGTTCCTGCCCCCTTACAAAATACCACTTCCCTGCAGTGGCAGTGGCAGCTCCTCTGCGCTCCGTCTGGTACCCGGCGGGATGTGTGCTCGGTCAGGCAGGGCAGCAGGTGGTGTAAATGTAGGTAGTACTACTCGTCGAATCGCGATCTAGTCGCGTACGACACTCCGGTGCTTGATCCCTGGAATCCCGGAAATTGGGCATTTTGAAAAAGTCCGATTTCGCATAAGTGACTGCAACACCATATCTTCCGGAAATTATATGCAATGCCAAAGCAGGGTGGAATAAAGCATATATAGATATTATGATGTGGCAGTCTTAGGCAAAATCATTTACAACAATAATGAAGCTAAAATTTATTTATAACTTACAGTAAGGTGGATGTGAAAATTATAGATTTAGATAATTTAATTCGGCTAAGAAACAACAAATAAATAGGACTACGAATAGAATGATTATAATATTGAATTGTGAATTACAATTATAAACAAGAATTGCATACTAAAATAATCTACATTACAATATTTCAAAATAAAATTACTATAGCCGGGTAGCAGTACTATTAAAGCCAAATAGATATTTGCAACACTCACCCGAATTGGGGAATAACACCACACACTGAGTATTTAATTGCAAGTAGTATTCTTTACTAATGAATAAAGTAAATTCAATTTCACTTATTGCAGTATTTAATTCCAAAATCGTTATATTAACTTAGCGCAGGCTTTCACCTTCGGCTCGGCGGCAAAAGTGAGAAACGTCATCGTAGTCCCCACTGCTTGAATGAGACGTACGTCACTCAGTAAGCGCGTTTCGTTACACTTTCGTTAGAATGCAGATTTTAAATATAAATTAGATTCAAATTACTTCCTTAAGAATTAGTATTAAGTTTATTATATATTTATATGTTAAGATTAATGTTTTATTTATAATATAATGTATTTTTCGTAACAGAAAAATACACACAACCAATTTACTACCAAAATCGAATCAGAAATGTGAAATTTATAAGGATTTGCTAGGCTAAGGTCGCCAGGCGTTACACTCGCATTAGCTCGCGACGAGTGTTCGGCTCGTACTCCCTTAAACATTCAAAGGGCACAGGGCTTAATAATTTCCTTAGGCATAACGAGAGAATTAAATTACATCCACCGCAATAAAGAGAAATTTCATTTGTTCGGTCGAGTCAAGAAGACTCGAACCTCACGCTTGATATAGTAGGAAAAACAGAATTGCAATTATCATTAATGATATATATATGTGACTGTAAAAATGATATTAAATATTATAGCAGTACCCAGAATCAATTGTGCCTTTTAATAATGTTTCATGTATAAAATCGCTAATTTCAAATACTCATGTTGTCGAAGTATAGAAATGATTTGTGAGAACACGTCTTGTTGAAGTACCTAACTGTGAGACTCTATGTTGCATGGAAACTTGATATTGCATAGGGAGCAATCGTTGTTATAGCCCGATTCTGCGTACATATGAGTGATATATATTTGTGCCTGCAAACTAACAGAAGAAGCCCGAGTTTGGGTGTATATCCTATGGGCGATCTAGGTAACACCGAAATCTAGGAATAGCGGTAAAGTACTAGACTTGACTAACTTGAATAACCTTACAGTTCAGCCCAGGATATTAAAATTATATTGTTTGTTGTTCCCCCCTAACATTTTGGTAACAAATGACTGAGCAACATGCAACATGATGCAAGTCAAATGTTTTTTTTGCTATATAAGATGCCATAAGATGTTTTAGGTAAGCTCTCTTGTTGATTTTGTTTTTCTTCTCTTGGATTCACCTATCTAAATTGAAAGATTCACAATATCAAAGATTCTAGTTTTAAGAAAAACAACAAAATTCAAATCACTTCAGGCTTACACACATTAACTGTTACTCATCCGCTCTCCAATCCGATCTCATCTGAGGGCCTATTACCGATCTCATGGTTTTGCAAATGATATCATAGTGCAAAACGATTTCCAGACAGATTTTTGATCATTATTTTGTTCATTATTTAATAATGACATCGTCGAAAATAAGCAATAGTGATGATATCATTGGAGATCGGTAATGCGAAATGCAGCATTTCATAACTTCTTTTTCTCAAATTTATACCATGTCATACAATGAAAGATCCATAATTGGCCTGCTGATCTTCAAACCGATCAATCCTGCGCCTTCCACATCTAGCGGCTTCCCACAACCTTCACCAGATCGTCAGTCCACCTTGTGAGGGACTTACAAACGCTGCGTCTCCTAATATGTGGCCGCCACTCAAGGACCTTTCCGCCCCAACAGCCGTCAGTCCTGCTAGCAATGTGTCTTTCACACTGCCACTTAAGGTTTGCAATTCTTTGGGCTATGACACTAGTTTTTCTACGGATCATTTCATCATTTCTGAATGCGTTAGAAATTATATCGGGCGTAGGCGAACTTGAGCTTTTAACACTCATAAGTTGAATAAGAGAGGCTTAAAAAATAGTAAGATGAGAAAGAAATAGGCACTGTAGTTTGAACTCGACGCAGAATGCCCTAATTCATCAACGCGTTATGTCCTAAACGCGAAATGTCCTAAACGCAAAATGTCTTAAACGTAAAATATCCTCAACTCAAAATGTCTTAAACGCGAAATGTCCTAAACGCATAATGTCTTATAAAATATTATTCGTAACCTCATAATGTCCTAAACGCGAAATGGTTTGTATGTGTTAAATAATGTTCAATTCTAATATGTTCAACATTTATACTCGAATTTTTCCACACGAATTTTTCATAATGCCAATTGTAAACGTTAATGTATATTTACTGTGGCCTTGATGAAAAATTCGTGACACTTCTAGGTATTCGCAGACAATAAGGTCCTTTGCGTTCCCAAAACGAGAATAGGTACAAAGACGTAGAATAAACTGGATACGTAAGAAAAGTAAGATAAGTGTTTCGACCCGCCTCGGAAATAGGTCTCAGTCAGCTTTCATGTGATTCCAAACGCGGGAGAAGTGTCAATAAAATGTATATGAGAAGGATACATACGTCCCAGGCACGGTAATATACTATTACCGTGTCCCAGGTAATACTCGTAGTGATATTTATGTAAATGTAAGGTCTACCGATACCGGTGAATTCTTTGTATTCTCACATATAGTATTACGGTTATCAATTAGATTTTCGATAGTATTTTTAATAAATAGTTAGAAATTCTTTTTTTTATTAATATTAAATACAAAATGCAATAAGCTTTTCAATTAATTATTTATATTTCGCACAAAATTTTAAAATTGAACTTGAAGAAAGTGTGAAAAAATGTTATATATTTTTTGTTAACGTTTTTTTTTTTTTTTTTTTTTTTATGTAAGGCCCGGCAAATGACCTCCTCCCGCCTGATGTTAAGCGGTGAAAGAGGCCCAAATGAGTTGACAGATAGAGTAGGGACGACATCCACTATCCTACCTGCCCGCCCCTTGCCGGCCTAAAAGATGCTTTTTCACACCTCTTTTGAAGGAACCCATGTTGTAGGATGGAGGAAACACGTGCGCAGGTAGAGAATTCCAAGTATGGGATGAACGACAGAAGAAGGAATCTTGGAATTTCTTGGTACGGTGTGAAAAGGAGGACACAGTGTACGGATGACTCCGAAGGCCCTTACGCGTGTTTCTGTTAAGGAATGGAGAGGGAGGGATAAGGTTAAAGAGCTCCTCAGAGCATTCCCCATGGAACATTCGGTAAAAGGCGCTAAGAGAGGCGATGTCACGACGAAGTTGTAGAGGCTCGAGGGTGTTAGTTGCCTCTACATCGCCAATTATTCGAATAGCGCGACGCTGCAATCTGTCCAGAGCATCGAGGAGGTACTGAGCGGAGCCGTCCCAAAGGTGCGAGGAATATTCCACGCAAGACCTAACCTGAGTTTTATACAACAGGCATAGTTGGTCCGGCGCAAAATACCTACGCACCTTGTTTAGGACACCGAGTTTCCGTGAGGCAGCAGTTATAACGGATTCGATGTAGTCTCTGGGGTTCAGATCGCAGCGAATGTTCATTCCCAGCAAGGTGATGTTACTCTGTGTGTGAAGGGTTGTGCCCTGAAGAGAAGGAGGGGGGAGGAAAGGTGACCTTTTCGCCGAGAACGCGCACACCTGTGTTTTCTTAGCATTGAACTCGACAAGATTGTTGGAACCCCATTCGGAGATGAGGTCCAGCGTCCTGTTGAGCTCAATGATAAGATTCTGCCTCTCCCTATCAATATTGCCACGAGCAGCCCCTGAGCTTCCGTGATATCCCCCATGCACTGTACTGTCGTCTGCATAGCAATGTATACTTCCCAAGGAAAGCATGTCATTGATATGCAGAAGAAACAATGTTGGGGATAGAACGGAGCCTTGTGGAACACCAGCATTCACTGCCACGAACCGCGAAGCGCAGCCGTCAACGACAACGCGAATTCTACGCTCGTGGAGGAAGCTGGCAATCCACGTACAGAACTGAGCGGGCAATCCGTATGCCGGAAGCTTGGAAAGGAGAGCCTTGTGCCAGACTCTATCAAAAGCTTTGGCGATGTCGAGACTAATAGCCACAGACTCGCCGCGCTTATCGATAGATTCACCCCATTTGTGCAAAAGGAACGCTAGAAGGTCACCTGTTGACCGTTTAGGACGAAACCCATACTGACGGTCATTAAGCAACGAGTGACCTTCCAGGTAACGGATCAGCTGGGTGTTAAGGATCCTCTCCATGATTTTACACAAAATGGAAGTGACGGCTATAGGGCGATAGTTAGCCGGATCAGAACGATCTCCCTTTTTGGGAACCGGCTGGACATTGGCCTCTTTCCAAGATTTCGGCACACAACCAGCAGAGAACGACAGACGGTATAGACGCGTCAGGACCGGAGTCAACTCCGCTGCACACTTCTTAAGTACAATCGCAGGAATGCCGTCTGGTCCACTTGCTTTTCGAATATCAATCGACTGTAGCTCCGCCCGCACATCTCGCTGTCTGATGCGGATATCGGGCATAGTGCTGCCACAATGGGACAGTGTCGGAGGTTGTGCACCACAGTCATCGATACGGGAATGGGCCGCGAAGAGTTTTGCCAAGAGGTCGGCTTTCTCCTGCGGCTGATGAGCAAGTGAGCCATCGGCATGTCTCAGCGGTGGCAGCGAGGGTTGGCAGAAGTTTGATTGCACAGCTTTGGCCAGGCGCCAGAAAGAACGGCTATCCGTAGGGTGCGCTAGCAGTTCCTGACCCACTTGTGCAATGCGCTGAGCGTCCGCTCTAATGTAAGCCCTCTTACACAACTTGGTGGCATTATTATAGGCTGTTTTCAGTAGGTTAGTATTGGGATCCCTAGAAGCTCGACCTCTGATCCAAGCGCGGTAAGCTAGCTGTTTGTTTTCAACAGCAGAGGCACACTCGCGATTGAACCAGAGGTTACGTCTCCCTCTACTGACGAGATTGGAATGTGGAATATAATATTCCATTCCTAATCTGATCTCGTCAGCAACAGACGCAGCGCAGGAGTTCGGATCCATCCCACTGAAACAGCGCTGCCACCAAGGGACAGACGCGTAATAATCCCGCATACCGTCCCAATCTGCTGACGCATAGTGCCACAGACGGCGTGCTGCAACCACAGGCGACGGTCGCGACGCCTGAGGCACTGAGACGGATACCAGGCAGTGATCTGAAGATCCTAGTGGAGCTCGAATCACCACCTGATATCCGTCGGGGCGATTTGTCAGCAGAAGGTCCAACAAAGAGGGCGCTTGACCGATAATATCTGGTACCCTGGTGTGCTGGGTAACCAATTGTGTCAGGTCGTGCGTGAGAGAGAATGCGTGGGCAGTCCTACCCGCATGGTCAGTTTTAGAGGAACTTAACCACAACTCGTGGTGAGCATTGAAGTCCCCTAAAAACACCAGCTCGGCGGAAGGAAATTGCTCCTGCGCGTCATCTGCCACCCGACTTAGGTGTTCAAAAAGTCGAGTTGTCTCCAAGTCACCACGGTGGGAACGATAGACGCACACGTAGACACTGCAATGAGTGCCAAAATCGACGTGTACCACAAGGAGGGAAAAGGAAGGTTCCTCCAAACAGCGCAGGCGACGACAACAAACGTCCGCCCGGACGAACAAGCAAACACCTGCCTTTGCCTTGAAGGACTCCTCAAGAGCGTAGCCGGGGTAATTAAGGTAGCTTGTATCGGCCGGGCAGATAATTTGCGTCTCTGTCAAAAACAGCATTGCTGGACGGGCTGTCTCGAGATGGTGGTGGACAGCCAAGAGGTTAGAATGGAGCCCGCGGATGTTAGCGAGCCCCACCTCGAATAGTGGTGTTTTGGTGGGATAGTGCACCGCTGTACGACCAGTCCTAATATTGTGCGCTGACATGTTTGTTGGAGTGAGAGGTGTGAAATTGAGGTGTCGTTGCAGCGATTAGCATAGTTAACGTGTGTAGGCCTGTTTCGCCAGGGAACAGCCGACAGCTGATTTGCGCTGACTCTCCGCACGAAAGGGCCCCCGAACCCCCCCGGAAGTGGTCGCCGGGACCCACCGTCCGGTCACCAACCGGCACGACGGACCACCCCGAGATTATGCGTGGCATGGTGGGGCAGCCTCACGGACTGGTTAGGTCCGCTTGGGCCCCTGTACTGTACCACGGGCGGCCAGCGGAACAGCCGTTTCTTCGGGTCTTCCTGGGCGGAGGGTCAACGCAGTCAACCTGGCACTGGGTCGACGGAAGCCCACACAAACCACACGAATCGCAGCAACGACCCCTCAAGCTCTGGCTGTGCGATGACTGATCCCGAAACGCGGACACAAAATGCCCACTTGACGGGTTTTACGTCATGCGCACGGTGGTCGCTAGCCAGTCGGGTTTTTCAGGCCCTACCACCAGAAGTTGGTCACTCGATTAGCACCACCCGGGGATCACGTGTAGGGTCTCGAGGGTAAAACCTACGGACGTGAGCGACTCCAATCCCTTTTTCCACGTTTTTATTAAGCCACTTTTTGTCTGTCTGCTTGTCTCAGATACCTATTACGTAATGTTCGTGACTCGTGCTGTACTTTATGAGCTTTCAAATAACAACATCTTCCGATTCGAAAGTCCATAGGTCACTGTACCTGAGGAAAGAGATAAGCATGTTGAATTTCCCAATCACCAAACCACGTCAGAAGAAAACGTTTTGCTTTAAAAATATTATTACTATGCATAAACATTTTTTTTGTTTATTCATGTTGAATGTTGTTGTAGAATACAAGAGATATTATATAGAGGTTGTAAAAATCGTTTTCTGAAAAAATATCTCAACTTCTTTAGGAAAAAAGAAAAGCGACCCAAACATACTTCCATTACTAACTAAGCTTGTAACCAAATTTTCGAATTATGAGTTAACCCAAGCACAGTGAGGTGAACAATATTTAAGATGGGATTTGTATTGGCTGTTTTTTATTTATTCATTAAAATATTAATTAAATGTATCAACTTTTATTAATTGCAATGATGGATAATGTTTGTATTATTAAGTACTAGCTTTCCGCTCGCGGCTTTGCTCGCGTTATTATTGTTTTCGCGTGGGAAATTATATTTTACCATAAGAAAAATAATTTTGTAGCCTATTTAAGCCCGGTTAATAAATTTCATAGAAATTGGAGCAGATTTTAAATATTTTCCATAGAAACTTTCAACCCTAATTTTGCACCCTAAGGGGGTGAATTCCAATAAACCATGAAACACGT
This sequence comes from Schoenobius gigantellus, assembly GCA_963935595.1. NCBI lineage: Eukaryota > Metazoa > Arthropoda > Insecta > Lepidoptera > Crambidae > Schoenobius > Schoenobius gigantellus. Next base: position 21,955,166 of record OZ012553.1, on the reverse strand, counting down.
GTTCAATATAATATGTTTAAGATGAATCTCAAGTTTTATCAAAATCGTTGCAAATTTAAAGATTTTTCCATACAAACTTGCAACCCCTATTTCATCCCTTTAGGGTCAAAATTTTTAAAAATCCCTCCTTAGTGTGCGTCCGTATTTTGAAATAAAACAACTGTCCAAATTTCACGTTTCTACCATTAGCGGTTACGGCTGTGCGTGCGTCTATAGATGGGAACATCTCCTTAATTATATGTTTAAATTAGTTGAGAGTTTGCCTTGATATTTTTCGACATTTCTAGATGTAAGCAATTAAAGGACCTAAGCGAAATGATACTTAGTCATTTTTATTATATAGGCGTTAGTGTAATGTAGTCTAAATGGTATCTAGACAACATTTTTTACCCGGATTTTTTTTTATATCTACCGCTGGTCTATAAAGCTGAGTTTCTATCAGTGGCGCTGTGGACTCGGCACTGGCCTTCTAATTGGGAGGTCCGGGATTCGATCCTGCCATGTACCAGTGTGTTTTTGGTTCTTCAAATTTCATATGCACATTTGACCGACGCCCCTACGGTGAAGGAAAACATCGTGAGGCAACCTGCATACATCTGCGAAAAAGTTCAAGGGTGTATGTGAAGTCGACCAATCTGCACTGGAACATCGTGGTTGAGTAAAGCCTAAACACCCTAACTTAGGGCAGACTCGAGCCCCTCGGTAGGGGCGTTTATGAGCTGTGATGATAATATCTACCGCAGTGGGAGTGAGGCCCATCTGCGGTTATGTGGGACTCACCTCACGAATTGAGATATACGTGAACGACTTGATCGTGGAGCTGAGTGGTACCCCGGTAGGGCTCAGGTTGGATGATAGGTATATCAACAACCTGAGCTACGCTGATGACATGGTGCTACTCAGCCTCTCAAAGGTCTTAGAAGGCTCGTGGCTATCTGTGAAAGGTACGCTAAGAAGCATGACTTAATTTATAGCATCAAAAAGACAGAAATTGTGATATTCAGATCGGGAAAGGGACCCTAAAATGTACCAAATGTGTGTATTAACAAGCAGCCTGTTGAGATAGTAGATAGCTTTAGGTACCTTGGCCACATTGTGACTTCAAGCTTAAAAGATGACGCTGATGTAGAACGTCAGCGTCGGGCCTTGTGCGTGATAGGTAATATGGTTGCGAGGAAGTTTTGCAAGTCATCGTCTGACGTGAAACTGACTTTATTTAGATCTTTTTGCCAAAATTTTACACGTGTCAATTATAGACCGATTACACTTGCAAGACCCACAGTAGCATACGAGTTGCATACAATAACATCTTCAGACATCTAATGGGCATTAAACGCTACTGTAGTGCTTCTGAGATGTATGCGGAATATCGAATCGACTCATTCAACGCCATACAGCGCAAATGAAATAGCTTCCTTCATGTCCAGAATTGACACATGTAAGAATGTCATCGTCAGAGGTCTAACATGGGTCTAACGCAAAGACTCGTGCAGACGAAAATGTACCACCGTTGGCTAGAAATTGCTGCCTATAGTCAGTTTATCCATATGGTGTATTAATTTATACGAGTATGTTAATTATTATGTTAATTATTTAATTTAAAAATAACTTACTAGATATAAGGCAATATGGATCATTGTGTCTGCAATAAAGAATTTTACTATTATTATACTTACCATACTACTACCACTTAAAATACTAAGGAGTTCCGTCAAATCGCATACCCGACACACAAAAGGAACTTTTCGCAATCGGTTTGTGTGTTGAGAGGTATCTAGACACCTTGAGGCCGACCCATTTCTAGTACACATCGTATCTACACATTTTATGACCTTCTTTTCACATTTCAGGTTGAATACAATAGATTTCTTTGGAAATAAGCCTCACCTTTTGTACTTATATTTATGTACTCTTAGCTCGGTGGCGCATTTACGCATGTGCTTGACTAACCATTGCTAAAGTGCTAAATTTAAGCAACGTTGGCGGTGGCCAAGCCTATGATGGGTGAGCAACAATGGGAACATCGCGAACTCCTTCGTGCTTCAGAAGGCCCTGCGCCTGATCTCGCGGTCGTGTTAAATAATCGTCCTATCGACCATGCCAACGAAGGAACAGAGAGTACACTTGTGTTTGCGTAGGTACATCACACAAATAGCCACAGACATACACTCACTCACACACAAACACAAACACGAAGAAATACACGAGTACATAATATTTTATTTGTGAATATTATGATCAGAGAATACTCGAGGCTGACAAGATTTCATTGTTGCACTATCCAAAATTATTCAAATCCAAACTCAGCACAGGAGCATAGTAGCACATGCGAGGTGCGGTTCGTGCCATCCACATCAATACAGCTCTGCGACCGACACACATTTGCTGAATGATACGTGATTTGAAACCGAACCGGAGCGGAGAGATACCGAGCAGGCAAGCTTCGTTCGCCCCAATCGCTCTACTATACACAGCGCACACATTAAACGAAAACTTTTTGCTTGGAAACTTGTTCTTTCGTGAACCTTTCCACAAGATCTTTACTGTCCCTTGATTTCCTTCGGTGATTTTAATCTTGGATCTCCATTTTTGTGGGCTTTTCTTCGTAAATTCATATTCTACGTGACCTCGTTATTTGGGCGTTTAGAATTATGTTTGTCGTCAGAAACTATTTTGGACAGGACATGACTGGTTTAAAAAGCAAACTTGACTGCGAATAGGTGAAATTTGATTTATCTATACTCGGAAAATGTCAAGCCGCAAAATCAAATCATGATTTATTATAGTATGATGGTTTGATTGATACCATCTATCTTTCTTTTATTATAATGCAATCATGTAAGACGTAATTTCATTTTTGTGATAAATGCACCTCGTCTATTGACCACAATTCTCTAATTATGACCTAAGTAATGGATTTTATTAAGAGATGTGAAGCGGATTTTTAACGTTTTACATTGGTTATTAATTGAAACGAATTTAAACATTTATTAGCATTTTAAACAATTTTATTATTTTATTATATTTGTAAGGCAGTTTATATTCCAAAAATATGCAATAGGTGGGTGTGTGGGAGTGAAAAGATATAAAATATACTTAGTTCCAATATCGCTCCAAGTTCGAATGAAATTTTTCTTGTGATGATTTTAATGTTGTTTAAAATTAAACAGCATTTTGAAAGAAACAAATAGTAAAAGTGTGTTTCGAAATTCCCGGTAAATTACAAACATTAATTGTGTAGCTCTACGCGAATGGTTATTTTCTCCATTAAACTATCAGCCGGTTGCACCAAGTTTTACGTTTTACGATTTCGTAAAAAGTAAAAACTTAATACATAAAAATGCGTCGTTTCATTATTAAATAAGTATATATGATTCGCGCCGTACATTTGACCTTTTAAACGTAAAGGATAAATAAAACTGAAATTGAAACTAGAGGTGAGATATTATGGTGCAATTCTTACGTATTTATATTTCCTTTCACTGTTACTTTTACGAAAACGTAAAACGTAAAACTTAGTGCAACCGGCCGTTATGTTTATTACCTTTAGTCTCACGGGAGGGAAAATTTATCCTATAGGCAATAGTGGTAGTAGTAGCATACGGGAAAAGGATTCTTTTATTGATACCAACTCAGCTACAGTATATTTTTATAATGTTAATTTAATAAATATGCATGTCAAGATTATTTTCAGTCTGCTCCTTAAAAAATATTAATAATATTCTTATTCATAAAAACGGCAAATGATTTCAAATATTTTAATTTTCAAAGTAGAGTTTAATCAATGTATGGCTAACAATCAAAATCGTGGGCTTGAACAATTTAAAACGAACTTCGAACTACTGATTTTGGTTTAAAACGTTTTATTTATAACTCTATGGCCAATTGTACTAACCTTGTCTTAGCTTATGGACAATCTTAAGCGGCATGCTGTCACATTCTTTGCATTAAAGACAAGGAGTGACAGCACAGCAGATCTCTTGCGAACATTTTGGAGCCTTTGTTCCACTCAATGACCTCTTGAATACGTTCAGGATAAAATCGTTCAGTATTAAATAAAGTGTCTGTGAAGTCACTAACGAGCATCGTTAGAAGACTGCAGAGCTATTCTATACCTTGATATTAATTGATGAAGGTAAGCCTTCATCAATTTAATTGTCGGCTCTGAGGTCTTACTTCTTTGCTTAGTACGGCTGGATTTGAAAAACTTTAAGCCCACCGTAAGGACAGCTTCCTTAACCTTGTCATTGTACATGTCCCCATTCGTACAGTACTCCAGATAATTGAAGTGATTTTGTAATTCGTGTTGAAAGCATTCGGGGTTTTAAAATTGGTTGGCTTCGGGACGGAGTGTAGACTCCAACAGTCGATCTTATTGTAAGCTGAGGCTGTATCGATACAGCCGTGTTTTGAAGAAAGAGTTCAGGAGTTTGGCCATTAGGCCACGGTAATTCTTGATTCCAGCTCCAAATGCCTCACTCTCAACTCATTATCCATTATCGCCTCAGTTGCCGAATCTTGCAGTAAGTCTCTTATGGCAACGATATAGTAAGTTAAGGAAGAAGGTATTGGCCTAGAAATGTCCTCATACATAGCTTTCACTATCTATTTGGAGTGCGTCGAGTTTGGGGCGTAAATACCAAATACTTAGCGGTGATTCTGGGTATATGATTTGCTATCCTGTTCGACATACTTATAATCTGCACATTGTTGTTCACGAGTGACTTTTGGACGCTAAACCTGACACAACCTTGGACAGAATAGATTATCTGATTTAAAGACAATCGTGTCTCCACTCTCTCTTCGGACTTCGGATAGTTCCACAAAACTCCAGCAAATCTTGCTTAATTCCTTCTCCAGTTCCAGCAGATTCTCCTCGGTCCGCACTGTGCGCGCATTATAGCTTGCATAGGCCAAGGTTGTTTGGCGGAAGATCTTCGCCGCCCGGGAATTTTTCACATCGGAGGCTGGATACTTGGGGCCTTTGGTTTCTGAGATTTAATATATTGAAAGAGGTACATTTTCATTTTGCATACTCTGTCATCATTCCTATTACAACTTTGCAAGCGAAGTGATGGAAATCTCGAAACAAAACCCGTGCCAAAAACAACCCGTATGGCCAGCGTCGTGTATTTGACCAAATTCCTCCTCGTCAGAGGAGAGACCCCTGCCCAGCAGTGGGAACTTAATAGATGGATGTGCTTATAAATTTCGCAGATATTATTCATGCCCGCATAGGTCGTTACGATCTGTTTAACTTCGCCATAACAATAAACATTTCAAAACTAAGCACCGTTTCCCGCACGGCAATCATACAAAATGAGAGGCCATTGCGAATATTTATCTGGACTGTCAATTGGAATAGAATCCCATTTTAATTGCAGCTCAGTCGTCCAATTAAAATGACGGGACAATAGGACTTATAATCCTGTATTTTCGACTCACTCCAGTTTTCCTTATTTGTTCCGCTGGGATTACAAGTTCGGGCAAGAGCGGTATTCTAATCAAATGTGCCAAGATTAAGGGTGGAACTGTCTACGTGATTCCACTGTATAAATTTAGCACAAATTATAGCACACCCTTTATAATTGAGTCAATGTTTGAGAGCAAACATAGCGACGCAATTTGTTGCCAACACATTGTAGGCATTGCAAATCAACTGAAACAAGGTTGAGAGCAGCAATAGCCAAAAATTATTATTGAACACAATAAATTTGTTAAAAGTGTTACATTATAGTATATACAATAGTATATACTGATCTAATTTGTTGATAGGTCATAAGTATCGATTACTGAACAACAATTGTTAAGCGCTTTCGGTCATTTCCTGTTCCCCTCACAGACAATCTATAATATATACGAGTATATTAACGATTAGAAATCAAAATCAAAGATACAAACGAATATTGTACAACTATGGTGCCAGACAAAATAATAAATTGAACTTACCAAATCACTGTTGTGGTTTGTTTTTAGCTTCTGTTGCTACACAATCTGAAAACAAGCAAAAGAATAATTATAGGTTTATATATAGGTATACAAGGTTAGTTTTTAATTATCAAAAAAAATGTGTGTGTGCTTGTTCAGACAAGTAAACTGAACAACTTTTCACTATGGGACCAACTTTGAAATCGCAAAAAACGATCAGCTGTTCCATACATCTAGGTTCAGTGAATGTTAAAAAACACCTTAAAATCTCAAAATTTCAAGTTATTTAAAATTCATTTCATGCACAGCAATTTTTTATTTTCCATATCTACCCTAATCAGCTCTAATCTATTTTGGACATCAGGAAAAAAATCAGGCGCTCTTTCCTCTTTTCTTTTCAAATCTTTTTTCTGTTTGTTACGAATAACTTCGCGATGTAACTGATAAAACATTTCAAATGCTGTCAAGAAAATAAAAAGATTGAATTGTTGAAGACGACAGTGACAATGATGAACAGGTGACTTCAAACAAACTTTCGAAATTGGACAAAGGTGTTTTGGAATTGAACGAACTGGTTCATGTTACGTTATGTTATGATTACTTCTTTTGGGTGTGTTGAATCGGTATTTTGTTTTTATCAAGTTTTTTTCATGTTCTGCTTGCGTCAAATATTACACTTATTACTTAGTTGATTCGATGTCCAATTGAGCGAGTAATTTATTGAAAAAAAAATATGTATAGTTTTACTTATTGTTGAAAATGAAGGAATGTTCCCTTTAAGTAAAATTGACTTTCATCAATAATTAAGACACTTTCCCTTCAGTTGCTGCCTTTGATTTTCATTCTATCTACTGGAATAACTAAGACTATAAGTAAACAGCTTAAGTAAAGTGACAATATACGAATGCATACCCCATATGGTACGAATCGGCTACCTCTAAAGCTTGAGCTTCCTAGAACTTCGCAAGTTAATACTGAAGTTGCACATTGATGCAACTTATCTACTTAAGCGAGGCACCCGTTTTAAACTGTTTTCCCAAACCCAGTGAAGCTACAGTGCAGTACATCTCCAAAATCATTTATCCGAAAAGTGGGTTAATTTTCTATCCACGAAGCGATTCTGTTGTCCGTCAATCTTTATTAATTAAGGAAATTCTTTGCCTTCATTTGATCTAATGGCAAGTGAGGATATGGCTTAAGGTAGAAGACAACGTATCCCTTACTAAGGACCTTAGTTATCTTATTAGGTAAGCCCAATTAACCTTTATCCATTGTTATAGCGATACCCTCAGAGTACTCGGCAAACTGAATGATTGAACTGTTGAAACGCCGTACCATCAATGATAATGGAATAGTAATACCGAAGTAAATACAATTAAGAAGATACATAATAGACATTAAATATTATGATCGACTATTATCTAATTATTTTAATAGAAAAAATAGTGCTGTAAATCTCATTTGGCACGAAAGCTGTAATCGTGGGAAGTGATGGCCCATTGCAGAACACACTGTAACATAATAACCTTAAGGTGAATCGAGGCCGAACAAAAAATGGGGGGCTAGAAAGGACGAGGAAAATTGTGGACGTACGAATCATTCACAAGAAACTGATTAAAATATGTTAGGAAGCGCAATACAAATCACAACTCTTGGAAAGGAGTCAACTCGACAGAAACTTATTGTGGTTCTGAGAAAGTCGAATAACACGAGAATGAAATATCGGCCAAGTTCGAGTCGGATTCGCGCACCGTGGGTTACAAACATATTATTGTCTTGGTAAGTATATAATAGCCTAATTATTTACATACTTATGGTTTTCTAATTTTTCTTTAACATGTGCTTTAAGACCTTGCCAAATTTCATGATCCTAGGTAACGGAAAGAATCCTATACGTTTTGATTCCCTTGGGAACTCGCAAAATTTGCCTGAAAATGCGACATTAAAAGTCATAGGTATCTTTTGATCGCGTTGACTTACAGGTACGGTCGGCTTCAGAAGTAGATGGACATTTCAGTACCATGTCACACCGACTATTCCTTTTATTTAGTATGGTTACACCTATATTGCATTGTTAATAGCTAGTGTGACATGGTACTAAAATGATCATCTACTTTGAGGCCGACTGTACTTATGCTTATTTAAGAGACTGTATACCCAAGTCACAGTTTATTGTTGAACTGTGTCCAAATAATTGATATAAAATTCAGTTTGATATCTCTATACGTTCCCGAGAAAAAAGGTCTCGAAAGACAGACCAACGACGGACGAGAAACGAAGTGATCATTAAGGGATTCCGTTTATTACCTCTGAGGTACAGAACTATGAAAATAATATACTCGAATTACATTAGAAATTGACAAAGCTAACAGAATCAGTTCAGGGGGCCTAGTTAAGAACAAAATTTATGGGATTGACAAAATAATATGGCATCGCTAAATAACGTGGCGAATCGATCAAAGTCATTGATATGTGAGTTGGTAGACAAACTAATTCGTAACGAATCGATAAAGTAGCGAATTCTTTTTTCGTAACTTTCATATTTATAGGTACTACTCAAAACCACCTCAAAACCTAATTTTTTATTAAAATGAATGAAAATATTAATTTTAATCATTTATTCCACCATTCCTTTGCCATTCGTCCCTATATTATCCGTTTTGAATAGATACTTAGATAACCGATACGTTGTTTTCTTTACAGAAACAACAATTCGACACAGCGATCGCTAATCCTTACATTGGCTAGGAATTTGTTTTCGTTATCTCAGAGACGATAACCAAATTAGTTATCGTTTCGCTATGAAACGATTGCCACTTTTCTAAGCTCCCAGTACAGACGGGCCATTTTGAGACATTGAAATCTTGATAATTATTTCAAATCAAAAATTGGCACCAAAGAAACTCTTAGCTTGAAATGTGAAGCGCTGCTGATAAATTTGTCTCACAGCATTTACGTTAGATCAAACGATTTGTTATACCTACGTCTCTCTAAAAATATATATTTATTTTATATAGTAAAAAGGATTACTAAGAAAACCACAAATTTAACACATTTTGCGCGAGTGCTCGGCAATCCATACTAATATTATAAATGCGAAAGTAACTCTGTCTGCTGTCTGTCACGCTTTCACGCCAAATCTACTGAACTGATTTAAATGAAATGACAATGCCAGATTCTGACCCACCATTTACGGTAATATGAAATATATGAAAAAATCTATATTATTTTTTATCTCGTACTGATTTCATTATTACTTTTTAAAACTTGCGGATATTGAATAAATATTAAAATAATATGTACCTACTATTTCCGTTGGAAGAAGAACCTAAAAAAAAGACAAATGCGTTTTGTTGTACGACATACAAACAGAATAACATATCAAGCAAGTTTTCGATAAATATCGTTCTCTTTTTTAACATTATGGATTTTATGCGCATATCGGTTGTAAGTTATTAATGTTTATAAATAAGTTTTGAACAATTCTAGTTCCTTTAATTTTTTACGTGCATACGCATAATTAAGGAGTACCTATGTGAAACTAAACGCCAATTCTGGATTGATATTGTTTGACATTTTTTTTTTACAAAAAATAAAAACTACCTTCAAAATCGGCAAAAAGTCAAAAATAATATAGCCAAGCAATGATCACTTGGAAAGTCTAAAAAATAAAAGAACAATTTGGTAGGTAATGTAGTTTGTTAAAATTTGGCACCAACTTCAATATAATTTCAAAAAATAAAAACCGACTTCAAAAACACTGATAAGTTAAAATATTATAAGAAGTCGGTGCCAAACTGCTTCATGGTGCCAAACGATATCTCCTAGAAAATCTTAAAATTTGTCATCGACTTTAATATAGTAGTGTGATGTTGTCTATTCTTATATTATTTTTAACTTTTCAGTGTTTTTGAAGTCGGTTTTTATTTTTTGTATTTTTTTTTTTAACTTTTTAGTGAATGAAATCTTTTTAGTGAAAAAAAACCGTTTCCCTCAATTTTCATGAGATTCCATCATCAGATCCTGACTTTGGTGACCATGGGACTACCCTTGGGGAATACTCTATCGAATACAAAAAGAATTTTGAAAATCGGTCCACAATTGGCGGCGTAATCGCGTAACATACACACAAAAAAACATACGCATCGAATTGAGAACCTCCTCCTTTTTGAAGTTGGTTGAAAAGAACGCAGGAATACACAAACCAAATAGTACAAAATATCACGTTATTACTAAGCTTCGTCGATTCGACGAGCCATGGTTGCTGGAATGGCGTTCATATGCCTCCTCCACCTGAAACACTACAGTAGATCGCGGGGGTAACAGGTCCTTAGAGATTATTGTCAGAAGTGACTGAAAATCAGCGCTATCTGGGATCCTGGATCGTAGTGTACTTACCTTATGTGGAAAGCAATAAACGCATTTTATTATTAGCCAAAGTATGGAAGACGTGCGATCACGCAAGCAAAAGTTTAAGTGATTTTTTTATGCGCACCTCGACTAATCGAAGAAGGTTAGTAATCTAGGTTTAATCATACGTAATAAATATACACGCATACATACTCGTATAGGATCGACAAGATCGATAAATAAAAGTATGGCAACTGATGGGATTTTTATAAGTATTAAGCCTTGGCAGTAAAAGTAGTGCCAATTCAAATTCATATACTAACTAAAATACAATTATTCATAAGTCTGGCAATTTGTCTAATTCTAAACTTACTGACAAGACCTTAAATCTCACTACAATCTTCTTCTTCTTCTTATATATAAAAATGAAACGCTGTGTGTTTGTCTCGCAAAAACTCTGAAACGGCTTGACAGATTCTTACGAAATTTTCTGTGTGTGTTTGAATAGGTCCAAGGAAATTTATATTATTGGTAAATATTAAGTAAATATTTTTTTATATATTGTTCACATTACAAACCTTTTTAATTGTATCAATTAATTGGTTTAAAATATAACAATACCTTAAACTTGTTTTAATTTCAAGGAAAACTAGTCTATCTTATGAATAAGCAAACGCCTATGCCGCGCCGATGGAGCGTCCCCATGAAATTTAATTTGACATCTTACTTCAAGGCCCCTCGGGAAACTACGCCTTTAATACCCTTCCCCGACGTTTTGCCAATTACTTCATTAGCAATATTACGTTGTGAACAAATGAATCAATCTTAACTACCGTTTATTGGCGTGAAAGTGTTTGGTTGTTTGTCCTTTCTTATATAGCACGGGAACAATAGATAGACATTATTTAAAACAGAACTGCAAAGGGAGGCTGAAGAGTAGCGTAATACGGGTATATACTAGAGTAGATTTTGAAAATAATTCAGTTAGTCATATACTTTAAAACTGTACTTGTTTTATATACCTGCCTACCTACCTGATGGATCGAGTATTTCTTGATCAATTAGCATTGATGTATTTGTGTTTGATATGAACAGGTGCCCGTAAAGGTGTATGTTATATAAAGTTTTGAGTCGAAGTTGTTTACAAGAAGCAACTCAGAATTCATTCTTATGTAACCGAAATTGAGGATAATATTTCGATTATCACGGCAACTGTACTCTGTCAAGAAAGTAACGGGAAAAGATCAATAATACACAAAGTGTTAGTCATTCATCAAATTTATTTTATCGCCTTCAAAGTGTGCTCCTGCAGAAGCGATACACTTACGCCAACGAATAATCCAATCCATTAAAACATTTTTACAAAGGCTTTTTCCGGAATTGAGATAAGTTCAGCGAATTCTCCTTTATCTCTTTTACCGAATGAAAACGAGTGCCACAAAGTGGTGATTTGAGTTTAGAAAAAGAAAAAAGTCCGCTGGAGCCATATCTGGTGAAAGAGGTGGTTGCTCGATGGTTCAAAATGATAGCCTTGTGCGAAGGCGCATTATCGTGGTGAAGAATGTAAGAATTTTCTTTCCACAAATCTGGCCATTTCGTAAATGCTGCATAACGCTCAAATACGAGTAATGTAAAGTTAAAGAAAACAGTCAACATGACATTGACTTATGATCGATTTAGACGTGGTTTTTTCGGTTTCGGTTCAGTTCGTCACGTCAGTTCACGTCTCATCACCAGTGACAATGCGTTTCATTAATGTTGGGTCGGCATTGAGTCGTTCTAGCATGACCTCTGCGACTCTTATGCGTTTGAGTTTTTGGAGAAAATTCAGATCTTTTGGGACTAGCAGAGCGGCAACATATTTCATACCCGGGTGATTATAAAAAAAACCGGCCAAGTGCGTGTCGGGCCACGCGCAGTGTAGGGTTCCGTAGTTGCAAATGCCAACTTTGAGTTCACACTCACACCACACGTTGCCACAGATTACTAAATACGTTGCTATTAAATTAGGCATTATTATTATAATTAAAGCTGCAATGATTTTATATTTCCTTAACTTCGTGGTTCGTAAATTTATATTCAGTACTAATTTTAAATGAAATTTTACTTTTCCGAGTACATTTTATAAGTTAGTCGTCTATTACTTTTTAGTTTGTACTTAGTACTCAACTCTTATAGTTTTCCTTTAAACTTCGTTATATATACTGCTGTTGTAATTTTTTTCACGTGTCCATATATAACCGTTTACCAGATAGAGGGGGGGACACTTACCTCTAACAAAAATTTGCAAACTCATTATTAAAATGTGTTTACACGTAATGTCATTCAACCTATAATTTTCATGTAAATCATAGATGATACTATGATTTACATGAAAATTTTGGGTTGAATGACATTACATGTAAACACATTTGAATAATGAGTTTTCGATAAAGAATTGATTATTAATTGGTAATTTTGAAACACCGTGTATATATTGTAATCTTACTTTAACATGCCCCTAATATGCTCACCATTGACCCACAACACTTCGCATTCACAAAATAAAGGAATAATCTGAAAAATAATCTCATTGTGCCATCTCTATATATAAATCTTCAAATAGTGATCGATTTGTCAAGGTCCATAATAAACGACTACTCATTTGACAAGAAATAGTCGGTCATTTGTGAAGTATGGCTGAGCTCGGATAAAGATGATGAAAGCACGTCAACTTTCAAAATTTATATTTGTTAATAGTCGATATAAATATATAACGCATGTATATGCAAAAAAATAGTCGAAGAATCTTGGTCACAATATTGTCCAGAAATCCCCCTGACCCTATAATTGTTCGGTAGAGCCATTACTTTTTATTAGTCGTGTTGATTCCCGTGATTTTCCTCTATTCCGATTGCTGCCCTTTCTGTTCCAAAGCTATATTGACACTTAATAACCAAATAATACAATGCAGGAAGAAGACCTAAATGGATTCCATACCAATGCTAAATAATTGAATTTCCAAATAAGACGACATTAAATATGAAAGTGGCTCGTTACCTGACCACTGCTTTAAGCTTTTTATTGTTGATCGAAGTCCCTCAAATTCGTTTATTCAGACTTTATTTGTACTTCACAAAAGTTTTTCGTGAATTCCGCAAATCACAAGGAAGTTTTATTTATAAAATTAAGTGCAAAGTCTGACAACGGTCACGTGCCTCGACGTTCGATATATACTAAAGTTTTTTTTTATTTAAATGGCGGTGACTATATACAAATAAAACAGAAAACCCCTCGCGTGAACGTCCGTCAAATTAGGATGATGACTGAATTCAAATTTTTACGACTGGTCATTAAATATTAAAATACTGTGAAAAAATATGCAGTCCTGTGAAATTAGAATTAAAATCGACTTAGAAATACATTAGATACAAGCATTTTAAGTTGTTAATTTGAAGGCGATTAGACAGAGAGATCCGACATCAACCGTGACGTCATTGTTGAGTACGGCCATATAAACTCCTTGTAAATTGCCGTTTTGCTAGAAAGAGATGAAGAAAAATTTTTAATACCTTATATCTTGGTTGTTTTTATAGTTATTCGAAAACCGATTTTTTCTCTCTGTCTATTATATGAATGAGCTTCTATTAAAGCAAAAAAAATTTTTTAGTCATCCAGCCAATTGTAGTCGGGAAGAGAATCTGTAGCTAGAACTTTTGAAGAAGTGTATGGGGAATCAATAGCCGCTGAAGAGATTTGAATAAAATTTGTTTAAGAGATAGTCTGTGTTATGGGAAAGGATATAAGCAGATTAGATAAAAAAATAACTACCGATTACTATTCCACGTGAACGAAGTCGCGGGCAAAAGCTATTAAATTATATATCTTAGTTATTTAGTGTTTTGTATTTTGTTTGACGCCAATTAGTACCTGTAAAATATTGAATAAAGATTTTTGAGGTTGAATATACAATAAGGTTTGCAAATTACACCACAACAATCTTCTTATAGTTTTACGCCTTACGAATTCAAATTTTTACGACTGGTCATTAAATATTAAAATGCTGTGAAAAAATATGCAGTCCTGTGAAATTAGAATTAAAATCGACTTAGAAATACATTAGATACAAGCATTTTAAGTTGTTAATTTGAAGGCGATTAGACAGAGAGATCCGACATCAACCGTGACGTCATTGTTGAGTACGGCCATATAAACTCCTTGTAAATTGCCGTTTTGCTAGAAAGAGATGAAGAAAAATTTTTAATACCTTATATCTTGGTTGTTTTTATAGTTATTCGAAACCCGATTTTTTATCTCTGTCTATTATATGAATGAGCTTCTATTAAAGCAAAAAAATTTTTTTAGTCATCTAGCCAATTGTAGTCGGGAAGAGAATCTGTAGCTAGAACTTTTGAAGAAGTGTATGGGGAATCAATAGCCGCTGAAGAGATTTGAATAAAATTTGTTTAAGAGATAGTCTGAGTTATGGGAAAGGATATAAGCAGATTAGATAAAAAAATAACTACCGATTACTATTCCACGTGAACGAAGTCGCGGGCAAAAGCTATTAAATTATATATCTTAGTTATATAGTGTTTTGTATTTTGTTTGACGCCAATTAGTACCTGTAAAATATTGAATAAAGATTTTTGAGTTTGAATATACAATAAGGTTTGCAAATTACAACACCACAACAATCTTCTTATAGTTTTACGCCAAGTTTGTGATCATCATCAACACAGCTCATATACACCCCTATTTTTTAATTATGACAAAAATTTTGTGTGCTTGTTCAGACAAGCAAACTGAACAACTTTCACTATGGCACCAACTTTAAAATCGCAAAAAAAATCAGCTGTTCCATACATTTAGGTTCAGTGAATGTTGAACATTTGTATGGAACAGCTGATTTTTTTTTTTGCGATTTCGAAGTTGGTCGCATAGTGAAAGTTGTTCAGTTTGCTTGTCTGAACAAGCACACAAAATTTTTGTCATAACTAAAAAATAAACTTGTATACGTTCGCACCAAGGGGCTCGAGCCTACCCTCAACTAGGGAGACTAGTTTCTGATAAGTATTTGTAATGAATTTTCTATGCATCTACCTTTTAATATTATGTTCTAACATAACTAGTTAAGTCTCACGGTGTATAGATCAAACAGACATGAGCATAAGTTAATCAGCTTTGATTGGTTGTGGCTAACTGAAGCTATCCAACACAGCCTACGGCCGTCAAACGATCGAGCAGTCCCGTAAAATGTATACCAAGACAACCAAATGAGCTATGACTACGAGACAAAATAACAGACCGCGCTCTATCAAGAGCTTTTGTTTTTGATGGACATGTTTCACGTCAATTCACGTCAATAAATAAATGACTGAAATGTTTTAATTTGCAGCTAACTACATAGTAACACTTTCCATTGTAAAATGGAAATACATTTATCCCTGTCATTTCTTACAATGTTTAGATTAGATTCATTATTTTATTTATGTAGATTATTTGATTAGCTTCTGTATCTCTTATAAGACTATTTAAGACTTATAAGACACGTTCATACTCAAAACATTCATGTGTTGTGTGTAAGCCACGGGAATGCTGTTACTATATAATATAGTTACACAAAAAATTTCATAGAAACCGGTCAAGCTGTTTCGGAGGAGTTCTCCCCACAGGTGTGGGGAGGAAAGAATAAATGTCTTAATAACTACTTTGAGCGAGTCATCAAGTCTGATAAAATTTCACGTATGAAGATGATAAAATTAAACCTTATACAATTTATGTTTGGATGAATTCATGTTTTAATTCCTCCCATACAGAGCGACCATTAATGAAGACATTCACTGCGAGGGCGCTACGTGAGCAGAGTTTCATATAATTTAAATTCTCGTGGAGGAAAAAAATACGTTTTATGATGACTAGATCGATACACAGGCCTGCAATATTGTTCAGAGAGTACGTGACAACTGACTTCCCATGTCAGTTGTTTGATTAGAATACTAGTTATTTTTCGCCACTTCATTTGTGTAAAATTAAGTTTTATTCATTTATATGTATCACGGGATTCCCAGAGAACTCATTAAAATATTTTTGATTTTGATTTGATTTTGATTTTTTATCTCTAGTGCTAAACGTACACAAGTAATACAACGTACACAAGTAATTTTCCCGTGGGAGAGTCATGCTTCGGCACGAATGGGCCGGCTCGACCGGAGTGATACCACGACCTCACAGGAGGCCGGCGTGAAATAACGCTTGCGTTGTGTTTCGTCGAGTGAGTGAGGGTACCGGAGGCCCAACCCCCCTACCCCCCCTATGATGGCGCAGTTAAACAGATTGTTACCCCAGGAGGGTACCAACTGCGCTAGCGTTGGAGAATCCCTCTCTGGACGTCCACTTTCAGGACGCAATATACCTGGGCGTGGACGCCTAGGCCGCCCCTCGTATTCTGGGGGGGGGGGGGGGCAAAACCGCGCTCAAACATAACTGGGGTTTGAGCGCAAAACCGCGCTCAAACATAACTGGGGCATGAGCAAACCCACGGCACCCCATGCCACACTGACTGTGGACTTCTGCAATATCAGGGGACTTCACTCCAACCTCAATGCTGTCCACCACCGCCTCGAGACAGTAAAGCCGGCCTTGCTCTTTTTGACCGAGACACAGATATCGTCTCCGGCGGATACTTCTTACCTTTCCTACCCAGGGTACGGACTGGAACACCTCTTCGCATCTAAGGCCGGTGTGTGCGTGTACGTCAGAGACGATATTTGTTCTCGGCGCCTCGTTCACCTTGACAGTAGGGACCTATCCACCGTATGGCTCCGTGTAGATAGCGACGACCATCCCTGCGTCTATTCGAGCCTCTATAGGTCCCATAGCGGTGATACCGAAACCGACCGACTCATCGAACACGTTCAAATGGCTGCAGACTTTGTGCAGCAGCAGATTCCACTCACAGAGATTGTGATACTTGGCGATTTTAACGCTCACCACACCGAATGGCTCGGTTCAAGCAAGACCGATCATGCGGGGAGATCTGTTCACGCCTTCGCTCTTGCATATGGCTTGACACAATTGGATACTACGCCGACGCGAATTCCCGATGTGGAGAGCCAGGAACCTTCACTGTTGGATCTTCTGCTCACTTCTCATCCCGACGGCTACCTCATATCTGTCGGCGCCCCTCTTGTCTCCTCAGATCACTGCCTCATTAGGAGTTCGGTGCCACTCACGTGCTTGTAACGACCTCGAGTTGCACGTAGTCGCCGTGTGTGGCACTACAAGTCAGCAGACTGGGATGGGATGCGGTCCTTTTTTGCGCCCTACCCTTGGAGGCAGGTGTGCTTTATGCCGGATGAGCCCAACTCCGCCGCTGAGTCTGTTGCCGATGTGGTGTTGCAAGGTATGGAAATTTTCATTCCATCCTCAGTTGTCCCCATTGGTGGCAGATTCCAACCTTGGTTTGGTCAATCCTCTAAAAAGGCTTCTCGCTGGAAGCAGGAAACCTACCAAGCCTGGGTAAACGCGGTGAAGTCTTGGGATGGAAATACCAGCGCTTTAAAAAAGCAGTATAACTATGCCTCCAGATCCTTCAAAAGGGACATTGCAAGAGCGAAGTCGGAGCACATCAGTAGAATTGGCGAGAGGCTAGAGCGTCTTCCTTCGGGGTCTCGTGCAATCTGGTCTCTCGCCAAAGCTATTCAGGGAAATTTCTGCATGCCATCTTTTCCACCACTGCACAAGGATAACACTTCGTTAGCCCATGATGCTAAAGAGAAAGCCGATCTTTTAGGGAAACTCTTTGCATCCAACTCGACCTTGGATGACGGGGGACAGGAACCACCGACCATACCACGGTGCACGAGCTTTATGCCGGATATTCGGTTCCACCAAAGCTCAGTGCGTCAAGCACTAGTCACCCTAGATATCCACAAGTCGAGTGGGCCCGATGGTATCTCTCCTATCGTGCTAAAGACGTGCGCTCCAGAGTTGGCACCGGTTTTAACGCGACTATTTCAGCTCTCTTATTCATCTGGCGTGGTTCCAACCTCATGGAAGACAGCTTTAGTGCATCCGATCCCTAAGAAATCTACCTCTCACTAATCTATCACTAATCAACCGCCAGCTTCTCCGGTACCTATAGGATCACCAGCTGCTCAGTGACCAACAATACGGCTTTCGTAGGGGTCGCTCTGCTGGTGATCTTCTAGTTTACTTGACACATCATTAGGCAGAGGCAATTGAAGCGAAGGGGGAGGCACTGGCAGTTAGTTTGGACATCGCGAAGGCTTTCGATCAGGTATGGCACAAAACGCTCCTCTCAAAACTTCCTTCATATAGGCTTCCCGAGAAATTATTGGATGGGTCACTAGCTTTCTAGCAGACAGAATCATTAAGGTCTTGATTGATGGTGAATGCTCAGACTTACTGTTTGTAAATGCTGGTGTCCCCCAAGGATGTGTGCTTTCACCTACACTTCCTTCTGCATATCAATGATATGCTGCAAATCAGCAGCATTCATTGTTATGCAGACGACAGCACGAAAGACACCTTCTATAACGGCCGTGCGAACTTTTCTCGGGAAAACGTCATTGAGTGCCGGAATAAACTTGAAACTATTGAAACTTCATTAGAGAAGTTTCATCATCTTAATTTAGTCCATTTCAACCCCTCAAAAACACAGGTTTGCGCGTTCACCGTAAAGAAAATGCCATTTGTCGTATCTCCTCGCTTTCAGGGCATTCCCCTAACTGCCTCAGACAATATTGGGATCCTTGGTGTCGACATATCGAGCGAAGTCCAGTTCCGTGGCCACTTAGAGGGTAAAGCTAAATTAGCTTCTAAGAAGCTTGGTGTGCTCAATAGATCGAGACAGTATTTCACTCCGGCGCACCGCCTTCAAAGGCGCATGTTCGGCCTCATATGGAATACTGTTCTCATCTTTGGGCTGGAGCACCCCAATACCAACCAACATACCAATTCTCCCACTGGACCGCATTTAACAGAGAGCGACTCCAATCGTCGACTGCCAGGAAATTTCAAATCGGCTTGATACCTTGGCGCTGCGTAGAGATGTCGCTTCGCTATGCATATTCTATCGTATTTATTACGGGGAATGCTCCGAGGAATTGTTCGGACTTATACCTGCCGCCTGTTTCCGCCATCGTTCCACGCGGCAAAAAATCCATGCCCATCACTTAGATGGTTGGCAGTCCACAACTGTGCGTTTCTCTCGAAGTTTCCTGCCTCGCACAGTCAAACTTTGGAACGAATTGTCGCCTGCGGTATTTCCGGACTGATACGACCTCCAAACTTTCAAAAAAAGAGCGTATCCCACCCCAAAGGCCGTCAACGCATTTGTAACTCCTCTGGGGTTGCGGGTGTCCATGGGCGACGGTAATTACTTACCATCAGGTGATACGTCTGCTCGCTTGCCCCCTATCCCATAAAAAAAAGTAAATTTACCGCAAAATGCATAAAGTATTCGTTGTAAGCAAAGCGTGTTGCTTTTTTCATGCAGGGGGCGTGCAAGTATTACGTAACGCAATTTGAGGGAATTTGAGGTTTGAGCAATGCGTTAGGTAAAATTTTTGTTATTTAAATAAAAAAATAGGGAATAGTCTCCCAAGTTGGCAATCCTTTTTATTTATATTTTACGGGAATCACTCAACTGTATTACGTTAGTACGTTATATTTATTTTGTTTTCGTTGTCAGTATTCGTTAATGTTTACGCAGAAGCACATTGCTGTAGTCAGTGTTGTCAAAGTGAGTTCATACTATAATGCTCTCAAAAGGATGGAATTGCGAGTTAGAAATCAGTTGTAGTATATGAAGTTAACCAATCTGCACTGGGCCAGCGTGGTTTGACTAAGGCCTAATCGCCCTAACTAGTTAGGGTAGGCTCGTGTCCCTCGGTGGGGACGTATATTAGCTGTGATGATGAATTCTTCGTCTATGGTAGTACATAGTAGATGGAATAAAGGAGTCGGAGCATTCATTCACACACACATGTACTTGTTTAGTTTCGGGCATCTATGAAATGGAATTTTCATTCAATGGAGTTACTCATTACAGACTTATAAAGTAAATATGCCTTAATTTCATCAATTTTCGAACTGTGTTAATTTTTGTATCGATTTAAAATTAATGCGAGTAATGGCAAAATGTAATTACTTACACATGATTTACACGCAACCACCAAATATCTATGAAACTTTATGAAAATTGATTTACCACACCGTAGAATTCCTTCAAATCGAAGAGATACGTTTAGTGAAATAACTTTTACCGTGGATTACTTCTTAATGGGATTTGAGGAAGAAAATGCTGTTAAGCCCATTTGGTTTTCCCTTGTAAAAAACGGAGGAAGCAATTATTTATTACGGGGAGCACAGATGGCATTCTAAAACAATTATAAGGAAAATATATCTTTGTATTTTCGCTTACACTTTAACGCCTTATCACTTTGGATTATAGATCGTCATAATCATCCCCTAAAAAGGAAAGATTTGGGCGGTCTATTATGTTATCTGTGGGGCGGTTACCCACTACGGTGGCTTAGTGCGGGGTAAGCGCTAAAGCATCGTTTGTAGACTAGTAGCTTAGAAGCTCCATGAAAAGTGCAATTTGGAGCCCTTCAAACACTACTTATTTTTTTTAATATTTTTGGAAAGCTTACAGCATTATCTTCAAAATAATTGACGTAGATAGTTATCTAAATGCCAATTACAAGTTTCCACATATAGAAGTAATTTATGAGTTTGTTTAATTACATTAATGCACACATAATAATATTACCTATATGTTAATTGGAGTACTTTCTTTCAACATTTTTTTTTAATTTGATGCACGTTACACTAGAAAAGATCAATGCGGCAATCATCGCGATACAATTGATTCCAATCAACTTAAAGGTTATAGTACATCACGGCAACGCAACGCAAATGTACCCACTAGCACTTAGCTTATTACTCAGTCAAATTAAGATAATTATATCGTGTCATATAATATTACACAACATAGAACACAGTTTTCTGTGTTCTGTGTTACACAATATCAAAGTGGAAAAGCGCTGCCAGTGTGCTTGCCAATGCCATACAACTTGACTTTTGTCCTGCGCTCTTGAAGCATTAGAAGTAAACATAGTTTATGCTTAGTCACATAACATATTATTTTAATATATGTTGAGCTAGCGGTAGCTTAAATTCGAGGTGATGTGGCTTTCCTGATGGAGCTGTGCGGTTTCGGCGCTGATATAGTGTACAATAATCTTTAGTCGGACATAGGCCTCCCCCAAGGATCCATACCGATCGGTCCTGCGCCTCCCGCATCCAGCGGCTTCCCGCGACCTTCACCAGATCGTCGGTACACCTTGTGGGGGGCCTACCAACGCTGCGTCTCCCGATACGCGGCCGCCACTCGTCTATGTCCAACAGTGGGTGTCTCTTGGCTGAAATGATGATGATGATGAATCTTTAGTCACGTGATATTTTTATCGATATTGTTGACCGATAGCTGATATCGATAGTCACGACAAAACACAAAAATTATTCGCTACTCACGGAATGGACCTCACCTACCTATATTTTTTTGACGAACACACTTCCCTCGGTTTATGATAGCGAGATAGACACGAAAAAGTTGTATCGTTAAAAATTTTAACTGCGAATTTGAGTTAACAAACACGAACTCGAACAAATACTTGGTTTATTAGAATTCGAATATACCACGTGAAAATGGCATAAAATAATGAATAAGTATTTACTTGTCTGTGGGTTTTTTCAGCTTCTTGCTTAAAAATGATCAAGATTAAAAAAGGATCCAGTCAGCCTTTCAGACATTTGCCTACCCTAAAAAGGAGAACTAAGGAGTTTAAAGTAGTGTTACCCAAAAGCGGTCTTGAGCTTGCAGTCATGCGAGACTCTTGCTTGCAAGACCGAACCCTAGACCAACACCAAGACTGACCCATGCAATATTTGAGCAAGACTCTTGCTCAAATCTTGCATGGATTAGTCTTGCTACAATTAGGCCGATCTTGGTATCGGTGTTGCAGCAAGAGTCTCGCAAGACTGCAAGTCCAAGACCGATTTTGGGCAACACTATTCAAAGATTATATAATACAACACTATTCAAGTTTGCTTGTTGTATAAAACTCAGGTTAGGTCTTGCGTGGAA
Organism: Schoenobius gigantellus; assembly: GCA_963935595.1. Classification (NCBI taxonomy): domain Eukaryota; kingdom Metazoa; phylum Arthropoda; class Insecta; order Lepidoptera; family Crambidae; genus Schoenobius; species Schoenobius gigantellus. Next base: position 21,932,731 of record OZ012553.1, on the reverse strand, counting down.
TATTGCTCGCACTTTTGGAACGGCTCCGCTCAGTACCTCCTCGATGCTCTGGACAGATTGCAGCGTCACGCTATTCGCATAATTGGCGATGTAAAGGTAACTAACACCCTCGAGCCTCTACAACTTCGTCGTGACATCGCCTCTTTTAGCGCCTTTTACCGAATGTTCTATGGGAAATGCTCTGAGGAGCTCTTTAACCTTATCCCTCCCTCTCCATTCCTTAACAGAAACACGCGTAAGGGCCTTCGGAGTCATCCGTACACTGTGTCCTCCTTTTCACACCGTCCCAAGAAATTCCAAGATTCCTTCTTCTGTCGTTCAATCCACACTTGGAATTCTCTACCTGCGCACGTATTTCCTCCATCATACAACATGGGTTCCTTCAAAAGAGGCGTGAAAAAGCATCTTTTGGGCCGGCAAAGGGCGGGCAGGTAGGAGAGTGGATGTCGTCCCTACTCTATCTGTATACTCATTTGGGCCTCTTTCACCGCTTAACATCAGGCGGGAGGAGGTCATTTGCCGGGCCATCCATAAAAAAAATGAAAATCGTGCAATTGCGGTCGCTGGCAAACAGCTTGACTAGATGTATAATAAAAATACATTCCAAATACACAATCCAATCAACTCCAACTACTATTTACGCCAGATTTCGACAATTAGGTTAATAAATGCCCGCGTTCCCAAGCAAACAGCGAACATTAAGCGACAGAAAATATTGCCCTACTTAAGATAAGGGGAATTGCATGCAACTGTTGACTAAACGAAATGATAAACAGAATGTCATCCTAACTATCTGTTTACGCATAGATATCTCGAAAGAAATTTAATAGCATCGTAAAAATCTACATAATATTTATTTGTGGGTCCTCTTAAAATGTACTTATAAGAATTGTTTTTCTAAAAAGATATATATTTATATATCTTTATTTTTTGAAATGTACATGTTACTCATTTAATCTCATTACGTTTACAAATGTTATCAACTTACTTATGAAGTACATTTTTAAAAAATAAGCTTGCATACATTGAACCTAATAATAAAAGCCTATTTTAAACATATACGACTTGAATAATATTTTGATATATTTCTTACGTTAGACCTGATATGCCTTTATGTTTGTTTTTACATAACACAAAATGTCGAAGGCTTGTAAATTGATGTATATCTTGCGAACATGTTAGGAGTATTTGAATAATCATATAATAAAAATTTTGAAAGTGAACGAGCTAGGAATTTATAGAAAAACCAGATAATTTGATAAAATAAATAATTGTGCAGCGGCATCGCGCAGTTTTTCGAAATGTAGATTCCAACCCGTTCTGATACGATATCGTCTGCGTGAACTTCAGGATCGGGTCATTATCAGCTTAATTAACTCAGTCACAATGTTGGCACAGGCCTTGCTAAGTTAGCGAATTCGGGCGGTCTCCAACCACGCTGGCCCAGTACGGATTGGTGGGGATTGCCACAATTTACGTTGGCCAGCGAGGAGCACTGCAAGCTGACTTGGGTGCCAAAAGCTACTGTTGGAACCCCTAACACTATAAGATTATTTATGCAAATGTATTTTTTCGCAGCATTCAAAAAAATTTTTCTGAATAAGCCGATTGTTGGTAATTAATAAGAAACTTGTTTACTAGGTTTTATTACGTAATTACAATATGAAATATCTTTTTATTATATTAAAATTTGTGTGTTCTTGACACGATATTTCGTAAGCGCAATACTTTTGACGTCCGCTTCCCGATCTTCTTTTGTTTTTCACGCTTCTGTTGTTTTCACGGAATCCGGTTGTTCTCGACATCTTTAAAAAATATTATTTAAGTAGTATTTAGTTTTCTGTTATATAATTACAATTTCCAATCATTATGAATTTTACTTCATTTTTGGCGAAGAGGTGCACAGACCCTAGCCTGGAAAACTCTAGTTTGAAAAAACTGCTTTTTACCGGAGGGAGACTCTGTACCAGGGTCGTCTGCATGGGTACCTCCGTCTTACTTATTTCTGCCGCACAGCAGCAGTGCTTGCATAGCTGTGTTCCGGTTTGAAGGGTAAGATATGGCAGTGAAATTACTGGGTACCGTGACTTTACATCTGATGTCACAAGTTGGCAACGTACACTGTGGTTCTTGTGGGGGTTGCAGCTAGTTTTACTGCGAATCTCACAGGGGCCACATGTATTATAGGTGACTGTTACCACTTACCGTCAGATGTGCCGTTTGCTTGTTTGCCAACTTAGTAGTAATAAAAAAAACTAATTGGCAAAAATCAATGAAGTAGTGTTGCCCAAAATCACTCTTGGTCTTGCAGTTTTGTGAGACTTGCTGCATGACCGAGACTAACATTCGTATCTATAGTCAAGTCAAAGTAATTACTTGAGTAAAAGTCGTTACTTCAGTTGTGATTTTTATGCAATAAGTACTGTGACAATAAAAAAAAATGTCTTATTATTGCGTTAGATAGCGCAGTAGTTCGCGCGTCCGGCCTGTGATAATGGTGATTATGCTTTCGCAATGGTCTGTCACGAGATGGGTGACCAAAAACTTAGTATCTCGAGCTCCTCTGTCTTTCAAAAGGCTAGTTAATCCGTTGCTCCTCGGTGGATTTGCAATCGTTAAAATGCACCAACCTGCATAGGTGATAAGCATTACTTTTTTCAATTCATTCAAATTCTCATTTATTGTATAAAAATCACAACTTCAGTAACGACTTTTACTTAAGTAATTACTTTGACTTGACTATAGATCTAAAGATACGAGTGTAAGACCGACCTAATTGTAGCAAGGCCGAGACCAAGACTGACCCATGGAAGATTTGAGCAAGAGTCTTGCTCAAATCTTGCATGGGTCAGTCTTGGTGTCGGTCTCGGTCTTGCAGCAAGAGTCTCGCAAGACAAAGAGACCAATACCGATTTTGGCCAACACTACAATGAAGCAATCAAATAATCATCACCCGAACCGATTCATGATTCTGCGTCCCTAATGGTACCTGCAAATGAGTCCAGATGGGAAATTCGAATCGAACAGTTCCAGTCCCAATAAACATTTCGATGCTGTTGTGTTCTCTGTTCTCTCTCTGTTTAGACTGTTTCCGAAATTGGCGTCGATAATGAATGACAGAGAACAATACACAATCATGGATTTGCGTCCCGTAGAGCACTGCACTATTTGAGCTCTTGACCTAGCTCTAGCAAATGATTTTATTTATTTGAAAATGACTTGGTTTGGAAATGGCCTGTTAAAATACAACTAGATGCATTAGCCGGCGGATATAAATCCATCGCCGTGGAAATCCATATCAATCCTCAATATATAATCCAATATCCGCTGCCTACGAAAGGTATCACAGTCTTCCTCTTTGAAAGGTAAGGCATTAAGCCAATTAGCATCCAAAAATAAACAATCTGAATTACTTACATACTTGCTTCCACCCGAAGCTCAGCCAACGATTTTATTTTATTTTTGTATTTGTCATGGGAATCTTATAAACAATGCAAACTCAAAGTCTTGTTAAATAGTAGTGTAGTGTAATACATTAAATAGTGTGTGTAATACTCAAACGAAAAAAAAACTTTCAACCCATTTTTCATCCCTTTAAGAGTAAAATTTTCTTGTCTATACCGGGGCTAATTATAGGCAGTGGCGTAGCTGTCATGGTTGGCACCCGGGGCGGAAATTGTGGTGTTACCCCAAGATGGAAAATGATTAAATTTATAATCCTTTGTACTACATATCTATTAATTGAAATACAACTGAGTGTCGTATATTAAAGCATACAAACGTATGTAACATAATGCTCAAAATCTCTTCTTTCTAGCTTTAACAGCGGACATTATCATTTTACTTGTATTTGCATACATCTTAATAATGTGTACATACAAGGATTAAATAATTAATTAGATTCTTATTTGGAGATTTTTATGTTTTTTTACGTCAATAAGTGCCTGTAAAGGTCTGTATTGTATTGTATAAAGATTTTTGAGTTGGAGTTTATAGGATACTTCCAGTTGACTTAGAATCTTAAAATTTGGCAAGAAGCAAGGTCTTATAGCACACGTCAAGGAAAAAATATCTCGCTTGTGCGATCTCTGATTATGAATTCAAAGGATGATAATACTCGTATTATAATTATGTTATTAAATCAAAGACATATCCGAAGCCCATCGAACGATCCCAACACATTCAAGTCATTGAAGGAATACTTGAATAATGCCCTAATCAAAGCCATCTGACAACAGTCTGTCCTCGATCATACTAAATTCAATTCTATCAATAAGTGAAATCGTAGGTGGAATCTGTGTTTCTGCCTTCATTTTCATAATGAGTAATGGGAGTATTTACCCACTGTCATGATATTCTTAATTCTGATATATACAGAGTGGCACATATAAATCGGTCAGTATGGGTAAGTCTGTAACTATAAGACATACAAATATTTGTTCCTAGGAACCATGTTATCGATTTTAATGACGAAAAAAACTGCATACATATATTTAAAAAAGAAACTTGTACTCATTTCGAAAATCGAACCCAGACGTTTTGAAAAATAAAACTCCATTATTTTTATTGGGATATCCATTGTGTACTTGTGCAGGTCATAAGATGTAAATGTTAATATGAAACATGATATCGTTAAATATAGGTCGTACGCCACTGTGCGTTCAAGTAGTTTCCTAGCTCATGCACCCCTCCTGTCTCATTGTTTTTCCAGCCGGGGAAACAACAACCGCCATATGGGGGTACCTGAGGTCCCTGAGAACGAATAGTGTAGTATAATTTTCCTTCAAATTCTTCCCTCGATTCCTACTTCAATACCAAAATACCAGGAGGCATTTCTAATCATTCCATGGCCTGATCCCATCTGTGTGTGAGGCTAAATACAGAAAAGCTACAAGTTAGTGTAGTAAATGTTATTTTTAATGTGTAATGAATACCAATTTGAAGTCTGTGATTTCTTTGCCAAGTAATTACTGATAATGTTAAACTGTTTTCGAAGTTTTTGTGCAGTTGATGCTTAGAAACCTATTAGTTTTCTTTATCTAAGATATCGTTTTCAAAGTTTCTTTAAATTAATATACTTAAATTTACATTATTTTTTTTAATTATCACTTTTATTACAATTATTAAGTATATAAGTACATTATAAATTACATAAGTAAAAATTTTAAAAAAAACTAACATTTTAGCATTCCTCCAAGCGTGGTGGCCGCGGAAGAGTTCCAAGAATGCTGGCAGCGTTCCCTCTTTGTATTGCAATGCTTAACCCAAAGACATTATAAGAGATAGACCGACAATACGCACGGCCTCTAAGAAACCCCCTTCAACCACAACAGCGGTCAGGCGGCCGCTACTCATACTGTATTTGTACTGCATTCGACTGTCGAGCGCGCGTCAAGTTATAAAAATACTTAAACATGCTCAAATAACTTCGTTTTGTAGTGTAAAAAACGAACAGTAATAAAAACTAAATCACATTGTAACATTATTTATTACCGATGAGTCTTAATTATGCTTATTTATTTAGCTATTATCATATCAAAATTGGTTGAAGGGGACTTCATACATTTCGTTTGCATTGTTGGTCTACTCTTATAATGTCTTTGGCTTAACCTTTGTGCGAGAAAGCTGCCAGCTCTTAGGTTCCCAGTCACCTCGAGTAGGCGCTTCCTAATTTCTCCGTAAAACCGACGAGCACAAGGTCCCCGCGGTCCAAGGGTTTCGACACCGCATTTATTATATTTGTTTAAATAACAAAATAGTTATGAGCTCCAATGAACCCTATGCATCTATTATTGTAAGTAATTTGATAATATAGTACTTCTTTCTGATAATTTTCTGATAATATCGTTTTGTTCTCCACTCCACAACAATAAATAGAACCTTACGTTCCTCAAACGACCTGTCTCTAGTTCTCCCACCTCATTCCTCAATTTTCTATGACAAATCTTTTACGGTAAAAGCTGTTAGGCTCTGGAATTCCTTGCCGGAGTCCGTAAGGCGTGCTCGTTCCCATGAGTCATTTACGCGAGCAATTAAAAGTCATTTTTTGCAGCTGGAAGCTTAGTGTTCTCCATTACTGTTTTTAGTATTTTATTTAAGTATATGTAATTTACGTAGTGTATGAATAGTATTATTTAGTATGTAGTATATATAGTTTATAGTCATTAATTTAATATTAAATAACAAAATATAATGTTGTTTATTTACCCGTCATGATAAGTTTTAAGTTAGCTTTCCTCTAGCAGAGGTTGCCTGGTAGAGATTGCCGCTTTGGCAATAAGGTCGCCTTTTGTTTAAATTGTCTCCTTTAAATTATTGTAAAATTTTTATTTTAGAAACAATAAAGATATTCATTCATTCATTCTTTCTGATAATTTTAAGAACAATTCATATTTGATCCCACGCCTATAATAACATAATCAATCAATCATTAACAATTATGAACAATTATGGTCATAGCTTCGTATATAATCATGCGAGGGTGGCGAGCTAACTAGTTTAACAGATATTATTAAGTTGTATAATAAAATTATAGACGCTATAATTCAATATCCGTAAACTTACTTTGGTAAACTTTTGCTGTACAATATATTGCGGGTAATAAACTTTAACTATTAAATTCTGAGAGCAGTCCCTGAGCTCATGTCAGAGATCTGCATAATACAAACTCGCACGTGTTATATTAACGAATTTGTTTCGTATTTCTCTTTACATTATAGTAAGTCTTGTGCTTAAAAACATCAAGGTTTGGTTTGGTTGGTTACGCGCAAATGAAGCCACAGATCGCAAAATTCTGTAGTAAAACGTGTTCAAAAAAACATGGTAATATTTAAAAAGGTTGTTCAGACCATTAAACTGAAAATTTAAACCATTAAAGCAAGAAAAATTAGCTGTTTCGTGCAAAGCCTCAAGGCTTAAGGGCGCTTACGCACTTATACGTATTCGGTTCGTGTTCGATACGTGAAAAAACCGAACGAGAAATTTACATCCTAGCGTTTGCGTACTTATCATTCTTAAAAGTTTCTTTAAGTATATAAGTTCCTAGCTGTATACATACTCGTATTTACGGTTTTAAGATTCAGATTTTGTCCGTAATAAGGATTGTGCAAGCTACGAGTATCTCCGACAATCGATTCTCCTTCACCATTACAATCTATCATATACCTATGGATGTTTTGCCGACCGAATGGCTCACGTGAGTATTTCGACGACAGGACTTTTCTACTATGGACTATTCACCGAGAGAATCTTTCTTTCACTAGACCAGGGGCCTTATTCTGCTAGCGTTAACGCATTTGTGGCGTGGCAATAACGCTTCAATGGTATCGTTTTTTGAGACAGTTATAGCTGGTTAACCGATTACTAACTAAAACATTTGTCACTATTGACTTATCAAGACGCTGTAGTACAAATAAATTGTACCAGAAAATGCGCACAAAAGCTACAATAGCAGTTTTATTGAAACACTATCACGATGCGACAACGACGTTAAGATTAGCGGAATTAGGCCCCTGAAAACTTCGTTTACGATTAATTCGACTATATAACTTTCCCACTATCTATCTAGCAAGCCATCAAAAACTGCAATAGGTAGGTACTACATCGCATATACACGACGATAAGGCCGAAGATGCACAAATGCTAGCGAGCTTCACCTGGACTGCTCAACAGCTGAGGAAATGGCTATCTGACCTCTAATTGATGAAACACAAAATTGTTATTAACATTGTAACAAACTAGCTAAGATGTTGATAGCTAGCCGGGTAGGCTCAAAAACGCTACCACCACTCTACCAGAAAAACCTCTGCTCCCATTGAAATCGAATCCCGGATTAATTCAGATTAATACCTACTAGATGGTCTCAACCATTAGGCCACGGAGGCGGTTTTCGATGAGATTCAAATGTACCAACTCAAAATTGCTCCTTCGAGAATTGTTTATTAAATGTTAATATCCACATCAGCTTACCTACCTAAGTAAGTATAGAGTATCATCACGTGGCTGTTTGGTTAATGACCAAAAGCCTTTGTGAGCGTCGGTACTGACAAAAACAAAGGGCAAAATTTATTATACCTGTTTCGTAGAACTTCGAAAGGAACTGTCAAGGAAGTTAAGATTTAGGCTAAACAATATTTTTGTTTTTGCGGCCGCTTGGCTTAAACTCAAAGAGCGTCAGTCATAATTATTTCCACTTTAATATTGACAGCAACTCATAACAAAATAAACACTGTGAAATTATAATGCTTAAAGTATGTAAGCGCTGAAATGTAATTGTAACATTTTCATCGAAGGAGTGTCAACGACTCGATTTGGGATTGATTTCTAATGGTTTATGTTTACGAATTTCTGCTTTGATGTGTAGACTAGTCAAAATCAGGAAATTTCAAAATATGATGGCATGTTCATCGGTCCTTGGTCGTTCTCCGTTTTACCTGTGTATGACACTTTGTTCATTTCTCAGCTAGTATTCACTCTCACTCCTGCCTAAGCTACATCAAAATACGGAGATAGTCGACATACTAGGCCTATTTAAGTGATTATACCTATACTTTAAAGGATAAATTACTTATGTTGTCTCTCGTACTTTGCTGTCTATATCATAAAAATCGCACAAACTTATCTAAGTATATAAGTTCTTAAACCATGTAATTTACGTTTTTTCCTTAACATAATTTCTATAGGCCTCTTGTCGAATTTCATGATTCTAGGCCAACGGCAAGTACCCTATAGGTTTTGATTCCCTTGTGAAATCGCAAAACTTGCCAAAATATGTGACATAAACATATCTTTTGATTGTGTTCACTTACAAGTATGATTTTATCACAGCCGAAAGAGACCTTAAACCGAGTATATTTGATATAAATTTCGATTTGATATCACTGCACGTTCCCGAGAAAAAGGGGCTTGACAGACGACAGACAGACCGACAAACGGACTTCAAAGCGATCCTATAAAAGTTCCGTTTTTACCTTTTGAGTCACAATATCCTAAAAATGGATCGCTTAATGTGTTTGTTCCTATATAAGCGCAAAACTCGAGAACGGGTGGACCGATTCGGTAAATTCTTTTTTCCGAGTATTTTTGCTAGATTACGGAAATGTTTCTTATGAAATACATTATTGCCAAACTGTTCCAGCTATGACGCGTCAATAGAAAATAAGAGCCTTTGATGATGAACCTTTGTTGGGACAGCTAGTGTAAAGTAAAAATGTATAGTCCGAAATTAAGACAATATTTTTCCGTTCCCATATACACTGTGTTATTATGACTGACCAAACAGATTTATCCAATTCCAGGACGCTTGGTATTACGAAGGGTATTAATTACATTCATTTGTTATGACTTCAAATAAATGTTTGCTGGCCTGAAGTACTATATCTTAGGTTCGCTGCTGCGTAATAGTTTTTGTACAGGTTGATCTATCATATCAGTCATAGCCCCAATTTCTTGCAGCAGCTTCCAGAATATTATTTTGGAGACGGTGCACGCATTTTCTTCTATAAAATCAAATAAAACACGTGTATGTTGTTGTGAATTAAGTATTTTAGTCAGCGCAAAATTTTATGACCTTCGTCACTCCTGTCTCAGAGTTAGTGTATCTCAGGTAATTGCAGGGGAAGGATGGTCGGGCATCTCGGTACAAGCGTAAGTAACCCAAGCGCGGTGGATGTACTCGAATGCACCTAAATTGATAGTGATACTTTTGTGTGATACGTGTAAAACAAAAAACACGTGTCTATTTACTATTAATGAACTACATTATTATTGTATTTACGTAAATTTTGCGCTCTGTCTTCGAAGCAACGCTGAATATCACAAGATATGGAATGTGCTTTTAATTATATTACAGGTACGTTTGAACTATTACATTTATACGAAGATTTTTTCTATCAAAAAGTAGGCAAACAAGCAGGCTGCCCAGGTTGGTAAATGACTTCAGACACCTATAGTAGATACATGTAGTTCTTGTATGACTTGTAAATGTACAACCCCTCCACGGACGTCAATCTACTATCGAAACGTTGCCAACTTGTTACATAAGTAACATTACCCAGTAATTTCTTTGCCTGCCTTACCATTCAAATTGATACGTGCCGGTACATAGCAATGCAAGCACCGCTGCTTTGCGGCAGAAATTAGGTAGAACATAGAGGTTCTTATACAGAAGACTCTGGTACACAGTCTCCTTTTAGTAAAGAGATTTGACGGAACTTTTACTTAAAAAGTCACTTTACTCTCTTAATTGTAATCAAAATATAAAAAAGTATTGGAACTAATACCAGTTAAACATTTATCCAAAACCCTTCTGAAAGTATGAGTAGATATTTTATGTCCGCAACTATTTTTAAATATGAGTATATATTTTGTAGATATTTTGATGAAAATCTCGGTATACATATAACAACACTAATCATATTTAAACATAAATTAACTAAAGCATTTATTGTTCTGAGATTCAACTTCCGTAATCTATCTAAATAATTTTATGCGTTAGATTTTTTTTGCAAAAATTAAGTAAGTATAAGTATTGTTCATCAGTTATATACTAATGTTTATAATACCTAGAGACGATTGACAGTATTGTAATTAACGAACACCACTTCACTTGTCTCACATACTCGCACACAAAAGCTCAAAACACATACATACCTATAGAGTAAAAAATACACATTACGATTTCACAAAAAAGCAAGACAGCATTATTATCAGTAGATTGCTTTCTCAAGAGACCCAGCAGTTGTTATCGCTTCAGTCCCGCCATCATGGGCTACCGTGAAAGATTAATGTTCGTAGTATCCCATTATTTCGTCCGTTAGAATTCACTCACCCTGAGAAAAGAACCTGTGCAACTAAAGACTACAGGAATAGTGTAGCGCCGATTTGCCGCACATTTTTCCGAAAGAATTTCAAGCACTTCCGACTAATAAAACTTTAGCATCAAAGTTGTTTCCAAGCTTTTCTGCGGCGGCTTCCTTTGGAATGTTGTTTTCCATAGAATAATGTCATAGAAAGAATACATAATATCATGATATTAAATTTTATATTTAAAATGTATAGAGTAATAAAATATTAAAATTTTAATCAAAAGCAATTGACATATCGTGCATCAATATTTTTATCAAAAACGAAAATGAAACCAAAATTTATTATAAACATATGGATTCTGCACTAATACGTCTGTCAATTAGTAATACAAGTAAAAAAAACGGGCCAAGTGCGAGTCGGACTCGCACAGCGAGGGTTCCGTACAAACCTCTAGTAGGTATATAAGTAAAAGTTCACCCATATATTTTTATTATATGATGTAACTAAAAATTTACGGTTTTCGCAATTTTTCCTTTATTTGTGCTATAAGACGTTACTTCGTACCAAATTTTTAGATTCTAAGTTCACGGGAAGTACCCTGTAGGTTTTGATTCCCTTGCGAGTGTCGAAAATTTGCGGCATAAACGGCTGTATCTTTTAATTGCGTTGGCTTAGAAGTTTGATTTGTTCACAGCTCCAAGGGACAGTAGACCTGAGTATTTGATATAATTTTCAGCTTGATACCTCCACGCGTTCCTGAGAAAAAGGGTCTTGACAGACAGACAGATGGACGGACGGACGAATGGACAACAAAGTGGTCCTATAAGGGTTCCGTTTTTTCCTTTCGAGGTACGGAACCCTAAAAAAGAGGTATTCACTTATTTTAGGATTAGTTGAATACTTTAAATCAATTTACCGGATAGCAAATACAAGAAAGAACGGAATATGTTTAATCTGAACCATTTTTCTGAGGACATAACAAAATCACTCATACGTAAATTGCTATTCGTTGACGCTCAACTACGCCCCATTAAATAAGAACGGATCTCTCCAAAGCGCACCTAAAACTTATAACATTAGGCCCATCAAATTAGCTAAACCTAGACATAATTCAATAACTGTAATTTTCTTTTTCTATGACATAAAGTATTGTTAGTTATAGATAAAATAATAAAAATTAAACACTTTAAAACTTCGCGTCAATGTAAAAAAACAAAAAAACTACATTTTAAAGACATTTTGATTCCATAAGTGCAGCATAATAAATAACCTTGTAAATGTGGTTCTGTTATGTTACGATTCTTACATTCCAGCTAAATAAATTAAAATTAAACTAATTAATCATTCGGGACTATCATTAATAAAGAGGATTCGGTAAGTTACAGACTTTTTGGCTTATCTTACCAAAAATAATAGATAACTATAATTTAACAATTTATTCTGAACAGTATATTATATGTATTCTTAAATTATTAAAAATCAATCAGATTCTCTTTGCAGATTTCTACAGTTACAAATATTTGTAATTTTTAGAAAACCTAAAATACACAACTACTTCAAAAGTGTTTAATTTATCCCTTCAAAATATTGTTAGCACTATAAGAAATAAATTAAACAATAAAAGACCACGATTATTCGTTAATTGATATTTTTTCTAAGTTACGTTCCAATGTAAACGGTATTTCCTGCAGAGTTAGGTCGTAATTACTTTGTGTTGAGCTTCCGACCGTGCTGTCGCAAGCTGCGTGCACTAGAGATACCAAACACGAAACGTTCCACCTCCTGTTGGTACGGTCGGCCAAGAAAGCGGTGTGCACCAGGGGGGATATTATCTAAGAAAATAATTATCACAATCGCCTTTTGCGCGGTCAACACAAGACTCTGCGCCGACATTCTTTTACAAAGCAGTGATGGATGTACTGCAGCTGTCAAATTGAAAGCCATCGCGATATATTTTTAACCGACTTAAAAAAGGGAGGTTCTCAGTCCGCGATTATCTCGCATTTAGCTGAATCGATTGTAATGCGGTTTTTATAAAAGTATTGGTTTAATTAAGGAGAATGTTTTGGTACTTATAGATATTAAATTAACTAAAAAGATTGAAAAAAAATGTTTGATTGTTTCATTTTTTGTAATATTAAACCAACTTCAAAAACACCAAAAAGTCATTAATAATATAAGAATACAAACAACATCACAGTTTTATATTTAAGTCGGTGCCAAGCTTAAAGTTGCGGCACGCTATGATGGCCGTTTTGACAGCTGTCATCCCCATAGTGTATTTGTCAAAACATAAACTATGGGAATGACAGCTGTCAAAACGGCCATCATAGCGTGCTGCAACTTTAGAGCATAAGGTGCCAAGCAATGATCACCTGGAAAGTTAATCTAAGTACTTAGTTAAAATTTGGCACCAGCTTCAAAACAAAACTGTGATTTTGTTTGTATTCTTATATTATTTATAACTTTTTGGTGTTTTTGAAGTCGGTTATATTTTTTATAAAAAAAAATTTGAGTCACACGATCAAGGGGTAGGCCCTGTAGCATTCATGTTCATTTCAGTATCGAACGGCAATGTATGAGAATGGTTTGTATGTGGAATCATTCCCATACAGTGCTGTTGTTTAATCATTGATGTACGTTCAATAGGTTAGGTATTCAATAGGTTTTAACCAAGTTTTAACGAAACGATTGCAAATATTAGGGCGCTTGCACTCTTATACGTATTCGGTTCGTGTTCGATACGTGAAAAAACCGAACGGGAAATTTACGTCCTAGCGTTTGCGCAACTTATCCGATTCGTTGAGACGGTTGTGCCATAAATGTCAAGATGTCGGGATCACTTCCAGTTTTTAAAAACCCGCTGCAATTTAGTAAAACTCATTTGATACTATTTGATACCAAACATTACCTATAATTTTGGTACCTGCTTAGTTTAGGCAAAATCCGGCTTTCATTATGAAAATGGCGGGATCATGCTCTAACATTAAAGTTACTAACTATTTGATGTAACAGATTAAACCACAATCCAGTACCTACCTCCAGAAATTAAAAGCAGTTCCTTTTAAAATCGAATATTTAAATTCTGATGGCTCAAAAAATTTTAAAAAAGATGAACAAAAAAATTTATGAAATATTTTACAAAAAACAGACCAATACAAATAGACGGCCTTATTGTCAAAATGCAATCACTTCCAGGCAACCTTGGGACAGCATATTCAATAGGAGAAAGGGTACAGAACTAGGACTAAGGAAAGTTTGTTATATGGAAGAGGAATTACGAGCAAAAGTTCCAGCTTAATTAATTGATATTTAAATAAGCTGTAGGCGTTTTAACATTTCCAGTTATAACATATGTTTTCCAGTATAAATTGTAATTTTATTTAAAGAAACGATTAAGTAATAATTATAAATACATATGTAAACGTTATTAACAACTTTATCAAATAATATAAATAAATGATGAAGACCCGCCATCCTGATGCACACCTAAAAACGACACGAAGTGACAATTTACGGATCGAACACGAACCGAATACGTATAAGTGCGCAAGCGTCCATACAATCATTAGGACGGACGGCCAAACCCTACCAAAACCGAACACGAATCGAAAACAAACCGAATACGTATAAGTGCGCAAGCACCCTTATTTTGGCTATAAGCACAGTTTTGACAAAACTTTGCGTACCTATGAACAAATATCGGTAAGGTACGTAACCTTAGTAGCTGTCAGTGTGAAGTTGCAAAAGAAAGTCAACTGTGTTGTTTTATGACATAAAACTGAAATTACCTTAATGTGGTAAACCACTTTTATAGCCAACTGTACATTATTCTTCAACAGATATTTGTCCCAGTGCAGAAATTAAACTCGCCTTCGCGGTATTCAATACAAATATTACTTGTATAAATATCAAAAGAGTGTTTGTTAAAGATGTTTCTGCGTCACATGCTTCTATTCAAAGTTACAATATTTAGACATTACATTTTTATTTTGTAGTAAATATTTCTCGTTAGAACATAATCCGCGGAATTTGTTGGTCTCCTGTTCAATGAGCAGTTTGTTCGAATTGGCGAAAAATACGATACTTTTACAACAGTAAATACAAAATGAATCTACCACACTTGTTTTTCTTTTGACTTACAAAATCTTAACATTTAAAACTGAAAGTTGCCCCACATTTTAAATTCTATTCGAGAACATCGCAATTTGAAAATAAACAAAATATTATTACAACTTAGCTGTATTAAATGAATTTAATACAGCTTAATAATATAATGAAATGAAATGAAATATAATTTATTTGCTATGAAACACGGTTTACATTGTTCATTTACATATAGTTTTGGTAGATCAAGCGTGTTTAGTCAAAGTGTTGACATGCAAAAACTTGTTATAAGTAGTAATCTATTTTTTAAAGAAATTAACAACATTAAGGGCAATACATTTATACGCTACATTTTTAAGTCAATTTATTATATATTATTTTGAATAATCATAATTATAATATTATGTCAAGATTCAATTCATTAATTTATACATGTCAACATTATTAAAATACATATTTATAATAATTATAATATTATGTCAAGATTCAATTCATTAATTAATACATATTTATAATAATTAATAATCATATGCAAATTCATACGCTACATTTTTAGGTTCGATTAGTTACATATTATTTCAAATAATCATAATTATTATATGTCATACAATTCATTAATTAATACATGTCAAAATTATTAAATTATTATTATAATTAGGTATATTACATTATTAGGTGTCAAAAAACTCCTTTAAATCATAAAAACATTTTTCAGTCAGTCATTTTTTTAGTCTACGTAGCAATAAAGAAGTTGGTAATTGTCGGAGTTCTATGGGGATTTTATTATAAATACGTATAGGCATTACAAAACAGTTTTTTTGAAGTAAAGTACTATTGCCTTGTGGTATTACTAATTTAAAAAGATCTCTTGGACGAAATCTTGGATTTTGACTAGGCTTTTCAAAGAAATTAGGGTGATGCCTAATAAAACTTACTATCTCGAATATATATAATGAAGTTATTGTTAGCAGCCCATATTTTATAAACATTGGTCTACAACTATCACGAGGACCGATACCACTAATAGCACGCACACATTTTTTTTGAATTATTAAAACTTTTTCTATATCAGTAGAATTCCCCCATAGTATAACACCATATCTCAGGATTGACGAAACATAACCATGGTAAGCTAAGAGAGCAGTATTTTCGTTAGCTGTTATTCTTAAACGATAGAGAGCAAATACAAAGCGACTCAACTTATTACAAATGTTATCCACATGACTTTTCCAGTTACAATACCGATCTACTACAATGCCCAAAAACGCCGTCTCACTAACCTCAAAAAGTCTTTCCCCCTGGCACTGAAGGTCAAGATCGTACGGTCTAGCCTTATAACTTAAAAATTGTAGGAATTTTGTTTTTGATGCATTAAATTTAAGTTTATTTCTTTGTATCCAGCCGTTTATGTCTGCTATAGCCTGATTGATTATATTGTCATATGCAAATTTCCTGTCCTCATAAGGTATAACAAGCGATATGTCATCCGCAAAAAGAATGGTTTCATATTGTGTTACTTTAGGCAAGTCATTGATATAAAGTAAAAATAGCAACGGACCCAGGACGCTCCCCTGAGGAACCCCTGTATTATTGTATAAGAACGAAGACTTATAATCAATAGCCTCTTTTTTATCATTCATTTTTGTTATTTGTACGCACTGTGTTCTACCAGTAAGGTAACTTTTAATCCAATCCAATGCTAGACCTCTAATACCATAGCTTTCACACTTTGTGAGCAGGATGTCATGATTGACGCAATCAAAAGCCTTGCTCATGTCAAAAAAGACTACAGTAACCGGAACCCTTTTATCTATATTATTCGTAATATTGCACATCAATTTATAGCCCGCGAGAGTTGTAGATTTTCCCTTCTGGAATCCATTCTGTTCAATAGCTATTGTCTTATTTTTGTTAAGATAACTTACTAGTCTGTCCTTCATAGCCATTTCATATATTTTCGACAATATTGGCACAAGAGTTATAGGTCGATAGTTGCCTATATCATGTCTATTATTCTTTTTATACATGGGCTTGACTATTGAACGTTTAAGAGGTTCAGGAAAAAGACCTTCCGCGAAGGATAAATTAATTAGGTGACAAATGACCGGTGCAAAATAATTGGCGCATAATTTAAATATGTTTGTTGAAAGATTATCAACTCCTACCGATTTGGTGTTTTTGAGTGAATTTATTATTTTTAATACTTCAGCTACAGTGCATGGCCTCAAAAATATACTAGTCGTTTGATTGTCTAAATTATGTGTAGTACATTTCATTGAACTATTTGGAACAGATATGAAATAATCATTAAAATGTTCCGCTATACTATGTGGATCCTCAATTATCTCTCCGTTCACATTGATTGATTGCAGCTCCTTACAGCTCACAACACAGTCTACCCTATTCTTAATGACATTCCACGATGCCTTACATTTATTTTTAGCTTTCAAGACCACATTAGCATTAACATTTTTTTGTGACCTACGAATACATTTTTTTAGCAGCCTACTGTATGACTTGAAATCAGATTTACTTTTTTCAGTACCTGTTGTATAGTATAATAATCTTAGCTTACGTTTAACCCTACAGGAGATCTTTAAACCCTTGGTAATCCATTTTGGTCTAGAATTATTACAATTTATCTTAATAAACTTCTCAGGAAAACATAAATTAAAAAACATACATAATTCACCATGAAAGGTATCGAACGCTGAGTTCATGTTGGTATTATCAAGTACATCCTGCCATGACCGACCACCTATACAATTTATGAACTTGGCTAGGTTCTCTTTATTTTGATCTCTTATTCGTTTATACCAAAAACGAGAATGACGTTTGTTAACAGTGCTAGGAAATGTTAATAATTGACAAGTATCATGGTCAGACAGGTAAATTCTATGTATACTGCCTTTAGCATCTTTGATATTGCTGGCAATATGGTCAATACATGATAAACCTCGTGTAGGGGCGTCGATGTGTAGTTGTAAGTTAAAACTGTGTAGCAGATCGTATTTTTTTAAAATAAAATGGTATTGTGCCCTTCTTTGGTATCACTTCATCAAATGATTTTGGTTTTACAGTAGCATTTTTTATGTGCTCTCTAATTTTTTTATAACATAAGAAATCATATTTGTAGTCCATATAATCTATGTGTAAATTAATTTGTTCACATAAACATGTCAGATAGTTTAAGTTGCTACAATCTATGTCAATATACTGTAAATTAATAAAATGTTTAGTCCATTGTCTTATATTGTAATTCAGTAACATTTCATTCATATATTTATTTCTTAAAATTGGCAGTAAAAATACATTTGTCATATTCAATTTGTTAATTAATACACATATGTTAGAATGCAATACATGCATATTATTATCATGTTTACCTAAGCTAATTATCACAATGTCATTCTTATTAAAATTGTTGAACATTTTATTACTATTGCAATATTTCAATATATCGGAACTTGTCGCATTAGTCATTATATGACCTGTGCATTTGTATTTATCGTTCCATTTTCCATGTCTCGACTTTGATAATGATAGAGACAGTCCTCTCAATTGCTCATCACCAAACACAAAAATACGATTATATTTAACAAGTAGCTTACTACTAGCGCCATCTGTTGTCATATTCTGTAGTTGTTCCAAATTAATAGTCTCATGAACGGTTTGTTCTTTTGCTGAAGACGATGCCGACGAAGGAATGGAGTTATGTTCAAGTCTGTTAATTTCTGGCAAAAACAATGTGGTCGTACTCGAAGCAGAACCTTGGGGTGGTTTTGTTTGTTTTTTGGGTTCCGATAATGAGCAACTTAAAACTCCTGCCCCATCATTTCTTTTCTTCTTCTTTTTAACTAAGCTTTTTGTTGGCGTTGTTTTGCATATATGCGTTAATTGAGTTATCTTCAACTCATATTCTTCAAGTCGTTTGTTTAATTTATGATTTTCAGATACTAAATTCATCACTTCATTTTCCGCTATTTCAAGATTTTGTTCTAATTTTATTATTTTGGTTTTTAGTTCACATATTTCTTCATTGTAGTTCGTTCGTATCTTAGAGAAACTTCTGTTTAATTCATGCTGTGGTGTTGAGGTGACAGATGAGTAGTCAGTCTCCTCATCATCAGTAAGTTGTTCAGAAATATCTCGAATTGGTTGAACCTCCTTATTTCTTTTACGTTTTGTGACATTACTAAGCTCAAATGAGTTGTTTTCTGGTACTGCCGGTACTATGGATTTCCGTGTTTTACTATTTGACACAGAGGAACAGATACTACATTTAAAAGCTTTTTTTTGAGCTGGTGTCATTATTCTAAATCGTTGAAAAGTGATATTTGTGCAATCAAGGTGGTATTTTTTCTCACATGAAATACACTCGAAATATTGTTTGTTTGAAATAGCTTTATTGCACTTCACACAAATTAGTGACATTTTGTGAGAAGATAGTAATTTATTGAAATAAAGATCCTGTACACACACTATACTGCCACCTAGTGACGAGTAGCAGGTTTACTAGTACGAGATTACACAGCAAAGTCAAAACATCAGATGAAGTGAAATTATGTTCACTAGATGTCGCCACCTTCCATACAGTTATAGGATATAAACAAGCGCCATCCAGCGACGAGAAGCAGAATTATTTACTCAATTCTAAGCACCACAATGGAACGTCAGCTGTTTGTGTTTACCGTTATATTTTAGATGTCAAGTTTAAAAATTAGGACAAATAATTTCACTTAATATTCACTTATATCGAGTTCATTGTGTCTAGCTATGATTTCAAAGTAGATCCTTCTTACGTGCAATAAGTATTTCACGACACGTCTTTGTAATTGTTCACTTGAAAATATTATTGACTTATTACTGTAGCACCAATTTGTCACTGTGTTCGATTTTGATTAGCACAACAGTCTATTAGTATTTAACCGAGATAACACTCCCGACGGTATATTAGTCACTTATTTTGTCAAATCACTTACATTAACACTATAACATGCACGAAAACTATTTTTAAAAGTAAAAAATATACGGAGACGATCTGATATGTAGCACGCACAGTGGCGTTATCAAGAATAGGGACAGACAGCATCGGTCTCGCGCCCACTCATAACCAGAAACTCATAACTAGAATAAAATGTGGCGACTCATAACTGACTTGAGGACCCACTCATAACCATGGTTATGAAATATATTTTAAACTTATAAAATATTTAATTTAGAGGAGTAACTCATAACCGAACATAAAAAAAGCAAATACCTAAGCTGTGAACTACTTTGAAGTACATTTGAGACCAATAGTGCTTGCTTACTATTATATACTTGCATACTAATTTTAAAGGAGGTACTCTTTGTTTTATTATTTCATACTAAAAGGAAATATTTAGTTACAGTACAAACGGCAACACAGTCTTAACTGTCATTTCAAAACGCAATACACAAAAAATCCAGTGCCTACCCGTGGTACTACTCACTGTCCGGTAGTACTACGGGTGATTAAGTTTGCCTGTAGTACTACTTTTTATCTTTGACAATCAAAGAACATCATGTATGTGGATAACTATCGGTTTTAATATTTATATTATTTTGTACAAATTAAGGAACGCTTTAATAAAACTATTTTAAAAGCAACTTTAACGCAACTTTCAATTGCGAGTCATTTCATTTTTTAACCAACTTCACAAATAGGGAGACTTTATCATTTCCATTATATGTTCTTTTTTTACTTTTGCTACCTCATAACTCTGTCATTTATTAACCGATTTGGAAAATTCTTTTTTTGTTTGAGGGCTGTATAGTTCTGGATTAGTCTCATTGTCACCAAATCCGGGATCGGGCGACAAAAAATACCCGTAGTACTATACTAACAGTAGTACCAACGGCAGTACCACGGGCAAGCACTAAACAAATCTTAGTGTGAGGAAGGCATAAATAGTTTCTCTCCGTGACATCTTTAACAAAAATAACAATATTGAGAAGTGATTGAGAATTAGTTTGTCCTGGTAGCTACATCTCATCTACTCTTTCAAGCGCCGCATAAGAGAATACTATCTATCCAAGTCCTAAAATTATGATATATAAAAATTTTATAATATTCATATTATTTGTGTTATAGGTATTTCTACATATTTTTTATTTAGTATGTTATATAGTATGGTTTTATTTTTATATATTTTTTACTATTTGATAGCCTTCTAAGCTGCTATACACGCAAATTCTAATATATTAAAACTTCTCCTTTTGCAGGTCTGCTGGAATAAATTTCATTTATAAAATAAGCAGATCCTTTTTAACGGACTTCAACAAAATAGATACAGTCGAAGATAGAACCTCTTCCTTTTTCAAAGTCGGTTAAAAAAGGAGGTTCTCAGTTTGACCTGTATCTTTGTATGTATGTTTGTCCGCGATAATCTCGCGTTTGGCTGCATTCGATTTTGATGCCGTTTTCAGAAAAGTATTTGTTACATTTAGGATAAGGTTTTGGTATTTTAAATTACCTAAAAAGATTGAAAATAATTTTTTACAAAAAATAAAACCGACTTCAAAAACACCAAAAATCATATAAAATATCTATAAGAATACAAACAACATCACAGTTTTATATTAAAGTCGGTGCCAAGCTATAATCAATCTATCTATCGGAAAATCTTAAAAAATATAAGTACTTGTTAAAATTTGGCACGAACTTCAATATAAAACTGTGATGTTGTTTGTATTCTTATAGATGTTTTATATTACTTTTTGGTGTTTTTGAAGTCGGTTTTATTTTTTGTAAAAAAATGACATTTTGTCTTCTGTATTGTTTGTGCAGTCTAATTTTCATGCGGGAGAGAAATTACACACCGCAATAGCCACCCTCACCTTACCGACCTGCAAGATGCCTCTTTACACTTCTTTTATACCAAGCTTTTTACTTTGATTTAAAATATTATTCACCCTTTTTTGTTAATGTTGTTAATAATTATTAAAGCCACTGTACATAATTGTGTGGTTGTGTTGGTTATGAGTTTCGTCTTCTCACATCAGCAGTTATGAGTGGGACCTTTACGTATTGGTTATGAGATTTTTGGTTATGAGTGGGCGCGAGACCACAGCATCACACTTCTATATTGAAGTCGGTGCCAAACGGTGATCTCCTAGAAAGTCTTAAAAGGCACCGACTTCAATATAGAGGTGTGATGCTGTCTGTTCCTATTCTTATATTATTTTTAACTTTTCAGTGTTTTTGAAGTCTGTTTTATTTTTTGTATAATATTTTTTTTTATCTTTTTAGTGAACCTCATTCACGGATTTTAGGTTGAGGTGCAAGGTCAGATTAAGTCCAAAACTTAAGAATCCTTCCATCATCAGCTCGGTTCATGACTACCAGACGTAATTACGTGAATAGCTTCAGAAGAAACATGAAACACGTTGAAAATACTCGTACCTATGCATTTAAGGGATCCCTCGATTTTTATGAGATCCCATCATCAGATCCTGACTTTGGTGACCTTGGGACCACCCCAGGAGTATACGCTATCGAATACAAAAAGAATTTTGAAAATCGGTCCACGATTGGCGGCGTAATCGCGTAACATACACACAAAAAACAACATGCGGGTCGAATTGATAACCTCCTCCTTTTTGAAGTCGGTTAAAAAGGAACGTAAAGTAAGTAAATACATAAAGAGGCAAGTTTAAATGCACGTACAATGTACCACTCTATACAAAAGACCTTTGAGATCAAACAGCTATAATAACTCTCAGGGATTAATGTACCTACTTATTAAGCTAATATTATTAGACCCCAAAGGTAAGCCCCTTTTACGAATCTGAAATGGCAAAGGTCAGGACACCAAATTGACATTTTCATTTTATTAATAATTAGGAAAGCGAGCAGCGTTTTCAATGAATATGGCACTTAAGACTCGATTGTTTTCTAAGTAATGCTTCGGAAGAAAGTAAGTTTTTGTGTAAGTAACGGATAGCAGAATAATCTTCTCCTTCTTCCTTGTTTCTTTATATACAAAAATGAATCGCCGTTTGTAAGTCTCGCTTAAACTATAAAACTACTACTAGCTGATTTTTGACCACGGCGACGATGAATCATAACAAAGGACCATAGTCATAGTTTTGATCTCGAAGTTAGCTGCTAGAGTGCTCATGGTTTGGTGTCATCAATGACAGTACACAGAAACGGCAATTTTGATGCTCAATGTTGCACCTCCATGGCCCATGGCCAAAACCATGTATGTAACCAGGCAACAGTTGTTACCTTATGAAAAAAGGGGAATATGAAAATTGTTCCTTGTTCATCTAATTTGTCTATCTATTTTATTTTATCGGTTTTGATATTTTTTTCTAAATTAACTTTTTCAGCTCTGCCACCACTTTCAAATCTCAAAATATTAATTACGGACTAAGAACACTTCAGAGACCAACTATCTGCGCAGGAAATTTGGGTTTGGATAATGATTTTCAAAAAAAAGGAGGTTCTCTGTTTGATCTGTATGTTTGTATGAATATTTGTCTGCGATTATTTCGCGTTTGACTGAATCGATTTTGATGCGTTTTTCAGAAAAGTATTTTGTTACATTTAGGAGGTTTTGGTAATTTTTACAAAAATTAAAACCGACTTTAAAAACACCAAAATGTCATAAGAATACAAACAACATCACAGTTTTATATTGAAATCGGTGCCAAGCTTAGAGCATAAGGTGCTAAGAAATGATGACCTGGAAAGTCTTAAAAATATAAGAACAATTAATGTAAATACTTAAATAGTTAAAATTTGGCTCCAACATCAATGTAAAACTGTGATGTTGTTTGTATCCTTATATTATTTATGACTTTTTGCTGTATTTGAAGTAGGTTTTATTTTTTGTAAAAAAAAGGCGTCGGTAGCGCTGTGGACTCGGCATTTGCCTTCCAATCAGGAGGTCCGGGCTTCGAGATCGCCATGTACCAATGTATTTTTCGTTTCGAATTTCATATCTACATTTTTCTGACGCTCCTACGTTGAAGGAAGACATCGTGCGGCAACCTGCATACATTCTGCGAAGAAATTCTATGGTGTATGTGAAGTCGACCAATCCGCACTGGGCCAGCGTGGTTAATTAAGGCCTAATCACCCTAACTTAGGGTAAGCTCGTGCCACTCGGTGGGGACGTATATGAGCCGTTATGAAAAAAAATTGTCCAAATAGAAACATAATTTTGTCCAAAAGTCACGCAGATGAGGTCGCGGGATACTTGTTAACTGATCAAATATTTCGCTCCTTTGATTTGTTAGCTACGCTATGCAGCGACAAATTATCTAGCTAGGTCAAACTCAGCAAGAAGTTAACCGCCAAATACATAAATGAGCAGCGTTCAGGAAACTATGTAACATCTAAGAAGATGAATAGATCTAAGAAGTCTCGAATACACCTGGTTTCTGAGTAAGAGCTCAAAAACCATCTGCAGTCGAGTCTTAGTCTGTAAATTGGTTTAATTTATTAAGTTGCCAGCTACATTTGCCATTCGTAGTTTTTATTGAAAGGTAAAAAAAATTGTGTTACATAAAATAAAACCGACTTCAAAAACACTAAAAAGTCATAAATAATATAAGAATACTTATAACATCAAAGTTTAATATTGAAGTTGGTGCCATTGCCTTGTTCTTATTTTTTAGACTTTCCAGGGATCATTGCTTGGCACCGACTTCAATATAAAACTGTGATGTTGTATGTATTATTTTATTATTTATGACTTGTTAGTGTTTTTGAAGTCTGTTTTATTTCTTTTTAGAACAACTTTTATTTTAATCCTTTTAGTAAATTGTATACATGCGTATTAGAATTTAAGCCAAGGGAAACACCAGAATAACTATAATTAAAAAACTACTGTGCCAATCTAAATTTAATTTTTAGTGTACCAAATAGCAACTATTTCGCATCGAACAAAGAAGAATCACGTAAATCGTAAGAGAATTCTTTAAGTAATCGTTGTACATATAAACAAAGTATCGTGAAAATTACATCGTCCAAGCTAACAAAAACGCTCATATAATAAAAACTACTGATCGAAACATAATTAAATTTTAATAGAACTTAATGGCAACTAAACAGCATCAAAAAAAAACGAATCACGTAAATTGGATCAGAAATCTCGGCGTAATCGGTGTACACACATAAAGAATAATAAAAAGGCATACGAACGGAATTGAGAACCTCCTCCTATTTGAGGTCGATCACCAAAACTTGAACATGTAAGTAAAGACGAAGAATATCAGGAAATTATAGATATTCCAAAAATACATAGATATTTATATCTCATTAGTAAGTAGGACTTTTTAAAGATGACTAGGGCTCGTATTAATAACGCGTCTCAAAGTTGAGATCGATTTTAAGCTGCAGTTTTAACAAATGTACTCGTATGTATGGAACATCTGTCAAAAACAGTGTCTTAAGATCGATCTAATACTTAAGATTCTTAATACGAGCCCTAGATTTCAAACTTCAGCGGAACTAATATTATTAGTAATAATAATTAGACTATATACCGGAAAATATTGCATGATCGTTTTAACTATAGTTTAACCAAAATAACTTTATTGTCACCGTTTGGAACGAACAGAAACAAAATTTGAATAAGAATGAGAAGCAAGTTATTTGATTTGTAGTTTTAATTATAAAAAAATACTGTGATTGCTTATAAAGGCACATTATCTATAACTCGTTTACATTCAAACATTTGAACCATAGTTTAAAGAGGGACTGAATTAAACATTCAGTTATTGTTACTAATAAAGTTCAGAATCCCGATAACAATGTCGGTAGTTATTCTTGCAGGTATAAAAGGAAAACGCAAATTAAGGTATTAAATCCAGCGAAGCATGAATCAAGCTTTCTCTACAGTAAAACCTGCAGAATAATAGGTTCTTAAAGAGACTAGATTGCAATATAAATTTCTTATAGGTATGTGTACTTATGAACTACAGTTTATCTAATATATAAAATCTTGTGTCCCAGTGTTTGCTATCGCACTCCTCTGAAACAGCTCGACCGACTTTTATGTTTTTGTTTGTATTTTTGGTAGGTCTGAGAATAGGTCGTAGGCTATTTTTAGGTTCGATTGGTAGCCATCATATGGGATAAAAATCAAAAAACATAATATTATTCAGGATAAATCATAATCTTTAAATGTATAATTTGGTTTGTATTAATTTTATTAAGCATACTTTTCGATTTCTATTTCGCTGTGAACTCGGCACTTGCCTTCCAATCGGGAGGTCCGGGGTTCAAGACCACCATGTACCAATGTATTTTTCGTTTTTCGAATTTCATAATATGTACATTTTCTGACGCTCCACGGTGAAAGAAAACATCGTGAGACAACCTGCATACATCTGCGAAGAAATTCAAAGATGTATGTGAAGTCGACCAATCCGCACTAAGGCCTAATGGCCAATTTCACCAATCTTGTCTTAGCTTAGGATACTCTTAGGTGGCATGCTGTCACATTCTTTTCATTAAAAACAAAAAGCGACAGCATACTTTTTAGCAGTTTCCCAAGCTAAGCGAAACTGGCCATAACATAGGGTAGGCTCGAGCCCCTAGGTGGGGACGTATATGAGCTATTATGATGTAGCATACTTTAAAACGCATAACTTTACTACGGATAACTGTTAGACATAACTTAATAAAGCATAATAACTGTGAATTTTTCTCCATACGAGGATTACTAATTATTAAAAAAACTGGTGCTATTTGAAGCCTACTCCACGTAGTCTTGTCTGCCCTACCCTAGAGTACAATTCAGAACTGCGATGGCACGGAGAGGTGAGGCGACTCGCATGCTAAGCAGCAGGTTGCTATGAGCGGACCGCCGCGGCTGAGACTGGCCGGCAAGGCTGCTTATTTCACTAATTGCAAATAAGAACTTTATTTATAATAATAAAGTGATGACATATTTTCAATGTAAACTATTTCTCAATAATTAATATTCTATTTTTTATCAGTTTCTTTTTGAAATTATGGTATAATCTTTATTCCTTATTAATAATTATGGATTTTGTCTGTTATGCTTATTAAAAATGTATGTCTTTTAAATATTATACATTTGAATTTTATGACAAATATAAAATATGCCTGTTATTACTTATGCTTATTCAAATTATGCCTTTTCATGATTGTGCCTCACAAATTTCGGCCTCATAATATTATACTTTAAGAAGTTATCATATAAAGACTCTTGTCAAGTGACGATTATGGCAATTAATATTATGTGTTTTAATGAATAATCTATTTTTTATATCCCCAGATGATAAGAATTGCCCTGCCTAGATTTTTTTTGATTTGGCATCAAAAATACTTATAACCCTAAATTTTACTGGCGAAACATAGGTAGTTCGCGGGCACAGCTAGTAATATATATTATATGATAATATACTATAATGGAGACTTACAGAATGCATAGAACGCAAAAATTCGTCTATTCAACGCTACAACAAACTGATAACCGTTTCGAAGCTATCAAATAAACCAAACCTTTGAAATATTATTTTACATTTCAATGAGCACCAGAAACATTTGAAGGAAACAAATAGCTTGGAAGTGATAAACGAAACAATTTTAGAATTTCAGCTACAGCCAATTTCATTGCATTGTCATTTTCATGTCATCGTCCCTCACAATTAAAAGGAAAGATGACAACAAAATATTCATACAACAAACCCGCTGAATTTAATGAAAATGTGTTTCAGAGACGTGGACAGGTACAAATTTTGAAAATCAGAATCGAAAATAATTGACTTAAAATAAGGCAAACATTATTATTATTCTTGGAAATATATGAATACACGTTTTATTTGCAAGATATTTGATTACTATCTAATAATACTAACCAGATATATCTAAAGGTACAAACAGATATTTTCTCAGAAACTAGCATATACTAACCAAGATCGTAGGTACATCGTGTTTGTAAAATTGTGTGTGGTTGTAATTAATTTCATCGATATCTTGCGAGTAATTAATAGGGCTATAGACAGGCCTAATGGTTCCAGAAATTTGCGGACCACGCACAATTTATAAGGTAATTTACAAAGTAATCGTAAAAAGTTTTCGTTCTCTCATTTTACGTTAGATTTCACTGAAGCAATTAATGCTGGCTCAGTTCATTAGCGGTCTTCGCGATTCTTGTTTATTGGAGCAAGTATAGGAGCTGATAATCTATTCGCCAACTGATAAATCAATACTCATTCATTCGCTAGTGAATGACGTAAGAGAAACTTATTACAAAGAAAACATCACGGCTCTTGAAAAAATGAAGATGATATTTTTTTACCACAAGTGTTGACAATGAATACTTAATTTAATAATGTGAAGAATACGAAATGCTTTTTATTTCTGTTCGTCAGTGTTCAGAATTTTATATTACAAATATTGCAATATTAAATTCTGAACACTTTGTCGATTTTATTTTGATATTTAAAGATAACAAATTTTAAATATCACAATGACTTGTTGAAAACTTATTGTAATTTTTTTTTATTTCATATTTTTAATGAACTGTGTTTTGTTATTTCAAATTAAGACTAAAAGCTTAACAACGTATTTAGGATTGTATAGATAGTGTATTTTTCGGCATAATGTATATTAAGTATCGTCTTGTTCATTATAGCGACCGTGACAAGACACGACAATACCTTAGTTAGACAGGTAGGTAGCGGCACTTTATAACGAGGTGGTAAAAGCATGAGAGTCAAATGTTAATAATATAAAATAAATATTTTTGGTCTAATTCATTAGTTACTTATTATAAATACCAATTGGGTACTTTTTGGAAATAATCGTGTGAAAGAGATCCATAGTACTACCGATAAGAGGCAGTGGCATCACGTATGAGGATCCTACAATCCGGCTGATTTATCTTCCCGAGGCTGTTAAGAGGATTGTGAAGTAATCGTGCGCGGCGCGAGTAGGTATTTTCAAAAATGCTATCTGTTTCACATTGCTCGGCCTCCGGTCTGGCGTTTACACCACAAATACAACATGCGCAAATTTTCACGCACACTACGACACAGCAGCGCGCGACTCGGCCACGATACTCGGCGGGGCGGCCGGCGCGAGAGCTCGAGATTATTATTCTATCGTTCGTAATGTTTTGCGTTGCTTATATTTCTGACTCCCTTTCCGCTCGCAACTTCGCCATCGTTACTTTCATTTTTCGTGTGGGAATTTTATGTTTTCACACAGAAAAATAATTTTATAGCCTATATTACTCAGTGATAATGTAGCATTCTATTAGCCAAAGAATTTTTAAAATCAGTCTGGTAGTGTTTGAGTTTATTCATTACAAACAAAAATACAAACGTACTTAATCTTCTTTCTTCATAATATTTTAGTAGATGAGGTTCGGAATACAGAATTTGATTACATTTCGTAAATTATTTCTGTATTGAAATTTATTGTGAAGGCACTTATTTGGTATCCCTATAGGTAACTTATAGGATTGAGGGTGAGGACTTTTTGTTAGGAAAGTATTCCTATATTTACCTGTCTAAGGAAAATGCCATTTTTTAAGATGAGTGTTATACTGAATTAAAATAACTTGCATTTGAGATGTGAATCTTTTCTGAAAATAAAACATTAAACATATAATAATACTTTTACATACAAACTAAATAGGAACAGGGATACAAAAATAAAAAGTAATAATAAATAATAATAATATTTTTTTGATTGGGCTGGGCAGCTTTTGCAGACCTTGGCTTTGCTTTCAATATGAGCATTAGCATAAAACAGAAAGCGCGGATCTTCAACTAGTGTGTCCTACCAGTGCTTACTTATGGAGCCGAGATATGGATAACAACTAAGGCCATCGTCCACAAACTAGAGGTGGCACAAAGAGCAATGGACAGAAAATTGGTAGGAGTAACACTCCGGGACACGAAAACAAATAGTTGGTTCCGAAAACGGCGTCAGGTCTCGGACATTACACACCACGTAGCAAAGCTCAAGTGGCAATGGGCTGGACATATAGCCAGAAAGCCGGACTCGTGGTGCAGAACTATCTTAGAGTGGAGGCCATGGAACCGTAAAAGACCCAACGGGAGACCACAGATGCGGTAGAAGGACGACATCGTCAAGATGGTGGGCACAAACTGGATTAGAGTAGCTCAAAATAGAACGGAATGGAGAAAGTTGAAGGAGGCCATGGTAGAAGAAAAGGCTTAGATGATGAATAATATTTTTTAATAATTATATGATTATTTTTGTTGGTGATGTTCACCTCAATTTCTTTATTAATAAGCCAAACGTAACATTATCTGCAACTAGCTCCAT
Organism: Schoenobius gigantellus; assembly: GCA_963935595.1. Classification (NCBI taxonomy): domain Eukaryota; kingdom Metazoa; phylum Arthropoda; class Insecta; order Lepidoptera; family Crambidae; genus Schoenobius; species Schoenobius gigantellus. Next base: position 21,902,511 of record OZ012553.1, on the reverse strand, counting down.
CTCCATCCATCTTTGAAATTAGTCAGCAGCAAAACAAAAATAATGTGCGTCGGTGGAATCAGGGTTAACAACAGGGCTCTGTGACTGATCCCTCTATGAGTTTCCATAATTGATCCTCAAACCCAAGATTCCTCGAAAAGCCCGGAATACCAAAGGAAAAGGTGGCTAGATGACATTAAAAAAGTAGACTGGACTGACATCCACAATTAAAAAACGCAGGCGTTTTATTAAGTAAATAACTAGTTATACTAATAGTTTTAGAATTTATTTTTTTCCACCTCCGTGATCTAGTGGTTGAGGCCACCGGGTATTGATCGGGAGGTCCGGGTTCGATTCCCATTGGGGACAGAAGCTTTTCTGATCGGTTTGGTTGGTGGTAGGGCTTCTAAGCCCACCTGGCTAGCTACCACCGTCTTACCTAAGTTTGTCGCCATAATAACATGTTAATAGCATTGCTGTGTTCCGATATAAGGCCAAGAGCTTCCCTGTCGTATGAAAAAAAAACCTATTAGTAGGATTATATGTAATCAGGTGCTTTAAATTATATTGTTAAAATGAAAAAAAAACGTCAAAACCGTACGAAGGGTGCCTTCTCCAAATATATGCCTACCCTGCCTAACCTACATATATTATTTACTTTGTCGTTTGTATTTGTTATACATTCGTAGATTGCATAACGCGAGTACAAATAAAATAATATTGAAAATAACGCTACTTGCATCTATTTTGTTACACGTTTTTTAGCTGCTCCAACTTGGTTATACGAAAAATAGTTTGTGAGCAACTTAGAATACGATAACGAACATACAATGCATAACAAATACCTATCACAAGAAACAAAAAACGAATTTCTTTTGACTGTGTGTCTTTGTGGCACATATCTATTATAAAAAATAAAAACCGACTTCAAAAACACTGAAAAGTTAAAAATAATTATAAGAATAGGTACAGACAACATCACACTTTTATATTGAAGTCGGTGCCGGTAACTTTTCAGTGTTTTTGAAGTCGGTTTTTATTTTTTGGAAAATATTTTTTATTTTTAACTTTTTAGTGAATGAAGTCTTTTTAGTGAAAGAAACCCTAATATAATACCCTAGTATTAAATTAGGGTTTCCCTCGATTTTCATGGGATCTCATCATCACCATACTCTATCGAATACAAAAATAATTTTGAAAATCGGTCAACAATTGGCGGAGTAATTGCGTAACATATACACAAAACACGTTGGACACACGTAAATATTTAATGATTTTTCTCGATTTTTGTGGGATCCCATTATCAGATCCTAACTTTGATGACCATGGGACCAGCCTTGGAGTATCCTATCGAATACAAAAAGAATCATCAAAATCGGTTCATAAACGACGAAGGTATCCGCGAACAAACATAAAAAAAAGCATATAGGTATACGGTCGAATTGAGTAACCTCCTTTTTTCGAAGCCGGTTATCAAACAACTACATACTTACAATTTATTTTCTTATTTGATTTTGGGAATTTACAGTTAGTTAACAGGCTACAGGCTGCTTACCCTTAAATAAGGTTTGTATTGAAATAAGATCCTTAAAATAAAACACTAAAATCAATAAACGTATTCGAAAAGACATTTACTTTTTGATGTAGAAGGTATTTGTGTAGACTTGAGTAATACCTTTCAGTATTGATCGATATATCGATATTACTTTCTCCTCCCTAGTCGACAATAACTACGATAACATTATGTCACATCACTAGTAGATTATGCCCCATTATACCCCTGCCCCCGACCCGTATCGTGCGATAGAGAGAGTTGCAAGAACTGGTCGAAATTGCCTACAATTCCTGTTTGAAATATTGTTTCGGGCGATAACTGTTTTACCCCCCTAAACCTTTACGAAATTAGACACTTTTGGTCTCATTCTATTCAGTATACCTTAAACGATGTTTGTACGTTTTGCTTTTTTCGTAATTCAGTAAAATTTAGTCAAAAAAAGATAAAAATGCTCAAGGTAGTTTTTAAGTCTAAAATATAGATATTTAGATGCTAATAATTTATATTCTGAGCAATATTTCTTCAAAATCAAAACGTACAAACCTAGATCTTCATTATATCTACAACATTTCCAAAAATTATGAAAATTGGACTATGTTTAGTGGGAGAAAAGCGTTATCGCTTTTTGTATGAAAATTTACAGCCTCACAATCCTCTTAACATGATAAATTTATAAACGCTACGTAGTAGATTGGTCCGAAATGGCCAAAGATAGTGTTAGACGATGAAAATATAAAAATTTGTGTAAATACTGTATAGAATGTTTCTGAACGTTCTTGTGCTAATTTTTTGTATTTTGGTAAATATTCGATGATAGTGAGATGCGTATATAGGGAGGATACAAAGATTTGTTTATTACTGCAGGTTTTTAGGTATTTGTTCCAATGATTTGTCATGTAATATGTTTTACACAAAAAAATATTATAACGGCTTATACAATTTGAATAATATGCTTCTTCATCAGCTCCAGTGTCGAGACTGGTGACGATAATATTAGACGATGATCTTATTCATTTTAAAACGTGATTATTGGTTAGTGGTCAGGCAAATACTTTCAAATATCCTATATTGATAATTATTCAATGGCTAATTTATTAACAGCAATGTTTTCACTACAACATGTCAATTTGACAATAGCTCGCCATAACATACGAAATATTATATCAGCGAAAATAGAATAAATATCGGGAAGGTTTTTGAAGTTGTCGGAATGGACAGCTGTATCTCTCATTTTGAGGACAGGCCAGAAATGCTGGGCGGTTTTGTTTCCTTGTGTTGTTTTTGGAGCAGTGCATCTCGAACTGACAGTGAACTTGTCTACAGGCTGTTTTCTGGTGGCTTTTAGGCGTTTTATTGCAAGAAGCGGGAGTTCATGATATTTATTAAGATAACAAAACGAATTTTGTTAGTGCGAATAATTAATTCAAAAATTTAAATAAGACTGTTTGAGACGTCGAAATTTATCTGGAATATTGAGTGAAGATTTATCGTTCCTAGCGCCCTCTGGTGGGAACGCTGATAAGATGTCCTAAAGGTTTATTTCGCAGAATCATCATATGTAGAATTGTGATGTACCCATCGTCACACTGAACCTTTGCATGATCTTTCATCAAATGTTGTTCATGATTTTGATAAAATTGACAGTAATAGTTTGAAATTACCTATCAATTAATTAAAACAATTACGAAGCAATTTACGAGAGCGTTTAAGAAAGGAATATTTAGGTTTATAAGTACAGCGACAGACAATTTCCTCCAAAGGTCTAATGAATTACGTACAAAATTGAGACAGGCGGAAGAAACAGTAAAAATCAGCAGAATAGCGTTAATATGACTAAAAGAAAACTTTTTTAGACGAGTAGCATTTGTATCGAGCAGGAAGGTCGACATTTTGAAGACTTTTTGTAGTTATTGATAAATAATCTATAAAAATTACATTTTGTTTCATTCAGCTCGCCCTTCAAAATGATTTTTTGGATTTATTATGTTTTGGGTTTTGATCAATTTTGAAGAATCACACCGTAGGTAGAGAGAGCTAAATGAATCTTCCAAAAATTAAACTTCTCAATGTCTAAATCTTAACTTTTCTGCAGTCATTTTTGATTAGTTAACAAACTAATTACCCTCAAGAATGATAAAATGACAAAAATGGCTAATATTAAGAATTTTTCACCTCGCGCTCTTTGAAGGCTGATTTTAGCGAAAGTGGCGAATTAAGTGCTACTTTTTTTAATGATTATGAAAGCCGACAGTCTGGCAAAGTTTTTAGACCTAATTAGGAATCACCTGTTAGGGTTTTTAATTCAAAGTTAAAATTTTAAGTCATAATTTACTAAAAGTCAATTTTTAAATTTGTTCTAACATTTTCATAACTTTCATGAAAGGTACAAAACTGATTATTTTAATCATAAAATTCTAACTGATTGAGATTCAGTTGCAAAAACAATATCTCAAAAAAGTCTCAATTTTTTAAGCTGTTCAGGTCGTAAATTCTCAAAAGTTCAGTAAAAAATTCATAACTCGAAAGCTACAGAAAAACGCGGAACATACATGAGGGTGATTCGGATAGCCCAAGAGGTGCTCAATCTCTGGACTTCCGCTTGACATTATTTTTTGGGACACCCGGTATTACAGCGCATATTAAGAAAAATCTAAAAACCGTAAAAATGTAATAAGTTAGGAATAAGTATGCACAGAACCCTCGGTACGTCGTAAAAAATGAAAAATCAAACAAAAGCAATATATGAAAATCAACCAAGAAAACTTTCATCGTACAAAGTGAACCACGCTGCAGTTACGCCGGTAAGAATTAGACTGAGCTCAACTATAATATCAAAAGGTATACGTCACTTTTACGCAACGCTGGTCGTGATATTGTGCGACGTCAACATCGTACGACCCCGTATATGTATCTACTCCTAACTAGCTCGCAAACGAGCGTGCAGATAAATGACTTACAGCACCGTGCCACATTTCCCCCTCACTAGTACGAGTAACGTCGTTCATATAATACGAGTACCTACCAGAACAGGGCCGGATTAAGATAATTATTTAATTTAATTTTTTCATACTGTCCCTACCTGTATTTATATAGTGCTTATGTATACGAGTATAATAAGGTACTTATATCCTTAGAAATCGAGACAAAAAAACCGTAAAAGTATTTTTGTGGATTCCACATGTCAGTGTTTCTTATTAAATAATTCAGTATTTTATTTGAAATATCAATAATAGTTCCCACTTCATCAAATAGCCCGTTGCGATCTTATTTCAACTTAATTCTTGATAACCCGCCCAACTCGACTCATTTCTTGTCATACTCATTGCCATCCTTATTATTCCCGGTTATGGAACTCTCTTCCTATAGAGGGAAGACTACTCTCATCCGAGAGTATTCGGAGTGCACGCACGAGAGTCTGTCATGCAAGAAAGTTTGTAGACACTTCCTATTATTGAATCCTTAGTTGCTTTGGTCACACTGATTTCGTTGGCCTAGCACCAATATATTCCTCATTCCAGTTTCTACAGCCTTCCCCCTATTAAATCTCATCTTTGTGCATATTTCCCACTCCCAAGGTTGCATGGAAGTGATTGCTCTTTAGCAAAAAGACCGCTTATTGTAACATTTCTTTTGTTATTTTCTGTTGTACTTTATCTTTGTGTATAATAAAGAGGTTTATTATTATCATTATTAATACTGATTCGATCAAGTGTAGTTAAGCGATTAACAAAGTGTCGTTTTAATAGTTTTGAATTGTTTTGAAAATATCCGTTTGGTTACGCATTTAATACCGCTGTGTCGCTGCTCCCTTTCTTCTCGTAGATGTCGTAACTGTAGTTACATCTCTGCGAAGAAATAGAAAACTCTAAACAAATCCCTTTTTTGAGGAGGGGGAATTTGTTACGATGCTAAGGGGCTTAGTTAACTAAGCCGACCTCATGTCCAGCTTAACCACTCACCAAAACATCTCCGCCCCGATAGAGGCACGATCGGGATCAGTCACTGAGCGGAACGCACCCTCTGGCGACAGGCCCAGCAGTATAACAAGCTGGGACTTGGCCTAGGGAGGGTCACTAGGTTTACTCATTTGTGAATCCCCAGATGGGCAATCAGGTTAGCGCTATAATATCTCCCAGTCAGATGTCAGTCTGACTGGGCTAACCCCTCTTCAAGTGCCTCCTTCCACCCAGCCGTCTGTTGCGGAGCGAGGCTGCAAGAGGGTCTTCTTCCCGTACTCGCTCCGCAGCCTCCTTCTGCGAGATAACGTCTTCGCAGAAGAAAGTGAGAGCCCCATACCCACGCGCAGGTCGCCATCTCTTTAATGACGTCGGCTATATTGTGACACTGCCCTACACCTAACCAACCCGACTAGCCAGCGTGATATCTTAGTTTTTGGAGAAACCCATGCCCACAAATTTAATCATCTGGGAAGTAGATATGTGTCTATAAGCTAATACTAGTTCAAAATGTATTGGTCATTCATTAGTATTTCAAAAATAGTTCTAAAAAGTATGTTTGTATTAAAACACTATTATTATTATTATTATTATTGTTGCAAGGGCTTTCGCCTTGTAGGCCTTGTTCACCTCGACGTAGAAGATCTATTGTGAATTATAGCGCCGTTAAAGTATCTCCTTCAAGCCCAAACCCTCTATGAAGCCGAGGATTTTTTGGTGGGGAGATTTTATATTTCATCTGGTCTCATGATATGTTTTCCCAGATGAAGGCTACGTCGATGAATCAGTGGGCTGCAGTCACACAGAAGGTGATTGGATGTTTCACGCTCCTGGTTGCAGAATTTGCAGATGTCGTTGTCCTTAACCTTGAGGTTGAACATGTGTCTATTCAGGCCGCAATGTCCAGTTAGGGTTCTTACGACTGCACTGATTTTTCCTGTTAAGCTGTAAGGTTGGCTGTAGCGTCCGTCCCTGTATACCCTCGGATCGCATCTCTCTTCTGTTGGTATATACGAGTAAGTCAATGTGTACTTATTAGTCTTTTGTAGCCAGTATTGCGTTGATAAGCCAATTTGAAATTAAGGATATCTTTCTATACAAGAAACAAAACTGCCATCAACAAGAAAATTCCACGCAATATTATTTATCATTTAATACGAGCATTAGACTGAGTCGAATAGAGCGGAAATTAAATTGATTCAATTTGAGTTTAAAAAAGCAGGTACCTATACTTTTACCAATATTTAATATACCGAACATAAGCTGGTACAAAAACAGAGATTACGGATTAAGCAATGTCCTTTATTGCGAACCCCTTATTTTCCTGGCAATGATATTTGGTTATTTAAAATTGTACAAGCTCAATATTCTATTCTGTTTATTAATTATGTTCAATTCAAATTCAAATATTTTTTTAGTATTTTTTTAAATCGTTTACTGGTAACGCTCTTGTCTGTGGTACTCGTGCTGTCAGTGACGTTACTGTGACGTAAATATTTCCCATTTTCAATATTCTGAGTGGGGTTAAGTTATGTTGGGTTTCTGAAAGTCCTTATTATTTTCCCATGTAAACACACTTAATCGACAGACTTGTACCTCTAAACAATAAACAAATCAAATGTACAAAATTTAGGTATTGTGCAGCATATTAACAAATTACATACACGCAACCTTTTTATTAGCACCTTCATCCGAAACTAGATGTTTTACCATTATCAGGTTATCATAAACACAATATACCTACCTAGTTTCACAGTTAAGTGCGTAATAGACTTAACATCTTTGTTGATGTCAATTTGCTCGTGTTCAAAATAGTTTGACCTCGCGGCGTAACACGTGTAGTAATTGACATAATAGTACTGTGTAGGATTGGGGCAGAGTACAATCAAGTGAAAAGGTACCTAATTGTGCTCAAGATTATTGACAAATAAATTTGCGGTCTTCTAAAATATATCGGCATAATAATATTAGTGAACTATTTTCTTACTGGCGCAGGCAAAATCAAGCTTCCTGTTCTTCTTCACGCGACGTTAAGAGACGATAGGTCCAAGTTCGAGCTTTACCTGATTTTTTAACACAACTCGCCCCTCTTAACCAGGTAACCTCTCAACCAACTCATACTATAGAGGAGGTAACGGTTATTATATTCCTCCTTTTTCCTACATAAACAATTTTTTACCGAAAAATGTTATTACTGCTCGTAAATATTATAATAATACGCAAAACCACATCAAAAGCCGGAGCGATGAGTGGAAATTCTTATTCCCTGTTAACCTAAAGGCTAGCCTCGCAGTTCAATGGACATAATATTAAATCTACGCGAGGATTTGCTCCTTTATGGCACATACTTGTACATATAGATTGGCTGTAGGCATATAATATGAAAGTGATTTGGCATTTTCGTATGGAAGATATTTCGAAGGAAGCTGCAAATGGCACATTTTTGCGAATCTAAAAGCGAGGACACGTGCTTAATACAGATTTTATAGTGATTACAAAACATTATCACGGTGGAACAAAATAAATAGGTTTTTGTATTTTTTAATCTAGACGAAGGTTTTAAAATGATGCACTGCACTACACGTCAAATAAAAGAGTTAAGTAATAGGGTAATTGTATGAAGATCATCATCACAACTCATATACGTGTCCCCACCGAGGGTCTCGAGCCTACCCTATGTTAGGACGAATGGCTAATGACGATCCCGATTGTGTCTCTACGGAGGTAGAAGTATCTGGAGGGGTTTTAGCCGAGTATGGGGTCTTCTACCCGAGTCCGGCATATCCTTGGGGTGGCGTCGTCAGTCGGCTCCTTGTCGAATCCGTAAAAAGGATAACCCCTCCTTTAAAAAAGGGGTGATTAAGCCTTAGTCGGTGGCCCAGTACGGATTGGTCGACTTCACATACACCATTGAATTTCTTCGCAGATGTAGGCAGGTTGCCTCACGATGTTTTCCTTCACCGTAGGAGCGTCAGGCAAATGTACATATGAAAATCTAAAAACGAAAAACACATTGGAACATGGCAGGATCGATCGCGGGCCTCCCGATTCTACTCCGGGCACAGTCCAGTGCCGAGGCCACAGCGCCACCGACGCTGTATGAAAATACATTTTATTAAATTTGGTTATATTCCGCCGCTCAGATTTTTTTTACTGATACAATGAAATGATGTTTCATAAAACAGGGTCAATTCGCATTAAATCATAGTTTTTTTCAGTTTAACTATGTTTTATGGATAACTCACGCTTGATCACAAGAAAATATAATGCCAAAGTTCTTTCATTAAACAAAGAAATTACTGGCTCCTAAAAAAATTGCTGGATCTTTCACAGTTTAAAATTTTGTCATACAGTCCCACTTAAAAAAGCACTCTCTATATATCTATACTATGTCTCTGGAAGGTCATAATTATGCTTTTGCGGTAGAGCTCTAGTGGTCTTAAGAAATTGTGCAAAAGTATTTGGTTTATAGCTATGCGAAGAAGTTTTTTACCATTATAATAAATGTGCGAATCTCCCCAAATCCAAATAAAAAATATTGGACGTCAAACTATAAAGCAAATGCTACTTTTTAAGATTTGGAATGTTAGAGCTTATTGTGTCAAAAAAGTTTCACACTAAAACCTCACACTATACAGGTTTAATTTAAATTCAATGTGGCCGGCACGTTAAAACTGTAATTTCATATTTAGGCTTTAACAAGTAAACGTTATTAAGGTATATCTTATTTTAGGTAATAATGCATAAATATTGTATAAATATTAATATGCATAAATATTGGTTGACGAAAAAAGCTCCAAGCTATCGCCAACCAAAAATAGTGGCCATTCTCGTACAATAATAATACAAGACTAAAACGAGATAGCAAGAGTTCTGTCAGAACAATATTTGTGTTATTGTTTGCACGTCTGATAAGTTTTACCTACGTGGGTACACATAAATCAATTAGGTGTGGCTTTCAGACCGCGGAGCTCCGATAACATTTTTCGCCATCTCGAAACATTCGGCATTTTTTTGTTCTCCTGCTAACGAATGAAGCTAAATAAATAAAAATAGTATTGACAACACTTAAGCCTTTTCTGTCAACGTTCTACTAAACGATTTAACCTTTTACGTGGCATAACATAGCAATATTACTGAGTTAAAATCAACGCGATATTTTACGGAGCCCTTACAAAATTTTGTGCGACCTCTCAATAATACGTTTCCTTCCAGGAAGTAAAATTGAACCATTTATTTTATTTGCTCGAGATGCATGCTTATTGGGCAGAACTGAGCGACAGCTTCAGCGTATTCAGAATGCGTGTGCGTGTTTCTGTTTCTCAATCCCACCCAGAGCACATATCACGCCTTTTCTAAACCATTCTAATCTCCTTAAGATGAACTCGCGTAGAATGCTTCACTTTGCTACCATGTTGTTTGACATCGTACACACAGGTTCACCTGAATACTTGTACTCAAAGATTGAATGGGCTAAGGATATAAGCCCTTACCATACTAGGGCTGCCATATACATGATCTTAATTCCTAGACACAGGACAGCTGCATTCCGAGGGTCTTTTAAATACGCCGCCTCAAAGTGTTGGAATAACTTGCCGCCACCCATTCGCACTCTGAAAATACGTTACACTTTTAATAAAGTTTTAAAGAGATATCTTTTAGAGTTGCAACAGATTTCTTGATTATAATATGACGAATCCTCTAACCTTTATTATGTGGAACACTTAGCGACGGCGGTGGAAATGATCTTATTTTGGTTTATCTTTCTTATTGTTAACGCCCAATATGTGAAAACATTGTAAGTACAATTACAGTACTTTCGTTTTGTTGTGTAAGAATTGAATGCACGTAATTAACCATGATAAACCTATAACTCTATAAATATCAAACAAAATGATTATGTTAATCACAGACTAATTGTATAAAGAGAACAAATGTGAAAATTTTTTCGTGATTTTTATTTTTTTTATTTTTATAGAAGCAATGGCAACTTGACTTGGCCATCTTTTTTTTGGTGATGTTGGCCCACAGACGTATAAATTATACGGCTGTGTGTTGGCCGGGTATTGTGTGAAAGTAATCCTGTGCTAGATGTCACTGCTGTGCTCAGCAGAATACCAGTGTAGCAGGCCCGTCGCTTGCTGCTTATACTGAGCTGAGCATAGTTTTGGCATCACACGACGACTAACACCAAAATAATTTTTGTACCTATTTCTTGTATTGTTTTCTGTTTATTTTTTGTGTTTTTGTCGTGTGGTGGCAAAATAAAAATTTTTCTTTCTTTCTTTTCTTTCTTTCATGCATGGAAATCACGTTTCAATTAATGTTTATCGAACAATACACGCAAATAGTATTTTTGCTTCAATATGCATATATGGTAGGTATGTCAGATTTGCTCACATTTTCATTACAAGCTTTTATATAACTTGCAATGTAACTATGTTTGTTTGGGTGGAATTTTGCAACTCAATTTTGAAACAGATTGCTTCAGCCGATTGAGCTGAAATTTTGACAATGCATGGTCAGCTGTATGACGTCATTCTAAATCCAACATGGCGGAATACCCAAGATTGCAGATTAATTATATTTAATGCACTCCTACTATGCAAAAAAATTACATCACATAGTTTTGTATTTTTGTACAAACCCAAAAGAAAGCACGTCAAGCCCTTTCATTATAATTATCAAAAAATAAAATTACATTATTAAAAAATCCAAGATGGCCGCCATTAAAAAGTGGCGGAATACATATTTTTGTACAACTCTCTCCAATATGGGTATCAAATCTACGGGCTTGACTTGTAAAATTACTATATTTTACCATTAAAAAATGCTAGATAGCCGCGTATACAAAATGATAAAATATAAAACAATTAGGTAATAGTAAAATAATATTTTTAAAAACAAGTTATTAATTTATTACCATTAATATCATAATTTTCCTTGGCCAACATAATTTTCCATATACGAGTAACATTATCGTCCACAAAACACGACTTATTTGTATTAAATCAATGCTTCAATATAAATCGTTTTACATGTAGCAAAACATTGGAAATAGTAGGTCACTAACTCCTGGTATTCCCCGGACAGTTCCTACCCTGAAGAAAGGTCTGCATGCCAATTATGGATCTTTCATCGTAAGACATGGTATAAATTTGATAAAAAGAAATCATGAAATGCTGCATTTCGTATTACCGATCTCCAATAATATCATCGCTATGGCATAACTTCAATGATGTCATCATTAAATAATGAACAAATGAGTAAAAATCTGACCGGAAATCGTATTTTTCGTTTTGCAGTATGAGATCATTTGCAAAACCATGAGATCGGTAATAGGCCCCCTGACCTAGCTAGATAGAGACAAATCTTTGCAAACAAAATCATTTCCAAAAGTAGACAACCCCTGCTATTCTAGAGAACATGTCCCGACTTGCGGAGAGATTCCATATAACCACAAAATCTTCACAAAAATAGTTTTATGTAACTCAACCCTGTTTCAAATGATCCGGGGTACAAACAAGAGGTGAAGTAGTCTACACATTCCTCGCAATACAGGTTAATTCCGAGCTCGACGGTAGGTGACAAGTAAATTTAATTTGTGCTGAATTATATTGTAGAAAGGGGTTAGTAAGGAGAGTTACTTTTTTATTATTATTCTTTATGTATGATTTGTATAGAAAGGCAGACTTAATACAGTGGGCATTCTTTGCCATTTGGCCGTAGGGTGATTCAGAGCGACTTGAGGCAGATGATTAAGGAATTATAAAACACTGAAAAGTTAAACATTATATAAGAATAGGTACAGACAACATCACATTTCTATATTGAAGTCGGTGCTTAAATTTAGAAATGTGATGTTGTCTGTTACTGTACCTGTTCTTATATTATTTTTAACTTTTAAGTGTTTTTTTTAAATTGGTTTTTATTTTTAGTATTTTTTTTATCATTTTAGTAATTTAATACTAAAATGATAAAAAAATGGACATAAAGTAAACGAATTGCCTTTACTATAATGTTCCTTAAGATTTCTTTTCTTTATTAAGTAGTAAATAATTCAAATTGTACTCAACTAAAAAGCCACGTCCTGGCAATTAGATGCTTATTAGATGCGATTTTGTTCTTGGGACCCGTCGTTCTATTGAACGTGCCTATAAAATTCAGGGTTTCCCTCGATATTCCTGGGATACCATCATCGGATCCTGACTTTGGTAACAAATGGACCACCGCAGGAGTATACTCTACGAATACAAAAAGAATGTTGGAAATCGGTCTATAATTGGCAGTAATCGCGTAACATACACACAAAAAAACATACGGATCGAATTGAGAACCTTTTTTGAAGTCGGTTAAAAATAATATGTAATGATTTTCATTTATTCCTGCTACTACTTTTCACATTGACTGCTATAATTCATACCCTTTTTTTTCGAGGGGAATGCGTGACCACACCCTACTTGCCGTTGGCTAGACGACGAGCGTGTGTGGGGCTCCCCCAGCAGGATGCCGGGCCTACCCACTAAACTGGCCTGGCCACGACCAGGCTCGGGAGCGAGAGGTCTCCGCCTCCCAGCGCAGCGTTGAGTTCGCTGCGCTGTTGTCGCCAGGCCGGTGTGCTCGGCAGTGTTGTCGGGAGCGTCGCAGTGATGACACTGCCACAGAGTACTTTAAGTATTGGACACTGCGGCGTTTCCTCCCGACGCGCGACCCGGTGCAGATAGTCACCGAAACGACCATATCCGATCAGTAATTGCACCATGCGGAACATATAATAATTCATACCCTGTGAAATTTCAGATCATTCGCATTTCATTAATGATGTCGCAAATTTTCACATGAATATTTTAAAAACTGATCAAGAATGAGGCTATGTTCATTATTCGAAGAACGTACACAAAATATAGCACACGTATACGCAGCGCTAAGACGTAGCGTGAAAATCAAACCACTAATAGGTAACACTTCATGTAAGTAGCAAAATAAAAATCATTCATTTTGATGAATGATTGCTAATTTGCTTAACAGTAAATAATATTTCTTACTTAATACAAACAGAGAGTAAGTGTGACTTAACATAACTGCGAAATAAAAATCATTGTCTGTGAAATTTCACACGTGAAAACATAAAAAATTGATGGTTTCATTAAATGAAAAGTAGCGATCATGTCCATACTAGAAGAAAGTAAGCTGCAACATACGAGTATGTATGTCGGTATCCTAAATCTGTGATCGCACGTTTATTTTCAAAACAAAAGCTTTTATTGTAAAGTTTCGATAGCCGCCCAATTCAGAACTACCCTACTTAATCAAATCAGTCATACTTGATTTAATCCCAAATTTCAGTCACGTAGGTACACTCTGATTGAATTCGGCATCTAACAATCCTATTGTTTATGAGCATGCGATCTCCAGATTAAGTATTCCTTTTGTCATTTAGATGGGCATTGTGCGAAAGGAAGAATATAAGTCAATCCACGAGCATTTCCAATTTAAATATCTGACGACCGCGCTCAATTTTGTGTAGGAAACAGATTTACATCATCGCCGACAATAACTTATTTACAGCACCGTAAAACGAAACTCTATTTGTCAAGCTATAGACGAATGAAAATGCAATAAAACTCCAATTAGAAGACAGCTCTTCCATTTTTTTAAACTTGTTATTTAGAACCGTTTCGAATTACATCTTAAGCTCGTTGAAATATATAATGAACCAACTGTTCTTTACCCGCAAGGCCCGAATTACCGGTCCCGTGAAAACTTCAGTAAAAAATCAGTAGCTCCTGAAAATTTGACTCCCGACTGAAATGTAATCTGTATTATTGCTAGGTCTAGTCGTGAGATTTTCATATTAATTTAAATTCCATATAATTATATTCTTCATCCCTGTGCAGCGTCGGTCGACATGTTCTGATTGCGACAAGTCAACATGGCAATTTAATTAACATTTTAAACACAACTACAAACAACTATGTGAGCGAAATCTAAGTCGATAGAAGCGTTCAATGCGGACTCGTCATCATCATCACAGCTCATACGCGTCCCCACCGAGGGGCACGACCTTACCCTCACTAGTAATGTTATGACGATTAGGCCTTAGTCAAATCACGCTGACCCATTGCGGAATGCGGACCCGTGCCGCACTCAAACTAAGATGGCGGCTGCACCATATTATTCGCATGAGTGCGGATGGGCGTCTCTCATCCACACCTAACCTCATTACCCAATTGCCACGTTGACCTGTCGAGTACTTTACATTGTATCCAAAGCAACACCCGTTCGCAATTTAGACCTGACGTTACTACATATTTAGTGTTACTATACTGATTTTAGTGATACACCGGCATACTAACTGGATTTCCATCTTTCAGCCTGAGAGCCAACCCACACATAGTTTAAATTTTAATTTTCGATAAATATTTACTTTTTTTAATATTGAGTACTTTGCAGTGAGTACTTTGCATTTTCTTTTTGAAGTGAGAACTTCTTTAGCGGCGTTGTACACTTTTTTTGTAATGGGTAAAAAATGATAAACTCGCGTCAGGACACGTGACACTAATCGAAAATTCGTAAGACCAATTAAAATTGAAATGGCCGCAGGAACTGTCGAGGTGCGGTGAGGGGTCCACGTAAGCCGGCCGAAAACAATAGCGGCTGTCAAAAGTACTGGAAGTCACACGTCACTTGAGACAGTTTTAATCAATTTATTTACTTTGTTAGGAAAAACCTAAATTGTGCTTTTATTTGATTTTGTTGTAAATATTAATTAGGTAAGTTAGTATAAATTAAATATTATTTATTTGTTATAAAATTACGTTTTTAAGTAGTATATTAATATCTGTTTTGATCATATTTTTAATTTAATTGTAAATATTTTGATTCATTATTACTAGTTATATAATTATGTACGCACAACGTTACAACAGGAAGTTGATTTTTCTGAGGGATAAACTTTTTAATGTAATATAAATTGTCATGTTTGTGTACGATAGCGCAATAAATAAATATTGTATTCTACCACATAAAAGATAGTACTTTTATTCTGATAATTAAAGCAATTCGTGCAAAATTATTCCATAATCATTCCAAAATATCCAAAACGCACAACGTTAATACTTAAGTTTTCACTTCTGCCGGCACTCCCGGAGTGCAACCCGTAATTTTTTTCTTCAACATGACGTCAACGCGGTTTGTTGAGGACACGGGTTCGAATCTTGTCCCAGTAAAAAAATTTTTTGTATTGATTATCAAATTTTCATACTAACCTTTTCCAAGGTAAAGGTGGCAAACACAGAGTTTTATAATAATCTGCTTTTACATTCGCTATGATAATATTTTTAAACACCGCATCGCAGAAAATTATTTTTTTTCGATTTAGATAATAAATTGTATGCAGCTGCCACATCATCATCACAGCTCATATACGTCCCCACCGAGGGACACGAGCTTACCCTAACTAGTTAGGGCGATTAAGCCTTAGTCAATCCACGCTGCCCCAGTGCGGATTGGTTGACTTCTCATACACCTTTGAATTACTTCGCAGGTGTATGCAGGTTTCCTCACGATGTTTTCCTTCACCGTAGGAGCGTCAGATAAATGTACATATGAAATTCGTGAAACGAAAAACACATTGGTACATGGCAGGATCGATCGCGGGCCTCCCGATTCTACTCGGCGTACAGACCAGAGCCGAGGCCACAGCGCCACCGACGCTCTACATCGCTTCGCATCGCATCGCTCTATATGCTGCCACATCGCTATAATATAAATAACTTAAGTGAACATAAATTGAGAAAGTTCAATCGTTTCCGTGAAAGTATTTCTAGGTCCTAATTGCTAACACTCCAAAACAGGGTACCTCTATTTTTCCCCGCAAACAATTTACCACGAGAACGTGTAAATTTGGAAATAGGGCTGAGGGCGACAAAGGTCGCGCAGCCCGGAAAGTAATAAAAAGTTTTGGGCACTCGAATAACAGGCTGTCATCGCTATACTCTACCTATAACTATGACTTGATAAGTTGGAATTGAGCCGTTATATTCTAGAAATCGTACTGAAACTCGTAAAAAAGTAATACATTAGCTTTACTAGATCGATGGTGAAAATGGATATGATAACCGCTCGAAATAAAAGTGACGAAGAAAAAGCAGACGTACATTTACATTTCAAATAGAGGTCACGGAGCGAATACTACGAATATTTATAAAATTCCTTTGTTCTTTATTTTCTCGCAAACAAAACAAAAAAGGTCAACACGCCGTTTCGTTCATATTCTTTGAAACAATAAAGCTTTTATTGTAATACTAATCTCTGCCGGCAACATTGTCCACGTGGACTTTGGGATTGAGCTTTCTCCGTTATGAAAAGTATTGGAGATGCTAATCCAAGTATTACACTCTCCGTGTGAATATTCGCCTAAATCTAATGTGTTGCGAGATTAACGAAAAAATATATTTTTCCTTTTATATTGAAGTCCTTTAAAAATAAAGTCCAAAATCACTTCCAATTCTTAAATACTTAGCTAGTCTTAGATAGATCAGTACATCATTGTCCATCATCATCATCAACAGCTCATATACGTCCCCACCGAGGGGCTCGAGCCTACCCTAAACTAGGGCTATTAGGCCTTAGTCAACCACGCTGGCCAAGTGCGGGTTGGTCGACTTCACACACAAACTGTAAAGAAATTCTTTCTTCACAGTGTGTGCAGGTTTACTCACGATGTTTTCCTTCACCGTAAAAGCGTCGAATAAACGTACATATAAATTCAAAATTTGAACCACATTGGTACGTGGCGGGGTTCGAACCGCTACCTCCCGATTGGAAGGCGACAGCCTTACGCACTACGCCATCGACGCTTCTTCTTTGTCCACAATTATTTAATTCTGCACCCATCCCGAAATTCCTTTATATGTTTCCCTCGTCCAAGGATACCTGGAAGAGATTGGTTATCAGCAATAAGGCCGCCGTTGTCTTTCATCTGTGTTATGATTTTGAATGTTCTATCTGTATATATTTGTGTGCAATGAAGTGTTTTATTATTGATATTATATTTTTGACTATAACACAGATAGATAAGCTTAATTATTATCCATTTGAGCTTACGTATCCATGAGAATGTTTAAAGTAGGTATGACAGAAGCTTACTGTAGCAACTCTGTGAAATTAATCTCGTGCCAGGAAGAAAAACTAGAATTGAAGGCGTATACCGTATCCGTCTGGTCAGCATGTTGTTTATTGCCTCCTTTTACGAGAGAAACCCATACTGGAAAAAGAAAAAATTTATGTCCGTATAAAAAACGTTCTCGCCGTTGAGCTAGCACTCACATTGAGTAGGTGTTCTAATTTAATAAACCGTATTTACGTTCGGGTTTGAGCTCCAAATTTCACGTCAGCTAGTAACTTGATATTATTCATAATGCTTTATCCACATTTTCACTTATACTTATAACACTCACAATTTATTGTGACCTTGGTAAACGTAAGAGATTTATTATTGTTGAGACTTTCATTACTTTATCCTAGCACGGCTTCTCGTGCCTATCCTGAGTACTACCACAGAATAAATAATGATACTAAAGTAGTACTACCTAGTTTATACGAACGCTTTTACTGTTATTCAGCTTGTAGTGTATCTTAGGTTAAGTTAGTGTATAATTTAGTTGCCAAATAAAATTATTATTATTTATGATTAAAAAGAGTGAATGCATTTATATGTCATCTACATGGCATTTCGCGCGCCGCGCAACTTTAGGTCCTCCCGTATGGGGATTGCCCAATGCAGGACAATAATCCTTTGTTGTAAAGACGGTCAGACCGTATCAAGCCGGGTTGACAAGATCTGGCCTAGTTCACATTGAGTCTCCGTTGCTCAAAATAGACGTCAAGGTTGGCTTATAGTTGCTACCAATGTAAGCCACATTTGCGGATTGTGCGGGGAAGTCCCAGATACGCCAATGCACAAAAGCATTCCGCCTCTTAGAAAAAGAATATTCTCATAATAGATGGTTAAGTTTGCCGGTCCTTTATACGTGCACTGTCCCCGTGAAAGTAAGGAGCGCACACTGTACTACGAATGCTGGGCACGAAACTTTGAGTATTGATTAAGAGCTTCTCTTAACCAACTCAGGATCAAACATAGGTACCTTAAACTTAGAATTCAATTCCAACGCTGAATATTGCCATCAATATAGAGTTAATTTATTTAGAATCTATCATTATTATATAAAAAAAGGTTCACATTTTTTTTTGTTATCAGGTAGTGTTTACAAAAAGGTTTTATGAATGACAAAGACTCTCGAATCTTCAATTGATGCTTAGAAATCGAAAATTGAAAACCAACTTTGCAAGAATTCTTTAGCATCAAAATAATTTTACATCTCTCATGTTCGGTAAGTAGGTCCTTATTACCCCCAAATGGGGCTTGTAGGTGACCAATTAGCGCTCTAGGGTAATAATGTAGCTAGAAAAGCCCTAGGGCTGTAAGTAATTTATTGCCAGTATGATGGTTAGATGTACGCGAACTTTTTGAAATAGTGAAGTGTTTTTAAATTACTTACCACCCTAGTGCTTTCCAAGCTACATTATTACCCTAGAGCGCTGATTGGTCACCTACAAGCCCCATTTGGGGGTAATAAGGACCTACTTACCTCACAATCGAGATGTAAAGCAGAGTAGTTAGCTCGGGTGTAAGCACCAATTATCTCGGGCTGCAATTGATGCCTTACAGCCCTTAGCTACTAATCTACTATAGTAGCAATCAATAGGTCTGAGAATAAGTCGTAGGCTATTTTTTACACCCCTAGGCGATAAAAGTGGCCCTCTCCAAATTTTTTTGGTACAATTATTTATTTCTATAGTACGCGAAACATAGATAGTAATTCCATAATAACGAAATATTGTTGATGATTACATCAAAACTATTAAGTTTTGGCGTAAGTAATTGTAAATTTATTCTGAGATTTAGTAAATTTAGCAAAAAAAATGTAAAACCCATAAAAAATTGAAAATTAGCAATGCAGGGTGTTTGACTACATGATCGCTTTGAATATTTAGTAGTTACAGAGTTTCTTTGTCAAAGTATCAAAGGCTCCGGTCTTCTGTGTCGAGAGTGTCAAACGGACTACAGTATCTAAAGGACTACTGTCCCATTTCGACTAGTCCTAATTTGACTAATATGCTATATTACCTAGTGGTTCTCTTTGTCTAGTGAGTATGCACAAAAATGGCTGTCATAAATGATTGATCTCATATTTTTTTTTTTTTTTTTTTATGGATGGCCCGGCAAATGACCTCCTCCCGCCTGATGTTAAGCGGTGAAAGAGGCCCAAATGAGTTGACAGATAGAGTAGGGACGACATCCACTCTCCTACCTGCCCGCCCCTTGCCGGCCCAAAAGATGCTTTTTCACGCCTCTTTTGAAGGAACCCATGTTGTAGGATGGAGGAAACACGTGCGCAGGTAGAGAATTCCAAGTGTGGGATGAACGACAGAAGAAGGAATCTTGGAATTTCTTGGTACGGTGTGAAAAGGAGGACACAGTGTACGGATGACTCCGAAGGCCCTTACGCGTGTTTCTGTTAAGGAATGGAGAGGGAGGGATAAGGTTAAAGAGCTCCTCAGAGCATTCCCCATGGAACATTCGGTAAAAGGCGCTAAGAGAGGCGATGTCACGACGAAGTTGTAGAGGCTCGAGGGTGTTAGTTGCCTCTACATCGCCAATTATGCGAATAGCGCGACGCTGCAATCTGTCCAGAGCATCGAGGAGGTACTGAGCGGAGCCGTCCCAAAGGTGCGAGCAATATTCCACGCAAGACCTAACCTGAGTTTTATACAACAAGCATAGTTGGTCCGGCGCAAAATACCTACGCACCTTGTTCAGGACACCGAGTTTCCGTGAGGCAGTAGTTATGACGGATTCGATGTAGTCTCTGGGGTTCAGATCGCAGCGAATGTTCATTCCGAGCAAGGTGATGTTGCTCTGTGTGTGAAGGGTTGTGCCCTGAAGAGAAGGAAGGGGGAGGAAAGGTGACCTTTTCGCCGAGAACACGCACACCTGTGTTTTCTTAGCATTGAACTCAACAAGATTGTTGGAGCCCCATTCGGAGACGAGGTCCAGCGTCCTGTTGAGCTCAATGATAAGATTCTGCCTTTCCCTACCAATATCACCACGAGCAGCCCCCGAGGCTCCGTGATATCCCCCATGCACTGTACTGTCGTCTGCATAGCAATGTATAGCTCCAATGTATAGCAATATATCCAATGTATAGCAATATATACAGTTTATATAGGTACATTTCGGGTTTATTTGGCTGTTGTGATTTTTATGGCATGTTTTAATAATATTTTATATTTAAATAATATAAAAAAAAATATATAAATATGAAGTGGTTTTATAAATTTTGATTATTAAAATAGCTCTGTTTCAATGCACTTAGACATAGATGTCTAAAACATTCATCATTGACCGTAAACTTCTAAGGACATACCACCTTTATCCAAACTCCATGAAATTTACTGAATGAATAAATAAAATTATTTCACAATCACCAAACAAAAACTCTGCTTTAAGTATATAAAAAGCTAACAAAGCTCGAATTTCAATTTAAATTTGCAAGGCGAATCGTGTTTTTATTCAACCCTAATTTACCTTCACCGATTTCTATACTCTGCCAGTCCTTATTACGCTAGTATTTTTAGGTTAGAAAATCACTTTATTCTTTTGATCCGATAATCATGTTAAACGAGTTCACCAAGAGAATTTAATGAATACAAATCCCTTAATTAAAAGTTGTCTCATTTAAACTTTAGCTATAGGATGTGTAATTACAACACACTAACCATTTATGTTTCACGCTCAAGTACCTAAAAACTTGAAAGTTATAAGCCCAATTAAGTATCTACTCGAGGTAAGAGATGGGCACTTAAAGGTTAGTACGCCCTTATTAAGTTCGGCGTAAGCTTTTATCCCCTACCGATGACACGGTCCGCTTATACTCTTATTTGGTAAGTCGTCGGATTTTTGATACAGTGCTGAATGCTGAATCTAACTTAATATTTTAGCTTTTAATAAATATCCCACCTAAAACATAAATGTGAAAATGGGAGTAAAATTTAGTATAAATGTCATGGTGTGGTTAACAAGTTAAGTCGACAAGACTTCGCTGTCAAAATAATTAAGATCAAAAAAGTGCCCGGGTGGTAGACAAGCTCTAAATTAAAATTATTTATAGGAATTGTGATCGTCAATCGTAGTAGTAGGCACATAATTATGGTAAGTTGTGGAATAAAGAAACTTGAAACGGGATTCTGCTAAAATTTGTTTCCCAAACAGTACAAAAAATTAAAACTGCACGTTTCTAACAGAATTCGTGCGCCTACGGCTACTCCTTACGTCTACGAAGTAACTTTCAAACCAATAATATATTGTTACAAGAGAGTGCGGTGTTTTGTGATGTGGAAAACTACTCAGAATACGGCCAACTGCTGACACGCTAAACTTCATTAACAGGGATAGAGCCCATTGGATCCGCATCCATTCCGTGCGTGTTTTGTAACACTGACAAAAATTTACTATGTGTTCTATGTCTACTGTATGTTTCGCCTAACAGACACACAGATATCTATAATCTATATTGACCAGATAAATCATGTCATCCTAATTCAAACATATTTCAAACATACTCGTTTCCGCAAAATAACTTGCAAATCAATTTGAATGTTACTAATTGATAGATGCGGCCGTAGCACAATAATTGTTTTATCACGAATTTCTATATTAGGGACACACACAAATATCCTCGCGATAATGTGATTAGGCCATTATGTTATAGTAACCTACACATCACTTGTAATTTTCACAATATTAATTGCCAAAGTTTCACAACTTAAATTTATCAAGTCAAAACCTATCCTAATTAATTTGAAATCCCCCACACAAATAGTTGGGTCTGTGAAAAAAAATATATGAGCAATGAGTAAATAAATTTTACAATTTCGAATTTTCAATGACGCCATAACTTTTAATGACTCCCATGTTTCGGCTTGATGGCATATAGACCAAACACTATTATTAAACATTAGTGAGTAGGTGTGTCATGACTCATAAGAATTTAAATGTCTTTACGGAAGACATTTTCAATAGATTCGACTTTATTACTTAGTGTTACAGAACAAAGTTAACAACAACTCCACAGCGCTTAAAGAGCCCTAAACGATCCAGAATATTTATTTTTAATTTTGGGTGAAATTTTAAAATTTTTCGGAATTCTATATAGAATATATTATTATTGTGTGGTGCAAACCATTGGACGGACGGTGGGTTTCTTCTCCATGCTTGTAAAAAAAATTTTTTCTGACATGAGATAATTGTGAGAATCCATATGACATGTATATGGATTCTCACAACTATTTCATAATGCTTAATGAAATGTGTGATGTCACAAAAAGCATAAGTAGGTATTAAAATCATATTTTCATGAATCTCTCTATACTAATAAAATAACATGTCCTGATTCACTGACTGGCTGAAGGATTCATCGTCGCAGAGCGTAAACTATTGCAGTTAGAACCATGAACTTTGGTTACTAGAGTCATTTTATTGTATAGACGCCCATTAAGGAAGGATTTTTTGGAAATTCTACCCCTAACGAAGTGTATAAAGTTTGTATAAAAGTCCGTCATTTTTGAAGTTAGAAAAATGAGACTTTATTGACACACAGATACACACATACGCAGATACACGGATATACGTGTTATACTTATAACACTCCTCTTTTTCCGTCGAGAGTTAAATCATGCCATAATTACGGATTGACTTGTACCCACGCTCTTTGAGTTGACTGCTCCGTCCCGTCATCTCTCCAATTTTCCCCGCCGATTTAATGAGGGCGTAAAACTTCGCTTGAGACCGTGAACTCAAAAACCTACCTACCCGTCCTACAAGCTGACACCTTCTCATTCGAGCATTGAGAACGTTAAGTATGCGTTCTGTATATTATGTTGTAAGTTATTGTGATATAAGAAGTGAAGGTATAGAATTTATAATTATCATTCATTACTGAATTACTGAATTTATAGTTAATTCAGTAACTCAGTGATTCGGGTGCAACCAACATAAACAACAAAAAGCAAAAAAAGGGTGACTCGAATCATAAAAAATGGTTAAGATTTTAAATCGCGTTTGTTGTATGGGAGCCCCCCTTAAATATTTATTTTATTTTGTTTTTAGTATTTGTTGTTATAGCGGCAACAGAAATACATAATTTGTGAAAATTTCAATTGTCTAGCTATCGCGGTTCTTAAGATACAGCCTGGTGACAGACAGACGGATGGACAGACAGCGAAGTCTTAGTAATAGGATCCCGTTTTTACCCTTTGGGTACGGAACCCTAAAAATGAACTATTTGCCATACGCGACAAAGACGGGCGGCGCGGCAGGTAGACAAAGTATTAATTTTAGTCCAATACTATTTTTATTATTTTAGGCAATGACAAGAAAACCTATACAGCCACAGATACTAAGAAATAAACTTGGGGAAAACTTTATGAACAAATCAATTATGCTTATATCGAATTTCGTTTTCAAAACTTTTGGAAGTATTTTATTACAATCACAAATAATATTTTTTTTAAAATACAACCGACTTCAAAAACACCAAAAAGTCATAAATAATAATATAAGAATACATACAACATCACAGTTTTATATTGAAGTTGAAGTAGAAGAAAGTCATCTCTACCTGTAATCCAGGATCCAAATATAAAATATTCAGAGATCTACGTCGTGTGCGTTTCTGTGAAGTTTTCGTAACACAGAACCACTCTGTACCAGTCGTCTGCACGGGTAACTCTGTTTTACCAGTGGCCCAATTCAGCTAATAAGCTACAGCAGAATCGAAACTGAACCGTTGCGGTCGACCAATCGGAGCGCTTATATTGCCTTTCAATTGCTCGATGACGTGATAATGTGGCGTTCTGATTGGTCGATCGCAACGGTTCAGTTTCGATTCGGCTGTAGCTTATTAGCTGAATTGGGCCTCTGTTTCTGTTGCGAAGTAATGCAGTGCTTGCATTGCTGTGTTCCGGCTTAGGACAGACTGTGAAATTACTAGTTTCTGTGACTTGACATCTTATGTCAGGAGTTGTCAACGTACACCGGCGGCGCGTGGCGTCCTTATAGGGATGGTGGACTTTCTAGTCTTACAGGAACCATATTTTGTACTAATAGGCGACAGAAGCCACTGGCAATCTGCTCATTTGCCGGCTGAGTGGAAAAAAATAATGTTGATAACACTCTTGTGTTCCGAAAATTAAGAGGTATGAGGGCCCGTTCCTCGGCTGTTGATAATGTCAGATGAAGCTCACTTTCATCTTCTGCCTTTTTGTCGATAACCATTAGGGCAGATAAAAGCCAAAAGATTCGTAATTATATTCTATGCAATAGTTACATAATGAGGGTTCTTAAAAGTCCAGAGTCAATGTTACGAAACGAGACTTACCGAGTTTTGTAATAAAAGACACGAGCATTTTATGTGCCGTTGCATATAGTACCTTTCAATGAAAGCCAGAAGTTTATTTCATAATTAAAAAAATATGCATTGAAAAATAATAAACTCACAAGCTCGCGCCGATTAAATAATTGACATTCAAAACAAAATGTGAACAAAATGTATATTAATTTTCTAAAATATCCAAAAAATACTGCATTAGTTTAGTGCAGGGTTTTTTTAATTATTTTTTTATAATATTAATAGATGTGTCCCGAAGCGTCCCTTAAATTTTCCGGGGTGATAAAAAAGTAACACTGTAGAAAAAACAACACTATTATAGAAGTAATGAGAATCCACATTCGCCTGTCGCCTCTCTAAGCCACCTCGATTATAGTCAACGTCAATACTTTAAATTTATTACAGCACGTGACCCTCAAATAATTCTACGGGTATTACGAAATAAATCACTTGGGCATTTCAGTGCCGCCGCAAGTACTGCGGGCATTTACTTACTTAAACATCTCACATTTACTTAGCAGTTTTTAGAACAATACTGTGAAATGATGTCGGAACGACTATAAGGAAAATAAGTTTTTATATTTGAGTAAATACTTTAGATACCTAATTATACTGTACCGATAAACAATGTTTATGTATAACTAAAGTAGTAGCTTGACTCCAACATATAAAATATTAAAATAAGTTATAATATCAAATAATGAATATAATTATATTTTTCATTAAATGTATCACACAAATTTTCTATTTCTGTTAATAAAAATTCCCCAAAATATTTCCCAAAGACATCTTCATCATTACAGCTCATTTACGTCCTCACCGAGGGGCACAAGCCTACCCTAAGTTAGTTAGTTTTAAAAATTTAACCCCTAAGCAGGTAAAAACGGGAACATTGTTATTACTGAATTGGCATATTATTTCGTCTAAAAATATAGAAACGAATTACCTCATGTTTTTCCGTTTTGAATTTTTTTTTGTTGAATATCACACTGAAGCTAAACGGGTTTAACGGCACTTTTTTATATGTTCTGTTTAGAGTTCGAGTTCGTATTACTACAGGAAAACAATGAATTTATATGAGAAAAACGAAAATTACATGTTTTATAATTTTTGATAGATCTGATTATTGTTTTGATTTAATCTTTTAACACTATTTTTAAAAAATAGTATCACTATTTTTAAGGTAGATAAAATATTGTAATTGAAGCTGTCATCATCATCACAGCTCATAATACGTCCCCACCGAGGGGCTCGAGCCTACCCTAAGTTAGGATGTTTAGGCATTACTCAAGCACGCTGGCCCAGTGCGGATTAGTCGACTTCACATACACCTTTGAATTTCTTCGCAGGTGTATGCAGGTGTGTGATTAGGGTAGGCTCGAGCCCCTCGGTGGGGACTTATATGAGCTGTTGATGATTGATGATGTACCTATGCAGGTTGCCTCACGATGTTTTCCTTCACCGTAGGAGCGTCGCACAAATGTAGGTACATATGAAATTTGAAAAACGAAAAAACAGATTGGTACATGGCAGGATCGAACCTCGGACCTCCCGATTAGAAGGCTAGTGCCAACTCCACAACGCCTCCAACGCTCGAAATCAAAGACATCTTAGTAGCTTATAAAACAATAAGAAATAATTATACATTTGTAATTATTTCTTATTGTATTAAACATGGTTCAAAAAACAGCACAATGGATGTGGCATATGGAGCCGAGCGTACCAAAGGTATGCTTGACTAGTGCTCTTGAAGACTCTTCACCGAAATGAAATAAATTCTATCTCATTTTACAACTGAATATCTTCGGAATACACCAGTGTCGTTATTAGTCTTTACAAAAAAAATACAAAAAAATAAAACCGACTTCAAAACACCAAAAAGTTATTAATAATATAAGGACACATAATACAACATCACAGTTTTTTATCTATTTTTTAACAGTTTCCAGTTGATCATTCTTGGCACCGACTTCAATATAAAACTGTAATGTTGTATATGTTTTGTTATATTATTTATGACTTTTTGGTGTTTTTGAATTCGGTTTTATATTTTTGTATTTTTTCAATCTTTTTTGTAAAAATACATGCGTATTAGAGTTTGAGCTAAGGCAAATACCAGAATAACTGAAAATAGAATGTCTTTCGCTCTAAACAGTATTGAAAAAAATATTTTTAAGTTCCTTATCTACCAGAAACCTTCCATCATCAGCTCAGTAACATAATATGATGACTATCAGCTGGAAATACTTAATATCTTCAGAAAAAATCATGAAACACGTTGGACGTGCCTATGAAATATAAGTTTCCCTGGAGTTCCCTGAGATCCCGTCATGACTTGGTGACAACAGGACCACGAAGAGAGGAAGAGGAAGAAAAAAAAAACTTGTATACTTGTAATCTTATATCACCAGTGTACGTACACCTCAAAAACCCGCTAATTTCCACCGTCCTTCTCGATTTCTTATATTTTAAGTTTTCTTTAATACAATAATTCAATTCTCCTCTTTTCTATCTGAAAACACGCATGTAAAGTTTCAATAAAAAGTACTCACCTAAATTCACACACAACTTCGAAACTACGGCGATAACTTTCTAATTATTCTAACACTAACTCTACACTACTTTCCGCACACACTTATACATTGGTTCTGATATGATTTGTCTTTAAAAATATGAAAATCACAAACTCGACTGTCAACGCGAGGTCAAATGCATCACTTTGGATTTTGCTCAAATTCACCGGCGAGTACCGCGTTACTTCGTATGCGTAGTGTTACTTTCGCGCGCACACCAGCCATAGCGTGGCTAGCAGCGAGCGGATCTGAACTGAACTTTCAGAAATGAAGACTTCGCCGAGCGAAGCGCATGCGTCAACAACTGACAGACAAAAAGGGACACAGGGCAGTGAAGTTTTTACGCTGTTTAATTATTTGAAAGTCAAATTTAATCACTAGCTATTCGCGCCAATTCGACAAAAGCCAGCAGGCCATATTTAAATTAATTAAAATTATAAATTCTAATTTTCTCAAATCAACAAATGGACATTGCATCAACAACTGACAGACAAAAAGGGACACAGGCCAGTGAAGTTTTTACGCTGTTTAATTATTTGAAAGTCAAATTAAATCACTAGCTATTCGCGCCAATTCGACAAAAGCCAGCAGGCAGTATTTAAATTAATTAAAATTATAAATTTAATTTTTTTCTCAAATCAACAAATGGACATTACGTTTGGAGACAATCAACTTGTGCGTGTTGTATATAAAAATCCAAGTAAATAAAAGTCAAAATTGTTCAGACACCTCCTCTAGGAAAATGTAAACGGAACGAGTTTGAAACAATCCAATTGTTTAACGTTCATTTGCATTTTTTATTAATTGGATTGAATAGAAATTGATTAAGAACTCTTTTTAAATTCATTCATTCATCTTGATCGATGGGTTTTTCTTCAATTTACAATATTGTGCGAAGAATAAAGCCACCATTCTATAAACACATAATAATTTTGTAATATAACACAGTGGTACTTAGCATATGTGTAAACATCCTTTAAATGTTAGGGGTCTATAAGCCGAAAAATTTACAATATCGTTCTAAAAATCAAAGTATTTCTCCTTATTACTACATCTATCTTCTCGTGTCACAGTGTTTGTTACCAAACTCCTCCGAAACGGCTTGACCGATCATTATGAAATGTTTTGTGTATATTCAATAGGTCTGAGAATAGGTCGTAAACTATTTTTTATTATGGCGATACGTAGTTCGCCGGCACAGCTAGTAATAATATATATTTTTGCCATCTCATGGGAAGGTCGTTTACGCCTTTGCGGTAGAATTATGGTAGTCTGAACTCAAGAAAACTGTGTAGGCATTTCGTATTGCTTCCTGGGATAAAAACTATTTACCATGTAAATTATTGTCCAAATCACGGAAAAATAGTAGTTAGTTGGAGCCAAGTCTGGCGAGTACAAAGGATGACGGATGGTTTCCAACTGTAGGTTCTTGGGGCCTAGACAAAGTAACAGACCAAAAACCATAACGATGTTCGAAAAGAACATGGGCCTTTATGTCAGTAGTACCATTGACTAGTACCATTGTACCAAGTGCTACAGCTGTGTATCTTTAGTACCATTAAAGAAAATTAATTATATTCCCCGTAATTGTAACCAATAATGATGGTACTAGATGGTACGTATAACGTAAACGAAACGAACGTGAATGTCACTTTGTCTAGGCTAATTATAGTGTTAAAACAGTTTCTCGAGCAGTGTACGATTGCGTTTTCGTGGTGCACTGTGGTGAGATTTATTGACGAGTCGGAGCTACCTCGTTGAGAGTATCATCATCATAATCAGAGTTGTGTACAGAAGACATCTGCTTTATGTTTGAGCGGATCTAAGGAAGCTGTAGTCAATTACACCATGAAATGTCTACTATGGTTTTTCTTTGAGTAAGTTTCACCTTGTACCAGTATTGCCGACGTCGAAGTGCTTTTTAGCATGGCGCAAGACCGGGAAAAGTTCGCGGAGCTGACGGCCAACCTCCAGTAGTGGAGAGGCATCAGAGAGAGAGAAGTTTCACCTTAGTAGTTTGATGCGGATGTTAGCTAGCTAGAATCAGCCATCGTACATTACTATGCGATTACCATAAAGAATCCACTTTTAAACACGTCCTAATACAGCCCAGAATCCCTTCATTTCCGTACCAGTTCATCAAGGCAAGGCAAGCTTCAACTCGCGCTTATCTATCAATCAAATTATGAAGCCGTTTTTTTCGGTTTTTTATCTTATCGTTTTGATTAATTCAGAGTATGTTAACGTCAAACCATGCCGCTAATTCATTAGTAGTTTTATACGATCCGGCTTCCACCACCCCATTCGATTCATCGTTAGTTAACTCAGTGGTTTGTTTTTCTTTCACTCTTGAAGTCGATGTTTCGACAACGAAAACGTATCCTCTTCAAACACAGCATTGATATTTTGTTTTTGCTATGTTAGTTCCACGTCAGAACTTGTAACCAAAAGTCACAGAAAAATTCAATATATCCTTCTTTACTTTCAAAGCCGAATGAAATCGTATGAAATTTTTTCATGTTTGGAATCAAAATCAAAATCAGAAAACCTTTGTTCTTCAAAGGCCTTTACAGGTTTCTATTGACGTCATAATAAAAAAATCTCGATCGAACGATCGATACATAGAGGATTATTATTTATCCTTGTATGTGTAAGTAAAACAAAAAAAAAACAAAAAAGAATGTTATAATTATCAAAAAATATAACCCATCCTTGGCAATCGGGTAAAAAGAAGTATTACTCTGGAATCTTACACCATGCAAGTTTAGTTCATTCAAGTAACTAATACTAAGTAACAGTTTACTATGCATTGTTAAACTGTGCTAATACGTTAAAAACGATATCATATTTAAACCCCTATTACATCACACATTAATTTATGTTCCTGTTCAATATCCGATGCGCCCAAGCCCATCGAATTTTTTCCCCCCAAAAACAGGTCTTATGTAGATTTTACCATATTTCAATAAAAAAAATCGTCGTATTTAAAAAAATATCATTGAATATGTAAATTTATATTTATCAGTGACTAATTTCAGATTGCACTCCCATCAAACCGCACTGAGCCACCATGGTGAGAGACGGTCCAAGCCCCCTTTGGGGAAAGACTTTGTCCAACAATGGGCGTCTCTTAGCCGGAAAAAAAAGTGATAAATCTATAATGTATATTATTTGTTTTAATTTTATCATAAATACCTACTAGTAATTACGAGTAGGTATTTACGATAAAAATGTGTTAATTCTCACAGATATAATTGGGTCATAATTTGTGAACTTATCGCGAAGATATTCAAAGTAGTTAAATTATGCTATGGAAACAGCATAATTTAACTACAAATACTATTTGACAAAAACATTCATGTGCATAAACCAGTTAGAGTAACTCGCTTTGCTCACTATAAATACAGACATGAGGGTGAGTGAGTATTTAAGTATAATGCCTGATATTGTGTACATAAATATCAGGCCAGAAACTGGTCCTTTTTTCTGCCCGCGATCTGTCGGAGTAAACAATAGTTCAGGAAGCTGTAACGAGTTTGCTTGTTTCGAATAGTTGGCGAGCCGAAACATGCAAGTAATTGGAATTTACTTTTTTCATTGGAAACTTTGAAGGGGCAGAATGGGGAATCTGGTATCTCTTCATACCAATTCTGGTGGGTGAATTAGCAAATTAGATGTATCGTAGCTCAGTTCTATCTCTTTCATAATTGGCGAGAAACGGGCTTGTACAAATATTTCAATGGAAAATCGATTTTGGCAAAGCATATTCTACGATGTTTTCAAAGCTAAGCAATGAATAGTTAAGTAACGCTTTACAGATAAGATAACAGAACAACGAATCATTTACTTTTAAAGTTTGTCGCGAAGCGGAAGGCTTCATACAAAAAAAAGAGGGAAGAAGCTAGAAAAAAAAACAAGGTATTAAAATAAACACGGTGTATTTACAAAGGAAACAACATAGATCAAGGGAGGATATAGTATAGGAGGGCAAGGCAGATCTTACTTAACTAACTTAACCTAAATAACAATAACTATTTACAACGTAATATAAAAAGATCTAGCCTGGCCAGGGTAGGACGTGGGAGCGAATGGCAGCTCAGCCGGACAGGTAGTCAGCTCAGCAGCGGACTGGTATGCAGCTCAGCGGTCACGTAGGTGGCTCAGCGGACTGGTAGGCAGCTCAGCAGACACGTAGGCGGGCTCAGGAACACCCCGACGGCAGCAGTATGTAGGCCAGGCTCGAGAATCCGTAGCAGACGGAGACACGCAGTCCAAGTAGGCGTGTAGGGCACTCGACTTTAGGCGGCCAGTTGTCCCCTACGTACTTGAGCAGCAACTCTTCTTTACGATGGCTGGTGGTAGACCAGTCCAAAACTAGCACAGGAACTTAGATACTCCTTAAGCTGTTATGTAGTTAGTGTAGAGTATGATAGTTTTGTCTTTTATTTACATTTATGAAGTGAACATTTTATTCGTAAGTCTCGCGACTTTCCGTCAGCGCGAAGCAACCTGACAAGTTTACATTGATTTTTTGCAGGGAATGACTTTTAGATGAACGTTAGTCATGATAAAATAAGGTATCAAATGAACTAGTCCATAAAATGTGTACTTGATTGACTTCTCTCTATTTTATAATTTTTGTTAGCCTATTATATTAGGTTCTTACATATGAAATTGGCGTTTGCCCTACTGGCCACTTTGATCTCAAATATCTCCACTATGGTTAGGAATTCCAAATTCAAATTTATACAGCTATTTACTAATTATAATTCACTTGTTTTTTCCTCAATTGTTTTGGACTTTTCAATCAATTGTTTTCAACTTTTTTAGAGTCAATTTGCGCTTGGGGCATGGTTTGGCTGGTTCGGCAGGGTTCAGCCATTGCGATAAGCGATTTCGATTATCGTACAGGACCCACTTTTCATCACAAGTAATGATTCGTTTTAAAATCCCTTCATTATTGCGCCGGTTGAGTAATGCAAGGCAGCGTCAACGCGCGTTTGTTGATTTGCTTCACTCAATTCGTGAGGTACCCACCTTTCAAGCTTTTTCACCATCCCAATTTGCTTCAAGTGGATTAAAGTAGTTTTATCACTAACACCGCAGCCTGCAGCTAACTCGAACGTGGTTTGCGATGGATCCGCTTCCACAATAGCTTCATTATCAACTTTGGTCTCCGGCCGTCCACGGGGCTTGTTCTGCAGGTCGAAATTTCCAGAACGAAAACGTTGGAACTAAAAACGCAGAGTGTTTTCTTATACGGCACCGTCGCCATACACATCATTAATCCTTCGAGCCGTTTCTGCAGCACTGGTGCCACGGTGGAACTCGTACTCGTAAATAACGCGATATTTCAAGTTTTCTATTTTGTAAGTTGAGTGACGAAAAAAAAAAAAAAACAATTGAGGAAAAAACAAGTGAATTATAATTTTCGAAACACAAATACATGAGTAAATAGCTGTATAAATTTGAATTTGGAATTCTTAACCATAGAGGAGATATTTGAGATCAAAGTGGCCAGTACGGCAAAACGCCAATTTCATATGTAAGAATATTAGAATTTTGCAAAGCAAAACTTTTTAAGTATCATCTACACTAATATTATAAAGAGGAAAACTTTGTTTGTTTGTTTTGTTTGTAATGAATAGGCTCAAAAACTACTAGACCGTTTTTAAAAATTCTTTAACCATTCGAAAGCTACATTATCCACGAGTAACATAGGATAAATTTTATTTTGGAAAAAAATAGGGTTCCGTAAGATATTTGGGCTTTTCGGACACAAGGTGTAAAAAATCAACCAGAAAAGTAAATTATTTTGCGTACGCTGCCTAAACTATAAAAGATAGAACCATAAAATGTTCTAATTAATTGTAGATCTTATAAATATCTACAAAAAAGTCCGCGACACACTATACCTATCTATGTCGAGTGAGGCACAACAACCATTTTTTTATTTAAAAATCTTGAATTATTTTTGGACTACATTTAAACGCATTTATTTTTCTCATGCTATTAATCCTTATCAATTTATTATTTCATCACTAAGTACAGTTTATGTAGGTAATATTTGGTCTTTGAATGATTAAAATTGGACGTTTGCTTTTGAA
This sequence comes from Schoenobius gigantellus, assembly GCA_963935595.1. Taxonomy (NCBI): domain Eukaryota; kingdom Metazoa; phylum Arthropoda; class Insecta; order Lepidoptera; family Crambidae; genus Schoenobius; species Schoenobius gigantellus. The sequence continues at coordinate 21,868,830 of OZ012553.1, read as the reverse complement.
GTTATGGCGCAATTAAAACATTACGATTTCTGCTGCACGGCCCGTTGCGAAGTGAGCGTCACCAAGGCGGGGGTGCGCGTGCGGGAGGTTATGGAATAAAATGGAGGAAAAAATTAAACACTGTGTTAAGCATTTCGATGGCGAAACGTAGTTCGCGGGCACAGCTAGTAATACAATATAATGATATACCGAAACAGAAAAGACTACCTATGTTTTAATCATATATAAACTATTTGTATAAGATAACTTCATCTGGGCGTGTACCCATATGTCCGAGTTATTAATCGTTCCACTGACCCATTTGGTAGGGGTTTTCATCCACTTTATGGCGATGATCGTGCAGATTTTTTGATATTATTTTATAATTCAAAGTCAACAATTCCTTTCGTTCATATATTTTGATAAGCAAAATGTTAGACGGTTTTAATTTTCTTCTCTGGCGTAAACATCTTGAACATTAACAATTGACTCTACAATGGAGTAGAACAAGTAGGTACTTGAGTCTCGAAATAAGCTTATATTCTAAAAGTATCAATAAAGTTTACCTATTCATAATAATACTATTATTATGTTACCGTCTGAATTATTTTTTGTGAATGTTGAAGCCCCATATTATTCATTAAACAACAAAACAGCTTATAAACAACCTTAAAAAAGTTTGTAAGGCGTTTGGGTTATTTTAATAGGCATCTTAGTGACAAATAAAAAAAGGCATTAGGTACAAATTTCATTTATGTGCTTAGGTTCTCAATTACGTCGATTCAGACACACAACTTAATTAAACTAAACTAATTTGACAGGTCTAAAAATAAATCCGTCACTTTTAATCCTTTAGAGAAAAAGAAAGATGGCGATAGTTTTAATCCTGTCAAATTAGTTTAGTTAAATTGTGTGTCGTGAATTGATACCATTAGCTGTTTTAATGTGGTTTACCACATCAACGAGCGACTTCGCACCGTCCCGATAGCGCCAAAAAGTCACAAAATAAAGTGGTATTTTATTAATGTTAACATTATAAAATCTTATAGAGTTTCTTGCCAGTTCTTATCGAGAAAGCTCTCCCAACTTCCGAACAAGTGTAGTCATCTTTTTTTTAATTTACTTTAACTTGTATTTGCATACATTCGAATATAGAACCTCGTCTTTTTAACCGACTTCTAAAAAGGAGGAGGTTATCAATTCGCTTGTATTTTTTTTTATTTGTTACCTCATAACTCCGTCATTTTTAAACCGATTTCGAAAATTATTTTTGTATTTAATAGAGTATACTGCAAGGGTGGTCCCATGGTCACCAAAGTCAGGATCTGATGATGGGATCCCATAGAAAATTGAGGAAAACACTAATTTCTGATCACCTTCGGTGAGCTGGTATTAAATTAGGGTTTCTTTCACTTAAAAAATTTCAAAGGGTTTCTTTCACAAAAAAAAATTCTGCAGTCAAGCATTCACTAAAAAAATTTTCACTAAAAAGTTAAAAAAATATTTTTTTTTTACAAATAATAGAACCGACTTCAAAAACACTGATAACTTAAAAATAATATAAGAATAGGTACAGACAACATCATACTTCTATATTGAAGTCGGTGACAAATTTTAACACTTTCTAGGAGATCATCGTTTGGCGCCGACTTCAATATAGAAGTGTGATGTCTGTACCTATTCTTATATTATTTTTAAGTTTTCAGTGTTTTTGAAGTCGGTTCTATTTTTTATAATTTCGAAGTCGGTAAAAACGCGAAGTTTTGTTTCGTTGAGGAATGTGAATGCTTGACTTTGCAGAAGTTTACGTTATTGTCATAGCAATTCTTCCTACAGCTGAAATACCTTTTCTGAATATGTATATATCTTGACAAGTAACTGAATGTCTTTAAATATTTATTAATTCGTCAAACGGCGCTATGAACATTCTAAGGTAATTGAAGAATTTCTTCTCGATGCGTCTTAAAAGGGGATATAAAGTAAAAAAATTGTCTGTCTTGTTCCCCGTATGTCAATATCTCGTGCGCGCATGCATTTTGAAACATTAGCTCCCATACTCATTCATAAGAAACCGAACTACTGCACAGTGCATGGGCCTATTACTGATCTCATGGTTTTGCAAATGATATCATATCGCAAAACGAAAAATACGATTTCCGGTCAGATTTTTGATCATTTTTTCATTATTTAATGATGATATGATGATGATAAAGACATTGTAATTATGCCATAGTGATGATATCATTGGAGATCGGTAATACGAAATGCAGCATTTCATGACTTCTTTTTCTCAAATGTATTACTGACCTGCTGGTATCGGCGCCGGCCGCGGGCAGTCGCTGGCAGTCGCACGACTGCTCGCGACAGCTGTCGCCGCAGAGTGTCGCTAACCTTAATCTGTAAGAGCTCTAAGTCGAAAATTTGTTATAAATACTCGGTGTCACTAAAATACCCTTCAAGCGATAAGGAGCTTAAATAGTCCCTTATAAAAAGTCCATTTACAATATTTGAAAACCTTATTATCACTGTATGACTTACCGCAAAAAAAAATCATTAAATTTTTCATTCATCAGTGCAAACCCTATTTCAGTAAAATAAACTACGCCGAATGACAGCTGCGGTGGTCCGGTATCTCAGAACAATCACTACAGCATAAAAGGAAGATTAAAACAAGAATTAATTGTGTGCTATTTGTCTCTTTCTAACATACGGCACAAAACTGTGTAAATGTAAGAGATGAGTAATATTTGTCTTTTGGCATATCACAAGGTGGTCAGTATATGAATTTGATTGAATTGTCATTTTGGTTAAAAATACAAAATTGGTTAAAAATATATAACACGGCTAAATTCTATAGCACCTTGTATCGAAGATAGACCATCCGAGTTTGAACTATTTGAATTGTTCGTATAATATTTGTTTGTGCGTCCCGTGGCTAGTAATATTTTGATGATATTTTATTAATATTTAAGTGATTAGAAAGCAAGAATTCTTTAGGTATTTACAAAAAGTGTGTGTTTGTGCACTCCGTAACACAATGTCTTGTGTAGTTTGGGGCTGCAAGTCTCATTCGTCGCGAAAGGAAAATAATCAAAATTTATTGACCTTAAAATGGCATGTTTTCTCATATTGTTACTTGAATGTGAGCTAATAAGTACACTTATATACATATGAAATATTGCTGAATCATTTTGTAGAAAAACAATACGTAATATTAACTTCACTTTTATGTTTCAGCGATTTTTAGAAAATTACTTTGAGGTTTTCTTGATCATGCGTAGTGTTGTAAAATTTTGTCGATATTTTTATTTTACAGATTTCCTAAAGACAATGTATAAAAAACATATGGATAAAGTGTATTGTCAGACGAAATTGGAGTCCAAGAAAGCATAGTCAAATTTGCTCCAGATATTTTCCATCAGATTAATTTTGTATGTACTTAGTAGTAAAACTATGAAATGGAGACGTCATGACGTAAGTCAAGTTATTTAATGAAAGGAAATCTTTAAACTAAAATATTATTAATGAAAATAAAAACGTATTTAATTTCTTAACTATTTCTTTAAGGAATCCTTGACACGGATGCCAAGAACAACCAGTTCAGGTGATTTTTTTCTAAGAATAAAAATATTAGAGAAAGAAAAGAACTTGAAAGAGTCAAAAAGGTAAAATATCAAAACGCCGCCTTCGGAAAATTTACATTCTAAGCCCGGCCGCACATCAAGCGTAATAAATCTATCGAAAAATGTCTTAACAATAAATTATGGTCAAATGTTAATATTTTAGTTAAATTTCCAAGCATATGTACAAATAGTAGTTTTAGCATTCACGAATTTATCCAAGGTTCAAAATCCATGAGGGTTAAATTTTCGGGTAAGTAAATTAAATATGAGATTAACCTCAAGTACCTCTAAGTGATGCGATAAAAATGAATTAAATCTAAGCGATGAAATAAAAGCAGTGTGTCTTCGATTTCCTTCCCATAGAATTTGTGAAACTCTGCAATAGAAAAATTCCAACATTTTAGATAACGGGAAATACCCGTCACTTAAATAGTCCAAATTTTAGGGTTCCGTACCTCAAAAGAAACACTGAACCATTATAGGATCACTTTATTGTCCGTTTGTCTGTCAAGACTATCTTGGAAACGCGTGAAGGTATCGAGTTGAAATTAAAACCATATAATTACTCAGTTCTACACTAACAAGTTCTAGTCCCTTGAAGATGTGAAAAAATCAAACTTCTAAGTTAACAAAAAAAGGTACGGCCGTTTATGTCGCCAAAAACGTATATTTCGACATTCTCACGGGCATCAAAATGTATAGGGTACTTTTCGTTGATCTAGCTAGAACTATGAAATTTGTGAAGTTATATAGTCTTACACTACAAGTCGGGGAAAATCTCAAACTCCACATTTGTAATTAAATCATAAAAAATTTAGTCTCTATTTAAAGTGTAACCTACAATTTTATACGGGACCCTCGGTGGGCGAGTCCGACTCGCACTTCCCGCTTTTACCCCCAGTTTCTGAAAGGCTGATCAAAATATTGTTCAACTAACATCCATCTTAACAGCAGTATCAATTCAATTTGAGTTTCCGAAACGTTGGTTAGACAAAATTTACTTATCTTTAATAATATGATTTCTCTTGAGAAATATTTTTAGACACGGTCACATTGCTGAAATCATATATTTTGTTTTATTCATATGTATTTTGAAAACCCAAAATGGGTCTTTCCTTAATAATTTTGCAATAAATTTGACAGCCGTGTCAACTAACACAGTGATAAGTTGATTTAGCTTTCAGCAACTCAATTCATAGTTAACATTAGATTGACAGCTTGTTAGTTAATTTTATCGCTGAACAGCCTTTCAGAAACTGGGTGTTAGTCTCATGAACGGCCAGCTGGGCCATACCAAAGAGACACAGCAGCTATTAGCTGGATAAGTTACATAAGAAAATCTACCCTTAATTATTTATGTTATATTTCTCGTAATAAAGACATTTTAGTATTAGGGATCTATTAAATACCTACATAATATAATTATCGACGTTGAAACTAGGTGAGTGATGAGCACGACATCACTGGGAGAAGAACTGACAAGCGAGAATTAGTGACGATCTACAAAATTTCGAAACATCTTGCATACACGTGTCTCTGTCTAACTTCTATTAGCAGCGCCTAATGTCAAAGTGAGTCAAATATATTAAGTTCAGTAGCTATTTTTGCTAGGTTTCTATGCTTTAGTTATTCTTCTGAGTCCGGTATTCTGACAAACTAAACTCAAAGGCGTGACAGCTTACTAGGGTTGAGAATATTATTGGTTGTGATAATTTATATATTTAAACGGGTTATTTTGTAACACGTTGTATGAAGATAATTATATCTGAAACGTTAGATGCATCTGTTAAAAAATGATTAAAATCTCAAATAGCTTAATTACTTATTTTCAACTCAACGTAGGTATTTATAAAACATCGCAAATAAGCTCCTTCGCCTCTAATAACCAAATTAGATAATGTAAACTATGTTACCTTTGGACAATTTTTATATTCATAAATTCTAAGAGGTAAGACTTATTGAATAAAATATTTTAAAAAACTCGTTTAAAATGTACCTTTACTTTCTTTAAAAAAGTCTAATTTCTCTTTGAAAAGGGAACTTTCAATGTCACTTAATTATTGAAATGCCACTGAATACATTTTCACTGTGGGAAACTCTAATGCAAACAGAATACTTGAACCCGTGCTTGAACTCTGACTCTTACGCCGTCTATTAAATTTATAACTGTTATTATAGTAGGTACCTACTAATTTCGCTACGTTGCGTGGTACCAAAGTAAGCTCCTTCCGTTCATGACACTTAAACCATTATGAAATAACTCACCAGCTTCATAGGTTTTAATTTATTTATTTATTAATTTCTCTTAAATGACGCTAATTTTATTCAATGTTTGTATGTAAAACACACAACACATTTTTTGTTTGTTATACAATAATTTAATACATGTTATTTTACAGTGACACCTTGGCATAAACCTTTGGTTTATCTAGCACAATCGAGTTACATCTAGTCTTTTATTTTACATACGACAGGGAAGCTCTCGGCCTTTATTTCACCTGATGGTGATAAGGCTGAAGATGGAAGCGAGCTGCACCTGGACTCTCAACAACTGATGAACTGGCTATCTTACCTCTAATTGTCGGATCACAATAATGCTATTAACATTGTTATTATGGCGACAAACTTAGGTAAGACGCCGGTAGCTGGCCAAGTGGGTTCAGAAACCCTACCACCAACCAAACCAAGGAGAAAAATTTCTGCCCCCATAGAGAACTGAACCCCGGCCCTCCTGATCAACACTCGGTAATGTAAGTATAGAGTCGGTATATAAATAATAGTACGAGCAATATTTTTAATTACAAACAGGTCTTGTCCTATAAAATGACGCTTTATTAAATACTAGCTTCTGCCCGCGACTTCGTCTGCATGGACTTCAGAATTGGGTCAATTTTCAATCTTCCCACGGGAACTATTTGAGAGATCATTAAGGAATATAAAGTACATGTCCTTTTCCATAGCATAGGGTGACATGCATACTTCAAAGCTGTCTGCCCGCGGCTTAGCTCGTAAACAATTTTCAAATTTTCCCTCGGGAACTACTTAAGGAATCGGGATAAAAGGTAGCCTATGTTCTTTTCCATATCAAAGGCTACATGCATGCCAAATTTCATCCAAATCCGTTCAGCCGGTGTTGCGTGATTGAGTAACAAACATCCAAACATCTAAACATCCAAACATCCACACATTTATAATATTAGTAGGATTAAAATTTCTTACCAGAGGTGTATAATTGGCATAGGTTCTCTTTCAAAAGTCGGTCTCATTTTTGGATTCACATAATATATTATTGAATTATGTGTACTATTTTTACTATGTATCATAATAATCCTCCACCTATTGTAACAACACTTAACTGCAACGTGTGTTATTTCCAAATAACCATAACATGACGACTTATTTTCTGCCTTCCATTTTGTTATTTAAGTAAACTGCTTCTAAGCAAATTTCAAATTAAATAAAGCTAGACACTGAGCTACTAAAAAAAAAAGAAACAGTACTCGGCTCTTCACGAGAGCCATTAAATTATTCATCTTTAGCATTTGCTTTGTGTCTCGCCTTTTTAAATATTGAACCAATTGTATTGAACTAAGAGAGTTGTAATTCTTTATTTACAAAGTTTAAAGTTTGCCTTTTAAATAGATTTTTTAGTTCTTTGACGAGAAATACCAAACTTGTTAAACAGGTACACTTCACTCAATATAAAAAGCTAAGAAATTTTCAAACACTGATCGTTCGATTCTAATTCATTTAAAAAAATAAAGTCCGGTCAAATAAGATATTGAAGATTACAATAATTACCATAGAGCTATAAATTGGTACGAATGTTAGGAATACTATTATAAATTAATTCTCAAAAGTCTCAATTAATCCTCCTTGTGTAAATTTTTTATTAATGGTTAATGTTTGCGAAAATTGGCATTTTTCAGCTAAACAGTGAGTTTACCAGCAAAAATAGTTCAGACAAAAACTGTAGATCATCCAATTCTCTACAAAAAATGACTTTACACTTTTTTTCGTAAGAATATGAATACCTACTAACAATATGAACTCATGATGCTTATACGGCAAACCCGTGAGCAATACAGGGCACTAATGAACTGCACAATGCACCAATGAGCTGCCCAGTACAATAATTAGCAGTGCAGAATATCTCGGTCTGCCAAATGGCCGGTATATACTTTGATTAGTGATTAGTGTGAGTGGCTCGGCCATAGGGGTGCTTCGGCATTCCAAAGCCGTCTCGGCATGCCCAGGACGTGTCGGCAATAATTTATTTTCTGTCAATGTGCCCTATCACGTAGATACGCTGCAAGATCCTTTATCGTGACGTGCCGGTAGTGAGTAAAGCGATCTTGAAAGGGGGCAAGGCGCACTCATGAAAAGCCCCCTAACCATGATCACCCAAAACAATATTAAAACCGCACTGAGAGCGGGTGGGCGCTATATACGCAGCAAGAGCGGGGTCTCTGTTTCAATATTGTTTTAACCTTGCTACAAGCGATCATGGTTAGGCCTCAGCTCGGTCAGCGCTCATGAAAGGACTCTGTCAGCCATTTTGTGCTAGTGGCGTTCGTTATTGGGTACGTGCAAAAGACTCGGGAGTGTAATGGGCTGCGGTTACCATTTACCTATCGTCTGGCCACATATTTGATTGCCACGCGTGTTGATTAAAAATGTATGTGAACCTCTCAATGTGTAAGCGCCTACCTACTTGCCATCTTATGCTTAGTAAATCTGTACGTAGCTGTGATGTGATAACCGCACTACTGACTCTGACAGGAACTCAATATAGCAACATTAATTCAACCAGAGGGCGACTGTTCCAGAACGTCGGTGGCGCTGTGGATGCGGCACTGGCTTTCTAATCAAGAGGTCTAGGGTTCGATCTTGTAGTGGGTAGAGTCGTAGAGTAAACGCGTCAATAAGGGCAGGGAGAATACCGGGGGGTTTTAGTGAGTAGGCCTGGTACTCTGGAGGGAGAGCCCCACGTACGCTCGCCGTCTAGCCAACGGCGGGTATGGTGCGGTCACGCATTTCCCCTCGAAAAAAAGACTCAATCCTGCCTGGTTTTCGTTTTTCGAATTTCATATGTACATTTGCCAAACGCTCATACAGTGACGGATCGTATACATCTGCGAAGAAATTCAAAGGTGTATGTGAAGTCGACCAATCAGAAGCAGGGTGGTTGATTAAGGCCTAAGCACCCTAACTTAGAGCAACCTCGAGACCCACTATGGGGACGTATATGAGCTGTGGTGGTGATGATGATGAGACTGTACGAAAGTCATCTGCATCTGTACCTCTGTCTTACCTATTTCTGCTGCCAAACAGCGATGATTGCATTGCTGTGTTCTGGTTTGATGTGTAAGACGGGCAGTGAAACTACTGGGTACTGACTTCTTGATTTCTGATTCTTTGAACCCCTAAAAGGAATGGCATCCTTTTAGGGGTTCTAGATTGCAAGTCTTACAGCTGGAGCCACATGTACTATAGGCGACTGTAGCCACTTACCACTAGGTCGGTAGCCTGTTTGTTTTACGAACTTAGCTGTGTAAAAATTTAATTATTTTTTTAAAAACAACCTATATAAGGTTCTAAAAAACATATGACACAATTTTTATGATATTATAAATGGACTATACAACATAAAAAGAATTTTTCAATTTGAGTAATTCCTGAAATTAGCGCGTTCAACCAAACAAGCTCTTCAGCTTTATAATATTAATAAAAATAAAATAAGCAAGTATAGAAGAACTAACTCCTAAACGTCGAAGATATCACAAGATCCTGACTTGGTGGCAATGGGACCACTTTGGAAATATATTCTTTCGAATACAAAAATAATTTTAAAAATCGGTTTGCAATTGGCGAGTTATTTGAATCACTGTTATCTATTTGTATGTAGATTACCAAAGAGTAATGTTTTCAATACGGTGGGCGTTTGTCAATTGTTTTGCAAAATAAAAGAAGATCGTTTTGTTTGTCATTCAATAAATACAATTGCTTGCTAAACCCGTGTTTTAGTGGTTTAATTATTAATTCATTATAAATACACTGCAATAATAACCACAATAACATACATACAAAAAGTTAGATACAGTCGAACATAGAACCTCCTCCTTTTATAAAGACGATTAAAAAGAAAAAATGTTCATGAAAAATACGTTCTTTCTACGTAGGTAAACATTGAACCTATTCCTCTAATTAACGAATGAATAAATAAGAGTGTAAGAAAAACACGGGCTGTTTAGTCCGACAAACATTTCATTTTTAGCTCAGCACGTAATGTAACGTTTTTACATCCTTCATCAACAATGTGTTTGTTAAGCGTAAACAATTTCACCGCGAGCGTTCGCGAAACAACATATTCTCGAGCTGTACAAAAGTTGCTTCGACTCCAGGGATTGCTCCATTGTTATTACCAAAAGTAGCGTTGCAGTAATGAGTAACGCAAGAGACGATTAAACATTAATTAAAGCTGCTTAGAAAAGTGAAATTACGAGTCTGAATGCAACAGAACCTTGTGAATTATCTCTGTGACTGAAAGGCTAAGACAAAGTTAAACAAACCTCTGTACCTAGTTAATTATAAAAATGATTTAAATTTGAATGAGTGAAAACTGAACCTTTTCTTAGACATTGTTGCGTATTCTCTACTATCTCTATTTTGTCATTGAGGGATGATATCATTTTAAATAACGCCATGTGTGAGTTGATCTCGCGCACCAAGGATTCCATACAAACTATATGAATATGTTTTTGAATTCCTTCGGTTGTACTAGTATGATGAATACAATTTTTTCCTTTGCATGTGGTATATAAGACCTTGCTTCTTGTAAAATTTCATGATTCATAGGTCTACGAGAAGTACCCTATAAGTGTTAATACCCTCGTAAAATAGCAATATTTTCTAAAATATGCGACATAAACATATTTTAGAAAATGACAAACATATTTTAGAACTAGTGATGTTCCGGATATCCGTATCCGCAGATATCCGAGGGAGAAGAAAGATCCGTATCCGTATCCGTTACTTTACTCGCGGATCTTTTACCTTATTAATTATCAATTGTTAGGATGAAATGCCATATATACAGGAGATGAGGTAGAATTAAAAAACTATTAAATTCCATTCAGAGTATTTTTTATTTCTTAAAATCAAATATTTTATCGTATTATTAAGTTACCATGCCAATAGTACATAACTCAAAGTTGCTTAATCAACTATCTTTATAATGAGATAAATATTATAAAAAAGTTACAACACCACTAATATAAATATAAGAAAATAAGAAAACCTAAACTTACATCTTTATTTTTTTATAATTATAATGAGAAAATAAAGATCCGTATCCGTATCCGCGGATCTTGGCACCAAATATCCGTATTCGGATCCGAATCCGGGGATATCGATCCGGTACATCACTATATTTAGAACATATCTTTTGACTCACAAGTATGATGTATTTTTTTACAGCTGAAAGAGACCGTAGATCCGAGTATTTGATATAAATTTCAATTTGATGTCTTTACGCATTCCCAAGAAAAAGGGTATTGATAGAGATGGAGAGACCAACATCCGAAGAACCTATCACTATAAATACCTATAACTAAGAATCTTTAGAATTTAAGGATATTGACTGATATTGACATTATTTATGAAAATTTTATTTTGATTGAAAACTCTGACAAATATAGAAATCTTCTTCTCTTATATATAAAAATGAAACGCTGCGTGTTTGTCTCACAAAAACTTTTTTTTATTGCAGAAAGTTGGCAAACAAGCAAACTGGCCACCTGATGGTAAGTGGTAACAGTCACCTATAATACATGTGGCTCTTGTGAGATTCACAGCAAAAACGCAACCCCCACAAGAACCACACTGTACGTTGCCAACTTGTGACACCAGATGTAAAATCACAGTACCCAGTAATTTCACTGCCATATCTTACCCTTCAAACCGGAACACAGCAATGCAAGCACTGCTGCTTTGCGGCAGAAATAGGTAAGACGGAGGTACCTAAGCAGACGACCCTGGTACAGAGTCTCCCTCCAGCCTCCTAGATATTTACACTCTGAAACGGCTCGTCAGATTCTTATGAAATTTTCTGTGTGTATTTCAATAGGTCCAGGGAAGGTTTAAACGTACAGTTGGACCCGATAGGTTTTTTTTTTTTTCATTTATTATCCAACATCACAATGTGTATTATAATTTTTTATCTATTTAGCAGTTACTTAAGCTAGTTTGCTTATGTGTAACAGCGAGTTGTACTACAAAAGAACGCTTATATGTGTATAGTTTTTCCTATGTGCTATAATAGGTATAGACCGCTGTAATCGGGCAGGACAACGTCTGCCGGGCCCACTAGTATAGTATAATATACTAATAATATTACCGGCGGGAGACTATATACCAGGGTCGTGTACTTAGGTACTTACCTATTTCTGCCGCAAAGCAGTAGTGCTTGCATTGCTGTGACTGTTACCACTTACCATCAGGTGGGCAGTTTGCTTGTTTGTCAACTTAGTTGCAATAAAAAAATATACCGGGTGTAACGGAATACCGCAATAATATTTAAGGTTGTTGATTAACAAAAAAAATGTTTTATGACTATTCTTTGTATTTTTATTATATGCCTACTTTCGATTTAATACTCTTAACAGTTCAGCGTATTGAATCGAAAGTAGGCATATAATAAAAATACAAAGTATAGTCACAAAACATTTTTTATTTAATACTCTTAACAGTTCAGCGTATTGAATCGAAAGTAGGCATATAATAAAAAAATACAAAGAATAGTCATAAAACATTTTTTTTGTTAATCAACAACCTTAAATATTATTGCGGTATTCCGTTACACCCGGTATATATTCACCAAAACAACATGCATGTATAACATGTCCAATAAACCATTTTATTTCTTTCTTTCAAAATTATTGTAAATTAAAATGCATTCGCTTGGGACTCCCCTTCAAAGAGAAATATAAAGACTATATGAGAAGGTTCAATGATACAACTGGGATGATATCCGATGCAGTACTTACAAAAGCGTGGAGAGTCTAGATATTTTTTCCTATTTTCGATATACCGCTACCTAAATCCTGACCACAGCGAGCTTTAGCGTTTGTTACTCCAAATGTACATTACATACCCACTTCGCCACTAAGCTCCGCAAAGCATCCTTAGCTTATGTTACTAAAGGCGAGATGGTTAACGACTAAATCCAATGAACTCTTTATTTTGAATTGCAGTTAGCGAACTGCAACAACACGATAAGATTTACATGCGACCTGAGTCTAATTAGAGACCGCAATACAAAAGTAAATCAAAGGGTGACTGCAAAAATAATTTGCATTTAACCACGCTTTAACGTAGAATATAGGCCCGCGTTTTAGATTTATCGCTATATACTCGCGGCTGCACAAGAGGAACGTGGTAGCGGCGTCATTAATTTTATTCCTGCCAGGTCATTGTGTCACACTTTTGATTAATGCTCATGTTTTAATTATTCTTCAACGCGAAGTATTTTTAAACGCCACAACGTCTTTATCAAGAGATTACTCACAATCAAAAGGTTTCTCGGGCTAATTTCAGAACTTACTTCAGCTGACAATGGCCTGTACAAACAGACGTCTTTATTTACGTGTTTGACTTGTTCTTCGACTTTATCTACGTCGAGGTCTTTAAAATGAAAATGGATTCTTCTCGAAAACAGAGTGAGTAAATATCTATGTATTCTCAAAATACTTCGTGGACTAATTTACGAGATACAGACCACTTCGAAATTATTGCCTTATTAGTCCTTCATTTTTTTTATGCTACAGGGAAGTTCTTGTCTTTCATATCACTGATGGTAAGTGACGATAAAAGAGAAGCGAACTTCACCTGGACTCCTCAATAACTGAGGAACTGGCTATCTTACCCCTATTTGTGGGAACACAACAATGTTATAAACATAGTTATTATCGTGGCAAACATAGATAAGACGTAGCAATGTTGGCTCAAACAAAAGTCACAAAAAACACAAAAAATGGGGAATCAAGACCCGGATCAGATTAATACCAGGTGATTTCTACCACGAGACCACGGGGATAATTAAAACTTTTTTATGATATTATAAATAAGTATTCTAGTGGTGTATCAAAAAAAATATGTTGTATGTGCCACAATAACCGCAACATTTACAGCAATAAAATAAGAGCTCAGAACCGGCTGGTATTAAATACAGTTCTCAGATACCTATTGTTAATTTTACGTCCGATATGTTCACTAACTCGCAAATTCTAAAAGAATTGCTACAAAACTGGCCATAGCCCTAACAAAATATTCATGAATTCTAATTATCCAATTAAGCAGAATATTCAAATTTTTCCATGAAATTTGATTTCTACTCATAGACCAAATATTGAAAATTAAAATTAAAATATTCTATCCCAATTCAATCTGTTCGCAGCTGATACAAAACATTTTAAGTGAAAAATACGGGTTCGAGGTTGAAGGAAATAACGTCACGGCTGGAAATATGACGTAACACCATTAAGATTAAAGATTTAATGGATTTTCATTAATTGGTTTCGTAGAAAATAGTGACATTTTAATAATTTGTACTTATATTAAATTTTTCCTGCTTTATTTGAATGGTTTATTTTGAATGGTACAGTTTGGTTTGTTGGTAAGACTTATAACTCCGCCTGGATACCAACCACCTTTTTTACTGGAGAGAGACTCTGTACCAGGGTCGTCTGCTTAGGTACCTCCGTCTTACCTATTTCTGCCGCAAAGAAGCAGGCTTGCATTGCTGTGTTCCGGTTTGAAGGGTAAGTATGGCAGTGAAATTACAGGGTACCGTGACTTTACATCTGATGTCACAAGTTGGCAACGTACACTGTGGTTTTTGTGGGGATTGCAGATTTGCTGCGAATCTCACAGGATCCACATGTGTTATAAGTGACTGTTACCACTTACCATGCTTGCTTGCTTGCATGCTTAAAATAACAACATAGATTAGGGATCGGAAATTCTATGCTCAAATTTTTCGAGGCGTTATAAAACAGTGGCGTAATGAATGTTCGGAAACATAATATGTACTTCGAACAAATTTTGATTCGGCTGAGCATAACTTCGGTAAAAAGGTTTTCGACCAAATGAAACGTCGGAGTAACGAAAAAAAAACAAATTGAAAATGAGTCAACTGATACAGTGGCGAACGTGATTTTGACGAAGTAAAAAAAGACGAAACGAAAACAATCGAAAAGTCTTCTATTAAATGAAATTCGGTCAAAAAAATTTCGATATTATGATAGGTAACGGCTAGGCAGCGGCTCATGCTGGCAGTTATCGCGCGCAATTGTTATATTATTATTATTATCCAACTAGCTACGCTAGCTAGCTACGTTTCGTAGCATGCTACGAGTACATTCAATGTGAATGTACTCGTAGCATGCTACGAAACGTAGCGCGCTACGAAATGTAACGCGCTGGCGGCCGCCACGCACTTCCTTAAATATAGCGCGCTATAACATAGCGTATATAATAACGTGCTAAAAATTTATATCTTCTAGCATATAGTGCGCTCTTACTTTATAGTCGTTTTGAACAACTCTGGTCAAGACCTCCATTTTGGGCAGTGTTTATCCCACTAATGATCATCTAACCTCCCAACTGGGGGAATACCACCACCATACAGAACATACCACCCAAAAAAATGACATGTTGGGTTCCTGCACGAAGCTTAGTGGGGGAATACTGTCATTACACTTGTGCTGGGAGCGTGGAATGCATGAATGAATTCAGTTACAAACGTCCATAGGATAGAACCGTTTTATCATCAAGCTAACTGTCCTATACTCTAGCCACGTATTGAAACAAGATGTGACATTATGAGGGACTCAAAACTAATATTTTTTTACCATTGACACTCGAAAAACGGCTCGCGATTCTTCAAAAACAGTGAATAAAACGCTCTTTGTTTCAACCAGTAAATAAAAAAAATGAATTTGGAATATGCGCGAATATACGGATTATGTAAGAAAAAAGGAAAACGTGCAGAGGTTGCACACTCTCGCTATAAAAACGTACTAAAAAACTACAAAACGTAATAACTAAGTTTCAAAAACTATTCTAATTTTACTCTCGTATATTAACTATTCTAATTTTAATTACTAATTTTACTTAACTATTAAAATTAATCTCGGCTCTTTTATCCCTTGATCCGCTCAGGATTCTATTTTAGAATTTCTCGGGATACAACTTAGAAGCCTCGAAAAGAATTCACATTTTTTTCACTTCTTGGGTAATCTACTATTATTAGCAATTATACTCAGGAGGCGTAGACAAATTGACAATTCAAAAACGATAACGAATTTCGTTAAGAAAAAAATGTATGGGATTTACATAATTATGCCGTAGCTAAACCAAATGAATAGATGAAGAAGCGAAATGTTTTTTCGTTACTTTCAATATACTTACTACCCAAAATAACTCATTTTTCATTAAAATTGTTATTTATTTAACCATTTATTATAATAAACATATGGTGGCCGTTACTTTGTTTTGAGTAGATAACTGATTATTTACTTATAAAAAGAACAATTCGACACAGCGATCGCTACAATCCTGTTACGTTGGCTAGGAATGAGTTTGAGTTTTCATTATCTCATTTCGCTATGAAACGATTTATTGATAATCTGATGTTATTCAAATCAAATATCGAGAATTTCAAAAAAAAATATTATTCTCGTTTACGTTTGACCTTCACGGGTTACAGGTTTGAAACAACTGTATTAAGTATTCAGATTCCAACGTTGATAAACTAAATTAGAAGAATAATCGTCGGTTTCGTAGTAATAAAAATGCGGTGGCGCATAACTTACGATATTTCAATATACCTAGCTAGTAGCCAGTGCTAACAGATTGATCGTGATAAGTACATTCGGACGAATGCACGACAAAGAGTGATTTAAATCCCATTTCCAGCTGAATTTAGACGACCACTGTGAAGCAAGCCAACTTGAACGTTAAGCTTCAAGTTAAACATCACAAAATCAAACGACAATCTTCACGTCTCGCTCTCAGACAACTGCGCTTCCTTACAATTGCCGCACAGGAAATTAAAATGAGAATCCAGATAATATTATTCAGAAAAATAATTATTTTATGGATGATTTCTGACAAAAGAGGCCTTTGCATTGTTAATTCGAGAAATATTGGGCAGCGCGAGAGTTTCATTTCAACTTGTAAAAGTTGCAAATTTTATTAGTACTCGTTTGTGCACTCACTACAATAGGACACTCTTATTTGCATTTATATAAGCGTTTTCGGTTGGAGACACACAAAAAATTTGATTCCATAATTTTTTCCAGATCTAAATTCGACTAATGGATTAATATTGGAATTAGGCGAACTCTTATGTTAAAAAGGCCTATACCCAACAGACAGTTGGCATATCGCCGCTAATATTATGACAGAAAGTGGCGTAGGCTCCACTCCGCTCCACTTATTAAGTCCTCAGTTGTACCTTACTACTTAAGAGGTACTAAACAACATTCTCATAGATTCACATATTAATTTAGTTACTTCTGTTTGACACTACAAAATGATGCTTAAAACTAAACGTTTAATAAGCTGCTTCCATGTTAAGCCAGCCATTTAATTAGTTAATTGCCTTGTAATCCTTTCATTCGTATCATACACAGTATTATAAACTCAGGAATGAAACTGATTTGTTAAATGTCACAATCTGTTCCGTGCCATGTTACAGGATACCAACATTATTGTATTTCATCCAGATAGAAATTCTACGGCGTTCCATTAAAATGTTTATTTTAGACTTTTAGATTTGACGGGTCTGACCGTTTCGACCGTTCCGACCTGGGCTTGCACCGTTTGTCCAAAAATGAAACTTCGTGTCTATTTTCTTTCAGGTTGCCCGACGCTCTTTCGTATCGGTGAAGTGCGCGCTGCTAACAGAACTGAGAGCTAGGCAAACTACTGAACAAAAGATAGCAGATCGTATTTGACGCTTTTAAGGTTCTAAAAACTCTACACCTCATTATATTTTGAATTTATAATATATAATCCACTATAAAGCTAACTGGGGTGCTCGTAATTTAATATACGAGTTCCATTTAATACATTTTCATTTCAGTAACGTTTATATTGTAAAAAAAACGTTTTACATAACAACTACTGTATTATGAAACGATTTTCGACTAAATGTGGGGCAACGTTCGTTTTTAAATTGGCATTATATAATGTGAAAAAAAATATTATGTGAATATTACACTAATTGTTGTTACATCATACATTACACACCCAACTAACTGTACAAGTAGTTATTAGTGCTTCTCAAAATTGAGCTCTGATCCACTATCCAATCTGTTATTAAATGGGTAGTTGTTGCCTTCTGCGGGAGAACCGCGCCCTACGAGGTACTTTAAACTTTTAGGAAACATAAACCGGTATGGACAGTAAAATAAGATCTGCAACCTGCAGTCTGAGGCGAAGGAGAACGGCAAGATGATCATCTTCTCGTTTCCGCTGCGCAGCTTTCCCAACCTACTCTGAGACAATCCCCTTAGACAAAAGCCACATGGCAAGTTTTCCACAGTCCTTCCGCAGAAGAATGTATGTAAATGACATTAGCTTACGACAACCTCATGCTATTTTATCCGCAACTAATGTCACCTTCATACATTTTTTCTGCGGAACGACTGCGGAAAACTTAACATGTGGTTTTTGTCTAAGGGGTCTGATCCTTTATAAAATATATTACTTATATTGTAGCGTACAGTGCTATTACGTTTTCACCTTGGCTTTAATACCGCTTCAAGTATTCATGATAAGGAGGCTGGCCTGTACAATGCCTGGAGAGCTATTTTTGAATTACGTATGCGACTTCGAAATCACCGATGTGACTAATAATCACCGATTTTCAATAATTCTTATTTTTGAATATCACTTATGTGACTACCTTAGTCACGGATGTGATTTCATTACGAGTGCCCTCACCCACTCGTAAAAAAGTCATAACTGTGGAAACGTTATCTGTGTTTTGTTTGAGAACATATTGACAAGTTTGAAGTTTATGTGTTGATTTTAAGTTGGATTTAAAAATGTTTAAATTTCCCAAATAAGTAAATATGCACGGTTATTTTTTATCACACTGGAAAATTTAAGGGACGTTTCACGACATGGTATTAGAATGATTTAAATATAAATAAAAAAATAACTCTTACTTAATTTTTTTTTAATTTTAAAAAAATACAAAAAATACTGCACTAGTTGAGTTGAGAGCAACATTTTTAGAGATTTTTTATATTTTTTTTATTTTTTATTTCATTTTTTTTATACACGGTTATTTTTTTATCACCCTGGAAAATTTTAGGGACGCTTCAGGACACATCCAATATTATATAAAAAATTAAAAAAATGAAATAAAAAATATAAAAAAAAATTAAAAAATCTCTAAAAATGCTGCTCTCAACTAGTGCAGCATTTTTTGTATTTTTTTAAAAATTAAAATAAAATTAAGGAGGGGGGTTATTTTTTTTATTTATATTTAAATCATTCTAATACCATGTCGTGAAGCGTCGCTTAAATTTTCCAGGGTGATAAAAAAATAACCGTGTATAATATTGGATGTGTCCTGAAGCGTCCCTAACATTTTCCAGGGTGATAAAAAAATAACCGTGTATAAGTTTAAAATCTTTTAAATTTGTGTCACAAACAAACTTAGACCATTATTTTCTTATATTTTGGCCTAGTTGCAATGAATTTTTAGCCATATAATAACCGGTATATACCGAGAACGGCTATATTCTGCGTGGAAACGAACCCTTACGTATGTGTGTACTTTATCTATGTTGGCAGCTCTGCGTTCGACTTTCAAAAATAGGATGTTTAGGAATTCGTGACTTCAAAGTCATCGCTGACTATTTAGTCAGCGGTGATTTCTAAATCGCATACGTAATTCAAAAATAGGTCTCCTGGTATGGTACCACCTTTTAACTGACAGTATCATTGATACCATACTAGGTACCAGATACCATATATTACAGTATTATACCATGCCCTTCCCCTTTACACTATGTAAGGCGCTTATCAAATATATCAAATGCTAATTAATTCACCTCAAAACTGTGTACTCACATTTGATTTATCATGATAAAAATATATATTTATCTATAAAAAGTCAGTAAAGATACCTACACAAAGTAAATAAAATGTCGCTTATGAAAATACGCGCCTTTTTTGTGTCGACTATTGAAAGTTAAGTCGTTATATCAACTTGCTCCGCTATGACCGCTAAGATCGTTTGTCAAGCGATATTTGACAAATAGTCAGAATAATGGTGAAACCCATTAGAATCCATTAAGCGATTCCAAAGTTGGCTGTTTTTCCACTACCACGACATGGCACCACGGCACGGCTACCGGTGAAGCAAATATGTACAAAGTTTGTCTTTATATTATATATATATATATATTATCATATATATACACGGTTATAATAACCGTGTATATACACTCAGGGACAAATTTAGAGGAACGCTAAAAATTCACTTCTAGTTTTGATAACGCTGTGTATTTCTAGCCATCAAATTCGCCACAAAAAAAACATGCCCCGCGGAAACCAGTTGTACTATTGTGATAAAAAAGACCACCATTAAAAGTTACCGTTCTTCTCCAGGTCACAAATAGGGAAAATTTGTTATTATCCGTTATGGCCTTGGTCATGAATCCTGGATAACAATCAAACTAACGCATTAAAAGTCAATCACACAATCGATATGATTTTGTAAAAGTAGCTTGAATCTATAAAAAGTGTAGTGTTCCTCTAAATTTGTCCCTGAGTGTATATTGACCGGCGCCGGCAACGGTACGTACGATATTCATACATTTTTGCTATTGCCGAGCAATAAACAGCTACCAGGCGGTATGTGGATAGATGTCTTAATTTTGCTCAGTATTTTGGAGTCTATTTATTTATTTGGAAACTAGCTAGTAGGCAAGTAATAATATAACGAAAATAAGTATCTATCTTGTCATATTAAACAATATAAGTAAAAACTAGTATTACCGTTGCAGGATGATATATGGACGTACCTAAAAGAACTAATTAAATGAATAATTATAATAAATTAAATGTTACATATAGATAATATGATATGAAAATGATGATATTAGTAATTAGTTTAAGGCGTGTGATTAAAATAATTTATAGAACTGTTGTAAAATTAATGAAATTAAATAAAGAATAAGTTCTGCAATATTCCCCACATTTTTACTGGTTGACTGGTAAAGAAAGCCTCGGGCATTAAGTTCGCCTTTTGTATACCTCTTTTATGCTGTACGGAAAAAAATAATAAATAAATAATAACAACGGACTACTGTACGGGTACTACGATGTCGGAGGGAGACTCTGTATCGCCTGCTTGGCTACCTCCATCTTACCTATTTCTGCCGCAAAGTAGCAGTCCTTGCATTGCTGTGTTTGTGGTTTCGGTTTGAAGAGTAAGATATAACAGTGAAATTACTGGGTAGGTGACTTTACATCTTATGTCGCAAGTTGTTCTTGTGTGGGTTGCAGATTTGCTGCGAATCTCACAAGAACCACATGTATTCTTTCTTTTATACAACTAAGTTGGCACACAAGCATACTGCCCACCTGATGGTAAGTGGTAATAGTTATCTATACTACACATGGTTACTGTGAGATTCGCAGCAAATCTGCGACCCCTCAAAAACCACAGTGTACGTTACCAACTTGTGACGTAGGCTGTAAAGTCGCGGTACCCAGTAATTTCACTGCCATATCTTACCCTTCAAACAGGAACACATTTAAAAATTCAAATTCAACAATCTTTATTCAACATAGGCCTTTACAGGAACTTATGGACGTCAAAATAAAACAAAATTCTAAATAGAAGGAAAATTATTTAACCTTGTATGAGCATACATCCTGAATATAATCAATATGTCTGCAAATACAAGTAGGAAAGGGAAAAAAAGTTGACTCTATACCTGTCAACTTTTTTTCCTTTTCACCTGAATTGGGAGAGTCTTCTCGAGAAGAACAGGCAAGAAACTCGAAAGGTAAAATTTTTGTCTCCTCTTTTAAATCGCCATTTACAAAATTGGTTTTTGTTCACATAATCATAACAATAATTATTAAAAGATAAAAAATACAATTGGTATGATTACATACACTTAGAAAGACAATTTTTTTTTAATTATATATTAATTTATTGCATAATTAAACAATTTATTTTGGAAAATAAAGACAAATAATTTAAAACTAATCTAATAATTGTATAATTATATTGTAACCAAACATGGCAATGTTAATTTGGACAAGTTAATTCTATAATATT
Source organism: Schoenobius gigantellus (assembly GCA_963935595.1). Lineage (NCBI taxonomy): Eukaryota > Metazoa > Arthropoda > Insecta > Lepidoptera > Crambidae > Schoenobius > Schoenobius gigantellus. Next base: position 21,846,852 of record OZ012553.1, on the reverse strand, counting down.
GAGCTAGCTTATATCGTGTGATCACTTAAATAATCACTCACCTTGTAATAAGCTTTATTCATGAGAGTTTTTTTGACGTCAGTTTTATATTCTTGAAATGGTGAGTCGGTGACACTTTGTGGTAGCTTATTATAAAAAGTTACAAACTTTCCCAAAAACGAGACACTGGTATTGTGGCTCCTGTACATTGTACTGTATGGGTATAGGTGACTGTTACCACTTAACATCTGGTGGGCAGTATCACGGTAATATATACTATTACCGTGGCAGTATACTTGTCTGTCAACTTTGTTGTATAAAAAACTCTATCACTCTATTTATTATAGATTTTTTTTAAATATCGATAAGGTATCAATCATTTATGACAAAGTGCCTGCATAGCTACTCCCATAGATAGGTAGGTACTGAATTAACCGACTTGGTTCACATTCAATTTCATAACTTTTTACGGCAGAAAAACTGCATTACGAGATTGTTCACTCACTATTGTATGTACGGACGACAGCACATCACGGTAAACACTATGGCATCTTATGTCATTGTAATAAGTTCTATTTTGCAACAGAAACATTTAGTCTGATATGCAGGCGTGTGTACGTGTTATGTTTATGGTGGGATCTCATTTGTTTTTAAGGTAGTCCCCCTTTTTTCTTTTCGGTAATAACATATTTTGCTTCAGTTGCGGGCTTTCTTAAAGCCCACTTAAGAATGTGGAAAAGTTTTCTACTTAAATAACTAGTTACGAAACAGTGAAAAAATTTATTTTTTTAAGTAACCAGTTATCAAACAATCAGTTATCAATATGGCTGAAGGGTCCCTGTCTCTATGGACTGTTCTTCAGAGGCTTTAATGTATTGATTTTCGACCAATCTGAGCGGTAAATTCATCTAAGTCTATTATATTCAGCAATTGCAGACTTCTGCATTTTAATATACCTACAATCAAAGTTGACACTGATTAGATGTAAACCGCCTATGAGCGTCAGTGGCGCTGTGGACTACTCGGCACTTGCCTTCCAGTCGGGAGGTCCAGGCTGGGCCAGCGTGGTTGACTAAGGGTGAAGATATAATGAAGCAGGTATTCCGGTACGGACTTGTCGGTACGGGTCGGTACGGATCGGTGCAGGGTACCCTACATAAAGAAACAGGTCAATTTGTCTTTATTGACCATCATGGCTTCGAGTTCGTCGGACGACGATTTTCTTCTGGAAAGTATTTACTTAAAATGTAGAAAAAGAAGGACGGTTAAGTGTATCAAACATTAATAGTAAAAGAAATATACATATATGGTTCATATCACCATTTATTTCTATAAGACTTAAAGTTTGATAAAGACGATTAATAATTTTATAATTATACTAGGATGACACAAGAAACATTTGATTTCGTATTAAATAAAATAGAACGTGTCTTAATTAAGAACTGGTGTAACTGGCATCTTCAACTCATTTCATCCGAAGAAAGACTACTAGTCACCATTAGGTAAGTAAATAAAATTGTTTTAATTTTTATAATAAGTGCAGGCTCCCAATAAACATTTATGCTGAAAAAATATATTTTTTATTTTATGGATGATTGATAAAAAAAATTACTAAATAAACTATCCTCTTTGGACACAACCTACTCCGACAAACGTTCAAGTCCGTATGTCCAGTCCGGGTAGTCGGTACCGACGAGTCCTAACCTGTTCCTTTATGACTGAGCGCATATGATAACATTGCGATATTATGCCTGTACGTATCCTATCCGTACCGGTTTGTCCGCACCGGGAACCCGCCTCTTTATATCCTCACCCTAAGGCCTAATCACCCTAGCATAGGTATGCTGGAGTGGGGACAAATATGAGCTATGGTTATGAGGATAATGTACTGCACTCGGTTCCTGAAAATTGAGTCTTCTAAGTTTTCCACAACGAAGATACAGGTTGGTCGAAAACGGCCCGAATGGGTTCGACAAACGGCCGTATTTTTTTGCTCTTTTGTTCGACTTGGCGAGGGTACTTCCGTGCTTCCCACATATACTTAATATTCTTTTGTTTTGAATGCTGTCCGAACAACCCAACCAGACTAATTATATATACATTCTACATTATTTATGTACACACACACAATATAGCAACAAACACATAGACACAATATGGAGAATCGGAGACACTGTACAAAGGTACTGTTTATTGCTTAGTGAAATATCATTAGTGTGCGTTGTTTCTGTTACACATTGTTTATATAATATAAATTTATATATAGAATAATTACCCTAATCATTTATTCTTTAAATTCGAAGAATAAATGATTAGGGTCCACCATCTTTTTAGTTGAACTGCTCTTGTTGCTTTGCGCGTCCTCCCTTGTATCAATTACGAATAATATTTTGTTTTCGTGTGAGAATACTAAAAATAAAGTTTCAAGTTAATGCTATTTATTTAGGAGCGCAACCGACCTTAGCTTCAATAAGCTAATAAAGTCTTTTGATATTGTTTCATCAGCAAAACAAAATCCGAAGGGTCCGCTGTAGACACCACAAAAGCTTTGTACGTTTCTCGCTTTCATTACATACTTAATTCGCCACGTTAAAAGCGTAGTCACGTACATGAGTTCTTGACACGGAGAGCCCGAATTTTAATACGGAATACAAATTTATCACGGCAGCGCAAACGTTTGCTTACGAGCGTTCGACTGCTGTTGGGTTTTCCCACTGCCCGAGCCGGCCCGGAACTGCAAAAATAAATGAAAGTTGTAGCGTTGCCGGCACCGGCGCAGCGCGGCGTGTAGAAAAATGTGAGATATAAGGTGTGTTCCAGATAAGAATCACCACTTTGCTGGTGTTAACATCTGATGTTAGCTTCGTTTTGCGTTTCTTTTAAGAAATGTTAATATTTTTAGCCACGGTAATTGTTACAAATGAAACGGTAGCTACTGAATTTGCGTGCTGAATTTTTACGCCTCACCTAATTAGTCTAATAACTAAAAATCTATATAAATAAAAATGGATCTTTGAAATGTACGCCTGTAACTTTCGAACTACTGCACCAAATTGGATGATTCTTGATTTTATGTATTCGATATTGTTAGGACAAGGTTTATGTAATATAAAAATTACAATAATTTAAACAAACATTACAGTAATTTTATTAAAAAATATGGCGATACAAAGTACGCCGGGATGCTAGTTTCAAATAAATTTCTTCAATTTATATTTTAAATCCTCTGAAAAATCATTTTGATTAATGAAAAAAGTTTCAAATGTCAAATATCAAAGCTGTCAAAAATGGTATCAGAGAACCCATTTTATAGCCTGGATATTTGATGTTATAGGACCACGGGCAACGAATGAACTTTTCATAGCTAAAATCAACCAGCACGAAAAGTTTACACCAACAGCTAATAAAACGCGTTGATGCTAAATATGTTGAAAATGTTGCAAATACGTTCTTAACAGGAACGAGCCTATAATTTCATACTTTTTTGCTTCGCCGACAGCCGTGCCGTTGCGGTTTCCGCACAGGCCCGGATCATTGGAAAACAGCCGTTTGTGTGCGTTCTTTCGGATACGGTTTTTGAGTAAATAGCAAAATTAAATCAACCTTTAAATTTTAAATAACCCTATGATTGGTTTTGGGATACCATTCGTATATTCGTATTCGTACATTCGTATACAACAAAGGTTTCTTATACAGATCGGTTTGATTATGCCTTTTACTTAGACTCGTACCAGTTATTTTTATGTCTATTTGAAGATGAGATGACATTTGCAATGGCCAAGCAAGTTCACCTTAAAGAATCCAGATGATTGTGTTAATTATTTAGATCTTCATAATTTATTCATAGTTTGTATCCAATAGGATCCTTTTTTACGAGGGGAATACGTTTGCGCACCGTCCAAGCTCCCGCAGGGGCAAGAGTGTGTGGGACTCCGCAGCGAGCGAGTACCCACTAAACTCCTCGATAAGGGTTTTAGTGGGTAGGCCTGGCACTCTGCTGGGTACGCCCCACACACGCTCGCCGTCTAGCACGGTACGGTTGAGCATTTTCCCCAGAAAAAAAAGTTAAGCTCGCTTCCATCTTCAGCCTTAAGGCGCATAGTGCTCCCAATGACCTTGCGTCGATCGTCCCGCACTGATTACATAGGAGTGAGTGAGTGAGAGCGAGGGGAATATTTAAGCAAACCTTTACCCGTAAGATGAATAATTTCAATAAAAAATTAATAAAGACGAATAAGAAAAATCTAAAAAGACCATCCCCTAGAATATTGTTTACTTTATTTATTGAAATAGAAAGTACATGATTTAACCTAATATTTACGAAGCGATTAGGTTTACAGTTTTAAAATCGAGGCATGTTTGGGTCACAGTTTAGCCAAGTTTTAATTAATTTATCAAAAAATTAAGAAGACCATCCTCTAAAGAATGTGTTGAATAATCACATATCTTTTTTAAAGATTTTTTTAATCAATATTTATGAAGAGAATCGGTTTTTTCTGCAGTGTTTTTTTTATGATTGACGTTACTATGCGCCTTAAGGCGCTTGGGCACTTATACGTATTCGGTTCATATTCGATTCGTGTTCGATACGTGAAAAAACCGAACGGGAAATTTACGTCCTAGCGTTTGCGCACTTATCCGTATTCCATTCATGTTTGAGACGGTTATGCGATAAACGTCAAGATATAGGGATTACTTCCTGTTTTTAAAAGCCCACTGCAATTTAGTACTCATTTGGTACTATTTGATACCAAACATTATAATTTTGGTACCTGCTTAGTTTAGACATCTGGCTTTCATTATCGTTTTTTTTTTTTTTTTATTTATTTACAAACAAAATCCACAGATCTTAATGTATAATAATTACTTAAGTATATTAGGCCTTAAATCTAATAACGGATTAACTTTTTATAAGATAACCATTAATACAGAGAGCGTACAGGTTACTGCTCTTAATAATAATTAAAATATTGTGTGTGCGTGTGTATATATATATGTGTGTGTGTTATTCATATATTTCCCATTATTATATCTAATGTTACACATTTCTTAATATTTTATATATAGCGGGTGTAACAGAATACCGCAATAATATTTAAGGTTGTTGATTAACAAAAAAAATGTTTTATGACTATTCTTTGTATTTTATTATATGCCTACTTTCGATTCAAAACGCTGGACTGTTAAGAGTATTAAATCGAAAGTAGGCATATAATAAAAATACAAAGAATAGTCATAAAACATTTTTTTTGTTAATCAACAACCTTAAGAATTATTGCGGTATTCCGTTACACCCGGTATATACATATATATGTTTTTGTCATTTTTTAAAGATATTTAATGCATCCTTCTTTAATTTGTGTGTATTGCTATTAAAGCGTTCGTTGAACATTTTTTGGCATCTACAAACAATAGAATTCTTATAATAGTTTGTCCGAGTGTGCGTCAGGTGGAACAAACGTGTATGTCTTATGCATACCGCACAAGACATACACGTAGGTGATTGTAGCTGTAAAAACAGCTCACAGAGGTCTATACTGTCTATTGCACCTATACAGACCTTATGGAGGAACAATATACCGAGAAGCTGGCGTCTATCAGCGAGTGATAAGATATTGTGAAACTTACAGGATTCTACATAGTCTGTTGGTTTACGTTGTGAGCGATAGTTTAGGTGTTTTATAAATTTTATTTGTATTTTTTCTATTTCTTGAGTATTTGTAATATATTGTGGACTCCAAATGTTACAGCAGTAACATTTGGAGTAAAATGGCGTAAAATGGCGGGATCATACTCTAGCATAAGTTACTAACTATTTGAAGTAACAGATTAGACCAAAATTTTGTACCTACCTTCAGAAATTAAAAGCAGTTTCTTTTTAAATCAAATATTTAAATTCTGATGGCACAACAAAAATTATTAAAAAAGAACAAAAACTGTAGGTGTGAAATATTTTACAAAAAAAACAAACCAGTACAAATAGGCGACCTTATTGCTAAAAAGCAATCTCTCCCAGGCAACCTTGGGGTAAAAGAATGAGACAGCATATTCAATAGGGAAAAACATACAGAACTAAGACTAAGGAAAGTTTGTTATATTGTGGGAAAGGAATTACGAGCAAAAGTTCCAGCTTAATTAATTGATATTTGAATAAGCTGTAGGCGTTTTAACATTCCACTTATAACATAATTATGTTTTCCAGTATAAATTATCATTTTATCTATACTTATATTATAAAGAGGAAAGATTTGTATGTTTGTATGGAATAGGCTCCGAAACTACATTCTTTCACCATTAGAATGCTACATTATCTTTGATTAACATAGGCTACAAAATTATTTTTCCTACAGAAATATGTATATAAATTTCGTACGTGAAAATATAAAATTCCCACGGCAAAACAGTACCTCAGGCGAAGCCGCGAGCAGTAGGCTATTTTTCCTGCGAGAAAATATAAAATTCCCACGGGAAAACAAAAATAACGCGGGCGAAGCCGCAAGCGGAAAGCTAATATAAAAAAACGATTAAGCAATCATTCTAAATACATATATAAACTTTATTAACAACTTCATCAAATAATATAAATAAATGATGGAGACCCGCCATCCTGATGCACACATAAAAACGACTCGAAGTGAGAATTAATGGATCGGAGTGCGCAAGCGCCTTTATCGTCACTTACCATCAGGTAAAATGAAGGTCAAGAGCTTCCCTATTGTGTTTTAAAAACAACGCAATTTGAACTGCCATTACAGATCCTCAATAGTAGTTTAAGAATTCAGGTTAGTTGAGTTTAACATCGGTTAAATAACTGGCGCCTATTTCGACATCAGGGAACATATTCAAAGTCAAAGTCAATATACATTCTTGTGAACGTCAATGCAGCTACGCCAATGATTCACCAGTCTACGGCGGGAGACCTTATACTGGAGAGAACCAGCAAGGGCTATTTTTTTCTCCCTGTATTATTACAGAGTCGTCAATTAAAAGCCGACCTCAAATCAAAAATTTGAGCTCAACTTCCATTACATGATGAGATGTGACAGTTTTCTTCTTACTGTGTCGTTACCAAATATAATATTTGTTTACATAAATAGTTATACACAACTACATGATTCTTTATCTTCAGGTTAACACCAGGCATTGGCATCATTCAAATAATCTTCGACTTTATAATATCCTTTACTCATTAGAGTCTTTTTACATGTGCTTTAAGCTTATGAAAAAGCAAATCAGTAACACTTTGTGGGACTTTGTTGTAAAAAGTTATACATTTCCCCATAAACGAGCCTCTAGTTTTTTGAAGCCTGTACCTATGTTGGAACGGCAAGTTTATTTTTATTTCTTGTTTAAATGGTGATTTTGGAAATTGGTTTCATATGTATTATAATTTTCATGGGCATAAATTAAATTTTCATAAATGCACTGTCCTACAAGTCAATATATTAGTCTCTCTAAATAAACATTTTAGAGAATCTCTTGCTCGTAAATTATAAATAGCGCGAAAAGCGTATTGTTAACCCAATCCCAGCATCTATTACTGGTCCAATCTAAATCTTCGAGACTAAATCTCGATAGAAATAATTAAAGTGTATTACTCCAAAAAAAATTAACGAGAATTGAATTAAAACTTCACTTTAAGCAATGCAGTGCATGTAAGTACTTTTTAATTAAACAGTTACTAAACTACATTGAAACGAACGAGATTAACTTCAAACGAACATTTGCATTTGCGCAGAAACTAATTTTACATTCACTCAAAGCGCAAAGCATGGCTTATTTGTTCTTCATTACTATAAAATGGTTCTATTTATTAAATTATTTTGATGAAAAGTATATTATTATAATAATGCCCTATACGTATTCGTAAATCTTAGAAAGGGAATCCTTGAAAAAGACTAACAGCCGGTTGCACCAAATTTGCTATTTTTTACGAATTCAGTTATACTTATACCAATCTGTCACTATTACGAATCCGTAAATTTATGTTGCACTAAAAATATGAGTAAAAGTAACCATAAAATTCCTTGCTACACGTATCTAGCGTTAATTCTACCTTTTTAGCTAAGTAGATTTTTACTACTATGGATTTTTTTTACATGCAGTAAGATAAATGTTATTAATTTGTGAAAATATGACGTTAATAGTGATTTGGTTTACATTGGCTGAATTTATAAAAACGTCAAAGCTACAAAAATTAAGAAAGAGCTTTGATGTGTCGCCACACATCAAAGCTCTTTCTTAATTTTTGTATTATTTATATTTGAAAGCCTGAGTAATTTTAATAATACAATATACCTAGTCTTGCCATAAATATTGTAAGATAGAAAAAACATTTTTTTTAACTGCTAAAAACATTTATTACTTTTACACTATGTTAGTTTAGTACATAAATATAAAACAATTAAAAATATATAAAGCTTATTCGAAGTGGTCTCCATTGGCTGCAATACAGTCCTTTAAACGTTAAGGCCAGTTATCAATAGAAGCACGCACTCTTTCCATGGGAAAATTCTTCACTGCCAATCGTATAGACTGTTTTAGGGACTCCAAATTATCATGGCGTTTAAAGCAAGCTGTACTCTCTAAAATTGACCATAAATCATAGTCTAGTGGATTAAGATCGGGACTAGACGACGGCCAGTCTTCAGCTCTGATGAAGTCCGAAACGTTCGCTTCTAACCAAGACTGCGTGGAACGAGCTTTATGACCCGGCGCCGAGTCTTGCTGGAAGGACCATACTTGGTTATTGAACATGGTGATGTTAAGGGGCTTAACTACCTTCTCAAGAATGGTATCTTGATATACTTGTGCCGATGTTTTGATATCTTTTTCACAAAAATATGGCTCAGTCACTCCTTCATAGCTAACACCCCACCAAACCATCACTGAACTCGGATAATGTCCACGTTGCACTCTGTCGACTAATTGGGAAGCTTCCTTAGAGCTTTGAGCATAACATACGGTCATTTTGTTTTTTAAAATGTTGCTCTATTGTAAAAATTTTCTCATCCGTAAACAAAATTTTTCTGTGACCTCCCTTTGCGTACCGCTTCAGTAGTTGTTTCGATTTTACCACCCTATTCTTCTTTAAATTATCAGTTAAGAAGTGACCAGTGCGTCTCTTATAGGCTGCAAGTCCTAAGTCATCTTTTAAAATACGTGACATGGTTCTAGGTGCTATCTTCATTTCCCGAGATAAAATCTTTTGCTTTCGGACAGGATTTCTTCGAATTCTTTCCCTTACTGCTTTGACCACCTTTTTCGTACGAACACTACGTGGACGGCCAGATCTTTTTCTATCACAAACAGAGGAAGTCTCATTGTACCTACTAATAGCCCGGTACACAAACATTTTACTAATACCAAGGGTATGGAGAGTTTTAAAAATTGCATTTGGCTCCATACCTACTTTGTGTAATGCAATCACAGCGATTCGGTTCTCTTTATCACCCCACTCCATTTTAATATCGCAAAATATTATAAAATGTATTGGCGCCAAAATGAGAAAACAATGAACAACCGTATAAAAATGACAGATTCGAAATTCAAATGTAATATTTTTTTATTTTTAAGTGTAACAGTATTTATGGCCAGACTAAGTATATATATACTGGGGGATGAAGTTGTTCACGTCCGCAGGAATTGCCGCCAGTACCCTGCACGTATCCCCCGGGTGGCGCTAAACGAACAACAAACAATTGGCTGCTGTACTGTTGCTTTAATGCGACCTCACAGCACTACGTCGTTCATAGAATCTTACTAATAAATTAATTACCTACCTACTCAAAATGCCTCAATGCGATTTGCCCTCCTCGGAGAGCCATCTGACTAAAGATATAGGACCAATTACCCGAATTTGCCAACTGAACATAGAAGGTATAAGTTTAGCAAAGTGCGAAGTAGTTAGTAAGATATTATTTGAAAATGATATAGACGTACTCCTTTTACAAGAAACCCACGCCAAGAATGAACAGGATCTGCTTAAACGTGGCACTATCCCAGGATACTACCTCACGCACGCAATCAATCACGCGCAATATGGTATCGCCACATATGTTAAGGATAACATAAAACCTGTCGCTGTGGAATCCTGCCATTGTAGTCCGGATTTCCACCACCCATGCTTATATGCTGGCGACTTTAACAGTCACCATACGACCTGGCGATATAACTCAAATGACGCAAATGGTGAATATCTTCTGCAGTGGGCGGAAAACAACAACCTACACCTGTTATTTAATGCAAAGGATAGAGGATCTTTTAGATCCGCAAGATGGAAACGGGATTACAACCCGGACTTGACATTTACCACCTGCGATATCAATAACACCCCGCTACAAGCCACACGCAGGATTCTCCCAGACTTTCCAAACAGCCAGCACCGACCAGTTCTCATGGAGGTTGGTATCAAGATCCCACTTTCGAACTCCATGCCCTTACCAAGATGGAATTTCCACAAAGCAAACTGGGTCAAGTTTAGCGCAGATATGGATGCCGCCATAAGATGGATACCTCCTCGTGCCGAAAACTACAAGAGATTCACTAAGCTTATTATAGCAACAGCAAAAAAGAACATGCTCCGAGGTTATCGAAAATCGTACATCCCCTGCTGGTCGAAAGAGAGCGAAAAGCTATATGAGGAGTACAAACGCTCTGGTAACCACGAAATAGGTGAAGAACTCTTAAAATCACTCAGTGAAGGGCGACGAAATAAGTGGCTTGACACCGTGGAATCGATGGATTTTAAGACTTCAAGCAGAAAAGCTTGGAGAGTACTTAACAAGCTGACAGGCAAGATCGGAGCAACTCCTCGCGATGGATCTACCTCGCTGGCTAACGCGATTGCAAACAGAATAGTGGAAGTGTCCCGAGTCAAAGGTTTGAAAAGCGAAACACAGGCGATTAAAAAGCATGCTAAACAAATTAAAGCATCGCTATTAATTGACGAACACCTCTCACGAGAATTTTCGCAAGATGAAACTGACCGCGCCTTGAAACTACTTCCACTGAACAAAGCTGCTGGTTTCGATGGAGTCTATAACGAGTTCTTGAAGCATCTAGGCCCGAAAAGCCGAAAATGGCTGCGGGAATTCTGTACAGACATCTTATTACGCAACAGACTGCCTCGTGACTTCAACAAAGCTAAGATCATTGCAATACTGAAACCCCATAAGCCAAAAGACGATCCTAAAAGCTATCGCCCTATCGCTCTTTTGAGCTGCGTGTACAAACTATTAAAGAGATTAATCTACAACCGTATTCTGCCTCTCATAGATGGGATAGTCCCAGCAGAGCAAGCTGGTTTCCGTGGTGGTCGTGATTGTACTGACCAGGTATTGTCTCTCACAACGCACATCAAAGCAGGTTTCCAAAGGAAGCTTAAGACGGTGGCTGTTTTGATTGACCTGTCAGCGGCATATGACACGGTCTGGCGACAGGGACTAATATATAAACTCATGAGAGTGGTGCCATGCAGAAGCATAACTGAGCTGTTAAATACCACGCTTGGGAATCGTAAGTTTACAGTCTACCTTGCCGACAGCGAAAGTCGTACTGGGAAGCTGAACAGCGGATTGCCACAGGGGTCGGTTCTGGCTCCATTACTTTTCAATCTCTACCTACATGACATACCTGAAACACAAAGTCGCAAATTTATGTATGCTGATGACATAGCAATAGCTTCCCAACACGAAACCTTCGAACCATCCGAAAGTATCCTTAGCAACGACTTAAGTATTCTAAACAAGTACTTTGGGAAATGGAGACTCGTACCGAACACCACTAAAACTGAGGTAACCACGTTTCACCTGACTAACCAAATGGCAAAATACGAGCCCGATGTTAAGTTTGCTGGTGCCAAACTGCAATATAACCCCACTCCGAAGTACCTGGGCGTGACCCTCGACCGAAGCCTTACGTATGCACCACATATAGACAGACTCCGCAAGAAGCTTCAGACTCGAAACAACATCTTGCACAAACTAGCGGCCACCACCTGGGGAGCAAACGCTGATGTGCTCCGCACAACCGGTCTTAGCCTAGTGTATTCTACGGCCGAATACTGCGCTCCAGTATGGTTAAACAGTGCACATGTGACGCATGTAGATGCCCAGCTGAACCAGACCATGAGATGCATATCTGGAACCATCAAATGTACCCCCCTTCAGTGGCTTCCCGTCTTAAGTCACATACCTCCACCCCATCTTAGAAGGCAACAAATGCTCTTGCGAGAGAGCCGGAAGATTTACGGAAACGCCAACCTCCCAATTCACGAAGAGTTTTGCGATCCTCCACCCCATCGCTTGAAATCGCGACGTCCACCATACCAAACCGCAAGGGAACTCGTAAACGGCGATTTCAACACGTCTACGAAGTGGATGCAGCAATGGAACGTAGAACCACCTGATGCCATGGGAGTTGTAATTAATCCCCTATTAAAACCTCCTGGATTTAGACTCCCATGAAGAGAATGGTGTCAAATAAACAGAGTACGGACTGGATGCGGGCGGAGTAATGCCTTTTTGTACATGTGCGGGTGGAGGGATTCACCAAGGTGCGAGTGTGGAGCAGATGTTCAGAGTGTGGAACACACGGTCCGAGAGTGCCCCCTTACAAAATACCACGGCAGCCTAACGGACCTGTTCACCCTTGAAAATGACGCTATCCCATGGATTCAGCAGTTAAAGGAGCGAATATTATTATAATAATTTTTTATTGTGTGTGATTATTTATTTAATTTTATTTTGAATTTGTGAACGACATTAAGCCATACGAATAATAATAATATATATACTAGCTTTTGCCCGCGGCTTCGCTCGCGTTAAATTCGGGGTAACACCGAAGATTTCAAAAAAAAATAAGGCAGGTATTTTTCGTTGGTAACAAAGAGTCTGTGTACCGATTTTTAGCTTCCTACCTTGAAAACTGCAAAAAGTCCCATATAAAATTTCACCCCCTCTTTCAAGGAGGTGGGGGCAGATTTCCAAAAAAAAATGATGCACGATTTTTTTGGTAGTCACAAATAGTTCGCATACCAATTTTTAGCTTTCTACCTTGAAAATTGCGAAATGCTCCATACAAACTTCCACCCCCTATTTTAGGGAAGTGGGGGGTTAGAAAGAGACAAAAAGTAGCCTATGTCACTCTCCATCCGTTCAACTATCTCCACTTAAAAAATCACTTCAATCCGTCGCTCCGTTTTGCCGTGAAAGACGGACAAACAAACACACACACACACACTTTCCCATTTATAATATTAGTATGGATATAGGATCTGTGTATCTGTCTGTAAAAATCGCTGCCTTCAGTGAGCATTTGACCTACTCTAATGTTTGTTCATCGACGACGGCAACCATCGAATATATGGATAATTTGTCAATATTACGGATAGTGAACTGTGTAGTGAAAAGTGAATTTAAATTGTGTTTTAAACGCGTTTTATAACGTTTAACATCAATTATAAATACGAACGAACTGTCAAAATTTTATACTTTTACGCATGCTTTTACGTTATGAACAGGACGTGAGCTCCGTAAAAAGTATCCGTATAAGTAACCGTAAAACGTATCGCAAAAGCGTGGTGCAACATCTTTTTACGGTATATCGTTTACTTTATACGTTACTTTTTACGAATTCGTAAAATGAATTTTAGGTGCAACCGGCTGTAAGGCGGTAGATATTTTCGTTTATTTTTTCCTTAGATTTATAGAACAATACAGTTTTAAAACGCAATTTGTCAATTGATAAACCAACTGAAGCCTTTTGAAAAAACTTAAACAAATGATTCTAATTTTCAGCTTCACACAAAAAAATCATGACCGGTTATGAATTTTGACTGCAAGAATCCTACTGATTTTTTAATATTCTTGATTGATACACAACTCTGAATTAATATTATTACAGTGAAATACAAACACACTGACACTAAACGAACACTAAAAAGAAATGTAAATAAACAAGAATTTGTTAATGTTTATCACTTTTGTTTCATGCTGAACATCCAACCTTTATCAAACAACGGGGTAAGGGAACTATCAGATTAACAAGTTATAATAAATTTATTACTCACCAGCGGAATATAAAGAGCTCCTCACTCTGACCCTCTCACCTCAGCCGGCAGTTATCCTCCCGGCTTGTTGTGCCGTCTGCAGGCCGTAGAACTAAATTAGCCACGAACAACTTACCCGAGAAACCAGTAAATTTCGGAGTTTACGTCTACTTTGTTCTCGCTTCAAATAGTTGGCCTAATACTCAGTTACTGGGAATGATATCTGTATTACATTCAATTTTAATACAGATATCTTTGACAGTCTTTAAATGGCAATTATTATAAGTTAAATGATAATAATCGTTAAATGACAATTATTACGTACAGCTGTTTAAAGTTACAACGTTTTAGGCCGATTTTTTTAACCGAGCAGCAACTTTTGTCCGAAGAATAAATATGCAGTTTGACAGCTTTTGTAAGGAAAATCTGTCAAACCACCATATTTATTCTACGGAAAAGTTTAAGTGCAGTTACAAAAAATAAAAACCGACTTCAAAAACACTGAAAGGTTAAAAATAATTATAAGAATAGGTACAGACCACATCACATTTATATATTGAAGTCGGTACCAAATTTTAAGACTTTCTAGGAGATCATCGTTGGGCACCGACTTCGATATAGAAATGTGATGTTGTCTGTAGCTATTCTTAGATTATATTGTTTATAACCTTTCAGTATTTTTGAAGTCGGTTTTTATTTCTTTAAGTGAATGTTTAAATTAATAATACGTGCCTGTTGTATTTAAATAACTAACCTCTAACTCTTAAAAGTTAGAATCCTCCCATCATCAGCTCGGTTTATATATCAGCATCAGACGCAAAAACGTGAATAGCTTCATAAAAACATAAAACACGTTGGACGTACTTATGAAATTTAAGGGATTCCCTCGAATCTCACAGATTCCCATCATCAGATGCTGACTTTGGTGACAATGGGTCCACCCCACGAGTATACTTACTCCATCGAATACAAAAACTATTTCGAAAATCGTCCCACAACTGGCGGCGTAATCGCGTAACATACACACAACAAAAAACATACGCATCGAATTGAGAACCTGTAGGGCAGATGTGACAAGCCAACTGCCACTTCAGCGTGCTAATCTTTCGGACGATTTCAATGACTTTCGTCCTATGACGAATGCGTTATCTTTTAATGAGATAACGACCATAGCCCTCTCCATGGCGCGCTGAGCAACTTTTAACTTGTAGACCTGTACCTGTGTTCGAACCTGTAAAGCAATATAATAAAATCTATAAGAAAAGATCCAAAAGGCAGATATGAAGGTAAAAGGTTGTGTTCGCAAAACTGAAAATCAAACATTCACAAAACATGAAATATAATGTAAACAGATTTTGTGCGGGGTCAAAAAGGTCCCTGTTTCAGCTAAAATACTAAATACTGTGTAAGAATCACAGCTGAGGCACTGATGTGAGTTATATTTTACGAAAAAATACCTACTTTACTTGGTAATACAATACCTATTTTACTTGGTCTTGACATTGGTAATTCTAAAAAATATATGTTTTTATAAATCTCGCGTTAAACTTTTATATTATCATAATAAATGTCATTCATAAGTTTATTGACCGCTTTTTAGAGCATTAGCGCTTGTTTTTCTTTTTTTTTTCTTTTTGAGTATTTTATATTTCTTCATTTGTGACGGCGGTCATCTTGGATTGGATTTTTTTCAAATAGTGGACCGTATTATACAAAGCAAGCCCTTTTATTTGATTGCGGGGGTTGTATAAAAATTAGTAATTCCATCATTTTGTTGCAGCAGCCGCATTTTGGATTTACAACAATAATAATTATGCATAACTAAATGTATATGTTACGCTCAAAGAGCGATAACGCTCATTGAGCGAAAAAATAGCTCACAACGCGTTGTGGTCAAAGTAAAACATCCACATGGCGAAATTCATGTTATAGCTCTAATGAAAACGCTCACGACGCGTTGTGGCAATCACAGAAAGACCACATAGCGAAATTCGTGTCGTGGCTGACATGCTATTCGACCACGACGCGTTGTGGCAATGAAGAAGAGACATGAGGCGTTCAGAGCATCAAACGGAAACACCAAGGTCGAGAGAATTCAAAAATAGGTATTTGTAAAAAGTATTGCTGTCGCGCTGTGCCGCCGAACAACTGAACTGAGCGCGATAGGGACAACTGCAGCTCGAACCGAAAATACACAAAATTTACGTTGCTTAGTCCCCTGTTTTCTCCGCGAAAAAATTTACCGATTTAATTACTTTTTGCGTTAAAAATTAAAGCAAGGCTTTTACTGTGTTTCTATGTTTTGCTTTTTTCATATAATCTTGTTTAATTTGTTTGCTGGACGTTCGAATACAGCAGATAATTAGGTCGATTTTTTAGGTTTTTGAAGGTTTAGTATCTCTTTTAGGGTTCCGTACCCAAAGATTAAACACGGAGCCCTATTGCTGTTGTGTTTGTGAGCATATGAGTAATATGAGCATCAATCCATCAGGTCCCTAACAGTTAGGAAACAAAGAAGGTATATTCGACAGACTTTATGCACGTAATGAGTTTACACTTTTTGAGACCAACTTCATTACCATTTGTGATGTACCCTCAACTTCGTCGTTAACACTTCGCTCAGCATCAATGTTGTCATCTGGAAGCAAGCAAGGATTTATAATGTGCCACTGCAAAAAATACTGTATTGATAAAAAGTGCAAGTGTCGCTCGAAGAATATAAAATACACAACAACTCAAAATGCCACAGTAATAGTTCCTGTAAAAATAAATAGCAATCAAACACCTTTTTTCACAATTAGAGTAATTTCTAATACTTATAAGTAATTAATTTTAGTACATTGTTGTTGTTTACTGTATAAACAAAACTCAAAAGTCATAAAAAAACTTAAGTTCCTTATTATTTTAAGTACATTATAAGTAATTTACCAATGATTTATAGTTTGTGTTCAATATTTTATTACTTAATAACTAGTTTGTTTTTTTTTTATATAAAGTAATGCCAATGAAAAAGCAATTTCCTTTTGTTTTAAAAATATGTTTTCTTTGTATTATATTTGATCATTATTAATAACATTCCATTAATATTCATAACAAATACGTTATTCAGTGTTTTTAATTTTTTGACTGCAGAAAGGGCATTAAGTAGAATGTCTTGTCTGGTACCTGTTGCAGGATAAAAAATATTTCCTAAGGACATTTACCATTATGTTTCGAGACTAGTACGACCCATATCGCAAAGCTCTGTGCGTCGTAATCAAATATGGTCCAATACGCCTCATGGCTTTTCTTCATTGCCACAACGCGTCGAGGTCGAATAGCATGTCAGCCACGACACGAATTTCGCTATGTGGTCTTTCTTTGATTGCCACAACGCGTTATGAGCGTTTTCATTAAAGCCACAACACGAATTTCGCCATGTGGATGTTTTACTGTGACCACAACGCGTTGTGAGCTATTTTTTCACTCAATGAGCGTTATCCACAACCGATCCGTAGTCACACCGTATTACCACACCAGTGTGACTATGGTTCATTTTATTTATCCGTTGTCACACCACCGGTGTGATTATGGATAATTTTACTTGATCCATAGTCACCTTGTCCACATGTTGACCAATCTGTCGGTCTTTGAGCGTAACATATACAGGGTGTCCCAGAAGCCGACGTCAAGCCGAAAGCAGGTGATAGACTAACTCATGTATGTTATCAGAAAAATATAAAAAAAAATCTAAGTCACCTATTTAAAAAAAATGGATAAAATTTACACCCTGTGACGGTTTTTTCACTGTTGTTGCTACAATTCTTGACTTTTCTAAACATTTTTTTTGTTTTGTAATCCTGAATAATGTTTCTTTATACTCTAATCTAAAATGTAAAGCCAGCTGCTCCAAATTAGAAGAATATGCCATTTTTATCTAAATTAAATATTCAAAATTAATTTTTCGCATAGCTTTAACAAGCTGTACTGAAAAAAAACATGTACTATGCGAGTTTGGCAAGTAACTGCAAAAGTTGGCGCATTCAATAAGGATTCCAAAATGGTATAATACTTGGTAGATAATTTTTACGATTGCAGACAATATTTTTTTTCCAAAAACAGGCATTTTTTCTTACGTACTTAAAATTTATTCTAATGTACCCATGGTTTGCTTTAAGGCCGTAATTTTAACATTCTAGTTTGAGTGAGACCTGGAGAGTCATTTTACGAAGTGTGAGAGAGACAGATAGTGAAATAAATTAAATACACAAAAATTGTTTAACATAATTTATTTAAATGTCAAGATTTACAACAGGTGTTCAAACTGTCTTCCTTCAGCTCTAATGCAGGCTCGACATGTTCGGCAGAAAGGGCCAGAGAGGATGACCCATCGGCAGACCCTTGCCGTCGGAGGAGATTGGGGCGAAGGAGGCGACAGTTCGCTCGTCTTCTTCCTCCTAACAGTGACCAGCGGGACCCGGCCTTGGGAAGCCCGAGTCCTACATTGCACAGGCCACCGCCTCTCGTTGATGCTCCTGATGCCCAGGAGCATCGCCGGCTTTTCCATTTTGGGGAGGTCAGAGGGGCTCGCTGTAGGCGAGCAGACGCTGTCGAGGCCATGGAAGTGTCCGAAAGGGTTCCCATGGCTTTGTCCGGCGGTGGGGCGTCCCTCGCTGGCGTATCCTCTTCATTTGATGATGAGGAGGATGCGGCGGTGATGGGCGTTCTCGTGCCAAGGCGTTTGTGACGGGGCATCGTTGGGTTTTAGTCGGTAGGTCGCGGTTTCTAGCTGGCATTCTGCCCCCCGTGACCGCGGAGAGTCCGACATAACCTCGCGTTTTCCCAAGCGCGAGGTATGCGTAAAGCATTTCCCAACGTTAAAAAAAAAAAAGGCTCGACATGTTCTTAAAAAAGATCGGGCTATCAAGCGGGCGAATCTTCCATTATTAACAAAATCATTTGCTTCTATTATTCTTTGCCGTAGGTCAGTCACAGTTTCGATTGGCTTTGCGTAAACTTTTTCTGTCACCGCTCCCCAGTAAAAGAAATCTAATGGATTTAAATCTGGGGAACGGGCTGGCCACGAGATAGTACCAGATCGGCCTATCCATCTGCCTGGGTATTCCTGATTGAGATATTCTCTTACTGAGCTGGCATAGTGAGCTGGGCAACCATCTTGTTGAAACCACATATCTCTTAGAATGTTAAGTGGCACATCTTCCAGTAGATTTGGTAAATCATTTTGTAAAAAATGTAAATAAACTTCACCAGTCAAGGCGTCTGGCAGCTCAAAAGGACCTATTATTTGTCCATTTAAAATTCCGGTCCACATATTCACTTTAAATCGATATTGTGATCTATCTTGCCTCATCAAATGAGGATTTTCGATATGCCACTCGTGTAAGTTGTGTAGGTTCATGTAACCATCTTTTTTAAATGTCGACTCATCTGACCACAAATTTTTTTCGAAGAATCGCGGATCTTCTCTGTGTTTTTGTAGCATTGTTTGACAAAAAGCAACACGGGGTCGATGGTCCCGGGGTAGTAGAGTTTGTACTCGCTGTACGTGGTACGGGTGTAGCTGATTTCTTTGCAAAATCCGATGGGCTGTACTTTTAGGTACTCCTGTGCTTCTCTCTATTCCACGTACAGAAATACTCCGATCTTCTTCGACAATGTCTAGTACAACGTCCTCGTAAGGGGGACGAAATCTTCTTTCACTATGTATGTAAACGATTAAAATATAAAATTGTAAAATCGAGAGCAATAAAAATGAAACGCCAGTTCGTGGTGACAAGTAATGACAATTTATTTTCTTTACTATATGACAACTAGGCACTGATAGTTGTAGCCTCTTTCGTCTGCAACATAGCGCCCCCCGTGTAGCACTAGCAACACCATGTCAGTGCAGACGAAAGAGTCCACAGAATGAGTACATTAAAACAATGAATGATAGCGTATGTGAGTATAATACAAATGGACTAATTAAGGGTGAATTAAAAATAAAATAAAAGAAAAAATGTACAAGATGCATGCAAATTTAATTGGTCGGAAGACGCACAATTTTCCGAACTGGTCTTTTGAATATCCCAGCCTTGGTTTTGACTTCAACGACTCGCACCGTGCCATCTTTGCCTGGGTGCAAAGCGGTAATACAACCAATGGGCCACACTCCTCTGGGCAAGTTTTCGTCGACAATGAGAACAATATCAACAATGACAATTTATTTTCTTTACTGTATGACAACTAGGCACTGATGGTTGTAGCCTCTTTCGTCTGCAACAATGTACTTGGTTCGGCAGTCGGCCCTCTGAGAAGAGTAATCGGTGCACATTTGTAAAGACTCGATGATCCGGAAAACGAGCTGCATTTGGGTACCTCTTACGATAAAGTCTAGCTGCAGCGTTGGCATTGCATCTACATTCCTCATAAATTAAATGCATGTTGGCGTATTCTTGTGTCGTGTACGCAGACATGGTGGCACTACACAATTACACAATCAACGATAAGTAGTCCGGAGCAAAGCAAAGGTCGTCGGTAGAGAAACTAAACAGTCCGAATCCAAATCACAAGCAATCAAGTCCAATAAACGAAGCAGAAAGTGGTAAGCACGAAATCAACACGAACGAATACAAAAAGATGCGCAGTAAGCGAAGCAGCGAAACGTACTGATGTGTATTGTTTGTGCGTTAGCGAATAATTGGCGTCACAAACGTATGCATGGATTTGGTAATACATATAATGAAAGAACTTTATATTTGTGGTTTTTCAATTTTAGGGCACGTTATATTATGAGATATTACGTTAGGACTTACAATTACGTTGTTATGTTATGAAGGACAAGAAACTAATGAGACTACGAACGGTAATGAAAATGAATAGTTACTTACGTGCATGCGATGGTTTGAAATGGAATTTAGGCGATGAAGGACCAAATGATAACGACGGGTGAGCTAGTAGACTACAATGAAATGATTATTAAGGTAAAATAATTATAATTTGGTAGAAACACGGATATACGACAAGTATGACAAGCAGACAGAAACCCAATTTTTCAATAACAAAACTGGAATGACACATAACGTAAGCTTGATAGATACATTCAAAAATATATATTATTTACAAAAAGGTCAGATTGCCAGCCAGTTCCTAACAATTGTTACACATAATAAGTACAGGCTGGTAAGGCTAAAAATATTTAGACATTTGACATGCCACAGATGACTAATTCTTGTTACTTTGAGTTCGAGGAAATGTTGTATCATTATATTTAATTTATTAATTTGATACGTTTGGTCGTAAGTCAACGTGCAAGAAAACGTTTGTTGCGATTCTTTAATACACTGGCACAGATAATACTACAGTACTGGCGTTTTTCAATCCACTCGCAAGATCCAACCCTGAATCCTGAACACACAACCGAGCCTCAAGGGCCGGATGGCGGACTGTACTACCACAGCTGGGCAGCCTCCATAAAGTTATAAACTTTTCATTGCCAACTGAGCAGCTATACGGGTTGCCTCTCTTGACTCTTGTGTTTGAGAAGCACGAAGCCGGGCCATACTAACGCTGCTACGTTTTATTTTTCACTGTATTGATTCACGATGTTTCGAAGCCTGACTACATTTTGGCTTTGTTGGGAAAGAAAAGGTCACAAACACTAGCACAATAATATTTATTAATAATACACACAAAACAAACAATCGACCGGTAACATTTCTATGTATGCTTTTTTTCAAAACAAATGACAGGCATATTTGTAGTGAAGTGAGCTCAATTGCGGAAGACCGCAGAGTTCTAAACCTAATTTATTAAATAAAATTATTTTCTGTATATTTTTTATCGTGATTTTTACGATATCTTAATACTTAGTTATTCTGCTATTCGAGGCGAAGAGGAATCCAACAAATGGTGTAACTAACCCGACTTTATTTATGTATATAAACGAATATAAAAGACAATGTCCTGAGCTCACATAGCAACACCCAATCTGAACCACTGATAAAAGTTTGAAATTTTAAGAGGATATTGATTTTATATTGTAGGACCCACAATATTAATACAATACTGAGGGGTTGAAAGTTTGTATGGAGCTCTGTCATTTTTGAAGCATGAAATTTTGTATTTAAGCTGACAATTAGATGTAAGTGAACATCTCACTCATAAAAATTTTCCTTCCTTAAAAATGTGAATAGGGGTTGACATTTTTTTTTTGTTGTTTGAGTATCACACTAACAACTGCTTAATGTATTTCAACTTCATTTTTTCCAAAAGCTTTCGTTTTAAAAATTGAATTATTTTTACTACCGAAAGTTATAGAATTTCCAAGAGGAACATGAATATAGCGTGGGCGAAGCTACGGGGAGGAAGCCATTTTTAAATAAACAACAATAGGTAGGTATATTGATGAACAGCAAATTCATTTTAACCAAGTGATTGCAAATAGCCGCCATTTTACTACAAGCTTTTATTTAACTTGCTGTGCTTCTTTATTTATTTATTTGATTATTTATTGCCAGTGTCCGACTGAGGTGAATACAGGGTGTCCCAGAAGCCGACGTCAAGCCGAAAGCAGGCGGTAGACTAACTCATATATGTTATCAGAAAAATATAAAAAACATCTAAGTCACCTATTTAAAAAAAATCTAACATTTAAAAAAATCGATATAATTTACACCCTGTGACGGTTTTTTCACTCTTGTTGCTACAAATCTTGACTTTTCTTAACATTTTCTTTTGTTTTGTAATCCTGAATAATGTTTCTGTATACTCTAATCTAAAATTTAAAGCCAGCTGCTCCAAATTAGAAGAATATGCCATTTTTATCTAAATTAATTTTTCGCATAGCTTTAACAAGCTGTACTGAAAAAAAAATGTACTATGCGAGTTTGGCAAGTAACTGCAAAAGTTGGGATGCATTGCATTCAATAAGGATTCCAAAATGGTATGATACTTGGTAGATAATTTCTACGATTGCAGACAATTTTTTTTTTCCAAAAACAGGCAGTTTTGAACAAATTTTTCTTACGTACTTAAAATTTATTCTAATGTACCCATGGTTTGCTTTAAGGCTGTAACTTTAACATTTTAGTTTGAGTGAGACCGGGAGAGTCATTTTACGAAGTGTGAGAGAGACAGATAGTGACGCTAACGTGACAGAGACGGAGAGATTCGAAGTATGAGCGAGACAGATAGTGACGCTAACGTGACAGAGACGGCGAGTCTCACATCCACTTCGTAAAATGACTATTTTACGAAGTGGAAGTGAGACAGATAGTGACGCCAATTATTCGCTAACGCACAAACAATACACATCAGTACGTTTCGCTCCTTTGCTTACTGCGCATCTTTTTGTATTCGTTCGTGTTGATTTCGTGCTTACCACTTTCTGCTTCGTTTATTGGACTTGCTTGCTTGTGATTTGGATTCGGACTGTTTAGTTTCTCTACCGACGACCTTTGCTTTGCTCCGGACTACTTATCGTTGATTGTGTAATTGTGTAGTGCCACCATGTCTGCGTACACGACACAAGAATACGCCAACATGCATTTAATTTATGGGGAATGTAGATGCAATGCCAACGCTGCAGCTAGACTTTATCGTGAGAGGTACCCAAATGCAGCTCGTTTTCCGGATCATCGAGTCTTTACAAATGTGCACCGATTACTCTTCTCAGAGGGCCGACTGCCGAACCAAGTAATCAGTGGGTAGGTGGACCGACCAGGTGGACCGACGATCTGGCAAAGGTCGCGGTAAGCCGCTGGATGCGGGCAGCACAGGACCGATCGTTGTGGAGAACCATGGGGGAGGCCTATGCCCAGCAGTGGGCGTCGTGCGTCTGAGATGATGATGATGACTGTGGTTCTTGTGAGGGTTGCAGTTTTGCTGCGAATCTCACAGGAACCACATGTATTATAGGTGACTGTTAGGTACCACTTACCATCGGTGGGCAGTTTGCTTGTTTGCCTACTTAATTGCAATAAAAAAACTATGTAGTGATACTCCGATCAGCTTCCTTTTTCAGCTGTGAAAAAATCAAAACTGGTAACAACGCTATCAAAAGATAATAATGACCGTTTAAATGTCGAATATTTTCCGATTTCACAGGGGAATCTAAGGCCTATATGTTACGTACTTATTTTGGCAAGAAGCAATATCTTTCTTACTTAATATGTAGGTAATAGGAAAATTCTATAAACTGTAAATATGTTAGTTGTTAGTTAGAAACTTATATACTCGTACTTGGAAAAGTTTATAGGGAACCCTCTGTCCGCGAGTTCAACTAGCACTTGGCCAGTTTTTTTTATTTATAGTTAGTGTATGTTTTTAACTAGTTTGTGTTATTTATTAAGCAAAATAAAGTGTTTATAACATTTTCAACAAAGAACATGCAAATAATTAACTGCACACAAGAAAGACTGATATAATCAATGTATTGAACGTATGAATTTCTAAAAATAAACTGTAGCCCTATTTGTATGCACAAAAAAGACAGTGACCTTATGTAGCAGCGTTTATTTACATGTCCATCCACTTATTAATATTTAATAGTATGATAGAAATGTTATACGAGTAAATACAACGAAGATGATTGATTGATAGGAACATTTACCAAAAACTTAATTTTTTAAAATATCACACAAATTTAAAATTGGTTTTGGTTCATTTAAATATACAAACACTTCTGAGAATTTCAATACAAATTTACCTGAAAGGTGCGATCGCATTCTCAAAAATTGTCCCAATAAACGGGAAAGACACGGAACAGTATTAACTGAAGATTGGCCCTCGATCCAGCTGTAATGGCCTTGGCCAAGTTCCAGGCCTAATAACGACATATTCAAACCTTCGGCTGCAGGAGATTAATGGAGTCGGCGTTAAGTTAATGCTCTCTTGATCTCTGTATATGCATATTATTTTAGTTTGAAGCACTCTTAACTGAATCTACATAATGCCTTTACACAAATACAGAATTCGGTGGAGGAAATAACCAGAGTCGAAGATAGCAAAATAAAGGATACAACATTAACCTCGTGAATGTGATAATCCGACGTTCCCATGATTGTAAGAATATTGTTTCCAAAGCAAGACAATTGTTAGGTATTAGTTTAGTGTTGATTGCGTTGTTATTCTCATCAGGAAAAGGGATTTGGACAGTCTGATTGACACAATGCGCGTGGTGCTAGTGTTGAAGAGCATCAAAACCTATTGTGTCGAACGGCAGTAGTGCATTCAGAACCTAGTACATTTCTACGCTCAAGTGCGCGTGCTACGTTTTCAACAACAACACCTCGAAGTAAATTTATTTTTTCTAATAACTTTAATTATAATACTTTTAATGTTGTACATTCATGTTTTTATGATGCGGTGGCAATAAAACTTCTTTGTTTTATGCCTAAAAAAGTGAAAATTTGACATTCATGTTTGCAATATTTATTTGATTTAGATTTGAATATCTGATTCAACTACTCGTGCTGGTCTTTCCATAATTTTATAAAATCATTTACTATTTTTACAAAAAATATATTGTAATATTATAATTTTATGCTATTCGAGTATTTCATCCAACATTACATGTTGATAGGAGACAAAAAATTTCACCTCCCTAATTATGGTAGGGGTGTATGTACATATAAGGATTATGTTAAATATCTTAGTAAATTAGGTTTGATTTATTAACAAGTTTTATGGTGAATTATTTTTTTTTTTTGTGTTTTTTGTTGGACGTGAATAAGTGCCTGTGAAGGTTTTGGATTTATTATATTAGACTACATTTTGCCCGCGACGTCATCCACGTAGTTTTTTTTATTAACTCCCTTTATAAATTCCCCTCCCCCATTTTTAACACCCTAAAGGAATGATTTTGGGGATGAAAACTATTCTTAATCCTTCCCCACCACTCAAACTGTCTCCATACCAAACTTCATCAAAATCGATTCAGCGGTTATTGATTCCTTTTACAAACTTCCACCATCCTTTTCTCCTCCTTAAGGGGTGATTTCTGCGATAAAAGCTATTCTATGTCTTTCCTGGGACTCAAACTATAGGAATGATTTTGGGGATGAAAACTACTCTTAATCCTCCCCCACAACTCAAACTGTCTCAATACCAAACTTCATCCAAATCGGTTCAGCTCTTATTGATTCCCCATACAAACTTCCACCCTACTACTTCAACCGATTAAGGTGAAATTTTGTAAGTATAATATACTTACAAACATACATATGGCGGTACACCCAAGACGGCGGACTAGTTACTTTTAATGCACTCCTACAAATGGGTATCAAATGAAAGGGCTTGCTGAGAATAACTCGAAAAATAAAGTGACGTCACTCTAAATCCAATATGGCAGACTTCTAAAGATGGCTAAGGTTGTATGCTTTCCTACAATATGGCTATAGAGTACTTTGTGAAAAAAAACAACTCCAAGATGCCTCTCGATACAAAATCACAGATAACATATTTATTGAAAGGGCTTGCGTTATAGAATACAGTACACTATGAAAAATAATTAAATTCGAGCCATCACAAATTGGCAGATTAAATGTTTTTGGCTTGTGTTTAAACGCCTACCAAAAATGTACCTATTTTACTACCAATAAAATACGAAACGCTTACCAAAACGGATAAATGGTCACCAAATTGTGTTTCCTGAAATATTATAAAATTGATCCAATTTTTCTGTTTATTGAATGTCATAAAAATATATGAACGCCTTTAAAATTCATTTAAGACCAAATATTATACATTGTTTCTAAATAGATATTCATCATCATCATCATCATTTCAGCCAAGAGACGCCCACTGCTGGACATAGGCCTCCCCCAGGGATCTCCAAACCGATCGGTCCTGCGCCTCCCGCATCCAGCGGCTTCCCGCGACCTTCACCAGATCGTCGGTCCACCTTGTGGGGGGCCTACCAACGCTGCGTCTCCCGGTACGCGGCCGCCACTCGAGGACCTTTCCGCCCCAACGGCCGTCAGTCCTGCGAGCTATGTGTCCTGCCCACTGCCACTTAAGGTTTGCAATTCTTTGGGCTATGTCAGCGACTCTAGTTATTCTACGGATCTCTTCATTTCTGATGCGATCGCGTACAGAAGCCCCGAGCATAGCCCTCTCCATTGCCCTTTGAGTGACATTGAGCCTTCTGATGAGACTCATTGTAAACGGCCACGTCTCAGTTCCGTACGTCATCACTGGCAACACGCACGAATTGTAAACATATTCGTCAACAACTTCCAGTGTAGAGCCGCCAACCTTCACAGGAGTGGGTACTACATGGGAATTCACCATAATTTTGGTCTTGTCCATGTTCATTTTAAGACCCACTTGTTGGGAAACTCTACAGAGGTCTTCGAGCATTGTGCCTAGATCTTCCACGGTCTCAGTCATGACCACGATATCATCGGCAAAACGAAGGTGAGTGATGTACTCGCCGTTTATGTTGATGCCGAGTCCTCTCCAGTCCAAAAGCTTAAATACATCCTCCAGCGCAGCTGTGAACAGCTTCGGCGATATAACGTCACCTTGTCTCACACCTCGCTGAAGTCGTATTGGTTTCGAGTTCTGGTCCTGAAGGCGGACTGACATAGTGGCGTTTCCGTACAATGACTTCAACACTTGGATGTACCGGTAGTCTATTTGGCACCTCTGGAGTGACCTAAGCACGGCCCAGGTCTCGACAGAATCGATGGCTTTCTCATAGTCCACAAACGCCAAGCATAGTGGCAGATTATACTCCTCGGTCTTCTGTATAACCTAGCGTATGAATGTGGTCTATGGTACTATAGCCTTTACGGAATCCGGCTTGTTCGGGAGGCTGGAAGTCGTCAAACCTGCGCGCGAGACGATTCGTGATGACTCTCGAGAACAGCTTGTATACATGACTCAGGAGCGTGATGGGTCTGTAGTTCTTCAACTGGGCCCTGTCGCCCTTTTTGAAGAAAAGTGCCACCACATCCCCGTGCCATGCTTTAGGCGTAATGCCCTCGAGTATGATTGAGTTAAATAGCCTCTGCAGCGCTTTCCGGACTGGTAGTCCACCCGCTTTCAAAAGCTCAGCTGTAACTCCATCATCACCCGGTGCCTTGTTATTTTTTAGCTGTTTGAGAGCCACACTAATCTCGTACAGGCTGACGTCCGGGATGTCTTCGGTGTAATGCCGGATCAATTTGGCTCTAGGGTCTGTAGCCTGAATGACAGGTGCCTGCGATGTTGTGTAAAGCTGTCCATAAAAGCGTTCAATCTCAGCCATAAGCTCAGGTCGAGACGTGACGACTCTGCCGTCCTCTGTCTTCAGCTTCGTCAGCAGACTCTGACCGAGTGACAGATCTCTTGCGAACACTTTGGAGCCCTTGTTCCGCTCGATGGCTTCCTTAATACGTTCTGTATTAAATCGGCGTATGTCGCGAGTCAGAGACTTCGAGATCTGTTTGTTGAGTCGCCGACGAGCATCTTCAGAGGACTGCAGACCCATCCCACGTCTTTCTTCCATCAGCTTAATTGTCGGCTCTGAGATCTTGCTCCTTTGCTTGGTATGGCTGGGTTTGAAAAACTTCGAACCCACCGTAAGGACAGTTTCCACAAACCTGTCATTATATGTGTCCACATCCGTGCAATCCTCCAGGCAAGCGAACCGATTCTGTAATTCGAGTTGAAAGCGCTCGGGGTTTTGGATCTGGATGGCTCCAGGACGGAGCGTTGACTTCATCAGTCGATACCTCTCAGCTTTTACATTAAGATTCAATGCGCCTCTCACCATTCGGTGATCGCTTCCCGTGTTGAACGTATTGATCACTGAGACGTCATTGAATAAGCGAGTCTTAGTCGACATGATGAAGTCAATCTTATTTTTTGTCACGCCATCTGGACTTTTCCAGGTCCATTTTCGATGCAGCCGTTTTTTGAAGAAAGAGTTCATCATGTCCCTCTCTCTCCATGTAATCGGCTAGCATTTGACCACGGTAATTCCGGATTCCAGCTCCAAATTGCCCCACTTTCAAGTCACTATCGCCGCGCTTGCCTAGCTTTGCGTTGAAGTCTCCCATGACAACGGTGTAATGAGTCTTAGTAACGGTGTAATAGATATTACCAATATTTTATGTCACGAGTTTTATTTTGGTATTTTTTTGTGAGCTAAAAATTAAAATTAAATTGATATTGGTTGACCGAATTTTTTTTAATACCAAATATTATATTGGGGTTTCCAAATAAATGTCACTTGTTTATTGTTATATGAAATTTATTAAAATATGATAATATAGCCTAATATTATATTGAGGTTTGAAATATTACTGTGAAATAAAAAAATCAAAAGTAAAATGAAATGGATGTGTATATTCGGACCCTATAAAAGTAGATTGCCATTAGGACCTAGAGCTTGAAACATGCAGTTTTCTTTTCAGTTGTGTATGATCCATCACAATATCTAACCTAACCTACAGTTTTCAGTTTTATCCTATCAGTTATTTTTTGATTACGTTTCTTTCTGGTCTGAATAGCCACTCCGAATGAAAATATGTTATATTACGTATATTCGTAGGTACTTTTAAATTTTATTTGTACTTAAGGAATAATGGGAAACAATTGTAATTTTAGTCTTACATTAAAGTAATCTGGGTTCAATTTATTAATTTTGAATGACAGTCAAACAAATTTGAAGTAAGATTTTTGATAGTAATATTAATCTTTTTGTATGACATTATTTGGTGACCATTTATCAATTTTGGGTAGCAAAAAGAATATTTGGACAAAACGTGCAATTATTCTTTGGTATGTTTATTTATTTTGGTCGATTATATCATATATTTTAGGACCCTTTTTATACAGCCATTTTAATTTTTTTGGAGTTATTTATTTTATTTGGTGCTTCGGCTTAGGGTCTTAAAAATATTTCTGGTGACCATTTAAATTATACCCAATGTTTTTGTACAACCCGCTCCAATATGGGTATCAAATGAAAGAGCTTGACTTGTAAAATACAGTAGGTACATTATGTAAGAAAATCAAATCCAACATGGCTGCTGTCACAAAATGAAAAAATATAAAACAAATTTAAAGTAAAAAAACATATTTTAAAACAACCTTTCTGCTCTAAAAAGAGAGAATAAACTTATGACACAATTTTTTTGTGATAATGTAAAAGCTGGTCGCGAGTTTCCCTTCAGCCATATTGGTAACTGTTTGTTTGATAACTGATTACTTTTGCAGATAAACAATATACAATACCTATTTAACTTGCTTGATCTTGATATTGGTAATTCTAAAAATATATATTACTAGTGGGCCCGGCGGTCGTTGTCCCGCCCGATTACAGCGCCACCTACCGGGTTCAACTGTACGTTTAAACCTTCCTTGGACCTATTCATATACACACAGAAAATTTCGTAAGAATCTGTCGAGCCGTTTCTGAGTTTTTGCGAGACAAACACACAGCGTTTCATTTTTATATATAAGAAGAAGACTAGTTAGGCCCGGCAGACGTTGTCCTGCCCGGCAATTACAGCGCCACCTACTGGGTCCAAATGTACTTTTAAACCTTCCCTATACCTATTCAAACACACACAGAAAATTTCGTAAGAATCTGTCGACCCGTTTCAGAGTTTTTGCGAAATAAACACACAGCCTTCACACAGTGTTTCATTTTTTTTTTTATATATAAGACTAGTGGGCCCGGCAGACGTTGTCCTGCCCGGCGATTACAGCGCCACCTACCGGGTCCAATTTTACCTTTAAACCTTCCTTGGATCTATTCAAACATACACAGAAAAATCCGTAAGAATCGGTCGAGCCCTTTAAAAGTTTTTGCGAGACAAACACGCAGCGTTTCATTTTTATATATAAGAAGATTTTTATAAATCTCGCGACAATCTTTTATATTATCATAAAATATTGCGTCATACGTTTTTCCTCACTTTTAAAACCATAAAAGCATGTTTTAAAAATGTTTTATTTTTAATTTATTTCCTTTGGAGATGCGGAACCCCAAAAACGTGCTATTTCAAGGTTTTCTTTTACAAAGCGAGAGTTTATTAGTGGCTATGCAATCGTAGCACATTTACACCACCCTCCCCCTGTATTGGTTTAATAGAAACTTGTAGGAAGCCAAGAGCCCGCATCGCACTAAGCACGAAACACAATAAGGTTAAGGGTAGAGTCTTGGCAGTTGTCCAGGAAAAAAACGAATAGGTATGTTCGCATGGACTTAGAAGCTATTATCACGAGACAAAGGAAACGAAGCCAATATGTTAAAGATGATAAACATTATGTAACAGTGTGTTCTATCTTAACTTCCAAATATTTAAAATCTACGTCTGCTTAAGGCTAGAGGGACAGTCGTACTACTTACAACGTTTTACCGAAATCAGAAAGGTTTCCGTTTCCATACATTTATTCAACACCTTGAGAGCTGTCACATGTCGTTCAATAGGTTGGTAACGATAAAACCTTTCGCTTCTTTTTTTTCTTCTTCTTTTCTCTTTGAATGGTAAGAAATAATTCTTAGTTTTCTTTTATCCTTTGCTTTAGAGAACCGATTTATGTAAACAAACCCACGGCAACTTTTTCTGGACGCAGTGCGCTCTGCTGACCAAGAAATACTGGTGGTCAATAACTTTTGAACAGCTGAATAGATTTTCATTAAATAAAGCTAATAAACCATCTTCTTATTTCTTACTTTCGATCAAAAGAAAGCGCATGTAAATCAGTTGACCCATCTAAACGCAATAACACTTCAAATGGAAAAAAAAACTTGCGAACAGCTGGGCAAAACTTCATCAAACCTAGTCATGAAATGGTTGAAAGAGTTTGATTCCTTAGCTTTAATACATTAAAGAAGTAATAAAAGACCTATCAACATAACTGATTGACGTCGTGATCAATAAGTCCGCCGAGGACTTTTGGAACTCGAACGAAATCTCTACTTTTTTTTATTTTCCCTTACTTTATAAAAACAAACTATAGTTTCCCTGTTATTGATAATAATATAATTGATAATAATATATTGATAGGTATAGTATCAACTTCCGCATTTAGAAATTTTACAGATTTCATGAAAATTGATAAGAAATTAAAAAGTTTTTATTTGTGTATAGTAGATATTAACTAAAAGTCACCCTTTACAGGACTGTGCGGTAAAACACTATGAAAATCCTATATTTCACGAGAGCAGTGAAGTTTTTTTTTTTTTATATCTACCACCACGCAGTCCATGCAGCATGGAGTAGAATGAAATAAGGTGGAAAAAATTTTAATTCACAAATAAACCGCTTTAATTTGTAATTATAAAGTTAATAAAACCATACGATATAATATCAAAAGTTAATTATTGCAAATATCATCTGTACAATACATAGGCGTAGGTATAGCTTGTCGATGGGGGGTCCAGATGAAAACTTCAATTTGTCTAGTGTATACGTGTATACATGGAAGGAAAAGTTCATTCTATCTTGTGTATGTTGATTTTGATAGGGGGGTGTCCGGACCCCAAGTTCCCCCCCCCCCCCCCCCCCCCCACCTACACCAATGGTACAATATACATTACCTATTCTATGAAATAATTTGTTGTAGAAAAGTTGGCTGTATGCACTGTATGTACCTTTGCCTTGCAAAAAAAAGTGGAAAAGCGCGCGTTCGTAAAACGAATGAAAAATTCAAAGACATAGAGTCTTTGAATTTTTGAAATTTTGTTAGAACAACAAAGAAACTGCAACAACTGAATATGACTTTGTTGTCCTAATAATTGCTCTAACATTTTCTTTAATTTTACTAATAAATTTTTTGTTTCATGAAATAAATTTTATTACCAAAAGTTTTCTTTTATTTACTCGCAAAAGCATTGAAAAATGTTGTATGATACGTGAACATAAAAGGTCTTTTCGAATGCGTGCCTCTGAAAACACGAGCGCAGCGAGTGTTTCCACCGTGGCACTTATTCCGAAAAGAACGACTTTCTACACGTGTATCATAAATAACTATTATATTATACTATGTTACTGTGTGATACTATTGTGCAATAAAATGAGAACTCTCAACAAATAAGCAAAAATATACCAAATTGAGTAAATAAATTGGTTGTATGAACTTGATTCTTTTGTCTTACCACGGTAAAAATAAAAAAAATATTTCACGGGAATTTTCGATTGTGTGACATATGACACTAAAGTATGATGAAACCATGGACTTAATAATTTGATTATTAAGTCCATGAATGAAACAGATTTGAGTCAAGTAAAATTCTACGTCCGCCATGTTATTTTCCCCTTTTACCCGTGGCCCCGCCAAAATGTCCGACTGATGGGTTACCTCATTGACTTCGTCGGTTTTGTCTTCCTGTGAGAATTTTAAAAAATGCATGCTTAGTGGACGTCTACATATGTCAGCGAACCCCTGTACCGAATCTCTTCTAGCTCGCTTCTAGCTCCAGTAGTTTGAGCTCTACGTTGATACTTGAATCAGTCAGACAGTCACCAAAGCCAAATAAATACAGAAGATTGTATACATACAGTATACTGTAGTTATGCAAAAAAATATATTTTTATTAAAATCCAATAGGATTCTCGTAAATACAAATGCATTCACTTGGGACTCCTCTTCAAAGAGAATTTTCCATTTACTTACCTATGCGTACTTTTCTTGATGCAATTTGTCCATTACTTGATAATCAAATTTTTATGTATGCGGTCGCCCAAGCTTTCGCTTTCAGTGTTAATTTTCTTACAGCCCAAGAGCTGTTAAAAATTGAGGTTGGGAGCGAAAGCTACAAGCATGAAATTTCTAAGAAGCTTCGATATACTTGTATAAATCAATCATAAAATTTATTAAGGAAAATACTTTCCACTTCCGCATATTCTATGTGATCAATTGAGATTGTAAGGAGGTCCTGAGTTCTATGCGAAACCCAAGCCAAACAAACCTCATCTGCTCGCGGTACACTCCACCAACTCCAACGGTCAAGGCCTGGCTCTCCCCACCCACCTGCAATAGGTCAGCGTGGGAAAAAAAACGACCCAAAGCTCCCGTTCCTAGAGAGCTACTCTCTAAGACCGTTGTGACTAAATTGACTGTCAAAATCGCTGCTCATTTCTGCGAGCTGTCTCTAACGTCATGACAGTATGCGAACTTCCGTTGCATTATGCATCATACTTGGAGAACAATAAGGATTAGAGAGAAGCCCTTCAGGGAGGGGGAGACCTTGCTTAGCAGTAGCGAGTGTATCATGGCTAAGCTAATGGTGATGATGATGATTATCACTTCAATTTTCAGTTCATGAATTGACGTGCCATACATTGTTCTGACAAATCAACATATTATATAGGATCAGTCAAATTAATGCTCCATGCAGGGCAAAGTTACTTTAATATTAGCAAATTTTGTCCAAAGAAAAGAAATATTCATTTCTAGAAATTAAGGTAAGGCATGATATGATCTGCATTTAAAAATTTCTTCCAAAAGCTGGGAATCGTAGGTGAAAATGGGAATATTTTCTATCATACATAAATAGTAAACAACTATTATCCACACAGGTGCCACTTGGTTTTCCTCAATATAAATATAGCAACCGTTACCACGTAGCAATAAAATACCATTTGTATCAGCCAATCGAATTATTTATATTCAGGGACCTTTATTACCATCAAGATCTGTTCGACTTTCCTGTTTGTAACTAATTTCGTGTTTAGGTAAACATATACTATATTCATGCATCTTCTCACTTCCGCTTACATTAGGCAGAACATTTCCGTTACACGCGCAAACGAAAACAGCCTCCGGCGTCTACCAGTTTGATTGTGTTAAAATGTTACTAATTATCCTATATCTATACAACGTGTAAATTATCTAATTCCCCATACATTTTTTTTTCACAGATTCAACTACATATTTGCATTGTGGATGTCAAAATTAATATAACTATTTCGAATTTTTAATGACGCCATAACTTTTATATGACTATGTTACATGGGTAGGTTTCGGCTTGATAGAGTATTGACCAAACACGGTGTATATGACAAACATACCATATATTTGTAAACTAATGTGACAGTAGGTAAGCTACGTGTCTAACGTAATGCCGTCATCCAGAACTTATAAATTTATAATATGACCGTCATGTAACTAAATTGAAATCTATCATCGGAAAATTTTCCAGTCAACAGAATGCACAAAACAAGGACATAATTGGTTCGGCTTTGCACGTTAACCGTTGCTGGGCAATTATAACGGCACGCTTTACAAATCGCTGACAATTAACATTGTAGCTAATTAATCAATTGATTAGACATATTCAACTCAGTTTAACCAGGAAGCAATTGATATTACTCGTATGTGGAATCTGCCGGAAGTTTAGGTTACGATATTAATTAATAAAAATAAGTCAATAAGTATTTTGATCAACAAGTAAGTATTAATTGTTTATTTTTATATAAAAAACGTTGATAGCAAATAATAATATGTAAAAATTTAAAATAATCAACAAATTTTTGCTATCATGTTATTTGGCTAAACAAAGACAAATGCCACACACTAACTTTTCCGCAATCATTAGCTTACGATAATCTCACGCTATTTTTTCCGCAGCTAATGTCATCTCTATACATTTTTTCTGAGTATCGACTGCCGAAAAGTTAGCGTGTGGCATTTGTCTAAAGGGGCAGTACATGCATCGCTTAACACCGCTTATTACTTTTTTGTTGTATTTTGAAATTGGTATTAATTTTTTTGTAAAACATTTTAATTTCAGCCTTTTCAGGGGGAAACATTTTTATTTTTAGGGTTCCGAACCACAAAAAGAATAAAACGGAACCCTTTTAGCATCACTTCGTCGTCCGTCTATCCGTCGTCTGCATGTTTGTCAAGACTCTTTCTCTCAGGAACTCGTAGAAATATCATTCTGAAATTTATATCAAACTAGCTTTCCGCTCGCGGCCTCACCCGCGTTTTTATTGTTTTCCCGTGGGAATTTTTATTTTCCTGTAGGAAAAATAATGTTGTAGCCTATTAGAAGACTGTTTAGGAGCTCGGATATTAAATTCCAGAGAAATTGGAGCAGATTTTAAATATTTTCCATAGAAACTTTCAACCCATATTTTGCACCCTAAGGGGGTGAATTACAATAAACCATAAAATACTTATGTGTTCAATAAAATGTTTTTAAGAGCATGAATCTCAAATTTTATCAAAATCGTTGCTAATTTAAAAAAAAACCATACAAACTTGCAACCTCTATTTCATCCCTTTAGGGTTAATTTTTTTTAAATCCCTTCATAGTGTGCGTCCGCATTCCAAATTTCACTTTTCTACCATTTGCGGTTACGGCTGTGCGTGCGTCTATAGATGGGAACTTCTCCTTTTATTTATATCAAATACTCGAGTCTATTATTTATGTTCCCACTGTGTAAAACTCATACCACTGAATCATACAATATTCATATAAAATGTTCCAACAATAATACATATAAAATACGTATCGAATTGATTACTCACCTCCTCGCTTAATGTGAGTTAAAATAAAATTTAAGTACACCGAACATTGATTTACTACCAAACGTAGATAACGCATGAACGATCGAAAAGTAGGCCGGTGAAGAACTGCTCAATCGCGACTCTTGCAGTTCCTTTCCATAGTGAGTGATTAGCTGTCGGCACGTAAACATGCCGAAGTGCGCATTCAAAATAGCCAGAAACGGTAGAAAAAAAAACGGAATTTCATATTTTGCGTGAGTAAATTCATTACACATCTTACCATGTATTCAAATATTCGATTTATACGTAAAAACCATTAAAAAAAGCAATTATTTTAATCATAAACATGTCGCTTCACGTCAGTGTCAGTACATCACAATCGTCTCGCTCGCACGGGCATCGTATTACGATGTTCTATCTCATTCATGCGTTGGAGCGACAACGCGATAAGCAATTTCAAACATTATGTTTGAGAGTATAAAGTTGATATTTTCTTGTAGCAATTACTAAAACGTCGTTTGCTCTGTGGCTAGGTATGAAATGATGTAACTTCCCACGGTTGTACTTAAAATAGTTGCCGTAATAATGCACAATAAGGTTGAATATACGGTACTTTCTTTATGGTAATTTTCATTCGGGAGTGCATATTCCTCGCATATTCAAGTGTATATCAGCGAGTACAAATGTATAGTCGATTAGGTGACAGATTTCAAGCGCGTTTTTGTATGAAGCGCTCTATCTATGTTTGGTAGTATATCAATGACACCGAAATTGTAAAACTCTCGGAGGGGTAAATCAAATGATCCAAGAAATTATGTTCAACGTTTCGCAGAACTATCAAAGTTAACAGTACCTTTGTGAGACACCCCGTGAACTGTGATCGAAAGTAAAATAAAGGTGAGTTTTTCCTCAGTTAGCTTGTTGAATGTTAAGGTGCCTATTGAATAAATTTTGAATCCACTTCCAAAGAAATAAACAAATTGGTTTTGAATGTAAGCTGAAGAGGACAGCCGACGTTGAATATTGACCGAAATCAAATATTTCTGGCACGGCAATATAACTTCAAACGGAAGCAAGCGCTGCCAGACTTATATTACTAATTGGATTCAGTGAAGTCACGGCCAGGAAATAAGTATTTTCTGTAACAATAATAGCTATTGACGATATTTAAAACAGTTATGACTAAGAACCTTTCCTAATCATCTGTACATCTACCTACTTCGTTTTAGTATATTGCAAACGTACCTTAATAAGGGTGCTACAAAAAGACATACTATCGTGGATTCTTTGACTTACTTTATACTAATCAAAAAACTCTTGAACCTACTAAAATCCTGAATTATAGGAAGTCTTTGTTATAAATATATTTCTAACTAAAATAAAAACCGACTACAAAAACACATTCAACCTCACATTTTTATATTTAAGTTGATGCCAAATTTTGACAAACTACATTACCTACCAAATTTTTCTTTTATTTTTTAGTCTTTCCAAGTGATCATTGCTTGGCACCGACTTCAATATAAAAATGTGATGCTGTATGTACCTATCCTTATATTATTTTTGAATTTTTGCAGATTTTGAAGGTGGTTTTTATTTTTGTAAAAAAAATTGTTTAATCTTTTTAGTTAATTTAATACATACGTATTATGTTTTAACCCAAGGCAATCACTAAAATAACTTAAAACGTCTTTCACTCTAAACAGTTTCGAAAGAATTATTCCCAAACTCCTTACAAACGATACTTATACTTTCCACTATCAGCTCACCTGAATCACTTGAGAAAATAGTACTACCGAGTCTACAAGTTCCCGTTATATTGGAACTATCCATGAACTCCTAACCTTTTTTTTTACGAGGGGAATGCGTTTGCGCACCATCCAAGCCCCCGCAGGGGCAAGGGTGTGTTGGACTCCGCAGCGAGCGACTACCCACTAAACCCCTCGATATGCCCTCTTTGGCGCCTGGAGCAGCCACGTCCAAAGGACGCGCCGCTGCCGAACGTCGTGGGAAACCTTACGGACCGACCATAACCCCGTCTGTGGCACCTTTTTTTTTATTGCAGAAAGTTGGCAAACAAGCAAACTGCCCACCTGATGGTAAGTGGTAACAGTCACCTATAATACATGTGGCTCTTGTGAGATTCGCAACAAAACTGCAACCCCCACAAGAACCACAGTATACGTTGCCAACTTGTGACACCAGATGTAAAGTCACAGTACCCAGTAATTTCACTGCCATATCTTACCCTTCAAACCGGAACACAGCAATGCAAGCACTGCTGATTTGCGGCAGAAATAGGTAAGACGGAGGTACCTAAGCAGACGACCCTGGTATAGAGTCTCCCTCCAGTAAAAATTAATATTGCCATTCCCGCCATTGGTGGGTAACCTGCCCACCAATGGCGGGCACCTCACGCCCTCTCCAAGATGGAGATGGAGAGGAGTTCCCGGGGCATACTTCGGGTGGTATTTTTTACTGTGGTTTTCTTCCACGCGGCCCAACTCTCAGTGCGACAGGCTCCCGGCCCCGCTCAGTGCGGGGTAACGGGCTTGCCCGACGGCAGATCTCACTGGATCCACCGCCGCGCACACGAGCCAAAGCTCAGCGGCGCTAAAGCGCCGACTCATCGCAAAAGCGACCACGGTGGCCACACGAGGTGGCCCGCCAAGTAGCACTCGGCCATCCCACGCCCCCCTCATGGGGGCCGCACAAGTGTGCCGAAGAGATTGGATCAGCCTCAGTCCTTGGAACAACGACACGCCGAAGCTCAACGAGCTTGCACCGACTCGGAACAACGACATGCCGAAGCTCAACAAGGACCCACACCAACCCGACCAAAGAGGCAACGGCACAAGGCGTATCGCGCCATGACCCGCGAGCGGCTCTCTATTTGTAGGCATAAAAATTATTGTCATAAAATCATATTCCATAATTTCGATTGTAATAATCGTCAAGACGCATAATAATCAGGAAGCAGAATAGTAATAAGCATAATATTGTGTGGCAGAAAATCATTTGTCATAAGTATTAAAACCCATAAACTCGAAACACAGAACAACTTGACGCATAATTTTTCAAAGCATAATTAATGTTTAGCATATTATGCATGCTTGCTTGCAGTATGCATGCAAGCAAGCATGCAACATGCAAGCAAGCATGCAACATGCAAGCAAGTATGCACAGTGCAAGCAAGCATGTACCACGCAAGCAAGCATGCACCTTGCAAGCAAGCATGCACATGCATGGTTTCTGTCACGGCTCCGACGCTGCGGGGCTCCGGCGGTCCCACGCGAGCTTCTCGTCACAGATGGTTTTCGCTCACCACGTTTAAACCACCTGCTCCTCAGCTCGCGGGCCGCCTCGCCCCTCCGCGCCTACGCGGGTTTGAATTACACTCTCTAGGGGTAGGACAAACAAGACTACGTGGAGTCGGTTTTGCAGCGATTCGTTTCTGTCACTTACTAGTGAATGAATTACTTTGTCAAATAATACAAATATATATACAATCAATATATACTATAAAAAAAATATATCAAATGAAAATATAGAATATTCGAGTATCATATTTGAATAAAATAATATATGAAATGTTATTATAAAAAATTTAGTAAAACAGAGAGTAAACATTGTATCTAATGAACGTGATACCCCTTAAAATAAAATCATTTCTAATTATAAGAAGTGCCCCAAAATATTAGGGATATCATTAATTATGACACTTAAAATTATGGCAAAACATTTTAGGACTACCAATATTATGTCAAAAGAAATTAGGGATTTCATTAATTATGCTTCATGAAATTATGCCTTTGGATAATTGTGCCTTATACAAATTATGCAAAGAAAAAATTATGTGACGTTAATGTTATGCTTTTCGATTATTATGCTTAGTGATTTATGCCAAGCGCCTTTATGACAAACAACATTATGCCAAATGAAAGGTCCCCCCCGCGAGCGGGTCCCCAGGCGACACACAACCCCATCTTCAAAAAGAAGGGGAGGTGACGCCCCACATGGCCACGTGAAGTGGCCCGCCGGGTTAAACCCGGCCACACCACGCCCCCTCCACGGGGCAGCTGTCAGACTCTTAGCCCGCGGCAGAATATCTGCCGGGATGCCCAGGGTGCACCACGAGGAGGTGTTCTGACATCGCACCCCTGTGAACTCCTAACCTACCAGAAACCTTTCAACATCAGCTCAGTAACGTGTATGATGAGATCAGATACAAATAACTGAATATCTTCAGAAAAAAAACTTGAAAATTTGCCTACAAATGGCGAAGAAAAAATAGATAGAGTTGAACATAGAACCTAGTCCTCTTTTGAAGTCGGTTAAAAACTTGCTTGGAGTTCACATTACTACAATCCTAAATTGTTTACTACCAAAGTTATCTTAAATAGTTTACGCTTAACGAGGATATACAATTTGTTAGTACGTCGCCTACGTACATTAAATAGGTTTTTTTATAAAGCTTGCCTTGAGGCAATAAAATAAAAACCTTATTGTTGCACACATAACGTACCTACAACAAAAACGTGCACATTCATGAATGAGCATTACTGATCCAACAATAAAAAGTAATGAACCATTTCAGTGAAAAAAAATCGTGACTGAAATATATAAGACTACGCAGGTAACATACTTAGCATGCCCACTTCATTCTTCACCAGCTACGTATGACCCAAATCTCCATGTGAATCAAACGCCAGATGTAATTTACATAACAAAAACATGGGGTTGACTTGGGATTGATCGATCTAAGTGAAGCTAAAATGGATATAAATAATGTAGGTTTTCGTAAAGCAGT
This sequence comes from Schoenobius gigantellus, assembly GCA_963935595.1. Taxonomy (NCBI): domain Eukaryota; kingdom Metazoa; phylum Arthropoda; class Insecta; order Lepidoptera; family Crambidae; genus Schoenobius; species Schoenobius gigantellus. Next base: position 21,805,576 of record OZ012553.1, on the reverse strand, counting down.
GACATACAATGTGGTAATCGTTCGAGTGGAGGCCTAAAACAACATACCATAAGCTGAACACACCGAGTCCGGCGTGTTTGCTCAAACAACAACTGTAGTCCCGTATCGCGCTTATGACTCTTAGGAGTAACGATCTGCCCCTCGCGTTACGTATCTCAACAACGACATTGTATTTTTTTTATTTTCGTTCGCTGCGTGGATTTAACACGTGCTACCCTTTTGGAATTCCATCCTCTTTTTTCACAAAATGGAAATTCATATTTAGATGAATGTTAAAAATTATAATAAAAATACGATTATAAGGCAGGGGTTTTTCTTGGTGGCCATTTTACATACAAATAGTACAAGTATAGAGTCAGTCCAATAAAAGCTAAACCTAACATTTTTTCAAGCTGCAACATTGATATAATGTCCCTTTGTTGTTTAGTTGAACATGTTGATTTTGATACTTTGTAATAAACTTGTTACTTAGTAATTTAACTTTCGGTTTTGGTACAAAAGCACAAGACTGAACCAAGGAGGTAGACGAAATTTTAAGGGAGTATGGTCACATGGTCTTGAGAATTCCTCCATACCATTGTGATCTTAATACTTTAGTACTATTAAGTATTTATTCTGTGCCTATACTTAGAGGTTATATGGAGTTTAGGCAAGCACAAGGTAGCAAACAAAAACATCTCTGTATCATCAGCAGAACTAGAACAAATTGTAAAAAAAGTACAAAGCATTTGCTCACGTTAAAAATCGGCACAAGAGCAGGGATAGGATCACGGAAGAGGTGGAGCAATTTATAATAAGCGTCAATGATGATGATGAAATGGATTTTGATTCTCAACAACTTTATGTAGTACCTATCACTTGACTTAAGTCTTAGTTTTCAACTTTTCATTTTTTTTAATTCTTTCGAAATGTGATAGAAATTAAGTAATTCTAATTTTCATTAAATCCAAATACCGCGATTTTTTTTATAAAAGGTTCATTGTTGGAATTTCATTGAAACTAAACATTAATATTTACTAAAATAGTATCAACTTCGTTTTTTCCTACTAAAGTCAGTATAGCCTTCCCCATTTTTTTAAATTTCCCACGTTTTGCTTAGTTCAGCTTTCGTTAGGCAGACTCTAATAGATAAAAAGCAAACAGGCCACCTGATAGTAAGCGGCAACAGATACAGTAGCTCATGTTGTTTCTATATGTTTTAGTAACTGAAAATCAGCGGTTTACTCGTGTTTGATAAGGAAAAATTTTACACTGCCTTTTTGTGCATTTGCAACACACATGCATAAAATTGGTGTGGCTGACAGGGCTTCACCATGTTATCTTGATTCTGACATATTTTTCTTGTGATACGCTTCCGTATCGTCGGTGGCGTTGATGGCGCTGTGGACTCGGCACTGGCCTTCTAATCGGGAGGTCCGGGGTTCGATCTCGCCATGTACCAATGTGGTTTTCGTTTTTCGAATTTCATGTGTACATTTATCTGACGCTCCACAACCTCCACAACCTGCATACATCCGTGAAGAAATTCAAAGATGTAAGGGTGTATTGTGACGTCGACCAATCCACACTGGGCCAGCATGGTTGACTAAGTAGTTTATACAATTTATCGGGCTACTAATTACTATGGTAAAAGAACAATAAACAAATCTATATCTATACAAATAAATAAAATTGAAGTGTCTGTTTGTAATGTCAAAATAAAAAGTTTTTACTGAATGGGTATGAATGTATTTCGGGTACCAATAACAAAAACACAATTTAAAATTTTTTTGTCTGTCTGTCTGTTTGTTCCCGCTAATCTCCGGAACGGCTGGGCCGATTTTGACGGGACTTTCACTAATAGATAGCTAATTATATAAGGTATAACATATGCCACTTTTTATCACAATCTTTAAAAAAAATCCTACAAAAATCAAAATGCTGCCAAAAGTTACTATTCCACGCGGACTAAGTCGCGGGCACAGTTAGTAAATAAATAAAAAAATTGTAAAAAATGTTTAAAAATAAAATTAAAGAATGTTTGAAAGGAATCATAGTAGTACAATGTGTCATTCTATTACTTAAGAATAATTTTTAGATTTGTATAGCTTGCATAAATAAGTACGTATAGTTGGCAAATAAGTAAATGAGAGTGTTGTGTCTCCGCCAAAAAACTGATATTGCAGTTTAGCGGGTGCATTGTATCTGTGTAAACAATATGTACTTGGTGTAATAAACAATTTATTATTATTATGTATTATTATCTTTTTATTACCCAATCAGTTAAGCAGCCCAACAAGCAGTGGCGTAGCTAGGGGGGGCGGTGGGGGCGGTCCGCCCCGGGTTTACCTATAGAACACGAGGTCAAATATAATATAAATTTTGAAGACATCGTCAACGAATTTGCAGCTATTAACGCGTAATGTATACGTTTGTATATGCTATATTAATATACAACACTGACACCACAATTTCCGCCCCGGGTGCCACCCATGCTAGCTACGCCACTGCCAACAAGAATCACACCGTATGTGTACGTTGCTGACTTGTAACTCGAGATCTACGAGTATTAAGGCGAATAGTACGGTCATTCATAAAAAATCACTGCAGAAAAAACCGGTTCTTTTCATTAATATTGAATGAAAAAATCTTTAGAAAAGATATCTTATTATTCAACACATTCTTTAAAGGATGGTCTTTTTAATTTTTTGATAAATAAATTAAAACTTGGTTAAAATGTGACCCAAACATGCCTCGATTTTGAAACTTAAAACCTAATCGCGTCGTAAATATTAGGTTAAATCATATACTTTCGATTTCAATAAATAAAGTGAACAATATTCTAGGGGATGGTCTTTTTAGATTTTTCTTATTCGCCTTAATTAATTTTTAATTGAAATAATTCATCTTACGCGCAAAGGTTTGCTTAAATATTCCCCTCACTCTCACTCACTCACTCCTATGTAATCAGTGCGGGACGATCGACGCAAGGTCATTGGGACCACTATGCGCCTTAACACTACCCAGTAATTTAAATCACCGCCTGCCTTACGTTTCAAACCAAAACACATCAATGAAAGCACCGCCGCTTAGCGGTATGAAATAAAATGTAAATGTAGGTTTATTATGTGTTGATTTAAAACAAGCTCAAAAGCAATGTCACAGTGATACAAGTGACTTTTTATAAACAACGCAAATGTACTTCCTGGTTGGAATTCCTTAATCTTGAGAAGATTTTTTGCTTCAGATATATCGTTTCATAATCCGAGAAATTGAAACGTTAGAAATTGATAAATCTTGTAATGGATTTCGATTTAAGGTGTTTACCTTGTTAAAAATCAAAACATAATATTCCTAATGCTTCACTCACAGAGGGATAGTGAAAAGTTCCCTTGGATACGTGTCGAGAATCCCGTTCAACGGAACCCCCCCAGTATTTTTAAGAGGTAGCAAGGTGTACCTACCGCGGAATTTTTTATCTGGATTAAAGAAGGCTAATTCCTACTCAGCAGTGAGTCATATATGGATTAAATTTATGATTTTCATAAAAATGAAGCCTCTCCTCCTTAATCGATCGCGATATCGTGACAATTCAACTTGAAGCTAATGGCTTAACTAAGCTGTCATGGAATGGTTAAGCGAGTTAACAATTGATTGCAAATCATGCCGACTGGAAGTGTACATGGAAGGAAGAGTATTCTCAGTGCTCAAATACCGTGCGAGTCTCGCAAGCTTTTACCACCAAACCGTGAAAAAAAATGTTGTGCTAGAATTTGTTAACACCATACTAAATTAAAAAGGTAACAATTTCATTCGCATCCACCCAACCTTAGAATAATAACGCATAGAAGGATAATCCGGTAAAGAGCGCGATGATTAAAGTGAAGCAAAAATGACACCGATGTGTGCAGTCACTTACGCGCGAAACACGCACACTACGATAAAAACAGTATGGAGCTGCCGGCGTAGTAAGCCATTTATGGCTCACATTAGTTGCATCAAATCGTGCGCGTCGGTTGGGTTTCTATGCGTTATTATTCTAAGCACCCAACCTAATACGCTTGTGCAAAACAACTTCGTAAACAAGTACTTACCGGAAGAGTACTTAAACTCTTGAAAGTATTTAAGATTAATTGAATCTGTCGAATATTTCTGGCATTATTTCATAAAAATAAAACGTTTAACTTGGAGGCCCTCCTACCGAATTAGCATCTAAATAAGGTTACGGCTTGCTTAGTTGCCTGTTTTTAATAGCGCTCGAATGCCCGGGACATTAGTGCCTGTCCGCCCATAAATCCTGGAGCCGTGGCCAACGTAAAATTCGTTTTAACATTGCAAAGGAACCGGCTTAGATACTGGAGCATACGAGAAGCAACTTGCCATGACGGCTTTAAAATTATTATGGACGCGTTAAATTTTTTAGCTGAGCACATAACGTTGAAGGCTTAGTATTCGTTTTAAGCATCAATTCCGTTTGAAACATCTTTATATTTCAATTATTTCTCTATCCGAATAAGCTTTTTTATTCTACACTTTAGGTTGATCTTACCCCACCTGATGAAAATAGAAACGCAGTAACAGACGACCCATTACCACAACTTGTGGATGACACCTCGCGGTAATGAGTCGCGAAGGTCTGCAGGGTGAAGGTTTACAAGACGCTTTTTCACACCCCGTCTTAATGACCCGGGGCATAAGAGAAAGAGACGTGCGTTCCCTTTCTCCTACACCCCGAGAAAGAGGGTAATTTCATGGTGCGCTTTGGTTTTTTGGATGCGTCGGCGGTGCTGTGAACTTGGCACTGGTCTTCTAATAGAGAGGTCCATAGTTCCATCCTGTCATTTACCAATGTGTATGTAGGTATACTTTTCTCCGGATAAAGGAAAACATCGTGAGGCAACCTGCATACATCTGCGAAGAAGTTCAAAAAGGTGTACGTGAAGTCGACGTTTGCACCATTAATGGTGCAAATGACACAAAGTAGTTTCGTTTGCACCATTAATGGTGCAGGCCAATGGTGCAAATGAGACATCGGGGAGCAATCCGCACTGTGCCAGCGTGATTGGCCAAGGGCTAAGCACCCTCACTTAGTTAGAGTAGGCTCAAGCCCCTAGGTGGGGACGTGTATGAGCTGTAATGATGATGCCTTAGAAGACTCCTTAAACCTATAAGTGCGGAGTTTGAAGTGGAATGTTAGTGTAAGGAATTAAGCGAAAGAAACAAGAAATAACATACATACATACATACATAACACTTTATTGCACATAATTACAAAACATAGAGAAAAACATAATAAAAAACAAAAGCAATAGGCGAACTTATTGCTGCGCAGCAATCTCTTCCAGGCAACCATAGAAAAAGGATAATAAGAGGAAAAAAACAGCAAAGAGGTGGAATAGTGCACAATTTTTTATAAGACATTAAAATAAGCAATGTATAAGGAATAAATAAATAAAATTAAGGATGTATAGAATATATAAGTATCATAAGTGAGACATATAGTGCTTCTTCACCAGTGCCTTGAAGGATGTCAATGTACGCGCCCTCCGTATGTTGACAGGCAAAGCATTCCATAATTGGACTGCCTGCACAGTAAAGGAATTAGAGAGGAACTGTGTTGAGTAGGAAGGTATAGCCAGGATAAGATCGTGTCAGGAACGGGATGTTCTATTGGTTAAAGAGGAACGAAATGAATACCACTCTTTCAGATATGAAGGAGAATTAGGACAGAAGAGGATAGTATATAAATGTGTTAATACCAATTTTGTAAGACTACCCGAAACCCGATTGACTTTTTAAGAAACAAATCGTACCTTAAAATAAGCTTTTGAAAATGTCATTAAACGTAATACGAAATTATTTTAAATATTGACATAATCGAAATATTGACGTAATATACACATAATCGGTTCGTAAAACGAAACATTCGCTTACATCATAAATTATACTCTAGAGATACTCAGAATACCTTCGAAAGGAGCTGTAAATGTGAAACCCATTTAGCTCGTGTACTCGCCATTAAATCCAAAATGGTCGTATTGAGGTGAGGTGTTTCACACGGCTGACTTATATCGGTGTTAAGAGATTCATGTCCGTGTCCGTACTTTATTTTCTAATGGTTAGTTTCTTGATTAAAATCGTTCCATTTTGCACCATTACTTTGCATTTTGAAAAACCGGCCAAAAGCCGGTGCATTGTGTGCTGTGTGTGTTCCGTACATATGTATCTAAGTATAAAAGTTACACAACTGATTTGTTATCAACATTCACAGACAGAGCACGACATGAATAATAGCAGACTAGGTAAGTCATCAAAAAAATTCAAAACAATAAAGTAATAAATTCGGGAACGAAAGGGTGCTCGTTTCCGGAGCGACTCCCTCATCCTGTTTAAGTAATCTTGATGTCGACTGCAAGGCGTGCGTGAATCTCAAACAGATTTGAAGCAAGCCTCTTTCATTTCCTATTTTAGCACCGTCATTTTGGCGTTATTATGAAATCCATTTTTTGCACGTCACCAGTAGTCTGGGTAATGGTGGGTACTGACGTAGAGTGCTCACGCCTAGTATTAATTTTGGCTTACACTGCTACTTTTGATTTTTTGTATGACTTTATGGACAGGTGGGGTACAATGAAACGAAAAAAGCATTTTTATTTTTTTTTTAAACTGTGCTTTATATTTTGATCATATTGGTTAAGAACGATCAACAACGGTTCATAATCTACCTACTAAGAACAAAAATAAGTTATTAGTTTATGCTCCGAAGGGAAAAAATTAACCTTTACCTATAAAAAAAGGCGTTTTTGCTCAACTCAACGCCTCTTCTGTTTCAATGAGCCCCAGGTCTGGGGTACAATGAAACGGTGTCTGGGGTACATTGGAACAAGGCTAATAAAGATAAAAAAATGGAAAATTTTATATTCACTCCTGCGTCTCTATCTCCTGCTGCTTTGGTTTTTTTAACATATCGATGCAATTTTACTGGACTTGGCTTTTTTAGTTCAGCAGCAGTTCGTTAACTCGTACCACAAGCTACAAGTTCAACAGCGCTGCTCGCACAGCGTTTTATTATGCAAGCTGTTATCTGTCTTTTTTTTACGACTTCTCACCATTATAACTTATAAATATTATATCAGCGTCGCGGTTAACGCCCGACATATGCTGAGCGGAGACCATTTTGGTAGATAGTGGTTAAAATTGTGCGTTTGTTTTGTGTGTATGTAATGTCTACCAAATAAACGAATTTTCTTTCTTTCTTTCTTTCTTTCTAAAATCTGTAACAAAATTCCAATAATCTATCCCGGGCATATAATAACAGGGCACAATGAACACTGTCTCATAGTACCCCGTTCCATTGCGCCCCATAAAGTATCTGAATCTTTTATAAATATCTTTAAAATGTTGGGTTATGTCTTCCAATCCACATGTTACTGCATTTAATGCGTAAATTAATTTAAAATCATGCAAGAAAATATGACATACCTCTTATTGATACTTTTCTTGTGAAATCGAAAATTCTTCGTAACGAAATTACAACTTTGGAACCCTCAAAACAATTTTTTTCACATTGAAACTTTGTTGTCGAAGACTGGTCATATTGCACTGCGCTATCATGTGCCGCATGAGACGCTCTTATTAATCGAAGCAAAAGTGCGCGAATTTGTTTAAAATTACAATAATTATCGTCTTTGTTTTATTCTACCCCGTGTTCCAATGCGCCTCACTTGTCCCTACATTCAACTTTTGTTTTTCGCTAGCTTCATTATGTACTGAATTCATTTAAACCCGCGGTTATATTGGACCCACCATCTATATTTCCCATCATCATCACCCTCATTTGAGACGAGACGCCCACTGCTGGGCATAAGCATTCACCAAAGACTTTCAAACTCTGCGACGCATTCAGCGATCTCCGGCGAAGGGTCTAGGGTCTATACAAATTGTGCAAACCTCGAGAGGCAGGGATACGTGGTTGGCAAGCCCCTCATAAGGTGAACCGACTACGATCTGGTGAAGGTCATGAACAGCTGCTAGATAGAAACGATGGACTGGTTGGTTTGGAAACCCTTAGGGGAGGCCTAATGTGCAACAATTGGCGGCTCTACGCTGAAATCATGATCATGATGTACAAAAATTACACTAATTAGTTATGATTATATTAGTACTAGCTTCTGCCCGCGACTTCGTCTGCGTGGACTTCAGAATTGGGTCTAAAGCTTCGCTCGTTAACAATTTTTAATCTTCCCACGGGAACTATTTGAGACATCATTAAGGAATATAAATTACATGTCCTTTTCCATAGCATAGGTGACATGCATACTTCAAAGCTGTCTGCCCGCGGCTTAGCTCGTAAACAATTTTCAATTTTCCCTCGGGAACTACTTAAGGAATCGGGATAAAAGGTAGCCTATGATCTTTTCCATATCAAAGGCTACATGCATGCCAAATTTCATCCAAATCCGTTCAGTTTTTGCGTGATTGAGTAATAAACATCCAAATCTAAACATCTAAACATCCAAACGTCCACACTTTCACATTTATAATATTAGTAGGATTACCTATTGTTGGATATTAAAGACTATTAACCCCTCAGCTAGACTATAGAGTTTGTAACTCTCAGGCGCAGTCACACAGTATTCAGTTGACTATCGTTACAGTCAAATCTCTGTGCTATTTCTGTTTACCCGTACTTGATATTAAATTTCATTCGATTCGTGTTTTAATGACAAGTGTTAATTCTTTTCTTTTAGAAAAGGAAAAAAATACATAAACAAAAAAAATATAAGTTAACATACACTTTCCTTTTCTTTTCGAAAAAAAAAATAGTTTTATGTAACAAAACATAATATTGTAGCTTTATTGACGTCATGAAGTGTGCCTTTGTGCAAATAAACAGTTTTTATTCCTCTTTTACTGTGATGCTTCTACGTGCCAAAGAATTTCTTGATAGGCGAGGCACTTAGCATGTATCTAAGTAGAACAAAATACTAAATGCCTTTTTATCACCTTCACTACGCCGAAAGCCGGGGGAAACCTTGTACTGAGAAGAACTTCAATCTTTTTCAGAAAAATTACTGAAGCTCTCAGTACAAGGTAAGAACTATAATGTAATTATAATATGTTATCTGCATTAGGTAGATATAGAAGAAATTGAAGGAAATACTTGGTTCATTCAACAGAAGTATGGATAGTTTGGGAAAAAAATATAAAAAACTAGGAATGCCGGCGAACTACGTTTCGCCATAATAAAAAATAGTTTACAACTTATTCTTAGACCTACCGAATATACACAAAAAAATTCATAAAGATAGGTCAAGCCGTTTCGGAGGAGTTCGGTAACAAACACTGTGACACGAGAATTTTATATATTAGAAGAAGAAGGTGTTATCTACAGTAGGTAGATTTAAAACAATGTAAAGATATGTTATACTTGTTCCGTTTCACATAGAAGTATGTATAGTTTGGAAAAAATAGGAAATGGAACCGAAATTATTTTATATCACATTTATCACAACACATAATATCGTAGTGTTGTAAGGAAAAACATATTGGCCTACTTAGTCAACAACAACATGCAAAATTTCCCGCGCACGTTCTTAAAAGCTGTCGAAGCCAAAGCTTGCATGCCAAGATTTCCTAAGCCAGTGAAAGATTCTAAAGAAACACGACGTGTTGACACAGAAAACTTCCTTTCGTAAACTACTTTTTGGGGGCTAGACTTTATTTCAAGAAGACTTATGACGCAAATAAAAGATTTTGCGTGCAGAATTTCCCTTTAACTTAATGGTTAGCGTGTAAAAACTGTACGTGCATATTGACGGATGTACTTATGTTGTGAGCAATGCAGTACCTATACTATTGAATAATATCATGACGGTGTTCTTTACTTTTAATTGTTGTGAAAACAAAGATTTTTCAAGTGAATAGTGATATACCATCTGTTATGAATTTTGGCGACAAGGTTGCATCCGACGGCGACAGTATCACTAATATGTTTGCGGATAGTTTCGCTTCAGCGTATGGCACAACCGGTGATACTGTTTTGGTTGATGAAACTACATCTCATATTGGTGGCGTTTCGTTGGGCCAGTTATATATATCTAGTAATAAAATAGAAAAAGAGTTAAAAGCTCTCGATTCCAGTAAAGGAGCTGGAAGTGACGGTATACATCCAATCTTTTTTAGAAACTGTGCTAGTAACTTAACAATACCATTGCATATCATTTACAATCGATCTCTTTTGGAAGGCCATTTCCCTAAATTATGGAAGGAGGCCGTAATCGTTCCAATTCATAAAGTGGGCGATAGAAGCAATGTAAATAACTACAAACCCATTAGTATTCTTCCTGTTCTTGCTAAAGTATTTGAGTCTTTGGTATGTCCTTATTTATCGTGGCATATAAAACAAACTGTTGCAGATCAGCAACATGGTTTTCTAAAGAAACGTTCTACGACAACTAATCTGTTAACGTTTGTGGATAGAATAACTACGAGTATGAGTTCGGGAAATGAAGTTGATGTAATCTATACAGACTTCAGTAAAGCATTCGATAAAGTGAATCACGCATTATTAATCAATAAACTTGATAATATCTTTGACATACATGGGTCACTTTTGAAGTGGTTTTCATCCTACCTAAGAAATCGTACGCAACGGGTTGTAGTGAATGGATTTACATCTAAAGAAATTCATCCATCCTCTGGTGTCCCCCAGGGTTCCCACCTGGGACCAATTCTGTTTGTTATGTTCATTGATGATATTAAGCACTGTTTCTGTAATTCTGAATTTGAACTTTATGCAGATGATTTAAAGATATCCAAAACAGTTCAGAATAGCGTCGATCAGATAAAACTTCAGGAGGACATAGACAGGGTAGCGGTTTGGTGTCGTTTGAATGGAATGTCTTTAAATGCAAATAAATGTAGTCACATAAAATTTTCTCGTAAATATAACAAATTGCCAAGCTGTTACAACATAAATGGAACTGTCCTGAATAGAGTGGAACAGGTTAAGGATTTAGGTATTACTCTCGATTCTGAAATGAGATTCAAGAATCACGTAAACAACACAATTAACAAATGCTTGAGAATGTTAGCTTTTATTTTTAGGAATACGAAAGAATTTAAATCTGTTCAAGCTATGAAAGTTTTGTATTTTGCCTTAGTGCGTAGCCACGTAGATTACTGTAGTTTAGTTTGGTACCCGTTTTATCAGAACAATATTCAGCGTATCGAAAAGATTCAAAGAAAGTTTCTAAACAGATTATCCTATATCAACGGTACTTACCACAGTATAAAAGGTTATTCTGAAAGGTTAGACCATTTCAATCTGCTGTCACTAAGGCAACGTAAAGAACATATGTCCATGATTTTTCTATATAAATTATTAAACCACGAAGTTGATTGTCCGTCTCTCTTATCACAAATCAATGTTTTAGTTCCTAGAGTCTCGGCACGACTCCACAATTACAGGCCATTTTCAATAGATTTAAGAAGGAATAATTATGGTAGTCACTCTCCTGTTTATACAATGTTGAGAAACTTTAATAATTTGTATCAAAGTAACAATGCATTAGATGTTATTTGTGAAAAAAGGTCTACTTTTAAAAAGGCTATTTGGAAGTGTTGTGTCGATCATTTTTAATTTTTTTTTCTCTGAATTGTTTTTTTATGTGTTATCTATTGTTTTTTATTTGTTATCTATTATGTGTTATCTATTGTATTTTGTAACAGATAGCATATTGTGTGTATAACAATGCTGTGCATGCCTATAATTTAAATGCATATAAGATACCTTTTTTAAAATACTGTTTAAGTAACTTGTCTGTATGTATTTAGTTGGTAAGCCTTATCTAATAAATAAATAAATAAATATTCATAACATTCGTCTCAGTAGTGTTGGGAATTCAGGTGGGATTTCGGAAGGTGCTATTCGACATTGGCTGATGGCAATGATAGACAAACACCTTTCCTCAGCACTGATGAATTCTACAAATTGTAATTATGCGAACAACTCTGAAAACGATAAATTTAACTACGCTTGGGGGAAATGAAGAAGCGTGTGTTAGCAACCAAACCTTATCCAATACCTCACTTTTTTAAATATAAGCATTTGGTGTTTATGTATAGTATGTTACTGTAAAAGCCCTAACTACGGTAAATCTTAACATTTTCCAGTAAAACTTAAGACTTACCAACTCTTACTGGTAAAAGTTCGAACTGTTGTGTGATCATTGTTCATTTCGCACTTTTACCATTTTACACTCAGTTAATCTTAGAACTCACTACCAAGATACGGTAAATGTTGAAAATATTCTTAGGCAATATTAATGAACTCATTTACTGAGATAAGTTTGTACGGAACCCTCAGTGTGCGAGTCCAACTCGCACTTGCTTTTTCTTTTTTTTTTTACTTTGGCCCTTGTAGGGAAAGCATGTTTGTGAATCATACAGGAACCACATGTATAAATGACTAGCCACTTACCACGAAGTTGCCAGTCTGCTTGTTGAAAAATATTAAACATTTAAACTTCGCAAATGAAAAAAATAGTGGATTGTTTACAAAGGGAGCACAGAACTATTTTTAATGCGAGAGTATTGTTTTAAATCCAGAGCGAAGCGAGGGACTCTAAAGTAGAATCCTGAGCGTAGTGTTGCTCCCGAGGTGACTCTCTACTTTTTATTACTCTCTTTGAAAAAAATTAAGTGAAACTTATGAGTAAGAACATAAGTTTATTTATTTTTTATTTACACATTCATTTATTTACATTCAGTTAGAGACAATCAGACAATCAGAACAAGATTTTTTTTAATAAAAAACAAAGACTCTAGGAGATCATCGCTTGGCACCGACGACGTTAATATAAAAATTTGATGTTGTGTGTATTCTTATTTTTAACCGACTTCAAAAAAGGAGGAGGTTATCAATTCGGTTGTATTTTTTTTATGTTTGTTACCTCATAACTCCGTCATTTTTAAACCGATTTCCAAAATTCTTTTTGTATTTGATAGAGTATACTGCAAGGGTGGTCCTATGGTCAGCAAAGTCAGGATCTGATGATGGGATCCCATAGAAAATCCAGGAAAACACAAATTTAAATTAGGGTTTCTTTCACTAAAAAGATTTCATTCACTAAAAAGTTGAAAATAAAATAAATAAAAATAGAACCGACTTCAAAAACACTGAAAACTTAAAAATAATATAAGAATAAGATAAGACAAAAATAATATAAGACAACATCACACTTCTATATTGAAGTCGGTGACAAATTTTAACACTTTCTAGGAGATCATCGTTTGGCGCCGACTTCAATATAGAAGTGTGATGTTGTCTGTACCTATTCTTATATTATTTTTAAGTTTTCAGTGTTTTTGAAGTCGGTTCTATTTTTTTTTTATTGGATTTTGAAGTCGCAACTTTAATGTTGCGACTTCAAAAGAGTTTTTGAAGTCGCTTTTTATTTTTTGTATTTTTTATTGAATTTAATAGCAGCTCACAGAAGTAACATTAAAGAATACAAGTTAGGGTCAATTTACATGCCTATTGTATTTAAAAAAACTAACTTCTAAAAGTTAAGGAACCTTCTATCATCAGCTCGGCTTATGACTACCAGACTCAAATACCTGAATAGCTTCGGAAAAAAACATGAAACACGTTGGAAGTATAAAATGTAGAAACATACGCGTCGTTTTGAGAAACTCCTCCTTTCTTAAAGTCGGTTAAGAAAATAATATCCACAATAATGACAATATCCACAATCTCAATTCAAATCACTTTAAGAACCAAGTAGGTAAATCTTTTCCAATAGATGTGATAAAAAAGATCGTTGAATATCGGTCTACAATTGGCTGAGTTATCGCGTAACATACCCAAAAAAAAACATACGCGTCGAATCGAAAACCTCCCTTTTTTTGAACGCCTTCCTCCATTGGCTTCATCTTCAATTTCAATAACATCCTATAACATCACATGTAAACTTTTTTAGACAAAAACTACATACCTACCTATATATAATGTAGGTACTCGTATTTGTGTATTTTAATAGCATTTATTACGCATTTACATCGTTTATTACATCGTTTATTTTAATTTCACCCTAAGGTAAGCCGGTAGAAAATGAAACTTTCTATATTTGTAGAGTCCTAAAATAGTAAAAATGTCTGTTAATACAATTTCCGTGTGAACTAAAATTTTCAAGCATAGCCACAGAATCGCCTAAATCCTCTGTAAAACGAAAGATCAGTGACATAATTTTGACGAGGCCTACATAAGAGATTACACAGATTTTAAATAGCGTACTCAGGACGGATTAGACTTAATTAAAACGGGATGAACTTTATATAAACTTTTATGGGGCCTTAGATAAAAACAAAATGCGTGTCTACGACTACCCAATAACAGATTTTGTGGAGCATAAATCCTAGACCACCCGACCGTTACTCAGCTTACCGCTATATTGCTCGCGAGACAACTTAGGAGTGGGAACGACCCGATTAGTAACCTAATATCATGGGAGTAAGGTTTAAAGTTCGTTCGTTGCACGTTTTGTAGTTTTTAACGTGCAGTTTCATAAATCTGCCTTGAGCTCTCCGACCGCGGGTGAACATCACAGGCATGCACATACCAACTTGCGTGAATTGCTTCCTCGAAATCGACGTAAAAAGCTGTGAAGTTGACATATTACGCGGCACTTTGCCATTGGACACGAAAAACTGGATTGAATTAGCTGCGGCTGGCTTGCTGCCGAAAAGAGGTACTATTGCAAACATATTTAGCATCATAATCTTTACAGACGAAGTCTATTGCAAAATATTAAATGTATTAGAGAGTTAGTCGTAACTTTTTTCAAAGGGCATATACCTCTAACTGCTTAGCACAGGTCACTCTCTTACCATTAGGACGAGGAGGAATAAATTTATTTCTTTCATTCTTTCTCTTTTTCTTTAAAAATATTTTGTTGAGAATTAATAGACGTGTGGACTGAGATAAATATTTGAAACTACCTAATAAGTCATTGTCACTAGAGGGAGACTCTGTACTAGGGTCGTCTGCTTAGATACCTCCGTCTTACCTATTTCTGCCGCAAAGCAGCAGTGCTTGCATTGCTGTGTTCCGGTTTGAAGGGTAAGATATAGCAGTGAAATTACTGGGTACCTTTTTTTTTAGGAGGGAAAATCCTTCTTACGGATTCGACAAGGGGCCGACTGACGAGGACACCCCAAGGATATGCCTCCGTGGCGACACATTCGGGATCGGCGTTAGTCATTCCCCGATTGCGCCCCCTGGAGGGTTGCTGGGTACCTACTGTGTAATTACTGGGTACCTACTGTGACTTTACATCTAGTGTCACAAGTTGGCAACGTACACTGTGATTCTTGTGGGGGTTGCAGTTTTGCTGCAAATCTCACAGGAGCTACATGTATTATAGGCGTGTTACCACTTACCATCAGGTGGGCAGTTTTGCTTGTTTGCCAACTTTCTGCAATAAAAAAAAAGTTTGTCAATTAGACAATAAAAAATATCAGACACTTGTTTCTTGCTTTGCCGTAATAAAACTATAAAAAACTATAAAACTATTAAGATAAAGCGAATTAAGTATAATTAAATTCCGAACATGCTCCTAAAAGGTTTCAAAGGCTTTTTATTACACACTGTATGTATACGGCGGTATTCAGAAGAAAATAATCAATGTTTAACTTAAAGAATGTTGCTGTAACTTCTAGATTGAAAGTGATAGTGATACTGCTTATTAGCTTAAATATGACGAATATTTTTATATATAAAGCCGTTAGATAATAAGTTTGTACTAAACTCTCTGTGCGCGAGTCCAACTCGCACTTAGCCAAGCTTAGCTTTAGATTAGAAATTATATATTTGTAGATATACTTAGAGATAGAAAACTGTAACTGTTAACATTTTTAACAACGTGGGAAAATGGAATGATCTTACTATTGTATTACTATACAAGATCATTGAGGCGAATGGTGAATGTTAAGGCTATGTAACTTGTGTGTCTACCTACTACAATAGCCCGACATTTATGGTGATCATCGGCATCCCCATATTTAGAAGCCCATTCAAACACATGTTCGGGATTGCGATTCAGTACAGTGGACAGCCTGGTTAAAGCGAATACTTCAATGTGTGAATTAAAACGCTAATTCTTTTACTTGATTCAGTTTTATTGTTACCCTGAAATAGTCAAAAACGGTGAAAGTCGCAATTTGTCCTGCTATATCAGAGGTTCCCAACCTTTTACCCTATGTGCCTCACCCAACATTATGCTAAAATACTGCGCCCCCCTAGAGGCCGAAATGGAGAGTCAAAAATAATGAAAATATTGGCGTGTGTTTGTGTGTGATTATTGTGTTTAGTTTTATCAAGGATGATATAAAGAAAGGATTGTCAATGTCATACATTTCTAAAATTAGTTATAACCACGAGCAATAGATGGAGCGAGCTGTATCAAATCTAAAATTTGTCGATATTTTTAAAAGCAACAAAGCACACACGCTCCTAGGATGCACAGCAGTGATCACATAGATTTATGTAGTTATACAAGAGCACGATAGATGGCGCTTTATACATTTTTGCCACTTTCTGCCAGACATTCTCTCTCATTGTGCGTTCAGGAACAAGTAATTGATAGCGTTCGAGAACCAAAGTGGAGTAATTTTCGCCTGAGAGGAGTGAATTTCTCGCGGACCCCAGAAAGCGTTAAATTTTACCTGGTATGGTATACGTGTGGGGAATCTATGGATAGGTCTTCAAAAATCATATTGAGGTTTCTAATATCATTTTTTTCTTAACTGAATAGTTTGCTCGAGAGACACGTCCAAAGTGGTAAAATGTGTGTCCCCCCTGTAACTTCTAAAATAAGAGATTGATAAAACTAAAAAAAATATATGATGTACATTACCATGCAAACTTCCCCCGAAAACTGGTTTGAACGAGATCTACGTAGTAAGTAGTTTTTTCAATACGTCATAAATCCTACGGAACCCTTCATGGGCGAGTCCGACTTTTTTTTCTGTTTGTTCGCGCGCGGATAACTTCGTCGTAAGTTTACTTAGGTCGTTTATGAACCGATTTTGACTTAGATCAAGGATTTTGATGATTCTTTTTGTATTCGATAGCGGATACTCCTGGGGTGGCCCCAAGATCTGATGATCCTAACTTTAGTGATCTGATGAAAGAATACTAGCTCACCGAAGGCGAGCTGTTGTTCCTTTTACTAAAAACTCAAAAATAAAAAGTATTTTACAAAAAATAAAACCGACTTTAAAAACACTGAAAGTTTAAAATAATATAAGAATAGGTACAGACAACATCACACTTCTATATTGAAGTCGGTGACAAAAGTTAAGACTTTCTAGGGGATCATCGTTTGGCACCGACTTCAATATAGAAGTGTGATGTTGTCTGTACCTATTCTTATATTATTTTAAACTTTTCAGTGATTTTGAATTCGGTTATTATTTTTTGTAAAATATTTTTCTATTGTGAACGACGCAAAATTGTTTAAATTTTTGATGTAAGAAATAATTTTTTAACTCATAATTTCATTAACAACAAAAATGAAATGTCTTTGAAAGATATCATCAACTTATAATTTAGACGAAATAATAAAAGAAGGTCGTTTCTAAAATTAATCGATCGGCACATAAATCGCACATTCCAAAAAAAGACTGGAAACCTTGCAACTCAGCACCTAAAAGTTTAGGTACCGTGGCGTGCATAGAATCAAGATAGAATTAAAATGTATCGGAGCATCGGGTCTGACGAAGTTAATTTCTCCGCGTGTATTATTCTTTTTTTACAGCTTAAAATACACTTTTTGTTACTTCTTTTAATATTTGTGTACATAAGATATCATTTACAACTCAATAATATACACAGTAAGAATTTTAAAAAGAATATTATTGAATGTAACATTATCCATTAAATTAAGCGCCATCTAGTAAAAATCAATAGTATTAAAAAATCTAAGCACCGCACCGTGCTAAATTGTATAGCGCCATCTAGTGCAAAACCGTAGAAACAGTGTAATAGGATTAAATTTTTCGATAAAGATTAAAATTGTTCTGGCGAAATATTGTAGAATTATTTGTGATTTAGAAAGAAAGAAGAAAGAAAAACATTTATTGACCACAAACAATAAAATACACGAAAAAACAGATACACATAATGGCCAATTAGGACCCGACCTCAGCATAAGCTGCATCAGACATGTCTGATGCAGCGCTGGTATTCTGGCCGGGCCTAAGTGGGGTGTAAGATTATAAACAATAAAAACAAAATTAGGGGAAAACATAGGTACACAAAACACACAAAGAAATGAAGAAATACATATGATCGAAACATACAACATACAAATCTATACAAAACAAAACAATACAAATTAATGGTGCCATTAACTTCTTGAGCATTCCATCCAAACATCGGATAGGAACCTCGCTACGTAGTACTATTATCTATTCTGTGCTTCGCCTTAACATATCATGGGTGCCATCCCTGCTAGCGTCAATAGCGCAGATACATAGTCACGTCTGTGTCAAAAAGCTAACGAAACGCGATGATGCTAAAAAAGTTATGTTGCGAGTCTGTGCAAAACGGAACGCGCTTACATCCTGCCCGTCAAGCTGCTGGCATTCTGGGAGGACATGGGATGGATGGAGTAGGATGGAAGCTGACGTAAGGTCAGGACGCACAATGGCCCAGTCATGAGGCTAAGTGCGAAATAGCCCAGCCAAACTAACTAACCCGACGTAAACACGGTGCTTTTCATTTTTTTACATACGACAGGGAAACTCTTGACCTTCATCTCACCTGATGGTAATTGACGATAAGATCGAAGATGGAAGCGAGCTTCACCTGAACTCCTCAGCATCTGAGGAACTGGCTACCTTACCTCTAATTGTCGGAACACAACAATGCTATAAACATTGTTATTATGGCGACAAACTTAGGTAAGACGGTGGTAGCTAGCCAGTCGGGCGCAGACAGAAGCCCTACAACCACCAAACCGAGCAGAAAAATTTCTGCACCCGTGGGGAATCAAACCCCGGACCTCCCAGTCAATTTTCTGTTCGCTTGTGTTGCTACATTCGCTAAATCAGACCCGTACAGCGCGGATTTTGAGTGAACCATAGTTATATAATTTTCTCAGGATAATTTGGTGCTAGTGTTGCTACACAAAGTCAAAGTCAAACTCAAATTATGTATTGCATGCTACATTGTAGTACATAGTTTTAAATGTATAAATCGTACTTAGGTGGTAGGTATATACAATGTAGCGCCCTGTAAGGGCATGGCAATAGCAGAGGGCTTTACAATAACTTTTATAGTTTAATAAAATAAATATTTACTTATAGTCTACACATTAGTACATTAATTAGATATACGTAAAGTTATGACTTAAATCTAATCTCACTATCTAATTAAATTAAATTTATTTAGATGTCCAACATTTGAATTTTTACATAATAGATTCTAAATTAAAGTACTAAATATTAACTAATTTGCCTATGATGACATAATTTTTTTATATATTGTGATATTTAGGTTTATGTATTTATTTATTTATCTTTATCATTGAAAAATTCGCTTAAGTTGTAGTAGCTTCTATTAATGAGATATTGCCGCAGTTTTCTTAAAAAGATGGGAGTTGGTTCATTTTTTATATGATTTGGAATATTATTATATATTTCTATTACACGTAGGAAAAATCACAATTTCAATGTCGATCGATTGAAATTAGTTAAAGAGTAAGCCTTACAGGTCAGCGCCATAATCTTTTACTCGGCAGTTTATGCGACTGGGCTAACCCCTCCCCAGCTGCTTAGAAACAGCTCGTACTAGCAGAGCCGGCTGTTTCTCCAACTGGGAGAGCGCCAACGAAGACACGCGTTTCCTTGTCCCCCAACTTATTTAAATACCTGCTTAGAAAAATTCGAAACACCTTCATGTAAGTATTTTTTTCCTAAACATTTTGTAATTAATTTAACATTTTATGGAACCCCGGACCTCCCGATCAACACCCGGTGGTGTCAACCACTAGACCACGGAGGCGATTAAAATAGTTGTATATGTCGTAGGCCGATCGTTGGATTGGCCACATCGTGATATGCCCGGGCACATCGTGATGCGCCGGCACTTCATGATCTGGCCGTCTTACACCAGCCATATCGTTCAACGCTTTACGTTTGACGATTTGGCCAATAATACATGGGCATATCGTTTGTATAGGGTGTCCAAGGTCCAAATAAAATAGAATTTTAAAATTAATTTGTTTATTATTATAAAGCAATAACGTTACTATATTTCTTTAAAATAATTAAAATGTTACATAACATCACAGCTTTTTGATGATAAGAAGCCAAGTTGGAATAAATAAATATCAAAATAAAAAACAAATTTAACTAAAAGCTTTACAAATAACACAGCCATCACGCAGGCAAAGGCCCGGGCAACAGCTAGAATTAAATTAAAATATTACATAAACAGGTACAATTATATTTTTTCCATGCCACCATGTCCAACAGTTTTGTGAACTTCAGTGAAAATATCAAAATATTATTTATTTAATGCGACTATGCGAACTGTCGGATCAGCAACGGTTTTTTTAATTCCTTGTCAGAAGTTTCCATGACATCATATTTTGTAGTCCAATAATAGTCCGAAGACTCCCGCTACGTGGACAGCCTACTTCTCTTGATTTCTTCAATAACCTTAAAATAAAATTAGAACGTTGACGTACAAACATTACCATAAGTTAATAAAATTAATAAACTTTAAAACATGGAAATGAGAGAATCATATTACCTACATGATTGTTATAGTTAACAAAAATAAACACTTGTTTATTAACAAAATACTAACCCCTACAATACGTTGAAAAGTCCATGGCTTTTCACATTGTGCGAAGAATGTTATACGTTTCTCATAAAATTCGAGTAGATGACGATAATTTTTTTCTTTAAATGAACTTTTAAATTCATTTTACTCTTATTTTCAACACAATATTCATTTATTTGTGACGCCGTTATCTGCCACTCGCGTAAATGAAGTGGAGCCCTACTGTCGGCGTGAATCACAACTACTTCACGATCCGCCCAGTGTTTAGCTGGGAATATCGACAAATACGTTGTTCGCGTCGATCCGCCCGACTTTTGACTGGGCACATCGCGATATGACCGGCCTGATCATGAAGTGCCGGCGTATCACGATGTGCCCGGGCATATCACGATGTGGCCAATTCAATGATCGGCCCACGACATATATAATATAGCCAATAGTAAGCCCTTCCTCGATAAATGGGGTATGCAATACTAATAGAAGATAAAGTTCAACCAGCTTTATAATATCAGTATCACAAAACACAGAAAGAGGTTCTCCCCTTTTCCTCCTCTCTCTGTGTTCTGTGATCAGTATAGATAAAATCATAACAAACATATTATGAAAATTTATTCTCTAATTCTTGATGTTAATTAAATCTGCGCTCGTAGCAAAAAATAATTTGCTCTCTTGTCGAAAAAGAATTATTTTGTATTATTATTACTCTTTGCGAAAAAATTATTGTAGCGCTGAAGATCACAGTGACTAAGGTATGATACTCATACATACACAATCCTTGACTTATAATGTAAATTCAAATAATCACGGAGCTTCAAATTTAAGTGTAATTGTGCAGTGTTGAAGTTTGCCTATTATCTGTGAAGTTGTAACATCTCTAACTTTGCAGAAATCGCGCGAAAATTTAGAGCTCTGAGGAGACGCATCTTTGAAACGATAGATTGCAAATTCGCATTCGAAATCATAAGATTCGAATACGATCTTCCAAATTCACTATATTTGAATATTCATTTAGTAAATTTTCAGCCACTCGTTTTTGATTTCTACTAATAGGATATACGCAACGTATATACGTTCCATTTTACGTGCGATTAATCACCGGTTTTTGGATTAATGAGTTATTGTGTACAGGTTTTAATTTTTTCTGCGTGAAACGGAATCTTATATAGAATTTGTTTTTAACGACAACACTGTATTGGAGTGATAAAAATGTCGTTAAAATTGGGAACAGTAGAAAATAATTTCGCACGTGATTTGTATTCGTGTTCGAATCATTAAAAGTGAATATTAAATCATCATCATCACAGCTCATATACGTTCCCACCGAGGGGCTCGAACCTACCCTATGTTATGGTGATTAGGCCTTAGTCAACCACGCTGGCCCAGTGCGGATTGTTCGACTTCACATACACCATTGAATTTCTTCGCAGATGTATGCAGGTTGCCTCACAATGATTCCCTTCACCGTAGAAGCGTCAGACAAATGTACATATGAGATTCGTAAAACGAAAAACACTTGGTACATGGCGGTCTCGAACCCTAGACCTCCCGATTGGAAGGCAAGTGCCGAGTTTACACTCCACAGCGCCACCGACGCTCCGACGAAGATTGAATATTCACTTCTAATGATTTAAAAATGGGTCTCCTGATTGTATTTGAGCCGGAAAGCAATTATTATGAGTACAAAAAAGCTCTAATCTCGCAAACACTATTTATCTTCGGCGAGGCATCCCTGCAGTTGCCAAAGTTCATTCAGTTTTCGGATCAGATAAGGCAAAGACACTGACAAATGATCGGACGGATTGGACGGACGACGGGCGCGTCCGTGCGATCGCTGTACGCCGCCTATGTATCCGCTTCGAAAAACTCGAATTAATCTTGCCGAGACTGCTTAGTTACTCCGCCAAATTCGATAAGCTCCTTGTATTCGATATTGTTGAAATGGAAACTGCGACCGATACGGCCAGATTAAGCTTAAGCTATCGAAACGTTGCCTTTTTAGTGAATTTAATATCACCTCACCTTCCTGACCTGGTCAGGTCAGGTCAGGTCAAGTCCAAAAGTTAGGTATCCTTCCACCATCAGCTCGGTTCATGAGTACCAGACGCAAATACGTGAATAACTTCGGAAAAAACATGAAACACGTTCGACGTACCTATAAAATTTAAGGGTTTCCCTCGATTTTTATGGGATCCCATCATTAGATCCTGACTCTGGTGATCTTGGAACCTCCCCAGGAGTATACTCTATCGAATACAAAAAGAATTTTGAGAATAAGTCCGAAGTTGGAGGAGTAATCGCGTAACATACACACAAAACACGCTGGACACACCTCAAAATTTAAGGTTTTTCCTCGATTTTTATAGGATCCCATCATCAAACCCTGACTTTGGTGACCTTGAGACCACCCCAGGAGTATACTCTATCGAACACAAAAAGAATTTTGGAAATCGGTCCTCAATTGGCGGCGTAATCGCGTAACATACACAAAAAACATACGCATCGAATTGAGAACCTCCACCTTTTTTGAAGTCGGTTAAAATATCGTTGAATTATTTTCCTTTCAAACACTGAGCATTTATGATTAGTTCGAAGCGAGCTGTTGTAACTATTGTTATCTCGCTTGGGTTTGTAAGTATTGTTTTGAATTTGTGAAATTAATGAAATAAGAGTTAAATAAAGTAAATACTCGTAGCAAGTCATCTATGAGGACCAAAACGTAAGAGTAGGTTTTTTACATGTGTTAACTTAAATATGTAACTACATCAAATGTAATTAAGCCACTCCAGCTGGGATGGAAGGCTATTCATATAACTGGACTCATTCATTCACATTATTTCAACCCATTACAAGATCATCATATCTGACTGATTCTCAATTACACACGCATATTTAAATATGAAACAAATTCATATATAATGAACTTCTCCAAGGTGCGTAAATACTGAAGTTATTCTGAGAAATTATGGCGATGGTATCACATTTCCAACCAACTTACGAGAAGTAATGACAGCTTAATTTAGACTACGTCGCAAGCTCGCTACATACACGCTCGCCGAAAACTTTTACTTGGTTGTAAAAGTAAATTATGTGTAATTAACAACTTCATTCAGCTCACGAGGTGTGCAAAATGTAACATTGAATTATTACGACTGACAATCGAGTTAAAGCCTAATGCTCTCTGTGAAGCCGAGCCTCATTAAATATTACTTACGTTGAGTATGCAGTCCGTGTGTGTTTTATTTTTATTTTTTTTTCACTATGGTTCCTTAAGGGCCCGGTCTCGTAATAATCGATGTTCTAGCAGAATTATCAGAGAAGTAAAGTTTTTTTTTTATTATTAAAAATGCAATGAAGGAAATACTTTTACGTTAATTAGTTACTACATTTTACGTTAAAACGCGTGGAATGTAAATATGGGTATGTAGCCTTAAAAAGATATTAAAAATAGCATTGAGGGAAATAGTAAAATGTGTTATGGAAACTTCAAGTCCTACACTCTAAATTAACGTAAAATGTACTTCCTTCATTGCATTTTAATAACTAAAAAAAACTTTACTTCTCTGATAATTCTGCTAGAACACCGATTATTACGAGACCGGACCCTTAATGTTTTACTTAGGTGGAATGCTTAAATCTAAGTTTGTCAAAAGTATCATAATTACATATTTTTACATATATAAGCTCATATACGTCCCCACCGAAGGGCTCGAGCCTACCCTACGTTATAGTGATTAGGCCTTAGTAAACACGCTGGCCCAGTGCGGAAGGGTGAAAAAGTTTTATTATAATCAATGGTGCAAACGTGACATAAGTAGTAGTTTCAATGGTGCAGGCCAATGATGCAAATGAGACATCGGGGATTGTTCGACTTCACGTACACCATTGAATTTTTTCGCAGATGTATGCAGATTGCCTCACGATGTTTTCCTTCACCGTAGGAGCGTGAGACAAATATACATATGAAATTCGAAACGAAAAACACATTGGTACATGGCGGTCTCAAATGAATGAGGTCATCACATATAATAATATCAGGAGTCAAAGTATGTAATTTCATACTTTGATACAAAACATTTTATTTCTTAGGCAAAATATACATATTTATAAAATCAGAGACCTCAGTGTATTACTTCTATCTCATGGGGAAAACTAGTCCACCAGGATCCCCTAGCCCAGTGTTTTTCAATCTGTGGGTCGCGACCCTTAGGGGGGTCGTGAAGCCTTATATGGGGGGTTGCTGGCAAAAAGAAAAGGGCAATGTTTTGCACTCCAAAAAAACGATTTCAGTGAGAATAGGTTTGTTTATTATAATCTTTTTGGCAATCTGTGGTCTAAAGGGGTCACCAGAATTTTTCAGTCTGCAAAGGGGTCGCGAAATAAAAATGAATGAAAATCACTGCCCTAGCCGATACCCTAGGGATTCCACGTTAACTCTTCAGATCATCTACCACAAAAATTAACTCTCAGAGTGTGTCAAGACATTCTATATTGCTGGGAAGACATAAGTTTTTTTACCATGTAAATAATATTCGTGTTTCTATGGACCAGGACTACAGAACGTGCAGACTCGCAAGAGTACAAGGATATTACGGCGATAAATAACTCTTCATTTGAATACTAGACGGGATTTGAGCAAGGTTCAAGCATTTGCTCATTATGCTCAGACACTCCATTGAATACACACAAATGCAAATGAAGACACAAACACTGTTAATCGTACGTGTCTGTTGGTACTGCTTCAACTTAATACGAGTGTCGAGCTTCTATCATCAAAGTAGGTAATTCTAACTTGCAGCTAATTCGATTCCAGCAAGAAAAAATCAACATAATATTTTCACTATGATTGAAAGCTATACAGTGCATGTTTACGGCACAACCACTGTAACTCTACACACAAAGTAGATCTATTTACTCTGTGCTCTTCATTAGTTTTGTTAAAAGGAAAGGTTTTTTTTTGTATGTAAGCAATAAACCTCATTGTTCATGGGATTTTTATGGTTTTAGAATTGGTCTTATCATGAAAGTCGTTCAGTTAATAGGTAGTCTGAACAACTTTTGGAACGCCTTATATAAGGTTACTTTTGAGGCTGGAACCAAATTGATCAAATTTGGTAGTTCAGTCAGTTGGCTTCTCTGAACAAGCACACGAAATTTTGCTCAAGCTTCAAAAGTATAAACCTGTATATAATAAATTTTTAAGTAAAAGTATAACGGAAAGTCAGCTGTGTTAGTTAGAGTACCTAATATCCGTTCAACTAAAAAAAGGTATCTACTGGAAAATTTCGTGTAAAACACAAAATTCTTATATAAAATTACTTACATTAAGTTGTAACTTAAGCATTCATGTTAAACGGGTAGAAGAGATATGAAATTATGTGATTTAGGTATTAACGAAAAAATTTCTTGGCAAAATGTATAGGAAAAGTAAGAAGACTTATTTTTCATTGCTTACTCTGAGCACGCCGAGCACCAAAAAAACAACACCTACTTGACATATCCTGATAGTGAAAAATTCTAACTAAACTCGATAGAAGTTTTCAATGATTCTATCTATCTATAAATCATATCTACTTAACGTGCTCTTACCAATTTGCCCGTGAGATCTTCGCCCTCGTTAGCAGATAAGCCTAAATAAAGGACGGCTGCCTTAGACGACAGATTTTATTGCTTCCCCGTTTCGGTTTATGACATCATAATTTATTGCGTGAGCGAAACGTTCCTTTTTATGGTGGACGTCCTAATTCGAACCTTCCTTTCTTGGGTCTACAAAAGCATCTATCTTGGAAACGCGTTCCAATAAATACCATTTTACGAGTAATAACGAATGATGATGTGTGTGACAAGTTTTTCGCGTTCAAAAAATAGGAGGGTGCAACTTCACTCACGCAATGGATTTTGGGCACTACCCATTCTTACTTTTCATGCAATTCACATGTGTAAATCTCATTTTCATAATTGTGTTAATTAGTTTTATTATTATGTAATAAGGTGAATATAATTTGATTTCATTTGCGTGTTACGGAACGCACTTAGTATTACTTTCTAAAATAGACGCTAGAGGGCACTTTCTGTTAAGCTTCCGATGTCCATCGAAATCGTAAGCGCACGTTGAATTGTGAATAAAAATATTAAAATATTAAGTAATAGTAGAAATCAGTTCAATTCAGTTATATTTTTATGGCATGAGAAGGGTATTAATTGACTACTATATCAGTAAATGATATGTGTGAGTTTTATTCAAATCAACCAATATCAGTCAGTCAGAAGCCATACTCAGCGTCGCCATTAACAAGATTACTTATTCAGTGACATCAGCCTACCACTCCAATGAGCAAGATACCCAGTGGTGAGGCTTAACACGATCACCGCTTCGAACCTGCCGGTCATCGCGCCTCATATACTCCAAGTCCTAGCCATAGCCCGATAGGGGTTGGGACTTGCACACTTACTATGAAAAAATTAATTCCTTCAATAATATTAAGTTCGCCTCACTCTATATACACTTCGGTTGAATAGCTCCCCAATATTTGTATGAAGCAGCTATTTTTTGGCAATAAGTGTCGAGTTAGTATCCTACGCGCTTTCTACACGATTCGCTCATGTTTTTTTGGAATAGCTTACCTATACAAAATCTTACAAAACAGTTTAATCTATATATGCATCACCTAGTTTTTTGAATTGATCTTAAATAAAATAAAACAAATATGCAGGTAGTCAGCTAAATATTATAAACTGTTATTTTTAGAACGTTTATACTTTTCACACGTTTTTATGGTTTATCGTCCATCGTTCGGGTAACATGCTCTTGTGTTAAGGCCACACACAGCTCCAAACTGAAACTCTTCAATTCAGATGCTGTTGGCATTTCGTTTCTGGCAGGTAACTCCCGAAACTTGCTCGAAATAAGGCGACCAAACTTCAAAACAGCCTAAAAAAATGCAACAAAGAATTAAATCGCATTGTCGATATCTCAAGTGCCTTGGAATACAAGGTTAAGTTGGCATCTAAGAAACTAGGTGTTCTTCGTAAACCTAAGCGGTAAGTACTTGTCTACAAGTTTAAGTCACTAGTCAGACCCCACATGAAGTACTGCTGTCATGTATTATGGGCAGAAGCACCTGCACACTAACTTGCATCTTTTGACTCGGTTCAGAAACAAAAGTATTTCTCAAGACTTTAACCTATTTCTGCCGCAAAGCAGCAGTGCTTGCATTGCTGTGTTCCGGTTTGAAGGGTAAGATATGGCACTGAAATTACTGGGTACCATGACTTTACATCCTAAGTCACAAGTTGGCAACGTACACTGTGGTTCTTGTGGGGGTTGCAGTTTTGCTGCGGATCTCACAGGAGTCACATGTACTATAGGTAACTGTTACCACTTACCATATACCACAAAAGTAATAATACGCCTAAACTTTCAATTGGACAAAGTTGGGAAGCAACCTTTTGTCGAGTAGGAAATGATTGATAGGCTTTAAATTCCATCTTCACAAAACAAAAGAAACCAAAATTGGTCCATTCGTTTGGAAGCTATGAGCCCGACACACAGACTCATACACAAACGTACACACAGACTTATAAAACGCCTCTTTTTGTGCCGGGAGTTTACGATTTTTCATATCTTAATAGAAGTATAATTATAATAAACTGTCATAGTCGGCTCTTACGACATCCGGAGAAAGAAAAGGAGTGACAATAGGTACGTGTATAGGTAAGTCCGTCACTGCATTGATTATTTGACACTTATCGCTACAAAACACAAACTTTTCTAAACGGTTTCAGCAGTGCAGATAAATTCAGTAGTAATCAGTAGACAAACTGTAATATTTGTTGTTAATTATATGTATAAATCAATACAAGATTTTTTCTTGCTCTAGCTGAATTTTTTTCTTGTGTTCGAGTACTTCGTCAATAGATAAACTGTAAATGTGACATACACAAGGGCGAAACAGACTTTTCGAATTGGTGAAACTGGTAAAAGAAAAATGAAAACTGAGTTTGCAAAACTCACAAACTTTAAAAGATAATCATAATAATGATGATAGTAAACTTACTGATCTAGTGGGTATCGGCAAGGCAGGAGGAGCATAAACAGTAGGACAGGATAATATGATGCTTAACGGCACATGCATTTTCAAAACGGCAAAAGGCAAACCCGGGAACAGCTCTAGAATTGCACAAAGTACACCCTGACATTAGTATCAATTTTCCCGTAAAGTTTAAAGTACTGACACGTTTCTCAGAAATTCCCTAAATTTATACTTACCAGGATATATCCTAGATGGGTATCTAATAGAGCTCGAATAAATTGATTTTATTTTTGGATATAAGTCCTGTATCAAATCCCATATGCTTAAAATCTGACCCTCACTCGGTCCTTCCACAAAAACTATCACCATACTGCCAGCATCAAGTGCAAACCCAGTTAGGATATCCTCTATTGTGGCAGATTGCATGAGTGCTCTGTTTATTTCTGTGACCTGCATTACAATTTTTATTGCGGATTCTTTTTCCCGAATGTAGCAGAAAACTCTTGCATAACTCTTTGATAACTGCTTTGGTTGACACCCAACGATGCCCATTGATACACCTAATGTCATCTGAGCTTTAAGAACTACATCAGAAGGTACCGAACAATTATATCTAGATGGTGGAAGGTTTATGTCATTTGTGCACATTTCTGCTCGTTCTAGATTGTCGAAATCACATCTTGGTGGATACAGTGGGAACTCGCCTCGAATTATTTTGTTCGTTACTCTAGCCAAGCACTTTGCATCAATTCTAGTCACAGCAATTAGAAAGTCGTTAACCTCATGACTTAATTTACAAGGAGTTATTCCAAAACGTTTATCACATTTTTTACTTCCAAAAAGCTGAAACTCATCTTGATTCGGGTTTATTCTTATTCCACGTAGCTAAAACAATAACTTACACGTTAGAACACTAAATATTATCGAATGGTGGTTCACGTCCGTTCTTATATAAATTCCAACCTGTATTTCAAATGGATTTTCTAAAAAGAAAGCAGTGACCGCCGAAACTGATTCTTGTTCAACAAGTAGTGCGTGGTAATCGTTAATTTTGAATTCAGCACATTGCTTTAAAATTCGATGTTC
Source organism: Schoenobius gigantellus (assembly GCA_963935595.1). Lineage (NCBI taxonomy): Eukaryota > Metazoa > Arthropoda > Insecta > Lepidoptera > Crambidae > Schoenobius > Schoenobius gigantellus. Next base: position 21,775,624 of record OZ012553.1, on the reverse strand, counting down.
AGAATTATGTTCATCGTTACCAATAACCCATCGTGTGTAAAGGTGAGATATTCTGCAATTTTGCGACACAAATTTAAAGATTATATTATTTGTTATCTGTAAAACTCATTTGAGTCTAATGGAAACAATAAGAAAAATCCCTTTCAGCCTACTAGTCGTGTGTTATTGCTGCCGATACCTTTACTAATAATATATATCGATGTAGGAAAACACTTTTTTGCTGTAAGCCTTAAAATAAAAAAAAACGCTTATTACATAATTTTTATTAGATTTTTTTTATGAAACAGTGCGTCAAGTGGCCTGGGTATCATATTTTTAGGAAAAAAATAATCACTTCAATCAATCACGCCGTAAGTTTTTTAACACAACTAGTGTCTTCTTTGCTGTAAGTCTTAAAAAGAGAGTTTTTCATCCCCCCATCTCGGAAAGAGTATTTTTGCTATTCGATATCTGACCGCCAAAGCCATTTTTATTATCCGCTTGAGGTTAAAGTAAATTTGAATTTAGAACATCGCGTGCACTAGGTGTGTGATTTCAAAACATCATTAAACCTATTTACTTCCATCTCCATGGTGCCGAATTTATCATACAACTTTTTTTAAATTTGTTCAAAACTCAGACTCTGAACCTCCTTGGTGTACTTTGGTTTATTTCCTCGTTGAGGGGGGATGAAAAGTTACGTGTTGCACTCGAGTGCAAAGATTTTTCACCTTGTGCTCTTTTGATTCCCTCGCTAACGCTCAGGATTCTAATTTTAGAATCCTTCGCTTGCTCGGTCATCAAAGTTGAGCACGCGGTTAAAAAGCAACTTTGCACTCATGTAAAACAAATAACTATTATAGGTCTGTGAAAAAACTCGTTTGCTGTAAAACACAAAAAATAGTAATAATCAACTTGGAGGGATGTATTTACAGTTATTATGTGAAATAATAATAATAAAAATACCAGCTTACGCCGAGAAAATAAAAAGATAAAAATAAGAATAATAATATTAATTTCTCTCAACACAACCATATCTTATCTTATCTTCGGGTGGGGGCGGCCCAATTAAATTTGAGCCTTCGCACTTCGACCCACCATGGATCTTTTGTGCTTCCCCAAGTTTTAGTCCGTACAGCCATCGCCACCTACGGTCCAGTCTATTGTGCCCATGAGCTCAACGATATCCTTCGGTGGTATGGCCCTGTAGTCTTCCGGTTTTGGGTATCCAATTCCCATCAGCCTTAATCTCCTGCAGGTTAGGGCATCGCAGTGGCACAGCAGGTGTTCCATGCTTTCCTCTACCTCCTTGCAGGCCCTACAGATTTTGGAACTGGTGTGTCCCATCCTGGTTAGCATGATCCTAGTGCCGAAGTGTCCGGTTAGAGCACCTAACAGTAGGCGAGTCTGGGATCTGCTTGAGCTCAGTGTAAACTTGAGCCAATTATCCATACCCATGAAGAGCTTGGCGTGAATCATTCCTTTCTGGTTGGCCCATTCTTTTTGATGCCCCCGTTATAGCCATACAGGCCAGCCTTTGAAATCTACCTAGTAGTTCCCTGCATGTGACTAGTTTCGTTCTTGGCCACCAGACAATACTGCCATATGTTATGACCGGCAGTATCATTATTTTGTAAATCCAGTAGAGTATCTTAGGTTTGAGACCCCAGGTTTTACCGAAAGTAGACCGGCACATATTGAGTATCCTTCCGGATTTTTCAACAGTGAGGTCTACATGTTCCTTCCACGTTAGTTCGTTGTCTAGGCTAGGGTAACTCCTAGATATTTCACCTTTGTGGACCATAGTAGCTCAGAGCCGTATAGCTTTAGATTCCTCATGTTGTTGAGCTTCCTCTTTTTTGTAAACGGTATGATCACTGTCTTTTTGGGATTGATGCTGAGACGTGTCTCTTTGCACCAGTAGTCAACCCTTTGTAGTGCCCCTTGCATCAGGCTGGCTACCACATTTGGCACCTTGCCGTTAGCTAAGATGACTATGTCATCAGCATAACCTACTGTGGTCAGTGGTCCTTTGTTCAGTTCTTCGATCAATGGATCAATCACAAGACACCAAAGTGTAGGAGACAGGACTCCTCCCTGTGGGCATCCCTTGGTGGTTGTGACGCTCATTGTATCGCCTAATACGCTCGCAGATATGACTCTGCTCTCTAGCATACAATTAATCCAACTTATTATGGTGTCATTGATGCCATGTAGTTTCGCCGTTCTGCTAATGGAATCAAATGTAGTCTTGTCAAAGGCGCCCTCCACATCCAGAAAGGCGCCCATGCACACCTCTCTTGAATCCAGTGCCTTTTCAATCCCGCTGATCACATAGTGTAGAGCAGTCTCAGTTGATTTTCCTGCTTGGTAAGCACATTGCATACCCTGTAATGGCCGCTTCCTAAGCGGTCCGTCCCGAATGTACCTGTCGATGAGTTTCTCCATCGATTTCAGTAAAAAGGATGAGAGACTTATCGGTCTAAACGCCTTTGCATGTTCGTAGTCAGCTTTGCCCGGTTTCGGTATAAAGCTTACCTTTATGTGTGTCCACACTTCTGGTATGTATCCAAATGCTATGCATGCTCTAAAGAGTCTGCATAGGATAGGAACCAGTATTGTTTCACCTTGTTGTAGTAACACGGGATATATCCCATCGGGGCCGGGTGATTTGTATGGTTGAAAGCTTCTTATTGCCCATCGGACCCTCTCCTCCGTTACTACCTTCTTAGCCGACGTCCAGTTCTCCCTTGTGGTGTGGGTTCTCGGCATTTGCCTAGGGGTCTGTTCGTCTGCATTGGAGCCAATAGGCGTAGAACCGGGAAAGTGTGCATCAAGCATAATAGCTAATATTTCGTTTCCCGTTTCCGCCAGTCTTCCATTCGCATCTTATAGCTTTGCTAAGGCGCATGCCTTCTGGCATTGCTTCTATTGATTCACAGAAACCACGCCACGACCTGCGTTTAGCCTTCCTTACTTCGGTATTGTACTTAGTAAGTTTTACTGCATACTCCGAGTAATCTTGTTTGCGTTTTGCTTCGTTAAACGCTTAACACCATTGTACCTTCTTAACTTTTGTCTCCTTCTCTGGGCAGTTGCGTGTCCAGGAATTCATGAGACCTCTGTTGATTCGATTGGCTTCCATGTCTAATTCTGGAATTGAATTCAACCTGTTAATGGTGGTTCCTAATTCTAACTCTAGGTTTTTATTTATTTATGGATGGCCCGGCAGATGACCTCCTCCCGCCTGATGTTAAGCGGTGAAAGAGGCCCAAATGAGTTGACAGATAAGAGTAGGGACGACATCCACTCTCCTACCTGCCTGCCCCTTGCCGGCCCAAAAGATGCTTTTTCACGCCTCTTTTGAAGGAACCCATGTTGTAGGATGGAGGAAACACGTACGCAGGTAGAGAATTCCAAGTGTGGGATGAACGACAGAAGGAATCTTGGAATTTCTTGGTACGGTGTGAAAAGGAGGACACAGTATACGGATGACTCCGAAGGCCCTTACGCGTGTTTCTGTTAAGGAATGGAGAGGGAGGGATAAGGTTAAAGAGCTCCTCAGAGCATTCCCCATGGAACATTCGGTAAAAGGCGCTAAGAGAGGCGATGTCACGACGAAGTTGTAGAGGCTCGAGGGTGTTAGTTGCCTCTACATCGCCAATTATGCGAATAGCGCGACGCTGCAATCTGTCCAGAGCATCGAGGAGGTACTGAGCGGAGCCGTCCCAAAGGTGCGAGCAATATTCCACGCAAGACCTAACCTGAGTTTTATACAACAAGCATAGTTGGTCCGGCGCAAAATACCTACGCACCTTGTTCAGGACACCGAGTTTCCGTGAGGCAGTAGTTATGACGGATTCGATAGTCTCTGGGGTTCAGATCGCAGCGAATGATCATTCCGAGCAAGGTGATGTTGCTCTGTGTGTGAAGGGTTGTGCCCTGGAGAGAAGGAAGGGGGAGGAAAGGTGACCTTTTCGCCGAGAACGCGCACACCTGTGTTTTCTTAGCATTGAACTCAACAAGATTGTTCCCTCCGATATGAATCCCAATTGGTATTCCTTGGATTTCTCCGTCTTATAGTACCCAACTTTATGTTAGTTCTACACGTAAAGCATATGTAGTTATGATCCGATAGTGATACTTCACCTGACACATGCCAGTTGTCAATTGATAATAACGCTTGTTTTGTCGCAACCGTGATATCAATTACCTGAGCCCTATTTTTGTCAACAAATGTGGGCGTAGTGCCTCTATTGAGTAAAAATAAAGATGAACTTACCAGATATTCCAGTAGGTCTTCACCCCGTTTATTCGTGTCTGAGCTACCCCACACAGTATGATGTGCGTTAGCGTCAAAGGCAATGATGAGTTTCTTTTGCCCCTGTGTTTCAGCCAGTTTTCTAATGTATGCAGAGACTGGCTCCTTCTCCTCATAGGGTAGATACGCAGCGGCTAATACAACACTTTCAGCTGGGTTCCCTCCCCCCGTCTTGATCTCCAGTGTGGTGAGATCCCTGTAACATAGCGAACGTAAGGGTTTAGCAGCAATGCCATCCCTTACATAAATGCATGTCCTAGTATCATTGGTTGGGCAGCAATAGTAAATTACCCCCCCTGTCTTGTCTAAGCCTTTAACATCACCCTTATATATGTAAGGTTCCTGTATAAGGGCTATGTCATATCTATTATCCTTGAGCTGCTTAGCCAGAATGGCAGTGGCAGCTTTACAATGGTGTAGATTAATTTGTACGCACCTGAGTCCCTCCATCTAGATGGTTTCGATGGGTACATTTGATGTTCCATGTATGTAACTAAGGCGAACAGTGTTCCGGCGACTTGAAGCAGAGATGATTCAGGTCGTCCAAAATGTCGTGTGTCCCCGCCGACTGTTGTGACAGGGGCAGCTCCATCGTGCTACCCTCCTCATCCCGCTTCACTTCGCCCGAGCACCCCGCCTCAGCCGTGGTTATGCTGCTGCTGGCCTCATTACTGGGACCGGCTGCAGCCTCCTCCGCCCCGGGATTGCTCTGCCCCGGCACATCCACACCGCTCGGGGTTTCCGCGAGCAGCTTGAATGTGCACAGTTCAAAGCAACCATCCAGGACATATCCCGCCTGCTTGATCACCTCAGCGGACCCCCCGTCCATGAGGACGATCCGCCTGATTCGGGTCCCCTCCACTTTCGTGTCGACGACCCTCCAGTTAGTCGTCCTCAGTGACGGGTTGTAGCGCTGAAGTGCTCTGCAAGCGTCTTTTGGGTCCAGCAGTCTCATATTGCGGCTCCTCCAAGCCATTTTGACTGGCTTCGGAACAGCCGCAGCATCGATCACCTTCACCTTAGTCTCTCCAATGCTCATCCATAAACAGCACTTAGGGCCGATTTTTCAATTGTCAGATAACTCTTAATTGTTGAATAAATATGGCGATCTGAAAGATTTTCTATACAAAAGCTGTCAAACTGTCATATTTATTCCTCAGATAAAAGTTAACTGACAATTGAAAAATCGGCCCTAAGTGCTGTTTATGGTTGTGTTGAGAGAAATTAATATTATTATTCTTATTTTTATCTTTTTATTTTCTCGGCGTAAGCTGGTATTTTTATTATTATTATTTCACATAATAACCAAGTTGATTATTACTATTTTTTGTGTTTTACAGCAAACGAGTTTTTTCACAGAGCTATAATAGTTATTTGTTATACATGAGTGCAAAGTTGCTTTTTAACCGCGTGTCTCAGTGCACCAGTGCCCTTCTCAGTGCACCAGTGCCCTCCCTCCTGTAAGATGTTCAAAGCAAAACAATCAATGAACTTACAGCTAGGAGCACAATAACATTATTAAAATTAAAACTCAAAATTAAGACTAAGAATGTAAAAATTAAAACTGGTTAGTCTGGACTAACTAAACAACTAATATTACAACTTTAAGCGTTTTATTTGTTGATCGTTAGAAGCTTCTCCATTTCCTCATAATTTAAGTCTTGTAAGTATGTTGTTAGTAAACATTTACAATGGTACCTAGTGAGGGTAGAAATATTTGTTTCTTTATGAAGTCTGTTGTACAGAAAGGGGCCTAAGAAACAGAAAACATGATGAGAATATCGGGTTTGGTACAAAGTAGAATTAGCAACAAGTTAGTATGGTGGGGCTGATCAATGTAGTGGTGTTGTTTCAAAACAGTGTAGAGAATGTAGGGTTGACGGACAGTTAGCAGCTGGCAATATTGAAAGAAATCACAGCTCGGGTAGCAATGTGCATAATTTTAGGACTGCGGAAAGAAGGAAAAATAAAAATACGTTTTTACAAGTAACATCATGTTCCTACGATGTTCAGTTTTTGAGTAATAAATTTCTTTTCCAATTTTAGGAAAGCTTTCGGCTCTGATAAACTTTTCACATTATTTTGAAGCTTACAGCAAATACATTTTCCTGCGTCGATATAGTAATTACCACTATCAGGAACTATAAAAGATTAAAGATAATTAAAAAGTACTTTAAAAGCGATTGTAACCTCAACTTTTGAAACTGTTCGATTGGTACATCGCACAATGAGTTAATGTTTACAAAAATAACTGGATAATCATCTTGAGCTGGCAGATTGTTACTGCTGATGATTGCCATAAATCCTCCAAGATCTGAAGGAGGTTTACCGAATTTCTCAAATGACAAAACTCTGCCAACTCCTGGAAAAAAAATAATATTACATTTTTAAGATTAAAATATACAACTACAAACCGCTTAGACGCAGAATGTCCACTTCGCAAAATGTCTACAGGTTGCAAAATGTCCCTTTCGCACAATGTTAACAGCTACATTTAATAATGGGTTACTGACCAGCCAATAGTGAGATACCAAGTAATTTTATTTCAAATTTTATTTTAGGTACTTCAAGAGCTTTTTTCTTTATTTTCTCCTTTAAAATTTTCGATTCCCCTTGCACTTTTATATTATGTTCTTCCGATTCTTGGGATTCCGGTTCATCTTCAACACTGTCTAATATATACTCCTTTAAATTGTATATTAGCGCATCTTGATGCCGAATGTCTGAATCGTTTATGGAAAATGTATATAAATTTTTAATGTGTTTTACTTAAGTAATAAAATATTTGACAAAAAATATGTACCTACCTGTAACTATTTGCGGCTTATCAAACAAATCATCAAATATTGTAGATGGTATGGAATTAACAATTAAACTCCAGATGAATGCTTGTACAAATTCATGAATTGTTTCTTGTCTATCTATTACGGGCGCAAAATACCTTAGCTCTCCAAATTTTAAGGGAGGGAGGTATACTTCGTCGTTTTTATCGTTTTTGACTCTGATGAAAACAAACATAACGCTGTGTTTTTTTTTTCAATACTGATTGAACTTACAATATAGGTACATTAGATACAAGGTATACTACATAAATACTAAAAAATTAATTTCGAAAGTCACAATCACGAATTCAAAAATTCAGATTTTCATAATTTCAAATAATTCGAAAAATCAGTTAAGTATCCTAACTTCAAATTTCCTAATGTTTATAATTACAATTGTCAGAATGCCGAATTTTAAGATACCGAATCATAAAATTCCGAATCAACATAATCTGAATAAACAAAATCCGCAAAATAAACGCCTTGTAAAACTGCATGAGCAGTCAAAAAAATACACGCTGCTCTAACCAAGTGAAATAAGTATTATTTAGTTCTGGCACTCGTCTTCCGCTGCCGCGGTATGCTCGCTTCACTCACTCAGCTCGCGCGTTGGGTTCGCAATTCCTAACCTAACCGAACCTTTTTTTTTTGGGCGGAGGAATCTTTTTATGGATTCGCAAGGGGCTAAGCTGATTAGGCCGCCCTCTTGGATATGCTGTAAGACTCGTATACACCGGCAGCTAATCAGCTAGTTTACCCCTATCCATTTAAACCAGCCTCCGGAACCTCTCCGCCCCGGTGGAGGCTCGTTCGGGCTCGAGACCAATTCACCGAACAGGCCTAGCAGTATAAACAAGGGAGGGGTCACCAAGTTAGTTTTACTTGAACTCGTTTGTGACCCCCCAGACGGGCGACCAGGTCGGGACCATAATATCTCCAGCCGTCAACCGGCAGGGCTAGACCCTTACCAGCTGCTCAGGGTTATTGAAGCGTCCTTCTACCCAACCGCCTACGGAAGGCGCCAAGAGGGTGCTCTTTTTGCGCTCGCATCACCGCCTCCTTCTGCGAAGACAGAAGAGGTGCGTTACGCTGGGGTCACCAGGCCGGGTACTCCGCTAAGGTGTGCTCGGCCGTGTCGTTAGGAGCACTCTGCGACATGTCGGGAGTAATCCCGACGTGCGACATGGTACAGATAATGGCGGAAGCAGCCATGCCTGCCGCCTGGTCCTCATCTGCACCATTCGGTAAGGGAGGCTGCCCTGCCGGCGCCCGACCCCCAATCCTCCAAAACTGAAGGAACTGCCTCGAACTGGACGATCTGTCGTGACGCAGTTTCATACCTAACTTTACCTGCCGATGACAACCCAATAGACTATTGGGTATGACTATCGTTCGTTATGGTTGCAGTTTCAAACAACCTAACCTAATAAAAACTAACTAACGAAAGTTTATTTCAAATGTATTGTAATATTTGGAGTTTTGAAAATCGGAATATTCATATTCGGAATTACATAATTGCAGAATATTAAGATGTTCCCATTTAAACATAATAAGTATTTTCTTCTTTAAGATATTATATTGTAATTTACCATGTTTATGGTTACAGCTTACAAAGCGTTTATAATGTGTTTATGATTCCAAATTAAATTTTTGTTTTTTTTTGTTAAATTGGCACAATTGTTTTACATTTTGTCGCGGAGTTTAAGTTACATCTGATAATTAGATTAAATACAGTGTTGTTTTTAGTTAGATCATATTATTATCTAATGTGTATTGCGAATTTCATAATGTACGAAACATCGAACAAAGAGTTTGTCTTAAATTTTGCATCACCAATGGAACTTCGTGTTCGGAGTCACTGAAAATGCCACTTCGTGGCACCCGTTTTCATTCGGTAGAAGAAGACATAAAGGAGAATTCGCGGCAAGAACTAAACTCAATTCCGGAAAAAGCGTTTAAAAATGTTTTGATGATTGAATTTTTCGTTGGCGTGTTTATCGTTTCTAAAGTAGCATACTTCGAAGGCGATAAAATAAATTTGAATGACTAACATTTTGTGTATTATTGATCTTTTCCTGGTACTTACTTGACAGAGGCAAAATCAAAGCTTTTAATTTGAATGTTGTATTTGTTTTTTTTATAAGGCCTATCTATACATCTATACTAATAAATAAAATTAAAGTGTCTGTTTGTAATGTCAAAATGACAAGTTTTAACTAAATGGGTATGAATGTATATCGGGTACCAATAACAAAACCACAATTTTAAAATTTTTTGTCTGTTTGTTCCCGCTAATCTCCAGAACGGCTGGACCGATTTTAACGATTCTTTCACTAATAGATAGCTAATTATATAAGGTATAATATAGGCTACTTTTTATCAACTTCAACAAAAGTTACTATTCCACGCGGACGAAGTCGCGGGCACAGCTAGTATTGGATAAAAATAGAATTTGTATTATTTATATCAGACTTTATTTTTAAATTTTATTTTGTACTTACGAAATTGTACATAAAGAGTTAAAAATAAATATACAGGATGGTCGGAAGATTGACGCCAAAAAAATAAATTAAGTTCCTCGTGTCGTGGGGTATCCGAATCACCCCCATGTATGTTCTGTGATTTTTCACGGTATTCGAGTCACAAATTAGCCAGATGGTTAAAATAGTAGATTGTTTACCTAGGGAGCAAACAACTACTTTTAAGGCGAGAGTTTTTCTTTGAGATGTGTTACACCTGCATTTTGAAGCAATAAAAACAGGATAAGTTCGAAAAGTCAGAAATTTAAAGATAGGCCATGGCTGTATGTAGTGAGTAAACTTTGCTTTCCCTTAGCAGGGAGATTTTAAAAACAATAAAACAAAAATAACAAATTCCCTCCATTAACCACGTTCCAAACAAGTTTCAAACTGAAATCTTTTTATACTTTCTTTACTTAGAAGTGTAAGAGATAAGTTAGGTACACGTTAAGTGAATACATACGCAGAAATACATTCGCAACCTGAGAATTATCCCGACCATCGTATTTTTATCAACACGCACAATACCTAAATGGCAGGCCGCATTCCTGATCAACGCGGTGGTCGTGAAGGAATCCCTAGAGTTGATCCGGATCGCGGGGAAAGGGTGCTTGAACAAGTTCAGCGAGATCCGTACACGAGTACGAGAAGTATGGCTCGTGCTCTGGAAATCCCAAGGACTTCTATCCAAGCAATACTTCACGAAGAAGGATACCACGTGTTCCACATCCAACGAGTTCGTGCTAGACTGCCTACAGGCCACCAATTGCGCGTTGAATTTTGCCAAACCATGTAACAAAAAGAGCAAGAATATCCTGGTTATTTTAATAGAGTTTTATGGATAGATGAGTCACGATTTGAGCGATGTGGAATATTTAATATTCACAATTATCACATGTGGGCGATTGAAAATCCACACGAAGTGAGAGCTTCAAATTTCCAACAGCGTTTCAGCGTTAACTTGTGGTCTAGTATCCTCAATGGTGTACTGATTGGTCCATTTGAATTGCTGTCTAGACTTGATGGACAAACCTACAGAATATTTTTAGAAAATGACAACTTCCATTGGTGCTGGAAGATGTGAATCTTCGGCTTCGAGTAACCATGGTGTTTCAAAACTACGGCGCCCCATGTTACTACGCAACACTTAAATGAAACATACCCTAACAGATGGATCAGACGCAACGGACCAATTAGGTGGACTCCACGCTCTCCTGACCTTAACCCCATCGACGTCTTCATTTGGAGCTATTACAAGGAAATAGTACCTGTACGCCCGAGAATGTTCGAGTGAACAAGAGCTGAGGCAGAAGATTGCAGAAGCCGGACGTGTTGTAAGAGAGAGCAGGGAAGCTTTTAGACGATTAAAATACAATTTTTGCGAAGGTTTAAAATGTGCTTTGCTGCTAGAGGTGGCTTCTTTGAAAATTTATTGTAAATTTTTAAAATAAATAATTCTTTTGCACACTATCATCTGCAATTTATTAACAAACCCTTTTTAGGGTTCCGTAGCCAAATGGCAAAAAACGGAACCCTTATAGATTCGTCATGTCTGTCTGTCTGTCTGTCCGTCCGTATGTCACAGCCACTTTTCTCCGAAACTATAAGAACTACACTGTTGAAACTTGATAAGTAGATGTATTCTGTGAACCGCATTAATATTTTCACACAAAAATAGAAAAAAGCAATAAATTTTGGGGGTTCCCCATACAAAGAACTGAAACTCAAATTTTTATACGTGTGGGGTATCTATGGATAGGTCTTAAAAAATCATATTGAGGTTTCTAATATAATTTTTTTTCTAAACTGAATAGTTTGCGCGAGAGACACGTCCATGCAAACTTCCACCGAAAATTGGTTTGAACGAGATCTAGTAAGTAGTTTTTTTTATACGTCATAAATCCTACGGCACCCTTCATGGGCGAGTCCGACTCGCGCTTGGCCGGTTTTTCTTACTTAAAACATTTCTTAACCAAACTTTTAGAGCAATTTTTTGTTACTTATTAAGATCCTCACCTCACTGTCTTTGAAGGACGATCCTAGCAAAAGTAGCTCATTAAGTACCTACTACTTTTTTTAATGATTATGAAAGCTGAGAGTTTGGCGCATTTTTAATGCCGGCTAAGGAACCATGAAGTCATCTGTCTAGATTTATAAAACAAATTTAAAAATTTAAATCATAATTCGCTAAATGTAGTTTTTTTTTTCTTGAGAACAACATTTTCATAACTTTCATCAAACTTACACAAATCTGATTCTTTTATGCATAAAAATAAATGTCATGAATATTCCGTTGTTCAGTTTAAAACTTTTTTAAAAAAGTCAGGTCAAAAATTATCATTCGGATTATTATTATTTTTTTGACGTCAATCTTCCGGCCATCCTGTATTTATATAGTTATTAAAGGTTGACTTCGAACTTACGCAGACCCTAAATGGGATATACCCATTGTAGGTATTACGGTCAACGTGAAATTTTGCATATCTCTTACTCTTACTGGAAAAATGTGGCGAATCGAGAAAGCCAAGAATCTTCGTTCTAGAAACAGCCACGTTCTTACCCATCCATAATTAGATCCACACCATATCTGTAATACAACAGTTACCTTATAATCATGAACATATTTATACTAATTACTGTGATACTGAACAATGTACAAGGTATAGATAGGGTTGCCAACCGACCTGGTTTCCCCGGATTTATCCTAGTTTAGAGGTCGTCCAGGGATCATCCGGGTGGGGTGTCCTTTGTAGTCCGGCCCTACCGCCCTAACTCATTCGCTATAGTTTCTCTCGTTATAATGCCATCTTGTGTTGTGATTTCGAACCGCCTATCATAGCAAACTCCGTGAAATTAACACGATAGCAAGTGCCTGGCTATCGCCATCACTCACCAGTCACCACTAAGAGTTAGGGCGCTTGCGCACTTATACGTCATCAGTTCGCGTTCGTTTTTGATCCGGTTTGGCCGTTCTAGTGATAGTATGGTCGCGTGCGCTCATAAGTATTCGGTTCGTATTCGATTCGTAAATTCTGACTTCGAGTCGTTTTTAGGTGTGCATCGGGATGGCGGGTGAAGAACAATTTGCAATAGAACAATAGAATTGAATATATATTACGTAAAATAAGCACCTTGCACTTTGTCACGATTTCTAAGTACGAATAAATAAGTTTTAGTATTTGTAACAAACAAGACCTTCACAAAATGTTTGTGATTTTCTCGAGGGTAATTTGGTAACTCTATTCAAGTAAGTTAGTGTCCATATTTTTTTTTATTTATATTATTTGATTTATATGTTATAGATTTATAATGATTGCTTAATCGTTTCTATCTATCTATAATATACCTATAAAGCTTAAGTGGAAAACTTATGCTATAAGTGGATTTTTAGAACGCCTATAGTTTATTCAAATATCAATTAATTAAGCTGGAACTTTTACTATTGGCCTAAAACACATATCACCTAAAAACGAAATGCCTAATAACGTCAAAAATAGGTAGCGAGGAGCGAAGCGACGAGCGTATAGGTTTGAACATGAACCAAGCGCGCGAGCCGAGCGAGCGTAGCGAGCGTGCTGCGGCAGCGGCCGGCGAAGCGCCAGAAACGACTTCATGTGTATTCTCGACTTTATGCATACTTATTTAGGTTAAACGTTATTAGGCATTTCGTTTTTAGGTGATATGTGTTTTAGGCCAAACGTTATTAGGCAATTTGTGTTTAGGTTTTAAGTATCGGACTCCCCAAGGTTGCCTGGAAGAGATAAGGCCTAATCACCCCAACATAGGGTAGGCTCGAGCCCCTTGGTGGGGACGTATATGAGCTGTGATGATGATCAGAGCCTTTTTTACTCACTATACTAAGAGAAAAAATGGTATTATAACAATTCAGAAAACTGCCTGGAATTAAGACGTCCTAATATACCCCCTGGACTTAAAAATGTCTTAATTACTAGGCTAAAAGAAAGTAGGTACCTATGCTGTTGCAGCAGGCATGTTAATCCAGGTTATGAAATATTCGCTATAAATACTTAACTCCTTATCCATTCAGTGTTTACATTTTAAGGCCAGCTCGAGTCAGAATTCCGTTTCGTATGTTCGATTGTGAAATCTAATGGCAGCAAATCAATACAAAATTATGGATATATCACACAACTTAATGGCAATTTTTCATTCAATTCTTATCTCAACGGAATTCTGACTGAACCAATTGAGACAGTTCAGCAAAAATGTATTTCGAAAATGAGTTGGTAACCCGTTCAAAAGATATGTAGGAAATGAAGAAGGTTATTTTAGAAAATAACCTAATGTTATTTTTTGTACAACATACACAATCGAAACATTTACCTTGGCTACGTGAGGCCATATAAGAATATCTATGTCAAAACTTTGACCTGGGTATAATTGATACTGCATTTTCAATCCTTGACTGCACGGCCCGAGATCAACCCAGCCTTCTTTACAATCGTGCCATACATCAACACCAAGAATTTCAACACAAAAACTAACTGTGAATGCACTCTTGCAAAAACGTGTTAAGTCAACTGGTGCTGATTTGTGGGAAACTTTACTCATTCTCACTTAATAGCACACTCAAATATGTATTCAACGTTTTTTTTTTGTTATTATAAAACAACTATTTGTAGTATGTAACAAACATAAAATAATGATTTGGTTTTTTTTTGATCCCCTTTTATGGCAATTTGTTAATTATGCCAGCGTCAAGTGAAAGATAGATAAGTAACAAAAATTACGAAATGATTTGTTATACCGATTTTTACTATAAAATGCCGTCCACTGAAACATCTCTGACTCTTTTGACTTGTCAAAACTTGGTACAAAGCAAAGTAAATGGAAAATTGAACCTCCACGGCACGGACCTGAAAAAAAGATGTTAAATTAAGAGTGAAGCATGCAAATGACAGCACATTTGCATGTGTGCGTGTCTTTTTCTTTGAAAAATGACAGCTTTGAGGCTTTTTGTCTTACCTACCTGGTACATCTGTGTGAGTTAGGCTTGCCAGATCCGTTTTTCTAAATATCGGGACTTAAACGAACAAAAAGCGGAACTGGGACGAAATAATCGGGACGTTGAAAAAATCAAAATTATAGTTTAAATCCATTATTTAAAAACTACAGATTAATGAGATCAATCAAACCTTAAGATATAAACAAATATTATATTGTTATTTTTAGGAATTTATATATTTTTTTAAATTAACAAACGAGTATCAAGAATTTAACAACACAGATTTTTTTTGCCTTGATTTTGCCCCTTTAGCATTTTTTTTTCTTTTAGGACAGATCTATAAAACTCTTCACAAGACAACTGAAAATTATTTTTTTTTAATCTCCGTCTTCACATGTTCTATTGATAAATTATTACGCCTGACAGTCCATGTTACATTTGCTTGAGAAAAAACCCTTTCAGTCGATGCATACGACACAGGTATTGACGACATAAACTGGTATAACTTTTAGTAAATTATAACACGCGCGAGAGGAATTTAATGAAAAAGCGGGATTTTGGGTGTCCCGCTCAGGCGTCTGGTGGGACGCATCCTGAGAGGGTTAAAAAGCGGGACATCTGGCAACGCTAGTGTGAGTGTAGGTTGTGTACAAACACATGAAATTGTCTTACCTTGAATGCTTCACATTTGTTTAATGCCACACTACGTCCGTATTTTTTGTAGGTCCATGCTTCACGGTATCTAAGTATTTCATTTATTTTAGTTGGTACTTTTTTATTTCGTTTTTAGGGTTCCGTACCTAGTCAACAAGTTGTGTAGTGTGTTGTGAACTTGTGAGCATGGACCTATCAATCAAACATGAGGCTGATTGTCATGGATTCGACGAAAAAAGAAAGACCATTGCAATTTTACCATTAAAAACCGTAAATCCGTGTTTTCACTACTTGACATTGGCGGATTGTCAAACCTGACAGAAGCCATTTAACCTAAAAATTGAACTGAATTGAATATAAACAACTTTGCTTATTGACAGACTAATTTCTAATTCGAGTGCACTGTGCAGTAATTGGATTATTTTAACCCTAAAAGTAATATGTTTAATACCCCTGAATAATGAAACAACATTTCCTTTAATACTTATCACTACTATTTATATAATAAAAAAAGATAGTATGAGTGTTTTAATGGTTTCAAATAACTCATCTTTTTCTTCAACTACTTATTTGATTTAGATAATTAGGGACAAAATTCTACATCTGCAATTCGACATCTGTAAAAAAAATATAATTTTGTTTTGAACTCCGGTGCTTATTGGAGTACCTATATGGAAATGAAGAAGTGAATAAATTAGCTATAAGAACTATTAACTCCATAGACGTTCCTATAAAAGAATTGCCTATTTTTTATACTGACTGTACTCCTACATATTAGAATAATATGTAGGTACTTTAAACATGAAAGGGAAGTGGTATCTATCGTGGTGGTAATTAATAATAAAAATAAAACACCTTGGTTTAGCAAGTACAAATTCATCACTTAAAGATTTTTTACCATCATTAATTTGTCGTTTGAGAATTGGTCATGGTCGATTTAAAGAACACCTTGTACCGGCTGTCGCAAACGCGAAATATGTTCTGTGTAAAACGGAACGCGAGGAAAGAGGCAAGGGGGGAAGGGGAAAGAAAAAGGATGGGGGTGTATGGCAACACTGACGGGTCAGAATGGACGGCGAGCGAGGGAAAAACCAAAAGAAGGAGAACTTGAGGAGAACGGACATCGTTTTGGTAAGACACCCATCATGAACGAATGCTAGAAGTTATCTCGGAACTCGGTAAGTGTTTTACCAGTATTATCACGATCAATGTACCTATGAATGAGAATGAAAGGCGACCGAAAGATATGGTTGCGGTGCCGGTGGTCTGGGATGGCTGTAAGGGGCGGAGTTGGAGGCCATTTTAGGGACAAGAAGTCCCTCTCCAGGAACACCACAAGAAGCTGGTGTGACTGTGATGAACCATTAAAAGAAGTTAAGACGAATTAATAATTTCGCTACGAAGTTGTCTGTCTTACACGCACACATACACATACTCGCATGGCTACTCACACGACACAACTCATATACAAAACCCTTTTACTGAACTCAGCACAGGATTTTCGCATATGGGACTTTGCGACATGGTGGAGGCGCCGGGTAAGGGAGATAAATTAATTTAAAGATATAAAATTTAAATACGTTCCCATAATAAAAACCCCGCAACTCTCACGGAAGAGCCCTAGTTCAGAAGGTAATAAGACACTGCAAAGAATGCCGCAAGTGTGGAGGTGGACCGTACAAGAGACCACCGACCCTTCCTTTGCCGAAAGAGCGAGTAAACATATCAGCACCGTTCACCTACACTGGAACTGATTATCTCAGACCTTTATATGTGAGAGGATGAACAGATTGAGAAGCGCTGGATATGTCTCTATACATGCCTGGCAATTCGAGCAGTACATCTCGAAGTGGTAGAGAATTTGTTGGTAGAGGAATGTCTCTTAAGCATGCGTCGATTCATAGCTACGAGAGGATTGCCCCACGTGATACTATCCGATAACGCAACATGTTTTAAACTTACAGCGGAAGTAATGCAAAGTAATTATTGTATTAAAAACAAAATAAACTGGAAGTGGATACCCGAACTTGCTCCATGGTTCGGCGGAACGTATGAGAGACTGGTGGGGTTAACAAAATATGTCTAAAATAGACAAACATACACTGAAGACAATTGAAGACAGTTATATAAGATATTAATAAATAAAGCTGTTCTTAATTATAGTCCCCTGACGACTGTAGGTCAGGAATTGGAGCATGTATTGACACTTGGTGACTTCTTGCGAGCTGGAGGGCTGTCTTCTTCACCAGAGGTCTCAGACGAGGTATTTTTAGAATCTGCTATAGATACAAAAACAAGCTTAATTGAAGGCCGGAATCGGGGCAGTATATTCTACAAGAATTCGGGAAAGTCTCAGAGAACGTGCAGCAAACCAGAAAGAACCGAGAATAATACAAAAGTCTCTTCCCCAAATTGGCGACATCGTGCAGACCAAGGACGATTCTAAGAACAGGCTGAAATGGAGAGTTGGTAAGATAGAAAAGTTAATAAGAAGTAAGGACAAAGAGATTAGGGTAGCCATAATAAAATTACCAGACGAAGAGCAGTTGAGAAGATCCATAACTCATTTGTACCCATTGGAAATTTGCAATGAGGAGAAAGTAGGCAAAAATATGAAAGAGGTCCTTCGTAGCGACAGAAAAGCAATGGCAAACGAAACAGAAATGGAAGAAAAGAAACACTATTTACAGAAAAAGAGGTGGTAAAGGATCCCCGTGCAATGAAAGACCTAAAAGAAAAGTGTTGAAGGATGCCAAAGCTAAAATAAATGAATGGACTAAACTACTGTTTACTATTGTATTTTTAAAGTAAGTAGGTAAAAGAAAAAAGGAAGAGAATAGATAAGGGAGATAAAGATTGGATGAAGAAGACAGGACAAATGTGAAGGTAGTAATTAAGAATTATAATATGTTACATAATTTCACATGTCAATTTTGATCAATAAAACATTAATTTTATCATAATTTTTATTTCTGCTCCTTATAGTTTTTTCGGTAGGTAGGTACACATCTATGAGTAGGTATACAGTAACTTCCAATCGCCTTTATTACTCTATTTTTTGTATTGGCCTGCAGCTCGACAACAATAAATTATTATGGAAGTTGTTAGAAATATTGGTTGCTTGCGTTTCCGTGACCACTTCCTTGGCCGGGGAGTGTCGCAAACGCGAAATATGTTCTGTGTAAAACGAAACGGGAAAGAAAAAGGATGGGGGTGTATGGCAACACTGACGGGTCAGAATGGACGGCGAGCGAGGGAAAAACCAAAAGAAGGAGAACTTGAGGAGAACGGACATCGTTTTGGTAAGACACCCATCATGAACGAATGCTAGAAGTTATCTCGGAACTCGGTAAGTGTTTTACCAGTATTATCACGATCAATGTACCTATGAATGAGAATGAAAGGCGACCGAAAGATATGGTTGCGGTGCCGGTGGTCTGGGATGGCTGTAAGGGGCGGAGTTGGAGGCCATTCTAGGGACAAGAAGTCCCTCTCCAGGAACACCACAAGAAGCTGGTGTGACTGTGATGAACCATTAAAAGAAGTTAAGACGAATTAATAATTTCGCTACGAAGTTGTCTGTCTTACACGCACACATACACATACTCGCATGGCTACTCACACGACACAACTCATATACAAAACCCTTTTACTGAACTCAGCACAGGATTTTCGCATATGGGACTTTACGACACCGGCTTGGCATGATTTCTTCCTCATTGTGCGACTGGTGCAATACCGCCTTAAGTACCTCAATCTCTGCATCACCTATTTTACGAATGCTCATCTTTTGCTTTACAACGACATATTTTATTTGAAGAACTGTCAAAAATACTAAAAAGCCTCAGTATTCTCATGAAGAATGCTTTGAATCAATCTTTAAATATGTAACTTCTACATTCAATGATGTGTGATTTTAAAGACATAAACACATTTTTAGATGAAAATATCATAGACGAGGCTGTATGGCGGACGCCTTTGCCTTTCCCAAGAAAAGGGAAGAATGAATTAAAAAAAAGAAAGACCATAACAATAGCAATTATGAAATTTTGAAAAAAGCTATACAAACCTAATAATTATAGTAAATATAAACTAATTATATAAGACAATAGTAAGTAGAATTAAAATGGCAAGTTTAAATTGGATTTCTAGAAAATTTAGATGTTTTATAACTTTAAAGTGAGTATTATTTTTCTGCAGTATGTACTTAACACAACACATTTCTCTAATAGATAACTCTAAAAAGATATTGAATTAAAAAAATCCTTCACTTCAGTTTTTGGGATAAGTGGCTTCTGTCGGGTTTGACAATTCGCCAATGTCGAGTAGCGAAAACACGGTTTTTACAATGGTAAGATTTTGCGGTTTAAAAAGTACTTAGCCGGTAAGGCTATCTATGGACAAGCAAAAGCAGACATTATTTCGTTAGTTGCAACTTTATTTATAATTTAATTTGGTATTTCTCTATATATTTTAAAAGGGTATTGAGGAATGGAGTGTTTATTTGTGTTAAAAGGAAATTCATGTTTGTAGGACGGGGAATAAATTCAGGGAGCAGGTCATACAATGAGGTTTGGTGTCTAGGGCAGTTAAAGAATATATGATCTACAGTGCCTTCCTCTAAACCACATTCGCATATAGAGTGGTCTCGAATGTGGATTTTAGCCAAAAAGACTGGGGACTAGACATGCCTGAGGCGTAGCCGAATTATTGTTGAAGTGGTTAATTTGTTTGCAGATCTGTATTTGAAAAACCATGGCTTTGTAGGGATATAATAATCGGTGACATCACTGGTTTTAAAATAATTGGCTGTTAAGCATCTGAATATAATTGTCAAGCTAAATTGTGATAGGACAGCACAACTCACTACTGCCCTAGTTGGACAAAGCAGTTGGACCACCGCCCCATGCTGATTCTATTATTGATATTTATTTCAAATTAATATACTTTGTGCCTGCGAACTACGTTTCGCTTAAAGCTCAACACTCAAAAATTTCTGGAGGGCCACTTCCTTATATAAAAAATAATTATTAAACCACCTTATATAAAAAATTATATAAAATATAAAAAATATCCTGCAACCTATTCTCAGACCTACCAAATATACTAAAAAAAAATCATGAAAAAATGAGATGAAATGAGGATCAAACCGTTTTGGAGGAGTTTGACAACAAAAATTGCGACACGCAATTCTTATATTACTCATTTTCTGTAGAGTTGTTTGTCTAATCTAATAGTGTTTTTGTCATATATGAAACTAGACAGTTGAATTTTATTCATCAGCTTGTTCATGATCGACACTTTAACCCTTTAAGTTAAACAAACTACAGTCTATTACAACCTCATAACACAGTGTTACATACATCCATACATTTTAAAGTTGATGTGAGTCAAATAATACCCAAAATCATAAAAAAATTATGAATTTACACAAATTAATTTCTTTAAGTAGACTATATTAATCATATGACCTAAGTTATTTAATTTCACTTTTAACAGATTAGTGCAAGATTTCAGTATACTGAGATTGCATTCCCTTAGCCATTGTAACCTTATACCTACCTAAGTGTATGTTGGCCCATATTGATTTGATAACAATTATATTTTTTTTACATTTCAGGGATCTGTCTATACCAAATAATAAATTTACCACATCAACCACACAGACACTTAAAGATATGAAGTCTGAATCCACTATACACCAGGATGAATTGAAAAAATTCTTAGAAATGAAAAAAGATTGGTGGGATCTTAATGGGCCAATGAAAGCTCTACATTCTATGAATAGTATTAGGTAATATATTTTTTCAGAAATTCACCACATTTTTTATTTAAACTAGGCTTACACTTCATTCAGTATCTTATTTATTTTAATTTACATACTGAGGAGAAGTGCAACTTAGTAAAGCCAAACTGGTTTGTGTACGTTTTTTTTTGCACAAAATGACCTTTCTCTTTGGAGTGAAAGTGTATATATTTATAGATATTTTGCTTTGTGCAAATTTTCACTAAGCTTCAGATTACGAAACTGAAATATGGAATCAAATCTAACCTATTTATTTAAATTATGAAAGTTGGACTATGTTTAGAGGTTAATAAAAAAACTACATCACATTTTGTATGAAAATTTACAACTTTACAATCCTCTTAAGTATGAAAACTTCAACGTGGATAGCTCAGTCCGAACAGAGTTTCTAAATATACAGGCTATGGTGATGTGTGCTATTTCGACCTGAATACAGATCTACTCAATAAACTTGACCGACTTCTAAATAATTGCATTCGATTCGTCTACAATTTAAGGAAATTTGATCATGTGTCTGCATTCCGACAGCGCTTAAAATGGTTACCTATACGGCAGTGTAGGGATACTAGAGCCTTATTGACCCTGTATTCCTTACTCAATAATCCCGATGCACCGAGTTATCTCAGTATCCATTTTCAGTACTTATGTACCTCCCATAATAAGACCCTCCGTTCTGCCTTTAATGGTCTCCTCAAATGTCCCCCTCACCATTCTGATACTGTTCATTCTTCCTTTTTCGTTCAGTCTATTCTTTTATGGAATGCCCTCCCTCAAGAAGTGAGAAACTCCCCAAGGAAGCTTGGCTTTAAAAATAAATTGCGCAAGATTTTCTTTGACCAATGTTTTAAGCAGTAAAACTTAGGCTGTTGAGAATTAGGTAGGCTATAGTGTAATAAACTTTCCTCCAAGAAATTTCAGGCAAATATACAGGGTGTAACTGAATACCCCAATAACATTTAAGGGTATGTATCCATCAGAAGTAGAGATGCTGTAGAAAAAATATGAGGGCGAACAAACCTACTTTTTTTCCCCATACAAACTAAATAAATTATTTTTTAGTATTAAGTGCCTACAACCCTACGTAAGCGTAGGAGAAATACTACGCTCACGTCCGTCACGTATCATTTTGTGTTTAAATTTCTTTTCTGTTAAAAGGTGATTATGGTTGTCACTTAAAAGTTTTTGCTTTCAGTTTAAAATCAAATAATTCTGAAAGTATAGGGATTCCAGATCTCAGACAAGCACCGAAGGTTCATTTAGTATCTATCTTATATGCCCCTTAAATATTATTGGGGTGTTGAGTTACACCCGGTATAGTAGTGTATTTTATTTATGTATTAGGGTTTTTATACATATATATACTTATCTATATAATTATCTATGGCAATATAAATATTTAAATATATATGATTATTTTGAAATATGTTTTTATGTCTTGCTATGTTTTTTGGTACATCTACCACATTGTTTCTCTGCATCACCCGAAGGTTGACTGGCAGAAAATGCCTCAGGCATTAAGTCCGCCTCTGTACAACAGTTTTGTACATAAAGAATTTAATAAATAAATAAATTTTGAGGTACCGGCAACCTCGCAGGATTAGATAGCTAACATCATTAACTACAACCTTTGTTTTACGATATCTAATCCTATGCTAGCTATCTAATCCTGCGAGGTTGCCATAGTACCTCAAAATATGCCATGCTAAAATTTGATTTGTAATACTATCTTTGTTCAATCGATACCCTGGTCAGTAAAAAAAAATACAATTTCATAAATTTGCTTTGAGAGCTGTGTTTTTGCAGCTGCAGAATCTGAAACTGCCAATAAGTGTACTATTGTTTTACTAAATAATAAATAACTGTTGATTTTTATTGCTTTGCATGTAATTTTAATTCTTTATTGCACACACATATGTAAAAAATACAGCCATAAACGTCAAAATGTACAAGGGCGGACTTACCTCTCAGAGAGATCTCTTACAGCCAACCCCAGTGGTAGTGTGAGATATTGTGTTTCTAGTGGGAACAATTTGCACAAACATAAATAGTTTTTTATTAAGTCTATTTTGTGATACTAATTTTATACAGAGGAATCATTATACATACATACTCACACACAAAATTTATTACTAATTAATAAGTTTAAATCAAATTATTTTTTTTATGTGTAATTATTACTTAAGTAAGTGAAATTTTAATTTTGGTAAAATTAATTATATTATTAATTTAAGAATCAATTTTTTTTTATTCAACCAGGATTAAATTCCCTATTATAAGAAGTTTTAATCTATATTTTGCAGAGTACCGTTTGTCAGGGATGGCCTTGTTCAATGTAATATAGATAAACGGAGCCCCACACCACTTGAAAATATGAAAATTTTAGATGTTGGCTGTGGTGGTGGTATCCTATCAGAAGTAAGTTCAACAAGGTAGCTTAAGACTTTCTATTGTAAGCATATTGATAGCAAATCAAAATACTTATCTTTATGTAACATCTTTAAAATAGATTATGAAAGTACACTGACAGGCAAGAGTTCCGGGTCACTTACAAAAACTTCAATATCTCCTAAGTTATGATATTAGGCTTCTGAAATAAGTTATATTATTATGTGAAACTGTAATTATAATAAAATTTATTTCACTTAATGCATAATTAAATAACGTTATACAGATTACTTTCGAAGCAATAGCCAAATTTTGTGTGCTTGTTCAGACAAACACACTGAACAGCTTTCACTATGAGACCAAACTTAAAATCGCAAAAACAAATCAGCTGTTCCATTCAGATGTATGGAACAGTATTATCAGTATTTTTTCTGAACAAGCACACAAAATTTGACTTCTACTTCAAAAGTAACCTTGTAAGTTGATCTAAGCCTTGTACTAATTAGTTATTATTATGTAGGCACTCTTATTATAAAGAGAAAAGATTTGTATGTATGTTTGTAACAAATAAACTCAAAAACTACTAGACCGATTTCAGAAATTTCACCATTAGAATGCTACATTATCCCTGATTAACATAGGCTACAAAATTATTTTCCTACGGGAAAATATAAAATTCCCACGAGAAAACAAAATAACGCGGGTGAAGATGCGTAAAGTAATGCTAGTTGTATTACTTTAGGAGAAATAAAAGTTATTCTGTGACCCGAAACTTTTGCTCACCAGTTTATTTTGTGTACTTAAAACAAATTCACAGTCACACCATGTTATGTTGTAGTGAAAATGTCACTACAACATAACATGGTAATGTATGCTCTATAAAGTTTCTGTGTGTATATATATTATTTCTGAATCAAGTAACAACCTGTACCATATAAGCACCTTTAATAATATCAAATTAAATCAAAGTAGCATTTATTCAAACATGCCTAGATAAAATTATAGAAAGCTCTTGAATCGTCAATTTTTTTTATTTACGGGTGGTTATCTATTAGCTGATAAGAAGAATGGGCGCATAGAATCTTATCGCCTATAACAGAAGGATCAACATTTACAATAAATTATGTAGTTAGTTACTATACCTACATTAGATAGTAATATTTATTTACATAAATAGTTATAAGCAATATAATATAAAAAATGATACCTGTATCCTGTATCATAAGCACATTATAAGCACTTAAATTGTATAAAAAATAATTAATCAATTCAAGAAATTTCAGGCTTTGTCTAGAATTGGAGCTGAAGTAACTGGTATTGATGCAAATAATGAGTTGATTGAACTGGCTAAAGGCCACAGTGAAAGCAACAGTAAATTAATAACAAAACCAAATTATGTATGCACAACAATTGAGGTGTGTATTTTACTTATATGTATAGCTTTTTTTTATTGCAATTAAGTTGGCAAACAAGCAAACTGCCCACCTGATGGTAAGTGGTAACAGTCACCTAGAATACATGTGTGGTTCCTGTAAGATTCGCAGCAAAACTGCAACCCCCACAAGAACCACAGTGTATGTTGCCAACTTGTGACTTAAGATGTAAAGTCACGGTACCCAGTAATTTCACTGACATATCTTACCCTTCCAACCGGAACACAGCAATGCAAGCACTGCTGCTTTGCGGCAGCAATAAGTAAGACGGAGGTACCCACGCACACGACCCTGGTACAGAGTCTCCTTCCGGTATAGCTAACCTTATATGTGAAACGATTTTACTAGTTTGAATACATCATCAAATATAGATTACATGATGACTTATTAGAAGCAATATCACTTGATTATTAGAAGTGTGAGGCTTTAAACCATACCACCAACACTTGGCTGTAATTTTTTTATTGTCGAAGGTGAGAGTGCATTTTATTTAACCAATATTGTGCTAAGAAGCTGTTAGCTGAGCAGTGTATGTATACCATTGACCTAATAGTTCGATGGTGTTAACAGTGAAATTGGGAAATAGTCGCAGCATTGCCGCCAGAGATATGTGTGGAAGCTGGGTGGTGTAGAGATGTCACAGCAGACTCATTTCTGATACAGACAGGGTGCGATCTATTGACAGAATGTATATAGTATTATACAGGAGTAAAAAGACCGGTACCGTAGCCGAAACCCACGTATTGCTCCCATCATCACTATAGTTTTTGTCTTCTAGACCATGGTTGTGAAACTAGTAGTTGCCGAGATATTCAAGGTTAAAGTTACAATTTTTTCTTGTTATTAAAACACTAATTTCACAAGTTCCACTTGAATCTTTATTATATTTAAATTATTGCGACCGGTTTCGATACGTCATCGTCAGGATAGCCAGTTCCTCAGTTGTTGAGGAGTCCAGGTGAAGCTTGATTTCGCCTTCGGGAGCTACCGTTGCGTGAAAGAACAGCTCGACTTTCTACCATGTTACTTAGTGGTAAAAATGCACACTTATTATGGCTTCCCCTTAGAACTTTACTGTATTTTTTAATTTATTATGATTTTGTAATATTTTAGGATCATGTACTAACTCACAAAGGATATTATGATGGAGTAGTAGCGTCAGAAGTCATAGAACATATAGAGAATAAGGAGCTATTTGTAAAGAAATGTGTGGCCGCACTCAAAGTGGGTGGAAAAATATTTTTTACCACACCAAACAGAACGCGTTTATCCCAGCTGCTCACAATTTATTTTGCAGAATACATAATAAAACTTGTGCCGCAAGGAACTCATCAATATGAAATGTTCATCACACCGAATGAACTTTCTTTTCTCTTAGAGAGAAGTAAGTATTGTTTTGTTTTCAAGGTTCTGTCCGCGGGCTTTATCTTAGTGTAATTACGCCGCTTAGCGTATCGCGTAGCGTTGTATATTAAAATCCTTATAAAGATCTCATTAGATCAAAAATATGCTCCGTAGTAATCAGTAATAATACTATCCTCCTACGATATCGATAATCGGTCACGGCGGACAATCTTAACATCGATTAACCATCTGCGCAGGAAATATAGTGCCCAAGTGCTGCGCAAACACAAGTTAATGTACTCTCTGTCCCTTCACCCGCATAGTACTATGGGACGGTTAGCGGACACGGACGGAGATCAGGCGCAGGACCCACTGTTTAACGTGCTTTCCGAAGTACGAAGGAGCTCAAAATGTTTCGTATTTTGGTGACCCATTATAGGACTGACCACAGCCAACCTTGCTTAACCTTAGCAATTATTGTTCGCTGAGCGCACGCGCCAATACAACACCAAGCATCGCACCAATCAGTACACATTATGCAACCATTGGTGATCAGCTTATACTCTCCGCAACGCTCATACTAATTTCCACCAGTTGTCATCTCACAATGTTTTTGTTTATTATTTGCAAATAACAATATCTTTCTTTTGCAATTTTTGGTACTTTCTACTGGATTACAGGTTAAGTCGACCTAGATCCTTTAACGACCGGTTTCAATATCTTATCTATCTGTAGATTTACTTACTGGAGATAGAATTTTGACGTATTTTTTATGGAGCTAATGTCAAATGCCTATCGCTAGTAATCAAATCCACAGATAGATAGAATGTTGAAACTGGCCGTAAGGGGAGTTAGTTTTCGCCATTTCTGTTTAATTTCACTATGAAACACCCTATCCCAAACTTAACTGTTTTTAAGATACTGGACGTTTTAGCTTTTTACAAAAATTTAGGTATAAATCATCGGTAAATCATCTTGTAGTAATTGAGCTAAATCTCTTCGTAAAAAGTTTTCATAATGTTCGCTATTTAAATTATCAATGATTTACCACTTTGTTAAATTCGCGATAATAGTAATAGCATATGGTGTCAGCATGATGATTGCTCTACAGAAGTGTAAGGGAATAGTTGAACACACCAATCGAACCCCCCACCCTCTCTTGTACATCCTGGACTCGCCCTTGATACCGTCTGATTGAGCATGGTAATAGGAGGCCATTTCTCCTTACTTGAGTTTATGAGTTTATCTATAAATATATAATTCACTTTACCTTTCAGGTGATTGCCACGTTGATGCTATTTATGGGACGTTGTACAATGTTTTATCAAATAAATGGCAATTCATTAGTTCACCGGAATTATGTTACGCGCTGCAAGCTGAAAAGTATAAAGAACAATGAATAATGTAGTCTCAAGTATTTAAATGAGTTTATATTTCATCATTTAATTTCATTGTTTGAAATCGTTGACAAAATAAATGTACATAAGTAAGTGAAAATTCATTTTTTTTATTGATCTGATCAATGTTTTTTTTGTAATACTGAGTAACAATTGATTGATGATGCCAGAAGCCGGATCCAAAATGGCTTCCAGTGAAAGCATATAAAAAAACCAACTCATGTTGGTTTCCAGGAACCATCTCTTACTTACTAATTTCTTTTCAATTTAGTATCAAAAGTAAATGTTGTACGAAGTACCCACACAATATGAAAGGTCTGAAAATCGTAAAATTATATCAATTAAAAACACAAACCACAACGACTCTGCGGAAAACCATGTTAAAAGATTTTTGAAAATAATGGCTTATTTATAATCTAAGTATATCATTGTGTCTTGTGTCTGAATGCAAGAATATGAGTTGAAAAACGCCACAAATATTGTGAGTTCATGTGCCAAATGATATCAAAATAATGAGAAACAATTGATTGAAACTGGCCAGAAGAGATTCAAAATCATTGTTCACAAAGACAAGACTGTATTTCTGCGAAGACCACTTTGTTGTAAGTATCCCCTAAAAATGGAAAACTAACTATAGAATGCATATGGTACATACATGCATTTTTAAACTCAACTTCTTGCATTCAGATACAAGATATAATGATATAGATTATAAATAAGCCATTTTTTTCAAAAATCTTTAAACATGGTCTTCCGCAGAGTCGTTCTCACAGAAAGTAATACCTATGTTGGTCGTACCTATTGTTTGTTTACTAACGGAGTGACGTCACGAATCGAAATAGCATGGCGGCTAGTGTTTCCGCGCGAAAATTCAAAATCATAAATAAAACATTGTATTTAAGCCATTTTTCGGTTTTATAAAATTAAAATAAAATTTTTACAGGTTCATTACGACCTCAAGATTGATTTAAAATAGTTTCCAAAAAAGGGTGTAATACCCTATTTCAGTGACATAATCTCTTTGTCTTAAAGAGTAGCACGGTGGCGCATATTTAGTGTGACTAACGTGATAAACTTTCTTGACGCTCGTCAAGGGACACGTGTGACTGAGTTTTATCACAAATTTCTTGGGGTGCCTGTGCGCCGACTGCTGTGGTTAGCAAGAGCTTTAATACTTTAGAAGATGTAGCAGCAGTTGGAGAGCAAAAAATTTGTGATAAAACTCAGTCACATGTGTCCCTTGACGAGCGTCAAGAAATTTTTATCACGTCAGTCCCACTTAATACGCGCCACCGTGCTACTCTTTAAGACATAGAGATTATGTCACTGAAATTGTGAGATAATGCGTGACTCGAATCCAGTCCGTGCTACGCCTGCAGCTGGGCCACAAAAAAAAACTGTGAAATAGATTGTTTGAGTATGCCGCTTTAATGTCTAGATTTTGTTAGAGTTCAAATAGTAAAGCAGTAAGTAGGTAGTTTGTCGGCTTTTCAGATTTTGTCGCTTGCGCGTCTCTGAGATATGTGTGGCCCAGCTGGGGTAACGTTACCCCAGCTGAGCCACACGGATCTCGAAAACGAAAAGGCAGCGAAAATCGGTTTACTGATATAGGTAGGTGGTAGTTTGTCGATACTTTATTCAAAGATGGTGTCCCGGTGAAATATAGCCCTTAATCTAAACAGCCGATCGTGGCCGATCCAGTTAAACCGAAAGCAGTCGCCGTTTAATATACGGTACGGTAACACAGAGTACTAGCTATTAAGTAACAAGTTACGGTAACCAACCTAATGTATACGCGCCATTATAAAGGTCAGTGGATAAATACGATGTCATGTTTTTCTCGTTTCCATTAGTGATTATCTCGTCCCTATCCACATCGTGGAACCGAACTACATAAAACTGGACAAGAATAATTGTCTTTGAATTATCAAAATGACATTAAATTGTCTTTGAGTTCAAAGAAATTCTTCTTCTACTCTTAATTATGGCAATGTGTCATCTTCGCCAACAACAATTCTGCCAGACAAGTGACTTAACCAAGCATGCGTTACGCGATATACAACTTTTTACTCAGATATTCTTCTGAGACTTTTATCGTTTAATATTGATTTGTTTCCATTGTCCACATTTTTGACATGTGTTTGACGTAAACTGCTATTTTTTATCCGTTACCAAAATCTTCTGATGGATTTTTCTAAAATTAGCCGTGATAGTGTATAAGTCACTGACCATGTCTCTTACGAAGCTATTAAAAGCACCAGTGAAATTGTTTAGAAAAGATGTCATAACCTTTCTTGTTATACGCCGACATGATTTGGGTAGTGAGTACCTACCTACACTGATTTTAATACTCATCACAGCTCATATACGTCCCCAGTTCCCCCGAATGGTCCGAGCCTACCCTAAGTTAGGGTAGACACGAACCCCTTAGAGTTTAGGCCTTAGTCAACCACGCTGGCCCAGTGCGGATTGGTCGACTTCACATACACCTTTGAATTTCTACGTAGATGTATGCAAGTTGCCTCACGATGTTTTCCTTCACCGTAGGAGCGTGAGATAAATGTACATACGAAGTTCGAAAATGAAAAACCACATTGGTAAGAAAGTAGGTACGTGACAGGATCGAACTCTGGACTCCCCGCTTAGAAGGCCAGTGCGGAGTACACAGCGTCACCGACGCTCTTACCAAATTTAATACATTTTAATACTTGTTTGAAGAAATTAGAGAAACTCCATAGTTAGCTGATTTTACTAAAACCAAAATCTTCTTTGTATGATTTTAGTTCTAGAGGGACAGCGGGGTCAAAGATAATGTAATCAGTCACAAATGGTGTATGTATATATTAGTAAGTGGACTATATACACACCGAGCTCAGATTGTTTGATTGTTTTGTGTCGGTACCTACGTCGTACGTCGTCGTCTGCTCGGTTTGGTTGGTGGTAAAGCTTCTGAGCCCGTCTGATTACCTACCACCGTCTTACCTAAGTGCCAGTGGGACATGTTGGTGGGACCACGAGTAAAAGGGGAGTTTGTCGCCATGATAACAACGTTGAGACCATTGTGTTTCGAGAATTACAGGTAAGATAGACAGTTCCTAAAATGTTGAGGACTCCAGGTGAACCTCTTTCGGTCACATTTCTCCACCTTCGGTCTTAGCGTCATTTACAATGAGGTGAGATGAAAGCCAAGATCTTTGTCGTACGTAAAATAATGGTGGTTCCTATAAAACTTTCAATAAACCTATAATACTGCATATCTTACCCTTCAAACCGGAACACAGCAATGCAAGCACGGCACTTGACGGCACTGGTAAAAGATCGCCACTCTTTCGCCTTGTCCATTCCTTCAACAGGTTCTTCAACCACATAGATATTCTTTCGCTGCGTCCAGGACAATGTAAGCATAACTGCATAAAACACTTGCTGCCGAGCATGAAGGCGGCAATTAAAGTTTAACTTTTTATTATTAATAAAATTCCAACCTATCTCGATATAGAAAGACCCAACTCATGTAATTGACGACACATTACTAGTAATAATTACTTACACTACTAGTAATAATTAGTTAAATACCTAATTAATACTTATGGTATTGTAAATAAATCTCTGCTGTATACCTAAATTTTTTATAAGTTTAACTCGTGGTAAAAGTTGTTGGTGTCAAAATTATTTATTTTTAGTATAAGTTATTTCGTAATAATTACACATTTTGTCACTGTTTTTTTACCCAAATAAATCGAAAAAAAAAATGTGTTAGATAAAAGAGGTACCCAAGCAGACCTGGTACAGAGTCTCCCTCTGGTGGTGGTGGTGGTGGTAAGGTGAAATGATATCACTAGCTAGACTAGTAATTCCTTCTTTAGAACTCCGGCGCTGCAAATGAATTTCAATGTAGAGGAGTGCTACCCTCTAATAGTTTTTAAAAATAACCTACTGTTTAGTATTGGACGACAAACTACGGTACATAGCTGTCAAGCCCTCTTCGTCAGTGTTCGTCCTGCGACAGAAAATATGGCATCTACTAGAACTGCCAGATTATTGCGAAGAAGTGATTATTCTGAAATCCGCTGAAAATAAGGAATTACCTCTGACTGAACTACGCAAGGGAAATAATCCCCAGCAACCGTTTATATTGGAAGTGTGGTTGCCTGAATCGCGGTCACAGCGTAAGTTAAATCAGTTGACTTATTTCTGCAGTAATGGCAAAAACCTGTTTAGTTGGGCAAAGCTAAATATAGAATTTAAGAACTGCAATCTTCCAAGATTAATGTATGGCGACCATACCCGTTGTTTTATGTTCCTGACTATCGTGTGTGTGCGTGTTCTGTGTGTGCAATAGCACAGTTACTTGGAGTGAAGCTCCAAACAAAACTGAGTCTTCTCTGTTCTGTGATGGGAGTCTATTTACCTACAATGTGGCGAAAAACAAATAAATCATAACTAAATAACCTATTAACAATTCAATTTCAGTGTCTATCTCCTCCACGTACAACAATATGCTCACTTTAGGGAATGGCGAAAGTGTTGTCGATACCAATGAAGCTGGTGAAAAAGTAGTACCAGATAAACAGAATTGCAACACTGTGGGCTATAATCAAAACGGTAAATATGACGTAGTTAATGTTAACAACGACATTACCTATAAGAGAGAACAGAGTAATTGGAGCATACTATATTTAACTTGAAACTGTACTGTACTTAAAATGTTGATAATAACCCTGCAATACCTACAATTCCCCAAATTCACTGGAAGGCCCAATTCAGCTAATAAGCTACAGCCGAATCGAAACTGAACCGTTGCGGTCGACCAATCGGAGCTCTTATATTGCCTTTCAACTGCTCGATGACATGATAATGTGGGAGTATTGTGGCGTTCTGATTGGCTGTAGCTTATTAGCTGAATTGGGCCTTAGGTAATCAGCTGATTCCAGTAAATTTAAGGTGTGACAAATTTAATCTAACAACTATTTAAAATTGTGTCTCTTAATGGAGAACCGGGATTGTTCCTGCCATGTGATTTTTACAGGCCCCACACATTCCTACTGCTGGTATTGAAGTAAGCTATTTTCGCTACCATAACCAAAGTATGCTCAAAAAAATCTTTTTCAGCACAAACCACAATATCCAATGAAACAGTTTCATTAAATAATTTTCGGATGCCTGGAAATAACTGTATGAAAATATTGAGCACAGGCTACAAGAAATCCGACCTGGCATGTAAAATCTCAAGCACGTCCATCTTCAGATTGAACTTCAAGAAAAATCATGACAGTTTCACGAATATTCTTTTAAAGATACAGAGCGATTTATGCACATTGAGCAGCAAATTATCCAACTTGGAAAACAGAATTCCTACGTGATATTTAGCTCTACCATCTTGAAATAAAGTTTATGTAATATCAATGAAACAGATTTTTCATTTAATACAAAAATATATTATATAGAATCAAATGTCTTAACAACTGTATAATACCAAAAACCGCGAAAATAAATTACTTATGTATTATATAAAATAGCCTTTGAGTCAATTTGATTTATTATTTACATTATCAATAGCTCAATTCGACAATCATCTCATTGGTTTTGGTAACATAATAAATATAGTTGGTTGGTTATTGAAAATATACAATGCATGATTTGCAGCATCTCGGAAAGATTGTTTTCTATCAAAGTAAATAATGATTGTGCACTAAATAAATAGGGGAACCTTCATACATGTTCCTTGAATCTGACTAAATTGGACTAGGCAATACGCAATATGCACCTTATCAGTGTAATAATTACCTGGCACATAATAATAAGAATGAGCCTTGGAAAATAAATTAATTTCACGTTTACAGATGTGGAACATACATCGATTGCTGATGCCGATTATAATTTCGCCTCTAGCAATTGTTATGAATGTTATAATAAAGCAAAACTTTCAATAATGCTTTTGTAAACAGTATAGAAATAAAGTATCATTAGGGAAAATCTGTATTTCAGCCATAAAAACTGTCTTCTGAATAGCGACCCTGAATTCTGAAACAAAAAAGAATTGTAGCTTAAAAATCTAAATCTAATTGGACCCACGTTTTTATTCATATATCATCAAAAAAAATAAAGTAACTCTGGCTATCTGGGATTGGGAGCAAAAGGCCCACTTACATGCTTACAAGTGAACTCTAAAAAAGTGCGGCATCTTTTTACTATTGCAGTTAAGTAAACATACTAAGTAGGTATACAGGATGAAAAATAAGGAGTCAAATTTATAGCAAATACTCAGTATCGTGAACGTCAGAATGGCCGGTCAATAGTCGTATTTTGACTTGAAATTGTGCCCAAAAATTACTTATCAATTGCTTATATTTGCTTACCATAATGAGAGAATTGCTTATTTCATAAGTTAAAAGAATTAAAACATTTAAGGTTGACCGCCCATTCTGATGTCAGAATGGCTGGTCAATCTCTGTAGAGCAGTAACTATTTGGAATTACTGAAATTTTCTTGGGCCAAAAATTGCTTATGAATTGCTTATTCACAATGTATAAACCCAGACCATATTATTCTTTAGAATATTATTTTAGAAGAATATTTGTTAAAAGCCCCTGCGCCTGCTAAAATATGAGAGCAACATACATTAATTACTTCACTTTGCTTTCATTTTTAACAGGCGTAGAAGAAAATTGTGTTTACGAGTTTGTCGCCGGTCAACAGTGGTATTTTGATTCAAGATTATTGCGTGAAATGTGGTACAAAAGATTATTAAGTCATTTCACATCCAACACATTTAGTCACGTTAGTGACAAACAACATAATTACATTAATTAATAAATATATTAAATTACAGTAAATAATTAAATTTTTAAAATAATCCTAAAAGTCTATCAACTGCCCATGCGATTATGATGTCCCATCCTTACATTCACAAAACTAAATTACCTACTCATTAATGGAATAAAAACAATTTTCTAATAGCCATAATTTCACATTTTTAAAGCCTGAAAGAGGTATCAAATGAAAATCATTTGGTAGAGCATTAAATACCTTAATACACATTGCTGAACAATTTTCTTGTGATATAAAGCAGTCCTTGGTCGTTCAGCATGAGTTATCTTATGTGTATGCCAACGGTTTCTCGGATACTTATATGTCTTGAAGGTTAGGTAATAACTTAGGATTCGCTTTAACAAAACACACCAAATTTAATAAATACATACGTACTTAGTAATGGCAGAATTCGATATTTATTAAAAAAGGTTTACATGGTTGACATGGTTCATTATTTGCCAACCCGTACATAGCTCGAATACTTTCTTTTGTCCAATAAGCGCTCTGCTTTTGTCTGTATTATTTACTCAGACAAAGAGGCAATAGTTGAGAGTACACACGCATTATATGCCTTCAATATTGTCTGTGGTGATGTATTTTTTCTTCATTTACCTAACATATACAGGGTAAATTTTGAGGTACCGACAACCTCGCGGGATTAGATAGCTAGCATCATTAACTACAACGTTTGTTCTACTACTTTTGATAATTCGATAGATTTTACTTTCATACAAAAATAAATATTCGTTTAATATACCTCTAGAATGTTGTAGCTCTACGCGCACAGCGCGCGAGCGCAGCGTTGTCTTCCGTCGTCGTTTATAAATGAAACATAGACTTATCAATGTCACGACAGTGTAATAAAAACATGAAAATTGATTTTGTTCAATGTATTGAGTTATCTTAAAACTCGTAAAACAAACGTAGTTAATGATGTTCGCTATCTAATCCTGCGAGGTTGCCGGTACCTCAAAATTTACCCTGTATATGTACGTAACTGTTGACTTTTGAACATATTTTTTCTACACGTGCTTTCCAATTTACTTTGAGAGTCCAGCAATACCCCAAGAAATTTTGTTTCCTTTGCTTTATTGATTCGAACAACATTACAGTTAATGTTAAGATTCATACCAGATCCACCATAATTTCTGAAATACATATACCTAGCATGTTTCATTTCGATTAAAAGGTAGATTGTTGACTTGTGCCTATTTCGAAATATGATCTATGGCATTATTAATATGTCATTCATAAATTACGTCATTATTATTTTTAGATTGTATAATTAATGAAATGTCGTCTGCAAACATAAACCATTTCTCGGACATTACCTCAGGCAGGTCATTTATATAAAAATTAAAGAGCAAAGGTGCTAATATGCTGCCTTGTGGCACACCATAACGGTTATTCTTTATAGACGACTTAAATGATGTCAATATCAAATCGTCATCGATATCCGAAATTTCGATTTCGGAGATAGCTACTCATCCATGATAGGGCAGGCCCTCTTAAACCATAATCACCCAACTTATCGAGTAAAAAGGTCATGAGATACACAGTCAACTTCCTTTAGACATCATTATCATCTCAGCCGCACGACGCCCACTGCTGGGCATAGAAGAACAGCCCCCTAACCATGATCGCTCAAAACAATATTAAAACCGCAATGAGAGCGGGATGGCGCTATCCGTAGCAAGAGCGGTGTCTCTGTTTCTATATTGTTTTAACCTTGCTATAAGCGATCATGGTAAGGTCCCTGGGCATGGAAGACAGTAAGTATAGTAAAAAGTATTAAGGGTAAGATTCATTTCACCTCATTAACATTATTATTTTCATTGTCGGCTTAAGCCACTATGAATTATTCTGCGTCAATAAGTGAAACGTAATTAAAAAAATGACATGACTGAAAATAATATATTAAATGAGACTAAGTACCTTTTGATATCAACGCAATTCACAAACTCGTAAACACAATTTTCTTCTACGCCTGTTAAAAATGAAAGCAAAGTGAAGTAATTAATGTGTGTTGCTCTCATATTTTAGCAGGCGCATGGGCTTTTAAATAAATATTCTTCTAAAATAATATTCTAAAGAATAATTTGGTCTGTGTTTATACATTGTGAAATAAGCAATTCATAAGCAATTTTTGGTCCAAGAAAATTTCAGTAATTCCAAATAGTTACTGCTCTACAGAGATTGACCAGCCATTCTGACATCAGGATGGACGGTCAACCTTAAATGTTTTAATTCTTTTAACTTATGAAATAAGCAATTCTCTCATTATGGTAAGCAAATATAAGCAATTGATAAGTAATTTTTGGGCACAATTTCAAGTCAAAATACGACTATTGACCGGCCATTCTGACGTTCACTCAGTATCAATCA
Source organism: Schoenobius gigantellus (assembly GCA_963935595.1). NCBI lineage: Eukaryota > Metazoa > Arthropoda > Insecta > Lepidoptera > Crambidae > Schoenobius > Schoenobius gigantellus. The sequence continues at coordinate 21,738,803 of OZ012553.1, read as the reverse complement.
ATAACAGCTAATCTACGTAAAAAGGAAAAAAAATATTTTGTAAAAATAATTATGTGCGCTATATAAAATAGAACTTGTAGATATAGGAATCATCCTATCCCACCAGCGATGTTGATTGGGAGGTCCGGGGTTCAATTCCCCATGGGGAAAGAAATTTTTCTGCTTGGTTTGGTTGGTGGTAGGGCCTCTGAGCATGCCTGGCTAGCTACCACTGTCTTACCTGAGTTTGTCGTCATAATATTAATAGCATTGTTGTGTTCCGATAATTAGAGGTAAAGATAGTCACTTCCTCAGTTGTTGAGTAGTGCAGTGGGGCTAGCACGCAGGAGAATCGAAAATCGAATCGAAATCCGAATCGAGGAGTTTGTATGGCAATTTTATTAGTTCTGCTACTCATTGCCGTGGCGCTTATAAAATTGCCATACAAACTCCTCGATTCGGATTTCGATTCGATTTTCGATTCTCCTGCGTGCTAGCCCCACAGGTCCACTTTCACCTTTGGAGTTATCGTCACTTACCATCGGGTGAGATGAAGACTAAGAGGTTCCCTGTTTTATGTAAAAAAAAACTCATAACATTAATAAAAATTATATGCTGGAATTCGGAAAACCTAACTATGCATTGCAATGGAATAGTATTCACATTTCACAATAAAGCTCAAAAAAGCTCTACTTGTGATTGGGTTTTAAATAGCTAATGAATAATGTGAAATATTTATTTTTATTTATATCATGCTTGATTACATTTGTGTATAAGGCGAACCTAGTTAGTTAGTTTGGCTGGCCTCTTTCGCACTTAGCCTCATGATTGGGCCATTGTGAAGGCGAACCTAATGCCATAATGCAATGCATTCTCTGCCAGTCGACCTTAAGATGATTCTGAGAGTCACAAGGTAGATGTAAAAATAGAAGTTTGAGAAATAAAAAAAATATACCTACTCGTATCAAATATAGTTAATCAAATTATAAATATAATAATATATATTAAACAACACACTATCCTGTATAGTATCCTTAAAAGTAAGAAATAGGATTCATAGATAGATCACCTTAAGAAATAGGATCCGAGGATTTTCTGTACAAAATGTATGGGAAATGTTTTTGGCGATTTCTATCGTTTCTAGTACTCATACCTTAAATGGTCCCATAGAGTATTTTGATCCCTACATGAAATAGGATCGATAGGCATAAAAAATTTTTTTTGCTATCTCATCATTTTTTTTGTTGACTGTAACTTTTTTCCAAAATCTGTGAATGCAGATCAGAATATCTTAAAAAGTTATGGATGGCTGCCTAACAATGTTTTCTTGTAACTATAACGGTTAATGGACCTGCCCTTTAAATCCCATCTCAAAAATCCATCCTGTATATTGTACACACATAATAGGTAAGTTTATTATAATAATAGAAAATTTAAAATATATTGCTGAATAGAATGAAAAATAAATCTGCAAAGTAATATTACAAATGGAGAAAAAGAAGGTAGTAATGTCCTAGATATACCAATATATCATTAGTGGTCAACTTACAGTAGAATACATAGTCTCATCTTAAATTCATACCGACTTTATTCAGACATTCTTAAGTCCGGAGGAAAAGTGTTTCAACAGTTCATGAATTACCTTTTACAACAAATATAATTGAAATCAAGATGGCAATCCTTATTGTATATGTGTTAAGGTATTGTGTTTTAAATTTGACTCCTTATTATTTAATCCTGTATAGTAGTTATTATTTGTGATACTCTTGAAACCACATAATTATTTGTAATACTATCATAAAGTACCTTGGATTCAAAGTTGTAAACACTAGTCATACAACATTTGGTCATAACAGTAAATCCACACATTCTCTCCTGTAGGCCTAAGGCATACTCTATGCTACGTATAAGGTCGTTAGTCCTTAACACTAGAAGTGCTTGCCGGTCAACATTTTCCAAACACTGTGTCACATAGTGGAGTAAGTTGGGCAGCTCATTTTGAAACATTGTTTTCTAAAACAAGAGTGATATCATGACAATTATATACACATAACATTAAAGCTAAAAATAAATCTCCATACATTAGATAGTTTAATGACTCCAAAATAATAAATAAAATATACAAACCTCCACTGAACTGGGTTTTGTTTGGCCAATTCCTTTTAGAATAGATTCCCATGGTCGTCCTGTTACCATACACGCGAAGATAACATACAATTCCTCACGTATCCCTAGTTTTGAAGCAAAATATTTCATGTCCTTGCGATTCCGTTCAATAATTGATAGCCATAATTTGGAATAATGATATCTGAAGGTATCAGTCAGTTGCTGGAAATATTAATAATATATTATTTGTGGCATATCTTCTTATCCCCTTATCAATGGAAATCTAAATGAGCAGATTGGTAATACCCTTCCGATAGCATCTGCTAGTCATGTATTTTACTTCTATTGATAATCAAGCTTTATATAATATAGATATATATGCCAGATGAACAGGTATAAGTATAGTGCTTGTGATGTTTGTTATCTTAAAGTTAGAAAAAACCTGATATAAACCACTTACAGCATACAAACCATGGTCCAACAAATAGACAGTGACTTCTTTGTCATCTGGTTTCTTTTCAATAAGGATATTTCCTGGATGTGGGTCACTGTGGACAAATCCAGTAACAAATATCATATGCGAGTAGAGATCTCCAAGCTTTCTACATAAGTCCAATTTGTCTATTTTGTTTTCCTAAAAAAAATATAAATATGTAAGAGGGCTATCAGTCATCAGTTAATTAAATTTGCATTAATGATTCTAAACTTCAAGAGAAAACTTGCCTCAACATATTGGACATCATTCACCAATCCACCAGTTACATATTCCATAACCAAAACACGTTCAGTGCTATAATTCCAAAATACTTTAGGAACTTTTAACCACTTATAATTTTGGAACAGACTTGCTACTTTTTCTGCATTGTGGCCTTCTTGAATGAAATCTAATTCTTTGGCCAGATTTTTTTTAGTTTCATCAATGAGCCACTGCATTTGAAAATCTGGGAATACTTTTGACATTGTTTTGAGAACAAACTCCATCCATCTTAAGTCTATGTTGATGTTTTTCTTCACAAAGTGGTGTTGGACCTTAACAGCTACTACAGTGCCATCTTTTAGTTTTGCTTTATGGACCTGAGCTAATGAAGCAATGCCAAGTGGCTCTGGTTCAAATTCATCAAATAGTTCTTCAGGCTAGAAATGGAATTTTATTCTTTAATTTTGTTAAAATAACTATTTAAATTTCTTGAAAGTATTTGAAAATATTTTTTAATAATTATTATAAAAGTTAAGAAATACTCATTATATCATGCAAAAGTATTTAAAGTACCAATCATTTAGATTGGTACTTTAAAATGCATTACATAATTGATATTAATTGTTAATGTAGAAGTGATTGAAGAGATACTACAATTATCACACTTACATCCTGTTTCAAATCTTCTTTTATAACCTTGTATAAATCCTCAACTGAATTTTTTGGTGCATCTTTATGTAATATTCTCATAGTTTGAACATATTCAGTGGGAAGTAAATAATCCATAGCGCCAACATGTTGTCCAATTTTAATGTACACACCTTTATTTGCTCTACAAAGTTCAAGGAGCTTGTTTGCCCCAATTTGATGAGCCTCTCTTTTTACTTCTTCATATTCTTGTGATTTCCTATCCCATTCCTTATTATACAGCATAGTCTGATATGTTCTTCCAATGTCTATAGCTGTTACAGCAGTCCTGGTTATTCTTACAACAGTTGCATTTCCTACTTCATTGTCTTGAAGTTTCAAAGCAGCTACTGTGCCACCTATCCCAACACTACCATATAGCCCATATTTCACTACGCGAGACACGTTTCTTGAAAACATGCTATACAATTACAATAGAACGGTACTTAAACTAATAACATAACCACAATTTCACTTTTATGTAGTAGTAGGCTCATTGCTTTCCGCTTTCTGTTGTTATTACGTACACCTTCTAAAAACAGTAAGTTTCCAAAAGAAGCAATCATTGCATTCCGCACACAAATTATATTACTGATTCCGCACACAACACCCACTCCACAAATCAACACATCGAAAGTTTTTGATTTTGACTTTGACATTATTTACAACCACGGCCGCGTTCCGTTCTTAGACTATGGATACCAAAGGACATGAAATACCTACCAAAAAAGCGTGCCAGAATTTGTGTTGGTGCTTTAAGATGGCGGAAAAAACTTGGGACGCCGCATCCAAGATTCCACACTTATTGGTAGTTTTCCAATTACAGAGCATAATGCGACTCAGTGGCGCACAATGCCGAATTATGCTGATGCTTAATTGGAACGTGAATTAGTTTTCAAATGCACCAGCAGAGTGCGCTAAGTTCAGTGTTGAAAAAAAGAAATATTCATAGAGTTAGCAATAACCTCACTAATGTGTAAATAATGTGGTATTTTTTAACACAGTTTGAATTAACTTTGATTATTTCAAAAAAACTACAATGAAACGAAAGCTTTAAAAATTTTTCAACAATAAATAATATTACTAACGATTATATATAAATAAAACATTTCGATCAATGCCAACTTAAAGAAAAAACACTTGTTAATTTTCTGCCACTGAGTTGGTATCGATTGCACGCATCACACGAAAACATTGCTTTTGAGAGTGCTCGATTGTGCGAAGTGTTGCTGTAGTTGGAACATTCAACGTTAAGCATTATGCCGCATAATGCGCTCTTGTGCTGTAATTGGAAAACTACCATCATGTTTTTCTTTATACAATTCATTAAAAAAATCAATGAAAAACATAGAACTGTAAAATGCACTCACAAATAATGCTCACTGACTGATATTTTAGCACAACAACAAACACGGTGCTTTGTAATGGCGGACTGGACTGGACGCAAAATTCGAGACAATATATTAAAACATTGCGAGTCCATTGGTGTACTTAGTCTGAGGTTCCGTTTCGCGATAACTTGCGGTATCGTTCTAAAATCGCTATAAAAGCCGTCAAACATGAGGAACAGAGATAAACTTATACACATTGCCAAAGGAAAGAAGAAGACGGCATCATTTTTTTGTCCTTGTTACCGTATATAGGTGAAACTGGTAGTGGGGATTGTTTATCACCAGCGTCTGGTGCTAAACAAATACGTGAAAGTTTGTTGTGTGAAGTATAGCTCACTGTGCAATTATTTAACAGTTTAATTAGTGTAATTGTGAACTATTTGACAATTTAAATCATGGTGCACTGCTCCGCTTTAGGTTATAATAGTGATAGTGCTAGAAAACAGGAAAATATAACCTTTCAAAGGTATGACCTAAATTGTGTCAATATTAAGCGCCAAAACTATTTTTTAAATTATAAATACAAGTTATATTGCAATATTTTATCCTTCTACTATGGTTCTCAATCATATTAAGGGATTAAACATGAAATTTCAAACTAATTATTAAGGTTACTGTTAACCTAATAAGTTAAGAATGTCGCCATTCAATATGGTCACGTATACAGCCAACGCGTATAACATTTTGCCGGGTTATAATGATACCAGTTACGCTACGACTATTTTTCCTTGATTCGTAGGTAATTTGTTACGTGAAAGGGAACTCACATATTACTTTCTGTGTTACATTAATATTGACATATTTAAGTATACAATTTTGAGCATTTTAGATAACAAAGGTAATTCTTTTGAAGTTAACCTTTTTATTTGCTTGTTTGTCTGCATTTAACAGATTTCCTTTGGAGATAACTACTCGAAACAGTTGGGTTAAAGCTACTGGTCGATTGAATTGGCAGCCAACCAAGCAATGTGTTCTAAGCATTTTGAACAACAGTGGATTCAGAAAAACAAAAAAGGCACTTTTCTTGGTGCTATTCCTAGCTTTTTTACAGGTCAGTAACTTATACATATTATATCTACAAAGTAAATACCCTATCAAGCCGAAACCTATATTTATTTTTCATAAACCCAACTATTTGTATGGGTAATTACAAAATTAATTTTACAGTTTTGGATTAATGACACCAAAATTTTTATAAAACTATGTTAACATGGGTAGGTACCAAATTCTTTTCTACTATTTTGAAATGGCCAAAAATATTATTAATGGTTTGATTTTGGACATTTTCTATTTATATAACAAGTCTGACCATTAGTACAGATACAATTTACAATTTTCTTAATTATTATTTTTAATGAATACACAGACGGCTAGTTCAATAGTTTATTGAACAACAAATGCACAACACAATTCAATTACTATTTACTTACTTTTTACAATAATTTACTATATTTTAGTCCAACAGACATCATCTCCACAAGTAGGTAAAAGACAAGTAAGTATTTTGGGGTTCACACAACACCCAATGATTTTACATTTCCGCGCGAACTATCGCGCGCAAACACAGACTAGGCGCGAAACATGAAAAGGGCGCGAGACTAAAAACGGCGGGCTTAGTTGAGCGCCCAAGAGGAAAACTCTACCAAGCGCGCCGGTTTTATACCTCTTGTAGTGCGCGGAGGAAGACGCCGGCGCGTATTCGCTACATACTCCCCCTCCAGTTCATGAGGACGACCTCGTTCATGGACTGGCACATCCTGAGGAACATCCACCTCGTCTTGGACAGGCACGTCCAGAGGTACTGAATGGTCATCCTCTTCATCATCAGACTCAGCGCAATTGGATTGAAACCTACTTAAAATATCTACTTGTGATGGGTGTTGTGGAGGTCTACCACGATTACGTTTGGGTACTATAGGTGTAACTGAAGATGAATCACGACCATAAAAGAGTGTCAGTTCTTTTACGTGAAATTTACCTAAGCTAGAGCCCAGATTATCTAAAGGAGCAATCTCAAAAGTTGTAGGACTGAACTTCTGTTGTGTATGCATCTTTCTATGTGTGCGGCTGCGCCCGCGTTCTATGACATTAAACAGTGTGCTATTGGCTAGCAGTGGTTTCACTTGTGTTCCTTGGCAAACGTAACATTGGCGACGAGGATTACCCACATTTGTAAAATATCATAATGGCCACATCACAATTTGGGTTTTTGACATCGTTTGACCATAATATGCAGTCATGGAAAGCATATAAAGGACGTCTGGGACAATGGTTTATAGCCAACAACATCACAAACAGTACAGATGAAACAGGAGTCAGAAGACGAGCCGTACTGCTTAGCGCACTCACTGAATGTACCTATCAATTAGCAACGGATTTGGCTTTGCCAAAAGAAATTCAAGAGGTTCCATATGAAGATATTATCGGCCTATTAGACAAACATTTTATACCAAAGCGTTGTGGGTTCAGCGATCGCAGTTTATTTTATTCGGCTACGCAACAATATGATGAGTCACATATTCAATGGTCTGCCAGGCTACGTGGGTTAACGGCGCACTGCTCATTCTCAAATGTCGAAGAAGCGTTACGCGACAGATTTATAATGGGGATGCTTCCGGGCCCAGAGAAAGAAAAGCTGTTTGCCCAAGATTTGGCCGAGCTGACCCTCTCGAAAGCAGTCGAGCTGGCGGAGGCGATGCGAGGAGCTCACGCCGCGGCAGCGGTGGCTGGCAGCGCTCGCACTGGCATTGACGCGGCGACGAGCGCGAGCGGTTCCAGTGAGCTGTATAAAATCACAAAATCGTCGTCTAAGGATAAAAAATATGTTGATAAGTGTACAGTGTGCGGTCGCTTTAATAACAGTGCTTTTAAATGTCGTTACGCAAATTATAAATGTAAAAAGTGCAACAAAAAGGGCCATTTATGCAATATGTGTGCTAAAGTGAATTATGTTGAGTGTGAAAGTGTGGATGAGGGAGGCGACGATGGTAAGTTATTTCGTATTTATTCTAAAAACGGAGAGCCAATGGTTGAGTCTGTGATTGTTTCTGATGTAAACTTACAATTTGAAGTGGACAGTGGATCATCAGTTACTGTAATATTAAAACCAATTTTTCATAAGTATTTTAAAAACATATGTTTGAGACCTGCTAGGAAAAAATTAACTACATTTACAGGAGATCAGATAAGTTGTAGCGGTACTTTTCGTGTGCCGGTGACTTACTCCGGTCTAACAAAAGACCTTGATATATATGTAGTATGTGGCAGTGGGCCGTCACTTTTAGGACGTGATTTTCTATCGTTATTCAAGTTAAGCTTATTAAAGTGTAACTACATAAATGACGCAGACAATGCTACATCGAAATTACAAGCTCTCTATCCTGAAGTATTTGCTGACAAATTAGGAATGTTTAATCGATTTAAAGTTAAATTACATCTTAAACCGCACTCACGGTCAATTTTCTTTAAAGCGCGGCCGGTAGCTTTTGCACTTCGAGAAAAGATAGACACCGAAATTGATAGGTTAGTAAATATAGGAGTGTTAGTGCCTATAGAACACTCCGATTATGCGTCACCGATTGTGCCAGTATTAAAACGGAACGGTAGTATTCGCTTGTGTGCAGATTATTCGGTAAGCATCAATAAACAATTGATTGCTGAACAATATCCACTGCCTCCGTCCATGAGTTGTTTTCAAAACTACATGGGGGTGAACTGTTTTCGAAAATTGATTTATCTATGGCTTATAACCAATTTTTACTCGATGAGGACTCCCAAAACATTACATGCATTAATACACATCGCGGGCTATTTAAATATACCCGTTTAGTGTTCGGTTTGACAAGTGCACCTTCTATTTTTCAAAAAGCGATGGATTGTGTACTTGCGGGCATGGAGGGGGTATTATGTCTATTAGATGATATTCTCGTCACAGGGAATAAAATACAACATGTTCAGAGATTACATGAAGTTTTCAAAAGGCTTAAATGTGCTGGGTTAGTGGTACAAAAGGATAAGTGTGAGTTTTTCAAAGACGAGATTCACTATTTAGGGTATACCATTAACAAATATGGGTTAAAAAAATCTTACGACAAAATAAAAGCTATAATTGAAGCCCCAGTACCTATTAGTGTCAGCGAATTACAGTCTTTTTTAGGACTTGTTAATTACTATCGCAATTTTGTTAAAAATGCTTCAAGTGTCTTGTCTCCACTATACGAATTATTAAAAAAGGATGTTAAATGGTATTGGACCAATGAATGTGATAATGCATTTATTGAAATTAAAAAAGTTCTTACGTCTGACCAGGTACTAGCTCATTTTAATCCAAAACAAAAAATAATTTTGACAGTAGATGCATCACCTACGGGGTTGGGGGCAATTTTATCCCAAATTGATTGCGACGGTAATGAACGACCTATATCTTTTGCGCCACGCACTCTTAATTCAGCTGAGAAAAGATACTCTCAGATCCAGAAAGAGGCTACAGCTATAATATTTGGGGTAAGGCGTTTCCACCAATATTTATACGATCGTTCCGATCCTTTCATTTTAAGAACTGACCACAAACCACTGATTTCAATATTTGGACCACATAAAGGCATTCCGGAATTCACGGCTAACAGACTACAAAGGTATTCCATGTTTTTAAGTGGCTATAATTATTGTATAGAATATGTCAGAAGCATAAACAATAGCGCGGATTATTTGTCTCGGGCGAGTTTGCCCGCAGACGAGAAGGGGGGCTACGGTGGCGCTAATGATCATTTATTTCAGTCACCTCCGATTGACCGTGCATCATACGTGAATTTTGTAACTAATGATACATTGCCTATTACTCGCGATTTGTTGCGGACTGAAACAAAAAAGATTCAACTCTATCAAGGATTAAGCTTTTTGTTGGAAATGGTTGGCCGAAGAAAATTTCAGACGCAAGTATAAGACCATTTTTTTAATGTAAATCTCAGTTATCTGTCGAAGATGATTGTTTAATGCGTGGTCATAAAATAGTATTGCCGTCAACGTTGCGTTGTGTAGTATTGTCTGAACTGCACGGCTCTCATTTAGGCATGGTCAAAACAAAAGCGGAAGCGCGTTCTCGATTTTGGTTTCCCGGTATTGATGCAGCTATCGAAAAAATGATAGACTCATGTGATATATGCGCTAGTTTACGGTCATCACCTCCCCGAGCGCCAATATCACCATGGAGATATCCAACTGCGCCGTTTGAAAGAATCCATTTAGATTTTCTGGGTACACTTAATAATTGTATGTATTTAGTTATAGTGGATGCGTATACAAAATGGGTAGAAGTTCACGACGTGCCATCGACTACTACAAATGTAGTTAATAAACTGTATGAATACATGTCACGGTTCGGTTTGCCACATACTATTGTATCCGATAACGCTACAACTTTCTCATCCCAAGAATTTAAAAAATTCTGTTTGCAGAATGGTATTACACATTTATTTTCACCTCTTTACCATCCAGCGAGCAATGGTCAAGCCGAAAGCTATGTCAAAATAATAAAAAAAGGCATTAAATCTTGTTTACTGTCATGTACTAGTTTAAAAGAAAGCAAAAAATTACTTTTTAAGTACTTATTTGATTACAGAAATTCCGTTCATAGTACCACTAAGCAATCACCGGCTCAATTAGTTTTTGGTCGCAAACTCAGGTGTCGCTTAGATTTTATGCACCATAGTTCGACGCCCTCATCAACAACCTTAGATAATAAAGTGCACAATAAACAGTGTTCGCAGATTAAAGGCCTAAATAGAAATTTAAAAACATTTGCAATTGGCACTGTTGTTTTGTATAAACAATATTTCACAAATAACAAATATCGATGGAATAAAGGTGAAATTGTTAAGCGTATTGGTAATGTCATATATTTAGTTAAGGATTTATATACATCTTCTTATATAAAAAAACATAAAAATCTGATAAATATTTATCGAGGCATAGTCATCAACAACGAACAGAAACAAAAGCACTGGGACATTGGGTCCGAGGTCTTTGCAACGCCAGCACTGATCGTACCCCACCATCCGATGGAAGAGAAAGAGATTGCTGGACAGACTACCAGCAGGGAGGAGGAATTGCAACCTTCACCATCTGATTCACCGCGGAATATATCATCTTCCCAGAGTACTACAATCGAGCGAGGCAACCCAATTTCCAGCAAGTTCTTGCGCCCCATTCCTAAGGTTGATTATCGACCCTTATGTTGATGTTATAATAGTTCATAATATTAAAAACGCAATAGTAATGAACTAGGGGGAGAATTGTTGTGTATGCATCTTTCTATGTGTGCGGCTGCGCCCGCGTTCTATGACATTAAACAGTGTACTATTGGCTAGCAGTGGTTTCACTTGTGTTCCTTGGCAAACGTAACAACTTCTTAGTCACCAAATAGGGACCATCCCTCTTTGGTACGAACTTTGAAGAGATCGCTTTAGATGCATTGCTTAGTACATGAGTCTTCAGTAGTACTTGATCTCCTATTCGAATTTCTGTACCAGCTTGCCTTGCCTGGTCAGCATACTGTTTCCGCTTATCCTGTTCATTTTCGACCTTGTCTCGAACAGATGCCAATTTCCCTAGAAACAATTTCAGATATGGAGTGATCTGTGGTACAAAGTTTTCTTTCTCAATGACAGCTCTTGCATCATGTCTAACTTCTAGTGGTGAACGCAGCTCTCTAGCAAAAGTTAGATATGCAGGTGTAACTCCTGTAGATTGACATCTTGCAGTATTAAGCGCAAACCTTACCGAAGGAAGGTACGAAGGCCAAGACTTATGATTAGTGCCTACTAAATTAGATAACTGTACCTTTAAATCCCGATTTTTTCTCTCAGCTGGATTGCTTTCTGGATGAAATAAAGGTATGAACTCTTGTTTAATATCCAATTCAAATGTAACTTGCTGCATCACGGCGGAAATGAACTGAACTCCATTGTCTGATATGATTCGTCGTGGTAAACCATAACGAAGAAAATACTCATCAATCAGAACTTGAGCACATGCTTGCGCTGTAGCATCGCGTAAAGCATACAGTTCAACCCAGCGGGTAGCCGTGTCTTCAACGAGTAAAATCCATCTATGACCTTGATCTCCAGGTGGCAGTGGTCCAAAAAGATCAATTGCAATAACCTCATTTCTTTGGTTTAGGATGGGAGTCTGCAATAGGCCCGAAGGTTTCTGGTTAGAAATTTTATATCTCTGACATGATGCACACGTTTTGATATATGTATTCTTGAATAGCTCGTCTCATGCCTGTAAAATAGAATCTTTGTGCAATTTTATGACATGTTCTGTCTAGTCCGAAATGACCTGCAAGCGGTGAATCATGACATTCTTGGATAATCTCACTCTGCAAATTTGCTGGAATAACTAACTGCGGTTCTTCGCTGTCAGAGTCTGGATTGTAACGGTATAGCACTCCTTGCTCCATAAAATAACCTCGTCCAATCCAGCGCTGTGCCGCCACCTCATCATTATTCTCAAGCTCATTTATTATTTTCTTGAGTTCTAGATCTGCGAGTTGGTTTTGCCTAAGCTCCGAAGGACTTCTTGAAGGTAGATTAACTACCACCGAGCATATGCCACATGAATTGTAGGTCTCTTGGTCACAGTTTGGTCGGCTAAGGGTATCTGCTACTACATTCGCTTTTCCCGGTGTGTACTCAATCCGCAGATCGTAAGCTTGCAGTTTTAACGCCCATCGAACCAGACGACCTGAAGGAGACTTTAATGATAGCAGCCACTTCAAGGGTTGATGATCAGATCCAACTACAACAGGATGGCCTTCTATACACGGTTATTTTTTTATCACCCTGGTTATTTTAAGGGTGGCTTCAGGACACGGTAGAAGAATTATTTAACCATTAATAATAAAATTTACTCACCTGTTTAATTAGATATTTATTATCTAAAATATCCAAAAAATACTGCACTGGTATGGACACTGAGTGAAGTTGTAGGCAAAACATTAAATGAACGCGAACTGGCAACAACGTCGCCGATTCAAAGTCATCACTGAGTTGATCACAATTTCACCTTCCTACTTTACGGGCTTACTTAGGACCGGCAAAACAAAGTTTTTAAAGAAAACAAACAGTACTAGGTAGGTATTACGGTTATGGTAGGTTGTTTTGGCTAGGAAACAATTTAAATGAATTTTAGTTCTAATAACAAAAGAGTTCTAAATTTAAAGGAAGTCCTCTAACTCATACATAGTCGTGCACGTTTAAAACTATACATGACCACAACAACATATCACTTTGGTTAGTGTTTAACGTCTCGAAATGCAGTTTTCGCTTCCAAGTCTTACGTTTGTGGGTTCACTTTCTTACACCAAACACTTAATTTCACTTCACAAGTAAAAGTCTACGGTCTACCGGAGTAAGGTCTGTGTATTCGCGAGATGTGTTAACTTGAAACTAAAATTCCGAATGCGCCCGATTGCCGCGCGTCAGGCGCGGGCGCGACATCGCGATACGTTCGACACGCCGGGGTCGAAGGCGAACTAAAGCCGGCCGGCTCGTGCCGACAAGCGACAGCAAACAACAAAACGCCGCCGCCGGCGCTCGGCGCCGGCGCCGACTCTCTCTGTCTTTCACTATTGTAGTGTCTAATGCAATAATAACTCTTATTTCAAACGACTTGTAGATTGATCTTGCTTGAATTAATAATGCGACGTTGCCGCATTTTCCTAAGCCCGTAGTAGTAAATGCTTTATTCATTCATAATCTTACCTTATCTTGTAGTAAACAAGAACAATGTCTATAATTTAATATTATTGGCGGATAAAATTTAAAAAATATAACCACGTGTTTTTTTTATTGATATGAGTCGTCTAGCGTCTACCGAGCTGCCTCTAAAATTTTCCAGTATGATAAAAAAATAACCGTGTATAACCACGGAATCTTTCTACAGCCCAGACTACAGCGAGTGCCTCGCGCTCCGTTGTCGAGTAGGTGCGCTCAGCGGAAGTGAGCAGTCTGCTTGCATACTCAATGGGCCGTTCATCTTTACCCTCACCTTGTAAAAGGACTGCACCCAGTGCATAATTGCTGGCATCGGTTCTCAAAATAAATGGCTGCGAATAGTCTGCTTGCACAAGGATTGGTGCTGAAGAAAGTCTCTTTTTTAGCTCTTCAAAGGCAGCCTCTTGTTCTGCAGTTCATTGCCATGATTGACTCTTCCTGGTGAGTTTAGTTAATGGCTCTGCAATTTGAGAAAAACCAGATATAAATTTGCACAGGTTTGTAAAAATGTTCTTAAATGCTTGAGCGAAGTAGGCCTTTTCATTTCTATTATTGCTTGAATCTTCTCATTATCTGGAGAGATTCCTTGAGGAGAAATCATATGACCCAAATACTTGACAGACTCACGAGCAAAGACACACTTTTCCAAATTAACTCTTAATTTAAATTCTCTGAGACGCTCAAACACCATGCGTAAATCCCTTAGGTGATTCTGTTTTTCAGATAAAATCAATACATCATCGCAATAAGCTAATATTAGGACATTTCTTAATGTAGGACCTGATCGTAGTAGATCAATCAAACGTTGGAACCTGGCTGGGCTATTCTTGAGACCAAACGGCATACGCTTGAAACGGTATGTTCCCATCGGTGTTGTGAATGCAGTTTTGTCCCTGTCCGCATTAACCGGAACTTGCCAAAACCCAGACCGCAGATCTATTGTGCTCATTACACAACCTCTCTTCGTAGCTTGAAGTAAATCATCAATTAAAGGCATTGGATACGAATCTGTCTTAGTAATAGAATTTAACTTACGGTAATCCACACAAAATCGGAATTTCCCATCACGTTTCGGGGCCAGTAGTGCAGGTGCAGCCCATGCTGATTCGCACTCCTCTATTATGTCTTCAGCCAGCATCTTATCAAGCTCTGCCTGCATCACTGCTCTCCGGGCTGGTGTAAGCCGATACGGGGGTACAGCGACAGGTGGGTGAACCCCTGTGTCAATTCGATGCTCTGCAAAATCCGTGGGAGGTTCAGTCTCCTTAAAAACATCCGGGAATTCAGCAAGCAAAATCGAGAGAATATAATCATTACTAAGCGATTCAGGTTCACACTCAATATGCGAGTTAAAAGAACTGACACCTTCTAGGCGTAGGTTATATTTATTTTCACTACCCGTAAACCACCATAAATTTTTTGTAAAATCAAAAACCAAGCCAGCTTGAGCAATAAAATCCATCCCAAGCAAAGACACATTATTCGTTGACTCGGGAAAAACAAAAAATTCCACATTAATTTTTTTATGTTTAAGCTTCACCTCCACATTTATTGTGAATAAAAATGTCCATTAGCCGTTCAAAACCATCAGCAAGTTTAATATTGCGCTGAGCAGGTGTAAAAGGACAGCCCTTCGACTGGAGGAAGGTGAATAATGTATGACCTGCAATACAGCCTTTAGCCCCAGTGTCAACTAGAGCAGTGCCCTTCGAACCCAATATTTCAATGTCTAGTAAAGGCCTAAAAGATGATGGCGTGTGGGGTGAATGACCTCCATTAAACGCCCCCTTGACACTGTTCTTTACATTTTTAAAAACATTACAAGAAACTGTAGGTATTTTGGGGCAACACTGCTCCCCCTGGTAGGTACACATTAACTCTCCCTGACAATTTTCATTACAAAACTTCTTACAAACATCAGGGCTATTAACAATAACATTATTATTGTTCTCACTAAATGAACTAATAAACTGTTCTTTACTAATATTTCTATCCCTACTATTTACATATTTACATTTATTTTTACTATTATATTTATGTTTCTTTTTAGTACTATAGTTAAAATCATTATTCCTAGTTAAAGGCACAACTTCAGTTTTATCACAACATACAAAGTTGTTAGCATTTGAATTATTTACATCATTTAATTTAGCAAAATTTTGTTGACAATGTGCATAAACTTTACCATCATGCGATGCACCGACAGCAGAATGTAATGGTAAATCTAAAGCATAAAAATTATTAGAGGTAGACTGACAATTAGTACACTTAGCACGGGTAATTCCACTTGCACCACATCCATAACATGCTATTTTATTTTTAAGTTTCTCACATGAGTTTTTGTTATGGTCTCGACCTTTGCAATAAATACAGAAAAATTTAATACCTGAACGCACTGGAGTAACTGTACCAGAAACACTCGGAGAGTTGTGCACGACAGCCTGCGAGCTCTTCAATGGCTGTGCACTCTGGACCTTAGCCGCGGTGGCCCGTTGCGGCAGCCCCTGCTTCTGGTGCTCCACAATACTCCGACACTCCATGCCTGGCCTCGAAGTACACGACGGTGTAGGTGTAGGCAGCTGAGTAGATGCAGACAACATTGGTACTCTGTTCTTGTTTCTCTCTGTTTTATCCCTGCTCTCTTTCAGAGAATCTTCAATACTCCTGCATTTCACGAGCAGCTCCTCAAAGGTTTGAAATGTGTCTCTACATAACCTTTTTCTTATGCGACGATTAAGAAGTCCATATGCCATGTCTAATTCCACTTTTTCAGTCAAATTCCCATGTGGCAATTTTGCAAACAATGCACGAACTTGGGCAATAAATATATCTGTGTTTTCCTCCCCATGCTCCAGAGCAAAAATATTCTTGTATATTTGAAAAGGTGGAGTACGATGACCGAAAGCACTTCTCAATTTTACCAAAGCTTGGTTCCAGCTTTCTGTTGAAGTCTTTACTCCTTGCCACCACACAGCAGCATGGCCTGTCAGCAGCATAGAAATGCATTCTCGTCCGAGATATTTGTACATTCCTTATATGTAGTTATGGAATCTATAAAATTATCTATCGACTCCTCCGGTCGGCCGGCATACCTTGAGGTGCACTGAGAATAATTTCCAGTATTTCCGGAGAAAAATCCCGTTGATAATTCTGCTACAGGCACATGTTGTGGTGTCGACGTGCTGCGTACATCTTGTAATAGCCGCTGGCAAAATTCATTCTGAGACTGTTGCAATGTTAACAAAATAGTGCTCAGGGCATCCTGAGTTAGCGTGATGTTTCCCGCACCGGCGCCGCCGGTGACATCAGTCGCGGTAGGGGCGTCAGTAGCTTCTTGAGACATTTGTCTGGTTCGCGGCATTGTTGTGAATCGGTACAACACTCCGTAAAACCCAGTGAATCCACACACCGAAGACAAAGTCACTTCACAGTTCGCAGGAAAATCACAAAACGCGTGTCGGCCTTTTATGTATCTGATAACGACACTAAACACGTTGGGCGGCCAGTTTAATGAATACACAGACGGCTAGTTCAATAGTTTATTGAACAACAAATGCACAACACAATTCAATTACTATTCACTTACTTTTTACAATAATTTACTATATTTTAGTCCAACAGACATCATCTCCACAAGTAGGTAAAAGACAAGTAAGTATTTTGGGGTTCACACAACACCCAATGATTTTACATTTCCGCGCGAACTATCGCGCGCAAACACAGACTAGGCGCGAAACATGAAAAGGGCGCGAGACTAAAAACGGCGGGCTTAGTTGAGCGCCCAAGAGGAAAACTCTACCAAGCGCGCCGGTTTTATACCTCTTGTAGTGCGCGGAGGAAGACGCCGGCGCGTATTCGCTACATATTTTTAATATTGTAAAATTAACATCTGCTTTTATTTTTAACCTGTATACATATTGTTTCAGGACGCATCGGTGTTGGATTTTAATTCAAATTTGAATACTCCCCGAAAGAGAAAAATGCGGCTTCAAATGCTGCGTTTGATACAATCAGCGAGGTCATCAAATAAAAAACTACGGGCAGTGCGTCAATCGCTTAGACGATTGGGAAAAAAGTAGCCACACTTGAAAATGTGTTAAATGATTTGGAGTGTAAGTTAATGATGCAAAATGAGCAGTTGGACATTTTAGATACTGTAGGAGGAACCAATAGAGATTTTCTGAAAATATTATTAAGTACATAAAATGCAGTGAGAAATAAAATGTCACAAATGTGTGGAATCACTGTTTGCCTCTGAACCATATAATAGTCTGCAATTGAAAAAAGACAAAGACGGATTATATTATCCATCCAAAGAGGTGACTAGTTACCACGTGCGAAGTTGCTGAAAAAACATGTCGTAGAAATAAACCATAATAAAATTACTATGCACCAATGCTTAGAAAAATTGTTAAATCAATTAATTTTCTAATGAACATTTTACTGAAGAGTTTACGCATAATCACTACCCGCTTTTGATAAAATGTATTTGTAAAAAATATTTAAATACGCGAATTCATTGCTAATACGCTTTATTCGATGACAATAACGGTGTTATTCAAATATAATTTTAGAAAATGTTTATTTAATATTTATACATTTTCTAAATCTTCACAAATATTTAGCAAATGTATAAATATTGGATTTTAAATAAATTGCAGAGATAAAAAACAATGATATTGCCCGCTGTATTCTTAATCGAGCGACGATCTTCGCAAGGTACTTAGCTGGCAAAAGCTGGAAGCGAGTGGTCGCGGATCGCACTCAGTGGCGAGCATTTGGAGAGGCCTATGTCCAGCAGTGGACGCGTGTGGGCTGATGATGATGATTCCTAATATTTTTTCTTATATTTGTAAAGATGTTTACATAATAGCTTAAATAATTAAGTAAAATGTTTTAAAACTAAATATACTCAGGTAAATCCGAAAAGTGTAGTTTTATTTAAAAGTGTAAATAACTTCAGACTGCGAAGGTTGAAAGAAGAATACGATAAAAAAATTTGCAACTTTTATTTTTGAGACATATTGTTGAGCGAAGGGCGCTCATTAAAATGTCTCAAAAAAATACGTAGATCAACCATCCCTTTTACCACTATAAACATAAAGTAGGGTAAAAATTAAAGCAACACTGGTATACCCATCTACTTTAGGCAGATATGACGACATCTATGTCTGTTCCTTAGGCGCAGGCCAGACAGAGGCGGCGCGGCGCGCATCAGACGCACCCGGTGGCGCACTCGCAGCGCGCTGCAGGCGCGCCCGTGGGCGCGAACAGCGCTTGTATGCTACGGTGCGCCAGCGAGTGAGTACGTTGGTGCCATTAAAGAGTTTGATTTTGATCGAACAAAATGTCTTCCTCTGACGACGAAGACATTTTAGCCCTGGTGCAACTCGCCAATTTGCAAAGGAGAAGAAGAAGGAGTTGAAACTTCCGGTCCCGCGCAAAACTCACTATAGACTGAGGTACGCGGCTGCGCGCCAGCAGAGGCCCGTTCAGCGCCTCTGGGTGTAGTTGTCCGGTTGTTTTTTAACTCGCTCAAAGGCGTTGAACGGATTGCAGCAACCAAATCTTTTATCTCCCTCTTTCACATGATGTTTTATTTCTCTCTCTTTCTAGTAGATGACATTATAGAATATGGCCGCCAATATCATCCAATCACGTAAGAGTATTTCAGTCATAAACGTCAGAGCGTTTTACAACCATCAAATTCGATGGTTGTTCGGTTGTAACTCGCGCCGACACTCAAAGGTCTTGAACGGGCTGGTTGTTTCACCCGGTTGTCACGCTCGAAGGCATTGAACGGGGTTAGGTTAGGTTAGGGGGCAGAACGCGCCTCTGTGCGACGGCCGGCGCGCCCGTCTTTGCAACTGTAGCGCGCCTCTGGAAGCTTGTCGAATGATCTTTCATACTAATTGTATGAAAACGGACGGGCACAAAACAGATAGAAGCGGTGCGCCGATGGCGCGCCACAGGTGCGCCTCGCCCGCGCTTTTTCTATCTGGCCCACGCCTTACGGGTATACGATCACGTCCTATCTATTCCATTCTTTATCTAAGTTCTAAAACGTCCTATCTATTCCATTCTTTATCTAAGTTCTAAAACGTCCGACAAAGGCCGCGTTCCGTTTCTGATTTTAGTGACCATCAGCAATATGAGCGCGCTAACAGGCGGCCCGTTTCGCGACAACAACGTTCAATTTGGATGTGATGACGTCATTGATTGCGTCACAAACGAGGGTGCAGTCCATAATCAGATATCTTGTAACACCGTTTTTTCTTAAAATTTCAAAAAACACTAATTTTGCAAAAACACTTTGGTTTCACTGTAGTTTTAACACAAATTTCACAACTAAAATCATAATTACAATAACTTTGTCAATTAATTTCACAATGTCAAGTGTCAACGTCAACGTCGTTTCACGTCACGTCAGTGACATTTGCAATTATCTTTGGTCATTATTCCCTTTTTGCATAAACAAAGTAAATCTCGCGTTTATCCTGGCCTTATTTACAAAGATAGTTTTTTTTCGCCCAAAATCCCGTGCTCCCTTTAGGTGGGTTGATTTTCTCAAAATTCGGAATTTGACATTTAGACCGTTTGTTTTGATCATTTTTAGAGACATATCATAATAAAGTACACTTAAGGCTACAGATCATATAATTATGGTTTCGTCGAATAGAATTTGGAAAGCATTCACAGTTTGTTTATGGTTAATTTACATTACGTTTTGTTTTCCAACCAGACTTGTGACTTTGGCTGGAAATACTTATTGCATATTGTAGAATTTTGAAAGGTCCGTATGTTGACTTGACACATCATGACACACATGTTATGAAATGAATTTGGTTTTATGGCAGGTTCCGTCGCCAATACGACGCTTAACATTCGGTGAACGAACGCGCCCATTTTTCACCCTAGTCTTTGAACGCGTCTTTCGTCTATGTTATGATCACAAACTATATAGAGATATCAGACGGCAATCTCACTTAGACAAATTTTTGCTTAAAAAAGAACTGTCAATACTGAAACGATACATGACATTTCTTTTTTTTTTATTGTTTTTTTTTTAGATATGGCGACTGCTTATAGGCAAAGGGAGTAAACATACATTTACACTTTTTTTCGTCACATATCTTTTTAACTACTTTTGAAGTGAATAATTGTGCAATAAAAGAAGGTAGTATTTATTAAACTGTTTATTTTTACATTTTTTTTTTTATATTTTAGTAAGGTTTTTGCCTTTTACTCTTTTAAATTTTTTGTTACATTTTTTTGTATCCATTTTCTTCCAAATACCTATTTGTTTCTTTAACAATAGTTCCAGATGACCTCACGAGCTTTTCAGAGGGGTTCTTCTTTGCTTCTTTGCTTTCACCATATTGTACTCCTGGGCACTTAACCAATTATGGATATTTTCAGTTTCAGTGCTCGTTAGACCGCTCTTCCATCTCTACAAAACCAGTTACTTGGTCCTTGCTCTTATTAAAATGAAGCCCTGGAGTCAATGATATCTCATCAAAAACTATTGAGCATAGCTTCTTTTTTCATCCCAGCTCGCAATCTAAAACAAAATAAAAATTTCATTTGTAACTTCAACATCCAATTTACATGACGCTACGATTTAGCTACGATATGATACATTATAATGTTTTCAGAATATTACCTGTTCTTTCAGAGCGGTAAAAATTTGTGGATTGATTCCAGCTTCCACATTTAAATTTGATGTGAATTTATTTAGTGTTGTTTTCGATGGTAAAATAAAATTCTATGTAGAAACCTGTAAGCTTTCGGGCTTTGCTTCATTATACTTAAAGCAAGTAATTTTTCTTTTGCAGAGAATCGTCTTCCTTTTTCCTTTCTATATGCTAAATTGATTTGCATTTCAATAATTCTTCTCGCATATGGATTTAATCCTCGAGTAACACTTGCTGGAACATTTGTAAATTTAGGTTTCTTTAAATCTGAAAAGCAATAACAAACAAATTTAATATTTATTACATTTAACGGATCAGTGGTGCAATGACTGAGTAGTTACAATGTGAGTTCAATTCCTACCAACGACAAACACTTATGTAATAAACATTAGCATTGTCTAAATATGTATAAAGGACATTGAACAAAAGTGGTCGAAATTTCCACCAGTAGCAAGACATATGTATGTATGACATGTGTATATAGGAAAAAGATAGTACTAAACAAAACTTGCTATTAACTATCTTACATAATGACAAGCCACTCTGAACCAAGTGCTTACTTCTTTGCTTAAAAATTATTTTTGATAAAGAAGTCTGATATCTGACCTTAACACACTTTTTGTTTAGTAACTAAGCACCAACCTGCACTTGATGTTGTAGGTAGTCGTTCCTGTACATTTAAAGTTATGTCTTGTAACACTGCACAGAAAGGCTTGCAATAATTGTGGTCAAAGCGTCTTTTCTGGGAATAAGTGTGGTACTGAGAAATGTTCTCTGTAACAAATAAAAATTATTTATCATCACAAACCATTTTATATGACATCCATTCCTAATTCAGCATCGATTGATGATGTTTGTTAATCTTTTATTAAAAAAATATCTTATTATATTACTTTTTTCACATTAAGATACATATTTTGTCTAAATTATTACTGGGATACGTGATAATTAAGGTTAGGTGCTCACCAGTATCCTCAGAGTGTGATGACGATATGCCCGTAGTGATTTCTTCACTTGAGAATAGCGTTGGATGAGCAGTTATGAGTAAACGGTTTTTTGGTGTTATAAAACGTTTCTCGAAATGCTTATGACAAACATAATGGTTTCTAGGCTCACTTATACTCAAATCCCGGAATTTGTCACTACCAAGACACTAAATCCACTTTTCAAGTCTTTCCTTGTTGGTAAATGGAAAACGGTGTAAATAAACGTCCTGTCGTACACTATCACACCCTTCAACACAGCAAAAGTAATACATTTTAACAAAATGTAAATACAATTGCAAATATCACAGGTAATTGCGGAGATGTGGTCGGAAATTAATCAACGAAAGCGCACACTTGAACACAAGAATTGAAATGTCAGCCATATTGTTTTTGTTGTTTTCGTGCGTGACGGACGACGGGCCACAGAGGGGAAGGGAAGGGCAGGGCGGGGAGGGGTAACTGTCATCTGACCACGGGTGGTAATCTCCATACTATTTTTTTATTCATCCCAGAAAGGGGCCCTACATCGTCAGATGACAGTTACCCCTCCCCGCCCTGCCCTTCCCTTCCCCTCTGTGGCCCGTCGTCCATCACGCACGAAAACAAACAAACAATATGGCTGACATTTCAATTCTTGTTTTCAAGTGTGCGATTTCGTTGATTAATTTCCGACCACATCTCCGCAATTACCTATGATATTTACAATTGTATTTACATTTTGTAAAAATGTATTACTTTTGCTGTGTTGAAGGGTGTGATAGTGTACGACAGGACGTTTATTTACACCGTTTTCCATTTACCAACAAGGAAAGACTTGAAAAGTGGATTTAGTGTCTTGGTAGTGACAAATTCCGGGATTTGAGTATAAGTGAGCCTAGAAACCATTATGTTTGTCATAAGCATTTCGAGAAACGTTTTATAACACCAAAAAACTCATAACTGCTCATCCAACGCTATTCTCAAGTGAAGAAATCACTACGGGCATATCGTCATCACACTGAGGATACTGGTGAGCACCTAACCTTAATTATCACGTATCCCAGTAATAATTTAGACAAAATATGTATCTTAATGTGAAAAAAGTAATATAATAAGATATTTTTTTAATAAAAGATTAACAAACATCATCAATCGATGCTGAATTAGGAATAGATGTCATATAAAATGGTTTGTGATGATAAATAATTTTTATTTGTTACAGAGAACATTTCTCAGTACCACACTTATTCCCAGAAAAGAAGCTTTGACCACAATTATTGCAAGCCTTTCTGTGCAGTGTTACAAGACATAACTTTAAATGTACAGGAACGACTACCTACAACATCAAGTGCAGATTGGTACTTAGTTACTAAACAAAAAGTGTGTTAAGGTCAGATATCAGACTTCTTTATCAAAAATAATTTTTAAGCAAAGAAGTAAGCACTTGGTTCAGAGTGGCTTGTCATTATGTAAGATAGTTAATAGCAAGTTTTGTTTAGTACTATCTTTTTACTATATACACATGTCATACATACATATGTCATGTTACTGGTGGAAATTTCGACCACTTTTGTTCAATGTCCTTTATACATATTTAGACAATGCTAATGTTTATTACATAAGTGTTTGTCGTTGGTAGGAATTGAACTCACATTGTAACTACTCAGTCACTGCACCACTGAACCGTCAAATGTAATAAATAATCAATTTGTTTGTTATTGCTTTTCAGATTTAAAGAAACCTAAATTTACAAATGTTCCAGCAAGTGTTACTCGAGGATTAAATCCATATGCGAGAAGAATTATTGAAATGCAAATCAATTTAGCATATAGAAAGGAAAAAGGAAGACGATTCTCTGCAAAAGAAAAATTACTTGCTTTAAGTATAATGAAGCAAAGCCCGAAAGCTTACAGGTTTCTACATAGAATTTTCATTTTACCATCGAAAACAACACTAAATAAATTCACATCAAATTTAAATGTGGAAGCTGGAGTCAATCCACAAATTTTTACAGCTCTGAAAGAACAGGTAATATTCTAAAAACATTATAATGTATCATATCGTAGCTTCATGTAAATTGGATGTTGAAGTTACAAATGAAATTTTTATTTTGTTTTAGATTGCGAGCTGGGATGAAAAAAGAAGCTATGCTCAATAGTTTTTGATGAGATATCATTGACTCCAGGGCTTCATTTTAATAAGAGCAAGGACCAAGTAACTGGTTTTGTAGAGATGGAAGAGCGGTCTAACGAGCACTGAAACTGAAAATATCCATAATTGGTTAAGTGCCCGGGAGTACAATACGGTGAAAGCAAAGAAGTTAACATACCCCTCTGAAAAGCTCGTGAGGTCATTTGGAACTATTGTTAAAGAAACAAATAGGTATTTGGAAGAAAATGGATACAAAAAAAATGTTACAAAAAATTTAAAAAAGTAAAAGGCAAAAACCTTACTAAAATATCAAAAAAAAAATGTAAAAATAAACAGTTTAATAAATACTACCTTCTTTTATTGCACAATTATTCACTTCAAAAGTAGTTAAAAAGATATGTGACGAAAAAAAGTGTAAATGTATGTTTACTCCCTTTGCCTATAAGCAGTCGCCATATCTAAAAAAAAAACAATAAAAAAAAAGAAATGTCATGTATCGTTTCAGTATTGACAGTTCTTTTTTCAAGCAAAAATTTGTCTATGTGAGATTGCCGTCTGATACGTAGTATCTCTATATAGTTTGTGCATCTGACGATGTAGGGCCCCTTTCTGGGATGAATAAAAAAATAGTATGGAGATTACCACCCGTGGTTATGATCTCCGAACTGGTTAGTCTGTGAGACATCGACCGAAGGAATTTGTTATTGATTCGAAGATCATAAACACAAACTATATAGAGATACTACGTATCAGACGGCAATCTCACATAGACAAATTTTTGCTTGAAAAAAGAACTGTCAATACTGAAACGATACATGACATTTCTTTTTTTTTTTGTTTTTTTTTTCAGATATGGCGACTGCTTATAGGCAAAGGGAGTAAACATACATTTACTCTTTTTTCGTCACATATCTTTTTAACTACTTTTGAAGTGAATAATTGTGCAATAAAAGAAGGTAGTATTTATTAAACTGTTTATTTTTACATTTTTTTTGGATATTTTTAGTAAGGTTTTTGCCTTTTACTCTTTTAAATTTTTTGTAACATTTTTTTTGTATCCATTTTCTTCCAAATACCTATTTGTTTCTTTAACAATAGTTCCAGATGACCTCAGGAGCTTTTCAGAGGGGTATGTTAACTTCTTTGCTTTCACCGTATTGTACTCCCGGGCACTTAACCAATTATGGATATTTTCAGTTTCAGTGCTCGTTAGACCGCTCTTCCATCTCTACAAAACCAGTTACTTTTTTCATCCCAGCTCGCAATCTAAAACAAAATAAAAATTTCATTTGTAACTTCAACATCCAATTTACATGAAGCTACGATATGATACATTATAATGTTTTCAGAATATTACCTGTTCTTTCAGAGCTGTAAAAATTTGTGGATTGATTCCAGCTTCCACATTTAAATTTGATGTGAATTTATTTAGTGTTGTTTTCGATGGTAAAATGAAAATTCTATGTAGAAACCTGTAAGCTTTCGGGCTTTGCTTCATTATACTTAAAGCAAGTCATTTTTCTTTTGCAGAGAATCGTCTTCCTTTTTCTTTCTATATGCTAAATTGATTTGCATTTCAATAATTCTTCTCGCATATGGATTTAATCCTCGAGTAACACTTGCTGGAACCTTTGTAAATTTAGGTTTCTTTAAATCTGAAAAGCAATAACAAACAAATTTAATATTTATTACATTTGACGGATCAGTGGTGCAGTGACTGAGTAGTTACAATGTGAGTTCAATTCCTACCAACGACAAACACTTATGTAATAAACATTAGCATTGTCTAAATATGTATAAAGGACATTGAACAAAAGTGGTCGAAATTTCCACCAGTAACATGACATATGTATGTATGACATGTGTATATAGTAAAAAGATAGTACTAAACAAAACTTACTATTAACTATCTTACATAATGACAAGCCACTCTGAACCAAGTGCTTACTTCTTTGCTTAAAAATTATTTTTGATAAAGAAGTCTGATATCTGACCTTAACACACTTTTTGTTTAGTAACTAAGTACCAACCTGCATTTGATGTTGTATGTAGTCGTTCCTGTATATTTAAAGTTATGTCTTGTAACACTGCACAGAAAGGCTTGCAATAATTGTGGTCAAAGCGTCTTTTCTGGGAATAAGTGTGGTACTGAGAAATGTTCTCTGTAACAAATAAAAATTATTTATCATCACAAACCATTTTATATGACATCTATTCCTAATTCAGCATCGATTGATGATGTTTGTTAATCTTTTATTAAAAAAATATCTTATTATATTACTTTTTTCACATTAAGATACATATTTTGTCTAAATTATTACTGGGATACGTGATAATTAAGGTTAGGTGCTCACCAGTATCCTCAGAGTGTGATGACGATATGCCCGTAGTGATTTCTTCACTTGAGAATAGCGTTGGATGAGCAGTTATGAGTAAACGGTTTTTTGGTGTTATAAAACATTTCTCGAAATGCTTATGACAAACATAATGGTTTCTAGGCTCACTTATACTCAAATCCCGGAATTTGTCACTACCAAGACACTAAATCCACTTTTCAAGTCTTTCCTTGTTGGTAAATGGAAAACGGTGTAAATAAACGTCCTGTCGTACACTATCACACCCTCCAACACAGCGAAAGTAATACATTTTAACAAAATGTAAATACTATTGCAAATATCACAGGTAATTGCGGAGATGTGGTCGGAAATTAATCAACGAATTGAAATGTCAGCCATATTGTTTGTTTGTTTTCGTGCGTGACGGACGACGGGCCACAGAGAGGAAGGGGAGGGCAGGGCGGGGAGGGGTAACTGTCATCTGACGATGTAGGGCCCCTTTCTGGGATGAATAAAAAAATAGTATGGAGATTACCACCCGTGATCATAAAGTATTTATATTCATTTCTGCGAATAAAGTCAAAAGATATTTCTCCCGTTTTCCGTGTGAATTTAATTTGAAAAGCTACAGTGAGACTTCAAAAGTCAGTTCTTTTTGTTTTCAGCTTGAAGAGTAAAGCTAAGGAAAAAATACTATATTTACTCGCCGGCACGCGATTCATTAAATTAAATGGATTTATTGTATCAATAACTGCAAAAAATCAATAAGGTATCTAATTAACTTATTATAATTCATGATTTAAAACAGATTTTGTTAATTTTATTTTTATTAGTGGGTAAATTGATTATTAAATCAAACATATTACATTTCCAAAATTCGCCTTTTTCATCCCCTATTTCATTAAAAAAACCTGATAGTAAGCGGCATCTTAGTGGGATTAATGCATATATTGAGTAACACTTGCGAATTTCATGTTAAATTCTAAATTTTCACAATATTAAGTTTCACATCCTTCTTTGGCAAATAACTCACAAATTAAGCTGTTTTCTTTTTATTAATAGCAATAATTATACACAAAATAGGTGCTCTCCCCTCCAT
Source organism: Schoenobius gigantellus (assembly GCA_963935595.1). Taxonomy (NCBI): domain Eukaryota; kingdom Metazoa; phylum Arthropoda; class Insecta; order Lepidoptera; family Crambidae; genus Schoenobius; species Schoenobius gigantellus. The sequence goes on along the minus strand of OZ012553.1, from coordinate 21,710,924 downwards.
ATGTCCTTTTTATTAACTAATCAATAAGAAACTTTGACAATTCATTGAAAATTATGTAACTTGCAATGTTTATTACATGAAATTCAAATGGGATTCCTTCAGAACTCAGTGTTAGACCCACTGACCCTAAGATCATAGGCATATTTAATTATATTTTTTTAACCTAACACTGTGCTATGAATCTCCAGGGCAGTTACCGGAGGCCGTAGGGCTCCGCTGCTTGACCTTACAGCTAGAAACCATAACAAAATAACCTAGTATCAAGGAGGAATTCTGTGGAATTACACAAGTAACATTAGAAACAGAGAATAATCTAAGGAACTGGAATATTATATCTCTGACCCGTGATCGCGGAAACTTAGCATCGAAGGTACGCTCTACTAACAACCGCTCCGGGGAAAGCTACTAATTTAAAAAAAAAAAAAGAAACCTATAACTATTTGTTGGTGTACTTTATTGCCCCTCATTTTATAGTTTTGTACCCAATTTGTACCTGATTTTTACCTGCCGAGATTGATCAAACAAACCTGAACCATCCTGCCCTTGGCTTGTATTAATTAAAGATTTAGTTAAGTGCTTTGCATTGAGGGATTTTGTTTACTTCAATAACATTATGCATAAGTGAATTACAACCATGTACCTACCAGAATAAAGCTTTTCATTTTGTATCGGACTAAAGGAATAAGTTTGTTTTTTTTCTTTAACTTTAAGATGTCCCTATATTTCTACAATTCAGCAAGAAAAAGCACTACAATCTATCAGTGCAAACGTTTGCATGCAGGCAAACAACCCGTTCAAATCGTTAGCACTGCTCACGGACGTAAGCACTCAGATCAGTTTTGAACCGAGCTTTCGATCTGTGTCTGTCAAGTTGACAGTTAATGTAATTTGAAAAGAAAAATTGGACTTGGAGGGAGACGTATTGTGCTTTCAGTATCTTTACACAGCACTCCTCTATAAATTGTAGATAATCTAATGAAAAAATAAATTCGAACAATCTAAAATAAAAATAAAACTGATGTTGATTTTGACATTGACAGTTCTGGAGACAGTGCACTACCGAGGCACTACCTCTTTTCTGTGAGCACTGAGGCGCGTTCAGCGCCTCTGGGTGTAGTTGTCCGGTTGTTTTTTAACTCGCTCAAAGGCGTTGAACGGATTGCAGCAACCAAATCTTTTATCTCCCTCTTTCACATGATGTTTTATTTCTCTCTCTTTCTAGTAGATGACATTATAGAATATGGCCGCCAATATCATCCAATCACGTAAGAGTATTTCAGTCATAAACGTCAGAGCGTTTTACAACCATCAAATTCGATGGTTGCTCGGTTGTAACTCGCGCCGACACTCAAAGGTCTTGAACGGGCCGGTTGTTTCACCCGGTTGTCACGCTCGAAGGCATTAAACGGGGTTAGAGCGAAAAGTTGTACTTCGCGCGAAGGCCCTGAACGCGCCTCTGTCCACATCAATCAGTGACGTCGTCAATTACGTCATACCGCATACAAAATGGGCACATGAGCAATTTCGGACCGATTGTTTGTGTGCAAATAGCGCACAAGAGCGCTGATATCACATGAACCGCACTCCGAATTCGTCAGCACCTTGAGTCAAATGTCATTGTCAAGTTGACATTTTGTTTTAGTTCGCTAGTTCGATGGTTGAAAATTGCTCTGTTTTTGAATTGAAGGCAAAAATAAGTCAAATATCCTAAAAATTGGAATATATAAGGAAAAAATTACGACATTAGAATTACCAGTTTTTGTTGAAGAAGAAAACAAAGTAGTATCCTACCTCAAACTGTCTCCTGAAACGCTAAAAGAGCAGAAAATGCTAAAAGGTAGGCAAAGAAAATGCAAAGAAAAACTGCTAAAGCTTGGATATCACAGAATACAATTGAAATTACGAGTTAAATTTTTTTTGAGGTTATGTTTGTTTTGATATTAGGCCCGTTCCAGTTAAGCACGGATTTGCAACATTTTCAACATTTTTAGCATCAACGCGTTTCATTAGACTGGTGTTAACTTTTCGTACTGGTTTCGTGTGTTTCACTCATTGACGTATACAAACTAGACGCGCTGTCCGGTACAGAGAAATTCACCCAGTCAACTGGAGCCGATCGGCACCAGTTGAGTTAGTCGATCGCGGGCGATCGTCATAAGTAGCCGAGCTGCTGTGAAGATTGTATCGCAAATTTTACGTAAAATATGTCTTAAAACTTTAATGTGACAATTGAAAAAACTGTTGTTAGAACGCATGAATATTGGTTTTGTATTTAAGGTTTTTATTACTGACTAATTATATATTATCTTGATTAAAACAAATGAAAATGGTTTCCGAACTGCGATCTACGCTCGACCGCCTTGACTTTGAGCGCTTGACCTTAGTTTTGCTGTCTCTTTTACTGTCATACGAGCGAGCGAGTACGCTACTGTCCACACCCACCCAGCGCTGCCTCGCGTCGTGGCACAATTTTTGTTCGCAACAGCTTGTCTAGTTAACATACGTCAATGGTTTCACTTAAAAAATTTTGCCACGAAAACTTAACATCAAATACCCATGCTAAAAGATGGGTCCTCCGATACCATTTTTGACAGCTTTCAAATTTGACATTTGGACGCATTTTTTCGTGAATCAAAAAGATTTTTTAATAGATTTCAATAATAAAGTGAAAGATATTTATAGTTTTGTATTTATATAAATGGTGACGATTAAATAGATATCGCGGGATCGTAAATATTGATGAAAGGCTACACGATCAATAAATATCGCGATAAATATCAAGGAGTTGGATTTCAAAATATCTAGAATTTCTGTGATCCGTATCGCGATCCATCAATATCATAGACTACACGGTCAATAAATATCGCGATAAATATCGTTTGTTGCCCGTGGTGCCATCAGTATTGCTACCAGTGGCACCACGGGCATAAAAAAATTTCCGTTATGCTACCAAGCCAACCAGCAGAACCATTTTTTTTTTTCGGGGGGAAATGCGTAATCGCACCGTACCCGCCGTTGGCTGGACGGCGGGCGTGTGTGGGGCTGGCCCGGCAGAGTGCCAGGCCGACCCACTAAAACCCCCCGGTGTTCTCCGTGCCATTATGGGCGCGCATGGTAAGGTCCACACTGCGACTACCACTACCAGCGCGCCCGGTAACCAGCAGAACCATGGGAAATATTTTTTTACCCGTGGTGCCCTAACATTATTAATATTAAATTAAGACATTTTAAGTACATAAAGTTTTATTTATAATAATATATATCATAGAAGTCGACATAAAACAAATTATGTAGTTAATTTTTCGCTTTAAACAGTATTGAAAGAATTATTCCTAAACTCCTAACGTACCAGAAACCTTCTATAATCAGCTCAGTAACATGATATGATGACTACCAGATGCAAATATAGATAGAATATCTTTAGCAAAAACATGAAACACTTTGGAAGTGCCTATGAAATTCAAGGGTTTCCCCGCGATTTTCATGGGATCCCATCATCAGATCATGACATGGTGACAATGGGACAGCCTCGAGAGTATAATTCTTTCGATTACAAAAAGAATTTTGAAAATCGGTCTACAAATGGCGGAGTAATGGCTCCTCCATTTTCGAAGTCGGTTAAGAACGATCACGACATGGAACAAGTGACGTCACGCGTATCCTCGGCACACGGCTTTAACCGCCTGCACGAGTCTAGGTTCAAAACTCAATATTTCAGTTACTAATGGTCCGATTTCGATAATGAAGATCCGTAACGATTTTACCTATAAATGTAGCTTTGTAGACAATTAAAAAAGAATATAAATGATACCAATTTTTTTTTCTACGATGAAAATTGACGAAATTATAACGAAAAAACAGATCGCTCCGTCAAGCGACCGCCTGGCAGGCGTGTGACGTCACACGACACGTTCTAGGCAGACTCCGCATCGGTGCTATCACTCCCGAGTTTTCGACTAGTAGCCGCGCGCAGCGTTTTTATGCTTAATCGTATTACATACCTATATTGTTTTTTTTAATGTCATAGTGGTAGTAGTATTCAAGAGGTTCAGTACAGTTTGAGCAATGAGTAATAAACTAGAAATCGGTATTGTGCAAGGTCATTCGGATAAACTTCCTATTTTTGACATTTTTATGGAATCAGGAGACCTATTTTTGAATTACGTATGCGATTTAGAAATCACCGCTGACTAAATAGTCAGCAATGACTTTGAAGTCACGAATTCCCAAACATCCTATTTTTGAAAGTCGAACGCAGAGCTGCCAACATAGATAAAGTACACACATACGTAAGGGTTCGGTTCCACGCAGAATGTAGCCGTTTTCGGTATATACCGGTTATTATACGGCTAAAAATTAATTGCAACTAGGCCAAAATATAAGAAAATACTGGTCTAAGTTTGTTTGTGACACAAATTTAAAAGATTTTAAACTTATACACGGTTACTTTTTTATCACCCTGGAAAATGTTAGGGACGCTTCAGGACACATCCAATATTATATTTAAAAAAAATGAAATAAAATATAAAAAATATATATAAAAAAATAATAAAAATATCTAAAAATGCTGCTCTCAATTAGTGCAGCATTTTTTGTATTTTTTAAAAAAATAAAATAAAATTAAGTGAGTTATTTTTTTTATTTATATTTAAATCATTCTAATACCATGTCGTGAAGCGTGCCTTAAATTTTTCAGGGTGATAAAAAAATAACAGTGTATAATTACTTTTTTGAGAAATTTTAAATCCAACTCAAAATCAACACACATCAACTTCAAACTTGTCAATTTGTTCTCTAAACAAAACACAGATAACGTTTCTACAGTTATGTATGACTTGTTTACGAGTGGGTGAGGGCACTCGTAATGAAATCACATCCGTGACTAAGGTAGTCACATACGTGATATTCAAAAATAAGAATTATTGAAAATCGGTGATTATTAGTCACATCGGTGATTTCGAAGTCGCATACGTAATTCAAAAATAGCTCTCCTGGTCGTTGGTTTTAGTTGATTTGTTTACTGAAAAATTGATTAATTTTTGGCTTTGGTGCCCGTTTTGTGTAGGCGACAGACTGGAGTACTGTATGGCCCATACTGCCAGATGCCAGTGGCGTTGAGTGTAAAACCTAGTTTTAACAGAGTGTTACCTATAGCTCTGCTAGACCCCTTTTGGGATTATAAGCGTGATTTTATGCACGTCCGACCCACCTTCACACTGAGCCTTCACACCAGTGTTAAGGTAGGGAAATTACTTTCCCAGCCTTAACACTAGTATGAAAGAAGGTAAATTATATTACCAACCTTCACGCTAGTAGTAAGGATGGGAAACCTGACGCATTAGTGTGAAGGTTGGGAACCTCTTGAGATAAACACGAGTGTTACAACCTCTTCAGATAAATAATGGAAATAGCATTTGGCTTATGGCGATGAAGCCGTAAGTTAGGTGCAAGTAATGAGAACTGGCCACATGTAACGTCAGAACCCAAATAGATTCACTATATTATACGGTCTAATATTGCATGGACTCATACAACGGTTAGTCTCTCTCTACTTGTTTACTGTAGGTAGGATACAAGTCTCCCTGCCTGCCACAAAGAGAGTTTTTTTTTTCATTGATTGTAGCACTAAACAAGAAAGAAAACATTCAACCTTACTTAAAAGAATAATAATAATAATAAACGATTTATTGCACACAAAGATATAGAAACAGAAATTTTTCAAAAACAACACAGATGTTCAGCACAGGCGGCCTTATCTATACTAATACTAGGCAATACTTATCTATACTAATATTATAGAGGAAAGATTTGATTGTTTGTTTGTATTGAATAGGCTTCGAAACTACTGAACCGACTTTGATGAAAATTGATATAGGGATAGTTCGAGACCTGGGGAATGACATAGGGTAATCTTCCTACGGGAAAATGTAAGATTCCCACGGGAAAACAAAAATAACGCGGACGAAGTCGCGAGCGGAAAGCTAGTAATATTAATGAGGAATGATTTGATTGTTGGTTTGTTTGTATTGAATAGGCTTCGAAAGTACTGAACCGATTTTGATGTAAGTTGGTATAGGGATAGTTCGAGACCAGGGGAAGGGCATAGGGTGATATTCCTACGGGAATATATAAAATTCCCACGGGAAAACAAAAATAAGGCGGGCGAAGCTATGAGCGGAAAGCTATTGCTAATAAGCAATCTCTTTCAGGCAACCTTGAACCAGGGAAATACATAAAGGAAATTAAAAAAACACCATAATCTATAATGTAAGTTGGGTAAAGGATACAAAAACAACTGTTGTCGAAATTTCAAGATCGCATTAACAAAACAAGCCGAACATTTTGTAACTAAAAATTCAAAATGGCTGAACGGTGCATTAGTTTCGAATAACGCATATGTGCAAGAATTGAGAGACGAAGGCGGGTCGGAAAAAGCTTCGATTGTTGCCATAATGTGAAGCTCTAATACAAGGTGATGAAAAAAAATATTTCATGAAACCATCAATAGTTTGGATTGGATTGGATCTGTCAAAAGCTAGTACACATTTTTAAGATTTGGATGTCAAAAGCTAGTACACATTTTTAAGATTTAAAATTTATAGTAAAGAACTCAGTCAAGTTTCCGTCATTGTTATAACATATAGAGTATCTGACGCAAAAAAAACGTACTATCTGCCTGCTTCGAGTATTGAAGTAACAGACACAAGTGCTAAAGTTAAGCTACAAGATTTGCTGGATCATACTATTGGCCGTGTTTTGATGATAAAAGGTGTTTACAGACCTTTTCAAATACGTCTCAGGATTAGCAAATGGGGATGTGTTAGTTCATCGGGGCAAAGTGAATACAAACAACGATAAACTTTGAGGTAATATTATATTTAACTTTATAAATTTTGAGGGCAACATGTCTCCTGAATAAACAGACCTGAATAAAAGATTCTTGTAGGTCCATATTCTTAGAGTGTATTTTAGTCGACTATCACGTCATTTATATAATAACAATATTATATCATTATTTCCTTTAAAATCACCTTCATATTCTCGTAATAAGCAAACAATGAAACGGAAAAAGTAATTTTGTATGGAAAAGTAGCGATTTTTTATTTTGTATGTTTTTATGTGTAATAATAAATGTAATATATACAGATTCTAGTATCATTTCATAGATTATATATTGGAGATTGGAGATCCTGTATGAAAAAATTTGTATCCGTAGGTGTAGTAGAAAAAAGTTGCAGATTTTTGAAACGCAACTCACGCTTTCATCCCATAGTGTGGCGCGCGGCAGCGGCGGATAGTGTCGACTGACGTCACAGCCTGTCCGTAGGCAGCGGCGGATTTAATAAAATCAGTTGATGCAAATTGGTTTATAACTTTACATCGGATGGATCGATTTTGGTGATTTTTAACATATTTATTGTGATACAATAAGGAATGTTACTATATGTTGTATTATGAAAAGCCATAACATTACGGGACCTCATTCAAAAACATATACCATTCGTATGTCAAAGAGAATAATGTAAATACTAAATCAAACAAGTTTGTGTTAAGTTGTACAGAGGGACAATCGCACTATTTACGAACGTTTGAACCAATACTAATTTCAACAAGTAGGTACTGTATAGGGACCGGTGGCCGTACCGCCTAACTCAAAGCGATCACTCGCTATCGTTATCGTGACATTTGAACTATTGTTCTAATGACACGAAAGCGATAACGGTAGCCCCCCCTGTCCGAATCTTTTCCAGTCGCTTTATAAAAAATAAAAGTTTTTCTTTTAGGCAACTCTTATAAAACGCCATTTTTCTTTTGAGTCAGTGTCCGCTTCCGTTGACAGTTCTTTTCTATAAATCTACGAAAATGAAGGCTAAAGGAGAGGTAAATTTTCCGCAAAAAGCTCAATATTTTCGAAAAATATTGTATTAAATATTGTGCAATGCGAAAATTATGAAATTTTATAAAATAAGAATAAAGCTTGCAGTTGTAAAAACATTTGTTCTGTGACTTCCAACATACACGTTGTCGACGCATTGTGCCGAAGAGAAGTTGTTTTCATAATTTTGTTATAACTAGATCATCATAAAAAAAGCAGCCAGTATACATACTAAATATAATGTTACTTTTTTGTTACACATATTTTTTTCGTATTTTTGGTGTCACATCTATCCAATATATTTTTAGGTTAAGTCATGTTAACCTTATAATGAAGATTACGAGATTATTATTTCATTAAATCCTCAACTTATTTAGATATTAACGTATATTCAGTGAATATGATTCCTATGATTTGATTTGTTGTTTAATTTGACATCATTCAATAATATTTTGCAGTTGAAAGAATATGAAGTTATTGGACGCAAGCTTCCTTCGGAGAGCGAGCCAAAACCACCGCTATACAAAATGAGAATCTTCTCTCCCGATAAGATTGTGGCCAAATCTCGGTTCTGGTATTTCCTTCGGCAACTAAAGAAGTTCAAGAAGACCACTGGAGAAATTGTCTCTATTAAGGTATATACTGTTTGGAATGTATTCATAAGTTGACAATTTAATTACTATATACCTATTTTAACACCCTTATCAAATTAACAGATCAGACCTATATTAACATTTTGCTTTTATTGAAGTCAAACAACTTTTTGTCTATTATGAAATCATGAGTGTTCAGTCTCCAAAACAAATGATATTAATGTTTCCTTGATTGCAGTATTAAACTATAAATTGCGAATACAAGCTATAATATCTTTTTTAGGAAAAATTTACTCCCCACTTTTGGCTAAGTGAGTGTAAAACACTTGTACAGAAGTAGTATGGCAAGTTGGGGGAAGATTGAGGCTCAATAATCACTTATCATTGATTCACGTGGGTGTTCCTTGCTGGGAATTTTACATTGAATATATTATTTTTATTGTAGGAAATCCCAGAAAAAAGCCCCATCAAGATCAAGAACTTTGGTATCTGGCTACGTTATGAGTCACGATCTGGTGTCCACAATATGTACCGCGAGTACCGTGACCTCAGTGTGGGTGGTGCTGTGACTCAGTGCTACCGTGATATGGGTGCCAGACATAGAGCACGCGCTCACTCTATACAGGTAAAAACATTACACAATTGAAACTCAATTATCCGGCCCTCAGTTATACGGATTCACAATTATCCAGACTTCAGTTATACGGATTCGCAATTATCCAGACTTCAACAATGACCAATTATATTATACCTACAAGTCGAACTTATGCAAGCATGAAGTGTCGGAACTGGCATTACCCGGCCCGCGCTCCACAGGATCGGTGCCCCATGCATTTCGTTATTGTTTTAGTTAGCAAAATTGTTAATCCGTTCTGACATGCGTGTCATTTCTACATATTTCAAAATGTCAAAGCATAAGAGAATGGTGTTAAAAACAAAATAAATATTATTGATTCATTAAGAAAAGGAGAAACCGGTCGTAAGTTAGCTGAACAGTATAGTGTAGGTACATCCACAATAAGTGATATTAAGAAGAATACTGATACAATTTTGTTGTATGCCTGCAAATTAGGTAGTGAGGATGGGAGTAAACATCGGAAAATAATGATGAAACCGAAAAACAAGCTTTTGGAAGACGCTTTGTATTGTTGGTTTTTACAAAAACGATCAACTGGGCAACCGATATCTGCAGGCCTATTCGCTAACTACGATAGGTAACTAGAACTGTCATTTTTGAAAGAAACTATCTATTACTAGATTAGTGTCGGATAGATCTTATGTGTTACGGCAGCGTTCATGATAACAGTAATGGATGTTAGGTTTCTTTCAAAAATGACAGTTCTAGTTAGCAATTGAAGTTAGAGAATAGGCCTGCAGGTCCTTTGCTCTGAAAAAGCATTATAGTTAAATAAAAAATTAGGTCGAGATGAATCATTTGTGGCAAGTAAGATGGTTGTACAGATTTAAATCTCATGGAATTCGTGAATTCCATTCTCCAGATGAAACGATGAGACAACGATTAGTCCGGTTAATCAAGTTTCTACTGTATTATTAATTATAATGCTGAAAATTAACTTTATTAATTATTAATTAATCAAAGATAAAGATAGCCTTTATTTCTAGGATTTTACATTATATAATATTCAGTTTTTTTTATTTCCTAGCTTGTCCACTGACATAGGCTTCCTCTAAATTTCTCCACTCACTTCTATTCCTGGCTTTCCTTGACCACAGTCTACCCATCTACTAATCTGCCTTCCTCTCTTGCGTTTCTCACCTCTAGGATACCTTTTGTGACCATTTTTCTGGGCCTCTTATCATATGACCTGTCCAACGCCATTTCAGTCTTTTTATCACCGTAGTCACAGGTGTAACTCTTGTTTTCAACCTTACTTTGTCTCTTCTTTTTATTTTTAGGACACTCCTCTGCATAGAGTTTTGACAAACTTTGATTTTTTTAAAGAGTTTATTGGTTAGGGCCCATGTTTGGCATCCGTATGTTAAGCATGGGGTTATACATGTATTGATTACTCTGCCTTTTTCAGATGCTGACGACTTCTTATTTTCATGATCTCTTTCATTGACCAGAAGCGCTTCCATGAGTTACAAATTCTTTCATTTATTTCTTTTTCTATTTGTTCTGTAGGAGAAATTGTCTGACCTAGATATTCATATTCATCCACATATTCCACATTTATATTATTTAATTGAATAGTATGTTTTGTTCCATTTGTTATTAATTTTGTTTTATTTATGTTCATTAATAGGCCAGCTTTTGTACTTTCTTTCTCTAGTTGTTCTAACATCTCCTGTAACTCTGTGTTCTTCTTGCTGAATAAAACTATGTCATCTGCAAATCCATTTATATTTATCCCTTTTTCTTCCCAATGTAGGTTTCTAAAAATTTGTTCCAGAACTGCAGTAAATAATCTGGGAGATAGGGGGTCTCCTTGTCTTACTCCTTTTTGTATTTCGATTTCCTCTCCAGCTATCTCTTGTTTTATTTTGGCTCTTCTTGTAGATATTTTTAATGATGTCAATGTATTTTTTCTCTATACCTTGCCTTTGTAATGCATCCCAAATAAAGTGGTGTTTTAAAGAGTCAAAAGCTTTATTATAGTCAATAAACGCTATATAGTATATCTTCCTGAATTCATTGTACTTTTCAATTATCTGTTTTAGAGTATGTATGTGGTCAATTGTAGAGAAGTTGCTTCGGAATCCTTGTTCAATAGTTTGATTTTCGTCTAATATATTAGTCATGCGTGCGAGAATTATTTAGGAAAAAAACTATATAGATTAGGCATAAGGCTTATAGGTCTGTAGTTATTAATTTGTTCCTTGTCTCCTTTTTTATGTAGTAAGATAATCGTAGTAAGGTTCCACTGTTTTGGAATCTGTTCTGTGTACAATATGTCATTGAATAGTTTTACAAGGGAATTCAAAGTAGCCTGTAATGATGCTTTTAAAACTTCATTTGTTATTTTATCTTCGCCAGGGGCGCTCTCGTTTTTTTGCGATGTTATAGCTTTTACCACTTCTGCCTTTATTATTGGGGGTATATTGTAACTGTTTGTATTGTTACCAGTTGTGTAGTAATGCTTTTTCACCCCACCTGTTTTTTCTATATGGTACTTAATTTTATTTGTCCGCTCTTTATTTCTATACTCCCTTATACTTGTACTAATTCTCTTACTTACCTTTGCAATTATTTTCCTATTATTTTTTCTGTCTCTTAATAGTAATAGTTCTTTTCTATCATTGATAAGTTTTCTTGCTTCATCCCCAATTTTGTCTTTCTTTTGTGTATGTTTATACGTGTAGGTTGATGAGTTCCTTTTCTATGAGGTCCTATTTATTTTGTACACCTTTTACATTTCCCATGTCTCGCAGATTCTCTTTTATCTGTGTAATTATTTCCTTAGGTATATCTGTTTTAAGAAAGTTTGGCGGCAATATCTTTTTTGATCTATTATTCTTAGGGGTTGTGCCACTAAGTATAGCCGTTACCAATCCATGATTTGTGTTGAAGTTCAAGTGGTTCACTACATGTACGTCTTAAATGTTTTTTGGTTTTTAGTTAATATGAAGTCTATTTCATTCTTCACATTTCCGCAAGGCGAAATCCATGTCCACTTTCTATTTTTAATTAATTATTATTAATTAACTTTATACACGGTGTTTCATAATAACAAATAAATAATAAATGCATTATCTAAAACTAATTATTAAAATGTGTTTACATATAATGTCATTCAACCCAAAATTGTCATGTATATCATAGTATCATCATCATGTCTATGATTTACATGAAAATTTTGGGTTGAATGACATTACGGGTAAACACAATTCGAGAGAATAGTATATTTTTATTTGTCTTTGAAAAGGGTACATAGAAGCTGTTGTTGAATGTTTGACCACTTATTCAGCCATAAAGAATAGCAAACGAATATAAATTTACAGCCTCACAATGACAATCTACAAACATATAATAAAAAAATAAAAATGCTTTTTTTATTTGATTATAGACGAGCAGCTTATAGCTGATATGTCTATATCAGGCATTGTTGAAATTTCTTTAATTGAAATTTCTTTTTTAATAACAATATAGACAATTTTTATTTATATGCATATGTAGGGTAGCATTTTCCAAACTTATGGACATTCATCAATATATGCAATATAATAATATGTTGCAAGTGTATCAATCAACTCTTATTATTTTGCTAAAAATTACTGGAGGCAGACCCTTTTTTTTTTTTTTTTTTTCTCTCTCGAGGGGAATGCGTGACCGCACCGTACTCGCCGTTGGCTAGACGACGAGCGTGTGTGGGGCTACTGGAGGGAGACCCTGTACCAGGGTCGTCTGCTTAGGTACCTCCGTTTTACCTATTTCCGCCGCAAAGCAGCAGTGCTTGCATTGCTGTGTTCCGGTTTGAAGGGTAAGATATGGCAGTGAAATTACTGGGTACTGTGACTACATCTGGTGTCACAAGTTAGCAATGTACACTGTGGTTCTTGTGGGGTTGCAGTTTTGCTGTGAATCTCACAAGAGCCACATGTATACGCTACATATGACGCTGGTTAAACTCATGGGTTTGTAATTTGATTCTGTTCTAGCTTATTGCCCCTTTTAAGAGGAACCAGGGGGCCATCTGGTTCTTCTTGAAATACACATGCAAACTGATCTCTAAAAGCATCTGATGAATGTATTCATATTCATTTATTTTGTGTAATGTGATGTACACCAGAGCTAACATTATAGCCATTTAGTTTTCAAAATCCACAGATAAGAAACCTCATTTTTATTGTCTATAAATAAGATATTTATAATTAACTAGCTTTTGCCCGCGGCTTCACACGCGTAGACTACACACTTCCGACTTCCTGTTTCGTAACAACCTGTTCAGAAACAACATAGGTAGTAAATATTTAGTCATTGCATAATAAAAACCTGAACCAAAATTCAGGTGGATACCATCCGGATCCTTTACAGTATTTCTCTATAGACAATGTTTTTAACTAAATCAGAGGCAGAGTTACACTTATATACTATCACTGATTCATTTATTACAGTTAGAAAGTACCTACCTACGGAAGTAAATATAACTACATTCTTATAATATTTGTGAAGTTGATAGGGTTAGATGTTACTTAGGTAGGTACCTACTGGAGTATATTATCAGTAGGAGCAAATTATATTTTGCTACACTGGAACGCGTTCATTGACGATTCGAATACTTTCAACGCAAATGTTCGTGCTAGCCCTACAGACGTTACGTATAAGTTACCGGTTACGTAAACGTCAATGGCATTGATCAGACGTTACGTATACGATACCGATTACGTATACGTCAATGATTGATCAGACATAAAAATTATTTGGCCATTGGTCGCAGACAATAGGCTGGGACTTGTGGTTCTGGTCATGGCCGGCTTGTGTGTGAGTTCTCCAAAAGATACATTTCCCAAATACTTAATGGTTGTGTGTGTCTAATACGAGGACACGGTCAGCGCAGAGGTCGAGTGATCGCTTATTGCGCAACGGGTCGCGGGTTCGATTCCCGTACGGGACAAATATTTTGAATGACCTACAAAAATTTGTTCCGGATTGAGCATATGTGCATGTGATATTCTATGTTTGTAACTGCACCCACGCATGAAACAGGAGAAAATCCTAGTGTGGGGCGACGTTTTTTTTAATAAGGTTGCGTTACTTGTTAAACGCCAAACCATTCATTATTGGCTGGCATGTGAGATTTCATAGAGTCTAGAAAATGCATCAATCTTTATCTATTTGAATCTATCAATTATTATACGAGTAAATCAACAACAGTCACCGTTGTGTAATCATTATTCTCTATAAAAATGCTACGAAAATCTGCTCTGTGATGCGGCTTTCAACAAGTTCAACAAATTTTGATTTACGTCTTCTAGGAGTAGCCCCTGCGGTATATAAAATTAAATCATTGTATAATTGTTGCGTTTTGTTTCAGATCATCAAAGTGGAGGTGATCAAGGCTTCTGCTTGCCGCAGACCCCAAGTCAAGCAGTTCCACAACAGCAAAATCAGTTTTCCATTGCCGAAGCGTGTACACCACCACAAACGCCTCAACAAATTCGCATACAAGAGGCCCAGCACTTACTTCTTGTAATGTTACTGTATGCATCTTTAATATAACAATTAAATCCATTTGACGTGGCAAGTTATGTAGTTTCCTTTGAAAAATTCAGGCCTGCTTCTGTTCGCCAGCATTTTCAAACCACCATTTTCTGGGACATCCTATTTTTTCTGAGTTCTTTCTGGTAAAGATAGGGTTGCCAACTTTTTTTGAGTGATATATAGTATTTTAAAAACACTTACCTCTAAAAATATAGTAGATGGCAAAAATTTTCAAACAAATATAGTATGATCAAAATCGAAACATAATTCATAAATGATTTTTTTTTCAGTTCTGCTATTTAATAAATAAAAAGATTCATTATGCTTTATTACATTCCAATATTCCATATTCATATTGAAAAATACCATAAATTTTCCTTATATTTTATTCAAAATGGTCTGATTATGATCATTTCACCAATTATTTTTTTCAACGGAAAAGATGCGCTCCGTAAATGTAGATGTTGCTGGTATTGGAAATTAAATAACAATCTTTAAAACATTATGCAATTCTGACTATTCTTTTTTGACTTAATTTGAAATAATAGATGACAAAATTTTTTTTTTGCTTTAATAGAAGCTCATTCATATAATAAACAGAAAGAAAAAAATCGGTTTTCGAATAACTATAAAAACAACCAAGATATAAGGTATTAAAGATTTTTCTCCATCTCTTTCTAGCAAAACGGCAATTTACACAGTTTATATGGCCGTACTCAACAATGACGTCACGGTTGATGTCGGATCTCTCTGTCTAATCGCCTTCAAATTAACAACTTAAAATGCTTGTCGGCCCGTTCCAGATAAGCATTTTTAGCCATAAATACCAACATTTTTAGCATCTCTGCGTTTCATTAGCCG
The DNA here is from genome assembly GCA_963935595.1 of Schoenobius gigantellus. Lineage (NCBI taxonomy): Eukaryota > Metazoa > Arthropoda > Insecta > Lepidoptera > Crambidae > Schoenobius > Schoenobius gigantellus. Next base: position 21,695,431 of record OZ012553.1, on the reverse strand, counting down.
GTGATGCTAGTTTTTCTTGCTGGTTGTCATGCGTTTCATTTAAGCATTTTTAACACGAAATGCTAGCATCAGTGTAGTCTTAGTCTTAACTTGAGACCGACCCAAATACCCATTTTAATAGATGGGTCCTCTGATACCACTTTTTGACAGCTTTCAAATTTGACATTTGGAATCTCTTTTTCATGAATCAAAAAGGATCTTCAGCGGATTTAAAAAAAATATTGAAAGATATTTATAGTATTAGCATAAGAATAAACAAGTATAGAAGCGAATCTCCTTTGTGGGTGCACCAAATGCCGCTATTTGCATACCTACAGCGCCCTTCCTCCTGTAACGCCCCGCAGTAGTCTGCGGGCGCCGCTAGGGTCACCATTGGACGTATGGTGACCACTACAATATTTTTTATATAGGTACCTCCATATTTTACATTAAATGAGAAACTGAGTATACACCGAGTCTTATTGATTTTGTACTTCAAGTGTAGCGAGCGAGCGACTATCTTTAGCAATAGTACCCACATTTTTAGTTTTTTTGATTCCGTAGTTATAAGAACCTGCCTATTTTTGATTAATTGAGCTTAATCCCTACAACTTAGAGAACAAAATCATTAAAATGTTTCGAATTTCGATGTACAAAAATGGTTTGTAATTTAGGTATCGTACCTACGTTTATAGTCCAAGAGCTGAAGTTATGAATGTACTAATGGATAAAACCTAAGCTCACTTTTTACTATCAGACCAAAATGTTGGTCTGATAGTAAAAAGTGAAAAAAAATCTGTTGTTTCATAATTTTAATCAAGTATTGATTGTATTTAAATTTTATATGGAACAGTAACAAAGGTCGATAAAAATATACCTATATAGCAGTACCAAAGTTTCTCATAATTCAAATTATTCCCGACTTGACAAAAAAAAATCCCATACTTACAGTTTCAAAATTGCACTACAATGACAGCTTTAGAAACTCGATACATTATATTGTATTAGCTTTGACATGTAATGAATATTACGAATAAAACTGTATCTGTATCTAGGGCAGGTATAATAAAAATAATTTTAAAATATTCAATCATTTTTATTTAAAAGGTTTCAATTCAACAGAAATATTTACAAATGTCTGATATTTATAAAAGATGGCGTTTTTGTAGATGATTTGAAGTTTCGGTTATTAAACTTCAGCGCGTAGTAAATACGCATTCTTATAAAAAGCTTAATCAGGTAATCAATAGGAAAATATTCACAAGGTACCTGAAACACAATTTTTTTCATTGTATCTAGCAAGATCGCACCAGCACCATCGGTAAAAATAAAATTTTTGAAGCTATTTACGAATATATTCTCGAGTTTCTCAATATAGTTTACAAAATGTGCCGGAGGATCAGTTAAACTTCCGAAAATTTTTGTCCGATTGAATGCTTTAAAATGAATAAATAGTTGAGAATTTTCTGTATTTTCTCCCTTGTAATCTCTGTATTTATTGAAAGCTGGGCATTCATGTTTAAGCGAGCATTTTTTGAGTAGATACCCACAAACGTAGGAAAGTGCGTTTTGTGTAGGCAAATCTGAGGGCCAATTATGGATCTTTCATCGTATGACATGGTATAAATTTGAGAAAAAGAAGTCATGAAATACTGCATTTCGTATTACTGATCTCCAATGATATCATCACTATGGCATAATTTCAATGATGTCATCATTAAATAATAAACAAAGTATTAAAAATCTGACCGGAAATCGTATTTTTCGTCTTGCACTATGATATCATATGATATCATTTGCAAAACCATGAGATCGGTAATAGGCCCTCAGACCTGTAATCGCATGTCGGAACAGCAAGCGGCGAAATCTCCGATGTCATATGGTTTGTAAAAAAAGGTTCTGTGCCGTCGTCTTTGCTCAAAAGAAATATATCCAAGTCATCTTCGCAGTTGCTTAGAGAGGATTGAATAAAACAAGTAGATATACCTTTGTACTTACCTTTCTTTATCTTCGGGCAAATTGTAAAACTTTAAATTTGGGGTTATTATGGCATTATTTTTGCACCCATAAACGCAACAATAAGTCGGCATCGCGGCGACTAGGTAGATAGCGGCGCGCGGGAAGGAGTCACGTACGTGCGGGATGCGGTGCGCGCCTTGACTGGCGATTCCGTTCAACGGAAATCAAACGGTAGGTGAATAACGTGGCCTTGAGCGCTCGACGGCCGGGAGTTTCGCTTCTATACTTGTTTATTCTTATGGTATTAGCCAATTCTGATTTATATTATTAAAAAATTTAAGTGGCTGGACTAAGTAGGTGAGGTGTCAAAATTCAGCACGAAAAATCAGTACCTTGCGTTTCATTTGTAACAATTAGCGCGGCTAAAATGTCTACACTTCTTATAAGAAACGCAAAACGAGGCTAACATCAGATGTTAGCCTCAGAAAGTAGCAGTGCTTTATCTGGAACGCAGGGCGTATCTAATGTATTTCTAAGCCGATTTTAATTCGAATTTCACAGGACTGCATCTTTTTCCACGGTATTCCAATTGGAAAATATAGTAGTTTTGCCTACTATATGTATTTTTTGGAAATATAGTATTTGACCAACATATACAGGGTGTAACTGAACACCCCAATAACATTTAAGGGTATGTATCTATCAGAAGTAGAGATTCTGTAGGAAAAATATTATGGCTAACAAACCTACTTTTTTTTCTCATACAAACTAAATAAATTACTTTTTGGTATTAAGTGCCGACAGCCCTACGTAAGCGTATGAGGAATACTACGCTCACGTCATACAAACTAAATAAATTATTTTTTGGTATTAAGTGCCGACAGCCCTACGTAAGCGTACGAGGAATACTACGCTCACGTCTGTCACGTGTCATTTTGTGTTTAAATTTCTTTTGTATTAAGAGCTGATTATGGTTGTCACTTGAAAGTTTTTGTTTTCAGTTTAAAATCAAATAACTCTGAAAGTATTGGGGTTCCAGGGCTCAGACAAGCACCGAAGGTCCATTTAGTATCAAACTTATATGCCCCTTAAATGTTATTGGGGTGTTCAGTTACACCCGGTATAGTAGGATACTATATTATATACAGTAGGGTTGGCGACCCTAGGTATAGATAAGATGGGTTTTTCCCAAAGGTCCACAGCTCTATTGCTTTCAAAAAATGTAAGTTCATACTTTGATTCCCAAGGGGTCCACGACATTAAGGGCCTTCGCTGCGTTAAGCGGGTGCCCGTCGCGGATGCCCGACGCGGATGTCCGCGCCGTGTGCCCGCCTGCTCCGTCGCGGGCGTCCGCGACGGACTCCCGTCTATCGCAGCGCCGCTGCTAAAACTCATAGTTATCGACTTATTGCAGACTACAAGCACGGCGCGTGCGACACGGATAACGTAGCGGCGCTCAATGATTTTGTAGAAACAGCTGCGCTCGCGTACTCCGTCGCGCGTAAACACGACGCGTGCCCCGTCGCCCGCGACGCGGGCCCCGCTGCCCGCGTCGCGTGCGACGGCTATTCGCCTCACACAGCGCTGCTCTATGAAATGACATGAACCACAGATGAACTGCTTGAATTAAACATGTTCATCATCATTCCAGCCCACGGACGTCCACTGCTGGACATAGGACTCCCCCAAGGATCTCCAACCCGATCGGTCCTGCGCCTCCCGCATCCAGCGGCTTCCCGCGACCTTTACCAGATCGTCGGTCCACCTTGTGGGGGGCCTACCAACGCTGCGTTTCCCGGTACGCGGCCGCCACTCGAGGACCTTTCCGCCCCAACGGGCGTCAGTCCTGCGAGCGATGTGCCCTGCCCACTGCCACTTCAGATTAGCAATTCTTTAGACAATGTCGGTGACTTTGGTTCTTCTACAAATCTCATCATTTCTGATTCGATCACGTACAGAAACCCCGGGCATAGCCCTCTCCATTGCCCTCTGAGCGACCTTGAGCCTTCTTATGAGGCCCATCGTAAGTGGCCACGTCTCGGTGCCGTATGTCATCACTGGCAACACGCACGAGTTAAAGACTTTCGTCTTGAGACACTGCGGTAGATGTGTGGCTGACCCCAGCCGGGCCACAAAAAAAGTGTAAAAAATAGATTGTTTGAGTAGGTCGCTATAATGTCTAGAGTTTGTCAGAGTTTGTCGGCAAGTTTCAGAGTTTGTCGCCTGCGCGTTTCAGAGATCTGTGTGGCCCGGCTGGGGATACGTTACCCCAGCCGGGCCACACAGATCTCGAAAACTAAACGACCTAGTGAAAATCTGTTTGCTGATATATATTATTTTTTTTATTGATATGAGCGGCTATGGTTTGTCACTGCGACCTAGAAGATCTATTGTGACCGCCACTACTACAGTTCTCCCGCAAGCCCTTTTTTTTTTTTTTTTCTCGGGGGGAAATGCGTAACCGCACCGTACCCGCCGTTGGCTAGACAGCGAGCGTGTGTGGGGCTCTCCCGGCAGGGTGCCAGGCCTACCCACTAAAACCCCCCGGTGTTCTCCCTGCCCTTATGGGCGCGCTGGGTAAGGTCCACACTGCGACTCCACTACCCACGCGCCCGGGCAAGCCCGACCCACCGGTCGGGCTATCGCCAAGGGGGGATTGCCCGAGAACACCAGGGCAATCCCCAGACGGAGGGCCTTACGGCGGCGTGCACGGGGCCAACCGTGCACGTAGGCCTCTACGGCAGGGTCATTAGATGGGCATCGCTTGTGCGAATGCCCGCCTTCGCCTGCCTATCCGTCTGCGGCGGATGGGAGCGGCTTGAGGATCTGCCTCCCGCTCCCTCTCCGCGGCCTCCTTCTGCGAGATTACGTCCTCGCAGAAGGAGGCGACAGCCCCCCATTCCGCTTCGCCGCGGAGCATGGCCACGACCATGCTCGGCAGCGAGAGGTCTCCGCCTCCCAGCGCAGCGTTAAGCTCGCTACGCTGGAGTCGCCAGGCCGGGCACATCAATAGGGTGTGCTCGGCAGTGTCGTCGGGAGCGTCGCAGTGGTGACACCGCGGCGTTTCCTCCCGACGCGCGACTCGATGCAGGTAATGACCGAAGCAGCCATGCCCGGTCAGTACCTGCACCATGCGGAACGTGAGGCTGCCCTGCCGGCGCCCAACCCACTCCTCCAACACCGGACGAATCGCGTCGATCGTCCGGTGGCCGGCAGCTGGGGAGGCGAGTGCCTCACTCCATCGACGCAGAGCGCCTGGGTACGAATCCGCTCCACTTCCTCAGGAGCGGATCGCCCCCCCCGTTCACTAACTGCATGTACGCGTGCATCGACATCCCACGGCGTTTGACCCGCTAGAACGCAGGCCGCGCCATGGCTGACCGTGCGATAAGCTCGCACGGCCCGGGTTGCTATGACCCTCTGCGGACGTCGCAAGAGGGCCACCGTTCGGGGGGAGAGGCACTCCGCCCATATCGGGGCTCCGTAGAGTGCCATCGACCGTATCACCCCGTGATACAGTCGACGGCACGCCGATCCTGGTCCTCCCACATTAGGGAGGACCCGTCCGAGTGCGGCTGCGGCGGCGCACAGCCGTGGAGCGAGGAGCTTAAAATGCTCCCCGAAACTCCATCGGGAGTCCAGAACCAAGCCGAGGTACTTGAGATGCGCCTCGACCGGTATACGGACCCCCTCCACTTGGACGCGGAGCCCCGGTGGGATCCTGCGACGGGGGGCGTGGAAAAGCATGGCCCTCGTTTTGTCGAGGGCCACGTCAAGGCCCAGGAGGCGGATGCGTCGGACGACTAGTGAGGTGCCGACCGACGCAAGGTGAGCCGCCTCCTCCCCCGTTTTCGCCCTCGCCGCGACGAGCGTGTCGTCGGCGAAGCAGACGACCTTCGTTCGTGGCGGAAGGTCGCCTCGCAGGACCCAGTTGTACCCCAGGTTCCATAACAGAGGACCTAGTATGGAACCCTGTCTCCCGCAAGCCCTGCATCTTCTAAGAAGTGCAGTATTTTCTTGGGGGAGAGGTGCTTGACCTCATCTGGTAACAGTAAGTGTTTGCCCAGATGTTGTTTGCGTTTACGCATCAGTGGTCCACAGTTTGTGAGCAAGTGCATAGGCGTCTCTTCTGCTTCGTGGCAGGCCCTGCACTCTCTGCACTCACTCAACCCCATGATGGACATGTGCTTGTTAAGGCGACAGTGTCCAGTGAGGGCTCTGACCAAAGTGCGTATGTTGTTCCTGCTTAATCCTCGGATCTGTTTGCAGGTACTACGGTCATAGGCTTTTATGAGTGCCTTAGAGTGTTTAAGTCCTGGCATATGTAGCCATGCCTTGTAGGACTTATTGTCGTAATGGGTTTCAAGCGTTAGACGGGCGAGGCTTTTGGGTATGCCACAGAATGGTTCAGGACCATATTGTGTTCCCTCGGCCCCAGCCCTAGCGAGCTCATCGGCACATTCGTTGCCAGTGATTCCCGCATGCCCTGGAACCCATCTAAGGCGCAAGCCAGACAGAGGCGGCGCGGCGCGCATCAGTCGCACCCGGTGACGCACTCGCAGCGCGCTGCAGACGCGCCCGTGGGCGCGAACAGCGCTTGTATGCTACGGTGCGCCAGCGAGTGAGTACGTTGGTGCCATTAAAGAGTTTGATTTTAATCGAACAACATGTCTTCCTCTGACGACGAAGACATGTTAGCCCTGGTGCAACTCGCCAATTTGCAAAGGAGAAGAAGAAGGAGAAGAAACTTCCGGTCCCGCGCAAAACTCACTATAGACTGAGGTACGCGGCTGCGCGCCAGCAGTGCGACGGCCGGCGCGCCCGTCGTTGCAACCGTAGCGCGCCATCTGGAAGCTTGTCGAATGATCTTTCATACTAATTGTATGAAAACGGACGGGCACAAAACAGATAGAAGCGGTGCGCCGATGGCGCGCCACAGGTGCGCCTCGCCCGTGCCTTTTCTATCTGGCCCACGCCTAAGTATTACTCTGTGTCCCAGAGTGTTTAAACGGTTCATACAGTCAGCCACTAGCTTTGAGGTCACGAGGTTACTGCTCAGTGCCAGTAAAGCTGCTTGACTGTCTGAGTTTATATATATTGTGCGGTTGGCTTGGTTGATTCCAAGGTTGGTTTCAGCACATTCTAAAATGGCATAAACCTCCGCTTGGAAGATGGAGGCAAAGCTGCCCAAGCTTTGTGAGAACTTGTGCAATGACTCCTCTCTGTATATACCAAAGCCCACTTTGGACCCCATCTTGGATCCATCGGTAAACCATACGGTGCTTCCTGTCTCAAAGGTAACTTGCTTGTTTAGCCAGTCATCCCTAGAGAGAAGTTCCACTTTGTAGTTTCTATTGAAATTGCAACGTGGAGGCATGATGTCAGAGTTCATGCTTAGTATTGGTGTCTCATTGACTAGGTCTAATAGAGACCTTTGCTGATATAGATAGGCGGCAGTTTGTCGAAGTTTGTCGGACAAGTTTGAGTTTTCATCGGGCTCGCGTTTAAGGGGGCTGTGTGGCCCGGCTGGGGTAACGTTGCCCCAGCCGGGCCACCTGGATCTCGAAAACGAAACGACCTAGCAAAAATCTGCTTACTGACAAAGATAGGTGGTAGTTTGTCGATACATTCTTCAAAGATTCAGAGTTTGTCGACGCCTCAATCCAAAGATCGAAAGAATTCTTTATTTGGGTAAATAGTCTAGGAGCCTGGAGTCCCAAATGTGCGAGGTTTCGTTATTTTTTATGTTTTATGTACTTACTTACAATAAGAAGTTAATGTAAAATAGTTAATTGAATTCAGAGATGAAACAGTAACCGTTAATATTTAAATTTATGTAAATCCTCGATGAGTGATTTATATTTTTTAAATGTATTATTTAAGCAACATTTGGCATCTGGTCTCCTTGTCTATGAAATGTCTATGAAATGAAAGGACAACAACTTTGAACATGAAAGCAACGAATTCGTAATAAACTTTATGGATGTTTTATACAAAAATTATTATTTTCAGCATATACTTACACGGTATTTCATAATAACCAATAAATAATCAATGCGTTACCTAAACCTAATTATTAAATTGTGTTTACCCGTAATGTCATTAAACCCAAAATTTTCATGTAAATCATAGACATGATGATGATACTATGATATACATGAAAATTTTGGGTTGAATGACATTACGTGTAAACACATTTTAATAATTAGTTTTAAATAACGCATTGATTATTTATTGGTTATTATGAAACACCGTGTATAACAAACAAAATCTCATAAAACTTACTTTTTTAAAGAAAGTTGTACGCGACTGTACATTACTTCATATAGATAGACAAGGAGACCAGATGCCAACTGTTGCTTAAATAATACATTTAAAAAATATCAATCACTCATCGGGGATTTACATAAATTTAAATATTAACGGTTACTGTTTCATCACTGAATTCAATTAACTATTTTACATTAACTTCTTATTGTAAGTAAGTACATAAAACATAAAAAATAACGAAACCTCGCACATTTGGGACTCCAGGCTCCTAGACTATTTACCCAAATAAAGAATTCTTTCGTTCTTTGGATTGAGGCGTCGACAAACTCTGAATCTTTGAAGAATGTTGTTAGAAAAGGAGGTCCACTTGCGGGTCAACCATCACACTCACATCCTTTACCTAATTTTTGATACCTATCTAAGCGGTTGTCTTAGCAACCGTTATTCTGTTATTCTATTCTTTAATATGTGCTTGTAAAAATAAAAGTAGTTATTTAATTTAATATATTTATATTCATTGATACGTTATCTTGTTTTAATGGTTTACGTCCAGTGACCTCAGTGCAATTCTTATATGGTAGCAGAGCGTTTAAATAAGGTAATGTAAAAAAAATATGTATATAAAAAATGGAATCGAAAGCTACTTATAAAATTGAATCCTTGAACAAAAGTAATTATGAAACCTGGTGTATACAAGCTCAAGCAGTGCTTACAAGAAGCGGATTATGGAAATATGTACAGTCAAGCTCAGAAATAAATGAAAAAGATTCTAAAGAAGGAGATGTGCAAGCAAAGTCGGAGCTTCTGCTATTAATTTCTCCATCTGAAATAAAGCAAGTAAAAAATTGCATTACAGCTGCTGATGTATGGGAAAAGCTTAAAAATATATATGAAAGTAAAGGGCCTGCAAAAAGAGCATCACTTTTAAAACAACTTCTTATGACAAAGTTGACAAATGACGATAATGTCAAAGAACATTTAAATAAATTTATGGAAACTGTTGACAAGCTTGCGGAAATGGAAATTAATATTCACGAAGATTTGTTGACATTTCTTATGCTCTACAGTCTGTCACCGTCTTACGAAAACTTCCGAGTAGCAATTGAAACTCGTGACAAGCTGCCTAAGCCAGAAGAGCTTAAACTGAAAATAATAGAGGAAAGTGAATCTAGAAAACATTGTTATTCTAGTGATGTAAATACGGAAGAAGTTTATTATGGAAGAAAAAGACAACTCTGGTGTAGTTATTGCAAAAAGAAAGGTCATGAAGAGTCATATTGTAGAAATAAACCAGGTATGTCACAAAATCAATTTAATAATTACCAAGCACATAATTTAAACAAATATAATAATAATAAACGAGTTACGTCACAAAATAGACGCAATACCTATAAGTCACAAGAAGAAAATAAGCAAAATAGACAACGGGCTAATTTAACTAATGAACGAAGCTATACTTCAGCTGATAACGATCTTAATGAACAAAATGTTGAGGAATGGATTCTCGACAGTGGATGTACATCACACATGACAAATACAAAAGAATATTTACATGATATGCAAGAATATAATAAAGAGTTGACATTAGCAACAAATAATTTTACTTCGAAAATAGAAGGAAAAGGTACAGCAAAATTTAAAGTGCCTGAAAGTGGACATGATTTATTTAATTGCCTTTACGTGCCAGATCTTAATGTAAATCTAATGTCAGTGGGCAAAAGTACAAGCTATGGCAACACTATTCTATTTACTGACAAGGTTGCCACGGTGAGAAGTCCTGAAGGAGAAATTGTGATGAGAGCATATAAAAAGAATGGTTTATACTATATAAAACCAAAACATATTAAAGCCTCAGAGTCCCAAAAAGCACTAAATATTATGGAGTGGCATCAAAAATTGGGCCACGCAAATGAAGCCGATTTAAAGTTAGCTCTTAAAAATAATAAAATAATTGGAATGAAATTTAACGCAAAAGACAAACTTGGTACATGTGAAGCATGTATACAAGGCAAGTTGACTAAATCAACATATAAGCCAGCAACAGAACCAAGAACAAACAATCCATTAGAAATTATACACAGCGATGTTTGTGGACCTATGAAAGTACCTAGTCTTGGAGGTAATAGATATTTTATTACATTCATAGACGACTTTACTAGATATTCAAGAGTTTACTTCATGAAACAAAAAAGTGAAGCCATAGAAAACTTTAAAAAATTCAAAAATGAAATGGAAAATGTACTTGAACTAAAAATAAAATGTCTACAATCTGATAATGGAACAGAGTACATAAATAAAGAATCTCAAGACTTTCTTAACAAAAATGGAATCAGAAGACGACTTTCCAGTCCTTACACTAGCGAGCAAAACGGAATCGCAGAAAGGAAAAATAGAACACTACAAGAAAAGGCTAGAACAATGCTTATAGAATCAAAAGCGCCAGAAGCATTATGGGCTCAAGCTATCTGCGCTGCAAATTATCTTTCAAATAGATGTATAAATAAAAGCATTGACTGTAACACACCGTTTGAAAAGTGGGTTGGTAGAATACCCTCAGGTGTACATCTTCATGTATTTGGGCAAAAAGCCTTTGTACTAAATATGCGACATCGCAGAAAATTTCAACCTAAAACTAAAGTGGGTATGTTTGCAGGATATTCAGATTATGCGAAAGCCTATATAATATACATACCAAATGAAAATAAAATAGAAATAAGCAGAAATGTACGTGTAATTAAATCAATGTATTATGAAAATAAAGAACAAAATAATGAAAATGAGAAATATATTGATATTGCTATTGATAAAACACGACCTACAGTAATACGTGAGGAGTCAGTTGTTAGTGATGAAGATGAAATTGATGATCAATGTGAAACTAATAACGAAGATGATGTCATTGAAGATAGAAACAATGATAATGATGTTTATGAAAGAGATAGTGATGATGATAATGAAAGAGAACAACAAAATGAACTTTCTCACAGACAACAAAGAGAAAGACAATTGCCTGTGTGGTCTAAAGATTATGTCATGAAAATTACTGAAGAGCCTTCGTATGAAACATTAATTGAAAATTATGAATATGCAAATTTATGTGAAAATTATGAAAATGAAAGTGATGAAAAATGGAATGAAGCAATAAAAGCGGAATATAAAGCTCATTTAAAAAATGGAACCTGGAAAATTATTAATAAAGAAAATGGGATGAACATAGTAACAAATAAAATGATATTAAAAGAGAAATTTACATCTGATGGCTGAGTTGAAAGATTAAAAGCAAGACTTGTTGCTCGAGGTTTTAATCAGATACCAGGAGTTGATTACGATGAAACTTTCTCGCCAGTCTCAAAACTAAGATCAATTAGAACAGTACTAGCAAATGCAATACAAAATGACATGAATATAGAAATGTTAGACGTTACTACTGCCTTCCTAAATGGAGACCTAAAAGAAAAAATATATATGAAAGTTCCAGAAAATATTGAAAAATATCTATGTGATTTGATACAAGATGATGATGATGAGTCTGAAGCTGCAAGAAAAATGCTCATAGATTTAAAAACTAATAAAAATAAAGAAAAAGTATGTCTATTACAAAAAGCTTTATATGGGTTAAAACAAGCACCAAGACAATGGTTTGAGAAACTTGACAAAGCTCTTAAAGATCTCAACTTTCTCCCATCATATGCAGATCCATGTGTCTATAGATACGATGCGAAAGGGGGAGAGAAAGATGAAATTCACATCGCAATCTATGTTGATGATATTGTAATAGCTTATAAAGGAAAAATGTGGAAAAATATAAAGAAATCGCTATTACTAAAGTTTAAAATGAGAGAGCTCAAAATTGAACAAATATTGGGAATTAAAATAGATTACAATAAAGAAGCAAAAACTTTAAAAATCTCACAGCCAGAACATATAAAGAAATTATTGAAAAAGTTTAATTTAGAAGACTGTAAGTCATGTAGAACACCAATTGAAACTGGTATTAACTTAATAAAAGGTCCTATAGTAGATAAAACACATAAGTTACCTTATCAAAATCTTGTTGGTGGGCTAATGTATCTTGCCATAGGAACGAGGCCGGATATAGCGTTTGCCGTCTCATACTTAAGCCAGTTCAATAACTGTTACAAAGAAGAGCATTTTAAATGTCTAAAAAGAGTGTTGCGCTATTTAAAGGGAACCCTAGAAATGGGCTTAACTTACAAGAAAGATGGAAAGTCCATTGAAGGTGTCTCTGACGCCAACTGGGCCACATGCACTAGCGATCGAAGATCATATACTGGATACTGTTTTATTTATGCAGGAAGTGCAATAAGTTGGGTTGCAAAGAAACAAAGAACAGTAGCTCTATCAAGTGCAGAGAGTGAATATATGGCATTAACTGAAACTTGTAAAGAAGCAATGTGCTTACTACAGTTAGTCAAAGATCTTGGAATAAAACAAGAGCAAATGATTTTGTTTAACGATAATCAAGCTGCACAAAATATAGCCAGAAATCCATTGGTCGAAAACAGATCAAAACATATACATATAAGAGAGCACTACATAAAAGAAAGGGTGTCTGAAGGCTATATTAAGCTTGAATACAAGCAATCTGAAGAGTTAGAGGCTGATGCTTTTACCAAGGCATTGCCTGGACCCAGATTGAATGGGATATTGAAGAAAATTGGAATGGACCCTAAGTGAGGGGGAGTGTTAGAAAAGGAGGTCCACTTGCGGGTCAACCATCACACTCACATCCTTTACCTAATTTTTGATACCTATCTAAGCGGTTGTCTTAGCAACCGTTATTCTGTTATTCTATTCTTTAATATGTGCTTGTAAAAATAAAAGTAGTTATTTAATTTAATATATTTATATTCATTGATACGTTATCTTGTTTTAATGGTTTACGTCCAGTGACCTCAGTGCAATTCTTATAAATGTATCGACAAACTACCACCTATCTTTGTCAGTAAGCAGATTTTTGCTAGGTCGTTTCGTTTTCAAGATCCAGGTGGCCCGGCTGGGGTAACGTTTCTCCAGCCGGGCCACACATATTTCGGAAATGCGCATGTCTCAAACTGTGGAATTTGTTCGACAAACTCCGACAAACTACCGCTTCACTATTCCAGCAAACAGTTTTTCTCTACGTCGCTTTGTTTTCGAGATCCAGCTAGCTCAGTTGCAGCAACTTTGCTGCAGGTGAGCTCTGAAATGGTGGATCGACAAACTCTGAAACTTGTCCGACAAACTCTGACAAACTGCCGCCTATCTACACTCGCGAGCAAAAGTTTGGAATCAGTTACTTGAAATTGGTTCCGCGTGATCTTGCTTACTAAATAAATTTTTAATAATCATAAAAATGACATGTTAAAGGTGCAACTGTCCACTTTAAATCGATATAAAAATAATTCATATCGAGCCCGTAATTGTGGAGTTATCCCGGATTAAGTGAAGGAGGTAGGAAAACAAGGAAATAGGGAGAAATAATGAATGAATAAAACAACAAAAATTATTAAATAAAAATTTTATTTATCTTTAAAAATAAGTGTCAATATTTTGTGTTCCCTCCCCTCGCCCTAATAACTGCTCCAAGACGATTCTTCATAGACCTGATCAGCTTCTGAATTGATTCTTGTGGAATACCTTCCCACTCCTCAATCAACGCTGATTTCAGCTCATTCAGACATGAAGGAGCAGGAGTTCTGGAACGAACCTTCCTCTTCAGTTCATCCCACACGTGCTCAATGGGATTCAAGTCAGGGCTGAGCGCTGGCCAGTCCAATGTGGCAATACAGACTTCTTCGAGGTATTCCGTCGTTACACGGGCAGTGTGACAACGAGCGTTATCGTGCATAAGGAGGAAGTCATCACCGATGTATCTCGCATAGGGAACGACATGTTCCAGGAGAATGTCGGAAATGTACCGGTCTGAAGTTAGACCGCCTCCTCGTCCCCCGCCAGGCACCAAAACAAGCTCGGTTTTACCATCGAAGGAAATGCCGGCCCACATCATACAAGAGCCGCCCCCATAAGCCACTGTTTCAGTGACACAGCACTGTGCAAATCGCTCCCCAGGCCGCCTGTAGACCCGTCCTCTTCTGTCGCTACCGTGCAAACACATCCTGCTTTCGTCGGAGAACAGGACTTGCCTCCATTGCTCAACTTCCCAATCAAGATGGGTGCGAGCAAACTGAAGGCGTGCTTGTCGGTGAGCTGCCGTGAGTTTCGGGCCTGTGGCAGGCCTTTTTGGAGTCAGATTCACTTGCTTGAGTCGTCGACGAACTGTCCACTCGCTGGCTGCTACCCCACGAACATCTCGGAGCTCCTGTTGGACGTCGACACCAGTCAAATGCCGATTTCGGAGAGAGGTTGACACGATAAAACGGTCATCCCTCTCCGATGTGCACCGGCGCCGTCCAGATCTTGGTCTCGGGATAAAGCCACCAGTCTCCCGAAAGCGCTTATAAACTTTCGAAACACAGGATTGGCTTCCTGAGCCCTTCTTGCAATAGGGCTACGATTTGTGCTGCTTCTGTAGGTGTTGTCTCCATTGTCGTACAAGGTAAAGGGTCAAAAGTGGCGGAGATGTGTACCGGTCAACGTGTGAAAGTCGACTTATAAAGAAAATCCGATAACAGGTGCTTTTATAGGGGGTTAATAGGTCGCGACTCGTGACGTATCAAACAATTGAAACACGTCTTTTTCGATACACCTTCACTCACAGAACACAGAAAGAGGTTAGAAGGGCTATGTGGGCGGGGCACGCGTAGCCACAACTATGACTAAATGCTCATACTTGTGGCCCCGCAACGCGAACGCGTTGTTTAATCACTGATGGACAACAACAGTGAGTGTATCGTGAAGCGCGGCGCTATAAATATAAAAAAATGCCTTCTTGTGCTATAATTACTTGTAAAACAAGAAGTCAGGTGTCAAGTGTAGCTAAAGAAGGAATTTCTTTTCATCGGTAAGTAGTAAATTAATCATAATGACCATATTCCATAGATCATAATGTCAAAATCCACCAAAACTGATCATAACGATAAGTTACATAATATTTTTCTAAAAAATATACATTACCGGCAATGTACGCCCGCGATTTTTGCCATATTACTTAGAGCGCGTAATGTAGTACACTGCTTTCGGTAGTGACGCATTTGGCTTAATGAGCATTAACGCAGTAGTCGCAGTACAAGGGATAGTGCCGTGCTAATCAAATAACGCACGCATTACATTTTATCGATAAATGTATATTTTAAAATATTTGTATAAAGTAAAAATAACATATTATTTGTCACTTATAATGCCATAATAATAATTATTACTTATCGATAATACAGAATGTTTGGCGAAGCTAACACCTACCCTTTCTAACATCCTATTCATATAAGTACGGCGATGTAATCAAATATTAAAATTGTAAAATTAATTTCAATTTTCACGATACAATTAGTTCGATTAGTAAAAAAATTATGGGCAAATTCTAAACTAATTTTACAACTTAGAATTTTTAATATCACCATAATATTTATATGACTATTTTAGCATAGGTAGGTGGCCATGCAAGACATGAAGATTTGAGTACTTTAAAAAACACAAATTTACAGGCAAATATTTACTTTACAAATATTTACTTCTCCATCCAACTAAAATATCCTAACAACTAAACTACCGCACGTCCGTTTGTTAGATTATCCATTCTAGTTTATGCTTTCAGACCGGTGCATTATAGTATTATAGTTTTTCTTTTATTTTACGTCTAACCTACAACATTTTTGAGCTAAAAAGCTTTAATTTTGTTACATAGAAACAAAATATTACTTGAATATTATTAATTATAAACGTATAATGAAAGTAATAATTATTTTTTGGTTTTCTAAATATTTCAAATGGTTAAATTGCTGGCAATATTTAATATCGATAGCTATTAATCGATGTCAATCACTAAAATAATGTTATTTGTACACGCGGCTCTGGACGTCAGTGAATTTCTGTGAATGAGGAGCCCAGTGAGCGTTGTGATTGGTTCAGCCCGATTTCGCGCGACTTTGCATGGGCGGTGCAAGGAAAAGAAGTGGGAGCAAAACTGGCGACAGCGGTTCCCGTACAAACGGTGCATGATTGCCTTTCTAACCTCTTTCTGTGTTCTGTGCCTTCACTTAATGCGGAATGGCTCCATAAATACTGGCTTGTTTTTAATGAATTCGGTATCAGTTTAAAAGTAAAGAGTTGAACCTTTAAAATGATGTCATTTTTACGATTATTAAAAAAGTATTAACTACTCAAGATAACGCGCAACCAATTTCAAGTAACTGATTCCAAACTTTTGCTCGCGAGTGTATATCAGCAAACAGATTTTCGCTATGTCGTTTGGTTTTGGAGATCTGTGTGGCCCGGCTGGTGTAACGTTACCCCAGCCGGGCCACACAGATCTCTGAAACGCGCAGGCGACAAACTCTGACAAACTCTAGACATTATAGCGACCTACTCAAACAATCTATTTTTTACACTTTTTTTTGTGGCCAGGCTGGGGTCAGCCACACGCGGTAGATGTGCCGAGAATATGCTGCGTAGCTTCCCGAACGCTGCCCAGCCGAGTCAGATTCGTCGATTTACCTCTTCTGGAAGTTGGACCTACCATGCTGGACGAATTGCCCCAGGTACACATACTCGTCAACAACTTCCAGTGTAGAGCCTCCAACATTTACCCACCCCAGGGTACAACATAGGAGTTCGACATGATTTTTGTCTTCTCCATGTTCATATTAAGACCCAACTGTTGGGAAACCCTACAGAGGTCTTCGAGCATTGTGCCTAGGTCTTCCATGGTCTCAGCCATGACTACGATATCATCGGCGAAACGAAGGTGAGTCATGTACTCGCCGTTTATATTGATGCCAAGTCCTCTCCAGTCCAAAAGCTTAAATACAGCGCAGCTGTGAACAGTTTCGGCGATACAAACATGTTTGAAGTACTCAATTATCGTCGCAATCCACGTATTATTTAAGTTGATTAGCTTACATTATACAGGCCCTTTCTACAACGATATTGAAACGAGTCACCAAAAAAAGTTGTTCTTGCGATAGAAATAGCACAAACTCTCTTGTATCGTTTTTGCTGGTTGTACTTTGGATAAGTCTCGTGGACCCATTGGGAATTCATATAAGAAAATTTTAAAATTTTATGAACCCGGTGGGAAAATAAGAACAATAGAGTCGTGGACCTTTGGGGAAAACCCGATAAGATGTAGCACGCCTACGCCTTGCAGTAAAACAGATTTATCCTGTAGTTTTTTTTCGAGATCCGGCTAGCTCAGTTGCAACAACCTTGCAGCAGGTGTGCTCTGAAATTTATCTGATAAACTGCCACTTATCTATATCAGCAAACAGATTATCGCTATGACGTTCAGATTTTGAGATCCGTGTGGATCAGCTGGGGTAACGTTACCCCAGCTGAGCCACACATATCTCTGAAACGCGCAAACGACAAACTCTGGACATTACTGGTCTACTCAAACAATATATTTTCCAGTTTTTTTTCTGGTTCACTTGGGGACAGCGACATCTGAAACGCGCAAGCGACAAACTCTGGACATTACAGCGGCATACTCAAGAAATCTATTTTCCACAGATTTTTTTTTTGTGGTTCCAGCTACCCCTGACACGGTGTGGCTGACCCCAGCCGGGCCACAAAAAAAGTGTAAAAAATAGATTGTTTGAGTACCTAGGTCGCTATAATGTCTAGAGTTTGGCAGTTTATCGCCTGCGCGTTTCAGAGATCTGTGTGGCCCGGCTGGGGAATCTGGGGATACGTTACCCCAGCCGGGCCACACAGATCTCGAAAACGAAACGACCTAGTGAAAATCTGTTTGCTGATATAGATAGGCGGCAGTTTGTCGGACAAGTTTGAGTTTTCATCGGGCTCGCGTTTAAGGGGGCTGTGTGGCCGGGCTGGGGTAACGTTACCCCAGCCGGGCCACACAGATCTCCAACACCAAACGATATAGCGAAAATCTGTTTGCTGATATAGATAGGCGGCAGTTTGTCAGAGTTTGTCGGACAAGTTTCAGAATTTGTCGATCCACCATTTCAGAGCTCACGTGCAGCAATGTTGCTGTAACTGAGCTAGCTGGATCTCGAAAACAAAGCGACGTAGGGAAAAACTGTTTGCTGGAATAGTGAAGCGGTAGTTTGTCGAACAAATTCCACAGTTTGAGACATGCGCATTTCCGAGATATGTGTGGCCCGGCTGGAGAAACGTTACCCCAGCCGGGCCACCTGGATCTCGAAAACGAAACGACCTAGCAAAACGCTTTATGTGAAAAAAGTAAGTAGTGATAAACTTAAAGAATGTCTCCCAAAAATTGATTTAAAGTCCGTTAATTTGATGAGCTGTCCTATACAGATAAATAATAAAATATATACAGAAATTAACAACTGCTACAAGGAATCAGAGTATATACATCAAATAAAAAAATCCAAAAGAAATAAACACCCGTGGATCAATAAACGGGTCATAAAATTTTGTGAAAGGAAAAATGCATTGTTCGAGAAATGGTTGAAGGATACGAATGATAAAATTGTTGAAGTAGAATATAAAAAACAAAGAAATAAAACGCATAAAATTATAGAACGTAGCAGAAACAATTATTTTAGAAATAAACTATACTTGTGTAGTAACGATATAAAAAAAGTCTGGCAAATAATAAATGAAATAACAGGAAAAATCAAGAAATCGATTGATGATGCTATTATAAAAGCTTTCAGCGACATCGGCACAGACAACGATATAGCTAATATGTTTGCGGATAAATTCAAAGAGAACGTTCAAAATATACTTCCAAATTGTAATACAAAATTATTAAATAGTTCGTATATGAAACCTTTAGACAAATCAATGCTGTTTCCTTTGGCAAAAAAGAAAGAAATTCATAAAATTATAACGAATTTAAAATCAAACAAATCGCCTGGTATCGATAATATTCGATCCTTTGATATAAAACTAGCTGCTGATAATATCGTAGAAGCCATCACTAAACTTATAAATACAAGCTTAAAGACAGGAGTATATCCTGATGAACTCAAAACGGGTTTAGTGAGACCCATCTTCAAAGGTGGTAATTCACGAGACTGTTCAAATTATAGGCCCATCACAATGCTTCCTGTAGTCGATAAAATTGTAGAGAAATATATTTGTGACAACATTCATAGATTCTACAATCAAAACAACGTGCTATCTTCAAACCAGTATGGATTTCAACCTCAAAAAAGTACTTGAGCCTTACTATCTAAGTTCACAGATGACATAAATTCGTTTCTGGGTGATAAAAAACACGTCCTTGTCATTTTTATCGACTACAGTAAGGCATTTGATACCTTAAATCATCAAGTATTAATAGAAAAGCTGGGAAACACTGGGATCCGGGGTCAGGTTCTTGATTGGTGTAGAAATTACCTTACTGACAGATCGTATCAAGTAAAAGTAGGAACCTCCCTTAGTAATAAGGTAACTGTTACAGAAGGAACAGCACAAGGATCTGTGCTGGGTCCCCTTCATTACTTGGCTTATGTGAACGATGTGTGTAATGTAGTAGAGCATTGTAAAATTTATCTTTATGCTGACGACACCTGTCTAATTTCAGCAGACAGAGATCTTAAAACAGCAGAATATAAACTACAACTAGATTTCGACAACATTTGCAAATGGTCTCATGACGCTGGTCTTGTTCTAAACTGTAGCAAAACCAAATTACTTCACATTTGCTCGAGCTACTTTAAAACAGTAGGGTCTGCTGAGATATTAGCACATACTCATAACTGTTTTCACTCTTATAAAAGTAACTTAAAATGTAGTTGTCCACCATTGCAGATAGTAAATGAGCAAACATACCTAGGACTTACAATTGATCAGCGTTTCAACTGGGGACCACACATTGCCGATGTGTGTAATAAACTGCGTGCACTCATGGCTAAACTATATATCATAAAAGATAGGGTACCTTATGATATAAAACGTAACATGTACCTAGCGCTTGCCGAAAGTGTCATGTCTTACGGGATTACAAGCTATGGTCGCACTTTCCAAACTTACATAGACGATATTTACAAAATTCAAATAAGACTCTTAAAACTAATAGTACCACCTAAAATTAAAAATAAATTACAAAATGAAAATGAATTATTTAATCACTGTAATGTTTTACCCATACATCTCCTATACAAATTAATTATTTTGAAAGAACAATACTTCAGAAAGGAAATACAAAACGAAGAAATATTTACAAGATATCAAACAAGACGGTCCGAAAAAAAGTTTTTACAAAAACCTAGGTATACTAACTTTTACGGTAAAAGGAGATCAGATTTTATTGTACCAGAACTTATAAATAACTTACCTAAAGAAATAAAACAACAAATAAACCCAAAAAATATATCGTGCGTACTAAAAAAATATTTTCAAGAACAAATAAGCGATTCTTCCTAAAATTATCTCTAATATTTTGTATTTATTATTATTCAGGTGTTTAGTTATATACACTCTGCCGACTCTGTAGAGATGAAGGCGTGACTAGATTATGTATGAAATAGTGGAGCAGCCTGTATCGTGTCCGATCCCCTCCTTGCGCATCAATACCGGTCGGCCGGCCGGCGCATGCGGGTGCGCTGCACAAGTAGCTAGTGTGTATGCATAGGTATAAGATAGTCATAGGAGCTGTTTATGTGTGTTTACTGTTTAGTGTTAAGTAATCTTTTTGCTATCCACATAACTACAAGTGGCACTGGAACAAACCCGTTTTGGGGTTTATCAGTGCAATTTAATTTAATAAGTGTTTTTGTTTCGTAAATTTATGATAATAATAATAAAAAAAAAACTGCTTACTGACAAAGATAGGTGGTAGTTTGTCGATACATTCTTCAAAGATTCAGAGTTTATCGACGCCTCAACCCAAAGAACGAAAGAATTCTTTATTTGGATAAATAGTCTAGGAGCCTGGAGTTCCAATGTGCGAGGTTTCGTTATTTTTTATGTTTTATGTACTTACTTACAATAAGAAGTTAATGTAAAATAGTTAATTGAATTCAGTGATGAAACAGTAACCGTTAATATTTAAATTTATGTAAATCCTCGATGAGTGATTGATATTTTTTAAATGTATTATTTAAGCAACATTTGACATCTGGTCTCCTTGTCTATCTATATGAAGTAATGTACAGTCGCGTACAACTTTCGAGCCGAGTCGAGCCCGATGAAAACTCAAACTTGTCCGACAAACTTCGACAAACTGCCGCCTATCTATATCAGCAAACAGATTTTCACTAGGTCGTTTCATTTTCGAGATCTGTGTGGCTCGGCTGGGGTAACGTATCCCCAGCCGGGCCACACAGATCTCTGAAACGCGCAGGCGACAAACTCTGAAACTTGCCGACAAACTCTGACAAACTCTAGACATTATAGCGACATACTCAAACAAACTATTTTTCACACTTTTTTTTGTGGCCCGGCTGAGGTCAGTCACACCCTGACAAGAGTGCGCGTTTGGCGAAGCGAGTGACGAGTGTTCTATACACACGTGCACGCTCGCCGCTCGCTTCGTCAATTATACGAATGTGTAAATCCGGTATGAGTGAAAAATTCTCTCCGCTGCGCTTCGCCATATGTGCGCAAGAAACGCCCGAATTATCGGCCGAAATTTCACATTTTGCCAATTCCTGATAGACCTCCAGCGGGCCTAGCACGGCGCGTGGACTATAGAAGACAAAGTGACTAACCCTCGTCCCATCTCGCTTCATTGTTATATGAGAGAGCGAGAAGAAACATGTTATTTGTCTCTTGTCCCGTTTTGTCTACGGCCCGTGCTACGCCTGCAGATCCTTACCCAACTGTCTCGCTATTAGAAGTTTTGTCTCACGAAAATTAATGCAACTAGCTGATTACGATATTGTTAGGTTAATCCCAAGGAGAGACGATAACTCAGCATTCCACGCGGGTGCTCGGTCTATCGCGTTGCAGAGAAGAGAGCCAAGAGCGGTGCCTGGGGCTTATGACCCAGGTGCAGGTTTAAGTAGCTACTTTATAATGCATTAACATTCACCTTCACCACCCCGGCTCCTCTCTCTGCCTAACCATAATTAATAATTATTTAATACGATTCCGTAAGTGAAGAAACTTAAACGTAAACAAATGGTCACAGCACACAGCAGTTCACTGGTTTTCAAAACTCAATGCCCTAACCGTCAAACGTTCGAATCACGAAATCACAGATTAGAGAGAATATATCTCAAGCAGCAGACTAAGTTTCTGACTGCCAGCGCCACCCGCGGCGCCGGTGAGAACTAAAAGTTGCCATTTGCAAGTTCCCTAACAGACGGCCTTCCTGATTTCGGAATGACCCCATTCCGACCCGTCTCGGCCATTCGAACGTTAGACGTGTCCACACGATATCTTTTTATCACATACATAATTGTAACTGTCGTTCTAATCTAATTAAAATGAGACAATAAAGTAAAAGGTGAAAAATCTCAGAGGCTATTTAATTTTCTCCTACAAAATAATTCCCCAATCTAGACTTAAAGAAAAAATCGATATTAATAATCTAACTAAGCATGATTAACTCTCCTATCCTAATCTACACTATTATTATAAAGAGGAAAGATTTGTATGTATGCATGTAGTGAACAAACTCAAAAACTACTGGACCGATTTCAAATCTCTTTCACCATTAGAATACTACATTGATTGACCCTGATTAACATAGGCCACAAAACCATGTTTCCTACGGGAAAATACAAAACTGTCACGGGAAAACAAAAACAATGCGGGTGAAGCCGCGTAAAGTAAAGCTAGTTTTAGATGATTACGACAAAATAGTTTGTCCTTTCTTGGACATTATTATACGGTAGATAATACTAGTCATTACTGAGCATAGGTACATAATTATAAGACTGCCAATAATGAATTATTACAGAATTGTCATTGGTAGGTACTCCATGATTAAAATTATTTGATATCCTAAAATATTATTTTATATCGTCGAATCAGCGGAATATAATTATCAAAATAGCATGACAAATCCCTCTATCCAATGAACCAGAGTCGACTGTTTCTCTGCCAATATTTATCCGAAACCACCCATTCTGGACATCCCCTAGCTGACAAGAAAAAAATGGGCGCAAGAAACCTATTAGCTCTAGCAGGAATGTACAGGCATATACAAAACACCATGTCGATACCATACACAGCAACATTTGTATAGGCAAATAAATAGTTACATATATTATAACGAATAATATCTACATATTAACACAAGGCATTAGCATCACTCAAATAATCGTTGAGTTCATAATAAGTAACCATTATAATAGTTTTTTTTTTAATTGTTGGAAGGGTAAGTTTACCTTTATCCCTTATACTTAAATGGGATTTTTTTGGAAATTGGTATCAAATGTATTATAATATTTTATAAACATAAATCAAATTTTCATAAATTCACTGTCCCTGCTCGTAAATTATAAATAGCGCGAACCGCTCTTTTTGAAGTATAAAAATACCCTCTATACTAGCAGACGATCCCCATAGTGGTATTCCACGACATGACACTGTGAAAACAACCAAAGTAAATCAATCTTGCCGTTTCATCATCTAAGTCTGTTTGCCAAGGACTCAATATGTGGATCCCACTGCAATCTAGATTCTAGTACAAAATATAGTGAAATCGATGCATTCACCAATTTTGATTATTCATTTACACAATAGTATCTACTATTTTTGAATAAATAAGACTCAATAAATCTAATTGCTTCTTCAGAAACTCCATAATGCTTGAGTTTATATAAAAGTTTGGTTGGACCAACGTAGTCAAAACCCTTTGATAGGTCACAAAATATACCAATTAATACATCTTGTTTACACTACCAAGCAGCAAAATTGTTTTCAAGAGCTGCAACTCCAGCATCTGTAGTGCAACGACCTTCGGCAATGCCAAATTGGTTCATATGTAAAATGTGTGTTACTTGAGAAATGATCAATTCACTGATTACATTTTTTTTATTTTTCCTAAGAGCTGGTAGAATCGAAATCGATCGATAATTTAAAGAATCATTTTCATTTCACCCAAATAGGGGTATTAACTTGCCATTCTTCACGAGATCGGGGAAGGCATCTTCATCGAAACCCTTTTTTGAATATAAAAGCAAGTTGTGGGGCAAGTTCTTTTAGTGCAGATTCAATTATATTGGTCGAAATACCCCTAAGGTCTTCAGTTTTTTTTTTCTAAAAAATATTTTCATAGCAGTGTAAGCATCAGCGTGACAAAAATGAAAATATTGGTTCACCCCTTCTACACTTTGTCCCAAAAGAGCTACAGCCTCATTGGGACACGAGTTCAGACTACTTGTAGTTTCTATGAGTACTTATATATGAGAAAGTCCTGAAACGCGTTGGTAACTGCATTGTCTGATTTAATCGTTTATTGTTATTGATTACTAATGAGAAAGAATTCACAGTGCTTTTGGGTCTACCCGTCTCTCGGTTATAATGACGTTCCAGGTGGTTTTTATTTTAGTTTTACATAAACTGATTTTACTTATGTATACATAGGTATTTTACTTATGTAAATAGCTTTTGTGGACATGCACACTTATAATTTCTGACAAAATTCACGAAGAAGGGCTCATTGGTGGCTACTTTTAATAATTATTATTTAAAAAAAACTTTTTTTTTAATACATGCTTTTAGTACTCATCAATAAGAATCAAACGAGCCCAAACTCGATGCGGTTGTGTCGTTTTATTGCGTTATTCCTATGTCATCATAATATTGCACTGTCACGCGTTATACAAATACGCGTACAAAACTTCAGCACAATCGGAAACCGGGAAACGGGTCAAATCCAACTTGTAAGATTTTAATACAGACACCGGGACAGGTGAAATTAAATAAAAATAAAAATCTGCAATGAGTATAATTCAAATATATATTTTCTACGACTTTTATATACTAGGTATACCTGGCGGAGCCCAATCACACATTTTTTTCATTTTCGACTTTGATTACTTTTTTTTGATAAATCATTGCATTCATCTTTAACTACATGAAATAACTTATTATACAGATTATTGGCGTTCATCTCCCTGAATGCCAAATTTGTAGTTTAACTTATAACATTTCTTGTGAATTCCTTTATGCCGCGTTTATTTCTTTTTTATAGGTCTACAAATAATCTCACGTATAAAACAAATACCTACTCGCTATGATGGTGCTCATTCGAGGCTAGTCGTCCGCTATGATCAGAGTTAATACAATTTCTACTTAACTTATACATTACAATTACAGAAGATGCTGTCTACGCAAGTATCAGATGCTTCTGTAATTCGGGTTGGTTTTTGAATTACATAGTTCATGTTAAATGATTTGAATAAGTAAATGACTCTACTAGATAGTACTTCATAGAACTATTAATTGACGAAAAAAATCAATAAGTAAAAGCAGAAGGGAAATATCAAGTAAAATTCTCACAATTAAATTTTAAAAAAGGATCTAGATATTTGTGATTCCTTTAAAATATTTATATTAAAATCCCCACAAACAAGATTTTTAATTTTTTTTTTGCATATTATTCTTAAGGCATCTTCCAAAGCGGACTCCAACTCTGAATAATTTCCAGAGGGGGGATCTGTACACACAAATTATATTGGAATGATCAAGTACACATGAGGTAACTCAATAGTTCGTTCAGCAGAGATTACGACAACTATGTCTTTTCCTTATTCTCCCCTGTCAAGATTAAAATAAAAAGAGAACACCGTGACGTGACGATAATAAAATAAAATTAGATCAATATAACTTAAAAATTGGTGCGACAATCCCCACGCAATGACCATTAAGATTTATAACCACATACCATTACTGAGAAATACAAGAAACAAAACAATTTAATGCACTTTTAATGAAGTAGGTACCTCTGTGACAAATGTTATTACTTACAACTTAGACGATTTTTTAAGGATAAATTTATTTTGAATTTTATAATTTATGTTAAACAAGAATTCATATTTAATGTGATGTATTGTTCTATATTTTAATGAAATTATATTTTAATGGAATGACACTATAATAAAATGAAATTTCCAATAATTGTATATTTTCATGAAATTATATAATACTTTTTTTTCTCATAATTATAAAATAAATTAAAATTAGGATTAGGTACTTATCATTAAAAAGTACAATAATTAAATAATGTATGCCATCCTCAACAAATTGCTATGCCCTTGCAAGGTCGTCACATATCCATGTACCTAAGTAACCATTTGTACTCAAAATACCTAAATGCATTATGTGCTTTGCAATTAAATATTTGCAAATAAATGCATTATGTGCTTTGCTATTATTATTTAATTGGATGTCATTTTGCAAAATTTATATGGGATCCATTTCCGATTGCAAATTTTTTTAGTGAACGAACTCATAATCTTATCTAAACTATCAACTCATACTCATACTCACTCTGTAATACAAAGTAAATCTTTTTAAAGTAAGTCTTTACCAGAAAATCTTTAAATATATTTTGATGGACAATCCCTAAATATCGATGCTTATTTTTGGTCAATACCCGGCCAGAGATTACCTCTATTGTCTGATTATCAAATTTAGATTACTTGGAACTTGTTTCAAGACATCATGTTGCTCAATAAAAGCATTGTCAACGTGAGATTTAATAGCCAAGTTCTTGGCTAAGCTATATTTTATAGCCATGGTTTTTTTTAAAGAACATTGATAAATATAATCTATCTTCTTTCAAATAAGCTTTGTCTCGGACACATGTCAGTTTATTAAAATCAATAGCATGGATTTTTTCCGAATAATTTGTCATTAAATCTAATATCAAATTAAGTTTATACCTAATAACTAGATGTCGCGTGTGTGCCGCGGGGTGCGCGCACCCCGCGGTGGTGGACCCCCCACTTTAGCTTTTGTAATCAAAAGGTTATCGGTTGCGAGTAGGTGCAAAAATGAATTTTTTTTGTC
Source organism: Schoenobius gigantellus (assembly GCA_963935595.1). Lineage (NCBI taxonomy): Eukaryota > Metazoa > Arthropoda > Insecta > Lepidoptera > Crambidae > Schoenobius > Schoenobius gigantellus. The sequence goes on along the minus strand of OZ012553.1, from coordinate 21,668,200 downwards.
GAAGTTATAAAATTTGCCTAAAAAAGGTGTTCGAATATTCAAAAAACTGGAAAAGATACGTTTTTCTCTGAATGCTCTTTCATTTGATACCCATATTACGTGGGTGGCAAAAGAAAATCGATCGGCCAATTCGGAGCGGCGGCCATATTGAATTTGGAGTAATGTCATTGACTGTGTCGTTTTTTACACTCAAAGTCCATTTTTTTGATATCTATATTGCGTGGGTGGCAAAAGAAAATCGATCTGTCATTTCGAAGCGGTGGCAACACTGAATCATCATGTGGACGCGTGTGTGCCGCGAGGTGCACGCACCTCGCGGTGGTGTGGTCCTCACATCGCTTTTGTAATAAAAAAAAGTTTTCAGTTGTGATTTGGTGCAAAAATGTATCTTTTTTGAGGTTGATTTAAAATTTGCCAATGAAAGGTGTTCGATTAACCAAAAAGCTGGAAAGGTTATGTTCTACTCTATAAACATTTTTATTTGGAAGCCATGTCCATGTTCCGTGTGTGCCGCGGGGAGCAAGCACCCCGCGGTGGAGTGGTCCACTTAATGTGTTTCTAAGCGAAAGGTTTTCAGTTGCGAGTCGGTGCAAAAAAATTTTCGTTTTTTGAAGATACATAAAATTTGCCTAAAAATGTGTTCGATTATTCAAAAAATTGGAAAGGTTACGTTCTACTTTGAAAATTCTTTCATTTGATACCCATATTACATAGGTGGCAAAAGAAAAGCGATCCGCCATTTTGGAGCGGCGGCCATATTGAATTTGGAGCAACGTCACTTACTAAATCGTATTCTACACTTAAAATCCCACATGTCCAGCACATCTGCAACGGGGAGATCAATTCGGGTCAATTCGGCTCTACGAAAAAATTCAAACCTCCTTGGCGGCCAGTGTTGCCAGTTGCGGAAAATAAAAATACCAGAAAGTCATAGAGGCCCCGACGCTCTATAGGCGCATGGGGTTGAAAATCGCGAAAAGTCATTATTTCGATTTTCGACTATTCGGGCCTCCAGAGGAAAAACTACCAAAAACGGTAGAAAATTTTTCACACCTGGCAACACTTCGCGCCGAGTTCTAACCCCGCCTAGAACATTTCATCCCACTCCGAAGCCGCCATCTTGGCGAAAATGCGGTTCGAAAATGTCAAAAATTTGAGCGTTCCAAGATGGCCGCCGGCGCCGCCGCCATTTTGTTTTTCGCCAATCGGCTACCATAATCAAAAATTCGAGGACGCGTTTAAGGGAATTCATCCAAAAAATCAGCCGAAATCCCGGAAATCACGCGCGTCTTCGATCGCAAACACGGGGCGAAACGGGTTTTTCGATCCAAGATGGCGGCGCGGCCATTTTGTTTTTTCACATTTCGACAGAAGCACCCCATCCCCGGGGGCGAAACGATCACGCGTACCAAAAACCAGCGCGATCGGAGTAGCTTTGGAAATTTTGACATTTCGCGCCGGCGGCCATCTTGGATTTTTCAAATTTCGAATATCGAATCCTGTGTCTTTTAATCAGTAGTCCATCTCTTTCTAACATCCCAACACCCAAAAGTAATCGCAAATGTCCCAAAAATAACCCTAATCAGTCAGTGAGTGAGTGGTAATCCAGCTTTATATATTAAGTTTAAGTTTATACCTAATAATATTTTTATTTTGTGTTAAATAATTTATGATACGGAAGGGAAAACACTCTACGTGCAATATCATGGAAATGTGAGCCAGGCATAAAATAATTTACTTAATCCCAATTTATTATTCAATAGCTGGCTTTTACCTTTGTCAATATCATCACAAAAAATATTGCTTTTTTTTTTGCTTCGACAGTGACCTCTCTGAGTATTAAAACTTTATTGGTCATTGACTAGTGGTTGACAGACATTGTTTTTAATATGGGCGGAGGATGTATGATGGGTGCATTGTTACTGCTTTCTGACACTACATTCTGCTATTGAATCATTCCCACTTGAGGCCAAAAATTGTTTGTCAAGCAAAGATTGATAGTGGTCCTCGTTATGCTAACAGAGTGTGCCTAAAGCAATAGACTGGATGTGCATTTTAATATCATTTTGTGCAGCGTGATAGTTTTCATAAGTAGCTGAGAATGAATGGTGTAAATTATTTACGCTATTATTGATGTGTTCAATGTTCCTATCATACATACTCCTGCTGTGCCTCAATTTGCTTTTACAAGCGTCATCATATGTATTGTATCTATTATGTGATGTGATGTGATTGAGTGCTGCAGCTGATGTCGCTCCTCAAGTGCTTCTTTATATTTTGTCATCATACTCGCAGAGTTCACACATCGACCGAGTTCGTAGATAAATGAATATAACTTTGAGTGAATACTTGTACAGACTTATGTGCACACAAAAAGACAATATTATTAAAATACAAAGTTTGAATATATGTTATTATTATTTAACATAATTATATATTGTATAGTTTATATTATTTACGAGTATTTGGATATTATAAGACAGTTTAGTTCACATGTATTGTAAGTACCGCTTGAGCTCCGGCCTACCTTTCACATAAAATATGAGCACCGTTTGCTCTTCGGCATCCTTCACATATACATGATGACATTACTTGCATTTACATTGACCACATAGTTAGTTCACATGTATTGTGAGCACCGCTTGAGCACCATTTGCTCTTCGGCATCATTCACATATACATGATTACATTACCTGCATTTACATTGACCACACAATTAGTTCACATGTATTGTGAGCACCGCTTGAGCACCGTTTGCTCTTCGGCATCCTTCACATATACATGATTATATCACCTGTATTTGCATTGATCAAACAAAACAATATCTGCTATATCTAGATATATTAAGGTGAGAACCGCTTGTGTTTCGACATCCCTTTCACAATTATGTGAGCATCGCTTGCACTTCGGTTCGGTATACCTATTCACATATACATAATTAGGTATATCACCTGCATTTACTTTGATCACACAAACAATATTTTCCATATCTAGATATATTGAGGTGAGAAGCGCTTGTGCTTCGGCATCCCTTTCACGACTATGTGAGCACCGCTTGCACTTCGCTATACCTTTTGCCTCTATTAATTATTCTTTAATATCGCATACATGTACAAGGTACTTATGGTGATCCTTTCCTTAATAATAATTAAGGAGAGGCGTAGTTCTTATTTCAAATTATTTATGTTTTATCAATCTCCTATTATATATTTCCATTTCTATATAACTTATCCTGTAATACAAGTAATGGTAAGGAATTTGGTGGAGGATTCTTTGGAATGTCATTGTCTATAAAATTGGTTGGGTCAATACACAAATCAGCTAAGTAATTAATCAATTGTTATTTTGGGCAGTTGTCATTAGTCTTAATCTAAATCTCATCACTGCTACTTTCCGTGGCTTCATCACTTTCACTATCAACATTAATTTCATTAAATGTAATCCACTGTTTGAGCTGATCACTCAGCTGAATATATGCTTTTATAAGTACGTTTTCTGAAACCTGGTATACTAGTAATCTCGTATCTGTAATTATTCAAGATTGTTGTAAATTGAAATGGACCTTGATACTTTTGATCTAGTTTTCATACTTTTTTCATCAGTGGGTAAACAGTGATTTGGTGTCATGACTAGGTTACCTTTAGTTAAAAACTTTGTTGGGGATCCACACATAGTAAGTTCACGGCTTGCATGAATTTCACATAACAGTAGATATAAACATCTATATCACAACATTATTTAAATTTTACAGATCTAATCATGCATAAATTTTATAAGTAAACCGTAAAAGAAAATAATTGCTGAAAGTAACCGAGGAAACACCCTGACTCCAAGGCCCCATACAACCCTTTGGAGATTATGGGTGTGAGTGCATGTATATTGTAATCATAAGAGAGCCAAAAATAAACCATACGTGGAATTCATACAAAACATGCGTTATTTTTGTATGAAAATTTGTAGTAGTATGTATTAACTTCTTCTTTTAATTTGTATGTATTTATTAACTAGGTAAGTATAGGAAATAAATTATATTTTATTAATATAGACTTGCATTAAAAAATTATCTATTCATTATGCATGTTTATGGTTATCTGTATGTTTCTGTAGTCAGTCACTACCATCACAAAGTTTTTTCACCCAATGGTTTTCTATAAGATATTGCGTAGTACGGAAAAGACCACTTTTTCTTGCATTCAACATGGAACCTCTTGGCCTTCATCTCACCTGAAGGTAGGTGATGAAAATACCGAAGGAGGAAGCAAACTTCACCTGAACTCCTCAGCAATTGAGGGACTGGCTATCTTACCTCTAGTTATCGAAACACAGCAATACTATTAACATCGCCATTATGGCGGCAAACTTGGTGAGACGGTGGTAGCTAGCCAGGCGGGCTCAGAAGAAGCCCTACCACCAACCAAACTGAGCACAAAAAATTCTGCCCCTATGAGGAATCGAACCCCAGACCTCCCGATCAACACCCGGCGGTCTCAACCACTAGACCATGGAGGCGGCGAATTATTCCGTTTAAGATATCAATTTAAATTACTATCACTATAACTACGCTTAGTTTACATAAAGTTGTTTACATAAAGTTGAGTTGATATTACTGATTCTTATATTTAAATAGGGTGGATATAATAAATTATTTTGAACTGTAATTATAAAAATCATTAAGATCATATGAGTATTTCTCAGAAAGCCAATATTTTAATTTTCTTATGTATAGAATACACCTTTGCATTTTTTTTAAATATCAAATTATATCAATAATATATTTTATAGCCATAATGCCTAGCAATGGGCTGCCCAATGCCCATATATCAGTACATTATAAATATATGTATGCGTTCCTACAAAAACAAACTGTAACCTAAACCTATTATTAAAAGAGTGGAATAGAAATTCATACATGGGTATAGCTGTCATTTCGACTGGTTCGATCATGATCAAACAACAAAATGTTCTTATCATAAAAGTTGGTGATATGAGGGTAGATAGGTAATGAATAGGCAGGTAATAATAAATACCTAGTAGGTAATAAAAGTTGTCAGTATAATCAGTCCCAAAAGTTATGTATGTACTATGTACACAGGCAGGTAAACAATATGTGATTCAAATGGCGTATGGGAATTGTTCTGCTATGTCATTATGATTAAATACACTAATAATAGTGTTTTACTTTATCATTATTATTTGCAATTGCTGACTTACCGATGGGCGTTGATTAACTCACTTGTCACTTCTGATTGTTAGGTTAATCCCAAGGAGAGACGATAACTTAGCATTCCACGCGGGTGCTCGGTCTATCGCGTTGCAGAGAAGAGAGCCAAGAGCGGTGCCTGGGGCTTATGACCCAGGTGCAGGTTTAAGTAGCTACTTTATAATGCATTAACATTCACCTTCACCACCCCGGCTCCTCTCTCTGCCTAACCATAATTAATAATTATTTAATACGATTCCGTAAGTGAAGAAACTTAAACGTAAACAAATGGTCACAGCACTCACAGCAGTTCACTGGTTTTCAAAACTCAATGCCCTAACCGTCAAACGTTCGAATCACGAAATCACAGATTAGAGAGAATATATCTCAAGCAGCAGACTAAGTTTCTGACTGCCAGCGCCACCCGCGGCGCCGGTGAGAACTAAAAGTTGCCATTTGCAAGTTCCCTAACAATATGATCAGATGGCATTTTGTTTTTGAGTTAATGAAACACACTTCGATACATGCTAAAAGAGTTTAATGTTTATTAACATGTCAAATGATATAAATAAAATATAGTTTATTTTTTATTTTAAACATATCAAGTAACGTACTTTAAGAATAGGTAAATATAATTTTTCTGCACTTCTGTATGACTACACTAATTCATATGGGACAGAACAGAACCTAGAGAGAAATGCTTATCTATTAAGTATTAATTATATTTCCGAATTTGCTGTTAACATTTTTTCAAAAACGTAAATGAATTATTAAATGTAAGTAACTAATTTCTGCGATATTTAATCGAAATTACATCCTTCCCAGTTAAAAATATACATAAAAATAATTTTCACAATTTTGTTGTCTGTTTCAGTAACTACTTTTGGTGTTTCTCGCATATAAGTATGATTTTTAAAAATATAATTTAATTCGTCCGTATGGTGAATTGGGAACCGATTTACAATACAACGTTTTAATGAAATTGCGCAAGCCTGAAATCAGTTTGTTCAGGATCGAGAATAGAATCGACTAACAAAAAATCGAGTAATAAAAAAATGGGTTAGATTTTATAAAAAGATTTCAACCACACCGACGGCTTTTTAACAAATTCTATCGTCTTTACCTCTTATTGGCGGCGCATGCGCGGCGGCAACTTGTACTTGCAAGCGCACGACGAATGTTTTAAATTTGAAAGATATGCAACAATTCAAAAGTTTATACAATTCTTTTATAATAGAAATAAGTCTAAGGTTTCATGTTATTTTAATAACACGTTGTAATGTGTCGCCGCTCCCTTTCTTGCCGTGGATGTCATAAAAGGTGCATAAGGGAGTCATCACCACAGCTTAAACAAGTTTATTTTTTAGTTACTAAAAAGCTTTTGTGTGCTTGTTCAGACAAGCAAACTGAACAACTTTCACTATGGGACCATCTTTCAACATTCACTGAACATATAGATGTATGGAACAGCTGATACTTTTTTGCGATTTCAGTTGGTCCCATAGTGAAAGTTGTTCACTTTGCTTGTCTGAACAAGCACACAAATTATTTTAGTAACTAAAAAAAACCTTGTATACGGCCCCACATAGGGGCTCGAGCCTACCCTAAAGTTGGATTCTGCGATCTGAGGCCCCATTTTTGAATCATTCGTTTAGCGTCGAGCGCTCGTCAAGCGACTTCTGTGATCGATTTCTACTGATATTCGTGTTTTCGTCATAATGTTCTATAGATTTTTTTATCGCAAAAGAAATTTATAAGAATCCAGCATAGACGACGCTCGATGCCACACGAATGATTCAAAAATAGGGCCCGTGTTCGGCAGAGGGTTGCCGCAAGCGATATACGCGCAAGTACGCTACGTACGCTCACACGCAGATATCATTACAGCTCATATCAGACTTAAGGCTCATATACGTCCCCCCCGAGGGGCTCAAGCCCATGTTAGGGTGATTGTGCCTTAGTCAATCACGCTGGCCCAGTGCGGATTGGTCGAATTCACAAAAACCATTGAATTTCGTCGCAGATGTATGCACGTTGCCTCACGATGTTTTCCTTCACCATAGGAGCGTCGGATAAATGTACTACATATGAATTTCGAAAAACGCATAACATATTGATACACGGCAGGATCGAGTCGCGGACCTCTCGATTAGAACGCCAATGCCGAGTCCTCAGCACCACCACCACCAGATGACGTTCATAAGAGAGTAACCTCTGCGAAAAGATGGAAAACTCGAAACATAAACAGTCCGGCCAGTGTGATGTACCTATACGTAGGTGGAGGCGTCAATACGACAATAAAAAAAAACGCTTAAGTATACAAGATTATTTTTTAGTTAAGTACCTACTAAAAAAATTTGTGTGCTTGTTCAGACAAGCAAATTGAACAACTTTCACTATGGGAGCAACTTTGACATCTAGGTTCAGTGAATGTTGAACATTTGTATGGAACAGCTGATTTTTTTGCGATTTCAAAGTTGGTCCCATAGTGAAAGTTGTTCAGTTTGCTTGTCTGAACAAACACACGAATTTTTTTTAGTAACTAAAAAATAAACTTGTATATAATAATCTTAGTTCCTAACTACGTATTACACTCAGCGGCACGGAATGTGGCCCAAACAGAAACAAAGCGATAGCGGGTTAACATGATATTATGAAAGACAATATCTAAATGGAGGTAATGAAAATGAATGTTTTTGTTAATTTTAGGGGGAAGATATGAAAAAAAAATCGTTCATTAAATTATAATGGTGCCTAAACGTCATTTCGTAAGTGAAACGTAAACAAGACGGTAAGTTAAAATTCGATTTTAAAAGTGTATTGCATTTAATTATTATTGTTTTATTTTTTATCAATTTGTAATCATTTTTGCTTACAGAATCGATAAAAAAATGCCTCTTACTTCAGCCCAAGTCGCTCAAGCTGTGTTGCTTCGAAGTCAGAGTAGAATTCAACGGGAAATCTCAGAAATTTTAAACATATTTGCGAACAACACTAATACGCTTTGAAAAGGTATGACCAGACCGGTCTGTACACGCGGAGACCAGGAAGTGGTGGAGTCAGGTGCACAACTGAGCGTGATGACAGGTTTATTACTCTCGCCTTTCTGAGAAATCGGTTCCTCACTGCAGTGGAAATACGCCAGCAATTACAAACGGCAAGGGGGATCGACGCAAGTGAGCGAACCATAAGAAAGAGAATGGAGGAACGTGACCTGCATGCTTGCAGGCCAGCTCGAGGACCAGAACTGCTCCGGCACCATCACGTAGCTCGACTACGGTTTGCTAGGGACCAACTGGTCTCATGAGCATTGGAGTAAAGTTCTGTGGACTTATGAATGCAGACTGGCCTTAAGAGCTCCAGATGGCCGTGAAAGTGTGTGGAGAAGGCCCGGTGAGCGGTTTCTTCCCATCACCACCAAGCAAACCATAAGCTTTCACGGTGGGTCTGTTATGGTATGGGGAGGAGTAAGTTCAGACGCACGTACAGAGTTGGTGATTGTTGAGGGCCGCCTTACATCAACACGATACGTTGAAGAGGTCCTTCAGGATCATGTTCTGTCATACGTGGAGTTCATCGGTACCGAAGAATTTCGGCTCATGAACGATAATGCCCGACCTCACACAGCTCGTAGCGTGGATGATTATCTTTCGGAGGTTGGTATTATGAAATTACAGTGGCCAGCAAGAAGCCCAGACATGATCCAATAGAACATGTCTGGGACATGTTAAAACAAACCACACCTCCACAGACTCTGCAGGAATTAAAAGCTGCTGTAATGGTTGCTTGGGAAGAAATACCCCAAGTTAATATAAAAAACATCATCCACAGCATGCCTGATCGGATGCAGGCAGTCATTAGACCCAGGGGTGGAAATACCCGTTATTAATTTTATGTAAGACTAGCTGTGCCCGCGAACTACGTTTCGCCATCAAAATACTTAACACAGTGTTTAGTTTTTCCTCCATTTTATTCCATAATGATTCAACTTTATTCTGCCTTTCTTGAGCATCGGCCATTTCGAAATTAGGACAATTTTCGTAGGTTCGTAATGCTCTTTTTCTAACAGTTCACAAAATTAAATACATTACATATTACTATAAACACTAAGTATAATTATTGTTTTAGAGACATTATTGATATTCATAAATTCTTCTTCAGTAGAAAGAACTACATAGTTGCAAGAATAATCTTTATCGTATTCATGTTTCGAATTAAAATAAACAATTGTTAATAAATTAGAACTGTATACGAATAAAGTTTAGATTTTTATAATGGGTGTTGGTAACACCAACAAAATATTTTTTTTGGATATGACAACTTGGCCAATTTTGTGGTACAGTAAGCTCCTTGTCAAGCTATACTGTTTGACCTTTGAACCGTTCTTATGTCGCTCGTAATACTGGCGGTTTTCGTAGAGTTAATGTATAGCATGAATGGGTTACTGTACAAATACGTTTTCCGTATTCGATATCCGATCACGGAATACAGAAACGGAGTTTCGTGAACGTAGCGCAGACGTTCGTTTCTTCTCATTCGGGATTTCTATCATTCTACCTAAACGTACGTACAGAACGTGTTCCGTTCGTAATAAAAACGAACGTGTGCGGCAGTCAATGAGTATTTTGTATAGATTTGATGCATTCGGATGCCCGCATTCAGAAAACGAATGCGAAAAAACGTATTTATGCGGTTAGCCTTAAAATGTATTGAGACTTCCGTTTTTGTACTGTAACGTATATTGTGCGATATAGTGTTGCTGGCATAGTTCGGTTAGCAAACTCGCCGTGATGACTAACATCCAACACACAAACTTGGAGTTATCGTTAGTTAGTTCACGATCGTTGCATTATCACGGTCTCGAAGGACACTAAACACAGGTAACATCTAACATCGAACATCCAATAGGCCCCGAAGCGGTTCTCAAACTTTTTTGGTGACGGAACCCTTTTGGAAAGCGAAATACTTGACGGAACCCTAAAATAAAACAATAAGTTTTTAAAAGTGTATTCTTTATTAATAAGCATAATAAAAGTACGACCAGAGAGGGTGTTTTGATTTTTCTAAATTATTGCGGAACCCTTATAGGGGTATTGTGGAACCCTAGGGTTCCGCGGAACACACTTAGAGCATGGCTGCTCTAGGTACCCTTCAGGGCCTACTTTCATTTAATACCCCTATTGCTGGGTTTGAAAAGCAACTGTTATCCGTCTTTTTTGAGCGGCGGCCATGTTGAATTTACGTCAATGTTGCTACGTTCATAGTGCTCTACTGATCAAGGCCTTTCATTTTATACCCATTTTGCTGGGCTTAGAAACGAACTTTTATCAGTTTTTTTTTAACAGCGGCATATTGCATTTTGTGCTATTTTCCTAGGTTCATTAGTGCTCTACTCTTCAAGGCCTTTCATTTGATACCTATATTGCTAGGTTTGGAAACGAACTTTTATCCACCTTTTTTGAGCGGTGGCCATGTCGAATTTACGTCAATATTCCTAGGTCTAGCTCTACTCTTGAAGACCTTTCATTTGATACCTATATTGCTAGATTAAAAAACGAACTTTTATCCACCTTTATTGAGCGGCGGCCATGTTGAATTTATTTATGTGTTGCTAGGTTCATAGTGCTCTACTCATCAAGGCCTTTCATTTGAGATCCATATTCCTGGGTTTGGAAACGAACTATTATCCATTTTTTGAGCGGCGGCCATGTTGAATTTATAGCAATTTTCCTAAGTTCATAATGCTCTACTCTTTCAGGCTTTTCATTTGATACCCATAGTGCTAGGTTTGGAAACGAACTTTTATCCTTTTTTTTGAGCGGCGGCCATGTTGAATTTAGGTCGATTTTGCTAGGTTCCTAATGCTCTACTCTTCAAGGCCTTTCATTTGATACCCATATTGCTAGGTTTAGAAACGAAGTTTTATCTATCTTTTTTGAGCGGCGGCCATGTTTAATTTATGTCAATGTTGCTAGGTTCATAGTGCTCTACTTATCAAAGCCTTTTATTTGATACCCATATTGCTGGGTTTGAAAACGAACTTTTATCCATTTTTTGAGCAGCGGCCATGTTTAATTTAGGGCAATTTTCCTTAGTTCATAATGCTCTACTCTTTTAGGCCTTTCAGTTGATACCCATATTGCTAGGTTTGGAAACGAACTATTATTCTTCTTTTTAGAGCGGCGGCTATGTTGAATTTATGTCAATGTTGCTAAGTTAATAGTGCTCTACTCATCAGGGCCTTTCATTTGATACCCATATTGCTGGGTTTGAAAACGAACTTTTATCCTTTTTTTTTGAGCGGCGATCATGTTGAATTTAGCTCGATTTTCCTAGGTACCTAATGCTCTACTCTTCAAGGCCTTTCGTTTGATACCCATATTGCTAGGCTTGGAAACTAACTTTTATCCACCTTTTTTGAGCAGCGGCCATGTTAAATTTATGTCAATGTTGCTAGGTTCATAGTGCTCTACTCTTCAAGGCCTTTCATTTGATACTCATTGTGCGAGGTTTGGAAACTAACTTTATTCCACCTTTTTTGAGCGGAGGCCATGTTGAATTTATGTCAATATTGCTAGGTTCATAGTGCTCTACTCATCAATGCCTTTCATTTGAGAAACTAACTTTATTCCACCTTTTTTGAGCGGAGGCCATGTTGAATTTATGTCAATATTGCTAGGTTCATAGTGCTCTACTCATCAATGCCTTTCATTTGATACCCATACTGCTAGGTTTGGAAACTAACTTTTATTCACCTTTTTTGAGCGGCGGCCATGTTGAATTTATGTCAATGTTGCTAGGTTCATATTGCTCTACTCATCAATGCCTTTCATTTGATACCCATATTGCTGGGTTTGGAAACGAACTTTTATCCGTTTTATTTGAGCGGCGGCCATGTTGAATTTAGGGCGATTTTCCTATGTTCATATAGTACTCTACTCATCAAGGCCTTTCATTTGATATGCATATCACTGGGTTTGGAAACGAACTTTATCGGCAGTCATGTCAAATTAAGTCAACGTGGCTAGGTTCAATGTGTTCTACTCTTTAGGTTCTTCGTTCGATATCCATGTTCCTTGGGTGGATCCAAAAAAATGTGATCCGTCATTTTAGACATTAGGATCAAGAGTCCCGTCCCGTCCCTCTACGCGTAACCCAGAACATTGCAGTCAGATATTTTTTTAAATTATCAATATTAATCTATTACTTTTAATAGTTTTAAATGGATGAAAGAGTTTGATTCCTTAGTCCTAATGTAAAAACATATAACACCTTTCAAAATACCTTGAAAAGAGTATCTTCATTTTTCAACATTTCAAATATTTCAAAAATTGTACCGATTTTGTGAAAATTAGTCAAGAATTAAACCAATCTACAAATTTTATGGTCACACGATAAGTATTATCATAAAAAATGCTTTATACATTGGTTGTATGGCTTGATCTTTTTGCCTTACCACCACGGTACGACATAAGAAAAAGACAATTTGGTTGGCGAAATCCAGTTGGGCACAGCCATTAACAGAAGATATTAAATTTTATTTGTACTATGTGGAACACTTCATTCCTGCCTTTCAATTTTCGAAATCCAATTACTTAAGATCAGGCTGTATGGCGTAGTTCCATTGCCTTTCCTTCGTGGAAGAAAATAACTTCTCTCTGTACTATGTGACAGACTTGTCAAAATAATTTCACGTGCGCCATGTTGTTTTTCTACCTAAAGTCAATTCGAAAATTTTATATGGTATTTTTTCACTAAAAATAAAAAGTGAATTTAAACAAACGAAATTATGCCTAAATGTTCTTCCGGAAAATTCTAAGCATTGTGGTGTAAGCCATATCAAATTCGGTCCACTAGTTTCGGAGATCTTTCCGGACAAACAGACAAACAAACAAACAAACAAACAAACAAACAAACAAACAAACAATTTTTTTAAAAACTATTTTATCGTGTTCTGCTAATGATTTTAACACATTCAATGCCACCGACACGCCTGGCGTGTTCAAGCAAACCTACATCGCTATGCCACGAACACGCCACGCGTGTTCTGAATGTATTGAAAATATTTCATAAACTAGACCAGATTTCTTGTTCAAATTATTTGTGCATAATTTTTACGAGTAAGGCTATGTCATCTTAAAGTGGCCACTTAAAAAAACTAGTTTTTCTATTTTATGAAAAAAATGTATTTTGTAGTGCCGAGAACACGCTAGGCGTGTTCACTTATAAAATATACCCTTAGGTTCTCAAACTTTTTTTTGCTAAAAGGTTGTAAGAGGTTTGGCTAAAGTTGGCGGCGGCGGCGTTTTGAAGTTGAGCGGCCAGCAATAAAACTTAAATATTATAAAAGAACAGGGGCCTAATTACGCTAATATTAACGTCGTTATCGTGACTTGATAGCGTTTCAATAAAACAGCTTTTGCCGTTTTATACGCATTTCCTGGTGCAATTTATTCGTACAACAATTTCTTAGTAAATTATACTTAATAAATCAATAGTGACAAATGTTTTTGTAGTTTGTATCAATAGTGACAAATGTTTTTGTAGTTTCTAATCGATTAACCAACAACTGTCTCAAAAAGCGTTTTTTTTTCAAATTGAAGCGTTATTGACACGCCACAAATGCGTTAATGCTAGCAGATAGTCTTGTATAGTACACGTACGATGTACGAATAGGTAACGTTGTCCTGCACTGTACTAAAAGAAATGTTACCAAGCGCGAACTCTTTATCGTGCCTAATCGTACTATTCGTACTTCGTATAATACACCGCCAAAGCGTTAAGCGTTAACGGTTGATGAGGTGCGCTGCAGTGTGTTCAACACTGGTAGATGACGTATGACATGCCATTTAGAGAAAAACACGGAAAACATTAGCAGCTCTTACAAAAATTTCACCGTATTTAGTATGAAGCCGGGACTCCGGGACTTAGGACATTTTCGACTGTTTTTGTAAGGAATTTCAACCCTGCATAACTTCAAGAAAAATATTTACAAAATTCCTTATAACTCGAAAACGGTGGAGCTTAAAAATAACGAAATTTTTGACCCCCGTACAATTCCACAGCTAATGAGGACACACCAAAAAATGGTCAAGTGTGAGTTCGACTTTTTTTTCCATACTAAATTTAGATTATTAGCATAAATGAGGACACACATAATGGACTTATCAAAAATGGTCAAGTGTGAGTTTGACTTTTTTCCAAACTTAACTTTTTGATTTTTAAAATGTTTTTATATGAAGCTTAGTCCAGATTCCACTTTGTGTAGCAAAGGGGTGCGAATTTTAATTGAACTCATAAATACTAAATACGTTGATTTTTTAAAGTGCTGGCTCCATACAAAAATCAGTTAAAAAAAATTCAAATTTTTTTAACTTTTTCGGAAAATTAGTCTATCTTTATTTATAACTATGATTTTCGCCAATTAAAACTATGATAATTATAAATAAATACTCATAAGACAAAACTTTAAGAGGGAATTTCTTCCACAGCACCTTTGCTATAATCATTTGAGTCATTAGGATGTCATTTGAAGATGTTTAACAATCCCAAGTATCATCATCATCGTCATAATCAACAGCCCATATACTTCCCCACCGAGAGGCTTGAGTCTAACCCAAATTAGGGGCGGTGGGGGCGATCCGCCCCGGTTGAAAAAAAAACGTACAAATTATGACAATGTTTATCAATATTAAATCACTGACTTATAGGCAATATAATAAATAAAATAGCCTTTTATTTCAGAAACATAAATAATTACAGTTTTATTTTTATAACATAATCTAAAGTATGTCGCGTGTCTCTGAGTGTCTTAAAGCAAAGGCCTCCTCCAACTCTTTCCATTGTTTTCTGTTGAGAGCCACTCTCATCCTGTACGGATCTAACGTGGCTCGCAGTTCGTACTGCGAGCCACGTTAGATCCGTACAGTTTCTACACACATATTCGGAGACGTATTCGATCTGGTTTCCCTCGATTATTATGTTTACCTGTTTTGAGTTCGTCATTATTTTGGTTTTGTCTTAGTTCAGTTCAAGACCTACCTCCCGGCTTGCATTCGCTATATCCTTTATCATGGATGCTAGAATCATTGGATCTTTTTCCAGTAAAACCAGTTCGTCAGCGAATCGAAGATGATTCAGGCGCCTTCCATTTATATGTATTTAGACCAAGGTTCAACCAGTTTATTTTCCTGAATATACTTTCAAGTACAGCTGAAAATTGCTTTGGAGATAGCGGATCTCCTTGCCTGACTCCTCTATGTATTGGGAATTTTTGGCCTGTTGATTCAAGTTTTATAGACTTTTACTGTAGATGTTTTCAATTATATTTATGTAGGTTTCACTGATTCCTTGTTCTTTCAGTCTTGGCCAAATATAGGTATGCTTGAGTTTGTCGAATACTTTGGAATAATCAATGAACGCAATGTAGAGAGGCTTCTGGTATTCATTGTACTCTTAAATTACCTGCTTCACAGTATGAATGTGGTCAATAGTGCTAAAATTTTCCAATAAGGCAATGTAACCAAGTTTTTAATAAAATTACAATAATAACGTATTACTTGTTTTTTAAATTATTAACACGGAAGTTCTTTTTACGCCTTGTAACTTTATTTCGTAACTTTATGATTTGATCGGCTAGGGATTACAAAATTTAGTAATTAGTTTTATTGATGTTCTTAGCTCTAACAAGTGCTGCCATCTTAGCACTTTTCGGGCTTGAAATTTTAGCAAATTGAAGTTTAGCAAACTGAAATTAATTAAAAATTACCTCCGAGCAACAATGGTAGTCAAACAATGAGTCGTTACGTCCCGACCTGAGTTTATGGCTGAGATCGAAGGATCGAACGCTTCTATGGATAGCTTTACACAACATCCCAGGCATCTGTCAATCAGGCTACATAACCTAAAGCCAAATTGATACGGCATTACACCGAAAACATCCCGGACGTCAGCCTCTACGAGATTATTGTGGCTCTCAAACAGCTCAAAAACAACAAGGCTATGTATGATGGAGTTACAGCTGAGCTTTTAAAAGCGGGTGGACTACCAGTCCGGAAAGCACTGCAGAGGCTATTTAACTCCGCCATTTTCGAGGGCAAAACGCCTAAAGCATGGCACAGGCGACGAGGCCCAGTTGAAGAACTACAGACCCATCATGCCGCTAATTTATGTATACAAGCTGTTCACGAGAGTTATCACGAAGCATCTCGCGCGCAGGTTTGACGACTTTCAGCCTCCCGAACAAGCCGGGAGTCGGGACCAGAGACCACATTCATACGCTGCGGCAGGTTATACTGAAGATCGAGGAGTATAATCTGCCACTATTCTTGGCGTTTGTGGTCCATGAGAAAGCTTTTGATTCTGTCGAGACCTGAGCTGTGCTTAGGTCACTCCAGAGGTGCATAGACTAGCCGTATATTCAAGTGTTGCAGTTATTGTACAAAAACGCCACTATGTCAGTCCGCCTTCAGGATCAAAGCTCAAAACCAATACGAATTCAGCGCGGTGTCAGACATGGTGACGTAATAATATTGCCGGAACTATTCACAGCTTCGTTGGAGGATGTATTTAATCTGGACTGAAGAGGACTCGGCATCAACATAACATGGCGAGTACATGAGTCACCTTCGTTTTATCGATTATATCGTAGTCATTGCTGAGACCGTAGGCACAATACTCGAAGACCTCTGTAGAGTTTCCCAACAGGTGGTGTTATGGATTCTTTCTTAGTCTTTTATATCTAAGTTTTATCCTTGCTATTGACAATGTTATGATTGACTTTACTTCTGATTTTGTATTAAAAATGTTTTTTGACTTCTCTTGTAATATATAACATTTTCACCGAACTCAGAGTTTTGGATATTTTTGTAAACCAGCTCTGCCAATCCTGATATTGGTCCTTCTCAACCGACTTAAGTTTTAAGGTATAAAAATATGTGCAAAATGTTAACGAGAGCCATAGCTCGAAGAGAAAGTTAGCTCACAGTAGAGTTACAAGAGAGTCAGCACGCGAGCTACCAAGATCGTCTCCAAAACAGCGTCAAAAGCAACAGCCGTTTATCGATTTTATCAGCATCTAGTACAAAGATGTCAGTTATGTCTACGACTGCACTAAGAAGATAGTTATAATTGGAAGCTGCTGAGGAAAAATCACGGTTGTTAGTTGCCGCTACAGAAGCCAAGCTGGAGGAAGCCCAGATGAAAACCAAGTTAGAAGAAGCGAAGATAAAAGCTCAGACGGATCTTGTGGATAAGAGACTCAGTGCCAGTATAGCAGAAATAAAGGAACTACATTCTCGTGCACGTTTCAGAGCATCATCAGCGAGAAGGAAGGAGAAATGGGTAACGTAACAGAATGTATCTCCTCGTCAAAAAAGCGCAACGCAGAATGTGCACCACTCAGACCCCTTTACCGCCGATGCACCAGATGGTCATCAAACTATTCCTGCTACTCATAGTGATGTATTTTTTCAACCTCTGTCTCACAACATAATAACATGTCAGTGCCTAGCCCCCGAAAGTCAATCCTAAGACCAGGCAATACTTAAGTTAGCTGATGCAGTGCATAACTTAGCGTTAGGTTATGCTCATAGTAATAATTTAATTAATAACGCTTCCACACGATGAAGAACACACGTCTCTGTAAGTCCATTTGATACTTCTTCTTTAATACCTTTTCATTTTTTGTTTGGAACTTCATCTAATTTTCCAGTTTACTACGGCTCCTGCCGATTTATGCTCTTGGAAGCAATGGCGAAAAGCGAAATGTTTAGCTGATATGTTTTGGGCTAGATGGTTGTAAGAAGTACCTACTTCCTTTTATTACCGCGTACCATTAGTCCAACAAGCGATGAAAATCAACTACGTGTTGGTGATGTGGTGGTTGTCGTTGACCTTTATCCTGGAGCTAACGGTAGAGTGAGGGTCGTCGATGTGAAGACCTCTCGCGGCACATTACGCTGTCATTCGACACTAGCGGCTTGCGGCTAGTACCACTGCCTTGCAGCCCCAGGGGGGAAGAATGTGAAGGACTCTTTCTTAGTCTTTTATATCTATGTTTTTTCCTTGCCATTGACAATGTCATGATTGACTTTACTTTTGATTTTCTATTTATAATGTTTTTTGACTTGTAAACATATAACATTTTCACCGAGCTTAGACTTTTGGATATTTTTGTAAACCTTACTCAAGGAAACCAGTTCTGCCAACCTTAATAGGTGGGTCTTAAAATGAACATGAACAAGACCAAAATCATGGTGAATTCCCATGTAGTACTCACTCCTGTGAAGGTTGGAGGCTCTACACTGGAAGTTGTTGACGAATATGTTTACCTGGGACAAATAGTCCACCTCAGTAAGTCCAACTTTCAGAAAGAGGCAAATTGACGAATCCAACTCGGCTGGGCAGCCTTCGGGAAGCTACGCAGCATATTCTAGGCTAATCTACCGCGATGTCTTAAGACGAAAGTCTTTAATACGTGCGTGTAGCCAGTGATGACGTACGGAACAGAGACGTGGCCGTTTACAATAGGTCTAATCAGAAGGCTCAATGTCACTCAAAGAGCAACGGAGAGGGCTAAACTCGGGGTTTATCAACGCGATCGCGTCAGAAATGATGAGATCCGTAGAAGTCTCCCGGTACGCGGCCGCCACTCGAGGACCTTTCCGCCCCAACGGCCGTCAGTCCTACGAGCGATGTGTCATGCCCACTGCCACTTAAGGTTTGCAATTCTTTGGGCTATGTCGGTAACTCTAGTTCTTCTACGGATCTCATCATTTCTGATGTGATCACGTAGAGAAACCCCGAGAATAGCCCTCTCCATTGCCCTTTGGGTGACTTTGAGCCTTCTTATGAGACCCATTGTAAGCGGCCACGTCTCCGTTCCGTATGTCATCACTGGCAACACGCACGAATTGAAGACTTTCGTCTTTCGACTGCGGTAGATTGGCCGAGAATATGCTGCGTAGCTTCCCGAACGCTGCCCAGCCGAGTTGGATTCGCCAATTTACCTCTTTCTGGAAGTTGGACTTACCGAGCTGGACTATTTGCCCCAGGTAAACATATTCGTCAACAACTTCCAGCGTGCCTCGTTTGTATTTCATGCTTTAATATACAACACTTAGTTGTTTTTTAATTAATAAATCGTACTTTATGTAATACCGAATTATTATAATTTTTAACCGTTTTCCATCTTGGGGTGACACCACAATTTCCGCCCCGGGTGCCACCCAAGCTAGCTACGCCACTGCGTATGTTGATGATGATGATTGTATTGCCCAAAACTAATTTGTAAATTCGAACCAGTACATAGTTCTTGAGGTAAGCGCGTTCAACCAAAGAACAAACAATTTAGCCTTATGTGTATGTATAAAAAGATCCGTACAAGAGCTTTTCCAAAAAAAGATCAATATTAAAGTAAACATATCTCATATGAATATTTTGAACTAAATTAACTAAATTAAGACCAACAATACGATAGTACGAGATAAAAAACGTAAAATTTTATGGAGATTTCCTTTCTCTCTTATTTCAAAAGTTTTTGTATTGGTTTAGAAAAATTAAACGAATTTTTACAACGATTGTTACTCAATATTATAAGATGAACATTCCGAGTAAGTAGGTATGATCGCAATTAATAAAGCCAATGTCACAGTTCACAATCACAGCAAATCATTCATTCTTGGGGATTTTAGTTAAAAAAGTTTGAGAGCCACTGATTACATTGTAATATCTTTACTTGCCATAAAATCAAATTTTCGCCATAATTTCAGGAACCAAAACTCACGATACTATTGTAGCCACTGTTATTCTCGCGTAGCACAAGGCTTACTAAATAGAAAACAGTGTTAAGCTGAAAAATATTGATATAAAAGAATCTGCCTTCAGTCAGTGCCACGGACACGCGTGGCGTGTCCGTCTTTTTTCAAAGTCGCAGTGCCGCGGACACGCCTAGCGTGTCCGCGGTTTACGCAAGGCGGCATCTCTATAAGCCTCAAGAAAATCGTGGCGGCATTGAATGAGTTAAGGCGACCTGTGTATTTATTTTCTTAATATTTCGCAATTACAGATTTTTGTACCCCTACGATTTTATTATATATAGAGATATCACTATTTTTTTTTGTTTTTAAATTAGCATCATTTTGGTTTTGTAAAGAAAAGGTCTTTGTAAAATTAAATTCATTATCAATAATACTGTCGCTTTTTTATTGTCAATTTGTAATTGGCACATAAGAATAGAATGATTAATTATGTTTTACACCAGAACAATGGGCCTTTCGTTTTTTGTTTTGATTTTTTAATACAAAATGCGTTTGGGCCACATTCCGTGCCGCTGAGTGTATTATAGTGTCATTTTTTTCTTTAATATATGTTGTGGGACTTTTAATTTCATAATTATAGGTCAACAGGAAGTACCCTATAGGATTTGATACTCCTGACAATCGTAAAGTAAAATAGTGTTTCTCTGTGATGAAAGTTAAAAACGGCTGCAGTATCTGCTTGCGATACCTATGACGTGGGCATTAGAAGCCAACAAAAACAATCACAATTCACACCAAATAGTCTGTTATACCAATACGGGGTCGGGGTATGAAGTAATACATCGTGAAGAAAATATTGAAAATAAAAGTTAATGTCCTGCTAACACTAAATCATATCGTATCAACGTCTCCACCTTCTAAAGTAGGACAAGGTTGAAGTCTGTAGAATACAATCCACTGTTTTATATGAAAATACTTCACATGCGCATGCGGTTCACATGGGGAGATAAGTAAAATCAGAAGTGTAGATAAATTTGTATTTGTATGCAAGTATTTAACAGACGTAATTCAGTTTAACACTCGCATATCAATATAGTAAGTATTTAAAAACAGATTGATATAGCTACCAATATATTATTTTATAAATCTATTAATAATTATATCTAGTATCTAAAGAATACGTATTTTGATTTGACTCTACCATAAAGAATAACATTGTTATAAAAATTCACAAATAAAATAGATAAAAATCTAGAGTTACTTTTGGACCTTCAGCCAAAATAGAACACGAGTTAAAGAAAGTTTCTGAGTTGCTCTCCTGTAAATTTGTCCTGATAATGTAACTTATATAATTTCGGCATTAGTTAGGAACCGCAGTCGCTTTCTAGATGATTACAGGATTTTTTTCCACTAGGTATAACTTTTTTGTGTGATATAGCTTCCAAGAAATTCGTTTTCACATATTCAATGGATATTTCTTTAAATTAACAGTAGCCAAATCAATCTTAAAATGAATAATATTTTTTTAAAGTACAATATATCAAAGTTACAATTTTCCAAATATCACATCGATAAAAATTTATTGCATATTTTTAACAGCGTAATTATTACAAATAATTACAGCAAAACGTTGAGACACAAAAGGATTCGAGTTTTTCGTTAGATCTCTAAGACATCAATATAGATGTGTTTTACACTTACCTAATAAATTCTTTGTTGAAACTATACAATTTTGTGAAAGTCCATTGACCATTGAAAGCGGTTGATAGTCTAGTGGGTAAGAATACGATAGTAATAATTTTAAAAAAAATAATTGTAGGTATTATCATAAGAATAACTAATAATACGAGTATAGAAGCGAAACTCCCGGCCGTCGAGCGCTCAAGGCCACGTTATTTACCTACCGTTTGATTTCCGTTGAACGGAATCGCCAGTCAAGGCGCGCACGGCGCACCGCATCCCGCACGCACGTGACTCCTTCCCGCGCGCCGCTATCTACCTAATCGCCGCGATGCCGACTTATTGTTGCGTTTATGGGTGCAAAAACAATGCCACAATAACCCCAAATTTAAAGTTTTTACCTGATTAAGCTTTTTATAAGAATGCGTATTTACTACGCGCTGAAGTTTAATAACCGAAACTTCAAATCATCTACAAAAACGCCACCTTTTATAAATATCAGACATTTGTAAATATTTCTGTTGAATTGAAACCTTTTAAACAAAAATGATTGAATACTTTAAAATTATTTTTATTATACCTACCCTAGATACAGATACAGTTTTATTCGTAATATTCATTACATGTCAAAGCTAATACAATATAATGTATCGAGTTTCTAAAGCTGTCATTGTAGTGCAATTTTGAAACTCTGTATGGGATTTTTTTGTCAAGTCGGGAATAATTTGAATTATGAGAAACTTTGCTACTGCTATATACACGGTTATTTTTTTATCATACTGGAAAATTTTAGAGGCAGTTCGGTAGACGCTAGACGACTCATATCAATAAAAAAAACATGTGGTTATATTTTTTAAATTTTATCCGCCAATAATATTAAATTATAGACATTGTTCTTGTTTACTACAAGATAAGGTAAGATTATGAATGAATAAAGCATTTGCTACTACGGGCTTAGGAAAATGCGGCAACGTCGCATTATTAATTCAAGCAAGATCAATTTACAACTCGTTTGAAATAAGAGTTATTATTGCACTAGACACTACAATAGTGAAAGACAGAGACAGTCGGCGCCAGCGCCGAGCGCCGGCGGCGGCGTTTTGTTGTTTGCTGTCGCTTGTCGGCACGAGCCGGGCTGAGCCGGCCGGCTTTAGTTCGCCTTTGACCCCGGCGCGTGTGAACGTATCGCGATGTCGCGCCCGCGCCTGACGCGCGGCAATCGGGCGCATTCGGAATTTTAGTTTCAAGTTAACACATCTCGCGAATACACAGACCTTACTCCGGTAGACCGTAGACTTTTTACTTGTGAAGTGAAATTAAGTGTTTGGTGTAAGAAAGTGAACCCACAAACGTAAGACTTGGAAGCGAAAACTGCATTTCGAGACGTTAAACACTAACCAAAGTGATATGTTGTTGTGGTCATGTACTATAGTTTTAAACGTGCACGACTATGTATGAGTTAGAGGACTTCCTTTAAATTTAGAACTCTTTTGTTATTAGAACTAAAGTTGATTTAAATTGTTTCCTAGGTAGGTAAGTATTTAAAGTTGATTCCAATTTTTTAACTACGCCAAAACAACCTACCATAACCGTAATACCTACCTAGTACTGTTTGTTTTCTTTAAAAACTTTGTTTTGCCGGTCCTAAGTAAGCCCGTAAAGTAGGAAGGTGAAATTGTGATCAACTCGGTGATGACTTTGAATCGGCGACGTTGTTGCCAGTTCGCGTTCATTCAATGTTTTGCCTACAACTTCACTCAGTGTCCATACCAGTGCAGTATTTTTTGGATATTTTAGATAATAAATATCTAATTAGACAGGTGAGTAAATTTTATTATTAATGGTTAAATAATTCTTCTACCGTGTCCTGAAGCCACCCTTAAAATAACCAGGGTGATAAAAAAATAACCGTGTATATTTTTATCGACCTTTGTCACTGTTCCATATAAAATTTAAATACAATCAATACTTGATTAAAATTATGAAACAACAGATTTTTTTTCAAGTGAAAATGTTGGTCTGATAGTAAAAAGTGAGCTTAGGTTTTATCCATTAGTACATTCATAACTTCAGCTCTTGGACTATAAACGTAGGTACGATACCTAAATTACATATCATTGTTGTACATCGAAATTCGAAACATTTTAATGATTTTGTTCTCTAAGTGTAGGGATTAATCTCAATTAATCAAAAATAGGCAGGTTCATAAGAACTACGGAATCAAAAAAAACTAAAAATGTGCGTACTATTGCTAAAGATAGTCGCTCGCTCGCTACACTTGAAGTACAAAATCAATAAGACTCGGTGTATGCTCAGTTTCTCATTTAATGTAAAATATGGAGGTACCTATATAAAAATATTGTAGTGGTAACCATACGTCCATGTGGTGACCCTAGCGGCGTCCGCAGACTACTGCGGGGCGTTACAGGGGGAAGGGCGCTGTAGGTATGCAAATAGCGGCATTTGGCGCACCCATAAAGGAGATTCGCTTCTATACTCGTATTATTAGTTATTCTTATGGTATTATTTAACTTACCTACCTAATGACTTGATTAATTTCAGCCAACATTTCATAACACCTACATACAAGAAATAGAAGAATACCTAGCTATTTACTTAGTTTACTGTAAAATTTTGTCCTCTTAATCGTTTTTAACAAGATTTTTGTTCCTTAGTTTTAATCAAATAACTAATCAGTCGCGTACTACTAATTCTAATGACAACTTTTACTAAAGGGGAACCCGCGTCAACTTTACAAGTTTCAATTTTATTAAGTACACACAACAGGTATAACAAATAGATCTCAGTAATGGAAAATTATGTATAGGTATTATAATTTCCCATAAAACAAATCGTAAACCTCTATCGCTGACTTTGGGTATCTTTTAGTAAAAATCACTATAAATTATAAATGCAACAAACTCCACAGGTTTTTCATTAATTCACACATAATTTTTCATTAAATCACAATAAGCGATATAAATAAACAGAATTATTAAAATGTGCAGATTAAAAATCATTTTCTAGAAAGAGCTTGTATACCAATGTATTTAATTATATAAAGTGAGAATGTTATATGATCTTTTAGTCTAGCTAGAGCACTGATTCTATCAAAACTTTTCAATGTGAATGTCATGTTTCATAAAATATCCACAAACAATTTCATAGTTCATTTTTCAGCGTAAATATAATTAATATTATATTAAAATATAACATTTATTATCATACTTATATTTTTATTATAATATACGGATAATATAATAATCCTGCTAATAATAATGCTATTTATACTTAAATAACAATTAAAAGGAAAAGTGACGCCTTCTTTCAAACATAAAATCATTTCCTCAAAGCAAGAACGGCAATCGTAATTATTATGCAACAGAAATCTCGAAAGAACAGTTAGATAGAATGAACATATCCCAACTTAAGCGAAACAATTTTTTTCAACATTTCAAAATTAGTAAATGGTAAACTACAAACGAATGTCTAAATCTGAGCAGCCCTGCGAGCATGGAGCTCGCAGGCCTGCTCGACATACTCGACAAAATCGATAAATTTGACAGATATTCCTAAGGAGTGAAAAGGACAGATGCTTTTGTCGATCGATATTATGTCGATCGACAATTGACTTGTGAGAAAATTACGATTACCGCACGGGATGTGAAGTTATGATTTTGAAATATGTGACAATAACAATTTTGCCACACAAAAACCTTATTTTATATTTGTGACTTAACTTGGCAAAATAAATCTCCACCTCTGACAGAGTTCGGATCGGCGTCTTTAACATACCGTTTCTTTATTTTTTCTATACAACAAAGTTGGCGAACAAACAGGCTGCCCACCTGCAGGCCTATTACCGACCTCATGGTTTTCAAATGATAATATTATCAAATCGTAGTGCAGAACGAAAAATGAGATTTTCGGTCAGATTTTTGTTCACTCATTCAGTATATCATGATGATATCTTTGGAGATCGGTAATACCAAATGAAGAAGTCATGAAACTTCTTTATCTCAAAATTTATACCATGTCATACGATGAAAGATCCATAGTAGGCCTGCAGATGGTAAAAGTCTACAGTCGCCTATAGTACACGTGGTTCCTGTAAGACTTGCAAATCTATAGCCCCTACAAGGAGGTCAAAGTACAGTCGACCACACACCAACTTTACATTTGCTCTATGAAGGACCACGCTATTACGTGCGAGAAAAGAGCGGTCTCTAGCTGGCGAGCTACGGCGATCTGAGGCCCTATCTTTGAATCATTCTTTTAGCGTCGAGCGACTTCTTTTATAGATTTCTACTGATTTTCGTTTTTCACGATGTTACTCACGATGTTTTCCTTCACAGTAGGAGCGGCGGTAAATGTACACTCGAGAACAAAATTGTAATGATCGATACTGTCAAAGTTACAAAAATATATACATACACCTAGCTTTACTTTACGCAGCTTCTCCCGCGTTGTGTTTGTTTTCCCGTGGGAAAAATAAATTTGTAGCCTTTGTTAATCAGGGATAATGTAGTATTCTAATGGTGAAAGAATTTTTGAAATCGGTCCATTAGTTTTTCTGTTTTTTCGTTACATATTATATAAATACAAATTTTTCGTCTTTATAATAATAGTGTAGATTGATTGACAGACTTTATTGACTTATGCCCGGTTTCAATATTCAAAAGCGATTTTGCTACGGACTTATTTAATGGAAAATCTGTCAAAATATAACTGTCCGTAGCAAACACGTTTCATTTTTAGGGTTCCGTAGTAAATAAAGAACCCTTATAGTTTCGCCATGTCTGTCTGTCTGTCTGTCCGCGGTTTTACTCAGAGACTACTAGTACTAGAAAGCTGTAATTTGGTATGGGTATGTATATTATTCATGGCAAAAAAGTGGTAGAAAAAAAATATTGAAAAAAAATTTTTTAGGGTAGCTCCCATACAAGTAAAGTGAGAGTATTTTTTTCTCGACTAACCCTTCGTGTGGGGTATTGTTGAATAGGTCTTTAAAAAATAATGTAAGGTTCAGAACACCGTTTTTCGATTTAGGGATCCGTTTCTGATATTTGTTAAATTATTAAATTATTTGCAAATTTTTGTTAGAGATAAGTGTCCCCCCCTCTATCTGCTAAACGGTTATATATGGACACGTGAAAAAATTACTAGTGTAATTTTTTGTAATATAACGAAGTTTAAAGGAAAACTATCAGAGTTGAGTACCTACTAAGTACAAACTAAAATGTTATAGATGACCAACTTATAAAATGTACTCGGAAAAGTAAAATTTCATTGAAAATTAGTACTGAATATAAATTTAAGAACCACGTGACGTGAAGTTCAGGAAATATAAAATCACTGCAGCTTTAATAATAATGCTCAATTTAATAGCAACGTGTTGTGAGGTGTGAGTGTGAACTCAAAGTTGGCATTTGCAACTACGGAACCCTACACTGCGCGTGGCCCGACAAGCACTTGGCCGGTTTTTGAATATATAAACCAGGCATTAAGCGTTGCTGCAGTATACATGTTTTTGTAACTGACGATATTGATTATTGTGTACTCGAGTGTACATATGAAATTCGAAAAACGAAAAATATATTGGTACATGGCAGAATCGAACCATGGATCTGATTAGAATATCAGTGCCGAGACCACAGTGCCACCGACGACGCAGCGATACACGATCGCATTTTGTATCTTGTACGACCCTTAAGGTGCAAACAAACTGGGCTTATGTGATGCCACGCCACGTTATGTGTACACCACAGGTAAGCTAAGTGTAGTTCTAAATAATGATTTTTCAAACATTTTCTATTACGACCGATGTCTTCTGATGGACGAAACATCACATAATACGTGGCATCCCATAAGCTCATTACTTACCGTACAGTACAGTACCTTTATGCTATCGCCTCATGACGCACTGACGCGGCGTACAAGGGAATGCCGATTCTCCGCGCGCGCCGTACAGTAGTTACGTACATTTCTGCAGCGATTTTTGTATGTCTGTTGTGTCTATTATAAACGGACATGATTTATCTGTTACGCCGTAACTATTATCCAATCTATGCTCAAGGTGAAAATGTAAAGTTTGGCGTGGTGTTGTGTGTACGTTCGCCAGCTTGTGACATAACACGTCAAGTCACCGCAGCCCGCGATTTCGCTGCCCGCTGCTGCTGTGACGACTTCGAACTGTACAAACGGTGGTATACAACATATTAAAAAATAAACTTCACCTTACTCGAGGGGTTTTTGTCGGGCAAAATTTCGAATTCGACCAACGGCGCCGCCACTTTCGCATTAACATTCACAGTTACATGGCCAACACCTTCAGTGCGAGCTTCGCGGCGGCGCGTTTCGCCTGGAACTTGTTGCTGCCGAACCCGTGCACCGTGTGCTGGCGGCCGTTCTTCGTGAACCTCACTGGTACGCACACTTTGGGCATGTCGCTTTTCGTCAGACGCGGCTCTCTAAAAAAAAAACCCGGAAATCCTCATTCAATATAGGCGCTGTTATTCACGAAAACAATGAGGTAAATCACGAGTATTTGCGCGATTAAAATCCCTTTTTTCACTTATTTAGCTCCGACGTCTCGGCCAGGTTTCGGTTTAGTCGTTAAATGACACATTCTGGATATGTCACATTAGATTAAACACGACAAATTCTATGTAGGACAAATTCTGTAATTGCCAAATTCTATAAATGACATATTCCGCAAAAAACAGATTCTCCAAATGGCAGATTCTATTAATGACATATTCTATAAAGGCCAAATTATAGTTAAATTAATTTAAAGCAGGAATTGTGATTAAATAGCAATACTTGTGATACTTTTTATCTACAATTAATAATACATATAAAATATATTTAGAAAAGGAAAAAGGAAAAGGTATATAGCTTCTTAGGAAAAATGTTCACTATATAATCTATATTAAATAAAAAACTTTTGTCATTGCTCAATTTTTTGTTGATGGTACTATCATAGACGAAGAATAATATAGACTGCCAATGTCTTACAACTATAAGAAAGGTCCTATTCCCGCCTTATATCTAGATGGCGCTGACCTATAAGGTTGCTAACTTAAATTTTGTTGATAATTTATACTGAATCATGCCTGAAAATTAATAAAAGGTTGTTCCAATAATAGTAAATTACAAATAATTCTACAATATTCCGCCAGAACAATTTTAATCTTTATCGAAAAATTTAATCCTATTATACGGTTTCTACGGTTTTGCGCTAGATGGCGCTATACAATTAAGCACGGTGCGGTGCTTAGATTGTTATAATACTATTGATTTTTACTAGATGGCGTTTAATTTAATGGATAATGTTACATTCAATAATATTGTTTTTAAAATTCTTACTGTGTATATTATAGTGAATTGTAAATGATATCTTATGTACACAAATATTAAAAGAAGTAACAAAAAGTATATTTTAAGCTGTAAAAAAAAAGAAAAAATACACGCGGAGAAATTAACTTCGTTAGACCCGATGCTACGATACATTTTAATTCTATCTTGATTCTATGCACGGTATGTACCTAAACTTTTAGGTGCTGAGTTGCAAGGGTTCCAGTCTTTTTTTGGAATGCGTTCGGATTTATGTGCCGATCGGTTATTTTTAGAAGCGACCTACTTTTATTATTTTTGTCTAAATTATAAGTTTAATGATATATTTAAAAGCCATTTCATTTTTGTTGTTAATGGAATTATGAGTAAAAAAATTACTTATTTCTTATATTTTTTATTAAATGAGGCACATCAAAAATTTAAACAATTTTGCGTTCTTCACAATAGAAAAATATTTTACAAAAAATAAAAACCGACTTCAAAAACACTGAAAAGTTTACAATCTATTATCTATACCTACTTTACTAATATTATAAAGCTGATAAGTTTGTTTGTAGGTTTGCTTGAACGCGCTAATCTCAGGAACTACTAGTCCGATTTGAAAATTCTTTTAGTGTTAGATAGCCCATTTATCGAGGAAGGCTATAGGCTATATATCATCACGCTAAGACCAATAGGAGCGGAGCACCAATGAAGAATGTTTCAAAATCGGGGGATTTTTTTCCTATTGAGAGCTTGCGTGCGCTGCGTAAACGGTTAAAGTTTCGCAAAAATCATGTATGACAGAATTGTCCCTCTTTAAAATTTCAAAAAAAAAGTCCGCGCAGCATATGTGTATCTTTTAAGGTTAGTTTACTATAACCATTTTTATGCTAGCCAAATTTGTTCTAAAATAATGCATTATTTGCGAAGGTGTTTTTATAAACATGATATTAATGCTTATCCAAATAAATACGTTATTCATCACAAGTATTTCATTTAAAACAAAATTGCCCTTTACATCATTCTATTTAAATGAATATCTTAGGAGATATCGCAGTTTTAAAATAACATCACAGCATAATATAATAATGATCGAGTACTACGCACACAATGTGTAAAGCCGGGTGGGCAGTCATGTGGGGGAAGGGCGGTGGCCCCAGTTAGAGCTATCTACTTCTGCCGGAACAAAACAAAACTAAAAATATAGTGTACGCAGAAGTACTTAAAATAACATGTTTAGTTTTTTTGAGAATAACCTACAATCTACATGATATAAGATTATAAGACCCAGTACTTACTCACCTACATAAACGAAGTCGCGGGTTATAGTTAGCGTTAGCCCAAAGTAACTATTCCACGCGGACGAAGTCGCGGGCGGAAGCTAGTATATTATAAAGCTGAAGAGTTTGTTTGTTTGAACGCGCTAATCTTAGGAACTACTGATTCAAATTGAAAAAATCTTTTTGTGTTGGACAGTCCTTTAATCGAGGAAGGATTTAGGCTATATAATATCACGCTACGGCTAATAGCAGCCGAGCATCAATGAGAAATGTTGCAAAAACGGGACAAAAATAGGTATGATGACGAAACGTAGTTCGCGGGCACAGCTAGTATAAATATTATAAAACTGAAGAGTTTGTTTGTTTGCTTGAACGCGCTAATCTCAGGAACTACTGGTTTGATTTGAAAAATTATTTCATTGTTCGATAGCCCATTTATTGAGGAAGGCTATAGGCTATATAACATCACGCTTAGACCAATAGGAGCGGAGCACCAATGAAGAATGTTTCAAAATCGGGGGATTTTTTTTCCTATTGAGAGCTTCCGCTGCGTGCGCTGCGTAAACGGTTAAAGTTTCGCAAAAATCATTTATGACAGAATTGTTCCCCTTAAAAAGTTATAAAAAAAAGTCCGCGACAGCATATGCCTATCTTTTAAGGTTAGCTCACTATAACCTTTTTTATGCTAACCAAATTTGTTCTAAAATATTGCATTATTTGCGAAGGTGTTTTTATAAACATGATATTAATCCTTATCCAAATAAATACGTTATTCATCACAAGTATTTAATTTAAAACAAAATTGCCCTTTACATCATTCGATTTAAATGAATATCTTAGAAGATATCGCAGTTTTAAAATAACATCACAGCAAAATAATAATCGAGTACTGCGCGCACAATGCGCAAAGCCGGCGGGCAGTTATGAGGGGGAAGGGCGGTGGCCCCAGTTAGCTATCTACTTAGTTCTGCCGGAAGAAAACAAAACTAAAAATATAGTGTACGCAGAAGTACTTTAAAATAACATTAGTTAAGTTTTTTTGAGAATAACCTACAATCTACATGATATAAGATTATAAGACCCAGTACTTACTCACCTATATAAACGAAGTCGCGGGTTAAAGTTAGCGTTAGCCCAAAGTAACTATTCCACGCGGACTAAGTCGCGGGCGGAAGCTAGTAGGTAATATAAGTATAGATACAGACAACATCACACTTCTATATTGAAGTCGGTGTCAAACGATGATCCCCTAGAAAGTCTTCACCGACTTCAATATACATAGAAGTGTGATGTTGTCTGTACCTATTCTTATATTATTTTAAACTTTTCAGTGTTTTTGAAGTTTTTGAAGTTCGGTTTTTATTTTTTGTAAAATATTTTTTAATTTTAGCTTTTTAGTGAAGGAAATCTTTTTAGTGAAAGGAACCCTAAAATAATTTAAAGGAAATTTGGGATTTCCCTCGATTTTCATGAGATTCCATCATCAGATCCTGACTTTAGTGAACTTGGGGCCACCCCAGGAGTATACTCTATCGAATACAAAGGAAATTTTGAAAATCGGTCCACAATTGGCGGAGTAATCGCGTAACATACTCGTACACACAAAACACGTTGGACACACCTAAAACTTTAAGGCTTTCCCTCGATTTTTATAGGATTCAATCATCAGATCCTTACCATGGGATCACCCTTGGAGTATCCTCTATCGAATACAAAAAGAATCATCAAAATCGGTTCATAAACGACGAAGTTATCCGCGAACAAACATAACAAAAGCATATTATATACGGTCGAATTGAGAAACCTCCTCCTTTTTAGGGATCCGTAGTAAACAAGGAACCCTTATAGTTTCGCCATGTCTGTCTGTCTGTCCCTGTTTTCTATTAGTACTAGAAAGCTGTAATTTGGTATGGGTAATGTATATTAATCATGCCAAAAAAGTGGTAGCAATAATATTTAAAAAAAAAATATTTTGGTGTAGCTCCCATACAAGTAAAGTGGAAGTAACATTTTTTTCTCGACTAACCCATCGTGTGGGGTATTGCTGAATAGGACTTTAAAAAACAATGTAAGGTTTAGAATACCATTTTCGATTTAGGGATCCATTTCTGAAATTTTTCTTAGAGGTAAGTGGGTAAGTGTGCCCCCCCCGCTGCTATACACGGTTATTTTTATCACCCTGGAAAATTTTAGGGACGCTTCAGGACACATCCATTATTATATAAAAAATAAAAAAGAATGAAATAAAAAATTAAAAAAAATAGAAATATCTCTAAAATGCTGCTCTTAACTAGTGCAGCATTCTTTGGATTTTTTTTTAAATTTATATAAAATTAAATATCGGAGTTATTTTTTTTTATAGGTAATTTAAATCATTCTAATACCATGTCGTGAAGCGTCCCTTAAATTATCCAGGGTGATAAAAAAATAACCGTGTATATGGACACGTGAAAAAAATTACAACAGTAGTATATACAAGGTTATTTTTTAGTTATGACAAAAATGTGTGCTTCTTCAGACAAGCAAACTGAACAACTTTCACTATGGGAACAACTTCGAAATCGCAAAAAAAAAATACATTTATTTTCAGTGAATGTTGAACATTTGTATGGAACAGCTGATTTTTTTTGCGATTTCGAAGTTGGTCCCATAGTGAAAGTGTTTTAGTTGTCTGAACAAGCACACAAAATTTTTGTCATACTTAACTAAAAAATAAACTTGAATAACGAAGTTTAAAGGAAAACTATCAGAGTTCAGTACTAAGTACAAACTAAAAAGTTATAGACGACCAACTTATAAAAATTAGTACTGAATATAAATTTACGAACCAGGTGAAGTTAAGTGAATATAAATTTATTGCAGCTTTAATCATAATAATAATGACTAATTTAATAGCAACGTGTTGTGAGGTGTGTGTGAACTCAAAGTTGGCATTTGCAACTACGGAACCCTACACTGCGCGTGGCCCGATACGCACTTAACCGGTTTTTTTAGAAGTAGGTTAAAAAAAGGTTTATTTTTTGCCACTCCTAAATTTTTTAATAGCACAAAAATAATGAAAAGTGTTTTTGTGTTTTGCAACGCGAACTTGCTTTATTTTACAACTGTTCTGCACAAAGCTTTACTAACTATTTGCAAACTTTAACTTCTACATCAAAACGAAAGCCACTAATCACAGAACAATCATCTGTCAATACCAGGTAAAATTTAACGCTTTCTAGGGTCCACGAGAAATTCACTCCTATCAGGCGAAAATTACTCCACTTTGCTTCTCGAACGTTATCAATTACCTTGTTCTCGAATGAGAGGGAATGTCTGGCAGAAAGTGTCAAAAATGTATATAGCGCCATCTATCGTGCTCTGGTATAACTACATAAATCTATGTAATCACTGCTGTGCACCCTAGGAGCGTGTGTGCTTTGTTGCTTTTAAAAATATGGACAAATTTTAGATTTAATACAGCTCGCTCCATCTATTGCTCGTGGTTATAACTAATTTTAGAAATGTTAGACATTGACAATCCTTTCTTTATATCATCCTTGGTACTATCTAATGGTACCACGGAAAACAAACGCGCTAAGTCGATGCCGAATTCTAAGGCGATTGTGTTCAAGAGTGCCACATTTCGTAGGATTGGGATTGGAACTGGCTCGAGTTGGAATCGGATTAAAATCGAGATTGATTTCTAGAGTAAGCCCGCTGAGCGAAAAGTCGGAGCTAAATATATAGGTACAAAAGCTTTTTCATCCCACAAATATTAGTAATTTAAAATGCAACGCGGCAGTTTAGGTATTCGTACTCCCTACTAATGTTACAAATTCGAAAATAACCCTGTATGTCTTTGAAACTTTTACGAGTAAACCACTGAGACAATTTTAATGAAATTTGGTAATATTACATGTGCTACTTTTTATCCTGACATCTAATGAGCTCCCTGGGGAATACATGATATATCTGATCTTACAATATAACTGAACTTCAACCTCACAAAGCCTTGGAAAACAGCTATTACATATTGATCGTAAACTCAATATTATCTAAATTACTAGACCAGGGGGCCAATCGCGCTAATTTACAGTTCGAACGGACCGCTAAGGTTCAATTCCAATCCGGTTTTAATTACAATTCAACTTTGGGACAAAACTGGTATCGCGTAAATTTCTACATGAGAGTTGAACCGCAAGCGAAGCTGGGTCGCATTAGGAAGAGATAACACAGAGTAAAAGAACAGAAAAGGACTGAAAAAGCCAATCTTCAATTCAAAAAAAGTAGCGTCGCGTGAACTTTGTATTTTGACAGCGGTTGCGTTCCAACTTCAATCGGGTTGCGTTCCAATCTCCTGTCAAAACATTATCGCAATACGAAATGTCATAAAGTTGTAGTTCAGTCGTACTTAGTTCAATTCCAATCCAACTGCATTGATTTGTTAGTATTGTCGTATGTCGTATTAGATATTATGGAACGAAATCGAATTGGTGGTTCCAGGCATTAATTTCGAATGAACCAGGTACTTATAACGTTTAATATAAACAAGATGTGACAATACTTTGATTCTGAAATTCAAATAGAAAACATACAACAAACTCGATGTTAAATTAACTGTCATGAATGTTATAAGATTAATACATTATGAAACTATGTCAATACGGTCTGTAGGGTTACTCTTGAACCAATTCCGATGGATCGTCATTGGGATTGTGATTTTTCGTACGCTTGAGTAACAACACTAGCGCCAGATTGGATCCATATTTTGAGAAAATTTAATAATACTGAATTTAGTTCACCCAAAATCCGCACAATAAGGGGTCAATTTGGAGCCAATGCGCAAAAATAAACGTACGAAAAATCACAATCTCAACGCCGATCGATTGGATTCGGTTCAAGAGTAGCCCGACGACTGGTCGTCGTCGAAGTTATTGCAGTGCTTAAGGAAAGAACTTGGAATGTATTTATTCATTATTGGAGGGATTATGGTATGTACCTACCATAAAAACTGAATTTTGGATTTGAGGGTACTCACTCGAAAATGGCGCACGCGTGCACGTTCTCGTAGAGCACGCGCACCGGTTGCTGCGGTATGCGCATCGAGAAGGCGTCGATCTCGCGCCACATGATGCGGTATATGACCGACCACACGGCCTGCAAGTCGCCGCCGCTATCGAGGAACATCGCGCCGACGAGCGATTCCATTATGTCGCTCAGCACCTGCAATAGTAGATTGTACAACAAGGGCATAAAATGAGTCACTGTAGCCCGAGACGATTTTATCGATCGATCGTATAGTAAGTTGAGGGGTACAATGACTTGTTTATGCCAGTGTTTTACACTCTGCTTTTCACTTCGATTTCGAGAAAATTAAACATTTACTTCAAAATATAAACGAAAATTTAATTAAAATTACTTATATAAAAACTCATATATGTAACACAATGTTGAAAAATTAAAGAACTTATAATAGCCAAATCCCGCCAGTAACCTTTTTTTTATTTTTACATGGCGATGACTTAGGTAGGTACATATTTCATTCTGCCAAGTAATAAAAATAATTCGATGCGTTAAATAATAACCGGTTACTGTTTTTATCTGGTTTCATGACTTGAGGTAGAAAACACAAGACAAATAAATTACAGCAAATAAATAAATTATCGCAAGTTATTCTGTGAAGTTTTATTGAGCGTTGTTGGCTGTTGGGCCTAAGAATCTTTGTCTAAAAGAAAATTTTACTTTATGCTCTTCTAGAACATAAAAAGCCATTTTATGCAGCCTATAAACGACATAAAGACGAACTTTGCAAGCACGAGAAGTGAAAATTAAATTTATCGTTCACACCAAAGGTGTCGTTGGTTGTAGCCTGCGACTATTATTACTATAACATTTTTCATCTACTCTCACTTCGACCAGTGGCCGTGCAAGGCGTAGGCGATGTGGGCCCATCGCACACGGCCTCGCGGTCTTAGGAGCCTCGCGCACCGAACGGAACGCGTTTTTTTTTCATCATAATAATACAATTGGTGTTATTGCTGGCAAAGAGTCTCGCAAGGCATCGCAAAGTGTTACCTTACTCGCATCAATTGACTTATGGCCATTTTCACCAACCTCTTCTTAGCTGAGGGTACTCTTAAGTCATGCTGTGACTGCATGCTGTCACATTCTTTTCATTAAAGACAAAAAGTGACAGAATACGTCTCAGGGGCTTCCTAAACTAAGTTATGGTTGGTGAAATCGGCCATTAGTCTTGCGCCGACACTTACTTATACGTCTGTTGTTACTATATCAAAGGAATTTGTCTGCTATATCAAAATCGAATAGTAACGACAATTTATTGTCGATGTGCTTCTGGTAAAGCTAATAAAATTCCAGCGTCCATTCTTATTTTCAATTAAAAGACGCCTTCAAGGGCCTCTTGTAGCAAAATACTCAAAATCTCTATTATCTTGATTTAGTTCTAAGCCAGGGACCGGAAAACCCGTTTATTTGCTTAAGCCGTTCGAAAGGGTAACCCATTCGTATGGTTACCCAGTGGGCTCGGTAAGCCGTTCAACAGGTTTCCGAACAATAACGATAACCCGTAAAATAGGGGTTACAACCCACAACAACAATTTACCGCTTACCTTATCTTAAAGGTTTTCAGTGTTTATGCGCTTAACCGATTACTGTTCGGGTTAGGGTAACCCTTTCCCTCACGCACACCGAGCGATTGAAATAGCACTGCGGGCGCAATAACGCCGGAGTTCGGTAACGGTAACCGGGTCCGGTCCCTGCTCTAAGCTCGACTTTAGTTAAATCTCATCAAACTTGTCTTACATGTTCTGTCTTTGCTTGTCATTCACTCAATAAGTTTCGTTATGCATCAAAATATGTGTGTCAGCACAATATTTGCGTAAAACGAAACGTCCATCATTTCATCGTCTCTGTCAATCAAGGTTGATGTCAGTTTCAATCTTCGAATCATAATTTCAAGATATTAAAATTTGTGTCTGTGATAAAATGAAAAAATCTAGAGGTACCGATTTTTCTGTGACGGAAATAAAAGACGTGGAATAGGCGGAATAATAGATAGATATAATAGTCTCCAGACAGGCAGAACTGATGGACTAATAAAATGTTCTCAAAGATAACAAATTAATCACGATAACACAGACTGGTCAGTGTAGAACCAGGGACCGGACCCGGTTACCGTTATAGCCGGTAACCTTAGGGTTTTGATGGGGTATTTTATAATGCTGGGTTTTTAAACCCTTTGCCTTACGGTAGGCTTTCAAACGGCTTACCGGTTTACACATTAATCCCTTCGATTGAATTAATTCGGGTTACCGCTAACCGATATCAAAAACCCCCAAATGGGTTACCGTTCTAAACGCTGATTAATTTGTAAAAAATATTTTAGACCTTAGGTATATCGCGTGTAGATTGCTTTTGCACCGCATATTTGCCGAAGGCCGCAACCGAACTCTGGCGTTATTGCGTCCGCAGTGCTATTTCAATCGCTCGGTGTGCGTGAGGGAAAGGGTTACCCTAACCCGAACAGTAAGCGGTTAAGCGCATAAACACTAAAAACCTTTAAGATTGGGTAAGCGGTAAATTATTGTTGTGGGTGGTAACCCCTATTTTACGGGTTATCGTTATTGTTGGGAAACCTGTTGAACGGCTTACCGAGCACACTGGGTTACCATACGAATGGGTTACCCTTTCGAACGGCTTAAGCAAATAAACGGGTTTTCCGGTCCCTGTGTAGAACTACACTTACGTGCAATGAAATCGACCCACATCGGTTTCGATTCGGAAATGTCGGTACTTATATAAAAAATAAAATAAGATAATACAAACAAAAACTGTAAATACAATCTGAAAGTATACTTCATAAGCTTTATTTTATACTCTTTATACTCTAAACACGGATTAAAGAAGTGTTGCTGACAATAGACTTAATTCTTCGGAAAACCCTGTTTCTAATTTTTACGTAATACGCAATCTTTGTGACTGTGCAGAGTGTTAAAAGTTAATTGAATCAATGATTATTCAAAAATTGATTATTCCTACAGATTTATTGACCATTTAAATTAAGCTGATATTCCCAACAAAAAATAGGTAATTTTCAAATTGTAGTTTTCAGTTTGTAAAATTATGAAGCTAAATCTGTCACAGTAAAAACTGGTCTAATGTAAGCTTAGGCTCTTGTTTAACAAACAGGGTTACAAGATATTATGCACTGATGGTAGATTTTGACTTGTCGACCTCAGAATCAAAGCGTAAAGGTGGGTCGATTTCATTGCAGGTAAAGTGTATTTCGCTCGCAGAATTTAGTTAAGCCGTCATAGCAATAAGTACAACCTTAGGAACTTCTACGTATTCGGCGGCCTGGCACTCGTCTTCGTCAATGAGGTAGAGCACATCCTCGATTATCTCGTGGTTTCTTTGCTCTTGGTGTTCGACAAACGCAATTATCGCAGAGTCCAATGTTGGGTTCAGCTCTGAGCAAAGGAACCTGGAAGGAGGCGGTAAATTCAAATGTTATGTACTAAGGACTAGTGTTGAATACTCGGTCGTGATAGTGTTAAGCAGAAACACTTTGCTTAAACCTACAAACTACCACCACGGGGAGTACTTAAGACCGCGTTTCGCGGCTGTATTAGAAGGCACGTGAGAGTTTCTCCTCTCCTTAGGCATAGTGGTGTACAAAACCGGACATACATACATACCAGAGGGAGATTCTGTACCAGGGTCGTGTGCATGGGTACCTCCCTCTTACCTATTTCTGCCGCAAAGCAGCAGTGCTTGCATTGCTGTGTTCCGCTTTGAAGGGTAAGATATCGCAGTGAAATTACTGGGTACCGTGACTTTACATCTGATGTCACAAGTTGGCAACGTACACTGTGGTTCTTCTGGGGGTTGCAGTTTTGCTGCGAATCTCACAGGAGCCACATGTATTATAGATGACTGTTACCATTTACCATCAAGTGGGCAGTTTGCTTGTTTGCCAACTTAGTTGCAATAAAAAAAACTAGCAATTTACTCAATTTAGTAATGAAATAACATTGAAAATAACGTATAAAAACAAGCTGAAGCAGTTTAAAAGATATTCGTAATAAAAATAATCATCATCAAGACAGTAATACAGATATTAGTACATAAACTTACTTGTAAAGGCCATGTTTGACTACGTAAGAGGCAAAAGTGACATTGTTGACTAGCGCAGAGCGCAAGTCGGTCAACTCGCCAGGTTTCAGCTCTCGGCAGTTCTCGAATATATGCGTAGTGATCAAGAAGTCCAAGATAGCGTCGCCGAGGAACTCCAGCCGTTCGTATGAGCGCGTCAATCGGTTGCGAATATACGAAGCGTGCGAGAGCGCCTGAAAACGTTGACAATTGATAAGTTTATTTTTCACCAATAGCAAGTGGAGTGTAAAACCAGCTTCTAATGACACAACAGCAGCCCCCCTAGACAAGATGTCTTTCGATAATCGCTAACGCAATCGCTAAATGGACAATGTATGAGATTTGACAATTGCGCTCGTAAGCTAAGCGAGGGCTTATGTCAAATCGCATACATTTTTCTTCTAGCGGTTACGTTAGCGATTATCGAAATGCTTCTTGTCTAGGGGCTTCTATCTTCTTGTCTTGCTTGAAATTATGTAATCACCTGCTCCGTTTTTAAGTCATACCGTCAACATTATTATTCTTTATTGTACACAATTTACACGATGATACAATTTGAAACAAACATGTACACAGGTAAGCATATCTAATAAAAAAATATCTACCAGCTAACCCTAGAGCAGTGGTTCTTAACCGGTGGTCCCTGGACGCAGTCGAAGTGGTATACGAAGCCATCCGAAAAATAATATTCTTAGGCATATACAATGTCAACTAGTTAGGGAGATCGGTCCACAAATGAGATTGTAGTCGGTTTAAAAATGCTCTATATTAGTCTAGACTTGGTGGTCCATGGCTAGACAGATATTTGTAAAATGGTCCCTCTTGACTAAAAAGTTAAGAACCACTGCCCTAGAAGAAGTAAGATAATGGAGTAGATGCGGGACAAGCTGTACATTTGAGAACTCCATAGAAGTAAAATAGAGCATATAAATTTTAAACATAAAAAAATATTTAATAAATTTTAACACAAGTAAAAGTTGCTTTGCTTTATTCATGACTAGCTTTCCGCTCGCGACTTCGACCGCGTTATTTTTGGTTTCCCGTGGGAATTTTATATTTACCCGTAGGTAAAATAATTTTGTAGCCTTTGTTACTCAGGGATAATGTAGCATTCTTATGGTAATAGAATTTTTCAAATCGGTCCAGTAGTTTCGGAGCCTATTCAATACAAACATAGAAAAATAGAAATCTTTCCTCTTTATAATATTAGTATAAATTGGTGCTGTGGAAATGCTTTCACGAAAATCGAGTCGAAATGCTTGCTAGCCAGCTAGCCGGCAAGCCGGTCAGGCAGGGTACAAATGAGGGGTTCAGTCAAGTAGACTACCTGGTTAGTTACAAGCTCTGTCACCGCATACAATAATATTTACATGCTAGGATCTTATACTAGTTATAAATAAATAATTACCCGCAATTCTTATTAGGAGCACTTCCAACTTACAATACTAGGTGGAGTGCTCCAGTCACAATGCTGACAATGACTCGCCACATGCAATTGAGTGGAGGGTCACATTGCAAGAATACATATTTGATAGAGGTGATGTCATGAAAGTGTATTAAATTGTTTAATGTTGTTCATGATGTGATATACAAATTTAATGAACGAATTCCTGCTCCCCGTTTTTGCAATTAATTCGGAAAGATTATAGGGAGCTACTCCCAAATTATTGCAGGCCAATTCGTGCTGCAGCCGTTCTGCCCCGAACCTATCACACTCCGTCAGTAGATGCTGAGCGGTCTGAATGGACTGCTCATCGCATGGGCATTTATCGTTATCGGTAATTTTAAACCTATGTAGGTAAGAGTTAAATGCCCCATGCCCGGTCAGCATCTGAGTGAGCTGGGAGATTCGTGACACGACCGCATTGAAACGGGCAATTTGATCGAGTTTGGGGAACAGGGATTTTGTGTATAACCCGGTGTCCGTACGCTCGTAGCGTTCCTGCCACAAGTTGCGACTCTCGTTCTTTGCCCGTTTTTTAACGAAACTGGCTGGATACGCGCTGTAGTCCGCGGCAGTGCGTTCGGTAGCGGCCTTTCTAGCGGCGAGGTCCGCCGCCTCGTTGCCGGCTATCCCCACGTGTGCGCGTACCAAGCATAAAGAAAGTAATATAAAAGCTCTAGGTTAAAAAAAATTGTTTAAATCCACATATTTCGACCACTTTTAAAATCCTTAATTTCTAGGAACTTGTGCTCAACATCGTCCAGAGCGGCCCAGAACTAAAATTCTCTAGCGTGTAGGTATACCTAACATTGATAATGCAGTGACTTTGCGTTGGGCACTGTGCGTAATAAACAAACAAATGATCATCATTTGACTAAAATCATCCCGATTAAAATTAGAATCTTGCTAAAATCCGCCATTTTGGTAATGAAAAATACAAATCCAAATAACAAATTAGGTAGAAATTTTTAATTTGCCCAAATTGATTGTTTTCGCCTTAAATGAATTAAAAAAAAAAGTCTCCTCACACTAGGATTTTCTCCTGTGTCGTGGGTGCAGTTACAAACATAGAATATCACAGGCACATACACCCAGACCGGAACAAATTTCTGTAGGCCATACAAAACATTTGTCCCGTACGGAAATCGAACCCGCGACCCGTTGCGCAGTAGGTAAATAAAAATAACTTTTTGAGTAGTTACAATTATATTGTTGAAAATAAGATAAAAATGTACATTAAATGGGCATGTATTTAAATCGATATCTGTATATTCCCTTTATTCGAACAAAATATATCAAAGTTCCACCAAAAATACTGAATTGCACACTAAATTAAATCACATTTAGTATACTGTTTAATGGTATTTGCAGAACTTTTTTAAGGAAAACTAAACGATGTTCCTAAAAGTAAATTAGGTAATGCTAATTTACTTTTAGGAACATCGTTTATTCTAAATAAAACACAATTTGGGGTTGCATTAGTATATCGCATCCTAATATAAGGTCACTAGTCACAAAAACTAACCTCAAAGTTTCCACAAGCAATAACTATGCATAAAGTCGAGAATACACATAAAGTCGTTTCTGGCGCTTCGCCGGCCGCTGCCGGCTCGTGCGCTAGGTTCATGTTCAAACCTATACGCTCGTCGCTTCGCTCCTCGCTACCTATTTTTGACCCGTCTACAGTTTCTACATACGCTTTGACGTTTCTAAAGAGTATACTAAATCTGATTTAATTTAGTGTGCAATTCAGTATTTTTGGTATACATTCAGTTAATTAGTGGAGTTACCTAGTGTGCTGAAAAATTATACAGATGTGCATTTAAAAGTCCCCATTAAATGTATTAACTGACATAAACATAAACCCGTTTTAGTTTCTTTAACAACAAAATCCATCCATTAATTTACTTTACATATTTTTACGATAACAACACAAACACAATTAAAACTAATCTTAGACATTTTAGCTCTGCCTAAATTTAGTTGGCCTGTCACCGTAGAATAGCACTTGCTTAACCGGCCATTTCAATTAAGATTAAATTTAGAAATTTTAGTTTTAGGTTATAATTTAGACGGCGGGCGCACAGAATTGAGTCCATTGTTGCCATGTAAGCATGTTGATTGATTGAATGTGTTTACTTAAGACACGACAGAAAAACATTAATAAATTAATATAAAAATAATATGGTTTAAAAATACATAACAATAAAATCCAGAGTAATCTTACCTCCAATAGTAACGAAGGGTCCTTGAATTTATAGTTTAAAATCTGCTCGATGTCTCCTCTACAGTTGTTTAGAAGGAAGTCCACTTGTTCGTGGGTCGCCTTCTTCTCGGATATCACAGTGGAAACTGGCTTGTGTAAGAATTTCGCGAAATTGTCCTAAAATATAAAAAAATTTCTTCGTACAAAACCCATTCCTAATCTTGGGAATAATATCTAAATACATAATTAATAATTTTAACGGATTTGAGTCGTTTTTCAAAGTTTTGAATAATGTGATCAGATAGTTCCAAGACTGCCCCTTCCGCAGATCTAGATTTTCGAAAGTCATATAGAATTGCAGACAGTATATTATTTGCATTTATGAAGTTTAATAATTTTCATTTAGGATTTTTTTAATGACTGGGCAAAACTGTTAAGACCGAAATAGGCCTGTAATTAGTGACACTATCTCTATCACCGCTCTTGAAAATAAGATGTACAATAATAGCTCATTTAAAGGCACGCGGTAAAATCCCATAAGAAAATGAAAGATTGAAAACATTTACTAAAATGAGAAGAAGGATATGTTTAGCAGCTTTGACACCCCGTTTTTAAGGAGACTATTGCAAAAATTTCGGTAGCGGAACAATGAGAATTTATTTATAAGATTTTCAGGGTCAATTATAATATTATTAATTAATAAATGTATCATAGCCTGAGTAGAAGGGGTTTACGAGGGTTTCGAATACTATCTGTGTCAAGTGAAGTGCACCCTGCTAATCAACGAAGGAGGTTCTGACGCTCTTTGCCAACCCGCACTGGGCCAGCGTGCTGAGAGGCGGCTCAAAGCCGCATCCCTATGTAATTAATACAATAAACCAAAGGCCCCAAGTGACGAACGTCAATTTGGCGACGGGACCTGGGATGCGAAGACTCCCGAAACGACGATGGTCTCCCATCAAACGACCTCGGCCTAGATGACCGAAGGAGGGATTGAGCTGAATTCGCTGGAGTATTGTAGGGCTATATAAAGTCCAAGGAGAGGGCGAGGACACGATGGTCCTTAAATTCGACAACCTGCTTTGTTTCCAGGTGGAGATCCCATGGGGGGTCCCAACGTGGTGTTGGATGAACAGCAGTCTTTCGTGAAAAACGTTGTTCATCTGGGAATAAGATATAATAAGCTGGAAATTTATAATACACCTTTACTTTGAAGTTCTAAAAGTTGGG
This sequence comes from Schoenobius gigantellus, assembly GCA_963935595.1. Classification (NCBI taxonomy): domain Eukaryota; kingdom Metazoa; phylum Arthropoda; class Insecta; order Lepidoptera; family Crambidae; genus Schoenobius; species Schoenobius gigantellus. Next base: position 21,623,907 of record OZ012553.1, on the reverse strand, counting down.
TCTCAAAAGGCTCGTGTTTGCGTCGCAAAAGATTTATTTGTGTGAAATAAATAAATTGAATATTTTTTGGGTGTGTGTATTATTGTCAATGATTTCTAAAATTTCTTGTTTTCTTCGTCCCGTTCTGTCAATTTAAGAAATTGTAGTCAACTTTGATATTAAAGTTGATTTAAAATTTTCCTGAAGGCGCCTCAGTGGTAGGTATGTACACCGAATTCCAGAACAAATTGAGAATTATTATTATTGACAATACTTACGGCCAGCAGTGATTAGCTTTACCTGAGGCGGGAGAACCCTGAACCACTCCAACACCTTGACAGCGGCCAGCACTCCACCGCTGAGCAAATAGGTTCCAATTATAGCTTCCACGCAGTCCGCAACTGACTGAAACACAAAGTGAGCTCGTGTAAAATTAATTACAGATTCAGTATTTCCGTAAGTAATTTAAAAGAATTCGACGATCCTCTGGCATTTATAACAAACTGTTAGGACTAAGTCCACACGCAACTACACAAATATAAATTTATATTATTTCATAATCTGACAGCTTTTCCGATGTGAACCAGTTCGTATAAGCCCTTACCATATGACGCATGCTCTATAATACTTGTAAATAGATTGTTGTGTTCGAAGGTTGCACATTGCATACATGGATATAATGTTTTCCACAAATTAACCCTTATCCTTTCATTGCGGGCCTTTTCCAAATTATTGAATCCTCAATAAACTTTTTTTTCTCCTAACATTTTTCGACTTTGTATCGCAAGGAAAATACCTTGTCTAAACACCCTTCTTTTGCGGTTGCCTTTTGTTCATGGGCGGTGCTGCAGTCTCTCCAAAGGTGCCAAGTAGACTACAGGTACATAGAGGTGCTAAGGTACCTTATACGGAAATGCCACTATGTCGGTTCGACTCCAGAACAGAGCTCTAATCCCATCCAATTGCAGCGAGGTGTAAGACAGGGAGACGTTATCTCTCCAAAACTCTTTACCGCTGCATTGGAGGATATTTTCAAGCTTCTGGATTGGAAAGGATACGGTATTAACATTAATGGTGAATACCTAACACATCTCCGTTTTGCAGATGATGTAGTTCTAATGGCTGAGATCTTGGAAGACCTGAACACTATGCTCGGAGATCTCAGTAGTGCTTCCCAAAGAGTGGGTCTTAAAATGAAGATGGATAAGACAAAAATCATGTCGAATACCCATGTTGTACCCACTCCAGTTAATATTGGGAACACTACACTTGAAAGTTGTAGACAGCTATGTATACCTGGGACAGATAGTCCAGTTAGGTAAGTCCAACTTTGAGAAAGAGATCTCTCGTCGAATCCAGCTCGGATGGGCAGCTTTCGGGAAGTTAAGAAAAATCTAAATTACCTCAGTGTCTCAAGACTAAAGTCTTTGACCAGTGTGTGTTGCCAGTGATGACTTACGGAAGCGAAACATGGCTATTTACTATGGGTCTCGTCCGAAGGCTCAAGATCGCTCAGCGGGCAATGGAGAGAGCAATGCTTGGGGACTCTGCGTGATCCGAAATTAGGGAGATCCGCAGGAGAACTAAAGTAACCAACATTGCTCGAAGGATTGCTCAGCTGAGGTGGCAGTGGGCGGGACACATAGCGAGAAGAACCGATGGCCGTTGGGGCCGAACGGTTCTTGAGTGGCGACCACGATCCGGATGAACGGGCCCCCGACCAGGTGGACCGACGATCTGGCAAAGGTCGCGGGAAGCCGCTGGATGCGGGCAGCACAGGACTGATCGTTGTGGAGATCCATGGTGGAGGCCTATGCCCAGCAGTAGGCGTCGTGCGGCTGAGATGATGATGATGAGTAAAGGATATTATAAAGTCAATGATTATCTGAATGATGCCAATGCTTGGTCTTAATTGTAGACTTAATTTATAGATTTAAATGTATAATGTACACTGACACATCTAATCTTGTAATGGAAGTTGAGTTTAATCTTTTACTTTGAGTTCTGCTGCCAATTGACGACTCTGTAACAATACACGGAGAAATAAAATAGCCCTTGCTGGTTTTCTTGCCGGTTCTTTCCAGTACAAAAAAGGTCTCCTGCCGTAGACTTGTGAACCAATGGCGTAGCTTCTCTGACGTTCAAAAGCGATTGTAAAATCCTCATTGAATAATTGAATTGAATAAGAATATAGAATTTAAGAATATTGAATTAAATCAGTCTATCATTCTTTCAGCCTTTATTACTCCTAAGGACGCATGGACTCTTTGTAGGGTCCATGCGTAGTGGAATCAAAACTTTTCCGCTTTATTTCATTCAAATACAAAACATCCATTCTTCTTTTTTCATCAACTCACACACTACAATAATAGAAGAATATTTTATCTTCTATCGCTCCTCGAACATTCAACGTAGCAAAGTAGGCACTTGTGAGCCACTTTTCGCCCGCGGGTAACGAGAGACGTGATGCGCATCGCCGCCATTATTTTTGTAGATATAAGATTTCTCTCATAGCGTTGTCACAATTAGCTAGGCAAGTAACTGTCCACCAAAGCAGAGCCCCGCATGCCTAAGTAAGATCAGACATTTTTTGGGATCGCCCGGTCTCAGGGCGAAAAAAACGACTAGGCACGCCCCTAGCCACACATCCATGGCACTACCGCTAGTAGATTATAGGATTTATGGAGGTTTGAAGGAAGATTAAGGGTGCTGGATACCACGTTAGAAAGACGGGACGTTAGGTCACTAGTAATTCAGGTGTTCGAGTCGCATACTTACTCCATATACTGATTCACAGATACCGGAAAAGATGTGTGGTGACCACCAAAACACGATATTATAAAACAGTTTATAGCGGTTAACTGTCAAAATAGGATAAAAAATGTATTGTATTTTGATAGTTCACCGCGATTAACCGCTATATTATATCGTATTTTGGTGTTCATGCTAGGGGGGCTGAACTTAAGACACTTAAATAAAGATTAAAAAATCGAAACCGCCTTGCAATAACCGTCTTCACGCAAGAGAAGCAAAAGTACCTTGTCGGAAACAGCCTGAAGCTTCACATAGTTCTGTAGTGCGTTCTGCGCCTGACCGTGCGGTTCCTTTTCGACGGCACCCTCGCACTCCGTGTAACGGGATTTGATCATCTGTATGCTCTGTTCTGACAAGCGGCCTTCCATCACTTCCTCTTTGGGGAAGTATGTGTTGATAAGGAAAGTCGGGCGGATCTGCGAACAAAGCAACGCCACTATATGAAAAACAAGTCCTAAATGTTATGTCCTGTTCATAACGTGTTATGTCATTTATTTAAATTATTACACATATTTTAGATTCATATAATACATAGTAGAAGGAGAAAAATTTGACTACAGCCGCCGTCTTTACGTCCTTAGATTCATAATTATTTTTCTCCATCAATTACTGCATTACTTGATGCCACTTGGCTTGCGAATTGCAGGGAATCTCAGTTTCCGTGTAGTAAATATAAAATCCCTCTCGACGCATAATGACATATACGCATAAGGACACATTTGTGGAAATAAAATCTTTAATACGGAGAAAAGAAAACAAAAATGTCGCGGATTCGATGCTTCAATAACCGTGAATATATCACGATGAATCTATTACAACATAAGAAACTGATTTCACTTCAGCGATACTTGTTTAAATTTACATATTCAAAATAATAACCCAAGAATTATAATCGCAATAGTAAAGAGATCATTCAATTGCAGTTTTGAAAAAACATCAGTGGCCAATAGTGCTGTTACGCACAAAAATGTCTGTCAGTATTATTGTCTATCAAACAATATATTATGTACAGCCGGCTTCAAAAGTAGATAAGCATTTTTAGCAGATTTAGTACCATGTCACACCAACTATTCCTTTTATTTAGTATGGTTACACCTATATTGCTTTGTTAATAGCTGGTGTGACATGATACTAAAATGTTTATCTACTTTTGAAGCTGGCTGTACCTATCTCTAATACCTATTATGTGCATGATACTAGGCAAAACACGAGTACTCTGACTGACCCTTTAATGTGCAGTGGAATGAATGGGATGTCATTATATTTGGCCAGTTCAACCATACAGGTCTTGAAACAAAATGCAACCTGAATCGCGTGGCTAGCGCCTTGTGCATACCTAAGAGTACTTAACGTTAATTAAGATATCATGTACGTACATATATGTCACGACGGCTAAGTCCCGAAGTGTGGATACACTTGGTTTTCAATATGTATGAAACCGCCGCTTTTTGGTTGTCATTCGAATTGACTCGGATAACTATAAACTTAGCCCATGTTTCGATTTTTTTATATCTACTTTTATATTATATATATATATACCTATATATATATACATATACAGGGTCATTTTTAATGAACCAACAACCTCCCAGGGGCTGATTCTAGTGCTCAGATGCAACAACTTTTTGTATGGGACCAACATCGATATCTCAAAAAAAAAAACTTCTCATTACAAACTAGGTTAGCTGATTGAGACTTTAGTATGGGAAAGTGGAATTTTTTTTTGCGATTTCGATGTTGGTTACACGGTTATTTTTTTATCACCCTGGAAAATTTAAGGGACGCTTCACGACATGGTATTAGAATGATTTAAATATAAATAAAAAAAAAATAACTCACTTACTTAATTTTATATATATTTTTTTTCAATACAAAAAAAAATATTAAAAAAATATTTCATTTTTTTTATTTTTTATGTAATATTCTTAGTGTGCGTCCGCATTTTAAATTAAAACAACTGTCCAAATTTCACGCTTCTACCATTAGCGGTTACGGCTGTGCGTGCGTCTATAGATGGGATCTTCTCCTTTTATATAAATATATATTAAATACCCATAAATCTATATATATATATATATATATATATAAGCAAAACTACATTGTTATTATGTACCACTTCTATATAAATCACGTATCATTAACTGCGAATAAACCAGTGCATTCACTTCAATTATGTAATTTTCAAGATATCCATATAATTTTGTGTGACTTGTAATTTTAACGTTGGGATTTCACGCATCAAATGCTAAAGATTCACGAATTTTAATTATATCAGTCATCTTGACATTCGTTCGAAAAAAGCTATTATTCTTTGTTCAATTCAAAGTTTAACAATTAAGGTCCTTATTATAAGTCAAAATCTCTACAAGTCACAGATTAACCGAACAATAGACCTGGTTTACATTTTTAAATGGACGAAGTAAATTAATAACCTGCAACATCGACAACAATCGATAAAACAAAATTGATTAATTATGTTAAAAAATCACAACGATATCGATATAAAGACTGCATCACTATAAACGTAACTAACTATAACCAACTGGCAATTGTATAAAAACCAACATAATAAATACATGAAGTACTACATCGCTTTAGCTTTCGCTGATGTGCAATCTTAATAGCACGACAGCTATACATTGTGGTAGGTACAGATTGGAAGTAATTGACGTTTGAGTCGAATGTCCACTTACCGCGCGGTAAAAGGGCGGTACGTAGCATCTATGAAGTTTGGCATGTCAAGATTATGTTAATCGAATGTAATACTGTTGTGGTAGTGGTAGTACTCACCGCATCGTACGTGAACGTCTCGTCAGATAACGTGAATTCGGCGCACGACACCGGCGTTGGCGCACGTGATTCGCGACAGTGAAATGTTTATCCCATTAACGACGAACAGTCAAGAAAAATTAACATTGTGTTAAAGCAGCTGTAAAAATTCCAATTATTTACCTAAGTGGAGTGTGCCGAAAAAAAATTTCTATGGTAGGTGATTTGCAAAATTTTATATTATTACGGTGATTATACATTCGTATTCGGTTATTAGTATTTTATCATTGATTATACCGTTAAAAAAACAACTGTGCACACAATAAAAATAGACAAAATTTGTCAAATGTTATTTTCGGGTAGACTACAAAGTTTTTGTCGCTTTGTATTTGTTTGTTACCTTTCTATTCCGTTAATTTGCCACTTTCATGTAAATAAATTCAGCCAGAGTTAATTTTGCAAGAAAATCTTTGTTATTATTTTTTTCATTTTTATTCTTACACTAAAACGATGCTTTAAAAAATAAAACTGGTTATTTTTAGAAAGGTATTTTAAAAAGATTACTTATCTAAATATATGTAGGTACAATAGTGATAATTCTCGACTGAAGATAATTCCGGAACAAATAGATTTTTTTATTTGATGAATCATAATTTCTTTAAAATCTTACGAACATGAAAATTTTCGTAAACGTAATGCAGCTTGAATTTTTCTTCAAAAAACTATAATGCAGCATTAATTTTTCTTCAAAGAGCTATTTCAATTTCAGAAAATCATTTTGGTTTGCTTTAGATTCAACAATGTTCCATTTTTGGACGCTAAGATATGTGGTAAAGTTTGTGGGAGATAAAATTAATGAAAAAATACAAAACAATTAATACTTAGTGACGTTAATCAACAATGACATTAAAAATTAAACTCAGGCAAAATAATATCGGACACCAGAAAACTTAAAAAACAATCAAATCTTGGATAGCTTCATATTTATAATGTAGACTTTAGGTAGTCGTTTTTAATTGCAGAGATAAGCCTTTCACTTTCTTATCATAATAATTACCTATATCACTTTCACTTGCTTACCATTATATATATTTTTCTTACTTATCATCATTATTATGATGTAGTTCATAGTTTTAACGCGGAAACGACCTTGAGCGGGATTTCTCTGATCTTGACTCGTCTGATTGTCAAGCTAGGTACCGAAACAAATTTGATGCTACGAGTATTAAGATTATTATTAAAATTTTGAATTTAGATAAGATGCTGGCACCTATCCTTTGCTTGTACTAATAAAAATGTATGGAAAAATCTTCTTTCCCGAAAGATAAACATTTCAGGTTGATTTTATTAATTGTCCAATTATGCGAAAAATGTTAACCAAGTACTAAGTAAATCTAGACATCAGGCTACTAATTAGAAATGTGTCAACACGTGTTTTAGATTCAAAAAATACCCACCTACCCCCTTAGAGGATTCAAATAAAGGTTGTAAGTTTATTGTTTGAGTAGATATCATATTAAAATTACGAAATGAATTTTAACGGGATTTTTTCGAAGTTTTTGCTTTATAAACTAGATATAGTTTTTACCGCGGGAAAATATAGAATTCGACAATGAAACTTGCGGGCGGAAAGCTAATAGTACTTAGGTATAATTATTATAATAAAAATTTCAACATTAGTGCCATGATGAAGATTTGTATCTTCTATAACACTACCACGGTAATAGTATATACCGTGACACTACTACGGTATAAAATATTAGCACGGACATTTCCCTAGTAGACATATACCTAACATGATGGAATAATTCAAATGATAAACACGTGTATCGATAAACGGTCATTATATCATTGATTATATTAAAATAAATATTCAAGCTAATGTTGAAATTATTATGAGGGCCACCTACAGACTATAAACGCACATAAGATTCGTTATTGCAATATTTTTAAAAGTCAACATTGTTATCCAATACATAAAATAGAAATTATGTTATACCTACTATAAATATGCAATATCTACTTATTTATTCCGGCACACTGAGTTCCGATAACTGGCCAAATTTATACAAACAGATATGATTTGATAAGGAGAGGCTACTTTTTTTTATTACAAGCCTTCAAGAATAGAATTGAATGATAAAGAAACCTACCTACAATGAGAACATAAGCACATGCCTATATCTACACGAAATTTTACCAAAGTGAAACTATTCATAGAGAGGAAAAATGAACAAAAATATTTGTTTTAAACAATATTGGTATAATGGTTGGTATTAAAAGAAATAATTGTCTGTACGGTGATCGATTTATGACCGGTTTTTATATCCTATCATCCCTGGATTTGTTTATGGAGATAGTATTTTACAAATAATAGAATATTGAATTAGGCCGTTAGAATACATGTGTCAGCGCTCTTTTTTTCCCGTGGATGTCGTAAGAACAGACTAAAGTAGTTTAACGCCCTCTGTGAAGAGATGTAAAACTCAAATTAAATCAAAATGCTAACCCGTCTACCCAGCGTGGTGTAATACACAACATCCTTCTACGCTCGTGCCCAGCAGTGGGACCTTAATGGGTTAGTGGCGATAACAGAGCTGATACACAAATTTGTTACAAAAAAATTAAACTTACTTCAAAAACTCCAAAAAGTTATAAATAATATAAGAATACATACAACATTCCAGTTTAATATTGAAGTTGGTGCCAAATTTTAAGTAACTACACTCTCGGACACATCAATCGAGCTACCATCGAGCACTTTTGGATTATAATAACTTAAAAAAAATATTTGGTCAACCTAAATGTAAACCTTATGCAATTTTGTAGCTAACATATTCATGTTCAATCTCATATGCTGATTATGAATACCTATGCCAAATATGGCAAATATAATAGTGCATAAAACTTTTTGGTCGAAAAAACGTTTTTTAAAAGTTATGGACGATATAATCTAAAAGTGCTAGGTGGCTCGATTTAGGTGTCCGGGAGTATATTAATTGTTTTTTTTTCATTTTTTAAGACTTTCCAGGTGAAAATTGCTTGGACCGACTTCAATATAAAACTATGATGTTGTATGTATTCTTTTATTATTTATGATTTCTTGGTGTTTTGAATTCGGTATTTTATTTATTTGTAAAAAAATATCTTTTTAGTTTATAATACATGCGTTTTAGAATTTGAACCAAGGCAAACACCGGAATAACTTAAAATAAAACGTCTTTCGCTCTAAACAGTATTGAAAGAAATATTCCCGAACTCCTAATCTACCAGAAACCTTCCATCATCAGCTTAGTAACATGACCAGATGCAAATACCTGAATATCTTCAGCAAAAACATGAAACACGTTGGAAGTGCCTATAAAATTCAATTTTCAAAAAAGATTTACAGAAAAGAATTTTGAAAATCCGTCCACAAATGGCGGATTAATCGCTAAACATACACAAAAAAATTGATACAGCCGAACATAGAACCTTCTATATAACACTGAAGCGAGACGGAACGCGGATTAGTCACTTTCTCTTCTATAGTCCTCGTGCCGTGCTAGGCCTGCTGGAAAGTGACGATAAGTCATGAAAGAGCCCAAAATGGAAACAAGCTTCACCTGGATTCCTCAATCACAGATGATTTTGGTGCAAACATAAAAAAAAACCGGCCAAGTGCGTGTCGGGCCACGCGCAGTGTAGGGTTCCGTAGTTGCAAATGCCAACTTTAAGAGTTCACACTCACACCTAACAACACGTTGCTATTAAATTAGGCATTATTATTATTAAAGCTGCAATGATTTTATAATTCCTTAACTTCACGTGGTTCGTAAATTTATATTCAGTACTAATTTTCAATGAAATTTTACTTTTCCGGCTATGTATTATAAGTTGGTCGTCTATAACTTTTTAGCTTGTACTTAGTACTCAACTCTGATAGTTTTCATTTATACTTCGTTATATACACGGTTATTTTTTTATCACCCTGGAAAATTTAAGGGACGCTTCACGACATGGTATTAGAATGATTTAAATATAAATAAAAAAAATAACTGCACTAGTTGAGAGCAGCATTTTTAGCGATTTTTTTATTTAATTTTTTTATATAATAATGGATGTGTCCTGAAGCGTCCCTAAAATTTTCCAGGGTGATAAAAAAATAACCGTGTATGTATACTGCTGTTATAATTTTTTTCACGTGTCCATATTAGCCGTTTAGCAGATAGAGGGGGGGGGGGGACACTTAGATCTAACAAAAATTTGCAAACAAAGCAAAAAAAAACGGAACCCTAAATCGAAAAATGGTGTTCTTACATTATGTTTTAAAGACCTATTCAACAATACCTCACACGATGGGTTAGTCGAGAAAAAAAAATTACTCCCACTTTACTTGTATGGGATTGGGAGTTACCCTAAAAAAAATTTTTTTTCAAATTTTTTGGCATGATTAATATACATATCCATACCAAATTACAGCTTTCTAGTACTAATACTCTCTGAGTAAAACCGCGGACAGACAGACAAATATGGCGAAACTATAAGGGTTCCTTGTTTACTACGGAACCCTAAAAACGAGGTATAACACATAAAAATGCAATAGTAAGTAATTAAGTAGGTATGCAAATAAGTTAGCCCATCCTTTCAAAAGTTACGTAATAAAACAGTAAAAAAAAATTGACAATCTTGTCATACATGACTGGTTAGTAAGTACAATAATAACACATCGCGAAGCTAACACGTGGTTGATAACCGTTACACATCTCAATACTGTTGTCAAGTGAATAAAAATTTACATACATTTATGTATTCGGTTATGACAGGGAGATGAGGATATGATTGTTGTTGACGGTTTTCGGTCGCATAACGGTCTAACATACACTGACTGTGATGGCCTCAGAGAATAAATTATTAAGTTATACATAAATGTACTTAGCAATATAATGGTATGCTCGTCAATCGGTTGATATTTCATATTGCTTTCGTTCGCACTTAGATAATTTTAAGTAGGTTTTTTTGTGTAAGTATAGCTATTCAAAATCAATTATATTCTCACACTATTAAAAAATAACAATATTCAGAAGTAGAATAGTATAGGCTACTTTATTTGCCATAATTAGCACGGGATCGGACATATAGAACGTCGGGAGAACAATCCATACTAAATATTATAAATGGGAAAGTGTATGACTGTGTGTGTTTGTTTGTCCGTCTTTCACGGCAAAGCGGAGCGACGAATTGACGTGATTTTTTAAGTGGAGATAGTTGAAGGGATGGAGATTGACATAGGCTACTTTTTGTCTCTTTCTAACCCCCCACTTCCCTAAAATGGGGGGTGGAAGTTTGTATGGAGCATTCCGCAATTTTCAAGGCAGAAAGCTAAAAATTGGTATGCGGACTATTTGTGACACGGAAATCTGCCCCCTACCCCTTAAAAGAGGGGGTGAAAATTTATATGGGACTTTTCGCAGTATTCAAGGTAGAAAGCTAAAAATTGGTACACAGACTTTTGTTACCAACGAAAAATACCTGCCTTATTTTTTTTGGGAATCTTCCGTGTTACCCCGAATTTAACGCGAGCGAAGCCGCGGGCGAAAGCTAGTTATCTATAAAAGTAATAATAAATAACTAAAAGTTGAATGTAGCGTAGAGAATATTTAAAATGTGTATTGAAATGAAAGTGTTATATAATTCAGTTCAATTCTCAAGGATGTCATAAAATAAATCTGTGGAGGTTTTAGTGCACAACACAACACCACAGCAAATTATTGTCAATAACCCGTCTGTCGGGCTAGCGGTGTTAATTCATAGGGCTTTCATCATCAGCTCAGCAACTTACTTACTTACATCCCTGTACTTACATTTCATGAAAAAATATCAAGCCCATGTTTCTTAAATTAAAAGTCTTTCATTAAAAGTCTTTAATTTTCGAGGGTTTTCCTGAGAATGAAGTCTTTCGAACCAAAACATAACTAAGAAACTGATTGAATAATAATTATTATCTTACAATAAAATTAAAAATTCATAGAGCGAGCAAGCAATTTTAGAACTATTATATAATAAAATTTGATAAGAAATATTGAATAATTTCAGATGGTGAGAGCAGTCCCAACGATTGTGGCGGTCGTTGCTATAGGCGCCGGATTTGTCATAACTTACGTGTTACACAGAGCACCTGAGAAACCAAACCTGGATTTAGAAAAATGGTGGGGCCTTGGAACTAAACCAAAGGAGGAAGATGTAGCTGTTCGAATTTTCAACATTGATTTCAACGATACGGTATGTAAACTAACTACTGTCAAGTTCTTAATATAATTATGTTTCTTATTATATTCTTATATAAGTTAGTTTATAATATGATAAGGTTTAATTCACTTAAGATAACCTATCTTGAAGAAAATAAATGAAAGGGTCTTACTTAAAAGATGTAATTTTTTCAGATGAATTTAAAATTTATACTCGTAAATATTTTGTTTTCGGTTTTATTAGTACAGTACATAACAGTTTTATATTTATATAACAGTATTTATAGTTCACGATGACTATTGTTTAATTTACAGATGATTCAAGATTTGAAACAGAGAATAAAATCCAGACGACCGTTGACGAAACCTTTAGAGGGCATACAGTCTGAATACGGAATGAACACCATTTATTTGGATAAAGTGCTCGATTACTGGGTCGAAAAGTACGACTTTAAAGGCCGAGCGGCATTGTTAAACAGGTTTCCCCATTACAAAACAAGGATACAAGGTTTGGACATTCATTTCATAAGAGTGAAACCGAAAACGAAAGTGAACAAAGTTCTGCCTCTGTTGATGATGCACGGGTGGCCGAGCTCCTCGAAAGAGTTCGACAAAGTGATACCAATGCTAACTGCAAAGAGGGAGGGTTACGATTTCGCCTTCGAAGTTATTGCGCCAGATTTACCTGGCTTCGGATATTCCGAGGTAAATGTTTCAAACTTACTAAAGTAATATTTTATATTCAACGACGGAATGCAGCATCATAAAAATTAACAATTCCCATTGCATACAATTTAATTTTCGAAATCGTTTGAAAAAACACATACTACGCCAATTGTACCTGAGATTAACCTTAAAAGCATAGACTTCGACAAAAAAAGTGCGGCACGTGTAACAGTCATTGGCATCGCAAACTAGGTACCAGAGACACGTTTAAGATTTACCGTAGTACTCAAGTTTTTATAATAGCGCATCGCATCAGAGGCTCAATTCTGCTAATAAGTTACAGCCGAATCGAAACTATGCCGTTGCGATCGACCAATCGGAGCGCGTATATTGCCATTCAACTGTTCGATGACGTGATAATGTTGCGTTCTGATTAGTCGATCGCAACGGCTCAGTTTCGATTCGCCTGTAACTAATTAGCAGAATAGGGCCTCTACTCTGCTATCAATTCCTATCCATGCGCGTGTTTATTTACAGTGAAATTAATTAAAACTCTGACTGAGAACACGTTTTCGCCACGCTTATACAAGATTGACATTGCATTCGTTTTTTAAACATTTTCATGTATTTATTTACTGAATTTTAATTTAAAGGGTACCAATAAGCCAGGGTTGAGTGCACTACAAATTGGGATCATAATGAGAAATTTAATGAGGAGATTGGGATTTGATAAATTCTACATCCAAGCTGGTGATTGGGGCTCCCAATGTGGTACACACATGGCGACGTTTTTCCCTGATGAAGTTTTAGGGTAAGTGCATAACTTTATATAAATAAAAATCTATTTTACACATATAAACATAAAAATCATGACCAATCTATGAAGGGCGAAGAATTCATATGCATACAGCATATGAATTCTTCGCCCATTCCTAATCTACATATTTATTAACTTAATTGGTTTAACCGTAACTTGAAACATACTAGTATTATATCAAAGCTGGGTTTTAAAATATGTTTTGTGACTGTGTATTTGAAAGCTTATAAAACTTGACAATGTCTGCTAGTAAACTTTTACTTTAAAAAATACACCAAACAAATAAAGCCGCTCTTGTAAACTCTCATTGTCATTAAATGATGTCATACGATACGACAACAATGAAAGATGCCTCAATTAAATCTCAGAAAATAGCAAAACAGTAAAAATAGACATTGAAAAAAAATGTCTGGCAACGAACAAGTTTTTATTTTTATATTATTTATTTTCAGGTTGCACACAAACATGCCTTTATCGTCAAGAACAGTTAGTATGTTCAAATTGTTTTTGGGATCTCTATTTCCTCGCCTCGTAGTCGATGCGAAATACGTAGACAGGATTTATCCCTTAAGAAAACAAATGGCATATATTTTGAGAGAAAGTGGATATTTTCACATACAGGCCACAAAACCAGACACAATAGGTAATACAACATTATATTCATTTTCTATACTCAATACTTGTTTGTAAGCATGTCTAACTGTTTGATAGTTGCTGTATTTTACTTTTTACTAAAATACACATCATACGAGTATACCTCAAATCAAAGAAAATATTTTCTAGTTTCGTATAGTAATATATTATAAGTACTTGTTTTTTGTATGATAATTTGGCGACATCGTGATAATGTTGTGTCACACTTATAAGTACTCGTATTTTTTGTTTCAATTTTTGATTGGTTTTACGATGCTTTAAGGGAAAAAATTTGCCGAATCGGTCCACCCGTTCTCGAGTTTAGCGCTTAGCAACAATAGATTAATAGTTTACGCAGAACTTTTAACTAAGTATAGTTTTACTCAACCACATTAGATTTTCGTTAATTTATTGGCGCTATCCAGACACACTGGTTTCATTTCTAGATATTAGGTGAGGATAGGTTATCTATTAAATATACTGTGTGTAGTCCAAGTTGAGAGCCAAAATCCGTCTGATATTCTGGCATAGTTAAACTTTGCGTTTTTTAGTTGTCTAATATATTTCTACGATTGCTAACTTGACGTAGTGGTATACCGTATTTGATGAGTGTACGAAATTTATTTGCAGTCTATCTTGGATTCATTAATGCATGTTATATTTATTTGTTTCGACTTAATACATTTTGATTTTTAAACTAAATAAGACCTTTTTGGACATTGAACAGTCATTGCAGCATCAATCCAAATGTTGTGAGCACTGCTTTTAATCAAGAAAATTATTTAATTATAATTTATTCAAATCTTTATTGCACATTACAAAGAAGTATGTATAAATGGCGCACTTAAGAGGAAACACCAAGGTCGAGAGAATTCCAAATAGGTATTTGTAAAATGTATTGCTGTCGCGCTGTGTTTCCGAACAACTTGAACTGATTCGTAGTCCCTTATTTACTCCGCGAAAAATTTTTGTGTTAAAAAATAAGGCTCTTTCTGTGTTTTTGCTTTTTTCATATAATCTTCTACAATTTGTTTGCTGGACGTTTCAATACAGCAGAAAATTAGCTCCATTTTTTAGGTTTTTGATGGTTTAAAATCTCTTTTAAAAATTAACTTAATAAAAAAAGGAAAACATAGGAATATGCCAATTTCCAATAAAATCAATAGTGGCCATTAATTTTTTTGGAAAAAATAGAGCAACTAGTGGTGTGCGTTCCCCCAGCAGGAAATTGTGTCTTAGACTAAATTGAGTTTTATGAATAATTAGAGCGTAATTTGCTGTAAATGTGCGCGAAATAAAAAATTTGTGCGCGTTTCCGTTTTTTGAAAAAAATGAGAAAAACGTATCCTGCTGGAGTAACGTTTTTCCAGCAGGAAGATTCTAAACGAATAATCCGAGAGATAAATAATTTATATGGGCGGCTAGCTTATATTTGTGCATAAATGTGCGCCAAAAATGAAATTTGTGCGTGTTCGGGTTTCACAGATATTTCGTTTACTGCTGAGGTAACGTTTTGCTGAAACTTGTTTCTGCAAAACCATCGAATGTGCGCCCATTGAATAAAGATACATGAGTAGCTTTTAATTTGTGCCTATTTGTGACATAATTTGATTTTCAAAAATATTTACAGTTTAGGAGTAATCGCGTATTGAAGAAAACTAGAAAAACAATTATAGCGCTTAAATGAGAAAACATAAAAGCTCACTGAATACGGTATTTGATTGGTCTTATTGTTCCGATCAAAAATAAAAAGTTTCATGAATCTGGGAATACGCGTTTTTAAATAATATAACTTTAACTTTAATTGATTATAACCTCATTTCAAACTCATAATGCATGAAACTGATTAAAGCCAAGTTAAATGGGTATGAATAAAAAATTAGTGCATGTTCCAAAATATATATCATGAAAATTTCAACTTCATATATTTAATAATAAAATAGATATAATCAAAAAACCAAAACATGGGCTAAGTTTATGGTTATCCGACTAAATCCGAATGACCGCTAAAAAGCGACGATTTCATACATATTGATGACATTCTATTCTTGACAGTATTAAACAAAAGTTGTTGACGGTACAGTCGCGTTTATAACGTAAATCCGCAATTGTGTTTTTGAGTTTATTATAATTAATGTATTATTCATGGCTATAATATGTACAACGAGGTTGTAATAGTACAAAATAATCTGTTGTGCTTTTATCATAAGATAAGCTATCCTAAATGCTTTTAATTTTAATTAATAAAATATTCTTAAGTGAGTATCTTAATAATAAAATTAAATAAATTTGGGCCCGGCAGATAAAGCTTTAGGATTGTGATAAATTAAAAGATTTTTATATTTTATTGGGCAGGGTAGACCCTTGTATTATATTTCATTACCATATTGTGGTAGAATACCCTTAAAATTCTTGCGGAATGGATTATGTAAAATGTTATTTAGGTTATACATCAGCCAATTATTTGAATAATGTATTCCGCTCTATCATGAGATTTTTAAGCTAGTTAAAGCTGTGTAAAATAATTTAACCTTTAATGGATTCTAAAATAAATTGTCAAAAAAATACCAACTCTATTCTATTCTATTTCTAAAAAAATACCAACTGACTATAAAGATATATTTATTTTTCATAAAACATTGGCACAGATGGCAGAGTACTGCTGCCATCTGTGGGATGGTTCAGCAAAATAACAACTGGCGGCTTTGAATTCAATAGAGCGGCATGAAAAAGATTGTAGGCGACGAAAAACTTGTGGCCCAGCTGCAGACACTTAGCACCGTCGTAGAATTGCCCGCCTTTCGGTGTTCTACAGGTTACATTAGGTGAATGTGCGCAGGAATTACACAACCTGATCCCCCAGCTTCTTCCCACCATAGGAATTCCAGGCGCACGGCTGAATATCATTCGTATTTGGTGGCAGTGCCGACTGCAAGGATAAAGCGCTTTGCTTCTTCTTTCGTTGTGCGCACTGCGACCAAATGGAATAAATTGCCGGTGTCTGTATTTCGGCTGTTTCAAAATTATAATCTAGGATCCTTCAAATTTGGAGTGAACAGGCACTATCTAGGAGAGCGTGCTACATCATAGACTACATTGGCGCTTACCATCAGGCGAGATAGTGGTGAAACGCTCTCTTAGTATAACTATCAACCATACCCCAACTAACGCCACCGATTGATTTAATTCAGAAAACAATTTTGCTGTTTCAGTTCTTATGTTTCATACAAATTGGTGGAAACATTGTTGGTTTCTGTACTATTTCTATAACTTAACAATTGTTATATGTCTAGTGGACCCGGCAGAAGTTTCCTGCCCAATTACAGCGCCACCTTCCCTTCCTTGGACCCACCTGGGGCCTTACCATGATCGCTTATAGCAAGGTTAAAACAATATTGAAACAGAGACACCGCTCTTGATGCGTATAGCGCCATCCCGCTTTTAGTGCGGTTTTAATATTGTTTTGTGCGATCATGGTTAGGAGGCTGGACTTATTGAAACACACACAATAAATTTCATTTATGAATCGTTCGAGCCATTTTAGAGATTTTGCGAGACTAACCAAGGGCGATTAATTTTTGTATAGAAGAAGAGAGAGAGAGAAATATAATTATATATATTTCCACTAAGAGGTTTATATAATTTTAATAATATCATATACTATCCAAATGATCTATAAACACACATTAAATTATTAGGTTAAAGCAGAAGTGCTTATTTTTTCGACATTTTTTTTTAGTAAAAATTGTTTAATTTTGAAGTAGAGCTAGTTAGCATATATGTATGTAAAAATGTTGGCCTCTGACTAAAAATAAAAGGCCTAAATTAACTTTTCAAAACAGTTTTATAGCCGAGTGTACCCAGACGCAATTGTTTCGTGTGTAAAATTAAGAAGGTTATCAATATGTATGTAACCGTCGCTTTTTCGTTGTCATGCGAATTTAGTCGGATAACCATAAACTTAGCCCATGTTTCGGTTTTTTGATTATATTTACTTTAATATTAAATATATGGTGCTGAAATTTTCATGATATATATTTTAGAACATGCACTAATTTTTTATTCATACCCATTTAACTTGGCTTTAATCAGTTTCATGCATTTTGAGTTTGAAATGACGTTATAACTTATTAAAGTTAAAGTTATATTATTTAAAAACGCGTATTTCCAGATTCATGAAACTTCTTATTTTTGATCGGAATAATAAGACCAATCAAATACCGTTTTCAGTGAGCTTTTATGTTTTCTCATTTAAGCGCTATAATTTTTTTTCGAGTTCTCTTCAATACGCGATTACTCCTAAACTGTAAACATTTTTGAAACACAAATTATGTCACAAATAGGCACAAATTAAAAGCTACTCATGTATCTTTATTCAATAGGTGCACATTCAATGGTTTTGCAGAAACAAGTTTCAGCAAAACGTTACCCCAGCAGGAAACGAAATATCTGTAAAACCCGAACACGCACGAATTTCATTTTTGGCGCACATTTATGCACAAATATAAGCTATCCGCTCATATAAATTATTTATCTCTCGGATTATTCGTTTAAAATCTTCCTGCAGGCGTAGCACGGGCTGCCAAGACGGGACTTGAGTCACGCATTATCTCACAATTTCAGTGACATAATATCTATGTCTTAAAGAGTAGCATGGCGGCGCGTATTGAGGCTGCGGTCCGATAACAGCGCTCACAGTACTAACGATTATAATCGCCTTGTTCAAATTAAAGATAACACTGAAAATGCCATCAGCATGCTTACGATTTCGGTCCGGAAGAAGAGGTACATTCATTTTGAACCGAAATCACAATTATCGAACGTCAAACTGACAGTTCGCATAAAGTGATTTCACTCCAGAGCATAAGCGCCGTAAGTTCTATATGAGGTTAACGATGACGTCAAGTGGCTCTTCATGCCGGCTAACATTAGCGCGCTCACAATATTTCGGGACGCGTTTGAGCGCGCTAATAGTGACTATTATTGCTTTTCGGAACGCAGCCCTAGTGTGACTGACATGATAAAATTTCTTGACGCTCCTCAAGGGCTACGTGTCACTGAGTCTTATCACAGATTTCTTGGCAGCCCGTGCTACGCCTGCTGCTGGAGAAACGTTACCCCAGCAGGATTCGTTTTTTTAATTTTTTTTCAAAACGGAAACGCGCACAAATTTTTTATTTCGCGCACATTTATAGCAAATTACGCTCTAATTATTCATGAAACTTAATTTAGCCTAGGACACAATTTCCTGCTGGGGGAACGCAAACCAACTAGTGCCATTATCCAGGAAGGAAACAGGGGACTACGTTTGTATGAAAAAACGGACTGTACGATTTCCTCTTAATGTCATATGATGGCATTCTCCACCAGTCAACTATTGGGATATATCTATACACGGTTATTTTTTTATCACCCTGGAAAATTTCAGGGATGCTTCAGGACACATCCATTAGTATATAAAAATTAAAAAAATTAAATTAAAAAATAAAAAAAAAATCTCTAAAAATCCTGCTTTCAACTAAGGCAGCATTTTTTGGATTTTTTAAAAAATTAATATAAAATTAAGTAAGCGAGTTATTTTTTTTATTCATATATAAAACATTCTAATACCATGTCGTGAAGCGTCCCTTAAATTTTCCAGGGTGATAAAAAAATAACCGTGTATAAGTTATAAAAATGCCTTGGTTAAGAACCAAGGAATTTGTCAAGCAGTTATTATTACGAATGAATGATTATAGTTATGGTTATATAATATCTGTCGAAATTAAAGATTTTCAGTTACCCACACAATAATAGAGCACAATATGTTAGTTAAGAAAGTTTAATATTCTGATGCCCAATGTTACTAATAAACGGTTGCTTTTGACCAATCAGAAAGCCACATTATCACGTCATTGAACATTTGAAAGTATTGATTTACTACCAAACCTTTGGTAGTAAATCAATGTTTGAAAGTCAATCTATGCCCCCCCAATCGGTCGGTCTTGAGAGGAAATCACAAGGACCGTTTTTTCTATACAAACATAGTCCCCCGTTTCCTCCTTAAACCACTTTACTATAAGCATGTATTCCTTTTTTTCTTAAGTTACTCATTAATTAACCTTCAAAAGCATAACAAATTGGCCGGATTTTTCGCTGTATCCAGCAAACAGGACATCCCCATTTTCAATACAAACCTGGGTCTGATGTTACAAGGATGAAATTTGTTCTAAAATTACAACTTATTATTAAGATTCATTCTCCCAATTTTCAGTCTTTTCAGCAATGGCCAAATAGATTTATTGATACTCAGAAATAAACTCTTCTAGTAACACAAGGCAAAAATCGGATATCCAGTATTCAAGCAAAGATCGATCAGGTTAAGTGGGTACTTTGTCCAATGTCGAGTAATGGTTTCGTCGGACTCCAAGTATGAGCTGATGTCTTTGTAAATTAAATCTATCAGAAAATCAAACAAAAACATCTACCAAGCGCACAAGTACGATAACGAATAAAATTGACATTGACATTTTATTAAATGACACATATTGTAGAGATGTCATGATATCCGATGATTCAGTATCGATTTTATACTTTATCATTTTTTTCATCTTTAATTCCATATACACGGTGTTTCATAATAACCAATAAGTAAATCAATGCGTTATCTAAAACTCATTATTAAAATGTGTTTACACGTAATGTCATTCAACCCAAAATTTTCATGTAAATTATAGTATTATCATCATGTATATGATTTAAATGAAAATTTTGGGTTGAATGACATTACGTGTAAACACATTTTAATAATGATTTTTTGATAAAGAATTAATTATTTATTGGTTATTTTGAAACACCGTGTATAGTAATACTTAAAAATAATATAAAATACTATTAAAAGTATATTATGTTTATATTTTATTGTTATTCCAAAAGATAAAATGAGATGAGACAGTAACTCGGATGGTAAGTCCTTCTGTTGTTTTTTCATCAATCGATAAGAGTTTGAAATATAATCGTTTTAGTACAGGACTTAGTAATGATGCATCAGGTGTGTTTAGAAAGTAAGCTAGACACGGGCCCAACCAGGTTTTAGTATCTACTACAAATATATTTACTACTTCATTCGCATCAATTTCTATCCCATAGATATTTGATTTTTCGGATTGGGTGTTGAAACCCCCAAAACCCTCCTCCTGGCTACGCCCGTGAAGTACAATTTGATTCAATGTATTAAAAAATAAACTAAAGTAAGGTGATAAATAATAAGTAATAAAATCATGTTACCTACACGTAGTATAAGTTGTATACTTATGTTGAATATGATACTGAAAATACTTTACCTTTACCACGAGAAACTTCTAACTTAATGCGATTTTCTTTATTTGGCCATTGCAGTATCGACTAATTTTTTTTAAACAGTCAAGATAGAGGATTTTTTATACATAAAATAAATCATTCGTGTAACGTTGGGTCCAAAATGGAGGATCTCCTTCGAAGAGATTATATGAAAATAAAAGCAAAATATAGAAACACTGTAAAAGCTTTAACGAAAATAGTAATTAAATCGGTCCAGTTTTAGAAAGCAAATGGGAACTGGTCGGGACTACAAAACGTCTTTTTTTCCGGTCCGAGCTGCAGTTGTCTGTATCTCCCTCAGCTCGGTTGTTCGGGAACAGCGCAACAGCAAAACATTTTACAAATACCTATTTTTTGAATCTCCGCTCTCTCCACCCTAACGTACGATTCACACCAATCGGGCGGCGACGGAGCGCATTTCACACTGTGCTAAAGTAAATTCAGACTTCTATACAAGTGTTACAGTTCATGTTTGCATGGAATTTACGCTGCATTCCAAGCGCGCGTACGTCACGGCTGCCGGTCGGTTACTCGCGTACGCAGTGAGCTCCTCGCGAACGCGGTCGGCTGCTCGCGTACGTCACGTCAATACCGTGAATAGAAACTGACTGCGACACGAAACCATTTACTAGGCGCTAAGAGCATGCTCGCGGATACGCGAGCACGCACCCGGGTTTGAGCAGATGTAGCCGTCGGGCGGACGTGGCCGGCTACCGGCGAGTGCTCGCGCATCCGCTGTGACACGAAGCGCAGCGCTCCTGCGTCGCCCGGTTGGTGTGAATCGTACTTTAGTGTTTCCTCTTAACGATTCAGTTTCGGTTCAGCTGTAACTTATTAGTAGTAGAATTGGACTTCTGCCCCCTCACCATGATCGCTTTAAACAGCATTACAACCGCAGTGCGAGCGAGATAGCGCTATACGCTACAATAACGGTGTCTTTGTTTTAATATTGCATGAATTGAACCTTGCTATACAATAAGCTAGTGTTTCTTAAACCTGTGGTCCACAGTCCCCTAAGGGTTCGCGTGTAGACATTACTTACAAATTAAAACCGATTTGTGATTACAACTTAATGGTAACATCAACACAAAATTCACTAATTTAGTTGCAAAAATGCAGCTCAAATCATCACATTAACGTATTTTTAAATTTTATTTTGTACATATTACCAACTTTTTACTATTTTATTGAGAATTATAATTAAGGGGGTCGTTGAAATTGTGTTCGATTTCCTAGGGGCCATGGACTGAAAAAGGTTATGTAACGCTGATATAAGCGATCAATGTCCCCAAAGGAACATAGAAATTATAACGTTTGTTTATTAGCAAAGTATAAGATATCCATTCATTTCCAGGAGTCGCCTTAACAGACTCTCCCTCTGGCTTGGCTGCCTATATTATAGAAAAAATGGCCATATGCAGCAACAGAGACCAGCTGAATACACCACACGGTGGCATCGAAAATCTGATGTTGGATGATGTTTTGGATACAATTACTATTTTGTGGGCAAACAATGGGATCGTCACAGCTAGTAGAATATACAAGGAGGGATTTGGCAACCCGGAAGTTAATATAGTGCAAAAGTAAGTACATTTCCGAGTTGGGAATTACCTTTGTTTCTCGGGGAGAAATGCGTGACCGCACCGTACCGGCCGTTGGCTAGACGGCGAGCGTGTGTGGGCTCTACCGGCAGAGTGCCAGGCCTACCCACTAAACCCCCCGGTGTTCTCCCTGCCCTTTAGGGCGCATGTAGTAGGGTCCACAACGCGATACCACTACTATAGTTAATTTGTTCAATAAGAGAGCAAAGTTATTTTTTTCTCAAATTACTGACTCATGAACTCACATACCAGTTTATTACAATTGAATAACGACAGTAGCGATTGATTCCAATAAACTATATAATAGTATTTCAATATATTCTCATAGTGATTTAAAGGCACGAGGCGTTAATATTTTGGTTTCGTGTGAAACATATAACTATTTACCTCGATCAGCGAGAAAAGCAAGATTATATTTGAGAAAAATTGTTATTGTGAAAGAATAATTAGGTTTGTTGAAATTCGAATCACACTTTTGCTCATTGCAAACTCGAAGCAAAAATCGCTTTTGTTGCGAGTTTTGAGTAAGCAAGAGCTGTTTTCTTGCTGAAGAGATAAAAAATATTTAACTTTAGCTTTTCTATGTATTTTTGCAGCATACCAACATCAGTGCCGACCGCAGTCATTAATTTTAAATACGAAGTACTTTATCAACCAGACTGGATACTAAGTGACAAGTTTCACAACATGGTCCGATCGACAACTTTAGACATCGGAGGTCACTTCGCCGCGCTGCAAACGCCACAGAAACTCGCTGACGACGTTTTCGCATCAGCCGCAGAGTTTATAAAGTACTATGACAGTAAAAATAATTGAATAAGTACCAAATATCACACCAATAACGTTCCAAACAAAAAAGTTTAGTTCCAAATATATTACCCAGTAAGTAGGTACCTAGTTAAATAATTTCAAGCTTTAGTAATAATAATTTTAGTGAATGAAATACTCTGTACTATTTAAGTAAATCAATTTGTTCTAGTACCTCTCAGCCCTCAAGCGGTCGCAATGAGACCGGTGTGACCTCACCGCTATGTAATAATCGATAAATACCCTTACGAATGAAAATTTATCGATTATTACATTGCTTTTAACATAATGAAATATATGTTGTTAAATATTTTTTTTGTGAACATTTCCTTTCGTGAGGGTATTTATCAATTATATTATAACAAAGTGTGACGTCACACCGGTCGCATGCGATCGCTTGGGGGCTGAAAGATTAAGTTTATTTTCTTAGTATTTTTAACACGTCAAATATGGAGAGCTTATACAGTCACGGGCTTTATTTCAAGGCATGTGCCTTAGAGCAAAAATATTACAGCAAAGTTTATATCTACTACAAAGGGTCTACTGCTTGCTTTCAAATAATTTGCTAAAGGAATAAATAACATTAAAACGTTCATGATATTGCTATTACACAATAGTTACAAAATTTATCGTTATAATTAAAATGATGTCCCTAGCACGATAACCTTTTTGAAGTCATCGCTATTATCATGTATGCAAATATAAATCTCTTTGCTTTTATTTATAATTTCTCATTATTTATCACTGTACCTAATTAAATTTGCAACTCCATCCTTATTGCTCATGATTATTACATTTTCTCAATATACCCTTGATTAAGGACCATGACTGTAAAAGCAGGCGTTTGAGTGATTCAACAACATATCAGACTGTTCTACAAGATTCATTTTCACAAACTATATCCAATTGATTCCTTGTTATTGTCGGGTTACACCGCAAGTCTCGTAATTATAAACACACAGTATTTGTTATTTTATGTCAGCTTATTTTTATACGTAGGTTTAGCTAAGGAATCTGTACTTAATTTATATTGCATCAAACATTGTTACCAAGTCAATTAAAGAAGACTGTACTTTATATACCTACTAAGGCTCGTATTAATAAATGCATATCAAATTTGAAATCGATCTTAAGATGCAGTTTTAACGTTTAATGTATGAAACATCTGTCAAAGACAACAATCTTATGATCGGTCTCATTCTTGAGATGAAATTATACCTCATTACGAACCTTAACACCCTGATAGCTTCTCATTTCGATTAGTCAAGTTTAATTAACAATGACTTGGAAAGTAAGTTGCATTGGCGATTGTAAAAACCAAAAGTTACTGTTGCCTAACAGCCCATTTCTATAACCTTGCGCCGATAGAGATACGTCTGTTACAGTTTAGTTGACAATTCTGCATTAACCTACCAACAAAAGGTCAATGCAATTAAATATCAAGAAGTAACAGCGTTAAACATTATAGGAAACAACAGGAAATATGTTTTTCCTTAACCCGGTTGTCCGGACCACTGGACCGTATACCATGGGCAAAAAGGGAATAAAACACACCTATATCTTTAATTTACTACAGATGTGAATGACAAACTAAACACCATGATAGTTTTCGATTAAGTCAAGTTTTAACGTACTTGGGAACAGTTTGATTTGGTTTTTACACTGCAACTCAAAAGGTAATGTAAGTAAGTACCAAAAATATGACTGATGTGCTAAAAAGGTGTTGTCCGGACTATTTCTTACATTTTTTTATTTCGCCTTAAGCTTGGACGAAACATGATCTTACTAACAATATCAAGTAATCTCGTCTTTTACGAGTAATATATCTCGTTATTATAATATATTATACTTATCGAGTATCTCGATAAGTATAATCACGCTGTTTTTTAAATAAAGATTTTGATCCGAGCCGAATAAAAAGGTATATTCAAAGAAAATGTGCATGTTTCCTTTAATACCCTTTAATCTAAACTTGTTGCTTGCAACATATGAATAACATATATTGATTACACTTGATAAATGTTCCATTAATTTAATGAAACTTTGGCTTTATTTTGTTTGGTTTAATATTCATGGACTTACAGTTGTCGCGATAGAATTGTCGACTGTCGCAATAGAAAGGCAATATAATCGCGTTCACGACCAGACAAAATGTTTTGTCAGATGTGTCGCATCAACACGACAGCGCGTTATCGCGATAATGAATTTACGCAGCATTACGAAGCATTATTGTTAACAATAAAATTGCTCATTTAACTGCGCTGTTTGCGACGTCGTGAAAGCGAATACCAAACAAGAAATTTCTTTAACGCATCAGCTAACTCTCCTTCATGTAGGAAATTATGCATGTACATATTAACTTATATCACGTAAGGTGATATAGTTAGGGCTGCCAGACGAATGAAATAAAAAACCAGAGAAGTTTTGAATTTTTATTCGTTAAGAGATTTTATTACAAACTTATTTTCTAAATTACAAAATTTGCCTGGACAGCTAAATTAACCGTATATAAATCTATAATATTTTTTTTATTTAGTTTTATTAACTGGTATCTTTGTCCGTTAACGTAGTCAACGTATCAACCGTTAACGTAGTCAACGTATCAACTCTACATTGTGATTGTTTAAATGAGGCTTTTAAGTGGATAACATCATAAATTATATGCGTGTTATTATTGAAATAAAACATGCAACAAAAAAACCATGGTAAGTATATACAAATATTCTGATATGTACCTTTATTCACAACAAAATAATATTGAAGTTGCGCAGCAAAATGAGTGTATTGGTAAAATGATGATGAACATTTTATTATATTCAGAATAACAGAATAAAGGAATCTTTTTCACTTACTAAAAATAAGTTCGTGTAGGTAAACGTGTCACTGAAGGTTTTCGATACGATCGTTTAAGGCGCATAGTAGGGTCAATGATAAAAAAAAGCACTGCAGAAAAAACCGGTTCTCTTCATAAATAATGAATAAAAAAATCTATAAAAAAGATATGTTATTATTCAATGCATTCTTCAGAGGATGGTCTTTTTAATTTTTTGATAAATTAATTAAAACTTGGTTAAAATGTGACCCAAACATGCCTCGATTTTAAAACTTTAAACCTAATCGCGTCGTAAATATTGGGTTAAATTATATACTTTCATTTTCAATAAATAAAGTGAACAATATTCTAGAGGATGGTCTTTTTAGATTTTTCTTATTCGCCTTTATAAATTTTTAATTGAAATAATTCATCTTACGCGTAAAGGTTTGCTTAAATATTCCCCTCAGTCGCCTATGTAATCAGTGCGGGACGAGGCGTCGTGCTAGACGGATCTGTGCTGCTCTGCGTCAAAAAACATCGTGATTTTTACGATCGTAAATTCATGAAGCGACATAGTGAAATAGACACATTATTTTTGTTGTTGTTAATAATAGTCTTAGGTAGGGCATATTTATTAAGTGATATTACAGTGAAATAGACACGTATTTTTAAATTGTTGGTGTTAATTATTTATTGTAAAT
Source organism: Schoenobius gigantellus (assembly GCA_963935595.1). NCBI lineage: Eukaryota > Metazoa > Arthropoda > Insecta > Lepidoptera > Crambidae > Schoenobius > Schoenobius gigantellus. Next base: position 21,596,740 of record OZ012553.1, on the reverse strand, counting down.
ATTAGTGTAAGAGTTTTAGGATTGTAGTTTCTATTAAGTGTATGTAGGTATTAGGTATATTATTAAGTGTATTAAAATGGCGAATAAGAAAAATCGATCGAAGCGGAATTTAAAAGCTTATTATAAGAAGAAGATTCAATATTTTGATCGAAGGTATGACATAATTTTGATATTATAAAATAACTAATGACTGATGTCTCTCATTATATTGTACCCAATTTTGACTGTTGGTACCTACTTTTCCAGGATTTTTTCACACTGTGATAATGACAATCAAGAAATCCCGCACTCGGGACAGCCTGAGGCAAGTTTTTTTTTTATACAACTAAGTTGGCAAACAGGCACATTGGCGTCTTGGTATCAACATGATTATAGTATAGATTACAGTCATATATTACATACATATGATTCCTATAAGATCCCTCGTTTTTATTCACACAAGTATGAATAAAAACAAAGTAAATACGCAGAGAGTTGGCTGCCTACATCAGGCGGAAACAGGCCTTCGGACACGTACAAGTATATACGGACACGGTTAGCGCAGAGATCGTGATCGCCTACTGCGCAACGGGTCGCGGGTTCGATTCCCGTACGGAATAAATATTTTGTGTGGCCTACAGAAATTTGTTCCGGTCTGGGTGTATTTGCATGTGATATTCTGTTTCTAACTGCACCCACGACACAGGAGATAATCCTAGTGTGGGGCGACGTTTTTTTTTTAAATACAGCGTTGCGGGCGCGTACAGCGATATCGGGGACTCGGGCACTATTCTGTGACTGTGACTCGGGGTGGTTCGGAATGAACGATTCAAGAATAATAATAACGCTGTTTGGGACTGCGCACTCTTTGGTGATACACGCACTTGTGCGACTTTCCTATGCTATCACTCTATTATGTTTCGTCAATATCATTATTATTTTTTACGTGTAAAATGAATTGACAAAGCATGTAATATTGTTATAAATGCAACATGCCTAAAACGCCAAATAAAAATAACTTCAGTTTTTTATTTTTTATCTTACATTTTCAATATAATACTTACAGTTAAATTTCCGGACAAACGGACGAATATTACCGAACGGTAATTTGTAAGTCAACATGAAACCAGTAAATCAAATCGATTGCCTGCATATCTAAGGTCCCTATAACTACGGTATACAGTATATTGACTCGGCCCACAGATTTAGAGTAGGCTAGATACCACCTGTTGCCCGGCGCAGCGTGCCCCGAGACGCCCCGAGTTTGAGCAATGCTCAAACTGACAGCGCTTCTACTTTAGTTGGCATTCTAACGTAACGTTGACGAGTCCTGTGGTTGAAAACGTAAAAATGCCAAATTGCGCAAATTGTAAACTGTAAAAACTCTTCAAAAGTAGTAAATCGTGTCAATGGAGATGTATCCTATCATCGGTAAGTAACTTTGTTTCACAAATAGCTGTAATTCATTTTAAAATCAATTATTTATGATTTGTTGAGATATTCGCGTGATACTACTGCGATAAATTCGTATTTGGGAATGTTGATATATTTATTTTACATTGCGGGTTTGGCTTTGAAAGACCACCATCGGGTGTTCTGGCCGTACGCAATGAATTTTAAACGACAGAATCACTTCAAAGTAAACAAGTTTCGTGGTACAAGGGCTTTTATCATTCGTCTGTCAAATTTTGCAATTAGTGATGTACAATGGTTACTTTCAAATCGATTCAAGCAATCGAGCCATCAATTCGGTTTAAGAACAGAATGATAATTGAGAGACCAATGAAAATGCATTTTCGAATTAAGTATAGATAGGGCATGATTGTTTTCAGTTTTCCAAGGATCCCATTGTAAAAAATAAATGGATTGAAGCGACAGGTAATAGAAATTGGTTTCTTTCACCACACAGTACAATTTGCTCAATCCACTTCAATAAAGAGGACTATGTAGTCAGCAAAAAGTTAAGGCGATTATCCGGAACAGCAGATCCGAAAATTTTGGTGCTGAATACGACACAAAATGAAGAAGTAAGTGGATAAGTGTTCTATGCTAATGACTAATGACATATACCTGCTACTGACAATTATGACATTTATTAGTAATTTTGAGATTCTATTCTATTCTTTAATGAGCCTACTTGGTCAAGTCTGAATCAAGTGCGCTAAAAAGAAATAATATTCTATTTTACAGAAAGTTTACCACCAACCAACAACAAATGAAAATACGACATTTTCTGATTTAACTAGAAAAAGGAAGCTATATTACCTACAGGTAATTTAGGGATCAAACACATTTTGTTACATCCTATCAATTTTATTATAGGTACATGTGAATGTTTGTTAGTGTGTCTGTGTCTCAATGTTTGTTAATGTGGATGACGGATTTGGATGAAATTTGGCACACAGATAGTTTTTAAACGCGCATCGTCTCTCGTCGAAGTCTGTTGGCACACTGAGCGAGCGCGGCGCATCGCGCGTTGCGATTGAAACGATTCTTTTTATGTGTGTAATTTAATTCTAGGGCTCAGCGGTTATTATCTCTACTACCACTGAAAATAAAAACGCAAACAAAATGGATGGTGTTTTAGAAATTGTGAGTTTCTTTTTGTTATAATTCACACAAGAAAATAATAATTTTACAATTATTTAATCTTAAATTTTAATTACAGGCTGAAAAAAATCCTGAAAGTATTCAAACTGAAGAATTATGCATTAATGGACGTCGCATTATTAATATGAAATATTTTTACAAGAAAATTCAAGCAATATCAGCCCACGGTGTTCTTGATTGTGGTTTAGAGTCAGTAGAAATAATATCGGAAAAGCAATATGGACTTCAGAGTAAATTCACACTGAAGTGCAAAATGTGTAATATGAAATTTTATCTCGATAGTGATGAAGGTAGCGAAATCAATGTAAACAATGCTGCTGTAGCTGGAACGATTGTTATAGGATGTGGTCATTCGCAACTAGAAGAGTTTTCTGCCGCATTGGATTTACCAATAATATCAAAACAAATTTATCGTAAAAGTCATGAACTAATCTCAGATATATGGGACAAAGTATCCCTAAACACAATGAATGATGCCGCAAGAAAAGAGAGAAACCTAGCGTTGGCAGACGGACGGGTCGATCCATCAGGGATTCCAATCATTGATGTTATAGTTGATGGCTGTTGGAGCAAGCGTACCTACAAGAAAAATTATTCTGCACTTTCTGGCACTGCTGCTATAATAGGAAAGCGTACCGGATTGATCCTTTACATCGGAGTGAAAAATAAATATTGTTGTATTTGCGCTCAGGCTCTAAATAAAGGAATTGCTGTTTGTGAACACATTTGCTACAAAAATTATACCGGACCGTCATCTGGAATGGAATCCACCATACTTGTAGAAGGATTTAAGAACTCAGTTGAAATGCATGGACTCATTTATGGAAGGATGATTTCGGACGGAGACTCCGCAACATATTCAAGAGTGTTACAAGCTGACCATATACACATGTAACAGTACAAAAAATTGAATGCAGGAATCATGTACTAAGAAATTTGTGCAATAAATTAGTACAGTTAAAAAGTGATACAAAATATCTAATCCGCTTTAGAAAATATATAACGGATAATAAAATAATGACGATAAGAAAAACAATCAGAAAAGCAATCAATTACTATAAAAGTGAAAATGAAAATGAAAAGAAATCAAATATTGAGCCATTATACAATGACATTTTAAAATCACATTTACACGCATTTGGAAATCACACGCAATGTAGATCCTATTTTTGTTCAAAAAAAGAAGACAGCCCAGAAACAGAATTCTTTTTATCTAGCCTTTGGAGTAGAATTTGCCTGATCATGTCAAGCGTGGCTTCTCATGCTCCTAGTTTGATACATGACGTTGACACAAACTCTGTGGAGCGCTTTAATAGCGTGATAGCAAAATTGATAGGCGGAAAACGAGTAAACTACAGCTTGAAAAGGTCGTATCGAACTAGATGTTATGGTGCTGTTGTTTCATTTAACACCCATAAAGTTTTATCTAATACGTATAAACACTGTATAGGCCACAGCCCGAGGGGAAAAGTAAAGAGGTTAGAAGTACAGCGGATAAGCCAGCTATCTCTGTCAAAAAAATATAATAGAAAAAAAAGAAAAATTGCAGCAGCTAAGCCAGATACCAACTACGGTGAACATTGCGAGAAGGAAGACATAAGCAATGAAATGATGGCCTTAAGCCAAGAAACTTTTTTGAAAAATTTAGAAAAATCTCAAGAAGAGAGAGATAAAATACAAGAGGCAACAATATTGCAGAGTGCGTCCAGCGAATGGATGGAGTTAAGAAGAAACCTAATAACAGCATCGAATTTCGGTCGTATTGTTAAAAGACGCGCGGGTACTGGCTGCGCAAATCTTGTAAAAAATATATTGTATAAAGATAATCTTAGCCATATAAAGTCCATCAGACATGGTATTGACAATGAAAAGATTGCTCTGGAGCAGTTATCACGCCAAATAAATAAACGGATTCTACCATGTGGACTTTTTATAGACTCCGTAATGCCTTTTCTTGGAGCAACTCCAGATGGCATTACGGAGGACGGAGAAATGACGGTTGAAATAAAATGCCCTTCTTCGGCATATAACATGTCATTTGACACAGCAATTAATAAAAATAAATTACCGTTTTATAAAAAAAATAAAAGTGGAGAAGTAACAATCAACAAGAACCATAATTGGTATTACCAAATACAAGGCCAATTACAAATAACAAAAAAATCAAAAGCTCTTTTTGGGCTTTGGTTGGGAGAAAAATTTCCCTTAAAAACTGATTTTATTTTAAGAGATGACGAATTATGGGACGCAATAAAAAACAAGTTAAAAACATTTTATATAAACTGCTTATTGCCGGAATTAATCGACCCAAGATTTCCAAGAAATATGCCGATTAGGGAACCAACTGTAACAATTAGTAGTAAAAATCTAAAAAGAAAGGCCAATACTAAAGATAATAGTAATGTTCAAAAAGTAAATGATAACGAAAATGATAAAGAAAATTATTTTGCAACAACGAGAATTCCTTCTCCTAAAGTAAACAAATTATATCATGGGGAATTGAGTGAAGACGAAGATGAAGACAACGAACAGACTGTAAAAAAAAGAAAAATATTGACCCAGAGACAATTAAATTTCAATGAATTTTAAATAACACACAAATTGCAGATGCTTTATTTAATATACCCACTACCTAGGCTTTTTTTATTGATACTAACATTAATGTATAGCTAATTGAAATTAGCCAGGAGAGGTAAGGCACAGCGTTCATGGCTTGAGTAAAACCACCACCTCACAGAAGATAGCAGCCAAATAAGGTCACGCTGAGTTTCTAGGGCATATGTGAATTTGTGATAGCTCATTGGGCTCACATGTAATGTTTATTTACAGTACAAGCAAGACATCTTGTACAATCACTTTCTGTGAGGTTAACAGTTTTCTGTGATTTATTTTAATTTAAATTAAAAACATACCTAATGTGATACGTAGTAGTGCCAGAGGGGTTGTGCTTAAAGGAGTTCTTTTTTAAGAAAAAACATACAACGCCCTCCTATCAATGTCATCTACGTGTCACAAAAAAAATCTTGGTCAGACTATAATCGATATTTTGTGTAGAAAACCAAGCTCAAATGTCGAGGTTTTAGAGTAGCAATTCAAAAAGCTTTCAAAAAAACCGCCCATAATATGGGCAGTTTTATTATAATACTTCGAGCACACTTGTGTCTCAGATATTACTCATGTTTGGGAAACTAGTTGTTTATTGTTTATCACTTACCTCCACGTCAAATACATATCGCGTCCTAAAGCAAAATTATCAAGTTCAAATTATAAATAGCAAAATAATTTAATTTCTTGGGTAAAAAGTATGAATTTGGTAAATATTAGCTAAGAAAAAGAAAAAGATTAATTGCCAAATTAATATATCTACGAAAAAAGTCTGTGGCTAACAACATTTTATTTCAACTCATCACCTATTGCCACCTTACAAATGGTAATAGGTGGTAACATATTTGTCTTCTATAACACGCATAATTTTACGTTACTTATAACAAAAAAAAAGCATAATTTTTATTAATAAAAATGTAACGTTGACCTTCTGCAACCTAACATACCCACTTAACATACTGCAATAATTAACTGCACTGTGGCGACTACGGCCCGCTACGGGGTTCGCGCGGGGGGAGGAACCCGATCGAGCAAGGTCATTGGGACCACTATGCGCCTTAAGCAACGTCTCAGCTCGCACTCATGCATGGGTGAGCAATGACCCTATTATACAATACAACGTGACTCATATCTCCCCATAAAAATTATTATATTTAATTTTATTCAAACTATCAAAAGCCAACCTAAAACTGTTCTAAAATTGAACTTTCATAAATTTTGATTGATATGACAAGTTAAAGGTGGACACTTTCTTTTCGGTTAAATAAATATTATAATTTTTATGGGGAGTCATGAGACATGTTGTATATTTTATAGTACCTCCGTGATTCGGAAGGTCTGTTAGGAGCTATGAGAGAGTGCACCTAGGCTTACACGAACAAGTTTGCGCTTAAATTTCCTTCGCAGATGGTTAATTTCTGAAGATCGGCCAATATAACCGGAAATAAGTAACTTCTTTAACTGTGATTTTATAAACTTGGAAATTGAACTGCTTAAATTGGATCTATATTGATGACACAGATTTAGAATACATTTATGTCGCAACACAGAGATTAGAAAACTCGAAACAAAACGCTACAAGAATACTGATTTGGTCTACAGTGGACAGGCTGAAGTATTAAGTCAATTCCTACTCGCCAAGGGGATAACCGGTGGAGCGTATTGGGTTGAAGTTATATAAGGGTTAGCTATACGGATATCCGTCGAATATACTAACCAGATAGAAACGGTGTCATTTTTCGGATAATGCGAATAATATTTGTTTCAATATTTTACTTTCTTTTTTTTTTAAAGAAAACGTCGCCCCACACTAGGATTTTTCTCCTGTGTCGTGGGTGCAGTGACAAACATAGAATATCATATGCACATACACCCAGACCGGAACAAATTTCTGTAGGCCACACATAACATTTGTCCCGTACGGAAATCGAACGCGCGACCCGTTGCGCAGTAGGCGATCACTTGACCTCTGCGCTAACCGTAAATAACTTGTAAATTATTAACTTTTAATATTAAAGTAAAAAGATATATATGTACCTGTACATAGATAGCTATTTTTTTATTTTATAAATTCCTCGTATGCAACAATTAACAATATTATTTTTATAAATTTGCGTAATGTACCACGAAAGTTTACAGTAGGTGATTTCGATGTGTTCATATAAGACTATGGTAATTTGAAAAATTTAAATAGCAACACAGAACCCACGCGCCGCCATCTTGCTAATGCTGTCATGTCAATTGTCAGTCTATCACTAGAGTAGTATAATACAACGGGAATATCACTCGCTCTCAGGACTGCAAGTGTGGACGTATTTCAGTTTTAATTTGAAGGAAAAGGCAGAAACGTTCATTTTGAGATATAATTATTTGATTTTAGAACTGCTTTTGTAATAAAAATGTTTATTTATTTTTAATTGGTTATAATTTTAATGGTTACCAGAAATATTTTAAAGACCCTAAGTCTAGCAACCAAATAAAATAAATAACTGCAAAAAAATTAAAAATTGTTTAAAATATACACGGTTATTTTTTTATCACCCTGGTTATTTTAAGGGTGGCTTCAGGACACGGTAGAAGAATTATTTAACCATTAATAATAAAATTTACTCACCTGTTTAATTAGATATTTATCATTTAAAATATCCAAAAAATACTGCACTGGTATGGACACTGAGTGAAGTTGTAGGCAAAACATTGAATGAACGCGAACTGGCAACAACGTCGCCGATTCAAAGTCATCACTGAGTTGATCACAATTTCACCTTCCTACTTTACGGGCTTAGGACCGGCAAAACAAAGTTTTTAAAGAAAACAAACAACAAAGAAAACAAACAGTTTGCAGAGTTCCCGCCTTTTTGCCTTATCTTAAAGGTGTTACGGACAAAATTGGAACAGTACTGAAGTATTACTCCATTAAAACTGTATATAGTCCGTTCTCCAAAGTATCCCAACTATTGCGGACACCAAAAGACATCGTTCCCTTGCAAACCCCTGGCGTATACAAGGTTGATTGCAGTTGTGGTAGTTCCTACATCGGGCAGATCAAAAGGACAATAGCTGAAAGGGTCAAGGAACATATCGCAGCTGTCAAAAACCTGCAAAAGGGTAAGTCTGCCATTGCTGAACATTTGCTGGATTCAGGAACCAACCACTGGATAGAACTGCACAAACCTCAGGTCCTCTCCACCGATCGTCACTATTATTCCAGAATAGCACGAGAAGCGGTTGAAATTAAAAAACATAAAAACTTCAACCGGGAAGATGGATACCGTTTATCAACTACCTGGAACCCTGTTATTAGCAAATTTAGGCAGTGCGGTACTTATAAAAAACGTCAGTGTGTAGATGTCGTGAGTATGGTATGTCGAGGTACCGACGATACTGATAAAAATAAAAATGATAATTCTGAAGATCAAGCGGAGGATAGTCGTGAAACCCGCGCTTTGCGAAGACGTCGCTGAGCCTCGGCAGTCATCCCGTGAACACGGTCTGATGTAATTCGGCCGAAACGTCGGGAAACAGTAAGTCAATATAGTTATTGTTTACCGCGAAATAGACCCGAGTTAATTGTATTTAAAATAATAAACTTGCCGTTCCAACGTACAAGCTTCATAAAACTAGAGGCTCGTTTATGAGGATATGTATAACCTTTTATAATAAGCTTCCACAAAGCGTTACTAACTTGCCGTTTCATAAGTTTAAAGCGCATGTAAAAAAGTCTCTATGAGTAACCTTTACTCATAGAGACTTTTTACATGCGCTTAAAGGTTACTATAAAATCAAAGATTATTTGAATGATGCCAATGCCTGCGGACCTAAAAACGCCGCATCGCAGAATCATAATACGAATCATATTATGATTGGAGTGCAACTTATCATAAGCAATTATTCTATTTGTCTGCTTTGTATGAATATTCGTAAAATGGTCCGCAAATAAGGCATTGCTAAAGTGTCAATTGGGACTATTTTACGAATATTCATACAAAGCAGACAAATAGAATTTGCTTATGATGAGTAGCACTCAATTCATAATATGATTCGTATTATGATTCTGCGATGCGGCCTTTTTAGGTCCGCTGGTGTTAATTTGAAGATAATGAACCGTGTTGTTGTGTATAACTATTTATTTAAACAAATATTGTTGAATTTGTTAATGACACAGTAAGAAAAGAACTGACACATCTAATCTTGTAATGGAAGTTGAGCTCAAACTTTTGCTGTGAGGTCAGCTTCCAATTGACGACTCTGTAACAATACAGAAAGAAAAAAATAGCCCTTGCTGGTTTTCTTGCTGGTTCTTTCCAGTACAAGGTCTCCCGCCGTAGACTTGTGAACCAATGGGGTAGCTGCTTTGACGTGCAAAAGAGATTGTAACAATCCAATTTGAATGAAAGATATTGAATTTGAATTTTCATTTTACCTTTGATTTTTTTCACAGTAATATTTGAAATATTTGAAAATATTTAAATATATAGGTATCAAATCGATATAATAGGTATTTGGCTATATTATCATATTTTTATAATTTCATATAACAATAAACAAGTGACATATATTTGGAAACCACAGTATAATATTTAGAATTAAAAAAAAATTCGATCAACCATTAGTTTTTTTAACTCAGAAAAAATACCAAATTAAAACTCGTGACATAAAATATTGGTAGCATCTATTTAGCGACAATGTATAATATTTAGTCTGAAATGAATTTTAAAGGCGTTCATATAATAGGTTGGGGAAAAAGTTTCTTCGCATTTTTTAAGAAAATTCAAAACATTTTTAATATAGTTTATTTACATTTAACTAAAGTATGTAGGTACCATTTTGTTCGATAACTTTTTGCCATCTTGTAGGTAGGGACATGATCCCATTGCTATAGAAATTTTGGGACTTCTGGTCAAAATACCGCGACAAGTGGTTTTGGCAGTCCTCTCGTGATGTTAACCTGACACTGCCTAAAGAATTCTGAAGAGACCGAAACAGGTGGAAATCTGAAGGTGCAAGGTCAGGACTATACGGCGGATGCATTAACACCTCCCAGCCAAACTCTCTTAATTTTTGCTGAGTGGCTAAAGATGTGTGAGGTCTAGCGTTATCATGATGAAAAACCACACCCCTTCTGTTGATTAATTCCGGCCGCTTTCTCTCAACTTCTTGCTTTAATCTCATCAGTTGTTCGCAGTAGAATTCAGAATCGATGGTCCTGCCTGGTGGTAACAGCTCATAATGAATAATGCCCTTCCAATCCCACCACACACACAGCATCACCTTGTTGCGAGTTAACCCGGGTTTCGCCACAGTCTGTGAAGCCTGACCGGCCTTTGACCACGACCTTTTTCGCACGTTCTTGTCGTACGTGATCCACCTTTCATCACCAGTTATCAGCTTCTTCAAAAATGGTTCGGTTTCATTACGTCGTAATAAAGAATCACAAATGAGTACACGGTTCATTAGGTTTCTTTCAGTGAGCTCGTGAGGTACCCAAATGTCGAGCTTTTTTGTGTACCCAGTTTTTTTCAAATGCGCCAAAACTGTTTTGTGGTCAATTCCCAGTTCTTCAGCTACGTCGTAACTACTGACATGCCGATCTTGCTCCACTTTTTCAAAAATGGCATCCATTTTATCTGTAATAGGGCGACCAGAGCGACGTGCATCTTTGACATCAAAATTTCCGGATTGAAAACGCTTAAACCAAATTTGTGCTACTCTCACAGACACTGCACTAGGTCCATAAACATCGCAAATTTTTTTCGCGGCTTGCGTTGCATTTTTACCTTTTTTGTAGTAAAATTTTAAAATGTATCGAATTTCTTCATTAGATTCACTCATCTTGGCGGTACGAAAAACAAATGAAAATCACACATTTTCCTAATTTGAATTTGGAATTATGTTCTTTAAAATTTAAACTTTCAACGATACCAAAACCAGCCAGATACAAATAGTATAGCCAAAGAGATTTTATTACAAGTTTATACATACTATAATGCGAAAAGACTTTTTCCCCAACCTAATATTTTCATGACAATCAACAAAAAAGAAAAATTGGATCTATTTTATAATATTTCAGGAATCAAAATTTGGTGACCATTTATCCGTTTTGGTAAGCGTTTCGTATGTTATTGGTAGTAAAATAGGTACATTTTTGGTAGGGGTTTAAGACGACTAGAGACCTGAAATGGTCGTTTTTGGAGGCTTAAATTAGCCGGTAAAAAATTCTACAAAAATATATTTTACGCTTTAATATGTTTGTACATTTGAAAAGTTTGCGGTATGTTAAATACTCAGTAAAAAATAATTTGAAATGAGTCAGTTTTCAAAGAACAATGGCAGAAAAATGGCTGGATCTTTTTTGGCGTCCCTAAACTTCTTATTTATATAGCAAGGAAATTAAAATAATTTTCTATAATTTTTCAAATATACACTTATTTTCGTACAGGCCGGAGTTCTTTGTTTTAATAAAAGTATATCAATTTAACTAAACTACTATTTGTATGGTTGACATTTGGAAGATTATTATTATCTTCGAAATGTGAACTACACAAATAGGGGTGTAAGTGCAAGTAGGGAGTAAATGGAATAAACTGTATCGATTTATCGAGTAATCGTTATGGATTGGTTGATTAATCACCTATTTATTAAAATGCATTGTTGCTGATGCTGATATTCTTGAAGCGATCCTACTTTTATTGACTTTGTAATTGCATAAAATATTCAATGATCTTATCGATATTAAATAAAATGGATCGAAGCGTGGCAATCTACAAGCGATTCTATTCTAATATATCGATTTTATAAAAATCATTTTTTTAAGGCTGTATCTATTCGGATCCGGGTCCCTGTAGAAGTCGATTGCTATTCGAAAAGGTGAGAAAAAATAATAGATTTCTGCGAAAGGTGTATGAAACATGCAGTATCATGCTCCGCTAGCTTCGCTCGCTCCGCTGTGTGTGGTCACAATGTCTAACCTAACCTACAGTTTTCAGTTTTATCCTATGGCGTATGCCATGTTCAATATTTATCACGATCACGAACCAGGATCGCTATATTTATTGATCGTGTAGTATATGTTATTGATGGATCGCGATCCGCCAACTTCATAAACGATTCCGCTGTCAATATTTAAAATGATAAATATCGTGATAAATATTGAACGTGTAGCATACGCCTATAAGTTATTTTTGATAACGCTTCTATCGGGTCGGAATAGCAATCGGCTTGTATAGGGAGACCCCGGTTCGGAGCCAAACCGTTTTTTTTTTAATTTGTTTATCCCGTAATTAATTAGAAAATATATGTACTTATATAAATAAAATACCATAGCCATTGATAATATAAATAAACACTGTACTTATCTACGTTATAAAAGAGCTCACAGATAAATAATGTGGTGCATAACCTAAAAAAAATGCCAATATCTCTTTTTTCCGGCTTTCTTGAATAAAAATTATTTTACATATAGATACTGAAATTCACGCAGAATCTTTTAATATATTTTTCAATAAGGGACGCTACCATTTGATCCCAGACATTTTTTTTGTATGGTGACCTGTCATTATTCTTTAATTTCCCTACTGCTCCTAAACTACAAGTAATATGTTTATGGTTATTATTACACCTAAATATTAATAAATGACTCTTGACACTGTACACTTTTTATTTTAAAATAATTATTAGTTTTTACAGAAATATATTTTTATCACTTGCACAACAAATGGTCGTGAACGGGCGACGAGAATCAGTGTAGCGCTGATATTCAAGAGGAAGGCCGCGTGCTGCGCTGCCGCCATCCACTTGTTACTCGAAATCGTAAAATCGACTGCTAGGGTGCTTTCACTTCTCACTTCTAGTGAATACGATACGCGTTTCTATATTGCAACACTTGTAATTTACTTTTGTGTGCGAAAGGACGCTTTTTTTACTATAAGAACAATTAATCAAAGACAGTCTAGAAGTATGCGAATTAGAGATCCTGAATATATAGAAAAAGCTGTAAAAGAAAAACAATAAAAGAAAGAATCCAAGAAAAAAAAGTAGCATCGAAGAGAAGGCATAATGAAGATGAAAATACACCACTTGAAAAAAATCAGGAAATGAGCAATAAAGCCACTGAAGAAATAAATAAAAGAAAGCGAAGGATAGAAGACGAAGAGACAAAAAGTTACAATACTGAATTTGTTAGTATTTTACTTGAAAGGCGTAAAAAATTTTCGGAATTTTAATATTTGTGGAAAATTAAATAAGTATTTTTTTTATTCCTGACTTTTTCTTTCACTGACATACAAAAAGATAGACAGGCAGACATTTTCATTACTTTTATGAGAAAATTGTGAGCTGAGCCGAAACCTACCCGTGTTAACATAGTCATAAAAACATGTCAGCATTGAAAATTCAAAATTGTAAAATTAATTTTGAAATTCCCCATACAAATAGATGGGTCTCGAATTCTCCCATGAAAACAATTTCGAATTTTCAATAACGCCATATCTTTTACATGACTACGTTAAATAGGTAGGTTTCGGCTTAATAGGGTATTGACCAAACACGGTGTATAATATATTTAAAGCTCACGATTTTCTCATGAAACTAATGATGTTTGTCTGTCTGTCTCTTTGTATGTCAATGAACACCTTGCTAAAATATACATTTGACTGCGCGCTTGGCTAAGCTGGGTTCGATTCATGCATGAACATTTTATTATTCAAATTGACTGTAACACATCGATAATGTGCTATTTTTATTCAGGATTGTATAGATACGAGTATAAATAAAAAAAACAAGATAACCTTGTGCCTACAATTAAGTCATACTAAGTTTCCGAAATTGGCCACTTATATAAACAATACTTAAAAAGTTATTACTACATTTGAAAGTGGAACGCTTTAGCCGTAAAATACAATTTTCTCAAACATGCTCGGAAATGTAGGCATTATTAGGTGTGGTCCGCATGAGAATAATTTTGATTATAGCGTTCACAACGCTCACGCCCGGTCCGCAGTCGTTAGCCCGCTTATATCGACAAATGACAGTTTGTGACAGATTATCATGCGGACCGACTTTTAGCGCGCTAACGAAACTGCTAACCTCAAATTTCAGTTTTCCAAAAAAATACTCTGCGAATATCATTATATCAGTACATAAATTGTTTTAGGCAGTAGAATATTATTACTCTACTTTCTCAGTAGATACTCTGTTTTTTGTGAATGTTGTATATTGGTTTTATTATTCAAACATTCTTTTTTTTCTAGATCTAGGTACTCTTATGTACCTGTACCTGTACCATGTACCGGTACCATGGGGGGCATCACAAATTATCTAACGAACTCTGTTTACACACAACAACACATAATGCTTACCGTTGCAATCTCTGTTTTGTTGTTGTGGATTACGAGAAAGCTCCACTACTCTGTTATTTTCCTCATCCCTCACAGTAAGCAGAACCAGTTCAACCAAATCCATTTTTCTTAACTTTTTATAAATAATTTATCGTCTCAAAAATTCGAAACACTTTTGCATTGGCGGTTTAATTTGACACTTTTGACAGTTCGCTCACAACGATAACACTCTGGGCCTTGGTCGATGTTAGCGCAAAATGGCGGCTTCAATGACGTCATCTATGACGCCATGACAGATGTCGTGCACGCGCTAACGTTCATGCGGACCGGCTGTTATCGCGATAATATCGATATCATTGTCATGCGGACCGCAACCATTGTAGTTAAATGAAGACACAAAGTTTGTAATTCATGGCTCATGTATTACTTTACCGGCCTAGGCCAGGAAAGTAAGTAGGGTAACCGCTATAGTTATTGCCCAGTTAAGGGAGTGATCCACAATTTTTCTTATTTGTACTTTAATATAGACATAAGTCGACTAAAAACTATTATTTATGTAACTTAAATATATTTTCTAAAGGAACATCAGTCACTAGTCTCAATATTTTTGGACATATAAAAATAAAAAACATAACAAAAATAAACCTCTAAAATCACAGTAATTGCCCAGTAGACATAGTAATTGCCAACTGTCAAAGACAGTTATTGCCTCCTTACAGTTTTACCTTTGGATAATTAAAATTTGAGATCTCGTCTTGCTTTCATTAAATTCAAATACAGTTCTTCACAATCAGAATTAGTATCATCATCTGTATCATTGACCTGGTAACAAAAGTGACATAAAAACAACATCATATCATCATCGTCAGGAATGTTATTTTTATGGCTATTTGGAATACAATGTAAATGAAATGATAGATGACAACTACTGCAGTCGATTTTATGTTTAATAATTGTGTGCTTGCACACTGCACAAGCATCTTTGGGTATTATATAAACTTCCTCTAAAACACTTATTCTTTTAGATTCTGGAATGACATAACCACTGTCTTTAACAACATTCTGACTACCTTCTGGTTTCCTTTCAGTTATTTGCATTTTAGTTAATTTATTCTTAGCTTTGAATTCTTTCTTACTCTTCTCAGTCTTTTTCACCTGTCTCTCCATTTTCTTTTTCTCCTTTTCTTTTAAGAGATTTTCCTTCTCAAATTGCTTTTTTTGTAATGCTAATTTAAACCTGTCTGAGGTAATTGCAAATGGTTGTCTCTCTATTTGGCGTCTTCCATTTCTTATAGGTGTTTTTGGATATGCCAAATATTCTCCAAAAGATGATTTTATTTTAAGCAACTTTGGGCTTTCCACAATAGTAGCAGCAGTTGAGGTTACTAATTTAGATAAGCTAGATTTATTTTGGGAGTTATAATACAAGATGTTTGGATCAGATTTAGATGTTCCAGGTAGACTATTAAGATAATAGGGTATTTGGTCTCTTTGAGATGTACTAGGGAGATCGGTTATTTCTGTTGGCTGAACTTCTGTTTGGTGCTTAGTTTCAACTTCATCTAATACTTCAAGCGAATTGCATCTATCTGTTCTCGAATTAGTCCTTGGCATTGGTGTATTGTCAGGTAAATTAGGAAAGTGTGAAGTTATATTTTCAGTTTGATCTGCTAGTGGTCTATTAAATGATTCAACAATGTCCGCATTATTTTGAGTTTTTGATTGGAATTCTTTCCAAAGATTATACAGTATACCCAAGTGAGGGTCTGTTGTGTTAAATGATTTCTCTTGAAATCTCTTGCATAAAGAAACTCCTATTATATTTTTGAATGTCTTGAACGTTATCGTTTCGGTTTCTGAAATCTCGTGTGAAATATCTTCTTTTACATTGGTACTTTTGCCTAAGCACTTAGAATAATCTATGGAATCCGGATTAAATGGGCAAAGTCCACAAGCTTTAAAACCATTGATCAATATGTCAGGCCTAAGACTTGCCTCAAGAACTTCATTGAGTACTGATGCAAAATTTAGTTTTGTTATCGACTTATTTTCATTCGATAGTTGCCATTTCTTTAAATATTTTCTCCAACCTACTTTCAGCGGTCTAAACGCAGATACGTCGGCTGGCTGAATTATTCTCGTCGCGTTGGGGTACAAAGCTATCAACTCAATTTGAAGATGCGTGCATAACTGACTCAAATGGTAGTTTAAATGGGTTTTGTGACCATCAACATATAGAATGACTGGGAATTCAACGGATTTGCTTACTAAGTATGGATGAAAAACATTTGCTATAAATTCGTAAAATATTTCGGTAGTCATCCAACCATTATCCGATTTCCCAATACCCCACCCTTCTGGTAAGGACTCGCATACCTTTTCAGGTAGTCTTTGATAGGGATATACAATAAATGGGCAACAAATGTCACCAGCAGCTGAAAATGTGAATAAAGCTGTTAAAGATTCTTTTGCGTTAGAGTGATCAATATTGTAAACATTTTTGCTTCCCTTTTCAGCTATAACGAGACCGGAACTTACGCAAATTTGAAAATTGGTTTCATCCGCATTAAAAATGCGATTAGGTTGATTGAGAATATCGACCAATCCTTTTTCCTCTGCGTAAGCACGAATTTCATCAAACCAGCCTCTTATATCTTTTTCAGAAACGTTTGAGCTGGCTTTAGTTACTCCTTCAGATGTCCTTACACTTAATTTTGGGTGTCTTTTTAAAAAAGCTTTCCACCATCCAATACCAGGCCTATTATTTAAAAACGGATTAGGTCTTGGATTGTCCACAAGAAACTTTTGTACACTGTCTAAAATATTATCCTTATTTTTTGGAAAGCCCTTACGAGCAGAAGATAAGATCCAATCTTCTAGAAGAGCTTCTTCATTAGGAGTCAAAATAGGCGACGGCCCCAGACTAGTCTTATGACCCGGATTCCGTTTGTAAAACCTAAGTGTGGACCTCGGTATACCATATTTTTGTGCTATTTGTCGATCCGATAGCTGCTGTGTATTATTTTGAACCTCAGCGATAGCTTTTTCGAGGTTTTCTTTTGTGTATTTCAATTTAGGTGTTTTTGGCATTCTGAAAGGTAGCATTAATATTCAGTTAAAAAGATAAATTCAAAAATATACATACATTGCCCGGGCCATAACTGTATCAATTGCCATGGACAATAACTATGAAATGATATGGCAATGACTATAATTGTTAAAATTTTAATGCAGTGATTACCCACCCTCTTTAAAACTTATATGAAAGAAATAACGGTTTTAACGACATGTCACACATATACTAAAACAACTCTTTTAACATATAATTTAATTTCAAAATACAAAAACCCAAGAAATACAAGCAAACATTGCAGATACTGAACGCTGTTCTTAAAAAAAATCTTAAGAAACTTACTTTTCCTGAAGAGCTGCACACTTGCTAAACTAAAACCGGCCATGACACCATAAACAACAAAAATTGTTGCCAGTTTATGAATTAAAGAGCTACTATAAGCATAATATTGCCATATTTTAATAATTTATTTGATCTAATTTCTTTAGAAGTTACCAAAAAATGTGTTTTTAGTTAGCGTTGGCAATCACCGTATGCTGGGCAATGACTATAGCGGTTACCCTATGAAAATTCATTTTTGGCCGCTGCTCCAATGTTTTTTAATTTATCTATAACTTGAATTATGTAAAATGTCATACAGCCAATTGCTACCACATCATAAAAAATGCACTCTTCGAGCATATACAACGTGCCTTATATCTCCCCATAAAAATTATAATATTTAATTTTATTTAAAACTATCAAAAGTGCCAACCTAAAACTGTTCTAAAACTGAATTTTCAAAAATTTGACAATTAAGTTCAATTGATATGACAAGTTATTAAAGTTGACACATTCTTTTCAGTTAAATGAATATTATAATTTTTATGGGGAGTTATTCTGAGTCACGTTGTAAGTATTATGAATATGACAACAATTTTATTAAAATGTTGGTATAAAAATACACGAAAATACGAGTATGCTTAATTTTCGTTGCGAGAGAAAAAAGTCATAATCTGCATTACATTTTTTGCGTAAAATATGATTGGGCTGTATGGGCTTTGTTTGCTTTGCACTAATTTAAAATTAAAAAGTATAACTAAATGCTAGGCTGCTATAAATAATTAATTGCAAAATTTTTTTTTTTATTCATATTATACTCATTTGTTTCCAATTCAATTCAAAATCTTTTATGCATACCATAATGTATTAAATAGGTGGTTCACAAAAAATAAGATCATTATGGACCCGTTGGGCATGCAATCGTAAAACAAGATAGAGGAAGCTTATTATTATTAGGTACCTACTATTGTCTTATTTACAGATCATAAAGCTAAATTATACGAAGACCACGGCAATTATAAATATTTGAATAAATAGACAACATTAAACAATATTTTACTAGGAAAGATTTTTAATTAATATGGTATTATTATTACACTGAATTTCATTTTTAATTCCAGTATTACGTCTTTCATTATTTCCTCGCAATTATTGAGAAAAGCACTATACATACCTCGGCAGGAATGGGATTGCCGGACTCGTAATTATTGTCAAGCATTACTCGTCCGGCAATCCCTAACTTCCCGGCCTCTTTTTTTTTTTTTTTTAACGTGGGGAATGCTTTGACGCACCGTCCAAGCCCCCGGGTAGGGGCAAGGGTGTGTGGGACTCCACGACAGAGTGCCGCGGCTACCCACTAAACCCCACGGGAACACCTCTCCGGCCATAATTGGGCGACTGCGTGCATGCGCAGAGCGCTGAGCACACGTAAGTCTCCCGGCCTGGCCCGTACCGCCCCAACGTGGAACGGTACGGGCTACCCTCTCCGCCAGAGGCATGGGAGCAGTTAGTGTTCCCTAACTGCCCCCACTGTCGCAGGGGTCGAGTGCAATGCAGGCGACGCGGTACCCATCCGCGTCGCCCGCCGACTCCCACTAGGATGGCGGAATAAGAGCGTTGTAACCTCTCCTTCGCCGCCCTACCCTCCGACGCCTCCTCGCACTAGCAAGGGGATCGAGCTCGCGTTCACGCTCGCTTCGCTCCTTCGTTTCCATAACTTCCTGACAAAAGTTGGAAGCGGCATCCCAGGCTGCCCGCTCGATAAGCATGGCTCTAACCAAGGCGGGCAGCGTGAGGTCTGATCCGACAACGGCCGTCAGAGCGTCGCGCTGTATTGTCCACGCAGGGCAGTCTGCCAGCGTGTGCAGCGCGGTATCTTCAGCCGCCCCGCAGTGGTGGCAACGGGCGTCCTCTTCCCTCCCAGCGACTTTGTGCAGGTATCTGCCGAAGCAGCCATGCCCCGACAGGACCTGCACAAGGTGGAAGGTGAGAGTGCCGTGTCGCCTCGACACCCATTCACGAAGCACCGGCTGTAGTGCATCGTTAGTCCAGCGCCCGTATTCAGCCTGCTGGAGTCTAAGAGGCCAAGAGGAGCTCAGGATACGATTCCGAGCGTCTTCCCGCCATCTCTTCACCTCAATGGGCATGGGTCTGTCGCCTCTGAGACGAGCCTCACTCCTTCGCTCGTAAACCTCCGTGAGGACATGCGCCTCTAGGTCCCACGGGGGCATACACGCCATGGCACAGGCGGACTCCGTTGAGATAGTCCGATATCCTCGGATTGCTCTTATCGCCACAATTCGCTGAGGGCGGCGCAACCTAGCGACGTTGCGCGGATTCAGAGCAACCGACCATACCGGAGCACCATAAAGCGCCATGGATGCTACCACTCCGGCATAAAGTCTGCGACAAGTGGCGTTGGGACCTCCTACGTTTGGCAGGAGTCTACCCAAGGCCATCGCTGTGGACACTAACTTCGGGGTGAGCTTAGCAAAATGCTCCCTGAAGTCCCACTTTCGGTCTAGAATTAGGCCGAGGTACTTTAGGTGGGCCTTAAAGATGACTCGAGTACCGTTGATCAACAGATAGGCTCCCGGTGGGGGACCATTACGGGGCCTATGAAAAGCCAGGGCCTCCGTTTTGTCAACCGCAACCGAGAGGCCTAGGCTTTCAATCCTACTCACGACTTGTGATACGCCAACCGTTGCCAGGAGAGAAGCCTCTCGATAATTCTTACCGCGGGCTGTGACAAGAGTATCATCGGCATAGCAGGTAACCCCCAGCCCGCGGAGGAAGCTCCCTCTGAGCACATAGTTGTATCCGATGTTCCACAGGAGGGGACCGAGAACCGATCCCTGTGGAACACCGAGCACCATTGGCTTTCTTATGATCTGCCCAGCACTATCCATGTACAGGACGACTCGCTCCCTGAAGTAGTCGGCGATGACGCGCTGCAGGTATAACGGAACCTCATGGAAATTTAATGCTTCTAACACGCATTGTGGGGGGAGTGAGTTAAAAGCATTCGCTATGTCAAGCGATATTGCCAACAACACTCCACCTTCGGAAACGACCTGCGACGAGAGAGACTTAACAGCCTGCAACGCGTCAATCGTCGACCGACCCTCTCTAAAACCAAACTGGCTCTCCGCCAGATCCGGGCCATAAGCGCTAAGATGATGGTTTATTCGAGTGGCGAGGATGCGCTCGAATATTTTCGCCGTCTCATTGAGAAGGACAATGGGCCGGTATCCTGACGGAGAGTCAGGTGATTTACCCTCCTTCCTTAACAGAACAAGTCGCCCCATCTTCCAGTTACGGGGAAATCTGCCCTCGGTTAGACACTCATTCATGAGGTCTCTGTAACGAGGCTTCAGTGGCTGTAAGGCCTCAACAAGGGCCCGTCCAGGGACGCCGTCCGGTCCAGGAGCGGTCTTTTTTGCCTTGAGGCGATCAAGAGCTGCGTCGTACTCTCCGTCTGAGATAGGCGGGACGGAGGGAAGAACTGGCACCACCCGTACAGGGACCATTCGGGGTGGTTCAACATCCGACGAGCTCCTCGGAAAAAAGGTGTTGATCACTCTGTCGAGAAACTCCGGTTGAAGGGACTCCGTCAGCGGTGGGGCGAGCGTCCGCAGCTTATTTCGAACCATGCGGTATGGCCGACCCCACACGTCACTGTTGAGCCCCTCCAATAACTCCTTCCAGGCTCTATTTTTTGCCTCTTTGATTGCGATCTGCAGAGCCCTCTTGGATGTTTTGTAGGACTCCAGCAGATTGCTCTCAGTTTCAGCGACTCTGGTCCGCCTCCTGCGATAACGTGCATGAAGACGCTTGGCCCTCGTGCAGGCCGCTCGCAGATCAGTCAGCTCTCCCGACCACCAAAACTTCCCGGCCTCTGCAGTAATGTACTATTGCTTCATTTGACTGTCAATTGTTTTCACATTGTGGCGTCATTTTAAAAATTGCGTGATTACAATAGAATGGATTAATTAGGGAAATTGGTATGATTTTTTTGCGATTTTAAGTGTAGTTTGACAGCTCGGCAGAGCCTCGTTCGGCTTTAATCTGTTTTAGGCGAAGAAGCAATATGCAAGACAACTTTTGCTTTGCTACTATTTTTTTAAATAAAACTGGACATGTGGCTATTGTTGCTTTAGAAAATCGTCGTAGCGTGAATAGTGACCGGTACACGACTGAACGAACGAATATTATTAAAAAACTCAGTGAAAATAACACTATACGCCGTATCATTTTGCACCACGACAATGCAACTACACGGCCAGACAGACAAATTTATGAAGGCGAAAAACGTACAACTTATGAGTAATCCTGCATACAGTCCTGAGAGCGTAGATAAAATTAGGTAATAAAAAACATCAGTGCAGTGACGAATTAACTACTCCTTTTCCTCCGTGGATGTCGCCGACTAAACTCCCTTAGTAATAATCTCCCTTAAGTTTATAACACCTATACGAAGAGATGGTAAGCGAAAGCTTGCACAATTCCTCCTCGTCTGGGGAGGCTCTTGTCTGGCGGCAACAAGTATATGGGTTGAACTGATTATAAAAAAAATGCACTCACTTTTTTCGAAGCGATGAACTCGGCCACTTCGGTGGGCGCGAAGAAACCAGGTACCAAGAAGTCGTGGCGAGGCTTGAACTGGTCCACTTTCATCCTCCCTCCCAAATTGACACGTTCGCCCGCGTAATACAGATTCCTGTGAAAGTTTCATGTTTTGTAGCACCACGGTAATAGTATATACAGTATGTGAACTCGGCCCCTCTTCGAAATTTTATACCTACTCCGGCCGCTCGGCATCGCTTGGTGTGTTGGCCCGCGATAGGGCCGCGCGCTTACAGTTTCTGCCTAGATTTGTAATTATACTATTTCAGAATGCATTTATAGAATTACTTTGTCGATCTAAAGGAATGAAATAAATAGGTTTTTATGCAATAGAATAGGTTAACGAAACAAACACGTAGGTTGCCTAAAATGATATAATAAATTACTAATAAATAAGCAAATATATTTTATTTATTTCACTCACTTACTACCCAAATAAGCGAAAGATCGCGTGAAGAACCAAGAAAACACATTTTTGTGAAACGTTAAGCTTATATCCTTACTAATATTATAATATCAGTACTAATATTATAAAGCTCCATTTGGCTCGTGCGTGTAATCTGTGGCGAACTGCGTTCGTGACTGCCCTCTTGTAGATGCGATCCAGCTGCTATCCAGTATTGAGGCGCGTAGGCGTAGCGCGTGTTTCGACTGTTTCTATGAAGTCATTCTACCGTGGTAGCACTTTAATAGGGAAAAAACTAGAGACTATGGGGATATTGACGAATTTTTGGGACTGTTTTTATTTAATTGATAGATACGTAATTATTATGAAAAAATATATTTAAAAAAAATTAGTCAATAATTTAAAATTACATTTTAAATTCCGCATCATACATAATAACGTATTTCAATATTTAGCTTTACATTTACAGCTTGTATGCTGCGGTCATCGATCTTTACAATATTAGAGGTCAGTGGCAACAGTTAAGAATGCATTTCGAGAAAATTCAAAACTACGTACAACTTACAAAAATGAAAATTGTTGAGATCAATTATTTTAGTATAGGCACACCTCGGACACTCCATACAACGTTCGCAAATCAAATATCTATTACTACTACTAAAGCAAACGACGTTTGTACACGCGCAATTATGTGTGCGTGGAATCTAGTAGTGCTGAGTGCGCGGTTATCAATCGAAATGACGCGAGAAGTGCAGCAACTGCCTTCTCTTTTACCCGCATAGCGCTATCTCTGTTATCGGCCGGCGCTCGCTTCTACTCGGTGAACGTGAAGTTTCGCCGCGCCCGAGCGATCGCGCGCGCCCTTGTTTATGTGTCAGTGATGTCTACAACGAAGTACCGGGTGGGGTGAGGTATTTGAAATGAGTGCGAGGAGGTGAGTGGCCGTTCTGTACGTAGTACTATTATCTATTCTGTGGTATAGGTTTTGATTTGAAGGTCATACTAAAACAAAATATGATACAGGGGTCTAGATGACAGTTTCAGTAACGAATTGCCGAGGGTCTCGTTGCGCTCGAGGTTGAACGTGTCGTGCAAGTTTTGGTTGAAGGAAGGGTTTCCCAGCCTTTATTTCGCCGAGCCTCCCCGAACCAAAAAAAAAATCATGCCGAATTAAGTTTCAACAAAAATAAGAAACACGTTTTTTATATTAACTAAATTATATATTTGAATTTAGATCTTTAATATTTATTTATTTATTATGGATGAACAGTAGGTACACTTTTAATCATTAATTACTTTTACATTTATATAATTATTTAAACATTTATATGGCTTAAGGCGAGGTTTCCCAGGAAATCTACTCGAGCACAGCGACTGCTTTACTGCAAGGTAATATCGTTGATAATTTCATAGGTTCTAATGTGGATGACGCGCGATGACCGAACTAAAACGAAAACTCTGTAGAAAATTGCAAAAAAATTGTTTTGCTACTTTCTAGAGAGAATAAAAAAGCAGTCACCGTGCACAATAGTAAGTAGCTGTAGTAGAATATAAAAAAGCAGTCGCCGTGCACGAGTAGATTTCCAGGGAAACCTCGCCCTAACATTTAAATAAACTCAGTAAAGAACAATCATCATCATCATCATATCAGCCAAGAGACGCCCACTGTTGGACATAGGCCTCCCCCAAGGATATCCATACCGATCGGCCCTGCGCCTCCCGCATCCAGTAAAGAACAATGGTCACTTCCATAAAGCCATTTTCACCCAAAAAAAAATCAAAACTTAGAGATTTAAAAAAATAGTATAACTTGTTGTACTGGTTAAAAAATTATGTTGAAATAATCATATTGTTTTTTAAGCCCCAGGTTAAAGAGATATTCAGGTTTTAATATTATTGATAAG
This sequence comes from Schoenobius gigantellus, assembly GCA_963935595.1. Classification (NCBI taxonomy): domain Eukaryota; kingdom Metazoa; phylum Arthropoda; class Insecta; order Lepidoptera; family Crambidae; genus Schoenobius; species Schoenobius gigantellus. Next base: position 21,571,882 of record OZ012553.1, on the reverse strand, counting down.
ATACTCATTTCGGTACGTAACTGGCTGTACGGATGCGTTCCGAATGGTGATGTTATCAATATCAGGACGCTAAGTCGTTTCGAATCACCGAGAGCGTGCAGATAGAATCCAACCTGACGTCATCGATCACGTCATTATTACATTTGCGTTACGTCATTACATACAGATGCGTTCAGGCTCTTGGAGTAGTAAAATGGTTGAAAGAAATTACATAAATGCGTTCAAGAATATTTTTTATTTTATTTTGTAACTTTGTTATCTGGGGTTTCAAAAATATTCTAAATACATACATCGCTTGCATATTTTATTAGGATCACATTTATCCATAAATTGATCTCTCTATTTTACGCTTATTTTGGGAAATGGGAAAATGACCATTGTTATTTTCCTTTGATGTTCGTCAGCTGGCCCTCGTTTAGTTTGGAAAACTTGTGATGTAGGTTGAGGCTGGACGTGAACTTGAGGAACCAATCGCCGAGCGTCTCGTCGCGCTCGCCTTTTAACGTATCGTGCGTGTTTTGGTTTAACATTTAAATTTAAATCATAGTAAGTAAATACCTGTTGCCGACTAATTGTCCTTTGATGTTCGTCAGCTGGCCCTCGTTAAGTTTGGGGAACTTGTGATATAGGTAGAGGCTCGACGCGAACTTCAGGAACGAGTCGCCGAGCGTCTCGTTGCGCTCGAGGTTGAACGTGTCGTGAGAGTTGATCGTCGTCAGAGCGGCGAGAACGTCGCGCAGCTCGGGGCCGCGCCCGGACAAATCCCTCGTCAACAGTTGGATTTTATCGTTATACCTGGCAAGTGTAAAATGATTTTAGAACTAGGTTCCGTTTCCAAATGTCTTATACTCGCGATTTATTGAGGATACGTCAGTAAAGAGGAGCTATACAAAATTATGGGGATGTTTTTATCATTATTCCTTTTTCAACATGATTATCATAGTTTTTATATCACTGAATTTGCCCCTCAATTGAGTGACCACATTCACTAAAGTTATGTATGCTATCGCGACCTGAATGCAGATCTTGTTTTTTTTTTTGGAGGGCCCGGTAAATGACCTCCTCCCGCCTAATGTAAAACGGTGAAAGAGGCCCAAATGAGTTGACAGATAGAGTAGGGACGATATCCACTATCCTACCTGCCTGCCGCTTGCCGATCCAAAAGATGCTTTTTCACGATGGAGGAAACACGTGCGCAGGTAGAGAATTCCAAGTGTGGAATGAACGACAGAAGAAGGAATCTTGGAATTTCTTGGTACGGTGTGAAAAGGAGGATAGTGTACGTCTTCTCAATAAACTCGATTGTCTTCTAAATCCTTTAGGTTCGATTCGTTTAAAATCTTATTAAGAATCTAAGATCTTGTATCTGCTATGACAACAATGATAGATGAGGGCCCTAACAACTCTTCTTTCTCACGTTCATTTTCACAATCAACCTCTTTATTTGAAACTAGCTGTACCCGCGAACTCCGTTTCGCCATCAAAATGCTTAAAACAGTGTTTAGATTTTTCCTCCATTTTTTTCCATAATGATTCAACTTTATTCTGCCTTTCTTGAGCAGCGGCCATTTGGAAATTAACAAATTAAGACAATTATCGTAGGTTCGTAATGCTCTAGGTACTCTTCAGGGCCTTTCATTTAATACCCATATTGCTGGGTTTGAAAACGATCTTTAATCCATTTTTTGAACGGCGGCCATGTTTAAATTAGGGCAATTTTCCTAAGTTCATAATGCCCTACTCTTTGAGACCTTTTATTTGATACCCATATTGCTAGGTTTGGAAACGAACTTTTATCCACCTTTTTTGAGCAGCGGCTATGTTGAATTTATGTCAATGTTTCTAGGTTCATAGTGCTTTACTTATCAAGGACTACTTTCATTTGATACCCATATTGCTGGGTTCGAAAACGAACTTGTATCCTTTTTTTAGCGGCGGCCATGTTGAATTAAGGTCGATTTTTCTAGGTACCTAATGCTCTACTCTTCAAGGCCTTTCATTTGATACCCATATTGCTAGGTTTGGAAACGAACTTTTATCCATTTTTTTTGAGCGGCGGCCATGTTTTATTTAGGTCAATTTTCCTAAGTTCATAATGCTCTACTCTTTGAGGCCTTTCATTTGATACCCATATTGCTATGTTTGGAAACGAATTTTTATCCACCTTTTTTGAGCAGCGGCTATTTTGAATTTATGTCAATTTTGCTAAGTTCATAGTGCTTTACTCGTCAAGGCCTTTCATTTGATACCCATATTGCTGCGTTTGAAAACGAACTTTTATCCTTTTTTTAGCGGCGGCCATGTTGAATTTAGATCGATTTTTCTAGTTACCTAATGCTTTACCCTTCAAGGCCTTTCATTTGATACCCATATTGCTAGGTTTGGAAACGAACTTTCATCCACCATTTTTGAGCGGCAGCCATGTTGAATTTATGTCAATGTTGCTAGGTTCATAGTGCTTTATGCATCAAAGCTTTTGATTTGATACTTATATTGCAGGGTTTGAAAACGAACTTTTATCCATTTTTTTTTTGAGCGGCGGCCATGTTTTATTTAGGACAATTTTCCTAACTTCATAATGCTCTACCATAAGAATAAACAAGTATAGAAGCGAAACTCCCGGCCGTCGAGCGCTCAAGGCCACGTTATTCACCTACCGTTTGATTTCCGTTGAACGGAATCGCCAGTCAAGGCGCGCACCGCATCCCGCACGTACGTGACTCCTTCCCGCGCGCCGCTATCTACCTAGTCGCCGCGATGCCGACTTATTGTTGCGTTTATGGGTGCAAAAATAATGCCATAATAACCCCAAATTTAAAGTTTTACAATTTGCCCGAAGATAAAGAAAGGTAAGTACAAAGGTATATCTACTTGTTTTATTCAATCCTCTCTAAGCAACTGCGAAGATGACTTGGATATATTTCTTTTGAGCAAAGACGACGGCACAGAACCTTTTTTTGCAAACCATATGACATCGGAGATTTCGCCGCTTGCTGTTCCGACATGCGATTACAGGTCTGAGGGCCTATTACCGATCTCATGGTTTTGCAAATGATATCATATGATATCATAGTGCAAGACGAAAAATACGATTTCCGGTCAGATTTTTAATCATTTGTTTATTATTTAATGATGACATCATTGAAATTATGCCATAGTGATGATATCATTGGAGATCAGTAATACGAAATGCAGTATTTCATGACTTCTTTTTCTCAAATTTATACCATGTCATACGATGAAAGATCCATAATTGGCCCTCAGATTTGCCTACACAAAACGCACTTTCCTACGTTTGTGGGTATCTACTCAAAAAATGCTCGCTTAAACATGAATGCCCAGCTTTCAATAAATACAGAGATTACAAGGGAGAAAATACAGAAAATTCTCAACTATTTATTCATTTTAAAGCATTCAATCGGACAAAAATTTTCGGAAGTTTAACTGTTCCTCCGGCACATTTTGTAAACTATATTGAGAAACTCGAGAATATATTCGTAAATAGCTTCAAAAATTTTATTTTTACCGATGGTGCTGGTGCGATCTTGCTAGATACAATGAAAAAAATTGTGTTTCAGGTACCTTGTGAATATTTTCCTATTGATTACCTGATTAAGCTTTTTATAAGAATGCGTATTTACTACGCGCTGAAGTTTAATAACCGAAACTTCAAATCATCTACAAAAACGCCATCTTTTATAAATATCAGACATTTGTAAATATTTCTGTTGAATTGAAACCTTTTAAATAAAAATGATTGAATATTTTAAAATTATTTTTATTATACCTACCCTAGATACAGATACAGTTTTATTCGTAATATTCATTACATGTCAAAGCTAATACAATATAATGTATCGAGTTTCTAAAGCTGTCATTGTAGTGCAATTTTGAAACTGTAAGTATGGGATTTTTTTTTGTCAAGTCGGGAATAATTTGAATTATGAGAAACTTTGGTACTGCTATATAGGTATATTTTTATCGACCTTTGTTACTGTTCCATATAAAATTTAAATACAATCAATACTTGATTAAAATTATGAAACAACAGATTTTTTTTCAAGTGAAAATGTTGGTCTGATAGTAAAAAGTGAGCTTAGGTTTTATCCATTAGTACATTCATAACTTCAGCTCTTGGACTATAAACGTAGGTACGATACCTAAATTACAAACCATTTTTGTACATCGAAATTCGAAACATTTTAATGATTTTGTTCTCTAAGTTGTAGGGATTAAGCTCAATTAATCAAAAATAGGCAGGTTCTTATAACTACGGAATCAAAAAAACTAAAAATGTGGGTACTATTGCTAAAGATAGTCGCTCGCTCGCTACACTTGAGGTACAAAATCAATAAGACTCGGTGTATACTCAGTTTCTCATTTAATGTAAAATATGGAGGTACCTATATAAAAAATATTGTAGTGGTCACCATACGTCCATGTGGTGACCCTAGCGGCGCCCGCAGACTACTGCGGGGCGTTACAGGAGGAAGGGCGCTGTAGGTATGCAAATAGCGGCATTTGGTGCACCCACAAAGGAGATTCGCTTCTATACTTGTTTATTCTTATGGCTCTACTCTTTGAGGCCTTTCATTTGATACCCATATTGCTAGGTTTGGAAAGGAACTTTTATCCACCTTTTTCGAGCAGCGGCTATGTTCAATTTATGTCAATATTGCTAGGTTCATAGTGCTTTACTCGTCAACGTCTTTCATTTGATACCCATATTGCTGGGTATGAAAACGAACTTTTATCCTTTTTTTACGAACTTTTATCCTTTAGGACAATTTTTCTAGGTACCTAATGCTCTACTTTTCAAGGCTTTTCATTTGATACCCATATTGCTAGGTTTGGAAAAGAATTTGTATCCACCTTTTTTTGAGCGGCGGCCATGTTGAATTTATGTCAATGTTGCTAGGTTCATAGTGCTTTATTCATCAGAGCCTTTGATTTGATACCCATATTGCTGGGTTTGGAAACGAACTTTTATCCGTTTTTTTGGAGCCGCGGCCATGTTGAATTTAGGTCAATTTTTCTAGATACCTAATGCTTTACTCTTCAAGGCCTTTCATTTGATAACCGTATTGCTGGGTTTGAAAACGAACTTTTATCCATTTTTTTGAGCGGCGGCCATGTTTAATTTAGGGCATTTTTCCTAAGTTCATAATGCTTTACTCTTCTAGGCCTTTCATTTGATACCCATATTGCTAGGTTTGGAAACGATCTTGTATCCACCTTTTTTGAGCGGCGGCCATGTTGAATTTATGTCAATGTTGCTAGGTTCATAGTGCTCTACACATCAAGGCCTTTCATTTGATACCCATATTGCTGGGTTTGGAAACGAACTTGTATCCACCTTTTTTGAGCGGCGGCCATGTTGAATTTTAGGCCATTTTCCTAGGTTCATAATGTTCTACGCTTCAAGGCCTTTCACTTGATACCTATATTGCTAGGTTTGGAAACGAACTTTTATCCACCTTTTTTGAGCATCAGCTATGTCGGCGAATTTACGTCAATGTTACATTAGGATCAAGAGTCCCGTACTCCCTCTAGGCGTAATACTTTTAATAGTTTTAAATGGATGAAAGAGTTTGATTCCTTAGTCATAATGTAAAAACATAATATAACACCTTTCAAAATGCCTTGAAAAGGGTATCTTCATTTTTCAACATTTCAAATATTGTACCGATTTTGTGAAAATTGGCCAAAAATTAAACCAACCTACAAATTTTATATTTGTGACGTGATATTGTCATAAAAAATGCTATATACATTGGTTGTATGGCTTGATCCTTTTTCCTTACCACCACGGTACTACATAAGAAAAATACAATTTAAACTTCTTGGTTGGCAAAATTCAGATGGGCACAGCCAATAACAGAAAAGATTTTTTTTTGCAATATGTAACAGGCTTGTCAAAATAATTTCACGTGCGCCATGTTGATTTTCTACATACTTGTCATCAAAAATTTTATATGGTATTTTTTGAATAAAAATAAAAAGTGAATTTAAGCAAATGAAATTATGCCTAAATGTTCTTCCGGAAAATTTTAAGCATTGTGGTGTAAGCCATATCAAATTCTGTCCAGTAGTTTCGGAGATCTTTCCGGACAAACATTTGTACCCCTACGATTTTATTATATACTAGCTGTGCCCGCGAACTACGTTTCGCCATCAAAATACTTAACACAGTGTTTAGTTTTTTCCTCCATTTTATTCCATAATGATTCAACTTTATTCTGCCTTTCTTGAGCATCGGCCATTTCGAAATTAGGACAATTTTCGTAGGTTCGTAATGCTCTTTTTCTAACAGTCCACAAAATTAAATACATTACATATTACTATAAACACTAAGTATAATTATTGTTTTAGAGACATTATTGATATTAATAAATTCTTCTTCAGTAGAAAGAACTACACAGTTGCAAGAATAATCTTTATCGTATTCTTGTTATTAAAACACTAATTTCACTATTCATGTTTCGAATTAAAATAAACAATTGTTAATAAATTAGAACTGTATACGAATAAAGTTTAGATTTTATAATGGGTGTTGGTAACACCAACAAAATATATTTTTTGGATATGACAACTTGGCCAATTTTGACTGGTCGTACAGTAAGCTCCTTGTCAAGCTATACTGTTTGACCTTTGAACCGTTCTTATGTCGCTCGTAATACTGGCGGTTTTCGTAGAGTTAATGTATAGCATTAGTACTGTACAAATACGTTTTCCGTATTCGATATCCGATCACGGAATACAGACACGGAGTTTCGTGAACGTAGCGCAGACGTTCGTTTCTTCTCATTCGGGATTTCTACCATTCTACCTAAACGTACGTACAGAACGTGTTCCGTTCGTAATAAAAACGAACGTGTGCGGCAGTCAATGAGTATTTTGTATAGATTTGATGCATTCAGATGCCCGCATTCAGAAAACGAATGCGAAAAAACGTATTTATGCGGTTAGCCTTAAAATGTATTGAGAGTTCCATTTTTGTAACGTGTACTGTGCGATATAGTGTTGCTGGCATAGTTCGGTTAGCAAACTCGCCGTGATGACTAACATCCAACACACAAACTTGGAGTTATTGTTAGTTAGTCCACGATCGTTGCATTATCACGGTCTCGAAGGACACTAAACACAGGTAACATCCTAACATCGAACATCCAATAGGCCCCGGAACGGTTCTCAAATTTTTTTGGTGACGGAACCCTTTTGGAAAGCGAAATACTTGACGGAACCCTAAAATAACACAATAGTTTTTAAAAGTGTATTCTTTATTAATAAGCATAATAAAAGTACGACCAGAGAGGGTGTTTTGATTTTTCTAAATTATTGCGGAAACCTTATAGGGGTATTGTGGAGCCCTAGGGTTCCGCGGAACACACAGAGCATGGCTGCTCTAGGTACCCTTCAGGGCCTACTTTCATTTAATACCCCTATTCCTGGTTTTGAAAAGCAACTGTTATCCGTCTTTTTTGAGCGGCAGCCATGTTGAATTTACGTCAATGTTGCTACGTTCATAGTGCTCTACTGATCAAGGCCTTTTATTTGATACCCATATTGCTGGGCTTAGAAACGAACTATTAACAGTTTTTTTTGAGCAGCGGCCATATTGAATGTTGTGCTATTTTCCTAGATTCATAGTGCTCTACTCTTCAAGACCTTTCATTTGATACCTATATTGCTAGATTAGAAAACGAACTTTTATCCACCTTTATTGAGCGGCGGCCATGTTGAATTTATTTATGTGTTCTACTCTTCAAGGCCTTTCATTTGATACCCATATTGCTAGGTTTGGAAACTAACTTTATTCCACCTTTTTTGAGCGGCGGCCATGTTGAATTTATGTCAATGTTGCTAGGTTCATAGTGCTCTACTCATCAATGCCTTTCATTTGATACCCATATTGCTAGGTTTGGAAACTAACTTTTATCCACCTTTTTTGAGCGGCGGCCATGTTGAATTAATGTCAATGTTGCTAGGTTCATAGTGCTCTACTCATCAATGTCTTTCATTTGATACCCATATTGCTGGGTTTGGAAACGAACTTTTATCCGTTTTATTTGAGCGGCGGCCATGTTGAATTTAGGGCGATTTTCCTATGTTCATAGTGCTCTACTCATCAAGGCCTTTCATTTGATATGCATATCGCTGGGTTTGGAAACGAACTTTATCGGCAGTCATGTCAAATTAAGTCAACGTGGCTAGGTTTAATGTGTTCTACTCTTTAGGTTCTTCGTTCGATATCCATGTTCCTTGGGTGGATCCAAAAAAATGTGATCCGTCATTTTAGACATTAGGATCAAAAGTCCCGTCCCGTCCCTCTACGCGTAACCCAGAACATTGCAGTCAGATATTTTTTTTAATTATCAATATTAATCTATTACTTTTAATAGTTTTAAATGGATGAAAGAGTTTGATTCCTTAGTCCTAATGTAAAAACATATAACATCTTTCAAAATACCTTGAAAAGAGTATCTTCATTTTTCAACATTTCAAATATTTCAAAAATTGTACCGATTTTGTGAAAATTTGTCAAGAATTAAACCAATCTACAAATTTTATGGTCACTCGATAAGTATTATCATAAAAAATGCTTTATACATTGGTTGTATGGCTTGATCTTTTTGCCTTACCACCACGGTACGACATAAGAAAAAGGCAATTTGGTTGGCGAAATCCAGTTGGGCACAGCCATTAACAGAAAATATTAAATTTTATTTGTACTATGTGAAACACTTCATTCCTGCCTTTAAATTTTCGAAATCCAATTACTTAAGATCAGGCTGTATGGCGTAGTTCCATTGCCTTTCCTTCGTGGAAGAAAATACCTTCTCTCTGTACTATGTGACAGACTTGTCAAAATAATTTCACGTGCGCCATGTTGTTTTTCTACCTAAAGCCAATTCGAAAATTTTATATGGTATTTTTTCACTAAAAATAAAAAGTGAATTTAAACAAACGAAATTATGCCTAAATGTTCTTCCGGAAAATTCTAAGCATTGTGGTGTAAGCCATATCAAATTCTGTCCAGTAGTTTCGGAGATCTTTCCGGACAAACAGACAAACAAACAAACAAACAAACAAACAAACAAACCAACAAACAAACAATTTTTTTAAAAACTATTCTATCGTGTTCTGCTAATGATTTTAAGGCGACCTGTGTATTTTTTTTCTTAATATTTCGCAATTACAGATTTTTATACCCCTACGATTTTATTATATATAGAGATGGAGAGGAGATTCATTTTTAGTTCTCGTGTACTTCCTATAAAAATATGTTGGCCGCTAGGAATTAACAATTCACGTCACATTATTTTAGTGAAATTCTAAATTTCAAAGGTAAGCGAGCCGATGGCGCATTGAGCACTATTGCGGAATCAATAGGCTATAGTGCCAGAGGTCCGTAGCTCCCCTATGTTTTTTAATTGCGGAATTTTTATTGGAACATTCCGTAATTAGTAGTTAGTTCCGTATTCCGTAATATTCCTTTGTCGCATGCAATTGAGGGAGGGCAGGCGGTGCATCATTGGCCTGCGTAATTAGTACCAACTACCGACATTTTTGTCAGAAGTTTTGCTATATACTTACTCCTTAACAATTAGAAAACCTTCTGCCCTATGGGGAATCGAACCTTAATCACTAGACCATGAAGGCGGCTGTGTGCATTCAAGGGCCCACGTTCTACTGACAGAAGATCATCCATGATGTGATTCAAACGTGAAAAAAACCAACAAACGTTTTATTTCAGTCACTACCGTGTGTTTACGAATTGGTGTGGAGACTTTCGTAGTAAGTAAAATAATACCTGTATCAGGAAGACCCTGCTCTCCCGTATAATTTTAATTAACGAGTAAGTGAATTGAAAAAGATAACAAACTTAATTAAACAAATAGATTATATTGTGGGTGTTTAATAGTATGTAAGTGTGTGCGTATATATGCGTTTGTGTCTCTCTCTCTTTCTCTTCTCTCTCTTTCTCTATTTATTCCATAGCCACAAATCTTCCCATTCGGCATTAGTACACATACAAAGAGCAGAGAATGCCCTTAGCCTTAGCCATTATACATATGTATGTACATACATATAAATCATGTTTACTGAATCAAAAAACTTACTTTGGGGGCGGTGGCAGCAAGGCAGCTGATATAAATGTCTTCTCTGGAGATATTGCTGTTTCCTTCGCTTGTTCGGACTCCACGGGAGGCAGAACGGCCGAGACGAACTCGTCGTAGCATTCAATATCCATTAGAGTCACAGTTGACAAATGCCGTTCAATGTCTATGGGCTCCATTTTTTCCTGCACAAAATTAAGAAAAAATCGAGTAAGTTAGAGGAAAGTAATAATTTCTTATTTGATTATCCCACTTAAGAGGCGCTTAAAAATTGAAACTGAAACAATTTTTTATATCTTGTACTAGCTGTGCCCGCGAACTACGTTTCGCCTTAATTTATTTTTTTTCCTGACATCTTCAACAAATATAGTTAATGTACACAGAAATAAATACAAAAACTTAACAAATTATATATACTAAAAGCTTCCTCGAGAATCACGCTATCGAGTGGTGAAGACCGCTTGAAAATCGGTGCAGTAGTTTTTGAGTTTATCGCGAACAGACAGACAGACAGACGCGGCGGGGGGACTTTGTTTTATAAATATGTAAGGATATTGTAACCATTTTTTTTTTCAAGAGACACAAGATAGCGCTCAGAAAATATATGGGCGTGTATATTCTTATATTGGTCGGTATGATGAAGGCAATGCGATACTCACAGGCCATGGATATTCCTTGGAGATCTTTTCCTGCTGCAGTTGATACACGGTCTCTTTCATGGAGACGATGTTGACGGGCCGCGGTGCGCTGTCGCCGAGCGGGTTATTTATTCTGCGAGTAACAAAACGTTTACATATTTATAATGTTAAAAATATTTCTGGTGACCATTTAAAATTTAAATGAAGATGTATCATACTTCTGGTTCTTATTAATTAAAAAAGGGTATAATTTAAATTTTAAATTATACCCTTTTTTAATTAATACTAACTGTGCCCGCGACTTCGAATCCGCGTGGAATTGTAACTTGGCAGCATTTTGATTTTTGTAGGCAATTTTTTTAACATCTTGATAAAAGGTAGCCTATGTTATACCTTATCTAATCCGTGAAAGTGAAAGTCCCGTCAAAATCGGTCCAGCCGTTCCGGAGATTAGCGGGAAGACAAAAAATTTTTTTTTGTTATTGGTACCCGATATACATTAATACCCATTTAGTAAAAGGGTCATTCTACTTTTTACTGCAGGTTTTTGTGTCCCCGGGTAAAGAAAATCTGAAACTGCCATTTTCTTTATAAAACAAAATAAAACCATACGTAATATGTGAAACTGCCGCATTATTTCTTCAACTTCTATGAACATTGAAATTTGAATCTTTTGTATATGTTAAGATATGAAGGGTCACAAAGTGAAGCTTCATGGTAACATAGTTGTTTTTCATAGTAACGCAACATGTCCCCGACCTAATGCGCCGACAAACTTAACCAAAAAACGTATTTTTCTTACAATGCAACCTTATGCAAAAAATCTATTAAGTTTACTATATATGCGCGTGTTGTTTATGTTTTCGTTATATATTTTTAAACTGTTTAGTTTTTTCAAAAAAAAATGATAAACTTTTGTCCTTAATGAACACTATCCATACGGTACCACTATATTACTGGTATTTTTTCATTAAACTGTTAGATGTCGCTGTACTACTGGTCGCTTGCTCGATTCGTTTCGTTGTGAATGACAACTGCGGGGCGAGGGGGAATCGCTGCAAACCATGCGACGCCACTCAGTCGCCGCCATATTGTAAATCGAGTCGCGTGTGTTTATTTGTTGTGCACTTTGTTACTCAGCTAAAAGGTAAGCTTTTGAACTTTTACTTTACGTTTTAAATATTCAGATGTGGTATTTATATCACACAATTGTGTTCTATTGTAAGATTTGGAAATCACAAGGTAATTTTGTAAATATCAGTCAACATCATGTTATTTTACAACTGTGTTACCGAACAACTTCGTTACTCCGCTGTAGTAACACAGTTGTAAAGATGGTAACACAGTTGATCATACACCCTGTCAATAATTTATTCCAATCTTATGTAACTTAATTTGTTCGTATCGACCTATATTTTTTATAGTTTATCATATTTACTCTTTACTCGTATAATTATATTTAGCGATGATTTTACAGAACATCATGCCACTAACTCCTGCTGAAAAGCAACGTCGGTATCGAGAGAAACGAAAATTAGACCCTGATAGAGAAGAGCAAGCAAAACAAAAGGCTTTGGAAAGGTACCACAAAACAAAACGCCTTGTTAAAGATTTAACGGCACGTGAACATCGCCAAACCAAAAGAAAATGGCGGGTGGCTAACAGCAAAAGAAGGGACCGCATTCGTGCTCTGCAAACTATAACAAGAAATACTCCTGAATTGACTCCTGAACCAGATGTAACTCATGTGAATACACCATCACCGACTCCACATTTTCGCAGACTGTGGACACCTTCTTTGTCTCCATCTCCATGTTCTTCGCGCCAGAATGCCACTCAAAAAAATACCCGACAACAGATGCCTAAACAGCCACTAAGTCCATCTCGTTCAGCTACGGAACGATCTTCATCAGCGGTAACTTTATCTACATCAGCAGTTTCTGCGAAGAAACGTGGGCGAAAACAAGTAAGAAGGGACAGAACTAAAACTTACAGGGAAATCGTAGATTTAAAAGAAAAACTAAAAGCAGCTGAGCGAAAATACCAAAAGTATAAGAAGAAGTTTCAAAGATTAAACCAAAGTAAAGAAACACAAAAAAAAGAAACAGACAAGTACCAAATTTTGGCGAATGCAATAAAAGAACGTTACAAGAAAATAAAAACTCGAAAAGAGAGAAGAATTTTCACGAGAATATTTGAAGACCAGTCGATAGTGACATCCAGGAAGAAACGTGATATATTTCGAGAAGCCCTTGACCTGCAGCAGGGATATTTTAGGAAAAGCACACTGATTCCAAAAACGACGACATTACGAGCAAAAGTCATTGAATTTTTCAAACGGGATGACGTCTCTAGATCCACTGCAGGAAAAAAAGAAACGATTACAGTCAAACAAGAAAAAGTACAAAGAAGATACCTATTAGAATCCATGAAAAACCTCTATAAGTCTTTTAAAAAAGAAAACCCCAATCTGAAATGCTCCTACAGTTACTTTGCCAGACTCAAGCCATTTTTTGTGCTTACCCCATCAGTTAGCGCCAGAGAAACATGTCTTTGTAAAATGCATGCTAATATTCAACACATGGCCAATTGTCTGCACAAACACAAACGCATTGCAAGTTCTGATCTTAACCAGATTTTAGCAGATCGCGTTTGTTCGACGGATTCTATGCCATGCATGACTGGCAAATGTGATGATTGTACAGCGATAAAGATTATTTATAATAATGCCGTTGATACCGATTTAAAAATTAAATGGCCACAATGGATAAGGAAGACTGAAATCATAGAAAAGGAAGGAACGAAGATAAAAATATCAAAAAATGTTTTTGAATTTATCGAAGGCACAGTAAAAGACCTGACTGATTCGTTTGAATCATCTCTCGAAGACTTTGTCCGCCACGTATATTTCATTAAAACGCAGCACAAAAATTACAGAAAGTGCATTGATGGACTTGAGGAAGATGAAATAGTTATGCATATCGATTTTAGTGAAAACTACGATTGTAAGATGCATGAAGAAATTCAAGGCCACCACTTTGGTAGTTCACGGAATCAAGTGAGTTTGCATACAGGTGTGTTCTACATCAAGGGACGTGATTCTAATAAAGATGTTCATTCTTTCTGCACTGTATCTGAGAACAGATCGCATAATCCGGCTGCGATTTGGGCACATCTACATCCCGTGCTCCACATGATTAATGAAGAGTATCCTTGGGTCAAATTTATTCATTTCTTTTCTGATGGCCCAGTCACACAATACAAACAAAATCAAAACTTTTATTTAATGTGTACAAAACTTTTCAATAACTATGGCTTTAAAAAAGTCACATGGAACTATTTTGAGGCAGGCCATGGAAAAGGTGCTGCAGATGGCGTTGGCGGCTTTTTGAAACGCACGGCTGATCAATTAGTTGCTACTGGACGAGACATAATAAGTGCCAGACTTCTTTCATGCTTTGCGTGATAGAAGTAAAATCCGAATATTCCTGATAACTAATGAAGAAGTTGCTCTTATTGAAAAGGAAATACCAAATTTTGTGGCGCCTTTAGTTGGGACTATGAAAGTTCACCAATTTTTTTCTGAAAGTCCGGGCAAACTTATGTACCGTGATTTAAGCTGTTACTGTACCCGCGGAATATGTTCTTGCCTGAAACCAAAAGAATATGCTCCAATTACTCCCGTCGATGACTTGATGGTACCGGATGTACTACCAGCTGCAAGTGAAACTCCACTTGATGAGCTGACTGTTGATATGGTAAATAAACCACGAAAATCTGTATTCCATCATATTTACTCCTCAGACTCCGACAGCAGTGACGATATACCTCTTTCTGCGTTTAAAGATATTTCCAACATTAACGAGCACAATTTGCCCAGTACTTCAAAACAAAGCGACGAAATGCTTCAGAAAGAAAACCTGCATCCCAGTAAAATCATTCCCGGAACTTATGTGTTAATAAAAATACTAGGTAGAAAACGAAATTATACATACTTGGCTTCTGCATTGAGTGACGTTGATGAAGATGGATACGTAAAAGTCATGTTTTACAGAGTTGCAAATGATACTGGCAAACTATTTAAAGCTGTGGAAACTGACATTAGTTGTGAGCATTATGATAATATTGTTGAAGTCGTTCCTGCACCAAAAAAGATTTTTAGAGGAAAACGCGAATACTACGAATTTCCAAATCCTCTGGAAGTGTTCGAACAATAATTACAATTATTTATTAATTTTTAAGTAGTCTAGCCTGTATAAGTAATGTGATTTAGCAAAAAGTTTAAAGCAATAATAATTCAATTATTATCTTCAAACTTTGTTTTTACTAGAGGCTAATTTGCAGTTTTTTGTAAAAGAGAATGTTCTATTGAAACAACTTTGTTACTGTTGAACAACTATGTTACCAAAATGTCCCTAGTTCTGCATAGAGATTTTTCAATGTCAGTTGTACATTGGTTTATACATTACATTACAAATTTATCAGATTCAAGATAATACATATTTTTATCTTTGGTAAATGCTTTGCTAAGATATTTTTACATATATAACATGTTATGTCAAATATATTGAAACAAAAGTGCACAACAGTAACATAGTTGTCTTTTAAATGTGATTTATAAGACTTAATAAACAATAATTTCTAATTAAAGTTACGAGAAATAAAGATTTACGTTGTTAAAATACGTTTTGTTAATTTTTTTTGTTGCAATATGTGACTAAAGTTGTTCAATAAAAATATGTTTATTGGTAACAAAGTGGTATGATTTTTCTACCTGGGTCGATAAATCCTTTATTTTCACAAAAATAAATATACTAAGTTTGCTGCTGGCAGTGTATTGCAATTGTTTAGGTATAATTACGCATACATACAATCAAATAACTTCATTTATCTTTAACCAATATTTTTTTGAAACCTGTTACTATTATTGCCAAAAACCTGCAGTAAAAAGTAGAATGACCCAAAAACTTGTTATTTTGACATTACAAACAGACCAATTTTATTTATTTGTATAGAAGAGCCAGACAGAAGGATACACCTTCATTAAAAAGTAATAATGTAGGTACCTGTCAACCGTGGCGATTGAAGTTGGTTCTTCAACTTGCACCAATAGTGATTTCGTAGCAATATGCATGTCCGCATTAATCGGCAACCATTTTTCCTCTGTAAAAAAAACATCAATTTTTTAAAGTCTGTGAAATATTTTACAAGGATCATAGTAGATAGTATCATTTAATATTTTTGAGTCGGACGGAAATATTGAACCAAAATATTATACATCGTTAGAAAATAGTTATAAAGCTGTGAACAGGTGCTTTAAAAAATACGTGAATAACTTCGGACAAAATATGAAACACGCTATAAAATTTAAGGGTTTCCCTCGATTTTTATGGGATCCCATCATCAGATCCTGACTTTGGTGTCAATGGGACCAACTTCTGGGTATACCCTTTTCAATAAAAAAAGAATTATCAAAATCGGACTACTCTGTAAAAAGTTATTACCGGTGCGAGATCAGGCGCAGCACCCACTGTTTAACGTGTCTTCCAAATCACGGAGCTTGAGATGTTTCATATTTTGGTCACCGATCACAGAAATGAGCACAGCCAACGTTGTTTAACTTTAGTAATCGTTCGCTGAACGCACGCCCCAATAGGCACCCAAGCAATGATATACAGGGTGTCCCAAAAAATAGTGTCAAGCGAAAATCCAGAGTTAGAGCACCTCTTGGAGTACCCGAATCACCCCCATGTATGTTCCGCGATTATTCGTAGTTTTAGAGTAATAATTTTTTTTCTGACTTTTTGAAAATTTCGATCTAAAGAACTAAAAATGTTTAATAAAAAAAAGGTTGAACATATTTTAATGTTTTTCTTTATGCCACTGAATTATCTTTAGTGCTTCTTTTATGTCTAAAATAATCAGCTTCGTAACTTTAGTGGAAATTTAGAAAACAGTAGTGTAAAGTCAAAATTTGAATGTTAGTGAATAATTACTCAAAAATTCATCTTTAAATTAAAAATCTAAACAGGCGAATTCATGGTTTCTTAAGTATGTGTAAAAACTTCTCTAGACTCTCTGCTTTCATAATAATAAAAAAAAGTACTTAATAGGGCTACTTTGGCTTAAATCGGCCATCAAAGACAGCAAGGTGAAAATTTCATAAAACTCGACTTCTGAATAATTTTTAAAAAAAATTCCAATTATTTATTAATAAACCAAAAATGATTGTAGAAAAGCTAAAAATTTATTATTTGAAGGTCAAAAATAACTGTTCCTGCTGCCATCTTTAATAACCTTTGAAGGTTTATTACAACTTAATAAATGAAACAAAACATTATTTTCAAAGTATTTATTATTCGATCGCTTAAAGAAAGTTTTCAAAATGACGACCTTCGTGCTCAATACATATTCTACATCGTCTAAAAAAGTTTTCTTTTAAATTTATAAATGCAATTCTGTTGTTTTTTATTGTTTCTTCCGCTTGTCTTAATTTTGTTCTTAACACTGTGACGTTTGTAATGTCCTTGGCGTATACTAATTCCTTGTAGTATCCCCAGACGAAAAAATCTATGGGGTTCAAGTCGGGGGACCGTGGCGGCCACGCAATGGGCCCTCCACGACCGATCCATCTGCCTGGAAATGTTTCAGACAAATATTGTCTAACATTTCTAGCAAAATGGCATGGAGCGCCGTCGTTTTGAAAAATCATATTTCTCCGCGTTAATACGCGTCCGGTAGTTCGAACGGACCAATCAGCTGTCCGTTTAGGATGCCTGACCACAAATTGATACTAAATTGTTCTTGGAAATTAGATTCCCTTGTGAGGTGTGGATTTTCAATACTCCACGAATGGTAGTTATGCGCATTAAACACCCCACATCGCTTAAAATGTGATTCATCAGTCCATAGAATATTTTTAAAGAAATTTTCGTTTTCAGCTTGTCTCCGTAACATTTCCTGACAAAATGCCACCCTTCTCGGGTAGTCTGCGGGCTTGAGCTGCTGAACTTTCTGGATGTGATATGGGTGAAAACGCTCTTGATTAAGTATTCGATGTGCTTGTGATTTCGGAATTCCGATTCGACGTTCTATTGTTCTTACACTAACTGATGGATCTCTCACCACTTCTTCGACCACTGATTGGACAGTATCTGGGTCACTCATTTCAGATGGGCGCCCCGATCTTCTACCTGGTAGGCGTCCTTCCATGTAAGAGTTATGTACTCTTAAAATCATGCGATGATCAGGCCAAGTTTCAGGCTGAGGTCCACCTCCATTTTGTACTTGCTGCCGGAACAACCTGGCTGCTTCAGAAGCATTTCCTCTTGCATATCCATAAAAGTAATGCATAAGAGCATATTCTTGCGATGAAAAAGACATCACAAAATGAAGAGCTTGAAAAGTCCGTTAAGAATGCCAAATTTGTCAAAATCCCGTATTCACACAAAACCAAATCGTAATCGCACTCAAGGTCCGTAAAGAAAACAAAGTTCGTCAAATAATCACAAATGAGCGTATCGTACGTAAGGCGCAAACAAAAGCAGGCAAACGACTGGCGCCAGAACACAATAGGCGCTCGGACTACACCCCCCGCCTCATCCCCTTGTCACAAAGAATAGCATTCCTCAGTTACAGTTATCCATTTCGCCAATGAGAGTGAGAGAGATAGCAATAATGCGGTCTCTTTCATATCCTCTCACTCGGGCAATTTTTTAGCAGGTAAGTACTGCGTTACATCCAACACTACAACCGATGTGATCCGCGAGAAAAATATTTAAATATGGGTTTCATGTAGTTAATTTTTGCTAAATTGTAATTAATCTGAACCTTAGAAATTATAAAAAGACCAGATATTTTTTTTTATCATCTGATAGGAATTTGGTAAATTTTATGATATATCGCGGTGAACTGTCAAAATACGACGAAACCCTATTGTATTTTAACAGTTCACCGCGATAAACCGCTTTATCATATCGTGTTTTGGTGGACGTGCTAGGGGGGCTGGAACGCTATTCCGCCGTATTTCACGAGACGGAACGGTAACTTCATAAATTTTCACGAACCGGAACGGCGTTCCGGCGCGTTCCTGCTCAATTCGAGCACTGCTAGTACAACAAAAAAGAATTACTTAAATCGGACTTGTAGTTCCGGAGATATGCGAACACAAACATAATGAAGTCGGTTAAAATTACCTATCTCCAAAATTACTAAACCGATTTTGATGAAACTTGCAGTATTCCCTAAGTTGAACAATACCTAGTACAACAAAAAAAGAATTACTTAAATCAGACTTGTAGTTCCGGAGATATGCGAACACAAACATAAAAACATGCATACATACATACACTTTTGGAATTTGGCACATTTGTTCAGACGCTGATATAGACTAACATATACGAAAACTGGGCAGTTCTAGAAATATTACATACATATGGGTCGAATTGATAACCTTTTTATTTTGAAGTCGATTAAAAAGGGTTCAAACTTTGATATACCTCACTGAAAATTGTGCAAGTTTCGACAATCTGAAAGTCGAGATATTGGAGTTTTAGTAAAGTGGGGTTAAGTCATTTACCAAGGATCGTCGGCCTAGTGTCTCATTGCAGTACAGTGACTAGTTGCTACCCCTTAGTTGACACAGCGATCCAGTTTCAACAAAATTCAATCTACAAGCCAGCGATAACAAAATAAAGGAGGTCTTCAGTATTTGCCCAAATCATGTACCGAGGTACAAATTATATGAAATGAAAAATAATAATGTATTGAAAATGACCCAAGGGCTAAAATCTTTTCAAACTCAATACATTTTGCAAAAAAATAAGATAAAATATAATATGTGAATGCGAAACTTCGTGAAACGAAACGTGATTAGTTATGGACGTCAAGGTTTGACATTGACAATCAGTCATTGTTAGGGTCGCTTGATAATATTTTCACTTATAATCTTCTTCTTATTATATTTATTTAAAAAAGTTAAATTTCTTCTAATTAAAAATCTGGAGTTTGTTATGTGTGTGTGCCAACATCTAGCGATCGTTTACAAATCACCAATAATTGTGAATTTGATATGTCAAAATAATACACATCATAATGACTTTTAATTTTTTTATTTTTTTTATTGGGTGTTGTTTGCCAAAATCTGCCAAAATAAACACTATACCACAGACTATGTGACACTTATTAACAAGATTTATAACGCTTTGGAATATGGACTTGTTACGAGTTTTATTGTAATATTTGTTATAATTAAGTAAAAACCCTATTTTTTTTTATTTTAATAGTTGGATAACCTTTACAAAACAGGTTTGGAGAATACACTACGGTAATACGCTTTATTTAATATTGATGCTATCTTGCCAGTAAGCAAAATGTTTAAGACATAATTTCAGGTGGTACAAATGGTTTAAAGAAATTATTTTTATTATTTTATGAATTTTCAGATTTTTTACATAGAAAAATGTAATAAAACCCGAGGTACATGTTTTGAGCATAGTTGTATGGAAGAAAAAAATTCCAAGTCAAACGCACGGGAAATCTTCAGTGTCCAATTTGAAAACAAGAGTCCGTACAAGGTAGGCAGGTTCTGAATCCGTAAAAAACAAAGAAATGGTCACTGAAATCAGGAAATAAACGGAAAAGCACTCATACATATTATTATCACAATAGTAAACACGGGAAACAGGAGCTACACTATACACTTTATTAATCTGTGAGCAGATGAGCAGACAAAGCAAGCAAATGTCATGCAAGTGCCATACATGACTAAATATGGGTGGTACTGGTTTTAATTGATAATATGAAATCGATAATTTATAGTTGCTCAGTACTTGACAGATGTTTTTAATTAATATACACTTTTATACTATATTGTATTGAATTGTAGATACTCTTATTGTATGGTGTATTTTAATTACTTTAGTTATCTAAAAACTTGACTCAACGGTTTTCAATCTTTAATTGAGTAATCGATTAAATATTCGATTATCTCACAAACTTAATCATTTTTATATTTTTCTCTGCTTGTGGATTGCGAATTTATGCAGATTTTTAGTATGTTATATAAAAATATACACGGTGTTTCATAATAACCAATAAATAATCAATTCTTTATCGAAAACTAATTATTAAAATGTGTTTACACGTAATGTCATATAACCCAAAATTTTCATGTATATCATAGTATCATCATCATGTCATTCAACCCAAAATTTTCATGTATATCATAGTATCATTATCATATCTATGATAGTATCATCATCATCATGTCGATAAAGATCGATAAAGAATTGTTTATTAATTGATATATATATATATATTATTGATATAGAGATATATATATATATAATATATATATATATATATCTATCTATATATATATATATATATTGATATATATATATATATATATTGATATATATATATATATTATAATATTAATCGATAAAGAATTGGTTATTATGAAACACCGTGTATAACTAATTATTAGACGAAATCCCAACTCATTACATTTTGGGTCCAATATTTTCATTCTCCAATTGATTTGAAAAATGAGCCCCGTGGTCGACCCAAAAACTAGTCAACAAGAAAAACAGTAAGAGTACGAGAATTCAAAAATAGGTACTTGTAAAATGTATTGTTGTCATGCTTATTTTTTGCCTTTGTGCCCTTACAGCCATTGTGCCCTTACAGCATTTAGCCTATGGCGATGGTATGCAACAAATCGCAGTATACTTTTTTCTGTCACATTTTGCGGGAGGTAAACACGAATGGCTCACTATGAAAATCTAAAATTCAATTACAGATACCCACTATGAAAATATTACCTTATCATAAAAAGATAACAAGACAACAATAAAGAAACACACATACATCGACAAATTAACGTGTATCTACGCAATCGCCCGCAAATCATGCCCGTGTACTGTGTTGAGCTACCAACGTATCATTGTATTTTTCTATCGTAACGGTATAAAATTACTGCAAAATTGTACTTAAACAAAACACATTAATGTATATTTTATACTTACATGTGATAGAAAACGCCATAGCCTTGAAGATTTTAGTTACTGGATCGCCTTTTGCAAGAGGAAACTGCACTATTAACTATTTTTACGAGCTCTTACTTGCGATACGAAACGACACCAAATGGCAGCGGCCGCGTGTTAACTAGTTTTATATCACGTGTATGGTTATATGGCCACAACGTACTTTGGCAGAGGGGTTCGCCCAGCCTTGCCATCTCCTTAGGCTAAATGCTCTAAGGCTGTGCCCTAACAACCAAGAAGAAGAGCGCGATAAAGACAACTGCAGCTCAGACTGATGATGCCTATGAAAAGTACACAAAATAGACGTTTCATTGTCTCCTGTTTGCACCTCTAAACCGATTTAATTCCTTTTATCACAAAAAATTAAACTAAGATTTTGGCTGTGTATCTATGTCTTTTTTTCAATATAGCCTCGTCAAATTTATTTACTGGAAGTTTAAATACAGCGGAAAATCTGGCCAAATTTTATTGGTTGTTAAAGGTTAAAATCTCTTAATAATATACCGACAGTGGAGACTGAGGATACTCAATTTACAGCTAAGTTAGCAACAACTTCGACTTCAGAAAAAATGGTCGCTGTTTGGTGGTCTAGTACTGGTGTAATTTATTACAGCTTCTTACCAAATGGCTCGAGCCCCTCGGTGGGGACATATATGCGCTGTGGTGATGATTACTACCGAAGTGAACCGCGAAGAACTGGACACAATCATGGAGAAACTAGCAAACCTGCACGACAACACTGGACCTCACACGGCACAATAGACGGTATCTAAGCGACAAGAACTAGGGTTCAATGATTTGCGTCATCCACCATACTCACCGTATCTTGTGCAGACAGACTTCTACTTTATCCAAAATTTGGAAAACTTCTTGGAAGGAAAAAAGTTCAATACACGAGCGGCGGTACAAAATGGCTTAAGTTGGTTGCCTACATTACCTAGCTTTAAATGGCATTAAATAGTACATTGTTACCCTAGGGGTGAAAGTAACTTATTTAGTCCCGAGACGGTGTTTGGCGCCCGAGCGTAGCGAGGGCACCAATAGTTTGAGGGACTAAATAAGTCTTTAACCCGAGGTAAGCACTGTGCTTTTCATTACGAATACAAGGAAAGAAAAAATTAACCCATTGAATTAGCTAAAAAAAAAGTGTAAATTTTATTTTACGTAAATCAACAACTTCTGCTTTAGCCCGCTTTCTCTTATAAAATCAGGCGTTAACTCCATACCTGAATCAGATGAACTTTTTGTGTTAATTAAAACACAATGTTATAGACATATAATTAACAGTTAATACAAATCTCTGCTATACGGAAGTATTAGCAAAACTCTACAAATGGAAAAAAACAAATGAAGATCGTATTGCTTTTCTGCTTATTTTGTTATTTTTTCTGTGGCCGGCCAACTATCTAATCAGCCATTATTTTTCATTTTCATAATTAAAAAGATCTATTTCATTTTAAAGATATAGTTGAAAATAAATTATAATAAAGTCATTTGAAAAATATATTCTTTAAATATTTAACATAATGTTATTTAAATTTTTATACCGCGCTGTAATTCAGTGGCTGTATAGAAAGTCGGAACATGGTTCAATAAAAATGTGAAAAAAGAACTAGTTTCTTTTTTAAAATTTGACAGCAGCTGTCAGTTGAAAGTGATTCTCCCTAGGGCTGAAAAGTATTACTTTCAACCCGCTCCTCAGGCAACTTCAGACCTACTTTCAGAGTATGAGTAATGAAAAAGCTATTGCTGCGCTAGCAGAGGTGCATCGATAGCAGGGGGCATACTTTGATTAACTAAAAAAATATTAATTAAATAAAAAAAATACCTTAAATGTTCTTCTATGTATATTATATTGAACTTTTTGTTACCGTGTGTAAACGGCAATTTCATAAGAAAACATCTAAAATGTATGCCTCACTAATGTTATAACTCACTCAGTCAGTTACTGTGTGCCTAGTGCGAGTTTTATCGAGCTACTCGATCGTACGCGTAAACGCGAATTTGTATGGAATTAGAGCAGCGCTATCTAGTAGTCACTAGATGAAGCTGTCTCATTCCATAGCAGCTACTAGATGGCGCTGCTCTAATTCCATACAAATTCGCGTTAACGCGTTCGATGCGTACGATCGAGTAGAGCTCGATAAAACTCGCACTCCGCACACTGATGGTGTGTTCAATTACTATGAAATTACCTTCACGGGGGCGACGTAGTCCATATTTTGTGTCTATTGCAATCTCTTCACGAAGCTGGTATGCGTTAAGCAGCATAAACACCCTGTAATAAACATATCTATTAGTTTCAGCAAATACAGCTGAGATAGCCGAAGGATATCGATAATTATTCTTTTCCGTTTGGATTATTTTTAGTAAAGAGTTTTGAGTTCACCTGCCTAGCTGCCACCGTCCCACCTAAGTTTGTCGCCATAGCCCTTAATTTAGCAAGAAATGTTAGGCGTGAATTTTTGTAAAAGCCCTGTTTAGACCAGATATATAATTCCGTAAAAGGAAGAAAAAAATTTATGAAAAATTTACAATATTACCACATACGGGGAGATTATGACTTTTAGACGAAGTGATGCTCTTTTACAACATTCCCTGTAACACCGTTTTTTCTTAAAATTTCATAAAACACTAATTTTGCAAAAACATTTTGGTTTCACTGTAGTTTTAACACAAATTTCACAACTAAAATCATAATTACAATAACTTTGTCAATTAATTTCACAATATCAATGTCAAGTGTCAACGTCAACGTCGTTTCACGTCACGTCAGTGACATTTGCAATTATCTTTGGTCATTATTCACTTTTTGCATAAACAAAATAAATCTCGCGTTTATCCTGGCCTTATTTACAAAGATAGTTTTTTTTCGCCCAAAATCCCGTGCTTCCATTTAGGTGGGTTGATTTTCTCAAAATTCGGAATTTGACATTTAGACCGTTTGTTTTGATCATTTCTATAGACATATTTTAATAAAATACACTTAAACTTATAGATCATATAATTATAGTTTCGTCGAATAGAATTTGGAAAGCATTCACAATTTGTTTAAGGTTAATTTTTCATTACGTTTTGTTTTTCAACTAAACTTATAACTTTAGCTGGAAATACTTATTGCATAGGTATTGTAGAATTTCGAAAGATCCGTATGTTGACTTGACACATCTTGAAGCAAGTTAAGAGTCTTACGAGTGTTATGAAATGAATTTGGTTTTAGGAGAGGTTCCGTCGCCAATACGGCGCTTAACATTCAGCAAACGGACCTCGGCTCCGTCGCTTCCACATAAACGCAAATCTGTGCGCAGGTGGAGCGTTGGTTTTTAGAACGCGTCTATCGTCTATGTTATGAGTAGTCTGTGAGACATCGACCGAAGGGATTTGTTATTGATTTGAAGATCATAAAGTTTTTATATATTTATTTCTGCTAATAAAACCAATAGGTATTTCTCCCGTTTTCCGTGTGAATTTGATTTGAAAAACCACAGTGAAACTACAAAATTCAGTTCTTTTTGTTTTCAGCTTGAAGAGTAAAGCTAAGGAAAAAAAATACTATATACTTACTCGCCGGCACGCGATTCATTAAATTAAATGGATTTATTGTATCAATAAGTGCAAAAAATCAATAAGGTATCTAATTAACTTATTATATTTCTTGATTTAAAGCAGATTTTGTTAATTTCATTTTTATTTGTGGGTAAATTGATTATTAAATCAAACATGTTACATTTCCAAAATTCGCCTTTTTCATCCCCTATTTCATTAAAAAAACCTGATAGTAAGCGGCATCTTAGTGGGATTAATGCATATATTGAGTGACACTTGTGAATTTCATGTTAAATTCTAGATTTTCGCTATATTGAGTTTCACATCATACTTTGGCAAATAACTCACAAATTAAGCTGTTTTCTTTTTATTAATAGCAGTAATTATACACAAAATAGGTGCTCTCCCCTCCATATGTCTTTTTTATTAACTAACCAATAAGAAACTTTGACAATTCATTGAAAATTATGTTTGGAATTAACTTGCAATGTTTATTACCTGAAATTCAGATGTATTGACTGGGATTCCTTCAGAACTCAGTGTTAGACCCACTGACCTCAAGATCATAGGCATATTTAATTATATTTTTAACCTAACACTGTGCTATGAATCTCCAGGGCAGTTCCCGGAGGCCGTAGGGCTCCGCTGCTTGACTTTAGAGCCAGATGAACTAACCTATTATCAAGGAGGAATTCTGTGGAGCTAAATATATTAATATAAAACAGGAATATTATATCTCTGACCCGTGATTGCAAGACTTAGCATAGAAGGTATGATCCACTAACAACCGCTCCGGGGAAGGCTACTAATTTAAAAAAAAAGAAACCTATAACTATTTGTTCGTGTACTTTATTGCCCCTCATTTTGTAGTTTTGTACCCAATTTGTACCTGATTTTTACCTGCCGAGATTGATCAAACAAACCTGAACCATCCTGCCCTTGGCTTGTATTGATTAAACATTAAGTTAAGTGCTTTGCATTGAGGAATTGTGTTAACATATGCATAAGTAAATTATAATTATGTACCTACAACAATAAAGCTTTTCATTTTGTATCGGACTAAAGGAATAAGTTTGTTTTTTTTCTTTCGACTAAGATTTCCCTATATTTCAACAATTCAGCAAGAAAAAACATTAAAGAATATAAATTTTTACGAAAATAAAAAAAAACAGTTGCGAGAAACACAACTCAAGTTACATTTTAAACAAAAGATTGTTAAATACCCGCTTTCACATAGGCAACATCATAAATTTAGAATACTGGCATTACGCCATATTCTACGACAGCGACCTGTATCAGTGACATTTGGTAGATGGCTGGTGCAATCATAACTAATCTCATGAGCTGCATGAGGTTTCTTAACTTTCTCTGATGGACCTGGCATGTCAAATATCTCTTAAGCCTTGTTTATCGTCAGACTCTTTTAGCGTGATTAACTAACAAATATTGAAATAACATTTTTATACGTTCGATAAAAGGATTATCATCACCCCGAGTTAAATGAGTTTCGATCAATACAAAAAAAACGTAGTTATTACTTTGAGAACTTACCTGTGAATAATACTGGGCAGCAAAATAGCCTTATACCACAAAACACCGGGAAAATCGTATTTAATACAGAACTCTGCGATGAAGTATTCAGGAAATGATTTCGGTTTGTCGTCGCCTTGGGACGCAGACACGGACTTCTGCTGTTTCTCGGTCAAACTGTTGATTGTGACCGCGCGGGGCATCAGGCAGTTCATACGCGAACTGATATTTCGACCCTGTTTGAAATTAAAATTTATTTATTTATTATTTATTTTAAAAATGATGAATACTTCAATGAAGAAAAAAAATCGTCTAGGGCGGGATTTGAACCGTTTTGCGTCGAAGTCATGACGCAGAAAGAAACGGCGGAGAGGGGTAGGGAGAATGATCGGCCACGTCATGCCGCCTTAAAAGGACGGGGCAAAGGAGGCGGACTTACGCCCGCCTTCTTGACGGCAACCAGCAGGGTTCAGGCCCGAGAACCCCAAGCCCTGCATTGCACCGGTTGCTGCTAGTCATGGATACCCCGGGTGCCTAGAGGAAATCTTCGGCCTTCCCACCCGTTGGTAAAAGGGGCTCGCCCTCGACGAGGCGCCTGGTGATCTAACGCGTATTTATAGACATGTTTTGTTATAGTAAAAATGTCTCTCATTTGATGTTTCTAGAAAATTGCTCCTTAATTTCGAAGTAATCAAACATGTTGAGTATGTGATATTAATATGTCGATGTCTACTGAGATGAGAATCTAATGAGAATTTGAAATTTTATACAAAAAAAGTAAAACATAATAATAACATCACTGTAAAACAATTGTAAAATATCGGTTAATTATTGCCACAATTTTTTAACACACATAAATTGTTCATTTACGTACTTAACGTGTGGGAAGGAATTCACAATGGCTCATTTTTATAAACAGAGGGATATTATCAATCAATTCCTCCACAATGCATTCTAGTAATCTAAGCGAATAACCGACGCGTCCGTTCGCCTCGCTAACCGCTAAGCCGCTATCTAGGCGCTAACCTCTTGCCGCTAAGCGTGCCACCTGCGGTGTGGCCTTTGCCTAAGAATTACCATGAGCTTGCTACGAGTTACGACGCGTCCCTCCTCGGCTTCCTCCTTGTCTGATGATGGTGGGCGTGCTTGCGCCAAGGCGTCTCTGAGGGGTATCGTTGGGTTTTAGCGCGGTCGGCCGCAGAGAGTCCGACATAAAATCGCGTTCACCCAACGCGAGGTATACGTAACGCAAAAAAAGGTGATTGTAGCCACTTACAATCTACTACGGATAGTGCTGCTTGTTTCCCAACTGTGTTATATAAAAAATGCATCTTGTCATTAACATAAATAAGGCTCTGTCTCTCGACAGGTGGTAATTTTTATTTCATAGCAGAGCATGCATATTTCCTAAATTTACTATTGGAACATTTGTCCATAAAAGTTTTTATGTTATTGTTATTAAAATGCTCCCAGTGGCCTATACTGAGTAAAACATCTAAAATAATCTATCCGTTGAGAGTAGTGGCGCAAACTTCAATTATAAATTACTTCCACATAATATAATAATGATTCAGTAATTTGTTTATCAAAATTGACACTAAAATTTCTACTATTTTATAATATGCTATGTGTGACATCAATAACACTTACTTCAAGCAAAGGTTGCTCCTTATTTCCATAGAGTTCTAGGTTATATCTGCTGGCATAATAATTTTCGTATGTTTCGTATGAGTTGCAGTCAAATCGAGATTGCGGCGTCATGTATTCGAGCACGTCTGAGACGATGTACCTAAAGTTGAAAAATTAAAATTAAATAGCAATAATAACGACTTAATTTTACTTTGTAAACATGTAAGCACGTTTTTTAAAGCACATCAAAAGAATTGCCCATTTAAATTAATATGGAATTTGAAAATCCATACAATATTGTTGAATTTACATGTAAGGTTAAAGTTTATCAACAACATTGACCTACCAACAAATGGACGTATATACAGAATCCCAACAGCAATGTGTCCTATATACCGGGTGTAACTGAACACCCCAATAGCATTTAAGGGGCATATAATTTAAATACTAAATGGACCTTCGGTGCTTGTCTGAGACCTGGAACCCCAATACTTTCAGAGTTATTTGAATTTAAACTGAAAGCAAAAACTTTCAAGTGGCAACCATAATTAGCTCTTAACACAAAAGAAATTTAAACACAAAATGACACGTGACAGACGTGAGCGTAGTATTAATCGTACGCTTACGTAGGGCTGTCGGCACTGATTACCAAAAATAATTTATTTAGTTTGTATGGGAAAAAAGTAGGTTTGTTAGCCCAAATATTTTTCCTACAGAATCTCTACTTCTGATGGACACATACCCTTAAATGTTATTGGGGTGTTCAGTTACACCCTGTATAAACGCGTAACGTGTTGAGAGGACCAGCAAAAACATTTATCACGAAAATGGAAAAGCATGAACGTATGGAGGAAATTAGGGATTTGATTTTAATATTCATCATAAAATAATTAGCGTTCTACATTAAACAGTGTGTAACATAAACCCTGTGAACTCCTTCAGGAGCATATTCAGAATAGATATATAAAAGTTATGGCGTCATTGAAAACTCGAAAGTGTAAAATTACTTTCTAATTCCTCGTAAATTTTGTTTTCACAGTATGACGTTGTAACGTCTTTTATTAAAATATCTACTTTAAACTAACATTAATTTAAATACAAAATGATACTTATTCTAACTTAAATAAACTTATTCTATAAATATTAAATAATACTAAAAGACGAAATAAACCCTTTTAAAGTTCTTGTTGTCCAACTGGCGTTACACCTGCTCTGTTGCGAATTATTAACGGCTATACTGTGGCTCCACAATCCAGTTCTATTGTTTCGAGCCGATGTGTGAGTAGCGCGGCCAGCGCCGGACATTAGAAATGTCGACACCGAAGGAGACCTACGTTCTCCTGCCGCTACCTTTTAGCGTACGCGTTATTACGAGTAGTCATTGACATTTTCAATAATTAACGAAGGTATAGTAAATATCACCTTTTCGTTATTATCAAGTTTTACACCCTACGTATTAGGGTCCAAAGTTTCGGTTGGCCAACCCGTAGCTACTTTCGATGAGCTACGCACTTTCTACCCATCGTTTTCCTCTGCGTGAACACAGAAGACCTGTGCTGTGACCAGTCTCCGTGTTCCGGACTTCGACCCGCAGGGGAGTACCTAGCGTGTCTGCCCTACACCGGAAATAGGAATTGTGTGACCGGTTCCGTACCCTGACCCGTAAAATAAATAAATTGACATTAAATCTTTCATTTAATCCCCTTAACGCCGCAACAGACCCAACTATTTGTATGGGGGATTTCAAAATTAATTTTACAATTTTGAATTTTCCTTGATGCTATAACTTTTATATACCGATTCTGAACAACCTCCTTCACAGAGTTTTTGTTTTTAATTTGTTAAGTAAAATATATATTAGTAATGACGATTTCCATTAGTTTATACAATAGAAAGTAACATCCGAGAAATAACTCCAGTAGCACACTGTGCGGCATATGACATCAACGTGGCAAATTATTTTTCATACCACCTGCTCGACAATGTTAAATTATAACCCCCTTAATCTCAACGTAAAGTAAGACATTATCTGCCAAGGGAGATAATTATGAATGAAACTCCCAAGGGAGTAAAGTGTGGTAAATTGGGAACATAAAAATCTCGTATAAAAATTTTGCATAGATTCTAGCTTAGGAAGGCAATGGTTCTACAGCCAACCAGCAATGGCGTTCATCCACTAGAGACAAATAGACATTCTACCCTGAGCCTGTGTAAATAATGTTTTTATAAAATCCAACTACATACTTTCTTTATCAAAATTATACAATACTAGCTGTACCCGGCATGCTTTGCAATGCCACGTAAAAGCTTTTTTTTTTCTAGGAACCCTTACGGGTGTCCCCATAACACCCTACCAAAGTTTCATTACAATCTGATGAATGGTTTCGGAACGCATAGAGGACAAACAAACATAGTAATACATTGATTTTTATTTATATAGACTAGCTGTACCCGGCATGCGCTGCAATGCCACGTAAATCCTTTTTTTTTTTGTTTTTTTTTTGCTAGGAACCCTCACGTGTGTCCCCATAACACCCTACCAAAGCTTCATTACAATCTGATGAATGGTTTCGGAACGCATAGAGGACAAACAGGATTTTTATTTATATAGATTTACATACATAATAGTGCAAGCTAAAATAAAAAATAACACTTCACTTTAATTTTTTAATGATAAAATACTTTTTATACTAAAAGCACCATCATTCGACGGCCACTATAAATTACCGATAAAAACGAATAAAAAGCAGAGTAAAGCAAGAATACTAACGCTGCTGGCGGATAGACAGCGAACTAAAAGCTTTAATTTGGAAAAATTACGCGGAATATTTAAAAGTAAACAATGCTTCTACAATTTGCTCCATAATGTGCACCAACTTTATTCTGTTGTATATTGTTTTCATCGCTAAAACTTTGCCGCCAACGTTATTATGTATTTCAAAATTGTAATGTCTTATTGCTTCCGTTAATTAAATGCTTAGTGAAATGTGTTTTGTGGCATCAATACAGTCTTCTTAGAAGTCTATTCAGGGCATTATTGATAAAGCTAAAAAAACATAAGTAAATGTCAAGGTGCTTCAGCTTTTTTTTATTTGGGGTCAATAGGCTGTCGACTATTTCAGATTTACTTCGACAGTTGTGTATAAAAATTTATTTGAGTTATAAAAGTAAATATGCCACGAAGTTGAGAAATAAAAGAAATTTATTTGATAACATTTTATTGTAAACAATTTAACATTCGTCCTGCGCACCACTAAAGGTCATTGACAGGGTCCAGCAGCTGATCGTATCGTATTGTAAATCGATGGGTAGACTAATGTCCTTATTCATAACAATATTAAGCAATGTTTAAGTTAAGTAATGTTGTTGTCTCTTTTGATGTCCTTTCTTTTGTAATGAGATTGAAAGTGACAGCAACATTATTTAACTTAAACATTGCTCAAATATTTTTATGAATAAGGCCATAATATGTTTTAAGTTTTTATAATATTTTAAGCTTAACATAAGATAAAATTATTGCGTTACGTGTTCGTGCTTGAGAATAACAAATATTTTTTTTTGTATTTTATGGTTTTCATGATAATGTGATACTTTTGACCATAGTTATAGTGATAGTGATAATTATAATGTGACAGTGTTTATGATGAAAATTGCCATGTAAGTTGTAATTGTTAATAGAGCCCTAAGTTTTTATTGTCTCGTAGATGGTATGAAAAGTAGAGTATTCACCTCTGGAATAAAGCAGGGTCTTTGTCTTACTTAGGCGACTTGAACCCCTCGCTTTACTAAGGACTCTACATAACTCCCTCGCTTCGCTAAACAGTTAATTTTTAACTCCCTCGCTACACTCGAGAGATAACTCTAGTCCCTCGTTACGCTCGGGGTTCAATATGGCGCCCGTGTCATAAGGCACTGCTTTAATCCCTCGGTGCATAATCTACTATAAACGACTGGCGTTTTGTTGGACTCGTTGCGTCGATTGTTGGTAGGAGTAGGTAGTCTATTTGTTGGTAAGCATAATCAATAACTATAAGTTCAATACAATCAACGGATTCGGAATAAGGGTGTAGCCGCTAATTTCCTTGTCGTGGATATTGCTTAAGTCGTCTAAGGGAGTTTACAGCAGTTACAATTCAGAGAAGGGATGGAAAACTCAAAACAAAACCCTACACAAACCCGTGATGGATTTCAATATTCTATTTGTGGATCTGGTTACCAGCGATAGGTATTTGACATAAGCTCCATACAAAACACGTCAGAATTCTATCTTCAGTAAACAAATCCACAGGATATTGAAACTGGTCATACATAAGGCGAGACACGTAGGTACCCAGCAGTGGGACGGATAATGCTGGGAAAGTTCTCGTGGTGCAAATTATGATCAAAACCAACAAAAATATTTTCAACAAACAAACAAAATCTCACCGATCTGGACGAATAGTGCTTCTGTACCAAGGTGTTACGACCGAGTATTGATATTTTTCTCGAGTAACGACAATGGAGCTCCTTTCCTATATGAACGATTTATAAAAATGAATATGGACAAAAGTTCTTTATAAGATATGAATGAGTATAAATAAGTAACAGAGATAGATTAAAGCTAAACACATTTTTAAGTAAAATATTAGCATGCAGGTATCCAGACAAGTTTTTCTTGGTTTTCCCCATCAGACGACAAGCTTCGCGTTTCATTATGAATGTTTTGGATAAAAAGATTCATAATGGCCAAAATAGTGGCCCATCATCATATTCAATCAAAATAGTGGCCAAGTATTATGAGGAAAGAATGTAGTCGATCTCTAAGATTTCTAGATACAGCAATCGAAATTATTGTGCACGAAAAATGTGTCAAATGGAATAAATAATTTTAACACAAAACAAATCTTGAGGCAAATAAAATTAGCATCAAAAAGGTATAGGTAAATAAAAACCTTTTACTTGTACCATATACAAGATTATTTTTAGTTACTAAAAAAAATAGTGTGCTTGTTCAGACAAGCAAACTGATTAACTTTTTACTTTGAGACCAACTTTGAAATCGCAAAAACAAAATCAGCTGTTCCATACATCTAGGTTCGGTGAATCATGAAGATTTGTATGGAACAGCTGATTTTTTTTAAAAGATCGAAAAGAGATTTTTCTTATTTTACCTCATAATCGGGTTCTGCGACTGGTCGTATGTATTTGTACTGCTGCATGACATTCCAATCAATATCATAATCTTGGGTCTTGATAACGGGCACAACAAACATATTATTGTCTTCACTATCGTACACTACAAACTGTTTTGCAATATCGAGTACTTGATCGAATATAAAGTAGTGAAACCTAAAATGAAGATATTGTTTTATGAAGAAGCCCAACTTATCTAAGCCTAACTAGGACACTCATTAAGCTAGTAGATCTAATGAAAATTTAATCTTTAAGACGCTATATCGAAAATGAATCAAACAATGGGCGTCGTGGCCTATACGTAACCGCGGGGACAAACAAACGCCCCCCGTGCTCAAGTACCTAGTCTTTATATCTATGTCATCAAAGTCGTAAATGCGTTGCGCCCGCATGCAATTAGATCTTTTAGAAATTATCGACGTAAGCAACAAAATACAAATTATTTCATTAAAAAATAACTATAATGATTAGAAAAAAATGCTTCCGTACGATTCTGGATACTGATGATGGCTACTTATTTAAGGAACTTTTTAATGAATACCTAACATTGTTTACTAGTAATCCTGAATATTCTTATTTTTAAGAGGTAATTTCAAAAATAAAAAGTATCTATAACCAATTTTTTCGATATAGCGCCTTAATTTAGATACAGCAAGTTTTTTTTTATATATATTTGTGAAGACCAACGCTTAGACTAAGCTGAAAACTTGTATCTTAGGACATGTTTATATTATTTAGAAAGAAAGAAAATCTTTTTATTTCGCCAATAAAAAAAGAAATTTTTCTAAATGAAAAATAAACTATGATAAAAAATGGCCAAACAGACCCATGCCAGCTAAAAGCTTCTGTTACATATTGCAACAGAAGCGCTGGTTTTCAGATGCGACCATTCGGGTCGACCGACTTATGTTAAACATAAACAAAAAAGAATCACACCATTTAAAATAAATACAAATAAAGAAAAAAAAACAAACAAAACCTAAACGGACAACAATTTCGCGCATATAATATTTAAATTTTAAAGATTAATTTCGGTGTTACTTAACGGACTAGCAGTGCCAAAAAGCTTTTTTCTTTATCAAAACCAATAGCCCCAGTTGTCTTCGTGGGCAACTGAGCCCACACACGACACATCCCGCGGGCTCAATTGACACCTTTTAATTTGTCGGCGGCGACTCGGCCCATTAATTTGCCAAGGGGTCTACTCAGCCCGCGGGCTTAGTTGACACCAGTTCACCGCTATATGGTCTACTCAGCCCGCGGGCTTAGTTGACACCAGTTCACCGCTATATGGTCTACTCAGCCCGCGGGCTTAGTTGACACCAGTTCACCGCTATATGGTCTACTCAGCCCGCGGGCTTAGTTGACACCAGTTCACCGCTATATGGTCTACTCAGCCCGCGGGCTTAGTTGACACCAGTTCACCGCTATATGGTCTACTCAGCCCAATTAGGCGAAAAATGTTTAGGAAAATACAAGAAGGCAGTGAGACCTTCTCACTGCCTTCTTGTACTTCTTGGAATTCTACTTCATTACACGAAATAATTAAAAGCTTGTAATAAAATAAGCATTGGTAAACTCATATACCGTAATTCACTCGCTTTCAATTATACTCGTAATAATAAAATAAGTCAAAAGCTTGTTGATTCTTTACTTGTTTTAATGTTGTTTTTATTGTTCAAAATTTTCAGATTGACTGTACCAGCCTTTTTTTTTTTTTCTCGAGGGGAAATGCGTAACCGCACCGTACCCGCCGTTGGCTAGACGACGAGCGTGTGTGGGGCTCTCCCGGCAGCGTGCCAGGCCTACCCACTAAAACCCCCCGGTGTTCTCCCTGCCCTTAGGGGCGCGCTAGGTAAGGTCCACAATGCGACTCCACTACCCACGCGCCCGGGCAAGCCCGACCAACCGGTCGGGCTATCGCCAAGGGGGGATTGCCCGAGAACACCAGGGCAATCCCCAGACGGAGGGCCTTACGGCGGCGTGCACGGGGCCGACCGTGCATGCAGGCCTCCACGGCAGGGTCATTAGACGGGCATCGCTTGAGCGAATGCCCGCCTTCGCCTGCCTGTCTGTCTACGGCGGATGGGAGCGGCTTGAGGATCATTCTCCCGCTCCCTCTCCGCGGCCTCCTTCTGCGAGAGGGCGTCCTCGCAGAAGGAGGCGACAGCCCCCCATTCCGCCTCGCCGCGGAGCATGGCCACGACCATGCTCGGCAGCGAGAGGTCTCCGCCTCCCAGCGCAGCGTTGAGTTCAATGCGCTGGCGTCGCCAGGCCGAGCACACCAACAGGGTGTGCTCGGCAGTGTCGTCAGGAGCGTCGCAGTGATGACACTGCGGCGTTTCCTGCCGACGCGCGATTCGGTGCAGGTAGTGACCAAAACAACCATGTCCGGTCAGTACCTGCACCACGCGGAACGAGAGACCGCCCTGCCGGCGCCCTACCCACTCCTCCAACACCGGACGTATCGCTTCTATAGTCCGGTGGCCGGCAGCTGGGAAGGGGAGTGCCTCGCCCCATCGACGCAGAGCCACGTCCAGGCCCAGGAGGCGGATGCGTCGGACGACAAGTGAAGTGCCGACCGATGCAAGGTGGGCCGCCTCCTCCCCCGTTTTTGCTGTCGCCGCGACAAGCGTGTCGTCAGCGAAGCAGACGACCTCCATTCGTGGAAGGAGGTCGCCTCGCAGGACCCAGTTGTACCCCAGGTTCCATAGTAGAGGACCTAGTACGGAACCCTGGGGCACACCTGCCGCCATTGCCCACGTATGGACGCGTCCATCCGGGCCCTCGTAGAGAATTGTTCTGCCTTGCAGGTAATCCTCCACGAGAGCGCGGAGGTACGGAGGCACTCTGTGAAATCGGAGTGCCTCCCTAATGCACTCGTGAGGCAGGCTGTTGAAGGCGTTGCGGATATCTAACGACACCGCAACCACCACCTCCCCACGAGCCGTGGCCTCCACAGTCCACCTCTTGAGGAGGGCCACTGCGTCCATAGTGGACCGACCAGTGCGGAAGCCGAACTGGTTATTAGCCAAGTCCGGCCCCCGGCCCTCTAGGTGCTCGATGATGCGGGAAGCCAGGATTTTTTCCAGGAACTTTCCCGCCTCATCGAGCAACACCACCGGCCGATACCCAGACGGGGAATCGGCAGGGCGGCTCTCCTTCCTTAACAGGCAGAGCCTGCCTGCCTTCCACCGCCTGGGGAAGCGGCCCGAGGCGATACACAGATCAAAGACTGTACCAGCCTACAATATTTTTCAAATGGGCTGAGTTCACCCTATAGCGGTAGATAGTGGTTAAATGACCCCGCGGGCTGAGTTGACCCTATAGCGGTAGACAGTGGATAAATGACCCCGCGGGCTGAGTTGACCCTATAGCGGTAGACAGTGGATAAATGAGCCCGCGGGCTGAGTTGACCCTATAGCGGTAGACAGTGGATAAATGAGCCCGCGGGCTGAGTTGATGAAGTGGTCCGAGTCGCCCCCAACATAAACCGTAGCGGTCAACTGAGTGCGTGAGAGCGGGATGAGTGGTGTGTGGGCTGAGTGGCCCACGAAGGGCCCCAGTTATGTAAATAATACATTAATACTAGTTACAGATATAAATATTAGTAACCGTATATGCTTGATATGCACCATTAAAAATAAACTTACTCTTTTATAAGATTAAATAGTGCTGAATCTAATGGGATTACTGCATTATTCACTTCTAGAGAGGTTTTCACTTCGCCCACAGTCAAAAACATGGGAAAATCGCACAACGTTGGTAATACTGTAGGCGTTAAAATTCCATATCCTTCTCCTCTATTAAGTAATTTGTATAGAGCCCTTTCCCGTGAATCCTTAGGCTCCACGAAAGCTGCTTCCAATTTTATAATATGCAAATAAAAAATCTTTTCCTTTGACTCCCAGTGTTTCAAACTTTTCAGACATGCCGGAAACTAGAAAAAAAAAACAAAACAGAATAACTTATATACGGTATGAGTCTCTATGTGTAAATATTAAATGAGGGAGAGCATGCTTGATTATATCGGCGAAAACAAACTAAAATACAAAAAAAAAATAAGGCATTTAAAAAAATTTTGTTCTTGACCATTCGGTAGTAATACCATGTAGTTTATGATTGAACACAATAAAAACGTAGATCAGTGGGATTTTATTGACAAATTGTACAATTTGTGTAAGAATTGACAAAAAAAAAACAGATTTATGTCAAACCTTTCAGATCTCATCATTTCTGATGCGATCACGTACAGTAAGCTCCCATTCAAGCTATACATTTACACTACGAAAACCGCCACTATTACGAGCGACATAAGAACGGTCCAAAGGTCAAACTGTATAGCTTGATAAGGAGCTTACTATACTACAGCTATGGAAAGAGATATTCAACTGGTTTCGGCTTCGTTGAGCGTTGTCTCTGTCACAGGTTTG
The DNA here is from genome assembly GCA_963935595.1 of Schoenobius gigantellus. Classification (NCBI taxonomy): domain Eukaryota; kingdom Metazoa; phylum Arthropoda; class Insecta; order Lepidoptera; family Crambidae; genus Schoenobius; species Schoenobius gigantellus. Next base: position 21,533,765 of record OZ012553.1, on the reverse strand, counting down.
CACTGACAGTCCAGTATTTTTTTATACAACTAAGTTGGCACAAGCAGGCTACCCACCGACCAGGAGCCCACCATTCATTTTAGATATGATGTTTCATAGTAATATTTACTGCTTATGACCTATACAATCGATATTCCAATAAAAATAATGTAAACTTTATTTTTCAATAGGACCGGGTTTTATTCCTGAACTGAGTACAAGTTTTTTTTTATCTATGTATTCAGTTTTTCTTGTCACTAAAATCGATGACATGGTTCCTAAGAACACCATACTGATAGATTTAAATGTGCCACCTGTATATGTATACAGGATGGATTTTTGAGATGGGATTTAAAGGGCAGGTACATTAACCGTTATAGTTACAAGACAAGAAAACATTGTTAGGCAACCATCCATAACTTTTTAAGATATTCTGATCTGCATTCACAGATTTTGGAAAAAGTTACAGTCAACAAAAAAATGCTAAGATAGCAAAAAAAAATTTTTATGCCTATCGATCCTATCTCATTTAGGGATCAAAAGACTATGGGACCATTTAAGGTATGAGTACTAGAAACGACAGAAATCGCCAAAAACATTTCCCATACATTTTGTACGGAAAATCCTCGGATCCTATTTCTTACGGTGATCTCTCTATGAATCCTATTTCTTACTTTTAAGGGAAACTGTAATTTAAATAAACACTAAATTAACACTAACTTAACAGATTATACAGTACAATTTCCTTACAATTTCATACGCAAAATTACACACATATAGATAATCATAATTATAAAATCAAGGGATTCTTAAGTGTCAATGGTTGATCATAGCCGCTCCCCCCGACTCCTCGCTGCCACCCGATGTCGGTGCACGGCCGCAAGGACACGTGCCTCGACATCCCACGGAGGCGAGCCCGCTAGAACGCAGGCCGCCCCGTGAGAGACCGTGCGGTAGGCCCGCACGGCCCGGGTGGCAATGAACCTCTGCGGCCTGCGCAGGAGGGCCACCCTCCAGATGCTCGACGAGCCGGGAAGCGAGAATTTTCTCAAAAAACTTCCCGGCCTCGTCGAGCAGCACCACCGGCCTGTACCCCGACGGGGCATCGGCGGGGCGATTCGGTTTCCGCAGAAGGCAGAGTCGCCCCACCTTCCAGCCCTGAGGGAACCGGCCCGAGGCGATGCTCGTATTGAACACCGCCCGGAACCGCTCCTCCAGGGGGCCCAGTGCCAGGCACAGGACCCTCGCTGGCACCCCGTCCGGTCCCGGCGCCTTTCCCTTTCCCTTGCGCCGGAACCGCTTCCTCACCGCGTCGAACTCGAGGTCCGACACGGGAGGACCCGCTTCCTCCACTTCGAGGGAGGCGCTGGGGGCGACCATCCTCGGGGGCTCGAAGGGTCCAGGGTCGGGGAAGAGCGACCCTAGCACCCTCTGCACGAGCCCCTCGTCCAACTGGTGTATCGGAGGAGCACCGTTTTGGTACTTCCCCCTCACCAGTAGGTACGGCCGCCCCCAGGGGTCGGAGTCAAGGAGCTCTATAAAAGAGTTCCACGACTCCGTTTTGGCCCTCAAGATCTCCGTCTTGAGGGCCTTGTTCGCCTCCCTGGACGCCCGACGCAGATTTTCCTCCTCGTCGGGCGTCCTCCTGGTGGCGCGCCTTCTGCACCGCAGGTAGGCGCGCCGCGCCCTCCAACTGGTGGCGCGCAGATCCGCTATGGTCTGCGACCACCAGTACACCTGCCGCTTGCGCGCGGTCGGTTTCGCCCGCGGCATGGCGGCGGCGCAGACAACGCTAAGGTCCTCCGCGGAGTGCGCCGCCATGCCGTTAGCGTCGCCGGCGAGGTGCGGGGGCAGCTCGGACCACTCCCGCACCATCGCCGCCTCCAGCGCCACGTCGGGCTGGAGGTGCGTCACCGCCCATCGGCGGAAGGCGGCACCCGTTCCTGCTGGAGACGTGGAGGCGTGCGAGGGGGAGACCGTATATCGGACGTACCGGTGGTCCGACATGGTCTCCTCCCCTGCCTCCACTCTCCAGTCCCTCACCCTCGCGGCGAGGGGTGCGGTGGCCAGGGTCACGTCGACGATCGACGAACCCTGCCACCGCACGCACGTCGGGGTGGACCCTCGGTTGAGGACGTCGAGGCCCAAGGCTCGTGGCCCAAGACTCGACCAAACCACCCCTGACGTCCGTGGCGGGCGAGCCCCACACGCGCGACTTCGCGTTGAGGTCGCCCGCCACCAAAACCTGCAGGGGCGCCGCCCTACTTACCACCCCCCTCAACCGCAGTCAGATAGGTCTCAAAGTCTGCCCGACTGCGGATCGGGGAGAAGTAGGTGGACACCACCACCACTTTTCCCCACTTGACGGCCACGTACCCGGGCCCCCTCTCCCTAGCCGAGATGTCGAGCTCGTGGGTAGACTCAGCGCACCTCGTGGACTGAGGCACCGCGTACGGCTCGGAGACCACCGCCAGGTCTATCTGCCACTGCGCCATCGACTGGCAAAGGAGATCCTGTGCCGCGGCGCAGTGGTTGATGTTGACTTGGAGGAGATTCCCTGTGGACCTACTGGCCATTGGCGGTGTCCATGGGAATCTCCTCCCTGGCGGACAGTGCTGCCCGCCCGGTAGCCGCCGCTGTGGCAGCCCTCGGCATCAGTCTTCCCCTCATCGCTGGGGGGTTACAACTGAGGCCCCCCATCCGGTGAGTGGAAGGCTTGCCGGCATCCGCGCACACGGCGCACTTAATCTGCCCCTGGCAGGTGGCGGCTGCGTGCCCCTCCGAACCGCAGCGGAAGCAGAGCGCGCTGCGGTCCTTGGCGGAGGGGCACCGCTGCACGGGGTGACCGATCCCCATGCAGCGGAAAATCCGCCGCTGCCTACGGACAGGCTGTGACGTCAGTCAACACTATCCGCCGCCGCCGCGCGCCGCACTATGGGATGAAAGCGTGAGTTGCGTTTCAAAAATCTGCAACTTTTTTTCTACTACACCTACGGATACAAAATTTTTCATACAGGATCTCCAATATATAAGCTACGAAATGATACTAGAATCTTTATATATTTAATTTATTATTACACATAAAAACATACAAAATAAAAAATCGCTACTTTTCCATACAAAATTATTTTTTCCGTTTCATTGTTTGCTTATTACGAGAATATGAAGGTGATTATAAAGGAAATAATGATATAATATTGTTATTATATCACTAAATGACGTGATAGTTGACTAAAATACACTATAAGAGCATGGACCTACAACCTACTCCTACTCCTGTTTATTCAGGAGACATGTTTCTCTCAAAATTTATAAAGTTAAATATAATATTACCTCAAAGTTTATCGTTGTTTGTATTCACTTTGCCCCAATGAACTAACACATCCCCATTTGCTAAACCTGAGACGTATTTGAGAAGGTCTGTAAACACTTTTTATCATCAAAACACGGCCAATAGTATGATCCAGCAAATCTTGTAGCTTTACTTTAGCACTTGTGTCTGTTACTTCAATACTCGAAGCAGGCAGATAGTACGTTTTTTTTGCGTCAGATACTCGATATGTTATAATAATGACGGAAACATGACTGAGTTCTTTTCTATAAATTTTAAATCTTAAAAATGTGTACTAGCTTTTGACATCCAATTCTTAAAAATGTGTACTAGCTTTTGACAGATCCAAATCCCCGTAGAGGGCCAAAGCTTCATCTGCAGAGAAACTTTTCATATTGATGGTTTCATGAAATATTTTATTTTTTCATCACCTTTTTCTCGTTTGTATTAGAGCTTCGCATTATGGGAACAATCGAAGCTTTTTCCGACCCTTCTTCGTCTCTCAATTCTTGCACCTATGCGTTATTCGAAACTAATGCACCGTTCAGCCATGTTGAATTTTTAGTTACAAAATGTTCGGCTTGTTTTGTTAATGCGATCTTGAAATTTCGACAACAGTTGTTTTTGTATCCTTTACCCAACTTACATAATAGATTATGGTGTTTTTTTAATTTCCTTTATGTATTTCCCTGGTCCAAGGTTGCCTGGAAGAGTTTGCTTATTAGCAATAGCTTTCCGCTCATAGCTTCGCCCGCGTTATTTTTGTTTTCCCGTGGGAATGTTACATTTTCCTGTAGGAAAATTACCCTATGTCATTCCCCAGGTGACCATCCCCAGGTCCTCGAACTATCCCTATACCAATTTTCATCAAAATCGGTTCAGTAGTTTCGAAGCCTATTCAATACAAACAAACAAACAATCAAATCTTTCCTCTTTATAATATTAGTATAGATTAGTATTAGTATTGGTATAGATAAGGCCACCTGTGCTGAACATCTGTGTTGTTTTTGAAACATTTCTGTTTCATCTGAGCGGGAGGGGCGACTCGCAGAAAAAATAGAACGAATTCGCTAAACACTAAACACTTAACACTAAACAGAAGCTGTCCGAACGTGTTTTTTACTAAACACTTAACACTAAACAAGCCACTCGCACTAAACATTAAACAATGTGTGTACCGGCCATAACCTACGGCTTCATCGCCATAAGCTGCACGCCCAGATTGAAAAATGGAAACATTCTTTGTGACGGTAACATTCATAGATAGGTTTACATACATACATATATCATGCATAAAATCACGCTTATAATCCCAAAGGGGGTCTAGCAGAGCTATAGGTAACACTCGGTTAAAACTAGGTTTTACATTCAAAGCCACATCTGGCAGTATGGGCCATATACAGTACTCCAGCCTGTCGCCTACACAAAACGGGCACCAAAGCCAAAAATTATCCATTTTTCAGTAAACAAATCAACTAAATAAAACCAACGACCAGGGCCCTAATTCCGCTAATCGTAACGTCGTTGTCGCGTCGTGATAGCGTTTCAATAAAACTGCTTTTGTCGCTTTTATGCGCATTTTCTGCTACAATTTATTTGTACTAATATTTCTTGATAAGTCAATAGTTACAAATGTTTTAGTTAGTATTCGGTTAACCAACAATAACTGTCTCAAAAAGCGATGCTATTGAAGCGTTATTGACACGTCACAAATGCATTAACGCTAGCAGAAAAAGGCCCCAGGACATTATGTTACACTCAAAATCATCTCAACAGTCCAGGGGGGCTACTGCCTTAACTCATAACGATCACTCGCTATCGCTTTCGTGACATTAGAGGCGTGTTCGGGTAGCCTGTGGTGGCGTTTTTAGCATTATTAAAATTGGCGTTGATGTAAAGCGTTCGGTTAGAAGGTTATGAAATTTTTGCCATTTTTGCTCCACACCCTAACCGAACGCTACATTATCAATATGTCAAAGTCATAAGCTATTATAACCTAAATTTATTTTCAGTTTCCAGATTCTGAATGTAATAAGCTCGCTTCATGATTAACGATCATTAATTTCCATAAATAATGAAAATAAAATTTATTTCGTTATAACTAATTCAATCGTGTCAAAAATTTTACGTTTGTAAACGTCAAAAATCTTAAATGTCAAAAACTTCCACTTTTGACCCTCTTCGAGAGCTGGGGCGAAATTGGCAGTTCACAATGCCATTTTTGACATTTTTTCAGCTATCCGAACGGTTGACGTAAACAGATAAAAATGCAACTTTTGTTCACATTTCTTCTAACCGAACGCTCCTTGTGTCAATTTTGTCATTTTTAACAGTTATTTTTGCCATCTCGATGCTATCCGAACGCGCCTTACAACAACAGTTCAAATGTCACCTGTGACATTAAAACTATTGTTGTAATGTCACGATAACGGTAGCGAGTGTTCGCTTTGAGTTAGGCGGTACGGCCGCGGGTACGGATAGGATAGGTTTAGGTATCAGGAATAATAAAAAATGTGTGTTTTAAAAGAGAAAATCAAAAGGGAGCGCACGCTCATAGTGTAAATAAAGAATATATTCCGCGCCACGCTGCACCATCATTGTGTGTTTCGATCATAACATCACCACCATACTATGAATGATCCAGACCGCCCAAAACTGTCACGTTGCGATCCTGAAGACAGCCTTGTGTTCATTCGTTCGTACATCTTACGAAATAGACCTACCTACTCATTTTGTGCTCAGAATACCAACCTATCCTACCTACCTACATCAAAAAATATCTATTTGAATGTTTTAAACATACATAAGAACCAAAGAAATACTCAAAGGTAAATACTAATTTATAACTTAGTGACATAACTTTAGAGGTCAATAACCTACATATTATTATTCTAATTTTAAAATATGTAGCTTTATTCACTTACCTTTGAAGTTTCCAACCACGGATTTCGGCACTGGTGTACTTTAAATGGGTAAGTAATCAGATAACCTGATTCCATAAAAATGTCAAAAATAGGAAATTTATCCGATTGACTTTGCACAATACCGATTTCTAGTTTATTACTTATTGCTCAAACTGTACTGAACCTCTTGAATACTACTACCACTATGACATAAAAAAAAAAACAATATAATATAATAATAAAAACAATAACAATATAAGCATTAAACGCTGCGCGCGCCTACTAGTCGAAAACTCGGGAGTGATAGCTCTCGTAGCACCGATGCGGAGTCTGCCTAGAACGTGTCGTGTGACGTCACACGCCTGCCAGGCGGCCGCTTGACGGAGCGATCTGTTTTTTCGTTATAATTTGTTGGTACCATTTATATTGTTTTTTAATTGTCTACAAAGCTACATTTATAGTTAAAATCGTTACGGATCCTCATTTACATGCACAGCACGTTTCTTACCATTAGCTTGTGCTTTCGCACCATTTTCTTCGTTCCTACTTTGAATGGACTTTTAGCGTCATTTTCATCCTCTTTCTCTGGCCAATTAGGGAAACACGCCTTTACATCCGCATCAACAAAGTCGACTTCGCTAAAATAATACAACAGATTTAATTATGACACGTCATATGGAAAGTCAGACACCGAGGCCGCGTTCCGTTTCGCGATTATAATGACCATCAACACTGTGAGCGCGCTAACAGGCGCCCCGTTTCGCGACAACAGCGTTCACGTTGGATGTGATGACGTCATTGATTGCGTCACAAACAACATTTACAGTGCTCAGGCCGAATTCGTCAGCACCGTGAGTTAGACTCACGGTCATTGTCACGTTGACATTTTGTTTTGGTTCGCTAGTTTGATGGTTTAAAGATTACTCTGTATTTGAATTGAAGGCAAAAATAAGCCAAATATCCTAAAAATTAAATTAAATATAAGGAAAAAATGTGGACATTTGAATTACCACTTTTTGTTGAAGAAGAAAACAAAGTAGTTTACCTCAAACTGTCTCCTAAAGACGCTAAAAGAGCAGAAAATGGTAAAAGGTAGGTACAAGGCAAAGAAAAACTGCTAAAGCTTGGATATCATAGAATACAATTGAAATTACGAGTTAAATTCTTTTTGAGGTTATGTTTATTTTGATATTATTGACATAAGCGCGTTCACTATCGGTCCGAAACGATAACATGCCATCGGCGTCATTATCGCGTCTATTGATTCGGTCCGGGCGTGAGCAGTCTGAGTACTGTGAGTAGTGTAATCTCAAAACGGAACTGGGACCGAGTGTGCAGTCAGTCACTCATATGGAATGACGATAAATAAAATGCTTTAAAACCCACCCGTAGTGTTTCGGTAGAAGAGTGTACGGATCTAGTTCACCCTCCTTGTGCAATCTGATGCAAACATTCAATGCAGCGGAACGTTTCGCCGATTTTAGACTTGGCAGCGGTAATCCCTAAAAAAAGCCGGTATAAATGAAATTTGTCAATTTTCAATTCTTTTTTTGTGACCTAATTTAGAAACTAATTCAAGGTGTGGGACAAAGCTCACACTCTTATTTAGTAGTTAAACAGCATAGCAAGCATTTTATATTTGTAACCTGTCTATTTTGTTCAAAAATGCTAAAAAAATCTATAGCAAATTAGTTCAGAATTTCACTCAGATTGATTAGGTGTGACTATATCGACATATAAAATATGTAGAAGATGAGCATTGACTCCCCGCCCGAGGTGAAATTTTTATTGCATTGTTTTATAATCTGTTATAGAATTCCATTTACTTGGCATTGATATTCAGTTATAACTTAAAATTGAGCTCGCTATTTCCAGCCACCATTTTAACAACATTAGTGATCAAAAAATACCAACAAATTACATTTTAATTACCTCGATCTTCTCTTTGATAGGACACGCGATAGGCATTACAATAGTGACTTTCTGAAGCAATATTCCATTTTTTTCTTCTTTTTCTTGAATCCACATGGGCGTTATAACAGTAAACTGGTCGTGCGGTAAAGTCATACAATATCTATTAACCAAACTTATCGCAGATATTGCAGACAGGCGATCTGAGAAGTATACAAGATTATTTGTATAAACAAATAACCACTTTATGAGTTTCTTTTATACATATAAATTGTATAAAAGTTTTGCCGCAAAGCAACAGTGCTTGCTTACCGGAAAACAGCAATTTTCCGGTTTGAAGGGTGAGATATGGCAGTGAAATTACTGGGTACCGTGACTTTACATTTAATGTCAAATGTTTGCAGCGTACACTGTGGTTCTTGTGGGGGTTGCAGTTTTGCTGTGAATCTCACAAGAGCCACATGTATCATGGGTGACTGTTACCACTTACCATCAGGTGGGCAGTTTGCTTGTTTGCCAACTTAGTTGTATAAAAAATAATAAGATCCACTTTGTAAGAAGATTATACTTCCCATATTCATTTAAGGGGTTCAACCATCAATGGATTGACAACAGCAAAGGTTGCTTAACTTCGGGGAATTGTCACCTTGAACCATGAAGCAAAAACAAAGAGGAGATGTTATAAGCAACTAGGTCCAGCTCCTATCACCAGAGTCCTGACGTCACGCATTTTTAGTTTTAGCTACTTAACGCCAGAGGCGCTGACATCAGTCGATCTTTTTATCTGTCGGATTAGTACGTCTTACGCTCTTCCTTTATTTTAGTTTTAAATTACCTAAATACAAAATGGAATGTTGTATTCTATCGTGCAAAAGTTACACAGACGACAGAAACAAAGTGAACGAAAAAAAATTCTCTTTCCATTTGTAAGTACATTAAACAAGCATTATTAATTTATTACTTGACGTATTGCTTCTAGAATGTTCGACGCCACATAGACGCTTCTGTCAATGTCCCGATAAAGCACAAAAGGCCCTCTAGTGGCGAGTAAAAATACTAACGAAAACGTAGGATGTATTAAGGGTGAAAACAAAACACGTGAATTAATATAAGCAGTTTTAACGATTTTTATTTTTAGATTATATTGACACAGCACCTAATAAATTATCTTTCTCCTACGAATGTATCTTTTAACATAGATTTATTGTTTATATGAAAACATAACATCAGGAAATCTATAAAACACTAAAAGATTTTTTTTGGTGGTTTATAGATTTCCATCGGAAATTAATTTAAGAAATACATGGCTTAAAATAAAAAGTAGCCTATGTTTTACCTTATATAATTAGCTAACTATTAGTTAAAGTCCTATCAAAATCGGTCCAGCCGTTCCGGAGATTAGCGGGAACAAACAGACAGACAGAAATTTTTAATATTGTGTTTTTGTTATTGGTACCCGATATACATTCATACCCATTTAGTTTTTTTTTTTCTCTTTATTTAAGGGTTTTATCGCTGAGCGATAATGACACCCTGTTTAGAATAAACAAAGTATTACATGAGAAAGAACAAATAATCGTATCCATAAAATCAATATTACATAACATGTGTTTGTTGGTCTGAGGAGCCTGAGCTGCTCAGACGAACCTGTGCTATTTTATATAGGGTTGTAGCCTGTTCTGATAATGGAAAAGATAATATACTATTACACGTCCCCACATTACTAATATTAACATGTAAAGACCGCCGCAAATCCGCACTACGGGCACACTCCATTGTAATATGTTGAACATCTTCTATTACGTCACATGTTTCACAATTAGGAGATGGAACTTTTTTCATGAGATATCCAAATTTGTTCGATGGAATGTGCCCGGAGCGCAGCCTCATTGCTGTCACAATACATTGCCGATTTAATTTACAATGATCAATCCAAGTGCCTTTTGCTGGTATGCAGGGTTGAATCGTTTTATACCAGATGCCTTTTTCCAGTGACCTTTTGTCAAAATATTCTTGCCAGAGTTTCAAACAATCATCTTTAATAATTTTACGGTAATCTGAATATAATGGAGTGATAAATAATGGTATACCATCGCCAATTGCTTGTTTTGCTAAAACATCTACCCTTTCGTTTTCTATAAGTTGGATATGAGATGGAATCCACTGTAATATGACTATTTTAGAATGTAATTGAAGCTCATGTAAAAGTTGTAAAATTGTGTAGGCTATCGGATTACCTCGCAAAGACGAGGTACACCGAGCCAAATGCTGGATGGAACTTTTGGAATCTGTTAAAATTACAAATTTATCTTTGTTAATAGAGCGAATATATGACAATGCTTCAGCAATGGCAATTAACTCAATATGCATTATACTGATTCTTGAACTAATACTGAGCTTTACATGTACGTCATATTCAGGGTCAAGGAAAGCTGCGCCTCCTCCAGTACTATCTTTTGAACCATCAGTATAGATTTTGTGATAATCGAAATATTCTTTATTAATCATACGGGTGCTTTCTTGCCTAAGGAAGTCACTGTCAAGGTAACGTTTTGCTCTAGTAATTAGCGGAACATTTATTCTACAATTTTGATTTATATCAATATTAGCAACCCAGGTGTCCAAAGAAAACATTTCAAGAACTGTTGCAGAATGTATGGGGAAATCCTTCATTATATTATGAACCAACAATGTTAAAGGTGGCTTTCGTATTCTAAAATACCTGTTATTATTTGGTGAGTTAAAAGATTCACAAATTATAATACTATGTTTGTCCGAAATAGATTTGACTTTTAGATAAAACTATCCAGCGAGATATCTTCTACGAATATACAATGGCGGCAAAGCAAGTTCATTCTTCATAACATGGATGGGAGTGCTACGTATGAAGCCACCTATTACCCTCATAGCAAAATTTTGAACACGATCTAATTTTACTAAATTGCATTTATAACTACAGTCATAAATAAAACTTGCGTAGTCTATTCTACTGCGAATTAATGATATGTATAACTGTCGTAAATGTTTAGGATGAACACCCCATCCTGCTCCCGCCAAATTTTTTAAATCTTTAAAAATTTCGATACCTTCTCAACAGTCTCGTTAATATGCTTACCCCATCGTAACGATTGATCAAGCCACAACCCCAGATATTTAACGTTGTTTACAACAGGTAAGTTATTGCCATTTATTTTTAAGTTTACTGTTTGTCTGCAGATACCTCTTCTAAATATACAAACTTTTGATTTGTTCGGTGAGATTTCTAAACCTAATTTTCTTAACTTATCATTAATAGCATCTAGAGCAGATTGTATATCTTTCACAATATTTTTAATATCTTTATCAGATTTAAACAATACAAAATCATCAGCGTATTGTGATATATCGACATTTTGAAAAGTATTATGAACGGCTACTACAGGAACGCGATGACAGTGAAGATGAGATAAAAAAGATTATCGACAGAAACACCACTCTCAAAAGTGAGCTCTCAGCGCTTGATGCCAAATTTCAAGAAGTCTTAGAGGAGCGGCACCAGTTACAAGACCACATCAATGACCTTACTCTGTGCAATAGTATGTATGAGGCAGCACTGGATAAAATCTCTGAACTGGAACGGGAGCTGAGTGATGCAAATGGAAAAATCGGTAAACTTGAACAATCTATGCAAAATAGTGAAATTATACATACCCATAGTCTTTTTGAGGAGCTAATGCAATCTCCTGGTGGACAAAATCTCACACAGCAGTATTCAGGTACATCAGTTAAGTCCATACCTTTACATTTTAGTAGTAAAAATAAACTCAAAAAATATGTTAAAATTAATAAATTAATTAAGAAGAAACAAAAATTAATTAAGAATCATAACTCTTTTAAAAGTAATATTAAATTACGAAAGCAGCGTGCTTGCTTAATAGATTCGTTGGACATTTTTGACTCAAAATTGAGAGAGAGCAGAAACATGTATGAAAGGGACATACAAGAATTAAATAATGTCATTAATAACTTGCAAAATTCTTTAGCAAACATGACAAAAAATTATTACAATGCTCAAAATGAAATTAAGGAGCATATCCAATCAGTCACAGAGCTAGCCACACTTTGTCAATTTAATGAAGACAGATATCAGGCCTTACTGGACAAACACTCCTTAAGTTCCACTAACGATAGCTTAACATTGGATAGCCAAATAATTTATAATGTTGTACCTGATCATGCGTGTCCTGCTCTCAACATGGTATCTCAGCCACCAGCAGCTGACTATGCACAATTACTGCAGACTTCAGTGGTCACAAGTGACAATATTGTTATGTTTAGTGATGACATTGGCATAGGTATGGGCCAACTTCTAACAAACATGGGACATTCAATAATGAACTATTGCATGCCTGGTGCTTCGTACTGTGACATACTAAAAAAAGTGATCGAATGTGAATTTAACCAGTCTACTACATTGTTGTTATTTATTGCAAATAGAGGTAATATGAACAAAAAAGTCCTGACTCATTATTTAAATAAATTAAATAATTTAAATGTACAAAAAATTATTTTGTTCACATTACCTTATTACAACAACTTGTCACAAGAGGAAAATAGTGTAAGATATAAATTGAATTTAAAGTTAAGTACCTTATGTCATAATAATAAATTTCATTTAATTGACATCAATAATTATGTAAATAGATTGTATTTGACTAAAGATAATAGATATTGTCTATCAAATTATTATAAGAGACTAATAGCAAAATCGCTATCATATTATTTTTATATCTCAGCCAAGAACTTGGCTACAAAAATTGCTCCTATTGAGCAACGTAGAAGTAGGATGACTGTCAGTAATATTACTGATGTATTAGTTAGTAAGTCTTTAAATTAGGTATTGAGACAATAGAGAAATCCTCTTGCATAATGTTAAATAAAGAACAAAATGAAAATTGTTTATTAGATAATGTACTGGAAGACCCATTTGAATATAATAAACATGTAAATTTTATCAACCTGGTGCACCAGAACATGCAAGGAATTATGGGCAAAGATCTGGAAGTTGAGTTATTCATGAACAGTAGTAAAGTAGACATTTTTTGTATAACCGAACATTGGCTTAAAAGCTACCAGTTCATGTTTAATTTTAGCAACCACCAGGTTGGTAGTTCGTTCAGTCGAGAAAATGCAATTCGCGGTGGCTCATTAATCATATTAAATAAAAAGCTTAAATATAAAGATCGTAAAGATATTGTGAACCTCTCAGTTGAACGAACAATAGAAATTGCTTGTGTAGAGTTGGACCAGATTATTGTAGTGAGCGTATACAGGCCTCCTTCGGGATTGTATGACCACTTTGAAAATATAATGGATGAAGTTTTAAATAAAGTCTGTAAGCAAGGCAAACAAATATTAGTCTGTGGAGATTTTAATATTAACTTATTAGAAAACTCTAGTTTATGTATGAGAATTAAAAATTTGTTTCAGTCATATAATCTTAAAAACTTATTTCTGGAGCCAACACGAATTACTGAGTTTTCTGCCACATGCATTGATAATATTTATACTGACATAGAACCATTAGCACAAAATGTTTTTAATAACTTAGAATCTGACCACTCTGGTCAATTTGTTACTATACCTTACAAATGTAAGCTTATGGCGAAAAAGAATATCACTGTTGTACCAAAGACTGCTGGCCACTTGGAGCGTTTCAATAATAATCTTGGTATTAATTTAAAGTATATTGATTATGACGAAGACCCAAATAAATTGTATGAAAACTTTTTTAACACATTTTGTTGTGAATTTAAAAATATCTTTGTTCCAAAAACCATCTCAGTCAATGGTAGATTAGCTTTTAGTGAATGGGCCACACCAGGTATTCACAAAAGCAGAATAAAACTTTATGAACTTTACAATGAGCGTTCATTAAATACTAGTGATCAATTTAAATTGTATGTAAAAACGTATTCCAAAGTATTTAAAAAAGTTTGTAAATTTGCAAAGTCCAATTATTTAAGCTCTAAAATAAAAAATAGTAGTGACAAAATTAAAACGACATGGAACATTATTAATAATGAAACCGGAAGAGTAAAAACTAATAACAACAATTTTTGTTTAAATATTGAAAATAAGAAAGTTACAGTAGATATTGAGGTAGCTACAGAATTTGAAAAATTCTTTACTGACATTCCAGTTTCAATCACAAAATCTTTGGATTCCTCCCCCACTGTAGCCGAATCTATTCTAAAAGATTATGTTAAAACTTGTGATGATAAATTTAAATTTGCTCATATTTGTGCAAATGATTTAATAAAGTCATTTAAAACGCTGAATAAAAAGAAAACCGTGGATCTGTGGGGCAACTCTGTAGATGTTTCCCAATCTGTAATAGAAACAATAGCTCCAATACTTGCTAGTATTTTTAATGATTGCATTGACTGTGGTGTGTTTCCTGATCTAATGAAACTGAGTAAAATTATTCCATTACACAAATCTGGTAGCACATCAGACCCCAATAATTTTAGACCTATCTCTGTGCTACCTACTTTTAGCAAAATCTTTGAAAAAATAATGTTGGAACAAATGCAAAGCTTTTTTAACAGAAATAATCTTCTACACTGTAAACAATTTGGTTTTAGAAAGGGTCGCTCAACAACTGATGCTGGTGTTGAGTTAATACAAAATATATATGAGGCCTGGGAGGACTCACATGATGCGCTGGGCGTTTTTTGTGACTTGTCCAAGGCGTTTGATTGCGTTCATCATGACACCCTGATCAGGAAATTACACTACTATGGATTTCGCGACACTGTTCTGGATTTACTCGTCTCCTATTTGACTGAGAGGATTCAGAAAGTAGACGTCAACGGGGAGAGGTCCCAGGGCGCCTCGGTTAAAATGGGAGTTCCGCAGGGTTCAATTCTTGGTCCTTTTCTATTTTTAATATATATAAATGACTTGCCTGCTTTTGTACAAGACAGGCATGAGATTGTATTATTTGCAGATGATACTTCACTTATGTTTAAAATTAAAAGACGATTGCAAATTTATGACGATGTAAATAGTTCTATCTCAAGAATAGTTTACTGGTTTAATGCGAATAACTTGTGCCTCAATGAAGGGAAAACTAAATGTATAAAATTTGTTTTACCCAATGTTAAAGAGGTTCACACCACTGTTAACATAAAGCATAAAAATGTGGACCTTGTGGATACCGTAGTATTTCTTGGTATTACTTTAGATTCAAAGCTTCAGTGGGGCCCACATATTGATAAATTGTCGAAGAGACTTAGTTCTGCAGCCTACGCTGTATGGAAAATACGTCAGCTGACTGATGTTGATACAGCAAGACTTGTATACTTTGCCTATTTTCATAGTGTGATGTCGTATGGCATTTTGCTGTGGGGAAATGCTGCCGACATTCAGACTGTTTTTGTGCTGCAAAAAAGGGCTATTCGTGCTATTTATAACCTTAAAATAAGAGACTCTTTGAGAGAAAAATTTAAAGAAATTGGTATTATGACCGTCGCGTCGCAATATATTTACGAGAATATAGTATATGTTCATAAAAATATACATTCGTTTTGTAAAAACAGTGATATTCATTCAGTAAATACTAGGCAAAAGAATATGTTAGCGTTACCAAATACTAGGCTTAAAAAAATTTATAATTCTTTCAAAGGTCTTTGTGTACGTTTCTACAATAAAATCCCAAATAATATTAAAGCACTTAACTTGAATAAATTTAAAGTCGCTATCAAGGGCGCACTTATGAAAAAAGCATATTATAAAGTGTCTGATTATATGACAGATAAAACTGCTTGGGATTGACAAAAAATGTGATAATTGACGTTTAAAGGGTGTTAACACTTTGTGATAGTGGGATAAATTTCATTCGAGTAACTGTTCCACTCACACCGACAGGCATTTCTATATTATTTAAAAAAATGTTTGTGAAATATAATATTGTAATGTTGGCATTTTAAAAGAGGAGACAAAAAAAATACAAGACCTTCCGAGTTTCTTGCCTGTTCTTCTTGAGAAGGCTCTCCCAATTTCCGAACAGGTGTAGAGTCAATTTTTTTTTTTTTTCATTTGACTTGTATTTGCACACATCTTAATAATGGTTGGGGTGTGTGTACATACAAGGATTAAATAATTTAGTTAATTAGATTCTTGGTTGAATATTTTTATGTTTTTATTTTGACGTCAATAAGTGCCTGTAAAGGTCTATATTGAATAAAGATTTTTGAGTTTGAGTTTGAGTTTGAATTACATATATTGAAAGAAGCGACATTGAAAAGCAAAGGCGAAAGTGTATCTCCTTGGGCAAGACCGCATCCAGTGTTTCGACGATATTCACAATCATCAACTAATATTTTGAGATGTCGTGTTTTGAGGAAATTCCATAAGTACATACAAATCCTCTCACCTACGTCTAGTTGATCTAATATTTCTAACAATTTATAGATATCTATATTATTGTATGCACTGTTAACATCTATAAAACAGCCAATGGATGTGTAATTTTTACAAAATCCTAACTGAATGTTGCTGGTTAGCCTATTTAGATTATCCAGACATGAACGACCTTTACGGAATCCAGTCGTTTTATCAGAAAATATATTTTTATTTTCCAAGTACCATTCGAGCCTTTTATTTAAAATAGAATGAAAAATTTTACACATACAAGTTATTAATGAAATCGGTCTCCATGCTGAAGTAGTATTTGTTTCACGGCCGGATTTTGGAATGGCAATAATTGAAATATTTCGCCATTGTTCTGGTACAATCCCATAAGTATATATTTTATTGTAAATATTAACTAACCACGATTTTCCTATATCTGGAAGATTTCTTATCATTGAGAATGAAATATCATCGAAACCTGGTGCCGTATCTTTGTTTTTAATGCTATTCTCTAACTCATAAATAGTTATAGGAGATTCTAGTTTTGTGTTTTTAGAATAAAATTCAGGCTTATGTGGCATAACATAATCTGGGGCCATATCACAGAGCAACCGTTCAACCATATCTGGAGATATTCTTCGTCTATTACTTTTATAGCCTTTAACCCATCTCATGCGTTGCCACATTGCCTGTACAGAAGTAGTATTGTCCACAGATGTACAAAATTCTTGCCAGGCCTTACACTTTGCATTACGTATTAATCGTTGTGATTCGCGTATTTTGCTTTTCAGTGTTTCATAATTTTGTGGGATAGGGTTACGTCTGAACTTAGCCAGTGCCAGACGTCTATCGGCTACTGATTTAGATAAATCACTGTTCCAATAAGGTTTTGGTTTGAACTTATCACTAACATTTTGAGGTATTGTCCTGATTGGGATGTTGGCGGAAGCCGCATTCTGTATAACATTTTCAAACATATCATACTGTGTTTGAATATCTTGAGAGATAGATACGTTATCAGCTCCATCTTGCTACCTTGCTTTTTGGCGTCCTAAATACGGAAAAGCCTCGATACCTATTCGACAAACTTGTGTGGGCGCGGGATCAACCTAGGTATTTGGCCAGACAGTGCAAGAACGTATTTGTTACCATGGAGCACCGAACAGTGGCATTTCGTGGAAGTTTTAGATTTGCAGCTTCACGTTGCTGGAACGATCTCCCGCCGCCTGTGCGTGATCTGAAAACAGTTAAAACGTTCAAAAGATATGTCAAAATGTCTTTATTACAACTGCAGAAATCATAAGGTCACTTACTGGCTGGTTTTCACATCGCGCATTTGCCTTATTACCATGACTGTCTGTCTGTGCCACATCCTCACAAAACATGTTTTTAATGCAACCCCGACTGTTTTTATTGTTTTATTGTTCGCTGTTCTATCCATTATCCATAGTTATTAAGGCACAGATTAGAAAGTAAGTAACATCTTTAAATGTCGTTGCCTATCATTGTTATTTTCTTTCCTCTTTTTTAATTTCTAATATTTAAGGTAAGGCAAAGGGATCAAGCTCGAGGCATGTTTAAATATATAATGTATTACATTATATTTTTTACTGTATACATATACAATTGCATTTCATTTCTTTTTTTGTTAGTACATATTTGTAGATTAAGGTATTTATTGTAATATTCTGGGACTTCTTTGTGTACGATTTATTTGAGCGTTTATCACCGTTACGTATTGGCTGGCCCTATCAAACTAAACTTGGAACAATTGTATTGTTATTACCACAGGTCTTGCCAGAATACCAGCGCCGCAGTGTAGTTTTCTCGCTGTAGCATTATGCTGAGGCAATGACCTTTTGGCCACTTGTTTTGTGAACGTATATACATGTATTTTCATTATTTTATGGTCAATAAATGCTTTCTATTCTATTCTATTCTAAATTGTTCTCTATAAATGATTTGTAACCAATCCAATTAGCCTTACTGAAGTCCCTTTTTTTAAAACTTAAGCCAGATACATTTATTTCAGTTGTTAATTTAATAATTAAATGATCACTGCCTAAAGATTCGTTAGTTACGTTCCATTTAAATTTTAAAGCTAAATCTGAGGATATACACGAAATATCTGGTGATGACTGTTGCAAACGGCTATTAACAATTTTGATGCGTGTGGAACTACAGTCATTGAGCGAAACAAAATTATTTTCCAACATCGAATCGAATAATTGTAATCCTCTTGAGTCTGTCTTGTATGACCAATTACAATGATGTCCATTAAAATCACCTAATATTATGGTTTTGCAATTGGCAACTGAAAAAATTTGATCCCAATCTCTTTGTGTTGTGCGAACACTAGATGGACAATAAATAGATAAAATATTTTCAATGTCTTGGCAATTAAATACTTTGACAAAACAGACATCAATGCCTGGATTCTGTACTGTACATTGTATTGCTCTTATAGAGTGATGGGTTAAAATTGCAACTCCTCCATAGCCATCGCTTCGATCTGACCGGTATATATTATAACCTGATAGAGTTATGTTGTCTTCTAATTCAAGCCAAGTTTCACTTAAAGCAGCTATGTGAATTTTATCCTGCGTCAAATACTGACTTAGTAAAAGTGATTTAGGTCTGATGCTTTGTGCGTTCCATTGCATTATATTCAGTCGAGCAATTTTATTAATGTTAGCCATTTATATTTTTTTTAATACTGGTGAAATTCGACAAGTATTTAAAAATATTTTTAATGGTCCACTCAGCAATTGACTTCAAACATACTTGTATTTTATTTTCTAATGACTTTTTTGAAATAAATATATTTTTTAATTTTTGTAGTAGTTCCATTAGCGATGAGTTGTGCTTATCTTTGTCTTTCGTATTTTCTTCTTGATGGTACTCGTTTTCAGATTTAGTTGTTTGATCATCCGATATGTGTGATGTGTCTGAACTGTAGTTAGAAAAATCTGCATGGTACTGTTCATTGTTGTTATGTTTATGTTGCTTTTTGTGTGGTTTTTTTAGATCTTTTTTTGCACAGCTCACTTTTATTCTACTTTTAGATGCCTTGATGAAAGGGTTTACTTTGTCTGCATATGTAGTTTGATTAGAATTAATTGTCTCTAGTCGGTAACTGTTATCCTTTATCTTCTCATTGCGGTTAATTATAGTTGGAAGTATAGGAGACGGTGGCATACATAGTAAAACTGCTTTTCGGTAGGAACAATTATGCTCGGACATAAGTTCTCGAATCTTTTTTTCTCTAAGATAGTGTAGGCAAATTTTGTCTAAAGCCATATGGTTTTTCAAACAATTACTGCATTTGAAGGTAATTACATCACAGTTGGCATGATTATTACTACATTTGGGGCAGACAATTTTTTTAGCAGGGCACATCTTATGCGTGTGGCCATATTTCCAACATCTAGAGCATTGCGTCACAGGAAATGCATATTTCTCAACTTTTACTCGCATACCATATATGTATATGTAAGTAGGTAATGAAGCTCCTTCAAAACAAATGCGTATTGTTTCACTGGATACCCATCCACTTGAATTACTCTCTTGTGTATTTAAATCCATTTCTCTGTTTCTGCGATTAAGACGTTTTGCGTTAATTATCGTCATATCACAGGAAACATTCTCTAAAAAATCATTCATTGATAAATCCATATCTATGTTTTTGACAATCCCGTATGAAACATTTACATCTAAGGTTTTTTGGCATCGCCATCCCATTTCTATAAAAGTGGTACAAGTCATGAACTTTTTAACGTGTATCTCTCTGTTAAATGTTAATAGTAATTTATATGGATTTACATATTTGACTTTTAGGATACCGGAAATATGTTCATCCCGTAATAATATTGCTAAAGAGAACTGCTTAGGAAAATGTTCTTTACTTGTTACACATACTTCTATGTTGTTTTCGGTATCACTTGCATTCACGTGTGTAGTACTCTTTACAATTTTTTTGCCTCTCCCGGTAACCGTAGACCAACTACCTGACGAATCCTCATCTCTAATTCTTTTTCGGTTCGATATGTTGTCCTCACGTTCCATAGTAATCACTTGTGATGACTCCTCGACACTAGATATGGTGCACTCAGATTCATTTAAACACGGATCCCGTGGTGTTGTAAGTGTATTGTTCGAGTCTATATAACATTGCTCGTCCATCGTAAATAATAATTACAGCAAAAGAAATGCGCGCGGCAACAGCGAGCGGCGATCGGCCGCTCGCTATTGTTTAGTTAGGACCGGTTAAGTAAGTCGCTCGCTGCTTCGTTTACGCGGCTAGCTAGTACAAAGCGCGAACGCACACTGGCCCATTTAGTAAAAACTTGTTATTTTGACATTACAAACAGACACTTCAATTTTATTTATTTGTATAGATATATAGATGTATAGATAATATAAGACCTTTCATATTATGCAGAACCTATATGCGTGTTTCCTAAGATTTCGAATTAATAATTAAGACTTAATATTCGTTTTAAGAAGAAAATTATTATGAAGATTAGTTTTGTTGTTTTACAAATTGTAAAAAAGGTAAAAAATGTTATTTTAAAAAAATATTTTTCTATTATTTCTTTTCCAAAAATCCCAAATTTTAGTTACTTTCACATATATTACACAAAGAAAACAAAAAGTCACAAGAAACTACAAAACTACTACTATTGCAGCTAAATAAACTGACGTCCATTTACAAGTTTTCATAAATAATTAATGCATTGTAGATGATAGAAAATTTTATAACTAGATTATCTATTTTTAGAATGATTTATTTTATTAAATCCCTTAGTGAGGCCCTGTACTAGCACTCCTGCCACCTAGTAATGTATAGCGGAACTTTTATATTAACGTCAATAATGCTGGCATTTTAGTAATTCTACTCGCTACAAGGTGACAGTGGCGTCGCGCACCCTCCCCCCGCACCCCGATTTCCGGCTTCACATGATTTCATACGGAAAACGCGATAGGGCACCTCCTCTTTGTATTTGCTTCATGCCTTGAACACACACGTAATAACACCACCAGGCTTTCCCGTTAAATGTATTAATTTATAAGACAAGACAGAAAATCACAGAAAGTACGTAACGTAAATTCACGATCGCCTTTGGTGATATTTTGGATATTATTATGATGTTATACAGGTTCCTTTTTTATAACAACGGATAATTTAAGGGGCGCTTCAGGACACGGTAGTAGAATGATTTAAACATTAATTAAAAGAATAACCGCGCTATATAATTTCATATTTATTTTCTACAATATCCAAAAAATACTTTTTTTTTATAAAATAATGGATGTGTCCTGTAGCGTCCCTTAAATTATCCGGGGTGATAAAAAAGTACTTAACCGTGTATATTAATATCATGCTATTGGCTTTTGCTGTGTATGAAGCAGTGAAAAGGCCAGAACATATTAGAAAATCTTTGAAAAAGTGAAAGATTAGAATTTAAAAATGTTGATATAAAGTATGACTAACAAAATTGTCATATTATCACTCAGATGCCTAGTATCTTACATAGCTTAACTGTTAAAAGTTCCCAATTTTTTTTTTGTATACCCGTGCCCGTTTAAGTGGTCTTAATATAACAGGCTAAAGTTAACGCATATCCTCAGGAACCCACTGTATAGAAGTTATCCAAAGCAAAAATAATGTCCATTTAAAGAAAAAACAAAAGTACGCTGTAGTGCTGTCACCGGAAAATAACAAGAAAAAAAATCACAAACGGCAGTTGAAATGTATTATTTAACGTGTGTACATTTCTGGTAATTGATTAATTTGCGACGTCTCGCGGTAAAATGATCCGACGAACGTGAGGTGTACACTGATTGATTGAATGTCTCACTTACTTTTACTCCGCTGCGCGTCAGCGGGCAACCGCCAATACCGGTTTACACAGTATACAAACAGATCTCGTCCATGCGTGTTTTTATTTTATTTCAGTGGTAAAACCACAGAATAAATAATAGTACCAAAGTACAGAAGGATCACTCTCGAAGAAAAGTCAAGTTTAGGTAAGAAAATGTACCTACTCTTACGACCTTCATCTGACTGCATGGGAAATTGAAATTTATTGCATGACACGAGTGTTCCTATTCCGTTACGCGTCGCTGACCCGATACCGGTTTGGCGATAAAAGTGCAGGGTTCCCACTCGCCGATATGCAGTTATCGTTGCAAAAATGACCTCAATTATTACGTGCGACGCGGCCAGCGTGCGAGCCGAGCGGCAAGCTTTTGCCACATACCGCCCGGCCAAACGTACCTAAACTGCGGAGTGAAACCCCCCTGGTAAAACTAGCAATTTTTATTTGTAGGTAATGATTTGCATTATAATGTTACAATTCATTCACGAGCAGTGAAACGGATCATATAGTTTAAGAGATGATAGTTGCCATATGCTTGCCACCAATGCTATCGACCAATCAGAGAACAGTGTATTATGGTTATGGGTGTAAGTTGAACGTAAAATTATACACTGAGCAGGGATTGGTCCGATTTTCCGATAGTTTTTAAAAACTACCTTGTGAATTGTCCAACTTACGATTCTTGTTATTTTCCGGTGACATATACAGTTTGTATGTGTAATACACATTGGTGTCGATTCAGACACACAACTTAATTAAACTAAACTAATTTGACAAGTTGTGTGTATGAATCGACACCATTGTATCTCTGTTTGTTGCCCCCAGTAAAATAAAATCAAAATATAAACACCATTAGTTGATGGAATCTATACATACTGACTGTGGTCTTGGTGGAAATGTTTAAAAATTTATATGAAACTTACTGCCATGTTCAGTGATGTATGGAGGTATTTCTTCGTCATCGTAAAGACCTTCCTGTATGTCGTCCATAGTAGGGGCATCTCTTTTATCGGTGTTACCAACCAGAATCTGAAATAAAACTTGTATGCTTCTCACAAAAATTTCAATACCATGATAACTGCATACGACAGGATTAGAGTTTGTAAGGTGTAGTTTATGGGTAGACACTTGTCCTCATCTTGCTGGTAAGCAAAGGTGGGGACTAAGATGGAGCGTGCCTACTCATTAGGTGCCGATTCATTCTAGTCCTGAAAAGACCCGGGTTGTATTGAGGTGGGAACACAGGAGATGGCAAAGAATTCCATTCCTTTGCCGAAACGCTTCGTGCGGAGCAGTGGAATTTTTACTGCTTGTGCGGGTGGATCTTTGCCGTTCTGCGGGTGCCTCGGTAGTAAAAGGGAGATGGTGGAATAAGATCAAACAGCTCTTGGGAACACTCTCCGAAATGTAACCTGTAAAAAACCGATAAACGGGCCACTGCGCGGCGATGTTCAAGACTCTGGAAATTTGAAATTTTTAGAGTGTCTTCACCGATCAACCTCTTCGCCCGGCGCTCCACCGAGTCTTCGTTATATTATATTAAACAAAAAAAGACTTAATAATATAAGGTTCAAGTATGAAATGCTAGATAAGGTGGTGTGTACCACCCACAAGAAAAAAATATAAAAGTACTAGTTATCGGAATTGATTTTAATGGGGTTGCAATTATTATAACGTAAACGTGTAGCGGGCGAGGGAATAAAAGGGATAGTACCAATGTGATCCTGTGCACTCGCTTGTCATTGGTTTGTTAAGTAAATTTTGGGTTCCATCAGATTGATATTTTCTCCAATATGGATATATCCACCGATTAATGTGCTGAAATGGAACTGGGGTCAAAAATCTGTTATGCTGCCAAATTAGGAATTTGTTAACAGAATTAATTTTGGACACCCCGCCAAATGTTTTTCTGTAATTCTATAGCAGTTATACAATCCCCTTCGGCCACTTCCGAAACTAATTCAATTTAGGATTTATAAAGTGGTGGTAATCATAATCATCATCATCATCATTTCAGCCAAGAGACGCCCACTGTTAGACATAGGCCTCCCCCAAGGATCTACACATCGATCGGTCCTGCGCCTCCCGCATCCAGCGGCGTCCCGCGACCTTCACTAGATCGTCGGTCTACCTTGTGGGAGTCCTACTAACACTGCGTCTGGTATATGTGGAGTTAATTTTTTTAACCCAGACCTTTTATATTCCTTTCTTTATGTTATATCTAATTTTGGCTTTAAGAACAAAAATAACCCTGTATATCAATATAAATCAATGCACGTTGTCCAATGCTGTACCTTAATACATAAATAAGTAGCGAGTGTAGGCGACGAAAAGTGTGACGTATGTGTAATTTGTTTTTCATATTGTATGTGCTATATTGTATTGTCTATGCCGATTGTTCATGGCGCGATTACGCGTGGTCGCGAGGGAGCGTTTGAACTTAACGAATTCAAAAAGTCAGTTACGTGCTAATCGCCACCGTGATACCGTGTTCTGCTTTGTAAAATATCTCTGCCTCTGTAAATGTAATAAACTGTTTCAAGGTGATCGCCATCGCTTCAATCTATGTGAGGCTTCACGTGTTTTGATGGATTTGCACTTCTCGATCCCGACGCCACCTACATCGGGGGCAGAGAGGTTCTGAGGAACGCCCTCTGGTGGACCTGCACCTACGCTACGGCATACCCAAGGCCTAGTCAACTTGAAAAAAAGATTTCGTTCGAGCTTTCCACCTCTTTGCAGAAGGTGTAATTGCGGTAGGCTCTTGGTCCGCTTTTACTGTATCCACGGAGAAAAATGTAGCAGCCACAAATATATTCCACATTATCAGTAAGAGTCACCGAACTCCACCAACGGAGGAAAGGACAAAACGAATGGAGAGAAGATAAGTTAATGTCCACACCTTATTTTTGTAATTATTGCACATCCGATTTTTAGGGTTCCGTACCTCGAAAGGAAAAAACGGAACTCTTATAGGATCATTTTGTTGTCCGTCTGTCTGTCAAGACCCTTTTTCTCAGGAACGCGTGGAGGTATCAAGCTGAAACTTATATCAAATACTCAGGTCTACTGTCTCTTGGAGCTGTGAACAAATCAAACTTCTAAGCAAACGCAATCAAAAGATACAGCCGCAAAGTTTCGACACTCGCTAGGGAATCAAAAGCTGCAGGGTACTTCCCGTGAACTCAGAAAATTCGAAATTTGGTACGAAGTAACGTCTTATAGCACAGATGAAGAAAAAATTTCGAAAACCGTAAATTTTTAGTTACATCATATAAAAAAATATTTTTAATAATTTTGTACGGAACCCTCGGTGCGCGAGTCCGACTCGTACTTGGCCGGTTTTTTTTAAATAGTAACATATTTTTCAGCGGAAGCATACCTGTTGAATATACTGTTCTATTTTCTGGAAGCCTTGGTATTGTTGCATAAATTTTTTTCTCATCTGCTCCTCTATCATCAAGACGTAGCTAGATGAAGCATGTCGGGCTCTGCCTGCAAAATTGAATGCTTTCGATTATACATAACCATATCATAACCTTCACTGGTGGTCCAAATAAATAAAAAATAATACCAACTAATAGTGACAAAATGAATTTGTCAGTTTTTGAAATGATCTAATCTACCTTAATTAGCGCTAAAATTGCCATAATGTCAAAATTTACGATAGATTATAGATTTGGTTTACTGTAAAACAAGAGATGATGTTACTAGGTTTCATTAATAAAATTAAACATATCTAATTGTTCCTGTATCGCTTATTAATGAAATATCGTTTGTACTCGTAGATCGAATTAAATATCGTATTATTCTAAAGACCGGGTTCGTAAGTATCACTCGCAATATAAAATTTCAAGCACAAACCTCTAAAGGAAAATTGTTGGTATCTGCTGGACATCCTTTAACCGCCTTCTCTAGTCTAGTGGTCGAGACCACTGGGTGTTGATCAGGAGGTCTGGGGTTCGATTCCTCGTGAGGGTAAACAATTTTCTGCTCAGTTTGGTTGGTGATAGGGCTTCTGAGCCCGCCTGACTACTCACCAACATCTTACCTAAGTTTGTCGCCATAATTACAATATTAATAGCATTGTTGTGTTCCGACAGAGAGGTATCTAAGATAGTCTGTTCCTCAGTTGTTGAGGAGTCCCAGGCGAAACTCGCTTCCACCTTCGGCCTCATCGTCACTTACCATCCGCAGGCCTATTCTCTAACTTCGGTTGCTAACTAGTACTGTCATTTTTGAAAGGAACTTATCATCCATTACTGCTATCATGAACGCTGCCGTAAGACATAAGATCACTTAACTAGTAATGGATATAAAATATTTTTCTAAAAATGACAGTTCTAGTTCCCAACCGTAGTTAGCGAATAGGCCTGCAGGTGAGATGAAGGCCAAGAGCTACCCTGTCGTAAGTGTGTAAAACATGTCCGGGACGTAAGAAGCAAAACAAGGACAAAGTTCAATAATTCTAGCTTGCATCATAAGATAAACATCCATTTCTTTGACACATTACTTTGTTACAAAACGTTTTTAAATGTAGGTAGGTAAGCAATTAATCTCCATCAGTTTGATTGAGTTTTATTTAATAGATAGACGTAATATATTCATTCATCATTCGCCAATATTCATTTAATTGCAAGTGTGAAATGTGATTGCGTTTATAGACATGACAGATGACAGAGCGTACATTATTTCTACTTTTGGCCACTATAGGCCCGTTCCAGTTAGGCACAGATTTGCAACATTTTCAACATTTTTAGCTTCAACGCGTTTCATTCGGCTTTGGTGTTAACATTTCGTGCTGGTTTCGTATGTTCCACATAAACATTTTTGCCACAAAAGGTTAACATCAAATACCCATGCTATTATTATATGGGTCGTCCGATACCATTTTTTGACAGCTTTCAAATTTAACACTTGGATACTTTTTTTCATGAATCAAAAAAATTCTTTAGTGGATTTAATTATTAAATTGAATGATATTTATAGTTTTAGCCGATTTTGATTTATATTATTCGAAATATTAAGTTACTCAATACTAAGTAGGTGAGACGTCAAAATTCAGCACGAAAAATCAGTTAATAGCGTTTCATTTGTAACAATTAGCGCGGCTAAAAATGTTAACATTTCTTAAAAGAAACGCCTAACGAGGCTAACATCAGATGTAAGCACCAGCAAAGTGGTGATGGATAAATGGAACACAGCTTATGAGTGCTGCGATAGATGACATTATATTACCCCCACCTAGTATTTCGCATTCAGCAAATAAATACCTACCGCTAAGTAGCGCGCCGCTCCGCATGTGAGACTTTTATTAATTACTAGCTGTGCCGGCGAACTACGTTTCGCCATAATAACGGCGAACTTACGTTTCGCCGTAATAAAAAATAGTGCGGGTTGAAAGTAATACTTTTCAGCCCTAGGGAGAATTACTTTCAACTGACAGCTGCTGTCAAATTTTAAAAAAGAAACTAATTCTTTTTTCACATTTTTATTGAACCGTGTTCCGATTTTCTATACAGCCACTCAATTACAGCGCGGTGTACAATTGAAATAACATAATGATAAGTATTTATAGAATATATTTTTTAAATGACTTTATTATAATTTATTTTCAACTATTTCTTTAAAATAACATAGATTTGGGCAAAATATTTGCCATTTTTTAAATTATGAAAATGAAAAATATTGGCTGAATAGCTGGCCGGCCACAGAAAAAAAAACAAAATAAGCGGAAAAGAGGCAATGCGGTCTTAATTTGTTTTTTTTTTCATTTATCGAGTTTTGTTAATACTTCCATATAGCAGAGATTTGTAATAACTGTTAATTATATTTGTATAACATTGTGTTAATAATTAACACAATGAGTTCATCTGATTCAGGTATGGAGTTAACGCCTGATTTTATAAGAGAAAGCGGGCCAAAGCAGTTGTTGATTTATGTAAAATAACATTTATACGATTTTTCAAAAAAAAAATTTGTTTTATTTTTACTTTCCTTGTATTCGTAATGAAAAGCACAGTGTTTACCTCGGGTTAAAGACTTATTTAGTCCCTCGAACTATTGGTGCCCTCGCTACGCTCGGGCGCCAAACTCCGTCTCGGGACTAAATAAGTTACTTTCACCCCTGGGGTAACAATGTACTATTAAGTTTTACTTTCACCGTTTTGTTTAATTTATGTTTTTTGTACAACCCTTAATGACGCAATCACGCGGTGTACGTGGGAATCTCGCTTCTCGGCGCGCGTTCGTAGAGACCATTTCTGCTTGCAGCGACTTTTGTCTGCCGCTTTTGGCTATTATTAGCACAGCGATTCGAGTGTTTCTATGGGAGTGATGTATCTGTTACGTAGTAACTATTATCTAATCTGTGCCCTGGGCTAGAACCTATAACTTGTCCGATTTATATTTGACCGTCATCTTTCTTACTATATGTATTGTTTGCCATATTTTTAGACCATCGAAATATCATTTTACCGAACTATGTTTCACCAAGTTTCAAAATAATTCTTTAACTAGTGACAGAGTTTCTTTTGAACTTGCCAGATGATTTATTTGACATATTTTCACTTCACCAAGACATTTTACCGAATATTATTAGGTTAATAGTTTGCTGATTAGGTTATGGAGGTTATTATAAGTTAGACATTGTAATCACACATCAAACTACATGTTTCTAGCATGCTTGCTTGCCTGCATGAGCGAGGTGAAAAGGGCGCAGCCCTCTGGCTCGGTGGGCCGAAGCCCGCCGCAAGGAAAAAACTTCTGGGATATCACTGTAGATTAGGTTTGGTTAGTTATTGTGCCCACACATATCAAAGCTCGCTGCATGCTTACTTGCATGATGCAGGCTTGCATGCTTGCTTGTTTCCTTGCATGCTAACAATATTGCATGCATGCCTGTATGTTTGCTCGCCTGAATAAGCGTGGGTGTAGGGGGTGCAGTCGCTCTGCAGGGGGTGTCGGTCGGGGGGCCCCCTGCACGGAAAAGAAATATAGGATAACACTGTAGGTTAGACATTGTGACTACACACAAATAAACTGCATGCTGCTTGCTTGCTTGCATGCTGCTTGCTTGCTTGCATGCTACAGGCTTGCTTGCATGCTTAAAATAACAGCATAAGTAGATTAGGGATCGGAAATAGTGTTCAAATTTTTCGAGGTATTTGGTAATTTTTTTTTTTTTTTTTTTTTTTTTTTTTTTTTTTTTTTAAACGTCGCCCCACACTAGGATTTTCTCCTGTGTCGTGGGTGCAGTTACAAACATAGAATATCACATGCACATACGCCCAGACCGGAACAAATTTCTGTAGGCCATACAAAATATCTGTCCCGAGCGGGAATCGAACCCGCGACCCGTTGCGCAGTAGGCGATCTCTCGACCTCTGCACTAACCGTGTCGACAATGAAAATATGGGAAATAAAACAGTGGTGTAATGAATGTTCGGAAACATAATACTTCGAACAAATGTTAATTCGGCTGAGCACAACTTCGGTAAAAAGATTTTTCGACCAAATGAGCCGTCGGAGTAATGAAAAAAACCGAATTGATAATAACCCTCCGGTCCGGTCTAATTCGTCCACTTCCTAACTTGTCCACTAGTCAACTGATACAGTGGCAACAACGTGATTTCGACAAAGTAAAAAAAGACGAAACGAAAATAGTCGAAAAGTTTTCTGTTTTCGAAATATTAATAACCTACGAGTACTTTGAATTAAAAATAATGTAATATTGTCACGTCAATATTGACGCTTAACATGTAGTGGTTTTACTTTTAGAATTATGTTGATTTATCAATCAATAGGAAATGTTTTGCTTTTTGAACTGTATTTTATTACCTTTACTTTGAATATAGGATCTGTATTCCAACGGTGGATCATATCGCAACACAAGCATACATTGGCTGATATCAACACCTTCTTCTATAACGCTTGTAGAAATAATGCAATTTAGCTCTCTGTGAACAATTTTAAAAGCAGTATAATAATAATAAAATATATATTTCTAATTTCTACTCCAAAAAGGTCAAATAGTCCACAATGCTAAAGGGCTAACCAGTCAAAATCGGTGTCACTGAGGCTATCAACCCATCCTTCCAGATTACGAATATAATAGCAGTCTCAGATATCACTAAGGACAAATATTGACAATTTCTTTCTGTCTTCAACCTAAAGAGTTACGAGATACGAGTAAAATTTCTGATTGTAAAGTTTTGGCCAATACACAATATTTGTATAACCAAGCAGCCAAGATACTCTATCTTGAACTAGCTTTCCAAATATGGCATAATAGTGTTAAGGTATCATATAACAATCCATAGCTGAAGCCGGTGCTCGCAAACAATCTCATCCATTGAAATCAACCTCAACCATATTGCTCATTTCATTATACATATCAGGGACCGGTGATTACGGACAGGTCATTCCTGCCAACAAGCTTGAGGGAACTCGCCGATTTGTAGATGTCACAGTCTCTTTTGACTAGAACTGATAATAATTATAATTTCAATAGTGCTTGCTCTTTGTACTCTTTCGAGACGGATCATGCGGGGTTTCACAATGTCTCTGCATTAATCACAGACAGACTGTTCCAATCTGATCCAATTCTTTGTCTATGCTGCATTACGGGCAATACTCTATTAAGCTCGAGAGTTTTGATTTCGTTCCTTGTTGGGATATAGATATTATGATTCTTACAAATTATTCTTGTAAGATTCGCAAAATGTGATAGGTGACTGTAGACACTAACCATCAGGTAGTATCATAAGTATTTCGCCTTTGTTTGTTCTATACGAAAGGAAATAGTAAGCTAAATCAAAATAATATATTACTTACTTATTACAAAATTTCAGCAGGGCTTTTTGATAACACTTCTTAATAAAATGTTGTTCTCTAGTACATTTCAATGGGTTCACGTTGAATCCGACTATAAAGTCGTGGTTAAGGAAACCAAATTCATCGGGGTTAGCCTCTTTCACTTCCTTGAGCAAATTGTATACCACCTTAGAAGTAAATCTCTGCCTGGTAAAAATGATCGCTGATAGAGGTTGCAGACTTTTATTCACTTTTATCGCAACTAAAAAATAAAAAAAGCAGCTTAAAATCTCGAAATCTCTCTTTCTATATTTACAGCTTTCGTAAAAATGTTATAAAAATAAAGAATTTAGAACAATAATAAACACTTTATTAAACACCGAGATAAACAGAAAATTTTCATAATCAACACAGATGTACAACACAGGTGGCCTTATTACTAATAAGTGCTAACTCCAGTACGCGTAACTGAAGATTCAGTCGAACTGCATTTGGGATCTGCTGAAAATTTAAAAACTGAGTCTAAAAGAGCCAGAAATAGTAAAAAACAATCGACATGCTCATCAGTTCAACCCGGTACATCAGTTAAAGCTGAGCTACCGCCCAGAGTTAAGAGTAAGTTAAGTTACCCACAGAGTCTGATCATCAAGCACCGACAATTCGGACGTTCAACCTGACCTACTTTTCTAATCCGCAATATTGTCTTCGTCTGGATTGGAACCTAGAAATCTATCAGTCACGAATAAAGAATAGGGTGACAGCGAGATACGGGAGTGGATTCAAGTAACACGTAAAAAGTCCCGTAATTCAACGATACAAATAACCCGTGGGACGGCTTCTCCCGACTCGTTGGCACTTGAAGCTTCTACCAGGATAAAATATTTATTTATTTATTTATCTATTTAGGTACATACACAGCTTACATCCGAAATAAAACTAAATATTATTGAAAGGGTGCTGGTCTAGGATGCAACCCAAACAATGTACACATAATGTTCCTTAGAAACGACTTTTAAATTACACACAAAAAAAAAAGATATTGCAATGGAAATAAAACTAAACTAAACAATTAAATGACATACCCGGTTGAAACATACACAATAAAAAAAAAAACTTAAAAAAAAAAAAAAACTATTAAGCCAACAAATAAAAAAAAAAAATGTATACACAAATGGAGACTTTAAAAAAATAATAATAATAGCAATATTAGACACAACATATAATTCTAATAATAATAGCGAGGCTTAATTGATATGCTTTTTGACAAAATGCTTGAACGATATGTACCCGCGCCCAAAAATATCGAGATCAGGGTGCCTAGCCACCATTTCATTAAAAACTCTGCACATACGCACAATTGGATTATAATATGACGTGTTATTTTTATAGACGTTAAGTACAAAGAAATTTGGTTTTCTGCATTGGTATCTGGTGTTAATATTAATATTTGACAGTAAGTTAGGTGAATTAATCTGAGAATTCATGATCCTGTAAAGATAAAAGAGGTCAGAGTGCAGACGACGCAGATGCAAACTAGATAATTTAAATTTACTCAGTAAATCGTCATATGATAATCCACGAGTGCAAATATTCGAACGATAGCAAGCCAGTCTAAGACACTTTTTTTGAATTTTTTCGAGTCTGTCGATATGAGTCTGATAGAAGGGAGACCATATTACGGATCCATACTCCAATACACTGCGCACCAAGCTGCACCAGAGTAAGAGAAGACACTTTTGTTTCTTAAAAGGTTTGGTTGCTCGAAATACCTTTGTTTTACGTCAAGGTCGGTACTAGTGAAGAACAAGTTAGATCTTTTTCTAGAAAATTTGCTCAGGTGATTTGTGGACTGATCAAGCTCTTAAGCCTCGCGGCAATTATGCTTCATTTAAGCTTGGTGTTCCATCCAAGCTGGCAAACACCGTGATGTCATCTGAGAATTGGGTAGAAGACATATTGTATTAAGCCATGGAGACAAAATTTCCGAGCCAAAAATAAAGAGGTGTCATAACAAAAAGAAAACTGCATATATGTATTACCACAATGTAAGGGGTCTAAGAAGTAAAACTCATGCGTTTTATAATAATTTACTTACATGCAATTATTATATTATAGCATTGATAGAAACCTTTCGTACTGATTTTATTTTTAATTGTGAATTATTTCCGTCTGATTACATTTTTCTACTGAAAGACAGGAAAAATAATGTTGGATGGGGTGGCATTTTATTAGCAGTAAAGGAGAAGTATAAAGTACATTCCGCGTTCAACCAAACAAACAAACTCTTCAGCTTTATAATATTAGTATATTTATTTCTTCTTTATGTACAAAAGAAAAACAAGGCGGACTTAATGCCTTAGTTAGGTATTCTCTATCAGTCAACCTTAGGGTGGTTGAGCGACTATTGTGGTAGGTTCCCATTTTGTAGATTTTTTTGACAAAGTAATTACAAAATAGCAATGAAACGAATCATATTAATTGATAAACTAATAAACCTTATTACATATACTTAGTATGGCCATAAATACTGTTACAATTAAAAATAAACAAAATATTACATTTCAATTTGAAATCTGTCATTTTTATATGATTTTTCATTGTTTTCTCATTTTGGCGCCAATACATTGAACAATATTTTGCGATATTAAAATGGAGTGTGGTGATAAAGAGAACCGAATCACTGTAATTGCATTACACAAAGTAGGTATGGAGCCAAAAGAAAATTTTAAAACTCTACTTACGCTTGGTATTAGTCAAATGTTTGTGTACCGGGCTATTAATAGGTACAATGAGACCTCTTCTGTTTGTGACAGAAAAAGATCTGGCCGTCCACGTAGTGTTCGTACGAAAAAGGTGGTCAAAGCAGTAAGGGACAGAATTCGAAGAAATCCTGTCCGAAAGCAAAAGATTTTATCTCCGGAGATGAAGATAGCACCTAGAACCATGTCGCGTATTTTGAAAGATGACTTAGGACTTGCAGCCTATAAGAGACGCACTGGTCATTTCTTAACTGATAATTTAAAAAAGAATAGGGTGGTAAAATCGAAACAACTACTGAAGCGATACGCAAAGGGAGGCCACAGAAAAATGTTGTTTACAGATGAGAAAATGTTTACAATTGGGATGATGACTGAATTCAAATTTTTACGTCTCGTCATTAAATATTAAAATACTGTGGAAAAAGATGCAGTCCTGTGAAATTAGAATTAAAATCGGCTTAGAAATACAGTAGATACAAGCATTTTAAGTTGTTAATTTGAAGGCGATTAGACAGAGAGATCCGACATCAACCGTGACGTCATCGTTGAGTACGGCCATATAAACACCTTGTAAATTGCCGTTTTGCTAGAAAGAGATGGAGAAAAATCTTTAATGCCTTATATCTTGGTTGTTTTTATAGTTATTCGAAAACCGATTTTTTCTTTCTGTTTATTATATGAATGAGCTTCTATTAAAGCAAAAAAAAACTTTTTTGTCATCTAGCCTATTGAGCAACATTTTAACAAACAAAATGACTTCAGTCATTTTGTTTGTTAAAATGTTGCTGGCTGGTCTCATCTCATCCAGCTGGTCATACATATCCTGAATGGTTTAGTTCTGAATTGAAACATTACATTACTCTCAAACATTTGAATTTAAAAAATATAAATGCAATAAACAAACAAACTAGAAATTAATCAAGAGCTGTTCAAATATTTCAGACAGATTGTAAAAAAAATAATAAGTAGAGATTATTCTATTCATATAAAAGCAATGGAAAATAATATAAAGACAAGTTTAAAATCTGGCAAGCAAGTAAGTCTGATGAAGATAAGTCTAACTACCAGGACGCAAAAACTATCGCTAAGCGAGCAGTGGCTCAAGCTAGAGCTGTCTCCAGACAAAACTTCTATGACATGTTAGAATAAGCGACAAACGAGAAATTTATAAAATCGCTAAATGCAGAAACAGAGCAACACATGACACAAAACTTAATAAATATATTAAAAACAGTGATGTACAGCTTTTGACAGACGACGATGATATCAACAAGCGTTGGGAGGAGTACTACAACAGCTTGCTTAACGAAGCGTTTCCCAGTGATGAACTACATTATATGACCCTAACCCAAGGCCCTATCATTTGTATACAATTAGACGAAGTTCGAAGGGCTATCATGAAAATGAAAAACAATAAAGCCGGATAATATCCCGGCTGACATATGGAAAAAGTTAGGTGACACTGGAGTGGTATGGCATTCTAACCTATTTAACGATGTCATCGTCGAGGGTAGGATTCCTGATGCGTGGAGATCGAGCTTTCTAACACCGATCTACAAAAGCAAAAGTGATATAGCCGCGTGTAACAACTACCGTGCTATAAAACTGACCTCCCACACGCTCAAGATTTGGGAGCGAGTGATAGGAAATCGTATAAATCAACAAACATATATTACCAAAGATCAATGCGGCTTCACCGCTGGGAAGTCTACCACTGATGCTGTGCACACTCTAAGACTCCTTACAGAAAAATACCGACTGAAGAAAGAAAATTTGTACATTCTGTTTATTGATCTCGAAAAAGCCTTCGACAGAGTCCCTAGAAAACTAGTCTGGCAATCCCTACGAGCTCAAAATATACCCGAGGCGTATGTTACTAACGTCACAACTCAAATAAAAAGTCCTGCGGGTATAAGCAACCCATTTGAAGTCAAAATAGGTGTGCACCAGGGGTCAGCACTGAGCCCCCTACTTTTCAATCTAGTCATCGAGTACATAACGCGTGACACACAGGACCCAACACCATAGTGTATGTTTGGATGACATCGCCTTAACTGCCACAAATGCCCTTCAACTACAGGCGCCGTTCAATAAATGGGATTTGGAACTAGAAAGACACGGATTACGCGTCAGTCGTACGAAGACAGAATACATGGAATGTGACTTTGCAATAAATAATGGAACTGCTGCAATAAATAATAATATCCATATGGACAACGTCCCGCTTCCACAAGTCACAAAATTCAAATATCACAATAGCAAAAGATGCATGTGTCGACGCAGATGTCACCCATCGTATAAACGCCGCCTGGCTTAAGTGGAGATCGCTGTCGGGAGTACTGTGCGACCCCATGATGCCTATTAGAACAAAAGGCAAAATCTATAAAACGGTAGTAAGACCTGCCATGCTGTATGGCACCGAACCGTTGGCACCACCAACAAGGCTCAAGAAAAAGGCCGCCTCCTACATGGTGGTCCAATGTACAAAGGGACTTGAAAGCTCAAAATCTGCCGAAAACGATAACCCAGGACAAAATGTCCTGGCGCCGCGCCACGAGGAGGCCCGACCCCAAATGAAAATGGGACAAGGGAGAGAGAGAGGAAAATAATATAAAGCGCGACCCTAAAACGTTCTAGACGTATGTTCGCTAAAGGCGTAGAAACAACCAATTAGGCTCTCAGTTCTCTAACTTCGCTGCACAGCTTACAAAAAAAGGGGTAGTTCATCACTTTGCAAAGTTTTTTGGTTCTATCTTTCTCCCGGAGTTGTCGATTCTGGATGCAGAATTTGGCAGAGGAGAACGCGGCATGCTATGGTGATGATGTTCGAGTAAGGGTCGATGTCATAACCCCTGACAAGTTACGATGCGCAGCAAAACATCTCAAGACATCCATGGTTTCTGGCCCGGACGGTTTGCCTTCTTTTTTGGTTAAGGATTGTATCTCTGCCTTAGAATGCACCCTACTTCACATTTATGACTTATCTTTGCAAAGTGATGTTTTTCCTAGATCATGGAAAGTATCCAGAACCAGACCGTAGGATTTTACATGTTTCAGACCAATAGCTGTGATGTCTAATTTCGGTAAATTATTTGAAAAAGTCAATCAATTATTTATCCCCCAAGTCAGTGCGAGATTGGTAGACACCCAACATGGTTTTCGGAGTGGTAGTTCCACGTCGACTAACCTGGTGTGTATGGTGGATGATATCGCATCTGAAATGGACAAGGGGCGGCACATTGATGTGGTATACTTCGACCTAAAGAGGGCGTTCGATCTGATGGACAATGACATCTTATTACATACTTCTTTAATATTTAAGGTTGACAGAGGAAATGGAAATACTGACGTTGTAAATAGTACTGTAGGCGGGGGAGATATACTTACATACCTCTCACTCGCACACTCCTCACGTTCCGTTTCCCACAGTACTCTCTCTAAAGTATTGCATTGGTTCACTATAAATAATTTATCTTTAAATTCACGTAAAACTAAATGTATTAAAATCTCATTGCCAAATGTAAGAAAAGTGGATACCATAGTGGAAATGAATAATGAAATTGTTGAATTCATCGACTTTACTAAATTTTTTGGTATAACACTAGATTCTAGATTGCAGTGGGATCCACATTTTGAGTCCTTGGCTAACAGACTTAGTTCTGCAGCATATGCAGTTAAAAAAATAAGACAACTTACTGATGTTGAAACGGCAAGATTGATTTACTTTAGTTATTTTCATAGTGTCATGTCATATGGAATACTACTGTGGGGATCGGCTGCTAGTATTGAAACTATTTTTGTACTTCAAAAAAGAGCGGTTCGCGCTATTTATAATTTACGAGCAAGAGATTCTTTAAGGGACTTATTTAGAGAAATTAATATATTGACCTTAGCAGGACAGTACATTTATGAAAATTTGATTTATGTCTATAAAAATTATAATAAATTTGAAACCCATTTCCAAATTCACCATCTAAACACAAGATTCAAAAATAAACTTGCCGTTCCAACATTCAGGCTTCAAAAAACTAGAGGCTCGTTTATGGGGAAATGTATAACCTTTTATAATAAGCTTCCACAAAATGTTACCGACTTGCCTTTTCATAAGTTTAAAGCGCATGTAAAAAAGACTCTTATGAGTAAAGGATATTATAAAGTCAACGATTATTTGAATGATGCCAATGCCTGGTGTTAATTTTTCAGATAATGAATCGTGTTGTTATGTATAACTATTTGTTTAAACAAATATTATTTTTGGTAATAAGTAGTAAGAAGAGAACTAACACATCTAATCTTGTAATGGAAGTTGAGCTCAAACTTCTGCTGTGAGGTCAGCTTCCAATTGACGACTCTGTAACAATACAGGGAGAAAAAAATAGCCCTTGCTGGTTTTCTTGCTGGTTCTTTCCAGTACAAGGTCTCCCGCCGTAGACTTGTGAACCAATGGCGTCGCTGCCTTGACGTTTAAAAGAGATTGTAACAATCCAATTTGAATAAAAGATATTGAATTTGAATTTATTGCGTAAGCTTTCTTGTATGGTTTTGCGCCTAAATTATTATCGTTTTTTGCCCTTTATCTTAGGGATCGAAAGCAATATGTCGAACTATTTAGTTTCCAATCCACAGATACACGCTCTAGTGTGAGACAGGTTGAGAGAGTTGGTCCCAATGTGCTCCATTGGGACCAAGTCTCTTCTCCATAAAAGTTGTATCTTCAGCGAAGTGTTTGCGGATGATTTAAAACTGTTTTATCCTGTGGCGGATCTAGTTTTTTTTTATTGCTTTAGAAGGCAGACGAGCAAACGGCCCACCTGATGGTAAGTGGTAACCGCCGCCCATGGACTTTGCCAATATCAGGGACATAGCCAAGCCGCTGCCTATTTTGAATACAATACTCTTCTTAAACCTCGCTTGAAAATAGACATGTTATAGCGCTCGGGAAACACAGCAGCAGGAAGTTCATTCCAGAGTCGGACCGTACGTGGTAAAAAAGAGCGCTGAAAGCGCACCATGCTAGACGATATTGCTTCCAGGTAGTAAGTATGAACTGTACTACGGTGCCGAGTGGTACGGTGATAAAAAGGTGACGTTGGCACCAAGTCGAACAGTTCCTCGGAGCACTCACCGTTGAAAATTCGATAGAAGACACAGAGAGATCCGAAGTCCCTCCGTGACTCCAGCGACTCTAACGAGTCCAGCAGATCAGAATCACCGATGATTCGAGCCGCCCGTCTTTGTAGGGAGTCAAATGGTTCATGTTGGTATTTTGGGGCTCCTGCCCAGAGATGTGAACAGTACTCCACGTGCGGACGAACTTGAGCTTTGTAAAGCACAAGACGTTGATGTGGCGTGAAGTACCGCTTTGCACTGTTCAGGACGCCCAGCTTTTTGCTAGCTAGTTTAGCCTTGCTTTCCAAATGACTCCCGAACTGGACTTTGCTAGAGATTTGAATGGGTGCTCCTTGGAACTGAGGCGCTATAGAAAAGGGGACCTTCTTGGCAGTGAAAGCGCAAAAGGATATAGACGCAGTTGTAAGATGGATATCTGAAAACTGACATTAAAATCTTCTAAGTGTAATATTATAACATTCTTTCGCTCGCGTCAACCAATCCTGTCTGACTACAATATGGCAGGAGTATCCCTCAATAGAGTAGCAGAAGTTCGTGATCTTGGGATAAAGCTTGATCAGAAATTAACCTTCACTAGTCACATTATTGATATAGTAAAACAAGCCAGCAAGACCTTGGGTTTTATTATGCGCACAGCCTTACAGTTTCGTGACCCCAGAATAGCTATATTACTATATAGCGCTTACGTTCGCAGCAAGTTGGAGTATTGCTCAATAGTCTGGGATCCAAGCACAGCAAAGCATGCATTCCTAATAGAAAAAATTAATAAAAAGTTTGCAAGAAGTTGGAATAAACAAAATATTATTTATTAATTTATTCATTAAATTATCTATTTTTTATGAATCAATTATTTATCACAAGCTTTAGTGAATCAGTATTAAAAATATTAAGAATAATTATATGATTATTTTAATGCTATCAACTAAAACAAAATGAATGCTTACCTCCAGGCTTAGTGTAATATTTGGGATTGTACTCCTTTAAAACATTTAAAAGGTGCAAAATCTTTGGAGAGGAATGTTTAACAATCTTTTCATATCCGGAGTCTGCTTCCATCGAATCAAGTAGCACCATTCGGGCTCTGCAAAAATACAATTTCTCAAATATGAGTAGGTAAAATACGTTATACTGCGATTTTTTAAAGCGAGACAGTACTGTGTCCATATAAATCATTATAGTCACAAATCAATTGCGTACTACAACTCCATAGTGGCAGTGGTAGCTGAGCGTGGTTGTTCCTTGCCCCTCTTCCATCATGTCTGCGTCGAAACGCGATGCAGTATCGATATAAGGGTACGTGTGCATCGTTTCTCACGCGCAACTGCATCGATGCTGTATCGCGACTGTATCGTTTCAAAATGTTGCAATGTATAAGCACCTTAATCATAGTTTTTAAGCAGGTTGAAACACAAACAAAGGGATTGATGATTTGGTACCAGACTAATCTTTTCGAGACATTACAGCTAGTAAACTAGCTGTCCCTTTTTTGTACACCTACATAATATACATAATTCTACCATGTTTGATAAATATATTGTATTACTTACTCAAGAGAGTGGGTGATCGCAATTTTATACAAGAGTTCTTCCTCTTTTAATACACATTTTCGCTTTAGTCTTTCCAAGAGAATAATATATGCTAAAATTGTCAATGAACCACCATACGCTCCCATTTCATTTATGCCCGAAATCATACCAAGAACCATATTACCGACAGACTTTGTAATCTGAAAAATTAAAATCATAGATTTAGTTTCTAGGTATCTTTACTATGAAGCGTTTTCAAGTGGTCCTTGACAACGCAAACATGTGTGTTTCGCTGTGTCTTCGAAAGTCATGAACGTAAAGATTCAGTTCATTTTAGAATATTAACTCTGCTGTTACTGTAAAAAAATGTTAAATCTTCAAATAAGTAGTAAAAATGCAAAAGTAGTTAGCAAGTAGTAGCAACTGTAAGTGTAAGTATTTGCAAAATCAAAATCTGAGTTCCAAAAGACAGGCTATGATGCCGTGTTTGGGGCTCGCTGATCACTCATATTCTGTTGTCTTCCCGTTTGCTTTGTTATTTATTTTGGATTAATATTGTATAATAGAATATTTAGATTTCAGCCGTAGCTCGACCCACTGTGAGATTACCCCTTCGAATTACACGTGTTTGCAGTGTGCATCTATCCTACATTTCCCTAACATTTTCAACGACGGTATGTAAGCAGGTACGGGTGCCATCGCCGACTAGCTTTTCTCTTCAGTACTTTTCTCACACGCCGGCTAGAATGGCAAATTTAGTGGGTCGAGCTACGGCTGAAACTTAAATATTCGTTTTCTACCCTGTGGGGGGAAAACGGTTCTATTTAGGTGTTCGAGCCTTCGCTCGACCCACTGTGAGATGTTTTTACAATCTGCCGGCGATGGCTAGACGTACTGTGAAATTTTACAAATCGTTTTTCAATAATAAATATAGTAGTGTCTTTACAAAGAAAATTATTTTACTAATAATTTTGACGAACAATTAAATCGGAATAAGCGGTTGAGTTAGCTATAAATAGAGCTTGACGTTTGCCAATAGTCCACACACTTTTGCCCATATGTGTACCTTGAGGTACATGTGTACCAAAATGTAGAAAAAGAAATTCTAGGATTCCGAAAAACACCTATCATTTCCTTTATTTATTAAGATAAAACTAAGTATTAATATAAATAAAAGTGTAAATTACTCGATAATTATCGTTATCATATTGTAACATTGTAACAGCGTTTAGTTTTAACTTCTGCAAAAGCTGCAGTGTTTACAAAATATTTTATTTTTAGTTGATTTTTGCTTTAGTAGGATATACCAAAAAACATAACACAATGGGATTTCACAAACAAAAGAGTTAGGTATAGGTACTATCGAGGACACTGGCACCTTACTACCTTACCAGTCCTACGTCGAAAGTCGCTTGCACACTGCACGATGACAATCGCATCAGACCACGCCCCGCTCCATTCATTCACCAATAGTAAAGCGTAAAGCAGACTGACACCAAGAGCGATTTCAATGAAACCAGATGTCTGTCTATGATTGGCCGTAGTAAATCGCAGTAAAAATACGTAGCCAATCAGGGATAGGTATGGCTAGTGTGGGCGTGTCATGTCTGTCTATGATTGGCCGTAGTAAATAATAGTAAAAATACGTAGCCAATCAGGGATAGGTATGGGTCGTGTGGGCGTGTCCGATGCGATCCGCTTTCGAACGAATATTTCTACAAAGTGGTAAGGCACGAGAGACCTCGATAGTACCTAGTGAATGGATAATTCAAAAG
The DNA here is from genome assembly GCA_963935595.1 of Schoenobius gigantellus. Lineage (NCBI taxonomy): Eukaryota > Metazoa > Arthropoda > Insecta > Lepidoptera > Crambidae > Schoenobius > Schoenobius gigantellus. Next base: position 21,491,358 of record OZ012553.1, on the reverse strand, counting down.
GGACTTCAAGTTAGTAAGAAACGACTTTAGTCACAATGCCGCTACCTATCTAACGATGGACTTTAGGATTGTAGGGACTATAATAAACGCTTTTCATGTTTCCATCACAGACCGCCCAGCTAAAACAGAAAAAGAGCATTTTTTTATAATTATTGATGAAGTATATTATTGTGTTGTATGTGATACACTCTGCAATGTTTTAGTCTTCTACGAATTATTCGGTTAAGGACAGATTCTTGATACGGCAGATTCACTTATAAGATGCTTCCGAGCCGAGTTCCATTTAAACCAGAGAATAAAGTAAGATTCTGGTACCTGTTTTGTAAGAGCTCTCAGGTAGGGTAGTACCACGGTATAATACCATGTGTATCCACCGTACAAAGTGCATATCAGCATTTTCATTTACCTATTAAGAAATTTGTAACTTGTTTACGTAAACTCGCGCCCATGACTAACAATAACATAAATGTTTAACATAAATATAAATGTTTATTCATCAAAAATACTAATTTTAGGCGATTAACACACTGTCACGCACCACGCTGCATGTTGCGTGTCGACGCACCTAAACTGAAAAAATATTATTTTAGCAGAGTACCTTTTTGGCTCGGTTACAATCACATCGGTAAATTTTAACTAAGACTTAACTAAAAATCTCTAACTGAACTTGGTATAAAGCAGACCTGTGTGTATTGCTAAATATTCTTGTCTAATAACAAAAAAAACATTAATTATTCACAAATACCTTAATTGGTAAATTTTAACACTTTCAAACATGATCCAAAACTATTAAGTGATTTTGTCAACACTTAACAAGTATGCTGTTGTTTCTAACAAAGTTATTTCAATTGGTTGATTTTACACACATTTTTATTGAACTTATTTGATTCCAACCTAATTGTTTATTGATTTTAATCGAGTAATTTTTGGTTGATTTTAAGACATCAACTGATCTATTGATATATAAGATGAATTCATTAATTCGAGTCACGTTACTTATTTCCTTTTAAATGAGTAAAATATAATCGGTTAGTTATAGCAAACTACATTATTGCTAAACTATGTAACAACCGAGTTACGTAATTGGGAATAACCTTTAGAGAAATCAAAAAGAGGAATAACCGCTCTGCTCAGCTAAAACAACAACACAACCACGGTAAATCGATCTCGCACCCACTCATAACCAGAAACTCACTCGCGCTAGTCACTAGTTGAGTGAAATCTAATTAGTATGTAAGGAAAGTTTTGTGAAAGAAGATCTGTAAACATCAACATTAATCTGAGTCATTGCTGCATTACACGAAATTGGAACATCGTGCCGTCATAACATTCCTCGTAAAAAAGGGAAAAACGGCAAAGGAGATTTTTGAAGAAAAGTCTGCAGTCCACAGTCAAACCCCCCCCCCCCCCCCCCCGCACCGCACCGCCGTCACAGACGAACACATCGTCAAAGTGAAAAAAATTGTACTGGAGGACCGTCGAATAAAAATGTGGTAAGGAACGAATTGGAGATATCTTACAGAATCCTTTGCACATGAATAAAATTAGAGCCGCTCGATAAACAGCGTCGAGTTGAAACTTCTATGGAGTGTATCGACTTGTGCAATGACAATTTGGACGAAATTTGTAACCGTATTGTCACCGTGGATGAAACGTGGATTCGACAATATGATCCAGAATCTAAACAAGAATCAATGCAGTGGATTGAAAAGGGAGAGAAGCCGCCAAAGAAGTTTAAGGTCGAAAAGTCGACTTCGAAACTCACGGCCACTATTTTTTGGGATTCGGAAGGAATTTTCATCATCACAGCTCATATACGTACCCACCGAGGGGTTCAAGCCTACCCTATGTTAGGGTGATTAGGCCTTAGTCAACCACGCTGGCCCAGTGCGGATTGGTTGACTACACATACATCATTGAATTTCTTCGCAGATGTATGCAGGTTGCCTCACGATGTTTTCCTTCACCGTAGGAGCGTCAGACAAATGTACATATGAAATTCGAAACGAAAACACATTGGTACATGGCGGGTCTCGAACCCCGACCCCCCGATTGGAAGGCAAGTGCCGAGTCCACAGCGCCACCGACGCTCCGACGAAGGAATTTTACTCATTGACTATTTACCAAAAAAACTACAATGAACGCCGCGTATTATGCAGCACTTATAAAAAAAGTACGCAATCTTATTGTGGAAAAAAGAAGAGGGAAAATTAGCAAAGGAATTCTGTTTTGGCAAGACAATGCGACAGTCCATACGGCGCGAATTGGGAGGCAAGCCCTTCGAGAAACTGGCTTTGATGAAGTGAATCACCCATCCTGCAGTCCAGAACTAACTCCCAGCGACTTCTTTCTCTTTAAAAATTTTAAAATAGACCTTCGGGGAAGAAAATTTGGGGATGATGAAGAAATGATTCATATTATTTTTTTAGAGGGATACAAGCAAATTGGCTGAGAAAACCGAGTAGCTTTGCAGCAGTTACCGAGTGAACTGGTTGTAGCAATCCAATAAATTGTTTGAGAAAACCGAGTAAGTTAATTTGCAGCAGTTACCTAGTGAACCGTAGTAACTCAATAAAATGGCTGAGAAAACCGAGTAACTCTGCAGCCGTTACCGAGTGAACCGGTTGTAGCAACCCAATAAATTGTTTGAGAAAACCGAGTAACTTTGCAGCTGTGACCGAGTGAACCGGTTGTAGTAACCTAAATGCAGTCGATTTTACTTTGTTGTTACTAATGAATGCTACTATGTTATCAATAACGAAGTGTTATTAACAAATTGTAACGGTTAATACTTATCAAGTAATGATAACAAAGTTGACATATTTGATTTTAGCTACAAACTTTGCAGGCGTTATATTGACAAACATGCTGGGTTATTTTCAACAGTATTTTATTTATTTTTAACCCTTACGTTTTTTCAGTGTACGCGCGTACTAACGGGCGGGTTTTTTACGCACTTACGCGCTTAGTTGCGTTTTGTGGATTCACGGCGGCTCTGATTTATTTCATTCAAAACTGTTCGCTAGTGCAGTGCAAAGCCTCGCATCAGTTTTGATATTAAAAATGGATATTAGTGTGAAACTCATTTAGGATGCTGCAGTTATTTATAATAACTGTTTGGTTTTTATACAGTCAAATTAATAGAAATCGTGCCTGTATAAGATACTGGGTACATCCTTATTTACAAACAAGATCGTTGAATGGATAATTTTTTCAAAATTACTGGGTCTTGAGAAAATATGAAGAGAAATTTTTCAACTACACGCGTTTGTCAACTGCATCTTTTGATTATTTGCAAACCAAAATTCGAACAGACATTACTGGAATAGATACACATTTTCGACTTTGTATTACGCCTGAGGAGAAACTTTGGGTAGCATTGAGGTGAGTAAACAATTTCAATATTAAGAAATACATAATTATTTAGTTATATCGATATACCTAATTATACTTAAACCAAAACAAGGTTAATTTTTTAATTACCAAAAAAAAATTGTGTGCTTGTTCAGACAAGCAAACTGAACAACTTTCACTATGGGACCAACTTTGAAATCGCAAAAAAATCTGCTGTTCTATACATCTAGGTTCAGTGAATGTTGAACATTTGTATGGAACAGCTCATTTTTTTTGCGTTTTAAAAGTTGGTCCCATAGTGAAAGTTGTTCAGTTTGCTTGTCTGAACAGGCACACAAAATTTTAAATTTTGATTTTTTGTAGAACTTGTGTTTGATATTTATAGAAAGTAGTATGTTAATAACCATTATTTATCAGCAGTAAACCAGAAATTATTGTAATCCTGGCTAAAACTGAAAAATATCATAACTTTATTTATTTCCACTTAACAGACCGTAGCATTTAGATCTTTCGCACACTAGCCATTATTATTGGATAGAATATCGTACGCTACGCGAGAAGATATCATACTATTGATCGCATAAATAAAATAAATACTGAAAAATATATTTTTCAGTACTCATACTCCGAAAGTAGGTCTGAAGTTGCCTGAGGAGCGGGTTGAAAGTAATTCTTTTCAGCCCTAAGGAGAATCACTTTCAACTGACAGCTGCTGTCAAATTTTAAAAAAGAAACTAGTTATTTTTTCACATTTTTATTAAACCATGTTCCGACTTTCTATACAGCCACTCAGTTACAGTGCGGTGTAAAATTGAAATAACATAATGTTAAGTATTTAAAGAATATATTTTTAATAGACTTTATTATAATTTATTTTCAACTATTTCCTTAAAATAACATAGATTTGAGAAAAATATTTACCATTTTTTAAATTATGAAAATGAAAAATAATGGCTAAATAGCTGGCCGGCCACAGAAAAAAAAACCAAAATAAGCGGGAAAGGTGCGGGAAAGCGGCAATGCGATCTTCATTTGTTTTTTCCATTTGTAGAGTTTTCTTATTACTTCCGTATAGCAGAGATTTGTATTAACTGTTAATTATATGTGTATAACATTGTGTTAATAATTATCACAGTGAGTTTATCTGATTCAGGTATGTAGTTAACGCCTGATTTAATAAGAGAAAGCGGGCTAAAGCAGAAGTTGTTGATTTATGTAAAATAAAATTTACACGTTTATTCTTTAGCAAATTCATTGTTTTGTTTTTACTTTCTTTGTATTCGTAATGAAAAGCACAGTGTCTACCTCGGGTTAAAGACTTATTTAGTCCCTCGAATTATTGGTGCCCTCGCTACGCTCGGGCGCCAAACACCGTCTCGGGACTAAATAAGTTGCTTTCACCCCTGGGGTAACAATGTACTATTTCAAAAGTGTTGTTTGATACAAATCTGTTTGAATATAAGTTAGCTAAAATAATAAAATAATTAATTTGCTAATCATTTTCCTTGTAGCATTGTGTTCACTGGTAATGAACATTGTCCTTTACAGTCGGAAATCTCGTCGCGTCGACAGCTAGTAAGTGTATAGCAAAAAAAAATATGGCAAGATGTAGCTAACAGTTGGGCTATAGAATTATTACCATTTAATCATACTGAAAATACCTTTTTGGGATCAGTTGTTATATCATGCTGCCCGCGGTTCAGTTTAATCAGGCTTTCCTTTTGAGCATTCGGCAATATCATAGACGTAATTAGCACTTGTAATTCTTGCAACAGCTCAATAGCTTCATTAGTCGCCGACGTCGGTGTGTGAGGTGCATAAAACTGAACCAACTCAAGGGGGTTTGTGGAATAGCTGAAAGGATACATTTAGCCAAGTTCAATAGAATATGTAAAATAACAGTAAAGAACACAACATGTATACTTAAATATTATTGCTGTCTTAATTGGATGCTGTTTAGTGATCAATGAATTATTTATATATTTAGATTCTCAAACATAAATGAAATCAAGTTTGTTTTATTTGTGAATTTTTAATTCTGAATCGGAAAATATTTCTTTGCCAAATGAAAACACTATTTTTAATTGGTATTAAAAGTGATATACCTTTTTGATGTTTGTTTGTGCGACTTGACGTTTTTGTCTTGATTGAAAGAATGTAATAAAAACACTATTAATGAATTCACAATTAGGATTTGCGATACGTTTTGATTAAACAAACCTCGATACTATCCACATAGAAAACTAAAAACAGTGTGTAAGTACTGTATGCACTAATAGAACTCACTTTAGTACTTGTCCTAAGTCGTCGACGGTAGCGATAGTAGCGTGGAAAGTAGTCTCCAACTCGCGCAGCGTTTGTTCCACTTTAATCATTGTAACATTAGAATTCAGCAAAGTTGCAGTCAATCCTTAAAAAGATTCATTCAATCAGGAACTAAACCAACATGTGTGAATTAATGTATCCTAATAAAAAAATATCATACAGTCCTTTATCTTAATCACAAGATAACATTTTGTAAGACTTGTAGATTACCCTTAATATTTTTGTTGTTTTTTGGTATTTTAGATATAAGATATTTTTATGTAACACGACATTTGAATGGCTGACGACCTATACAAAGTGTTAATTGCGCAAAATCTGAATATAGTTTGTTAAGAATCGAGAGTAGAAGCGACTCCAGTAAAAAAATATGGGTCAATATTTTATGCAAAATGTAATTTTTAGCTACGCCGCTACATTTGCTGGTTGCATACCTACCTTCTCTATGCAGTTAAAGCCGCGGGACGATAGTAATTTATCTACACTAATATTATAAAGGTTTGACACGGTTAGCGCAGAGGTCCAGCGATCGCCTACTGCGCAACAGGTCGCGGGTTCGATTCCCGCACGGGACAGATGTTTTGTATGGCCTACAGAAATTTGTTCCGGTCTGGGCGTATGTGCATGTGATATTCTATGTTTGTAACTGCACCCACTACACAGGAGAAAATCCTAGTGAGGGCGACGTTTTAAAAAAAAAAAAGAGGAAAACTTTGTTTGTTTGGTTGTAATGAATAGGCTCAAAAACTACTGGACCGTTTTTAAAAATTCTTTCACCATTCGAAAGCTACATTACCCACGAGTAACATAGGCTAAATTTTATTTTGGAAAAAAATAGGGTTCCGTAAGTTATTTAAGTTTTTCGGACACAAGGTGTAAAAAATCAACCAGAAAAGTAACTTATTTTGCGTACGCTGCCTAAACTATAAAAGATAGAACCATAAATGTTCTAATTAATTGTAGATCTTATGAATATCTACAAAAAAGTCCACGACACACTATACCTATCTATGTCGAGTGAGGCACAGCAACCATTTTTTTATTTAAAAATCTTGAATTTTTTTTGACTACATTTAAACGCATTTATTTTTCTCACGCTATTAATCCTTATCAAAATAAATTATTTCATCACTAAGTACAGTTTATGTAAATAATTTTTTGGGCTTTGAATGATTTAAATTGGACGTTTGGTTTTGAAGTTATGGCGAAATTAAAATATTACGATTTCTGTTGCGAAGTGAGCGTCACCAAGGCGGGGGTGCGCGTGCGGGAGGTTATGGAATAAAATGGAGGAAAAAATTAAACACTGTGTTAAGCATTTCGATGGCGAAACGTAGTTCGCGGGCACAGCTAGTAATAAATAATTATATTTACACTTTTAAACTTTCGCGTTGCATTTTAAATAACTAAAACTTTCACGGGATTAAAACGCGTTTGGTACCTTATTTTGGTCAAAACCGCCAGTCTAATAAATCGGCGATTGCGGAGCATCTTTTAGAAAAAGGCGCAAATCACTGGATTGAATATTACCGCACGCAAGTCCTCTCCGCTGATCGTCACTTTTATTCAAGAGTAGTACGAGAAGCGATTGAAATGAAAAAAAAAACAAATAATTTCAATCGGGAAGATGGATTTAAACTGTCAACAGCGTGGAATCCGGTGTTTGCCAACACAAAATCTCCTTTTAATTCGCAGTCGGTTAACCTTCAGAATAAGGCTATCGTACGGAATAGGGACACTGTTAGTGTTATGTGCGGGGGTAACTGGAGAAATAGTGTGACGGTGGAGGAAGATTCTTCATCGGACACTGAGGCGTAACATCGTTGCTACAGTCAGCCCGTGACCACAGCCGGTGAAACCTGGCCGAAACGTCGGAGCCAAAATAAGGTACCAAACGCGTTTTAATCCCGTAAAAGTTTTAATAATTATATTTGTTTATTTATAGTACATTACGATATAAGTGAGATATGGTGGCTATTATACGTATAACTCATGAGGCGGAATTACAGCCCGCGCCGAAAACGACGGCGTAATAAGGCCGAGTGTGTGTATAAACCAATATACGCACGTATAACGTACGACGTTTTTCAAAACATTTGTAAGGAAACAGAATAAAAAATCATGAAATAATTTTACTTATTGCAAAAGCAAAAATACAAATTATCAAAGGAATACATAACAGCTTGCCTATAATTATTTCCGATTTCAATTTTGTTTGATTTGCAAATTTAAACGCTGTTCTTTAAATATAACATCTCGATTCGTCCACAATAAACAGAATTCAGAAGAAACTTACCAAGAACTCTGGGTTGATTATTTGGGTAGCAATTATCGAAATGTCTCATGATCACCCTCATTGGATGATCTACAACGGCATGGTGACACTCGTCAAAGATTAATAGATTAATATCTTCAAGTTTTATGTATGCATGAGTGAGCATATCACATAATATCTGGCTAGTCATCACCACTACCTGAAAACGGCAAACTGTTGTTATTCATTTGCATACTCCACAGCTCGCGTATTCGATAGTTTACATGTGACGGTTGAGGTATCAACCACAGAGGCGCGTTCAGCGCCTCTGGGTGTAGTTGTCCGGTTGTTTTTTAACTCGCTCAGAGGTGTTGAACGGATTGCAGCAACCAAATCTTTTATCTCCCTCTTTCACATGGTTTTTTATTTCTCTCTCTTTCTAGTAGATGACATTATAGAATATGGCCGCCAATATCATCCAATCACGTAAGAGTATTTCAGTAATAAACGTCAGAGCGTTTTACAACCATCAAATTCGATGGTTGTTCGGTTGTAACTCGCGCCGACACTCTAAGGTCTTGAACGGGCGGTTGTTTCACCCGGTTGTCACGCTCGAAGGCATTGAACGGGGTTAGGGCGAAAAGTTGTACTTCGCGCGAAGGCCCTGAACGCGCCTCTGATATGAGGCAACGCGCGATGGTTTGATACAGCGACTTAAGTGCGCAGTGTAACACCGTTTTTTCTTAAAATTTCATAAAACACTAATTTTGCAAAAACACTTTGGTTTCACTGTAGTTTTAACACAAATTTCACAACTAAAATCATAATTACAATAACTTTGTCAATTAATTTCACAATATCAATGTCAAGTGTCAACGTCAACGTCGTTTCACGTCACTTCAGTGACATTTGCAATTATCTTTGGTCATTATTCAATTTTTGCATAAACAAAATAAATCTCGCGTTTATCCTGGCCTTATTTACAAAGATAGTTTTTTTTCGCCCAAAATCCCGTGCTCCCCTTTAGGTGGGTTGATTTTCTCAAAATTCGGAATTTAAAATTTGGACCGTTTGTTTTGATCATTTTTTGGAGACTAAGAGGAATATTATAATAAAATACACTTACAGCCTTACAAATAAACGTGGCATAAAGTTAAACTCGAGAATAAATTAAGAATAAGCAAAATGTCTACAAATAAACCAAGAATAACTTATACTGAGTATAACATTGACATTTCTATTGATACAAACGTTATTCCGAAGTTATACCAGCCCGCACCCTTGTATAAACCTAGTATAACTCGATTTGTACTTGTTTGCTATGGTCATTTGAGGTTATAATATTTAAATATAGTTAATGAATACACTAAAGTAGTCTTTATTCACTGTTAAAAATTAACAAAGTTCAAATGAGATCAATCATCATCATCGTTTCAGCCAAGAGACGCCCACTGATGGTCATAGCCGTCCCCCAAGGATCTCCACACCGATCGCTCCTGCGCCTCCCGCATCCAGCGGCTTCCCGCGACCTTCATCAGGTCGTCGGTCCACCTTTTGGGGGGCTTACCAACGCGGCGTCTCTTACGGATCTCATCATTACTGATGTATTCACGTAAAGGAACTCCGAGCATAGCCATCTCCACCCCCCACCCCTCCTCACCCAAATTAATGAGATCAATACAGTTAAGGATTTCGTCGGAGCTGATAAGAGCTCGGTGGTCGAAGTGGTCAAAGCGTCAATACGGTACGTTGGAGACACGGGTTCGATCCCCGCCCGAGACGAAATTTATTTAATGATTTATTCAGCATTTTTGGAAAAAAAATCAAAGTTCTTTATCGAAATTTAACTATATTCAAATTAATATAATTATTTACACAAAAGTATTACCAAATATACTAATATAGAAATGAAACCAATCAACAAAACGGTCGCCCGGTCGAAAAACTGACAGCTTTCACAGATAATATGTTACTTTTTTGTACATTTCTCTTTGATTGCGCTGTTGCCATATTGTGCATTTTGATAGATCGGAAGAATAGCTATACCGAAGATAAACCTCGTTTATTTGTCAAAAAATATTCTAGCGTTATTCTCGTTTTATACTAAGTATAACTATACCTAGTATAAGGGTGGAATAAATGTGGTATAACTCATTTTTATTTGTAAGACTGTTAAAGTTATAGATCATATAATTATTAGTTTCGTCGTATAGAATTTGGAAAGCATTCAGTTGGTTTATGGTTAATTTTTCATTACGTTTTGTTTTTCAACCAAACTTATAACTTTAGCTGGAAATACTTATTGCATATTGTAGAATTTCGAAAGATCCGTATGACTTGACACATCTTGAAGCAAGTTAAGAGTCTTACGAGTCTGAATTTGGTTTTAGGAGAGGTTCCGTCGCCAATACGGCGCTTAACATTCGGCAAACGGACCTCGGCTCCGTCGCTTCCACATAAACGCAAATCTGTGCGCAAGTGGAGCGCGCCCATATATCACCTTGGTTTTTGAACGCGCCTAAGCTATGATATTATCTCTATGTGGATCTTAATCTGTGCTCAGAACGTATCGACCGAAGGAATTTGTTATTGATTTGCTTGCGAATTATCTTAATTTTTGCGAATAAAATCCATAGGTATTTCTCCCGTTTCCGTGTGAATTTAATTTGAAAAGCTACAGTGAGACTTCAAAAGTCAGTTATTTTTGTTTTCAGCTCGTTCGAAGAGTAAAAGCTCAATCATATTTTTAATCGCCGGCGCGCGATTCATTAAATTAATTGGAAAAATAAATTTTATCAATAGATAATACTCCGCCCACAATAAGGTATCTAATTAACTTATTATATTTCATGATTTAAAACAGATTTTGTTAATTTTATTTTTATTAGTGGGTAAATTGATTATTAAATCAAACATATTACATTTCCAAAATTCGCCTTTTTCATCCCCTATTTTATTAAAAAACCTGATAGTGAGCGGTATATATTGAGTAACACTTGCGAATTTCATGTTAAATTCTAAATTTTCACTATATTAAGTTTCACATCATTCTTTGGCAAATAACTCACAAATTAAGCTGTTTTCTTTTTATTAATAGCAATAATTATACACAAAATAGGGGCTCTCCTCTCCATATGCCCTTTTTATTAACTAACAAATAAGAAACTTTGACAATACATTGAAAATTATGTTGGAAATTAACTTGCAATGTTTATTACATGAAATTCAAATGTATTGACTGGGATTCCTTCAGAACTCAGTGTTAGACCCACTGACCCTAAGACCATAGGCATATTTAATTATACTTTTAACATAACACTGTGCTATGAATCTCCAGGGCAGTTCCCGGAGGCCGTAGGGCTCCGCTGCTTAGCTAGACAAACCAACCTAATATCAAGGAGGAATTCTGTGGAATTACACAAGTAAGAAATATATATATAGACAGAATAAGTTAAGAAACTGGAATATTATATCTCTGACCCGTGATCGCAAGAACTTACAATCGAAGGTATTGTGGGAAAAAAATGATGATTGTGGGAAAAAAATTATGCGACTTTGAATTACGGACAATATAATTATGTCACGAAATAGAGAACATCAGGCGCAGCACGGGCTGCCGAGAAATTTGTGATAAGACTCAGTGACACATATCCCTTGAGGAGCGTCAAGAAATTTTATCATGTCAGTCAAACTAAGGCTGCGTTCCGAAAATCAATAAGAGTCACTATTAGCGCGCTCAAACGCGTCCCGAAATGTCGTGTGCGCGTTAATGTTAGCTGGCATGAAGAGCCACATGACGTCATTGTTAACGTCATATAGAACTTACGGCGCTAATGCTCTGGAGTGAAATCACTATGTGAACTGTGAGTCTTGACGTTCGATAATTGTGTTTTCGGTTCAAAATGAATGTACCTATTCTTCCGGACCGAAATCGTAAGCAAGCTGATAGCATTTTCAGTGTTCTCTTTAATTTTGACAGGGCGATTATAATCGTTAGCACTGTGAGCGCTGTTATCGGACCGCAGCCTCAATACGCGCCGCCCGCCGCCGTGCTACTCTTTAAGACATAGACATTATGTCACTGAAATTGTGAGATAACGTGTGACTAAAGTCCCGTCTTGGCAGCCCGTGCTACGCCTGCTGCCCTCGTACCTCATATGTCCCACCAACGCCCATGCCCATATTCGGTTGTAATGGCCCAATGGCGAACCTCTGCTGCAAGAAACCTACCAAACTAACCTACCTACGGAAAATCACAATGTCAATGAGCTTTGAAAAGAAAAACCGACTGTTTTCCGCTTCGAAGAATGCATAGTCTCCGTCGCAAGAAACACTAACGGTGTTACTACAAAACGTTGTTAACAGTTGATTAAAGTTGGTAACAGTTTAACCTGACGCTGTCTATCTACCCTTATTAACACAAATGAAACAAAAGCTTTCATATTACAAAACATTGTCCAAAGTTGGTTTTCCTTTAAACCTAACGCTCTCTATAAGTGCATCAGGTTTAAACCAAGACTAGGTTTAAACCAGGTTTTGTATTTAACCCCTGACTAACTTTAGACCACGTTTTGTGGTAGGTAAGCCCGTAACATTCCGGTAGATATCTATTATGAGCTGTCAAAATAGATTATTGTTCATTTTTTGTTATGGAATAAAATAAAATATTGAAATATTTTAGCTTCTGTTACAAAATATATTTAAACATTGTAATTTAGAGTGACTGACCTTCTTTTTATTTTAAATGACTGATATCGTACAATCTAAACTTAGAAGTTTTAGCAAGTCTCTAAATATATTTGCGACAAACGTCATATAAATACGTGTTATGAGATAACTGATTCTCTTTCCAAAACTCGATAATGCACTATTTACTACCTAAATAAATTACTGTCGAAATTTTTTTAAGGGGCTTCCTCTAATTACCTACTGCTTGTTTACCAAATAATATTCCAAATAATAGGAATTAATCTAGGTTTATTAGTACTTTTTCAGACAGAGCCAAAATATACGCTAAAATATAGATTGTCATTTATTCGGAGCTGGAAGCTGTACTTTTTAATAATATATTGTTTGATACTTCAACACGGCAAAATTATTTTATTGAATTATTATTTATTTGATCATTACAAGTAAGTGTTCGGGATAAATTCAATCAAATAATAATAAAGAAGGGCAGACATTTCATTTTACTAATTAGATTTCTCTGTCCTTGTATCAAGTTAAAAATAATTAGATCTTGTCAAATAAATTATGTTCTGTTCCATTATTTCGAAAACGTGATTTTATATTTAAAGTGCCTAATTATATGGAGGAAAACATTAAATTAATTTTAATAAATTAAATTCAACGTTATTAAATAAATTAAATGAAATGTCAATGAATTAAATGGAATGTGAATAAATAAATGTATTATCAATGAATTAAATGACAAGTCAATTAATTAAAGGATTATGTCAACGGTTAAGAAATTAAATTGCACCAATTAACTTAAACTAGATTAATTCAAATCAAGTCATTCATATACATATAAGTTAAAATCAAATTATTAAATCATAATTATATTATAGTGAATGCTTACTTGATGTGCTGTTAATTCACTGTCCCATTTCTTTTTATCCCAAAAATCTATGTTGTCTTCACTAGTATATCCTGCAACACCATTTACGGGACAAAGTTTCTGAATTACTTTTTTCTGTAATAAAAAGAATCAACAATAAATTTTAAATCTCGCTGATTTAATAAATTTAAAACCTGTGAATTTGAAGCTTGTAATTGGCATTTAGATAACTAATTACGTCAACTATTTTGTAAATAATGCTGTAAGCTTTCCAAAGATAATAAAATAAAAATAAAATAAAATTTCTCGCGGCCCTCAGTCAGCGTTAAAATTTACTTATCATTGGCAGATTGACAGTTGATGGTTCTGTAATCTGTGGCTAGCTGATATCGTTTTTAAGTAGAAGTTAAAGTTTGAAAATAATAAGTAAAGCTTTGTGCAGTTGCAAAGTAAAGCAATTTCGCGTTGCAACGCCATTGTTTTTGTTGACCTTGACAAGGGACTCTTCTTTTCGTTTTTAACTGACAACCCGTTGAAAACTCCTGAATAGGGAACATGCAATATTTTTATTTTTGCGTTTATTGAATTCCATGTGGAATATGTGGATCACAAGTATGTTAAACATTAAAATGAAAAAATTATTGCAATAAAATGCAGTCTGAAACTAAGTTTCAAATTTCGCGCTTAAACGGGCCTACAGTTCTGATGACGTCACTTCTGTCTGTCACTCATTCGTCGCTAACATTCAATTCAAATATCACAGGGAAAGTTTCCATTAGTTTCGAATTAATTATTTTAAATGGGCTATCCATCAACATTTTATAATCAGAACAATGTTATTATTGCTCTGAAAAAAAGGCGTGTCGATTCATGTTTTATAACAATGTGTCCATCAACTTCAAAGTTCCTAAATAAATTGTTTTTAACTGGACCTTCTGATTTAAAGTTGAAAACAATGGCTGTAACACGATAACCCTCTTTTCGTACTTTATGCTCTAAAGGAAACACGAAAGCTTAACCGTGATTTAATACTTAATCTAGTAGTTTAGTTCCTTTCATTTCTACAATCGAAAACTCGGCACTTTCAACAAAAAAGTTACTACTATGTCGACATTAACTCTTCGTAGGTTTCTGGAGTTTATTAAAAAAAAAAATTTTACTTAAAAATGTAAATAATTTTCGTTAAAATAATGTTTACCTTTACATCTGACAGGACGTAAAACACGAGTGACGTCACTAGTTGTTGATTGGTAGATTAAGATGCGTTCCGTTCCGCGTATTTTTATTTCGCAATTATTCATGAAAAATAGTATTAATGAAAATAAAAACGTTGCCATCATTCATGTTTTACGTTTTCATAACATTTTAATCACAAATCGTTCATAAATATTACATTTGCTTTTTCTCTATTGCGAAAATCACTCGCTAGCGTTTCAAAACCAGTTAAACTTCTCTTTCTCGCAATATATTTATTTAATATTAGTTTATTTATATATTTTTCTTTATTCTTTTTTAAAAAACGTCGCCCCACACTAGGATTTTCTCCTGTGTCGTGGGTGCAGTTACAAACATAGAATATCACATGCACATACCGCCCAGCCGGAACAAATTTCTGTAGGCCATACAAAACATTTGTCCCGTACGGGAATCGAACCCGCGACCCGTTGCGCAGTAGGTGATCACTCGACCTCTGCGCTAACCGTGTCGTCGAACATTCATTTATCTTTATAATATCAATAATTGTTTATGGGTAGTATTAAACGAGTGAAAGTAAATGAAAATTTTAAGATACAAACATAATTAATTTGGGTTATTGTATTTAGTAATACAATACAGTGTGCGACTGACTGCGAATGACGATAAATGAACAGAACAGTAACTTATAAACATTCATTCGAGTTACTTCAAATACAAAATGAGAAACTTCATAATATTTGAGCGACCTAATATTTGTTTGAGTGACACTCAAACAAATATTATGTCCTGCATTTTGTCAGTATTTGGCAAATTATTTATTTATGTTGAGCGGCATTTTATCTTAAATGAGGTGTTTCGAATAGAAAAACCACATTGAAAAATACCATAATGAGCAGAGCACTTTGGCTCTAATTTATTTTAAATCATTGTAATTAATTTTTGAAAATTAATAACGAGAGGAGGATTGGAGCCACCCCCTGTACCACTCTCCCCCCTCTCGGCGATGCATAGTTTTCGAGATATTAATTTTTAACACTTTCACAATCCTAATCTCAAAAGTATGGGAAAAGGTTGGGTTGTGTATAAGTTAATCATGTTTGTGCCGCACCTTGAACCTATTTAAGAATTAAAACGTTAAAATTGGAAGATTTTAATAATATGATTTCAGTGGTATATGTTCCCATAGAATAGTAGGTACGACGCTGCGCTCGCTCCGCTACGCACGGTCATGTTCTGAACCTAACCTAACCGACAGTAGGCAATTTTGTCCCCTATTTTTTTTGTGAGCCCCCCTGTTCGGGGGCTGCGCCCCCCCGTCCCCCTGCTCTTTTTTATACCAAAAAATGCCGTCTCTGTATTTCTAGTCGTTCATATAGTAATTTAGTCGCACGTTTAAAATTTTAATATCCAAAATCGATTATTCTAAACACTTTTTGTAAGCTCATTCTGGATTTTATTATTAATTAATATTCGTCGTTAGTTTAGTTAATTTTTCGCTTACTCAAATTCATACCGCTCAAGTTATTAAAATAGTATTTCATCATCAGTCGCTACCTGTTTTTTTATTCGATCGGTTTATTATTCCCCATTGTTTATTTTATTTTTGTGTCTCCCATTATTAAAATGGAATCTCCTAAGCAATCACAGGTCGGCTGGTAGAGATTTCTTTTAGAGATAAGTCCACCTTTGCATCTTTATACTTGTATTTTGTATTAACTTGTGTTTCCTTGTTTTGCAATAATAAGTATATAATATCTATCTAGCCTCTTCTTTTCGCCGAGTGAAAACCTCACGGGATTTCGCACGGCCCCTTAAGTGTGCACGGAACGGTAGGTACCTAACCTATGTTGTATAGTTGTACCTAAGCCCGCGTGACGGAGGCCTGGCTGAGTCTCAAAAATGTGTTTAGAACCATTGACGTATATTAACTAGACAAGCTGTTGCGAACAAAAATTGTGCCACGACGCGAGGCGGCGCTGGGTGGGCGTGGACAGTAGCGTACTCGCTCGCTCGTATGACAGTAAAAGAGACAGCAAAACTAAGGTCAAGCGTTCAAAGCAGGGACCGGAAAACCCGTTCATTTGCTTAAGCCGTTCGAAAGGGTAACCCATTCGTATGGTAACCCAGTGGGCTCGGTAAGCCGTTCAACAGGTTTCTCAACAATAACGATAACCCGTAAAATAGGAGTTACCACCCACAACAATAATTTACCGCTTACCTAATCTTAAAGGTTTTTAGTGTTTATGCGCTTAACCGCTTACTGTTCGGGTTAGGGTAACCCTTTCCCTCACGCACACCGAGCGATTGAAATAGCACTGCGGGCGCAATAACGCCAGAGTTCGGACGCGACCTTCGGCAAATATGCGGTGCAAAAGCAATCTACACGCGATATACCTAAGGTCTAAAATATTTTTTACAAATTAATCAGCGTTTAGAATGGTAACCCATTTGGGGGGTTTTTATATCGGTTAGCGGTAACCCGAATTAATTCAATCGAAGGGATTAATGTGTAAACCGGTAAGCCGTTTGAAAGCTTACCGTAAGGCAAAGGGTTTAAAAACCCAGCATTATAAAATACCCCATCAAAACCCTAAGGTAACCGGGTCCGGTCCCTGGTTCAAAGTCAAGGCGGTCGAGCGTAGATCGCAGTTCGGAAACCATTTTCATTTGTTTTAATCAAGATAATATATAATTAGTCAGTAATACAAACCTTAAATACAAAACCAATATTCATACGTTATAACAAGAGTGTTTTCAATTGTCACACTAAAGTTTTAAGACTATTTTACGCAAAATTTGCGATACAATCTTCACGGCAACTCGGCTACTTATCACGAGCGCCCGCGATCGACTAACTCAACTGGTGCCGATCGGCTCCAGTTGACTGGGTGAATTTCTCTGTACCGGACAGCGCGTCTAGTTAATATACGTCAATGTTTAGAACTTGATAACAGCGACCGACGGCCTCATTATGATCACTTAGAGCAAGGTTTAAACTATAGTAAAACAGAGACAATCAGAATATTTTTTTTTTCTAGCCTATACTGTCCCACTAATGAGCAAAGGCCTCCCCCAAATTCCTCCACAAAATCTTGTCTCGAGCCACATGCCACCAATCTTCGTGGAAATTTTTTAGGTCATCCCGCCAGCGCTTTCGTGGCCGACCTCGCCCGCGACTTCCCTCTGGGACCCAAAGCGTGACGGCATGAGCCCATCTTTCCGGACACAGTCGACTAATGTGTCCGGCCCACTGCCACTTGAGTCTGGCTGTCTTGGCTCCTAAATCGGCAATGCCTGTCAGCGTGCGTAGCGTCGTATTCCTCACACAGTCAATTCGTCGGTAGCCCAGGACGCTACGCTCCATTGCCCTTTGGCAGATCTTGAGCCTTGACTTTTGTAACTCGGTCAGTGACCATGTCTGTGCACCGTAAGTTAGGATGGGCAGAATGCAGATGTCAATGAGTTTGCGCTTCAAAGATATGGGAAGGTTACCTTTCAAATACGCCTTTTTGGACCAGAAGCTCTTCCAGGCGTTGTCGATCCTACGACCGATTTCCTTATCCTGCCTGTTTTCGAAACTAGCTAACTGGCCCAAGTAAATGTACTCATCCACATATTGTACAACTTGCCCATCTACCACGACTCTACGTTTCGTACTATTGGACATGATCTGTGTCTTCGACCAATTTATTTGGAGTCCAACCTCAAGACTGGCTGTGCTTAGATCTTGGAGCATTATTTGGAGTTCTAGTGGTGTTGGGGCGAACAGGATAATATCGTCCGCAAAACGCAGATTTGTTAAGCGCTTGCACCAACGTCGATTCCTTTTGTTGCCCAGGTAAGATTCAGCTTTTTATATATTTCCTCAAGAGTGGCTGTGAATAGAATAGGTGAAAGTGGGTCGCCCTGCTTTACCCCTTTTTGGATATCAAATGATGGGCCGTTGGATGAAAGTTTAATGTTTGCAAAGCTTGAACAATAAATGATTTTAATGAGGTCAATATAGGTTTTGTCAATGTTCTGTGCTTGAAGAGCTGAAAATATTATGCATGTTTTACGCTATCAAATGCTTTTGCGTAGACTACAAATGCTATATATAGAGGCTTATTGAACTCAGAATGTTTTTCAATTATTTGATTGAGCGTGTGAGATGGTCGGTGGTAGAAAATCTAGGGCGAAATCCAGCTTGTTCTGGAGGCTGATGTTGATCGAGTTTGTCTCCTATCCGGTTTTGAATGACTTTGATGAAAATCTTGTAAAAATGTGACACTAGGCTTATGGGTCTGTAATTGCCAATGTTTGTTTTATCCCCCTTCTTATGAAGGAGGACTATATTTGAGTGACACATATTTTACGGTATTTGACCAGTTACCAAAATGGAGTTGAAGAGATTGGTGATATGTGGATGTAAAGTGGCTGATCCTATTTTCAGCGCCTCTGTCGTTATACCATCTTGTCCGGGGCTCCTATCATAACTTGAGAGTTTTCATTGCGTCGTGAACCTCCTTTCCAGTAAAAAGTGGTATTGACTCAGAACGACTATATTCAGTTCTTTGTTGGTCCTTTGATGCATCTGAGTATACATTTTTGTAGTATTCTGTGCAGATGCTCATAACCTTTTCGCGGCTGCTGAACCTATTGCCGTGAGTGTCTTGTAAGCTGTTTATCCAGCGTTTCCCACCTGAAATTCCTTGTTTGGCTGTTCTTAGAGAGGTTTGTTTTTCGATTGCAATTTGAATTAGGTGTGAGTTTAAAGTTCTTATATCATTTCTGATGCTTCGCTTTACAACTTTGTCGAATTGTGGATACTCTCTGGTGCCTCTCTCCATTTTTTCTCGATTCGCTATATGTGTTTTGGTCTGAGTCGATAATTTAGTTTTGCTGTTTTTCGCGCCTTTGATTTTCTTGCTGCTAGATTCGATTGAATTTACTATCGCCATATATTGTTCTTCGACTTCTGTAGTTTCGTTTATGTTCAGGATTGAAAATTGATTTGATAGTTCTAGGTTGAATTCTTCTGAATTTTTAAGCAAAGTGAATTTGGAATGTCGTTTGATTTTATTACTGAAATGTCGGGAGCGTTGTAGTTTAAAATTTAATCTTATTTTGGCTCGTAGTGGCCTATGATCGGAACTAAAATTAAATTTGTTGATGATGTGGACATCTTTTATAATTTGTAGATCGGATGTCAATATATAATCAATTTCGTTTCTTACCTTGCCATCGGCAGATAACCAGGTCCACCGTCTGTGGTTTTTTTAACGAAGAAGCTATTGGCGATGGCCATAGTCCAGGGACCGGACCCGGTTACCGTTATAGCCGGTAACCTTAGGGTTTTGATGGGGTATTTTATAATGCTGGGTTTTTAAACCCTTTGCCTTACGGTAAGCTTTCAAACGGCTTACCGGTTTACACATTAATCCCTTCGATTGAATTAATTCGGGTTACCGCTAACCGATATCAAAAACCCCCAAATGGGTTACCGTTCTAAACGCTGATTAATTTGTAAAAAAATATTTTAGACCTTAGGTATATCGCGTGTAGATTGCTTTTGCACCGCATATTTGCCGAAGGTCGCGACCGAACTCTGGCGTTATTGCGCCCGCAGTGCTATTTCAATCGCTCGGTGTGCGTGAGGGAAAGAGTTACCCTAACCCGAACAGTAAGCGGTTAAGCGCATAAACACTAAAAACCTTTAAGATTAGGTAAGCGGTAAATTATTGTTGTGGGTGGTAACCCCTATTTTACGGGTTATCGTTATTGTTGGGAAACCTGTTGAACGGCTTACCGAGCCCACTGGGTTACCATACGAATGGGTTACCCTTTCGAACGGCTTAAGCAAATAAACGGGTTTTCCGGTCCCTGCCATAGTCTGCCCAAATGCAAATTGCATTAATCTGGTTCCACGTTCGTTTCGGCAACCTAGACCAAAACTACCGACTACCGAGCTGTTATCCGTTTCTTGCCCAGTTCCCCAATTTAGCGTTGAAATCGCCGAGGACAATATTCCAAGTTCCTCGGATTTCCTCGCAGGCCGTGTTAAGAAGGTCGTATAGACTCTCAACTTCTTCATCGGAGTGTGAAGATGTGGGGGCATACATCTGTATCAACGTTAGGGTGGTCTTTGCTGTGGTGCGAAGTCGTAGTACTGCGATGCGTTCGGAATAGCCTTTAAACTCTATGATATTGTTTTTTCCATTTCTTTGCTTCTAGGAAACCCACTCCGTAAAGCCCTTTGGTTTCTCCGAAATGGAAAAATACACTGTTTTCACGCTCCTCAGTTACTTCACCCAGTCTTCTCACTTCTGCCAAGCCGATGACGTCCCACTTAATGTCTCGTAAGGCGATTTCAAGTTCCAGCAAGCGGTCTTCATTTGAGTTCTTACGTTATAGGTAAGTATATTAAGCGAATCGGTGTCCTTTTTCATGTTAGCCAGGGTCGTTTGACGGTCGCATCTCACCCGGAGATTGTTCGCACCCCTAACCCCAGGGCCTTTCTGACGCCCGTCAACGCCAGTACAGCCACTGGAGTCGCCAGGCACTTGGGGCCAAGGTTGATTTTGACTTGTCATGATTGGAGGGTTTGGACCATGACCTACCACGCTGGTCCAGTGCGGGTTGGTAGGTTTGTCGCCAGAGCCTTTTTGTTAATCAGCAGGTGTACCACGTGCAGGTAGCGGTTGGCTTGGAGCCCGAATGATGTGATTTGGGCCCCTTACACCCAGAATATAGTGAAACGTAAAAATATATGAGCAACTAAGAATTTCTTTGAGATTTTGAATGTGAATGAAATTTCCGAACAGGTGTAGAGTCCACTTTTTTTTTCATTCCTACTTGTATTTGCAGACATCTTGAGTATATTCAGGATGTATGCACATACAAGGTTAATATGATTTCATTAAATTAGATTGTTTTGCTTTGATTTGACGTCAATATGTGCCTGTAAAGGTCTATGTTGAATAAAGATTTTTGAATTTGAATTTGATGCGAGTTCGCAGCTCCGCAATCGATACTGTCACACGAGGTCTTTTAGACACCCCTAATAAAAAATCCAAGGGTTTTAATCATCCGGTGATTTCGACGGTCATAAAATAGCCGGTTAGCCGGCCTTTCGAACTTTGTGGGTAATTTTCGTTTAAGTGATTTCTCACTCTTTCAAAAATAATGTTTTCATTTTATACTTTTCTGCGTACTGTCGAGCAGCAGCGTTGGCATTGCCTTGACACTCGCCCTAAGTGAAATGCATGTTTGCATATTCGAATGTCGTGTACTAATATTGAAAGTCCGAATAACGAGTCACAAGTGTCAGAAGGTATCACAAACACAAACAATATCAAAATCGTAAGGCTAGTAAAGTCCGTGTACCTACGTGAGGCCAGTATCCTCGATTGCGGAGTTGCGGAGTCGCATCCAAAATGCAGCTGCTTACATCGAAACGTCGGATTACGCGCACCACATAAACATTCTTTTATTAAAAGGTCTAGGACGTGTATAACGGTGCAAGGTTAATTTGAATATTTTACGAATAAATGTGTTTTTTACCGAGTAGGTACTTTGAAATTTTCATACTCTTTAAGTAGCCATGAGATGAAAAAATACAGAATACCTAGGCTTATTATACTTTTACATTAACACATAACCTTAGAGTAATTATTACGACAAAATCAGTTTTTTGAAGTTTCTATATTACTATTTGCTATTCAAGTAGTCATGAAATTAAAAATATTCAGAATACCTAGGCTTATGATACCTTCTTGGAATCTAGAATAGTTGAGCAAGTTTTTAAGATGATGGGCATGATGAGCGTCCTACATTTTTTTACACTGTAGCTGATCAAACATGAAAGCAAATTAATTTAATTTAAAATTTTCTTTGTGTTTTAATTATTTTGAAACACTTTACGCCTGTTTCTTATATTTAAGTCTTTGTTTTTGAAAGCTGAACTGTCGCTTGTGAAATGGAAAAAAACGAAATCGAAGTACCTCTCCATTTGTAAAAATGGCACTATAAAAACTAATCGCACTTGGAAATTTAAAATAAATCAAAAACAATAAATATTTCTGATACCGTGATATTTTCACTAAGGTCAAAATTTGTGGTAAGGGAGGCCATGATTAAGTCTATCTATAGTTATAGGTTTATCCATTGTTTTAGAGACACCTGTATATGTCTGACGCCATAATAACAATGTTAATAGCATTGTTGTGTTCCGACAATTAGAGGAAGAGGACCTGGCTATCTTATAGCCAGTTCCTCAGTTGTTGAGGAGTCCAGGTGAATCTCGCTTCCACCTTCGGCCTTATCGTCACTTACCGTCAGGTGAGATGAAGGCCAAGAGCTTCCCTGTCGTACAAGAGCCTCCACGTAAAATTATTATTTATGTTTAAAAACATATTATTATTAATATAAACGACTACAAAAACCTAACAAATGTTGATTAAAAATCTAAAACTGCATCGAGGATGCGACCTCATTCAAAATCTCAAAGAAATTCTTAGTTGCTCATATATTTTTACGTTTCACTATATTCTGGTTGCAAGCTTACGTTGCGACAACGTGCAACGATAGGTCGCTGGCTAATTGTTTAATGTTTACTGTTCGCTCGCACTAAAACAATGAGTAATTTGTTTGTGCGTCATACAGCAGCACTATTTCTAGGGATGTTCGATCCAGGTACTTTGTATCGATACTCTGGATCGCAATGGATCGTAATTCATTGTATCGATCCAAATATCGATCCAATAGATTTGATACGATTTTTTGGATCGATCCAGTATCGTATCAAGTATTTTAAAAAATGAAACTAGTTGTATTTTTAACCATATATGTTTATTTAGGAAAAAAAACCACAAAATAGTTTATATAGGCCAAAATTTAAACGGAAGTGTACGTAAAAATATTAATTTTGATAGCCTCTCCGGGTCTATACGATTGCGGCTCTCATTTAAAGTATGGTTGGCCAGTGAGAAAAGTCGTTCTGAGGGTACAGACGTTCCTACAACGGACAAGTATCGTAGAGCTATATCGCTTAGTGTTCCCCAAACGACTTTTCTCGCTGACCAATATTTAATTGGATCCGACTTTCTGTCCAGCAAAGGCTCCGACATATACTGTTTAAAATATATGTGGAGTCCTTCCTGTGGTCTGTTCGCTTCAACTTGTGCCACCATTTCGTTATGAAATTTCCAGATGTCATTGACTTTTTCTGAAATATTATCAGATACATTGGCGGTAGGCGCCGCGATATTCGTAGGAGTAGTTTCCATTTCCAATTTCAACAAATCGGAAATTTCAGATAAGGCTTTGGCACATGACTGTGGATCATTAAAACAATTTTTTTTAAAACGGGGATCTAAAACAGAACTTACTGTGTTGTTTATAAACTCAATTAAAACAAGATGTACCAAATCAAGAATGGTTTTTATTTTACGTTACACTCAGACGCCATTATACATAACCATAGAACAATGAATGACCAATCATCTTAGCAGGAAAGCCACCACAGACTAACCAACTATGTATGACAGATAATAATCACATGTCACATCTCCCATCTTATAAAGATTTATTAAAAAACATAATATGTATTATAATCAAATGAATGAACAAACAAATAATCAGTTAACAACAAATATTTTATATATTCGTTACATAGTCTTTTAAATGAGCAGGAGGCCTAGTAATTCTATTTGAATGTCTTACTTCAGCATTAGGAAGTAAAGTAGTTTCTGGATTTGTTTGTGAAATAATTGCCTGGGAATTAGACCAGCAATTTTGGTTCTTACCATACTTATACATATTGGAAATAGGATTCCTAGACCTCTCTCCTTCTCCACAGTATTGATTGATAGTTTTAATAAACCATGTATTTCTAACTTTTCTATTTCCTTCCTCATCTTCAATTAAGATTGACCTTGGATTATCAAGTATTTTTCTTACAATAGCAGGTTTCCATATTTTACACATTTCATTTTCCTTATAATATACTTTCTGACCTATTTCAAATGGATTACTTCTTATTTTAGAGCCTCTGTCATATATGCTTTTCTTTTTAAAAGCATTATCTAACCATGTTTCTGAAATATTTATAACTAATTCAGGTTTTAGTAATTCTTTCTTAACTGGAAGTTTAGTTCTACATAATCTGTTTAGTAACAATTGAGATGGTGAATATTTAGTTCCTGATACAGGAGTATTTCTGTACTCTAGCAAATAATTATTCAAGTCTGACTTCGTATCATGACATTTCTTTATCATTAATTTACAAATGCCCACAGCTTTTTCTGCAGCACCGTTGCTTTGGTGATAATGGGGACTTGAGAAGATGGGTTGAAATTGCCAGTTTTTACTAAATTCTTTAAACAATAATGAATTAAATGGAACATTGTCACAATATAATATTTCTGGAATACCATGTGTAGCAAATATTTGTTTTAACACCATTATAGTTGTTTCTGCTGTTTTATTTGAAACTTTATGCAATTCAATCCACTTAGAATAATGATCAATAAGAACTAAATAATTGTTATTACCATGTTGCAAAAAATCAACAGACACATACTGAAATGGCAACTCAGGTTGTTCCCTTATAAGCATGGGTTCTTTGATATTATTATTAGAGAACTTTTTGCATACAGTACAGCTACTTACAAATTGTTCAATGTCCTTAGACATGTTTTTCCAATAGAAGAGCATTTTAGCTCTTGCGGTGGTTTTGTTTATACCAAAATAACAATCATGAATTTTATTTATTATTAAATGTTTTAACTTTTCTGGAACAAATAAATGCTTGTCAATGAATAATAGTTCATCATCAATACAAATGGAGTTTCTAAATTTATAATAAAACTTTAATGAATCTGGAACTTTAGATATTGAACTTGGCCAACCATTTATAAAATAAAACTTTAACTTTTGAGCTATAACATCAGAATTAATTTCTATTTTAATTTTTGACACAATGTCATCAGAAACATTAATGGAATGAACAGTTTGATTGAGATCAGTATCAAAGGCATCAACAGATTCTGTACTTGAACAGGCCCGGCTAATGGCATCAGCTATATGCATTTGATTACCAGGGATATGTTTCAGGAAAATATCATACATACATAACTTTAGTTTTATTCTTTGAAGCCTAACTGAAGGAATATTAGCTATTTCTTTTTTCATTATAGCTATGAGAGGCAAATGATCTGTTTGAATAATTGTTTTTCTTCCATAAATAAATGTGTGAAACTTTTTACATGCAAAGAGAATGGCTAAAAATTCTTTTTCAATTTGACCATAGTTTAATTCAACGGAACTCAGTGATTTAGAAGCATAATAAACAGGTCTGTTTTCTTGTAATAAGACACACCCGATGCCTGTTTTACTTGCATCAGTTTGAATTGTTATCTCCTTATCAGGGTCAAATGTGTGAAGAACAGGTTTATTTGTTAATATTGTTTTTAACTTGTTTATACATTTAGAATGAACTTCTTGCCAGTTAAATATAATATTTTTTTTTAAAAGATCTCTCAAAGGAGTTGTTAATGTTGCTAAGTCTGGTATAAATGGTCTTAAATAATTTATTAAGCCTAAAAATCGTTGCAAGGATTTTTTTTCATTTGGGATATCATAATTAAGTATCGCTTTAATAGAGTCAGGATCTGGAGTTACCTTACCAGCTTGAAAAATATGACCCAGATATTTAACATTACTGACCATATATTGAAATTTATTTCTATTGAATTTTATGTTGCACTGCCTAGCTCTCTCAAATACTTTATTTATAATCATATTCATTTCTTCTTCAGACTCTGCAAATAAAAGTACATCGTCGATATAATTTACAACACCATTAATATCACCAAATATATTATTTAAATACTTTTGAAAAACTTCTGATGCTAAGGCAATACCAAATGGTAATCGATTGAATTTGTAAGTTCCAAACATGGTGGCGAAGGTACAATATTTAGAACTCTGTTCCGTCAGCAATATGTGCCAAAACGAGTCTTTCAGATCAAGGACAGAAAAAAATTTAGCATTTTTTATTTTAGCTGATAAATCACCTAGTGTGGGTATGGTGCAGTACTCTCTGACAATAGAATTATTTAAATCTTTGGGATCCAAGCAAATACGTATGGTTTTATCGGGTTTTTCGACTATGACCAACCTATTGACCCATTCTGATGGTTCATCTACTTTTGAAATAATATTTAACTTTTCTAATTTATTTAATTCATCTTGTAATATCTTTCTTAAATTTAAAGGAACTCTATATGGTGGTTTAGAAGTGGGAATTGCATCTCTTTTTAGCAATATATTGTAGGGTTTATCAAATTTACCTATTCCAGAAAAGATATCAATGTTATTTTTTATTAAACTATCAGCTGTTACCTGATCGATGGTTCTCTCCTTGATCTCTAGGACTCGCTTCACTAAATTAAGTTTGACACAAGTATCTCGACACAAAATTGGCAAGGCTTGTTCACTGCCGGCTATAAAAAATTTTTCAACAAATTGTTTATCATTTATTTTGATTGTTAATGTGGCTATTCCATCTACAGGTGTTTTATACCCATTCCAACTTTCTAGCGATGCACTAGTAGTTTCTATTTTGATTTGGTCCATAGTTTGCTTTATTTTATTAAACAAATTGGATGGTAAGATATTGACATCTGCTCCCGGATCCAACTTAAAGTTGACCTCAACTCCTTCAACATAAATCTTTTGATACCATGCCACTGACTCTACTGAGTATATCTCAGGACTTGAACTGACACTAATAGTTCCACAAAAGTAATCTTGCTGTTCATTAAAAATTACTTCATTTATCTTTTTTGTTGCATCAAATCTACACATTTTGGCAAAATGATGTTTTCTTTGACATTTGGCACATGTCTTATTAAATGCAGGACACTGACCATATTTGTGAGTATATCCGCATTTTTTACACATTCTTTGTTGAAAGTTTCTCTCTGACGTGGACACCACGTCAATTTTGGGAACGTCATCCTGAATTTCTTTTATTCTGGCCCCCGTTAACTCTGCCACTCGGAACGCTAATATTACTTCTTCTAGTGATGGGTTTCCTTTTTCAATCATTTTTTTTTGACAACATAAGTCTGTTGACCCAAACACTAAGCGGTCCCTCAAAATATCATTTTTTTCTTTAAATTCACAGCTGTTCAGAAGGACTTTTAAATTGTTTAAATAGTTATCAAACGGTTCCCCCTGTCCTTGAGATCTGTTGTAAAATAAATATCTTGCGTGAATAATATTCTTTTGGGGATTACAGTAACTTTCGAATTTATCACATACACTTTTTAGAGTGGGATCTTTTGTTAATGTAAATGTATTATACACTGTTAATGCCTCTTCTCCAATAACATTTAGCAAAATTGCAATTTTTCTCGCCTCTGGTGCTTCATCGAGACCAGACGCTGCCAAATATATATTAAAACACTGATTAAATATTTTCCAATTTTCACACAAGTTTCCGGTTAACGATAATTTTGCTGGCGGGTTGCACGTAAGGTTTGCCATATTTATTTGAGATTTATTTTCCGACTGCGCCATGTGTTGTTTATAAACTCAATTAAAACAAGATGTACCAAATCAAGAATGGTTTTTATTTTACGTTACACTCAGACGCCATTATACATAACCATAGAACAATGAATGACCAATCATCTTAGCAGGAAAGCCACCACAGACTAACCAACTATGTATGACAGATAATAATCACATGTCACACTTACTGCCAATATATGAACTTTTTCGATATGTTGGAAACGCTTCTTTATTTCTATTAATATTTTGGCTTGAAATTCTGAACTTAAATCACTAGTCTCATTGATATTCGTAGATTCTATTGCTTTTGTCATGTAATAAATTATCGGGATAATTATGCTGCATGTAGCATAGTTTTGCCCTGATATTTCGGTGGTAACATTTTCGATCGGTCTCAAAATATTTATTACGTCTTTAATAATTGCCAATTCGACACCGGTAAGCATTGAAGGGGCTTTTGGGTTCTGTAATAAAATGGTGCTTACAATATCACTTAGTTGAACAAACCTTTCTAGCATATAAAAGGTGGAATTCCACCGAGTGCTTACATCCTGAATTAATTTTTGAATGCCAGAATCATTGTCCTTTTGTAACTTTCTGAGTTCATCGCTGGCATGTACACTTTGCTTGAAGTAAGTGACAATACTTTTTACCTTTGTAATTAGTGCTTCAAAGCCAGCAGTATCACTAATAGCTTTTTCAACGACCAAATTGAGGGTATGAGCAAAACACGGTAAATGTTTTTTTCTACCAACAAAATCATGGACGGCTTTGACTATGTTAGCTCCATTGTCAGTAACAATTGCAATTATTTTGTCAACTTCAATGTTCCAGTCGAAGCATAAGTTTCTTATAATAAGTGCTAAATAATCTGATGTATGACGGTCTTCCAATTCCTTTACACCTATCATAATTGAAATCAACTCATCATTTTCAAGATAATGACACGTTAATCCCAAATAACCTCTTGTATTCATGGTGTCTGTCCAAACGTCTGTGGTCAAGCATACACTCTTTGCCTCTTTTAATTTATTTTTAAAAATATTAGCTGCGCAATCATATTTTTCATCCAATAATTTAGTAATTGTTTTTCGTCCTGGCATAGTATAATGTGGACATATAGTTTTCATTAAGTACTGGAGTCCTTTTTTATCTGTACTGTTTAGTGGTAAATTATCGACAGCTATGAAATATAAGAGTGCATTGGTGATCTTACCTTCATTAGGGCCTCCTGTTTTGAACGATTGTATACTCGAAATAAAGTTATCGATCTGAGGCTGTTTTACCCTTGTCATGCCCACTAAAGAACGTTTTGGAGTTGATTGTGCAAATGATGTTGATGGCCTAGGTTCATTTCCACCTGTAGAACTTTCACTTATTACTGGTCCTTGTTCTAAAGCAATTTCCTGACTGCTTTGATCCATACTAATATCCATCTAAAAAAATTAATAAAAATTAAATAAATGTCAGACAATACCACTTACCGGAGGCCCAAACGGGGGAAAAGGAGGTTGGCAGTCAATCAACGATGGTACCACAAATATACACTTAACTAGCTTTCCGCCCGCGTTTATTTGAATTTCCCACGGGACTGAGGGAAAACGGATGTTTTCCCTCAGTAAAATTATCTTATTTTGTTTCCCGTGCCTTAAACCATCCCCATACCAAATTACATCAGAAATGATTTGGCTGTTGCTATCGCAGTTTCCCGCAGGAAAGAGATATTTTACCACAGTAAAAAGTATCCTATGTCCGTTCCCGGGGTTCAAACTATATGCGTACCAAATTTCATCAAAATCGGTTCAGTAGTTTTTTCGTGAAAGCCGGACAGACAGACAGACAGAGTTACTTTCGCATTCATAATATTAGTATGAATTGTATAGGACACAGAACAAACAAAAGTGTTCATCACACGAATGTTTGTCCTGGAAAAGGGTGGCAATCGAACCCACGAATCATAGCGCCCGAGGCAGGGTCAATACCGAATGCGCAATCGAGCCAGTATAAGTAAAGTAGGTATATTAATAATACTCTCGATAAAAAAAAATCGTACTTACAATTTCCGGAGTGTCACTCTCGGGCACTATACTTGCATTTTTATAGTGCCTTTTTAAATGTTTGCTCAAATTTGTAGTATTTCCTTTTGTCTTCACTTCTAGTAAACATAAATTGCACTTTCCTCCACACGCCGTTTTTGTAAAAAACGACCACACTGAGGATTTTTTAGGTGGAGCCATTGTTGCTATTCACAATACGTAAGTTGTTAGCGGTTCAAGAGAACAAAATGTAATACTTACACAAAGAGAATGAGTGATCCATAATCACAAGTGCCGATCTTGCCGAAATTGAAGGTACATATATTGAAATAAAACATTTAACAAAACCTACCGTCAGATAAATATTTGTGTAATATGAATCAGTATTTAGGCCATACTTTGTAGTAAAGGAACACGGCCGCGGTCAGTATTCATGTTACAAATAAATATTATGCTTTATGTTTGTCGATTTGCAATCCGATCCGATCCTCATCTTACTTGTATCGATCCACTAACGGATCGAAAGCTATTGTATCGATACAAAAATCGAGTGGATCGTATTGCTTTGTATCGATCCACACAAGTATCGGATCGGATCGAACATCCCTAACTATTTCGCCTTCGATACTGGCGCGAACGGACGCCGTATGTAGGTACCTATTGTTACTGAGAAATAATATAGATAAGCCTTCCTGCTCGTTGAGAGGCCAAGCCTAAAACTTGCAAAGCAAGGCACGTTTTACTTTTCAATCGACTACAACAATAGTTTACTCCTACAAAAAAAGTATTCCTAAGTAAATATACTGAAGTAATTGTGAATATTTTTGTAGAATAATAACATGCGTGAGGATTATAAGTTATCTACTAGCTCTATCCCGACAGACGTCGTAATCAAAAGGGCGCAAACTGACACACGCACGATGTTTAAATAGTCGTTAAGTTTTCCGAAAAT
Source organism: Schoenobius gigantellus (assembly GCA_963935595.1). Taxonomy (NCBI): domain Eukaryota; kingdom Metazoa; phylum Arthropoda; class Insecta; order Lepidoptera; family Crambidae; genus Schoenobius; species Schoenobius gigantellus. The sequence goes on along the minus strand of OZ012553.1, from coordinate 21,460,123 downwards.
TTTAAATATTCGGCACAATTTTTTTAATTTTTCTTTCCGTACGAACCTTCTACAAAGTATAAGAAAAATCTTTTAAAAAAAGATGAATGAAATCGGTAAAGCCGTTCTCAAGTTACACCGTGACCAAGAAAAATAGGGATTCATTTTATATAGGTACCTACATACTAGTGGTCCCGGCAGACGTTGTCCTGACCGATTCCAGCGCCACCTACCGGGTCCAACTTTACTTTTAAACCTTCCTTGAACCTATCCCAATACACACAGAAAATTTCGTAAGAATCGGTCCAGCCGTTTTTGAGTTTTAGCGAGACTAACACACAGCGTTTTATTTTTATATATAAGAAGACTAGTGGGCCCGGCGGACGTTGTCCCGCCCGATTACAGCGCCACCTACCGGGTCCAACTGTACGTTTAAACCTTCCTGGGACCTATTCAAATACACACAAAAAATTTCGTAAGAATCGGTCGAGCCGTTTCAGAGTTTTTGCGAGACTAACACACAGCGTTTCATTTTTATATATAAGAAGAAGACTAGTGGACCCGGCAGACGTTGTCCTGCCCGATTACAGCGCCACCTACCGGGTCCAATTGTACTTACATATAAACCTTCCCTGGACCCATTCAAACACACACAGAAAATATCATAAGAATCGTTCAAGCCATTTAGGAGTTTTTGCGAGACTAACACACAGCGTTCCATTTTTATATATAAGAAGAAGAAGAAGATATACATATATTTACTTACTAGGTGTAAGTAAATATATGTATATCTTAAGATTAAAATTTTATAATGCGGGTAAAGATTCATTTCATTTCCACAAATAAAGTCAAATTCACAAAAACGTTTTTATGATTATTAAATGTTGTAACGATATATTATTTACCTGCTGTGAGACCAGTGGAATGGTATTAACCAGAAAAAACGTACGCTTTCCTCCCTCTCCCCAAGGCTTTTGAAGCGAATGTCTGAATCTTTTGATTAGACGGACAGCAATAAATGTTTTGCCAGCGCCTGAAAATATAGACGTAATGAAAATACATCATAACTTTATTAATATTTATAGAATATAAATTCCCTACCCTGGTGCTTGTCTTAGATCTACTTTCCGAGTAAATCGACTTTAAGGTGTAGTTGTTACTTGAAAGCAAATCTTTCAAGTAACAACTACACCTAACTATGGAAAATATAAACACTGAAGGAAACAACAAGGGACGCTGATGTAGGTCTGTCGACACTTAGGATCAAAATCATTAGGTGGTTTTATGAAACCATGATGCAAGTGAAATCTTTTTTCGGATTGTAGGCATTTAACTGAAAATTTTCGGAAAATTTCTATTTAGGGTATTAAAATCGCGTTTTTAATCATTAATTAAATCTTTCCTTAATAAAAAATAAAAAGTAATAAAAAAAACAATTTAATAAAAAATCCATTAAAAAATACAACATAATAAAAAACTAATTTCTAAAAAAATTATGATCTACACCAGGATCGAACCATTGCCTCACAGATTTAAAGTCGAAGATCTAACGCATATAGACCAATCCTGACCTATATTAATTATGAAGTACAGTAAGCTCCCATTCAAGCTATACATGTACACTACGAAAACCGCCACTATTACGAGCGACATAAGAACGGTCCAAAGGTCAAACAGTATAGCTTGATAAGGAGCTTACTGTACCTACTGAAATTAAAGATCTCTTGATTCTCTTGCATGCTCAATGCCCGAACTGTTCCTGACAGGTATCCGATTAAACACATCATCTCATATCATGACTTTGCTCATAATCTGGTTGGATGCAAAATTTTTAGCACCTTGGATTTACTGAAAGCGTATAATCAGATACCTGTCAGCACAGCAGATATTCCGAAGACCGCGATCACTACACCTTTTGGTCTATATGAATTTCCTTTCATGACCTTCGGACTTCGGAATGCGGGCCAAACCTTCCAAAGGTTTATGGATGAAGTCACTCGTGGTCTAGATTTCGTCTACGTGTACCTTGATGACATTTTAGTCTTCTCCCTCAACGAGTGGCAGCACGAGCAGCACTTACGCCAACTTTTCACCAAGCTCAAGGAGTATGGCATGCTGGTGAACACGGCAAAGTGTATTTTCGGTGTACCAGAGGTAACTTTTTTAGGTTACTCCATCTTTAAGGGGGGCTCCAAGCCTTTGGACTCCAAGGTACAGGTAATAAAAGAATTCCCAACACCTACTACTGTGCGACAACTCAAGGCGTTCCTGGGCATGCTGAATTTTTACCAGAGATTTCTTCCACAAGCTGCTCAAGTCCAGGCTCCACTACATGCGCTACTTACAAGTTCTGTAAAAGGGTCGCAGCCGATAATTCTTTCAGGTGATGCCCTCCAAGCTTTCAACGCATGCAAGGAGAGCCTTGCCAATGCCGCCTTACTAGCTCACCCCGACTGTGCCGCTAAACTTGCCTTGGTGACAGATGCTTCCGATAAGGCAATCGGCGCAGTCCTCCAGTAACACAAAGACGGAGCGTGGCAGCCATTAGCCTTCTTTTCGCGGAAACTTAGTCCGTCTCAGGTGAAGTATTCGCCTTATGATAGGGAACTGCTCGCTATTTATGAAGGCATCAAATACTTTAGGCATATGCTCGAGGCTCGGCACTTCGTTGTCTATACTGACCATAAACCGATCAGTTTCGCATTCCACGAAAGGAAGAAAAACTGTTCGCCCAGGCAGTATAGACACCTCGATTTCATTGCCCAGTTCACATCCGATATCCGACACATATCTGGCAAGGATAATGTGGTTGCCGATACCTTGTCGAGGATTGAGGAACTGGGAGTGCCGGTGAGCCTCGAGACTATAGCACACAGCCACACATCTGATGCCGAACTTCAACAGCTACTAACCGAAGGCACGTCTCTGCGGTTGGAGAAGCTGACAGTACCTGGAAGTCGAATTCCCTTGTACTGCGACGTCAGTACACCGACTTCCAGGCCTTTCATACCGAAGTTTTATCGTCGACAAGTCTTCGAAAGCCTCCACTCACTGAGCCATCCCGGAGCCAGTGCATCTGCAAAACTAGTTGCATAGCGTTTCGTCTGGCCCGGAATACGAAAAGACTGTCGAGAATGGACTCGCACTTGTTTAGCTTGCCAAAAGGCAAAAGTCAGCCGCCACGTCACCGCACCTCTTGGCACGTATACTTTACCCCGCATGCGATTCAAGCAAATCTATATAGATCTCGTGGGTCCCTTACCACTGTCGGAAGGTTATCGGTATTGCCTGACGGCTGTAGACCGGTTCACCCGGTGGCCGGAAGCAGTACCGATAACAGATATTACCGCAGAAACAGTGGCTAAGGCCCTACTGTCGACATGAATCGCTCGATTCGGTTGTCCGACACAAATTACCACCGACCGAGGGCGACAATTTGAGTCAGCGCTATTTCAATGTCTCTCAAAACTGCCGGTTTTGAGCACAAACGGATAACCGCTTACCATCCTGCGTGCAATGGCATGGTGGAACGATTCCACCGGCAACTTAAAGCTGCCATAGTTTGCCACGCAAATGACAGGTGGACAGAGTCCTTACCTTGGGTTCTCCTAGGCATACGTAGCGCCTTTAAAGAAGACCTCCAATGCTCATCTGCCGAGTTGGTATACGGAGAGCCTTTAAGATTGCCAGGTGAGTTCTTCCAACCTACTAACAGTGGTACAACGGATCTGACCGAATTTACCGCCCGCCTTAAGCAAATAGCTACGAGTTTGCAACCCACTCCAGCCTCTCGTCATGCCAGCCCAAAGGTATTTGTCTACAAGGAATTAGCAAGCACCGATCACGTGTTCCTCCGTGAAGACGCTTCACGTGGTTCTCTTCAACCAGCATATTCGGGCCCCCATAAAGTGTTATCAAGAGACGACAAAGTATTTAAGATACTGCTCAAGGGTAAAGAGGTCACAATATCGATAGACCGCGTTAAGCCGGCCTTCATACTGACTGACCATAAAGAAAGAAACCGAACCTGTACCATTGCCGGATGTTCAGAAAAATTATACCACTCGTTCTGGACGCCGGGTAAAATTCACAGATTTTTATCGCCCTTGCCGGTCTCTGGAGGGGGGTGGTGTAGGCTACTTTGGCGTGAAAGTATTCACACAATAATATATACACATATTTACACATTATACAGCCTATACTTAATTATAGAAAATCAATAAAACTTAATATTAACTTAATTCTATTAAATAACAATTGATTATATTTACATGTATATATTAATAATAATAATATTTTATAAACACATGTATTTACATATTAAAATTCAATATTCATATTTCATATAACAATACGATGTGTAGCGGTTTGTCGATGTCGATATCGATAACGCCGTATCGATACGACCCTCGCACTAGCGTCACTGCTTGTACATAAGCCTTAGGTAATGCACCAGCTCAGCGGCGCCGGCGCGTCTCCCAAACTAGTCGAGACCTTATCACGACGCAGAGCGCACGCTGCTTTGTAATCGCTTATATACTTACCGTACTGACACATACGCATTGTTACTTGCACAACGCTTCTTACCATAGTTTAAGGAACTATATATCTCTTGCCTCACGCTTGTTTGTAGTGTACCATATAGTGCTATCTAAGTTAAGTGCATAAATTCCTATCGCGCCTTCTATTTGTGAAGTAGTTTATGGATTGGTTCGAGTAAACATATACATATAACGTGAGTTGAACTGATTATTTACCAAACCCTCCGTTATTACCATCGAACACACCATAGTTTTTAACCCCCGACGCAAAACGACGGGGTGTTATAAGTTTGACGTATCTCTCTCTGTGTGTGTGTGTGTGTGTGTGTGTTTGTCTGTGGCGTCGTAGCTCTCGAATGGATAAACCGATTTTGATTTTGTTTTTTTTTTGTTTGAAAGGTGAATTAGTCGGAAGGGTTTTTAGCTATGTTTGATGACTATCGACCCAAGATGGCCGCTGCTACAAAATGGCGGATTACATTTTTTTTCACAACTCCCTCAATATATGGATATAAAATGAAAGGGCTTGACTAGTAGAATACCACACACTATGATAAAAGTCCAAGATGGCCACCACCACAAAATGATGAATTACATTTTTTGAAGTGAGAACTTCTTTAGCGGCGTTGTACACTTTTTTTGTAATGGGTAAAAAATGTTAAACTTGCGTCAGGACACGTGACCGTCAGGACACGTGACCCTGATCGAAAATTCGTAAGACGGATGGAGAGTAGCCAATTAAAATTGAAATGGCCGCAGGAACTGTCGAGGTGCGGTGAGGGGTCCACGTAAGCCGGCCGAGAACAATAGCGGCTGGCAAAAGTACTGGAAGTCACACGTCACTTAAGACAGTTTTAATCAATTTATTTACTTTGTTAGGAAAAATCTAAATTGTGCTTTTATTTGATTTTGTTGTAAATATTAATTAGGTAAGTTAGTATAAATTAAATATTATTTATTTGTTATAAAATTACGTTTTTAAGTAGTATATTAATGTCTGTTTTGATCATATTTTTAATTTAATTGTAAATATTTTGATTCAGTATTACTAGTTATATAATTATGTACGCACAACGTTACAACAGGAAGTTGATTTTTCTGAGGGATAAACTTTTTAATGTAATATAAATTGTCATGTTTGTGTACGATAGCGCAATAAATAAATATTGTATTCTACCACATAAAAGATAGTACTTTTATTCTGATAATTAAAGCAATTCGTGCAAAATTATTCCATAACCATTCCAAAATATCCAAAACGCACAACGTTAATACTTAAGTTTTCACTTCTGCCGGCACTCCCGGAGTGCAACCCGTCATTTTTTTTACAACTCCCTTATTATGGGTATTGTATTAGGGTGCTTAGGCATAGGGTTTAAAAAATATGAAATAAAAATTTAATAAAAAAAATTAAAACCTCCAAAAAGTAAAATGTGTTGGTTGTTGGTTGGCCCTTTGATATATCTTTAGTAATGTTTTGATTTAAGCGTCGTCACGTCGGGGGACCGCAATTAATATATCTAATCTTGTAACGCTCTACGTATTCTGTCAGTAAGTAATTATAGGGTAGTATTTATTTATTAATTCTTTAGTACAATTGTGTACAAGGCGGACTTAATGCCATAGGCATTTTCTGCCAGACGACCTTAGGATGATTCTGAGAGTCACGAGTATTTAAACGAGTGACTGTAAATTAAAATTTTAAGAGACAAAAATAATTAATTTGGGTTATTGTATTACTAAGTGAGCGACTGACTGCGAGTGACGATAAATTAACAGAACAATAACTTATAAACATTCATTCGAGTGACTTCAAATACAAAATGTGAAGCTTCATAATATTTGAGCAACCTAATATTTGTTTGAGTGTCAACGTCCTGCATTTTTTTCAATATTTGGCAAATTATTTATTTATGGTGAGCGACATTTTATCCTAAATGAAGTGTTTCGAATAGAAAAACCACTTTGAAAAATACTAAAATGAGCAGAGTACTTTGGTTCAAATTTTTTTTTTATAATTTTTTTTAAATTTAATAATTTGGGGTGGTTGTTGTGGTGTCGGGGGGTCAATAGAGTAAAACAAAATATAAGGAACGGAGACCATTGCCGTCAACTATTTATCAATTCGTTTTCTTTTTCGTTACTCCGACGTTTCATTTGGTCGAAAACCTTTTTACATAAGTTATGCTAAACCGAATCAACATTTGTTCGAAGTCTCATGTTTCCGTACATTCATTACACCACTGTTTAATAGCTCCTTAAAAATTTGCGCATAGTATTTCCGGTATTGCTGTTATTTTTAGCATGCAAGCAAGGAAACAACATGCAGTTTGATGCTCCGCTGTATGTGGTCACAATGTCTAACCTAACCTACAGTGATATTCCATAAGTTTTTCTCCTTGCGGGGAAACATGCAAGAAATATGTACTTTGATGTGTGATTACAATGTACCCTCCTTACTTTTATAACCTCCACAACCTAACCAGCCAATTAAACAAATAATTACCGGTAAGATGTTGTTTGGTGAAACGAAAATATGTAAAATAAATCATCTGGCAATTGAAAAAAGTTCAAAAGACACTTCGGTCAATAAAAAAAAATTGAAAATTGGTGGAACGTAGTTCGGTAAAATGATACTTATGTCAAATTATATTTCGATGAAAAATATGGCAAACAATATAGTAAAAAAGAGATCGGTCAAATGTAAGTCGGACAAGAAAATTTCGGACAAGTAATAAGTTCCCCTGTCAAACTATTTTCGGTCGAACGAATATTCGCATCGAAGAAAACCGTGGTAGGAAACATGTAGTGCAGACATTTATTTATTTATTTAAAAATACATTTTTATACACACACATAATACATAGGCCGTACACGGAAACCTGTAAGGTTTATCTGTGCAAGGCGAGTCACTAATTATGTTAGCTTAGATTTTAGCTCATTGAAGCGTTATTGCTGTGAATTTTTTTACTGTGAACCGATTTGTATGAAATTTTGGAATTAGGCTCATCTTACTCTTAACTTCAAAAGTGAAAAGTGTAAATATTCGTCGTCAGTTTAGTTAATTTTTCGCTTACTCAAATCCATACCGCTCAAGTTATTAAAATAGTATCTCATCATGAGTCGCTACGTATTTTTTTAGACGATCGTTTTATTATTCCCCGTAATTAAATCATTACATATTAATTGCGGTCCCCGACGTGACGACGACGCTTAAATCAAAACATTACTAGAGATATATCAAAGTTAAAGGGCCAACCAACACATTTTACTTTTTGGAGGTTTTTAAATTTTTAATTAAATTTTTATCAAATACTTTTTACACCCTAGGCCTAAGCACCCTAATTCGATACCCATAATAAGGAGTTGTAAAAAAATGTAATTCATCATTTTGTGGTGGCGGCCATCTTGGATTTTAAATTTATCATAGTGTGTAGTATTCTACTAGTCAAGCCCTTTCATTTTATATCCATATTGAGGGAGTTGTGAGAAAATATATAATCCGCCATTTTGTAGCGGCGGCCATCTTGGGTCGATAGTCATCAAACATAGCTAAGAACACTTCCGACTAATTCACCTTTCAAACAAAAAAAAATCAAAATCGGTTCATCCATTCAAGAGCTACGACGCCACAGACAGATAAACACACACACACACACTATTACTAGATATATCAAAGTTAAAGGGCCAACCAACACATTTCATTTTTAACTTTTTGGGGGATGAAATGTTTCCGAAATTCCGACGAAAAAAAGTAGCTTGGTGAGCCGCAATATTTCTCCTACAAAACCTTATTTTCCGATAGATACTCATTCTCATGGATTTAATAAGTTTTGATTATTAAGTCCATGCTCGCACTACATAGCCTTATAGCCTTAAATACCTATTATTTTGACATAGTCTTAAATAAGTATGCTGTATAATATAGTCTCATCTCACTGGCGAGCATCCAACGAACTCATTTGCTCAGATCACATGAGAATTCGTTTCACAATAACAGTAAACACAAAAAGCCCACCCGAAACGAAATCCGCGTCGGACAGACATACCTGGCTACAAGCGTCTTCTCGATTCCCTGATAGCTAGAAATCTACCACGCACAACCATAACAGATCCCACACAAATAGAACACATAGTGACAAAATTGACACTATACATCACAGAAGCTTATCACAAATGCTGTAAACAAAGAGTTCCGTACACCAAATGTAAAAACAACCGATGGTGGAATGCCGAACTTGAGAAACTCAAGAGTAAAACTACGTAAACAATTCAACCGAGCCAAGAACTCGAGACAACCAGAGGATTGGGAACTATACAAAGAAACCCAATACATTTTCAAAAAACAAATCAGACATGCCAGGAGATTAGCCTGGAGAAAGTTCTGCGAATCTATCGAATCAAACAATGAAGCTGCCCGAGTGAGGAAAATCCTATCTAGCGACCAAGATCGCAGCCTTGGTGCACTGAAAAAGCCCGATAACACTTTCACACAATCAGACCACGAAATCAGCAAGGTCCTTCTTGAGACGCACTTCCCAGACTGCAGCCTCTTAAAGGATAAGGTCTGGGTAGACGACATAAGAATGGAACCAACCAGAAACGACTGGACTATAGCCCACGAAATAGTGACAAGGGACCGAATAATGTGGGCTATCAAGTCTTTCCAACCATACAAATCCGCAGGCCTGGATGGCATTCTGCCAGCGCTTCTGCAGTGGGGCATCGACCCCTTAACCCCATGGCTGGAGAAAGTCTATCGAGCCTGTATCGCACATAGATATATTCCCCTCGCGTGGCGGGAAGTGAAAGTTATCTTCATTCCAAAGCCCGGAAAAACCGATTACACACAGCCCAAGGCCTATAGACCTATAAGCCTAACATCATTCCTACTAAAGACCCTCGAAAGACTATGCGATAGACACATCAGAGATGGGCCTCTACGCATATTACCACTACACAAACAGCACGCGTACTCCATAGGAAAATCAACAGAATCCGCTTTACACAGCGTGACTTCCAGAATTGAATGCGCCATAGAACACAAAGGCTCTGCACTAGCTGCCTTCATCGATATTGAGGGCGCTTTCGATAAAACAATGTTTCACAGCATCGACATAGCCCTTAAAAGACATGGTGTGGCGCCAACCTTGTGCGGTTGGATCACCAATATGCTCAGGCAGAGGGCCATACAAGTCACGGTGAATGACACCACGAGCCATCGTGGCGAAAGGATGCCCACAAGGAGGCGTCCTCTCGCCTCTACTGTGGAACCTCGTTGTGAACAGTCTTCTAGACCGTCTAAACGACAAAGGCTTCTTCACCGTAGGCTACGCCGACGACATAACCATTATAATAAACGGCACTCACGAAAACACACTGTGCAACCTCATGCGCCAAGCCTTGAAAATAGTACAGGACTGGTGCAAGGAGCACAAACTAACAGTCAACCCCACAAAAACAGAGCTAGTCCTCTTCACCAAAAAGAGAAAACTAGCAAATCTGCAATTACCAAAATTCTACGGATCCACCCTAAGCCTAACATCGGAGATCAAATACCTGGGCATCTATTTGGACAAACAACTGAACTGGACTAAACACACTGACTACATCACCACAAAAGCTAGTATATCACTGTGGCAATGCAAGCGACTGCTTGGAAAAAACTGGGGCATTAGTCCCAAAGCCACCTACTGGCACCTACCTATACACTATGGTTATTCGACCAATTATAACATATGGCTCCCTAGTCTGGTGGCCCAGGACAGACCAGTGGCCCAATTCAGCTAATAAGCTACAGCCGAATCGAAACTGAACCGTTGCGATCGACCAATCAGAACGCCACATTATCACGTCATCAAGCAGTTGAAAGGCAATATAAGCGCTCCGATTGGTCGACTGCAACGGTTCAGTTACGATTCGGCTGTAGCTTATTAGCTGAATTGGGCCTCAGGCAAACGGCCTAAGAGCACTAGAAAAACTACAGCGAAATGCCTGCGTGGCTATCACTAGTAGTATGAGAACCGCACCCACAGCCGCATTGCAAGCTATGTTGGGGCTGCCACCTTTGCACCTAGTTGTTAAAGAGGAGGCAGCACTAGCGGCGTTCAGACTCCACAATGCTGGCACACTGGGAAAGGACCCCAGAATCAAACATATACGCATAAAAGAACAAGCGACCAAACATCACCCGATGATGACATCACCCAATGATAGGATTCTGAAGAGATTCAATTTCCAGAAGCACTATAATATACAGCTCGAAGAGGAATCACACGATTACTCAGGCCCAAAAGGGCTCAGAATATACACTGATGGCTCCAAGACCAAATCAGGAACCGGGGCAGGCGTATACTTAAATGAGCTTAACATTAAGATATCCAAACCGCTAGGTAGATTCGTGTGCATTACCGCAGCAAAATGTTGTGCTTTAGAGAAGTGAGAGTATATCAAATAATTAGTTCATCATGAGGAGAAATTAGTTCATGAATAGCAAAATTTGTTCGCATTGTAGTTTTAAAGTTATTCGAGAAAAACAGATTTTGCTGGAGTAATGTTCGAAACGTTACCCTGGCAAAATCTTTTTTTATAAAATCGTTTCCATCCAGAACCAAATACATGAATAGATAGCTTTTGTTGCGTATTAAATGTTTGTGAATAGCAAAATTTGTGCATGTTGTATTTCTTAAGTTATTTAACATTTTGCTGCGGTAACGTTTTAGGATATCCCAGATCTCGAAATCGGTTGAACATAGAAGTTTGAAAAAAAATACCAATAATAGACCTTAATTTGTTCAAATTTGTTCAAGCATTAGTTTTTGATTTGCTTGTTGAATACCAATGTAATTAAATGTTTTCAAAAATCATAAAAAACGAATTTCTCAGTAAACCAGTACACTTACAATAAAATAAAAGGCTGTAACATGTACCCTTGGTACACCTTTATAACGACAGTAAACTTAGATTATGTAACTTTACGCAATATGAACATATACTAGAGAATTTTAAAAAGGTTTTTTTAAGTCATCGAATACGCAGCTTCCATTAAACAAGGAAACATGGCATACTATGAACAAATTAAAATGTTCCATCAATAAACAATCCTGTTAATTCCAGCTTTGAATTACGGCTATTATGAAAGTTATATCAAAAATAAGATATATCAGTAATTTGTCAATAAGCCGACCGAATTATAAAGGTTACGTAAAAGCGACCGCATCATACATAAGGCTAACCATTTGAAATGAACGGTATAATATTGATGTTTCGTTAGTACAGTTGCGAAAAAAAGGGTATAATAAAATAATGAAACGAGAACGACATTTTTTTATTTAAAAATCAGACTTATACAAATGATATTATTTACTTATTAAAAATCATAGATAATTTTTATAAGGCACACATGCACATTATACGTGAATATAAAATCATCGGATTGGTAGAGTGACATTAATCTGTTGAGCCGCGTAATACTCCCGGGAACATTAAGACAATGAAAATATCCTTCATACAGAGCCATGTTTGTGCGATCTGAGAAACAAACTATACACGGTGTTTCATAATAACCAATAAATAATTAATGCGTTATCTAAAAATAATTATTAAAAATGTGTTTACACGTAATGTCATTTAACCCAATATTTTCATGTATATCATAGTATCATCATCATGTCTATGATTTACATGAAAATTTTGGGTTGAATGACATTACGGGAAAACACAATTTAATAATTAGTTTTAGATAACGCATTGAATATTTATTTGTTATTATGAAACACCGTGTATAAAAAAAATCATGCAACGCAAATTGATACTTGGCGAAGAATCTAAGATTAATTACCATGTAATGTAACACAATATTAGATGAAATTTAAAAAAGGAAACCCTACTAGCTAGCTTGAAATCCAACAATCATTTCATTCGGCAAGAACATAGGCATTTACGGCAATTCCTGTTAGCGTGGTGACTTATCGTCTTGTTTATCGCGATGATTGGGGCAACGGGGCAACATTTCCATTTTTAATGTTAATTTGGTTTTAAATATACAGGGTGGAAACTTTCAGCGGGGCAGCAAGGAGAAGTACCTAATCTGTTCCAGCTACACGAAAATGGTCTTAGGAGACTATCCATAATTTTTTATGGAATTTTGATCCCCATTCACAGATTTTCAAAAAAAATTACAGTTAGCAAGAAAATAGCCATTTTACATAAAAACATTTTTTGATGCCAATCGATCCTGTTTCTAATACTGATCAAAAACTTCTATAGGACCAACCATCGTTGGAGTACACAAAAAGTCACAAATTGCAAAAATTTGTGTAACTGAAATACAAAAAAATAAAATAATCACGTAGAATTTTACACATATCAAAAAGAAGGCGTATTAATTTTCTTTTTTTATTAACTAACATAACTTGATGATGTTATTCTTATTTAAAATCTTGCTGTTTCTTGCCCTACGATATCAAGTGCTCGAAGTGACCGCCATTTTGACGAATACATAAATTGATTCGTTTCTGTACCGACCTAGTGGCTGCTGACAATTTATTTGGATGAATTCCATACAAAATTGTGGTTAGTGAGTCTTTAAGTTCTCGAACACTATCGTATTGCTTTTTGTAGACCTCGCAGTTTTCAGGTAGCCCCACAAAAATAAATCTAGAGGCGTTCGATCTGGACTACGCGCTTGCCAAGAAATAGAACCATGTGTTCCTATCCATTGATCACCAAATTGTCAAGATTGTTTTTTATTTAATAATAACGAGTTCGAAATTTTAATAGTTTTTAAACTTATCTTTTTATTCACTCAACAAAAAGATCACAAAACAAAAAGTCACAAAAAAAACTTTTGCGTAAAATTTTCATACAAAATGTACAGGAAAAGTTTTTTGCAATTTGTGACTTTTTGAGTACTCCAACGATGGTTTATCCCATAGAAGTTTTTGATCAGTATTAGAAACAGGATCGATTGGCATCAAAAAATGTTTTTATGTAAAATTGCTATTTTCTTGCTAACTGTACATTTTTTTGAAAATCTGTGAATGGGGATCAAAATTCCATAAAAAATTATGAATAGTCTCCTAAAACCATTTTCGTGTAGCTGCAACGGATAAGGCTGAAAGCTGAAAGTTTCCACACTGTATACTTAAGTCATTAAATTCTATAATAATACTGTTGATTATCATGATTGCAATTTACAAAAAAGAAAACTGGTAGAAATATTTAAAAATCTGTTGTCCGAATTACTATTCTACCCGACTGTACACTACGTCACATACTACGCTGCTAATTTGCGAAGTATACCCGTATGTATGGTGCGGTCGCTTTTACGTAACCTTTATAATTCGGTCGGCTTATTGACAAATTACTGATATATCTTATTTTTGATATAACTTTCATAATAGCCGTAATTCAAAGCTGGAATTAACAGGATTGTTTATTGATGGAACATTTTAATTTGTTCATAGTATGCCATGTTTCCTTGTTTAATGGAAGCTGCGTATTCGATGACTTAAAAAAACCCTTTTTAAAATTCTCTATATGTTCATATTGCGTAGAGTTACATAATCTAAGTTTACTGTCGTTATAAAGGTGTAACAAGGGTACATGTTACAGCCTTTTATTTTATTCTATGTATACTGGTTTACTGAGAAATTCGTTTTTTCTGATTTTTGAAAACATTTAATTACATTGGTATTCAACAAGCAAATCAAAAACTAATGCTTGAACAAATTTGAACAAATTAAGGTCTATTATTGGTATTTTTTTCAAACTTCTATGTTCAACCCATTTCGAGATCTGGGATATCCTAAAACGTTACCGCAGCAAAATGTTAAATAACTTAAGAAATACAACATGCACAAATTTTGCTATTCACAAACATTTAATACGCAACAAAAGCTATCTATTCATGTATTTGGTTCTGGATGGAAACGATTTTATAAAAAAAGATTTTGCCAGGGTAACGTTTCGAACATTACTCAAGCAAAATCTGTTTTTCTCGAATAACTTTAAAACTACAATGCGAACAAATTTTGCTATTCATGAACTAATTTCTCCTCATGATGAACTAATTATTTGATATACTCTCACTTCTCTAAAGCACAACATTTTGCTGCGGTAATGCACACGGTAGATTCAACACCGTATTCCAAGCGGAATGCGTAGGTATCATCCTGGCGGCCCTCGCCATAGAATCTAAAGGAATTATGGATTCTCACATCCGCATAGTCTCTGATAGTGCTTCGGTACTCAAATCCCTAAACAAAAGCTATGTCACTTCGGAACTTGTATTGGAATGTCACAATGTGTTAGAACGAATTGTGACTTCCAACCGAAACACAGTGACACTACAATGGATAAAAGGACACAGCGGATCACTGGGCAACGACGCGGCCGACGAGCTGGCTAGGAGGGGATCCGACATAACGGCTTTCGGACCAGAGCCCATCGTACCAATTCCCTTCAGCCAGAATTGCGGATGGCTGCAAGAGCGCACACAAGCACAAGACCACTGGTTCTCGACTCCAGGGTGCAGACAGTTAAAGGAAGCCATGCCAATTCTAAATAACAAACTGACCAAACGCATATTGCGTCTGGACAGGAACAGTCTGCGGCTGGTGACGGGAACCATCACTGGACACAGCTCACTAAACAAACACTTCCACACCATAGGCATAACAGATAGCCCCCTATGCAGAGCATGCTTAGGGGCCGAGGAAACGGTGTCACATGTGCTCCTTGAGTGCACAGGTGTCACCGCAATACGAAAAAACACCCTTGGATCTCCCAATTCTGTTACAGAATCTCTGGACAGACTCGGAGATCTCATACGCTTCTGGAGGGAGGTGGGCTGGCTGGAGTGACGGCCGCCCTCACTTACAATGGTCCACCTTAAGGACTAAGTGCGGAAACCGACCCCGATAACATAGAACAATATAGTCTCATAGTTCCTAAAAGTTTAATTTACGTGCTTCCCGATGCCAGTCATCATCATCATCATTTCAGCTAAGAGGTGGGCGTCTCTTATGGGCGGTTTGACATAGGCCGCCCCCAAGGATCTCCATACCGATCGGTCCTGTGCCTCTCGCATACAGCGTCTTCCCGCGACCTTCACCAGATCGTCGATCCACCTTGTGGAGAGCCTACCAACACTGCATTGCATCTCCCGGTACGCGGCCGCCACTCGAGGACCTTTCCGCCCCAACGGCCGTCAGTCCTACAAGCGATGTGTCCTACCAATTGCCACTTAAGGTTTGCAATTATTTAGGCTATGTTGGTAACTTTAGTTCTTCTCCGGATCTCAGCATTTCTGATGTGATCACGTAGAGAAACCCCGAGCATAATCATCTCCATTGCCCTTTGAGTGACTTTCTTTGTTACGAGACCCATTGCTAGTGGCCATGTCTCAGTTCCGTATGTCATCTGGCAACACGCACGAATTCGACTTTCGTCTTGAGACACTACGGCAGATGGACCAAGAATATGTTGCGTAGCTTCCCGAACGCTGCCCAGCCAAGTTAGATTCGTCGATTTACCACTTTCTGGAAGTTGGGCTTACCGAGCTGGACTATTTGCCCCAGGTAAACATATTCGTCAACAACTTCCAGTGTAGAGCCTCCAATATTCACAGGAGTGGGTACTACACGGGAATTCGACATTATTTTAGTCTTGTCATGTCATAAGCTCAGGTCAGGTCAGGTCGTAACGTAATGAAAGCTAGTGGAGCAAAATAAATAATGACACTATAATCAATATTAAATAAACAAAAATTTATACACACGTATTTTTGTTTATGAATTAAGACATGATTTTCCAAATTAGGTAAGTACCTCGCTCCTTCAAAACTGAACATAATTTGCTATTGTAAAGGAACAGGTGTTAGTTTAGGAGCGTCGGTGGCGCTGTGGACTCGGCACTTGCCTTCCAATCGTGAGGTCGGGGTTCGAGACCTGCTTTTTCGTTTCTAATTTCATATGTACATTTGGCTGATGCTCCTACGGTGCAGGAAAACATCGTGAGGCAACCTGCATACACCTGCTAAGAGATTCAATGGTGTATGTGAAGTTGACCAATCCACACTGGGCCAGCGTGGTTGACTAAGGCCTAATCACCCTAACATAGGGTAGGCTCGAGCCCCTCGGTGGGGACGTATATGAGCTGTGATGTTGATGATGAGATCATCAGTATTTAAACATTAACTGTTGCCCGCAACCTCATCTGCGTGGAATCGCGAAATCGGTTACATCACGCGTTACCTAGTGAACAGATCAAAATTCGTGATAAACAGAACCCAATGTCTTTCCTCAGGGATTAAACTATCTCTATACCAAAAGGAGTATGGGTAATTTTGTACGGAGACTGGCATCGTTTTTCTTTTGTGTGGCCACTAATAAAAATAACAGGTGTTATAGGCATTGAATAGACAAACTCAATTATGTAAGTACAATAGGCTAGATGACTAAAATTTTTTTTTTTTTTTGCTTTAATAGAAGCTCATTCATATAATAAACAGAAAGAAAAAATCGGTTTTCGAATAACTATAAAAACAACCAAGATATAAGGTATTAAAGATTTTTCTCCATCTCTTTCTAGCAAAACGGCAATTTACAAGGAGTTTATATGGCCGTACTCAACGATGACGTCACGGTTGATGTCGGATCTCTCTGTCTAATCGCCTTCAAATTAACAACTTAAAATGCTTGTATCTAATGTATTTCTAAGCCGATTTTAATTCTAATTTCACAGGACTGCATCTTTTTCCACGGTATTTTAATATGTAATGACGAGACGTAAAAATTAGAATTCAGTCATCATCCCAATTGTCCTAAGGTGTAACAAAGCAGAAATATTAAATAATATCTTTAAGTCTAGTTGTTAGTAGAAACTTCAGAGCTGAATATCTTTGTTACAAAAAATGTTCTTACAAAAACCTTTTACCGGAGGGAGACTCCGTTTTCCGGTTTGAAGGGTAAGATATGGCACTGAAATTACTGAGTACCGTGACTTTACATCTTAAGTCACAAGTTGGCAACGTACACTGTGGCCCTTGTGGGGGTTGCAGTTTTACTGCGAATGTCACAGGAGCCACATGTATTATAGGTGACTGTTACCACTTACGATCAGGTGGGCAGTTTGCTTGTTTGCCAACTTAGTAGCAATAAAAAAAAATACTTTGGTTGATGGCCGCAACATATTTTAAAAAATTATGCCACTTTTACCCATACTCCGTTCATTAAAATGGTTCATTGATATAAGACTAAGTAGGTGTGAAAGCTCACTCAACAGACAGAGTGACTTTCGCATTTATAATATTATTACACACCCCTATAAAATTAAATCATGAGTGTAGGGAATGATTTGATACTAATATAGATTTACTGAGCACAATGAGTTTACTATTCATGGTGATAAATGATTTTGCCGCAAATTTTTAGGCAGCATGAGGCCGTGGTTCCCCACTGGATAGATGAAAAAATATTTGAGCACATTGAAAAGTGGATTTATAACAAATTCGTACCTGTTGGTAAGTGTATTATAGTATTTTTTCTGATTGCAATTTCTTCTAGCTGGCTTTGATATTGACGAGATTTTAGAATCACATCGCCGTCTTCTGACTCCAAATCTAAATCCATGATGGGAAAGATATTCTACTGTAACAAATAAGACAGAATCAACATTGTATTTATAAAAAAGATACATGTATTAGCTGTAGGAACTAATCCAGTTTATTGCGCCAACCACTACTCGGTCATGCCTCTGGTAGCAAGCCTTTTTATGGCCTACATGCTTTACTTCTTTGGGTCAATAAAACTGATTAAAGTAATTTTTTTAACAATTGTTAATCATTGAATATTTCTTAATCTTTATTTTTCTTAACCCTTAACCAATGTTGCCTCAATCATATTTTATACAAAATTTTATTTTGCGTGTGATTTTGACGGTGGCCATGTTGCTACCTTCCTTGAAACCAGTGATTTGGACGATGCAATAGAGAGCAGCCGTGTGCAATATTTCTAAATAGATAAATTTGACTACTTGACACATGTGATTCGTATTGTCAGTGCTAGTGCAACTTTTATTATAAAATTGCATTTTAGCTATTTATAGATATAATGAATTGGAAGCATGCTAATACTCCACTTTGGCAATCTTCTGCAATAAAAAAGCAGAACATACAAGGTAGCAACGAAAATGTGGACAATGTGATTAAATCTTGGCTCATATAATCAGTGGCATAGGAAATAAATTGTTGACAACTTGAACAATACGATTCTTCGGAAAAAGAAAATGAAGTCAAGAAGAGAATATTTCTGCCTTGCAACCCGTTAATCCTGACTTCTCCTTAGCTGACATTTCATTCATTCATTGTCATGTTTGTGTCAACAAATGGGTGTCGAGAGTGCAGTCGTCCAGACTGCTCTCAGTGCTCAAAACCGATGTGGAATAAGTGCTGTTAAAAACTATTTAGATTTAAAAACATTGTTATCTTAGTAAAAATTTTTGTTTGTGTCCAAAAATATTTTAAAAAAAACTATAATTTTGTTAATTTTTGTTATTATTTTAGTTGATTTTTAAAATTGTTTGTTTTTATTTCATAACATTGAAGTTCTTTAATTAATAAATATTTTGCATTATAATAATTTGCATTACTTTTACACTTTTATTGAATTTATTATATTAGAAACAGTATATACAATTATTTTAACAAAAAAATACATAGACAAATGCAATTGGTACATCAGTGTTAACATAACAAAATTACACATCAATAGTTAATATAGTTAAGTCATATTCCTATTTTTGGTCATCTTGATCTAAATTATCATTATGTGACACCTTATATTTTATTATTTAAAACTAGGTCATCATCACATAAGTATGTAGGTATACACAATGTTTCATAATAACCAATAAATAATCAATGCGTTATCTAAAACAAATTATTAAATTGTGTTTTTAATGTATTTTCATGTAAATCATAGACATGATGATGATACTATCGGCCCGTTCCAGATAAGCATTTTTAGCATCTCTGCGTTTCATTAGCCGGTGATGCTAGTTTTTCTTGCTGGTTGTCGTTTCATTTAAGCATTTTTAACACGAAATGCTAGCATCAAATACCCACGTTAATAGATGGGTCCTCTGATACCACTTTTTGACAGCTTTCAAATTTGACATTTGGAATCTTTTTTTCATGAATCAAAAAGGATTTTCAGCGGATTTAAAAAAAAAGATGAAAGATATTTATAGTATGAGCCAATTCCGATTTATATTATTAAAAATTTTAAGTGGCTGGACTAAGTAGGTGAGGTGTCAAAATTTAGCACGAAAAATCAGTACCTTGCGTTTCATTTGTAACAATTAGCGTGGCTAAAAATGTCAACATTTCTTATAAGAAACGCAAAACAAGGCTAACATCAGATGTTAGCCTGAGAAAGTAGCAATGCTTTATCTGGAACGCAGGGTATGATATACATGAAAATTTTGGGTTGAATGGCATTACATGTAAACACATTTTAATAATTAGTTTTAGATAATGCATTGATTATTTATTGGTTATTATGAAACACCGTGTATACTTATTTAACTCTCTAAAATAGAACTGGGTCCATATTGATTGAGTTTTGACCTGGGTACTGTCAAAGTATTCTCTGGGTTGGGATCTGGGTTGTGATTGATTTATAATTACAAAAACAAAACCACTCCACTTCTTAAATCTTTTTTACAAAAATTTGGTATAACACAGAGTGAATACGAAACAACAAAAGACAAAATTAAGTTATCCACGTGGGCCAAACCGCAGGCAGAAAGCTATGTTTTCAATAGAATTCTTGTTCAAGAGCAAATTTATGGAGACAAGTTTGAACCTGTCTAAAGATCGTTTCATATTATTTTAATCATTTTATCAAAACTAATAAGTAAATATTTTTTTATAGATGAACATTAGATTAAGTCAGTTTCATTAAATATGTACTTACTACTTGTACTTGTTAATTTAAAACTTTACTAAACTTTATCAAAAGTTTGATGTATCTTTACAACTTATAAAAATACATACGAAAAAGGAAATAATTTCACCAAGGTATTGGAAAAATAAACTTACATTTAATCCCAAAATTATTTCTCCAAATATGTAAATTGATTCTGATTGCTATTTATTAAAACAAATTATTTACACAGAACAATATACTCTCTACGTGATCTAAAAGAACAACAAACGTACGTTCCTCTTTGACCACTCTTTGACTGACAATCAAGTTTTGTTTTTTTTTTTTTTTTTTTAATGGACTCCTGAGATGCTATTATATAAAATCTTTTACCCGTAATTTACATTTAGTTTAGAATATCTATTGCTGAGAAAAAAAATCGTAATTTTAATTAGAGATAATGATCAAACATTATTTTAGCCTATAAATTAACAAATAATATTCAATTGATCAAGCCGCTGAAAAAATTTGCCACATATTAAAGATTGGTGAAAATAGTCCAAATCGGTGATCCCAAATTACGGCAACACTGAAATTTTATAAGTCATAATAGCGTACTGTCAATAAGTGTTTATCAATTCCAAATATTTAATTTTTAAAAGTTATTCACTACTAAAACACAAAAATGGTTCAAAAGTGTGTGGTACAGTAAGCTCCCATTCAAGCTATATATTTACGAACTACGAAAACCGCCACTATTACGAGCGACATAAGAACGGTCCAAAGGTCAAACAGTATAGCTTGTTAAGGAGCTTACTGTACTAGGCTGTGGAAGTAAATGGTTTCCTAGATGTTCCCTGATATTTCACAGGTGAGTCGAAAATTATCTTATTAAATGAGTATTTGTATAATAACTTAGATGGGTTATTTTATGCCGAAATATTTCCATTTCGTCTATTTAATAATAATGTCTGATCTGTAAAGAAATGTATACATATAATTCAATAGATTTCAGTAGTTTTCAAAACCAAACAGATTTAAACAGAAACAACTATGGTGACTATGAGGCGAAGTAATTTCCATGCACAATCAATATAAAATGTCTTTCATTTGTCTTCTTTTTCGTTAAAAGTCATAGAAGTGGAAAAGCTTAGAACTAAATAGTAATATTGGTTTTTAATGCAACCTTAATGTAATAAATGTAAGTTTGTTATATTACTTTTTCAGCTTTCCTAAGGATCCAACAAGGAAAAATAAATGGCTATCCAATATCCAAATTAAATAATGGCATGCCAAATTAAATAATAACTATGTTAAATGTATTGAATTGTAACTACCTAGAGCTACGACTCTGATTGAGATAAAAAATTTGAATGTTTAATAATAATTATTATTAAGAACTTAATTTATGAATAGGTAATTAGTTTATATCTTATTGACTTTTTTATATTTACAGCCAGTAGAACTATTGAATAAAACGTCTATATTGTCACCAATTGCTACTGAAAAACAAATTAAAGGTGATAATTTTATTGGAATCGTTACTTCAAACATTGTAGAAGGATATGTGAATGCCATGCCACCCCCAAAAAAAATATGATTCAGAGAAATTCTGCAAAGTAAGGTAAAGTGTCATTTATTAATGGATGATATGCGGCTTAATTAGAAAAGTTTTACTCTTATTCTTTTGGAAGATATTTAACTCGCAAGATTATAAAAAATACAATGCGGAGTGCGGTACCACTCTGACTACAGTTTGTTTGAACAAATGGTTTGCAGTAAACCTGCATTGTATATTGGAAACTATCTAAGTTAAAATAATGATAACAGAACATAAAAAACCAAATAAAAATTAAATATTAGTCATCAAAATACTCCGAATCACTTTGTGTTTCCATCTTTGTCTTCTCTACTCTGTAATATTTTTTTTTCTTTATTGCATGTTCAACATATTTATTCCACAAGTCAAAGCGCGTAAACCATTTGAGCAAACGAACTATATGATAATTGACTCAACTCTTAAATCTAAATACCTGCGGCCCTACCGCCTGTGACATTAAAACTATTGTTCTAATGTCACGAAAGCGATAGCGAGTGATCGGTGGCCCCCCCTGTAATGCCTAAAAATATTTTTTTAGATTGGTCAAGAAAACACATCGCCTATGAAGCCTTTATATTCCGAGAAAAGTGTGCAAGTTTCATTGAGAACAAAACGTGAAGAGATTTTGCTGAAAAAAAAACAAGCACCTTTTACAAAAATGTGGGCGTCAAAAAAAATCTATTAATAATATGAAGTCATTGCTTGCGACTGTTCGCATCTACACAACGAATTCGGAAATAGAAAATATTATAAAAGGCAATTTCGCAAATATGTGATAAATTCAATGAGCCGCGAACTGATCCGCGTGGTGTGCGGTATAGCGATGATGTAAAAGCATTTGCGATAACATTGCACTTTTACTCTCCAAAGGCATATGAATTTTTAAAAACATATGTTGCTCTGCCTCATGTTGAAACGTTACGTAGGTCTTTAGTTACCTTCAATTGCAATGTGGGTTTTTTAATAGAAGTCTTAGACTATTTGAAACATGAGGTAACAAAACCTGACAAATTTCATTTAAAGAATGTAGCTCTCGTCTTTGATGGCATAAAACGAGATATGTCACGTGATCAAAAAACGGGTAAAATCTTCGGATATGTTGATTTAGGACAAATTCCCGTAAATGATCCTGAACAATTAGCATCTGAAGCACTTGTTTTTCAAATAATGTCATACGGCTACTACTTTAAATGTCTGATAGCTTATTTTTTTATTCAGAACTGTTTATCGGGAGAGTTACTGGCAGAATTAATACTTACTGCAATAAAGTTATTATACGATATTGGTATCACCGTACGCAGCTTGACATGTGATGGTGCAGCTTCGAATGTAAAAGCTTATGAACAACTAGGATGTTCTTTGGGACAAGATAATTTTAAGCCATATTTTTTACATCCAAATAATAACACCAACGTCTATTGCCTTTTAGATGCGGCTCATATGCTGAAACTAGCACGAAATGTTTTAGCTGATTTTGTAATTACATCTGAAGCTGGAAGTACCTCATTTGAATACATTCGGAAACTGCATGAAATTCAATCAAAAGAGGGTTTAAAATTTGCAAATTGTTTAAGCGCTACCCACGTAGATTTCAAAAACAAGAAAATGAACGTAAAACTTGCCGCTCAGGTAATTAGTTCGTCTGTAGCCGATGCCATACATTTTTTTAAGGCTAGCGGAAACCCCGACTTTGCAGATAGTGGGGCTACGATAGAATTTTTACGAACAATCGATAGGCTTTTTGACATTATGAATTCTAAATCCCCTTTTGGCACCAGTTACAAGTCCCCGCTTTCTCCTCGAAATAAAATTTATTGGATACGCGTATTTAACGAGACTGAAGCTTACCTCAGGTCTCTAAAAATTGATGGTAATAATATTTTAAGCCATAAAAGAAAAACATTTGCCTTGGGTTTTTTGATGAATATTACTTGTTTAACGTCACTAGTCACAGATTTGTGTACTCTGAAAGAAAATCCCCTAAAATATTTATTAACTTTTAAATGCTCCCAAGACAATTTGGATTTTTTTTTCTTGTATCAGGGCACGCGGTAGGGCTCAAGATAATCCTAGTCCACTAGAATTTCGTTACATTATGAGAAAGTTATTGTTTCGGAATTCGGTCCAGCCCTCAACAAACGCAAACTGTGTAGATTATGGGTTTCAAAGTCGCACGTTCTCGACTTTGGCAAAAAACATAAAAGTTTATTAGAGATACCAGAATCAGAAAGTAAGGATGACATAGTGGAAGAAGTAGACACATTAAATAAAATTAACCATTTATATGTTATGAACGTAAATAAATTCCATTCCTTTACGACTTTTGTCAATAGAGGAAAGTTGCATTTTCCTTCTGTTTCAGCTTACACAGTCTTGAAATATGCAGATAAAGTTTTTAGGCATATTGCTTCGTTAAATAAGTTGAATTCAAATTTAATTGAAAAGAATATGATAAATATAGTTCTACAGCATTTTCCACTGTCGTTAACGCAAATGTTTATTCATCTAGTTTCTGAATCTCTCATTTGCTCTGAAATGCATGAAATAAGTTTATTAAAAAAAATATGCAGGTATGTATTTCAAAATTCGTATCAAAGCTCACTTAAAAAGTACAATTGAATCAACTTTCGGTGACTTACGTGGCAAACGTCAAAAACACCACGAAATTGTACTTTTCAGTCACTTGTAAAAATAATAAATAGTTTGATTATATATACCGTTAATTTATTTTAATCTGCGAAATGGTAATTATACATGAAATTGAAAGAGGAATGCAATATAGGCGTGGAGTGCCATAATGGTAAAACTATATTAGGGGGATACCATTTAAACGTTCTCTTATTTACTACTAGCTTTTGCCAGCGGCTTCGTCCGCGTGAAATTTGAGTAACTTATTTTTTATCCAATCTGCTTAAATCCTTTCAAACAACTTAAACTATCTCCATACCAAATTTTTAAATCGGTTCAGTGGTTATTGATTCCTCATACAAACTTCCACCCCATTTTCACCCCCTTAAAGGATGATTTCATCGATAAAATCAATCCTATGTCCTTTTCCGGGGTTCAAACTATCTGCATACCAAACATCTCAATCGGTTCAGTGGTTTAAGCGTGAAGAGGTAACAGACAGACAGACACACTTTCGCATTTATAATATTAGTATGGATTATTATTGTCAAAAGCAAACGTATAGGTATCACAAAGAGCATTTTCTCCCTTACTAAGTGATAGTATGGACACCCTATTAAAAAGAGAGGAGGGGGACCTAAGTGAGCGAGACAGCGCGTTGTCAAGGTCGCTTCATATGGGTGTAGGGAGCGTGGCCTCCACTTATACCTATAACTTCATGATCTCACCACTATCTGACAATGAATTGACAAGTGCCTATTCGAAAGTTCCAAACAGCTGTTTTTATAGGTGTAGGTAAAAATGATAGCACATACTAAGATTTTTTTTACCTTAAAATAAAATGTACGTATTTGACATTTAATAATAACAATACTACTTTTTCTTACCGCAAATCCAACATAAAAAGTGTATTAAAATAAGTCTCAATAACTTAGAATTCATTGATTTATTTTGAAAGTTGAGAAAATGAAAATTGACAAATATTGTTTCTTTTATATCACTGAAACAACTAATTATGTTCCTGTGTCGAAAAGTGCTTCAAATATGTACCTATTTATTTGTTTTTAATGTAAGTTTACAAAAATGTATTAATTACTTGGCAAACTTACTTCTCAAATTAAAATCAAAATGAGTTCATCAATAGTCATTTTTCCCTAATTTGAGAGTAAATATTTTTTACTTGCAATACGTAGCATATATGTCATACAGAAAATTCTTTACACGAAGACACGATTAACAAACAATTTTGTGAAGTAAAAGAAGCTCGTATTTATTCATCTGTCTTGTTATTTGTTTTATTTTTGTACGTAATGCATTAATTGAATTTTCAAGTTAATATTTCTATCTTGTGAAAAAAAATATTTGGAATTCAGTTTAAAGTCATTAAGTTAAATTTTAATGCTGGCGGCAAAGGAAATTAAATTGCACAATCAAAAAGGTTATTCCCTCATCCAGAAACAAATGATGCAGTGCAGATTGCAGTCCGGTGATCCGGTCCGAGCCAAAGAGGAGCCAACACGTCAGCATAGAGATGACGTGTCATGTTCTTTTTGGCTCGGACTGGGGCCTTACCATGAGCTCTTATCGCAGACCTTAAACAGTATTGCTGTCTATTTCCGTACCATGACCGGCTTAAAGCAGCGCGTTTGCAGGCCTGCTTAAAATGACGTCACGAAACCGTTCACCTTTTTTTATGTATGAACTTTCGTACCATGACCGCCCATTTGATGCCGGCTCCAAACTATCGTCCAACACTCCAACATTGACACCAACATCGTCCAACTCACGATCGATCAAACAGACTCTCCACACATCAATAGGCCACTAGCCAACCTTATTCACTATGGAGGACGTTGAACTGATAGATGCTTCTACGATATACCTAATGAGTGCATGTAATTATTTTTTACAAGTATATAGCCGACGTAAAACAAAAAAAAAGGTTCCATAAACGAATTTGCAAACCACGAAGGTTCATATGTCATTTAGAAGGGCTGGCGGGAACTTTGAAAGAAAGTGGTCGAATTTATTTTCGCTTGAACATTTAATTTTGTTTTTTCGAGTTTTTCTTAGTTTTTTTTTTGTACATATTAATACCTTTAATTCTTGGCTTTAAGATTGTAAATACGATGGGTGGGGATTCACTCCCCAGCCCTGTAGGGGAACCTCCCCGCAAAAGATCATATCAATCGGAGGGACAGGGAAAGGAAAAATTGTGTGAGGACTTCTATATTCCATTTTTTAAACCTTCGTATAAAAGACTTTATCCAGATCTTCCAACTAGTGAGTATAAAGTTTTTATCGAAAGCACGAATGGAGACAAAATTGGCAATAAAAGCCCTACTTATCTCAACAATATTTTTGCGCGGGAAATAAAAGGGGTGATGGCAATGCATCGAGTTAATGCAAAAAAAATTGCAATTATATTCAAGCAAGCTATCACGGCTAATAATTTTATTCATAATGATACATTTTTAGAAAAATATTTTATAAAGGCTTACATACCAGCAAGAGAAATAGAAAAGACCGGTGTAATAAGGTTTGTACCAACAAATATTTCTAACAAAGAACTAGACACAAAATTAACTTCACAATTTGAAATAATTGCGGTTCGAAGATTTATGAAGAAAATTGGAGAAGAACTAGTGCCCCTACAGACTGTAAGCATTACTTTCTTGTCAAGCAGTTTACCCGACACAGTCCAATTTGATTTATTTTCATACAGAGTTTCCGAGTATATTCCACCATTACTTCAATGTTTTAGATGTTTTAAATATAACCACTCGGCAAAAGTATGTGCTAATAAGCAAAGGTGTTCAATCTGCTCAGGAGAACATCACTTCAAAGAATGCAATAATTCAAAAGAAATAAATTGTATTAACTGCGGGGGGCCGCATTTAGCTATTGATAAGTCTTGTCCGGTTAAAATACAAAAAACATTAGAGAAAAAATCTAGAGTAACTTATGCATCAGTTGCAAATAGTAAGACAAAGCTAACTTCTGAAGATTTTCCACCTTTGCACTCACAGCAAGGTTTTTAAAAAAATGTAAATAATATTACTAAAAATACTATAAGTAAGCCACAACAAAATGAAATTGTAAATAATTCTTCATTTGTACAAGACTTAATCAACAATAAGGACGTCATTGCTGCTTTAGTTAAAACTTTAGTAGAGTTGGGCAATAAAAAAGATGATGTACAAATTACACACGCATCTATTCAAGAAAAGTTATTAAAAAATCTTTCGTAATGGATAGGTCCCCACTTCATCAATTACGACTAATGCAATTTAATATACAAAGTATCAGAAACAAAGTCCCACTGTTAAACTCATTTTTGCGTAATCATGATATACATTTATGTTTATTAAACGAAACTTGGTTAAAGGATAATCAACAACTCAAAATTTCGGGTTATAACGTTTATTGCAGAAATTCAAATAATGGTCATGGAGGCGTTGCAATTCTTATAAAAAATACAATTAAGCATAAAGGAGCGTCCCCACTAGGGCCGCGCGGTTTATGAGGCCTAGCCGCGAGGCTGAGCCTCGTGAGTGTGTGTGGATGTAAAGCGAGGCCCAAGTCGCACAGTCCAGCACAGCCGCGCGGCCGGTCAGTGTGACTATCTCAAAAACGGCAAACCTGCCCGACTTGTTTAAAATCTACCAAACGCGACTCACGATAATGCCATAAATATGCCATCTTCTCTCAGAACAATAACTAAAGCATAAAAATATAATTTGTGAAGTAAACTCGAGGATCACGCACACTGTGACGGGCCGCAGCGGGGCGGATCGAGCCGCATAGCACGCAACCACTATTAGCGGCGGAATATGCGGCCCGCTGCGCCACGGCATAGTACTCGATAGCTCATATAAAATACATACGAGCGATTCGAACTGATTTTTGCGCTGCGACCCGACCCGTTGCGCCCCCTCACAGTATACGCTAACTTTTAAACGATCTTGTTACAAAACCTCTGGTCTAAACCTGCGGTCCTACCGCTTAACTCATAGCGATTAACGATGGCGATAGCGAGTGACTCGCTATCGTTTTAATTTTACGAGTTTGCTATGATAAGCGGCGGCCCTACCGCCTAATTCCCTCGTTATAATTTTAGCTCTCTAATATTGTGATTTCGTACCGCCTATCATAGCTTTTGAAATTGAAACGATAGCGAGTAACTCGCTATCGCCATCGTTAATCACTATTAGTTAGGTAGTAGGGCCGCTGGTCTAAAGTTAGTCTTGGTTTAAACCTAGTGCGCTTTCACTTGTGTTGATACTCGTAGATTGAGACAACGTCAACTTGGTCCTAGTTTCAACCAGGACTAAGTTCAGACCATGTTTGTTTTCTAATAAGACGAAAGAAGTTTAAACGTATACACTTTGTGATATTTTAAAAAAATAGACAAAATTATGACTTCTGTAAAAGGCTGTAACTTGTAAGAAGCATTGACTGAAGTATTACGGAACCAAAATGCGTACCAAGACGACTTGACAAGTTATAATATTCGACATTTAACGCTTTAAAAGTCGGCTACATAAAGGTAACCAAAAGTAGGTAGGTACTGTATTCCGTAAGTCAACTTTAAATTGAACTTACCATTCTGCCAGCTGTTCGCCGATATTCTGCTATTATACAAGGTTATTTTTTAGTTATGATAAAAATTTTGTGTGCTTGTTCAGACAAGCAAACTGAACAACTTTCACTATGGGACCAACTTCGAAATCGCAAAAAAATCAGCTGTTCCATACATTTAGGTTCAGTGAATGTTGAACATTTGTATGGAACAGCTGATTTTTTTTGCGATTTCGAAGTTGGTCCCATTGTGAAAGTTGTTCAGTTTGCTTGTCTGAACAAGCACACAAAATTTTTGTCATAACTAAAAAATAAACTTGTATAAAATTTATGTTATGATTCATTATTATCTATACATCTATACAAATAAATAAAATTGAAGTGTCTGTTTGTAATATCAAAATAACAAGTTTTTACTAAATGGGTATGAATGTATATCGGGTACCAATAACAAACACCATTTAAAAAATTTTTGTCTGTCTATCTGTTTGTTCCCGCTAATCTCCGGAACGGCTGGACCGATTTTGACGGGACTTTCACTAATAGATAGCTAATTATATTAGGTATAACATAGGCTCCTTTTTTATTAACTTCAACAAAAGTTACTATTCCGTGCGGGCGAAGTCGCGGGCACAGCTAGTTACAAATAAATGTGAAAATTAATGCTACCGCCACTATTATACGACTACTGTCATCTCCTCGCGATAGAACAAATAACAAATAATTGGACAATAAATACAAAAATAACAAAAGGCGGGCTTATCAAATTTCTGCCAGGCAGCCTTTATATATGATATCCATACTAGGTTGGTGGTTAATAAAAGAAAAAAAAATCATTAATGAAATACAAATATTTTAAACAAAATAAAATAGAAACAAATTAAAGAAAATTAATAAAAAAAGTACAACAAACAAAATTATAATAATAACTCCATACTGTAAGTACCTACATAAATTCTAAAGGGCCGTTATGACAGGGGGTGTGTATGGAAGGGGGTGTCAGAGCTGAAGGAAATGTTGCTTTACGCTTTTATTAAAAGATGTAAGACTTACCATCAGGTGGACAGTTTGCTTGTTTGCCAACTTAGTTGCATTGCAATAAAGAAAAAACTACAATGTACAGTTTTACTAACATTTTACTAGTCCATACATTTTGTGGTTAGGTATAAATGAATTCAAAAAATTAATATTACAAAAACTATGCATCGCCGAGAGGGGAAAGGGGTATCGGGGGGTAGTCCTCCTCTTTCTGCACATCTTTTTCACTTCCCCCCTGCAAAATTTTAGACATTGACAACGACAGAAAATCACATGACAGACACCTACGGCAGCCATTCTATTAAAACATGATATTATAGCTCCAATTTGTAAATAAAATTATTCCTATTCTTCACAATGAATACGTATTTTATTACTCAAACAATCGTCTACCGTGTGTATGGGAATTTTCTAATATTATCTGTTAGTTTCGTTTTTTACACAAAACAGATGCAGTAGTTACCGCTTTATTTATGAATAGTAGAATTTCAAAACATTTCTAGCACAACAACCTAACTGAAATAAAACTACATTTCTACTAAAATGGAAATAATTCTTCAAAATCTGGCCACACTGGGCCGCGCAGCTCTATAGTGAGAATGCGATAAAAATATACACAAAAAGCTGGTGAGGCCGAGCCTCGCGGCTCCCGCGGCCGCGCGGCTCGTAGTGGGGACGCACCTTAAACCTCTTAACTCTTTCTTTTCTCAAGATATACAAACTGTTGCAATATCGGTTGAAACTATAAGAGGAAACCTAACAGTGCTATGTGTATACTGCCCACCAAATAGTCATAATATACGTCTTCAAAGACTAGCTAACAATATTAGTACTTTACCATCGCCGATCATTGTTTCGGGGGACTTTAATGCACACCATGTTGCCTTTGGATGTTCATCAACCAAGGGTCGTGGCCAGAACTTGTATGATATAATTGATTTTGCTGATATGTGTATATTAAACAATGGTAGTTTTACTACAGTTCCATACCCACGGCGGAGTCCGTCTGCTATTGATGTTACATTCATAAGCTCAGAATTGGCGCCATATTGTGATTGGTTTGTCAATGATGACCCATTAGGTAGTGATCACTTTCCCACGATTACATCCATAGATATCACCCCGGTTCAATATGAATATCGTCCTCCAACCGACAGATTTGTATACAAAAAGGGCAATTGGATGAAATTTTATGAACTATCGGAAATTATGTTTAGTAATTTTCATATCAATTCCACTGACATTTTACACACTTATAATGAATTTTGCTTATTACTAGATCAATTAAAAATAAAATGCATTCCTAAATTCTGTAAAATTTCCAGCTACAAAGCAAGACCTCCTTCTCCTTGGTGGAATGAGGAATGCGAAAAAGCAGTAATTAACTCTTATAATGCATTAAAATTTTATAGAAGAAATCCTACAACTGAAAATTTTATCAATTATAAAAAATTAGATGCGTTTAAAAAACGCACCATTTCTCAACAGAAAAAGAATAGTTGGCGTGAATTGTGTACATCTTTCAATAGGACAACAAATATAAGTAAAATATGGAGTAACATTAAAATGATGAAAGGTATAAATACGCAGTCTAAACAATTAAATGATAACTTTATTCAACCTTTTCTTAACAAACTTTCACAAGGTGGCAATGATAGTTCTTTTGATTATAATATATTTCACAGAAATAGCGACTTTGACCAACATAAATTACTATTAGAACCATTTACTTGGGCTGAATTTAAAATGAGTTTAATGACCAGAAAAGATACAACTCCAGGTCTTGATGATTATCCATATTTACTTATCAAGAAACTACATCCGGCCTGTCAAAAGATTCTACTTTCCATTTTTAATTTACTTTGGTCTCAAAATATTATACCTGATTCATGGAAAGAGCAATGTGTTATCCCAATTTTAAAACCAGAAAAACCTCCTGATGATTTCAATTCTTATCGTCCAATTTCCCTTTCCTCATGTATTGGTAAATTATTTGAAAATCTTATAAAAATCAGATTAGAGTACTATGTTGAAGTTAATGCTATTTTGCCCCATATACAGTTTGGATTCAGACGAGGGAAAAGTTGTGCTGATAGTTTTACTTGTCTCATCTCAGATCTTAGTTATGCAAAAGAGTTTAACTTAAACGCTGTCTGTGCATTTCTTGATGTACAGGGCGCTTTTGATAATTTACAGCCAAAAATTTTAGTAAAACTAATGTTAGACCTGGGTTTTCCAGGTAAACTCTGTAAATGGCTCTATAGTTTTCTAACTAATCGGAAAATATATGTTAGATATAACAATATATTGCATGGGCCAGTATTCGCATCAAAAGGTACAATGCAAGGTTCTATTTTATCTCCGATATTGTATAATTTGTATACAAGTCAAATATTAAAATATGTAAATAATAACTGTGTAAATATTCTACAATTTGCAGACGATATTGTAGTGTACAGTGTAAATAAGACCTTAGATACAGCTAAGCACAACATTAATAAAGCATTAGTAGGTATATATTCTTACTATAAAAATGAATTACACCTTGATATCAACCCTGATAAAAGTTCAGCTTTAACAATAAGTAGGGAAAATTCAGATACTCCAATAAAATACAGGAATACAAATTTAAAAGAAGTTATGTATAAAAAATTCCTTGGAATTATTATAGATAAAAAACTTACATTTGAAAAACATATTGACTATATTATATCCAACTCATTAAAAGGACTTAACATTATGAGGTGCTTAGCTGGTGTATCTTGGGGTGCTGATCCAAACATATTAGCATTGTTATATAAAAGCATAGTTCGAAGCCATTTTGACTACAGCTTTCTAGCATATTTAAATAGTATTCATGTACATAAATTAGATAAAATAGAGCTTTAAGAATCATCTCTGGAGCTATGTGCTCAACTCCCATAAGAGCTATGGAAGTTGAAACACATATTATGCCATTGTCATTGAGACGTCTTCTTCTGTCGCAAAGGTTTTGTCTTAAGTTAATTTCTTCTGCCAATCATGATTTCATTGTTAGTAAAATAACCCATGGTATAATAAATATTGTAAATGATGTAAATAATGCATCTTCACTGTTGACAGGCTCATCTTGCAAACTTGTAGAGATCTATTCATATACCTTTCATACATTTCCTAATATATATAAAAATTTTGTGCACTGGCCTTGTTATACTGGTTCTTACTATAGTAAAACTATAGAAATTCCGATATGTACATCACCAGTAAATAACAATACAGAGCTCTTAGAATACTTAAATAATAATTCTGAATACCATCCATTGTATACTGATGGTAGTAAAACTAAAGACTCTGTTCGTAGTGCTTTATTTGATCCCGGTAATGATTTCCAACAAAGTTTTCTATTAGATAGTAATTGTTCCATTTTTTCGGCAGAGGCTTATGCAGTTTTAAAAGCCTTGCATTATATAATATCATCTGTAAAAAATTTCACCAAGTTTATAATATTGTCTGATTCTTTAAGTTTATTAAAATGTTTAGAAAAATTAGAGTTGATATATAGTCAGAATTTTATAGTTAGTACAATAAGAGAAACCTTATACTACTTGAAAGTGAGAAATATAGATGTGAAGTTCAAGTGGGTTCGTTCTCATGCAGGACTAAAAGGAAATGAGACTGCAGACTCAATTGCAAGAATAGGGATTAATGAAGTTGACAAGAGGTTATATACCAAAGTTCCATTCACAGATATGCAAAGTGTTATTGAGGAGAATATGATGCAAACATGGCAAAATTTTTGGCAACTTGACCAGACTGAAAACAATAAAGGGAAATGGTACGGATCTATACAATCCTCAATAACATCTAAGCCGTGGTATGCTGATACTCGATATAAGGAAGCCAACCGTGATTTTATTACCACTATAAATCGCTTAAGATTTGGTCATAATAAAGCCCCTGCCCATCTAGCAAGATTTAATATAATTAGAAGTGATATCTGCCCACACTGTAACTCATTTGTTGGTGATATTGAACACATAATTTTTAAATGCAATGCTTTTGCTTTCGATCGACTTGTACTGGGCTACGTTCCAAAACATCACCCGGAGTGAGTAGGTGGTGGGGGGAGAGTGGCCGGTTAGGGTGGTCGGAGTGTTGGTTGTTTTAGAACGGTAAGAGTGTTGTCTGCTTTGTTTACATAACCAAATATACAAAAATAAGAAAATATATAATTCATCGGCGCGTCCGTTCGCTTTAATGCATGGATTACATTCCTCTGTTTCATCTACGAAAATGCTAAAACCAACAGAATATGAATTCTGTTAAATCGCGGCCTAACCTAGCTTCAGCGGAAATGAAGGCCAATTTTACAATCGTGTCACTTACGATACCTATAGTCTTTGGAATTTAAAATTAACTTATTGTCGACGTTACGAAGCGCATCCTCGCTCTTCAAGATGCACAAATTGTGTGTGAATATGAAATCTTTGTAATAACGATCACACACAACTTTAAAATCCACACAATTTCCCGCCAAATCCAATCGAGTGAAATTACACCTTGCTATATTATGCGGGTGAGATTCTACTCGATCGAGTGCACTCCGTAGCGTTTTAGGCGTAGAAAGAGTATACAATAGAATGCTGGATGTTTGTCTATTCACTCGCACATAAAAGAGACGAAAATATTGAATTACATGCGTAAAAACGAAATAGACTTCGGCATTTTTTGTCCCTCATCGCGTGCTGGTTTTTTTCAAGGTCAGCACATCATGATCTAAACAAAGTTTGACGTTTGTGACGCGTTCGATTTTGTGCTCTCGGAATTTACTATTTTTTCCTAAAATACAGTGTTTATTTTTGTGCACAACTACGTGAATTAACGATACCAGACTGAAGAATGGTGTGGTGTAGTGTTTATGGTGCAAAAGCAACAGTAGCACGAAAATTGAGGGATTGTCTTTTCACTTGTAAGTAATTGAAATATTTACTTTATTTGAGTTATCATACCGAGGTTTCACTTGCTAAATTGTCTAACCAATTCACATAGTATACCCTGACGTGTTCCTAAGATAAAATAAGTGTTTATTTCATATTTTATAGGAAAATGTCTACATAACCTGAAACCTCAGGTTGGCCATCATTTTCCATAAATATTACCCCTAATAAGGGGTATATAGTACGCTGTAGAAATAAATGCAGTTAACATGACTATATTATTATATAATTTATTACCTGAAAACATAAATTAAATTGAAGGGAATCCTTTTAAAATAACATAATCAAAATATTTGTACGAAAAATATTGTAATAGCATAAAAGAATATTTATGTAGGTACACTGAATATATTTAATTTATTATTATTATTATATGTTTTTCTATTGTCAAGTAGGTAGGTATGTGTCAAAGAGTATAATAATATTGGTGTGTTAAACTTACCTTGGGACTAGATGGAGCTGTCTATATTAATATTTATTATTATTAAGGTTGATCTTAAATATAACTTACAGGTTCCCTGAAAGCCCACAGTTACGCAATTTATGGATAGCGGCTACAAGGAGAATTAATTAGGAGCCAAACGCTAGATGCAGAATGTGTTGTCAACACTTTGACAGAAAACTTTTAATGAAAAAAGGCAATAAAACATACCTTCATCCCGAGGCTGTTCCAATTGAGGTAAAATTAACATTTTAAGGAATTTTTTATTAAAAGTATTTCAGCAACACCAATAGAAAATATTTTTTAATTTAATTTGAAAAAAAAACTGCTGTGATATACAAATCAAATTGTAAATTGAATAATTTTTTACTCAACTGTGCCAGATGGTTTTTGAATGTATCTATGTGAACATGTATATTTCTTTGGCACGTTTAGTATGCTTACTAGCATTAGGTGCATAGTGCTCCCAACACAATGATTTACATGTCATTAAACCCAAAATTGACTATGATTTACATGTCAATTTTGAGTTGAAGGACATTACGTATAAACAGCTAGCGATGGGACATTTTAATAATGAGTTTTCGATAAAGAATTGATTATTTTTTGGTTATTTTGAAACATAACATTTGTGTATATATATACTTTTTATTACCCCGGATAATTTAAGGGACACTTCAGCGCATGGTAGTAGAATGATTTAAACATTAATAAAAAAATTGCATGTTAATTTACTAAAATATATAAAATACTGCACTAGTGTTGTGCAATATTTAAAAAAAATAATGGATGTGTTCTGAAGCGTCCCTTAAATTATCCGGGGTGATAAAAAGTAACTGTATATTTGATGTTATACTACTTCTCTTGAAAATAAATGAACAGTATTTTCCTGTGTTGGTGGTGCATTCCCTAGCATATTGTAAAAGATGATATTGGTTTTATTTGATGAGCTAGTCACCTATCACTATATTCTACAATTTCAAATACAATCAATGTACAACTAAACGTCTCTAGCAAAATTATTCGACATTATAAGGCATATGGATGTATGTACAGTCGGCACCACGTCAAGTTATACACTTTGACGTTTGAACCGACTCGTTAACCACTTGTTCTCGTAGTGCAAACGTAAAGTTTGACGCACCGTCCACTGTATGTATTTTAGTACCTTTACATAATTTATTTAATAATTTTTCAGGTTAAAAAATTCATGGTTTTTGATTCGTCCAGTTCTGCAATAGCAATGGAGATACAGGAAACTGAATCCTTGAACGTAAGTGTTTTTTGAATTTGTTTTAAACATTTTTCTATATTATGAAACTTTAGTGTGTTAGGTACTTAGTTCACACTCCTAGTCATATCATGCTAATACAGCGTCCTCTGGTGGCAACAATTTATTTACATTATTTGTTTATACACGGTTATTTTTTTATCATACTGGAACATTTTAGAGGCAGCTCGGTAGACGCTAGACGACTCATATCAATAAAAAAAACATGTGGTTATATTTTTTAAATTTTATCCGCCAATAATATTAAATTATAGACATTGTTCTTGTTTACTACAAGATAAGGTAAGATTATGAATGAATAAAGCATTTACTACTACGGGCTTAGGAAAATGCGGCAACGTCGCATTATTAATTCAAGCAAGATCAATCTACAACTCGTTTGAAATAAGAGTTATTATTGCACTAGACACTACAATAGTGAAAGACAGAGACAGTCGGCGCCGGCGCCGGCGTTTTGTTGTTTGTTGTCGCTTGTCGGCACGAGCCGGCCGGCTTTAGTTCGCCTTTGACCCCGGCGCGTGTGAACGTATCGCGATGTCGCGCCCGCGCCTGACGCGCGGCAATCGGGCGCATTCGGAATTTTAGTTTCAAGTTAACACATCTAGCGAATACACAGACCTTACTCCGGTAGACCGTAGACTTTTACTTGTGAAGTGAAATTAAGTGTTTGGTGTAAGAAAGTGAACCCACAAACGTAAGACTTGGAAGCGAAAACTGCATTTCGAGACGTTAAACACTAACCAAAGTGATATGTTGTTGTGGTCATATATAGTTTTAAACGTGCACGACTATGTATGAGTTAGAGGACTTCCTTTAAATTTAGAACTCTTTTGTTATTAGAACTAAAGTTGGTAGGTAAGTATTTAAAGTTGATTCCAATTTTTTAACTACGCCAAAACAACCTACCATAACCGTAATACCTATTTAGTACTGTTTGTTTTCTTTAAAAACTTTGTTTTGCCGGTCCTAAGCCCGTAAAATAGGAAGGTGAAATTGTGATCAACTCAGTGATGACTTTGAATCGGCGACGTTGTTGCCAGTTCGCGTTCATTCAATGTTTTGCCTACAACTTCACTCAGTGTCCATACCAGTGCAGTATTTTTTGGATATTTTAGATAATAAATATCTAATTAAACAGGTGAGTAATTTTTATTATTAATGGTTAAATAATTCTTCTACCGTGTCCTGAAGCCACCCTTAAAATAACCAGGGTGATAAAAAAATAACCGTGTATATACAAGTTTATTTTTTAGTTATGACAAAAATTTTGTGTGCTTGTTCAGACAAGCAAACTGAACAACTTTCACTATGGCACCAACTTTGAAATCGCAAAAAAAAAAATCTGCTGGTCCATACATTTAGGTTCAGTGAATGTTGAACATTTGTATGGAACAGCTGATTTTTTTTTGCGATTCAAAGTCGGTCCCATTGTGATAGTTATTCAGTTTGCTTGTCTGTACAAGCACACAAAATTTTTGTCATAACTAAAAAATAAACTTGTATACTTAATATAATACATATTATATTAATATATACAGGGTGTAACTGAACACCCCAATAACATTTAAGGGTATGTATCCATCAGAAGTAGAGATTCTGTAAGAAAAATATTAGCGCTAACAAACCTTCGTTTTTTCCCATACAAACTAAATAAATTATTTTTTGGTATTAAGTGCCGACAACCCTACGTAAGCGGACGAGGAATACTACGCTCACGTCATTAAAACTAAATTAATTATTTTTTTGTATTAAATGCCGACAGCCCTACGTATACGTAGGAAGAATACTAAGCTCACGTCTGTCACGTGGAATTTTGTGTTTAAATTTCTTTAGGTTTTTGCTTTCAGTTTAAAATCAAATAACTCTGAAAGTATTGGGGTTCAGGTCTCAGACAAGCACCGAAGGTCCATTTAGTATCTAACTTATATGCCCCTTAAATGTTATTGGGGTGTTCAGTTACACCCGGTATAGTCAGTGGTCTAGTGGAGACCATACCGCCCAGAGGTCATGGGTTCGATTCCTAATCATGGAGATTTATGGAACGATCTGTCTTAAATTGCTGTGGAAGTGTTTTCATATGTATACTAGTAGGTATTATACACATGAAAGTTTGTGAGTATGGATGGTTGAATGTTTGTTTGTTATTATTTCACTCCAAAGCTACAAAACGCAATTTAATGAAATTTGGTACACAGATAGCATATAACCATGAATTAAGTATTTATGAGTGAGAATAAGTTTATCCATTGACTAAAAACTGTACAACAAGCAACAACAAGTTAGTTTATTATGGGACTAGATAGACTATAAATAACTAAAGGTGGATGGCATGTTCTTGAAATTTTTGTTACTACAGTTCAGCCTCTGTAATATTAAAATTATGTTTATATTTTAGGTGGTGTCGCCGAACTACACACCACGAACTCTAAAGAGGAAGTGGATGAAAAAAAAATGAGTTGTCTGAGCCCTTAGAGAAAAATCAAGAAGATTATTAAAAAAAGTCGCAAATTTGGAAAACATTTTGGTGGACTTACAATCGAAATTATTTGTTAAATTCGAAGATTGTGAATTGTTATCTACAATAGACACTACTAACAAATACGTTAATGTACATGTGTTATTATAACCATTAACTTTTACTACCTTGCGGTTGAGAGGACAACTATAGTAATAGAATATTATGTCATTATTTTCAAAACGTTATAATTTAAAATTCTCATTATTTCTATCACACGAATTCTCAAAAAACCGACTATGTCTCGTTTGAGAATTAAGTCTCCTTACTATTATCGTTTCTTTCAATTGTTTCGGAGTTCTGTTTGTAGTATTCTGAACCTTTTTGTATCCAGTCACTCGCCTCTACACTTCGAGATACAGGTTAGTTCCTAGTTCGATGGTGGGTGGCTAGTGGCGGGGTACTAACGAATTAATTCTACCGTTCTGTAATTAATAGATTTAATCCTTGATTGAAACGAATCAATAAATAATTTTGAATTATTTTGAATTTTTGAAATTTCGCCCATCGCGGAAAGTAAGAGTGAACACCTCACGGGGTGTTACCCACATAATATTAGATTTCTCTCAAAATATTGATTCTTGTTGGATAAAAATTACCCCATATCTTTTCTCATAGTTTTATCTGTGCCTACACCAAAAATCATCGAAATCGGTTCAGCCGTTTTGGTCTGAAGAGATAACAGATAGTCACTTTCGCATTTATTATATTGGTGGGGGTTATAGAAAAGTGTCTCGCTTGTTGAAAATTCACATCTTCGTTTTTTGCTACACCACTAAGGTGGCAAAAAGGCGCACACACCTGATAGTAAGTGGTTACTGCAGCCTATGGACGCTTGCAACACCGGGAACGCTTGCGCGTTGCCGACACTAATAGTAGATTGTTGCACCAAGCGCTATGTGAGCTATTAATGCCCGCGGATGTTTGATGCACGAACGCTTGCGTGAGGGCATTAATAGCTCACGAGGCGCGTAATCTGCTTTTCTTTCAACTATATCTACATATTAAAAATAAATAAAAAGCTGAAGTTGACTTTAGAAAAACTTATTTATACTTATATGACAAAAAATGTAATTGTTCTTACTAAATTCCTCAAACATTACGTATTACCCGTGGTTCCACCAACATGTCCCACTGGTAGGTCCACGGGTATTTTTTTCCCCGTAGACCTTTTAACCGTGTTCCCACTGCTATGACCCACAGTGGACCCACGGGTAATTCCTCAGATAATTTCTTTCCCCGTAGACCCACTGCACTAGATATGACAATGACGGCGAGTCATAGTGACAAACAAAAGTTTGTGGATTTTCTACCTCGTCTACTACTTTCAAGATTATCTTGAAGGTGGCGACTGATGAGGTGGAAAATCTGTAAAAAAAACTCGCCGTCATATAGGTACACCACAAACCGTACCGTACCGTTACCGTCAATATGAATGTTTGTGGACCAAAATAACACCACTTTCACTGCACAATGTTCACTTGAATACAATTTTTGAATTAAAAGTAAAAGCTAACCGTCGCTAGCTTCATCAAAAGCCACTTAAACCTCTTTGGAAAAATTTCTACTTTTTGTATGAATCTTATTGCGACTTCTTGTTCTATTAGGAAAAAAAACCGGTTTTGAACAGGTCATTAATAACATTCCATACAACATTATTACCCTCGAGTTTTCCAGGGAAGTAATGTATTGGCGCGCTGGTAGCGGTAGTCGCAGTGTGAAAATTACCATGCGTGCCCACAATGGCACGGAGAACACCGGGGGTTTTAGTGGGTCGGCCTAGAACTTTACCGGGCCAGACGGTACACACACGCACGCCTGCCGTCTAGCCAACGGTGGGTACGGAGCGGTTGAGCATTTCCCCCCCGAAAAAAAGGGTAGTAATGTATTACTTAGTGGCCTTTTCTGTTGATTTAAGCGTTAAATTAATGAGTGTAGTTGAAAAAAAACTTTTTATACTCTTCTTTAAGAACCCAATGCTGTAGTCGCTTGAAAAAATCTCGACGTTCATTCTAAATAAAGTACGAGAACATTTTAGTTCTAGGGTGTGAGGGTTAATTTCTTGCCAATGGCGAGCTGTGCCATGGTAGAAAGTGGCCGTGGGCATAATGTTTAACAGCTCCTCAGCAGGCAGAGGTATTTTTTTTTAACTTGGGTGTGTAATACCGTTTGTGAGTAGGGGATCGTTAACGAGTCTCATGGCCCGTTAGTGTACCGCGTTAAAAGGTACAAGTTGATTTTAAATATAAGAAGAAGACAATAAAATAAGCACGCTAAATAAATAAAATGATATTTAACAATTTTTTCTGCCTTTTTTGTAGACATTAGGTGAACGTATTAAAAACTTGCGATTCGGGGTAATTTTTATAAAGAGGGTAACCCTAATCATCCATGTACTTGTATTTTGCTGTCCCTTACTGCGGCACGCTCATCCGCAGTCTATAGTATTATTTGTCTAAGGTTTTAGGACACCCCACTCCAACACTCTCGAGTGCACCCGAAATGTTTTAGGACATACTTCGGGTGACCGAGTGCACTCGGGTGATGTTTTGGAACGTAGCCCTGGCAAGTGACATTGACTTATGCCCACAGAACACATATACCCAAGGGAAGAATGACAACTACATAGAAAAACACGTTGGACAAATTTTGACTGTGCTGCCATCTTACCGTGGCCCCACGCACTATCTACGCTACGCGGTAAAATTCAAAAGCACTGTAATATTATTTTTTTATTGTAATCGTAATTTATGGAAACTAGATAATATGCAATGATTTTAATTATAAATCATTGCATATTATTTTCTAGTTTCCATAAATCACGTCAGAAGTCGCAGAATAGTAAAGGTAAAAATTAAATAAAAGTATGATAATTTTATTTATGTTTTATTGTGTTCATCTTCTTTTTTATTGCTAGTTTTGAAGCAGATTCTACATATTCTCGGTTGTTTAATGTACAATACCTTTTAATAGTTATGTGAAAAACACTATTTATAATAATTTTTACATTTATTGAGACATATTTCTCACACTGTTTCTAAAAGGTGAAATTTATATCCTCACAGAGGTTTTTTAATAACAATGTTTTTAAATCCAATATTGATGATGAGATTAAAGAGAAATTATCGCATAGAGTAGCACAATCTTCAACACATTTAATTAAATTTCTTGATGCATAAATTAATTTCTTCTTAATGTCGACATACTCTTTACATTCTATGAATGAATGTACATTTTCTGTCAACTTTAATATCTTCTCAAACACACCACAAGTCAGTCATGCTTGCTTCAAAAGTGTGGTCCACTGAAGCTAGCATATTGATCACAATATCAGGGGCTTCTAGGGGTTTTACTTGTTGGCTTGTGTGTGGTATAGAAAACATGTCCTTGAAATTATTTATTATTGTATAATAAATGTCTGTTTCACAGTTTCCTGACTCTATGTGGTTTAGAAATTATAGATGTTTTCAATCCACCTATAAAAATGTGAGGCAGTAGGATTGCAATTTGCACAATTTGCCTGGATTGAGTCAAATAAATTTTCCACTGCATCCTGCTGTACCCGACGGGTTGACAGATGTTTTTCTTTAAGATTTTTAAATATTTGCAAAATACCTCTTAAAGTCCAGACCCACCCATCTTTCGAAGGTGGTGGGTGGTGGGCTCCGGCATACAACAAACTCTACTTCCTCAAAAAATTTTTCATTAGTTCAAAATGTTTGAAATGCGGCGAGTTCATGGTTATGTTTGTTGAGTGTGGTTTGCCTCTCCTCAAAACAGCAGAGTCGCTATTTAGGGCGACAATTTCTGCCGTTGTAATTGCACCTGCAGGCAGTTCCCCTGAAAATGTAATAAAAAGTAAATAATGAAAATTGTCAAAACTATAGAAATATATAAACTAGGAATTCAGGCAATATTTTTCCTAGGAGCTATCCGACAGTTCAACACTACAACTCAATCGACTTATTTCTTCTAGCTGTTTTCCTTATTTTGCATTGTTATTCACCCTCACAATGCCAAATCTTACATTCCAACATCTGGATGAAATATTTTTATAAA
This sequence comes from Schoenobius gigantellus, assembly GCA_963935595.1. Lineage (NCBI taxonomy): Eukaryota > Metazoa > Arthropoda > Insecta > Lepidoptera > Crambidae > Schoenobius > Schoenobius gigantellus. Next base: position 21,416,544 of record OZ012553.1, on the reverse strand, counting down.
TAATACTTTCAGTTAAAATCAGCTGCTGTTTGTTAATTTTTTATGAACTTTGTAGGAAATGTTTAAGTATGTCAAAGTATTAAACTTAACTAGAAAAAATTAATCAGGCCTGCCCCATAGCATGATCAACAAAACACACTATGATCAAACAGTTTAGTGCTTTATCATTCATATTGATTTATTGTTTTATCATAATTATTGTGATTCAGTGTTCATGCTATGGGGGCTGGGGTGGGAATCGAACCCACAGCTTTTCTTAATCAGAGCTCTTTGCTCTGAGCTATGAATTTTAGTTTAGACATTTTTAGGTATTCATATCAAATCTTTATAAATTTTCAGGTTCAGTTTAATTGATATAACAATATAAATTATTACGTAGGTAAGATTACCTTGGGATATTTTTGCAAACATGCCTGCAGCCATTGAATGACTCAAAACCTGAGCTGCCTGAGCTGACTAACTTTCATCATTTCTTTGCAATTAGGGTTAAGGTGATCCTTCCTCAGTGATGGAGCAAACACGAAATTTGGATTTACATTATCTCAGTCATAAAAGTCTTGAATGTGACTCCACTTGGCAATGCCTGTAAAGAAATAGAACTATTTTTAGAAACCAAGGATTTTTTTCCTATATTATTTATTTATTTAACAATTTTTGTACACATAAAACTAGACAGCACAAACAACACATAAGACACAATGTACAATGCTTATTTCATAAATGAAATTTCTTCCAGCAGACCCGCAATTTTCTATTAATTGATATCTTCTAGACAAGTTTTTATTGTATATTGTTTAAATAATATCTAACTGGCTCATTCATATCTAACTGGAGTTCCCAATTTTTAATTTATAGTACAGTAAGGAGTAGAGTATGGATGCATTGGTGGTGCTGTGGACTCGGCACTGTCCTTCTTATCGGGACGTCCGTAGTTCGATCCTGCCATGTACCAATGTATCTTTCGTTTTTCGAATTTCATATGTACATTTGTCGATGCTCCTATGGTGAAGGAAAACATCACGAGGCAACCTGCATTCATCTATAAAGAAATTCAAAGGTGTATGTGAAGTCAATCAATCCTCACGAGGCAGGCATGGCTGACTTAGGCCTTACTACCCTAACCCTTGGGTAGCCTCGAGCCCCTCAGTGGGGACATATATTATGAGCTGTGATGATGATGATGATTGTAAGGAGCTGTAGTTTATAGTACAGCTTGCATAGCAATTGAAATTGATAATACAGACTTTATCCATAGTGCTCAGACTCGGACATTTGGATGGAGTGCAAGCACTATTGATAAATAATAATAATAATAATAATAAACTCTTTATTGCACAAAAAAGATATAACAAAAGAAACAAATGTAAAAAAAAAACAAGAAATGTACAAGTAGGCGGCCTTATTGCTATAAAGCAATCTCTTCCAGGCAACCTTAAGATAGGAAATATGGGAAAGGAATTAGCAAGGGAAGGGTGCAGAAATGGGAATAAATAAAAATCGTTTGTGTCATAGGGAAGGAAATTACATATCTAACAATATAGTGGCTAAGGAATTGTAGATAGGAAGTGACTACGAACTAGGGATTTGAAAGAATCTAGCGTACGCGCTCTCTGAATACTCTCAGGGAGAGAATTCCATAGCCGGACGGCTTGAGAAGGAAACGAGTATGTCAAAAACTGAGTTGACCGAGGCGGGATGTCAAGGGATAAAATGTAATTTGATCGCAAAGTACGACTCGAAGAATGGGACCGAAAAGAGAAATAAGACTTAAGATAAGGTGGAGACATTGGATGGAACAAAATATTGTAAAGGAGTGACAAGACATGTAAGTCTCTACGCTGTCGAATTTGGAGCCATTTGAGTTGAGAACGATAGTAAGAAACATGGTCAAATTTTCTTAGATTAAAAATAAATCTAATGGCCACATTTTGCAGACGCTCCAGCTTGTCGAGAAGTTCTTCAGACAGATCCACCCAGGCACAATCAGCATAGTCGAGCAGTGAAAGTAAAAGTGATTGTGCTAATGTTGATTTAGTACTAATTGGGAGAAAGTTACGAAACCTGTTGAGTGAACCATATGCAGCATAGATCTTTTTGCGAATAGCTTCAACTTGCTGTCGCCATGATAAGCACTGATCAAAAACTAAACCTAAATTTTTAACGCATTTGCTAAAAGGAACAATAATGCCACCAAATATTACTGATGGTAACAAACTATAATCAATCCTTGAAATAAAATACGGACTGCCAATAATAATTGTTTGCGATTTTGTAGGATTAATGAGTAGTCCATATGATTTGCTCCAATTGTCGATCAGTTTAAGATTGCTGTTAGTTTCAGCGATAGCATGAGAGAGATTTAATAACGTTGCTTGCGTATAGATCTGCAAGTCATCAGCATACAAGTGATAGAAACACGAAAGTGAATGTGTAATGGAATTAATAAATATAGAGAAAAGAAGTGGAGACAAAACGCCACCCTGAGGGACACCCGCATTGATACTGCACCAATCAGAAAAAGAATCCTCAATGCGTATACGTTGCCGGCGCCCTAGCAGGTAACTACGAAACCAGTCAACTACGGTAGGAGATATGCCAAGAGAACGTAGCACACCAGTAAGTACATCAAAATCCACGGAATTAAAGGCATTACTAAAGTCTAAGAGAGTCATTAGTGTAAGTTGACGGTTTTCCATACCCTGGCGAATATCGTGTGTGATTTTGGTTAGAGCAGTAGTCGTGCTATGACCCATTCGGAAGCCGGATTGCATTGGATTAAGTAGGTTATTAACATTAAGGAACTTGAGGAGCTGACGATGAACTAATTTTTCAAGGACTTTGGAAAGGAAAGGGAGAATTGATATAGGACGAAAATCAGAGAAGGAGCCAGGATTGATTTTTTTCGGAAGTGGAATTACAAATGCATCTTTCCATGCAGAGGGAAATTTACCTGTGGTAATAGAGGTATTAAGGATATGTGTAATAATTGGGACAAGGATATCTAATAAAGGAAGGATCATATTACGACCAATACAGTCGTTGCCAATAGCACCAGAGGATATAGACAGGACAGTTCTCTTAACATCACTATCCGTAAATTGCTCGAAAAAGAAAGGGGGATAGTCAGGTACAGGCAAAGAAGAAAGATTGTTTAGAGTCTCAGATTTACGAGCACCAATGAAAGGTGTCGTTGAAGTGAAGTGTGAATTAAGAACATTAATGTCTAACTTGAAGTCATTACTATGTATTCGAGATTTGCCAATACCAAGAGATTTAAGGAATTTCCAGACTTTTGCTGGATCTTCATTCTGAACTGACTTATGTATGTGGCGTCTTTGGGCGTCTCTAATCACTGTATTGCAACGATTTCTTGCAGCATTATATCTTGTCTGATTTTCAATCGAGGGATCCAGTTTATATTTATTTTTTGCTTTGTTCCTTTTAGCCATACATTTTCTAATGTCATCAGTTAGCCAAGGGGCTGGGAGATGTTTCATTTTAACAGGCCTCATTGGGGCATGAACGTCATATAACCCAGTTAATTTTGCATTAAAAAACTGAACTTGTTCATCGACCGAGTCACAGGTGAATACCTCCGACCAATCTATGTTAGCGGCATCCTCTCGTAGCCTCCCTAGATTCATCTTACCAAAACTACGCCGAAGTAAAATGCGTGGTTTCAGTTTTGGAGGGCGAATGCGATATGAGAGGAAAACCAGGTCGTGATAAGAAAAGGCGTCAGCGGAAAACTGACCATGTTTACTTACCATATCAGGAGATGAGACTATCATAAGGTCTAAGAGAGACGGGGTACAATTGGGAAAATGATGTGTTTCCTGTAGCGGAAGAATATGAAGATTGTAAGACCTCACCAACGAGAGTAATTTTTGGGATCGGGAATCATTTCTGACGAGACAGGTATTAAAGTCACCCATGAGAATAGTATGCGTATAAGCAGGTGTAAAAGTCTCAATGAGTTGCTCAAAAGAAGCAAAGTAGTCTACTCTCAAGGATGGACTGTAATACACGCCCAGCAGGATTCGAGTATGAGATAGACAAATATCAAGAAAAAGGTGTTCGGCAGTACTGGGAAGGGGTGGCTGAGGAGAGTGACTGAGAACTGAATAGGAGATATTTGCACGAAGATAAATTGCCACCCCTCCATGAGAAGAACTTACGCGATCGTTGCGAACCAAATTAAAACCAGGAAGAGAATATGAAGTAGAAGGTAGTCGTGGATTTAGGAAGGTTTCTGATATAAGAATAGCATGAATATTCTTGTTATCAAAAGAAGTAAGCATATCAGGATAGTGAGAAGGAATGCTTTGAGCATTGAAATGGACCACGTTAAAGTTCCTCGCAACGTCGCCGAACGAGTCATTTAGATGTTCACCCAGAGACTTATCAAGGCTGCGAAAGCTAGATTCGGAAGAGGAGGAAGAAGAGCAGGACAGGAAGAGATCACAATCGTTTTGCGACACGTCCATAGTAGGTAAATAAAAACCCTAAAACACAAATGAAACTATATAAACAAAATATAAACGCTACTTAAGTAAAATTATCAAAAAAAAAAAAAACCTAAACAAAAATATAATACTAAAAAAAGAAAAAAAATAGATTTAACAAAATACATATTAAATACACACAGATATAAACAACTAAGAAACCATTTCCACTCATAATTTATTATCTGTGGACAACTTCAATCGAAATGGCTCAAAAGGCGCTGTTACGGAGCCGAAATAAACAAAAATTATAACAGCATGACAGGTTGACATCTTGAAATTGATTGACAAGCGGACTTTTTGTGAATGTGATGTTGTCGGTATTCACATTATGTACCTAGATAAAGTTATGTATGCACGATACATAACTAAAAGTGACATTTGTTTGTACCTATATACAATTAGCCCAACAAAACAAAAATGTACAACAATGAACATGGGAACAATAACTGTAGCCACAGCTGCACAAACAAGTAAGAATCTCTATAGTAAATACGTATTGTTCATTCAGAAGGTGATAACATTATAAAATGACATACTTATTTTCTCTTCGCAGACGCAGTTCTTTTGTTTTTGGCACCGACCACTGCGGGTGCAAGCTGTTCCACGGGAGAGTCCTTGCTGCTGCGAGTCCCTGGTGAATTGGCATCATTCTTCGGCTTGAGATTGTCAATGTCGCTTATGGACTCAACAACACGACGCTTGCCTTCTGAATCAACAGCAATTATGCGACCCGATTTAGTCCAGCAATTTGAAACTCCAAGCTGTTCCCTGGCAGACATAAAAATGTTGTGCCGAAGCTTTGTCAGAAACTCAGAGATGGTGATACCTGTACCCTTAAATGCAGTTTTCTTAAACCAAACGCTGTCACGTACCACATCGGAATGGAACTTTACAAGCAATGGCCTAGGCTTATCTTGTTTTGAACGCCCCAGACGCACTGATTTGCCTACCACTTCTGCAGATAGCTTCAGCGAACCAAGGTGATCCGAGGCCAGGTTCACGAAGGTTTGGATTGTGTCTTCATCCTTACTCTCGGGTACACCATGAAACAATAAGATATTACGCCGGCTTCTCATTTCTATTGCATCATTGTCTCTAGCAATAGCTGCTACTTGCTGTTCAATTGTTTTCAGTGTCACTGCAATGAAGCTACGAAAGCTATCAAATTCCGCCACCAGTGAGTTGACAGTTGGTGTTTGCACACGAGTTTTCCTCAAATCACTCTCAAAACTTGCCATCCTGGATGTAAATGACTGTTGTAGTGCTTGTAGAGTCATTTTAATGCCTTTCATGTCTTCCATGATTGTGAAATAGCTTGCAGTGATAGTGAAGTGTCGAAAAAAAAAATTTTTCAATTATCTTGTTTATAAGTGTACAGATGTAAAGGACAATATCTGCAGGTATTTATGCACTCTAATACATAGTAAATACAAAGAAAAACTTGCAAAAACTTGTGTTTTAAATATTAAATCAATATTTAACAATTTCGAGCTATGTTTGCAATTTGAGCACCTACCCTCAAAAAAAGTATGTTGTCTCAATTTGAAATGTTAAAAATTTGGCATTATTAATCAATAAATGAACCATAGTCACACCGCTGAACTGTCTAAACTTAACTAGAAAAAATTAATCAGGCCTGCCCCATAGCATGATCAGTAAAACACACTATGATCAAACAGTTTAGTGCTTTATCATTCATATTGATTTATTGTTTTATCATAATTATTGTGATTCAGTGTTCATGCTATGGGGGCTGGGGTGGGAATCGAACCCACAGCTTTTCTTAATCAGAGCTCTTTGCTCTGAGCTATAAATTTTAGTTTAGACATTTTTAGGTATTCATATCAAATCTTTATAAATTTTCAGGTTCAGTTTAATTGATATAACAATATAAATTATTACGTAGGTAAGATTACCTTGGGATATTTTTGCAAACATGCCTGCAGCCATTGAATGACTCAAAAGATGGAGTGCAAGCACTATTGATAAAGTATGTTGTCTCAATTTGAAATGTTAAAAATTTGGCATTATTAATCAATAAATGAACCATAGTCACACCGCTGAACTGTCTAAATAATCATTATTAATATGCAACAAGAGCACTCTACAGGCGGCATATAACTATCACAAGTCTTAGGATGGAGTCCACTCTCAGGACTCAGCATCCACACATTGAATGCATAAAATGCTATAAATATTTATTTTAACACAGATATAAACAGGTAGGATATATACAAAAGCTATTTTTATTCACCTTGTCAAAACCAATCATATCTGGAACAGCATGTTTGGATAATCTCTTCTCTTCAACATTAATAAAGTCAATAGTATATATAATCTTATAATTCTTTGCTCAGCATATAATTTATGTTGGAAGTCCACAGATGACCAACTGTCATTTGGAAAACAATACTTGGCCCACATTTCACATCTGAAAAAGAAAATATTATGAGCGAAAGTTCATTTATCATTATGATATTTAATCTACGGAATTTAGAGACTATTATAATTTTATGTTCTTGCAGTAACGCTAATAGAACTCAAAGAAGTGTTATCTCTTTTATTGTGAACATAACCGCTACCGCTTTAACCGGGGTTTTTTGTCTTTTTTTTTTATTGTAGCATTTGGTCGTTAGAGAGGATAACAACCATTACTGCTAGTGTCAAGTGCCAGGATAGACAGTTTCATAAAATAATTTCTCCGATATTTGAGAGAAGTTTTCAACATCGTTGTTTGACAACTGCGAGGAAGGCTTGTTGAATAACAAAAAAAGGACGTGGCAATGTCAGAAGTATTTAGATTGGTCAATTTCAACACTTACCGTCGAATATTTGTTGTTCCTGGCTTTGGAAAGCGATATAGTATAATGTTTGCATCATCTTGTGGTGAGATTCCACACTTGAGACATTTTCTCTTCAGGTTATCAGGCATGTTCCCTGACAAACTATTGTTCAAATTGACACGTTTTAGAGTCACTGTCTCGGGAAAAGCAATTAAATCTAAGTAACAACACGAAAAAGAACTCAAGTTTAACACAAAAATCAAAACAAGTCACTGTCTCCAAACGAGTCTATTTCTCACGTAAAAACACAAAAAGACACTATCAAGAAAAGTCGTTATCTCAAATGCAAGCACACTTCGATATTATTGCGTAAATTCGCAATGGAGAAACAAAAGGAAAATAATTCATGCGCCAGAAACATAAATTCGGCCATATTTTTTGTGAATGTATGTTGCCAGTTCTAACATTGACTTTACATCCATTATCCATTTAATAAATAATCTTCAAACTCAAGTCTTTCTGGATAATTTTAAACAAAATATACTTTAAAATATTAACTTTAGTTAAATAACGCAAATTTATGTTTTAAAAGATGTTTATCATCAGAAAATATGGTTAACATCTATGAATCTTTTGTTATTATTTACTACCATTTTAGGATTTTTAGAAACATGTTTTTTGAGGTAACACTCGATGTATCCCTAGTAGGTACCACTCAGAAACATTAAGAGTTCCGTTCACTGATTATTACAGTGCAATCAATGACGAAATTAAAACACTCTGGAAAAGCTATTGGGACTCAACTTTAAAGACGAAAGGCAAGTGGTATGCCGAAATACAAAAAGATTTGCCAGCTAAGCCCTGGTTCCATTCTACAAAAGTATTCAGTAGCAGGAAATTCATTACAATTATTTCACGCCTGAGACTTGGCCATTGCTTAATTCCATCTCATCTTCATAGAATGACAATCATCAACAGCAGTTCCTGTCCAAATTGTCATCATGATAATGCAGATCTTCAGCATCTTTTCTACGAGTGTCCAACATTTCATTCGCAGAGAGAAATATTTAAAAGAGAAGTGCAAAAGCAAACGATTATCAACAATGAAGCAATTGTTGACGATCCATCAATGTTAACTGACAGTGACAGTGTTCCCCGCCGCGTTCAAGACCTTTTAAAAACACCAAAATATTATAATGCTATTTTTAAGTTTGTACAAAACACTTTAGATAAGATTTAGTTTTATAATTTTAAATATATATTAGAGTAGCAAAAAAAAAATTCAGAAGAATTTTAAATCGAAAATAAACAAAATGTTACCAGTTTTAAGATCTCAAAATGTATGCGACTAAAGGACTCTGTATCCATGTCATGAATAAAGATTATTTAAACCCTAGTAGGTATGTCTCATTGCGCCAATAGAAAAGTCGACCGCCCCTGCTTATGCCACAGAGGCCACAGTGATAACCAAAACATTGAAGTGGAATCACAAAATCCCTTAGATAAAGAATGAATAGATAGGACGTGACCGTATACCCGTAAGGGACAGACATAGATGACGTCATACCTGCCTAAAGTAGATGGGTATACCCGAGGCGCGTTCAGGGCCTTCGCGCGAAGTACAACTTTTCGCTCTAACCCCGTTCAATGCCTTCGAGCGTGACAACCGGGTGAAACAACCGCCCGTTCAAGACCTTTGAGTGTCGGCGCGAATTACAACCGAACAACCATCGAATTTGATGGTTGTAAAACGCTCTGACGTTTATGACTGAAATACTCTTACGTGATTGGATGATATTGGCGGCCATATTTTATAATGTCATCTACTAGAAAGAGTGAGAAATAAAAAATCACGTGAAAGAGGGAGATAAAAGATTTGGTTGCTGCAATCCGTTCAACGCCTTTGAGCGAGTTAAAAAACAACCGGACAACTACACCCAGAGGCGCTGAACGCGCCTCAGTGTTGCTTTAAGTTTTACCCTACTTTATGTTTATAGTGGCTTTTACCACTATAAACATAAAGTAGGGTTGATTGATCTACGTATTTTTTTTGAGACATTTTAATGAGCACCCCTCGCTCAATAATATGTCTCAAAAAATTAAAGTGTGAGGAAGTTGCGATTTTTTTTATTGAATTTTTCATTCAACCTTCGCCGCAATCTAAAGTTATTTACACTTTTAAATAAAACTACACTTTTCGGATTTACTCGAGTATATTTCGTTTTAAAACATTTTACTATTATTTATTTAAGCTATTATGTAAACATCTTTACAAATATAAGAAAAAATATTAGGAATCATCATCATCATCCACACGCGTCCACTGCTAGACATAGGCCTCACAAACTATATAGAGATAATAGGCCTCTCCAAGTGCTCGCCACTGAGCACGATCCGCGACCACTCGCTTCCAGCTTTTGCCAGCTAGGTACCTTGCGAAGATCGTCGCTCGATCATTGTTTTTTCTTTATCTCTGCAGTTTTTTAAAATCCAATATTTACACATTTACTAAATATTAGTGAAGATTTAGAAAATGTATAATATTAAATTTTAAATAAACATTTTCTAAAATTAGATTTCAATAGCACCGTTATTGTCATCGAATAAAGGACTTCGGCTTACAGAGATAAAATTCACTACAATACAGGTAAAAATTCACTTGGGCTGGGTAAGTTCAAGAATTGAACTACTGATACCGCACTCAATATGGTGCTAAAAGCCCAAAGTTGGTAAGCTTGCTCACAATGTGGAAAAAAGATCTGGCAAAGAACGCAAGATGCCGATGTAGATAGCTGGTTATTCTTAGTTGCCCGTGTTGCCACCCCCAACCTCGCCCCCGCTGGCGGCAACTTGGAAATAGCGCAGGACAAGACCAATTTGTAGATCTCTGAGGAAGATTATGTTCTGTCAAGTACTTATATAATTAATTAGAAACACCTGTTCGGTGCATAGAGCTATATCTACATCCTATGTGTTCTTGTTAAATATTCAGACAAAGTAGAGATATGACTTATTTCATTTGGATTAAGCCAGATTACTAGCTATGGCACAAAATTGCTAATAAATCACAAACATTTTCTAGAGGCTGTCTACTCCTCGCCACTCACCAGCTGGGTATGGGTATGGTAAACACGTATTAAATTGCTTACGTACAAACTCATATGCCTTTGAACTTAAAAAGTGTAAGCACAGTGCGAATTTCCTTAAAGGTTCAGAATACTTTCTTTTGTTAACTCCTAAAAATCTTTTCAGAAAATCTCTATTGGTTCCTCCTACAGTATCTAAAATGTCCAACTACTAATTTTGCATCATTAACTTACACTTCAAATCACTTTACACATTTTCAAGTGTGACTACTTTTTTTCCCAATCGTCTAAGCGATTGACGCACTGGCCGTAGTTTCTTATTTGATGACCTCGCTTCGGGGCGTATTCAAATTTGAACCGAAATCCAACACCGATGCGTCCTGAAACAATATGTATACAGGTTAAAAATAAAAGGAGGTTCCCCGAAGGAAATCTGTTAAATACAGACAAACAAGCAAATGGAAAGTCTCACTTCAAAAGAATTACCTTTGTTATCTAAAATGCTCAAAATTTTATACTTAAATATGTCAATATTAATGTAACCCAGAAACTAATATGTGAGTTCCCTTTCACGTAACAAATTACCTACGAATCAAGGAAAAATAGTCGTAGCGTAACTGGTATCATTATAACCCGGCAAAATGTTATACGCGTTGGCTGTATACGTGGCCATATTATATGGCGACATTCCTAGCTTGTTAGGTTAACAATAACCTTACTACTTAGTTTGAAATTTCATGTTTAATCCCATAATATGATTGAGAACCATAGTAGAAGGATAAAATATTGCAATATAACTTGTATTTATAATTTAAAAAATAGTTTTGGCGCTTTTTATTGACACAATTGAGGTCTTACCTGTAAAAGGTTATATTTTCCTGTTTTCTAGCACTATCACTATTACAAACTAAAACGGAGCAGTGCACCATGATTTAAATGTTCAAATCGTTCACAATTACACTAATTAAAGTGTTAAATAATTACACAGTAAGCTATAATTCACAGAACAAATTTCTTCCACGTATTTGTTTAGCACCAGACGCTGGTGATAAACAATCCCCACTACCAGTTTCACCTATATACGGTAACAAGGACAAAAAAAAATGATGCCATCTTCTTCTTTCCTTTGGCAATGTGTATAAGTTTATCTCTTTTCCTCATGTTTGACGGCTTTTATAGCCCATCTATTTCATTCTATATCTATGCAAAATCCAAATGAGCAAAACCCTGTCCCCCGCCGCTTGCAAGATTTTCTTCGCAACAAAAATATTACATTACACTATACAATTATATAAAGAATACAGTTGGAAATATTTAATTATTAAAAGGATTTATATTATATGCTGTTTAAAAATAAGAACAAGATATCCACACAAGACATGGCCTAAAGGACTTGAATCCAGGCCAGTAAAGCAGCCAAAAAAAAAAAAAAAATATGTCATTTATTCCAGCACCTGACACTATAGATTGCTTCTTATTCCTAGCATGCCTGCGATATGCCTAGGGTTGCCATCTCCGAAATTTGGCAACCAGCCCCCGTAGCACGTCCACCAAAACACGATATGATAAAGCAATTTATCGCGGTGAACTGTCAAAATACGTCGAAACCCTATTGTATTTTGACTGTTCGCCGCGATAAACCGCTTTATCATTTCGTGTTTTGGTGGACGTGCTAGGGGGGCTGGACAAGACGCGTGAAAACCCCGGATTTTACAGCCCAGAACCCGGACATGTCAACAGGTTTTTTTAAACATAGTCAGTGTAATAAAAACAGTTGAAAATGGCATAACTCACCTTTTCATTTATTTTGAGACCTTTATTAAATTTAGTCATCTTTTATCATCATTTTAAATGTACCTATCTATTTATCTGGAATTCGAGGGGAGACTGGGGGCGACGGAGAGGCGGCCCCCAGCGGGCCACTGCGACCTGTACAGATCTATTGTGGCCGACCCCTCTATTTTAAAGGTCTCCAAATAGGCCCGCGGCGTTGAAATAGCCAATAACCTTTTTTGGAGACAGAACCTTCGCATCATGTGGTGGCAGACTAGGTCCACCCAGAGCTCGGCTCCTTGTGTGGATGAGAGCATGACATTCACAAAGGATGTGTAATGGTGTCTCATCATCCTCACCACAGAATCTGCACATGGGAACATTAGTCTGGCCCATTCTGTGCAGATGTTTGTTGAGTTTGCAGTGAGTTAGGGCTCTAGTGAGCGCCCTTAATTGCCCCTGCTTAGTTGGAGGTTTCGCATTGCGACCCCGGGTGAAAATTCCCTAATGAGCAATTTCGAGTGCAGTAGTCTAGGGGACTGGGCCCACTGGAGTCGGGCCTGTGTTTGTACCCAATCTCTGAGGAATCTCTTTTTAATCCTTCTCGAAATGCCACAAGTTGGTTCTGGTCCTATGAGAGCGCTCTCGGAACCAGCCCTTGCCAGTTCGTCGGCAATTTCATTGCCCCAGACATTAGAGTGGCCTGGAACCCAGCCAGTCGTTACCGAGTTCCTGGTCCCCAATTCATGGTTTGGGATTTCCATCTGGATCTGCCTCCCTCCACAGCTCGGAGCATTGTCATCCTAGCCTCCCCCTGTATGAACAGGTGGAGTGGTGGGAGGTTCAGGATAGCCTCCATCTTAAGGATGGGAGAAGATGAGATAGCCCCCGTAATCATCAAGCAGGCACATCTTTGCAGGCTTTCTGGGGCCTTTATGGTGGTCCCTAGCCCCTACTGCAGTCTGCTTAAACCAAACTATACACTCGTAGCTAACCATAGGTCTTATCTTACCCCAGCGGTGTAAAGCCAGAGTAGATGACTTGGTTTCAGTCCCCACCTGGAGCTGGTTAGCCTACGGCAAATACCTAGCGCTGCTTTAGCCTTCTTGGTAATGTTGCCTATATGTATACCCCAGTTTAGTCTTTGATCCAGGTGGATCCCAAGGTATTCTGAGAGAATTCAATAGTTCTTCCAAAAAGTTTAGGAGGCTTGAGGCCGTCTAAATTCCTCCTCCTAGTGAAAGGAACTATGGGCATATGGAAAGGTATTTGGCATTCTGAGAGAATTGGAAAGATAAGCATTGTTCAACTCCTGGATAAGGCAGTCAACGACCAAACACCACAGTAGTGATGAAACCCCCCTACCCTGGGGACTTTCGCTAGTCACCCTAGCGGTAATGTGCAGTCCAACAGCGTGGTTTTCACTGTTGTACCTAACAAACCAGAATCTTATTACAGTTTGTTACAAATTGTTTTAATGTCAATGGGGGTGATTCTGAAGCGACCACCTAAAACTATAACTAAATAAAATTAGAGATAGAAATGTCAATCACCGTTTGGTATTCAGAACTCACAAGTTAACTCTAAAATTAAGAGTGACGTTACTAAACTACTCAATTTAGTGTTAGATGTTATTTTCGTATTCTGACATGCTTCCTAAATGTAATTTTTTCTATAATTTTAAATCCATCAACAGCTCATATACGTCCCCACCGAGGGGCTCGAGCCTACCCTAAACTAGGGCGATTAGGCCTTAGTCAACCACGCTGGCCAAGTGCGGGTTGGTCGACTTCACACACAACCTGTAAAGAAATTCTGTCTTCACAGGTGTGTGTAGGTTTCCTCACGATGTTTTCCTTCACCGTAAAAGCGTCGAATAAACGTACATATCGCAGCTTTCCTACTATAGGGGCACAACTCAAAATTTAATGATTTCGAGCTTTTATCATATATGGGCACATAAACAACACGCCTACATGATGCTTTTGACAGAAAGAGTCGGAACGTACCGTGGAGCCGCGAAAACTATTTGTGTCTCTTTCACATTTCCGAGTGAAGCGTCTCGGTTTCCGCGATACAAGGAGCAATTTAGTATCGTGTCTGTAGTTGAGGAAGGAGGACCGCTCATGCTGTTATTCAATTGTGTTTGTGCCGGTCTATTACGGAAATTATTGGTAAGTATTGATTTTTGTCTTCCAATTAGAGGGAAACTTTCATAGTTAGTTCCTTATATTAGGAAGAAATACTAAAAAAAGAGATATAATTCAAAAAGTGGCCGTATACTGCAAAAATATTAGAATATTATTTTGAATAACTCAAATTTAATCTATATATTACAATAACGAAATAAAATATCAAGTTCACAATTCTGGTTGAATCTGTATATTACATAAACGTTGTTCGTTACCACGTTTCATTGGGATATAGCTCCATTTAAATTATGAAATGAAGTTTTATTTTGGTACATGGTGTTCTTATTTTACAGAAATTATGGAGTTACGAGCACAAAAAATGATTAAGCTTTTGGCGCTTTCTGAAAGTCATAATGCACAGGTAAACAATCGTTAGGTAGGTACCTATTTTGTTTTTAAAGTAAACAAAGTTCCCTTATTAGGAAGGTACACAAAATAATGTAGCACTTTATTGTATAGGTAACTATAATTATTATTTTGTGTTCAACTTTAACTTTGTACAATATCAAACTTAACTAGGTACCTTTTCAAGTCAATTAACTATGTTTTAATATTTAAATTCATTTATAGATCGAGTCAGAGAATGCGGGTTCTACGTCAGATATAAAACAACAAAATGGCTGTTCCTGTATGTCTTCAACTTGTTTAGCTTATAGCTAAACAAGTTGTATACCTACATTTTTAAGAGATGTGTCACATCACATATCTCTTAAAAATGTAGGTACTTACTTATTGAACTAAATATATCTTTACAGTGTTACAGAGTAGAATGACAGTTGCCATTTATAATAAAATATTAGTAGGTGTATGTACATCGTTTTATAGTTTTTATGAGTATACCTCCTCAAAGCACACTATCTCTATTCACAGATTAATTCAGAGCCAGCAGAAATTCTAAATCAAGCTGACTCAAACCAGGACAGCAATGTTTCACAACCAATAGCGAAATGAATGCCCCAATCTCAAATTCTTCTAGTAGTTCTAGTGATTCTTCAAGTTCAAGTTCTAGTGGTTCTTCGAGTTCAAGTTCATCCCGTCGAAGTAGCTCTTCAGGAGGGCAATCGCACTAACTACGAACGTTTTAACCAAAACCAAATCGTTACCGTTCCCATATAATTTGACATCTAACTTTTGTCAAGGTGTTGTCAAAATGTATGGGAACGGTAACGTTTCTGATTTGGTTGAAACGCTGTAAATAGTGCGATTGCCCCTCTGTTAAGCCAATAGAACAAAATCGTTCTCAAAATAGTCCACCTTCAATTATCAATATTGAAGGTCCAAAAGCTCAGTCCCAAACTGAACCTACATTATCTTCACTTCAGGGATCACTAGTATCTTATCAAGGTACAAAAGCTCAGTCCCAAACTGAACCTACATTATCTTCACTTCGTACCTACTTTAAATATACACAGGGTATTAATATTCTAGGTTCCTACTTAATGTAAAAGTATTGTTTTATAATAGGCATTTTCTTTAATGTTTTGAAAGGTTCATTGAGACTGATTTATGGTGATAATTATTAGGTAATAAGTTAAGTAGACACATCCAAATTTACAAGTAATTGTAACAGTTTATGTAGTTGAATTGTAAGTAAGTACCACTATACTTTTAAGTCTATTTGATTTTTTTAAGTACTCAATTGTCTATGTTGCCATAGTTACCAGTGTTTTGTAATTAGCTAGGAAATTACTTAAATTGTATGACTGACTGACTGACTTGAATTGTTGTGACTGAAAAATTTAAATTCTGTTGATTAGTGCAGAGGAAAACATACTAAGCTTATTTTTTTTATTTATCAATGTGATATTTCATTATTATGTATAATAGGTATGTTCGAATTGTCTATGTTGCGGGTTGTCATACCTGGATATTTTGTAGTTGATTAAGAGAGAACTAATTTAAGTTATGTTGATTAGTGAGTAGTAAAAATACTATAACTGTGTTATTTTTGTTGCATTTTTAAAAATTACCTACACGAGCAAACGCCTTTAATAGCACTATTTCAGAGGCATTTTCTGTTTATATAATATATTTTTGCGTTTATTGATTAGAGTAATTACTTGTTGTCTCCATACAATAATTAAGAATATTTTGCTACTGTTTTGACTACCCACTACCTAGTCAGCGTGTTTTTTTTTATTATTGCAGAAAGTTGGCAAACAAGCAAACTGCCCACCTGATGGTAAGTGGTAACAGTCACCTATAATACATGTGGCTCTTGTGAGATTCGCAGCAAAACTGCAACCCCCACAAGAACCACGTACGTTGCCAACTTGTGACACAAGATGTAAAGTCACAGTACCCAGTAATTTCACTGCCATATCTATCCCTTCAAACCGGAACACAGCAATGCAAGCACTGCTGCTTTGCGGCAGAAATAGGTAAGACGGAGGTACCTAAGCAGACGACCCTGGTACAGAGTCTCCCTCCAGTAAGTGTGGAGGCACCAATACTATAAAAAATTTGTTAATTACTCTTGTTACATACCTGTCAAGAAAACAGTAAATTTATTTCTTGTAATACATACTTTTGAATACATTTTGATGTGTATTATTTAATTGGAAAGATATAATTTAAGAAAGTAATAATTATCTTATTTCAGGGTTTACTAATACAGAGATCTATTTCCCAATAGATTAATTAAGTACTTCCATCAGTTGGGAATATATAGGCTCAAGTCTAAATAATGTTCATAAGGGGCATAGTATATTTTATGATATAAGGGCACAACTAAATAAGGTTGATTAAAAAACGCTTTTATATTAATTTTAATAGTGCTGGGATAAATTTAATATGCGATAAATATTCCATGCTTAATGGACATACTCTTATGATGTTTTATGATTCTGCTATTAATAAATTAATTTATTTATGACCGATTTTGTGAAAATACAGGGGCTCAAAAATCTTTAAACGCGTTTTCCCAACAATCGTGTTTTTCGAATTGTGCCCCTATAGTAGGAAAGCTGCGATATGAATTCAAAATTTGAAAACACATTGGTACGTGGCGGGGTTTGAACCGCTACCTCCCGATTGGAATGCGACAGCCTTACGCACTACGCCATCGACGCTTTAAATATGTCAAACTAATTTTAGGAGGTGAACTTTTAGGTGCCGTCTAAATTTATGTTGTTACTTTTTAACGATTTTCTAACATTACCGAAGTCAATTTTTTTTGTGCAACTTGCCAAATGGATAATGAATTGGTTGTTATGGCATTTATAAGGAAAGGCTTTTATAGCATCAAAAAAAAAATTATAGCATCAATTGCCAAGTCGTGAGTTGTAATTTGTTTGTTCCCAAGTAGTCTAGTAGTACTGACATTTAGATGATAGGTAGGTTATGTATGTATGTATTTACTCTTACAACAGAAATTAATATTCTATCTGCAGATAGAAGTATGCCTATCTAAAATTTGTTGCCTAGCAATTACTATTATTTGCAATAAATAACAGCGGTTATTGTGAAAAGAAAACAAAAATTACTAATGAAACAAAATACGCAATTTTAAAATTCAGAGGAAGTCACGAAGTACCTATCTATACAACTACAGACTACCACGTAATTTTTTTTATTTCAAGGCATAGGCGCGAAGCCATCACAATCGCAGGATAAATGTCGAATAATTTTTCTTTTGTAATAAAATGAATGATAAATAATAAAATTTCTTTTCTGTTATTTACAAATACGATCAAATCTTAAATTAATAATTTCTGATAGTAAAATTAGTAGAATATAGCTGTTTTTAATGTTTCTAAATTATCCCGTTTTTCTACAGCACTAGGTGTATTTATAATCTGTGTATTCAATTTAAGAAATTGTCAAATACAGTTTAAATTAAGAGAGTCCGGCGTTTCAGAATACGAATTACCTAAAACTAATTTAAAATTATATGTTTAATTTTAGTTTTAGTTTTAGTGCAGATAACTTCAGAATTACCCCCAGTGTCACTGCGGAGTGCGGGCAGCGAAGTCGAAGTGCGCACTGGCAACAACGACGGGAGGGGCAGGGAGACGGTGAATTTAGCGAATCGGTTCTTCGGTTGATCGCGGCGTGCGGGCACAGTGCGTGTGTTGCGGGCAGCCCCTACGTCAATAAGGACTCCTTCTTTTTGCTTAATTCGTCCACTGGTTTATTAAGAGACTCCGAAAGCCTCAACCAAGCATATTTTATTAACCGACTTCAAAAAAGGAGGAGGTAATCAATTCGGTTTTATTTATTTTTTTATGTTTGTTACCTCATAACTCCGTCATTTTTAAACCGACTTCCAAAATTCTTTTTGTATTTGATAGAGTATACTGCAAGGGTGGTCCCATGGTCACCAAAGTCAGGATCGGATGATGGGATGCCATAGAAAATCGAGGAAAACATTAATTTAAATTAGGGTTTCATTCACTAAAAAGTTAAAAATAATTTTTTTTTACAAAAAATAGAACCGACTTTAAAAACACTGAAAACTTAAAATAATCTTCTTCTATATTGAAGTCGGTGACAAATTTTAACACTTTCTAGGAGATCATCGTTTGGCGCCGACTTCAATATAGAAGAAGATTATTTTTAAGTTTTCAGTGTTTTTGAAGTCGGTCATATTTTTTGTAAAAAAAAATTTCTTTGTGACGACGACGATGCTTCGGATTCCATAGCACCGGTTCGCCTTCATATAACTCCAAAAACAAGAGTACGGTGTCATTACTCCACTCAGTCATGGTCATGCTAAAGTTTAATCGCATATTAATTTATAACGGGAGCGCTGCGTGTCAGATATGTCTGCCTCGCCAGTCGCCCGAGTAAACAGACAACACTGATGTGTGGAGGGTATGTTCGTGCGAGTTGGGAAACTCCTTTGATCTGGGTACAATTTACCGCCATCGGACCGATCGCGAGCCAACACGAACCAACACCATCCAACATACACGAACTATCTCTCTACACGTGGAAGGTTGGACGAACAGTTGGAGTGTTGGACGAATGTTTGGAGCCGGCATGACAGTTTGAAAACTGCTTTTTAACGTCCTCCTAAATGTCAAATAAAGCAATCTCTAAAAAGTTGCTCTTCAGCGGCTGTAACAAGATTGTTATACCTGATTTACACTCGCGTCTCGTGGCTCGGCTCGCGGCTCGGCTCGCGGCTCGGCTCGTGTCTCGCGGAAGAGCGCGTAAGCTCGTCGAGGTGTTTACACTCTCGCAATGCGTTCAGTTGCTTTCGAGCTTTCAGCAATGGAGGACGTCGAAGTATTAGCGGCATCAACGCTATGCTTAGCCAGCATATACCCTATAACTGCGTGAATAATTTGACTAAATATGACTTTTGAAGTGAAACTTCTTTAGGCACGCTTGACTTGGGGAGTAAGCTGGCGAACGCGTTACGAAAAGTGTGATCGGGCAAGGCGAACGGAAGTTAAGTGGGGGATATAAGCAAGAGACAGCAGTGCGCGCGCACATTTTCTTTCTCTCTTCCTCTCATAGAAGTTTCACTTCAGTCGTGTGGTCATAAGCACACTCGTTTTTTTTATTCTTAGGGTTCCAAATTATAGGCCCCTTTTGAGAAAGTTCAATGAAGTGTAAGGTTTCGTCTGTAGTAAATTTTTAACAATAAAAGAAATATAAATAAATCAATAAAGAAAAAATTAATCTCGGGAAGGAATCGAACCCGCGTCTTCAACATACCGTGTTGACGCCTTGACCACTCGGCCACCGAGGTCTTACCAGCCCCGACGAAAATTCAACTGTATTGATATATTTTGTACTCTGTTAACCAAAGTAATCTTTATTCACTCTTAATAACTACGTATCAACAGCCAACTTTGAAATATTTAAAGATTTAAAAAAATGGTGAAAAATAAAGCAAAATTATAAATTTTATATGAAGCTCGCGCGCGAGTGTAAATTATTAAAACAAACTTTATTTAACATATTTTCAAACGGCTGTGACTTTTTCTCTAATTTTAACTCCCTAATTTTCGTATAACTAATAGCCGAGTGTTTTTTAATTTTTATATAGTTTTCACAGTGTTTATTACTCTTGAGATAGGTATTGCTTGAGATGTGATGTGACGATAACGAAATATTTGAATTTTTGGAGAGTGAACACCGCACGGAGTTTTAAAACAAGTGACATCGGGAGAAGCTAATGATACCTACCTACCTTTGATTCAGAGGAAAAAAAATTTCAGTATAAAAAAAGTACCTACTCTGTGAAAATGAATTTATTAAGCAACTAGAACTAGCGACCCGCCCGACCGGCTTCGCAGCGCACGGGTGCAATGTAGATACTAATGTGGGGTAAATGATCTAAGTGTGGGGCAGTTTGGAGTGATTAATAATATTATGAACTAGCTGTGCCCGCGACTTCGTCCGCGTGGAATATAGTCCAATCAATGGGGCATTTGTAACCCGAAAAATTCTTCTGCCTCTGAAATTTGGGATGTGGTTAAGATACCTAATACAGATGACAGATGTACAATAATCCAACAAAATTTATAATGGGAAGTTAGGTATTTTTACCTAAACATGAAAAACGCTTATAGCTCTCTGTGGATATTTCCTCAGTTCGAAATTATGTTTGTATACGTACGTATGTACTAGTTAGAACAAGTAGGTATGTAAAGTAATCCAACATTTTTTCGATTTGGGTGATGCACTAAATTGAACTTTTAACATTTTGCGCAATAACTTCTCTTGGAAAATTGCTGTGCTAATTTTTATTTTTTAATATGGTCTTATTTCCCTAAATGAATAGGTTTGTTAAGTAATCCAATAAATTTTCCTTTTTAAAATTTTTTTATTTATTTTTGCTTAATAACTTGATGTGAAAAATTACTCCGTCCATTTTTATACCTTTATAAGTTATATGATTTAATATTAAAACAGAATTATCAATAATCCAACAAATTTTCCAACGTTCATATATTTTTTAAAACATGTTCGCTTTTAAGGCGAGGATTTCCCAAATTTGCCGAACTTAGAACGTCTAGATCTGGATAATATTAGAACCCACAATTCTGAAATTCACATACCTTAAACTTGAAGATATAATCTAGTGAACTGTGAAAGTAGAAACACGATTTACTCCATTTCACTCGATAGAAAAAAAATCCAAACATAGGTCTAAATCAAAAACTAAAACCACGATTTGAAATCGAAATATTCATAAAACAGTATAAAAGTTATACCAAAACATGTAGTTCGTTATTATCTAGTGAACTGTGAAGACAGATTTTTTGATGTCATATAAAATATTTAGGAAAATGACGAAAATTCTATAATTTCGCTTGGTTGCAATCGCGCTCCATATAAGACAGTACTCGCCAAGTCGTCTCAGGGTATGGTCATGTCGCTTCGTGTCGCGGGCGCAAAAAAATATATTACGTGTTTCTTTACGATCGAATTTTAATTTTGCAGTTTGCGTTTATTTTGTTAACTTTCATTATTATTATAGATTAGTGTAGTAATATGGTGAATAGTGTAAATAATGGATTAGGTATTATAAAGGAGAAAACTATTTTAATCCTTCTTCCTAAATTATTTTATGTGTGAAAAAATATGTTTTTCTTTCTTTTTTTCTATAAGTTATTTTATGTGTAAAAACCGCTAATAAAAGAAGTCAAAGACGAAATGTTAAATCAAATGCATACAAAAAATGCTGAAAGAAAAGTGGTAAATATTTATTTCCCAAATGTTTATATTTTATTGTCGCGGCCATATAGCACAGTGCAGTGTTAATAAACCAGTATGATAATTTCTTCAAGTAAATATGCAACGATTTATAGGTTCAAAATAATGTTTCCTATAAAACTTTATTGCTGAATTCCTTTAAATACTTAATGTTACCCCCTTTATTCACAACGCCTTGCATCAAAGCTTTAGAAGGTAGAATCAAAAGCACATTATACATGTAGCTAAATAATAGAGTTTTATTCGAGCCTATGTATTATATATGATTATGAACAGTAAAACAGTATTTTAGGAATCTTTTGAATTTCGTAACATTTATGGTCAAGCGTGAGTTGATTACAAAAAAGTAAAAAATAATTAACATAAATTTCCGTTCGATTTATGTAAAGATCACTTCATTGTATTAAAAGAAAATATCTGATCAGCGGAATTTTGTGAAACTTTATAAAATATTTGCTTTTGCCCGCTGCTTCGCCCGCATAAATGTCATAGAGGTTCCATACAAACTATTATTTTTTTAGTTTTACCCCCTTAGATGGCGAATTTCCAACATACATGTCAAATTTCCGCTTTTTGTGCCTTTTAATTACGGCTGTGCGTAATCTGTCAGTCACTCAGTAATGAAAGTGTTTTTATATAAATACGTCGGCCCACACTAGGATTTTCAACTGTGTCGTAGGTGCAGTTTTTTTCTTTTTGAAAACGTCGCCCCACACTGACATTTTCTCCTGTGTTGTTGTGGATGCAGTTACGAACATAGAATATCACATGTACATACGCCCAGACCGGAAAAAAATTCTGTAGGCCATACAAAATATTTGTCCCGTACGGGAAGCTATATCTTTATATGGTTGTATTACTGTAGGTACTTACCTCAGTTTATAAATCAATACTTATTTGTAACCTAGCAAAAAGTATATTGCATACGATATAAAACGTCCTTGTTGTACTGTTATATTTTTACTGTGCGGCACATGATGTTGGCGCCTGTTCAGTGGCCGCGTCCGCGCTAACGTCATGTACAAATGAACGGTGTGAAGTGCGGAACATATGGGCTTGCACGTGGAAATTCCTCGCCTTAAATAGTCAATTATTACTGGCGCGACCCGCAAGTGCAGTATTGCCAGGGGATAGTGAGTATGCGGGCCGCGCTTCGCCTAGGCACGCATCACAGATTAATACAATAATCAATAAATCTTGGCGACAATTAATTAGTAATGTTTTTAACATTGGATATATGTATTACCTAACCAGCATTTGGTTTTACTTTGTAGCCACAACATATAAATTAGACATTACATTAGACGATAAAAATAGTCAAGACGCGCGCAAATACCGACTATTTTTTTTAATACTTTTCAAAAGAATTTATCTAGCAGAGCATTATTTTTATCGTGCCGGTTCGAAATTCATATAAAACTTAAGTAAGTTACCTCTTTAGTAAACATGTAAGGGCTTTAAATAAATTTTCACTTTTCGTGCTCGCAAAGCTCGTCTTTATGTCGTTTATAGGCTGCATAAAATGGCTTTCATGTTCTAGAGCATAAAGTAAAATTTTCTTTTAGACGAAGATTCTTAGGCCCAACAGCCAACAACGCTCAGCCTAAAACTTCACAGAATTTATTTATATTAATAACTTGCGATAATTTATTTATTTGCTTTATTTTTTTTTCTTGTGTTTTCTACCTCAAAAGTTATGAAACCAGATAAAAATAGTAACCAGTTATTATTAAAACGGATCAAAATATTTTTATTACTTGGCAGAATTTTTCAATATCGTGTTACATATTTTTCGTATATATATTGAAGTAGGTAATTGGTAATCACCCTAACATAGGGTAGGCTCAAACCCCTCGGTGGGGACATATGTGAGCTGTGATGAGGTAATTATTTAATTTTCTTGCAATCGAAGTGAAAAGCAGAGTGTAAAACACTGGCATAAACAAGTCATTGTACTCCTCAACTTACTATCCACCCGAGCCGTCGTCTCGGGCTACAGAGCCTCATTTTATGCCCTTGTTGTACAATCTACTATTGTTCCATTTTCAAATTATATTGCCGAGCGTTCTAGCACGCTAGATAAAAAATTGCTGCTGCTGCTTGGTCTTTTTTTTACGAGGAAAATGCTTTTACGTACCTCCAAGCCCTTGGGTAGGGGCAAGGATGCGTGGGACTCCACGGTAGAGTGCCGCTTATACCCACTAAACCCTTCGGGAACACCTATCCGGCCATTTCAGAGCGGCTGCGCGCAGGTCGCGTGAGCCAGCTCAGCCTGTAGACTATCCTCTCTGCATGAGAGCAGCTTGTGTCCCAGAGCTGCTCCTACCGTCACAGGGATCGAGTGCAATACAGGCAACATGGCGCCCAACTGCGTTGCCCGCCGCCCCCACTAAGGTGGCGGAATCAGGGCGTTGTAGCCACTTCTTCGCCACCCTAACCTTCTCGCACTGGCGAGGGGGGTCCGCCTCACGAGCTCTCTCGTGGCGCTCCTTCGTCTCCATGACCACTTCACAAAAGTGAGAAACAGCATCCCAGACCGCCCGCTCGGTGAGCATAGCTCTAACCACAGCGGGCAATGAGAGGTCAATAACAATTACGGACATAAGATCACCGCGCTGAGAAGTCCATGCAGGACAATGCACAAGAGTGTGTAGCGCGGTGTCTTCGTCCGCACCGCAATGGTGACAACGTGGGTTATCTTCCCTCCTGGCAACCTTGCGAAGGTACCTGTCAAAGCAGCCATGCGCCGACAGTACCTGCACGAGGTGGAAGGTGAGGGTGTCGAATCTCCTTGTAACCCAGTCACGGAGGACAGGATGGAGCACCGCGTTGATCCACTGACCGTATTCTGCTCATTCGAGCCTTGAAGACTACGAGGACCCAAGAACTGAATTCATGGCCTCTTCACGCCAACTTTTCACCTCTCTCTCATTTAGGCGACTCTTTTATTATATACCGCCGTTAGTACATGTGCCTCCAAATCCCATGGTGGCATCGATGCCAAGGCGCAGGCGGACTCCGCGGATAGCTCTCGTCACAAGACAGCACTAGGACCTTTGGTGTTGGTTAACAACCTCCCCAGGGCCATGTATGGCCTCCCCAGGTATCCACAGGGATGCCAATTTTGGAGCCAGTCGAGAAAAATGTTCTCTAAAGTTCCAGCTCCTGTCCAGCACTAAACCCAGATACTTCAAGTGTGGAGTAATATCCACTCGTGTCCCATTGATCATAAGATAGGTGGGGGTCCCTTGGAAGGCCCATGGACGACCAGGGCCTCCGTTTTATCGAAAGCCCTAATCTTTCAATTCTTGAGACGACTTGTTCCACGCCAGCTGTAGCTAATAGGGAAGCCAGTCTGTAATTCTTTCCACGAACTGTAACAAGGGTATCATCGACGTAACACATTACCTCCAGTCCGCGGGATAAGTTCCCTCTTAGTACATAATTATACCCGATGTTCAATAGAAGAGGGCCAAGGACCGATTTCGATGGAACACCGAGCATCATAGACTTTCGAACAACATGTCCGTTGCTGTCAGTGTAAAGGACGATTCGCTCTCTAAAATAATCAGCAATAACATGCTGCAGGTATAGGGGAACCTTGTGGTAGTTGAGTGCCTTTAAGACGCACTGAGGTGGAAGCGTGTTAAAAGCATTCGCTATGTCTAAAGAAACTGCTATCAAGACGCAGCTATCGGAAGTAGCCTCTTTGGAAAGGGATTTGACCTAGCGGAGCGCGTTATTCGTGAAACTGGTTCTCCGCCAGGTCAGGCCCGTCGCCCGAACGATGGCCCTCTTGTGACGGCTGCAGAGGGTCATAGCAACCCGGGCCGTGCGAGCTTATCGCACGGTCAGCCACGGCGCAGCCTGCGTTCTTGCGGGCCAAACGCCGTGGGATGTCGATGCACGCGTACATGCAGAGGTGTATCGACATCGGGTTGTCGTTAGAGAGCGGGGGGGACGATCCGCTCCCGAGGAAGTGGAGCGGGTTCGTACCCAAGCGCAGAGGGAGGCTCTGCGTCAATGGGGTGAGGCACTCGCCTTCCCAGCTGCTGGCCACCGGACGATCGAAGCGATACGTCCGGTGTTGGAGGAGTGGGTAGGGCGCCGGCAGGGCAGTCTCTCGTTCCGCATGGTGCAGGTATTGACCGGACATGGCTGTTTCGGTCACTACCTGCACCGGGTCGCGCGTCGGGAGGAAACGCCGCAGCGTCATCACTGCGACGCTCCCGACGATACTGCCGAGCACACTCTGTTGGTGTGCCCGGCCTGGCGATGCCAGCGCAGCGAACACAACGCTGCGCTGGGAGGCGGAGACCTCTCGCTGCCGAGCATGGTCGTGGCCATGCTCCGCGGCGAGGCGGAATGGGGGGCTGTCGCCTCCTTCTGCGAGGACGTCATCTCGCAGAAGGAGGCCGCGGAGAGGGAGCGGGAGAATGATCCTCAAGCCGCTCCCATCCGCCGCAGACGGACAGGCAGGCGAAGGCGGGCATTCGCGCAAGCAATGCCCGTCTAATGACCCTGCCGTGGGGGCCTGCGTGCACGGTTGGCCCCGTGTACGCCGCCGTAAGGCTCTCCGTCTGGGGATTGCCCTGGTGTTCTCGGGCAATCCCCCCTTAGCGATAGCCCGACCAGCTAGGTCGGGCTTGCCCGGGCGCGTTGGTAGTGGTAGTCGCAGTGTGGACCCTACCACGCGCGTCGAAAAGGGCAGGAAAAACACCGAGGGGTTTAGTGGGTAGGCCTGGCACTCTGCCGGGAGAGCCCCACACACGCTCGTCGTCTAGCCAATGGCGAGTCGCACCGTACTCGTAACGCATTCCCCTCGAAAAAAAAAAAAAAGGTCAGGCCCGTCAATGCTCAAGTAGCGGTTTATTCAAACGGCGAGGCTACGCTCGAACATTTTCGACATTTCGTTAAGCAGAACAATGGGCCGATATCTTGACGGAGAATCAGCTGGCTTGCCTACTTTTCTAAGAAGATCGAGTCGCCCTGTCTGCCAATCTTTTGGAAATCTTCCTTCGGTGAGGCATTTATCCATGAGGTCCCTAAACCGAGACTTTAGTGGAGGTAAAGTTACCACCAGAGTCCGTCTTTCTGGCTTTGAGCCTGAATAAAGCTGCTTTATACTCCCCATTCGTGATGGTCGGAATGGAGGGCAACGGAAAGACCTCCTTTGCGGGAATCATGCAGGGTGGTGTAAAATCTGAGGAGCCCCGAGGAAAAAGAGTAGTGATCACCCTGTCTAAGAAGTCTGGCTGGAGAGACTCCGTTAATGGTGGGGCAAGTGTCTGAAGCTTGTTTTAAACCATACGATATGGCCGTCCCCACGCGTCTTGGTTTAGTCCTTCCAACAACTCCTGCCATGCTCGATTTTTGGCTTCCTTGATCGCAATCTGTAGAGCTCTCTTGGCAGACTTGTAGGAATCTAACAGATTGGATTCAGTCGTCTCGTCACATGTTCGTCTGTGGCGGACGTGCAACCGTTTTGCCCTAACACAGTCCTTTCTTATATCAGAGAGATCTCCGGACCACCAGTAGAGAACGGTCGATTTTTTGGAGGACGATGCTGGACTCGAGGCATAGCTGCATCACACACTTTGGTGAGCGCGTCGCGCAGCCAGTCTGCCTCAGCATCGACCCCCTCGAACGATAGTGAGTTCGCAAGCCAGGCTTGTGCCACAGCTGACTCATTAGTAAGCTCCTTGTCCATCCTGGAGATGGCCCAGCAAGGAAAAATGGAGCCAGCATTCCTTCTGTGACTTGCCCAGTCCGGTATGGTGGATGGAGACCCGCCAATCAGTGACTTTGCATTCGATAGCAGAGGTAGCAAACGTGAGGTCTACAATGGACTCTCCTGCTGTCGAACACAAGTGTTTGTTGAACCGCGGTTAAGAAAAGAAAGGCCAGATATTATGGCCCATTCCTCCACCAGCTTACCCCTCCGATCAGTGGCCGGGGATCCCTAACGGCGGCTTTAATTGGCATAAGATCGCCTAGAACAATCATTGAGGGCGTAGAGTTTCGCTGGAGATAATTCCGACGTCGATTGACCGCTGTGCCATCGACTGCAGGAATAGATTCTGAGCGGCGGCGCACTAACTTAGATTCCCTTGAAGATATTTCCTGGAGATCCTATCAACTATTAGGTCTTCATAGGCCGTTCGCTTCTTTCGGAGCGTGCGTCATTAGTAGCTATTCCTAGCGTTTCCTCTGCGTTTGGGTGGGTTGCAGCTTCTTCCACCCATTACGTGATTTGCCACCTTCTTGAAATCTGTGCAAATCTCAAAGAAGGTGGCAATTCTTGAAATCTGTGCAAATCGCACAGTTTGGAGTGGCATTATATCCCGACGACTTGTGAACGGCTATCCCACAACGGAAGCAAAGGTCACTGCTGTCATTCCCCGTCGAGTATTTTGCTCTGGTGTGCCCGGGCTCAAGGCATTTAAAACAGCGCGTTGACCTCGGCTCCAGGATTTGACACTTAACCGAGACGATACCGAGCGACTAAGGTTTCTGTCTTAGAATAATAACGCATAGAAGGATAGTCCGGTAAAGAGCGCGATGATTAAAGTGAAGCAAAAATGACACCGATGTGTGCAGTCGCTTACGCGCGAAACACGCACACTACGATAAAAACAGTATGGAGCTGCCGTCGTAGTGAGCCATTTATGGCTCACATTTAGTTGCATCAAATCGTGCGCGTCGGTTGGGTTTCTATGCGTTATTATTCTAAGGTTTCTGTTTTATTTCACCCACCCTTGTTGCCCCAGTAGATCAGCCGCCCTTTTCGGAAATCGCGCTGCGCACATCCTCCTTGGTTACAGAGTCGTCCAGGCCGGAACTACGCAAATCGGCACACTTTACCGGTCTAACGACACTGACATTTTCAGAGAAGATGTCTTTTAAATTGCTTACCCAATAAGACTGCTTTTTCAGAGGGAGTTTCCTTCGGAAGCTCGATAAGACGAGCCCCCGTGGCAGTTCCCCTGAATCGGAGGTCATTGACGCCCACGCTTCTGGCCATTCCTCTTGAGCTTCAAGCCTGATGGTAAGTACCACCGCAGGATTGCGGGGGGCTTTCATCGCTCTCTTGATGTTGGCTTTGGCTGCTTTAGCCTTGGCCTTAGCTCCCTTCTCTTTAAGGGTAGCTGCTTTCACCGCCAGGGCTTGGACCTGCTCCTGATTTCTTTTGGTTCTTGCTCTACGCCCCAAAGCCTTAGTCTACTTATCGAAACTTTTCCGACTCTTTTAAAGGGAGAGAGGAGAGCCTTAGTCCACTTATCGAAACTTTCCGACTCTTTTTACCGTGGGAGAGCCATGCTTCGGCACGAATGGGCCGGCTCGACCGGAGTGATACCACGGCCTCACAGAAGACCGGCGTGAAGCAACGCTTGCGTTGTGTTTCGTCGTGTGAGTGAGGGTACCGGAGACCCAACCCCCTACCCTCCTTATGATGGCGCAGTTAAATAGATTGTTACCCCAGGAGGGTACCAACTGCGCTAGCGTTAGAGAATCCCTCTCTGGACGTCCACTTCCAGGACGCAATATACCTGGGCGTGGACGCCTAGGCCGCCCCTCGTATTCTGGGGAGGGGGGGGGGGGGTCTTTTTGACAGAGACGCAGATATCGTCTCCGGCGAACACTTCTTACCTTTCCTACCTTTATTTTCAAAGATAATGGAATCAATTATCAACCGCCAGCTCCTTCGGTACCTACAGGATCACCAGCTGCTCAGTGACCAACAATACGGCTTCCGTAGGGGTCGCTCTACTGGTGATCTTCTAGTTTACTTGACTCATCATTGGGCAGAGCCATTCGATGTCTTTTTTTCTACATCTGTAATGACGATGATTTCAACCCTCGACCCTTCTGTTGACATTAGCGAAACCGCCGATTTTGTCAACTTACTATCTACATCCTTAGCACTAGATTTGCTACTATACTTAGAGCTAGACTTATCGCTACTATTTACATTACTTATATTATTCTGTACTTGCCGCAGATCTGCTACGCGATCGCGTTAAACGCGGTGTTTCCTCTCCACTCCCATAACGGAGTTCCCCCTCATCAATAATACTTCCACTCGCCTCGGTTATATTTTCCACCGCCGCCGGCCCGAATACCGACGGTGGCCCACTCTTAACGGGTTCGCATTTTTAATTCGCATCTGAAGAAGTGGATCTCGGTTAGCACAGCACCAAATACGCCCGGCTGCTCACAGCCACCTTGTGCGGTCCTACGGGGGAGACTGAAACCCCCTGGTGTGTTTGTTTTTCGTCACTAAGATCCATGTTGCGCTTTGCAGGGTGAGCTCCCTAGGGTGGCCGTTCGGGACTGGAGACCCTCTAGCCAGTCATCCCATCGGCACGGACCAGACGGCCCGATGCTCAGTGCGCCGGTCCCCCGGCTCGGCTAAGTGCGGGTAATGGGTTTACCCGACAGCAGACTACTGAATCCACTGCCGCGCATACGAGCCAGAGCTTGAAGAAGTCTGGATAGGACACTCCGAACAGAACAACAACAAGAGACGCGAAGCGCCATAGTGAACAATTGGTCCTTTACAGCCAGCAAAATAACTGCTGGATTAATTCAAGCCAAACTACGATCCGCAACGGGTCAGCTTTCTATAGCCAAATCCCCTTCTTACAACAAGAAGGAGAGACTTCACCATGGGGGCTACTTGTCAGACTATTAGCCCGCGGGTTGCCCGAGGTGCACCACGAGGAGGTTGTCTGACTTCGCACCCACCGCTGCTAGGCCAAGTACTGCAAGTTCGATTTATTCCAAAGAATTTTTGGTCGTATATCGTAGTGTTTGAGAAAAATAAGTGTTTATTATTTGACCAGATTTACTTACCTATTTCATAAAAACATTTTTTTAAAGAATTACCTATACTTATCAAGAACAAGTTGAATAGGTATTGTGTCCCTGTTTATCTACACAGGTAAATCTCTTTTTATGCTATGATAGCTGTGCCCGCGACTTCGTTCACATGGATGTCGGAAAATAACAATTTTTCCCCGTTTCTACAGCATTTTTCATTGATGCTCAGCATCTATTAGTCGTAGCGTGTGTTATATAGCCTACTATACAACACAAAAATATTTTTTCAATATAAATCAGTAGTTCCTGAGATTAGCGCGTATAACCAAACAAACAAACTCTTCAGCTTTATAATATTAGGAAGTACAGACACGGTAATAGTATATTACCGTGGTATAGATAAAATAAATTGCCAAGTGCGGGTTGGACTCGTGCACCGAAGCGAAGGTTCCTTACAAACTTATCTAAGTTATATACGTTCCTAACTATGAGTATGTACATATTTACGGTTTTCAGTATTTATTTTTCCTCAACGTGTGATATAAGACACTTCTATAACTTCTTGGAAAATTTCAGTATTCTAGATCAATGGGAAGTACCCTATAGTTTTGATTCCCGTAAAAAATAGCAAAATTTGCGAAAATATGCAACATAAATGGTCATATCTTTTGACCTCCTTGACTTACAATTATGATTTTTCACATCTGAAAGAGACCGTAGACCCGAATGTTTTGTATAAATTTCTATTTGATATCTTTACGCGTTCCCGAGAAAAAGGACCGAGAAGAAGAGAAAAACGGACAACAAAGTGATCCTATATGGGTTCCGTTTTTTTCTTTCGAGGTACGGAACTCTTGGAAAAATTGCGGCATGTAACAAATTGATGGGCTTAATTTAATTTAAAGTTTAATTGCCCCTTATAAGAGCATAAAAATAGAATTTTGTTTTTACAATGTATCTTTACTCGTATTAGAGTTAGTTTTGTAGGTATTATTAGGTAGGTATCCTATAATGTGGTGCAAAACGAAGTAAAAGCACAGATTACTAAATGGGTAAAAGTAGCTCCGAGCGGTCACGTGAAGATGAACTACGCACAAATTGCGTGATGCATAAGGTTCGCACAAATATAAATCGGCATACATCATAAAAAATATATGAACGTTCGAAAATTTGTTGGATTATTGATAATTCTGTTTTAGTATTAAATCATATAACGTATAAAGTTATAAAAATGGACGGAGTAATTTTTCACATCACGTTATTAAGCAAAAATCAAAAAAATATGTTTCCAAAGGAAAATTTATTGGATTACTTAACAAACCTATTTATTTAGGGAAATAAGACCATATTAAAAAATAAAAATTAGCAGAGCAATTTTCCAAGAGAAGTTATTGCGCAAAATGTTAAAAATTCAATTTAGTGCATCACCCAAATCGAAAAAATTTTGGATTACTTTACATACTTGTTCTAACTAGTACATACATACGTATACAAGAATAATTTCAAACTGAGGAAATATCCACAGAGAGCTATAAGCGTTTTCCATGTTTAGGTAAAAATACCTAACTTCCCATTATAAATTTTGTTAGATTATTGTACATCTGTCATCTGTATTAGGTATCATCACCACACATTGATTTACTACCAAACCTTTGGTAGTAAATCAATGTCACCACATGCCAAATTTCATAGACGGAAGAATTTGTCGGATGTCTCCATACAACGAATGTCCTCGTTGACTGGACTAATAGTAAAAAGTAGCCTATTATTGCCTTCAGCTCAGAATAAGGGATTAGTGCAAAAGAAACAACCAACTTAAAAATAACATAAAAATCACTAGAAATCGCACATAGAACTTCCTAAACAATCGAATCGAAAAACTATTACTCACACGTTTGTTTTGTGATCTCCTTTCTATCCTTTAGGTTTATCCTTTCTCAGCCACGTTTCGAATCAGAATAGCCTTTTTTCACCTTCTTTTCCGTTATGCTACCGCACGATGCTTGCAAACGAACGAACGAGTGAACGGGAGAATGCACGCGTGAAACACCGAATTGTTAGTCAATTGATTATTTACTTTACTTCAGCGTTATTCAATATTTATTCTGATTTGTTAGAAATAGACAGTAAATATTATAATCGTACTGTAATATATTTTTTTGACTGATATTTATCGGTATATGTTTCACTAACACAGGAAATGCATAATAAGATTGAACGAACGAACAACAAACAAGATGAGTCTGTCTTTACTGCTTATTATTAATATTTTATAAAAAGATATGCAAATATATTAAGAATGTTTATAATGAAGCTAATAGCTCGGCCATCCTGTTCGAAGCGTGTCCTCATGCTTAACTTTAAATTCTTATTTATTTCAACAAGAACAATAATCAGTTTCGTTGCATTCTGTACATATTTATATGTTCTTTTAATATTATTATATATGTGTCTTAACAATCTACCATAATTAAAGTACAAGGCTAAATTAACAATACAAAAAAAATCATAAATCTGAAACAAATAGGTAAACATACAATATTCCAATTCATTAACAGTGTTTTTTTATGATTTATTCATTAAATTGTAAACGGTTTTGCGTCACTTCTTTTAATTATTGCAGTAATAGAAAATAGTAAAGAAAAATTTGATTTTATATTACAATTTATATCAGTAAATAAACACTTGTTTTTACCTAGGTATATCTTATAAACAATGAATCAATTAAAGTAATGCTTCTGTTTGAGTTAGTTTCGTATAAATAAGTAGATATGTGTTATGTAATCATGTAAACAATTTTGTTGGACAGTAAAATAAATATAAAATATTTGAAACATTTGTTTTGGTGATTTGATTAGGTTTCCAATTCGTTTTCACTATTACTATTAGAACAATTATCTTCACTACTAGCCAAGTCTCTACGAAATATCAGCCATGGCTGTATTTTATCAACAGCTACTATAGCTTCGTAACGACGGCCGCGCTTGCGAGTCATTGGAGTATCTTCTATTAAATACCTTTCGTTGGGGAGCACTTTTATAACGCGATATGGTCCTTGAAACTTAACTACTAATTGTTGGGACTTACCGTCGTGGGGAATTTGCCTCTCGACTCGAACTAGGTCTCCTAATTCATATTTTTTTCCAGGTTTCCTATTCCTATTAAATCGCTCAGAATCTTTTATTTGTTGTTCCTTAATGCTTTCGCTTGCTCTATTCCTAATTTTACCTAATTCTTCTGAATCTATTATTTTAGTTGTATCTGATATTACCTGACTTAAAATTCCTTCTGATTTACTTATAATATTAAACCCAAATAATAACTCCGACGGACTTTTTTTTGTTGTTTTGTGAACTGTGGTATTAATACCTAACTAAATATCGTAAATATAATCGTCCCATGATCTATCATCCTGATTATGAGAAGAGGCTGACAGGGCATCTAGTATAGTCCGATTGAAACGTTCTACCTGTCCGTTTGCCCTGGGAGTTACAACGGCATTAGTAATATGTTTTATTCCATAAAGTGAGGTAAAATCTTTAAATAGTTTACTTGTAAAGCTTGTGCCTTTATCGGTAATGACCCGATTTGGTACCCCAAAATAGCTAATATGTTCCTTGAAGACTCGTATACTGGTCATCGATTTGGTATTCCTAACAGCAGATATATTAACGAATTTAGTAAAATTATCCACTAATACTAGTAAATAACAGTTACCGCTTTTGCTTTTAATGAAAGGTCCTAAATGATCTGCGTGGACAGTATGAAAGGGAACGCTGACTTTATCGATTGGATGTAATTCACCCTCTCGTTTGCCACCAGGCACTTTATGATGGGCGCATTCTAAGCAAGATTGGACATATTTTTTGACAAAGCGGCGCATTTTTGGAAACCAATAATGCTGTTGGATCCGATGTAAGGCCTTGTCAAACCCGTAATGCCCAATATCGTCGTGGTTTCTTTTAAGTATTTGCCAACGGACTCCCCTCGGAACTAACCACCTAATCTTGTCATCTACTATACGATATACCCTACCATTTTTCAGTCTATAATTTTTATGTACATCTGAAATTAAAGCAGTACTATCATCAGTAAGAATATTTTTAATTCGAAGTACCTCATCATCAGCATCCTGGGGCCTTACCATGAGCTTTTATAAAACCATCCATAATCCGTGCAGTTGTTAAGCAGGCCTTAAACAGGATTGCTTAAAATCGTACTATGAGCCCAGTAGGGTTACTCTTGAACCATTTCCGGTGGATCGTCATTGGGATTGTGATATTTCATACGCTTGAGTAACAACACTAGCGCCAAATTGGATACGTATTTTGAGAAAATTTAATAATACTGACTTTGGTTCACCCAAAATCCGCACAATACGGGGTCAATTTGGAGCCAATGCCCAAAAATAAGCGTACGAAAAATCACAATCTCAATGCCGATCGATCGGATTAGGTTCAAGAGTAACCCTACTGTTTAGGTGAACGGCTTATAGATTGCTTGAGTCGTAAGGTGAACGGTTATTTGTCTCTGGTCTGCCTTAATGTTAAAACGAGATAGCGCTATACAACTGTTGTATCTGACATCTCTTTTCTTCTGAAGCGTTCGAAAACCATTGAAAGATTAAAAACCGGTTGAACCGGTAAAAGAGAATATCTCAACATATTTACAATTATTTGTTATTTTTGTTGTTCGTTTTAACGTTCTTTATTCTTATGATATGAGTTATTATATTTTATAGTTGTCTTTATTTTATT
This sequence comes from Schoenobius gigantellus, assembly GCA_963935595.1. Classification (NCBI taxonomy): domain Eukaryota; kingdom Metazoa; phylum Arthropoda; class Insecta; order Lepidoptera; family Crambidae; genus Schoenobius; species Schoenobius gigantellus. The sequence goes on along the minus strand of OZ012553.1, from coordinate 21,380,948 downwards.
ACATCCTTACTCTACATTCTCCAAGAATTTTCCAAGCTATTGATAGTGGAAGGAAATGTTCATAGCTTGTTATGAACGTACTTAACCTATGTACCTACTTGTACACTAATTTATATATTATCACTTATCAGCTGACGTGACGCTGGCAAAATGTTTTTTTAATAAAAAACCTTTGCCATTATAAAAATACTTACTTACTTATAGGTGGCCGAAAATTTTAAAGAATAAAGATCTTCGAAGTTTTGTATAAAATACACCTACCCATTGTACTTTCACGATCCATGTCAAGAAAGCAGTCTCACAAGGGCATTACCATCCTTCTGAAAAACGAAAACAGCAAAAATCTCGATTCTCGGGAAATCCAAAAGGGAAACACCACCAAACAAAAAATAATTTTAGACAACGACTAATCGTGTTCTAAAATACAGATGTTTTGTTTGTATTTTCTACTTTAAACAATCGATAGAAAAGTGGCAGTTTATTGTGTTGATTCTTCATTGTACAAAGTGTTTGCAAGATAAGAACTAAGAATATCTACCTATTACTTCCAGAGATTTCTCTGATTACTTCTGAATGAAATCAACTCGAATGGTATCTAGGTTCGTCAATGTTATAGATATTTTTCGATGCTTGCATGACTTGGAAGACGTCTGGTAAAATACATATAACCAGTATATAGGTTTTAATAAGTCTGCACAAGCGAGAAGTGGAAAAAGATATGGAAAGCATAGCATCTTCAATACCCACCAGCTTTAGACATCTCATTACCATGAATACTGAAAGGCAATCCATATGTGGGGCTAAATTATTGAAATGTTTAAAACCAAATAGGTATATGCAAATAAATCCAAAAAGTGTAAATTAATTTGAATCTGTAGTACTCATGCGAATAAAAGGCAGTTATTGTGAAGAAATAAATGTTTTATTATAAGTTGAATCTTAAAAACCTGAATTTTATTTGCTTTATTGAAGAAACTCACTCAGAGACAGCTAAATTTGAAGAAGTACCTATATTTGTCATAGGATATCTGGTGAACAACCCAGAAGCGAACAACAAATTTCATTTTTGGCTGCTGCTTCATGTCTGCCACAATAGATGGATCTTGCGCTGCAGTAGATGTTTGCTTAAATGCTTCTTGGATTAATCAAGATTAGCTTCAATGCATAGTGTAAATACAGAGGCGAAAATCTGGGCCAAGAAAGATTGGGAATAAACTGAAATGATTGTTTTATTTTAAGACTAACTAGTATTTTTTTGTTTCTTGTGTTTGATTTCATTGTTTTGAGCCTAACTTTTTATTATATTTTGGAAAAATGTTATTTGTTTTATTTTTACCAATAATAATAAAGCTTTATTAGTGTATTTAAATTTTCTAAATGAGAGGATGATTTGTCCAAGTAAATGATTCGTGATTATACCCTAGATGATTTGCATCAACACATACATTGTTGTGATGTTGCAGTTAAGCATTTTTTTGCCCAAGCATTTCTCATGAGTTAAATTTCTTTCTCTCAATCGATCAGTTGACCCTGGTGAGGTTAACTGATGATCGACAAGACTAAGCACACACCCTTGTAGGTAGCATAAGAAACCTAATAAATGTTTATTATAAACGTCTTTATGGTGAAATGATATATCCACTTTCAAGAATTGAAAGCTTAATTTCACTGAACGCCCTCCTTTCTGTGTCTTATTGAGTGTGAACATTTATGCTAACAACAATGTGCATATACTTGGATCTGTCTGCAATGCACAGCTGAAATATTTTTTTTTATTTAATATATGTGTAAGTTTTTTTCTATGTAATACATAGCTCACTTCAAGTTTTATATTATTTATATCATTTCCCATAGCACAAAAATTGTTGAGAAGGTATTAATGAACCGTCATATTAATTATTTTGTAAACTGAGTTTTAACCATTTATTACTATTTTCAACTTTAGGAAGTAGTGGGTACAATTTTTTTTTTTTTGCCACAAAATTAAATTCACATCTGCAGAAAGATACTTTGTTTGTGGAACAAGAAGTGCCTTTTTTCCTCAAACTCACTTTCACATTTATAATATTAGTTAGGATGGTAAGATATTATGTGTAGGTTTGGTAAAAGCTATAGAAGCATTTTGCAAAGTTAATGCTTATCCTTAATAATTTGGTGTAATGCCACCACCACTTCAACTCACCACTGGGCACAGGTTTCTCCACAGATGAGGAGGAATGAACCTACTACACCATTATGGGAACATAGTAGGTAAGGAAGTAAGTTCACAATTTGAATCTTATTAGCCTTTATTATACACACCTTAACTCATACACATTACATTCTTTTAGCATATTTTTGGAAACCACATTTATTTCTTATTTGCACATTGTTAATGGCATCAATTTCTTGTGATAAAACAGGAAACCTGTCTGTTGAGCAACATTTTGGGGTTCCCCAGTTGAATGTTGGTATGATCCATGTGCATAAAGATAAACAGCTGTTAAAACAGAAAAGGTTGTTTTTGCTAAGCTGTGAATTAAAGGTTGCTACAAAAAATGGTCCGAAGTGACCTTTGTTTCTAAATTTTAGTCATTCGAACTTAATTTTCACTATCAGTTGAAAGTATAGTAAAAATTCCTAACCAACTCTGGAGGTAACCAAACATGGTTAGAATGAAAAATTTTACCTACATTATGCTTAACATTAGATAAAGCAGAACAAAATAAAATTAATGTAAGTAAAGGCAAGGGTTTTTAATATAATCAATAAACAACTAACATCTATCTATTATAATATAGTATAATAATTAATAACACAAAGTTGCTCTTGTTGTAGGGAGGAATTTTCCTCTATGGCTTTAAAATTCAAATTCAGTATGATGTTTGAAATTGTGATAATGATGTCATAATTATGTAGGTCTCTGTTTGAAGATTTATTGTTTTGGGGAGTTCGTTTTTAATTGTGAAAATTTATTGAAATGGAATTTTGTTAGCCTTTTAAATACATACATTTTTTATATAAGTGCTTTTGTTTTACTAAAATCATAAATGACTAAATTGATGAGACATTGAAGAGAAATATGATAGTTTAATATGATCCAGATTTCTGTATATCCAGGTGAGATTTCATTGCATTAAACAATACACTTAGAGCTCTCTCTGTTTGTACGCTCAAATCTTTAAACTACGCAAAGGATTTCAATGCAGTTTTCAGCAATAGATCACCCTATCTATTCAATAGGAAGGTGTGTATGTAATATACATATAATATTATTAATCACTCCAAAGTGCCCCACATTAGTATCTACATTGCACCCGTGCGAAGCCGGGGCGGGTCGCTAGTTGCTTAATAAATTCATTTTCACAGAGTAGGTACTTTTTTATACTGAAATTCATTTTCCTCTGAATCAAAGGTAGGTATTGATTGTTCTGAGGGTATCATTAGCTTCTCTCGATGTCACTTGTTTTAACTCCGTGCGGTGTTCACTCTCCAAAAATTCAAATATTTCATTATCGTCACATCACATCACAAGCAATATCTCAACTTTCAAGAGTAATAAACACTAAAAACTATATAAAAATTAAAAACACTCGGCGTGACTTGGCTATTAATTATACGAAAATTAGGGAGTTAAAATTAGAGAAAAAGTCACTACAGCCGTTTAAAAACATCTTAAATAAAGTTAGTTTTAACAATTATCTTATGAAAATTCCACCAAATTGGGACAAATCCACTTAACAATCTTGTTACAGCCGCTGAAGAGCAACTTTATAAAGATTGCTTTAATTGACATTTATGACGTTCAAAAGCAGTTTTCAAACTGTCAAACGGGCGGTCATGGTACGAAAAGTTCATACATAAAAAAAGGTGAACGGTTTCGTGACGTCATTTTAAGCAGGCCTGCAAACGCGCTGCTTTAAGCCGGTCATGGTACGGAAATAGACAGCAATACTGTTTAAGGCCTGCGATAAGAGCTCATGGTAAGGCCCCTGAACTGTCGCAATCCAGTCCTGATCAGAAACCTCAACGGATAAAACGTCTAGGATATGTGTTTCTGGTGTGGGAGGATCAACTGGACTACGGCTCATAGCGTCAACATGAGTCATTCGGGAACCTGGGCGATATTCTATACTGAAATCAAATTCTTGCAACTGAACCCACCAACGCGCTACTCGTGGGATCAAGTCGCGTTTGACCAGTGTAGATTTTAGAGTATTACAATCTGTATAAATAATAAAGGCTTTTCCAAGTAGATATACCCTAAATCTATTTAATGAGGCTACTATTGCGAGCGTTTCAAGCTCGTAGGAGTGAAGTTTACTTTCGTCAACTGTTGTCTTGCGACTGAAATAAGATACCGGGTGAAATACTCCCGCAGAGTCACTTTGTAATAAAATACTAGCTAGACCATCTTTACATGCGTCAGTGTGAAGTTGAGTTGTGGCCTCGGGATCATAAAGTGTCAATATTGGGCGACTTACAAGTGACGTTTTTAAGATTTGGAAAGCTTTTTCTTGATCATCGCCCCACGACCACGAGTGATCTTTTCTTAAGAGGTCAGTTAATGGTGATGCTATTATCGAATAATTTTTAATAATTCATCTATCTATTTTGTCCATGAAAAAGTTACATTTACTAAGCTTTAGTGTTAGCCCTCCATTTCTAAGAAGTAGTAGAACTTCTTCTAACCTTTCTAAGCCCTCAGATACCCTTTTTACAAGGAATAAGAATATCATCCATATAAACTATGGCATATTTAATTTTAGCATCATGAAGAATTTTATTAATGGTACGCTGAAAAACTGACGGTGCGTTTACTAAGCCAAACGGCATGCGATTGAATTCAAACTGTCCGTCTGGCGTAACAAACGCAGTTTTGTGTCGAGATTGTTCATTAATTGGTATTTGATAATAGCCAGAGGCTAAATCGAGTGATATAAACAGTTTATTCCCAGCTAATTGGTCAAGTTGGTCTTCGACACGTGGGATAGGGTAGTGGTCCTTCTTAGTTTTTCTATTAAGAGCCCTGTAATCAACGCATAAGCGTTTTTCACCGGTCTTTTTATGGACGAGAACAATAGGACTTGCATAAGGAGACGATGATTCCCGTACTATCCCACTGTCCAACATTTCTTGGACCATATTATTGACTAGTGACCTTTCAGCGTGAGATAAACGATATGGCCTATAAACTATGGGTTCTGCATCCTCAAGTGCTATAACATAAATCATTAAGAGTTTTTGAAAAGCAATCATGATACTTGTTAAGTAATTGTTGTAACTGGGAACGCTCGTCAGCGCCTAAGAGTTCACCACATTTAATTAAATCATCAGAGCCAAGAGTATCAAAAGACATTGTACAGCAATTCAGAACTTGTGAATGGACTAACTGCTTAGCATTAATTGATCGAGCCAGTAAAGAGTTTTTGGAAATGGTTATATCACTTTCAGATGTATTATTTATTTATTTATTTCGCCCAACTTACAACTATCCTTACAGGTCTAACCTAATGCGATAGTGTACACCAATCAATCGAAATATACGTATACAAATTTAAAATAATAATAATAAAGATAATTAATAAAGATTATGAAATAATAATAATAATTATATATATAATCACTTATAATAACATATTGTAAATAACGCTGTTTTTGTGAATTCACTCAGTGAACACGCAAACAAATCGATCCTCTCTGAGATTAAATTTAATGTACGGAGGGCGCGCGTGAGCGGCGCCTCGCTCAGAAGGCGCGTGCGAGCGTGCGGCACCGCCAGCAGCGGCGGCCGGCGCCGGCGCTCCACGTACCGATCTGGTACGTTCAAATATATTCCCCCTAGTAATTCGGGATTATCACCTTTCCCTATTAATAATTTAAATAAGTATGCAGCTAGTGCTAGTTCCCTCCTCACCCCTAACTCGTTATATCCAACCATACCTAATATAAATAGGGTTGGATACATCAACGGATAAAAAGGATAGACCCCGTACAGCCGCATATATAAATATCTTATATACTTGTTTTGGACTCGCTCCAACATTAACCTATGTTTTGTATCACTTGGGGCCCATATGACTGCGTTAAACTCTAAGTGGCTTCTCACTAACGTATTATAAAGTGTCACAATTGTACTTATATTTGTAAATCCTTTAGAGTTACGAAGAACGAATCCCAGGTTGCGATATGCTTTCTTACATACCTTTGTAACATAGTCTCGAAAGGACAGTTCTGATGTGAGCTGAGTACCCAGGTCTCTAACCTCATCAACCCTCGTTATTACTACATCTCCCATTCTGTAGTCATATTGAACAGGACTATGCGACCTGGAGAAGGATATAATCACACATTTTGCATCATTAAATTGTAGGTGGTTATCCTTACTCCATTTCACCAGCCTGTTAATATCTTCTTGCAATTTGTAACAATCTTCCGGGTTTTTAATTGTTTGGTATAGTTTTAAATCGTCCGCAAATAGTAAACATTTTGCGTTTTGCACCACCTTCGGTAAATCGTTAATCAGTATATTGAATTCGAGGGGCCCTAGGTTACTACCCTGACTCACACCTGACCTTGTGTAATAAGGCTCTGATACACATCCAGAATATTCCACATACTGCTGTCTGTCTATCATGTAACTAGCAAAGAATTTTAAAAGGTGAGGCGTGAACCCTGCCGCTGCAAACTTTTCAAAAAGCACCTTGTGGTCAACTAGGTCAAATGCCTTTTTGAAATCAAAGTAGACGGCGTCAACCTGTGCACCACCGTCCACCACCGGTGTAATATACGCCATGTAATTTAACAGGTTGCTAGTGGTACTTCGATTCGGCCGGAACCCGTGCTGCGCCTCTGTTAGCTGCGTACTTATTTGCGGATACAAGCTACTATAAATGACCGACTCAAACACTTTCGCCGGAGATGACAACACCGCTACAGGTCTGTAACCACAAACCTCCGACGATGACCCCCCTTTAGGTACCGGTACGACCCTTGTAATTCTCCATCTAGCCGGAAAAACTTCTGATTCCAAAGAGCGGTTGAATATATATAAGAGTGGTTCGGCTAATACCTCCCTACAATCTTTAAAAATAAATGTCGGGATCCCGTCAGGTCCAGCCGACATTTTAGGCTTAAGCCTCCGTAATGCGTCGCGTACGTCACGCAGCTGTAGTTGGCCCAGGTGTATGCGCGCGCCTTCGTTGGAGTCGCTCGTGTATGTTGAGTTTGCACATATTTCTAAATTAGCTCGTTCCGTGCTATACACAGAGTGAAAATATTTCGCCAACTCATCTACGCAATTCTGACCCGTCAGCAGGCAACCGTTGCTATAAATGTTTCTTGGTCTTCGAGACCCCTGCTTAGATTTAATATACTGCCAAAAAGCTTTCGGGTCAGATTTCAGATGACACTGTACACGTTGGCAATATTGTTCCTGAGCTATTTTGATCATTTCCTTAACTCTAGTCCTACACTGCGAAAATAGAGCGTAATCCGGCTGTGATTCGCTACGTTTGTACTGTTTATGAAGGGCTGCTTTTAATCTTATATGTCTGATTATTAATGATTATTTCACCAGTATACCACTCTGGGTAAGAATACATTGAACATTTACTTACATTTTGTTTTTTAGGAACGTGATGACTAATTATTGAATTTATACTGTTATAAAAAAATCTAAGCTCGATTCCAAATCTAAGTTCTTAATTAAGCTCCAATCTATATTCTCAATCTCCGCGTACAGTGAAAATAGATCCGCTTTCCTAAAGTTCCAGCGAATAGGTGTATAACGCGTACCTGGTCTGTGTGGCTCACCGTCCAGGGTCGCAGCGGCGGCGGCTGCGGCGTCGCCACCGGCAGCCGCCGGCCGCGCGCTAACCGCGAGCACGGGATGGTACTGGTCCTCGGGCACCAAGGGTGTCGCCAAACACACGCGCACTCCACCTCCAAATGTACTTAACACCTGGTCTAATTTACGACCACTACAATTTTCTATTTCGTTGCACTGAGTGAATCCACAATAACTTTGAAAATATTCGTAATAACTATTAATCGAATCTGAACACGAGTATAAATTAAAATCACCTAAAAGTAATATATCGCTATAACTATCACAGTATTGTTCTATTATTCTAAACATAATCATGTAATCTGATTCACTACTATTAGGTGGAATGTAAATAACGCAACAGAGAAACAAAAATCTATTTTTTAAATACACCGAAGCACTAACCAGTTCGAACACTTGCTTATCTATACTGACATCACCCGGGATCGACACCGGCCGCAACTCGAATCGCGGTGTGGCCACTAAACACGCTCCGCCGTGTTTTCGTCCATCCGCTCGATCGCAACGTATTATAGTGTATCCGGGTGGAACTAACTCTGCGTCATGAATTGAATCGTTGCAACCCGTTTCCGTAATCGCGAACAAATCAGCCTCCGAAATGGAAATTGCCTCGCAGAATTTTTCTAATTTTGTACGAAGCCCCCTGACATTCTGATACTCAATTTCAATACAGCTAGGAGTTTTTTGGGTTGTAGTTTGTTTTACGAAACCACACCCATTCGCAAAACTCGATATTCACAGCCCAATTATCTGACTGGCATAATAATGTATATTTGCTTACTGGTACAGTCAGCAACGAAACTTGCCGAACAAAATAACGTTACAAAAGATACTAGACACATGAATTGTACATAAGTTACTGATCATAGTTACAAACAAATTTCCATTTACATTGTAAATTACCAAAAGTAGCTACACAGTATATTTCCAAAAGTGGCTGGATAGTACTTTTCCAAAAGTTGCTGGACAGCATATTTCCAAAAGTGGCCGGACATTATATTTTCAAAAGTGGCTGGACAGTAAACTTCCAAAAGTTGTTGGACACTATATTTTCAAAAGTGGCCGGACATTATATTTTCAAAAATGGCTGGACAGTAAACTTCCAAAAGTTGCTGGACGTAGTATCGTTTAAAAGTGATTTGTTAGATCATGACCGGACTAATTTTCGAATTAAGACTGATGACAATCACCGAAATATTTGATAACAACACGACTGAATTCAATTATTAATATCTACCTACTTACGTCTATAACATAATTTCAAAAGTTTTTTAAAATTTATTTCCTAGATATCGTGTTATCAGAAATGCGTATCCATCGGATTGTAGGATCGAAAATATTTTTCTACCTGTTGACTATTTATGTGCGATTGTACTTACAGATATTTATGACCTTGTCTGTACTAAAATGTTCAGTGACTTTTGAAAATGACTGTATCCAACATGATATTTAAATAACATACCTTATTGCCTTATTAGTTATAATTACTCATGTGTTTGGACTACATTTCCTATTTTCTCTAATAAAGAGTTTTCATGTTCCTAATCTTCCTAGTTTTTCAGTTTATTTCAAGCAGTATTTCAAGAGATTTTTCCGTTGAACTGTTTGTTTTCTATCAAACCTTTTTTTTGACAAGTAGCTATTCTTCTTTCTGAATTGGACATTCCACGAACATTTTTTCTATCTTTTGTTTTTAATTCTGTCAATATAAGTGATTTACATCTGCAGTACTGCAATCGGTACTTAGTGATTATTGTAGTAAAAAATTGTTCAATCCACAAAGCACGTATCTGCCAAGCTTGGTTCCGAGAAAATAGTGAGCGTGTGCTGGAAATCAGTTTCCCACCAAAAAGCCCAGACCAAAATGTGATTGAGAATTTATGGGGCCTAATGGTCTAAGTGTGGGATCTTGAAACACCTCGTACAAAACAAAATATAAAGAACCATATACTTGAATGTTGCGAAACATTTAGGGGTAGTCAGACATGCGAAAATATGGTGCAGTCCATGTAAGAACGCCTGCAAGCAGTGATTGATGCGGAAGGTGGACACACTCGCTTTTGATTTAAAACAATCTGAGGAAAGTTCGAGCCAGTGATGTTATGATTAAGTTACGAGTACACATTAACATGATATTATTTTAAAGTTAATTAAACATATATAATCGTTAATGTTATAAAACGCCTTTTTATTGACTTCTGAAAACAATTATAAATTATAACATGCAATATGTTGTATATTCGGCCTTATAAGTAGCTGCACACTTTTGTACGTTGTCGCTTTACCGCCTTTGACAGAATTAGTTCAGCAGTTCAAACATAACGACAAAGGACTAAAGTGCGTAGCAACATAATTATGAGGCCGGCCGTACAATTGACTTTTTTATACAGGGTCCGATAAAACCCTTCTGTTTTTTTTTGGCGTCGTAATAGTTTGCACGGTACTGATCATTATGGTATGGTTGATTTTTATTTTAGTTAATGTTTAAACAATATATATTTTAATCTTAGGATTTTCTGTGGTTAATGTACCGCTGCCCTTTACGTGAACTTAGTCCTAAAATTTAAAACAGAAATACTTATAAACATTAACTCGACCTCCTATTTAAGTTTCTCAGAACGTTTATTTTGGACCCCGGTCCGGCGCCAAATTTATACACATTAGCGGATTTATGTAGTCAGTCATGTTCAGCAAATTTGTTATTGTACAGATCAGGCTAATTATGTAATTAAATATGTTCAGCAAGTTTTGAGTAGTTTACATGTCAGTGGATTTATGTACTCAGACTTGTTCAGCAAATTTTGTTATTTTACAGATCAGGCTAATTATGTTATTAAATATGTCCAGCAACTTTTGTAAAAATAATGTACATCGACTTTTGGTATTCCCAAATGTCTACAGGGATTTGTCCAACAGCCTGTTCAGTTACATATAAACCTTTATAGTGTGCAGGTGTTTTGAAAATTTGGATGTGTTCATGGACTTTTGTTGCTGACTGTACCCCTATAATGAAAGAAGCGTAATCTCTCTTTGTTCTGTGTTTTATCCTCTCAATAATTATCGCTGTTTCTTGACCACATATCTTCTTTACATGTGATTGCAGACTTTCTATTGTCGTGTCTTCCTTCAATCTCCAAACATGTAAATATTTTTTCCTCTCTGTACCTTGAATTTCTAAAAGCGCTGTATTGCCACCTTTATTAATTTGACTACTGGGGTATTTGTTTTTCTTTTTATTAACTATCGTCCAGTTGTCATCCTCTTGACTCTTACTCTTATAGACCTGGTCTGCATGTGAAGTCTCTTCATTATTCATTCCATTTCCGCTTTTTTTCGTATTATTTATAGTGATAACCCCCGCTGGTTTCGTGGCCCCATCCTCCTTTGCTTGGACAATAATATTTTGTGAGGGTACTAATTCCTTTGTGGTCTTTTTCAGTGTGCATGAATAGGATTTGAGCGATTGTGTCAACCCTTGGGATACTTCATTGCTACGAAGGCGGCTTTCTAGTTGATCATTCTTGCTTATTAGTATTTTAATTTTGTTTTCTAATTCGTCAACCAAGCAATGATCCCTGGCCATTCTTCATTTCGTATTCACCAGAAAAAAGATAATATTCTCTTCCATCTTTGCCTCTTAGTGAACCGCGTACGTAAACATGACCACTAAACTCAGGTTCAGTTCTTACTGAAAGAATTCGCAAAGAACCTTTATATATGGTTAAGTCACTACTACAGATTAAATGAATTCTGTTGGTATCCACTTTTTCAGAAATAAGTTTATTTGGGGTTTTGACATATTTATAATAAGGTCAGGCATTTCGGCATTTTATTAAGTATGTTTTTAATGAAGCTAATACTATGTTATACCTTATACACGGTGTTTCATAATAACCAATAAATAATCAATTCCTTATCGAAAACTCATTATTAAAATGTCCCATCTCTAGATGTTTACACGTAATGTCATTCAACCCAAAATTTTCATGTAAATTATAGACTATAATTTTTCAGATAGGTCGAAATTGCAAAACATTTGTACCTGCGCTTCTTTACCAGAGATATAAAATGCTTTTTAGTCGAAAAAATTAATAGTAAAATGTTAAAGTTTTTAAGACGATGACAAATAAAAATACTAAAATACTAATTATTTTTTATTTTTATAACAATAATTTATCATTTTATTAATTACTTTTTCATTTTATGCCAATAAATGGTGTTGTAATAATATTATTTGTAAAAGAACACTTATAAATGCGTGTGTACAAGAATATATTTGGTAACCAAGTCAATAAACTTAAATGTCTATAGAGACACAGAACATCATAAGCAATTTAGATTAACATGTAGTTTTACATATATGCCAGTATACAACATACGCCCCCTTAATCTAAATTCGCAATAGCAATAAACAAGGTAACAATAGGCACATTCGCAATAAAAAGAAACAACATAATATCATAGACAAATTAAAATAAAACTAAACATAAATTATACTACAATACAACAAAACTTAAAAGTTACAATTGCAGTTCATATCAATTTACGTGATGCCCATGCTATCAAGGCAGGATTTATGTTTGATGCGCCCTAAAGGTTTGGTCAATATGTCAGCAGGTAATTTATCAGTTGATAAGAAATGTAAAGTTACCGTTCCATCATTGACCTTTTCGCGAATGAAGTGAAACTTAACATCAATATGTTTTGTACGATTGTGGTGGACAGGATTGGCGGCTAACGTAAGTGCACTTTGACTGTCAGAATACAAAACAACTTCGTGAAGCTCACCTGAAAGTTCAGCGTATAAACGCCTCAGAAAACAAGCCTCCTTGACAGCGCTGGCAAGGGCCATGTATTCTGCTTCAGCAGAAGATAGAGCTACGGTCGGCTGCTTACGCGCTTCCCATGTAACTAGTCCCCCCGCGATACTAAAATAATATCCTGTATATGACCGTCTATCTTCGGTACAATTTGCCCAGTCAGCATCAGAATAGCCACGAAGTATGCTATCCGTATTCTTTCTGTAAGTTATACCTAAGTCTTTAGTTGCTATCAAATACTTTAGGCATTGTTTAGCACATTTCCAATGACTTTCGTCATACTTGGTGTTAAACTGACTTAAGTAACTCACCGTAAATGCAATATCTGGCCTAGTGCTTACAGCAAGAAACATCAGACATCCTATCAACTCCTGGTAAGGACAGTCGTAAGAGTATTCTTCCTTTGATTTCTCTAATCTTTTACTGAGCGGCACAGATACACTTTTCACATCACTCATATTAAATCGTTGTGCTATTTTCTCGATGTATGTCTTCTGATAAATTTTTAGGCAATTGTTTTCATATTTTACATTCATACCTAAGCAAAATTCAATTTGTCCTAAATCTTTAATAGAGAAGCATTTTTGTATGTCACTTTTGAAATTGTCAAAGGTGATGTCCTCTTTATATAGACAAATGATGTCATCGACATACACGGCCAACAAAAGAGTTTCATTAACATTTATTGATTTTCTAAATATACATGCCTCCGAAGGAGACTGTGTAAAACCAATAGCTGACAATGTTTGTTTTAATTTAATGTTCCAAGACCTCGGCGCCTGCTTGAGGCCATAAATGGAACGTTTTAATAAACAAACTTTGTCACAATGCAATTCATCAATGAACCCTTCTGGTTGTAACATGTAGACTTCCTCATCCAAGTCTCCATTAAGGAAAGCCGTATCGACATCCATATGGCGAATTTTGTAGCCTTCTTGAACAGCGAATGCTAACAGTGTTCGTAGAGAAGAGTTACGTACAACAGGCGCATAAGTTTCAAAATAATCTACCCCATACACTTGCGTAAAACCTTTGGCCACTAAGCGCGCCTTATATTTTAAAATATTACCTGAAGCATCTCTTTTTATTTTATATACCCATTTGGATTTTATACACGATTTATTTTTAGGTTTATCAACTAATGTCCACGTACTTTTCTTTGTTAACGCATTATATTCGTCCCGCATAGCAGAGATCCAATAATGTTTATCCTCACTATTTATAGCGTCATAATAACATTTTGGCTCTTCATCTAAAAAATTAGACACCAAAATATTATAAGAGAAGAAATCAGGAGGCTTACGATCTCTTTTCGGGTAGCGATTTATAGCGTTATCTATGTTGTCATGAGATGGTTCAGTTGAAGAAACAACATCTTCCTGACTACGTCCACTGGTGTCTTCTGTTAAAGAATTTTCACTGCTATCCTCAGTTACTTCAACACCAGATGAATCCATTAAAATATTACTATTTATCAAAGGAGTACATTGTTCGGACATGAGAATTTCAGATAAAGCATTTAAATTTTGATTATCAAATGCTTTTAAATCAGTAAAAATATTTTCAAAAAATGTAGCGTCTCTCTCTTTAATTAATTTTCTCGGGTATCACGTATCCCTAAAAAAATAGCTCCTTGGATCGTCAGAATAACAAATGACGTAGTCAGGAAGATGTTGTTTCTTCAACTGAACCATCTCATGACAACATAGATAACGCTATAAATCGCTACCCGAAAAGAGATCGTAAGCCTCCTGATTTCTTCTCTTATAATATTTTGGTGTCTAATTTTTTAGATGAAGAGCCAAAATGGTATTATGACGCTATAAATAGTGAGGATAAACATTATTGGATCTCTGCTATGCGGGACGAATATAATGCGTTAACAAAGAAAAGTACGTGGACATTAGTTGATAAACCTAAAAATAAATCGTGCTGATAACGAATGTTGTAATAATATGAGCAACGTGGAATCTTCTTGAGTACCTTTTTCCACTATACTGCCAATATTGGCTTTCTTCTTTCCCTTTTTGTGTGGGCATTGAGGACTCTTATGTCCTGGCTCGTGACATTTATAACAAACAATAGGCTTTTTAGTTTTGTTTTTTGATGTCCTCGAAGTTAATGCTAAGACGTCATTTTGAGGAACGTCTTTGGCCATTTCGTTTAATAATTTAGATTTTACTAAATCACTTGTTACCATTACATTGGAATTTTCAAGTGCCATTATTAGAGGTTCGTATTTGACTGACAGGCCTCCTAACAAAATAGCGGCGACAGACTCGTCGTCTATGACTTTACCAATGTCTGCTAAATCTTGTACTGTACACATAATAGCATTTATATATGACTCAATATTTACAAAGTCATTCAGAGCATACCTGTATAAGCGGCGTTCGAGTGATAGCCTGCGGCCCATCCCTTTGTCTTCGTAAGCATTTGCTAGTGCGTCCCAAGCTTGTTTTGCTGATTTTGCTGATCTGACATGAGTAATGGCTGAACCATCTAACGTGAGCAAAATCTTAGACAAGGCCTTCTGATCCTTTCTAATTCTCACATCTTCAGAGGTAGGATCACCATCAGCGTAGCCTTCAATGGACTTCCACAATTCTTCATGAATGAGCAGAGCTCGAATTTTAAATTTCCAGATGCTGTACCCATCTCGATTAGACAATAATTTAATGCCACTGAATTGATCACTCATTATACTAGAACTTCGTGCTGATAATGAATGTTGTAATAATATTATTTGTAAAAGCAAACTTATAAATGCGTGTGTACAAGAATATATTTGGTAACCAAGTCAATAAACTTAAATGTCTATAGAGACACAGAACATCATAAGCAATTTAGATTAACATGTAGTTTTACATATATGCCAGTATACAACAAATGGGTATTAATATCTGGTTAGCTCATCAAAAAAACACCTTTAAATCAATGGACGACACGGTTAGCGCAGAGGTGGAGTGATCGCTTACTGCGCAACGGGTCGCGGGTTCGGTTCCCGTACGGGACAAATATTTTGTATGGTCTACAGAAATTTGTTCCGGTCTGGGCGTATCTGCATGTGATATTCTATGTTTGTAATTGCACCCGCGACACAGGGGAAAATCCTAGTGTGGAGCGACGTTTAAAAAAATAAACAAAAAATAATAGAATGTGTAACATGTAGTAACATCGAATCGCACTGCTTTGTTTAAAAATAAACAATCTGCTACTGTTTATTCTTTGAAATTCTCTTCAAAATCTGCTGATTGCCTGGTGAATACCAGGCAATCAGAGAACTTAGTGCCATTTGAAATAATACGTCTCTGTGTTCCGTATGTATTATTTAAAATAATATTAGTAAAGAATTCAAATACAGTGATGGTTGCAGTTGATATTGGTTTGCCGGAGGGACTAGTTTTAATAAGCAAGTAGACTCGCTCGCACTTGGCTTTTCTTGTTCATGAAAATAACTTATCAGCTATTTAGTGTGTTCTACAATGGTGCCAATTCTGTTGACGCAAACTAAACCAGACTAGAATTTAGTTTAGTGCTGTCAAACGACGATTCAGAATAAGCTTAGTATAGTCTAGGCAACAAGCATTTAACTAAAATTTTGTCTAGTTTAGTTTGCGACAACAGGATTGGCACCATTATTTGTCAGTTAAATATGATGTGGAAATCTATGTAAGTACCGATGGCACAATGTGAAAAAATACGAGTACTAAGACAAGCCGCAACTAATATTTTTAATTTGTATCAAAATGGTTTTTTACCTGCATTAAAGAAACGTAAGAAGAGTAGGTGATTTTCTTTAGGTGAAATGTATTAATGCCTATTGTATTGCTGCTGCTTGGTAATTGGTAAAGCTAATGGGAAGCAGCATGTATGAAGCCTACGCGACTGAGTAAGTACTAGGAGTTCATAGGATATTCAGAAGTTTTCGATCATTTATTGTCCAACGAAACCCTAATACACATAGCGTGCAGTGTGTTGCTTCGTGGTTGCTTCACTGGGATGAGTCATCGCAGCGACCAACTAACCTCTTGCCGCTAAGCGTGCCACCTGCGGCGTGGCCTTTGCCTAAAGGCACCAGTACACGTTGGCCGAGCGCGCTCGGCGAGTGCGCTCGGCAGATTTTCGTGGTACCGTTTACACTTTGGCCGTGTTTCATTCTGCGTTGGTCGCTAGATGAAGATGGACGTTAGGGAGATCGCGGCCTAACTAAACATGAATTATTTAATGTATTTAGACAAGTTACTTCATCATCATCACAGCTCATATACGTCCCCACCGAGACGAGAACCTACCCTATGTTAGGGTGATTAGGCCTTAGTCAACCACGCTGGCCCAGAGCGGATTGGTCGACTTCACATACACCTTTGAGTTTCTTCGCAGATGTATGCAGGTTGCCTCACGATGTTTTCCTTCACCGTAGGAGCGTCAGACAAATGTACATATGAAATTCGAAACGAAAAACACAGTGGTACATGGCGGTCTCGAACCCGAACCTCCCGATTGGAAGACAAGTGCCGAGTCCACAGCGCCACCGACGCTCAAGTTTTTATTGTTTTGGGTTTCATATAACGGATTCAATATGATAAAAGTCAATGAACCTAAATATCTCCTCATTACTGGTAAGCGCTACACTACAGTCTACTTCGACGCGTAGCTCTGAACTAAAGCCAACGTGTGAACGCTGTTTGCGGTTTGCGCCAAATCTCTTTGATGTGTGCACGAAAAACCGACACTGATCGGGTCGACGGCGAGTGTTGGCGGCAAACGCCAAATACACACAAAACGGCCCAGTACACGTTGGCCGAGCGCGCTGGGCGAGTGCGCTCGGCCAACGTGTACTGGGACCATAAAGTGTATATTGTTCACACTCAATAAGACATCACAGTAAGGAGGGCATTCAGTGAAATTAAGGGCCCACCATCCGCGCGAGCCCGAGCTAGTTTAGGTAAATTTCTCTAGTCTCCGTTTGTGTGCGTCGCTCACGCACACAAGCACAGAACAAAATTCTGTTTATCTTTCTACTCCGTTTCCGGACTTGAGTGTTGCTATGTACAATATTTACAACCATCGCGCATTTCGCGACACCCCCTGCCAACCTTCCAGGACTACACTGTTTGATGATGACCTCCGATGCCCCTCCTCATGATCCTTCCCCTCTTCTAGAAAGATTTAGTTCGTTGAATAAGTTAGTGGGCGTCGTTGGTTTCATAAGAAGATTTCATCATAATGCAAAACATCCAACAAACCGTATTTCGTCTCCCTACCTGTCCCCTAGTGAGCGTAAAGATTCCCTCTTACACCTGGTAAAAGTAGTTCAATCAATATCCTTCCCAGATGAACTAGATCGTTTACATCGTGGTGATCTTATCATTAATTCCTTGAGACGACTCAATTTATTCCTAGACGATAAAGGCCTTATCAGAGTGGGTGGTCGATTACGTCACTCTAATTTAACGTTTGACGCGCGTCATCCCCTACTTCTACCTAAAAGTAGTCATTTTACGACTATTTTAATTCAAAAGTATCACCATGAGAACGCTCATGCTGGAACCAATACCTTGCTGGCAATGCTCAGCCGTGAATTCTGGATCCTGTCCGCCCGCCGTGCCATTCAGCACGTGATATTTAAGTGTTTTACTTGTTATCGACTAAAAGCTGTCACTTCCCAACCTAATTCACGTCCCCTGTATCCTGTTCCCTCAGACCCTAATAACATGGAAGTTCTAACCCTTGGTCATTTAATTATAGGTCAACCCCTTACTACCTTACCTGAACTCCCATTCCAAGATGTGAAGGTGCACCGGCTGAGTCGTTTTCAACTGGTGCAAGAAATTACTCAGCACTTTTGGTCGCGCTGGCACCTGGAGTACCTTCACACCTTACAGACTAGATTAAAGTGGACCTCTCCTATGAATCCTCCTCGTGTAGGTGAACTAGTCTTAATAAAAGATGATAATCTCACCCCGTTACAATGGCGCCGTGGCTGTATCACCAATTTATACCCTGGACTAGATAAGGTTGTAAGAGTGGTCGATGTCCAAACTCCTACTGGTTCCTTGAAAAGATCCCTAACAAAATTAGTTCGCCTCCCTGTTGATTAATCCTATTTCCTTGCCTTTTTTTTATTATTAGATAACGTAAGCATTAAGATGTTTAGGGCGGGCGATATCTTTCGAAAACCTACTTTCTTCCCGCGCGCCGGGCGCGCCCTCTTATTATTTATAACCGAAACGCGATGACAGTCGAGTTCTAGTTGTTGCCCTCCCGATGCAAGACGTATACCTAACTGGCCACGGTACTCGCGCACCTACCTAGAAGTGAAGTAATACATTGGATTTGTTCCTGATTCGTGCCTACAAGACTGCCTGGAGAATAGAAGCCGTAACACCGAAATCCAGGAATAGCGGTAAAGTACCAGACTTGACTACATACTATAACCTTACAGCTACAGCCCAGCGTATTATCAATATTATCATTTAATTATATTGTTGTTCCCTCCTAAACATTTATATTTAATATTTCCCTAACAATACCTAATGTTACTTTTTTTTTGATCCTCTTTTATGGCAATTTGTTAATTATGCCAGCGTCAAGTGAAAGATAGATACGTAACAAAAATTACAAAAAATTCTAATGTTACTTTTCTCGTGAAAATGTTACTTTTTGAGCTGTCTCGTGTTACTTTTCACTATCTGCCACTGGCAACACTGAGCTTAGCTTGCAAAGACTGCTACAATTTGTTAATGTTTAGTTTTGTGTTGTGAAAACCTTTTTAATAGTTAAAACTAACTGGTGATGTAGACTTTTCTTCATCCGATTACATTTGTTTACATTTGAAATTTTTCTTACAATAATAGAACAAAGCGGGTAGTAAACATAACCCTACATCGCGTGATATTTATTGCTCTGACGTTTGTCTGAATGATGTGACAATGACGCTTGACAATAGAGAGAGGTTATTTTCTTCCACGTGATAGGTAAACATTTGAATATTGTTACTTTACATCGATTGTTAAACATTTCCGAACACATCTAAAGAATATTGAGAAGTTTCCGAACGCATCAGGAGATTGTTTTTGGTTAGGCTTGGTGGTTGGTTGTTGACTATGCTCTGTGGTGTACACTGGGTACTGTTTTGATTATTTTTCGAATGTGATTATATACGTTGTTAAACTGCACTCAACTGTTTCATTTATTAATTTAAGTGCCTTCCAAGTATTAATTAAAACTAACTGTGGCTTTTACTGAATCCGAGTCATCGACTGGGCGATAAATCAACGTTAGTATTACACCAATTGTTGAATGGCGGCGAAGCCGCAAAACACAGCCTGGAGAGGTGAAGGAAAACACGAAGGAACACTATGAGTTTGCTAACAAATCAGAAGTGGGATAATGATGTTCCACGCTCCACGCATTACAACTGTTATCGAGTTACCTACGTGCTGTTCTCAGTAAACCTATCCTGATGTAACTACGAGATTGGTGAGCTATTGAATAACTCGCATGAAACAATAAACATCAACAAGGTCAGTGAACTCAAATATTTATAGTTGTGCAATTTGTGCATTCATGGAAATGGGAAGAAAAATTAGTATATAAACTATTAGTGCTCAAAAGACAATGTTTGGTTGAAGAATATATAACCATTCAACTTTTATTTGGAATGTTTACTAGTGATAATTAATTATAGTTTTCTTCATTGATTATATTTTATTTTGATTGTTGATTTCTCAATTGTTGTATTTTAATAAGCTATCCAAACAATAATTACTGCTTGAATTTGTTTGGTATTTGGGAAATTTATTTACCTTTCTGTGTAAATGCTTGTTTATTATTTAGTTTTATTCCTAATGATTTATTATTTTCATTAAAATACTAGTATTAGGTACAAGTACACTCTTACATTGAATTCCTTTTCATTTTATTTGTTTATTTTTATTGTTTAAAATGGGTAAAAGTCATAAATCCCGTTCTCATACAAAAAGACACTCGAGAAATAAACGCCACAAAAGTTCTTCTAGTAATACGAATACTTCAAGTAGTTCGTCTGAAAGAGACTATAGGCATTCTTATCATAGTAAGAAGAAGCGAACAAACTCTCCACCCCTTAACAGATGTGATCGTCCTCATTGTTGTCAAAGTCATAAAAATAAAAAGCACAGTAACAAGTCACGAGACCGTTCACATACTAGGAGTAATATTTGTATGACACCGCCACTTCTGCAGGAAACTAGAAATTTGAATACTTCTGTTGGCACTTTAATACAAACTCCTGCAGTTTCACCTTCGGGACCAGTATGGTCACATAATTTAACTGCAAATTTAAATGTTATTCCGGAATTTGATCCGACTGATGACAATCAAAGTATTGATTTATGGATTCATAAAGTTAATGAGTCGGCAAAAATTTATTCTTGGGATGACAGACAGACATGTCATTATGCTTTACCTAAATTAGTAGGGTTAGCAAAAAAATGGTATCAAAGCCTACCATCTTTATTATTTTCATGGGATGAGTGGGTGGTTAAACTGAGAGCAGCGTTTCCACAAAATGAAAATTATGGTGACTTACTAACCAAAATGTTAAAAATTAGATGCAAGTTTGGACAATCAGTTGACAATTATTATTATGATAAACTGGCTTTATTAAACAAATGTGAAATCAAAGGGCGAAAGGCAGTAAGTTGTCTAATTCATGGTATTGATGACAAATTTGTAAAAATGGGTGCAAATGCATGCATGTTTGATGAACCGGAAAAACTTTTAGCATATTTGAGGACTGTGTCAATTAATGATTACCAAATGAGAGGCAAAATAGGCATCCCCTCTAATAAAGTCAATAATAAAACATTGGTTATGGGTGATTCTACTCCTAATTCTATTCGCTGTTTTAACTGTGGTGAGACTGGACACATTAGTGTGCGCTGTCCCAAACCACAAAAAAAATGTGGATTTTGCCACAGATTAGGACATATTAATAAAGATTGTCGTAAAAAGTCTTTCACTAATAATAATAACAATAATGAAGACATAATAGAGAAATTAGCAGAACCCGATCAACCAAGAAAAGTTTTATGTATTACTCAAGCTAGTACGGATAAAAATTCGAAGTATTACAAATTAATTAAGATAAATGGAATAGAACGTCAAGGAACGTTTAGGAAGCGCATGCACTTTAATACGAGAATCTGACGCTAAAGATATTTTTAAAAACTGGAATAAATCAGCAGTTCTGCCTAACTTACGTGGCTTTGGCAATTCTGTTGTACAGGCGTTAGGGATTGCTAAAGCTATGATTGAAGTAGGTAATATTAGAGCTGAGGTGGAACTAATCGTTGTATCAGATGAATATATGCACGTACCAATTATCATAGGTCAAACTTTTACAGAGAAACCTAATGTTGCTATTTATAAATCTGCAGACGAACTTTTATTTATTGAAATACCAAATCTGGAATGTTGTGAAAGTATAGCCAAATATAAAATAATCCTGAAACAAAATAGTATGTTCGAGGCCAATTGCACAACCCCAGCATTTGTTAAAACAGAGCCCGAATTTAGTGGTAATTTGTTTATAAATGGAGGATCAAGGCAAATTTCTAATCAGGAATATCTAATTATTCCAGGTTTGTATAAATTTCGGAATGGTAAGGGCTATGTAATGCTTTGTAATATGAACAAAGGTATACTGCTGATTAAAGAGAATGTTGTTGTTGCTAGGGGTTGTATTTATCAGGAAGTTAATGATTTGTATATAGGATTTACAAATTTTTCCACTTGCTTTGAAGCTTTACCAATAGATAAAATTAAAATAGGAACTAATTTAAATGATGAGGAGCTTAAAAAATTCCACAAGTTACTTTCTGAGTACAGAGATTGTTTTGCGTTAAATTTAGCAGAATTAGGTAAAACTACATTAACTGAGATGCACATAAAGTTGTCTGATGATATGCCTGTGGTATATAACCCCTACAGAGTATCAATAAAGGAACGTGAACATTTATCAGAAATTATTGAAGATTTATTAAAACATGGTATAATACAAGAAAGTACGTCTTCATATGCAAGTCCGGTGATCTTAGTCAACAAAAAAAATGGAGAGAAGCGTCTTTGTATAGACTATCGTGCCCTCAACCGAAAGACCTTAAAAGATAAATATCCTCTTCCAAGAATAGAAGACCAGTTAGATAGTTTGGGAGGGAATAGTTATTTTACTAGTTTGGATCTAGCATCGGGGTACTACCAAATACCAATGGCAGAGACCAGCAAGCGCCTCACTGCTTTTGTCACCCCCGATGGTCTGTTTGAATATAACAGAATGCCGTTCGGCTTAGCAAATGCACCTAGTGTATTTCAACGGACCATAAATACCATGCTGAAGGGTTCAGGGAGGCGTTTAACCTTAGCCTATATGGACGATCTTTTAGTACCCTCAAAAACTGTAGAAGAAGGAATGGAGAAATTAGAAAAAGTTTTTCAGTTATTACGTAATGCCAAATTAACTTTGAAATTAGAGAAATGTCAATTTTTTCAATCCCAGATTGATTATTTGGGATATGAGATCTCTGCTGAAGGCATCAGACCTGGAGATCATAAAATACAGGCCGTAAGAGATTTTCCTCAGCCCAAAAATGTCCACGAGGTCCGGCAATTTGTAGGTCTCGCAAGTTATTTTAGGCGTTTCGTGAGAAACTTTTCTGTGATTGCGAAACCATTAACAAATCTAACAAAAAAAGAAACACCTTGGAATTTTGCCGAGGACCAACAAAAAGCGTTTAATGAATTAAAAACACAGCTAACGAGCAGACCCCTATTAGCCCTATTTGATCCAGCGGCTGATCTTGAGGTACATACTGATGCCAGTAAGCTTGGTATAGGTGCAATTCTAATGCAAAAATCCAAAGATAAATTGCATCCTGTAGCATATTATAGTCGCCAGACATCACCTGAGGAACAAAAGTTTCACTCATACGAACTCGAAACGCTTGCGTTGGTAACCGCTTTGCATAAATTTCGAGTTTATCTATTGGGTACAAGATTTAAGGCTGTAACCGATTGTAATGCTGTGCGAAGCACAATGACAAAACGAGATCTTGTACCCAGAGTAGCAAGATGGTGGATATCAATGCAGGAATTTGACTTTACAGTTGATTATCGCCCTGGTTCTAGAATGGCGCATGTTGACGCGCTGAGCGTCCTAGCCTAACCTAACCTTTTTTTTTTTTTTTTTTTTTTTTTTTTTTTTTTTTTTTTTTTTGTCCCGCTGAGGAAATGCATTAAACTGCATACCACCGAGCCGGTGGTTATGTGGGGCTCTCCTTCCCAGACGGGGAAGGCCTACCCACTAAAACCTCAGCGCCGCCATCAGGCATTGTAGGGGGACCTCAGGATCGAGTGTCGCATCTGAGGACCCCCAGCCTTTGCTCCCCTGTTTCTACCAGGGGAGCCCTTCTCGGGGGAGTGTTCGCAACCTCCCCCGTCCGACCTCCTACGGCGACACCCCTCGACCAGGCGGGGGTGAGATCCCTCTCGGGTCATGGGCACGAGCTTTGTCGTGCTCGCCAGCGACCCGCGGCGGCGCATCAGGCTATTATCTGACCCGACGCCGCCGCCTTCGAGCGGGATCGGCCATCTCCCGATCCCGCTCAGCGGCCTCCTTCTGGAGCATCACAGCTTCACAGAAGGAGGCCGCAGCCCTCCAACCTCCCTCATCCGCCAGCATTGCCGCAATCAACGCTGGCGGAGACAGATCTTGCCCGATCTCTTCGACCAAGACCCGGCGTTCGGAGTCCCAGGCGGGACAATCCGCCAGCGTGTGCTGGGCCGAGTCGAGGTCGGATGCGCAATGGTGGCATCGTGTCGTGTCCTCCCGCCCTATTCGATTCAGATACTCACCGAAACAACCATGTCCGGTAAGTATCTGAGTCAAGCGGTAGGTGACTTCCTCCTTCCCGTGGAGCCAGGCTTCGAAGTGCGGGAGTATAGCACCGACGGCGCGTTGACGCGCACAGCCCCCCGACTCTAGCTGTGCACGCCAGTCCCTCTCAGCCCGCCGGTGCAACTCCCGCCTGTGCATTCCGTGCGCGGGTTCTGGGGGGCTCCCTCCGTCTCTCCCCCGGTCGACATGTCGCGGCGCGTTATACATCTCCGCGTACATGTCGGCCAGGATTTCGAAAGGGGGGGAGCGCCCCAGAACCGTCGCCGCCTCGTACGAGATTGTACGGTAGCCCCGTACGATCCGTATAGCCATTGTCCGCTGCATGCTCCGGATGAGAGCTCTGCAGCGGGAGGACCTCGTGCAGTCTCGCGACCACACGGGGGCCCCATACAAAGCCACGGACCGCACAACGCCCTCGTACAGGCGGCGAACACCGTCCCTCGGTCCCCCGAGGTTGGGCAGCAGGCGGTGTAAAGCACCCGCTACCCTTTTGACTCGGGGGACCAACCGCACGAAATGCTCCTCGAAGCTCCACCTGCTATCCAAGGTGAGGCCAAGGTACTTGATATGTGGCCCCACCTGGACCTCCGCGTCACCTACCCGTATCCGGCAGCTGGGTGGTTCCCGGCGCCTTGGAAGGCCGTGGAACCATAGCGCCTCGGTTTTGTGCGGCGCTATTTCTAGACCCAGCCGGCGGATTGCCCTCACGACACATGCCACCCCCAGCTTGGCAAGCCTGAGCGTCTGCCCGAAGTCGGCCCCCGTCGTCACGACGAGAGTGTCGTCGGCGTAACAGACGACACTCACGCCGTGAGGAAGGCTGGTGCGAAGAACCGCGTCGTATGCGAGGTTCCATAGAAGGGGTCCCAGAACGGACCCCTGTGGAACACCGCACTCGACCCCCCTCGTCGTTTCCGTCTCGTTCCTTCCCGACATTCCTATCGTCCTATCGCGCAAGTAGTCCCCGACCACGACCCGCAAGTAGGGGGGCAACTCGTGGTATTCGAGTGCCTCCCTGATGGCCTGCCAGGGGAGGGTGCCAAAGGCGTTGAC
The DNA here is from genome assembly GCA_963935595.1 of Schoenobius gigantellus. Lineage (NCBI taxonomy): Eukaryota > Metazoa > Arthropoda > Insecta > Lepidoptera > Crambidae > Schoenobius > Schoenobius gigantellus. The sequence goes on along the minus strand of OZ012553.1, from coordinate 21,355,306 downwards.
GATGTCCAGAGACACCGCCAGTGCCACCCCCCCCATACGGACTGCAGACTCCGACAGCGACCGGACGCGTTGGACAGCGTCCAGCGTCGATCGCCCCTGCCGGAATCCAAATTGGCAGTCCGACAGGTCGGGACCCACGCGCGACAGGTGCTCGCCGATGCGGGCGGAGATAACCCTTTCGAAGAGTTTCCCCGCCTCGTTCAGCAAGCAGATCGGACGGAACGACGACGGAACGTCTTCGGTCCTTCCCTCCTTCCTCAACAGCACCAGCCTGGCCGACTTCCAGTTGACGGGGAACACACCCTCTCTGAGGCAGCTTGTAAAGAGCTGCCTCACTTTGTTCCCCAAGGCCCTGAGCGCCAGCGCTAACAACTTACCCGGGACCCCGTCTGGGCCCGGTGCGGTGTTGCGGGCCGAGAGCCGCAACACGGCCCTGGCGAGCTCGCTCTCCGTCACCTCTAGGTCGTCCGACCACGGCGCGGGTGACGGGGCTTCGGAGGGACTATCCTGGACCCTCGGGAAGAGCGTATCCACCACTCTTCCCACGAAGTCGGGGTCCAGGGTTTCCGTCAGGGGAGGGACCCACGGTCGGAGCTTGCCCAGTACCATTCTGTACGGGCGCCCCCATGGATCCCTTTCCAGTCCCTCCAGGAGCTCGTTCCAGGACCCAGCCTTGGCGTCAGCGATGGCGATGCTGATCGCCTTGGATGCGGCTCCGTATGCCCTTCTGGCACTCAGGACTTCCTCGACTGAGGCTTGCCTTCTTCTGCGGGCCCTGAGGTACTGGCGGCGCGCGGCTATTACTGCAATCCTAAGCCGCGCGATTTCCTCATTCCACCAGTACGCCGAACTCCGCCGAGGCGGCCTGACTCGGGGCATAGAGACGTCGCAGATCGACGTCAATGTTTCCCCGAGCCAGGCCGCCTGCGCTTGCGCATCGAGATCGGGCAAGATCTGTGCCTCCTCAGACCAGTCCGCGACGTGGGCGGCGGCAAGGGCCATGTCTCTGTCCAGTCGCTTGATGGACCAACGTCGCGGACGGCTGTCCTCCTGGAGCGTGCGGGAAGGGTGGCGGAGCGACACATCGAATACGATGTGCCGGTGGTCGGACAGTGTGGCCAACTCTTCCGCGACCCTCCATCCCGACACCATGCGGTACGCAGCGGGAGTCGCCCATGACAGGTCGACGATCGACTCCCCCTGCCACCGCACGCAGGTGCTGACTGAACCTTGGTTTAGAAGCCGAAGGTCCAGTCCCGCCGCACACTCCAGGAGTGTCTCCCCTCTTACGTCGTCCCGGGTGTCGCCCCACTCTCTCGAGTGGGCGTTGAAGTCACCCAGGACGAAGACCGGACGGGGGGCGCAACCGCGAGCGCAGTTCGCCAGCCCGTCCAGGAATGCCTCGAATGCGGCGAGGCCGCAGTTCGGGGAGATGTAACATCCTATCGTGGCCGTGGACCCCCACTCCACGGCCACGAAACCCGGCCCTCTGGCGAGGAGGGTGCAGTGCGGCCTGTCACTAGCCCAGTAAATGGCTACCAAGCCCTGGTCGTCCCCGAACCACCTTGGGTGGTTCGGGACAGAGTAGGGCTCGGCGACGACCGCCAGTGCAACCTTACCCTCCGCGAGCGTCTGGATCAGAAGATCCTGCGCTGCGCGGCAGTGGTTGAGGTTGCCCTGCAATACCTTACCATGGACATACATTATTATATGTCCATGGTTTCCTCGCGCCCCTGGGCCGGGGCGGGGGGTTGGGCGTCAACCCCCGCTTTCCTTTTAGGTGGGGAGCACTTTTTGCTCCCCATCCTATGGTCCGCCGGTCTGCCAAGGTCTGAACAGACCGGGCAGCGAGGAGCACTCGCGGTGCAGAGTCGGGCAATGTGCCCCGGCTCACCGCACCTGTAGCAGCGTGTGCTCCTGTCAGTGGCGCATTTGCACACCGCCCTAACATGCCCTCTTTCGAGGCACCGGTGGCACTGTAGAGGCCGTGCTGCCAGTGCCTCGACCCTCGCAGAGGTCCAGCCGATCAGGATCCGCCCAGACGTCAGTTTACTAACAGCGCTGAGCGGACACCTAACCCAGGCCGTCCCTAGGCGAGCGCGGCTGGCGCGTATTTCACCGACCTTCACGTCGTTCGGGGAGCATGCGCCAGCCGCGGCCACAGCTGCCGCCACGTCTGCTTGGGTGATGGACTCGTCGAGGTCCATCACCCGTATGTCGGCCATTTTGCACGGGCGCGAGATGTTAGCGCCCGTGTCCGCCAACGCCTCTCTCATGCGTTCCGCCAGAGAATCAGCTTTGGCGGAGCTATCCGGGCCGGGCACCTCGAGAAGGAGGGCCCCGGTCACGGCCCTCTTGGTCCGCACGCCGCCGATGATTCCGAGCTCAGCCAATTTTATTTTGGCTTTCGCTGCTTCCATCACCGCGGCGTACGTGGTTCCGGCGTCTGGGGGCACCGTCACAACCACCGCCGCACAGGCAGGTGGTTTGGGCACCTTCCGGGGGCCGGAGTCGACCACCCTGATTTGTGGGGCCCTGGCCGGGGCCGCGGCCCTTTTAGGGGCGGCGGCAGGTCGTCGCCGCGCGACTACAGCCCAGTGGGCTTCCCCGGAGACCTCCTGCGAGGACTCCTCGTGGCCAGGGTTCGGGACCGCCAGCGGGACAAATGCCGGCGGGACCACTGCGCCGGGTCTCGGTGGCGCGAGACCCCCCTTCTTGTGTTTTTTACCACCCCGCCTTTTCCCCTTCCTCGCGGGGGGTCCTTCAGGCACGTCAGGCGGCGCAGACTGAACCGCCTCCGCTTGACGGCGCTCGTGTGCGAGCGGAGGTCTTCTTCCCATGTCTGAGTAGAAGCGACGCATGAGGTCGGACTGGAACCTGGCGAACTCTCTCTCCATAGTAATGGAGATCTGGCTCCAGTCCGGCGTCACCGGCTCCGCCCGGGGTGCCTGTGTTGTTGGGGGGGTGGGCCCTTTCGCCTGCGCGCACCCCGTCGCCTTCCCTTTATTTTTATAATTAGGCGCCGGGTCTGTCGAAGGAGTCGCGCTCCCCCGGGACGACCCCGGAGCTCTGTGTCCCAGCCGGTGGAGGCCCTCTTTCAGGGCCTCGTTCTCTTTTCTGAGGCTCCCCACCTCGTTGGCCAGCTCCGTGAGGCGGGCGGTGAGCTGTTCCACCTGGGACAGAAAACTGGTGTTCTCCCTGTCCCGCTTTTCTGCCCGTTCACACAGCTCGGCCGTCCCCGCCTTTAAGGTGAAGAGTGCGGTTCGCAGCGACTTGACGACCTCCGCCCGGGAGCTTTTGGCCCTGTCCGCAGTCTTCTCGACATCGGACAGGCAGGCAAGCATCTCTGCCCCGATGTCGGCAGTAGAGGCCTCCTCCCCCGCGGCATTTTGGGAGGGGACTTCCCGCTCCGAGTCCCCGTCACCACCCGCCGCCCGCTTCCCCTTCTTTCCTCTCCCGTTAAGCGGACGCTGCGATTTGCGCTTGCGCGCCCGTGGCGTCTCGCTGTCCGTGGTTGCGATCGACATGCAACTGTCGCTATCGTTCGCAGCCACTGCCCTCGCAGTCATTTTGGGGAGCGGCGTGCTCGGTCGTGGAAACGACAGCACTACCGACTCCAGGTCCTTTCCGTGTAGGGAGGAGGTAGATCCCCTAGAATGGGATCGCGACCTACCATCCTCTCGGTCCGTCAGGTTTTTGGACCGGACCCGTCTTCTCCTTGCGGGATCATCGGCAGCAGTCGAGACTGCCGCCGGAACATCCGCCGCCGCGGGATCATCGCCTGCGCCTAATGACGCAGCCGGAACATCCGCATTTCTGCCACTCGCCTCGGTTACATTGTCCACCGCCGGCCCGGATACCGACGGTAACCCGCTCTTAACGGGATCGCATTTGTGAATCGCATCGACGGATGTGGATCGCGGTAGGCACGGCACCAAATACATCCGGCTGCCCGTAGCCGCCTTGCGCGGTCCTGCGGGGGGGACTGGAACCCCTTGGTGTGTCTGTCTGTTTTTCTTTGCCGCAATCCATTATGTGCTTTTTGAGGGTGAGCTCCCTGGGGGTGGCCGCTTGGGACTGGACTCCCTCCAGCCATTCACCTCCTCGGCGCGGACCAGACCTTAAGGTTGGGGTGATTTTTTAATGTGGTTGTCTTCCACGCAGCCCGACGCTCAGTGCGCCGGACCCCCGGCCCGCTCAATGCGGGTAACGGGTTGCCCGACGGCAGACCCCACTGGGTCCACCGCCGCGCGGGTGGGCCGAAGCCCAAGGGTAACGAATGCGATACGCCTCGAAAAGCACAAAGTGCTATGGCGTAATAACGCCCCCGCACTGCCACGTGAAGTGGCCGCCGGATTGAATCCGGCCATACCACGACCCGCAAGCGGGTCCACCGGCGACATACACACTCCTTCTTGCAACAAGAAGGAGAGGATATCGCCCACGAGTGTAATTTTTTAGAGAGGTTGTCTTCCTCGCAACCCGAAGGCCCCCGAACCCACTCAGTGTGGGTCTACGGGTTTGTGTGGCCGTGCAGTGCCCGCCCTGAAAAGGGCAGGCGGCCACACACCAGTTTTGGTCCGCGCCGGCAAGCCGGTACCCCCCATATCTGGGGGGCGTTCCCCTATCCGCAACCCGGGGACGCGTCCGATGGCAGACTGGAAACTGCACACGGAAGCCTAACCTAACCTAACCTAACCTAACCTAACCTAACCGTACTTGCATCGGCAGTACATATACTAAAATTGGAACGATACAGAGAAGATTAGCATGGCCCCTGCGCAAGGATGACACGCAAAATCGTGAAGCGTTCCACATTTTTGTAAACTGGAGGCCATCGACCACGCAGACTCTATAAGGAAGCTCGCGGAGTCCCTCGTTAACGGCTCACTCAGGCGGGAGGCGACTCGGGGCGGTGCCCAGTCGCGTTCACCCACCCCACCGCCTGCGCCCGTATCAGCCCATCTCTCCGCCGAATTCCGGGAGATTCGTAGGGAGCTCCGGGAGATAAGGGCGCAATTGAACCCCGTCAGGCCACCGGGTTCGGTGTCTTATGCTCGGATGGCAGCCACACTCGGGAGTGAGCTCACATCCAGTACCCCCTCCGTGTCCACACCCAGGCCCCCCCCTCCTGCTCTCGTCATCTCTTGTGCCTCGGACAATGCGACGCCTAGGGAGGCTACCGCCAAGGCGCTTCGCAACATCATTAATTTCCGGGAGACGGGTTATACCGCGGCTCGCCTCACACAATTGTCCAAGGGTAAGACCCGGATCGAATTCGACCGACCCGAGCACAGAGAGGACGCCTTGCGCCGTATTAGGGAGGCCCCCCAATCTTTGGGTATTACGGCCGAGCAGGAGAGGAGGATCGCCCCTCTGGTCATCATTAAGGGTATCTCCAAGGACACACCGAGGGAGGAGCTGGTTGAGGTCGTCCGCCAGCAGAACCCGGAGCTGGGGGAGTGCGGCCCAGGGGACATCAAGCTCAAGTGCATACGAAACAACAGAAACCCGGCACTATACAACGCGGTACTCACCACTTCCCCACCAACTTGGGCCGCGCTCGTCAAGATGGGCAGGGTCAGGGTTGAGTTCCAGAGGGTGCACGTCGAGAATTTTTCACCCTTCGTCCAGTGCCGGCGTTGTCAGCAGTTTGGACACACTCAGAATCGCTGCGACCGCCCGCAACTATGTCCCCACTGCTCTCGCGGCGACCACGCCGGCAAGGACTGCCCCGTAGTGACGGCCCCGCCCATCTGCGGGAACTGCGCTTCGTATAACGCGAGGTTTGCCACAAAGACCGACACCAAACACAACGCTTTCAGCCGGGAATGCCCCAGAGTACGCGCCATGACCCGAAAGATTAACAACAAGGTCGACTATGGCACGCAGCAATAGCCTCTCCACTCTCCGGTCATTCAAATTAATTTCCATCCATCGTTCCCTTTGCTCCCACAATGAGCTCTGCGCAACATTTGCCAACCGGAGACATGGGGTGGCTATTGCTGCCGAACCCTACTCCGAATTCCACAGTAGCTTCAACCGAAAGCACTCCAAATCACAAAGTCCTGAAAGTGTTTAACGAACCCACCCTAGTCCTAACAATCTGCACCCGTAGAAGCCATCACTGTTGTTGCCCCGGGCCCAGTACTATGTAAGACGTTAATTTTTTTTTTTTCTGCCGCTTCCTTCCTGACTCTCTTTTTTTTTCTTCTCTTTATTTTCTTGCTTTTTCTCTATCCGTCCTCTACTTTATTCTTTCACTGGCCCCTTGCCTGACGCCTGGTGACATCTCGAAGTCCCAGGCGAAGACAAGATGGCCACCCGTGGCACAAAAGCGACTCTGGGGAAAAAGAATTGCACAGAGAACATGGCACTTGCAATCGAATCGACTAAAACAGTCTAAAAAAAAAAAAAAAAAACCTAACCTAACCTAACCTAACCTTTTTTTTTTTTTTTTTACGATGGGAAATGCATTACGCATACCCCGCGCTTGGGAAGGCGCGGGGTTATGTCGGACTCTCCGCGGCCCCTGGCAGACGGGATGGTATGTCCACCAGGGAGTGCAATGCCGCGGCCTACCGACTAAAACCCATCGATGCCCCTCACATACGCCTTGGCGCGAGCGCGTCCATTATCGCCGCATCCTCCTCATCTGAGGAGGATACGCCGAGAAGGTACGCGTCGCTGCCTGACAAGGTCATGGGAACTCTCACGAATACTTCCACGACCTCGTCGGCGTCTGCTCGCCTAGGGCGAGCCCCTCTCGCCCCCCCAAAATGGGGAGGCCGGTGATCCCCCGGGGCATCCAGGGGATCAACGACTGGCGGCAACCGGTGCAATGCAGGGTCCGGGCTTCCCAACCCAGGACCCCGCTGGTTGCCGTCAGGAGGAAGTAGGCGGGCGAACTGCCGCCTCCTTCGTCCCGTCCGCCTGCGACGGCATGGAGCGGCCTCGGGATCGTCCTCCCTGGCCCTCTCCGCCTCCTCCTTCTGTGTCATGATGTTGACACAGAAGGAGTCCACCGCTTCCCACGTCCGCTCCCCCTCCAGCATGGCACAGACCACGTTCTGGAGGGAGAGATCCTCGCCTATGACGGCGACCAACTCCCGGCGCTCTGAGGAGAAGGCGGGGCACACCGCTAAGATGTGCTGCGCGGTGTCCTCGTCGGCGCCACAGTGGTGGCACTCGGGGGTCGCTTCCCGTCCGATGCGGTGCAGATAGCGGCCAAAAGAACCATGGCCGCTAAGAATCTGTACCAAGTGGTAGGAGAGCGACCCGTGGTGCCGGTTCGACCATGTGGTGAGGAAGGGGTGCATGGCCTCCAAGGTCCTGGACAATGTGCCAGAGACCGAGGCCGAACCCCTCAGCTCCTCGAGCTCCTCGAACCACAGGCGGAACGCCTCCACTGTGGCCTCCTCCAAGGCGGAGGCCCTCTCACGTGGCGCCAAGCGCCGGTCGCCGTCTCTTGCATCAACTCGGATGCGATAGGCGGCCGCCAGGACGTGGGACGTCAGCTCCCATGGGGGAGTTCCAGCCAGGATACAAGCCGCCGTGTGGGACACGGTCCTATATGCCCTTATGGCCCGTAGTGCCATAGCGCGCTGTGCCCTGTGAAGGGACGCAACCGCAGCGGGGCCAAGGGCATCAGCCCAGACAGGTGCGCCGTAAAGCGCCATACTGCGCACTATTGTGGCGTATAAATGCCTGACTGTTGCGCTCGGGCCCCCGACATTCGGGAGAAGACGCCCGAGCGCATCAGCAGCACCGAGGAGGCGGGGTTCGAGGCGACGAAAGTGCTCGTCGAACCCCCACCTCCCATCAATTAACAAACCCAGATACTTCAGGTGCCGCTGAAGCGGCACCCTGACACCATCAATTAAGATGTCCGCTCCAGACGGAGCTCCTCTTCGAGGCCCATGAAAGAGTAGGGCCTCGGTCTTGTGACGAGCCACCTTCAGGCCCAGAGTTTCGATTCTCCGGACAATCAAGGTGGTGTAGACGGAGGCCAGCCGCAGGGTCTCCGCGAGATCCTTCACCCTGGCGGTGACGAGCGTATCGTCCGCGTAACAGAACAATCTGATACGAGGGGGAAGACCGCAGCGGAGCACCCAGTCATATCCCACGTTCCAAAGTAGGGGCCCTAGAACGGACCCCTGTGGGACACCGCGGGACATGCTGTGGCGGCCGACTAGACCACCTTGCCCAACGAAAAGAACTTCTCGGTTCTCAACATAGTTAGCGATTATTCGCGACAAGTAGAGGGGAACCCCGTGGTAGCGTAGCGCCTCCAGAATGACGCTAAACGGGAGGCTGTTAAAAGCGTTGGCGATGTCAAGAGACACCGCCAAAACTTGTTCCCCCCTACTTGTGGCATCGCCGACTAGCTCCTTCAAACCTGATAGGGCGTCGATGGTAGATCGCCCTACCCGGAAGCCGTATTGGCACTCCGAGAAATTCGGCCCAACTTCAGAGAGATGCTGAACGAGGCGGGAGGCTATAAGCCTCTCAAAGACTTTACCGACCTCGTCCAGCAGCACAATTGGCCGATAGGCGGATGGATCTTCCGCGGGCCGACCATCTTTGCGGAGCAAACAAAGCGTGCCATCCTTCCAGGGCTTAGGGAACTGTTCGGTGCGAAAACAAGCATCGAACAGTTCCCTAAGCCTGTCACCAAACTGCGAGAGGCAGATTGCCAGGACCTTTCCGGGGACCCCGTCGGGACCCGGGGCGGTCTTCTTGCTGCTCAGTCGGGATGTAGCCTCTACAAACTCCTCATCGGCTATGAGAGGAGGATAGGGGCTCCCAACTGGAACTAGCTCCGCGTTGGGTGGAGCCATACGCGGAGGGAAGAATTCCTCGGCGGCTGGTGGAAATAATTCCCGCACGACGGTCGTGAGGAGACTGGGGTCCATCGACTCCGTGAGTGGGGCGCCGCGTGGCCGGAGGTGATTCCGCGCAGCCTTGTACGGCCGCCCCCACGGATCTCGATCGAGACCCTGCAGCATCTCAGCCCTTGCCTCCTCCTTAGAGCGGGCGATGGCCAGCTGCAGGGCCCTTTTGGACTGCCGGTATTCCTCGTATAGCGAGGCTTCCACCTCGGCATCTCGGTTGCGTCGCCTGCGGTGGCGTGTATACGCCCGCCGCTTCGTGGTGCAGGCCGCTCGCAGGTCCGCGATTTGCTGAGACCACCAATGGACCTCGTGGCGGTCATGTGGAGGGTGCGCTCTGGGCATTGATGCCTCGCACACCTCCGTAAGGGCATCGCGGAAGCGGATCGCGGCCTCATTCACGTCGCCGCCGTCCATGGGCTGGGCGCACCAGCCCTGAACAATTGCGGCCTCTTCGGCCAGCTCCCGATCTAATCGGGTTAAAGCCCAGCGTCGGGCTGCTTGGGGGCTGGGGGGGACGCAGGGTGGGAATCTCGAACCGAATATATCGGTGATCCGAGAGACTCTCCACCCGCGTCACTACCCGCCATTCCCTTATCCTGCGCGCGAGGGCGGGGGTCGCAAACGATAAGTCGACGATCGACCCACCCTGTTGGCGCACGCAGGTGTGTGTGACTCCCCGGTTCAGAAGTGAAAGGCCCGACGCGGCCGCCCAAAGCTCGACCGCTTGGCCACGAGCGTCAGTCGAGGGGTTGCCCCAAACGATAGATTTAGCGTTCAGGTCCCCAAGCAAGAGAACCTGACGCGGAGCAGCCCGCCTGACAGCGGCCCCAACCGCCACGAGGAAGACCTCAAAATCTGCAAGTGGTCTGTTGGGAGAGAAGTAAACCCCAATCAGGGTGACCCTCTCCCAATTGGCCACGACATAACCAGCCCCCCTCTCAACAACAGAGAGGGGGCTGCTCCCAGGCGCCGGACGTACGACAACAGCCACGGAGCCGTCCCGATCTCCAGCCCAATTGGACCGGTCGGGGACGAAATACGGCTCCGCGACTATACCCACATTGATGGACCACTCCGCCAGAACTTGCATCAGCAAGTCTTGAGCCCTGGCGGAGTGGTTTAAATTCCCCTGGAGGAAGCTGCATGGGCCACCTAAATCCATTAGGATTCCATGGCAGCTCCCTCCTGGGCCTCACTGGGAGGCGCAGCCCTCCGGATGTCAGGGGGCTTCCCTCTTACTCGGGAGGCTTTGCACTTGTTGCCCCCCAGCATATGACCGGCCGGCTTCTTGGCTGAAGCGCACACGATACAGCGGGGCTCTGCGCTGCACGTGGAGCCTTTGTGGCCGGTCTCGCCACACCTGAAACATAGCCCGCTCCGGTCCACCTCGGAGGGGCAAAACTGGCGGGTGTGACCCGCACCCAAACACTTGAAGCAGCGCAAGGGGCGGGCCTCTAGCGCCTTTACTTGGACCGAGCTCCAACCAATTAGGAGTCGGCCCTCAACAACGATCTTGGCGGCGGTGACAGGGCACTGCACAATTGCAGTGCCTAATCCGCCCGGTCCGGCGCGTATATCACTGACCTTTATAAGGTCAGCGTTGCAGCCGCCCTTGCTGGCAATCGCGGATGCCACCTCTTCTTTTTGTACCGAGTCGTCCAGCCCCGAGACCCTTAGGTCTACACGTTTCGTGGGGCGGACGACTCTTGCAGTCCCGGCGAGTGCCTCCTGGAGTTTAGACGCCAGGAGGTCTGCCTTTTCGTTCGCTTGGGCACCAGGGATTTCAATAATACGGGCGCCTGCCGCTGTGTGTCGGCACGTCATCTTGGCTATGTCAAGCTCAGCGACATTTATGGTTTGACGAGCTCGACTCAAAATCTCGCCATAGGTGGTGCCCTTCTCGACGGCGGCAGGTTCCAGCGATATAACCACCGCGGCCGACTTTGGGGGCACCAACTTGGGCACCGCAGACTTTGGCTTGGATTTGGGCTGGGCCGCGGCGGGTGGACGTGCCGACTTAACCCTTGCAGTGTCGGAGTACCTGGCCTTTGATTGGGCCACCGGCTGCTCCGGCTGACTATCCCTCTTTTCTTTTCCACGCCTCCTGCGCCTCTTTTTTCTCGACTCTACGTTGGTCCACTCTTCCTCGACCGGGAGTGGAGCTGCCTTTGTGGCAGGTTCCCGGGAGGTAGGCGGGGCCGACGATGGAGTGGAGGACTTCTTGGTCTGCTGTCTTTTCGAGGCTTTACCCTTGGCAGCAGCTTTGGAATTGACCGGTTCTTTGGCCGGTTTGTTCCCATTGGGTGCTTCCTTTGTCGGCTTCGAGGGAGCGCGGGAAGACGAATGGTCTGCCGCAAGAGGAGGTCTCAGCTTCTTTTGGGGAAGGAGGCGCTCCTCTATGCCCTCGAAGCGGGCGTTGATAATTCTCCCGATCGACCTAGTAATCTTAGCCTCGAAAGCTTCCAATGCAGGGTCAATCGGGACAGACGACGTCGTGGGGCCAGTTGATTGGCGGGCGCGCTTGGCAGGCTTGGAAGGCTTAGCGGGTGGCAGGGAAGGAGGAGTCTCCACTTCTGCTTCCGGCTCGACCACTTCCATCCGATCGCAGTCTGTAAGGGGGGGATCAACCGGTTGGGGATCACTCCGGCACGCCTTAATGGCGTCCAGTTCCATCTTGAGGTCTGCAAGCATGCGCCTCATTTGTGCCATCTCTATTTTGAGGGCCTCGTTCTCGGCCTTCAACTTCCGAGTGTCCTCCGAGATGGACTTTCGGGAGATCTCTTCGAAGCACTCCTGGATGGAAGTCGCCGCCTTTTTCAGGGACTTCTGGAAAGTCCCCTTCAACTGCGACGACTTCTTCGCCACCTCCAGGATCACCGAGCAGTCTGACCGGACCACTTCCTCGATGTCGAGGGCGGTTGTACCGGACGGGGCTGCTGTCGCATCTGAAACGTCGTCAGCGCGGTTCGCGTAGAAGCGAGCGCGCGTTTCATATGACCTCTTTTCCGCCTCGGCGATCTCTTTGTCGAGGCGGAGCTGCATCTCCTCACGCTCAGCCGCCGCCAGCTCTCGCTTGGCCTTGGCGAGCCCCACATACTCCCCAGTCGTAGGGGGACGTCCACGGCCACGCCCGCGCCCTTTACTGTGGGAGTCTGCAGCTTTAGACGACTCCGGTGGAAGGTCGGTGTCAGAGCCGGAACCCGACTCAATCGAACCTTTCTTTTTCTTTTTCTTCCGACGCCGTGAGTTGTTCGACGCGGCGTCGGAAGGATCTTCAGTTACCAAGACCGAATCCGTCACAGATATAACGGACTGGGCCGATACGGAAGACGAGTCAGACTCGTCCGCCTGTCTCTTCCTTGACTGGGAGTCAATACTCAAACCAGTCTTCTTATCACTAGACCTTAAACCTAGATTTAACCCTAACTTATTTACATTGCTATGTACACTATTTACATCGCTATGTACATCACTTATTGAAGGCGCCGAGCCAGATCGCGAAAGCGCGGCTCCAGGCGTCCTCTCAACGCTCCCATATCGGAGCACGACTCCACTATTTACAAAATTAGACGAACTATATACATTTTGTACACTCCTACTCGCCTCGGTCACATTGTCGACCACCGCCCCGGACAACGGTGGAAGCCCGCTCTGAACGGGTTCGCATTTTGAAGTACTCGATAAGGTGGATCTCGGGTCGCACGGCACCAGATACACCCGGCTGCCCGCAGCCGCCTTCCGCGGTCCTACGGGGGGGACTGACACCCCCTGGTGTGTTAGTTTTTGATTCCCGAAATCCATATTGCGCTTTTTAAGGGGAAGCTCCCTGGGGTGGCCGCTCGTGACTGGATACCCTCCAGCCATTCATCCCATCGGCGCGGACCAGACCTTAGGATTGGGGTGATTTTTTATAGTGGTTTTCTTCCACGCGGCCCGACGCTCAATGCGCCGGACCCCCGTCTCCGCTCAATGCGGCCTACGGGTTGCCCGACGGCGGACCCCACTGGGTCTACCGCCGCGCGGGTGGGCCGAAGCCCAAGGGTATCGAGCACGAGACACCTCGAGAGGCGCAGAGTGCCATGGCGTACAAACGCCCCCGCACTGCCACATGAAGTGGCCGCCGGATAAATCCGGCCATACCACGACCCGCAAGCGGGTCCACCGGCGACATACACACCCCTTCTTAACCAAGAAGGGGAGGATGTCACCCACGGGGTAATTTTTTATAGAGGTTTTCTTCCTCGCAGCCCGAAGGCCCCCGACCCCACTCAGTGTGGGGCTACGGGTTTGTGTGACCGTGCCCTGAAAAGGGCAGGCGGCCACACACCAGTTTTTGTCCGCGCCGGCAAGCCGGTACCCCCCATATCTGGGGGGCGTTCCCCTATCCGCAACCCGGGGACGCGTCCGATGGCAGACTGGAAACTGCACACGGAAACCTAACCTAACCTAACCTAACTTTTTTTTTTTTTTTTTTTTGGAGGGGGTAAAAATGCATTTGCGCACTATCCCGCACCGGAGGACATTCGGTGCGGGGGTGTGTGGGACTCACCCATTTGGGAATACCCACTAAAACTTCCCCCGTGTTCCGTCCTCAGCGATGGGTCTTGGGTTCGGAGTTACAGTGGGGCCTTGTCTCCGACAGCCCCAGGAGCCATCACTACGCCCGTCGTCGGGCCCACCAACTCGCGGTTTCCCGCACTACTCCTCGATGCGGCGACATACCGGAACACGTGTATGTCGCCGCAACTACCACTCCATCAGTCATAAGGCCGGGCGATAGTTGTCCTCTTCTATCGCCCGGAGACTGCTACGGCTCCCTTATTTAAGGAACCAGCGCTCCGGCATACGCCCGGCGCCGTCTTCCGACTCGGCGACGTCTGAGCGGGTCCGCCTGGGGGTCCTCCTCTCGGGACCGCTCCCTGGCCTCCTTCTCGCTCATCACCGTCTCGCAAAAGGCTCTAACCGCCTGCCACGCCTCATCGCTGCCAACCATGGCTCTCACTACATTCGGCAGGGACAGGTCACTGCCCACGACGGCTATTAGAGACGCCCTCTCTTCCGCCCAACCAGGGCACGTAACCAAAGTGTGTTGCGCCGTGTCGTTCGACGCCCCACACTCATGGCAGATGGTAGTTCGCTCCCTCCTCGCAATATTGCACAGGTACCTCCCGAAGCACCCGTGCCCCGTGAGGACCTGCACTAGGCGGAAAGAGAGCGAACCACCCCGCCTCGACAGCCACTGGTCCAGAACCGGGAGAATGGCCAGGATGGTCATATGTCCGGCACTTGGTTCCCCCAACATCCTACGCCATTTCCGTAGGCCCACCGCCTCAGCGTTTCTTCGCCAACTATTTATCTCCTCTGGGAGCGGATTTCTGCCCTGGGCCCTCGCGTTCGCAGTTCGATAGTACACTGCCGCCAGAACCTCGGCCTCCAACTCCCAGGGAGGTGTACCAGCCAGTAAACAGGCCGCCTCGTTGGAGACGGTGCGATATGCCCGGATTATTCTGACCGCCATGACCCGCTGTACTCTCCGAAGGATGGTCTTGTTATGGGCGGTCAGAGAGTCCCTCCATATAGGCGCCCCGTAAAGGGCAATCGATCGCACCACCCCCGCGAAAAGGCGGCGACATCCTTCCCTAGGACCATAAAGGTTCGGCATTAAACGGCTTAGTGCCATTGCCGTCTTCACTAGTTTGGGCGCTAGTCTGCGGAAGTGCTCTTTAAAGTTCCATCGGCTGTCGAGGACGATTCCTAGGTACTTCATCGTCGACCCGACGCCGATGGAAACACCACTCACTATTATCTGGGCATTTGACGGCGGCGCGTTTCGGGGGCCGTGGAAACAAATCGCCTCCGATTTATTGAGGGCCACCGTCAAGCCAAGACGCCTAATGCGTCCCACCACCTGTGCCGTTCCCGCCGTCGCCAACAGGTGCGCCTCCCGGTGGGTTTTCCCTCGGGCCGTTACTAACGTGTCGTCTGCGTAGCAAGTTACCTCGACACCGCGCAGGGTGGAGCCACGCAGAACCCAGTCGTAACCGATGTTCCACAGGAGGGGTCCAAGAACCGACCCCTGTGGGACACCGCACGACACATCCCTACGATCCCACCCACCGCTAGTCGGGTAAACGACAAACCGACCCGAAAGGTACTCCTTAATAACCTCGCACAGATACGACGGGAAACTATGGTACCGCATCGCTTGTAAAATACATTCGTGGGGTAGGGTGTTGAAGGCGTTTGAGATGTCCAATGAAACAGCCAACATCACCCCACCCCCTGATATTGCCTCATGGGCAAGGGCCCTCACCCGCGCAATTGCGTCCATGGTGGACCTGCCCTGCCGGAAGCCAAACTGGTTACTTGCCAGATCTGGGCCGACTCCTGTTAGGTGCTCGTTTAGACGGGCGGCAATAATACGCTCAAAGAGCTTGCCGGCCTCGTCTAAGAGCACTATCGGTCGGTAAGCCGATGGTACGTCAGCTGGTCGCCCGTCTTTCCGCAGCAGAACGAGCTTGCCTTGCTTCCATGAATTAGGGAAGTAGCCGCGTCTCAGGCACTCCGTTAATAATGTACGGAATCTGTGTGCCAGGCCATTCTTCAGAGCGTGAACCCACGCCTTACCGGGAATTCCGTCCGGGCCGGGGGCTGTGTTCTTCGCCTGAAGGCGAAGCACTGCCGCATCCAACTCGGCTTCGGACACTTCAGGGATTTCCCCGTGTTGGGCGATTGGTCCGGCTTGACGCAAAGTGAGCGGATTCGCTCTCGCAGCTGCGGGTGGAAAGAGGGCTTCGACGACTCTGGCAAGCGTGTTCCTCTCCATGGTAGATGTCAGTGGAGGGGCCCAGGGGCGGAGCTTGCTCATGACGAGCTTGTATGGCCTGCCCCATGGGTCTCGCGCTAGAGTGTCCAGCAGCTCTTTCCACGCACTCTCCTTCGCTGCCCCAATTCCAACTCTAAGAGTTTTCTTTGCCGCCTGGAAGACGCCAAAGAGACGGGCCGTTTCGACAGCGTCCCTGTTGCGTCGGCGACTACGGGTGTACTGGCGTCGTGCCGCCACACAAGCCGCGCGGAGCCGCGCAAGCTCGGGCGACCACCAGTAGACCTGACGACGAGGGGGCAATGACCGTACGCGAGGCATAGCTGAATCACATATGCGCATCATCGCCTCTCCAAACCAAATGGCTTCGCGCTCTGGGTCGGGATGATTGGGTCCATCGGCCCAGCTCTCGATTAGGGACGCCTCCACCAGAGTATCTGTATTCAGGCTCTTAAGAGCCCATCTGGGTCCAAGCTGTACCGTGGTACGCCGGGAGCTGTTCGGTCTCATTGGGTGCGGGGCGACATTGAACCTGACGTATTTATGGTCCGATAACGTCTCTTCCTCCAGTACTACCCAATCCTGGACACGGCGGGCAAGGGCGGGGCTCGCGAATGTCACATCCACGATCGACCCGCCTTGATGCCGCACGCACGTGTTAGCAGTGCCACGGTTTAGTACTACTAGACCGTTCGCACAGAGCCAGTCTTCAAGGGCCTCACCTTTTGCGTCGGTGGCAGGGGAGCCCCATACTACCGACTTGGCATTAAGGTCTCCCGCGACCAAGATCTGGTGCGGGTGGCACCAGCCAAGTAGGGTGTCTACTCTCGCCAAGAAGTCCTCAAAATCAGACAGCGAACGATTTGGCGAGAAGTAGACACCGACGACCATTGTGTCACCGCACAGGGCCGCAACAAACCCATTGCCCTTGAGTGAGCGAGTGATGGAAGGAGCGCCGTCTCCTGTGGCCACCGTTATGGCAACCAGGCCGTCGAGGTCACCAACCCAGTTGTCGCGGTCTGGTACCAAATATGGCTCCGCAACAATAGCGACTTGTATATTCCATTGCGCCAGACTCTGGAGCAAAAGATCCTGAGCTCTGGCGCAATGGTTAATATTGGCCTGCAGATATTTATGAGCCATTAATTAATTTGGGCCATTTCTACCTCTTGGCTCCCATTCGGGGGACGGGCAGACTGTGCTTGCGGTGGGACTGCAGCACTAGCTGACCTTCTGCTCGTCATTTTACGTCTGGGGGCCGAACATTGCTTGCCCCCCAGACGATGGCTAGCCGGCTTTTTTGCATCAGCACATAACGTGCAATGAGCCTCCGAGTGACACTCAGCTGCTTTGTGCCCCAGCTGTCCGCAATGGTAGCATTGGCGGCTGCGATCGATCTCGGCGGTGTACTGCTCCTTAACGTGCCCAGTTTCTAGGCACTTGAAGCAGCGCAACTCGCGGGGCTGTAAAAGTCTGACCCGCGCCGCCGTCCAGCCAACCAGTAGCCGTCCCTCCAGGATTTTCCTAGCAGCAGCCGTAGGGCAACTAGCCCAAACTGCCCCCATGCCAAAGTAAGTGCGGCGTATCACGCCCACTTTAACATTCTCCAAAGCGCACTCTCCGATTTTGGAAATGGCCGTCGCTACCTCCTCCGCAGTGACGGAGTCGTCCAAGTCTGACACCAGTAGCTCTGTGGACTTCACCGGCCTGGCGACTCTGACGGACTCCTCACTAAGGACCTCCCTTAGCTTTGCAGCTAGTGCATTCGCTTTCGCATCCTTATCCTCGCCGGGGACCTGGATGATGGAGGCCCCAGTTACGGCGCGGCGGAAATGCACGAAGGGAATATCCAACGCTGCTAAATCGACCCTTTGCTTGGCCTCAGCGATAACTGTGCTGTAAGTGACCCCACTCTCTATAGCCCCTGGTCGCAGTGTTAGAACCACTGCGGCCGTTGCTGGGGGCTTGGCTTTAGGCAGTTTGGACTGCCGTGGCTGACCCTTCGGGACCGTCTGCGATTGTGGGCGGGGTGTTATATACTCCTTATGTTTCCCGTTCCTGGTAACAGTGCTCCACTGCCTACTCGTTGAGGCAGGAGCGGGAGGCAAGGAATGCGGCTCACGGTCGAACAATTCGGCTGGAGGTTTGCGACCTCTCTTCCCTCTCCGCCTTCGGCTGCTCTTCTTCAGGCCACTGTCTAAAGCCTTTTCCGCAGGCTTGGGTTTTGGCTGCGTCTTTGTGCCAGACGTTCTTGGCACCCTAACTCCAGGCTCACCAGACTTAGCAGGTGGAGTTTCCTCACTGTACTGAGTGGGCACCGACTCTTTCGCGGAAGTGGGCTTCTGCGTCTTATTGCCGCCGGCCCTTTCATGGGCAAGCAGGGGACGGAGCCTCGGTGCCGGGTTCAATCTAGGCTCGAGACCTTCGAGGCGCGCGTTAAGCCGAGCATTCCAATGACTCGTTATGCGCGCCTCATACTCCTCGAGCATCGTGGGAGTCACAACTATCTCCGCCGTGCTGTGCGCTGAATTCGCAGTGGCTTCATTTCGCTGTTTCAAACAGGCTTTTATCTCTGTTAGCTCCTTTCGGAGCTCTGCCATCTCCGCCCGCAGCTTAGCGTTCTCGCTCTGCAGCGACTTCGTTTCCTCACTAGAGCTGCGAGCAGCCAACACCTTAGCATCGGCCTTGATAGCCATTGCTGCATCTTTGAGGGCCTTAATATAAGTGCCCTTAAGGCGACCGGAAGTAGCCGCCACCTTCTCTATGATGGCGGTGCTCGACAGGACTCGAGACACCAGCTGGGAAGCCGACTCAACATCGTCCGTGTCCATCTCCACCTGAGCCTGAGATGCGAGCGAGCGGGAGCGGGTTGCTCTAGCCTCCTCTAAGGAGGCGAGCATTTCCTGCTCGGCTCTGAGCTCCATCTCAGCTCGTTCCGCCCTCACATATTCGGCCTTGGCCTGAGCCAGGCCCACATAATGACCCGTGGTGATTGGGCGCCCACGTCCCCTTTTGTTGGGTGTACCGGACCGAACGGTGCGATCGCTGTGCGAGCGTTCGCTCCCCGACGATTCCGATGCCGAGCCATCATTCTCCCTACTTCTCTTCCGCCAGAATCTGCCATCATACTCCTTTGCGTCGGAGGAGGCGGATTTGACGGTTTGCATGCTGCCAACTGAGGAGTCGGACAGCATGATATCCTCCAGTATTACTACTGGCTCCAATAATTTACTGGGCTTGTCACCAGTACCTACTTTTCGTCCGGTCACACCCTCATCCTTCGACGACCCGGGAACCGCCGTCGAGGATCCAACAACCACTTCCCTCTTCTCTTCGCACCACACACAAGAGCAGTTCTCCCCACACGCCTCGGTAACATATTTCCCACCAGACAGCCCGGTTACCGTCTGGCGCCGCTGGCAAGGCGGAGCACATGTGCCGCTCAGCGCAGATTTGCCACCCGGGGTATGAGCTTCCCCCGAGCGCCCGTGGTCAGCGGGGGCGTCCGACAAAACCACATTAGACATATTCGACATTTCCATTACGATTAAAGTGGGAGTGTACCTACGGCCCTTTCCCAAGGGACCGCAGACGCTCTTTTGGCAGGGTATTTACTCCTGCCGGGCTCGCGCTAGCCTTGTGTCGGGATATCCCGCCCGTTGTTCGGCACCGTCCTATCCATAGAGCGCGACTGTGCTCGGCGCCACTGCGCCCCCAACTCAGACCGGTCGCAGCCGGTACGTCGGGTTCCACCCGACCAACCCACGACCCGCGAACGGGTCCACTGGCGACAGTCTTGCCCCTTCTTGACCAAGAAGGGGGGACTTCGCCCACCAGAGGGTAATTTTTTATAGAGGTTTTCTTCCTCGCAGCCCGAAGGCCCCCGACCCCACTTAATGTGGGGCTACGGGTTTGTGTGACCGTGCAATGCTCGCCCTGAAAAGGGCAGGCAGCCACACACCAGTTTTTGTCCGCGCCGGCAAGCCGGTACCCCCCATATCTGGGGGGCGTTCCCCTATCCGCAACCCGGGGACGCGTCCGATGGCAGACTGGAAACTGCACACGGAAACCTAACCTAACCTAACCTAACCTAACCTAACCTAACCTAATTAATTGCCATAAATAAAGCGTGTGAGTGGGCTCACACGAACGGAATCAAGCACACAATAATAATTACTGATAGCAAGTCAAGTCTGGAAGAAATATCCAATCCTAACTCTTATAACCCTATAGTAGTGCGCATTCAACACAGCATCTTTTCGATTCAAAACAAAAATAGTTTCATTCAATTCGTGTGGGTGAAGGCTCACGCGCAAATAACTGGTAATGAAGAAGCAGATGTGGCGGCAAAATCAGGTGCAGAATCAAATCAATCATTTGTATATACACAACTGCCGATAAGTTTCATCAAGAACATTCATAAAGGAAATGAAATAACAGACCAACGAAATTATTATGACAAAAGCAACCACTGTTTATACACTAAATCCATACTACCTACATACGAGGACATCTGTAGATTCACCAAAACAATCAAACCATCTTTTGCAATAACCCAGTTTTTAACAGGTCACGGCTACAATAAATCCTATCTCTACAGATTCCACATCACAAGTGACAGCTTTTGTCCTTGTGACAATAAAACGCCACAATCGATAAAACATTTAGTTAAAGAATGCCCAAAATTTGAAAATACTAGGAACCTACACGAACAAACTTGCATAACCCTCAAAATAGAACCATATAACATCGCAAATATTATAAATAAAGAAGGAAGCACCAAAACATTTGTAAAACATATAAATCATATAATATCAAATCTGAAAGAATATAATAAAACTACCCCACAAATATAATAATAATAATAAAAAAAAAAAAAAAAAAAAGAAACAATAAATCAAATAAAAACAATAAACAACTTATAAATAAACAAAAACATAAAAACAAGCTGTTAAAGCTTGAGCGTAGTCAATAGCGCTCTGCTTTGACTAGCAAAATAATTAAGCTAGAAATCCAAAAAAAAAAAAAAAAAAAAAAAAAAACCTAACCTAACCTAACCCAGTAAGCAAAGACAATAGCAATACAGGCGATATTATTGATATATTTATGATAAGTGATACTGCTGCATGGTTACAAACGGTACAATCTGCTGATCCTGAAATACAACGTAGCGTGAAAATATTACAGGATCCAGAAAGTAAAAATATTTTGGAGATTAAAACTAATTTTACAATTAAAAATGAGAGATTATATAGAGTATTAAATCAAAATGACAAAGTGAATTTGTTATGGGTAGTTCCTAAGTCAGTTAGATGGCAGATATTACAAATGAACCATGATGAAAATGGTCATGTTGGTTTTGACAAAACCTATGAACGCATTAAGAGGATATATTGGTTCAAGAATATGCGAAAATTTATTAAAAAGTATTGTAATTCGTGTCTTAAATGCGCACATAACAAAATACCTGCAGGACCTAAGGAAGGGATGCTTCACTCAATAGAGAAAGTAAGTAAACCCTTCGATACATTACATGCTGATCATTGTGGTCCGTTCCCTATCAGTAAGAAAAGAAATCAGTATGTGCTTGCTGTGATAGATTCTTTTAGCAAATACATATTCTTAAAAGCTGTCAAAGATTGTAAAACAAAAACCAGTATACAAGTCTTTGAAGAATACTTCACATTATTCGGGGTTCCACGACGGTTAATTACAGACCGTGGAACCAGTTTTACTAGTCATGAATTTAAAAAATATATTTTAGACAAGGGTATTAAACACATATTGAATGCTGTTGCAACACCAAGGGCCAATGGTCAAATAGAACGATACAACAGGACCCTTGTCGATTCGCTCACAGCTGTTAACCATTCAAGACCTGAAAATGAATGGGATATTGCTGTTCCTAAAGTGCAATGGTCTTTAAATAATACCATTAATAAGGGCACAGGCAAAACACCCGCGGAAATTCTATTTGGAATAACTCCTACAGGGAGCTGTGACGGTATTATGAACCCTTTAATATCAGAAGGTACACATATGCAAAATTTAAATCTTCTTAGAGATAATGTTGCAGAACATATTCATATTGAACAACAGAAACAGAAGGACAAGTTTGATAGTAAAAGAAAAGAAGCCCACAAATATAAAGTTGGCGACCTTGTTCGGATAGAGAAAGATATTAGTACAGTGCCAGGCCAGAGTAGGAAATTAATTCCAAAATGTTCAGGACCATATAGAATAACTAAAGTCTATGATAATGACCGCTATGAAGTGGAAGACACTCCGTTAACACAAAAACAAGGTAAAGCAAAATATACAGGGGTATATTCAGTTGATAAAATTCACCCATGGCTAGTTTTTGCAAATGACCCCATTTCAAGTGATTCGGATTAAAGTGCAATTTAATAATTAATTGTATTTACAGGACAATTAAGAAATAGGTATTTATTATGATAAGGAGAATTTACAGAAAGGTAAATAAATAAAACAATATACTAAATTGTATTTCTAATTATTGAATCTGATGTTCAAACTTAATTAAACAAATAACTTTGTTAATCACAATTACTTATGCGATATTATCTCACTATTACAAAACAATATTTACTGGCTGTCGACAGTGTCACAATGAAAATTATTTAATCTCGGAATAAGCGATGATTGTTGTCAACAAGTGAAATTCAGTTATGTGGGTTTCAGCCAGTTATATACCTTGAAGAAAATGTTTACTATGGTATATTACTGTTAACAACAAAATAGTGATATTTAATATTCTGAGATAGTAATAAATATGATTGTAAAAGAGATAGTGAGAAAGTAACTTTAATCTGTGAAAATTGTAAAAGTTACAATATGAAGATAAGTAAAACCAAGTGATAATAAATAATATTAAGTGTTTTGTGTATAAGTGAACCGGTATATATAGAGAATTCAATGTGATATATACAGGTACATTGTCAATGGGATTTTAGAGAGCCGTTGTGCAATCTTTGTACACAGGCATTAATTATGAGAGCCGGTGTACTACATGTACGTACACAGGCAATACTAATAAAGAGAGCTGGTGTACAATATAAGAAGTACACGGGCATTACTTGTAAAAAAAAAAGTGAGCCGGTACCATATGGTGCGGGTATTCAAAGAATGTATAGTATATAAATAATAGCTTTATATATTATAGATATAGAAGATTCTTATTAGTGATTTAAATTAAACCATTCTGGAACAATAATTAGTCAGTAAGAAGTGAAGTTTTATATGTGCACATACCGAAAATATTTTAATTATAAAAGTAAAGAGATATAATTGTGAAATTGTATGATTTTTAAAAAGTGAACTGTAATACAGTAAGAAAATTATTATTGTGAAACCGAATCTTAACTGGGAATGTCAATTGTTTGTTACACAGTCATGAAAAAATAATAATTTTAGCACACGCGGGGACGCGTCTAGTGTCAGAATTGGCCGAATGATAGGTAAACATTTGAATATTGTTACTTTACATCGATTGTTAAACATTTCCGAACACATCTAAAGAATATTGAGAAGTTTCCGAACGCATCAGGAGATTGTTTTTGGTTAGGCTTGGTGGTTGGTTGTTGACTATGCTCTGTGGTGTACACTGGGTACTGTTTTGATTATTTTTCGAATGTGATTATATACGTTGTTAAACTGCACTCAACTGTTTCATTTATTAATTTAAGTGCCTTCCAAGTATTAATTAAAACTAACTGTGGCTTTTACTGAATCCGAGTCATCGACTGGGCGATAAATCAACGTTAGTATTACACCAATTGTTGAATGGCGGCGAAGCCGCAAAACACAGCCTGGAGAGGTGAAGGAAAACACGAAGGAACACTATGAGTTTGCTAACACACGAGGGAGGGGCAGTGGAGCTGCGCCATACAGCCTGATTTTTAGTAACGTTTGACATAGACAATTTACTTTTATTTATTTTTTTTAATACTTTTTTTGTTTGTGTGATCTTGTTTTTTTTTTATTTGGCCTGGAACAGTCACAATCACAAATTCTTTATCCTCCAAATTTCACCTATACGCGGACGACTTGCAATTATATAAACACTTCTCTGTATCTGATACCGTAACTGCAATCGATAGTATTAATCGTGACCTTAACATTTGTTAGAATGTAAAAATTGTTTATCTATGCTCTTCACGGATATGTAATATTAACGTTATCTATGGACCTGTCTTTGTGATTTTGACACTTGACTTTTTATCGCTTCTTCTAAGCTCGTTCCTTGTCCTTTGTGATTGTCATCCATTTAAATAATTGTGAAATACTTATTAATCGTATTATATTTAAGCAATCTTTGACGCCATTATGTTCAATTGTATTTAATGGTTAAATACAAAAACATAACAAGACATTTTGATGTTTATTTCGCATCCTTCATTCCGATATCAAGTGGCCGGCTGCGGTGTGCTCTGCAAACAGGTTATGGGCCCAGGCAATATAAGAAGGAATACATTGTGAGTACAAATCAGAATGTCGAATCCGATTGCTCAATCATCAAATACGATAGCCTCTGTAGAAAAATTAGAGGGGATCACTAATTACATAAATTGGAAATTTTCAATAAAAATGTTGCTAACATTGGAGGATTTATGGAGTTGTGTGGAAGGTACAAACACCGACAATCGTGCTGACCAAAGGGCTTTGGCAAAAATATGTCTAAGCATACAACCCGCTCTCTATCAATATGTGCGGAGCTGTACCACAGCCAAGCAGGCTTGGGATAAATTAGCCGACTGTTTCGAAGATAAAGGCCTGTATCGCCGTGTACTTTTACTAAGACAATTGCACAGAGTTGAATATAGTCAGTTCGCTTCAATGTCAGATTACATAGAAGGAGTAATGAAATTGGTTCAGCAGCTTGCTGATATTGGTAAGAAAATTGATGATGCTGAAGTTGCTGAAATTCTTTTATCTGGATTACCGCAAGAATATGACATAATTGTTTCAAGTTTGGAAACAGCGAACATTACTAGCACTCTGTCAAGTGAAATTGTAAGAACCAGACTGTTACAAGAAGATCACAGGCGACACACAGATTCCAGTTCCACAGCTTATATGTCTACTAAAGGAAAGAAGGCTACATGCTCTTATTGCAAGAAGCCTGGCCATTTTGCTAAGAGATGTTTTAAAAGAAAGCGTGATCAGAAGGAGCACAAAGAAGAACACACAATGTTTGCTTTTACAACTGCAAAATCATCTGAAGAATTCATTATTGACTCTGGTGCTTCCTGTCACATGGTGAAAGATGGATCGCTGACATCTACTACCACTAAAGAGAAGAAGATCAGTGTCTCTGTTGCGAATGGTCATAGTATTTCTAGCGTAGCTGTTGGAGATGTTAATCTCTCTCCTAATGTAAGTTTAAGCAATGTTTTAGTGGTTCCTCAATTGTCAAATAATTTAATATCTGTTGGTAAAATTACAGAAAAAGGCTATATAGTAGTTTTCACTAAAGATGGGTGTAATATTTATAATCATAGTTCTAAAATTACTGGCAACCATATACTCTCAGCTAAGAAAATAAATGGGCTTTATAAATTTAAAATTCAGCAAGGTAGATCCTTACCCCAGCAGGATTCCATACCCCTTAATAATAGTAAGGGGGCAGTGAGTGCTCATCAGGCTGTTGGTGTGCCATTAAGCTTGTGGCACAAGCGCCTTGGCCACCTTAATCTTGTAAGTATGCGTGTGCTTGGTGTTGGGGATCAGTGTTCGGGTGTTGTTTTTCAGAAGGAAGATGACTGCCTGAACAAGTGTGTTTCATGTTTGTCGGGAAAGATGCATGCATCATCCTTTCCTCAGGCAGGTGCGAAGCGCGCTACCACACAGCTGGAACTGATCCATTCCGACGTAGCAGGCCCAATGCAAGTCAGCTCATGGGGCGGAGCCCGCTTCTTGCTGACATTTACCGATGACTATACGAGAAAGACCTTCGGATATCTCATGAAATCAAAGAATGAGGTAAGTTCCCATTTTATTCATTTTAAAAATTTGGTTGAGAAGCAAACTGGGTTGTTCATTAAAGTGCTTCGTACCGACAATGGCACTGAATTTTGTAATGATAACCTTACTAGTTTTCTTAGAGAGGCAGGTATAGTACACCAGACCTCAGTGCCTTATTGCCCTCAGCAGAATGGGGTGGCGGAGCGCGTCAATAGGACATTGTTTGAGAAAGCTCGTGCCATGTTGCAGGAATCCGGTTTATCAAAACGGTTTTGGGGGGAAGCAATTATGACAGCCATATATTTAAAAAATAGAAGCCCCACCTCTGCGTTATCAAATAAGATACCTGAATGTGTATGGACAGGATCTGTTGTGGATCTGAGTCATCTGCGCGTTTTTGGTTGCACAGCATTCTCACTTATACCTACTCAGAAGCGACGCAAGCTCGATGCCAAGGCAAAGCCATATATATTTTTAGGATATGGTGAAACTTGTAAGGGATATAGACTATGTGACCCATCTAATCCTCACCTTACTATTTATTCTAGGAATGTTTCCTTTATAGAAAGTGAGTTTTATGGAAAAGGCACACAAAAGACTGAAATAGGGAATATTAATAATAATTTTTCATTTTATGAAGATAGTAATGACATGAGCTTAGATAATGGAATTTCTAATATTAATAATAATGAAATTTTAAATATTAATTATGATGAAATTTTAAATATTAATAATGAATTAAATTGTAATGAAATTCCAAAAGATAATAGCTGTGATGTTAGTCCTAATCGCTCATTTGATGTTTCAGATGCTGGAGAATCACCACAACTAAGGTCTCCGCTGTCTGATCTGTATTGTACTGGCGAAGAGAGTTCTAATGATGAAGGCAATTACAATTCTTACATGGAAAAGCTAGAACCTGCATCTCAAGGAGGAGAGCTGCATGCGTCGGAGGGTACCACCGATGCATCAGGTCCTCAACGCCCTGTACGTACTACCAGAGGTAAAATGCCTAGTAAATTTTCTGATTATGACTTATCTTCTATGATGGCTGAGGCTGGTTCACTGGACGATCCTTCTTCCTATGAGGAGGCCATGAGTTCACCAGACAAAGACGAATGGTGCGAGGCCATGCGAAGTGAGTATAATGCTCTTATTCGCAATCATGTGTGGGAGTTAGTTGATCGACCAAAGCAAGGTAATGTAATTAAATGCAAATGGGTTTTTAAACGAAAATATGGTTTTGCTGGTGAATTTAATAAATTTAAAGCAAGATTGGTTGCTCGTGGTTTTAGCCAGAAAGAGGGAATAGATTATTCAGATACTTTCTCCACATTAAGAATTTTGTAGTGAGACAATCCACATTAAGAATTTTATTTTCTGTTGCTACAGAACTCGATTTGCAATGTAATCATATTGATGTTACCACTGCATTTTTAAATGGTGAATTAGACGAAACCATTTATATGGAACAGCCAAAAGGTTTTAATTTTATTAACACTAATAAAGTTTGTTTGCTCAAAAAGAGCATATATGGCCTGAAACAATCGAGCCGTATGTGGAATATTAAAATTCATAATGTTTTATGTTCAAATGGGTATGAGCAAAGCAAATGCGAGCCCTGTATTTATGTAAAAAGATCTAAAAATGAATATATTATAATAGCTCTGTATGTCGATGACTTCTATGTCTTTCACAATAATAATATAGATAGAATTGTGACATTATTGCAGAAACATTTTGAAATTCGACACTTAGGACAGCTTAAAAATTGTTTAGGAATGAATATAACTAGACAGAGTGATTCATTAATCTTAAATCAATCTGACTATGTAAAACGTTTATTGGCTAAGTTTGGTATGACTGAATGTAAGCCTGTAGCTACACCACTACCTGTAAATTGTAAACTTACAAAATCTGATAAAAATTGTCTTGAAGATGATGTATATAAATATAGACAACTTTTAGGTTCATTAATGTATTTATCAGTTTGTACACGTCCCGACATAGCTTATGCGTGTAGCCAACTTAGTCAATATAGCACATGCTTTGGCCTAGATCATTGGCATGCTGCCAAAAGGATTTTAAGATATTTAGCAGGAACTTTGAATTATGGACTTTGTTTTAGTAAAGGAAATAGTTTAAATATTACTGCTTTTGCGGATGCAGACTGGGCAAATGATCTGTGTGATCGCAAATCTTACACTGGCTTTGTTATTAAGATGGGTAGCAACGTTGTTAATTGGGAAGCTAGAAAACAGCGTTGCATAGCATTATCTAGTACGGAAGCAGAGTACTTGGCAATAAGTGATGTGTGCAAAGATATCTGTTTTATTAAGAATTTCTTGTCTGAAATATCTGATAAAACTATAGATGTAGTAGTATACAATGATAACCAAAGTGCTCAAAAATTGTTACTAGTTAAAGAATACTCACATAAACGAACAAAACACATAGATTTACGATATCATTTTGTTAAAGATTTAATACAGAAAAATTTAATTAATGTTAAATATTTACCAACTGAGAAAATGATAGCAGATGTGTTAACAAAGCCACTATGTAAAGCTAAACATTATAGTTGTATATCTGAATTAAATCTTAAAAGTTAAATGTCAGGGTTTTGCTATAATATGTAATAATATAAATCTAATTGTAATTAAATAATAGTAAATGTTATTCACGGTATGTTATTATTATATAGTGTTAAGACAGTTGTTATGTACAATGTTTACTTAAGTTAATTGTATCAGTCACAAAAGTTAACTTGTATTTTTGTAAACATTTGTAAATGAGTGTTTCTTTTGCTTTGTTTTTGCCTCACTCCGATGTAGAGCATAAGGAGGAGTGTAACCCCTCGTTTACACCAAGGTATATTACATGTATTTAACAAGTTTTATGCAATGTTTTCGTTTATTGTTTACACTCGTATACATGTATAAAACTTGTTGAATACAAAACATGTATACAACTTGTTGTATGAAATTGTTTCTGAACTACTAGTTGACTATATGTTTATGATGTCACATTTTATACTTGTTGTAGATAAACTTGTAGAAAATGACACGCCAGTCCGGTAGTTTCATTAATATTTTCTACTCAATTGACTATTCACAATGGAAAGTAAAGATGCTGAGGAACTTTACTTCATAAGTGCAGTATACTTGTTTACACGGTTATTTTTTTATCACTGGAAAATTTTAGGGACGCTTCAGGACACATCAATTATTATAAATAAAATAAAAACAATGAATTTAAAAAAAAATAATTTAATTATTAATTTTTTTTTTATTAATTTTTTTTTTTTATAAAAAAATCTAAAAATGCTGCTCTCAACTAGTGCAGCATTTTTTGTATTTTTTAGATTTTTTTTTCTTCTCTTCCCCCCGTAAAATAATACGGTCCGTCCGGTAAAAGTTTAAAACTTTATCCAACAAGCATGGATAGAGTTTAAAACATGTTTTAAATTAGTATGATACATAAATTTTAGTGAAATAAACAAAACTTGTTAAAAACACGATTGCTTTTTGTAAGTGTAAACGCTGTCAATGTATCAGACTAGTTTGAATATGTCATAGATCTAAGTGTAAACGCAGATGTGGTTTATACTTGTTTAGAGACTTGTTGGCAACACAGTATGAACGAAAGAATGTTTGAGACAGTTGCAATACATGTATAAAACAAATAATTATGTTTTGACAAGTATTCTACAAGTATTGTATGAAACTAGTATTTTACTTGTTTCTTGGTGTAAACGAGGGGTTATAGAATGTAAAAATTGTTTATCTATGCTCTTCACGGATATGTAATATTAACGTTATCTATGGACCTGTCTTTGTGATTTTGACACTTGACTTTTTATCGCTTCTTCTAAGCTCGTTCCTTGTCCTTTGTGATTGTCATCCATTTAAATAATTGTGAAATACTTATTAATCGTATTATATTTAAGCAATCTTTGACGCCATTATGTTCAATTGTATTTAATGGTTAAATACAAAAACATAACAAGACATTTTGATGTTTATTTCGCATCCTTCATTCCGATATCAAGTGGCCGGCTGCGGTGTGCTCTGCAAACAACATTATATACGAATGGGCCAGCAGCCATGGGCTGCTCATCAACCCTTCTAAGTCACAGGCAATTATTATTGGGAGTAGGTTTACAAGGGATCAAATTAATTTTTCCAGTTTTCCGCATGTATGTCTCAACTCGACAATTATTCCTTATGTTGATAGCGCTTTTTAGCGCTATCAACATAAGGAATAATTGACGAGTGTAATTTTTGATAAACATCTTTCCTGAAGTAAACACGTGGATCTCATTTCAAAGAAAGTACATTTTTCTTTTCATACCCTTAAGCGACTCCAATATTTTTTGCCTTTGAAAACTAAAATCTCTCTTACTCAAACTTTAATTTTACCTATTATTGATTACGCCGACGCATGCTTTTGGATGCAAATGAGGATCTCCTAAATAAATTGGAACGATTGCAAAATTTGTGCATAAGATTCATTTTCGGCCTCCGTAAATTCGACCATGTCTCCAAATTTCGATCCCTATTGAAGTGGCTCCCGATAAGACAGCGTAGAAACTACCACGTTCTCTGTCTACTTTTCAATGTTCTGCATAATCCTTTGGCCCCGCAATACCTTAGAGAACGTTTTAGTTTTTTACGTTCTGCTGACAGGCTTTGTAGAACTCGATTACGCACGCTTTTCCTTATTCCGAACCGAAGTACAAACACCTACTCTGAGTCATTTACTGTTTCTGCTGCACGCCTATGGAATCAGTTACCTGCCAACATTAGAGATTGTACTAAAATATCTGCTTTCAAGACATCTCTTAAGGATCATTATCTGAAACAATGTATCTAACGTACCATAATAGCCATCATATTAGACATATGTATTTTGTGTATATGTTTATGTACCTGTATATTATGTATTATTGTATAAAAATTACAAGTATATATATATATATATATATATAATATCTATGTAAATTTTTTTGGTATGTATATTTAAGTATGTACACACAAAGTCTTACCCTTTAAAATCAACTGTCACTGACTCGGGTCTGCAGGAAGAAATTTCTAACAGAAATATGCAGTACCTTTTGCTCATTGTTTTAAATGTGTTTTCCCATATTGCATGTGTGTGCAATAATAAATAAATAAAATAAAATAACATACGTCACAATTTGTTGTTTTTTTGAAATAAAACAGAGATACGAGACTGAGGTGCTCTACATATTTATCTCACACGCCGGACCCTACCAATGCACACCGCTACAAGGAATATTTTATACAAGCAAGATGACTGTATATAATTTGGTAACATCACAACACACAATACCTAGATTAAGTTAAGTTAATGTAAGTAATGGCAAGAGTTTTTAGTACAAAACCATTGTGCCAGCGTGACGTCAGCTTTTTTGAAACAAAAACGAAAACGAAAAATTAAAAGGATCAGCTCTTGATAGAGAATGATTGTCAAAATTTCAAACTGCACCGTACCCGCCGTTGGCTAGACGGCGAGCGTGTATGGGGTTCTCCCGGCAGAGTGCCAGGCTTACCCACTAAAACCCACCGTTCTCCCTGCCCTTATGGGCGCGCTAGGTATGGTCCACACTGCGACTCCACTACCCACGCGCCCGGGAAAACCCGACCAATTGGTTAAGCTATCGTCAAAGGGGGATTGCCCGAGAACACCAGGGCAATACCCAGACGGAGAGCCTTACGGCGACGTGCACGCGGGGCCAACCGCGCATGCAGGCCTCCACAAATGGGAATAAATAAAAATAATAATAGAAATAGCTTGGGGAATGGACCCTGCTCATCAATTCGTTTTCGGGGGAGTAATACAAACATTGATTCACAGTATTGTTAATAGTATAGATAACGACTGCAGTGACGAAGACATTTTGGCGAATATAACAAACAAAGTAAGAAGTTCAAAACCAAGAAGGATAATTAATTATGTTGATTCTTTAGTCCCTAACTTTGATGATAAACAATTTCAATCTCATTTCCGGATGACTCCAAAGACTTGAAAAATTATTAAACTTATTACTACCAGAAGTTACATCAAATACTTTTAACCATCGCTCTATGACAGATTCCAGAAAGCAGTTACCTGCAGTTTTATGGCTATTGGCTAATTTTCGGTACCTACTACTCGGTAGCTGTCAAACTTGTCAAAGTGCGACTTTCACCCTCCTATTTTACGGTGTGATTATTGCGTTCGCCCGACGATAATTACCAGCTTATTGAACGATACAGTGCGTTCGCCGTGTGTGTCACTCGAACTTATTAAACGGCAAGTGTGTCCTCGTGCGATCACACGGCGTTGAAAATGAACGTACCCCTGAACGCGCTCCTGTTGTCAGACGTACGAGAAATCTTTCCCGTAGTATTACTATTCTCTTTGAGAAATCTCGTACGGGTACGAGATTTACAGTCTCTGTACGAGATTCAAGAATAATACAAATCTCGTACACTTTTGTACGAGATTTTATCCATGTTTACCTACTGTGCCATATATATCCTTGCCAATACAATATTAACAAAGTAATATATGGCCAATACAATATTAACAAAGTAATCATTAAACATTTTTTAAATATCCCTGATATTAGATATAATAAAAAAAAATATTTTAGTCATCGACTTAGAGAAAACCCTTTTAAGTCCATGAGTTTACCTATGTTGTTATAATTTTATAAATATATATTTTTTATATTGGTGTTAGTTACTAAGTATGTTCATTATTAATCACATTACGACATATTAAAAAAGTCAATCATTATAAAAGATGATCATTGTTTACGCTCGAGGAAGAGCGAGTGGCAACACTGTGATATGGCTGGTCTGTGGCGGCCGGCCGCTGTCACATGACAGTCGAATCGAATTTGTAATGTCATTGAATTAAGTTACCACGCGGCGCGCTCTCTCGATTAAAATTAATTTTGTCGCGAATGTCCGCTAATTGTGAGTGGTGGTGGCTTATTAGGCAAATGTAGTGATCTGGTCGTGGTTCGGTGGATTGACAGCAGCCCTTCAGGAGCCGCGACTTCCTTCGAGCTAGCTCAGGAAGTCCACCGGCTACATACGGAGACCGGACCGGTTTAGGGGTAAGCAATAATATCTTGTATTGTAGTCAATCTTTAAAATCAGCATAAAATGATCGGCGAAACGCCGTATTGGTTGCGTCGACTTTAGGCGCCATCAATAATTATAATATAAAACAACCAATTTACCAAGTTCCGAAGCGCAGCTCGTGATAATAAAAAGTATAAATTACGGATTTTATCTGATTTTTCTTAAATTTATACTTGAGTCATATAATAACAATGTCGGCAATATCCACACTTTGATTTTTTTCAGGAAGCGCTAAAATATTATGTCGTAGTTTTAATTTGTCCCAGAACATAGATTTTTTAAATACGACAAACTGACTATAAGAATAACCATATTAGATAATACCGATAAACATATATAGCGTAGTCTAAGCATAATTCACGTAAAACCATTGGAGACTGCCAGCTTTGATAGGGACACTCGGAGATTGCCGAGTTTGATTGAGACAGGCATGGAGTTTGCCATGTTTGTTACCGATAGACACTGTAGTATACTACTCCCCAAAATATTGATATGAGAATTTGAAATAATAATCGTTTTAATAGTAAGTAAATATATTTATTTATACATATTAATATTTATTTAGTATTTATATATATTGTTAGCAGTAATAGTAATGGCGTAACATACATTTACGATGACAAACAAATATCATTACCTCCATGGAGTAGGTAGTGCTCTCCATATATCTGCGTTAGTCTATGGTAATGTCAACGGCTATGACAGAGAACCACATTTTCCGTTAGAGCCTGTGTCAACATTTTCATCCGTTTTAATTTTTGTGTAACTTATCTGATTTTGGGATTATTTTGTTAAATATCGACAGATAATTAAATAATTTGTTCAATTTATTATTTATTTTGTTGTTTTACCCAAAATCAGAAGTGGGATAACAAATTCATTTGCCCACTTATTGTCTGATTTTTTTTCATATCTAATTAATATTGACAGAAAATAGTTTTACAAAAATTTGTTAAAAATGTCGAGTAAATTGAAAAAGCATCAGCATAAAAGTAAAAATCGGAAAAAGTCACCCGATAATTCTTTGATGGAAACTTTCAAGTCTCAACGGCATTTCATTTAGGTTTGCTGCTTTGGAGAACCAATTTGTGGCCTCATCTTCGACGACCTCTCCGCGTAACTCTACGGACAGGTAGCTCTACCATGAGTTTGCATTCGTTTGGAGTCGATATCGACTGCGTAAATTTTTGTATGGAACTTTGTACAGCGCCCCTAGCGGTAACGCGGTGAACTAAAACCGGTACCATGAGTGCAATAGTTTACGATACGTCGCGAACCTATCGAAAACGCGCTCGCTATCGACAATCGTTTTGTGCATATTGTATGGAAATCGGTACCATGAGTTCATGATTTGACAGCTACTCGATAGACGATAACGTACAAAACGATAACTCTGTAGTTACGTTACTCACTTACATTTTCAAGCGTGAGACTCGATTCGATAGATAATCTAAGCAAGTTTGGAATAATATTATTGAGTTAAATTAGTTAATAAGTTGTGATTTTTTTTGCATGGAATATGCCAACCACGGCTGAGTTCAAGAATAATAACACATACATAATATATACGTCAATGACACGAAAACAATTAAAATAAGAGAGCAGTCGTGAGAAAAAGTTAAAAAGAGTGATTACAACTATTTGTGCCAATTATAGTATTATAAATAAGCATTTCAGCATTGGTGTTTAAAAGCAAATACAGACTTGAAACTGAAAGCTATACAGAGTTTATGTAAGTAACCTCAAAATCAAATTATCATTTTTAAAACGTTACATACAATTTTGTTTTGATCTTAATAGCTTTATGATCATAGAGGTATCTTAAGTGTATAATACTGTTTTATGACAACTGAAGTGAATATATGGGTAATAATTCCGATTGTCTTCGTATGACCCCTTCAGTAGGTAAATGCAAAACTTGGATTTTTGGAAATAACAAAACAAAATGTCATCCTTATGTATGGAAAAATAACACATTCAATAAACTACAAGGCATCCCTAGAAGTTAAGGAATTGTTTGACAAGCTGATAAGAAATTAAAAATAGTCTATATCAAAGTGTTAAAATACCTATTCTATAACATTTTATTTACAAAACATTTCTTGCAGATTATCCATAAATGGGACTATTGATGCCACATCCATACTTGCGTGCAACAAGTCCAATGAAGAAGCAAAGAATTAGCTGGATATAACAGCCAGTCAAATGGAAAAAGAATTGTGGTTAAAAATCATTGTCACTGTGTAGAGAGGTAAAACATTCTTACACCCTCAAATGTAAAGAATTGCATTTTATTTTCTATATTATAAACCTTAATAACTTTTTAAATACTTAACTTCTTAGAGTTGTTTCTCTAATAAAAAGTTATTGGTAATAGGTATACCTAATTTTTTTACAAAGAATAAAACTGACTTCAAAAACACCAAAAAGTCATATATAAATAATATAAGAATACTTACAATATCACATTTTTATATTGAAGTCGGTGCCAAGCAATATCACCTGAAAAGTTTGGCACCAACTTCAATATAAAAATGTGATAATAATTGTATGTATTCTTGTATTTAATTAAGATTTGGTGTTTTGGAGCAGGTTAAATTTTTTTTGAAAAAAAAAAATATTTCAATATTTTTAGTAAAATTCCCAAACTCGTCACCTACCAGAAACCTTCCATCATCATCAGCTCAGTAACATGATATGATGACTATCAGATGCAAATAGGTACCTACTTACCTAAATATCGTCAGAAAAAAATGAAATATGTTGGATGTGCCTCTGTAATTTAAGTATTTCCTTCCATCCCTCTATCGATAAAAAGAAAGAATTTTGAAAATCGGTCCACAATTGGCGGAGTAATCAGTG
This sequence comes from Schoenobius gigantellus, assembly GCA_963935595.1. NCBI lineage: Eukaryota > Metazoa > Arthropoda > Insecta > Lepidoptera > Crambidae > Schoenobius > Schoenobius gigantellus. The sequence goes on along the minus strand of OZ012553.1, from coordinate 21,319,583 downwards.
AACATAATATTAAAAAAAATGATTCAGTCAATACATCTCCTTTTTTGAAGTCAGTTAAAACTTAAAAAGGTGCATATATTGTTATAAGATTTTATTTTTTACAGCTACATTTATTTTGGATGAGTGGCGGAGGATGATTTGATTGAGTGGCATTGATGATAATACAGAATGGTGCAGCCAAGACCTTCGGTTTTAGCATTTCATTTTTTGGACTGATTTATTGCCACAGCTGCAGTTGGATTTTACAGTGTCACAATAGTTTGGATTGCATTAAAAAGGAAAAATTGGTAGATTATTTTTTTTATTGGTAGATTAATAAAAAAATGTTGTTAACACATTTTTTACACCAAAAATAAATAAATTGCATGAGCCCACTCTTTAATTTATTTACCTAAGTAGGATTTCCTTGTTTTGACAAAGCAAAAAATATTAATTTTCAATAAAATTCTAGGTCTATATTTCATACTGAATCTAATATAAACAACAACAGAATTGTTGTATTTGTGCATATTTTACACAAGAATGTTGGCAAACAAGCAAATAGTCTACTACTTAGATGATCATAGTCACCTATAGTCTTCTAATGACCAAAGTGTACAAGGTGTAGGTTATTATCTAATGAATGTAGTTACAGTAGCTTGAAATTTCGTATCCTTCAATATAAAACAGAAAAGCATTGCTGCTTTGCAATAACACAGAAGACCTAGTACCTCTGGTTATTTAACATAAACATTAAGAATTTGCATCAAAAACATTATCTTTCAATGGAGATTGTCCATTTTTTATAAGACTGGTCAGTCATGAACATTCCTATAAAACTATATTTTTACTTTTACATCTTATGTAAAAGAAGTTATTACCTTATGTAAAAGAATATGGGCATGATTCAGTATCAAAGTGCTTAATAAATATAACTTCCAGTGAGCTGTTCAATGAATATAAACAATATGAAATAAAACAAACAATCTTCTGTATATTTGAATTTATTCTGATTCATATGTCAAATAGGTGGATGGTATGAAAAAACAGGTTTGTTGGTGATATATATTGCCCAACCCAAAAACCATGTAAGAGTCGTAATGTGAACACAATAATTCACTGTTTTTCAGTCAACAATGCATTTATAGTAATATTCTTTAATTGCTTCCCTACCATTGCTGTTATTATGATAAAATAATAATACAAACAAAATGTATTTTTCAGACTAACTTCCCACTGTATTTTACCCTTAGATCATTTAGCCTAATTTTACCTCATAATAATATGCAGTTTGCTAAAGTATCCAGTGAATTTGTAGCTGTGACTCTGCATACTTTCATACTGTCATTAAGATTTTGGCAGCAATATAATTTTACTGACTTGTAATCATACAAAATAAGTAAAATACCAATAGAATATATTTTAATAATATAATAGTGTCGATTAAACAAATTTCTTCATCTATTAAGTTTGCTAAAATATGATAATTATTGCATGATAATAAATAACAGTAGTACCGGTTCTTTCTTGTGCAGTAATTTCTATGATTGGACATTTGACTGTAATTCCAGGTAAATTTTGGAACTTAAACTTCTGCAACAACAGACATATCATTAAACATCACATAAAGCCATAATAGATAATCATAATATTGTAAAATTAAAGTATTTTATATGAATATTGGCCGACGTCAGACGTCATCAGCTTTATTTTAAGTTTTATATAAAATGCTTCATCATAATTACTCATACTGTAAAGGAGTAACATTTTTAGTTTTATTCATTCACCCACTCACTTATGCAGTTGTATATCTCTTGTAATACTACATTTGGCAGGTATCAATTTTCAGCATATTTGTCAACTCTATTGAATTAAACAAATATTATATATATTTTCCTGTGGGCCCTCGAGAACAATTGAGATAATGGTGATCTAAAGCCTGAAAGAAAAAATGAATTGGTTAAATTATTTAGCTATAATGGAAAATCCTTCAATTATAACGGATTGCACTATTTACATTTAAATTATCAATCCAATAGGTCTCTTTGTGTAGCCACGTCTTTAAATAGATGGGTACTAAAAACAAACCCATAGAAGCATAGAAAATGATTATTTTTAATGGAAAATTGTTACAATGTTTACCACAACAATGTTAATACTTACAATTAAACTATAATTACTATATATTCCTATGAATTGCACCATTAACTGGAACCATGGAGCGCTTGTCTATATCATTATTAAATCAATACATGGCCTACATTTAATAAAAACTTATTCTTTAACATAAAACTAAATAAGTTTTCATGAATGTAATCAAACAATGATTAAAAATATAACCTATGAAATAATTTGAAGTTGACGTATAAGCCGACTAAATTAAATCTTTCATAACAATATGGTAAGAAACCGAATTGAGCTACCTTTTTGCGAGGACGGATTATAGCGTATTACCAACATGACGACAACAAATAATTACCTGTAAGTAGTCTGTATCCTTTGTATCGTTTACTATACTATCGAGTTAACGTTACGAAGTCAGGTAAATGCAAAAGTAACTCATGGTACGGTGACTATCGAAAACGATATCGTCTGCGTTAACACGTTAGCGACTGTAGTTAACTACAGTGTGCAATCGATGGCAACTCATGGTAGAGGTAAGGATTGTGGAGGCCATCAACGCGATGAATCCGGTGAGATCAAGCCATTATTGTGTTTCTAATTTCGATCCTAACATTAATGACATTGATGTCTGGTGTAATGAAGTTTTCGCGTATTGCTCACTGTTTGAAGGGCGACGCTAACATTTTTGCTTGAGTGAATGGAAGACAAGTGAACAAACATGGTCTAAATTTAAGCATGAATTTAGATCATTTTGCCCTCGCAAAATTGATATGGCAAACATTTAGGACGTGTGTTTTGTCAGGGTCAGGTTAGACCGAGCCCTCATGAAATTGTAGTCTTTCGTAAGTTCGTCAATTTTTGGAACTCGCGTTAGGTACATTTCCGAGCTCATCTGTTACGCACGGGTATAAAATTTGATTGGGGTATAGATTAAGAAAATATTTATCATGAACTTGTTAATCGTTTGTCTCAAGCACCGGCGTTATCTGTGTATTTTCGACCTATCTCTACCCACTAAAGTTCACACAGATACGAGTAGGTTATGGTACAGCATCTATCTGCAACAGCTACCTGATGGTCAGCTTGATGAAACTCGTTATGTAAAGTAAAATGATCTGTTATACTATCGATATAGCGCTTCAGGAGAACAACGTCGTTTACTGTGTATTGTACCTAAGGGTGAAAGACTTAACCTCTTGCGTGTGTTCCACGAAAAACACGATCATATGTGTACAGATAAGACTGTAGACCTGTTTTTATAATACGTTTGGTTTCCTGACATTCATTTTGTTACTGCTGAAATATACCAAGCTATCCGACAAACCGATTATTATTCTCATACTGTTATGAATATGATTTATATTGCCAAATAAGATTACTTGTGTGCTTGATCATGGACGCTATGAAGTGAGACCGCTAGCTGGGTCTTATGGAAAGACTTCGCAAGTTGCTGTGGAATTCATGAAACCATGGCAAGACGAGTGGACACCAGATTGGTGTGCCACTTTCTTCGCAGGTATATACAGGGTGTCTCAGAAACAATGGATAAACCTTTAACTGTTGATAGGTTTCGTCGAGACCTCTCTAATCTCAAATTTTGACTTTAGTAAAAATATCTCGGTTTTCAAGATATTTGATAATTTATGATTTTTTTTAAAAATGCCTCTTTTGGTTGGTTTTTAATGTGCCATTTTTACAAATACGGACTTTTTCTGATTCAGTTTTTTTAGCTTCTAACGGAATAGTTCAGCTATCAATAACAGTGGTTAAAATTGAGCTAGCTAATCACGAAGTGCTTGGAAAAAACAATGTTCCAAAAAAAAATAAACAAGAAATTATTTTTCTTCGTGTTTGGTCAGCTACCATGTAAAAAAAATGTATGACGCTCATCGTGCCCATTATCTTAAAAAAATGCTTAGTTATTCTAGTTTCAAAAAAGGTATGATAACCTATGCTTAATGTATCTCTTAAATTTTATTACTGCTTGAATAGCAAATGGTATGAAATTTTAAAAAGATTTTTTTCGGAATAGTTATTAATTCTTAGTTTGAATAAAGAATTTGAAATAAAACAACATGAAATTTTAATTTTTTATTAAATTTACAATAAATGTTCGAATTGGCGTCCTTGCGCTCTGATACACGCCCTACATCTTTTTATAAAAGAAAGTTATGCGGCGCGCGTAACCAGACGTTTTTATGTGTGCAGCTGCATTTTGTATGCGAGTACGCAACTCTGTTATTGAGGATACTGGCCTCGCGTAGACAAGGTCTTTCAGACATCCCTAATAAAAAAAATCCAAAGGATTTAGATCCGGCGATCTGGGCGGCCATAAAATAGGGCCGAGCCGGCCGGCCTATCCACCTTTGTGGGAAGTGTTGATTTAAATAATTTCTTACTACTATTGCGTAGTGAGCTGGGCACCCATCATTTTGAAGCCACATTCTCCGCCTCACTTCTAAATTGACATCTTCTAGCATGCCGGGTAAATCATTTTGTAAAAAATTAAGGTAAATTTCACTATTCAGTGTAGCTGGAAGTTCATATGGCCCGATCACCTGTCCGTCAATAATCCCAGTCCACAAGTTAACTTTAAATTGAACTTGGGACCGATCTTCCCTCATCAAATGTGGGTTTTCAACTTGCCAGCTATGTAGATTGTGGATGTTGAAATATCCATCTCTCCGGCATGAGGATTCATCCGTCCATAAAATTTTATTGAAAAATTGCGGGTCCTCCCTTATTTTATTTAACATGATTCTGCAGAATGCAATCCTGCGCGGATAGTCAGCAGGCTGTAGAGTTTGGACCCTTTGAATATGGAAAGGGTGCAAAAGGTATTTTTTCAATATGCGATGCACTTTGCTTCTATTAATGCCGGTTCGACGTGCAATTCCACGCACAGAACGTGTTGAATCTTCTTCTATTTCGTCGAGGACTACTACTTCTTCATCGTCGTTTCTTTCTGGTCTTCCTGGCCCTGCACCACCAATGCCTCTTCCTGGAAGCCTCCCTTCGCAGTACGAATTATGTACCCGAGCAAAAACTCGATAGTCCGGGTGACGTGCGTTGGGGTACCTAATACAAAAAATGACGTTATTAAATTTACTAATTCATTTAATTTTAAAATCTAATTAAACACGGCGTGTGACTATTTTTAGAAGGATAACATAATGTAAGACCCATCCTGATACGTTTAACTAAAGTTGCAATAAATGTGTGTGATTTAAAAAAAAATGAGATTGATTGAATTAAAGAGAAAATAAATAATCTTACCTCTCTGCGTACAGACGAGCAGCAGCGTTAGCATTTCCTCGACATTCGCCATAAACGAATGCATGTTTGCATATTCGCGCGACGTGTACTGATGTCTAGGCATGTTCAGTGTTATGTATTGGTTGTCAGTTAGGTTTCACAGCACAAACAATATCCAAATCGTAAAGCTAGCCAAGTCCATATGATCACCAGTTGTCAATAGGTTTCACAGCACAAACAATATCCGAATCGCAAAGCTAGTCAAGTCCAAAATCACAGCAAAATGTCGTTTAAAATCATCGAAGCTCTATCGAATCTCTCGAATACAGAAAACACGCGTGGGTCACAACCGGAGTTCAGAAGGACACTAACAATCGTAACAAAGAACCCAATGATCAGACGCAGGTAAAAAAAGTCCTTCCAGGAAATTCGATAGCAGGTAAGGTTGCAAATGCTTATGACTCATGTGCTGTTAATGATAAGGCTCCTTTTTGATTGCGCATAGTGGATGAGACATGTGGCAGGCAGGGGCCACAAAAAAAAACACGTTTCTCAACTCTGTGACTCGCAAACGAATGTTTACAAATAAGCTTTAAGTGCTTATTAGTGGAAAAAAAACTTTTTTTTTTCAAATTTTCATTTTATTTGCTATTCAACCAGTCAGAAAGTCAAGAAAGCATAAACTTAATACTGGAAAACTAAATTAACCGAATAAAATTAATCCGAAACCTAATTAATCCGACAAACAATCTTTTTAAAATTTTCATACCATTTGCTATTCAAGCAGTAATAAAAATTCAGAGATACATTAAGCATAACTTTATCATACCTTTTTTGAAACTAGAATAACTAAGCATTTTTTTAAGATAATGGGCAGGATGAGCGTCATACATTTTTTTTACATGGTAGCAGACCAAACACGAAGAAAAATAATTTCTTGTTTAATTTTTTTTGGAACATTGTTTTTTCCAAGCACTTCGTGATTAGCTAGCTCAATTTTAACCACTGTTATTGATAGCTGAACTATTCCGTTAGAAGCTAAAAAAACCTGAATCAGAAAAAGTCCGTATTTGTAAAAATGGCACATTAAAAACCAACCAAAAGTGGCATTTTTAAAAAAAATCATAAACTATCAAATATCTTGAAAATCGAGATATTTTTACTAAAGTCAAAATTTGAGATTAGAGAGGTCTCGACGAAACCTATCAACAGTTAAAGGTTTATCCATTGTTTCTGAGACACCCTGTATAACATTTTAAGATTAAAGGTTTAATTGACATGCGAACTTGGATGTGCCTCTGTCATAAAAGTTTCGTTGACAAGCTAACTTGGATGCGCCTCTGTCATAAAAGTTTTGTTGACAAGCTAACTTGGGTGTGCCTCTGTCGTATGAATTTTGTGACATGCTAACTTGGTCGTGCCTCTGTCATGTGAGTTTTCTGACATGCTAACTTGGTCGCGCCTCTGTCATGTGAGTTTTGTGACATGCTAACTTTGGTGTGCCTCTGTCACGTGAGTTTTGTGACATGCTAACTTGGTCGTGCCTCTGTCATGCAAATTTTATAGACACGCTAACTTGCTGTGCCTCTGTCATGCGAGATATTTTATAAAAAACACACTGGTTATAACAATCGTGCCAATGTAATGACATTTGCTTACATATTATTTTTAGTTAAAAACAATTTATTTGCACGCTCTTATGGTTTCGTTTATTTGTATTTTACACTGTGTTTATGTGTTTGTTGTCTTTGCTATATAGTTAATGAGCAAGATAGTGACGACCCTCAGTCAAGTTGTTCCAAAGATCCTGCAACTGCTTGATGGTACCCAGCAAGACGTGGACGTCTTGGAGTCAGGAGAGGCCGTGTTAGCAGTAATAGTAATGGCGTAACATACATTTACGATGACAAACAAATATCATTACCTCCATGGAGTAGGTAGTGCTCTCCATATATCTGCGTTAGTCTATGGTAATGTCAACGGCTATGACAGAGAACCACATTTTCCGTTAGAGCCTGTGTCAACATTTTCATCCGTTTTAATTTTTGTGTAACTTATCTGATTTTGGGATTATTTTGTTAAATATCGACAGATAATTAAATAATTTGTTCAATTTATTATTTATTTTGTTGTTTTACCCAAAAATATAATATTTATTGAACTTAACAATATTGAACTCAGTCAGTAACAGCAATATTATTATTAAGATTATTTTTTTATTTAAAATGCTTGATGAAAATTATTCAAATCTCGCATAGTTTGTTTTCGCATTTGAAAACTCCTTCTTTGTGTTGACATGTAGGCTTTACTGGAAGGTGACTAAGAAAAATAACTGTAAAAAAAGAAACAGAAAATACATTGCGTATTATTACGATTATTTAATGATAATAAGTAAGTAGGTACCTATACGTTGTTTAGAAACACGCTTTAACTTTCTCCTTAAAACGTCGAAGAGTTCCACACTCCAGCTCCATCATCAGATTAGCTCAAAAATACAAAATTATACTATTGTCATCCGAAGTACATAAACATGCATAAGTAGTTAGTTTAATTTCGACAAGACATTTTTATGCACACAAAAAAAAATAATAGGTATACAATTTAAGGCTTAATTTAGATTACATTATAAAAAAAAATATTATTACATTGTAATGATTTTTTTTCATTGTCAATGTTAATTTTTATTATTGTATTGTTAAAATAGTAAAAATAATATTAGTAGTAGTAGCGATAATATTATTTTTTCGTTTCGTTTCATCTCTTATTGTTGTTAACTGTATTATTATGTGTATTTAAATAATGTAAAATCCAGAACAGGCTGTAAGTCTAATTTATTATTGTTTGTATATTAGTTATATAAGTTAGAGCTGTGGATTTTAGTAAATAAAAAATATAAAAATCAAAGTATCAAGACCATGCCATTTATGGCAACATACCGCTACTTTTTAGCTACATTTTGTTTGCAGTTTTTTGGTTGAGCCGTACGTTTCCGCGTCTTGTTTGATACACTGGGCGACGCCAGACACTCCATATTTCAAGTTTTTAATGAAATTATAGGTTAAATATCACAAAACTCAACATAAAACAATAAAAACCTTAACACAACTCCAACGACTTTTGTAGATCTTGACTGCCATTTCAGTTATGAATACTGTGCTCTGATTGGTCGTTATGGATTTTGCCATCTTTGAATTGAATGGTACAGGACAATGCCGGGTTTGTTACAAAATCAAAATTTTAACCAGTGTTTTGTATAGGATATTGCCATGTTTAATTTATAATGTGTTTACCTATATAAACTACATTCACAGATTAATAAAACAGCGTTTTTAGTTCATTTTTGACATTAAGTGGATATTGCCGCCTTTGTTATTATATGACTCACTTGTACGAGATATATGAGTCGTTTTCAAAATATATATACGTCACGAAATCGTCAGTAAATTGTTTTGTTAGGAAATATCAGGAAATTGTAAAAGTAAGGTCGCATTCGGATGAATTTATATTTTAATAAATATATAAATAATATATATTTATTTTCAGACTATAATTTGTTAGGAATATTTTTATAAACTTAACCACTCACATAAGTATGAAGAAAAACAAAAATAAATCATTAGTGTTTTATTAAATAAAAAAGCTGTAACTAGTTAACTAAAAATATTGAAATTAAAAAATTAAAAATATGTTGTGTCTTCGTCGTTGGCTAATACAAACTCCTGTGGTTCTTTTGATATTTGTAGTAATTTAATATGTTTAACAATACAATCTTGTGGTACTATATCAATGTCTCTGGAAACTTTGTACTTTGCAAATTTCAAATTACCTTTCTGACGGATGGTTTTGAAGAAATTAATTTTGTAACGTTTATTAGTATTATCAATCTGTTCAATTATACCGATATAATATTTCCAGTTTTTGTTATGTAATATCTGATTAATACAGTATTATTTATTTCCCACTAGTTTGTTTCGCATTTTTCGTCCTGAAAGTTACCTTGATTTCCATTGTCAGGTTCAGTTTCAACTTCTTCTACGGGTATTATTTGTATATTGCCTGTTTTTTCATTTAATATCATTCGTACTGCTACTTGAGTCAATATTTTCACCGATGGTTTAGCTACTTGGCATGAGTTACTATTGCTAGTGCTTGCACAAGGAGGTGAGTTCTCTTTTTGGTTTATTAGATCTATCATCATCTCATCATCATCAGCCATTTCCGTTTCTTCGTCGACGTTTATCTTCACCTTTAGTTTCCTTTATGTCTGTTTCTATTTTTAGGTTCACTGCTTCACTTGCCATCAACTGTGTATCCCCATCTAGATTTTCTTTTACAACCGTTTTTCTTTTCATAATTCTTGCGTCACTTGTTTTCACACCTAGCTCTTTTGTATGACTGTCTATCGATTGGGTATCGTACATTTGCCCTTCATTTGAATCTAGTTTTTCTTCTTTTCTTGTTTTCGTCAGATCATTATCTAAAATTTTATCGAATTTATTAATGGTATTTATTTCTAGGTCATTCTCTTCAATAATAAAAGCTTCAATGTACTCAGTTTTCATTTCTTCAATGTTCTCAACACTCTCTGCATTGATTTCAAGTTCTTCTATATCGAGTATCTCTTCATGCATAGTATCTTCTTCATAGTAAGTACTATCGTCTGAATCTGCGTAGGGAATCTCATCACTATTATAATCATCGCTATCAGAAGACAGTTTTGACTTAGATCTTTTATTGTTCATGTGTTTTAAAGTTTTTTTGGGTTTCCTTTTTTTAAATTTCTCGCTTTTATTTTGTGTTTCCTCTGTTTTATGGGTTGATGTTAAGTCATGTGTTTTTGGTTCATAACATGCACAATAGCCCTTCTTTGGGCCACAAAAAAAACTCAAGTCTCGATATAAGACAGAACCTAGTTTAGCAGTTGTGATAATCTGATGGATTCTCATTGTACCTGGCAACGCAATCAACTCATCGGGGATTTTTTGTTGCATTTCTCTTATTTCTGCCTCTGATATAAAAAAAGTTTTCACCTTTTTTTCTGATTTCTTCAACATCTTGAAAGCGATGGTTGCATTAGGAATGTCTGTTCCACGAGATACAAAATCATCCAAAGTTCTTTTTACAGCCCCACCCACCCCATCTGCCGCCCCTTTTCCATGGGATGCTTCGAAATAGGACCAGGAAGCATAATCCAAAGTGCTCTCTTCAACATTTTTACTAAAAAGATAAAAGTTCTTTTTCTGTTTGTATTGTGTGGCAGGGCCATCAGAATACATGTGTATAACTCTTAATGAAGGAAGCATTTGTTTTGCATACTTGAAAACTGGTGAAAGGTGAGCCCAATTCGCTCCAGGGTCGTGGTCACAACATGGAGATACAGAACAGAACGATGTTGGATTGATGTTCTTACTATAAATTACTCCCGTATGGAGAGAAATTTGTTCTCTATTTCCACCGAAATGAACGGATTGTATTTCTTCATGTAATTTGCCGGCATAATTTTCTGAGAAGTCACAAATAATTACTACTTCATCCTCGGATAGGTTCCGTATGCAGTTTCGTAGAGCCTTATGCTGATGACCAATATTGTAATAATGAGTCTTGAAAACTTTTAATTCTTTGTTAAATTCTTGAATTAGCTCGCCAATGGTACTACTTTTAATATTCTTTACGATTTTCTTGGTAGTCATGGGTTTTCTTTCACCAGTTTTTAAAATCTTTACATACTCATGCTTCTTCAACCCCCACTTAAGCCAAGTGATATTGATGTTATAGGTATGATCTTCAACTGAAACAGACTTTGACATACAAGATGTGCATGTATTATACATGCATTGTTTAGACTCTGTGTTGCAAGAGACTTCCGTGACTAAATCGGTCACTTCACTACTAGGTATTATTTTCAAAGCTTTAAGCTTTTCGGCCTTCAGAATCAAATTGCTGTGTTTAACACAAGCACAAGTTTCGCGATCGTTCAGAGTAGGATTTACTACGTAAAACGGTCTATATCTAGTAAATGTAGTGTAAGAGTCTTTTCCACTTTCCGATTTATATTTCGTGTGTAGATTTTTCATGGAATCTAAAAGAAACCGTTTCTGTTTTTTATCTTTTTTTAGTGTTTTATATTCTTTTCGGCCTGCTGTGGCACGGCTGACGTCAGCGCGTAAAAAGAACTCTTTAGTTTTTATAATATTTTCTTTTTCTTTGGCCTCTTTCACTGTATCATCATTTCTAATTCGTCCCTTTAATCCTAAAGTTGATGTTAGTTTGGTAGTGAAACTATATTTCTTTACAATATCGTTGTTAACCACCTTTTTGAGCACCCTTTTTTCAATGTTTTAAGGATTCTGAAAGAACATTTAATTCGAAAACTTTTCGCTTAACTTTTTCTTTATCTTCTCCTACAACAATCCCTTCGACAAAACTGCTTTCTTTTGACATTGGAGTTGCTTTTTCTAATTCGTTTTCTTCAGGAAGATTGTTTTGTACAGGCTGGTTATCTGTGGCTTTGGTTTGATTTTGGTTTCCCGCTTTGAGTTGTTCAATACATATTTTGCTTCGATAAAGGCGTTTTTTCATAACGACCATTCTTTTCATCATTTTGCTAACCGTCTCTTTAAGTTTCTGATTTTCCTGTTTCAGTTTAGTATTTTCTGCTTTCAAGTATAGTGCTCGTTTAGCTGCGTAAATTTCTCTTGGTCGTCTTATGTCTTCTTCCTTTTTTTGCTTTTCTGCTTGCATTTTCTTTTCTTTTCTTCTATCATTAGCTCCTTTCCATTTTTGTCTTCGAGCTTCTTTTTCACTGTCAATAAGATCTGATATTTTTCTTTGTTTTTGTTTAACTTTCTCCAGGTGTTTTTTTCTTTTTTCTTCAAATTTTTCAAGGTTTTGTTCTTTAAGTCTTTCAATGTATTTTTTTGCCGTTCGGCACCGGTCATCGGCATTCTGAAACTAAAAATTGCTGTTGTATATCTTTTGAACAACACTAAAATAAAAAACAAAGGTAAGTAAGTGTAGGTGGGAAAACGAGAAACACTAAATGCAAAAGTTTATTTAGTATTATATAGTAGGTACTTTTTTCTTAGACAATGGCCAATTTAGTATTTTTTGCTACACGAAAAGTCTAATATTTAATAGTGAAAATAAAGTAAATCAAAACTCACTCGGTTCAAAATCAATTCACTATTAAGAACCTACTTTTTACAATGACAAGAGTTTCGTAATATGCGATATCTACGCGGGCGAAGCCGCGGGCATTAGCTAGTCGTTACATACAGCACTAATTATACTTTACCTTCATACTTTACACATGAGACCACAGCTTTACCGGCTACAATTTACTGACGTCAATAAATGTCAGGAAATTGTTCGTCAGTAAACATGTAAAACATAACCTAAAAATTATTTTTACACAAAACAAATCATATTTACTAGTAGATTGAAAGCGTAATCTATTAATCTTTTTATAGTTTAGGTATATTAGGTACAATTGCGGTTGATGAATCCTTAAAAAATACTTACTTTTGTTGAGAAGATCGCGTCAGGAAACAGGTAATTTATTATTTTCACAAACGTATCACTGATGTTATGCCGTGTCTCAATGACAAAAAAATGGCGGCGTGTCATTGTGTTGTTTCTCTTCGTGACATGACCAGTGTTGCCAGTTATTAAAGTTAGATTTCTACTCTTCGTGATACAAAAAGTTAGTTAATTATGTCAATAAATGTCAATTATGTCAAGAAAATGTTTCGATAGTTAGGGACATTTTTTAAAATGTTGATTTTTAGTTTATTTAACGTCAATATATTATACTTTATCTAATTGACATAACATTTAAACATTGCTATATATTTAGAGTACAAAAAACTAGTAAGTTTCATACAAAAATTCTGATTTAAAAATATGTTTCCGATGTCGTCCAAATAGGGGACAAAAAAAATGTATGGTGATTTTTTGTAACTATATCTTCACATTCAACTTATGCGAAGACTTTTATCGCAATTCATTGATTTTTATTAAGAATAATATGCAAATATGTTTAGAATAGTCTGTGAAATGTGAAAAATGTTTTATTTTAGTCGGAACCATATTTTTTTAAAGATTCTTTACGAGGACAAACATTAAGGAGTATAGTACATATAATTTGAAAACGAGTCATATACTGAATGTATGTATGAGATTTTTGGCATCCCTGGTACGAGAAAATATGTCCGGCAACTGGCAGCCCTGGCTTGGGGTATTGTGTTATGTGGTCTGTGGTCGGCAGTCTGATACGATCTCAGATTAACTAAACCAATGGATTCGCAATGTTATTATATGTCTCAAATAAAGGACATGTCCACTTTTTGTATGGAACGTGGAATTTTATTCTGAACCTTTTTTAACCAGTTTAAAAATTTATGACGGAAATAGAACTTTATGAGAAGGATGTTTATCCATGAATATTAAAAATATTAAGGCCTGCATTTAGGAGAAAAAAAATTAAAAATGTTTTTTTTTATTGTTTCTTTAGCAGGGCCACATTTAGTTTTTTTTTACTGGCAATTAAAAGGATGTCATTGTCAATATGTCAATGCCACTGTAGCTGTCGTTTTGACTTTTGTTTATTGTTTGTGTCTCAGATTAATAACGACTAGATTCCACGATTATCTGACAGGAAGCGTTAGAGAGGGACGTAACATATAAAATCACAGGTGAAAAACAAGGACGAACGAATGATTTTTTGTCCCCGTCGGCGTGGCCGAGAATGAACGTGTTTGCCCTAACTGTAAAGTGACGTTTTGGCAAATACATAGGCGCGTTCAGAACCTACGCTCGAGTGCACTCCGAGTGCACTCTGACAGCAACCAACCCGTTCAGAGCCTCCGGGTAAAAAACGCTCTAACAGGCGGTTTGTACACTCTGTGCCCGTTCAGAAGCTTCGAGTGATGCAACCAAACAACCAACTCGAGCGTAGGGTAAAAAACACTCTGACAGATTTTATGTCAATGTCGATGTCAAAAATACGCTAATTATTTATTATTTTATTAAATAACACTACTTTGAACTCTTTTAAGCCTAATACTAGGGAAATATAGTGATTTCTATGTGTTGTAATTATTTTTAAGCAGAAAAATTGATATTTACTGTTAATTTCATAGTAAGGATTAGTAATATTTTGCCCTTTGCTTGATCTTGATCGGCAAGATACAAACTAAAAAAAAAGATAGCAACCGACCCGTTCTGAACCTCGGAGCGAGTGTGAAAAACACTCTCGGTTGCATTACTCTGACCCTCGGAACGCAACTCATTTTGTTCGTTTGTGGTTTTAGAGGTTTTATGCTGTTAATTAGTGACTTTTTGATTGAAATATAAACAAGTGCGAAGAAGGAAGTAATAACAAGTGACATCATCATGGTTAATTGTAGTGTGTTAGGCTGTAAGAGCCGCACTCAACGAAACGATAGTGGAATTACATTTCATTCGTAAGTAGCTATAATTTTAGTTTTTTCACTTAAATTCTACATATAAATAGACAATTGTTCTGCTTAGATGTGTTTTCTGCTAAAATAACATATTATAAATACGTGTTTCAGTGATTTACATTAAAGATAACCTTAATATTTGAAAAATTGATGTGACCATGTTGCGATTTCTAATTACCCAATTAACACACATTCATCTTAGCAGATTCGCTTTTAACTGCATGCTTTTAAGGGAATGTAGATACAAATTTAATGATATCTAGTATTGCGGTCGTTACTGTTGATATTATCATCGCCAAATATATGTAATGTTCATGTTGTTAATATTTGTTACTAGCTTTTACCCGCGATTTCGTGCGTGTATAATTTCGATATTTTTGTACGTATTTTGAACTCCTATTTCTTCCCTTGTAGGATTATTCAGTGTTTAACCCCTAGGCCAACTAAAAAATCCTTCCTTAGTGCTCGTCTCAGTTACCTAAACAATATTGTATCGGTTTCTAGTTCTAACGGTTTATGTTGTATTTACAGCTATTAGTTATTATAAATATATTTCGTATTTTTAATAGATGTATGACACTTACAGCTTAATAAACGACTTAAATATTTTTATTTTAGATTTCCGTCTGATGAAGCCTCGAGACAGGTATGGGTGTGTGCGACTGGGAGACATAGTTGGCAACCAACAAAGTATTCCAAGCTTTGTTCCGTACATTTTGATGATAAAGACTTCATTCTTAAACCAAAAACAACATACTTAAAACAATATTCGGTTCCAAAAAAACATATACATGTAAGTATCTCATAATAACTATAACTACCTATTTAGTATTTAGTGTAAAATGGCTTATTCTACATACAATTTTCATTTTCTACTTACAGTATGTATGTATGTCTATATTATTCTTTGGCTAGTCCTATACTACAGTCCAAACGTCTGGACGGTTTTTGACACAAGAGGTTGACATAGACTATAATTTTCTATTCAATATTGAACTTTTTGTTTCAGGCATCATCCAGTAAAACTGATGATAATCTTAAGGAGTCAGATCAAATTAAAGCACCATCAAGTTTAAATCCCGAGACAGTTTTAATAAACAAAGAAAATATCGCACCATCACACAATACTATGGTAAGGTAGTATGTCATTCAACTGATGAAACTTGGATTACTATAATTTTCTATTCAATATTGAACTTTTTATTTCAGGCATCATCCAGTAAAACTGATGATAATCTTAAGGAGTTAGATCAAATTAAACCACCATCAAGTTTAAATTCCGAGACAGTTTTAATGGAAGTAGAAAATATTGCGCCGTCATACAAAGTTATGGTGAGATAATTTTATGTAATCCCTGCTAATATTATAAATGCGAAAATGTGTACGTTGTCTGTCTGTATTTTCCACTTTCACGTCAAAACGGCTGAACCGATTTTAATGAAATTTGGTATGGAGATACTTCGAGACCCTGGGAAAGACATAGGCTACTTTTTACCGCGGGAATAAGTCTCATTCAAAAATCACTTTAGCATGCAGACGAAGTTGCGGGTACCAGCTAGTTTGCCTATAAATGTTATTATTGGGCGAGCACTGCCAAAACAATTGATATATTATATCTATCATCTTAGTTTGTTCCCGGTTACATCCGCATCTAAGATGCTTCGGGGCTTGAAGTGCGGGACCGGAGGCCAGCCCGGGGGCCGGGATAAATCCCTACTAATGTTATAAATACGTAAATGTTTGTTTGTTTGTCAGTCTGTTGTATGTTCCACTTTCACGTCAAAACGGCTGAACCGATTTTAATGAAATTCGGCATAAAGATAGTTCGAGACCCTGGGAAGGACATAGGCTACTTTTAATCGCAGGAATAAGTCTCATTCCCATGGGAAAATCACTTTAGCACTCAGACGAAGTCGCGGGTACCAGCTAGTGTAATTAATAATAAACAGATTTTTAGATTAGCTTGAATTTCTATGTGCGCCTATTCTATATTGAATGTCGAGTTGTCGACCTCTGTGGCTCGGCGGTACCAGCAAGTGCCTTTGAATCTCCGAGTCCCAGGTTCGATCCCCGGTCAGGTCAAGATGGAAAATGATCTTTTTCAGATAAGCCTGAGTCCATATAGTATCGTTGAGTTATCCCACGACACAAGTTAACAACTTACTGTGGAGCTAGCTCAATCTATGTGAGTTGTCCCTATACATTTATTTATTGAACACTTTTTATTTCAGGCTTCTTCTAGTAAAAATTATGATTTGCCCGAGGCGTCGAATAAACCACGCACACCCATGAAAGAAAGAAAATTGAAGAAGCAATTAGAAAAGGAGAAACTTAAATCAGCTATAAAGCTTAAAAAAATACGAGCATTGCGTGAATCAAAACGCAAGTTATTGAAAAAAACGGCACGTCTTGAAAACATTATAGCTGATTTAAGACTCGAAATGCAAATGAAGACGGAAGATTTAGACTTATTGTCAAATATAGACGTTGAAAATGTCGATTTTTTAAAAAGATATATTATGAAAGAAAAGTCTCGAAAATATTCTGCTTCTTTAAGAAAATTTGCACTAAGTTTGCATTATCTAAGCCCTAAGGCATATTTGTTTGTACGCAAACAGTTTGATACATGTTTGCCTCACCCAAAAACTTTGTACACGTGGTACAGACAAATTAACTGTGAACCAGGTTTTACCAGCGAATCTTTAGACGCCATCAATTTAATGGTAAAAAAGTCGTCCGAAAAAATATTAGTTAGTATTAGTCTGGATGAAATGTCAATTCGACAACATTTACAGTGGGATGGGAAAAAGACTGTAGGTTACGTCAATATAGGACAAAATATGGACACGGATAATTTACCTTTGGCGAAAGACGCTCTAGTTTTCATGGCTACTGCATTGAACGCATCTTGGAAGATACCTGTAGGATATTTTTTAACCAATGGTGTAAACGGTGAGCAACGCAGCGCTCTTTTAAAAAATTGTATTTGCTTGATGGTGGAATGTGGAGTGAAAGTAGTATCCGTCACTTTCGATGGGTGCCCGGCAAATTTTGCGATGGCAAAAAATTTGGGCGCTAAGTTCGATGATGTAAATGACATTGATCCAAAGATTAACATTGACGGCCAAAACTTAGTTATAGTACCCGATGCTTGTCATATGCTTAAGTTAGTTAGGAATACTTTGGCAGACAAAAAATATATTATGAATAGTAAAAATCAAATAATTTCTTGGGATTATCTTGATCAATTGAATAATTTACAACAAAATGAAGGATTACACTTAGCTAATAAACTAAGGAACGCTCATATTAACTTTAAAAAACAAATAATGAAAGTCCGTCTTGCTGTACAAACCTTAAGTAAATCAGTCGCTGATGCTCTTTTATGTTGTAAAGATGATTTAGGTATAGAAAGCTTTGCAATGGCCGACGCAACTATTGAGTTTATCATGCACTTCAACGATATTTTTGACATTCTTAATAGCAGGAAGCTGTTTTCCTATGGGTTTAAAAAACCTATATCGAGAGATAATTTTTTTGAAATTGAAAGAAGATTAAAAGAATTTGAAAATTTTGTCAGGGCTCTCAAATTTCCCGAAGGATGTAATGTCTTAAAGTCAGGTAGGAAAACTGGTTTCTTAGGATTTTTAATTTGTGTGAAAGCAATAAAGATAATTTATGAGGAATATATAAATTCGGATAATAGTATCCTTCACTACTTATGCACTTTTAAATTGAGCCAAGACCACTTGGAACTATTTTTTAGTGCAATAAGATCGAAAGGTGGGTTTAATAATAACCCGACCGCGATGCAGTTTGTATCAGTTTATTAATTCATGGTGAGTTAAAAAATGTATGTACGGGAAATTGTACACCTTTAGAAAATATTAATATTTTGAATTGTAACAGTACAACAGTTTGTAAAGAGATAAGTAACAGAAAACATCGTTTACTCGCTATGACTGTAAACGATGCAGAAAATGATTTGATTGATTTGCCCGATAGTCACGATTATGTAGCTAATTGTGAGTTGACCGAATTTTCTAAGGAAGCTACTATCTATATTGCTGGGTATATTACAAGGAATATGAAAATGCTCATAAAATGTGAAGAGTGCTTAGGAGCCATTGTTTCTGATGAAAAGTTTCCTAGTCTAATATATCGGAAAGATGTCGGTGGATTACATTATCCGTCAAAAGACGTGATAAAAATATGTTTATTTGCAGAAAAATCTCTAAGACAGATTATTAATATACATGGCAATTCATATTTTGCAAATAAAAATAGTATGCCCAAAATGATTTGTGCTATTTTAGCTAAGTTTATTAAAACAAATATTTTTGATAATTTGAGTAAGCATATAAATGATCAAGATCCGCTAGATAATCATATCTATTTATTAATTAAAGCAATTGGTTTAAGATATCTGGAAGTTAGAATTCATTACATAATGAACACATTGTCGCAAAGAGAAGAAAAAATAAGGAATATGCATAATAAGTTGGTACTTTTTAAGGGGCAATAACTTTTGCCTTACTATGAGTATGTCAATACAGGTAAAATAGGAACGATACTGAAAGGCGTCATATATAAGGTACCTAGAGGCTAAAGAAATGCTTTGGTAGAAAATTTAAGAAAATTGACACGCTAGTTTATTTTTTATTTGTCATACAATATTATTATTTATTTTATGAAATCCTCCTTTTCGTTATTTAAGTAATAATGATAGTTTTATAGGCGCTGTCCCTCTTGCCATCTTTATTGCAATAAATGAATTTTCATAAAAAATAATTATTTTGTATGAAAAAGTGAAATTAAATTTAGAGTGTCAATTTACTTAAATTTTCTTCTAAAGCATTTATTTGACTCTAAGTACAGTAAGCTCCCATTCAAGCTTTACATTTGCACTACGAAAACCGCCACTATTACGAGCGACATAAGAACGGTCCAAAGGTCAAACAGTATAGCTTGATAAGGAGCTTACTGTACCTACCCTTAAAATATTTGCGCTCAATTTAAATGGACCTTATATAAGAATAATTAATATTATAATTATAAGAATAATTAATATTATACATATACCATCAAAACTGATTTTGTTTCATTTAAACCTTGTTACATCGCCCTAATTTAAAACTATGTTTTAAGCTATAAAATTACATAGTCAATCATAATTCGAAATGACATGGTTAGTTTGTTACCTGCCAGCTGAATTTAGTTTTACATGAGAATAAAAATTACCCTATTTTGCTGGTAAAAATTAAAAGTTGGCAACTTTGTAATTTATTACTGCTGTCTCTTGTGCAGCCACGGCATCGCACTGTCTAGAGGTAGATAGTCTAAGGTTTGTGTGTATGTGTGTAACCTTCCTTCCTTTCACAAAATAGTATCTTTTATTTTCTACAGCTATGCTCAGGTTGCTAACTGGACTAAGTTTTCTCGTAATTTGAACGTACGAAGTAACCAGACCCAAGAATTGAACAACAAAATGTTATACTTCCAGGTTACAGTCGCACTCCTGATACAACTTCTCATTTTTTTTGTACCAGAGTGCTATAATTTGGAATGTCGAATGGTACCATTATATTTAAGAAAGAAGATCTTCGGGGATTGTAAAATATTCGTAAAGTAATGCCAGAGTCTGTGAAAATCACATGAGTCAATATGATTTTGCATTTTTACGGTAATATAAGTTCACTGTATTGTTTACACCAAATAATTCATGCTTGACTTACTAACAATAAAATCAAAGAACAGAAACTAATTGAATTTGAAAATATAGAAAATTCCACTGATATAGTATGTAAATACTGGACAGGTTTAACAGTCACACAATTTGTTTTATTGTTCTCTTGCTTAACTCAATTAGGTGAGGTTTTTTCAAAGCCTAAAAAGGCCTTAGGTTTATATTAAGTCAGACTATGGGCTAAGGAATCCCTTTGCAGAATTGCTTCTCGGGTATACATTTCAAAAACTCATGTTTACTTATATAAAAAAGTGTTATTGCTTCAAAAATCAATATGCACCTTTACATTTAGGTATAGCCCATATAAGCAGGGAAAACCTGCCCAGTAGAAATCTAACTATACGTTATACTCTTTGGGTCTGATTCAAACAATTCCATTGTTTTATTAGAGGTTACTAAAATTGTACTTACAAAAGTCCTCTAATTACCTAATTCAAAAGAAATCTTATAACTTACACTGCTAGCTGCAGTAAGCGACCAACCAACCTGGTGGTCAATCTATTTTAAATAGGGCATTAGAAGCCATCTTTGTTCATATTGATGCTTAAATTCCACACTTGAATGTTCCCCAGAATGAAAATATTCAATTTAATTTTAATCAGTCTTGGAACATATTAAATTAAGCAAGCTAAGTCATATTTTGGAGAACATATTCAAGAAAATGATCTATCACATGAGACTGCTGATAAGAGGAAAAATCAAATCAAATCCATGAATTTAGGATGGGCTCCGCACCAAACTCATATAACACCACTGGCTCAATTTTGAAATGACGTACTAATGAGGGAAGATGTTGAAATGGAATAAATAAAAATTACATAATTTCTGGGTTTTATTTCATACCGGCAACCAGTTTCTATATTACAACTCTTTCACATAGTTTCCACCATTATAATTATTCAACACTTCATATTACATATTTAGTACCCATGATAAAATCGAGGGTATGTAGTCATATAGAAGTAAATATTTACACTTTGAATTAGCATTATAGTAATCTTAGAGAATTTTGCACTTAGTTCATTATAATGACTTCATTAATTAGCATTTGTTTTGTAAAAAATCTTTTGTTATTGAAATAGTAAAACTGTAGCATTCTTAAGAACAGACCAGTATATTTTATTTATGTTGATATTTCATTACTGTGAGGTAGGTGCTTATCCTAAGAGTAGGCAGAGTAAAACAGGTATCACACACTAGACACTACAGCCAGGGGCTCATCCTAACAAATGCTGCACAAACACACTGCTACAAAGTAAAGTATAGAAGTCATCTGCCACCAACCAATGCATTTATTGTGCTAGATTTCATTTTAATAGCATGGACCTATTGATTACATGTATCATTTTTTTGGTCAGAGTCAGAGATGCTTGTTTGTTACCAGCAGTGACCTGCAATGCTGCTAATTTGCAACCCAATTCAATATGTGGTCACCTGGGGGTTTATTGTCGAAGGAAAAATCTATAACGTCTGCGCTGCCTTTAATTTGACAGTCATTGCGGCAACAACACAAGATTGTGCACTTCTTAATAAAAAGTATTGTGATGTATTGTGATTGCGTAAATTATAAGCGATCACGATCACAAAATTAAACGAGGCTTGACGCTGTCACTTCTGCAAGAGAAGGCAAAGGGAGCTAAGTTCATACAGCCATGTTTTTCGTAAATCTTGATAAAACATTAAAAATGTAATTTATGTGAATTTTAGTCAGAAAGTCACTCACTATCACATCGTTTGTGCGCTTTTGTTACTTATTTATTCGTTTGTGACACGTTTCAGTAACTTGTCATTGGTTTCCATACAAAAATCGCTTTGTTTTACATACTATGAAAGTCAATCATAAAATTGCTGTTTTTTTGAATTTGCAGGCCTAAAAAAACCTAAATTTTATTCTAAACCCTAGATTTTTGAGTACTCTTTACAATAATACCTGAAACATGTTGGTTAATAAATAATTATATTCTTAGCCCAAAAGTGGACATGTCCTTTGCGTCCAGTTCAGTCCGCCATTACAAAGCACCGTGTTTGTTGTTGTGCTAAAATATCAGTCGGTGAGCATTATTTGTGAGTGCATTTTACAGTTATACGTTTTTTATTGATTTTTTTAATGAATTCTATAAAGAAAAACAAAAAGTGTGGAATCTTGGATGCGACGTCTCTAGTTTTTTTCCGCCATCTTAGAGCACCAACCCAAATGCTGGCACGCTTTTTTCGTAGGTATTTCATGTCTATTGGTATCTATTGTCTAAGGATACGATACGTAGCACAGAGTACTTTAAGTATCTCAGAACCATGAAGCAAATATAAAGAGGAGATGTTATAAGCACCTAGGTCCAGCTCCTATCACCAGAGTCCTGACGTCACGCATTTTTAGTTTTAGCTACTTAACGCCAGAGGCGCTGACATCAGTCGATCTTTTTATCTGTCGGATTAGTACGTCGTACGCTCTTCTTTTATTTTAGTTTTAAATTACCTAAATACAAAATGAAATGTTGTATTCTATCGTGCAAAAGTTACACAGACGACAGAAACAAAGTGAACGAAAAAAAAATCTCTTTCCATTTGTAAGTACATTAAACAAGCATTATTAATTTATTACTTGACGTATTGCTTCTAGAATGTTCGACGCCACATGGACGCTTCTGTCAATATCCCGATAAAGCACAAAAGGCCCTCTAGTGGCGAGTAAAAATACTAACGAAAACGGCGAAAACAAAACACGTGAATTAATATAAGCAGTTTTAACGATTTTTATTTTTAGATTATATTGACACAGCACCTAATAAATTATCTTTCTCCTACGAATGTATCTTTTAACATAATTATCTTTCTCCTACGAATGTATATTTTACTGCCACCTAGTAATGTATAGCGGAACTTTTATGTTAACGTCAATAATGCTGGCATTTTAGTCTGTACTAGCACTGCTGCCACCTAGTAATGTATAGCGGAACTTTTATGTTAACGTCAATAATGCTGGCATTTTAGTCTGTACTAGCACTGCTGCCACCTAGTAATGTATAGCGGAACTTTTATGTTAACGTCAATAATGCTGGCATTTTAGTAATCCTACTCGCTACAAGGTGACAGTGGCGTCGCGCACCCTCCCCCCGCACCCCGATTTCCGGCTTCACTTGATTTCATACGGAAAACGCGATAGGGCACCTCCTCTTTGTATTTGCTTCATGCTCAGAACAATCACTACAGCATAGAAGGAAGATTAAAACAAGAATTAATTGTGTGCTATTTGTCTCTTTCTAACATACGGCACAAAACTGTGTAAATGTAAGAGATGAGTAATAAGTGTCTTTTGGCATATCACAAGGTGGTCACTAGATGAATTGATTGAATTGTCATTTTGGTTAAAAATTAAAATTGGTTAAAAATATATAACACGGCTAAATTCTATAGTACCTTGTATCGAAGATAGACCATCCGAGTTTGAACTATTTGAATTGTTCGTATAATATTTGTTTGTGCGTCCCGTGGCTAGTAATATTTTGATGATATTTTATTAATATTTAAGTGATTAGAAAGCAAGAACTTTTTAGGTATTTACAAATAGTCTGCCTTTGTGCACTCCGTAACACAATGTCTTGTGTAGTTTGGGGCTGCAAGTCTCATTCGCGAAAGGAAAATAATCAAAATATATTGACCTTAAATTGGCATGTTTTCTCATATTGTTACTTGAATGTGAGCTAATAAGTACACCTATATACATATGAAATATCGCTGAATCATTTTGTAGAAAAACAATACGTAATATTAACTTCACTTTTATGTTTTAGCGATTTTTAGAAAATTACTTTGAGGTTTTCTTGATCATGCGTAGTGTTGTAAAATTTTGTCGATATTTTTATTTTACAGATTTCCTAAAGACAATGTATAAAAAACATATGGATAAAGTGTATTGTCAGACGAAATTGGAGTCCAAGAAAGCATAGTCAAATTTGTTCCAGATATTTTCTACCAGATTAATTTTGTATGTACTTAGTAGTAAAACTATGAAATGGAGACGTCATGACGTAAGTCAAGTTATTTAATGAAAGGAAATCTTTAAACTAAAATATTATTTATGAAAATAAAAACGTATTTAATTTCTTAACTATTTCTTTAAGGAATCCTTGACACGGATGCCAAGAACAACCAGTTCAGATGATTTTTTTCTAAGAATTAAAATATTAGATCAAGATAAGAAAAATATCAAAACGCCGCCTTCGGAAAATTTACATTCTAACTAAGCCCGGCCGCGGCGGGGCGGGGGTCACCTAACCGCATCGTGTGTATGCGATTAGGGGGCACCTATTCACGTCTGGCTGTCCGTCAGCGTGTCTGACGAATGGCCTTAGGGGAGAGCGCAGGGTCGTGTAGATCCCTAAGGCAAGGCTGGTGGACTATCCTTCTCGAGGTTGTCGCCCGTTTTTGGTCTAAAGCCTTCTGCTATAGACATAACCAAAACCTCCAGCCGCCCCCCCTTCCAACCTCAACCCGTGTCATATCCTAACCCATATCCTAATTCCTTTCCCTATTCCTATATCCCACCTACTCCGACGTTGTAAAGTGGAAGTCGAAAAAAAATGAGCGCGAATAAAAGAGACAGTAGACTACCCCAGGAGGGTACCAGAAATG
The DNA here is from genome assembly GCA_963935595.1 of Schoenobius gigantellus. Classification (NCBI taxonomy): domain Eukaryota; kingdom Metazoa; phylum Arthropoda; class Insecta; order Lepidoptera; family Crambidae; genus Schoenobius; species Schoenobius gigantellus. The sequence continues at coordinate 21,294,386 of OZ012553.1, read as the reverse complement.
GAGAGTCCCTCCCTGAGCTCGGCCCAGCCCCAGTGGCTGGGACGAGCTCTTTTCGCGTCTATCTATCACCTATGAAGGGGGTGCCTATGGCATCTCCGAACAGGGCTTGCCGAAAGGTGGGTCCAAGGAGTCACAGGGCTCGCCGCAAGGTGGGTCAAAGGAGCCTCAGCGCTTAATCGTAGGAGGGAGGTCCGACGTTCCTTGCAGTGCGCCGGGCCCCGGGGAGAGGTCTTCTGAGGGGAACCGTATGGGCTCCACAGAGTCCTCTCTCCAGAGGGGCCCGGCGCTTGTGGGGAAGACAGGGCTTCCTACAATAACAAATTTAGGGACCGGGCTCCAGGAACCTGAGAAATCAGGAATCGGGTCTGGTTTACTTACGACCTACTCTGCGATGGTGGGGGGGGGGGGGGGCGGCTGATGGGAACAATACGGGCTCATCGGCCGGGCCCTCTGGCCCACTTGCTATTGCGGGGACAGAGGCTAGTAGGAAAAAGAGAAGGAACAAGTGCGGGTCTGCGAAACAGCGGGCTAGACTTGTGAAACAACAGGCACAGGAAGGGCAGCCTGTAGCTGGCGCTGCGCTTAAGCGCGGTAGGGAGGCTCTCAGCGATGACTCGCGGGCCGGCGGTCAGGGAGTACCGAAAAGGGCCAAAACACTTGGTTATGGTACGTATCGGGATGCTCTCGAGGCCGTCAGGCTGGCAGTCATCCCTGAGGATTATCCCAACACTTACTTCGTAGAGGGAGATCAGGGGAGGCTATTGGAGATCGTTACAGAGAAATTCATGGCCTCTGATGATCCCCCTCCACGATGTATAATAGGCCAAACGGTAACAGCAGGGGTCGTCTTTGTAGATTGTAAAAATAAACAATCGGCAGAGTGGCTCCTAGCAAACGTCCCAGGGATGTGTGTAGGGGATACCAGGGTGAAGGTGGTCGATGCTGCGGCTGTTCCAAAGCCAATTAAAATGGCCTGGAAGAGCCGCAATATGAGGCTACTTGACACCAAACAGCCCTGCTTGGCACTTCAGCGGTACAACCCGTCACTGAGGACGACCGACTGGAAGGTGGTCGACACCAAGGTGGAGGGCAGCCGAATACGTCGGATCGTCCTCATGGACGGGGGGTCCGCTGAGGTTATCAAGAAGGCGGAGTATGTCCTGGAGGGCTGTTTCGAGCTATGTTCATTCAAACTGCTCGCGGAAGCACCGGGCGATGAGGGCGGACATGGCCGAAGCGGTCCGGGGATAGATGAGGCTGTGGCTGGTCCTAGCGGTGAGGCTGTGGCTGGACCTAGCGCTGGGGCTGTGGCTGGCCCTAGCGATGAGGCTGGTGGCAGAGAAGCAAAGGCTGAGGCGGGATTGTTGGGCGAGACGGAGCGGGATGGAGAGGGCGACATGATGAGTCTGCCCCTGTCGCAACAGTCGGCGGGGACGGACGACATCATGGCTGATCTGAACCAACTCTGCTTCGGGTCGCCTAAACATCAAACGCCTTAGCTTCAGTTACAACTGATGAACCCATCATACCACCAAGATGGAGGGACTTAGGTGCGTACAAATCAATTTACACCACAGTAGGGCTGCGACTGCCATTATGGCTAAGCAGCTTAAGGAAAATAAATATGACATAGCCTTTATACAGGAACCTTATTTATATAAGGGTGAAGTCAAGGGCTTAGATAATACAGAGGGGGTAATACATTATTACTGCCCAACCAATGACACTAGGACATGTATTTATGTGAGGGAAGGCATTGCTGCTACACCCTTGCGTTCGCTATGTTACAGGGATCTGACTACTCTAAAGATCGGGACGGAGGGAGGGTACCCAGGAGAAAGTGTTGTAATTTCCTCAGCGTACCTACCTTATGAGGAAAAGGATCCGATCTCTGCACATGTGAGGAGACTGATCGAGACACACGGGCAGAAGAAACTCATCATTGCCCTAGATGCTAACGCACACCATATTGTGTGGGGCAGCACTGACACGAACAAGCGAGGTGAAGACCTACTGGAATATCTGGTAAGTTCATCTTTATATATACTCAATAGAGGAACCACGCCCACATTTGTTAACAAAAACAGGGCTCAGGTAATTGATGTGACGGTTGCAACGGTTCAAGCATTATCATCAATTAATAGTTGGCATGTGTCTGAAGAAATATCACTTTCTGATCATAATTACATATGCTTCAGGTACAAGACTAACATAGAACTAGGTACTGTACGTAGGAGAAATCCGAGGAATACCAATTGGGATTCTTATAGGAGGGATCTTGAATCAGAATTAGGGATCACTACTGTACGGCTTAACTCAATTCCTGAGCTGGATAAGGAAGCTAACCGTATTAACAAAGGTCTCTTGCACGCCTGGACAAATAACTGCCCGGAAAGAGAGACAAAGGTTAGAAAAGTTCAGTGGTGGACACAGGAACTGACTAAGCTTAGGAGGGAAACAAGGAAGGCATTCAACGAGGCTAAACATAGAAAAGACTACTCGGAGTATGCTAGGAAGCTTACGGAATATAACAATGAAGTAAGGAAGGCTAAGCGCAGGTCATGGCGTAACTTTTGTGAGTCAATAGAAACAATGCCAGAAGGCATGCGTCTTAGCAAAGCCATGTCTAAAACTAAAGCATACCCACTCACAGCAGTGAGAGATGCTAATGGTAGACTAACGGAAACCGGGAGTGAGGCACTGGCCATTATGTTTGACACACATTTCCCGGGTTCAACGGTAACTAACCCTAATGCAGACGAACAAACTCCAAGGGAAAGTCAAACGACCCCTACCACGAAGGAGAATTGGACGTCAGCTAAAAAGGTAGTAACAGAAGAAAAAGTTCGATGGGCAATTAATAGCTTTCAGCCATATAAATCTCCGGGCCATGACGGGATATATCCTGTGTTACTACAACAAGGTGAATCAATACTGGTCCCCATTCTATGTAGACTCTTCAGAGCCTGCATAGCATTTGGTTACATACCAAAAATGTGGACACACATAAATGTAAGCTTTATACCCAAGCCGGGAAAAGCTGACTATAAACAGGCAAAGGCATTCAGGCCGATAAGTCTCTCATCGTTCTTGTTAAAGTCGATAGAGAAGCTTATCGACAGGTACATCAGGGACGGTCCACTCAAGAAACGGCCCTTACAAGGGATGCAATGTGCCTATCAAGCAGGCAAATCAACTGAGACTGCTCTACACTATGTAGTCAGCAGGATTGAAACGGCACTGGAGTCAAGGGAGATATTTGTACGGGCTCCTCTAGTGTCGAGGAAGCCTTGATTTTGCGAGATGAACTAATTGCTCTTCTCGGGGCTGGTGGTTATCAACTGAGGAAGTGGATGTCCAACTCACCTCATCTTTTGTGTGACTTGCCAGACGACCACCAGCAGGAGCCTCATATTTTTGAGAATGCCAACACTCCAGATTTACTGTCTGTTTTGGGAGTGCAATACAGACCTGTCCAGGACACGTTCACCTATCGATTGGAGCTGCCCAGCCCCAAGGTCTGGACGAAACGGTTGGTTTTGTCTACAGTAGGTCGTACCTTTGACCCAAATGGCTGGATTAGTCCCATAGTGTTTTGGATGAAATGCTTCCTACAGGAACTTTGGTCAGCCGAAGTGTCGTGGGATGAGCCCCTCTCGGGCCATTTGCTGCGAGATTGGGAGTCCTTCATGTTGTCTCTCCCCGACATTAACCGTGTTAGTATCCCTAGACATATACTGCCTAAGGGACGGTTTACGGCCAGCCTTCATGGCTTTTGTGACGCGTCTGAGAGTGGATACGCAGCCGTCGTATATATCCGGACGGTTGATGATAGAGGAGCTGTTAAGCTCCACTTACTAATTGCTAAGAGTAAGGTTGCTCCACTTCGGACTCGATTAACGATTCCGAAGTTAGAATTGTCTGGAGCTACTCTTCTGGTTCGGTTGATGAACCACGTTGTTGACACCCTGGGACGTAGTGTGGACTTTGAGTCGCTCTTTGCTTGGTCCGACAGTCAGGTTGTCCTGTGTTGGATTAAGAACTCCGTCCACTCCCTGGAAGTATTTGTGGCCAATCGGGTATTCCAAATACAGGCCTCGAAGGCCACGTTGATTTGGCGCCACGTGCCAGGTGAAATAAACCCTGCTGACTGTGCATCACGTGGCAGCGAAGCCCCTCAGCTTATTGACCACACTCTGTGGTGGGGTCCCGAATGGTTGTTACAGCCGTCTTGGCCTTCCACCCCAGCTGTGGTGAAGGTACCAAATCCGGGCTTGCGTGTTCACGCTGTCGAGACTATGGCGGCTCCAGAGCGGGAATTTTTATTAGACCGCTACAGTTCTCTGGACAAGTTGCTCGGCGTGACCGCTTGGATAAGAAGATTTATACGAAATTGTCGCCGGCCTCAGGACAAAGATTTGTGTCCGGTCCTCTCACCGCAGGAGCGCCAAGATGCTCTTCTGCATTGGGTGCGTATGACCCAGTCTAGAGCGTTTGAACCGGAACTTAAGATTTTCCGTACCGGGACGTCCAAATTGAAGGGACCCTTGGTGCGTTTGACTCCCTTTCTGGATGATAAAGGATTGTTGCGTGTAGGAGGCCGATTGAGGCACGCTAACTTGCCTTATAGATCACGTCATCCCCTGTTGCTCCCCAAGGACGGACCATTGGTGCGATTGTTGATCATTGATCGCCATGTGAAGAATGCTCATGCCGGATGTAATGCATTGACCGCGCTCCTCCAACGGGAGTTTTGGATTTTGTCAACGCGAAGAATAATCCGATCTGTTATCTTTCGATGTCTGCCCTGCTATCGTTTACGCCCCGAGACGATGCAGCCCCAAATGGGTGATTTGCCTGCTGATCGTGTGAATGAATCGATGACCTTCTTAGGAGTTGGAACTGATTTCGCGGGACCGTTCACTATAAAAACGTCGCGACTCCGTAATGCTAAGACTGAAAAGGCTTATTTGTGTGTGTTTGTTGTTTGGCCACTAAAGCCGTTCATTTGGAGGTGGTGAGTGCACTCACCATGGACGCTTTCTTAGCAGCGTTAGGCAGATTTGTCTCCCGCCGGGGACTGCCTTCTCTAATTCGGTCCGATTGTGGGACGAACTTCAAGGGCACTGATAGACATATAAGAGAAGTTTGTGAATTTTTAGATAAAAATAATATTGAGATCGGATCCACACTCTCCCGTAGGGGGGTAACATGGCGATACTCCCCGCCGTCTTGCCCTCACTGGGGAGGGATTTTTGAATCTGTTGTAAAGGCCGCCAAGACTCACCTTCGCCGCGTTATTGGGGAGACTATTCTCACGTTTGAGGAACTCGCGACGGTGTTTCATAAGATTGAGGCGGTTCTCAACTCGCGTCCGTTATGTCCGTTGTCTACCGACGCGAACGATTTGCAGGCCCTCACGCCGGGCCATTTCTTAATAGGCAGACCACTTAACGCCCTGCCCGAGTATCCTTATAGAGATATCAATCCCGGACGCCTTTCGCGGTTTGAGTTGCTCCAGCAGCTTACCCAGAGTTTCTGGCGCCGCTGGCACCTTGAATATTTACACATTTTGCAACAGCGCGTTAAGTGGTCAGATAAGACAAACCCACCGAGGGTTGGAGACCTCGTGTTAGTGAAGGACCCAAACCTGCCACCCTTACGTTGGCGTCGCGGACGCATTGTCCAACTTACTCTAGGGTCTGATGGTGTGCCCAGGTTTGCCGAGGTCCTAGTTGGGGATTCTGTTTTGAAGCGCGCGGTCGCTACTCTTTCTCGCCTCCCCTTAGACTGATTTGGCGGACAGTCCGGGACTGTCCGGAGCGGGGGGATGTTCACGCTCGAGGAGGAGCGAGTGGCGGCACTGCATTCTAGTCTGTGCAGTGACAGCTTTTTTGGCGGCCGGCCGCATGTGACATGTCAGTTGAGTCGAGTCGAAATGTCATGACATGCTTAGAGGTTATGTGCGGGCCGGAATAAAATATAATACACAATATTCAAGCAAATAGTGATTTGCGCGGCGCACCTAATATCGGGGTGCGAAAGCCCGCTTTGTGTTGTGCAAGGTGTCAAAATCGCGTGTGTGAGTCGTGGTGGCCTAATAGGCATTTGTAGTGCTCCGGTCTCCACCGGTGGATCCACTGCAGAACTTCAGGAGCCGCGACTTCCTTCGAGCTAGCTCAGGAAGTCCACCGGCTACGGAGGAGACGGACGGAGACAATTGGAACCAAGGTAAGTAATACCAATTTTCTAAGAGCTGGTATTCGGTGAATAAAATTCAGCAATACAAGTCGGTGAAACGCCGACGTGGTGGAGTCTACTTGGGGCACCACCAACCCTAGATAAAGAACTCACGTGGAAAAAACATGTAGGGCTCACTATTGAGAAGGCCACAAGGGCCTTCAACATGTGTCGCTCTACCTTTGGTAAAACCTGGGGCCTCAAGCCCAAGATCCTCTATTGGATTTATACAATAATGATACTGCCGATTGTCACCTACGGAAGTATAGTTTGGTGGCCCAGAACTGAACTGGTCACATGCAAGGGACTCCTAGGAAGATTCCAAAGACTGGCCTGCATGGCTGTTACTGGAGCTTTCAAATCTACCCCTACGGCGGCCCTAGAGAAATTTCTCAATCTCGAACCACTGCATATTGCCATATACAGAGAGGCCATGAGAGCACTATACAGGCTCAACACCATGGGCCTGTGGAACGCGAACTGGCCACGTACGAGACACACAGGACTAAAACCTAAAGAAGAGATTCCATTGCTGGGCATGACCAGCGATAGAATGATACCTAAATTCGTATTTAGGAGACTCTTCGAGGTTTCTATTCCAACAAGGGAAGAGTGGGATAAGGGGCTGGCACCCCCTCAGGGGAACAGCATGATATGGTACACGGATGGATCAAAAATGAAATCCGGTACAGGAGCAGGCATATACTGCAACAAAACGGAGATATCGGTCAGCATGGGCAAGCTAGCAACTGTGTTTCAAGCCGAAACATACGCTATCCTAACCTGTGCACAAGAGAATCTAGACAGAGGTCGTAAAGGCTTGAACATCTACATTCTCAGTGATAGTCAAGCAACGCTTAAAGCGCTCTTGGCATATAAGGTGGAATCTAAACTAGTGATGAATGCGATCGAAGTACTAAATAAATTAAGTAAAGCAAACACGGTTCGCCTAGTCTGGATACCAGGCCATAACGGTTTCACTGGAAACGAAAAGGCTGACTACCTGGCAAGGAAGGGTTCGGAAACACTAATGGTGGGACCGGAACCATTTGTCGGAATCACCCTAAAAACAGTCGGGGCAGGCCTAAGAGCTCAATCACAAAGGAGGCACCAGGAAGAATGGGCCAAGCATAAAGGAATGACACACGCCAAACTCTTTATGGGCATGGATAACTGGCTCAAATTTACACTGAGCTCAAGCAGATCCCAGACCCGTCTGATGGCAGGTGCCTTAACCGGCCATTTTGGTACTAGGATCATGCTTACCCGGATGGGACATACCAGTTCCATAATTTGTAGGGCCTGCAAGGAAGAAGAGGAGAGCATGGTGCACCTCCTGTGCCATTGCGATGCTCTTGCCTGCAGGAGACTAAAGCTGATGGGAATGGGATACCCAAAACCGGATGACTACAGGGCCATGCCACCGAAGGACATCGTCAGGCTCATGAGCACGATTGACTGGACCGAAGGTGGTGAGGGCGTTAAGGACTAAACACGGGGAAGCACAAAAGATCCACGATGGGTCGAAGTGCGAAGGCTCTCATGCTGAGCCACCCCTGTATCAAGATAAGATAAGATAAGATAAGCCCGGACGCACATCAAGCGTAATAAATCTATCGAAAAATGTCTTAACAATAAATTATGGTCAAATGTTAATGTTTTTAGTTTAATTTCCAATCATATGTACAAATAGTAGTTTTAGCATTCACGAATTTATCCAAGGTTCAAAATCCATGAGGGTTAAATTTTCGGGTAAGTAAATTAAATATGAGATTAACCTTAAGTACCTCTAAGCGATGCGATAAAAAATGAATTAAATCTAAGCGATGAAATAAAAGCAGTGTGTCTTCGATTTCCTTCCCATAGAATTTGTGAATCTCTGCAATAGAAAAATTCCAACATTTTAGATAACGGGAAATACCCGTCACTTAAATAGTCCAAATTTTAGGGTTCCGTACCTCAAAAGAAACACTGAACCATTATAGGATCACTTTACTGTCCGTTTGTCTGTCAAGACTATCTTGGAAACGCGTGAAGGTATCGAGTTGAAATTAAAACCATATAATTACTCAGTTCTACACTAACAAGTTCTAGTCCCTTGAAGATATGAAAAAATCAAACTTCTAAGTTAACAAAAAAAGGTACGGCCGTTTATGTCGCCAAAATCGTATATTTCGACATTCTCACGGGCATCAAAATGTATAGGGTACTTTTCGTTGATCTAGCTAGAACTATGAAATTTGTGAAGTTATATAGTCTTATATTACACTACAAGTCAGGGAAAATCTCAAAATCCACATTTGTAATTAAATCATAAAAAATTTAGTCTCTATTTAAAGTATAACATACAATTTTATACGGGACCCTCGGTGGGCGAATCCGACTCGCACTTCCCGCTTTTAGTCACATGAACGGTTAGCCTGACCATACCAAAGAGACACAGCAGCTTTTAGCTGGATAAGTTACATAAGAAAATCTACCCTTAATTATTTATGTTATATTTCTCGTAATAAAGACATTTTAGTATTAGGGATCTATTAAATACCTACATAATATAATTATCGACGTTGAAACTAGGTGAGTGATGAGCACGACATCACTGGGAGAAGAACTGACAAGCGAGAATTAGTGACGACCATAGATATAGAATGAAATAGATGGGCTATAAAAGCCGTCAAACATGAGGAAAAGAGATAAACTTATACACATTGCCAAAGGAAAGAAGAAGATGCCATCATTTTTTTTTGTCCTTGTCACCGTATATAGGTGAAACTGGTAGTGGGGATTGTTTATCACCAGCGTCTGGTGCTAAACAAATACGTGGAAGAATTTTGTTGTGTGAATTATAGCTTACTGTGTAATTATTTAACACTTTAATTAGTGTAATTGTGAACTATTTGAACATTTAAATCATGGTGCACTGCTCCGTTTTAGGTTGTAATAGTGATAGTGCTAGAAAACAGGAAAATATAACCTTTTACAGGTAAGACCTAAATTGTGTCAATAAAAAGCTCCAAAACTATTTTTTAAATTATAAATACAAGTTATATTGCAATATTTTATCATTCTACTATGGTTCTCAATCATATTATGGGATTAAACATGAAATTTCAAACAAAGTAGTAAGGTTACTGTTAACCTAACAAGCTAGGAATGTCGCCATACAATATGGCCACGTATACAGCCAACGCGTATAACATTTTGCCGGGTTATAATGATACCAGTTACGCTACGACTATTTTTCCTTGATTCGTAGGTAATTTGTTACGTGAAAGGGAACTCACATATTAGTTTCTGTGTTACATTAATATTGACATATTTAAGTATAAAATTTTGAGCATTTTAGATAACAAAGTTAATTCTTTTGAAGTGAGACTTTCCATTTGCTTGTTTGTCTGTATTTAACAGATTTCCTTCGGAGATAACTACTCGAAACCAGTTGGGTTAAAGCTACTGGTCGATTGAATTGGCAGCCAACCAAGCATACCCGAATGTGTTCTAAGCATTTTGAACAACAGTGGATTCAGAAAAACAAAAAAGGCACTTTTCTTAGGAGTGGTGCTATTCCTAAACTTTTTTACAGATCAGTAACTTATACATATTATATCTACAAGGTACATACCCTATCAACCCAACTATTTTTATGGGGGATTTCGAATTTTATTTTACAGTTTTGGATTAACATGGGTAGGGTAGGTACCAAATCCTTTTCTACTATTTTGATATCATCATCATCATCACCACAGCTCATATACGTCCCCACCGAGGGGTTCGAGCCTACCCTATGTTAGGGTGATTAGGCCTTAGTCAACCACGCTGGCCCAGTGCGGATTGGTCGACTTCACATACATCATTGAATTTCTTCGCAGATGTATGCAGGTTGCCTCACGATGTTTTCCTTCACCGTAGGAGCGTCGGATAAATGTACATATGAAATGGCGGGTCTCGAACCCTGACCACCCGATTGGAAGGCAAGTGCCGAGTCCACAGCGCCACCGACGCTCCGACCAAACAAATTATTAATGGCCAAACATATTATTAATGGTTTGATTTTGGTCATTTTCTATTAATATAACAAGTCTGACCATTAGTACAGATACAGTTTAAAAATTTATTAATTAATATTTTTACTGTTGTAAAATTAGAACCTGCTTTTATTTTTAACCTGTATACATATTGTTTCAGGACGCATCGGTGTTGGATTTCGGTTCAAATTTGAATACGCCCCGAAAGAGAAAAATGCGGCTTCAAATGCTGGGTTTGAAACAATCAGCGAGAAATTAAATAGACAATGTTTATATTATATTATACATTTTCTAAATCTTCACAAATATTTAGTAAATGTGTAAATATTGGATTTTAAATAAACTGCAGAGATAAAGAAAAAACAATGATATTTTGATATGGCCAAACATATTATTAATGGTTTGATTTTGGTCATTTTCTATTAATATAACAAGTCTGACCATTAGTACAGATACAGTTTAAAAATTTATTAATTAATATTTTTAATGTTGTAAAATTAGAACCTGCTTTTATTTTTAACCTGTATACATATTGTTTCAGGACGCATCGGTGTTGGATTTCGGTTCAAATTTGAATACGCCCCGAAAGAGAAAAATGCGGCTTCAAATGCTGGGTTTGAAACAATCAGCGAGAAATTAAATAGACAATGTTTATTTTATATTATACATTTTCTAAATCTTCACAAATATTTAGTAAATGTGTAAATATTGAATTTTAAATAAACTGCAGAGATAAAGAAAAAACAATGATTATTGCCCGCTGTATTCTTAATCGAGCGACGATCTTCGCAAGGTACCTAGCTGGCAAAAGCTGGAAGCGAGTGGTCGCGGATCGTGCTCAGTGGCGAGCACTTGGAGAGGCCTATGTCCAGCAGTGGACGCGTGTGGATGATGATGATGATTCCTAATATTTTTTCTTATATTTGTAAAAAATATTTACATAATAGCTTAAATAAATAATAGTAAAATGTTTTAAAACGAAATATACTCGAGTAAATCCGAAAAGTGTAGTTTTATTTAAAAGTGTAAATAACTTTACACTGCGGCGAAGGTTGAATGAAGAATTCAATAAAAAAAAATCGCAACTTCCTCCCACTTTTATTTTTTGAGACATTATTGAGCGAGGGGCGCTCATTAAAATGTTTCAAAAAAAATACGTAGATCAATCAACCTTACTTTATGTTTATAGTGGTAAAAGCCACTATAAACATAAAGTAGGGTAAAACTTAAAGCAACACTGGTATACCCATCTACTTTAGGCAGGTATGACGTCATCTATGTCTGTCCCTTACGGGTATACGGTCACGTCCTATCTATTCATTCTTTATCTAAGGTGACGACCTACAAAATTTCGAAACATCTTGCATATACGTGTCTCTGTCTAACTTCTATTAGCAGCGCCTAATGTCAAAGTGAGTCAAAAATATTAAGTTCAGTAGCTATTTTTGCTAGGTATGGTATGTATATACCATGGAATTATTACTCAAACAGGAATGAGCTCTTGCTTAAAAAAGTGTGCCGAGTGAGAGATAAATAACTGTACCGTTTGTCTCTCGTAAGTTTTGTGACCACAAATTCTACAAAATAGGGTTTTTTTCTTAAAAACAATAACATTTAATCTGAAAGATGCTTTTGAAAATTATAATATGCTTAATAATCACGATTGTTCGAGATCGCTTTTAGCGACAAGGTTGTACATTTAGTGTATTATTTATACGTTGACTTTAAACTGGTTGGTGTTATACAACAAAGAAATATTTATTCTATTCTATTATTTCAAAATGAGTTGTGCAAAAGAACTTTATATCTGCTTTTCAATACAAGATAGGTTTTATTAACATAATAATTATTTAAAAAATAATGAATGTCAATAATAGGCTAGTTGACCCTTTTTTAAAGTAGGGCTTAAAATGTTCATAATAGGCTAGTTGACCCTTTTTTAAAGTAGGGCTTAAAATGTTCATAATTGTTGTATTAGACCATAGCACATGAATATTAATTTTTTCGATGGCTAAAAAGTGCAAAAAATCTATTTTAAATTAAGATTTTCAATTTTGGACCGAAAACACGGTCAGCCATGATAGTCTGTTCATTATCTGTGGCAATGACGTCAGTCTTATAGTAAACATCTCTATATAGTTTGTGTAGTAAACAAAGCACGGGGGCCAAATAACCTCACAAAAACAATGCTTTCTATTAAATATCACAAAATATAGTAAAACTGTATATGGAACGGGACAATAGAACAAGAATATAGAATTACCTCTTCAAAGACTCCAGGAAATCTGTGGATTAGACGTACCCAGTGATATAGACATGCGAAATATTTGGTTAACACTCGCTTAAAGAAATCCTGTAACTATCTACTGAAACTCAAATGTATTTTTGCGAAAATCACAAATTCAAATTAAATATCCTTTATTCAATTGGGATTTTACAATCACTTTTGAACGTCAAAGAAGCTACGCCATTGGTTCACAAGTCTACGGCGGGAGACCTTGTACTGGAAAGAACCAGCAAGAAAACCAGCAAGGGCTATTTTTTTCTCCCTGTATTGTTACAGAGTCGTCAATTGGAAGCAGAACTCAAAAGTAAAGATTGTGTTCAACTTCCATTACAAGATTGGATGTGTCAGTGTACATTATACATTTAAATCTATAAATTAAGTCTACAATTAAGACCAAGCATTGACATCATTTAGATAATCATTGACTTTATAATATCCTTTACTCATTAGAGTCTTTTTTACATGCGCTTTAAACTTATGAAAAGGTAAGTCAGTAACACTCTGTGGAACTTTATTGTAAAATGATATACATTTCCCCATAAATGAGCCTCTAGTTTTTTGGAGCCTGTACGTTGGAACGGCAAGTTTATTTTTATTTCTTGTATTTAAGTTATGAAATTTAAAATTGGTATCGAATGTGTTATAATTTTTATAAACATAAATCAAATTTTCATAAATATACTGTCCTGCTAAAGTCAATATATTAATTTCTTTAAATAAATCACGTAGAGAATCCCTTGTTCGTAAATTATAAATAGCCCGCACGGCTCTTTTTTGAAGTACAAAAATACTTTCTATACTAGCGGCTGATCCCCACAGTAATAGCCCATATGACATGACACTGTGAAAATAACTAAAGTAAATCAGTCTTGCCGTTTCAACATCAGTAAGTTGTCTCATTTTTTTTACAGCATATGCCGCAGAACTGAGTCTGTTTGCTAAAGACGCAATGTGTGGATCCCACTGCAAAGTCGAATCTAGTGTTATACCCAAAAATTTTGTAAAATCGACGAATTCAACAGTATGATTATTCATTTCCACAATATTGTCCACTTTCCTAACATTTGGCAATGAAAACTTAATACATTTAGTTTTACTTGAGTTTAATGATAAATTATTCATTCACATTAATGTAAGTACTATAACTGAATAACTCAATCTGTGTAGGTACTTCAGTTTCAACTTAAACAAAATAGCAAGTTTTTAGGTTGTATGTAAAATCAAATCTGTATGTAAATTAATTAAATTTTTATCTTTCAGTTAGAATAAAAACTGACTGCAGCCGACCAACCAAATTTTAACTTGACCAGAAAACTGAGAGAAAACTTGACCATTTACGCCTTTTTGATTTAATCTAAGTTATACACTGACACTAGATGATGTTTCAAAGAAAAGAATATGTACTTATGTCCAATTGAATAATGATGTAATTGAATATTAATTAAAAAGTATGTAATACAAACAAAAATATCAAAGTTTCATAATGAATATATTTATCTAAACAACTTTTACTTGAATTTACTGAGTACCTAATTAAAATTTGTTGCTTTCAGTGGTTACTTAATGAGAACTATTGTGTACTAATCTGTTCTCCTCTTGACAACGAGATTGATAAGGCAGTAAAATTTGTGCAACATAATACAAAGCAGTGCACGCTCAGCCACAACATCAAAATGTGACCCGTCAACTAGAACAACATTATGTCAACAAAATAACTCAAGTATTTATATACCAAAGCACCATAGAAGTAAATAGGTCCAGTTTGGTAAAACTGAAAGATGTTATATCTTCACTAATTAAACCTGCTGGCCACCATGGCTGGTAAATTTCAGAACAGCTTACGCAAGAATATGCAAGTTATCCATTTTAAAGCCGTATACAAATATATTAAATGTGATTGCTGTGTTGTCAGCCTGTGCTCTTCTTAATTTACAAGACCCTTCTTATTAAATAAATAATATAAATAATTTTTTTTCTTTACTTTATACATAACTAACATCTAAAGATGACATAATAATTTTTTGTACTACATTAGTCATTATGTTCTTCACAAAAAAAATGTTCTATGTTTATTTGACAATAATGACTTGTAAAGGTTTAAGTTGAATCAAAATATTTTAATTTGAAATGCATGTGTTTTATTTTTCTGTTACACCTTAAAAGATTTATAATATTTTATAGGTTTGTTGCTCATTTTTATCATTGTTACTCAAATATAGTATATGTTCCAAAAGTACAAATAGGTTGAATAGAGTTAGATCAAATTTATTAATTTGTATATATTGCCTTAAGATCGCAGGTAATAAAAGTCAAAATAATAGTAAAGTGATTTATTATGAAGTAATACTTTCATATAATTTAGGAAAAATGTAGTATAGTTTCCAAAATGACACTATTTGATCAATAAGTTTTTTGACATTCAGATTGTTAGAACAAATACCTATTATAGCTAATATTGTCACCTTTTGAGTGTTTTCAAAATGACATACTGCTAGCAACACAAAAGTATATAAGTTTTGTTTGCTTTAGCACAAAACATCTGCATCTATATTTGAGTTAAGCATACTGTTCACAGTTTTCCGTCTTTGATAATTAACATTATCTTCAGTAAAAGAGCATGACAATTTTGTATTAATCTAATTTTATGGATACCGTTTGTTGAATAGACTATTACAGGGTATTAATCAGAAATGAGGTCACATTTTGCAAATTTCAACCCAAATCTTCATCTTTCAACTTTTATCCACATTTCATTATACTCGTAGGTGTCTGCAAGATTTCCCACCAAAAATCTTCCCAACAAAAGAACCATCATGTGTTATGCACTGGCTGACTTTATAGCACATGGAAGCTGTTATTGTTTATAACGAAGCTCGAACTAAAGAGCACTTCTGTATTGATGATTCGTGGTTTAGTTTTCTATGCACTTTATTCTTTCTTCATTGAAGAGGTCTTTTATTTTTTAAGAAATATGTCACAATCTGTGTCTGTGAATGTATATATATTTTATCTGCCAGTAATTTTCTTCATGCTTGACAAATGAACAACTGCCAATCTTTCTCTTTTTATGTTCATTTACAAATTCTTGCAGTACTACACTGGTATTTGACACATGATCCTGATGTTTTCTTTTCAACATTTCTCTTGAAGTAAATATTTTTAGTGTTTATTTGACTTTTGAGAGATAGAATTCTATCCAATAGCATTCAACTGAGGCGCGTTCAGAGCCTCTGGGTGTAGTTGTCCGGTTGTTTTTTAACTCGCTCAGAGGCGTTGAACGGATTGCAGCAACCCAATCTTTTATCTCCCTCTTTCACATGATTTTTTATTTCGCTCTCTTTCTAGTAGATGACATTATAGAATATGACCGCCAATATCATCCAATCACGTAACAGTATTTCAGTCATAAACGTCAGAGCGTTTTACAACCATCAAATTCGATGGTTGTTCGGTTGTAACTCGCGCCGACACTCAAAGGTCTTGAACGGGCCGGTTGTTTCACCCGGTTGTCACGCTCGAAGGCATTGAACGGGGTTAGAGCGAAAAGTTGTACTTCGCGCGAAGGCCCTGAACGCGCCTCTGCTGTACAAAATAGCTCCTCACTGTGATGGTGCAACCACACCACAGAACACATACCCAAGGGAAGAATGACAACTACATAGAAAAACACGTTGGACAAATTTTGACTGTACTGCCATCTTACTGTGGCCCCACGCACTATTTACGCGGTAAAATTCAAAAGCAGTGTAATATTAATTTTTTATTGTAATCGTAATTTATGGAAACTAGATAATATGCAATGATTTTAATTATAAATCATTGCATATTATTTTCTAGTTTCCATAAATCACGTCAGAATTCGCAGAATAGTAAAGGTAAAAATTAAATAAAAGTATGATAGTTTTATTTATGTTTTATTGTGTTCATCTTCTTTTTTATTGCTAGTTTTGAAGCAGATTCTACATATTCTCGGTTGTTTAATGTACAATACCTTTTAATAGTTATGTGAAAAACACTATTTATAATAATTTTTACATTAATTGAGACATATTTCTCACACTGTTTATAAAAGGTTAAAAAAAAATTATATCCTCACAGAGGTTTTTTATTAACAATGTTTTTAAATTCAATATTGATGATGACATTAAAGAGAAATTATCGCATAGAGTAGCACAATCTTCAACACATTTAATTAAATTTCTTGATGCATAAATTAATTTCTTCTTAATGTCGACATACTCTTTACATTCTATGAATGAATGTACATTTTCTGTCAACTTTAATATCTTCTCAAACACACCACAAGTCACATTCAGTTTTTTTTTTATAATAAACCCACATAATAAGCACAAGCTTGCATTTCAGCTGAGTCAGTCATGCTTGCTTCAAAAGTGTGGTCCACTGAAGCTAGCATATTGATCACAATATCAGGGGCTTCTAGGGGTTTTACTTGTTGGCTTGTGTGTGGTGTAGAAAACATGTCCTTGAAATTATTTATTATTGTATAATAAATGTCTGTTTCACAGTTTCCTGACTCTATGTGGGTTAGAAATTATAGATGTTTTTAATCCACCTATAAAATTGTGAGGCAGTAGGATTTCAATCCAGGCAATTTGCACAATTTGCCTGGATTGAGCCAAATAAATTTTCCACTGCATCCTGCTGTACCCGACGGGTTGACAGATATTTAATCCTGTTTTTCTTTAAGATTTTTAAATATTTGCAAAATACCTCTTAAAGTCCAGACCCACCCATCTTTCGAAGGTGGTGGGTGGTGGGCTCCGGCATCCAACAAACTACTTCCTCAAAAAAATTTTCATTAGTTAAAAATGTTTGAAATGCGGCGAGTTCATGGTTATGTTTGTTGAGTGTGGTTTGCCTCTCCTCAAAACAGCAGAGTCGCTATTTACGGCGACAATTTCCGCCGTTATAATTGCACCTGCAGGCAGTTCCCCTGAAAATGTAATAAAAACTAAATAATGAAAATTGTCAAAACTATAGAAATACACTTCTGGACACATCTATTGGCCCACCTTGCATTTTCAGTTTCGTTTGGTCCTAGCTAAAAATTTATATTAGGTCGAGCAAAAAGTTTTTATGCAGTTTTGAACCTGGCACATTCATAATTTTATTCAATAGTCTTTTTTTGAATTTCGAACACAGAATTTAAAGAAACAAAAGACAATTTGGAGCCTGTTCGTTGATATCAAACAATGGAATACTAAGAAAACCTGATTTTATTGGTTTACTTGGATTTAATTCTTGAAAGTGTGATTTTTCTCTTTGGTTTTGCAACAAACATTACTTATTCTTAACATTAAGGTGAGGTTCTATCAATAATCTATGGATACTTCGCCTGAAGTTGCAGCCCAAGCTGTGGCACTTATCCAGGCCGGACACAGCCAAAGAAATGTGAGTGCTCGACTTAATTTAAGTTGATCTGCGGTCCGAAATGTTTATCGGAGGTACCTAGAGACTGGCGGCTTTGTTCGTCGCCAAGGAAGGCCACGATCTCGGGTCACAACTGAAAGGCAGGATCGATTCATCGTGATGACCAGCTTGAGAAATGGTCACCTTACCTCCATTGAGATACAAAACCAACTTCGCGACTTCCACGGAGTATCTGGGAGTATCTGTGAGCGCTCGAACTGTTCGGAGAAGGTTAAAAGAACGCGATATGGTACCACACAAGCCAGCTAATGGCCCCAAACTAACGCGAGCCCACCGAACAGCGCGTCTTCATTTCGCGCGCACTCATTTAAATTGGACTCAGCAGCATTGGCGCCGTGTACTCTTGTCTGATGAGTGTAAAATTGCGTTACATGGCAATGATGGAAGGAAGAAGGTCTACCGACGTAAGGGAGAGCGTTTTGCACAATGCTGCTTTGAAGAGAGGGTTGCTTATGGCGGTGGCTCATGGACTGTCTGGGGCGGTATATCCGCGAGCCGCAAAACTCAACTTGAGGTTGTTACGGGACCACGGCTGCCAACATTAAATGCTGAAAGGTACATTCGTGAGTGCTTAGAACCTCACGTGATGCCATACGTGGACCATGTGGGCCCAAATTTCCTTTTTATGCATGATATTGCAAGAGCCCATACGGCCGGCATCGTCAGGGAATATCTTCGGGATGTGAACATCACAGTTATGGACTGGCCAGCCAGAAGCCCAGACATGAACCTGATTGAGCACATGTGGGACGAGCTAAAAAGACGTGTTAGGGCTCGTCAGCCAGTTGCCCTGACGATGCAGGAGTTGAAAACTGCCATAGAAGAGGAATGGGAGATGATCCCTCAAAATTTCATAGAGCGGTTGATAAACTCTATGCCTAATCGTATGAGAGCTGTCGTAGATGCCAATGGAGGCAACACGCATTATTTAATTAAACCTTTATTTGATAAAACATGTTTTTTATTCAAAAATCAACCGCCTTCATCAAGGCGCATACCCGACTTGTTAGGCGTAGCTCCATGTCGTGTGGTATTCTGAATTCAAATTTAAAACAATACGATCGAAAAAGATGGTAAAAGGTATCAGGTTTAAAACTGCATCAATAGTTTTTGTTCAATCTAGCAATCATATTTAGGTAGGGGCCATCGAAACGTAAACTCTAAGGTGGGCCAATAGATGTGTCCAGAAGTGTATATAAACTAGGAATTCAGGCAATATTTTCCTAGGAGCCATCCGACAGTCCAACACTACAACTCAATCGACTTATTTCTTCTAGCTGTGTTCCTTATTTTGCATTGTTATTCACCCTCACAATGACAAATCTTACATTCCAACATCTGGATGAAATATTTTTATAAATAATACTTTCAGTTAAAATCAGCTGCTGTTTGTTAATTTTTTATGAACTTTGTAGGAAATGTTTAAGTATGTCAAGGTATTAAACTTAACTAGAAAAAATTAATCAGGCCTGCCCCATAGCATGATCAACAAAACACACTATGATCAAACAGTTTAGTGCTTTATCATTCATATTGATTTATTGTTTTATCATAATTATTGTGTTTCAGTGTTCATGCTATGGGGGCTGGGGTGGGAATCGAACCCACGGCTTTTCTTAATCAGAACTCTTTGCTCTGAGCTATAAATTTTAGTTTAGACATTTTTCGGTATTCATATCAAATCTTTATAAATTTTCAGGTTCAGATTAATTGATATAACAATATAAATTATTACGTAGGTAAGTTTACCTTGGGATATTTTTGCAAACATGCCTGCAGCCACCGAATGACTCAAAACCTGAGCTGCCTGAGCTGACTAACTTTCATCTTTTCTTTGCAATTAGGGTTAAGGTGATCCTTCCTCAGTGTTGGAGAAAACACGAAATTTGGATTTACATTATCTCAGTCATAAAAGTCTTGAATGTGACTCCATTTGGCAATGCCTGTAAAGAAATAGAACTATTTTTAGAAACCAAGGATTCTTTTCTTATATTATTTATTTATTTAACAATTTTTGTACACATAAAACTAGACAGCACAAACAACACATAAGACACAATGTACAAAGGATCTGCTTATTTCATAAATGAAATTTCTTCCAGCAGACCCGCAATTTTCTATTAATTGATATCTTCTAGACAAGTTTTTATTGTATATTGTTTAAATAATATCTAACTGGCTTATTCATATCTAACTGGAGTTCCAAATTTTTAATTTATAGTAAGGAGTAGAGTATGGATGCATTGGTGGTGCTGTGGACTCGGCACTGTCCTTCTTATCGGGAGGTCCGTAGTTCGATCCTGCCATTTACCAATGTGTCTTTCGTTTTTCGAATTTCATATGTACATTTGTCAATGCTCCTATGGTGAAGGAAAACATCATGAGGCAACCTGCATTCATCTATAAAGAAATTCAAAGGTGTATATGAAGTCAACCAATCCGCACGAGGCCGGCATGGCTGACTTAGGCCTTACTACCCTAACCCTTGGGTAGCCTCGAGCCCCTCAGTGGGGACATATATTATGAGCTGTGATGATGATGATGATTGTAAGGAGTTGTAGTTTATAGTACAGCTTGCATAGCAATTGAAATTGATAATACAGACTTTATCCATAGTGCTCAGACTCGGACATTTGGATGGAGTGCAAGCACTATTGATAAAGTATGCTGTCTCAATTTGAAATGTAAAAAATTTGGCATTATCAATCAATAAATGAACCATAGTCACACCACTGAACTGTCTAAATAATCATTATTAATATGCAACAAGATCATAATTATTGTGATTCAGTGTTCATGCTATGGGGGCTGGGGTGGGAATCGAACCCACAGCTTTTCTTAATCAGAGCTCTTTGCTCTGAGCTATAAATTTTAGTTTAGACATTTTTAGGTATTCATATCAAATCTTTATAAATTTTCAGGTTCAGTTTAATTGATATAACAATATAAATTATTACGTAGGTAAGATTACCTTGGGATATTTTTGCAAACATGCCTGCAGCCATTGAATGACTCAAAAGATGGAGTGCAAGCACTATTGATAAAGTATGTTGTCTCAATTTGAAATGTTAAAAATTTGGCATTATTAATCAATAAATGAACCATAGTCACACCGCTGAACTGTCTAAATAATCATTATTAATATGCAACAAGAGCACTCTACAGGCGGCATATAACTATCACAAGTCTTAGGATGGAGTTCACTCTCAGGACTCAGCATCCACACATTGAATGCATAAAATGCTAGAAATATTTATTTTAACACAGATATAAACAGGTAGGATATCGCACGCTTAATAATATACTGGCCTATCTCAAAAAAGACGATTTTTGGGAAAACGCAAAAAACTGTTTAACAATCCGGACCGTATCTTTTAAATTGTTAATATTTTTAAAAGTAACAAATATTTTAAAATAAAAAAAATATGATCAAGTACTTTGAATGTTCAATTATGTAATCTATGAAGACTTGTTCGAAAAAAAAATAATCCTTTGATTAAAAATAAATTATAAAAAGTATGCTTTAATTTAAGTCTCTATTTTATTAAAAAGAAATATGTTTATTGTAAGTAATGCCATTTGATTAATTTTTAAGTCTTTATTATATTAATAATGGAGTCAAAATTAGAGTTTCATTAAATGTTAAGCCTACTTACGATTAAAGTAAAAACATTTATTTTTTGATAAGCTTCTTTATTAAAAAAATGCTAGCAAAGAAATGAAATTAACATAATTTCAATAGACAATTTCAAGGTAAAAGTAAAAAATATTACATAATTACCAATAATTAAGCATTTAAGTAATAAAAAATTAAAGGACATAATGTCAATATAACAAACAAACTAAAACAAATTCTTTCTCATAACTATAATTGGCAAAACTGAGATCAACATTTTTACTTATAAAATAATAGGAATTTAAAGCGTTTGATTAATAATTTACCATTAAGATATCAAAATATATATCTCAATCGAATAATTAAAGTATTGTATTATAATAATCAGAATAAAATTGGGGTATTAAATTTTTTTGTAAAAGTTCTTTTAAGTCTTTTTTTTTATTTTGATTGAGTTCTTGTTTGCTTAAGTAAGCTTTACATAATTTAATTTCGGATAATGGTAGAAACTTTTTACGCTTATTTCTAATAAAAATTTCTTTAAATTCAACATCATTGTAAGAAGTCTTAATAAAAATAGAAAATGGTTTATTCTTAAGAACTTTTATAATTTTTATGTCATTCCATGTAACAGACTCACCATCTTTAGTTGTGTTAAAGTTTGGGCCCCAGTCCTCTTGAAGCTTTTTTAAATCATAAAATGAATCAAATGTCAACTCGTTAACATAAAATTGATTTCCAGATTTTTTGGCATTTTTTATTATGGGTACATATTGGTGTGGGCTATATATTGGACCCGATTTGAGGGTTTTCTTAAGTTCCTTTTCTATAAGGCTATGTACGTTGTCGCCTTCATTCTGTGTATGCCCCTTGACTAAATATTTATGAGTAATTGATTCAATATTAAGGTGGGTGACGGCGTAAAGGTATAGAGATATCAGAATTTTATTTTTATTCTGCCCACAGCAATTATCTGAATATAATATCAAGTTAAGACCAGGGTCATCTGCTTCAGATGATAACATTTGAAACATAGTCAATAGACAAGACCCAACTTCGTTGGCACCACGCTTACCATCGATTTCATTCCAAAAAAAACAACGTGCCTCATTATAGGCATCTTTCATTTGACCTTCAACTTTTTTGTTCAGAAGAGTAACAGTTAAATTGTAGTTGTTGAGCTTTGACTTGTAGTAAAACGCGGACGTATCTCCAATGGGACATTGTAGTACAGCTTGCAAGTCAAAAACAAGGACTTTATTTTTATTATCAATTTTGCAACGGTCGTTATACTTCTCTTGGCGACTTAGTACCTTTTCTTGCAAATGAGATTCGTATGATTCCCGAAGTGATGATTTTGTTTCAGCCGTTGAGTTTTGATACTGGAGACACAGATCGCATTGATCCTTTCGCGGTTTGAAAAATGCTATATTGTAATGGTTTGTGAATATTTTATAAAAAGTGCAATATTTTCCTGCAGGTCTGCTACTCTCATTTTGAATCATAAGATAGTCTTTGTAAAGATCGGTAATTGTTTTTCCGCCATCAATATATTCACGAGATGATTGTTGTCGTATATAGTGAGACTCGATTCGAGGTATATTATCTATAAATTTCTTAATATCGGATATTATAGCTTCATCGATAACTAAGTGATTGTTGTGTTTTCCTCTCTGATCAAGTGCTAAAATACCATTCTTGTCAGTTTTCGCTTTAATGGTGCGTATAAAACGATCTGATATATCAAGTGTTCTTATAAAAAACGTTTTACAAACCCGGATAGACTTGCCATCTACTATGAAGTGAAAAGCCTTGTTGCAATTCCTGGGATTCAAAGTATTTGTATACTTGTAACGTGGCATAATATCAGACATGCAAGAAATTATAAAAGACCTCTGAGCTTGAAGATCGCCGAGCTTCCAAAAAGATTCAAAAATAAGTTGTCTTTGATCACCTATTATTTTTTCACAACATTTCAACTTACACTTCTCAGGACATGGTGGCTTTACAGAACGTGGTTTTACTTTTTTCTTACTCTTGTTTATGTATTCTCTTCCAGCATTCCTAAGTTTTTTTGCTTGTTTTTGTTTCCAACAATCTTCATTTCTTTTCCGTTTCCTACCTTTCTTCGTTTCTTCTTTTTCTTCCGATTCTTTACTGTCCACTATGTTCCCCTTACTTGTCGTAGGCTGCTCAATGCTTGCTCGTCTGGTTTCAGTCATGTTTCCTTGTCTTTCATTTGTGGATCTCATATTTGTAATATTAGACGATGATCCTGAAGTCGATGAAGACGAGGACGATGAGGATGAAGAAGATGAGGAGCTGCTAGAACTGGAGGAGCTCCGTATGCGACGTGACGGGGTATACATAGGTTCAAGTCTTTTCTCTTTTTTTGGGAGCTCAAATGTTGCATCCTGATCACTGCAGTCGACATCACTATTTTCAGAAATCGAGTGTTCCTCATCGCTGAATAAAGAAGCGTCTTTAGTGTTGGTATTTAAGAAGTAATCTTCTACATTAAGATATTTTTGATTTTCTGGTTTATTCGTTATATCAGACAACGCCTAAAACAAAGAACAAGTTATGAAATGGTATTGTATCTAAAACAACAAAAAATGCTATGTATCAAAAAAAATGAAATTAAGCAGATAAGGTATAAATAAGGAAGCAGGAGAAGTATGACAGGACCGTTGTATATGGAAATCCATGGTCTCTACCTAACCATTTGGTGTGATGTTGTTATGTATCTATGTACCTAAAATAATTAAGCGTTACTCAAATGTGTAATTGTAAAATACGTTTCTAACAATTTTATCCAACCACTTTCGTTAGCCCATTTTCATCTTAACTTCAAATTAAATTACGCTCGATTAATAGTGACCATAAATAATTACCGTAACATGCAGTGAACCTTCATCTTCGACAATCGCTGAATCGCGCGCCTGCACGAGATCCAGCATCTTCTTCGCGCGAGAAACCATTTTATATCTTAAAATAAAATTATATTAATTCAGAAAATATAATTATATTTCAACTAACAATGACCCAACACAAAATTAATAAAACGTTTAAAATAAGGAACTATTTTTCAAAAAAATATTTCATGAAATAAGGACTAATTTATTAATTGGTCAATGGTACTGTTCCGTTTCTTAGTAATAGAAAAACTTAAAGGCTAATGAATCAAAACATTAGTTAAAATTTGCCTGTTTTTTAACAGAATAAGGACTTAATTCTTATTGAATTACAAAAAGCAGGTAACCTTTTAAACAACACAGACTCATATACTAATAGGTCAACTCATTTAAACGCAATATAAATAGTATAGTGACCTAATACAGAATGGGTCTGTATTTCATAAAATATGTAAGTTAAAACTTACCTTATTTTTGAGAATAAAAAGACCCAACAACTAAAAGGTCTTTGTTTGAGAAATCATTCACATGTTCACTCGCTAAGCGTTCGGCACAAACTGACATGAGGCTTTGTCTTAACAAAGATAGAAACAAAACACGCCAGAGTGAAAGAGACGCAAGATCGTGCTAGAGACAAAGTTTGGCAGATTTCAAATTACTGTTATTAGAAAATGATAGATGGCGTTGTTAGTAGTTTATTGCTATATTTAGCTCAATTTTGCTGAATTTTGAATTAAGCCAGTATATTATTAAGCGTGCGATATATACAAAAGCTATTTTTATTCACCTTGTCAAAACCAATCATATCTGGAACAGCATGTTTGGATAATCTCTTCTCTTCAACATTAATAAAGTCAATAGTATATATAATCTTATAATCCTTTGCTCAGCATATAATTTACGTTGGAAGTCCACAGATGACCAACTGTCATTTGGAAAACAATACTTGGCCCACATTTCACATCTGAAAAAGAAAATATTATGAACGAAAGTTCATTTATCATTATGATATTTAATCTACGGAATTTAGAGACTATTATAATTTTATGTTCTTGCAGTAACGCTAATAGAACTCAAAGAAGTGTTATCTTTTTTATTGTGAACATAACCGCTACCGCTTTAACAGGGGTCTTTTCTCTTTTTTTTTTATTGTAGCATTTAGTCGTTAGAGAGGATAACAACCATTACTGCTAGTGTCAACTGCCAGGATAGACAGTTTCATAAAATAATTTCGCGAATATTTAACAGAAGTTTTCAACGTCGTTGTTTGACAACTGCGATGAAGGCTTGTTGAATAACAAAAAAAGGACGTGGCAATGTCAGAAGTATTTAAACTGGTCAATTTCAACACTTACCGTCGAATATTTGTTGTTCCTGGCTTTGGAAAGCGATATAGTATAATGTTTGCAATTGCATCATCTTGTGGTGAGATTCCACACTTGAGACATTTTCTCTTCAGGTTATCAGGCATGTTCCCTGACAAACTATTGTTCAAATTGACACGTTTTAGAGTCACTGTCTCAGGAAAAGCTATTAAATCTAAGTAACAACACGAAAAAGAACTCAAGTTTAACACAAAAATCAAAACAAGTCACTGTCTCCAAACGAGTCTATTTCTCATGTAAAAACACAAAAAGACACTATCAAGAAAAGTCGTTATCTCAAAAGCAAGCACACTTCGATATTATTGCGTAAATTCGCAATGGAGAAACAAAAGGAAAATAATTCATGCGCCAGAAATATAAATTCGGCCATATTTTTTGTGAATGTATGTTGCCAGTTCTAACATTGACTTTACATCCATTATCCATTTAATAAATAATCTTCAAACTCAAGTCTTTCTAGATAATTTTAAACAAAATATACTTAAAAATATTAACTCTAGTTAAATAACGCAAATTTATGTTTTAAAAGATGTTTATCATCAGAAAATATGGTTAACATCTATGAATCATTTGTTATTATTTACTACCATTTTAGGATTTTTAGAAACATGTTTTTTGAGGTAACACTCGATGTATCCCTAGTAGGTATGTCTCATTGCGCCAATAGAAAAGTCGACCGCCCCCTTAGATAAAGAATTCTATATCTATGACCGCCCCTGAACCACACCAAAAATGCATGTTTGCAACTCTCTTCTGCCGCGTGACAATCTTGACAAGTACACTTGTAACCGTTCTTCATTATAACAGAGGCGCGTTCAGCGCCTCTGGGCTACGTTCCAAAACATCACCCGAGTTCACTCGGTCACTCGAAGTATGTCCTAAAACATTTCGGGTGCACTCGAGAGTGTTGAAGTGGCGTGTCCTAAAACGCTACGGAGTGCAGTCGATCGAGTAGAATCTCACCCGCATAATATAGCAAGATGTAATTTCACTCATTGGATTTGGCGGGAAATTGTGTGGATTTTAAAGTTGTGTGTGATTGTGATTACAAAGATTTCATATTCACACACAATTTGTGCATCTCGGAGAGCGAGGATGCGCTTCGTAACGTCGACAATAAGTTAATTTTAAATTCCAAAGACTATAAGTATCGTAAGTGACACGATTGTAAATTGTAATTGTGTATTGTAATGGCCTTCATTTCCGCTGAAGCTAGGTTAGGCCGCGATTTAACAGAATTCATATTCTGTTGGTTTTAGCATTTTCGTAGATGAAACAGAGGAATGTAATCCGGACGCGCCGATAAATTATATATTTTCTTATTTTTGTATATTTGGTTATGTAAACAAAGCAGACAACACTTTTGTCGTTCTAAAACAACCAACACTCCGACCACCCTAACCGGCCACTCTCCCCCCACCACCTACTCACTCCGGGTGATGTTTTGGAACGTAGCCCTGGGTGTAGTTGTCCGGTTGTTTTTTAACTCGCTCAAAGGCGTTGAACGGATTGCAGCAACCAAATCTTTTATCTCCCTCTTTCACATGATTTTTTATTTCTCTCTCTTTCTAGTAGATGACATTATAGAATATGGCCGCCAATATCATCCAATCACGTAAGAGTATTTCAGTCATAAACGTCAGAGCGTTTTACAACCATCAAATTCGATGGTTGTTCGGTTGTAACTCGCGCCGACACTCAAAGGTCTTGAACGGGCCGGTTGTTTCACCCGGTTGTCACGCTCGAAGGCATTGAACGGGGTTAGAGCGAAAAGTTGTACTTCGCGCGAAGGCCCTGAACGCGCCTCTGTATTGAAACTGTACTTATATTGTTTATAGCGATACACAAAGAATCTCCTGACCATCAACCTGTCTATTTTCGGAAGATTTGTACTATCTGCTCTCACAAATCCAACATCAATGGTTGATTTTGCTATTAATACAAATAATTTACGATATTTACAAATATAATAACGGAGACTTGGACGATTTTTTGCCAAATTTGACATTTCTTTGTTTACTATATGAGTGACGTCACGGCCCTGACCACAGGATATCAAAGCATTTACGGCGTGAGATAAAAAAAAGATTATTTCTAGCATTTTCAAATTAAAATTTTACAGCAATCATTCATTGTTATTTATTAAAATCGGTATATTGTGGAACCTTATGCCAAATACTGTTAGAAATAAACAATATTTTAATAAATTTTGATATGAGTCAACTACCCTATTGTCTTTCAATAGATGGGCCTTTCCAATCGGTATATTATGTTGAACCCACTGCCACATAACAGATAATCAAATATGTCAACTTGTCAAAAATGAGTCAACACTAAAATCTCTCTGTGATATTTAAATACATACCTAGTAAAAGAATGAGTAATATTTTAAGAAGAAAATAATTAAAAACACATCAGTGTGAGTCGAACTGTTTTAACAATATTTAAAACTTTTGTGGTTTCGCCAATATCTTGAACAGAATGTTAATGACAATTCCTTTTTTCTAATAACTTAACATCGCATCGTGTAAGCTAAACAATAAATAACTAACATAAATTACTTTTATTAAAAAATGTTCAAAATTGCGATAATATTTAGGTTAGGTACATACCATGTGGTCACCCTAATACAATGACAACGAAAATTACTGACATTGACAAAGAATCGATGTTTCAATATAACATTTTTTAATACTACCACTAGAATATTTCCTAGACGTAAAATCATAGTGTTATAATTATTAATAGTAGGCTAACATGGTAATTTAATTTATTTTATGTTATAATTATTACAAAAAAAAAACAATTTAGATATTTTGGGCGTTAAAAGTAATTAAAATAAACAATAATAAAAAATCTTCATCTACCAATATTTGTTTCATAACTACTAAATTATAAAATATACAACAGTAGCAACACTGTGGGAAAGGGATAAAAGGTACAGTTATTGCGATCTCTCTCGGCACACTCTTGCGCTTTCAAGTGTTTAGTCTTTATTCACATAGAAATAAAGTCCAAATTTGAACAACAATATTTTGATGAGCTCATTCCTGTTTGAGTAATAATTCCATGGTATATACGTAGTATCTCTATGTAGTCTGTGACAGGCGTTGGAATCACCCCTATAACTAGCGGGTCGTTAGTGGAGCGGCTCTGAGACAGTCTCCGCCATTTTGCTTTTGGGTGCATGTGTGTGTGTCGTGTCGTGTCATTTCATCATAGAAGTAGAACGCACACATTTGCATTTCATTTTTCATTATTACATTGTTGGTTTGTTTAAATCTCTAATTTATCTTCAGATTTTATGTGTTTTAAGCATGTTTTTTAAGATTTTTGACACTCACTGTTCTTGATTCAATAACAGTACCTGTGTGTACGAAGGGATTCGGCAGTTTTATCGGTTTGTTTGCTTGTGATTTTCTAAACTTAATAACTTTTTGACCTTTCATTGTTTCATACTATTTCATGCTAATATAGCTGAGCCCACCTGGTTAGCTACCATAATCTTACTTAAGTTTATCAGATCACCATGGTGACAGTACAACTTGTGCAGAGTACAACTTGTTACTCTGATAATCAGACATCCAGCAACTCTCTTGTAGGCAAATCCAGGTGAAGAACGCTTTCATCTTTGGCCTAATAGTTATTTACCAAAATGTATGAAGTTGAACTTTCCCATACTAAAAAACGAGCGAACTTTATATTGTTATGAATCCACTAAAATATTTTACAGACCATCGGCTTCAACAGAGGTTACATTTCTGGATGCACATCAATTTTGAAATCGATAAAAACAACTTATGAACACAGAAAAACTAGTGTTATTTTGAAACACAAATACTTGAAGATGAATATCTTGAGTTGAGTATGCAATAAATAACTTCCTCCAAGTGAAATAAATTCAGGAATACTTAAAAATCCAATAATGATAGGTGAGCAAAGTTGTGTAATATTTTTTTCATTAAATAAACAATAGTTTAAAATTAATTTAATATTATGTTTTCCATTAAATAACCTACACTATGTTGTTGTTCAAAATTACATGTAATTTTTTTTTAGATTGAATGAAAATGAAAAACACTTCTTCTCAAAAAGAGTAGCAAAGCTCTGCTAAAATTGATCTTCTGATGGTGCACATGTCTGGGCGCAAGGTGACTTCGGAAGCATAGAGAAGCTCGATATGTTAGAAGCTTTGGTTACTCACCATGGACCTGAATTTCATTTTATCAATTTTATTAATATGCTAAGAACATAAGCCACTGCACAAGCAATGAACAGGACATGAATAACAGAAAGTGGGCTGTCAAAAGGTGATTAATTTGTTTTTGACATAAATATGTTTGCTTATTAACCCCTTGTTTCTGAAAGGCTAATCAGTGATAAAATTAAATATAGTACATTCAAGATAAGAAAGTTCCCTTGACAAATCGATTTTTTCCGTTTCATGCATACTAATTTCCGTGATGAATTTATCTCCTTAGGTTATTTTTATCAAAAATGTAATAATTAATTCCACATTAAATAAAAACAAGAATATCAGCCTAATTAAATAAAATTATAATTCTAAAGTTTAAAAATAAAATGTTTGTGTAAAGTATAAGTTCCGATTCATGACTCAAATAAATACTTAATTAAACAAATATTTTATCAGAATTATAAATAATTATATTTAACTGGATGGGATATTTTGGGATGTTGCCTTGATATTAGGACACCTAATTTTTATGGTTGTATCATATAGAATAGCTTTAAAATTAACACTTTTTATTCATGTCAATTTTCTCTCAAGTCTTATAGTTTGCGAGTAAATAAGCTTTGAAAATCACAATAGTCACGACGAAAAAAAAAATGGGATGTTACGTTGCTATTATAACACCTACTTTTTATGGTTATATCAGAAAATGACTAGAACGTGATGAGCAGATCAATACACACTTGTTCACAGTGGCTTTCTATTTCTTGTGTTTAGATTATGAAATCGAAAATTGGTACCAAAGGTTTTATAATTTTTATAGACAAATCAAATTTTCATAATTAGACTGTTCAGCTTAAATCAATATATTAATTTAGTTAAAAATATTTCTTAGAGAAACCTTTGCTTGTGAATTATAAATAGCACCAACTGAAGTCCAAAAATACTTTCTATACTAGCAGCCGAAACCCAGCAGTAATAGCCAATTACATGACACTGAAAATAACTAAGTAAATTTATCTTGCCGTATCAACATAGTAACATGCTTGAATTGTTTTACTACATATACAACAGAACTAGGTCTGTTCGCGAAGGACTATGTTGATCCCACAAACGTGCATCAAGTGTAATACCCAAAAATTTTGTAACTACAATTGATGAGTTCAACGATTCGATTGTATCCACTTTCCTTACATTTGGCCATGAGAATTTAATAAATCTAGTTTTATTTGAGTTTAGTGAACCAATTTGGAACATTTAACTCTGACACAATTATTTAAGAGAATGTGAAAGTTTGATAAACATAATTTTAAAAGCATTACAAAAGGAATGGGTATGCCATTCCTTTTAAATGCTTTTTCAAACTCTAATTAAAATCATTTATATGAATGAATATCATTAATTTATGGAAAACATTTCTTATTGACCTTAACATATTCATCAAAATTAAAAACTAGATTGATTTGTTTGGTTAGATTACCTACTATAAAATTAATTGCTTTTAATGTTAACTTCTTCAAAATGTATTCAAACGTTTTAAACTATTTGCCATTGTCTGCAGAGTTCAATTCTTCAATCTGAAGTTTTGTAAATAATCAATAAAACAAAATTATTTTCAAAAACAAAGTAATGTCTTATATAATTATCTTTTTTGTATCAACAGGTGTACAGATATTGAGAAGTGGAGAGACTAAGATCAGATGGAGAGGCAGGTTATTTATTTTTACTAGGTTTTTCACTGTTTTTCATTTTAGAGTCGTCACACTTTATACAAATGCTTATTTATCTTTTCAGAATCGCAGAGTAAGCACAGCGTTGCATGGCGGAGAATTGTGGGTTCTAATAAGTTCCATTGTGTACGTTTTTGTCATATTGTATGTTAAATTCAATAAAAAGATAATCGCATTTCGTTGTTTTGATTTTTAATAACCTAAAATATTATCAGAATTAAAAAAGTAGATTAGGGCTGTAAATTTATATCGATAATTTTCAGTATGTCGATAATAAGCAGTCGATAGTTTTGCAGCACTATCATTACGGAGCTGTCATTTCACTACGAAACGGCCGCTAGAGGGGTTGATTCCTATCTGTAACAGTAATATAATTTGTGGTCTGTGAATTCTGTGATGAAAATGAAAACAAAATTATCTTTGAATATTATTCTATGAATGAAAAAAAGAAATGAATTTAATTTCTTTTTTTACGGACTTAAACGTATTTTGTTTAGTTGTTTTGCTTTTTGCTTTTATTCCAACAGTTTTACCTGGAGGTTGGGGTTAACTATTTAGATTCAGGTTAATACCCGTTGTTTTTTTAATTATTTAATAATACTCAATTAATTGTCCGCAGCAAATGACTTACATTTTTATGATGGAACTTCTTCAGCTGATATTATTTCGGGTGATGTATTTTTTGAAATCATCGAGCCACATGAGTTGAGGTTCTCATATCGTATACGACCAGCTAAAGATTTTGGGACCACGTTTGTAAGTAAACAAGTTGTTTTAACGCTCGTTTTTGTGTCTATAGGCTATTATTAATTCGTCTCTTTGTTTTGTTATTTTTGATTGATTTGGGAGTAAAAGTTGCAAAATATCATATACATAATAATATACCTTAACACATATGGATTGCAGCAAATTCATTTGTCAAAGAGTTTGCAAAAGGAGCTACTGCCAGAGATTTAAATCGTTAGATGCGCCCATCCCATACATAAGGCACTCGAAAATGTGTGAACGTTGGGAAGAGTGAGCTCACTCATTCCGTCGTAGTCTGTGGCAGAAAGTCCCGAGCGTTGGACGTCAAATACATTTTTTCTTTCCGCTTATTTCACATGTAAAAGAATAAAATATGCCTTCCTGTGCGTTTAGAAAGTAGTTTAATAACTCGAGGAATACCAACAAAACTAAGGGAATTACATTTCATGCGTAAGTACCTATTTAATAATTATTTTGATCATTTTACAAATAAATTACTTACTTAATTTGGCGCCCGGCACGTGTTCGTACGAGATTCGTATGAGTGAGACCGGACAATAATGATTTCAATGTGCGTGAGCAAGATCGATATACGTGTCATTGTTTTGTAGTTTAAACCAAATTAGATTGTCCCATTGCATAATTCGCGGCTAGCGATTTTGGCGATCAAACTTTTATGGACTTTGCAAATCGAGCATACGCGCGCTGGTAGCGTCGGCAATAGACACGGGTTTTTAATTTTATATTATGTTTGGTCGGATTACAAATTTTGTTTTTTTTTTAATTAGGTTTCCTCAAGATCCACACATAAAAGAAGAGTTGATTAAAATGATTCAAGAAGATCATAAAGATGACAAATGGCTGGCTACACCTTTTAGTCGTGTTTGCTTAGCACATTTTGCTGAATATAAATTTTGCCTTACACCCACCGGAAGAAGAAAAGTAAAAATAAATGCAGTGCCATATTTTCGGGTGGGTATTTAAAGTATTGGTCACTATATTAATTTAATTTAATTTAATTTAATTAGGTATTACCACAGATAATATAATACTACAGTACAGATGCCCTATCCCATACAACGAAATGGGACCTACTTAAATCGGGCTATTCTTCGAACTATTTTATTTCACCATTTCACCGCGAGATGACGCATCAGCAAGCTCGGGCCATCGAGCCTTTGCTACAATGGGCTCAGTAGTTCTCGCACGCACTCAACAGATGGCACTTTGTGAACTGCTATGCTTATTATGCTTTGTTTAGTTCATGACTGCGTAAATAGGTCTTGTAAAACATCATACGCTTACGGCCGGCTGCAACAAGCTAAATGTGTTACAATTTGGTAAAAAATTAACATATAAATCAATGTTATACCTAAGGGGTTGTTCCGCCATGGTTATACGATTTATGTCATACATTTTATATACGTTTGACATTTAAGATGTAATTGTAAAATAGATTTGATATCATTGGAGGTATTAGTCATTTTGGTAGTGGGTACTTTCTATTATATCTGTAACTTCAAATTCAAAAAACTGATTAAGAATAAAGCAAACTTGCAAATTTCTTATGTGACCTTTTTTTATCCCGCCCAAGACGATTTTTTTCACTGATTTATTCATCATTTTTTCAATTTATTTAGTATTTTTAAAGAAAATCAAAGTCACATAATAGGTATTGTATTTTGTTAAAATGTGATTTAAAATTTTTATTTAACAAGATTTTTCAGTTTATGATTTTTGTTTTTTATATAAAATAAGTGTTTATTTTTATATTTATACATACTTACCTATCAATCAATCAATCAATCATTATTTATTTGCCAGAATATGGTACAATAGGTGTTAAATACATTAATATTTTCAACATACTCTGTCGCTGAACGACGTGCAAATTATTTACAAATTAGTTTTAATGACAGTTATTAAATATATGAGAAAATTACATTATTACATTTCATAATTACATCTTTCTGTTTAATGTCAAAAATATACAATTAAATGTCAAATTAAATTCTTTTTTAATATACAATTCTATTTTATATAAAATCTTTAATGTCATAATATTGAAAAATACATAAATTCGTCATAATATTAAAAAAAACACATTATAAAAAAAAATACAAATGATTAAAAAAAATAAAATGATCATAAATTACAAATTGTCATTATTTATATTATCATTTAAAAATGCCGATACAGAATAATATAATTTCGTCATCAATAGTTTATGCAATTGTATTCGGAATTTAGTCAATGTTAAATTGGTGAGATTCATTGGTAATTTATTGTAAATACGCACAGCCATACAATATACATTTTTCGAAAACATTATTAACTTTTGTTTTGGTACTCTCAATTTTGATCCGTATCTACCGCGGTAATTAGTTATGTCACAGTTAGTCTCAAATAGAACCTTATACTTCTTCACAAAAAGGGCTACCTCAAATATATATAAACACGGTATAGGCATAATATCAAGTTCCTTAAACAGTGGTTTACAAGAATCCAAATAGAAAGCTCCACATATTGACCTAATGCATTTTTTTTGAAGAATAAATACTCTGTTAACTTCTACAGAGTGTCCCCACAGTATAATGCCATAACGGAAAACTGATGAGACGTAACCGTGATATGCAACTAATGCTATAAAAAATTAAGCAATTTAATTTCTCAGTGTTATTTTATAATATAAAATATAATTGAGAAATTTAATTCTTAATTACTTATATTTTTTATAATATAAAATATAATTGAGAAATTTATATTCTTATAGCCGGCTGAAATTAATTTATTCGACTGTTTTATCAAATATCGAAATTATATAATTTAGTCATTGACGTATATAACCTAGACGCGCTGTCCGGTACAGTGAAATTCCGCAGTCAACTGGAGCCAATCGGCACCAGTTCGCTTAGTCGGTCGCGGGCGAATGAGAGAAGCACTAGATGTGCCGTGGATATTGTGTCGGTAAAACAGAGATTTACAGTTATAGTGATACAATAAAAGTCCATATTTGTGTACCTGTGGATATTTGTTATGTAATTGACATATTTTTAAGGTGAGTAATCATATATTTCTTGATGAAAACAAAAAATATGTTTCCGAAACTGCGTAACACCGCGTTTACACATTCGCGCGAATCGCGAGGCGAATAACGAACTAGCTGTTTACACATGCGTGTTCGTTATTCGCCTCGCTATTCGCCTAGCAATTCGCCTCGAGATTCGCGCGAAATAGCGCGTTTACACATTCGCGCGAATCGCGAGGCGAATAACGAACACGCATGTGTAAACAGTAAGTTCGCTATTCGCCTCGCCATTCGCCTCGCGATTCGTGAGTTCGCGTCGGGAGCGGTTTTTTGGACGCGAATCAAAGGGCACGAATGGCGAACACGAACTTACTGTTTACACATTCGCATGCATTTAGTTGACTGCTAGCGCCCGACCCAACCGAACGTGTAGACAAATTAGAGTGGAGTAAAGTGCGAATTTTAGAATTCCTAGAACTTTATTATAGAGAAGAGCTCATTTGGAACCCAAAACATCGCAATCATAATTACACATAAAAAATATTTTACAAAAAATAAAAACCGACTTCAAAAACACTGAAAAGTTAAAAATAATATAAGAAATAGGTACAGACAACATCACACTTCTATATTGAAGTCGGTGCCAAACGATATCTCCTCGAAAGTCTTAAAATTTGTCACCGACTTCAATATAGAAGTGTGATGTTGTCTGTACCTATTCTTATATTATTTTAAACTTTTCAGCGTTTTTGAAGTCGGTTTTTATTTTTTGTAAAATATTTTTTATTTTTAACTTTTTAGTGAATGAAATCTTTTTAGTAAAAACAAAAACCCTAATTTAATACCAGCTCATCAGTGAGCTGGTATTTCATTAGCGTTTCCATCGATTTTCATGGGATCCCATTATCAGAGAATACAAAAATAATGTTGAAAATCAGTCCACAATTGGCGGCGTAATCGCATAACATACACACAAAAAAAAAAACATTCGCATCGAATTAAGAACCTCCTCCCTTTTTGAAGTCGGTTAAAAATAAAAACCGACTTCAAAAACACTGAAAAGGTAAAAATAATATAAGAATAGGTACTGACAACATCACACTTCTATTTTGAAGTCGGTGTCAATTTTAAAACTTTATAAGAGATCATCGTTTCGTATCGACTTCAATATCATCATCATCATCATCATCACAGCCCATATACGTCCCCACCGAGGGGCTCGAGCCTACCCTATATTAGGGTGATTAGGCCTTAGTCAACCACGCTGGCCCAGTGCGGATTGGTCGACTTCACATACATCATTGAACTTCTTCGCAGATGTATGCAGGTTGCCTCACGATGTTTTCCTTCACCGTACGAGTGTCAGACAAATGTACATATGAAATTCGAAACGAAAAACACATTGGTACATGGCGGGTCTCGAACCCCGACCCCCCGATTGGAAGGCAAGTGCCGAGTCCACTGCGCCACCGACGCTCTGTCGCGCGCTGTATATGCAAGTATGTATGTGTATATATAAACACAATCATACACATTACTTACAAAACACTTACACATACACACATATACAATATGTATATGTGTGTTATGTGCGTGTATGTATGTTTTTTTCTTAATATCATATTATTTGAATATAACAATTATTGTCATTTATTACATTTATTTTCTTATGCCGTCATTTACTTTCTCTCCTTAGCCTAATGGTTGACTGGTAGAGAGCGATGTTTATCGCTAAGTCCGCCATATGTTTGTAACATTAAAGCTTAAATTATTAAAAACTAAAATGTAGCACGCATGCCGCCATTATTTTCACGTCCTCCGTGTTCGTGTGCTAATATCAAAATGAATCACCCGCGAATGTGTGAACAGTAGTTCGCGGTGGCACTCGTAGGTACGAATGTTTCGTCGAATGACGAGGCGAATAGCGAACACGAATGTGTAAACGCAACACGAATGTTTCGTCGAATGTTTCGTCGAATGTTTCGTCGAATATTTCGTGGAATGTTTCGTCGAATGGCGAACACGCATGTGTAAATGCGACATAATACGCTCGGCCGCCAAGGCCGCCACCTTAGTATTGTCGTCTCTTTTACTCTTATGTAATATTCTGTTGGAGCGAGGACGCTACCGAGTCGCTGACATAGATTAAATTAAACAATAAAAAACAGATGTGCCAAAAGTTGTAAAAGTGATGGTATAATAATAACTTATTATGATTTATTGTTTTAGATATTGCATCGATAGTTCTAAATATAAAATGCCTTCTTGTATTATGGTAAAATGCAAAAATTATTCGGGAAGAGCAAATGTTGCTGCAGGCATAAGTTTTCATAGGTAAGTTATTTTAATACGTATACTTCTTAACATAACTAATATAGTTTGGTTAATTTTAACTACTTTTTAATTAAATTGTCAGTTCTATATGTTATTCTATTTAACAAGGTATTAAAAATATTTTTTGATACGCTTTTTAAGTTGCGAATAATATAAATTAAACAAATAACAACATTTTTGTTTCTTTTATTTTAAGATATTGTTTTAAATAAATTATCATTTGAAAATAACCATATCTAAAATAGTTTATAAAGTTCTATACATTCAAAGTTAATTTTCCAAGAAATATTAAATGTTATGTAATCTCTCAGAGGCAACCTCAGAAAAATAGGTAAAAATCATTTTCGACGCATCTGCGTGAACACAAGATTATTCTTTGCACTATACCCCGCTCCGAACGTCACTACACCTCACTCGGCGCCGTCCCGCGTTGGGGCACAAAATTTCTTCGCAACAGCGAGTCTAGGTTATATACGTCAATGAATTTAGTACTATTTTTTAAACAAAATTTTATTTTTCCTTGTTCTTTCTTACCAGTTATCTAATTTTCTGTTTCATTTTAAGAATGTTGTTATTAATTCTGTGATAAAAAATCATTGAAACAAAAGATACTTAATGCGGGTTCGAACCACAGACCTCTAGCGGTATAGCTTAATAATTTCGCAGTATTTCCGCATGAGCCATCTGTTCACTTAGATTTGATGTTGAAATTTCGAATCTATTATTTAAATTATGTGACGTCTATTGTAAGTCGCGCTTGCCACAATATTTGTAAATGGTAAAATCTAATAAAACACTGTACTTATAATATTTTATTTGGCAAAATTCAAAATATACCTAATCACCATTGAGATTAAAAAATAATTCAAGTAGTACCTACATTAATTTTATTTATTTTTTTATAGTCAGGAAACTTATGTCCTTTAAAGTATTTACTAAACTTACAGAAATTGTGTATGTAAAGAAAAAATATTGCTGTGTTTGTAAACTACCTCTAAGTTTTTGTATTACTGACACTATGTTATGTAACCTGTCACAATTTATGACACGTCATGCTGTTGATACAATGTATATACGTGGAGCTTTATGTACCTATATGTATTGATTTGTATATTTCTATTATTCCATGTTGAGTGTATTACGTAGATATTAAGATTTTTGTTGTTGTTTATAGCTTAGTGTGTGTGTGCCATAGTGGTGCCTCTTAGAGCGCCTTCAGGGTGTCTACGGAAGACCAGCGCCGGGGAGTCTGCGACGCCTCGGCATTATGCTGAGTAGATACCCTTTCCGTGGCACATCTATTAGTGTTTTCCCTTTTTTTATTTGTTATTCTGTGTTAGTGCCATTGAATAAACCATTTTCTTTCTTTCTTTCTTTTTCTTTCATTAATACTCATGCTGGGCTTTAAATGTTGACCTTAAGACTGCCCTTATGTCGCTCGTAATAGCGGCGGCTTTCGTAATGCAAATGTAAAGCTTGACGTGTTGCTGACTGTACTTTACGTATTACTTACCTATATTATCTATGACTATGTATGTACCTAACATAGTTGAATAATACTTATGATGTTATTAAAAATTCAGATTTGTAAAATTAGTTTTGAAATCCCCCATACAAAATAGTTAGGTCAGTGAAAAAATCACTGTGGTTTTATGAAACCAACATGCAAGTGAAACTTTTTTTTCGGTTCGTAGGCATTTAACTGAAAATTTCCGAAAAAATATTTAATAGGGTAAGTTCTTACTTATTAAAATCACGTTTCTAATCCTAACCTAAATCTTTTTGTTCTTAAAAGAAAATTATAAATAAAACACAAATTGCGATATAAATAAAAGGAATTGATATACTTAATAAACAAAAAGCAATAAAGAAAAACAAAATAATAAAACAAGCAATTTTTTTAAAAAATAACTACATCAGGACAGGATCGAACCACTGCCACACAGATTTAAAAACGAAGATCTAACGAGTAGACCAATCCTGACCTATTGGAAGTGGTGAAATTTAAGATGTCATGTTTTTGTGTAATTCGACCATAATTCGACATTACACTTTCAAATGTATGGGAATTAGAAAATTAATTTTGCAATTTCGAATTTTCAATGACGCCATTACTATTATGATTATGTCAAAATACCTACATACCAAACACCTTGTAGGTAATATAATGAAATAAAATAATTCATCTCAATCTGTGACCATACGAACAAGCATACATAAGTAGTGCCATCTATGAGTGAGCAGTATGTAATCAAATAGTTAAAGCAGACATTGCGTGCTACTTTGAGCTATGCTTTTGAGAGATACATTGAAGTTTAGACAATTTGTCGCTAGGAGTGCTATAAATTTGTAAAAAGAAATGTTAAACCGTTCTAGCATGACTTAAAAACGTATTTTGATACTTTCCACGTGCTAAGTAATTTTTTTAAATATAATCAATAGTTTTCTGAATCTCCTTGTTGACTTTTACTAAATTCACTAAAAAGTCATTACAAAAATCGATTAAAGTAGCGCCATCTATTGATGATTTTATCGAATTATTTTACTTTTGTTCGTGGTGGGCATTGATTTACTACCAAATGTAGATAGAGCACTTCATACAAAAACGCGCTTGAAATCGGTCACCTAATCGAATATACATCTGTACTCGCTGATATATTGTTGAATATGCACGCCCGAATTAAAATTACCGTATTTATCGAATTCAACCTTATTCTACATTATTACGGCAACTTTTTAAAGTACAACCGTTTGAAATTACATCATTTCATACCTAGCCACAAATCAATTGACGTTTTAGTAACTATGGAAAGAACTGCACGAGTCGCGATTGGGCAGTTCTTCACCGGCCCACTTCTCGAACGTTCATGCGTTATCTACGTTTGGTAGTAAATCAATGGTGGTGGGTCGCCGTGGTATTACTATAT
This sequence comes from Schoenobius gigantellus, assembly GCA_963935595.1. Taxonomy (NCBI): domain Eukaryota; kingdom Metazoa; phylum Arthropoda; class Insecta; order Lepidoptera; family Crambidae; genus Schoenobius; species Schoenobius gigantellus. Next base: position 21,253,509 of record OZ012553.1, on the reverse strand, counting down.
TACAATTTTGAATTCATTTAATTATATTTCATAAAATAATATTTTTTTTCTAAACTTTAACTTATATTAACTTTAGTCTTAAATATTAATTTTTTGTGTAAAGGTAATCATTAGCATTTTACTTATATTAACCCTAACTTTTTGTATGGTTACAATAATTTGCACCAATAAAACCAATTTCTTATTTATTTTAGGTCTTACAGACAGAAACTTTTGACTCTTTTCTCCAGAAACCAAGAATGACATGTTAGGTTCACCAATTTCTAATGTATATGTTTCGGACAATGAATCTATTTTCGATACCCCAAGGAAAATACGCTTAAAACGGCAATTGAAAACAGAGGCAATTAAAAAAAAACAAATACAAAGTTGACCTGGAGAAACAAAAACGAAAAGTGAAGAGATTGAAGCCTTCAAATACAAGTTTAAAAGAAATTTTGAAAAAGTTAGGAGGTAAGAGAAAAGTGGCAAAGAAACATGAAGACGAAGTAGTTCGATGCTCAGAAGAAGCAAACAAGGATCTGGTCGTTTTTTTATCTCGAAAATTACGTTAGTAAAATTTCCCCTACTATAGGAAAATTTGCGTTGACACTAAATTATTAATCGCCTGCAGCATATAAATTTTAATAATGTGTTACCTCATCCAAGAACCCTCCATAAATGGTATGGCAATAGTGAATATCAGCCAGGCTTTACATGTCAAGCATTTTCTATGCTCGATAAAAAGAGTAAAGAAAAGAGAATAATTGCCACATTGATGGTAGATGAGATGGCCATACGGCAGCAAACCATTTGGGCAGGGCAAAAAACTAGGTGTTGTAGATGAAGGTTTAGGTAAAAGAAACGAAATTGCTACTCAAGCCTATTTCTTTATGCTTGTCTGTAATACCGAAAATTGGAAAATTCCGTTAGGTTTCTTTTTTATAAACCAGCCAGCAGAGCAAAGGGCAAATTTAATTAAAAATTTGTATTGAAAAGTGTTACAATGATGGAGTAGATGTTATCGGACTCACTTTTGATGGATGCACGGCGAATATAGCTGCTGCTGAAATCTTAAGATGCCAGTTACATGATCCAAAAAAATAAAAAACAACTTTTCCAATTATTTTAGATGCAAGCCATATGCTCAAAATGGTTAGAAATACTTTTCATAGTTTAAAAATAATTTTTGACAAATTTAACAATAAAATTTCGTGGCGCTATCTTATAATAGTAGTTTATGAAATAGTCACATAATAGGGGGTCTGAAAACACGAGTGTTTTAAGACCTAATTATGTGCAATTTCATACACTATTTTATCTACACTCATGCAATCAGTGGTTACCTAAATTAAATAAAAGACACAAAATTAAAACAAAATCAAACTCATTTATTCTAATAATTATTTGCATTTTGAACAGTGCAATTGTGAAACTAATACAGAAATCTAAAACTACATATATTTATATTATTTATTATTTTAACCAATAACAGCAAAATAATGAATGAAAAATTCAGAGAAATGGCGCCAACACCAACATTCTACCGCGCATGCGCTGTTGCACGCGCCACCATAGACAATGTACTGGCACAAAAGAAAATTGTGACGAAACCTCCTTGGTCGAGCTTCGTCAATCGAACTGTATTTTATTGGAATTCGAGTTACATTAAAGTACTGGTTTTGTATGGCGAACCTGTATTATAATGTAATTTGTAAAAGGCCAAGGGCTTTAAGTTATGCCTTTAAAATATTAGTGTTGAGTTCTTAATATTAGAATTAGAACATGAGTGTAGATAAAGCTTTTTAAATTACAGGAGTCTGAAGGCTTTAAATTCGCAAATAAAATTTCTAGACGCCATATTTACTTTCGTAATCAAATTATGAAAGTAAATTTAGCCGCACAACTTTTAAGTCGTACCACCGCAAAATCATTACAATTATGCGCTCAAATGTTTGTGAACTACTAGTTGTCTACATGTTTATGATGTCACGTTTTATACTTGTTGTAGATAAACTTGTAGAACAGGGTTTCTTAAACTTTTCGCAGCCATGGACCACTTCCACAATTTAAATAATTCCACGGGCCCTGTCAAAAATATAGAATAGAAATAGAAATGAAAAAAAAAAGCCTTCTATTACTTAATAAAAAAACTATTATTGATTCTTTTATTACACTCACTACAAGGTTAATGAGAAGAGTGCTGCTGTTGACCTCAATGAAAACGTTAAATAATTGTTGAATTGTCTTCGACAAGGCAAGGCGCATGTCGTATTAACGTCGAGTTTACTACACAATTTCCTAGTAAATATACTACATACTGACCTACTGCGGACCCCTGATACACATGCTACGGACCCCTAAGGGGTCCGTGGACCCCACTTTAAGGAACCCTGTATGTAGAATATGACACTCCAGTCCGGTAGTTTCATTAGTATTTTCTACTCAATTGACTATTCACAATGGAAAGTAAAGATGCTGAGGAACTTTACAAGAAAATTTTGGGTTGAATGACAATATGTAAACACATTTTAATAATGTTTTCGATAAAGAATTGATTATTTATTGGTTATTTTGAACACCGTGTATAATACAAAATGGAATCATAAAATAATAGTTTTTTTTCTTTTTTTAAAAAAAAACGTCACTAGGATTTTCTCCTGTGTCGTGGGTGCAGTTACAAATATAGAATATCACATGCACATACGCCCAGACCGGAACAAATTTCTGTAGGCCATACAAAACATTTGTCCCGTACGGGAATCGAACCCGCGACCCGTTGCGCAGTAGGTGATCACTCGACCTCTGCGCTAAACGTGTCGTCAATAATAGTTCTACACTATCTAGACTGCGCTGGATTTTACATGCTCACTTCAAAAATGTGTGTGACCTACGCAAGATAAAAAAAAAATATTAGGTTAACCCGTGAGGAGGCGCTACCGGGTAAAAAACACCCAGAGTGTGGTTGTAATGTCGATATTTCTTCAACAAGTCGCCGCCGGCTTTCGGCGGTCTAGGTACCTCTCGGGAGGGAATGCAGCTAAGCGCACGTGGAGTGTCGATCTGTTTGCCCGCGCGACGCGACCAGGATGGACATCTAAAGTGAGTTATGGGTGCTTCTTACCCGGTAGCGACCTTTTGTGTTACACTTTTTTTACAGTGGTGTAATTTTGTGACTAGTGTTTTTTATATTATTTTACGCCAAAAATGTCAAGTTTACGCTTTTTGAACAACGAATTAATATTAGAAGAATTAGAAGCGGAGTACGAATTTTCGTGTTCTGAGCTCGGAGATATAGAAAATATCACTATTCACGGGACTGATTCTGAAGAACATGCCGACCCTGTCGATCATCAATCACGCCAATTATCACCGCTTGATCAACCACTGGGTGTGTGGAATTGGCGAAATTTTCATATATCCCATGTTTTTTTTGAAGTTAGTACTTATTATTTTTTTGTTTTATTTTTTAATTTTTTTTTGTTGATTATTTGTACCAAAAGTTTGATATGATTTTATTTTGTCCGTTTTATTGTCAGACAGCTTTTTTGTTGTTTTTTGTAATATTTAGCGCCTGTCCATAGTGATTCTATAAAAATGTTTTTACTTAATATGAGAAAAGACTTGTTTTTTATATGTGATACAAAAATTTACATAATTTTTAAGTACAAAATGTCATGGACTTTAATATTTGTAAATAAATGTAATTTTCCAGAAAAGATTTGTTTTATTCGAAGAAAATAAAGGTAATTTAAAGGTAAATTAGTAATTTTTACAATAATCAATATACATATACATTTACACGACATGTTGTAAGTGGGTGTTTTTAACCCGGTAGCGACTCTTTGTGTTCGGTTTTTTGATGCGCCTCCCGCCGAGTTAAGAAACTATTTTTTAAAAGTCATTAAAATTTTATTTCTAACAGCCATCTGCGGTAACAGCATAGGTCCCTCAAAAAAAAAATTTCACTTCCCCCCGTGAAAAAAATGCGGTCCGTCCGGTAAAAGTTTAAAACTTTATCCAACAAGCATGGATAGAGTTTAAAACTTGTTTTTAATTAGTATAACCCCTCGTTTTCACCAAGAAACAAGTAAAATACTAGTTTCATACAATACTTGTCAAAACATAATTATTTGTTTTATACATGTATTGCAACTGTCTCAAACATTCTTTCGTTCATACTGTGTTGCCAACAAGTCTCTAAACAAGTATAAACCACATCTGCGTTTACACTTAGATCTATGACATATTCAAACTAGTCTGATACATTGACAGCGTTTACACTTACAAAAAGCAATCGTGTTTTTAACAAGTTTTGTTTATTTCACTGAAATTTATGTATCATACTAATTTAAAACATGTTTTAAACTCTATCCATGCTTGTTGGATAAAGTTTTAAACTTTTACCGGGCGGACCGTATTATTTTACGGGGGAAAGAGAAGAAAAAAAATACAAAAAATGCTGCACTAGTTGAGAGCAGCATTTTTAGATTTTTTTATTAAAATTTTTTTTTTAATTCATTGTTTTTATTTTATTTATAATAATTGATGTGTCCTGAAGCGTCCCTAAAATTTTCCAGTGATAAAAAAATAACCGTGTAAACAAGTATACTGCACTCATGAAGTAAAGTTCCTCAGCATATTTACTTTCCATTGTGAATAGTCAATTGAGTAGAAAATATTAATGAAACTACTGGACTGGCGTGTCATTTTCTACAAGTTTATCTACAACAAGTATAAAACGCATGTAGACAACTAGTAGTTCAGAAACAATTTCAGACAACAAGTTGTATACATGTTTTGTATTCAACAAGTTTTATACATGTATACGAGTGTAAACAATAAACGAAAACATTGCATAAAACTTGTTAAATACATGTAATATACCTTGGTGTAAACGAGGGGTAATACATACATTTCAGTGAAATAAACAAAACTTGTTATAAACACGATTGCTTTTTGTAAGTGTAAACGCTGTCAATGTATCAGACATGTATCAGACTAGTTTGAATATGTCATGGATCTAAGTGTAAACGCAGATGTGGTTTATACTCGTCTATAGACTTGTTTGCAACACAGTATGAACGAAAGAATGTTTGAGACAGTCGCAATACATGTTTAGAACAAATAATTATGTTTTGACAAGTATTCTACAAGTATTGTATGAAACTAGTACTTTACTTGTTTCTTGGTGTAAACGAGGGGTTACGCACACATACATAAAATGTAGTCACTTTTTGGAAGCGCAAGGCGCATCTAACGATTTAAATCTCTGGCTACTGCAGGTGATTTTTCCAGTAGCGGTACCTACCAGACACCAGTGTAGCTTGATATTTGTGTCTATTAGATGTCTATTATGTTCATTTACTGGTGTCTTTGTAACTATTTTCGTTTTTTGATTCATCTTACGTTTGTGTTATGTGGACGAGTAAATTTTATTTTATCATAATTATGTCTTGCTCCTAATCTATTTGTTTATTAATCAATCAAAATTTCAATATGTGAAGAAGTAAAATGAGTGTGTTATAATTAGATCCTGTTATCGGAGGTGCAATTTAGTAGCTGGATGTTCTTAGAGATAGGTAAAAATAATTATGAAATATAACTATATCAATTCTGTTTCTCTACCATAATGAAGTCTTAGACAAAGATTAAACATGTTTATTTCGTAACAAATGACAAGATTAAAATAATTATAAGTAGATATATCATCATTGGTAATGTTTATCAATAAAAATATTTCACTTAACTAAACTGTATACATTTACCATGAAGGTCAGTATAAAAAACATGAATATTGCCATTTTTTTAAATTATGTCAATTTGGCATAGCATTTCACAGAAAATACAATACTTACAATGTTTTATTATTTTCCAAACTAGCTTTCGACTAATCTTAGTCTAAAATGAGTGTTTTTCCCAAAAAACACTCTCACTCAATATATAACCTTATATCAAATCGCTATAATACGCATTTGCTATTTATTATATCAGAAATTTAATGCAACTCCCAGCATTTTTCCAGTTGAAAAATGAAACTTGTTTAGAAAATATTTAAATATTCATATAAATTCATATAACATTCTTTTCCTATTACAGCGGCTTGAAGATGAATTACGATAAATTAAAAACATGAATTTTCTGCCACAATCAATAATTGTTAAGAAAAAGTATCAATATTGACATCATAAATAAGTATTTTTATTTTCTCCATCTCTAAGAACGTCTAGCTATCAAATTGCACCTCCGATAACGGGGTCTAGTTATAATTAATAAAAAAATAAGGTCCATCTATTACTTTTGCAATCAGTTCAGTTGAATAAACTAATAAAAGTTCTACATTACATTTATTCAGCAAATATTTTTGATTGTGAAACACTTTAAAATATGATTTCAGTACAAAGTATTGCAAATGTCAGTTAAGATATACAAAACTAGCGCTCTTAATTTTCATGTTATTAAAAAATTATATTATTCAACCAGTTTTCAATCAATTTCAAAGTATCCAATATTTATTGCATGTAGGCCCAAATTCTAGGGGATTTGGAGGAGTCAGAGTGAATCCTTTGGTTGAATTAATGATAAGATGTATTGTAAGAAACTTTAAATGTAGCTTACATTTTGTAAAAGGTAGCTTTTCTGCCAAATCAGTAATCTAAAGGCAAATTACTGCTTGAGAAAAATTATGTAGTTTATTTATTATTTTTATAATTTAACAATGTAAAGTTAAGATTTTTTTTCATTGTAGAATGAAAGTTTATCCTTCAAGAAGGCACGTTTGGTTCCAACAATACCATTACACAGTTGTTCGGACATTTTAAACTATGAAGATGTTGTTGGACATATCGCTTTGTCTGAAAGAGGGTAAGTTGCTTAGATTTCATGATTAGAGTAGATATTTAATTTTTTAAGCAGGAATTTCACATTTCTTAAGATTTATGTATTTTTCTAATTCAAATGAAGCCTAAATGAAAAACTAGTGTACATTCACCAAACACTAACAGAATGTGATGAGTTTACTTTTGTTTGATGAAGAAATAACAATTTCTAGTATGCGGAGCTATGCATACTAGTTTTTTTATTCTCAATAGGTCTATGTTTGACTACCAACTCGCCTGATGGTAAGCGACGGTATGGCCGAGGATGGAGCATGTAGATTTAGATGATATCTATTCACTCTAGCCTTGAAAACCTCAAGATTATAGCTCTCAGGAAACAAGGAAGGCGGCAGAGAGTTCCACTCCTGTGCAGTACGCACCAGAAAAGTGGACCTAAAATGTTGTGTATGTATTTTAGGCATTTCGATCTGAAATGGGTGGTAATGAGCCGACCTTCTGCTCGTCCTGTAATGGAAAAGGGAGGGTGGAATAAGGTTGTGAAGCTCTTGCGCAGGCATCGAAATGCCATCTATAAAATATGGACAGACATGCCACTTTACGGCGGTGCTCGAGACTAAGCAGCTTCTCTATAAGAGTGTCAGGCATGTCAAATCCACATGTCACTACAACAGTGATTTTCTTCCTGGGGTTTTAACTATGAAGCCACTTGCATCTTATCGACCCAGACCTACACTCTCAGCTCACAAGCGCACTAAGTAACACCAACTTTAATTAAACAAACATTTACATTAATTTTATTTTCTACAACACAATTTTGGATAGAGAATAAATAGGTAATTAGCTTTTCAAATTAGTCCCAAAGTTACATTCATACCTCAAAAGGAGAAAAGAGAACACTTTTTTATTTCACTTTATTTAGAGACTTATACAATGTATGCCAGTCCCATTGTACCCTAAGAACATATATTTTAAAAGAACACATAGAGATATCAAACTGAAATTTATATCAATGTCTTTGGTCTCTTTCAGCTGTGAAAATATCAGACTTGTTATGTTGCATATTTTGCCAAATTTTGTGATTGCACAAGGGAATCAAAACTTATAGGGTGTTTCCGGTTGACCTAGAATCATGAAATTTCGCAAGAAGCTAGGGCTTATGGCACATATTAAGGAAAAAATCTGGACAATATAAATATGTAACATAGTTAGGAACTTATACTGGGTTACAGGTTAGGTCGTCGTAGTTTTCATCATTCCTGACTGATGCGATGATGAAACACCCCACCCCAAACCTACAACGCACCACAGCTCTATGGAAGGACAATAGACCTGTTGGTGGTGCCCCAAGTAGACTCCACCACGTCGGCGTTTCACCGACTTGTATTGCTGAATTTTATTCACCGAATACCAGCTCTTAGAAAATTGGTATTACTTACCTTGGTTCCAATTGTCTCCGTCCGTCTCCTCCGTAGCCGGTGGACTTCCTGAGCTAGCTCGAAGGAAGTCGCGGCTCCTGAAGTTCTGCAGTGGATCCACCGGTGGAGACCGGAGCACTACAAAGGCCTATTAGGCCACCACGACTCACACACGCGATTTTGACACTTGCACAACACAAAGCGGGCTTTCGCACCCCGATATTAGGTGCGCCGCGCAAATCACTATTTGCTTGAATATTGTGTATTATATTTTATTCCGGCCCGCACATAACCTCTAAGCATGTCATGACATTTCGACTCGACTCAACTGACATATCACATGCGGCCGGCCGCCAAAAAAGCTGTCACTGCACAGACTAGAATGCAGTGCCGCCACTCGCTCTTCCTCGAGCGTGAACATCCCCCCGCTCCGGACAGTCCCGGACTGTCCGCCAAATCAGTCTAAGGGGAGGCGAGAAAGAGTAGCGACCGCGCGCTTCAAAACAGAATCCCCAACTAGGACCTCGGCAAACCTGGGCACACCATCAGACCCTAGAGTAAGTTGGACAATGCGTCCGCGACGCCAACGTAAGGGTGGCAGGTTTGGGTCCTTCACTAACACGAGGTCTCCAACCCTCGGTGGGTTTGTCTTATCTGACCACTTAACGCGCTGTTGCAAAATGTGTAAATATTCAAGGTGCCAGCGGCGCCAGAAACTCTGGGTAAGCTGCTGGAGCAACTCAAACCGCGAAAGGCGTCCGGGATTGATATCTCTATAAGGATACTCGGGCAGGGCGTTAAGTGGTCTGCCTATCAAGAAATGGCCCGGCGTGAGGGCCTGCAAATCGTTCGCGTCGGTAGACAACGGACATAACGGACGCGAGTTGAGAACCGCCTCAATCTTATGAAACACCGTCGCGAGTTCCTCAAACGTGAGAATAGTCTCCCCAATAACGCGGCGAAGGTGAGTCTTGGCGGCCTTTACAACAGATTCAAAAATCCCTCCCCAGTGAGGGCAAGACGGCGGGGAGTATCGCCATGTTACCCCCCTACGGGAGAGTGTGGATCCGATCTCAATATTATTTTTATCTAAAAATTCACAAACTTCTCTTATATGTCTATCAGTGCCCTTGAAGTTCGTCCCACAATCGGACCGAATTAGAGAAGGCAGTCCCCGGCGGGAGACAAATCTGCCTAACGCTGCTAAGAAAGCGTCCATGGTGAGTGCACTCACCACCTCCAAATGAACGGCTTTAGTGGCCAAACAACAAACACACACAAATAAGCCTTTTCAGTCTTAGCATTACGGAGTCGCGACGTTTTTATAGTGAACGGTCCCGCGAAATCAGTTCCAACTCCTAAGAAGGTCATCGATTCATTCACACGATCAGCAGGCAAATCACCCATTTGGGGCTGCATCGTCTCGGGGCGTAAACGATAGCAGGGCAGACATCGAAAGATAACAGATCGGATTATTCTTCGCGCTGACAAAATCCAAAACTCCCGTTGGAGGAGCGCGGTCAATGCATTACATCCGGCATGAGCATTCTTCACATGGCGATCAATGATCAACAATCGCACCAATGGTCCGTCCTTGGGGAGCAACAGGGGATGACGTGATCTATAAGGCAAGTTAGCGTGCCTCAATCGGCCTCCTACACGCAACAATCCTTTATCATCCAGAAAGGGAGTCAAACGCACCAAGGGTCCCTTCAATTTGGACGTCCCGGTACGGAAAATCTTATGTTTCGGTTCAAACGCTCTAGACTGGGTCATACGCACCCAATGCAGAAGAGCATCTTGGCGCTCCTGCGGTGAGAGGACCGGACACAAATCTTTGTCCTGAGGCCGGCGACAATTTCGTATAAATCTTCTTATCCAAGCGGTCACGCCGAGCAACTTGTCCAGAGAACTGTAGCGGTCTAATAAAAATTCCCGCTCTGGAGCCGCCATAGTCTCGACAGCGTGAACACGCAAGCCCGGATTTGGTACCTTCACCACAGCTGGTGTGGAAGGCCAAGACGGTTGTAACAACCAGTCGGGACCCCACCACAGAGTGTGGTCAATAAGCTGAGGGGCTTCGCTGCCACGTGATGCACAGTCAGCAGGGTTTATTTCACCTGGCACGTGGCGCCAAATCAACGTGGCCTTCGAGGCCTGTATTTGGAATACCCGATTGGCCACAAATACTTCCAGGGAGTGGACGGAGTTCCTAATCCAACACAGGACAACCTGACTGTCGGACCAAGCAAAGAGCGACTCAAAGTCCACACTACGTCCCAGGGTGTCAACAACGTGGTTCATCAACCGAACCAGAAGAGTAGCTCCAGACAATTCTAACTTCGGAATCGTTAATCGAGTCCGAAGTGGAGCAACCTTACTCTTAGCAATTAGCAAGTGGAGCTTAACAGCTCCTCTATCATCAACCGTCCGGATATATACGACGGCTATCCACTCTCAGACGCGTCACAAAAGCCATGAAGGCTGGCCGTAAACCGTCCCTTAGGCAGTATATGTCTAGGGATACTAACACGGTTAATGTCGGGGAGAGACAACATGAAGGACTCCCAATCTCGCAGCAAACGGCCCGAGAGGGGCTCATCCCACGACACTTCGGCTGACCAAAGTTCCTGTAGGAAGCATTTCATCCAAAACACTATGGGACTAATCCAGCCATTTGGGTCAAAGGTACGAGCTACTGTAGACAAAACCAACCGTTTCGTCCAGACCTTGGGGCTTGGCAGCTCCAATCGATAGGTGAACGTGTCCTGGACAGGTCTGTATTGCACTCCCAAAACAGACAGTAAATCTGGAGTGTTGGCATTCTCAAAAATATGAGGCTCCTGCTGGTGGTCGTCTGGCAAGTCACACAAAAGCTGAGGTGAGTTGGACATCCACTTCCTCAGTTCATAACCACCAGCCCCGAGAAGAGCAATTAGTTCATCTCGCAAAATCAAGGCTTCCTCGACACTAGAGGAGCCCGTACAAATATCATCAACAAATGCATCCTCCTTGAGAACCAAGGATGCGCGAGGGTATCGTAATCGTTCACGTTCAGCGAGTTCCACAAGTGAGCGAATTGCCACAAAGGGGCTCGAACGCAAACCGTATGTATTGGTGTTCAGCTCGTAGACCAGCATGGGATCCCTGGGATCCTCCCTCCATAATATGAGCTGATATCGTCTATCGTTCGGGTGAATCACAGTCTGCCGAAACATCATCCGGATATCGGTCACAAAGACGACGGCATGGCGACGGAAGTTGGTCAATACATCGCCCACCTCGTGGTGCAACTTCGGTCCAGCATGCAGACATTGATTCAGCGAAACTCCGGTAGACGTAGGAGCTGACCCATCAAAAACAACGCGTATCTTCCCAGTGGAAGGTTTCAAAACCGCGTGGTGAGGAAGAAAATTATGTTCCTCGTTTCGCCAGTCCAGTCGCGAGACCGACATGTGCCCCAGTTGCTCATATTCTCGCATGAAGTCGACATACTTCTGTTTGAGGTCGGAGTTCCTACTCATACGACGCTCCATGGACAGCAGCCGCTTCTCGGCCAACGGCCGGGAGCTGCCAAGTGAGGGGCGAACTGACAAAAAGGGCAAACGAGTGATCAGCCGTCCCGAGTGAAGGCGACCTGTATTGTTCTGGTAGAACAACTCACACTCCTCGTCCAAGGGGTTCACTCGCTTCACGGTAGGTGGCTCTTCCACCTCCCAAAACCGTTGAAGGACATCCGATAAGGTGGAGCTAACAGTTATGTAACTGTCCACCGATGGAGATGGTGGGTTATGCCTAACTGGTCCCATCACTACAAACCCAAGCGATGTAGATAAGGCTACCAGCCCACCCTTCTGTAACTCTCTCCTCTTCCCACAATACACGCGGCCTAGAACATCGGCACCGAGCAATAAGTGAATCGGACCGGTTCGGTGGAAGGAAGGGTCAGCCAAGGTCAATCCTGATGTCGCATCAACGACAGCGCGCGAAACGTGCTGTTGCGGAAGCTGACCAACAACCTTCTCATAAACAATCGCGGTAGCGCCAATTTTGGGCGCTGAAGAGAAGTGGGGGGAGAAGGAGAACAAAACCTGACCGATCGGATCCGGGATCCGCAGGTCTCCGATTCCTCGTACCGATTCAAGGTATGGAGATGTGTTCAAACTCAACTGCCGGACCAGCCAGCTGGAGGCAATGCAACCCTGAGCTCCCGTATCCAAAAGGGCGCGAACTAAAACAAAGGTGCCCCTCGGGCCCCACACCTGTACGGAGGCTGTTGGTAACAGCACCTGCTCCTGTGGGGGGGTTGCAGCCGACAGTTGGTTTAATGAAAATCCTCCCGCATTCCCCGCAACGGGGGGGAAGGGGGGTTCAAGGAAAAATGCGTGCGCGGCGGAGGAGTAGGGCGCTCAAGGCGCTCGAGCGGGTCCCAATCCGGCACGTACTGGCCCCGATCAAAGCGGCATCGGGGGGCCGGGCGGTGCCCATGATGGGCGAAAGATGGGGGAGCCCGCGATAAACGAGGTCTCTCCATCAGAGGGGGAGAGAAGCGTATCGGCTCCCGGCGTGGCTCCCTAATTACCGCGGCCCAATCCCGCGGTGGCGCCTCATAAGCGGCGCGTCGATCCCCCCCGCCCGTAGGGGGGGTGGGGCGCCCAATCCTCTCACTGGAGGGGGGGCGCCTGTCCAATCTCCGCGGAGGGGTGGCACGCCCCTCCGATCTCCTCGGAGAGGTGGGTGACCTAGGAGGGCCCCCGCCCGTGTGCGAGTCCCTCTCTCTCACCACCTCACGAGTGTCTCTATTGTTGAAGCACAAAAGGGGGTGATGGGCCCCTCCACAACAGTGGCAATCTCGTGGGTGGGGGCAAGCCGATGCCATATGGGCCCCCAGGCAGCGGTAGCACCAATTCCGCTGCTTGGCCATATTCCTACGCCCCTCGGTGCGTAGGCCAACAAATTTGGGACAGGCCGGCAAACGATGGCCATCCCGCTTGCAACACTTGCAAGGCATCGGCCTCTCCCTGTGTGGAGAGTTCTGCCGCACTGCAGTATACTGCTTGTACGGGCGGCGCTCTCTCCGTGGCGCTGCCCGGGTCGCCTCATAGCGGCCTGTACTCGGTCCCGGCATAGGAGCCAGATCCAAGTGGTCGGTCATCCGACACTCATCCTCCAAAAATCTGAGGAGATCCGAGAAGGGGGCTAGGTACGAGGCACTATTGCCCCCATACCTTTGTTCAAAGCGTCCCTTCATCTCCATGGGAAGCTTATCGAGGATGAGGTGGAGCAAAATAAAGGACCACTGGTCCACCGGTAGATCAAGTCGTTTGAGCGCGTTAATGGCGCTTAGCAGCGGGTTCAAAATCTCCTTCCTCAATGAGGAGACCCGCGATACTCGTGGCAGCCCTAAAATGGCAGCCACATGTGTGTCCGCTAGCAAGCGAACATTCTGATACCGGGCGGTCAACAACGCCCTTGCAATCTCATAACTGTCATCGTTGACAGGTAGATGCTCGACAAGCACACCAGCCTCTCCACGTAAGGCAGAGAGCAAATAGGCCAATTTCTGGCTAGGGAACAGGTCGTCCCTCGAGTGAACCAGGCTATCAAAGAGGTTAATGAACCCCATCCAAGAAGCCAGGTTCCCATCAAAGGTTGGGATGTCTAAAGTGGGCAGTCTGCCCAGCAAGCCGGCCGGGGTAGGCTTGACCTCCCCGGGCGTGCACGACTCACCCCTCCGGACGGATAGGATTGCCTGAGCCTTGTTTATAATCACATCCGCCTGTTCAAAACACTGATCATAATCGGCATTAAATTGGTCGACTGCCCGCAACTCAGCGGCACCCTCGGCTGGGTGGTCGAGCAGATATTGTTGATGAGCAACGAAAAGCTGCTCCAATTCCTTCAAGCGAGCCGGTACTCCCTCATGCCGAATTAACAAGGCCTGTTCTCGGTCTGGTCGGTCTACCAAAGCGACGGCACTAGCAAACCATCTCAAAATCTTTTGTGCACCCGCGCGGGCACCACTAAGCGGGCTGACTGGCGGGACCATTTTGCACCAAAATTAAGATACTCTATAATAATACACAGACAAACAGACCGACAACCGCAGACAATAAAACAGATCGGGAGGAACTTCAAAGGCAGAACAAAATATATAAACAAACCAAAATCAAGTGTAAATGCTAGAACTTAACTAGAACAACAAAGGCATTTAACAACAGAATCTTTCAAACAAATTAAATTCAAGCATTAAGTCAATAACTTAACAAACATAATATTCAAAGGCAAACAAAACAAAATCAAATGTAAATGCTAAAACTTAACACAGCAATATAGTGTATTACAACAACAGCAAAGTCATTTAGCAGCAAAATCTGTTAAACAAATTAAATTCAAGTATAAGTTTACAACTTAACAAACAAAATATTCAAGGGCAAAACAAAGATATGAAAAAACAAACCAAAATCAAATATAGGTAAATGCTAGAACTTAACTAGAACAACAAAAGACATTTAACCCCAATTTTTCATATACAATGACAATTAGTTAAGGAGATCGGTCCACAAATGAGCTGGTAGTCGGTTTAAAATCAGCAATCAAAACCAATTAATATGTATTGCCCGTTTGGACAACCAACAAGATTACAATATTAATTGTACAATACTAATCAAATACTCAAATCTAAGAACCACTCAAATCTAAAAACCACGCTCTGCTACCAAGAGATGGTGGTGCCCCAAGTAGACTCCACCACGTCGGCGTTTCACCGACTTGTATTGCTGAATTTTATTCACCGAATACCAGCTCTTAGAAAATTGGTATTACTTACCTTGGTTCCAATTGTCTCCGTCCGTCTCCTCCGTAGCCGGTGGACTTCCTGAGCTAGCTCGAAGGAAGTCGCGGCTCCTGAAGTTCTGCAGTGGATCCACCGGTGGAGACCGGAGCACTACAAAGGCCTATTATGCCACCACGACTCACACACGCGATTTTGACACTTGCACAACACAAAGCGGGCTTTCGCACCCCGATATTAGGTGCGCCGCGCAAATCACTATTTGCTTGAATATTGTGTATTATATTTTATTCCGGCCCGCACATAACCTCTAAGCATGTCATGATATTTCGACTCGACTCAACTGACATATCACATGCGGCCGGCCGCCAAAAAAGCTGTCACTGCACAGACTAGAATGCAGTGCCGCCACTCGCTCTTCCTCGAGCGTGAACACCTGTTATTATTTTTTACTAGAGATGCAACGAATAGTGATTTGGCCGAATACCTAATATTCGGCGACGCTCTCGGCCGAATATTCGGCTGTTGCCAAACAGCAGTTCCGTGTATAGAGAGATCGCGAGAAGCGTACATGTTAAGCCGAAATTAGATGGTTAATTTTTGCTTTCATTTTCGATGATTCATCGATGAAAGACCGAAAATAAAATGTCTAAATTAACATTCATCAGAATTTGCCTTTGCGATGAAAGCTTCCGGCTATACAAACAACGTATTCACTGTTCATCATTCACAATTCATTACAAAAATTAATCACTTTTGATGAACCTATTTACGACCTGTCTCGATGCAGGGAGCGCGGCCCCCGCGGGGGCGACGGGGCGGGTATATTTGTGTGGCAGACCCCAGCCGGGCCACAAAAAAAGTGTGAAAAATAGATTGTTTGAGTAGGTCGCTATAATGTCTAGAGTTTGTCGGCAAGTTTCAGAGTTTGTCGCCTGCGCGTTTCAGAGATCTGTGTGAAATGATTCTTCTTCGGCCTGCCGCCGAACCGCCGAGGAACCCCCCAACGCTGATTAGAGAGAGAAAGAGTATTTCTTTTCTAATAGGCCAAAACTTAAGGGGGCGTAGCCCGGCGCTTCCGCACGATTCAAGCGAATAAATTTTTAAATGGTCAGGCGGAAGTGCTCGCGATAGTACAGTCGCGTACAACTTTCTTTAAAAATCGATTTTAATAAGTGCATGCAAAGTAAGTTTTATGAGGTTTTGTTTGTTAGGTGTATATGCTGAAAATAATATTTTTTATATAAAGCATCCATAAAGTTTATTACGAATTCATTGTTTCATGTTAAAAGTTGTTGTCCTTGACTCTTGATCGGCTCTTGATCGGCTATTCTTGATCGGCTTCTTGATTGGATTCTTGATCTCTTGATCGGCTATTTGTGGGGAGAGCCTCTGGCGCTCCCCACAAATAGCAATCCGCCACTCAAATGGCCGTCCCGTAGTCCGGCGGGACTGACCTCCTCCGTTTGGCAGTCCAGCTGGACTGACCTCCTCCAGTCCCGCGGATCCCGCTTGTCTACGAGATCGGTAAAAAATATAGAATACATACAACAACCAGTTTTTAGAAGCAAGGCTTTTTAATGAAACATTTAGCAACAATTTGGTGTATATTAGCAACTTTGAATTAAACAAACAAATTAAAAACTAAAACTGAAACTATTCAATAACACAGAAGCGATAATTTATGTTTGGGTTTATTTCTGAAAGTTCTTTCCTAAGAGCCAGAGCGCACTAGCGACTTTTAGTTGGACGATAGTTTGATCGTTCAGGGAATAAGTATAGAGCTATATTGAAGTGCACGCATTTAGCGATTAAAAAGCGGCGAAAATGACTATGTGATTTCTAATCAATCAAACTATCGGGCAACTATCGGGCGACAAAAAGTCGCTAGTGCGCTCTGACTCTAAAAACACAATATGTTAATAGTTTTGTCATTTTAATTACTTCTTACTTTAATTTTCGAATGAATAATCTCCCAGTCTGCAAGCGGAAAATCTAGTGCTTTATTTAAAAAGGAACATTTAAAAACGAAATTGTTATTTTCGTTAATTTTCCTGATGAACTGACCTGAGGCAAGTTAATTAGGGAAAGACTACTGGTATTTAGAGTGGATATCACATTTTTATTTTATCCGTTTTTGTTAAGAATGAAAATGATATTGGAATGTCCTAAAACTATACAAACAATAAGTTTTTGGTCAATCAACTATTTTAGTCGATAAGTAGTATTAGTACTAATTTAACTCCTAATTTAAAATAGTATTATAAACTACACTGACCTTCAAGAGTAGGTACCTTTTAAAATTAAATTTTTCCCTAAACTACAAAAGATAAAGGATTCAAACAAAAAACATTTTCTGCTCATATCGCCAGGTTTCTCGGAAGTTATAGTTTTTTATACATTAGTCTTTTACTTACTTACTTTTGAAGGTCAGTGTAGTTTGCCCAAAATTGTAAGCTCCAAAATTTTCTCGACTAGATAGATGTCACGCACGCAATATCGTTCGTCAATTTTTTCAGTTCCGCAAGTCCTGCGGATCTCGTAAACTTAGTCCCGCAATTGCAACCTCGCAAAAATTGCACGGGATTGCGCATTTTGCGGGATACGGGACTGCGGGATTGCGGTCCTTACCCACAAACCATGCTGGACCAGCACTGATGTTGCCGGTGGTGGGAACAGGACCACATTCCCCAAGTACCTATCATAATAATTATGCAAATCCATGTAACTGTTAGCGCACATAAGCATTGTAAGAACTAGAACTTAATTACTTTTTGCATTTCATTAAATATTGTCAACTAATTAAATTATATTTTGGATTCCAGAGAATGTTCCTTTGTTTATAAGGCATCGAAAGCACAGCAAGCTGGTGCAAGAGCAGTGATCATAACTGAATTTATTGACAAAGGCGACGATTCATTAGACCACCTTATAGAAATGGTTGATGACAAGTAAGGCTGCAGTATTTTATTTTTCATTTATTGCCTTGTTTAATATTAATTTGTTTGTAAAATTCTTTGTGTGTATACTAATGTACTTGCGTGGAGTATAACTGTCCATAGAAACTCTCGATCTCCCTTAGGATCTCAGGCTTCGACGAAATGAGACTACCGTCGTCAATCTTCAGCTGCGTAAGTTGACTTTGACCAATAGACAGATATCTCGCAAATACTTTGGAGCGTTTATTTCGCTCGATAGCCTCTTCCATATGAACCGTATTGAATCGGCGAAGGTCGCATGTTAATGACTGATATCTGCCTATTAAGCTGCCGGTAACGACTAGCATCCGTTGAGTTCTGCAGCCTCATTTTGTGTCTCCGATTCATAAGTTGGAGAGTTTTGTCGGAGAGTTTCAGTGTATCTGGGACGGCGGGTTTTGAAGAACTTAGACCCTACCGTACGGACAGTATCCACCACCATGTTGTTTAGATCGTCCACATTTAAGCTGTTCTCAGGGCTTCGAAGCTCGAGTTGAAACCTTTAGGGGTTTTGGATTTGCGCAGGTACTGGTCGGAGCGTAGATTTTATCAGTCGAGATCTTTCCAGCTTAATATTGATATTCAATGTGCCTCGTACCAGTCTGTGATCACTCCCCGTTTTGACGGCATTGATCACAGAGACATCATTGAATATGTGCCTTTTCGTCGACATGATAAAATCTATCTCGTTTTTGACATTACCGCCTGGACTCATCCAGGTCCACTTTCGGCTTTCGGACTTCATGAAGAAGGAGTTCATCATATAGAGGTTCTCCTTCTCCATGAAGTCCGCTAGCATCTAGCCTCTGGTGTTCTGGTACCCAAATCCAAATTGCCCCATTTTCAACTCATCACCGCAACGTTTCCCCAACCTAGCGCTAAAGTCCCCCATCACAACCGTGTAGTGGGTTATTGTGGCTACGTATGGCTTCAGAGATCTCCTCATACACAGCCTCCACTTCGTCATATGGGTGTGTCTAGGTCGGAGCGTAAACCTCTATGACATTCAACGAATAATATCGTTTCGATATTCTGAGTATCAGGTATAGCTACCATGGTCGACACACTCTCGATGGTTATTACGTTGTTGACGAGGGACTTGTGGACGATGAACCCGACACCACCTTTGGACTGTTGGTCGCCCTACCGGTAGTACAGCAAGTTGCCGGAATTGAGGATTATCGAGTCGTCCCCCTCTCTTCGTACTTCAGATAAACCAATGTAATCCCAGCGTAGCTTACTGATAGCTTCTTCCAACTCCGTTAACTTCGCGTCCGTCCTCAGTGTACGCGTGTTGTAGGTTGCCAGGTCGAGTCGTCGTAGGTGGTAGCCGGATCTTACCCGGGGATTCTTCGCACCCCCTGCCCTACCGTTACCGTAGCCGCTACCGTAGCAAGGCATAGCAGGGCTGCCGGGGACTAGGGGCCGGTTTATTTGTGTGTGATTCATATTGGGGGAGAGGTAGATGTTTGTAAAGAAACCATTTTTGAAGGAAAATAAAACAAATATGTGTTAAATGTAGATATACGTGTAAATAAAAATTAGGTCACATTAATATTTTAAGTACTGACCGGTACATTAGTGAACATCAAATCGGCGTCATCTAACAAAGAGATAAAATGTGTCGAGCCTTTTACAAAACTGGGCGATTTTCCGTAAATTTTTGTAAGATTCTCTTTTCTCTTTTTTTTTTTGGGGCTTATGAATTTTCGGTAGGCCATATATCTTTGGAGCGGTGCGATTTTTGGGGTAAAATCGATTTGCTATGTTACTGAGAACTTAGCTAAGAGCTTATTCAGTTTGACGTCACACGAGATGTTGGATTGAAGCATACCTTCTTATATGCTCCGGTATCACTCAGTAGTTTTGTGACTCTTTGCTCGTATTCTAGCGTGTCCACAATCACGGTTGCATTGCCCTTATCTGCCGGTAGTACGAAAGATCTTTCGTACTTGCGTAAAGCCCGTAACGCCCTCAGTTCCTGTGTCGGAATATTTGATTTCGACGCTTTGTATCTTCTCACCATACACGAAACACACATATTGTCTCAAACATTCCGCAATTTTCGACACTAGCAATAATAGTCTCAACCGGCACTTTCTGAAGATTGATCGCAAAGTTCAGACCTTTAGTCAGCGCTCTCTCAGTATGAACTGACAGTAGTTGATGAAAGATTAAAAACACTCAGGACCGGAGTATCAGAGCCAAACAGTAACTGTTGTCTTGGCACCATGCCTTTATTATTTACCAAGCATTTCAATTTGTGGTTATGGGTGCTCGTTATGCTTAATTTTATATATTCGGCTCTGTTGTAAGTTGTAAGTCATTAGTATCGAAACGTTGCCATGTATCTAGATCTAAACACTGAGACAATCCCATATGTAACTCGTAAAGATCTTTGTTTACATAAGCGATATTACGGCGGTAGTCTTAAATATTTCGCGCCAGAATCTTATCATTCCTCGTTTTAAAGAAACATTCGTAACCCCGAAAACACTTCACTTGTTTAATACGCACGAATTTCGGTATAACACCATTATCAAGACACTGTATCACAAATTGTAAACCACATTCGAGTATATTACGTTTGATTCTTAATGCCGCAAAACGTTTCACTCGCGTAAGCCATACCTCGCCGTAAAGGTTAGCAATCAACTTGTTAAAACTATCGTGAGATTCGTGAGACATACTTAAAAGATGATATCGCACAAAAAGGAGTCCAGGTGAAGTTTGCTTTCATCTTCGGCCTTATCGTTTATTCGTCATAGGCGAGAATCTCTCCCTCCAAAACGTGATCTGCGCCATGTTGGAGGGAGAGAGGACTTGGGATGCGGTAGACTCCTTCTGTGTCGACATTATGACAAAGAAGGAGAAGACGGAGAGGGTCAGGGAGGATGACCCTCAGGCCGCTCCGTACCGCCGTAGGCTGATGGGAAGAAGGAGGCGGCAATTCGCCTGCCTACTTCCTCCTGATGGCAATCAGTGGGGCTCCGGGTTGGGAAGCCCGAACCCTGCATTACACCGGTTGCAGCCAGTCACTGATTCCTTGGATGCTCCAAGAAATCACCTGCTTCACCATTCTGGGGGAGGGGAGGTTGGAGGGGACCCTAGGCGAGCAGACGCCGACGAGGTCGTGGATGTGTTCGTAAGAGTTCCCATGACCTTGACCATGTCCGGCAGCGACGCGTCTCTCTTTGGCATGTCTTCCTCGTCCGATGACGGGGAGGATACGGCAATGATGCTCGTGCCAAGGCGTCTCTAGGGGCGTCGATGGGTTTTAGTCGGTAGGTCGCGGTTTCTGGCAGGCTCTCTGCCCCAAGCGACGTGGAGAGTCCGACATTACCTCGGCATTTCCCATTGCTAAAAAAAGGTGTGATAAAGGCAAAGCTTACTTGTGTGTAAAAAAAATACAATAACAATGCTAATAACATTGTTGTGTTCTGACGATTGGAAGTTAGGACAGCCCTCCTCGTTGTCGAGGAGTCCGGTTAAAGCTCGCTTACACCTTCGAACTAATCGTCACTTATCATCGGGTGAGATAAAGTCCAGGGGCTTCCCTGTAGCGTGTAAAAATATAAAAAATATAAGTCTTTGGAAGTGACACGGTTTATTTACGTTCTATAATGAGTAACTTAAAAACATCTTAATCAGATTCGACAATAACGGAACTTCTTTTCTTTACAGAATGGAATTGGACGTGAACATTCCTGCCGCCTTTCTTCTCGGACGAAGTGGCGCTACTATACTACGTACACTGAGGAAGCTTCACAAGAGCTATGCAGTGGTGAATCTCCCGGTCAACATGACACACACTCCCATCAATAAGATGAACCAACCACCATGGATTGCGTGGTGACGCAGTCCATGGTGGGTATATATTTAGTGCTAGTTTAATACTTCTGAATGCTAATGCGTGTTCAATGAATACATCATATTTGCTTACCGATAGGGGTGATATGAGGTCGCGATGACAGATTATTGTGATCGAATAGTCGATGTTTTTGTTCTTGGAGAATACAGCTACGTTTTACTTTAGTGTATACCAGTGAATTGATGTAATTATTGCGAAATTAAATATGTTTTCAAGAGGCTCAAAGTTTTGATATGTGCGAATAAGTCGACTATTTATTGTTATGCGTAGGTTTTCATAATTATATATAGGCATAGGCCAAAGTTGACAAAATCTTTATAATAATGAGAACCTATGAAAGAAATAAAAGCAGCTGTCATGTGATTAAAGAGTGTATGTTTTGAACATCAATATGATTTGATGGAAAGCTCTTTTGAATCGTATTTTTTTACCTACCGTACGTAAAGAAGCGATTTAAAGTTAACCGTTTGTTTTTGACTATTATTCCGTACGGCAAAACATCGTGAGCTAACTTTTAATCGCTCCTTCGAGTGTTGGTGAACTTTAGGCTTAAAGTGAGGAGTTAGCTATTTCCCAACGCGCTGCATAACGTACACAGCCGTAACCTCACGCGATATTTCAAAATATGTTTTGTGTGAAGTTTTTGATTAGGTAAAAAAAGAGGAATAAATGTCCAATATTTTTCAATAATCCACATGACGGATGTTCGAACAAAATTTTGTCATCATCCCAATTTAGTGGGGTTACTCTCAAACCAAATCTGATTGAATGACGTTGGGTTTGGGATTTTTCGTACGCTTGAGTAACAACACTTAGCACCAAATTGGATCCGTATCCTGAGAAAATGAAATAACACTGACTTGGTTTACTCCAAGGGCGGATCCAGGATGTACATCAGTTGGAGGGTAGGGTTAACCTTATTCAAAGCCCCCCGGTTGTAATTGGTAAGTATATAGACAGTACCGAAAAGATATTGTAATTGCAAATAATATACAAAACATTAAATTCTATTTATGTATTATTATTTTAATCTTTAAACAAAGCTAAAACAAAATTAAATAATGTAAACTACATAACTATCTTATTAATATGTGCACATATAAATAAATATACATATATATATCAATGCATATACAGACAAATACAATTTTAGCTCGATTTATCATTCCAAATTAAAGTACCAAGTACCAATTCATGTAAGTGATTTCAGATAGTGCTCGTGAACCAGCTTCTTGCATGTAAGTTTATTTGAGGACGCACGGATGTGGTAGGGGAGATCATTCCAAAGACGAATCGCAGTGCCACTAAATGAGGAGGAGGAGAAATTAGTGCGGTAAATAATAATATATTTAGGGTTAGGTTGCCATATGGTATAGATTATTCTTTCAATGTAAAATAAAATCTGATTTTCTTGACTTAAGCCTTTGACTAATTCTGATCTTAGCCCCCCATTGTATCTGCCTTTGGTTCACTCGAAGTCGCACAATACAGATCCAATTTGATGCCAATGTAGAGTTGAGTTGCCACTCAAGCGTACGAAAAATCACAATCTCAATGTCGATAGATCGTAATGAATAATAATATTCAATAATAATAATAAATGTGGATCATTCAATGATTAATAAATACTTCTGTCATAGAACTGAATTTTGAACTTCGATATGTAATCAAAACATCGTTTTAAAAATGTACTCCATCTTTATATTATGTCTGTCATGTAGCATGTAATAAAAATGATATATAAATCAGAATATTCTTCAATAATAACGGAAAATAAGCATTACCTAATGTACTTAGTTTATAAAAGTTCTCAATGTTACCATTTTAATGTACATATTATTAAACAATGTTATTTAGGAATTGTACGATAAAATCATTGCCACAGCGTTAGTTGAGGTGATAAACAGAGCTTTGAATAAGGTTAACAAGTTATAAGTAGAAGTTATAAATTTTTATTACTAAAAACGGTGTTAATTAAAGTGACGTTATTTTTTGTAACGTTTTTTGGATATGAACTTTATCGACATCATTGGTGAATTGTGACTGCTGTCACAATAATTTTATAATTCATTTGACAATTCACCAATAATGTTATAGTATGTAATAGTAGTATACATAACAATATGGTTTTGATTATGATTTATGCATAGGTTCAATAATCGCTTTGCCAGGTACAAAAGATTGACACCAACTCTACCTTAAAGTCTGTCAATCTGCGTACAGATCGCGGCACATAAGTTGAACTACAATGGCTGCCGTCTGCAGAGGGGCAATATTAAAAATAAAAGTTATGTTAATGATTTCCTAAGAAATTTAAATTGCTATTGCTAAATCTGCCTCATTGTTACGATTTTTGGATCTCAAACGAAGTGCGACGCGCGAGGGCTTATGATTACTCCTGCGCAGGCGGCAGCCAGTTCAACTTATGTGCCGCGACGTGTAACATATTTTTGTAATATTGACCGTATCGATCACTTTGTACTCGAGTTAAAGCATTATTATTTAGTACATTTTAATTTTGGAACAATTCATCATTTATTCAAAGTCAAATCGGTTATTGTATTAAAATGTTGTAAAAGCGATCCTTTGTAAAAAAAATAATTACTGTCACACTGTTAAATAAAATAAGCCTTTATTTCGGATGGTAGATACATTTGAAAGAAAGTGTTTAAATTACTGTTTTATATTATTTCTATCAACTCTGTGTGCCTTTTGGCAAAGGCTTCCTCCATTTGGCGCCACTGTGCCAAGGGGTCCAAGGGTTTTGTGCAGCTCGTCCTCCCACCTTCTTAGTGGACGTCCCCTTTTGCGTTTCCCGTCCCTAGGGTACCATAGTGTTACCACTTTGCTCCATTTGTTTTGGATGCCTCTTAACACATGCCCTGTCCATCTCCATTTCAAACCATCAATGCGCGTGAGTATGTCGGTTACTTTTGTTTTTTCTCATATATGTTCCTTCTGGATCTTGTCTTTTAGATTTGTACCCAACATACTTCGCTCCACTGCCCTTTGGCATTTTAACAGCTTATCCCTATGATGTTTTGTAAGAGACCAAATTTCGCATCCGTAACTCAAGCATGGCAGAATACATGTATTGAAGGTCTTTCTTTTGATGTGCATCCCCAGCTCTTTGCTCTTCATGATTTCCTTTAGTGACCAATACTTTTTCCAGCCATAAGCTATTCTCTTGTTGACTTCCTATGTCATTTGGTCACTAGGGGAGATTATTTGTCCTTGGTAGACATATTCTGCAACATACTCAATATGTGTTTTGTTAACCTGGATATCGACCTCATTTGAGTTGGTCATAAGCTTGGTTTTATTTTCATTTAATTCTAATCCCACCTCTTTACTTTTTGCTGCCAAGCAATGCTATAATCATGCTCTCTAGTTTCTGTGGGTCTTCTTCAAACAGAACAATGGTGTCTGCAAATCTGAGGTGACTAAGGCGGCTGCCATTGATATTAAGAACAAAATCTTCCCAATCGAGCTTCCTAAAAATGCTCTCTAGTACTGCAGAGAAGAGTTTTGGGGATAGTGGATCTCCTTGTCTGACTCCTTTGTTGATAGGGAATGGATGGCCGACTGTTTCTCGCCTTATGCTGCTTCTTCTGCTTTTATCATAAATTTTAGTGATGACATTTGTATACTCTTCATTGACTGCTTGTTGTCGCAGGCTTTGCCGTAAATTGTTGTGGTTTAGTGTATCAAATGCTTTGGAGTAATCAATGAAAGCAATATACAGGTGTTTTTGATACTCGTTGTACTTCTGAATTACTTGTTTAAGTTTAACAGTGTAAATATGATCAATAGTACTGAAGTTCTTCCTAAATCCTTCTTGCTCTACTGGTTGATTTTCGTCCAGGGTTTTTGTAATTCTCTCCAGTATCACTTTCGCAAACAACTTGTATATGTTAGATATTAGGCTTATTGGTCTATAGTTACCTTTATTTCGTCCTTAGAGCCTTTTTTATGTAGAAGTATTATATGGGATTCACCCCACTAATCAGGAATCACCTTCGTACGACGTCATTGAATATAGCTGCTAATATTGGACTTATCTCCTCAATTGTTTCTCTCATTAATTCATTTGTTATTTTGTCTGGGCCTGGTGCTTTCTCGTTAATAACTATTAACACAATCACTATTTTTGTAGTATAATCAGCGCGAACGCAACGTTTCCGAATACTCATACTTTGTTCAGTCCTACAAAATTTATTTTCTACCTGCTCTACGTCCACAACTTTGCCCGTGTTTATTGTTTTTGCCCGTGTTTTTGCCGTGGAAGTTCTATATTCTACCATAGCGAAAAAAACCTAGTACCGGTGGCATTTTACCATTACAAATGTGTCGTTATTTATCGATAATCTTGAAGTTTTTGGTAATGTTATCGTGCCCTACCATCGGTAATAAAATTCGGTTCACTTTTCTTAATGATAGTACAACATGAAATGTGATTATGTTGGTATGTTATAGTGTGTAAATTGTAACGACCTGTAAAGTTTGTATTATATATTTAAATTATGAAGAAGTACTGATATTATTATGACTGTCGGTGATACCTGACTGATCGTAATTGATTTGATTCAAGATGATAAGAAATATTGTGTTATTTATATGGAATATGTAGAATTGATTTTTTTAATTGTTATAACTAATGCAAATGGCAGGCTAATAATTAATTTGCTCAATAGAATGTCTATGTCAAACCTTTGTAACTTTTTTTTATGGGATAGGGGGCAAGCGAGCAGACGTATCACCTGATGGTAAGTAATTACCGTCGCCCATGGACACCCGCAACCCCAGAGGAGTTACAAGTGCGTTGCCGGCCTTTGAGGTGGGAATACGCTCTTTTTTTGAGAGTTTGAAGGTCGTATCGGTCCGGAAATACCGCAGGCGACAATTCGTTCCAAAGTTTGACTGTGCGAGGCAGGAAACTTCGAGAGAAACGCACAGTTGTGGACTGCCAACCATCTAAGTGATGGGCATGGATTTTTGGATTGGATTTGGATTTTTTGCCGCGTGGAACGATGGCGGAAAGAGGCGGCAGGTATAAGTCCGAACAATTCCTCGGAGCATTCCCCGTAATAAATACGATAGAAGATGCATAGCGAAGCGACATCTCTACGCAGCGCCAAGGTATCAAGCCGATTTGAAATTTCCTGGCAGTCGACGATTCGAGTCTCTCTCCGTTGAATGCGGTCCAGTGAGAGAAGTTGGTATTGGGGTGCCCCAGCCCAAAGATGAGAACAGTATTCCATATGAGGCCGAACCTGCGCCTTGTAAAGCTGAAGGCGGTGCGCCGGAGTGAAATACTGTCTCGATCTGTTGAGCACACCAAGCTTCTTAGAAGCTAATTTAGCTTTACCCTCTAAGTGGCCACGGAACTGGACTTCGCTCGATATGTCGACACCAAGGATCCCAATATTGGCTGAGGCAGTTAGGGGAATGCCCTGAAAGCGAGGAGATACGACAAATGGCATTTTCTTTACGGTGAACGCGCAAACCTGTGTCTTTGAGGGGTTGAAATGGACTAAATTAAGTCGACCCCAGTTAGACACTTTCTCTAATGAAGTTTCGATTTCAGACACAAGTTTATTCCGGCACTCAATGACGTTTTCCCGAGAAGAGTTCGCACGGCCGTTATAGAAGGTGTCTTTCGTGCTGTCGTCTGCATAACAATGAATGCTGCTGATTTGCAGCATATCATTGATATGCAGAAGGAATAGTGTAGGTGAGTGCACACATCCTTGGGGGACACCAGCATTTATTAGTGATTCCATTATCTTTGAAAGCAAAGGGGTTATAGCTATCGGCCTGTAGTTGGACGGATTCGAGCGGTCACCTTTCTTAGGGATCGGATGCACTAAAGCTGTCTTCCATGAGGTTGGGACTACGCCAGATGAATACGAGAGCCGAAATTCGTATATTTCGTATATTATTCATTTGATATAATACTCATAATCTATAACAACAGTTTGCATTAAGCTACATTGCTATAATCATCATATTCTATATTTTCATTAAATATAATTTTTACATTGTTTACTAAATAATTTTCTATGAAATATCATTTTGACCATAAATTAATCTAAAATAATATTCAGTAAAGTAATTAATTCATTCTAATAGTGACAGAAACGAATCGCTACAAAACCGACTTTCACGTAGTCTTGTTTGTCCTACCCCTAGTGTTATTCAAACCCGCGTAGGCGCGGAGGGTCGAGGCGGCCCGCGAGCTGTTTTAACGATCGCCGCGGCTTCGCCGGCCAGCAAGCCGAGGCTGCGGTGGTGAACGAAAACCATCTGCAACTATGAGCTCGCGTTGGACCGCCGGAGCTCCGCAGCGCCGGAGCCGTGACAGAAAGCATGCCCACTGCATGTTTGCTTGCATGATGCTTGTATGCTTGCTTGCTTGGTTCATACTTGCTTGCATGCTGCATGCTTGCTTACAGCTGCTTGCTTGCACGTTGCATGCTTGCTTGCACGTTGCATGCTTGCTTGCACGCTGCATGCTTGCTTGCACGCTGCATACTTGTTTGCACGCTGCATCTTTGATTGTACTTTGCATGTTTCCTTGCACGCTGCATGTTTGTTTCTATGCTGCGTGCTTTCTTGGATGTTGCATGCTACATG
The DNA here is from genome assembly GCA_963935595.1 of Schoenobius gigantellus. NCBI lineage: Eukaryota > Metazoa > Arthropoda > Insecta > Lepidoptera > Crambidae > Schoenobius > Schoenobius gigantellus. Next base: position 21,224,998 of record OZ012553.1, on the reverse strand, counting down.
GTTGCTTGTATGCTGCATGTTTGCTTACATGGTGTTCGCTTGCTTGCATGCTGCATGCTTGCCTGCATGCTGTGTGTTTGCTTACATGGTGCTTGCTTGCTTGCATGCAAGTTAATAAATGCATTGCAAACCAACACAACAGGCGTTATATAAAATGTTTTTTATCATCTGGTATTATGTCAAAAAACTGTTATATCAAATGTTCATTATAACATGAAATTAGAGAAGACCAAGAGACCAACTAAAAAGTTTTATCGTTGAGAAAAAAAAATAGTTGATCCGTTTCTTCAGTTGGTTAGTTTAGTTGGTCAGAGTGGACTGAATCTAAAATTATATCAAATGCTTATTATATGAAGTCAGCTATTATATGAAATGAAATTATATTCATATTAATATATATGAATTATATCACCAGTATTTATATCAAACATTAAACACCCCTACCTAAAGATTGATTTTTAATTTGGCGGAATTCTGACAGATGTCATCAATAGACAATTCAGATATCAATAACCTTAGAAATAAATATTTCCATTTTAGAAATAGGTATGTTGTTTTACTAAAGAAATATGGGCCATGGCTCTCCTCCAAAAGATGTAGGAATTCTATGATTTCGACTCAACTTTTAGCGGCACAAGGAACGGTTACTCAAGCTAATAAAAACTTTTGTTTATTTTGTATTTATTTACTTGTGATTATAACCCTAGCTCCGAGTAGGGACCTTGTCAGAATGCCGCCTCCCCTGTGTGCATTACCGCAGCAAAATGTTGTGCTTTAGAGAAGTGAGAGTATATCAAATAATTAGTTCATCATGAGGAGAAATTAGTTCATGAATAGCAAAATTTGTTCGCATTGTAGTTTTAAAGTTATTCGAGAAAAACAGATTTTGCTGGAGTAATGTTCGAAACGTTACCCTGGCAAAATCTTTTTTTTATAAAATCGTTTCCATCCAGAACCAAATACATGAATAGATAGCTTTTGTTGCGTATTAAATGTTTGTGAATAGCAAAATTTGTGCATGTTGTATTTCTTAAGTTATTTAAGATTTTGCTGCGGTAACGTTTTAGGATATCCCAGATCTCGAAATCGGTTGAACATAGAAGTTTTAAAAAAATACCAATAATAGACCTTAATTTGTTCAAATTTGTTCAAGCATTAGTTTTTGATTTGCTTGATGAATACCAATGTAATTAAATGTTTTCAAAAATCAGAAAAAACGAATTTCTCAGTAAACCAGTACACTTACAATAAAGTAAAAGGCTGTAACATGTACCCTTGGTACACCTTTATAACGACAGTAAACTTAGATTATGTAACTTTACGCAATATGAACAAATATTTTGTTCCATCCAATATCTCCACCTTACCTTAAGTCTCATTTCTCTTTTCGGTCCAATACTTCGAGTCGTACTTTGCGATCTAATTACATTTTATCCCTTGACATCCCGCCTCGTTCAACTCAGTTTTTGACATACTCGTTTCCTTCTCAAGCCGACCGGCTATGGAATTCTCTCCCTGAGAGTATTCAAGGAGCGCGTACGCTAGATTCTTTCAAATCCCAAGTTCGTAGTCACTTCCTATCTATAAATCCTTAGCCGCTTATTGTAATGTAATTTCCTTCCCTATGACACAATCGGTTTTTTTTTATTCCTATTTCTGCACCCTTCTCCTTGATTATCCCTTTCCCATTTTCCAGTCTTAAGGTTGCCTGGAAGAGATTGCTTTATAGCAATAAGGCCGCCTACTTGTACATTTCTTTTTTTTTTTTTAAAGTTTGTTTCTTTTGTTACGTGTATTATTTGTGCAATAAAGAGTTAATTATTATTATTATTATTATATAGAGAATTTTAAAAAGGTTTTTTTAAGTCATCGAATACGCAGCTTCCATTAAACAAGGAAACATGGCATACTATGAACAAATTAAAATGTTCCATCAATAAACAATCCTGTTAATTCCAGCTTTGAATTACGGCTATTATGAAAGTTATATCAAAAATAAGATATATCAGTAATTTGTCAATAAGCCGACCGAATTATAAAGGTTGCGTAAAAGCGACCGCATCATACATAAGGCTAACCATTTTAAATGAACGGTATAATATTGATGTTTCGTTAGTACAGTTGCGAAAAAAGGGTATAATAAAATAATGAAACGAGAACATTTCTTATACAAATGATATTTTTTACTTATTAAAAATCACAGATAATTTTTATAAGGCACACATGCACATTATACGTGAATATAAAATCATCGGATTGGTAGAGTGACATTAATCTGTTGAGCCGCGTAATACTCCCGGGAACAATAAGACAATGAAAATATTCTTCATACAGAGCCATGTTTGTGCGATCTGAGAAACAAACTATACACGGTGTTTCATAATAACCAATAAATAATTAATGCGTTATGTAAAAATAATTATTAAAAATGTGTTTACACGTAATGTCATTTAACCCAATATTTTCATGTATATCATAGTATCATCATCATGTCTATGATTTACATGAAAATTTTGGGTTGAATGACATTACGGGTAAACACAATTTAATAATTAGTTTTAGATAACGCATTGATTATTTATTGGTTATTATGAAACACTGTGTATAAAAAAATCATGCAACGCAAATTGATACTTGGCGAAGAATCTTAGATTAATTACCATGTAACACAATATTAGATGAAATTTAAAAAAGGAAACCCTACTAGCTAGCTTGAAATCCAACAATCATTTCATTCGGCAAGAACATAGCCATTTACGGCAATTCCTGTTAGCGTGATGACTTATCGTCTTGTTTATTGCGATGATTGGGGCAACGGGGCAACATTTCCATTTTTAATGTTAATTTGGTTTTAAATATACAGGGTGGAAACTTTCAGCGGGGCAGTAAGGAGAAGTATCTAATCTGTTCCAGCTACACGAAAATGGTCTTAGGAGACTATCCATAATTTTTTATGGAATTTTGATCCTAATTCACAGATTTTCAAAAAAAAAATTACAGTTAGCAAGAAAATAGCCATTTTACATAAAAACATTTTTTTAAAGCCAATCGATCCTGTTTCTAATACTGATCAAAAACTTCTATGGGACCAACCATCGTTGGAGGAGTCCGATACTTAAAACCAAATGCCTAATAACGTTTAGCCTAAATAAGTATGCATAATCTCGAGAATACACATAAAGTCGTTTCTGGCGCTTCGCCGGCCGCTGCCGCGGCACGCTCGCTTCGCTCGCTCGGCTCGCGCGCTTGGTTCATGTTCAAACCTACGCTCGTCGCTTCGCTCCTCCCTATTTATTTTTGACGTTATTAGGCATATCGTTTTTAGGTGATATGTGTTTTAGGCCAAACGTTATTAGGCAATTTGTGTTTCGGTTTTAAGTATCGGACATTCGTTGGAGTACACAAAAAGTCACAAATTGCAAAAAAAATTTCCCCTACATTTTATAAAGAATTTGTGTAACTGAAATACAAAAAAAATGAAATAATCACGTAGAATTTTACACATATCAAAGAGAAGGCGTATTAATTTTCTTTTTTTATTAACTAACATAACTTGATGATGTTATTCGTATTTAAATTCTTGCTGTTTCTTGCCCTACGATATCAAGTGCTCGAAGTGACCGCCATTTTGACGAATACATAAATTGATTCGTTTCTGTACCGACCTAGTGGCTGCTGACAATTTATTTGGATGAATTCCATACAAAATTGTGGTTAGTGAGTCTTTAAGTTCTGGAACACTATCGTATTGCTTTTTGTAAACCTCGCAGTTTTCAGGTAGCCCCACAAAAATAAATCTAGAGGCGTTCGATCTGGACTACGCGCTTGCCAAGAAATAGGACCATGTGTTCCTATCCATTGATCACCAAATTGTCAAGATTGTTTTTTATTTAATAATAACGAGTTCGAAATTTGTATTGTTTTTAAACTTATCTTTTTATTCAGTCAACAAAAAGATCACAAAACAAAGTCACAAAAAAAACTTTTGCGTAAAATTTTCATACAAAATTTACGGGAAAAGTTTTTTGCAATTTGTGACTTTTTGAGTACTCCAACGATGGTTGATCCCATAGAAGTTTTTGATCAGTATTAGAAACAGGATCGATTGGCATCAAAAAATGTTTTTATGTAAAATTGCTATTTTCTTGCTAACTGTAAATTTTTTTGAAAATCTGTGAATGGGGATCAAAATTCCATAAAAAATTATGGATAGTCTCCTAAAACCATTTTCGTGTAGCTGCAACGGATAAGGTACTTCTCCTTACTGCCCCGCTGAAAGTTTCCACACTGTATACTTAAGTCATTAAATTGTATAATAATACTGTTGATTATCATGATTGCAATTTACAAAAAAGAAAACTGGTAGAAATATTTAAAAATCGGTTGTCCGAATTATTATTCTACCCGACTGTACACTACGTCACATACTACGCTGCTAATTTGCGAAGTATACCCGTATGTATGGTGCGGTCGCTTTTACGTAACCTTTATAATTCGGTCGGCTTATTGACAAATTACTGATATATCTTATTTTTGATATAACTTTCATAATAGCCGTAATTCAAAGCTGGAATTAACAGGATTGTTTATTGATGGAACATTTTAATTTGTTCATAGTATGCCATGTTTCCTTGTTTAATGGAAGCTGCGTATTCGATGACTTAAAAAAACCTTTTTAAAATTCTCTATATGTTCATATTGCGTAAAGTTACATAATCTAAGTTTACTGTGGTTATAAAGGTGCACCAAGGGTACATGTTACAGCCTTTTATTTTATTGTAAGTGTACTGGTTTACTGAGAAATTCGTTTTTTCTGATTTTTGTAAACATTTAATTACATCGGTATTCATCAAGCAAATCAAAAATTAATGCTTGAACAAATTTGAACAAATTAAGGTCTATTATTGGTATTTTTTTAAAACTTCTATGTTCAACCGATTTCGAGATCTGGGATATCCTAAAACGTTACCGCAGCAAAATCTTAAATAACTTAAGAAATACAACATGCACAAATTTTGCTATTCACAAACATTTAATACGCAACAAAAGCTATCTATTCATGTATTTGGTTCTGGATGGAAACGATTTTATAAAAAAAGATTTTGCCAGGGTAGCGTTTCGAACATTACTCCAGCAAAATCTGTTTTTCTCGAATAACTTTAAAACTACAATGCGAACAAATTTTGCTATTCATGAACTAATTTCTCCTCATGATGAACTAATTATTTGATATACTCTCACTTCTCTAAAGCACAACATTTTGCTGCGGTAATGCACACGCCTCCCCTCCTAAATGAAATCCTGTATCCGCCCCTGATTTCTTATCGGCAATGACCCGCCGGTGGACATAAGCAGGCCCCAGTCAACAGCCGGCCAGTCGAGTACAACGCAGGCCGGCCCAGCGAGCATAGAAATCTCGATAAACAAAATTTGACAGCTAAGATTGACAAAAATCGATAGTTTTGACACATATTACTAAGGAGTGAAAAGGACAGATGCTTTTGTCGATCGACAAGTGCATGCTCGCAGGCCGGGTTCGCTAAATCGCCACACTCCGGCTTCACAAATCGCCGTCGGAGTGTGTATTATTACGATTAGGTGATAGTCTTATATCATCCGGCGAAATGTTAGGTGGTAGTCTTTTAAATGTGTTATCATCCCTACTAGCACTCAATCCAGTGTTCCTTCCTATCATGATTATGATCTTAAATTCCATTATGCATTTAGGTAATAATCTACATTTAAACTTTATTTGGTACTAGCTTTTGCAAGCGGTTTCGCTCGCGTTTCGCATTTAAAATATAAGTTGAGATAAAGAAGTTGCTCTTTGCTCTGTGGAAGTTTTAAACAAATGTTAGAATTATTTTCTGTTTATTTTTCTTAAGCTGGCGCCACACTGTGCTCCATTTTCGCTAACAAGCGATAGGTTTATTCAGTGTAGTATAGTGCCATCGCTCTCTGAGTTTGCCAAAAATTGATGCTCAGTGTGGCGCCGGCATTAGATTTCTTTATGAACGCTATTGAGCTCCGCGCCTCCAGAGTAAGCGCGAACGCACACGGCCGATTATCGGTGACCGACTTTTTGAAGGTGGAAAATGAAACATATGGAGTTGTACGTTGCAACGCACACGAACTACAAAAAGTCGACCGTAAAATAAATCGGTGAGTCCCGGCCGGCCCGATCGACCGACACTGACCGACAGTCGGCCGCGTGCACTGGCTTGGTAGGGTTGTCGATATCGATGTCGCTCTTTTAAAATTCCTTGGCAAAAGTTTTGTTTATTTATCAAGGATTAAGTTTAAACGTTTGATGTTTGTTACATTAAATTGTACGAAACTGTTATTAATTTTAATCTCTATATATAATAAAATCGTAGGGGTACAAAAATCTGTAATTGCGAAATATTAAGAAAAAAAATACACAGGTGGCCTTAAAATCATTAGTAGAACACGATAGAATAGTTTTAAAAAAATGTTTGTTACTTAGTGCAAAAAAAAATAATCTTTTCTGTTATTGGCTATGCATGCCCATCGGTTGATTCCTCTGTAACTCCATATTATCAACCCTAGATGTGCACGTATCTCGATTGCCACCGACAAAATGACTGCCGTGCCGTGTGCGTTGAGTCGGTGACAAAATCGGTGGAAAAAAGTCGGTGAAAAAGTCTGCCTACAAAAGGTCGGCCGTGTGCGTTCGCGCTAAAACAAGATTATTTCTTGCAATCGTTGCTTTTTGAATTTCACTGAACATCGGTAAAATATATTTTGGATGCATGATTTTAGTAATGTAATTATATAATTTCCTGTGTGTTTTAATCGATTTAAAAAGCAATAAAACTTATGCTTTCTCTCCATAACCACTCATTGTCATCCCATCTTGCTCACTCATGGTCGCAATGGTAGGGAAGCCCTTGGTCTGCAGTTGCACTTGCAAGTAAGGGCGAGTTTGGTTTCGGTGTGGGAGGATGTAGGTGTTAAAAATATGTCGTGGTATCTCATGACACATTTTATCAAAATTTGTATGTAAAGTCCATTCGCTTCGATACGGTCGCTTTTGTACTGCGCCGCCTTGGCACGTGCCGGCTCTTATAAAAGGATACCGCCGCGCAAACAAAGGATGCCGCGTGGGGCGCACACCCGCTAGTAAATATGGCAATGTACATCGAAGCGCTGTAGTGAAAGGTTGTGTTTGTGGACTCTGTTACCGTGAGTTTGCACTGACGAAACATCTACAAAAAAACATGTTTTCTAAACATGTTTCTGTCAATGTTTATAAGCGCGTTTCCATTGTCAACACCCCAACAAGTTGCAAAACATGTATTAAGACTTTGACAACCGACAGTGCGACGATAATCGTAGACAAATCCTTATTAAACATTGACAGACAATAGGTCTTAAGGCGGTACTACCGCAATCTGCAACAAATCTTAGGATTTGTTCCGAATCCAACACGATTTTCGGCAATGCGAACGCAAAAGCATACACAACAAGTTTTGAGCTTTGTATCATGCAACAAGTTATAAAACATTGCATGTTTTATGTTTCTCAGTGCAAACGTACAGTTACGTATACGGAAAATGTTTTTTCGTACTTGGGAGGACAGTGAAGTGCCCTAAGATGAAACTTGATGTGGTGTTTTGTAAACAAGTTATAATCAATATCCATCGGCATTGTCTTGAAATTAATGTGTCTGCACTTATCACAGGGTCTTCAAAAATAGTGGAGATAGCAAGAACTAGCGTTGGATCAATATTAAAAACGGGGCCATCAACACCAAAAAATCGATATTTTAGTATGGATTCGGACGTGATGATGTTGGATCTCTTATAATAAATACAGGTGGCAGGTGGTACATGACTGCGATACTACGAGTGACGAAGAACAGTATTTAATTTTACTTACGTGTACCTACTCATATTTTTCATTAAAATTCTCTTTGCTACCTTACTTGTGTGTATTATTTATATTCGTATTTTATTACAATGACCACAATTGCGTGCGGGTGTACCGACTCTATCTAAGCGAATGGAATTTACTGCACATATAAACTCGCTATTGTGTTGAATGGTGTTAAGTGCGTTTGTGAGTAATAATGTTGAGAACTCTTCTAGAATATTTCAGATTGTCCCAGAATGTTCTAGAATATTATTTGGCGGTAATTGGTCCATAATGCTCTTTATTGCTCTCAACATTTTTAGAATGATATGGGACATTAGGAAGTTCTGAAATATACTTATTCAAATACTTAAAATTACTAAAAGTAATTGTTATCGGTCCATAGAATATTTGAGTTTGGCTGGAAGGCTCTAAAATATACACGGTGTTTCATAATAACCAATAAATAATCAATGCGTTATCTAAAACTAATTATTAAAATGTGTTTACACGTAATGTAATTCAACCCAAAATCTCATGTACTTATATCATAGTATCATCATCATGTCTATGATTTACATGAAAATTTTGGGATGAATGACATTACGGGTAAACACAATTTAATAATTAGTTTTAGATAACGCATTGATTATTTATTGGTTATTATGAAACCGTGTATATTTCAATGTTGAAAATTATAAAAAAACAAATTTTGACGTCTAAAATGTTTTGGATTGTTTCAAAAATTTTAAGACATTCAAAAAAATTACAAAATACCTAAGTATATTTAAGTCGATTGGATATAACTATAATTTGACTAGAATGTTTTGGTTTGTCCTAAAAATATTCTACGATCAAGCGATAATCTTGTTGATTATCGCGAAGTGCTTAAAAATTAATCGCGAATAGTGAATAATCTAGATATTGTATATTTTGGAATATACCTACATACATTGTTAAATAAAATTGTAAATTTGTATAATTTAAGTAATTGTATATTTGTAATTTTAGTGAAATAAATTTATTTCGCACTTTATACAACGTTCGTTAAATGCTAGATTTGTACACATATACGAGATAGGTAGAAAAACTTATTCTATAACCATTAAACGTCCTATGTATTTTGACCTGGGCAACGCCGGGTGTCGCAGCTAGTTGTCCATAAAAATCTAAAAAAACGACTCCAGGGTATTTTTGTACTTGAGTTTAACGTCGTATCCCAGCGTATATTTACGAAAAATAATAAGTATATAATAAGGATATTTTTTATGAAAAAGCAAAAGCGGAATCTTTTCTTTTCCTTAATTTACTTCTTTATTTTATTCCGACATATTATTTATTAAAAAGGATCTTATGTTAATTGATAATTATGTTGTTTGTATATCCATTCCATGTTTATGTTGTATGTGCAGACTTTTGCGAATAAGCATACACCTAAGATGTTCTTTTATGATTGTTGTTAAGTTTTAAGAGTGTAATGATGATCTCATTACAATTTATGTATCAGAGAATATGTAATTATATAAAGTTTAATAAATACAGTTTTTTAATTATTACCCCTTATACACCTATTTTTATACAACTAGATTGGCCAATGAATGTTCACCGATTACTCCGCCATTTGTAGGCTGATTTTCAAAATTCTTTTTCTAATCGAAGGAGTATACACCCGAGGTAGTTTGTCACGATGTCATGATCTGATGATGGAATCTCAGGTAAATCGAGGGAAACATAATTTTCTTAGGCACGTCCAACGTGTTTTGTGTTTTTTCTTATGATATTTATTCAGCGTTCATTTCTTCCACGTTCGTGCAGATTGGAGCGAACTCCCAGTTGCGGTGTTTCCTGAGCGCGATGATATGTCCAACTTACAGGTAGGCAGTAACAGAGCCTCCGTCTGGGGATTGCCCTGGTGTTCTCGGGCCATTCCCCCATGGCGATAGCCCGACCAACATGGTCGGGCCTGCCCGGATGGGCTGGTAGTGGTAGTCGCATTGTGGACCCTACCATGCGCGCCCACACGGGCAGGGAGAACACAGGGGGGTTTTAATGGGTCGGCCTAGGACTCTGCCAGGCCAACCCCACACGCTCGCCGTCTAGCAAACGGTGGATACGGTGCGATTGCGCATTTCCTCCCTAAGAAAGAAAAAAAAGGCAGTAAAAGAGCTATGCCCCTGGCATTGCACATGTCAATGAGCGGTGGTTCCTACTGACCATTAGGAGGGCCACTGGCTCGTCTACCACCGATAGCAATAGAAAAACCTGGCATCAGTCACTGCAGCGGTTCAGCAATTTTTTGCAACCGGGTGCTGCAACTGTGTGTTGTAACTTTGTGGTAGAAGAACATAGCACGTTGCTGCCGCAAGTAAAGAAAATACAATTTCAATTGACCCTAATGCAGAATTGCAACGGTTGCAACCGTTACTATGGCTGCAACGGCTATCACCGCTGTCGTCTGTCATCGTAAGTTGCAAAATAGTCATAGGAGACAAGTGCAGAGGGACGGGAGGGTTTGCAATTAACCAGTTATAACCATTCAGGTTGGCTCCGGGCTTATTGCCGATCTTTCGAGACAGTTGCAATTGCTGCGATCGTACAGTTTTATTGCTTATAAGCGCAAACGCACACGGCCGACTTCTTGTAGGCCGACTTTTTCACCGACTTTTTTCAACCGATTTTGTCACCGACTCAACGCACATGGCACGGCAGTCATTTTGTCGGTGGCAATCGATATACGTGCACATCTAGGGTTGATCATGGAGTTACAGAGGAATCAACCAGATGGGCACAGCCAATAACAGAAAAGATTTTTTTTGCACTATGTAACATACTTGTCAAAATAATTTCACGTGCGCCATGTTCTACATAAGCATTGTTCGAAATTTTTATATGGTATTTTTTCACTAAAAATAAAAAGTGAATTTAAACAAATGAAATGATGCCTTATTTTTCTTCCGGAAAATTCTAAGCATTGTAGTGTAAGCCATATCAAATTCTGTCCAGTAGTTTCGGAAATCTTTCCGGACAAGCAGACAAACAAACAACCAAATAAACAACAAACAAACATTTTTTAAAACTATTCTATCGTGTTCTGCTAATGATTTTAAGGCGACTTGTGTATTTTTTTTCTTAATATTTCGCAATTACAGATGTTTGTACCCCTACGATTTTATTATATACTAGCTGTGCCGGCGAACTACGTTTCGCCATAATAATTACCTAGGGGTATAAAAAATAGTTTACGACCTATTCTCAAACCTACTGAATATACACAAAAAATTTCATAAAGATCGGTCAAGCCGTTTCGGAGGAGTTCGGTAACAAACACTGTGACACGAGAATTTTATATATTAGACTAGCTGTGCCGGCGAACTACGTTTCGCCATAATAACGGTGAACTTACGTTTCGCCGTAATAAAAAATAGTTTACGACCTATTCTCAGACCTACTGAATATACACAAAAAATTTCATAAAGATCAGTCAAGCCGTTTCGGAGGAGTTTGGTAACAAACACTGTGACACGAGAATTTTATATATTAGATAGAGATTAAAATTAATAACAGTTTCGTACAATTTAATGTAACAAACATCAAACGTTTAAACTTAATCCTTGATAAATAAACAAAACTTTTGCCAAGGAATTTTAAAAGAGCGACATCGATATTGACAACCCTACCAAGCCAGTGCACGCGGCCGACTGTCGGCCAGTGTCGGTCGATCGGGCCGCCCGGGACTCACCGATTTATTTTACGGCCGACTTTTTATAGTTCGTGTGCGTTGCAACGTACAACACCATATGTTTCATTTTCCACCGTCGTCAAAAAGTCGGTCACCGATAATCGGCCGTGTGCGTTCGCGCTAAATTGCAAAGGACATGTCCACTTTTTGTATGGAACGTGGAATTTTATTCTGAACCTTTTTTAACCAGTTTAAAAATTTATGACGGAAATAGAACTTTATGAGAAGGATGTTTATCCATGAATATTAAAAATATTAAGGCCTGCATTTAGGAGAAAAAAATTAAAAATGTTTTTTTTTATTGTTTCTTTAGCAGGGCCACATTAAGTTTTTTTTACTGGCAATTAAAAGGATGTCATTGTCAATATGTCAATGCCACTGTAGCTAGCTGTCGTTTTGATTTTTGTTTATTGTTTGTGTGTATGTGTGTAACCTTCCTTCCTTTCACAAAATAGTATCTTTTATTTTCTACAGCTATGCTCAGGTTCTTGATTTTACATGTGATTTAAATATTGGCTTGCTAACTGGACTAAGTTTTCTCGTAATTTGAACGTACGAAGTAACCAGACCCAAGAATTGAACAACAAAATGTTATACTTCCAGGTTACAGTCGCACTCCTGATACAACTTCTCATTCTTTTTGTACCAGAGTGCTATAATTTGGAATGTCGAATGGTACCATTATATTTAAGAAAGAAGATCCTCGGGGATTGTAAAATATTCGTAAAGTAATGCCAGAGTCTGTGAAAATCACATGAGTCAATATGATTTTGCATTTTTACGGTAATATAAGTTCACTGTATTGTTTACACCAAATAATTCATGCTTGACTTACTAACAATAAAATCAAAGAACAGAAACTAATTGAATTTGAAAATATAGAAAATTCCACTGATATAGTATGTAAATACTGGACAGGTTTAACAGTCACATAATTTGTTTTATTGTTCTCTTGCTTAACTCAATTAGGTGAGGTTTTTTCAAAGCCTAAAAAGGCCTTAATTAGGTGAGGTTTTATCAAAGCCTAAAAAGGCCTTAGGTTTATATTAAATCAGAGTATGGGCTAAGGAATCCCTTTGCAGAATTGCTTCTCGGGTATACATTTCAAAAACTCATGTTTACTTATATAAAAAAGTGTTATGGCTTCAAAAATCAATATGCACCTTTACATTTAGGTATAGCCCATATAAGCAGGGAAAACCTGTCCAGTAGAAATCTAACTATACGTTATACTCTTTGGGTCTGATTCAAACAATTCCATTGTTTTATTAGAGGTTACTGAAATTGTACTTACAAAAGTCCTCTAATTACCTATTTCAAAAGAAATCTTATAACTTACACTGCTAGCTGCAGTAAGCGACCAACCAACCTGGTGGTCAATCTATTTTAAATAGGGCATTAGAAGCCATCTTTGTACATATTGATGCTTAAATTCCACACTTGAATGTTCCCCAGAATGAAAATATTCAATTTAATTTTAATCAGTCTTGGAACATATTAAATTAAGCAAGCTAAGTCATGTTTTGGAGAACATATTCAAGAAAATGATCTATCACATGAGACTGCTGATAAGAGGAAAAATCAAATGAAATCCATGAATTTAGGATGGGCTCCGCACCAAACTCATATAACACCACTGGCTCAATTTTGAAATGACGTACTAATGAGGGAAGATGTTGAAATGGAATAAATAAAAATTACATAATTTCTGGGTTTTATTTCATACCGGCAACCAGTTTCTATATTACAACTCTTTCACATAGTTTCCACCATTATAATTATTCAACACTTCATATTACATATTTAGTACCCATGATAAAATCGAGGGTATGTAGTCATATAGAAGTAAATATTTACACTTTGAATTAGCATTATAGTAATCTTAGAGAATTTTGCACTTAGTTCATTATAATGACTTCATTAATTAGCATTTGTTTTGTAAAAAATCTTTTGTTATTGAAATAGTAAAACTGTAGCATTCTTAACTCATTCAATGCCGCCACGATTTTCTTGAGGCTTATAGAGATGCCGCCTTGCGTAAACCGCGGACACGCTAGGCGTGTCCGCGGCACTGCGACTTTGCAAAAAGACGGACACGCCACGCGTGTCCGTGGCACTGACTGAAGGCAAATTCTTTTATACCAATATTTTTCAGCTTAACACTGTTTTCTAGTTAGTAAGCCTTGTGCTACGCGAGAATAACAGTGGCTACAATAGTATCGTGAGTTTTGGTTCTTGAAATTATGGCGAAAAATTGATTTTATGGCAAGTAAAGATATTACAATGAAATCAGTGGCTCTCAAACTTTTTTACTAAAATCCCCAAGAATGAATGATTTGCTGTGATTGTGAACTGTGACATTGGCTTTATTAATTGCGATCATACCTACTTACTCGGAAAGTTCATCATATAATATTGAGTAACAATCGTTGTAGAAATTCGTTTAATTTTTCTAAACCAATACAAAAACTTTTGAAATAAGAGAGAAAGGAAATCTCCATAAAATTTTACCTAACTACATTAGTAGCTATGAATTTAGTTCAAAATATTCATATGAGATATATTTACTTTAATATTGATCTTTTTTTGGAAAAGCTCTTGTACGGATCTTCTTATACATACACATAAGGCTAAATTGTTTGTTCTTTGGTTGAACGCGCTTACCTCAAGAACTATGTACTGGTTCGAATTTACAAATTAATTTTGGGCAATACAATCATCATCATCAACAACAGCTCATATACGCAGTGGCGTAGCTAGCTTGGGTGGCACCCGGGGCGGAAATTGTGGTGTCACCCCAAGATGGAAAACGGTTAAAAATAATAAAAATTCGGTATTACATAAAGTACGATTTATTAATTAAAAAACAACTAAGTGTCGTATATTAAAGCATGAAATACAAACGAGGCACGCTGGAAGCTGTTGACGAATATGTTTACCTGGGGCAAATAGTCCAGCTCGGTAAGTCCAACTTCCAGAAAGAGGTAAATCGGCGAATCCAACTCGGCTGGGCAGCGTTCGGGAAGCTACGCAGCATATTCTCGGCCAATCTACCGCAGTCGAAAGACGAAAGTCTTCAATTCGTGCGTGTTACCAGTGATGACATACGGAACTGAGACGTGGCCGCTTACAATGGGTCTCATAAGAAGGCTCAAAGTCACCCAAAGGGCAATGGAGAGGGCTATTCTCGGGGTTTCTCTACGTGATCACATCAGAAATGATGAAATCCGTAGAAGAACTAGAGTTACCGACATAGCCCAAAGAATTGCAAACCTTAAGTGGCAGTGGGCAGGACACATCGCTCGTAGGACTGACGCCCGTTGGGGCGGAAAGGTCCTCGAGTGGCGGCCGCGTACCGGGAGACTTCTACGGATCTCATCATTTCTGACGCGATCGCGTTGATAAACCCCGAGTTTAGCCCTCTCCATTGCTCTTTGAGTGACATTGAGCCTTCTGATTAGACCTATTGTAAACGGCCGCGTCTCTGTTCCGTACGTCATCACTGGCAACACGCACGTATTAAAGACTTTCGTCTTAAGACATCGCGGTAGATTAGCCTAGAATATGCTGCGTAGCTTCCCACAGGCTGCCCAGCCGAGTTGGATTCGTCAATTTGCCTCTTTCTGAAAGTTGGACTTACTGAGCTGGACTATTTGCCCCAGGTAAACATATTCGTCAACAACTTCCAGCGTGCCTCGTTTGTATTTCATGCTTTAATATACGACACTTAGTTGTTTTTTAATTAATAAATCGTACTTTATGTAATACCGAATTTTTATTATTTTTAACCGTTTTCCATCTTGGGGTGACACCACAATTTTCGCCCCGGGTGCCACCCAAGCTAGCTACGCCACTGCGTATATGAGCTGTTGTTGATGATGATGATTGTATTGCCCAAAACTAATTTGTAAATTCGAACCAGTACATAGTTCTTGAGGTGGACTATTTGTCCCAGGTAAACATATTCGTCAACAACTTCCATTGTACAGCCTCCAACCTTTACAGGAGTGAGTACTACATGGGAATTCACCATGATTTTGGTCTTGTTCATGTTCATTTTAAGACCCACCTATTAGGGTTGGCAGAGCTGGTTTCCTTGAGTAAGGTTTACAAAAATATCCAAAAGTCTAAGCTCGGTGAAAATGTTATATGTTTACAAGTCAAAAACATTATAAATAGAAAATCAAAAGTAAAGTCAATCATGACATTGTCAATGGCAAGGAAAAAACATAGATATAAAAGACTAAGAAAGAGTCCTTCACATTCTTCCCCCCTGGGGCTGCAAGGCAGTGGTACTAGCCGCAGTGTCGAATGACAGCGTAATTTGCCGCGAGAGGTCTTCACATCGACGAACTCTACCGTCAGCTCCAGGATAAATTGCTTAGACTATTCCATCTTTCTCAGAAGTCGGGTCAACGACAACCACCACATCACCAACACGTAGTTGATTTTCATCGCTTGTTGGACTAATGGTATGCGGTAATAAAAGGAAGTAGGTACTTCTTACAACCATCTAGCCCAAAACATATCAGCTAAACATTTCGCTTTTCGCCATTGCTTCCAAGAGCATAAATCGGCAGGAGCCGTAGTAAACTGGAAAATTAGATGAAGTTCCAAACAAAAAATGAAAAGGTATTAAAGAAGAAGTATCAAATGGACTTACAGAGACGTGTGTTCTTCATCGTATGGAAGCGTTATTAATTAAATTATTACTATGAGCATAACCTAACGCTAAGTTATGCACTGCATCAGCTAACTTAAGTATTGCCTGGTCTTAGGATTGACTTTCGGGGGCTAGGCACTGACATATTATTATGTTGTGAGACAGAGGTTGAAAAAAATACATCACTATGAGTAGCAGGAATAGTTTGATGAACATCTGGTGCATCGGCGGTAAAGGGTCTGAGTGGTGCACATTCTGCGTCGCGCTTTTTCGACGAGGAGATACATTCTGTTACGTTACCCATTTCTCCTACCTTCTCGCTATACTGGCACTGAGTCTCTTATCCACAAGATCCGTCTGAGCTTTTATCTTCGCTTCTTCTAACTTGGTTTTCATCTGGGCTTCCTCCAGCTTGGCTTCTGTAGCAGCAACTAACAACCGTGATTTTTCCTCAGCAGCTTCCAATTATAACTGTCTTCTTAGTGCAGTCGTAGACATAACTGACATCTTTGTACTAGATGCTGATAAAATCGATAAACGGCTGTTGCTTTTGACGCTGTTTTGGAGACGATCTTGGTAGCTCGCGTGCTGACTCTCTTGTAACTCTACTGTGAGCTAACTTTCTCTTCGAGCTTTGGCTCTCGTTAACATTTTGCACATATTTTTATACCTTAAAACTTAAGTCGGTTGAGAAGGACCAATATCAGGGTTGGCAGAGCTGGTTTGCTTGAGTAAGGGTTACAAAAATATCCAAAACTCTGAGTTCGGTGAAAATGTTATATATTACAAGAGAAGTCAAAAAACATTTTTAAATAGAAAATCAGAAGTAAAGTCAATCATGACATTGTCAATAGCAAGGATAAAACTTAGATATAAAAGACTAAGAAAGAGTCCATAACACCACCTGTTGGGAAACTCTACAGAGGTCTTCGAGTATTGTGCCTAGATCTTCCACGGTCTCAGCAATGACTACGATATAATCGATAAAACGAAGGTGACTCATGTACTCGCCGTGTTATGTTGATGCCGAGTCCTCTCCAGTCCAGATTAAATACATCCTCCAACGAAGCTGTGAACAGTTCCGGCAATATTATTACGTCACCATGTCTGACACCGCGCTGAATTCGTATTGGTTTTGAGCTTTGATCCTGAAGGCGGACTGACATAGTGTCTTTTTTGTACAATGACTGCAACACTTGAATATACGGCTAGTCTATGCACCTCTGGAGTGACCTAAGCACAGCTCAGGTCTCGACAGAATCAATAGCTTTCTCATGGACCACAAACGCCAAGAATAGTGGCAGATTATACTCCTCAATCTTCAGTATAACCTGCCGCAGCGTATGAATGTGGTCTCTGGTCCCGACTCCCGGCTTGTTCGGGAGGCTGAAAGTCGTCAAACCTGCGCGCGAGATGCTTCGTGATAACTCTCGTGAACAACTTGTATACATAAATTAGCGGCGTGATGGGTCTGTAGTTCTTCAACTGGGCCTCGTCGCCTGTGCCATGCTTTAGGCGTTTTGCCCACGAAAATGGCGGAGTTAAATAGCCTCTGCAGTGCTTTCCGGACTGGTAGTCCACCCGTTTTTAAAAGCTCAGCTGTAACTCCATCATACATAGCCTTGTTGTTTTTGAGCTGTTTGAGAGCCACAATAATCTCGTAGAGGCTGACGTCCGGGATGTTTTCGGTGTAATGCCGTATCAATTTGGCTTTAGGTTATGTAGCCTGATTGACAGATGCCTGCGATGTTGTGTAAAGCTATCCATAGAAGCGTTCGATCCTTCGATCTCAGCCATAAACTCAGGTCGGGACGTAACGACTCATTGTTTGACGACAATTGTTGCTCGGAGGTAATTTTTAATTAATTTCAGTTTGCTAAACTTCAGTTTGCTAAAATTTCAAGCCCGAAAAGTGCTAATATGGCAGCACTTGTTAGAGCTAACAACATCAATAAAACTAATTCATAAATTTTGTAATCCCTAGCCGATCAAATCATAAAGTTACGAAATAAAGTTACAAGGCGTAAAAAGAATACACTTCCGTGTTAATAATTTAAAAAACAAGTAATACGTTATTATTGTAATTTTATTAAAAACTTGGTTACATTGCCTTATTGGAAAATTTTAGCACTATTGACCACATTCATACTGTGAAGCAGGTAATTTAAGAGTACAATGAATACCAGAAGCCTCTCTACATTGCGTTCATTGATTATTCCAAAGTATTCGACAAACTCAATCATACCTATATTTGGCCAAGACTGAAAGAACAAGGAATCAGTGAAACCTACATAAATATGATTGAAAACATCTACAGTAAAAGTGTATAAAACTTGAATCAACAGGCCAAAAATTCCCAATACATAGAGGAGTCAAGCAAGGAGATTCGCTATCTCCAAAGCAATTTTCAGCTGTACTTGAAAGTATATTCAGGAAAATAAACTGGGGGAACCTTGGTCTAAATACATATAAATGGAAGGCGCCTGAATCATCTTCGATTCGCTGACGAACTGGTTTTACTGGAAAAAGATCCAATGATTCTAGCATCTATGATAACGGATATAGCGAATGCAAGCCGGGAGGTAAATCTTGAACTGAACAAAGACAAAACCAAAATAATGACGAACTCAAAACAGGTAAACATAATAATCGAGGGAAACCAGATCGAATACGTCTCCGAATATGTGTACCTGGGTCAAATAATTTCGCCTGCTGACCAGATGTCTAAAGAAATTGACAAAAGAATTACATATGGATGGAAAAAGTACTGGTCCTTAAAAGAAATTATGCAAAGCAAAGATCTAGGAATCCATGTTAAAGTTAAAACCTACTTGTGTACTCCCATGCATAACATATGGATGTGAAACATGGTCCCTTACAAGACGTCAAAGAGAGAAACTCTTAAAATGCCAACGAACAATGGAGAGAAGTATGCTGAAAATTAAACTGAAAAATAAATTAAGATCCACAGACATTGGAGCCAGAACAAAAATGACAGACATACTTACGCGCATTGACCAGCTAAAATGGAGATGGACTGGTCACTCTCTTAGAGACTGTACGGATCTAACGTGGCTCGCAGTACGAACTGCGAGCCACGTTAGATCCGTACAGGATGAGAGTGGCTCTCAACAGAAAACAATGGAAATTGTTGGAGGAGGCCTTTGCTTTAAGGCACTCAGAGACACGCGACATACTTTAGATTATGTCATAAATATAAAACTGTAATTATTTATGTTTCTGAAATAAAAGGCTATTTTATTTATTATATTGCCTATAAGTCAGTGATTTAATATTGATAAACATTGTCATAATTTGTACGTTTTTTTTTCAACCTCGGCGGATCGCCCCCACCGCCCCTAATTTGGGTTAGACTCGAGCCTCTCGGTGGGGAAGTATATGGGATACTTCCCCACCGAGAGGCTCGAGTCTAACTGTTGATTATGACGATGATGATGATACTTGGGATTGTTAAACATCTTCAAATGACATCCTAATGACTCAAATGATTATAGCAAAGGTGCTGTGGAAGAAATTCCCTCTAAAGTCTTGTCTTATGAGTATTTATTTATAATTATCATAGTTTTAATTGGCGAAAATCATAGTTATAAATAAAGATAGACTAATTTTCCGAAAAAGTTAAAAAAATCTGAATTTTTTAAACTGATTTTTGTATGGAGCCAGCACTTTAAAAAATCAACGTATTTAGTATGGATGAGTTCAATTAAAATTCGCACCCCTTTGCTACACAAAGTGGAATCTGGACTAAGCTTCATATAAAAACATTTTAAAAATCAAAAAGTTAAGTTTGGGAAAAAGTCAAACTCACACTTGACCATTTTTGATAAGTCCATTATGTGTGTCCTCATTTATGCTAATAATCTAAATTTAGTATGGAAAAAGAAGTCGAACTCACACTTGACCATTTTTTGGTGTCCTCATTAGCTGTGGAATTGTACGGGGGTCAAAAATTTCGTTATTTTTAAGCTCCACCGTTTTCAAGTTATAAGGAATTTTGTAAATATTTTTCTTGAAGTTATGCAGGGTTGAAATTCCTTACAAAAACAGTCGAAAATGTCCTAAGTCCCGGAGTCCCGGCTTCATACTAAATACGGTGAAATTTTTGTAAGAGCTGCTAATGTTTTCCGTGTTTTTCTCTAAATGGCATGTCATACGTCATCTACCAGTGTTGAACACACTGCAGCGCACCTCATCAACCGTTAACGCTTAACGCTTTGGCGGTGTATTATACGATGTACGAATAGTACGATTAGGCACGATAAAGAGTTCGCGCTTGGTAACATTTCTTTTAGTACAGTGCAGGACAACGTTACCTATTCGTACATCGTACCTGTACTATACAAGACTATCTGCTAGCGTTAACGCATTTGTGGCGTGTCAATAACGCTTCAATTTGAAAAAAAAAACGCTTTTTGAGACAGTTGTTGGTTAATCGATTAGAAACTACAAAAACATTTGTCACTATTGATACAAACTACAAAAATATTTGTCACTATTGACTTATTAAGTATAATTTACTATGAAATTGTAGTACGAATAAATTGCACCAGGAAATGCGTATAAAACGGCAAAAGCTGTTTTATTGAAACGCTATCAAGTCACGATAACGACGTTAATATTAGCGTAATTAGGCCCCTGTTCTTTTATAATATTTAAGTTTTACTGCTGGCCGCTCAACTTCAAAACGCCGCCGCCGCCAACTTTAGCCAAACCTCTTACAACCTTTTAGCAAAAAAAAGTTTGAGAACCTAAGAGTATATTTTATAAGTGAACACGCCTAGCGTGTTCTCGGCACTACAGAATACATTTTTTTCATAAAATAGAAAAAATAGTTTTTTTAAGAGACCACTTTAAGATGACATAGCCTTACTCGTAAAAATTATGCACAAATAATTTGAACAAGAAATCTGGTCTAGTTTATGAAATATTTTCAAAACATTCAGAACACGCGTGGCGTGTTCGTGGCATAGCGATGTAGGTTTGCTTGAACACGCCAGGCGTGTCGGTGGCATTGAATGTGTTAAGAACAGACCAGTATATTTTATTTATGTTGATATTTCATTACTGTGAGGTAGGTGCTTATCCTAAGAGTAGGCAGAGTAAAACAGGTATCACACACTAGACACTACAGCCAGGGGCTCATCCTAACAAATGCTGCACAAACACACTGCTACAAAGTAAAGTATAGAAGTCATCTGCCACCAACCAATGCATTTATTGTGCTAGATTTCATTTTAATAGCATGGACCTATTGATTACATGTATCATTTTTTTGGTCAGAGTCAGAGATGCTTGTTTGTTACCAGCAGTGACCTGCAATGCTGCTAATTTGCAATCCAATTCAATATGTGGTCACCTGGGGGTTAATTGTCGAAGGAAAAATCTATAACGTCTGCTGCCTTTAATTTGACAGTCATTGCGGCAACAACACAAGATTGTGCACTTCTTAATAAAAAGTATTGTGATTGCCTAAATTATAAGCGATCACGATCATTAAAATCACAAAATTAAACGAGGCTTTTTTTGACGCTGTCACTTCTGCAAGAGAAGGCAAAGGGAGCTAAGTTCATACAGCCATGTTTTTCGTAAATCTTGATAAAACATTAAAAATGTAATTTATGTGAATTTTAGTCAGAAAGTCACTCACTATCACATCATTTGTGCGCTTTTGTTACTTATTTATTCGTTTGTGACACGTTTCAGTAACTTGTAATTGGTTTCCATACAAAAATCGCTTTGTTTTACATACTATGAAAGTCAATCATAAAATTGCTGTTTTTTTGAATTTGCAGGCCTAAAAAAACCTAAATTTTATTCTAAACCCTAGATTTTTGAGTACTCTTTACAATAATACCTGAAACATGTTGGTTAATAAATAATTATATTCTTAGCCCAAAAGTGGACATGTCCTTTGTATTATGGAACTTTGGATTGCGTTACGACAGCGCCACATGCGAGCGGCTGACGAACTAAAAATGCACGTCAACGCTTGGACACAGCGACCGACTGTTTAATTTGGTCGTTGATCACAGACCACTTAGAGATACTTTGATAATAACGTTGCCATTGTACTGTGCCATTGTGCAATTAGCAACCGGTTGCTTTTTTCCATAGTAAAGCGGGCTAGTCACATGCCAGCCGTAGGGGCAATCTAGGGCGCAAGGCGGTCGCGGCAATATCGGGTTGTCTCACTCTCTACACACATGCCTGTTGCCTGCAAGTCAGTGCTCGGATTGAAGTTGAAGTAAACACACGCATTGAGAATGGCTCCAATATTATCGAAAAATCGTGTGGCTGACCCCGCAGCCGGGCCACAAAAAAGTGTGAAAAATAGATTGTTTGAGTAGGTCGCTATAATGTCTAGTTTGTCAGAGTTTGTCGGCAAGTTTCAGAGTTTGTCGCCTGCGCGTTTTTGAGATCTGTGTGACCCGGCTGGGGATACGTTACCCCAGCCGGGCCACACAGATCTCGAAAACGAAACGACCTAGTGAAAATCTGTTTGCTGATATAGATAAGCGGCAGTTTGTCGAAGTTTGTCGGACAAGTTTGAGTTTTCATCGGGCTCGCGTTTAAGGGGGCTGTGTGGCCCGGCTGGGGTAACGTTACCCCAGCCGGGCCACACAGATCTCCAAAACCAAACCACATAGCGAAAATCTGTTTGCTGATATAGATAGGCGGCAGTTTGTCAGAGTTTGTCGGACAAGTTTCAGAGTTTGTCGATCCACCATTTCAGAGTCAGTTTCATGTGTAAATTCTTTCTCACTAGAAGTTAATCATAAAGCAATAAAATCGGACATTGCAGTTGCAAATGCGTTTGAAGATTTCTTCTACCACATACCTATAGAAACTACAAGTAGTCTCAACTCGTGCCCCAATGCGGCTGTAGCCCTCTTAGAACAAAGTGTAGAGAAGTGCAGCATAGGTTTCAATTTTGGTCACATTGACGCCGACACTATTCTAAAAACATTCCGCATGATCAGTACCAAAAAAACTGAAGATCTTTGGGGTATTTCGACCCACTTAATCAAATCTATAATAAAAGAACTTGCTCCGCAACTAGCGTTCATTTTCAACAAATGTATTGATGAAGGTATCTTTCCTGATCTCATGAAGTATAGCAAGTTAATACCTTTATTTAAATCTGGAAATAAAAATGATCCTGCAAATTATAGACCAATTTCGATTCTACCAGCACTTAGCAAAATATTTGAAAAAAATATTTCTAATCAGCTGTCAGATTATTTCACAATCAATAAAATCCTACATATGAACCAATTTGGCTTTACTAAGGGTCGTTGCACTACAGAGGCTGGAGTTGCACTTCTCAAACACATTTTTGCCGCCTGGGAGTGTAAACAGGATGTGATTGGTATATTTTGTGACCTGTCAAAGGCTTTTGACTGCGTTGATCATCAGACTCTTCTAAATAAGCTCAAGCATTATGGTGTGCCTGAAGAGGCAATTAAGCTTATTGAGTCTTATTTGTCCAATAGGGTCCAAAAAGTTGTAATTAACAGAAATGAGTCTTCTGGTGCACCTATCATTATGGGCGTGCCTCAAGGATCAATACTGAGACCTCTGCTCTTCTTAATTTATATTAATGACCTCCCACACTTCAGCAATAATCTGTGCGATACAGTACTATTTGCAGATGACACTTCTTTAATATTTAAGATTGACAGAGGAAACGGAAATACTGACGTTGTAAATAGTACTCTTTCTAAAGTATTGCATTGGTTCACTGTGAATAATTTATCATTAAACTCGAGTAAAACTACTTAAATGTATTAAGTTTTCATTGCCAAATGTTAGGAAAGTGGATAATATTGTGGAAATGAATAATCATACTGTGGAATTCGTCGATTTTACTAAATTTTTGGGTATAACACTAGATTCGAATTTGCAGTGGGATCCACATATTGCGTCCTTAGCAAACAGACTCAGTTCTGCGGCATATACTGTAAAAAAAATGAGACAACTTACTGATGTTGAAACGGCAAGACTGATTTACTTTAGTTATTTTCACAGTGTCATGTCATATGGGCTATTACTGTGGGGATCAGCCGCTAGTATAGAAAGTATTTTTGTATTTCAAAAAAGAGCCGTGCGGGCTATTTATAATTTACGAACAAGGGATTCTCTACGTGATTTATTTAAAGAAATTAATATATTGACTTTAGCAGGACAGTATATTTATGAAAATTTGATTTACGTTTATAAAAATTATAACACATTCGATACCAATTTTAAATTTCATAACTTAAATACAAGAAATAAAAATAAACTTGCCGTTCCAACGTACAGGCTCCAAAAAACTAGAGGCTCATTTATGGGGAAATGTATATCTTTTTACAACAAAGTTCCACAGAGTGTTACTGACTTACCTTTTCATAAGTTTAAAGCGCATGTAAAAAAGACTCTAATGAGTAAAGGATATTATAAAGTCAATGATTATCTGAATGATGTCAATGCTTGGTCTTAATTGTAGACTTAATTTATAGATTTAAATGTATAATGTACCCTGACACATCTAATCCTGTAATGGAAGTTGAACACAATTTTTACTTTTGAGTTCTGCTTCCAATTGACGACTCTGTAACAATACAGGGAGAAAAAAATAGCCCTTGCTGGTTTTCTTGCTGGTTCTTTCCAGTACGAGGTCTCCCGCCGTAGACTTGTGAACCAATGGCGTAGCTTCTTTGACGTTCAAAAGTGATTGTAAAATCCCAATTGAATAAAGGATATTGAATTTGAATTTGAATTAGAGCTCACCTGCAGCAAAGTTGCTGCAACTGGGCTAGCTGGATCTCGAAAACAAAGTGACGTAGAGAAAAACTGTTTGCTGGAATAGTGAAGCGGTAGTTTGTCGGAGTTTGTCGAAGAAATTCCACAGTTTGAGACATGCGCATTTCCGAGATATGTGTGGCCCGGCTGGAGAAACGTTAACCCAGCCGGGCCACCTGGATCTCGGAAACGAAACGACCTAGCAACAATCTGCTTATTGACAAAGGTAGGTGGTAGTTTGTCGATACATTCTTCAAAGATTCAGAGTTTGTCAACATCTCAATCCAAAGAACGAAAGAATTCTTTATTTGGGTAAATAGTCTAGGAGCCTGGAGTCCCCAATGTGCGAGGTTTCGTTATTTTTTATGTTTTATGTACTTACTTACAATAAGAAGTTAATGTAAAATAGTTAATTGAATTCAGTGATGAAACAGTAACCGTTAATATTTAAATTTATGTAAATCCTCGATGAGTGATTGATATTTTTTAAATGTATTATTTAAGCAACTATCTATATGAAGTAATGTTTTCGAGATCCAGCTAGCTCAGTTGCAGCAACTTTGCTGCAGGTGAGCTCTGAAATGGTGGACCGACAAACTCTGACAAACTGCCGCCTATCTATATCAGCAAACAGATTTTCGCTATGTGGTTTGGTTTTGGAGATCTGTGTGGCCCGGCTGGGGTAACGTTACCCCAGCCGGGCCACACAGCCCCCTTAAACGCGAGCCCGATGAAAATTCAAACTTGTCCGACAAACTTCGACAAACTGCCGCCTATCTATATCAGCAAACAGATTTTCACTAGATCGTTTCGTTTTCGAGATCTGTGTGGCCCGGCTGGGGTAACGTATCCCCAGCCGGGCCACACAGATCTCTGAAACGCGCAGGCGACAAACTCT
The DNA here is from genome assembly GCA_963935595.1 of Schoenobius gigantellus. Classification (NCBI taxonomy): domain Eukaryota; kingdom Metazoa; phylum Arthropoda; class Insecta; order Lepidoptera; family Crambidae; genus Schoenobius; species Schoenobius gigantellus. The sequence goes on along the minus strand of OZ012553.1, from coordinate 21,199,018 downwards.
GAAACTTGCCGACAAACTCTGACAAACTCTAGACATTATAGCGACCTACTCAAACAATCTATTTTCCAATTTTTTTTTTGTGGCCCGGGTGGGGTTAGCCACACCGAAAAATCAAGAGATCAGTATAGAAATTGCCCCGATCGCACTACGCACGCGGCAACCTGCAGGGCGGCAGGCGCAGGGACAATCTAGGGAGCAAGGCTGGTCTCACGCCCCTGCCGCCCTGCCGCAGGTTCAATCTAGGAAATTGCCCCTGCTTGCCTATACCTACACATCACGATATTGTGCCAATTAAGGGTCATCCCCACTTTTACACCCTAGATTGTCGCTACAGATAAGCACGGATTCGCACGCATTTCATTAGCTTTTGGTGTTAACTTTTCATGCTAGTTTCTTGTGTACCTACCACTTAAATATTTTTGCCACGAAAAGTTAGCATCAAATTCCCAGGCCAGGATAAGATAGGTCTGTGATATAATTTTTTGACAGCTTTGAAATTGACGTTTGACAACATTTTTTCAAGTTTTTTCATAAATCAAAAAGGGGTTTTCAGAACATTTATTATTATTATTTATTTATTTATACTAAACACACCGATATAAATAGCGGAACATTAAAGAAGGCAGAGTATGGAAATAACAACGTGTTAGTAACTAGGTATATTAGAACAAATAAAATAAATCAGGCATAAAGTACCTAGCAAACATAAACATCTTATAACATCGTGTTAAAGAAGTTTTTTTTAATAATCAAAAAAAAAACACTATTTCTCTTTTTTCTGGGAACACAAAATATGTTGTAGGTACTTAAATTAAAGATTAGGTTTCAGAAGAATAAATGCTTTAGTTATTGTTCTGAGGATCCTACCTAGTATTAGAGTACCTAGTACTAGATTTTAACATTAAATGAAAAAAACACTTAACGTGTGTTTCCCTCTTGCGTGCTCTTACTATAACGTTTCTATCCTTCTCGGCATGCTGCGAATTATTTTATCTATTATATCTTGGGACAAGCTCTGCCAAGAGTGGCAATGCGTTTTGCATATTTCTCAGGTTGTTGGGCATTGTGGTTTTTACGCTTCCTTTTAACAGGTTCTAAATATGCTGTATAGGATTAATATCCGGGGATATGGTTTAAGATGTGGTTCCATCGATATGGTTTAAGAGCACTCTACACTCATTAGACCCTTCCCTATTGGTTTATGTCCCAAAGACGTTCGCGTGCAAAGCTTATCCGATGTCATGATGGATGGTGGCCGGTACATACCTACGAACCTCTGTCCACTTCTTCAAATCTTCTGCGAATTGTACGCTCGCTCACTCGCACTCCTCGCACGACTTCAAGCTCATTTCGGTCCTGAACAGCCGTTACCCGCGTGTTCCTGCTAACTCGAAGTTGTAGAAAGTCATCCCTCCTGGAAGTGCACCTTTTTTTGCCTTGGCGCCTTCTCCTCACAAGAGAATCAGTCGAGCGGTACCGTTGAATACTATGATGAATCATTGAAATTGATTTCTGAAGTCTGGCGGCAATAGATCTATAGGTAGCTATGACCATTTCTTCGCATTTCAATCTGTCCTAATAATCTCTGAAATGATTAGTTACTGAATATGTGAAGTTTTTAGTTACTGGGCTAATTAGATGAGATGTTAAAATTCAGCACGAAAAATCAGTTCCTACTGTTTTATTTATTTAGTTGTTCAAGTTCAAGTTCAAGTTCAAGTTCTTTATTGTGTAAGGCATAAGGTACAAAATTTGCTGTTACAATCACATGTAGTATGTAAGACTCTCTTATCCTACCTTTTCAGGCGTATACACAAATAAATATATGTCTAAGCAGCTACTAACAAAATCTAATTATTAGCTACTTATAATCTAAAAATTCATTAACACTATAAAAACATTTCTCTACAAGCCAAGCCTTAACTTTTTTCTTAAAACTATTACAATTTAATGATTTGAAATATTCTGGTAACTTGTTAAAAATTTTTATACACATCATAAACGTATTACGTGAAACTGTTGTTAGTTTTGAATTCGGCTTAAAAAGTTTGTGCTTATATGCTGAGCGTAAATTTCGTTTAGACATTTCATAATTTTCTTGAAATAAATACCTATTATTGTAAACAAATAAACATACATCTAATATATATAAACATGGAAAAGTAAGTATTTTAAATTTTCTAAAGAAAGGTCGACAAGACTGGATTGGTTTTAATCCAAATATAGCACGTATACACTTCTTTGTAGCAATTAGCAAAGCTAAAAATGCCAAAACGAGATTAACATCAGATTTTAGTACCAGCAAATAAGTGGTGATGCTTATCTGGAAGTCTGGAACGCATCTATAGTGATAATAGATCGTCTTTGTAATAAACATACAAATGTAGAGGTGGCAGGAGAAGTAAGTTGCCACTTCATAGGTACCTTTGCGAAATTACGTTGCCATTGCAAAATCTGGTTTAAACCCTCAAATTAGTCTTGGTTTAAACCTAGTGCGCTTTCATTTGACATATACAGAGACAACTTCAGGTTTAAACCAAGACCGAGTTTAGAGGTTTAGACCAATATTTTGTAATAAGACGGTAGGAGTCTTAACGCCAGGTGCGGGTGTTAGCTATCATTGGATCCTTTGTTCAAACAATCATATAATTCTGTTAGGTCTAGTTAAATTTTTCTGATTCATTATGATGCTATCTACATTACTTACCTACTTTCAGAATACGAGAAAACACTTTCGATCTATTAACCAGTCAAATAGAACAAATTAAACTTGCCGTATCGAATTATGAAAACTAGGGTATAGGTAACTAAATATTTAATAAAGGGTACCTACATACCGATCGTGTGTCCAGTCTTAGTTGACACAACGCCTGCGTCATGTTTTACAGTGAAATTGCTTTTGCATGACGTGGTAGAGTTCTAGTGTAGCTGGCGTTGAATTGTACGAGTAGGGCTGCCAGGTTTGCGAGCAAAGTCGGACATGGTAGGACTTGATGCATGCCTGTAAAGCGTGTAGTGGCCTCTCGATTGTTTATCGGGAGGTGTCAGCTAGGGCCGGAGCATGTGGAACTAGTGGCTATAACTCCACTGGAAGTCTACTAAACCTCTGCCCCCTTTTCTTTTCTCGGGGGGAAATGCGTAACCGCACCGTACCCGCCGTTGGCTAGACAGCGAGCGTGTGTGGGGCTCTCCCGGCAGGGTGCCAGGCCTACCCACTAAAACCCCCCGGTGTTCTCTCTGCCCTTATGGGCGCGCTAGGTAAGGTCCACACTGCGACTCGACTACCCACGCGCCCGGGCAAGCCCGACCCACCGGTCGGGCTATCGCCAAGGGGGGATTGCCCGAGAACACCAGGGCAATCCCCAGACGGAGGGCCTTACGGCGGCGTGCACGGGGCCAACCGTGCACGCAGGCCTCTACGGCAGGGTCATTAGATGGGCATCGCTTGTGCGAATGCCCGCCTTCGCCTGCCTATCCGTCTGCGGCGGATGGGAGCGGCTTGAGGATCTGCCTCCCGCTCCCTCTCCGCGGCCTCCTTCTGCGAGATTACGTCCTCGCAGAAGGAGGCGACAGCCCCCCATTCCGCTTCGCCGCGGAGCATGGCCACGCACGACCATGCTCGGCAGCGAGAGGTCTCCGCCTCCCAGCGCAGCGTTAAGCTCGCTACGCTGGAGTCGCCAGGCCGGGCACATCAATAGGGTGTGCTCGGCAGTGTCGTCGAGAGCGTCGCAGTGGTGACACCGCGGCGTTTCCTCCCAACGCGCGACTCGATGCAGGTAATGACCGAAGCAGCCATGCCCGGTCAGTACCTGCACCATGCGGAACGTGAGGCTGCCCTGCCGGCGCCCAACCCACTCCTCCAACACCGGACGAATCGTCGATCGTCCGGTGGCCGGCAGCTGGGGAGGCGAGTGCCTCACCCCATCGACGCAGAGCCTCCCTCTGCGCCTGGGTACGAATCCGCTCCACTTCCTCAGGAGCGGATCGTACCCCCCGTTCACGAACGGCAACCCGATGTCGATACACCTCTGCATGTACGCGTGCATCGACATCCCACGGCGTTTGACCCGCTAGAACGCAGGCCGCGCCATGGCTGACCGTGCGATAAGCTCGCACGGCCCGGGTTGCTATGACCCTCTGCGGACGTCGCAAGAGGGCCACCGTTCGGGGGGAGAGGCACTCCGCCCATATCGGGGCTCCGTAGAGTGCCATCGACCGTATCACCCCGTGATACAGTCGACGGCATGCCGATCCTGGTCCTCCCACATTAGGGAGGACCCGTCCGAGTGCGGCTGCAGCGGCGCACAGCCGTGGAGCGAGGAGCTTAAAATGCTCCCCGAAACTCCATCGGGGGTCCAGAACCAAGCCGAGGTACTTGAGATGCGCCTCGACCGGTATAAACCTCTGCCCCCTAGCATGACCACCGAAACACGATATGAATGATGAAACGATATATCGCTATAAAATGAAAAAAATGTTGGATTTTTTAGTTATCTTCAAGTTTTGAGTATGTTTTCGATATTGGTGTTATTATTTTGGTCATTGTTAATATATTTATGTCGATAAAATTTCAAGGTAGCCTGTTCTATATGTTAAGTTAATACTTAATCTGTGTATGGGGACTGACAGACCAGATCGTTATTACTCTGTGCTAACACTCAATAAATGATTTGCTTAGAGAACCACGTTGTTTAATTAAATAAATAATAATTCATATTATACATGGTGTCAGGTGGAAAAAAGAGCTTAATTAATAATAATAATAATAATGTTTATTCAGTAAACGTTAGTTTCACACAGAGTTTTAAGAAAAATCTTAATTATCCAATTAGGTTGACAAAGTCTTTGTTATAAAATTAGGAAATAAATTATACTTAAATTAAGAACTAACTATTAACATAATTCACTTTGGCAGCGGCCACTGCACTAGACTCTAGGCCTGTGTCGCAGGAACCGGTACAATTACTTTATATGTACATTTACTCGTTTTTGACGGCTTGTTCGTTTAATAGACTTATATAACACAATAAAACTAACTTAGAATAAACCAATTAAACAGGACTAAGGAAAAATCTATTGATCGCGTTTATGGATGTGTGTGTGTCTGTGCGTGTGCGTGTGTGTGTGTGTGTGTGTGTGTGTGTGTGTGTGTACGTACAGTTACTTATAATGAGTAATGATTGCCTCCGTCTCCAGGTAATCTAAGTTACTGAGGTGTTCACGTAAAGATCGCCTTAGCTGATTGGCAGAAAGATCCTTTACGCCCTTTAACGTTGAGGCCAATTTGTTATACACAAAACGATGGGAATATGGAGGGAAACGCTGTGCAAAACTTGTACGGGTGGTAGGTAAGGGGATTTTAAAAATTCGACGATCGGCTAAAGTTTTGAAGTCAGAAGAGGAAATTATTTTTTTATGAGTTGAGATGGCTACTTTAACTATATAAAGTTGTCGAACTCGAGCAACTTCGCTTTCTTTGTAAAGCTCGTTTGTGGAGAATCTGAAGGGTTTGCGCAGCATCACCTTCAAAACTGCCCGTTGAGCTCTCTCCAATTCTATAATGGATGTTTTTGGTATGCCACCCCAAGCAGATATGCAGTATAGGAGAGCAGACTGACATACGGCGTTGTAGACCATTTTTAATGTCTTTTTACTTGCAGAGTTGCGTAGGCATTTCATAATAAAAATGGTTTTTCTAATTTTCCCTGATAGAGTTGAGACATGATTCTTAAAGGAAAGGTTTTCGTCAAGGGTAACCCCTAGGTATTTAATACTGTCAATCTTGCTTATTGGAGTACAATTACAAGTGGTCTCACATGAATGTATGACGAGCTTTGGAAGTGCTTGGGGTCTAGATACTCGCGTCTTCTGAAAAGCCATAAATTTAGTTTTTTGCACATTCAAAGTTAAAAGGTTGTTATTTAGCCAGTCAATAACATTGGACATACCTTCATTGGCTAATTTAAAGACAGATTCCCAGGACTTTCCATGGAACAGAACAACGGTATCGTCAGCATAACACACAAGATCAGCCCCCGGGATAGGAACATTAAATATATCATTCACATAGACCAGAAATAGCGTCGGGCCAAGAATACTGCCTTGAGGCACCCCGTACGTAACCAACAATTCTTCGCTAACGGCTGAGTCAACTCTAACACATTGACGCCGATCGGTTAGATATGAGCGAAACCAGTTCAGAGCTAAACCTCTAATACCCATAGATGCTAATTTTTGAAGTAGGATTGGAATCGATACCGTGTCAAACGCCTTTGCCAAATCAAGGAAGACGCCAACACAATTCATATTTTTATCCAACAAAGTCGCGATGCTTTCTGTCAGTAAAACAACGGCATCCTCCGTTGACCGGTTTCGCCTAAAACCAAATTGCTTATCTGAAATAAGTGAGTGTTTTTCCAAGAATTCTTTTAAACGCCGACTTACTAGCTTCTCAAGAAGTTTAGAAAATATGCTCAACAGAGTAATTGGTCTATAATTACTTGGCGTGGTTTTGCTTCCATCTTTATGAATAGGTGTTATTACGCCCAGTTTCCACACATCCGGAAATTTCCCAGTAGCCAAACTTAAATTAAAAATGTGAGTAAGTGGAATACATATAGTCGGACATATTTGTTTTATTAAGCGGGGAGTGCAACGATCATAACCCGGAGCACTATCGGTATTTAGTTTTTTAATTAGATCTAAAACCTCATAAACATCAGTAGGGTACAAAAATAACGAGTTCTGTGGTGAACTTTTCGGTATAAAATTTAAAGCTAAGGCTTCTTCAGTTTTATTTGTTTTAGTAAGGGTTGTATTAGCTAAGGTTTCCCCAATGCTGGCAAAATATTTGTTACAATCGGAAAGGGACTTAGCGGGATCATCAGATTTAATCAGTTCTGCGGCAACATTACATGGTTTAGGGAAATTGCAAATATCTTTGATGACTTTCCAAAGTTTCTTGGGGCTATTTTCACTATTGACTAGTTGCTGGGTTTCATACTCTGCTTTAAGTCTGTATTGGAGATTAGTTAGGAAGTTACGGTACCTTTTATAAATAATCTGAAAATTATTATCGTCTTTATTATTTTTAGCTTGCCGGTGAAGGAAGTCGCGATGTTTTTGGCACCTTATAAGTCCTGGGGTGATCCAGGGCTTGGTATTAAACTTAGAGCGAGGCACTACCTTTTCTTTTGTGTTGATAGAGACTGTATGGTTGACGAGATCATTAAGTACACCCACAGCGATATCGACATCGTCCCATTCAGTTACATTAGACCAGTCGGTTGAATTCAGGGAGGATACAACTGCAGAGTAATCGGTAACTACTTTGGATCTCTTACGTTTCTCACGTCTCAGTTTAATAGAAGGAACACCCAAAATGCAGAGGTCATGATCGGTTATGTTAGTGCGTGTGACAATGCCCGTCGCGAAAAACCCGTTCTTAATAAAGATGTGATCCAAGCAAGATTCTTTTCTTGTTGGCATTGATATGGCTGGTAATAGTTGGTGTTCCGCTAACAGACACTGGTATTCTGAACATTGTTCGGTTGAAGGGCTATTACAAATATCAATATTTAGATCTCCTGCCAGTATTATAAAATTCTTATGAACCTTTTTAAGAGAAAGATCTAGAGTAAATAAGAAATTGGCCACAGAGTTAAAAGATGGTGAGCGATAGATTCCGAAAATAGTGACCTCCGGACATAGGTTTATTTCCAAGCAATTACTGTCATCTATTGGGGATTCTGTTACGGTGGGATTCCATATGCTGCTCACGTACGCAATTACTCCTCCACTCTTATTTATATGTTTGTAAGTACGATAACTGTTGTAACCGTTAATGAGAGGTACAACTGAGCCTTCATTCAGCCAGCATTCGGTCAATATTATGACATCGAACTCCATGCCAAGACGACCTAGGGCCACCTGGAAGTCATCCATATTTTTTGAAACACTTCGAATGTTAAAGGTTAGTATTTTAAAATTAAAGTTTGCTTTTAACAATAAGTCTCTGCATAGTTCCAGGCTCTCAAGCGTCATACAATTAATATTTAATACGTTGTCAGAGTTTGCGTCAACGTCACAGTTGAATTTGTGTGTGTGACAAAATGTTATTTAGATAAGTTACTTGAGAGCAAGGACCAATGCGCCTACTTGAAAAAAATACACAAATGGACTCTGGTGGCTGAAGGAAGGAGATACGAGGTGTGTTTGTTAATGAAATAATTGTGTGTTGTGTTGTTGTATGGTGTGTATGTGTTTGTGTGTGGTGTGGGTGTGTGAAATTGAGTTGTATTATCCTTTTATCAGAAGTAAAGAACATAAAATATGCTAAAAAGTAATAAAAAAAATCAAATAAATCTAGCCACATACTTAAATTAATCTGTAGTGGGACAAACCGCTGGCCCCACCTTCTGGTCGAGATCGCTAGTAGTGTGAATACGGATGGCAGGTTTGTGGTCATTTTCTCGGACGTAGATGCCGCCGTTACGAGTCCAGCAATAACGAAAATTGTTGGCAGAAGTACGGATCCTAGCCTCTCGAAATAACACACGGTTTTGTTTAGTGAGTCGCTCATTGATATACAATTTAACCGGTGTGCAGTTCACAATATTTTCTGAGGTAAGATTTCTTCTTGCTTTCGCGGCTTTGACTAGTTCGTCTCTTTTTTGTCGTTGCAGTAATCTGACTAAAATTGGACGTGGGTTTTGGGCTTGAGAATCTAGTAATTGTGGGTCATGGGGATGACGCTTCAATCCTATACGAATAACGTCATCAACGTCCGCTTCATTTACTTGCACACCTATCTTTTGACTCGCCGTTAGTATAACATGAAGTAAATTTTCGTTTGTCATCTCCGGCACTCCGACTAATTCGATGTCGTTCTTCATGGCGTTTTGTTCTTGATTATTAAACTGGGACTGCAGTTGCGATATTGAGGATTTAAGGTCAGCAATCTCTCGATGCGCGGCCTCTAGTTTATGAGCAAAAACTTTTTGGTTTTCGGACAGTGATGTAGACAGGGTGGAGATCTGCTGCTTCAGCTCAACTACTTCCTGTCTCAGAAGCCCTATCTCAGCGTTGTGTTTTTTTAGATCACTCATATCCAGTCTCAGCTGACGAATTTCGGTTAACAGAACGGACATTTCTGGGATTTTGTTCTGGCACTGCAGAGGATCCTTGTTAGCCTTAGATTTGGGTTTCGAACCGCGGGAAACGCAAACATTTGAAATAGTTGGTTTTTCTTTGGAGGTATCCAGTATTGGGCGAACAGGTGTTAATGTATTGTCACCTTTAGGTAGTGAGCAAACACAGCTAGGGCAGAGCCATGCATCTTTGTATTCATTCGAAAATCTTTTGTAATTATCCTCCGATATATTTATGCAGGTCAAGTCGAATGTCTTATCACATTTAGAGCAGATCATATACGATGAACTTAGGATCCCACTTCCACATGCATTACACTTTGCCATATTTTAGTTTCAATAGCGAGAGCGTGTCAGATCTAAAAATATTTGTAACAGGACAATATTTATGTTTTCTCACTACTTGGTGACAAAAAAAAAAGAAACGAGTCACGCTTCTGCGTTTTTATACTCTTTGGCAAATAGCACGGCGCATGCGCGGTGACGTTGTGATGACGAGCGGTTAACGTATGCGCGCGATTTTGGTGTTTATGCGCTTTGCGCAACCGCGGGAGTTACCTGCTGTGTTCTGTTGGGTCACGCGTCGAACGTAATGGCGGCGCGCCGGTTGGAGCACAATGAATGTTTCACCCAGGTAGTTGAATAGAATAAATCACGATTATACTGTAGAACTATTACGCGTATCTTGTGAAAGTAGCACTTTTTTATAATTTGACAATGTTTTTTGGTAAATTCTGATGTTAAAAACTACACTTTCGTAATTTATATTCGGGAGCCAGTTGGTAACAGAGTTAACCGAACGACGAGCCGTCAAAGGTGAGCCGTCAAAGGTGTAATTAAATCAATAACATATAATGCATTAAGTGAAAAGTGTGTAAGTTGTCGACGGATTAGATTAACTAAGAGTTTTATATGTTGAGAGTTAGCATCAAAAATGGAGGGAATCAAGCCCCCAAAAGGTTTAACGCTTACGGGAGAAAACAACAACTTCAAAAAGTTTAAGCAATCTTTTGAAATTTACCTAGAAGCTGAAGGACTAAACAAAGTTGATGACAGTCGAAAGAATATTGCTAATATTTCTTAATGCAGCAGGTGAGGAAGCTATTCAAGTGTACAACACCTTTGAGGAAGGTAAAATTAAAACGTTTCAAGAATTGTTGCTTGAGTTTGAAAAATATGCGCAACCAACAAACAAGATAGTTATAACTTTATGAATTGTAAACAAGAAAATGACGAAAACATCGATCATTTTATTACAAGGCTAAAAAGTCTTGGCAAGCTATGTGAGTTTGAGAAAATGGAAAATCGCATGATCACTGTGATGATTATAGTAGACTTGAAAGATTCCAGTATAAAGGAATTATTACTCAGAGAATCTCTTTTAACATTAGAAAGAGCAGAGACAATATGTAGAGCAGCAGAAGCAGGAAAGCATCAAATTAAAATATTAGAAAAGGAAACCGAAGAGAAAATTAATATTATAGAAAAAAGGCAAATAAAAAACAAATTAAATGAAATAAGAAATGGTACAAGATGTGCGCAGACACATGCTATAAATAAATGTCCAGCATATGGAAAGAAATGTGCAACTTGTAACAAATATAATCTCTTTGCAAAATGCTGCCGAACGAGGGTGTTGCAGCAACAACAAGATAAAAACAAAAATAACAAGATTGATAGAATAGAAGAGGATAGTGATGTATCGGAAGAATCTTTTCATATTGACAGCATTAATTATGTTAACAAGGTACAGTGGTCTGAAAATATTAATATCTTAGGAAAAAACTTGTTATTTAATTTAGATACTGGTGCGGACTATAATACTTTACCCTTGGAACTGTTCAAATTATTAAATGAGCATAATAACTTAAAAATTAGTGATAGTAAGTCAGTATTAGTAGCATATAATGGTCAAAAAATTAAAAAGTTAGGTTGTATAGAGGTAGACTGCACTATTAAAAACTTATTTGGTAAAATAAAATTTAATGTCATTGATTTACCAGTACAACCAGTTATCGCATTACCGGATTGCATTCGATTTAATTTAATACAGAAAAAAGATTGTATGAAAAATGAAAATCAAGAGAAGGAACTTTTTATAAAAAATAATAAAGAAATTTTTACAGGACTAGGAACAATTGGAGAGTATAACATTAAATTGAAGGAAAATGTTGATCCAGTAGTAAAACCAATAAGAAGAATACCACAAACTATTAGAAGTAAATTAAAAGACACATTAGATAATTATGAAAAAAGGGGAATAATCAAAAAAGTTGAAGGCCCAACTGACTGGTGTAACAATTTAGTAATAGTTGAAAAACCGGATAAGACATTAAGGTTATGCTTGGATCCAAAGGAGTTGAACAAAAATATTTTAAGAGAAAGGTATCAAATTCCTTCTCCTGAAGAGATATATAATAACTTAGCAGGGAAAGTAGTATTCTCAGTTTTAGATATGAAAGATGGATTTTTCCAAATTAAGCTACAGGATGAGAATAAAGTTTGTACTTTTGGAACTCCTTTTGGTAGACATAACTTCATCAGAATGCCTTTTGGTATTTGTTCAGCTCCAGAGGTTATGCAAAAAATTAATATTCAGATTTTTGGTGATATAGAGGGTGTTGAAATATATTACGATGATTTAATAATTGCAGCTTCTAATAGTAGTTGTCATGATCAAATAATGGAAAAAGTAATAAATAGAGCTAAAAAATTTAATGTAAAATTTAATAGTAAAAAGCTGCAATATAAGTTAAACAGTGTTGAATATGTGGGAATGGTGGTATCTAAATCCGGAATACAATTAGATACAGATCATATAAAAGCTATATTAGAACTTAAAGAACCAAATAACCTTAAGGAATTACAAAAGTTTTTGGGTATGTGCAACTATTTAAGCAAATTCGTACCACATTATTCAAAATCAATAGAGCCCCTAAGGTCATTAATGAAGAAAGATAGTAAGTGGGATTGGCAAGAAGCGCACTCTAAAGCATTTTATTTATTTATTTATTTAAGATTGGTACACCAACAGCACATATATTACACACTTATTAACCTGCAGTATAAAAAGAACAATTCCAATACATGTGCCCATGACAGGCGTACACAACGTTAATCAGATAAACTACGGCTTTATAAGTTAGTAGGCATAGAAAAATACAAAAAAGGGTTTTTCTTACACATGTCTCAGCAGTCTACTTTTGAAAGAATTAAAAGTATCATGGAAGATATCCAAGGATCGCTTATTTGACTCAACATTGTATTCATGACACATTATTTTAAGTGGTTCGTTGTTACCCAAATTAGTGTTACGCACAGGACAGTTAAAAATGTTCAGAATAGGTTTTCGTGGATAGTTAAATGGAACTTGAATAGGAATTCTAGCAAGTATATCGCTACAGTTATATTGACCGTTTATAATTTTGTATAATGATATAAGATCTGCTACTTTACGTCGATCACGCAGAGACTGCATATTGAAGAAAGCAAGTCTTTGTTCATAGGGGTACGGTAGCATATTGCTGGCATTTTAAAAGCTAGATGCCGTGTGAAGATGCGTTGTATTGTTTCAATTCTTTGAGAATGAACCACGTACATGGGATTCCATGCAACGCTGGCATACTCGAGTTGGCTACGGACAAAGGTATTAAAGAGTATTTTGAGGGAGCTACACTTTCTGAAATCCTTTGTGTTACGTTTAAGAAAACCCAACATACGACCAGCCTTCACTGCGATCTCATCAATATGTGGTTTGAAGCTAAGCTTAGAGTCTAATATGACACTCTAATTTCCTTTACTTCTTCCAATACTTGATTATTAAGTTTGTATACTAATGATATAAACCCTTTAGTTTTTCGAGTGAACTTTATATGGTAACATTTTTTAACATTTAAAATCATGTCATTTTTAATACACCACTGCTGTATCCTATCCAAATCACTCTGTACCAGTTCTATATCAGAGGATGACCTAACTTCCTTAAAAATTTTCATGTCATCTGCATAAAGGGAATAATCGCAATAGATGATCTCACGTGTTAGATCGTTAATAAATATAACAAAAAGAATTGGTCCCAAAATTGAACCTTGCGGGACTCCTGAGTTAGAGTAGTAGGTTTTAGATTCAAAGCCTGCGACGGCAACAAATTGCGACCTTCTCTCCAGATACGACCTAAACCAATTCAGCAGAGAACCATGAATACCAAAGAACTGTAGTTTAGAGATCAATAAGGCGCGATTTACTTTATCAAAAGCAGAACTGAAATCAGTATATATTGCGTCAATTTCATTAATTTAATGAATGCATTCAATGAATTAAAAACTAAACTGAGTTGCGCATCTACATTGGCTATACTAAATAATAAAGATAAAGTCGTGTTGCAAACGGACAGCTCTAAAAGTGGCATGGGAGCATGCTTACTTCAAAATGGTAAACCAATATCTTTTTATTCACGCTGTTACACTGACTGTCAATGGGCACCCATTGAGAAAGAATTATTTGCAATTTGCGATTTATATGGAAAAATATCATCAGTTTGTTTATGGACGTAAAATTGTTATAGAGACAGATCATAAACCTTTGGTAGCTATAGTAAACAAAGACATTAATAAAATAAGTTCCAGGCTACAAATAATGGTTTCGAAGTTGTTAAAATATGAGTTTGAAATTAAATATGTACCCGGCAGTAAAATGTATATTGCAGATTATTTATCCAGAAACTATTTAAGAAATAATGCAGAAGTAGATTTAACTTTAAATGAAATCGTTCATGGGGTGGAAACAGAATTGTCAGTGTCAAATAGTAGGTTAAACCAATTTCAAATAGAAACAGAAAAGGACATTAATCTTAAGCAAATAATATATAATGGTATAAAACTGAATGGCCCAAAAATGACAGAAATATTTAAATTAGAAATTAATTTTTTTTTTACAAATTAAGACATAATATAAGTGTCAATCAGGGTATTGTATATCATAAAAATAAGATAGTTGTGCCTGTAGATATGAGAAAAGAAATGTTAAAGATAGGACACTCTGGCATAGGTTAAATGCAAGAAAAGAGCAAGAGCTTCCTTATTTTGGCCGGGAATGTCATCTGACATAGAAAAATGAGTTAATATTTTTAGTACCTGCCAAAAATATAGAGCTTCAAATACCAAAGAACCGCTGGTGTCTCATGGCATTCCATCAATACCGTTTTATAAAATAGCCATGGATATAGGTTCCTTTAGTGGTAAGGATTATATAGTTGTAGGAGATTACTTTTCAAAATGGATAGAAGTTATGAAACTGAACGATAAAACCAGTGACTCAGTAATTAATAAACTAAAAATTATTTTTTCTACACATGGATGTCCTAAATATATCTGTCTGTGATGAAATGTGTCTGTGAAAACATGCCCTTTACCTCATATAAGTTTAAACAATTTGCCAGTTCTTTAGAAATTGAATTAATACATTCCAGCCCTAGATATCCCCAGTCTAATGGGCTTAGTGAAAAAGCTGTTGGTATTGTTAAAAATATGTTTAAAAAGTGTAAAGATAGCGAATCAGATTTTAACTTAGCAATGTTACATTACAGGACAACTCCAGTAGCAGGACTAGAATATAGTCCATCTCAATTACTTATGTCTAGACAATTAAGGACAAATCTACCTTGTTCCATAGAACTGTTAAAACCAAAATTACCAGAAAATGTATTAAGTAAAATGAGTATTATTAGAGACAAGATTAAAAATAATTATGATAAGACTGCTAAAGAAGGCAAAGTATTTAAAATGGGTGATATAGTAAGAATACAAAATAGGCCAGACAAAGTCTGGTACCCAGGTAAAATTGTGGAACATAAAAATGATAGATCTTTTGTAATCAAAAATGAAAAGGGGAACAGCGTTATAAGAAATAAAAGACATGTTATTAAGAATTATAATAATTTTAATGTTAAACCAATTGTTATTCCTAGTTGTGAAATAAAAGGTAGTAAGGTGACTAATAATAATAATAATGATGTTTGTACTAGAAATATAGAGGTTAATAACACTGTACCAAATGTTACTACAAGGTCAGGTAGAATTATTAAAAGGCCTGCTCATTATAATGATTATGTGGTTGATTTGAAATAATTTAAGTTTTTATGGTTCATAAGAATCTATTTCTCTCTTATTAATAAAAGGGGGGGATGTTCTATATGTTAAGTTAATACTTAATCTGTGTATGGGGACTGACAGACCAGATCGTTATTACTCTGTGCTAACACTCAATAAATGATTTGCTTAGAGAACCACGTTGTTTAATTAAATAAATAATAATTCATATTATACAAGCCATTATATCTGCATAAAGCTGAAGAGTTTGATTGATTGTTTGTTTGTTTGATTGAACGCTATCTCTGGAACTACTGATCCGAATTGAAAAAAATATTTTTATGTTGGATAGTTCATTTATCGAGGAATCCTTTAGACAATATCACGCTACGATCAATAGGAGAGGAGAATCAATAAAAAATGTTGCTAAAACAGGAAAAATATAGAAGATATAACTAAGAACGCGTTGAAGTCTTTAAGGCGAAATAAGTTCGCGGGCACAGCTAGTTCAATATATTTGACAGTTCATATCGATTAATTGGTTTATCATATCGTGTTTCGGTGTTCATGCTACGGGGGCTGTACGTGAGGAGGGGAGACTGAAGGAGACTTCGGCCGTTTTCTCCAAATATCCGGCGAAACTGACTTTGTCTGTCCGACTATTTAACCTTAAGACTTGGCGACCCTATGTTCGAGTATGTTTGGTGTCTCACGGCCGGCGTCGTGTCGCGGTGCCCAGCGTATCAAACATTCAAAGATATCGACGTTTCACAGCTATAATGTCGCAAGAACACCACTTGTTCGCAAGTAACGCAACATTAATTTTATTACAAAGCATAAAGGGGGACGAAAAATGAAATGACATTTTTGGAGACCCTTTGAATATAAAACCGAATAGCTTTAATTTACTTGAGTTGTTTCGCGAAAACTGCAAATGGTGTCCGGTCACAAAACTCACAAATACTCTTGGTCGTTAGTTATCGTGGGTAATCGTGTTACTACGATGGTTTGAAAAATTTCATCGTTGACTGGTGATGCAGGTTTGTACAATTTAGTAAATGTTTTGCAGCAGTATTGGCAAATTTTGAAATATCAAGCTGTTCGGGTTGGTACCGAAACAAAATGATAAAACTGATATTTTATAAAAAACTGTATTAATAACTTAAAACTGTAATTCTAATGATATGCTAATGTGAAAATGCGCGTTGCCCTTGTTGGCTGAATGCGAACTAACCACAGAACACATTTACTCAATCAAGTAACTTTATTGCGGTATCACATCAGATATAAAAGTACTACGGCGGTATAAACAAAAATGCTGACGACAATAAAATGTACGTCGCTAGACCGTCCGTACACAAGCTAAGTTTGTTGTTTTCTGAGTTTGAAATATAACTACATACGTACGTAGGTGGATAGGTGCTCCGGGGTATGCGTTCCTGATCCCGAATGTACACTCTATAGGGGGTAAAGAGATTCTGGCTAGAGGGAGGTTTCACCGGCTATGCTATAGGGACACCGACGGAATAGCGCTTTGTTGAATCTATTACCACCGAACTGTAGTACTACTACTCTGGTCGTGCTGACGGAAAATTTACCTACGGGTAGGTGCTGGATACCCCCGAACAAGTCTTCTACATAGGTACTCGTATTCGTGCCTATTCGTCTGTACTCTGCGAGTATCTAAATGAGGCGTTACACGTTCCGCGAGTAAAAATGGAAATTGGCAGCTCATACTTTTCCCCCCTACTAATGTTGCGGAATCGTCATTATCATCATCGTATCAGCTAAATCTAAAAGACGCAGACGACGTAAATCATAGCACAAACCCTTAATGCCTGATGCTTCGATTGAACTCATATCACGAGGCATTGCTATATGCGGGTTCATTGCGTATGCGCATTGTTAATGCGTAATTTGAATAGATGCGCCTGAACAGGCCCGAACAAAGGTAATCAGCCGGAAGTGATACCCCGAACAAGTTTCGAAGATACCTTTTAATGGGCACGTCATTCTATTTATGTCACGTGTGCAATACTCGTACATAATAGCTATTTCATAATGTGATTGTTATCTACGAGTAGGCATGTCCTTAATATAACAGGCAACATCCCGAGTGACATATCAACACCCAGCCAAAACCACTAATGATAGAAGTTTGAAATTTTGAGAGGATAGCCTTCAGACTAAGGAAACCACAGGACATGAAATACTTACCTACCTACAAAAAAGCGTGCCAATAATGTACGGTGGTGCTCTGAGATGGCGGCAAAAACTAGGGGCACCGCATCCAATATTCCACACTTACGAGTATGATGTTTTCTTTATACAATTTATTGAAAAAATCAATGAAACCCATAGCACAATTTAGCACAACAACACGGTGCTTTGTAATGGCGGACTGCCCCTAACCACAGAATAGATAATAGTACTACGTACGTACTGCCCTAACCATGATCGCCCAAAACAATATTAAAACCGCGCTGAGAGCGGGATGGCGCTATACGCAGTAAGAGCAGTGTCTCTATTTTATTATTGTTTTAACCTTCCTGTAAGTGATCATGGTAGGGCCCCTGGACGCAAAATTCGTGCCATAGTTAATATATTGCGAGTCCATTGGTTTTTGGCCTGAGGGATAGTCTAATGATAAAGCTGCAGTAAAAAAAACAATAGGAGGTACCTACCGATTGATTTTATACTACAGTTATCATTTAAGAATGGCTTTTTCAAAATTCAAACCTTAAGGGGGTGAGAAAGGGAGAAGTTTGTATGGAACTCATTTTTGAAGTTAGAAGCATGAGCATTTTGAATTGAAACTAATAATAAGAAGTGAGTGAAAATATAATAAGGCGTTTTTGATTAATCAACCCTTAAGAGCGTCGGTGATGCTTCGGGCTTGGCATTGGCCTTTCGGAATCGGGAGGTCCGGCCTTCGCACCTGCCTTGTACCAATGTGTTTATCTTTTTTCGAATTTCATAAGTATGTAGAGTTGTCCGACGCTCTTACGGCGAAGGAAAACATCGTGAGCTAACCTACATACATCTGCGAAGAAGTCCGAAGGTATGTGAGTGAAGTCGACCAATCCACACTTAACTGGGCCAGCGGCCAGCGGGGTTAACTAAGGCCTTTTTTTCTCGGGGGGAAATGCGTAACGGCACCGTACCGTGTGTGGGGCTCTCCCGGCAGAGTGCCTGGTGTGACACGAGAATTTTATATATTTGATAGAATAAATCCTACTCACATTTTGTAAATAAAATAAATAAAATTATTATTACGCCTGCTCAGTGTTCACTAACTATAAGTAATCGTTTAGAGCAATGTTAAACTGCATAAAAAATAAACTACAAAGAAAAAAAACCCGGCCAAGTGCGGGTTGGACTCGCACACCGAGGGTTCCGTACGAACTTGTCTAAGTTCCTTCCTAACTATGTACATATTCACTGTATTCAGACATTTTCCTTAACATGTGGTATAAGACCTTGCTCCTTGCCAAAGTTCATGATTTTCAGTCAACGAGAAGTATCCTATTGGACTTATTAATAAAAATGTATTCCTTGGATCATCCTCGAATTAGTTACTCCGTGTTTTGTCTTGTTTCCGCACATGTCGGCTGTCATTTGTCAAAACAAGACAAAATACGGAGTAACTAATCCGAGGATGATCCAATGAGTAACCTTTTTATTAGTAAGGCCGTATAGGTTTTGATTCCTTTGTGAAATATGATCGCGTTGCACAGATCGCGTTAAGTTTGATTTTTTTTTCACATCCAAAAGAGACCGCAGACCCGAATGTTTGACATAATCTTCAGCTTGACGCGTTTCAAAGAAAAAAAATCTTGACAGACACACGGACAGACGGACAACGAACTGATTCAATAAGGGTACTGCTTTTCCCTTATGATGTGCGGAACCCTAAAACTCAAATCCAGTAGTATTAAAATGGATTTGAGTTTTAGGGTGCCGCACCTAATATATCATATTATTGGAAATACAGCTTATCTAGATTAGTGGGGGCCCACTAACGAAACATAGTTCGCGGGCACAGCTAGTATAGCTGTGCCCGCGAACTACGTTTCTCCTTAATTAATATTTTCCCGACATCTTCAACAAATATCGTTAATGTACACAGGAATAAATACAAAAACTTAACAAATTATATACTAAAACCTTCCTCGAGAATCACGCTATTGAGTGGTGAAAACCGCTTAAAAATGGGTGCAGTAGTTTTTGAGTTTATCGCGAACAGACAGACAGACAGACGCGGCGGGGGACTTTGTTTTATAATATGTACGGATAAGGATAAGGATTTATCAGCTTTTTATTAACTCGTTTTAAACTTTAATAGAGATTTTACAAAAACTTTAACACATTACCATTGAACTTTGTTGGCAATTGTTCGTAACTCAGTGCGGATTGGTTGCCTTCACATACACCTTTGAATTACTTCGCAGGTGTAGGCAGGTTTCCTCACAATGTTTTCCTTCACCGTAGGAACGTCAGATAAATGTACATATGAAATTCGTGAAACGAAAAACACATTGGCACATGGCAGGATCGATCGCGGGCCTCCATATTCTGCTCGGAGCACAGCACAGTCCAGTGCCGAGGCCACAGCGCCACCGACGCTCTCTTTGTGCCGTGAAGTTAGGTAAAAAGAGACACCTTTTGAAGCGTATACGCTCTATTACGCTCTTACTGCGGTTTCAATATTGTTTTTGTTCTCTCCGAAAGGCTAGAAATGTATAAGTGAAAAATTATATGCCACTGCCGGGCACTTATTCCAGATTCCACTTTGATAAATAAATGGTTGATAAATAAATTATTATTATTATTATTACTTTGTTTCTGAGAATTTCATAATCAGATAGTACCTACTCAATAAAATTTTGTCTGACCTCGAACCCGAAACCTCGCGATCGCGATAGCACTGCAGCCGCGTTTGTCAGTTTATTTCATGTCAGTTTTCCAAACTTATTTGAATTCATAAAGGTATTCTCGTTTGGTACCTATTGGTCGTCGGCACCTAACTTGGTAAGATGTTGACGGTGATTTTAAGATTTTGCGCATAAACCCTCACAAAAATGGTCACTGTTTTTCATTTTATTTCCATTCTAGCCAATAATATTTCAGAGTTATTATTACTCATATGGTCCACCATTCCCGCAGGTAAAATCCATAATATTCACCGTTATACCAACTTAGGTGCCGGCAACTAGTCATCATCTCATCTTCTATAGCGTCTGATAGATCTAGGAAAGTCTAGGTATACCTAGTCCTTTTTGGAAATAGGTTTATTTTGCTTGGAAAAACAATTTTTTTTTGCAGTCATTCGTTCAATTGAAGCTAAACCGAGCATAATTCCAGCTATCATACAATACTTCAGTAGATATACACGGTGTTTCATAATAACCAATAAATAATCCATTCTTTATCGAAAACTAATTATTAAATTGTGTTTACCCGTAATGTCATTCAACCCAAAATTTTCATGTACTATATATATACTCGTACATGAAAATTTTGGGTTGAATGACATTACATGTAAACACATTTTAATACTTAATTAGTTTTAGATAAGGAATTGATTATTATTATGAAACACCGTGTATAATGAAATGATACATATTTATAGTCGTTGAAAGAGTTAGATATATTAAACATGTGTACCTATAAAATGTGTATTTCATCGCAGCAAAGTGGCCTAAAGTGTGGACTGGAGATTGTGGCTTTTCTAATAAGTATAAGTTCCCAATTCCAAATATTACATCAAAAAGTGGGGTAATGACTTACAGATCTAAAATAAAATAATTTGCACAAATGTTGAAATTGTCAAAGCATTGTCATTCTATATTCAGACGTACATAAAGCACTGGTTTTATAACAGTAAATGTATTATTTTACTCCATCATGCTCTAATATCCTCTGCGTTTAGCCGGCGCACAACAATAGTCGCAGTTACGGCCGACGATTTCTCTGCTGCGAACAATGTTTATGTAGAAAAAAGCGTTCGCGCTTGACCGACCGACCGTGTCGGACATGGCGTGTGCGCTGTGCTCTATGCGCCGCCATCTTGAATGCTCGGGTTGGGTTGCGCGTGCGACCAGCTGGAATGCCGCGTTTGATACGAATACGTTGCACTAATTGATTTAAGTAGATCTAAGTAACTGTAGCCAAAGTCACGATACGACTATGTTAACGTATAGTGCGGCAATATATAGATAGGACCCATCACGTCGCCACGTATTCCAAAGCTTCTTGGATCCGAATAAGCATAAAAGATTCTGAAGGCCAATTATGGATCTTTCATCGTATGACATGGTATAAATTTGAGAAAAAGAAGTCATGAAATGCTGCATTTCGTATTACCGATCTCCAATGATATCATCACTATGGCATAATTTCAATGATGTCATCATTAAATAATGAACAAATGATCAAAAATCTGACCGGAAATCGTATTTTTCATTTTGCACTATGATATCATATGATATTATTTGCAAAACCATGAGAACGATAATAGGCCCTCTGATCTGTATTATAGGTAGGTATAGATAGGTGGTGGTGATGCTTTGTCAATATAAGATGTAATGTATGTATTAAGTTATAGTTTTCAATGTCCAAATAGCATTCATAATGTTCCACGCAGAATCTATTTCTTACTCGACGACGGTACCTAATATCCATGGATTCTGTGATTACTTGCTTAAATCATGGAAATTATTTTATAGAGAAGCTTAGATTTTTTAGCTAAATTGTAATCACATAATTAACATCAATTATAAGTCCTTCATCATTATCTTCGATCATGTTACAAAAATAAGATATGCATAGGTATAGTATATAATTGTAAATTAGGTAGGTATAGTTGTTTATATGCGCTTTAAAACTTATTAGGTAGGTAAAATTATAACTTTCACATGAAACTATTTCTTAGATATGTAATGTTATCATTGCGTCTTATTGAGTAGGTCGAAATTAAAATAAAACCTTTGTTTAGGTACACGCGCTCATGCTCATATAATAGGTACTTACCTATACTAAAATATTGCACTTTGAAGCTAATTTAGCTAATAGTCCTGACCTAGATGAGCCAGCGCCTAGATCTGGCTCTAATTGTTTTCGGTAGCGTGCAAAGCTGGTAGAGTCAGATTTCTAATTGCACCTCTTAGATGTTGTTTCTACACGACCTCTGTAAGCGGATAATTAACACTATGAAAAGCTGTTTTTGTGTGTATGGTGCATTGATGTGGTATGCAATATGAGAGAATTAGATGGAAAAATACTATCACGCTAAAACACGAGTTTGATTTCTTATTTCATTTAGAGTGTGTAGGTGTATATAGATCGATTCTGTAATTCTGTATGTCCATGTCCCACCCCAAAGAGTAAAAGACTATTTTTATTTCCACAGCTACCTCTGTGTGATACGTCGAAATAAGTTGCGATGCTGCTATAAAGTGCTGTGAATGAATAAGGGTGCTTTGGCATAACAAATATCAATATAGGTGAAAGGAGAATGGCAAACTCCCTAACAAATTTTTGTTGATATATATTTTTTGTGTCTAAGCATGAACAATATGCCAAACTGATAGTAGAATGAATATTCTACGAAGTCTGGACAAAAAGTAATAGACGCATAAACTTTATAAGGTTATTTTTTAATACCGTAAATAACGTCGCCAGGAATCGAAATCCTTTGGCTAGCAGTACTCAGCAGTCATGATATGAGATTTCGGTTGTACAACAGCAGTCCAGGGTGACTCAAAAGTACGAAAATCAACAGCAAATACTCGAAGATGGAAAGCAACGCAAAAACAAAACAGCTAAATTCGGACCACATTCGGACGGAACAAGCGAGAACGATGACAATGCGTCCGAATTGATTTTACGCGTCTCGTATCAGCCGTGCTATTCTGTAATCTCAAATTCATTTTTCACTGCGGAATCCGCGGTGAAATTTGAAATTCGCATTCTACAAGCTTCTGAGATCTACACTAGCGCCAAGATGTCATCGCGTAAATGAAAAGAACTAACTCAAGTGAATTCTTATCGTTTTCGTAGGCATTTGGTATTCTGTATTGATTTTCGCGGTAATTTCGAAAGTCATCTCACATGTCACTTCATTTTCATATGTCAAAGTTTTCATATTAAAATTTACTGGTGAAAACTCAGAACTCAGTGAAATTGCGAGAAGTTTAAAGTTTAATATTAGTGTTATATTATTAATTTAGCATATCAAAAGACGTTAGTGATTGATACTAATTGTACAGTAGTGTAAAGTAATAGATTTAAATTACATAAATACCTATCCATGAAATGGCTCGTTCTGCTATGATACTTAATTTATTACGGGAAGCTCATGAACTTGACTTAGCTACATCTCGACGCCAAGCACAAACACTAAGAAACTTGGGATTGTTTAGTCGTGCGGACGAGTATGTGGAAAGTTATAGACTGTCTGAAGAATTAATAGAAAACCTAATCAAGGAGCTAAAACCATTCTTGAGACAGACTCGTCGTAAAGGAAGAGGATTGTCAACTAGAGTAAAAGTATGTAAATTAAGTTAAATCTTTTATTATGATTCAAAACATAGGTACCTACTTGCAATTTAATGGTAACTAATAAAACAAAATACTTTTTTAGGTATTAAGTGCCTTATACTTTTTCGCAAATGGCAGCTACCAAAGGGTCGTTGGTAAGAATATCAAGACATTCATCTCACAATCCTCTGCATCACGTTGTATCAATGAGGTGGCTGGAGCCTTATGCAATCCACAGATTTTAAAAAAATACATTTGGTTTCCTAAAAATAGTGGTGAACGTCAAAGGATTAAAGAAAGGTTAGTATTTTTTCAAAGTTGTTTCTTTTTTCTACCCCTTTTATTAAGTCTGATTGTCTTTTTTTATTTTAGATTCTATGAAAAATTTCATATTCCTGGAGTCATAGGGTGTATAGATGGTAGTTTTGTGACCATGGTGCGACCTGTTGAAAATGAGGAAAGGTTTTATTGCAGAAAAGGATACCATGCACGAAATGTCCAACTAGTAAGACTTACTGTATAATATTATTGTCAATTGTCTATAGTAAAAGTATACCTATCAGTGCCTCAAATTAATGTAAATTATTTATAAGAAAGCAAGTGCATAATGCTTACCTTGAAAAATAATATTATAATGAAACATTTAAAAATATACATGAATTGTACAACAATGTTTTATTTATAGGTGACAGATGCAGACCTGAATATACTGCATGTGGATGCATCTTATGGTGGGGCAACACACGATAGCTTTATTTTTAATTATAGTGCCATGAAATCACATTTGGAAAATTTAAATCAAAGAGAGACATCATATCTTCTTGGTAAATATTTTTCTCCAAATATTATTGTTAGATAAATGTGAAAGTAGACACCTTTCACATTGTCTACATCAAAAAAAAACATATTTAACTATGTAAGTTATAATATGCTTCTAAATAATTTTGTGTATTAGTAAATTGTAATAAATCATTGTAGGTGATTCGGGATATGCACAGCGACAGTATTTGATGACTCCTATCCTTGGTGCAGAGGACAACACTCCAGAAGCACATTATAATAAATTGCATGCAACTGCAAGAAATTCAGTGGAACGTACAATTGGACTATTAAAGGGACGATTTAGATGTTTATTAGTACACCGAGTTCTACATTACCACCCAGATGTAGTGGCAAAAATTGTAATGGCTTGTTGTGTACTGCATAATATTTGCAATCGTTATGGTATGGCAGCACCAACATTGAATCAAGAGGAACAAATTTTTGAACAAAATTTTATTAATGACATGCAAAGAAGTCAATCAATATCAGAAAATCAGTCAGATTTGATGATTGGAAGGCATGCGAGGAATCAATTGATTAGTTTACTGTGGAGGTCAAGGACATAATTAAAACATGCAAATACATTTTCTTAAATTATTTATTTTTTGTAATTTTTATTGCCTCTGCTAAGGCTTTCAGTCCCTCACCTAAAGCTATTGAGGCTTGGGCCATCATGTGCTGGTGCCCAGCATTTTGTTCCAGCAGTGTGACAACTCTACGGTTTAAAGCCAATCTTGCTTCTTCAAGCCTCAAAAACTTCTCAGTGACACTCACAAATTGTGAACGTCGTTGAGAAGGTGGAGAAGCTTGGACTCTACCTCTTCGAGGCCTCCGTGGAGCTGTAAAATTTATTTGCTATTAATAATATAACAATTCAAAAGATATAATTGAAATAATTTGCTAATTAATTTATTTTAACTAATACATAGTATAACTTACTTGTCACACTTGTCTGGTATGGTGATGTCCTACCTCGACGACTAGGCGAAGGTACATCAGTTAAGGATTGCCCTGGTCTCTCCGGTCCTGGTGTAACTATGTTATCCTTAAATATAGAAAATGATTTCCGTTCAATTTATTGTTTCTAAAAAATTCTAATTATTTATTTATTTCTTTATAAAATAAAAATTACTTCTAAGTAACATTTCCATAAAAGCAATAATTTCATTACCTCATTAAAATTTAGGCTGGGTGTAGAACCTATTATGGCAGGACTTGTTTGTAATCTCTGGAAAGTAATAATTGGATTTTAGTCAAAGAATAACCTACAAAATTCAATTATTATAATCATAATGGACAATTTTTTAATGTGTAAGTAAGATTTTATTGATAATTAAATATATTTTATAAATACTTATACTCACTTGTATATGCAAAGATGGACTGCTCTGTGTATTTCCAATTGGATTTGTAGAAGTTTCCTGAAAATGATGTGTTTATTTATTATATAAAGACGAGTAAGATAGATGTGCAAAACAAAACTGATACCTAGTTAATGTAGTAGGAAAGATTGCACAATTTGATATAATTATAAAATTCAATAATACACAATTTCCTACCATCTGGACAATTTCAATTACTTCATCTCTTATCAAAGAGGGACTATCATGACTTTGTTCCTGAAAAAAGAAGTACATCTTTTAATAATTATTTATGTTTAATATTAATTTCATTTATTTCCCAGAGTAAATGTAATTGGATTTGTAGAAGTTTCCTAAATTATATGTTTTTATTTATTATATAAAGATGAGTAAAATGGGTGTGCAAAACAAAACTAATAGCTAGTTAAATACAGGAGTTTAACCGCCTCTGTAGTCTAGTGGTTGAGACCACCCACCGGGTGTTGATTCGGAGGGATTCGATTCCCACTGGGGGCAGAAATTTTTCTGCTGAGTTTGGTTGGTGGTAGGGCTTTTGAGCCTGCCTGGCTAGCTAACACCGTCTTACCTATGTTTGTCGCCATAATAACAATGTTAATAGCATTGTTGTGTTCTGACAATAAAAGGTAAGATAGCCAGTTCCTCAGTTGTTGAGGAGCCCAGGTGAAGTTCGCTTCCAGCTTCGGCCTTATTGTCACTTACCATCAGGTGAGATGAAGGCCAAGAGCTTCCCTGTCGTATGTAAAAAAAAGTAATTGCGCAATTTAATAATACACAATTTCTTACCATCTGGACAATCTCAACAATTTGATCCCTTGCCAAAGAAGAACTATTATGACTTTGTTCCTGGAAAAAAATATTACATCTTTCAGTACTTATTTATGTTAAATATTAGTTTAATTAAAATTTAAATATGAAATCTGGATGAAGAACATACACTAAATTGTTGGTATTGTAGGTGTTGGTCACCAGTGGCAAAGCTTTCTCCACCCATTAAATAGAGTATGCGCTCTTCCAGAGCGGACATCTCTGGACCTTCTTCTGCTCCACCACCCGTCCTTTGTCTGGCTGCACTGCGTGCTGCTGCTTTTTTCTTCACCGCACTCTTCTTGTCAGACCAATACTAATTTTGCAAACATACAATTGATTATATTGAACAATTAAGTGGGGCTTTATAAATTAGACACAAAATAATATTCACTTAATGTAACACCGATATTGATTATCTGTTTAAGTAAGTCTGAGTACCACGATTATAAATGGTATTGACCATTTTTTCTGTTCTTATTGACTGTGGCCCTGTTCACAAGCACAAACAGAAAAAATATTTTACAAAAAATAAAAACCGACTTCTAACACTGAAAAATTAAAAATAATATAAGAAAATAGGTACAGACAACATCACACTTCTATATTGAAGTTGATGTCAAAAGATGTCTCTTAGAAAATCTTAAAATTTGGCACCGACTTTATCCATTTTTTGGTAGTTTTTATTGTACGACCACGGACACTATGATTATATTCATCAATAAAGTGGGGTTTTATAAAATAATATTCACTTAAGAGCATCAGTGGCACTGTGGCCTTTGCACTGGACTGTGCCCCTAGTAGAATCGGGAGGCTCTCGATCGATCCTGCCACGTACCAATGTATTTTTCGTTTCGAACTTCATATGTACATTTATCTGATCCTTCTACGGTAAAGGAAAACATTCAATGGTGTATGTGTAGTCAACCAATCCACACTGGACCAGCATGGTTTGACTAAGGCCTAATCACCTTAACTAATTAGGGTAGGCTCGTGCCCCTCGGTGGGGACGTATATGAGCTGTGATGATGATGAATATTCACTTAATTTAACAAACCTTGATCCATTTCTTGGTACTTTTTATTGTACCACCGCCGACACTATTTAATTTTGAAGTAATTTTCTCCCACTCTAACTGAAATTTTGCCTTGGCGTTTGCGTTTCGGGAGAATCCCTTTGCCAATTCTGGCTTATTCTGTAAAAACTCGACCAGCATTTCTATTTGAGTTGTAGACGGATGTGATGAGCGTTCACCTACGTTTACGCTAAAACATAAAAATAAGTAAAATATCGTCCTTTATTATATACCAATACATTTACAAATTTTATTGAATTTACTTACTCCATAATGGTAGCTTATAAGCTTAGGGCACAAACTAAACTAATCAGTGAACAAGTTACACGATAAGTTACAAGTTAGTGGTAATCAAACAAACGTCCAAAATAGATAGTACCTAGTCTAATTTGTCAAACGTACATACGTCAAACTATTACAAAATAAAAACAAATCTAGCATTAGCATGGCCGAATGTTAACAAACTTTTTTTAATTGTGATTTTACGGCATTGGAGTTCCGACTTTCTGCCAAATGTCTGATGATGATGTTATATTTATTGATTTGAAATATAGTAAGTTACGATTTTTGAAATAACATTTCTAATAATTACATTTAACACAATTTATTAACATTATATTATGAGAAATCAACGAAAAACAAAAATTTTCGGTTTTTATTACAGACCGATTTTTTGGTGCCAACTCTAAAGTTTTCATTTCTGATTTCACATCTCATCTCACTTCACGTGACCTTGAATTTACATATAGAATACCAAAATAATTGAAAGTGAAATATGAGGTGAAGTGAGAGTGAAATTCGAAATGAGTTGTGAGATGAGTTTGTTTCTTATAGAATAGCACGGCTGGTGTGAGCGCGCTCACGCTAGCTGTGACTTAAGTTATCGCTATCATATTCGTAGTTTTCCACGTACAGTGATATTGCTGCAACGTGAAATCATTGTATTCGCGCTGACATGAGAGATCTGTGGTACTAATTACTCTCAATGCAATATTAATTCAAATCGACATTGCCAGGTAATCGGCAAATCGGACCGCGGTGATTATTGAAGGAACTCAGATAACTAACTTTCAGTCATTTGTCGTACATATAAATGTTACTTTTTTTCCAGACTTTATCACGTTTTTGTGTATTTTGGAAAAAACATAAGATATCATTTTAAGCGCATTTGTAATGATGGAATTTGTAGACGCTAAATGATTCCTTCAGATATTATTCTGCCATTGTCCTTTCACCCGGGCAGTGCTCTGCTCATGCAGTGGCCAAATTGGTCAAGACGTCAAAACGGTATGTTGAAGGCACAGGTTCAAATCCCGCCCGAGTCGAAATTTTTTCTTTGAGTTAATAATTTTTCAAGTTATTTAACATTTTTCAGAAAATACAAGGGTATAAATATAAAATTTTAATTGTTTTCCCGTGGGAATTGTATATTTTCCAGTAGGAAAAATAATTTTGTAGCCTTTTATATAGAGAAGACTATTATTTATATTTAAGAGCTCGGATAATAAATTAATAGAAATTGGAGCAGATTTTCAATATTTTCCATAGAAACTTTCAACCCCTATTTTCCATCATAAGGGGGTGAATTTCAATAAACCGTGAAACACGTGTTCAATGAAACGTTTTTAAGAGTATGAATCTCAAGTTTTATCAAAATCGTAGCTAATTTTTTTTTTAAATCCATACCTACAAACTTGCAACCCCTATTTCATCCCTTTAGGGTTAAAATCTTTTAAAATCCCTTCTTAGTGTGCGTCCGCATTTTGAATTAAAACAACTGTCCAAATTTCACGTTTCTACCATTAGCGGTTACGGCTGTGCGTGCGTCTATAGATGGGAACTTCTCCTTTTATATAGATTGTAAGTTTGCTTTATTCTTGACCAATTTTGAAGAAATCTGTAAAGATTTCTAAATTGTATGTTGATACGTAGTTATTAACAGTTAGTAAAGTCTACTGTGGCTTAACTTAGTACAAATGAAATTTCGCCCGGACTGGTGAGTGAGAGTGCCCGGTGACCAAATTGGTCGAGGAGTTAACACGGTATGTTGAAGTTGCGGGTTCAAATCCAGCCCGAGTCGAAATTTTTTCTTGTATTGGTTTATTCATTTTTCAACAACTATACATCCTAAAGTAGCGATATGAATATTATTCTACTGCTTTTAATACATTCTTCAATTATATATGTAATTATTTTTGTTATTGTGGTAGAGCTTCTGAGCCCGACTGGCTAGCTACCACCGTCTTACCTAAGTTTGTCGCCATAATAACAATGTTAATAGCATTGTTGTGTTCCGACAATTAGAGGTAAGATAGCCAGTTCCTCAGTTGTTGAGGAGTCCAGGTGAAGCTCGCTTCCACTTTCGGCCTTTTCGCACTTACTATCAGATGAAATTAAGGCCAAGAGCTTGCCTGTCGTATGTAAAAAAATATTAATAGGTTAGTAACACATTCGGAAGTAATATATTACAGTCTTAAAATACCTACTTTTTATTGCTGTACTTAAAATATATGACGGAAATTGCTGAAAAATGTGCGTGTGTGACGCTCATTTCGCGCGTAAAATTATGATTGCGTGTTTTATTTTGAGTACGGCGAGAGCTTGAAATTCTTGGTTCAAATATTTCATCAAATTGAACAAATTTTGTGATAAATTGCGAGAAATAGGCGGATAATTTTACTTTATTTACTTACATTTTTATTATATCATTAAATATATACGAGTAATACCTTAGATTGTATTATTAGTTTTTACTTTTCTCTAGAAGATATAATATAGTCAATCTAAACAGCTAGTAGGTATATGAGCTTTAAATTAAAATTAGATCCTTTTTATGGCAGGCACGCAGGCAGCATTTCCACGTTGAATTGCCAAGCTAATTCTTTGCGCAAGAAAATTATATATATATCTTTACTCTAATGCTGTTACCTATAGGTTCTTATATACAAGATGTTTGGTCAATATCCTACCCATGTTAACATCTAATATATAAAAATCTCGTATCAAAGTTTTTGTTCTCGAACTCCTCCGAAATAGCTTGACCGATTATTATGAATTTTTTTATAGGTCTGAGAATAACTCGTAGGCTATTTTTTATACCCCTAGGCAAGCGTCAATTCATTGAAAAACTGCACAGAAATTGTCAGTATTTTTATCATGGTGGCACATGAAGTAAGTATGAATAAAATATCCTTAGATAAATTTTATGAGTATAGTACAAGCACTGATATGCCCGTAACACTACAGTTGATACGAGTAGTAGTTGTATTATAGCCTCATAAATAGCGCTACGGATCAAAAATCATTTTATTTCCATATACTCGTATATTTTCAAATTACAGTTTGGTCACACAAGTACACCATAAAAGAAATTGCTGGCCGCTGTCTGGCTCAGTACTGCAACTATGATTTTTTATCATAATTATATCGTAGCCTGTCTGATTTGAAATAGATTATAGATAGCGTCATTGGCATTAATGTTGTATCAACCTCAGGAACATTGGGTCATATCCTGTACGATGTACGCAACATAGTCTTAAATTATTGGTTTATTGTTCTTTGTGAGGGACCAATGGGCCAGAACCTCTCGTGCTTTGTTCCTTTACTGCAATGATTTCCATAGTTTAATGTCGCTTTCATAAGGCCTATTATTGTTTCGAGTTACATAAAACAATTCAAACAATTTCGAGGGTAGAGCTTCCCTTATTAAGTCATAGCTTTCAGATTTGTTTCTCGAAGCAATGATGAGAATAAAACCCGGTATTTACAGCAATTTCTAGTTATAAAAAGTTGAGATTTGTGTTGCTATTTCGTGCCATAAAATAGTTCAGTATTAATAAAATAAGCGCTCTATATTTTGAGTCGATAAAATAGCGCATATTTTTTACGAGAATCACATAAATTTCATTTTTTATAGAAAAGATAGGTCGAGAAAGAAAATATTAAATAATATGGACAACTATAAGGCGCTTAACACATTGCCGCCGCATCCCGCTGCGGTGTACGGAGGGACGAAAACAGCATGCGGCTGCGGCGGCACGGAACCGTGCTATCGTACGGTTTGCTCCGTATCCCCGTCCGGAGCTGCGATGCACGACGCACCGCATCACCGCAGTATCTATGTCGAGATCTATTACACGTATGCACGTCCTTTCTACGCAAAAATCCGTACGATACTGCGGCACAGTGTGGCATATCCCGCGGACCGCACCGCATCACCGTCCGGGAGTGCGGTGCCCGTCGCGCGCGCCGCACAACCGCACGGGCATGCGGTGTGAGTGTGTTACACCCTGCGGTTTTTGTATACAAATTAAGATTCTTCAGTTAAAATTAAAAACCGCAGCGCCGCACACCGGAGCGGTGTCCGGTGCAATGTGTTATGCGCCTAAGGGCGCGTTCCTACCGATCGACGTACGAATTTTGTATGCGCACCGTTGTTGGAATTTTTAATACTATGATATTAAAAATTTTATTAATGTTATAATCAAATTTTTTAAAATATTCGTCAGGCAGATTACTTAAAATTATTGCACTCGTATTTTTTCTTTTTTATGTGATCAACAACAGCGAAGAAGATACATTGATTTAAAATGTCGCATGACGTCATACGCAGGTAGGTATATTTTCTACCAACTTGAGACGTAGCGAGCCCCCACTCCATAGCTTTAATTAGCTTTATTTCAGTAGTTTTTTAGTATTTCTGTAGAAAAAAATGTACTTATCTGATACTTTGTTATTATTTAACTAACGGACTAATTAGCTATCGATTATTCAACATCAGTCTGAGCATCTATTACATAGAGCTTGTTTTGAAGTCCTTTTTCAATCAAATTCATTTAGTTTACAACTACGACAGATTAATCATTAATTTCATCAGCAACTAATGCCGTCTCTGCCTACCTATTTCTATCGCAAAATAGCGAGCTAGTTTCATTGTGCTCCGGTTTGACAAGTAAAACATGCAGGGAAATTACTGGTGGCTGTGACTTGACACTTTATGTCACAAGTTTGCAAATCTTACAGGAACCACATGTACTGGGTGATTGTATATAGCCTTTAACCACCGGGTGAGCAGTCTGCTATTGGAAATAGTATATTGTTACCCTAGGGGTGAAAGTAACTTATTTAGTCCCGCCCGAGACGAGGATTGGCGTCTGAGCGTAGCGAGGACTAAATAAGTCTTTAACACGAGGTAAACACTGTGCTTTTCATTACGAATACAAGGAAAGTACATGAATTAGCTAATTAAAAATGAGTGAATTTTATTTTACACTATCTGTTCTCGTGAACTACGTTTCGCCATAATAATTGTAAAAGAAATATCACCTAGAGGTGTAAAAAGATAAATCAACAACTTCTGCTTTAGTCTCTTCTCTTATGAAATCGGGCGTTAAATCCGGCGATCAGTTACGTACGTACATGTAAGCAATTAATAATAATAACAATAAATAATAATCAGTATTTAACGCCTATATGAATAAAGGCGTTAATTCTAATCTCTACTATACGGAAGTATATACAAAACTCTTAACTCGAAAAAACAAATGAAGATCGGATTGCCGCTTACCTGTCTATTTTGTTTTTTTTCTTTTGTGGCCGGTCAGCTATTCAGCCATTATTTTTCATTTTCATCATTGAAAAATTAGTAAATATTTTTCTAAAATCTATGTTATATTAAAGAAATAGTTGAAAGTAAATTATAATAAAGTCATTTAAAAAATATATTTTTTTAATAAATACTTAACTTTATGTTATTAAACATCGCGTTAATTTTACATCGCGCTGTTAAGTGGCTGTAGAGAAAGTTGGAACATGGTTCAATAGAAATGTCAAAATAAAACTATTTTTTTTATAATTTGACAGCTGTCAGTTGAAAGCGATTCTCCCTAGAGCTGGAAAGTATTACTTTCAACCCGCTTCTCAGGCAACTTCAGACCTACTTTCCGAGTATGAGTAATGAAAAAGAGTTTTTTCCCCTAGCCAGACTTTTATAGAGTAGTCTATGATCTGTAATAAGGCCATATTACTAATAAGTTACTATTAGTTTGTCCGTATCATTATACTAATCAATGCACATTGTCTTATTCTGTCGCGATACATAGGTTTTCATGCAACAGGCTCTTGGTCTATATAATTGCATGAGATAAAATGAGCAAATACAAATTAAAACAATAATAAAGTTTCTCATGGCCCAGATAGAGCTTTTAACTTAAAGCTAGCGCGTCGTTGAATAAAACACTTGATTTGCATATTACAACGTCCGCGTTTTTCCCCGCACACTTTCCTCGGCCTTATTAACAATAAAGGGAAGAAATACGAATGCAATTAAAAATATAAATGTTAACTTTATTTATCACGCGGCAAAGGGCATTGCTTGAGGGAATTGTAGAGCTGTTTTCTTCGACGCCCTTATCAGAGAAATGTTCAACGTTAGGCTTGTCCGAGAATTAATTGACCACACGCGATACGGACGTAAATAATAAATAAAAGTGTCTATGAGGACAAAGGAAACGGCATGGGTGATGACGACACACGTCATTTTACACGGCACTCGGTTATATACAATGCTCCTTCTACAACAGGTGTCATTATAACAGCTCATATACTTTCCCACCGAGGGGCTTGAGCCTACCCTAAGTTAGGGTGTTTAGGCCTTAGTCAACCACACTGGCCTAGTGCGGATTGGTCGACTTCACATACACCTTTGAATTTCTTCGCATATGTATGCAGATTGCCTTACGGTGTTTTCCTTTACCGTAAGAGCGTCAGACAAATGTAAGGTACAGGCACCGATGATGGCCCGCTTAATATTTGAAATCATTTAAAATAGTTCGGTTAATACATTACACTTTTTACATTACACTTTTATTTACCATAAAGGAAAACCATTAATAAAAGTGTAATGTATTTATTTGCGAATCAAAATAATATAGAATATACGTCTCTTCTAGCACGGTATTTGAAAATAAACATTAAAAAATACTTAAGCAGTAGGCCATCTTAAGAAGTAGGTCTCTCAAGAAAGCCCGCAACATACCAATTAATATATCTGCTTTAGCGATTTTTAAAAACCATTCTTTTCTAGTATTTATCATAAAATACAAGTCTAATTATACTTTATTTAAAAAAAGTAAAAAATTGACTCAAATTTTGGCTTTGGGTCATCTTAAATCTACTGATACCAAAAACTGAAATAAAAGACATAAAAACCTCTATTTTATTAAAAATCACAATTCTAGAGATCAAGCGAAAGAATTAGTAACAAAATAAAAATGAATCTTATTTGCCTTTTTTTAACTTTTTGTTACATGGGTTCTCTTAGGGATACTGAAAATTAAAATTAATGTACTTGTTTCAAAAATCAACTAATCAGTCTCCTGCATTAATTTTAGTACGTACTTTTACACTAATAATAAAAATTACAATATTCTTGTTAAATAAAATCTAAAAGAATCAATATCAACATTATAAAATTATTTATGTAATTGTACCTAAAATATTATTTAATAGTCGCAAGAAGGCCCGGCCGGAAGGGCCATGTTAAGGAAATATGTAGTGCGCCATGATAGTAAAATGCTCTGAGTTCAGTTAAGACTAGATAAAATACACAATAACCGATTATTTAAAAAAAATACCTGTAAATCAATGTGATATCAGTTAAATATGAACTCTCATTAGTTAAACCGAAAGAATTTACTCTAAATTCAACTATTTTTAAAAAGATTCCACGATTGAGGTTATAACACGCGCAGAGTATGGTCACGACGCAGTAAACTGTCATCCTCTCATTTATTGGTGTTGCGCTTACAATAAATGATACACTGATACACGTGCCCTTTTGTCTATGGTCTATGGCCACATATACCTGCCAAATTTGAAATGGTTTCGTTAACGTTGACTGTCATTTTTTAAAAGTGGGCTATGTTGGGAAGCGGGCCATCATCGGGCACACCACCTTATATGTGAAATTCGAAAAATTAAAAACATATTGGAGAATACATGGCGGTCTCGAACCCCGGACCTCCCGATTGGAAGGCAAGTGCCGAGTTTACAGCACCGTCGACAGTTGTAATGGAAAGTAAATATTTGTGGAAATATAGTCTCAGATTAAGTACATTGATTTGCTATTAAATACAACATCATTAATATGTCGCATGTATGTTTAAGTATGAGTGAAAAACTAATAGAATAACGCATTGCAAAGATTGTTGATGATGTCCATTACATGCAGTCTAATTAGTAATGTTTGGCATAGCACAGAAGCATAAATCTTTAAATATAGTATCATAGCACAGAAGCATAAATCTTTACATATAGTATAAGTAGTGAGCAGCTAAAGCTTCGCACGAGTGTAAAGTATTTGCCTACCAATACCGCTTTTTTCTACTTAAATAAATCAGTTTTCATTATTTTTATTGTATAAACCGCCCGGAATTAATTATTTAACTGATGGTAAAAATCTAATCGAACTGTTGTCTTTTTTTAAAGAGGAAAATATACTTTTATTTATTATGTTGTCTGTTTTCCAATTTTTCTAATTTATTATGTATTTTACAACTTGTTCAGTAGTCTCAAGGTATTACAAATACTTATTGCAAACTAGAATACATGTGTGAAACAATGGAGTCTCAAACATAAATCTCTATTATAATATCGCGGCTGAATCCCACTGTTTCATCGACAAGTTCCCCGACAGGTCTTTTTACGCACCCTTGACGCACCCTGTCAAAGAAATAGCAGGCGCGCATGCGTGTAGTTCGTTTGACAGCTTTGGCACGCATACAATCACTAAGCCAATAACCTTCGAAAACATACCAAAATATTGAGCGTATCTAAGCTAAAAACATAAGTTTTGCAAATTCTCACGAACTGGAAAGGATAAACACTGAAGAAAATGTAATTGATCTTGTGACTTGTGTTTATTCCTCGCCGGACTTTATAAAAAACCAACCTATAAAGACGCCATAGCTTAGAACAAAACAGTGAACTTGTGATTTCTTATAACGTGACCAGTGATTGCTATAAAATGATTGGTGTAATCATATAAAATGAAAAACATGCATTTAACACTGTGACAACACTATACGCTGTGTAAAAAAAACGAAGGGGCTTATAAGTGAACGATGACATAGTTATTTAGGCAACCTATCAATTAATACATATCATTACTGTGCCTACAAAAATAATTTACAATATTTACGAAAGATATTCGAGTATTCCTTATATAAATGTTTTAATATTGTCTATTGTAGAGCTTTTTACATACTCGTGTTTTGGACTGTCAAGCTATTTCCTGTTTCTGCTGTTTTGATTTTGGATCCAATTTTGGTAAGTACTGTTTTTTTAACAAATTACATTCAAAATACGAGTTTTTAAGTTACAGATTTCTTAAAAGCTTATTATTCTTTTGGTTTTTCAAATCAATTACAGTATGTTTCTCTTTCTCTCGAGTTAACTTAAGGTTGGCGTTGTTGTGACTATATTATTTTTAGTCTGCGAAACCTCTGATGAACACAATCTATAGTCTTTGCTGCGTGATATTCAAAGTTTTAAAGTCCATTTCTTTGACATTAAATTTCTTTGAGTGTATAAGCATAGAAGAAATACGTAAAATACTCACTATACCTATTCTTCGTAATGAAATTAGTACTGAAAACTTTCATGACTTTCTTAAATCTATTTTACAAAATAAAAATAGCAAAATCTGTGAGCGCGTTTTTTCTTAAATTTTTTCATAAAACATGAAAAATATTGTGACCATAATGTGACAGATAAGACTGGAGAAACTCATGCTATGTTGTTTGAATATTTTTCGTTCTGCAAATTAGTGCTTTTATTTTTCATAATTAAAAAAAATCTGACATAGAAGTAATACCTAAGTGTTTTTCCCAAATACTTATTCCAATCATTTTGGTGAAAACCGCATTAATATGTTTCCAGTAGTTTCGGAGAAGATTCCGGACAAACAGACAAACAGTTTTTGGGATACCATTTTATTGTGTTTTGTTAGTGATATAAAGGCGTCCTTTATATTTTTATCTAGCTATCACGAAATTACAGATTTTTTTATTGCAACGAAGTTGGCAAACAAGCAAAGTGCCTACCTGATGGTAAGTGGTAACAGTCACCTATAATACATGTGGCTCCTGTGAGATTCGCAGCAAAACTGCAAACCCCACAAGAACCACAGTGAAGGTTGTCGACTTGTGACTTA
The DNA here is from genome assembly GCA_963935595.1 of Schoenobius gigantellus. Classification (NCBI taxonomy): domain Eukaryota; kingdom Metazoa; phylum Arthropoda; class Insecta; order Lepidoptera; family Crambidae; genus Schoenobius; species Schoenobius gigantellus. The sequence continues at coordinate 21,160,946 of OZ012553.1, read as the reverse complement.
GGATGTAAAGTCACGGTACCCAGTAATTTCAATGCCATATCTTACCCTTCAAACCGGAACACAGCAATGCAAGCACTGCTGCTTTGCGACAGAAATAGGTAAGATGGAGGTACCCAAGCACACGACCCTGGTATAGAGTCTCCCTCCGGTAAATTCTGATACCCATACGATTACGACTTTTTTATATTTTTATTAAAATTGAGTCCAGGTTGATATCTAAACAAGCTGCAGCACGAGACTTCATCTGCGTTCCTTGGAGAACTCATTAAAATTCGAGATAAAAAGTAGTCTATGTCCTTTCCCGGGACTCAGACTATCTCTATAGCAAATTTCAACTAAATCAGTTCAACGGTTTAAGTGTGAAGAGGTAACAGAGGGACAGAAAGACACACTTTCGCATTTTTAACAAAGTATGGATGAAAATTTTAGCTTGTCATTTAGTTTCATCTGAAAGTCACATGATTATACAATTACCTACTTTCGAATGTTTTTAATCTAAAACGTCGACTAGTGGTGTAAATGCTCTTTAGTTAATTAATCAAGATTTTGAAAATGTTTAGTTAAATGTGTCTCAATCTAAATGTATATAAGAATATTTTTTTCAAATATGGATTTTATTTCAATCTTCTCAAAATCAACAATATACTTGTGACATACACGTTCTTTTTCTAGGTGCAAAGCGTTCATATGACATAATAAATTCGTAGCCACGAAATGTGTGACTGACGTGTTGCCTTGTAAACGCCAAAAGTGTCTCGGTCTCAGTCCTTGTCTACGCTTGTTTGTGATGATAACGAAAATCCTGATTACTAATGTTATTTTTCGAAACTGATTGTAATTTTGTTTATTGTTGCGCGCCTCACGGGTGCAACAAAACTATGCACGTTACATAATGTATGCCTACAGCACGAAGTTTGAGCAATCTGTTATTATTTTGCGTGTGAGTAAGCAAGAAATTGTCAATGTTTTATCATACTTCTATGTTAATCATACCTCTATGTTTTGTCATATCAAAAGAATATTTTTCATCGTTTTTTCCCGTCACAGTATAAGTTTGTGGTATTACCAGTGCCATAGAGCATATAAATTATGCGATTTATTATCCACCATCTTTAATTTATGACGATGTTTATTGTTGATAATAGACTGTAATAAGTGCAACATGTTAGGGCTCTGTATAAAATCATTTGACGGAAAATATTTTTCTGAACAGGTTCACCCTCCATCTCCTCTGGCTTCACTGCTACCGCTAATTCTTTATCTTTTTTATTCTTCATATACCTTATTAAGTTAGAACTACTGTTATGATTTCAACTGGTATAAAATTCACTTTTATTTTTTCTAGCTCCTTTTACGTTTTCTAGCTCCTGGAGAATTATCATTTACCTGGTAGAGATTGTTTTGCAGATAGAGCCGCTTTTTTTGTACTTTCTCCTGACTATTTTGCATGATTTAAAGTTAAACTAATCTAAGTGTTAAGGTGTTCAATATTCTATTATTACAATATACCTACTTCATAATACATTGCTTCTATTATACATATCTCCGTTTTTAATATACATACTAATAAGCCACCCCTTTGTCCACGCGACATTGTCGTGTAAAGGTCACTTCTGTCCTAATGTAATTTATTGTACATTATTACACGCTCATGCGATTCCCCGTAGACGTATTTAAAAGTGCTTTGAATGCCAACGTGAAAAAAAACTGGACTTTATAGGCTTTACCACTTTTAATGCGAATAATCACTTAAATATATCGTTTTAACATATTTCGGTATATATTTATTTATTCATTCTGAAGTTCATTTGTTCCGATAACAAATAAGCACTGAAAAAATATAGATTTTATATAAATACATAAAGAAATTGTATAGTAGTATTTCTATGTATCTATGTTTTTGTTGCTTTTTTGTGTGTACATTTGTTAAATAAATATTTATTCATAGATATGTTTTCTGAAAAATATTTACACTATATTTTACCATAGTGCAAAATTTCCATACATCTGCTGCTTTTCACAATAAAATATACAATTGTATATTTCAAATGTTACTTATAGTTAATCAAATAAGTGTGCTAAATAAACAAGTTAAGGAATTAGCTAATTAAAAATATAAAAAAGTGTAATGGATTGAACAAAATTGATGTGGCAACCGGAAACTGAACACACGAAAAGAATGCGTATGCTACGAAGTGAACACAACCAAAAAACGCTATCGTTGGAATATTTTCAGCAAACGCTAAATGTAGAGCCACCATGAATTCTGGAGATTCCATTTTGTTTCAATATAACTTGTTTCAAGTAGGTGGCAGGAAATTATAGCTTTGTTATATAACTTATAATCTAGCAAGAGTGTATTTGTTTATTCATATCTCATATGGCAACTGGGCGAGAGAGTGACGTCACTGTCTTTTATCAACTGTAAGTAATTCTCTTTTTGATCCTGCTGCCAAAGCTGTAGGAGTTACGCTGTCAGTTTATGAACATCCTTAGATCCTTAGATGGTCTGAATGCTCTAAGTGAACATCCATTGCTTTTGTTTTTTTTTCTTAATTATGCTTGTCTCTGAAAATAGGAACAGACTAAAATTAAATATTGACAATCAGAACGGACTGTAATAAATGATACAGTACGCACTGAAACGAAATTATTGAAGTTCCTGTAGTTGTTAATAGAAAGTTCGATATAAATTCCGTTATTACTTGAATAATTCAGTAGGTATACCTGAACAGTCTGATGTGGGTAAATTCGTCATGCTGACCCGTGTGGTAGGTGCAGGTTCTGGGAACCCTAATTAGTAACAAATCTTGATTTCTAGTTTTTTTCATTTATTTGACACAGATACATTAACAGAAAATTAAAATAACAATTCCTACCACGAAAACCTTATAAGGTTTATCTGTGTAGGCGCATTTGTAACAGTTTGGTTTGTGTAACATTGAAATTACGGTATTAGTTGAGTATAGAATACTTTTCAAACTTATATTTATATTTAGATAAAGCAGCATTCAAGTAAATGTTTTGCAAGACTTTCGGCAATTAATTTAAATAATCAGGAATGAGATAAAATTATTTTTCTACATCCATGAACGTTATTATATTTAGGTAAGATAAATCTTTTTTGAACACAGATTTGCCTTAAATTATCTTGTCGCTTATAATCTATTAATTACTTATTTTCATTGAATTCAGTTAAGATAGCAAGTTTTTTTCTTTTCAAATACATTGATAACATTACAGTAACGAAATTTTTGTAGACCCGACTATTTGGTATAATTTTCAGTTTCATTCCCGAGAAATAGGTCTTGACGAACAGACGGACAGACTGACAACAAAGTGATTCTATAATGGTTCCGTTCCGTAATTTTGAGATACGGATCCCTGAACTCGTGATATAACTGAAATCCACGCAGACGAAATCACGGGTAGCAGCTAGTTCATGATACATTATTTTATGAGAATTCACAAACATGGAAAACCATAGTGCTCCTACGAAGGCGTGGTTGGTTTGCGTGTAACAAACCTTTGCTTTTACCTCGGCCACATCGGTTTACGTTACATCAGCCGTTTTCAACATTCGTTTCAGCACACGCTACGGCAATTACCTGTATATATCGACGTAGTTTTCCATGAATAGAAAATAAATGAAATGCGTTCATTTTTCTAAGCTGCGACGGTTACAAAGAGTTAGAATGGCCTACTTTAGTTTCCATTGAATGTGTTTATAGCGATGATTAATTGGTTATAGATCACTGTATGATTAATGTCGACGATAAATAAATATTTGGCCATTAACGGAATTAGGTGATGGAAGGGCTTTCGAATTTTTGTTGGGTTGATAAAAATCCCAGGCGGCTGATACCGATATCTTCAACAAAATTGTCATTTTATGCAGAACCATAACCAATTATACACATAAATCCTCTTCTTGTGGTAGTTTCTCAGTTTATTGTGAACAGGAAAACACACAAACATTAGTTAATCTTTTGTTGCCTATCATCAGGTTTCACCCCAGGGAGATTCTGTACCCGAGTCCTTTGCGTAGATACGTCTATCTTAATAATTTCTGCTGCAGTGTCAACATTGCTGTAAATCTGCTTGAAGAGTACCATCAATAGGATGGTAACCTGACTTGTTTCTCAACTTTGATGTAGAAAAAAATGGTCTCGCTCAAACTTTTTACTATTGTTTTGTAAATGGCAAACTAGGAATTGCCATCGATATCCTACCTAGTTTAGATGTAACTCAGAAAGTTAATTGTCGGCCACAATACAACTAAAGGGGTTGATAAACACACTGTATAGAGGTATAGGAGTTCCACGGGATTGCTGCAAGAGCTGTGCGAAACAGAGAACTACTCTTGTTAGCGCACATGCCTTAAAAACAGTTGAACAATAAAGTTATTGGTGAATTATTAGGCGAATTGAAAACGATACCAGTCCATTACGAATGTGTGTGCTAATACCGGATTGCTGGCACGGTATCGTACTGCCATGCTTCATCGCTCGCCCTAATTGGCCGGGTGCTGGTTGCGTGCTGCAACGGCGCATCGTTAGTAATTTTAGTGTTTGTCAAATGTTAAAGGTTAAACCGTTTTGATGTTTTCATGCGATTTTTTATCGGTTCATTCGAAGCACCAATAAGATACCTTGCATACTTGGCGATATACTTACCTAATGGAATATAAGGGGGAAAGGGGTAAAACTCTACAATTTGGCAATTATTCACAAAAAAAAAATTGGGAACGGGGAAATACAAAACATCCAAAATCGCGTAGACCGCGCAGATCTACGCAAGCATATAAAATAATGAAAAATGTGAATGATGATATAGATGTGAAGACCTATGTGAAGTATAAACATGAATTGAACGATCTTGCGCAACTAACTGGCACAAATGGCACAATAGACCAATAGGCAGGTCGAACGCGATTTCATTTCCTGCGCGCGCGCCGAGCCGTATGCCAATTTCCGCCGACAAAACTCATTCCATATTATCATACCGAAAGTCGAATCTAATATAGAATGTTTACTTTGCTATAGCCTCTAAAAATAAATGGAGTGTCATTGAAATCATATAATATTTTTTAAATGATTCAGGCTAGCGAAGATGACAGTCTGTCAAAAACCCTATAAAATGAACTGAAATCTCCGAATTACGCAAACCTTAATAAAAAAAAACTGATTTGTTTTCAATATCATTTTGTGTATGTACTTGTACATATCTTTTACAAATCAAACATAGATCTAGCTCGTCAATAACTTAAAACACAGGATACTTCGCTGAACGTCTGTCTGTCAAGACCTTTTCCGCGAGAACGCATACAAAATCTGGACGACGCTTATTAAACTTTTCAGGTCTTCCAGCTGTGAGAAAATCATAGTTGTAGGTTAACGCAGTCAAAAGTTATGACCGATTTTGTCCGTATAAATAAATAATTTTGTAAAGATTTGAAAAGTTAAGAGGAAATCGTACAGTCCATTTTTTCATACAAACATAGTCCCCTGTTTCCTTCCTGGATAATGGCACTAGTTGCTCTATTTTTTCCAATAAAATCACTGGCCACTTTAAGCATGTTCCCATGCTTTCCTTTTTTTATAAAGTTATTTATTAAATAAGATTTTAAACCTCCAAAACCTAAAAAATCGACCTAATGTTCTGTTGTATTCAAACGTCCAGCAAACAAATTGAACAAGATTATATAAAAAAAAAACCAAAACAGAAACACAGAAAAAGCCTTGCCTTAATTTTTAACATAAAAATTAATTAAATCGGTCGATTTCGGCGATCGAATCGGCGGAAACAGGGGACTACGAAATGCGTATATTTTGTGTACTTTTCATAGGTATTTTTAGTCCGAGCTGCAATTGTCCCTATCGCGCTCAGTTCAGTTGGTTGGACATACAGCGCGACAGCACTACATTTTACAAATACCTATTTTTGAATTCTCTCGACCTTGGTGTTTCCTCTTAACAAAGCTTGGTCCAGATTTTCTTTACTAGGGAAATATGATCAGGATTAAAAAATGTTAATTGGGACAATTTTAGAGTTTCTACTTGGAGATAAGCTTTTCTTAATCTGTCGTCTTCAAATAATGTTATCAGCACTCTCGTGTTCAAATACCTTACGAAAAAAGCCAGTTATTCAGCGACTGAGAATTCTGGACATGACTCAGTTTCGCATCTCTCTTCGACCTTATCATCATCATCATCATCACCATGAGCGAAGTCATGTCCACCGCTAAACATTTCTTAAGCATTTGCGCTAGACAAGTCTCTAAGTGCTCTGCGTATCTTAGCAAAGAAATCCTTACTTCCTTACTAAAATTAAAAATACGAAAGTAACTGTCTGTCTGTGTTACGCAATCACGCTTAAACTACTGATTCAAATTAAATGAAATTTGGTATCGACATAGTTTGAGTTGCAGGAAAGGACGAAGGATAGCTTTTATGGCAGAAATTACCCCTAAAGGGGAGAGAAAGGGGGTGGAAGTTTGTATGGGGAATCAACAACCGCTGAACCGATTTAGATGAAATTTGGTATGGAAATAGTTTGAGTTGTGGGGAAGGATAAAGTATAGTTGTTACGTTTTCACATTCCACGAAGTGGAATGTTCTTGCGCACTATATCTGCCAGTGGCTAGTCAACAGGCTTGTGTGGGGCTTTTCTCGAGGAGTGCGGAACATACCCACCAATCCAGTCTCAACGTCCATCTAATCGATTGTTAGGCCGACAAAAATTTGTTTCATTTCGGCCTTATCATCACTTACCAGTAGATGAGATGCAGGTCAAGAGATTTGTTTCTGGTAACGTCCCGTCTTCGTTTATACACGAATAAAGTGTCTCTTATATCTATAAATGTAGAGAGCATAATGGCTTGCTCTACAAGGTTATGGTGTACAAGCAATGCCTATGCGTGTCCAAATACTTGGCCAAAGAGAATTCGTTATAATAATGACCACCTTAACGTAATTCCCTTTTATGGGACCAAGCACCAATTACCCGTATTATGTGTGTAATTTTCTGTATTAATATGTCGGCTTATAAGAGGTAACTGCTCGTGCGGTGGAGGAATAACGAGGCTCACGATTATTTACTCTATGCTTATAAACTTTCATGAGATTGAAGAAGAGTTTAAATTGGAAAATGTTGAAAGGTTTAGTGGAGCTTTACAAGCGCATTGTTTGATATACTGTCCTTATCCTCACTCTGATAGTTTGTCGTGTCCGGTAAAATGACCCAATAGTAGATTATGCACCAAGAGATTAAAGCAGTGTCTAACGTCACGGGCGCCATATTGAACCACGAGCGCAACGAGGGGGTCTAGAGAGTTAACTCCCGAGCGCAGCGAGGGAGATCAAATTTAACTCCTGAGTGAAGCGAGGGAGTTATGTAGAGTCCTAAGTGAAGCGAGGGGCTCAAGTCGCCTAAGACGAAGACACTGCTTTATTCCCGAGGTGAATACTCTACTTTTCATATCATCTGCGAGACAGTAAAAACTCAGGGTTTTATAACCAATTACTTAGGTCGTAATTTTCATCATAAACACTGTCACATTATCATTATCACTATCACTATGGTTAAAATTATGATATTAATATAATGAAAACCATAAAATACAAAAAATAGGATTTGTTATTCTCAGGCACGAATACGTCACGCAATAATTTTATCTTAAGTTAAGCTTAAAACATTATAAAAACTTAAAACATATTAATAATAATATAACAAGTATGAACTTAGTCTACCCATCGATTTACAATTACGATACGATCAGCTGCTGGACCCCGTCAATGACCTTTAGTAGCACGCAAGACGCATGTTAATTTGTTAACAATAAAATGGTATCAAATAAATTTCTTTTATTTTTCTACTTTGCGATATATTTACTTTTATAATGCCAATTAATTACTATACACAACTGTCGAAATAAATCTCAAATAGTCGACAGCCTAAAGCTGAAGCACCTGGACATTTACTTACGTTTTTTAACTTTATGAATAAAACACTGAATAGACTTCTAAAAAGACTGTATTGATGCCACAAAAAACATTTCTCTAAGCACTTTATTAACGTAAGCATCAGGATATTACAATTTTGAAATACATAATAGCGTTGGCGGCAAAGTTTAAGCTATGAAAACAATACAACGGAATACCGTTGGTGCACACTAAGGAACAAATTGTAGAAACATTCTTTATTTTTAAATATGCCGCGTAATTTTTCCAAATGAAAGAATTTAGTTTGCTGTGTATTCGCCGGCAGCGTTAGTGTTCTTGCTTTACTCTGCTTTTTATTCGTCTATATAGATAGTTAATGGTGGCCGTCAAAAGATGGCGCTTTTAGCTTAAAAAGTATTTTATCAATAAAAAATAAAGTAAAATGTAATTGTTTATTTTAACTTACAGTATTATGTAGGTAAATATTTTGTAATTTTGATAAAGAAATAATGTATTTAAATTTTATAAAAACATTATTTACACAGGTAGAATGTCTATTTGTCTTAGTGGATTCACGCTAATGCTGTATGGGGGTAGAACCTTTGCCTTCCTTAGCTAGCATCTATGCTAAATTTTCATACGAATTTTATGTTCCAAATTTAAAACACTTTAATCCCTTGTGAGGTTCATACAACATTATATCCCTAAGGGATATAATGTCTTACTTTACGTTGAAGTTATGAGGGTTATAATTGAACATTGTCGAGCAGGTAGTATGAAATAGTAGATTATGCACCAAGGGATTAAAGCAGAGTCTAACGTCACGGGCGCCTAAGACGAAGACACTGCTTTATTCCAGAGGTGAATACTCTACTTTTCATACCATCTGCGAGACAATAAAAACTCAGGGCTCTATAACCAATTACTTAGGTGATTAAACACTGTCACATTATCATTATCACTATCACTATGGTTAAAATTATGATATTATCATGAAAACCATAAAATACAAAAAGAAAGGTTTATTTTTCACAAGCACGAACAAGTCACGCAATAATTATATCTTAAGTAAAGCTTAAAACATTACAAAAACTTAAAACATATTTAATAATAATATAACAAGTATGAACTTAGTCTACTTATCGATTTACAATACGATACGATCAGCTGCTGGACCCTGTCAATGACCTTTAGTAGCACGCAGGACGAATATTAATTTGTTAACAATAAAATGGTATCAAATAAAATTCTTTTATTTTTCAACATTGTTGTATATTTACTTTTGAAACAGCAATTAATTACTACACACAACTGTCGAAATAAATCACAAATAGTCGACAACCTATTGACCCCAAATAAAAAAAAGCTGAAGCACCTGGACATTTACCTACTTACGTTTTTTAACTTTATCAATAAAACACTGAATAAACTTCTAAAAAGACTGTATTATTGATGCCACAAAACACATTCCACTAAGCACTTTATTAACGTAAGCAACAAGATATTACAATACGTAATGGCGTTGTCGGCAAAGTTTTAGCTATGAAAACAATACAACGGAATACTGTTGGTGCAAATTATGGAACAAATTGTAGAAACATTCTTTATTTTTAAATATACCGCGTAATTTTTCCAAAATTAAATGCTGTTTATCCGCTGGCAGCAAGTGTTCTTGCTTTACTCTGCTTTTATTCGTTTTTATCGATAGTTAATGGTGGCCGTCAAAAGATGGCGCTTTTTGCATAAAACGTATTTTAACAATAAAAAATAAAGTGAAATGTGTTTATTTTAGCTTGCAGTGTTATGTAGATAAATATTTTATAATTTTGGTAAAGAAATTATGTATTTAGAGTTTATAAAAACATTATTTACACAGGTAGAATGTCTTTGTCTCTAGTGGATGCACGCTACTGCTGTATGGGCGTAGAACCTTTGCCTTCCTAAGCTAGCATCTATGATAAATTTTCATACAAATTTTATGTTCCATATTTAAAACACTTTAATCCCTTGGGAGTTTCATACAAAATTATATCCCTTGGGATATAATGTCTTGCTTTACGTTGAAGTTAAGGGTGTTCTAATTGAACATTGTCGAGCAAGTGGTATGAAAAAATATTTTTTCTTATCGCAACCTTACGCCAAACTGTGAGACCTGTGCCCAGTGAGACTGGGCTGGGACGTGTATGGGTTGAGGAGAACAAGGTATATAGCAAAACTTCCGACGAAGACGATTTTATTTCTGTGCCCGTGCATTTTCTTAAATAATGATAAATAGTTTGAAAAATGAATTAATCAATATAGGAAAAAAGACGTTTTTATTTCTGTGACTTTGCATTTTTAACCGACTTCAAAAAAGGAGGAGGTTATTAAAATTTTTGTTGCCTCATAACCCCGTCATTTTTAAACCGATTTTCAAAATTCTTTTTGTATTTGATAGAGTATACTGCAAGGGTAGTCCCATGGTCACCAAAGTCAGGATCTAATGATGGGATCCCACAGAAAATCGAGGAAAACACAAATTTTTAGGGTTTCTTTCACTAAAAAGACTTCATTCACTAAAAAGTTAACAATATTTTTTTTTACAAAAATAAAAATCGACTTCAAAAACACTGAAAACTTAAAAATAATATAAGAATAGGTACAGACAACATAACACTTCTATATTGAAGTCGGTGACAAAGAAGATTGGCAAACTTCCATACATTTTCAGACCTGCATTTTTTCTTTAGAAAAACCTTTCTTTAGAAATTTTAAAATACTTACTTTTCCATGTTTATATATATTAGATGTATGTTTATTTGTTTACAATAATAGGTATTTATTTCAAGAAAATTATGAAATGTCTAAACGAAATTATAAGCACAAACTTTTTAAGCCGAATGCAAAACTAACAACAGTTTCACGTAATACGTTTATGATGTGTATAAAAATTTTTAACAAGTTACCAGAAAATTTCAAATCATGAAATTGTAATAGTTTTAAGAAAAAAGTTAAGGCTTGGCTTGTAGAGAAATGTTTTTATAGTGTTAATGAATTTTTAGATTATAAGTAGCTAATAAATAGATTTTGTTAGTAGCTACTTAGACATATATTTATTTGTGTATACGCCTGAAAAGGTAGGATAAGAGAGTCTTACATACTACATGTGATTGTAACTGCAAATTTTGTACCTTATGCCTTACACAATAAAAAACTTGAACTTGAACTCGTAGAGCAATATGGCACCGCAAACTGTTCTATCTCGGTAGTAGATCAAATCAAAGATCTAGGTGTTATTCATGACAGCAAGTTATTGTTTGACCAACACGTTGATAATGTTGTGAAAAGGCGAATAAAATGCTTGGATTTTACTTGAGAGCTTGCTCAGACTTTCCTCTTCTTAAACCTTTAAAAATTTTATACTGCGCTTATGTAAGGAGTCACTTAGAGTATGCGAGCCAAGTTTAGAATTCTCAGTATGAAGTTTATCAGCTTCGTAGTGAGGCAATCCAAAAAAGATTTCTTAGATACCTAGATTATAAGACTCCACATTATTCAAATGATTATGATCACAGGTGTAGACATTATCATTTTCTGCCACTAGAAGTAAAGCGACATATGAGTGACATTGTTTAGATTTTCAAAATTGTCAATGGCTCTGTGGACTATGTGGAGATGGTGCGGAGCTGTTGTCTATTATGTCTAAAAGTTAACCTGTCATTGAGACGACCACGTCCAATTTTATGTGAACCCATTGCGCGTACTAATTTTGTTCAGAATTCTTTTATTTTGAGAACAATTGGAAATTTTAATAGTGTAGTATCTGATGACCTTGACCTGTTGAGTTGTGTTATATTCATATAAATAACTAGGTATACGTAGAGGTTTGTTATTGGATCCGGACTATTATTAGTGCTGTTTCTTTGTATATTTAATGCATCTGTAAATTTCCCTTAAATAAATAAATACGCATGTTACTATGACGACTTTGCATAGACTGTTTACATCTGAAAATTGGTAAATAATAAATCAAACTTGCTCATTTATATAAACTTGACTTTGCATTTTCTTTAAAAATGCTAAATAAGTTGAAAAAAGAATATATGAATATACTTAAGGCAAAATTGACCGAGGTAACTAAAGCGATACAAACAAAAAACGGACTCGTCAAAAAAGCGATATGTTCCGTCCGTCCATGTCATACTTGGTCCTAGGTGAAGATATATTTCAGCTGTCTATATTTTTTCTCTATCGTCTCATCCTGCTCTGTTTATCGGGAAAATGTTTTAGTTACACTCTGTACCTACATGGAGAGTGTTCGTTCGTTCGTTGCTAAGAAGATCTATATGGAAAGTGCTAAAATGACTAAAAGTGTACGAGTAGAGTACCGAATGTACAGCACCTTACTGGTTTTAAAAATTGTTTTCTGATGCTAAAATTATAGTAGCTGCGTTCCATGGATCGTAATATTTTTTTCCAACTCTTAATCGTTAAGGAAGCTGCTTAGCTTCGAAAGTTACTCATCATTTTTATCAGAGACATGTCTTCGACTTTAGTGATGAAATTCCACCACAGGGTATTACCCGCTAAGAAATTCCACCATGTCTGCCGTAGACCAGAGCAATGTAACTGTGTGTGTATTGTGTATCACGTTTAACTTGACAAGATTTTTGTCGGATATAAAAATATTTTTTTATTTATTTATGCTTTTATGTTACAATCGAGTTATACATATGGCGTACTTAGCTTAAATAGCGCTATCTACCAGTCAACCAAGTAAAGAAAGAAAAGGCGTAGGTAGGTCCGCCAAATTTCCTTTACAGAAGTGCTCGTTACTAAGGCGATATGTTACTACATTACTTTTTAATAGGCAAGCAGAAAAGTGACACGAGTACACGTAGCAATGTAATTATCAAATCCGCAACTCGTTCGCGCTCGTATTGTGCCGGAACGAATTCAGGCCTCTTTTGAAATATTAAACTTGAGCACCCCCGCGCGGGTTTGTTTTGAGTCGCACCGGTGCGTGGTGGTGCAGCTAAAAACAAATACATAAAACGTAGGTAATGTCGCGGGCGTATGTATGGTGGTTGGCGCCGCCGCGGCGTGTTGTGGGGCCCGGTCGCCATGGCAACACCCCCTCCGCCCTCCGCTTTCAGCTGACCCGCCGACCTCTGGTGACGAGTCGTAACACTGTCACTAGTGATGAGATCGAGCTGACAGAGCTAGTATTCGAGTTCGAGCACGGGGCTGCTTCGTTGACTGAACACAACACTATCTCTATCTCTATCGCCGTGGCCTTGTGCTCGAACACTATACAGAATGTAATGCAATCGTTTCCGAAACAAGAGAACACAAATCTACTTGTGAAGTTGAACAACTTTCCTCAAGGAACATATGTTTTAAACCGACAAAAAATTTCGCACTACCCATACTAAATGATATTTTAACAAATGAAATTGTTATAGAAAATCCGATTTTTTTTGCGTCTTTGGACATACTCGTATGTTTCATGAGGAAAATTGTTTTTTCGGAAGCGGTTGCATTACACCCTGTATGATAGATTGTTATCCTATGGCCTAAATTCTGCTTTCAATTTCGACTATAAGGAATATAAAACTTAATTAGTTAAACAAAACCTGTTAAATTCATTTCCTAAATAAATAATTAGCACTCAACAAAGCAACTGAAGATCAAATTAGAATTTCAAGTGTGTGTACTTTCGGAAATGAAAAGGTCGTTTATACAGTTGCGATCCAAGGTAGTGCAAACATTATAATTGCATGGATATACGACTGTATCACGGTTTCTGAACGATTCAATTGTTCATGAAAAGTCGCATTTTTGAAAGGTTCTTAGATAGTGCTCGGCCGTATTGGGAGCGTCGTCTACAGGTGACAGGATGAAAATAATAACTAAAATAAAATAGCCGTCTTCGATTAGAGTCGCACGATGCGGTCGAAGGTTCAATCCACACTGGGCCAGCGTGGTTGACTAAGGCCTCCTTAGGGTAGGGTCGAGCCCCTCAGTGGGGACATATACTAGGCTGCTATGATGATGTGGTCGATGTCCAGCATTGGACAAAAATGGTAGCTATGTCGGCAAGTTACTTCCCAGAAAATTAAAGGTTACCCTATAATTTCCTGGGAAGTATAACTTTTTGAATATTCATCTTTAAAAATCTCAACTCCTTTTTTACATTCATTAGAGACGACCGCATGTCTAAATAAAATAGAATGCTAGTTAATATTTATTTTACAATATATGGCGTATTTGTATGTAAAGTTTTAATCACCCCCTTATTTCCACGATGGAGATGAATTTCAAAATAAGAAGTAACCTACCATGTTCTTTTTTTTATCAAAAATGCTTTCGCATTTGTAATCGCTGTCAATGTTCAATACATTTCAAAAAGTGATGTATTGCTTTTACATTATAAGAAAAAAAAACATATAAGCTGAAAAAGAAAGGGTGACAAGTTTCCTGTCACAGCACTAGTTCTCGATGTAGTCTGCGTCTTCAAAGTTAAGAAACTTATCATACTTCAGACGAACGAGTATGTCACCTGCGAACATCCATGATCATTAAAAAACACATTTTCTGTTATTTGCTCGGTATTTTTAATGAAAAGGGTGACAGATTTCAATGCGTACCTGTATGTAATTTCGCACGAGTACGTAGGTAGGTACCCTGTTCTGGTTGAATAGACTTTGTATGAGCGAAAGCTCTGAATAAGAATACATCGATTTAATAAAAGCTACGAAAGTGTGTAAAAAGAATTCAGGACGAGATGAGCAAGACGTAATATTAAAATCGGTCGAATTGATCAGATAAACATTAACTGATTCGAAATCAAAACTATTTGTGAGATGCAAAATGATTTTTTATGTATTTATTTCTCTTTCCGTACACTTTTTTTTTTGGGAGGGAGGAAAATGCATTTTCGCATTCCTCATGGTCGAGCCAAACCACGAGGATATGTGGGACTCCCCAGACCGTACACGGCCCGGGCCTACCCACTAAAAACCCCCCCAGCAGCTCCTCCGTCCGTCACAAGACAAGGGGAAGGGGACAACAGCCAGGCCTTATTCCCGCTGACCCCCTGCCTGTGACATGTCCGTAGCCGGACTCTCCTCCTGGCTCTGCTACTTTGTGGAGCGGTTCTGCGCCGCTCTACACCCCGGGACTGGTTTTTTATTGTGGTTGTCTTCCACGCGGCCCAACGCTCAGTGCGCCGGGCCCCCGGCCCGCTCAGTGCGGGTAACAGGTTGCCCGACGGCAGATCCCACTGGATCCACCGCCGCGCGGGTGAGCCGAAGCTCGAGAAAACCCCCGGCAGGCGCGAAGCGCCGTGGCAAGAAGTCGCCTCCACTCTGCTACCTTCAAGGTAGCCGCCCAAATCAGGAAGCCTGATTTGGGCGATTTCTTCTTAACATAAGAAGAGGGGACGGGTTAAACCTGGCCATCCCACACCCCCCCTCTATGGGGGACCTCTCGTCAGACTATTAGCCCGCGGCAAAGAATCTGCCGGGTTGCCCAGGGTGCACCGCAAGGAGGTTGTCAGACATCGCACCCCTCTTCCCGTACACTATTCTTACAGAGCTTAAGCCTAATTTAATAGTATAACTCTAAAAACTATGCAAACAACCAAATCGAAGATAGCCGCCAAAATTACAGAATTTTTTTTTTGTACAACCGCCACAATATGTGTATCAAATAAAATTTTCGTTATAGTCACCCAAAAATCGTTCTCAAGCGACAACAATCAAGTAAAAAAATATTTTTCTACCAGTTAACCATGAAAGTAGCAAATTTTGAGGCGACGCAAGAGGCTCGTGAAAACATATAAATTGTATGGTATAAAATCTCTTCCAGGACGCGTGAGTAGAGATGTCGCATTGTGGACCCTACTACACGCCCCCTAAAGGGAAGGATTTTAGTGGGTAGGCCCAGCACTCTGCCTACGATTCGAAAAAAGTTTTACTTGCATCGTGGTTTTTAAAACCACCAACCAAGTTGTGAAATTAAAGACCTCGTGTTTTTGTGTAATGCGATATGCGATAGATAGACGTAAAAATTTGAGGCGATGTAAAAACGGTTTCACTTTAAAAAGAGTCCAAATGTCAAATTTGCAAGCTGCCAAAAAGTGGTATCAGTGGCAAAATGTTTAAATATGGAGCACAAACAGTTAACACCAAAGGCGAAACCGCGTTGATGCTTTTTTATTTTTTATTTGAATAAAGCCAATACATTATAGATTAAGCCGGCTCGCTTTGATGCTAAAATGTTGAAAATTCTGCAAATCAGTTTATTTCTGGCGCGTTCCACTTCCGCTTTTATAGTAAGTAGTAGTTGTTGTTTTTATGATAAGTATTTTTAATAGAACGAACATAAACAACATTATTGTTATTCGCACGGGACAAGAATTTTAATGCTGAGCTAAAGCTGATATTAAGAGCAGGCATGTTTATTATAATATATAAAATCACTTTATATTTTCCCACAGCAAATGAGTCACTCGCGTGCTAAAGATCAAAGGGAATATTATGAGGTGAGTTGCTCGTTTTCATACAAATATCTGAATTCGCGCGCGTACACTGCGTATGTGCCGCGCGGGACGTCGTCGTCGGGTCGTTTGTAAACGTATGTTGAGGTCCTTATTATAACATAGGCGTAGTATAACTTTTCAGATTAAGATTTTAATTTGCCTAGTGTATACTGATATAAAAGCTGCTCCTTTTATAGCGCTTAAAACAAATCACATATACCGGGTGGAAAAAAAGACCGTGATTGGAAGAAAAGTACCTTTAATATTGATGATGGAAAATTTTACCGAAAGGAAATGAAATGAAATGAAATGATTTATTTGCGTCAGATATAGTAACAAAAAGGTGTCCAAAAAATTTTTTCTTTATTTTCAAAAATAATCAAAACTGCATTTATTGATTATTGAAAAATCACCTGCTTGAGCCGGGAATCGAACAGGTGAAATGTGAAAAAAAAAACATTCTGTATTTTATCGTACTTACCAACCGAAAGAGTCATTCATACGGATCAATTTCTTTTAAACAACAAAGCATCTTAAATTAAAGAAAGAGCAAGAAATATATATTTTTTTATTGTAAAGCTTACTTAGTAGGTACCTATCTAAAGAAATTACTTGAAAATAGTTCACTTAACTTATGAATTACTGAAAATGAGTCCTATTTTCACGTATGCACAGATGTATTCTTCGACTGAATTCGCTACGTGTCGCCTTTTATATCGAGTTGATTGAATATCTAAAATATTAGTTCAACTTGTCTGTGAATGGGCTTAACAATAAAAAAAATCTTGGTCTTTCTTTAATTTAAGATACCTACTATGTTATTTAAAAGAAATTGATCCTTGCGAATGACTCTTTTGGTTGGTACCATTTTTTTTTATTGCATCAAGTTGGCAAACAAGCAAACTGTCCACCTGATGGTAAGTGGTAACAGTCACCTATAATACATGTTGCTCTTGTGAGATTCGCAGCAAAACTGCAACCCCCACAAGAACCACAGTGTACGTTGCCAACTTGTGACACAAGATGTAAAGTCACAGTACCCAGTAATTTCACTGCCATATCTTACCCTTCAAACCGGAACACAGCGATGCAAGCACTGCTGCTTTGCGGCAGAAATAGGTAAGACGGAGGTACCTAAGCAGACGACCCTGGTACAGAGTCTCCCTCCAGTAAGACCATAAAATAAAGAATGTTTTTTTTGTCACATTTCACCGGTTCGATTCTCGGCTCAAGCAGGTGATTTTTCAAATAATTTTAAATGCAGTTTTAATTATTTTTGAAAATAAAGAAATGTTTCCTTTCAGTAAAATTTGCCATCATCAATATTAAAGGTACTTTTCCTCCAACTACGATCTTTTTTTTTCCATTCTGTATATTTTGTAATCTACAGTCAGTGATTAAAGTTACTTTATGAACTGTTCAGAATATATTTTTTTTGATTAATAAAATTAATACACGGTACACATTATATTTCTTCAAACGATGTCTCAAGATTAATGGGTATAACAACGATTATATAGCATAATATACAAGAGGAGTAAACAGCAAGCAAGCACCAAACATTATTCACATCATCCTCTTCTATGTGTATCAATCAACATAATCTCCTTATATCTCTGCGCGCAATAAAAATAAAACAGATGAGCTTAATTAAAAGCAGACAATGTTTCTCCTCACAATGGCCACTCCGCGATCGTACCTCCTCAAATAAAAGGCGGCCATTCCAAAGGATTTTTCATATACAAAAGGATAATTTCGCTTTAGTTCTCGTTGCGTGCCGGCCATTGTTGAGGACTGTTTTCAGGACCAATTTGTAAATGCTACGTTTTTCTGTGATCGACTTTTTTTGTTTGGATGCCGATCGATAATAGGCGGCTGTTGCCGGGTAGCTAGAGAATAGCCGTATACGAGTACTTAGGTAATTTTTAAGTAAAGTCTGGTCTTTGCTCATGCTTGCGTTTCCGAGGGTTTAGAGGGATCGGGATAGAGACTTCACATTCTTTGTGAGTACAATGCTCTTATCATCACTAGGAGCTGAGCTTTGGACCTAGACTGTCACCTCATGATGCGTAGGCCAGTCTTCAAGATAAAAATATTATTGGCTCTACTATTTTCTCGCCGCGATCCTAATCTGAGACCTGACATGAACGGTCAGCCACAAATAATCTGCACTGATCGCAGAGGCCGCTTGGGGTCGCTCTCGCCTTCTTACCTAGGTACTAGGCAACTACCTATGTTATGATCTTTGCCTGTGACTGCCTCTCCATAGACTAGCCCGAAGTATTGCTAGCCTTACGTGGTAGTAGATAAGGCACATTGCTCGTTGTGATTCAGAGGATCATTTCTCTGTATCATTTCTACCTAATAATGACGGTATTGCTACGCTTGTTGTGAGTCAAAATTATGATTAAGGTATCACCATCATCATCATAACAGCTCATATACGTCCCCACCGAGGGGTTCGAGCTGTTCAGACCTTAGTCAAACACGCCTGGCCCAGTGCGGATAGGTCGACTTCACGTACACCTTTGAATTTCTTCGCAGATGTATGCAGGTTGCCTCACAATGTTTTCCTTCATCGTAAGAGCATCAGACAAAGGTACGTATGAAATTAAAAAAACGAAAAACACATTGGGTACTTGGCGGTCCCAAGCACCGGATTGGAAGGCAAGTGTCGAGTCCACAGCGCCACCGACGCTCATGATTTATGCTACGATTTATACTTAGCATAAATAACAAAAAACCAAAGAGTGATGAGCGAGAAGTATTTCAATATCAAAATATCACCTAAAAGTAACAAATGTTAGATAAGAAATTATTATACACCGATAATTTCAGATGCTTTAATCCCAGAAGCAAAAAAGGACTAGCAAAATGCTTAGTTGATCAGTTAAATAGGTAAATTATCTACTGTTGCGTCTGGTACCTTTTTTTGAGGCGGGCAATTTGTTACTATGCCAGAGGGCTAGGTTGACTAGACCGCCCACTTGGCCATGCCTGCACTCGGGTCCACCAGTTCCGCTGTCCTCATACCCGGCCAAACCACCCTCCGAAACCTCTCCGCCCCCAATTGAGGTACGTTCGGGATCGCGTGAAGGCCATTCACCGAACGCACTAACGTCAGCATTATGTACTTTGTTCCGGTCCCTAGCAAATCTAGATGTGCTGGATTTTTTCGCAATTTTAATATTTGCTAATCATCAACCCAAAATACATCAGACTCATTCATCAGTTTGATTTTTTTCTTTGAACTAAATCAAATTTTCCATCGTTACAATAAAATGAAGCTTGAAATAAACAGTCCTACAGTATAAGTACCTGTCCCCTGTCTCGTACGTAGGTAGTGTAGGTACGAAATAACTCTTATGTAATCTGTGGTGTAGGTTGCTAGCCGATGATACCCGCGTTTTTCTATGGTTTTTGGCTTACGTAACTTGTTAGAACATGAAAGCAACTATACTCGTACGTATAACTACGAAAGAATAAGAAAAGGGCGGCTTAAAATAAGTAGATTTTACACGCCGATTTTACGCCGATGAAATCATCGGCCGCGGCGGCGTGGCCATAACCATCGGCGGCGTGCGCCACGCTGATCGGCGGCGTGCGCCACGCTGGTCAGCGCACACATCTAGTATACTTCGAGGTTTTGTTTTCAGATCGAGATCATGGCCCAGAGGACAAACAATAAAATATTTTAGAGCTTAATATAAGGATATAAGGATTCGCTGAACGATTCGTCAATTTGTTATACATAATAATTTAAGAACTTAGGCCAATAACCAACGGCAATTCTCATAGGGCTTGGAGGCCTGAACTTTTTCAGTCCTAATAACAAGGAGAAATAAAACCAATAACTAAAGTAATTACCTACTTTCAAGTTTCAAGGAGGAATTCCGTGGAAGTACTTAATCCAATAAATAAAATTTAAAAACCGGAATACAGTAACATTGACCCGTGATCGCAAGAACTCTTAAGTCGAAGGTATGATCTACTAGCAACCGCTCCGGGGAAGGCTACTAATTACTGAGAAAAGAAGAAAAAAAGAAACATTATTAATTTTGTTGATGTAAGTACTTTATTACCTATTTGTTTTTGTACATAATTAACACTTACTTAAATACTGAAAAGGTACCATGCCAAGATTGATCAAACAATACTGAACCATACTGCCCTTGGATTGTACTCGTACAACTCTGTATGTTATAGATAATATTGCTTATCCGTTAATTTAATCTAGCAACTCTAAGGACTTGTATATTGCTATAATAATATGAATTAGAGATGTATAGTAACAGTATAAAGCCGATATTTGTACTTTGCGCGTTTATTTCGGCTCTCTTACTCATCTGGCGTAGTCCCAACTTCATGGAAGACAGCTTTAGTGCATCCGATCCCTAGGAAAGGTGACCGTTCGAATCCGTCCAACTACAGGCCGATCGCTATAACCTCTTTGTTTTCAAAGATAATGGAATCGATTATCAACCGCCAGCTTCTTCAGTATCTAGAGGATCACCAGCTGCTTAGTGACCAACAATACGGTTTTCGTAGGGGTCGCTCTGCTGGTGATCTTCTAGTTTACTTGACACATCATTGGGCAATTGAAGCGAAGGGGGAGGCACTGGAGGTAAGTTTGGACATCGCGAAGGCTTTCGATTGGGTCTGGCACAAAGCGCTTCTTTCTAAACTTCCTTCGTATGGGCTTCCCGAGAAACTATGTGGATGGGTCACTAGTTTTTTATTAGACAGAAGCATAAAGGTCTTAATTGATGGTGAATGCTCAGACTCACTGTCTATAAATGCTGGTGTCCCCCAAGGATGTGTGCTATCACCTACACTATTCCTTTTGCATATTAATGATATGCTGCAAATCAGCGGCATTCATTGTTATGCAGATGACAGCACGAAAGACACCTCCTATAACGGCCGTGCGAACATTTCTACGAAAACGTCATTGAGTGCCGGAATAAACTTGTGTCAGAAATTGATACATCATTAGAGAAAGTCTCTAACTGGGGTCGACTTAATTTAGTCCGTTTTAACCCTACAAAGACACAGGTTTGCGCGTTCATCGCCAAGAGAATGCCACATGTCGTATCTCCCGCTTTAAGAGCATTCTCCTATCTGCCTCAGCCAAAATTGAGACCTTGGTGTCGACATATCGAGCGAAGTCCAGTTCCGTGGCCACTTGGAGGGTAAGGCTAAATTAGCCTCTAAGAAGCTTGGTGTGCTCAATAGATCGAGACGGTATTTCAGTCCAGCGCACCGCCTACAGCTTTACAAGGCGCAGGTTCGGCCTCATATGGTATACTGATCTCATCTTTGGGCAGGGGCGCCCCAATACCAGCTTCTCCCACTGAACCGCATCCAGCGGAGAGCGACTCGAATCGTCGACTGCCAGGAAATTTCTAATCGGCTTGATACCTTGGCGCTGTGTAGAGATGTCGCCTCACTATGCATCTTCTGTGGCATATATTACGGGGAATGCTCCGAGGAATTGTTCGGTCTCATACCTGCCGCCTCTTTCCGCCATCATTCCACGCGACAAAAATCCATGCTCATCACTTACATGGTTGGCAGTCCACAACTGTGCGCTTTCCTCGCAGTTTCCTGAATCGTTCCAAAGTTTGACTGTAAAACTTTGGAATGAATTGTCGCCATTGGTATCCGGACCGATACGACCTTCAAACTTTCAAGAAAAGAGCGTATTCCTACCTTAAAGTCCGGCAACGCACTTGTAACTCCTCTGGGGTTGCGGGTGTCCATGGGCGACGGTAATCACTTACCATCAGGTGATACGTTTGCTCGTTTGCCCCCTACCCCAAAAAAAAAACTTTGTACTAATCTAAGGAACAAAATTGTTCCAAAACAAAACATCGTTAACAAAATTGTTAACGATGTAAAGCAGAAGTAAGAGCACGCGCGCGAGCATAAACGCGAACATACTACACATTTCTGGTAAAAGCTATTAAATAAAACTCAATAAATAAAAAGGTGTTTTTTTAAACGTCCGCGACACCCTGGGATGTCACTCGCGCGTTGCCGACCCTGTAAAAACTTCTTCACGTCTTTTTGAAGAACCCCATGGTGTAGTTTTTATGGAAAACCTCAGACGGGAACTCATTCCATAATCTGCCCCCCTAGACAAATGCCACACGCTAACTTTTCCGCAGTCGTTACGCAGAAAAAATGTATGGAAATGACATTAGCTTACGACAACCACACGCTATTTTTTCCGCAGCGAATGTCATCTCCATACATTTTTTCTAAGGAACGACTGCGGAATAGTTAGCTTGTGGCATTTGTCTAGGGCCTCTGATATTTATGTGGGAGAAAATACTTTGTATGCTGTCAGGTTTTTAAAATTTTTAATTATATTATTATAAAGCGTTCGAGTCGCCGTTGGCTACTACATAACGTGCAATTGCAGATTTCTATTTCTGAAGTTGTCAATACATTATCTACCTTGTGTTGGAAATAAATAATCCATCTAACTAATATTATAAATGCAAGAGTGAGTTTGTTTGTTACGCTTTCACGACTAAACCACTAGACCGATTTTTAAAATTCTTTCACCAATAGAAACCTACATTATCAACAAGCAACATAGGCTATTTTTTTCTTAATTACGAGTAGAGGTCTCTATGACATCAACGAGAACGAAGCCACGGGTGGAAGCTAGTGAATAAAATAAATATTAAAATTATAAAATATCACAAAATGAAAGTGGCTGTTCGAGTTCCGGAGATATTTGTTTACAAAAAGAAGCACTCGCTGTGATTTGAAACCTTTTCACGGTTTGAGGGATTTGAATGTTCTGTGTGTAAGTGGAACCTTTGAGGCCACGGAAGCGACAAAGGCCCTCCATACCTACACAATATCCAACTACTGAACAGCTTGGGATCACACGACATTCCTTTCGTCGTTTGACGAACAAATTCACAAGGCAATCAAATATTCAACTTTTTATTACTATTTTCTGTTAATTAAGTATGGATTTAGTACATAAAATTTAAAAAAATGTGTGTTTAATAACTTAATTGATAGCAATTGTTTTTTTTTCCTTTCCTAATCATATACGTATGATTAGAGATATGAAAGTGATGAAAAATTGTGAACTAATGTTCAATTTGTATTCAAAAATTTTAAATTTAGTAAAACTTCTTCCAACAATTAAAGTACATATATATCACTCGGTTAATTACCTAAATAAGTTATAGTCTATTCAAGATAAGAAGGTTTTGACGACAGGTCCAAGTTTTCCGTTTGATGCATACTAGTTTCCGTGATTAAAAATATTGTTTTTTTAAAAAAAAATTACAAAAAATAGAACCGACTTCAAAAACACTGATAACTTAAAAATAATATAAGAATAGGTACAGACACATCACACTTCTATATTGAAGTCGGCGCCACACGATGATCTCCTAGAAAGTGTTAAAATTTGTCAAAAAACTTTAGTGAAAAAACCCTAATTTAATACGTATTAAATTAGTGTTTTCCTCGATTTTCTATGGGATCCCATCATCAGATCCTGACTTTGTGACCATAGGACCACCCTTGCAGTATACTCTATCAAATACAAAATAAATTTTGGAAATCGGTTTAAAAATGACGGAGTTATGAGGTAACAAATATAAAAAAAATACAACCGAATTGATAACCTCCTTTTTTGAAGTCGGTTAAAAATATAACATCTCCCTCGGTATTTTTATCAGCAATTGAAAAAATATTTGTTTAATTAAGTATATATTTGAATCGTGAATCGGAACTTATACTTACTTTACACAAATATCTGTCACCGAAATCTTCATAACTTAATTGGACTTTTTAACCGACTTCAAAAAAGGAGGAGGTTATCAATTCGGTGGTATTTTTTTTTATGTTTGTTACCTCATAACTCCGTCATTTTTAAACCGATTTCCAAAATTATTTTTGTATTCGATAGAGTATACTGCAAGGGTGGTCCGATGGTCACCAAAGTCAGGATCTGATGATGGGATCCCATAGAAAATCCAGGAAAACACACACAGGGTTTCTTTCGCTAAAAAGGTTTATTAAAAAGTTAAAAATAAAAAAAAAATACAAAAAATAAAACCGACTTCAAAAACACTGAAAACTTAAAAATAATATAAGAATAGGTACAGACAACATCACACTTCTATATTGAAGTCGGTGACAAATTTTAACACTTTCTAGGAGATCATCGTTTGGCGCCGACTTCAATATAGAAGTGTGATGTTGTCTGTACCTATTCTTATATTATTTTTAAGTTTTCAGTGTTTTTGAAGTCGGTTTTATTTTTTGTAAAAAAATTTTTTATAATAGAAGTTAATTATTTGGTGATTTGCGTAGGTACCTAAGTATAAAAAAGACATTTCGGGAAACGCCAAATGGTACCTATTTTTTGCCGTATTTGACATTGTGCATCGAAAAGAAGTCTAATAACTATACAAATTAAAAATATTAATTGAAAAATATACAAGGCTACTTTTCAAGAAGGAGTCAAATTAGCTGTTCCATACAGATGTTCAACATGCACTGAACCTTAATCTATTGAGCAGCTCATGTTTTTTCGCAATTTCAAGATTGGTCCCATAGTAAGAGTTGTTCACATTGTTTGTCTGAACAATCACACATAACGTCGCTTGCCTTTCTAAAGCACCGATTACACTTCACGATCCATCGGGAGTTAGGGCCCTAGCTAGTGTGGTCTAATCGCTGTTAGGGAGTTAGGGTCCCGATATCGTGCGATCGTGGTTGCCCGATCGCCCTAACTCCCTAGTTAGGGAGATGTAATCGCTGTTAGGGCGCTCAGTCGCCGCACAGCGCTCGATGTGAGCGGATAGTTGCTGTGTATCGGAAGCGAAATTGGCCTCGCGTGCCAAGAAAATGTCGTCCAAAAATGAAAAATCTGGTTTAATGAATGTTCTGGACATGTATAAAGCTATACCAAATTTATTTCTCGTCGCTAAAAATTTTAGCGTCACTGCTAATCGTTGTTTAGCACCTACACTTTCTCTAAATAATGTGTCATGTTTCTGAATATAATTATTATTATACTGGTGTCGATTCTGAAGCACAACTTACTAAACTAAACTAATTTCACAGCACTAAAAATAAAGCCGTCACTTTTAATCCTTTAAAGAAAAACAGAGATGGCAATAGTTTTAATCCTGTCAAATTAGTTTAGTTTAATAAGTTGTGCTTCAGAATCGACACCATTGTCACTTAATTTAAAATATGTTCAAATTGTGCAGAATTTATTTTTAAACAATTTTTGAAATCTTCTGGCTCTAATGAATATAAAATGTTCATATTGCATAGTTTATTTTATTTTAATTATTTTTTATTTATTTACATCGCCTCAAATTTTTTATCTATCTATCGCATTACACAAAAACATGAGACTCATAAGTATAGGTCAGGATTGGTCTATGCATCTTCGACTTTAAATCTGTATGGCAGGGATCCTGGTGTAGAGCGTTATTTTTTCATAAATTTGTTATTTTTTTCATGTTTTTTTGTTCATTTTAATAATTTGTTATTTTATTATTATTTTTTATGAATTACTTGTTTTTTATTTATAATTTTGTTTTCAGAAGAAAAAGAGTTATGTTAAGAATAAAAAAGCGATTTTTAATAGAATAATTTTCAGTTAAATGCCTACCATACAAAAAAAAGTGTCACTTGCATCGTAGTTTTATAAAAGCACACAGTGATTCTCTTTTTATTTTATTTTTTCACATTTACACCCGCAGTTGCGACAAGGGTGATACCATTTTTTTCATATTTGGAGAGTGCAGGAACCATCCTTCCAACACCACGTTCGGTTGCCTACTGAGTTAGGGAGGCGATCTAGTGCAGTGTGATCAGAACGCTCTAACTGCCCTAGCTCCCGATGCGACGCCCTAACACCCGATGGATCGTGAAGTCTAATCGCTGCTTAAGTGAGACGTATCTGATACATTTGGCAAAAATGACCGTTTGATTGATCACATCCTTACCTTCTTTTTTTTTCAATCGAATGGATCTATCTATGGATCTAAACCTACGCGTGCACTCGATATATTCTCGTAATCTAGCAAATGAAATGTACGTAGAAAATATGGTAAATAATGCGGTAATCATTATCTAATTTCTCTCGACATTGACCGATTTCACACCACCCGAACAAACAAAGGTTATCGTTTATGCGCCTTATTCACAGACTAGCTGTGCCCGCGAACTTCTTTTCGACATACACTATTCAACACAAAAATAATTTTTCAATTTGAATCAGTAGTTCCTGAGATTAGCGCATTCAACCAAACAAACAAACTCTTCAGCTTTATAATATAAGTATAGATTACAGATTGATTTATCTAAGGTCAAGGTATAGGTAAGGCAAAGGAATCACACCCATACCACCACGACCAATTACACAATTTATACAATTGTTACTGTAATCATAAAGATGTAAGGGCGGACTTAGGTATCGCTTCTCACAGTCACCATTATGAATCTTACGAAGTTCCACAATATACAAAAAGTGTTCTAAGCGAAAGTTATGTTTGGTTGGAAAAGACAGAAGGATGAATTAACGATAGACAAAAATGTAAACGCTTTTAGAAGTCCACTTGTATGAAAAAAGTCTAATTATGAACTACCATTTTAAGTATCACTTGTTAAATGTCTTTGTTTAGGACATTGTATGCCCCAGTAACGGACAGCAAAGGAAAAATTATAATTTTGTTGGGAATCCTTCATACATACACTTCAGTCATTTGTTGAAGCACGGACAAGCGTAGGCATCGTAATATCACTCAAAATGATACATTTTGAGGTTATAATCGTAAAGTAAACTATGTTACATTTGCGCTAAATAACTATATCATTTGGGACTATATTATTTGAATACGTTGCT
Organism: Schoenobius gigantellus; assembly: GCA_963935595.1. Taxonomy (NCBI): domain Eukaryota; kingdom Metazoa; phylum Arthropoda; class Insecta; order Lepidoptera; family Crambidae; genus Schoenobius; species Schoenobius gigantellus. Next base: position 21,133,576 of record OZ012553.1, on the reverse strand, counting down.
TTGATCATGAGTTTGAAGCTTCATGAAGAATAAAAAATATTTAGGAAATGCACATTAATCAAAAATTTGGAAAAAAGCTAAATAGGCTTACCAGACGGGGTGCCTTCCATTGTTGTATACAGCGAAGAATCTGCTCATTTTCCAATACCATGGAACCACCAGCAGAATCACAATTAACACAAACACCTTCCATTTCGTATTGAGGTTATCAAGATCCGTTGTTTAATGCCAAGTTATTGTTCGAGCAGATCACAAAGCCAAAAAATCAAAGCCGGGATACGTATGTTATAAAAAGAAATCAGAATCCGTAAGAATAGCCAAGTATTTATAAGCAATCCAAAAATAGACAAAATTAAAAACGCACTACACAAACACGAGATCAAGTAAGCGAGTGAGTAAAAAAAACAATTAGTTAGAGATGTCACTCACTTCAGATTATGTAGAATCGATACGGTTAATTGAACTACAAAATCGAAAATCGATTTTTTTCAATATTGAAACACCAACTATTATTATGCTTTATTATATATTGTGATACATCCAACATGTATTTTAATAACAAATACATACACATTATAACATAAATATGACATAATTTGATAAAATAGGAACGAAATTATATTACAATTGAAAAATCGATTGATTTAAATACGAGTACTTAGAACATCTCTAGCTGTTTTCTTGCATTTGACGTCCAACGCTCGGTGCTTTCTGCCACAGAATACGGCGGAATGAGTGAGCTCACTCTTTTCAACGTTGACACATTTTCGAGCGCCTTATGTATCTAACGATTTAAATCTTTGGTTTAATTTAATTTTGTCTATGCAAAAATTGCACAATGATCAAAGATACTTGCAAATGTTACTTACAAAAATAACGTTTCCATTGATGTTGCGAAATTAATTGACAAAGAGCGTAGTAATTACGATTTTAGTTGTGAATTATGTGTGAAAACAACAGTGACACCAAAGTGTTTTTGCGAAATTAGTGTTTGTTAAAATTTAAGAAAAACGGTGTTACAAAAGGAATATACATACATAGACTGATGAACACATTACCCTTTGCGATGTGCAGTCGGGTAAACAGGACTTTTTTTTTATGGAGGGAAGATACATTTACGGTATTCAACAAGGGACTTCAGCTGACTAGGCCACCCCAAGGATATGCCGGACTCGGGTAGAAGACCCAATACCGGCTAAAACCCTCCAGATACTTCTACCTCCGTAGAGACACAATCGGGATCGGCGTTAGCCATTCCCCGATTGTGCCCCCTGGAGGGTTGCCTCGCGCACGCGCCAGGACTTACCTCTACGGGGGGGTCGACAAGTATCTTGAGAAATTCGACCTCCCAGGCGGCCAAGCTAGGGGTGAAAAGTGTCTCTCGACCGGTAGTCAGCCGGCCGAGCCGTTTCAGTCCCCAGCTTGCTAGGGGAGCTGGTGGCGCGCGTCCAGGAACGCACGCCTTCTCATCCCCAACCGCCTGCGCCGGAGCGGTGCGGCGAGAGGGTCATCCTCTCGCGCCCGCTCCGCAGCCTCCTTCTGCGAGATAACATCCTCACAGAAGGAGGCGACAGCCTCCCACGCCGCCGTGGGAAATTCTAATTTCCTTTGATCGTCTCTCCTTTCTTGAGGAACAATTACGCTCGTCAAACGGTTGGTGTTGTGTACGAGATTTATTTAGTTTGTTTGAAAAAAAAAGTAGGTTTGTTAGCCCTTTTTTTCCGAGGGGAAATGCGCAACCGCACCGTACCCGCGGTTGGCTAGACGGCGGGCGTGTGTGGGGCTGGCCCGGCAGAGTGCCAGGCCGACCTACTAAAACCCCTCGGTGTTCTCCCTGCCCTTATGGGCGCGCATGGTAAGGTCCACACTGCGACTACCACTACCAGCGCGCCCGGGCAAGCCCGACCAAGATGGTCGGGCTATCGCCAAGGGGGGATTGCCCGAGAACACCAGGGCAATCCCCAGACGGAGGGCCTTACGGCGGCGTGCACGCAGGCCTCCACGGCAGGGTCATTAGACGGGCATTGCTTGAGCGAATGCCCGCCTTCGCCTGCCTGTCCATCTACGGCGGATGGGAGCGGCTTGAGAATTATTCTCCCGCTCCCTCTCCGTGGCCTCCTTCTGCAAGATGACGTCTTCGCAAAAAGAGGCCACAGCCCCCCATTCCGGCTCGCCGCGGAACATGGCCCCGACCATGCTCGGCAGCGAGAGGTCTCCGCCTCCCAGCGCAGCGTTGGGTTCATTGCGCTGGCGTCGCCAGGCCGGGTACCAACAGGGTGTGCTCGGTAGTGTCGTCGGGAGCGTCGCAGTTTCCTCCCAACGCGCGACCCGGTGCAGGTAGTGACCAAAACAACCATGTCTGGTCAGTACCTGTACCATACGGAATGAGAGACTGCCCTGCCGGCGCCCTACCCACTCCTCCAACACCGGACGTATTGCTTCTATCGTCCGGTGGCCGGCAGCTGGGAAGGCGAGTGCCTCGCCCCATCGACGCAGAGCCTCCCTCTGCGCCTGGGTACGAACCCGCTCCACTTCCTCAGGAGCGGATCGTCCCCCCCGTTCTCTTACAGCAACCCGATGTCGATACACCTCCGCATGGACGCGTGCATCGACATCCCACGGCATTTGGCCCGCAAGAACGCAGGCCGCGCCGTGGCTGACCGTGCGATAAGCTCGCACGGCCCGGGCTGCTATGATCCTCTGCGGACGTCGCAAGAGGGCCACCGTTCGGGAGGAGAGGCACTCCGCCCATACCGGGGCTCCGTAGAGTGCCATCGAACGTATCACCCCGTGATACAGTCGACGGCACGCCGATCCTGGTCCTCCCACGTTAGGGAGGACCCGTCCGAGTGCGGCTGCGGCAGCACACAGGTTTGTTAACCCTAGTATTTTTCCTACAGAATCTCTACTTCTGATGGATACCTACCCTTAAATGTTATTGGGGTGTTCAGTTACACTCTGTATATTATGTCCCCACCGAGGAGCTCGAGGCTACCTTAAGTGAGCGTGTTTAGGTCTTAGTCAACCACGGTGGCTATGTGCGGATTGGTCGACTTCACACAGATCTTTAAACTTCTTTGCAGATGTATGCAGGTTGCCTCACGATGTTTATTTCCTTCACTGTAGGAGCGTCGGACAAATAAATGTATATCTGAAATTCGAAAACGAAAAACACATTGGTAGCTGTCAAATAGAACAATTGGCTAGATGACAAAAAATTTTTTTTTGCTTTAATAGAAGCTCATTCATATAATAAACAGAAAGAAAAAATCGGTTTTTGAATAACTATAAAAACAACCAAGATATATGGTATTAAAGATTTTTCTCCATCTCTTTCTAGCAAAACGGCATTTTACAGGGAGTTTATATGGCCGTGCTCAACGATGACGTCACGGTTGATGTCGGATCTCTCTGTCTAATCGCTTCAAAATTAACAGCTTAAAATGCTTGTATCTTATGTATTTCTAAGCCGATTTTAATTCTAATTTCACATGATTGCATATTTTTCTACGCTTTTTTAATATTTTATGTCGAGATGTGAAAATTAGAATTCAGTCATCATCCCAATTGCATAAGATGAATTGCATACCGTTCATAACACGAATTGCCAACATCTTGACCATTGATAATTATGACTACCATAATGATTCATATTATATGACTATACTATAACGATTCTGCCAATGCAGCCTTTTTAGGTCTACAGGCCTCCTAATATGAGCCAGAAGTCTCTACAACTAGAGTCAAGCTCTAGTGGTTGAGACTTCTGGTTCATATTTTATATACGTACATATATACAAGCTAATTATTCACACATTTCAAATATCACATTTATTATACTATAATAGAATATTATATTCTAATTGAAGACCCTATTAATATTATAAATGACGTCAATTATAATTATTATCCTCAATACCTGACTATAGTGTCATTAATGTTTAGCTTGCGGTAATAACTTCAGTAATTGTACTATTATACATGCTTATAATTATAAAATAAAAGCATTGAGCTTAATTATGAAAATCGTGTTTTAAACATCACAGCTTTACCTTATACTCCTGCAGTGCGGGTGTTTTTTGAAGTTAATCATAATATCGTGGATTCGCAACCGCTTAATAGGCTTTTTGGAACGTTACCAGATTGTGAAAAACTTGTGTGATTATTCTAGATATAAGTTCGGTAAGGCACGAAATTTGTACGCTATGGAATTTTGCATTTTTATAATATGGTTTTATTGCGCATGTTTTGTAATTGGATTCGGTGTAGCCAATTTCGAGACTCACGCAGCTGTTTAGAATTCTAATTGAATTCATATTCAAGTGGTTTTCATTTGTGGAACACATTTTCGAAGATTAAATTATCTTAGATATCAGTTTCTTCTGTTATATATTTAGATTAAAAGCAGCTATATAAATACCTTAGGTAAAATTTATAACTAACTTGATCAACCTAAAAATGATGACGTCCGTAGAAGAACTACGGCGACTGTCACAGCGCAAAGAATTGCGAACCTTAAGCGCTGTTAAGCTGAAATTAGACGGTTCATCAAAAGTGATTAATTTCTGCGATGAATAGTGAACGATGAACAGTGAATTACGTTGTTTGCGGACGGTTCACTTTTGATGAAAGCTATTATTTCATTCCTCGTGGAATTCCCGCGAGAACACAACGCCCATGGCGAGACGCGGCAGTATGAGAAATGAACCACAAAATGAACTATGAATGAGCTTGTTGTTCATTGCCGATGAACGATGAAAGATGCTAGTGAATAAAATCGGAAGCCGGAAGCTTTCATCGCGAAGGCACATTCCGGTGAACGCCAATTAAGACATTTCATTTTCAGTCATTCATCGATGAAGCATCGAAAATGAAAGCAAAAATGAAAACAAAAATGAACGTCTAACGTCTAAAGCCGAAATTAGACATTACGGCTTTATGCACTAGCGGTTAGATGTCTATCTAGGCTGTTCATTTAAGCGGCCAGCTGCCTGACGCGATTGGAATAGCGGCTGACCGACAAGGTAGTCAACCGCGATAAAACTGCATAAAGCAGGTAGCTTGTGTTATTTACTATTATTAGTTACTCCCGAAAATGAAAAAAATAACGAAAAACTAACTAAACCGCCCGTGAACCGCTAGTGCGTATAAACAAGATGGCGGCCAGACGCAAAGTGGGCCGCGGTTCTCTATTCAACCGCCGCGGTGGAAAATTTATGGCGGTTAAGTCTGTACGATCACAGGTAGTGTTGTCCAAAATCGGTGGTGGTCTTGCAGTCTTGCGAGACTCTTGCTGTAAGACCGAGACCAAGATTAGCCTAATTGGGATGATGACTGAACTCTAATTTTCACGTCTCGTCATAAAATATTAAAATACCGTAGAAAAAGATGCAATCATATGAAATAAGAATTAAAATCGGCATAGAAATATATTAGATACAAGCAATTTAAGCTGTTCATTTGGAAGCGATTAGACAGAGAGATCCGACATCAACCGTGACGCCATTGTTGAGTACGGCCAAATAAACTCCATGTAAATTGCCGTTTTGCTAAAAAGAGACGGAGAAAAATCTTTAATACCTTATATCTTGGTTGTTTTTATAGTTATTCGAAAATCGATTTTTTCTTTCTGTTTATTATATAAATGAGCTTCTATTAAAGCAATATCTTTTTTTCATTCATCTAGCCTATTGTAACAGGACCAAGACTAAGACTGATCCATGCAAGATTTCAGCAAGAGTCTTGCTCAAATATTGCATGGGTCAGTCTTGGTGTTGGTCTAGGACTCCGTATTAAAGCAAGAGTCTCGCAAGACTGCAAGACCAAGACCGATTTTGGGCAACACTAATCACAAGCGGCTGTATATTAAACTAGCTGTGCCAGCGAACTACGTTTCGCCGTATATTTTTTACCCGTTTTTGCAACATTTGTAATTGATGCTCAGCTCATATTAGTCGTAGCGTGATGTATAGCCTAAAATCTTCGTCGATAAATGGACTATCCAACACAAAAATAATTTTTCAATTTGAATCAGTAGTTCCTGAGATTAACGCGTTCAAGCAAACAAACAAACAAACTCTTCACCTTTATAATATTAGTATAGATTGGCACAGCGGCTAGCCGCGCTGTTTGCCGTCCCCGCGGTTAACCGCTAGTGCGTAAGAGCCCTAATTGGCAGTGGGGTGGACACATTCCCTGCAGAACTGATGCCTGTTACGACGGAAAGGTCCTACAAGTGGTGGCCGCGTACTGGGAGACGCAGCGTTGGTAGGCCTTCCACAAGGTGGACCGAAGATATGGGGAAGCCGCTCTGGATGCGAGAAGCGCAGAAATGATTGGTTTGAAGATCCTTGGGGCAGGCCTATACGTCCAAATTGTCCAACAGTGGACGTCTCTTGGCTGAAATCATGATAAAACTAACTATAAATAAACTTTGTTTACAATATAACAGGGGGATGAAACTAGTTTAAGTAGCTTCGCGGTGTTAAATAATATTATTTCAACGAGAAAGAAGCTAACATTTATAAAATTCTTCGCAAAGAAACGCGCAAGTTTATTCTCTTTGGGTGGCTCTGCCTTGTTGTTGCGAGCCGGAGCTTTTTCTCCCCAACTTAATAAATGCAAGAAGAATTTAATAAAAGCATTATGTTATTTTGTGTACACTTCTTTCTTTTTTTCCCGTAATAAAGTTAAAGCAGATGTTTATTTGTTGACGGTGAATAGTATAATTATGTGCATTATGTATTTTACTATCAAGCTATCAACATACCTAATTGGTTGCTTGTGCTTTTTTATCTCTTTGATATCATGAAAAAAATTAGTATCTTCCAAGTGGATATTCTCGTATCTTTTCAAGCTTTTTTTATATATAATTTTGCATATTGGGTCTTGATTATTTTTATTTATACAGTGTAAGTGTAAACCCTTTTAGGGGTATATTCAGAATCGATATACGATCGTTTTGATGTAAGTAATTTTTTAAAACTCTTCAATAAAAAAGAATTAAACTAAATATTGTTACGCCGATGGTATAAGAAACTTCCGGCGTGGTTTTCTTGGCCTTAGAAGCGTTTTCAGCAGCCTATCACATACTAGAATAACGAAACTTTATCTAAGTTGTCGTTATTTTCAGGCGACTGAAACATGTTTTCAGTCCGTTTCAGGCTACCCGCTATCAAATCGTACCATAATTTGAAAACCCGTTTTAAGGACCACTTATGGACCTTAGAAGCACAGTTCGTCCCTACTATTATAAGCGCGTGGGCGAATGCGGACGAACAGTTCTTCTCAAGAGAGGAAACCGAGCGTATGATCCCCCATTATGTTTGACTGCTGTTATAGCTCGCAATTATCCGTACAAACGTTCATTATGTCTATGTCTATTTTCAGCTTCGATCAATTTTTATAGTAGACACCAGGAAAATGCATTTATCTTTAATGCAAATTTCTAAAATTGATGATATGTAATTTTTACCAGTCAACCCATTGGGTATAATGGAGAGGTGCTTTCTGTAATCACGTGAAAGTATGACTACAAGGTAACTGAATTGGTTAGGTTTGATCAGATTCGGTATAAACGTTACAGCGGCGTAGCTTACCCTTGATGGGCCCTGTATCAAACTTATCAATCAACCCTTTTTCCTAACTTCGGCGAAGCTCTAATGGAAGATAAAATTTTACACAATGAAACAAGAGCACCCGTCTATACATCTATACAAATAAATAAAATTGTCTGTTTTTAATGTCAAAATAACAAGTTTTACTAAATGGGTATGAATGTATATCGGGTACCAATAACAAAAACACAATTTAATTTTTTTTTGTCTGTCGGTCTAAATTTAATTTTTTTTGTCTGTTTGTTCCCGCTAATCTCCGGAACGGCTGGACCGATTTTGACGGCACTTTCACTAATAGATAGCTAATTTATAAGGTATAATATAGGCTATTTTTCATTAAGATCGGTCCAGTCGTTACTATTCCACACGGACGAAGTCGCGGGCACAGCTAGTATTGAATAAAATAAAAACATTGATTAAATATTACTTATTAGTTATATAGTTGTTCCTAGGAGCTAGTTTGCAAAACAATTGAAATTAAATTAACATTTTTCTCGCCTTTTTGCGGAAAATTTAATTCATATCAGAAGACGATTTCAGTTGATGGAGATTTTCGGGATAAAATTTTATAGCTGTTTTTGTCCCATAAAGGTTCTTAGATAAAGATTAGCATTTTTACGAGCTTTATTCGCAGTATACCAGATTCTCAAAACACCAGATTCTCAAAATATCAGATTCTCAAAATAGAAGATTTTGGACAGTCGAAATCAAATATTATTATCATTTATTTTATTTTAGAAATAATTATAGACTATTTATTAACAATGTCATTGAACAACTTCATTTTTTAACCGACGATGTTCTCAATTCAATGCGTATGTTTTTTTTAACCGACTTAAAAAAAAAAGAGGTTTCATGCTAGCCATGCAGTAAACAAACGCGATATTAGCTCCTCGACCGTCAACGATTTAACTTAGCTATTCAAACATATTTTTCAAATGTGTATAATATGTTTTTTTTTCTTAAAAATTTTGCGTACGTCCACTGAGTTTGAGTAATATTTTGGACAACATTTTACGAATTTTTGCTTACAAGGGTTCGGGGCCCCTGCAGCTAGGGGGCCCCGTATCATTGATACGGCTAATACGGCGGTAGCTACGCCCGTGAAACGTTAATTAACAGCTAGAAGAACTATAGGTAAGATAGAGAGGTTCTTCGAAATAGCCGTTGCGTTATAAACGATGATGTCATCGCTCTAGATGGGCAAGGGAGGTCTTCTAAAAAATACTTACTAAAATAACTTAAAAAGTATGCTTTGAACTTTTGGTGAATACTTATCGGATAACTTATAAATATGCCTCGATTTATTGGTATTAAGATTTTTTGGTATTAGGCCTCGATTTAACATTGCAAAAAAATGTAAAATCGGTTTTACATTTTTTATGGTACATTTTTTTCTGTGTATGTTAGGCGATACACATCGAATTGCGAAACAGTCCACCTAGTTTCACCAATGTAACTAAGATTGTATGTAACTACTGGGAACAGAGCTTAATTTTCCGCATCCATCTAGTATTTTAATAAAACGCAGTGTCAATATCATGATCATTTACCTTATAATACCAAATAACGGTTATTCAACTTCTTTCACGGAATAAAACCAATTTTTTCTTCGTTATTATTTTTTCCGAGAAAAATATACAGTAAATAAGAGTGCTATAAATATTGCCAGTGTCTTTGATTTCGCAAGTTAAGCTCAGAGCTTTTACTGCAGGAGTCCGTGGGCGAACGGGTCAAACACGCCATTTTAAAAGTCACTTTGTAAATAGTTTATGTATAGATGTTATAGCCTGGTAGATGTAAAAGGAAAAGAAATTAAAATCATCTCAAAATTATTTCAATAAAAACACATCAACTTGCTTTTATTTCCATATTTTCTAATGGCTACGAAAAATTATTCTCTTAGTAACTTAGTTATGAACTAACTTTACTGGTTTATGTACTTCTTTTAATGTGCTAATTATTTTAAAATGTATACTGTTTGTTTCCCTACAATAAATAAATAAAAAATCAATCAGAGTGGAATCGTGGATTCCAAATCAACCTTAAAACGCCATGTTACGTTCGGCCAATAAAATGTACAGTAATGTGATAACGAAGCATTTTGATTGATTTACCGCAACTATTGTCTTTTGTTTTGATTTTTTAGTGAGTAGGTACCTACCTACCACCAATTCAGGGATAAATGAAAAAGATTTGACAAATCTATACATCTATACTCTCTATACATACGTACATACAAATAAATAAAATTGAAGTGTCTGTTTGTAATGTCAAAATAACATTTTTTTACTAAATGGGTATGTATATCGGGTACCAATAACAAAAACACAATTTAAAATTTTTTTGTCTGTCTGTTTGTTCCCGCTAATCTCCGGAACGGCTGGACCGATTTTGATGGGACTTTCACTAATAGATTGCTAATTATACAAGGTATAACATAGGCTACTTTTTATCAAGATCTTAAAAAAAATCCTAAAAATCAGAATACTGCCATTCCACGCGTACGAAGTCGCGGGCTCAGCTAGTCACAGAATAAACGAATAAAAGCACCATTTTAAAATCTGATTTTAATTGACAATAAATAATTGTAGGTGTTATAATAACTTATTATAATTACTTACTAGGTACACCTTTCTTATTATATCATTGCAGAATAATATTATAGATAGAGAGAAAATCTATCTATTTATCATAAGAGCATATTTATAGCTATAAAAGGAGCAATTTAGGTTAAACACCTTATTCGAACAGCGTAAATAGGCAGACAATAACAAAACAATGTCATCAAATATTGAAGTTTTCAAATATAATCGTACCATAACAAGTAGTGATTACTTATTATTCAACTTCAAATAGTTTTTTTTTAAAAAACGATATAAGGAATTATATCTTTTTATCTTTATTTATTTAGGAATTTTTATCTTGAAGATATGACAATCCTATCGTTTCTGATTCTAGAAATAAGTTACACTTCATAGAAACGAACGATCGATCGATCGATCTATTTTTTAACAGCTATGTAGGTACACACAGCAACACGCCAGACTTTACATATTGACCTTCAGACAGCTCTTATGTCACTTGTAATAGCGACGACTTTCGTAATGCAAATGTAAAGAATGACGTGTTGCTGTACTTACGTCTCAAACCTATCTGACCTATCAAATATGCAAAAGCATAGGTTGAAAATTCGCAAAACTCATAACAATTAATGCCATTTGCATTAGAAAGTTATCCAATAAGTATTCGCTTACCAAAAGACAAATAACACAAAAGTACGCTTGGCCAAAAGTCCGCATGTTTTTAAATATGACCTCTTCTTAGAAAGAGAGAAAATCAAAAGAACAAAAAAATAATAATAATAACCACCGGTAGCTTGCTCCGCTGCCAGTAGAACCCTACATTTAAGTTTCTTATAATATTTGTGTTTTTATATGTATGTATTGTAAAAAACTTAAATTTAAGATACTTTTTGAAATAAATGTATAATAATAAATTAATTTTAATAATATTTATTGTCGTACCTAATTATGACATCGAATGGAATTAACAAAATTTCAAAGACGAAGTGAGACTGACGAACATTATTGTGCAATTTCTTGGGTGTTGTTGTAGTTCAACTAGAGCTAATCTTAGTGATAAAGGAAATTGCTCTGCGTTCATACATTGTTCGCCCCAATACCAATAGAAGTGTGAAAATGCTTTTCGTATAATTAGACATTAGTAAATACTGTACGTCCACATCAATTACTACGGACAAGCTTCGTAATCGAATTTCATATCAAAATGAATCAGATTTTGAGGTTAGTTGAAGTAACATTTTATTCCGTTAGAGCAATACACATAGTCCATACCTATATAATAATTAAAATAATAATTATTGCAATCATCAAAGAACATTATTATAGCCACGTAGTAAAGAACAAGAAATCTCGAAATTATAAAGCAAGTCAAAAACACAACGAACTAACAAGCGACAGCGCGTGAGTAGTCAATTGACGTATGTTTTAATTTAATTTTCGTTGTAAATTGTGAAACAAATTACGATAAACATAATTCATACAAATAAATAAATGTTCATACCTACATAAAATCAACTCAATTCTATTCAGTCAAGCAAGGTAACAATAACCATTCGTTTATTTTACTTCATTTGGTTTTGTTTCTGAAAGTACTTTTATATATTTTTGATTTGTCCGTCTAATACATATATTTCTTATCAGTGTTTTAAAATGTGTATATAATTATGACGTAAATCAAATCTTTGTTGGTCATGGGGCGATTTTCCACATTGTCCTTTAAGTCTTTATCACAAAGATCGTCTATAGCCGAGGAACCCTGGTTATAAAATAATTACTCCCACTTGCGGCCTTAATAACATTTTGGGATTCAACGTTTTGCAAATTTAACATTTTGCGAATTCAACATTTTGCAAATTCAACATTGTAGTCCAGAAGGTGTAACACCGTTTTTTCTTAAAATTTCATAAAACACTAATTTTGCAAAAACACTTTGCTTTCACTGTAGTTTTAACACAATAGTCACAACTAAAATCGTAATTACAATAACTTTGTCAATGAATTTCACAATGTCAATGTCAAGTGTCAACGTCAACGTCGTTTCACGTCACGTCAGTGACATTTGCAATTATCTTTGGTCATTATTCACTTTTTGCATAAACAAAATAAATCTCGCGTTTATCCTGGCCTTATTTACAAAGATAGTTTTTTTTCGCCCAAAATCCCGTGCTTCCATTTAGGTGGGTTGATTTTCTCAAAATTCGGAATTTGACATTTAGACCGTTTGTTTCGATCATTTTTGGCTCACCTTTAGATTAACAACCCACGATTTGCACATTCAGATACTTATCATCGGAAAGACTATATTTTTTTAAGTACATTTGTGAAGTTTTACGTTTCGGAAACTTATAGTTTATTTGTAATAATTAAATAAAGTTTGTAATTTTGTATGAAAAATATCGATTAAGTTTCTTCTATCTTGTATTTGATGGCAACGGCCCTTTAGATTTTGCCATTTTTTAGTGAGATGCGTTTCGTTACATTGATCATCGATACTAAACCAATTTGTTTTAAGCAATATAACTAATTAAAATGACAATTATATTAAAAATAATGTTACTTAAATATGTCATTTGCAAAATAATTAGTATTTTAAGAATTTAATTGTCATATTTTTATCATTTGATACTAACAAAACGCAATGAAATGGCGGCCATTTTGATTTCAAGCTGTCAAGTGTCAAAGTCAGAACACGTCAGTCTTAGCCGCGAAGTTTAAATCATCTTTTTGTCTAGAAGACTAAAGAGCAGGGGGACGGGGGGGCGCAGCCCCCCACCAGGGGGGGCTCGGGGGGCGGAGCCCCCCGCCATTAAAAAAGAAAATAGGTGACGAAATTGCCTACTGTAGGTTAGGTTAGGTTTAGAACATGACCATGCGTAGCGGAGCGAGCGAAGCGAGCGCAGCGTCATACTATTCTCTGGGAACCTATACCACTAAAATCATATAATTAATTCTTTAATCTTCCAATTTTTACATCTTCTAATTCTTAAATAGGTTCTAGATGCGGCGCAAACATGAGTTAATACACAACCCAACCTTTTCCCATACATTTTGAGGTTAGGTTTGTGAAAAATTTAAAAATTAATATCTTGAAAACTACGCATTGCCGAGAGGGGGGAGTGGTACAGGGGGGTAGCTCCCCTCCTCCCCTACCCCCCCTCCACCCCCTACCCCCCAAATCGTGGGTTGCTAATCTAAAGCCCTTCCTCATTTTTAGAGACATATCGTAATAAAGTACACTTAATGCTTACAGATCATATAATTATTGAATCTTCAAATAGAATTTGGAAAGCATTCACAATTTGTTTATGGTTAATTTTTCATTACGTTTTGTTTTATTGCATATTGTAGAATTTCGAAAGATCCGTATGTTGACTTGACACATCTTGAAGCAAGTTAAGAGTCTTACGAGTGTTATGAAATGAATTTGGTTTTAGGAGAGGTTCCGTCGCCAATACGGCGCTTAACATTCGGCAAACGGACCTCGGCTCCGTCGCTTCCACATAAACGCAATTCTGTGCGCAAGTGGAGCGTTGGTTTTTAGAACGCGTCTATCGTCTATGTTATGAGTAGTCTGTGAGACATCGACCGAAGTAGTTTGTTATTGATTTGAAGATCATAAAGTTTTTATATATTTATTCCCGCGAAGAAAATCCATAGGTATTTCTCTCGTTTTCCGTGTGAATTTAATTTGAAAATCCACCCTGAATCCTGACAAGTCAGTTCTTTTTGTTTTCAGCTTGAAGAGTAAAGCTAAGGAAAAATACTATATTTACTCGCCGGCACGCGATTCATTAAATTAAATGGATTTATTGTATCAATAAGTGCAAAAAATCAATAAGGTATCTAATTAACTTATTATATTTCATGATTTAAAGCAGATTTTGTTAATTTTATTTTTATTTGTGGGTAAATTGATTATTAAATCAAACATGTTACATTTCCAAAATTCGCCTTTTTCATCCCCTATTTCATTAAAAAAACCTGATAGTAAGCGGCATCTTAGTGGGATTAAGGCATATATTGAGTAACACTTGCGAATTTCCTGTTAAATTCTAAATTTTTACAATATTAAGTTTCACATCCTTCTTTGGCAAATAACTCACAAATTAAGCTGTTTTCTTTTTATTAATAGCAGTGATTATACACAAAATAGGTGCTCTCCCCTCCATATGTCCTTTTTATTCACTAACCAATAAGACAATTTGTCAATTTATTAAAAATTATGTTTTAGAATTCATTTGCTATGTTTATTACATGAAGTTCAAATGTATTGACTGGGATTCCTTCAGAACTCAGTGTTAGACCCACTGACCCTAAGATCATAGGCATATTTAATTATATTTTTAACCTAACACTGTGCTGTGAATCTCCAGGGCAGTTACCGGAGGCCGTAGGGCTCCGCTGCTTGACCTTATAGCTAGAAACCATAACAAACTAACCTAACACAAGGAGGAATTCTGTGGAATTGTACATATATAGAGAGAAAAAAAATAATCTAAGGAATTGGAATATTATATCTCTGACCCGTGATCGCGGAAACTTAGCATCTAGCAGAAGGTACGCTCTACTAACAACCGCTCCGGGGAAGGCTACTAATTTCTTTTATAAAAAAAAGGAAACCTATAACTATTTGTTCGTGTACTTTATTGCCCCTCATTTTGTAGTTTTGTACCCAATTTGCACCTGATTTTTACCTGCCGAGATTGATCAAACAGACCTGAACCATCCTGCCTTGGCTTGTATTAATTAAACATTAAGTTAAGTGCTTTGCATTGAGGGATTTTGTTAACTTCAGTAACATTATGCATAAGTGAATTACAACCATGTACCTACCAGAATAAAGCTTTCCATTTTGTATCGGACTAAAGGAATAAGTTTGTTTTTTTTCCCTTCAACTTTAAGATTTCCCTATATTACTACAATTTAGCAAGAAAAAGCACTACAATTTGCGTCCCTGTTCGGGCGCCAAATTGTAGTGCTTTTTCTTGCTAAATTGTAGTAATATAGGTAATTGTAGTAATATTGTAGATAAAGTTTCAAAATCATGTAAAGCACGGCTGCCTGACATAACTGTGTACACCTGATTATTTATTTTTACCAGTATCGATAGAGAATAAAACTCGTGTTATTAAATTTTACGTCGTCCCTGGAGTTGCTACAGAGTTGTTATTTGGCTTAAATTTCTGGAAGGAATTTAATATTGCGCCAGATATTTTATCATTGTTAGAAGATAGCGGACATTTATATAAAAATAATAATCAGGTGTACACAGTTATGTCAGGCAGCCGTGCTTTACATGATTTTGAAACTTTATCTAAGCTTGAGCGTAGGCTGGTCAATGACGTCATAAAGCAATTTGATGACATTTCCGCAGAAAAGAAAGGCCTAGGTAGGACACACTTAGTGAGTCATAAAATTGATACCGGTGACCACCCACCTATTAAACAACGGTATTATGTAGTCTCACCCGCTAAACTGGCAGAATTAAATAAACACCTAGACCAAATGCTGAAGGATGATGTTGTGGAGCCTAGCGGAAGTGCATGGAACAACCCCGTTACTTTAGCGGTTAAATCAGATGGGTCATCACGTTTCTGCTTGGACAGCCGAAAACTTAACGCCATATCAAAGCATGACGCTTACCCTATGCCTTATATTAGCCATATTCTGGACCAGCTCAAAAACGCTAAGTACTTATCTTCTATTGACCTTAAGTCTTCATATTATCAAGTTCCTTTGGACTCTATTGAGTCCAGAGAGAAAACTGCTTTTACTATTCCCTGCAGAGGCTTGTTTCACTTTAAGGTCATGTGCTTTGGACTTACTGCAGCTCCAGCTACGCAGCAGCGGTTGATGGACCGCCTCTTTGGCCCCGAGTTTGACAATAAGGTGTTCGTATATGTTGATGATTTAATTTTACTTACCCCTGAAGGCCCAACGGCCTTCCAGGATCACCTCCAGCTCCTACGTAGGGTAAAGGAGAGACTTAAACTAGCCAACCTTACTGTCAACATGGGTAAATGCCAGTTCTTCAGGAGACAGCTGAAATTCTTGGGTCATGTGGTTGACGAATATGGTCTGCGCACGGATCCTGACAAAATTAAGGCTATAGTAGACTTTCCTATTCCCACCTGCAGGAAAGACGTCAAACGTTTCTTGGGAACTGCATCTTATTATAGGCGTTTCATAAAAAATTTTAGTCATAGAGCTGGTCCCCTTAATGCTCTTACTTCTACCCGTAAGAGCGCGCCCCCTTTCAAATGGACGACCGAGGCAGACGAGGCGTTCAACGACCTAAAACTCGCACTGTCTACTTCCCCGGTTCTGGTATGTCCTGACTTCTCGAAAGATTTTGCTGTCCACTGTGACGCTTCTGATTTCGGGTTAGGGGGTACCTTAACCCAGGTTGTAGATGGACAAGAACATCCTGTTGCGTACTGTAGCCGTTCACTAACACCCGCTGAACGTAACTATTCCGCTACAGAGCGAGAGGCATTGGCCGTGGTACATGTCGTTGAACACTTCCGGCCTTACCTTGAAGGTGGTCGACAATTTAAAATTATTACCGACCATGCTAGTCTAAAGTGGTTTTTAAACCTTAAGAATCCGACAGGACGACTAGCGCGTTGGGGGTGTAGGCTATCGCCTTATAATTTCATTATTGAGCATCGTAGTGGATCTCAAAACGTCGTACCGGATGCACTATCACGTTCTGTACCAGTGGCAGCCGTAGACGCATTTACTTCCAGCGATGCTTGGTATAACAATATATTAAAACGTTGCACGGATAAGCCGCGCGCGTGTCCCAATTTTCAAATTATTGATGGTAGGCTTTTTAGATTTACAAAAAGCACTAACAAACTCTGTGGTGACTACCAGTGGAAAGAGGTTGTACCAAAGGAGCTTAGGGAGGATATTATGAAAAGTAACCATTCTGAACCAATTGCTGCGCACTTAGGCGTTGCAAAAACTTATAAAAGATTAAAATTACGGTATTTTTGGCCCGGTATGCATAAAGATACCGAGGAATTTATTAAAAATTGTGCCACTTGCAACTCATATAAACATAGCTCACTAGCGCCAGCTGGCTTTATGGGGGAACCCAAGGTCTGCTGTCGACCATTCCAGTGCATCAGCATTGATCTAGTTGGTCCACTGCCGATGTCTCGACAGCAAAACACCTTTTTACTAGTAGTTGTGTGTTGTTTTACAAAATATTGTTTATTATTTCCTATACGGCGTGCAACGGGCAAAGTTATAGCGCAAAGGTTAGAAGACCATGTATTTCTGGTTCATGGAATACCACAGACTGTGATGTCTGATAATGGCTCGCAATTTATAAGTCATGAGGTTCAGGCATTATATGAAAAATACAATATTCCGCAAGTACATTTGGGTCCAGTATATTGTCCACAAGTTAATACGGTGGAACGTTATAACCGCACAATAATCACTGCAGTTTCCTCGTTTGTTGAGAACGATCATAGAACGTGGGATATTAACATACATAAAATACAATTTGCCATGAACACCTCAGTAAATGAGTCTACTTCTTATACTCCTTTCATGCTAGTACACGGTAGGGAAGCTGTCACAGATGGTAGTATTTACCGTGGTTTCGAAGATCTCCAAGAGTTGGTTGTGGTACCACGCGATACTCATGCGTCTAATATTGGCCACCTCGGTGACATTTTCATCAAAGTCCGAGAGTCATTGCGTAAGGCCCATGAAAGGAATATAAAATACTATAACAACAAACGCAGAGATATCTCTTTTAATGTTGGTGATTTTGTGTGGAAGCGGACGTACAAGCAGAGTTCTGCTAATAAATATTTTACTGCTAAACTTGCCCCTAAATATGAACGTTGTAAAATTATACGTAATGTTTCTCGCCTCGTCTATGAGCTCGAAGACGAGAACGGAAAATACATAGGAAAGTGGCACATAAAAGATTTTAAAAATTTAGATACTTCGAGTGACTAAATTACATACCTAGTAACATAATACCTACTTAATTTTAATTTTTATACTCTTATGAAAATAGCCATATTTTTATAAGCATTTAAACTATTTATGCACCGCGGGTGCGGCGGTCACAGAATACCCACCCCGCCATTCTTCCTGGCGTCTCGTAGAACCCGAGTGTAGGATAACGCGCCATATAACATCTGGCGGCGTTTTTGCATGTGTCTGTCCCTGTCGTTTTTTATTGATTTGCCTTGATACTTAAGTTTCCATATACCTAACATCTTCAAAATTGATATTACCATTACATAAGTACATAAAGATCTAAAACACAAATATTATACGTGTCTTAGTTCATACCATTATAAATATATTATTACTACCATTATATAAAATGGATATTACTTCTTTAGTATCTGATACCAGAATTAAGGAACAAGTATGTACTTATTATAACTGTTATGTGGTTAGATAGATGCATTTAGCACAAGATCACAAATATAAACGTGTCTTGTTCATTATTTTTATATGTATTCTACTCTAATCAACAAAATTAATTTTGAATTCCTCACAGGAGCGGTTTGCAACTCTAGAAATAAGCCTTTGCTATATTCTTATAATGGAGGAAGTTACATCTAGCTGGAAACGTAGGGAAATCAATATCGACGATCAGGGGCAACGACACCATGCAACTCATTTTTTTTTATTATTTCCTTTTTATTGTTTTTTTCTACTTATTATTTGACGATTAGAGTCAAAATGTCTGTAATAACGACATCTACCGGTGGTTG
This sequence comes from Schoenobius gigantellus, assembly GCA_963935595.1. Lineage (NCBI taxonomy): Eukaryota > Metazoa > Arthropoda > Insecta > Lepidoptera > Crambidae > Schoenobius > Schoenobius gigantellus. The sequence goes on along the minus strand of OZ012553.1, from coordinate 21,114,619 downwards.
TTGACATTACTTGCTATACACTGTTAGTGTCAAGATATACTTATTTAACAACGCCATCTCGGCGTCAGTCCTGACACTACAGTTTTTTTTTATTACTTTCTTATATTTGATGGGCATAGGATATAATGCTTTTTGCCTATTTATCACAGCCATATAGGTGCTAGCAGAAGTGGTTTCGCTAGATTTTGCCACCTTATTGGTGAATATTTTTTTACAACCATGTAGGTGCTAGCAGCAGTAGTTTCGCGCTAGATTTTGTCACCTTATTGGTGAATGTGGTTTTTTATTACAATCTTTAACATACCATATTAATGGATTTACGTAGATTTAAGGTACATGCATGTTAAATATTCTTTATTTACACACGTTTATATTTAAAGCTTTATTTATTATATAATACAAATAAATAAACTTAAAAAAAAAATAACGTTAGGCGTAATTGGGTACAGAGTTTATCACGAATGAATAGTTTTTAAGTACCTAATTGATTCTATTTATGATAATTCTGTTTGATTGGTTAGGGGGTTGAGGCTGACGGGGCGTCAGACGAATTCCCTACGTGAATTCTATCGTGGTTGGGGGGATACTGTAACACCGTTTTTTCTTAAAATTTCATAAAACACTAATTTTGCAAAAACACTTTGCTTTCACTGTAGTTTTAACACAATAGTCACAACTAAAATCGTAATTACAATAACTTTGTCAATGAATTTCACAATGTCAATGTCAAGTGTCAACGTCAACGTCGTTTCACGTCACGTCAGTGACATTTGCAATTATCTTTGGTCATTATTCACTTTTTGCATAAACAAAATAAATCTCGCGTTTATCCTGGCCTTATTTACAAAGATAGTTTTTTTTCGCCCAAAATCCCGTGCTTCCATTTAGGTGGGTTGATTTTCTCAAAATTCGGAATTTGACATTTAGACCGTTTGTTTCGATCATTTTTAGAGACATATCGTAATAAAGTACACTTAATGCTTACAGATCATATAATTATTGAATCTTCAAATAGAATTTGGAAAGCATTCACAATTTGTTTATGGTTAATTTTTCATTACGTTTTGTTTTATTGCATATTGTAGAATTTCGAAAGATCCGTATGTTGACTTGACACATCTTGAAGCAAGTTAAGAGTCTTACGAGTGTTATGAAATGAATTTGGTTTTAGGAGAGGTTCCGTCGCCAATACGGCGCTTAACATTCGGCAAACGGACCTCGGCTCCGTCGCTTCCACATAAACGCAATTCTGTGCGCAAGTGGAGCGTTGGTTTTTAGAACGCGTCTATCGTCTATGTTATGAGTAGTCTGTGAGACATCGACCGAAGTAGTTTGTTATTGATTTGAAGATCATAAAGTTTTTATATATTTATTCCCGCGAAGAAAATCCATAGGTATTTCTCTCGTTTTCCGTGTGAATTTAATTTGAAAATCCACCCTGAATCCTGACAAGTCAGTTCTTTTTGTTTTCAGCTTGAAGAGTAAAGCTAAGGAAAAATACTATATTTACTCGCCGGCACGCGATTCATTAAATTAAATGGATTTATTGTATCAATAAGTGCAAAAAATCAATAAGGTATCTAATTAACTTATTATATTTCATGATTTAAAGCAGATTTTGTTAATTTTATTTTTATTTGTGGGTAAATTGATTATTAAATCAAACATGTTACATTTCCAAAATTCGCCTTTTTCATCCCCTATTTCATTAAAAAAACCTGATAGTAAGCGGCATCTTAGTGGGATTAAGGCATATATTGAGTAACACTTGCGAATTTCCTGTTAAATTCTAAATTTTTACAATATTAAGTTTCACATCCTTCTTTGGCAAATAACTCACAAATTAAGCTGTTTTCTTTTTATTAATAGCAGTGATTATACACAAAATAGGTGCTCTCCCCTCCATATGTCCTTTTTATTCACTAACCAATAAGACAATTTGTCAATTTATTAAAAATTATGTTTTAGAATTCATTTGCTATGTTTATTACATGAAGTTCAAATGTATTGACTGGGATTCCTTCAGAACTCAGTGTTAGACCCACTGACCCTAAGATCATAGGCATATTTAATTATATTTTTAACCTAACACTGTGCTGTGAATCTCCAGGGCAGTTACCGGAGGCCGTAGGGCTCCGCTGCTTGACCTTATAGCTAGAAACCATAACAAACTAACCTAACACAAGGAGGAATTCTGTGGAATTGTACATATATAGAGAGAAAAAAAATAATCTAAGGAATTGGAATATTATATCTCTGACCCGTGATCGCGGAAACTTAGCATCTAGCAGAAGGTACGCTCTACTAACAACCGCTCCGGGGAAGGCTACTAATTTCTTTTATAAAAAAAAGGAAACCTATAACTATTTGTTCGTGTACTTTATTGCCCCTCATTTTGTAGTTTTGTACCCAATTTGCACCTGATTTTTACCTGCCGAGATTGATCAAACAGACCTGAACCATCCTGCCTTGGCTTGTATTAATTAAACATTAAGTTAAGTGCTTTGCATTGAGGGATTTTGTTAACTTCAGTAACATTATGCATAAGTGAATTACAACCATGTACCTACCAGAATAAAGCTTTCCATTTTGTATCGGACTAAAGGAATAAGTTTGTTTTTTTTCCCTTCAACTTTAAGATTTCCCTATATTACTACAATTTAGCAAGAAAAAGCACTACAAAGGTTACCGTCAAGTGTGATGGAGCTTCCCTGTCGATTAGTAGACATCGAAAATCGACACACTTCTTTTAGTGCACCAGTTTTGTATTTGGTTTCGATATAGTATAGCTACGGTAGATATCTAACTAGAATTGTGAATATTTTGGGCAAACCTAATAGTGACATAGAAGATGAAATAATCAAAAACAAGTCGAGCCGTATTCCCATTGATTTACTACCAAAATAAATCAATGCGTATTCCGTTTAATCATATGAATAAAGCTTATTAAGACATGCGGGGCACTAGTCTGTCGGAGCGCAGTCAACCGCATGTAAATCCAAATGAACTTTTAAGAGTTGCTGAGCACCGCCGCGCGGACGAAATCAGTGCCTGCTAAAGTATATTTCACCCTTTTGACGACACATTATATACATTTGCAGCGCGTAACGACACAGGCTCGGCTCACAATTTCCATTAGGACCCGTTGAAGTAGGAACGGCCTAAACTTCAACGGTCCCATTCGACTGTGAACTTTAAAATGGACGAATATGGTGGTGTTTTGTCATGTATGCCGGATGGTCATTTGCGCTCTAAGTACATCGGGATTATGTCTCACCCCGTGTAACACATATCGTATTAGCAAAGGACGCGGTATCTTACTGCAATTAGCTTCGGCGTTTTAGGAGTGCCGTGCGCCGAGTGCCGTTGTTGGAATATTTTTGTCGTGCTCGGCCAATCGACCGCCCTTTTAAGGGTAGGTATATGACGTTATGTGGGCGCCCTGTGTTTATAAAGCATGATGTCACTTAGACTCAGGATAATGCATTGACGGCCGTGTCCTTGTTAAATTGAAATTGTTTTGAAAGATATCTTTAGTGTTTTTTACCACATAGCGTGCGGAAACCATTACCTATATGATGAGTATAGCAAACTCGAGAAGCTCGGTGTAGCGCAGCACCATTGTGGCGTGTGCAGTCATGCAGCTATCCATTGCTTATCTTATTGCTAAAGTTAAACAGATTCCAGAGAAAAAGGTTCAGCCTATGATTTGGGTAGACCAAAAATCTCGAGCTCCACTCTGCTTCGGAATGTACGTTTAACAATGGACTGCGCCTGATCTTGTTTTGGTTGTTAATCACTCCATAGGATTAATGGGATTGAAAAAATAGAGACTGCATTTGTGTGTGCGTAGTCCTATATCAGTGCCGCGGATGGCTAGTCGCTGTTAATAATGACCATCGTAATCGACAATAATTGGTTATAATAGCAAACAATGAAGGAGAGTTCATTCTCTCCCATCGACTCTGACGAGAGTATTGTTCAAACTCAGGAGGAAAATCAAGAGTCACATATTGTTACACGACGGGCCTTGTATTTTTTCATTAAATTGTGAGATAGTCTGTTGTACTCTCAACCAATTTACATAGAAGCGATGTTTAAGTGATTTGTTCTACTGTGGGTATAACATAATTGTGTAACAGACTTGGAAACTAGTTTGACAGATATGTATTTGATTAGTAAAAAAAATATTTTACAAAAGATAAAAACCGATTTCAAAAACAAAGATAAGTTAAAAATAGTACGTGCCTATAGAATATAAAAAACTAACCTCTAACTCCTAAAAGATAAGGATCCTTCCATCATCAGCTGTGTTCATAACTACCAGACGCAAATACGTGAAAAGCTTGGAAAAAAACATGAACCACGTTGGACGTACTTATAAAATTTAAGGGTTTCCCTCAATGTTCATAGGATGCCATCATGAAATCCTAACTTTGGTGACCTTAGGACCATCCGGAGTATACTCTATCGAATATAAAAAGAATTTTGAAAATCGTTCCACAATTGGCGGAGTAATCGAGTAACATACACACAAAAAAACCGGCCAAGTGCGAGTCGGACTCGCCCATGAAGGGTTCCGTACGATTTATGACGTATTAAAAAAACTACTTATTAGATCTCGTTCAAACCAATTTTTGGTGGAAGTTTACATGGTAATGTACATTATATTTTTTTTAGTTTTATCATTCGTTTATATTAGAAGTTACACGGGGGGGGGGGGGGGGGGGACACATTTTACCACTTTAGAAGTGTCTCTCGCGCAAACTATTCGGTTTAGAAAAAAGTGATATTAGAAACATCAATTTAATTTTTGAAGACCTATCCATAGATACCCCACACGTATGGGTTTGATGAAAAAAAATTTTAAGTTTCAGTTCTATGTATGGAGAACCCCCAAAATTTATTGCTTTTTTTCTATTTTTATGTGAAAACAGTGTAGTTCTTATAGTTTCGGAGAAAAGTGGCTGTGACATACGGACGGACAGACAGACATGACGAATCTATAAGGGTTCCGTTTTTGTCATTTGGCTACGGAGCCCTAAAAACATACGCATCGACTTGAGAACCTCCTCCTTTTTTGAAGTCGGTTAAAAATAATGTTTCCGATGTATACAGCACATCGGAAACATTATTTTTAACGAAGAATACGAACTCATTTTCAGTTAGTAGGTAGATAATGTAGAGACTGATAATTATGTTAACAAATTAGTTATTTTGTAATTAGTTTATTGTACTACTTGCCATAAGGCTTGCGATAAGGTCGCCTATTTTGCTGTTCGTGTATGTATTGTGTTGTAGCTTGTAAGAAATAGTGCAAAATAAAGTGTTTCTATCTATCTAAGGTATATATTATGATGTTGTAGATAAAACGAAGACTAAAACACTGAATCTTTTTAGGCAGATCTATCACGACACGATGTACAACTTCGATATATGAACTTTTATGTATTCCATAATATTGTAAGCACTGTTTTTCCGCGTCCACGTTATTCTATAAAATACATTTATTTTTGTTTGACACAATAAGCACATAAAAATCGTTCATAAGCCCGTTAATGTAAACAGGGATTTGACAAGAAAATGAGAACCTGCCCGGACGGTGTGTACTCTCCCAATTGAGCTTATGTCTGTTTATCTCGCTCGCACGGGGGAGCGGGTGCGATAATTATTTATTAAAATTACTGCCGTGCTCGAGTTGAACCAGGGCGGCTACTCCCTAAGCTCGCAATCAAAGTTTCTAATGCGTAGTTTCCTTTACAATGCTACAGGGGCGTATAGACTTTTATGTTTTGTGAGAGTACTGTAGTACGATCACGGAAAAAGGTAGTTGTTAACTGTACCGTTGTCATTTACCGCTACGAGTTCTTTGACGGACGGAAGTAAGAGATGACGGAGGAGCTATCGCACTATTTGTTGTTGCTTGTTGTTGTTGCTGTTCCTAAGACATTCCAGAGGTGCACAGGGCCTTCGCCTTGTTATAAGTAGTAGCTGTGAAGAGTCAATGATAGCCACCAATAGGTTGGTGAGTATAATTCTTACGTCTGCTTTCTGTCTACGCCTTTCTGTCTGCTGCTTACTTTCTTGGCCTCACTCCAGCTTAGTCCCACTGCTCATAGCTCGCAATTCACGCTCCGGCGCCACGTACGGGACGTCCGCGGGCTCGCCAACTGTTCGATGGTTGCCACTCGAAAGCAATGTTGGCATTGCTTGTTGTCCCTCTTCGTTCGATCCGTTCCCGTTCCCATGTAATTTGACTTCTGACAGCTGTCAAGGTGTCAAAATGTATGGAAACGGAAACCTTTCTGTGGGCTTACTCTTGAACCAATTTCGATCGATCGATATTGAGATTGTGATTTTTCGTTTTTTACGCTTATTTACAGATTGGATCCGTATGTTGAAAAAATTTAATAGCATTGGGTTTGGTTTACTCAAAATCAGCGCAATACGGGTCTAATTTAGGGTCAATGTGGAAACTCAAGCGTACAAAAAATCACAATCTCAATGTCGATCGCTTGTAATTGGTTTGAGAGTAAGCCTACAGATTTGGTTAAAATGCTGTAAATATAGCGATTGTTGCCAAAGTCAAACTATTTCTCAAAAATATTAGGAAATGACAACATGTCTCGCAACAAAAGTATGTAGGATAAGCTTATCTAATACAGAGGATAATATAGTAAACAATAGACTACAGTATGGAGTTCCTCAAGAACGGTATAAAGAGTTTTTTAAGAGTCGGCAATATTATGTGCAATACCCCCAAACTGTTTCCTAACCACGAAATTATCTTTGCCGGCAAAATGTCGAAGAAGTGCAATTTTACTGGGTGGAATACTACACTTGTGCGCTATTCTATACAGCGATCTAGGTATTGGACTACGGCTCTATAACATCCTGTTTATTAAGGATATTCTCGTCTTTACTACCATTAGTCAAACGTATTTCATCTAAGTTATATAATTTTGCAATCCCAGCGTAGTTTACTAACGTGTGAACCCCTGTTCACATGCCTTACATTTAATCTTTTATCGTGGTACTTAACATATGAGGCAAATGAAAAGTAAAAGCTCAAAATGGGAGAGTGAAAAACGGGCAAAGAACTCTCGCGATAAGCGTTTTAATCTCTTTAAGTGTTGCTCGAGCTGTATCTAGATGGAGTCCTGGCATACATACAGGGTGTCTCAGAAACAATGGATAAACCTTTAACTGTTGATAGGTTTCGTCGAGACCTCTCTAATCTCAAATTTTGACTTTAGTAAAAATATCTCGGTTTTCAAGATATTTGATAGTTTATGATTTTTTTTAAAAATGCCACTTTTGGTTGGTTTTTAATGTGCCATTTTTACAAATACGGACTTTTTCTGATTCAGTTTTTTTTAGCTTCTAACGGAATAGTTCAGCTATCAATAACAGTGGTTAAAATTGAGCTAGCTAATCACGAAGTGCTTGGAAAAAACAATGTTCCAAAAAAAATTAAACAAGAAATTATTTTTCTTCGTGTTTGGTCAGCTACCATGTAAAAAAAATGTATGACGCTCATCGTGCCCATTATCTTAAAAAAATGCTTAGTTATTCTAGTTTCAAAAAAGGTATGATAACCTATGCTTAATGTATCTCTTAAATTTTATTACTGCTTGAATAGCAAATGGTATGAAATTTTGAAAAGATTGTTTGTCGGATTAATTAAACACTGAACATGCCTAGACATCAGTACACGTCGCGCGAATATGCAAACATGCATTTCGTTTATGGCGAATGTCGAGGAAATGCTAACGCTGCTGCTCGTCTGTACGCAGAGAGGTAAGATTATTTATTTTCTCTTTAATTCAATCAATCTTATTTTTTTTTAAATCACACACATTTATTGCAACGTTAGTTAAACGTATCAGGATGGGTCTTACATTATGTTATCCTTCTAAAAATAGTCACACGCCGTGTTTAATTAGATTTTAAAATTAAATGAATTAGTAAATTTAATAACGTCATTTTTTGTATTAGGTACCCCAACGCACGTCACCTATCGTCAACGGACGTCAACGGACTATCGAGTTTTTGCTCGGGTACATAATTCGTACTGCGAAGGGAGGCTTCCAGGAAGAGGCATTGGTGGTGTAGGGCCATTAAGACCAGACAGAAACGACGATGAAGAAGTAGTAGTCCTCGACGAAATAGAAGAAGATTCAACACGTTCTGTGCGTGGAATTGCACGTCGAACCGGCATTAATAGAAGCAAAGTGCATCGCATATTGAAAAAATACCTTTTGCACCCTTTCCATATTCAAAGGGTCCAAACTCTACAGCCTGCTGACATCCGCGCAGGATTGCATTCTGCAGAATCATGTTAAATAAAATAAGGGAGGACCCGCAATTTTTCAATAAAATTTTATGGACGGATGAATCCTCATGCCGGAGAGATGGATATTTCAACATCCACAATCTACATAGCTGGTAAGTTGAAAACCCACATTTGATGAGGGAAGATCGGTCCCAAGTTCAATTTAAAGTTAACTTGTGGACTGGGATTATTGACGGACAGGTGATCGGGCCATATGAACTTCCAGCTACACTGAATAGTGAAATTTACCTTAATTTTTTACAAAATGATTTACCCGGCATGCTAGAAGATGTCAATTTAGAAGTAAGGCGGAGAATGTGGCTTCAAAATGATGGGTGCCCCCCACTACGCAATAGTAGTAAGAAATTATTTAAATCAACACTTCCCACAAAGGTGGATAGGCCGACTCGGCCCTATTTTATGGCCGCCCAGATCGCCGGATCTAAATCCCTTGGATTTTTTTTATTGGGGATGTCTGAAAGACCTTGTCTACGCGAGGCCAGTATCCTCAATAACAGAGTTGCGTACTCGCATACAAAATGCAGCTGCACACATAAAAACGTCTGGTTACGCGCGCCGCATCAAACTTTCTTTTATAAAAAGATGTAGGGCGTGTATCAGAGCGCAAGGACGCCAATTCGAACATTTATTGTAAATTTAATAAAAAATTAAAATTTCATGTTGTTTTATTTCAAATTCTTTATTCAAACTAAGAATTAATAACTATTCCGAAAAAAATCTTTTCAAAATTTCATACCATTTGCTATTCAAGCAGTAATAAAATTTAAGAGATACATTAAGCATAGGTTATCATACCTTTTTTGAAACTAGAATAACTAAGCATTTTTTTAAGATAATGGGCACGATGAGCGTCATACATTTTTTTTACATGGTAGCTGACCAAACACGAAGAAAAATAATTTCTTGTTTAATTTTTTTTGGAACATTGTTTTTTCCAAGCACTTCGTGATTAGCTAGCTCAATTTTAACCACTGTTATTGATAGCTGAACTATTCCGTTAGAAGCTAAAAAAAACTGAATCAGAAAAAGTCCGTATTTGTAAAAATGGCACATTAAAAACCAACCAAAAGTGGCATTTTTAAAAAAAATCATAAACTATCAAATATCTTGAAAACCGAGATATTTTTACTAAAGTCAAAATTTGAGATTAGAGAGGTCTCGACGAAACCTATCAACAGTTAAAGGTTTATCCATTGTTTCTGAGACACCCTGTATATCACAATTTGTATGTGGAAGTGTGGCGTGAATAGCACGTAATAAATAGCTATATGTTTTGATCTGTCTAGTTGTATCAGCTTAGTTTGTTTTTTTTTTAAATTAGTTTCATTATTTCAGACATTAGTGAATGCTACAAAAAATATTCAACTAGCAACACTTCACGCGGGTGCAACTTAAAAATAACGGACAGAAAGTTAAGAAAATCCGAACCTAAAAAAAGTTATTGCCTTTGTCATAAATATTCAGAATTTTTTTTCGTGCAATTTGTTTTTAATTTAAACAGTATTTTATTCGTTACGTAAATGGCACCATCTCTCTAAGATAAGTCTCAAAACATGAAAGGAAGACTTATGCGTGCCATCTAAGGAGTGATGCAATTTCAGTAAAAGGTTTCTTCTGCACCACGGAAATATTCAGACTTAATATCTATGAAGCCTTCAGAATGATGAGGTTCATATTAGCAAACTGCATCATACTGATTAATATTATAGCAAGGAGATTCAAAATAATGAAAATATTTATTAATAGTATTGTGTATTTTCTTATTTATTTATTCTTTGTCATACATACAACATTATGTTATAATAGTGATGCTCAAAAGGCGAACTGAATGTCTTAAGGCATTCTCTACAGTTAATCAGTAAAATGCTGAAGAAATTTATGACGGTGGTATAGTTAAAGTAAAAAAAAATCACGTGAATTCTTTGTTTCAAGGAAACAATTATATGTATTATATTAACTAGCTGTGCCCGCGACTTCGTCCGCGTGGAATAGTAACTTTTGGCAGCATTTTGAATTTTGTAGGCAATTTTTTTAAAGATCTTAAAGGTTAAAGGTGTCGGAGCCTATAATTGCAGGCATAAATTATTAAATATAAATTAAAAATAGTTTGTGTTTTAAGTACAAAACCAAACTGAAATTTCGTAACTACTTTGACATTCTTCTCTATTTATATACGAGTACAGTGTGTTTGGTTCAGAAAATGTCTTATTTCATAGCTGAAATATTATAGGCAATTAATTTCTGCACAAAATTTTAACAAAAAGCTGCAAGAACGATAAAAAAATAAATATAAAGGATTTACTGCAAAAGAAACCGTGATTTTTTTGCGGTTAAGTAATAAACAAATAGGGTTTTGTTAATTTAGGCTATCCAAGTATCTAGTATATGAAGCTGATTTTTCTGGAATTCTATCAACATGAGAACAACATTATTCTTTTGTGTATCGAGTCGTATTTTATACTTGAGTTGCTACCTGAACTTTTTTAGACTATCCGAGAAGTCATAAAAATATTTATGAAAACATTGAGATATATTCAAAGAAGCAGCGCCGCGGGAATTTTAAAATGTGGAGCAGTGGATAAAATAATAGTTGGTATGCAGGTTCTAATATGACATTCTAGCAGTGCTGACCCTTGGCACGCGTTGTTATGCACCAGGTCACGGTGATATCAAAAATTCAATTATAAAATTCGCCATATCCAAACTTCGCTCCAGAATTAACTGAACGCTCACAATTTGGCTGCGTAGCTGGGGTGCATTACATTAATTTCTAGCTGAAAGCTGGGGCATTAATTTGCGTCTAGTTCCATAGGGAAACCACAAAATACTAGTACCGTTGCTATTCATAATAAAACCGGTGTAAACCGCTAAGTGCTTGAACATCTGGGCGCCACGAAATACTATTATGATGACAAAGGTCCGTAAAATAGGGACTATTTTGTGAAGGCGGTTTTTGTTAATTAAGTTTCTTATTGTTTTATGCTTTGTGACAAAGTAAAGCATAATAGATACGGACCAATGTTTGATAATAACAGTTGGCATACTATTAACAAAAAACATCTTTGTCAACAATACAATGACTGAAAATGGTACATTAAAGTATAGTAATGTAATAGAATACATTTTTGACCCTGAATTAAGTCACGATGGTGTGACTTCGAAACATTGTAAAACATTAACAGTTGATCGTTGTTTTTTCTAATTCACAAGAGAGTTGGCTTTACAATTAACTTAAAACTCAAGAACAAGATTTTCTTCTGTATTAACATTATTACAAAATGATTTTCAAAAGTCTAAAAAGAATATTTGCTTTCAAAAATAATTAGAAAAGAAGAACAGTTAAGCATATGGAGACTATATCGATGTGATGCATCTAATGATTTAATAGTTACTTCGGGGATGGGCTGCTAATGACGATAAATGAGCAATAATTAGATGGCAGTGACTACAGCTATTCCCTTCCCGATGTGTATATTCGTGTTAATATACTCGTTTATCAGTGACGTGTTCATTGTCCAATATTTTTATCTGTGCCATTTCACGGTGCACGGTTTATCTGTGGAGAGATAGGGAGAGAGAGCAGAGGCGGTCAAAAATGGTTTACGTTACGGATTTCACATAAAATCTCTATTTAGTCTAAGTAGGTGCTTTATTTTATTTTATTTTATTTGGTAGAGCATAGTTGAAGTTATCTTATCTTATGAGTCGCTATTTTACAACATTTGTATGATCCCACAATTAGACGTAAGGAAGATAGTTTTTTTTTCTCTCATACGACAGGGAAGCTTTTGGCCTTTATCTCACCTAATTCAATTTCAAATTCAAAAATCTTTACTCAACTTAGGCCTTTACAGGCACTTATTGACGTCAAAACAAAGCAAAACATTTTAATTTAAAGGAAACATATTTAACCTTGTATGTGCATACATCCTGAATATACCTACTCAAGATGTCTGCAAATACAAGAAGCAATGAAAAAAAAGTTGAATCTACACCTGTTCGGAAATTGGGAGAGCCTTCTCGAGAAGAACAGGCAAGAAACTCGAAAGGTCAAATTTTTTATCTCCTCTTTTAAATCGCCATTTACAATTTTGGTTTTATTACATAGTCATTGAAAGTTAAAAAAAATACAATCGGTATGATTAAAATGTAAAAAAAATACAATCGGTATGCTTAACGTATGACTAATGGTAAGTAAGTATACCTACGATAATGCCGAAGGTGAAAGCGAACATCACATGGGCTATTCAAGAACTAAGGAACTCTAATTACCCTCTAATCGTCGGAACACAACAATGCTATTAACATTGTTATTATGGAAGTAAACTTAGGGAAGACGGTGTGGTAGCTAGCAAGGGGGGCTCAGAAGCCCTACCACCAACTAAACCAAGCAGAAAAGCCTCTGCCCCGTTCCCATTCCCGTGGGAAATCGAACCCTGGACCACTTAATTAACATCCTGTGGTCTTAACCACGACCACGGAGACGGCAATTCCTTGTTGCTTTGTGGTTATGAAGTCACTTCAACTTACTTTTTCCTTTTAAGTCTCAGTAGAGACTTGTTTCCAACAGGGTACAACATATACTCCATATGGGTTGCAATGGTGGTGGGTTGTTCTACAGGATTATTTATTTATTTATTTATACTTCCATGTTACAATAGGTTTGTACATATGGCGGATTCGAACAGCAGCCAAACTAGATATACACTATCGAGAGATTAATATTAAGGCCATCTTTTATTTTTAATAGTGATGATATATTATTCGAATAATAACATGCATTTCAAAATAATCATCGAAAATCTCAAAACCAGCTACAGTTTATTTTTGTACGCTGCAGATAAGTTTATTCCATTGCTCCACATAGTTCGCTGGTTTTTTCTGTATTCCAGCGCGTATTTCATGCATGAAATAAGAGCACACTCGATTTCTTTATTTTTATTAGAAATAACAAAAATTCACTGAAAAATCCTTTTTTAAGTGGTAGCAGTGAAATGAGCTATGGAAATCTAGCTCCTTGTTGTTCATAAAGAGGTAATTTACAGAAAAAATTTAAGTTCTCATTGAAATTACATTCTTATGTAGATAATAAATAAATCAGAACACTGTTTATTGTTCGTCGATGGAGTGGACGGAGGGTAATGAAACTGTAAATGCAAACCTGGCGAGTTTTCACGCGCTAAATTAGCTTAAACACCGCTATTGAGTAAAAATAACCTGCTTATAATTTAAAAGCAGCACGTTTTGTGGCCATAACCGTTTTCCTTCTGTAAATATTTGCGTCGGTTAAATTTAAATATAAAAACGCTGAGTTGCCAAAGGGCATCGCAACTTTGCGGCGAGAGCTTTAGAAATACTTAGCTACTATTTATTTATAATCGAATAGCCTAACATTTTCCTCAGCGAGCCTATTCACCGGTCGGGGGTCGCCAAACTTAATTTGTGCCTATTTTTAAGCTGCTTTTGCTCCATTCCGATTTACCAAATCGAAGGCTGTAAGGTCCAAGTGATTCTATTGTTCCCATTATGTTTCTTTGCTCTATTTGTGATGTATTTTCAGTTAGATTTTCTTCCGTCAATTTGTTTGTACACAAGTGTGAGTAAAGAATATAGCTTTACCGTTTTTAACTTTAACATCAAAATGTATTGCAGATAAATTCTATACATCGCTGTATATTCTACACATTCCAAGTTTATATCTTGCTGTTCTAAATGTACCACAAATAGAACATGGAGTCAGATAAATAATTAAAATGTCTTCATCAAAATGAATTGTTTAAAATGTCTTCGTTCGCATGATCCACAATTGGCGGCGTAATCGCGTAACTTACAAACAAAAAAAAACATACGCATCGAATTGAGAACCTCCTCCGTTGTTGAAGTCGGTTAAAAAATTTACCAGATTTTCTTGTTAAAATTAAATCTATAAATATTTGTACGGTGTCATATCTGCTGGTAAAAGTTTTGAAAAAAGCTTCCATAGTATTTGTGTCAAAAAAATAAATCTCGTATATGTATATAAAAATCTCGTGTCACAGTGTTTGTAATCGCACTGCTCCGAAATGGCCTGACGGATTTTTATGACCTTTTTTTGTGTGTTTTTGCTGGGTCTGAGAATAGGTTGTAGGCTATTTTTATACCCCTAGGTGATAAGGTTGGCCCTCTCTAGATTTTTTTAGGGTTGAGCTTTTTAATAGCGCAACGGAGTTCGCGGGCAGTGTAGAGATTTACCAAAAGTCTTTTAGTTTTTCATGTGCGGTGAAATCAAATTGAAAGAGCAGATTTAAAAATATCAGAAGTTACATTGTACTCCTTTAATAATAATGAAATATAGTAGATTGCTTTATAAGGGTGGAAAGGAATCAATCCCTACGAGGTTGTTAGATGCCCGAGCGCAGCGAGGGCGGCTATAGTCCGAGTAGGGTTTGATTCCTTTTACCCGTGTGTAGCACTCTACTTTTCATTTCGAATGCAAGGAAAATAAAAAATAGCTTTCCTTAGAAATTTTTGGCAAAAGATTTTCGAGTATTGTATTTGCTTCGTTCGTGACTGAATCTGGAGCCGAAATTTCAGAATCACTTGAATTCATTGTTTTTCTTAAATACCTAAATCACACAATCAAGATTTCGGTACAGCGTAACAGATTCCCCTCCCGCCAAAATTATCTTTTTCACAGGTATTTTTAAATTTGGAACACATCGCGTTACCTGTTACTGGCCATTCAGCCAAATACTTTGATTATCATTGTACCAAAGATTGTATGTACGTAACCTAATTCAGTTCTATTTTTAAAATTTTACTTTCCGCCCTAAGGAGGGAAGTAAATAGTATGAGAATTTCCCGCCCGCTGGTGGGAACTAGCGTTTTCCTCCCAATACTCAGATCAAGGAAACGCTCCTTTCCGAGCATGAGGAATGAAAAATAATTTACCACTTTATTACAATCGAGAAAGGTATGAACATAGTTCACTGTCTGATAATTAGTAAGTATCTTGTCTTTTCAAGCAAGTTGGTACTGACGTGTTCGATCACACGAGGCCGTGAGTATGCTAGATATGATAAATATAGAAAGGTTTAAGAAAAACCTGCCAAGTGCGAGATGGATTTGCACACCAAGGGTTCCGTACGAACTTATCTAAGTATATAAGCTCTATACTTATACATACGTACGGTTTTCGGATGTTTCCGCCACATGTACTGTAAGACTGCTTTGATTCTAGATCAACTGAAAGTACCCTATAGGTTTTGTAGTGAGTTTTCTTGCTAAATTGTAGAAATATGGGGAAATCTTAAAGTTAAAAAAAAAACAAACTTATTCCTTTAGTTCAATACAAAAAGAAAAGCTTTATTCTTGTACATATATTTCACTTATGAATATGTTACTGAAGTAAGCAAAATTTCTCAATGCAAAGTACTTAAATTAACTAGATGTCAAGTCTATACAAGCCAAGGGCAGGATGGTTCAGGTTTGTTTAATCAATCTCGGTAGGTAAAAATTAGGTACAAATTGGGTACAAAACTATAAAATGAGGGGTAATAAAGTACACCAACAAATAGTTATAGGTTTCGTTTTTTTCAAAAATTAGTAGCCTTCCCCGGAGCGGTTGTTAGTAGATCGTACCTTCGATGCTAAGTTTCTGCGATCACGGGTCAGAGATATAATATTCCAGTTCCTTAGATTTTATGTATTATATTTGGACAATTCCACAGAATTCCTCCTTGATATCAGGTTATTTTGTTATATTCTCTAGCTGAAAAGCCAAGCAGCGGACCCCTACGGCCTCCGGTAACTGCCCTGGAGATTCATAGCACAGTGTTAGGTTAAAAATATAATTAAATATGCCTATGAGCTTAGGGTCAGTGGGTCTAACACTGAGTTCTGAAGGAATCCCAGTCAATACATTTGAATTTCATGTAATAAACATAGCAAATGAATTCCAAACATAATTTTTAATAAATTGACAAATTGTCTTAATAGTTGATTTATAAAAAGGACACATGGAGGGGAGAGCACATATTTTATGTATAATTATTGCTATTAATAGAAAGAAAACAGCTAAATTTGTGAGTTATTTGCCACAGTATGACGTGAATCTCAATATAGTGAAAATCTAGAATTTATCACGAAATGTGTAATTGTTGTTCAAAACATTCATTAATCCCATTAAAATGCCGCTTACTATCAGGTTTTTTTAATGAAATAGGGGATGTATAAGGCGAATTTTGAAAATATAATAGGTTTGAAACAAACCTACCCACTATTAAAAAATTAACAGAATCTGTTTTAAATCATGAAATATAATTAATACCTTAATGTGAGCGGAGTATTATCTATTGATAAAATCTATTTATACATATAATTTAATGAATCGCGTGCCGGTGATTAAACATATAATTTTCCTGAGCTTTTGCTCGCCAAACTGAAAACAAAAGTAACTGACTTTTGAAATCTCACTGTAGCTTTGAAAATTAAATGCACACGGAAAACGGGAAAAATACCTATGGATTTTATTCGCAGAAATTAAGATAAATACTTTTTTTTTTGTTCCCCTTTTATGGCAATTTGTAAGATAAATACTTTATATTTCGCAAATCAATAACAAATTACTTCGATCGATGTCTCACAGACTACCCAGTTCCGAGATCATAGCATAAACGCGTTCACAGACTACGGTGAGAGAGGGCGCGTTCCATTTAAGCACAGATTTGCATTTATGCAGATACTAGAACCGAGGTCCGTTTGCCGAATGTTAAGCGTCGTATTGGCGACGAAACTAAATTCATTTCATAACACTCGTAAGATTCATAATTTGCTTCAAGATGTGTCAAGTCAACATATGGTTCTTAAAAATTCTACACCATTACAATTAATATTTCAAGCTAACGTTATGAGTTTGGTTGAAAAACAAAAGGTCATAAAGAATTAACCATAAAGAAAAATATGAATGCTTTCAAAATTCCGTTTGACGAGACTATAATGTTATGAGCTATAATTTATGTGTATCTTATTAAATTACTCCAAATGTGATCAAAACAAACGGTCTAAATGTTAAATTCCGAATTTTGAGAAAATCAACCCACCTAAAGGGAAGCACGGGATTTTGGGCGAAAAAAAACTATGTTTGTAAATAAGGCCAGGATAAACGCGAGATTTATTTTGTTTATGCCAAAATCGAATAATGACCACAGATAATTGCAATTGTCACTGACGTGACGTGAAACGACGTCGACGTTGACATTGACATTGTGAAATTCATTGACAAAGTTATTGTAATTATGATTTTAGTTGTGAAATTTGTGTTAAAACTACAGTGAAACCAAAGTGTTTTTGCAAAATTAGTGTTTTATGAAATTTTAAGAAAAAACGGTGTTACAGTTTTGAATCCTTTGTGAAATTGCAAATATACGAATATAAGCATATACAACATAAACGGTCGTAGACCTGAGTATTTGATAAATATTTCAGTTCGATATCTCTATGATAAATATTTCAGTTCAATATTCGATCATCACTCCAACATTATGCATTCCTTTTTTTGTTCAGGTAATATTTCTCTGGAACGCTCTCTCTCTTTGCTAGCTGAGCTTCAACAACTACGCTTGTTTTATTTATCTTTAACTTGTAAAGCCGCCTGGTTGATCTTAAAGGTATTGTAATAACTTTTATTCACACATTTACTGTTGATATAATATAATATTAGTTTATTTAATCATTGGTTTATTAGGATATTTGTATTTTAAGGGTATTATTTCATTTATTTTGCTTTCCACAATGGTATTCTTTGGTAAATTATTATTATAAACATTCCGTTAAAAAGTATCGGAGTGAATGATTTGTTTATGTTCCTAATTTAACATTTTGTTTTTTTTTATTGTTAGATAGGCACTACTACAGTTTTACATTTTGGCGCGGAGTTTGAGTTGTATCTGTTATTTAGATTAAATATACTCGTAGTGCTGTTTTTAGTTAGATCGTATCTAGAGTGTATTGCAAATTTGATAATGGACAAAAATATTAAACAAAGAGTTTGTCCTAAATTTTGCATCGCCAATGGAATTTCGTGTTTGGAGTTACTGAAAACACTGAAAAGTTAAAAATAATATAAGAATAGGTACAGACAACATCACACTTCTATATTGAAGTCGGTGCCAAACGATGATCTCCTAGAAAGTCTTAAAATTTGTCACCGACTTCAATATAGAAGTGTGATGTTGTCTGTACCTATTCTTATATTATTTTTAACTTTTCAGTGTTTTTGAAGTCGGTTTTTATTTTTTGTAAAATATTTTTTATTTTAACTTTTTAGTGAATGAAGTCTTTATAGTGAAAGAAACCCTAATATAATACCAGCTCACCGAAGGAGTTCCCTCTATTTTTATGGGATCTCATCATCAGATCCTGACTTTGGTGACCTTGAGACCACCCCAGGAGTATACTCTATCGAATACAAAAAGAATTTTGAAAATCGGTCAACAATTGGCGGAGTAATCGCGTAACATATACACAAAACACGTTGGACACACGTAAAAGTTTAATGGTTTTCCTCGATTTTTATGGAATCCCATTATGGATCCTAACTTTGGTGACCATGGGACCACCCTTGGAGTATCCTCTATCAAATACAAAAAGAATCATCAAAATCGGTTCATAAACGACGAAGTTATCCGCGAACAAACATAAAAAAAAGCATGGGTAATTTTTAAACCATCAACAACCTCCTAGGGGCTGATTCTAGTGCTCAGATGCAACAACTTTTTGTATGGGACTAACATCGAAATCGCAAAAAAAACACTTCTCCATGCAAACTAGGTTATAATCTATTTGTAAAAAAAACACTTCAGAATCAGCCCCTGGGTGGTTGTTGATGGTTTAAAAATTACCCTGTATACGGTCGAATTGAGTCCTCCTTTTTTCGAAGTCGGTTAAAAATATTATAGAAGGCACCACTACAGAATCCACTAGACAAAATTACGTCTTATGAGTGGTATAAAGCTATAAAGTGGTTTAGCTATATAACTGAAGTTAACATCGCAAAAGTGAAGTAAATAGTTATTGAAAATTCTCATTCAAGTTTGAGAGACATAGCTGCTGAACTTTAGCGTCTCACGAATCTATCTGAATCATTTTAAATAATCACTTGGGTAGGTATGATGCCGCTCGGCTAATCTCAAAAGACCTGAATTTTCTCCAAAAACTTTCGCATAAGACTCGCTGAGGACACGCTAGAATGAGTCAATGTCGACCCAACATTCATTAAACACACTGTTACTGGTAACGAGACGTGGACTTACGAGTTTGTCGTGCAAACTAATCAACAAGCTTCGGAATGGCGCCTTCTAACTGAACCCAAACCAAAAAAACACACCAAAGTCAAAGTCATGTTTTCTTTGACTATTGCGATGTTCATCATCATCATCATCAACAGCTCATATATAAGTCCCCACCGAGGGGCTCGAGCCTACCCTAAACTAGGGCGATTAGGCCTTAGTCAACCACGCTGGCCAAGTGCGGGTTGGTCGACTTCACACACAACCTGTAAAGAAATTCTTTCTTCACAGGTGTGTGCAGGTTTCCTCACGACGATGTTTTCCTTCACCGCAAAAGCGTCGAATAAACGATACGATGTTGTGCACTCGGAATACTTACCAGAAGGTCATTATGCAGCGCTTAAGAGAGCAAATCCGACGAAAATGGTCAGATTTGTGGAATGAAACTTCTTAGATTTTGCACCACGAAAATGCGCCTTCGCACAATTCCATCATTGTGAACGAAACCAAAAACTCAACAATCGAGCAACCACGTTATTCCCCAGATATGGCTCCAGCGGACTTATTTCTTTTTCCTAACGTCAAATTATCATTTCGTTTTCATTCGATAAAAGACATCAAAAAGGAATTCGCGGCGGGAACTAAACTCCACTCCGGAAAAAGTGTTTAAAAATGTTTTGATGATTGGATTATTCGTTGGCGTAAGTGTATCGTTTCTGAAAGAGCATACTTTGAAAGCGATAGAAAAATGAATGAATAACTAATAATCTGTGTATTATTGATCTTTCCCCGGTACTTTCTTGACAGAGTAGTATATTTTTTTTATATTCGTAATTTTTTTTATCCACAATTTATCTAGTTAATTAAATCTATTTCGGTACGTCTACCTGATGCTCTTTCCATTAACCTAAGGTTGGCTGCTAGAAAATGGTAGAGATGCATTTATAAATAAATATTTTAAAAAATTAAACCTTCAAAAACCTAAAAAATTGGCCTGATTTTCTGCTATATTCAAACATCCAGCAAACAAATTTGACGAGATTATATGAAAAAAGCAAAACATAGAATAGAAACACAGCCTTTCTTTAATTTTTAATGCAACACAGGGACTACTACTTACTTACTATATAGTACTACGTACTACTAGTTTGGTTGTGCGGACATACAGCATGACAGCAAGACATTTTATAAATATCTAATTTTGAATTCTCTCCACCTTAGTGTTTCCTCTTAAAAAAGATTTGACCATGTTTTTACAAAAAATAAAACCGACTTCAAAAACACTAAAAAGTCATAAGTAATGTAGGAATACACACAACATCATATTTTTATTTTAAAGTGGGTGTCAAAATTGAAGACTTTCTAGCTCAGCGATTGGCACCGACTTCTATATAAAAATGTGATGTTGTGTGTATATTATTAATGATTTTTTGGTGTTTTTGATGTCGGTTTTATTCCTGGTAAAAAAATATTTCAATCTTTTTAGTAAATTTAATACATTTGTATTCGAGTTTGAGCCAAGGCAAACACCAGAATAACTTAAAATAAAACGTCTTGCGCTCTGAACAGTATTGACAGAATTATTTCCGAGCTCCAGAAACTTTTCATCATCATCTCACTAGTATCATGTGATACTCGTATGATGACTAAATCAGATGCATATATCTAAATATGAAAACATGAAACACCTTGGACGTGCCTATGAAATTTAAAGGTTTCCCTCGATTTTCCTCGGATTCCATCATCAGATCACGAGTTGGTGACAATGGAAAGTAAGTAGTTATTAATTAGATATTTAAACCTCTTAATAATATTACCATATTTAGAAAGACACTTAGGCGCTTCGCGGGATAGCTTCCATAGTTTAGGTAGAACATAGATTTGTGAAAGTCTATGATGTATGATGGTTATTGTTGAGTCTGTGGATAGGATATTGTTGTTTTGTTGATCTGTGTATCGATAGTATTTACGGTGCATGAATTGCGGCCCGATTCCTTGATTGACCCCTGTTGTTTCACTTTGACGTTGTTACTTGTCAATGTCAGAATGAGGTCGATTAAATCCGGCCCTTTCCCGTTCTGCAGCGTGGAAGAGCAGTCGCTCGATATGAGCTGACCTTAACTAATTTATTTTCTTAATTGAAACCCATCATGGACTGGGTTAATACTAACTCTTGACTTTTTATATAAAACCCATGGAGAACATGGTAAGTTGTAATTTTTATTGCAATCCTGCTTGTGGCGTAGGTCCGCCATTACATGACCACGTTCTAATAATTTTTATTTTGTTTTAGGGTTTTTTTGCCTTAGTTGGTTCTTTTTCGTACCATTTTATATTTTACTCTAATAATAAACAAACGAGGGACTGATACAATTGAAGGAGCCTGCTTGCACTTGTCCAGAACTTGGGGTAGAGTGAATCCCACGATCGTGAGAGAGACTTAATGACGTGCCTAGGTAACGTGCCCTGATTTTTTATCCCATTGAATACCTATACATAATCCCCGAGGGAAGGAGTAGTCACCAGCTCTCTAACTTCCACCCAGTGTGAGCAAGGAAGATGGTTCGCTCGTAACTTTTACATCAACCCGTTTCTAGCTGTATATTTTGTTTGTATGATAGTGTGCCGTGAGGAGTAAAGCTCCCACTTACTTGTATCCCACTCATGCTTATATAAGCCTTATAGTTTTTGTATTACACTTAAGTATGTGGAGGTAAAAAAATAATAATAATAATAATAAATTGCATGAACTAATTAAATTGTGTATACTTTATTAGATCCTTCCCACATGTGAAGTCTGCTTGCATTTGTATGGAGGCGCCCTTTTAAAAATATATCCATACACTTCTCCAGGTAGGCTCTTGTCAATATTATGAAATAGTAACCCACGACGTGATGGTACTTACAATTCTCTCTCATGCTCACCGAAAGAGGTTACATGTGCAGACATGTTTGATTGAGGCTGGATTGAATCCGCTGAACCATCTTTTCAACCTTTGTTGAAAGAAAATCAAACAAATGGTACTGTACGTTTGTAAATGTGCCATTATATTATATACCTACAAGGCTCAAGAAATCGAGGACACAGTAAGAGTAAAAATTTGCACAACATTTGCCTACAGTGTTATTAGGAAACTGAATGCTAGATATGGTGTTAATTGTAACAATGATGAAACTGATGAAAAAGGTATATACTCGTACATTTTAGGAATAAATGGAAGTGTATGTATGTTTGTGCCAAGTTTTTTCCTTGCGTGATCTAATGTTTAGTAAAAACCCGGAAAGAATGCAAATGAAAGTAAATGTGAGCAGAACGAAAGTGATGATATTTTGAGAGATGAAAAAAGAACCTCCTTTTCTTTCGTGATCTAGTGGTTAATACTACCTGGTATTGATCTGGTTAGCTACCACCATCTTATTTAAGATTGTTGCATAATAACAATGTTATGTTAATAATATTGGTCTGTTCCGACAAGGAGTAAGATAGGCAGTTCCTCAGTTGTTGAAGAGTTCGGGCGACACCCCCTTTTATCTTTGATCTTTGCGTCACTTATGACATGAGATGAACGCCAAGAGCTACCCCGTTAAGTGAAAAAAAAGACGACATAATGTTGAGCTATGATTGGAGTAAGTAGAAGAGTTTGTATATTTTGATGTTGGGTGTGCCAAAAGAAGAATGAAAGTAGGATCTACGCAGGGAAGCGAGAGCTTTGATAAAAAATGGCAAGGGTGACTCTAATCACTAATGAAATTAATCGCGAAATAGTGCGATAAGGGAAAAATGCGAGTGAATGCTAATGTTGTGAGAAAGACCGAGAAGAAAACGCCGAATAACAAATGAAAGATAATGTGAATTAAGTAGGTAAGGAACGGCTTAAGCGAAGCTACCTGGATCAAGTAAGAGGCATTCTGAAGAAAGACAAGGTCGAAATTTAAACGACGAACGTGCATGTATGAAAACCTAGAGATGTTTGTTTAGCTATGTTTAGATCATAGCAAGTGAAAAACTATAATCTCTGCATACCCTCACGGGAAAACGGGGCAGAGGGGGATATGTATATACGAGTATACATGTAAATATTTTATATCAGGTAGAATTAAAGTCGAATGATCATAAGAATTATAGCTAATAACTGCAATTTCTGTATTAATGTAGTATACATTCATATATAGTATACAAATATACTCTTATTCGTATAAATATAAAAAATGAAAATCGCATTTCCTTCTTTATCTACAAAATAAGTATACAAATAACCTGACGACATTATATTTCATATAAGACTTGTCTAGTCCGAAAAACCTGCGTTTTGCCCAGTCCGTCAAACCTGCGTTTTCTGTCAAGTCTTTATCCTTATCACGCCACAATAATTTGACGCGATGTCCCGAAATTAAATTCTATATTACTTTTTGGCTTTCCTATCTTGGAAAATATCCACCTCCTCTCATTAATCCGGTACATTAGTCGTGAACTCAAAAGGTTTTTACTTTTCGTTTCACTTTAACAAAATAAGCTGCGCTAAAGAAACGGGGCATGTTATTCTGTAAGAGTATAATTTATTGCATTCAGAAAGTACGCCGGAGCTGTGTGCTTCGTGAGGTCCTGGACATCCTTTTCTGTTTACTGTGAGTGGTTAGATGTAAGTAGGTCTTGTAAAGAGGGATTATTATTCATTAAAGTTTCTTTTGTACCTTTTTATATAATTTTAGCAAATCTAATAGAAAAGCTACTTATGATAATGCTAAAAAAAGGTAGCTATAGCTATTTATGCAAACTTTTATACCCACCGGCACTTTTGGATGAATTGATATTTTAATATTCATGCAGATAAAAGGCCATTTAGATAAGCATTGCCTTTAACGTCTCGCTAGAGTAGGTACTTACTTCAAGTTATAGTGCGCGCCATAAACTAGGGTCGAAAGTTGTCCACCGATCGATACGAAGGTTTGCTTACGGACGAGCGGCCGGACATATCGCGTGCCACCTTTAATACAAAAATATCGATTTTTCCACAAAGCCGCGTCACCGCAATCAATATACCTTTCCGCCCGTGCCTAATTACGCCCGCCTACATCACTCAAACATCCGTAAAAAGCTCCGTAATCACTCCCGCGGCGAAGCCTCGATGATACCCATTCTGAAAAATAGCGCACACTGAATCATTCAAAGCGCACAGGAAAACGCTTCATTGTAAACGTTTTATTTAATTTTCCCTCCATTTACTTTTTTATAATTTCTGCCCGGCATAAAAAACGATCCGCCGCCGCAGGAAGCGTGCACACACGCACGCCAAGTTGTGTCGGGACGCACACAGGGATAGGAACACCTGTCTCGGGAATGAAAGGTGTGCTAGAGCGTGCGAATGCGAGACGGCCGTATGCGCGTCGTTGAGGAACGAGCGAGAAACAGATATGCGCGCGCATTGTGTCGGCACGCCCGCCGCGCGTCCCGCTCGCTCGCGATTCCGTTCCGAGCGTTCAGTCTATCGCGCGCAGAGGCAGCGCTTGTATGTGCCGCCCTTTGCTTTGACGCGACCGACGCAGTGTCCGTAACCGGTGTTCGGAAAATTGTGCATGTGCGTTTTCCGACCTGAGCAGTGTGTGTGCTTGTGAGATGTGCTATTGTTTTCTAGGTAACTGGGAACATTGTTTACTTTAAAAGGCAGCCGGATTCTACGTGCAAAACTTTGTGCTGTTTAGCGCTTAAATTTATTTCACTTTTCATGTTTCTCACAAAGTCTATGTTAGGAAGGTTAATACTATTGCTATTACATTGTTAGTAATGTTGAGTTTGGTGGGAATTGGTTTAACGGTTAGTCATTGTAGTTTTATCAAAGTTTCATTAAAGCACACAACTCTTTTAATAGTGCGATATGGTTTATGATTCGTTAATTGTTTTGCCGCTATAGATAAGCTTAACAAACTCTTAATATGGCTGGCTTTTGTCGTTTTTGTTTGAAAAAGTTAGAAAACCAATGAAATTCAAATTCGATTAGTTTTTCCTAAAACTGGAAACAAATCATAATTTTTTAATGTCAATAAGTGGTATAGAAAAGTTGTCGATAACTTTAGCGAAGTTCGAAACTTTCCAGCAAATATTCAAACAGTTGATGTTTGACATGAAACTGAGGTTAATTTGTTCTAAAGATTTTTTTAAAAGAAAGATTGAAAGAATTATTGTAAAGAAAGATGTAACACGATGTTACAGATCAAAAAGTAAAATTTTTATATTAATTTATGCTGTTTCTAATTTTTGGGTAGAGGACCAAAAAAATGTGTATCTACTACTTCAAAATTTTTCAGACAAATTTGTTAAATTGCTCTACGAGAAATTAAGCTGTTAAGATAATGATGAAATATTAATATGAAACATTATTGGGATCAGTATTTTACAACATCTTATTAGATTTCCAATGATCTCTGGAAAATTACTTTTAGTAGGTACTAACATGAGCACTATTAGTTGTTCAGACGCAAGAGGTGTAATGAAAGTAAATGAAGACAAACCAGCGGAAGTCTCATCTCAATGCTCTAAGAATGGATATCTTTTTTCGTGGTAAAATATGTAAGACTATGGTGGCCACCATTGCTTGTCTTGTCACGCTCAGATACTCTTTACCATTATTAGATCTACACGCACGTCACGATTAATGATTCCATCGGAGTCGTTGCCTTCACAAAGTGGTCTCTGTTCACAACCTCTTTTTATAGGTTGCCGCTTGAGGGTGTTTGTATCTTCCTTTTTAAAGCTTATTTTAAAAATGGGTACCAACCTACGTTTATCGATAGAAGTGTATGTTGCTGATTAATCATCAACAAAAGAATGATCATCTAGTCTTCATAATAATGTGACAATAAATTATAAAATTACAGTAGAAAGTTGTGCACTGTAATTTTTCAATTGACCTTAGCAAGGAATCAAAAACACGGAAAATACAGCAGAAGTGTCAATACACATTTGTACAGTTAAAACAATTTGGGATCTAGTTCTAGAAATTTTTATTAATGCAAAGACCTTTCAATGGGATTGCCCTTTTCCAATTGATCTCAATTAATGTAGCGACCCTAAGAATGCCGGCGTGACTATCAGATGTGGAACCGAAAGAAGCAAGAGGTTAATCAAATTAAATAATAAGGGAGATGATTACCTCGTAGAAATGGTTATGTAATAGAGTGCATTGCTATGGGCATCGTCACGGAGTGTTATGGGGCAACGGCCCCATAGTGATGCCAATATTGTTTGACCGGACGTTGAAAGCAGGTAGTTTTTTCATGAGATGTATGTACAATATATTAAATATAATAGATGATTTAAATTTAAGTGTGTGATTTATGTCCGTTCATAGATCATATAAAAACACATGCGGCCTGATTGACAAAATTGCCACTCCAAAGCAAGGAAAAAATATATTATTTTGATGACGTTAATGCAAATGCAGAAAAATGCAATGATGACATCGCTGCAATTAGGTAGGTATTAGTTGAAAATGTATTCTTTAGAATCCCTTGTTGTAATATTTTTTTTCTAAAAAACCTATCAAATTTATTTCTTTAGACTAATTTTAAGATTGTAAGATTGTGTGTGTGTATTACATGTACGAGTAGGTATTAGGTATAATTTTTCTAAGAGCCTCAGCTCTAATTGCATTCCAAAATAATGCGGCAACTTTGATCTTGATGAGTGGATAATTACGAGGCTAGTTTGATTAGTTGTAGGTACTTTATATCACATTGAATAAGCCTTGTAAACGTCACATGTTTTATAATTTCCTCTGCATTAAATTCGAACATGAGATGTATGTCAGCGTCCTTTTATTCATAATTCTTAATGTTTTTTTTTTGTTGTCAGTTGGTTCTTATGCGAGTGCTTCGCCGTAATTACTAAGGCGAGTCCGCTCCGAATAGTCTCTAGTATCAAGGCCTGCCATTGTGCCGGTTCCGTTGCGTCACAAAACGACAAGACTATAGTCCGTGTGATCAACAAATTGTGTGTAGTTAAATTAATTGTGGCCTACTCAGCTCTTTGGAGTTCAAATGCATGTTACGTACCTCCACATATTTCCATTTAGTTTAATAAGATGAACAGAATATAATCAAAATGTCACGAAATATAATCACATTCCTATCAAATTTGAACCAATTAAAGATTAATTACCTGTTGACTTCAATTATCAATGAGTCATGTACAAATGTGTACGTTATAATAATGTAAACGAGATATTGGTAAGGAATTCTATTGACTAAGCAACATTTTAGTTACTAGGTTATAATTAATTGGGGAATCTGTAGCTCGTCAACTAATTAATTGAACATTCCACCGATATGGTTACTAGAGGACAGAGTATATAGTACGAGTATAATGCGAGCGAGATCACTGCCCCAATGACGACAAAAAACGTTTCAGGATTAAGCTAATTCGGTAGGTTTCCTACAATGATAAGTTTTAAAGGCACGATACAACAAGCTTTAAAGATAAATATGGTCGGTTTAGAAGAAACATGCGCCGACAGACGTGACATGCAATTTAGGGCAGTAGCGGCATAAAGACTGCTAATTTTAAAGCAATGCCACTGAGAATATAATTAAGATACCTACAATACTTGATGAATGTAATATGGTCAAGCAAGCTACTCTAAAGTTTTATCTATCGCATAAGCTTTGCGTGTCACATAGATGTAAAAAGAATGCGATAGGAATTTCGTCGACTAGCAATTTGTTTTGTGTGTTCCGAAAAACGATCGGATAGCATTGATTTGCAATAAAAAATATTGCCTTGTCATTGTCACGCTTTCCATGGTTCTTTCACAACAGCAACTACGGGGCGTGAAGCAACCGCGCGTAAAAAAGTGTTATAAATTTTGTTTTATTCCAACCGAATAGAAAACAAACGCGATTATTTATTTCATTGATGGAGCATGTTGCTCTGGATTTGATCGCATAATCTGAGTATGAAAATGCTTTGTCATGTATGGTCTTTGAGAAATTCAATTGAAATTCTTTTACTGATAAGGTTTGATTCTTATTTTTCGTGCAATATAGGTAGTTGCGAATATATTGAGACATTCCAAATTTCGTTTAATTTCACTAGAGCAGTACACGATGGAAAAAATAGGACACTAGCCGACCGCCATAAAATTGTTTAACGACGAATGTAAATATTTGTCGCAATAAAATCTATTTACGTGATTAATTTAATTAAATGTGACGTGTTTACTGAACCAGATATCTGAGTATGTTGCTCCGTATGTTTGCTTTAAAGGAAAACAAAAAGCTTTTAGGTCTTACTAAACATGTTTTATGGATAAAATAAACTCAATTCGGTTATTATTGGTGATTCGATCGATTTTTGAACATTTAATTTATTAGAAAATACCGATTGAATGGCTATGACAACTGAAATCTTCTAATCTAGATTATGTAGTAATCTATATTCTTTGTTTTTGAAAAATACATTGGTGTCAAAAGAGTCTTACAATAGTTATTGGGAAACACAATGGTAACAAGTTTAATATGATATTTAACAGTTAACCATATTAAGTTCAATTATCTGGGTTCTGCAGAATGTCGGCGAATCCTGGGAAGCGGAAGTTCATAAAAATGTGAGTCGGCATTATATACTTTTATACTACGAGTATTGTCAGCCTTATGTTACATTTCTTCCACCGAATAGACTGTATTGCCTTTGCAATAGCAATGGTCTAGGCTATTGTAGAATTGACAGTCAGCTTTAAAAAAATAGCATGGTATACAGTTTGTTGAGTCCTGGGTTCTGTCCCTGGGGCTCCAGATCTTGAATAGGGGCTCCACCCCTACCTGCGTCCGGGTGCAGGGGCCGTCTGTGGTGGACGTGTCCTTTGCCACCCCCTCACTCGCCAGTCGAATCAATGACTGGCGAGTTGAGAAAGATGTGGAGACCCTGTCGGACCACCTTTATATCCGATATATATGAGGTCTTCACGGCATCTCAAGGGGCCCTGAACCGCAGGGGCTCCGCGGTGAGCGCCTTCCCTCGATGGGCGCTCACCAAGCTCCGCCCGGATGTGGCGGAGGAGGCGGCGATGGTGAGGGCGTGGGCAGAAGTGCCGCCCCACCTCGCCGGGGATGTCAACGGCATGGCGGATCTCTTCACGGACGACATGAAAGTCGTCTGCCAAGCCGCCATGCCGAGGGCGCAGGCTTGCCCCGAAAGGGGACAGGTGTACTGGTGGATGCAGGAGATTGCGGATCTGCGTACCACCAGTATGAGGGCCAGGCGCGCCTACGTGCGTTGTCGTAGGCGCGCCAGAACTACACCCGACGAGGAAGCGGAACTTCGTCGGGTGTATGCGGCAGCCAAGAAGGCTCTGCGGAATGAAATCTGTAGGGCTAAGGAGGAGTCCAGGGAGCAATTTATACGGCTCCTGGACGATGATCCGTGGGGGCGTCCGTACCGGATGGTGAGGGGGAAGTTTAAAGCTTCCGCTCCCCCTACTTCCGCTATGGACAGAGGGCTGCTGGATCGGGTTTTGGGGACTCTGTTTCCTGATCCCGGTCCGTTCCAGCCCCCGAGAATGGTCCCCCCGGACACTCCTCCGGTGGAAGTGGCTGCCGCCATCCCTCCCGTGTAGAACGTGGAATTCGACATGGTGAGGGAACGGTTCCGGCGCAAAAAAATGGCGCCGGGACCGGACGGTGTCCCAAGCAGGGTTCTGGCCCTCGCCCTGGGGCACCTTGAGGAACGGTTCCGGGCGGTGCTAGATTTAAGCATCGCCTCGGGCCGCTTTCCCCAGACGTTGGAAAGCGGGCAGGCTCTGCCCGTTAAGGAAGGAGAGCCGCCCCGCGGATTCCCATACGTGGGCAATGGCGGCAGGTGTACCCCAGGGTTCCGTACTAGGCCCTCTTCTATGGAACCTGGGGTACAATTGGGTCCTGCGAGGCGACCTTCTTCCACGAATGAAGGTCGTCTGCTTCGCCGACGACACACTCGTCGCGGCGAGAGCTACAAAAGAGGTGTCGACCGATGCAAGGTGGGCCGCCTCCTCCGGCCCACCTTGCATCGGTCGGCACCTCTTTGGTTGTCCGACGCATCCGCCTCCTGGGTTTGGATGTGGCCCTTGAAAAAACGAGGGCCATGAGTTTCGTCGCAGGATCCCACCGGGGCTCCGAGTCCGAGTGGAGGGAGTTCGTACACCGGTCGAGGCGCATCTCAAGTACCTCGGCCTGGTTCTGGACCCCCGATGGAGTTTCGAGGAGCATTTCAAGCTCCTCGCTCCACGGCTGTGTGCCGCCGCAGCCGCACTTGGACGGGTCCTTCCTAATGTGGGAGGCCCACGATCGTGCCGTCGGCTCTATCACGGGGTGATAAGGTCGATGGCACTATACGGAGCCCCGGTATGGGCGGAGTGCCTCTCCCTCCGTACGGTGGCCCTGCTGCGACGTCCGCAGAGGGTCATAGCAGCCCGGGCCGTGCGAGCTTATCGCACGGTCAGCCACGGCGCGGCCTGCGTTCTTGCGGGTCAAACGCCGTGGGATGTCGATGCACGCGTCCATTCGGAGGTGTATCGGCATCGGATTGCTGTTCGAGAACGGGGGGGACGATCCGCTCCACAGGAGGTGGAGCGGGTTCGTACCCTGGCGCAGAGGGAGGCTCTGCGCCAGTGGGGTGAGGCACTCGCCTCCCCAGATGCCGGCCACCGGACGATCGAGGCGATTCGTCCGGTGTTGGAGGAGTGGGTTGGGCGCCGGCAGGGCAGCCTCACATTCCGCATGGTGCAGGTTCTGACTGGGCATGGCTGCTTCGGTCACTACCTACACCGGGTAGCCCGTCGGGAGGAAACGCTGCAGTGTTATCACTGCGACGACGCTCCCGACGACACTGCCGAGCACACATTATTGGTGTGCCCGGCTTGGCGACGCCAGCGCAGCGAACTCAACGCTACGCTGGGAGGTGGAAACCTCTCGCTGCCGAGCATGGTCATGGCCATGCTCCGCGGCGAGGCGGAATGGGGGGCTGTCGCCTCCTTCTGCGAGGACGTCATCTCGCAGAAGGAGGCTGTGGAGAGGGAGCGCGAGGCCGATCCTCAAGCCGCTCCCATCCGCCGCAGACGGATAGGCAGGCGAAGGCGGGCATTCGCACAAGCGATGCCCGTCTAGTGACCCTGCCGTGGAGGCCTGCGTGCATGGTTGGCCCCGTGCACGCCGCCATAAGGCCCTCCGTCTGGGGATTGCCCTGGTGTTCTCGGGCAATCCCCCCTTGGCGATAGCCCGACCAGTTGGTCGGGCTTGCCCGGGCGCGTGGGTAGTGGAGTCGCAGTGTGGACCTTACCTAGCGCGCACAAAAGGGCAGGGAGAACACCGGGGGGTTTTAGTGGGTAGGCCTGGCACTCTGCCGGGAGAGCCCCACACACGCTCGCCGTCTAGCCAACGGCGGGTACGGTGCGGTTACGCATTTCCCCCGAGAAAAAAAAATGGTATACAGTTTGTTATGCAATGGCACTTACCTAATGTTAGGATGACTGTTTAAGCTGAAGTCGCGATGGCCGCTTGTTGATGTCATTGTCTCGCGAAATTTCACTCGGTAAACAGGTGGTCCGTGGGTGTTGTCTTCTAATGAGTAAATAGGTGCAATTTAGACTACCACATCACATCCAGGGTTGTCAGTCAGTATTCTAGTATTAGTAGGTAAACTGTTGCTGTTCCAGTTTTCAAAACGAATGATAAAACAACCAAAAAATTTAACAAAATACCAGAAACGGTTATAAGCGAATGGGCATTTTTTAATTAATTGAAATAATATCTAAATTTAAATACATGTACCATATTGAGTCGTGTACTACGTACGTCAGTGCAGCCTTGTTTTATGCGCCCACACAGCACTGCTAGAAGCCGCAAATGCGTCGCGCCATCGCCGCAAATGAGCCGCAACCTTGATTGACTAAGTATCTTTATATAATAATATAACGAAAATCTATATTTTTAACATTAACAGATTATTTTTGTGAATTTTGGGAGTGTAATAATAAGGATCTCTCCTTAAATTTAACAGTTCCATGTACCATTAAAGTTGTCAGTGGAGCCGGTGACACCTAATTTCGCCTCTTCTTATTGCATGAATCATTTCCTCGGATATACTTACTTCTTTTCTTCTCTAGTTCCCTTTTTTTATCAGTTACGCCATCACGATCTTATAAACACAACAACAGAACGACCATAAATCTGAAAGTTTCACCATAGATCTAGTAAGTCATTAACGACAAAATTCTAGTATGCAGCATAATATTATCTAACAATGAAGTAGTGTGAATAAATAGACCAACTTTATTTTCACAAAGACCAACCAGCCCTAACCGCACCGGACTGATTCAACACTTCGTTGCGGCAATTAGATCCAATTTGCGCGGCACTACTACGAACATGGTCCTGCTGAGTTGAAACCGTATTTTTATCGCTTTGTTTGGATGCGGCAGTGAAATTAGTTCTAATTATGAATGTTGCCTATTTATTTGTCTAGTATATTATACTCTCGCTTTGAGTTGATGGCACCCTTTTTTTCTTGCATAAGGAAAACGCTTAATTTCTAACGATGTCTTTTCAATTAAGCCGACGACAGCACATAATATTTATCACTATTATAAAACCTGATAGGAATATGGCAGATTGCTGTAAGAGTAAAGCTAAATATATCTATTCCTAGTTATGTTGCATTTGCATTAAAATATACATATATGTGTTTACAAAAAAAAGAACATTCGAACAAACTTAGGATTGAGACCTCGAGATTTTGGTTTGGAAAACCGAACTGTTTCAATGAAATTCAATGAAATGTCATCCACAAATTGACCATTAGATTTGCGAAAAACTTAATATACTGTTACATAATTATATTCAGAAACAGAACGTAACTCATTGATTGACTTCGTTGTTTACCTAAAATCTATATTATTAGCTACACCCTGTCCGTGGAAGCCATTTTGTACACAATAAAGATCAAAGCCTTTCAAGGAAAGTGTTTCTTAATAGATTAAAACATATCCAAGGCTATCAATAAATAATCGAGCCGGCCTACGTTAGTAAGTATACATAAGTCAAAATTTCATTAAGCGAATAGCCCCGTTTGGTCGAACCGACCAACCGACGTAGTTAATTGAATGGGTTTGTTTTGTTAGCCACATTCGTACTAGTCAACTGCCGCTACATAGCTTTTTTAACACGCGTAAGTAATTAATATTTGCTATCTAACTCGTTTTGAATGTGACAACTGAATGTAGAAAAAGCAATGTTACTAACAATTCTTTTTAGATTGTATACCTTACATATGTCAATTTAAAAAAATGTAGGATGACTGGATGTTTTTTATGATTGTTTTGCAACAGCCTATAACTGGAACGAAACCTTCTCTTTATCATTGAATAAATCAATCGAATCAATTAAACTGCGTGTAACGATACAGCAAAAATAACTTCTTTTGGATTTTGCCCCAAATACTAATATATAGAGCTGTATAGAGCTAACAATTAAGGAAATTGAAAAGGTGTTGACAGTTTTGACGGAGCTTCCAAGAACTCGTATCGATCGTTAGTGCTTATTCAATTGGTTGTTAATCTAACGCCAGAAGCCATGTTTCGAATTTGCCAAACTATGAACAATGCTAAGCTTGTGCTATGGAAATTTCTCGCTAAACTATTTCTTTGTGCTCAACCTCATAGTTCCGAAATTGAGATCTTGACCGATCAGTTAGACCGCGAAGGGTTTTGTTGACGACTTCGGCACTTCAATTTGGCAATTCAATATTGGCTATTAAAACTGTGTTCATTGTTAATAATGTAGAGCGTAATTTTTTCCAATATATGTAACAACATTAGTGATTATATTTGCTTTAGATCCTTCATTATGTATAAATATTATTTTAAAGGAATGTCATAACGCAGTATATCAATGCTGAGTAGGATTTCCCGAAAAATTAAAACAGAAAAACAAATTTTCGAGACTTATTTTAATAAGATGGCAAACTTAAATATAGCATAATAATGAAAATGTAAGAAATTAAATTCTCTTTGATGGTTCACTGTGTTCACGTTAAACTAATCTAATAAACAATAGTTAGCATTACGATATGGTTTAGTGCGTTAATTACGTTATTCGTGAAATTTCAATGGCTTCCGAAGTTCGGCTTTCTGGAATAGCATTTGTGAATGTATTATTAGATCTCGAACAGAATTCGTATTAACAGAATAGAATTCCTTTGCTTAATTACCTTCATATCAACAGCAATAATTTGGCTTTGTTTTCCATAAATCTATTATGTGCTTACAAACAAGTTTCTTTACTACACAATATTTTTGACGTCTTCGTCGAAGAACCTTCACAGGAATGTTATAAAAAAGGGAATACTTTGAATCTGTTCCTGATGATATATATGTTATTAGGATAGATTCATTCCTAACTTAATCGTTTGCAAACTAAGTAGGTAAGGATTCGCCTTCTATTAATTATAATAAAAAAGTATCCATAGTTAAAGGTAGTTATTATTTATTTTTGCTCTCGGAACTACAAGGTGACAGTTGAGACGATTATTAAAGTGGGATAAGCTTTATAATATCTGAAATTTTCTTGACAACATTGTTTAGGTTTAGTGAAGATCGGAAGTAAAGTCAGCTATTTCCAGTGTATGCACCACAGCTTATATGTCCCCACCCCCCGGCTCGAGCCTACCCTAAGTCCCTAAGTTAGGGTGTTTAGGCCTTAGTCAACTAAGTTGGCCCAATGCGGATTGTTTGACTTCACATACACCTTTTAGTACTGATAGACGTTCTGATTTGGTCGGATCCAACCAAATCAGGAGCCGACACGGCTACAGACGGCCTGACGCGGTTGGCAATCCAACAGCAGGGATGAAAAAAAAAGTATTTTGTATCTATATCGATGAAATATTTGTCAATTTCTGAAACTCAGATAAATTAACACCTTTTGTTTATACTTCGTCTTGTCCAATTATGCATTAGGTACTGGTAGATTTCCTTCTTTATGGTCGGTCGTCCTTAAGTTTTTGAGATAATGTTGTTAGAGATATTTCTTCGCTATGTTCGGCTCTATCGATCGGTATCATATAAGTACAGGATATAAAATTTTTACATTTGGCGGGTTCCATTCCCGGTTTAGACAGGTGATTATTGAATGCAGTTGGATTTACTTTTGAAATCAAAATGCTGTTTTCTTTCAGCAAAGTTTTATATCTACGGTATTTAAAGTACTTTCCCTCCATGTGGCATCGCTGTGGGACGCCCTGTATCACATAATAGATAATAATACTACACAGAGAAGTTGCACTACTTTGATCTTGATAAAAGGCGACATTTTAAATACCTAAACATCAAGCGTCCAAGCTGAATCGTTACGCGTTACGCGTTAGTGTATGTTATTTTGTTAGTTATCCTAAAACCTGACGTCGCTACAAGCTCGTGAGATAGGGTTGTTGCTTATGGTAAATGTATACAACATACCTCCCACAATTTTTACAAGAATATAATGTTTTAACATATATTTTTTTGTTCTTCTTTAAAATGTTGGTTATTAAATAGCAAAATAAATCCTAAATCGTACAAATAATTTTATAGAATTATTATAGAAGGGGAAGTATATGGACATGAAGCATCATCATCATCAAAGCTCATATACGTCCCCACAGAATGCCTTAGTTAACCACGCTGGCCCAGTGCGGATTGGTCAACTTCACAATTTCACATACACACCTTTGAATTTCTTCGCAGATGTATGCAGGTTGTCTCACGATGTTTTCCTTCACCGTAAGAGCAACGGATAAATGTACATATGAAATACAAAAAACGAAAAACACTGTGTATTGATTGGTGTTTTGTTTTCCATACATTTGTATCGAAAGACATGATAGAATTACGAGTTATTATAGAATACGAGTTCCGTCGTGGTAGCAATGTGGCACAAACGTCTTGCAACATGAACATACGGATGAGTACTTTAAGCTACAAGAGCTGGGGTTGGAAGTATTGCGTAATTCATCATATTCACCAGTCCTTGCTCTGACAAAGCTTGACTGCGATTTTTTCCAAAATTTTGACAACTTGTCGGCAGGAAAAAATTCAATAGCCGGGAGGCAGTACAAAATTCTTTTGAAGAGTTTGTAGCCTCCCGTACATCAGACTTCTTTAAGAGGAGCACAGAACAATCTAAAAAACTATCTGTGCATACTTTGATTTACAGAAATAAGAAAAAAATAACTTGTTTCTTTCCGTATACCTACTAAATCACAATTTCATAGGTAAATACGTAATAATATTTCGTATTTCGTTTGATTGATTAATAAATCTATTCACCGATCAATTTATAAATCTCACATAGTTCGTTTGTTCTTTGTAATACAACTTCGCAACTTTCTTACTGTAAAAACACACAAATCAAATCAAATCTCTACATAATGATTTGCTGATATACAGGTACCTAAAATGTAGGGAATCTATTAAAATTCCCCCGGTTCTTTTACTAGTTCAAAAGATCCGGGATATCATCGAAATTTCAGTACTGGAATTTCCTGTTTTCATACCCTAATTTCAATGCAAAAATCAACACCGTGAAACAGTAGACTTCATGAAGAGGACTGGCCTTAAATATGTCATGCTCTTCTTCATGCTTCGTAAACTATCTCGTCGTAACTTAGCTGAAAGTTTTACTCTCTCAGGGCATTACACTTATAAACACGAATGGAATAGTTAGTCAGTTATTTATACTTGTTGTGTGTGCTTGCATATAAAACAGACTGAAGTATTCTCAAGATATATGCTATTTTGTAACACTTATAAGGAACTTTTGTTTCCTCATTGATCTTCTGTAAAACATCAGTTAAGGTGGCGTCAGTTAAGGTTTTATTGTGAGTAATCATTATATCTTCATATTGGATTGCGAGCCATTTAGGTATTATTTATGTTTAAAAACTGTGCAAAACTAATAAATGTGTGTTTTTCAGACCTAACGCGATAGAAGGAAATCATAAGATTCTCAAGGATAACCTGCATACATGTGTATCTATCAGTATGTGTTGTTCTCGATTATCAGAGCATGCGCCGATAGTTTTTTTGTGAAAGGTGATTTGATCCAGACTACTTTAAGATATCTCTAAAAATAGTAATTTTATAATCATCAGCTCTTTTTTTATTTGTAAAAAGATACGATACCGCTGATTTCCCTAATTTAAAACGACAGGTACCACAAATAACTATTATAATTTTTATTATTTACTATTTTTTATAGACTAATATCAATAAACGATGTTTTAGACAGTAGTCTTACCATATCACTAAAGCACATCAGTTATATGGTAAGAATACGATAACTTTTGTTGTACATTCACCTTAAAAATCTGCGAAATAATACCTATCTCAGTGCAACTAGGCTAATAAATTTCATTAAACTGAACTGAATGAATTTGTGAAATGGATATTAGTATGCAACTTGATTGTGTGCAGGTCAGACATCTCTAGCCTAGATGCTGAATACTTCGCAGTGTAAACCAAACTTAAAACCACACAACTGTGTCATGATTTACTAAAATAATATATTATTGTTATTGAATCTAGACTACTTATCACTACAGCTTAATGAAATATAGACCAATGAATAAAACATACTACTTTACATAATTATTAATCTGAGGTGTCCCATTAAAATAAATCAATAGTATTAATGTTACATAAATAGGAAATAATTGAAATGGCAAAACAAAAGACGTTTAGGCATTGATGTAGGTTAAAGAAAAATATTGTCAGAAGTCGGTAGTTGTTCATGATCGAAGCAAGTAACAGGAGCACTAATTTTTAGGACATTCTAATTCCGGAAGCGGAAGGGGTGATACGAAGAAACGCTAGTACGGTGCGTGATGGAATTAAATCTTAACCCCTGTGGGCTAGAGTACCCAAACTAAATGTAAATAGAACTCTTGTAATTATAGCAGCTAGACTAGATCTCTGATTAGAATAGTGGACAGTAAATAAAATGGTTAAAACTATTACATACACTATGACAAAATTACCCATCGAATTAAGAACTGTTTTGAAAAATGGTAAAAAATGCATTGACCCAAATGTGATTCAGTGTGTTGACAATTTGACAGTCATTATGTTTTTTAGTTGACAAATTACAAAGTCGCCAGCAGTCACAATTGAGGTTCAAAAATTACGACAGTGAGCCATTGTCGTAATGATGTCGGTGATCGAGGCATTGTTTGGAAATGAATGTGGAATTCGGCCTGTGCGAAGGAAATATATTTTCGTATAAGAATCAACTTATTGTAGCCCATTTATATACACCAACATTAACAAAAGACGTTGTAAATTCAAAATTATTATCATAGGTAATTCGTATTTTAAATTAGAAAGTCTTACTTACATACATCTGAAAGATTCCCACTAGGACGCTAATTGATTATAGAAATTATTGTCATGTTATGCCTAATATTGTATTAGGGTAAATTAACAAGCTTCATATTAGCAAATTGAAAGTTTTTTTTAATTAGCCAAATGTATGGTTGCTAGAGAAAGCGATCATACATTTGGTATATCTTACGTTGAAACATGTCGTCGTCGGGCAAATGAAAAATTTGCTACGTAATTTTATATACCTACTGATGTCTCTTTCGTTAAGTCACCTTACTAAAATCGATAGTACACATCAGTAGGCAGTGTAAAAAACAACGGAACTAATTCCTTCGAAATAGATCCCAATGATACTCGCAAATTACATTTTGGCGATGGCGATGCTTCATTTAGTTAAGGTAACGAGGTGTTGTGCACAATGTAATGTTAACCAAATTTTTTGTGGCCTACTTAGTCATGGTTCGAGGCAAAAAGCGTTAACCTTGGAAATACTTAATGTTCTTACACGTGATCGTTACATATTGTGCCTCCTGGAGTCCGGTTCACTTAGATTTAATGTCTCGCAAAAACTGTTTCATGTTGACGTATCTAGCTTCAATTTATGCTTTGGAGACGATTGCGTTCAGCTACGATCCAACTGCACGAGCGCTTCCTTTATGTGGATTTATTCTTCGTTTACCATTATATTATTTGTGACCTTGTACAGAAATGGCTCACATAAAAAGAACATTTTTGATTATAGAACTAACTACTAAATACTAGACATTGGCAGAAATTTCTCTCCCTTATTTTAACGATTTTTATCTTGCTGTGTTCCCATTACATTATTATTTGATTGATGATTGATCTCTTGAGACATTTGCTCTCGCGTACGCTTAGGTTGTGGAATGATCTCCCTTCTGGGATTTTCAATAAGGAGGACATTCTTGATGAAAATCCCAGAAGGTATGGGGGGGGGGGGAGGAAATGCGTAACCGTATTGTGTGTGTGGGACTCTCCCGGCAGAGTGCCAGGCCTACCCACTAAAACCCGGTGTTTTTCCCTGCCCTTATGGGAGCGCTAGGTTTCAAAAATGCGTGAGAAGGTATTTATCTTTAAGGTTAGCAAC
Source organism: Schoenobius gigantellus (assembly GCA_963935595.1). NCBI lineage: Eukaryota > Metazoa > Arthropoda > Insecta > Lepidoptera > Crambidae > Schoenobius > Schoenobius gigantellus. Next base: position 21,074,509 of record OZ012553.1, on the reverse strand, counting down.
GCGCGAGTGATGCCACTGGTGTTACAAGCGTCCATAGGCGGTGGTGATTACTTACCATCAGGTGACCCGCTTGTTTGCCACCTTTGTGGTATAAAAAATATACGTAATCTCTATCACTAAGCCTTTTTAAAGGACTGCCTTTACAATCATTATTTTGAATAATTATGTGTTTTGATCAATTGTTTTTTAGAATTTCTATAAAAAATATTAATGACAGCAATTTGTACATTGCACTGCGTTTCGATAGTATCTACAGCGTATTTATTATAAATGAGACTAGAATATATCCGCGCGTTTTATTTTTGCGGCATATTGGAATAATTAAAAAGCAATGGCCATTTCAGACCAGTTTTTTTTACAATGTGTAAAAATTATTTATATGAAATAAAAACTCAAACTTCGAGCAATTAAATCATTTTTAATCAGACACATAAAAATATAATCTCTTTTTTTTCGTCACTAATTATTTGATAGTCATCCATCAACAGCTCATACGTCCCCACCGAGGGGCTCGAGCCTACCTCAAACTAGGGTGATTAGGCATTAGTCAACCACGCTGGCCAAATACGGGTTGGTCAACTTCACGCACAAACACGACCTATAAAGGAATTCTTTCTTCACATGTGCAGGTTTCCTCACGATGTTTTCCTTCACCGTAAAAGCGTCGAATAAATGTACAAATGAATTCAAAATTTGGAAACACTTTGGTACGTGGCGGGGTTGGAACCGCTACCTCGCGATTGGAATTCAACGGCCTTACACACTACGCCATCGACGTCGCTTACTCGTACAGTAAGCTCCTTATCAAACTGTACTGTTTGACCTTTGGACCGTTCTTATGTCGCTCGTAATAGTGGCGGTTTTCCTAGTGTAAAGCTTGAATGGGAGCTTACTGTACCTATTTTTATTTTATCATCAACAGCTCATATACGTCCCCACCGAGGGGCTCGAGCCTACCCTAAACTAGGGCGATTAGGCATTAGTCAACCACGCTGGCCAAGTGCGGGTTGGTCGACTTCACATACAACCTGTAAAGAAATTCTTTCTTCACAGGTGTGTGCAGGTTTCCTCACGATGTTTTCCTTCACCATAAAAGCATCGAATAAACGTACATATGAATTCAAAATTTGAAAACACATTGGTACGTGGCGGGGTTCGAACCGCTACCTCCCGATTGGAAGGCGACAACCTTACGCACTACGCCATCGACGCTTCTATTTTTATTTAATTTTGATATTCTACTTCGCAGCAAAAACTAAAAACCACAGGCGCATATACAAACGCTTTGGTGATTGTGTGGATAGATTTAAGGATGTAAAGGTTGAACGTAATGAGGGTGTGTGTAGTAACTGTAGTACTGTAGTGCAGTAACTTCGTGGAAACAAAATTTGTAATTTTTTTTGATAACTTTATGAATGTATATAAAATAAGAAAAGATATATCTTTTAATAAAAATAAATCGTATGCCAGCTTTAAATACAGATACCTAAATAATTTTTATTAGTGATACTGAGTCGTTCCTGTAAATATGGATCCTCACCGAAATAAAACCCTGTGTATTGCTCTGGATATGCAGCAAAGAGTTTATTTCTTTAAATTATTGATTTGATTATTAGCAAAATATAAAGAAGTGACAATCTATGAAGTGCGAGCTCTTCTGATCTAAATCAGTTTACTGGTAAAGTCGTGGTTTCACAAAAATAACCAGCATTACCAGCGGCACTGGCCTGATATCATCGGTCTAGTCTTTAATTTAGATGATTCTAGTTGTTTATTGCGATGAGTAACAAACTAAACGACAGAACGCCACCCACATGACCGCAACCGCAGCTAAATGGGAACACTGGGTTAACTTCTTAACTGAAAGCTGAATTATGTGTATTGGTATTGGCAGCAGGAGCTTGACATTGTTGAGCGAAAATAGCATTTATATCATTATTATAACGACCAGACTTGACATTAGGACCGACATATTTTTTGTCGTCGCATTCGGGCCTGTCGAATAATTTATTTTCTGCCTTATCTAATTTCACTGCCTCTGCATCGAGTTGTTATTGACATGTGTACAGTGTTTGTGACAAGTCAAAGTGGTCTTTATTGAGCATACAACAAAATACAGATTCGTTTGCCGTTCCAGATAGGTACGTTAGTAGGCTCGGTGGTGACGATGTGAAGGACACCAATTATACTAATTAAAGATCCCATTTCTATCTTTAGCAGCCATTAATAGGTTGCTTACTACCCGGAACGAATAGACAAATTGAGTTCTCAGCAACTGATACGATTATTTTGTGGAACACGCAACTAATTGGTGGATTTTTGCACTTGTTTGTGCACAACATATTATTACGTTTCAGCTGCTCTATTTGTGACGTTCAGAGAGAAATAAATATAAATGTCGTTTTTATGACGAGCAAATTGCGAAATAAAATATCACAGCACGAGGTCAGATTCGTTTATTTTTCCTTGTTACGATAAATTGCCCCGAAAATATCAATACTTCATCCTAACAATGATGGCGCACTCTTAATTATTTGTATTTTCATTGTACCCTGATCGGATTTTTCAGAGTAAGCTGGTAACAACAGGAAAAAGTATTTCTATTGATAATATAATATTTACATTATCAGTCTCGTATTAGCCGGCTGCCTCATATTATTGTCTCAATTAGTCTTCATTCAAATATCAAATGTTTTTTTCGAATGGCGCACATTTTAATTTTTGCTTTTCTTTCTTTACAGGAGTGATTTACAAGAGGATCAACTTCTACAATTGAAATAAAAAGTGCTCCGGCGCTGAACCAACGAACCGACTATATCACCAATAACATCCTTAAGTCAATTAGTACTACAACGTGCGTAGGAGTGCGCCGTTGTCGATCTTGTTAGGTCGTGCGCTGCGTAGCGCGGTTATACGCCTGTCGCTGCATAGTCGGTGCTCGCCGGAGTCGCGTGACTCGGCCGGCACGCCCCGCCACAGCCGTGGATAACCTCGGCCAGAGTCCCCTCCCGGTGAAGAGGCTGCACGAAGCGCTTCAGAGTGCACAAGTGAAGCGACAGCGGCTCTCCCCTCCATACCCCGCTCCCCCCGCAACCCTTCACCCGATCCATCAGCTCGCGGTGCACCAGCACATCAAAGTGCAGCAAAGCATCGTCCAGCAGAGTATAGTGCAGCAGCACCAGTTGAATCTGGCTCACCAGTCGCTACAGAATCTGCAGCAGCAAAGCTTACAACAGGCCCAGCAAACGCTGCAAGCACAGCAGACCCTGCAAGCGCAACAGAGCCTCCAGGCGCAGAGCTTGCAAGCGCAGAGCCTGCAAGGCCAGGGTCTGCAGGCAGCCAGCCCCGTGGCGACGGGAGTGAGTGTGCAACAGACGGCAGGAGTGACGCAAGGCGCGCTGGTGCCGCCGCAGCAGTCCTCGCCGCGAGCCGCTTCGCCTCAACACAAGAATATGGAGCTCGCACTCTGCCAGAGCATGGACTCCGTCAACACCGCCACCACTGAGGAAGAGGTGAGCGAACTGTTTTTATATTCTGAATCTATGCAAATGTTTTTTTTAAATCTTATTCATATTAGACATCTGATATTAGGTGCTTTTTTTCGGAAGGAAATGCGTGACCGTACCGTACCCGCCGTTGGCTAGACGGCGAGCGTGTATGGGGCTCTCCCGGCAGAGTGCCAGGCCTACCCATTTAACCCCCCAGTGTTGTCTCTGCTCTTAACGGCGCGTGTGGTATTCATATTAGGTCCTAACATATGAAATTAGCGTTTGATATAGAAGAAGTAAAGCGAAAATAATATGATTTTTTTATATTCAGTCAATTGAAGAATGTACTTATTATCTAGCCCTTTTTGCAATTTTATAGGTTGGGTATTGATTTCATTGCATTGCTGAAAAAATTGTAAGATCAGTGGAATTTATATTCCATTTTGTGAACAGAACGATGTCAAAGAAAAATGAGATAGTGTAGAAACAAGTGAATTACTAAATTCGAAAAATAATTACACGAGCCTAAATTTAATAAAAAATACATTGAATTTGTAATTCCGAACGAAACGTATCAAAGTGGCCAGTTCGATAAAACGCTAAATTCATATGTAGGGACCTAATATTACATGATTATTGATTAGCTCCTGAATTTTTTTTAACAAATAGTGATTGAGATTGATTAATCAAAAGGAAAAGTGCGAATTGCGCGCGGCATGTGCAGGCGCAAGTTTCTGCGCGCATCTCTCGCGATTCGGCCATTATAACCGAAAGGTTGGTATGACCATGGGTGGTGGTGGGATATTTTTTTGACTAAACAAATTCTGGATAGAATTAGTATATATATTCCCCCTAATTTTTATCCTTTTTATGTTACTTTTGTTAGACATGGTAAGTCAGGAGGTTAAATATTAAGTTCATGGCAAAATATATAATATTGCATACTCATAGTCTATTTACTTTATGTTACTTATTCGTCTTAGTGCGATACCAAGTAATCTCCACACAAAAAATACCTAAGCTTGTACACGACAAGATGGGAAAAACGTTCAGATTCACCATATAGGAGTTGTCGCTAATACAATAAAGTGAAATTTTCCTCACGACAATAACAGCTGCGTAACGTAATTTTCTTGCGCTGAATTTTCAATTCTCTGTCCCAGAGAAAAGGTTGTATCTTAGCATTTTCTTGAACAATTTGTCAAATCCATTTCTTAGGATCATGCCGTACAATGTCATATCACATACGGGATAGAATTCTTCCAAATTGACTTTAGTATGTCAAAACATACGTACCTACTCTTCTTTTCAGAGGTTAAGTAACTATGCCAATGATCTGATTACAGCTATTTTTATATGCTCTGAATTGGCCGTTCAAATTAGCATAAATAAACACCCGTTGAAAATGAAGCATTTAGATTTTTAATGCAGTAGTAAAAAACATTCAGCAGTCGTCCACGGTAATAGCGATCACGGAATATCGTCGACCCTAAAGAAAAAGCGATAAAATCCTTAAAGCAAACTGTGGAGGCGACGGAACTAGAAGTGGGCAACGGTTGTGTTAGTCGAGACAAATAGAGTAGATGTCGCTTCAGCGCTCTCAGCCGTTCCTCCTAACGGACAGCTTTATAAATAGGTTGTTTCCCCCGCTTATTGTACCACCTTACGGCTGTTTGCAGAATTATCTATCAGGCTTATATCCTGTAACTTAGTTTGTTCATCGTTTAGTTCATTGTTCAGTGTTGTATAGAACACAATGTGTTTGTTTTCCCATAAAACACAATGCAGTTTTCACATTCACCCACAATCACTTTTCAACGGATCTGAAGGTCTCTGGAGAACAATGAGAAACGAAACGATTGGCTAGGTCTAGCTAGACTAGGTTTTCTTATGAAATGATTGATTTTCGAAGACACTATCGCGATTTATTAATAGGTAATGGATTTTAAATGAGATACCTAAATAAATATAAATGCAACATGTAAAATATTTTGATGGACATATTTTATGTACGAGTATACAACCTATCCTTTATAACTGACTTATAACGACTTATGTTAAATGAAAAAAATAAATGTTCATCTGTATTTTAAAAAGGTATTCGTAAGATAACCGACTGAGATATCAATTTAGAGCTCAAACTGCAATTAGAGCTAGAAGCATTAAATTCGGTACAGGGGTTTGATGGCTTACGTAGGCTTCCAACATATTGGTAGCAAGGATTTTTCAAAATTTCCACAGGAAGCTAAGAAATCTCCGTCCAAAATAAAGACAAACCGACGAAGCCAATAAAGTAAAACAACATGGCGAGCGTAAAATTCTCTTGTCAAATCTGTTACATACTTTAGGGTCACACGTCATATCAATGGAAAATTCTCGTGCAAATTCAATTTTTTTATTTATTTTTACCGTAGTAAGGCAAAAGAATCAAGTCCATACAGCCAATTTGTTTACTCTTGTAAAGTTTTTTTGCTAAGTTCTTATTTTATTGCATAATATTATTACTGTACTAGATAACATATTTTTACTAAATCTGTAAAATTTCTTAATAGGATGTTGATACATAGTTATTTAGATACGTAGCGAGTAAACTCTACTTTATTTTAATAAAGAGAAATCAATAAAGTTGAAATTTCATTCGGGTTGCATAAGTCCTCGGTGGACTTTGCTTTAGTTGATAAAAATTTGTTTAGCTGTTCAAAAGTTATTGGCCAGCAGTATTCTTTATAGTCAGCAGGGCGTACTGCGTACAGAAAAAGTTACCGTGGGTTTGTTTACATAGCGGTTCCTCGGCGCAATGAATAAAATAAAACTAAGAATTATTTAATAGGTACTTTTCAAATGTGCATGTCGGGTGTTGTTTTTGTTTTTATATTTAACTAGACCATCCGTTTCACTAGCGCACCTGGACTGTAGTGATTTGCAATGTGTACTCTCTTTTGGTAATTTGTAGTCGTACAAACTACACGCATACAAAGCCGCAGGCAAAAGCTAGTATCATTATAATAGCTGCTAGTAGGCGAAGTAATTTAATTTAGCACGATAACATCAAAAAAGAGTAACTGAATATTGTCATAACGATAATATTTAAGTTTTCATGTTTTAATAAATTCGTTACATTGGGAGTTTTAGGACCGATAATCCAACTGTTTCATAAGACCCTAAAAATTACTCTTCGGCTGGCATGTAGGGCTTACATGAAGAAGAGAGGGTGGACAAGATTCTATTACTCTATATTTATACAACTAGTTTCTCATGTATTGATTATCAATTCTGAATTAACATTAAGTTGTGTTTGTAGTTCCATGACTTAGTGTGGATCTAACATAGTTTTCTTTGATGTGGTCGCCTACATTGCGTAGGGGAATCGTGGCTGCGTCTACTTTGCTCACATAGCGTGGGTGCAATCACTCATGCGGTCGGCTCTGTGTTATTCCAGTCATTGAACGTGCCGTGTCTGTCTTGGGAATTACGTTTCTCTCTCAACGGTAAAGGTAATTGTTAATGGAACATAAAAACGTTACTTTGGAATGAATAAAAACCAAATATAACCAAATATATAACTGATACATGACAGGAGAAAAAACGGTTGGTTAATGTGAATTCACAAAAAGTCCGCGTTTTTTTGAATTTCATGGTTACTTATACATGTTACTTTTTTATCTGTAACACTACGTATTCGGTCGGTAAATAAATAGATAAATTAATTGCGATCCCCGACGTGATGACGACGCTTAAATCAAAATATTGCTAGATATATCAAAGTTAAAGGGCCAACCAACACATTTTATTTTTTACTTTTTGGGTTTTTTTTTCGGGGGTTGTTAAAATTTTAATTTTTTTTTATTATGTAATAATGGATGTGTCCTGAAGCGTCCCTTAAATTTTTCGAGGTGATAAAAAGTTACCTATATATGTAACCATGAAATTAAAAAAAAAACGCGAACTTTGTGAATTCACATTAACCATAACCGTTTTTTTTCCTGTCGTGTATGTATCACTTATATATTTGGTTTTTATTCATTCCAAAGTAACGTTTTTATATACTTAAAACGAAATTTCTTTGATGCATAAGTAAAAAACAAACGACGCATTTGACGTTTCTGCAAATTGTAGCGTTACATTTATTTTCTTACAAATTAAATCCGATCACAGAAACATATTCATTGTATCACGATCGCCGTTAAGCATTTTTAGAGTTTCACAACACTGTTTTTCCAAACCTTTAACTAAAATACTAAGTTCCATTGTAAAATGTTGAACGTGTCTACGTTTTCCGAAATATAGTCTTCTGCTTTCTATTATACTAATACTGAATTGTAGATCTATCTGACTAAAAGGGTCCGAGTCTCCAAGTTCTTTCCTACAGCTAACAGTGCTGGGTCTTAACAAGCAGAAACAAATCACTATCGGTGGTTTAATTCGCGTTGAATTTACAGTATTTGTAGATTTGTGTAGTCATGATCAAACTTTACGAAACTCCATTAGCCAACTTAGACGTGGTGCCTGCCTATCGAGGTTCCATATTCATTTAGTAGATGTCAATACCGATAAGTATGATTATTCCGTGCTATACTAGCATGGTATGTGATAAATCCATTCTCATTACAATCTAGGTTATTAAAACAGTAATACATCGCCTGGATTGATTGGACTGAAAGACACATAAATAGTATTAATCGTATAGGTCCTATTTATTTTTGAAGCTACAAACATGATTCTTAGTATTAAGGCTAATAATTAGAAATGAGTTTTTAATGTTTGTTTTTTTTTCAGGATTTTTTGTTTTTCGTTAAAAAACGTCAGCAGTTTTGTTATTAAATAGAAATATCCGAGAAATATATAATTCTAAGGGGAAAAGTAAGTAGTTATGTAGAAAGAAAAGTGGATCTTATGACTAATCATGTAATTTCAATAATTGTTTGACATGTAATTTAACACTTTCAATTTAGCACTGAGGTAGATTATGAAAGCCAATGTAGTAATTATTGATACGTCATTTTTGGACTTACTTCGACAATTGGCGTGTAGGCTTTTCATTTGGTCTGTTTGAAAATTTATAGCATATAACAACCATGTTTTTGCTTCGTGATAACAACCCTTTGGGGAAATGAAAATTTTGAAATTTGTTTATATGGGTTTTGGAAATAAGGTACGCTTCTGATTACCCTGAAAGATAGAATGTCATGTTATGGGACCACATCTCTAAAGGAGTTGAGACGGAGGATCTGAGAAATTGGAAAAAAGCAAAACAACCAAAATCGGGTAACTTGCGAGCAGTTAGCTAGTTATATAAAAGGGAAAAAAGGGTGACTGACTGATCAATCTCTCGCTCAAATATATTGGAAGGAAAAAACACACAGATGGTCAATATACCGCAGTCATTCCGCTGCGGACAGAAAACTGGTAACATGTAAAATATATAGGCATTGCATATAGTTTTTACAAATATTGTTGCGTACATTTAAAGGAAGTGTGTTAAAGATAACCGGTGTGCTAAAATATGTCCATGCATAGAATCATGTTAACGCGATAAAAAATTATGTGTCAGTGACGACTAGTTTTAGGTACGTTTTTGTGTTTTAAAAGATTACCAAAGTTTATAGCGAACAAGTCGTGCTAGTTGCTGCTACTGCTAGAGCTGATATTCATTATCATCGCGGGTATATTTCAAAACGAACAAGAATTTTAGAAATCGTTTGGAGAATCTTGAGTCCTTTAATCAATAGGTATTGCAAAATACACACCACTTTCTGTATATACGTTTTCAAACATAAGGTATACTATATACATGTCTTGCTCGACCTTTAAAAAGACAAAATGTTTAATATTAATGACTCAACTTCTTGTCTGCGTATGTGTAGGTAGCATTATGGCTTTTAGCTTAGAGGCAGGTACATCATTATGGCCTTGAGCTCAGAAGTACATATATCACGAGAGAAACAAAGTTAAAACTGAAGTTTTTTCCAACAGCCACTGTGCATTTATATAAATGTACAGTTCGCTGACAGAAATATGTGTAGTCTTACTTTCAAATATATTAGAGCCAGTGTCACCGGTTTCTCATAACTCTTAAAAATTATCTGACAGATTAAGGTTGCTGGGTGTTCGGTTGATATGATATTAATGTTGTAAAGAACTGAACATCAACCATATCCATACAACATGACACAAGTCTCAAATTATCATCTTCTGATGGAGTCTACCGTATTTTTGTAGAGAGCGAAGTTTTCCGGATCCAAAAATGGAGGGACACAGCTGAAGCAACCATTAAGCTTTGGATGGGGGACAACGTGAGAAATGAAGCACTTTTGTACAAATTCGACCGTGTTTAGTTGAGGATAAGGATCAGAATGGAGATGGCAATGTAGTCTTTACTGCGTCGTCAAGTGTATGAGCCGACCGTCTCGCCGAGTGGGGGCTGCCTGGCGCCGGCTAGTCTGGCGCCTACAAACTATGGTGGCTATTTTAGTTCGACAAAAGTCCAGTGATAACATGCCATTGCATGTAAACTTTACTCGAAATCAGATTTATTGCACGGAAAGTTGGGTTCATTGCAATGCCGCTGCGTTGGGGGTTGCCGTTTCATTACCGTTTCGATGGTTGCTAAATGTGTTTTAATTCTAACAGTTAGGTAAGTGTGTTATTTTAGAAACGTGAAATAAGTGATTACAAAGAACTTTCGGAGTTTTAGTTTTATTGAAAATTTTAATGTTCTATAATATTGAATTTCTATGCTTTTCAAATAGGATATAAAAAGGCTCAATAGTCATAAAAAAGTCTAGAATTATAATAAGTGAATAGGTTGGGTACTCAATATATGACGAATGAGGGTTTTATGTGTTTCATAAGAAATAAGAATCTGGTGGGTGATTTTGTAACTCATCGGGAATCGGCTATCGTATAGATTTGATAATTCTGTTTGATTAAAACTGATTTTTAATATGTTTAACATTTTGTAATGTCGTCGTCTGAGTGGTCTTGGTATATTTGTTAAATAAATCAACCAATACTTAAAGCTAATAAACATAATTCCGTTTTTCTTTATTAAGTCATCAAATCTGAAAACGATTGCCGCGATCGGTCGATGAGTTACAAAATCACCACCCTGATCAGGTTTAATAAGATAGGTGCCTATATTATAATTTAGTTTCTGTTGGCTAATGCACTCTAAAAGGTAAAAATACCAATATGATACAATTTTATAGTAAAAAGAAACGGGATTGTGGTTTGAGCTAAGTATATTTATTTATTTTCAAAATTTTTATTACCCCATTAACTTTCATAATACATGTTTTAATTTCAACGTGTAGTGAAGCACTGCTAAGTATTTTTTTCAAACAAAAAAATACCTACCTGCACTTTAGCTATATCTATGTATATAGCTTCTTGTATTTAATTCCTCGACTGTATAGTCAATACCTTCGAAAATGAGTATTCTATATACTTACGTAATATAGGGAGGGACGAGTTGTTTGACCCATCCTTTGGAAGTTTTGCTCCTCTCCTTTGTCTAAAATGGTCCGGCTGCATAGCTATGTAAGTACACGCGTAGATGGGTAAAAGTTTTGATACCGATCCGCCGACGGATCAGGCGACAAGTCGGCGGAATCGGGTAACGGCCCGCGCAGACAACACTGCTACGGCTTCCTGAAACCCGCAACAACTTTGTTTCTAAGTACTTTTGCGTTTCGGTCATGCAACTTTTCGATGTTACTTGTTCAGCACACTATTGTGAACATTGTACTATATATTACACTATTTTCTGTGAATATGTAGGTACTTACTATTTTTGCATTTTTAACAAATTTGCAATAACTGGTATGATACACTTATTATATAAAATTGTTGTGTGATTATAACAACTAAGACAGCGAAATACCGACTTAAATATGTACCACAACACTGTAGCACATAACTGAAGATATAAAATATGAACGCGGAAAATAAAATTTACATTGTTGAAACGTCGCAAAGAGCAAAACGATTCTCATTTCTCGAAAATCCTTTAAGCATCCGCCGTCAATAATACGTAGATCGAAGAGGCATCTCCGAGTGGAAAATTATTACCTCGCTCGGGCTCAATCGCGGAGACCGATTTTATAAGAGAAGAGTTTCCGCAAAGTGGAATATTGACACCTCGCTCGTTCCAACAGTTTGTCCACCTAATTTGTACGGCGGCGCTCGACTGTAAAAACAAATAGCTGCTCCCGCATTCCCCCTTGCAGGACGGGAAAGACGGACGCATCCCCGAGAGGCGGCCGGGCATCGAGAAATAGTTTTCCATGCTCCGTCAACGAACGATCGTTGTTTACGCTCACTCTTTTGTCCAGTTCAGTTCGTCTCCTGTTTTGTGGAGTGCTGCGAAGTGGTTCCTTTGTCCATTACTGTGTAATAATTAATCGGGTTCTATCTAATGCTCTCCGACTTCGATTACTCAAACGAAACTTTTATTTGAAATCCCTTGGACGATTTTGGCTTTTTAACGGCGGACCGTTGCGGTTTCAGGATTTTTGCGAGGCGCAAAGTTTTGTTTACCCATCAAAAGTAGGCTGCCGTTTTCTAATCTAATTTTGGATGTGGGTACGGGCGACGGTGCGTCTGAGAGGGAATTGTAAATTGTAATTAGTGCTAGCATTGTTTGTGTCGGCAATGATGATATAGACAAAGCGTGGGATGAGACTGTGGTGGTAGAGTGGACGTTCAATCACGTGCATTCGTGCCCATGCCCTAAGCAGCGGTTGTTTTCCAATGCGCTGAGCACGCCGCCGCTCCACTGGTTTTACACTGCGGATTATCGGCAATCACCCACTGAGCAAGGAGCGCAAAAGATTTCGTTTGATGTTTTTTTTATTTCAAAAAACTCGCAGTCAAAGAGATTAATTACCCACGTTCGCTTGCTGGCTCGAGTTTTCAACAAACTTTTTTTATATCTCTCCCTTCATCTGTAAAGGAAAACAGAATTCAGATAAATCCAATGGTGATAATGAAGTGAACTAATTTTTTTTTCAATTTGTCTTGTATTCATTTTCATTCTGTTATTATTTTGTTACTCTTTTAAAATACATCGAAATGCATACTTTTTTCTTTGCGGACTAATATTATGTCTTAATCCTTTTGTCCTTCGAGTAGCATGTTTGATAATATTAGCGGGATTGTCTTTTCCTGCTCGCACGCTCTAGTGCTTATTGTCCGCTTGCAACGGCAATGGGAGTGAAGTAATTAAGAGTAGTTCTAGCACTATGTATTTATTGCGCATTGTACAGGACACTTGGCAGCCGGCCAAGTGTTCAATGTAGGTACCTAGTTTTATGAATCGCCGTGATACATTACCTAAACGGAACGTAAAAACTGAATAAATGTTTGTTTTGCTACTTTTATTTTGGTTCGATTTTATTTGGTCTGATCTACCATGTTGGTTGCCATCTGATCTATCATGATAGTGATTATCATCTAAGAAGCTATAGTGCCTACTAGCTGCGCCCGCGAACTATTTTTCTATCTTTTGGATGAAGATTTCTAAGCTTCCTGTGGGACTTTTAAAAATATTTCCTTATATTATCCTTCCTTAGTTTGGGCTCTACGTTGATACCTCAGTCTTACCAAAGCCGTTTATAAAATAGGTTAATATTCGTTTTACATCCCATATCTGTCGCATTTCTGCCAGTGCTTCTACTGTGCCTTCATGTCAAACTCATTTCAATCTGATGCTCGCGAATACCTATCGAATTTCCATGCTATCTGTCATTCATATTATGCTATAAACGAGTCTATTAAAAGTCATGTGCCAACACATCTTAAAGGTGCGGACACTGCATGTTTACAACTAATATCAGAATGAAAGGGTTGTAGATGGTGAGTCTTATCATCATCATCTTCTTCAATATTCTTCTTCTTTTTCTTCTTATATATATTAAAATAAAACGCTGTGTGTTAGTCTCGCTAAAACTCAGAAACGGCTCGACAGATTCTTACGAAACTTTCTGTGTGTTTGAATAGGTCCAAGGAAGGTTTATACGTACAATTGGCTGTAATCGGGCAGAATAGCGTCTGCCGTCTGCCCACTAAGTCTTGTTCTTAAATATCTTCTATAATATATAAAGCTCGAAGCCACGAAGCTGTGTGTTTGCCTCGCTAAAACTCAAAAATGGCTGGACGAATTCGAATATTTATTTATGTATTTTGTTCGCCTTAATACAAGGGTGGCTTAGAAAGAAAAATAACAGCGAAAATTCAAAAGAAATTCAAAAAATCAAGGTAAATTTTTTTTGGAAAATGATGACAATAAACTGCTGTCATCTGACAAGGTGATACAAAGTTCGCCGGGATAGCTATAGTCATAAATTCTTTGAAGTAATTAGCTATCAAAATGTCAATGTTCATTAAAATAGTTTAAGTATGCATACAATTTAAAAATTTGTTGTTCTTCTGTGACTTGATAAACCAAATGTTCTTTTCTCACTGCAAATACATTATTAGGCTGCGACGAATACTTAAATTTGAGCCAAATGGTACACACGGCAACAGGTCAGATAATGCAGTTTGATTTTAGGACCACCTTTATGTTGCTCGTAATAGTAGCAGTTTTCGTAGTGTGTGAAATATAAAAAAAATATTAAAACATAATTTTTATACAAATAATACACAGTCGCCTAATGATGTAGTGCCTGCCTGGAAGATTTGCAAATCTACATCTACAACCTCTATAAGCGTCAAACATCCCAATGTACAGTCAAAATATTTAAATGTTTAACAGGTGAACGATTATTTGTATTTATAATACGACAACATCAAAAAATCCTTAACCTGCTAAACACTGAATTTCTATGACTGTAAGTACGTTGCCATCTTGGGACTTAGGATGCCAAAGTTACAGTTTTAAGTTATTTCTTTGTCTGTCTTCCCCTTCCTTCAAACTGGGACACAGCGATGCAGGTCATGCAGGCATCGCTGTTTGGCGGCAGAAATAGCTAAAATTTTAAGATTTTTTTAAATACTGAGCCCTGTTAACGTGTCTTTAGACACGTTAATTTTAATCCACAAAAGAAATCATCATATTGAGTTAAAACATGAGAGTATGTGGGCAAGCAATACGGACGTAATACATCTTGACGATAAGCAACATCGTTTGCAAATAATATCGAGTATTCATTTACATTCCCACGGGAAAAAATAAATTCATATCAAGCGGTCGAAACGAAACAACGAAACGTATATGACGTGATCGTTAAATTGTCAGAATGCAAACGTCAAACTTGCGATTACCGAGATTTTTGAACAACACCCGAGTACTCGGAACGTTGGAACAATGTCGGCGGGCACCGAGTGAACCGTGGAAGTATAATCTCGGATGCAAGACGAAAATCCGCGCCCGCATTGTGATCGCGAGCGGAAAATCGAACTCGAATGTCGCGAGACGGAACGCTCTTTGTGCGGATTCAATGCCCCTCGATTGCTGATAACTTTCTTTTGAGTCTACGAAGTTTAAGTTCATCCAGTGAAACGACTATTTTGCTATTGCCACCAAAATCAACGGGCAACTTCCTTTCAACTAAAAGGATAAGTTAATCGGGAACGGAATTCGTGAGTTGGTCATGTTTGAGTTTGTTGAGGAGCGCTGGTCGTATTTTCTTTGGGCCAACGTGCATGGTTGGGTATTTGCGTTGACTGATTCATTAATCTTACTGCGATTGGAGTTATTTGATGGTCGGAATTAGGTGCGATCTCCAATTAAAATAATTATAGTTTGTCAAAAAAGCCATAAAAAGAATTTTCGACTGTATAACATGGTATAGGCCCGCCTTGGCAGTAAAATCGACTCGTATGCTGTGACGGCAAACGGCATGACGCTGTCGTGATACTCCCTCTACGCTACCGCTCTTGACTCCCAAATAAATTGATTTTATAAATGTAACACTATTTTTTCTATATTTCACTTCATATTTCGTTAAAGCTATTTAATAATTACTTTCTTGACTCTGTGTTTTGTATGGGAAAATAAAAGTTGATTTTACTATTTTTCGCGCAGTTTTTGTTTTTTCTTTCTATTAGAACCTTCCTTGTATCTTATGGAAAATATAAAAAAAATGCCGAATCGATCCACCAGTTCTCGAGTTTTGCGCTTAGCAACACATTTGACGATCCATTTTTCTTTTATAGAAGATAGATTAATTCCAATATTGGCAACTTTATTTTTTTAAACTAATTATTCCATGGTATGGTGGCCCTGTAGCGACAAAAGTAGCTCTCAATTATTATCTTTGAGCATTAAGAAAACTTGTGTGTAAAAATGTTGTATAAAAATAAGCATACTTACATTATGTTATGGCGTAACAAGGAGACTGTGTATAAAAATTAAATATTACCTTTCTATATAACATCTTACGGATAAAACAGAATAAGATGGATTGATATATTAACTGGATTCCTTCTTTCCATTGTAGGCGAGATCTCATCCATATTCATTAATCTCAGCTTGGAGTACATCGCATCCAATTTTCTCTTCACTGCAATGTAATGCGTCATTGCCCTCTTGAGAGCAATCGGTTTAGCAAAATTGATAAAATATCACACCTATATTTTCAGAGAAAATTGATTTTGTTATCAGAAGTGCATGTGTTAACGTATCTGACTATTGATTTCAATGGAAATTAGGATTCTATTGCCGTTGCTGTAAATATCGCAATACATTGTATTATGATGGGTTTGCCCTACTCATAATTATTAGATTTTTGCATATAAATTTTGTCTGATATGTCTGCCTTCTTGTCTACATCTTGTCTACCTGTTATCGTCTTTTCCCTTCAGTCGAGCACGTTATTTTAAAGTGCGTCAAAAATCAGCTGATTCACACAGATCTGATGAACTGGTCTGCGTGAATCAGGAACTGTAACTTCATGAAGTTACAATTCCGGCATAGTACTGCCACTGTGATAATAATTGTTCTATGAATGTAAGAACACCTCGTCAGTGTCCGTAACGATACAGCGCTCTGATTGACGTTCATAGAGAATGCATCCTACTAATATTATAAATGTGAAAGTGTGGATGTTTGGATGTTTGTTACTCAATCACGCAAAAACGGCTGAGCAGATTTGGATGAAATTTAGCATGCATGTAGCCTTTGATATGGAAAAGAACATAGGCTACCTTTTATCCCGAATCTTTAAGTAGTTCCCGAGGGAAAATTGAAAATTGTTTACGAGTTAAGCCGCGGGCAGACAGCTTTGAAGTATGCATGTCACCTATGCTATGGAAAAGGACATGTACTTTATATTCCTTAATGATCTCTCATATAGTTCCCGTGGGAAGATTAAAAATTGTTAACGAGCGAAGCTTTAGACCCAATTCTAAAGTCCACGCAGACGAAGTCGCGGGCAGAAGCTAGTCAAAGAATAATTTTTTTTTTTTTTTTTTTTTTTTTTTAAAAAAAACGTCGCCCCACACTAGGATTTTCTCCTGTGTCGTGGGTGCAGTTACAAACATAGAATATCACATGCACATACGCCCAGACCGGAACAAATTTCTGTAGGCCATACAAAATATCTGTCCCGAGCGGGAATCGAACCCGCGACCCGTTGCGCAGTAGGCGATCTCTCGACCTCTGCACTAACCGTGTCGTCAAATTATCACGGTGGCGAGACTGTGCCGGAACTGTGACATTTATGATCTGTGTGCGCCTTAAAGTGCTACTTTCCCGTTTTTGAATAATTTCTATTTACTTTACTATAAAGTTCTTAAACTCATGAAGGATATCGTTTAACACTATGTCTAAACATACTAAAACACAAAGAAACATGATTAATAATATTTAACTCGATAGAAAAAAATCCAAAGATCACACCTTGCAATAAAGCAGTCTGCGAAACCTCGCCTTAAGTAGGCTGGACGTCTCGACAGACAGTTCCACGATGTAGCATTTTTCCAACATGCCGAATAATTCGCAATCTTGTCATAGTGCAAATTAAGTTCTCGCCGCGATGTGGTCACGTCCGGGGTCGTTTTGTTTGGAATACGAAGGAGCTCATCGGTCTGCTCGTTAAGCGTTGGAGCGTGCTTTTATTACAGCGGCAGCGTGCGGCGGACGAGCGACGCTTGAATATTAAAACCGACGCCAGTAGGTCATGCATATTGTCCCGTACCAATAACCGCGATGCGTCGACACACCTAAACTCGCCCCCTGCGCTACTCCTGTATATTCCATTACTCGTTAGCCGTGAACATGTTGCTGCAAAATAACTTGCCGACACTAACGATGCTGTTGCGCTATTCATCTTTCTGTTCAAAACTTGTACGGTGGGGGGGGGGGGGGGGGGGGGGGGTTGTTGCTTTCTGCTATCTTGAATTGAAATAATGCAAAAGTTTAATTAAGTACTTAGTAGTTAACAAAAACGCAAAAATAAAACACGAAAAACACAACTGTCGTTTTGTGTTTTGAAATAGGGTGTTTTAGATAAATAAATACAAAACAGGTTCTATATTTGTGACTTTGTATTTTCTTTTAAAAATTTTAAATAAATTTAATAATAAATAAATCAATGCATGCAAAATTATAATCTCGTACACTCGAGTACAAAATGATACGGTTAACGATACGGTTGATTGACAGACTTTATTGATTTAACATTAAGGTAGAGTTGTTAGAGTAGGTACATATTTTTGTAACTGACAGTATCGATCTTTTTGTACTCGAGTGTACAAAGTTAGGTAAATACATAAAATACAAGAATATGTTAAGTCGCAAATAAAACTTTTGTAAGTTTGCTTTTCTTTCACAAAATTTGTAAACATTTCCATATTGGATGTTGATCCGTAGCTATTGACAGTGAATAAAGTTTGCATTGGCTTAACAAAGTAAAATGAGATTTTTTTTTGTTTTAAAAAAAACTTCGCCCCACACTAGGATTTTCTCCTGTGTCGTGGGTGCAGTTACAAACAGAATATCACATGCACATACAAGACTGGAACACATTTCTGTAGGCCATACAAATCATTTGTCCCGTACGGGAATCGAACCCGCAACCCGTTGCGCAGTAGGAGTTAAAACGGTTGGCATTTTGTTCGGGTTGGATAAGTTCTCGGTAGCCTAATAAGAAGTGCATGCATGATGAGTACATGGTGTCAAAATGGTATATTAAGACACGGGTTTGAGCAGTACTCGTGGTGATTTTTTCTTGTATTTATTTTTTTAATACTGTTTGTTTAATTAATTCAATAACTTCGGTAAAATTTTACAATGTGAAAAGATTAATAATTTAAGTGTATTTGGAAAAATAAGTAGACATCAAAAAATCCAAATTGAAGTCGGCAATGCCCGCGGCATTAGGTCAGTATTACCTTTATCACAATGTAAAAGCAGAGGTGACCAAGCCATTCGCGCATCTATTATGCAAAGCGTCAGTGATCTAGGTGCTCCGTGCGTGTCCACATTACCCGCGCAATGTATATATTGCCTGGTTATAATATGTATAGACTGTTCCCGGAGCCGACCCGAGAGTCAACCTGTGCGTTGTTGGACCGCGTGAATGATTTATCAGGCCACGCGAAAGCTTCCCGCATGGCTAAGTGGTGTGAAATGTTACAATTTGTATGTTGATTGCTGACACTGAACGGATTTTTTTACTTGAACGTTTCTCCTCCTGTGTAAAATTAAGTTTATTTATGTGAAGATACTGCGTTTGCATTTCTTCAACCTGACGCGACATTTGATATGTTTTGACTATTTAGCGTTTGCAAACGCGCATGGCGTGATAATGTAGATGTTGAAGTGCACATTGGCGAAGATTACCTTAATTTATCTAGTGTATACCGACTAATACAGAAACATCACCTACTTCTCCGTGCCAGTTGTAAAAAATGATTAACAGACAATTTAATCATTTCTTACAATATACTGGACCTTTTTCTCTTTGAAATCAATTCCCTCAAATCTTTTAAAAGTTATCGTCGGTATTTCGTTTTTTCTGTTTTTATTTGCTGTTGGGTACTTACTTTTATTGTTATCTGTCACTTATTTTTACTCGGAGGAAAACTTCATTCTATGTATCATACAGTGATTTTTGCGGGTGTCGAGTCTCCAAGCTCCCTTCCTTTCCTACGCCAATGGAAGTGCACACGAATAATGTTTGCTTTAAATAAAACATTAACATTTCTTTTAGTGAAACTGTCTTGGGGCAATGTCTTCTCAAGTATGTAATATCTGTAAACTATGAAGAACTGAACTCAGTCTTTGAAAATGGTGTTTCAAATGTAGCCTGAATGACGAGACGATCTTCTGATAAAACTATCATCGTGTTTCAGGTAAAAGTTGATTTATGTATTGTTTGAATAATATTAATTTAGTTATGAATTATATTTCAAGGTTGGATCTATTTTATAATATACTAGCTTTCCGCTCGCGTTTCGCCCGCGTTATTTTTGTTTTCCCGTGGGTTTTTTTTCCGTGGGAAAATTACCCTTCCTTCACGGAAAAAAAAAGATATCTTGATTCAAGAAAATATGCGGTTATATATGCACTATGCAGTTAAATGTCTTGAATTAACACGATGTATTTTTTTGAATTCAAAAATGATATGATTTTGAACGAATGTAAACTGCATTCAATCAAAATAACACTGTCGATTCACTAAACATAACAGAATCTTGAATTAAATAATGATTGTCTTATTCCAATGAATTGGTTTTCAATAATACTTTAGTATAACACGATCACGCCATTCAGTCAAGACAACAGAGATTTTGTCCTGAACTCTTCTGCCTTAAATTGAATGAAATAATTTTTTGATTCAATGATATCGGTTTTCTAAACCACTTTATTTAGACGATCATTTCTTTCAGTCAAGATAATATTATGTTGTGCTCATCTCTACACAATTAAATGAATTAAATATAAAGTATTGAATGGAGAATCTGTCTGCCTTGGTTCAACATGATCGATATGATTGATTCAAGTCATTACTTCTTTCAGCCAATATAACTGAAATCTTGGTTCTAAATACCATCTACTTTAAACTAAGTAGATATATTATTGTTCTGAACAATTATTTGTTTTGCATTATAACATCAGCATATTAGCTCAATACAATATTTTGTTTTCGTAAGATTTAACATTTTGAACCAAGCATATCGACTTATCTGATGGAAATCTAGGTATTCGAGTCAATATAATTTTTTATTGTCTTAAAATAATAATTTCTATTTAGAAGAAAATATTCTCTCGGTTTAAAGTATAAATGATCTTCAAAGAAACTGACAAAAGCTTGACTTAATGGAATAAATTTATCAGGGCAAAACCCCACTAAACAGCACCGTTTAGATTCCTTCTCCTCATAGGTATATTAAATGTTTTTGTGGCATTATTGCTATTGTTACGTACACTTTAGTTACACGGCGTATTTATAAATAATGCAAGAACTCCAAGGGTGCTACACCACTGCTTAGATTTCTACATGACGATTCGGAGATGCGATAAATAAAGTTGTTGCATCTGAGCAGTACTATAACATCTTCGGAGCTCTTGCATTATTTCTGGTTACGTCGTGTAACTGATGTGTGGATAGCAACAATATGCCACAAAAAATAATAAGTATGAGGAGAAGAATGTTAAACGGTAATGCTTATTGGGGTTTTGCTCTGATAAATTCATTCCATAGAGCCAAGTAGAGGTACAACTGGATCTGAAACAACAAAAGTAATTATCACTACAAAGTACTTCGATCATCAAAAACACATTCTTTTACTTTAATATTGTCAGTTTCTTATTTAATTCATTCTGGGAAAGAGTTTTAAAAATGAAAACATTCTTAATAAAGTATAAAATATTATTTATTTATTAAAAATAACATAACAGTAAGCAATTTCCTTAAGATACACAATAAATTAATTCCCATTTTTATACAATTTTATTGCTTAACTATATTGTCAATATATTTTATATTTTTTTTTACAGATGCAATAAAATATTACTGTGCCACATACATCAAAAGATCTAATGACCTCAGCCATCTCGATGATCCCTACGTGTAATACCCTATGCGGTAGATCACTTATCTACATTTTTGCATTTTTTGTGGTCTTAATCTACAAACCTTACATTTGACAGAATAAGTCTATTGGCAGACTAAACTTTAAATCTAGACTCAAGTTTCCCTTAACTAACACAATATACACAATAACATATTTTTTTCGTTTCTTGTCTTTTTCATCATCTGCTTTAATATAGAGGCGTTATTATCACCAGGATTCTGAAAAAAAAATGAAAGTAATATACAATATTTTTGCCATCATCATAACAGCTCATCTACATTACGTCATTACGTCCCCATCGAAGGACTCGAGCCTTCCTTAAGTTACGGTGGTTAGGCCTTAGTCAACCACGCTGGCCCAGTGCGGATTGGTCGACTTCACATACACCTTTGAATTTCTTCACGGATGTATGCAATGTTTTCCTTTACCGTAGGAGCGCCAGACAAATGTACATATGAAATTCGAAAAAAAAACACATGGGTACATAGCGGTCTCGTACTTTGAACCTCCCGATTGGAAGGCAAGTGCCGAGTCCACAGCGAAGTTATTTTTGTCCAAATGACTAAGTTTTTATGCAATTTTGTAGCTTACATATTCATGTTCAGTCCGATCTGCTGATTATGTATGTGCCAGCTATAAAATTGTATAACACTTTTTGGTCGACCAAACATTTTTTTAAAGTTATGTTATGGACAATATAATCCAAAGGTGCAAGGTGACTCGATTTAGGTGTTCCGGAGTGTATAAACGACCATGAGCCATCGGACTCGCCCACCGAGGGTTCCAGTAACATTATAGAGATGCAACCGCTTATTATTGTAAGCTTAGAGGTTTTTAAAAAGTTTTGAAGGATTTTTTATGATTTCCAAAAGCAAAGTAAAAGAATTCAAAGAAGTTGTATTCTACGTGGCATAAGTGTTGACTCACCTCAACTAATATCATGATACTCTCTGACATTCTTGAGTGAAAGCTTCCCAGTCTTGGATGACTCCCAGGATGTCTTTCCATGGATCCTGGGACGGGTGGGATAATGTAGGCTTGCGTCGAACCCATGTCAACTCCGTTGGTAATTTTGTATCTGAAAATTTATATTTTCAATGTTATTTGGAAACGTCATATGTCATATACGAGGTGTAACAAAGTACCTTAAACTAACACTCAAGGAAGTGAATGAATGTTAAAAATTTCCAAAGTAACATCTATCGAAATATGAAAAATGTTGACTACAAACAAATTTAGATTAAGTATATTGGTATACTCACTGCAAAACGTTGAATTAAATCTTTCGGAATTTTCCAGGACTCCAAAAGAACAGCAATAATATTTTTTGGTACGGTCATTGTAATAGCGCGCTGCTTGCTTCATGTTTCACTAAATTTGATCTGAGAACTATTAAAATTATCACTAAACTTATACTGGCACAGTGTTCGTTGGTTTTCATACTCCAAACCAGTCGCAAACACAGAAAGAATTCATCAGACGAAGGCTTCTTCACTGAATCAGTAAATCAGGAACGCGTAGTGTGGTATGGTTGACGCATTGTGAAAGAATACTCGTACAAGTTCTCTGTGGAAATTGTGTTTTTCATCCAAGCAATGTGTATTACATATGAAAATCTGACATCTTGTTTGAAAGTAAAAGTTGTAAACAGAAAGTGATATTGCCTTAGTTGAAAAGAACATTTGTTTTCAAAGTAAGATAACAGAATTCTTGTGCTAAAGCAATATCGCATTAGATTAAAATTCTATTGACTCTATTCAAAATTCACAATTTATTTACATTAAAACAGTCATAAATTTTCGTCCAAGAAATATAAAAGGTTGGACGGGCAAAAGATGTACTTGAAACAAAGAAAACTACGGTATTAAAGCAAAATTTTCAAATATTTTAATTGAAGAACTTTTTACATTAAAATAATATATACACACTCTTGAACGAAAACAAAGAGAGTTGTGATAAAAACCTCAGTGTATTCGAACCAAGACAATGATTTTCTTGTGTTAAAGTAATGTTGCATTCTATTAACAATCTGTTGACTCCATTCAATAATGTCTTTAAATTTCATCAAAAACCTCAGTGTATTCGAACCAAGACAATGATTTTCTTGTGTTAAAGTAATGTTGCATTCTATTAACAATCTGTTGACTCCATTCAATAATGTCTTTAAATTTCATCAAAAAAATAAAAGTTTCATCGGGAAACAAAATTTACTTTGATCAATTGGCTGTGATATTAAAACAAAATTTTGGAATAAGTATTTCAGTCCAAGAAGTTTTTGTATTGAAATGAAGCACACACACCCTTCAACGAAAACAGAGAGAATTCTGATGAAAAACATCACTCTATTAAAACCAAGACATCGGTTTTCTTGTGTTAAAGAAATATTAAATTATATTAATATTCTATTGGTTTCGTTTAATATTATAACTGAGTTTCGTTGCATATTTATAAATACTTGATCTAAAGGCATATTTTGTAAAACAAGAACATGAAAGTATTGAAACAATTATTTGAGATATCTTCGGTCAAGTAAGTTTCATGTTATTGAAGCAACGAAATTAACTTCAGGTTAAAATAATATGTTCGAATTGAATTAAGAAAATGAACATTCTTAAGTCAATTCCGTGGCATACTGTTTCAAAGTAAATTATTTTGTCTCAACAAAATATGTTCAAGACAATATAATGTTTTGAATGAAAGAAATCCCGGGACTCTTTTTTTTTCGTGTTTCCCTGGTCTCGAACTATCCCTATACCAACTTTCATCAAAATCGGTTCATTAGTTTTGAATCCTATTCAATGCAAACAAACAAACAATCAAATCATTCCTCTTTATAATATTAGTATAGATATATTTGTTGAATGATTCTCAAAATAATTTTCTCGTCAGCTAAGCTCGCAAGCAATCAAAATGCAGCGATGGAAACACACACACACACACACACACACACACAAAACGCATTAATTACGACTCGGAGTCTGATTGAACGTCGATTTAGATAGAAATCAACGCATTAAACACTATAACAGAACGTTACGGCGTCATCGAAACTTCTTTCGCAACGAATTGTAACAATTAAAATGCGCCGAGCGTCACATTCGATCAGCGAGCATTGATTGCAATGAGGTCATGCTTCCTATTTCGAATGCGGTATTGTTATGATGATCTGATATCCATACTCATCAAGACAGCTGTTGCAAGGTTGCAACTATAAAAATACTCACGTCGAAACGTTTTTCTTGAAAGTCTGTGGTATATTTATCGTCTATTTTGCCGACTTGCATTCTGGCGAAGCAAGGAGGTCAGGTTTAATAAGTACTCGTACTTGAGACAAAAGCTTTTGTCAAGCGTAAGGCGTGGGAACTAGTCGTGTCGAATTTTCAATGTTGACTTGCAACTTTTGTTGTTATGAATATGATACAAAAAATGTAATTAACACTTTTGATACGCTTACGTCACTGGCATTCTGCTATGGTCTTCGTTTGAGCTTTGTGCATTTGCGTATGGTGAGCAGAGATTAGTTTCGGAATCAATACCTACTGGACTACAATTCTTATGTTGCAATTGTAGCAATGCTATCATTTAAAGCGATTTATTCAGGACTTAGGACAAACTTTCCACTTAGGACAGACTCCCACAAGTTTTGCTTTTGTTGTTAGACTAAGCGACGACGGTGTCGTAAAATGTCAAGAAGTAGTCGCCGCTGCTGTTTGTTGATAAATGTTTCAAATTCCTGTTGGATGACCTGTTTAATAAAAGTTTTTGAGGAGTAGCAATTTTTTTTATAAGACTAACATCCCGCTGATGAATCGCTCAGCTATTTACCCGCTTCGAACGGCATTTAGTCCACATCCTTCTTACTGACTCACACTCAGCGAATGCAGTGAAAGACGGTACTAATTAACTTATAGGAATTAAGTCCAGCCGTAGGCTAAAACTGCACAGCAGTGGGCATTTTGTGAGACGATAGTGACAAATAAACATTAACTATTATAATAGATACCAAAAGTTGTGCTGAAATTAAAAGAGGTTTTCAGACCATTAAACACATCATCATCACAGCTCCTATACGTCCCCACCGAGGGGCTCGAGCCTACCCTATGTTAGGGTGATCAGGCCTTAGTCAACCTCGCTGGCCCAGTGCGGATTGCGCGACTTCACATATACTATTGAATTTCTTCGCAGATGTATGCAGGCTACCTCACATTGTTTTCCTTCACCGGAGGAGCGTCAGACAAATGTACATATTATGTATGTACAAATGTATATATAACAAATGTTCGAAACCGTGTATAGAGCTGTTTTTTCGCCGTTTCGCTCTTTTCAGTTGCTGGTCTCATAGTAAAGTTTTAAAGTTTTCTAAGTCTGAAAAAATTCAATAAACATATTCACAATTATTTGGAACACCTTATAAACAGATAAGCAAACCCTTTGTTAATGTTAGTTAAAGTTAATAGATCTCTTCGTTCTAGATCTAGATCAATAATTTGCGTAGCTTTCGAAATAAAACCTCATCTGTCTGTAATGGTTGGCATGAGGTTGCATGTATTGCGTCGGCTTCGAGTTAATAGTGAAGTCATTTCTGTGCAAGTCGACGTCATTACGTGCAGTCACTTTCACATTGAAAACGCCATTATTATATAGTATGTCTCAGTTCTCAACCACTGCATTACGTGTACTAACTGTGAATTCCGTTTCGCCTAATAAAGTATTAGGTATGTTATAGTTAATTTTAATCCTTATTTTTCTCTCTAGGTCAGGGGTTCCCAACCTTTTACCTTATGCGGCTCACCCAACATTATGCTAAAATACTACGCCTCCCTAGGGGCCGAAATGAGGAGTCAAGAAAATTAAGCAAACGATAAAAAATATTGGCGTGTTTAGTTTTATTTAAAAGATGGTTGCAACGTGTCGTCACATCTAATAGGTCACAGTCTAATATATAAAAATCTCGTGTCACAGTGTTTGTTATCGAACTCCTCCGAATCGGCTTGACCGATCTTTATCAACTTTTTGTGTATATTCGGTGGGTCTGACAATAGGTAGTAGTAGGCTATTTTTTATATCTCTAGGTGAAAAGGGTTTTTTCTGACAATTATTATGACGAAACGTGTTCGCTGACACAGCTAGTATTAGTATAGTGTGTAGAGTTAGATTATTGTTATATAAAATTCTATAATTTTTGTTGTGTACTGTACATATAATGTAACAGTAATAACTTTTACGTGTCGTAAAAGCGTGGTACAACAACGTTTTACAATATTATGTTTACTTTTTACGAATTCCTAAGATCAGTGTTTTGGTGCAACCGGCTGTTAGTGTGTAATAGAAAAACTAATCGTATTAGTATAGATTCGCGTGAATAATGGGCACAATAGTGGACGATAATAATACGGACGTGTTATGATTTGTGGGCCGCGAGGGTGCACTGCGGAATCCGCGTCGCGGCCCTAAGCTCACGTTCTCGATATACGTACGAATTCCTAAATTTTCTCTATATCAATACCGTGGAAAGAATAGTTCTATTGTGTCGATGGCAAACGTATCGGCTCAGAGCTACAAGAGCAAAACTTTATACAGACAGACAATTCTGGTGACAATCGCTTGCAGTGCTTATGAAATAAATTACGTTTAAGGAAGTGAGAAAAAGCACACAGATCTTTTGGCGTATTGTGCATCTAAATTTTTTTTTACAAAAAATAGAACCGACTTCTAAAACACTGAAAACTTAAAAATAATATAAGAATAGGTACAGACAACATCACACTTCTATATTGAAGTCGGCGTCAAACGATGATCTCATAGAAAGTGTTAAAATTTGTCACCGACTTCAATATAGAAGTGTGATGTTGTCTGTAACTATTCTTATATTATTTTAAGTTTTCAGTGTTTTTGAAGTCGGTTCTATTTTTTGTAAAAAAAATGTATTTTTAACTTTTAAGTGAATGGAATCTTTTTAGTGAAAGAAACCCTAATTTAATACGAAATTAGTGTTTTCCTCGATTTTCTATGCATCATCCGATCCTGACTTTGGTGACCATGGGACCACCCTTGCAGTATACTCTATCAAATACAAAAAGAATTTTAGAGATCGGTTTAAAAATGACGGAGTTATGAGGTAAGAAACATTAAAAAAAATACAACCGAATTGATAACCTCCTCCTTTTTTGAACTCGGTTAAAAAAGGGGATACTAGAGAATTTTGAAACAGTTTTTTTTGTATCTTGTAAAATAATTTAAATGGATTTACAACTTGTGAATTTTTCATAAAATATTTAAAAACTAAAGGTACCTATGATCAGATAGAAAATTGTTATTTTTCTATTTAGCGAAAATTAGGAAAACGTAATTGCGATTACATAATTGCAAGAAAACCTAACCGTAATTGCAGTCCAATATGCCATTAAAATTTAGGACTTTTCGTTGATGCTCATTTTCGGAATCTGCGAGCGTCGGTGAACATGGCTGGTGATTCTAAGCTGGTTATTAAAGCACGCACATTCTATGGGGTTTGTTTACGAGACCTTTATAAATTCTTGCATTATTCCCCCATTGCATGCAAGTACTTAATAGTACATTGCGATATAAGTGCGGTATGTTGGTTATTATAACTCACGAGGCGAAATTTCAGCCCGAGCCGAAGGCGAGGGCGTAATAGAGCCGAGTGTGTATAACCATGCTTTTAAAAAATATAGTATATTATCGGCGCGGCCGGCAAGTGCAGCATTGCCGGACTCTATGATGCGTGCCTCGGCTATAACACATGCGTGTTTTATAAGCTGATTTATGTATCTAAAACCGGTAAAATTAGATCCACTTTATACGAGCAAGTGTGTTGAAAAGTTTATTAATGGAGCTGGGTGCAATATAATATTAAGTAGTGGTAATAATCCTACATTAGTAATACTTTTTTTTCCTAGTCATTTAAATGTCTTATCATTTAAAATTTATTCAGAAGCTTAAATAGAAGATTTAACATGGCTTGTTAAATCACATGAAAATATTATTTTTAGCACAATCTTTATTTTATTTCTTACTTAAATCTATGGAGCCTTCGACTTTGATGAATTTCGACTAAATCCTAGAGCGTCATGCATTTTGTTTCTGTCAAATAATATTTTAGGAACCGTGTGTTGACCACGCTACAAAAGGTAGGTAGGTGCTTTGATTTATGAGTCATTCGTTAGCGCTTAGGGCTGTCGACTGTAGCTTGGCGTGAATAAAAAGAGTTTGTAATTGATGGCACATTTCTAATATATGACCGAAGTAGATACACAGCATGCTACAAAAATACCCCAAATAAAGTAATAAAATAATTATTCTTGAAATGTTTATGTGTGTATTGGGTCCTAGTATCTATTATTATTGTGCAAAATAAAGGAGTTCTTTCTTTTTATTGCTATAATAAACTATTAAATCGTTATATATTATGTTAATAATAAAATAATGTTAGTTTAAAAGTAACTAATTTTAATGATATCGCGCTATTTAAGTATCTACATTTGAGATTTCTTAGAGTTTGAGAAATTCAATATTCGTAGAGTGTACTTCTCGAAGACTAAAAATGCTTGTTTATTGGCTATGTTTTCATTTTCTACGACTGTTTTTTTGTTTAAAGTGGCAACCATAGCCACCAAAACTCTGCATATAATACAGTTTGAGAAATTCAATATTCGGAGAGTGTACTTCTGGAAGACTAAAAATGCTTGTTTATTGGCTATGTTGTCATTTTCGACACTGTTTTTTTTTTTGTTTAAAGTGGCAACCATAGCCACCAAAACTACGCATATAATAGGTACAGCGTTGGAGTGAGTATTAACATTCGTAACGCGTGTCTGCAAGTGCGTTCGGGTGCCTCATTCCGAGAGGAAGTTGCCTACGGTCATTATTGCAATGTAATCGTGCCGCTATACGATTAGATTTACGGCGAATGTTTGATTGCTCGTGAACGGTAATGGTATCACTAGATTTCTAACATGCTCCACATTGAACTGTTTGATGCTGTTCTGATTGAGAGCGAATAATTTGAATAGTTTTTGCTAGTGGGACACATAATTGCTTTATTCAAAGAAATTTGAACAATTTTGATGTTTACATTTTTCATAATATGATTCTAAGTATGTCTGCCTGTGAACTTTTCCTTTCAAATATGTTGAAAAGTTTAGATAAATATCTCTGATTCCAGTCAACAGAGTTAGACGAGTACATATTAATCAACAGACATATTCCAAAATTATTCAGTAAAATGTGAAAATAAAACTTGAAGAGGGTGAAATAAAGGTTGAACCTCCGTATAAGGATTTGGTTGCTGTAAAACTCAAGGAATGAATCCATGAAGGGGGTGAAATGGAGGATGAACCTCTGTATAGGGGTTTGGTTGCTATAAAACTCAAGGGAATTATCCATTAAGTAATCAAATAAGTTTTGATTTGTGTGAAAACAATTAATAGTGTCAGTATCTTGGAGTACCGCAGCACCAGTTTTTACATACAACAGCCTCCTAACCATGATAGCCCAAAACAATATTAGAACCGCGCCGAGAGCGGGATGGCACTATATGCGGCAAGAGCGGTGTTTCTGTTTCCATATTGTATTAACCTTGCTATAAGCGATCATGGTAGGGCTCCAGGAATCCCTTGGCTTTCGTCTCACCTGATGGTTAGCGACGATAAAGCCGTAGATAGAATCAAGCTTCACCTGGACTACTCAACAACTGAGGATCTTGCAATTCTACCACTTATTGTCGGAACACAACAATGTTATTAATTATGGTTTATTGTGGGGACAAACTTAGGTAATATGGTGGTAGTTTACCAGGCGGGCCTAGAAGTCGTAACACCAACCAAACCAAGCAAAAAACTTCGGCCCCCATTTAGAACCGAACCCCGGACCAGAAGATCAACAACGGGGGGTCTCTAGACCACAGTGGCGGTAAGCACATCATTTTATCATCATCGTCAACAGCTCATATACGACCCCACCGAGGGGCTCGAGCCTACCCTAAACTAGGGCGATTAGGCCTTAATCAACCACGCTGGCCAAGTGCGGGTTGGTCGACTTCACACACAACCTGTGAAGAAATTCTTTCTTCACAGGTGTGTGCAGGTTTCCTCACGATGTTTTCCTTCACCGTAAAAGCGTCGAATAAACGTACATATGAATTCAAAATTTGAAAACACATTGGTACGTGGCGGGGTTCGAACCGCTACCTCCCGATTGGAAGGCGACGGCCTTACGCACAACGCCATCGACGCTTCTGGTAAATGCGTCGAACCAACACAGTGCACCCATAATGTACCTATGTGATTTCAAATCATACGGTTTCTATCGGCCTAATTATTAAAAATTTTACTCTTTGGATCCATCCTCAGATTAATTACTCCGTGTTTTGTCTTATTTTGACCTATGACTGCTGACATGTGCGGAAACAAGACAAAACACGTAGTTACTAATCCGAGGGTGATCCAAGGAGTAAAGTTTTATTAATAGGGACGTATGTGTACAGCAAAAACTATGTGACGATTTTGACGCATTTTTTGCTTGTGTAAGTATGAAGTTGTCAATATTTAATCCAACCTTCTACTAGTATTATGTAATCTGTATCTCATACCTTCTGTTCGTGGCCGACTTTCCCCTGGTCAATATCAAAAAATTTCTCAACTTTAGATTTTTTTCTCAGCAGCAATTATTTTTTACATTTAGATAATTTTTAGAAGAATTTTAAATAAGCGAAGAGCAATAGGTATAGTGTTAGTATCATAATTTTATACAAATACCCACTACAACTACTGAGCCACGGCAACGCGTTGCCAGTTCAGCTAGTAATACATATAATATTGCCGCAGTAACGTGCGATCTCAATGCACAACCACACGGTAGGCTACAAAGAAAACATCGGTGATGATTTAACCAGCTCGCGGGACGCCGTGCCGCGTGCCAATTGCGCGACAATTCAAATAAATAGTGTGCATTTCCGAAGTTTCTATTAGTTTGTATGTCGACCGAGGCCGCGTTGGCTGCCGACCAACGCGTTGTCAGTGCCCGTAGAGTGACCATTTCGTTTTGTTTTATGTTCCCGTCAGGACCTTTACTACTTACTGATAGAACAAATTGCTGGCGGTCGATCGCAAAATGTTAGCGGGGCAATGTCATCTTTTAAACAAGTGACGCATGAATGTAATTTTTATCGGGTACGTTTTACTCTATACGTAGGTAGGTGAAAAAGAGTTCGACGAGTTTAGGAAATTAGGACTTTCGAAGTCTAAATTAATTAAGACTTTGCTTATCCAATGCAATATCTCTAATATTCTATATTTTTGTTTTCGTTAAGGTCGGACTAAGCCAACACATAGATTAACTAAATGGATTATTATGAACGCTAACACTTTCTGTTTTCATGCTATAAACTTACAAAAGCTAAGGTGGAATCTAGAAACAAATATAAGAGTGCACTTAATTAAAATTATGGATGTTGCCATTTCAAATAATCTTGTTCAACTTTATTTGAACCTATTGCGAAAGTCCTTCATTACAGCACCTACGTGTATGAAATCGTTTTGTGATAGCTTTTTTTAGCCGGTGCAGGCGTAGACTAAGATGCCTTGTATGGTTTTGTGTGTCCTTAATGAAAATGTTTTACTAAGCCAACTATTTTTTACATAAGTATTTTTAAGATAAGCATAAAGAATAACTTTATACAATAGTAGTTCCAATTTAAAAATAATTTGTGTAGTAAAGATCTTTTCCACAGTCCTATTATTTTAACTAGCTGTCTCGGCGAACTTTCGTATCATCTTGACAGATGACAGAAATGTACCGTCATTTTTCATACAAAATAAAATTAAGATTATTTCTTTAAATTATTTTTTTAGCTTTTATTTAGGATTTCCCTATTATTTTTCTTTGTACCATAACAGACCAACAAAATACAAAAGTTAATATTCAAATCGGTCAAGCCGTTATTGACTTTTTGCGAGACTAACACACAGCGATTCATTAAGAAGATATAATAAATATGCTAATATTTTAAGTTCTTTTGTATGTAAGCTAAGAAATTATACAATAATCAAATACGTAAGAAAGAGGTACATAGCCCTAATACCAAAGATGCCTTTACCTTTTCAGATTTAGCAGTTCTTACCGTAGTCATCTCAAAGCTCGAGCATTGAAAGCTTAGATCGCGTATTTCGGTTAGTCTATAAGTTAAGAATGCCATATAAGGTGGTACTGGCAAACGTAAGCGCATACCAGAAACTATTCATTATAGGCAGTGAACTAAAGAAATCAGGTGTCGTAGTACTGTGTTACATATACTATTGCCGCGGTACCACAACAGTGGGCATACGGCGACCTTGCGGCGGACACCGAAGGCATACCGTGTGTTTGTCAGACCCTAGGCCTCGTTTACGCGACCGCCGCGTTGCCCGCCGCGGTGACCGCCGCGATGCCCGCCGCGCCATCTGCGGCGCATCCTCAAGCGTGTAGCGAAGCACGTGGCGAACATCGCTTCATCGAGAATTGTTGCTGCGTGCGCCGCCGCGATAAACGCCGCGTGAGACGCGGCGGTGCCATCCGCGGGCTCGGCCGTAAAAAACGCGCCATTTCAAGCAAAGGCGTGTAAAATCGCTTCTCCGTAAACGCACTCATACAACGCCAATGTTTGAATTCTGTGCGGGCCGCGCCGCGCAACGCCCCGCGTCTCCGTAAACGAGGCCTAACAGGGGAGAGGGACACAGGGACAAAGGCAGTAGAATTATAAATAATTTGTAGGGAGTCAAGAAGTGCGGCGCGGCATCGGCAGAGTGCGGTTCGCAGGTTCCACGCGCATCTCCCGATGATTCGGCCCGTATAACCAGGATTGCCGAGGCCACAGCGTCGATGGCGCTGTGGCCATTATGTACATTTATCTGACGCTCCTACGGTGAAGGGAAACATCGTGAGGAAACCTGCATACACCTGCAAAGTAATTCAAAGGTGTATGTGAAGTCAACCAACCCGCACTGGGCCAGCGTGGTTCAATTAAGGCCTAATCGTGCCCCTCGGTGGGGCGTATATGAGCTGTGATAATGAACCAGGATTGGTTGAGTAGGGCCATGGGTGGTGGTGGGTTAATACTATTGCCGCATTAACAATAGAAAAAATACTTTCTTACAACTTATTGTAGAAGTGAGGTGAGGTAAAAACAGCGTATGTTATTTAGATCTGTTATTAGTAGTTATCGCGATGATTACTAAATTGTAGGCACACGTGGAAATTTTTTAAGGGACGATGTATTTATACTCCTTCGTTCCTTCTCGGTATCTAAAACTATTAATAGATTTATTGTAAAAAGCCTTTTAAGGCGCTCTATCGAAAATGAATCAAACAATGGGAGGCGTGGTCTATACGTAAACGCGGGGCGCCCCCCGTGCTCAAGAAGCTAGTCTTTATATCTATGTCACCATAGTCGTGAATGCGTTGCGCTCGCATGCAATCAGATCGTTTAGAAATTACCGACGTAAGCGACAAAATACAAATTATTTTATTAAAAAATAACTATAATGATTAGAAAAAAATGCTTTTGTACGATTCTAGATACTGATGATGGCTACTTATTTAAGGAACTTTTTAATGAATACCTAACACCGTTTACTAGTAATCCTGAATATTGTTATTTTTAAGAGGTAATTTCAAAAATAAAAAGTATCGAGGCAAAATCTTTAAATCGCGTTTCCGGTTCTGCTCGTGACTAGTTAAAGATATAAAGAAACACATATTTGACTTTCAGATCTGTAAGATCTCTCAGTTACCTATGACATTACATTAAAAATAACCAATATTTTCAATATAGCGCCTTAAGGTATTCTGAACAGAAAATACCATCAAAGGGAATTGTTCAGTTTGTATGGGTGCTTTGGCTAAACATGAACAACAACCAAAGTTATTGAAAAATATCAGTTATAATTATTTGTATCTAAAAATATGTTAAAGCAATATATCCGCAGGAAAGTGATATGCCTAAACAGGTAAACGTAATATTCCAGTAAAAAGTTGCTAATATTTGTGATTTTAATCGTATATTAGTCTAAAATTATATTATTAGTAGGTAATGAAAAAATATGATTATGATTCGAAATTACATTACTACCAACCATTGTTGGGGAACTGATACTCAGGTAACAGGATCAACATCAGAAGCAGGTTCGGTATCCAAAGTAGCGCCAGGGTCAACAAAAGAAGCTGGTTCTATGTTTAAGGGCCGGATCCTCATTTCGAGCGGTATCAGGGTCTGTGCCCTAATCCGGTTCATACTCGGTATAGAGTCTATTATAAAAATTAAAGCAAATCGGGTTCACAGTAAATAAGAGTCGAAAACATAACATTCACTGTACTGTACTACACTGTAAACAAAGGCAAAGCTAATAATTCTTTTTTTTAGGCATCGTGTAGAAGGAATGGTGCTGCCATAGTAAAAAATGAATTTGAGATCGATCGATTTAATACGTAACATCGATTTCGATTTTCATAATTGCATAAATAAGCTTAACAATTTACAGTTAAAATATTGTTTTATATGTTTGTTTGATCAAAGGTAAACAAATAAACGACTTCACAAAAGATTTCTTGATTACACATATTGTCTTACGACAATTAATCAAAGTCAGATAATAGGTATCGATTTTTTGTTAGCAAATAATGATTTTTATTGCATATTTATCGTAAGAGCCACACAGCAATTAATGGTTTCATTTTTATCAATAGCACTACTTAATTAAAATATATTATTTTGATGTATACCTTCCGGCGACGAGGATGTGAAAAATATTTTTATTTCATTTAATTTTATTTAACTGTAAAAATATTTTTTTTTGAAAATAACTTGTTTCTCGAATAGACGAAATTGAACAATACCCTTTTTGCGATTTCAAACATTTTGTAACATCGGCAAGTTGTATTCAAATAGCGGCTCAGCTTTTATCCTAAACATAAATAAAATATTTTTTGGATCACATGAATATTCCGATTACAGCTGTCACTCAAATTGGAAATCTCGATCAACTTTGGAAACAATTCTCTTTGAATTGTATCGTATATTTGTGAGCTACTGATACTTATTGATTTTCTATGGACTCTGATATTGTGTTTGGTGCTGGGTTTTTGAGTCAGAATCCTGAGTAAAGGGGATAGCTTGACTATGTATATTTGCTTAAAACTTTTATTGTGCTTGTACATAATGAGGTCTTTTTTATATTGAGTGCCTATTATTTTTTTTACAATAGGCTAGATGACTGAAAAAATTTTATTGCTTTAATAGAAACTCATTCATATAATAAACAGAAAGAAATAATCGGTTTTCGAATAACTATAAAAACAACCAAGATATAAGGTATTAAAAATGTTCTCCATCTCTTTCTAGCAAAACGGCAATTTACATGGAGTTTATATGGCCGTACTAAACAGTGACGTCACAGTTGTCTAATCGCCTTCAGATTAACAACTTAAAATGCTTGTATCTAATGTATTTCTAAGCCGATTTTAATTCTTATTTCACAGGACTGCATCTTTTTCCACGGTATTTTAATAATTAATGACAAAACGTAAAAATTTGAATTCAGTCATCATCCCAATTCTCACATATTTTGTTCGAAGTATTATTAAATAGATTGAATAAATAGATTAGGTATTTATCATCAATAATTATGTTGTTTCATTCATAGCTGTACAAAAATA
This sequence comes from Schoenobius gigantellus, assembly GCA_963935595.1. NCBI lineage: Eukaryota > Metazoa > Arthropoda > Insecta > Lepidoptera > Crambidae > Schoenobius > Schoenobius gigantellus. The sequence continues at coordinate 21,038,288 of OZ012553.1, read as the reverse complement.
TTGCTAGTGCTATTAGCGCCGAGAAAAAGGCATTCGTACGAACTAGTTCTAAATAGGTACTTTTTCTCCGCGCTAAAAAAGCGCTAAAGAAATAGAACTCGTGTGTATTAGCTTTTATGTCGGCTCCACATTTATGCTGCGAAGCACCGTGGACAGGCGTAAATGTGAATGTTTATAGGTTATCGCGGAGTTTACACGCGTTTACGCCTGTTCCTAAACTGGGAGTCGGTATATTTTGCGACAAAGGGTTCTAGTTAACGACTTACTGTGATTTCAAATCCAACGTGAGCACAGAAATTTGGCAGTTTATTTTTGTGTCGCAGGGTAAAAAAGAAATTAACAAAAAATAAAACCGACTTCAAAAACACCAAAAAGTTATAAATAATATAACCTACATACAACATCACAGTTTTATATTGAAGTTGGTGCCAAATTTTAAGAGAGTACCTAACTATATTAATTGTTATTATATTTTTCAAGACTTTCTAGGTGATTATTGTTTGGCACCGAATTCAATATCTATATAAAACTGTGATATTGTATCTATTCTTATATTATTTATGACTTTTTGGTGTTTTTGAAATCAGTTTTAATTTTTTGTAAAAAAAAAATTATCAATCTTTTTAATTAGGTAATTTATGCGTATTAGAATTTGATCCAAGGCAAACACAAAAAAAGAACTTTGAATAAAACTTCTTCCTCTCTAAACAGCTTTGAAAGAATTATTCCCGAACTCCTAATCTACCAGAAACCTCATCAACTCAGTAGGCAACATGACATGATGACAACCATACACAAATACCTGAATATCTTAAGAAAAGACATGAAACACGTTGGACGTGCCTATGAAATTTAAGGGTTTCCCGCGATTCGCCCGGCATTCCATTACCAGATAATGACATGGTGACAATAGGACCACCTCGAGAGTGTGCTTTTTCGATTACCAAACGATTTTTTAAAATCGGTCCACAAATCGCTGAGTAATCGATGAACATACATAAAAAAAATAGATACAGTGGACCATAGAACCTCCTCCTTTTACGAAATCGGTTGAAAAATGGAACTCTCTGCCAGCTCACGTGTCCCGTCCTTCTTACAACAATTGAATTCTTTATTATACACACATTTTTAAAAACAGATATAGTATAGAACAACATGTACAAGGGCGAGCTTATCTCTTAAAGAGATCTCTTCCAGACAACCCTAGCGAAAGTGAGAAATTAAGTAGATGCGGGACGAGGTGTACATTTAAGAATTTTTCAATTATCATACTAGTAATATAAGCAAAATGTAACACACACAAACAAACACACACATAGGTATATATATGTCACTTTGACAAATTCGAGAGCACAAATTCGAGAGCACAACACTGGGTCCTTTAAAACAGTCGTGAAGAAACACCTTGCAGGTCGGCAAGGTGTATAGTGCAGCAAATAAGTATACGCTTCCTTGGTATGGAAATATTTATATTAGTATAATTATAATAGAATAACCAATTGATCACGTCTTTACAAGTCACTGTAATGCAACAATATACCTACATATTTACTTCTGAATGATACATTTCTTATTTTTTACCGACTTCAAAAAAGGAGGAGGTTCTCAATTCTATGCGTATGATTTTTTTATGAGAATAAATTCCTTATCAAAAAATTCAAAGTTCTACTTTATTTTATTTAACACGTTGAGCGCCCGTTGCACGGGCCCGTGTACACCCAGAATAACGCCTAAGGGCCCGCCCTAAGAAAGTAGTTTGGCCAGCTAGAGAAAACTCAGTCAGTCATAGTCAGTTTTCCGAATATGTTCAAAATAACTCTACTCAACAAATTATTCCACTCAAAGTGGGTCTCGACATTGATACTAGGACGGGCGTTTGGTTTACTGAGACGTATTTGGAGCTTGTTTTTAAATCTAGATCTGTTCGATAACTAGACTATAAGCTATAAGAATATTATGCTCAGTGTTAGAAGCCACATACCAAAGTCAAAAAACAAACGCATTAATTAACTATATATTCATGAAATGACCTACGTTGTGGTATTGAAAATATTCATCGATACACCATTATATGTGCTAAAATATTCGCATTATCCTACTAATGTTTTTAGCGCAATGTTTATTTTAAATTACCTTTATATCTCTATTGGATTCGACTCCGCAATATAATTTGGTAGAAATTGAACGAGGCAGAATAATAACGTAAATCTGAATACGTAGGTCGTGATACGTGTGCGGGCGGGCGGGCTTATTATGTAAATGTAATCCCTCATGTATTTTGTTGATAAAATTGTTGACGTGTTACGTTCTATGCGCGTAACGCAGAGCGCTTTTCTTCTGTCGAATTAGAAAATAAAAAATATTTTACAAAAAATAAAACCGACTTCAAAAACACTGAAACGTTAAAAATAATATAAGAATAGGTACAGACCGTCTTACCTATTTCTGCCGCAAAGCAGCAGTGCTTGCATTGCTGTGTTCCGGTTTTGAAGGGTAAGATGTGGCACTGAAATTACTGGGTACCGTGACTTTACATCTTAAGTCACAAGTTGGCAACGTACACTGTGGCCCTTGTGGGGGTTGCAGTTTTACTGCGAATGTCACAGGAGCCACATGTATTATAGGTGACTGTTACCACTTACCATCAGGTGGGCAGTTTGCTTGTTTGCCAACTTAGCAATAAAAAAGAAAGACAACATCACACTTCTGTATTGAAGTAGTCGATGCCAAACGATGATCTCCTAGAAAGTCTTAAAATTTGTCACCAACTTCAATATAGAAGTGTGATGTTGTCTGTACCTATTCTTATATTATTTTTAACTTTTCAGTGTTTCTGAAGTCGGTTTTCATTTTTTGTAAAATATTTTTTATTTTTAACTTTTTAGTGAAAGAAATCTTTTTATTGAAAGAAACCCTAATTTAGTACCAGCTCACAGTCCACAATTAGCGGCGTAATCGCGTAACATACACTAAAAAAAAACATACGCATCGAATTGAGAACCTCCTCCTTTTTTGAAGTCGGTTAAAAAATGGCAGCGTAGAAAGTTTTCATCATTTTTAATATTGGCATAGAGTATGTATTTTTTAATTGAACTTTATAACGTTTAATTGGAAATTCAACTCCGAAATATGACAAAGAACGTTAATAAAATAATATTTGAACACAAGCTGTAGATTTCATTTACCGTATTTGAATTAGTGCAAATCACTGCTGGAAGCAATTAGTTTCATATCAAAGATTGTGCTTTTTTAAAAAAGAAAATAACAAATTCTATATTGCTGAGCATCTATGACAGAAAGCTTAAGCTGTGCCAGGTTCAAATTTTTTATCAACCAGGTAGGTTATTCTTCTGGCATTTCGCTGAATTCCGCGAAATTTTAGAAATTTTGATACAATTTTATTCTATTCTTAATTAGTACCTATTCATTATCATTCAAAATTGTCAAAAGGTAAAGACGTCGAATACAAAATCAAATGCTCGTGAAATTCGCAGGTGATCTCTACATTTCATTGGATAAATTGTTAATAAAAGGTTCGATAATCGTGCGAATATTCGCAATAATGTCTCAAATACGCAATATCGAGCAATCATAGCTGAATACGAACGTGTAATTGGTTATTTGCCTCATTTCGCATTCATTCACGCTGAGGTCAGTAAGCGCCATCGACCGCATGAACGAATCTGAGCATTAGGGTCATACATGTAAAACGGTTATTAGCAATGACATTATTTTATGCTCGACAAATGCACGGCTCAGTAAAGCACTAAGCCGTGCATTTGTTTGTCTCAGAACTGACAACACGTTTGATCCCACATTATTGAGTTATCACAAGCCATTAAGGGCCTACATTATATCTTCTAGCATTATCTACGATTTATTTTGATTTAAAAAATTTATATTTCTCAAAAACGTACAATAAACGCTTTTTATTTGGTCTTTCACCACGGCTCATAAATGTCCCCACCGAAGGGCTCGAGCCTTTTCTAAGTTAGAGTGTTTGGGCCTTAGTCAATCACGCTGGCCCAGTGCAGATTGGTCGACTTTACATGAGTACAGATTGCGGCACATAAGTTGAACTAAAATGCCTGTCGTCTCTGCGCCGGAGTAATAGGCTAGATGACAAAAATTTTTTTTTGCTTTAATAGAAGCTCATTCATATAATAAACAGAAAGAAAAAATTGGTTTTCGAATAGCTATAAAAACAACCAAGATATAAGGTATTAAATATTTTTTTCCATCTCTTTCTAGCAAAACGGCAATTTACAAGGAGTTTATATGGCCTACTCAACTATGACGTTACGGTTGTTGTCGGATCTCTCTGTCTAATTGCCTTTAAATTAACAACTTAAAATGCTTGTATCTAATGTATTTCTTAGCCGATTTTAATTCTAATTTCACAGGACTGCATCTTTTTCCACGGTATTTTAATATTTAATGACGAGATGTAAAAATTTGAATTCAGTCATCATCCCAATTGAAAGCCCCCGCGTGTAGCACCTTCGTTTGAGATCAAAAAATCGTAGCAATGAGGCAGATTTAGCAATAGCAATTAAAATTTCTTAGGCAAATATTCACATAACATATCAATTTTTGTTTTATAATGTTATGGTACTTTAGGTCGATTTGAATATTACTTTTGTTATATATATTTGTTTATGACTGTTTGTTACCTAAATAAATTTAGTTTTACGATTGTACCAGCGAAGACGGCAACCATTTTTGTTCAACTTATGTGCCGCAATCTGTACACCTCTGAATTTCTTCGCAGATCATGCAGGTTGCCTCACGATGTTTTCCTTCACCGTAGGAGCGTCAGACAAATGTACAGTCAGTAATAGCTTTTTACATTTGCATTACGAAAGTCGTCGCTATTACAAGCGACATAAGAACGGTCTCAAGATCAACATAAGCCTGTAATGTCTAGCGTGTTGCTGTGTGTACATATGAAGTTCGAAAAAAGAAAAAACACATTGGTGCATGGCAGGGTCCAACCCCGAACCTCCCATTTAGAAGGCCAGTACCGAGTGAAGAGTCCACAGCGCCACCGAGGCTCTTATTCGGTCTACTAAATATCTCTACTACGTTGGTTTCTATTAGAGTTATCTATAAATGTTATCACATTAAAAGGTAATATCCTTCTTTAAACTTGTTGAAAAAATAACAGACTAGGTAGGGATAGGTATGTATATTGTTACCGGGCGCGCTGGTAGTGGTAGTGTCAGTTTGGACCTTACCATGCGCGCCCATAAGGGCAGGGAGAACACCGGGGGGTTTTAGTGGGTAGGCCTGACACTCTGCCGGCGGGTACGGTGCGGTTGCGCATTTGCCCCCGGAAAAAAGGTATATATTTTTAAACTGTACTATGGTAATGTCCACCGGAAGTTACCGGGTGTGATGATGTTTTCCTTTTCGTCCGCTTTTCATAGATGTACTCGTATTGTTTATTATGCGAACTAATTTAATTTTCTTTTATTACAGGTAAGTGTTACAACCTGATTCTGATTTTCATAAATGGCGGTAAGAACTGGAATATAGTTTATTTACATAATTAATTAATCTGCATGAAACTATCATTTATGCCTGATTGAAATACATGACCTTCCGACTTTCTTGCCTGTTCTTCTTGAGAAGGCTCTCCCAATTTCCGAACAGGTGTTCGGAAACTTTTTTTTCATTTACCTTATATTTACATACATCTTAATAATGGTTAGGGTGTTTTGTTTGAGGGCATTAAGTGCCTCTAAAGGTATACCTATACCTATCGAATAAAGATTTTTGAGTTTGAGTTTATTGCTATACTTAAATAAAATTCAAGAGGTATAGCAGTGATGGTAGCCGTTTATGACAATATCATGACAAAGATACAATAACAACATTAATCAAAACTGACAAGTACAAAAGTATAAAAACAATAATAAAAGGGTAAAAATACATAAAGTATATAAAAAAGGTCTAAATGCTAAAAATTGCCACCAACAATTACTTAAACATATTTGTAATATTTATTAATAAAGCAGTAACTTTTATTAAAGTATAGGGCGTAGAGAATTCCGTGCAGTAGGTTTTTTAGAATAAGGGTGCGGGCGAGTATAGAAATATTTGAGTAAGATAATAAAAAAAAACCGGCCAAACGCGAGTCGGACTCGCCCATGAAGGGTTCCGTAGGATTTATGACGTATTAAAAAAACTACTTATTAGATCTCGTTCAAACCATTTTTCGGTGGAAGTGTGCATGGTAATGTACATCATATATTTTTTTTAGTTTTATCATTCTCTTATTTTAGAAGTTACAGGGGGGGGGGACACACATTTTACCACTTTGGAGTCTATGTATAGGGAACCCCAAAAATTTATTGCTTTTTTCTATTTTTATGTGAAAATCTTAATGCGGTTCACAGAATACATCTACTTACCAAGTTTCAACAGTGTAGTTCTTATAGTTTCGGAGAAAAGTGGCTGTGACATACGGACGGACAGACAGACAGACAGACAGACATGACGAATCTATAAGGGTTCCGTTTTTTGCCATTTGGCTACGGAACCCTAAAAATACCAGACACGTATTTTTTGCTTTGTCGAAATCAGGTACAAGAAAACTGCCGAGATAAAGCGAAATAAAGTTATGGAGTGAGGTTCGATACGTCACAAGCTAGTACATAATTACCTACATTATGACGTCATGCGACATTTCAAATCAAAGTTACGCGTGCATGTTATTGATTTATTGCGTAAAAAAATGAAAAAAGCACGCGTTTTGTATCTATTGGGAAAAATTGCATATTTATCTTGCTGTCCTGCATTTTTGTTATTACAATTAGTATACTTTGATTTTATTACTATAATAATATGAAGGTTTTAGTGACTTTAAAACAATGTTTGTAATTTTTATGTAAAAAAAAAATTATAAAAATAAAATGTTTTATGTAGTAAGTACTCCTGTCTTGATGGTCTCGTATACTATAATCATCATTTATGGCGGTTGAAAATGAACCTTATCAGTAGCATTTATCGCACCTAACTATGTTTCGATATGGTCATTAAAAATTGTAGCCTTTTAATACGGATGGTACGAATACACTCGACATTTCGAAAGATTAGAATGGTCACGATCTGGTCGACATACGATTGTTAAAAACGTGTTATTTTTTAAATGTTGTGGAGGTTAATGGTGGAAATAGTTTTTATAACGATTCGAATGTAATTTAATTATAAATTCAGTAACTTTATTACCATTAAATTATATACCTAGACTAGAAGCACAGAATTCACCAAATAAATAGTTATGTGTCTAGTAATGTATGATGTATAAATCTATTCTTGAATGACTGAAGTTTTCCTTCTTTTTAAGTATATTATAATTTTTATTGATATATGACAAAAACATAAAAAAAGATATTATAGAATAAAAATAAAATTACGGACAAGATCTGTCACAATGTGTCGTTATATTTGTCTTCATACGATAGTCATCAGTTAGCTAACATGTCGTATGGTACACATATTAGTTTGTACTCAAATTATACAGGGACCTTATCATGATCGCTTATATTATAGCAAGGTTGAGAACTAAAAACTACACTAGATTAAAGCAGGACAACCAGGTATCCTGCTGTGTGATAGACTGAACAGCCTGTATTACAGGTCACCCCCTCAAGCGGAAAGCTTTCAACGATTGTTGATACAATACAATGGTACAGTACAACGTATTGAGTGAGAGAATTTGTCATCAAAACAATAATATTGTAGCCATCTCGCTTTAAACCGCGCAGGTTTCAATATCCTTATCTTCGAATGTGTTTAATGCGTTTGACAATGTTGACAAAATATACGTAATGTTAAATGTGATTTAACACTGTACACCTTTCCAGTAGCACAAAACTTGTATTAGGTTTACAAATCTCTTTATTTGAAATTCTTTTGTCGAACCTGATTTTTAAGATACGATTGTATCTTCGTTCTATTTTTGGTTATTCCGTAAGTAGTTAGCTGTCAATGAATATATACTATGACTTGTACAGCGAAAGCGACAATTTTTATAGGTTAAGATTAGTCTACATTGCAGTCTTTACAAGAATCTGATGTGGGCATTATTCCACGTCACCAGGTATAAGTTCCTTGCTACAAAATAGTAGCAGCGTCACTGAAATAGATGTACTCGTAAATTTACCGTTTTAGCGTACTGGCTCCAAAAAAATTAGAAGCTCCTTTATGGGAAAATGTATAACTTTTCACAATAAAGTTCCACAAAGTGTTACACATTTACCTTTTCATAAACTTAAATTGAATGTAAAAACGAGTCTTACGAGTAAAGGTTGTTATAAAGTCAACGATAATTTGAAAGATGCCAATGTCTGGTGTTCGTTATAAAATGTAAAGAAATGTTGTTGTGTATAACTTATTTATGTGAGCAAATATTGTTGTGTATGGTAACGACACCATTTATTGTAAATTCATTATGATTAAGCTGATATTGATAAGTTTCTTGCACCCTTTATTCCTATCAGCTAAAAATATCCTCAAGGGATGGTAGGTAAAAAAAAAATGGATAATTCAAGGGTTTTCTATCAAGTCACATACGAATAAAGATTTTTTTCTATTTTTTGATTCAATGGAAAATTTCATTTTTGTAACCGATTAACATAATGATACCAAATAATGTCTCTAATCGGAATGAATATTAATGCCCGAATATTTATTGCTTAATCTAGGGACAAAAACTTGTTAATACCAAAATCAGACAAGTACTCGTATATTCATGCTATCAAAATCACCTTCCTCCAATTTCAGTGTTACAGCTATTGAAAAATAAAAGACCTTTAATGCAAGCTCTGGCAGCCATGGGGGACAGCTGTGTTGATATACAAAAAGGATATCAACAGTTTATTTAAAGAAAAACCAATCCTCCGAATGAGTATCACCTAAATATATTAAATACAAAAGAGAACCTTAAATGTCGTGCCACTTTATAAGGTCATCTACGCGTTCTCGTATTTTTCTTCCGCTCCATTAACTCGCGTGTTAGCGACAAAAGCCTCGTGCGAGGCGCAAGGGAACCTCAACGTTGAAGTTGATATTCATTGCGCCTCTCGGGAGTTCGCTTTGTCGGACAAATAGCATAATTACTGGTGGTCCCGGCTAGAAATCCGGAGAGAGAGTCGTTTTTGTGGGCGCACCGAACGAACGGCGCCCGCTCCCGTGTGCACTCCGCTCTGTGTTTGTGCATCTCCGCTCCGCCGCGCCAACTAGTTTCAAATTCGGGACCGACCGCCCAGGCCTTTTAACCGATTACACATGAACTGCGGAGTGTAACTTGTTCTTGGAGCTCGGAATTCAATCTGACTGTGGGATGATGCGTCGCTTAGGAGTTATGCCTCCTACGACAATGGTAAAGTTATACCACATAATTTCTGCAACTGGTTCTACTCGAAATAGTAGTGTTAAAGTTGATTATTCTCATGTGAATGCTTGATAGCTATGCTGGTTATACGAGTGTTTGTTACGTGTTTTCTAGATACATGTATATGTTACAGTCAAAACTCATAACCGGTCAAAACCACTTTTGACTGCAAAAATCGGGCAAAAGTGGTTTTGACCGATGCCTTCAATTAAAAACGGTTTTGACTGATTTTTGTAGTCAAAAGTGGTTTTGACCGTTGCCCTTAATCAAAAACAGTTTTGACTGCAAAAACCAGTCATAAGTGGTGATGCCTGATTTAAGATTTGGGTGGTATGGGTTTCCTTAGAATAGTATGACGCATGGTCATGTTCTGAACCTAACCTAACCTACAGTAGGCAATTTGTTACCTATTTTCTTGTGTGATGGCGGGGGGCTTCGCCCCCCGAGCCCCCTATTTTGGGGGGCTGCACCCCCCGTCCCCCTGCTCCTTAGTCTTTTATACAAAAAGATACCCTCTCTGTATTTCTAATCGTTAACATAGTAATTTAGGCGCACGTTTAAAATTTTAATATCCAAAATCGATTATTTCATAACCCACTTTTTGTAAGCTCGAACCACTTTTGACCGATATAATTTGGTCACAAACACTATTACCCAATATTTTGCAGTTAAAAGTAGTTTTGCCCAACGTCCTTAGTTAAAACCACTTTTGACTGCGAAAATTAGTCAAAATTGTTTCTAACTAAGGGTATCGGTTAAAACAACTTTTGCCTGATTTTTGCTGTCAAAAGTGGTTTTGACTGATTATGAGTTTGGACTGTAACATATATATAAATTTAAATATAGCTAAAATTAAAAATGTTAATGCCTGCTCTATGAATTTTTTCTTTGTTCTCTCTAAACATTGAAACTACGCATAAAATTAACGATAGGCAAAATTTACGTTATAATACTACAAGCTCAAATTCTTATTAAAAGATGGAAAATCAGCTAGTTCATCGAGCTCGTTACAAATTTTGCAAATTAACACTTGTAATTGTTTTTTTATAGTCCTTTTGTATGCCATTTGGTAGCTTTTAGTTTTGAAAATTGAAAAATGGAAATTCATAATAATCAAGCCTAAAGTTAACTGAATATTATCTGGCTTCGATGTCCTTGTGTATAAATAGGTCGATTGGTTTGTTTTCGCAAGCCCTAGAAGTGGCAACAGCGGAAGTTGGCAGAGTTTTGTTTTCAAAAGGTTTTCGAAGGCTTTAAATCTTATCGAACAATGGGGAAATTGCTCAAGCAAACTTGTTGAGGTAATAATCAGTTTTGAAATTTTGTTTTTGCTTCAAGTGCGTTGGAAAAGTTATGATTCTATTCATATCCATTTTATTATACCTATATTACCAGTGGCGTAACTATCGGGCGACAGCCCCCTTATACAAGATGCATTTCGATAATCGCCAACGCAATCGCTAGAAGGAAAATGTATGCGATTTGACATAAGCCCTCGCTTAGCTTTCGAGTGCAATTGTCAAATCTCATTTATAAAATAAATTGTCCATTTAGCGATTGCGTTAGTGATTATCGAAAGACATCTTGTCTAGAGGGGCAGGGCTGGCAAAATGCTACGGGGCCCCCGACCCGAGAGGGTCGCGGCCCAAGAGGTAGCTCAGAAATAACCTAACATTTTTAAACAAAATTTTGTACCTAAGTACTTAAAGATTATATTTTTTTTATGTACTTAAAATCAATTAAAGTGAGACACAACTGAAGACCGTATATACAAATTCAAACTATCCAAAGAATTGGCCACGGGCCTCAGATGGTATATAGCCACTGTATATTACGTCAAATAGATGCTTGTCACAGTGAAATACGAATTGTGACCTTATCAGTTTATGCAGCCGACACGTCCATTTAATTAAATAAAAACATCACGTTGTTTGCATGCGTCGTTAAAGCCGGGGGCCGTATTCAAAAATCATTATTAGTGGCATGATAATGTAAAGGTGCGGCCACACCGGGCGCAAACAGACGGGGGCGAAGCCAGGGCGCGCCCACACGCGATCACCCCATTAGTTTCGTCAACAATATTTCACCGGCTCTCATACAATATGTAGCTGCCGTGACCACATTCATGATACGGCCGAGTTGAAAAAATAAAATATGTACCGGCCAAATTCAGGGCAGACATTCAGTAGGCCTAACGTCATGACGACGACGAGCGAGGCGTAGGAAATTGCTGTTTATCTTTCCTCCAACGCGTATCGAGGGATGATATATTATTTTTTGTTGGGCGGGATTTTTTTTTCAATTTGACTTATCTTAAGATTTCGGTCGAAACATTTCATCCGATCACATCGTAGTGAGTTTTTGCATTGAGAAAACAGGAACATACAATCGATTTTTTTTATTATCCAACTACCAGTATAATGGATTTCGCAAAATTCATATTTAGTCCGCACCTCTACTGTAGGTTGAAATGATGATCATCAGCATCATTCCATGATCTCATAATTAAATTTAAAGATGCTGCAAGAAGAAACAAGACTATATATATATTTGTTGATAAATACACTCGATAGCAATAATTCCGGGTCACAAATTAATTCTAGCTTAGTGGAATAAATATATTTTAGATTGAGGTTGGTGGAGCACGCAGTCTATCGCTTAAACTATCGATTGATTAATCAAAAGGAAATTGCAGCATTTGTAACTTTTTGATCATCTATCGGCAGTGTTTCGTAAATGGATAAGGTATACAGTTGAGAAACATTTTAAATCGCTCTTAGAATTGTAACTTCGGTGCCATTGCTGTTGTTATTAGCTATCGCTAACGCAATTTATAAATATTGTAACAATAATTAGGGTGGAGGGCTGATAACCTAAGACACAGGAGTAATCCTAGTTTAGGTATTAGCCCGCCATAAACATTGTAATATTATAAAGGGGATTATCAAATATGCACTATTTGATAAAATAGGTTACCTACTTTTAATGTATGGAACAAATGTTTTATAGTTTATGGTGAGAAATAAATTTATTATTATTATTATATATTGATATTGAAAGGTATATGCTATCGGCTGAATCGTATATTTGAAAATAAATTGTTGAAATACCTGCACCTAATTTTAAATAATTTACTCAGACTTCAGTTAGAATTCTAAAATTTCCTTTGAGTAGGTCCTAACTCTGTTGTACCAATTGAATTTTGAGCAGTGCTAATAAAAATAAATGAACAATCGATCATTTCGCCGAGGCCCGGTAAAACGGTTCGACCTCAATAACTGAAATTAATAAACAATATTCGTCTCAGAAGTGTGATTAATTTTCATAAAAGATTAATTAATGGCATTGGAACTTCGGTGCCATTGGTCCCGGCGGCGGCGGGCGGTAGATTATTGCGATAACACTCGTTGGCGTTTTCTCTACGAGAGGGTCTAATTCTATGCTAATCCGTTAATTAGTAGAAGTGGTTAACATTATTTGATCGGATTTATTATTGCTCGGAGCTGAAGTGCCATCGAGAGGTGCTTCGATTCTGCTGCTTTCTTGTTGGAAGTAGGCGTCATTATTGGAGTACTTATTTGAGAAGTTTATTTGCTGATATCGAAAACCCTTTAGTATATATTTTGTTTCCAAAATTGGTTTATACATAATATTGTTGGTTCAATTTTGGTATTCCCGTGCTCGATTTATGATCGTAATAGAACTGATTCTTTATCCTGCTGGTTATATATATATCAAAATGTTACATAAAACTGTCATAATTACAATATTAATAGAATTATTGTAACCCGACTCAGATAGAAAGCCTTTTAGGTGTGAAAAAATTAGATCGGGTTTTTTTCATTTTATAGCAAAAAATGGGTTATGGTTATATTCGCATTTGTTTTGGTAAGGTAAATTAAATCTAATCGCGAAAAATACAGCATAGGTATCAATGGGGAGACATTGTGAATTATTAGGCATGCAAAGCGATCGTCCTCCTTCGGGATGGTATTTGCTTAAAATTTGATAATGTAAAATTGTTGCGAAGTTACCGGTTTTGTATGTATCGTTTCGTCACTTTCCGTGTTTCGCCGACGCAATTAGAGGTTGTTATGCGCTGATGAAACCCACGTATTGTTTTCCGACAGAAATAGCAAACAAAAGCGAGTCCGGCGTATTGATCCGGCGATAGCTTATCGCCTACGTTTATCTAAGCTATCGCGCCTAACGCCAAACCGCTGCGTACTCATTTTCCCTTTGTTCGTTGTGTTATCATTATACAAGCTTTCAAAACTATATGGAAATTATATTGTTCTGCCTTTTCCGCAAATTAACACGATGATTTGTTTTTCTCACTTCCATTTTATGTTTCAAATTCTAGCCAGACAAACGAAGTAATATACATGTACAGTAACGATAGCCGTCTAACCCTTCAAAAGCTGATAGTATCTGAAAAAACTATATCATGTTGAAGGGCGAAATGCAAATATATTGGCGCAGGCGTGTGTGCGAGAGAGACAGAAGGCTTCTGTCCCGCACCTGCCACTCTTCACCTGGTGCGGGGTCGTCCATATTTGATTAGTTTTTTTTTCGGAGCTGCAGTCCTAACTATGAATACTAGTAGCGAATTCGGCTGTGTTTCGAATTATGATGTGGCGCTCGGTATCAAACATTTTTTTATTCTCTTAGTTCCGAATGGTTACGAACTTTGAATACACATTTCATCTCTACATTTCAGGTGGCAAAAGCCGAATATGGAAACAGTATCTTCTAAGGGTCGATTTCAAAATAATTACTTTTTTAAAATGTATTGTGCAAAATGCACAATATTTACTATTGATTTTGAAAATGGACATCAGTTTCCAAAAAATATTGCTTGTCCTCTAGTCAACGCGTTCCGTATTTCCAGACAAGTGTAGTAGAGTCGTCAATTTTTTCTTCTTGTGTTTGGTTGAATACTCCAATTTATGTTTGGTATATGTTTGCACAAATGATTTGCTGTTTAGTTGTTATAAAGTCATTGGTTCGTCATTTCAGTTAAGAGATGCCCACTGTTGTTGGTAGGCCTTTTACAAGAATCTTCAAAGCCTTACCATGATCGCTTTTAGCAAGTTAAATACAATATTGAAACGGAGACGTCGCTCTTGCTGCGTATAGTGCCATCCCGCTCTCAGGTACGGTTTTAATATTGTTTTGAGTGATCATAGTTAGGGGGCTGATCATTGTTCCACTCTGTGAGTGGCTTCCTCTCCGTTTCCACCCCAACGGTCTGCGAGCGTCGAGTCCTGCCCACTGCCACTTTTTGGGCTATGTCAGTTTAATTTTACGGATCTCGGATTACGTAGAGCAACCCCAAGCATAGCCCCCTCAATGGCCTTTTGGACTATTGGTTAACTGAACATAAAAACAAAAGTTCATAAAAATACATCAAACATACAGTGCATAAAAAATGTTTAAGTGAGCAGAGAGTATAATAATGTAGACGGACAATATTATTTTTTAGATTCTTCTCCTGATACAAGACAACCTTGGCCAGATAAAACGTTATTCGAGTAACAATAATTTCTTAGCACAATAATTGTGAAGTGTGCTGAGACGTTCACCCTTTAAGGTCGCGCGGAATGATTATAATCTTTGTTGGGTCATTGTTGAGTTTAACCAAATAATAATTGATTTAACGATAATATTATACCTATATTATATATTTCCATTCTAACAGCGTCAAAGAGCGTCGGTGGCGCTGTGACCTTGGCACTAGACTGTGCCCCGAGTAGAATCGTGTGGCCCGCGATCGATCCTGCCATGTACCAATGTGTTTTTCGTTTCATGAATTTCATATGTACGTTTATCTGACGCTCCTACGGTGAAGTAAAACATCGTGAGGAAACCTGCATACACTTGTGAAGCAAATCAAAGGTGTACGTGAAGTCAACCAATCCGCACTGGGCCAGCGTGGTTTGACTAAGGCCTAATCGCCCTAACATAACTAGTTAGGGTAGACTCGTGCCCCTCGGTGGGGATGTATATGAGCTGTGATGATGATGATGATTCAAACAGAATTTAGTTGATAATTACTTTTGATTGAATATTGTACAAGGGTTTTGATGCGTAATCAGCCAGACCTTCCTTAAATAATTTACCAATTTCATCGTTAAATGACATAAACATTCGCTCAAATAGAGAAGCGAATGAAATAGAGAACTCCTATCTATAATTAGTAGATTTCGCTGAACCCATGATTAGTAACCAGAAAAAGAGAATGCTACTACCACCAACTGCTTTATTTTTATTTCCCGAAACCTCAAATGAACTATTTGCATCTACTAATACATATTAAAATAAGGTAAATTTAGTTAGCTGACTATCTATCTTTAGGCTGCGAAATTTCGCTATAATGTCATCTTAAAGGTAACTAAGAACGTCCTATAAAAGGCTAAAAATAGAATGAAATTTCGTATGTGTGTAGAACTGCGTTATTTTTGAAAGTGATACTTTGTATAAAGGTTAATTATTAAGGCATTTTTTTTTCTAAAATAATACTATTTGCTTTAAAAAACTTGCGTTGTAGTATTTTTTATATTTTTTAAGTTCCATCGTTGGAGGGGCGAAAAAATTCCCGCTTCAATAAACTCTCGAAGACAGACCCGTTAAAAGCTCAGTTCTGCTTATTTGGTCATTTTACTGCTGCATAAAAAAGGATTCTCACGTGTGTTAAAAAAAATATTCATGGAAAGTTGCATATTGTTACATACATGACCTGCATACAGCTGAATTCAATATATATGGGAAATATCGGATCTATTTCAGCCGTCGGTCAGAGGTACACCGCAAGAGCTCGGCCCGCAAGTTTGAGATGACCGCACCGGCAACTTTGCAAGCTTGCCCAGGAAATTATCTACTCATTCACCGTACACCAACTATTGTTCTAGATTAGCTATAGGTGCTGCTTTACCTAATGCAAGCTTTGCTTAATCTAAAACCAATGTGGAATAGTAATAATACGAATATTTTCGTAAGAAAAATGTAAGGATAAAATTTTCATAAAAATCGCTTAAGCGGGCTGCATATTGCTACCGATAGAGAGAGTCCCGACTACAACCCCCGACGCAAAAAGAGGAGTGTTATAAGTTTGACTTGTCTGTCTGTCTGTCTGTGGCATCATAGCTCCCAAAGGGATGAAGCGATTTCAATTTAGTTTTTTTTTGTATTAAAGGTGACTTATGTGCGAGTGTTCTTAGACATGTTTGATGAAAATCGGTTGAGCGGCTTAGAAGTTGTGGGGATGAAAGTGGGGAAGAATAACCGAATGTCTGCAAATATACTCAAGTGGGGTCTCAAATGAAAGCGCATCACGTGCACATTATAAAATAATATGTGAGACCGTTTAAAAAGTATGAAATAAAAATTAAATTAAAAATTTTAAAACCCCCGACAAAAAACCTCCAAAAAGTAAAAAACAAAATGTGTCACGTCGGGGGACCGCAATTAATATATTAGGTTGGGGAAAAAGTCTTTTCGCATTATAGTATGTATAAACTTGTAATAAAATCTCTTTCGCTATACTATTTGTATCTGGCTGGTTTTGGTATCATTGAAAGTTTAAATTTTAAAGAACATAATTCCAAATTCAAATTAAGAAAATGTGTGATTTTCATTTGTTTTTCGTACCGCCAAGATGAGTGAATCTAATGAAGAAATTCGATACATTTTAAAATTTTACTACAAAAAAGGTAAAAATGCAACGCAAGCCGCAAAAAAAAATTGCGATGTTTATGGACCTAGTGCAGTGTCTGTGAGAGTAGCACAAATTTGGTTTAAGCGTTTTCAATCCGGAAATTTTGATGTCAAAGATGCACGTCGCTCTGGTCGCCCTATTACAGATAAAATGGATGCCATTTTTGAAAAAGTGGAGCAAGATCGGCATGTCAGTAGTTACGACGTAGCTGAAGAACTGGGAATTGACCACAAAACAGTTTTGGCGCATTTGAAAAAAACTGGGTACACAAAAAAGCTCGACATTTGGGTACCTCACGAGCTCACTGAAAGAAACCTAATGAACCGTGTACTCATTTGTGATTCTTTATTACGACGTAATGAAACCGAACCATTTTTGAAGAAGCTGATAACTGGTGATGAAAAGTGGATCACGTACGACAAGAACGTGCGAAAAAGGTCGTGGTCAAAGGCCGGTCAGGCTTCACAGACTGTGGCGAAACCCGGGTTAACTCGCAACAAGGTGATGCTGTGTGTGTGGTGGGATTGGAAGGGCATTATTCATTATGAGCTGTTACCACCAGGCAGGACTATCGATTTTGAACTCTACTGCGAACAACTGATGAGATTAAAGCAAGAAGTTGAGAGAAAGCGGCCGTAATTAATCAACAGAAGGGGTGTGGTTTTTCATCATGATAACGCTAGACCTCACACATCTTTAGCCACTCAGCAAAAATTAAGAGAGTTTGGCTGGGAGGTGTTAATGCATCCGCCGTATAGTCCTGACCTTGCACCTTCAGATTTCCACCTGTTTCGGTCTCTTCAGAATTCTTTAGGCAGTGTCAGGTTAACATCACGAGAGGACTGCCAAAACCACTTGTCACGGTATTTTGACCAGAAGTCCCAAAATTTCTATAGCAATGGGATCATGTCCCTACCTACAAGATGGCAAAAAGTTATCGAACAAAATGGTACCTACATACTTTAGTTAAATGTAAATAAACTATATTAAAAAATGTTTTGAATTTTCTTAAAAAATGCGAAGAAACTTTTTCCCCAACCTATTATCTAGTAACGCTCTACGTATTCGGTCAGTAAGTAATGAAATAAATAGATATATTAATTGCGGTCCCCCGACGTGACGACTAAAGGGCCAACCAACACATTTATTTTTTACTTTTTTTTGGATTTATATGTCATTTTATAGTGTTATTCAAACAGAGATCGAAAAATCGTTTAAGCTCAGGACGTGAAGTTACTGTTATACCTACAACCGTTATTTGCAACCTTTAGACTAGGAAAGAAAGAAAGAAAATAGTTTGTTGGACATGTTATACATGCACTAAATACACATATACGCAGACAGCGTAAGATCAGCAATGCACGGCAATCGACGGCACAAAACTTCGTTTGCGTTTCCCTCAAAACTAGGGGGCAATTTCTTGTCTCACATTAGGAGCATCTGTGGGTAATAGCAAGCGGTCCATACGGAGACTGTGTGTCGTTTAGCGGACGAGGCCGCTGAAGCTGAATACGCTGACAAAAAATCAAAGATGCGGTACACTTTGTACTTTAGTCCATTCAATATAAGAAGGTTCCCGTGACAGGTGGAAGTTTTCCGTTTCATGCATACTAGTTTTCAATAAGTAGAAATATAATGCTTTAAAAATATAACTTATCTAGTTGTAATAAAGAAAATGTTTAAAGAAAAAAATGTTATAATGATAAACCATAACAAAAATTGCTAATAAAATTATTATCTGCACAGTTGTCGTAGTAATGTTGTCTAATTGTTTTTGCAGGGGGGTTTGATAGTAACTGTAAATTGTTAAAAATATAAGAAAAAATAAACTTATGTAATAGTTATCTCTTTAGTTTATTTTTATCAAAAATGCAATAATTAAATTCACATGAAATAAAAACAAGTACCTATATTAGTCCTAATTATTAAAATTTGTTGCAAGAAACAACCTGCTTCTTTAGGTTCTTCATAGACCACATTTTTAATTAATTTAGAGCTTAAATACATTAACGAAGAATTATATCACAATTTTTAATTATGTTGGCTTGTCGCGCAGTCAGGTGCGTATTACAAGTGCCGAAACCTCGTTCTTTCTAATTCTAAAAAGACATTAGTAGTAAAATATTACTAAAAATCTGATATCAGATTATAGCCAACAATTTAAAAAAAATAAGTTTGCAAAACCATTAACTTATCAAAACTGACAATCATTCATTATGCGTCGGATACGTCGCGAACTAAAACTAGGTAGTAACTATTATCTAATCTATGCTAATACTAATTAGTATTAATTGATATTGATTGAATGTATATCTAATTCATTCAGGAGCATCCTACTAAATCTACGAAGGTTGCGTTGCTACGTGCCGAATTCATTTACCCCACACAACTACTTTAACCTCAACGTTACGCCTTCCAAATTTATCCGTTTACTAGCTGTACCCGCGTAGTACGTTTCGCCATGATAATTGTAAATAAAAATCTGGAGAGGGCCTAGGGATATAAAAAATTGCCTACGATCTTTTCTCAGACCTATCAAATATACTTACACATAAAAAAATAAGAATCGGTCAGGCCGTTTCGGAGGAGTTCGATAGCTAACTAACTGTGACACGAGATTTTTATACTATACTCGTATTAGATAAAGGGTTGTTTTGACAGCTCTTTCCTCTTCGGCGTCCTTAATATAAACACGTGACCTGCTCAGCCCTCATCTGCATGATATCTACATATATGTGTACATAAACTACGTAATCCGTGCCACGATACGGTCGAACATTCGACGCTCCTCGTTTTCAGTACTAAACCCGTACCCTTTCGGGGATCGATAAGAAAACTTCCCCCGAGGGACCGAACTTTCTTAAATCTTGCACGTTAAAAGGTGCAGGCGTCTGACACACGTACGCACTTATAATTGCGTACAGGTAATTTAATCCCCCCCGTATCGTATTTAAAATATTAGTGTTAAATGAAATGTGTGATCGCGTTCTGCGTGTTTTGCACTTTTAATGAAGTACCTTTTTTTTTTTTTTTCTCGGTGGTAAATGCGTAACCGCACCGTACCCGCCGTTGGCAACACGGCGAGCGTGTGTGGGGCTCTCCGGGCAGAGTGCCAGGCCTACCCACTAAAACCCCCCGGTGTTCTCCCTGCCCTTTTGGGCGCGCTAGGTAAGGTCCACACTGCGACTCCACTACCCACTCGCCCGGGCAAGCCCGACCAACCGGTCGGGCTATCGCCAAGGGGGGATTGCCCTAGAACACCAGGGCAATCCCCAGACGGAGGGCCTTACGGCGGCGTGCATGGGGCCAACCGTGCACGCAGGCCTCCACGGCAGGGTCACTAGACGGGCATCGCTTGTGCGAATGCCCGTCTTCGCCTGCCTATCCGTCTGCGCCGGATGGGAGCGGCTTGAGGATCTGCCTCCCGCTCCCTCTCCGCGGCCTCCTTCTGCGAGATGACGTACTCGCAGAATTAAGCGACAGCCCCCCATTCCGCCTCGCCGCGGAGCATGGCCACGACCATGCTCGGCAGCGAGAGGTTTCCACCTCCCAGCGCAGCGTTGAGTTCGCTGCGCTGGCGTCGCCAAGCCGGGCACACTAATAGTGTGTACTCGGCAGTGTCGTCGGGAGCGTCGCAGTGATGACACTGCGGCGTTTCCTCCCGACGCGCGACCCGGTGCAGGTAGTGACCGAAGCAGCCATGCCCGGTCAGTACCTGCACCATGCGAAATGTGAGGCTGCCCTGCCGGCGCCCAACCCACTCCTCCAACACCGGACGAATCGCCTCGATCGTCCGGTGGCCGGCAGCTGGGGAGGCGAGTGCCTCACCCCACTGGCGCAGAGCCTCCCTCTGCGCCAGGGTACAAAGCCGCTCCACCTCCTGTGGAGCGGATCATCCCCCCCGTTCTCGAACAGCAACCCGATGCCGCTACACCTCCGAATGGACGCGTGCATCGACATCCCACGGCGTTTGGCCCGCAAGAACGCAGGCCGCGCCGTGGCTGACCGTGCGATAAGCTCGCACGGCCCGGGCCGCTATGACCCTCTGCGGACGTCGCAGTAGGGCCACCGTACGGAGGGAGAGGCACTCTGCCCATACCGGGGCTCCGTATAGTGCCATCGACCTTATCACCCCGTGATAGAGCCGACGGCACGCCGATCCTGGACCTCCCACATTAGGGAGGACCCGTCCAAGTGCGGCTGCGGCGGCGCACAGCCGTGGAGCGAGGAGCTTGAAATGCTCCTCGAAGCTCCATCGGGGGTCCAGAACCAGGCCGAGGTACTTGAGATGCGCCTCGACCGGTATACGAACCCCCTCCACTCGGACTCGGAGCCCCGGTGGGATCCTGCGACGGGGGGCGTGGAAACTCATGGCCCTCGTTTTTTCAAGGGCCACATCCAAACCCAGGAGGCGGATGCGTCGGACAACCAAAGAAGTGCCGACCGACGCAAGGTGGGCCGCCTCCTCCTCCGTTTTAGCTCTCGCCGCGACGAGCGTGTCGTCGGCGAAGCAGACGACCTTCATTCGTGGAAGAAGGCCGCCCCGCAGGACCCAGTTGTACCCTAGGTTCCACAGTAGAGGACCAAGTATGGAACCCTAAGGCACACCTGCCGCCATTGCCCACGTATGGACGCGCCCATCCGGCCCCTCGTAGAGGACAGACCTGCCTTGCAGGTAATCCTCCACGAGGGCGCGGAGGTACGGAGGCACCCGGTGGAAACGGAGTGCCTCCTTTATGCACTCGTGGGGCAGGCTGTTGAATGCGTTGCGAATGTCGAGAGACACCGCTACAACAGTCTCCCCACGAGCTGTGGCCTCCTCAGTCCACCCCTTGAGGAGGGTCACCGCGTCCATCGTGGACCGGCCGGTGCGGAAGCCGAACTGGTTATCAGCCAAGCACTGCCCGGAACCGCTCCTCGAGGTGTCCCAGGGCGAGGGCCAGAACCCTGCTTGGGACACCGTCAGGCCCCGGCGCCTTCTTTTTGCCCCGGAACCGCTTCCTCACCGCGTCGAATTCCACGTTCGACACGGGAGGGATGGCGGCAGCCACTTCCACCGGAGGGGTATCCGGGGGGATCATTCTGGGGTTTAATGAAGTACCTACGGGTATCTTCATTTATATATATGGACATTACCTGGATAAAGTTCAAGTTTTAACCGCCTCTACCACTCACTTTACAAAGTAATTTAATCCCCTCGTAACGTATTTAAAATATAACAGTGTTAAATAAAATGTGTGATCTCCTTCTGCATGTTGGCTGGCTAACCACCACAGCACAGATTAGATAATATAGTTACTACGTAGACCACAGTCTTGCCTAAGTCTGTGGCTCTATAATAACAACGTTAATAACATTGACCCCACAATTTCCCCAGTTGTTTAAGAGTCCCGGTGAAGCTCGCTTCCACCTTTGGCCTTATCGTCACTTACCATCAGATGAGGCCAAGAGCTACTCAGCAGGCTTAGCACGGGCTGCCAAGACAGGACTCGAGTCATGCATTATCTCACAATTTCAGTGACATAATCTCTGGTCTTAAAGAGTAGCACGTTGGCGCGTATTTAGTTTGCTCTCCAACTGCTGCTACATCTTCCAAAGTATTATTGAAGCCCTTGCTACAACCACATCAGTTGGCGCACAGGCACGCCAAGAAATGTGTGATAAAATTCAGGCACACTTGTCCCTTGACGAGCGTCAAGAAATTTTTACCACGTCAGCCACACTAAATACGCGCCACCGTGCTAATCTTTAAGACATATATAGATTATGTCACTGAAATTGTGAGATAATGCGTGACTTGAGTCTAGTCTTGGTCGCTCGTGCTACGCCTGCTGTATGTAAAAAGCTGTACACGTGAAATAGAGGAGTCTCAACCCTGATGTTATCTAGTATACCTACTAACTTATCAGTTGTTTTATTATGTAAATATAAGTATCTACAATGTTTTGTATGTAAGTACTATCAGGCAAACATGTATCTGTTCGATATTAGTTCGCACTTTGCACACAATTCTAGATACGTTTTGTATTACCTCCGTGACAGATATTATGACAATGCTGCGGTGGTTTGAATTATGGCCACACACACGTGTTTGGCGAGGCTTAATGACCCACATGATTAACATGAACAAACATAAACCCATGCATACGGAATAGACATTATTTGCGGAGTCCCGACGGAGTTTCGGTGACCGGAAGTGCTTGCGGGTGGGAGCGCGGGATTTGACCGGAACTTGCGCAAGCCCCAACTGATGTGTTGAGCCGCGACTATGGGCTTAATTCACGTTATTAATTAATGGCCACGAACATCCGACCCGCCGTTTAATGTAACAGTTTCTAGGTTGCAACGCAGCGCTTGACATTGTATTGTATTTCGAAAACAAGGTGAAATCAGTAAAGGTTTATTTAGGTATAAGCCACGAAAAAAGCTCACATGATGAGTCCAAAATATACATGAATTAAGTAGCATGGATTTAGTTTGAAGTTTAATGTCTATGTTCCGAAGTTTTATAAGACGGGAATGAATGCAATTTGAGTTGCAAGTGTAATGTTAGTTTTTCTGTTTAAAGACATAGTTGTGCGTAGGTTTTAAATTTAAAGCAGTAACTTTAAATATGAAGAGTTTGTAACAGTAGTCCGGTGAGCATGGCGGCGGCGACTGAATGCCCGTTTTGTTCCGCGTACACTATTTGGTGCAAATAGTTCTAATGAGCGTTTGCACACGTTCACTGCACACTTGGTAGCCGCGAGAATGTTTCACATTTCAAATTAAGGTGTGCTAACTCTGTAGCATGTAATTCGTTTGTGTGAAAACAAGGACGTTTTGTTTCTTCGCAGACATGCAGATAACTTCATTGGTTCGGTTCCCATCGCCTTAATTATGCAATGTATTTGTAGAGTTATATGGCTAGGTGAATGAGTAGTTGTAGTGTGATAGTCTCTGTGATGTTTTACCTACTCTGTACAAGAGTCGTCTGCATAGGGTTACCTCTATTTTACCCATTTCTGCCGCGAAGCAGCGGTGCGTGCATTGCTGTGTTCCGGTTTGAAGGGTAATGGCCTCTGTAGACGATCAAACATGTTTGTCAAATTTACGTGTTTGACAAACATGTTTGTTCGTGTAGGGCTGTGTTTGATGCGTTTGACAAACAAACTACGTGTTCGATGTGTTTGAAAAGAATCTGGATTGATGTCGTGCTTGATGAAGACGTGAAGTTTGAAGGCTCTTAAGACAGACAGTGAAACTACGAGGTACTGTGACTTGATAACTTATATCTCAAGTTAGCAACTAACATTGGCGTTATTGTAGTAATTGTAGATTGGCAAGTCTTGAACCACACGTAGGTACTATTATAGGCGACTGTAACCACTTACGAGCAGGTGGGCAAAAAAATAGTAGGAAAGACAACATCAATCAAACTGATCGATGTGAAATTTCAATGGAAATTGAGTGCTAATAAGGTGCGAATTTGAGTGAACTACGTGTATTAAATAATTTGACATCGTCACTATAGCTCATATATGTCGCCACCGAGGGACTCGAACCTACCCTAAGTTATAGTGTTTAGTCAACCACGCTTGCCCAGTGTGGATAAGTCGACTTCACGTACACTTTTGAATTTCTTCGCAGATGTATGCAGGTTGCCTCGGGATGTTTCCTTCACCGTGGAAGCGTCGGACAAATGAACATATGAAATTTGATAAACGAAAAATACATTGGTACATGGCAGTATCGAACCCCCAACCACCCGATTAGAAGGCCAGTGCCGAGTCCTCAGCGCCACCGACGCTCAAATAATTGACACCATTACTTTAATCATTGTTACCCTTCAGGCTGAGAAAGTGGAATTCTTTGGTTGGATTCTTCTCACGACTGTTGCACAAGCACAACTAGCAGGTTAATGCTATCTGTCTGTCTTAATAAGTATAATATATGGAAGGAATAGTGAGGTGCAGTTCGAAATAAAGCACACCTACCTTATAATACAAGAGGTACATAGTGCCTTATATCATGAACAGTGCACGAGGTAGTAGGTATTTCGCAAATTGAGTATTTCAATTAGAGCTAACGTCCCGAGTGTTGTTTTAACAAGCGGCAGCTGCCGGTGTAAATGCTTAAATTGCGCCCGACATTTAACTGTTACGAGTTTTATTTCATAGATCAGCTGTTGGCAATATGGCGGGCATCGGGGTCGTTGGCATTTAGGGAGGCATATGTAGTCACCTGTCGCGCCCCGGCGACACCCCCGTGTAGAAAATATTAAATGTTACTTGTTGGGTGAGTTATGTCGGTTGCCCGCGACATTACGTAGGTTAATATATTTTGGGACATTTTTTAGGTAAATTGATGTAAGTATTATAGGTATCTAGATTCGTCTAAGATAGATGGTTAGATGAGTGTCGGAGAGGTGGAAAGCGTTCGAAATCAATGTTGCATTTTCGTTTACAATTCAAAGTCAGTTATGGTGTGCCCTTAACCTTAATAAAAAAACCAGTAGAGCAGTGTTAGTAAAAGGGTATGTGTAAAATCTCATATGTTTTAGGTAAATTGATGTATGTATATAGGTGTCTAGATTCGTCTAAGAAAGGCGTTAGATGAATGTCGGAGAGGTGGAAAGCGTTCGAAATCAATGTTGCATTTTAGTCTACATTCAAAGACAGTTATGGTGAGCCCTCAACCTTAATAAAAAAAGTAGAGCAGTGTTAGTAAAAAAGTATGGTGTAATATCTCAGAACAGACATTTTTTTTAGTTAAAATCCCACCAATAAAATTTTCATGTAAAATGTTGCCAAAACGAGATCGTATGGCTTCTAACTCTATAGGCCCAAAACTACAAGCCCTAACATCACAAACTCTACACCTTTGTCAAAATATGTGACTTTTCCGTTTTGTGACTAAAAGAACTATTGTACGAGTATGACAGAATAGTACTAACAATAAATAAAATGTTCACCTAACACCCATGTGACGGTAGCGAAATAAATTTTTCACCTTACGCTCATGCAAATGGTTGCAAAACGGCTAAGCCATATATTTTGACTAAGGTGTAGAGTTTATGAAGCTAGGACATAGCCAGGGCTTGTAAAGTTAGGGCGTATTGAGTTAGAAGCTTGGCTCTACGTGAGATGTGATGATAACTTTTTAACAGTGCGAGCCACATGGTCTCGTTCTGTTAACATTTGTCATGAAAAGATTTCACTTCTTCTTGTAAATTGTTATGACAATATTTTTTCATTTTGTTTATTTTTTTTTTCCTTTATTGTACACTTTTCGCAGACAATATTGACTTTGAACATTATCAGCAACAATCGTTTCTGTTCGGACGCAAAGCCCGGCCCCGCTGTATTTGCTTCATCATCAATCACAGCGGCTACACATTAGGCGCTTTGCGCGCGCTTAATTTCAACCTCTAATTTAAAGGGTGAGGGGTTACTTACTAAAAATCCTGAAATATGTATTGTATTATTTATAACAAAGAGTCCTTATATCAAATTTCAGCCCTGTAGCATAAAAATTTGCAATCTCATACAAACTTCCAACCCTTACCTAGTTCAAGGGGCTAAAGGGAAAAGCTTGCAAGTTTCAGAATTTATCTGTCGTTTATGTACTGTAATACTATATAGTCATAGCGATATATCAAATTTTAGCCTTCTACGACCTTATGAAGTAAAGAATTTTGATGATCACCGGCGAGTCAGTGACGAAATCGGAGTTTTTTAGATATCAATCAAATCTTAAGCAAGAGCTATACAATTAATAACACTTTATATGTTTAATAAGTCCACTATTGACATCATATTTCGAGAATTTTGTTTATTTGGTTTAATTCAACTCAAGTTACGAGGGTTTAAAAAACGACGAAGCGCTTAGACAAATAGTAGGTTGGCTCTTTTTAGCGAAGGCACTACCGTGTCCCCAGGTTGGATGTGATCATAAAACACACGTCTATCCATAGTTGTATACTTAAATTATTTAAATGCCAAGTAACTTGAAATCTATTACCACAATTACAAAAAGCTAAGCGAAACAAATCGCTTATCTATCATAATATTAGCAATGGTCCATACTTACGAGGATTGTGAAGTTGTAAATTTTCATACAAAAAGCGATAACGCTTTTCTCCCTCTTTACATAGTCCAATTTTCATATTTTTTGGAAATGTTGTAGATATAATGTAAATCTAGGTTTGTACGTTTTGATTTTGAAGTAATATTGCTCAGAATATAAATTATTAGCATCTTAATATCCATATTTTAGACCTAAAATCTACCTCGAGCATTTTTTACCTTTTTTGACTAAATTATACTGAATCACAAAAGAAGCAAAACGTGCAAACATAGACTAAGGTATACTGAATCTGATAGGATCAAAAGTGTCTAATTCGTAAAGGTTTAGGGGGGTAAAACAGTTATCGCCCGAAACAATATTTCAGTAAGAAATGTAGGCACTTGGATCGGACTTTCAACTCTAAGCGGTGTGCAACAAACTGCATTTTTGAAAGTGCATACTCGAGCCATGAATTGGCACTTCACAGTCCTCTTAAGAGTGAAATATAGAAGGGAAAGACTAGCTATAGCTTGTGGTATTTGTTTTATATTGATGTGTATTGTATTGACCACATCTACCTATATATTGCACTTCAAAACAGGAAACAAACACACAATCAGAATAATTTACATTGTTAATGTCAATCAACAAACATGACTAGTTTTGATACTGTCGTTAGCGTATGATAAGCTGACCCTTTTGCTAATGTAAGTAAGTATGAGTATAGTCGACGAAGAAAGTGGTTCACCACTTTTGATCATCGCGTATAAACAAAGCATCGTTAAGTTAACCTTAGTATCTGTCAGTATGTTATTGCAAAGGAAAATCTACTGTGTTGTTTTATCACGCAAAACTGAATTTCAAAACCTTAAGGTGGAAAACCACTTGTTTAGTCGACTTTACAATCAAACGAAATTGGAATCATGATGCATGGCCCAACTTAAGCTTATTTTTATGTAAACTTATACTTATACCCGTACAATCAGATCAAATGTTACATTGTATAATGTATGTTATACCTGGAAACAAACCTAGAAATAAAAAGGCTGCAGTGGCAGTAGCATTATATGATCATAATAAATGATTCGTAATTTGAAATGAGTGCAATTCACCATAAGCAAATTCCATTTGACAGCTTTGTATGAATATTCGAAAAATATTCCCAATTGATAATTAAGCAATGCCTAATTTGTGAGCCATTTTACGAATATTCATACAAAGTTGTCAAATGGAATTTGCTTTTATTGAACTGCACTCCATTCATAATACGAATCATATTATCCACCTGGTCATTTTCTCGTTGTCAGTCAAACTGAAATTGATATAGAAATATAAGAAAACCCTTAGGAAGACCCTAAGTGCAACATGTAGGTATCATCATCAACAGCTCACATACGTCCCTACCGAGGGGCTCTACCCTAAGGCCTCGTTTACGGAGACGCGGGGCGTTGCGCGGCGCGGCCCGCTCAGAATTCAAACATATGGCGTTGTATGAGTGCGTTTACGGAGAAGCGATTTTACACGCCTTTGCTTGAAATGGCGCGTTTTATACGGCTGAGCCCGCGGATGGCACCGCCGCGTCCGTCGGTGTTCCCGTCTCACATCTCTATGAATAACATCGTATATTGCCATATGTTTGTGTTTACGCGTGCGATTATGAGTGCCGCTTCACGCGCCGCCCCACCGTAAACAGAAAAAACGTCTGACGCGCCGCGAGACGCCACGCCACACGCGACGCGCGACGCCCCGCATCTCCGTAAACGAGGCCTAAACGAGGGCGATTAGGCCTTACTCAACCACGCTGGCCAAGTGCGGGTTGGTCGACTTCACACAACCTGTAATGATATTCTTCCTTCACAGGCGTGTGCAGGTTTCCTCACGATGTTTTCCTTCACCGTAAAAGCGTCGAATAAACGTACACATGAATTCAAAATTTGAAAATACATTGGTACGTGGCGTGGTTCGAACCGCTACCTCCCGATTGGAAGGCTAAAACACTTTCGACAGTGTCAAACGGATTTGAAATTGCTCTTATTCTACCTAACTGTTAAATCAAATAATCAACCAACAATTAATGACGAGCAGTAAAGTTGGTTGATAAACAAGTTTCTGTTCACTTTGATAAATTAAAGAAGTTTTGATCCATCAGCAGAAAATAGATTTCTGCTTTGGTAGATAACGAAACGATATTATTCAGTCTTGTAGTATGTTCTTCGATGTTCTTCGATTTGTATACCTACAGGGTTAAATTTCAGTTTGGCTGGATCGAATTTTGTACTATATTATCTAAAGATTAATACAAACGATTGTCTGTGTAAATATTTTTTTATTCATTATATTTTTTCAATAACATGTATTACAAAATATTTTTCCAGTTTGTTTTTGTGTGCTACACGAGAATTATTCTATTGCACCACGTAGTGAGTTAGTTTTTCTGTATTACAGCGCACTGTTTAAGAATAATGGTATTAGTTTTTTTATGCATTCTATTTTTTACTGAGTACAGAAATGATTAAGCTAGTAATAACCATAATAACAACAAATGTCTAATTTTAAAACAGTAAGTAAGGCCGTAATATATTTGGGGGTTCTGGATCTGGAGTGAAATGTTAAATGTCGAAAAAGGTCTAAAATCTTTTAAGCGATTTCAAATCTCTCAATTCTCTAACGATTTGAAATATTTTTTATTTTTATTTTTTAGATAAAATATTACTGGCATTTATTTCTATCTAGCGACGAAATTGCAAATTCAAAAATATAGTGTTAGATTTTGACCTACGCGACTTGCCCGCAATTCCGCTGGTATATTATAGCGAAACACGACAAATCGCCGCCTTGCAACAAGTCGTAATGTGTGCTGAACCGTTGCACATACAGAATGCTGCGAGTAGTTCGCCCCTGCTGCGCTACAAATACGTTGCGTCGTCGCGCAGTGAGAGCGGTGCGTCCGGTCCGCTGCGGAAGCTTTGCAAGGACGATGCGTCTCGCTGCGGAAGCAATGCGAGCAGGACGTGTTTCACTGCGGCAGCGCTGCGAGCACTATGTATTGCTCGCAGTTGTCACTCGTCATATTCTTCGTATAGAGTTCATAGATTAAACATTGAATTTGATGGCACGACGAGACTATTGCCGCTATGTACTCAGACTCACCCTTAGAGGTGACGTCTTGAGGTCAGTACTATTGTAATCTAATTCTGTACGCCGCGTAGGTGTATCAAGATTTACGGCTGGGTGAAGCGGTTATCGTACACCCATAATCGTTACACAATACAAGTTGTGAACACGTAATTGTTGTTGCCGCGTACATTAATTTACTATTGGCGGCAACAGTTAATTATATACGTCCAACACCTGCCGCAGGCGATTCACTGTTGATGTGCTTTATTGTAATGCATATTTAAGTAATAGTGATGCACGAATGATTCACCATAAAACACAGTTCGTACTCGTCGTCGTTTAATTTATATTACAGATACATTTTCATTGATTACTACAAAATAGTTTATTAAATTTGTAAAAATATGCAGTAATTTTTGTTGAAGTATGTTTTAATGATGTGTGCCTTTGATTTGAAAAAAATGTTTATTGATATACTTCTATAGACATTGTATGACGAAGAAGTCTATAAGTGACATGACAAAAATGTTCATAAATATTATTCATTGTTTATGTAACTAAGCACGACTAAGACACACAAGACTAAGCACCTATACTAATTTATATAAAGTGTGACGTGGTAGTCGTAAAATTGAAAACGCACGTAAGGATATAGCACAGGCGGATACTATTTCTTTGTAATATAAACAACATGTTGCGTAGAATGTTATATATGGGCCAGTGTTCAGGATTGTAGGTATACGTACCTATTTGTGGAAAATAGCAAATGATATAACAAACAATTTTAAAATGAAAATTCAATGTTTGAAATTACATGTAAGTGTAGAAAAATAGCGAGGCGTTACATATTCAATGTAAAAAGAATCACGACTGAAGCTGTAATTTGATATAGATTCAAGTTGACCGATTACTTCTTATCTCAAGCCTACATTAAGAACGATCGACAATAGAAAATACTCAATTTTTTCCGAGCCATTCAACCTTCGAGGAGCAGCTGTCTGATATTCATGATTTATCGACTTAAAAATTATGAGGCATTTTCTTCAGCGCCATTGATTTTGATTGAAAGCATCGGGCTTATATCACGACGATAAATCTTGAATTTTCTCCGTATTAACTTGCCATTTTGAGACTGAATAGCTTAATATTATAATTATGTTATTATATTATTTAAATTCAATTGATACTTGTTGTTTGAAGGTAGCTCGTTTAAATACTTTAGTCCAATCGGATTGACATTGTCCATACGATTCAATGGAGACATGTCGTTGCTCTACGAACCATGAATCTGTATTAATTGTTTTCGCATAAATAAAATAATCGATGGCATCTTAAGCGAGAGTGATGTTTACTATAATATAGTTAAATATTTAACCTTCAAAACACTGGTCTGTGTTTTATCTGTTAGTATTTACAAGTGATATAGTTAGATAGCACTTCCAATTACATCTCTGACAGATGAAGTTTTTTAATAGATTTTACAACGTTTATAGAATTTAATAATAATAAACGAAATAAATATACAATGTTAATAATAATGATTAATATCTGCCAATGACATTTATACGTAAAAAACAGATACGATATCTAAAAGCACTCGCTTGGTGAAGTTCTGAAGACGTTCCAATTGGATCGTTTTGTCCTTAGAGTGCAAAGAGATTATAAATTGTGATAGTAGTAGTGGCCACTTTAAGCAATAATTTTGATTATGATTTTTCCTATACATTTAATCTATGCCTGAATAGCTCAAAAATCTGAAATATCTAATGTATTGAGTGGATGACTGATCTATTTTCTGTCTACGTCTTTAATTTATTGTAATTAATAAAAAACGAATGGCGGCACAGTAGTAGGTACTGTGCCCTCTTAAGGAGCTTTAAATGTTTTTCTTTTACACATGTTGACCCCTGTGTGACCACATTAATCTACTCTTACCGTTCCCCATATTAGGCTACTCACTAATATCGCCACACCGACCTCTACCTTTCGGCGATGAAAAAAATTCACAAGCTTCTCGAATTTTCTCCAAATTATACATGTAAGTAATTATTTCCATCACCAACTCTTGCCATGGCCTCAGACACCCGCGCCACATGCCCGCTTGTTTGCGCGGTGCAGTTCGTTTGTTTTTATTAAAAATTTATGGCGTTTCCCTGAGATCCCGCTCGCGCGCCTTTGCCTTTGAACTTTCATATTTGCCCTGCGTCCTACGCGACTTTGTATACTTTGCAGGGCACATAATATGCTTGCGTAAATGTAATGAGAACCCAAGACGGTTTTTAATCATTATCCTATAATCTTGTACGTGTATTATTATTAAAAAGATACTTACGTTTATATTTAAATATTTGGATCTTCCAATCTATATGCACCTGTACCAAATTGGTTAATTCTTATTTTGTTGTGTTTATTATTTTCAGGACAGGGTTTGTTTAAAAAAATTTTGAACAATTTTACTAAAAAGGAATATTATGATTTTAAAAACTTCATAGATAGGTAGGTATTATAAGAAGTGACGAAATTGACAGATTGACATTCAGATAAGTTATTCCAAGTCTATGTGGTTTCTTAGATTGTTGTATTGTCAAAAGGTTTTTAGTATACCCGTGCGAGACCGGGGCGGGCAGCTAGTATTTGATATTTTATCATTTGCCGAGTTGCTGTTTTGTGTCATTGATCCTGGTAAACATTATCGAAATATGATATTTCATGTTTGTTGCAATAAATAAAGTTTCCTGGAACGATATCTATACGCATATGTATGTTCCCATCATCGCCTATAGGTAATAAGAGTTCCACACGAGAAAATAAAACAATCAGTATTCACATCACATTGACGCATATGGCGTAACTACAACGAAAGGGATGGAAGGATATACGGCGGAGTCAAATTACTCGTCACACTCTCACTGTGATAATAAAACTTCATTTCATTCCGTTTTACGCACTATATTGATGACGCACCTCAGTTTGTTTGACTTGCTCCGAGCGCTATCGTTAAATCCGAACAAATTGTTGATTGCGATGGGTTTATCGATGTGTGAATGAAACTAATTAGTGATTACTGTACTGACATCATGCTGTCCATCTGCGCCGCCATTCACGTCATTACGCGCAATTGATAGATCCAGCAGGTGGCTATAAACATTTTTAAACGATTTTATTTACGAGTAGATTGCCCTGTTTGTTGTTGTTGTTGTTGATGGGTCAAAATTAGTACCTAATTAAAATTTTAGCACCCTTGACCGATTGATCTGAAATTTAGTAGGTACCTATCGTTTGGTGAATCCAAGATGATACAAACACCACACCACAAAATGGCGGATTTTTTTTCAGCCCTCCTCAATATGGGTGTCTAATGAAAGGGCTTGACTAGTAGAATGCACTACACTATAACTTAATGAAACGAAAACTAAAAATATGAAAATCACAATTACACAAGGATATACGAACAGAAGATATTCAAAAACAACAAAAGTGAAACACAGACACCTTTTTGCTAATAAGCAATCTCTTCCAGGCAACCTTGGATCAGGGAAATACACAAAGGAAGTAAAAATTGGGGATCGGTACAGAAGCAGCTAATAATAGACAAGGAAGATATTATTTAAATGACTTCGGACGTGATTCTAAAAGGAATCCAGCGTTCGAGTCCTCTTAATACTCTTAGGAAGAGGGTTCCGTATGTAGGAGAAGAGTATGAATGGAAATCAGTGCTGTGGGATGTGATATCAAGAGTTAAATTAAAGTTCGTTCGTAAAATACGACTCCAAAAGAGAACTATCACTAAATATGATGGATTGATGAGGGGAGTGATGTAATGGCTGAACCTAACTTTTTTTATACAGCTAAGTTTGCAAACAAACATTCTGATGGTAAATGGTAACAGTTACCTATAGTACTTAAATGTGGTTCCTGTGAGATTCACAGCAAATCTGCAACCCCCACAAGAACTACAATGTACGTTGCCAACTTGTGTCATAAGATGTAAAGTCGAGGTACCCAGTAATTTCAATGCCATATCGTACCCTTCAAACCGGAACACAGCACTGCAGGCACTGCTGCTTTGTGGCGGAAATGGGTAAGGCGTCAAATAATACCTAATTATGTTTAACTTTTTGTTTATACATTATCTATATTATTATAATCTTTCTTTTTATTAACCGTTTAACTTTTAAAAAATCCGCATTTGGAAAACCAAATACTGAGATAAAAGAAAACGTAATTAAAGATGAGAACAAGGACACTATTTGGTGGTAGTTAAGCATACTACTTAATTGTTTTAAATGGAAGTATTAAATTCCTTGATAAATAAATTATAGCTAAAATTTAAATGACTTTTAAAATTACCGAATGTATTATGCATAAGTGACAATTATTGAATATACATATAAACACTAAAATACAAAGATGAGAAAGTAACCTTAAGTTTCGGTTAGGTACACCTACATAAACTCGTGAACTGATTTAACAGTAATTAAACTGCGAGCTTCCACTTACGTTTCTATAATAAAGCACACCAATTATGTGCCATAACACTCGAGATAACGCTCCGTTAAGTTTAACCACGTTATTTTGAACTTGAATTCCTCATTCTTTGAACGGGCCGGCATTAATTTAATCATGACCCTTTTTCTTACTTATTTGAAGCATAAAAGTTTATAGTATCACAGCGTTACTTCTGGAGTTCTTCAAACGATGGTATATCGTACTGACTTTACTGTTTTCAGATATTTTATTGATCACTGTAATGATATTAAAAATGCGAGTAATATTATTTGTGAAAAAATTCAAGCTATCAATTTGCCCGACAACGCCCCGCAAATGTAGGTACGAATGGAATTCGCGTTTGCCATAAAACACAGTAACAGGCGATTTAGAAAAAGTTTAACCCCGCACTTGAACGTTTTATCGTCATCGAGTTAGCTAACGCAATTTGCAATTTCGCGTCGTTCGCCGCCACATCCTCTGTCGATAAACCGCCGTCACCGTACGCTTGGCTGGTTGTTTCTTCAGATCTAACAAAAAGTATTCTATCTCTGTTGCGGAAAGTAGGTTTTTCAGCCGATCTCAATGACGCAACATTTCATTTCAATCAATATCGGACTTGTTACAAGTTGTCACAGCATCTTTTTGTAATTACAGCTCGTTACATCCAACTGCTATTTACATCAACAACGTTTAGGTAATTCGTTCTAGCGACCAATGGATATTCGGTAACCATCCACATCCGGTAACCAGGTGGACTGAGTATCCGGTATCCGGCCAAACAGCTATCTGTTTCATCTCACTATTTCGTTACATTACAATATTTTATTAATCGCATTGTTAGACTGCGTTATCTTTTTGTAATTACAGCTTTGTTACATCCAACTGCTATCTTCATCAACAACGTTTAGGTAACTAGTTTCGGGTAACGTACATTAACTTGTAGTAGTACAGGGATAAGAGCTGGAGCAATGTCATACCGTGACGGTCTTAGAGACCAATGGATATTCGGTAACCATCCGGTAACAAGGTGGACTGGATATCCGGTATTCGGTATCCGGCCAAACAGCTATCCGTTTCATCTCATTATTTCCTTACATTACAATACAAAAGGCATATGGTATCGTACCGTACATTAGTTGATAAGCCTCCAAAAGTTCCATGGTTTTGTAATGGTAAGTTCAGCAAACGAAACCTTTCATTAATTTTTAAGGGTTCGATCTTATCACATCCCACTCAATGGCTTCCTTCACCTAATGCGAAAAGTAGACAATCCTAATTGCTCTGTGTGTGATCGCTATAAAGATCTTTATCATTTATTGATGGAATGTACACGAACCCCACGTGAGGAACTCATGCTTGAAACTAATTGTCCTAAGGAAAACCTTTTCTTCCTTTTCCATAACATTTTTGTTTCTGAGTTTAGAGCCCCCTTTAGCTATAGAACCCTTAGCACATTCTTTGTATCACAGGCAGTCTGGTATAGACAATTTAAATAATGTAAATAACTAATTTCAAAATTAAGTTCCTTAATTTGTAAGCCGACTTAGCCTTGAAGGCTGTATGGCTATATTAGAAAATAAATAAATAAATAAAATCGCATTGTAAGACTGCGTTTGTAGAGACAAAACATCGGGTACCAATTCCGCCTTTTGCCGTATGTAATCGCGCAGAAGGAGTTCGGTAATGGAACGTCATAACAAATTCATCATAAAGTAATGAATACGTTACACCACTTGGCACATTCTCATCAATTGTTTCGCGTGGCTGTTTGTGTTTGTTGCCGGTTGCTTGTTTTCATAACACGAGTCTGTCTTTGATGGTAGCGAGTGTTTGCACAGAGCGGTCGGATTCCATCGGAGAATCGCTTTGAGAAGTATTTCGGTGAAAGAAAGGAGTTGGGGTGAAATATGCTAGCGTTTTAATTGCAAAATGTTTTCGGACTTTTAACTTTGTATGTTTAAATGCAACACAGAATTTATTATTTACTAAGATTTTAGCGCGCGTTTGCGTTAAAATCTTAATTTAAAATAAATTCTATATCTAAATTATTGTATGCATAAATATTTGCTATAGATCCATTTGAATATAAGTCGCACTAATAGAACTAGTTTTTTATACAATAACGTTGACAAACAAGCAAACTGCCCACCTGATGGTAAGTGGTAACAGTCACCTATAATGCATGTGGTTCTTGCGAGATTCGCAGCAAATCTGCATCACCCACAAGAACCACTGTGTACGTTGCCAACTTGTGACATAAGATGTAAAGTCACGGTACTCAGTAATTTCACTGTCATATGTCACCCTTCAAACCAGAACACTGCAATGCAAGCACTGTTGCTTTGCGACAGAAATATGTAAGACGAAGGTATCCAAGCAGCCGACCCTGGTACAAAGTCTCCCTCCGTTTCTAGTTTCAATGATCGCGTAACATACACACAAAACACGTTGGACACGCCTAAAAATTTAAGGGTTTTCCTCGATTTTTATGGGATCCCATCATCAGATCCTAATTTTGGTAACCTTGGGACCACCCTTGAAGTATAACTCTATCAAATACAAAAAGAATTTTGAAAATCGGTCCACAATTGGTGGCATAGTCGCGTAACATACACACAAAAACAAACATACCCATCGAATTGAGAACCTCCTCCTTTTTTGAAGTCGTTTAAAACGGAATATACCACATAATATTTTTCAATGAATTATCATTTATTTATCTTACTCAATGAAAAGTCACTCATTCATTTATTACGATATTTCGAAAAATATTCGATTATAACAACATCGTACCTAAGTATAAACAATACATTTTTTCTGTTTCTTCAACTGTTACTTCAACATTATTTATATAAGAAGTTATGTGTTCAGTAAAAAGAGTATGCGCTGCGAACAACTCTCGAAACGACCAGATGTACACATGGATATAATAGGAATCAAGTTGTTTGACATGATCTTCTCTTCCTGGTTGCCTAAATATCAATTGCCGAAAAAGCGAGTCGCCTACGATCAGTCGATAGTGCATAGCATAATAGCTCTAAGGGAGTTTCCCTAAACCACCCCTCTTTAAGTGAAGAGCTGGAAAACTCAAATAAGAACCCTACACCAACTCTTATGGCCAGTGCGGTGTAGTAGGCCAAATTCCTCCTGCGTGCGTGCGTGCTACGCTGCGTCTCCCGGTACGCGGCTGCTACTCGAGGACCGCCCCGCCCCAACGGCTGTCAGTCCTGCAAATATGTCCTGCTCACTGACACTTAAGGTTTGCAATTCTTTGCGCCATGTCGGGGACCTAGTTCATCTAAGGATCTCATCATTTCTGATTGCCATTTGAGTGACTTTGAGCCTTCTTATGAGATTCATTGTAAGCGGCCACGTCTCAGTCCCGTATGTCGTCACTAGCAAGCCTCCAACCTTCATAGGAATAGGTACTACATGGGAATCCGACATGATTTTGGTCTTGTCCGTGTTCATTTTAAGACCCACTTGTTGGGAAACTACTGAGGACTTAGGTCGAGCATTATGCCTAGATCTTCCACGGTCTCAGCCATGACTACGATATCATCGGCGAAACGATGGTGTGTCAGTAACCGACGTTTATATTGATGCCGAGTCTTCTCAAATCCAACAGCTTAAATACATCCTCCAGCGCAGCACGATGATGATGATTGTTATGAATGGTTTCACAAAATTCACCAACAATTAAATAGGTCACATGCTAAGCGTGCGGACAAAAACTAAAACTTCAGCCACCCTAACAACGAGTTATAGCCGCGCGTTTATTAATGTACGCCCGCAAACTATCTGCTTACCAAATTGTTAATCCCGGGGTGGGCACATTATCCGCACGGCTGACTTTTGGCTCTTGTCCACGACATGCATCTTGCATTTCGCGCTCCTCGCATTGTTAATCCATTGTTATTTATAGAGGAGTGTTTAATAATTAACGCGTGCGCTGCCGTGTTGCTACTAATTATAAGGCAGGTACTGTTGGGTTGTTACGTAGAAGCGAACGGTGAGCTTGAGCGTGAAGTAAATGTAAAATTACTTTTTATCACCGATTATATTACCATTTAGGTACCTGATTGTTGGATTTTTTTATTGAGATGACTAGCGCATCACTTTATTTGTATTTTTTGCATAAAATCATAATGAGTGTTTTAAATTACAATATCTTTGTATAAAACTACCGTTGTTTCGCAGTTTAAGTAAAAAATAAAGAATATCCAGATGAGAAGATATTTATGGAATGGAATATAAGAATATAGCTGAAGGGAATTTAACCTTTGAAACACTTAATCCATAGAAGATAAAAATACATATTCTATATTTATGTTAACGCCTTGTGCGTCATGATTTACAATGATAATATTTGTGGCCTTATTTTAAAAAGTTTGGTTCTTAATAACTTAGGATCAAACTTTAAAAAAAAATTCAAAAACATTGTCGTTTTTGAATAAGAAACAGTACTTAAGCAGCAGTATCAGGTTTTATTTTAAATATTACCTCTACTATTATCTGAACCGGCCGGCATATAACAAATGTAGTTATAATTCTGTCATTATTAGATATCAACTAATTGTAAAAACACCGCGTATAATATTGCGCTGGAGTGGTTTCTAAAGCTTTACTTACAACACAACCTTCAATGAATGACTCTAACTTTATAAACGTGACGACAAAAAGGGCAATTCGTCTTGGATGACGGAGGGCCGCTTGCTATTGGCCGGCGGACGGTCGTTGACTTATCGGCACGTGGTGGCATTGGTCACCCATGACAGTGGCGCGTTAATGCGTCCACTGGTAATATTTTTTCAACTGTCAAAAATGGTGACAACTTTATGTGTATACTTTTATGTGCATGTATTTCACATTCACTCAGATATGTAAGCTAAAAGATATACTAACATTGATGTCTTGTTGAACTTTAAAATCGTAAGTAATGTTATCTAAAAGCAGAGATGGACCGTATATTCTTTTTACATTCAGCATTCGGTATATTTGTCATGTTTACCGAATATTTGGTTATTTTGTCAATAAATACCGTTTATTCAAATATTGTTTCATATATATTAAAAAGGCTTAATTCTGATACTCTTTCAGCAGGGTAGACGGCGAAGTTTTAGCCAAATTAGCTATGTGCTCAAATTTTTCTCGGTTTTTACCACCATGCAAAAAGGACTCATATGGATTTGTAATAAAGTTTCATTCAAATATTTTTATAAGGTTCAATATATTAGACCGAAATAACCACATACATAATTACAACGAATATTCGGTTCAGTGCGTTTTAGGTTGCATATTCGTTTTCGGTCAAACACATATTCGACGCATCTCTACCTTAAAATAAGTTCATAAAGCAGCCGCACTTTAAAGTTGCTTGAAAGAACAACACTAACTTTTAAGTAATAATTTACTGAATGAGAAAAAACAGCATTTAAAAAGTTCAAGTTTTTGCACATAGGAAAACTTCGAGAACCCAATTTAAAGAGAACGTTGCGTTAAAGAGCAACATACAAATGAATCTTGAAGTGTGAACTGACGGCGTCAATGCGGCGAAACTTCGAGTACTTGCTAGCCGCAGTGCTTAAGTAGCACAATTCCACCCCAAATGAGGAGAGACCCTTACCTACTTAGTAATGAAACGTGCATGGTTTGGTGATGAGACAGTGTTGTGTCGATGTAGTGAAAGCTACGAAAAGGTAATTAGTATATGCCATAAACGTCTTGATGGTCGAACTTAGGAATAACAATGTCCGAAATATCATATCTCACCTCATATTCTTAGTATATTCAATATGATAACGGCAGACTCATCAAAGCTAAACGTTCTGCTAACGAAAATCCGTAGAAGATAAAGTTTTTGTGTCGTTTTGAGACAGAGTGCACTTTTTCGGTATTTCCCTCGTCTACACGGAGAAATCCATCAAAGGATTAAGGGGGACGTCGCAGGATTGGTTGGTTTTTCCTGGATGTGGAATAAATTATCCGCCACTTAAGCGACAGCTCACCGATTTCGGATGTTTAACGATCCTTATACGGTGTCGAGACGAGAGCGCGTTAGAATTTATTTCACACGTGTCGTATTCAAGGTGACTTGGGAATATATACGAGCACATTGTGTGTTGTACTATTTGTAGCCAACAATGATCCCACCACACAAAGAACACACTACAGATAAGAAGAGATAAAGAAAACTTGTAGATTTAACATTAAATGTTTTTGAAACGCCAAACGATAGATATTGAATATATCATTACAATATCTATCGTTTGGCGTTTCGAAAAAGTATTCTGTATTAGATCTAAGTTCAATTGTGACTGTGTGTATGGTGTTGGTGGTATTTTTATTCACAGTGTTCATAACATAACATTGTTAGTGTCATAACTATTAACGTAATCAATTCGGAATTAAACGGAATTTATCGTCACCAATCAATTTTACTTTTCAGTGAAAGTCAGCAAGATATTCCGACGTCAAAGGCTCTGGAGGGCGAAATGCGTAGCAAGCAGATGTCCGCGTTTCAATCAGAGCAGATTGTGGACCATCGCAACCCGTTCCAACGTAGACGAACAACGATTTATTGAAACTAGATAGGATCGTATGTGAGCTTAGGGTTTCTTTTGGGGATTTTCATATTTCATAGAAAATAGTTTGTTTTTAGTGTTCCTTTTATGTACAACAGTTGATGGGTGGCATCAATAAAAATTCTAATGGCCTAATAACGTTTTCCAGCTACGAGTAGGAAGAAGTATTCTTATTCTTCACGACCCAAGATAAACTCTTTTTTGTTTATAAGCAAATATTTTCATACAAATAAACAGCCGTACGGATTATTCATTGTTATACGGATACAATTGTATTCTCTATGTAAATGGAAGACCGGTGTCTTCTGGCTCAGGCATCATAATGCTTAAGGAGATTCCAATTTTATGTGTATGGAGTCTATTAAGATAATTAATGCTACAAATACATTATTAGTTAAAACAAACATTTAGATTAATATACATTAAATTATTGCATTTTCCGACTTGTTATTAAATATCTGGCTAACGTAGCAAATGTAACTATATCTGTGAGGTTTGAATGAATTTTCAAGGTTTCTAAATAATTGAATCTAAAGAAGCCGCTGTTCCAAAGGTTCTATTTCCACGTGTATAATGCATGGTCGGATGGAGATTATAGAATCCATGACTCGGCAACATTAGGCCAACGTCGTTTCATGCCGATGGAACTGGACATCACTCTAATGGTCCGTTAGCATGTAAAGTTACACTTAAAATAATTATAACGTAAGTACATTTTACCATTACCTAGTATAGGGCTTACAACCATTATGTAACAAAAATCGTGATTCGTGAATTCGATACTCGAAAGCATAAACTTTAAATTAAATTATTTGCTTTTACAAACCTCAAAACAACGAATCTAATTAATGCCACACTGCAGCTTATTTGTATGTCGGCGATTGTGTATTCCATTGGCGTGACGTACTTACTAGGATCGCATACAGCCTGAGCAACATTCAACCGCCTATACAGTCACGAGAGGGGTGGTGATTGATGTCACATTGACATTTCACAGTGCAAGCACGACGCCTTCACAATCGTCTGCTGATTACAACCCGGCTGTTCCGATTCCGTTTCGATCAAAGTGATTCTGATCACAAAGGGTTAGAAAACGAACGCGTCATCGCCCGGGGTTGGTTGGCGGGTATTAATTGCGAATCAGGTTGTTGGCGCACTCGATTGATGTTCCTGCTCGATTATAATCGGAAACTAATAGGGTTTTCCTTTCAGAGATCGTTGTGGGAAGCACAATGCGTTTGTTGGTTCAGATTGTTTGGTGAAAGGAATCGATAATTAGAAATGTATCTAATCTGAATATGTCTAATGTGTGGCCTATGTCCAACAGTGAGTGTCTTTTGGCTCAAATGGTGATGCAAGTCAACCACATGGTGAACTTGGAATACCTACTTCATTAACATTTTTTTACATACTACAGGGAAGCTCTGGGCCTTCATCTCACCTGATGGTAAGTGACGATAAGGTCGTAGGTGGAGTTCAGCTTCACCTGGACTCGTGAGGAACTGACAATCTTACCTCCAACTGGCGGAACACAACAATGTTGATAATATTGTTATTATGGCGACAAACTTAGGTAAGATGGTGGTAACTGGCCAGGCGGGCCAGAAGCCCTACCACCAACCAAACCGAGAAGAAAAATTGCCCCCGTGGGGAATCGAACCCCGGACCTCCCGATCAAAACTCGGTAGTCTCAACCACTAGACCACGGAGGCGGTTAAGGAGGCGGTACAATTCAAATGAATGTATGTATTACACCTGCTTTTCAGAAAAGAAATGTGTCACTTAAACCTATTTAGTCATAATCTTTAGCATGCAAAATTTTAATTTAGGAATGACCGCATAAACAAACAAATATTCATCATTTCATCTCATAAATGCGAGAAGAATTTTTTTATGGAGGTTGCGCCGACATATATCTTTATAAGTGAGTTATACAATTAAGTTGGCAAATAAGCAGGCCGCCCACCTGATGGTAAGTGGCTAATACAGTCGCCTATAGTACAGGTGGTTTCCATTAGACTTGCAAATCTACAGTCCCTACAAGAAAGCCAATGTAACGTAAATTGTGACACAATATGCCAAGTCACAGTACCTATAATCTCACTGCCTCTCTTACCTTTCAAACCGGAACACAGAATGAAAGTACTGCTGCTTGGTGGCATAAAGAGCTAAGATAGAGGTACCCATGCGGACGACTCTGATACAGTCTCCCTCCGGATTCTTACTTTAAATCCCAATATAACTCTTCTATGACATTGAATACGTACTATTCCGGACAGTATGACTTGGATAAAGATAACGAAAGAGGTAAATTATACAGATATATAATTCCTATACGAGTATTATTTACTCTTCTAAAAGCAACTCTGAGAAGACTGATATATTGTCAAATATCCACATCTACATAGAGGGTCTAAGCAGCTCCATCTTGTTACGGCATATAAACTTTTTGTTTCGTAAAAACTTTCATGTTTTATGAAATGAGTGGCATCCTTTGAAAGGCAAATTCACAGATGAGCGAACAATGATCCTGCTTAATGCACTGAACTGAATATTTTGTTACGCTTTATTTAGTTTTGAGATCAGCTTGGGGCCTTGGAAATGTTTGTTTTTTTTCCGCTGAAATTATGTACCTATTATCCTGGTTAACGATAGATCCGAGCTTATACTCGTTTCAAAAGATAAAGATTTACAAATAATTTCTTACGT
Organism: Schoenobius gigantellus; assembly: GCA_963935595.1. Taxonomy (NCBI): domain Eukaryota; kingdom Metazoa; phylum Arthropoda; class Insecta; order Lepidoptera; family Crambidae; genus Schoenobius; species Schoenobius gigantellus. The sequence goes on along the minus strand of OZ012553.1, from coordinate 20,994,223 downwards.
TTTTCAACTTTAGAAACACTAAGGACATCAAAACGTTTCTTAAGGATTCACTTAATTTAAAGATGGATTGTCTGCAAGGAAACAGGATTTGAGGAAGCATAACGTTCCTTGTATAGCTATTCTGTCGTAGAATGTCCCACTTATACGCCGAATACGATCTACCTAATAAATAAAAGTTAAACCAACAATTTTAAATAAAAGACTAACTTAATGTTTGCTTAATGACTAAATAAATGAAATTGTTTTTATTTTATAGCATTGAAGGTGCTCTCCTAACGACTAATATCAAGCGTTTAACATGGTTATCAAACTATGCCGCCCGCGTCGCTATTTGCCGAGAGATGCTCTCGTGCGTAAGTACCGTTCAAGAGACATTACAAAGTTGCATTACGAAATTTACGAACTTCAACAGCTCAGTGATAACGTTGATGTGACTTGTTGGCATTGGCACCCATCTTATAACATATAAATGTTTTAATGGTTGGTGTAGTATACCTAACAATATCATTAGAACATTTTAAGAAGTTTTTCAAATTGTATTTAAGGATATATTTTTCAATGCTTTGTAAAAAAATGTATCAATGAAAGCAAAAAATATATCAAATTCTTCTTTTGGCATAGCAATAGAAGAGCGCGTGGCAATCAAATCTATTCCATTTCAAAAACTCACCAAAGTCTCCCAAGTGGCACACTTAAAGATCCGGAAAATTGTTCTTCTAATCTGAAATTCAGCATAGCATCTTCGCAGCATGTTAGGCGCTCTTCCGTGGCATGTTTTAATTGGATTCAGCTAGAAACCGACCAAGATGAGATTGCCGATCGTGATCAGGCCAAAACTTGCTTAAAATATTAATTGGCACTGATCCGAAATCTTGGTACTCGACGCAAGTTTGTCACTGTTTTTGGTTTTCACTATGATTGTTTATGTTATGATATGTTTGCAATTTTGAATAAATATCAAATACCCTAGCGAAGCCTATTTCGTTAAATCTTTGATCTTCTCCTCTCGCCACTTCTTCATATACGAGTGAGTACAATGCACTTCTATTCATTTATCTTACCACATTAAGCTTTATTGTATGTAATCTTATTGATGTATTAACCATTTTAAGTATAAAACTAACTGTATATCTAACGTAATTAAAAGTGATGGTTTAAAATTAATAACTACATTTATCGTCAAAGCAAAAAATTCCATTTCTAAATTTTATTTTAACAACATTGCTAGTTTGATAGTTTTTCAACATAGCACCGTTCATATGATCGAGTTGTGTTTAGATTCAAATACTCGTGGTGAACGCAATCCACGAAATAGATTAAAGGGTCGTCGAACAAGGCAATTTTCTCGGTTCGATATGCTAGAAATACACTTGTCATACACATATGATAATATACTCGTATAAACAGAATGAATGCAGTGTTCACTAAAGTAATTTGAAGTAATGGAATAAGTTTCGAGTGTTGGCTGAAGTCTTGTAATATTTAAATTGCAATTCAACACTTTCGTGCTAATCGCAGTAATCAGATGTGTGATTAAAAAAATGAAGAGAATTTTATCTGCTGTAGAAATCATAGTTATTATTATTTTTGATACCAATGTGACAAACAAACCGCCCGCAACATCGGGGGTATCGCTTGCGCATTGCTGATCCTTCTAATTATTTTTTTATTATTGTATTTTTAATTTAATAGTTATAAGAAAAAAATATCATACAAGTATTTTTTCAGACAGTTATGTATTAAAATAGTATAAGTACTTAACAAATTAGTAATTAATGAGGTCGTCCATTAAAATGAAAAAGGGCGCTTTGAATAAACAAAAGGAGATAATCCTCGATAGTGACATTACAAACATATGTGGTAACTAAAGAGCAAGATTGCGTGTACCTCTTGCACGCCATTTTGTTCTGTAATCCAATAGTGGAACAAAGATAAAAGCGGGAAAAGATAAAAGGGGTGGTTTAATGGAATTAAACAACAGGGTGGCGAGGGAGTGAGCGGTCGGCCGTAAGCCGGACTCAGTAAATGTCTTTGTTGATCTCTCAGCAATCCCCTTACATTATATTTTGACTATCACTTTGGTTGTTTTCTTAGTTTCGTGTGCAATATTAATCGTCGCTGCGTTAATTCAGTGCACATTGTCTTTGCCTGTTTCGTTATGATAGCAAACAGTTGTAGATTTTTATTTACATAGATCTTCTTGTTATAAAATAGCCTATAAGCGCCTATAATAAATTTTGACAAGTGGATTTTTGTTGAAAGTCTAAAGACAAAATAATTTAATGTTTTAGATTTTCAAGATATATTTTCAGATACAGTTACTCATATATATCTATATTGCATTAAAGTATGCGCAATACATTTACAGTTATGAATAATCAGACACCTGAAACGTATGGTGAAAGTCAACTACAGACACCACCTAGGGAAAAGTTATTGCATCTGAAAGATGTTCTTTATTGATATAGTTCGATTTATCTGCATCCTAATAATGTAATCGAATTAAAGTTAAGATAAGCTGGACGGCTTATTTATGTGCTGTGGTTGAAGGGTTAACGACGCCGCGGCCGCGATTAGTAGGGCGATTAGCACGCGGCCAAGACGCGCCCGCGCTGTCGATAGTCTGATCATTCCAATAGGGCTGATACTTGTCAAAAGGTTTTCAAATATTTCACTTCATTGATTCATAGTACAGGATAAGCGCTGAAATCTAATAGGAACGCACAAAATCTATCTCTGCAGCTGCTTTGGATTTCTTGATTATTGATTTTTATAATATGGCTGATAATCTTTGTTTTATCAAGTTTATTCGTTGTTAAAATTTTTTTTTGCTCGTGAACTGATGACTTTCTTTCTTCCGTATTTCAATCTGTTTACTGCTGAGTGTCGAGTTTTTTGCAGTTCACTATCCGAGATGCTCCAGGCACTCCAATCTCTTGCTGATTCTACCGACGACGACGGTCGAAGAATTCTCTCAAACTCTTCAAAGCAGTAGAGGTCAAGAGTGTCGTGATTACTCCGTTAATCTAGATGGAATAGAATATACTGATAACCCCTGATTCTGATGGCACCGACGAAGTTGAGAGTGAAACCAACATACCCTTAGAGTTGTTTTCAATGTTGATTAATAACAAAACTGAATTGTTTTCGTTGCTAATGGCGCACCAAATAATCGTTGCGATTTAGCAGCTATTTCAATTAAATAACTAGCGAGGCAACTTAGATGTAATAGTATCAGTCGAAGGCGTAATTATTGTTCGGATAGTTCATTAGTCGCGGAGCAGTTGCGTCGGGCTGTAACGCGTCATTTACGCAAATTGCCGGGAAACTATAGCGATTAGCGATAATTGCTCGGTTTGCCAAATTGTTAGATCCATAGACCTTTGAGAGCGTCATAAGACTGTGATAAATTACAAAACCAATATTGTCTCCCACTAAGAATAAATATTGTCGCAGCGTGTTTGCGTGTAACAAAGTTTGATCATTCCGGTGATATTAATTCATATAATACAACCATCATAATTCATTTTGAGATTTTAATCGAGTGTTTAGTTGGGTATTAGTTTAAAGTTTAGCTTAGAATAGTTATTTTATTATGTTTATGTTTTTGCTTTTACCAATGAACACTATCATAATCTATACTTACTAATATTATAAAGCTGAAGAGTTAGTTTAATTGTTTGTTTGGTTGAACGCGCTAATCTCAGGAACTACTGATTCGAATTTAAAAAATTGTGTTAGATAGTCCATTTATCGAAGAAGGTTATAGGCTATATAACATCACGCTACGACTAATGGGAGCTCAGCATCAATGAAAAATGTCGCAAAAACGGGAAAAAATTATTATGGCGAAACATAGTTAAGTTAGCGGGCACAGTTAGTACTCGTATGTTTATAAGTTGGGCGTAAATGTACTGGAATTAACACACATCTGAAATATTGTAATGTTACTTTAATTGTCACATCATTTATAGTCATATAATTTAACATGGAAATTTATCATTCAATGATTGTAACTTAAACAATGGAACGTTAAATGAGTACCTCATTCGTTGGTAATGCATTTTGATAAATGAATATAAGTCCAATGAATGTTTTTAATGACCACAAGGGTAATTATTACGACCAACCACAGACATGGCGATAAGCGCAGCAATTTAATATCCAACTTTTGATAGTTGCATAATGCATATTAAAGGTTTTAAATTTTATTACAAATTTTGTGTTTACATTTTGTTATGTTTGTTGTGAAATTACTGTAGTCAAACTGTTCTAATGGTAGCTACATAGATCAGCAAAAATGTCGGTCCTTTCTGAATGGACTTGGTGGTTACTTATGATATGATTAATCCTATTGTCTTGGTGAGAGTAATGGATATTGACTTACTCTTATCTATAATCTTCATTGATATTAGCGTTAAGTATTCCTCATAAGAGAATACTTATTACGGCATCATTAATTTGTGATGTCTTAATATAACCGACTTATACGGACGAAAGGTCCATTATTCATATAGCTAAGAGTATTAAAATATATTCAAATCATATTGTCTCTGTATTATGAACACTTAGGTATTTTTGGATAGATAAGATCTTAGTGCTACATCATTTTTAGGTAACACAATGCAATAAATAATTACTTATCGATGCACACTACTGATATTCTTTTGACTGTGCACGCAATTCACTTTCGATAAACCTGATATTTTTTTGTGCATCCAAAAAGGTGGCACGTGGCAACCCTACACGGGATGCACCTGCCCCGATCGCTCAGCGATGCGCCAACATCTGTCTGGGGCACGCTCTTTGGTCCTTTTTTCTTTATTTTTCGATCCTAATTGCACGGCAGCAGCCTGGACGACGAGTTAAACAGTTTTGGTGCGGGCGACTACTCAATTCGATTTGTTTCTCGGCGGAAGTAGAACGGTGACTAATTTATTTTGTGATATGGAAACCTTTTTATCGGATAAGGTAATAAAATGGATGTCAACGTTGTCCAATTTTTATTTTAGTTACAAACGGATACAGGTGACTTATTTGCACTACCGTGGTCTTATGATTCTATCTTGTTCTTGTTTTTGAGATATATTGCACTATAAGTACTCATTGTACATATTTTTCGTGCGGATATTAAAATTAAACAGTTTGTATCGCGTTATAAATACAAAAAACATACGTTTAATTCTAACATAATTATGCATGATTCACAAGTCATGGTAGTCTAAAATGTTTTTCTAATTCCTCTGTAAAGTTTTGAAATAAAAGAAACAACACTGACACTGACAATAAGAATTTCTTAATCGCAGCCTAATATAACATTAACTTCGATAAATAATGCTATCGTATTAAGGGGAAAATTAGCATTTTCCTCTCTTGATTAAAAAGTTAAGTGTACCATATTAGTGGGTATACTCGATACAACAATTTATATGTGTTGCAAATTCCATCTTCTTGACAGATTTGTTGTGTTTGCTATGAATTTTATTAATGTATTGTTGTTTTCTTTTCAGGTAAGACGTCTTCGTTTTCGTGAAGTTTTGAGCGGTCTACTTACTAGGTACGTCATAATGTCAATTTGTGAATACTGTTTGGCAAAAAAAAAACTAAATATTTGGTACCTTTCTTAATATAGTTATACAACAGCTTCACCTCTCTGACCATTTCATCACCTTCATATTGAGCACAATCAATCCCTATTTCAGCATTTCATTACTTTTAAGTAATCTGGACTTTACTATGTTTTTATTATGCTACATAGGTGGTTATTACTAGACAGCGTATATTTTGCAATGTAGCTTATTATGTACATAAAGCATTTGAAGAAATACCCATGAACGTTATTGTATTTCAAAGGATAATATTTTGCTGAGGCGCAAAGTCAAAATACATTGGAGCGTTCGTAATACAGTTTTATTTAAGCAAACGTCACGATATTACTTTTTTACTGACGAGGCAAATTTAATATTCGGTCCAGCTCCCAGCCATGACGCTCCGGCAAAACAAAGGGAGAATTCCGAATGAAAATGTTAATTTTTTCTCTCACTCCCTGTGTATCAATCATTGTCTTTCTTGTCTTCATCTGCGAGATGTGCGTCTCGGCTATTGTAATTTTCACCTGATTTGAATGAAGCGAATTTAATAAAGGTAGTACGTGTTAAAATTAGCTTCAACTTTAATTTTAACATGCACCTAAGTTAATTAATTTTCTCAGAATTTATTTTGGTGATTTATCTTTAAAGCTCATAGATAGTGCATTACTCGGTAGTAAGATTAACATTGCCACTGGAGAAGTTACTTATACAAGGTGGAAAGTTGATCCCAAAAGTGAATATAATTCGAGATTTTCAATTGATCCAAATCATGATAAGGTCGAAAAAGTCACGGTGGTGATAAGGCCAAAGATTGAAGTGAACTTCATCTGAACTCCTCAAAACCTGGGGAACTGATTATTTCACTTCTTATAGAAGTATGTTATAATGGCGGCAAACTTAAAAAAGTATAGGTGGTAGCTATGCCATGCGGGCTAAGAAACCCTACCTCCAACCATACAAGTATGAAAAATTTTGCCCCTGTAAGGTATTCAATCCTGGACCAAAATCCAGATCAATACCGGTTTGGTCTTAACCACTAGACCACGAAGATTTAACTTGTTGCGACGTCCATGGAGTTTGCTGATCGTTTCCACAATTTGCCATGTTTATGATTATTAAAAATCAAAATACCAATAAAACCGTTTTATCAGCGAGGATTGAATTTGATCCTGTAAAGCGAAATGAAATTAAAAGGCAGGTCACTGAAATCAACCTCTAAATCCTCACTCGGGATTAGGTACCTTCCATTTCCGATATTACACTTCCCTTCTCTATTCGCTTTCAACTCTGAGTGCCTAAGAGTAATTTATTTCCCCTAATTGCGTAATTCGAGTTAATCCCGGCGCGGAATTTAATTTAGGGTGTCGGTAATTTTTTTTTGAGTAACAGGTAGGCACTTGTTACTTGACTTATTTCGCTCATCAATAATTAAATGAGGCTATAATGCTTCATCGGCCTCAACTTTTTAATTAAAAAGAAAAGTCTTCTCTGGTTGTAAATTTAAATTCGATCCGGGAATAGGCGATATCGGAAATTAAATAAAGAACAAAGTGCCGTTCGGAAATTAGCTCGAAGAGTTGTGAATTCGAAGAGAAGCCGGGATCAATTCATGACCGGAATTGCGTCAGTCGGCGAGTTTCTCAGAAGTTTGTGTAAACTGATCGCTCTGCTTGGCCGCGTTTAGGTAACACCTGCTGGCGCAGGTTAACTGTTTGTTGCACTCACAATGAGTTGCACTGCAGCCGAGGTCACGTGTTATCTTAAATTGTATCGAAATCCTTTTAGGTGATAATAAAGTTTTTTTTCCACGATACCTTTATAACATACATTATTATTTCGTCACTTTATTCGAAGATATAGTTTTAATTTATATGTATTTCAGATATACATATATCAGTCTAATACGTAGTCCTTCTATTGTTTGAGCAAACATTCGCACATATAAATTAAAACTATATCTTCGAATAAAGTGACTCATATAATACTGATCGAACTTCACTTGGAAGTTCGTTTGATCATGTAATTACAGAATATAACATAGTTTCTTCGATAAATCTGCATTTATCTGACACGTTTTTATATAATATCTGAATGTTTCAATTAACCTGAATCACATGCACTGACGAAAAACGTTTGTATTTTAATGTTGGTAGATACGTATTTTTGACGTTTATTATTTCCATTGTAAACCGCTTCATTTTGTTGTTAATAACCGCGTCAGCTAATTATAACAAAATCTGTGTTACATTGACAGTAATGTTATCAGACACGTGGTAGAGAATATTAGTTGGGATAAAAATACAAAATACCTCACGTAAGTGGCACGTGCGATGCGACGTACCGCGATTCCGGGGCGCGGTATATCGTTGCGATATATCGACAACTTGGGGACATGTGATAGGGATTACCCTCCTAAAGTCTTGACGCCGGACATCTGCCGCGCGCCAGATGTTTTTATACGTTTTCTGTGATAGCCGGGTTTAAGATTGCAAATTGACAGATCCCGTTTGATATTTCTATCCGCGAGTGGTTTTCGTCTCTCAACTGGCGATATAATCTCGATGATATTTCGTCTGAAACCCAGCACTGGAGAATGTCTGATTGTAGGTACGCCGTATTTGTTATTTATAGATGACGTCGAAATTGAATAATTTATGAAAAAGAAACAAAGAGCAGTCTATGCGGAACATTTACATAAACACGCTATTTCGGTAAGTTTAATCGGACTATCGGAGAGGTACCGAGTAAATTGAAATCGAATTACGCTGGGGGATTTAAATTGTAGTATCTACGTTTATTTTTATTTTAGAAATAAAATCGAATTTAATAGTCTAGATCTTGTTTGCCAGCATCGGCGGCTTAATATTAAGGTTGGAAATAATTTAATGGCATATAAATTCAAACATTGGAGACGTTGGCGGGTACTGACGACGCTTTACGACATTTATGTAATTTAATTCTGTCTTGTGATATACTGTTGGGTCGGCATTTGAAGAAATTAGTGAATAATCGTGTACTAAAGTGGGATCGATACGTTTAGTTTCTAAATGTGAATCCTTTTTTAGTTGTTTTAGAGGTTTATTGCGAAAAATGTGACAGTAAACTGCACAAGGTGCTCCATAAGTTGCGATGATATGGCATCAACACGGTATATTGAAGACGCGGTGTCAGTTTCGATCTAGCTTTTGTTAAAAATAGTCGATAATCAACTTGATCGCACCTTGTGCAGACTTTACTGTCACATTCTTCGCAATAAACCTCTAAAACAAATAAAAAAGAGGAGAAGGGTTTTCATAGCCACGGGGCCACCGAGCTTTTATCAGCCCGGACGAAATAATTCTATAATACCAAAATTTCAACTGTATTGATCTCTTTTGTACTGTGTTCGTTCATGACCTGTTCTTCTCGAGAAGGCTCTCCCAATTTCCGAACAGGTGTATAGTCAACTTTTTTTTTGGAAATGGTTTCATATACTTAATAGCGACAGTTGTTCAATGTTTGGTTTGGTTTCATAGTGACGAGTTTGATGGCTTGAACAACCTCTTTAAACATTACCATAACTTTTTGGGACACCTTACATAGGTAAACTTAATAAAAATGGATCCGACCCCTGAAGTTAGGTATCTCTGTTTCTTAGGTATTTATTGAGTGATATTTCAATGAAAGCCATTTCGGATGCATAATAGTGTGGAGTCGCCATTTTTATAAAAATTAACTACCTTAATATTGAAAAATTATGACTTAAATAATAAAATACTAGAAGATTCTGCAGATTCCTCAAGAAAATTCGCCGCAGTTTAAATTCCGCATGCGACATTAGTTATACGGCTGTGGACGGCGCGGCGGCGGCGGCGGGCGGTGAAAATAGGCCGCTTTTGGCACACATTTTATGTGCAGTATGAGAGCACTCATTAGTCAAGATTCGACGTTAAATTTAGGTGTTTACGGTGGATTTTTATTCATTAGCTACTTTCATTACCCTATTGATGTTTCATAAGATTTAACAAGTTCGATAATATTGGAAAGTTACAGTTCTGGATACTACTACTGAAGGATAAAAAGATTTTTGTGTATCTTCTATTCTATACATACATATAAGTACATACAAATAAAGAAAATTGAAGTGTCTGTTTGTAATGTCAAAATAACAAGTTTTTACTAAATGGGTATGAATGTATATCGGGTACCAATAACAAAAACACAATTTAAAAAAAATTTGTCTGTCTGTCTGTCTGTTTGTTCCCGCTAATCTCCGGAACGGCTGGACCGATTTTGACGGGACTTTCACTAATAGATAGCTAATTATAAGGTATAACATAGGCTTAACTTTTATCAACTTCAACAAAAGCTACTATTTCACGCGGACGAAGTCGCGGGCACAGCTAGTTGTTAAATATAATATTTATTTTGATTTAACGACTTCGTCTAGCTAGACTCTAGTTAGATGAATATCCATTCCATACCCTTCCTCTTTATTTTTCTATACGTTACAAAGGTTACACTGGTTATAAAAACACTTTTTAGATTGTTATTCTTTTAACTTAGGTCATCTTTACTACTTTAATAATTACGATGGTGCATGATCGTGAAGTTATATGTTTTTGTGATGTATTTCTCGATCCTTTAGGCGCGGAATGGTAAAAAAGCAAAACGGTAAGCGATCGCACAATGGTAAAGGAGCAAAATGGTATAACAGCAAAACGTCAAAAGCGCACAATGGTAAAATATCATATTGGTAAGAGAGCAAAATGGTAAAAGCGCAAAATGGTAAAAATTACATTTTATGCACATACACACCTATGTAATTACTTCAATACTAAAACACGATTAAAAGTCACAACTTTGCTGCGAGATCGCATTTCTCACTTCACCGATCAGTTAGCTCTGGCCAGAATACGAGTAAAAGATATAATTTGTCACATGAATAAACGATTATATCAGCATTTTTAAAAGTCATATCACAGTGTGCAAGAGAGCTGAAGCTTGGATTGCTGCCAACGTTAGATGTGTTCGTTCAGGTGTGAAAAATAATTATAATTTATACGCCGATAAAAGATATCAACATTTTCCGAATATTTGTATCATAAAAATCTTGCTGTTTTTTAGAGTAAGTAATGAACTTGAAATAGATATTTAGAAACGGAAACTAGGTATTCATTCTAATAATGGTCTCCATGGGTTTAGGTAACCACTAGGTACCATATCCATAGGTTTTTCTTTAAAATAATCATCGCAGCTCATACACCGAAGGTCTCGAATCTACCCTAAGTTAGGGTGTTTTGGCCTTATAGTCAACCACTCAGGCCCAGTGCGGATTAGTCGACTTCACATACACCTTTGAATTTCTTGGCAGATGTATGCAGCTTGCCGCAACCTGTATTCCTTCACCGTAGGAGATTCGGATAAATGTACATATGAAATTCCAAAAACGAAAAACACATTGGCACATGGTAGGATGGAATCCCGGACTTCCCGATTAGAAGGCCAATCTTCAAAATATTAAACTGAAAACCCTGCTTACTACTTATCTAAAATAGATTATTCTAATTATTCTGATTGCTTGCTTGATGATTTTGCAGATCTTAATTCTTATGGTATACATATGGGTAACTTCATGAAACCTCTATAAATAAAAATCAATATCTAATGGATCCCTAATAAGAAGATAGATAAGATTTTTGTCATACAAGGAGTGAGTTTGGGTCGTCGTCCACCCACCACGCAATCACAAACGTGACGTCTATATTTACAGTTCGTCACCTCACTGACAATATCATTATCATAAAGTATTATTATATCAACATATTTTTGTAATGATACAAAAGTGTTCAGTTGCCGAGACGCTTTTAAATTTGTGCGGTAATAATAGATTGTGTTGTTTTGAAAAAGGATTAGTTATAATGTGTCATCATGTCCCATTATTTGAAAATAGCGGTCGGCTCTTTTATTGCTGCGCAGTGTGCACCCGGGGATTATTCTCGAAGAAAATTGTGAAAGTAAATAAAATTATAGCTAGCAAAGATTTAAATGAGAGTAATACTCTGTTATGGAAATTTTACTTATGTACTAATTATGGAGAAATGTTTTCATGAACTCAATAGATCATTAATAATAATTAACAGGGCCCCAGGCGAGTTGGTCTAGTTTCGCGTTTTATATCTAATTTTTCTTATTTAATCTTAGTTCAAAGCTTAAGTTTCACAGAGAGACTGTACCAATGTGTATACCTACGCAATAAGGGTGTCCTGATGCGAGCTTGAAGGCCTCCCCATCTGGGAACTACCTCCATGTCCAAGATAGGCAAGCCGGCCTGAAGCTGACCGGGCTGTCTTTATAAGGGTGCAGAGAGTCTGGTTTTCTCAGATTCTGGACTGCCCGACTATGGACAATACGAACCTCGACTTTTGCTTAATGGTATGCCCATAGTCGCATTCTGGTGAAAGAATCCCGTACACCTTCGTTGTCTAGTCATCGGTAGATACTGTGGCCATCAATTAACATTTCACCTCGGAAAATGAAATGATAAAAAATTTTAGGTGATTTACCTTAGACGTAAATAATATACCACTCCGCATAAACTTATCTCAGGTTTAATTCAAGAACAAAACTCGGTGCCCGCTAAAACCAGTCGAGTGAATCCGTGTGACAGCGGCCATAAAAAGTTACGATATAACTTAAACAAGATGAAATTTTCCGCGTAATGCCCTATGGTCCGGCTGTTTCGCCTCCGCGCCGCGCCGGTGCTAGATTTTTTGATAGCTTTAATCGTTCCATGAATCCTTACTCTTGAATTTCTTGCCGTCTCAAGTTTTTGTCGAAAAACTTTGAGTGACTCTCGTTAAAGTTAACACGGTAAAGTAATTACTTTGTAAGTTATATGATTGAATTAACTGTTTGTGCTAAAATGTTTTTAGATAGTTTTATGTTCGTAACAGTAGTAGATAGGATTTGATGAGACCAGCCCCCTTAGACAAAAGGCACACGCTTATATTTTACTAGCTGTGCCAGCGAACTACGTTTCGCCGTATATTTTTTACCCGTTTTTGCAACATTTGTCATTGATGCTCAGCTCCTATTAGTCGTAGCGTGATGTTATATAGCCTAAAGCCTTCCTCGATAAATGGACTATCCAACACAAAAATAATTTTTCAATTTGAATCAGTAGTTCCTGAGATTAGCGCCTTCAAGCAAAAAAACAAACAAACAAACAAACTCTTCAGCTTTATAATATTAGTATGGATTTATTAACAAGTTTTACTCTTTACAAAAACTAACTTTCTAGGTTACTTTATCTGGAATACTAAATTAACTGTAAATAAATCTTTTTTTATGTCTAGTTGATGCCACTGATTTTTAATAACGCTTTGTTAGCATGAGATGAAATCTTTAACCGGTTTGCAAACATCTTCTAGATCGAATAAATTTAAAAAAAACCGTATTGTCCGGTCATAATCCTGACATCTAGGACCTAATTCTGCTTATCCTTAATCTTATTGTGACTTGATAGCGTTTCAATAAAAACGCGGCTTTCGCCACTTTTAACGCTTTTCGCGGTACAATTTATTCGCACTACAATTATTGATAAGTGTTTTAGTTAGTATAGGTTAAGCAATAATAACCGTCCCAAAAAGCAATGCTATTGAAACGTTATTGACATACCATAAATGCATTAAGGCTAGCAGAATAAGGCCCCTGATCCCTTCGGCAAAAGCCACGCGCTTAGTTTTCTGCAGTCATTCCGCAGAAAAAATGTATGAAAATGAAACGACATTAGCCAGCGACAACTTCACGCTATTTTTTTTCGCAGCTAATTTCATCTCCATACAAATAAATTGGACCACGAAAAGCATACCCTATAATAGTATATGATACTAAATAGTTGGTATATATTTATCGATTTGCTTATAAAATATTCAGTATTACAGTCAAGTTTTGAAATCTTTTCAAACGAATCAACAGTCAAATAATCTAAAAATTATTAGAAAATTAAACGTGAAGTTTAATCTACAACATAACACAATATGTATTTTATTTGACAAATCGTTTATTGTGTTTATAAAATGTTACAAGTTTTCCATTTAAAATCAGTAAAAGCCCTCTCGGATAATTTTAAAAATATTATTTTGCATTCCAAACAATGAAATAATTCATTAGCCTAATTTTAACTTTAAGAAATATTATAACTGGTGATGCGACGCGAGCCTTTGTACAAGCATTGGAAGTAATATTGAAACGAGCGTTATAATCCATGTATTCTCTATCCGGCTAAAATACACCGTAAAATAGGTTAAATCTCAGCTCCAGTATCACACAAAACCCTGTTCATCCGGGCACTCGTGAAATGAGCCTAGCTGGGTGTAACTATAAATCTTTGTAGCACAGACTTGTTCCATTCTCAGCCGCGTATGAAGCCTAGAGACTTATTCACTTGGCGCGCCTCGCCTTCCCTCGGTCTGTTTGTAAACAGGCTGCATCATCAACGCCGGTATGTCGATGTTTCCCAACGCAATCAATGTCGATACTGTTTTGCTGTTTCCACTTTTTGTGCACAGCAAATCGTGTGCGTTATATTGTGCGTTTGCCGCAGGTGTGTCGTCTCAAAATTGCATTAGCTGAGTGTCAGTGTATTAAAGTTTCTATTGTTGTGTAACGTTGTTCGTGTGAGTGATGGATTCAGAATACATGTTCTTCTCGTGGAGGTCGTGAGAGTCGATATGGGAGTTAAAGCAATTACTTACCTCAAATACCCCAATCGAAGAAATGGAAATCCCGTTGTATGCCAGCGTGATAGAGTAACCCAGTCTTTCACCATTTTTTTTGCATTAAACAGCGGTCTTTTCCCAAATTGCAATCTATAGCACTTTAGCTATGCAAATATTCAAAGCTAATGTTATACTGATTTGGCAGTGGCTGGATATGAAGTTATCGTAGTGATTTTGTACTTTCATTTCCGTAGTATTCAGATCACGAAATTCCGTTCAGAATATTGCAATACCTATTACTAGCTTGCCCCACGATATTTTCATTTTCTCCGTGGAAATTCTATATTATATTCCCGTAGTAAAAACATTTCACAATAAAGCAAAAGCTTTTAAAAAAGAGCCGTTAAAACACGTTAAGTTAACGGTTGTACTTACGATATATAGGTACTGTAGTTTTAATAATAAACCTACTTTCAACTTCCATTTCACCAATGGCGGAAACTTATAACACTTACTTTTACTCATTTAATAGCTATGCTTTTTGACAATTCTACATACACACGAGCATGCGCTTAGTTTAAAAATACTAAAGTTCCTTGCAAACATTTTTTAACCCTTCTTTAAGCCCTACTTAGCGGGATGAATTTTCAAAAACTCGTCTTAGTTGCTGTTGGCGTGGTAAAAGGAATCTGCTAGCAAAATTACACATTAAAGCTAGGTATCTCAAATAGCTAAGTCTCGGTAATGATGGATCAGCCAGTCAGTCAGTCATTTTATACCATATAGATAGCTGTCATAATTACTTATTAACTTACACTGAAAACAACCAAAACAAGTTTGAACTAGTCTCTACTTTGTTATAAAACCTGATATCGATTGCGTAATAATCGTTCTAATCTTAATTTCATTCATTTATTCTGAAATGCATCAATGATACTGTATGTTGTGGTGGTTCGGGCAGCAGAACTAGTTTGCCAAACAAAATTGAAAGTTGTCAATATTAGTAACAGGGTTGTCATTCACTCTCGTCACTAACCGGCCGCGGTGTCGCTTCCCACGGCCCTGCGCTATAATGAATGTTGCTCACGCGTAGTCGTGCATTGCTGCGTGTTTTATTTATCCCTGCGTCACAAAAATACGGACTGTTGCGGCATTGTATAGCGAACTGCGTACTTCAATGATTACGGGGCTTGCGAGTGGCCCCTCTTCTAACGAGCTGTGCTGTAGAGTGGCGGGGGGCTTTTGAAGGAGGCACTGTACAAGTACAACTATTTGCCCCTGCTCTCGCTGCCAGCCTAATTACCTGCGTGTTCGTTCTCCATGTGCACATACTCGTAAGTCTGCGTGTGTTTTGTCACATCGCCTGAGTAGGTACTGTTTTTTTTTTGAACGCAGCCGAGATTCCTCCGCCAGATAGGGCATGTTAATGAGCGGGGCAACACGGATGATCTGATAAAATTGCGCAGCGTTTATTGACATTGTTGCTGCCAGCGGACGTCAGAATCGTCAAGAGAGCGCTTTTTACTAATTGTTGAATATTAAAAATGCTAAGTATGTAGAGTAGATACAAGGTGACAAAGTAAGGGTTATTTTTACGGCTCATCAGCATTGCACCACACCATTGTCCGCGTTATTTTCTCTTTTCCCGTGGGAATGTTTTCCTCGGGAATTCAATATTTTTCGTGGGGAAAACAACTCAAACTATAAAGCAAGCTTTTAAAAATAGTCCCGTTGAAAACGTTTAGTTGTTGGTGTGATACTCAAACAATAAACAAAATTTTTTGACTCTATTTCACATTTCTGGGGGGGGGGGGGATGCTTTGTAGCTACATCGCACAAACATTAGTCACACAGCCTTGTCAAACATAAGAAATTGTAGACACTTTACTAACATTTTAAGTACCTAATGAACAAAAAATGCCAATATTGTTGCGAATGTGTACTATGTATGTAATGTACCTATGCCATGACATTTAGTAATTTGATTAATTTTATTTATAGTTAGAATTTTTATTATATTACACTAGTTGTGCCTGCGAACTGCGTTTCGCTGGTAAAAATAGTAATATCGCTAGTAAAAAATGGAAAGTAGGAAATATTGAGTTATAACTGTTTTTTGATGCCAAATCATAAATAAAAAAAATGTCAAAAAAGTTCTGGAGAGGGCGACCCTTATCACCTAGGGTAGGGGTACAAAAAATTGCCTACCTACGACCTATTCTCAGACCTACCGAATATTCACAAAAATTTCATAAAAATCGGTCGAGCTGTTTCGGAGGGGTTCGATAACAAACATCGCTGTGATACGAGATTTCTAATTATTGGATACTTATCGATACAGATAAGCAAATAATACAAATGAAGTACGATGGTAAGATACTTGGTGCGGAATCGTTTTTATTGCTTCCAATAAAAGTCGCTTAGGAGATGAGTGACAGGTGTATTGTTGCCAAGAGAAAGGTTTTGTAAGACCGTATAATTGATTGACGGGTATTTAATATAAAGAGTGAAAGCGATACAAATTAGATACAAGTACACCTTCTCTTGTTGATCCGTCCCACCGTCTTCGTGGTTGTAGTGGTTGAGACAACTCGGCGTTGATCTCGACGCCCGGGGTTCGGTTCGATGTAGACACTTTTATAACATTTTTATCATGTATAAAGGGTTATTTCCACTAATGTGCCAACAATATTTTATTAGTACCATGGGTACCTGCGATTTTTATTTTCAACGATACAACGCCATATTGTTTTGCCAGGCGCAGGACCGATCGGTATGGAGATCCTTGGGGGATTCCCATATCCAACAGTGGGCGTCCCTTGACTGAAATGATGAACGCCACTTTGCGGTGCTGTGGCTTTATAACAAAAATCGGCCAAGTGCGGATAGGATTTGCTCACTGAGGGTTCAAACTTCTTTAACTTCCTATCTATGTGCATATTTCCTGTTTTCAGATTTTTTATGTGCTACTAGCTTTCCGCTCGCAGCTTCGCCCGCGTTATTTTTGTATTCCCGTGGGAATTTTATAAAAATAAAGAAAAATAATTTTATAGCCTATGTTCATCAGGGATAACGTAGGATTCTCAATGTAAAAGAATTTTTCAAATCGGTCCAGTAGTTTCGGAGCCTATTCAATACAAACAAACAAACAATCAAATCTTTCCTCTTTCTTGATACTTTCATGATACTAGGTCAACTGGAAGTACCCGAGTAATTTTGATTGCCTTTAGGGTGTCGAAATATACGTCGAATGTCGAAATATAATATATTTTTTGCGGCATATAAACGGTCGTATCTTCTTTTTACGTCAACTTAGATGTTTGGTTTTTTTCACAGCTTCAAGGGACTGTAGACCTGAGTATACGGTTTTTTTATTTCAACTCGATATCTCCACACGTTCCCCTAGGTTAAGGGTCTTGACAGAGAGACGGACAGACGAACAACAATGATCCTATAAGGGTACGAGGGGTACGCAGGGGCTGTAACGTTATAGCGTGTGTTGTTCAATTTGTGTGGTATAAAGAAAATTACTCCTATCTTTTATATTTAGTTTGTTATTTGTGCGTTTAAGTGCTTAATGCCATACTTAATGAAATTATATAAAAGGAACCTGAAAATAAAATATGTTGGTTTTCATTGAATTGCTTTACAAACTTTTTGCTTATACCTAGTTGTTCGCGCGCAAATAGTTTTCGTCGGGTTCGAGTGGTTGCCTATGCCCCGTCTCCCTGACAACGCCTTTTACCTTGAAAAACAAGACTGTCAAAAATTCGCTCTGAAGCATCACTGTATTGTTCGCAAGCAAGAACCCTGTCTCCGCTTTAAAAATAAATATAGTGCCGCGCGGCCGCGTAAGCTGTGATTGTGTGCTTGGTGAAAGTGTCGGACGCCATAAGTAACCACAAGAGTAAAGGTAAGGCTTTCCCCCTTTATATTATATATATGTATTATTTGCCCCTCGAACCCCGCAATTTATAAACTACCAACGCTGGTCCTTCGGATTTGCTTCCCGCGTCACCATTGGTCCTTCGAGCCGGATTTTGAACCAAATTTCCGCTATATACATAGATTAGTCGCGTGTCGCATCGTTCGCCTCATATAGGATGAATCTTACGCTCTAAGCTTACGCTATATAGATTAAATCTTATGCTACGCTCATGAAATAAAGGCTACGCTTAAATTCGCATTCTTTTTCATATTACGCTGTATATCATTAAAATTTCTCATTTTGTTTGACATTTTATTTTCACGGTGATTTATTCGTGTCACTTTTATTTCATCGCGTCGGAAAAGTATTGTGTTTTTAAAAATTTCCTACCGTTACTTCATTCAACCTGTGTTGTGACAGTTAAATAAGGGAGTGACTACACAACCACTTTTGTCTCTAGTTTCTACTGATACTGATGACGGTTAATAAGATGGAAACGCAAGTTAAGTTATTAACCGCTAAAAATGAAACTTATTTCACTCATGTTACGCAACTTCATGATAAAATAAAATATGTATCTGTTAAGGAAGGTTTGCGTGCCGCAGAGTCATTCTTGGCTGAAACGGAAACCTTACAAACAATTCGAGATAATTTTATTTCTAATTTAGACAAAATTAATGAGCTTTTACTGGAAGGAAAAGAGGGTTACGTTCCCAATTATGGCCCACTAAGTGCATTCGAAGAACTATACGCTCGCATTCAGAGATGTCGCTCTAATCTTACAAAAAACTCTGAAAGCGCCTCCAATAATTCACAAAAATCTAAAGGTGAGGTCACACTTGGACATAAAATTAAATTACCTCCTATTGTTTTAAAGGGCTTTGATGGAAAGACGGAGAACTGGCCTATTTTTTATGAATGTTTTAAGGCAAGCGTACACGAAAACCCCGAATTAACGGACGGACATAGGATCCATTATCTGATGGATAAACTAACAGGTCCTGCACTAAAAATTACCGCGGGTATCGTGCCGTCAGCAGAAAATTATCAGGATCTATGGAATAGCCTTGTGCAGAAATACCAGGACAAACGTGCGTTAGGTTCGCATTATTTGTCGCTATTGCTTAATATGAAACACGCCTCTAATAATTCCGCTTCGCTAAATTCCTTTATAGAGTCTTATTCTGCGGCTGTTTCAGCGCTTGAACAGTTGCAAATTAATGATTTAAAAGATTTCATGTTACTTACGATTGCCTTACGCAAAATCGATCCCAGTACTGCACAAGCTTTTGAGATGTATTTTCGAGACAAAGAAATTCCCTCATATCAGGAATTCTCGGAATTCATCAAAGGTCACGTTAAAATATTGGACAGAACGTCTAATGTTCCCCGCATGCCTAACACTAATAATATTACCTTTGCTTCTATGCGCAACGCTCCTGGCTCCAGCCAGCTTAACGCCCAAAAGGTCAGTTTCAATCGGCCCATCGCTTTACAGTCACAAACAATGGTTGCTCAAACTCAGACGATCGGATGTGTCTTATGTAAGAGTTCAACGCATTTTCAGTTATATTTATGCGATAATTTTAAAACTATGTCCGCTAAAGATCGTTTGAATTTTATTAAGTCTAAGCGCGGATGTGTAAACTGCCTTAGTTTAGTGCATAGTACCATACAGTGCAAGTCTTCTTACTCATGTAAAACGTGTGGTAAACGTCATCATTCACTTTTGCATCTGACAAATAATTTACAGACAAGTGACGCTGTCGCGACTTCTTCGTTACCTTCGAACCAGCCTGAATGCTCCCAGCCGTCAAACGAAGTGGTAAATGCTCCAATGGCTTTGTGTACGCGGGAAAATAGTACATGTAAAAGTACTATTTTGTTATCTACGGCTCAGGTGAAGGTGGAAGGTGCCCATAAACAAATGTATTCAGTTAGATGTCTTATTGACAACGCTTCACAAAACAACATAATTTCAACTGTATGCTGTAAACGTCTAAATTTGACAATTTTTCCTTTAACAAACTCTTACATTAAAGGAATAGGAAGTGTATCTCAAACTGTTAAAGGATATATTGAATTGCGTATTTATGCTAATGATACAAATCATTATTTAGATTTAACCGCATTTGTATTGGATACTATAACGGACCGCTTACCGAGTAATAAGATAGACGTTCGTATAGTTAAACATTTAGTTAATATACCGCTCGCTGATCCTTTGTGGCATATACCAGGTGATATTGAATTACTTCTGGGAGCACAGGTGTTCCCGCATATACTGCTTGGTGGTAGGATTATAGCTCCACCCGCGCCTCCCGCTATTGAAACTGTTTTTGGTTATGTTTTTATGGGAGAAGTTCCAGTTGTTCAGGATACATCTCAACCTTGTGGGTCTTCGCTTTCGCACACATCGTATACATTGTTTACGAAACTGGACGATATAAATACGCAAAATGGGCTTATTGAAAACCTCCTACCTAAATTTTGGGAGCTAGAGGAAGTACCTTTCAAAAAATTCCTTAGCCCAGAAGAAACAGAGTGCGAGGAAAAGTACACTGGTACAGTATCACGTGACTACACGGGTAGGTACTGTGTAGCATTGCCGTTCAGTCGCAATCCAACTGAATTGGGAGATTCTAGGTTGATGGCATACCGGCGATTGTTATCTCTTGAAAGGAAAATTCAAATTTGTGCATTACGTCAAAGGTACAATGACGTGATCCAAGATTATTTAGATAAAGACTATTTAACCGAAGTTTTACCTACCGATTCCGACTACGGTCAGGGTTTCTTCATACCGCATCACGCTGTTGTCAAAGCGGACAGAACTACTACCAAGGTTAGGATTGTCTTGGATGCTAGTGCCAAGTGTAATAATAATGTGTCACTTAATGATATATTACATACTGGTGCAAATTTGCAAGCTAATATATTCATTTTATTGTTAAACTTCCGCTTATTTCCAATCGCTCTCTCAGCTGATATTCAGCAAATGTATTTACGTATCGCCGTACGCGAAGAAGATCAGAAATATCAAAAGATTTTATTTCGTTTTGATCCATCTCAGTCGGTTCGCGAATACAAATTTAAACGCGTTGCCTTTGGGCTTAAATGTAGTCCATTTTTAGCTATGCGCACTGTTAGGCAATTAGCTAAAGATGAGCAAAATCGCTACCCGTGCGCGGCGGAGGTTGCAAGCCATGAACTATACATGGATGATTTAACTACATCCGTCCAATCAGAAACAGAAGCCGTCACTTTGAGCAGTGAGTTGATAGAACTGTTTAAGGCTGGTGGATTTAATTTGACCAAATGGTCTAGTAATTCTCCGCTAGTGCTCGCTACCGTTCCACAATCGAATCGCGCATTTATTGACTTTGGGTCTGATGTCAATCTTAAAATACTAGGCTTAAAATGGCTGCCCGCTCAAGACAGTTTCACATTTTCTACCACTACTATAGATGAGAAATGTACAAAAAGGGTGATTCTGTCAATCGTCGCAGGTCTGTGGGATGTTCTTGGTTTCGCCGCACCTGTCATATTATTTGCAAAACTTCTTATTAAGGAGTTATGGATTCAACGCATAGACTGGGATGATGTTCCTCCCATCGACATTATACACGCTTTCTATAAATTTAAAGAACAGCTTCCTGTGCTTTCTACTCTGCTAATTCCGCGACATTTAGGCGTAGGCAGAGATTGTGTCACAACGGTCGTTGCTTTTTCTGATGCTAGCATGAAAGCCTATGGTGCAGTGGTGTATTTGCATGTGGTAGATGCATCAGGTCAGGTAAATGTTTCTTTGATCTGCGCAAAATCTAAGATTGCTCCAGTTAAGGTTGTTTCTCTGGCCAGATTAGAGTTATGTTCCGCATTGCTTATGTCAAAGTTAGTGAAGTTGATCACGGAGACATTCAGCGCTCGTACGCTCATAAATAATATATTCGCTTTTACAGATTCTATGATTGCATTATCATGGATACACGCATCTCCACACCGATGGAATGTCTTTGTTGGTAATAGAGTAGCAAAATGTCAAGAAAATCTTGACCCCAGGCACTTTTATCACGTTAATGGATCAGATAACCCAAGTGACTGCCTTTCTAGAGGTCTTTTACCCCAACAGCTTGTCTCTCACAATCTATGGTGGCACGGTCCTGAGTGGCTGAAATTACACGTAGATGAATGGCCTGTCAAACCATTTACAGATTCTGTAAAACCAGAGGAACTCCCAGAATTTAAATGTACAGCACTAACGCATGTCGCTTCTGCTTCGCTTCCATCGGGAGTATTGCACGACCTCGCATATAAAGTATCCTCCTGGAATAAATTATTACGTATCATAGTATACATTCTTAGATTTGTAGCAATTATTCCCCGATCTAACTACATTTTAGCTTCGCAAATGATCAAAGCTGAACTATATTTACTGCGCGAAATTCAACACCTTCATTTTGAACAGCTGTTTGATGAAATAAAGAAGGGTAAGGTATCTTCTTCTCCGCTTAAAAAACTCGACCTGTTTATAGATGAGCAAGGTTTGATCAGAATAGGAGGTAGGCTGTCTAATAGCAATTTGCCTTTTGAAGCAAAACATCCTATCCTGCTACCAAAACAAAGCCAAGTGACAAAATTGCTTATTGATTATTATCATCGTTTACATTGTCATACGGGGGCAAATGTATTGAGTTCTTTACTGCGCCAAAGATACTGGATACTATCTGGCCGTAGCATAATCAGGCAACGTATACACGCTTGCAACTTTTGTTTCAAAAACGCACCTTCACACCTCGTCCCTAAAATGGCAGATTTGCCAGACTATCGTGTCAAGGAGACCAAAGCATTTGTACATACTGGTGTCGATTACGCTGGGCCAGTGATCATAACGCCGTGTAGGCGCCGTGGACAGCGAACGCAAAAGGCTTACATTTGTCTTTTTATATGTCTCGTCACTAAGGCTGTTCATATTGAATTGGCCAGTGATCTGTCTACAGCCACCTTCATTGCCGCTTTTAAACGCTTTCTAGCACTTAGAGGTCCCGTGTCTTGTCTATATTCTGACAATGGGACAAATTTTGTGGGAGCTAAGGCGCAACTTCAAAGTTTAGTTTTGGAAAGACGCATTGAATGGAGGATGATTCCCCCCCGCGCGCCGCATTGGGGTGGTCTTTGGGAATCTAACATAAAAAGCATAAAATCGCATCTTTATCGAATTATTGGAACTCAAATATTGACTTTCGAGGAAATGACAACTGTTTTGACTCAGATTGCAGCAATCCTCAATTCACGTCCGCTGTGTGTATTAACTGAAGATCCATCGCCAGAGCCATTGACACCTGCTCACTTTATTATGGCTTCTCCATTAACTTGTTTACCGCTTGAGCCATTGAGTGACTCTGAGAATTGTAGTTCTTTACGTCTTAGAAAACGATTGCTAGACAAAATGGTTGCAGATTTTTGGAAAAGATGGCGATTAGAGTATTTGCATAACTTGCAAGTGAGACAAAAGTGGCTATGTAACTCTGATAACATTAAAATTAATACCATTGTGTTAATACATCAAGATGATGTACCTCCACTTCGCTGGCCTCTAGGTCGTATTCAAGAGGTCTATCCTGGAAAGGATGGTAGGGTTCGCGTCGCGTTAGTAAAAACTGTTAACGGTGTTTTTAAACGGCCAGTGGTTAAACTTTATCCGCTTCCCTCGCAATAAATATTATTTAATTTTATTTCAACTTCACGTTTTAATTATTTTTTTTCTTTATTTAATGTATTCGCTCAAATTTAATGTACTCGCTAGTAAATAGTCCTTTTGAAAATGCTACGCATTCTCAAGGCCGGGGAGAATGTTCGCGCGCAAATAGTTTTCGTCGGGTTCGAGTGGTTGCCTATGCCCCGTCTCCCTGACAACGCCTTTTACCTTGAAAAACAAGACTGTCAAAAATTCGCTCTGAAGCATCACTGTATTGTTCGCAAGCAAGAACCCTGTCTCCGCTTTAAAAATAAATATAGTGCCGCGCGGCCGCGTAAGCTGTGATTGTGTGCTTGGTGAAAGTGTCGGACGCCATAAGTAACCACAAGAGTAAAGGTAAGGCTTTCCCCCTTTATATTATATATATGTATTATTTGCCCCTCGAACCCCGCAATTTATAAACTACCAACGCTGGTCCTTCGGATTTGCTTCCCGCGTCACCACTAGTACCTTTTTTTTTTTTTCGAGGGGAATGCGTGACCGCACCGTACTCGCCGTTGGCTAGACGACGAGCGTGTGTGGAGCTCTCCCGGCAGAGTGCCAGGCCTACCCACTAAACCCCTCGGTGTTCTTCCTGCCCTTTTGGACGCGCGTGGTAGGGTCCACACTGCGACTACCACTACCAACCATATACCTAGTACCTACCTACCTACATTTATTTCTTTTTTAGAATTTTCAGAAAACTATTTTTTAAAAAATTATGACTTTACAATTAGGGAATGCAAATCTCGCGAGATTGGGGCTCAAGCGAGATCCCGCGAGTTTATGAATAACAATACTGCGAGATCTCGCCAATATCGAGATCTCGCGAGTTTAGCAGTTTGGTGTGTTTTTTTGCAAATAATCACAATATTTGAATAAATTAGGAAAAAAGTATTATAAGATAAACATTTATTTTCACGAATTTTTTCAATAGACTTTTATGCAACAAACATTGTTTGACGTATCTGTCTATAATGTTTAATAAACTTCTAAGTAGTAAACTTTGACATACTTATCTATCAAATAACAAATGAAAGAAACAACCAGTCTTCTCTTCTAATATCAAACAAAAATCTTTTAGTTATAAAACAGTTCTTTTATAACAAACAAAACAACGAGAAGTCAAAAAAAATGAAACTTATTATCTAAGTTGAGTTGACTATTAAACTGAGATATTATTATCAATTAAATGAAAGTAATGAAACTATATCTACTCAGTAGATCCATTAGATATTACAGATTAATTAACAACATATACCAATTAATCAGACTATTAGACTATTTTATGCTCAAGTGCAATCTCGTTAAACTCGCGAGATCTCGCCTTTTTTTAGTCCGAGATCAATCTCGCTAAAAAAGGCCGAGATCTCGCGAGAACGAGATTGCATTCCCTATTTACAATATTTATTCTATTTAAATTTTTACGAATTCATGTATAAATAAAAAAATCTCTATACATATATTCGGATGTAGTGTCATCTCTAAAAGATTAAATAAATTGTGGGTATTGACGTTGAATCTACATAATTAGATAAATGTCTAAAAGCCCCATAACGCCGTGCTACATATTAATTTATATCCGTTGAAGCTTTAACCGCACCCGCAAAACGTTTTGGCATCATGCAAAAAATAATTAATTCTCGTCGCACGCGGCAAAAAAAAAGAATAAACTAGGTAGTATTGTTTCCGGGCCAGGGCGGCAGAATGCAATCTTTGTGTAGAGATTTTAACTGGAAAGCGGCTAGAGTGGGCGTTGCGAAATAAAGTAAAACAAGTGCGCCCTTTGTTCGGCGCGGTGGTGTGTTGACTGTTCTTATCTACTATCTGAGGGGATACTCTCTGAGCCCCGCAATCAATGTTTAGTACGCAGTATTTAGTACAAAGCTGTTGGAGCCCGCGTTCTTTTGTAGCGCCGGATAACGCACGCGGTAATGTACGACGAACTACGCGTTCGCAATTACAGTTATGAGCGTGGAGAGTAGACGTCTGAACCGGAGTTCCAGTGCAACGACCGTGGCCTCCTAGTCCTGCCGGGACCGCGACTGAGCTGTGGCAGTCGTTGACGGATTTGAAAGGCCTTATAGACTTGAAATTATTTCATGTCGTGTACTTGAATTATTTTGGGTGGCGAGAAAGGATGGTAGCAATGATATTAAAGAACTACACTCAGGCACAAATTTAGAGGAACGATAAAAATTCACTTCTAGTTTTGATTTCAGCATACGAAACCATATTTAGTTTTACCAGCTTTCTAGCCATCGGATTCGCCACAAAAAAAACATTCACCGCGGAAACCAGTTGTACGATTGTGATAAAAAGACTACCATTAAAAGTTACCGTTCTTCTCCAGGTCACAAATAGGGAAATTTTGTCATTATCCGTTATGAGCCTTGGTCATGAATCCTGGATAACAATCAAACAAACGCATTAAAGGTCAATCACACATCGATATGATGTTGTAAAAGTAGCTTGAATCTATGTAAAAAGTGTAAGTAGTGTTCTTCTAAATGTAGTTAGGTTTTTTGTTAATTTCATTTATAATTCGAAACGGCACACTTCTTTAATCTGTGTAATATCAACTTTATTTGTCTAGGGCTGAAGGGGTAATACCACAAAAATGAATGAAATTGTACCTAAACTGCGGCAACCACTCAGAGTGCCCCAATAATATCCGTCACCGAACATTCATTGGCCGAATTTAACATGTCTTAGGTAAAAATTTGGAATAGTGAAATCGACCCTTTGTCAAATTTCTTAAATGGAATGGACATGTTTTATGAAGAAAAAAATGTTATAGTTCGTAAATTGTCGTATTATGAATTATAAGTCATTGCTTGACTTGTCCTTATTATTGTTAATAGTAACAATAGTAGCACTATTGTTACTATTAACAATCACGGAAGGATTCTAATTTTCTGCTGCGCTCGTGATTCGCTGCGCTTGTGATTCAATTTTAGAATCCTTCGCTTGCTCGGTCATCAAAGTTGAGCACGCGGTTAAAAAGCAACTTTGCACTCATGTATATATAACAAATAACTATTTTTAACTCGTAAACACAGCTTAGAGACATGAAAGACATTAACAAAATTTTTGTTAGGACGTTTTAAATTTTCATTGCAGTGGCCCGCTAGCTTTCAACCTAGATATAACCTGTGTTTTGAAAGACAGTGGTTAATTCAGTCTCAGTTCTGTAACAGAGCGAGCACCCGAGTGCACTAATAATACTTAAAGTCCTGAGTTGGCATTACCACAAAGAATCTGTCTGAAATCTGAAGTCTGAAATCCTGAATCCTAAACCGAATAATCCAAATTTAACAATTAACTTACAGATTGAATACAGCCTTACAGTGGAAAACCACATTTGACCCACCGCAGTCCAAGGTTGATAACCTTGGACTGCGCTGGAAAAATACAATTTGCATTTTCTCGATAATTTTGTCTTATCAGGACTTGGCTGCTTACTTTAGGGTTTGTTTGTTCTACTAATAGTTGGAATATAATAATATGCTATGCTATTAGCATCAAAGTGTCATCAATTATTTAAATCAAACTACGATCGATGTTTATATCAATTAATAACAATATTTTGTCTATATCAAAAGAACAAGGCTGTCTGTAGCTTAATATTTATTCAATTTAATTTTGCAAAATATACATTTCTATTGCTTGTGGAGAAAGTTCGACCTAAACAAAAAATCCTAATAAGCATTTCAACATTCTAGTGTAAACAAACAAATTATAGTGTAAACGAACTTTCTGGAGATTCTTTACGCCACTTAAGTAAAAGCTTATCATTATCACAGATAACAAGTAAGAAATTAATGTTGAAATAAACACAGCAGCGTGTGCTGGAAAATGAAACTGCACCCAGGCTAATTGGAGTTGTTACTAAAGGTTAAAACAAAATTAATGTTGCTGGAGTTTCTAATTTCGAATGTTGCTTTTTGTGCATACAATAATTAAGTACTTTCTTATCCATAATTGCTTATCATGAACTTTTATAGCTATTAAACTGTATCTTTTTTTTATAATTTACCTGAAATTGTACGCGTTTGAAGTCCAACAGTAGTACACAAACAGGAAACTTAGAATGACTAGTATATAAATAAAACACTAGTAAGCACTGTTTTAAATTCGACGAAAAGTATAAAAACTCAAGGAATATTTAACTGACATTAATGATAAATAGTGGTTATCTTATCGTTATTGTTTAATGCAAATAATTCGAACGGCGAAGTGAAGCAAGCCCAGCATCCAGCATTGTGTAACTTATTCAAGTC
This sequence comes from Schoenobius gigantellus, assembly GCA_963935595.1. Taxonomy (NCBI): domain Eukaryota; kingdom Metazoa; phylum Arthropoda; class Insecta; order Lepidoptera; family Crambidae; genus Schoenobius; species Schoenobius gigantellus. Next base: position 20,965,982 of record OZ012553.1, on the reverse strand, counting down.
GAAAATGTGATAAGTCTCGGGCTCGCGTACAAAAGGTAAGTGTAACAATACCAACAAAGATTTTAGAAAGTGCTCCAATGATTGATGTAGTCGTCTTTTTCGTTGCGCGACGTTCAAACTAGTTTCGCTGCTCGTTTTGCCCCGCTCTGGGCCGTGGGACGTGACGATTATCGACGGCATCTCTGGGGGCTATATTTGAACCGCTCTCGTTTGAAATTGGTCACACAGTGGCAGTACCGCAGTCAGTCAGTCGGAGTTTCATCTGCCAGGAGCGGGTACGGGCTTCGGGCATTGGTTGCCCCTTGCTATTGGACTTGATTGGGTGGTCTAGTCCGGTGATGGTGTCGCTTAAGCAAGTCACACTCACCAGGAGTGGGGGTTCCGCCGCAGACTACAAGCTGTAAGTGTCTGGTTAGATGGTGGCATTACCAGCGAAGAGCACGCTGCCGGGGGAGTCCCCCTCCAGTAGCAACAAGTCGCTGATAAAGCGGTGTCTTGGCCTGGGTGGGTCATCTCGTCGTGGGGATGCAGCTGGTGATTATGGTCGTTAAAGTGGTGGGTCACGGTCTCTCTCCGCCCTGGGCGACAGAAGGTCGCAGGACGGCTCTCATTCGGAAGAGTCTAGAAGCCTGGGAGCAAAGAAAGCGATTTTATGGAGGTTGAGGTGGCAGTTGGCACTGTTGATCATTCGACGCGCCAGTCGGGTAACGAACTCCTCCATTGTCGGCATCCGAACGTCCCGGGCGATGACGTCATTCCTGACGTAGCATCCCGCGTTACAACGCGGAGAGAGATGTTCTGGACTACCTGCAAGCAGGCGTAGGACAGACCGTGGACAAAGCGCGACAAGAGACAATTGACATGTTTCTTCTCGCACTCTTATATAACAAAGAAAGAAACGAGACGGGAGGAGGTTTAGTCAGTTTGTTTTCTAGTAGTCCACGCGCTGTGCTAGGCCCACTGCAGTCTGGAACATTGGGTCTGGGAGCACAAGGCACACTAAGCTGGGGCAACATAGGTGAGCCGCGAACAAACGCAGCATTTATAGACCATCAGTTTACGCAGCAACAACAGAACTTCTGTGCTAACAGAAAGGAAGTCGTCCGCCGGGCCGACTGGTACTTGCTGAGGCTCATACTTGTTTTGTTACCTTGGATAAGGAAATATAAAAAAAGAAGTAGATAGATATAATGTTATCTTTTCTTCCACTGGGATTACCAGTGAAAATTGGCCGAATGAATTTTACAGAATTTCCTATGGTCATCGGAAATCAATAGAAACCGAGCGCTCATCGGCGCGAAACGCATAGTTTAAAAATGAAACCCATGGCTAGATAAAGATGAAAACTGAATCTTATTCTAGTGCTAATAGGGTTGTTAATAAAATATTCAATTTACCCTCGCATGCCTTTGAGGACAGTAACTCTGTAATTTGTTTCGACTTACTCTGTGTGATTATTTGTTCTTATTTATTTTCAAACTATAAAAGTGACAATAGTTTTAAAAATTTCTTTTTTACTGAAGAAAATAGGTCGTTGCCTTTTTGGACGAAAAAAATGGATGGTCAAGCGAACGTCATCCGAACTCTTTAAGTGTTATTTTTTTGTAGAAATAATGTTCTAAAACAAAATTACTAATACAAGTTACTTAAAATAAACATATCTATTTCCATACGTTTACTGTTACCTAACGTTGAGATCTTGCTCTATGCAACATAAATGCATCAGTATTTTAATGGAATATCTTAAAATGTGGTTATTGCATTATTAATAGTGAATGGGAATTCAGTTTTGTATTCTGAATATATACAAATCTCTAAATATTAAAGTGTACAAAAGGCTGAATGATCTCTATCTTTTAGCTCTTGATAAATAGTAATATCAAAACCGCAATTATTGCGATCTACATAAAAGCAAATGCTGCGAACGAGAAGCTGAAACTCTCGAAGTTCACTATTTAAAAATATGTAAAAGTTTCCGAGATGCTCCTTAATTTTGCTTTGCTTTTTAATAAGAAACTGTTTTTAACGCCGCCGTGGGTCGGTTGGAACGGCCAATCGTTTTGCAACACTTTCACTGAAAAATTTTAACGCTCGAATTCATTCTAGTGTATATGTTACACTGAAATCTGTGAGAACGAAACCGTGGAGCTAAAATACCCGAAGATATTATGAACTTTATGGCTTACATATTGATTATCATATGTACTTAACTTTGAAATTTTTCTTTCTTAAGCAGTTCTTGTTTCGTTTATTATTATTACTTATACACTGACGATTTCATATTTTCAGATCACTTACTGCTTAAAAATTTAATCATCATCATCAGATCAGCTGACAGACTGATCTATGTTCTGTTAAAAGAGAAAAGTATATTTTTAATGTTTTTCCGAACAATTTCTCCATTATATCTCTTTATTTACTTGAACACTTAGATCCCTATTGGTTCTGGCGTTCTGTAAATGTTTGTCAATTTTTATTAACATTGATTGGTTTAGAATCAAAATTAATTGTCAAGTCAGTTCTTACATAGGTAGCTTTTTAGTTATGTAATTTCATTTTCGAAAATTCGTTAAGGAACTATTTCAATTATTCTATGTAAAAATCTCTCGTACGTCCGCAATACGGTTTGTTTTACAGCAGTAACAAGTAAGTTTACTAGCAATTACTGAGCCGAGCCATATCTGGTCACGAAAATCTTATAACGGTATATAATATGTATATTTAGCAACAGTTATCATGTGAACCTTGTGTGGATGTGGACCTTTTATTGAGCACAGGCATAGTTTAAACCACATATTGTAGTACCAACATGTGTATTTTTACCTCCATATTTAGGTACTCCAAAGATATTCTGGGCACATTTGGCTTTTTAAATAAACGGAACATTATTTTTTATTTACGACAGGGAATCTGGGGCCTTCATCTTGCCTGATAGTATGTAACCGTAAAGCCAAAGATGGAAGCTAGCTTGACTTGGATTCCCAACGGCAAAGAAGCTGGACGTATTGTTGTTATAAATTTTCAATTTGTGCGATTATCAATTATTATATACTATCTGATGACTCAAATGCAAGAAAAGATTCAGATCACAAAGCTTACAGGCGAAACAAGTTTTGCTCTTATATAATCAGCTTGTGGTAAAATGCCCAATATTCAGTTAAAAAGCCATAATATCACTTAATGGCATTCAATATAGCTCATAACTCGCTCGTAGCTCGCTACCGTGGATTGTGGGTGGGAAATCGATAGCTGCTATCTCTGCCGAAGCAGTGCAGCCAGGATTACTTGCCTGTGCGGCACTGGCTGGATGAACTTTGTATCGCTGACTGCAGAGTGCTCAATCAATGTCATTTCACTAATACCGGAGCTTAAACTTCGTACTGGGTATTGTTTGTGTGAAGTGTAAGTGTGGCCTAATGTTCGTTTGTACTTGTGATGTACTTTACGCTTTAATCATCATCCTCATCATTACAGCTCATATACGTCCCCCACCGAGGGGTTTGAGCCTACCCTATGTTAGGGTGATTAGGCCTTAGTCAACCACGCTGGCCCAGTGCGGATTGGTCGACTTCACGTACATCATTTAATTTCTTCGCAGATGTATGCAGGTTGCCTCACGATGTTTTCCTTCACCGTAGGAGCGTCAGACAAATGTACATATGAAATTCGAAACGAAAAACACATTGGTACATGGCAGGTCTCGAACCCCGACCCCCCGATTGGAAGGCAAGTGCCGAGTCCACAGCGCCACCGACGCTCTTTACGCTTTAATAGATTACATTAATAAAATTTATACATTATCACATACACAAAGTTAAAAATTTACATGTTAGCAAATATGGGCCTGACAAGCACAGTAAACTGCAGGGCCTTTCTTACTTAGGGTTTCCGTTAAATCACATTCTCGACAAACAAACTTTTCGCATTCGTTTTGCAAAAAAAAATGGAAGGCTTGCACAGAAAAATAAAATTATATCGTTGGTCGTATAGAATTAGTTAGTCCCTTTGGCATTGGATATACAAAACCTACGAAGTCTTTAGAGCTATTCTACTTGAAGCAATACAAAAGTTATGGGAAATTCAACTGGATGCAGCAGTGGTGTTAGTAATAAATGAACGAATATTCCAGTTCGGTAAGTCTAATTTCCAGAAAGATATAAATTGACAAATCCTACTCGGCTGGGCAGCGCTCGAGATGCTATGTGGCATATCCTCAGCCCTTCTATTGCAATGTCTTAAGACGAAAGTCTTTAATTCGTGCGTGTTGCCAGTGATGACGCACGGTACTAAGACGTGACCATTTCCAATAGGTCTCATAATTAAGCTAAAGGTCAATCAAAGGGCCATAGAGAGGGCTATGCTCAGGTTTCTCTACGTGATCGCATCAGAAATGATGATGATGAATCTCATGATCCGGGGAGAACTAAAGTCACCGACATACTTTAAAAAATTTGCGATGTTTAAATGGGAGTAGGCAGGACTCATAGCTCTGTATACTGTGGTTCATGTGGGGTTTGCAGATTTGCTGGGAATCTCACAGGAACCTCATGTAGGTACTATAGGGGACTGTTACCACTTACCATCAGATGTACCACTTTGCTTGTTTGCCAACTTACTTGTATTAAAAAAACTGACTTTAATGGGGAATAGCTTGAAGCTTTACTTGTTGTAAAATAGACCCTTATACCGTAAGTGATCAAAATAATTAAAACTTTTGTTGACATTTTCTGCTAGCCCGCCCAATTTTAACGCTTTTCCAGTTGAAAAGTTTTCACTCTTTTGCCTTTTAGTTTTTGAATTACATTACTTACACGGTAGTAATTACCGTAATTGGAAACGTAATTGGAACCTATTAAAATAACTAATTGTTGCGTTCTCCCAAAACTACGACAGTTACCGGTCCATAAATAGTTTACATTAACGTGGTGTACTACATAATTGCGCCAATTTGCAGACGACTCTCGAAAGCGTGACTGCTCAGATTCGAAACATTTTTGGGTCTAAAGTATTTAGGGTCCTGTGGCGTTGTCTCCTAGTTGACGTTGTGAGCTCCAGCTAACGACGTGACTGGCCGTTTCATTGTTCTGCCATTGATAATGACGGGCGACTTTTCCCGCGGCATCTTTTATTCGGTGTTGACAGTGACGCGAAAATGTAATCAACGGTGTATGGGCGCGCCATTACCAAAATAAACAATGAGCGGCTTATTGAGATAACAAGGGGCGCAGGAATTAATTTATCGTGGAATCTATGCCGCCGTTTGCGTTTTATTGGTGACTAATGAAAACAGGAGTTGATTGGGCGTGATGGTGGTGGGTATTATTATTGACGGGGAGCGACACGCGAGGGCACGATCAAAAATTATGATCGGAATGAACCTGATTGTTGCCCTTTTTGCTGTTGTCCTATTCGTCAGCAATGTGGTTTATGTGTCTTTACGTCACGTTATTTTAGAATTCTTCGGTAAGTATTTCAGATATTATCATCAATTAAAATTAAAAGGTATTTATATTAAGAGGTATGCTTGTTTCTTTGCCAGTTTCTCTAGTTTGTTTCGCCTCATTAAATTTATGTAGATAAAGTCGTTTAAAAGAGTAGTAAGTTTAATTATTCGGTAAGTATAATGTTTAAATGGCAGTGGCAGTAGGCATCTATCAAGAGTAGGTACTAACAAGAATGCAATTTTAGAATTATCAACTGAGTGGTTAAAACAATTGCGTTAAATTGTAAAGTGTATCTCATTGGTCAATACTTAAGTACGCTTCATTTAAAAGTTAAACATGGCTAATGAAAACAGATCTTTTAAGCAATCGGGCATAACGCAAGACTACTCACTTCAAAAAATCTTTTTAATGATGACTAGTTAAAGCTTACATTTTTAAAAAATAATTAAGTTACAGTTACGTTAATTGTGAGTAATAATGTTAATTGTTACGCGTACCTACTCGTAATCTATACTTAGAATGTACGCGGCAGCCGAGAAAACGGTCCGCGGGCGTACCTGTATTGTTCACGCGTCGCGGAGCAGCGGTACCTTACCGGTATCGGTACTCATACCAGGAAGTCAGCGAGCCTGCTATGTACTTTAACAGACTTCGGAATAAATGGTATTATCACTCAGCTCCCATATATTGGCATGTAAAGTATCGGAAGCTTTTGAAAAAAAAGTATCGAATTTGTCGATTTTTCAAAGAATAAAAGAAATAGCTATGTTAGAATGACAATATACAAGACAATATTTATTAAAAAGTCGTTTTCAAATCCCCTCCTAATGAATGGTACCTATTTCCGATTTCTGATGGATTTAGATGTTATTAATGACATTACTTAAACACGAGGGACATCTTTATATTACTCTTTATTCCTTGGCGGACTAAACTTTTCAAAGTAGTAAAAACTAAAATTATTTAATGAGTCAATAATAAAACAAATGTACAATAAAAATAATCTTAGTTTAATACTTATAGTATTTTAAATTTCGTATAAAGCATCGCAGGCATCGCAAAACCATTACTCAAAATTTTCAGCACCCAATTTACAATTTCGTAGGTCAAGAGTGTCGCAAAATCAGATGAAATGTCGCGGAGGGGAATAGAGAGATTAGTCTAAGGAGTAACGGAACTTCGCAGCGACAAAAACAGCTCCAATTAACTTTTTCTCTTCGGGCTAAAGACACAAGTATTTCCAATCGCTGGGAGCATTTCTACCGAGAGAACGTCTTTAGTCGTGCGATTTGCTCTCGATAGGATAGAGATCGATTCGCTTCGCTCGTTTTATTCCGATTTAAATTGTTGCGATGCTAGCGGCGATTAAGGCTTCCGGGTCCGATGCTTGCGAGGTTGTGAGAAATTTTAAATTATTCGCGTAAAGAATCAAATTGATTTTAAAATCCCTAAGCACTTTGTATCGATCTGTTTGGAATACTGCCCTGTGATTTACATTTACGTATTATATTTTTTTGCGCTATCGATAAATGAATTGCGGAGCGATTTTTGTTGGGTTTGATGGCTTGTCAATCCACGGAGAGGCCAAAATATGCACTTCGTTTTTGCAAGCGACAAACGAATTTACAGCAACGATTTTGCATTGAAATTTTTGTTGGCTCTTCACTTCAAATAGTGCTGTGATATTTTGAGCGGGGTTTTACTGAAGTGCTTTTACTTAATTTACTTTGATTCATATAAAAAACAAATTGAAATACTTTTATTTAATTTACTTTGACTCACATATAAAATAGTTTGAAACGAACGGTTGTTTTCGAGTAACATTGAAATAACTTGTACCGTCATGTTCCGAGAAAAAAATAACGAATGTTGAGCAAAGATTTTCGACTTCCTCAAGCCGCTAAGAAAATAAACAACCCGTCACTCAACACGACAGCTGACTAGAAATTTGTCTGTAAGCAATTAGTAAGCACCCATAGGGTGGTTAAAATGTCACATGAGAACGTTTCAAACATTGTTTTAAATGTGATTGTTGCAAATGTTACTATAACAACTCTTATAACATCGATTATAATGATGCTACTTACATTATTAGTTTCAAATATTTATGGTTAAATTAACATAAATTAGATAAAAACAAGTCAATGTTATTTTAGTTGAGCTTGCATATTATTGCTAATATTCTTCGTGTTGTTGATATTGTTTTTTCTGCGTGGATATAGGTCTAAACTTTTACATATAAATGTGTTTTTTCTTTTTACTTCGAAGCATAATTATTTAGAATCTCCTTTGGAAAATATTTTTTAAGTAAGTGTAAAATAAGATGAATATGAATATATGTGATGTGTTTATACTTAATAAAACATGTCATTATTTTCTATTACAATCTCTTAGCTAAATTCTGCACATAAAACACATAAAACCGCGGCCCTTATGGGAAAAGTTAAGAGCAATTAATAAAATCTTAACGACGCAATTACATTAAACGCACTTCCATGCGTCATTTTATCGCCGAAACCGCGAACAATGTAGTTTACAGTTCCCAACTCAGATGTTTAAAAAGAATCAACAGTTAACAACATCGTAAAAAGGTCGGGCGTAAACAGCTACCGTTGAAATTTTACAGTCACTCTTGTTCCCCCTTTTTTTGTTAACTTCGAGATAAAACGTAAAACTGAGTGTTCTGTCGAAGTAAGCAGATAACTACTAGGGCAGTGAAATTGATTGGCGGCTAATTTCGTTACAGTGTCGGCTCGGTTTCTCAGACTTAACTTTATTTTCAGCTCTAATAATTCCGGGAAAAGGTGATTTGAGAAATTTGAATATAAATAATTTTAGAAGTAAGTGATGTTTTTGATGTCCAACAGTGGGCGTCTCTTGGCTGAAATGGTGATGATGATGATGATATTGTTTTTAAGTCATTGCACCAGCTTTAAATATAGAGTCCACTCATTTGAAATAAACACCCCAACAAGGCCAGTGAAATTTACTTCATGGTAGAGTCCAGGTTTTCGGGTTAAGCATTTAAAGTAAGAGAGTTTTTTTTTTTCATTTGAAAAAATAACAATTCAGAAAACGTATACTCTCGAATGATTCATAGAACGATTCTTTCAAGAGATTAGGGAAGATTATATCTAATCTATATTTATTTAAACGATATACTTATATGATTGTATATGCTTGATTGTATATCCTAATTAAAATTAAAATCTTAGAAGTATCTAGGTTTTCCCAGAAACCAATTAACTAAGCCCAGAAGAGATCTACGGCGGCCGCCGCACATATTTATCTTACAAAATGTTTACTTTGTGTAGTCACTACACAAATATTTAGGGCAAACAGTGGCAATGTACTTACTAAGAGGTCTTATATAAATATCTCAAACTAGGCAGTGTAAATAAATACATCCTCTCCGGAACTGTTTTAACCTTCGTATCGTACACGTGGCTCATTTATTACAAGACTGTCGATTGTATTAGATTTTTGATAATAGATTTAATGTTTTTAACCTTAATTTGTATTATTAATTATTGTGCAATACACAAGTATAGTGAACTCATTAAGTGACATATACATTTTTGCTTCGCCGGGAGTCAAGTCAAGCTGTTGCAGTGGAAAAGCGGCCAATCAGTTCATGGCACGATAGCGCATATGTACATATTCGTGTATAATTTATTTAGTATTATTCGTGTATTATTTAGTTGTTTTAAAAGTGAAACTAAAATTTGGAAAGTCAGCCAGAAACTAAAACAAAATACAGTTCATAAACAGAATAACGGAGGGCACTGTTATTATAATTGTGGATAGCGATTATTAATGTCAAATTTAGAGACATTGTTTTTCTAAATACACAATTCACTTACTGAACAGCGTAATGGCTATGAAGCAAATTGGGATGATAATTAAAACGTTATTAAAATACAGTTTCAGTACGTCTGAAAATATTTTTTATTGAGTGAAAGTTAAGAGATATGTGTTAAGGAAAGGAAACAAATTGTCCCAAAAATAACACTGATTTCCAAGTATTAATCCCTATTCAATGTAGAGTAACCAACTAAATTTCACCGTGTTGTAACTATTATAAATCTGTCTTCCGTGGCAAGACACATGGCTGGCTTTGTATCGAAACATCCAGTCAAATGGTTCTCATCAGAGTGCTACGTATTAACATGTATTAACAGATCACACGTTTTGTCGAAACGACTTTGCGTTGATACTATTTCTAACGCAAATATTTGGATGACTCAAATTTTAAACGACTTTCGCGCCTTTGATATGCACTGTGTAGGTACATCAAAAATGAAAGCACACCTTTGACAGGGGTGACTGTTTTAGATATAAAAGATTGGAGTGTATTTATTTTATCGTTTTTACTTAAATGTATTGTTTTTTGTTGATATTTCGCAATATATTCTAATATTTTTATGGTATTATTTTATTATAAGATGTAAACGTGACGTCATAAGTTAATTTTATGGTATTAATATGTGATTTTGATGATTTAATAATCAATAATATTTTATATCGCCACGTCGTGTCAGTTTTCTTCCTATGAGTGACGCCAGGTCTTCGTCCTTTTGAGCGAACACTGAGTAGTGTTAGCGAAACTAGACACTGAGTCCATTAGTTCGCTGCATCACACACAATATGTTATCCAAATCGTATATATGTAGTAAAAATTAGTCTGCATATACCTTTGAATACACTATGTTTGAATACTTATGTGTGTTTTAGAGCTAATATACTTTTTTAACTATCTAATTATGTCTAACATTAATATCGTTTTTCTGTTTCAGGTAAATGTCTCACCGTATTTTTTACTACTGTGATGGAACTGTGGTAAGAAATGAACACTTCGCTCGAAAGCGAAAATATTATAGAACACATTACATTTTTTACTTTCACAGGAAAATTGTATCACGATTTTGACATTATTCAAGTCGTACTTTGTAGGATAATACACCTTTAACGGATAGTAATTGCTGCGTCAAGAATATGAGGCGGACGTGACCAACCACAATCTCATTGGACTATTGGACCGTGGCCGGTCATCGGATACCTTCGGATATCTATTGGACAACAAACGGTCGGAAGTCGCATAGTGTTCGGTTTCACTTGTGCAGTCAGCACTAGGCTCGATTACACGGTGTTGTCATATCACTGATTAGGTTTCCTAGCTCCCAACCAGGCGCAAGTTCAAATTATGACATTCTTGTCAGTATTGAGTTGACATTTGACTAGACATTGTAGATACCTATGCATAAACTGTAGTGATTATTTTGTCTCTGGATATACATACAATTTTTACATAGGATTTAGTGATTCTACTGCAGGGTGTGAAGCTGTGAGATATAAAAATGTTTCTGTTTGCAGACATGCTTTTCAAAACGCAGAATTGTCTGGAATGGCATGTAATATGTCTGCAATTAACTTAATCTCTCACAGTCGTAAAAGTACAAGATGGTAGTAAATAAATCAACAACACGAGTCATTTTTTTAAAAAGCTTCTTTAATAGTTAAGTTGGTCAACTTTACTAACTAATTTTCTCTAACGGAACAGTTACTAAGCCAGGTATTATCTTCTGACAAACCAATTTGTCCAGCTAGTTCAATTAAGGTACTAGAACAAATCCAATTAAATGTTATCTATATTTTCAAGTGAGCTTGCGCAATCCGCACCATCTACAGTGGTGTACTGCGACGTGTTGATAATTATTATTTTTCAGATCAAGATTAATCTTTGAACTAGTTCAGATCAGGGTCCCTACCGTGACTACTTACAGCAAGGTTAAAATAGTATAGAAACAAGGACACCGCTATTGTAATGTATAGCGCTGTCCCGCTCATCATCATCATCATAGCTCATATACGTCCCCATCGAGGGGTACGAGCCTACCCTAACCAGTTATGGTAGGGCGATTAGGCCTTAGTCAAACCACGCTGGCCCAGTGCGGATTTGTTGACTTCACACACACCTTTGAATTACTTCTCAGGTGTATGCAGGTTTCCTTACGATGTTTTCCTTCACCGTAGGAGCGTCAGATAAATGTACATATGAAATTCGTGAAACGAAAAACACATTGGTACATAGATGGCAGAATCGATCGCGGGCCTCCCGATTCTACTCGGAGCACAGTCCAGTGCTGAGAAGGGCTTAATACTGTTTTACGTGATTAAATAAAAATTATATACTTTTAAAGCTTAAAAACTTGACGCGTCGCTTCGCTTCGATTCTGCGTCAATGTGAGTTGAGCCTTAGGAGGCGGGCCGAGTTGCACCACGTTGCACAATCCGTGTTCTCACGACATTGGAGGAAGTTGTTGTCGACGCGGTGTTCGTGGTCTATGCACGTGATCGCTACTTTATGAGGACAACACAACTTTATTGTGTACAATTTTTGTCAAGAGCCCTGCAAATTAGACGATTCGTATGCCGCATCGCCGTTTGTAATGCGAGCGGTAATCAGTTCGTTCTCGAGAGACGGTGGCACAGATTACATAAACGGTGGCTTGGTTCCCATGATTTTTTTGCTGATTTTAAGTAACTTGAAGGTGTTATTGTTACCCACAATTGTTTTGTTTAAGCGTCGTAAATTATCTGTGTTTGTTGTTCTATTACTGACGTACTTATAAACATTAAGTAAGTACTAATGACACGTAATTTTAGATTTGACTTTAATTTACGAGTAATGTCGCGTCGCAGCGTTTCATTTTAATTTCGTTTATAAACGAAAACATTACAGTTTATTATATTAAATTAATTTCTGAAATACTGGGTTACATATTAAAAAAATAACTAGTTATTGTGCCAGAGAAATAAAAAAACACCCTCTACAAAAAATTTCGTATTTTCACTGTCGTTGAAAATACAAAATCGTCAACATGGATTTTTTTTATTATGGTGCTAAAAATAATAACCAGCTATTATGCCAGAGAATTAAAAAAGACTGTCCTCTTCACAAAGATATAGAATTTTATTATTATGGTTCTATTTAGGATTTATCTACGAAGCCATTTTTGGATATTCTTTTCCGCTATTGTCCTTCCTTTGTTTTTATTTCAGTCTACAGTAATTTTTGTGTAGTAGAATTCTTTATAATTTCTTTACACCGGAATCTCATCATCACAGCTCATATAATATATTGTCCTCATCGAGGGGCTCGAGCCTACCCTAAGTTAGGGTGTTTAGGCCTTAGTCGGCCATGTTGGCACAGTGCGGATTGGTCGGCTTCACGCATAGAGCTTTGAATTTCTTCGCAGAAAAATCGGAACACCGGAATCTCAAATATCAATATTTTCGTCAGGTTGCGTGAACTGGCCAGACCTTAATGTTTTGTCTCTAAGTATTTTCTTTTGTTTTTGCGGCCCACTATATTAGAAATACTGTTGAGGGTTCCGTAGCTCAAAACGGAAAATCAGAACCCTGTTAGGATCACTTGGTTGTCCGTCTGTGTGTCTGTTGGTCTGTCCAGACCCATAGACTCAGAATATACTGGCGTATAGTATAGACCAACTGGTAGTGCGAGCGAGAACGTAAAGTCTTATGAAGCTTTAGAGTTTGAAAGAGACAGTGCATGTGTGTGTTTGTATGTGCGTGTACGATGTTCGTTTCATATTGAATGTCTGACTAACTGTCTTTATACAATTATTTCATTTTTTTCAGTTTAATTAGTAGATTTTCAGTTTCGTCATAGGTATTAGATGTAGCCATTGTGTCAAGATTTGTTTGCATTCGTATAACTTCTTAGGATAAATGTCCACTTTTTGATTTATGCAGTTATACAAAAATGAAGATCTTGCTTTATACTGCCTTTCGGCAAATACAGTTCGCGTAGAATAAGGTGCTAATACGCAGTACTTGCATCTTTTCTAGAGCCTGTCAGGATGAGCTGTGTTAAGAGTAAGACCCTTTTTTCTCGGTAACGTATAGAGATATCAAACTGAAATTTATATCAAATACTCGGGTCTACAATCTGTATTAGCTGTTTAAAAATCATATCTTGTAGGTCAAGGCGATCAAAAGACATTAACACCTCATGTCGCATATTTTTGCAATTTCACAGGGGAGTCAAAACCTGTACAGTGCTCCATGTAAAATTTTACAAGAAACAAAGTCTTATACGAGTAGCACATGTTAAGGAAAAATATAAACCGTAATTATGTACATAGTTAGGAACCTAAACATATTGTACTTAGACTAGCTGTGCCCGAGAAATACGTTTCGCCATATATTTTTTTCCCGTTTTTGCAACATTTTTCATTGATGCTCGGGTCTTATTAGTCGTAGCGTGATGTTATATAGCCTAGCTTATTTAGCCTTCCTCGATAAATGGACTATCCAATACAAAAATAATTTTTCAATTTGAGTCCTGAGTAGTTCCTGAGATTAGCAAACAAACAATCAAACAAACTCTTCAGCTTTATAATATTAAGTATCTATAGATAATAATAAATAATAATAATTTATTCACTTTTAAGCCTAACATATACATTCATCACAGCTCACATACGTCCCCACCGAGGGGTTCGAGCCTACCCTATGTTAGGGTGATTAGGCCTTAGTCAACCACGCTGGCCCAGTGCGGATTGGTCGACTTCACATACATCATTGAATTTCTTCGCAGATCTACGCAGGTTGCCTCACGATGTTTTCCTTCACCGTAGGAGCGTCAGACAAATGTACATACGAAATTCGAAACGAAAAACACATTGGTACATGGCGGGTCTCGAACCCCGACCTCCCGATTGGAAGGCAAGTGCCGAGTCCACAGCGCCACCGACATATACATTACGAGGTACTTATTTAATATGTTACAATATTATGGCTTATAATATTTGAGACAAATGATAGTCCCCTGACTTTAGTTTAGTTTAGTTTGGTCAGACCTGTGTTACAAAAGTCAGTGGTTCGGTAAACATAATAACATTTTAATAAGGTCATACAAAGACAAGTGAGATAGTCATTTTGCGGCTTAACTAAAAGTCTTAGAATTAGTATACGAAAATAGGTAGATAAGTTTGCACAGAACCTTCGGTGCGCGGGTCCAAATCGCACATGTCCGGTTTTTAGATACTTCGTTACCTAAACATTCGTTCGCTGCTACCTCGGCCAGTTTTGTGTGTATAAGTATTATGTACAGCTCCGACCTAGCACTGATTGCTGTGTCCGCCCAAGGCCGTCCATTGTTCTGCGCTGGATTCTTGCACGCAATTCTTGTCGTGTTGTTGGTTATTTTTCCATCTGCTCATTTATCATGGCTGGCGTACTTAAATTGTCTCAAATAATTAATAATAATCTATTCAGGTAGATTTTCATTGATGTACTTACTGAATTTTTTTAAAAGAAATAAGTTTACTTTTTTAGCATTTCATCGGATGTAGCTCTGATGACTTTGTATTTGCCATGCACGGTAATTATAAAATATTTGGTTCATATAAAACGGTATCAATTTTTTGTTGGCCAACTTAAAACGGGTCGTTTTCTTAAACCGTTAAGCTGTATAACGTCTTGGCAGCGAAATTAAAGTCTTAGTTCGTGATTTACAGTTGTTTACTATGCGTTTCGTAGAGTGTTAAAAATAAAATACTGATTAAATAATTAGAAGTTGGTCACTTTTGTATGCTTGAGATACTATTCATACTTTCATCCGATTTATCTGTTATGTTTATTATGACGACAAACCAAAAGTAGCATCTATTTTATTCATTTATTATTTAGCCGACGAACTCAACTAGCCTAACTAGACTAGATTTCGTCGATTTTTCATACACAATCACAGTGCTTATTGGTCGTATTGACAGTACGATATATCGGCATAAAATAATTTTCGATAAATAATTCTATGAATACACCTTTTCACCGTGGTCACGTCTGCAGGCCAAAGAGTGGAAGACCGGATAAATAGACGCGGAGGGAAGTAATAGGGGATAAAAAATTCATTGTGCCACTACGTCTAACGGTGCGCAGCGCGAGCGGATGCTACGCTACGGGCAATGCGCCTGGCTGGCCTACTGGATCGGAAACGGAACGTGACGTAATGCGCTATAACGTCTTGTGATTATTGTTGCTTTGTTGTAAAGAATATGGAATAAGTAAATATTGTCCGCAAAGAAATGATTTTTACGATTTATGTAATATAGATAATAAATTTTATTTTGTTTATATAATCTTTTTAATTACATTTACTAAAGGTGAACTTAAAGCGCGAGGCATTCTGCTGTCTTATAATTTTCATAAATAACAGGAAACTCTTCCTTTAATACGTAGCTGAATTAAGAAGTTGACTACGCACGCCTGTTTCCTTCTTTTGACAAACTTTAAATTAGGATAGTAGGCAAGCGTCTCGCCAGCCGTATGTAAGCTGAAACAATTCAGTAGTATTTGCTCATATCTTCTCTAATATATAAAAATCTCGTGTCACAGTGTTTGTTATCGGACCCCTCTGAAACGGCTTGGGCGATTTTTATGATTTTTTTGTGTTTATTGGGTAGGTCTGAGAATAGGTCGTAGGCTTTTTTATACTCCTAGGTGATAAGGGTGGCCCTCACCAGATGTTTTTTGAATATTTTTTTTTATATTTTTCTGATTTGGCATCAAAAAATACTTATAACCCTAAATTTTTACCCTTCTACCACCAACCCCATTAGTATTTTTGCTGATGAAATGTAGTTCGCTCGCACAGCTATGGTAGTGAATAAAGCATCTTCTTTGAACGATTCTCACCAAAAGCTGAAGTCTGGGATTTCTGCCCCGTTACCTAAATTGGACTCGCCAAATATTCCTCATAAGGCTATTTGTTAACATCTTCGAAAATAACTTTTTTGCGTCTGCAAGGTGAATGTCTCTACAGTGGACGCTCGCGGCTAATTCAAGCGCAACATTCGTCTATCGTCTGCCTTTTCTACTATTAAACTATCGTTACTTTAGGTATACTGTCAGGTCTTAATAATAATATGTACTCGTATAACTAGTAATAACGTAGTATTTAGAAATAAATATAATGATAACTTGTACAAAAATTTTAAAATTTCATTAATCCGTTGGACGACA
Source organism: Schoenobius gigantellus (assembly GCA_963935595.1). Taxonomy (NCBI): domain Eukaryota; kingdom Metazoa; phylum Arthropoda; class Insecta; order Lepidoptera; family Crambidae; genus Schoenobius; species Schoenobius gigantellus. Next base: position 20,949,489 of record OZ012553.1, on the reverse strand, counting down.
ACTTTACGCGTACGATGACCAAGTCGGACCAATTTTTGAATCATTTCTCTGGCGTCGACGGCTCGTCGCGCATTTCCTGCACATTATTAATTACGATGATAATCAACGATATTAATTTTTATTACTTTTTTTAAAAAAAAAACGTCGCCCCACACTAGTATTTTTTCCTGTGTCGTAGGTGCAGTTACAAACATAGAACATATCACATCATGCACATACGCCCAGACCGGAACAAATTTCTGTAGGCCATACAAAATATTTATCCCGTACGGGAATCGAACCCGCGAATCGCAGTAGGTGATCACTCAACCTCTGCACGAACCGTGTCGTCATTAATTTGAAAACAAAAAAAAAAACAGTAGAAATCTAACACAGGCGACGACGCTCGATGTAAGACGAATGTTTCAAAAATAGCCCCAAATGTTAATCGGAATTTTAATTTAATAGTGAATCCCTTTAATTTGACGTCACCTCACCTCACCTGTCGCTGACGTCGCGGTGACGAACGGACGGACATTCGGCTATTTGCATTCACCAGCGCGCGACCACCGGAAACGGGGCGTAACCCTAAACTGCTCGTTTCCTCCGCCTGCCGCTCGCTTTGTGAACTCTATGGAGGCTTTATAGTAGTGACGTGAAAGTGTCATAAAATCATATAAAAATCAATCTCTAACAAATATAGGAAAATACTAATGAAACCAATTTGACACCTTGCGTAACTATTTTCAACGCGCAGCCAAATATCTAGCACCGATGCATGTTTTTTGTTTAGTATTTATCATCAAAACTTTTATTTCTCACCCACACAAACTAAAAACAAATTTTACAAATAAAAGATTTTTTCTAAATAGCGTCCTTTGATTATACTGTATATTATATTGTATACAAGTACCTATATAATCAAAGATCGCGTCTTAGTATTATTAACTTAGCAAATATATATAAGTATATTCATCAAATGTTATTAGACTGGAGTTCATGAACTCTTAAAACAAGCGATTAAAACTTACCCGTCTTTGACAATTTTGCCATACGGTAAATGTCACAAATCGACGGGTCCCCAACTCTTAACTTTTTTTAATGCAGTTATTTACGGTATTCGTAATGGTTTAATGTCAGCGGCATAACTTATAACTATGCAAAAATTAAGATTTGCATACAACACTTTTTATTCTTACACAGAATTTTCTATCTATATATGTATTGCCAGTACAGTATTACTGATTACTAATAAAGATACCCAATTTGGAACGGAAATCATCTAACGAAGTTTAATAAAATTAGCTGCGATGTTAATAAATGCTAAACCTCTAAAATGGAGCATTGGCGAGTTAAGCTCTGTACACAGCGTTCGCCTGTTGCGCAAGATGACATCCGAGCCGCAGATTAGCATAAAGATAGTGTTGTCACAATATTTATATCACTTTTAATATTATCGATCGTGTCAATATATTATTAGTAGTTGGTCGATGAGATGGGAGGTTAAGTAATCGGAACTGATTTTAGGATGGAATTCAGGAATTCGGACGCTTGCTAACATTGGCATATAGTTACGTATATGTCAATGCATGCTAATACTGTGTAATTAATGTGTTTTAGTGTGAAATTGGTAGAGAACATTTTTTTTGGTGAGAATTATTTAAAAGTAATAATTTTACTTTTATCTCAGTCTATCGTGAAACAAGCATATGTTAATAGCTGTATTTTATTTATGTATCATTTTCTTGATCTACCGATAATCATCGGGCAATCTTGAAGATTCCTTCATTTATGTATGTCAGCGTTCAGATTAAAGATAATCTATTTAAATATATTAGTACTCTCCCAAAATCTCATAATAGACATTAGCAATGTTAAGTCATCACACGTTTTTAATAATCGTTTTCCGTTGAAATAGAACCAATAGAATCAGAAAGACGTGAGAACTAGTTCTTAATGTGGGATAAAATTCAGAACAAATAATCAAGTAGACACCTTATAATATATAATTCATCAGCGTAGTGAAACGGAACATAAAGAAATTCGTTACGGCACGGCGACAGCGATGCTTAATTCCAGTCTAGCGGAAGTCATACGATTGCTGCAATGTATTTAATAGAACAATGAAACGCTTTAACTGTGTGCTCCCAACACAATTTATTGACTCTTGCGGTACTGGGAGAATACACTTTGTTGGCGATGAACGGTCCCAATGGAAATTGTATTTGACTAAATAATATCCTCCATCTCATGTCTCTATAGGCTTAATTCAAGATCGTTCTTTGTTCAATTTTAAGTAGCGTGTTTAATATACATGTTTGCTTTTGTTAGCCCTTATTTCAATTCATAAATATTATATCGTAGAAGCACAGAATAATTCATAGTATCTACAAACTTTTTTGATCTAGTTTGTAAAATAAATAAATAAAATATTATCGATAATTGGAAAACTCCTAAGTGACCATCACTATTATAGTAATATTCGAGGTCGTAATAACGTGACATGACGAAGCAGCGCGTGATTCACCGGCGCGCGCGCGTCTGTGCGCGTGTGCCCGTCATGCACTATACCTTACACGCTCATACGCCTTACATAATAATTATTCTAACTTTGATCTAAGTATATGGTTGATATAAATTATCTTTCGTTGCGCTTGCTAGTCGCTGGCAAATTCTCTTGAATTAGGTATTTATGTTGAATAGAAGAATCTTTAAAAGTTCGTTTTAGATAATATTCTTTCTTGATTTTAAGATTATTTATAGCTGGATTAGTGCTTATTATATTGTTTAATTACAACTACCAATACTTTATAATTTATTTATACTAGAGGTGTTTCAAATATTAACAAATTTCAGGTAACTTAACAAATTTAGCTTGATAAAAATATCCGTATCTGGAACTCGTATCTGCATATTTAATTTCTGTGGAGAATTTTTTACTCTATGACATTTTATTTTAAGTGTGTTGTTGTTCTTAATAAGACATGTCATTATAAAATTGCATAATGTATTTCCACTTTTTAGATTTATATTTATTAAAAGAACTAGTATTATTTTATTTTTGAATTATCTTCTTCATGATTTCTTTTTTCTCGGATCAAATTGTTAGTGGAACTGGAATATTTGCAAGCTATTGGCAAAACTTTGAAACTATTGTTTGTTTTATCCGATACACTTAAAGTTGAAATCTCTCGAGCTGAGTATCTAAATACTATGAATAGAATCTAGCCGTATTGGTTGATTGAAGTAGCAATCAGTGTTTTAGATAAAGTTACGACTTCGTAGGTATTGTCAGGCCCCCGTCACTCGCGCAATGCAGCGTTATAAATACCTACCGCTAAGTAGCGCGCCGGCGCGCTGACCGGCAGAGGGCCGCCGCCACCCGCCGCGCCGCACGCGAGACTATTATCGAATTTTGTAATTTTTTTGTATTTTTTTTTATTTTGTTTTTATTGTTTTTTTTCCTTTATTTTATTGCTTTTTTGAGTATTATATTAATTTGGTTTTTAATTTCTTTTAGTTTTTTATCAATTATTTTTTTTATTTATAATTTTCTTTTCAGAACTAAAAACGGGATTTTAATACCTAAATCGAATAATTTTCCGAAAATTTTCAGTTAAATGTTGATGCGAAAAAAGTACACAATAATTACACACAATAATTTTAATTTAATAAACTTGATTAACAATACGGTGGTTAATTTATACTGTGAAGCTATTGGATGTCGTTGTTAAAAGACAATTTTTTTTTTAAATATATGCACACTGCTAATTTAGAAGTAAATTATGAGGAATAATGTAATGATTAACACCAATCATGTATTTTACCATATTCTTGCAATATTAATTATTAAATACTCTGGGGCTTTTCTCGCAATCACTTTATTTAATTATAATCCTATGTATATCAATAAAATAATAACATTCAAATTCAAATTCAAATTCAATATCTTTTATTCAAATTGGATCGTTACAATCTCTTTTGAACGTCAAAGCAGCTACGCCATTGGTTGTCTATGTCAAAGTCTATGGCGGGAGACCTTGTACTGGAAAGAACCAGCAAGAAAACCAGCAAGGGCTATTTTTTTCTCCCTGTATTGTTACAGAGTCGTCAATTGGAAGCTGACCTCACAGAAGTTTGAGCTCAACTTCCATTACAAGATTATTTATTCTCTTCTTACTACTTATTACCAAAAATAATATTTGTTTAAACAAATAGTTATACATAACAACACGATTCATTATCTTTTTCAATCAAAGTTTTACTTAGACTATTTTGTTTATGTTCTTTGTACAACCCTTAAGTTTTCGCTCGATGACGCAATCACGCGGTGAACGCGGGAATCTCGACTCTCGGCGCGCGTTCATAGAGACCTTTTCTTCTTGCAGTGACTTTTGTCTATCGGCTTTGGCTATTATTATTACAACGATTCGAGCGTTTCTATGGGAGTGATGTATCTGTTACGTAGTAACTATTATCTAATCTGTGGTATTGTGCAGACGGATCTTCAAAATGTCGACTAATTTGGCAGCTGTAATCGGATAACTATTATTAAGAAACTTGCAAGTTGCTAATATCCTATCCCATGATAGGATATTAGCAACTTGCAAGTTTCTTTATGGAAAGTTTGGACAAAATTAGCTCCTCCGTCAAAAATAAACTTAAATATAAAAAATGCAGTAAGAATGTTAAAATACAGCCCCGCTGGGTTTGAATTTATTTTTGCTTAAAACTTATACGTTCTTGGAGGTTTATCTATGTATGGTTAGGACCGAATCGAGAACAAGAACTAGGAATAGTCAACATATACGACTGTACATTTTTTGTCGAGATTGAATAATAGAGGCAGATTGACAAGTCCATCTAGCAAACCATGTTATTGATTCTTGAGTTCTAAACCAAGTGAAGCTTCGAAAATATTCGACTTGTCGAGTGTGAGGGCACGTCACTTGTCTAATTGTGTCGTCGACTTCTCGATGACAGAATTACGTTGATGGCCCATTATGTGGATCCAGCACAGTCTATTCGACATTTATTTTTAGTTCTTTCACGCAAACATACTGATGTTCTGAATATTCTTCATCTTTTCTATAAAATCATAATGAACATTAAATTTGTATGGTCTTGATGTTGATTTTTATTCTAAGTATTCAGAGTGATTATATTGGGTTGTTTAAGTATTTTAAGAAATAAAACATGAAAAATACATGCTGGTGGTTATCGATTGTTGGTTGCTTATTTAGTTTTATTAAAAATTTCTTCGTTGAAAAGTAATAATCGATATTGCCAAACTCTAATTTTGGTTTAACAATATCGTGATATCGATCAGAAACTATCAGAATACTTGGATTGCATTTCTACACAAATCGTGCATTTTTGTTTCGTGTACCTAGTGACCTAAAAACAATATAGGTATGCACAATTGGACATAACCTTGCAAATTGTACACGCAAAGTATTATTATGATATGAAATTTGCGCTAATCTATCCTTGGAAAATATTTTCATGGTGACATTATTTGTAACTAAAATCCATGGTATTAATAATTGAATGTGTAAATTATTACTTTGGGTTTTTACATGTTGTTTTGAATAGTAAATAGGTCACAGAGTGATGAATATTTTTGTAACTTAAAATTACATCCTAAAATACCCTATCATTTTATAGTAAAGCTTCAAATTTTATATTATGGTGGTCCTTTTGTTTTTGAATATACTTATGATATTTTAACTAAAACTACATAGTCGTTGTGTTTGTGACTACTTGCATTTGATACACGATTCCTTAGTGTAGTTCAAGGTTTCTCAAGCTCATTGGGTCGATGTAGCTTTATGAGGCTGTCAAGACCAAGACGAATCCCTTATTATCGATAGAACCAATGAAATCTTATATATATTTATATATATAAATAAAAATGGATCTTCGAAATGTATGTACGCCCATAACCTTTGAACGACTGCACCAAATTGGATGATTCTTGGTTTTATGTATTTGTTATTGTTAGGACAAGGTTTGTGTAATATAAAAATGTCAATAATTTAATCAAACATTTTTACACAAACAGTAATTTAGTTAAAAAACGACTGTGCGCACGACTTCGTCCGCGTAGAATAGTAACTTTTGTTGAAGTTGATAAAAAGTAGCCTATTTTATACCTTATATAATTAGCTATCTATTAGTGAAAGTCCCGTCAAAATCGGTCCAGACGTTCCGGAGATTAGCGGGAACAAACAGACAGACATTTTTTTTTAAATTGTGCTTTTGTTTTTGGTACCCGATATATATTCATACCCATTTAGTAAAAACTTGTTATTTTGACATTACAAACAGACACTTCAATTTTATTTATTTGTATAGATTCAGTATATGTATCTTACGTTTTTTTTGGTTAGCCCTTAGCGGTACATGTACATACTCGTACCTCACTTTGTGAAATTCTGGTGTAGATTACGGTCGCTCCAACCGCGACATATCCAACGAATCGCTCAACTGACCTAGTTTGTTCTGAATTATCTAATTTATGCGGCGTTGAGCACTCATTACCGCACTCTCTGACAGATATAACGTTCCTCAGGTAACAATAACTCACCTTACTGACTCTTATATGCGATTCTCACATGATTTACACATCTTTTGAAGCTGTGTCCAAGTGACAATATAGGCACTACGTTATATGAGAATTGAGATTTGTGAGAGTATAGCCACAAAATAAAATATTTACTATTGTTCGTTGCTAATTGCATGTATGTTTACTGCACAGGCAATTGTTAGGGTTCCGTACGTCCGAATAAAAAAGCGGAAAAAGCGGATCACTCGTGTGTCCGTCTGTCTGTCGGTCACAGTCAATTATCTCCGAATCTACTAGACCGATTAAGTTGAAATTTGGTACCTACACGGTACACATATCCCCACATATACACATGACCCCAAACGCTGAGGTGTGACGTGAATAGATGAAATCTGTATTTGGGAGGTCATTTTTGGGTGGGAAGGTGGAAAAAAAATTAAAACTGTATCGTGTGACATATCAAATGAAAGGTCTTGTTGTGAAGAACTTAAATGTATTTTTTTTTGTAATTTTAAAATAAATAGTTTCCAAGTTATTCAAGAAAATTGACGAAAATTGACCAAATTTAAGTTCGCAAAGCTAAAAATAGGCCGTCGGTATACAGCGAAGAAATTCAAAGGTGTATGTGAAGTCGACCAATCCGCACTGGGCCAGCGTGATTTACTAAGGTAGGGTAAGCTCGAGCCCGTCGGTGGGGACGTATATGAGCTGTGATGATGATACAGGACTATGCAAACATTTAATACCCGACGATTTTAATCTCTAAGCCACTAGCGCAATACAAATTCATAGAATTTCGCACACAAGCACGTGTCGCCAATTATTTGTTCATACGTTAATTTTTATTCTGGATTTTGGTAGTAGCTTAGTGACTAAAATCGCCTGATATCAGATATTTATTTAGCACTGTGTACAAGTAGCCTAAAAGTAAATTGAAAGAGGACCAATTTTAAATGATTGTATATCAAACAAAAGATTTAGTTACACCTTTTATGGGTGTTAAAAGGGTGTTTAGCCCTTAGTTAGCCACGCTGGCCCAGTGCGGATTGGTCGACTTCACATAGTACACCTTTGAATTTCTTCGCAGATGTATGCAAGTTGCCTCACGATGTTTTCCTTCACCGTAGGAGCATCAGACAAATGTACATATGAAATTCGAAAACGAAAAACACATTGGTACATGGCGGTCTTGAATACCAGACCTCCCGATTGGAAGGCAAGCGCCGAGTCCACAGCGCCACCGACGCTCTGTAGATAAAATTTGAACATTCATCCAACAGGCGTAGCACGGGCTGCCAAGACTGGACTCGAGTCACGCATTATCTCACAATTTCAGTGACATAATCTCCATGTCTTAAAGAGTAGCATGGTGGCGCGTATTTAGTGTGACTGACGTGATAAAAATTTCTTGACGCTGGTCAAGGAACACTTTTAAAGTATTAAAGCCATTGCTACAACCACAGCAGTCAGAGCACAGGCACGCCAAGAAATTTGTGATAACACTCAGTTACACGTGTTCCTTGACGAGTGTCAAGAAATTTTTATCGCTTCAATCACACTAAATATGCGCCACCGTGCTACTCTTCAAGACATAGAGATTATGTCACTGAAATTGTGAGATAATGCGTGACTCGAGTCCAGTCTTGGCAGCCCGTGCTACGCCTGCAGGGCGACAGCAACGGTAACTGCGCCAATTTTCTATCTTTCATGTACAATATAACCTCTATATAATTTCGACGCGTATTTCTTTTTTTCCAAATCATGGTGCCGCACGTTAACTTACTCACAGCCAGTTGATATGTGCGCGACTTGCCAACATACCGGACACCCAATACGATAATACGTAATCGAAGCGTTCTGTTACAGTAACATGCGGCGGCGTACGGTCGCGACGCACTTTCAAATGTTTCGCAAGTGTATCATATATTATGCGCTTTCCGCAATGCGTATCAGATCTCGTCTGGTTAAGTCTATTAAATCAACACGCGCACTTGACAAGTATTATGCATGGTGTCGAATTTAAAATGCACGTGGCACCGTCATACATAAAAGAAAATAAAAACGACTTTTAAAACACGAAAAATACAAAATCATAGTTTTATATTGAAGTTGGTGCCAAATTAAGTAGTAATTATATTAATTGTTCTTATATTTTTTAAGACTTTCAAGGTGATCATTGCTTGGCACCGTCTTTAATATAAAACTGTTATGTTGTACTCATTCGATTAGAAAAAGAATTTTCGAAATCAAGTAATGGCGGAGCAATCGGTGAACATACATAAAAAAATAGATACAGTCGAACATAGAACCTCCTCCATTCTCGAAGTCGGTTAAAAATGTCGAATTTATGAAAATAAGGGACTAATTTTGAGTTTATATTTAAGTGTTTTGATTTACATCCATGCCTTACTACAATATGCAGGTTACTATGGGTATGTTTTATGATCCCGCCAGATGTAATTAGCCAGTGCATAGTTGACCAGATATATTTTTAGGGAAGCTCCGGTAAATTGCGTTTTGGCAAGTCACGCCGCTAGTTGGACAAGATGCTGGATTGCTGGGTAGATAAACGAAATATTACGTAAATAGAAACGTGTTAATATAGGTATTCGACGTAGAGTTCATAAAATATGTCGACGAATAAATTTCGAAGATATAAATATTCAAGAAAAGTAATAAATTAATTCATCACAACGTACAAACTCTTTGACTCGAACGCAATCGAAAAAAGTAATTAAAAGCGCTTCAATTAGTTCGAATGTTTCAATGAAAGCAGATTTGTCTCCTGCGTTTGATTAATATTTTACCACTTAACGCTTGCTCTTTTATTTCTTTTAGTTTGACTCAATGAATATAATTTGATAACTTTCAAATGCGAACCTCTTAATGGTTTTTTCTTCTTAATAAGATGATGATTGCTTATAGAGTCTTTGTTGGATTGCTCGACTTTGTTAATGATCTATATAGATACTTGACAATTCCTCAAAATTGATTTACTGTAAAAAGATGAGAATATTTCATTTTTACAAAAAAATTATTTGTAATCGCTTTAAGCTGTTGCAATTTACAGCTACGGAAAATGTGGTATAAAAAGTCAAGTGCTCAAAAAAATGTGTATGAACGAAAACATTAACATGTATCTAAGTACACCTAATTTCTAACGTGTTCTCACGCAATCAAGTAAAACGATCGAATTAATTATTGGCGTAAAAAAGTTCTATGGGAATGTCTAAATTATATAGGTCCCCAAATCGGTCATACTCTCGTTTGTGTTGCTTATCTTCTCCTTCTTCTTTATCTTCTTATCTTCTTTTCATTTCACAGCGTTTCATTTTTATATATGAGATATATAAAAATGAAGCGCTGTGTGTTAGTTTCGCGAAAACTTTTAAACGGCTCGACCGATTATTACGAAATTTTCGGTGTTTGTTTGAATTGGTCCCAGGAACGTACAATTGAAGGTAGGTGGAGCTATAATCGGGCAGGACAACCTCTGCCGGGCCCACGAGTTCTGGATATTTCATTGCCCCCCGACGATTAAGTGAAACGTACCATTATCTAAATCATTGAATATTCTAAGAAGCTTAACAATACAGGGCTCTTTTGGACCCCGCGCCAATTTTTCCTCTCATTCTAAAGCGTTCGTCTTAATACTCGTACAAAAACAAATTTATAAAACATTTTTTCGGTAATACAAATTTATAATTAATTTACATTTTAAAATTTTCCGCACGTAAACTAAAATGATGGTCACTTATTTGTTTATTGTTCACAACACCAAGTGCAAAGTCGCTGCATTATCAATATTAGATATTCTCCAGTTCTGGGCAGCGCAGAGCGATATAGTAAGCGTTCGCGCCTAGAAAATAACGATCTAAAATGTGGTCGTAAGATGTGGATTTAAATATTTCTTTTAACCCAGACCTTTGATCATATATTAAATTTTGGTGAACATTACAAAAAAATTACGCTCCGCTACCGTCCCGCTTGCCGCCTCTGTGTGTGGGCGCCTTAATTCGCTGAACGCACCGCACTAACGGGCTCAGCGGTACAAACAAGCTGGGACTTTGCCCATAGAGGGTTCACCAGGTTCCCTACATCTACATGAGATAATGTTACGAGTGTTTATATATTTAATATAAATTTCCTTGGGACCAGGAAAATCTAGGTGGCAACAATTTTTCCCTTTGAGCACATGAACAATGTATCAGGGTCACACACGAGCCGCCACTCCAGCTCACTTCAATTCGCATCCGGTGCGGGACACCCGTAGATTGATTATATCATCCCCTTTCCCGCTTGCGTCCCCGTTTCACCCCTTTCCGCGTATCACTGTTAAAGTAAAAAGGGCTCCGTTTGAATGGCTACGAACGAGGCGCGGAACATTTATCATGCCTATAATGAATTATCGGGAAATATTCAAAAAGCTCCGCGGTGCCTACGCACTTTGCGCCGATGCCGATGCCCGGGATGTCGATTATTTATTATAGTATTAGGCAACGTTATTTTGGCGACGCGCTATCTGTAATAAGCTTCCTCGTGCAATGGACGGAGAAATCGCGAACGCTCACGTTATTTCGCACTCGTTAAAGGTGATTGGTTAAATTTGTGGCAGATTCAATTATAAGTGAAACGACTCTTAATAAAGTGTATAAATTAATGCTTTACAAATTGTATCAGTATTTGCGTTCATTCTACATGATCACGTCTTGTACGTATATACCTACAAAGTAATATAAAAAATAATTGAATTCCAAAAATAGAGTAGAAGGTTTATTCAAGTTTTAAACCTTGAACTTATAAAATATTAACTGTTGTAAATAATTAACATTGTGTATATTTATTTCTGAATTGATATCGGTTGGACACTCCAGCACAAAGCAAAGTGTCTAAGGCGTGTTCATTCATAAAAAAATCTATTCCACGGGAAAACTTTGATCCGTTAATTTGTTTTATTAACAGACTCTAGCTTAGACAATTATACGATATTACTAGGATACAACCGTAGATTACAACAAACTTTTTGTTGTAATCTAATGTTTCATGTTTTAATAATAAATGTTTCTCAAATCACAGTATCTTGGCTGCATTACAGTATTTTCATTAACACAGAGCCCCACAAATATTGTTTTATAGAAAATAAGGTTCGCAGATATTGAAGAATATAGAACTTGGCATAAACTGCTCAGCTGAGAGTAAGTTCCACAGTCACCTGTAGTTATTTTAAAATTCGCTCATCAGCGTACAAGGACCACAGTGACCCTACGTTGCCAACTCACCACGACATAGGAAGTCACAGTGCTAGTCTACTGGCTCTCTTACCTTTAAAAAGTGCAATCGTACGTATACTCGTATGTAAAAAAATGGACATAATATGTACGACAATAACTAAAGCATAGAAAAGTAACTAAACCTTCTGACGATTGAGCGAACACACTTTTAGAGATTGAAGAGTCAGATTTTTGACAAATTGACAAATTTAGTATTCGCTTAAGGCCGATAACTCGTAACAAGCGCTGACCAGTTATATCATTCGATTGTTTGTGACTCTATTGAACAACAACATGCGGCTCCTGTTATTGTTTACAGAAGCTCCCGACGTTCAATCGGAGGCTTGGTGACTGAATTAAACAACAAACTTAACATATTATAATTACCTTCACTGAACACTTCCGCCTGTGTGATAATCTTGAAAGCAAGATTAGCTTTGTGGATAGGGCGACAGCTCTAACCTCGCATGTCTAATGACTTTGATGAGGGATAGTAATTTGTCGCCTTTCAAGTCGGAGTGTGAAACCAACGCGCGATGACACCTAGAGTAGTTTGAGGAACTCCATATTGGATTGGGTTATTGAAGCTATCTGCGACCGCGAATCAAGCGGTTCAATCAATCAAATCAATTTGCCATAATAAAGTAACGCAATAATAAAATTTTTGGTCAAAAATCGAGATAAAAATCTTTTGGACCAAATTTCATTTATGTAAGCCGTACAGGACATTTATTTAATACTAGCTGTGCCCGCGAACTACGTTTCGCCATCAAAATGCTTAAAACAGTGTTTAGTTTTTTCCTCCATTTTATTCCACAATGTGTATCATTTTTATTGTCTTTTTTGAGCAGCGGCCATTTCGAAATTAGGACAATTTTCGTAGGTTCGTAATGCTCTAGGTACTCTTCAGGGCCATTCATTTAATACCCATATTGCTGGGTTCGAAAACGATCTTTTATCCATTTTGTTGAGCGGCGGCCATGTTTAATTTAGGGCAATTTTCCTAAGTTCATAATGCTCTACTCTTTGAGGCCTTTATTTGATACCCATATTGCTAGGTTTGGAAACGAACTTTTATCCACCCTTTTTTGAGCAGCGGCTATGTTGAATTTATGTCAATGTTGCTAGGTTCATAGTACTCTACTCATCAAAGCCTTTCATTTGATACCCATATTGCTGGGTTTGAAAACGAACTTTTATCCTTTTTTTAGCGGCGGCCATGTGGAATTTAGGTCGATTTTTCTATGTACCTAATGCTCTACTCTTCAAGGCCTTTCATTTGATACCCATATTGCTAGGTTTGGAATCGAACTTTTATCCATATTTTTTGAGCGGCGGCCATGTTGAATTTATGTCAATTTTGCTAGGTTCATAGTGCTCTACTCATCAAGGCCTTTCATTTGATACCCATATTACTGGGTTTGAAAACGAAGTTTTATCCATTTTTTTTGAGCGGCGGCCATATTTAATTTAGGACAATTTTCCTAAGTTCATAATGCTCTACTCTTTGAGGCCTTTATTTGATACCCATATTGCTAGGTTTGGAAACGAACTTTTATCCACCCTTTTTTGAGCAGCGGCTATGTTGAATTTATGTCAATGTTGCTAGGTTCATAGTACTCTACTCATCAAAGCCTTTCATTTGATACCCATATTGCTGGGTTTGAAAACGAACTTTTATCCTTTTTTTAGCGGCGGCCATGTGGAATTTAGGTCGATTTTTCTATGTACCTAATGCTCTACTCTTCAAGGCCTTTCATTTGATACCCATATTGCTAGGTTTGGAATCGAACTTTTATCCATATTTTTTGAGCGGCGGCCATGTTGAATTTATGTCAATTTTGCTAGGTTCATAGTGCTCTACTCATCAAGGCCTTTCATTTGATACCCATATTACTGGGTTTGAAAACGAAGTTTTATCCATTTTTTTTGAGCGGCGGCCATATTTAATTTAGGACAATTTTCCTAAGTTCATAATGCTTTACTCTTTGAGGCCTTTTATTTGATACCCATATTGTTAGGTTTGGAAACAAACTTTTATCCATCTTTTTTGAGCAGCAGCTATGTTGAATTAATGTCAATTTTGCTAGGTTCATAGTGCTTTATGCATCAAAGCCTTTGATTTGATACCCATATTGCTGGGTTTGGAAACGAACTTTTATCCTTTTTTTTGAGCGGCGGTCATGTTTAATTTAGGGCAATTTTCCTAAGTTCATATTGCTCCACTCTTTGAGGCCTTAATTTGATACCCATATTGCTAGGTTTGGAAACGAACTTTTGTCCACCTTTTTCGAGCAGCGGCTATGTTGAATTTATGTCAATTTTGCTAGGTTCATAGTGCTTTAATCGTCAAGGCCTTTCATTTGATACCCATATTGCTAGGTTTGGAAACGAACTTTTATTCACCTTTTGTGAGCAGCGGCCATGTTGAATTTATGTCAATGTTGCTAGGTTCATAGTGCTTTACTCATCAAGGCCTTTCATTTGATACCCATATTGCTGGGTTTGAAAACGAACTTTTATCTTTTTTTTAGCGGCGGCAATGTTGAATTTAGGTCGATTTTTCTAGATACCTAATGCTCTACTCTTCTAGATCTTTCATTTGATACCCATATTGCTAGGTTTGGAAACGAACTTTTATCCACCTTTTTTGAGCAGCGGCCATGTTGAATTTATGTCAATGTTGCTAGGTTTGGAAACGAACTTTTATCCACCTTTTTTGAGCGGCGGCTATGTTGAATTTATGTCAATTTTGCTAGTTTCATAGTGCTCTACTCATCAAGGCCTTTCATTTGATACCCATATTGCTGGGTTTGGAAACGAACTTTTATCCGGTTTTTTTTTTGAGCGGCGGCCATGTTTAATTTTAGGCGATTTTCCTAGGTTCATAATGCTCTACGCTTCAAGGCCTTTCATTTGATAGCTACGAGTATATTGCTAGGTTTGGAAACGAACTTTTATCCACCTGTTTTGAGTGGCAGCTATGTCGGCGAATTTACGTCAATGTTACGTTAGGATCAAGAGTCCCGTACGTAAGTCTACGCGTAACCCAGAATCATTGCAGTCAGTTTTTTTTTTATTATCAATATTAACAAATTACTTTTAATAGTTTTAAATGGATGATTGATTCCTTAGTCATAATGTAAAAACATATAACACCTTTCAAAATACCTTGAAAAGGGTATCTTCACTTTTCAACATTTCAAACATTTCAAAAATTGTACCGATTTTGTGAAAATTGGTCAAGAATAATTAAACCAACCTACAAATTTTATATTTGTGACGTGATATTTTCATAAAAATGCTTTATACATTGGTTGGTTGGCGAAATCCAGATGGGCACAGCCAATAACAGAAAATATTTTTTTTTGCACTATGTAACAGACTTGTCAAAATAATTTCACGTGCGCCATGTTGATTTTCTACATAACATCGAAAAGTTTTATATGGTATTTTTAGACTAAAAATAAAAAGTAAATTTAAACAAATGAAATTATGCCTAAATGTTCTTCCGGAAAATTCTAAGCATTGTGGTGTAAGCCATATCAAATTCTGTCCAGTAGTTTCGGAGATCTTTCCGGACAAACAGACAAACAAACAAACAAACAAACAAACAAACAAACAAACCAACAAACAAACAATTTTTTTAAAAACTATTCTATCATGTTCTGCTAATGATTTTAAGGCGGCCTGTGTATTTTTTTTCTTAATATTTCGCAATTACAGATTTTTGTACCCCTACGATTTTATTATATATAGAGATAGAGAAGAGACTAGCTGCCCGTCCTGGGCTCACACGTTTGTACTATAAGCCTTTTGACAATTTAACACTGTAAGATTACCATACCCATAGATTTGGAATAATCTGAATGTCAATCTGTCAATTTCGTCAAATTTTATATGAATATTTTCAAATTCATAATTTTTACTTTGTATAATTTTCAAACATTTTCTATTATACAAACCTTGTCCTGGCAATATTTAACGTACACAACAAAATAAGAATTAACCAATTCGGTGTAGTCGTTTTGAAGTTATGCGTCTACATACATTTCAATGATTCATTTTTATTTATACAGACTCATTTATTGTGAACGTCAAGCTGCAGGAAATTCCGATTTCGAGGTGAGCTCGATCGCCAAGATCGCGTACCTAGTTGGTTTTGTATACAACTAAGCTGGCAAATAAGCCGGCTGCTGACCTGACGGCACGGCCGGGCCTGACGGTTACGGTCGCCTAAAGGGCATGTGGTCCATGTAAGATTTGCAGATTTACAACGCCCACGAGGACCACAATGCACGTGGCCAATTGGGATGATGACTGAATTCTAATTTTTAGGTCTCGTCATTAAATATTAAAATACCGTTAAAAAAGATGCAGTCCTGTGAAATTAGAATTAAAATCGGCTAAGAAATACATTAGATACAAGCATTTTAAGTTGTTAATTTGAAGGCGATTAGACAGAGAGATCCCACATCAACCGTGACGTCATAGTTGAGTACGGCCATATAAACTCCTTGTAAATTGCCGTTTTGCTAGAAAGAGATGAAGAAAAATCTTTAATACCTTATATCTTGGTTGTTTTTATAGTTATTCGAAAACTGATTTTTTCTTTCTGTTTATTATGTATATGAATGAGCTTCTATTAAAGCAAAAAAAATTTTTTAGTCATCTAGCCTATTGTGACAAGTCGTCAAGTCGCATTACTCAGTAATTTCAGTGCCTCCTTCAAACCGGAAACTGCCTATCTTGCATTCAAACCGGAATCTGCCGATCTTGTATTCAAACCGGAACTCAGCAATAAAAACACAGCTACTTGGCGGTAGAAGTAGGTAAGATAGAATATACCTCCGCTGACGATTCTACGATATTACCGGTTCCAGTTCCAACCCCCCGATTCTACTAATAAACCACAGCCGAAACGAAACTGAACCGTTGCTTTCGACCAATCAGAACAATACTCTTTATCACGTCATCGAATATTCGGAAGTCAGTCTATGCGCTCTGCAGGCTTATTACGGTAAAAAGCAACCGGTTTCTTATTGTACAATGGCAACCCGATCTCGCGATCAACAACCAAATTAAACAATCGGTTGCTGACTGCTGTGTCCAAGCGTTGTTCGCATTTTCCTGCATTTTCCCTACAAAATTAGGTACATATCTTATTATTAGTTTTTTTAGGATTTTCCCTATTAGTTTTCTTTTATAACTAATCCTGTATTAATGAAAAAAAAGATATTCAACTCGGTCAAGCTGTTTTTAAGTTTTAGCAAGACTAATTCTGAATTCTCTGCATCGCCCAAAGATTGACTGGCAGATTATTCTTAATGAATGAATGAATAAAATAATCAGTCCGCCTTGTACACAATTGTACTTAATTAATAAAATAAATTAATAAATAATCCTTCGTGTGAACATGTGTCAGCATGTACCCTTAATACGAAAAGCATGTGGCTGATAATATCGTATTCTTCTTGCGTCCTCCGGCCTTTTCGAAAAGTCTGTGTATCGCCACCAAAATGTGATATCAAGTTGTCAGACGTGGCGCGCATATTGTACCGTTCGGGAGAAAAATAAATTACCATAATATTTTCTATGTCCGGAGTTAACGCGATTGTTTTATTTCATATAAATACGGCTAATTCCATAGTCTAAGGCCCTATATGGGTAGGCCCACTCGTAGCGACTTTGTGTTTGTACAGAAGTAGTGACATTCAGCGACACTTTGATCATTCATTCCTTACAGCCTAAAGCAAACCTTATTACTTATTACACGAAGCACATACCTACCTACGTATCCAGGACAAATACCTCATTAAAAAAGTTCTAGCGCCCTCGTACGACGTTAATGAGCTTCTCGATTTGAATATGTTTCTGATGAGTTTTCTTTAAATTACGTCATCTTGTTAATACATAATGGTGGAATTCGACGAACGAGTGGGTGAAGTGCTCGGCATATTTATTTTTTTAAATATAAATACCTTTTTCTTTCGGCCGGTCTTCAAGAGTCCGGGAAAAAAAAGGAAAATAAGCCGGCTATACTCTCCCAAGTAAATTAAAAATTCAACAAATTTTGACCCTTATTGCCGGGGCGTAAAGTTTACCCCGAGTGAAATTTTTCGTTTCGGTAAGTTGAAATAAGTTTAAGCAATCTCACGGATAACGAGGGAGATCATGAAACTTCTGTCATCTTTGGAATTGTATTGCGTCGAATCAAGCGGGCGGTAGCGGCGAGATGAGTGTCGTTCAAATATTGTTCAAACACTTGACTATCTGTACATATTTGGGCCTTTGACAACACCGCGCCGGTACGATACGCCTCGAACTTTTGTAAAAAGGATCTGTTAATCTCAAGATAATTTCTTGACTCTTTTATACAACTAAGGATCAATATGTCCCTATTATATTAAAAAAAAACTAATCTTTAACTCTTAAAAGTCAAGGATCCTCATCATCAGCTCGGCTAATGACTCAAACGCAAATACCTGAATAGTTTCAGAAAAAAACATGAAACACAAAGGACGCGCTTATAAAATTTAAGGGTTTTCCTCGATTTTCCTGGGATCCCATCATCAGATCCTGACTTTGGTGGCAGTGAGGCCAATCGGGAAGTACCCGAACCCTCTCAAACAAAAAAATATTTTTTGCCAAGTCGATTAAAAATTGACAGAGTTATGAGATAACAAACATATGTTTTTTTACAAGCTTTTATTATTGCATTGCCACGCGATATACATATGCATGAAAATTTTCAGCTCAATCGGAAATCGGGAAGTGGGTCTAATTTAGCTTGCAAGATTTCATTATAAACACGGGACAGGTGAAAGTAAATAAAAGCTTGTAAAAAGAACGTGCAATCGAATCGATACCCCCTCCTTTTTGTGAAGTCGGTTAAAAATAAGATTTAAATTTATAAATTAACTCCTATATTTATTACGAAATGGGCTTTCAGGTCCAATATTAATAGTGATGGTTCCAATTCAATAATCGATGAAAATATATGCTGATTGGAAAAATATATCACGTTTTTGTCGGCTCCATAAAACAAGCGCAGGCTATAAAGGTAAAATTTCACGAATCATATTTATGAACATGTCAAGCTATTAACGCTTTAAAAGGCTTTCCACAACTACGCAGGACTCGTGTATAATATATTTCATAATTTTACATCGCTCGGGCTTAATGTGCCTGGATAAATATGTTGTAGCCTTTATAAATTATTTTAACAACCTTTCGTGAACGTTAATCCTTTTTTACTTACAATCAAAAAATAGGATTTCCTGCCGGCACACGTGTTACCTCCTCCTTACAATCGGGATGATGACTGAATTCAAATTTTCACATCTCGACATAAAATATTAAAATAGCGTAGAAAAAGATGCAATCATGTGAAATTAGAATTAAAATCGGCATAGAAATACATAAGATACAAGCATTTTAAGCTGTTCATTTTGAAGCAATTAGACAGAGAGATCCGACATCAACCGTGACGTCATCGTTGAGTACGGCCATATAAACTCCATGTAAAATGCCGTTTTGCTAGAAAGAGATGGAGAAAAATCTTTAATACCTTATATCTTGGTTGTTTTTATAGTAATTCGAAAACCGATTTTTTCTTTCTGTTTATTATATGAATGAGCTTCTATTAAAGCAAAAATATTTTTTAGTCATCTAGCCAATTCTGGGTCCATTAAAAGAGGCGTGAAGAAGCACCTTGCAAGTCGGCAAGGTGAGAGTGGCTAGTGCAGCGGGTATTCTCTCCCCTGCACTAGTTATCTACGCACTTGGAATCCACTTCCACTTACCATCAGGTGGAATGAAGTTATTTACTAGGCCCACTATAAAAAAAAAACACGAACCTGCTAAACTATGCTACATGAAATATTCCTTCCATTTGATGCGTCTCTGTCTGTAAGTCGACTGTAAAAAGGAGAAATTGGTCCCTGCAGGCCAATTATGGATCTTTCATCGTATGACATGGTATAATTTTGAGAAAAAGAAGTCATGAAATTCTGCATTTCGTATTACCGATCTCCAATGATATCATCACTATGTCATAATTTCAATAATATCATCATTAAATAATGAACAAATGATCAAAAATCTGACCGGAAATCGTATTTTTCGTTTCGCACTTTTATATCATATGATATCATTTGCAAAACCATGAGATCGGTAATAGGCCCTCTGGTCCCAAAATTTGCTTGAGACCACTCGGTTGAAGTTATGATTATAATAACGTGGTTATTATGTTCGAACGATATTTGAAAATTAATTATGCACATACGCATTAGAAACTGTATGTATAAAAATAGTAAATTGCTATGAAAAATATAAGGTATTCTACCTATGTATCATTTTATAGAAGGCTTAAAAATCTTTCATTAATTCACTCATACTGACTTAACACGAAAGTTTAAGAAGTAGTTCTAACAGATCAATATCAAAACTTAACACGCAGGTTCATATTGACCAGGCATCATCAATTAATGGGTTTTAGTAAGCAAAGCTACATAAAAGTATAGAGTATAGGATTTTTTAAGTGATAAGTATAAAAATGTATCTGTAGATAAGTTTCAACGTTTTGAGTATACTTGCAGTTTTCATTTGTATGGAATCTTTCTTTTTTCCTAATTAACGCTGTCACTACACGTGTATAGTTAAGCACGGCAGGGCGTCATCTCGTCTGTCCTTAGGCGACAAAGCGATGCCGGGTCAAAGGGCAGGGCGGAGGGCGGGTGCATTGTTAACCCCCGAGTCGCACTCAAGGGCTTTTGATGACAACACTTGTTCCATACTAAGCTCGGGAGATATGCGCTGTTCTGAATTATCATCCGGTTCAGTCGTAAAAAATTTCTTTTACAATCATTTTTAAAATATCTTAAAATGTTCCTCGTTTCGTTTTACACTGATTGGAGGTTGTTTTATTTTTTTCCAATTTTCATAGAAAAAGAATACTGTTGGGTGTTTAGTGATGTGTTGCAGTCATGGGCATATAAGGATAGTTCTTTTTATTGAATTATTTATTAAAAATTTATTGTACATTAAAAATAATGTACAAATAATAATTAACTTTATGTCTCTATCTACCAGTTAGCCACTGGATGAACAGAGTTCATAGCAAAGCTCACAGAATAATAATTGATAGATATTGCGAATGGACTGTATGATGGAAATTTATCGTGGAAACACGAAATTTTAAATTTTAATAATGTATTATACAACCAAGTTATCAAACTCCAAGATAAACTTCGATTCGTACCAAACAACGGCAACTAGGTAACCGGAGGAAATAAAGGTATAATAATATACTTAAAACCTGATTTTCATAGACCCAGTCGCCAACAATCTATATTATTGAATTTTATTTATTATTTGATATATTATGTTCTGAATTTATTATTTTTACCATATAATATACAAATATCGTATTGTTACAAAATATAATATAATTTATAAATAACGTAGCCTGTGTTTTTGTCAAAAGAGAAGTTTGTATTACATTCTGTGTGGATGATTTACAAATCATCGTTTTCTAACAAAATATATGAGTTAGATGATGATTGAAGATACGCAAATATCTTATCGCAATAAAATTAAAGTGTGTTATTCTAAAATAATCACAATTTAAGAATCGATCTGAAAATATATAATATATAAAATTAAAAAATTACCTTAAGTGTTATTATCCTGTACTGGTATGGTTATGTACAACAATTTATAATACGAGTGAGCCTCTTTGAAGCGATGTAAGTGAATTGATAAAAGATGCATACGGAGAGACGGGAATAGTCAACAATGTGACTGTTGTGTAACAATATTTAAGGCTTGTTTTCTTCAACTTGCCACAAGTTTCATATAACTCCACTGAAACTTGCACCCCGCTCGCGCGGCAGACAACAAACTGAATATTGAAGTTTGCGGGGTGAATATGGTTTTGTTTTTCGACTTGACGCAGGCACCTATTAGTTTGCAATATGCTAGTGAGCTTTTGTCTATAGTTTTAGCATGTTTCGGCAGACTTAAAATCTTCCAAGCAAAAGGCTTTTGCTTGGAAGATATTAAGTTATTTTTACACATAAAAATAAACGTCCATAGTATGACATACAAATATCGATAATTTCAAAACTGAGTTACTCCAAGAATTTCGAATATTGGATTTAGATGCCAGTTAATGCAGAGCGAGATCGATATCTGCCAATACCTCCTAAGTCCTAAAATTTACATTTAATTAAGTATGAATTGCAAAACTACCTACTTCCTCGCATCTATAAATATTCATTTAGAAATGTGCGTATCTTTTAGTTTTGTCAGCGCCGCGGAGAGCCAGTAGCGCCGGGAGGAAGCGTGTGGTCTACATATTTCAACTTCCTCCTGTAAAATTTGCTTAAGAGGACATACGCAGTTGAAACATTTAACTGACGTTATATTATAAGAAAAACAAGATATCGCTATTTGGCTACAGTCTTCGTGTGGAATTACATCCCACACGAAGACTGTAAAACGTGTATTTTAAACATACAGCAACATATTATGTACCTAACTAACCTAAAATTGTTATTTTTATGCATTTGGAAAATTTAAATTACTGTGATCCTAATAAATAATGAGACTTAATAAAATAAGATTTGATATAAAGTGACTTAATTTTATAACATAATTCGATTGTCCATTATGAGAAGTATGCACACAAATACACAAGGAAATGTAAGAAAAATTGCGTGAAGTGTAAATAAATATTGTCAGAATTCACAGATTGACGTTCAGTTATTCAGTTTAGTGTTCTTAAGTTCGTTTTAAGTCCGTAAAATGATGTTTTTTCATTATACTCCGAGGTGGGCAAATACGTACTATTAAGGAAATAAAACGACTACTAAAATGTTATGACGATTCTAGGTAATTAAAATAAAACATATATTCA
This sequence comes from Schoenobius gigantellus, assembly GCA_963935595.1. Taxonomy (NCBI): domain Eukaryota; kingdom Metazoa; phylum Arthropoda; class Insecta; order Lepidoptera; family Crambidae; genus Schoenobius; species Schoenobius gigantellus. The sequence goes on along the minus strand of OZ012553.1, from coordinate 20,926,751 downwards.
TAATTTCAATAACAAATAACTTGTAAATCGACGCTTTTGGCCCAATAAAACGGACGTCAAAACTGTATTCTGTGAGGTTTCCTGAAGACGAGATAAAGTTGAGAGTTCCGATACACCTTCGCTCTCAAAGAGTACGCGTCTTTACCTAGAGGTCTGCAACCTCTAAAGGGTGAACTGAGTTACATTCAGAAAGTGCTATTTTTCACTTTATCAAAGGAAGGTGCCCTTCCTTCCTGCGTTCAATGAAAGGACCGAAAAGGGAGCACGACATAAAACACTTTTTTCGCGGGCCGAATTGATAAGTTGATGAAAACATCTCATTAAATAATTCGCGTGTGTTGTTGTAAATATATATTTTTTTATTTTTCGATATTGATATTGAATAATGTGAAAAATGAATAAATCCATAAAGAAAAAATTTCGTCTCGGGCGGGGATCGAACCCGCCTAGACCTCTCGGCCATCGAGCTCTTAGCTATCACTTTTGAACTTTGTCAAGCCAAAGTGGTCTTTATTCACTGTTAATAACAACGTTTCATTCCCCGCCCCAGACATTATTTTTTCATTATTGTTTTATTTATTTTTCTATTTACATTGCATTTTTAATGAAAATGCAAAGTTCTGTATAGAATAATTAAAAAGCGTTTATGTCGTAGATAATTAAAGTACATCAAAATCTTGGTATTATATTGCATAGGTGTAACTCGATTTGAAATCATATTCGCTCCCTAGAGATAGCAAGTAAAGCATTTCCGTCGATTCCAATTATCGAATAATTACATATAAAATATAGTATTTTACACATGCAATGGATATAGTACATATTTCAATGCATGCCATTAATACATATTAAGAAAGCCTTTCAGCGCTGCATTTACCAATAAATAATTTATTGCGAAATGCAGCGCTAAAAGGTTTTTAATTCTCATTTAATGCTTTCAACATACATTCTTCTACAACTATTTTTTTTTGTATTTGCAGAATTGATATGAACAGGCTTATTATTATTTATTACACTATGAGATATTATTATAGACTTTGGTATACAGTTTGGTACACAGAGAGAAAGAGGCAAATATGATAATATACATAAAAATCATTTACTTGCGAAAATAAATCCTGTTTTGATTTTTAACTGTAATTAATCAGAAAAACAATATAAAAATTAATAGAAAATTGATGTAGGTAACGTTTTATTTTGTTCATAAAATGAAATATGTAGGTAGATAGTTATAAATGTCCCGACGAACATTTCAGATTTGGACACACTAATTTCGTCGACTCGCAGCAGAGTTAAATCCAACCGCAAATCTCTTGTCAAACTGTATCCTACTTTCTTGAGACCGGTTTCAATTCAAAGTTAGTCGGACTAGCTAAAGTAGTATATTCCTGGGCGGCAAGACGTCGAATGCCCGACCGACAGACGGCTCTTGGCTGTGGGTGAAATTAATCCATGCTCGCTCTCAATACGGCAAGTAATCTATTAATGCTGACAGAAAACTATTCGGAGTTCAATAATTCTCATGTGTTGAATGTATGCACTTCACTTTAAAAAAAAATCTTCGTTTATTTAATCTCATATCAGCCCTAAATTAGAAAGAATAAATAAACATATATACGGCCACACAAAAAGAAAAGAAAAGAATAATTAACAAAAAATTGCAGGTAAGCCAAAAAAGGCCATAGTTCAGCTAATGTTTTTGTGTCTCCGACACAAAAACGCTGATTTTCAGGCAGTTTAATTGAAATAGTACCTAATAACTACGAGTAATATGTAGAGTAAAAAAAACTATACAGTCTGGCTTTCCTACCCATATTTGTTGTACCTATTGTATTATAATGTATTAAATATTCAATTTTCCAATTAGTACTGAAGATTTTGAAAATGTTCTTATTAACAATATATAAATAAAAAATAAATTGGTTACCTACAGCTCTGATATGAATGAATGATAAAGTTCCTTTGAATAAAGTTATGCTACAATTGTTCATGAGATGAACTTGCGGGCATATTTTGTGCAGGCGCTTCTTAATGAAATACGTATAAACGCCATATTGTATGTACACGTACCAAATTCATATTTCATAAAGAATTTTGAACTGAATTCGAATTCTGAATTTACTTTGAGTAGGTTGTTATCAAAATCAAAAAATTTAAATCAAAATTGTTTATTTACTTCTTGTACAGTAAGCTCCCATTCAAGCTATACATTTACACTAGGAAAACCGCCACTATTACGAGCGACATAAGAACGGTCCAAAGGTCAAACAGTAAAGCTTGATAAGGAGCTTACTATACATATGATTAGAAATTAAGCACTCTGGACTTCACACTAGGATTCCCTGTGTCGTGAAGACCAGTCTTCCCATTTATGTTACATACATATGCATACGAAAAAGCGTTTGCGTGTGTGGTGTGTGTGTGAGTGTGTGTGGTGTGTGTGTTGTGTGGTGTGTGTGTGTGTTAGTGTGTGTATGTGTGTGTGTTTGTGTGTATTTGTGTGTGATGTGTGTGCGTCGTGTGTTATGTAGGTATATTTTTATCTGGAAATGTCTGTTTTATATTATATCTTTCTCCTTTATTGTTAACATTACAAATAAGTACAGCACGAGTTGAATTTATACATAAAAGTAGTCTAGTAAATGTTAATTCTAATTTAAATTGATTTATTTCTGTATTTGTAGAAGGCTTTCCGTTTTATTATAGCTCAGATCTTTTAACCATTTATATACAGTCAGTTTGCAGCCTGCTCGAGTTAAGTCTATAATGTCTTTGGAAGTGTTATATATTTTAGTGTAAAGATGGGGACTTGAAAGGGATGAATTGACTTGACCTGTGTGCAAAAGCTATTCCAGTTCTAAGTTTGTCCCACTTAAGTTAAGTTATGTTAATCAGTTTCTTAATAAAACTTTAAGCCATGTTAAATGTAGCGTTAGAATTATGTGGTTTGAGATGAGAATACGAGAGACGCAAAATTATATTTTAACCACCAACTGCCGTATATTTTTTAAAAGTCCATATGCTCATTAATTTTCGCAGCCATTCCGCAGATAAGTTGTTGGTGGCTCTAATAAATTACTCGCGCGCGAGTGGAAGGGAAGGAGTGACTGTCATCAAGTATTTAGGCAATTACCCGCCTCTCGTCGGTTCTAATCAGCTAGTGCTTCGAGGCCGGGTGCTTTTCCTAATTTTCGCGACACCCTTATTAAGCAGGCGCGAGTTATTGCCCGCACCCGAGGGATCACGGGTCGGTTACCATGGCGACGACGGGGCCGTGTGTGCGTAAACACGCAATTTTCCGCTCGAGAGTGGGTGTGACTTGTAGTCTGCGGTTTCTGGAACTTGTGGATTCTTATCTATCGGTTTTTCGTGTATAGTTGGCTTTGCAGCTGTTGACTCATTAACAGCGTTGATCGTTGCTTCGGTAACAATATTTCAGTCAGTGCTGTTCTGTTGTTTTATAAACTTTTTTCTTTTTTTAGGATCTTATGTTTTTTTTTCAGATATACAGGTAACGATTTCTTAATTAAAGTTATTATACTTATAACGTAGGTACTTTTTCTTCAAAGATGATGTGCTACTTAAGGTATTGCCACTCATTGACTAACTGACAGTAACAATTCCTGTTAAAAGGTGACTAATATTTATATATTACATAATATTTCGTGTGTGTAGCGAAATATAATCGTTAAAAGCTCGTAAAGTGATTCGAAGGAAGGAAAAGACACAAACGCAATCTGTAAGAACGGTGTAATAAAAGCTCTTAAATGCAAGATTGTTGTATTCAATAATTTATCTTTATAAAGATCACAGAGAGCTACAATAACAAACTTAGACATACATAGCTTAAACATTTGATTCTGATTAAATCCATACTTTCATACTAATATTATAAATGTAAAAGTAACTCTGTCTGTCTGTCTGTCGCGCTTTCACGCCAAAACTACTGACCCGACTTAAATAAAATTTGGTACACAGATAGTCTAGAGCCTGTGAAAGGACATAGTCTAGAGCCTGAAAAAGGACATAGGCTACTTTTTAATGCGAAAAAAGGGTTGTAAGGGGTTGAAAGGGGGGATGAAAGTTTGTATTGTCATTTTTAAAGCTAGAAACTTGAAACTTATGTTTTAGGCTGTTGATTAGATATAAATAAATATGACATTCAAAGTTTGTAGAAATTTAACCCTAGGGAGAATAGGTGATGAAAGTTTGTATGAAAATATGAACAGATTTTAATGCTTATTTTACGGGTATATTAAGCTCAATCTTGAATGACATACAGTTTTTGTTACATCGAAATCTGATGTTAAATTAGCGACTTGCTGATAATAACCGGACGAAGTTGCGGGCAACAGCTAGTAATAACATAAATTGTAGAGTAGAGTATATATACAGACAACGTGGGCAACTAATTATGATTTTTTTTTCACACCGTAAAAGAATTTTTTCTTGCTACTTACGTAGGTGCTAATATCGATTAGCAACTTAAGTTATTGTGTGACTTTATAAAATTAAATATTACTTTGAGCTTTTTAGCCAGAATTGCGATAGTTTTTGACATTATACAAAATATTTGTATGTATGTACAGTTGTTAGAGAAAAACTTTAGACTTTCACATTTCGAGTTTGTTAAATGTAAGGTTATAAATTAGGGCTAAACTAAAAGTTTGACATGAAAATCGCAGTAGGACGGAGTATTTGGTCAATACCCTATCAAGGCGAAACCTACCCATGTTAACATAGTCATGTATAAGTTATGTATGACGTTATTAAAAATTCTAAATTGTAAAATGAATTTTGAAATGCCCCATACAAATAGTTGGTTCTGTGAAAAAGTGTACCTATGGGGAATTAGAATTTACAGTTTCTTGGTTTTTTAATGACGCCATATCTTTTATGCGACTAGATCAACGGCTTGATAGGGTTTCATCAAACTTTGTATAAAATAAAGGAAAGTATCAAAACGTTTGTTCCGCGTAGCGGTGAGTCGGGCAATGGGGCGCTCCAGGGAATCGGCGATGTATCGTAAATGTTGAGACGAGCACTTTTGTGTCTCCGACGTGTTTGCGAATAATATGTGTTGCCGATGCCCTGGGACGCGTGGCTCTCCTGATAAACTCATTTCAGAAACTCCGCCCAATAATCACGGCTTGGATTTGTGTTATTGGCATCTCCCTAACTATCTTAACTTGTATTATAAGCGTGTTAGTGGTTGTTTATTTGTTTGACTTTCATTGTCGGCTGGTTAAGACTGACGCGTCGGCATCGGTTTGATTTTTGACGTATACAACGTGTTGCAAAATAGCCCGTTAAAAATACATATAATAATAAATTATAAAAGACAAAAAATTTGTCAACCCTAGTAAGCTGTCATGTCAGAGAACCGGAGCACCGCACCTGTCAGTCTGCGTAGTTTACTCTTTATTTACTGAAATAGGGTTTACCATCAATGAAAAAAAAAATTGTCATTGTTAATGTCAATGTTAATATTGTAAATTGACTTTATAAGGGATCAAATCATTTACCCTGCAATTTTGGCTTTACCGGTATTTTCAAAACACCGTGTTTATTGTTTTCTGGTCGGTTATATTACGTGACAATGTGTAATTAGGGTTCCGTACATAAAAAAATATGGAACGTTTATAGCATCACTTCTTTGTCCGTCTGTTCGTCTACCTGTCAAGCAACACCCTTTTCATCGGATTTGAGTTTACGGTCCCTTTCAGCTGTGAAAGAATCATACTTGTAACTTAACGCAATCAAAAGATATGACTGTTTATCATCATCATCATTTCAGCCAAGAGACGCCCACTGTTCGACATAGGCCTATCCCAAGGATCCTGCGACTTTCACCAGATCGGCGGTTCACCTTATGGGGGGCCTCCCAACACTGCGTCTCCCGGTACGCGGCCGCCACTCTAGGACCTTTCCGCCCCAACGGCCGTCAGTCTTACGAGCGATGTGTCCTGCCCACTGCCACTTAAGGTTTGCAATTCTTTTGGATATGTCGGTAACTCTAATTCTTCTACGGATCTCATCATTTCTCATGTGATCACGTAGAGAAACCCCGAGCATAGCCTCTCCATTGCCCTTTGAGTGACTTTGAGCCTTCTTATGAGATCCATTGTAAGCGGCCACGTCTCAGTTCCGTATGTCGTCACTGGCAACACGCACGAATTGAAGACTTTCGTCTTGAGACACTGCGGTAGATGGCCCGAGAATATGCTGCGTAGCTTCCCGAACGCTGCCCATCCGAGTTGGATTCTTCGATTTATGTCTTTGTGGAAGTTGGACTTACCGAGCTGGACTATTTGCCCCAGGTAAACATATTCGTCAACAACTTCCAACGTAGAGCCTCCAACATTCACAGGAGTGGGTACTACACGGGAATTCGACATTATTTTAGTCTTGTCCATGTTCATTTTAAGACCCACTTGTTGGGAAACTCTACAGAGGTCTTCGAGCATTGTGTCTAGATCCTCCACGGTCTCAGGCAAGGCCTTCACGGCAGGGTCATTAGACGTTCATCGCTTAATTAATCGCCCAATTTAAGTACTAGTTTATTTTTTTTACACTATAGTTTTAGGTAATTGTCATTGTTTTAATTTTTTTAAATCTGTTTGTCATTAGAAGAATAAATTAGAAATATATTATTTAAAAAAAAAACTATTTTTGTCACAATGCTAATTTGTTTGTCAATACTTTTTACTACCCACTGTTCCAGAATTCTTTAATTCGGCATGTGACCCAAGCACACAGAGCACACACAAACTGTATCGGATGTGCGGTAATTAAAAGTGAGCGAGGGGGGGTGTCTGCCTTCTCCGCACCCATTAAAACAACAGTCCTAAGCAAACATTAATGTGTGGTCACCAAAGATAAGTTTTGCCGGGATTTGCTTTGACTAAGTGTATTAGTTCGCGAGAGTTCAGTGTTGAATAATAATAATGTTCAGGGCGGTATATCGGTGACGATATTTTAGTAAATACATCGAAGGATACATCGAAGGATAAGCAAACTGGTATTTTTGAATGGGATAGAAAACAGACCTCGCGAACTATTTTCTGTGACAGGGCGAATCTCAAGGTATTTGTTGACTATCCATTGCGCGGCAGCTCCGTAGCATGACTACCAAAACAGGATATGATAAAGTGGTGTCGCTAGGAATTGTCGAAATACGATAAAAAGGTATTGTATTTTGTCAATTCACCGCGTTAGGCTTTATAGTGCACGAGCGTGTGCGCAAATGTTATCTTGGCTTATTGTGGACAATTTCACCGACCCTGGCTTAGCTTAGGGTACTCTTAGGTGGCATTCTGTCACATTCTTTTCATTTAGACAAAAAGTGACAGCATATACGCCTTAGGAGTTTCCCAAGCTAAGATAAGGTTGGTAAAATTGGGCATTAAACTATCATTCTGATTATATTGAGGTGACCCAGAAAATTCCGGAGCAAGTCTCTGTACCAGGGTCGCCTGTTTCGGTATCTCCGTCTTACTTATTTCTGCCACAAAATAGCAGTGCTTGCATTGCTGTGTTCCGGTTTGAAGGGTAAGATATGGCAGTGAAATTACTGGGTACCGTGACTTTACATCTTATGTCACAACTTGGCAACGTACACTGTGGTTCTTGTGGGGATTGCAGATTTGTTGCGAATCTCACAGGAGCCACATGTACTATAGGTGACTGTTACCACTTACCATCAGGTGGGCAGTATACTTGTTTGCCAACTTAGTTGTATAAAAAAATATTTGTATTACCAACATTACCAGCAACATAGTCGCGGAAACAAGATCTTTTATTTATCCTTGTTCTGACAATCATTAACAAAAAAACAGCGTGATTTGTGAAGCTGCTCTTATATAATACGCTTTATATAAATTTATTATATTATTATTATTTTCTCTAAATAGATTCTATTCTCGACTCTGAACAAACTATATTAAGGTTTTTCGCAATTGAATTAACACTTTGTATAGATATTAATACTTTACAAACTAACATACCTATACAATATTATATGTATACTAGTTCAAGTTGTAACCCCAGATACGTAACTTGTAATGAAACCCTGTTTATCCAGTAAACGCGATTAGGATGAGCATCGCGACGCGCATTCCACTGAATTTCCGAGATATCAATATTTGGTACGATTGTGTCACGCATTGAAACTATTTATTTCCTGTGACTTAGGTATGTGTAGTTGATGTTCCGACGCAAGTGTTTGCGGGATTTTCTGATTAAATATTCTGTGGCGTGCGAAACTCAAATCCTAGCAGGACCAACATTACTTTGAAGTTTCTTAGATATCGAAGGGCTTTCGTGTCTAAAAGTTTTCTAAAGTCTGCACATAGTAGAGACACGGTAATAATATATTATTACCGTGGTAGAGAGAAAGTCTTGCAGAATAATGTAAGAGAAATCGCCAACACTACTGTTGTTTTATCGCCTCATTTTAATGTATGGCACAGTTTTGTTTGAACAGTGTAAAGTCACATGTTTATGTCGACCAAGTAAAAAAATATTTTGTAAAAGTTTCGCGCTGTCTTATTATTATTTACAATAGTGCGCGTTTATTTGTTGCTTGTAGTTGCATACTGCAGTATGTGAATATAATAAATTCATATCTAAATTGAATACAGGTAGCATCATCGTACGATGTCGAATCATCTACGTAATGTGTAACAAAACTGGTATAGGGCACTGCTTCTCCAAATTATAGCAAATAAGTGGGTCAAATACACGCAAGCACCGCGAGTCTCCCGTCTGCACCACTCTATGTCCAGGTGATAGAGTTGAGTTTTCAATGAAAACGTGAAGCTCGATGTCGTCTCCCGACTACACCTGTAACGTAATTTATTATTCGCGCCTTGTTAACGCCCGGAGTAATTTTACAACGAAACAATAAACGTTAGCGTCACGTCAAAGCGGAGTGCGCGACACAATTACACACATAACATTTGCGACAAGAACGAAATATGGACTGAGAAATATCGAGTTATAGACGGTAGCAGACGGCGAACGGAATTTAGTAAAATTCTGGATGATTTTAAAGTCGTTAACAAAATCGACTCAATATAAGCTTAATATGTTCGTGTTTAGAGGAGACCTCAAACACATTACTTACCTATACATAAAATGAAACATCGTTTATTGATAACCAAAAATATAAAAAAATTGATTAAGTCACTGTTGTATTTTTCATTGTGATATTTCTAAAGCTTCGGGTGAAAAAGCAGACATACCACCACCTCCACCTTACTGACGGATATAGGAAGTATATAAATGCCTACCTAGAGATGTTATTTGCGCACTGTCGACCTAAAACCCTAAATTGGCAGTACAAGCGTACCTGACAAGTACCACAAAAGAAATACTTCTGTTGTGTATGTATGTACTGAGACTGACAAGCTCTAGCGTAGCGATATCACTCACGCGCAGGAAAATTAGCATTACTCGTACGTTGCTTCGCTGTGATCTTCTGTAACATGTAAGTCGTCGGGATGTTTATGACAGCCATAAAATAAACGGCAATGTGCTCTAATACCTCTCTTTTTTAATTTAAAATTCTCCATACCCATTATTTTATACAAGTTTTTAAAAGTTTTTAAATATCTTTTACTTGTTATTTAGGAACGGACAGTATTTATTACTATATTGTACCGTTTCACCCATGTAAAATTACGCGATCGGCAATCGTCTGCGGTGGGAAATCGGACGTTACCAGTAACATACTTGAACGTATAAAATTCAATTGAAACGCTTGTAAAGTAAGCTTCATTACTTCCGCTGGCGCATGGCGTCTATTTTTGAATATTCTCGCGAAAAACTCCGTGCGCTATGGCGGGCGGCGACCCCTTTATGTGGCAGTTCAAAGGCGCCGCGCCGCCCGGCCGCCGGCACATAAGGTGACCAATTAACAAGGTATTTTGTGGACATGTGTAATTTTAGGGGTGACCTGTTCTGTGTCGCAGTTAATTACCTAGCACTTGTGGTGTGGTTTGCGGGCACAGGGAAACTAATGACATCACCAATACAGATTGCTTACGATAAATAGTATTGTTGTCTGAATTAATATAACGACATCAATTCAGTTCTTTATTTTTCGATTTACCTAACTTAATGTTTTTTTTTTCATTTCTGGACAATTTTCGAATATTAAAAGATGTGTGTAAATAGAAATCAAGTGTAAGCTACTACTGATGTTTTATATGTAAACAAAAAAAAAACAATAAAATGCACGTATTGCAAAAACATTTATATCGCATCGCATAAAAGGTTGAATTTGATAGATATGTTTGTGCCAAAACTGACAAACTAAATGCACAAATCTGCCCAAATTATTGCCTAATAGAATATCTATATCTAGAGCATGTGATCGCAAAGCCGTATAGATGTCGCAAGTATAGAATCTGTCAAACATTTCAATCGAAACAATTCCGCGTGATATATGGTCACCTCAGCGATGGTGACGCAAAATGATTTGTGATTTATTCGCGACGCTTTTGATACATGAGCGAGATTTGTGCCGCAGGTGATTCAGCAGTGTGGGGCCCTCTGTCTAATAGAATTGAAATGTAAGGATCAAATGGCCTGTAACTGGAATTCTAGAGATTGTTTCAAACGGAGCTGTAATATATATGTCACGTTGAAGACAAGGAAAGTGTGTCTCTGTTTTAGAAACATGTAGGTACCTACCTAATGAAAATGAAAGCTTTACAAAGACAAAAAACCATTTTTGATGTATTTGCTTGTTAAAACTACAAACAAATTTATGAACATTGATATAGGTACCTAAATAATCAAATTACTTATGAAATAACATTAATAAAATAATATATTTAGCATATTAAACTAAGAGCTCAAATGCGTGCAAACAATGGAAGTATTGCTTCTTACGCTTTGATCAGTTCCGATTAAAATAGGTTATAAAATGAGTATGTCTCATTGAAATTATTAAAATGCATTGCTCCCGTTTCCCTTCTACAATCAAAGTTCTCACCAATCTTCCTTGTTAAAAATATCCCGGGGAATAATTTTGCAAGTAGGTCAATAAACGATGGAGATAGTTTCAGTAATAACATTTGTCGGCAAAATTCGCAGAGAGCGCCTCTAGAGTCGCGATAGGCCAGGGCTGCCATTAGTGATATATTTTTTGTACCAAATTAAAAGAGAATGTGCGCAAGTATGACATTATATTTCAGCATTGTAGCATTGATGCGCTCTGCCGACCGCGGTGCCCATAGTAATACAGACGAATCGCACTTCACTGTTTTCTGTTTCGTGCATTAAGGCGCATAGTGCTCCCAATGACCTTGCGTCGATCGTCCCGCACTGATTACATGGGAGTGAGTGAGTGAGAATGAGGGGAATATTTAAGCAAACCTTTACGCGTAAGATGAATTATTTCAATTAAAAATTAATTAAGGCGAATAAGAAAAATCTAAAAAGACCATCCCCTAGAATATTGTTCACTTTATTTATTGAAATCGAAAGTATATGATTTAACCTAATATTTACGACGCGATTAGGTTTAAACTTTTAAAATCGAGGCATGTTTGGGTCACATTTAAACCAAGTTTTAATTAATTTATCAAAAAATTAAAAAGACCATCCTCTTAAGAATGCGTTGAATAATAACATATCATTTTTAATAATTTTTTCATTCAATATTTATGAAAAGAACCGGTTTTTTCTGCAGTGATTTTTTTTATGATTGACCGTACTATGCGCCTTAAGACTGCGCTTCCGGCTTTACCCGCGTATAAGTCCCGAATTTCCGGTCCCGTGAAAATTAAGAATAAATGTACCCACTTACCAAGTCCGTCATTATCAAAAGCCGTCAAATAACTTTTGTATAATAGCAAACATTTTCACGAATTTTCACTTTTGTATACATTGAAACGAATATTTAAATTTTATATGGTACTTATCAACCCAAACTTACTATCAACCCAAAATTTTCATGTAAATCATAGACATAATGATGATACTATGATTAACATGAAAATTTTGGGTTGAATGACATTACGTGTAAACATATTTTAATAATGAGTTTTCGATATAGAATTGATTATTTATTGGTTATTTTGAAACGCCATGTATAAGATATTGCGACATTCAAAATACGAAATTGTAAAATTAATTTTCTAATTCCTCATACATTTTGTCTTCACAGACCCAACTATTTGTATGGGGGATTTCAAAATAAATTTTACAATTTTGTATTTTAAATGACTTCGTAACGTTTATATGTATATCGATCCTGAACATGTTCATAAAAGAGTTCACAGGGTTTTTGTTACACACTATTGTTGCTAAGCGCCGAAAATAAAGATATCCGCGTACACGCCTCATGTACAGTCAACAGCACATCAGGCTTCCCAAAAATGTCATTTATTTCAACCAACTTTAAACTTAAAGCCAAACAGTTTAAGGTTCAAACTCAATTAGATAAATTAGACAGTTTTGTGTAGCCTGAGTTGGGTACATACCCTTCCTCTGGTATATCTTATCCGCTTTTTCATCTCCTCTTCTCGTTACATCCCAAAACGTATTTATATTTGTTTGTTAACCTTATTTCCTTGTCCTTTGATTTTGTTGTGACGCCAACCCTAGATAAGCACAGCGGGCTGGAATCAATCCACTCACGTCAACTCCGTTGTCCAATCAAGTGACACGCGCCGTACACTGGGGATCAGCCGCGTGCGAGTCTGTAGGGCATACCTACCTACCACTTATTTTCATTTTCCCCAAATAATATCGCCACATAACCACGTTTGTTTTTATAGCTTTTGTCATTTATAATGTTAAGAATAATTAAAGATCCCTGGCTTTTTAAAAGTAGCGCAAAAGCTTTATACTAGAATTTCACTCAAATTATACGGACCTTATTTGAGTATGATTCCTTCATTAATAACACTGCTTCAGGTATGTACAGTCGATATAAAGGAGAAAATCTCTTAAGCTTTCCAATATAAAAGCTTTATCAATCAAACTTTTATCATTATTTTTGTCGCATAAATTATTTTTTTCTTTTCAGGTAATTGTCTTTACTGTCTAGCAGTTTTGGCTGAGCGTTCCTCATTTCTCTAAGCAGTAAGTAAGCTATTAGAGGTGTATTAAAGTTTCTGTTAAAATAAGGTAAGTACATACTTACTACACAACTTCTAGACTGTTAACCTTGCTTACTTCCCTGACTTTTGTTTCCGCAAATGTAGTCCTATGGATGCCGGGAAGAAATCGTTGCAATAAAACCGCCCATTGTGGCATAATTGTATATTATTTTACTAACGAAGTGTAATTTAAATTATTTATCTATCTATCTAACACAGAAACAAAAACTTAACAACATTTTGGCAGTAGTAGTACACTGTGAAGTTTAATTATATTGCCTCAACAGCATAAGTGTAATCTTATTTTATAACTCTTCTTAGTCCAATGGGAGATATATAACTGGCAAAGGACCTGAGTGGTATAGTGATATTGTAACTACGCCGTTAACTTAACAAATTGTTAGTAATATCTGTAGTACTGTAATCTAATTTGGTGTTTATCATGTACAACCACCATCACGGCTCCCATGGGTCTGTGGTCCTGCTGCTATAAAGAATGTTTACTAGTGGATCTAAGAGTAACAATTTTTTTATTACTTTGTACTCAATCGCAATTAGAGGTAAATTGTACAAACAATTTGGTTATTGATATGTTTTATAATTCACAGGTAAATATTGGAAATACGATATTGATTTTACATACATACATTTTTTGAAATTAAGTTAGGATAATAAGTAAAAAGTTCTATGTTAGTGGATTTTTTATTTACAATACTTACATCATGTTGTATTACTAACAATTTTCATCTGGTTAAAGGAACACAAAGACTCTACAAATGTCCGTATCTGAAAATATAACTTTTTTATTATTACAAGACGCCACAAAGCGAGGGGCCTCTAAGCAACCGACCCTACAAATAATGATCTTCCTTATACCTCAGAATAATAAATTTCACATACAAGAAAGACTTATAGTTCAACGGCCGTATTACGATGCTTTATTCGGCTGTGAATTACTGCTGTGCTCGACATGAGATTTTAGCGATGTTTTCGCAAGAATCGACACCGTCAAATCATTGTCAGCCTCTGTAGAAGCCTAATAATTGGATATACAGGTGATACCCTATAGTAACATTCGAGATATTTCGGAATCGCTTTTAATATAACAGTAACTGATCAATTTTCCTACCATCCATTTCTTGTTTTATACCTAAGGTGAATGCAAAAATTATTATTGTGTGAAAGATTTTTTTTCTACATAAAATTTTACCTCTACAGACAGACTCGTAGTCCTTGCCTTTTTCATTCATAAAAAAATCTTTTTGCTCTATTCCCATAATTCTTATATTTCTATTAAGACACAATTACTCTTCACAATTATTATAAATTTAGATAAAATAGATACTACCTATTTATTTTATATTGTACAAAGCTCGATTTTTTTATTCCTTAATATATTATGTATTTGTTTTTTAAAAGGTTCTAGGTTGTAAGTTAAGTACCCTTTACCGACGACGTGCAAGTATATAAAAAGAGGGATTACAACGTATAGAAAAGTAGGTTTCGATTGTGTCGTAAGGAGAATTTTTTTTATCTATTTATTGAGTCTTTGTGTACAATTCGTGTACAGAGGCGGACTAATGCTAAAGGCATTATCTACCAGTCAACCTCTCATTCAATAAAATTCTCATTTTTGCCAACCTAGCTATGGAAAAGAGCAATAAATAACTAGTATTTTCAATTAATTATCTATTATGTGATGAAAAATTTATTATAACAATAATGAATTTTTCATTAAGCAAAGTAGTTTGCTGAATTTTTTATGAAGAAATCAAAAAACGGTATTATTACACGGCCCAGAATGTGTAAAAGTTTATATTTATAAAGCTATCAATGAAGAATTTGAATTTAAAGCTGCTGAATCTGAGTTTATATAATCACAGATTATGTATAAACAAGTAACTATTTAGTAGGTATTTCAAATGTATTCTTTGTCAAAGTGTAAGCACAAAATAAACATAGCTCATTCAGCTAACGTCATTAACGTGTTAAAGGCTAAACGTCACTGATGTCGGAGTTACTTTGGTCTTCAGAATTCGATGTAGTCATTCCGCGTTCACGTTTAGCCGATCTAAGCAACATGTTTTCTTGTAAAATTGTTTTTTCGATATCAATTCCAGTGTTTTGTTATTCGCGGAAATACAATTATGGTTATTTTACCACCTACTCGTATTTTGATTATGGTTCGATTATCTATAAATATTGACCTACCAACAAATGGACAGTTGTTCGACGAAAAAGGGAAACATAATTGAAAAGAAAATTGTTGATAAATAGTTACAAGCAATATTAATCATTATGATACTAACGATACGATCCAATTATATATTTTTAGATATTCATATAACAGTGACATGTAAAGGATGTCGGATAACAGACCCATTCCTAGATTTAATACAAAATTAGACCCGACGTCCGTTTGCTTGTAAATTAACATATATCTATTAATAATAATCATAAACTCGTGGCATCAGAGTCACATGACAAAATTTTACTAATAATTTAATATCACTGACATAACACTAGACGAAACATTCTTCTTACCTTGTGCTGCGCTCAAACTAACATAATCTACTCGCCTCTCGTGAATCGATGCAGAATTTAGATGATTTACATGCCCGCACGAAGCTGGTATATTAAGTTAATTACTGGTAATTTGGAATTAATTCTCCACTCGACTCTATACAATATCAACTAGCGACGGCTCCGTTGCCGATATTCTGTCGATCCAGTGGGATTATCGTAAATCACCTTAATTGTGTGCTCGCGTAACGTACAGAGCGATCTGACTGAAATTTCGTGTTTCTTGGCTGAAGTGGATTCAGTCGTGCAGCGATAAATATAGCCTACTAGGTAATGGTGAGAAATGTTAAATTTATATAACAACTGTCACTGAAAAAAGATAAGAGTAGATTACCCAACAAGTGAAAAAAGGTGAATTCTTTTCGAGGCACTAAGTTGTATCCCGAGAGGAGCGAAAGATTCTAGAATAGAATCCTGAGTGGATCAAGGGATACAAGAGCCGAGATGATTTTTTTTCCACGTGTTAGGTAGATACCTACTGTACTTTTTATCATTGACTGCGAGAAAATAATTACTCTGTGATTATGAATCAAATTTTATTATGGGTAATACATAAAAGAATTAATTGTAAAATTTTTGAAACTTAGTTATTACTTTTTGTTTAGTACGTTTTTATAGCGAGAGTGTGCAACCTCTTTGCACGTTTTCCTTTTTTCTTACTATAATCCGTATATTCGCGCATGTTCCAAATTCAATTTTTTTATTCACTCAGTGAAACAAAGAGCGTTCTATTCACTGTTTTTGAAGAATCGCGAGCCCTTTGTCGAGTGTCAATGGTAAAAAGATACTTTAACATAATTAACCCTGTACCAGTTTCTGTGTCTGTAAGTATACTGGTGTACCCATTAACAATTAATGTAATCAGCAAATAGGGTTGAGGTCAGCTAGGGTATAAAAAATGTATCTATTTAGTCCGTATCAAGATTGTAAAAATAAGATCTGATACATTTTTTGCTTTGTCATAATAACAAGAAACTAATTAGATAAAGCAAAATATATGTTAAGGGGGGGTCTACTACGTAACATTTGAAGAAATCGTACTAAGGCGACATTCCATTAAATGTTTATTAGTTTTTAAAGACGGGTAAAAAAGAAAAACATATGGTGAACAAATTAATGCAGTAGTACCCACTCCTGTGAAGGCTGGAGGCTCTGTACTGCAAGTTGTTCGATATGTTTACCAGTCGGTCCAGCTCGGTAAGTCCAACTTCCAGAATGGGGCAAATCGACGAATCTAACTCGACTGCTGGGCATCGTTCGAGAAGCTACGCAGCATTTCCTTGGCACATCTACCGCAGTGTCCACAACACTGCGGTCCAAAATTCGTTCGTGTTGTTAGTGATGATGTACGGAACTGAAAAGAAGGCTCAGGATTTCTCAAAGGTGAAATATATGCTCGAGGTTTCTATGCGTGATCGCATCAGAAATGATGAGAACCGTATAAGAACTAAAATAAAAAGAATTGCAAATCTAAAGTGGCAGTGGGTAGACAGGACATATCGTTCGCTGAACTGACGGCTGTTGGGGCGGAAAGGTCCTGCAGTTGCGGCACTTGCTGCCGCGTACCGGGAGATTCAGCTTTGGTTGGCCCCCTACAAGATGGACTGACGATCTGGTGAAGGTCGCGGGAAGTCGCTGGATGCGGGAGGCACCGGACTGATCGGTTTGGAGATCCTTGAGGGAGGCCTATGTCCAACAGTGGAATTCTCTTGGCTATAGGGATGATAATGATGTGAACAAATATTTCTGGTTAATTTACTTGACGTACATAAAAGTCATCATCCCTATTTCTAGGTTTTAAAGCATCAAATCTAAAAACACTACCGATTAATTTCCTCAGGCAAGACTAATGCAGTCTTAAAATGTGTTTACGAGAAAGAAATATTTATGTTTTGAGTAGAGCCACGACATATTTATTTTAGTTTAACCTTCAAGTGAACTCGGTAATCAAAACACCGAATTAGTACTAAATGAAATCGACAACATTACGAATAATATTCGAAATAATAAACATTTAATTACCTACAAGACCGCAAACAACAAACAAGTGACCCATAAAGAAAATGTTGATTCAGTAATAAAAATTCATAGTTCATTACGCATGTGTAATGCGTAACAGAAAAGACACGGGGAGTGAAAACGTCAAGTGGCAAAAATCAAACAGTCTTATTATTACACGGAGCGAGCAAATTTTAGTCGACATTTTCGCTAAGGCATTTCGCCGCGAAAATGTTATTCCAATTGTGCGCCGAAATCCAAGCTTACCGTATAAAGTCCCGGCAGTCGAAATGTAGGAGCGCGCTGGATAAAACAATGTTGAGCGGAACTCAAACACACGGATTACCGGTATCCTACGATGTGAGAAGAAACCGGATTAAACTTCCATTAGGCCACAATAAATAACCACCAGCGCACGCACAAATACTTATGCACACTGCTCGCGCACCGAATGTGTTAATGATGGCCGCTTATTCGAATAAGGAACACGCCCTTATTCGAATAGGTGGCCATTTTTGAGTTCATCACTTATGAACGACTTGAAAGCTTTACAGATTGATTATTTTATGGATTTACCGAGTAACTACTATTTCACCTGAGTGCCACCACACTAATAAATTTTAAATTGCAATTGAAATAACCTAAGTCTAATCGTACTTGTAGTTCTATGAAGTTAATCTGAAATATTTGTGGGTTTGAAACATTGATTTACTACCAAACGTATAGTAAATCAATGGTTTGAAATGTTAACTTCCGTTCTTTAAGCTGTCGTTGATTAGCGAAAGGGATACTAGCTGTACTGTAAATAATTTTATATCAATTATAAATGAAATAATATTTTAAGAAAACCATAGAACTGTGGAGATTGAAAGCTCAGAATAACTAATCAACGAAGTATAAAAAATTTAGTGAAATGGTTTTGCTTTCGAAATACGCGTAAGTAACAGCTTCACTCTTAATTTTTTAATATTTTTTTTGTTTGCTTCGTAGTTTGTCACTAGAGTATTATTATAATTGTTAATGTGTGAGTTAAAATGTGTGATTAGTATAAAGTAAGACATTATATTAGTTTTTTTTTTCAAATTATTATTATTTTTTAATTAAGGTACACCAACAGTTTCTGCATACAAAATATTAATTAATAGTTTACAATTTGTAATGGTCTTATACAGTTGCCAATTACAGGTGAACCAACATTCTTAATGTAAGTGACAACGTAAGCTAAAAACATAACAAAAACAAATTCTTTGAATTGAGTGGTAACAAGTTTTATGAACATTAATAACATTATTGAAATTTTGCGAAACTAAATTTAATAAAAGACAAAATGAAATGAGATCAGAAACAAGCTTATTTACATCAAAATGAAATAAAAAAACTAATACTAGTGATAAATGAATATTTAACAGAGGTTGCAAGATATACCTACATACTCATATAAGAATCTCAAAGCTGTTCGCTCAAATAGTTATAATAATGTCATGTTTTAATACAAAAATTGTATTGATCACTATTAATGTATGTTTAAAATAATGTGTAATCAATTGGTATTTGTAAGCATATACAACGCCTATAAAAATCGTAATGTCTCTTATACGTTGGCGGTCACTCGCTCGACAAATTAAAAAAATGCGATGATACTTTGTACTGCAGAGGAGTCAAAAAAGAAGTCACTCAACCTCGCTTTATTAACCGAGATTGGTCGCTGTGTAACAAAAATAACATTTAATACGAGGAGCGTTGCCGTAAAATTTTATGTGGAAAATTCTGCGTTTCTCTATCCTGTTGCGCTTTGTTGCCGTTCGATATTGCCGGGGTGGAAATTGTTTGCACACCACAGTAAGGGCGGCGAACAGGGCGCGTCACTCCCGCCGGCCGCGGTCAGCGAGTGACAGGTCATATCCGGGAAACACGACCTGTCTATTCTATGAGTAATGCGTTAGGCGGGATAATATATTGATTTAATTTTTTATGGTTCTAAATCTTGTTTGGCACCGACGTAGTGTGAAAGGGTTTATGTTACTTATGGCAGTATTTTTATGTTTTTTTATTATAAAAGAAATAGACAAAAAAAAAACAAAGATAAATGTCCATCTTCATATAATGTTATGTTCATCATCTTGCAAATTTGAAACTCTATGGTCGCGCCACCAATAAGAGGTAAAGACGACACGAGTTAAGTAAATTTAAAAAGCGGCGTAGTTCAAAATTAAATTTTGGATAAAATCTCACCTTTATTTTGTATGCATGGTATTGATTCTATTCCCGATTCTGAACAAACTAAACGATTCTTGAAATGTTGATTTTTCTTTTCTTTTTTTTTGGCAAGTAATTTATTTTTCGCTTATGTGTTAACAAACTTTGCTTTAGGAACTTAGTTTACCAGGAGTTACTTCAATTTAATAATCTTTTAAATGTTTCATCATCTGAACTACAATGAACCCAGTGCTGGTACCGTGTACCATTCCCCACAGCCTAAGTTTAGGCTACCATCCCCGTTAGTTCAGTTCGGGTTGGCGCGAAACGATTAGTAAACGATTTTTAACGAGCTTATTTCAAGACAGTTCGTTTAACAATTTTGATTTTGAAACTTTAATTTCAGTTAGCTGAAATCTTTGAAAAATAATATGAAATCAAACAGCGCTTAGTTTGAACCAATAATATCAAAGTAATGAGTATACGTATTACTAAAATGAAACGATGTGTTTATTTGCAAAGAGCTTGATGATTTTTGGATTGTCATTTTTACCGTATTGCATAACAATAGTCCAAATAGGGAATGTTATATTATATTGTATCGAGCCTTGGCTATATTATAATTATTGAAGATCTTTATTGCTATTTGCAAATTTACTTCACAGAATTGTTTGTACATTTCCCATTCTAGCAGAATAAAAACAAGCTAATATTCTACACGTGTTATACACACACCAACGTCTAGCTAAGGAGAACCTACGCGAAATAATAGAAGTAAATATAGCTTTATTTGTCGGTCGATACCACGCCAAACGTAACAAGGCGCAATACATTCACAAGTTAACAAGAGACGAGCCGGACGATAAATTCCAGCTAGGTAGTAGCTAGCGGCGAGCGTCGCCCCCGCTGTTAACAGGAGAGGAATAAAATAACAGCGCGCGAACAAAAACAAAGACGCTGTAAACGATCCTTGAGAATTCGTGATTGCTTTATCAATAGATGGCCAGTTTGCGTCTTGTTTTCGACAGTGAAAAAGTTTGCGAACGGTGCGACAGACACGCTATTCGATTCTTTCCGCGACTCTGACAGTTGCGAAGTGGAGACTGTTTGATCATGCTGTTGATGTGATGTGCGAGTTATCGTACTACTTATAATGGATAGAAATTGTTTAAAAATGTTGATGCTTAATTTTTATTTGAGCCAACTTAGACCACAATTTTCTCTGTTGTAGAAATAGAAAAAAAGGACCGAAAGGAGACCAGCCAAAATGGTACCAGAGTTGTACAGCTACATATTATATACCATTATATTTGCTGTTTTTCAAGGATAATTTTGATATATGCCATGTAGTCGGAAACAGCAGGAAACATTTTTAATATCCATTTATGTCTTTTGTGAAAAGAAACTCTTTGGACGTTGCGTAAAACGAAACATATATTTATTTTTTAAAAACTCGTGTATTATGATGACCACTAAAACAAAAACTGACATCCACGTCATTTCTAAGCCTTTCCTAGATCCTAAAAATATTCTAAGCCATGATAAAAAGCATAAAATATGAGTATTTAATTTCTAAAATAATGGCTGTTTGAACAATACATTCCTTTGTCAATCTATTCTGGAGTGATTAAAAAAACTGTAGATATGTTACAGTATTTATTAGTAATCATAGTTTATTGCTTTCTAGTAAAATAATTAGGAAAATGGCTACACAATAACATTGCATGTGTTATCCACCATAAATATCAAGCTTATAGTCTCTAAATATAATACTGCCACAGCTGTTCGATAAAATAACCTCTAAAGTACTTTGTCTAAAGCGCCTATTTATAAATGAACCCCACTTATTAATGAAGTTAAATTAACGCCACTTTTTTTATTGTAATAAGCTATAAAATGATATACATTTAATAGTTGTACAATTACTTTGACATTGGTACCAGAGCTCCATACAAAGTGGCTGTTCTCCTTTTGGGTGCCCTTTGGCTCGCCTATAATCACTAGTCCTAATTGTATTGCCCTAAACTTTCTGCATACGATTGTTGTTGAGCCTTATACCTACTTATATTCACATTATTAATAGTTTGGTATAAAAATTTAAGGCCCTAATTTTTTAATCTCTAATATTAAATACGCAAAAATTCATTTATCATAGCGTATTCGTCATAATGCACGGAGGGACACGCTCCATACAAGGGCGGTCATAAATAGTTAAAGTCCTGTTACTATCAATACATTGTATTATTTTAGTGACTTATAGTTGTAAAAGTGTTTTAGGAACATTAAAATGAAAGAAGTACATGTATTTACGGAATAAAAAACGTTTACTTCAGTAAAAAACAAATATAAACAATAAGATACTTTTACCTAAATTTATCATGAACAAACACTTAAAAATTGGAATGTAAAACATATATTTTAAATAAAATAAGAGTCAAAACATTGATAACATTATTTAATTATAATAAAATAATAGAAATAAATAAATTAAAATTAATTAAATACAAAAAAAACAAAACAACTAACAAAATACAAATAAATTATTCTTATTCTAACAATATTAAACATGTAACAATTCTATTACACTTTGTGACAGAGTATTTTTCTTTTTAGGGGGAAGTTTCCGAAGACTTGTAATATAAGGATCTGAATGTAATAATAGTCGTTGTATTAAATCTTGATTGGTAACTTCACGTGACATTTTTCGAGTGTGACTTCGTCTATAAATTTTGATATACTTATTTGTCGCTTCAGCAGCTTCTTCGGAAAGTTCTCCTATAGATAACAATGCATAACTTATAATATCTGATCCATGTACGAGCACCTTGTGGACAGAAGCAGGAAGACTATACCACGGATATTCCTCGACCAGGCTGTATGCTGTTTGTAATGCATAGTCTTTAAACTTGCATTCATTAATTTTATGTCCAGAAGATAACGTTTGTAATATTACACAACAACGATCTATGAGATCCTTATTCAAACCTGTAATTTCAGCAGATACAGCTGATTCCAAAAAAAACTTCCTGGCCGTGTTTCCGTCGTTAGACGTCCCGCTTCCACCACTACGCGGCTTGTCAACTATTAAACCTAATCGTTCACTAAACTGGGACTGTACATATTGTTTTTTATTTGATAACAATTGTTTATCACTATCTAGCCTAACTTGCCATTTTTTTATGTCTAATCTATATGAAAGATGAATAAAATATTCGAAGAAACGTATCCAAGAATGTAGTGGTGATAATCCAAATTGGTATCTACTCTCTATTACAGGTTTTTGTAAACATTCGTCTATTTTATTCATCTCTTTAGGGGTAGCATTACATATATAACATCTACTTGTAGATGTTTCACTTAAAGCACTACAAATTTTACCATCTACCATTGAAAGCTGCAACTTATGAGAAACGACCAATTCACGATTGTCGATCTGAATAAAAGTAGGTTGCAAACTTTCAATTTTATCCTTAAAATAAGCTTCCTCTTGCAAAGACACTGCTGTGCTTTCTTTCAAAAATTGAAATCGAATAGGACGGCAGTACCTAGTGGAAGAGGGTCGAGGATTTTTCCATAAAATTTTACAATTATCTTCAGCTAATTTTACAATAATTTGAAGGGGTACATAAGATGTTACAAACAAACTACTATCTTCTAAAGTTGAATCTGAAAAAAATTGTTTGTATTCACTATGTCCAGTGCTGCCATCGAATCCCCATTTCCCAAGTAAAGAGATATTAGACAAACAATCATCAGGAATCTGATCTAAGACCTCTTTTTGAGATTCAAGGATTCGAGAAGCTGTGTGATCAAAAAGACTTTGTAATTCAACTTCAGCTGAAGACTCGGAAACAGTTATATTAGAAGGGTAACATCTCTGTTTCGCTTTAGTAATTTGTTGGTAACATGGTAATACATTAGGAGAAATCTTACTATTAACAAAGTTTTTAATTAATAAATACTGATGTTTTGTCAACTGAGCATCAGTCACAAGTGACAAGACATCATCAGTGCTAACTCTAGATATACACGAATCGAATGAACAGTCTGAAACATCAAGCAATGCACTCACAGTAGAATCATCAGACTTTGACAAATCAGCTACTCTCCGACGTTTAGTCCTTTTACTACATTGCGTAAAAGGTTTTCGAGGACGACCACGTGAATGACACGGCGACGTTTCAGACGGAGTACATTGCTTATTGTTTTTCACAAGTTGAATTTTTTCAATAACATTAAACCAATCGGAATTCTTATATAAAAGCTTGGTTTTATCCCTATTACATTTTTTCCAGAATCGAGCAATAGCTTTACATAAATTATTAACAATTTTCTCTAAATAATGAATATCAATGTTCTCAGCATCGTCGTTCAGAGTAGTCAACAAACTTTGTAGGACTTGATGACACTTTTCCGAGTCATTATCGGTATTGACAGTTAGCCATATTTCAAGAATATGCATTCTTGAAAACGAGCATATATATAAATTACCTAAAACAAAAAAAAAACGGTTAAAATTCAGTCACAAAACCTACACAAAGCACTAAGACTAAATAAACTAATTTCGTAGCAAATGCTACGAGATAATCTGGCAACCGTAGCACCCTTGTCATCGCCAAAAGGGCAGATAAGGGCAGCCAAGTTTTAATTTTCCTAAGATAAGAAAGTCTAAAGATTATGGTGCAATATACCTCCATAGTCGGAGCGAGTGGGAACATATTTAAAAGTTTATTCAAACTTTGAATATTAAAATATAATACTCCAAGAAAAGTCGCCTCGTAGCAATGACATACTAAAGAAAATATATACTAAGATACAATTAAAATAAAAATATTAATTATTACATACCCTGTTCTTGGATATCCATTTCAGAAAAAACTCACACAGCACTCACAGGTCCCGCAATGACAACAAATGACGTCACGCTTTTTAATGACTCACTGATAACAGTATTTACGATTGGCGATGCGCTCTCTTTGAATGCACAATAGATAATGAAGGCGCACTCTAATTACTGACCTATTTATAGTTTCAGAAGGTACCGCAACTATCCAATGTAACGACAAGGAATAAAATGTAAAACAAGAAAGCAGGTTTTTAAGATTTATGACCTATGGATGTCCCACAGTGTAATGCCAGTAGCATTATGATGAATACGCTAAAGTATTACAAGCCCTTTGATTTAAAATACTATTAACATAGTGACAAATATCATTTTAAGCATAAATTAGTGACAGAAACGAATCGTTGTAAAACTGACCTACGTAGTCTTGTCTGCTAGAATGTAATTCAAACCCGCGTAGGTGCGTAGGGGCGAGGCAGCCTGACTGTGAGCGCACCGCTACGGCTAAGCGCCGAAGCTGCGGTGGTAAGCGAAAGTTATCTACGACGATTAGCACGCGTAAGTCCGCCGGAGCCCCGCAGCGCCGGAGCCGTCACGGAAGTCATAGTTTGTATGCATACCTGGTTACTTTATTGACCTAAAAAAACAAGATGTCATTTGTGCGTTTTCATTTCGTGTGAATTATTATTTAGTAACAGTTATTAGTAGATATTGTTATTATTCGGTGTAATGTCTTGTTTGGGAAGTTAAAATACGGCGTTAAAAAGTGAGGTCAAATGAAAATTACTTATGCGAAAAATTTTAGGCTTCAGGTTTGTGTGCCGCATGTAATAAGGACTACAAAAAAGTAGGCGATCCAAATATACCCGAAATTTTGGCCCAAACTCCAAATTCACCCACAATCGTTATTAACAGAACTAAATATGGTTGGTACAACGTATCATGCCGTTGCATTTATCATCGAATAAAATGTATGCGTTACAAGAAAAATCAGCTCGTTATCTCTTTGATTCAGTCTTAGATTATCGTTACAGGAATGCAAATAAAACGTAACTGAAAAAAAAACAACAGAATTCTTCCGGCTCGCAACTCAATAGCGCACACATAGAAACACGCCGCTCCAAGTCCGCTGTGGCAAAAATGTATCTCCCTGATGAATACAAGGTCTCGGCAATGAATAATGGCCGGAGCTTAATAACCGGGCCCGTAATTGCGTTATCTAGGCTCCAGGGGCGGGGTGAGCCCTGCAATCCATAACGACACTCTCATAATTGTCACTGGCAGCCACCGACAATCAAACTCCGCCATAAGTCCAGCTTACGTTTCTTTAATGTGTATTTAGATTATGTTGTATGTATGTATTTACTATTACAATGTCGTATCACGCTTTTCTGGTTCCGGTCGAGAAGTTCTTTAAGCTTAACTGGAAATAAACTTAAAAAAGTATATTAAATCACAAAAAGTATTATAGACATATAGGTCCTTTTTCTTGTACTGGTCGCTTGGGCACATAATCGGAAATACTCAAGAAAAGCAACAGACGGTTCGTTTCATTTTGAAATTAAATATTTTTCTTCTTTCTTCGCTTTTTCTGACATTTTGGCGGCAATTGAACAACAATGTGGATTATAGCTTTTATTGGAAATGGGCAAAAATAAGAAATTTGACGCGTCAATTAGGCAAATAATTGTTAATTTGTTTATCAATCAAAATTGGGCATATTGTGTGGCAGTCGCCACTTTACACCCTTTAATTGTCATAATTATGAATCATATGAATTGGCAGTATACATTTATTTGCCTTTGTCTGGAGAAAAAAGAAATATTATTATTGCGGGAAGAATTAAAAGAATAGCTGACCATTTGAAATGTTCTTCAAAGGAAGACTTTAACGCTATTGATTATATTATTATAAAAGACACGGAACTACTGCAAATGTTCTCAGAAAGGAATACATCGCCCAGAGAGGATATTATGCTAATCGTACGTGTTGTTAAACAAGACCCATTTGAAGACTTCAATGAGATAAGAAATGAAGTTTTTTTTGCTTAATTACCACAAAAAAGTCTCATCAAAACTTGTATGCCGAAGATTAGTGGAAACCAAATTATTTGGGATGGTTGCTCGAAAGGTACCGCTTTTCTAAGCAACATCGAAAGAAGCCATCATTATTCGCAAAAAAAAATATGTTGAATGAACGGTACTAGAATAATAGAAAGTGTTATTCGCAGATAAATCAAATTGGCTTATTCAGACGGAACGCACTATACTAGTCGTCAAATAAGCTATGTCTATGATTATAAATATACAAGAAGCATACTCAATCACGGTGGTGGAAATATTAAGTAGGTATGTAGATGTTTTCGTTCGAAAAATTGAAGGTACTATGGATCAATTTGTAAACAAAAGCTATTTGAAGGAAACAATGATTTCCTATTCTGATACCTGATGTGACTTGGATCTTTCAGCGTGACAGTGATCCTAAGCCGAGTGCCGAAACTGTCAAATGGAACAGTGTACTTCCAACATAAGTAGACTTGCCTACAAGTAGTCCGGACTTAGACCCGGTAGAAAAACTGTGGTGTATCTTTAAAAAGAAACTCTCAAACAAACTCAGTCAAGACGAACTTTACGAATCTATACTTACTAATATTATAAAGCTGAAGAGTTTGTTTGTTTGTTTGAACGCGCTAATCTCAGAAACTGATGATTCAAATTGAAAAATTATTTTTGTGTTGGATAGTCTATTTATCGAGGAAGGCTTTAGGCTATATAACATCACGCTACGACTAATAGGAGCTGAGCATCAATGAAAAATGTTGCAAAAACGGGAAAAATATATGGCAAAACCTAGTTTGCGGGCACAGCTAGTCCTTTATAAAGGCATGGATCTCAATTCCACTCGAAAAATGTCTGGATTTGCTTGAATCAATGCCACGTCGTTACAAATCTGCCAGTGACAGCAAAGGCTACAAAATTAGCAAATACATATTAAAAATTACTAAATTTTGTAGCCTATAAACAGTATTACATAAATAATACGATAAGTACTGATTATATGGGCTATTTATATTTTGTAAATTTATTAGTATATTTTTCTAATAAGTTGTCCATTCTTGTTAATACTTTAAAAGTAATTTATATGTTTTACAAAATTTTATATTGAAAGGCAATTATTTAATCGGGTCTTTGTCGTTTTTATAATAAACTAGTTACCCGCCCCGGCTTCGCACGGGTATACTAAAACCTTTTGACAATACAATAATGTAAGAAACCATAGATTTGGAATGTCAATCTGCCAATTTCATCGCTTTTTATATGTTTTTTTTAATACATAATTTTAACTATTTTGTATAATTTTTTAAGTAAGTATTTTCTTTTATACAAACCTTGTCGTGACAATAACGAATACAACAAAATAAGAATTTGGTGCAGTTTTTTTTAAGTTATGCGCGTACATACATTTCAGTGAATTATTTTTATTTATGTATATATATATATGTATATAGAAGATAGATTATAAGTCATTGGACAATTTTTATGCTATTTGTTATTTCATTTTCAAATAAAGACAGTGATAGCAAATTATTATTATATTGTATAATGTTAAGATAAGTTGGATTGGAACTTTGGAAGTGCTTCTAATTATAATGTCACCACTGTACATATCAATTCGCACAGATGAATCTCAAATAACTCTATAAGCTAACTAAACCCTAAAATCGGAGCAGCAGTCAATAAAAACCCCGCCCATGCACTGACTTCGCTATTTGCAAATTAGAAAGAATTTGGGGCTTGCAATAAAGTGAGTCGGTGCAAATGGAGTTGGTTCGATTGAGGTGTCACATAATCTCTATGAGAGCCCGGTGCGACGCGTAGAAAGAGACAAACTCGCATTAATTCGAAGCGTGCGAGAAAGAGAGACAGTGAGTGCCGAAGAGCGCAATTGATCACGCTAATTCCGGAAGCTTTGCGGGGAAAAAATGTCGTCAATTTGTCTCGACACAACGAGCCGACTCCCGCTTAACATCGCACAGTTTTTGGAATTATGATAAATATGTCTATCGTTGAATCTGTGTTCTCGGGTCGTTTTTAGGGTTCCGTAGCCAAATGGCAAAAAACGGAACCCTTATAGATTCGTCATGTCTGTCTGTCCGTCCGTATGTCACAGCCACTTTTCACCGAAACTATAAGAACTACACTGTTGAAACTTGGTAAGTAGATGTATTCTGTGAACCGCATTAAGATTTTCACACAAAAATAGAAAAAAGCAATAAATTTTGGGGGTTCCGCATACATAGAACTGAAACTGAAAATTTTTTTTTCTTCAACCCATAAGTGTGCATTATCTTTGGATAGGTCTTCAAAAATCATATTGAGGTTTCAAATATCATTTTTTTCTAAACTGAATAGTTTACGCGAGAGACACATCCAAAGTGGTAAAATGTGTGTCCCCCCCCCACCCCCCCGTAACTTCTAAAATAAGACAATGTTAAAACTGAAAAAAATATATGATGTACATTACCACGCAAACTTCTACCGAAAATTGGTTTGAACGAGATCTAGTAAGTAATTTTTTAATACGTCATAAATCCTACGGAACCCTTCATGGGCGAGTCCGACTCGCGCTTGGCCGGTTTTTTCTTTTTATCGAGGTGGAATGCTATTACGCACCATAGTTCTGCCGGTGACTAGCCGACAGACGGGTGTGGGGCTCTAGCTAGAGTGCCCACTAAATACCCACTAAACCAACCCCGATGTCTCATCATAACAGCTCATATACATCCCCACCGAGGGGCTCGAGCCTACCCTAGGTTAGGGTGTTTAGTTTAGGCATTAGTCAACCACGCTAGCCCAGTGCGGATTCGTCGACTTCACATACACCTTTGAATTTCTTAGCAGATGTGAGCAGGTTGCCTCGAAATGTTTTCCTTCACCGTAGGAGCATCAGACAAATGTTCATATGAAATTCGAAAAACACATTGGTACATGGCGGTCTCGAACCCCGGATCTCCCTATCGGAAGGCGAGTGCCGAGTCCATTGCGCCACCGCCCCGACGTCTATCTTGACCATATTTCCGGACGAAGCGAACGCTACATTCTCTAGGCCCCCTAGTTATTAAATCGAGAATTGGTATTTGCATGGAATAACGTTATTTGTGAGGCTAAAAGAATGAGCATTTCTATTAAGTTAAAAACGAATAAACACGTGTTTAAGATTTCGAAAAATTCCACCCTTAAACGGGTGAAAAGGGGTTGCAAGTTTTTTGTTTTAATATTACACTATACCCAACTTAACGTGTTTTAACTGAACTTTTCAAAGCTTATGCTATTGTTTTTACTTACAAAATTACAGCTGCAAGAACAAAAATAACAAAGGCGAAGGGCGAAGCTGTGCGTAGAAACTAGTTGTGGTCACATTTGGATGAAATTCATGGTATACACAAATTGTATGACCAAATTTGAAAGAAATTCCTGTGAAATGGCCAGAAAGAGATTATTTGTAGCTAGCTTCAAAACAATGCTACGGCATACATTGCTTAAGTAAAGACAAAACAAACAAGGCAAAATCAAATTTAGAAGATAACATCTTGTTCAACGATCGCGCGACCAAAATGTGGTCAATCCGAGCAGTGTACAACCGAGCCAATAAAGGGCGGCCGAAAGTGGGAGTAAATCGTAAAAACAACACTAATCCCGAGTGTGTCCCGAAAAAGGCCGCACCGAACTCGCCGGCCCGACGTTATACCGAAAATATCGTTGCGTTCTGATTTATGGACCTTAAAAGCGGCCCTTGCTCTACGCCTCGAGTTATTGTTTTTCCCCTTATGAAAATGGCGTATTTTTCCCCACTCCCGTCCACTGTTTCAAACGAAGTTTCTTTGTGATTTATTCACCAGCAAAGTTTTATGTTGCCAAAGAGCAGCAGGATATTGTTTTTTTGAAGTGAACTGTATTAATTGCCTTGCGCGTAATTAGCGACGAAATGTTCGCGGAAAGTGTTTTAAAGGCCTTTCAACTTTTTCTGGAAAATAAATAAAGTTCTGATGTTATTAAGTGATGAAAGAAACAAATTGTACGGTTGTTGTTACGTTTATATCAGAACATTTTTTTATTCAACTAAACAAGCGGGCTGTCCATCTGATGGTAAATGACCTCAGTAACCTATAACAACTTTACCCCGTGGTTCCTGTAGGACTGGCAAATGACGACACGGTTAGCGCAGAGGTCGTGTGATCGCCTACTGCGCAACGGGTCGCGGGTTCGATTCCCCTACGGGACAAATATTTTGTATGGCCTACAGAAATTTGTTCCGGTCTGGGCGTATGTGCATGTTATATTCTATGTTTGTAACTGCACCCACAAAACAGGTGAAAATCCTAGTGTGCGACGACGTCTTAAAAAAAATTACAGCCCCTACAAGGATACCGGTGTATGTTGCCAACTTGTGGCATAAGATACGCCACAGTACCCAGTAATGCAATGCAAGCATCACACTTGGCGGCAGAAATAGGTAACAGATTGTCGTCTGCATGGCTGCACACGACACTGGTACAGAGTCTCCCGGTAAAATGTTAAATAAGCAGGTGTTTTAGCATCGCATCTGTAAAAATTGCGAATTGATCGTGACGGTCATATTGTTTTAATAAACTGAACAGAAAATAAATTTAGTTAGCGATCTCTGAAGTACGTGCGATTAGTTCCGTCGATTGTGTCAGTTCATCGTCCCAACAAGCTGTGCGAGTTAGGAAACCGAGATTGCACCCACGTATGTGTCCCCATAATCGGCACTCCTACACTCCTCTTTCAACTACTCCTCCTGCTTGAACGCCTTATTTGTTGAAATAATGTCAATAAAGATTACCGTCGGATTTCAAATGCAAAAAAATTAATATAACCACCGACACAAATACTTCGTAAGGCATCACTAGATAGCTACTCGTAGATACACACACAGATACACAGACTCACAGATACACATATAAAACTTATAACATCCCTGTTTTTCCGCCGGGAGTTAAAAAGTATCATTTTAACAACCTTGATTATCGCAGGATTTGGTATTTTGGATTTGTTATTTCCAAGCGTACGATCTTCTTGGATTCATTATCAACTTTCATTAGAAACGCCCGGAGTGAAACATAATGCTCACCTACTCCGCCGAACCTTTTTTGGCTTCATGCGGTAGAATAATTGGGCCTTTTGTGGTTTCTGCCAACGCGTACGTAGTCGGTAATGGGTAGCCTTATTGTCGGTTTCGGGTCTACCCTTCGGTCTGTCCGTCGTCGGCGAGCTCTTGCAAAAGCGGCAATGTATCTTCAGCAAACAGGTTCTTGTTTCTCTCTGTCCGTTTGCTTTATCATTGTCTTTCTATTTGCCATGATCATGGTTTGTAGTTTCTTATTGTTGATATTTTGTACATTTTGTTTTTTATGTGTTTGCTGATAGGTAAAGTCGGCCACACATAGCATTAGGAGCGGTGTCACACAACTTTAGATAAGCTTTATGTAAATGCTTCTCTTTTCGAGTGTTTTGTTACTTTTTAATGCCTACGGTACAAAATACACACACCCCTCAACCATTACGCTCCTAATGACACCGTTCTTCGGCAACAATGAAAGGCTCATAAAAATTACGCTATAAAATTCAAGTTAGGCAAAGTTCATTAGCAGCATAAACATTTTCTCCGTCCCCCATTGTCTCAGCTTGAGTTTACGCTTGCAGATGAGTTTGAGAAGTGACTTTTCGGTCTTAAAGGCTTAGACATAAAGTTAAAAATTGATTAACAAGTGCGTCGCGGTGTGGCATACTCTTAATAGCGTCGCTACAGGATTTAAGTTGATGTACTGTTATTGTCCTTTTAATGTAGCGTATCTGTATGCGTATTTTTCCTCCTTCATAATATATTCGGTGTATTTCGATATGAATGATATCATCATTATTTCTTTTTTGGTACTTGTCTTTTTGCATTTTCTTAAAAAAATATATAAAATAATGCTCCTAACCATGTACATTTACAGTTTTCAGATTTTAGAGACGTTAATATGTTTTATAACACCTTGCCTCTTGTCAAATTTCATGAGTCTAGATCAACGGGAAGTAGGCTATAGGATTTGATTCCTTGTGAAATCGCAAAATTTTTTCTCGGCTGATAGAGACCATAGACCCGAGTATTTCCATTTTTTATAGTTCCGTACTTCAAAAGGAAAAACTGAACCTATTCTAGGATGACTTTGTTGTCCATGCGACCGTCTGTCTATCAAGACCCTTTATCTCGACAACGCGTAGAGGAATCGAGTTAGTCTATTCTCTATAAAATCTTAGGATTTACCGGTAAAATCTATGATTTACCAATACATGGACTTTTACAGTAACATATTTTATATATAGTTGGGAAGTTATAGAAGTTTGTACGGAACGCTCGGTGCGGGAGTCCCAACTCGCACCTGGCCGGTTTTTTTATTAGTAGATTCGATTCTACTCTAGATTTTCAACAAACTATATTCAGGTTTTGCGTAATTTAATTAACACGTTCTATAGGTAATTTACCTACTTAATGTTAAGTTGCATTCACCACGCTATGAGCCGTATCCTATGGATGCTTGCAACACCGCCCGAAGACACTCTTCCGTTGCCAACCATGAATTATAAAACATTTGCACGCCTTTTTTGAAGAATTCCATTCTGTGATCCGAAGGGAGCTCATTTCGCAACATGAGTGTATTTAATAACTAATTACAATCAACCCTAGTATACTGGGATACGTAGCCCTTATTTTATAGATAGATAATAAAGAACGTCTCTGCTTAGAATTTAAGCCTGGGATAATCTAACAGCAAAAGCAGATAGAATAACGTCAAAGGACATCAAAGAACAAACATCTTGAAACCGATTCTTATACAAATACAACAAAGAATATAGTTGTCAGGACCATAGTTCTAAAAGTAAATTTTCTTTAAAGTATTTAGTCTGCGCTTTAAATCACCTACTTTATATGATAAATTTGTTCATTTAAAAACTTACCTATTGAGGTAATTGGAAATAGTTAAATATGTTGTGGTAAGCGAATAAGCGTATAAAACGAGCACCCTGTATTGTCGGACGGCACGTCACATCGCGTGCGGCGCGTCGGGTACAGCGGCGCCATTACTTTTACCCATTACTGGGCACCCGTAAAGTTGATGCGTAAGTTTGGCTAATCGCCCGCCTTTAACGTTTCGTGAATTTCATTAGCCACGAGAAAACCTTTCCTCGCACACCTGTGCGCTGTTTCAGCCTAGGACAGCTTTTGAGGCGGAGAAAGACAAATTGGCAAAATAAGAAGTCGGTTAAGTTTTACAGGACTGAATGTGGTTGGTTAATTTGAATGTCATGTTTGGTGTGTTTCTTTGATTTAACATAGTAATGCAATATTGATTGTATAACCTGTTAAAGTGGCTTACATACTACAGGTTTTGAAACGTCTCAACATAGTATGTGTCGATTTACTTTGAAGTATTGACTGACCTACACGTAAACAGAAACTACAACAAGTCATATCAAGTCAACAACTACATTTTGTAAGATGATTAAAAGGGTTATATGATTTGACTTGTTCTACATTAAAACTAAACAAAGTTAATAGAGCCAGTGTATATGTATACATATTATACGGGCTCGTACAAAACTGGAAAATGTACAAAACTGTTATCTATACCTGCAGACCCTGTGTAGTAGTGTATCAGACCAAGTTCAAGATAAGTCAAGACCATTGGCGAGCTGCACCGTATGACGTAATTTTACACGAACATATTGTATCCACTTTTAAACCCTTCATAACTCAAAATGTATTTGATATATATACACCAAAATTAATTTATATATTGAGACCCCTCCTAGATTTACAAGAACTCCAAATTTCATATGCAGGGTAGAAAAACCCTACAAAGACACAGGTTTGCGCGTTCACCGCCAAGAAAATGCCATTTGTCGTATCTCCTCGCTTTCAGAGCATTACCCTATCTGCCTCAGCCAATATTGAGATCCTTGGTGTCGACATATCGAGCGAAGTCCAGTTCCGTGGCCACTTGGAGGGTAAGGCTAAATTAGCCTCGAAGAAGCTTGGTGTGCTCAATAGATCGAGACGGTATTTCAGTCCAGCGCACCGCCTACAGCTTTACAAGGCGCAGGTTCGGCCTCATATGGAATACTGTTCTCATCTTTGGGCAGGGGTGCCCCAATACCAGCTTCTCCCACAGGACCGCATTCAGCGGAGAGCGACTCGAATCTTCGACTGCTAGGAAATTTCTAATCGGCTTGATACCTTGGCGCTGCGTAGAGATGTCGCCTCACTATGCATCTTCTATCGCATATATTACGGGGAATGCTCCTAGGAATTGTTCGGTCTCATACCTGCCGCCTCTTTCCGCTTTCGTTCCACGCGACAAAAAATCCATGCCCATCACTTAGCTGGTTGGCAGTCCACAACTGTGCGTTTTTCTCGCAGTTTCCTGCCTCGTACAGTCAAACTTTGGAATGAATTGTCGCCTTCCGTATTTCCGGACCGATACGACCTTCAAACTTTCACGAAAAGAGCGTATTCCTACCTTAAAGGCCGGCAACGCACTTGTAACTCCTCTGGGGTTGCGGGTGTCCATGGGCGACGGTAATCACTTACCATCAGGTGATACGTTTGCACGTTTGCCCCCTATCCCTTAAAAAAAAAAGACCAAATGCAAAGCCGGAACCCATACATATACATATTGAACCCATTGTCAATATCATTTTTGTCTTGTAGACCATCCGTGAGAAATTAATAGTTACCAAGATATTTAAGTTGAAAGTAACAATTAATTTTTCGGGGTTTTTATACCAACATGTTTGGAACATTATTTTTTAATTTTCGTCCAAAGAAACATCAAAGAAAAAAAACAGTATTTATTAATATAAATGTTTTTAATTTTACAACGCGTAATGTATGCATAACGGACGCTGCCTTTTGTCGCCACGAGCCGCTCGCTGCTGGCTCGCGCAGATACGATATTCGTAGCGTGCGTGCGCGCGTTACATTACGTGGTACTTTTTGCGGTTGTTTTTTATAACCTGAAAATAAATTTCTTTTCCCATCAATATTTTTTTATATAAGTTAATTTTAATGGTCTGAATGCGCAGACGCGAGCTTCGTTATGGATTTACTGTATACAGCTCAAACGGTTATATAGATATTAACGTCCAAAAATCCTCATTTTCAATTTTATACAACAAAAATGTTGCTTTTATACAACAAAAATCCAACCATATAAGTTTTTACATATTAGTCATCTTATATATTTGGCTAATCAACTTGTCTTTATGTTATAATAGGTACGCAAGTTATTATTTTTATATTTTTAGCTTCTATTTTAATATATGATTTGCTGGAAAAAAAAACAAATCAGGTCAAATGTTGAGGTTCCATAGAACATAAGTTATTTTGCTTTGTGTAAATGGTAGGTCTTAGAAATAAATTTCATTTCAGGACTGTCTACAAAACTTGTCACTCATTTAGATTTCATTTATTTTGTCGCTGAAGTCGACAACCCCACTATATCATAATATTGATTTAGCTCCAATTTTCACATTTATGTTTTTGGCAGGATTTTCTCATACATCATGCCACAAATTTTCAAGCTGTCGAGGCATTATCATCACAATGAAAACTATACACGGTGTTTCATAATAACCAATAAATAATCAATGCGTTATCTAAAACTAATTATTAAAATGTGTTTACACGTAATGTCAATCAACTCAAAATTTTAATGTATATCATAGTACCATCATCGTGTCTATGATTTACATGAAAATTTTGGGTTGAATGACATTACGGGTAAACACAATTTAATAATTAGTTTTAGATAACGCATTGATTATTTATTGGTTATTATGAAACACGGTGTATATCCCACACTATATCCACGGCGCCAATCCGCACTGGGCCAGCGTGGTTGACTAAGGCCTAATCACCCTAACATAGGGTAGGCTCGAACCCCTCGGTGGGGACGTATATGAGCTGTGATGATGATGATGATGATGATGATCCACGGCGGAGCTTAACAAAAGCAAATTTTAAATTAGAAGCTAACTTCGCTATCGATACGATTGGGGCGTTGTCTCATCAAGGGAATTATTTTTGTAAACTATTTCCATAAAGAAGCTCTTGCTACAGAAGTAGCGGTTGCAGGAAACCCTATAATTTCGTATTTGAACGTAGTTGTTAAAGAATATTCGTAACTTAACGAGTACCGAACCTCATTCATCATAGATTATGCTTGAGGCCTTATTTCTTTAAAGGGATTAATTTTTCGAATCTTCTTCAGTAGGTACGTTGCTGCAAAATTATCCGTAACCCTGTAACTTGGACGTATTTGAATGTTATTAATATCAACGGAGGCAAGAACAATTTTAACACAAAATTTCTGTGATTTTGTTGCACGTATTGTCTAATGTCCCTAGTTTTTAATGTGTTAGAGCACTTTTTATGCCGACCTTGTAAAATTCTTGATCAGTAAGCAGTACACGTCACAATGTTAACAGCTCGTAGCTCAGCTCGTAGCACGTAGCTCGTAGCTCTAATATGCCGTAGCTCAGGTTATTTAAAATCCAAGTACATATTTGAATTGGAATTGTTAATACTCCAATGTATCAGGAAACCCTTTTTACCCAATGGAAAAATAAGCCAATAGCCACCATCACGATTTTAATTTACAATGCGTAAATAAACTAGCTTCTTATTCTACGAGTCCGCAGAGTGGGCAGCCGCATTGGGTACCTATTTGCTTTTATAATGAGATTCCTATCCTATATTCAAAACATCTTCTAGCTTCCTTCTAAATTTAAAAAAATCGAAAGAGCGACTCCATAGTTTTAAGATCGCTCTTTTCAGTGAGGTTAGAATTCCGAGCTAGTGGCAGATTCAAATTTTAATTAAATTTGACGTCTATGTTTCAGTGTGTGCTAACTTACTAAATAAAATATTGTCATTTTCATTTAATTAATATTGATATGCTCTCTGTCTCATAGAAAGGAACTACGTATTTGTCTCGAACTTTTCTACGACGGACATTGTGCTACGAAAGTACCAGCTACCCTATAATTTGGCCGCATTGCATTGTTTGCGCCCCGTCGCCTAGTGACGGCGGCCGGCAGGTGTACGCTGTCCCGCGACGTATTGATTAGTTATTCATTCTCTAATAACATGGCTTTTCCACCATCGTGACGTCTTTCCGAATGACGGCGAGACTGTCTCACCGTAAAATCATATCGTGATTAAATAATGACCCATTCTCCTTCATGTCTTCCTTGTCGTTTGATAGACGGCATTTCTAATATGCTATTGTTAAACTTTTATAATTGCTGTTAATTTTGTAGCAGTCGCTCAAACATATACTCAACGTAAGTTTGTCGTTTAAGGTTTTCCTTTTGTATATATACTATTATAAGAAAGACCGATTAAAATAATATTGTAAATTGTAACTTTCTAATAGCATTTTTTTTTATTTTACTATAAAGTGTTCACTAAGGTCTAAGTCATTGTAGAACTAAGTATATGTTAGACATTAATAATTCTATATCATAATATTTGTAGAACTAATAAAGTTGTTTCCTCACATGGTTTTTTTTTGTAATAGCCATTTTACAATCGTGATCAGTCACTGTAAGGAGTTCGTGACGTCGACATTGAAATGATGTTCATATTTTTGCGTCAACGTCTATCTTTGTATCGAAAGATGATGTTTTCGATGGCTCACAAATTATAGCTGACACGCATACAACAAATTACATATAACAAACAAATTATTCATACATAGGTACATCGACATGTTTTTGATTTCCATCTTCCCGGCTAAGTTACTTAAACATGCTTAATCTACCAGGTTTAATTGATCGCCGTAATCATATTTATAGGGCATATAGATTAGATAGACCCAAGATGCGTGTCTTAAATCTAGAAACCTTAATTATGCTTTTTGAGTCAATCGACTTTAAACTAAAAGCAAATTCTTTTAAGTAACAAACATAATCTAGTAGGCTATAGAATTAACACAAAAGAAAATGTAAGTAAAGACTGAATGAAAAATAATTTATTTAATTCGTATAAAAAAAGTAGCATGATAAGCCCTTATATTTGTCCTACAGTATCCACTTTTGGTGAATACAAATCCTTAAATATTATTTCCGTATTCCTTTACAACCTGATGAAGAATACAGTTACACTTTTCATCTCAGTTATAAGTGGATAACGTTGACGATATAACATGAAATTCATTCATATCAGTAAATTAATCAGTAAATCGGTCTAGGTGAGCCTTACACGTGGAGGAGATGAAAATTTATTCTATTAGGTAGGGCAGAGTATATAAACAAGACCTTGTGTTACCCCGTCTTATTTATACCGGCAATATTGCCTATTCTCCCGTAGCTCAGGTGTGCGTTGCTAAGGATGAACGGTTTAAAAATAACATCAATCCTAGTGGGAGAATCCCGTGGATCGAGGATTGTTGGTGTATATACTATATTGTAAATAAACACGCCCTTAAAAAATGTAAGTTGGAATAAATATTCGAGTTTATTTTGCTATTCACGAGAAGGTTTTCCTTATATCCGAACTTTTTTCTCCTATATTTGCATTTGGTACATCTTAATTTTGAGTACGCACAATACAAGATTTAATTAATTAATGGAAAACTTTAGATATATATTTAAATTTGTATTTTACGCCATTAAGTGTCTATAAAAATAGAGCTTCTTACAGCTGGAATATTTGTAGTTACAAGTACATTCGTAGTTAAAGCTAAAACACTAAAATTGGAAATGCAAAACATTTTCCCATCTTCTTCTAAATATAAAAATCTCGTGTCATAGTGTTTGTTATCAAACTCCTCCGAAAGGGGCTGACCGATTTTTATAATTTTTTTTGGTTATATTTGGTAGGTCTCAGAATAGGTCGTAGGCTATTTTTTATACCCTTAGGTGATAAAGTGGCCCCCACCAGATATTTTTGACAATTATTATGACGAAACGTAGTTCTTGGGTACAGCTAGTTCATAAATAAAAGTTGTTCCACTATTTTTTGTGGGGTGAAGCTGAATTTTTACACGATGACGTGGTAAACTTTATCAACTCGAAACTCGCATGTCCAATCCTTAGGCAATAGAAATTACTACACTTTACACCATGCGGTGTACTAAATGGTATATATGCCAAGGGTATAAATGCATTAATGACATTTTTTCCAACGTGCAGTTTGATGATCTTAAATTTTTTAAAATATCGTCTCCAACGAATCATCGGTCGGTAGTCTGGCGAGCACGACACAGCGCAGAAAACTGTTTTCCGCATCTACGAGTATAACAGTTCATAGTAGGTCTGAACAACAACAATGACTGAGCGTTTTACACGGCCGTATTTTTTCGCCGCCCTGTTATCCCGGCCGGTTGGCCGCCGACGAAAACAATAGTCGCAGTTCATTCGGCATGACAAGAGCATTAGTCCCGATCGGTACACTCGAAGCTCGATCAACTGCGCCTTCAGCCTTTCGCTAAGTTGCTTTCGTCAAGAGATTATTCTATTAGGACATTTGATCGACTAGTGATGGTTATATGATGAATGCCCTAACGTCTGGCTCCTTTTATAACAATAATGTCCTGCTAACCGATATTCGGTCACGGCGGCCAATCTCAACGGGGAGTCAGGGACTAGCTATCTGCGCAGGAGATATTTTAGTGCACATAAGTGACTGCGCAAACGCAAGTGCACTCCCTGTTTCTTCACTCGCCTAGTCCGGTGGGACGGTTAGCTGACACGACCCGGGCGAGAACAGGCGCAGGACGTGCCTTCCAAAGCATGAGATGTTTCAAATTTTAGTCACCCATCATATGACTGACACAGCAAACATTGCTTAACCTTAGTAATCGTTAGCTGAGTGCGTGCGCCAATACGACTCCTTTACTTTACATATCTTATTTTCATATGTACCTTAAACTTACATCATTTTCAAATGTACTTTTTCCAATGCAAATATGTACCATAAATACATTTTCCCTATGAATCAATACGTATTAAGAATCAACGATTTCACCCCTTATGGATTCTATAACAGTGCCGAATCATCGATCGCACTAATCCGGCTTAGACTCTTGCTGTTCGAAAAAAAGTGGAGGGTAATCGCGGCTTTCCACTTGTATTATAGAGGGAATATACGTCGCGTTGAGGCAAATAACACGTCAAGAATCATAGATGATGAAGCCTATGGAGCGAGAAAATGAGGTGACTATGTAAGGTAAAGCTATACTGTGCAAGTCGCACTGTCAGAATACTCGTCAACATTTTATTAAGTATTTATTAAGTCACTTGTCTGTCTGCTTGTTCGGGTGAAATCTTGAAACTCGAATTTGAAGCATTTCCCGACCACCTATCAAGCTAAAACTTTCAGGGTGGCTCAGAACCCGATGAAGATGCATTCTTCATCTTTGCCTGAGCCGCACTTTTTGGGTACACCATCTTTAATCTGAGAAATTTCTAAAATATATGAAATAAATCATATTATGATTGATCGCTTTCTTCATGTAGCAAGCATCTTTCTATTATTTTGAGGGGGGCTGAGGCGACCAATGAGCGACCCCCTGCGGACCACTGCATCCTGTACGGATCTAGGGTGAGTGTAGAACACAAAGAAGCAATGGATAAATTGATTAAATCAATTGGTTTAAAGTGATTCACAAGCATGCCTAAATCGTAAATATCTTCTTTCTTCTTCTTCTTCTTCTTCTTCTTATATATAAAAATGAAACGCTGTGTGTTAGTCTCGCAAAAACTCTGAAACGGCTCGACAGATTCCTACGAAATTTTCTGTGTGTGTTAGAATAGGTCCAGGGAAGGTTTAAAAGTACAGTTGGACCCGGTAGGTGGCGCTGTAATCGGGCAGGACAACATCTGCCGGGCCCAACTAGTTTATAATATAGTTAAGAGGCTTTTTTACCACCGCAAAAAGTAAACAGTTAGATACACGCAAGAAACTTAAAAAGAAAAAATATTGATTAAAGATTTAAAAAATCAAAAAGTCCCACGGTATATGACTCTTGAAAACACAAAATAACCCCCGCGGAGCCTGGGAGGAGAGAACCAGAGATGAGCTCGATAAACGTGGGGCGCATCTTCATGCTGTGGTATCCATACGTTAATTTTCTTTAAGAGTGGTGTTTGTGACTGTTATATCCGACGAAGACTATAAAGATGTCAATTAAATGAAGTCTACAAAGGTCGGTGCTAACGGTATACACCTTACTCACATGGCTCCCCTCAGAGTGACTGACTTGTGCGGCCAAGACCGAAGGACTTTATGTTCTTTACCGCATACGCCAGGCACTTACAAATGTGTGCGGTTTTGTTTTCATATGCGCATTGCGAATTGTTTCTAATTTTACATCGCTTTGCCCACAGAACACAGAAAGAGGTTTCTGTGTTCTGTGGCTTTGCTGACGCGTGATTCCGATAAACTATCTCAATCGACTTAAAATGTTTTTTAGAATTAAGTATTAAACTGTAATTAAATCAAAGAATAAACGAAATGGGAACAAAATACATAGTAGATCTTTTGAAATATTTTCTCATTCTTTTCACTTGTTGAAAAATTTCCAATTCTCAAACAGTTAATACTTTTCTTTAGGTATGTACAAGCTCTTAGTGTAAAGAGCAAAGGTTTCCGCAAAACATTATATAACAAAAAAATATGGCTTTCAGACAATAATAAAATTGTAAAATTTATCATAAATATAAAGTAGATAAATCACCCTAAATGTCGTAAACATTTACATTGAACCCTTGACTCCGTGATATTTTAAGTTGACGATCTTTTGATTGGAGCCTAGCTTTATGAGAAACTAATCCCAGATGATGACAACACTCAAATTTTCTTTATACACTTTGTGGCAGTAAAAACGGACTGCGTACAATTTATGAATACGAAATTGTGCTCTAAACGACGTAGTAAGTTTATTATAGGTCGTTAGTTATTACCAAATTATGGTATACTCGTATTATAGTAATAAACTACATGAATTCTTATCCTACCATAATACTTATCCGAATTTATTTTAACAGATTGATATAATAATTTTTTTTTTGGTAAATAAATATTAGTTAGTTTGTTAATGTTTATTTTTTATAACAACAACAATCTAGATATGTTATTTTGTAATATTTACGCTAAGATAGATTATACTTTCTTAAAACAATTTAGGTAGTTAAATTATTGTGTTTTTAAATATGCGATTGTTAGCAAATTTAATCGCAAATTAGTTTTATTTGATTGATTGGTAACACTTGATTACATAAAAACCATACGAAGTGGGACATAACACACAAAGAATTAATATGTATGATATCTGCCAGCGGTTTTGAGATTAAGATTACAAAAGGTTTTTTAGACATTTTTCCACATTTTTGTACATTATAATAGATTGTGGAGATTGTTTATTACTTCTGTATTGTTTGTTACCAAAATACAGCATCTTACTATGTCTGTGATTTTATATAATTATGGTATTTATTTAGGTAATTTTAGGTTTTAATGTGGACTATTAGCTTAAAATAATACTCAATCTTTTAAGCTAAACCTTAGCTAAACCTCAATCTAGAGACTACTGTCAGGCCGTCTCGGAGCTAAGAAACAAAACGGAACTGTGGATTTAAATAACAGATACTCAAAGAAATGTACTTACTATTAAAAAGAAGCATTTTTTACTTTCTAACAGCTCCCCTTATTTCGGCCGCCAGTGTATACCGCAAAGTACCTACTCGTATTTCGCCAAGCCCTTTTGTTTCTCGGAGCATTGTTGTACACCCCCGACTCGAGGGAAGTTTGCGCTAAGGAGGCCGATTGAGCCAACTTGGAAATAAGACAAGTTACATCGTATTCTGGGCTTTTCACTGCCAAGTTGTCTGTTGCGTGACGCTGATGCGACCCCAACTTTTGTCTTTATGGACCGTTTGACAGTGTTCGCCTGTTTAGATGTCGGTTAGATGTAAAGCTGTGCGTCTCTATATTTCGAAAAGATATTTCAATCTTTGAAATTTTGATCATTTTTAACCGACTTCAAAAAAGGAGGAGGTTCTCAATTCGATGCGTATGGTTTTTTTTGTGTGTATGTTACGCGATAACGCCGCCAATTGTGAACCGATTTGCAATTTTTTTGTATTCGATAGAATATACTCCAAGGGTGGTTCCATGGTCACCAAAATTAGGATCTGTTGATGGGATCCCATGAAAATCGAGGAAGACCCTAATATAATACCAGCTCACCTTCGGTTCTTTCACTAAAAAGATTTCATTCACTAAAAAGTTAAAAATAAGAAATATTTTACAAAAAATAACAACCGACTATAAAAACACTGAAAAGTTAAAAATAATATAAGAATAGGCACAGACAACATCACACTTCTCCAAACGATGCCAAACGATGATCTCCTAGAAAGTCTTAAAATTTGTCACCGACTTCAATATAGATGTGTGATGTTATCTGTACCTATTCTTATATTATTTTTAACTTTTCAGTGTTTTTGAAGTCGGTTTTTATTTTTTGTAAAATATTTTTTATTTTTGTAGCTCGAGCTTTCGTTCACCGCCATCAAACACAAAAGAAGAAGAATTTTAATACACAGAATGTCAATGTCAGTGCACCTAATGCATACTCAACATTACTAGTAGACATCTACTAGTGATGTTAAGCCTGTATATGTATC
Organism: Schoenobius gigantellus; assembly: GCA_963935595.1. Lineage (NCBI taxonomy): Eukaryota > Metazoa > Arthropoda > Insecta > Lepidoptera > Crambidae > Schoenobius > Schoenobius gigantellus. The sequence continues at coordinate 20,882,256 of OZ012553.1, read as the reverse complement.
AAACTCAAACTTAAAAAATCTTTTTTCAGTATAGACCTTTACAGTCACTTATTGACGTTAAACATAATAATCAAATCAACTAAGAATCTATTTTATCTTTGATCCTTTATTGAAATAGGCTAGATGAATGTAAAAAAAATATTGCCTTAATAGGAGCTCATTCATATAATAAACAGAAAGAAAAAATCGAAATCGAATAACTATAAAAACAACCAAGATATAAGGTATTAAAGATTTTTCTCCATCTCTTTCTAGCAAAACGGCAATTGACATGGAGTTTATATGGCCGTACCAAACAATGACGTCACGGTTAATGTCGGATCTCTCTGTCTAATCACTTCCAAATTAACAGCTTAAAATGCTTGTATCTAATGTATTTCTAAGTCGATTTTAATTCTAATTTCACATGATTGCATCTTTTTCTACGGTATTTTAATATTTTATGACGAGACGTGAAAATTTGAATTCAGTCATCATCCCAATTGTGAGATAATGCGTGACTCAAGTCCAGTCTTGGCAGCCCGTGCTCCGCCTGCTGGTGGTAAGTGGTTATTGGTAAAATAATACGAATCCAACCCTAACAGTTATAGCGTTGATTTCGATAGCATTAGACATTTTTCCTATTCGGTAACTGAATCAATAGCGATTAGATTTAGTCTTGGTTATCTTTATTATATTAAGCTTTTAAATACGAGTATGTTTGTTTTCTTTTTATCGTGTCTTTTATGTTGTTGTGATAGAAACCGTAAGTGTGGTTAAAATCATTTATTATCCGTGGTCTACCTACGTGGTTCACCTAGGTGTTTCGCGATGCCGGGCACAGGGTGTGCCCGGCCTGGCGACCCCAGCGTGATGCATTAGCCCTCGCGCTGGGCCTAGCTAGGGGTGCGCCCGTCGCGCTGGCCAGCGTCGCACGTGAGATGCTGACCAGTGCGGCGTGACCGGCGTGGGAGGCTGTCGCCTCCTTCTGTGAGGATGTTATCTCGCAGAAGGAGGCTGCGGAGCGGGCGCGAGAGGATGACCCTCTCGCCGCACCGCTCCGGCGCAGGCGGTTGGGGAGGAGGAGGCGAGCGTTTCTAGACGCGCGCCACCAACTTCCCTAGCAAGCTGGGGATTGAAACGGCCCGGCCGGCTGACTACCGGTCGGGAGACACTTTTCACCCCTGGCTTGGCCGTCTGGGGGGTCGAATTCTGGCATATCTAATATATAAAATTCTCGTGTCACAGTGTTTGTTACCGAACTCCTCCGAAACGGCTTGACCGATCTTTATGAAATTTTCTGTGTGTGTTTGGTAGATCTGAGAATAGATCGAAGGCTATTTTTTATACCCCTAGATGATAAGAGTGGCCCTCTCCAGATTCTTTTTCGACAATCAGTATTATAGCGAAACTTAGTTTGCGGGGCATAGCTAGTTTATTTATAAGTATAACGCTACTTCACGCGATAAGAAATATCATTTTTCATTTTTTTTTCTTGAAGCTACGAATTAATGACCAGAAATTCGTGTCTTTTATTAACTTTCCATTTGGGATTCTCGTAAAACATAATGTTGTCCATTAACTAAATGGAAAATATTGGTACGTTAAAAATATCGTATTAAGTTTTTTTTATACGTAAACAAGATGATTATCTTGTTTAGTGTTGTCGTTAGGAGCACGGATTTATAGAACATCAAATGTGCTTTTTTCTTTATTCATTATTTAGTAGTTAACGTTGTGACTGACATTGGTAATATTTATTTAAATTGTATGTACATTTCATTTCGTTTGTAGCTTATTATATAGACTTGATTAGCCTGCGAATTAAGAATCAAACTCAACCAATTATTTATTGGGTATAGCGTTTGAGAATATGTAAATCGACATTTAATTAACTGACTGCCGAAACTACTGGCATTGTCGATTTACTTGTATGTTGATGACTGCTATGCTATGACTTGTATGTAGGTAAGTGTAGCGTGTTACAAACCTCAGATGAACAAACAATGATTAGTTACATTTGCATAAATACACAACGCAAATTCGGTATCGATTTGTGAATTCGAATCCATTTGTTATACTGAATACAGTTAGGTAGGTAGCACGATAGTGTCATTTACTTGTGATCAAAAAGGGGTTTAATTTTTTTTACTTAAAATAAACAAGGTCATAGAGAAAGAACTGAGGATACCATTGTATATTATTATAAGACGGCTAAATAGTAGGATTCTACCAAATAATAATATTGTCTACCACAAAATGGAAAAATAGTGCCATAAGTATATATATTCGAATAAATAGAGTTGTTCTTTCTTTACCGAATTAAAGTAAAAGCTTTTTATAAGAGATGAGTTAATTTTATTTCGCCGAAACCGTTACAGCTACCCTAGAGCTGTTAAAGCTGTTTAAGGACTGAAGAGGACAGGCCTCTAAGTCTTCATTGTGTAACTTGCATCCATAACTGCTTCAAAGACTGTCAAATTGATCAGCGATAGATTTTTCCATAAATAATGAACCCCCTAGTATCAATATGATTAGCGCATGACCGACCGGTTTCGAGATACTTCGGGGAGACCAGCACGTCTCTGGTCTGATATGATGATAATGACATTATGTACCAACAAATAACATTTTTTTGACCTAAAGTTGAATTAAAAATGTATTTAATAAGCAGAAATTGTCAATTCATGATTCTTCTTTGCATCATTATTGTCAGTCTTTTCTCACATTCAGTCGCGATGGATTCGTTCTATTTTCTCTTCTTTCTGCATGAAAAGTGCTCTTTATGCATGAAAAGTGAAAAATCTGTCGACATAGCCTTCATCGACATTTTGTCTGTCCACCAAATGTAATTTGAAGAGAAATTCTACATTTTCTGTGAGCTTTAACCGAAAAATTATTAGGCACTTAAGTAATTTACAAAAGTATTAGAGAGGTATAGTCACGGCATAGTTAATATCAGCCACTAAATATTAATTAGTAGGTAAACTGAGAAACAATTGTCATCTTTACAAGTCTATTTCTAAACTTATATTAAACCTTACATACTATATATATATAATTTATTTTTTATTCAAAATTATTTGTTATAGGTATTAAAAAATGTTTATATTAATTTATTAAATAATTTTATTAATAAATATAACTTTTATTAACATACGAATATTTAATTAGCCTATAATAGCTATGTATAGGTACTTATATGAAACAACATTACAGGTAAGCACATGCATATATACGTACTCAAGCTCCTGCCAAATGCTTAAGCAGTTTTTTTTCATTTTATTGTACACCTAAAATCTAATACAATAAATACTGTTATAAACAGAAGTAGAAAGTAGATTGAGTTTAGCTTAATTAAGTATTTCTCTACAAATTTAAATAACGATACTTTAAATATTATATACTTTAATGTTCCGTGCACCACGTAGACACTTGTTATCATTACTAAATTGTATACCTACGTAGCCCTAAACAAAAAGTTCTCTAATTTACTTAATGCATTGACCAAGGCCGCCGTCTGACAGCCAATAGCAATTTATGAAACAACCAACCACCGGCGCTTCCACGATAAATAAAGCCAGCCGCCCACTAAATTATTTTAGCCCATTAGCACGACAGGCCCGACACAAATTAATCACTGGAATGACACTAAAGACGTTTAACACTTTCCCGTGCACTAAGCTGTCGGGGCGATTTCGTGGCGAAATACATTTTGGTTCCTTTTACCATTACCGTTAAGAAGTGTATTTTACCATCATCAGGATAAAAGTAATCGATTTAGGCCCGATTTCACCAACAGGAACGCAAAACTAGAATAACTATACCGTGGATAAATTTATACTCTACATTTATTCTCGGATAACCCATTTTACGTTTCACCACATTTGGTTTAACTATTCTTCCAAATAGAGTTTTATTTTATCTATGTGAACGAATGAATGATAATGCTGCGAAATTAAATAGTACATTCTCTCCGTAAATCACATAGCCAATTAGCTGTTTTTTAAACTAGTAGGATTATACGTCAGTTACGACTACTGTCACTTTAGACAGCTTGCCAATCAGCTGTTCATTAGACGCCATCTTTCTTATTTATCCAACTATTAAATCTGTTATACAGTCAAATTCGACGGTATAAAACCTATTCTCGGATAACGGCTTTATTCTAAGTACAAGTATTTGGTGAAATTGAAATTGACCTATCTGAGAGTAACTCGTGACTTTATCCTTGGGATAAAACTTATCTGACTTTGGTGAAATCGGGCCTTAATGAATGAATTTTGTATTATTTTTATTTTGAGAGTTAATATCGTTTTAAAGTGAAACTTTTTTACATCGCCTCAAATTTCTCCAACCATCTATCGCATGTCGCATTACACAAAATATGAGATGAGATCTTTAATTTCACTCCTTCATGTAGGTCAGGATTATAGATGGTCTATCTATGCGATAGATCTTCGACTGTAAATCTGTGTGGCAGTGGTTCGATCCTGGTGTAGTGCGTTTATTTTCTTCATTAATTTGTTTTTTCATTACTTTTTGTTTCAATCAATTAGTTTTTTATTTACTATTTTCTTTTCAGAAGAAAAAAGATAAAAGTCGGATAAAAACGTGATTTTAATACCCTTATTCGAATAATTTCCAGAAAAGTTTCAGTTAAATGCCTATAATCCGAATAAAGTTTCACTTGCATCGTGGTTTCATAAACCTACAGAATGACTTTTTTTTCTTTATATGCTGATCATGTAAACTTAATGGCTGAGGTATTATTTACCGTTGATTTTACAAACTAATCACATAGTATCTTAACATGTTGTATAATGTACGTAGAGCAATGATAAAAACAATGTTCAGCGTTAGAAAAATATTCTATTTTTTGGCCCTCTTCTCATCTGATGGCAAATGACAATTAGGCAGAAGATGGAAGTAAGCTTCAACCGCACTTCTCAATAACTAAGGAACTGACTATTTTATTATAATAATTACTAACAAATAAAACATTTTAGTATGAGTATCGTCGCGTGAGAAATCTGCTCGTGTAAATAAGAAAGCTAATAATATAGGATCCACTGGGGTCAATGGTGGATCTTACCGAACTCCCTAAGTGCCGTTCGATCACCGGTGCTATGGAGCATTAAGAAATGAAGTATCATAGGATCCACCAAGACCAATGGTGGATCATAGTGAACTTCAGCGTGCCGTTCGAACCACTGGTGGATCGAGATGGTGGATCCTACTGGACAGGGGGTATCTTATATCTAACTGTCGAAACATGGTGACAAACTAAGATAAGATCGTCGTAGCAACCACAAACAAAACTAAGCGGAGAAAGGACATTGCTCTGCGTCCATACATTGTTCGCCCCAATACCAACAGCAGTGAAAAAATGCTTTTTATTTAATTAGATAACTGTACGTCCACATTAATTACTACGGACAAGCTTCGAAATCGAATGAAATATCAAAATGAATCAGATTTTGAGGTTAGTTGAGGTAACAAAATGAATCAGATTTTGAGGTTAGTTGAGGTAACACTTTAATTCATTAGAGCAATACACATAGTCCAATTATTAAAATATTAATTATTGCAATCAATCAAAGCACGTTATTATTATAGTCACGTAGTAAAGAACAAGAAATCTAGAAATTATAAAGCAAGTCAAAAACATGACGAACTAACAAGCGACAGCGCGTGAGTAGTCAATTGAGGTATGTTTTAATTTAATTTACGTTGTAAGTTATGAAAAACTTAATTTATACATATGAATGAATGTCAATACCTACATAAAATCGACTCAATTCTATTCAGTCGAGCAAAGGTAATAATAACCATTCCTATATTTTACTTCGTTTGGTTTTGTTTCTAAAAGTATTTTATATATTATATTTTTGATTTGTCCGTCGACTACATATATTTGTTATGAAATAATTATGACATAAAATATGCATATAATTATGACGTAAATGAAATCTTTGTTGGTCATGGGGCGATTTTCGACATTGTCCTTTCAGTCCCCGTGAGAATTCGGACCCCGAACCTCGAAATAGTGGTCAATACCAGGTAGTCTCACTCAACCACTAGACTACGGAGGCAGTCATCATATAAATTGTGGATTGATTGATTTTAACTCTATTAAAATCGTTGTGCCTTTGGGAATCTTCAATCCCAGCCTGTAATAAATTGTTGAGCTGAAGTACCTACATCATAATAAGTTCTCTGGCAACTGAGGAAGACGTTGAAAATTCCACTGAAAAATCGCAACGAGGCATGTCGGGCCAAGTGGAATAACTGTCTCGAAAGTTGAAGACAAATCACCCGTGCGATATGGCGGCGGCGTCATCTGTCACCATCTGAACTGTCAAACTGGCCTGCCGAATCGATCAAGCGCGAACTAATATCGAAGTTGCGTCGACAACGTGCGACTTGGGTAGGTGCTGGGGTAGGTACTTGCAATATACAGGAGCCCCGGAGTTTGGAGGATTAGCTATGTAGGTGTACTCGTGTATAGCGAGTATTCATTTTGACATTTGATCCCGCTCGAAAAGATTATACCCTGGTCCTTAAGCCCCAGAACAGCTGATGAATGATGCCTGCCTATTTAGGCAATCAATTAATTACAATTCTTATAAATAAAGCTTACAAATATTTTGATAAATTCTCTTGTATAAGGAAATAAAATTTCTGTATTAAAAATATTTGATTTTGAAAAATTTTACAACTTACGTATTAAAGAAATATCTATGTAATATAAATATGCATAGATGTTCAGATTATTTAACCAAAATGTAGACTGCAAAGCATTCGGTAATTTTTTACTATTATAAATGATATTTTTGAATAGTTCTCTAAAACTAGCAAAGAGATTATTATTGTAACAAAAAATAAACATACGTGATGAAATTGAACTAAAACTGAAATAAAGCTACAAGATTTAGGCGAACCAAAGCAAAATGTCTTCATCATCACTCAAATCCTTACGCGTCCCATTGCTGAGCACGGATCACGGGACGTGGAGGAATTGGCCTCAGTGCAGGATTATGTTTCTTACGATATCCACAGTATAATATGAAAGGGAGCGATACATGCCCTTAATCCGTCACAGCACAGAATACAATGTCATCGTACCAAATCAATATTTATTTTATAAGGTTCATATCTTAATAAATCTTTCTTTTGATATGTTTCTATTCGATCGTATAGTTTTGGTATCCTGTCGCACCCCAACAACTCACGGAAGTAACGGCTGAAAGGTTTCGAGGGAAAGTTTTCGGTGCAGCGCGGAGCACTCACTTTTATTGAACATTTCCGCGAAGAGATACCTCTCTTATCCTTTTCAGTAGATGACATGATCAAGCGTTTACGGAAGTGCTCTCCTTCACTTTTAAGGTCGTCTTGGAACTGCTTTAAACAATCTAGATTCAATTTTCGTCTGTTTTTTTTTTCTTGGCTACTTAGACATTCGATTTCTTTTATAAGATTGTATTTTTATATATCAGAATGCTTTTAATGGTTCAAAGGATATGTAATAGCAGGTTTTGTCAATAATAGGTTTTTTAATTATTAGAAAGCCATCATCGTCAACAGCTCATATACGTCCCCACCGAGGGGCTCGAGCCTACCCTAAACTAGGGCGATCAGGCCTTAACCAACCACGCTGGCCAAGTGCGGGTTGGTCGACTTCACACACAACCTGTATAGAAATTCTTTCTTCACAGGTGTGTGCAGGTTTCCTCACGATGTTTTCCTTCACCGTAAAAGCGTCGAATAAACGTATACATATGAATTCAAAATTTGAAAACACATTGGTACGTGGCTGGGTTCGAACCGCTACCTCCCGATTGGTAGGCGACGGCCTTACGCACAACGCCATCGACGCTTTTAGAAAGCCAGCTGTCGAAGAATGTGAATTCATGTTAATTCCTTAAAATAATAAAAATTATGTCGTAGACAGAAATAATCAAGCATTATTTAGTTATGTTCCTTCTATTTTCCTTACTATTTGAATGTATATTGCGTAGCGAATATAGTAAAAAATCGCAACGCCCTTGCAGATTTTATATAAATGACACTTAACGTCTCATGAAATCATTTATTGCTATATTTTTTTTTAAAATAACATTTAAAATGTCTTAGCAACATCAAAAAAATATTTATTTTAATTGTCATTTAAAAAGTCAACATCCAAATCCCTTTCTTTCTATATCGATGTGAAGATAGAAGCAGAGTCTTTTCGAGAACGTGCACTTGTGTGACTTAACGCACTTATGGGAAAGTCTATTGTAGATGTGACAAAGCTTAGCTGGATTTGTCGGCAATTGCGAGGGGATATCTTGCAACAAACAAGTCGAGGAAAAGGAGGGCAAAAATATAATATAGTGGAACTGTGTCTAAAAAGTACAAGTTAAAAGTGTGGTTGCACAAATTTAAAAGAGCTGTATAATATTTTTTTTTAAAGTTTGTATGGGTTACTACTTTATAAAAAAAAATATACTTACCTAGTTTTGTCATTTCATTTTCTAAATTATCAATTGGTACTGCTCTGTTCAAAGTTGGGTCGACTATGTTTATAATGGTACTAACGGACTTATAATTCATCATCAGTTGTCCATTTCTGGAAACAGACTTATCCCAAGGCTCACCAGTCTGCTTGATCCTGGCTTTTCGGCTGTCGGGCGCAAGTCGGCGCTCCACCTTAATTTATTGTTGGTACTTCTTCATTGATACGTCTACGTATAAGTCATTATATAAAATGCTCGATAAAAAGTTACAATCTAAACATCCATTCCAGTTACGATTTCTTTATATTTTTTTTATTCAATAGATACTAGTTGCGCATTTCGTTCACTTATGTAAACTGTATAAGAATACTGTTTGTCGTGTTCGTGAACCAAGTGTGTATGCGTAATCCTAACAGAAACATCGACGTACACACGCGGCCCCGCAAGGCCGGCGATCCCGGTCCCAACCCCGGGATTAGGGGCACAATGGCGACGGAGACACCGAGATAGCGCGATATATATTATCTTTGTTGACACCGCATCATGTAGGTCGTTTTTCGTCGTCAATACCTCCATTGTCGTCCTGAAATAACTTTAGACCCAGCAAATTATTTTTTCCTTTCTGTGTTTGAACAAAAGATAAATTGATACTAGCAGGTAGCTCCTCGTGTTAAGGATACGTAACTTTTCTTGTTTGATTTAATAAGCTTTGATTTTGGCGCAAAGGCTGCCTTTTGTTTTGTGTTGTTTGACCGTATTTATCACCTTATTGGTAACTCGTACCTTTTATAGAAAATATTGCACTCGTAATAATAAAAATAAATATTCAATGTATCTATCATTATTTGAGTATTAAAACCTCTATATTATAAAAACTAGAAACATTGATATAACCTATTAAGTATGTTTTCAATCATGGCATCATATCAAATTTCACAAAATACTTTACTTAAAAATTGATGAAAAGCTTGAGCTCTATAAGGAAACTATTTTGTATGAATTTAGATGATATAGAATGCATAAAGTTAAGGACAAAGGATTACACCTAATTCTTTCAAAGTAAACATCGTTTGTCAATTACTGTTACAATCATAGAGCAACCTCCTAAAAAGTAAATTTTGAAATACATATTGACTGAACTCTCTGACTTAAGACATGGAAGAAAACAATACCATTGTTAATGATTTCAACCACAAATATTTATAAAAATTGACTAGACCTATCGCGTCAACGTATTCCAAATAAATTCACGTAGAAGAATATAGCAAATGTTATGTGATCGTGCCCGCGTATCGCTGTGTACGAAACCTTCCTCTCGCCATTTTGTGTCCTGAAGACGGTAAGCTCCTGAACGGTCCTGATCCCAGCACTTGGTGTTTGCTATAACAGATTTGCAAACATGCCGTGTATGGCAAGACGACGTGCAATGAGCGTCGATACTTTTTGGTCGCAACACAATGGTCCATCCAGTTTTATGTGGCCGTGTGTGAGCACCTATAAAGTTTGCATATGAAGTTCTTACATGTTCTAACCATTACTGCTTTTGTAAGGTTTATGCTTGTCAAGGTTATGTGAATGTTGGTTAAAGATTCTTTCTGTTTATTTCTGTTCTCTTATGTATTGTACTTGTATTATACAGTTTATTAATCAAACCCATCCTAATCAAGTAGTAATGACAGTCTTGTTTTTACTTTATCCTAAGCCTCCGCATTTGAAGGTTGATATCAAAGGGAGAATAAAAGACAAAGTCAATACAGTCAATTGTAGATATGGGTTGACAGCCCGAGTTCGAACTTTGTATTCCCGGTCTGTCGTAAAGAGGGATATCAAGCCAGCAGACATGTTCAATCTTTTAGTACGTTGCAGAGAAAAGTTTTAACAAAATGTATGAAACAAACTGGAAACATTTCGATCTGTTTGTTTTTCTATTATATGATATTAAATAATTGCACGATGAATCTTAAATAATCTCAAGTTAGAATCCCTAAATTAAGTCCATCTGATATATATTTTTTAATCAAACCTTTGTAAATCAATCCTATTACGAGTACAATTGCCAGCTTGCCTACTGATGCTTGGAACGCCGCTCAGACAAATTTCGACGAAGAACTTTGTAAATTTAATCGTCTTGTTTCTGTTTCAGGTAAATACACTTCTTGACTTATAAGCCTCCGGTGAATTGGTGAGTTACGTAAATAAATGCCCCCACTAAGCGAGCACTCCACTAAAAGTCTCATTCATAAAAGATTTTCATATTATTCGGAGACGTATTCACAAAGTTATGTGCCCTGAAGGAGAATATGCTGTTTGTATAGAAACGCAAGAAAATCGTATTTTTTTAAGTCGTAGATCAAAACAGCGGTCGTCTCCCCGAGCTGCGAGAAATATTAAAATATCTGCCTTCTGGGACAGGAAACACACGATGTAAGAAAAGATGAGGCGAGCTCAATTTTGTCGATTCGATGTCCCGAATTCGTTTGCTGAATTCTTAATGGTGCCGTAGGGTCGGCTTCGTTCAGGAGCCGTGACGCTATTGTACTTAATCCTCGCCCGTGCCCTTACCTCAGAAAGTCGGTAGGTACACCGCAACGGTTGAACGCCTAACAAGAATTTAATTTGCGTTCCCGAACGCTGTAACGCAATTGAATAGATTTGTGAAAAACGTCACTCTGAAAATATTCTACGAGCCCCTCGAGAATGTTAACACACTCCCACGAATTAATCGCACAGTAATGACTGAATACCTAAGATAATTAAGAAATACCAAGACTGTTTTGTTTTTTGTTATAATCTATCAACGGCCCTTGGAATATTCCTTTATTATTGTGACATTTCGGCGGGAGACGGTGTACGGTATTTAGCAAAAATGTCGCTCCGGGACATTTGTCTATGCTTTCATTCGCAACGGTGACATTTTCTTCTCCTTTGTATACATATATTTCTATGTACTTAATGTTCCCTTTTTCTATTTATAATATCAACTTATACGAAAGTATATCTTTCTCTTTTGCCCATGATATCATTTATTTTGCTGTTTGAAGTATTATTGTATACTCAATTACAAGCATCAGTATAAAATGGAAGTGAGTAAAATTTTCCGAGGACAATTTCGATCCATGATTTAATTACAGATAATTATGAACGACCCATTTTCACCGAGCTCGTTACTTAAAAGACTGAATTTGTTCATCTTTTTTCAGAACTTGCTTTATTTTTTACCGACTTCTAAAAAAGGAGGAGGTTTCTCAATTCGACCGTATATATGCTTTTTTTAGAAGAAATATTTCGTATTATTTTTTAAATATATAATAAGATTTAGAGGATTCACGCTGACTCAAGTGTTAAGATATTTGCCGGATTTAAGACTGTCAGCATTTTAAGAGTAAATTTACTACAGTAGAGGCAGACAGTAAGTCTGTGACTTTAGAATATTTAATGAATGTGTACAGAAAGCAACTAGGTACGAGTATATAAAACTGAAAATTTTCTGTATCCTTCACATAATTCATCTGCGTCGCGTCTACGCGATACTTTTCCTACTTATTCCTATCCGGTCCTATCCCTTGTCGCTGTTTTATAGCCTACACACCTGCTCAGGTGTCGTTGATTTCCTAATATTACAATCGATTCAATTTATTTAAATTTGGTGAAATGTATTTTATTTTAATGTAGTAAAAAATTCATTTGAAAAACAAACAATTAATATGACTAGCCGCTTTCCTATATTATATTGTATAAGTTAGATTTAATAAATATAGTACCTAAGTTGTAAGTGTTAGTAATAGGATATGAATGTTATCTTTGGAACTTGTAGAGGAATCACTAGCTCCCAAGATACAGGGATTTCCTAGTTTGGGAGTTAGGAGTACACTCTGTACTGCATATTTAACACTGTTGTTGTGAAAGTGTATATAATATTATGTAAGTATTTTGTAAACTGTCGGTGTTGTCTAAATAAATTTTATTATTATTATTATTATTATTATTGTGTCATTTAACTACATACAACTTTCTTTAAAGTTTTGTTTCGACATTATTATAAAAAAAACTTACTGTCCGTTACGTCTGATTCCTGCGTAGTAACCACTTCTGTGAAGGTTGGAAGCTCTACACTAAAAGATATTGACGAATATGTTTACTTGGTGCAAATAGTCTAGCGCGATTATTCCATCCTCCAGAGGTAAATCGACGAATCCAACTAGGTTGGGCAAGCTACGCAGCATATTCTCGGCCCATTTACTGCAGTGCTGCAAGACGAAAGTCTTCAACTAGCTATAGTAATGACGTACGGAACTGAGACGACGAAATGGCTGTTTCCTCTACGAATACGCGATCTCATCAGAAATTATGAGATCTGTAGAACTAGAGTCACCGACATAGCCCGAAGAATTGCAAACCTTAAGTAACAGTGCAGGGAAGGACACATAGCTTGCAAGACTGACGGCCGTTGATGCGGAAAGGTTTTCGGATAGCGGCTGCGAACCGGGAGACGCAGTGTTGGTCGACCCCCACAGGGTGGGCCGACGATCTGATGAAGGTCGCAGGGAGTCGCTGAATGCAGAGGCACAGGACCGATCGGTTTGGAGATCCCTGAGGGAGGCCTTACGTTCACTGTGGGCGTCTCTTGGCTGAAATGATGAACTGTCCGTAAAATATATACGAAATACTGTCTGAAATTGATTAATTCATTCATATTTAGCACCTACAAACAGCTCATGTACGTCTCGTACACAGAATGAGACTAAAAACTTACTACTAGTTAAAAAGTACTGAACTGGGATGCAACCCAAACTAATGTACACAACTTGAAATTTAATAAAATCTTAAAAGGTTACCTATGGTAATATTTAATGCCTCGTCTCAATTTTAGGTAGTTTGTTTGAATAAACAAACTACTTGCTACGGTCGCAAAATATATCTATATAAAATTGTGGTAAACCCTAATTTAGGTAGTTTATTTATTTATTTATTCTTTATAAACAATGTGTACAATGGCGGACTTAATGCCGGAGGCATTCTCTACCAGTCCACCTTCAGGTGGTGTATAGAGCAAATGTGGTAGATGTACCCATAAAACAAAATTAATAAAGAAACTTACAGACTTTTTCTAATCCTAATACATAAATATAATTAAATAAATAAACTAATACATATTTTTCATTTTTTTTATTATTGTAAATTATATGTGTGTGTGCGTATGTGTAAGTATATATAATTAAATTAATAATGAATTTTAATGAATTTGCAATTCGAGTATAAATGTATATAATGAATGAATTAGTAAGATAATTGTGCTAATAATTTCATGTAAGGGATTTCAATGATTTATAAGTAGGTACTTGGTCGTCATCATCATCATCATCATGATCATCATCATCATCATCTACTTGGTAGGTACACAGTTTTAAAAATTTGTACACAATTCATAATATTATATCTATTTGATTATATTTGATTCATTTTTACATAAACATTCGTTTAAGTGATTAGAAATGCAATATCATAAAATCTTGTATGAGAATAATAATGTAATATTACTATTGCAATTAATGTAAGTTATTACTATTGAAATTAATTAAAGGCTTTATTATTATTATTAATACATATTATAAGACACCAAACTCAAGTTGCAACGCCAACAAATAAGTGACGTAATAAAATACAATTCTGATGCACATGTTTTGGTAATTTATTTTTGAAACTTAACCTGGTAGTCCGCGAACACACCAACTAAAACCATTAGCTTGCCATTGAAACACAAAATGAAAAGTCAACATAGAATAGACTAGTGTTTTGCCGACGCAAGCTATATTCGTACGTGATTGATCACCATTCGACAGGGGTTTGCCCGTGTCGATATCAATATTTGGTGTCACAATCATTGAATATTCGAGATAACAGCGGCGGCGGGTGTCACAATGAGCGGTAATTTAGCGCGTGTAATTCGCCGAGTGTCCAGTGTGGCGAGTTTAATTTTATCAGGAATAATCTCGGGATCATAATTCACTGGAGCCACCGCGGGCCGGTGGATACGATTTGTCTTTGCGACTATTATATTAGGTAGTTCCAGTGTGAAATGTTAATTGATGTGTATGAAGAATTCAAAATGGTTTACACGCTCTATACTTTGAACGTGTAACAAGGTATTTTGGTGGATTTTTCTTCGTAATGCAGATTGTGCTAATCTCTTAAAATATGGCTATTCTATTATTGCTTTGCCACATCTAACGTGAAATTTTCCACCTCCAGGTTTTTTTTATTATTTTAAGCTAGCCCTAACGTTTTTTCAAATCTAAGACTCCGTCATCCGCCTCTTAGTATAGTCTAGCGGTTGCCACAACCGGGTATTGATCACGAGATCTGGGGTTGGATTTTTCATGGAGACAGAGGTTTTCTGCTCGGTTTCGTTTGTGATAGTGCTACTGAGCCCGCCTGGCTAGCTAACACCATCTTTTTTAAGTTTGTCGCTATAATAACAATGTGAATAAATATTTTTGTGTTCGGATAATTAGAGGTAAGATAGTTCCACACTTGTTGAGGAGTCCAGGTGAAGCTCGCTTCCACCTTCGGCCTTATCGTCACACCATCAGTTCAGATGAAGGCCAAGAGCTTCCATGTCGTATGTAAAAAAATCATCGTTGTCAATTAAACTTACATACTGCTGGGCATGGGTTTCTGCTTCAACGGAGGGATTTGGCCTATTACACTACACAGACGAATTGGTAGAGTTTCTTTCAAGTTTTCCACCTCTTTGCAGAGGTGCAATTGTAGTCACTTCCTTATGATAAGGCTACACTAATGGGAAATGCCGCATATTATCGGGATGATCATCGTTTAAGGCGTATAGTGCTCCCAATGACCTTGCGTCGATCGTCCCCCACTGATTACATAGGAGTGAGTGAGTGAGAGTGAGGGAAATATTCAAGCAAACCTTTACGCGTAAGATGAATTATTTAAATAAAAAATTAATAAAGGCGAATAAGAAAAATCTAAAAAGACCATCCCCTAGAATATTGTTCACTTTATTTATTGAAATCGAAAGTATGTGATTTAACCTAATATTTACGAAGCGATTAGGTTTATAGTTTTAAAATCGAGGCATGTTTGGGTCACATTTTAACCAAGTTCTAATTAATTTCCCGAAAAATTAAAAGGACCATCCTCTAAAGAATGCGTTGAATAATAACATATCTTTTTTAAAGATTTTTTTATTCAATATTTATGAAGAGAACCGGTTTTTTCTGCAGTGATTTTTTTATGATTGACGTTACTATGCGCCGTTAAGGTACGTGTAGCTACGGAGTCGTAGCGTCACGTACCTACGTTAAACGGTCATCGCGATGATTTGACTACGGCATTCACATTAATATAGCTTGACGATAGCACAGAATAGATAATAGTACTACGTACAGAACGGCCACTCACCTCCTCGCACTCATTTCAAATACCTCGTCCTACCCGGCACTTCCCTGTAGACATCACTGACAAGTAAACAAGGGCGCGCGCGATCGCTCGGACGAGTAGACGCGAGCGCCGGGCGATAACAGAGACAGCGCTATGCGGGTGAAAGAGAAGGCAGTCGCTGCACTTCCCGCGTCATTGCGATTGATAACCGCTCACTCAGCCCTACTAGATTCCACGCACACATTTGCGCGTGTATGAACGTCATTTGTTTAAGTAGTAGTAATAGGTAATTGATTTGCGAACGTTGTATGGAGTGTCCGGGGTGTGACGATAGGCGATAGCTCGCATTGCGGCACATCAAAGAGGTTTAGGCGCTCAACACATTGCCGTCACATCCCGCTGCGGTGTACGGAGGGACGAAATCCATCATCGTCCGGGAGTGCGGTACCGTCGCGCGCGCCGCACCTCCGCACGGACATGCGGTGTGAGTGTGTTATACCCTGCGGTTTTTGTATACAAATTAAGATTCTTCAGTCAAAATTAAAAACCGCAGCACCGCACACCGGAGCGGTGTCCGGTGCAATGTGGTATCCGCCTTACCGCGAGAATCAATGGCATCCGCAAGAATGATAAAATAAAGCTATTATAAAAATGTACACTTATATAATACAGTATAGCAACGCCAACGTTTATATATTGTCTTAAAATCAAGGAATATTTATGGCGATTTTATCGCCAAGAACGGCCATTGATTGACGTTAACCGACGAAGTGTGGCCACTTTTGTTATCGTAGCAATATTAACGCAAAGAATTATCGCGTCAAAGGGCATTGATGATTTCTATTAATGTGGCTCGAGCATTAGCCAGCCTAACGACATCCGCGGGAAGAACGGGACGGCGACACAATGTCTAATCTTAATCGGTTATGGTACAAAGTACAGACTATGCTATTCACTTTAATGAAAGCTCTTCTGTCAGCGACAATTGTTAATGTTAGTAGTTTTCGAGAACGATTCGTGTTCTTAAAAAAATAATATCACCGATAGTGCCTATACTTGTTCATCAACTACTTACGATTTTTCCTATTAGGGTTCCGCACCTCAAAAAGTGAAAATGGCAACCCTTATAAGATCATTTCGTTGTCCGTCTGTCTTTCAAATTTCTTTTTCTCGGGAACGCGAGGAAATATTAAGTTGATATTTATATAAAAAAGGTCTCTTTCACATGTGAAAAAATCAAACTTCTAAATCACCGCGATCAAAAGATATTACCATTTATGTTGCACATTGCTGCGTTTGCGATTTCACAAGAGACGTATTTTCCGTTAACGTAAAGAGTCATGAAATTTGGCAAGAAGCAAGGTCTTATAGCACATGTTAAGGAAAAAATCTGAAGACTGTAAATATGTACATAGTTAGGAACTTATATCTATACTTACTAATATTATAAAGCTGAGTTTGTTAGTTTGTTTGAACGCGCTAATCTCAGAACTACTGGTTTGAATTGAAAAATTATTTGTGTGTTGGATAGTCCATTTATCGAGGAAGGCTTTAGACTATATAACATTACGATATTGTTTTATTTTATTTATTTCACATTAAAAATTACATAAATATGTTTACACTTTTGTGTATCAATAAACCCTACCGTGTTTGTCTTGACACTCACATACGTACTAATGTTATTTTCGGACATCCACGCAAACGAAGTTGCGGGCACAGCTAGTACTTAGATAATTTATCAACATTTAAGTTGTCTCTATCAACGTTTAAGTCTCGTACACTTCTGTTTTGCGGTGTTGTTTTAAATATGGAACCAAGTAATTGCAGAAACTTTATTGGTCTTTGTATATTACATAATTATTTAGTTATAAGGACCACACATGGTATGTTTCTCTTTAAATTTAAAAAAATACTGAACCCTCGTACTCGCCAACTCGCACTTGCCCGGTTTTTTAAACGAAATGTCAATACTGAACCCTTGCCCCATTCTGTTGATCAATCAATCAATAACGCCGAAGGTGACGCACTAAAATTCACCCAGTTCACCTTCTCCCGACGAAGCAGCGGCAGCGGTGAATTAACAGCCGGACGATTACAGTAAAACGGTATTGGGCTCGTCAATCTAACGAAACACGAGCCGGGCGGCCCGCAACTGGAATGCTAAAGTTTACATTTGTTCCGGTGCTGCGGAACAGAGCGATAGAATTAATTCAATCGTCACAACTTTACATTCAGACGATTGTACATACCACTCCCCCCGCGTGGCAGAGGAAACCTCAAAGAGAGATCGCGCTCGCTCGACGCACTCCGGGTTGATTGATGCGAACGCTTAAGTAGGTCGGTAAGCAATGTTAATCCATGCTCGCGTAAGTGATCATGAAATTGATATCAGCAGTGTGCTTGTACAAAATTTGGTATACTTACTGTAATGAAGTTAATGCTAAGTTCAAATTGATACAACTTTTTCTTTTTCTGTTGGGAAACAAAAGGATAAGTATTTCATTTATAGAATTAGTAGAGTGGAGTAAATAACAATTTTTAAAGGCCGATTTAAAAATTGTGAAATACGGATTCTTTTTTTTTACACAATCGAAAACTTTCGACGATGTACTGATTTAAAATATAGCATGACATCATATATAGGTAAAAAATACGTGTCTGATAATAATATTATGTTTATATTACCTAACCCGCGGACTAATAAGATTTTGATTTTTCATACTCAGATTGCACCACTATTGGGTGCAAACTGAGTATAAAAAATTTTCTTCAGAATAGTTACTGTTTCGTATAGGAAATGTACGGTTCTTTAATTATTATGAAAACTTTGTTATTAATAAGTATAAGAGGGCTTTTGTTTTTATGAAGAAATGTCCAAACTGTAAGAATAGCGAAATTTAATTGGTGCTAAACACTGTCTTAGGCCCATGTGACTATCATACTACATCTCAGGTCATTGTTACAAATGGCATTCCATATTCCCAGTAAATTTGAGGATATTGCTGTTGGACCTGCATCTAGTTGGTACTATACAGTGTGGAAAATAAAGACCGTGGTTGGAGGAAAAAAACACCCTTTATGTTGATGATGGCAAATTTTACTGAAAGGAAATATTCCTTTATTTTCGAAAATAATTAAAACTGCATTTGAAGATTATTGAAAAATCTTCTGCTTGAGCCGGGAATCGAACCGGTGAAATGTGAAAAAAAAAACATGCTGTATTTTACGATACCAACCCAAAGAGTCATTCATAACGATCAATTTCTTTTAAATAACACAATATATTAAATTAAAGAAAGACCAAGAAAAATATTTTTTTTATTGCAAAGCTTATTTACTATCTAAAGAAAATAGTTCAGTCACTATGTTGTTTGAAATTGATCCTTATGAACGACTCTTTCAGTTGGTATCATAAAATACAGAATGTTATTTTTTTACATTTCACCGGTTCGATTCTCGGCTCAAGCAGGTGATTTTTCAAAAGTTTTCAAATGCAGTTTTAATTATTTTTGTATACCGACACTGTATACCGACTAACTCTCATTGATTTCCTTTTCATATAGCAGGACAATCTCAATTCGTCTGTTGACTATGCTAGGCGACCTAATTTTATACCTACCGACCTTCATATGTTTCCCATGTATATATGTTTCCCAGCAATAAAATATGTTTCCCAGCATATAAATATGTTTCCCAGCAAATTACACTGCTCAATTCAGTAACAGTGTATTTTGCATGGCGCCACGCATATATAATCATCTACCATTGGATATACTTCACAGTACTAATTTACATAGTTTTAAAACTAAATTAAAGAATTTCCTGATTAATAAAGCCTATTATAGTGTAAAACAATATCTAGAGGACAAGGTGTGATAATTTTATTGATAAACTAATTTGACATGACAAGACGCAATGACAATTTGAATTATTTATTTATTTAATTTTTTGACATTTTTTAAATTAATTTATATATTTTATTTATTGTTAAAATTATTTTGTTATTAATTTTTTTTACTTCTATTTGGGACTGTTTATAAGAAAGAAAATTGAGTTTTTATTAGCTTTTTAATTTGTGACTACCTATGTGGTTTTATATAGTGTACACCCATGTGGTAGATTTTTGAGAATCCAATTCCTAGTTAAGACCTTATTATGTACCGAAAATCACACTAATAAAATGATTTATGATATCATAGTTTGTTTTTATTATCGTTCTGTTTGTATCAATCAAATCAACAAACCAACATCCACAAGACTATCAATAGTAATTGCAGTCAAATTTTGCGTAGATACCATTGTCTGCGTCTATAGTTGCCGTTTCAATGCGGCCGTCGTGCGCGAGCATTGTGTGCTGAGCACTTGTGTCATTTGCCCCGAGCGAAATCACGAGAGCACTACGTCTAAACAGCTTCGACGACGACACATTGTTTGCGGGACTCTCCAACGATAACATTGAGTCATATCTGCTCCAATTAAAGTTCGTTTGTTTTGCATTTCCCCTGCACCTCGGCGGCGGCGGCGGCGGCGGGGGCGCAATGAAACGGGCAGAACAATGCGGATCACGTCACAACGGAATTATCTCGCAGTGGAGACGATCAATTACACTGACAACTGGCACGTGGAAAAAGGGCGGACGGTCGGTGGCTCGCATTTTTCACGCCCCACCTAAACGCAGCCTTATTGCGCAAGGGATAGAGCCCTCGACTCTCGGCATCGGAGCGGACTACAATTAGAAAGTTCAAATTGGGACGGTCATTTGTCGGGAAGATTGTAGCGTCCGTGATGGGCTTGCCGGCGACGCTGATTGACCATGACGCTGATAAGCTTCATGTTTATCGGCTTACTTTGATGATTCTAATTGAAATTCATCGCGTCTCACTTTTCGTAAGTTATCGGTAATTTCACCGAGTGCTGGTCATTGCCAAATGATAATTGGACGCTATTTCTTAGATCTGAATTATTCTGATTGTATAGGATAGAACCGCTAAATAGGCCCAAAATTCGAGATCGCCTGGACCGATTTGGCTAATTCTTTCCATTCCGGGTATTTGTTTAAAAAAATCTAGACAAAATGTGACTTTATCCATTTTTCATTATTTCTCATCCAAACTGTTCCTGTGCCAATTAGAACAAAGAAATATCAACACGACAATTAAAAAGAAGAGCTTTTGACTTACCGATATCTATTAAGACAGCTTGTAATTCAACATAACAACAATCTGCTCATATCATAGCTCTTGAATTTGTAAATATGAAATGTCTATCTATAAGAAATTTCGAAAAATTACTCTTTCTTTCCGCGTTAGATTTAACAAATTTTTTTGTAATGTTATCCTTTACTGTATTAACGGACAAAGTTCTGTGACAAAGAAAATCTACTCCTCAATAATCATTGAATGTTAAATGCATGTATAACAATCGAAACTACATATTTTTTCAGTAAAATATCTTTCAAGTGTTTCAGATCGATCGCTCGACAAAAGAACACTTTTTTATTTATTCTGCTATAAGGCCAATTATTATAGAGGAAATAGGCTAGATGAATAAAAAAATTTTATGGCTTTAATAGAAGCTCATTCATATAATAAACAGAAAGAAAAATCAGTTTTCGAATAACTATAAAAACAACCAAGATATAAGGTACGAGTATTAAAGATTTTTCTCCATCTCTTTCTAGCAAAACGGCAATTTACATGGAATTTACTGAACAATGACGTCACGGTTGATGTCGGATCTCTCTGTCTAATCGCTTACAAATTAACAGCTTAAAATGTTTGTATCTAAGCCGATTTTAATTCCAATTTCACATGATTGCATCTTTTTCGACAGTATTTTAATATTTTATGACGAGAGGTGAAAATTTGAATTCAATCATCTTTACAATTATCATATAATGAGATCATATTTAAGTAAATTTAAAGGACTTTCGTACACTTCTCAAAGCATAATATTGTAAAGTACATAACAGCTGTTTGTTTCATGATTTGTATCTTATCCGCATCAATTGAACTGATAATTAGTAGTGAAAACTTTTATTTATAATGCTAATGTATAAGTTAGTTATACATTATATAGTATCATCTTTATAGGTAATAAGCTATATGTTTTACCGAAATAAAACTCGAAAAGTGCGAACTTAGTTAATTGAAATGACGTATGAAGCTAATCCGTTTCAGTTAACATCTGTTTCGGCCTGGGCATAGCTCAGAACTTTAAACAGTGGTAATTATAATAATGGCCAACATATGAGGTGGATTCGGAGCACCCTGATTTAATTGTCGTAAAGCGCGGCGACTTGATTCATTGGGCGGTCAGGTCGGTGGGTTATTGTTGTGTAAGTGATAAACCGGCTCTGAATAAGCATTTTATTCATTCTGTCTTGATTATTACTACGTTTAAATTCATTGTATTTTTAGGTTTGTTTCATAACATACGGTTTTTAACACTTCATATTACAATCCTATTACCAGAATGTGTCGACTATACAATGACACTGTAGCGGAGCATTCTTCACTGGACATATTTAATAGCGGTTTTCCTGAATTTAAGAGACATATAACTAAAATCTTTGTGTGATTCAATTGTTGTTTTTCTTTTTCATTTACAAAAGCTTACACTAACAATATTACTAAGAACTAAGTAATGATAATGTTTCTATCATAGAGATAATTAAAGTATTTAATACTTAATCTATGGTTTCTTTCTGTGCAATTTGTTTACATGACTATCCCATAGTTAAAGTTATAAGTGTAAATCATTCTGTGTACACATAGTTTAGAGCATCAGTCTAGTTCTAAGTTAAACCTTAATGTATTGTTATTTAATGACTGTTACTTGTTTTGTGTGCCTTTATTAATAATAATAAATAAACTTTAAAAAAGAGGAGGTTCTATGTTCGACTGTATCTATATTTTTTATGTATGTTCACCGATTACTACGGCATTTGCGGACCGATTTTCAAAATTATTTTTTAATCAAAAGAGGTCCTCTTGTTACCACATCTTTGATTATGGGATCCCAGGAAAATCGGGAAACCTTTAAATTTCATAGGCACGTTCAACGTGCTTCGTGTTTTTCCAGAAGATAACTGCATAGATGGCATAGCTTATGCCATCTATGCAGTTTTGGATCGAACTTAATAGAGATTGTTCCTGTGTCGGTAACCCATGAGACCATAGATCATATTTTAACATTTTGTGGCGTTTTGTTACTTGCGCAGAGACAGTTGATTTGCAAGTTAAAATATTATTATTTTTTACTTTTGATTGTTGTAATCCCATTAAGATATGTTTTTTGTGTAATGTTTAAAGCTTAACATAAGATAACATTATTGCGTAACTAGTTCGTACACGTGCTTGAGAAAAACATTTTTATTTTATGATAATGTAATAATTTTCACCATGGTGATAGTCATAATGTGACAGTGTTTATGGTGAAAATTACCACAAAAGTAATTGTTAATAGAGCCCTGAGATTTAATTGTCTCGCAGATGGTAAGAAAAGTAGAGTATTCACCTCTGGAATAAAGCAGTCTTCGTCTTAGGCGACTTAAACCCCTCGCTTCACTCAGGACTCTACATAACTTCCTCGCTTTGCTCAGGAGTAAAATTTTAACTCCCTCGCTACGCTCGGAGTTAACATTTGAGTTTAATATGACGCCCGTGACGTAAGACACTGCTTAAAATCCCTCGGTGCATAATGTACTATTACAAAAAAAAAAAAACGATTTCAAAAAATTTAAAACGGTAAAAATAATATAAGAATACACACGACATCATATATTTATATTGAAGTCAGTGCCAAGCAAAGTTCACAAAAAGTGATAAGGTAGTTAGGTAAAATTTGGCACATGCAACTTTTTGGTGTTTTGGAAGTCGGTTTTTATTTTTTGTGAAATATTTAAAAAACATGTGTCTGATATTTTTATTCGTTTTACATATTCTTTCACACTGATGGTCAGATTTCCAAATTTAAAAAGGATTGAGTAAGTATAAAGGGAATTGTGTAAAATTATGACTATTTAGATGATAATATAAAGTGTAAAATAATTTTACTCCGAAATTGAACTTCCACGTTGATAGAGTTGAATCCTGATTCATCAAATTTATGAACATTGTCATGTATCGATGTCAATTTCCAACACTTTTTTAACGGGAACGTCTCAATACTTAGATCCTATAAGTATGACTGAATAGCAAAATCAACCACAGATCACTCAGTCAGTGAATTTGACCAACCCTAATTTTGTTGTTGGTTTATGCTTACCTAATAAAGTCAAGTAGCGAAAATGCCTCGCACGGGCCCGCCGGCACACGATTACGCTCTGGCGTCAAGTGGATCGATATATCAGTCACCTCAACTCCTCACGCCTAATTTGGCAACCCGACGCGCGGAATTTATAGGGGTGGGGCCACCAGCTTGAAATATTCGAAGGCTCCACTCGGCCGTGAGTTATGAATGAATCCCGTTAAAGAACCCGGAAAATTTCTAACGGTGCGCCAGAATGGCTATGACGTGGAACAGGAACGAGATGCCCTGGTGCTGATTATTGAATTTGTTTTAGAGGCGCCTCTCGGATGTGACTGAGCCGACCTTTTCGTTGGACAAAAAGCTTTTTGTTACCGTCTGTGGGCGAAATTGAACGTATATATTGCGAGCAATGAACGCTACTTTTTGTCTCTGTCGCTCGATATATCTACGTGAGTAAGTATAGTATGTATGTATGCGTGTTTATTTGCATTTTATTATCACAGTCCTAATTGTATGTTTGAAATGTAGAAAAGAATTTCTAAAACGTTGGAGCTTTCGTTGCTAACATGTCGGTGTATTTTATTATTTTCTACAAACTCATTAGACGATTGTGGGACATTTAATCTCTCCTAACGAATGACTGGATTATGTGTAGCTGTTTTGAATAAACATTTGTCATTTACAATTTACGAAAACAATTTGTAAACGAAAGTAACCACGTGCACTTATCGACATAAAATTGGTTAATTCGAATTATGTGATATAAAACTTTTTGTACTGAAACGTCAAATTTTAATAATGTTGCATTGCGTGAATATCTAAAGCTTGGCGAATATTTAAAACGTGGTGTTGTTGACTTTAAAAGTGGTTCGGCGCGTACGCGTACCTACTACATAACGTGTGTAATGTAAATATTCAGGGTTGGAAGTTCGGGATATACCGGATTA
Source organism: Schoenobius gigantellus (assembly GCA_963935595.1). Classification (NCBI taxonomy): domain Eukaryota; kingdom Metazoa; phylum Arthropoda; class Insecta; order Lepidoptera; family Crambidae; genus Schoenobius; species Schoenobius gigantellus. Next base: position 20,857,169 of record OZ012553.1, on the reverse strand, counting down.
CATTCACAAAGCCTGCACTGACGGCCCGCTGTGAAGTGATTTTGATTGTTTCAATTATTCAGATTTCCATTTACCTACGTACACGCCCGCTGCCGCGCAAAATTGATTATGGATAAGCTGAATATCACAATAATTGCGTGTTTTACGAATATTATTGTATTGTATATAATTAGCTAAAAGCACAGGCTAAAAGCACAGCTTAATTGAATACCAAACGTGAGTTGTTCATTGTGTTATGTGTGCTACGTGAAGCTTGTGATAATTTCGTGAGTTATGATTGTGACATTCGATCTTTGCTAAATGTAATAAGTACCAAGGAAAATATAATATTTTCTAAAACCTAAAGGTCACCCAATTACATACTGCTAGTTGCTAAGATTTTTTGGGGTTGAATTGCTTTATTTTGTCAAATTTTGGGAGCCATCATTGCCAACATCGAATTATTGAATGATATTAAAAATTTTCCTTTATACCTTAATTTAAACGCACGAACAACGGGTCGAGTACTGAGCAGTAAAAAAAGGCAAGTATGTTTAGTTACTGTTTCAAAATAATAACGAAGATAATATGTAGTCGAAATATTGTGTTGATCTTTAAATTATTGAATATTTTTTCATCGGTATCTGTTTACGCTCGAGGAAGAGCGAGTGGCAACACTGCATATACTCTTGTGCATGTGAGGGCCTGTGGCGGCCGGCCGCATGTGACATGTCAGTCGAGTCGAATTTGTAATGACATTGAAATAGGTTATCACGCGGCGCGTTTTCGAGAAATTCTATAATTGATTGTTTTTTGCGCGGCGCACCTAATATGGGGGTTGCAAAAGTCCGCTTGTGAGTGTTTGCCAAAAGTTTTATCGTCGCGAATATAGCGAGTGATCTATCCGTTAATTGTGTGAGCCGTGGTGGCTCCCACAATTAACACAGTGGACTCCGGACCATCTTAAAGGTAAATATTGTACTTCATTAGATTGTAGTCCTTAAAATCAGTAAAATCGGCGAAACGCCGACTTGGTGGCGTCGACTTTAGGCGCCATCAGTATCGATCGACAAAATTTGGCGTCTAACTAGAATATATCATATAGAATCATCACCACCATAGCATCCGTCGAAGTCACTATCGGTCGCCCTCCTTTTCTTTCCTTTCAATCCATTTTTCATTAATGTTATAAGCCTCACCCTTCTCACAACAAAAACAACATAATAGGCTCATAGCAGACGGATAAAGCTCAAGTCCTTTGTCGGCACTCACCTTTACAACAATACAGTTACCTACCTCGCGTTTTATGACCGTACATGCGCATATACATACACTCAAGTTTTTCTTTTGAAACGACGACGACGTCGGGGATTTATCTCTAAGAAATCGAGTCACGCGTCAGGCTCACCAGCGCCTAGGTGCTTTTCTGCGATTGGCTGAAGATCCCCGTTTCGCGATAAAGCTGGAAAATGAAAGTCGTTCTAATGTTAAAATTTTTCGATCGTCCTAAAAATTATGAATCGTAAACTCTGGGCCGACTGCGCTATCGTTAAACATAACATTTTTTTTTATAAATTAGGGTGGAGCATGCACTTCAACTTATAAATCATTTTTATGGGTTGGCACATTTTATATTAAGCAAATTACACGAAAGCGATATTATCTCGAATCAGGAAACATATTTCTTATAGATAAGCTAGGTAGGTTTGAATCTACGTTGGTAAATTATCCAAACTTTGCCTTCTTAGCTAAATACTGTTAATTTAGAAGTTTTGAACGGAGAGCTCAGGCAGGTAGCTGCGTATTCTAACCCGCGGTAACCTCTCCCCCAAGCAGCGGGAAATATTTAAAGTGTAATAAGTAAAGAGACCCCTTTATGCTGAACAACAGAGCATCTGCAGATATAATCTATTGTTTCCCTTCGGTCCGATAATCTCAGTAACTTTGTTTTAACGTCAACGACTTGTGAGGATGCCTGAGATATCTGCGTATGGACCCGCATAATGTGATTGAGTGGCCCCAACCGCAAACTGGATAAGTTGTCATCGGCCTAAGCTTGGAAACAAGCACAAACATTGGGACGTACCTACTTTGCTCGTGTAATATTTTATGTCTAAGTTGACAGACGTGCTTAGCTTCTGAACAGCAGTAAGCTAAGCTGTTCGGATCTCACCCCAGGCGATACACGTGTGTGATTGGTTGATAATAGTTGTTAATGAGCGTCGGCGGCGCTGTGGACTCGGCCCTGGCCTTTTAATCGGCGGGTCCGGGGCTCGATCCTGCCGTGTACTTATATGTTTTTCGTTTTTAGAATTTCATATGTACATTGTCCGACGCTCCTACGGTGAAGGAAAACATCGTGAGGCAACCTGCATACATCTGCGAAGAAATTCAAAGGTGTATGTACAGTCGACCAATCGCACTGGGCTAGCGTGGTTGACTAAGGCACCCTAACTTAACATAGGGTTGGCTTGAGCCCCTCAGTGAGGACGTATATGAGCTGTTATGATGATGATAGATAAATAACAATTTTCAATTGCTTTTTCTTAAAAATCCATGAATGAAATTATTCGTTTACTTGACACAAAGCTTGCATAAATTTCTCACTTACTATCTGTTATATGGATAAAGGGAGAAATGCAAGTGCAGATGTTTATTCCTTCCCAAGATTGTCAAAGCTATACAATTGCCGAGTTCTTAATAGAAGAATGAAGCGGTACGTTAATAATACAATTCGTATATATGTACAGTGGAGCCATCGCAAGACAGCTAATTTTCATACTAAACGAATGGGTGCATTATTAAAGCGGACACTCCGGCGCGTCAACCCGCTCTCGACCTCGTCGGCCATTTGCTCTGTCACTGAATAGTTAATTATTTTAATGTGTCCTGTTTCCAGAATGTTTCGTGTAAAGATAGCTTTTGTCATTTAATGACGTTAAACGAATTTAATTGAACATAGCTAATTCACACGTGTCACAAAATACCACGCCGTTACTACTTTTGAGTTACATGTAAATCTCCACTTTCAATCGATTTGATCAAATACATGTTTGTTAATATTATTATTAATAATATTGCAGGGTATTTACATATTTATTTATGTAACCACAAGAGGCGTGAACCTTATGGACGCATAGCGTTCATTGAAATGTATACTTACAGGGGCCATTAAAATATAATTGTTTCCATGGCACCAGTGTTATTGTATTACTTACCGGGAATTGTATATTCTAGTGCGCTTATAACAGGCGCTGTGATTATATTCGCGAATAATCAAATGGGTTCAACAGGTTTATTTGTTCCGTTCCAATATCCATTCAGTGAAAGTCTATTTCAAACAGCCCTCCGGCCGGTGACCGCATCTATTAAAGTTTAAACTATGTAGCAACGTTTCGGCGTTACGGATGAAAACGTTTTTGAACGCTAAAATAGAGGTGCAATTTTACAAACTTTGTCTGGATGTGTTGAATGATAGTCTTTTATTTTTTTTTTATTATACACGGCTATTTTTTTATCACCCTAGAAAATTTTAGGGACGCTTCAGGACACATCCATTATTAAATAAAAAATATAAATAAAAATAAAAAATAATAATAAAAAATTCTCTAAAAGTACCGCTCTCAACTAGTGCAGCATTTTTGGGATTTTTTAGAAAATTAATATACAAATAAGTGAGTTATTTTTTTAATTCATATTTAAATCATTCTAATACACGACATGCGTGAAGCTTCCTTTACATTTTTCAGGGTGATAAAAAAATAACCGTGTATATTTACCAGATTACACTACAGAATAGTTAACATATAATATAGTAATGAAACTACAAAGGTTTATATTAAATGCTACAACAGTCAACACAGTTTAATGGAAAAACAAAAAGAAAGCAACAAACAATAAAATAAAATACTCAACAGATAGGTGATCATTCCATGTTCTGGAGAAAATAAGACTTAAGCTTACATATAATTTTGTTGGCCTAATTATATTGCGCAAATTGGCAGGGGGTGTTTTTTTTATACAACTAAGTTGGCAAACAAGCCTACTGCCCACCTGATGGTAAGTGGTAACAGTCACCTATAAGAACATACGGCTCTTGTGAGATTCGCAGCAAATCTGCAACCCCCACAAAAACCACGGTGTACGTTGCCAACTTGTGACATAAGATGTAAAATCACGGTACCCAGTAATTTTACTGTTATATCTTACCTTTCAAACCGGAACACAGCAATGCAAGCACTGCTGCTATGCGACAGAAATAGGTAAGACGCAGGGTACCCAAGCAGACGACCCTGGTACAGACTCTCCCTCTGGTAAAATTTACTTTTCACGGGATATATTAAGACGGTGTATGCAGTCACCTTTATTATAATATTTTTGAGATGTATGAATTTATACAAGGATCATTAGCGAACGTTTTAGCAACATGTTCCTAACGTCAATAAGTGCATATTTAAGGTTTGTGTTGAATAAAGATTTTCCAGTTGTTCGACTGTTGTAAGGTGAGTAGGTAATAAGGATCTTACACTCTTTTACACTGGAAATAACTTGCGAAGTCATAAAGCACTCAACAATTCTGAACTATGAAAACAATGCATCCACGCGCCGCGACAGGTCCAACTTGAGAGCGAGCAGTTTATTCTTGACATGTTTGCGCCATCCATCTGCCGACCGCATTTTCATACTTCGCACCGAGCAGGTGTCAAAACTAGAGGACGTTAGGCTAATGTATGCAGATTGCGTCTTTCGCTACCCGCCGCCGCTCTGCAGCTGGAGTGAAGTACGTACTTCGCGTTACTCAGTTAGCTTTACTTTGTTTAATGCTGGCTGCTTCACGCTTTTGGTGGGCGCTTCATGAGTCCGTGTATACAGCAAAGAGACTATTGTAGCAATAAGACTAAAAGGTGTAAGTAATAGAGTAGAGATCCGGAAACGCACTAAGCACCCCGGAAAGGGAAGTTTTACTAGTGAAGGGGGTGTAATATAAAATAACTTTTTGTTAGAACCAACAACCTGCTTTTTACTAAATATATAGGCAATACATAACATTTCTTTAAGTGAACAAAATATGTTATCTACCTGGTTGGTGTAGTTGGTGATTAGCAAACCTCTTATGAAGATTACTAATCACGAGGCCCCTGGTTCCTTACTGGATCGGACAAAAGTTTAATATTGAGTTTTTTCTTCGCTTTTAAAATTCTCAGCAACAGTTCGTAGTCTTGAATTAGTGCCTAGTGGTTTTTTACACACAGCAGGGATGCTCAGCTCATGGCCGTCATCTCACCTGATAGTAAAGGGACGATAAGACCTAAGATAGGTGCGAGCTTTTTCTGGACTCCTTTAATTTATACTAGCCGTCCTAGCGAACTACGTTTCGCCTTAAAAGTTCAAATAAAAAAAACTGTAAATCTACTTTCCCACGGGAACCACTTACTTTTCCGGGATAATAAGTAGCATGTTAATCACTGTCGTAATCCGTCTACCTACAAAATTTCATCCAAATCTATTCAGTAGTTTTTGCGTGAAAGAGTAACAAACATCCATACATCCATCCATATTCACAAACTTTTATAATTTTATAACATGTATATATACGAGTAGTAAGGATTGTAATATGAAGACTAAATACTAATATCTAAATAAGAATAAACATTATTATTATGAATGAAGACAAACTAGTCTCGCCAGGCGAACTCAAGAGTCCTACGACCAACCAAACCAAGCAGAAAAAACTCCTGCCCCATGAGAAATAAAACTCTGGTCCTCCATCAGCTCACTCAACCGTGTTGAGGTTGAGTCGGCGGACGGAGGCGGTTAAAATGCGGCAATAAGTTCTTATCTTAATATAGGGATGGCTCAGCATGAGAGCCTTCGCACTTCGACCCATCGTGGATCTTTTGTACTTCCCCATGTTTAGTCCTTGAAGTCATTACCACCTTCGGTCCAGTCAATCGTGCTCATAAGCTTCATTATGTCCTTCGGTGGCATGACCCCGTAGTCTTCCTGTTTTGGGTAACCCATTCCCGTCAGCGTTAAACTCCTGCAGGCAAGAGCATCACAATTGCACATAAGGTGATCCATGCTCTCCTCTTCTTCCTTACAGGCCCTACAAGTATTGGAACTGGTGTGTCCCATCCGGGCAAGCTTATCCTAGTGCCAAAATGGCCGGTTAAGGCACCTGCCATTATAAGGGTCTGGGATCTGCTTGAGCTCAGTGTCAAATTGAGCCAGTTATCCATGCCCGTGAAGAGCTTGGCGTGTGTCATTCCTTTATGGCTGGCCCATTATTCCTGGTGTCTTCTTTTTGATTGAGCTCTGTCCCGACTGTTTTTGGACTTATTGGAGGCATTAAGTTCTTTCCCTATACATAGGTTTTAGAATAATTGGCGAAATATGGACCTTTAGATTATTTCAAATATTGAGTAAAATAGTATTTCATCATCACCATCATCAACAGCTCATATACGTCCCCACCGAGGGGCTCGAGCCTACCCTAAACTAAGGCGATTAAGCCTTAGTCAACCACGCTGGCCAAGTGCGGATTGGTCGACTTCACATATAACCTGTAAAGAAATTCTTTCTTCACAGGTGTGTGCAGGTTTCCTCACGATGTTTTCCTTCACCGTAAAAGCGTCAAATAAACGTACATATGAATTCAAAATTTGAAAACACATTGATACGTGGCGGTGCTAGAACCGCTACCTCCCGATTGGAAGGCAACAGCCTTACGCACTCCGCCATCTACGCTTTAGTTAAGTTAAATAGTATCAATTACCGGAAGGAGACACAGTACCAGGATCGCCTGCTTGGGTACCTTAGTCTTACCTTATTCTGTCGCAAAACAGCAGTATTTAAATTCCGGTTTAAAGGGTAAGGATATGTCAGTGAAATTACTGGGTACCGTGACTTTACATCTCATGTCACTAGTTAGCAACGTACACTGTAGTTCTTGTGGGGGTTGCAGATTTGCTGCGAATCTGACAAGAACCATATGTACTTATAGGTGACTGTTACCACTTACCACCAGGTGGCCCGTTTGTTCGTTTGGCAACTTAGTTGTACAAAAAAAAATTACGCATTGTTTCATTTCGTCTTATTAACGCATTTATCTCTGAATATAAATTTAAAAATTTAGGGACATCAATCTAAAATATAAAACAAAGTGTTTCCGCTACAAACGTCTGAAATTTTCCGATAGGAATACAACTTGAGCAGCGAGCCTGAAAGGTTCTAAGCGTGTAAGATTAAATAACTTTAGTTGTGACGGTAAGCAGTAACTCCTCTTTATTTGCCTCTCAACTGGAAGTTCTCGCTGCCTCGTGTACCTACACCTGTTAACTTAAACTTTCTTAAGCGTGGGATGCTCCCGGCAACCTTATATTCGCGTTAATATCCTGTGGAAAAATATTGCGTTGCGAAACTTTTATAATTACTATATAGGTAAGCACTTAGCACACGTATAGCCTGCGGGAAACGTCATACGAAAGGAAGGAATAATGTGTAATCTAAGATATTAGGAAAAATTGCTTAACGCTATTAATGTTTTTTTTTTGAGATTTTTCAAAAACAAAGAAATTGATTTCCTTACAATATATTATGATTTTGAAGTAACAGCTCAAAGAAAAATACAGAAATAGTTAAAACCGAATGATGCTAACGTTTCACCTATTTACATAATATGTCAAGATTTTTTGTTCTAGTAGTCAATATCGCATTTTACCCTCGTCGGTTATTATTTCGGTGTATCCCGTCATGCATCACTGGTGTCTGTCAAATGTATTTATACGATTTTGTACATCGAGTATTAATTTATTGGATTAATTAACGATAATACGTATAGGATTCAGGTAACTGTAGTCGAAGAACATAACGTATGTATGTAATTTGAAACACGACACGGAAATACATACAGAAGTTATATAAGTGACGACAAGTCTTTGTTACCACCTGGAACTGACTATGTTACCTCTAATTGTTGGAACACAAAAATGTCATCAACATTGTTATTATGGCTACTAGAAACTTAGATTGGTCCAACAATGGCGACAGCAATTAACTTTAAAAGAAGCATGGGGCAGCACAAGAGATCCTCAAGGGTCGAAGTGCAAGGCCCCTAAGGGTCCCCCAATATAAGACAAGATAGTTAGTTACCACCATCATCTAGATGGTGGTAACTAGCCAGGCAGGCTCAGAATCTCGGCTGTCAACCAAACCAAACAGAAAACCTTCTACCCTGCACCTCCAGAACAATACCGGATGATTTCAACTACTAGACAACACAGGCAATGTATTTATATCATTTAAAAAAAAATGATTATATATACTGACTATAAATATAAATACATTCTTATACTTAGGACAATATTATTAGTTCATCATCAATTTGACCAATATCCGCCCACCGTTACCTATAAATCTATTTTATAGCGACCTAAATCGACGCCCGCGACATTATGCGGTCCCTTCGTCCCTTTGGTAATTTCATATAATCTACTTCTTTGGAGGTAGCTAGCCGTAGGTATGTCTACGTACGGTATGAGTAATCGATCAAGTCACGCGGTTAAACAAAGAAATCTATTTGCTTTTGGTGATTATTTCTACAGTGAATGCTATTCGAAAAGTTCACTAATAGAACAGACAATAATATGTACGAAATTGGCTTATAAAATTCATCATAATTTCAGCCAAGAGACGCCCACTGTTGGACATAGGCCTCCCCCAGGGACCTCCAAACCGATCGGACCTGCGCCTCCCGCATCCAGCGGCTTCCCGCGACTTTCACCAGATCGTCGGTCCATCTTGTGGGCTTACCAAACGCTGCGACTCCCAGTACGTTCAATAGCGAGATATTCGAGACTGGAAGAGAAAGAGAAAAATGGAGACTATTTTAAATTAAGGCTTTATTATTATCTTGAACCTTTTTTCATTTAGTGATCTAGCAGAATGCGTCAAAATATGAAACACGGCTCAGTTTCTTTAGCACGCGTTTCGCCGCCCCTGCTTATTTTTAAATATTCATCAGGCGAGTGCCCTGGCACTTTTGAGACACTTCGACGGAATACGACGCAATGCATATTTAAAACAATGAACTTAAGGGTAGCGGGCTGTCCTACGATAGGCGTAGCTTTAGCTTTGTATGTTTTCAATATTAAACTCAAAAATCTTTATAAAATTTATACCTTAACAGGCACTATTGACGTCAAACGAAACAAAAATCTGATCAACCAAGAATCTAATTAACTAATTATTTAATTCTTGTATACCGGGTGTAACGGAATACCGAAATAATATTTTAAGGTTGTTGATTTACAAAAAAAATGTTTTATGACTATTCTCTTTATTTTATTATATGCCTACTTTCGATTTAATATGCTTAACTGTTAAGCGTATTAAATCTAAAGTAGGCATATAATAAAAATACAAAGAAAAGTCATAAAACATTTTTTTTAATAATCAACAATCTTAAATATTTTTTCGGTATTTCGTTACACCCAGTATACTCACACACCCCAACCATTATTATTAAAATGTATGCAAATACAAGTAGAATAAAAAAGAAAGTTTACATAATGCCGTCGTATCTTGTTCTATTGTGTTGTCTATATACGAGTACTCTATTATAAAAATTATTTGTCCAAAAGTTATAAATTTTAAAATTCAGAACAAATAACGGTAATGTTAATTATAGAAATGTATCGATCCAATATATGTATCTTTGTCGTAGTTTTTTTTAATCCACAGGGTAATTCGCCATAAGGCCTTGTCTTCAACGAGGAAGGTGAACAGACTAGTGCTTATAACTTGATAAGGTTACTAAAACTTAAATATGCGACATACCTTAAATGCTTTTTGTCACAACTCATTGTTCTTTTCTGACAAAAGTAATAATATGCTCTGCATCGATGCCATAAATGTAGCGTATAATAAATATACAAATTTCACTCTAGTTACAAATAAACTTGATGAAACGAATAAAAAACACCGGAGGGTGCTGCGCGTGTTGTATTGTCTCCATTGCAAGTGTTGACGTCACCGGATGATGTCAGTTTGTTAATTAAAACCGTAAAAACTATGTTGATAATGAGTTCGTTACGCTTTGTCGGTTTGTCGTCGCCTTGTTGAGTCACCGGTGAGGGTGATACAATAGTTTCGTCAGCAGCTAAAAATTAATACCTATAGTTTCGTTCAAAACTCTTCAGTACGAAATAAATCTCTAACAAACGAAATAAATCCTTCACACTACGTGGCACAATCAAATGCTTGACGAAGGGGCTTGTTTGGTTTACTAAAATAAACTGAAAAAATACAAAATACCGACGAAATCTCCGAAAATAATCTTCAGTAATGCATACTAGGTCATAGTTTAAATCATATAAATTTTATTATTTTGATTGATGTCTTTTTGCATAACATCATCGTCATGTTTGTCAATATAAGCTTGTATTTGTTGCACTAGTTTTTTTCTTGTTTTTCGTCATCTGTCTTTCACAGTGTGGAGTATCGTTAGATAGATCTTTCAAAATCATTTACTTATAGATTCGTCATGTCTCTGTCTGTCTGTCTGTCCGTCCGTATGTTCAGCCACTTTTCCGTCCGTATGTCATACCCATACGTGTGGGGTATCTATGGATAGGATAGGTCTTCAAAAATCATATTGAGGTAACTCCCTGTAACTTCTAAAATAAGAGAATGATAAAACTAAAAAAAATATATGATGTACATTACCATGCAAACTTTCTCGGAAAATTGGTTTGAACGAGATCTAGTAAGTAGTTTTTTAATACGTCATAAATCCTACGGAACCCTTCATGGGCGAGTCCGACTCGCGCTTGGCCGGTTTTTTATTGTTGTTAATCATGTAAATGTGACAATAACACCATGAATCAAAATTGCGTTACATTAAATCATTACTTCTTATCTATCAGCGTAATTACTACACTCTAGCCGGGACAAGACATATTTGCAAAATTTCCACACGACCGCATAATACAATAAGACCCTGCGGCAATTTATCTCGAGACAAATCCGAACGCATAAGACACCTGTCAGATAAGACGGGCGCCGCCTTGTCTCGCCTCAACGGGCGCCGAGTATTAGCTTCGTAAATTAGAATATTCCCAACATAAATAAAACGATAATTAACGTTCAAACAAACCGAGCAAAGGATAAATTTTGTCAAGATGTCGTCCCGACTTTGGGGGCTGTCGTGAGATCCGACCACTTGATATTTTAATTAGTGCAGGCTTTGTAGTGTTCTCTCCTCTGATAGGTTACAAATGTTTGCGTATTTCTCAATTGGTAAATACCTAATCTAATTTTGGTGGCATTCAGTGGTCTCTCTCTTTTAATGTTTAAGAATGGGTAAGCTATAAAAAGAATATGCTTATAAATATTTATTTATTTATCATGTACCTAATGCCCTGGGCATTATCTGCCAGTCAACCTTTGCGCGGTGCAGAGAATTTAGAGGTAGTTGTATCAAAACTATTAGAAAAGGAAATAAGGAAAATTATATTATCTATTAAGCTGCTAATACCTATATAAATATATACATATCCACATGTAAATAAATATATGCTACATATACACACATTATACTTTAATTAATCAATACTAATATACTAATTAAAAATACCTATTAAACTAAACCCTATATAACATAAAACTAATTAAAAACTAAACACACCATACAAAAAGTAGCCCACAAATATAACCTATAAAAAGAACACGCCGTCTAGCTCCCTGTCCCGTGGCATAGTACCCAGTACGCTGGCGGCGTTGCCCCTCTGTATGGCAATCGACAGATTTTGTGCAAAGTAGCCGCCAGCTCTTGAGTCACCTGAGGCGAGGACCAATCTTGTCGACACGTCCTTAACAAAGGCTTTATTAGTGTCGGACGACCACGGTCCCATGGTCTCTACAGCAAGCGCCGCAAATTCACAGTGATTGTTAAGAGCACTACATACATATTATACATACGAGTACATACACATTATACATAATATATTAATATCTGCAGTATAGTAAGAAAAAATTAAAGACTCTATAGCTAAATATCAATATGTTTAAGAATCCTCTTAAGATTATGACATCAAGACATAGAATATCGACGTCATGCAGGTATTGCTTGGTGCTAGGATCGTCTCAAACGATAACGTATCTCCTATCCTGTGATAGTTATTGGGCTTAGTTTAAAGTTTTCCATCTCTCACAAAGGTTATCACTATCATTATCATTTCATCCCAAATAAGAGTTTTAATTTCTTTACAGAGGCGTGACTGCGGTTAGATAAACTCGGAAAGCAAAGAAACGGTAACACGACCGTGTATTTAGAATACTGTTACCTTTTTTTCATCAAGCGAACACAGCCTCCGTAGCATGACCACCAATACACGATATAATAAAGCGGTTTATCGAGGTGTACTGTCAAAATACGATAAAAACATGTTGTGTTTTGACAGTTCACCACGATAAACAGCTTTATCATATCGTGTTTTGAATAGTCGTGCTACGGGAGCTGACTGCCCACCTGATGGTAAGTGGTTACAGTACATGTAGCTCTTCTAAAATTTGCAAATATGAGTATACAAGCTCTACAAAGACCCAATGTACGTTTAAGTGACATAAGATGTCAAGTTATAGTGCCCATTAATTTTACTGCCTGCTGTCTTACTCTTCAAACCTGAACATAGCAACGCAAGCGCCGCCGCTTGGCGGCAGAAATACATACATTAGATAGAGGTACCCGCGCAAACGACTACTTTTCTACGCTATTTTATGCTCTAATGTGACTAGCCAAAAATCGTAGTGATACTGCAGTCGGTAGAAAAGCATTAGCCACGAAATGTAGCGTATTAAAATTGTTTCGTGCAATGTTGTTGTTTTTAATTCCAAATGATACAGCTTTCGCGACAAGGCTGCGTGAACATATTAATTTGGCGAGAGCGTTTTGGGCCATTGTCGTGTCTCATTTGCACAAAGGACGGCTTCGCGGCGCCGCCGCCGACGACTCGGGCGATGCAATTTGTCCCAAGATAAATCCCACCGCAGACAGATGTCGTCTGTATCGCACTTTATTTCCCCGTCAGTGCTTTAAAGGCATTGAAAGTACCGTGTAAGTAGCTTATTAATCACCGCTTTAAGGATGGACTTCAATTCAGGGGGTTTGTCAGTCTTTTGTGTCACAAATGTAGTTGCATTACGATTTATGTTCTTTAAGCGCCGAACCTGCCTTCTCTCCTGTCATATTAGAGAAGACTTGTTTGTTGTAATCACTAAGCGGAGTGTATTGACCGCTTCCTCCTCCTTGCGTCGTATTCCTCAGTGTTGAGGGTCGTGACCTCCCTTCTACATCACTTTCTCCCGTACGGTCTTTCTCTATCTGTTTCCGTCTCCGGCGGTGTGGAGGGCGTTGTGAACTGTGGAGTCAAGAGCGGTGCGGATCTGGCCGCTTGACCGCTTCTGTGGTCTTAATTTGTGGTCGTGACCACACGGTATTTATCTAAAGGTCCATTCATTATATTATAAGGTCAAAACTTTTTCTGCTTGGAAGGTAGACTTCTGAGCTCACCTGGCTAGCTACACCGTCTTATCAATGTTTGTCACCATAATAACAATGTTAATAGCATTATTATGATCTGATAATTAGACGTAAGATATCCAGTTCCTAAGTTATTGAGTAGTCCAGGTGGAGCTCACTTCCATCTTTAGCCTTATCGTCCCTAACGGTGATGTGAAGGTCCTATCAAGTGATATGAAGACCATGAGCTTCCCTTCTGTGTGTAGGATAAAGGAGTTCCAAGAAATGTCTCACAGGAGCCCAGCCAATCAATGGAGAAACCAATCTTCTGTCAACCTAGAGGAGGCTCGCGATCCCATCATTTTGTACTGAGTTAGCGTGGGAGGTGCTACATAAAATCCCTGTTGGGGGACCCGTACGTGTATGCCCTAGCAGACTTTCGGTAGAGATGATGAATCGATAAACTCTGAAATTACTACACCGGCATTTTCACCCTTAGAAAGCTGGGTTGTTCAGAAGTAACCATAATCCTATTGCGAATTCCTCAATGAATCTGTAATTAGTCGGGCAAAACCGAGTGAACTCTACTTTTTAATAATTTTGAAATTAGTCGAATTTCCATTAAATGTAAAAAACAAAATATTTAATAACCTCAATTGTTTTTAATCGAGCGTTATTTACTATAGATTATATATGTGGTTTTTTCTAATAATTACAACATAATTTCACACAATCGTCTCAAAATCTCTTGCCCAAGAATTAATAGTTTGAGCGTCTTTTATTTAAAGTAAAACCCTATCTGTCAAAGTATTTCACGAATGTTCACAGAGACAACGCTATGACGTATGGTGATAATCCACAGCTGAACATAAAAAAGTGCTATTCTGTGTTATGTATGATGAATCACGTGACAAAGAGCTCTTTCTGAACATGATTCTTTATGACTTTACTTTTCTTTTGCAGGTAATAAAACGAGTTTGATTGGCAGCTGTGCGGTATGTTGTTGAAACATTCTCGGCGAGCTCACTTGTCGTGCAGGCTGAAATAGCTTTTACGGCCATTTAGCACTTCAAAGGGATCATTAAACGTCACGTGCGCATAAATTGCCGAGGCTGGTAGACGACCGTCGTCGATCGCAACGTTCATCTTGCTACTGTCAACAACAGCATAGGAGATGGCGATATGAATCGTATCGGGTTTTTGGAAACTATGTATAGTTATATCGTAGCAATGCCACAAATCGGATATGCGGCTAAACTAGTGTCAAAACAAATTCCTGCTAAATTGTTTTAAATCACACGCGATGAATAATAATATCGAAACTATATACATGGTTTCAAAAAAATGTACAGTTTCAAAATCCGATAGTGAATAACTGAAATCCTACAAAACCGGAACAACCTGCCTCTATAACAGCATATCTTACAGCCTACGTTTTAAAATGAGCTTTTTGGTCCGATCCATGTACTCGTAAATTTTACATGAGAAACATCTATCGAAAATGAATGACATACGAGTAGGGAGGCTATAGAAAGTTATCTGAGCACATTAGCGCACTATTACCAGTTTCATTAAAAAAACTAAGCTTGTTTGACAAAATTGTGTGGGCAACCTTCTTACCAACATAGTTGTATAAAAAAGTTTTATATCCAATTCGACCCAGGGTCTGTCATTGTCATTTAATATTGTACGTAACGTCAGCACTAACGCCTTCGCATGCGGCAGCGAAGCAACCAAAAAAATTGTATGAGACATTATGGCAGCGTTTTGTGTACCTTAGCTCTCTCTCAGTCACTCTACTGTTAGCAAACATACGCAGACATATCGTCATGTTAACAAATTGTTTTCTACCATCAAACGCTAAATTTGGCGCTGAGTATTTTCCGATGCGTCGGTTGAGTGCAACTGTAGTATCCCAAAATTGTTTGCAGTATACGACCATGTTACAGATATTCGTAGAACTCGTAGCCGCATACGAACGCGTCGATGTTGATAAGGGCCGGGCCACATCTAACGTTAGTTACGCCAAGCGTCGAAAACGCTTTCGTATAGTTTTTGCGTATCTTCGGCTTTTGAACGGTGCCGTATAAGACGTCAGATACAGCGCAACCAAAGATGAGCGATTTGAATTATGTCAGATATGATCTGGTGGGTGATTTTGTAACTCATCGGCAATCGACTATCGCATCAATTTGATAATTCTGTTTAATTAAAACCCATTTTTAAAATGTTTAACGTTTTGTAATGTCGTCGTCTAAGTAGTCATGGTGTATTTGTTGAATAAATCAACCAATACTTATAGCTAATGAACATAATTTCGTTCTTCTTTATTAAATCATGCAGTCTGATAACGATTGCCGATTAATCGATGAGTTACAAAATCACCACCCTGGTTCTTAAACGCTCCGTGCACCAGCTGCCAGATAAAGAAAATGGCGGGGCTGACTGTCGTCTTACCTAAGTCTTACCTACCGCCTTACCGAAGTTAGTCGCCATAACAACAATGTTTATATTATTGTTGTGTTACGACAATTGCAGGTAAGATATTCAGTTCCTCAGTTGAGGATATGAGGTGTAGCTCGCTTCCATCTTCGGGCTTATCGTCAGTTACAATCAGGTGTGATGAAGAAGAAATCTAACGGAGCCTTTAAAATTATCTCCATATTCGCACACGGCATCGCCCTAATTGGTCGTCCGATGACGGCTCGTTTCAAATATAAAAAAGGTCGATGGCGGAAATCGCGTAACGAGCCGGTGGTGTGGGGTGTGGGTATACCCCGCGTGCCCCGTGGCCGCGCCGCGCCGGGGGTCGCGGGCCACTGCCAATGGTATGGAGATTGAATTATTTCCGGCCAACACAAACACAGTGTCATCATAATGCCGAATGCATTTTGATAAACACTCTTCAGTGTTGATATCGACGGTGCTTGAAAGCGTATGGCCCTTTTTTTAATGATTTGTATATTTTGTTCTTAATGGATGTAGATAAGTATTGATTTTGATGGCGGGAAAATAGTATAGCACTGTTAGTGAATAGTTCGGTTGCGGGGTATTTGGGACTTCTTGGTCAAGTGTTACCACTAGAAGAAGTTTATCTCACTAAAATAACCCCTCTTAGGTATTAAGACTCGTATTAATTAATTGTCGTGCTTTTTCTCACTGAATTGTTGAAATATTGGGAAATCTTAGTTGAAAGAAAAAAAACAAACTTATTCCTTTAGTCCGATACAAAATGAAAAGCTTTATTGTTGTAGGTACATAACTATAATTCACTTATGCATAATGTTACTGAAGTAAACAAAATCCCTCAATGCAAAGCACTTAACTTAATGTTTAATTAATACAAGCCAAGGGCAGGATGGTTCAGGTTTGTTTGATCAATCTCGGCAGGTAAAAATCAGGTACTAATTGGGTACAAAACTACAAAATGAGGGGCAATAAAATACACCAACAAATAGTTATAGGTTTCCTTTTTTTTTTTAAAAAGAAGTTAGTAGCCTTCCCCGGAGCGGTTGTTAGTAGAGCGTACCTTCGATGCTAAGTTTCCGCGATCACGGTATATTCGAATATTCCAATTCCTTAGATTATTCTCTCTCTACATATATATAATTCCACAGAATTCCTCCTTGTGTTAGGTTAGTTTGTTATGGTTTCTAGCTGTAAGGTCAAGCAGCGGAGCCCTACGGCCTCCGGTAACTGCCCTGGAGATTCATAGTACAGTGTTAGGTTAAAATATAATTAAATATGCCTATGATCTTAGGGTCAGTGGGTCTAATACTGAGTTCTGAAGGAATCCCAGTCAATACATTTGAACTTCATGTAATAAACATAGCAAATGAATTCTAAAACATAATTTTTAATAAATTGACAAATTGTCTTATTGGTTGGTTAATAAAAAAAACATATGGAGGGGAGAGCACCTATTTTGTGTATAATTACTGCTATTAATAAAAAGAAAACAGCTTAATTTGTGAGTTATTTGCCAAAGTATGATGTGAAACTTAATATTGTAAAAATTTAGAATTTAACAGGAAATTCGCAAGTGTTACTCAATATATGCCTTAATCCCACTGAGATGCCGCTTACTATCAGGGTTTTTTAATGAAATAGGGGATGAAAAAGGCGAATTTTGGAAATGTAACATGTTTGATTTAATAATCAATTTACCCACAAATAAAAATAAAATTAACAAAATCTGCTTTAAATCATGAAATATAATAAGTTAATTAGATACCTTATTGATTTTTTGCACTTATTGATACAATAAATCCATTTAATTTAATGAATCGCGTGCCGGCGAGTAAATATAGTATTTTTTTCTTAGCTTTACTCTTCAAGCTGAAAACAAAAAGAACTGAATTTTGTAAATTCTTTTCAAATTAAATTCACACGGAAAACGAGAGAAATACCTATGGATTTTCTTCGCTGAAATTAATTTAAATACTTTATGATCTTCGAATCAATAACAAATTTCTTCAGTCGATGTCTCACAGACAAATCATAACATAGACGATAGACGCGTTCAAAGACTAAGGTGAAAAATGGGCGCGTTCCATCTACGCGCATACTAGAATCGAGGTCCGTTCACCGAATGTTAAGCGTCGTATTGGCGACGGAACCTTCCCTAAAACCAAATTCATTTCATAGCATGTGTGTCATGATGTGTCAAGTCAACGTACGGATCTATCGGAATTCTACAATATGCTATAAGTATTTCCAGCCCAAGTTATAAGCTTGGTTGAAAAACGAAACGTAATGAAAAAATTAACCATAAACAAACTGTGAATGCTTCCCAAATTCTATTCGACGAAACTATAATTATATGATCTATAAGCTTAAGTGTATTTTCTTAAAATATGTCTATAGAAATGATCGAAACAAACGGTCTAAATGTCAAATTCCGAATTTTGAGAAAATCAACCCACCTAAATGGAAGCACGGGATTTTGGGCGAAAAAAAACTATCTTTGTAAATAAGGCCAGGATAAACGCGAGATTTATTTTGTTTATGCAAAAAGTGAATAATGACCAAAGATAATTGCAAATGTCCCTGACGTGACGTGAAACGACGTTGACGTTGACACTTGACATTGATATTGTGAAATTAATTGACAAAGTTATTGTAATTGTGATTTTAGTTGTGAAATTTGTGTTAAAACTACAGTGAAACCAAAGTGTTTTTGCAAAATTAGTGTTTTATGAAATTTTAAGAAAAAACGGTGTTACAGTACGGTGGCTCACTAAGTGTGTCCTACCTAGGCCTATCTTTTCTGCGGAAATGTCATCAAATTGCTTTATGACGTCATTGACCAGCCTACGCTCAAGCTTAGATAAAGTTTCAAAATCATGTAAAGCACGGCTGCCTGCCATAACTGTGTACACCTGATTATTATTTTTATATAAATGTCCACTATCCTCTAACAATGATAAAATATCTGGCGCAATATTAAATTCCTTCCAGAAATTTAAGCCAAATAACAACTCTGTAGCAACTCCAGGGACGACGTAAAATTTAATAACACGAGTTTTATTCTCTATCGATACTGGTAAAAATAAATACCCAGTTACTCGTGAAGTAGAACCATTTGCAGTTTTTATAAAGTCTAAGTCCTCAGACTTATGTAAAGTAGCGAAATCTTTAAAATATTTGTATGCTTGCCCTCCCACAATGGAGATCTGTGATCCTGAATCTAGTAATCCTCTGAATTCCAAGCCAAAAATATTAATCTTCAGATAAGCTCTGGTATCATTATAGGTGGCGTTAGTAGTAGCGTGAACCGATGTAACCTTACCTTTATGCATATGTATGTTACTAGCTTTATTTACATTATTATAGAATTCATTGTATTTCTGCCTTGACTGTTCAGAATTACAATGTTTATTATAAAAATATACTGTTTTATGCCATCGGTTCACTACTTGGCGTTTTTTGGAATCTCTACGGTTGAAGGTTTTGAAGAAGTGCACTTTGGACAATTATTTGCATTGAACCCCTTTTCTCCACAACGATAACAAATAAGTACCCAAGGCGCCTTGCAATACCTCAAGCTGTGACCATTTTTCCGACAGCGGACACAAAAAAGATTATTTTGTGTATTATTTGCTGGCTGTATTGAAGAGACTTTTGGTGGCGCCTTGCTAGTGCTGCTACTACTATTACTACTTTTATAACACAAATCGGGAGCCAGAGAAGATGTGGTGACCCTAGGAGGTTCACTGAAATGCACCGATCGCTCCTTTGCACCTTCTAACAACCTACATTTTTTCTTTAGATCAGTCCAAGATTCCACTGGGGCTAGAGCAAGCTGAGTAGTATAAAATGGTCTAATATTAAACATGACTATGTTCAATTTATCATCATCAGAGATTGGTTTTGATAATCGAGTAAAATAATTTTGCATAATGCTGAGATAATTCACAATGCTTTCGTCGGGGCCCTGAGTACGACTTCTAATTTCCTGCATCAAGCGATGGTCATAATCAGATGGTAAATATTCATCGAGAAGCAAGGTCTTCAGCTCAGTCCAATTGTGAACGTCTGACTTTACTCCTCGATACCAGCATAGCGCTTCATCAGTGAAAAGTTCAGCCGCAGAACAGAAAAGCTTTGAATCTGCAAGGCCACGAGACAAGCATAACTCTTCGAGGCGTTGTAAGAAGGCTTTAATGCATGTCTTGCCATTGAAGCGTAAATTTAGTTTATGCACGGAGCAATCATTAGCTGTATTGTGTGTAGTTGCAGTGGAGTGCTCAATCGGTTGTTCAGGTGCCAAGCTACTTTTAAAATTATGACAAATATTATCTATTTTTACAAGAATGCTATCTAATCTATTATTCAGAGAAGTAATTAAAGAAGTAAGATTATTATCATCATACTCCGATAAAGACAAGCGACCAATTCTGTGGAATAAGTGGTGTGCAAGAGTTTGAATTCTATTTAACACCTTAAGTGATGACGGTTTACTTGAAGTACTTGTGATAAGTTTCTCAAGATCATCTAATTTCTTTTGAATTACTTTTAATTCAGTATTGACATCAAGATCACAAGTCAGTATTTCATCAGAAGGCAGATCTTTATTGAGAGTACGGATCTGTGCTCTCAGAGCCATCACCGTGTCAGCTGGTTTCGAACCCCTGATTTTCACCTCATATTCTAGTTCATCTTTGTTAAGTAAATTAAAACTAATTGGTCTTTGTTCCATTTTTGTAAAAATATACTACGCTCTATTCTATATGAGAAGTTAATTTTACAATATTATTTATGTTATATACTCAAACTATGAACAAAAAATCTTAAAATATATTCACCTTTGCAAATGTAACTAAAATTTGTTTTTATTTATACCTATCTGAACCAAACCTGCATAGAATTCTTGTTATTTATCTTATAACTAAAGTGTAGTTAACTAGTGAGACCGGCAGACGTTCTCCTGTCCGATTACAGCGCCACCTACTGGGTCCAGTTGTACTTTTAAACCTTCCCTGGACCTATTCAAATACACATAACATTTCGTAAGAATCGGTCGAGCTGTTTTTGAGTTTTAGCTTAACTAACACACAACGTTAAAAAAGAAAATTATTAAAGATACATACCGAGATGGATCAACATTATCTGAGCATTTGACCAGAATAATGGGCCATATCATGCCACAAACCCTGCTGTATATTCGGGCGCCAAATTGTCTTATTGGTTGGTTAATAAAAAAAACATATGGAGGGGAGAGCACCTATTTTGTGTATAATTACTGCTATTAATAAAAAGAAAACAGCTTAATTTGTGAGTTATTTGCCAAAGTATGATGTGAAACTTAATATTGTAAAAATTTAGAATTTAACAGGAAATTCGCAAGTGTTACTCAATATATGCCTTAATCCCACTGAGATGCCGCTTACTATCAGGGTTTTTTAATGAAATAGGGGATGAAAAAGGCGAATTTTGGAAATGTAACATGTTTGATTTAATAATCAATTTACCCACAAATAAAAATAAAATTAACAAAATCTGCTTTAAATCATGAAATATAATAAGTTAATTAGATACCTTATTGATTTTTTGCACTTATTGATACAATAAATCCATTTAATTTAATGAATCGCGTGCCGGCGAGTAAATATAGTATTTTTTTCTTAGCTTTACTCTTCAAGCTGAAAACAAAAAGAACTGAATTTTGTAAATTCTTTTCAAATTAAATTCACACGGAAAACGAGAGAAATACCTATGGATTTTCTTCGCTGAAATTAATTTAAATACTTTATGATCTTCGAATCAATAACAAATTTCTTCAGTCGATGTCTCACAGACAAATCATAACATAGACGATAGACGCGTTCAAAGACTAAGGTGAAAAATGGGCGCGTTCCATCTACGCGCATACTAGAATCGAGGTCCGTTCACCGAATGTTAAGCGTCGTATTGGCGACGGAACCTTCCCTAAAACCAAATTCATTTCATAGCATGTGTGTCATGATGTGTCAAGTCAACGTACGGATCTATCGGAATTCTACAATATGCTATAAGTATTTCCAGCCCAAGTTATAAGCTTGGTTGAAAAACGAAACGTAATGAAAAAATTAACCATAAACAAACTGTGAATGCTTCCCAAATTCTATTCGACGAAACTATAATTATATGATCTATAAGCTTAAGTGTATTTTCTTAAAATATGTCTATAGAAATGATCGAAACAAACGGTCTAAATGTCAAATTCCGAATTTTGAGAAAATCAACCCACCTAAATGGAAGCACGGGATTTTGGGCGAAAAAAAACTATCTTTGTAAATAAGGCCAGGATAAACGCGAGATTTATTTTGTTTATGCAAAAAGTGAATAATGACCAAAGATAATTGCAAATGTCCCTGACGTGACGTGAAACGACGTTGACGTTGACACTTGACATTGATATTGTGAAATTAATTGACAAAGTTATTGTAATTGTGATTTTAGTTGTGAAATTTGTGTTAAAACTACAGTGAAACCAAAGTGTTTTTGCAAAATTAGTGTTTTATGAAATTTTAAGAAAAAACGGTGTTACATAATGCATCCCAAAGTTGAGATCGATCTTAAGATGCACTTTTGACGTTTAATGTATGGAACATCTGTCAGAAACAACATCTTAAGATTGGTCTCATCCTTGACATGTGCGATTATTAATACAAGCCAAGTATCATAACCATATTGGGATGTCATCGTCAGTATATAATGTCATCGTCGGCATTAACTTATTCTATAAGGAGAGCAGTAGTGTTACTTGCTTCGTTTAAGTAGGGATTCCGTAACAAGGATGTTACGGAGTAACACCATTATCAATCGTTTGGACTGAACTTAGAAAAATAGGATAGTGATCAGAAACGACTGTTCTTCTTGAAAATATTTTTCTGCAAGTCTTATACTGGTCTATTAAAGTGACGTTTTTCTACATTTACAAGCTTTTATTACCAGCTTTTATTTACTTTACCTGTCCGGTGTCTGTAATGGAATCTTGCAAGTTAATTTGACCCACTTCCCGGTCTCTGATTAAGCTGAAATTTTACATGCATATGTTTATCGCGTGACAATGCAATATTATGATGATATAAAAGCTTGTATTTAAAACAGTTTTTTTTTATAATTTTACTTGTTATTATAATGCAAGCAAAGCAAGTTTAGTTATGCTTTCTAAGGCGCATAACACATTGCACCGGACACCGCTGCGGTGTACGGAGGGACGAAAACTGCATGCGGCTGCGGCGGCACGGAACCGTGCCACCGTACGGTTTGCTCCGTATCACCGTCCGGAGCTGCGGGGAACGACGACGCCCCGCATCACCGCATTATTTAAGTTAAGATCTATTAAGCGTATGCACGTCCTTTCTACGCAAAAATCCGTACGATACTGCGGCACAGTGTGGCATATCCCGCGGACCGCACCGAATCACCGTCCGGGAGTGCGGTGCCGTCGCGCGCGCCGCACAACCGCACGGTGATGCGGTGCGAGTGTGTTATACCCTGCGGTTTTTGTATACAAATTAAGATTCTCCAGTCAAAATTAAAAACCGCAGCACCGCACACCGGAGCGGTGTCTGGTGCAATGTGTTATGCGCCTAAAACGCTATTTCAGATGTTAACCTGTGGCTCAACGCTCAAAACATTCTTTGCACTGATCGATCGTAGAACTTCCCAACCCGGGTGGAGTATAGGTATATTAAGCAATTGAAAGTTCGTCCGAATATCACTGAAGTTGCATCCCGAATCCACTTAGTGAGGAACCCAATAGAAAGTTTGCCGGACCCTCAAATTACGCGGCATATGTGAGCCTTAAATTTCGCATAGTTTGGATTAGTTACCTTTCCGATTCACTGCGACCAGCGGTCGTAAACTGAGGGGTGGTATTCTCAATCCCATGAATACGTTAGTTGAATGGGGCGGCCGATTTTAATAGTTAAAAAGTTCGGCCTGAATGAGGATTCGAAATTGAATCTTTTCCCGCTTAGAATAAATTATAAAATTTTCGCCCTTTAGGTGTTTTGCTTTTGTTCGTGTGTATTCTGTAATGATGAACTGCTTTTGACTAGTTAAAAATGGTTACTTACTTATTTTTTACATCGACATTATTGTCTTATAAATTTTATATAGAACTTTGCATTCTCTTTAAAAATGCTAAATAAATTGGAAAATTAATAAAATCAATAAAGTAAAAATATCGTCGCGGGCGGGATTTCAACCTAGACCTCCCGACCACCTGGCTCTTACCAGCCCCGATGAAATCTTTAACCTATTGATCTCTTTTTGAACTTTGTTAGTCAAAGTAGTCTTTATTCACTGTTAATAACTACGTAACTGAATAAATAAGTTACGTAGTTATTAACAGTAAATAGATTAACAGGAAGTAGATACGGCACCCTAAAAATTTATAATACCTAATCTGATTGTCATAATTGTAACTAGTGCAGTATTTTTTGGATATTTTAGAAATAGGTGACTTTTTTTTATTAATACCTATTTTAATCGTTCTTCTACCGTGTCCTAGCTGAAGCGTCCCTCAAATTTTCCGGGGTGATAAAAGTAACCCTGCATATACAATAGATTCCATTTTACTACACGATTCCTATTACTCCCAAATAAAAGAAATAACACATATTGGATTCAACTGTACTTATGGTGAAATGAGAATCTGGTATTTTGAGAAACTGGTATTTTGAGAATCTGGTGTTTTGAGAATCTGGTATTCTGAGAATAAAGTGGTATAAACTACGACTCCAATCCCGCACGAGACCAATTTTTTTATTATTGCTCTTTTTATTCATTTTTCAATAAAAATTGTTGTCTTATTTATTTTAAATTAAAGTTAGCTTCTTACTAAGTATTATCGAAAACCTTTTTGTGTGTCTATTTTTATAATCGAGAACTTAACATTTTCTATGAAGTCAATGAGAAAGGCATTTATTTTTGCTATTTAGATAAATATCCATCAATAAACTGAACGTTTTTATTTATTTTACTGTACACGAGTATATTTCATTATTACCTCCTTTGTAATAACTAAAGTACACATTGATTATATTATTTGAGTGATTGTTCTTTTATAACAATGGATGTGATATGTTGTAGATCTACCTAGATAGTCTCTCATCTCAACTACCCTAACGTCGACTGTGCAGAATATGTCTAATGGCATTTAGTCCGCCTTTGTACACTTTACGTAAATAAAGCATTGATAAATATGGCCGAAGGTATAAATATGCGTGTAAATTAAGGTGCACATCCTATTTTAGCTATAAACACGTCCTTAAAACCACTTACAGTTCAGGAGCATTTCCCGCACTCAACATAAATCTCCATCAGTTCATATAGGAAAGAAACTGTTTCTTCCCATATTCAACATTTGTTCACTGTTCGCAATTTATAATGTGAACGAATAAAATATTGGCGGTTTAACACACATGCTCCCGTCGAATCTCCGCGGTGCTGTTGGATACTGAAATTCTATTTGAGCGGTGGAGGCCAATAGTGAGCCAGCCAGACCCAACGCTGGCTGTAAGGATTGATAAAATTCACCGTGCGTACTGTTCTCGTTTTTGTTCAAGTATCGTCTTCTTATAAAATTCTTGGTCATATATACCTAGATAATGTATCCTCCTAGCTGTTGTTATCTAAGTGAATGTTTAAAGTGCACATGTTTGGATGTCGTGAGCGGCCCATAGTAATGTATATAATTACCTATATAAACAATTCGAATTACACTTACCCAATATTTATGTATTTCCTTATGAAATTCCTAAGGAAAAACATAAATATTATACAAAACATGGTGACTAAAATAAATACAAGAATTGATAATGAAATTATATAAAGACAATTATTAAATAAATTAATTTAAACAATATTAAATTTAATAATTTTAAAATGAATAATAATAATGTGCATGCTATTTATAAATAGTTAAATAAGTAAAGGGTATGAAATATACTAGACTACTACAATGTACCCTATATAAGGCAAATAAAGTGATTTGATTTGAATCGTTTGGCGCGAAATTGACTCTCAGATAATAATTAATTACTTATACCTAAAAATAGAATAATTTTCACCCGCATAACAACTATATATGACTATAAGTACTTGCATAATTTTAGTATTATCAAATAAATATATTTAACAATAAAATCAAATGTGTAGTGATGTTCAGAAGAGATATAACGTACAAATTAATATTATTACAAAAATTTTGTGTTCACACTAAACGTTGAATTCTGAAGTGTCCTATGAAAATCTCTTCTGGAATTGAGTTTAGATTTCTTTGTTCAAGTTTAATACAGAAACTAATTTGTCTTCAACGCAATATTCCTCCGATAGCCACATATTTCCGTGGATTATGAAATATGTATAATACCGGCCATTTTAACGTTCCATCATTCGTGTCCTGTTTCAAAAGGAATGTTAGTAAAACGTACAATTGAATGTAGTCAATGGAAATCATTAATTTTCTTAGTGAATATTATGATTTAATGAAAATTGCCCAATAGTTATCAATACAATAAATATTTCAATTATACTAGTGTATTTGTTTAGTTTTTCGTATAATTATTTAAATGTAATGTCATGTCATGCGTAAATGTAATTCAATAGCAAAATGAACTAGAAGAAGTATGTGTAGTTAATTATGAAAAACCTTAGTACATTACGGGCGTCACATGCTTAAGTAAAAAAATCTTGCTTGCTATAAATGACTCATAAAAGTTATTAAATCAGCCAGAAACAAATATTCATTATCATCATCATCACAGCACATACACGTCCCCACCGAGGGAACGAGCCTACCCTAATTAGTTAGGGCGATTAGACCTTAGACAAACCACGCTGGCCCAGTGCGGATTGGTTGACCTCACATACACCTTTAAATTCTTTCGCAGGTGAATGCAGGTTTGCTCACGATCGATGGTTTCCTTCACCGTAACAAATATTAGTATCTTTTGATTAAAATAAAATTCATTCGTACCTTGCTTGCTCCTATATAAGCTCCAAGACAAGAGCATTTAATATCAGAACAGTCTACTGTGAGTTTAAGTTGAATAAATGAGCAAGTATTAGGGGCGCGAACAAGACGGGAGCGTCACCATCCAGCTTATAAAGCAGTTGGAGTGCTCCGCAGACCTCGTGTCAAGTACTCGGTGAGCACTCGTTCGACGCCTGTGCGAGCCGAGTCTGCATCTGCGGGCGGCCTTATTACCGAGGAGCACAGCTCAGAATTAAACGTCACTTTTACGCACAAAGTAGTGAGACAGTGACTTGAAGGGCATTAATAACTCGGCAAATGCTGGGAGGATTGATTTATGAGAATGTGGAGGAGGATTCTTAGAACATCTAGCGTCCGTCGTTGGGAATTCGGAATGATGCAGAACATACCTACTTTGTGTACAGGAGATTGATTTAGAGTAGGCGTCTGTTTCGTAATTAGTTTGCGAAATTAGATGTTTCTTTTTTTTAGTTTCTGTTTGTTGGTTTCGCTTTGAAATTCATGACACATAATTAGATAACTACAAAAATTATTTAATTTATTAAAATTACACTTTTAAGTGTAACTTTAATTTCTTGTGATCAGTAAACGCAAACACATTAAAAACCAGTTATCTTTACGAAATGTTAGTATGTTTTTTATTATTTCGTAGTTGTTTTAATCAATAAATACTTTCGATTTGTAAATATAAGTATTTAATTACTTTTCTTATAATTCGAAGGACTCGGATGATTTATGGCCTTAGTAAAAGATAACCATTTGACATCGCATAAAATCCGTAGGCACTACCGCGGGCTTCAATTATCTTTACGAAATGTTAGTATGTTTTTTATTATTTCGTAGTTGTTTTAATCAATAAATACTTTCGATTTGTAAATATAAGTATTTAATTACTTTTCTTATAATTCGAAGGACTCGGATGATTTATGGCCTTAGTAAAAGATAACCATTTGACATCGCATAAAATCCGTAGGCACTACCGCGGGCTTCAATCGCTTACCGATATAAATTTTCGCCTATTGGTTTCATATTTTAGGGTTCTGTGCCTCAAAATGAATAAACGGAACCCTAACCCAACTCTGTTGTCCGTCTGTCTGTTAAGACCCCTTTTCTCAGGAACACTTAGAGATATCAAACAGAAGTTTGTATCAAATAAGTACTTGAGTCTACATTATCTTTTAGCTATAGAAAAGTCATATACATGTAAATCAACGCGATGAAAACATATGACCGTTTGTATCGCATATAGGCATTGCGATTATACAAGGGATTCAAAACCTATAGGGTCAAGCAAGACTTAAAAATAATGAAATTTGACAAACAGCAATGTCCTTGCACGTGTTAGGGGAAAAATTTGAATACCGTAAATGTGTAGTTATAAATTTAGATACTTGCCTAACATTGTACGGAACCGTCGGTGCGCAAGTCCAACTCGCACTTGCTTGTTTTTTAATTATAAAAGCAAAGGCAGAAGAGAATAATACTTTCACAAGTAGAACCTGTTTTAAGTCGTGTGTCGACATCGTTATTAAATTTAAGGTTTTTCCTTTTTTACATACGACAGGAAAGCTCCTGGCCTTCATAACACGTGATGATAAGGCCGAAGGTGGAAGCGAGCTTCATCTGGACTCCTCAACAACTGAGGAACTGGCTATCTTTAGGTATACCTCTAATTATCGGAACGCAACAATGCTATTAACTATTTTTTATTATGGCGACAATCTTAGGTAAGACGGCGGTAGCTAGCCAGGCGGGCTCAGAAGCCCTACCACCGATCAAACCAAGCAGAAAAATTTCTGCCCCCGTGGGGAATTGAACCCCGGCCCTGCCGATCAACACTCGGTGGTGTTAACCACTTGACCACGGAGGCGTTTGTAAAGCAGTGTTGAAGCGGCAAATGAAACGTCACGATCGCGGCGTTCGATGCCAAAAACACATGAGTAGAGAAACGGAATTCCGGAACGGAACGGAATCCGTTTCTCTACTCATGTGGCCAAAAACGTCTACCATTTTGTACTTTTCTTTTCACTCAGCTCGCGGCATTGAATAAGAAAACTGT
Source organism: Schoenobius gigantellus (assembly GCA_963935595.1). Classification (NCBI taxonomy): domain Eukaryota; kingdom Metazoa; phylum Arthropoda; class Insecta; order Lepidoptera; family Crambidae; genus Schoenobius; species Schoenobius gigantellus. The sequence goes on along the minus strand of OZ012553.1, from coordinate 20,828,120 downwards.
TTGTTCGGTGTAAACGCGTTCAAAGATATACAACAAAGTGGACTGCAGAGTGGCCGCGTTAATTAGTCCAGTGTTAGTCGCCCAATTTCACAATCATGTTTCCGTTATGAGCCACGCGGTCTCTGATGTCTCGCCGAGTAGCGGGTACTAAGTCATAGAACATTTACGATGCACGGAATACATATTTGCAAGTTTATCTATGGACTACTAGAGTCTTCTTAACGCGCTTTTACTTAGGACGCGAATTTCTTAGTGCTATGATTGAACATAACAGATTATTTGTATTACTATATTAAATTATTATATTGTATTGGTAATTTAAAACGTAATACATTTTATTACAACAAAAACAACGATCGTATAAAAGCAACCTTAGTTCATTTGAGTTAATAAATATCAAACACCAATTATGTCCACCATAGCCAAAAAAATATTTTTTTATTTTCTGCATTTTAAAATAAAAAGCATTCCGCAATTTTACAATTTCAAATATTTGCTATTAAAATTACAAACAAAAACTTCAGTTTCTTTCAAAATTCATTAAGTCCGTAGAGACATTCGTAATAGAAACGAATCAAATTTTGATGTCGTTAAAATAGGTAAAAAATAAATACCTACACTCTCTTTTCTCTTCAACGATAATGTATCGTATACTGTAGCCATACTGTTTGTATTAACAGTGTTAATTCCGACCAAGATTTAGCATTTCCGCGGAGGTTATGTGTTTCTCGTTATCTCTCTAATTGCTTGCGGCCTATTATCGCCAGAGAGAGCTGCATTTCGCTCTATTAACGCTTAATGCTGGGTGACAGATTCGGCTAATAATATAGCTTGAATCATGCACGCTTGCGGCAAACGTACTCGTATCATAGATCTGATGTGATCGCATCGTTCAATTTGCAAAATGGATGTTACTCGGTTTATTTGTTTGTACTCGCCAGCCTATTAAGCTGCCACTTTTAGATCTCGGTTTTATTGAGTTTTGTGGTTGTTATAGGTGTTTTAAACTGAAAGCCTTGAAAGTGCATTCTAGAGTTACATACTCCCTTGAAGTATATAACGAATAAAACTAAAACTATATTTCAATTTCTGCTTAGAGTATCTTTCTTTATATCCTTCCCATGAGGTGAGTTTGCACCAAAATAATTAATGATGTTCAGTTTTTTAAGCTCTTGGCGACTTGTAGTGATATTACCTACACTCGCCTAGTGTTGCCCAAAATCAGTCTTGCAGTCTTCCGAGACTTTTGCTGCAAGACCGAGTCCTAGACCAACACCAAGACTGACCCATGCAATATTTGAGCAAGACTCTTGCTCAAATGTTGCATGGATCAGCCTCGGTCTTACACTCGCCAAATCTGCAAAACGATTAATCATACATTTCATAGAATATTGGTTATAGCATTGGTTTTTGGATCTCATCATTTCATTATTATATTACCTACGCAGTATTTATGAAACTAAATTTACTGTAAGACCTAACATTAAGCATGCTCCTAATAAATAAGTTCATGAACCGTCCACATAATATTAATGTCGAAATTAAAACCTGCCCACACCATTTTTCCGACAAACGAAACAAGTGCTAGGCACTCGAGGAATAAGCCCTATATTTCAATGCGGTTTCTTCGGCGTCCTTCAAGGATAGAGTGGGTAGGGGCGTCTCGTGTGAATGATGCCGAGTATGCTGGGCCGTGTTGTTAAAACTCAAGCCGTGTCGAGTCTCGCGCGCTAATTGTCCTCCACGTTCCTCTGCGTACAGCGCAAATAGGGCTGCCAGTTTTATCACGGAATTACGTTAATTTACAGGTAAACAACCATCTGAATATTCATGAGGATCCTTATGTAGACACAAATCTTCCGCGTAAGCTTGTTGAACCGTAATTTATTGAGACGTTTCGCTTCTTTATCTGCGGGTATCTGTCAAGTGAGCTAGTTAAGTTTGTTGGCGGTGCATACTTTTAGGAAAGTAAAGTAAAAAGCTTGTAGTATTTTTCTTCTTTGATACGAGTAATGGAAACATGAAATCACTTTCCTTTTAAATACAAGGTGGAGAAGACGATAAGTGCGACGGTAAATTTAATTGTGTACACCTAATAACAAAGAAATCACAGACCCCCCCTATCGATGTTAACAATTTGGTGTGAATTGTGATTGTTTTTGTTGGCGCTAGTCAAGTCATCGATTGAAAAGTACAAAATAATAGCAATAATAGATATATATTTCATATTTAATATCGTACTGCTAACGCGCTCTACGGCAATCTTGATAAACTGAATGCAAGAGACGGATGTCACCATATTAACAGCGCTGATTGCGAGATTACAGTTGTAATGCAATCCACAAATAAGCACCGACCCTAACAGAAGTATCGCATCGTGCCCAGTGGACTACTCCTCGTTTCGGAGAGGAAAAGTTTCATAGCTGTTGACATTGAGCTCATGCACAGAACCCGTCTAAAGGAGCCGTCTTTTTATTCCTCTTGTTTTTATTCCCGTGTCGTTAGCGGACTTTTCAGCTTCGCACAAATTATGCTCCTCTTTGGAGAGTTGAATAACATCGGGCAGCCGTTTCTCGTATATCCGATATTCTTTATCACAGTTTGAGTTTTTTCAGGAATTGTGGGGTGTTAAGAGTCCGTTTATTGCTTGTTGAGTGCGGCTGACTGTAATCAGATGTTTTGGGTAATTGAAAATTGGACTGATTAGATTTGCCAATGCAATTAACATTGGCAACACTAATAAGTTTGTGTACAGTTAACTTCACGTCAGGCTGTGAAATTTCTCCAATTTGAATAATTCATACAAACCAAACTGTGAAATTTCTCTAACACATTTTTATCTTAAACTATTTCAGTTCAAAGTTGATTGTGAAAAAAATTACATTTTTTGGTAGCGTGATGTGCTGTTGACTGTACCATGATTCTTTAATTCTCCATGAAGACCTGAAAAACCACATAAAAGTTGAGAAAATTCTCGTTGTACAATTCCAAATTGAAACGTATCGCTGAAATGACAGGGTAAAATTATATTGCACAATAAAACGGAGTGAAAGTGGTAAAGCAAAAAACTAAAGGTACTATTTAAAGTGCAACTATGGTGTAACGTAAAAATTTATGCCTCCGAGAACATCTGGGCTGATATTACATTTGGTATGAAATGCCTGCCACGTCTGTGCTATAAATTCAGCGACAGAAGGGTCTTCGAAATGTCAAACGTTGTTCAATTTCTTTTACTACTTATCCTGAAATAAGACATCCAGGCGACTCTTCTTGAAATAATACAAGAAAATATAAACATAACGGTTGTTCCTTAAAGAATGTTCTGTTTCGTTGAAATCATAGGTGTAGCTGTTTTACATCGTGGTTTTCAATGTTGTTTGAAGATTTAAAATAGATAAACAACTACTTTTTATCTGATGAAGTGATCGAACTTAATATTGATATTTAAGAACAATATCATAGTAATTATTTTTACGAGTAGGTATGTTAATTACGAGTATTTCCAACCGATTCATGTTTTACATAATTAATAAAGAATTTTTCAAATCGGTCAATTAATGAAAAGAGTTATGAGGTAACAAACATAAAAAACATACAATGGAATTGATAACCTTATATTGAAACTCTAGTGTATTAATTGTATGTAGCAATGCAGTATTGGACGTCGACGATTCAGTTAGTTAAATATTATATTTTACACTATTTAAATTTATTTTTCTCAGTAAAGGCGTGAGATCTGTTTTATTAAATCATAACAAATGACATTCTGCGCAATACTGCACGAGATATTCCTCACGTTATGAAACTGATTACCTGCATGTATAGATGGCGGGCATTTTTCATCCCTATTTTTAAAAATGTATAACCCTGCGTGCTAATTTTAACACGAATGCAAAATTCATTATAGCAGACTTAGCCAGAGAATCTAATTTACATGTAATAAGTATCAAGCGTAGCTGCTCGTACGTTGCACTGTGGGAGTTTTTGAGGTAAAATATAATTTGAGGTAAAATAAATGTAATTATTAGTATTAAAGCAAAACAGAAGTGGTTCATTTTTAAAGTACATTGAATAAATAAACTACATTGGGAGATGCAATTGATATTGTTTATGTAGTCGTTGTTATAAATAATAATCCAACAAATCTAATCTTCTATTATATATATAACTAAATAAATGCAAAACTTTATAAGTGAAGTTAATTCATTAGTTTAAATATGGAACGTGAATCAATGAAATTGAAAGTTCAGACAGCTAGCCCGGCGGCTAATTCATAACATAACACAGGATGCCACCAGTGCTTGTAGCAGCGTGGGCGAAAACGCAATGACAAAACTAATAACTGTCGAACAAAGTATTGCCAGTTTAATCGCAGCAGCGCAAAACGGCGACAAAACCAACCTCGGATCCGAGCCACAACAACCGTGCTGAAGTTTAATTCAATCGCTGCGGCGTATTGGGCGGGACGGGAACTTTGGGGGAGTGAGTGTGTGACACTCAGGGCTGCCAATCGCTCGGTATACTGAAGTGACACTTCCTCACCGCCGCCGACCCTGGCTCATCCTGATATTGACAACTGCCAAATGGAGGAGGCTCGGTGGAACACCTGTCTAGCGAAATAATTGTAAGTGAATTTTTATTCTACCACGCGGTCGTCAGTTAAACGAAGCTAGAATACGCCAGCTGTTAAAAATATACTATTACGCGAGTGAAAAATATAAGCAAGCATCAGTGAGAGGGCATTATACATGTGAAAAATGTTTCTCGTTTAAATATGTGCATACGAATTTTTCTACAGTATAGTGTGTGTATAAAGAAAGAAATTTCTTATTAAAACATTTTTTCGGTTATAATAAGTATACACCAAGTATATGAATTTTGGTGTATATCTTAGTCTCTTTTTAGTTTTTTGTTTATTCCTGAAATATAGTGTAGGTAATAAAATTTTTTACCTCATTTTCTATTCAATTTGATTATTATAATAATTTCACATGGTCCTCATTACTAATTTAATGCTGACACCTAAATTAAATTAAAACGTCAATATATTTTGTTACAACATTAAACGTAAACAAAAGCGTCAAAGTTTAATTTAATTCCCTTGCCTTGTAGTTGAATGCAAGTAGTAGGTAAGCTAGGGTTGTCGTCATACATATACAATGAGGCTTATTTTATTAACAAAACGTGATATTTTGCAATTTTAGTATTTTATCACAAATAATAGTAAACCACACAAAAAGCATCGGTGGCGCTGTGGACTCGGCACTTGCCTTCCAATCGGAAGGTCCGGGGTTCGAGACCGCCATGTACCAATGTGTTTTTCATTTTCGAATTTCATATGTATTTTTGTTTGACCCTCCTACGGCGAAGAAAATCATCGAGAGGCAACCTGCATACATCTGCGAAGAAATTCAAAAGTCTATGTAAAGTCGACCAATCCGCACTGGGCCAGCTTGGTTGACTAAGGCCTTAGGCCATCCTAACATAGGGTAGGCTCGAGCAACTCAGTGGGGACATTATATGAGCTGTTGTGATGTCACAAAATGATAATAGCAAAATACCAGCTGGAGTCTAAAGGCGTATTATAGGATAAAAGCATATGGACGTTTAAGTTTATTGAAGGCGGTTCCATTCCTGCGCGCCTTTATTGCAGTAATTTTCTGGATTTTAAACAAGCTCTGAAAATGGAACCCAATCCTAATAGATAAACATTTTGCTCAATACCTCAACACTACACACATACTCATACATGCTAAAACTAAACTTAAATTTAACAACAACTACATTAAACATCGTTTGAGTGACCTTTGGACAGATGTGTGACTACACAAATTCTGAGCCTAGCTGGAGGAGATCATACTGGCGATGGGTGTACACTTGTACAGCTATGCTATGCTCAATTCTTATTCCCCCGCTTTTTTTCACTATAATGGTATTTGTGACAGTGTTCGACGTAATACTGGCTAAGGACTGAATTTAGAGTAAATATGTAGAGTCATAATTTAAGAATTTTGACGTAATGATTGTCTTTATCTTGTATGTAAAAATAATTTCAACTTTAAGATTAATTCGTTGCAAGAATTTATGTGTGCATTTGCTTGTGCTTTCAAATATTGTGAGCTTTGTGAGTTCTTTTTTTTCCAAAATAGCATTCCAGTAGCTCAATTTGATTTCCATGATAAACCAATTAAAGGCGTCAGCCCTGTTCCGAAATACATGACGGTGGCAGCAGAGGCGTGAAGGGGGTGCGGGCGGTGTTAATTACTACTCATGTGGCAAGCCACATATCGCGAACTTTGGCGCCCAACGCGGGCCTATATTCCGCCGTATTTATCTTTTAACGTCAGCTGAAGGCCCACACTGAACACTTTTCTAATAGAAAAAGTTTTATTTGGTTATTAATACTTGATAGTTCGTGTCACTCCTCGGTGGACGGCCGCCCCGGGCACCGCCGAATTTAATAGCACGGGAACACGCCACTGACAGTTGTTGATTGTTTTGAATTTCATTACGCGACTGCGTGCACGTAAAAGTAGTAACCGGCTTATCTCGAAATAGTAATAACTGTTTGAAAATAGGGAACGAAATTACTTTTTGTGTTCTACTTTTCAATATAGATATCTCCACAATTGTGCAGCAATTTTGGTTTAAACTCTCTCTTACTTTGCCATTATCGTATTGCAAAATTATATCACTGCTTAGATTTTGTATATCACGTGCACAACTAACACCTGTTTTCCTTTGGATCACTTGTATCTTAATAAGCAACATTTTCCGGTTTATATCTATCCGCAACATTTCGATAATATAACATTCACACCTTATCGAAAATTAGATTTTCGTGCGTGTTTTTGTGATCCAGCGATTCCTATTTAATTCGACAAAGCAAATGTAATCAAGAAAAAATTCGATACCGGATCGGACGCGCCGCGATTCAATCAAATATTCGTGTCCCGTTACGCGTGCCTGCCTCGGATACCTCAAACATTCCCGGCTCCTGTTAAGGGAAACGGCTTCGAGCACAATATTTTATTATAGACATATAACATATATAAGTTATATAGCGGAAGATGTCGTGAGTTAATAACGATACATTGCGATAAAAATGTTTTTAAATTTAGACTAACGAGTATCCGTATTACGTACAACGTTATGTAATTCAAAAGATCCATATTACGTACAAGATCGAGAAATTCGTACCTACAAGAGAATCCTCAACGCAATAAAAACGCTTCTAATGAAAATGACAGTTTACATATCCACAATGAGAAACAGCAGAAACATTATTGTATTTTTTTATCGTGCAGTCGTGAAACTTAACTGATACTTACGAACAAATCTGTAATAGGTGCGTCCCCATTTTATAAGTGAGAAATTCGAAGCTTTGTACGAATAAAAGATACTAATAATAAACAATGAAGATCCTTTGTACGATCGAGTCCCAAAGGAGGCGCTTATTGGTGTGGAACTAATATAGGCACAAGGCTTCGGGCGTATACAAGGTTATTTTTTAATTATCACAAAAAATTGTGTGCTTGTTCAGACAAGCAAACTGAACAAATTTCACTATGGGACCAACTTTGAAATCGCAAAAAAAAATCAGCTGTTCCATACATCTAGGTTCAGTGAATGTTGAACATTTGTATGGAACAGCTGATTTTTTTTTGCGATTTCAAAGTTGGTCCCATAGTGAAAGTTGTTCAGTTTGCTTGTCTGAACAATCACACAATTTTTTTGTAATAATTAAAAAATCAACTTGTATTTATAGACAGTAAAGTAAGGTAACAACATTTGTACACTACGAATGGCTTTGAAGTATAAGGCTGTTAAATATCAAACGATCTTGACAAAGTACCTACTTGAGAAATTTTTAATTAACGCTTTTCGAATTCCGGATCAGTAACACGAATCATGGGCCATAAGCACAAAGGTGAGAATAGTAATGAACTACTTAGAAACAAATAAAATGTAGAAAAAAAAATCATATTTTTACACTGACATATGTTGTAACGTAAATTGATATTACAAGAGGTTATTCAGGTCACGAAGCAAAAAAAAACCGTAGATAATGTAACTATGATTAGATAAAATATGGAGTAATGGGGACCGCTGTCAAATTTTTATACAAAAAAATACTAAATTTCTCTATTGGGAAGCTCTTAAAAATTTTGTCTGATCTGTCGTATTTTATAGTTTATTTTAGTAAAATCTAGCCTAAATGAAAGGCTAGTATACATCTAACACACAATGAGATAGACTAAACATACTTTAATTCGGTCAAGAAAGTACAACTTTAGATGTTGCGATGCGGAGCTAAGTATGTATATACCGGGTGTAACAGAATACCGCAATAATATTTAAGGTTGTTGATTAACAAAAAAAATGTTTTATGACTATTCTTTGTATTTTTATTATATGCCTACTTTCGATTCAATACGCTGAACTGTTAAGAGTATTAAATCGAAAGTAGGCATATAATAAAAATACAAAGAATAGTCATAAAACATTTTTTTTGTTAATCAACAACCTTAAATATTATTGCGGTATTCCGTTACACCCGGTATATGGTACGCGCGGTACGCCCACAACTCACATGCCATTTCGACTGTTTTTTTTTGTTCTATAGTCTGGTCTGATGGCGTGAAACCACAATTTTTTACAACTATCACTTGAGATCTAAAACTGCGAAATAAGTTAGAGCTACTTCTAATAAAAACGTGTGAAACAGAGGATTTTTTCCGCAACTTTAGACTTGATCTCATATTAACATTTTTCAGTTTGAAGGTCTAAACAACCTCTTTCAATATCTTTACAGTTTTTCTGTTACACCTTACATAATAAAGGCCTTACTAATAACCATTGTATACACCTGATTTAGTTAAACAGTGTTTTGTCACGTTCACTCGAATGACATTTCAAATTCGAACAAAAGAGACAAAACACTACTTAACTATACAAGGCTTATACAATGGTTATTAGTAAGGCCTTAAATATTAAAATGTCAGATGTAATTTAGGTAATCACTAGGGAAATTTGGTATTTTTCTAAATCTCTACACTCGATCCAACAGTCCCAAGCGGCCTTGGTAAATATTATATATTATGAAATACGTCATTTTTTTTAAATGTCGCCCCACACTAGTATTTTCTCCTGTGTCGTGGGTGCAGTTACAAACATAGAATATCACATGCACATACGCCCAGACCGGAACAAATTTCTGTAGGCCATAGAAAATGTCTGTCCCGTGCGGGAATCGAACCCGCGACCCGTTGCGCAGTAGGCGATCACTCGACCTCTGCGCTAACCGTGTCGTCGCTAATTATGTTTATGAACTTTTGTCACGAGTGTCAGAAAGGAGAGCTTTTTCTTCATATTGTTTTATTAGGTGCTCTTTTGCTATGAAATACCGTTCTTATTTCATACAAGGTGATTAGATGTAACAAACATGAATGAGTAGGTATAGATTTGTATATTTTAAAACTCCATAATAATAATAGTCATTAGTAGTAAGCGTATTCTCGTGATACTGATTACGAGTTTTACTAAGACGTTGGTAGGTTCGAAAATTGAAACATTTATAAGGTAAGAGGGATCGATATCGAACAAGCAGCGGTCCGTGGACATAAATTCGCATTAGTGCCTCCTCCGGTCGACTTTACGACGCCTCAGCCGTACCTATTGCCTCTGGATATTTCCCAGACAGACACGTTAAATGTTTACCGAAAAATATATTGCGTCAAATCGATCATACGGCTGACACTGCGACCAAATTATTTTTAGTATACTTATTGACAGATTTGACGCCACAGAACTTCACAGAAGTGTACATTAGTTCGCCGAGGCGTGAATAGCTTTTTAAGTTTGCATACATTGTGTATATAGCTCCGAATGAGTAAAATCAAAGATTATTTTTATAATATTGCTGTTTATTCCAAAGTATATTTATTGTATGTTACTGAGAAAATCTACAAGTTTGAATATAAATATTAAATAAAATTCTATTTTTCTATAATAAAGAGCTTCTACTCGAAGAAAACATTGATAAGGCTCTTGCAAAGTTTCCGTTAAATTAATCAAGGATCTTGGCCGACAAGGAATTAGTGATCAATTAATTGGACTATAAGAGAGACTCAATGAACGACATCTGCGTTAAGGGAATTAACCATTCAATGAAAATTCTTCAAATTTGTTCCACTAGCGAATGTTTAAATGGTGATAAGATAGATTGCGTGACTGATTTTGTTCAACAGTTTTGCAGAATACATGAGCGTCATTAATAGAATTTTGTAGTGGGTATCTATACCAATCATAATAAAAGCTTTTGCAAATTTCCCGGCACGAACCGTTGTCGTTGACGTCAATCTTTCATTCTTAAAAAAATGCTACCATGAAGAAGATTTCCAACTTGGTAATTAAGTGACAGCCAAGTTCTTTAATTCTCGCTTTTCGCATATTAAAATAATGGCGAACGTCGTCGGCTGTCAGAACCAGCATGCCTAGCTAGCAAGCCGAGCAACAAATGTGGGGAGACATCGGTCGGTGCGAAATTAAGTGAGTTTGTTGAGTGTAAACAGGGATAATCCTTGGCTTGACTATGATTAGCATATCGCGGGAGTCGGCGCTCGTTCCACGGGCATCTGCAATTTAAATCAGGACCTCGCTCGGGAAGGCCCGGCTCCTTAGACTCGCACTCCCGAATTTGAGATTTGCCACGATTGGATGATTTGGGGTTCGATTTTCTGCTTGTTTGGATTGATTGAATGGCCTCTTAAAATTGACTTGTGCAAACATTCGCCTGGCACAAAGTAGTCGTTTAAGTTTCGTTTGACGAATTTATAGTTTTATAGTAGGTCTTCTAATCGGGAGGTCCGGGGTTGGATCCCATATACAAATGTATTTTTCGTTTTTCGAATTTGACACGTGTACATTTCCGACGCTCCTACGGTGAAGGAAAACATCGTGAGACAATCTGGATATATCTACGAAGAAGTTCAAGGGTGTATGCGAAGTTGACCAATCCGCGCTGGGGCAGCGTGGGTGACTAAGGCCTAAACGCCCTAACTTAGGGTAGGCTCATACCCCTCGATGGGGACGTATATAAGCTGTAATGATGATGATGATTTTCCAATTGACTCTATATCTGATGCGTCCGATTTATCAGATTCATCTTGAAATTTTCTGAATTAGTAAGTATCTGTTATTTTAACACATTCTAAAAGATTGAATCCCACTTTCCCAGTACCAGTTTGAATGTCTCTATTCGTTTAGGTAAGCGTTTAAATTTAACGCGTTTCTTTTGGCATAACCAAATATCCATTTCCCCTTTTCACCTGATTCTGCCTAATATAACTTGATTTGGTGGGTTCTTGAATCAGTATAAGCTTGGTTATCTTTCTTGCTACGGCTTCCGTAGTTGCACAGATTAGACCCATCAATCAGATCGTGTACTTAGAGAGCGGCAGACGAAATATCTGTGCCGTGAGATTGATTTAATACATAAGCTTTCAGCGGAAAAAAATAACCTTTTGATGGAATTGGTGAATTATATGTTACCATAATACAATATTTCTTTAACAAACCGAAAAAGAAACATTTAGTCGACTCTTCAGTATTAGGCAGTAAAACAATTTATTGTATAGAAAAACAGCAATGACTCCCTTTTTATTCAGTAAATAAAATTGAAAGTGAAATTTGTAATCCCTTGAGAAAGCACCAAATGAATATGTATAGTATTGTTTTTCAACTGACTGCACTACTATCGGGCATAAACGCTTCTGAGAATTTCCGCACAGAATATTGTACCAAGTCGGACAGAGCTCGGCGTCTGGAGCCGTAGCGTTTGAAAAATTGCCGTCGATGTAGACGTCGAGCACCGGAAATTCCTCTCCAGGCGTGTTTGAGGATAAAGAACGCAATAACTCCTACCCCGATACTCTCTCTGGCGATATTCCTTTGCAACGCTGCTGTGGGGAAATTATTTGTAAATTATTGTACATCGGGAACCTATTTATTTATGAATTTGACTGCGGATGTGTTTACGCTGCGAAGTCATCTTTAAGTTGCTCAAATTTAAGCCTTATATACATAATATATTCATTATACGATATAAGATTGTAAAATTTAAACTCATTTAGGAATCAACAATACTTAATTCATTTAGGAATGGGATTAAATATGACACAATGGGAATGGGATTAAATAAGACATAAAAAGCTCAGACCTTTGTAAATATTTTACAATAGTTTATTTACTATGTTTGGGTAAATAATTATTTACCTAGCGTAATTTACTTTAATAGGATAACTAGATGTTAAATATTTAACAATGCAAATATTTGCATGTCATTTTAAATTAAAATGTGGTTAATAGTTTGGTGCTCATTTACTATTTTTGAGTTAACAATGATTTTTTTGGAGTCATTTGCTTTAAGAGGATAACAAAATGTAAAAAATTTAGTTAGAATTTCACATTAAAATGCGGTTTTCATTTTGGTGATCATTTACTATTTTTGACTGTTATATTTTACTATATTTGGTGATAAGTTAAACATAAGCTTTTAGGAATTATACAGGAAAGCGCTTTTATACGCCCCGCACGCCGTCTACCCATTGTCCTAGACGATGTACGAGGCGTATTAAAGCCATACTGGCAAAATATTAGAAAAAGTAAATTTTTGCATATTGCTCGCGCGAGCCCTCACACGAGCCCTCGTTCGCTAACACTTACAAAACAGTTTATAATGTAATTTCCTTTTTGCATAAGAATAACGAATATAAGCTTACCAGGAGCTATAGTGTCGACAAACAGAACAGATTCCCCCGATGTTTGTCCTGTGCCATTTATTTATTTTCCCCGGCATGTTTACTGTTAACCCTTTTCATGTCATACAAAACGTGTTATCGTACTGATATTGCTTCCGAAATATTAATGGCCCTTGTGTATGTATACGATTGCTGTGGATATTTATCGTGTGCCGCGTGATTGTATACGCGGATTGTAACGTTATAAAAATACGCGATCAATCACGTATAGCTTTGTTGCTTTCTTTGTGTGCGTACATCTCGTATTTCAAACAATGGCGTAACCATTATGAGTGCTCGCAATTACACATATATGTTGCTCATTTTCTACACGCTTGATTATTTTGCGTTCTGTAGTTTTTGCGCACCTCCTTATAAAATTCTTACCTCAGCCAATATTGAAGTGTACGCTCAGAGGGTTTGAAGCGTGTAAAAATTTTACAGATAAGAAACTACGTACTCATTGTATGATTGTGTCGTTACAGAAAGGATTAAACAAAAGTAGGATACAAATTAAATATTAAGCTTTTTATAAATTTAAACTGAAACAAGAAAATTTTGGGATAAATTCAAATGTGATCTACATTTGAATTTATCCTAAAATTTTCTTGTTTCACGAAACTTCTTTTTTTGTTTCAGAATATCAGTTGTGGATCTTAAATATTGTACAAAATGGGTGTTTCTCTTCACAAAATACAATGGAAATCTGTTTCATAAGCAAGTTTACCGTTTCTCGGTAAGACCTAGTATAAATTCAATTGAGGTCTGCAAATCCAAACCGTATAGGAAGCTGGAGTGATCACATTCTCACCTGCTCGCCTGTATTTGAAATTCAAATAGGGTAAGACAAACCAGCTCTCCTTGTAACCTACTGTTTGTTGTCCTTGCCGATAGTTTGAAGGGAGCTTCAACGTTAAACCAATCTTCGCTCAGAGTTCCTGGCTGACGACGGTCCATGCTTTATTATGACTCGATTTATATTGAGGTTTGTCGATTGTAGCTATATGCCTAACTTAGGTCTTTATTCATATGATGTTCATGGTAAGGCGCATAACACATTGCACCGGACACCGCTCCGGTGTGCGGCGCTGCGGTTTTTAATTTTGACTAAAGAATCTTAATTTGTATACAAAAACCGCAGGGTATAAATAACACACTCACACCGCATGCCCGTGCGGTTGTGCGGCGCGCGCGAAGGCACCGCACTCCCGGACGGTGATGCGGTGCGGTCCGCGGGGTATGCCACACTGTGCCGCAGTATCGTTCGGATTTTTGCGTAGAAAGGACGTGCATACGCGTAATAGATCTCGACATAGATAATGCGGCGATGCGGGGTGTCGTGCACCGCAGCTCCGGACGGTGATACGGAGCAAACCGTACGGTGCATGGCACGGTTCCGTGCCGCCGCAGCCGCATGCGGTTTTCGTCCCTCCGTACACCGCAGCGGTGTCCGGTGCAATGTGTTATGCGCCTAAATGAACATGTCCGTATTCCGCCGAAACCCAGCGAGGAAAGTGCTGCAATAGTGACAACCAATAAACCAACCAACCAAAAGTGGATGATGGGAAAAAAATTTACCACTATTTAAACTGATCGCAAAATTAGCACACTACAGATTTGAACCACTACAGTTTGGAGATCGAATCAGATGGTCGCACCGCTAAAATATCGGTCTCCACAGGCGATGTTTTCATGTAGCAAATAATATACTTTTTGTGTATTCGGACCCTACTTGCGACGTATTGCGTTAATAAACACAATAATTTTGACATCACACACGGCCAACAAATTAGCGCACCAATTAATTGTATTATTCGTGGAGTAGGACGTTAATTAGTTTTGTAGCAAACTTCGCAGGTCTAGTCATTGTTTCAAGGCGTAATTAACGCGTTTCGTTGTTGCGTATATTCCGATGCAGACATTAACACCAACATTAACGGTGGAGCATTAGAATTAGATCAAAAGGTTAAAAGATACATTTAATAACATCATTGGTATTCACCGTTCAATTTATCTCCCACACATATAACGTTCTGCGAAATGATTCTATAATTATACGATTTATCCGAATGGAAATTTCTCTGGAGCACCGTTTAACATGTGTTCAACTTTTAGTAAAAGGCGCGCAAAGTACATGCGGCTTACTCTGTTACGCTCGTTAATTAATAAAATGGGAAATTTTAATTGCAACCGCGCCCTATACAGCTTCCTGTTGAATGATATTACACGACTCGAGCACCCCGGGAATCTTTTGCTCGAGGAAAATATAGTTGCTTAAAAAATTGTTTACCCATTATAATCATAATAACAATTTAATGATTCGAATTATCATTATCTTTTTGCATACTTTTAACTTTTTTATGATTGACTTTTGAGAAACGTATTTTACAATCGTCTTCCGGTCGCCTTCTACCCATCACGTACAGAAGGCGTATTGCTGTTACCGGATGCCGCTCTGTGTAATGACATTTTATAATGCTGAAACAATACATTAGTAGACTCGAGCTCGTTTTACCACAGGGAGACTCTGTACGTGAGTACAATAGTCTGCATGAGTACAGTCGGCTTCAAAAGTAGATAATTATTTTAGTACCATGTTACACCAACTATTAACAATGCAATATAGGTGTAATCATATATAGTATACTAATATTATAAAGAGGAAAGATTTGTTTGTTTATTTGTATTGAATAGGCTTCGAAACTACAGAACAGATTTTGATGAAAGTTGGTATAGGGATAGTTCGAGACCAGGGGAAGGACATAGGGTAATTTTCCCACGGGAAAACAAAAATAACGCGGGCGAAGTCGCGAGCGGAAAGCTAATAGTACTGAATAAAAGAAATAGTTGGTGTGTCATGGTACTGAAATGTCCATCTACGTCTGAAGCCGACCGTACATCAATCTTACTATTTTTGCCACCAAGCAGCGATGCTTGCATCGCTGTGTTCCGGTTTGAAGCGCAAGACGGGCACTGAAATTACCTACATGGGTACTGTGACTTGACATCTCATGTCACAAGTTGGCAACGTACAGCCGGCTTCAAAAGTAGATAAGCATTTTTAGTAGATTTAGTACCATGTCACACCAAATATTCCTTTTATTTAGTATGGTTACACCTACATTGCATTGTTAATAGTTGGTATGACATGGTACTAAAATGTTTATCTACTTTGATGGGCTGTCGATTTGCAAGTCGCACAGGTACCCCGTGCACTATAGGCGACTAATAGCCGCACATACTATCAGGTGGGCAACCTTTATGTTTGCTGACTTTGTTTTACAAAAAAAAAGTTTAATTTGCTCTAGCTTCTAAGACATCGGATGAGTTTGAATAGTAATTAAATATCCACCAACTGCCGGCGGAGTCCCACGTTGCTATCGTCTATCCCCAGACGGTACAAGGACGTTACGCGACTGCATCTCTCGACTTAATAATTGTATCAACACTTTAACCATTATACGTTCCAAGGCTGGGCACGGATCTCTTCACTGACGAAAACCAATTGGTCTACTATACATCGGATGAGTTTGAATAGTAATTAATATCCACCAACTGCCGGCGGAGTCCCACATTGCTATCGTCTATCCCCAGATGGTACAAGGACGTTACGCGACTGCATCTCTCCACTTAATAATTGTATCAACACTTTAACCATTATACGTTCCAAGGTTGGGCACGGATCTCTTCACTGACGAAAAACAATTGGCCTACTATATTACGATGTCCGCAGACAAGTTAGTGTAGGGTTCCGATCCGAGTTTCCCATCTCTTTCCAGTGGTGCAAATTTAGAGTTGCCACCCGTACCTAATATAAAATACAGTATTGTCCTCTATTTCGTGTGGGTGTACTTTATAATTTACGATAACAATAGATAGTACGCTAAAATACTCTATTAAGGATGTAATGTAGACGAACGAGAGACAAAAGGAATAAAACTCCCTAAAAACGATCTGATACTATATATTTTAATTTAGGTTTTAATTGCAAAGATGCTGCAACTATCTTCTAGAAAGACAAATATTTAGAAATAAGTTAAATAAGATAATTAAGTTAAAAAATAATACATACTCTTTTATCACGCTACATTATTTTTGTTCTACCTAAATGAAAAAAAACTTTATTGGTCTCAAAGGTGGCAGCCGTAGTTCTAATGTCTGCTATCTTCCTTAGTTGTTTCTAACTTCAAAGCCATCCACAGAAAGATTGGAGGCAGGAACAAATCTATTATAAATCTGTCACCGCGTGGATAAAAATAAGTTTATTCTCCATTAATGACAGACGTGTAACATTCATTAAAAGAACGTACTTAACACTAGCTGTTAATTATTTGCCCGCATACATTTTCACTGCCATCCTCTCTTCATTAACATTTGTAAATATTTAAACGCAGCTGTGTGGTTGAAACACGTCAACTTTACCGCTCACAGGAGATGCATTTTTGAATCAATAGAAATGAATCTTGAACTCGAACACGAATACAAATCACGCGCGTAATAATTTTCTACTGTTCCCAATTTTAAAGATTTTTGAATCAATCGAAAAAGAGTATTGTCATTGAAAAGAAATTCTATATTAGAAACCGTTACACGCATAAACATTAAATCCTGTACGCAATAACTTGGCAGTCACTCATTAATTTAAAAAACCAGTGATGAATCGCATGTAGAACGGAACGGAAACGTTGCGTATATTCTACTAGTAGAAATTAAAACAGAGTGGGTAGGATCACTCGTTGCAGAATTCACGGAATGAATATTCAAAAATAGTGAATTCGGAAATTCGTATGCGAATCTTACGATTTCGAATTCGAAATTGAATTCTATTGTTTCAAAAATGCGTCCCCAGGTCGAGTCCACGTTGTTGGAGCGCCATCCATTTAAATAATATTGTCCGGTGCAGTTATAGCTTTATAATGATGATCTCGATATGGCGCCATTGTTATTGGACTGAACAGGGACGATTAATTATCCATTGAACATAATTTGGGCGGGACATTGAAGCGCCTGTAACGGACCGATCTACGAGCTGATCAATTTGAAAGCAGCCGTTGTCGAAACGTCTCCCAGCCGAGTACTATATTCTTTGATTTTTACCCGTAGGGGGGGTGGACAAGTGGCAATCGTTTCATAGCGAAACGATAATAAAAGTCGTCATCGTCTCTGAGATAAGGAAAACAAATTCCTAGCCAACATAAGGATTAGAGATCGCTGTGTCGAATTAACTTTTATTTAATTAATATGTGAGAAAACAACATATTGGTTATCTAAGTAGTCAAAACTGAGAAATGGAAAAGAAGTAGTTAAATGATAAAAATGAATAAGTTCATTTCATTGTAATGAAAAATGAGTTGTTTTGTTTGAGTAGTCTATGAAAATTACGAAATAACAATTCGCTACTTCATCGAAACAATTTGTCTACCAACTTACATATCGATGACTTTGATCGATTCGCCACGTTATTTAGCGATGGCATATGTCAAACCCGTACATTTTGTTCTTATCGAACTTTGTTATCGGTTTTGAATTGTCATTTTGTCTAGGCCCCCTGTTTATAGTATCCGTGTTTAAGTTTGAAATATGCATTCTATTGTTGAAGACGCGATTGTACCAGCCTTATTTACAGCTGTATATTTGAAAAAGAAGATTCTAAATATTCCATTCAAAAGTTTTTAGAAAAAAAAAACAGTTTCAAGTACCTACTGATGAATATAGTTAAAGGTCAATTTAAGCGTTGCAAAACCTACTTAAAAATTAAAGACGATGGATTACTGATTTTTTTAAATGCCTGACGACAACATAACGTTGAACTGCATAATGAAAATTAATACCTTGACGTCTGTAGTACAATTGATAAATTCGCAAATTGAAATGCTTGCAATGAATTAGCTCGCTTAAAAATAATAAGACTCCTCAGATTTTCCCCTATCAAAGGAAATAATAAATTGTTTCCCAGTCAGCGTCTCGCCCTGCAACTTATACAGCCAGGGTGAAAAGCATCTTTATCTCACTAGGGAAAGTTTTTCTTCGCTGTGTTGTGCGACTCAGTCCGACTGGGGGGACCGAGTTTAATGAAACTCGAACTAACGAAACTGCTCTGTCTGTGATTTAGATACTTACGTGTTGCATTTTTAATTTAACACCACTCTACGTATTTAAAAAAAATCGTACATATAGACATTGGTTTATAGTGATTCATATCCGTTGGAACGGAAAGTTCTCTGGGTGAAAGTTGCATTGTACCACAACTGTAAGTGCTGACGATCTGCCACTGCATGCGTGCAACACCGGACCGCCGACGATCTGTCGCTGCATATGCGCAGCGTGGGACCGCCGACGATCTGCCGCTGCATGCGAGCAGAGCAGGGGCTCTATTTGGCAGTTGTCCCATCGCCGACTATAAACGAGAAGCGAGTAGAGCTAGAATTAGAAACGAGTTGGCGAGCATCGGAAAACGAGTGTGTAGTTCCAATAGTATTGTCGCCTGGGCTATAAGCGGGTGTGCGAGTTAAACGGGCGATTACTCGCGCCACTCGCGTTTTTTCAGAATTGTCGCTGCCAACTACTCTAATGCTATCATAAAATACATCATCATCATCGTCGTCTGAACTAGACAACAATGAACTAGATAATACAAATGTTTGTTTGACATTCATGATAAATGAAAATACGTGCACTTTCAGATCCGCACTGTAGAGAAATAACCACTGTTTGCTCTCTCGGCGTGAGTTCTGGTCGCTGAGCAAGTATCGCTAAGCGAGTATTATCTTGGATAGCTCTTGCCGTTCAGCGACGAACTAGGGGAGCGAGTCCTTGCCGGCAGTATGAACAGTCAGCGATCAACCATTTATATACCTTCACGATCTGTCGCTGAATGCTAGCAACGCAGAACCGATCGATTTGAAGAACCTTAGGAGGCCAGTGTCCAGCAGTGAGCGTCTCTTACGCCTGGAAGATTTCTCCACCTAGGCAGATACTGCGGAAAGTTCAGAATCGCAATCAGTTCAGAAATTTTAACATAAAAAATTGAACAATCCATTCATATTCATTTGCAATGCGAATAATTAGGATCCTTGTATATAGCCATTTTATATTTTTAAACGTGCATTGTTGTACACTTTCCTAAAATGTTTTTAGTGCGTTTTTTGAATGCTTAATAATGGCCTAAGCACGAACCGTAGAAATATAGGAAGGTGGTTTTACGATGCAGAACAAACAAAAAAAAGTTTGTATTTTATTTCGCATTTTAATTCGCCGTCTACTCCGAGGGATATTTATAGTGGATAACTTTGCTCAACTTGGAGTCTCTGGCGAAATATCCTTTTAATGGGTGGCTGAGAGTCGGGTCGTCTGAAATTTAGATTAGTGCTTTAATTAAATTAACATTATGATCCCTATCTCCTCGGAGCAGGTGGCCCACCCTATTGCCTGTTTTGAACTCGTTTGCCATTTTCTTCGCCAGATTCAACTGTTTGTGCTAATTAATGACTTAATACATTACTTTGATACAATGATGACTGATGCCTATTGTCACTATGTTTATGAATAAGTTATATGCCCTGTTTATGTTTATTCCATACGCAACAATTGTCGATCAATCATTGTCAGCGTATGAAAATCAGAGTCATCCGAGTTGCCATCAGTTTTTGTGATAAGGGCAACATAAGAAAATATTTTCCGAGTGTTACGAAAAATCATTGATAAACACAAAATATTGTAAGGTGTTTATTTAAAAAATATAATAAAAATGTAAGTCATTGTAAATATTTAAGTAGTATTATATTAATATAATAATACATGTTCGAACATAGATACTTAAATAAAATTGTAAATGCGAAACTCGTACTAAATTAAGGGTAGTCGTAAGCGTAAAAAAATAGTAAACTATTGTGTAGATACCTAAGGTTTCCAAAGGCAAAGATCACGAGTATGTGGTTTATAACTTAAATAATAAAAAAACCCAAAACATTATAACAATAATAATAAGGTTGTAATTAATAGGTTGTATAATATGATAACATTTTTGAGAAATTTTAAAGGGATTTATTTATAATGTTCGCGTATGTATATGCCAATGAAAGTTGTTGGTGTGAATTTGCATTACTAATTTTCTCTTGCATTAAAAATATAAGAACTAATTTGGCTTTTGTAGGCACTGTTTAACATTACTCGTATATGAAAATAATCGCTCCTTGTTAATGTGGACATATATGTAAAGACTGTTTTCTTATATTTAATATTCTCCTTGTTTTACTCTGGGACATAAATTTGTTGGATTTTTAGGCAACTCATCGATTGATTGTTGAGTTTAAATGAAGTAAAATTATTATAACGGTGATATAAACACTTTCATACTTTTTATTAGACGTGTTTTCTTTTGAATAGATAATTTTATTTACATCACTTTCATTGCTAACTTACAGATCTACTCTGCCAATTTTCTCAAAAAAGCGAGAGCCTTTCGTTTTCTCAATAATATTTGTCAGGTTGGATAAAAAGTGCTTGTGTTTTTCCAAGTTTTTTTCGTCAGTTCCGAGGACAAAAGGCTGGGCGGGCGGTCCCTAGCCAAAGCTTCGCCCTCGGCGTTAAACTCGTGAAATATTGACTCAACCTGTCAATGGTGCCCCGAGAAAAATGGGCACAGACAACAAACTTCCAAAACCGAGCATGAAATGTAGGATTGTCTCGTGACTTTTCAAACGCCCGATCCAATCTAGCATACTACGCAACTACACTTCTGCATTGGTTAGTGAGCACTCGACATTATATTTTTTGTTATTTCTCACAGAGAATATAGTTTGCATGCATAATAATAGTTAACGTGCTATATTGTAATAGCTCATTGTATAATTTATCTGCTATCGACAATACTTACAACAAGAAAAATTATATTCCGCTATTCTACGTTAGCACAACTTCAACCGTTTATTCTGAAAGGGTATTTAATGAATCCAATATAGAACTTTCCCTGTACCAATTGGCAATTCTTTTTTTGATTTCCCATTCATTCAAGTCGTTGTTTGTTTCAATCTAGAGACAAATAGACTTCAATTTACATCAAATTGACCAACAAATTTGACTGAGTGTGCTGACGTTTTGATTGCACATAAAACATATAAGTATATATGAACAAGACAACACATACTACAATATCACAATTACGATGAAACGAGACGGTTAGATTATTTTTATTATTTTCTAATGATCGTTTGGGTCTGTTCAATAAATTAATAGAAAATTGCGTGTTTGAGTACAGTCGAGTAAAAAATAATATTTCGATTCAATGTTTTCAAGATCCAAACCAATACAATAGGATATGTAGTTTACTATAAAAACATACACATTATGTCTTAACTATTATGTTAATCGGTCTTAATGTTGTATCTAAGAATATATTACTTAATTTATACAAAAGCAATATTTTTTTTACTATTGTTACTTTATGATCTAGACTCGACATAAACAAACTTACATACGTATATGGAGCACACGAGCGTATGATAAATTCGATGTGCACCGCCCCGAGCACTTCCGGCTGGCTCGCTTCGGCTGCAGGGCCTACGATCGATCGTGTGTACCTTTATTCCTTAATTTCTTTGTGGCTTTAGTATGTCACACGTTTTATTTTTAAAAGATTTGAGTTTAAAGTATACATAAAACATCAGGCGAGCTTGCATATTTATTTATCGGATCACTGTTCGATCAAGTGTTCACTTCACACAATTACAAGTTGAAATAAAAGTTGTTTTCAATCAATAAATATGTACTAGTAAATATTAAAACACCAGCTGTATTACGTGAATATTATATTGCTGTGTATATTTTGGCATTTTTAAAATATGTTATTTGTTATTTACAACTATATAGCTTTACGCAGCTTCGCCCGCGTTGTTTTTGTTTTCCAGTGGGAATTTTATATTTTCCCGTAGGAAAAATCTTTTTTTAGCCTAAATTAATTAGTGGCATTCTAACGGTGAAAGAATTTTTGAAATCGGTCTAGTAGTTTTTGAGTTTATTCTTTACATACATACATACAAATATTTCCTCTTTATAATAATAGTGTACTCGTAGATGTAGGAGAATCGAGAAACATTGTGATTATGGACCCGACAAAACTGTTAAATAAAACACGTTTACATCATCACGGCCACTCATTACGTCATCGCACATCTCTTTAATAAACCATTCGTAAATATGCGCCGATAAAACGAAATATCGAAAGCTTGCAAATTTTACAAAACCAAATTAAGTTCGGCGTTTGATCGAAAGTGAAACACTTTATTGACTCCGTGTCCCGTCCCGGCTGACTCCGAACGCGCTTTAATAATTTTTTTCGTGCACGAACTTTGCAGTGTGCGCTGAATAAATTTGTCCTATCGGCAACGGACTCATACTTTTTGGATTCTGGAATGCGTGCCTTTGTTTGTATGTCATATCAAGATGAAATTCATCCCCATAACTGTACTCTAGTCTGTTTTGTCCCGTGAATTAAGATTACATAAATAAATTATCGGTTCATAGTAAGCAATGCTCTTTTTCAATTTGAGAATTAAGTCTTTGTTGACGGTGTTATAAATATCTATGTTCACTTAACCGTTTATAATGGGTACTTGGAAATTTATCAAAAATATGAAGAAAATTATTTATTAACGCCGTCCTTTTCTTTTCAAACTTTACTCCTGTAAAATAAACACATTTTTAATTTTCATGACAGGTTTACCTGTCTAGTTTATCCAACTTTATAATAATAACCTTTAAGATTTCCAATTTACGTAAGAACAACTAACTATACAGTTATGTTTGGTTTTCAGTTCAATATTTGGTTTGGCGAAAATAGCTTCATAATCGATCTAACCATAACTGTTATTTAAGAAACGAATTTGCTCACGTTCGTATTGTTACAAACGATACTATACACTATAACAACAAATTACATATACCTACTAGTATCATATTTACGTTCAAAATGACGTTGCCTATATACACACATGTTTATTTGACCTTAAGTAATTTCAATTCCAAAAATGTACGGTATCCTGTTTCATACGACAGATACATTTCTTGCCTCTCTTCACATTAATGTCGCCCCATAGATGTTATCTGACCTTCGTAGACAAATCGAATCGCGTTTCGCTTTAGGAGTCGCGAGGGCGGAAAATTGAGATAAGCTTCAAAAAGAAAAACACCTCGAAAGCCAGTTGGCGTTTCACCGTTCATTATTATGGCGACACGGATGGACGACACTAGACTAGGCTTGCGTGGAAAAAGATATCTTTTTTTTTTGTTTTCCTAACAGGGAAGCCCTTGGCCTTCATCTCACCTGCTAGGTAGTATCGATAAGGCCCAAGAATGAATCGAGTTGCACCTTTTTTTTCGGGGGGAAATGTGTAACCGCACCGTACCCGCCGTTGGCTAGACGGCGGGCGTGTGTGGGGTTGGCCCGGCAGTTCCAAGCCGACCTACTAAACCCCCCCGGTGTTCTCCCTGCCCTTGTGGCCACGCATGGTAAGGTCCACACTGCGACTACCACTACCAGCGCGCCCAGGCAAGCCCGACCAAGTTGGTCGGGCTATCGTCAAGGGGGGATTGCCCGGAGTCCTCAACCACTAAGGAACTGACTATCTTACCTTTAATTATTCGTATCAGAGCACAATAGTGTTATTTACATCAATGTAATTATGGCGACAAACTTAAGAAGATAGTAGCTAGCCAGGCGGGCTCAGAAACCCAACCACCAGCCAAACCGAGCAGAAACACTTTTGCCTCCATAGGGAATCGAATTTCCAGATTAATACCTTGTTGGTCTCAGCTCACTAGATCACAAAAGCGATAAAAATATTGTAAGGTTTCTTCTCAGTACTGTACACTGATTTTTATTCTCTAATAAAAATGCATTTCTATAATTCTGAAATCCTATGTGTTTAGATATATCTAAGGACTAAGGTATTCCAGAATTACGTACTTATATCTGAATCTCACAAATTTTACACAAAAATTTAATTTGTAAGTTTCTTTATACCACCAGACTAACTAATTCAATTATTACTTAATACACAAAAAAAATGTACTTCGGGTACACACATTTTTTGTACTGTATTTACTTCGGGTTAATGATTCCAGTTTGAAAGCAATATTGTCCTTTCCTTATTTAAATATTTTATCCTTTAATTTTTTTTAATCGTTAACAGAAGATGCCGATGTAAACTAGAAAAACTAGATAAGCATCGGTTATAGACTTAAGAAAGAGAAAATTCTTTCAACAATTTGTAGGTAATTAATAAGATCACTCACAGGGATAAAATATCTGGGGCACGTAGCGGCGGCGCGGCGGCGTATCCCAACAAATCTGACTGTACCCTTCTCTCAATATAAGGCATAACTCAATAGGTTGGACGGCGGATCCGTGGTCAACGGACTGTGTAATGGTCGGCACAGAGGGGCGTTTTCTGACCGAGACGCGACGGCGGCCCGCGCCCCCGTAATATGTTACGCTGATGATTATTTGACAAAGGCGTACAATATGATGTATGTAACCACGTGGCTGCGGCCGGCTTCCTTCCGAGAAACGCGGTACGACATTTCAACCAGCCTCGATACTTTCCGAACTATTCACTTTGACAGTTGAAAGGTTTGGGGTATTTGAACTATACGTTTATGAATGAAGATCCCTGTCAGCACCTTGATTTTATTAGGTGTTAAGTTTGCACAAATATAAATCTTCCGCAAAATAATATTGCTGTTATGCTATTGAGATTGAATGAATACGGGTAACACCATCTAGGTGAGATGGAATATTCTAAGTTTTTTATAAAAAAATTATCTTACGATTATTTATGTCATTTTCTGCGTTAGGGTTTTATATTTCTTTTGCTCTAGACCAGAGCTTCCCAAACTTTTTTTTTCTCATAGACCACTTACAATACATTATGCTGGTTCCGATGGAAAAAATATGAAGATTAGATTTAACTATGGAAATTTGGGTTGCGGCTGAGTTCCAACCACGAAATAACAGTTTTCGAAAAAAAAAGTGACACGTTGTACTGAATATGGAATATACAAGTTTTTACAAGTAACAATCGTTGAGCTTCTTAAAATATTATCTGCCCAGATTGATAGGTGAAGTCAAGTCAACATTTTAGTTCTTCACTATCGAAACTAGATAAATTTTCGTGGACCCCCGCTTACGAATTGTGAACCCCTGTTTTATTGTCAAGCCAACGTAGACCCCCGTCGAGTCTCCCATGGACCCCTGGGGGTCCACCTGGACCACTTTGGGAATCAATGCTCTAGACAGTTGTAGGTAATTTTACTCACTTATCACTCTAAAATACTGTGCATGACAATTGCAAAAAGTAAGTTATCAAAAACGTAATCAAACGTAGGTATTTATTGCTTTCTGCTTCCTCTGCAGATAAACTCTATTGGTATAGAAAAATATTTTTCATTGGCAAAAGAACTACTTACTCAAACGGAAAATAGTGAAAAGGTTGGTTGGAGCTCTTCAACGGTCAGACCTTTGACCTTTGACAGAACATAAATTCATTTGTAAAAAAATAGTTTTTGTTATTTTATGAGTTACGGTGTATGATGATGAGTGACGTATCGATACTTTTACGTAAGTAATAATAACTCTTTATCATTCCTTAGAAATTAAAAGCTTAATTATACTAGAGTTTTATCGATTATCGAATAACTTCGTTTAATCATTTGCGTCGGTGGCGCTGTGGACTCGGCACTGACCTTCTAATCGGGAGATCCGGGGTTCGATCCCGCCTTGTACCAATGTGTTTTTGTTTTTGAATTTCATAAAGAAAACATCGTGAGGCAACCTGCATACATCTGCGAAAAAAATCAAAGGTGTATGTGAAGTCGACCAATCCGCACTGGGCCAGCGTGGTTAACTAACCCCTGACTTAGCGTAGGCTCGAGCCCCTATATTAACCTATTTTTAACCGGCTTGAAAAAAGGAGGAGGTTCTCAATTCGATGCGTATGTTACTTTGTGTGTATGTTACGCAATTACTCTGCAAATTGTGGACCGATTTTCAAAATTTCATTTTGTACTCCTGCGATGGTGGTGGTGGTGGTAGGATATACCTATGAAATTTGAGGACTTCCCTCAATTTTCCTTGGATCCTCTAAGTAACCAGATCTTAAGATAGTGACAATGGGAACAAACGAAAGATATAAGTAACCTCTCAAATAACAAAATATTTTTCCAAATCGGTTAATAATTGACGGAGTTCTGAGCTATAAATCATTAAAAAACATATATGAAGTCGAACTGAGAGAATCCCTTTGTGAAGTTGTCTAAAAAAAACACGAGCTGAACAGGCAAATATCTAAAAATACAAAATCGATTCCGCTCAAATATGATTTGTCCTGTCCCGTAAAGAAATATTGTCACAACAAAGAATCGGTCGCTTGTAAACCGCATCAGTGGAAAATGGAAAAATTCGCGTAACGATCAAAGAGCGTAATGTTGGAGCCGGTCGCAGTGAAAATATCGCGTGTCATCGAAACGGAGCATTCCTGTGCGTTCTGGCGGAAAATAGCCGCCATATAAAGGTCCGCTCTGGTGCAGACACTGGCCGGCCGCGCCACGACTCGCTGAAATGTATACGAGGAGGTGTCCTCACTGAGCCGGACGTTGATCGCATCACCTGGCCATTTTGTTCTTTTTCATCCAATCAAAACGTGTTGTTTTTCCCATATTTTGAAGCTTAAAGATAGTGTGCATGTTAAATATTAAATTTTGGGAGCAACCAATCGTCGTACTTTGCGTTGTTCTTTTTTATGGGATACCTTTTTACTTATTAGATACTTCTTCTTTATAACAATTATTGTATTATTATTTATTTATTCTCGAATATTAAAGCAATGGCGGCTGGGTGCACCAGGGAGTCTCTCATATCCTCGTGGAGTGCCTCAAACACGAGCGATGCGTAAAATTTTTCCCCGTTGAAAGATATATGTAGTAATTCGAAGAATAATAGACACATGTCGAGATGTATTTAATCGGGTTTTTATACATCACTAGGAAATTTAGATAAAAATCAACGAAAAAAGTGACAAAAGAAATAGTCATACTTCATGTAAAATAGAATCATTAATTCGACCTGTATATTTGTATTCTTCTATCAGCATCGAGAAATCTGTTGGATACAGATACAGTCAAGTCAAACCTTCATTGATCAATTGTCCATCCTTTTGTTCTCAAAAGTAAAATGCTCAGACGCATAAATAAAACGCACAACAAGATGGCGCCGGCCGGTGTTGCCAGCAATTAATCTCCATTTCCCGCACGCGCCAAATCTGCCGCCATTACGACCTGTTTTATTTCATTAAATGGACCCACCGAATTAATGCGCCGCGCACAGTTTACAAAGCCTGCGGACGAATCAAGAACGATTGAAAGATTTCTATGCCCCTTTGTGGCGGGCTGGTGAAAAATGTCGGTGTCTTTGTCTGTGAAAAATAGCTTTTATGTAAAAATATTAGGTTAATCTGATTCTTTATGTCTATCAGTCTATTTGGGTAGGGCATTATGCGAAGTTGCAACACGCTAAAGTTGTTTACGCTTCTCTGTTGATTATTAACGTTAAATAAGTTCAAAACTAACAGAGACGCAGATAATAAATTAAATTTTAGTCCCGAAGACTCTAAATTGTTATACCTTTGATTTATCGTAAATCAAGGGAGCTCTACATGCTTCACATACAAGTAAATAAAGATCTTCGTGAATGTTATAATTTGAAAAGTTTAATTATTAAATTGAGAATACTCATGTCAATAAACGGTTACTTTATCTTGAAACGTATATTGTTACAGGTGCGAACGCTGTTTGTGAGTGGGCTACCGATGGACGCCAAGCCAAGGGAGCTATATCTCCTGTTTCGAGCATACGAGGTAAAATATTCAAACAATTTCTTCATATTCGCTACGGCAGACTGTAATATTAAAATCTTAAGATGTCGCATTTACCTACCCCAGCTTTTTACTAACACTCGACGTTCTTATGAATGGCCTATGTGTCACCACTTATAGTGATATATTTATATTATCACTGTGCTTAAAACAAGTTTGACCAAAATTTTCAGCATCTTACAAATAAGTAACTAGATAGCGTTTGCCTGGAGATAGAATACTTACGTACCGTAATTGAGCAGTGTATTTGTTACATAAAATCAGAAATTGTAGACATTTCCTACATTAAATGAAATGAAATTGTATAATTTTACACATTTCCTAGGAAGTTTATATTACTCCTCTACGAAATGTGTCATAAGCATCAAGCAAGCGTGTATATGCAAAAAACTACGTGTGTGGTCACAATACGCTTACCTCTAAAGGACCAAATTATTCTAATTCAAATTCAAAAATCTTTATTAAACATAGGCCTTTACAGGCACTTATTGACGTCAAAACAAAGCAAAACATTCTAATTTAAAGGAAACATATTTAACCTTGTATGTGCAATGTGCATACATTCTGAATATACTTGAGATGTCTGCAAATACAAGTAAATTATAAAAAAAAACTGTACTGTTTTAACACATTTCCTTCTGCAGTTTTAAAATTGTATAGAATTCCTAGAATATGAGTACAAATACTCGGAAAATAATATTTTAAAATGTTAGCATTGTTACTTCACACATTTCCTAAAGAAGCCCATAATTGTAAAGATTTCCTAGGGATGAAATACAATTCCTGGTTTTTACTGTGATATATGGTTAATACAGAAGCATTTAATAAAAAAATAATAGACGACGAACACAAACGTTCCGAATGCTTTCCCCCAAGACAATATAGTAAAGTAAGGCTTCGTCACGCAACTAGAAGATCCCCGCTTTGGATTACAGTGTCGTAAATATCAAATGTCATGCTCCGATCCGTAATATTCGGATTGAATCGATTCTGTCTACCGATAAGGGGGATTACACTCGCTCGATCCTCGGCTGGCACGGATGGCGCCACAAATAAAAAGGTGCCCGAACTTCTGCCGGGGGTCGGTTTCACCGTATTGCGTGTTGTTTCCGCCGTGCCAAGTACGAGGCGGCACCTTTTTGGGCACCCGCTTGCCTCAATGAAACCCCATTTTGACATTATAACAATTGAAGCAATTTATTAAAAGCATACATTTTTTCCATCGACAAATTACTTAAACCGACATTATTTTGTTTGTAACTTTCGCATTTTTTTTGTTTTGTTTGCTTATTCAGTCATAATGTTTTTATTTTTTGTTTCCGTGCAGGGCTACGAGGGCTCGTTGCTAAAGGTCACGAGCAAGAATGGCAAAACTGCGTCGGTAAGTTTGTTCTAATATTTAACAAAAACAACGTTTTCCTTTCGATTCGTGAATTTGCTTGGTATCTTCTTTTGTGCTTTTGTAGTAGGTAATTTCGTATTTCTTACAAGTTTAATGTTTCACAGCCTGTCGGGTTTGTGACTTTCCACACCCGGGCGGGGGCGGAGGCCGCTAAGCAAGATCTTCAGGTTGGTATTACTATAAGATAGTGCTTTTAACTTTATAGCCGAAAATAAATTGAAAATTTTAAGAGTGTGTTCCAAAGCTGTTTCCACATAGTCATATTGTTTATAGTTTAAATTATTGGAATACTCTCTGTAACTATTGACATAATATATTGAAACGTAGGTAAATACTAATATTATGCATCACACACAACAGAGATTAAACAATATTGCAACTAGACACTATATTACTTAATGAATTTTGTATGGCTTTACACGTACAATAACAACACAGGCCAGATATCATAAGTATCTCTATAAGAGACTGGGATACATCGAAACTTACCAAGCAACTGTATATACTAATATATAAACATGTAAAACGCACGGTGTTACTAAACCTCTTCTCATCACATGCCTCAACACTGCCAACGAGCACTATAGTTAATATCGTCATTGTAGACTTGGAATAACATTTTCCTGACTCGAGTAACCGCATCGTAAATTATGCTAAACCCATGCACATATCGAACGGACCACAATGGTCAGAGAAGACGACGTCAGCCGCCAGAGCTGAGTGCGAACGACAACGTTACGGTGTAAATACGCAATGCATGTCACTGTTTGACAGGTTTTGATGTCACATCCCGAGCACTGTGTTCTGTCACTTTAGCAGGCGCGGGCGCAAACTACCCAATTATGTGCTAAAGAGCATAGCATCTTTCCAAAACTGATAGATAACATTCAATACGGTTACTCATTGTCCAGAAAGATCCACTTATGAATATCCTCGAGGCTGTTGCAAGCGGTCCTCGCTGAGGCATGCGTCCACTTGCAACCTCCTCGCCCTGTCCTCCCGGGCGCGCTTATCCCCCCCGGCGCCGCGCTGCTCGACGCACGCAGCGACCGATCGTTCCATCGTCATTATATCGGAGCGCCGCACCGCTCGCGGCTGTTCACAGCAGGGCGTCCGATTCGACCCCGACATGCCGCAAACGATTCGGCTGGAGTTCGCTAAAAGCAACACGAAGGTCAGCAAGCCGAAGCCGGCAGTTGCCACCGCCGCGCCAGCTGCACACCCCGCATTGATGCACCCACTCACTGGACGTAAGTACCGCCGAACGCACACACCGCCCGCCTGGCGCTCGCTCGACCGTCCCGCCCGCACCCCCACCGATGCCGACCTCCACGACACTCTAATGTTCACACAACCAACCCTCGTCTCGCGCGATCCTTACACTGAAATTGCGCGTATCTTCACCGTACTCGTTACGTGGACGGAATTGAAAGAGCTACCTAGCTACGTGCGGGGCCGTCGAGCGAACGCGGCGGGCAAGTATCTGTGATCGCTTACACATACCACGCAAGGCCTAGCTCCGCGAAGCTATTATCGATTGATCTCTCGGGTTCTCTACCACTGTTGTCTTATTTCACATGTTTTCATGAGAACACTATTTTGATCGACATGTATTAAATGCTAAAAACTTGTTTATGATCAGTGCAGAGTAACGTGAAAACATGTCAGCCAGCACATTGTAAATAATGAATTTCTATTAGCAGTACGCTACACTGTTTAGATAATAATGGCTAATAGAGGCGCGTACCTATATATTTATCGAGGATATTGTCGGTGAGACGTCTGCTTGTGGTGACAGATCTAGCGAGCCCGTTCTTCCCGGGCGGAGGCGCCGAGCTGTGGCACCACCCGCTGGCGTACGGAGGAGAGCTGCCGGCGCTGTCGCACGGCCTGGTGCACCCCGCCATCCACCCCCAGATGGCGCCAGTGCGCTCTTACCTCTGACTAGCTGCCGCCGATAGGCCACATCACGTATGATTTTATTAAAATAACTAATGAAATTTCTAAATATGTACTCTAATCGAAAATTTAAAAAAATCCGTATTATATAATTATGTATTTATTTTGTAAGATAACCAATATTAGCATTTATTTCTCTTAATCATACAGATAAACCCTTTTAAGGATTTAATCAATAACTCAATTAACAAGTATTAAGATTACTATAAAAACAACGTTGATAGCATAGCATCGTTGTGCACCTTAAATTGTGTATAGGCTACAAAGTTTTTTATATATAATACTGTAAATGTACTAGTTAATTATGAATAAGTGGAAGTTATATAGTTAGAGACTAATAATATGAGGCCAGTTACCATCGGTTGAAAATAAATGTTATGTGAATATTTGCCTACGAAATTTAATTAAATTGCTATTGCTAAATCTGTCTCATTGCTACGATTTTTGGATTTCAAACGAAGTGCGACACGCGAGGGTTTACATTACAATTACACCTCCGCAGACGGCAACCATTTTAGTTGAACTTATGTGCCGCGATCCTGTAGTTGAGTAGTGAGAGCTAAAAATGGATGTGTGGGTGCCTCAGACCCCGCTGACGCTCGGTGCGTGCGTGCTGCCCGCGCCGGCGCTGGGCTCGCCGGGCGCGGCGGTGCCGCACGCGCCGCCGCCCGCGCACGCCGCGCACGCCGCCGCCGCGCACGCTGCGCACGCCGCGCACGCCGCGCACCCCGCGCCGCCCTGCTCCACGCTCTTCGTCGCCAACCTCGGACAGTTCGTGTCCGAGCACGAGCTCAAGGAGATATTTAACAGGTCAGTAATGTCATAATAATATGTGCTCATCAGACACATCTGCGTGATGTTTTTTAATGTACGCTTGTGAGTTTGACAAGACGTAAAATTCTGTTGTTTTTATATACTTACATATACTATTATTTCATATTAAGAAATTTTAATTTTTTTTATAATAATATTACTAAAAGTTCTTTAATCGATGTGTGCGCAAGTAAATAAACTCATTATTAAAAAAACATATTTGCCTATCATCAAATAAAATATCTACTTTTCATAATACCCGACTCCGACGAAGCAAAAAGGAAGGTGTTGATTTTGACCGATATATATTTACATACCTATATGTGTGTATGTATGTTTATCTGTTCCCTCGAGGTTCCCACATACCTTCTTAGCTACTTATCATTATTTGACAGGTTATATATCGTCGGAAACGTCTTGGTCGTCCGCTGGCTATACACTGTCACTTTACGTCATTTTACATATTATGTATTTTCTATGGCACTCTCTAGAGGACATAAAATCGAACTTTAATGATATTTTAGCTACACTTGTACTGGAATTCTTTTATGTCTTGTCAGACAAGGAAGGAGGTAATTTATTCGAACAAAGATGATGAAGTGCTTTCGGTAAATGTTCAAATATTGCACTATAAGTAATTGTAATAAAAATGTAAAAAAGAATGTTAAAGTTAGACACTTTTCTGAGGTCTCATTTGATTAATTAAGTATATTGTGTACTCTCCACAGTGCATGTCGCACCGTATTTCACTATTGTCCACACGAATATTAATAAATATATGTTAAGTTTATGTTATGTTATGATTCTGTGATCACACACGCATTGGTGAAGTTTATGCGTGTGTGAAAACAGAATGCCTGCACCCGTACCACTCAGAGCATGACATTCTAAGTTTTACACCGTCCTCCATATCGAAATTTTAAACTATCATTTATACTAAGAAGAAATAATACGCTTCATAAGAAGAAATAATAAAATGTCTTTAAAAAATTCAGTTTCGTTATGGAGACTCACACATTTCACAAATTAGACGTATGAAACGAGCACTTTCACAATAAGCATTATTTTTAGTCACCATATTATTTTAAAATTATATTATCAAAAAATCTAATAGGTGTTGTGGTGAATCGTGATATTTTTAGTATGTGATTACAATCGTGATAATTGTAAACATTTTGAAGACAGCTTTGAATTATAGTAGGTACTAAATAATACCTTCTTTGTGTATATTATGGTAAATTGCCAAAACTTCAAAAATTCATGTAGGTAAGTATTGAAAGTCGATATTTTATATCAATTTAATAACTTTCAATAATTTTTTTTTGGAAAATGAACTACTTTAATATTCTAACAGTTGTTGAAACATTTTAACAAGTATAAACATATTAAGAGGCTGACAACGCTGAGCTGCGCTCATCGAGCTCCGCTTAAAACTTTTTTTAGCAAAACCTGTTTAATACACCGCAGTAAAAAAAATATATGTTACTCTTGAAAATATTTTTGAGAATATCCATGTCCTCAAAATAAATTTGAATCAAAATTTCTCTTTTAAAAAAATGCCAAAGACACCCATCAAAAACAGCTTCCAGAAGAAAAACCGAGTTATTTAACTAAGCTTTTTTAATGATTTTCAGGGAATTAACTCGTTACACTTAATTTTATAATATTGATGTTTCATATCTTCAAATAAGTTACTAGTTTTTTTTTAATATATATATTTTAATTTTTTCGCTCAATTTCAATAACGCACCGCGCCCGTTTTCCAGTATCATGTCTCAAGGTCATTGGCGTTACTCAGCCTCTTAATACCACAGCGTCAAAGACCTATTCACATATTTACATAGAGCGCTCTGCGCTGCGTACACATGGCAGTTTTAGATACAAAAATGATTCGCGACTCCTTTAGATAAGTCCGAAAGGCACAAGTAAGTTCCTGCAATTTCGAGATTGAGAAATATAAGTCGCAATAATCATTTCAACTACGTTTCGCCATCTCACGTACTCCGGCACACGCACTAATCGAGTAGTGCAATACACCACATTGTTCGCGAGTAGGTACCTACCCACTGTTGTCACACGTCAAATCACTGGGCATATAAGTATATACCGGGTACGGGGGTACGGTATCGGGCCCAACATCGTGTACGGTGGTGCGCAGCTGCGCGGGGTTCTCGCGCCTGCGGCTGCTCAGCGGCGGCGGCAGCGGCGGCGGGCCCGTGGCGTTCGCGGAGTTCGCGAGCACCGCCGACGCCGCCGCCGCCATGGCCCGGCTACAGGGCGCGCTGCTACTCAGCTCGGAGAGCGCGATCCACCTCGAATACGCGAGGCATAAGATGGCGCACAACGGCTGGATTCTCGCACACGAAGTATGCACGCGCACGTTGTGAGGGTGGCGACTCACCGCACGGGGGCATTTTCCACGCGCCGAACGCGTTGCGTAACTCGCAGTTGCATGACGTGTTCGGTGCGAGCGTTCGCATGAATGCGTTGAGTCAGTACGGTGAGCGGAGTCGATTTTTCGGCGAACCCCATCGAATGTAGCTCGTCGCGCGTGGTACGTTACGATGATGTACCGGGTCAGTCGCCACCTTTGACGGAACACGACGCTTTCTGTGTTCCACTTTAGAAATGTCACGAATGGACTACTGTATGTAACTGTCTCGGTTTCTATATCCCATTTACAATTCTAGAATATTTACTTTTTTTTTCAGCGAAATTATTACATGCATTATAATTGAATTTTCAATCAAAGAAATTGAAGCAAACTTTAAAAGGTGCAAGATTCATGATTCGCGATGACCTTTTTTCGTGACATCTCTACTATAACAACCACAGCTTGAAGTAGTCAAAAACACTAGGTATTCCCGAAATACCTTAAATATGCGTGAAATAAGAGCGAGAAACGAGCCACCGTACAATTCCTGTGTTTTAATTTTACGATATTGCCTCAGCTTATTATTTTACTCCGAATTCTATCATCTCATCATGGTTTATTTGCTATTCATGAATTAATATAATTCTATTGTAGCCAGAAGACAAACGAGTGGAGTGGGTCGCTTTTCGCTCGAATAGTTTACTGTTCGCTTTGATACTTAAGATCTCAGGGAAGCCGATTCAAGTGTAAAAACAATTTATGATAATTTTATTGTATCGAAAAATTTTTATACCATCTTACTTACGATTGAATGTAAAAGAATATCGTTTCTACCAATTTCAAATTGTACACTCCAAATCGGCTATCTTATGAAAACTATGCACCGTTAAAATATGATTGTTTTAATTCAATGGATAGTTAATTTTACTTTGAAAGCAGAGTCATAATATTAGTTGAGTGAAAAATGAGACTAGACGAGGCTTGAGCGCGCTCGTGAACTATAATGGTTCAGGGGTCTTACCACGATCATTTATAGCAAGGGTAAAATAATATTGAAACAGTGACACGGCTCCTGCTGCGTATAGCGCCATCCCGCTCTCAGTACGAATTAAAACAATCATTAAATGACAGTGTATTATTGGAACAAAATCGAAATTATCAATATTTCACCAATGCACCGAGCACAATAGTTTTAATGCCTGCATACATAATAATCAGTATGTTTTCGATTAGGGCCCTACATTCTTTACATTTACTAGCTTCCCCTAATGATCATTCTCTTCATTAAAGACAAAAAGTGACAGCATACGTCATAAAGACTTTCCTTAGCCAAGATAAGGTGGTGAAATTGGCCATTACCACACCAAAAACATAAAATGTGAAAATGGGAGCCAAGTTCAGTGGTATAGTGTAGTTGTCGACTTCACCGACAATAGTACATTGTTACTCTATAGGTGAAAGTAACTTATTTAATCCCGCGATGGGGTTTAGACGCTATGTTACCTCATAAAATCAATTGATTGGAATAAATTCATCAGAAAAAATAACAGTTTTCCGATTTTTTCCTTTGTACATATACACAGTTTCTTAGCTGGATACCAAATTGGAACTTTCTAGGTCATCTGGATGGGGGTCAGGTTTTTGATTTATATTTATGTCAAACAGAATGTCGATTTTAAACGATAACATCTATGTAGCCGTTAAATTGGGGTACTAGTTCATTTAGATTGTGTCTAGATTTTGGTTTTCTTTATAAGTCAAATAAAATTTTTGCAAATGCAAACATTAAAGGAAGTTAATGAATAAAGTACCTATAGATTTTTTATATGTTGATTTTATAATAAACATTGTTTTCCATCACTAGGGAGCCAAAGGGGGAGAAGAGAGCGAACAGCATTAATTCGTTCGTGGCTCTCGGCACCTGACAACCAGCTAACTGAGTGACGCGCAATCTTGATCCTCTGAGTCGCATCGGAACCACAACTGGAGATGGAGCCCCAAATCATAACATCTATAACATAAACATAACTCAGAACTACTACGGCTAATCGCGGATCAAGATTCATCGGCTACAGTGTAATATAGGCCGCTTTTATATAAATAGCTCTATCTCCACTTCGGTTATGTCTTCTATAACAGACAACATCAGGGGTGTGATGTGATTATGATTACGTTTATACCAAATGAAGCAAGTGTTAATTGTATTATTATTAACATTCCAGGTTTGTTGTTTACCGTTCATAAAGTAATATAATTTAAAATTATTTTTCCTATACATATAATATGTTTATTTAATATTATTCATTTTATTGTGTAATATAAGATTTATTTACAACTAACTTATTGTAATGGGAAAAGATTGTATATTTGTTTTTACAAGGCCGATGTATACAACTGAGAGGATTTGTTATAATTAGCGTTTAACCAGAAATTAACATTTTAGGATATATCTCATTCGAATAAGCTAAAAACCAAAGGTGCCCTTCATAGAAAGATTACGTTTTGTTAATGATGATATTTCAAGTTGAATCATTTTAAATAAAGTTGTGTATGTAATTATTACGATACTTTTGTTTTAGCCTCGATAATGTTAGCGTATTTAAATGAATTTCATGAGTATTCAAATTATATTTACCTTATACTTTCTTAGTGAAATTTATAATGTTCAATCACTCGTTAAAGCGCTGGCACTCTAGTGTTGGTCTTACGATCCATACCTAAATGGAGCTATTGCAATAATGTAAAGATATATAGGTACTTACTTAGTTGGTTTGTCGGTGCGTCTCGACGCGGTGTCGGTCGGTGCAAAACCACTGAACTCTCACATCCTCGCATACCTTTCTATCAAATAACTTTTAGACAAATTTCTTGTATAGACTTCAAAATTTCTTGTGCCTTGAACTTTACTACTCAATCTAAACCTTCGTGATTATATTACCTTAATCAGTTGAGCCTCTTTATTGATGTTTTGTTAACAAAGTTTACGATTCTTGTTGTCTTTGCGATTAGTATGCGATGCGATGCGAAACAATCGAGATAAGTTCAGTCTTGTTGCGAGAATTTAGCCTTGGCCTTATGAGAGTTAAATAAATTAAATGTAATCATTATATTAATTAATAGTAATTAATTTTTCGGTGTCTCGGCGCCGACGCTGAATAGTGAAACAATTATTCTATACTATCTGCATGCTTTGACGAGCTTTTTGGAAATAATCTAATTTAAAATTTAGTAGTTACTTTTATTATGTAATCTTTAGATCAATAAATTAGATAAGGGTATTTATTGTAGAGAATCGACATAGTTACATTAATATTTTATGAAGTTATTCATACATAATAATGAAACGATGTAATGGTTTTTAAATCTATTGACATTTCAGTGTTAATCAAATGAAAGATAAATAATATATTTTTATTTTTAGCTAGTTGACTATCGCATGCAGATCTAGTAAAGTTACCTCCCTGTATTTTGGTGAAAGTGGTAATGATCTAAGTACATCAGTGCGAGATAGCAATAAACCAAAAATGAAATCGTAATGTTATTATTATAGGTAATTAGTGAGGTATTCTGCTGATGTAAACATGTAAAAATTATACAAAAAAGTAAAAAAAAATCCCTGCTTAGGCTATAATGATAAGGTATTGGACATTTGAATTAAAATCTTGACGCGACAGATGTATTATGAGGTATTCACGCGACCAAGTGGTCAGTAGCCGGAAAATCCGCATGTGAATTCTTATGAAAGTCTATTAGTCAATATTAAAATAGAAATTTCGTCAATTTATGACTTAGCAAAATTTTATACGTTGTTTATAGTGATTGTGACTGTCACAATTTACCGATCGTCGTGGTGTTTAGACCAAAGAAAGGATTTTACATAATTTTTAATACTAACCTCAGACCGAACCAAACTTGTAATTACTAGGCGAGCGTGTATCGGCAGTAAGGTTTTTGTAAGGTGGGCTATGATCGATATAATATTATATGTTAAAAGTTTTCTTAGAGCGTACGCTGTCAAAGTTGAGGCAGATGTCTTTTATACGGGTGACATCTTATTAAGACAAGAGACTAATTTAATTATTGTTACCTACCGATGCTATTATTAGCTCTATCAATCTAATAAAATATACATTGTTTCTTAGTTAATTGTCTATTTCAATGAAATTAGTTATCTTAATCGAAATTTTATTAATTGCACTTTGGAGACAGTGGTCCTTTTTTCAATGTTTATTCACACAAATTAATACGAATTCTCCTGTATATTGGTATTTCACTGTCGGTTTTAACTAAGCTAAGTCAATGTTTACTTATTTAATTCGGTGTAATGCTAATTCGTATGTAAGTAATTGTGTAATAATGTAGTAGTGATCTCCCATACCTTAGGCGTTGGCGTCCACGACCGCATATTAAAAATACAACGAAAAGTTTAAGTTTTTCTTTTCTGTTGTGGCCATGTTTTTCTGTGTCTCTGCTGCGTATAGCTCTCTTTCTCTAACAAACGACAGAATCTGTGCTGCGAAGCCACGGAAATATAATGGCACTTTTGATTGCGCTCTTTTAAGCCGCCATTTTGTAAAAGTTATTACGGCAAGATGTCGGGGAGATCAAAATGGCGGAAGAGCTGCGCGGAATGCCGGAGGGACGCCGACGCCGCCATGATTCCGTCCAACAACCGTAGATAGCGAGTAAGAGACGTCCAGTGGCTGCGGACACGGCTACGTCACCTTTTGCGGGACTACTCGATACATATCATCGTGTAATATTAATGTGTAATTAGGAGTAAAAAGCGGTTTCATAGAGACGTTTATTCTGTATCTCATCTACTACTTGTAATGCAATCGGCTTAATGTCACGCCACATCCAACAATGTTTTAAGTTCTAATCTTATTCGCTCGCGTTTGCGTCCTGTGCACTGATGTGTTCTCTTGCTTAGTAATGTGATTTTTTTAAAATTTGTAATTTAAAAACAGAATATAGAAACGGCAATCCGTGATTGGTTATTTCCTTTGCGTTTATCGTGAACTCGGGTAGGTAGATGGAGTTGGAATTGTCGTCGTAGAGACGCGTGACATTGGCCCGCATGTGATAGGGTAGAGTAGGGGTGTAGCATCGCCTTGCAAGTTAGGTTTAAGTGAAGCGGTATCACACAAACGCCGTGCATCGGAAACATATCAAATCTGTGCCCCTTATAAATTTAGTTAATTACTATTCTAAGAGATACATATGGATAGAAATAAAGAAACAAAATAATCGTTCGAAGTATCAGATACCTAATAAGTGTTGTTTTCGTACGTTGGTGAATAATAACGATAGATTGTGTTAAATGTGGATTATAATTACGCATAGTACCCGAGTAGTGTCGCGCGAGTTTCGATTTCTTTACGTGTCGCTGTAGAGTTTAAATGTTATTTTGTAATTGTTATTATTTAGAATAAACGGTGGCTTAATAACCAAAATGATTTGATAATTTCGCTTGGAATCCAGTATTAATGTTGTTTCATTTTTCGGTGACCAGGTTTAGAGTGTTGCTGTAATGTTATTTGTATATCGAGCAAAGTAAACAATACAAACTATGTAGTTAGTAATTAATTGTTAGATTTGTGTGACTTGGATTATTTAAATGCTTCTAGAGCGAAGGTAAAGTGTTATTGTGGTTAAGAAAAAAAAACATAATGACATTGTATAAATAGTGATAAATCTAGCTTAATTATCATTATTACAACTTTTATAGATGTTCAATAATTTCTTTTCTTACTTTATGAAGTATTGTGGCATTGGAGACGTCATTGTTAATTCAAATAAATTTGAGCTCATCCTCAATCGAAGTTTTTCTTCTATCGAACTACCCCTGTTTGATGAACTTGTTGAGTCTCCAAGTACCTACCTGTTGAATTTTATAATCAATTCAAAATTATCTCGATCTGTTAAAGACTTTCAAAAGCAATCATATTTCTTCGTTCAATTGTTAGTCCTTAGTCAATATCGAACAATTGTTTGATCTTGAAATTTATTAAGTTGAAAGTATAATATAAAATTTTTTTTGTATTGAGTAATCAACATTAAGTACTAAAATTAATAGGTGTTTAGTATAGAATAACTGAAATTAGATATAATTAACAGTTGAGCTTTGAACTTTGCTTTGTAGATTTGTCTGCTTATACGTCCTCTTGTAAAACGAATTTATACGGACTTTTTATTATCATTGAACAATAAAATAAATTGGTTTTACACAGATGACGTAAATCTTTCGGTGAAGCGCTATAAAGTCTTATTTCAATGAATAAATGCAGTGTTGTATTTATGTTATTATTAGTTTTAAAGCATTATAGGGTCCAAAGATTGGGAATAAACATTATGTGACAAATAATATTTCTTGTTTATTTTGATATTCATAACTATAATATCAAAAAACTACTGATGATTCCTTTAGTACGAAGATCCGACATAACATACAAGAACAGCTTCCCGCATCTTTTCACATTCAACTACAGTACTTGGTACGAGTAGATACAGTGCAAAATAATTTCGAAATGTAGATCTAACTTTAGTTTCGAGTGAATTTTCTCATTGCAATAATACTCACGATAAGCTTAGGTGCACGAATCAAACGGTCCTATGAACTAAAAATTTACTCCTTGGATCATCCTCGGTTTAGTTATACCGAGTTTTGTCTTTTTTATGACAGCCGACATGAAACAAGACAAAACACGAAGTAACTATTCCGTGGATGACCTAAGGAGTAAAATTTTTATTTGCTAATTATGCCGTAATAGTATTAACACGGTC
This sequence comes from Schoenobius gigantellus, assembly GCA_963935595.1. Taxonomy (NCBI): domain Eukaryota; kingdom Metazoa; phylum Arthropoda; class Insecta; order Lepidoptera; family Crambidae; genus Schoenobius; species Schoenobius gigantellus. The sequence goes on along the minus strand of OZ012553.1, from coordinate 20,786,060 downwards.
ACTGCGGACCCACCATACCACTGGCTATACCCCTGGGGGTAGGGTGGGACTAAACCATACCACCATAGTAGTGTTGGGATTTGAATCTTTCAAAATCGATATAGGTTCAAATACAAACTTATTATTATTTAACATAAACTAAAACACTTTATCAATAGGGATGTTGAATTTTCAGGACTGGTTCTATTTTAAAAATAAACACATAAAAATATTTTAAACATTTTTTCGTCTATTTCAAATAAAAAATACTAAGGTAGGTATGTAATTAGTTTATTGTTTAAATTCCTTTCGGCCACTTTCGAACCTAATGATTTGAAACACGTTAACGCTCCAAGCTGTCACGTGATCTTGATTAGGTCACAGTGTGATAAATAAGCAAACTACTGTCAGTCAAAAGCGTGAATCATCCCCATAAAATTCCCGTGAAGACCTGAAATAGAAACAATTCAACTTTTTTATTACTTTAACAGATAACCTAACCTTACGAAAATGTCCAAATTTGTAAACTCTGCCCCACAAAAATGTTCTTTGTAAAAAGAAAAGCTTGCCACCATCAAAAAACTATTTTTTTGGTTTGGTACTTTTTCCTTTTCTTTGATAAATCAATGCTCAGTCGTAACAATTATAGCAATATTTTCACTTTTGTAAAGAAAAGCCCAAAAAGATTGCCAACAAATATGACAGTTTGAAAACTTGTGTTGGGGTATTTCTTACACCGTGACGTAAAGCGCTACGCTGCGATTGGCGTTTGCAGTCACGTGATGCTGGGCAATGTTTTAAACATTTTTTATTTTTTTATTTGTTTATTATTACGTATATTTACACTTATAATATATTTATTTTCAGCATTTCTCTTCTATGTCTAACTATATATTTGCAATTTATGCTAACTTCCCTATTATATAACTTAAACGAAAGCTATTCTGGCAAAAGCTAATTTATGTCGAATTATTTTCCAACTTTTTGTGGCGATGATATCGATATTGTCCACAAAGTAGAGCCGTTCCGTTATTAATTTTAATAAGCTCTTTTGATTCCTTTTTAAATTAGTTAGTCACTTAAAATATTTCGTAAATACCTATGCCTTTATTTGGATAATACCTGTATTCATTTAATTTAATAAAACACAGACGAAAAATAAAAATATAAAAAAAAACAAAAGAATTCGCATTGAAATATTCGAAAAACCACATGAATTTGTGCGGGGGATTTTACATTCATGTATTAGGTCACATCTCTATCGTGGTATGGTTAAGTCCCACCCTACCCCAAGTGGTAGTGCCAGGGGTATGGTGGGTCCGGAGGGAAAATGGTTCTGTAATAATGTTGACAAACAGAAAAAGCAAATATCAGAAAAGTACGATCATGGAACACGCCATGTTTGCTAAGGGCTTTTTTTAACCGACATAGGGATATTCGAAGAATAATGACATCTATAATTTATTTGATTATCTTGATGAACCAAATATGCTTCTGCTCCGATATGACGTTATATTTGCAGTATATCTTATTCTGCCGTCCTACACGAAAGGAACACATGAGGGAGGAGTATGGGCCGTAACACATTGGTGAATAGAAACAGTTGCAATTGCGACCGAGAGAAACGGCTTAACACAACTTGAGAACACAGTTTTGGTCACCCATCCAGGGTCCAACCATGGCGAAGATTGCTTCGTTTTGAATATCAAAACCAAAGCTATATTCTGATATAGTTAATGTGTATGAGTAAAGAGGTATCTCTCCAAGTCCGTCATGAATATTTCTAAAATACTTACCGTATAGGTATATCTTCGCGTAAGTATATTAAGCCCTAATAAACGAAGACAACACGCCTGCATACGTGAACTACATATTCCAAGAAATGCAATGAAAACGTTTATATCACAGTTGACTAAACTTATAATGTTATGACGTCAGATGTTATAAGAGCCAGATTCAGTACTAGAGTCGTCTAATGGAGTACCTGTTTCTGGCGCCAAGCAGCGGTGTTTGCATTACTGTAGATACTCCGGTTTAAATGGTAAAATTGCTGGGTACTTATCTGTGGCATCTATCATACATTTGCAACATACATTGGGGTCCTAGTAGGGGTTGTGGATTTGGATAACTTACAGCCCCCCTAGACAAATGCCTCAGGCTAACTTTGCCGCAGTCGTTTCTCAGAAAAAATGTATGGATATGACATTAGCTGCGGAAAAAATAGCGTGAGGTTGTCGTAAGCTAATGTCATTTCCATACATTTTTTCTGCGGAACAACTGCGGAAAAGTTACCGCGTGGCATTTGTCTAGGGTCTCTGGAATCATATGTACTCCTCTGTCCATTTGGATACACCAGCAGGCTCCACCGGTGGAGCCAAAGCTAACATTTTCTCCTCTTGAATCCACAAGTGGATCAATGGTCACTTAAATACATCGGTAGATTTAATGATATTTTATTTTCCTGATGAATCTACCGTATACCGTCAGATTCCATCGGTGGAGCCAAAGCTAACTTCTCTTGAATCCACCAGTGGTACCTTCCTTCCATCCACTTGTATAAACGTCACAGCTCATACTATAGCCACTTAGGCCCGATTTCACCAACAGTAACACAAAACTAGAATAACACTATGAACGAATGAATGATAAGACTGCGAAATTAAATAATCTATTCTCTCTATAAATCACACAGCCTATTACTCAGAAGAATAACTAATATTGTTCTGAGGCCTATTAGCTGTTTTTAAGCAAGTAGGATTATACGTCAGAGACGACAGCTGTCACTTTAGATAACATGCCAGTCAGCTGTTAATTAGTCGCAATCTTTCTTATTTATCCTAGTTTTAATAATTCAAATTCGACGGTATCTATAGAACCTATTCTCGAATAATGGCGAAATAAAAATTGACGTAAGTATAAGAATTTGATGAAATAAAAATTGACTTGTCTGAGAGAAACTCATTACTTATCGGTATTGTCCACAAAGTAGAGCCGTTCCGTTATTAATTTTAATAAGTTCTTTTGAGGCCTTTTTAAATTAGTTAGTCACTTTAAATATTTTGTAAATACCTATGCCTTTATTTGGATAATACCTATATTCATTTAAGTTAAATAAAATACAGACGATAAAATAAAAATATTGAAAAAAAACCAAAAGAATTCGCATTGAAATATTCGAAAAACCACATGGGCTTGTGCGAGCAATTTTACATTCATGTACCTATTAGGTCACATCTCTATGGAATCTTTCTTATTTATCCTAGTATTAATAATTCAAATTCGACGGTATCTATAGAACCTATTCTCGAATAATGGCGAAATAAAAATTGACGTAAGTATAAGAATTTGATGAAATAAATATTGACTTGTCTGAGAGTAACTCATTACTTTACCCTTGGTATAAAACTTATCTGACTTTGGTGAAATCGGGCCTTCGTCGTATAAAAAACACTAAATATACATCTCTATTACTCACTTAAGAACCCAACCATCTAGTAGTAGTAGTATTGGGAAATTAGTATGAAACCAGGGCGGCAGCTCAAGATGGCGAGTTTTGGCGTGTGAAGATTGGATACATGCAGTGCATATTAATGAGTCTAGTAGAAAGTAAGTATATGTATCGTCAAAAGTAGGAATGAAGAATAATAAGATTGAAGCACCTATTATTTATTTATTATTAATTATTTATATACTTACCTTGTGTACAATGGTAGACTTCGTGCCTTTTGAAATTTTCTTTAGGATAGGTTAAAACCTTTTACTTTCCTCATATCTTGTGATTGATGAGGGCAAACTCGTATTTAATAATTGCGAGCCAGTTCTGTAGTCTAGTGATGGACTATATACCTGGTTCATATATGGAGATTCGGGATTCGATTCCCCATAGCAGCAGATGTTTCCTGCTCAGTGTAATTAATGAAAGGGCATCAATGATCACCTAGCTATAGTATATTCAGGATAAGAAGATTCCTGTGGCAGGTCGAAGTTTGCACACTTGTTTGAAATGCACACTAGTTTCCATGATTAATAATATTATGTTTTAAAAATACACCACCTCTTTAGGGTATTTTTATCAAAAATGCAATAATTAATTCCACATTAAATAGAAACAAGAATTTCAATATAATTACTTATTTATAAATCTGAATAAAATATTTGTTTAATTAAGAATGTATTTGAATCGTGAATCGAAAACATACACTTTACTAAACAAATATTTTTTTCAGAATCAAAATTTTATTCAACTGGACTGATATTCTTGTTTCTATTTAATATGGAATTAATTATTGAATTTTTAATAAAAATAACCTAAAGAGATTAGTAATATTTATTAAACATAATATTTTTAATCACCAAAACTAGTATGCATGAAACGGAAAACTTCGATATGTCACGGGAATCTTCTTAACTTGAATAGACTTTAGCTATCAACATCTTACCTAAGTTAATCTCCATAATAACAATATTAATAATATTGTTGAGTTCCAACAGTTAGAAGTAAAGTAGACAGTTCCTCTTTTGCTGTTCATCCGAAATGTCTTGGACCTAAGCACCATAAATTGAAAAGCTTTGTATCCTTATGTACAAGATATTAGTGATCTAAATAATTTATAGATCTATTACCACAGTAGTGTTTTTTGGCTTAACCTATAGCCTTTTCTTTGAGTGTCCCTCGTTGGGCGCCAGAATGGGAATAACATATTTAATAAAAAAACTTATTTACTCTTTGTGAAATTGGACTTAAAATCTGAATATCATACCGATTTTCACATATATAATTAAACGTATCTGGGGGTATTGCATATACATACTTAATCCTAATTACGTAAGGAATGAACCAGACCATTTAATTGTTGCCTGTATGTAACTACATATAATATCATATAAGTGCATAGAAAGTACCTAGAACGTTTTTTATCATCATCATTGTTGTGGTTTATTCCGAAGATTGCAGGTTCGAGTCCTGTCGCGGTCGCCAGTTGTTGTCGTTTTTCGTTAATTTTACCAAATCTAACGGCTATTCCATACGAACCCCAATATAAACCACAACAATCATAGCCTAATCCCCATAAGTCCTGCTAACTGCTGGACACGGGTCTCGCCTTAGACTTTGGCCAGCTATAATTATTGTGGTGACGTGACATAATATTTAAGGGGCATATAAGTTAGATAAAACTAAATAGGTTCTAGGTGCTTGTGTTAGATCTCAAAACCTAATACTTTTTAAATTCATCATCATCATCTATAGCCATTTGCTGTTTGTCTATTGTTTGAAATAGACCTCTTCCAGCTCCCTCCATGTTGTGCGATCTTGTGGCTTTCGCATCCAATCCTGTCCTCCGTGTTGTCTAATATCGTCCATCCACCTCATAGGTGGACGGCCTCGAGGTCTTCATGCGGGGTCGCTACTCCAGTAATTGTCTTGACCACCTGTATGTATTCACGCGCGCTATATGTCCAGCCCACCTCCACTTCTGTTTGGCAATTACGGAGATCACGTCCTTTTTTTGTCTTCTTCCTAATCGATTCGTTAGTTTTGTGGTCATGCAAAGAGAGTCCCAGCATAGCTCGTTCCATCGCTCTCTGCACAACTCTGAACTTCTTAGTAAAGGTCATGGTCTCAGCCCCATACGTGAAAACAAGCAGAACACACTGCTCGAACAGCTTTGCCTTAAGCATAATGGGACAGCTTTCTGCGTAATATCTTACCATTAGCTCCAAAAGCTGCCCAGGCCTGAGCTATGCGCCGGGCGATTTCCGCCGTTTGATTTTGGTTATATGCCTACCCAAGGTGATAGAGTGACCGAAGTAGATGTAGGAGTTGACAGTTTCCACAGGTAACGTGTAGTTCTTCATGTTCGGGTATATTGGTCATAATTTTGGTCTTCGTCATGTTCATCTTTAGACTTTTTTTCAATTAATTGACTTTAAATTGAAAGCAAAAACTTTCAAGTGACAATCATGGTCCAGCTTACTATGGAATTAATACAAAAAACTGTAAACGCCGAATGAAGAAACAAGGTACGCTGGTTTATTTGTATGGAAAAAAAGTATTTTGATTAGCCCCAATATTTTTCCTACAGAATCACCACTTCTGATGGATACATACCATTAAATTTTATTTCGTTGTTTCGTTACATCTTGTATATTCAAAATCCTCTCATCGTAGGGACTCCTGTTGATAACTTTCAGTTTTTATTAGAAGAGTAAATATACATAGTCATTGTGACAATGTGTTTAACTACACAATGTACGAAAGCTAACGCTCTTGGGAAGCGTCTGTAATTATTTAGACAGCTAAAACTTGGTCTGACCTCGTTCCGTGCCACCGGCAAATTTGTGCGATAATCATTAATAACGCATTAGACACCAACTCTTAACAAAGTTAGAATTATGATGCCGGCATGTTATGGCAGAATTATACTTTTTGTTTGAATGACATCACCTTGCTGTTATGAAATTACTTAGCAGAGCATTTTGACTTTAATCGAATAATTTTCGTAGCTAATCAGCTCAAAAAGGAAGGAAGGCTCAGGTAGGATTTGGCAGAACTTCTCAATGTATAGCACTTGTAACTGCTGATTGATGTACCCAAATTTATATTCGCAATAAATCATTCATTCATTCATTCATTCATTCATTCATTCATTCATTCATTCAAAATACATGCCGTGTGACAAAATCTAGAAGCGCAAAGTTAAATATAATCGTAGGATGATCCTTCGACTTTTGAATTATCATCAAGGCACCTTGTCTCTTGAATATTTACATTTCAGATATTTAGTTTTAATTTTTGGATATGGTTTACCAGTTAAGTATATAATTATTATTTGTTCATTAATTTTATTTTAGACGGTAGATTAATAACAATTTTAAACAGTGGTGCGGCCCAATCCTTTCATTTCTACCTGCATAAAATTTTGTGTGAATCCTAATTCCTTACCTTGACACTACTGACCGACTTGGCTTGCTATGTGACGCCACCACGCGTTTTTGAAAATTGGGAGCTCCCTAAGTGCTTGTGCCTAAAGTTTATTGTGCAACAAACAAGTGCAATACCTAATAAGTGTATCTTCGATCCAGACAATTGGTAACGTACATTACTTATCTACTTATCACAAGCATTGCCACGACAATACTTACATACCTAACCTACTTTTAAAACGGGCCCAGCACCCTTACCAAACATTTGGTAGCAGAGAGTGGTTTTTTTAACGCACCTCTGCATTATAAAAGCATAGAAATACCTATACCTTGTCCCATAAAATATTGTGTTTCTAAATTATTAAATTATGATTTTTAAATATATCGCCTGGCCGTAGCTTAAATATCAATTTATAACATCCATTACGATTTAAAAAAATTTTCTAGAACGGTATGGTTAATAATATTGAAACATTATAGACATCATATTTGAATTTATAACTTAAATTGTGATTGATTCTGAAGCGCTGCATTCATTTTGCTAATACTTCGCTCGATACCGCACAAGTCGACCCATTTTTTTGTTGAGTACATTTCCCATACTGCAAGGAATGTTTTGTTCCTTGTTTGTTTATTAAGTATTGATTTTAATAAAAAGTTAACCTAGCAACAAAAAATCTCGTTACCCCTACCATTTGTCTCGAATGTAAAGTGTTGTTAACATTCACATTTGGTGTCCCCTACTATTTGTTCGCAAAATATATCCTATTAATTTTATAAAATAATTCCTGAATTTTGTGTTTTTTTTCTCATCATTATGTCGGATACTGGAAATGATGATACAATTGTTAAACCTTACCTCTATACGGATTCATCTGAGTATCGCGATTCAATTGGAGTAGTGCGTTATGTTAGTGATTGGGTTGCAGACACACATAATATATTGGACAGCCTTTCAATTGCTAAATTACGAGTTTGTCTTGCCGATATTGATTCTCATCAAGTGAAGTTTAGTAACGATTGCGCTAAATTATTAGGTGGCTTAGACCCCAACATTTACGAGCAAGAACATGCATATGTTAAACAACAAATGCGTACTGTGAGAGATCAGATGGATGACCTTAAGGTGAAATTGGACGAAGTACGGCCTCCTATAGTTTCTGAGGTTCCCATTGTGAGCACCCCTAAGCACTATAGAGGGAGCGTCCCCGACACCCCGTTACCGAGCAAACTCCCGGATCTACCAATTCCACGATTCGACGGTCGGCCTGATAGCTGGATAAGTTTCATCGACCAGTTCGATAGTGTGGTTGATTCCCAACCTAACCTTACACCTACTTTGAAGTTGCACTATTTAGTGGGAGCACTCTCTAACGAGCCTCTTCGTTTAATTCAACATCTGCGTATTGAAGCAGGTAACTACCTTGTTGCGCGTGACCTTTTAAAAAGAAGATATCACAACTGTCGTGTGCTAGCAGATACTCATATCTCCCAAATACTCTCCTTACCCGCCATTCCATCAAAATTATCTGGATTACGTGTGTCATTCCTCAACCCACTACTAACTTCCTATAGATGTTTAGAACGATTGGAATTACCTGTTAGGCATTGGTCGTATATACTCATACATATTTGCCTGAGTAAACTCCCACCTGAATTAAAATCTAGATTTGAAAGGCGCTTTGGTGATGACACCAAGTCGTTCCCAACATTTGATAATCTCATCACCTTCTTAGAAGACGAGTGTCGTCACTTTGATAACGTAGGCAATGCAAATGTTGTTGATACATTTGCACATAATTATGCAAACGCGCCCCATAAACCTAAGTCGCATACTCCTCCCCCTATCCCTAAAACATATGTCGCTTTGTCAGCTGCCCCATCTATTAGATGTTTGGGTTGTGACAACACCTCCCATTATTTACGTGAATGCCCTACCTACCACCGTATGACAGTTGCTGATCGCGCTGCATTTATTAAAAAAAATCAACTATGCTTCCGATGTCTGGACAGGCACACCATAGCGTTTTGTAAACGAAACTATCGATGTGGTGTATGTTCTCGATCTTCCCATCATACTTCGCTATGTTTTAACAATGCCCAAAATGTGACCTATTCTCAAAATGATTATAATAGTTATCGTAATAAAGACATAAGACGTCATCACTCACCGTCCTACACGGGCGGGCGATCACAACCATCCCGCAAACAATATTCATCACCACGTCGTTCTCCTTCTCGTTCCTTGCCTCCCTGCAACACCCAGATGTCTCACACCTCTCGCTCGCACACCCCTCATCCCACTGAGCATCAAATCAGCCAAACTAGCCCTAGCAAGTCCAATGGATCTCCTGATCAATGACTAGAAAAGCCGCTACCTGTTCTTCCTTCATCTACCAATATTCCTGCCGGATCGTATGTACTCCTACCTACAATTAATTTATCGGTCTTAACCTCGTCTGGCTATTATGTACAAGTTCGTGCTTTAGTAGATACGGGATCACACTGCAGTCTTATAACAACAGACACCGCCACAAACCTTTTGAATTCTCCAATCATACCTTCATCTTTTCCTGTTCGTGGCTTAGGTAACGTTGATGTCCTTCACGCTCGGGGTACTGTTACATTGTCGTTCAAACCTAAAAATAGTGACTGCCTTACAATTACAACCACCGCTTTGGTGGTTGATGTGATCGCAGGTGTCCAACCGGAAATCAACGTAGCTAAAAACATTGTTGCTTCTACTACACACCTACCTCTAGCAGATCCATTATTTCATCAACCTAAGGACGTTTCCATTTTACTTGGATCTGATGTAATCGGATCTTTGTTGTTATCCGATGCTCGTTTACTTTCCTGTGGACTTACAGCCTTGTTTACATCCTTTGGTGTTATACTTTTCGGTCCTATTCCTGGTGGTTTGCATTCTATGATGACAGGCATTTCCTTGTCTCAAATTGTAGAAAAATTTTGGAAGGTTGAAGAACCACCTGAATCCTATATCCCTAACCCCTTAGACGAAGTTTGTGAAAAGTTTTTTAAAGCTACAACAGTTCGAGACATAGAGGGAAAGTTTATTGTACGCCTGCCATTCCTCCCTGATCGCCCTGCTTTAGGAGAATCGAAATCTAGTGCCCTTAAAAGATTTCGTAATTTAGAAAAGCGTATGCAATCTGACACAGAATTTCGTAATAAATATATTGAATTTATGCGAGAGTGTATTCAATTGAACCATATGTGTCTTTCATCATTTGACCCTTTGAAGGAACATAATTTTATTCCTCATCATGGAATTTTTAAACCATCAAGTGGCAAAATTCGTGTTGTGTTTGACGGTAGTTGCCGTACCTCTTCCGGTGTATCCCTAAATGATTGTCTTCACAAAGGCCCTAAGTTACACCGCGACATTACAGATATTCTTGTTAACTTTCGTAGGCACCCGATCTTATTTGTGGCTGACATAAAAATGATGTTCAGGATGACCTGGATTTCTCCTGAAGATCGGAGATATCAATTGATACTATGGCGTGAGGATCCATCTCAACCCCTTCTGACCTACGAACTTACAACAAATATTTATGGCTTGCGCTCGAGTCCATTTCTGGCAATTCGTGCTCTTCAGGAATTGGTTGAGTTAGAGCGTGATAAATTTCCTCTTGGTGCCTTTGCTCTTGAAAATGATGTATATGTAGATGATATTCTTACAGGAGCTCCATCTCTCCCTGAAGCCCAACAGATCAAAGCTGAACTCGAAAATATCCTGGCTAAGGGTGGCTATGAATTAAGAAAATGGATTAGTAATACTCCTGAACTTATTGCAGATCTTCCTCCTGACCATGTGCAGTTGCCCTATTGTTTTTTAGATGCCAATAATCCTCAAGTTGCGTCTATTCTCGGTATTGAATATAACCCCTGCAGTGATACATTTACCTATAAATTTTCTTCAGAATCCGAAGATACGATTACCAAGCGAAAGGTATTGTCGGTAATTGCTCGGATGTATGACCCTTGTGGATGGTTGTCCCCTGTAATATTTAAAGCCAAGTGTTTCATACAACGCTTGTGGTTATCAGGCCTTACCTGGGACGAACCTTTAACAAATCCACTGCTACATGAGTGGCTTTCATTTTTTGCAGACCTTACCCATATAGCTAAATTTTCTATTCCTCGTTTATTCGTTCCCCCTAATTCAGTTTCCTTTTCCATTCATGGCTTCTGAGTCAGGCTATGCTGCAGTCTATTTGCGTGCTGAGACTTCGTCCGGATCCTGCTCCGTTCACCTTATAATGTCCAAGACTAAAGTTGCACCCGTTCGTACTCATTTGACGATTCCTAAATTGGAATTGCTAGGAGCTACTCTCCTATCAAAATTACTTCATCATGTCGTCCTCTGTTTGCAGAAGTCGATTATGTTGAACTCTATCCATAGTTGGACGGACAGTAGGATTGTTTTGGCCTGGCTTAAAACCCCTTCTCACCTGCTCCAAAATTATGAAGCAAATAGAATTTCCCAAATTTTGAATTCGGAAACACAATCTTCCTGGAGACATGTGCCTGGTTCCATGAATTCCTGTGACTGCGCATCCAGAGGGCTCACTGCGAGTCAACTGCTTAACCATCCATTGTGGCTAACTCCTGATTGGCTAAAACAGGACATATCTCAATGGCCACTCAGTGGTGATCCTTTAACTTCAGACCTACCTGGCCTTCGCTGCCTTGTTATTTCAGGCTCTGCCCTCACAGCGGATCCTTCCTTCATATTAGAAAAATATAGTTCCTTTAATAAATTATTGAACGTGTATTGTTATATCAATCGATTTTGCCGATATTCCAAAAATCCTTTACTTCGCAAACCCTCCCCTTTTCTCACCGTTAGCGAACGACGGGAAGCTTTATTGGCGCTAGTCAAGATTGTACAGCGTCAATCGTTCCCTGATGAGATTGGTCGCCTTGAACGCGGTGATACCATCAATAATGCCTTGAGACGTCTCAACCTCTTTTTAGATCCAAAAGGCTTTATACGTGTAGGTGGTCGTCTTCGCCATAGTGATATGCCTTATGATGTAAAACACCCCCTCCTTCTTCCCAAAAATGGCCATTTTGTTGAGCTGCTGATTTCCCATTATCATCAACAGAATGCCCATGTCGGACTCAATTCCCTACTTGCCATTTTAAGCCGGCAGTTTTGGATTCTTTCCGCTAGAAGAGCTATCCAAAGGGTTATTTTTAAATGTTTCTCTTGCCTACGTCTTAAGGCTGTAACGGAACAGCCTCCTATGGGAGATTTCCTATGAGAGATCCTTAACACCCAGCTGATCCGTTACCTGGAAGGTCACTCGTTGCTTAATGACCGTCAGTATGGGTTTCGTCCTAAACGGTCAACAGGTGACCTTCTAGCGTTCCTTTTGCACAAATGGGGTGAATCTATCGATAAGCGCGGCGAGTCTGTGGCTATTAGTCTCGACATCGCCAAAGCTTTTGATAGAGTCTGGCACAAGGCTCTCCTTTCCAAGCTTCCGGCATACGGATTGCCCGCTCAGTTCTGTACGTGGATTGCCAGCTTCCTCCACGAGCGTAGAATTCGCGTTGTCGTTGACGGCTGCGCTTCGCGGTTCGTGGCAGTGAATGCTGGTGTTCCACAAGGCTCCGTTCTATCCCCAACATTGTTTCTTCTGCATATCAATGACATGCTTTCCTTGGGAAGTATACATTGCTATGCAGACGACAGTACAGTGCATGGGGGATATCACGGAAGCTCAGGGGCTGCTCGTGGCAATATTGATAGGGAGAGGCAGAATCTTATCATTGAGCTCAACAGGACGCTGGATCTCATCTCCGAATGGGGTTCCAACAATCTTGTCGAGTTCAATGCTAAGAAAACACAGGTGTGCGCGTTCTCGGCGAAAAGGTCACCTTTCCTCCCCCCTCCTTCTCTTCAGGGCACAACCCTTCACACACAGAGTAACATCACCTTGCTCGGAATGAACATTCGCTGCGATCTGAACCCCAGAGACTACATCGAATCCGTTATAACTACTGCCTCACGGAAACTCGGTGTCCTAAACAAGGTGCGTAGGTATTTTGCGCCGGACCAACTATGCCTGTTGTATAAAACTCAGGTTAGGTCTTGCGTGGAATATTGCTCGCACCTTTGGGACGGCTCCGCTCAGTACCTCCTCGATGCTCTGGACAGATTGCAGCGTCGCGCTATTCGAATAATTGGCGATGTAGAGGCAACTAACACCCTCGAGCCTCTACAACTTCGTCGTGACATCGCCTCTCTTAACGCCTTTTACCGAATGTTCCATGGGGAATGCTCTGAGGAGCTCTTTAACCTTATCCCTCCCTCTCCATTCCTTAACAGAAACACGCGTAAGGGCCTTCGGAGTCATCCGTACACTGTGTCCTCCTTTTCACACGGTACCAAGAAATTCCAAGATTCCTTCTTCTGTCGTTCATCCCACACTTGGAATTCTCTACCTGCGCACGTATTTCCTCCATCCTACAACATGGGTTCCTTCAAAAGAGGTGTGAAAGAGCATCTTTTAGGCCGGCAAGGGGCGGGCAGGTAGGATAGTGGATGTCGTCCCTACTCTATCTGTCAACTCATTTGGGCCTCTTTCACCGCTTAACATCAGGCGGGAGGAGGTCATTTGCCGGGCCTTACATAAAAAAAAAAAAAAAAAAAAATTACCCAAAGATCGTATAACGCCTACTAAATCTTTCGACGGAGTTGGTACAGACTTTGCCGGACCCTTTTATACAAAGATTCAAGCTCATCGTAACCGAAAGCTAATTAAAAGTTATTTATGTGTATTTGTGTGTTTAACTACTAAGGCTGTTCACCTAGAAGTTGTGTCGGATCTGACAACAGAAGCTTTCCTTGCTGCGTTTTGTAGGTTTGTTTCTCGTCGCGGGTTGCCTAGCTTAGTGCGTTCAGATTGTGGTAGAAACTATATTGGTGCAAAAAACTATTTGAAAGAGTTAGAAGATTTCCTTAAAAATAATCACACAGTTTTGGGTGGTGAACTAGCGAAACATAATATAAATTGGGTTTTCAATCCTCCTTTATGTCCACATTGGGGTGGTTTATTTGAGGCTGCTGTAAAATCAGCAAAGTCTCACCTTAAAAGAGTGGTCGGTGACACACCATTAACCTTTGAAGAGTTGACCACTGTGTTTGCTAAGATTGAGTCTGTCCTCAACTCTAGACCTCTGTGTCCTCTTTCATCAGATCCTAATGACCTAGAAGTCCTCACTCCGGGTCATTTAATAACTGGTTACCCTTTAAACGCTTTACCGGAGTATCCTTATAAAGAGGTCTCAGTAAACCGATTATCCAGATTCCAACTTGTACAGCAAATAACACAACATTTCTGGTCCAGGTGGAGTATGGAATACCTTAACACCTTACAGTCGAGACAAAAATGGACAAATCCATCTAATCCTCCCGTTATTGGAGAAATCGTTCTTCTCAAAGAGGATAATTTACCTCCATTACAGTGGCGTCGCGGTCGTATTACTTGTTTATATCCTGGACAGGACAATGTTATTCGGGTAGTTGATGTGCAGACATCGACTGGAGTGTTAAAGAGGTCGCTAACGAAATTAGTGCGACTTCCTATTAATTAATTTTAATTGTAACGTAAACATTTTTGCATGTTTAAGGCGGGCGATATGTTCATTAATTTTATTTTAGACGGTAGATTAATAACAATTTTAAACAGTGGCGCGGCCCAATCCTTTCATTTCTACCTGCATAAAATTTTGTGTGAATCCTAATTCCTTACCTTGACACTACTGACCGACTTGGCTTGCTATGTGACGCCACCACGCGTTTTTGAAAATTGGGAGCTCCCTAAGTGCTTGTGCCTAAAGTTTATTGTGCAACAAACAAGTGCAATACCTAATAAGTGTATCTTCGATCCAGACAATTGGTAACGTACATTACTTATCTACTTATCACAAGCATTGCCACGACAATACTTACATACCTAACCTACTTTTAAAACGGGCCCAGCACCCTTACCAAACAATTACCTCAAAATATAAAATAAGCTGAAGGAACTTTTTTTAAACTGAAATTATCAAAAAGGCTTGGCCGGCGAGTCGCATATGCCTACAGAGTTATTTTTGGACTCCTCGCCAAAATTATTTCTATCAACACAATCAATTTATAGAATAAAAAATACATTTTTTTTGTATTTTTTAAGCTTATCCAATATCCATACGTAAACAAAAATGATGATCATTTGCTCCACATCGCCTGCCTGACGGTTTCCCAGCGTTAATAACCAACCAGTCTCTAAGAATAATAGGCAGTTAGGGCTTTAACAAAAAAAAAATATTTTACAAAAAAACGACTTTAAAAACACTAAAAAGTCAAAAATAATATAAGAATACACACAACATCACATTTTTATATCAAAGCCCGTGTCAAGCGATGATCTCCTGGAAAGTCTTAAAAATTTAAGAACTAATGTATAGTTAATTAAAGTTTGGCATCGACATTAATACAAAAATGTGATGTTGTGTGTTGTGACAAAATGTTGTGATAGTGTACCTACTCACGGGGTGCGATGTCAGACAACCTCCTTGCGGTGCACCCTGGGCAACCCGGCAGATTCTCTGCCGCGGGCTAATAGTCTGACGAGGGGACCCCCCATAGAGGGGGGGTGTGGGATGGCCAGGTTTAACCCGGCGGGCCACTTCGTTTGGCCACCCGCTTCATGCGGGGAAGGGCGAAGTCCCCTCTTCTTATTTAAGAAGAGGTGTGGCTTTCGCCGGAAGCCTGATTTGGGCGGCTACCTTAAAGGTAGCAGAGTGGAGGCGACTTCTCGCCACGGATTTCCCCGAGCTTCGGCTCACCCGCGCGGCGGTGGATCCAGTGGGATCTGCCGTCGGGCAACCCGTTACCCGCACTGAGCGGGCCGGGGGCCCGGCGCACTGAGCGTCGGACCGCGTGGAAGACAACCACAATAAAAAACCAGTCCCGGGGTGTAGAGCGGCGCAGAACCGCTCCACAAAGTAGCAGAGCCAGGAGGAGAGTCCGGTAACGGACATGTCACGGGCAGGGGGTCAGCGGGAATAAGGCCTGGCTGTTGTCCCCTTCCCTCTGTCTTGTGACGGACGGAGGAGCTGCTGGGGGGGTTTTTAGTGGGTAGGCCCGGGCCGGGTACGGTCTGGGGAGTCCCACATATCCTCGTGGTTTGGCTCGACCACGAGGAATGCATAAATGCATTTTCCCCCCTCCCAAAAAAAAAAAAAAAAAGTGTACCTACTCACAGTCACACCATTTTGTCAAAAAAGTAAAAATAGGGGTAGGTACTTACTAGTACCCCTATTTTAACTTTTTAGTGAATAATACCAAATCACCGAAGCAACTTGAAAGAATACGCCTGTTTTAAATATAATAGGTGCCAATACGTTTCCATTTTATTTAAAATACTAACCTCTAACTCCTAAGAGCTCAGCATGGTAGAAGAATCTTACCAGCCGCAAATACTTTGAATAGCTTGAGAAAAAACACGAAACACTACATACCTGTGAAATTTTATGCTTTCCTTCGATTTTTCTGGAATCCCATCACCAGGTCCAGACTTGGTGACAGCGAGACCACCTGAGAAGTATACTTTTTTTGAAAATTGAATCATAATTGGCGGAGTAATCTCGTAACAACATAAAAAATATATACAGTAGAATAGAGAACCTCCTTATTTTGTCGGTAAAAAAATGGCTACAATAGCTGGAAAAAAAATATTTTTTTTTGTGACATTTGCTAGTAAAAGTGTTTCGTTTACATTTTTCGATAACGAACTTTTAGTTCAATAGAAAAAATAATAATAAAAACACTCAAACTGAAGTCGCAGGAAATATAGAAAACTTCATAACAAATCCTTACGAATCTTCCAGTTCAGTATTTCATAAATTTTTCTGTGATTGTATTGTTGCCAAAAATATAGTTCATTGTGCAGGTAGCGAACAACAAAGCTGAGCGTAGTGGTACTATAGGTAATAGAGGAATATACACAGTAATTTTAATAATCCCATACATGAACTTTTTTACGAAGTGGAATACTGTTACACACCGTATGCTAATGCCTGGACTCTCCCAGCAGTGTGATGATAGTCACTAAACCAACTTCAACGTCCATCTTGCTCATAGTCGGGGCAATCCAAAAACTGGGAATACTCAACTCCCCAAGTAGCATCGGTACAACCTGTCCAGCCACGTACCATGGCTTAATACCTGTGGCGCATTACCCTGTAATACGAGTATTACTCCTGATGCGTGAATCAGTCAGAGCCACGCACGCCACACCTTGGGCGTTCACGGAAGGCAAGATGCAAAGACCCGATTTCTACTGCAAAACCATATATGCGTCGGAGGGGAGTGGCGTGAGAAACGTTTTTCCACACCGTCGTTATTGTGCGATTACATTCTCCCAGAAGAATAGTAATAGTAATAATTTATTGTGTATAGATTTGGGTACAAAAAGAAGAAAGCAGTACAATAACTGGCAGCGAGAGGTCACCGCCGCACAACGCCACGCGCCACTGGCAATATGTTGTGATCACCAAGCCGAGCACTCCAAAAGCTCGGCTCGGCCGTATAGTCCAGAGTGACACGGGGCGTTTATTCCCTTCCTTCTTCCTTGTTCTCTGCGCCTGTGTGCGGCTTCTGCTACGGGTCGTTCCCCAGATTACTCGTTACAACCCTCCTATGAAGATAAGTGCGTATACATCCCACTGTAAGGTCTAATCGCCCTAAAATTTTAGGGTAGGCTCGTGCCCCTCGGTGGGGACGTATATGAGCTGTGGTGATGATGATGATGGACATCCCACTGAGACGTGCGCGTTAAGACGCAGGCCACTCCAAGACCAGGGGACTTAGACAAAGTAACATTCGCGTTCGTTTTCGTTTACGCCATACGTTTTGTATTGAACGGCAATTTAAGAGAATATTTTAAGACGAAAGTCTTCAATTCATGTTGCCAGTGATGACGTACGGAACTGAGACGTGGCCGTTTACAATGGGTCTCATCAGAAGGCTCAATGTCACTCAAAGGGCAATGGAGAGGGTTATGCTCTGGGTTTCTCTACGCGATCGCATCAAAAATGATGAGATCCGTAGAAGAACTACAGTCACCGCCACAGTCCAAATAATTGCAAACCTTAAGTGGCAGTGGGCAGGACACATAGCTCGCAGGACTGACGGCCGTTGTGGCGGAAAGGTCCTCGAGTTGCGGCCGCGTACCGGAAGACGCAGCGTTAGTAGGCCCCCCACAAGGTGGACCGACGTAAGGGTGAAGGTCACGGGAAGCCGCTAGATGCGGGAGGCGCAGAACCTATCGGTTTAGAGATCCCTGGAGAGGCCTATGTCCAACAGTGGGCGACTCTAGGCTGAAATATGTAGGCTGATGTATGTATGTATGTATGCTCTAGGCTGATGTATGAGAATAATTCGTAATTTTGGAATCATTCCCATACATTTTGTTCTTTTTGAGCTACGTTCTCGTTTTGGAATTGTTACTTTGTCTAAGCCCCCAGGTGGTTTATTGTCTATCAAAAAATCTATCGCAATCGTCTTTAATTTGACAGTAATTGCGCCGGCATTCAACCCAAGACTGCGCCGACTCCCTTTGATTATAAGTATTGTGATTGTCAAAATTGAAAGCGATCGAAATAGATTTTGAGGGAATACACAATCAAGGGGTATCATATTACACGTATAGGTAAGTAATAGGTTCCTCGATTTTTAGACAACTTAAAAAATGAAACTCCCCGCTGAATGATACCGACAAGGTGATAAGTTGAAAAACAATAACCATCATGAAACACAGTGATAAAAGGACATGGAAATGTTTGTTTCAGATACAGATTTTGTTCTACAAATGTGAACTTCATATTACAAAAACTACCTAATTTCGGTCCCACATCTACATAACACTAAGGAAAGAGTACGCATAGTTAACGAGCCTACGTAACAGGGCACCTCTTGTAAATGCCCTCGCTATGTCTCCTCTGAGACGAAACTTTAAAAGGACTTCCACTGCGCAAATTGCCTTTACTGTATTCGTAGGGCTCGTAAAAACTACTTAAGTACAAATCTTAACGAAGGTAATAGCAAATTGGTGTAAGTTAGCTCTGATATTAATTTAAACTAAAATCTATATGAAATCATAGAACTATGAGTGAAATAATTAGTGAGAAATAGATGTATGGTAGTTTTTCCGTCTCACTATACTAAGCCTATCTGAAATAATACTAATTTGCAGAAAATTTTAGTCTGTCTGCTTAACTTAAACAAAATTAGATTTAACCTTGGAGTTCAGTAGTCCTCTAGACGACCAAGATTGTTTTGTATGTATGTGTGTATATGTTATAATGTATATGCGTGTACGTGTGTGTGAGTAAATTATATACACGGTGTTTCAAAATAACCAATAAATAATCAATTCTTTATGGAAAACTCATTAGTAAAATGTGTTTACTTACACGTAATGTCATTCAACCCAAAATTTTCATTAAATCATAGACATGATGATGATACTATGATTTACATTAAAATTTCGGGTTGAATGACATTACGTGTAAACACATTTTAATAATAAGTTTTCGATAAAGAATTGATTATTTATTGGTTATTTTGAAACACCGTGTATAGACTACTAACCTAACCTAACTAACCAATATGAGGTTAGTTATATTTTAGGTAATGCGCAACTCACGCCAGATATAAGAGTAGTCGGAGTTATTTTAGTAGTTAGATCTGATAAATAGATCCCAAAGAAAATACAGTATAATAAGGGCACGGACCACAAGTCAGTGGTGATATAATTATTAAATAAATAAGAAAAAATATAGTTTTGAAAAGTACTTTCCGCTTCTTCCCCACAACTCAACTAGATTGCTCAACTGGTTGAGCAGTGGGACATAGTTTGTATTAACGAAATATTTTATGCTCTAGACTTAGCTCAACTATTTTCTGCTCAACTTAGTTGATCAGTAGGTCATCCTGCTTCGTGTCAACTGTTTTTAACACCCATGAAAATAAAATACTCCCACTGATATTTTACGTTGATGTTGATTCAGAGTGACACTGCGCTATTGTATCACCGCAGGAATTAATTGTCGCACCGATTATGCTCAGATTCTAATTCCATCATATAGGCACAGAATTAATAATAGTACTAAAGTAATATAGGCTCAATAATCAGACAACATAAATATGTAGTATCATAGTAATTCCACATTTAAATTACGGTACGGATTACATTATGGTGTGGATATGTTTTAATTCCAACATAACGGTTGTATAGCCGTCCTTGAATAAACGAGTGAAAAAATACGGAGTGCACTTGTGTTTGCGGAAACACTTGTGCACTATAAAATCTCTCTCACAAATATTAGAATAAACGACATATCGTTATTCAACTGTTACCAATAGAATGGTGAACTCAAATAATAATTTAATATGTTAAAGTTAGCTCCTATCACACCATCACGACTTTAACCCATAAACGTTCCGCTGTTGATCTTGGGTGTCACCTCAGACGAAGAGAAATTGGCATACTATACCAAGCTGGCCAAACAGGTTAGTGTAGTTTATGGTCCATCCCTATTGACGCCTTGAGCTTTATAAGGCCTAAGTTTGGCCGCACGTAGAGTACTGCTCCCATCTGTTTTCTGGAGCACCTACATACCAGCTTGATCCATTTGACTCTCTACAAAGACGGGCCGCTCGAATCATCAGTGATGTCAATCTATCGGACTCATTAGAGTCGTTAGGCTCACGGAGGGACTTCAGCTCTTTCTGTGTGCTCTACCGTCTCTTTAACGGTGAGTGCTCCTAGGAACTCTTAGACTACGTCACCCATTTTTCATCGTACCACTCGACACCGCTGTGAGTTTCATCCTTATCACCTGGAAGGGATATCGTCCAGTACGGTTCGCTTTCAACACACATTTTTACCACGAACGTGCTGGCTCTGGAACGAACTTCCCGCTGCTGTGTTTCCCGAGCGCAACAACAAGTTAACAGTACTTAAAGTTCAACAGATTGATATTTCACGATAAACGATCACAGACTACAAATACCCAATCCTTGGTGACGTGCATTATAAGTACGTACTGGTAACGAAAAATAGCTAAACCACGCACCAAATTTTTAAATCCGTCACCATATTGTCACCATACTGGCTCCAGGCATTAAGTCCGCCTTTGTATACAAAACTGTACTTAGTTATAAATACATAAGAAATACTGACAATCGACGCCCACAGTACTTAATACATAATCGATAAACATCATTTTTAACCCCCGACCCAAAAAGAAGGGTGTTATAAGTTTGACCTGTCTGTCTGTGTGTCTGTGTGTGTGTGTGTCTGTCTGTTTGTCTGCCTGTAGCACCATAGTTCCTGAATTAATGAACCGATTTGAGTGCTGTTTTTTTTAATCGAAAGCCTTGTTCATCGCGGTGGTTCTTAGGTATGTTTTATGAAAATTGGATTAGCAGTTCAAGAGCTACAAGCACTTTGTCAAGACGAGGTAGCTATTTTTTATTAGCTGCTTTTTTAAGTATTTTTCATTTAATTATAAACATGCTCAGTTACTAATTTATCTTAGAGCCAACAAGGTGCCGTTATTATCAAAAAATCTTCTAAATTACATCAAAAAGCAAATTCCATTCCAAACACTTAGTTTAGTTAGTTAGTTAGTTAGTTCCTAACACTTAACTCTAGAAGATTTCGATTCGGTGGATTTTAAAGTTTCGGTTATCGGAAATCTTCCTATGCACGGAGCTCAAGTTACATATTGGAAAACTGAATTCATTTTAACTCTCGGCCTGGAATGGTAGTAGCATTGTATATCCACGTATTGCTTGTATCACAGCACGAGCACGAGTTTAAAATAAACAAATAAAAGTTGTGTTCTGTAAAGTTTTAAGCATCCGCAAAGCCAGAGCGCGGGTTGTTTCAAAATTATTGTACAAGTGCGGCGAGCTCGTACGCAAATAAAATGTTGTGATCGCAAACCTACGTGATACTTTTAACATGGTACATAATCTCTCGTATAGGCACATCGGAACACGAGTTTCCGCTTAAAAGTTGTTCACAATCGTAATTGAATTTGATGACTTGATGTAGAAAAAACGGAATTATGTTCATCTTCTTCTCTTCTTATATATAAAAATGAAACGCTGTGTGTTTGTCTCGCAAAAACTCTGAAACGGCTCGACAGATTCTTACGAAATTTTCTGTGTGTATTTGAATAGGCCCAAGAAAGGTTTTAACGTAAAGTTGGACCCGGTAGGTGCAACAGGAATCGGGCAGGACAACGTCTGCCGGTCCCACTAGTTATATATAAAAATTATGAAACGCTGTGTGTGTTTTGCAAAAACTCTGACACGGCTTGACAGATTCTTACGAAATTTTCTGTGTATGTTTGTACAGGTCCAAGGAAGGTTTAAACGTAAAGTTGGACCCGGTAGGTGGCGCTGGAATCGGGCAGGACAACGTCTGCCGGGGCCACTAGTCTTTCTTATATATAAAAATAAAACACTGTGTGTTAGTCTCACTAAAACTCTGAAACGGATCGACCGATTCTTACAAAATTATCTGTGCGTGTTTGTACAGGTCCAAGGAAGGTTTAAACGTAAAGTTGGACCCGGTGAGTGACGCTGAAATCGGGCAGAACAACGTCTGCCGGGCCCACTAGTTCGTTATAAATATAGGATTTTTTTTTCAATGGTGCCTGGGTGGCCAAATTAAAAAGTATTTTAGAAAGCAAAAAATATTCAAAGACGTCTCGGAATCGATTCTGATAAAAATTTAAACTGCATAATAAAATTTATGAAAAATGTATTTTCCTAGCCCAGAATCGAACCAGTTGGATTTGAGACAGAGAACACATCCTGTATTATTACATCAACCAATAGTTATGGAAAATAATGCCATATTGCTAAGTAAAGGAAATGGCTCATTTTTGCTATACATATATGACTAGTTTTTGAACAGCCAAGCTTTTGAAAGACATGTAAGCCTACACAGATGCTTGGCCGTACGAAACTAGGTTGTACAAACAAACGTGGCTGTAAAAAGTAGAGAACTGTGATAAGATGACGTATAGAGAAGAAAATATTATCATAGAAGAAAGAACTATAATAATAGAACACGATAGAAAACTTTTCGCCATGGCTGTATGAAAAATATCCTTTGCCTCACCCTAAAGGGAAGAAAATAAAATAATGGGCGAAAAATTTTTTTTTCAAGGGTTCCTCGATAAGTGCGACTATTAAAACACCGCTGAAACCTGGTGAAACTGTATAAATTGACGAATAAAGAAGAAGGGGAAATAAATTCACGTACTATATGATCGCCATATTTTATTGCAATACCATCTAAATTACATGACAATTCTTGTCAATTAAAATTATGAAACATAATAAAAAGGCGTTCGCCAACATCTTCCCGAGCAAAATAGACAAACATTAAAATTCTACTATTTAAATAACGGGTCTTCTGACGCCACCTCTAAGGGGTATAGCCTTTAATTTAAAAGTTTGTACACAATCCGCTGTGTAAATATAAATATTCTTCACTACTTAAAGCATTATTTATTTTTCTTATAGAGGGTATGGCACACGGTACCAGAATTATTTAAACTCGAGCGGCGTACTTTGAATCTCTCGCTATGCTCGGGATTCTACTTTAGAATCCTTCGCTTCGCTCTGGATTCAAACAATCGCTCTGGCCCTCAATATATTATTGTGGTCCCTTGTGACACAAATCTACTACTTCTCGTTTGATTACTATTGTATGTTTTGTATTTTTATTTTAAACTCGAATTTAAAGATAGATTTACCCAATAATGAACAATTTGATCTAGTGTGTTTTATAAATTAGTTAATGTAAGATAAATAAACAGTATTTGTCGAAAATGAGTCCTACTCCTTAGTTTGGTAATATGTCATTACTTCCTAGAATTTGGTCCTTATCAGCGACACTATTGGTTGCTGTAATAATACCTACAGAATATTTCTTTTTCAAATCCAGTGGCTCAGCAAATGAAATAATTTTGTTGTAAATAAATGTTTCAGTTCTCATCATAATCGGTCCCGAACCTCCTTGAGTATTTTTCGACTTCTGTACTAGTTTTAGATTTGGTCATCTAGGCACTAAAATTCAGTCTGTATGATTAGTTGGTTCATTTGATAAATGTGCCAAGGTTGTTCGGACACGCGACGAAGTTAATAATGCTCAGCGTATAAAAAAATGGATTCAATCAAAAAGAAATTATACGATAGCCGATTGCCGATAATTTATAGCATCGCCGCCCAGGTTGTCTAAGTGAAGAAATGGTTAATGGTTACAGGTTGTAACTTAGGACGGGATTGATTAAATGTGTTTAAACCAACGCTGTCTTTATTTTTTTTTAACATTATAGACAGAAACATGTTAAAGCGCGTATAATAGCGCTTATCGTATTTAGTGAAATACGTGCGCACAGTAGCGATGGGCGATTGTTACTAAAAACAATTGAATTATTCGACTGTTATGTTTATACGAATTCATTCGAATAACTATCGGTGTTGTCCGATTGTTGCGTCGATTGTCGGTCGCAGGCGTGGGCCGCGGTCTGGCCAGGCGCGCGGATTACAACAATTTATTCGAATATTGGTAATTTAGTATAGCTCGTGAGACGAAATTCACTCGAAAAAATACATAGGTAAGTATATAGCTGTGTTTGCGCAATTGTTTACAAACGACTGATTTGTGATTCATTTTGATGCTTTAAAGTTATTAGGCAGGAATTATTTTAAAATTTACGCGTAACGTATATACCGTTGCGTGCGCGCAACGCAACTGTGCGCCCGAACAGTCGCTCCGATCACTTTTAAAATTTTGCGATGCACAATCAACAAAAAATTCAAAGCTTTAAGGCACACATTTTTCTTAAACAGCATTTTTAACTGACATACATACATACAAAGAAAATATTAGTTACGTCATTCGACTGTAGTTCTGAAATGATAACTTCTCTTTAAAAGTTTATGGATATACTACTTTAAATGTGTTAATAATAGATTCACGAAGCCAAAGATTGCTCGCATTAAAACAGCTTTGTCAAGAACTACAAGAGATAAAATCAAATTTTTCATATCAGTGAAAGATACAGGAATAGTTAAAAAATTAAATTCACTCACTTGCATGAATTTAATTTAATATTAATGTGACCTCGTGTTTTTCTTTTTATAAATAATTTCGAAGGGACTACGAATAAATAATTACACAGGTTTGTTAGCTACAACTCAGGCTTACATGAAAAACGTTTCCCCGCCTACATGAGAAGTCACGCAGCTTAGCGTGAATAATTAATAGCGCGTGCGTTAGTTTTTTGGCTTATGCCGACTATCGACCACTTTTTGACTTTAGTGGGAAACAATAATGTAGATAATATTTGAAAAGTTAGAACGAGGTACATGTCTAATAATGCCCACTACAGTTTTAACAAATATCTGATGTAACTCTAGTTTTCGGTTTTGCTTACACACATACGTTTTTACTGTACAGCTCGACTTGTGTTTTATTGGGTACTGTCCTGAAAGACTTCGTTTTGTCGAAAGCACGTTTGACGCCACTATACCAATAACACGAACACGAATAGACACGAAATCTAATTAACAAAAAACAACTTTCTATATGTACAAAGGAAAATCATTGTGAGAACTTGACAGTTTTGCTAAGGAAGTTGAAAAAACAAATTATTTTTCAATGCACCTACAATATTTCCAATGTGAAAAAGATTACAAAATATTTGCATTACACAATGTCGTGTACACAATGTAGTGTTTTTTGTCACACTGATTTTACGTGATAATAGTAATAGATCAATGAAGGAGCAACACACAATTAACTCGACCAGAGGGATACTTGAGGTGAGGTGATTAATTTGAGTAGGGGAAGGTGGCCTAAAACGGGTAAGCTAAGGAAATGGTTAGAAAAATCTATAAATTACCTTTATAAGAATAACTTTTTTTACGTTATGAGATAGAATATTTATCGGGCATCAAAATAAAACATAATATGATGGCACCATATATCAAATATTTATTTAATAAGATAAATACAAAACCCTTTTAAAAACCCGTTTTGCCCACATGTGTGCCTAAAACGGGTAACCCCCTTCGGGCAAAACAGGTATGCTTAGGATAGAGTCATATTTGGACAGGCTATAACATGTTTATATTATAATTATTAAAAAAACTAAAACTGTAACATATTTTTGCAGGAAACTTCCTTCAGAAATCTTTTTACATTGAAAAATAACTTACTTTATATTTTTCTAAATAAAGAAAAATATAAACAAATGTAACAAATGTTAATTAACCTACTTATAACAAATTCAGTCTTTAACCATAACATTTTTAAATAATTTGAAATCTTTAACAAAGAAAAATCAAAATAAGATGAACTTAACACTTTTCTATATCATAACGGGTAGGTAGTAGATACCCGTTTTGCCCTACCCGTTTTGCCCAAGTGCACATGTTTATGCAAAATTACAATAACCTCAAATTGGAAGGTAATACCGGTAGACTTTCTACCTTAATTTAAAGTTAAATAGTGCTAAAATAAGATGGTAACACAAATAGCATGACTCGTATAAAGATTTTTGGCTAATCGTAAGACACTTTACCTTTATTTTTTTAATAAAGTCACTAAAAAACTTTCGTTGCATACACCTACGCTATTACACGACTCCGGCGTCCGAGCAAAACTGATCGAAGTTCGTCGACGTTCGGGAAATCTCGGCATACGAACACAATAACCCTAACGCTTGATACAGCAGTGTACGAGTACTTACCCGTTTTAGGCGGCCCACCCGTTTTAGGCTACCTTCCCCTACCTACAACCTATTGCTGGGGAAACAACGATAAAATTAATGTGTATCATCCAGAAAAAATATTGTTGATATATTAACTAACCGCGAACAAGACGCGCTTTCCTCATGGACCAACTATGTATGCACAACTAGTTGTGCCATTAGGAATTTCTTTAGAAGGGGATTATATGCTATTTAGAGACTGAGTGTTAATTAAGTCTTAAATGAACAGGAAAAAATGCTTTCTTTGCTCCGTATTTCTAGGTTGTTTACTCAGATTACATCACTATGGCAACTCACATTGAAGGCGAGTAAAACGTAGTAAATATAGTCAAGTCAAGCCGCTGTATCAATACAGAATATTTGCGAATAAAAGTTTGAAAGTAAGCGCATTGAGCAACGACCGCAGCTCTAAAACAAAATTAAAGTCATACGCATGACATAACCATGCAGAGCATGCTATGGAATAATAAGCATTTTTATTACAATTTAGTTTATCATTGAGCGCTTAGTACAAGATTTAGCTTCCGCTGCGTTACGCGGGTTTCTATGCGATATACATAGTACAGAAGCAATATGCATATAGCAACTTGCCTGTTCAACGAGTCAATGACTCATGCAGAACTTTACTAATAAGTTCAGGAGTCACAGATGACTAATTTTTTTATAAGAACTTTAGGATAATTTTTGAAATGAGCATGGCGTAATGTAGAAATAAAAATTAAGTGAACGTATACCAAAAAGCCTAACCTTTAGGTAAATAAAATAAAATTTTGCGACAATTATCATGGTAAAGAATGAGCATTACATCAGCATTAGGGTATAAAATCACGAGCACGTTGCAATTAAGTTGATAGACAACATAATTAGCTAGTGTCAAAATAAAGAAAAAGACATCTGTAAAACAGGTACCTATCAAGAAATAGGTAATTCCAAAAGTACTGTATGGTATTTGACTAGAAGTCAATAATAAAACAGATAAAAATCAGACGTGGCAATTGCTAATACGTTTGAGGACTTCTTTTCTCCCATACTCAGAAAAACTAGCAGTAGCCTCAACTCATGTCCCAATATGTCATAATTATCTCGCCCTCATAGAACAGAGAACAGAGAAGTGCAACAAATTCTTCAACTTCACTCATATCTACCTCGACGATGTTTAAAAAAATTATTGTATCAAAGTCAGTCACAAAAAAATGGGGGCATATCGCCCCAGGTAATAGAATCGGTAATAAAAGAACTTACTCAGTAACTTGCGTTGATTTTCAGTAAATGTATTAATGAAGGTGTTTTCCTCGATGTCATGAAGAATAGCAACATAGCTCTTTTATTAAAATATGACAAAGAAAATTAGCTCTCAAATTCATCATCACAGCTCCTATACGTCCCCACCGAGGGGCTCGAGCCTACCCTTTTTTTTTGGGAGGGGGGAAAATGTATTTACGCATTCCTCGTGGTCGAGCAAAACCACGAGGATATGTGGGACTCCCCAGACCGTACACGGCCCAGGCCTACCCACTAAAAACCCCCCAGCAGCTCCTCCGTCCGTCACAAGACAGGGGAAGGGGACAACAGCCAGGCCTTATTCCCGCTGACATGTCCGTTGCCGGACTCTCCATCTGGCTCAGCTACTTTGTGGAGCGGCACAGAATTGCGCCGCTCTACACCCCGGTTGGTTTTTTATTGTGGTTGTCTTCCACGCGGTCCGACGCTCAGTGCGCCGGGCCCCCGGCCCGCTCAGTGCGGGTAACGGGTTGCCCGACGGCAGACCCCACTGGATCCACCGCCGCGCGGGTGAGCCGAAGCTCAGGGAAAATTCCCAGAAGGTGCAAAGCACCATGGCGATAAGAATCGCCTCACCTCTGTCACCAACAAAGGTAGACGCCGAAATCGGCTTCCAGCGAAAGCCACACCTCTTCTTAAGACAAGAAGAAGGGAATTCGCCCTTCGCCGCATAATGCGGGTGGCCACACGAAGTGGCCCGCCCGGTTGAACCCGGCCATCCCACGCCTCCTCTCCATGGGGGTCCTCTCGTCAGACTATTAGCCCGCGGCAGAGAATCTGCCGGGTTGCCCAGGGTGCACCACAAGGAGGTTGTCTGACATCGCACCCCGGGCTCGAGCCTACCCTATGTTAGAGTGATTAGGCCTTAGTCAACCACGCTGCCCCGTGCGGATTGGTCAACTTCACATACACCATTATTATACGTATAACGACATAATTTATTCAAATATCGGTACTTCTTCATCACGATAATTCTTGCATTAATTTTATCCGCGATAACTTGGGTAACCACACTTGATCGGTTAACATCAATCAATGTCGTTTTTATTTTCGCGTTGAAATTGCCGTAAATTGACAATATGGCCGTGGTCGCTGCTACAGAGTATGTAATTAGTGTAATTTTTTATTGTATACATTTATTTTATCATTCTCACGGATTCCATTAATTCTAGCGGTTAATCTGTTTGATTACCGCCACTGGAACAGTCGCCTATCGTCTCGCCATTGTGAATGCCGACACTCAACGTCCATTATCCCGATAATTAACGAACTTTCTCGATATTGTGGCCCCAGGATAACAAAGCTGATAAGTTTATTCATCAAAATCACTTCAACCCAAATACGTCCCACTACAGGCAAAGATCTCTCCTTGGACGAGGAAACAGAGGGAGACTCTGTACCAGGGCCGTGTGCATGGGTACCTCCGTCTTACCTATTTCTGCCACAAAGCAGCAGTGCTTGCACTGCTGTGTTCCGGTTTGAAGCGTAAGATTGAAATTGAAATTACTGGGCACCGTGACTTTACATCTTAAGTCACAAGTTGGCGACGTACACGGTGGTTCTTGTGGGGGTTGCAGTTTTGCTGCGAATCACACAGGAACCACATGTATTATAGGTGACTGTTACCACTTACCATCAGGTGGGCAGTTTGCTTGTTTACCAACAAATTATTTACAAAATACCGTTATTTACAATAAAAAAAATGGCCACCACCACCCATGGCCTTACCCACCTTTCGATTATAATGGCCGAATTCCGAGAGATGCGCGTGGAACCTACGGCTGCACTCTGCCGAGCGCAATTCTTGACTCTGCACCAATTGTTTCCCTCCATGTACTCCCAATTCTTACTTCTCCCCATTGTAGGGGTGACGCAGGACGCTTACAATCTTGACAACAGTGCGAGCTCTATACCCCGGATTTGATTCATCCACTCTAACCTACTCCGCCTCTTGAGCCATTGGTGCGCGATTTCCTTCAACCGTCTGAAGTTCACCTCTAAGATAACTAGTTCCGCATTAGTACCGGATAGTTTTACCGGAGGGAAGCTCTGTACCAGGGTCGCCTTTTTGGGTACCTCCGTCTTACCTATTTCTGCCGCAAAACAGCAGTGCTTGCATTGCTGTGTTCCGGTTTGAAGGGTTAAGATGTGGCAGTGAAATTACTGGGTGTCGTGACTTTACATCTGATATCACAAATTGGCAACTGTTGGCAACGTAAAGTTTGATTCTTTTGGAGGTTTTCGATTAAGGCTTTCGATTAAAAAAACCGCACTCAAATCGGTTCATTAATTCAGGAGCTACGGTGCCACAGACAGACACACACAGAGACACACAGACAGACAGGTCAAACTTATAACACCCCTCTTTTTGCGTCGGGGGTTAAAAAGAAAGAAGACATTTATTAACGGCACTAAAGACATACACATATTAATTAGTTTAAATAAGCGAGAAGATACGGAAAAGAAAAGTAAACATTAAACAATTAAAATTTTGATTGTTTTGTGTGGATTCTAAGCAACCGCACAGTTTACAGTGAACGCGCAAACCAAATCCCCAGGCGGTGTGTTTGGCGCTTAAAGATATTCTTTTGCAACAACATAAATTCGCTCAGCACCGACTTTTATAATCTATCAGTTGCCATTAACTGTAAACCATTACACAAAAAAGAAATCAAGAGCAAGTATATTCAAAATTGTATGCGGGATCCTAAAACGGTCACGAACGTCAGAAAAAGCGGCGTAGGGGGTGTGCTGAATTTTTTATAACCTCTATATCGTGTAAACGGGCGTCATAGGGACGTCTCTTCTCATAATACATTACAAATTGTACGCATGGGACACGCCTGTTTTAAATTAAGACGCGTTTAACTTGAGGGAATAGCTTTGACGTTTCATTACCTTTATGTGAAACAATAGTTATCTGAGAACGCATGCATTTATCAAACTTTCTAGTTAATTTTTCTCAAACTATTTTCCTTCTACAGATTCCTACCATTACAGTTCTATTTTATGGTATCGTCATATTCATTATGTTTTTAAGTGAAATATTTCTCATTAAATTTACCCTCTCGGCCGTCAACGGAGTAGCAATAGTTCGTACTGCGCTCCTTTGTCTTACTAGTCAACGTATAGATATTACATATCTTTTTGCTGTGAAGAGTGTTTAAAAAGTGTAAAGCAGCTTTGTGAATAAATAAATAACAGTATCACCCAGTTTCTGAAAGGCTGTTCAGCGATAAAATTAACTAACAAGCTGTCAATCTAATGCTAACTATGAATTGAGTTGCCGAAAGCTAAATCAAATTATCACTGTGTTAGTCAGCTGTCAAATTTATTGCAAAATTATTAAGGAAAGACCCATTTTGGGTTTACAAAATACATGTGAATAAAACAAAATATATGATTTCAGCAATGTGACCGTGTCTAAAAATATTTCTCGCGAGAAATCAAATTATTAGAGATAAGTAAATTTTGGCTAACCAACGTTTCGGAAACTCAAATTGATTTGACACTGCTGTTAAGATGACATGGATGTTAGTTGAACAATATTTTGATCAGCCTTTCAGAAACTGGGGGTAACTGTGCTACATATTCAATAACTACAAGGAAATTTAAGTGTTTTGTACCGAAGATCACAAAAGATTTTAACAAACACCGTCAAATCACAGCAAAAGAAGTATTCGTACGAAACGCGTAAGTAACACCAAATACACGGCGGTTACGACGTTTGGCTCGCGGAGTTTCCAGTACGTTTTGCTTGCTTACATACTACGACACGACTGCTACGACTACGACTCGAGTGCGTAAATTATTACTATTAACTACGCAACATTTCTTTTTTCTTTTCTCTTTTTTCCCTCTGAAAATGATGCGTACGCCACCAGCTAATGTTTCGTTGTCCTCATCGAACCCAGAGTTATCAACTATAACGGGAGACAACCCACAAACAAGAGAATATAAGCGCAAACGTTTGTCTGAAGACGACTATGAGGACAGTACCTTAACGGACTTTAAAAACGAAATGAGGGCAATGTTTCATAGATTTATGACAGCCCAAGACAGGAGACTAGAATTAATTGAAAGGAATATTGAGCAAATAAAATTTCAAAACAATGATATAAAGACGTCTAACGATGAGATTGAAAAGGCTATAAGTTTTGTATCATCTAAAATGGAAGATTTGCAACAAAATATCTCCCGCCTCGATAAAGATCGAGTAGTCATTGAAAATGAACTATTTAAAATAAGTGAAAGGTGTGAAGCTTTAGATAGAAAAACTAGGAAGACTAGTATTGAGCTACGAAATGTTCCAAAAGTAAAAGCCGAGAAAAAAGAGAACCTCTTTTCGTACATCACAAATATGGGAAAAGTGCTCGAATTTAACATAAGTTCAATGAATATACGCGACGTCTATCGTCTACCTAGTAAGAAAGAACTCAAGACCTCCACCGTTGTTGTAGAATTTAATAATACCCTTATTCAAAAGAACTTCTTACAAGCCTCGAAATTGTTTAGTAAATCCAACGCAGGTGGATTAAATTCGCATCAACTGGGATTACAAGGCGAACCAGCGGCCATTTATATATCAGAACATATCTCTCTGAAGGCTAAACGTCTGCATTACTTGGCACGTGAGTTAAAAAGAGACAAAAACCTAGCGTTCTGCTGGATTCAAGAAGGTAACGTCTATATACGACCTAAAGAAAACACTCCAGCTATTCTTATCAAGAACGAAGAGTATATAGCAAAGTTAAGAAATGAAATGTGACTAGTTATATTAGCCATAGCTCTAAGTATTACTTCTATATCTAAAACAGAATTATTCAATTACTGTACATGCATGCAGTTACGTACGCATTCGAATACAATGCGTATATCGTACCTTATTCAATTACAATTAGCTTGTATGCATAATTTAAATAGGTATATTTCAACATACCGTCTTATATTTAATCGTATTTTTTGCGTGCGTATGATAAATATACATTATAAACTACCTTCATTGTTTGAGATAATTTTAGCTGATGACATATTACCAAAAAAACAATCTAAAATAATGTTGGTTGAGCAAATATTCTTATACATGAGACCTGAGATAATTTTGACCGCCCATAGGCTATTAATGGCTGACAATCTACGTCTTACTGGTGAGTGCATGTTGTTTATTAATTTTTTTTCTGGATACCAACTATTCTTAGTACTTGTAAGAAATGCAACATATTATCTATTTAACTTTAAAATTCGCTGCACTTAATGAACTTCTTTACTCAATAGACCATTTAAAAGTATCAGAAGCCTTTGCATGCGATCCTGAAGATATTGTTAAACACTTATTACAACCACAAAACCATCTTAAAATGCTATGTCAAAATATTCGTAGTGTAAAGAAAAATTTTGATGGCATTACTACTCTGCTACATAGGATCAATATTAAAATGGACATAATCATCCTAACTGAATGTTGGCTATCTGGCGTATGTGATCTACCGTTATTAAACACTTACCACTCATATTGTACAAAAAGAAATTATAACCAAAACGATGGTGTTGTAGCCTACATAAACTCCTCTATTATACACGATATAGAAGAGCCATTGTTCGAAGAAGCAAACTGTCTCTTAATAAAATTGGGAACAGATACTGTGATAGTTGCAATTTACCGACCTTATTGTTTCAAAAAAAATGTATTAAAATTTTTAGATTCATTAAATCAAATACTAATTAAACTCAAATCATTTCAGAATATCATATTGACTGGCGATATAAATATTGACATATGTGTTGAAAATAATGATCCCATTACCGACGAATACCTAAATTTAGCTGCGTCTCATGGACTGCTCCCGGCTAGTACAATGCCTACAAGATTGAATAAAACTTGTATTGATCATGTACTATTAAAAACTGTGAAACCAGCATCGTTATATGTTTTACACTCATCTATTACTGACCATGATTCAATACTACTATCATTACAAAAAAAATAGTCAATTATAAATATAACTATAACATTACAAAATTAGATTACGCAGGACTTGAGAAAGACTTGACAGGAGACTCTTTTTCACAACTGTATGATATAACTGACCCGAATGTAGCCACTAACTATATAATTGATGTTATCACAAAAAAAATTAACTCTCATACGAAAACCCTAGCTAGATCAAATAGATCTCGGATAATCAAGCCATGGATCACTCCCGGACTTCTTAGATGCATAACAAATAGAGACAAAATGCACAAAAAACTTAAATCGGATTCTGGAAATGAGATATTGAAAATAACATATCAGAGATACAAAAACTACTGCAATAATGTATTGAAAAGACTTAAAAGAGAATATCAAAAACATACCTTCATAAAAGCGGGAACAAATAGTAAATTGCAATGGAAAGCCATTAATGAAATAACACATAGGAACTGTACTGGAATCGAATCTGCTATTAACCTGCTATCTGCTTCGAATTCACCAGAAAAATCTTTGGAAAAAGTAAACGAATACTTTGCAAGGGTAGGATATGATTTAGCGGAAAACATAAAGAAGAACTTTCCTGTATTAAATAGTGTGACAGAAGCGAATAAAGATTATACTACTCAGCAGCATAGAAGCTCATTTGCATTACTGGAACCTGATTTAAAAGAAATAGAAAGAATCATCATGTCTTTAAAATCCGAGGCAAAAGGGTATGATAATATTCCAAGCAGTGTTCTAAAAAGCTGCAAAAATGTTCTAGCACCTGTATTCACATACCTATGCAAATTATGTTTTAGAAGCGGCACATTTCCTGAAGCATTAAAAAAATCAATAATAATTCCAATACATAAAGCTGGGTCAAAAAATGAGGTTGCGAATTATCGCCCTATCTCCATACTACCAACGATTTCCAAAATAATAGAAAAAGTAGTTAACAATAGATTAGTCAATTATCTAGAATCTAATTCATTATTATCTCCACACCAATTTGGATTTCGAAAAAAAAAATTACAAATGATGCAGTTCATAGCCTTACTGATCTGATAATAAATAACATGGATAAAAATAAAAAGTGTATATGTGTTTTTTTGGATCTGGCTAAGGCTTTTGATACTATATCAATACCACTATTGTTTGCTAAGTTGGAAAGCATTGGTGTCAGAAGTAATCAATTAAACTTCTTTAAAACTTATTTGACTAATCGTACTCAACGAGTCAAAATAAAGAACTTCTGCAGCGATGAATATAGGATAACCTACGGTGTGCCGCAGGGCAGTATTTTGGGCCCCACACTCTTTCTAATTTACATTAATACACTTTGCAGTATGGATGTTTTGAATGGCAAGATCATTTCATTCGCTGATGATACAGCATTAACTTTTTGGGGCAACTCTTGGCCTGAAACCTTTAACAATGCACAAATTGGCCTTAATAAAGCTGTTGGCTGGTTGACACACAATTTACTTACATTGAATGCAACAAAAACAAAATACCTAACCTTTGGGATAAAAGACAAATCACTGCCAAAGATAAATGACTATAATATTAGGGTTCACTCGTGTGATCAATCAAACATCAGCTGTAAGTGTCCTAAAATTGAAAATGTACCTCATATTAATTATTTGGGCCTATATATAGACCAATACTTGAGTTTTAAAAAACAAATTTCAGCTCTAAAAATCAGGCTCCGTAAGTTAATTTACATTTTTAAAACAATAAGACACATTGCAGATTTTAAAATTATAAAAACTATATACTATGCACTTGTCCAGTCAATCGTCACCTACTGCATTACGACTTGGGGAGGAGCAGCTAAGACTCATTTAAAACAACTTGAAATTGCACAGAAAGCCATTCTAAAAGTTGCAACTTTTCGTTCATGTTTCTATCCCTCACTGGAACTTTATAAAAACTGGCAGGTCTTATCAATTAGGCAATTATTTATTCTGCACAAGATCCGAAAACAACATTCACTTACAGTTTATGATCCTTCATACAAAGATGGTAGCATAAGAAGACCCCATAATGTTTGCCCACGCCGGATTTTCAAAACAAAATTTAGCCATAGATTTTTTTGTTTTGTCGGGCCATATTTATATAACACAGTTAATAGTATACTGAATATCTATCCTCTACCCAGAAACAATTGTAAAACTACACTACGCAAGTGGTTGCAAGATCTTGATTACTACCAGACTGAAAATCTGTTGGTTCCTGTTTCCTAAGTCATCAGTTAAAGTAGCTAAAAATTGTGAAGTGCGGATAATAATTGAATACCTATACGTTAAATAATTAAATTATCATTTACGTAAATGCAATTCTAGATAAATAAGTTCACGCAAAAAATATATATATAATGTATGTCTATATAATATTATTCCATAACCTTAATCACATATTTCCTTTAAGTAACTGTAAACTAAGTTGTGATTTTTTCAGCACACTTGCTCGTAAAGTGGATTTAATTTCACTTGTTTTGGATACATAAAGCAGCTCATAAAACACATGTACGTTATAATGCAAAAAGTGCGGCTATAGTCGTACTACCGCATAATTTGTGAAGTATTTTTTTTTCTCTCAAACTAAGGTAATATAAATAGTACTAACGAACTACAATGATTTTTAAACAATTATTTTCATACCATTATTTAGTTTTGTCTACAAATTTACAATGATTTGTGTTATTTAATTTAAAACTTCGGTTTATTAAGTATTTTTCTTCACAGGTGTGTTGAAAAACGTTAGTTTGATATTCCTGAGTATACCTACCCGTAGACTCGTACACTTATATCGTTATGTAGTATAATAAGTTTAAAAGTAATTTGTCCTATAATGAACGCCATCTATATTTTTCCGGAAAGATGTGGTATTGGACATTATTATGTTCAGTAGTCCCTAAAAACATCTTTCCTAATTTCGTAATTTACAGTTGCTAAATTATAGTTTATTCATAGTTTGTCACAGTAATATGAGATTATTACAATCTACTGTTGTAATAGTCTCATACCTATTATTGTACCTAGTTAATTATTGATATTACCATTGCTGATCCGTTGGTTGTTGGTGAGGGTGGTCCTGGTTACCTGCAGTACAGGGTTTACCTAGTGCAGGGACCAGTCTCCACATATACTGTTTCCAATTGCTATGTTTATGTTTATATTTGCGTATATTTAAGTGTGGAGAAATAAATATAAATAAATAAAAATAAAAAAAAAATTAAATCAGACATTTATTTAGTTCATGCGGTCCGTAATGCAACATGGTAGTTATGACTATAAAATAAAATTATATTAGATTTAGCAGCTGCTGAGTAGTTCCTATTGTATTCGAGTCTAACATTATGCGTAGCTGATAAATATGAGAGGCGGAGAATGCGAAATACATCGCATTCAAACAGGGTTCCAGACGTCACGTGACCCGTGCACGTTCCTCGGACGTGACGTCATGGTCGCCCTCGTAAAGCCTCGCCGACGGAGCTGGCAATACCCTTTCTATTCAGAGCTTACAGTTGTTTCGTCTGGGGGATAGTAATAAAAGCAAAACTGCCCTTTGACTTGGATCATACATTTCCTGACTATGACGTTCATCGATCGATATCACTTAAATAACAAATTATTATAAACAAACTTGTACTAAATTTAAAAGAATTATACTACAGGTAAATGAGAGATCTACTCGTATAATATTTGGTTAGCACAAGCTGGAAAGGATTTCATTTTAATAAGGATTGCCATATTGATCGAACAGTTATTTTTCAAACGAATCGGTGAATGGCAAACAATTACCGCAACCGGTAGTATTTAAACGAGTGACTGTAAATGAAAAATTTAAGATACAAAAATAATTAATTTGGGTTATTGTATTACTAAGTGAGCGACTGACTGCGAATGACAACGATAATAACATTGTTTCATTCTGACAATCAGAGGTAAGATAGCCAGTTTCTCCAGATGGTGAGAACTCCAGGTGAAGCACGCTTCGGCCTTTAATCCATGCTACAAATGATCTAAGTATGTATCAAAGATCATAAAAATCCGTAAATAATTTTACGTGATTGAGAAACCACACAAACTACATTTAGGTATGATATAAATAAGGATTAACGGCGTTCTTCGAGAATCATATCATCATTTTCATATTGATTGAAGAGTCTGAAGTGTACGTGACTCTTCTCAAGGAGACTTGAAAGACTTAATATGTAAGCCCGATTTGGCTCTTTCGCGAAGAAAGAAACTGCCCTCGTCGTAAAAGCCCTAATACCCTTTGATTAGACAGCGTTCGAGATTCGTTAAGGATCATACAGTACTCAGCATAATCATGCAGGATTGACCCTCCTAGCTTTGTATTCCGTTTCAACTTGTTTGATAAACAAAAATGGAAATGTTTCTCGATATAGGTATACTCGAATATTTTTTTTACTCGCTTTACGGAAATTTATTTGGATCTTTTTGAACGAGTATGTGTGATCCATAATCCTCATGTCATTGGTTATTATTTGTATTTGTTCCTACGTAAGAACCCAATAACAACCAATTATATTATAATAATAATTTTGTTACTGTGTTGAACTTGAATACAATATTTTGTTGCCCTTTTTTAAAATAAAATTCTTTAAGTAAGCCACCGGAATTTTTTATTACAACGTAACAAAATTATGTACGCAGAAGATCCCATTTTAATGTACTTTGCATATTGCATAATGTTATAAGAATTTGCATAATCTATATCTTTGTTACATAATATTTCAGAGAACTCACAATTTCAAAGATGTTAAAGGTGTACTGCTACAAACTTAATCTTGTTACTTATTCAGACATTATAGCTTGAGTGCAAAGAAACATAAGCCTTTCTAGTACATTTTTTATACATGTAAGTATGACGTATGAAGGCAAACTATATGTATAAGGATGTACTGTGCTTCTATAAGATATCTAAATCTGGAAATCCCTTACAGGGATTTAGTTTACGTTACCACATTGTGGCATACGATATCTAGTAACAGAATCCAGTAATTTCAATACCTATTTCTAAATTCCCTTCTAATTGGAACACCGCATGCAAGCACTAGCCACTAACGCCAAACAACTCAGTACCGAGTCTCGCTCTAAACACATTAACAATGATAGTGTTCTAATTACTTTGAGCAGGTGAATATGATTTATTATATACAATTATAAAATATATAAGTGTAAACTACATGTCAAAGCTTTGT
The DNA here is from genome assembly GCA_963935595.1 of Schoenobius gigantellus. NCBI lineage: Eukaryota > Metazoa > Arthropoda > Insecta > Lepidoptera > Crambidae > Schoenobius > Schoenobius gigantellus. The sequence goes on along the minus strand of OZ012553.1, from coordinate 20,746,800 downwards.
TGCGTCGTAACACTGAGAGTATGGAGACAGAAGGCTCACAGATTTCTGTGATATTTTTTAATGAAAATCCTGGAAGCTATCGGTGTTAGTATCAAACAGTTTGTCAGTAAGAAGATTCTTTAAAAAGTCACAAACGTAAATGCGTGTAGTCGAGATCTACGAAGGAATTTAAAATTATTAAGGATTTTCAATCCTAACGCACTCGCTCATAACATAACATCTTTTTCAAGCAAATGACTCCCCGGCGCATAATTATATCCCTTGACCCAGGAACCAAAACAATTTACACTCATCCCCAATCCAAGTACTCACTAAAATTGAAATTTATGTTTTAATCATAGCGATAACAAAGCGCCAGAAACGTTAATGCCATAAGTACAATGTTTCATATCAATTTTTGTGTGGAACGAAGTCGTATTCGGGCAACAACAACTACACAAATCAAGTTGAAACTAAAAGAATCAAAACAACCAATGTTTGCCGCGGCCGGGGTTAACAGAAAACTCGGTTTGCGCGAGGGTTGCCTCGACAAAAAAATGGAAAAATATACTCTGCATGTTGTTGTTGCAGTTGAATTAACAAGGGCCTACATATATATCTATATCACAGCCAGCTCCGTTTCAATTTTTTGACGAAGCTTTGATTACATTAAGGGCCGATTTTTCAATAGTCAGATAACACTTAACTGAATAAATATGGCGATCTGACAGATTTTCTATACAATAGTTGTCAAACTATCATATTTATTCCTCAGATAAAAATTAACTGACGATTGAAAAATCGGCCCTTAATGGGTATGGATTCTAAATATCTAATATGTAAAAATCTCACGCTTGTTTGTTACCGAAGTCCTTCGTAACGGCTTGACCGATTTTTATGAAATATATGTGTATAGTTTGGTAGGTCTGACTGAGAATAGGTCGTAGGCTATTTTTTATACCCCTAGCTAATAAAGGTGGCCCTCTCCAGAAATTGTAGAGTGTTGAGCTTTATTAAAGCGAAACATAATTCGCGGGCGCAACTAGTATTTTTATAAAATCAAAGTCATGTGTTTGAAATACTATTATTGTAATGTTGGCAATTTAAAAGAGGAGACAAAAAATTAAACCTTCCGAATTGGTTGCCTATTCATATCATGCACATCTTGATTACGGTTGGGGTGTACCTATATGTTACTGTAAAAGCCCGAATTACGGTAAATCTCAAAATTTACCGGTAAAACTTAAATGTTAATGGTAAATTACTGTTAATGGTAAAGTCCGAACTGTTGTATCACACAACAGTTCGGACTTTACCATTAACAGTTGGTAAATAATACCAAATACCATTAACAGTTGGTAAATTAACATTGTCCATTTCGCACTTTTACCATCATATACTCGGTAAATCTTAGAACCTACCACCAAGACGTGGTAAATGTTGAAAACATGGTAATCATACATAGGGCAAAGCTGAAAAGTGTAGGTTAGGTAAGGTTAGATATTGTGACCACATATATGAAACTACATATTTCATGCTCCGCTCGGAAACATCAATAATTAAGCAAAATCCACCTCGTCGCAATTTTTTCTCGCCCGAGTCCGAATAGTGAATGGTTATCGAAAAAACTTATAGGATCAAACTGAAATCAGTCGGTTAGGTTAGGTTAGATATTGTGACCACACACAGCGGAGTGAGCAAAGTGAGCGGAGCATGAAACTTTTAAGAAATTCCCAAAAGCAACATTTACCACCCGTCATTGGTAAATCCTAGTATATCCCAAACTCTAATGGTAAAAGCCTGAAATATCGTCTATCTATACCGGGTGATCAATTTAAATGGGTCAGTAGGGAGAAGTCAGAAACTATGAGAGATAGCGAAAACTGCTCCTAGGAATCATGGCGTCGATTATAGATTTAATAATAATAGCATTGTCAATTTTTATTTAACTCTCATAGGACAGTTGTTTTAATTCAAAATGCGGACGCACACTAAGAAGGGATTTAATTTTTTTTAACCCTAAATGAATGAAATAGGGGTTGCAAGTTTGTATGGAAAAATCTTTAAATTAGCAATGATTTTGATAAAACTTGAGATTCATTCTGTTAAAAATATTTCATTGAACACGTTTTTCATGGTTTATTGGAATTCACCCCCTTAGGGTGCAAAATAGGGGTTGAAAGTTTCTATGGAAACTATTTAAAATCTGCTCCAATTTCTATGAAATTTATTATCCCAGTTCCTAAATATAAATAACAGTATTCTATATAATTGGCTACAAAATTATTTTTCCTACGTGAAGATATAAAATTCCCACGGGAAATTCAAATTCAAAAATCTTTATTCAACATAGGCCTTTACAGGCACTTATTGACGTCAAAACAGAGCAAAACAATCTAATTTAAAGAAATTATATTAACCTTGTATGTGCATACATCCTAAATATACTCAAGATGTCTGCAAATACAGGTAGGAATGAAAAAAAAAAAAGTTGACTCTACACCTGTTCGGAAATTGGGAGAGCCTTCTCGAGAAGAACAGGCAAGAAACTCGAAAGGTCTAAATTTTTTATCTCCTCTTTTGAATCGCCATTTACAATTTTGGTTTGTTACAGAGTCGTCAATTGGAAGCTGACCTCAAAGCAAAAGTTTGAGCTCAACTTCCATTACAAGAATAGATGTGTTAATTCACATTATATAAGCTATCTCTGAGAGAAGTGCGTGAACTTAGCTTATAAATTGCTCTCACTGAACGTTTCTTTGAAACAAAACGCAATACATTATTAAATATTAGAATTGAGAGTTCAAACCCAAGCTTTTTTGTCCGTCATGTAATCAGACACTTTATAATATGCTTTTTTAATAAGTATATATTTGATTGCAACTTTAAATTTGTTTAAGCTAAGTTCTTGTATACAACTTGGGATTTTATTGTAGAAACGTATACACAGGCCTCTAAAAGAATTATTAATTTTTTGGAGCCTGGTATTTGGTAAAGCTAAAGCTAACGCCTCGGTCGTCCGAGCGCAGCGAAAGCGACAACATCCTGATGATGCCACGTGGAGTGGCGAAACGCGTCGAATTTAAGTATTTGCATGTTGGTGTGGTACTAATTATTGATATTCCTTTGTCGCATGCGATTGAGGGAGGGCGGGCGGTGCACCATTGGCCTGCGTAGTTAGTACCAACTACCGACATTTTTATCGGAAGTTTTGCTATATACCTACTCCTTAACAATGTTTTAGTACTTTTTTGTTCAAATTACCCCTATTTCCCAAGATCATAACCAGTTTGTCATTAATATCAAACTTATAACTATTAATTTTATTTGCAATATCATGGAAACTTGAGCCAGGCATACAATAATTAATGACACTAAAATCCAACTGATTTGTCAATAACTGGCCCATACCTTTGCCTATGTCATCACAAAAAATAATACATTTAGGCTTAGACACAGACATCTTACAATGAAAACTAGATTGCTCATTGACTGGTGACTGACATACAATACTATGAGCGGAGGATGTATGACTGGGTGCATTGTTATTATTTGTGACATTGCATTCTGTTATTGAAATATTCTCACTTGCAGTCAAAAGTTGTTTGTCAAGAAGGGACTGATAGCGATCCTCGTTATGCTGACAGAGTGTGGCTAGTTCTCTGATAGATTGAATATGCATTTTAATATCAGTTTGAGCCGTGTCATAATTTTCGGAGATAGTTGACAATTTGTGTTGTAAATTTCTAATAGTATTTCTTGAGTTCTTCAACGTCCCTATCATACAAACCCCTGCTCTCTTTCAATTTGCTATCATAAATGTCTAATGAATCTATTAGACATGCACGCTCTTTCCGTTATTTAATATTACTTCTAAATGAGTTATACTTTTTTAATTGGTATTGAGTCCTTTTTAGCATTTTCTTGATTTTAATATATTTTTTAAATTTTTTATTACTCATATGATTGTTCAATAAGGGCCTACCCTCTATAGGCGAAGAGGATTCTGCTAAATTTTGTCCACCAGGTGACTGCATTAGTTCATCGAACAAGCGGTGTGTGTGAGCATTTTCTTGGTTTTGTTTAAATTGTTCCAGTTCAGAAATTTGCCTATTCGCCTCACGCAAGTCCCTTTCAAGTTCTGTGATTCGATCCAATGCCTTCACATAAGTCATAGTCATAGTCATATCATTTATTGCCACATGTTGGTATAACAGATGTTACATGAAAGAAATATCCCATAAACATGACCCTGTTAGGGTATCGCAATTCAAACAAAATAATAATCTTTTGTATGTAAAAAAGGTATGTTTAAATATAAACTATAAACGTAAAATATTATTTGGTATTTTGAGGTAATAGCAATAAATAATAATTTTCACTTAATCTAAGTACTTACCTACTTAATAATTTTAAACATCGAAAAATTCCTTTAATGAGTAATAACATTTTTCTATTAAATATTCTTTTAACTTATTAATAAACTCTGTATCTTTTTGCAGTTCTTGGATATCTTTAGGTATTTTATTATATATCTTTACTGACATGTGATAAGTTCCTGAGCTCACCATATGTAGTTTAGCGAAAGGTAGAGCCAGTCTATTTTTATGTCTTAGATTACGTGGTTGATGGTAAAAATCTTTTGCTTGTGCATACATATGCTTGTTTTTCCTGACAAGTTTACATATTTCAAATATATATAATGACGTGAGTGTTAGTATTCTAAGCTTAACAAAATGAGGTCTGCAACTTTCCCTATCATCGATATTTACAAGTATTCTGATACATCGTTTTTGTATAACAAACAATTGCTGTAAATGAGTGCTGTTACCCCAGAGGATGACCCCGTAGTTAAGCCATGCATTAGCGTAAGCATAGTAAGCACTCATAGCAGCATTTAAGTCGGTACATTTTTTTAATTCATACAAAGCGTATGTAAATTTCGAGAGTTTTGCGGCAATTTTTTCAATATGTGCTTTCCAATCAACATTTGTATCAACTTCTATTCCTAGCAAAGAGCATGAGGTTTCAAATTCTATTTTATAGTCGTTATATGTAATGTATGTACCTATTGGTTGTTTTTGTCTGGGTTTAAATTGCATCAGTTTTGTTTTCGATATATTAATTTCTAAATTGTGATCTTGTAACAATTCTATAATGTGTTCTAGCATGCTATGAAACTGTACTTGCAGATCTTGGACACTGACACATGGAAATATAACTGTGATGTCATCAGCATACAGTATACATTGTTTATTAATACATTCTACCACATCATTTATATAAATTAGGAACAGCAGACATCCTAAAATACTCCCCTGAGGTATTGAATGCTCGACATTCTGTTCATAAGATCTAAAAATTTTTATACTATTGGTACTGTTATCGTAATACTCTACTTCCACAAATTGCTGGCGCCTGTTTAAATATGATTGGAACCACAAGTGCGCTCGGCCACGTATTCCTATTTCATATAATTTTTTGAGTAAAATATTATGCAACACTCGATCATATGCTTTACTCATATCTAACATTATTGCTATTGCATATTGATTGGTATTTATTATATTTAATATATCATTCATAAACTTATATACTGCTGTAATTGTTGATTTTTGTTAACGAAAACCATGTTGGCTTTCATTAAATATGTTATATTTTTCACAAAAGGATTTAACACGGGTTGCCATGGCGGTTTCGAATATTTTAGAGAATGTAGATAGAAGGGTTATTGGACGAAAATCTTGAGGCTCTTTTGCGTTCCTTTTTTTAGGTACAGGTTTTATTATTGCTATTTTTAATAAGTCGGGAAAAACTGCGTCATTAAAAGATTGATTAATTAAAAATGTTATAGGCGATATTAGTTCTTCCCTACAATATTTGATCAGTGTCGGTGGAAATTCGTCAGCACCATGGCTTGATTTATTTTTGAGTGATTTTATAATTTTATCAACTTCAACAATACTGACAGGACTGAGGTAAATAGAGTTATCAATAATAATATGCTGTTTGATGAAATTTTTGGTGCTGTTATTGATTTTTTTATCTGAGCCTACCGAAACAAAGTATTTATTCAATGTATTTGATATTTCTTTAGGATCTTTAATGTTGTTACCCTTAATATTTAAAGTAATATTCTTATATGTATTTTTGTGTATCTTATGTGTAACCTCTTTTATAATTCGCCACATTGTTTTAGTGATATTCTTTGAATTTTTTAATTTATTTATATATTGAAGTTTTTTTGATGAATTAACAGCTTTCTTTAACATTTTTACATACTTTTTATAGTAATCATTTAGTACACAGCTATTTGTTTGGGACTTTAATGTTTTAAGTAGGCGTTTATTTTTACATGATATTTTTATACCCTTAGTTAACCAAGATTTTAATTTGAATTTAATTAATATTTTTCTTTTTGGGATATAAAGGTCAAGTATACTTGTTAATTTGTCATGAAATAATTTATAATTTTCATTTATAGTTTTATCAGGCTTAATAATATTTGACCAATTTATAGTTTGTAACTTCTCTTTAAATAATTTCATGTTATAATAATTATACTTTCTTTTTTGGATATAATGGCCCTGCTTATTTCCATTTAGTCCGGATTTATTTAATGAAATTGATATTCCTTTATGATCCGAAAAACCATACTCCTTTACACTAATATTTAAACATGTTGTATCAAAATTGGTGAAAATTAAGTCTAAGCAAGTGGCACTAGTGCCCGGCGGTCCCGGAGGCCATGCCGGCGGTGACGGTCGTCGACCCGGCGCTGGGACCTGGGGTGCGAAGAATCCCCGGGCGGCAAAAACCCCCCGTCAAACGACCTTGGCCCTGGCAACGTACAACGCGCGTACACTGCGGACCGAGGAGAAGCTGCTGGAACTGGAGAGGGAACTGAGCAGGATCCGTTGGAGTATTGTAGGACTATCCGAAGTCCGAAGAGAGGGTGAGGATACGATGGTCCTTAAATCCGGCAACCTGCTCTATTTCCGGGAGGGCGAAGAACTGTCCCAAGGTGGTGTCGGGTTTATAGTCCACAAGTCTCTCGTGAACAACGTGGTACAGATCGGAAGTGTGTCGAATAGGGTGGCGTACCTTATACTCAGAATCACCGAACGGTATTCGCTGAAGGTCATACAGGTCTACGCCCCGACCTCGACCCACCCCGACGAGGAAGTGGAAGCTATGTATGAGGATATTTCTCGGGCAATACATGCTTCCAAGACTCACTACACCGTTGTCATGGGAGACTTCAACGCAAGGCTAGGCAAGCGGGGCGATAATGAGTTGAAAGTGGGGCAATTTGGAGCTGGAATCCGGAATTTTCGAGGTCAAATGCTAGCCGACTACATGGAGAGAGAGGGACTCTATATGATGAACTCTTTCTTCAAAAAACGGCTGCATCGAAAATGGACCTGGAAAAGTCCGGATGGCGTGACAAAAAATGAGATTGACTTCATCATGTCGACTAAGACCCGCATATTCAATGACGTCTCAGTGATCAATTCGTTTAACACGGGGAGCGATCACCGAATGTTACGAGGCGCATTGAATCTTAACATAAAAGCGGAAAGGTATCGACTGGTGAAGTCTGCGCTCCGTCCCGAAGCCATCCAGATCCAAAACCCCGAGCGCTTTCAACTCGAATTACAAAATCGCTTCGATTGCCTGGAGGACTGCACGGATGTGGACACTTATAATGACAGGGTTGTGGAAGCTGTCCTTACGGTGGGTGCAAAGTTTTGCAAACCCAGCCGTACTAAGCAACGAAGTAAGATCTCGGAGCCAACAGCTAAGCTGATGGAGGAAAGGCGTGGAATGGGTCGGCAGTCTTCTGAAGATGCTCGTCGGCGACTCAACAAACAGATCTCTAAGTGCCTGACTCGCGACATACGCCGATTTAATACGGAACGTATTAAAGAGGCCATTGAGCAGAACAAGGGCTCCAAAGTGTTCGCAAGAGATCTGTCACTCGGTCAGAGTCTGCTGACGAAGCTGAAGACAGAGGACGGCAGAGTCATTACATCCCGACCTGAGCTTATGGCCGAGATCGAACGCTTCTATGGACAGCTTTACGCAACATCACAGGCACCTGTTATTCCGGCTACAGACCCTAGAGCCAAATTGACCCGGCACTATACCGAAGATATCCCGGACGTCAGCCTGTACGAGATTAGTGTGGCTCTTAAACAGCTTAAAAACAACAAGGCACCGGGTGATGATGGAGTTACAGCCGAACTCTTAAAAGCGGGTGGACTACCAGTCCGGAAAGCGCTGCAGCGGCTATTCAACTCCGTCATACTCGAGGGCAAAACGCCTAAAGCATGGCACAGGGGCGTGGTGGCACTTTTCTTCAAAAAGGGCGACAGGGCCCAGTTGAAGAACTATAGACCCATCACGCTCCTGAGTCATGTTTATAAGCTATTTTCGAGGGTCATCACGAATCGTCTCGCACGCAGGTTCGACGACTTCCAGCCTCCCGAACAAGCCGGATTCCGAAAAGGCTATAGTACCATAGACCACATCCATACGCTGCGGCAGGTTATACAGAAGACCGAGGAGTATAATCTGCCACTATGCTTGGCGTTTGTGGACTATGAGAAAGCTTTTGATTCTGTCGAGACCTGGGCCGTACTTAGATCACTCCAGAGGTGCCAAATAGACTATCGGTACATCCAAGTGTTGCAGTCATTGTACGAAAACGCCACCATGTCAGTCCGCCTTCAGTACCAAAACTCGAAACCAGTACGACTTCAGCGTGGTGTGAGACAGGGTGACGTTATATCGCCGAAACTGTTCACAGCTGCGTTGGAGGATGTATTTAAGCTTTTGGACTGGAGGGGACTCGGCATCAACATAAACGGCGAGTATATGACTCACCTTCGTTTTGCTGATGATATCGTAGTCATGGCTGAGACCGTGGAGGATCTAGGCACAATGCTCGAAGACCTCTGTAGAGTTTCCCAACAAGTGGGTCTTAAAATGAACATGGACAAGACTAAAATAATGTCGAATTCCCGTGTAGTACCCACTCCTGTGAATGTTGGAGGCTCTACGCTGGAAGTTGTTGACGAATATGTTTACCTGGGGCAAATAGTCCAGCTCGGTAAGTCCAACTTCCAGAAAGAGGTAAATCGGCGAATCCAACTCGGCTGGGCAGCGTTCGGGAAGCTACGCAGCATATTCTCGGCCCATCTACCGCAGTGTCTCAAGACGAAAGTCTTCAATTCGTGCGTGTTGCCAGTGATGACATACGGAACTGAGACGTGGCCGCTTACAATGGGTCTCATCAGAAGGCTCAAAGTCACCCAAAGGGCAATGGAGCGGGCTATGCTCGGGGTTTCTCTACGTGATCACATCAGAAATGATGAGATCCGTAGAAGAACTAGAGTTACCGACATAGCCCAAAGAATTGCAAACCTTAAGTGGCAGTGGGCAGGACACATCGCTCGTAGGACCGACGGCCGTTGGGGCGGAAAGGTCCTCGAGTGGCGGCCGCGTACCGGGAGACGCAGTGTTGGTAGGCCCCCCACAAGGTGGACCGACGATCTGGTGAAGGTCGCGGGAAGCCGCTGGATGCGGGAGGCGCAGGACCGATCGGTATGGAGATCCTTGGGGGAGGCCTATGTCCAACAGTGGGCGTCTATTGGCTGATATGATGATGATGATGATGAAGTGGCACTAGTCGGCGTAATCCTAGTAGGTTCATTAATATTTTGATGAAAGTTTGCACTCTTAAAGAGATTGATCATATTTTTTGTTTGTGTTGTCTTTTTAAGAATATTTACATTTAAATCTCCACCCATTATTATATTCTTCTTTACATATTTTGTACATAGAAGTTTTAACAATTTTCCTAGTTGTGTATTAACAATACTTAATTCTCTTGTATTATCGGGCCAATAAAGAACTATTAAAATTACATTTACCCTAGGAAGTTCAATACCACAGACTTCTATGACATATTCTACTGATAAGTTTTTAATATCTTCAAGTTCAATAAAATTTATTTTGTCCTTCACAAATGTACACACACCACCACCTTCCCGATTTTTTCTGTAGAATTGACTTGCCAGAGTATAACCCTCCAAGGTCAGCAGATCAGACTTGGCTGGAGTAACCCATGTTTCAGTAAAACTGAGTACAGAGAAATCATATTCTTCTGTGAGACTTTCTACCAAATGTAATTTATTTTTTAAACTACGAATATTCTGATAAAAAAATGAAATTTCATTATTTTTGTTAGATTCGAAAGGAATGTGCTTTATTCTGTCCCCGCATTGTCCCTTTTGTTTTTGGGTCTGGATTACTATCCCTTCTATTTTCTGGGTTTAAACCAACTGAATTTGTGTCATTATGATGTTTATTTTGCAATTTAGTGATTTTAGGCGAGAGTTTGTTCGACATTCTGAAATTTTCTCTCTCGTGCTTTCTACGCTGGAGGCCTTTCTCATTAAGGTAAGCTGACAACCAAAGTCCAGTGCCCTTAAAATAACTTACACTTTCCAAGAGATATTTTGTAATTTTTTTACTCAGCAGTTCAATTTTTAGTGGTCGCCTGTTTCCATATCTTCCTATGCGACTTATTTCTTCTATGTATCCTGATATGTCTACGCCAGTTATATCATAGAATATATTCACAGCTCGATCATATAACTCGTATTCTGTCTCATACCTATGTTCGTTGAGGCCATATAAAACTATTATTTTATTACATTCTGGTTCCGATGTGGTTACACAGTCCGCATATGCCGTTGAGTTTTGTGGTTCAATGTCACCAGTTTTACTCTTAATTTTTTTTATTTCCTCTAAAAAATGTATATTTTCTTTTTCTAAATTGTTAATACGTTCGGTCTGTGCTTCCGTAGTCTGTCGCAGAAATTTTATTTCAGTTTCTAATGTCGAACTTTTATTCGTTATATCTATCAAACAAGTTTGTAGTGATTTGATTGTCTTTGAGAGTTCTTGGTCTCGGGCTTCCTGTTTTTCTGATTGTTTGCTTATTATTGCTCGCAACTCACGTAGCTCCGCTAGTAAAGTAGATTGTGTTTCAGTGTTAGAATTGGCCACAATTGTGTCGCCGCCGGGAAGAGTCTCCTCCAGAAATTGTGAATCGTCATTACTGTGTTTCATAGAGTTTTTTCGCCTTATTGTTACATGACTACAATCGAGACTACCCTGATCCTTGACTGGTGTATTTTTGTTGTCACTTTTCGGTTGTTTTGACTTACATTGTGGACATTTCCACAACTGTTTATTTTCAGTAGTCATCAAATAAAATCTTTTTTCAGATACATTGACGCAAAGCAAATCATATTTTTCAGTACACATCGTGCAAGCCAAAAACCTCCTATCTTGTATCACCTCTAAGCAAGCTGAGCATTTGTTTGCCATCTCTCGTATTTATTAAACACTAGTTCAAAAAAGCAATGGTTCAAAAAAGCAATAGCAATGCGCTATAAAGCAAGCAGTGGTGCTATAGTAGCACGCGGAAATGTAGTTTCGATTTGATAACAAGTTCCTAGGAAGCGCACTAGATGGCGTTGCAATCCAAATTGGGACAGTGAGTAGGTAATTGATAGGGCAATTTATTAGGAATTGCACACTTTAAATCACTATTAATTTGATCACTATTTAGAGATTTAAGGTTCATTTATTATTTTAATGTTCACAGACACTTTGGATGGTTTATTTACTTATTATTTTACTTGATTTCACTGTGAAAAAGAAATGACTTGCAGAAAAGATGTTATGTGTTATTTCACTATTTATATTGTTCTATTTACATAGATAACACTTTCACTTATGTTTTACAACAAATACAATATTTTTATCCACTCAAAACTAACATTAATCTATTTACTAATAAAATTTTAATAAAAATAGTAGGAACTGATGTTTACGCGACTAAGTTTGACAGCTATCCCCAAGTGTGTATAAGTGTCATTACACTGCGTAAAACTGGTGATCGTGTGCTGCAGCTGGTGTCGCTCCTCAAGGTATGATGATCTTAAGAAAACAATAATAACGCGGGATATGCCGCGAGCGAAAAGCTAGTTCTCTATAAAATCCATCCAAAAAAAATCAGCTGTTCCATACAAATGTTCAACATTCACTGAACCTAGATGTGTGGAACAGCAGATTTTTTCTTGCGATTTCAAAGTTGGACAAACACACAAATTTTTTTTTATAACTAAAATATAACCTTGTATAAACATACAATTAGGTAGAATTAACTTTAGTTCGGTAAATAAAGTACATCAGAGAAAGATTAATTCGGTAAAGAAGGAGATCCGCTTACCTATGGCACGCGCGAAACTGTCACCTGTGCCAATTCCGCAATTTTTTCTCAGTTCCGTTTCGGTATAATTATCAAGAAAGGCAATATCTCGTGTTGATAAAAGCATTGTGCTCAAGTACATATATGAGTAGAAATGTTGAAATTAAAAAATAATATCAGGTTTTACTAATCTTAGACAACGTTAGTATATTCTTTGTTTTCAACCATGAAAAATAGCAGCTCTGCGATGGATTTTAACGGACATACAAAAAGTGTATATAAAACAGCTTAAGATCATCATACCAGCCACAATATACCCACTGCTGGGCATGGAAAAGAAAGGATTTGGGTCATCTTCCGCCACGCTAGGCCAGTGCGGGTTGATGGGGAGCGCCGCCGGTGTCTGCGTTAAGTGGCAAATTACGCCTGGAACGGGTTAGGTTGAGTCCCATAGGATATAATACATTTAATGTCGATAAATTGTATATCAACCAAAATCATGGCAGTGAAGTCGCGAGTAAATTTAAAGGCATAAATAAGTATATTCCAAAAAGAATTTCTGCAATTCATAAAAGGCATGTCTCAAGACACGTACCACATAAATACGGAAAAGCACACCATAACCAAAGAGTTTGTCTTACACTGTTGGTTAATAAAGAAAAGGAATACACGAAACAACAAAGTTCAGGACGCTAAGACCAGCCGGCGCAGGGTGAAATGTGGTGGAGAGCCATCGGGAATACCAAGTACCTCGCGTGTAATGGCTGGCGTCACGTCCGGCCACAGCCACAGCGTACAATATGCAAGTCCAATGTTAACCCTACACTGTAGTTCCGACTTAAGAATTTACTAATGAGATTAAAATATTTTTATTGTTACATTTTTAGTGATTTGATAATGTAGTGAAATAATACTGTCCGAAACAATCCTTTCAAATACAAGTTAATTTTTGTAATAAATATTTCTGGATAGAATTATCAGTTCAGATCTTTCAAAATTCAGGTCAGAATCTTATGATTTTTTTTGAGATGGGACCAACTTAAGGGTATACATTTTCCAGTTGAAAATAATCATCACATTCGGACGAAATAGATGTGTGTAGTGAAAAATATAAAATACATATCAACTTAGAAGCTCCTCCTTTTTTTACTGTTATAAAGGTCAATCAATAAATATGCTTCTTATGAATTCTGTAAACCGTAATAATGACGTCTGTGAATACATTAATGACTCAGAAAATTTGAAAGCAGGCAAAGAATATTTTTATAGAGGAGGAACATTTTTAGTGAAATTGTATATAAAATATTGATAAAATATTAGTCCAATTTTATAATAGTCCAATTTTCACAAAATACTTAACGATTTCTAAATTAGACGTTGAATTCGTAGTTATTAACAGTGAATAAAGTCTTTTTTGGTTTTACGGTCAAATCCTAGGATTTACCAACATGAGTAGGTAAAAGTCGAAATTTCTTAATAATTGTAATTTTTTCAGGCCAATAGAGATTGGTAAATGCTAGGTTTCACCAAAGACGGTTGGTAAATGTTAGTTTTGGGAATTTCTTAACATAATTTCTTAACTGTGTGTGGTCACAATATCTAACCTTTTTTTTTAAGAGGGGAAATCCTTCTTACGGATTCGACAAGGAGCCGACTGACGAGGCCACCCTAAGGATATGCCGGACTCGGGTAGAAGACCCCATACTCGGCTAAAACCTCTCCGGATACTTCTACCTCCGTAGAGACACAAGCGGGATCGGCGTTAGCCATTCCCCGATTGCCACAATATCTAACTTAACCTAACCTACAGTTTTCAGTTTGATCCTATAAGTTTTTTCGATACCTAACAATTCACAATTCAGACCCGGGCGAGAAAAAATGGCAACGAGGTGGATTTTAGTTAATTATTGATTTTTGCGAGCGGAGCATGAAAGATGCAGTATGTGGTCACAATATCTAACCTAACCTTACCTACAGTTTTCAGCTTTGTCTTATGTATGATTACCATATTTTTAAGATTTACCGCGTCTTGGTGGTAAGTTCTAAGATTTACCGAGTATATGATGGTAAAAGTCCGAAATGGACAATGATCTTACAACAGTTCGGACTTTACCAGTAACAGTTGTTAATCTTAAGTTTTACCGGTAAATCCTGAGTTTTACCGGTAAATCTTAAGATTTACCGTAGTTCGGGCTTTAACAGTAACATACACCAAATCGAACATGCCATAGCTCCACTTCAGCAGCGAATTTATACCAAATTCAGCAAGTTTTGATAAAACACAGCTTACATCTTTCCATTTGACTCTTAATCGGTTAACAGTAATAATTTTTAAAAGACTTTTTTATTGAAATTTACAGCTACGTGTACCTATTATGTACTGTCGAGAACAAATCAAGCTTATACACACTACGAATACTGCTAAAACTACGACGAGTGAGTGAGTGAATGAGCAGTCCAAAAGTGAATCTGACGCGTTGGTAGGTGTGTACTTGCGTATATTTAAACAGCTAATGCAGCGGCCACATTATTTGCACTGTCGGTCGCGACATAGTTCTTCAAGCAATTCATTATGCTTAACACGATTATAAGGCCGGAGCAATACTTGGTATATGTCAAAGGCTTATCGCGACAGCGAGACACGCATGCTTACTGTACTCAAATCGCGTGTGACAACAATGCTATGCAAAGGAATTAAATTAAAACTTTCTGTCATATTTCATTAACGTAACTTAAAATAACAAGTTTAAAATAATGACCATTTAAATGAAGTTATAACTAAATCACACACAGCTGCTAAAAATATTTCAAGAAACCCGCTGCCAATCTATATACATAGTTATTATATGAATAAAAGGGGAAGTTCCCATCTATAGACGTACGCACAGCCGTAACCGCTAATGGTAGAGACGTGAAATTTAGACAGTTGTTTTAATTCAAAATGCGGAAGCACACTACGAAGGGATTTAAAAAAATGTAATCCTGGAGGGATGAAATAGGGGTTGCAAGTTTGTATAGAAAAATCTTTAAATTAGCAACGATTTTGATAACGCTTGAGATTCATGCTCTTAAAAATATTTTAATTGAACACGTGTTTCATGGTTTATTAGAATTCACTCCCTTAGGGTGCTAAATAGGGGTTGAAAGTTTCTATGGAAAATATTTAAAATCTGCTCTAATTTCTATGAAATTTATTATCCGAGCTCCTAAACATAAATAACAATCTTCTATAAAATAGGCTACAAAAATATTTTTCCTACGGGAAAATATAAAATTCCCACGGGAAAACAATAATAACGCGGGCGAAGCCGCGAGCGGAAAGCTAGTAACAAATAAATTGGTAATAAAATAAGTGGTGCACGCTCTACACATACTTCAGTGAGCGCCTTATCGCCGCCCAAACAGTGCGTTAGTAAAATTAGCGAGTACATAATGGCGCGCTCGGTCGCCGGCAATTAGTTTTTACTGGCGGTAATTAGGGAGGGCCGATTGCGCACCACTCGCTGCTAGCGGCCTGTATAGACTATACGATCTCTTAGACAAACCTTGGAAAAAATGGATTTACCAATTTATTTTAAATCTACATTTTTTTTGTGCGTGCATTTAGTGTAATTTACAGGATAGAGTATAAAACATGCAAGAACATTGAAAAAATACCATTTTCAATTGATCTCAAATATTTTTTGGGGAACTTGATCAATAACAGGATATAGGACTTAATAAAAATAAGGAAAATTTTAATGTAGTTCATGATTCTTCGCTACAATATAATAATAATGAATAATTAAATAACACATCTGTACAAGTGAAAATTATAATTAGTGTTATTCTCGTTTAATGCCATTATTAAAGGTTTATTTATTTATTTAATATTTATCATAAAACATAAAATAGATGTACAAAATGCAATCAAAATCAATAAAAATGTGGGGCAAGTTGTAAACGATGTAACAGTCAAAGAAAAAAGACAGAATTAATAGAAGCAAACACATAGGAATAACCATTCCTATCCGGCTCCAAATTTCGGTGGATAGATAACAAAATATAGATAACGACTACTTTCCAAGAAAGTCTAAAAACCCTTTTAAAGGCTTGATATCGATACAGCGAATACCTAAACATTACAACATCACAACAGCTCATATATTTCCCCACCGAGGAGCTCGAGCTTACCCAAGTTAGGGTGCTTAGCCCTTAGTCAACGGCGCTGGCCCAGTGCGGATTGATCGACTTCACATACACCTTTGAATTTCTTAACAGATGTATGCAGGTTGCCTCGCGATGTTTTCCTTCACTGTAGGAACGTCGTACAAATGTACATATGAAATTCCAAAAACACGTTGGTATATGGCAGGATCGAACCCCCCGAGAGCCGGTGCGAGCCGCCGTCGAGTGCGCACGCGTTCACGTGAGCTTCGCGTGATCGTGTTGTTGTTATTGTCGTTCGGTCAGTGTGCGATCTCATATTTGGCTGTTGTTTGTTTACACAACATATCCGTTATTCGGGTCAGATTGTTATAATCACGAAAGTGACGCTGTTAAAGTGGTTGTAGCTTTGTTGTTGCGACTTGCAAATAAAAACCTGTGGCGTATCTGATTGACATCGACGCTGTCGTTTGTCATCCGATATTGCGCCACTCCGGCGGTGCGGCGTCGAGATCCCTAAGCTGTGCGGTGCGGGAGCACAGCACGAAGACTGGATCGTCGAGGAGTACCAAATTAAAGACAAGATAAGTGCGTGATAATCATAAGTTAGGAATAAGACATTGACTTTATTAGTGATAAGTTAAGAACTATAAGTACCTAGTAGTTAAACGTTTATATTAAGTTTGTTGTATATTATTATTATTTTGTTATATATAAACGTGTCGTGTTTGACCGATTGGTGTTGTATTGTGTTCCGTTGGGTGGAAGACAGATTTAATTCTGCTCTCTCCAACGGAGTCTGTGGTGGGCAGGGCCCACAACTGGAGCATGTCCGAATCGGACAATATGTCCGAAACGGATGGTGCTGATGAAGGGGGGGCTGCTAAAGCCTCCAAATTTTTTAAAGTGCCCGCGGAGCCAGTAAGGGAAACGAGCCGCTGGTCGGTCAACGGCGGCGCGGCAAAAGCTCGTCGTGGGGAGGTATCCCCAGTTTTGCCGCTGGCGAGTGCCGGGGGGGTAGTGCTCCGTCGGAGCTCACGTGTGCGTGTAAGCACGGCTAGTCCCGCTTACAGAGAAATGGCTAGTGGGATGGAACCAGCGCCGAGGAAGAGGTCGGTTCAGGGTCGTTTTTTTCAGGATCCGCTTGTTACAGACCTGGAAACTAATGTAGAAGAAGCTACGGCGCCATATGCCCCTAAGGTCCCCCGGACTAGAAGGGGTAGAGGAGGACTGACGCACGGTATTGGGCTGTCGCAGGCGAGGCGGGAACTCGACCAGCTGGAGGCCGACACCGACTCCGAGGAGTCTGGAAAGGAGTCGGAGGCTACAGATGCCCCCGTTAATAGGGGTAAAGGCAAGGGGAAGAATTCCCCCGAGCCCTCTGCCGAGCTCTTGTGTAGCAAGGCCGAGGAGAGCGCAAAGGCGCTAGTGGGAGTGGCACGCAAGTCCCGTAACTTGAAGGGGACTTGCGTGAAAGAGATAAAAGACGCCTCGGAATCTCTCCTCGAGATTGTCCGCACTCTGGCGTCCAGGAAGACCTCGGAGGAGGTGCGTCGGCTTCAAGCCGACAATAAGCGCCTACGAGGTCAGCTGGACGCCATAGAAGGTGAAATGAAGGCCCTCCGGCGGGACTTTTCGGAGAGGAAGGCGCAACGCCCGAGAGGCCGTGGGTCGTGGCGGCCCCTGAGATTTTAGAGAACGCTGAGTCGGAGGCTGTCGTCTCCGATGACGCAATAGAAGAGGAACTGCCAGAGGTGGAGCTACCGATAGCCCAAGCGCCGAACACCGCCACCGCTGAAGGGATCTCCAAGAGAGAATTCTTGGAGTCTATTGAGTTCCTTCAGCGGGAGCTATTAGCCCAAGTAGGCACAATGGTTTCGGCCCGACTGGAGGGTCTAGAGGTAGATGGGCGCCTGATGCCGGCTCAGGTCCGAAGGCCACCACTGGCGTCGGACCGTCTGGCGCAGCCACAGCCTCAGCAGCAGCAGCCAACAAAGGCTGCAACGGCCAACACCACTCTTGCCCCGCCGGCCAATATGCCAAAAGAGGCAAGAGTGGTCAGAAAGAAGGCTGCGCCTTCTACGTCCACGGCGGCTCCCTCCTCATCGGGGGCCACGGCACCCGTCGAGGCTACCTGGACCGTAGTTAGGCGGAACCGCAAAAAAATGGCGGTAGATGGGGTGGTGCCTAAGAAGGCCGGAGCTGCTGGGGCTACCATGGCGCAAAAGGCGCCTAAACTGCCAAAGGCGCCACGTTCCCTTGCAGTGGTGGTGGCCCTTAAACCGGAGGCGGTGGCAAAGGGCCTCACCTACGGTGAAGCCATTGCTAAGGTCAAAGCCTCAGTGAGCCTGGGCGCCCTGGGGATTGGGCCTGCCAAGTTCCGGACGGGGATAACAGGGGCTCGTATAATCGAGCTCCCGAAAGAGACATCCCCGTCTCAGGCGGACACGCTGGCCGCCAAATTAGGGGAAGCCCTGGGGGACACGGCCAAAGTTACGCGTCCCGTCAAGACGGCGGACATCCGGGTAGTCGGCATCGACGACTCGGTGTCCGCAGAGGAGCTAGGCCAAATTTTGGCCCGGGTCGCTGAATGCCCAGCCCACCACATTAAGGTGGGCAGGGTACACACGGGGGTGAGGGGTGTCGGGGCGGCCTTCGCCTCTGTGCCCGTGGAGGCGGCAAAACGCCTCGCTAACGCCGGGCGCATCGAGGTTGGGTGGAGCTCTGCCTCCATCCAACTTCTGGAACAGAAACCCATGCGGTGTTTTCGCTGTATGGGCATGGGCCACCCCATACAGCGGTGCCCCTCCGCCAAGGATCGCAGTGGACTCTGTTTCCGCTGCGGGTCTGAAGGGCACAAGGCGATGGACTGCATAGAGGCGCTAAACTGCGCAGTCTGTGCGGACGCAAAGCGGCCAGCCAGCCACCGCATGGGGGGCATTAATTGCAACCCCCCGCCGGTCAGGGGCCGTTTGGCCCCGGTAAGGATGACCGTAGCCCCTCAGAGCCCGGCACAACTGGCACCACCGCAAGCATCGGCCGCCGCCGCGGTCCAGGAGGAGCAAATGGAGACCACCAATGTTTAGTGGTCCCGTAAAGCTCCTCCAGGCAAATGTGAACCACTGCGCCGCGGCATAGGACCTCTTGTGTCAGACCGCGGCGGAGTGGGGTGTGGATTTGGCGACTGTGGCGGAGCCGTATTACGTTCCGCCGCAGTCGCCAAATTGGTTGGTGGCGGCGGATGGTTCCGCTGCTATAATGCGGGCGGCGCGTGGTACAGCCCCCTCTCTCATTTTAAGAGAAAGGGGTACTGGCTATGTAGCCGCCATGTGGGGGGGAATGTTGGTCGTGTCGACCTACTTCTCCCCCAATCGCAGCCGGGCGGACTTCGCGGTCTACCTGGCTGCGTTAGAAGGGGTCGTCCGGAGGACGGCCCCGGTGCCGGTGCTGATCGCGGGGGACCTCAACGCGTGGTCTACTGCGTGGGGGTCCTCCAGAACCAGTCGGAGGGGTGGAGATTTGGAGTCCTGGGTTCTATCCCTGGGGCTCCAGATCTTGAATAGGGGCGCCACCCCTACCTGCGTCCGGGTGCAAGGCACGTCCATAGTGGACGTGTCCTTCGCCACCCCCTCACTCGCCCGTCGAATCAACGACTGGCGAGTCGAGGAAGAAGTGGAGACCCTGTCGGACCATTTATATGTCCGATATGAGGTCTCCACGACATCCCATGGGGTCCCGAACCGCAGGGGCTCGGCGGTAAGCGCCTTTCCAAAATGGGCGCTCACTAAGCTCCGCCCGGATGTGGCGGAGGAGGCGGCGATGGTGCGGGCATGGGCAGAAGTGCTGCCCCACCTTGCCGGGGATGTCGACGGCATGGCGGATCTCTTCGCGGACGACATGAAAGTCGTCTGCCAAGCCGCCATGCCGAGGGCGCAGGCTTGCCCCGAAAGGGGACAGGTGTACTGGTGGTCGCAGGAGATTGCGGACCTGCGTACCACCAGCATGAGGGCTCGGCGCGCTTACGTGCGGTGTCGCAGGCGCGCCACAACTACACCCGATGAAGAAGTTGAGCTCCGTCGGGTGTATGCGGCAGCCAAGAAGGCCATGCGTAACGAAATCTGCAGGGCTAAGGAGGAGTCCAGGGAGCAGTTCTTACGGCTCCTGGACGATGATCCGTGGGGGCGTCCGTATCGGATGGTGAGGGGAAAGTTCAAAGCTTGCGCTCCCCCCACCTCCGCTATGGACAGAGGGCTGTTGGACCGGGTGCTGAATGCTCTGTTCCCTAATCCTGGTCCGTTTCAGCCCCCCAGAATGGACCCCCCGGACACTCCTCCGGAGGAAGTGGCTGTCGCAATCCCTTACGTGTCGAACGTGGAATTCGACACGGTGAGGGAACGGTTCCGGCGAAAGAAGAAGGTGCCGGGACCGGACGGTGTCCCATCCAGGGTTCTGGTCCTCGCCCTGAGACACCTCGAGGAGCGGTTCCGGGCGGCGCTGGACCTGAGTATCGCCTCGGGCCGCTTCCCCAGTCGGTGGAAAGTGGGCAGGCTCTGCTTGTTAAGGAAGGAGAGCCGCCCCGCTGATTCCCCGACTGGGTATCGGCCGGTGGTGCTGCTCGATGAGGCTGGGAAGTTCCTAGAGAAAATTCTGGCTTCCCGAATCATCGAGCACCTGGAGGACCGGGGGCCGGACTTGGCTGCCAACCAGTTCGGTTTCCGCACCGGCCGGTCCACGGTGGACGCGGTGGCCCTCCTCAAGAGGTGGACTGAGGAGGCCACGGCTCGTGGGGAGGCTGTAGTTGCGGTGTCGCTGGACATCCGCAACGCCTTTAACAGCCTGCCTCATGAGTGCATAAAGGAGGCACTCCGCTTCCACCGGGTGCCTCCGTACCTCCGCACCCTTGTGGAGGACTACCTGGACGGTAGGACAATCCTCTATGAGGGGCCGGATGGTAGCGTCCATTCGTGGGCAATGGCGGCGGGTGTGCCCCAGGGTTCCGTACTAGGTCCTCTACTATGGAACCTGGGGTACAACTGGGTCCTACGAGGCAACCTCCTTCCACGAATGGAGGTCGTCTGCTTCGCCGACGACACACTTGTGGCGGCGAAAGCAAATACGGGGGAGGAGGCGGCCCACCTTGCGTCGGTCGGCGCTTCACTCGTCGTTCGACGCATCCGCCTCCTAGGCCTGGACGTGGCCCTCGACAAAACGAGGGCCATGATGTTCCACGCCTCCCGTCGCAGGATCCCACCGGGGCTCCGTGTCCGAGTGGAGGGGGTCCGCATACCGGTCGAGGCACACTTTAAGTACCTCGGCTTGGTTTTGGATCCCCGATGGAACTTCGAGGAGCATTTCAAGCTCCTCATTCCACGGCTGTGTGCCGCCGCAGCCGCACTCGGACGGGTCCTCCCTAACGTGGGAGGGCCAGGATCGGCGTGCCGTCGACTGTACCACGGGGTAATACGGTCAATGGCACTCTACGGAGCCCCGGTATGGGCAGAGTGCCTCTCCCCCCGAACGGTGGCCCTCTTGCGACGTCCGCAGAGGGTCATAGCAACCCGGGCCGTGCGAGCTTATCGCACGGTCAGCCACGGCGCGGCCTGCGTACTTGCGGGCCAAACGCCGTGGGATGTCGATGCACGCGTCCAGTCGGAGGTGTATCGGCATCGGGTTGCCGTCCGAGAACGGGGGGGACGATCTGCCCCACAGGAGGTGGAGGTGGTTCGTACTCAGGCGCAGAGGGAGGCTCTGCGCCGGTGGGGTGAGGCACTCGTCTTCCCAGCTGCCGGCCACCGGACGATCGAGGCGATCCGTCCGGTGTTGGAGGAGTGGGTTGGGCGCCGGCAGGGCAGCCTCTCATTCCGCATGGTGCAGGTACTGACCGGACATGGTTGTTTCGGTCACTACCTGCACCGAGTTGCACGTCGGGAGGAAACGCCGCAGTGTCACCACTGCGACGCTCCCGACGACACTGCCGAGCACACCCTGTTGGTGTGCCCGGCTTGGCGACGCCAGCGCAGCGAATTAAACGCTGCGCTAGGAGGCGGAGACCTTTCGCTGCCGAGCATGGTCGTGGCCATGCTCCGCAGCGAAGCGGAATGGGGGGCTGTCGCCTCCTTCTGCGAAGATGTCGTCACGCAGAAGGAGGCTGCGGAGAGGGAGCGGGAGGTAGATCCTCAGGCCGCTCCCATCCGCCGCAGATGGATAGGCAGGAGAAGGCGGGCATTCGCTCAAGCAATGCCTGTCCGATGACCCTGCCGTGTGGCCTGCGTGCACGGTTGGCCCCGTGCACGTCGCCGTAAGGCCCTCCGTCTGGGGATTGCCCTGGTGTTCTCGGGCAATCCCCCCTTGGCGAGAGCCCGACCGGGTGTCGGGCTTGCCCGGGCGCGTGGGTAGTGGAGTCGCAGTGTGGACCTTACCTAGCGCGCCCATTAGGGCAGGTAGAACACCGAGGGGTTTTAGTGGGTAGGCCTGGCACTCTGCCGGGTGAGCCCCACACACGCTCGCCGTCTAGCCAACGGTGGGTACGGTGCGGTTGCGCATTTCCCCGCGAAGAAAAAAAAAAAAAAGGATCGAACCCCGGACCTCCGAATTAGAAGGCCAGTGCCGAATCTACAGTGCCACCAACGATCTTTAAAGATCACGAAAATATTTGAACCTATTCAAAATATAAATAAACACACGTTTTAAGATTGTTGACATTTATATTGAAAACTTTTTAATCCTCAATCAACAACGTACAGTAAGCTGTCAAGCTATACTGTTTGACCTTTGGACCGTTCTTATGTCGCTCGTTATAGTGGTGTTTTTTGTAGTGTAAATGTAAAGCTTAAATGGGAGCTTACTGTACAATAATGCAAGTAGTATTATAAATTCTTGTGGTCCTTAAGATTTTAATTCCTTTTGATCTAGTTAAATTAATTTTGAAGATAATGCCGTTGTGATCCGAGCTGGTAAGGCCCTCATCCACTCTCCAGTCGTCCACCAGGTCCAGAATGTCAGTCGAACAGGCTGTGATGTCGACGAAGCTGCAGTATCGCTTACCACCGCGAATCGTGTCGAAGGTCGGAACCTCCCCTGTATTGAGTATGTGCAGGTCGAGTTCTCCAAGAGCTCCGGCCATATCGTCACCCCTGTGATCAATTTTAGCGCTGCCCCACCACGTGCTCTTAGCATTTGCGTCGCCCCCAATAATGAGCCCCTCCGCGCCCAGCTCCCTCTCCACCTTCCGCAAATGTTCGAGGTAAGGTGCAATGGGTTTATCTGGTTCGAAATAGAATGAGACTAGAGTGATCTTCCAAGCCTTAGTCTGGATCCTTACCACCACGATGTTATTGGTTGTGAGTTTCGTAAACTGCGTTACGTTAAGGCCTTGATCGAAAACGGCGATCGCGGCTTTGACAGTTCCGTCGCCGGGGCTGGTGTTCTGGAAGATCCTCACCCCTCGGTGACCTCTCATCGCCCTTTCGGCGCCGACATAGGGTTCCTGCAAGAGCGCCACAGCAATCTTTCTCTCTGTCGCCTCGATAAAGAGCTCAATAGTGGCAAGCTTCTTGCGCTGGATGTTCGCCTGAGCAATTAGGTATGGGGGATTATAGCCCGGGGCCACCTCAGCAATACGCTACCGAAGATCTAGCCAGCGTGTCCCAGCGTTTGCGCACCGGGCACGCATGGCTGAAGGCGTTATGATCGATCTGTTCGTATTTTGCTGAGGAGCAGTTCTTACACGAGGCGCTCACTCCAGCAAGGAAGTCAGCGCAGTCGTTCCGGAGATGCGGTCCCCCACAGTGGCTGCAGAGGTCGGTGGTTTCAGTGCAAAGGCGTTTCCCGTGGCCGTAGCCCAGGCACCTCGTGCATTGCACCAACGGGGACTGATCCTCGACCCGGATTTGCTGCAGATCCACGTGCAGAGAACCACACTCGATGGCTCTCCTCCATATAGTAGGTGAGGTGCTGATGATCACATGGTTGGTATGTGGGTTTCTGGCTCTCTTTCTGAATTTGATTTGCAGGCGATCATCCGCGTCGCAGAGTTCGCGGAACAGGCCTTTGTTTTGGTTCCTGAGTGCTTTTAAAACATCTTCGTCGGTGTTCAGCAACAAGACGTCCTTTAGGATTAGAAGAGGGTCCTTGTTCTTCACTTCTTCAACGACGAGCCGATCTCCCGCACTTTCAATTCTCGCCCTGATTTTGGCCCTTTCCTCCTTAGAACTACACCCCATTATGATCTTTCTATCCCTCGCTTTTCTTATCTTCTCCACTTTCACCCACCCTTCTTTAGCGTTCACGGCTTCCCTGACCTTCCTGAGTACCTCCTCCCCAGTCTCCTGATCGTCCTTCGATGAAATTACCATCGAGTGCAGCGCGGGTCTAGGTGGCTAATACTAAGAAGGCAAACTGGTCTCAATTTCGTGAGAAACTGAGATTAGCTATGCAGAACAAAAACATTAACAAACAAACAATAGAGACAATAAATGATAAAACAAAATTAGAAAGCATCGTAAATGACTACGTTGGAATTATCACACAAACCTGTTCGGGAACCATACCTTTAAAAAATACAAAAGAAATACTTACTTTGCCGTGGTGGTCCGAGAGTCTGGCGAAGCTGAAGAAGGAGTACGTCATCAGAAAAAGGAGAGTCCAAAACGCTGCACCTGTCCGTAGATCGAGGGTTGTTGAGGAATACCTGAAATATAAAGAAGAGTATGAGAAGGAGGTTAAAAAAGCGCAGGTTGAGAGTTGGAGGGAGTTCTGTGGGAAGCAGGATCGTGAAGGTGTGTGGGAGGGGATCTACCGGGTCATAACGAGGACATCGCGGAGGGAGGAGGAGCGACTGCTGGAGGAGGACGGGAAGGCTCTGGACGCAAAGGAGTCCGTTTGGCTGTTGGCGAAAACATTTTATCCGGAAGATGGATTGATAGGAGAAAAGGAAGATCATCGTCGAATTAGAGACTTAGCAGCGAGAGTGAATGCCGGTGAACAAGCTGAACCCTGCGATCCGCCATTCACGCTCACAGAACTCGGCATGGCGATCCGGTCCTTTAATCCCAAAAAAGCTCCCGGTGAAGATGGTCTCACAGCCGATATTTGTAGTAAAGCTATTGAATGTGATCCGCAGGTCTTCTTGGCGTTGTTAAACAGCTGTCTGGTGCACCATCTATTCCCAAGGGTATGGAAGAGGGCCACAGTGGTTATCTTAAAAAAGCCGGGCAGAGAAAATTACAGTGTCCCTAAAGCGTATCGGCCGATTGGGCTTTTGCCGATACTGGGGAAGATTTATGAAAAGATGCTGGTGGCTCGCCTTAAATTCCACCTATTGCCTGGCATGAGTACCCGCCAATACGGTTTCATGCCTCAAAGGAGCACCGAAGACTCCCTCTATACCCTGATGCGCCAAATACATGAAAGATTAGATCAGAAACTGATTGTCACGATGGTATCGCTGGATATAGAGGGAGCCTTCGACAGTGCCTGGTGGCCGGCCATAAGAGTCAGGTTGGCGGAAGAAAAGTGTCCAGTCAACATAAGGCGAGTCTTCGACAGCTACTTGATGGAGCGCAGCGTAACTGTTCGCTATTGTGGGGAGGAGATCACGGTCTCCACAAACAGGGGATGCGTCCAGGGTTCCATCGCGGGTCCAATTCTTTGGAATCTATTGCTGGATCCCCTTCTAAAGAGCCTGGAAGGTAGAGGTGATTACTGCCAAGCTTTTGCGGACGATGTGGTCCTCATATTCTCCGGAAAAACGGCGTCGGAGATCGAAAGGCGGGCCAACGCCACCCTCGCACATGTTTTGGAGTGGGGTGTCAAAAACAAGCTGAAGTTTTCTCCTGGCAAGACCAATGCAATGGTCATAACCAGGAAGCTGAAGTTTGACACACCACGCTTGAACATGGGAGGGGTTGACGTTGCACTATCTGACGAAATCAAAATGCTGGGGCTCACCATTGATAAAGGGCTGACGTTTAACACCCACGTAATTAACGTCTGCAAAAAGGCTATTGCCATTAGCAAGCAGCTGACACGCTCAGCCCGAGTCAGCTGGGGCCTCCATCCCGAGGTTGTGAGGACCATATACGTCGCGACAGTTGAGCCGGTTATAATGTATGCCGCCGCCGCCTGGGCTCCAGCCGTCTCCAAACTGGGAGTGATAAAACACTTGAGCGCTGTACAAAGGAGCCTCGCCCAAAAAATATGTAAGGCCTACCGTACGGTATCCCTAAACTCTGCGCTAGTTCTGGCTGGGATACTCCCATTAGACCTCCGGATCCGTGAGGCAGCATCACTTTACGAGGCCAAGAGGGGGATACCCCAGCCGGAGCTGGCAGACAGAGAGATAGAGTGCATGGCTTCAGCGATTGAAGTTCCTCACCCAGCTAACTATACGTGCCTTGAGTTCAAAATCCTGGTAGACCAAGAACAGCTTGACGCAAACAGCGATTATGCTGTACGTATTTTTACTGATGGCAGCAAGATTGAGGACAAGGTCGGTGCTGCGCTATCCCTGTGGAATAGCCACGCCGAAACGAAAGCTATCAAACTTTGCTTGCCATCCTATTGCACCGTTTACCAGGCTGAACTCTTGGCTGTATGTAAAGCAACTGAGGAGATACTCCGGCGGAAGGAGAAATCCTTCGGAGTGTACAGCGACTCCATGTCCGCCCTCCAGACGATCACCGGTCTGAACTGCCTCCACCCGTTAGCCGTTAAAACCAGGGGAAACCTGAGATCTGCATCCCGCCAAGGCAAAACTGTCGTCTTGCATTGGATTAAGGCTCACGCGGGACTGGCTGGCAACGAGAGGGCGGATGAACTGGCAAAAGAGGCGGCTCTTAACACCAAGAGGAAGCCCAAGTATGATCTGTGTCCGGTCTCATTCGTCAAGCGATGTATCCGTATGCGCTCGCTTGACGAATGGAACCAGAGATACAGGTCAAGTGACACTGGAGCAGTTACTAAAGCTTTCTTTCCCGACGCGACGGCGGCATACAGTGTGATTCGAAAGATCGAGCTGGACGGCGTAATCACCCAGGTCTTGACGGGTCACGGCGGGTTCTCTGGGTACCTGTATCGCTTCAAGTGCAAGGAGAACCCGTCGTGCCTCTGCGACCCAGATGTCGAAGAGACCGTGCTCCACCTCATCACTGAGTGTCCCGTTTTTAGCAGGCAGAGACACGACCTGGAAATGTGCATAAATGACAAAATCACACAAAGCCATATACCAGACATAATGACTCGCAAAAATAGAGACAGGTTTCTCACATATTGCAAAGGCATAGCAATTAATATAATAAAAAGAAATAAAACTTGAAGCGTCACCAAAAAAAAAAAAAAAAAAGAAAACGAAGATATGAAAAGATAAATGAATAAATAATGCCTTAAAAACGGCTCCGATTACGTCGGAGGTAGAATTGTACAAAAAAAAAAAAAAAAAAAAAAAAAAAAATGCAAGTAGATAAACATTCCCAACAAAGAAAGTCGTGATTTCAAAGAGATTCTTTAAAATCACGACTTTCTTTGTTGGGTTTCTTTTAAACTGTTAGTGGTGGTTTTTGTAGTGTAAATGTAAAGCTTAAATGGGAGCTTTATCATCACAGCTCATATATGTCCCCACCGACGGGCTCGAGCCTACCCTATGTTAGGGTGATTAGGCCTTAGTCAACTTGGGAGCTTACTGTACAATAATGCATGTACATAAATATTCTCAACAAAGAAAGTCGTGATTTCAAAGAGATTCTTTAAAATTACGACTTTCTTTGTTGGGAATGTTTATCTACTTGCATTATTGTACAGTAAGCTCCCATTTAAGCTTTACATTTACACTACAAAAACCACCACTAACAGTTTAAAAGAAACTGTCTTTCCTAAACATTGTCAACTCTACAATTCCGATACGGAAGTACCAAAAAATAAAAGTTGCCGTCATCGCCACATGCGAATTGGAATTAGCAAGAACTCCGTATATTGGAAAGGAAGCTAAATTCACATTGAAAATTCGGTGTTATTGTTTTGGCTTTGATTATTTTACGGCAGCTAAGTACTGGAGCGACCGACGTGTCATGCTGAGATTAATTTATAAAGCATAAGAAGCTAGACCCCGTCTTCTACAGGGAGTCTCACACAATCATATCCTTAGCCTCAAACGGTATAGATACTAATCCTTTTGTGCCTCATAAAAAGATAATATCAGTTGAACATACAAAGCTGTTAGAACTTTAAAACGTTTTGGACGCTTTGATTGCTGAGGCCATCGACTGTCTGACTCATGCGACTCGAGCGATGTTGTAACACCGTTTTTTCTTAAAATTTCATAAAACACTAATTTTGCAAAAACACTTTGGTTTCACTGTAGTTTTAACACAAATTTCACAACTAAAATCACAATTACATTAACTTTGTCAATTAATTTCACAATATCAATGTCAAGTGTCAACGTCAACGTCGTTTCACGTCACGTCAGTGACATTTGCAATTATCTTTGGTCATTATTCACTTTTTGCATAAACAAAATAAATCTCGCGTTTATCCTGGCCTTATTTACAAAGATAGTTTTTTTTCGCCCAAAATCCCGTGCTTCCATTTAGGTGGGTTGATTTTCTCAAAATTCGGAATTTGACATTTAGACCGTTTGTTTCGATCATTTCTATAGACATATTTTAATAAAATACACTTAAGCTTATAGAT
This sequence comes from Schoenobius gigantellus, assembly GCA_963935595.1. Taxonomy (NCBI): domain Eukaryota; kingdom Metazoa; phylum Arthropoda; class Insecta; order Lepidoptera; family Crambidae; genus Schoenobius; species Schoenobius gigantellus. The sequence goes on along the minus strand of OZ012553.1, from coordinate 20,717,699 downwards.
CATATCATTATAGTTTCGTCGAATAGAATTTGGGAAGCATTCACAGTTTGTTTATGGTTAATTTTTTCATTACGTTTCGTTTTTCAACCAAGCTTATAACTTGGGCTGGAAATACTTATAGCATATTGTAGAATTCCGATAGATCCGTACGTTGACTTGACACATCATGACACACATGCTATGAAATGAATTTGGTTTTAGGGAAGGTTCCGTCGCCAATACGACGCTTAACATTCGGTGAACGGACCTCGATTCTAGTATGCGCGTAGATGGAACGCGCCCATTTTTCACCTTAGTCTTTGAACGCGTCTATCGTCTATGTTATGATTTGTCTGTGAGACATCGACTGAAGAAATTTGTTATTGATTCGAAGATCATAAAGTGTTTAAATTAATTTCAGCGAAGAAAATCCATAGGTATTTCTCTCGTTTTCCGTGTGAATTTAATTTGAAAAGAATTTACAAAATTCAGTTCTTTTTGTTTTCAGCTTGAAGAGTAAAGCTAAGAAAAAAATACTATATTTACTCGCCGGCACGCGATTCATTAAATTAAATGGATTTATTGTATCAATAAGTGCAAAAAATTAATAAGGTATCTAATTAACTTATTATATTTCATGATTTAAAGCAGATTTTGTTAATTTTATTTTTATTTGTGGGTAAATTGATTATTAAATCAAACATGTTACATTTCCAAAATTCGCCTTTTCCATCCCCTATTTCATTAAAAAAACCTGATAGTAAGCGGCATCTTAGTGGGATTAAGGCATATATTGAGTAACACTTGCGAATTTCCTGTTAAATTCTAAATTTTTACAATATTAAGTTTCACATCCTTCTTTGGCAAATAACTCACAAATTAAGCTGTTTTCTTTTTATTAATAGCAGTAATTATACACAAAGTAGGTGCTCTCCCCTCCATATGTCCTTTTTATTAACTAACCAATAAGACAATTTGTCAATTTATTAAAAATTATGTTTTAGAATTCATTTGCTATGTTTATTACATGAAGTTCAAATGTATTGACTGGGATTCCTTCAGAACTCAGTGTTAGACCCACTGACCTCAAGATCATAGGCATATTTAATTATATTTTTAACATAACACTGTGCTATGAATCTCCAGGGCAGTTCCCGGAGGCCGTAGGGCTCCGCTGCAACTAACCTACCTAATAACCTAATATCAAGGAGGAATTCTGTGGAATTACACAAATAATATTAGAAACAGAGAATAAGTTAAGAAATTGGAATATTATATCTCTGACCCGTGATCGCAGAAACTTAGCATTGAAGGTATGACCCACTAACAACCGCTCCGGGGAAGGCTACTAATTTCTTTTAAAAAAAGGAAACCTATAACTATTTGTTCGTGTACTTTATTGCCCCTCATTTTGTAGTTTTGTACCCAATTTGTACCTGATTTTTACCTGCCGAGATTGATCAAACAAACCTGAACCATCCTGCCCTTGGCTTGTATTGATTAAATATTAAGTTAAGTGCTTTGCATTGAGGAATTGTGTTAACATGTGCATAAGTAAATTATAATTATGTACCTACAACAATAAAGCTTTTCATTTTGTATCGGACTAAAGGAATAAGTTTGTTTTTTTTCTTTAACTTTAAGATTCCCCTATATTTCTACAATTTAGCTAGAAAAAGCACGACAATGTTTTAGCAGTATTTTTAGCTTTTCTAGGTATATAGATTTTTTTTAGGTTTTCGTACCTTAAAAGAAAAAATACCGAGCGCGTGATCCATCTGTCTGTCTGCCCGTATCTCTGTCAAGGCCTGTTTCTTGGGAACGCGTAGTGATATCAATCTGAAACATACATTAAATATTCGGGTCTACGGTTTGTTTCAGATGTGAAAAAAATCTAACTTAAGTCAAAGAAATCAAAAGATATGACCGTTTATGTCGCACATTTTGCGATTTCCCATAGGAAGCAAAACCTATTCCGTCTTATTACAAAACATGGTCTATCTATACTTAGTCCTGGTTTAAGCCAGGAGTAAGTTCACGCTGTCTCTATCTATGTATATTAACACAAGTAAAGTGCATTAGGTTTAAAGCAAGATTAACTTTAGACCAGGTTTTGTAATTAGACCTATAAGGGTATTTGCTGTTGACCCAGAATCATAAAAATTGGTACGAATCAAGGTCTTATATTACGGTACGTGTTAAGGAAAAAATCAAAAAATTGTAATGTTTTTATATTGTTAAGAAAAAAATTCTTATTCGCTATCAACATCCAATTTAGACATACGTATTTAGGTACAAGGGGTCCCAAAGGGGTGCAAGGGGTCCCAAATACCACCTATCGGGACCCAAGCCAACCTCACCTGCACGCGGTGCACCCTGCTCTATAACGGACGAGGCTCTGGCGCTCCCCACCAACCCGCACTGGGCCAGCGTGGTGGGAGATGGCCCAAAACCCCCCATGAACCCAAACATTAAACAAAGGCCCCAAGTGCCCGGCGGTTCTGGAGGCCATGCCGGCGGTGACGGACGTCGGCGCGGTACTGGGACCTGGGGTGCAAAGAATCCCCGGGCGGCGGAGATCCCCCGTCAGACGACCTTGGCCCTGGCCACATATAACGCGCGCACACTGCGGACCGAGGAGAAGCTGCTGGAGCTCGAGAGGGAGTTGAGCAGGATTCGCTGGAGTATAGTGGGACTGTCCGAAGTCCGAAGAGAGGGTGAGGACACGATGGTTCTCAAATCCGGCAACCTGCTCTATTTCCGGGAGGGCGAAGACCTGTCCCAAGGTGGTGTCGGATTTATCGTCCACAAGTCTCTTGTGAACAACGTTGTACAGATCGGAAGTGTGTCGAATAGGGTGGCGTACCTTATACTCAGAATTACCAAACGGTATTCGCTGAAGGTCATACAGGTATACGCTCCGACCTCGAAACACTCCGACGAGGAAGTGGAAGCTATGTATGAGGACATTTCTCGGGCAATACATGCTTCCAAGACTCATTACACCGTTGTCATGGGAGACTTCAACGCAAAGCTAGGCAAGCGCGGCGATAGTGAGTTGAAAGTGGGGCAATTTGGAGCTGGAATCCGGAATTACCGTGGTCAAATGCTAGCCGATTACATGGAGAGAGAGGGACTCTATATGATGAACTCTTTCTTCAAAAAACGGCTGCATCGAAAATGGACCTGGAAAAGTCCGGATGGCGAGACAAAAAATGAGATTGACTTCATCATGTCGACTAAGACTCGCTTATTCAATGACGTCTCAGTGATCAATACGTTCAACACGGGAAGCGATCACCGAATGGTGAGAGGCGCATTGAATCTTAATGTAAAAGCTGAGAGGTATCGACTGATGAAGTCAACGCTCCGTCCTGGAGCCATCCAGATCCAAAACCCCGAGCGCTTTCAACTCGAATTACAGAATCGGTTCGCTTGCCTGGAGGATTGCACGGATGTGGACACATATAATGACAGGTTTGTGGAAACTGTCCTTACGGTGGGTTCGAAGTTTTTCAAACCCAGCCGTACCAAGCAAAGGAGCAAGATCTCAGAGCCGACAATTAAGCTGATGGAAGAAAGACGTGGGATGGGTCTGCAGTCCTCTGAAGATGCTCGTCGGCGACTCAACAAACAGATCTCGAAGTCTCTGACTCGCGACATACGCCGATTTAATACAGAACGTATTAAGGAAGCCATCGAGCGGAACAAGGGCTCCAAAGTGTTCGCAAGAGATCTGTCACTCGGTCAGAGTCTGCTGACGAAGCTGAAGACAGAGGATGGCAGAGTCGTCACGTCTCGACCTGAACTTATGGCTGAGATTGAACGCTTTTATGGACAGCTTTACACAACATCGCAGGCACCTGTCATTCAGGCTACAGACCCTAGAGCCAAATTGATCCGGCATTACACCGAAGACATCCCGGACGTCAGCCTGTACGAGATTAGTGTGGCTCTCAAACAGCTAAAAAACAACAAGGCACCGGGTGATGATGGAGTTACAGCTGAGCTTTTGAAAGCGGGCGGACTACCAGTCCGGAAAGCGCTGCAGAGGCTATTTAACTCCATCATACTCGAGGGCATTACGCCTAAAGCATGGCACGGGGGTGTGGTGGCACTTTTCTTCAAAAAGGGCGACAGGGCCCAGTTGAAGAACTACAGACCCATCACACTCCTGAGTCATGTATACAAGCTGTTCTCGAGAGTCATCACGAATCGTCTCGCGCGCAGGTTTGACGACTTCCAGCCTCCCGAACAAGCCGGATTCCGTAAAGGCTATAGTACCATAGACCACATTCATACGCTGCGGCAGGTTATACAGAAGACCGAGGAGTATAATCTGCCACTATGCTTGGCGTTTGTGGACTATGAGAAAGCCTTCGATTCTGTCGAGACCTGGGCCGTGCTTAGGTCACTCCAGAGGTGCCAAATAGACTACCGGTACATCCAAGTGTTGAAGTCATTGTACGGAAACGCCACTATGTCAGTCCGCCTTCAGGACCAGAACTCGAAACCAATACGACTTCAGCGAGGTGTGAGACAAGGTGACGTTATATCGCCGAAGCTGTTCACAGCTGCGCTGGAGGATGTATTTAAGCTTTTGGACTGGAGAGGACTCGGCATCAACATAAACGGCGAGTACATGACTCACCTTCGTTTTGCCGATGATATCGTGGTCATGGCTGAGACCGTGGAAGATCTAGGCACAATGCTCGAAGACCTCTGTAGAGTTTCCCAACAAGTGGGTCTTAAAATGAACATGGACAAGACCAAAATTATGGTGAATTCCCATGTAGTACCCACTCCTGTGAAGGTTGGCGGCTCTACACTGGAAGTTGTTGACGAATATGTTTACCTGGGACAAATAGTCCAGCTCGGTAAGTCCAACTTCCAGAAAGAGGTAAATCGACGAATCCAACTCGGCTGGGCAGCGTTCGGGAAGCTACGCAGCATATTCTCGGCCAATCTACCGCAGTGTCTTAAGACGAAAGTCTTCAATTCGTGCGTGTTGCCAGTGATGACGTACGGAACTGAGACGTGGCCGTTTACAATGAGTCTCATCAGAAGGCTCAATGTCACTCAAAGGGCAATGGAGAGGGCTATGCTCGGGGTTTCTCTACGCGATCGCATCAGAAATGAAGAGATCCGTAGAAGAACTAGAGTCGCCGACATAGCCCAAAGAATTGCAAACCTTAAGTGGCAGTGGGCAGGACACATAGCTCGCAGGACTGACGGCCGTTGGGGCGGAAAGGTCCTCGAGTGGCGGCCGCGTACCGGGAGACGCAGCGTTGGTAGGCCCCCCACAAGGTGGACAGACGATCTGGTGAAGGTCGCGGGCAGCCGCTGGATGCGGGAGGCGCAGGACCGATCGGTTTGGAGATCCCTGGGGGAGGCCTATGTCCAGCAGTGGGCGTCTCTTGGCTGAAATGATGAATGATGATGATTTAGGTACAGATACGTATCACGTATCGCGGATATGGTAATAAAAGTAAACTTACAACTGTAAAAGTATTAAGTTGCAATTATAAAAATTGCAACTTTATATTTTCTATAAATAAAAAATGTTAGATAAATTTCAAAGAATATTGAAAACGATAAATGTGAAATGAAAACGTTTTTCATGTATTGATTTCCCACATTGCGTTCTCCTTGTATAATAAATGAAAAAGAAACTTCCAAACATGACTCACATTCATAGTGGTCTAGGATAAACGCAAGGTGGATGTCGAGGTGGTCTAGTAGATATACCCCACACTCTTGAGGATGAAAAAGTTCAACACACGCCTATCGACCAGCCATTGACAGGTATGATGCTCAACAGCTTTCCACCTCGCAAAAAGCGTCCAGGGTAAAATTGATATAATTTTTTAATGTTATTCTCAGCATAGTGTTTTATTTTTATCTAGAGGTACCAGGCAATGCCGTCATAAAAGGTGTCGCCGCAAAATCGCCTCGTCAGTCGTCACCGCGCCGAACGTAACTAACAATAGTAGCTATTACATTCAAACTGCCTTCTAAATTGAATCACTTATTTGCGCTATCTCTGACATAATTTGACACTCAACGAGGACAATTTAATTCCGAAGGGACAACCCTTTGAACAAATGGACGGTGCCACTTTAATTCATAATTCAAAACAGGTAAAGTCATGACGCATTTACACCATATGATTTAACGTGCAAGCTTTGAATAATGAAATGCTTGTTATTATTCACAAAATCTCCAAAGGAGATCGTTGACTACGTTAGGGCATCTAAAAAGTTGGTTGCAATACAACTGCATTATTTATATCAAAACCGGCCTAATGCGAAAAGGACTCGCGCACCGAGGGTTCTGCACAAACTTATCTAAGTATAACTTATCTTTGGTGAGTAGTTCCTTACCACTAACGTTTTTACAGCTTTTAATATGTGATGTATGTCATTGCACCTTGTCAAATTGTATGATTCAAGGTCAACGAGTTCTCTTGCGAAACCAGAAAATAGGCGACATAAGTCGTCGTACTTTTCGATCATCTTGGTGGAGTTCTTTAAAAAAGGCGTAGAGGTATTTATAATTAAGGTTGGCAACGCGCGAGTGATACCACTGATGTTGCAAGCGTCCATAGGCGGTGGTGATCACTTACCACCTTTGTTGTATAAAAAGAAATTTCGATCGCGTTGACTTACAAATTCATAGCTGAATAAGACCGTAAACTTAAGTATTTGCTATAAATTTCAATTTCAGTTTGATATCTCTACGCGTTCTTGAGAAAAACGGTAGTCAAATGAAGGGTCTCCGTAAGTTATCCGTCCGACCGATTTGATTTGATTATGCGAAAGAGATCATTGTTACAAACGAGGGCAGAAGCACCAGGGCCACATTAGTTTCACTATCAATCATGTTCATGTGGGGTTTTCCGGCCAGATGCCCAAAACTTCGACGTGAACGTAATTGATAGAGGATACCGTTAAAACTTTTGCTCTAACCCCTTGATTACGCATTTCTACTGATAATTGCCCCCACCTGATGCCCAGTTAGAGCACGTCGACGCGTTAAATACATAATCATGTATGGCTTAAAGAAATTTCATTGTATGTGTATATGTTACCAGAAAATATTTGCTGAGTAAATATTTTCCGGTAACATATCCGTTTAATGTGAAATAAAATATTGTATTCGCTAAAATTGTTGATAAATATGCTAAATTTTGTTGACGACGCTGGAAGTTGTTGACGAATATGTTTAGCTGGGGCTGGGGTAAGTCCAACTTCCAGAAAGAGGTAAATCGACGAATCCAGTTCGGCTGGGCAGCGTTAGGGAAGCTACGCAGCATATTCTCGGCCTATCTACCTCAGAGTCTGAATACGCATGTCTTCAATTCGTGCATGTTGCCAGTGATGACGTACGGAACTGAGTCGTAGCCGCTTACAATGGGTCTCATTAGAAGACTCAAGGTCACTCAAAGGGCAATGGTGATAGCTATGCTCAGCGTTTCATTTCAGCCAAGAGCCCACTGTTGTACATAGGCCTTCACAAGGGATCTCCAAGCCGATCGGTCCCGCGCCTCCTGAATACAGCGGCTTACCGCGACCTTCACAAGATCTTCGGTTCACCTTGTGGGTGACGTGGCCTACCAATGCTGCGTCTTCCGGTACGCGACCGCCACTCGAGGACCTTTCCGCCCCAATGGCCGTCAGTCTTACGAGCGATGTGTTCTGCCCGCTACCGCTTAAAGTTTGCAATTGTTTGGGCTCGGTGACTCCAGTATCTGAATCTCATCATTTCTGATGTTATTGCGTATATAAAAGCCCTGAGCTTAGCCCTTTGAGTGACTTTGAGTGTTCTTATAAGACCCATTGTAAGCGACCACGTCTCAGTTTAATGCGTGGCCGCCTGTTTGATTTTTCGCACGGTGCCTAGGACATTCTTCATAACAAAATGTCCTAAAAAGCCTCTTGATTGTAATTTCACCTGTATATTATTAAATGATCAAACGAACTTACCTGAAGTGAAGTTCCATCTTAATTATGCTGTCTTCGCCGAAGAGATTTATTCCTTAACCATGTAGTAGCCCTGCTACGCGCTAACCCTATCGCACAAGTTTTAAAGTCAGAGAAAGAAAATCACTATATCTTCCTCTGTCTAATCACACTTGACAAGCCTCCGCAGTACCGACCTCATTCTTTTTAGAGAAATAGAGCAACATTGATATATAGGGGGATAAGATTCAGGGAGGGAGGGACCTTAAATCTCTTCGGCGAAGACAGGATAATTAAGATGGAACTTCACTTCAGGTAAGTTCGTTTGATCATTTAATTATCCTGTCTTCGTCCTCCGAGATTTATTCCTTAACCATGTAGATGTTCAGAGAGTATAAAATCAATGTTGCGACAATAAAAAATAAAACAACATTACAGTAAATAATCAAAACATAATTATTACGTAATTCCATTTTTTCCATTTTTTTTTGCGCCACTAGCAAAAATTTCAAAACAACAAAATATTGTGAACAAAAAACTAATCAACCTATTTTAAGTACTTAATAATAATTATAATTGTGACAAAGATTCAATAAAATTGGTTTCAGAACTAATATACCGGTCTGTTATAAAAATCAGCAAATACAGCTGATCGTTCCGAACATCCTGCGGTCTTTCTAATTACATCGACGTTGAGGGCAGCACGAGACGCCGCCTGATGTTGATGAGTGTCTCGCTCGCTCCGAATATTGAGATGTCAATGCCACTATCGCACATGATCTGCTTTATCCAGCACCCAATGGGTTGAGATGAAGCAGGTCTACGTGGTTTCTTATGTGTGAGGATCAGGTGTTGTTCTGAATCTGAGCGAATTGAAGATGATACAGCAATATATCTTAATACCACTGATGCTAAACAAATACCGGGATATTAAAGGATAAAAAAATTAAGTTTAAAACCGGTTGAGCTTTGCCAATTGCTAATGTTTTAATTAAATTTATAATTACTCGATCTTCATATGCTTTATTAATATTTCGTATTTTTGTTAGAGAAATTGTATGCGTCCTTGGTCCAGCTAATAACATGACTAACTTCTTACTCATTTTTTCAAGATTAATTGTATCATTCTCAAATCGTTTAATAGTCTAATACTATAATACCAGGGGGCTACCGCCTAACTAATAACGATCACTTGCTATCGCTTTCGTGACATTAGAACAATAGTTCTACCTAAACTTCAAAATTTCAAAACACATTAATAGAAATTCCAACAAAAATGTAGTATTTACATTTAAAAAATCTGTTGTTTTCTTTTTACAAAATTCCCACCATATCTTTCGACTAGAATTATATTATGATCCGGTGTTATGTGATATCGAAGATAACATGTCACGTCATGAAAGCTTTCCCGGAAAATACACACGCTGGCAGGGAAAGGTGACGGCGCAGATGGTGTACCATCCTGAAAGGAAGTAAGTAGATCTTTCTTGGAGGAAATATCACAATCTCTGTGACACCCAGGGATATGAAAAGGGGATATCATGGTTAAGAGGGCTATAGTTGAACAACGATAATTCTGGTGGCTTAATCAGTAACTATTTTGTTTATCGTTTTAAAAATTTGTGCAAACGGTGTTAAAGCGTAAAAATAAAATTGCGACTAATCTACTGTTGAAACGCGTCAATATCATAGGCAAAGGGATCCCTTTTCCATGAAATATACGTGGGACATTTTGCATTACTACGAGATGCAAATAAGTTAATAGATGGTTCACCAAAAAAATGTTTTAATTTTCAAAAGTTGTCGAATACCCAACTGCCACTCTGTGTCGAAGTTCATTTTTCTCGATTCTCAGCTTATATATTTAACGAGTAACGAATATAAGACGCGAAAATAAATATACTTTTCTCACACTAGTCCCAAATCATTATAGTAACTTGACTTAAGTGTTGGTATTACACTGTCCCCATTCTATTTATACAGAATATGGCAGTGGTGTTATCGACACTTAAAAGACTACCACAATTAGCAATATTTTTAGCAAATGAAATTAGCCCACAATAAACAGCGAGTAGTTCCAGTCAGTTTATATGATTGGTTCACTCGATGTTGGTCCAGAAACCACCAGTCTTTTCGTTGGCACAAGCTGCACCCTAGCCTGCTGTCGAAGCGTCCGTAAAAAATCCGAAATTGTACTTATGATTTTTTATTCAATTGACTGCCAATGGAATATTGATCTGCCACCAATGGAGATCATCATATTATTATAAAATATCTGTAATTGTAATAAAAACGTCGTAATTGTTAGTATTAGTAGCCGACATGCTGCCGTAGAAAACGTTCAAAGAACCTTATTCGAATTCAGTTAAATTTAAATATTTTTTTTATTTGTATAATAAATTTTTGTGACTTTGAATCTGGTAATTGTATGTTATTTTATTAGAGTTTAAAATGAAACCTAAAAATTTACAAAGCTTTTCTGGTATTAGACTAGTTTTTTTTATTTTTTTTATTTATAACTAACCCTAATCGTGTCAGACATTAAATAGTTCTTTTTGCGTTCTCTAGGCACTCTCCAGCAGTTTGCTAAACACAACATATCATAGATATATCACTGATAGCAGACCATAAGATCTTAAATGAGTAAGAGCTGGCTGTAATATTTTTGTAAAATAGGTATATCGCGCGGAACATAGGCTAAACGGGAGTGCTAGAAACTCGTACAAAATATCATGAAAATAAAAACGTTAAGATATTTTTTTTTTGTGATTTGTGAATCGGCAGCAAAACTTAAGCTTCCTTAATATCAATATTAATCACGTATCAGTCTTCGGTCATAAATCGAGTAACCGTTCTGATATCTTCCATTTTGAAATGAGATACCTAGCTCAGCTTTTTAGATTTAATATATGTAAAGCACACGCTTTTAGGAATAACGAAGATATCATAAACGAATTGTTTTGCTGTCGGGTTACATCTCCTAATAGCTTTTATTTCTAATAAATGATTTAATTCGAGAGAAATTGCTATTTACTCACTTTTTGAAAAAGAACGCCGCGCACGGCTGTATGGATTTTGATAAGGTTCCTCAATAAATAAAATCCTTGACACATTGTCTAATATAAACCTATCGCTAGTGATAGTTCACCACTCATTGACTAAATTAATATTTTAAGCGGCCGGCATGTACTTGCGGCTGCGCGCTCAGGTAGCGCGATTGTTCGATGACCGTTGTGATGCGACGCGACTGGCTGGTGCCTCGGCGGTGCCAGCGGCAGCGGCGGCGGCGGCGGGGCTGGCTGGCGACAAGCTGGCAGCGGTGCGAACGCGGCTGCTCGCCGTCGATTCGCTTATTAGTATGACGTCTTTGACTGTCTCGGCCTACCGGCTCGATGAGGGTAGGATTGGCCGCTGCTTTGCTGTCGCGTTCGGGACGATGAGCCTTTCAAGTTTAAATGACTCTTAGATGAAATTGGTGTCTGTAATAATTTACTGGTCTTCTTGATACCCTAAATAGCAAATAGTCCATTCTTCTGTTTTTAAAAGAGTATGATATTGATTTATCTATCAGGGGAATAATCACGGATCGATGGGTATCCGTTTCTATATAATGAGAAACACCTAATAATTTACCTGCATCGTTCAACGTAACTATACTGGAATATTAGGATTTTTCTTTAAAAGACACGATAGTGCCCTTCCCAGTGCTGAAAGTGCTTTACCGAGTTGATTCTGTTGTCTACCAACATAGCACTTACTTCAACAACGAGTTCGGCCTTTCGCCATAGATACTATAGTACATTTTTTTTAATGCTCGTCTTTGGTCACTTTTGGAAACCGTTTTGCAATACGACTTGAAATCTGGCCGCTACATCGGTTTGTAAGTCATCAGTTTTCACCATATTCGTTTGTATGTTAAAGATACTAATAAATATTTAATGAGAATTTAGGTCACAAAAAATATTTTTAAATAATTCCGATGAATGCAACGGAAATTTTTAAACAGCGGGGAAAAAAGGACAGCCCCTATATTATGTTCCATTAAGTACATATTACGAGTATTACTCATTGAATGCAACGAGAACATAATAACAATATGATCCGAAGAACACAACGGACATAAAAGTGATTTCCGATGAATGCAACGGAAATTTTTAGGCAGCGGGGAAAAAAGGATATCCACATTTTCCATCACGAGTATTACTGCACGTGGTCGCGCCGCGCGCGTACTCGGCGGCCCAGGCGAGCGGTATCCACCCGCTTACTCGTTCAATACAACGAGAATATAATAAAATATTATCCGAAGAATACAACTGTTGAGAGTTGACTGTATGTAGGTACTTGAGTTAAACGCTGATTTCTTTGTGATAATATTTGGAGCTTTATTTACTTCTTGCAAGACGACTTCCACTGACCGACTACAACTGACTACAATTTATCAGTATTCGGCCCTATATTTATACACTATCCCTTGGTTCGCGGGGGGACATCCCGCCCGCGGACCAATCAAAAGGGGCCGAATTTATTTACGATATGGTTCATTCATGGGGACTTGGCCCGAATAAGCTTAGACTACGTCCGCTGCTTAGTTCTGGGTCCCCGGCACTTGCGAACTGTCGTCAACATCCTCCCCCCGGCGAGAACTCGTACTCGCCTTCGCCGTAAGACAGTGCAGCGCGTCCTCTCCCTCTAGTCCGGGGAGAGTGCGGTAGATCAGACCGATGTGCAGCGCGTCCCCTCCCTCTAGTCCGGGGAGTGTGCGGTATGTCAGGCCGATGTGCAGCGCGTCCCCTCCCTCTGGTCCGGGGAGAGTGCGGTCGATTCTTCTTACGCCGTCCGGTCCCGGGAAAATCTTGTCTATGCGTCCCCGCGGTCAGACATTCCGGGGAAGCATGGGGTCTGCGACCAGGGTCACACCTCTGTCGTCGAGCTCTGCTGGCGTCGCAGCTTTGGGGCGAGGTACAAGATTCGGGAGGTACTCCCGCAACCATCGACGCCAGTAGTGATCGGTCAGCGTTTTTACCGACCTCCACGTGTGGCGACTTCTCGCGCTTGCTCCCGTTCTTCGTACAGTGGAGCGCGGTTTGTGAGTCGCTCCAGTTCACGGCTTCGTCCACGGGAATGCAGTGATCCGTCTTGACGCTTTGAGCGAGTCTAGCTCCGATGAGAGCAGCCTGCATCTCCAGCCGTGGAATCCTTTGTGGCGGCGCGGCCTTCACCTTGGCCGACACCAAGATCGTTCTTGAGGTGCCATCTTCATTTTGGTGCACCCAATATGCCGCCGCAGCGTATGCGTCTTCGCTCGCGTCGCAGAAAACGTGCAGTTCGCGACGCGTTACAGTGTTTTCGTTTAGGCATACTTAACAAATAAGTAAATAACCGTAATTTTATACCTTTTTTTTACGTAGGTTACCTACACTCATGCACAAATTATATTACTGTTACACTCGTGCGAACGCCGCGCGCGCACGGTCAAGATTCAAGAATGAGGTCGGTACTGCGGAGGCTTGTCAGGTGTGATTAGACAGAGGAAGATATAGTGGTTTTCTTTCTCTGACTTTAAAACGTGTGCGATAGGGTTAGCGCGTAGCAGGGCTACTACATGGTTAAGGAATAAATCTCGGAGGACGAAGACAGGATAATTTATATATATTCCGCATTTTATTTCTAACTAAAATACTATCTTTTCAATTTGAATATTACATTCCAAACTAGCAGCTAATTCTCTCGGCTTAACATCTGTCAAGTCAGTAAAACCCACCCTCACCGCGGCGCGCTCGACTGTTTCGTGAATTTATAATTTTCTGTTGAATTAATTTGCGAATGGTTTCAAAGTTGATATTACTTTGCCCGGCTAAAATTTAAGCGCTATAGTAACTAAATTAAGATTATATTAGCAAAACAGCCCAGTTAAAAGGCTTTACATGTTTTATAGTCCCTGTTGATATTTGTATTACTATTTATAATGTATTAGTTGTTTATTAATTGATAATGAATAAGCGTAAGATTTTTTAGACGATACCAGAAAATCATGCACACAAGCAACGTTTGTCTTTTCGTTCTGGTAAGCTTAAAACAATCAATTTGTTTCATATCAAAATATTTTAGCATATTTTTTCTAATAGTGAAAGGCTTAACCGCTGAACCCATTTGATAAAATTTGGTATCAATATCATTTACTAACTTTTTGTTAAGGGAGGACATAGACTGTATCCTGAATTTCACCAAAACAGATTGTTGTTGATATTATAAGGTCTTTCAGCTTATTATAAACGATAACTTGTTTCGAGTTTGTCGATATCACTTAATCGCGAACACATCTGTGCTCAGAACTTCGAGCAGGTGAATTTCTCGATGCCGCAACATAAACACAAACCGTTCTAACTCGCGAACTATATTCGCGCCTGAAATATTAAGGCTTTATCGATACCGAACCAACACTAGACTGCTCACAACGACGGCATTAAACTTCACCGTATGTTGCTGAATCTTCCGTATACCTTTGTTGGGTAAGATGCCGGAGAAGGAATATTATAGACCGTGATATCACAATGCAGATTCTCAATTGAAAAGACGCGTATCAAATGTGGAAATGGAATTAAGAAACTTGGCATTAAGATTCTATATTGGTCAGATTGGTCTACGAGGTGGTAAAGAGTTTTTTTTTATAAAATTAATCCAATTTCCCTTTTTTTTAACTGACTCCAAAAAAGGAGTATGTTACCAATTAATTAGGTTGTATTTTTTTTTATGTTTGTTACCTCATAACTCTGTCATTTTTAAAGCGATTTCCAAAATTCTTTTTGTATTCGATAGAGTATACTTACTGCAAGGGTAGTCCCATGGTCACTAAAGTCAGGATCTGATGATGGGATCCCATAGAAAATAGAGGAAAACACAAATTTAATACTAAATTAAATTAAGGTATTAAATTAGGGTTTCTTTAACTGAAAAGATTTCATTCACTAAAAAGTTAAAAATATTTTTTTTACAAAAAATTAAACCGACTTCAAAAACTTAAAAATAATATAAGAATAGGTACAGACAACATCACACTTCTATATTGAAGTCGGTGACAAATTTTAACACTTTCTAGGAGATCATCGTTTGGCACCGACTTTAATATAGAAGTGTGATGTTGTCTGTACCTATTCTTATATTATTTTTAAGTTTTTAGTGTTTTTGAAGTCGGTTTTATTTTTTGTAAACAAATTTTGGGGTTACGTGCGTCCGAACGTAAAATATTACGTTTTTTCGTTGGAACGCACTTCCATGTACCCTTATAGAATTACTTCAGTGTATGTCTGTTCGTCTGTCACAGCCGATCTTTTAGACCGATTAAACTTACATATAGTACATGTACGAGTATCATTCTGTGTAAAGTAGGAGTAAAGAAAATTATTCACTTTGAAACTTACTTTACGATCAAATAATTTCACCATTCAGCTTAAAGGAGTGAGGGAAAGTCAGTGAAATCGAGGGGCTACCTGGTAAGTCAAAAAATCTTAAGATTTTACACTTTTTGCGTTTCAAAATTTCCCAGTGGTTGTAAAATGTAGAATGATGATGATATAACTTAAGTATGAAAATACTGAGGCAAAAAATATAAATTATGTCTGGACGAAACATAATTTTTTTAGAAGTTTAATTTTTTTTTATCATTTTGTATAAAAAATTAAAAAATTGCAAAAAATACATAAAAATGTTTAAAAAATATAGGTATGTTGTATTTTATTTATCTGGTAAAATAAATAAAGTTGGTCAAGGTGAAAAAATGCTTGCCCGAGTCCTGCATTGCACAGGTCACCGCCAGTCGTCGATGCTCTTAATGCCCAGGAGCATCGCCGGCCTTCCCAGTTTGGGGAGGTGAGAGGGGCTCGCCGTAGGCGAACTGACGCTGACGAGGTCATGGAAGTGTCCGAAATGGCCTTGTCCGGCAGCGGAGCGTCCCTTCCCGATATATCCTCTTCATCAGATGACGGGGAGGATGCGGCGGTGATGGGCGTTCTCGTGCCAAGGCGTTTGTGAGGGGGCATAGTTGGGTTTTAGTTGGTAGCCCGCGGCATTGCACTCCCTGGTGGACATACCATCCCGTCTGCCAGGGGCCGCGGAGAGTCCGACATAACCTTGTGGTACACCCTGTGCAACCCGGCAGATTCTCTGCCGCGGGCTAATAGTCTGACGACGTGGGATGGCCGGGTTCAACCTGGCGGGCCACTTCGTGTGGCCACCCGCTTTATGCGGGGAAGGGTGAAGTCCCCTCTTCTTGTCTTAAGAAGAGGTGGGGCTTTCGCTGGAAGCCGATTTCGGCGTCTACCTTTGTCGGTGGCAGAGGTGAGGCGATTCTTATCGCCATGGTGCTTTGCACCTTCTGGGGATTTTCCCTGAGCTTCGGCTCACTGCGCGGCGGTGGATCCAGTGGGGTCTGCCGTCAGGCAACCCGTTACCCGCACTGAGCGGGCCGGGGGTTCGGCTCACTGAGCGTCGGACCGCGTGGAAGACAACCACAATAAAAAACCAACCGGGGTGTAGAGCGGCGCAATTCTGTGCTCCACAAAGTAGCTGAGCCAGGTGGAGAGTCCGGCAACGGACATGTCACAGGCAGGCGGTCAGCGGGAATAAGGCCTGGCTGTTGTCCACTTCCCCTTGTCTTGTGACGGACGGAGGAGCTGCTGGGGGGGTTTTTAGTGGGTAGGCCCGGGCCGTCTACGGTCTGGGGAGTCCCACATATCCTCGTGGTTTGGCTCGACCACGAGGAATGCGTAAATGCATTATCCCCCCTCCCAAAAAAAAGGTGAAAAAATGCTCAGGAAAAGTCAGGGAAATTTTTTAAACATTAGCAGTGGACATCTGTACTTTGATGAAAGTTGATTACTTATTTGCGAAACTAAACTTAGCCTATTTTTTTTTAATAATATACTGAATATTGTGACTTCTTATACAGAGAAACGGCGCAATTTTAAAAAAAAGGAGTACGCCTTGAATTTTTATAATTCCATAGAATTCTGTACTCCTGCAAATAATACGCTCACTTTCAAAAGCAGTCTTGAGTAAAACTTACCTTGCTAAACTTGATTGTTACTTAAATCAAAGGAAGCCAAAGTTACTAGTCGAAATCTTTTGCTGCTTCCGTTGTTTCAAGGAATATCTTCACTCGGCCCCAAAAGCCCTTTAGAATTTGCAAGTCTTTCAATTCGTTTAGGTTTCTTCTGGTATTTATTTTTGAATACATACTTGATTTATGATGAAATGAAATTAAAAATGGTATAGGTAGATACACAAAATATTGATGAAAGCAAATTTAACTCAAAGTAAACATTTCATCTTTTATAAAATAAGTAAAACTGTATTTAAAGATTTTCTATAAAATCACAAATTGTATTTATGGTACCGTTAATGGTATTATAGAAAGTTTAAGAATAAATTTAATCATCTCACCTTAATTTCTTAAAGCAAAATTGCATTTAAAGTTAAACAGTTCTGTCCAAACTACATTGAGTTTTTATCAACTCAGAACTTGATAAATGTTTACTTACATTTTTTATCGTCTAAACATCAAAATTTGAATTTGACATTTACGCACACACTGCACTACCGATTATTCGTGAGTAGGGCATGGATACCGGTATACCGGTATACCGAAATACCGGTATACCGATAAATATTTTCGTTATTTTGATACCGGTATTTGAGGATAAAATACCGTTATTTCGGTATTTCAAAAAAAAAAAATTTCGCAAGGGTGTTTAAAGACTATCCGGAACGCTCGATTTCTATGGTTCACAGTGATGTTCATACTGCTGATGAGTTTTCATATGACAATCACGAAAAATCTCGATTATGGAAAATCATCACAAAATCTCCAGTACTACATCTCAAAGGCGTCAATGTGTTACGGTCTGCAGCTTTCAGTATCCACGTCTCACTCTCAGCGCCAAACGAAAAGATCGAGAAGACTAGAGTCCGTACCAGTTTGGTTTTAGTTTTCACGGAAATGTTGCGATCTCTGCAAATTTTTTCAAGCTGAGACATGGCGCTTTCGCCGATGCCAATTCTCCTGCGCACTTCCTTTTCGCACGAGCCATCATATCTGATGTTAGAACCCAGGTAGATGAAGTTGTCCACTATTTCTAGGTTCAGCGCCCCTCGATTCGTCCGGTGTTGGAGGAGTGGGTTGGGCGCCGGCAGGGCAGCCTCACGTTCCACATGGTGCAGGTACTGACCGGACATGGCTGCTTCGGTCACTATTTGCACCGGAAAACGCCGAAAGGAAACGCCGCGGTGTCACCACTGCGACGCCACCGACAACACTGCCGAGCACACCTGTTGGTGTGCCCGGCCTGACGACCCCAGCGCAGCGAGCTTAAAGCTGCGCTGGGAGGCGGAGATCTCTCGCTGCCGAGCATGGTCGTTGCCATGCTCCGCGGCGAGGTGGAATGGGAGGCTATCGCCTCCTTCTGCGAGGACGTTATCTCGCAGAAGGAGGCTACGGAGAGGGAGCGGGAGGAAGATCCCCAAGCCACTTCCCTCCGCCACAGACGGATAGGCAGGCGAAGGCGGGCATTCGCACAAGCAATGCCCGTCTAATGACCCTGCCGTGGAGGCCTTCGTGTACGCCGCCGTAAGGCCCTCTGTCTGGGGAATGCCCTGGTGTTCTCGGGCAATTCCCAATGTTCCCTTGGCGATAGTCTGATAAACCTGGTCGAGCTTGCCCTGACGCGCTGGTGTAGTGGTAGTGGCAATGTGGACCCTACCATGCGCGCCCACAAGGGCAGGGAGAACACCGAGGGGTTTTAATGGGTCGGCCTGGCACTCTGCCGGCCGGTGTGGGGCACACGCCCGCCGTCTAGCCAACTGTGGGTACGGTGCGATTGCGCATTTCCCCCCAGAAAAAGAAGAATAAAATGGCCCAGCGCGCCTGTGAGTTCTAACTTCCCAGATCTATCTACCACCATGATCTTGGTTTTGGACCTGTTTATGGAAAGTCTCATCACCTCGCTAATCCGCTCCATTCGGTCCAAAAGTGCAGACATTTCCGACTCATTTGCTGCAAGGAGGGTAGTGTCATCGGCGTAGCGCAGGTTGGTGATTTTCAAGCCACCAACTGTGATGCCACCCTCCCAATTCTCGCAGGTTCGTCTCATTATGTATTCTCCATAGGCGTTGAATAGAATGGGCGACAAAATACATCCCTGGCGTACTCCTTGGTGATATTTAAAGGGTTTTGAGGTTGTTTTATCGACTCTTACGACTTCCTGGCTTGAACCATACAAGGTGCGAAGTAGAGTTGATTTGGTATTCCAAGTTCTTGTAGGACCCTCCATAAGCAACCTCAGTTGATATATTATTAGTATTCTTAATCCTATTTATTTTAATAACTCATTTTGTGGTTTCTAGGGAGATGATAAATATTTTCAGTGTTTCTGCCATAAAGCGTAAAAAACTGCTTGAATCGCTCTCTCCAAACAAGGCTTACCAATCGCTATTGGAATCATTTAAATAGTAATTAACAGTATTTAAAAAATACCGAAAAAATACCGAAATTTCGGTATACCGGTTTTTGAAATTTCAATACCGGTATCAATACCGGTATGAAAATCATTTCGGTATTCCATGCCCTATTCGTGAGCACTGAGCACTGATTGCACCGCTTCATGAGGTCACATTGCTTTCATTGGCACGCATACGTACGCTATCGCTACCAATCAAGAGTGCTGATGAATAGCTCATTTTGGACCATGATGTCGGAGTTTTGCCAACACACCGTGACGTAACGCACTCTGATTAGCGTTTGCACGTGATTCTGGGCATTTTTTAAACATTTTTAATTGATTCATACTTAACGCATATTTACACTTGCAAAATATGATTTACACCATTTTAATATTCTCTTCTATGGTATAAACATAACTTTTTATATCAACATCCCTATTGTACTACAATAATCAAAGTCATCACTTGTACTTTAACACATGATTTACACGGGTTCCCTATATGTCTTCGAAAGTTGTTGATTCTATTTTTATTATATCGAACACGTTGTGACGATAATTTAGTTGTGCGACGTTTTATTCTGTCGATGCTATATTGGTTAAAAATTCTGTTTCGGCAAACTCTATAACGATAGCTCATTATACTCAAGTTATGCTTCTTTTTCGAGCCTTTTTACCACAAAATGCTTTGGACATTTGAATCTTTTTCTACTTTTGACTGTCACCTGTTTTAGATACAAAAATATTTCAGAAACATCGCCCAACCATTACATTAACTATTAGCGCACAATCAAGGAAATATATAAAGGCCTCATATAAGTCTCGTGTGAAATAAGAGGCCTATCATGTATGGCAGTAAAACAAAATGGGCGGGATTTTCATAACATATTGTCTGGACGTAAATCCGGACACCTGGTTATGAGTTACGACTCCGTCCGCGGTTCACAGTGCCCGGGCGAATTAAATTACCCGTTCTATAATAATAGGCTCGATACGTCGGATTTCAGGAATGCATTGCGGCCGAAATGAATTTTACCCACGATTACACTTGGCCATTTTTACCTCTGTTCCCTTGGCTTTTAAACTTAAAATATGGGGGTGCGATATCAATAATTCTAAGGTTGTTCGAAGGTTTTCCGTTTCAATTCAAATTCATAACGCTTTTGCAGACTCTTGAATATTAACTCTTCACTAACGTATAAATGTGTTAAAATTTTACGTAAACGCAATATTAGGTACGTAAAGGACAAACGAAACCACTTTTAGATATACACGGTTATTGTTTTATCACCCTGGAAAATTTAAGGGACTCTTTACGACATGGTATTAGAATGATTTAAATATGAATAAAAAAATAATTCACTTACTTAATTTTATATTAATTTTCTAAAAAAATACAAAAAATGCTGCACTAGTTGAGAGCAGCATTTTTAGAGATTATTTTATTTTTATTTTTTTATTTCATTTTTTATTATTTATATAATAATAGATGTGTCCTGAAGCGTCCCTAAAATTTTCCAGGATGATAAAAAATAGCCGTGTATTTAGTCTCAAAAGTGGTCGAAGGGATAGTAAACGACTTATTTTAAACTGTAAAGTTGGCATGTTAGATCACGAACAACTCTTACTTTTTTACATAAACATCGGGAGACGGAGAACTTAATATAAATCACTTACACCGAAGGCGAAATATTTTTATTTATTTTTTAATATCTTTCTTTTTTCGTTCATTCAATTACATTAAATTCAGGGAAAAATAATTTCTTACACAGATGATACTCTCCTTATCTTGACTCCAAAAACGTAGGATTTAACTTTCAAGGCTCAAAAGGGCTTTGATCAAGTGAAAAGCTGACTAAGAGATAGCAAAGTCACTTTAAATAGTGGTAAGACAAACTACCCGGCCTTTTCCATCCGTAACATATCGCTCGATTTTAACTTGTTTACCCATCATTTTCCATAAATACCTAAAAAATGTAGACCTTTGGAACGAGCAAAGTCTATAAAATACTAAGGCATTGTAATTGATGATAATCTTACTTACCTATGCAGGTATATTTTGTGCTGTGTCAATCCATCATTGCGTACTGCATCATTTCTTGGGGTGGTGTTCCAAACACAACCCTTAAATCACAAGAGGTGTCGCAGAGAGCTATTTTTAAATATGTACTTATAAGCCCTGTCTTTATCCTATCCAACTAGTTCTCAGATTTTTGTACTTTCATCATCATCATCATCACAGCTCATGTACGTCCCCCACCGAGGGGTTCGAGCCTACCCTATGTTAGGGTGATGAGGCCTTAGCAAGGATGATATTATTCTTCGTCTATGGCCTTAGTCAACCATGTTGGCCCAGTGCGGATTGGTCGACTTCACATACATCATTGAATTTCTTCGCAGATGTATGCAGGTTGCCTCACGATGTTTTCCTTCACCGTAGGAGCGTCAGACAAATGTACATATGAAATTCGAAACGAAAAACACATTGGTACATGGCGGGTCTCGAACCCTGACCCCCCGATTGGAAGGCAAGCGCCGAGTCCACAGCGCCACTGACGCTTTTGTACTTTGTATCGTCTTAAAACAACATTCTTTGCTGGAGTATACTCAGGATTTCCTTGCAAAACGAAGATAGTATGCCGTTTGTAGACCTTCACATAAAACACGAACTAATTTTATTCGTCAC
Source organism: Schoenobius gigantellus (assembly GCA_963935595.1). Lineage (NCBI taxonomy): Eukaryota > Metazoa > Arthropoda > Insecta > Lepidoptera > Crambidae > Schoenobius > Schoenobius gigantellus. The sequence goes on along the minus strand of OZ012553.1, from coordinate 20,695,581 downwards.
TTTTTCCTGTTTTAAGGTAAACCTATATTTACAATAAATTAAATTAACAATATATATCCCTAAACAAAATAACAGTGAAAAAATTAATCTCAAACTAGATCCAACGGCTTTCATATAATAAATCCGAAAAACTATTGGAAGTAATGAGTTTACTTTCTTGTAACAAACACACACAGAGAATCATCATACACACCGAGAGGACACAGAAAAATCTATTCAAAAAAAATATATTTACTCACACATTTACATGTAAATTATTTGTTTATTATTGATTATAAGTTTAAGTTAGTATTCTCCAAGGATAGAGGCATTGTATACAGGTATCATCGTAGTTCAGCAGAAAGTTCAGATAATCTTAGATCTAGACCCAAGCAAAATTTTGAAGTAGTTGCCATTGCTGTAATTTGCTTGTGTATTTTCTCGACAAATAAAAATTAAAAATGGGTACATACTACTGTAAATAAAAAAAAAATAGAATGAGCACAAACAGTAAAAAATTAGATTAAATTCATGAATCGAAAGCGCAATATACCAAATAAAACAACCAAAGCGCATTTGCAATAGAGCGATCGATTAACGTAGAATTACAAAACTGATTCTTAATATCGTTCTATGATTTAAAAGTCCATAAATTCCGTAAATAAAAAAACGCTTCTCTTTAAGGTACAGTATGTTTAAATAGCCTACAGAGACATATTCATTGATAGATTATTCGCTGTAATTTAGTGTTAGAAGTTTTATAAATTATGTTAAATCTCACATTTATCTTTGCCGTAATAATTATTTTTTTTACATACGACAGGGAAACTCTTGACCTTTATCTCATCTGATGCTAAGTGACGATAAGGCCGGAAGTTGTTAAGTAAGACTTATCTATAAACATTTATTCAATAAATGTTTTATTTTAAAATTACTTAACGCAATTATGTTAACTTATTATGGCTTAACAAGAAACACCTGCTTGCGAAATCTGATTAAAATTAATAAAACGACGGACCAGCGACAGGCGTGATGAAATTATAAGGGTTCCTTTCCTTCCTTAATACTCAAGCATACTCAATTCAAATTTAAAAATAATCCGAAACATTTCGTTAATCAATGAAAAAATAATATTGCATCATGAATTAGGGTTCATCATCATCATAAGAGCTCATCTGAGTCCCCATTGTAACACCGTTTTTTCTTAAAATTTCATAAAACACTAATTTTGCAAAAACATTTTGTTTTCACTGTAGTTTTAACACAAATTTCACAACTAAAATCGTAATTACAATAACTTTGTCAATGAATTTCACAATGTCAATGTCAAGTGTCAACGTCAACGTCGTTTCACGTCACGTCATTGACATTTGCAATTATCTTTGGTCATTATTCGATTTTGGCATAAACAAAATAAATCTCGCGTTTATCCTGGCCTTATTTACAAAGATAGATTTTTTTCGCCCAAAATCCCGTGCTCCCCTTTAGGTGGGTTGATTTTCTCAAAATTCGGAATTTGAAATTTATACCGTTTGTTTTGATCATTTTTTGAGACATATCATAATAAAGTACACTTAAAGCTACAGATCATATAATTATGGTTTCGTCGAATAGAATTCGGAAAGCATTCACAGTTTGTTTATGGTTAATTTACATTACGTTTTGTTTTCCAACCAAACTTATAACTTTGACTGGAAATACTTATTGTATATTGTAGAATTTCGAAAGATCCGTATGTTGACTTGACACATCATGACACACATGTTGTGAAATGAATTTGGTTTTAGGGAAGGTTCCGTCGCCAATACGACGCTTAACATTCGGTGAACGGACCTCGATTCTAGTATGTGCGTAAATAGAACGCGCCCATTTTTCACCCTAGTCTTTGAACGCGTCTTTCGTCTATGTTATGATCTCCGAACTGGTTAGTCTGTGAGACATCGACCGAAGAAATTTGTTATTGATTCGAAGATCATAAAGTATTTAAATTCATTTCTGCGAATAAAATCCATAGGTATTTCTCCCGTTTTCCATGTGAATTTAATTTGAAAAGCTACAGTGAGACTTCAAAAGTCAGTTATTTTCGTTTTCAGTTTGGCGAGCAAAAGCTCAGGAAAATCATATTTTTAATCGCCGGCGCGCGATTCATTGAATTAGTTGGATAAATAAATTATATCAATAGATAATACTCCGCCCACACTAAGGTATCTAATTAACTTATTATATTTCATGATTTAAAACAGATTTTGTTAATTTTATTTTTATTAGTGGGTATATTGATTATTAAATCAAACATATTACATTTCCAAAATTCGCCTTTTTCATCCCCTATTTCATTAAAAAAACCTGATAGTAAGCGGCATTTTAGTGGGATTAATGCATATATTGAGTAACACTTGTGAATTTCATGTTAAATTCTAGATTTTCACTATATTGAGTTTCACATCATACTCTGGCAAATAACTCACAAATTAAGCTGTTTTCTTTTTATTAATAGCAGTAATTATACACAAAATAGGTGCTCTCCCCTCCATATGTCCTTTTTATTAACTAACCAATAAGAAACTTTGACAATTCATTGAAAATTATGTTTGGAATTAACTTGCAATGTTTATTACATGAAATTCAAATGTATTGACTGGGATTCCTTCAGAACTCAGTGTTAGACCCACTGACCCTAAGATCATAGGCATATTTAATTATATTTTTTAACCTAACACTGTGCTATGAATCTCCAGGGCAGTTACCGGAGGCCGTAGGGCTCCGCTGCTTGACCTTACAGCTAGAAACCATAACAAAATAACCTAGTATCAAGGAGGAATTCTGTGGAATTACACAAGTAATATTAGAAACAGAGAATAATCTAAGAAACTGGAATTTTAAATCTCTGACCCGTGATCGCAGAAACTTAGCATCGAAGGTACGCTCTACTAACAACCGCTCCGGGGAAAGCTACTAATTTAAAAAAAAAGAAACCTATAACTATTTGTTGGTGTACTTTATTGCCCCTCATTTTATAGTTTTGTACCCAATTTGTACCTGATTTTTACCTACCGAGATTGATGAAACAAACCTGAACCATCCTGCCCTTGGTTTGTATCAATTAAAGATTTAGTTAAGTGCTTTGCATTGATTTTGCAGGGATTTTGTTTACTTCAGTAACATTATACATAAGTGAATTATAGTTATGTACCTACCAGAATAAAGCTTTTCATTTTGTATCGGATTAAAGGAATAAGTTTGTTTTTTTCTTTCAACTTTAGGATTACCCTATATTTCTACAATTTAGCAAGAAAAAGCACTACACCATCGAGGGGCTCGAGCCTACCCTTAGTTGGGGTGTTTAGGCCTTAGTCAACCACGCTGGCCCAGTGCGGATTGGTCGACTTCACATACACCTTTGAATGTCTTCACAGGTTCCCTCACGATGTTTTCCATCGACGTAGGAGCGTTAGACAAAAAATGTACATAAATGAAATTCGAAAAACGAAAAACACAATTGGTACATGGCGGTCTCGAATCCCGGACCTCCCGATTGGAAGACAAGCAATTTAGGGTTCCGTGCCTCAAATGGAAAAACCGGAATCCGTATTGGCTAGCTTTGTTATCCGTCTGCATGTCTGTCAAAACCCATTTCCACAGGAACGTGTAGAGATATCAAATTGAAATGTATATCTAACTTCTTTGGTCTACGGTCTCTCAGCTGTAAAAAAATCAAACTTGTAAGTTAACGCGATCAAAAGATATGCCCGGTTGTGTTGCATATTTTTGCATATTTTGCAATTTTACAAGGAATGAAAACCTATAGGGTACCTACTTTCCGTTGACCTAGAATCATGAAACTTGGCAAGAAGCATTGTCTAACAGCACGTGTTAAAGAAAAAACTGAAAACCTGTAAATTTTATACAGAACTATGCATTTTCTTTAAAAATGCTAAATACATTGAAACTACTGAAATCCTGTAGTTAGAAACGATTAATGATTAGTTAGAAACGAAAATTTTAGATTAATTTGTACGGAACCCTCGGTGCGCGAGTCCAACTTGCACTTGGCCGATATTTTTCATTGCTGTTTACTGTCAAGAGATTTAATACTAGTTTTTGAAAACATGGACTGCTGCTTTTTATTATTCAGTAGAGCCTACAAAGCTCTACTGAATAATAAAAAGCAGCAGTCCACACACGCGGACCTACAGCGTTAAAAATAAAGCAAACATCACACAACTCTGCTGCGACAATCTACGCAACTCTCACAACTCTGTTGCGATGACTCCATCTCGTCTCATTTCAAAGACAAACTAGACAGGAGCGTGCAAAAGTTAATGGGGCAAAAATACACCACCCCAAGCACGAAACAATCATTCCGATCCCTTTATGAAGTTTCGACGCCACTCGAGAGGGCTCCGGCGGCTATAATGAAAATTTTATCTCGATTTTTCAAAAACTGTTTTACTTTGTGGACACGAACCTTTGAAATTAAAGGATGGCACTCTTTTTCCGCTTCGTTCGTCCGAATGTTAAAACGTGAAGCTAAACAATTTCATAGAATTCATATTATGTCGCATGAATAAGAGCTCTTTTCATATTTTAATACCTATAGCGTAGCATAAGATAATGTTTTCTAGAAATATTAGAAATTAGATAATGTATTCTAGAAATAAACTTATGTAGAATGAACGCCGGAATAATATTTATGAGGCGTATAGGTTAGATATTAGATTTACCTGAAGTCCCTATTAACCGACTTCTAAAAAACCGACTTCAAAAACCCTGAAAAGTTAAAAATAATATAAGAATAGGTACAGACAACATCACACTTCTATATTGAAGTCGGTGCCAAACGATGATCTCCTAGAAAGTGTTAAAATTTGTCACCGACTGCAAAATAGAAAAGTAATTTTGTCTGTACCTAAGTATTCTTATATTATTTTTAACTTTTCAGTGTTTTTAAATTAAAGTCGGATTTTATTTTTTGTAAAATATTTTTTATTTTTAACTTTTTAGTGAATGAAATCTTTTTAGTGAATGAAACCCTAATTTAATACCAGATTTTCATGAGATCCTATTATCAGATCCTGCCTTTGGTGACCTTGGGAGCACCCCAGGAGTATACTCTATCGAATATAAAAAGAATTTTGAAAATTGGACACACCTTAAAATTTAAGGGTTTTCCTCGATTTTCATGGGATTCCATCATCAGAGCCTAACTTTGGTGACCATAGGACCACTCTTGGAGTATACTCTATCGAATACAAAATACAATACCAGCTCACCTTCAGTGAGCTGGTATTAAATTAAGGTTAGTTTCACTAAAAAGATTTCATTCACTAAAAAGTTAAAAATAAAAAATATTATACAAAAATTAAAATCCGACTTCAAAAACACTGAAAAGTATAATAATAATATAAGAATAGGTACAGACAACATCACACTTCTATATTGAAGTCGGTGACAAATTTTAAGACTTTCTAATAGGGGATCATCGTTTGGCACCGACTTCAATATAGAAGTGTGATGTTGTCTGTACCTATTCTTATATTATTTTAAACTTTTCTTTTAAGTATCTGAAAACCAAATACTTTCCGAGTATCGATAAAAAAGTAAAGTTCGATAAACTGAAAGCAAAAAATTAAAGGGACGACCATATAGTACAGCTGACTGTAGAATTAGCACAAAAGTAAATGTAAATGCTGAAGAAACGAGGTACGTTGATGTAAGGCCGTCCACAAAAAATAATTTATTTAGTTTATATGGATAAAAAGTAGCTTGATTATCCCCAATATGTTTCCTACAGAATTTTCACTTCGTGTTCCTTTACACCCTGTAGAAATAATAAAATTATTGACGCTATCTAGTTATTACCAGCGAAGGGAGAAAAGTTGTGAACCTCTTGTATTTGAAATTATTTATAGTTATTATTTATCTATACTATATAAAGCTCGATAAAGATCGATTCGTATTTTCACCTCACGATATGATCATCACTTATTCCATTCCAATAAATATTTATGTAAATATGTTATAATAATACAATAAACGTTTTATTTAGCAAAAGAATTCATTCCTACATATTATTCAGTTGACCATGCAGGGAACACACCGAAAAATTAAGTTCTCGTAAAAATAACTTATTTAAAAGATAGGCTCCAATATCTAATATCAAAAGGTAAAACAACCTAATAGTCAATAAAAATGAAGTTAGTACTGTTTACGAGTTCTTACTTTATCCCTTTTCGTACGTTTTATTGGCCATTAGTGCGGCAAAGTTGAGAACCAATAGTCCGAACTCCCTACCTATGTAATTGGGCTAGACCTTGTGACCTGCGGGGAAGCGATTACTTTCTGACAAATGTGAAATATATATTAGGGCAAAAAATATTATCGTCAAATAAAGAAAACCGCTTTATTATACCGTCAAAATAATAAGGTTAGACCTTTCCACCTTATTACTGTTCGGTGAAAACGCAACGCGATTAGAATCGTGAACTTTTTCTATTTATCGTTAAAATACCATTTTGGACAATCTAAATCAGTATCTTGCGTGTTCACGTACAACGTTTATTTTTATGATCGACGGCGATAAAACTATGGACTAATGGATATTACCTTTAAATTAATATCGGTGCGATCACGCGGTAACAAGTACGTCCGCGAGCTAAAAATGTTGTTTCGAGAACATTTTCATTCGTATAAGCAAAACGAGTCAGGCACCAACAATTTTCCCTCTTGAAGAGGCAAAAATTAAATTTATACCTGTTCGCCAAACAAATAAACGGTGAATTTCAGTCGCCACAAAAACAGATACATAGTCACGTTCTTGCGATAAAAATTCGAGATGAGCACAATTTTAAGCTTGCTTTCAACATGAGTAGCTTGAATATACAATAATGTTTTTGCAGAAAAACTGTTTTTAGATCTTCCTTAATATTAAATGATAAAAGGCGACTTGATTAGATTTCTAGCATTTAACTGATACGGTTCATTCATTTTCTGGAGCATAAAGTAATTACTTTGGAAATTAGTTGAATAAATTATCAAATTATAAATACTTGATTCCCTTTGAGTAGGCTACAAGATACAATGATGTTAGTTTAAGAAATCTGATGTTTAATCTTTGCTTTTACACTTGATTTTATTTAAGTATTGTTCTAGTGTTCGACTTCGAAAAGGGAGGAGGTTCTATAATTATGTTCGGCTGTATCTATTTTTTTTATGTATGTTCACCGATTACTCCGCCATTTGTGGACCGATTTTCGAAATCATTTTTGGAATCGAAAGAGTATACTCCCGAGGTGGTCCCATTGTCACCATGTCATGATCTGATGATAGGATCCCATTGAAATCGAGGGAAACCCATGAATTTCATAGGCACGTCCAACGTGTATCATGTTTCTTCTTAATATATTCAAGTATTGGCGTCTGGTAGTCATAATGTCATGTTACTGAGCTGATGATGGAAGTTTCCTGGTAGATTAGGAATTCTGGAATAATTCTTTCAAAACTGTTCAGAGCGAAAAACGCCTTATTTTAAGTTATTCTGGTGTTTGCCTTGGCACAAATTCAAATACTTATGTAAACTAAAAAAAAAAAAAAAAGAAAACCAAAAAACACTAAAACGTCATATATAATATATGAATACATACAACATCACTGTTTTATATTGAAGTCGGTGCCATGTTATGATCAACTTGAAAGTTTAAAAAAATATAAGAACAATTAATGTAATATAAGAACTTAAAATTTAGCACCAAGTTCAATATAAAACTGTGATGTTGTTTGTATTCTTATATTATTTATGACTTTTTAGTGTTTTTGAAGTCGGTTTTATAGTAGGAAAGTACCATTGTTGTACTTTTAAAAAACTCAACAAGTCGATAAGCGCGCACAAGTTTATAAAAGATAAAAAACTAGATATAGGATTCTAATGCAATTTGGCTATTGGGATCTGAGGTATCAGCTCATTTTGAAAAAGGGTCTCTACCAAACATAATTTGGAAATCCCTGATATAAGCTATCATGGTGTGTTTGTTCATCGGCAGATGTGAAGTGTGCAGTTGTGAGTGTTTGTAACAATAAAAATGCAATACAGAAAACAGTAAACATTATCAATACATAAAATCCTTGGTTCCTTTGCGTCAGGAGCAACTAGGGGCGGCTTGTTCGAATAAATTACCAAGTCTTTAATATTAGCTTGCCACTTATGCTTGAATATAATATACTTAAATAAAGTCAACAATAGAGAAAGAAAGAAAACTGTTGAACAATGGATTATTATAGGTACTGAAGAGAATCCTTCCAACATATTTCACAAATACTATTCGTGCATGCTATGTTTACCTATAAGTAGTTGTACACTTATGTTGCACAGTACCATGTATCAATCGTATGTATCATTGAAACAGTGTAACCATTGTTGGTAGACTAACAAATTTTAAAAAATGGAGCTAGTTTTTGCGCCATAATGTCTAGATCTCATTTTCTTTAGCAAGATCATTGTACCAGCGGCGAATGGTGGTTAAGATGAGAAAAATAATAAATCAGGATGTTTCACAATCTATTAACAAAATTAACCGCTAGACATGAGTAGTTTCTGGGCAAACAACCTCTAATTAAAAAGTTTTCCCCTCGCAACAAGCACGGACGTGTTCTTAAGGGCCGAGATTGATATTGATTGGTCCGTATTGCTACTGTGTGCTTGACTATAAACGAAAACGGGCACGCTCGTCTGTTCTCAGTTTCGATTCATTTTATTTTGTGTTAAATCTTAATAAAACAAGAAAATATCATCACGCCTCTTCCTTCCGAAAAGTTAAACAGTGCTTTCCAGGCAACAAATAATTTTGGAGTCCAAGATGCTACTCAAGTTTTTTAGTCAACGCAATCAATTAATTTTTGCTAGACCTAGGGGTCTTACCTTAGACTTCGTTATAAGGGCTTTATGACCATCTATTAGCCATCCATCCATCCAGGTGGCAATTAAATTATTTCGCGAAATAGTTCATTTATATACCTAAACGTGTTAAACCGAAAACAAGTTCCAAATCAACAAATTCATTCAAATCTTAGTAAGTTCTTATTAAAACTGAGTACCAATAGCATTTTTCATGGATAACATTATTATTTCTTAATAAAACCAAACCATGAACCTTCGTGAAAAAGATAGCTAGTCGTATACGTACGTATAGCAAAAACGTAAATTATGCTACGATTCAAAATGACGCTTCGAATCCAATATTATTACGTCTCATGGAAATCGATCCCCTCCAATAAAAGCGTAAAAAAGCAGTACGCACGTTTGCAATGGAATTATGACGCTTAGGGGGAGAGTTATGCGATCCGACACAAAGTTTTCTGACGTCGAGCGGCTTCGTAAGCCCCTGTCGGACATTCTCGCCTAAATATTGTGACAGCAGCCTGTTGTGCCACGCCAGCATATCGATTATCACGTAGAAACAGGTACCAGTAATTTATTACTAACCCATCGCGCATATAATTAAGGTCGACAATAGAACGTTTTACCCAAATCACGTGGTTGTGTTTTCTCTTTGATAGCCCTTTAGCAGCAATACATGTTTTAAGGATGATTTTTGACTAAGCACGTTTATTGTATGTACTACAGCACGCTCGTAATCACAGAGTGATTTAAAGAACATCGATTTTCTTAACTTGTTCCATGTGTTAGTGTTTTCCTGTGATTTTTAAACTATTTATTTATTTACAATTACATACAACTTACCCGCCCACGCGACACTGTGACTCTGTAGTTATAGTACGTTAGATCCAATGTTATAACAAATTAATAATATTAATATAGTGAAATAAAGATATAATATTTGAAACATTCAAAAAACTCAGTTACGCCCGTTAACATTAACACATATGACGTGGAATAGACCAATCTAAATGGGTCAGTAGGGAGAAATCAGAAACTATGAGAGATGGCGAAATCTGTTCTTAGGAACCATGGCGTCGATTTTAGATTTAATAATAATAATGGCATTCAATTTTTTTTAATTCTCATACATAACCGGGAATCGAACCTGGTCAAAATCTCTGTAAAAAATGTTGTAACTTCTGCAAGTTTTTTCATTGTTATTGTTGATGGTATGAATCATAAATCACAAGAAACACATTTTTAATGGAACCTTGTTCAAATAATTGAGAAAGAACTCAAAAATAAGATACTTATTACATTTAAGTAATTTTTAATATTAAATAAAGTGGCCCGCCGGCTGAACGAATATGTTCTTATTTTAAATAAACGCAATTTGTAATGAATAATATCGATGCATGCAGATAAGATAATAAACTACTTATGCATAATATGCATAAATTACTTATGCATATTATGCATAAGTAGTTTCTTTAGATAAATTATTTGATTGAATTCACCATCAACAATAACTACGAAAAAACTTGCAGAATTTTAGGGACTGACAGACACATCCATTATTGTATAAAAAAAATGAAATAAAAAATTTAAAAAATCTCAAAAATGCTGTTTTCAACTAGTGCAGCATTTTTTGGATTTTTTAGAAAATTAATATAAAATAAATTTTAATTAAATTTTAAATAAATTTTATAAAATTAATGGCAATGGGCAAGACAAACTGCAAGGAGGACTCATGGCCATTAAGATGGAATAATCCTTGAATGGATACAAGGAGACGCAGCGTCTAGAGGCCTTCAATAAAGTTAACTGACGACCTGGGGCCTTACCATGATCGCTTATAGCAAGGTTAAAACAATATTGAAACAGAGACACCGCTGTTGCTGCGTATAGCGCCATCTCACTCTCAGCGCGATTTCAATATTGTTTTGGGCAGTCATGGTTAGGGGACTGGTAAAGGTCCTGCGAAGCCACTAGATACGAGCAGCATATAGGACAAATCGCTTTACAGACCTTTGGGGGAACTTTTTGTCCAATAGTAGCTGACTTAATGATGATCCCACCATCTCTCCACTTTCGTAGTACACAAGATGAGTAAGAGAAAAACTCTTGCGACGTGTAGAAAGAAACAGTTGCTAAATGTAGATCGATCCCACATACTGGCTCCTACGTATACTATCGTAAGTGTATTTATTCAACTTTACAGTACAGTTATATATATAAATAATATATACCCAAATATAAGGAAGGAGTGTAAGAATAAAATTACCAACTGGCTAATGCGATTAGATTATAATGAAACAGAGGGATTGTTAAAATAAGTGGACACTCGCATTATCAGATATTATCACAGCTTACTATCTGACTTACTCACTCATGAAGTCATGACACAGATTTCTCTCCTACAAATTAAAATTCACATACGCAAACACACACACGCACACACACGCGCACGCGCACACACAACGCTCACACACACACAACACGCACACGCATATACGTTTAAATTTAGTTTAGTTTGTGCTAATAGTCTATTTTAATGTTGTTTCCTTTCATCACCGCCATAAACATAGGATAAAATTTATGTAGGTGTATAGTAATAGGATATTTTTAAAAGGTTATTTTAACACTAAATAGTGTACAATACATAAAGCTTGAGAAATTTATTTCCGAGTGTGGGGGCCTGGTGATTCTGAGATACAGGCGGATTCCCGCCTACTTCGGACACCAGTCTCTCACCTACATAACTATAATGTAACTACCTGTAAGATTAGTTCTAAGAGTTTGTATGGTGTAGAGAAAATAAATAAATTATTATTATTATCCTCCTGGCCGATTTCGGCCACGGCGACCTGACTTCATTAGCTATGAGCTGGGATGGTGAGCTCTAAAGTGGCTGATGTACCCTATTTTAGCCTTAAATGTTCTTGTACAGTAAGGGCAGGTGAGGCCCGGTGAGGGTGCCATTAATGAAATTATATGGGATGCTTGAAGAAGGCTTATTTTTGATAGCATCTCGCTTAATATCAAGTTCCTGCCTCCTTTCGTTTTCAAAATTGTATACGCTATTTTGAATAAGGCGTTTCCATTCAAGGCGATTTGAAGCGAGGGTCTCTAAACAGCGTGGCTCAATTTTACATCTCTTCAGATGCCGTTTTTGGACATCTTTGAAACGCAAAAATTGACCACCATGTACAGTACAGTTACTCAAATGTTCGCAAGCTGATTATTGACTCTCGGCTGGTCAATTTTTTCGTTCAAGAACCAAATTTCTCTTGAAAATATTTCCGTATGCGAATTTTGGTTCTTAAATCAAAAAAAATTGACCACCTGCCCCCATACACAAGACGCATTTCGATAATCGCATACGCATTCGCTAGAAGGAAAATGTATGCGATTTGACATAAGCCCTCGCTTAGCATTCGAGCGAATACATTGTCCATTTAGCGATTGCGTTAGCGATTATCGAAAGACATCTTGTCTAGGGGGGCTGAGTCAATAATCAGTCAACATTTGAGTAGGTGTGCTGTAAATTTGAATAAATACACTTACGATAGTATACGTAGGAGGTGTCGAGATATTGTATTTGAAAAGAATTTAGATCGACCTTAATCTTTTTGGAAAGCAATTGCACGTTGCGACTCTATCCCTGTCATTTCAAACAAATGACACGGACAAAACAAAAGCTTAAACACATTTAATATTAAATGTATTTAGTGAGAGATATGCTGGCTATACCTATCCAATATCATAACTAAATTATCAAAGTAATAATACCCGCGATGTGAACCCTGAGTCGAAAATAACGTAAGAATTTGATAAGAATTACCACACTTTCTTATAGAGCTCTTGGCAAATTAAGAGAAAATTCCATTTTTGATGCAATATTTAACAGGTATCGTACCGAGTCGTTAGACTTCATCTGAATTTTAAATAACTCTTTAATTAAATTTAACTGACTGTTATCTCTGCTTTGAGTGGATGTTTAAGCCGTAAAACTTGATATTAAATAACTAAGTAACAGTGATTTCAACTTTGTTGCTCCCACTTACAGCAGTTTGTATTTTCGTGGAACTCGTGTCGAATTTCTACATTTAAACTCTTCAAGTTCCTCGTAGTGTAATTTAATAGCTTTTTTCATTATACTTATATGTTGTCGCGTGAAGGGTTTATATTTCAGAGAAACCACAACTTGTGAACAAAAAAACTATTTATTGCCGAAACTAGGGTCGGTCAGAAGAAATGGGTTCTGGGTTCGGTTGAGTGGTTAGTCCTGCTTTTCGTGGCGGTATGTACTCCCCTGTGGATGACACGAAGAGCCGCTCGTGAAGGTCAGTCACTGAGGTCCGGCGTCTCTAGCAAAGAGCAGGTTTGTCGGCGGTTGCAACTCGTATCTTTGAACCCCAGTTTGGGGTTTCACAATTACACTAATATTTATTTGCACTTAGTTGGATTTGGATTGAGCTTCAAACTTGAGCGACGATGCGCAACGATTACGGCGATTACAAACAAAAGGTACCGAGGTATAAGTGAACAAGCACGTCAGGTAGTGAGTTGTCTCGAGGTATGAGCCGGCGGCGGTCAGGCAACGGGCCCTATAAGCTGATTGTGACGTCAACGATTATTGTTTACAAATGTACCTTCCTTTCGCATACTAAAAAACGAACGTCGTAATCAGCGCTCGATTAAAATAAAAATAAAAATGTAGGTACAACGTTACAATGCGTAAAATAAAATTTTTATCTTTTTTTTTATGATATAGGGGGCAAACGAGCAGACGTATCACCTGATGGTAAGTGATTACCGTCGCCCATGGACACCCGCAATCCTATAATAAACGAATACTTATACATATCTACGTGATTTCTTGATATGATATACATGTATATTTTTGTGAATCCCTTGATAATTCTATTTAGATAACTAAAAAGCTAGTATCGAAATCGATTGTTTCTACTTCGCGGTAAAATATTAGTTTTATATTAATATATAAGTCAGTTTATAGAAATCTCATATCTACTTAATTAAACAATTAGTTACACAAAGGCTCATTTTTAATGCTGTCAACTTATTTCATATATTGACGGTGCAAAACGACATGAGCTTTAAAAATAATGAGCACTTCTGCAACTCCATGTTATAAAATAAATGTTTGTAAAAGTACAAGTACGCACTTTGAAGAACTAGCTGGAAAGTTTCTCTGCAAAGACTCCTACATACTTAATATTTATCTGAAAAAACCACGGAGCTTTCTTATTCGGAAATGAGAATTTTTCTGTAAGCTCCACTTCATTTGCTGTAACAATCCTTGAAAATAGTAAAAACGAACATAATTTTTTCATGCTGTTCCAGCAACATGGTGTAACAGAAAAATGATGAGTCCGTACACACACAATGCTGGCTCGGTCGCTGAATTCATACAGTAAATATTGCCAGAACGTGCCTCCTAAACGTGCAACCACCACAATTCACTGGACACAGCAAAAAATTACACTATACTTAAGTATATATACATGGCAGTTGTACAAGTTGAAAACCTGTGTTTGGAGAGACCCGCTCCTTCTGATGTAGGAAACATACATACTAAAATAATCTAATCTAATATTAATAGGTATAAGATATATATGACAAAATTGATACATTTACAAACTCATGCCAATATCTACCTAACGCAACTATGATTGAATATTTATATTAATGATGCTACTTGTTTGACTATCGGGAATAAACATTTATCATAATCAAGCCCTTCCGAGTACTAAGCATTACATTAATACGATAAACACACATACTAGTTAATACTTCACATTGAATCAACACATTTTCTTTTAAGGCACAAAAAAGTATGATCAATGATCGCCCACGTACGCGGCATGAGTCCTCAGGTTGAGCTTCAATAATTTAACACTTAACCCGTATGTTGTGAATATTAAATGGTAGGGTCGCGCTGCATAATTCAGGTGGTGACCGACAGAACGGCTTACTACTTTTACGAGCATCGATTTGCAAAGAGCACGGCTTGATTTCCCATTCAAATTCGACGGGTTTACTGCCACGAGTAAAACCACCAGTTTCCATAATACATTTTACTCGAGTCCGGCCGAAGTTTCTGCCGCAAATTCCGATTTCAGACGAAAATTACTAATTTACTGTCTTCATGTTCGACGCTAACGTACTAACGGATATAGCGCTCTAGCGATGGAAAGATTCTTGTTATATTTGAGGGCTATTCTTGTTATTATATTCGTAAAGCAGAGACAAATAAATTTTATTTGTATATGAATAATTCGACTACTGTTCAAAAAAGTGCGACTAGAAATAAAATAATAAACATATTTTTCACTGCAAAACTTTCGCGACTAGTCCCCGATACCTAGGTCACACATACCTTAAATACTACTTTTTTTTGTGGGGGGGGGGGGCTAGATGACGAGAGTGTGTGGGGCTCTCCCGGCACAGTGCCAGGCCTGCCCACTAAACCCCCCGGTGTTCTCCCTGCCCTTATGGGCGCGCGTGATAGAGTCCACACTGCGACTACCACTACCGACGCGCCCGGGCTAGCCTGACCTAACTGGTCGGGCTATCGCCAAGGGGGGATTGCCCGAGAACACCAGGGCAATCCCTTACGTATATCTTACCAAAAAATGCAGTTACTTGACTCAGTGATGAATAATGACGTAAATATTTTTTATACACCAAGGTTTGCCAAATTATCTAATATATAAAAATCTCGAGTCACAGTATTTGGTATCGAAGTCCTCTGATACAGTTTGACTGATTTTTTTTGTATATATTTGGTAGGTGTGAGAATAGGTCGTAAGCTATTTTTTATACCCCTTTTTTTCCTCGGGGGGAAATGCGTAACCGCACCGTACCCGCCGTTGGCTAAACAGCGAGCGTGTGTGGGGCTCTCCCAGCAGAGTGCCAGGCCTACCCACTAATACCCCCTGGTGTTCTCCCTGCTCTTAAGGACGCGCTAGGTGATGAGGGAAATTTTTGAAATAAAATGAAATAATTTATTTGCCAAAAAACATGGTAAATTATTGTTGTTATGTTTGTAACGTCCTGTTCACAATGTTTTGCTATTCATCGCATGCAAATCACTTTTCCAACTCATGTTAAAACTTATCCTTCACATTAAAAATAAATAACTAAAAATCTATTATTTTAGATAGATAAATTAATACTTTTACATACAAACTAAATAGGAGCAGGGATTTAAAAAATATAAAGTAATAATTATGCATCAAATAAAAAATACCTCTCATTTTTATACACTAATCTTGGGTATATTTTTATACTAATAGTCTTAAAAATTAGAATTCTAAGAAAATCCTAGTGTGGGGTGACGTTTTTATAAAAAAAAACACGTTGGACGCACCTAAAAATTTAAGGATTTCCCTCCATTTTTATGGGATCCCATCATCAGATCCTAACTTTGGTAACCGTGGGACCACCATTGGAGTATAATCTTGAGAATACAAAAAGAATTTTGAAAATCGGTCTGCAATTGGCGTCGTAATACACAAAAAAAAACATACGTATCGAATTGAGAAACTCCTTTTTTGAAGTCGGTTAAAAAATACCTATTAGTATATGTAATCAGCTGCTTTAAATTTTATAGTTAAAATGAAGAAAAAAACTTCAAAAACGTACGAAGGGTGCCTTCTTGCCGTATATGCCTACCCTGCCTACCCTACATACTCGTATAATATGTAGGTACTTTGTTGTTTGTATTTTTTATACATTCGTATATTCCATAACGCGAGTAAAACATTAGAGCCCAGCTTTAGAGGAATAAAATTCAAATAAAATAATATTTAAAATAACGCTACTTGCATAGTCTATTACACGTTTTTAGCTGCTCCAACTTCATACATTGCATAACAAATACCTATCACAAGAAACAAAATACGAATTTATTTTGAGTTGGTTTCTTTATGGCACATATTTATTATAACAAACAACTACTTACATACTTACATTTTCTTCCTTTTTTGGTTTAGGGAATTTACAGTAAAGTTAACAGGCTACAGGCTGCTAACCCTTAAATAAGGAACATTGTATTTAAATAAAATCTTTAAAATAAAACACTAAAATCACTAAACGTATTCAAAAAGATATTTACTTTTTTGTGTATAAGGTATTTGTGAAGATTAATAGTTCCGACTTGAGTAATAACTTTCACTATTGATCGATATATCGATATTACTTTCTCCTCCCTAGGCGACAATAACTACGATAACATTATGCCACATCACTATCACTACATTGTACCCCTGCCCCCGACCCGTATCGTGCGATAGAGAGAGTTGCAAGAAATGGTCGAAATTGCCTACAATTCCTGTTTCAAATATTGTTTCGGCCGATAACTGTTTTACCCCCCTAAACCTTTATGAAATTAGACGCTTTTGGTGTCATTACATTCAGTATACCTTAATCTATGTTTGTACGTTTTGCTTTTTTTGTAATTCAATATAATTTAGTCAAAAAAAGACAAAAATGCTCAAGGTAGTTTTTAAGTCGAAAATATAGATATTTAGATGCTAATAACTTATATTCTGAGCAATATTTCTTCAAAATCAAAACGTACAAACCTAGTTTTTCATTATATCTACAAGATTTCCAAAAATTATGAAAATTGGACTATATTTAGAGGGAGAAAAGCGTTATCGCTTTTTGTATGAACATTTACAGCTTCACAATCCTCTTAACAACAATTATACTGTCAATTAACAAAGTTTTACAATGTTCAATGTCAAATAGTCTATTTTTATTATAATGTCAGTTTCATGTCAAATATTAAATGATTAATTTGAGATTAAGAAAGAATGTAAAATATTAAATATTAAATAAATGTCAAATATTAAATAAATGTCAACTAAATAATCTTGAATAAGCCGTATTTCTCTTTAACCTCTATGTAGCCATTCTGTTACACTATAAATCATTTTATCTAGCAGCCAAGTCTTCAATTTTTTTTAAAAAGCTTATTTGGTAATTCTTTTATATTCGCAGGTACCTTATTAAATATCTTGGTGCACATAGCGTAACAATTTTTCTGGAAAAGGGCCGTTCTTGGTGTCCTGTATAGGACCAGCCTTAGGCAGTTTCTCGAACTTCTTGGGAATATTTCTTTTGCTGTTGTGAATAGTTCTGGATGATTCTTTACAAATACACAAACTTCCAAAATATACATGCACGGTAATGGTAGAATGTTCAGTGCTTTAAAGTATTGCTTACATGATTCATATGGGGCAATACCAATCATAGCGCGTATACAGCGTTTTTGTGATAGAAAGGCTCTACTAAAGTCAGTGGAGTTACCTCGAAGTAATAAACCGTAACGCAGTATTGAGCCCACATGCCCATGGTATGCTAACAGCAACGTTTCTTGTGTTGATGTTTTCCTCAGCTTATTTAATACATAAACAAAACTATTCACTTTTTTACACACAGAGTCAACGTGAGCTTTCCAGTCGCAATATTTATCGACTGTGATTCCCAGAAACTTTGCTGTATCAAGTTTTTTAATTTTCATTCCATCATGGATAATATGTATTTGCTTAACCTTGGAACCGTGTGTTTGAAACTCAACGTGGCATGTTTTTGACAAGTTTGCCGTCAAATTGTTTTTTTGTAACCAATCTATTATTAATTCAACATTTCTATTTATTTCCATGTCAAGATTTCAATTATTTTTAGATGTCAAGATAATAGAAAAATCATCAGCAAATAATGTGCATTTATGGTCAGTGATGTCAGGAAGATCATTAATATATAGTATGAACAGTAGCGGAGCCAGTACACTGCCTAATAATTAATCTTTTCCCATACTTATTAAATTTGTACATTGTTTTCGATGGTCAAGGTAACTTTTTAGCCATCCCAAAACAGGCCCTCTAATACCGTAATTTTCACATTTATTTAAAAGAATGTTATGAGACACATTATCAAAAGCCTTTGACATGTCAAAAAATATGTCAATTTTTAATCTACACCTTCTAGAACATTGTGGATCAGTTGGAATGCTGCTAGTGTTGTAGACTTTCCCTTTTGAAAACCGTTTTGTTCTTCTCGTATAATGTTAAAAGTTTCCAAGTAGCTTACTAGCCGTTTTTGCATGGCTTTTTCAAAAACTTGCTGAAAGAAGTGCTATTGGTCTATAATTTGAAGCGTTTGTTGTATCGCCTTTTTTGTGTAAAGGTCTTACAATCGCTGTTTTCAAACTGCTAGGGACCTTGTTCAAAAGAAAAATTAATCAAATAAGTCAAGGCGGGTAAGATAACTAGAATGCATTTTTAAAGTATATCTGTGGCTATATCATCAGCGCCCAGCGAGTTTGTATTGTTGAGAGACATAACAATATTTCTTACTTCCATCTGGCTTAGCGGTATCAAGAACATACTGTGGTTTGATCTCTTACTATTCGTATTACATAGTGGCTTATTGCAGTTATTCCCTAAATTGACGAAGTGCTTATTGAATTCATTAGCTATATCTAATTCGTCTTTAGTTATTTTATTGTCAAGTTTTATTTCTTTTATAAATTCAAATTTGACTTCACTTTCTGAATCTTCATTTATAATTTTCCATGCTGCTTTGATTTTGGCTCTACTAATGAATTTGTTATTGTATAATCTCCTTAATTTATTTATACAATCTCTCAATAGTTTTGTATACTTTTTATATCGGGTTTTATTTTTGTTTTTTGGGTTAAAATAGTATTTAAAACGTAAGTTTCTTTTCGTTTTGCAACTGCGTCTTAAGCCTCTAGTAATCCATTTTAAATCCCGTTTTTTGAATGTTATATTTTTTTATATAACAGGAAAGCATAAATTGGAGGAAAGCATAAAATAAGCAGAAATCATCGTAAAATGAAACAAATGCTTTATCAAAACTTTTTTCATTGTACATGTCACTGAAAGTTAAATTACTTAAACATTCTTTGAATTTTATAACATATTCTCTATCGTAGTCCCTTTTTAATATTATATACTTGCTTGGTACAACTGTGTTTTTTGTTGTTGGTATATATAAAACTTGAGCCGTGTCATGATCAGACAAACCAAGTTTTAGAATTTTACTAGATGCACGTTTAACATTACTAATTATATGGTCGATACATGCGTTCAGTCTAGTAGGCTCGCTTATATGTAGTGTTAAGTTATAATTTAGCATAAGCTCGTTAAGGTTTTGAACAGCTTTACTCATTTTGAGTGTATCTATGTTAATATCACCCGCGATCACAATCTTCTGACTTTTTACGTTAAGAATTTCGAATAGAAGTGTATCAAGGTATCTAAAGAATAGATCTAATTTTGATGTAGGAGTTCGGTATATGCATAATACAATTGCCTTTATTTCTATTCCACAACATTCAAATATGTTTTCGCAGGTATACTAATGAAATCAAGACATTTATACTTAATTCCCTTTTGAAGATAGAGACATACTCCTCCTCGGGACTCCTTCGGGTCTGCAGTAGAAAGATCCTAGTTCATAGCCTTGAAGCTTAGCGTTTCTTAGATCATTAACTTTCAGGAAGGTTTCCGAGAAACAAAGAACGTCGGGTAACATGTTTGCTGATTCCAGTTCAGTAAGTGTAACTTCGAGTAAATCTTTTTTTGGGAGTAGACCTGCAATATTTTGGTGAAAAATTTTAAAGTTTATTTCAGTTTTTTTTTGGAGCGAAAGCAACATATGGTCTCATTTGGCTTTTGCTGAGTGTTTTCGATTTTTTTTAATAATATGGAATGGTACCTTTCATTGTTGTGTTTTCAATCTGTGAGCTAATAGTAATATTGTCATTTTTTGTTTTTGTATTTACCGTTTGGAAATAGAATGGAATCGTTCCTTTTTTTGGTTTGGTGGTGTCTCTTAATTTGCGTAAATTTTTTAACCATGAAGTACTTATCTTTTTTGAACCATTCCTTTTTACGATGTACGATTTCCTGATTAAGAATTTCATATTATAATCATGTGTGTCAATGGCGAGGTTTATTAATTTGCAGTATTTGTGAGTACTTTCACCCAGATAATAATTTGTATCATTTCCATCTACATCTATAAACGTACAGTTATCGAATTGTGCACATATCCTTTTCAATTGCTCATTTAATTTATTAACATTGAGGTATTTACTTTTTGCTATACTCAGTACAATAATCTGATAATCACGGAGGATTTTTAATGCTGCTATAGTTTCCGTCGCAATTTGTGACGGATTTGTATCATGTTCTCCAACCGACAAGATAATTCGATCGCTGCGATTAAGAGGATTGTGAAGCTGTAAATTTTCATACAAAAAGCGATAACGCTTTTCTCCCTCTAAACATAGTACAATTTTCATAATTTTTGGAAATCTTGTAGATATAATGAAAAACTAGGTTTGTACGTTTTGATTTTGAAGAAATATTGCTCAGAATATAAGTTATTAGCATCTAAATATCTATATTTTCGACTTAAAAACTACCATGAGCATTTTTGTCTTTTTTTGACTAAATTATATTGAATTACAAAAAAAGCAAAACGTACAAACATAGATTAAGGTATACTGAATCTAATGACACCAAAAGCGTCTAATTTCATAAAGGTTTAGGGGGGTAAAACAGTTATCGCCCAAAACAATATTTCAAACAGGAATTGTAGGCAATTTCGACCATTTCTTGCAACTCTCTCTATCGCACGGTACGGGTCGGGGGCAGGGGTACAATGTAATGATAGTGATGTGACATAATGTTATCGTAGTTATTGTCGCCTAGGGAGGAGAAAGTAATATCGATATATCGATCAATAGTGAAAGTTATTACTCAAGTCGGAACTATTAATCTTCACAAATATCTTATACATGAAAAAGTAAATATCTTTTTGAATACGTTTATTGATTTTAGTGTTTTATTTTAAAGATTTTATTTCAATACAAATTTCCTTATTTAAGGGTTAGCAGCCTGTAGCCTGTTAACTTTACTGTAAATTCCCAAAACCAAAAATGGAAAAAATGTAAGTATGTAAGTAGTTGTTTGTTATAATAAATATGTGCCATAAAGAAACCAACTCAAAATAAATTCGTATTTTGTTTCTTGTGTATGTCTTTGTCTTTGTCTTTTCGTATTTGTTATGCAATGTATGAAGTTGGAGCAGCTAAAAACGTGTAGATAATAGACTATGCAAGTAGCGTTATTTTTAATATTATTTTATTTGAATTTTATTCCTCTAAAGCTGGGCTCTAAGGTTTTACTCGCGTTATGGAATCTACGATTGTATAAAAAATACAAACGACAAAGTACCTAAATAATATACGAGTATGCATATATGGGAACAAGGCACCCTTCGTTCGGTTTTGAAGTTTTTTTTTTTCATTTTAACTATAAAATTTAAAGCAGCTGATTACATATACTAATAGGTATTTTTTAACCGACTTCAAAAAAGAAGTTTCTCAATTCGATGCGTATGTTTTTTTTTGTGTATGTTACGCGATTACGCCGCCAATTGCAGACCGATTTTCAAAATTCTTTTTGTATTCTCAAGATTATACTCCAATGGTGGTCCCACGGTTACCAAAGTTAGGATCTGATGATGGGATCCCATAAAAATGGAGGGAAATCCTTAAATTTTTAGGTGCGTCCAACGTGTTTTTTTTTTATAAAAACGTCGCCCCACACTAGGATTTTCTCCTCTGTCGTGGGTGCAGTTACAAACATAGAATATCACATGCACATACGCCCAGACCGGAAAAAATTTCTGTAGGCCACACAAAACATCTGTCCCGTGCGGGAATCGAACCCGCGACCTGTTGCGCAGTAGGCGATCGCTCGACCTCTGCGCTAACCGTATCAACCGTTTTGTGTGTATGTTACGCGATTACTCCGCCAATTGTGGACTAATTTTCAAAATTCTTTTTGTATGCGGTAGAGTATACTCCTAGGGTAGTGGTAGTCGCAGTGTGGACCCTACCACGCGCTTCCATAAGGGCAGGAAGAACACCGGGGGGTTTAGTGGGTAGGCCTGGCACTCTGCCGGGAGAGCCCCACACACGCTCGTCGTCTAGCCAACGGCGAGTACGGTGCGGTCCCGCATTCCCCTCGTAAAAAAAAAAAAAAGGGTGGTCCCTAGGTCACCAAAGTTAGGTTCTGATGATGGGATCCTATGAAAATCGAGGGATACCCTCATTTAATTAGGGTTTCTTTCACTAAAAAGTTAAACAAAAAAAATATTTTACAAAAAATAAAAACTTACTTCAAAAACTGAAAAGTTAAAAATAGTGTAAGAATAGGTACAGACAACATTACATTTCTATATTGAAGTCGGTCGGTGCCAAACGATGATCTCCTAGAGTCTTAAAATTTGGCACCATCTTCAATAATGATGTGTGATGTTGTCTGTACCTATTCTTATATTATTTCTAACTTTTCAGTGTGTTTGTAGTCCGGACGAACCCGACGAATCGAACCCCGTCGGACGGACCTCCCGATCAACATCCGGTGGCCTCAACCACTAGACCACGGAGGTGGTAAAAATTAGAATTCTAAGACTATTAGTATAACTACCCAAGATTAGTGTATAAAAATGAGAGGTATTTTTTATTTGATGCATAATTATTACTTTATATTTTTGAAATTTATTTTTGAAATTTTTCCATTAGTAATGTGTATTCGTTTGCTAGAATGTAAGGACCTTTGTATTAATAAAAATAGTCACATTGTATTGAGGAATCATGGTTTCCAAGATACAGGATTTATTATCCTAGTTTGGGAATCAGGGACCCTCACCCTATTTTAGCCAACTCATGTTTATAGTTGTAGATCTATTGTAGCATTGTGTTGACATGTATTTGGTTGCAATAAACATTATTATTATTATTATTATTATTAAAAAAAAAAAAAAAAAAATCCCTGCTCCTATTTAGTTTGTATGTAAAAATATTAATTTACCTATCTAAAATAAAACATTTTTTGTTATTTAGTTAATAGTGTGAGTCCGTGTTGTCCTATTACATGCCAATATAGGGTGGATGCTCCCAAACGAATTTTATGCAACTAGAGCGGGCAAAGAGAGCAATACTTAAGATTTTGTTTCGGAAACCATATAGACACCCCCCCCCCCCACCAATGACTTATATAGACTCTGACTGCCTCACTATGAATGAGACAGTTACACATAAAAGCTTTAAATCCGTAATGCTTCCCCATTAAAAATTTCTAGAAGACCTACTCAGATATGCCCCACAAAACTTGTAATACCAAATTTGAATAAAAATATTATCATAATTTGAGCGCTACATTATACAAGAAAAAAAATTATTTCTGTCTGTCTGAAACATCTTTCTAAAAGTAGGATTACCAATTAGATAAGAAAATTGGATTATATAGAGACAGAGAATCTTATTATTAAAACTATATATATATTATCACTAATGTTAATAGTTGCAATCGTAGTTGGTTAAAATATTAACTTCCCTTTTTGGTATTTTTTTTCTCCTGTGAGATAGCGACACGTGCCTGCACTACTAACCTAATTATTGCTTACTGTAAACAATCTATAGTTGAAAGGGGACCCTGTTGTCTCTACTAAAGGTTTTTCTACCACAGATAACAACAGTCACTCTTGCTTTAAAAGAATTGTATTAATTTAAGTATACTCAAACTTACTTGTCAACCATTTTTATGCTGTCCAATAAAGTTTATTATAAAAGTTTGGTTATTATTATACCTGATAAAAAATAATATATGGTGACTTTAATATAGTTTATACCTCCAAAAGGATTTAATATCGCAGCATGTGTGACAGCTATTATCGAGTAACATCCCCCGCACGCGCGGAGCTCAACTTCGGGTTAATATGACAAAACTTTCGTAACACGAGAGCTACACCTTACAGAAGGGGCAACACTATTTCCATAAACGGCAATCGACACAATAGTTTTAGAAGAGCAATGAAAAAGTCAGGCAAAAATAGCGTGTATTTTATTCACAAACTGCCAGTAAAGCTATCAGACATGTCCAAACTTCGCTGAGTGCCTGAGTGCAGCTTGCTTTATTTCCGTTTGACCTGTCCCGTTCGATGCTATTCCTGGATACCAGAGGCGGAGCCAGACATGTTCATTTCGCCGACAAGCCGAATGCAACTCCTGACAGCGCGAAGCTACCGATGTGCAGCGACACGGCTCTGCACTTCCAAATTTGAATATTTAATTGCGATTATTTTGGCACAAGCCTGGTTAATTAATAAATCAAATTGACGGCTCTAGCGCTGTCGCACGGTTCCGCTAATGGAAGTTTATTCCTGGATATTCAGTTTCTCCGAATGAATCAATTCGAATTTTAAATTTTCCATTTGCATAGGTTGGCGGGCTACTTTACGATTGCAGAGTTTCCTTCCTATTCTTTGTTTGGCATTTTATTTTGTGCATTTCGAGGAGCCGGCGCGGCGTCTACGTGATACGGGCTCGGCGCCGACATAAAATATTTTCGAGTTGACATTGTAGTATTGAATTTCACACGAGCTTAAGAAATTTCCTTGCAATGTTGAGACGACCGTTCGATTGTTCCGCGTGCAACTTTGATCGACTCCTAGTGTTGAAATGAAGTGTTAAATATTGAAAAACTGTAAACCAAGAAGTTTCTAGTGCCAAGTCTTAAAAACTTATACACCAATGTTGCTATTTATTCGTTTACAAAGAGTTGTGGAGAGATGGTATAGCAGACATTTTATTGATCTTTTTAACTATTCAAAAACAATCTTACATAAACGGTAACAGTATTATGCTACATTGATTTCGTTCGCTCTAATCGAGGGTAAATTGTAATTTACTCGGCATTTTAGTGACCCAATTTAGTAACCTCAACATTCCAAAGCCATACGAAGCGGACTGGTCAACCCTTCGTTCACTACACGACGAAAAACAACATGTACCTAATTTACACGTTAGCCTGACCCATTTACATCCCACTAAATCTTTAACAAATGCTATTTACTGCAGTAACGGAGACCATATCCAAAAATTCCAAGCGGGATGTGCCACCAGAGGCGCATAGAGCGGACACGCCGGCTCTAACTTAAACCTAACTTAGATGTAGGGTCCCCCAGGAGCTGCGTAGAAAACCCAGGGATCACATTAAGGCGGGAAAGTAAGTTTATTGTAGGAAAATATATGTTCCCGAGTAAAACAGTGGTAGGAAACAAGTATGTTTTCTGTTTGAAAGTTTGTAGCTATGATAGTGATGATAACGAATCATATTTTACCGATGTCGAAGCATTAAACGCGAGTTTAGCAGTCAGTTTTAAGTATTTAGATAGTTCTTTAAGTCGGTATCAAATAAAAAGGATATAGTTCAGATGCCGTCATTACTGCTGAAGGATTGTTTGATATGACTGCCGTTATAACTTTTTTTATTATAGCTTTATATATTATCGATTAGATCAAGCCTTGACATAGCTCCAGACAGGACTCGAACGGGCGAACACTCTCCCTCAGTTTCCAAATCTAATCAATGCATAAAGGCTTAATTTTCATTTATTCTTGGCCTCAAAGCTATCGAAATAATGAAATATCCTTTGTGTTTCATAAATAAATTTTTGTCTTCAGTTTGAGAAGACAAAGTTAAAGTTTAGCTGTCTTCTATATGACGGATGAAAGTTAACCTGTCAGCGGCCTACAGAACGGAGACTATCTTGACAAGAAGCCTTAACTTTGGACAGGTTTGCGTTGCGATGCTTAGAACTTTATATAAGTCGACATCAGAAATATTTATACTCGAATAAATACTGCCCGCAAATTCGCTTGTGTGGACGGCGTTAGATTATTACCGAATTAAAAACCCTAATCTATGCAATGTTGTTTATGTTTTCTCCAGGTTATTACGAGTATCTATCCCTATATTAGGAATCAAATTTCATCAGAATCTGATCTGTCATTTTGGCATGATAATGAGAAATAGGCAATTAATATTACAATATGTACAAATCATTTATATTCAGTTTTCTTAACTTTTTCAAAGAATTCGTCTAGGTACTTGTTGACATATTTTGCAATCGGGAACTTACTTTCCAAACGGGAGATCCGGGGTTCGAGACCGCCATGTACGAATGTGTTTTTCGTTTTTTGAATTTCATATCTACATTTGTCTGACGCTTAGGTCTGACGCTTCTACGGTGAAGGAAAACATCGTGAGGCAACCCACATTCATCTACGAAGAAATTCAATGGTGTATGTGAAGTCGTCCAATGCGCACTGGGTCAGTGTGGTTGACTAGGGCCTAATCACCATAACATAGGGTAGGCTCGAGCCCCTCGGTGGGGACGTATATGAGCTGATGATGATTATAATGATGACGAATAGACTTTTACCAGTTTTGTGGAATAACTCCACCTTTAAGGTTTATCCTTATTTAAAAAACGCGAGTCAAGTGCAAGTTGGACTCTCGCACCTATATTTACGGTTTTCAGATTTTTACCTACAGATGTGCTATAAAATCTTGCTTCTTGACGAATTTCATGATTCGTGTTGACCTTTTGATTGTATTGACCCACGCTTAGCTCTGGATTCAAAAACACTTTCGCCTTAAAAATAGTTATTTGCTCACTTGCTAAACAATCTACTATTTTAGCACTGATAAGGTGATTCATTTCATTTCTTCATATTATAATTTAGCCGTTTTTGTGTGGTTGAGAAAAGACGAAATTATCAACTTCGAGAGTTAACAACTACATAGTACTAATGTCCTCCTAACCGATATTCGGTCACGGCGGTCAATCTCAACAGAGACTAGCCATCTGCACAAGCGACTGCGCAAATGCAAGTGTACTCTCTGTTCCTTCACTCGCCTAGTCAGATGGGACGGTTAGCCGACACGACCGGGCCGAGATCAGGCGCGGGACCCACTGTTTAACGTGCCTTCCGAAGCACGGAGGAGCTTGAGATGTTTCTTATTTTGGTCACCCATCATAGAACTGACCACAGCGAACGTTGCTTAACTTTAGCAATCGTTCGCAGAGCGCACGCGCCAATGCGCCACCAAGCTCCTTAAAAGATGGACACATACCCTTATAAAGTTATTCTTGTTGAAAAATCTTTTAGCAATAGAAACTGTTATTTTCATTTTAAAATACTTTTAGATAAGAAATACTTTAGCTGTTTTAGCTATCACGTGACGCGCGTAATGCATTAAAACACTTATCTATAGGAAATACGTGAACTTTTAGTGTGTTCTTTGAATAACAACTTAATTTAATGCCTTCCATTACCTCTACTAAGTTGGAAGCGACTTTCTAACTAACTAAGACTTGGCGCGTTAGAGTAATTTTCGTTCAAAAGTTTATACTGCGCATTTATAGCGTTTTAGCGAAGATTAAGACAGACAAGTTTGTAAGTTCAAAAGATTATAATGAGGATCGACAAAATCGCTTCAGAACGATCTCGAAACTTAGCTTTTCGAACTGGAGAAGGAATTTAGCGGCGTCGTTTTATTTGTATATGTATTAGTTTAACCCGTATGAGCGGTGGTCTAATAATATCCAGTCGGTTCATTCATCGGAAGCCAGCGTACCGTA
The DNA here is from genome assembly GCA_963935595.1 of Schoenobius gigantellus. Classification (NCBI taxonomy): domain Eukaryota; kingdom Metazoa; phylum Arthropoda; class Insecta; order Lepidoptera; family Crambidae; genus Schoenobius; species Schoenobius gigantellus. The sequence goes on along the minus strand of OZ012553.1, from coordinate 20,667,161 downwards.
AAAAAGAGCTGAATGTGTGCTCCGCTCCACTGACCACTGCCTATGAAACCTCTCGATTGAAATGTTTATTCAAACACAATGGGATATGTGGATTGAATGTTGAGGGCAACGTGTGGAATTCGGTCATAACGCTGATTATGTATTTATTCAGTATATTTCGAACTGAACCGCTGCCGAATAAAAGTGTCCTATCAGGTTTTTCAGTGGAAGGTTGTTTCTGCGGTTGCGAGACAAAGTGTTAACTATTTTTATTATTCACTAGTGGGCCCGGCAGACGTTGTCTTACCCGATTGTTGTACATATAAACTTTTTTTTTTTTGGGAGGGGGGAAAATGCATTGACGCATTCCTCGTGGTCGAGCCAAACCACGAGGATATGTGTGACTCCCCAGACCTTACATGGCCCGGGCCTATCCACTAAAAACCCCCCCAGCAGCTCCTCCGTCGGTCACAAGACAGGGGGAAGGGGACAACAGCCAGGCCTTATTCCCGCTGACCCCCTGCCTGTGACATGTCCGTTGCCGGACTCCCCTCCTGGCTCTGCTACTTTGTGGAGCGGCGCGATTGCGCCGCTCTACACCCCGAAACTGGTTTTTTATTGTGGTTGTCTTCCACGCGGCCCGACGCTCAGTGAGCTGGGCCCCCGGTCCGCTCAGTGCGGGTAACGGGTTGCCCGACGGCGGACCCCACTGGATCCACCGCCGCGCGGGTGAGTCGAAACTCGAGGAGAACCCCAACGGGCGCGAAGCGCCATGGCGGAAAACTCGCCTCGACCCTCTACCACCAGAGGTAGCCGCCGGAATCGGCTTCCAGCGAGAGCCACACCTCTTCTTAACATCAGAAGAGGGGACTTCGCACTTCCCCGCATGAAGCCTGGTTGCCACACGAAGTGGCCCGCCAGGTTAAACCCGGCCATCCCACACCCCCCCACTATGGGGGTCCTCTCGTCAGACTATTAGCCCGCGACAGAGAATCTGCCGGGTTGCCCAGGGTGCACCACAAGGAGGTTGTCTGACATCGCACCCCTGTACATATAAACCTTCCCTGAACCTATTCAAACACACATAGTACTAGAAAATTTACTCAACCATGACACTTTTTATATGAAAATTTTGAAATATTTTTTTTTACTTTTTGTTTAATTTTACAAACATTTTCTTTTATACAAACTTTGTACTGACAATAGAGAACAACGAAAAAATAATTATCCAATTCGGTGCAGTCGTTCGAAAGTTATGGGCGTACATACATTTCGAAGATCCATTTTTATTTATATAGATTGGTACATTATACAGTATATTAAGTACCTATATTTTCTATTCTCGCCATAATCTGTTCTCGGTACTAACGTGAAACATATAGGTATGTGTTACACCACCATAGGTAGGCTGGAAGAGATCTCATATTGAGATAATTCCACCTTTGTATACTTGCTTTTATTGTTACTGACTATGTTGTAAATCTATATGTTTTTGGTGTACAATAAAGAGCATAATAATATATTATTGGTGTAATCAGTTTTTGCGCAAGAATATTTATCGACGATACAAATGAAAAATTTGTAGCAAGCGCGTTGCAATAAGGGAATTGGAATAAACAGTGGAAGGGCATTTAATTCCATTAAAAACTCCCGAATCAAAGCTTGTAACGAGCAAACGAATAAAAAGCATTGATATCAACAACAGCCAACTAGCTAATGGAAAATAAATAGACCTGGCGCTAACTGAGCTAACATCCGCTCAACGGCAATGGTACGGTGTACCAAGTAATTTCACACCGCAAGGTTTAATTTCGTTTGCAAATATTATGACTACAAAGTTCATTTTCGCTTATACTACGATTCAAAATTGTTACTAACTAGGACATCCGGACTCCATTTCAAAACTCGACCCTAAAGATATTTCCAGCGGGAATGATGTCCACCCTTTTAATTTTCGAAACCAGTTCCTTGTGCAAACGTACACAGACGCTTCCAGTCGCTTTGTTCTCCTTGTTTACACAATTCCGACTCGCGATTTTTCTAATTACCCGTGAGTCAGCGACAAACCCTTAATTATTTGAGCCGTCCCTTTCGGAGTTCTATAACCAAACAAGGAACAGTTTATTAGCCGCCGGTCCCTCTTAATAAATTAAATATTGCAGACTTCAGTAATATTAAATCCGAATGCGTCCGTTATGTGTCGACTTTATGAAGTTATATAATTAGTCTCCAGAGATATCTATTGTGAATGAATTAAAGTAATCTTCGAATCAACATCGTTTATACAAAATGTTAATAAGTTTTTATTATCGTTTATAAAAGCGCATAACCTCAGACACCCCAACTTATTTTTATTATAAACTAGCTGTGCCCGCGAACTACGTTTCACCTTAATTTAGTTTTTCCCGACATCTTCAACAAATATCGTTAATGTACACAGAAATCAATACAAAAACTTAACAAATTATATACTAAAACCTTCCTCGAGAATTACGCTATCGAGTGGTGAAAACCGCTTGAAAATCGGTGCAGTAGTTTTTGAGTTTATCGCGAACAGACAGACAGACGCGGCGGGGGACTTTGTTTTATAATATGTAAGGAAGAATAATATAAATTATGAAAATAAATTTTCGTGACTTATCTAATCAAACTTCCGAAACGGCTTGACCTATTTTTTGTAATTTTTTTGTGTAAGTATGTAGGTCTGAGAATAGGTCGCAGGCTATTTTTATACCTTTTTTTTACTCCTAAAAAGGTGATAAAGGTGACGCTCTAAAGAGTTTTATTTTGGTCATTTTTTTTATGATTTAGCATCAATAAAACTTAAAACCCAAAATTTTCACCCTTCTACCAGCAACCCCCATTTTTATTAATATTGGTATTATTACTGGCGAAACGTACGAGTAGTTCGCGGGCACAGCTAGTTATTGTACAAGTATATTACGATGTTTCATTTTTTTGTTTTGTTGCTTATTTTGCAAATTTTAAAGTCTTTGGTCGAGCGATGTTACCGCACTAAGTAGGTAGTTGCCGATAAGCCGCCGCGCCGCGCCGCGCCGATAACAGTAAAAGACGGTAGAATTGAGTAAATGTAAAAAATCAGTCCACATGTTTCGCCGATGTATATAGTGCCACAAACGAACAAACATACCTACATTACAGAACTATACAGACTAATGCAGAACATAACGCGAAGAAGAGTTTGCGTTGCGTTGCGCAATCGGGTACAGAGCGGCGTGGTTGGAAAATTTTTTTTGGTAGAATTTAAACCATATTTTTATTAGTATTATTGTTTGTGAACTAAAGACAGTTTTCCTCCTTCTGTTGTTTAAAAAATAGACTGTCCCGAGCTAATATCATGGTTAATAATCAGTTTGGCTTCCGCACCGGTCGGTCCACGGTGGACGCGGTGGCCCACTTCAAGTAAACATCCGCAAAGCCTTCAACAGGTACGCTTACCCGTAATGTGGGATGTGGGAGAGCCAGGATCGGCATGCCGTCGACTGTATCACGGGGTGATACAGTCGATGGCACTCTACGGAGCCCCGGTGCAGGCACTGGACCGGACATGGTTATTACCGTCACTTCTTGCACCGGGTCGCGCTTCGGGAGAAAACGCCGTAGTGTCATCACTGCGACGCTCCCGACGACACTGCCGAGCACACCCTGTTGATACGCCCGGCCCGGCGACGCCAGCGCAGCGAACTCAACGCTGTGCTGGGAGGCGGAGACCTCTCGCTGCCGAGCATGGTCGTGGCGAAGCGGAATGGAGGGCTGTCGCCTCCTAATGCGAGGACGTCATCTCGCAGAAGGAGGCCGCGGAGAGGGAGCGGGAGGATGATCCTCATGCCGCTCCCATCCACCGCGGACGGACAGGCAGGCGAAGGCGGGCATTCGCACAAGCGATGCCCGACCAGTAAGATAGGGCTAGCCTGGGCGCGTTGGTAGTGGTAGTCGCAGTGTGGACTCTACCACGCGCGCCCATAAGGGGAGGGAGAAGACCGGGGGGCATAGTGGGTTGGCCCGGCACTCTACCGGGCACTAGGCAGTCATGCATTCCCTTCGAAAAAACAGTGGGGGCAGCTGCCTGCCCTTCCCTGGGTACGCCCATGTCCACCATTGCTATTATGAACGCCGCCATAACATTAGGTAGAATCACTAAACTAATAATGGATATAGTTTCTTTCAAAAATGACAGTTCTAGTTACCATCCGTTATTAGTAAATACGCCTCCTGTTCGGAATTTAGGACAGCCTTCTCTCGAAGAACAGACAAGAATCTTAGAAGGTCCAATTTTTTGGATCCGTTTTGAATGTCTAACATTACAATAAAAGTTATTATAAACCTGTAACACATGATCAACCAAATATTTTTTTCTTTCCTTCTTTCTTTCTTACTTTAAACTATTTATAAAAATGCCTGTCGAAGAGATTGAAACAGTTTATGTTCGCCATGCAAACGCATTACAGTCGTGATGCAAATGAGCTTATCATCATCATTTCAGCCAAAAGACGTCCATTGTTAGATATATGCCTCCCCCAAGGATTTCCAAACCGATCGATTCCGCAGTGATAGTATCCAGAAGCTTTCCGCAACCTTACCAGATCGTCGGTCCACCTTGTGGGGATCCTACCAACGTTGCGCCTCCCGGTACGCGGCCGCCACTCAAGGACCTTTCCGCAACAACGAGCGACAGTCCTGCGAGCAATGTTTTCTGCTCATGCACCGCTATTTTAAGGTCGCAAATCTTTGGTCTGTTTCGATGACTCTAACCTACGGATCTCATCGTCATTTGATTAAATAGAGAAACCCCAAGCATAGCCCTCTCCATTGCACTTTGAGCGTATGCATCAATGCAAACAAACGTATCGCAACTTCGGGGAATTTACATTACGAGTCGCAGTGTGAAAGGGGCCTAAATCGTGCCCTTTTAACCGCGGGCCAATTGAAATTGAAACACGGAAAGCATCGCAAAAACAATTGTGTCCCATCACGAAAACGGCAATCGTTTAAAAGTTATTTAGGATTTTTCATCGGCCGTTTGTTTTGAATTTTCCACAAAGCAGAAAATGCTATTTACTTATTGCGCTTCGTTTACTTACAAGGTATTTAGATTTCTGTCGCTGTTCTCAGTTTTGTATTTGGAAAATGGAATTTTCCTGTTGGGATAGAGGGGCGGAATTCCCAATCGGTTCCGAAAAAGGATGTTTGGTAAGCCGTCCCATTTTTGTTTACAGTTGTTTTCTTTTGTTTTTCGTGTTGATGGAGTGCTATTAAATCTTGTCGTTTTATATGGCTTCTGAATTGGTTAAACACTAAAGGTGAAATTTAGTAGTTCTTATAACACACGAAAGGGTTATTTTCTGTTCTGTGATATAAAAATCAAAACATTCTTTATTCAAATAAGACTTAATAGAAATCTTTTGAATCGTCCAAATTTTTTACCTACCACCCATTCGGGATATTATCCTTTAACTGATAATAAGAATAGGCGGTCAAGAAACATCTCGATTTTAGACCTAAATAATAATAAGTGTTGCTTAAAACTTTATTATAGCGAAACGTGATTCGCGGGCAGATTATTAACATATGGTTTTATCTGCAATCATGTAGATTTAAGTATTTATAGTAATAAGCAGAAATAGTTTGTTGATTAAGGTTTAATTAGAACTGTGATCCTCTTCGGCGATGACAGGATAATCAAGATCGAACTTCTCTTCAGATAAGTTCGTTTGATCATTTAAATAAATATATAAATTAATTATTCTATAACAACAGTTGTTTCTTTTACTATACTTCCCCGAAATAAAAAATAACGATAGAAACTCTGTCCAAATTCGTGGTCCCATTGAACCACTTAAAATAAATGTAAATTTCAAGGTGGCGGTCAGGATCACAGTTGTGGTCTCGAAAGACGCCTCAATTTTAATAATTAATTCAAAGGGGGCTTTTGGGACCGCGGTCCCGGTCCCAAAAGCCTCCCGACCCCTAGTATCATCTAAAGTACTGATGCCAGCTTTATGAAATAAATAGTGAATCAACGTTAATCTATTAACAAGTATAGTAAACTGCAATATTTCCATTTTAGTCTGGTGATTATATCAAATATCATAGAGCAGTGTATATCATGCGTTAGAGCGCAATTCTTACAAGCGTTCCCTACAAAACGTTGTTTTTGTAGATATGCGAGACTATTTTACGGATCGTTGCCCGTGGACGTTTCGACTTGTACCTCTTTTTGTGGTGCACGAGAATTTTCCTTCCCCACGTCTTTATACGCCGCTCAGACAGCGTAGGCACTTTGTAATAATGCTGTTGCTTTATGAGTTTATCGTAATAAAGTTAACTAAGCGTAGTGCTCATTTTAGGCTACGCTTTACGACAGAGGGGTGATAACATCAGCCGTTATAGTGTTATGTTACGAACTAGAAAACGTTAATATTGATTGACTTAACTTTTGCCAAGTTTAATGAATTTCGCCAAGTATTGTGTTATTATGTTAGGCTGCACGACTGGAGAAGAAGTAGACGACGAGGAATAGTTATTTAACAGAATTATTTATCCGTTTGGTTCAACAACATACAGTACTAACTGTTTAGTATTTTTGAATAGTACAAAAATAATGAAACATACTATACAATCCAGAATTAGCGTTTTAAAATAACATAGCATTCGAAATTACCTCTTAGTAACAAACAGGTTTTATCAGAAAATCACGCCGTTTTATTTACAATTTATTTAGGACAGTTCTTCAATTAAAAATAGAAATAACAATACATTCCTATGTTAAAACTTTTTAAAAAAGGGGTTAAACCTATTTTTTGTGATTACAGCTGCAGCATTTTATTTAAATTCAAATGATGGGAGGGATAGCCTTATTTATATTTTGCGAATCATCGTTCATTTAAAAATGAAATTATTTAATAGCAGTAGGTATACGAATTTGCGCTTGATAATAAATTGATATTATTTATTTAATCTCCGAAAGTCCCTACCGAACACAACCACGCTCTTATAAATTCATTTCAATTACAATTCGTATATCAATAAATCAGAAGTATTATTAAAGTCTCCATTCAAGTATGACACTTGTTTCAATAGTTTTTGTTGGTAAAATTGCGTACATAACGCAATGCGGTCTCACTGCGGTAGCATGAGCTTAATACATTAATGTGTAAGTCAAACGTCTCTCTATTATCCGTCCTTTCCTATCAATTTCAATATATTTGCATTCCAAAATGTTACATAAATGGTAAATATTATAATAATTATTGACACAATTTTGGATCCTCTTAGGCACAGCAATATATTAGAAGAGAGGATTACGTCATATACTCATCTCTAATTAATAAAATAATGATTAGGACAATTGATTTGAATTAACGCTTCTACGAGTATACTATATGAATTAATAATACACGGTGTTTCATAATAACCAATATATAATCAGTGCGTTATCTAAAACTAATTATTAAATTGTGTTTACCAGTAAATGTCATTCAACCCAAAATTTTCATGTAAACCATAGACATGATTATGATACTATGATATACTTACATGAAAATTTTGGGTTGAATGACATTACTTGTAAACACATTTTAATAATTAGTTTTAGATAACGCATTGATTATTTATTGGTTATTATGAAACACCGTGTATAATTAGATTATAAATTTTATATTGATTTATTGTTCTAAATCACAACTATTTATACATATCATCGCTAAATTGCCTCTATTAAACATTATTCCACCACCTGCACTCATCCTACGCCCTATAGTTTATTTTTCCTGTTAATCTAATGCGAACATCAACAAAAAAGCCACTCACAACTTTTTGCTACCGTAAGGGACGACCCTCTTAACTTTTTGAGGCTTGAAATAAAACCCGCTATTGATGTGTGTTATTTTACTTGTATCACGTGTGTGTCCGTATGGTGACGTATTCAAATTACCTATACAATTTTTTTTATAACAATAAGTATTCACTCTTTTCTTTAACTTTTAAGAAATATATAAACTTCGCATTAGACCTCGTACACTACATGTTGAACTGTTTTACAAAAAAAATAATGTTTTCATTTCTATTCGTTCTAAAGAATCCACTTCAAAAATCCGTATTGAGGTGGGTACGAAATCATAATAATAATAATAATATTTTATTTGCCAGAATATTGTAACAATTGGTGTTCTAAAGATATAATTCCACATATTCTACTGGTAGTCACTTCAGTGTGCAAATACAATTATTAATTTTTATGTCAATGAAAATTTAAATGGAGAAATACATGAGAAATGTCAGCAATAAGAAATTATAACAATATTATCAGAGAATGTCAAAACCAAATTATGTAATTACAACAATGTCAACAATTAAAACAGGACATGATCAGAAACAATGTCAACATAAATCTAAGATATGTCATTCAAGTATTCCTTAACTGAATAGAACATTTTGTTCTTTAAGAATGTTAAAAGTGCTCTGTGAAATTTTGTATACGTCAGATCTTTTATATCATTAGGTAGTTTATTATATACCCGTATTGCCATGCAGTAACAGTTATTAGAAAATATTTTCAATCTCTGAGAAGGAACAAACAAATCGTTTCCTCTACGTCCTCTGTAATGTTGGTCACTATTTAGTAAGAACAACTGCAAGTGTTTTTTACAAAAAAAAACATATTTCTGCTATATACAAGCATGGGAGTGGCAAGATATTTAGCATTTGAAATAAAGGCTTACAGCTATCCAAATTACTTGCACCACACATAGACCTCACACATTTCTTTTGTATTATAAATGCTCGAGGCATTTCAACAGTTACCCCACAATACTAGACCATAGCGCAACGAGGAAGATACATATCCGTGATATGCTATGATTGCTGCTTCTCTTGATGCTACTTGGCTTATTCTTTTTAAGGCAAATACAAATCGGTCTAATTTTTTTACTAGATTGTCTATATGTGTTTTCCAGTCACAGTGTTGATCAATTGTTAAACCCAAAAATTTTGTCTGATTTACTTCTTTAATTTTTTCATTATTAAATTTTATGTCAAGTTTAGATTCACTATTATTTTTGGTTTTTGCGATATCTCAATTTATTTTTAAGTTTGGGGTCTCGATGATAACATTTACGATATCGGACATTAAAAAATAATTTACTCCACTTCCCTATTACTTACACGCCCTTATAATTTTAAACCCATTGCTTCTATCTCACTTTAAAATTTCGAACAAAATAGCGATAGTCTACATCAAAAAACTTTAGTTTTACGCATGTCGCATTTAGTGCGCCGTGTTTTCCAACAGCTAAAGCTGCAAAAGGAACTAGCTGGAAAGCAAACACTGCTCTTATTAAGAAAGTTTTTTCCTCATAACAAGATTACGTACACCAGATGTGTTGGCTGGCGTTTGGTGTAAAACATAATAGCACAGCGTCATTCCTTTTAGATTAGTTACTTACTCTCACATAAAACGCCCAATTTAATTTAATAGTGCAATGATATAAGTTTAGGGCCCTTTTACATTGCGACTTTTTGCAGCGATACAAACTCGCGTTTGACAGTCGCGCGATTGCGTCGCGATACCCGCGATCAACAAGTATTTGTATCGATTCATACGCGCGTTTGTATCGATGGAAACGCGCATTTGTAGCGCGGCTGCATCGATGCAGCCCCGACTGAGTAGCGATGCGCACGCACTTTGTATCGATTCAGACACGGGGATAGAAGGGGAGTTCTTGAAATGTGGAATATGGCTCCCGATTAAAGAACTTTAAAGAAAAAAGAAATTAACTATTAAAGAACTTTTTACTGTAGTTTGTTAATTTTTTTAATGTTGACTCATAATGTGCACACATCATTCTTTCACTTATAAATGGATGCACCCAATAATTCCGTAGTCTGCGTTTACGTTTCTTCTTTAAAAGTAATAATATAATCAAGCGAAGCGAACTCATCGCGCTGTGACTGTTAACGAAATACTGAACGTTTTGCATCGTTGCGTTTGTATTGATCCTGTATTGAGTTTACATCGATGCTGTATCGCGTTTGCATCGCGATTGTATCACTACAGTCTATACCTTTTTAAGATCAGTAAGTTGTCTTATTTTTCTTACTGCATATGTCGCAGCACTAAGTTCGTTTGCCAAGGACTCAATATGTGAATCCCACTGCAACCTCGAATCTAGTGTATTACCCAAAAATTTAGTGCAATCGATGAATTGAACAATTCTATTATTCGTTTCCACAATAGTATCGACTTTATTTACATTTGACAATGAGAATTTTATACATTTAGTTCTATTTGAGTTAAATGATAGTTTATTCATAGTGAACCAATGCAATACTTTAGAGAAAGTACTATTTACATCATCAGTGTTTCCGTTTCCTCTATCAACCTTAAATATTAAAGAATTAACTATTATCCGCAAATAGTACTGTATCGCACAGATTGTTAGTGAAGTGTGGGAGATAATTAATAAAAATTAAGAAAGAGAGCCCGATATTGATCCTGGAGGTACACCCATAACATAAGGTGCACCAGCAGACTCAGTTTTGTTATTGACATTTTTCTGAACCCTGTTGGACAAAAAAGAGTCAAGAAATCTGATTGCTCGTTCAAAGACACCATAACACTTGAGTTTATTTAGAGGAGTCTGGTGATCAACGCAGTCAAAAGCTTGCAAAAGGTCACAAAATATACAAATCACATCCTGTTTATGCTTCCAGGCGGCAAAAATGTGTTTGAGAAGTGTAACTCCAGCCTCTGTAGAGCACCGACCTTTATTAGAGCCAATTTGGTTCATATATTATGTAAGATTTAATTAGTTGTAAAATGACCTGATAGCTGATACAATATATATATATATATATATTATATTTCACTAAGTGCTAGTAGAATCGATATTGGTCTATATACAGGACCACTTTTATTTCCAGATTTAAATAAAGGTATTAACTTCATAAGGTCAGGAAAGTTACTTTCATCAATACACTTATTGAAAATCAACGCAAGTTGCGGGGCAAGTCCAGCTGTATTGAAGGTTTAATTATGTGGTCAAAATATCCTACAGGTATTTAGATCGGTAGTGTTGGCGCCAAAGTGACAACATTTGAAAACCTTGTTGCACTTTCTACACTTGCTGCATTGCTGCATGCTAAAGAAACGTAGATAACCATGAAGATACTAAAATAGATTTTTGGATTACTATTTCTACAACTAATTCAAATTAATATTTTGTATATAGAGGTTTTCATATTTTGATGTAAATTTTAAAAAAATAAATTGAAAATTTTACAGTATCCCTTCCCCTCTATAGAGAGTTCTTGTTGAAATTAATTTTGAGTTTAGTTCGTCGTATTCAAGCCAAGTTCAGTGTTTTGCTTGAATGCCGTCACTCGCCCCAAAGCCCGTCAATCTGGGGCCTTATATTATCTTGAAGTCTGACATTTCTCACAACCGTAATTAATTAGACATCGGTATTATAGTGCCGTTTGTGGGAAAACTGTTTTGTGTCCACTCAACAACAGATTCACTATTGAATATAATCATTTAGCGTGTAACTCTTGAAGTATGATTGTTATGAAGGAGCCTTTTCTTTTAATTAAATATCGTTTAACGTCCTGAAATAATACAAATAATTCATTAGTAAAGATCTCAATACAAACATGGATGGTTTGAAAACTTCATTTCGTCACTACATTCATACATTAAATATTTCGACACATACATACATTCCCAAACATACCTGTTGTACTTGTACGTGTAGTACTAAACTCAGTTGAATTGGTACTCGTTACCGCGAGGTGCAAATCGCGGTAGAGCAGAAATACATTATCTTACTGCTAGCTGCGGTGAAACGCATGCAGTGGCAGTGTGCAGTTGTATTTCACAGCTTGATTAAGAGATAGCTTTTATTAAAGTTGACAATTTATCAAGAATGCAGATATTTCTTTTATATCTCGTATATCCTGATAGAAAAATTTCAGTTAAACCCCATCAGTACCCACATACACCGTGTTTGGTCAATATCCTATCAAGCCGAAACCTACCTATGTTAACATCGTCATATAAAAGTTATACTTAGCGTCATTGAATATTCTAAATTGTAAAATTAATTTTGAAATCCTTAATACAAATAGGTAGATAGTATGGGTAAAAAATGTATGGGGTCTTAGAAAATTAATTTTACAATTTTGTATTTTCAATGCCGCTATATATCTTTTATATTATATATTATATGTTGTTAACACTATGTTAACATGGGTAGGTTTCGGCTTGATAGGGTATTGACGCACACCTTATAGAGATTTCCATGTCCAGGTAGATTGTCCAGATCATCAATACTCCTGGTGGGAGCCTACTCGTATCCTACTCTCGAGGACCTTTCCACCCCAACGACCGTCAGTCCTGCAAACAATCTGGAATTTGTGATAGTCTTGCTTTGTATTATCAATGACGCTACAAACCTCAACACTTAAGTACATCTATATAAATAAAAATGAAACGCCGAAATATATGGCCGCGCATAACTGCAGAACGACAATCAAGTTATATGCGGGATGAGGTTTGTTTATAAAAAAATACTAATTTCACAAGTTCCACTTAAATCCTTATTATATTTAAGTTATTGCGACCGGTTTCGATACATCATTGCCTGACGATGATGTATCGAAACCGGTCGCAATAACTTAAATATACTAAAGATTCAAGTGGAACTTGTGAAATTAGTGTTTTAATAACAAGATACCATGGAGTTCCATCAAGAAATTACAACACAAAGCATTAACTAAAAAAATATTTGAAAAATTAAAATTTAAAAATTTTCATATTAAAAGTGAGTGTCTGACAAATTCACATAGATAGATAGATAGAAACACTTTATTTTGCACAATTACTCACAGGCTACAACACAATACATACACGAACAGCAAAATAGGCGGCCTTATCGCCGTAGTATATTTCCTTAACTTCACGTGGTTCGTTTATATTCAGTACTAATTTTCAATGAAATTTTACTTTTCCGAGTACATTTTATAAGTTAGTCATCTATAACTTTTTAGTTTGTACTTAGTACTCAACTCTGATAGTTTTCCTTTAAATTTCGATATATATACTACTGTTGTAATTTTTTTCACGTGTCCATATATAACCGTTTACCAAATAGAGGGGGGAGACACTTACCTCTAACAAAAATTTGCATTTTAAAACCAAATATTTCAGAAACGGATCCCTAAATCGAAAAATGGTTTTCTGAACCTTGCATTATTTTTTAAAGGTCTATTCAACAATACCCCACACGACGGGTTAGTTGAGAAAAAAAAATTTACTCCCACTTTACTTGTATGGGAGCTACGCTAAAAAAAATTTTTTTCAATGTTTTTTTTCCATCACTTTTTTGGCATGATTAATATACATACCCATACCAAATTACAGCTTTCTAGTACTAATAGCCTCTGAGTAAAAGCGCGGACAGACAGACAGACAGACATGGCGAAACTATAAGGGTTCCTTGTTTACTACGGAACCCTAAAAAAGGTGTCAGAAAAATATTGTGAGTATACCCGGGCAAAGCCAGGACGGTCAGCTAGTATGTATAACATAAACGACGCTCAATCGAACAGGATTGTAGTACGATATGTGTTTACGCAAACATTAGTCACCTTTTAAACAAAGATAGTACTAACCTACTAAGTGCACTTCGTCATCCAATATCTTATCTATATCGAAAAACACTGATTCCATAATGACAATAGATTAGAAGTTTGAATTCTACTCCGTTGGTTATAAGGTTAAATGTTGTTTCATGTAATACTAATCACTGATTGTATCGACTGCGTATAGATTGGCTAAAAAGCAATATATTGAACATTCCGTCAATTAAATTCATTCTGTTTTGTAAAGGAGTGGATTGTTAAATAGTTGGACTATTATTTCATATCAAAGCTGCAAACCTAAAGTAACATCACCGAAGAATTTTCTAATAAAGTGAAACATTAACACGGTAAGTAAATGATTAATCATTTTCTGACGAGACCGTGAAATTGTTTTGTGTTTAGATGTAACTAATATTCTCTATACAGGTTTGAGTTTAGGGTCAGTCATTACTATTACTAGCTAATTAATCCTTTTTGACCACATCATGGCAACCCAAAGGAAATTATTTTAATTGAATATACATATTTATTTCTTTGTAAGTAAATGTTTTTATAATTCATTTAGTAATTTCTCGCTATATTAAGATTACACTGTTCGACTTTATTGATCAAATCTACAAGTTTATTGCAACAAAATAATATAGATTTATCGATTCTTAATAATTATTATCTAGCTTTGGTTAGACCATATTATTTCTTTAGTTATTCTATTATGATTTCAAGGGAATGTTATTAAAACGCAGCATGTCTAACAAAAGCCTGTTCATGCATTGCTCCCAGTGACCAGCGGGCCAATTATGGATCTTTCACCGTATGACATGGTATAAATTTCAGAAAAAGAAGTCATAAATTGCTGCATTTCGTATTACCGATCTCTAAAGAAATCATCAATATGGCACGCTTAATTTTAATGATATCATCATTATATAATGAACAAATGATCAAAAATCTGACGGACAATCGTATTTTTCGTTTTGCACTATGATATCATATGATATCATTTGCAAAACCATGAGATCGGTAATAGGCCTGCTGGTTTTTGAAAGCTTAATTGTTTATTTTGTTACAGAACATGCCGCCACCACACGGAATACCCTGTGGCCCATTCTGTGGTACTGGTCAATGCGCACCCCATTGCTATTATCGGACTACTGTTATTATTCATCCTATGCCACCCCCACCCCACCATCCTCCACCACTTCCCCATCATCCTCTACCTCCTCTCCACCAAATACATCATCCTCCCACTTACATACACCAACCTCCCCATCACCCTCACCATCACCCACATCATCCTCCCCAATCGGGTAATGGCCCTATTCCTCGCGAATGTTTGCGTTAATCGTAAGTACTCTAAAGGAAGCTCAGTTTCAAAACAAAACATTACATCGTATTTCGTTTTTCTATTTATCATAATATAATCACATGTAATATAATCAAAATAACATAGCTATGATATGTTCGTAATCACATTGTGTTATAAAATTGATTAAATGTTAATGTTTATCGATGTTTTATCATTATATTTTCTATAAACTATTAAGAGGGGTGCAAAGGTTTTCAAATAACATGACGTCACCGCCAAAAAACTATCACAATGCGTTACTGTGCCTGAGGTTGCTAGTACCCATTCGGGGAGGATGCTGTCAGTTGATGTTCTTGTACTGGTGTTGTGGGGTTTTGGTAAACCACTTAACATCAAGTGAGACATAGCTTGTTTACCACCCACATTATATGTATAAACAAGATAAACTCATATTTTTGATTGCTATGTCTGCATATGCATGTCCTTCAGAACGTCTCACTTATGTCGTTACTAGAATTACAAGTTTTCTATCATTTGATTGGATAAGAAGAAAATAATAACGGATTTACTTGGATTAGTTCATTCTGTTCAACTATTTTTACAGGTCATAAAATAATGCTGACTTATTGAGGATATTCTGTGCAGAAGTGAGTCACCGTAAAAGGGTCCATAAACCCATAAATCCGACTAGTTCGTAATAAAAAGGGACCAGAAGAAAAAGTATGTCGAGTTATTAATCGTAAAAACAGCCGTAGTCCTATAACGTAGCAGAAAAAACAATATTAAAAATAATTGTGTGATAAAAATTGAATAAATATAGTAAGCATACAAATTATTGTTTGCATTAGATATATCAAAGTACCTTGATTTTACAATTTCATAAAACCGGTAGTCTAGTACTATTCACTGCTATTTTTTTGGCAGTTATCTTTTGATCTTTTGTAAGAGTTTTGATTTAGCTTGCCCTGTTGTTGTTACGTCAAATTTAGTCATTAAAATTTTTCCGCCTTCCTGTAGACCAATTGATCTGAAATTTGGGACACACTTTTAATTGTTATTATTAGTAAATCAAAGATGGCCGCCACCACAAAATGGTGGTTTACATTTTTTTTTTAACCCCTTCAAAATTGATTTCAAATGATAAATAAAATCGTGGGGCGTAGCGTAACCTGACTCGGGTTACGCTACGCCCAACGATTAGACATCGGCGCCTCGCCGGGATCACCTGGAGGTGATCCGCCAATAAAACACCGGCCAACACTGATATAGCAGCAGAGCTGGTCTATCGGTACGCCTAAGTCAAAAAAGCCAAGGCGGGTCTCTGGGTATCTACGCACAACGTGAAATGAAGCAGACTTTTACCAACATGCAGCTGCATACGTCACCGTGGCCTCGTAAATGCCGCGGTACAGGACTTTCAGGGTCCTGTGCCGTATACCCCAAGAGGACATCAATACCCTCGTATCTCGACTTGCAGAAGCAATATGCCGCCCGCTTCGTGACGCTTGACGTCGTGCGAACAATACACTTGCATCCAGCACCACCCTCAGCACCTTGGTCGATGTGACGCTTCTGACTGGGGATGTCACCTGGAATTTCCTCCTGATCCTCATAGATACAGGTTTGGCAGGAGAAAATTCCAGCCGATGACGGGCCCCTCAGTCACCGACGAGTTGCAGAGGCTGAAAGTTATTTACGGGTAGTAGGAAAATGACCAGATGGTCAAGTCGCCTACCTCAGGAAACGTCGGCAAACAAAACGTAAAAATTCCACGCCGCCGGCGCCGCGCCGCCGCCGACCAAAATTGTTCAGCACGCCATTTTTCAAGGCGGCGCCCATGTCTAAGGCCTCGTTTACGGAGACGCGGGGCGTTGCGCGGCGCGGCCCGCGGCGCGGCTCGCACAGAATTCAAACATATGGCGTTGTATGAGTGCGTTTACGGAGAAGCGACTTTACACGCCTTTGCTTGAAATGGCGCGTTTTTTACGGCCGAGCCCGCGGATGGCACCGCCGCGTCTCACGCAGCGTTTATCGCGGCGGTGCACGCAGCGACAATTCTCGATGAAGCGATGCCCGCCGCGTGCTTCGCTACACGCTTGAGGATGAGCCGGGGGTGCCGCGGCGGGCACCGCGGCGGTCGCCGCCACGCTTCCCGTCTCGCATCTCTATGAACAACATCGTATATTGCCATATGTTTGTGTTTACGCGTGCGATTATGAGTGCCGCTTCACGCGCCGCCCCACCGCTAACAGATAAAACGTCGGACGCGCCGCGAGAAGCCACGCCACACGCGACGCGCGACGCCCCACGCGACGCGCGACGCCCCACGTCTCCGTAAACGAGGCCTAAGCCTGAGTAAATTAGAGAATACTATATGACCTTTTTATTCGCGTCTTAGTAAGTGACTTTTATTGGTGCCGTGTTATTTTGTGGCTTTTAGTGCATTATCTTCATCATCGTTATCTTTCTTTTCAATAAATCCGTTTAACAAAAAAATGCATTTTTTTACATCATCATAAAGGCTCAAATGCGTTCCCACAGAGGGGTCCGAGCCTACCCTAAGATTAGGGGTTTAGGCCTTAGTCAACCACGCTGACCTTAGCAAAGTATGAATTATAGCACACTTTTAAGTAGTTACCGTAGCTTTTAACGGCTTCTAACAATTGCAACCAACCAAAGTCACTTGCTTCTCACCAATCGAAAACCTCACATTATCGGTTCCAGCATATTGGCAGCATCCAACCACTTTATCATTTTTATACAGTACTAGTGGGCCCGGCAGACGTTGCCCTGCCCGATTATATTTCAATTGTACTTTTAAACATTCCCTGGACCTATTCAAACATACATAGAAAATTTCGTAAGAATCTGTCGAGCCGTTTCTAAGTTTAAGCGAGACTAACACACAGCGTTTCATTTTTATTTATAAGAAGAAGATTGTAAACATAACAAATTATAACACAGAATTAATTTAAGAGTCACCGAAGGTTGAGTATTCCTTTGGTGCTTCCTAAATTAATTCTGTGTTACACTTTGCTATGTTTGTAAAGCTTAGCTTTTGCTGCCGCAAAACATCGGTAGCAATTTGAATAGTAAAGAAAGCAGTAAAGTTACCGATTACTGTGAATTAGAAACGTCTTATCTAACTATTGGCACACATTACTTAATAGTTACATTGGCAACAAACACCTCGATCCTAGTAGGGGTTGCAGTTTTTCAAATTACGACCCTAGATGTACAGATTGCATTGCGGCACAAACGTTAAACAAAAATGGCTGACATCTACGAGTACACAGGTACCTTTATAAAAATAAGTGTTATGTGAATGTTTGCCTGAGAGATTAATATCGCTATAACTAAATCCTCCTGCTTGCTATCACAAACGAAGCACGGGACGCCGGGACGCGAGACCTTATGATCGTATGGGCAACAATTTCTGTTCAAGTGATGTGCCGCGAACTTACACTATAGGTGACTCTACTGTAGACACGTTACAATCAAAGGCAGTCTGCTCGCCAACTTTGTTGAATAAAAAATAGCAATAACGCTCTCTTAAGCTCGGCTACAAAACCAAGTTATGACGCGTAATAGTAGTAAAAACATTGGCGACTTTATACCACCATCAATCTATGCAAAGGTCCATAAATAGTGCACACGTAACATCGGACGGCGGTGGGCGCTGAGTTACGGTTATGGCCGCGCTTCCGGTGAGCACGCGAGCCCCCAATATCCGGCCGGATTGATGCCCTGTCCTATACTTTTTGCAATATGCTCGTAATGATGCTTTTTCCTTAAATGTTATCTGTTAATTCGACTAAGTAACAATAACTCGGAAAATGACATCCTTTTTATAAAAAACTAGCTGTACCCGGCATGCGTTGCAATGCCACGTAAATGCCTTTTTTTTGCTAGGAACCCTCACGGTTGTTCCCATAACACCCTACCAAAGTTTCATTACAATCTGATGAATGGTTTCGGAACGTATAGAGGACAAACAAACATAGTAATACATTGATTTTTAATCATATAAATATATTACCATTCTGTTTTTTTTTTATTTTACAATGGGCTTACTCATGTTCACAGTCCAGCTTAGGACAAGGAGGGATCTACGGTGGGGCGAGGTTGCCCAGATGATGCTTTTTCACAATCGCTTTAAAAAGATCCGTTTTGTATACAGGGTGACTTTAAATAGGTGTAATTGTTTTAAGGGGGTAAGAGTACAGCCCATGGGATGTTCAAAAATGTGTGGAACACCTGGTCGAAATCGACTGGTTTCGGAAATACACGATACTTTAACTTTTTTAGGAAAATTACCAAAATTCAAGAGAAACCCTTAAAAATAAAAATAAATACTGGATGCATGGATTTTATTTTTATTTTATCTGATTGCTGGATAAATTATCCATAAAATAAAAACATCAAATGTTATGAATCAGTTAAAATTTTAGAGTTATGAGAGCTAAAACTTGTAACAATAAAAAAAAATTTGCTTTATCGAAATTTCAATTGATTTTAGTGAAAAATAACCACTCCGAACTGGTCGTACAAACGATGTCATTAAATTCCTTGTTTCCTTAGCTTTCTAAAAAGGTATAATAAGTGTACAAAATTCTCAGATAGCGCCCAACATACTCAGTTAGTCCCGAGCAGGTAGTTATGATCCCTATTGTTAATGTATTGCAAGCCGAGCCGATACCTGGAATTCTTAAAACCTTTCTCATGGTTTCACTATGCGAGAGTGAGAGAATCGATAAATAGCACAACGTGTGTGAGTGAGATAGCAATTGTTGACGGTTGGCCGTTGCCTTGCGCTTGGGCCCCAAGTAGCGCGACCTCTGTCTAGTACTACTTAGATACTTACGCGTGCCGGACGTACCTATTATTCGTACTAGTTATTTCATGCATCTGTTTCTTTGCTTTATTTCAATGGCAAGCTACAGTAGCGAAGAGTACGCAGACATTGTGTTTGTGTACGGATTCTGTGACGGTAATGCTGCAGCGGCCAGAAGGGAGTACATACACCGATTCCCAAATCGTCGCGCACCTAGTGTACGTGTCTTTTCTGCGGCGTTTCAACGGCTTAGAGAAAGTGGAAGTGTTCATGAGCGGCGTCACGATGCTGGTAGACCTCGTCAAGTGGATGCAGAGCACGAAGAAGAAATACTGGATCGTTTTACGAGAGATCCCACTACATCTACACGCATAGTAGCCAGGCAAATGGGATTATCTCAATGCAAAGTATGGTTTACTTTACATGCAGCGCGACAGTACCCATACCACTACACACCTGTTCAAGCGCTAGAGGAGGGAGACCCTGCAAGACGAGTAGATTTCTGTCGCTTCATGCAGCATATGGACGCTGAAGACGCAATGTTTTTAAGTAAAATCTTATGGACGGATGAGTCCAAGTTTGACCGAGACGGCATAACGAATTATCATAATCTCCACTACTGGACTACACGGGGAGAAAATCCAAGAAAGTCCAAGGAAGGAGCTCATCAAAGAAGATTCTCTGTAAACGTATGGATGGGCGTTATTGACAGATACTTGGTGGGGCCATATTTCTTACCAAACAACTTAAATGGCGAAGCTTACGAGGATTTTCTTCGAAACCATTTATTCAACCTTCTCGAAGATGTTCCTGTTCGGGAAGATTTTCCACTAACTAACCGGGAAGAAATGATCTTCCAGCACGATGGCTGCCCAGCCCATTACCGGGCTAGTGTTAGACAATGGCTGGATGAAACGTTTCCACTTCGTTGGATTGGCAGAGGAGGCCCGACGCCGTGGCCAGCGAGGTGTCCAGATTTGACCCCCTGTGATTATTACCTATGGGGTCACATGAAGACATTAGTGTATACAACTCCCGTCAATAATGTTGAAGAATTGAAAGCTAGAATCATAGCAGCTGCTAATCAAATACAGCAAGATCTTACGGGAGTTGTTACTAGGTCCAATTTTAGAAAACGACTACGGGCGTGTATTAGGAAACAAGGAGGTCAATTTGAGCAAGATTTAAAATAATAAGGTGTTTTAATTAAATCAAGTGTTATAAAACGTGTTTTTCCTACTGTGTTTTTGTTATTTCTTTATGTAAATAACTTGAGTATTTTAATTGTAAAGATAACTTGCGTTTTTTCTTATTAAATCTTATTATTTTGTATCAGTATGAGTATTATTTCATCTACATTAGATATTTTTTTCATACTACTCTTAGTAAAATTAACCATAGTCATCCTTACTTGCTTGGAGAACCAAATGGGCAACAATACACAATGCATTCATAAAGTCCACTAAAGCAAATCAATGAGACGTCTTACGAGGTAAATTAATGACACTTAAAGAAAAAACCTTAGCAGGGTAGTATGGTAAAGTGCTAATAATGTTATTAATGTGCAGTTTACGTATTACCTACTCGGCAATAACTGAGTTTGCTGGGCGGTATCTTAGAATTTTGTACACTTATTATACCTTTTTAGAAAGCTAAGGAAACAAGAAATTTAATGACATCATTTTTACGACCAGTTCGGAGTGGATATTTTTCACTAAAATCAATTGAAATTTCGATAAAGCAATTTTTTTTTATTGTTACAAGTTTTAGCTCTCATAACTCTAAAATTTTAACTGATTCATAACATTTGATGTTTTTATTTTATGGATAATTTATCCAGCAATCAGATAAAATAAAAATAAAATCCATGCATCCAGTATTTATTTTTATTTTTAAGGGTTTCTCTTGAATTTTGGTAATTTTCCTAAAAAAGTTAAAGTATCGTGTATTTCCGAAACCAGTCGATTTCGACCAGGTGTTCCACACATTTTTGAACATCCCATGGGCTGTACTCTTACCCCCTTAAAACAATTACACCTATTTAAAGTCACCCTGTATAATAAGGAACGAAGACGCTAGCCGAAAATTCCACACCTTGGCTGTACACCCTATTAAAGATGAGGTCTAAGGTACCTGGCATGTAGAAAAAATGGTTTTAGGTACCTATATCTTCACAAATTCAGTGGCCTTAAAGGACCGCAGGCATTAAATAATAATTAGTTGATGAACGTTAGAGGCAAGGAAAACATAATCTAACAATAAGTAGGTACCTACACCGTGACTTAAAATGTACCGCCTCGTAAATTTCTGAGAATAATAAAAAGGGCTCTAATGAAAAACTTGCTCAGAACATTAATAAGTTCTTATTAGATATTGCTGCATAATAAACATCCGTAATAAATATCTGCCAAAAATGAGTACTCAACTCAAATTTTTATATTAAGAATTCCTTTTATGAAAGGCCTCGTAAAAAGTGACGTTTCTCTCAACGAAAACTAGAGATACTGAAAATGAAACATTATTTCAAACATTACTATACTACTTTACAATGTTAAGTCAACGGGAGTTCGTGAAGTTTTTACTCTCCATACTTGATGTGGTATTAAATAGGGCAGAATCAACGTTGTTTGGTCTGATTGGATTGGATTGGAGCTCATTCATTAAACAATTGCTACATTCAGGAGCACTTTAAATAGTGGTAGTGAATTCTGCCCGTATAGTACGAGTATTCTGCCCGTATAGTACCCACGAGTACATTGTTATCACTAATGAGGTTAAATGCCTGATGTACTTTTTTAATAAAGCTTTCTGATATATCAGCAAAGGACATTGACTCTGCGTTCGTATTAAATATTTTTCTCTAATTATGATATGTCCATCGAAGTCATATATTTGTTACAAGTATAAAAAAATATGCACATAAAGTCAAATATTTATTGGTCATAGGGCGATTTTCGACATTGTCAACCATAGAAACCGTCGTAGGAGTAAGGAGTTGGTGTGTTGGTTGATTCAAAATACATCCGCTTCTGACAAAACACTTTTCTCTTCAATAACTGTAGGAATACAAATAGATCACAGACATGTATGCCTACAGAAGTGCTCCTTTACACGTGTGTATGGGTGTGTGCTTGTGTGCGTGTCTGTGTGTGGTGTGTGTGGGTGAGTGTGTGTGCGTGTGTTTGTGCGTGTGTGGGTGTGTGTGTGTAACTTACAGCAAATATAAATCAGTTACAATTTCACAGCCGCTCTGGTCACTCATCATCACAGCTCATATACGTCCCCACCGAGGGGCTCGAGCCTACTCTATGTTAGGGTTTAGCCCTTAGTCAAACACGCTGGCCCAGTGCGGATTGGTCGACCCCATACACACGTTTGTATTTCTTCGCAGAAGTATGCAGGTGGCCTGACGATGTTTTCCTTCTCCGTAGGAGCGTCGGATAAATGTACATAATATGACATTGAAAAAACGAAAGTCACATTGATATACGGCAGGATCGAACCCTGGACCTCCCGATTAGAAGGCCAGTGCCAAGTCCACAGCGCCACCGACGTGAACACCACTGGTTGCTTGCACCCTTAAAACTAAAGTACCTTTTCTGTTTTTTGTGTCGGAAACTAATATTGACGACATAAACTCTCATTTAAATACTTAAGGTCTTTTAATACGTAAAAAACACAAATAGCATTGTTATACAGTATTCAGTTAAATAACCCACGTCATGATCAAGCAGCGTATGCATAGACGTTAAAGTGGGAATCTATACATACAAATAAATAAAATTTAAGTGTCTGTTTGTAATGTCTAAATAACAAGTTTTCACTAAACGGGTATGAATGTATATCGGGTACCATAACAAAAACACAATTAAAAAAATGTTTGTCTGTCTCCCTGTTTGTTCCCGCTAATCTCCGGAACGGCTGGACAGATTTTGACGGGACTTTCACTAATAGATAGCTAATTATCTATTACATTTTATCAAGATCTTTAAAAAAATTGCCAATATAAATCAAAATGCTGTCAAAAGTTACTATTCCACGCGGACGAAGTCGCGGGCACAGCTATAAGTGAATAATTGTGAAATGTTGGAGAACGATAGCGTTATTGCTTGAATTGTCTATTACCTTGCACATTATAACTAATAGTACTAATGTACCCTACACTGAATTCTAAAGTATATTTATTTAATCTAATCAAGGAATCCTATTTTTTCAATCTAGGAGAGCATCCATAAACATGCTTCTTTTTATTTTCCTAAGAGGTTAACAGGCATTCTATGCTGAATAAACAGCGAATAAAAAATTCAAAGAAAGGTACCTGACGCTACCAAGGCAATATGAAAAATAACCTCATTGTCTTGCACTGCACTGCGCACGTAGAATTAGCTGTTAGCCAAGAAAACTGGTAATTCCAACGCTGGAAAAAGAGAAAAAAAAATCCCGACGCAACCCTATCCCCTGCACTTAATTAAAACTTCACAACAGGTTGCATCCCGCTGTTCGTGGAAAGGAAAGGAAAAAGGAATATTGTTGCAGCTCCCAACTTTGGAAACAAACACCTACGCCGATCCCACTGAAGTTTTGCCATTCTTTCTATCAGCATGATTTTCAGTATCATGTTGCAAATAGCTTTCATTCCTTTTAACTTGTTTATAAATTTTATGACACATGAACGGTCCCTTCTAATTAAGAAAGCATCTATTAAGGTGAAACTAGTCGCCCCAAGAAAACTGTTGTATTATTTTTAAGGCTCCTACACACAGGCAATCTACGAGTATGGTTGGTTGTTTATATTGCTTGCAATATTTACCTGGTTTATATTTTGCATCAGGAGATCTGATTAAAGGTCATAACGAAATTACTGCTGCAATTATAGTGACGCAAAATAAGTAGAACGCTTGATTGAGTTTCTCCGTCCTGTGATATACCGATGTAAGTTCTAGGAACACAATAATAATAACATCCTTGATATTAGTAACCGATACAACGCGCCTGTGTGAGAAAGCCTTTAAATTCTCCTATACCTATATACAGATTAAGTATAAGTACTCAAAAAAAATACACAGACTCGAATAGATAAAATAATAACATTATAGGAGATTGAAAAATAGTAGATTCTTGTTTAGACATTATTTGTTGTCAAATAGTAGATTTATTTGCATGAATCTGATTTTTATCTAAACGTGACAGTGAGACAGAAACATAAATCTTGTGCAGCTTCCGAAATAAAAACAGTCACCTACTTTTTACGCACACTCTATACCTTAAACCTTTAGATATATAAAACAATTACTTCTGCTCAGTGTTCGGTGTTTCTATGACAATACTTGCCCACCTACTCTCTTATTTATTCTCCAAATAAAATACAGCTAGGGGCTTATACAAAGCCGTAGACATATACGCCGCGCCGACCCATTTCCAATAAGTACTTGCGTTTACGGTTGACTACAATAGCAGTTGTTGTTTGAAACGATATCTTGTTAACATAGTTTCTGATTAAGCCTGACCTGTCTTCGACATATTACTCGATCATAAGATTGCAAACAACATAATAACATGTTTTAAAACGGTTTGGTTTATGTCCACGTCTTTGTCTGTATACAGATATATTTTTAACAGAGAATTGCCTGAATATAAAATATTCTTTTTTACCGAGATGCAATAGTAGTCAACACGGAAATATGCCTATTAACATTTTAAAATCTGTTGCTGTCGGTTTACATTTTATTAGTTAATAGTAAAATGTATACCATACCATAATACAAAAATGTATACCGATTGTGATATTTTCTCCATATAAAACTAAACTACATACAACAAATAAAAAAGAAACAGCTTATGATAGATCTACATATTACCATAAAACAAAAAACAAAACGTTATGAGTCTTCCAAGGAATTTACATTATACCTGGAAGTTACAATATCGTTGGATATTGCGGCAGTCCCGATGCAAAACGAAGCATCCCTGAAATATGCGACACCAAATGAAATCATAAATTCAGCAGACCGCAATACAAGCGAGGCGCAGTAGAAAATGATTCTAACGCCGTAATTAATAAAGCTGTAATCAGTATGACACTTCAATCAATGAAGGATACAAATAAATTGATTGCAAGCCGAATTAATTTGTACGTACCTGAAGATATGCATTAATCAAAATACAACAGAATTTTGATTTTAATTGTTTTTAACTACATTTGACTTATATGATACTTTGACTTATGATCATTTGTAGGTAACTATTAAAACAACCCTGCACAATTAAACAATTCAATTCAAAATCATTCAAGTTTTATGAAAACGTCACAAAAGCCTCATCATAACAGCGTCCCCACCGAGGGGCTCGAGCCTACCCTAAGTTAGGATCTTTAGGCCTTATTCAACCACGCTGGCCCAATGCGGATTGGTCGACTTAATATACAACATTGAATTTCTTCGCGGATGTATGCAGGTTGCCTTACGATGTTTTCCTTCACTGTAGGAGAGTCACGTAACTGTATACGTCAATGCATATGAATTCGAAAAACATACATGGCGGTCTCGAACCCCGTACCTCCCGATTGGAAGGCAAGTGCCGAGTCCACATTAATATAATAATAATTCAATTAACAATAGTGTTATACATAAATCATAACCCGAGTTTATGTTTAGTTTATACAATTCGTGTTTATTTAAAAATTTCACAGCCACAAATAATATATTTTCACGACATAATAGTGTTATGTTATGACGTAAATACCACGTTAGTAACTAGCTATCACATTTCAGCACACGAAACTGAATGCTTGCGGTCAAGTGACGAACATTACTGTTCGTATCCGGCTAACCATTATGTAGTGGCATCTAACCTGTTCACTTGCGTAGTCAACCAAAATCAGTTAATATCATTTGCATTGTAGGTAGGTATTGCGTTATTAATTTTTTTTGAATCGCTTTGCACATTCACCGAGACATTTAAATCCTCAAGCTCGGAATCTCATAAAGATTTTATTAAAGTTCCTTGAGTGAGCAACGGCCAGTGTTTTGTGTTTTAATAAAATCATTTTTGCACCTTACCTTCGTCTCGCAGCCACAGGCTTTCTGGAAGCAACATTTTTATGAAGCCACCAAGGAATCGTGTCCATTATTGTCCATGCAATAAATAATAATAATATTTTTCCCAAAAAAAACAAATACAAAAATATACAAACATTGGCTTAGAATACAGACATCTTTTGAGACTGGAGTCTGTACTAGGTTGTTACCTGTATTACAGATCACCAGGCTCTCACCCTACCGACTGTACACCAACATAAATTGATTAGAACTACATATTATACATTAGACTCATGAAGGAATTAAAGTAGGTTAACTTACTATAGTTAGATTGGCTGTAGATAGAATTAGAATAACTGTCGCAGATTATTAAACTTTGCTTTTGTTACTATTACGACATCACGGCAAGGGGCGTGATGTCGTAATAGTAACAAAAGCAATGAATGCTTTATACTAGCTTACTTTATAAGCTGAGAAACTTAACATGGTGGCAAATGAAACTCAAAGAAGAAATCCTTTTTCTGGGCATGCCCAGCGATAGGATGACACCTAAATACATATTTAGGAGACTCTTTGAAGTATACATTCCAACAAGGGAAGAATGGGATAAGGGGCTGGCATCCCCACGGGGGAACAGCATGATTTGGTACACGGACGGATCGAAAATGAAATCCGGTACAGGAGCAGGAATATACTGTAATAAAACGGAGATGTCGATCAGCATGGGAAAGCTAGCCACTGTGTTTCAAGCTGAAATATACGCCATCCTAGCCTGTGCACAAGAGAATCTAGATAAAGGTCGCAAAGGCTTGAACATCTACATTCTCAGTGACAGTCAAGCGGCGCTCAAAGCGCTCCTGTCACACAAGGTGGAATCCAGACTGGTGATGAGTACGATTGAAGTGTTGAACATATTGAGCAAAGCCAACACGGTTCGGCTAGTCTGGATACCAGGACACAAGGGTTTCGCTGGAAACGAAAAGGCTGACCACCTGGCGAGAAAGGGATCGGAGACACAGCTTGTGGGTCCGGAACCATTCGTCGGAATTACTTTAAAAACAGTTGGAACAGGCTTGAGAGCTCAAGCACAAAGGAGGCACCAAGAAGAATGGGCCAACCATAAAGGAATGACACACGCCAAGCTCTTTATGGGCATGGAGAACTGGCTTAAATTTACATTAAGCTCGAGCAGATCTCAGACTCGCTTAATGGCAGGCGCTCTGACTGGACATTTTAGCACTAGGATCATGCTGAACCGGATGGGACACACCAGTTCCAGAACTTGTAGGGCCTGCAAGGAAGAGGAGGAGAGCATGGAACATCTTTTGTGCCACTGCGATGCTCTAGCCTGCAGGAGGTTAAAGCTGACGGGAATGGGATACCCTAAACCGGAAGACTACAGGGCCATGACACCAAGGGACATAATCAGACTCATGGTCACGATTGATTGGACCGAAGGCGGTGATGGCTTTTAGGACTAAACACGGGGAAGCACAAAAGATCCATGAAGGGTCGAAGTGCGAAGGCTTCTCATGCTGGGCCGCCCCTACGATAAGATAAGATAAGATAAACATGGTGGCTAGTAGTATTTATTTGGTAAAAAATGAAAATCCTAATATAACCAACATAAATACTTAAATATTGTCTTAGTTAGTGTAACGTACTGGTATTTTATTATTTATAACAAATAATAATGTTGTTGATTTGGGTGTAATTATTACAGGTAATAAGAATCATCATTATCATCGTCATCATAGCTCATATATGTCCCCACCGATGGGCACGAGCCTACCCTAACCAGTTATGGTAGGGCGATTAGGCCTTAGTCAAACCACGCTGGCCCAGTGCGGATTGGTTGACTTCACATACACCTTTGAATTACTTCGCAGGTGTATGCAGGTTTCCTCACAATGTTTTCCTTCAGCGTAGGAGCGTCAGATAAATATGAATTTCCTGAAACGAAAAACACATTGGTGCATGGCACGATCGATGGCATGAGCCCTTATCCTTTAAATGAGGGGAAAGAATGAAGAATTTGAGTTGTCTCCTGCTAAATTTGCCCAGTGTAGGCTGGTGAGAGATTTCAATTATGTATCTATTAGCTGTGCCCGCGAACTATGTTCAAAGAAAAAATTGTAAATCTACTATACGTCAACTATATGTTAACCCTGTCGCAATCCGTCTACCTATAAAATTTCATCCACATCCATTCAGAAATTTTTGCGTGACAATAGTAGACAAGAGTAACAAACATCCATACATCCACCCATACTCACAAATTTTCGCGTTTATAATATTAGTAAGGATTGAATTCAATAAAAAAATCAATTATAATATTCAAGCCTTAGCTATTCCCTGCAAAAAAGTACCCCACTTCCACCTCGCCCCGCCTGAGGAGTGAAAAACAAGTCTTTTATTCAAGATTCTAACGTTTAATATGATTCGTGTTGCCGACTCAATTTATTGTTTGTTTGTACAAGGGCCCTGAAAATTATTTCATGCCAGCCGTAAGACAGAAATTTGGCAGTGTATGTGAAATTTCTGCTCCTGAATAAGTAAGCACGAAATATGTTGCGCAATGGAATGATGTACGCCTACGCCGCAGAACGCGCTTTTTTTCGATCACTCTACACATGAGACGGTGGTTAGCTTACCAGTAACTTATGCAGTTCATACATTCAGCAAATATTTTACTTGACAATAAATCAAAGCGAGCGGATCCAGTGTCACAATAATACAGACGCAGTGGAATATGTGACATAACACGCAATGCAGAGTACCTTTACGTATGGTGCGTCTTTTACACACACACACTTAACTCACGTAAAAAACTAAAAAATTCTAGACATGAGACAATCAATTTTTTGTTGGCGGCGTCATTAGTTTCATTTCACTTCTATAATTTTCGCTTTTGTACAATTAATGTCACAAACAAATCTTAAAACAAACAATGCCGTTTGCAAGCTGTGACTTTGCTTGAGCTATTCCGAACTTCCAGCGATAAATACTTTAATGAAGTTCTACCACTAGTCGAGCTAGGAGCCTATTGAATACCATACAAGCAATTTGCGCATCACTTGTGTTTTTTATGTTTTCCCTTGTTAACTTAAATGTAGTGTTTGTGTGTGTGTGCGTGTGTGTCTCAATAAATTATTTCTTTTCTATAGTTTCAATAATGTCTACAATGTGAGAAAACAACTAGACGACATATTTTAGTTTATTTCTAAAACATTACATTTTAAAAAGATCATTTCATACAGAATGATAATAATCATTAACATTTTCAGCTCGATACGTACGTGCTCGATGCTTAAGAAATACATGAACACGTATACCACAGTTTTTAATATTGAACAAACGAAACTTCATAGGATTACTCGTGCACCGGTAGTTATTGGTCTTGGGAATATCCATACGTTTTATAAATTACATAAACATCTCCATGCTAAGTGAGATAAGTAAGCACGTTGCTAATTGATTAGCACTTACATCGGTGCTAAGAAGGGTCACCACTCTGCACATCCCACTTGCGCTCCACGGTACGCTACAAATGCGAATCTAATGCGGCCATAAATCGCTGCCCTCCTGCGCATATCCACCCCACCTTCCCCCTAAACCCCACTCGGCTAAAGCGCCGGTAAGTAGCGTACCGTACATACCATGAATTAGTATGGATTAGTGAAGTGGAATTTCAATCTATGCCAATTCAACCATTGAACTACGAATCTCATCCATTTTAATATTTTATAGAATTTTATTTAACCCTTTTTACAGCTTTTCTTTTATATTCAACAGATAATATTAATTAGATAAAGTCAGAAATCCCTTATAATGTACAATTTATGTCGGTTTTACTAAACCTCATAACCGATTTAATTCTAATATAATAACCGAATTAAATAAAAATGTAAAACCTATGACGTACGCAAAATCATTTTATATTTTTATCCATTAAAAATTCAGGAGAGGCTATTTATATGCGGCGGTCCTCTGATTTGCATCAAAGGCTTGCCCTTCTAAACATGAGACAAACAGAAATCCATTATGTATTTAGTCCTAAAATAACCACAAACTAAATTATGAATTTAATTTGTAACAGCGGCAAAGCCTAATTTTACAGGGTTTTCGTGGCTTCGAGTGAATGCCATATTGAAACTAGCAGTCCCAGCTTCTAAGACAATAATTGTTCCTAATGGCAGAACGAATATACAATGAACACTAGCCAGTTGTCGGGCAATAATTATAGTCTGCATCTTAATTGCAGTGCCATTGTTTAGCCAGTACTACTCGTACCAAATTATTGCAGCTTTGGTAATTTGTTTGAAATTGATTTGCTTTTTTTTTTGTTTCTTCCTTTAAAAAGTTTGAATTTACCCATCAAAAAAATGTTATTGCCATTTTATTTGTCGATTTGACACTTACCATACAAAAGTGCTAAATTTTTCACAGCATTTCTCATCTATTCAAAAATCTTGTCACATCTCAACACAGCGTGATTCATAAAAGTTAATGGCAAAGATAATTTACGGTACGTCTCGTCGGCGCTATATTCTAAATAAGAAAACTGCACGGATCTACGAGAGTCGTTACGGCTACGAGACCAACTACGGGCTACGATGCTACGAGGGAACTCGCATTTGGCATACATAACTCAGAGTGCGCTTTGCTTTCTACGAAATTAAATTTTGATGAGTGCTTGAATAACTTATTAAGTAACTTTAAATGTTCTTTTTGAGATGAAAATTTTGCTTTTGTGATTTTGTTTTGTTAATAATTGTAAACTAACACTAAAATAAATGGTTACGAAAGAACCAATCTCGTATTAATACTAAATATTTGAGATACAGTATTGCTAAACACGAAATTGTTTCACATATTATGCTGTCACCATCATATTTTTTCTGCCCTGTGTCAAATATGATAAAAGGTCAGCCAACATATTTTCCTCATGTCTTCTTACTTTTGCAGCATAACGTTCATTCATGAAATCTATGTACCTAGTGTATCATTTCATTGGTCTACCTTTTTTGGGTCAAAATATTGAAAAATATTAAAAAGCAATAATATGCATCATCTATAACTACCAAATCATGCGGAATCAAATTTTGTATGACACAGCATAATACTCTATGGTATTATTAACTTTATTCCCTAATCAACATAAGGCACAACAAACTAAGTAAATGCGAGCTGTCTCAAATCTAAATGTTGTGGTGCAAACAACATTTTGGGAACTTAGTGTAAATTTCTAAGCAGAGAGCAGATTGCGGATGGCAGCACATGACATGACTTTATTAAAATTTCGTACAGTTTATTGTATTTGTTGGTGTTTATTAAGCAGCAGGGGATACCGCGTCGAGGCAGAACTAACAAGTTGCCGGGAATTAATGCGTTGCTTTTAGCCGTGTCGTTCTCCACAGCCAAGCACTAGCTGTACATACAATATTAAATAATATAAACATTTTAGTTGCCTCGTTGTATTTACTGGAAAGCTTATTTCTCTTATGTAATTTGTATAAATTAAATAGTGAAATAAGAGTCGCTAGTTATGACTTAATTAGTTTCATGATATTAATTCATCGATAATTTCACGTGTGAATATCAAGTTTCGTAATATACATACCTAATATTTTTCTGAATTAATTTTATGAAACTACCTATTTTCATCATGTAATCGCGATGTAAACCTGTTATCGGGTAACTGAGCAACAACTTTTTAAATCGAAAAATAATTTCATGAAATTAATTTGTCAGGTAAAAACAACTTAACTATTCTTCTCTTCTTACACTATAATGCTAAGGTTGCTCTATTGCTAAAGTAACACAGATTTTAATTAAATATGGCATACCGATAGGTTGTAATATAACTTGATACGAATCAGGACGTTCTGTTCAGGTAAACACTCAGCTGTGAAGAGTTAGTCCACCAAGATCCCCTAGCCCGATCCCCTAGGGGATCCACTTAAATTCGTTAAACTTGCGTACATGAAATAGAAGGCATTAATTTTTCTGTAACAGCCAACAATTAAAAAATATACATAGTATGAATGAAACTATTTAGTCATCCTGACTGAATACTAATCATATTCACTCGCCAAATTAAGAATATGGGCTGCGTAGGATATTAACAGTGAATTTCTTTGCCATTCACTTCTTTCTTATCTCTTAAGCCTCTTTGTAGTAATCTCATAATTAACTTGCTTTATTTTTGTAGAGGCAATGCAATGAAATTACCATGTCTTTAAAATTTTTATTAATTTTACTTGCAAGCAAATATTTCAAAAATTACAAAATGGGTACTGAGTCTTTTTATTACAATTTTTCATAAATGCTGTTGAGGTGTTGACTTCTATTGGAGTGAACTGTATATTAAACTGGTTTTAGTGACTAAAATACAGTTAAATTATTAAAATAAAGTCAGTTATTGTGCGTTCATTTTGTGTTTTCATCCCATGAGAAATTTAGTGATCAGGGTTTTTCTAAGAGAATTTTAGCCACAGCTATACATAGACCGACCAGACAAAGAAAATCAAAAGTTTTAAAAGCTTGAGCAAATGCCGCTAAGAATATTTTTCTTACAATTATTTTATCCAACAACTCTGCATTTATGAAAACCTGTTGTAGCATTCGCACTGTGGAAACAGGTGGCTTTATGCTACTCTGGGTAGACCGTCAGGTCTCGCGAAACGATTTAAAACACGAGGTTCAAAACTCGAAGTATAGGCAACAACAATACAAGGCATGTAAGTTCGTACCTCGGATCCTTGTCGCCCCGCTGACATTCCACTTCACTTTGGATTCACACACTATAGCTAGTGATAATCCATACTTACTAATATTATAAATGAGAAAGTGTATGTGTGTGTCTGTTTGTTTGTCCGTCTTTCACGGCAAAACGGAGCGATGAATTGACGTGATTTTTTAAGTGGAGATAGCTGAAGGGATGGAGCGTGACATAGGCTACTTTTTGCCTCTTTCTAACCCCCCACTTTCCTAAAATAGGGGGTGGAAGTTTGTATGGAGCATTCCGCAACTTTCAAGGTAGAAAGCTAAAAATTGGTATGCGAACTATTTGTGAATAACAAAAAATCGTGCATAATTTTTTTTGGAAATCTGCCCCCAACCCTTTAAAAGGGGGTTAAATTTTATATGGGACTTTTCGCAGTTTTCAAGGTAGGAAGCTAAAAATCGGTACACAGACTATTTGTTACCAACGAAAAATACCTGCCTTATTTTTTTTTTGAAATCTCACATGTTTCCCCGAATTTAACGCGAGCGAAGGCAGTAGTGTATTATTGTTCCTTCTATATCTCGTTCAATCGCAGACACGATTTCACTCCATCTAGAAGGAACAATAAAACACGTGGTAGCAGCGTCTAGTAAGTAAATTATCAGATAAGATTCAATTCAGGTCTGTAATTGGTTGTAAAATATTCCGCTATTTATAACGTTTTAACGCGACAATGCAGTCATCATTTTGTTGAAGTACACGCATCACATCGGTCACATTTAAGTGCAGATATGAAATTTATCAAACAAAAACAATCACTAAAATTAGAATGTATTTGTCCTACGTCAATGAATGAACCAAAGCGTCATGGCAACTTACTACCAAATACCATCCGCTGTGTTGTTTGTGGCCCATCGAATTGTGGAAAGACCAACTTAGTAATAAGTTTATTATTACATGAAGATGGTCCACGATTTCAAAATCTGTATGTTTATTCAAAGTCTTTGTATCAGCCTAAATATACATTCTTAGAAAAAGTTATGAGTATGGTTACGAACACGACTTATAATAAATATAATCATAATAGTGAAATTTTAAGCCCTCACGAAGCTTTGCCGAACTCGATCATTATATTTGACGATGTTGCTTGTGAGAATCAAAATAGCATCCGAGACTATTTTGCTATGGGACGTCATAAAAACATTGATTGTTTTTATATTAATCAAACTTATACTAAAATACCGAAACAATTAGTACGAGATAATTCTAACTTGATTATTTTATTTAAACTAGACGACATTAACTTAAGACATGTCTATGAGGAACATGTAGGGTCTGACATGTCTTGGGCTCAATTTCGAGAAATGTGCTCAACTGTTTGGAATCAACCATTCAGCTACATTGTTATCAATAAAGACTGCGAACGGAATAAGGGATGCTATAGAAAGGCATTTGACACATTTATTATGGTGGACTAGCATTCATAAAAAGGTGTTACATAAATATGGAATCAGTTTCATTTGTGATTTCATACCGAGAGGAAATATAAACAAAATGGAACAAAATTTGAAAGAACAAATTATAAAATCTGCCGCAGCTGTGAAAAGGAAGGTTAATATGATAAAAGATGCAAAAGACGCTAGCAATATGGCATTAGAAACAATATTTAAGCCTATTGTAGAACCACTTAATGTGTTAACAAGCAAAAATAACGAAAGACTTCATAAAAATTTGGATATTGACCAAAACCACCCAGTAAAAAAAAAATAAGTACAGCGAAAGTGAGTCATCAAATTCTGTAAGTGAAGATTTCGAGGAAGCTATGAACGAAGAAGATGAAAACTCTGATGGTGATGAGGCTTATAAATTATCTAACAAAACTCTTACGATATTACCCTCTGAAGATCACGATGAGCATGAAAACTCGTTTAAATCCATTCATTCATCTCCGAGTATTGCAAAAGAATCTTTCTCATGGCCTACGTCGTGTGATCTAATAAAAGATATACCTTATGGAGTCAGAAACGAGCGAGGTAAACTTTTGCTTGGTAAAACTCGCGTTTACGATGAAGGTTGTAGACTGAGGATTGGAAATCATGATCTGGAAAAAACACCCGGTTTAAAGGAATTATTGTTTAAAAAGATACCAAATTTAGACCTTGTCACTGACGACGACTTACAAAATTATAAACAGATACTAATAGATACTAATGCTCATAAACGTAATTACGATCCTTTAAAACCAGTGAACAGTAATAAAGGATTTAAATATATACGTATTATTAAACCACTGTTTAAATACACAAGAAATATTACAAGTAGTGTGGAAAGTATTCTTCGAGGAGAAGGTATAACCTTTTAAAAAGGGTTAAAACAGATACTGATTTGGTTTACTGGGATGATCCAAATGAGTTAGTGGAACGATTAAAATTACTACTAGCATCAAAAGAAGCTGGTAATACCGGAGTGATAAATGAAATATATGCAATAATTGAAGAACTATATGAAGCTGGCATCATAAATGTAGAATATAAAAAGCATCCATCAGGAAAATTATTCAGTCTCGTTTCAATGAAGACTGCATCAAGACGACAATGAATGTAGACAAATTTGGACATCATGTACACAAGCGTTTAAGATTATCAGAATTCATTAACACTCTCAATGATACTTTAGTAAAATCTGAATCAGGTGACTTTGATTTAAAATCAACAAAGTTGAAGGGTTTGCAATTTCCTGAAAATAACGACGAAGCAGTAAATAAAGAATACGTGGATAAATGTATTGAAGAACTAAGACAAGAAATAAAAAATAATAATAGTGATGTTAAAAGATATTTAAGTAGTTTAGAAAAGGCGACAATTGTTAGTTTGAGTGCCTTATTTTACACAAAAAAAGAAATAGATTTTATGATTCAAGCAAATTCAACTAAGGATGAGTAAGCGAGACGTAGTTAACGAACTTCACAAACCAGCACGAAGAAATTTTTCTCGTCGATGTACATTCATAAAAGGAATTGATGATCTATGGCAAGCAGACCTTATGGATTTACAAAAATATTCACAATTCAATAAAGGCCATAAATACGTTCTAGTAGTGATTGATGGCTTATCAAAATACGTTTGGGCTAAACCTTTAAAATCAAAAACAGCAAACTGTGTTATGAATGCTATGCAAAGTATATTAACCACTTCTTCGCGAAATCCTAAAAATTTACAAACCGATTTAGGAACTGAGTTTTATAATAAGAGTTTTAAAAAATTGATGGAAACGTATAAAATAAATCATTATTCTACATATTCTGCAAAAAAAGCATCCATTGTCGAACGTGTCATCAGAACAATCAAGTCTCATCTTTACAAATTATTTAGTCTTCATGGACGATATCAATGGCTTGAACATAATTTGGATGACGTGGTACAAAACTATAACAACACTAAACATCGAATTACTAAATTTAAGCCTGTTGATGTTACTAAGTCAAACGAAATTTTTGTTAAGTCAAACATTGTTAAAATGCAACAACCTAAAACAAATAAGAGATTTGCGTTACGAATAGGTGATTATGTTCGTATAAGTAAATACAAAGGAGATTTTCGTAAGGGTTATACTCCAAATTGGTCTACAGAAATTTTCCGCATAGTAAAAGTTAATGAAACCAATCCTCAAACATATCAAATAGAAGATAAACACAAACAAATTATTTTGGGATCTTTTTACGGGTATGAATTACAAAAACCTAAAGTTCCTGATCTTTACCTTATTGAGAAAGTTTTAAAAAGAAAAGGAAACACACTATATGTAAAATGGTTAGGTCTAAATAATAAAGAGAACAGTTGGATTGACAAGAGTGAATTGGTTCAATAGTATAAATATTGCTACGCAATTCTGTATCTTCTATTCACTTTAGAATTATCAATGAAGGAAGGTGGTGGTATAATTAACACAATAATAGACATTTTACCGATTGAGTTACATTTACCTGGATATCAATTTTGTGGCCCTGGAACAAAACTTCATAAACGGTTGCTTAAAGGTGAACGAGGCATAAACAAATTAGATAATGCTTGTATGTACCACGATATAGCTTATACAAATAGAAATTTAGACGTTCGACATAAAGCTGATTTAGGACTTTTAAATATGGCGAAAAGAAGGTTAAAATCCAAGGATGCTGGAAGAGGAGAAAAGTTTGCCTCTTGGATAGTTAAAAATGCAATGAAAGCTAAACTCAAAGCAGGGAGTGGGCTCAAATCATTTATGACCGGTGTAAAAAAAATACGCTTACAATTAAAAAAACTTAAATCTAAAGACAGTCACTCTGCAATTAAATATGCCCACGCTGCTGCAAAAAAGATATTTACAAATAAAAAGGGAATACGTTTGCCGCGTCGCATTCCTATTCCAAAATGTGGAGGACTTTTACCACTTATTCCGATTTTTGCGGGATTGTCGGCTTTAGGTTCATTAGCCGGAGGAGCAGCAGGTATAGCAAAGGCTGTTAATGATTCTAAAGCTGCACAAAAAAGTCTTCAGGAATCTGAACGACACAACAGGATGATGGAAGCTGTGGCTCTTGGAAAAGGGATGTATATAAAACCTCACAAAAAAGGAGCTGGACTGTATTTTAATCCATCAAAAAACTAAATAAGGGGCTACCCAGACGTGCACTTACCAATATTGATATATTAGAACACGCAAGTGACATTCCATTTTTTCGCGGTGTTTTCATGAGAGATACGTTACCTACGAAACCTAAAAAGATAGAATGTGCGATATTGAATTTGGATAGCTCCAAAAATCCTGGAACACATTGGGTAGCCTTCGTCAAGCAAAACAATTACGCTGAATATTTTGATAGTTTTGGTAATTTGAAACCTCCATTAGAATTAATTAAATATTTACACAACTTACCAATAAACTATAATTACGTACAACACCAAAAATTTGGTACTACTAACTGTGGTCATCTATGTTTAAAATTTTTAAGATGTTATTGGAAAAATCATTTATATAACGTGTAAAATAAATAAAATTGTCAGTATAAAAATGTCTTTCACTGTGTCTATAACTGGAAGAGGAGCCTCCTTGACAACGAACTATTCGCCAACATTGGAGTTACATCATCATCATCATCATCATCACAGCCCATATACGTCCCCACCGAGGGGCTCAAGCCTACCCTATATTAGGGTGATTAGGCCTTAGTCAACCACGCTGGCCCAGTGCGGATTGGTCGACTTCACATACATCATTGAATTTCTTCGCAGATGTATGCAGGTTGCCTCACGATGTTTTCCTTCACCGTAGGAGCGTCAGACAAATGTACATATGAAATTCGAAACGAAAAACACATTGGTACATGGCGGGTCTCGAACCCCGACCCCCCGATTGGAAGGCAAGTGCCGAGTCCACTGCGCCACCGACGCTCTTGACGACGACGGAGTTACATGGCGACTATGAATGTGGTCTTTTATATTTTTCTACTTTTAATTCTATTCCTAATATTGATAAACGAAACAATAAATTTTATTATGGCGAAAATGAAGTCATCGAAATTCCTGAAGGGTCTTATGAACTTCAAGATATTTGTGATTACATAAAAAGTAATATTAAAAACACCGTATTAAAATTGACTTGTAACAACAATACTCTAAAGACAAATATATTTTGTTCCAAAAATGTTCACTTTAACAAAAGTGATTCACTAGGTCAAATTTTAGGGTTTCGAACTGAAACAATACATGCAAATATAAGTACTGAATCTCAGAATCCGGTCAGCATTTTATCAACAACCATCGTGAGGATTGAATGCGACGTAGTCAGCGGTTCATTTGTGAACGGAAAAGCTAGTCATATAATTTATGAATTTGTGCCTAATGTACCACCAGGATATCGGATCATTGAAATACCTAAAAATTTAATATATTTTCCAGTAAACCAAAGTTCTATAAGTGCGATTAGCATACGGTTACTAGACGCTGAAAACAAACAGGTAAATTTACGAGGTGAAGAAGTACAACTATATT
Organism: Schoenobius gigantellus; assembly: GCA_963935595.1. Classification (NCBI taxonomy): domain Eukaryota; kingdom Metazoa; phylum Arthropoda; class Insecta; order Lepidoptera; family Crambidae; genus Schoenobius; species Schoenobius gigantellus. Next base: position 20,627,587 of record OZ012553.1, on the reverse strand, counting down.
TGCATTTCCGAAAAAAAAATGATTGATTTCAATAAAAAGCAAGAGGCATCATGTACTCGAGTCAGTTTGAAAAGATCACCTCAAAAAGACGCACCGCTTCGGCTTAGAAAGAAGTTGACTAAAAGCAATAAGGATTTTTTGAAGTTAGTGGGCTTGTTAAAATGAATATATTAAATATAACTCAACCGACGTCAATAGATAACAGCATTGAAAGTTTTGAATATCACTCGTACAAACCATATGTAACAAGTTTCAACAAGAATGATGAAATACGAATACCTATCAATCAGCAAGATTTGTATGTGCTGCCCTCACTCAGCACTTTGTATATTGAGGGCACAATTAATGTTTATAACAGCAAAAAAGAAAAGGTGTCAAGTGTGCATTTCGTAAATAATCCGGTGTTATTTCTATTTCAAGACATTCGATATGAACTAAACGGAGTGGAAATAGACAAAATAAAAAATGCAGGAATTAGCACAACTATAAAATCTTATTTATCATTAAATGAAAATGAATCCAAAAGCGCAAGAGCTTGGGGCTGGTCGACTACAGGTACAACTAGTGTTGGTGATGGCGGATTCTCTGCTTCTATACCAATGAACAAAATATTGGGTTTTGCAGAAGACTATGAAAAAGTTATAATAAACTGCAAACATGAGTTAGTATTGTTGAGAAGCAACACAAATCTGAATGCTTTGATATTAAATAAAGGTGAAATAGTGGATGATATAATAATTACTAAAATTGCTTGACGAGTTCCGCACATTAAAGTATCAGACCGTGAAAGAATTAACTTACTAAAACATTTAGAGAGAGATCGAGCAATCACTTTAGCTTTTCGTAATTGGGACTTATATGAATATCCGTTATTACCGAAAACTCGTAAACATACTTGGTCTATCAAAACATCTTCACAAATAGAGAAACCTCGATTTGTTATAATTGCCTTACAAACTAATCAGAAACATAACGCTGAATTATCAATGGCAGAGTTTGATCATTGTCATGTACGTGACATACGAGTCTTTTTAAATTCGTCATATTATCCCTATGAAGGACTGAATGTAAATTTTTCAGATGATAAATTTACTTTATTATACGAACAGTACATTAGATTTCAACAGTCTTATCACGGACGTCGACCAGAGCCGTTGATGAGTCTAAAAGAATTCAGAGACGTCGCTCCTTTATTCATCATTGATTGTTCACGTCAGCATGAAACGTTAAAAGGATCTATTGACGTTAGAGTTGAAATTGAAACAGATCAAGAAATACCTGACCAAACAGCTGCATATTGTTTGATTCTGAACGATTGCATATTTGAATATAAACCTTTAAGCAATATTGTAAGGAAAATATCATGAACAACGATACGATAATTGTAGATTTGCAAGGATTTAAAAATAATAAAAATGAGTTCTTAGTAAAAGAATTTGTTATAGCATCTCTCGAGTTTACCCATATATTTTTAATTAAACCTCCTTATCCGTTTTCTACACTAACTGATGAAGAAAAAAAACAAGTTTGTTGGATAGAAAAAAACAGAGGTTACCAATGGAGTGAAGGATATATAGACTACAGAGAATTTAACAGAATTATTAAACCTTTCTTGAAAGACAGGAAAATAATTGTAAAAGGTGAAGAAAAAGTTAAATGGGTAGAGGATTTATGTGGTCATAATAATATCATAGACATAAGTTATACAGGTATACCAAATTTAAATACGTTAAATGATTTGTATAGTAATAATATGTTCCATTGTTTAACTCATAAAAAAAGATGTGCGTTAAGAAATTAATTGTGTATTAAAAAATGGTGTTTTCTCAATGGATACACATTATATGATTTTTGAATCTAAATTTAGAGAAACAATCTTGTTTAAAAATTAATATACAACTATATTAAGAATTTTTCTAATAAAATGTCATGTGTAATAAAAGTTGTTTTTATTATGTTTGATACCCAAAAAGAAAAAAACTTAGTACTTGAAAATATTTTTTTATTAGGTAAACGTTTTAACAAAATTAAAAAGTTATCTATAAGTTATCACCACAAAGTTTTTCGGATATTTTTCTTATAACGGTTTCCGTAAGGTCCATGATTTCATCTACCGGTTCCTGCACCACATATTGAGCACTCAGCACTACGTTTTCTTCCACATCAGCAATGTCAAAGCAGCTATTTGATGCACTTGAAGAATCGTTCACTAAGTCCAAGACCAGTATTTTAATTAATTTCACGCCTTTCTGCTCCTTAGTGATCACAAATGATTTTGTAGATTTTCGAGCTCTTTTTCTTGTGATGTCCTTTCTTTGTCTTATTTTTCTCTCTCCCTGTCTTGATTCATTAGTTTGTTCTTCCCGACGTATCATGTTTTGATATTCTTGCGTGAAGCCTTCCAATGGATCTTGTGCATATTGGGAAAACAAGATATCCGACGAGTTTGACATTATCTGTAACAAGTGAATAATAATAATGAATAAGTTGATATCCATAATTACCTCAATAATCAATAATGATTAAAAAATGTTATGAAAAGAGAATGATACTTACAATAATATTACAATACAATATTACCTCTCTCCTGGATGTCTGATCGTGCGGACGTGCTTTTGGATCTCTTGTATTTTAAATAAAAACAAATATTTACATCCAAAATTAAGTAAAATCAGTTCAAATATTACAACCTGCTACCAGGATCGCAGAAACGCGTGAAGCTCGCCCGACCACAACTAAAAAAGGACACCCACTGTGTGAGTAGGACTACTGTACTTTACCCACGACTTAGCAACACACCTCCTCCTAACTCTGCATCGCTATTGGCCGCGAACTTGTGACGTGCGCAGGAGCAGGATTTTAGAGGCGGAGTTAAGCCGCTCATGACTCATACGCGCACTACCGCACCGACGAGCCGCAAGTAACTGCCGCTAAAATAGGCCTACAACAATCCTATTCTGTATACAATAATGATGCGCTCGCCGGCTAAATCGAATGAATCTATGTATGGGTCTGCACCTAATCTACACCTTAATACAGTTACGGGTTCCACAAGCCCTAATGATCATATTCTCACGTTAAGAACAAATAAAAGGCGTCGTTGCGATTGCGGGACTATGGACGAAACAAAGCTCGACTCGTTTATAAACACTCTTACAATCTGGAGACAGGACACTGATGAAAAACTCTCTAAAATTCAATCATGCATGTACGAGATTAAAAAACAGAACGGAGAGCTACTAGCTTCAAACGCAGAAATCGAGAAGTCCATTGATTTTCACTTGAATATCAAACTGAATGACTTTCAGAGCAAAACTAAGTCCTTTGATGACCGTCTAGTAAAAATAGAAAATAATATGGATGATCTTGACAGGAGCTCCCGATTGAGTACACTGGAAATCCGGAATTTACAAATAGAACAACGTACGAGCCAAGATGACCTCATCAGTATAACAACTCGAATATTGAAGGAACTTTCTATCGACCTTAAGACTCCAGAAGTATACGATATTCGGCTGCTCCCCACAAAGACGGACAGTACAACTATCCTGGTTACGTTACAGTCAGTAATTTTGAAAAATAAAATACTCAAAGCATATAAGGATTTTAACAAAAAAGTTACCACCAAACTTAACACCTCAATCCTGGGTAAAGAAGGCCCACCCCGAACAATTTATATAGCCGAAAATTTAACTTCCCAAGCACGCAAGCTCTTCCATGCTGCACGAGATTTTGCTAAAGAGGAGCACTACAAGCACTGCTGGACGGCTTATGGTAAAATTCTTCTGCGAAAAGAAGATAACGCTAAGCTTACAGTAGTGCACTCAGAAGCTCAACTTATGGCTATGAAATCAAAAAACTAAACTTATACTCAATCTTTTTATTTGTTATACCTATTTTAAATTTTTTATATTACTTTTTTTTCATTTACTATTATTATTTTGATAATACTTGTCATTTATTACCCAACCTGGACTGTCATGTCACACTCACACATAATAATACACACATTTTCATTATAGCTTACACGCATATAGATTACATTGAATCCTATTCGTATACTAATAATGCACTCTCTTACCATACATATCACGCAACATTATATGAGACTTCCCCTTACAAAGATAGAAAATCTCTGTTTCGTACCTACTTTATGTTATTAGCTTGCTTCTGCTGCCATCAGATAACCAGAATACTGTACCTTATCATTAATCAAAATCTTGTTACTGTACTTTTATCAAAACTTCTGCTGGTTCCTTTAATCTTTATTATGAAAAAATATATATCACATACTTACTATTTATGTCATCTGACTGTACTTGTGATACATGTACTTAAAATTCACTTGTGATACTGACCTCATCAATACAATAGATAGTGTTTCGGTCAGCTCGTCGTCTAGCTGTGATCCTGAAGATATACAGAAACTCTTATCTCTTGAGAATTCACTTAAGATATTGACCCAAAATATTCGCAGTGTCTCAGCAAACATGAATAGCTTTACTACCCTTTTACAAAGATTAAAAATAAACCTAGATATAATTATACTCACCGAATGTTGGTTACAAAAAGAACCCATCATACCTAACATAAATGGATACACATCACACATATCCACTAACCCGCTCAACCAGAACGATGGTGTTGTCGTTTACATCAATGACACTTTAATGGGAATAGAGGTTACGGAACCTGCTATCTCAGAAGCAAGTTGTTTACTTATTAAAATAAATAATGAAACTGTGTTGCTAGCTGTCTACCGACCGTGTGGTTTTCGCAATCCCCAAAAATTTATAGCATCGCTTGATCATGTGTGGACAACACATGATCAAGCGATGCTATAAATTTTTGGTTAGCAAATATGGGAGTGTGTTACTGATGGGTGATATAAACCTTAACATAAGCACCACTCACTTAGACACTGACACTGACGAATATCTTAACACCTTAGCCCATCATGGTCTCCTGCCGGGACACACCTTGCCCACTCGCAACCAGGCCTGTCTCGACCATGTCATAATCAAAAGCCACTACCCCGCAAATACCTTTGTTATACATTCCTCGGTCACTGATCACGATGCGGTATTATTAAACTTAAAAAGACCTAAGGTAACTGCTCCTGCTAAATCCATTAGAAAAATTAACTATAATAACCTATCAAAGGCTATGGAGACTTTAGATTTCTCTCCCATTCTAAAAAGTACAGACCCAGACTTAGCTACAAATCTTCTTATTACTACCCTGCAGACAGCTATTCTAAATAACTCTTCCACGCAATCACTCTCTAGAAGATCTAGAACAATCAAACCCTGGATTACTCCAGGTCTCTTAAGGTGCATTAAAAACAGGGACAAAATGCACAAAAATCTCAAAAGTCATCCTGAGAATGAGATTCTAAAAATTACTTATGTTCGTTATCGCAACTATTGTAATACTCTAATTAAGAAACTTAAAACTGACTATGATAAGGAATGCATAAGTAAAGCAGGCAAAAACCCTAAGATGCTGTGGAAGGCGATAAAACAAGTTACAAACTCCAGCAAGCTTAAGTCAACAGCAGCTGAACTCTTTAATGTCAAGACTACCCCAGATGAGTCAGTGAACTTCATTAATTCTTTTTTCGTTAAGGTAGGAAAATCTCTGGCAGAAAATATCACCAACTTAAATGTTTTTTCTTCTCCTCCGTTGACGATACCTTCGAAGACAATACCTCAAAGACAATCCTTTGTCTTATTAGAAACTGACGAGATCGAGGTGGAATCTATTGTCTCATCCCTGAGGCAGGATTGTGCTGTGGGCTGGGATGATATACCAACTGCCCTCCTGAAACGATATAGACATATATTAGTGCCCTCGATAACCCACATTTGCAATGCTTGTATACGAACAGGTGTGTTCCCTTCTTCCTTAAAAAAAGCTATTGTTCACCCCATATACAAATCTGGGGACCGGGCCAATGTAAACAATTACCGTCCAATATCAATCCTACCAGCCCTGTCCAAGATTTTGGAACGCGTTTTAAACTCACGGCTCAAAAACTTCCTGGAAACCACTACAGCAATCTCCCCTCAGCAGTTTGGTTTCCGTTCAGGCAGATCAACAGCAGATGCGGTTCACGAACTAACAGGTGACGTGGTTGAGGGTTTGGATCGTGGTCAGAAGTGCTTGCTTGTCCTACTTGATCTTGCGAAAGCATTTGATACGGTCTCAATCCCGTTACTTTTGAGGAAGCTGGAACTCGTGGGAATCCGGGGCCTGCAACTTAAGCTCTTTAATAGTTACCTAACAGGTCGTAGCCAGAGAGTTGTAATTAATAGCACAACCAGCTCTGACATGTCTGTGGAGTATGGTGTGCCTCAGGGCAGTATCCTAGGACCCACTCTATTTCTAGTGTATATAAATGAATTCTGCTCTCTCACTATCCCTAGCTGCAAGATCATTGCTTTCGCAGATGATACTGCCCTGCTCTTCACTGGTGAAAACTGGAAAGATACCTTTTGCCTCGCTCAAAATGGTTTTGATCAAGTGTCACATTGGCTCCGAACAAATTTACTTTCGCTTAATGTACAAAAAACCAATTATATGACCTTTTCGATGAGAAAAACTGCAGCGCTACCAAATAACTTCTCAGTTGTTGCACACTCCCACTGTAGACCTTCTGCCGACAGCCCAGTTTATTGCACATGTCCGAAATTACACAAAGCAGAAACAGTAAAGTATTTGGGAGTCCTCATTGACGACAGATTGTCATTTCAGGCACACATTAATGCTACAGCGGGCAGGCTCCGTAAGCTCATGTATGTCTTTAAGAGCCTGCGCAACGTGGCTGACCCGGGAACTGTTAAGACAGTTTATATTGCTCTCTGCCAATCTCTCATTATTTACTGTATCACCTCGTGGGGAGGTACTGCAAAATCCCACATAATCAGACTGGAAAGAGCACAGAGAGCACTCCTGAAACTATGTACATACCTGCCTTATCGCTATCCAACTTCTGATCTTTATCAATACTGCCAACTGCTAACCGTTCGCCAGCTTTTTATTCGTCACTTCTTCTGCTTTCTGGGTCCATTTCTTTATAATCGACTCCACAAAAAACTGACTTTTTCTACCCTCACTAGGTACCACTGCAAACGAATCATAACATCATATTTGCAAAGCTTGAATTATGATGAAACAGAGAAACTCCTAACGGCAATTTCATAAGACCCCTAATTCTGACATGAAGTCCATAAATATCTATATATTATCATAGAATATACTCCAAATTGTTAGTATTATTATTACATAATTAATTTCTAGTAAGACATTAAACTAAACTTTTAAAATTGTAACTCAACTAACTATACGTTATTAGCAGACAAACTTTTTATATCTGCTCCTAACCTACAATTGGACGTAGTTACTCAAATAGGATCCATCCCACTTAATGTCACTTTTGAGATATAGAAGATTGAAGTTTAAGTTTGATTTATGCATTGATGTATCATTTGTGTGTGATATGGTTTTGTAAAATGTCATAGTAAAAATTGATATTGTCTTATTAAAATAAATTTGAATCCGGTGTATATAATATTAATTGAGATATTAAGATAAAAATGGGTTTGGATCCTTTTTGATATATGTAGTTCTTCATTGTGCTATTAGTAAGATACTATCCTCAAAAACGATCCAGATAAGTATATTTTTGAAAGAATTACTTAAACAGCCAAACTTTTTTATAAAAAAATATTTATTTACATTCATTTAAACATATTCTTTATAACGTTTACAGTAAATGTGTACTTACAGCCTACAAAAATCTTATTTATAAGCATGAGATCATAAAATGAAGAATATAATTTCAGCAGCAATGTTTAATCAAATGGTTAATATTAATGTTTAATCAAAATTAAATCAGAATCAGAACAGAAAACTTAAAAAATTATAAAGTTTCTTCTTCTTGTGTTTCAGTTTCAGTATTAAAATCTGGCTCACCCCCAAAACCGTCAATATCATCGTGTAGGCCAGTACTACCTCGAAGGGACTTGTAAAAATCTAGGCAATCCCTAGGAATAAATTCAAAAAGTGAATTTATATCATCTAGCTTTGCCTGGGGAATCTCTTTTCCGTTTGGCCATAATAAACAGAAATCATTTTCACTTAACTCTAGGGATTTCCCCCTGATTTTCTTAGCTATGTTTAATGTCTCATATTGATCGCTATTTTGTATCCTCATGAATATAGCGTAAACGTCTTCCTTTTTCATTAATATTTGTTTGGTTTGTAACCAGTTTACTTTCGCCTTACTTATAAATATTTTTCTATTTACTATATTTTTTTCTAATTTTTTCGTACTTAGAAAGTCTTCTTTTTTCATTCTCTCTACTTGGATGGGGTTTTTCTTCTTGCTTTGTTTTATCACTGAAATATATTCTTCGGCTGTGTAAATTCTCTCATGATATTTTAACTGCGTCTCTATTTTCGAAAAATCTGTGTCATTCGGTAAAAATGTATGACCTGACTCTAAATAATTTAGTGTTATTGATTTTAATGTATGATGATGATTAAGAATAACCTTTAGCATTACGATTATTTTGATATTACGGTTTTGTCCACCGCAGCAATCACTCCACAGGACTAAATGTTCTATTTTTGGATTAAGTTTATTTTTAATATACTTAATTAAACATGATCCCACTTCTTGGGCCCCCCGACCTGCTTCACCTTCAATCCATACGTAACAGTAGGCACTATCATCCGAACCTACGTGTATACCGCAGTTATACAGCCAAAGTTGACGTTTATAGAACACAACACTGGTAGGAATTCTAGGTAAGGGGAGGGTTTTCTCTAAATCAAAAGTAATACATTCAAACCTTTCATCCCTTTTTGATCGTAATAGATCTTCCTTCATACTGTTTCTTAAATCTTCGGCTCTTTTCAAGTGTTCTATCCTTTCTTCTTTAATTTTTTCTTGGTCTTCATTAGAAGTATTTTTTATTTTATTGTTGAATGCATCACATTTGCTGCAAGTATCTTTTTTTAGTGACTTGCATCGTAAATTAAAGTTTGTGCAAAATATGTGCCTTAATGTCGAAAACGAAACTGGGCGTTTTGCGTCCCCATAAACTTGTTTTAGTTTTTCTAAATACAACTCGTATATTTTTTGAACAGTCATACCTAATTTGAGATACTGACAGCCACTGTTTTGCTCTCGCCGATAGTGTGATTCATATTTAGGCAATAAGTTGATAACGTTTTTTACAAACTGTACATCTTCTTCCTGGGTTTTATTCCAGCCACCTACAGCTTGACCCCTTTGGTCGTTGATGCATATACCGTTGCGAAATTTTTTCAAACTAGTATCTACTTTTTTTGGCGTGATTTGGAAAGTGTTAATAAACATAACTCGGCAAACTTCAATATTAGCAATACTGTATCTTCTTTTAAATTCTTTAGGTTGCTTTTTTCCTGTCTTATTTCCATTGACAACAGTGTAGGATCTTGTTTTGGGACTTTCTTTGACTGAATTTACAATATACATAAGTTGGGCTTCGTAGGATCCTAATGACATATACTTGTGGAATTCATGCTCTCTTTTCTCCCTTGATATAAGTTGATGGCATTTATTTTTACATGAACAAGAGAAATCTCTAAACACTTTGGTATCTACGAATTTTGTTTTGCCCTGGTATGGCAAATTCGAATATTTACGTAGTTTTTTATCGCGCAATGTATAGTCAGGATGTTTACGCTTACGTCCCCGTTTTGGTCGCTGACCAGAGTTTTCTATTTCGAAATTTTCTTGTATTTGTAAAAGGCTTTCTGACTGATCGCTATTCCTAGAAGTAACGTCATCGACACATGTTTCTACTGTCAAGCTATCAACATTTTTTGCAGTAGTATCAGCGATTGGAGCAGGATTCACTTTCTTTTTCTTTGAATTGCGCACAGAACTAACATCATTTTTCCATCTCACTGGAATATCTTTATTGCTGGATTCACTGTCAGTGTTTGGTACAAAATCTGAATCTGAATCACTATTAATGTAACTTGCAGGCTCACGTTGTTCTTTGCCATGAGTTTTCTGCTGTAGGGGTTCAACAAAGTTTTGAGGCTGTAATTCTTCATATAAGGGATCTACTTCATTTAAGGTCTGATAGAGTTCCAAAGTAAGCGGAGACATAGGTAGTAGTGGTGACGACTTTCTTTCATTACAATCAGTAGTAGAAGTAGCTTTTTGATTAACCACCAATGGTGTTAATGGTGAATAGGTTGGCCCCATAGGCGAGTCGAAATCGCTTTGTCGTTCAACATCTGGCAAAGTTTTAGCTTTGGCTGAAAAGGGAATTGATAATTAAATAGAAACAAATCCTAAGTTTAGATCAGAGAGTAAACAAAATAAAATCAAAACTCACCATTACCCATCTGTACCAATGGAGTTAATGGTGAATAGGTCGGTGCCACGGGTGATTGAAAATTGCTGTGTTGTGCTTGTTCTACATTTAAAGTTTTAGCTTGAGCTGAAAGATAAAATTTTCATGCTCAAATGCAAAGAAATACATATTAAGCTACTGGAAATAAAAAAATAAAGCATCATTACCCATTTCTATATTCACCACACTTAGTTCAATGTTGTTGCATACAGTCACCATTTCAGAAGGTAAATAATTAATTTCCACACCAGCAGCCATTGTAATCTCAGTGTCTACTGAAAACAAAGCATTACATAATAATATATCTTATAAAATAAGTAGCGTATTTCATCATTCAAAATGCATACACATTCATATTTAGTCATGTGTATAAATGAAATGAAGTCTGAGCTCAGCAATTACCTTTTTGATTCATATGCACTAGGCTCAATACTGTCAACATTTCAGGAGGGGGATTTAATTTAACATCAGAAGCCGAAATGCAATTAGTATAAACTAAAAATAAAGCAATAAATTGAACAAATTGGGTAAAAATTGTTTAATGTGTTGTAAATATATAACCTCAAAATACTTACCTTTTTCTATAACGTCCTTGTTATTATTAAAGTTTGGCACACTCAAAGCACTAAATATTCTGTCTATCCTCTTCATTTTTACACCAATTAAACACTTTATATTTACGAAAATATAATTTGTTAATATCACTGTCACACTGCTAACAGCTGATCTTCGCCAATGTGGTCCAAAATTAAATACTGTTCAATCACAAATGACAGAGTTGCAAGTAAAAAAAAAACAAATTTACGGTAGTATATGGTAGATATAACCTTTTTAATAATCATTCAAAGAAAACTTTTTACAAAAATAAAATATGTCGCATTTAAATATTACTTCTAATCTTCTTGGATCTTTATTGCGAATTAATGGAAACTATATTTAGAACAAAAAAAAATAATTAAAAACAATTCAAGTGATTTGGGTCGTTTTCATGATATAACTTATGTAATCTATTTAAGAATCTAACAGTTATCAAAAATGATCCAAGCCTTTTGGATTGTTTTTGTGATGACTCTTTTCATATAAATAATGTTTATCAAAAAGGATCCATGCGTTTTGGTTCATTTTTGTGATTTTACTTGTAAAGTTTTTTCTAGCAAAGAACATTTCTCAAAATGGATCCAAATGTTCTGGATCGATTTCGTTATTTATGTTGTGAACTCCTTTCAAACAAAAGCCTTTTAATAAAAAAGATTCAAGCATTTTGGATTCTTTTTGTAATATGAATTTGAGATTAGTGTCATTGACAATGCCATTTCACTGATATAATCCAAGGAGATTGATTCGTTTTTATGAAACTAAAATATGACATCGCCATAGATGTGGGATGGTAACCAACATCGAATAAACGTCAAAAGATATTTTTTATGGCTAGAGCCATTTTGATAAATGCAAATATACACCCAGACGACCATTTTGGTATACTCAACTCAATTTCGTTCAAATTGTGGGTTGGATCCTTTTTGAGTAACTACGTCCAATTGATCCATTGTGTTGTTTTGTGTTCCTTGTCAATAGCTATAACCATCTTACAGGAGAGAGGGCACTGGTGCACTGAGACACAAGCTTTTGCTTAGTTCAGGCACCAGTCTCTCACAATCTTAAATGTTAATTCTTATATTCTAGTTTAAGTTAGTGTGTAAGATTGTATTGAGAAAAATAAACTTTATTATTATTATTATTATTATAATATGGACTGCTTGTCACGAACAACTAGTTATGAATGAATATAATATCAAATAAAGTTGAGGCTTAGACTAAATTTGCTTATCTAGCATTGCATCACACTTGACCTCAATACAACACGTGGAAATATATGACATGTGTAAGTGCAGTAATTTATAGTGTAGGTATGCAATAAAAAAACACAGAATACTATTTTAATGCTTATTTGGCATTGCATCGTATTTGGCCTTAATATAATACGCGGAAATATGTAGCATGTGTAAGTGCAGTAATTTATAGCATACTAGCTTTCCGCTTGCGACTTCGACCGAGTAATTTTTGTTTTCCTGTGAGAATTTTTCCCGTAGGAAAATTACCCTATGTCCTTCCCCTGGTCTCGAACTATCCCTATACCAACTTTTATCTAAATTGGTTCAGTAGTTTCGAATCCTATTCAATACAAACAAACAAACAATCAAATCTTTCCTCTTTATAATATTAGTATAGATGCAATAATAAATAAAACACATAATACTATTTTAATTGCATTTATTAACTATAAAAAATATTAACAGGTCAAAAACAATTATATTAACTAATTAAACACTATCTTAGATTAGATTTTCATGTCCCCACGCCCAGGTTCTAATTTTATCGGATAAAATAAAACGTTTATCATCTTGATTAGATAAAGCTACTTTGTTAACACTCTGAGTAAAAATCTCATGCTTAATGCATCTAAACAAAATATTTTTTTTCCGTATTATTTTGTCGTGAAGCAGAACTGATTTATAATCATCTAATGTTAAGTCTCTTACTACATTTTTTTTCACACCTTTTGCTTTTTTAATAAATGCTGATTCCGTTTTTATACAGTACAACTTAGACCGGAGACCTACGAATTCTGTCATAATTTCACCTCCTAATTCATCTTTAAATAAGCCCGGTATCTTTTTGTTTTTTAAAGGCAGACCAAATATATTGTCACAACTATAGTTACTGGTGTCAAAGAAGCTTAAAAAGTTATCTTTCAAATCATGATAAAAATCTTTCGTTTCAATCTTATAAACAAAGCTATCAGTATCGGTGTAGCAAAGTTGTATTTTATTTCCATAGTAAGGTTTTATGACAGAATAATGGAATTGATACATATGACTTTTAGACAGTTCTAAAACAGTAAAACCAATATAAATTGGCTTATCCAAGATAACCCTTTCAGGTTTCATTTGAACCGCAACTAAATTATTGGAAAAAATAGTAGCGCTGTGAAAATTAGGTCTCGCTATTAATTTGTCCGCTGAAATGAACTTTTTTGTCTTGTTAGATTTATCACACCACTTATTAACCAAGCGAACATCGACTCTTTTTTCACTGTCTTCCAATGTTTTTCCAAACACTGAATTATTCATCAACTTAAAAAGGTCTTGCTGAAAAGTAGTTACAGCTTGTTTTCTCAGTTCTGTGTTTAAATTGATATATTTAGCCAAAAAAGGGCTTTGTTTAAAAATTAAGGCGCGATGAATTTTATTTAAAACAAGACCATTATTAATGCATGTTTTCAAATAAACATAATGGATTACATACTGATATTTAGAATACAGATTTGGACAGAGTTTAGAAGTTTTACCTCCGGGTGGTACAAATTTTTCGGGACAAAAAGGATAATCGTTATGATCATTTTGTAGCTCCTCGGGATATGTTAAGTCCACTTCAAGAATATATCCGAACTCAGCATCATCTGCTACGTTCATGATATTTAACAAATCTACTTCGCATTCGCTTAAAAGTCTAAAATCTGAAACAGGTAAGTACTGACACATACTATAACCATACAAGTTATTGCAATCGATGTAAACTAGAAAAGAATCTGGTTCTGTAAAATCATATTGTGGCATATATTTATTGTTTGCACGAGCATATCGCGTTGAGCACATACAGATACCTCCCCGTATCCCTTTCTGTATAAAACGTATAATTTCTAAGTCAGTTAATAATTCCAACTGAATGCCGGTCTTAAGTAACATAGCATCGAATGAAAGACTTGGAGCAGTTAAGTAAAAAGCAGGATCTAATTGATAGTTTAATTTACAAATTTCACGGATATTTTCAAATACATCAGTCAATAGCAATACATCGGTTTTTAGATAAAGGTCTGTGTACCCACCCATATCTTGTATTCTAAATGTAGACCAAACTTCCTGAGCATGAGTGTAATCTTTATCACTTATATCTTCATCAGTTAAAGAATTATGGAAACCTTTTTTGTGTGGAAGTTGTTTCTCGGAAAATGATTTCCAATGTGTCATATGATCATACGGATATACTCCTTTGCGTGTTAATAATTTAAATTCAGTTGCGTTTGGAAAATATTTTTTTAAATGCTTAAAATCTGTTTTATCTAACCCACTCGCTAATTTTTCCAAACTGGTTCCTAAGAATTGAAACGAATCGACAAATCGTATTTGAGCATATTTTTCATTCTTTAACTTTAAAAATTTTGTAAATGATACGTATTTTTCCTTATTTTTAGGTATGACTTTAACAGGTCCTAAACTATCGGCTAATTCTTTGATGAACAGATGACAGTCATAGCCGGATAGGTTATGGAAAAAAACGGGAACTAATTTAGGAACGCTAAACCGTAAGTTACAGTATTGATGCGCAGCACCTCGATAACTTCCAGTGAGGTGACAATGATCTCTCACTTTGTCAAAAAATAATAATTGCTTACAAATATGGCAAACATCGGTACGCGCATAGGCCTCTGCGTCATATTCATCGAATTCCATCGCAATTTCTTTATCTAAGATGTCATAAATCTTTTTAACGTCAAAATACAGTTTATCAAGAAATTTTTGGACACAGTCTTTTCCTCGATACTGTACAAAAGAATTCAGACTGGTATCGTACGAGCACACTATGTGATAAGCAAAAGCTGATGGAATGTGCTGTTGACGCTGAGAAGTAAAACTTAATGAAGGGTCAGGCTCACAGCCATCGAACGGTATAAGAAGAGTTTCAAAGTCAGCATAGACCACAAAAGGAACGTCTTGCTTCCGTTCGAAATTTTTGAATTGTAGATAAGTTCCTTTCTCAGGCAGTACTGTACAAACGCCGCTGCATGTATGATTATCAAGATTAACTTCAGAAGTAAAAAATAGCAAGCAATCATCACAAAAATATAGTTTCTTATGATTTTTCGTAATTTGACTTCTTACAAGTCGAGAAAGGTTTTTTATCAAAACAAAGTGACATAGAACATTATTTTCAAGTAGAAGCAAGTTAATTTTAGTTCTGGTTTTGGATTTATATCCAGACTTATAAATGGGACCTACAACTATCTGATTATTCTTTAATGAATATACGTTTACACTTAAATGTGGATTGTTTTGTTCGAATTTCGCGATATCCGTAAACGTTACTGGGAAAGATATATCGTCGGTGTTTAGGACCTGTTCAAAGTGCGGATACGACGACGTACGGTCACCGTTCTTTTTAGCTGGGTACAAAGCGGCAACGACGCTCCACAAAAAACAATATTCATCTTTATTCCTGATGTTAATACACGCCTTTTTCTTTTTTATCGCTAGTGGTAAATCTACATAAGTTGAACCAGACCCTCTTAGAGGATCATATCTATTAATGTTAACTTCTAAGGAAACATTACTTAAAAAAGTCCATCCACTGTCACGATCCTCAAATTCTTCAACTTTGTTCTTAATAGTATTTACGAGTGTTTCAAACAACTCGTTAAAATCAAAATTGCGATGAATCGTTAAATTTTTAGTAACAAACGATTTAATGTTATTTACCTCGTTCTTAAATAAAAGAAAATCGGCAAAATATTCAAAATTTACTTTTAAACATATATGCTTATTTAGAGACATTTGCAAAAGATTATAAATTTTTGAAAATATACTATGCAAGAATGAATCGGGTAAAGAGCATCGGTACTCATCTGTAGGAGTAATTCTGTATGTAACGATGCGACCTCTAAACGCACTCGCGAGTTCGACAACACCGGCGTCGTCGTGCGCCCGCGACACTGCGCACCTGCGCTTGTGCGCGCTGCTGCGCAGGTGTCCTACCCATTGTCTGCTGCCTACTTGCATCGAACACTCGGAGCAAAAAGGCATCGTAGCAATTCAGAAAAATAAAGTATACAACTTGTTACCTAACGCTAATCTATAGTCTTTTTAGTTAATTACTTATCTACTTAACTAAATGAATGATTACCGTACCTCATTAATACCTAAGTTACGACTGTAACTTTACCTGGACGTGGGCTCAAAAGAACCGGATTAAATATAAAAACCTATTGTAAAAAATATTTTACTTGCTTAGTTAATTTATTTATTTAATATTTGTTTTATTACTATAAAATACAGGCTTATCTTTAAACAACGACTTTGACCGCTTTAAAAACTGCTGCAAGTAGTCCCACTCGGGCTGGTCTGGCTCTAGCTGCACCTTGAGTGTGACAAGCGCCTTGGTGTACCGCTGGTCGGGCGCTACGGCCAACGCCTCGTCCGTGCTGTATACGCGCGTCTCCACGTAGTAGCGACTGTCGAGCGGAGTACGCCGCAGGAGCGTGCCGTGCGCGGTCTTGTTGGCGAGGCTGCTGTCGAGTCGTTTGCCCTGCCTGACGCGTGACGCACGCTCGGCTGTAACTTCTTCGTCGTCCGACACCAACCCGAACAAATTCAACGACTCCTTTGAGCTCGACTTAGCCTTTTTCGATGAACCAGACCTGTAAAAGACAAAAGAGATTGTATTATATCCTATGTTAGGACAATCAGCAAGAATGTGAAACAACTCAACAATAATTGATATTACTATGTTGTTGTAGAACGCAATGTTCCTATCCTACGATTGACACCTGCAATCTTCGAATTTATCTAACCCACTATGATCGATAAAGAAAACAACACTTCGATACAAAAAAACCCACTCTATCAGTGATGAACCTAAAACGAAATTACCACTTCACTTGCATAAATAACTCATATCTTACCTGATAGTATCGCGAGAGATTGGTTTTCTCTTAGGCTTAGGCTTCTGCGCTGGCTCGAACAGTTCTTGCTCGGAGTCAGACCTGAAAAGATAAATTTAATAATATTGTTAGTCTCCTAGCTAATACTGATCAGCAACAGCACACTAACACCGTTCACTCATTCATAATCATTTTAGTATTGAATTGTTATCTACTTCAATCTAATTCATTAATATGTGTACTGTTGGCATACCCTAATAAATAAATATTGTGGTATTATCACATAAAATCTTCACTAACGATTCGAAGACTTAATAAATACTATGACGACAGCATAAATTAAACCTTACCTGATGTTATCTCGAGATGTTGGTTTTGTCTTAGGTTTGGTCTTCTGCACTGGTTGGAAGACTTCAAACTCGGAGTCAGACCTGAAAAAGTAATGCAAAATTGAGTATCGGAAAAAGACAATGCATACTTACACTGATCCTTCATTGTAAGTGTGACGATCTTTAAAACTATCTCATTGTTATTCTCTCCGTACGAAACTTGGTGGAAATAGTAATGACAACCAACTATCAGTAAACCTTTCAAAGTACTTACATAATGAACACTCACAAATAAAGTACTGTGGCTGAAGATCTGGGTGCTGGGGAGACTCCTCGACGACGACTGACGACACTGTTGCAGCTAGTTCCTTGGCTCGAAGCACTTTGAAGAACAGAATGAACCACTACTCGAAAATTTCGCATTATATAGGAACTTATTGAAAATTCATCAATTTTTACTAGGGTTGTCACAAATGTATCTGTTTTTGAAACCTGAATAAGAAAAACTACAACGAAAAATAGTATTAAAATATATACTTATTTATATCCAAATTATACGAATCAATGTATCTAAAAATCGAAAGGTCGGTCAACTGGTTTTAACTTTAAGTCTAACACAAAGAGATCAATACGAAGTGATAGTCGATGCACTGTGCTGATGCAAAAGTTGATGAAGGTTGATGAGCTGTTGACTGTACGTGAAAAAATTATCCTGAATGTTGTTTCAGTAAATCTACGTTAGTGAAAAACGTAATCAACTTTCATTAGAAAAAACAATTTGTATTTTTTTAAGTAAAGTAGTTTATAAGTATTTTGTTTCTAGTTATTCCTTTTTTCTTTGTATACTAGTTTTAGTAAGACATTTCTGTGACGTCATTATTATGTCATCAATAATTAAAAATATTTGTTATTAAATAGAAAAAAAACAATACAATGTATAATATTTATACATTGTTATTACAGATTTTGACTATTGTAATATTAAGCAAACAATCAATACCTATATGTTTAACAGGTCAGTACACTAGGATTGTCCTAAAACTAATTGAATACTATTACTACTAAAGTAAAATCTTACAGCAAAATCTTGTTGTCGACGTCCCACTACGACTGACTCTCTGTCGTCACTCGTGACAACCCTATCGAGAGTTGCGCGCTAGACATTTTTCGCCGTGGTGCCGTGTGCAATAACCTATTTAAATGACTTTACGTATTCACCTTTAATTTGCTCGTTAAAAACTTTCCATACATTATTGAAATAATTCAATTTCAAAGATTTATTATTTAAACACAAATTAAACAAAACATCAATTAAATTTTATACATAAAATATATTTATTAGGGTAGTTTATTGACATAATTGTGTTTTAAACGAAAGAAATTCATTATTAGATTTTAAAATTAATGTAAATAAGATACATATATACCCACGTTTTTAACTAAGACGACATTTGTTACTAAAAAGTTTTAAAAAATGCAGTAATAACCTTGTAAATGCATTTTTATAACTTTCAATGTATTTGAATTTTTTATATATTACTAGCTGTGCCGCGCAAACTACGTTTCGCCATAATAAAAAATAGTTTACGACCTATTCTCAGACCTACTGAAAATATTCAAAAAATTTCATAAAGATCGGTCAAGCCGTTTCGGAGGTGTTTGATAACAAACACTGTGACACGAGAATTTTATATATTAGATTTATGTTTCAGTGTTATTAAAACAAACCAAAAAATAAGAATGAAAACATTATTAAACACGAAAACTTATTGCAATTTTAATTAAAGTACAATCAACAGCACATCAACCTACGATAAATATTTAATTGGGTCTTTGTTAATTAATATAATAATAGTTTCATTGATTAAAAATCACCTTTAAGTTTTTGGATATGTCGAACTGCCTTTACCATTTTTTTGTCGAGAGGAATGCGTGACCGCACCGTACTCGCCGTTGGCTAGACGACGAGCGTGTATGGGGCTCCCAGCAGAGTGCCGGCCTAACCACTAAACCACCCCGGTATTCTCCCTGCCCTTATAGGCGCGCGTGATAGGGTCCACACTGCGACTACCACCTAGTTAAAATGTGCATACGCTCATTATGCTGCTATTTATTTATATGCTTTATTATGTTAAACCTTATACATATTTAATTCAGACAGTAAGTAGGCATGCCTCCTACCCGGTGGATAAGTGACCTGGTTAGGGTTGAAGGAGATTCATAGGGAGGCCTATGTCTTCTGAGCAGAAGACCTAATGGCTGATGATGATGTTGATATTTGATTCTAATCGCTAGTCCATATCCACTTATTTATTTATATATTTAACTTACATATATTATATTAATATCTAGTGAATGCTAATAAATAAAACCAAATTCAGTAAGTCGTACATATATATTAACCTTGGGCGTTAATAATTGTAATAAATAAATAATTGGGTTTAACCATTATTTCTATATAGGTTTTCAAACGAATAATTTACATTTTGATATATACTTACATATAAAATTAAGTATTTTTGCTATCATTTGGGTCCGTTTCTTTACACTTATATCAAACAAAACTGACAAGGATTATAAACATAAAATAAAAATCCTACGTCATATGGAGTACATCTTTTTGTCTATTTTTAGTGCAAGCATAATATATATTTCATCATAACGCTTTCTGATTGTACGCTAATACTAGAAAAACCGCTAGTGTAAAATTTTTCGCATTTAGGAATGTCGCAAAATCATTTAAACAAAGTGTCCTCTGTCCAAAGGTTCTCCGGAAGATATCACTCTTAGCGATAAGACTGTCGAAATTGTACATTTTAGCTTTGTAAAACTTCTGTAACTGTATCTTTCTATCATCACTTCGTAGCCCAGGGTCTGATTTGCTTGGAATGACAATCATTCCAAAACATAGTTTTGACTGAGGCTTTTACAGCCGATCTGTCTGACGCCAACTTTCTTTGGATATAATAATAATGTCCTCCTAACCGATATTCGGTCACGGCGGATCTCCACAGAGACTAGCCATCTGCGCAGGAGATATTATAGGGCACAAGTGACTGCGCAAACGCTAGTGCACTCTCTGTTCCTTCACTCGCCTAGTCCGATGGGACGGTTAACCGACACGATCGGGGTGAGATCAGGCGCAGGACCCACTGTTTAACGTGCCTTCCGAAGCACGGAGGAGCTTGAGATGTTTCTTATTTTGGTCACCCATCCTAGGACTGACCACTGCGAACGTTGCTGTGGTTAGTCAAACAAAGCCGTATTTCTAGCTGCAATATTCAATTCAATTTAAAATAATTATTTTTGAAGACAAAACAAGTGTAATTAGGTCGCGGACGCCGCGGTCACACCGGACGCGGCGAGCCATACGACACTAAGAATTTGCTGACAGTAAATACTCAACTACTTAATGGCGCAACGAGCCATATGACGCTAAACATTTGCTGACAGAAAATACTTAACTACTGAAATGGTTAGATTTGAAGTAAATTATTTTGAATGATAATTTATCAAAACATAACCAGCAATCGCTGGTTCGAATCATTAGGTGATTTTGTACTTAAACACGGAATAATACGAGCGTAAACTTCTAAACTGAAAATTTACTTTTGTAACCGTAAAAATCTGCTACCACGTGTTTTATTGTTCCTTCTAGATGGAGTGAAATCGTGTCTGCGATTGAACGAGATATAGAAGGAACAATAATACACTACTGAAGGCTAATAATGATATACGTAGAATTCGAGAGATAAGTAGTGGGCACTTAATTTGATGGTTAACGGGTGAGCGAATGTCGATTAACGTTACTTTTTTATGTACGGAGAAATAGCCCTACCCCCGTAATCCTAAATAACGTCATGCATAGCAGTCTGTTTTGACTGCATTGTGCTGCCATCTAGTGAGGTACGAACCTCGAATATAAGTTGTTTGTGATACAGGACAACTGTAGTGTATCACTTCTAGTATCCCATTAATTAGACACCTTGTAATTTTGAAGAAATATTTGGATCACAATAGGCTAGTTGACCCTTTTTTAAAGTAGGGCTTAAAATATTCATAATTGTTGTATTAGACCATAGCACATGAATATTATTTTTTTCGATGGCTAAAAAGTGCAAAATATCTATTTTAAATTAAGATTTTCAATTTTGGACCGAAAACACGGTCAGCCATGATAGTCTGTTGATTATCTGTGGCAATGACGTCAGTCTTATAGTAAACAAAACACGGGGGCGAAATAACCTCACAAAAACAATGCTTTCTATTAAATATCACAAAATATAGTAAAACTGTATATGGAACGGGACAATAGAACAGGAATATAGAATTAGCTCTTCAAAGACTCCAGGAAAGCTGTGGATTAGACGTACCCAGTGATATAGACATGCGAAATATTTGGTTAACACTCGCTTAAATCCTGTAACTATCTACTGAAACTCAAATGTATTTTTGCGAAAATCACATTAATGTAAGTAATATAACTGAATAACTCAATCTGTGTAGGTACTTCAGTTTCAACTTAAACAAAATAGAAGTTTTTAGGTTGTATGTAAAATCATTAATTAAATTTTTATCTTTCAGTTAGAATGAAAACTGACTGTAGCCGACCAACCAAATTTTAGCTTGACCAGAAAACTGAAAGAAAACTTGACCATTCACGCCTTTTTGATTTAATCTAAGTTATACACTGACACTAGATGATGTTTCAAAGAAAAGAATATGTACTTATATTAATTAAAAAGTATGTAATACAAACAAAAATATCAAAGTTTCATAATGAATATATTTATCTAAACAACTTTTACTTGAATTTACTGAGTACCTAATTAAAATTTGTTGCTTTCAGTGGTTACTTAATGAGAACTATTGTGTACTAACCTGTTCTCCTCTTGACAATGAGATTGATAAGGCAGTAAAAGTTATGCAACATAATACAAAGCAGTGCATGCTCAGCCACAACATCAAAATGTGACCTGTCAATTTGAACAACATTATGTCAACAAAATAACTCAAGTATTCATATACCAAAGCATCATAGAAGTAAATAGGTCCAGTTTGGTAAAACTGAAAGATGTTATATCTTCACTGATTAAACCTGCTGGCCACCATGGTAAATTTCAGAACAGCTTGCGCAAGAATATGCAAGTTATCCATTTTAAAGCCGTATACAAATATATTAAATGTGATTGCTGTGTTGTCAGCCTGTGCTCTTCCTAATTTACAAGACCCTTCTTATTAAATAAATAATATAAAGAATTTTTTTTCTTTACTATATACATAACTAACATCTAAAGATGACATAATAAATTTTTGTACTAAATTAGTCATTATTTTCTTCACAAAAAAAAATGTTCTATGTTTATTTGACAATAATGACTTGTAAAGGTTTAAGTTGAATTAAAATATTTTAATTTGAAATACATGTGTTTTATTTTTCCGTTACACCTTAAAAGATTTATAATATTTTATAGGTTTGTTGCTCATATTTATCATTGTTACTCAAATATATATGTTCCAAAAGTACAAATAGGTTGAATAGAGTTAGATCACATTTATTAATTTGTATATATTGCCTTAAGGTCGCAGGTAATAAAAGTCAAAATAATAGTAAAGTGATTTATTATGAAGTAATACTTTCATATAATTTAGGAAAAATGTAGTATAGTTTCCAAAATGGCACCATTTGATCAATAAGTTTTTTGACATACAGATTGTTAGAACAAATACCTATTATAGCTAATATTGTCACCTTTTGAGTGTTTTCAAAATTACATACTGCTAGCAACACAAACACAAGTATATAAGTTTTGCTTTAACACAAAACATCTGCATCTATACTTGAGTTAAGCATACTGTTCACAGTTTTCTGTCTTTGATAATTAACATTTTCTTCAGTGAAAGAGCATGACAAATTTGTATTAATCTAATTTTATGGATACCGTTTGTTGAATAGACTATTACAGGGTATTAATCAGAAATTAGGTCACATTTTGCGAATTTCAACCCAAATCTTCATCTTTCAACTTTTATCCACATTTCATTATACTCGTAGGTGTCTGCAAGATTTCCCACCAAAAATCTTCCCAACAAAAGAAGCCTCATGTGTTATGCACTGGCTGACTTTATAGCACATGGAAGCTGTTATTGTTTATAACGGTTTAGTTTTCTATGCACTTTATTCTTTCATCATTGAAGAGGTCTTTTATTTTTTAAGAAATATGTCACAATCTGTGTCTGTGAATGTATATATATTTTTCCTCCCAGTAATTTTCTTCATGATTGACAAATGAACAACTGCCAATCTTTCTCTTTTTATGTTCATTTTCAAATTCTTGCAGTACTACACTAGTATTTGACAATAACCTTACAACCAACGACACACGACTAAAGTAACATAAAATGGCCGACCGATCGGAAATTCGAAAGTTAGCAACGATTCCACAAAGCGACGCTGACGGCAGGTACCAACACGAAGCCACGAACGAATCACAGGCGTCTTCTTGAACTGGCAGCGCTCGCGTCGTCCAATCAGAAGCTTCCACTCGTCGTCGGAGCGAAGAAGGCCTTTGCTCGGTACTCCGAACTCGATGTTGTTTGACACAATATATAGATGGCGGAAGTATCGTCGGATTTATCGATTGAAATTGAAATAATTTTGCCGAGAGTTTTTGATAATTTTTTATACTGTATCGGCCTTACAAATAAAAACTTATACTGAGGATAATCCTCGGAATAATTTATTCTGTGTTTTGTCTTGTTTTAGCACATGTCAGATGTAATATGTCAAAATAAGACAAAACACGGAATAACTATTCCGAGGTTATTCCTAGGAATAAGTTTTTTATTTGTAAGGCCGTAAATGTTTTTATTTCTTTATATACCAAGTATTTCGTAGACTTTGATGCTGAGTATATAGTTTGCAGCTTTGCAAAGTTCTGGTAAAAGGTTTTGTAGGTACCAAAAAAAGGTGCTTTGCAATCCAAAATATATTTTGCAATCCTCACTGGAGTAAACTGCGTGAGTGTACTTATGTAGTGTAATCATATACTACGTATATTTTGCTGCTTTAAATGAGTGGAGAAAACAGATGATTGCACTAACTCACGGTTTTTGCGGATTTTTTGTCCGTACTCGCCACGCCACCTCTTGAAGGCAAAAATTTCGCTGATCGCTGATCTGTTTTTCTCGTTGCTGAAGGACCATGAACGAGGGATCTTGGTGTTCTTGAGGAATGTAATGATCACACCTTATTTTGTTGATACCAATTTATTAGCTCGACTCTCGTTATCTCGTTACAACTTTGAATAGTGGAATGCGCACACAATACTTAATTTTCTATTCTACCGACGTACAAAAATTGGCGGCTAAGTACTTATAAAGTGTTGCCACATAAAAATATATTTTTACATTAATGTTACCACTGTTGTTAACAACACGTTTAAACCATGATTGACCTGAGACAACTGTTAAACACGTTTAAGCGAGACAACTGTTAAACACGTTTAAGCGAGACAACTGTTAAACACGTTTAAACCATGATTGACCTGAGACAACTGTTAAACACGTTTAAGCGAGACAATTGTTAAACACGTTTAAGCGAGACAACTGTTAAACACGTTTATAAGCGAGAGAACTGTTAAACACGTTGACCTCGAAGCCATGATTGATCGAAGCCTGCCTTGGTTATAGGTATGTTTCTTTGCAGTGTGATTGGCAACATGTTTTCCAAGCTTTTTACAAACAATAACCATTCTTGTTGCAGGTCATCTGTCAAGGGAGAAATCCAACCTAGTTTGGCTGACCACATTTTCTGGATGAAACTCTTTGCACTGACTATGATAGGTGTTACAAGCCCTAAGGGATCATAGAATTTAGAAATATAACTAAGAACTTGCCGTTTAGTTATTTTCTTATCACCATAAGGTTCTGGGCATGTAACTATCATTTTTAACATTATATTCAACACCTAATGTTTTTAAGTTGTAATTTTGGTTTGCTAAATCAATGTTATCGAAATGTCTCTCATTTTTATTAACATTTTGAAGAATTTGAGGAACATTTGATGTCCACTTGTGTGCTTGAAAGCCTCCTTTAGCAAGTAAACTAATTAGTTGACACTTTGCTTCTATAAGTTTGTTTACATCATTGTCAGCATATAAGATATCGTCAACATATGTAGAATTTTTTAATATGAAGGAAGCTAACGGCAATTCATCCTTGAAATTGGAAGAAAGTTCATCCAGACAACGTGTAGCCAGAAAGCTGGAGCTTTTAAGGCCATAGGTTACCGTGTCCAGCCTGATACATCTTATCTCTGTATTGGGACTCTCTCTCCACAGGATATGCTGCATGGAAGTATGTAAAGGATTAAGTTTCACACAGCGGAACATTTTCTTTAAATCTGTTGTGAACATATGTTCACCAAAGCGAAATAGCATGAGAATCTCAAATAAATCTCGTTGAACTATTGGGCCATTTAATAAAATATCATTAAGAGAAATTTTTTTATTAGTCCTCATGGAACCGTCAAAGACAGCCCGCAACTTGGTGGTCACACTTTTTTCATTTAAGACCGCATGATGAGGAAGAAAATATATTGGATCATTTTGAAAATCATAATTCTGTATGTCTACATAATGACCATGGCCGAGTTCAATGATCTCATCAATAAATTGGTCTTCATGTTCCGCCACGTTTTCGTTGTCATCCATTTTCAATGATAATATAACCATGTTTTTATGCTCATAATCTTTAAATGATTCTTTTAGTCGGTCCCTTTTTGCTTCAAGCACAGCATTATTGATAGTGCTGAGATCTTCGCTTAAAACAAAATTGTATAAGCGCGTGAGTGACGCCTTTAGGTAACCCCTGGCACTAATTAACTCTTTGAGCTTCATGTCTTCCGTCATAATAACTATGATTCAGTTTTTGCAACACACTTATAATAAATATGAACAATAAAATACTTAAATAACAGAACTGAACAAAATTGCTAAAATAATCGAAACAATAACCTTACAACCAACGACACACGACTAAAGTAACATAAAATGGCCGACCGATCGGAAATTCGAAAGTTAGCAACGATTCCACAAAGCGACGCTGACGGCAGGTACCAACACGAAGCCACGAACGAATCACAGGCGTCTTCTTGAACTGGCAGCGCTCGCGTCGTCCAATCAGAAGCTTCCACTCGTCGTCGGAGCGAAGAAGGCCTTTGCTCGGTACTCCGAACTCGATGTTGTTTGACACAATATATAGATGGCGGAAGTATCGTCGGATTTATCGATTGAAATTGAAATAATTTTGCCGAGAGTTTTTGATAATTTTTTATACTGTATATGTTTTTATTTCTTTATATACCAAGTATTTCGTAGACTTTGATGCTGAGTATATAGTTTGCAGCTTTGCAAAGTTCTGGTAAAAGGTTTTGTAGGTACCAAAAAAAGGTGCTTTGCAATCCAAAATATATTTTGCAATCCTCACTGGAGTAAACTGCGTGAGTGTACTTATGTAGTGTAATCATATACTACGTATATTTTGCTGCTTTAAATGAGTGGAGAAAACAGATGATTGCACTAACTCACGGTTTTTGCGGATTTTTTGTCCGTACTCGCCACGCCACCTCTTGAAGGCAAAAATTTCGCTGATCGCTGATCTGTTTTTCTCGTTGCTGAAGGACCATGAACGAGGGATCTTGGTGTTCTTGAGGAATGTAATGATCACACCTTATTTTGTTGATACCAATTTATTAGCTCGACTCTCGTTATCTCGTTACAACTTTGAATAGTGGAATGCGCACACAATACTTAATTTTCTATTCTACCGACGTACAAAAATTGGCGGCTAAGTACTTATAAAGTGTTGCCACATAAAAATATATTTTTACATTAATGTTACCACTGTTGTTAACAACACGTTTAAACCATGATTGACCTGAGACAACTGTTAAACACGTTTAAGCGAGACAACTGTTAAACACGTTTAAGCGAGACAACTGTTAAACACGTTTAAACCATGATTGACCTGAGACAACTGTTAAACACGTTTAAGCGAGACAATTGTTAAACACGTTTAAGCGAGACAACTGTTAAACACGTTTATAAGCGAGAGAACTGTTAAACACGTTGACCTCGAAGCCATGATTGACCTGAGATAACTGTTAAACCCGTTTAAGCCGTGATTGACCTGAGACAACTTGTTCAGTACTCGGCCGTGATGGTGTTAAGCAGAAACACTGCTTAAACCTACAAGCTACCACCACGGGGAGTACTTACGACCGCGTTTCGCGGCTGTGTTAGGAGGCACGTGAGAGTTGCCTAACAATACGTATATAACTTGTTAATTAACACCTACGTACTCACAGTCCAGCTTTTCCTTCTTTCCTTAGGCACCGTGGCGTACAAAACAAGGGCCCCTGATCGCCACAAGGCGAGCCACTGACGATCCACGAGTGGCTGGACTGTTCTTGGGAGTAGGTACAGCACAAACACACACACTTGTGAATGTCAACTAAACAAGGGATCCCAGATGGACCTCCAAGACAAACAATAAATAATTATACAAATACCAGTCGCTAATCAGCGATCTAAACCACGGTCGATTAATAGCACGGGTGCTCAATGGCGATTTAAGAGGAGATTAAAAAATATTACACCTTCCGAGTTTCTTGCCTGTTCTTCTCGAGAAGGCTGTCCTGATTCCCGAACAGGTGTAGAGTCTACTTTTTTTTCATTCTTGTATTTGCAGACATCTTGATTATATTCAGGATGTATGCATACAAGGTTAATATGTTTCCTTTAAATTAGAATGTTTTGCTCTGTTTTGACGACAATAAGTGCATGTAAAGGCCTATGTTGAATAATTAAAGATTTTTAAATTTTGAATTTTGAATGCCGACTCCGATGGGCGACTCCTCGTCCTTCACCGCACACACCGCGGCCGCCCGAGTGGTGTCGCAATCCAGCGCTGCAATAATCTTTTGCCAATAAATAAATCCATTCATTTTTTATTTTAAAAGCATGAGTTACATTGTGGTATGTTGACAAGACGTGCTATAACCACAGCGCGTCTTGTTTATGTACAGGCAGTCCTCGACTTACGTCGTTTCGATTTACGTCGTTTCAAGTTACGTCGAACAATGTTTTGACACTGTTCCTCAAGCATACGTCATTTGTTTCGATTTCCGGCATAGGAGAATTCACTTGTCGCGATGTCAATGATCGTGGGGCCAGTGTGGGGCGCGGTGTCGGCGTACGGGGATACCCCGCACATGCTGCTGATTTTGTTTAGTTACTTCAGGAACAACGGACAATCAAGACGTAATACATTAGTTTTTTTTGCATCTTTGACAGTTTTTGTTTTTACATACATATTTAAGTGAATTTTAAACTATGCCACCTAAACAAGACAATAATAGTGAAGTGAAGAAGAGAGTAAGAAAGACTTATAATTTTTATAATTTATTTTTAGAGTTATGTTTAAAGTGTTTACACACAGAATGACATTGACATTAAATAGTTAGTTTATGTTTAAAGTTTTATAATTATTATTAAAATTAATAACACACAAATACCAAAAATAACTAGCAATTTCATAAGTGCATATATAATTATTTTAAGAACTTACTTTTGATAATAAAGTATGTATATCCTTTGTTATAAATGCAATTTTTTTTAATTTCGAGTCCGTGTGGATCCTAACCCTTGAGTTTTACATATAAACATATGAAAAAATATGTCTCGACTTACGTCGTTTCGATTTACGTCGCGTATTTCGAGAACCTAACATGCCGTAAGTACGAGGACTGCCTGTATTTTAAACATAAACTATGTACCTATACATAAACTTGACAAGATAACATGTGACAAGAAAATGAATAGATTTTTCTAATGCTCCGAAATTCTTTCTACTAATGGAGTCTAGTGGCATTGTATCGATATGTGTTTGTTTTATAAATTAATTAATATACCATCGATTAATTTGTCTCACAACCGTGGCAACACTGAATGAAGCTATAAGCAGGAGGTTAAATGTTTCCGTTCTGTTTCGTTGTTTCGCTGCTTTGGTCTAAATACTAGTTATTTATGTCCTACAAAACTTAGAAAGCAACTAGCCATACATGTTACAAGAAAATTAATATTTCTTTTTGTAGTCTACAAATACGATAATAGGACATAAGAATCTACTAATCCTCTATTGCCTTTAAGGGTGAAGTTTGATGCTTTTTATGCGTCCGAATCCATTTCTGTAATGAATAACGTAGTACAGATTATATACTAGAAAGGCTGTGCCTATTCGGATCCGGGTTTCTATAGACGTTGATTATTATTCGGACCCGGTGAATGAACGGTGCAGTTTTACTTCTGTGTGTAATTCACTATTGGGTCCGCATAGCATTTCCGATCTATACGGACCCGACGATCTATATGAGGTCGAAAAGCAATCGACTTCTATAGGGACCCCCTATAAAGGTCGATTGCTATTCGGACCCATGCGAGAAAAAATGGTACGAGGTGGATTTTACTTAATAATTGACCTTTGCGAGCGAAACATAACATGCAGTTTCATACTCCGCTCTCTTCCCTCGCTCCACTCTTTGCGGTCACAATGTCTAGGTAAGTAACTTAACCTAACCTACAGATTTCAACTTAATCCAATAAGTTATATTTCGTTTGTCAATAGCAATCGACTTCTATAGGGGGACCCTATAGAAGTCGAGTAAGGGTCCGAATAGCCACTCATAACCTCAAAAAGTTTAAAGGTAAATATCTTTACATCTCCGCTATCTCTTGTAAAAAATCTTACAGTTGAATGTAGTAATATAGTAATTTTTTTTTCAAAGACACAGCAATTTAATATCAAATAAAATAAAGTATGGGAGTTGACCGATGTCCTTTTGTGACAACTGTTGCAACAGCTGGTGTTGACACCGCCGCGCCGTGGTCATTTTACTTCCTTACATAATGCTACAGTCTTTCTACTGTATCCAGGCTGCCTAAATAGTCATCTACTAAAAATCTCGGAATGCTCGTTAAGCATCTTCGAATTACTACATTCCAAACTATAATTTAAATAAATTGGTCAGTTATTAGAAAGAGCGAATAATCGAGGAACGAAGTAAGATGCATGCGTCAAATATAACCAGTGAAAAGAGTGAAGAAACTGAATCAATGCTACCAAACGGAGCATGATTTTTAATAACTTGTGTTGTGTGTATACTCAGCATAAACTTTGCACTGACTGTTGCGAATTTCAATAAAAATAGAACTACGTTCTACGAGTGACTTATTGTGTCGAACCTAAAAGAATAAAAAAAATATAAAGTCCCGGTTTCACTGCGTTTCAGTTTATACACAAACAAATAAACATAACATAGAACGCGACCCTATATTATGAATACCGGGCACATCATGTTGAAGGACAATAAAAACTGTATTTCGAAAACCTTAGTTCCCTGTTTACTACGATCCCCTTCCGTGCTTTGTAGTAATTTCATGGCTAATATTACTATGGATCGAATGTTATGTGGACTTGTGGAGCGCTTATCGCGCTAAGCATTGTGATTGCTGCATTTGGCCTCGTATAAAACTTTTTTAGTTAGATTGCATACCTTAACCTTAATGCTTTAGAACAACGCTTTGTTTTTACATGTTCATTTGCCACATAGTAAAAAATTAACTTTAAAAACTTGGCTTTTAGCATAGCAAGCGTTTATTTTTGTCTCGTTTTAAATCTACAGAGTTGCAGAAAAAGAAAATAATCGTAAAACTATATGGATTTCGAATTTAGACCTTGTAGTTCTTACGCGAGTGAAATGGTAATGACAAAATTTATTCTCCACATTCAACAATAAAAAATCAATATACACTTACGTGCAATGAAATCGACCCACCGCATAGGTTTTGATTTGGAAATATTGGTATATAAAAATTAGATTAGACAAACAAAAACTGTAATGCAATTTGAAAGTATATACTATAAGCTTTATTTTAATATGCTTTAAAGATTGATAAAGAAGTGTTGCTCACAATAGACTTATTTCTTCGGAAAACCCTGTTTCTCATTTTTACATTTTGACATGATTTGTGACTGTGCAGACTGTTAAAAGTTAATTGAATCAATGTTTATTCTATTCTATTACATTAAATTAAAAGATAAAATCAAATATTTAAAAATTATAATAGATAAAATTCTAACTTTCAAACCTCACATAGAAGCACCAACCAATAGAAACCGAAAAATGATAGCTAGCTAGCTCAGGCACGTACAATTTAGAAATAAATATAATAAGTAGCATTTAAGATAAATCAATTATTATTATTATTATTCAAAAATTGATTATTCCTACGGATTTATTGACCTTTTAAATTGAGCTCATTTTCCCAAAAAAATTAGGTACTCATTTTTTTAAATTTTAGTTTTCTGTTTATAAAATCAATGAACCTAAATCTGTCACAGTAAAAACTAGGCTAATGTAAGCCTAGGCTCTTGTTTAACAAATGGGGTTAAATTATATTATGTATTAATGGTAGATTTTGATTTGTCGACCTCTGAACCAAAGCGTAAAGGTGGCTAAATTTCATTGCAGGTACTTAAGTGTATTTACAAAAACTCATTCTCACACGTATTATCCCACTTCTGGGACAGAAAACTACATGAGTAAATAACAAACATTAACCATATAGTTGAACATAGAAATGAAAACTAATAAAGAATGCTGCTCCATTCCAAAACATTTTGACATTAAAATTCCATCAAGGTATAAGAAGTGCTTAAGTTTTAAACAATTTTAAGTGCTAATTTCTCAGTGCCTTGCCATAATTTCTATACAATTTATTAAACCATCAGTTAAGACCGTCAAAATGCCTTGCGAAGTTGACTTGCGCTCAAA
Source organism: Schoenobius gigantellus (assembly GCA_963935595.1). Classification (NCBI taxonomy): domain Eukaryota; kingdom Metazoa; phylum Arthropoda; class Insecta; order Lepidoptera; family Crambidae; genus Schoenobius; species Schoenobius gigantellus. Next base: position 20,595,229 of record OZ012553.1, on the reverse strand, counting down.
GCTTCCTTAACAACAATAAGTGTGCTCAACCAATTTACGAAGGAACTTGGGGTTTCCTTTAATTTCCTGTGGACTATAAGCAACAGCAAAAGGGGGAATCCGGCCGGAGGTCAACTTAAATTAGTTGTTTCTTTGATTGCTAAGATTGATGAAACTGTCACACGCCTTAAAGTTGAGCACGATGTTTTTATCGCCTTTTTGGGAAGCCACATTGTAAAGCTGCTTTTATATAATAAATATAAATTAAGATGTTTTTAAGTTAATCCGTACCATGGGTAACATTAAAGAAAATATAATTATAAGAAAACGTATTCTACCTTAGGGTGATAGACTATCATGGTACTTAAGTTGAATTTAGATAAGATTACAAGTTACTTTGATGTAATAATAAATAGATTATTGGGAAAATTGTGTCGATTTAATGAGAAGTGGAGGCATGGCAGTGCCCCCGCCAAGTTGAGAAAAATTTAGTGTGGTGTATAAGGTACCTATGTGTGATGTGTGTGATGTACGTAGTATCTATGGTATATAATATTATCTGAAAGGAAAAGACGGGAGGACTAGCAGCAACAAAACCCAGCTAGCAATGGCAAGTCTGGCAGGTTTGAATCAAACTTTCTAGTTTCCCATCAATAAGCTTGCATGATGTTTTTTCAAGCTGTATACAACTGTATACTGTATACAATATTGCGCCAACAAACTTGTCGCTTTTTAACAAAAAAAATATTTTACAGAAAATAAAAGCCGACTTCAAAAACACAAAAAAGTTAAGAATAATATAAGAATAGGTACAGACAACATCACACTTCTATATTAAACTCGGTGCCAAACGATGATCTCCTAGAAAGTCTTAAAATTTGTCACAGACTTCAATATAGAAGTGTGATGTTGTTTGTACCACCTATTCTTATATTATTTTTAACTTTTCAGTATTTTTGAAGTCGGTTTTTATTTTTTGTTAAATATTTTGTATTATTATTTTTTTTGTGAATGAAACTTTTTAGTGTAAGAAACCCCTCGAAAAGGTTTTCCCTCTATTTTTATTGGGATCCCATCATCAGATCCTGACTTTAGTGACAATGGGACCACCCTTGGAGTATACTCTATCGAATACAAAAAGAATTTTGAAAATCGGTCCACAATTGGCGGCGTAATCGCGTAATATACACACAAAAAAAAGCAACATACGCATCGAATTGAGAACCTCCTCCTTATTTGAAGTCGGTTAAAAAAACGTCAAGTTTGTTTGGGGCAATATTGTATGTACCTACATTGCAACATTGAAAAAACAAACATCATGCAAGCTTGTTGATGGGAAACGAGAAAGTTTAATTCCGACCTGCCTCAAGTGTGTATACTTGCATTGCTATCTGGGAAAGAAATGAGATTTCATCAAAATCATTTTATGTTAAAAATGCTGCAAAGTCTCGCAACCATTGGCCCTCAAAAGTGGTAAGATCTTATGTAGAGCCACGTCAAGTATTCTAGATACCTTTCTCTGTCCGTCAATAAAGTACCCAATAGTTAATTTCGTTGGAAAATTACTTGATAAAAGTAAATCTTTATTTACAAACACTTTTATCGGTCTTTGTTTAAGATTTATTTTCCAGAAAGCAAGCCGCGTTCACCTCGTATAAACGCAAACCAAATATACAGTGTGTTTCTGCATCAAGTGCACATACGAGGCAGGGAGCAAAAGGGGGTCATTTTTGTGATAAAAAAATAGAAAAAATATCCCACATTTTTTTTTTGTATTTTTAGGGGCTATTTAATTTTTTTACCCTCTGTTGCGAGTCTGGCGTGCATTAACCGTTATAACTCTTGAATGAACTGACAAATATCAATAAAATAAACGCCAAGGTGATCCTTAAAGATCAATAGTGCTGCCAAAATACAAATCTTGTCAATTATTACCACACACAACACAATTGATGACAGAGGATTAAAGGAGAAAAAAGCGTATTTTTTTTTGTTCTTTTTTATTAAGTCCCATTTTTATACAAAAAAAATACCCCCCTGGTATTGCTTTCTAGTGCTTATTTCAATCTGTATCATTTCAGCTTTTAAACACTACATAAATCGTATCTCTAGGTTGTAGTGTTTTTTTTACTAAATTGTATAAATATGACAAAATTAAATGTTGGGAAAAGAAAACAAAAAGTGTTGCTTTAGGTTGGTACAATAATAGGTTAACTATTCTTCAACTATTCTTATAGAGCGCTGGCAGAGTGTAAAACGGCCTGCTTATAAATATAGTTACAAAAAATAACTAAATATAATCCTTAATATATATAGTACATAAAAATGTATATAATTAACAATATAGATCCTTAATGTATATAGCAGGATATAATTTAATTAAATTTAAACCACCAATCACCATTAGCGGCAATGAGTCATATAAACCAAGGGCAGGATGGTTCAGTTTGTTTAATCAATCTCAGTATGCGATTAGGTAAAAATTAGGTACAAAATTATAAGGGGCAATAAGGTACACAAACAATAGTTATTTGTTATACATGAGTGCAAAGTTGCTTTTTAACCGCGTGCTCAACTTTGATGACCGAGCAAGCGAAGGATTCTCAAATTAGAATCCTGAGCGTTAGCGAGGGAATCAAAAGAGCACAAGGTGAAAAATCTTTGCACTCGAGTGCAACACGTAACTTTTCATCCCCCCTCAGCGAGGAAATGAAACAAAGCAAATTAAAAACAAAAGTACACCAAGGAGGTTCAGAGTCTGAGTTTCTAACAAATTTTAAAAATAATGTATAGTAAATTCGGCACCATGGAGATGGAAGTAAATAGGTTTAATGATGTTTTGAAATCACATACCTAGTGCACGCGATGTTCTAAATTTAAATTTACTTTAACCTCAAGCGGATAAAAACGGCTTTGGCGGTCAGATATCGAATAGCAAAAATACTCTTTCCGAGATGGGGGGATGAAAAATAATTGTTTCAGTTTTTTTTTGACCAATAATTAGTAGTCTTCCCGGAACGGTTGTTAGTAGATTGTACCTTCGACTTAGGGTTCTTGCGACCACGGGTCAGTAATACTGTAAGTATACCATTTTCTTAGTTTTTTTTATATGTATTTTATTTGTGCAATCCCACAGAATTCCTCCTTTTTAGTAGGTAATTTTGTCTTAGTTCATCTAGCTGAAAAGCTAGGCAGCCGAGCCCTGCAGCCTCCGGCAACAGCCCTGGAGATTCATAGCACAGTTTTAGGCTAATTGCCTATGATCTTAGCGGCAGTGTGTCTAACACTGAGTTCTGAAAGAGTCCCTGTAAATACATTTGAATTTCATGTATTGCAAATGAATTCCAAATTTAATTTTCAATAAAAATTCATTATACATACCTCGGCGGGAATGAGATTGCCGGACTCGTAATTATAGAAAGCTCTAATACTCGTCCGGCAATCCCTAACTTCCCGGCCTCTGCAGTAATGTACTATTACTACTACATGTATTCAAAAACAAATTATTTTTTAAGATATTTCAAACGTGAAATTATTCTGAATATTAATACCTACCGGTACTGAATAAGTATTTGGAACAGGTAAGTTATATATTTAAATATGGAAAACAGGTAGATTTAGTTACGGAAATCACCTAATACAGCCCATGTATAAATAAAGCATATTACAATATAATCACAAAACAACCACTTTTATTAAAAATACTATTTCCAACCACACTGGCCCAGTGGGTATTAGTGGGGAACAACAAAGCTTCATCAACAGGACGTATCAACTATCGCGAACAGCCGACGTTGGCTAGGGTCCCTACTCCCTTCAGATGTTATTCGGAACCCCACCCTTCATCATATCCATTAGCATAATATAAAAGTGGTAGGTACATTTATTTTTACACTTTTATATTATACTAGCTGTGCCCGCGAACTACGTTTCGCCATCAAAATGTTTTTGTTTTTTTTTACATAGTGTTTAGTTTTTTCCTCCATTTTATTCCATAATGATTTAACTTTATTCTGCCTTTCTTGAGCAGCGGCCATTTCGAAATTAGGACAATTTTCGTAGGTTCATAACGCTTTAGGTAGTTTTCAGAGCCTTTCATTTAATATCCATATTGCTGAGTTGAATTTACGTCAATGTTGCTACGTTCATAGTGCTCTACTGATCAAGGCCTTTCATTTGATACCCATATTGCTGGGTTTGGAAACGATTTTTTATCCGTTTTTTTTTTGAGCGGCGGCCATATTGAATTTTGTGCGATTTTCCTAGGTTCATAGTGTTCTTTAAGGATTTTCATGTAATGTCCGTATTGGTAGATTTGGAGACGAACTTTTATCCACCTTTTTTGAGTAGCGGCCATGTTGTATTTATGTCAATGTTGCTAGGTTCATAGTGCTCTACTCATCAAGGCCTTTCATTCGATACCCATATTGCTGGGTTTGAAAACAAATTTTTATCCTTTTTTGAACGGCGGCCGTGTTGAATTTAGGTCGATTTTCCTAGATACCTAATGCAAGGTCTTTCATTTGATACGAAAACGAACTTTTATCCATTTCTTTGAGCAGCGGCCATGTTTAATTTAGGGCAATTTTCCTAAGTTCATAATGCTCTACTCTTTGAGGCTTTTCATTTGATACCCATATTGCTAGGTTTGGAAACGAACTTTTATCCATAATTTTTAAGCGGCGGCCAATTTGAATTTATGTCAATGTCGCTAGGTTCATAGTGCTCTATTCATCAAGGCCTTTTATTTGATACCCATATTGCTGGGTTTGAAAACGAACTTTTATCCATTTTTTTGAACGGCGGCCATGTTTAATCTAGAGCAATTTTCCTAAGATCATAATGCTCTACTCTTTGAGGCCTTTTGTTTGATACCCATATTGCTAGGTTTGGAAACGAACTTTTATCCACTTTTTTAACAGCGGCTATGTTGAATTTATGTCAATGTTGCTAGGTTCATAGTGCTCTACTTATCAAGGCCATTCATTTGATACCCATATTGCTGGGTTGGAAAACGAACTTTATTCATTTTTTTTGAGCGGCGGCCATGTTTAATTTAGGGCAATTTTCCTAAGTTCATAATGCTCTACTCTTTGAGGCCTTTCATTTGATACCCATATTGCTAGGTTTGGAAACGAACTTTTATTCACCTTTTTTGAGCAGTGGCTATGTTGAATTTATGTCAGTGTTGCTAGGTTTATAGTGCTCTACTCATCAAGGCCTTTCATTTGATACCCATATTGCTGGGATTGAAAACGAACTTTTATCCTTTTTTTGAACGGCGGCCATGTTGAATTTAGGTCAATTTTTTTAGGTACCTAATGCTCTACTCTTGAAGGCTTTTCATTTGATACCCATATTGCCAGGTTTGGAAACGAACTCTTATCCATCTTTTTTGAGCGGCAGCCATGTTGAATTTATGTCAATGTTGCTAGGTTCATAGTGATTTATTCATCAAGGCCTTTGATTTGATACCCATATTGCTGGGTTTGGAAACGAACTTTTATCCGTTTTTTTGATTCGCGGCCATGTTGAACTTATGTCAATGTTGCTTGGTTCATAGTGCTCTACTCTTCAAGGCCTTCAGATATTTTTTAAATTATCAATTACTTTTAATAGTTTTAAATGGCTGAAAGAGTTTGATTCCTTAGTCATAATGTAAAAACATATAACACCTTTCAAAATACCTTGAAAATGGTATCTTCACTTTTCAACATTTTAAATATTTAAAAAATTGTACCGATTTCGTGAAAATTGGTCAAGAATTAAACCAAACTACACATTTTATATTTGTGACGTGATATTGTCATAAAAAATGCTTTAAACATTGGTTGTATGGCTTGATCCTTTTGCCTTACCACCACGGTACTACATAAGAAAAAGACAATTTAAAATTCTTGGTTGGCGAAATCCAGATGGGCACAGCCATTAAGAGAAAAGATTAATTTTTTTTGCACTATGTGACAAACTTGTCAAAATACTTAATTCACACGCGCCATGTTGATTTTCTACATAGCATCGAAAATTTTATATGGTATTTTTTCACTAAAAATAAAAAGTGAATTTAAACAAATGAAATTATGTCTAAATGTTCTTCCGGAAAATTCTAAGCATTGTGGTGTAAGTCATATCAAACTCTGTCCAGTAGTTTCAGAGATCTTTCCGGACAAACAGACAAACAAACAAATAAACAAACAATTTCTTTAAAAACTATTCTATCGTGTTTTGATAATGATTTTAAGGCGACCTGTGTATTTTTTTTCTTAATATTTCGCAATTACAGATTTTTGTACCCCTACGATTTTATTATTATATACATATATAGAGATAGAGATATAGAGACTAGCTTTGTGCTTGCAGCTTCACCCGCGTTATTTTTATTTCCCGTGGGAATTTTATATTTTCCCGTAAGAAAAATATTTTTTTAATACAGTTGCTCAAAAAGTAGTATATTGCAGGGCTGTTTAGCGTGCGGGATGACCACCATTACACACTAGTGCTTTTTCTTTACCAAATGTCAAATGTCTAGAATGTGACACACATTTTGCTTTTTTCCTGCTTTTTTCTAGCATGCTAAGTTAAGATTGCGCTAAATAATCTGACTGGTCTACCAGATTTTGTATTGTAAAAGCATGCCTAAAAGCAAAGCATAACAAAAAGCACGGCTGGACCTTGCTTTTAAAAACACGGGAAGCAAAGCATAGCCCGCATTTGCTTTGTCACTGCTGTGTACGTACGACGACATATTTGGCGCCATTTTTCTAAAATTTTCTCTGCGTGATTATTGATTGTTGTTATTTGCTTAAAAGCTTAATAATTCTATAAAATTAGTGACTCTGCTAACATATTAATTGATTGAACACCACCGGAATTATGTTTAATTGCTGAAAATGCGAGTGTGAGTATTTTACCTGTAAAGTCCAAAAGCAGGTACATTGCTACATATGGTTGCTACGTACTTAATTATTGTTTCATTTTTTCGCAACTGTATTAAAAATAGTTGTTCAATACACGTGCAGGACTGTCATTTCCACTCGTTCCGACTGTCAACCCTCGCCTTCGGCTCGGGACGACTTTTGTCGGAACTCGTTGCAATGACAGGCTTCCCGCATTTGTAGTGAAAAAACCTATTTTAATACAGTTGCTCAAAAAGTAGTATATTGCAGGGCTGTTTAGCGTGCGGGATGACCACCATTACGCACTAGTGCTTTTTCTTTACCAAATGTCAAATGTCTAGAATCTGACACACATTTTGCTTTTTTCCTGCTTTTTTCTAGCATGCTAAGTTAAGATTGCGCTAAATAATCTGACTGGTCTACCAGATTTTGTATTGTAAAAGCATGCCTAAAAGCAAAGCATAACAAAAAGCACGGCTGGACCTTGCTTTTAAAAACACGGGAAGCAAAGCATAGCCCGCATTTGCTTTGTCACTGCTGTGTACGTACGACGACATATATGGCACCATTTTTCTAAAATTTTCTCTGCGTGATTATTGATTGTTGTTATTTGCTTAAAAGCTTAATAATTCTATAAAATAAGTGACTCTGCTAACATATTAATTGATTGAACACCACCGGAATTATGTTTAATTGCTGAAAATGCGAGTGTGAGTATTTTACCTGTAAAGTCCAAAAGCAGGTACATTGCTACATATGGTTGCTACGTACGTATTTATTGTTTCATTTTTTCGCAACTGTATTAAAAATAGTTGTTCAATACACGTGCAGGACTGTCATTTCCACTCGTTCCGACTGTCAACCCTCGCCTTCGGCTCGGGACGACATTTGTCGGGACTCGTTGTAATGACAGGCTTCCCGCACTTGTAGTGAAAATAACTATTGTAACCTATGTTACTCAGGGATAATGTAGCATCCTAATGGTAAAATCATTTTTTTAATCGGTCCAGTAGTTTCGGAGCCTATTCAATACAAATATATAAAAATACAAATCTTTCCTCCTTATAATATTAGTATGGCTTAACTACTATCCTTTTATTATTATATTCGGAACCATCTAGAGTCGTTCAATTCTCAACATTTATACAGCATATTATATGGTTACATTTGAGGGAAATTAGACTTATTTTACACGTACAAAATATTTAAATGAGGGAAGGAAAGAGGTTAAAATCGTCCCATTAGGTCTACAATCTGCATACACCAGATTCCGTCGTAATGCCTGTTGACGGCGTGATTAATATAACGGGGATCGTAGCCGCAAAGTTGGCCCTGTTTATAAATGTTAAGGTTAATGAGACCGCCACACGACGCAAAGTGAGAGTTTTACAATATTTCCTTGTTTTATGCCTACAGAAACCCATAACGGTATTTGGTGGTGGAAAAATTAAATTAGGGACATTATGAAAAAGTGTAACTTTTTATTGTCATGTGGTTAATTAGGGTCAGTCGTTAATGCTGAAATAAAAGTGGTAAGTTTTGATTTATCCTTCATTATCTACATTGAGGTATACGAAATTGTTACTCAAAGGCTTCTTTCAGATCTCACCAACTCTCATAAGAAGCAAATTATCATACCTTTTTGACATTGTTTTGACGATTAATCACTACATAGTATAAAACAAAGTCGCTTTCCGCTATCTGTCTGTCCCTATGTATGCTTAGATCTTTAACCCATATATGCCCGTAATTATTTAGGTCATGAAAATATCTGATATTCACAAATGTTGTTCAAAATAGGAACAAATAAAGGGCTTTTACATTATTTTTGAATTTTTTTCAGGAAAAAGTAGTTTTTTTGACTGGGTCGCTAACGACCCACTGGGATAATAGATGTCCTAAAATGTATGAAAGGAAACAAATTAGTAAAATCAAAAGAAAACTATATTATGACATTAAAAAGCAACAAAGATATAAATCACATGTGGTATAGTTGGAAACACTTATCATGCAGATTGACTCCATGTTTCTTGCACATTTGGTTGGTTTTATTTTTAGAAATAACACCTCGAAGTGTAAGTAAAGATACTTTTATGTTGTAAAATATGTTCGATATTATGTTGTGTTTGAACAGCAGAGGGTATAGATTGCCTAGTCGTGGTTGATGGGTCTGGAGCATCTCGAGCTGAGGGTTAGGTGTAGAGCTGTAGCCAGCAAGGATCTGCGAAAATCCAATGTCGACAGGGGTACTCCTAATCCTAACCAGCACTTATAACCAAATGTTATAGGCTTACCAATGCTATTTGCATCCATACCTCCCGTCATAAGGAATCATTGACCTATTCTACACTTACATGCTCATCCATAAGATCGTTATCACTATCTTCTTTACCAAATATTTTTTCGTCAAATCCGAAAAACAATTGCAAAAAGTCTATCACCTTACTTTCAGGGCTAAGCTTTTCGGTGCCATCTTTCGTACCCACTTTCGCACTGGTTTTATAGGCTTCTTTTATTATATTTTACAAGGATCTGGCTATTCTAAATCTCAATTTAATCCACAACTTCTGGAAATTCTAATCGATTTATTATCAGCTGTGTAGTTGCGTAGTCGTATTTACTATATCAGAGCAGTCCTCGTCTCCCAGTCATTTTCAGACTGCTGACAATCACGAGGAGGATCCAAGTACACATCTAATTGGCCAACATCATCTTCTTCAGCTGTAAACTATAAAACTTTCAAAATGAAACGAAATACTTAGAGTGTTCAAGCCACGCGACGACCTATGAAAGAAAGAAAAAAGGTAAGGGATTATCCCAGTGGGTCGTTTGCGACCCAAATATTTTTATGGCCCTCTTATACAGTAAAAACAGCTTAGTAAATCATTGGAAATACCTAATTTCTATCAATTATCTATTTAACAAGCATGTTACATTATTTATTTCTTGTGAACATAGATAAAAAAAAATATATTTACATTTTTCGCAACCTCGCACGCAGAAAATTTACTCCAAATAGGACTCAAAAACTATAACAGCTCTCAAAATAAATTATATCACTAAAATAACTTGTAAATCAATGTTAAACGTTCTTCAGACTTTCAAGTTATTGGCAGAATAAACTTAGTACAGATTATTAGTAAAAGTAAAAATATCCACCTATTTAAAGGTAGTTACTAATCTTGGGTCGTTAATGACCCCTTGGGATAATATAGGTTAAAACTACGCAACGGATTTTGATGCGGTTTTTTTTAATAGATAAAGTGATTCAAGGAAAAGGTTTATATGTATAATACGTAAATAATAATGTCGTAAATAAACAATTTTTCTTACATTGCAAACGCTGGCTGAACCCTACGGGATAGATGAAAATAATGTACTACAGTATTGTACACCTTAAAAAGGTCTACAAAAAAATCCGCGATGGTATATGTCTATCTCTTAGGGATAACCCACAATAACCATTTATTATCCTTTACATTTTACGAAAAATAATGGCTTATTTACGAAGCGATTTTAAGCAATACAGCAGTAATCCTTATCCAATTAAGTACCTTAAATACATTTTTCATTTAATATATGTAGATCAATATGGCCCTGTACAGCATGTAATTTAAATGAATATTTTCGAAGATATTACAGATTTAAAATACAGGGACATAGCGGTTGCGGCGATACCGGCTGGGGGCCGCACATTCGGAAATATATGTCGGTATCGGATCAAAAATCTGTAATCATGAATTTTAGTCGAATCATGATGAAATTTTGTACAAATATGCAATAAGGTATGGAGATTTGAATGATATAAAAAAACACTAAAAATTATACTTTTTAGTGTTTTTTTTTATCTTTATATGTTATTTAGTATAGAATGAAAAATAAATGAAAAAACACGGATAAACAATTGTTAAAAAAATATTTCAAGTGAAATACAAGGTTGTAATGACTAAAAAGTTTAAAAATTGCAACAAGCGAAGCTAAAAAAACTAAGTTAAAAAATAATGTTTATCTCTCTTTACCCATTTTACAATATCGAATGAGAACCTACATTACTATTACTTATCTCATAATTTCTTACGCAAAACGTGTGCAAATTTAGTTAGATTTCTTTATTATCACGAAATATTGAAAGATATATATTCAAAAAGTGATATTTTTCACGCGAACAATGTCTGTGGTAAGCCACAAAAGATACCGATTTTATTATTCCGACTTTTATCACATGTGTTGTCATATCTTCTATAACCGCATACCTAAGTATATCCAAAGCTATTTTGTTTTTCATCCTGTTTATGAATAATTCTAGAGAATTAACATAATAACTTGCACCTAGGGAGATGTGGGTAACATTGAAAATATTCCATAAAAAAGAAAAATTGCTAAAAAATAAGTTATTTCACTTTAAATAGGTACTTATTTAAATATTTGTATCCACTTTGAAAATCAAAAATCTTGTCTTGTAATAAGCATAAAATGACCTTTCTATCTAAAAATTTATAAAACTGCATTTCTGTACTAAATATTTTTATCACAATATGGTTTCGATACATGTATATACAAAGACTTGAGTTGGCACTCATCTCTTCTGTGTTTTGCTACTTATGAAAAAAATTCGCGCATTAAATCAAAAAACACTAATGAATATTATAATTTGACTATTAGAGAACCCATTAAAATCACCATATTAGCCGAATTATGATATTCGTAAAAACCATTTTTAATATGCTCTTGTTCTACCATTGGCGGCGCGTGCCTATAAATAGCGCTTGCAAAGCCGGGGCGGGTCGCTAGTAACAAATAAAAGAATCATTTCTGAACAAAACGGCTGCCAATTCAGCTCCGTTGACCATTAAATATATTTTAGCGACTATTACAAATCCGAAATTCGATTTCACCTCGAAGGAAATTGTTTCATGACTCTGTATGGAATATAAAGTAAGACTATTCTGATAAAATTCTATTTCCAGAAACAAATATCAATAAGCCTTAAAGAAGATCCAAACACAGCAATGTTTTTCATTTTAAAATCTTAAAAATTATGTATTTAAAAATAATAGTTTAATAGGTACTATGTCGTAGTTCTGTAAAGCTAAGAAAAGTGGCTAATATTATATTTCGATACTCGTAGATATTTTAATGGTACTTATCTATTTATTGACAGATTTAAGAGAATTTTCAACTAATCAATATCCAAGCATTGGAAATATTGAAGACATCAATAAAGGATTATCTATACTAATATTATAAAGAGAAAAGATTTGATTGTTTGTTTGTATTGAATAGGCTTCGAAACTACTGAACAGATTTTGATGAAAGTTGGTATAGGTACTGTAGTATTATATTATCTGTGGTATAGGGATAGTTCGAGACCAAGGGAAGGACATAGGGTAATTTTCCTATGGGAAAAAATCCAACGGGTAAACAAAAATAACGCGGGCGAAGTCGTGAGCGGAAAGCTAGTCTATACTTACTAATATTATAAAGAGGAAAGATTTGATTGTTTGTTTGTATTGAATAGGCTTCGAAACTGCTGAACCGATTTTGATGAAAGTTGGTATAGGGATAGTTCGAGACCAGGGCAAGGATATAGGGTAATTTTCCTATGGGAAAATATAAAATTCCTACGGGAAAACAAAAATAACGCGGACGAAGTCGCGATCGGCAAGCTAGTATTATATAACCTTGTTACTAAAACACTAATTACCTCCACTTGTTTCTCTATTGGTTTCGAGACATCATCGTCAGGCAATAGGTATTGCCAGACGATGATGCCTCCAAACCGGTCGCAATAATTTACATATAATAAAGAATCAAGGGGAACTAGTGAAATTAGTATTTTAGTAACAATATACTATGGAGTTCCATTTCCATCAAGAAATTACAATACAAATCTTAAACTATTTGATTATATACACCTGAGAAATAACGGAAACCAAACTCGCCTTTGGAACTTTTATCTTTCTGTATGTTTATATGTTCGTGAAGAGGCTTGTGTGCAGCTTCTTGATATGCACGTACTAAGCATAAATTACTATCTGACGCACAGATTTTTAAAACTGCTAAAAGGGTTCTAACATTGGTGGTTTCTGACAGTTCTAGGTATCGCTGAATGCCTAACTCTAAATTGTTGTCTTTTTGATCAAACCTTTCATTTTGAATATTTATTATACTGACTATTTATACTATTATACTGACTATTTATACTATTATACTGACTATAAGTACTATAATGTGCTTGATCCACCTTTGTCAATTTTTTGTATTAAACACGCGAGTTTAGTTTATTAAAGTTTAAATCAAACAATATTAAATTAAAGTTAAAAATTACAAACCAATTCCAGTAAAATATGTAGGGTTTTACAACACATTAAAAACTATATTGGTAACGATAAAATATGACTGCCGGACATCAAACAAACACACAATGATAACAACAAAAATTATGCTAATTCATAATACCTAGTCACCAGTACAAAGCATTGAATGAAAATTGAAAAGCAGTTAAATGTTAAGTTTCATAATACGTATATACCTATTAACTCGCCAAAGATATTCAAGTGCTATATTTATAGTAAAATATAAAAATCATAGGTTGCTGGGTAGTATAATATACACATTAAGAAACTATTCAAAAAGAATATTCGTAATATAGACTAATTATAGTCATAAAATCATATTCCATAATATTGATTAAAATAATCATCATGACGCAAAATAATCAGGCACTAGAATGTTAATAATCATAATATTGTGTGGCACAAAATTGCTAGTCGGAAACATTAAAATCCAGAGACGCGAAACACAGAACAACTTGACGTATCATTTTCCAAAGCATAATCATTAATTAGCATATTAATCACAATAAATAATACATTTACGCAGAATTTCTCAAAGCATATTAAATTAACACTAGATGCATATAAGTTGTTTCCTAGCAAGCAAGCAAGCGGACATACAAGGACGAGACATGCGTGGCTTCTGTCACGGCACTCACTATGGGTTTACAATACACCAAGACATCGGAAAATATCGGAAACAATCTACTTATCAACGACAATAATTGACAAAAAGTAGTTTGGCCTAAAATCCATTTACAATCACAAGAATAAACCCAAGTGCAGCTCTGTATCATCATACTGCCTAGATATATCGGTCATCTTCGGAAACACGAAGTTAGCCATTTAATTGCCAATTATTTATCTAGAAGAACTGTATATGCCTCAGAACAATAACTAAAGCAAGTTATATACAATGCATTCAGTTGCATGAATGCCAACCTGACGACAGTATAGAGTTTGACAGTTTACGTGTGAAATGTGTATTGCTGGCATTATAATAATTAAACTATTTCACTTCAGTCATAACTTTTATCCGCATTTTCTTGTAATGGATGAAAGAAGAGTAGATTGTGCCCCTCGCAATAAGTAATTAATACTCGTAAATCTATGATCAGATTTCTATGGAATAACTAGTCCAGTGTTGGTAATATAACATGTCAGTGATAAACAAGCACAAAAATTTCAATGTGTTTATTAGTTAAAAAATGACCCAACGCCCTTTTATAAGAGATGTAAGCTGTTGTTACGGACTAAATAAATTGCCGGATTTTTAAAAGGCTTTACGCGTCCGTGATCAATGGGTAGGCTTTGCAGTTTGTAATAGAGGATTTTATCCATCTCTTTCCAACGATCCATTTTTATATAGAGGCTTCTTTTTCTTTCCAGTTGAGACCCTATTTCGGAAGCACGGCAGGCGGCAGGTTGTCAATTCTTGTTAGCAGAGGTTTTGGTTGTTCTAAAAGTTACTGGGTCGACTTATATGATTGATTCTAGCTCATTTGCCGATACTTCGAAGAATAAATTGGTTAGATGTAGAAGAGAAAGATGCTAACACATTGTTAGATAGTAGATCGTTTTCTAGAATCTGTTACCTTTATACTATCAATAGTTTTCTGGTATATACAAGAAGACTTTTAACATATACCTAAATAATAAAAGGTAAATAAACAAAAACTCTTTTAAATACAAGCTTTAAGTACTCATCAACACGATTCAAACGAGCCCAAACTCGATGGGGTTGTGTCGTTTTATTGCGGAGTTCCTATGGCCACCTTCTAGTTCCAGCATAAGATCAGCTCCATGTCATCATAATATTGTTTTTTCACGCGATATACATATGCATGCAAAATTTCGATTTTTGACTCACGGTCCCACCAATTTTGTCCCACTGTTACTCGTGGTCCCACTAATCTTCAACACTAGGACTCGTGGTCCCACTGCTTGGTGGGACCACGACCACCAGTCATAGTAATAAAGTAGGGTTCGTGGTGCCACTACTATTATTTAAGTACATGAAGATTATAAATTATATAATATAACAATAATAAAAAATATATTATATATAAAAACTATAACCCTATATTAAAGTTTCTGACTGTCCTAAAACAAATCTCATACGAAAATGTTGAAGAAAAACAAAGAGGAAACATAAAGAAAACAGACGAAGTACTAGTACAAGCACAAAAGGCACTTGTAAATAATGAAATAATGTTGGTGGTTTCTTGAATGACCTACACGTTAATTATTGAAAATGAAGTATTAGAATAAAACAACCCGTCTCACAACTAGCTCCACTAACGGGTCGCTTTTTTAATACTTCATTTTCAATAATTAAAATTGCATTGTGAATGCTAAAAAAGTAAAAATAATGTAGAACTACATTAATGTCTTTTTTGCCTATTATGCATTTTAGAATAAGTCAAGGCCACTTTAAAAAAAAGTTTAGTTCATTTAAATAATAAATAAATTTTATAATGTCACCTACTCCTTTTAATTTGTAAGACATGTATGGATTATCCATATTTTAACAATTACAAGTTCACGAGTTAAAAAACGAGTTCACGTTCATTTTCATAAATTTCCCCGACATTTACTTATTTTTTCGATATTCATTTGTTTTTCCAACATTTACCTAAGTACTTTTTTTGGCAGTTCCCAAATTCACTTGATTTTCCGTCATTCACTTTTATTCGACATTCATACATTTTACCGAAATTCACTTGTTTTTTTCAGCATTCATACATTTTCTCGACATCCATTTCATTTAATTGTTTTTCGACATTTACTTGTTTTCCCAATATTCATTAATTTTTTCGACTTACTTCTATGAGACGGCGTGGGACTACGAGTCTTGAATCTTAAATGCCACCTTCAGTGGGACTTGTAGTGGGACCACGAACCCTAACTTGGTGGGGCTACGAGTCCGGTGGGACAAAATTGGTGGGACCACGAGTCAAAAATCAAAATTTCAGCTCAATTGGAAACCGAGAAGTGGGTTAAAGGGAAATGGCAGATGGCCATACTTTACTTAGGCCCACAACACACACATATTTTATAAACTAATGTGAAAATAATAGCAGACCGGGCTGATATTCTCGTTTCTATTTAATGTGGAATTAATTATTGCATTATTGATAAAAATAACGGAAAGAGATATTACATTTTTAAAACATTATATTTTTAACCGACTTCGAAAAAAGGAGGTTACTCAATTCGACCGTATATATGCTTTTTTTATATGTTTGTTCGCAGATAACTTCGTCGTTTATGAACCGATTTCGATGATTCTTTTTGTATTCGATAGAGGATACTCCAAGGGTGGTCCCATGGTCACCAGAGCTAGGATCTGATAATGGGATCAAATAAAAATCGAGGAAAACCAATAAATGTTTACGTGTGTCCAACGTGTTTTGTTTATATGTTACGCGATTACTCCACCAATTGCTGACCGATTTTCAAAATTCTTTTTTTATTCGATAGAATATACTCCTGGGATGGTCTCAAGGTCAAGATCTGATGATGGGATCCCATGAAAATCGAGGGAAACCCTAATTTAATACCTAATTAGGGTTTCTTTCACTAAAAAGACTTCATTCACTAAAAAGTTAAAAATATTTTACAAAAAATATAAACCGGCTTCAAAAACACTGAAATGTTAAAAATAATATAAGAATAGGTACAGACAACATCACACTTCTATATTGAAGTCGGTGACAAATTTTAAGACTTTCTAGGAGATCATCGTTTGACACCGACTTCAATATAGATGTGTGATGTTGTCTGTACCTTATATTATTCTTAACTTTTTAGTGTTTTTGAAGTCGGTTTTTATTTTTTGTAAAATATTTTTTAATCATGGTAACTAGTAAGTATGCATAAAACGGAAAACTTCGACCTTTCACCGAAACATTATCTAGAATACTCTTATGGCCGATTTCACCAACCATAACTTAGCTTAGGAAGCCCCTAAGACGTATGCTGTCACTTTTTATCTATAATGAAAATAATGTGACAGCATGCTACCTAAGAGTCACCTAAGCTAAGAAGAGGTTGGTGAAAATGGCCATTAGACTATTGTTTTTTTTACTGTGTGCTAAGAAAGTGTTTGAACAATTTACAGATCATCATTTGTAGCTGTACAAGTTACAGATCATCTTGATTTGCTGGGAGTAACACTATCATCCAACTTCAATTTCGGTCGATTTATTGCATCCAAAGTCCAAGTGGCGGCTAAGAAACTTGGTATCATATCCAAAGTCTGCAGGTACTTTACTCCGCACCAGTTATTAAACCTATATCGGGCACAAGTTCAAGCCTTATATATAGGTATTTGTTTATAACACGCTCCATACGTATACACAGTATAGAGGTTATTGCGGTGGGCCGGTAGTTGGTTGGTTCAGCACGACTGCCTTTTTTAAGCCCAGGTTGCACGTTAGCATGTTTCGAAGACATGGGACAATGCATGTATCGAGGGAGAGACGAAACAGACGTGTCAAGATAGAAGACAACTCGGCCGCACATGTCCTCAGTAAGATCGCTGGTATTCCTCCAAGCCCACTGGCTTTATTCACATCCAGAGTGCGCAACACCTTAAGGACAGTCTTTTGGTGGATTCGGATGTTCGGCATAGTGTATCCGCAAGGAGGTAGCGTAAGCGAAACGTTGCCGTCTGCATCAAGATGTGAGTTTGATACAAATATTGATGCGGACAAATCAGCTTTTTCCTTAGCAGTGTGAGCCAGTGAACCGTTAGGCTTAATTAAAGGAGGCAGCGAAGGGCGACAGATATTCGCCTCGACGGATTTGGTGACGGACCAAAACGCTGAAGAGTACAGAGCCAGTTTATTCCCGAAATGGCCAATGTGGGCAAAGCGAGCTTTCTGCATTGCTTTTTTGCAGGTCTTAGCGGCAAGATTGAATGCTTTCTTCCTCACACCCACATCGGCTGCTTTCCGGACTCTAGCGTCAGCCCAGGCTGGTAAGCTAAGTACTTGCTTTGCGCATTTTGCACGATTGCAGTCAGCGTTAAGCCAGGGGCGAACTTTGAAGCTTTGACCAATGTCAGTGTGTGGAACAAAGAACTCCATAGCCTGCTGTATCACCTTGACAACAGATTCTGCGCATACGAAAGGGCATTTGCAATTGAAACACATCCGCCGCCAAGAGTATGATGCGAAGAAATGACGCATCTCGTCCCATTCTACCAACCGGTATCTCCACACTCTCCTTTTCCCATTTGGACTGGGTTCTGGAGGAGAGTATGTCGATAAAGATTTCACCAGACAGTGATCGGATGTACCGAGAGGTGATGTTACCGATACGGTATAACTGCCTGGATCAGTAGTTACCAGAAGGTCCAAGCAATTGGCCGTATGATAGTCCACATCCAGCATACGCGTAGCGTCCTTTACAAGTTGGGTGAGGTCAGAGGACAGTGCAAGCTTACGCGCCTCCCTCCCAGCGAAATCGGTTTCCCGGTACGGGAAAAATCAATTCTCATGATGAAAATTGAAATCCCCCAGGAGAACTACCCCCCCTCCTCCCCCCAGAAGTGGCCATCAGGTTGCCAACACAGCCCGATGGAGCACCCACGAAATTTTTCGCAAGGCGGTGGGGCAGCCTTTCATGGGTGGCTAGCCTACTACTTGGGCCCCCTACAACCTGCGGTCGGCCAGCGGAGATCACCGTGCTTTGGATCCCACTAGTCTCCAGAGCCAGGCGCCAAACTGAACCACATGCAGTACAGCTCTACCTCCGGCTATCATGTACAACGCAGCTGCTTAGACCCGTTCCCTAGTGGCTTCACCGGATTAAACAGCGGAACACGACTGGGTCGTTTGGCGTTAAGACTGAGTCTGATGGGGGGTGACCAGCCACTGCGAAAGAAACGCCTACCACCGGAATAGTGTTGTTCGTTCGGCGCCACCCAGGGATCACGTGCAGGACATCGAGGGCTAAATCCGGACGCGAATAACTCCGACCCCCTGAATCCCCCATCTATTTGCCTTTATGTCACCATGCATCATAGCTTAATTTTATATTTTTATCAAAATCAAATTTAAATAAACTAGCCAACATGACGTTTGACAGTTCAATTAAGCGTTTACCTTACCCAGATACGAGGGACGAGGGTCTAACATAAAATCACAGTTAAATCAATCCACCAAATACTTCTTTACTCGAAATTAAACCCTGTTGATATATTCATTAAATCGACTTTGCATGAGGTCCTGTTGATAATAATATCCTTCTACACTAGACCAAAGTCATATACTGCTTTACGGGAGATTCTGCTTTGAGCGCTGGTCGTAAATTGTAATTTTGTTCAGCAAAATTTAAGGCGAGCGTTGGGTATGTGGTCGAGTACACAGTCCTCTGTCAGTTACTCTGTTATAGCACGTCGTATCAATGGAGGTTCGTTGATGAATTGGTCGCATAGAAGCTTAGAATTGCTTTCAAACCACATAATATGAGGGAGTGATGTAACACTGCTGTTTGTATGTGAATCTGAATTATCTACCGTTTCATTTCTTGTAACAAACAATTTAAACGAAATTATTTAATATAAAAAACGCTTCAGTTATAAGTAGTTTAATGGCGCGGACAAAGTTAAGATAGAAAAATATCATTATTGGTATATTCTTTAAACGCAAAGGTTCGAGACTCGAGACCAATCTAATCTGCATTACACACATAGTTACAAAGACTACAAACAAGAACCAACAAACAACAAGATTACATCTATTTTACCATAGCTTTTCATTTAACTAAAAGAGTTTAGGTAATGATTCATCAGACAGGATCCAAACTCAGTCAAAGTAACAAAGCAACCTTGTATTTATAACTACAACTATATTTTTATCTTAGTTGTAAATATTTTTTGTAAGTTTCACCGTAGCCATTTCTTTTGTGAGAGAACAAGCCTGTGCATAAAACTGGAAGCTTAAAACCATAAATGAAAATCTCAACACTCCAAAGAGCTGTTCAAAGAAAACAATAATACAAAAAGGGATGGGAGTTATTTGTGTTTCCATTAAGAATTGGTTAATTTGCATAAAAAATATCATACAATTACTTACTATTTGTTTACTTTCAGCTGTACAGGCGGTTGTAATACCCCGATTTAATTGAATTTAATTCGTATTTTTATTGTACACAATTTTCGAATAGAGACATTAAGGAAACATGTACAAGGGCGAGTTTATCTCTTAATGAAATCTCTTTCAACCAGACCTAGAGGTGAGAAAATTAAGTTTGTCAATTAATGTGACAACCAAGTGATAATGCTTTTTATAATGATTCTTTTTTACTTTTACTTCAAAAGACTACGTAAGCTGTGGTAATACTATACATTTTCTCTGCCATTATATTGTGTAAAAAGCTTTCAATGCGTTGCAGTAGCAAGAGATGCGACCTTTATTTACGTCCAAGTATAAATTTCTTATGATTTTGAGTCTCGAAATGAATTTGATGATCTTTTTCAATACATACGCGCATCAAGGTAAATAAGGATAAATACATTTCCCTTGACGTAAGCTCCTTTATAATATACCATCAAAAGCTTAAATTAACCGAGAGAACAACACCAGCAAAATCGACGAACCAAACAAGAATAAACAATTTTATTTATACCATAGTTCCATCTAGCAATTTCCTGCTAAATTCGTCCGGCGCTCTAGGGCGGCTTAAATTTTTAAGCTGCCGACCAGACGAGTCAATTAGTCAGTTAACACCGGAATAACCGGCTGTGTTAAATATTCAGGTTGCAAAGTGCAGAGCGGTGTCGCTGCAACGGCCGCGCTTACGGCGATTGGTCGGTGGCGCAGCTTGCCTGCTATCTCCTCAAATAGACCTATCGGCACAGATTAGTTAATAGTTACTACGTAACAGATACATCACTCCCATAGAAACGCTCGAATCGCTGTAATAATAATAGCCAAAACCGACAAACAAAAGTCGCTGCAAGAAGAAAAGGTCTCTATGAACGAGCGCCGAGAGTCGAGATTCCCGCGTACACCGCGTGATTGCGTCATCGAGCGAATACATAAGGGTTGTACAAAGAACATTTAAACAAAATGGTATACGTAGGATTAATGAAATAAATTGATTGCGAGGAAAGCCCCTGACTCAAATGTGCTTTAATTTTATAAAATGATAATAACAATAGTACTTTATTTGCAAGAATATGGTAAAATACATGATTGGTGTTAAATTATATATATTATTCCTCATAATCTACTTCTAAATTGGTAGTGCGCAAATATTAAAAATTTTAAAATACTTAGTACATGTCAAAAAATAAGAGAATATAATATTATTTTATCGTCATTAATACATTTAAAAATTATAAAAAAATTCAAATTATTAAAAAATTACCAATCCCGCTCGAGGCGAAATTTTTTCTTCATTGATTTTATTCAGTTGTGAAATTACAAATGATTAATAAAATTACGAATTATTATGAAAAATACATGATCCATGTTTTTTTCTCGTGTTTGAACTCACTGACAATATCCTGAATCGTATGAATAATTGTGATAAATAGGCAACCTGTAAAAAACAGGAGTAAGATTGATTTTTTTTACAACAAGGAAGCTCTTGGTTTTCATCTCAGCCGATGTTGCTGAGGACTGAAGATTGTTACTATGGCAACGAATTACTGTCTTATTAGTTCGAATTACTTCGAATTTCGACTATGAAAAAAAATACAAACATTTTTTGTCTTTTAACAACTTACAATAGCTTCACAGTAATGTACCGCCGTATGGTTAAACAATTTGATTAAATTAAAATTATTGTGTGGTTTTATAAACCACAATGCAAGTAGAACTATTTTCGAATCAACATTTAACCGAAAATTTTCGAAAAATTATTCGATTTAGGTATAAAAATCCAGATTTTAGTTCTGAAAAGAAATTTATAAATTGAAAATTATTGATAAAAAAAAGAAAATAAAAATCAAATTAATATAATAAACAAAAAAACAATAAAATAAACAAAAAGAAACCAATAAAAAACAAATTTATGAAAAAAGTTACAAGATTCGATAATAATAATAAGTCTCGCGTGCGGCGCGGCGGGTGGCGGCGCAGCGGCCCTCTGCCGGTCGGAGCGCCGGCGCGCTACTTAGCGGTAGGTATTTATAACGCTGCATTGCGCGAGTGACGGGGGCCTGCTATCGGCGAGAAACCGGGAGCTGGACTTTGAATTTCGCGTTGAATTCCATGCTACTACTTCGAATCTAGGTTTATTGTTGTCCTTTAAAGAAATTATACAACGTATCTCATAGCTCCCCATAAAATTTTTAATATTTATTTTACCGAAAAGAAAGCGTCAACCTTTCTCATTCGTCATTTATGAAAATTCAATATTAGAACAGTTTTATGGGAAGATATGAGACACGTTGTATATTTACGATATATTGTAAAATCTCGCTTTCTGCCTGCAGAATTCAGAAATTGAGCTTTGCTCTCTTGGCAAAAACAGATACCTACGTTTAAACAAAAACTGAGTGGATGACATTACATGTCTATAATGGAACAATTCTCATATGATCGAAATATCTCTATCTCATTGAAAATATTATTAATCAACGATAAATATAATCAAGCATACATTCTGTTACTGTTCAGTGCCAAAATTATAGCTTTCGGACGTACCTATACACATGTTATTGAATCAGTTTTATACTCCACCATTTTCGTAATCTATACAAATAAATAAAATTTAAGTGTCTGTTTGTACACATGTTATTGAATCAGTTTTATACTCCACCATTTTCGTAATCTATACAAATAAATAAAATTTAAGTGTCTGTTTGTAATGTTAAAATAACAAGCTTTTACTAAATGGGTATGAATGTATGTCGGGTAGCAATAATCTGAAATAGTTTTGAAATTAAATCAAAAATATTCAGTCAGCCCTGATAAATTATCGAATACTAAACTAATAGTACAAAGAGCACACTGGCTCCCGGCTTAAGACAAAAGCCAAACTGAAAATAAAGTGACCTGCAGAATTCAGAAATTGCTTTTGACACATATCTTTGGTCTATTGTCTGACACATATATTTTCGAATCGTCGCGGAACAGTTATATAAATCCAAGAATGAAGCTTATATCCAGACGCGAGATGTCTGCCGGCTTCTCAAAATATCACAATTGAAAAATTGCTAAACCTCTCTACGCAGGCTGACATTTTGATTTACGACTTAACTCCTTGGAAACGTTCATGGTGTGGAATGAATACTGCAATAAATGCTTAGGAAAATGAACGGTATATACTAATGCAAACTTATACTTACGTCATTCAGGGATAAACGAATTGAAATTGTTAGTTAGCAGTCAAAAAATTGTGTCTACTTTTTTATTTTTGGTTTTAACGGCTCTGGCTTCAAGGTCTTTTAAGCCAATTCCTCACTCGAATAACAAGTGTCTTTCTAAATTCACATTTCAAAAAATATTAAAGAAATATTTTTAACCACAGTTATAACCGTTATGCATGAAATATGTTTTCTTCCAGATCGAAATGATTTTATCTTTGTAGAAAAAGCTATCTAATATATGAAAATCTCGTGTCACAGTCTTTGTTATCGAACTCTTCCGAAACGGCTTGACCAATTTTTATGATTTTTTTTTGTTAATTTGGTAGGTCAGAGAATGGTGAGCCTATTCTCAGTTCAGTGTATCTCTGTGTCTTAGACTATTTTTAATACCCCTAGGTGATAAGGGTTTTGGACTTTTTTTGGACAATTATTATGGCGAAACGGGGTTCGTGGGCATAGCTAGGTAATAATATATTGTGATACAAGTGAGCAAAGTTGCCCTTTACACACGATACTGTGAGTTGCAGCCTGAGTCAAATATAAATTCGAAATCGTTCTACAACATAAACTTTAATATTTACAATTCACTCTAAGCTATATCATTATGTTGTTAAAAATAGTTTACTATCCATTTCTCTCTACCAGCTAACGGAACCCAAACAATTTAGTACCTAAAATATGTTAGTGCGAACTTGTGCAGAACAACTTCGGAGCGCATAAGTTCTTAACTACCGAGTTCAGACAATACCAACATAACGCTAAGTTGTAGATTACGTTCGAGACCTCATTTACAAATGAAAAGATTCGGCCCATAATATATGAAGTACTGGAATCTTCTTTAATTGCTTTGTAATTTATTATATGTATAATGGGTATTTGCGTACAGTACCTATTATTTACTGGTATTTAATTACACTTTATGCGAATAGGTTATTAAATTACAGAAATATAATATTTATTTTTGTAACGAAAATATAATTTTATATATTGAGCTGAAAATTTTTTGTATCTTTTAATAGGTATACTGATGAAATATTTTATCAGTCTCTTACAATCTTATATCTATATTCTATATACTAATATTATAAAGAGGAAAGATTTGATTGTTTGTTTGTATTGAATAGGCTTCGAAACTACTGTACCGATTTTGATAAAAGTTGGTATTGGGATAGTTCGAGACCAGGGGAAGGATATAGGGTAATTTTCCTACGGGAAAAAAATCCCACGGGAAAACAAAAATAACGCAGGCGAAGTCGCGAGCGGAAAGCTAGTGTTACATAAGAAGATCCATTTACTATGTAATAATTATAGCACTAAGATTGTGGAAAGTAAATAAGGTTATTATTATTTTTTATTAATTAATCGCTAAGATAAAGACGATGCGAAGAATAAGACATCGATCAAACAAGAGATCTATCACCTGGTACTCAACACTTGAGTGCAAATGAGAGCTACGTAATGATAGAAATTTTTATGAAAATAAAAAATATAAAGAAAGAAATACCATTCATACTACAAAACATTGTGCAGCATTTGTCTAACGTTAGTCATGGTTGAAGTATTTTATCATCTGTGGTCTTGGTTTAAAACTGACGCTTTCACTGTCTTGAAACAAATTGAAACCATGGCTTAGGTACTTTGTTAAACAATTATTACACAACTTTTTTGTAATACTGTATTTGTTTAGCATGTACTTAATAGGTTCTACTTCTAGATGTACTTGTTGAGCAATATGTCAAAAATTCTGAAAAATGCATTTACCAAAAGGAGACTGTACCTGTGTCGTCTGCACGAGGACCTTTATCTTACCTATTTCTGCTGTAAAGTAGCAATGCTTGAATTGCTATGTTCCGGCTTGAAGTGTAAGATAGAGCAGAGCCCACCGAGGGGCTCGACCCTACTCTAAGATAGGGCGTTTAGGCCTTACTCAACCACGCTGGCCCAGTGCAGATTGGTCGACTTCACATACACCTTCGAATTTCTTCGCAGATGTATGTAGGTTGCCTCACGATGTTTTCCTTCACCGTAGGAGCGTCAGACAAATGTACATAAGAAATTCGAAAGCGAAAAACACATTAGCCTCCAATTAAAAAATAGGCGGACGCGTGTATCAGCCAGTCGCATAAGTACCAGAACATATTAAATTACAATAATAGTAAACATATGCTGCAAATGTAACCGAATGTTTAAAATTAGGTTGAATTAAGCATTCAGTATCTGATCTATCACCTGAATCAACACAAAGATGAACTTCTTATCCCATTAAATGGCCAAGTCCTGAAGTTGTAAATAAACTAACTTTATTTCTTTGTTTTATGCCGCAGCCCGTGATAAATCACAGTAATTTCCATTACAAATGCTAACAGAGGTTTTCCATCACAAAAACGCCCGAATATTACGAAGATTATATTAAAAAAGAAACAAAGTTCTGCGATGTTTTAGATCGGCGTTATTTATTTAATGACCTTACTTTCCTTTCCTTAAAACCTAAGCAGGGTACTTGAATAATTCAGGAATTTGAAAGAAGCTATTTCGATGATCAACGACTTTGAAACTGCAGATGCCTACTCTAAATTCATGGTACAAAGAGATCTTAAATTGTATGAATACATAATATAGTGTTAAAATGTATGCCCGGTCCCAGCTGTGCAAGGAAAGTTTTACAAAAAGTACGTGGAGAAAGCAAAAGATTTATTTTCTTATTTTTTTGTGAATTAAGTATCTGTTCAATTCGCGTTTTCCTTTATTTCTCAAAATTGTTAGAACTAACACATTATGACATGCTATGAATTTATGGACTGCAACAAAACTTACTTTGATATCCCTCGGGCTATAAAAATACATTTTATTTATTCGATTAGTGTGTTGGTTTCAAAAAGAAAATTCTAAAACACGCTTATTTATATCTCGACTATCTATATACTAGAAATTTGTTTTTGTATAAAATCCACCACACTACTACATTCGTAACTTACTTTGTAGATAGACACGTTTATCATTTTCATATAATCTAAGCAAAATTTCAAAAAAATGCACTTTAAATTATAGCAGTTTATTCTCCCAAATTAAATTACGGAGCATAATTATGTAACTGACGGAACAGAATTAAACCCATTACGTTTACCTTAATTTTGTAATTCTCAAGGAAAGATTCAAGAACGAACTGTTTAATCATATTTTAATTTGCCTAAAAGCACATCCTATTTGGATCTCTCCTTAATACCAAAATAATAAAGAGAAGAGATATAAATGTTAGTAAAACTCTTCCTTCATTTAATCAAATGAGGTATTGGATTCGAATAATCGAAAAACTGTCTATTTCGCATCTAAATGTCCCCTCTATCCCCACCGGCCAATCGGACATAGAACTCTTCACTCAAGTGTGTAGGTACGTGTAGTCCCACCGAGGCCCAATCCCAGTGCATTAGTGCCACACACAAGAATCGTATATCAAGTGTGCACAACGCTGTAAACATTGTTTCTAATGCGACATGTGAGCACATCAGCAAAGATATAACTCATGAGGTCTCATCACGAGTGCTCATTCATAGAATAAAGCTCACCGCATTCATAGCCTATTCAATCGCACCAAACCAAGTTGTCTGCTTCCTAAAAAGATTGACAATTTTTTATAATGCATTGATACCAGATTCAACAATCTGTTTAAGAAAAGTTTCCAGGACATGAAATATTCTCCAAAAAGCCAACTTTTCAGGTACAATAAACATCCCACAAGATAGAAACGGCGAAGTTTAACCACAGACAGTGCCAAAATATTAGGCGGTTGGACGCAAGGCGGGCGGTGATCATTGAA
The DNA here is from genome assembly GCA_963935595.1 of Schoenobius gigantellus. Lineage (NCBI taxonomy): Eukaryota > Metazoa > Arthropoda > Insecta > Lepidoptera > Crambidae > Schoenobius > Schoenobius gigantellus. Next base: position 20,567,875 of record OZ012553.1, on the reverse strand, counting down.
TGTTTCCTGGCTCGCAACTTCTGAGTTCTTCCAAGTCCGCCTTTCATTGGTTTGCCTGTACTTGTGCTGACGTCGCTTTCAAAAACTTTCCCCTTTCCTATGCGCGCACTTTGATTGAACGCTGAGTTTTTAGACGTTTGTAAACCTTCCCACAGCTTGAGAGTTCCTGAAATTTGTTTATTAAAATTTCACCCGTTAATATTCAGTCAGTTTCTGAAATTTATTGCGTGTATCTATTCCAAGAAACGGACGTTAATAATAAGCGTGTCACTAGTATAACAGAAATGTCAAATATTAAAATGTATCATTCAAACAATTAAAATACTTAAAACACAAAATAAATCGTAATTCTCTTAACATCAATCACCAAAAAACAATTGATGCAAAACTGGAATCATATAAAACGTATTTGGTTTTGTAGCTATTATTTTGTGTCTTTGCTGGTGATGATTCGGTGCTAATATCATATTAAAGCGAACATCGCGTTAATGTAGTACCAGTTAGCAGACCCTCGTAAGGGTAATCATTTATTCCACTAACGGTTTGGTCTAACGCGGAACCGAGATCTATTGTCCGAAGCTTGAAGCGATCAATGGAAGGTTCGGGATTCCGTAAAGTTAGATAATTAATTACGTTCCCATAATGCCTTGGACGCAGCCATTATAGTGCCCCGGAGCCTCGTACACTAACACAAACCCCTACAATGCCCAATTGAACCTGGATAATACGTTTTATATATTATGAGTTACTCGGGCATTATTTCATAAGCCTGAAACATTCGTGGCAAGGCGATTATTCAGGAAGATAGTGCATTGGTATCGATGGCAGTTTGACATCTTAAGTAGGTACACCTTGTTAATAAAAGTTCGAAGTATCACTCAAACAACCTTCAAAATGAACAATGGAAGCGGGCCAAACATTGAAAGAACAAATTAAAAGCATAAATCAACTTGATTTGGAAGCACTTTAATATATATTTTATAACTACCTACTTTGTTTGTGTTGGCTTTTGCTGACTTTATAAGAATCTGAGATTAAATTAAAAATATATACACGGTATTTCATAATAACCAATAAATAATCAATGCGTTATCTAAAACTAATTATTAAATTGTGTTTACCCGTAATGTCATTCAACCCAAAATTTTCATGTGTGAACTCGAAAATCACGGGGCGCATCTTTATGCTACGGTATCCATACGGTCATCATCTTTAAGAGTGCTGTTTGCGACTCTATAATACGAGTATCTGACGAAGATCGCTCCAAGTTTTTACGATATCGACATTTACAAATTGAAATGTTCAAGATTATTTTCTTTGTTTTTTTTTTATTGAATTGTATTCCGTTTCATTATTATGGATGGCTGTTCATGTCAGACCTGATTTGTTTTGTTTTCTTGTCACATTTTGGGCACTATCTCTTAAAACATAGTTGTTATCTATTCAATATTATTTCAACGTGACTGTTTGATTCTAAAACAAATAAAAAAAAATTTTTATTATTTTTAACTTTCTTGCGTCTATCTGTCTGTTTGCTGGGGATATCTGTTTTTGCAGCGGAATCTTACAATAACATTAAAACCTCTCATCTTTGGTTCCAAGTCTTTATTGAAGTACCACCACGGGGAGGTGTGAGTAGGCACATAAGGAACTATGCTAAGTGTAGTGTTTGTTTGAGTTCGAATAGAATATTTATAGCATATTAATTCGATCATATTAATACAATCTTTATTTATGCATGGAAATACTCCGTAATGAAATGGAGCTGATATAAAAGAAGAGAAGAGAAGAGACCCAAACTATCGACAGGTGATCTTCTAGCGTATGTAACGCATGTCTGGGGTGAAGCTATTGACAAGTATGGCGAATCGCTGGCTATCAGCCTAGATATTGCCAAAGCATTCGACAGAGTCTGGCAGAAAAGTCTTCTCTCCAAGCTTCTGTCTTACGGTCTACCTGTTCAGCTCTGTACCTGGGTGGCTGATTTCCTACGTGAGCGTAAAATTCGTGTCCTTTTGGATGGATGCCGCTCGCAGCTTATGCCAGTGAATGCCGGAGTACCCCAGGGTTCCGTTTTATCCCCGACACTCTTTCTTCTGCATATCAATGATATGATTCCTCTTGGGAATATTCATTGCTATGCAGATGACAGTACAGTGCAAGCGGGATATTTTGGACACGCGACGGCTGGACGGGTGGACACCGGGGAGAGTCGGGATCATCTTGTCACTAAACTCAACGGGGTCTTGGGCCTCATATCTAAATGGGGCACAGAGAACCTGGTTGATTTTAATGCCAAGAAAACACAGGTGTGTGCGTTTTCGGCAAAAAATCACCGTTCCTTCCCCTTTCTTCTCTTCAGGGCACAAAACTGGAGCTGCAGAGCAGTATTAGCATGCTCGGTATAGACGTGCGCTGCGACCTAAATCCAAAGGACTATATTGAAGGCATATTAAAAATAGCTTCGCAACAAGGTGCGGCGATTTTTCACGGCTGACCAATTGTGCTTACTGTACAAAACGCAGGTACGGTCCTGTGTAGAATATTGTTCGCACCTTTGGGATGGCTCCGCCAAGTACTTGCTCGATGCTTTGGATAGGTTTCAGCGGCGCGCAACACGCATCATTGGCGATGTAGATGTGACTTATAACCTCGAACCTCTGCAATTGCGTCGCGACATTGCGTCACTAAGCGCGTTCTACCCTCATTACCACGGCGAGTGCTCTGAAGAGCTTTTTTCTCTAATCCCTTCCTCTCCATTCCTTTTAAGGACTACACGTGCTGGTCTGCGTTGTCACCGTCATACTGTGACTACCATTCCAACGCGTACAAAGAAATTTGGTAACTCATTTCTTTGTCGCACAATCAAAAAATGGAATTCACTGCCAGCACACGTTTTCCCTCCCTCTTACAATCCCGGGTCCTTTAAGAGGCGTGAAGAAGCACCTTGCAGGTCGGCAAGGTGAGGGTGGCTAGTGCAGCGTGTATTCTCTCTCCTGCACTAGCTATCTTCGCATTTGGACCCCACTTCCACTTACCATCAGGTGGAATGGAGTCATTTGCTAGGCCCACTATAAAAAAAATGTTAGCATGGTTAAATTCGTTGAATTTCGTGAATTGCTTTTCTTAGACATAAAAATCATTTATGTACATTCTCAAAAAAAACTTAAATAAAATCGTCATTGTTTATTAAAAATAGTTCCACTGTATTAAAAACATGTAATAATGCAACATTTAACATAATAATAAATTTCGAGATCATTTTGATATCAATAAGATCTACCATAACTTAGTGCCACCTTCAATCAGAACAAACAAGAACATAAAATAACTATTCAATTCAACATAGTAACTCGAATCTTAGTTGAACATGATAAAATAGAGGCGCTGTCGATTAATCAGAACTAATTCCTAGGAACGATCGGAGGAGAGCCGCCGCCGTAATTTCATTGAAAGCATTAGTCAGTTCAAAAGCAGCTCCTACTTTAGCCGCCAGCGAAAATCTTTAGTACTTAAGCATGAATCCAAATTCACGCAGGCGTTCGTGTTTGAAACCAGTAAAAAACAAGTTGTTTCAAAACAGTATTTTTAACTTGAGCTACATTAAGAAGAAATCTATAAAAGAAATTTTCTGGATAATTTTGGCAATAGTTGCTCTATTTTTTCCATAAAAATCTATGGCGCCTATTAGCATGCTCCTATGGTTTTCTTTTTTATTATGTTAATTATTTGAGAACCTTCACAAAAACTGACAAAAATTGGCGAGATTTTCTGCTGTATTCAAAAATTTCCAGCAAATAAATAAATACCCACTGAGGGCGTTTTTAGCTAATAAGAAGAATGGACGCAAGACGCTTATCAGATTTATCAGAAGTACATTTACGATAAGTTGTGTCCTTACCATATACAATAACATGAGTTTATGTTGTATCTGAGTGATACCTACATATTAACTCTAGGCATTGATATCATTTTAATAATCATTGACTTTGTGATAAATTTTTCAACAGCCTGTGGAACTTTGTGGTAAAAAAAATATTTTACACAAAATAAAAACAGTCTTTAAAAACACTGAAACAAGAATAGGTACAGACAACATCACACTTCTATATTGAAGTCGGTGCCAGACGATGATCTCCTAGAAAGTCTTAAAATTTGAGACCGACTTCAGTATAGAAGTGTTATGTTGTCCTACCTATTCTTATATTATATTTAACTTTTCTGTGTTTTTGAAGTCGATTTTTATTTTATTATTATCTTTTTCATACCTTCACCTTCGCTCGTATTAAATTCATACAAAAAAATATTTTACAAAAAATAAAAACCGACTTCAAAAACACTGAAAAGTTAAAAATAATATAAGCATAGGTACGGACAACATCACATTTCTATATTGAAGTCAGAGCCAAACGATGATCTCCTAGAAAGTCTTAAAAATTTTACCTGAATTTGATTTTGAATTTAATACTAGAGCTCACCTTCGGTGAGCTGTTATTAAATTCGGGTTCAAGGTCAGTTCAGGACAAGTCCAAAAGTTAAGGATCTTTTCATCATCAGCTCGGTCCATGACTACCAGACGCAAATAGCTTCAGAAAAAACATAAAACACGTTGGACGTAGGTACCTATAAAATTTAAGGGTTTCCCTCGATTTTCATAGGATCCCATCATGAGATCCTGACTTTGGTGACCTTGGAACCACCCTTGGAGTATACTCTATCGAATACAAAAAGAATTTTGAAAATCGGTCCACAATTATTGGCGGCATAATCGCGTAACATACACAAAAAAACAACACATAGACTTGATACGACGTGTCAATATGTGCCTGTTGTATTTAAAAAACCTTTAACTCCTCAAAGTTAAGAATCCTTCCATCATCAGCTCGATTCATGACTACCAGTCGTAAATGGCTGAATAGCTTCGGAAGAAACATGAAACACTTTGGACGTACCTATTTAAGGGATTCCCTTGGTTTTCCTGGGATTCCATCATCAGATCCTGACTTTGGTAACAATGGGAGTATACCCAGGAGTATACCCTATCGAATACAAAAAAAAGGGAAATCGGTCCACGATTGGCGGAGTAATCGCGTAACATACACACAAAAAAAAACTTACCCATCGAATTGATAACCACCTCCTTTTTTGAAGTCTGTTAAAAACATGAAAAGTAGCTATAAAATTTAAGGGTTTCCCTCGATTGTCATTGGATCCCATCATCAGATCCTGATTTTAGTGACCTTGGAACTACTCCAGGAGTATACTCTATCGAATACGAAAAGAATTTTGAAAATCGGTCCACAATTGGCGGAGTAATTGCGTAACATACACACAAAACACGTTGGACATACCTATAAAATTGAAGGGATTCCCTCTATTTTTGTGGGATCCCATCATCAAATCCTGACTTTGGTGATCCTGGGACTACCCCAGAAGTAATCTCTATCGAATACAAGAAGAATTTTAAAAATTGGTCTACAATTGGCGGCGTAATCGCGAAACATTTACACACAAAAAAAACATACGCATCGAATTGAGAAACTCTTCCTTTTTTGAAATCGGTTAAAAACATTCAACATCAAACATTATACATTCCCCCATAAAAAGAACCTCTTCCTTTGAAGCCTGAACGTTGAAATATGGGAATATTTCTGTGTCACACTGGTGTGACAGAGAGTAAGCACCCGTAAAAACATAGGTACATGTAGTGACATTCAAAACATATAAGAAATCTGGTAACCGTAGCTAAACGCTAATACTTTAACGACTCTTGAAGTCGGTGCGAAATATTTAAGTTCGGACAATATTGTTGAGCCATTTAAAGTAGAATGAAGGTGGCGGAGCACCGGGACCGGGAAGCTTACGTGCCGTATCTGTATCGTGGCTAAATTAACTGGCAGCAACCTCTGCTACCCTCCGAGGTATAATAAGCATCTAACAGCTTCGGTACTGTAAACTCTATTATTTTCGGAGCTCAACGCGGCGAGCTTTCGCCTTGTGTCGGACTAATTTCTAAGCGCACATGCAAGTGTGATAACACAATATGATTACTTTGACTGTTTTACAGCCGTAATAGGTATCACGTTACTTTTTTTGTAATTTAACAATTAGATCACTATATTTTATCAATTTTAGGATAAAGCATAATGAACCGACATTTTAATGATTTATAGCTTGCCAATATTGTTACCATCACAGCTCATATACGTCCCCGGTGAGGGACTCTAGCCTACCCAATGCTAGGGTATTTAGGCCTTAGTCAACCACGATAGTCCAGTGCAGATTGGTCGACTTCACAGTCATACATCTTTGTCTTTCTTCGCAGATGTATGCAAGTTGCTTCACGATGTTTTTCTTCACCATAGGAACTTCAGACAAATGTACATTTGAAATTCTAATAAGAAAAACACATTTGTAGCTGGCAGTATCGAACCCCGGACCTCCCGATAAGAAGGCCAGTGCGAACTCCACAGCGCCACCGACGCTCACAAGTAGATCCCTCTATCGTATATATTGCATAACACTTCGGGTGAATAAAATGGAACTAAAAATTTTTGATTTTAGAGAGTGGCGTTTAAACTTTACAAATGTTTTAATGCGTACCGCAAATTATAGATGATTTATTGAGGGTTAGACTTTACTAATTAAAGGAAAATTTATCTTAGTATCGAAACACATAAAAATAATTTAAAACTTTTATTGAAAAAAAATTAATCATCCAAAGGGGGTTTCAGACATCAGTCGGTATTCATGAGAAAAATCAACTTATGTCATTAAAAACAACGTCTCATCACTAAATAAATCTTTATTCTTAAAAAATTATCAACAATTATTGCAATCCAACACTAAATTTTTCGGTATCTAAGAGAATCGACCATGAATCGAACGTGTGTTCACTCTGTTGTCATCGACTTAACTGAGATGAGATAAGTCTGATTTACGCTAAACTGTTTTGTCTCAAATGCATAATGACGCTGTCTCTTTCTAACGAATGTTGGTGCGAAATCGGCGTTTCGTCTCTGTTCACGATAAAATATCAAAGATTTATGATCTTTTGGTATACTTAGTTCATTGACAGAATTTGGAGTTACGTCGATATTCTCGCAAACCAGCGGTTTGTTTACAAAGGCCAGTCGATTAGTATCAGAATCTCGGTATGAGTTTAGATTATCTGCTTTATCTTGGATTCCGTCCTTATATAATAATTGTAATATTTTATTCATCTCTCGTTTGGATAAATATTAAGAAGTGATAAGTTAGATCAGAAGAGGAGTAAAGATTGTTGCAAGATAAATCAATTAAATCAAATCAAAAGTACTTTATTTCATAGGCCCTTGCGGGCACTTAAAATCGTCAATTTTACACATTTTACAAAATTATTAAAACATAAAAAATATTCGACTAAAATCAAGCTAACCCGTGCGCTAGTGGCAAGTACATCCGCGGAGTTGATGCCGCGCATGTAATCGCCAAGAGCGACCCGATTCCGAATGTAGGGGCTAACATGAGAAGAATCGGGCAAGAAACTCATGTGCCAAAACTCTTTTAAAATCGCCAAATGTCTTACAAATTGTGAATATTACAAACTATTCAGAGAACGAGCAATTCATTTCTTTTACCGCCACGCTGCCTTATCATTCAAAAAATCTTTAACACTGTAATAAGCCTTTTTGCTTAACTGAGCTTTAATTAAAATTTTAAATTTATTTCTGACAAGTCATGCATGTTACATGGCAGCGTGTTGTACATTCGTATACAGTGACCTGCAAAAGAGTTGCTTATTTTATGGAGCCTATATGTGGGCATTGCTAGCTTGTCTTTATTTCTTAAATTTAAATTATGATACTCACTATTTTTACTGAATTTGATATCTTTATTCTTGTGTGCATACAGTAAGTTTTCATAAATATATTGTGAATGTACAGTCATAATATCAAGTTCTTTGAATTTTTCTCTTAAAGACTCTCGGGAGCCCATCCCATAGATCGCCCGAACAGCCCTCTTCTGCAGTACAAAAATGCAGCCAATATCGGCGGCATTTCCCCACAGTAGTATCCCGTATGACATAATACTGTGAAAGTAGCTAAAATAGACTAACCGCGCAGTTTTCACATCTGTTATTTGACGAATCATTTTTACGGCGTATGCTGCAGAACTTAGTCTGTTCGATAGGCATTCAATATGAGGACCCCATTGTAACTTAGAATCTAAAGTTATACCCAGAAATACAGTTTGATTGGCCAGCTCTATTTCCTCATCCCTAACCTTGACTTTGGCTTTAACTAATCGAACATTTGGCATAGTGAATCTAATGCATTTTGTTTTACTTTCATTTAACAACAAATTATTGGCGCCGAACCAGTGAACGACCTTGGAGAGTGCAATGTTTACTTCGTCAATATTAATTTGTCCACGTTTAACTTTAAATACTAAAGACGTGTCATCTGCAAACAAGACTATCTCATGGTCGTGTCTTACAAGGTGAGGGAGGTCATTAATATATACCAGACATAGAAATGGACCTAATATTGAGCCCTGCGCCACCCCCATTTTTACAAATGATCCAGGTGACTGCTCTCCATTGATGACCACCTTTTGAATCCTGTCACTTAGGTAAGAAGTGAGAAAATCCAAAGCGGTACCACGGATACCGTAATAGTGTAATTTCCTGATTAACGTCTGATGTTGGACACAGTCAAAAGCCTTCGATAAGTCACAAAAAACACCATAGGCATCCTGCGACTCCTCCCAGGCCTCATAAATGCACTCTAACAATTTTATTCCAGCATCAGTCGTGGACCGTCTGCGGGTAAAACCAAATTGTTTGATATGCAGTAAGTTATTATTACTAAAATGTTTCTGTAATTGCTTAAGCGCGGTTTTTTCAAAAATTTTACTGAATGTTGATAGTACAGATATTGGACGAAAGTTAGAGGAATCTGAAGTACTACCAGATTTAAACAATGGAGTTATTTTGCTAAGTTTCATCAAATCAGGAAACACACCACTATCAATACAGTTGTTGAAAATTAAAGCTAAATGTGTAGCAACTATTTCAATAACATTCTTTACCATATATACAGATATTCCCCAGAGATCGCCAGTTTTTTTAATGTTCAACGATTTGAAAGTGTCTATGATGTCACGTTTACTAATATGGTTAAATTTAAATACAGTATTACAATAAGGAACATTTTCTTTCAACAAGGATTCTGCAATGGGGGTGGAAGAGCCTAAAGTGCTTGTCAAATCTACAGGAATTCGAGTAAAAAATTTCTCAAATTCATTAGCAACATCCGAGTCTGAGCTAATAAATTTACCATCAATTTTAAGTTTATAATTATTTGCTGAAGCTTTTGTTTGGCCAGTCTCTGCATTGATAATTTTCCAAGTAGATTTGACTTTGTTTGTACTGTTATAAATTTGAGCACTAATATATTTAATTTTCGCAGTTTGACAAACCTGCTTAAAAATTTTTGAGTATGACTTAACATAATTTTGAAAAGATTCATTTCTATTAAACTGTCTTTCTGAGTACAGCTCATACAATTTTTGCCTACTTTTGTGTATTCCTGCAGTGGCTCATTCGCTAAACACTGGACTAACAGTAACAGTGATCTCTTTGGTTTTGAAAATTTTGTTAAATTGGTTGCAAAATGTCTCAAAAAATAAATTATACATATCATTTGGTGACATATCCGGTGATAAAAAAGGAAGTTTACAACATAATTCAATTCCAATACGTTTCAATCTGTCAGCAGTTGCTGGTCGACATATAATTTTACGTTTATTGACTTGTTCTGTGTCAATTTTGAAGCAAGCTAATTGCCCGCAATGGTCTGAATCTAAGTTTGTAATAATTTTCTTACTTACAGGTACTAGATTACTATATATATTGTCTAAACAGGTTGATGTTGTGTTACAGAATCTAGTAGGCTCCATAAATAAGTTGGAAAGATTGTGTGATTTAAATAAATTTAAGATTTTATAGGTTTCAGTGTTCTTTTTAAGAAGTTCAATATTAAAATCTCCACACACAATGAAGTATTTTTTAAATCTACCCAATTTGTTCAAGGCTTCATCCATGATTTCCTCAAACCTATCATAGGCTGAGGAACCAGGTTTGTATACACATACCACAATGAATTGCTCAAGTTCTATACATGATAGTTCTATTATGCATTCTACAGAGAGAGACACAATATCTTTCCGTTCTTTAAATTTTAAGCTTTTGTTTAACAGAATCAGTGACCCCCCATGTACTGTGTTAACTCTGCAGAATGAACTACCAACCTGGTGATTATTGAAACTAAACATGAGTTCACATCCCTTAAGCCAATGTTCTGTAATACACAAAATGTCAATTTGTTTTGAATTCATGAATAATTCCATCTCTAATTGTTTGCCCTTTGATAGTCCATTACTATTTTGATGCACCAGGATAATATTTGTCATTTTATTTAAATTACATTTATTTTGAGGGCATTTTTGAACACATTTTTTTTTATTTGACTCTAATGATAATGTTATAAGAGGCATATTAAAATCATTATTTATGTATTTATATTTGCAAGAGGATACCTCTTTTGTCTCTATATCTAATTTAAATAGCTTGGAACAGATTCCACTGTCATACTATTATTTAAATTATACTGTTCAATAGAGTCAGTTTGTTTAGCCAAGTTCTTGGCTGAAGTTAATAAAAAATATGATAGTGAATTTGCTATCTGTCCTTTATAATATTGAGGCAGGTAATATCTACCTTTAGTCAAAGTATATACATTTTTACTAACAATACTGTTAGAGTCAATTACAAGGAATTTATTATTATACTGACTGAATAAATTCAGAGTCATATTTAAATTAAATCTATAATTATTTTCCGCATCTGGCAAATTTTTTATGTAGGGGAATGTAAACATTACAATTTTTTTAATCTCTAATTGTTTTAATTTTTCAAAGTAATAGGTTAACTTTTTTTTGTTGACATTACCCCTATTTCCAATAAATATAATTAATTCATCATCCTTACTAAATGTGTAGTTAAATATTTTGTACATAATTTCATGTAAATTAGCACAAGGAAAACAATTATTTATAATCGACTGCTCCGGTGAATTTATCTTTGAGCGCAAATTTGAGCCCATGTCTCTCATTCATAAGAAAGTATACGTACAAACTAAATTTACTAACAGGTTAAGTTTAGCTGTGAAATTCACAATAGATCTTTTAGGTCGAGGTGAAAAGGCCTACAAGGCGAAAGCCCGTACCAATAATAATAATATGTTTAGCTGTAGATAAACCAAGAAGTGGCGGGAGCGGGGGACATCGAACGATGGCAATACGGCACGAAAATATTTTTCAGTCTCAGCTGCCCCTCTAGACAAATGCCACACGCTAACTTTTCCGCAGTCGTTCCGCAGAAAAATTGTATGGAAATGGCATTAGCTTGTGACAACCTCACACTATCGCACTATTTTTTCCGCAGCTAATGTCAACTCCATACATTTTTTCTGTGGAACGACTGCGGAAAAGTTAGCGTGCTGGCATTTGTCTAGGCCCCCTGAAACGACTGCATACGATTTATATTAATTTTTGAATGTTCTTCTGATGCTTGTATATCATTAATTTTGTAAATGTATTATGTAACTACAAATTAATTCAATCCCTAGGGAAGGAAAGCAATTAAATACTATATTCAATCGCTGCTTTTTAGAGGATTTAAATGACTTACTTTATGTTGAGTTTAAATGACACAGAATATGTCATTTCGGAGCAGGTGGTGTGAAATCTACTATTTTACCTTTGTCTTTTCCTTTTCTAACATGATCATAGCGAAATAACAACATTAATGGCAGCCCTACTACACCGTAATTAGTAAAATATAATGTCCTCTAAATAAATGTAATAATATTATCACCAATAGCGTCCCAAAGGAAAGATAGAAAGAGCCGAGAGTTGTTCAAGCGACTAACGTAATTTGATCGAATACCACGCACGATGTACATTGTACAGTGGATATCAAATGAGTGAGTACACTTGATTTTATTGAATCCGTCTCTTATTACTAAGGAAATAAGATTGTGGTGATGGTGAGCATCCAAAGATTATGACAGTGCAAAGCAAATATATATATATATTTACTTTTATACAGAAACTTCTGAGCAATTTCCATCGCTTTATGTGCCTACATAACAAAAAAAAGATTTGCTGATGAAGTCAAAAAGGATTAGAGTCAATTATTATTATGACCTCCGTTACACTTAATGTCCATATAATCATTACGTAGTTCACACCTCACACTGGAAATGTGTTCAATTTTAAAACTGATTATAAATTTAGCTTTAATTAAGTGAAGTGCAGTGTCCCAACCAAACCATGCCTAGGGGAAATCAACCGGGGCGACATGCGCGCTGCGGAGTCTAAACAATCTCATTTCAGCTTATTCTGCATAATACTGGCAAATTTTAAGTTCATTTTCAAAGCTATCATTTGCCAATATTAAACTTGTTTTGCCCATGTTACGGTTCAGTTGTGCGATCAACGGGACTAAGGAAAAAAATATCAATGGTACAGTTGACCGGACCAGAAAAAAATGTTTTTTCTCAAACATACCCGGAGCCTCGGAAATGCAGGCATTAAGTAAGTATTGTAGTAAAAAGAAGACACGAAGTTTGTAATTCTTGGCTCATGCATTACTTTACCGGCCTAGGCCGGGAAAGTAAGTATGAAAATTCATTTCTGACCGCTGCTCAAATTTAATCATCTATCACTTGAATTATGTAACTTGTCATACAGCCAATTGCTACAACATTATAAAAAATGCACTCTACGAGCATATACAGGGCTATTTTTTATCACCCCGGAAAATTTAAGGGACGCTTCAGGTCACATTATTGTATAAAAAAAAGGAAATAAAAAATGTTTAAAGATATAAAATCTAAAAATACTGCTCACAACTAGTGCAGTATTTTTTGGATATTTTAGAAAAATTATATAAATTAAGTAGGTGAGTTATTTTTTTATTTATATTTAAATCATTCTACGACCATGTCGTGAAGCGTTCCTTAAATTTTCTTGGGTGATATAAAAGTAATCCTGTATATAATATGAATATGACAACAATTTTATTAAAATGTTGGTATAAAATCACACGAAAATATGCTTTCTTTTCGTTGCGAGAGAAAAAAGCCATAATCTATCTACAGTATTACATTTTTTGCGTAAAATATGACTGGGCTGTATGGGTTTTATTTGGCTGGACTGGTCTGTAAGGATGGGCATGCTCAGAGCAGTAGAGGGAGGCTGATCGAGTTGGAAATCCCAAACCATGAGGAAACTACATGCTTGCCTCATGGTAATTCCTGTAATGTCAATGCCAGGTGATGCCATGCATGACACTTTGAAGTTCAAGAAGAACTACAAAGTTACGATTCCTAACAGGGAAGAATGGGATAAGCAAATCCCTGAGCTCTTTAGGAAAGCCAACCAGATTTGGTACACTGACGGCTCCAGAAAAGAGGACCGCTCAGGTGCAGGTGTCTACGGAGGTAGTACGAAATCCAGGAGGACCACGAGCCTGGGTGCACATGCCACAGTTTTTCAGGCAGAAATGTATGCCATCATCAACTGCGTTCACGCAAACCGGTCGAGTGAGGGTAAAAATTAACATTCTTATCCTGTCGGACAGTCAGGCTGCCTTAAAGGCCGAGTTCAAGTCCATCGCCTTAGAGTGTTCGAAGGTCTTGAATGATTTGGCGACCAGGAACTTGGTTATGATTGGCTGGGTTCCAGGTCACTCCAACATCCGAGGCAATGAAATTGCGAACGACGAACTAGCGAGGGCTGACTCCGAAAACGTTCTTATAGGACCAGAACCAGCATGTGGCATTTCGAGGGTGACAAAAAAGAGAAAAAAAGAGATACTTAGGGATTGGGTACAGAAACAAGCCCGACTCCAGTGGGCTCAGAGTCCAGGACTTGCACTATAAAATGCTCATTAGGGAATTTTCACCCAGGGTCGCAAAGCGAAACCTCCAATTAAGCAGAGGCCGACTAAAGGTTGTCACTAGAGCCTTGACTGGCCACTGTAAACTCAACAAACATCTGCACAGAATGGGATTAGCAAATGCCCCCACGTGTAGATTCTGTAGTGAGGATGACGAGACACTATTTGACATCCTCTGTGAATGCTATGCTCTCATCCACACAAGGAGCCGAGCTCTAGGCAGACCTAGTTTGCCACCTTATGAGGTAAAGGCTCTGTCTCCAAAAAAGGTCATCGGCTATTTTAACGCTACAGGCCTATTTGGAGACCTTTGAAAGAGGGGTCAGCCACAATAGATCTGTACAGGTCGCAATGGTTTGCTGAGGGTCGCTACTTGTCGCCCACAGCTACCCCCAAATACAGATAGATAGATAGATGGGCTTTATTTCCTTTGCACTAATTGAAAATTAAAAAAATATTAGTATAACTAAATGCTAGGCTACTATAATTAATTGCTTTATTCGTTCCTTTATTCATATTATAGGTAGTCATTTGTTTGCAGTATTACATTTGGCATTATTTCCTTACAATTATGGAGAAAAGCATTATACAAACCTCGGCGGGAATGGGATTGCCGAACTCGTAATTATTGTCAAAGCTCTACTCGTCCAGCGATCCCTAACTTCCCGGCCTCTGCAGTAATTTACTATTCCCGGAGTTTAAATTCCCGGAGTTCACTTTACTCTAGTTCAGACTTCTGTGTATTAGACATATTTTGATTATTTACCTACTACATTTTGATAACTCTTTAATATTGTGAAAACTCATTTTCTATGTTTTTCGAATTCAACCTTTGAAAATCAACCAAAAAATTCAGTTATTCGCATCAGCTCTAATGGAAAACAATCAATTATTTTCCATAAGCTGATGTGAATAAGGGACAAAATATTTGTATGGTTTTAGACAACAGAATAGCGATACGTCAATACGAGTACTCTACCTATTTTCCACCACAAGGATACATTTGATTTGTCGTATTTTTTGGTTTATTTTAGAAAAGCTAGCCTTTATAAAACACGACTACAATTCGATCTTTCGCCGTTATACAATAAAATAGTTTTTTTTAATTCAGTGAAAAGAATATACAAGTATGCGGAGCTACGCGTACATATGGTGCGTTGTATGCTCACATACTACCCAATTTTTTTTTGTTCCATTAATGAACCCTTTATCATATCACGTGAAATTAAAATGAATAGATTTATAAAAGGGACCAAATTTATAGAGTAGGTATGTAGTTACGTCCAAAGTAAAAAAAATCATTTGTCGAAATTCATTATTTCTTTGCTCCATTAAAAACAAACTAAAAAAGTATTATTTTTACAATATTATTATTTCCCATACATGATTTTGTTTTTATAAAAAACTATATTATAAGTATAGAAATGCTTATAAATCGAAATACACTACATACGTGTGATATATTGCTAAGGTGTCCAATGTATCCTGTCAGATCAACATTTGCGCCGCATATACTATCGTAGTGACGCTAGCTTTCTACTGCAATAATAAGAAACCAAAATTCCAAATCTATTGTCTGTTAAGCCTTTAAAGCACAAAGGCGGAAATAGAATGGTGGGTAAAGATACAATATTAAACGATCCAACCGAGCGATATTTCATTAAACCATTTGGTGTATTCGAAGCCGACCATTCATCGTAATTTGCTACCGAACTCAAACCATCCATTTGTTATTACAAAAACGACTTCTCAGAAACGTTACTAATTGCGAAAACAAAAGTGTAAATTCGAGATCAGAGCTGCTTTCTCTAGGAGAGGAATCAGAAAGGGCGGAATATTTAGAAATGCTATTAATTTATTGAAATAATACCATTTGGCATCTGACGATTACAGTGAAAGGGGATAGAAGAGTAGGTAGTTTGTTTTCTTTGTATTATCCTTACTTAAGGTAACAAATAATAAAATTCAGAAGGCGTGAGTAATAATATTTTTTGCTTTTGTCGGATACCAGAGAATGAATTCGCAGAGAATACATAGAGACATGGCAGAATATATCGAAATATCGCCAGTCATGCTTTAGGTAATTTTTGTCTGTTGTCAGAAATTTTAAAAAACTTCTGACAACACATAAAACTTATTAAGGCGCATAGTACGGTCAATCATAAAAAATCACTGCGAAAAAAACCGGTTCTTTTCATAAATATTGAATGAAAAAATCTTTTAAAAAGATATGTTATTATTCAACGCATTCTTTAGAGGATGGTTTTTTTAATTTTTTGATAAATTAATTAAAACTTGGTTAAAATGTGACCCAAACATGCCTCGATTTTAAAACTTAAAACCTAATAAGATAATAAAAAATATGAATAGCTCAAAAGCACCGGGCATAGATATGATCCGAGCTATGGATATTAAATATTTAAGTAAAAACATCAACGATATTATTGCCAAATTGATTAACTCCAGTATCGCCACTGGTAAGTATCCTGAAGATCTAAAAACTGGTATTGTAAGACCCATATATAAAAAAGATTCCCATCAGGATTACTGTAATTATCGTCCTATTACAATACTTCCAACTCTTGACAAAATTATAGAAAAATATATATGTAAACAAATATATACATTTTTTGAAGAAAATAAGATCATCACCGATAAACAATACGGCTTTCAGCCTAACAGAAACACATCGCAATTACTATCAACTTTTACTAATAATATTAACAGGCATCTTGACAATAAAAAACATGTTCTAGTTATCTTCATAGATTTTACCAAAGCATTTGACACGCTTAGGCATGATGTGCTAATAGAAAGCCTCTCTGACTGTGGAATCAGGGGCCCTCTGCTGGAGTGGTGCAAAGACTATCTTTCTAATAGATCTTATTATGTCAAGGTCGGTAATAGTATTAGTGACAAGGTAAACGTCTCTGTAGGTACAGCACAGGGATCGGTACTCGGACCACTGCACTATCTTACGTACGTAAATAACTTAACAAATATTATTAAGTTAACGGAAATATTCCTCTTTGCCGATGATACATGCCTTATGGCTGCCGATAACGATTTTTGCAATGCTTTGGAAAGTCTACAAAACGACTATACTATCTTGAGTAAATGGGCCCATGATGTTGGTCTGGTCCTTAACACAACTAAAACAAAAGTAATGTATATCAGCTCTAGTCAAAACAGGCAACAAAAACTGCCTTACCTTATAGTTCATAATCATGCTTGTCTTCATAAGTCGAAATTAACATCAACTTGCAACTGCCCAACTATAGAGCAAGTAGACACATACACTTACTTAGGTGTCACTATAGATAGTCGTTTGAACTGGAAGGCTCACATAGACAAGGTTTGTGATAAACTTCGAGCATTACTGGCAAAGTTTACATTACTAAAAAACAAAGTTCCTTATTCAATTCGACTACTATTATACAAGTCATTGGGAGAATCCGTAATATCATACGGACTGAGCAGTTATGGCCGCACTTTTAAATCCCATATAGACCAAATATATAACCTCCAACTAAGGTTGCTGAAAACAACAGTGCCATATAAAGTTAAACAAAACAATAAAAACAATTATCATAATCTTTTTTCTTATTGTAATATTATGCCCATACAAGATAAAATAAAATACACATTACTTAAGGAAGAATACTTTAATACTAACCTTCAATTTCCAATAAGTCACTAAATATACACGCAACGTGGCGCAAAAACGTCTGAAACTACCATTGTTTAAAAATCTCTATGGCAAACGGACACTTGAGTACATGATACCTAATTTATTAAATGAACTGCCGCAAAAACTAAAAAAATCTTAAATATAAATTAAAAAGATTCTATATTAGCAATCTTTTAACAAAATAAACCAAAATCATAAACATCAAGAATTAATAAATGTGGAGACAATTTTTTTTTTTTTTTACATATAAATAAATCACCACAGCCTGTATAAGAAAACTCAATGTGCGCTTACCTCCCAAATTTTTATTGTCCCCGATGTACGTAGTGTTTGACAGTGTTATCAAAAATTTGAACACACTTGTGAGTAACCCATGAAATGGAGGTGGTGGTAATATATTATATAGATACATTTTTTTTGTTATTGTTCTTGTTTCTATCTTTCGGATAATTTTCGTTATACACGATTATTAGCCGAAGGATATATTTTCTATTGATATTTCGTTTTGTTTTTGGACTATCGTAGACAAAAAATGTCTGAAGTTTGTTAGTTCGTCCATAAATAATTAAACCGGTAGGTAGGATAACCGTTCAATGTTTAGATGACGAGTCATATTGATTGGATGCGCGCTAAAACTATATATATGGTTTATGTGCATCTTTTAACTTTACTTGCAAAATTGTATTTAACATGTACTTTTATAAATAAATAAATAAATAAAATCGCGTCGTAAATATTAGGTTAAATCATATACTTTCGATTTCAATAAATAAAGTGAACAATATTCTAGGGGATGGTCTTTTTAGATTTTTCTTATTCGCCTTAATTAATTTTTAATTGAAATAATTCATCTTACGCGCAAAGGTTTGCTTAAATATTCCCCTCACTCTCACTCACTCACTCCTATGTAATCAGTGCGGGACGATCGACGCAAGGTCATTGGGACCACTATGCGCCTTAAAGCTCTACTCGTATATATCTGGTGGAGATAAGCCATACCTTTTGTACATATGAGTATTAATTTTGGGTTGAGTCCTGTCAGTGTTACCATGTAAAATAAATTAAAAATGTATAAAATAAATGTAAAAATTGACTGCAATATAAACTTCACACTCTTGTTTTAAACCTGATATACGGAATATGAAGTGGGTCGCGATTTTTCGCGAAACAGTGGATGAAATGAATATGTTTACATGTCTGTACTTGCGAAATGGATATTTAAATGATAAATAAATTTAATGATTATTCTACCTACATCGGAACATTTTGTTCCATGTTAAAAATATTACACCAATGACAACAGTTTCATAAACTACAATTGACACCTCTCCCCCAAAGCAATTGTGCTAAAAGCATCGGGAACCTGATACACCAGCCAGCAGACACTTTCAGTTTTTGACTTACTTATTCGCCTAACTTTCAGAGTATGCTATTTTTTAAAAAGCTTTTGCCGTGTTTTTCATTATTGTTTTTTTTTAGCAAATTTATACTTTCTCTCTTTCTGACGAAAAATATACCTATTTTCTGACTGCACCAATAATGTAGATACCTACTGATATGTTTTAGTATCTATACGATATCGAATTACAAAATTTCAAACAACAAATTAAAGCAGCAGAAAAGAAAGTTTTGTAAAGATTTCTCATCAATTACTCCGGTTCGGCAATGTTTCTACGATGGAGTTTTCTTGAGAGTATTGTTGGATGAAATACGGTCCAAACTTTCCTTCATTACATCCCAAACGTTGTTAAAAGTATGAGCTTATTGAGAAATAGTTCGTGTTTTGGGATCACAAACGTACTATAGATATATTATGAAATAGTTTTGATTCTGCGTTGGCTATCAAATTTTATCTTTGTTTACTGATTTTAAGTTGTACTGAATACAAAATATTTCATGTTATTAAAATCTAAAACTAGTCAAGCTCCAACGCTTCTCAGTATTTTCAACGTAAAGTTTTACTACATATTTTATTTCTGTTACTCGATACAACAATCAAACACGCAATGTCGTATGCATCTGGATTAACTGATCATTTTTTTTTTTTGGTAAAAATTGTGAAAACTCATAACCGAAATTCAAAAATTTGTCACTCATCAGGAAAACAAGATACAGTCCGATATACGGATCACTAAATCCATACATGTTTGGACTGAGTGATCCGTAAAATTTATAAAAACAGCATATAAATTAAATCGAATAGTGTAAGTATACAGGGTATAAGTGACGGTGTCTCATTTCTTTTAACAGTGAGTTCAGACCATGACCCTAATTTGAAAATCACTGAAATTATGTGATACTCATAATGTAAATACACGAAATAAACATAATCTTGTTGGTCACACTCACACTACTCGTCTGCATAGAATAAGCAATACTTTTATAGGGCATTGTACACGCTTTTATAACAGGCTTCCAGCCGATATTAGACAATTACCCCTTAACAAATTTAAAACTACTATAAAAACAAAGCTGTGTAAAAAGGTTTACTATAGAATAAATGATTATATCAATGATACTAAAGTCTTGGGAATGAATTGCACAGTTAAAATACATGCACATCTACTTAGGTATAACACAATAATCTGTGTGTGTGTGTATTTATTAATTTTATACCAACATAATTGTAATATTTGTAAATAAGGACACATAATTTGTAAATGTACATTTGTGGTATCTGTGTATGGTAATGACGATAATATGCATTGTTAAGTTGTAAAATTTTAAAATATATTTTAAGCATACTTCTGATAAAGCTGATAAGTTTCTTGCGCCCATTCTTCTTATCAGCTAAAAAAACATATTGAATGGGTGGTAAATAATAAATATTGACGATTCAAAAGATCTTTTGTAAAGCCATATTTGAATAAATATTATTTTGATTTTGATTTTTAATTGTATAACATTTCCATCATATTGCACGCGGAATCAGCTGTTTGGATCATCGAACGTCAACCTACCGGGTGTGAGCGGAACACAAATGATGCCGGCGCGCCAAACATTGCGTAGCATGAATAAAAATGAAAACTCCTTTTTTTCGCTTTAAATGCTTTTCCAGGAAAAATAAACATCTGTAAACAAATATTAACATTGGTTTGAACTCACTGTTAAAATAAAAGGGACACCGTCACTTATACCCGGTATAGGGTAGCACACGAATGCCCTAAAAAGTTTTCGCTTATAGATCAATAAATAACTGTAAATCTTAGGTAAAAAAATAAAATGTGCTTGATAAACTAAAAATAACAATGTTTTTTCGTCCGAAGTTTCATTATAAATTCTTAACAACGGCGTGGAATGCAGGGCCTTTGAAAATGTTTGCGGTTCGGTCTTTGATGTAAGGCTAGCCTCGACAAGACTGTTCTATCTATTCATATAACTGATTTAAAAATTATTATAAAAGTAAGTTATTACCTCGACCCATCTTAGATATAATACATTCGGATATACCTACCTACTGATACATTGGAGTTCACCACATTTTAATCATCATCCCGTCATGATTAGGATTATCGATGTATTTTTTTATTAAAGTGTAACTTATATGTTTCGACTTGGTTTTATTTGTTCCTTTTTTCTGAGTAACCAAGCTAGAAAATTAACTGTCAGGAAAGAAACCAAATCGTATATGGAGAGACTACCCTATGAATCGGGAACACACTGCTGCAAATTAGAACACAAAAAGTATTATATTATATTGTCTAATAATCTCATTGTATATTGGATCCATTGAATATGCCAAATTACCAATAAATATTACACCACTCCAATATATCAAAGACCGACTACCAAATTATTCATAAGTGCGTTCATCCATTAAGAACGCAAAACCTAAAATGGAATAACAATAATTGCCCTGCCATTAATTTAAACGCAAAATCAGCGGTGACATTGAATTGACCCAAGGAATCCATTCGGGGTGCGGTGACAATGGAAGGGTCGGCTAATAGTATTGTTACAGATCCACCACTTTATTTAGCCCTTCTGAGGTCAACGCCCTTTGTGGCCTAATTAATGGCGGGCACATTCGGCTTAAATTATTTTACATCGTACATACGTAATGAGAAATTAATGTTTGCACTAAGTAGCTCCCTTTGACAATGGGTTCCTCATTTAAACAAAGCATCTACCTACTACGTTTTTTAGGGCTCCGAAGCTCAAAAGGAAAAACGGAAACCTTATAGGGTCACTTTGTTGCCTGTCCGTCCGTCTGACTGTCAAGACCCTCGGGAACTCGTGGAGGTATCGATTTGAAATTAAAACCATAATACTCAGGTCTATAGTCCCTTGAAGCTGTGAAAAAATCAAACGTCGCAATTAAAGTAAAAAAGATACGGCCGTTTATAAATGTAACCCACAAAAACATATATTTCGACACTCTCAAGGGAATCAAAAATTTATAGGGTACTTGCCTTTGACCTAGTACCATGAAATTTGGCAAGAAGCAAGGTCTTATAGCACATATTAAGGAAACAATCTAAAAACTGGAAACAATCTACTAGATGCAATACTTGAATATCTTCAGAAAAAACATGAAACACGTTGGACTTGCCTATGAATTTTAAGGGTTTCCCTCGTGGCGACGCGGAAATGAGATTATAAAATTAAGTGGACTGTATTTTTTAAGACAAAGACAAATAAAACTGCAATCACCAAAACTTTAAGGAAAAGAGTAAAGGAGCACGCTCTTACTTGTGATTTGTAATTTTCTTTCTTCTCTTCCTTCTTTCAGCAGCGAACAGGATTTGCGTCTTTTTTCACGTCACGAATAAGTTTTGTGATATATTTATTATGATAATTAAATTCGCGGACACTCTTGTGCGCGGGACTAATGCGGCGCGGATTAATTCACTTAGGTATTACAACTGTTAAGTAATTAGCGGGTATATCGTTCGTGATCTAGTTACGAACTATAACTGCGTGTTCTTCGTCTTCTACTTGAAGGCGCTGAGACGTGCGGGAGGGGGAACGATTGGTAGGTCTAATAGGAATCAGACAATTAGCGGTTGCAGTTAAAACTAACACACAAAAAAAACAATAGATGGCGCGTACACCTCGATTTACCTGAGATCGCATCATCAGATCATGACTTGGTGATAAAGCGACCACCTCCGGAGTGTACTCTTTCGATTACAAAAAGAATTTTAAAAATCGGTCCATAAATGGTGGAGTAATCGGTGAACATACATAAAAAATGATACAGTCGAACATAGAACCTCCTCCTTTTTCGAAGTCTGTGAAAATTTTTAAAATACTGCCACCAACAAACGGAGCAGAAAAATTTTGACTCATTAGTTACGAACCCCGAACAACTAGAATAGTTTAAATCAGAATAACGTGATATATTCAAGCCACAAGAACACATTGAGTTAGTCTAAGACTAAGATGTAGACACCAGAAACACACCAGACTAGGCAGAGGCGGATCATGAATTTGTAGGGCCCTGGGCTAATACTACTCGAGGGCCCATTAATCATTCAACTAATTATCATTTTGTCAAGAAATTGTTTTCTATATTGTTGTAGATAGTGTACGAAAAAAATGGAGAATTAAAAAATATTTATTTAATAAGAGTTCGTGTTTATGTGCAGTGTGTACAAATAAATTCTACGACATTTTTATAAATCAACCTTTCAAATAGACAAGCGACTGGGGAATTCCCTGTGGGTGATTTTGTAACTCATCGGCTATCGTATAGATTTGATAATTCTGTTTGATTGAAACCGATTTTTAATATGTTTAACAATTTGTATAATATCGTCGTCTGAGTAGTCTTGGTATATTTATTGAATAAATCAACCAATCCTTATAGCTAATGAACATAATTCCGCTTTTATTCATTAAGTCATCGTCTGAAAACGATTGCCGATCATTCGATGACTTACAAAATCACCACCCCTTTTTCGTTTGATAATTGTGCACACGGGTTGATCGATATGGGTTACCAGACTTATTTTTTTTTACATATTTTTTCCTTACACAAAAAACAAGTATTGTCTATTGTTGTTAATAAGGGCTGGGGGCCCTTTGTATCCACGGGGCCCTGGGTTGAAGCCCAAAAAGCCCTTAGGTGAATCCCAAACATGTTGACCTTAAGACCGCCCTTATGTCACTCGCGATAGCGACGACTTTCGTAATGCAAATGTAAAGCTTGAAATGCCGTTGACTATACATGAGATGATCCTTGGACTTGGTATGAGCCTTATTATAAAGAAAACTAACTGAAAATCTAATGATCTAGGGAATATTTAGGTATGTGGTTTTGTGAGTACTTTTTAGTGAATTCCTCTGTACATACATAATAGGTAATAATATGCGTAGGTGCTTCACAAAGTAATTAGAGATCGGGATAATGTTGCTTACCAGATCGTAATTGAGAGATGAACGCAAACATCTCTAATAATCAGGGATTCGGCTACCTATAACCAATTTGCTAATTGCCAATACGAACTAAGCCACAATAATAGCTCGAACTATTTAGCTGTAGTTTCAATTTATATTTTATAACATTAAATTTTGTTTCATCTGCTAATTGTAGTACCTATAGAATTAGTATTAATTAATGTGCTCGTACAAAGATTTATTTCGGCATTTGGTTTTTGCAGATTGTTGTTTTAGACAATACAATATTAAACATGATAGTTAATATTAGGTAAATTTATGTAAGGGCTAGTTAAAAAATTATATTTTAAGGTAGACAAACAATTTATCAAATAACTTTTTTAAGGTTAGCGTGAATGAAACTTTCTCGAATTTTTCGCTTGCTTGGGGGTAATTAAGGCACTCTTTGTGTCAACCAACCGTCAACCACGCCATTCGGGTGCGGTGCGGTTTAGGCGATTTGTTCCTGATTCGCCATATTCCTGATTGGTCATATTCCTTATTCGACACTTTCCTAACTGGTCATATTCCTAACTCGTCACGTTCCTGATTCGTCATATTGCTCACTCGTCATACCATGTACATTTGCCTGCACAAACTTATTATAGAAATCCTGGTAAATGATAAGAACCTCTTTAGATAATTAATAGATGAGTGAATGTAACTTGTCTATTATGAAGCTAATATCATTATCACTTTAGTATTTATATCGAGTCAATGATATTGTCATATAATTTTAATCGGAGAAGATGGCCTTGCAGATTTGTAATAATGGTGCGGACGAAGAAATGTATTTTATCGAAAGTGAAAGATGAAAAAAGTAACTGTTGCATTCTGGGTACAAATTCAGTATTTGGGGTCACGACCCGTCCACATCCATTGGACTTTCCCACGGGTGGGTAGTGTAATATACCCACTACGGAGTTATAACGAATTTGACAAATAATTTTGCTCATGTGCCAAGTCATACAAATGTATTTACATGGGACTTCGCCTTAAGTAAATTATTGGTGTGCGTTCCCCCAGCATGAAATTGTGTCCTAGACTAAATTGAGTTTTATGAATAATTAGAGCGTAATTTGCTGTAAATGTGCGCGAAATAAAAAAATTGTGCGCGTTTCCGTTTTGCGAAAAAATGAGAAAAACGTATCCTACTAAGGTAACGTTTTTCCAGCAGGAAGATTCTAAACGAATAATCCGAGAGATAAATAATTTATATGGGCGGCTAGCTTATATTTGTGCATAAATGTGCGCCAAAAATGAAATTTGTGCGTGTTCGGGTTTTACAGATATTTCGTTTCCTGCTGGGGTAACGTTTTGCTGAAACTTGTTTCTGCAAAACCATCGAATGTGCGCCCATTGAATAAAGATACACGAGTAGCTTTTAATTTGTGCCTATTTGTGACATAATTTGATTTTCAAAAATATTTACAGTTTAGGAGTAATCGCGTATTGAAGAAAACTTGAAAAAAAATTATAGCGCTTAAACGAGAAAACATAAAAGCTCACTGAAAACGGTATTTGATTGGTCTTATTGTTCCGATCAAAAATAAAAAGTTTCATGAATCTGGGAATACGCGTTTTTAAATAATATAACTTTAACTTTAATTGATTATAACCTCATTTCAAACTCATAATGCATGAAACTGATTAAAGCCAAGTTAAATGGGTATAAATCAAAAATTAGTGCATGTTCCAAAATATATATCATGAAATTTCAACTTCATATATTTAATAATAAAATAGATATAAACAAAAAACCAAAACATGGGCTAAGTTTATAGTTATCCGACTAAATCCGAATGACCGCTAAAAAGCGACGATTGATGACATACATATTGATGACATTCTATTCTTGACAGTATTAAACAAAAGTTGTTGACGGTACAGTCGCGTTTATAACGTAAATCCGCAATTACGTTTTTGAGTTTATTATAATTAATGTATTATTCATGGCTATAATATGTACAACGAGGTTGTAATATATAGTACAAAATAATCTGTCGTGCTTTTTTCATAAGATAAGCTATCCTAAATGCTTTTAATTTTAATTAATAAAATATTTTTAAGTGAGTATCTTAATAATAAAATTAAATAAATTTGGGCCCGGCAGATAAAGCTTTAGGATTGTAATAAATTAAAAGATTTTTATATTTTATTGGGCAGGGTAGACCCTTGTATTATATTTCATTACCATATTGTGGTAGAATACCCTTAAAATTCTTGCGGAATGGATTATGTAAAATGTTATTTAGGTAATACATCAGCCAATTATTTGAATAATGTATTCCGCTCTATCATGAGATTTTTAAGCTAGTTAAAGCTGTGTAAAATAATTTAACCTTTAATGGATTCTAAAATAAATTGTCAAAAAAATACCAACTCTATTCTATTCTATTTCTAAAAAAATACCAACTGACTATTAAGATATATTTATTTTTCATAAAACATTGGCACAGATGGCAGAGTACTGCTGCCATCTGTGGGATGGTTCAGCAAAATAACAACTGGCGGCTTTGAATTCAATAGAGCGGCATGAAAAGATTGTAGGCGACGAAAAACTTGTGGCCCAGCTGCAGACACTTAGCACCGTCGTAGAATTGCCCGCCTTTCGGTGTTCTACAGGTTACATTAGGTGAATGTGCGCAGGAATTACATAACCTGATCCCCCAGCTTCTTTCCACCATAGGAATTCCAGGCGCACGGCTGAATATCATCCGTATTTTGTGGCAGTGCCGACTGCAAGGACAAAGCGCTTTGCTTCTTCTTTCGTTGTGCGCACTGCGACCAAATGGAATAAATTGCCGGCGTCTGTAATTCGGCTGTTTCAAAATTATAATCTAGAATCCTTCAAATTTGGAGTGACCAGGCACTATCTAGGAGAACGTGCTACATCATAGACTACATTGGCGCTTACCATCAGGCGAGATAGTGGTCAAACGCTCTTTTCTTAGTATATAGGTAAAAAAAGGAGATCGTACTATCAACCATACCCCAACTAACGCCACTGATTGATTTAATTCAGAAAACAACTTTGCTGTTTCAGTTCTTATGTTTCATATAAATTGGTGGAAACATTGTTGGTTTCTGTACTATTTCTATAATTTAACAATTGTTATATGTCTAGTGGACTCGGCAGAAGTTTCCTGCCCAATTACAGCGCCACCTTCCCTTCCCTGGACTCACCTGGACCTATTGAAACACACACAATAAATTTCATTTATGAATCGTTCGAGCCATTTTAGAGATTTTGCGAGACTAACCAACGGCGATTAATTTTTATATAGAAGAAGAGAGAGAGAGAAGAATAATTATATCTATTTCTACTAAGAGGTTTATATAATTTTAATAATATCATATGCTATCCAAATGATCTATAAACACACATTAAATTATTAGGTTAAAGCAGAAGTGCTTATTTTTTCGACATTTTTTTAGTAAAAATTGTTTAATTTTGAAGTGGAGCTAGTTAGTATATATGTATGTAAAAATGTTGGCCTCTGACTAAAAATAAAAGGCCAAAATTAACTTTTCAAAACAGTTTTATAGCCGAGTGTACCCAGACGCAATTGTTTCGTGTGTAAAATTAAGAAGGTTATCAATATGTATGTAACCGTCGCTTTTTCGTTGTCATTCGAATTTAGTCGGATAACTATAAACTTAGCCCATGTTTCGGTTTTTTGTTTATATTTACTTTAATATTAAATATATGGTGCTGAAATTTTCATGACATACATTTTAGAACATGCACTAATTTTTTATTCATACCTATTTAACTTGGCTTTAATCAGTTTCATGCATTTTGAGTTTGAAATGACGTTATAACTTATTAAAGTTAAAGTTATATTATTTAAAAACGCGTATTCCCAGATTCATGAAAAAAAGACAAAATCAAATACCGTTTTCAGTGAGCTTTTATGTTTTCTCATTTAAGCGCTATAATTTTTTTTCGAGTTTTCTTCAATACGCGATTACTCCTAAACTGTAAACATTTTTGAAAATCAAATTATATCACAAATAGGCACAAATTAAAAGCTACTCATGTATCTTTATTCAATGGGTGCACATTCGATGGTTTTGCAGAAACAAGTTTTAGCAAAACGTTACCCCAGCAGGAAACGAAATATCTGTAAAATTTCATTTTTGGCGCACATTTATGCACAAATATAAGCTATCCGCTCATATAAATTATTTATCTCTCGGATTATTCGTTTAAAATCTTCCTGCTGGAAAAACGTTACCCCAGCAGGATTCGTTTTTCTCATTTTTTCCAAAACGGAAACGCGCACAAATGTTTTATTTCGCGCACATTTATAGCAAATTACGCTCTAATTATTCATGAAACTTAATTTAGCCTAGGACACAATTTCCTGCTGTGGGAACGCACACAAATTATTGTCTAGTAACCGTAGTACAAAGTATAACTACCTCGCACGTGTTCGCGATTTCATTTGACTGTACAATGACGAATTAGGAATATGACGAATCAGGAATATGCAGAGTTAAGAATATGACCAGGGGCCTTACTATGATCGCTTATAGCAAGGTTAAAACAATATTGAAACAGAGACACCGCTCTTGCTGCGTATAGCGCCATCCCGCTCTCAGTGCGGTTTTAATATTGTTTTGGGCGATCATGGTTGGGGGGCAGTTAGGAAAGTGTCGAATAAGGAATATGACCAATCAGGAATATGACGAATCAGGAACAAATCGTCTAGGCTTATCGGTTTTGAAGCATGGTGATAGTAGTAATGAGTAAATATACTTCTTTATCCACCCACACACATACACACGCACACGCACAAACTCACACATACTCCCACACCCACACACACTTATACATTTTTAAATAATTTCACACATCATGTATTTATAAGTGGTAACTAGGTACATTTCTTTTGTCATAAGGATAGATATAAAAATTTTACTTTCTTTGTCCTAAGGGGGTGGAGACCAGGAGATCCATAGCACGGGTTTACCTATTTGGACTCCTGTTCTTCCACGTTATACTGCACTGTTAACATATTTGTTTGAAACATTGTAATGTGGAAGGAAAATAAATATATTTATTTATTTATCTCTAAAGATGACAACTGTGTTTTAAGTATATACTCGTAAGTACCTAGTGGATAATTTATAAGCTGAGCATATTTAGGTTCTGGGGAGTATGAGCAGGTGTATGACAGTGTAATTCCTTGACTGACTATTGTTTTAAGTTATTTTAAACAAACCTGATTTGGGTTGGTTGTAGATATGACGTATAGCTTACTACTTACTTACCTACTAGTTTTTCTGTTCACATTTCAAGACTCAATGTTGTGTTTTGTGGTAGGTATTTGAGCAAAATAGTTTAAAAACTATGCTTGGGATTTAAAGATTCCATGTATCATAACATGGCGAGTATAAGTTTAAACACACCTCTTAGTGATCTTTCGATTCTATTAACTGTTCCTATCTTCTCGCCTATAACAGTGCTGATTTAGGGTGTTAAAACTTGCCCCATTATTATACTTTTGTATTAAAGTTTAAACATTCTTATGAGAGGGATGGAGGGATGTTAAAATTAGTCCTTTGTTATGAGCCTTGCAGAATTATCACTAACTTGACTAAGCAGTATTGTTTCATTGTACCTGTGGAGTTGCTAGCACAATGCTAAATGAGTTCTGAACATCTGAATGCATGTAGCAGAAGAGACTCACTGCGGGCAGAGTTCAGCTGGTATTCTATTCTGAATGGAGATTTTAATAGATAGATGACAGTGCAAAATTGGTTTTAATTTTTGTAAGCATTTTGGTATTAAAGCATCTGGAGGCAAAGCATACAAAAACATAAATCCAATCCAAACGTCATAGTGTCTATATTGAATGAGTAGTCCCTTCTGGAATCAAAAATGTCGTCATATTTGAGGCATGTCAAATTGACCAGTGATTATATGAAAAGCACATTTATTATTTTCTACTTAATATCTGTGTTAGTACCTATATGCGGGATTTGTTATCAGCCAATACATTTTCATTAGAATAAAATATGACCAATAAACATTAGGTTGTGGTGTGAGTACCAAATCCCAAATTTTTCAAGGGATCTGGTATAGGTAGTTTAGGTGTGGAAATAAGATATTTCCCATTTTATTTATGCATGCAATGGTAATAGGTAGTATTATCATTGCGGAGAAGTATGTCACACAATTTTATGACATAGGTAGCAAAATAAATAATTTGGTTTATAAGAGAAGCAGTAGCGCTTAAGAATGACCGATGAGGTGTTCTGAGCGAATTCCATAAGGCTCCTCATTGCAGTGCTCCTGGTCCGTTCAGTAACACGTTTAAAAATATTTGGTTACAGTATGAGTCCATCAATTTAGGAATGATTGGACTTAACTTCATTGCTGTGTCATCATTGATTTACTACCAAACGTTTGGTAGTAAATCAATGTGTGTCATAATAAGAGTTTTAAAGTAAGACCAAATATTTTTGTCGTTTTATAATTGTACGGGATGAGAGGGGAATCTGAGGGATAAATTATTAGGCGAAAATAACGTGAACGATTTTACTACCAACATTAAATCAATAAATTACAATAATTAATTTTACAGTGTCAATCCAAGACAACGTCAAAATATAAAAAAGACATGTGTTTATAAAAAGGAGTTCGGTTTGCCACATTCTCCCCCCTCGTATGCAAATACGCAGCCTAAGAGCATGTGGCAAGCCACTACTATGCAGTTATACTATAACTGCTACTTTTTTGACTGGCCTACGCAAAATGCCCCCCTTAGTTGCGATGTCGACAACCCTGACAACTTCATCGGCCTGGGTAGACTTGGGTAACTCGTCCCTTCGACCATGCCCCTCGTGGCATGTTTTCGTCACCAACAACAACGATGTCACCGACGCTCACGTTTCTGGAGGTTTTTAGTGCTGGTGGTCTTTTGTGCATCAGGGGAGTACTTCACGTACCCATCGTGACCAAAAATGATCTGCGAGTCTTGAGGTTTTCTGCCATTCTGATCTGCCAACTAGAGCGAAATCGTTAAAAGCTGGTACGGGTGAGGAAATAGGTGAGGACTGGCCATTGAGGAAATGATAAGGTGTGATTGCTTCCTGGTCTTCATTATCAACGCTGACATGCGATAGTGGGCGAGAGTTTACAACTGCCTCGGCCTCCGCCAACAGAGTAATGAAATTTTCTTCTTTTGGAGCTTTCTGCTGGAGTGTTGCTCTGAGCGCTGTTTTCGTAGAGCGTACTAAACGCTCCCAACATCCCCCAAAGAACGGACTTGCAGGTGCGATAAATTTCCATACTATGCCCCGTGTGGCAGCAAACTCCTCAATATGACTCCCGAAGAACTGCCTTAATTCCTTGTTGGCGCCGACGAATGCTGTACCGTTGGCTGAGATTATGGTGACAGGTGTACCTCTGCGTGCAATAAAACATCGGAGGCTCATTGTTAGCGACGCGTTTAAATAAATAAGTACCTAAATTAAAAATAATGTGGAGGAGTGGCGCGCGGGCTACCTCGCGCGCGCGGGGAGAAGGTCACCAGCAGACCAACACAAAAACTCGCAGCAACGGCAAAGTCAGTGACGAACGGTATGCGAGCTAGCTACGTCACGCGCTGCTCCATATAGTATTGCTTATACCCTCGATTGTTATTAAAATGTGTAACTAGAAGAAGTTCCGTTTTTATTTAGCCTTGAACGTAGGAATCAGCCCCAGTAGTTAACACTCATAATAGCAGAGTCAGCTGAAAGGCTATTTACGACCTCAAGATGTAGCGCTCTGATCGCTTCAAAAGACGACTGTTCTTTGGAAGACTCTGAGTAGACAGAATACAGCGTAACTCTTCGTCAAAACTCTCTAATTGGTATTCTCGGAGAATATGTTATTCAGCTGTCTTCATAAGTTCAGCCGAAAGTACGGGAAGAATCAACAGTCGCGCCCCCAAACTACGGTGATGAAATGGATTACATACAGATGAACTGGGTAATGGCATAGAAA
Source organism: Schoenobius gigantellus (assembly GCA_963935595.1). Taxonomy (NCBI): domain Eukaryota; kingdom Metazoa; phylum Arthropoda; class Insecta; order Lepidoptera; family Crambidae; genus Schoenobius; species Schoenobius gigantellus. The sequence continues at coordinate 20,535,793 of OZ012553.1, read as the reverse complement.
AAGCGGTATTTCGAGAATCGGAATTTTGAGCATGAGTTTCCAAAAGTTTTTTAAACACAATCGCGGCTTGGTGAGCTCGTGCGGTAGCCCGTACAAACCGTGTCCAGACACTAAACCGATTTGGGTCTGCTGTTATCAGTGTAGGCAAGACCTCTGAGATAGACGTGAATCCCACCAATTCACATATGCTGAATGTCTTAAGCTCCGTGAGAACTGGTGCGATTAACGTTGATGGTTCGGTTGGCCACATATTCGAATCTTCGAGTAAAAATGAAGGGCCATCAAACCATCTTGAAGAAGATTCAATTGGTCGCCCTCTTGTCGCGTCATCCGCAACATTTAGATCTGTCGGTACCCATCGCCAATCACTAGCGTTGGTGTTCTCAATGATTTCACCGACACGATGGGCTACAAAAGGTCTAAACGTACTGGCGTCGGCTCTGAGCCAACTGAGAATGGTCCTCTCGAATTACTCCAGCAAAAAACTCGTGACGGTTTGTTTTTGTGGCTTTCAGTGACCGTGACAGCAAAACGGGAAGCAATAAGAGCCACTTGGAGCTCTAACCGCGGGATAGAAATTGGTTTTAGTGGGGTGACTCGAGCTTTGCTACCAATAAGAGAGAGTCTTAAGCTACCATCAGGCAGAATAAAGCGCAAATATGCTACGCAAGCGTAGGCGAGCTCACTGGAATCAGCAATACATGCAACTCTCGTTCAATAATTTCATCGACATCTAGGTAGCAACGCGGGATGGTGAGGTTGACGATAGATGTTAGCTCAGTAAGCCATGACCGCCAGGCAGTGACTTCAGTTTGTGAAAGTGGCTCATCCTATCCGACGTTGCTACGCCAGAGTGCTTGAAACATGATACGACCCTTAACCACTACTCAAACTCAAACTAGGAGATTTTGGACAGTTGAAATAGTCACTTCAAAGAATCATTTTTAACTTATATAGGCTGTTCATTTAAACGGCCGTTAATTCATCAATGATTTTGCGACAGAGCCGCGCGGGCCGCTCAGAGAATGAGCCGAGTCTAGCCGAGCCATCAGTCACACAAAGCCGGTAATACAACCGGGATGTCGGCGTGTTATCCGGATAGCCCAGCAGCGCCTGTCTAAGCACGTTGCAACAAATCAGAGCAATACGCAACGTCATCGGAAATCCAAATCCTGCGTCGAACGTGATACATAATGGTCTGTACAGTCAACATGCTGCAACTGACGCTCCTAGTCACAGGTAAATAGGAGATCATTGTGTTGTATTGCGAGGTTTTCGTCGCTTATTAGGGTATGATTGCTGTAGGTAGATATTTATGTATTCAAAATAGGAACATTTATGATAAAGCTTGGATTCCTTATCGATAACAGAACTGGGTATCTTACATGTAATTGTCTTAACACAATTACTAAGTGTTCTTCTTATTAGGATAAACAAAACATACAAAATAACAGTGGGCCCTCGTGCAATTAAATCCGCTTATGAGACAGTGTACGCGAGCCAGGTTCAGAATCAACCAAACTAAACATGCAGTAATAGAAGGAGTACTATTATACAGGATCATTTTTAATGGACCAACAACCTCCCAGAGGCTGATTCTAGTGCTCAAATGCAACAACTTTTTGTATGGGACCAACATCGAAATCGCAAAAAAAATCCACTTTCCCATACTAAAGTCTCAATCAGCTTTCTAACCTAGTTTGTATGGAGAAGTGTTTTTTTTTTTAGATATCGATGTTGGTCCCATACAAAAAGTTGTTGCATCTGAGCACTAGAATCAGCCCCTGGGAGGTTGTTGGTTCATTAAAAATAACCCTGTATATTCTGTGGTAATAGTTTCTGCTTGCGCGATAATAGAATTCCGGACATACAAATTTGAACCAGTCGATCGCGGTTACTAAGCCACGGAGGCGTTTAAACAGTTCAAATCAAGGGGGACAAGTCAACGTTGTGGTTAATCCGCCGCTCTGTACCGTGAAAATAGAAATATAAAAAAATGTTAAGACTGGTAGAAAGCTCACTGTTAAGCTGAGGGTTTTGGCGGATGGGCTCTCTCCAATTTATGCACGCAAGCCCTTTCGCCGGATGAACTTGCATAAAAACGTGTAACGTGCAGACCTTTTGCTTTTGCAGACTTAACGCTGTAAAGGACATCGATTAAAAATGTCGAAATGAGGATCCTTCCCTACTTAATCTATATAAACACTTGTATTTTTACCTGACATTGATTTCTTGCCACTATCAACAAGCTACAGGCTTTGGACACTTCCAAAGTCTGTTTTACATAATTTTGTACGAACACTTAAATATTCAATTAATGAAAGCAAATTCTCCATCGGGTTTACAAGCGTTCTGTGTATAGTTATTAATAGCTAACAGTCATTTTAGGATTGTCAATTAAATCAGTAGAAAGCGTTTAAGCCCCGGTCGGGTGGTGGACACAATTATTCATCAGCGGAACAAAGCCGGTAATCCTGTCGTATTGACCGGTTTCGTGGCGCCGGCCCCTACATTATATCCACACTATAACGATCAACATAAAAGCACGGTTCGGACGTCAAAGCTCCTTATACCTTTGTAATTGATTCCAAATTGCAATACAAATATTTCAAGTCCTTGCCGTTCAAAAGTGATAGTACAAAACTAAATGCACTGTCTCTATCACTGGTAGGGTACTAGAAGTGATTCTTTGCTAATTACTAAAATGTGACGTATTGTAGACTCAGAAATTGACAAAAGTATTAAAGGGTAAGTATTTGTACTACAATATTATTGCAAGTTCTAGCATTTTACATTAAATATATGTGTACTTGAAGTTCTAAAATTGTTTTCATATTTAAAAAGTGGATACATGCAATGTTTCGTGTTTGCAGTCTAAAGCGGATTTGTCTTCCATCCAACTTCCAATAAATGTATAATTTTATAAGAGTACTTGACATTTTGAAGGTTTTTAATAGGTAGTTAGGTACTGTGTTTTATACGAATCTTTACAAAATGTCAAGTAATAGAAGCGTAGATTTTATTGAAATATAAAATCCCCTAACAAAACGTACAAAGTCAGCGTCTATTTTAACTATGTAGGCCGGCTATGCCAACTTTTTGACAGGACAAATTCTGTTCAATAGGTACGATGAAATTATTTATACCTAAATATTGATTTAGGGATAAACAATTCATTGCAGTTTCTTGTTTTCTCTTCTTAAAGTATAGACTTCTCAATGAAGTCGTAAATAGGTCCTTCCATTTACGACTTACGTTACGTTCATTATGTTACGTAAATAAATCCTTATCATTATCAGTTTCAAAAACAAATATTAATAATTATAAATCTAAATACACGGTGTTTCAAAATAACCTATAAATAATCAATTCTTTATCGAAAACTAATTATTAAAATGTCATTACCCGTAATGTCATTCAATCCAAAATTCCGTCTGAACCGAATTGGTTGAAAATTGGTGGGGAGGTAGCTTAGAACCGGAATACGGACCAGATTACGGCTTTTATCGCAGAAATCACCCCTTAAGGGGGAGAAAAGGGGGGTGGAAGTTTGTATGGGGAATCAATAACCGTTGAACCGATTTAGATGAAATTTGGTATGAAGATAATTTGAGCTGTGGGAAATCATAAAAAAAGGATTTCCACGCGGACGAAGTCGCGGGCGAAAGCTAGTGTAAAATTAATTTGTTAATTGAATATATTCTATAGGTAACTAAATTAAATCTATTTAGAATTGAAAGATTGCATGGGAAACAAGTTATTATGAAAATTTGAATGTTCGAACATTACATTAATTTACACAGATAAAAGCGCTTGCAAAAGCTAGTATTTGGAAAGAAATATATTTAATAGCTGACCCGGCCCTCCGTTACATTGGCTTGAAAGGATAGTACGTTAAATCAATGTGAAACTAAACTTCCTAATGTACTCAATTAATTATATTATCTATACTATATTCAGGAATATGACGAATCAGGAACAAATCTTAATCTATCTATACTAATACTAATATTATAAAGAGGAAAGATTTGATTGTTTGTTTGTTGAATAGGCTTCGAAACTACTGAACCGATTTTGATGAAAGTTGGTATAGGGATAGTTCGAGGCCAGGGGAAGGCCATAGGGTAATTTTCCTACGGGAAATATAATTCCCACGGGAAAACAAAAATAACGCGGGCGAAGTCGCGAGTGGAAAGCTAGTTCAATAATAAAGATAAAAATGTTATCATACCAGATACTTGATACATAATGCCGTTATTACTACAACGTAGAATAGAATGTAACTTAAAAAAAGCGAAACACAACGCCATCTACTGAAGTTAATGTTAATGTAACCCAATCTAAATAACCAAGTATTGTGTCCATATACGATATAAATGCGGCATGTTGATTATAACCCACGAGGCGGAATTTCAGCCCGAGCCGAAGGCGAGGGCGTAATAGAGCCGAGTGTGCTATAAACAATATACGCACGTATATCGATCGTACGACCTTTTTCAACACACTTGAGTGGAAAAATACCTAATAAACTGATTTTTTTGATTAAATAATACAAATCATTGTTAATTTGAAGAGAAACTAAATAATGGTATGAAAATAATCATTTGAAAAATCATGTAGTTCGTTGATGTCTTTTATTTATATTGCCTCTCGCTTTTTAAAATTTTGTACATTACTTCCGCGGCCGGCAACTGCAGCATTGCCGGCCTCTGTAATGCGTGCCTCGGCTATAACACTTACACCAACATACTGGAACTAATAAATAATTCATCATCATCCTCATTTCAGTCAAGAGACGCCCACTGTTGGACATAGGCCTCCCCCAGGGACCTCCAAACCGATCGGTCCTGCGCCTCCCGCATCCAGCGGCTTCCCGCGACCTTTACCAGATCGCCGGTCCACCTTGTGGGGGGGCTATACCAACGCTGCGTCTCCCGGTACGCGGCCGCCACTAAAAGATCTTTCCGCCCCAACGGCCGTCAGTCCTGCGAGCTATGTCTCCTGCCTACTGCCACTTAAGGTTTGCAATTGTTTGGGTCATGTCGGTGACTCTAGTTCTTTGACGGATCTTTTCATTTCTGATGCGATCGCGTAGAGAAACCTCGAGCATAGCCCTCTCCACTGCCCTTTGAGTGACATTCTGATGAGACCCATTGTAAACGGCCACGTCTCAGTTTCGTAGGTCATCACTCGCAACACGCATGAATTGAAGACTTTCGTCTTAAGACACTGCGATAGATTGGACGAGAATATGCTGCGTAGCTTCCCGAACGCTGCCCAGCCGAGTTGGATTCGTCGATTTACCTCTTTCTGGAAAATATTTACACACAATTTAATTCACAATAAAAAATTTTGAGGTTAATAATCGAGATAAAAACTATTATTTCTTTGAAGTTGGACCAAATTACATACAGTAAGCCAATTTCGTCACAATAAGTTTAGTAGGTTCGAAGTTTATTCCGGACAAACATCCTGACGCGAGATTTGTATAATATGGAAGATTTTGATTTCATCGGTTGAAGCTTCAAGCCAACAAATAGCTGATTGTTTGGTAGAGATCTTCTTTGCCGATAAGGCCACCTTTTATGGTGTTTTTATTTGTTTTCTGCTAAATTAAGGTACAAAATAAAGTTATATGTCTGTCTATGTATCTATAGCAAAGACACTATCTCGAAATTAAAATCCCTGATACAACAACAGAAATATCATACTAACGCAATTCAGTCTCCCTCACATCTACACGAAAGATAAATAAAAAATGACGTTCGCTCCGGCTAGGTGGAAGGCTTCCTAGCAAATGGCCTTAAAAATATTTCATTTCTGGAATTGTTTTCAGTCGGAAACAGCACCAAGTGACAGTTAAACTGATGTGTTCTGCTCTGTAATAGCGAAGGGTACATTTATAAAGTGTCCGGGTTGAAACGAACAAACTCATCCGACAATTGAGCTTGTATCGGAACAAGACAATAATATTGGAAACAGTATTTGATAACTTTATCCATTTATTTAAAGGCTTTGGATCAATGAGTTTTAATTATAATTTATTAGCTGCCTGTTGTGAATCTTTACAGTAATTAAATTTAGGTGCTCTAAAGTATGTATAGGTACCTACTACATAAAGTTTGCAATATTTCGATATCTTCAAATAAAGGGATAAATACGATTATTTGACAAATTATAGGTATACAGACTTAATATTTGACAAATTATAGGTTAAAAATCCATTACTGGTTTTATTACTTATTTGGCAGCACTCAAGAGGAAAGAAACTTCCGCCTTGAAAAGTAAGGGGTTAGAAGATTTGTAAGTATAGAATAGAACGTACTTCAACTATGCAATTGAAAATTATTGCTTTGTAAGGTAGCGTTTAAAATAAGTTGGAAAATTTTAAAAGAAGTATCGTCAATTTTGAAATAAAATTGTAAAACCGTATTTACCATACGGGCTTAGCCGCGTAAATAACTGGTTGTAATCTATACTTATTAATATTATAAAGCTGAAGAGTTTATTTGTTTGGTTGAACGCGCTAATCTCTGGAACTACTGGTCCAAATGTAAAATTTATTTTTGGATTGGATAGTCCATTTATCGAGGAAGGCTTTAGGCTATGTAATATCACACTACGACCAATAAGAGAGAAGAATCAATGAAACATGTTGCTAAAACGGGAAAAATATAGATAGAAGATACGAAACTAAGAACGCGTTGAAGTCTTTTAGGGCGAGACTAGTTCGCGGGCACAGCTAGTCTCTAAATATAAATAACATGTCCCGGATCGTCAAAGCATTAACAAAACTTGGCCAAATGCATTTTTTTTTATTGCAGATAGTTGGCAAACAAGCAAACTGCCCACCTGATGGTAAGTAGTAACATTGAGCTATAGTACATGTGGCTCATGTGAAATTCGCAGCAAAACTGCAACCCCCACAAGAACCACAGTGAACGTTGCCGACTTGTGACTTAGGATGTAACGTCACGGTACCCAGTAATTTCAATGCCATATCTTACCCTTAATATGCAATGCAAGCACTGCTGCTTTGCGGCAGAATTAGGTAAGTACGTATACGTAGTAACCATATACGTAATTCATCTACCAATGTGATCGGACGTGTAAATAATTAGTTATAAAATAATCATCTGCAAAATTGCGACCTAGTTCTACATAACGCGGAAGAGATCTGCGCGTGTCAGGCTCGTACGTCATACTCGTGTTTTGTGTGACTCATTTGAATTAATTCGTGGTGATGCAAGTGTATATCAATGCACTTGTAACATATGGATAGCAGCCCTTTTAATCGAAGCGGGCTGACTCGCCGCAGCCCGCCCCCCACGCCCTCGAGACCACCACCCCAGCCCGACATGGAAGACGATGAGCACCCAGAAGTAGTACCAACAGAGATTCAAAACTGGATGATCAGCATCGAACAGTGTCTGAATGAGGTATGTGCCATCTCATGCGAAGGCAAATTAAATTCTGACCAAAAAATCAGAATTAACAATCTTTGCCGTAAAGTTAGTCACGGGGCATCTCAATTAGCCGTACAATACCAATCCCTTAAGCAGAAATCTATTTTAACGCACAATTCTCTCCAAGCCCTAAAAGAGAAGCACAACCTTGCCCATGTACTCCAAGAAATTAAACTGAGTATCGATGAGTCCTCAAAGCCAACTAAAGAGTCGACTTCATTCGCCGATATGGTCAAAAAAAGCCCAAATAATTTTATCCGCCCATCTAATCTTAGTTCTGTTGCAATTTTTCCCACCGATAAAATGAAGTCCAGTGAAGACACTAAATCTCTTGTCCAAAAAATCATTCGTCCGGAACAATTGAAACTGCACGTGAGAGGGTTGCGCAAAACCAGGAATGGTGGTGTCATAATCAGTACCGAGACCAAAGACGATATTGAGAAGCTAAAGCAGTCTGAACAGCTGATATCATCTGGCCTTACTTTAGATGAACCTCAAAAAAGGAAGCCCAGAATTATTATCCTTGGAGTGCCCTCATCTATGCAAGAGTCTGAAGTCTTCAATTCTATTTTTCACCAAAATCTAGCCGACAAGCATCAAGGCATCACTCTAGAAAACTTTTTGACCTCAATTAGAATGAGTCACAAATCGGGGAAAAAAGAGTCCGACACCTGCAACTATATAATAGAAGTCCCTGCTCATATACGTAAGGTTTTATTAGCTAACGACAGACTTTTTATAAATTGGTCTTCATGCCCAATCAGAGATTTCACCCTGGTAACAAGGTGTTTCAAGTGTCAACAATACGGACACGCGGCGAAGACGTGCCGGGAAGAAGTGAACACTTGTGGTTATTGTGGTGAGATAGGTCATGCCATGAAGGACTGCACTAAAAAATCAGCACCTCCACGATGTGCTACATGCTGCCGTTTTAAGAAGCCGTGTGACCACAAAACTGGTGACAGTGAATGTCCTGCTAAGAAAATGGCAGAAAAGCGGTACATTAATTCAATAGACTATGAAGGCGCCTAAGAGCGCCACCCCTTAGTGTTATTTAGAACTTTTCAATTTTATGTCTGTTAGTATTATTTCTGATTTAGACAATTTTTCTGTATCGGAATCGAAGAGTTGTGACGTTGAAATGTGCAAACAATATCTTTCTTCTTATGATTACCCAATAAGTATACTAACACAAAACATACGCAGTATTTTTAAGAATTATAATAATTTTAGTACATTTCAGCAAATATTGAATGTTGATTGTGATGTGATTGTTCTTACCGAATGTTGGTTACGTAATAATCGTTCATTGCCGCTCATGCCGGGCTACCGCATGCATCACAGTAGTGGTAATTATAACCAAAATGATGGAGTAGTTGTTTATACTAGAAATAATTTGATCGTATCGGTTGATGAACCTGATATGTCAAATTGTAATCGACTATTACTCAAAATTGGATCCGATATCGCAATATTAGCAATATACAGACCCCCATCGTTTACCAATACAAGTAGTTTTGTTGAATCGCTGAATAATACATTGAAGCAACTCTCAAGTTATAAGTCCATAATTCTGATAGGTGACATAAACATTAACATTCTCCCCACTAATAATGACCCCGCTGCGCATGAATACCTAAACCTATGCTCCTTTCATGGTTTGCTTCCCGCCCATGTGCTTCCTACACATCAAAGTGGCTCCTGCTTGGACCACATCATGCTAAAAACTAATTTTCAGTCAATTACACTGGTCACTAATTCGACAATAACAGATCATAAGGCAATTTTATTAACTCTTAATTGTAAGTTAGCGAAACTAACACGCACGCACTTATGCAAGTCTAAAATTAATTATAATAAACTGGAGAATGACTTACGCTGCATAAATCTTGACCCAGTGTATAGTTCTGATGACCCGGATTTCTGCATGTCGTATTTTATCAACAATATACAGCAAGCAATATTAAATAATACGGTGCAAATACGATCATGTAATAAAAATTATAACATCAAACCTTGGATCACTCCGGGGCTAATTCGTTGTATTAACAACAGGGATAAACTTCATATGAAGGCCAAATCCAATCCATGGAATATAAGTCTTCAAGTTTCATACAAAAGATATAGAAATTTTTGTAACGACCTCTTGAAAAAAGTTAAGTCGAATTACGATAAGTCTGAATTAGAGAAGGCGGGTACGGATAGTAAAAAAGTTTGGAAGTATGTCAAGAACGTAACGTTTCTATCGCAGCAGCGTGAGTCATCTTCTGCATTATTACCCAAACATATATCTCAGCAGACCTCGGTCAACAGCGCTAACGATTATTTTGTTAACATTGGAAAAACTTTGGCCGAAAAAGTTCATAATCACACATTTACATCACCGTTTTTCGACCAGATCTCTACTAGAAATTCGCTTAAATCTTTTGTGCTGTTGAATCCCGATGAGGCCGATGTTGAACAGATTATTATGGGTTTAAACGACAATTCTGCTGTTGGCTGGGATCGGATATGTAATAAAATTCTAAAACAATTTAAATATATCTTGACTACCCCTCTCACATATATTTTAAAAAAATGTTTGGCAGACGGAATATTCCCAAAGTGTCTGAAAAAAGCAATTGTTATTCCGGTATATAAATCGGGTACCAGAGAGCAAATATCAAATTACAGGCCCATTTCGATACTTCCATCAATATCGAAAATATTAGAAAAAATTATTAATAATAGTCTTGTCCAATACCTAGAGAAAAATTCCATGCTTTCCAAAAATCAGTTTGGATTTAGATCGAAACTTTCTACAGCGGACGCTGTGCATCAGCTTACTGATTATATAGTACAGGAACTTGATGGAGGAAACCGGACGTTGGGAATATTTCTCGACCTAGCCAAAGCTTTTGATACTGTTTCTGTTCCCATCTTATTACAGAAGATTGAGTCATTAGGTATAAGAGGCACTCAACTAAAATTATTTAAAAGTTATCTGGAAGACCGCACGCAATGTGTAAAAATCGATAGTGTCGTCAGCTCTGAGATGAACAATACCTTTTTTGGTGTTCCCCAAGGAAGTATATTAGGCCCGACTTTATTTTTGATTTACATTAATGATCTCTGTAATCTGAATATTAATTGCGGAAAAATCATTTCATATGCTGACGACACTGTTCTAATTTTCTCTGCGAACACAGATGAGAATGTTTATAAATGTGCGCAGCAAGGTTTTAATATTGTAAACAATTGGCTTCAGAATCATTTACTAACGTTGAATGCTGATAAAACTAAATATATACATTTTTCTTTTCGTAAATCTAAGACTGCACTAACTCATCAAAATCTTTATGCTCACTACTGTAAGGATCATAATATGTATAAATGTCCAAATATTAGAATCACTGACAAATTAAAATACCTGGGTGTTATAATAGATGAACACCTCACATTTAAATATCATATTGATGCTTTATGTAATAGAATCCGCAAATTAATATTTGTTTTTAAAAAACTTCGTGACATCGCAGATTTTAAGCTAGTGAGACAAGTTTACCTTTCATTATGTCAATCTATTATTACTTATTGCATTACGTCATGGGGTGGCACTGCTAAAACGCTTTTAATAACGGTTGAGAGGGCACAAAGAGCAGTACTAAAGGTATCTACATTTCGCACCTTTATTTACCCTACGCACCACTTATATAAGAACTGTGAAGTATTTTATTTTATTTTATTTATTAAGGGATAACAAACAGTTACAGTATACAGGTTATATATAAAATTACATATTTTACAGTACAATACTGTAACCCACAACATTATCCACGGGTTAATATGAAACAGTGTGCCCAACTTGACCTCGACACCATACAATACACACGATATACATACACATTTACCCTTTTTACACGCACACACACATAAATACACACACAACACACACACCCACTCACACACGCACCCACCCACACACACACACACACACACCTACATATACAATTACATCTATAAATTTTAACATTGAACAACAGATCTATAAATAAATATTCATCTAAAATATACCTACATTAATTTCCACTCATAATTTCTGATGAGGTTTCGCAAATATTTGTAGTAATTCATATTTAAATTTGTGTTTAGAGTTACTAAATATGTCCAATGATCCAAACACAGAGTTGTAACATTTAACAATGCGATTTAGGGGACAGCGCTGTCCGGTATTAGTGCGATATATGCCGGTGGCGAATAAGTGATCGGCACGGACCTTACGCTTAAGAGCTGATCTTGGGACAGTATAATAAATTTTACAAGTTAGGTCCATGCAGTCAAACTGATTATTAATAATTCCATACAGAATGTTCATTTCCAGGTATTTACGTCTGTCCTCCAGAGTCAACATGTTATACTTGTTAAGTAGCTGTGAATATGATAAAAAGTGCTTATAACATCTGTAGTGCATAGTTCGTAAGAATTTATGCTGAACTTTCTCAATCTCCTCCACATACTTTTTATAGAATGGATTCCAGACCGTATTAACTGTAAGACAATTATTTATTATCAGCACTATTCTCAAACAGCACTCTTCACTTACTTTTAGCACTGAAATTACTAACAAAAGACGTAAAGATATTGTTTGCTGCCAAAATATAGGAACTAAACATACTTTTCTGCACAGATTTTACGTGTTTTTGGGCCCATTTCTATATAACAGAATAAACGCTAAACTGAGTATATATAGTTGTACCTATTATAAAACTAAGAGACTTCTCCAAGAAGCTCTCCAAAATATGTCGTATGAAGATACAGAAAAATTATTAGTAGTAGATAAGTAATTTGTATTGTTTGATTTCTGGTGTGTGTTGTGTGTGTCCATAATAATAATACTTTTGTAGTTATTGTTAATGTTATTGATTCTGCATTTGATTTTCCGTTTTTTTTATAGTAGGTGTTTGTTTGCCTGAAACACAGGTTAATCCTAGTTCAGGCTCACGATTATACGTTTCCTATATTTAATCTTGTCTTGACTGTAATGTTGTAAAATGTTACCTATATGTTACTAAAATAAAAATTTATAATTATTATTTATTATTATTATTATTATTATTATTATTATATGAAGCTTTTACAACATTTAAATCCCCATTTCTCTTGGGAGCAGTTTTTTAAAATCATTGTTCAAAATTCTGTTCAATAAAAAATCCGTTACTGTGGGAAATTTTCAGCACTCCAACGGGAAAATAAAAATACGCTTGTGAAGTTCTAAACGAAAAGCTAGGTTACAGTTTACACGTATAATGTTACAAAATGTAATTAACTGCTCGTTTAGCTTAAACCCGACCTGAATACAGTTAATAACATGCATTTACTTAATAACCTGTCTGGTTAAGCATAATTACCTCTATTCGTTTAAGGCTTACATAAAACAGTTTAAGCGCGGTAATAGGGAATACATCACTAAAGCATTGTATGACCAGCAGACGGGATAATTTTGTAATTTAATGACATATTAAAAAATTGTGAAGTCATAGCATATGTTCGTTGATGATGGTATGGTATTCTCGCTTTTTCAATTTCGTTATAACTTACCATAAGTTATGATAAAATAGAACCGACTTCAAAAACACTGAAAACTTAAAAATAATATAAGAATAGGTACAGACAAATGATGGAGGTATGACGGAGGTACCCAAGCATGCGACCCTGGTACAGAGTCTCCCACTTGTGATTGTGACTAGAAATTATTTGTGTCTGAAAGCTTATTTTAAAGGATTTCTGAAGAGACTGCTCATACAGTAATTTTTAGGATAAACAAATAATGAAACAGACGTGTTTTTAATTAGGACTTAAAAATAATGTATTATGTTTTTTAACAAAGCTTTTTACAAAGGTAATGATTCTGTCTGTCTAGTCATGTAATCAGCTAAGTAAGGCAAAATTAATAGTAAAAAAACATTTTCAAAAACAAACTTTTATTAGTTACCATATAGGATACTACCATAAATAAAATATTGCATTGTCACTCGATATACCTACATCATGGACTTAATAATCAAAACTATTAAGTCCATGACCTACATATCACGCGATATACTCTTACGTATGTGTAGAAGAAAGTACAATCTTCTCTGTAAAGACCTTGACATATTCCACCAAAATATTAGATCTCTGCAAGGACTAGTGACACAAATTGTTGTAAATTTCTTACCTAGTTAAGTCGAAAGTTGTGCTCGATAGTTATTGAAATACAAATTTAACAAAATTTTGTATGTTCAATGTTATTAATTTTTATAAGAATGTAATTTGTATTTCGTTACCGTGCCAAAAAATAAATAAATAAATACATAATTGCATGCAAGATTTCATTACAGACACCGCGACAGATGAAAGTAAAAAAAATGAAACCTACATCTATGCTATCGGCATCACTGTACGCAAAAATGTCTTGAAGGTCAGAAACTGTTAAAAATATTATATCATCACAACTCGAAAACTAAGAAAAATCGTCAAACTTACATAACAGTCATACCGTACATAAATCCAAATAAATAAATCTTAATAAAGCTCGTGTCTCTTCGCTATCCTACCCCAAAGCCATGTCCATTTAAGTAACGTTCTTTCACTGATACTTGCTATACTAAAATGTGCGTGATCTATTTAAGTAATACTAGGTTGGCATGTGCATGGATGTGTTTACCCGCCCCTCGCGGGTCACAGAATGTCGCGCACGTGACTCGACTCCGAAGAAATTCGATTGCTCGCGCGGTTGGTTCACTCGATCAACTAAAATCAATTTGAGATTAGATCTAAATTTCATAGGGACCTGTGATAGCATCGTACGCTTAGGTATTATTTAAACCCTCATTCGATATGTCAATTAAAATTACGCTACAATCAATTCTTCGAGTGGAAGAACCTTTATTTTTCGTTGATTTGTGTGGTCGTGAATCGTCGTTAAATGCAGATAACTAAGGAAAAGAGATTCTTCTACTTAGTTTGGTCAGTTGTAGGGCTTGCCCGCCTGTTCGAGTAAATTTAATTTTTTCGAACCTAAATTGCGCCGCCCGCCTAAAGATAAGATGGACGTCGAGCTTAGTTTAGTGGATATGCCCTGTACTTCGCTAGTCCCACTCACTCCTATCAATGAGCCACCAAAAATTAAAATATTAAAGCCTATGACTACTCTCAACTGGTGGTGCAGCCCACGCATATCCCAGACATAGAGAGCCATGAAGCTTCCTTGTTGGGTCTACTGCTCCACGACCAAGTGGATACAGGGTTACAGTCGATGATGCTCTTGAATCGTGGGGCCAATGCCTTGTCCGTAGTAGTAGCCAGTCTTGCACGACCCCATCATGCATCTGCGACTGGCAGTCATGAAGTTTGGAAGTATGAGGCGGCAAACTGGGATAGACTCCGGGAATTCTTCGGATCCTACACCTGGAAGCGGCTCTGCTATGCCTCCGGAGATCGCTACCCTTGCATAAACTGCGTCACAGAAACGGTGCTGATGGTAATTGAAGTATTCATTCCCAATGTCAAAATACTTGTTGGCGGTTTGCAGTCGTCTTTGGTACAACAATACCTGCAGAAAGACTGCCCTCCACAAGCAATCTGGGTACATCACCTGGTTAGCTAATCTGTGGCCTGAGGCATCACCAGGAAAACGGGAATTTGAAGCTATTAAAGATAACGAAAATACACCAAAGATCTCGGGAAGGATTTTGAAAAACTAAAACTGCATCCTTAGAATTTTGAAAAAATCGTTTTCCTAACCGGGAACCGAACCCATTGGATTTGATAAAAAACATCCTGTGTTATAACACTAACCACTTAAGCTAACCAAAATATAGTAATATACTCAGGCAGCTAGGCAGCTCTACTAGCACTAAACGGCAAAGTTCTAAAATCGAAGCTAGTAAAAGACCGTGTGGAAAAACTTAATGACCTGGGGCAACACAACAAGATCCCCATCAAATGGGTACCGGGTCATTCTGAAATCATCGGCAACGAAAAAGCCGATGAGCTAGCAAAGGCTGGGGCTCAAGGACTACAGTTTGTCCCAGAGCCTTTTGTGGTATCTCAAAGAACTAGGCTATGCAACACTTAACAACCCTCCTCCTCCAAGAGGCAAAAGCGAACTGGCAAAGAACGCCTGTGTCAACACACTCAAAAGCACTAATCGAACCATACTCCCGTAAGCATACTGAAGTACTACTCAAGCGCAACAGGGCAACCTGAGCGTGATGGTTAGGGCTCTGACTGACCACTGCAAGCTGAACAGACATCTCTACAACATGAGACTTAAAGAAACTGATGCTTGCAGATTCTGTGAACAAGAGCGTAAAAGACGTTTCCACGAAAGTGGAAATAGAATCCAAATCGAAGATAGCTAGTGCGGAAGAGAAGTTAAATTAAACGCCACACTAGCCACCCTCACCTTGCCGGTGCTACGTGCTACTTCTTCACGCCTCTTTTAAAGGACCCGGAATTGTAGGAAGGAGGAAACACATGCGCTGGCAAAGAGTTCCATTTCTTAATCGTGCGACATAGAAATGAGTTACCGAATTTCTTGGTACGCGTTTGAATGGTAGTCACAGGTAGACGGTGACAACGCAGGTCAGCACGTGTAGTTCTTAAATGGAAAGGAAAACGTGTGATTAGTGAAAAAAGCTCTTCAGAGCACTCGCCGTGGTATAGACGATAGAATGCCCTAAGTGACGCAACATCGCGACGCAACTGCAAAGGTTCAAGGTTGTTAATCACCTCTACATAGCCAATAGCCAATGATGCGTGTTGCGCGCCGCTGCAACCTATCTAAAACATCGAATAAGTACTTAGCGGTGCCATCCCAGAGGTGCGAACAATATTCTTCACAGGACCGTACTTGCATTTTGTATAGCAAGCACATTTGATTAGCTGTAAAGAATCGCCGCACCTTGTTCAAAAGGGATGGCAGCGACGGCTCGCAGAAGTTTCTTTGCACGGCCTTGGCCAAACGCTAGTAGGAATGCGTTACTAATTCGTGACTAATGCTTGCAACGCGCTGGGCATCCACTCTTATGTAAGCCTTCTTACAGGACTTGGAAGCCTTATTGTAGGCTGCTTTCAGTGTATCGATCTCAGGATACTTGAGTACGCGACCCCTGATCCATGCACGATACGCCGCCTGTTT
Source organism: Schoenobius gigantellus (assembly GCA_963935595.1). Classification (NCBI taxonomy): domain Eukaryota; kingdom Metazoa; phylum Arthropoda; class Insecta; order Lepidoptera; family Crambidae; genus Schoenobius; species Schoenobius gigantellus. The sequence goes on along the minus strand of OZ012553.1, from coordinate 20,519,164 downwards.
GTGTGAAACAGCATCGGCACATTCGCGATTGAACCAACAGTTACGTCTGCTCTTACTGATGAGATCAGAGTGTGGAATGTAGTATTTCATACCCATGACGATCTTCTCAGTAATCGCAACGGCACTGGATGATAGATCCATTCCACTCAAGCAAAGCTGCTTCCAAGGGATAAACGCAAAGTAGTCACATCACGTCAGTCACGCATACCATCCCAATCTGCCGATTTATAGTGCCAGACCCGACGTTTGGCAACCACAGGTTTCGGAGGCTTCGCCTATAATATTTTTACCGATATCAGGCAATGATCCGACGTGCCTAATGGGGCTCGAACCTTAACCCGATATCCGTCCAGATGGGTCGTGAGCAGAAGGTCCAGTAAAGAATGAACAAAGAACGTGAAACGAGTGGAAATTGCCGCGACAGGATAGGACAAAGTGAGGAAGCTTGTCTCTCCGAGGAAGTGCAAAAGTAAGGATATGCGCCGACCCGCCGGATGGAAGGGCCCCCCTGGGAGTGGCCGCCGGGACCCCACGCTCCGGTTACCAACGGCACGACGGTCCATCATCAACAGCTCATATACGTCCCCACCGAGGAGTTCGAGCCTACCCTAAACTAGGATGATTAGGCCTTAGTTAACCACGCTGGCCAAGTGCGGGTTAGTCGACTTCACACACAACCTGTAAAGAAATTCTTTCTTCACAGTGTCTACAGGTTTCCTCACGATGATTTCCTTCACCGTAAAAGCGTCGAATAAACGTACATATGAATTCAAAATTTGAAAACACATTGGAACGTGGCGGGGTTCGGACCGCTACCTCCCGATTGGAAGGCCTTACGCACTACGCCATCGACGTATTCTTTCTCCGTCACCGCACGGATAAATACTTTTACCACAGAAATGTGGCAATTAACCTAGCTAACATATCTTCTACCTATCAAAACGTTATGTATGACGATGGATTTAAATAAATTGGATGGATTCATATAAATTCATGGTTTATATGACAATCGAAACAGAAACTCTGAACTTTGAAGTGGCCACACCAGAAAAGCTAGTAAAATAAAGTTATAAGTGCCCGAGGTTTATAGAAGCAATGCTACCCTTGTTCAAACGGTTGATACTCCCAGTCGGGATTCCTCTTCATTATTAATTATAATATCTCGAGCAGCTGTTCACATTGAACTCCAAAACCTACTAATTAATTTTCACCTCCTGTAGGTAAGTGTAGGTACTTAGTATCACGCTTTCTATCCACTAAAATTACTCTGCTCATTAATATATAGAGCACATATATTAAGTGATTCAGCATAATATCGGCGTCTTTGAATTAATTAATTACCCTTACCTACCTACCGATATACGTGTATCTACATGTTTCACATTAAAGGTATTCTGTTTGTGTAGCCCTTTAGAAAGAAAGAAAGAAAGAAATAAACTTTTTATTTGGCCAAAAAAAGGAACAAAATATTTACCAAAAAATAATTAAGTATAAATTGGCCAAACAGTCCCATCTCAGTTAGAAGCTTCTGTTACATATTGCAAATTGCAACAGAAGCCCTGGCTGGCTGGCGCTGGAAACGCGCTTTATCTACTAGATCGATAGACCTGACGAGTCGATCGATAGACCTGATAGAATGACGAGTCTCCACGCCCGCGTAACATCTTGGTAACACTTTCCTCTACGCTTCTACGTGACAAATGGCTATCTTCTGTCCATCGTTTTAATAAAGCTCATCATGATGACCCCCTCAACTCTACTCATTTGGGAGTTCATGGAAGCAGTCAGAAGATCTACGTCGTCGAGCACAATTCACCTGACTGCAAGCAGTTGCACGCAGCTGCAAGGCGGACTGCTCGTGAGAAGGGCTACAAATATGTCTGGGTAAAGTATGGCCGTGTGTATCTGCGCAAGGACGATAGCTCTGGTTGTATTTATGTCCGAAATGTTGATCATCTGAATAAATTGTAAGATACAACGTTGGACGTCTTGTAATATTTAGTTCTCGCTGTTTAATTGTTTCTTTTAATTGTATCATGTTAGTTTATTACCAAAATGTAAATAGAATTCGATCTAAGACAACCGATCTATATTTAAATGTACTTAATCAAAATTATGATTTAATTTGCCTCACCGAAACTAATCTTAATAGTGCAGTTTTTGATGCCGAGCTATTCGATGATCGCTTTAATGTGTTTAGAAGAGATCGCTCTGATACCACAGTCGATAAGATTGAAGGTGGTGGTGTTCTCGTAGCTGCTAAGAAGCATTTGCACATCTTGCGTCAACCACATTGGTCTACTAAATGTGTGGAGGATATTTGGTTGAGCGTTGTGTCCGAGGATGTCGCTGTTCCAACATTAAATCTTTGCCTATGTTACCTTCCCACTTTTTTTTTTTTTTTTTTTTTGAAGGGGGAAAATGCATTTAAGCATCCCTCGTGGTCGAGCCAAACCACGAGGGTATGTGGGACTCCCCGGACCGATTCGGCCCAGGCCTACCCACTAAAAACCCCCAGCAGCTCCTCCATCCGTCGCAGGACAGGGGGAAGGGGACAACAGCGAGGCCCTGTTCCCGGTGACCCCCTGCCTGTGAGTCGTCCGTTGCCGGACTCTCGACACGTCAAAGGCGCGTGGCTCCACTGCTTTGTCAGCGGCGCAGATGGTGTGCGCCGCTCTTCGCCCCGAAACGTCCCGGCACTAGGTGCCTTGGGGCTGGGGTCTATTTATTATGCGGGGCACATCCCCTCCCGCGGCCGCCTCCTCCTGGAGGATGGGGGCCCCGACGATGTTCTCGGTGACCTCCATCTCCGCCTCCGCTATTGAGGTCCCAGGCTGCGGTCTTAGCGCTGCCCTCCTCCTCCTTCTATTTATGGGCGTCTTGGGGGCAGAACAAGTTTTACCCCCAAGGCTGTGGTCCGCCGGCTTTCCAGCCGCCATGCACAATGGGCATTTGGGCTTCGAGGAACACGTCGAAGCCTTGTGCCCGGCCTCCCCACACCGGTAACACAACGTGCTACGGTCCTCCTCCGCCTTGCAGTCTGCTATCAGATGACCCGTTTCGAGGCACCTGAAGCACCGCATTTCTCGCGGCAGGAGAAGCTTCACCTTGGCCGCGGACCAGCCGACCAACAGCCTCTTGGATGAGGCAATCCTCTTGGCTGCCTCCGCAGGGCAACACATCCACGCCGTTCCCATTGTGTATCGGCCCTGGCGGATTTCCCCAACCCGGACCTCATCAACTTCGCACTCGCCAGTCTTGGCGAGTGCCTCCTTTAGCTCTTCCGGCTGGACAGACTCGTCTAGTCCGGAGACCAGCATCTCCGCCGTCTTAGTGGGTACGGTAACCCGCGCAATATCGGCGTCCACCACTTTTTTCAGGGCGTCGGCCAGGCCCATTGCACCCGCTTCTTTGTCATCGCCGGAAATGAGGATTACGGCAGCCCCAGTCAAGGACCTACGGAACTGGACTCCCTCTATGTACAGCTCCGCGAGGTTTATTTTGGCTCTGGCGGCCGCAATTACCCCAGCGTACGTGTGACCCTTCGCGTCGGCGCCTGGCTGAAGTGACAACACCACTGCCGCCGTCTTCGGCGCGCGCAGTCTGGGCTGCCGAGGGGCTTTCCTCTTCTTTTTCGCCGGTGGAGGGGGCTGCTTCGGCATTATGGTATTTGCCGGTCTGCCTGCCTGTCTGGCTCTACTCTGTTGGCCGCGCTTCACCACTGTAGTCCAACCCTCCTCTGTGGTGGATGGGGCCGGCGGCAGTGAATTTGAATCCTTCGCTGCAGATTCCGCGGCGAGTTTCCTCCTTCGTGGTGGTTTGCGTTTCGGGGGAGCCGCATTCTTGAGCGCAGAGGGAGCGCTTCGTGTCGCGGGCTTCGGGGCTGTGGACGCACCGGGAGTCTCCGTTTCTTTAATGGTCATATCAGAGGTTGCCACCACGTTTCGCCTTTCGTGGTTCAGGGAGGGGCGCCAGCGCGGTTCGGGGTTCAGCCTAGGCTCTAACCCCTCGAGCCTGGCGTTAAGTCGCGCAACCATGCGCCCCATCAACCTGTTTTCTAGCTCCTCGATGTTATGAGGAGCTAAAGTCTCATCCCGAGTCATTGTGGGAGGGGGTGGTGGTAGGCTCTTCCCCTGGAGGTCCCTCATTTTTGCCTCTAATTCGGCGATCCTCTCCTTCTGTACCTTGAGGTCGGCTTCTAAGCGGCAGTTCGCCTGCTGCAGGCGCTCCGTCTCGTCAGAGACAGTGCGCGTCGCTAGCGTTTTGGCGTCCTCCCGCAGATTTGCCGCCGCCGTCTTAAATTTTTTGACAAAGGTCCCCTTTAAATTGGAAGACCTTTCTGCAACAAAATTAATAATGTCTATGGCGCGACCCATGCGCTCGGTGATAGTGAGCGTTGGGTCGTCGCCACCGCTTTCCTCGAGAGGGGAGAGAACCACTGCACCTGATGGTAATGCGGGAGCTTTACTACGTGTGTTGCGGGGTTCGATTGGCATCTCTAGGAGCTCCCTTTCAGCCTGGAGTTGGAGTTCCAGACGCTCCTGCCGTAGATACTCCGCCTTCGCCTTTGCCAATCCCACGTACACACCTGTGGTTGGCGGGCGGCCTCTTCCTCTTTTGCCTTTTGACTTCGGTGTTCTAGAGAAAGCCAGCGGAACATCTTCAGACGAAGGCTCGTCGCTGTCTTCCTCCCCGTCACATCTTGCTTCCCTGCTTCTCTTCCGACGTATGGAAGGTGCGCTCGCTCCGCTATCCGCGCTCATCAGCGAGGCCTCGGACATTACGTCCGACTCTCCCGAGATCGGGAACATGTCCGGCGCGTCGTAGTCGAGCATTATGTCGGATACCCCGACCCTTCTTCTCCCTCCTTTGCGTCCGGTCGCATTCTGACCCCTCGACGACCCGGGAACCGCCGTCGGGGGTTGGAATTCTCCTCCTATCGCCTCGGTTGGAATGATGGAATTTCCACCAGCCGGCCCGGATACCGGTGGTGGCCCGCTCTGAACGGGTTCGCATGGGTTATTCTCATCGACACTCGAAAGGGTGGAATTTGGTAGAGCCAGCCCCAGATACGTCTGGCTGCCGCCTTGCGCGGTCCTACGGGGGGGACTGACACCCCCTGGGGACTTTTATCGTTTTTGCCAAATTCCATATTAATGTATTTTGGGATACACTCCCTTGCTCCGCTTGGGACTGGTCTCCCACCAGCCATGCACCCCCTCGGCACGGAGACGCCACCTTGGGGTTGGGGTGATTTTTTATTGTGGTTGTCTTCCACGCAGCCCGACGCTCAGTGCGCCGGACCCCCGGCCCGCTCAGTGCGGATAACGGGTTGCCCGACGGTAGATCCCACTGGATCCACCGCCGCGCGGGTGAGCCAAAGCTCGGGGAGATTCCCGGCAGGCGTGAAACGCCATGGCGAGAAACTCGCCCCACCACTGACACCAACAAAGGTAGGCGCCGGTAACCGGCTTCCGGCGAACGCCACACCTCTTCTTAATAAAAGAAAAGGGGACTTAGCCCTTCACCGCATGAAGCGGTTGGCCACACGAAGTGGCCCGCCGGGTTGAACCCGGCCATCCCACGCTCCCCCTCCATGGGGAGCCTCTCGTCAGACTATCAGCCCGCGACAGAGAATCTGCCGGGTTGCCCAGGGTGCACCACGAGGAGGCTGTCTGACATCACACCCCATGTTACCTTCCCCCTGATATAAGTGTGTCCAACCTAAATATATTTTATGAAAATTGTCAAAAGATAATCCTAAATGGTTCATCTAAAGACACATTTTTACTTTTGGGGGATTTCAACACGCGAAATATCTCATGGTCCACTACCTCAATTGATGCTGCAATGAAACCGTCCTCTGCAAGCGGTGTGAAAGCCGATCTTCTTGTGGAAACGATGACACTGTGCAATTTGTTCCAGTATAATAATATTGCAAATGCTAATGGCCGCTTTCTTGATCTTGTTCTCTCGTCTGTCGACAATATTCGGGTATACGGTACCGAACCTATTAGTAAACTTGATGCAAGATATCATCCCTCTGTAGTGATTGAAGTTGATTATAATAATTTATCTGTCAGGCAACCAAAAGATATAAATAAAAAACAGCATCTAAATTTTAGAAAATGTAACTTTAGTGAAATTAAATCTGAATTAAAAAAGGTGGACTGGTGTGCTTTGCTGTCATCTCTAGATGTTGATAATGCGGTCAATGTTTTTTATAACACTCTCTATGATATTATTAAGCGGCATACTCCTTTAACTAAACACTCAAACATAAATAAGTACCCCGTCTGGTTTAGCAACAGTTTAATCAAATGTCTCAATGAAAAACTCAAATATCATAAACGCTTTAAAAAATTTGGAAATCCAAGGGACTATGACACTTTCTCTCTGTTACGTTCTAGATGTAAAAATTGATTCATGAGTGTTACTGGAATTATGTTGGCTCAGTTGAAGATTCCTTTGTGAACAACATTAAATCCTTCTGGAACTTTGTTAACAGCAAAAAAAAGGTGGTAACACGTTTACCCCAGGCCATGTCGTACAATGGCACAACATCATCTGATCCCTATATTATTTGTGAGATGTTTTCGGATTATTTTGCCTCAGTTTTTGACAAACCAGTTTCTGGGATACATTCCTCTGCCTCGCCCGAGCCTGTCCACTCTGAAGTTTTGTCTCATATAGACATATCTCGTGATACGTAGACAAATGCTTTAAAAGTTTAAACGTTAATAAAGGGGCGGGTCCTGATGGCCTTCCGCCGTCGTTTATAAAAGAGTGCAGCGATGAACTCTGTTACCCAGTTTATTTGCTGTTTTCAGTGTCTCTTACAACAGGAGTATTCCCAACCCGCTGGAAATTAGCCCACATTGTCCCTGTACTTAAATCTGGTGACAGATCACAGTGCTCTAACTATAGACCAATAAGTATCTTGTCATGTTTTGCGAAGATGTTAGAGGTTATAGTGTATCACGTACAATCACGTAAAATCGAGAATATCGACCAGGCAGCATGGATTTGTGAAAAATAGATCGACAATAACCAACCTGCTTGAATATAAAGACTTTTTATGCTCTGGTTTTGCCAACAATGTACAAACGGACGCAGTGTACACAGATTTCAGCAAGGCTTTTGACAAGGTGCTGCATCCAATTTTGCTTGGCAAGATATCGAAATTTGGCATTCACGGCAATCTGTTACGGTGGATTCAATCATACTTGGCCAATAGGAGTCAACTTGTGGCATTAAAAGGTTATACCTCTACCCCTGCATCAGTAACCTCTGGTGTCCCTCAAGGCTCTCATCTTGGGCCTTTATTTTTTATATTATTTATTAATGACCTTGCCGAGCAACTCCTCTGTGACTGTTTATTGTACGCTGATGACCTTAAGGTGTATTGTAATGTGAGAAGTTTTGATGACTGTCAAAAGTTACAAAGTGATCTCGATACCATCTCCCTATGGTGTATGCAGAACTCCATGTCGCTCAAAGTGCGCAAATGTTTTACTATAACTTTCACCGCCAAACAGCACATAATCTACTTTGATTATTGTATTAATAATATTGCTCTAGAAAGGAAATCTACCGCTAAAGACCTTGGTATAATTTTTGACGAGAAATTGACATTCCGTGATCATTACGACTACATAGTGAGTAGAAGCAACAAGCTTGTTGGTTTTATTTCCAGGGTTACTAAGGGTTTCCGAAACCCCAAAAGCCTAATTGTCTTGTGGTGCAGCCTGGTACGCAGCGTGCTCGAGTATGGCTCTGTAATCTGGTCTCCATATTATTCCATCCACGTCACTCGTATTGAACGCGTGCAAAAAAAGTTTTTGAAAATGACTGCGTATAGGTTTGGCTTTGGGCGCTCCTTGTTGTCTTATGAGGATAGACTTGAGAAGTTTGGTCTTATTTCCTTGGAATCTCGACGAAAGCATATGGATTTGACACACTTATATAAAATTGTACACTCCATTTTTGACTCACCAGTTTTATTGGGTGCATTAAACTTTAACACGAGACATGTTTCTCGCAATCCTAGCGTGTTTTGTTTGGAAGTTTATAGAAACAATACCTCTTTCTATAATCCAATAAATAGAATGTGCAGACAGTATACCCTTCATAAGGAACTCGACATCTTTGGATCGACGCTCAACTACTTTAAAGCGGCTGTATATCGTGCTATGAGATAGTATCCATAGGTACTAATGATTTTCATGGCTTGTGTACTGTTCATCTTCTATATTTTTTTTTACATAGTATAATTGTTTAGTTTTAATTTGTTTAATCTATTTTTTATTTTGTAGTGTTTACATGAATAACACCTCTGTGTACATATGTAGTGGGTTATAGTCTTGTCCAGGATGCTTGTGTAAGCGTTTTTTATATATAGTTGTGATTGTAACCTGTTATATGTACCTATTAAATAAATAAATAAATAAATAAGACCAGTTCCAGGGGAGCTAAGGGCCAAGACCTTTTCATTTCTTTTGCTAAAACTTACCTTAGCTGAGCCAAGTCTATTAAAATCATATTCTAAACTTGCAGAAAAATTAACAACTAATACAATTTACTCTTTACAAGAAAAAAAATTAAAATCTCTAGACGGAATTACGTTAATGTCACAAATTATTATACTTAAATGATGATAGTACGAGTATGTGAGCAAATATTTAATTAAATCACACGAGTGTCCAATCTCATAAATTAGGATTATATCTACTAGATAAATAAAAGATCAAAGTTACAAGAGTAGAGTAGAGTCAGAGTTTCCTAGTAGTAGAATTGTGAGTCATTTCCGCCACTGCAACAAAAATTTCGAACGGCGTCAAAATTTTCTCACATTCACTACTATTAGATAATTTAAGCAATTAGTAGATATTTGCTTAAATGTAAGATTGTCGGAGATAACAATAACTTTATTATTATTATCATCTATGCACTTCCGCCATTTTATAGGTGGCTCGTTTAGTTTATTATTATTCCATTGCTGAAAAAATGTGAGAGCGAGAAGCAATAAAATCTTTGTAAACGGTTTGTACTGACTCATCGGAATTAATTTTTTTGCCTTGCATCAAAATTGGCCAAATTCCGCAAAAAGTGGTCCGAGAAATATGGTGGGTGTCGGAGACATTCCAATCGGCAATCGCTACTAGCAACTAGCGAATATCTGTCGTGAAGTATGGGGTCTAACTCTTGACCTGCATCTCACCACACGGTAAGTGACGACAAGGCCGAAGGGGGAAACCAGCCAGTAGGGTTACTCTTGAACCAAATCCAATCGATCGTCATTGAGATTGTGATATTTCGCATGCTTATTTAGCAGTACTAGCGACAAAGTGGATCCTTATTTTGAGATGATTTTGAGTTCACTCAAAATCACTACAATACGGTTCCATTTTTGTGACAATGTGGAAAATCAAGCGTACAAAAATCACAACCTCAATGCCGATCGACTGGAAATGGTTCAAGAGTAGGTCAACTGGTCTTCGGAAACTGTAGTGTATGACACAAGCTCTGGACCACCAAACACTCTCCATTACCTTTTTAGGGTTCCGTACGTCCGAATAAAAAAAACAGAAACCTTATAGGATCACTCGTGTGTCCGTCTGTCTGTCGGTCACAGTCAATTATCTCCGAATCTACTAGACTGATTAAGTTGAAATTTGGTACACATATCAATTTCTCTGACCCAAACGCAGAGGTGTGACGTGAATAGATGAAATCTGTATATGGGAGGTCATTTTTGGGGGGAAGGTGGAAAATTAAAAAAAAATTGAAAACTGCATCGTGTGACATATCAAATAAGTCTTGTTGTGTGTGAACATCTTAAATGTATTTTTTTTTGTATTTTTTAAATAGTTTTCAAGTTATTCAAGAAAATTGACCATCCCCCCCCCCCCCCCCTATCTCCGAAACTACTGAACCTTAAGTTTTGAAAAAAATACAGAAATTAGTTTTCTACTTATAGATTATAGGAAAACCTATAAGAAGTCCATAATATTAAAATAACATAGTAAATCACTCAATATTGTGCGTACCAACTTACTAGAGTGAGAGAACATATTTTTCAACTCCAATGTTAATTTATCTAGTCAATGGTAATCCGACTCGCACTTGGCCGGTTTTTGAGTCATCTTTCACTTGGGACAGGATTTGGTCGGCTCTCCTGGATTTAAACTACTGTGATGAGCGTTTCAAATAGCATTCCATTTTTCATTACAGTAACGATACCATTCTAAAATCACTCGTTATTAAGGTGATTGAGTAATGTAACGCAGGATTCAGATGACTTAGCGACTAGCGTAACTGTCATCAGTCAGTCACTGTAGAAGCCTTTAGAATAATTAGCAGCAACAAAGAAATCTAAGTAAAGTGACAAATTCGTACAAAACATTACAGTTATTGTAATTCTTTCTCTTATTCACAACTGGGACTTAATTTAGAAGAAGCAATTAAAAGTAACATCACGATGCTCTCAAGTCCAAAGGAAAAAACTTTAATTCGTTCCTCGGGATAATTTTTTCAGACGGCGCAAATTAGGCTGTCCTTAGAAGCCTCGGGCGCGAACGCAAATCCGATTTGAGTAATGAAACGGGACTAATTAAAAAGTCGGGGAAGAAATTGTGGTAAAACAATGCTGTCTCCGGACTTTTATTTGCTTATTCTCCCTTCAGTTGTAGCTGAATTCATTAGGTGGTTGAGTTTCCTAGCTATTTTACGTCAATGAATAGAAATTATGTAGGTGTAAATAGGGGGGCACGTTAATAATTTTTACTCTCTCCATGATTCATCGATATTATAATATTCGCCTAATCACTCTAACATAGGGTAGGCTCGAGCCTTTCGGTGGGGACGTATATGAGCTGTGATGATGATGATGATTCGCGATAAACGCCTACATCTTGAATAATGGCTTTTATTTCAGCTTCATCGCTCCATGCATGTTCCGAACTAATAAATATTCCTACGAGTATTTTAGAACGTTCGGTCGTGTAGTTAGTTAAAATTTTAACTAACTACATTAATTTTTTTATGTAGGCCTAAAGTCGACGCAACCAATTCGGCGTTTCGCCGATTATTTTATGCTGATTTTGTGAACAACTACAATCTCTAGAATACAATATATTATTGCTTACCCCTAAACCGGTCTGGTCTCCGTATGTAGCCGGTGGACTTCCTGAGCTAGATCGAAGGAAGTCGCGGCTCCTGAAGGGCTGCTGTCTATCCACCGAACCACGACCGGATCACTACATTTGCGTTTCCCTAATAGGTCGCCAATTTACTTTTTAATCGACATTATACGAACCGATTAGCGGACATTCGCGACAATAACAATTCTACTCGAGAAGAAGCGCGCCACGTCGTAACTTAGTTCAATGACATTACAAATTCGACTCGACTGTCATGTCACAGCGGCCGGCCGCCACAGACCAGCCATATCACAGACTACTAACAGTGTTGCCACTCGCTCTTCCTCGAGCGTAAACATCCCCCCGCTCCGGACAGTCCCGGACTGTCCGCCAAATCAGTCTAAGGGGAGGCGAGAAAGAGTAGCGACCGCGCTGCAAAAGAGAATCCCCAACTAGGACCTCTGCAAACCTGAGCACACCATCAGACCCTAGAGTAAGTTGGACAATGCGTCCGCGACGCCAACGTAGAGGTGGCAGGTTTGGGTCCTTCGCTAACACGAGGTCTCCAACCCTCGGTGGGTTTGTCTTATCTGACCACTTAACGCGCTGTTGCAAAATGTGTAAGTATTCAAGGTGCCAGCGGCGCCAGAAGCTTTGGGTAAGCTGCTGGAGCAACTCAAACCGCGAAAAGCGTCCTGGATTGATATCTCTGTAAGGATACTCGGGCAGAGCGGTAAGTGGTCTGCCTATCAAGAAATGGCCCGGCGTGAGGGCCTGCAAATCGTTCGCGTCGGTAGACAACGGACATAACGGACGCGAGTTGAGAACCGCCTCAATCTTATAAAACACCGTCGCGTCTCCCCAATAACGCGGCGAAGGTGAGTCTTGGCGGCCTTTACAACAGATTCAAAAATCCCTCCCCAGTGAGGGCAAGACGGCGGGGAGTATCGCCATGTTACCCCCCTACGGGAGAGTGTGGATCCGATCTCTATATTATTTTTATCTAAAAATTCACAAACTTCTCTTATATGTCTATCAGTGCCCTTGAAATTCGTCCCACAATCGGACCGAATTAGAGATGGCAGTCCCCGGCGGGAGACAAATCTGCCTAACGCGGCTAAGAAAGCGTCCATGGTGAATGCACTCACCACCTCCAAATGAACGGCTTTAGTGGCCAAACAAACAAACACACACAAGTAAGCCTTTTCAGTCTTAGCATTACGGAGTCGCGACGTTTTATAGTGAATGGTCCCGCGAAATCAGTTCCAACTCCTAAGAAGGTCATCGATTCGTTCACACGATCAGCAGGCAAATCACCCATTTGGGGCTGCATCGTCTCGGGGCGTAAACGATAGCAGGGCAGACATCGAAAAATAACAGATCGGATTATTCTTCGCGCTGACAAAATCCAAAACTCCCGTTGGAGGAGCGCGGTCAATGCATTACATCCGGCATAAGCATTCTTCACATGGCGATCAATGGACGGAGTTCTTAATCCAACACAGAACAACCTGACTGTCGGACCAAGCAAAGAGCGACTCAAAGTCCACACTACGTCCCAGGGTGTCAACCACGTGGTTCATCAAACGAACCAGAAGAGTAGCTCCAGACAATTCTAACTTCGGAATCGTTAATCGAGTCCGAAGTGGAGCAACCTTACTCTTAGCAATTAGCAAGTGGAGCTTAACAGCTCCTTTATCGTCGACCGTCCGGATTTATACCACGGCTGCGTATCCACTCTCAAACGCGTCATGAAGGTTGGCCGTAAACCGTCCCTTAGGCAGTATATGTCTAGGGATACTAACACGGTTAATGTCGGGGAGAGACGACATGAAGGACTCCCAATCTCGCAGCAAACGGCCCGAGAGGGGCTCATCCCACGACACTTCGGCTGACCAAAGTTCCTGTAGGAAGCACTTCATCCAAAACACTAAGGGACTAATCCAGCCATTTGGGTCAAAGGTACGAGCTACTGTAGATAAAACCAACTGTTTCGTCCAGACATTGCGACTTGGCAGCTCAAATCGATAGGTGAACGTGTCCTGGACAGGTCTGTATTGCACTCCCAAAACAGACAGTAAGTCTGGAGTGTTGGCATTCTCAATGATATGAGGCTCCTGCTGGTGGTCGTCTGGCAAATCACACAAAAGCTGAGGTGAATTGGACATCCACTTCCTCAATTCATAACCACTAGCCCCGACAAGAGCAATTAGTATATCTCGCAAAATCAAGGCTTCCTCGACACTATAAGAGGAGCCCGTACAAATGTCAGCCACAAATGCATCCTCCTTGAGAACCAAGGATGCGCGAAGGTATCGTAACCGCTCACGTTCAGCGAGTTCCAAAAGTGAGAGAATTGCCACAAAGGGGCTCGAACGCAACCCGTATATATTGGTGTTCAGCTTGTAGACTAGCATGGGATCTCTGGGATCCTCCCTCCATAATATGAGCTGATATCGTCTATCGTCCGGGTGAATCACAGTCTGCCGAAACATCCGGATATCGGTCACAAAGACGACGGCATGGCAACGGAAGTTGGTCAATACATCACCCATCTCGTGGTGCAACTTCGGTCCAGCATGCAGACATTGATTCAGCGAAACTCCGGTAGACGTGGGAGCTGACCCATCAAAAACAACGCGTATCTTCCCGGTGGAAGGTTTCAAAACCGCGTGGTGAGGAAGAAAATTATGTTCCTCGTTTCGCCAGTCCAGTCGCGAGACCGACATGTGCCCCAGTTGCTCATATTCTCGCATGAAGTCGACATACTTCTGTTTGAAGTCGGAGTTCCTACTCATACGACGCTACATGGACAGCAGCCGCTTCTCGGCCAACGGCCGGGAGCTGCCAAGTGAGGGGCGAACTGACAAAAAGGGCAAACGAGTTTATCAGCCGTCCCGAGAGAAGGCGACCTGTATTGTTCTGGTAGAACAACTCACACTCCTCTTCTAAGGGGTTCACTCGCTTCACGGTAGGTGGCTCTTCCACCTCCCAAAACCGTTGAAGGACATCCGATCAGGTGGAGCCAACAGTTATGTAACTGTCCACCGATGGAGATGGTGGGTTATGCCTAACTGGTCCCGTCACTACAAACCCAAGCGATGTAGATAAGGCTACCAGCCCACCCTTCTGTAACTCTCTCCTCTTCCCACAATACACGCGGCCTAGAACATCGGCATCGAGCAATAAGTGAATCGGACCGGTTCGGTGGAAGGAAGGGTCAGCCAAGGACAGTCCCGATGTCGTATCAACGACAGCGCGCGAAACGTGCTGTTGCGGAAGCTGACCAACAACCTTCTCAAAAACAATCGCAGTAGCGCCAATTTTGGGCGCTGAAGAGAAGTGGGAGTAGAAGGAGAACAAAACCTGACCCGGATCCGATCGATCCGGGATCCGCAGGTCTCCGATTCCCCGTACCGTTTCAAGGTATGGAGATGTGACCAAACTCAACTGCCGGACGAGCCAGCTGGAGGCAATGCAACCCTGAGCTCCCGTATCCAAAAGGGCGCGAACTAAAACAAAGGTGCCCCTCGGGCCTCACACCAGTACGGAGGCTGTTGGTAACAGCACCTGCTCCTGTGGGGGGGTTGCAGCCGACAGTTGGTTTAATGAAAATCCTCCCGCATTCCCCGCAACGGGGGAGAAGGGGGGTCCGAAATAAAATTCGTGCGCGGCGGAGGAGTAGGGCGCTCAAGGCGCTCGAGCGGGTCCCAATCCGGCACATACTCGCCCCGATCGAAGCGGCATAGGGGGGCCGGGTGGTGCCCATGATGGGCGAAAGTTGGGGGAGCCCGTGACAAACGAGGTCTCTCCATCAGAGGGGGAGAGAAGCGTATCGGCTCCCGGCGTGGCTCCCTAATAACCGCGGTCCAATCCCGCGGTGGCGCCTCAGAAGCGGCGCGTCGATCCCCCCGCCCGTAGGGGGGGTGGGGCACCCATTCCTCCCCCGAGAGGGGGGGCGCCTGTCCAATCTCCGCGGAGGGGTGGCACGCCCCTCCGATCTTCTCGGAGATGTGGGTGACCCACGAGGGCCCCCGCCCGTGTGCGAGTCCCTCTCTCTCACAACCTCACGAGCGTCTTTATTATTGAAGCACAAGAGGGGATGATGGGTCTCTCCACAACAGCGACAATCTCGTGGGGGGGGGGGGGCAAGCCGATTAGCCATATTCCTACGCCCCTCGGTGCGTAGGCCAAGAAATTTGGGACAGGCCGGCACCCGATGGCCATCCCGCTTGCAACACTTGCAAGGCAGCTGCCTCTCCCCGTGTGGAGAGTTCTGCCGAACTGCGGTATACTGCTTGTACGGGCGGCGCTCTCTCCGTGGCGCTCCCCGGGTCGCCTTATAGCGGCCTGTACTCGGTCCCGGTATAGGAGCCAGATCCAAGTGGTCGGTCATCCGACACTCATCCTCCAAAAATCTGAGGAGATCAGAAAAGGGGGGTGGAGCAATATGAAGGACCACTGGTCCACCGGTAGGTCAAGTCGTTTGAGCGCGTTAATAGCGCTAAGCAGCGGGTTCAAAATCTCCTTCCTTAATGAGGAGACCCGCGATACTCTTGGCAGTCCTAATATGGCGGCCACATGTGTGTCCGCTAGCAAGCGAACATTCTGATACCGGGCGGACAACAGCGCCCTTGCCATGTCATAACTGTCATTGTTGACAGGTAGATGCTGGACAAGCACACCATCCTCTCCACGTAAGGCAGAGAGCAAATAGGCCAGTTTCTGGCTAGGGAACAGGTCGTCCCTCGAGTGGACGAGGCTATCAAAGAGGTTGATGAACCCCATCCAAGCAGCCAGGTTCCCATCAAAGGTTGAGATGTTCAAGGTGGGCAGTCTGCCCAGCAAGCCGGCCGGGGTAGGCTTGACCTCCCCGGGCGTGCACGACTCACCCCTCCGAGCGGATAGGATAGCCTGAGCCTTGTTTATAATCACATCCGCCTGTTCAAAACACTGATCATAATCGGCGTTAAATTGCTCGACTGCCCGCAACTCAGCGCACCCTCGGCTGGGTGGTCGAGCAGATGTTGATGAGCAACGAAAAGCTGCTCCAATTCCTTCAAGCGAGCAGGTACTCCCTCATGCCGAATTAACAAGGCCTGTTTTCTGTCTGGTCGGTCTACCAAAGCAACGGCACTAGCAAACCATCTCAGGATCTTTTGTGCACCCGCGCGGGCACCACTAAGCGGGCTGACTGGCGGGACCATTTTGCACCACAATTAAGATACACTATTCTTACAAACCAGAAATTTGGGAAAATAAAAAAAAATAATAGAAATGACAAATCACCAGCGTTATAATTACAAATCACAATTAACAATAACGACACTAATTATCACAAAGGTAGACGTCCGTCACATCCAAACGCCGCGAAGCAAATGAGGGAGACTGCCGCTCTCAGCTCGTATTTATGCTGCCATGCCGCCGCTCGGCCCAGGCTTGGGTGTAGTAGTGGGGGTTTCCGGTAAGACGGCCGATCCTGACGGCGAGGCGTCCACGACCGCTTCTTCATCACAGCCGGGCTGATTTCCTGCTCCCTGATCACTATCACTCTGGTAACCTTCTGTAACATATCCAGAAAAATTTGGAGTTATGAAGGGAAAATTGCAATCTGAAGCGAAAAATTAAACTTTCTGCGTTAATTAGTGCTTTAAACAGAAAAGTAGTGCTTAACTTCAAAATAATTGTCTAGAGCCGCAAGCGTGCACTCAAGCGTCTCAAAGAACAAGAACAAATTAGAAAACTAAAACAAAATTACAGCTTCAGATTTCAATTGATGAAAATAAATAGAAAAAGTAAAAAAAATAGGAACTGCTACTGATAACGGAATTCCGGCCTTCCGCCATCAGCAACATCCTTAGAGAACAAAATAAAAGCAAAGTTTACATTAGTCCATGAGCAAAACTCATTTTGTCCATGTACTAAAACAGTGTTAATGACAGAGGCCCCACGTTTGCTTGTCTCCTTGCGATCGCATAATAGAGGCCCCATGTTTGCAGTATTATGCTTTCGCGACCATTACAACCAAGCCACAGAGTGTGCTTGTTGTCCAGTGTCAGAGGCCCAAAGTTCGCTTGACACCCCTACTCACCACTCTCAAAGAATATTGAGCATGCATCCGGAGTCCACTCGCCACGCCACAACACCATATGCTCGGCGGCTGCTTGAGTCTTCTTCCCATACGACCCGGCGAGTAGCTCCAATTCGTATCTGTGGTGCGGCAGCGCGCGCACAATCTTGTAAGGACCGCGCATGCCAGAGTCTAGCTTGCCAGTAGATTGTGAAGCCTTATTCACAAATACAAAATCGCCAACGGCAAAACTGCGAGGCTGATGTCGACCCTCGTTGACGTAGCTGTCCTGGCGTTGTTGATTAGCTTCAAGAAGCCCAGATGCACGTTGTCTTCTGAGGAGCATCAATGCTTCCCGATTGGGATTAGTATTATTTAGCGCGACATCTCTTACCAATGACCTGATAACTGGTGTTGTTGCCTCAATACCTACCAACAGTTGCAGTGGTGATGTTTGCGTAGTAGTTTGCTTGGTAATGTTAAGGGTAAGTTGGATTTTCCAGAGTAAATCAGACCATTTTGAGCCTTTATTACCAACTTCGACTCGAAGCATATTGAGATTGGTCCGACAGTACCGTTCAACCTGTCCATTCTCATGATGCATACCAGGTGTAATGAAATGTAATGAAATACCCAAATTGCTAACCCAGTTTTGGAATGTGGAACTGTCAAACATTCTTCCTCGATCACAAATAATAGTTGACGGAGTGCCAAACAGAGAGACAGCGTTAGAAAATACTCGCTTTGATTCTTCGGCATCTTGTCGGTACAAGGGATAAAGCAGACAGTATTTTGAGAATGCGTCAATGACTAATAGGACGTACTTAAAACCATTGGACTCGGGAAGTGGTCCTAGGACACCGGTATGAACTGTCGAAAATGGAATGTCTGGTTTCGACCAGGATTCAATAGGTTGATGTGAAGCTCTAGGCACCTTTTTATATGCAAGACAAATAATGCAATGACCAATATATTTTCGTATAAACGATCGTAGTCCCGGAAACCAAAAATGACGCAATATTAAGTCTGTAGTCCTGTCAACACCTATATGATCGTGATCGTCATGAAAAATTCTCAATAAACTGAGCCTATGTCCCTTGGGGATGTAGCACAAAAGTCGGGGTTCCTCGCCCGTCGGAGTATATATAATAGAGCAGGTCGTTTTTGATTACGTACCTATTTGCGTCCAACTCTCCATCCCTTAACTTCGCCATTAACCCCTGAGTCTCGGAATCCGCTGTCTGGGCAATCTTAGCCCAATTATTCGTATTACGGATATGAGCAACATTATTTGGAATAGGGTGCCTGCTTAAAAAGTCAGCATGCTGCATTAAGATTCCTTTTCTATATTCCAAAGTGAATCTAAAATCTTGAAGGTAGACCCACCAACGCGCCACCCGAGGTATCAAGTCCTTTTTACGCTCTGTAAATCTTAGTGAATTACAATCAGTCACTATTTTAAAGTCTATGCCTATTAAATAGTGACGGAAATGCTTAAGAGCGCAAACGATAGCAAGCGTCTCCAACTCATAGCTATGATACCTGGTTTCGGCGCCTTGAGTGGCCCTACTAAAGTATGCAACAACTCTCTTCATCTTACCGGTGTGTTCCTGCAGTAAAATAGCACCTAAGCCAATAGCACTGGCATCGGTGTAAAGTTGTGTAGGGAGTTTGGGATCAAAGATTGCTAAAACAGGCTCATCGGTTAGACAACTTACAATGTAGTCACGTGCAACATCCTGTTCAGGACCCCAAACAAATGGTTCACCCTTCTTTAAAAGTTTAGATATGGGGGCAGTTTTAGATGAATACCCAGCTATGTATCGTCTGAAATATCCTGCAAGACCTAGAAATTGTCGAACCTCCTTCACATTGGTTGGCCTTGGAGATTTGACAACAGCTTCTACCTTCCCTGGGCTCGGCCGTACCTGACCATGTCCTACTAACCGACCTAGGTACTCTACCTCCGTATCCAGAAAAGTACACTTTTTGAGATTGACGGAAAACCCCGCGTTTTTAAGTGTACTCAATATTTCACGCAATATGTCAAAACCTTCTTCTGCTGTGTGAGATAAGGCTAACACGTCATCGATGTATGTTAGTACCTTACCAGAGTCAATTAATGGCTTTAAAGTCTTCGTAATGACCCTTTGGTAGACAATGGGAGCATTGGCTAAGCCATAGGGCATTTTTAAGTATTCATAGTGTCCTTCGGGGGTTACAAATGCTGTTTTACTGATTGAATCATCATCTTTCAGCGGAAGCTGATGAAACCCGGTAGCCATATCAAGACTCGAAAAGAACTTGAAGTTACCTAGCTTGTCAATGTGGTCGTCTATAAGCGGCAAAGGAAACCTTTCTTTTACAGTAACAGCGTTAAGCGCTCTATAGTCTACGCACATCCTATCACTTCCATCTTTCTTTTTCACGAGGATGATGGGACTCGCGTAGTCAGACTGTGATTCACGAATTATTCCCTTGCTAAGCAAATCATTGATAATGTCACGAACCCTTCTCTTCTCATCCAAAGATAATTTATAAGGACGATGGCAAACTGGGGTAGTTGAAGTTAACTTTATTTCCATACTACCTGTGTTCACCGTAGAAGTTGCTGTCCCAGTAACGAAAATATCTGAGAACTCTCGAATAATTCCTAGTAACCGTTCTCTTTCACTGCCAATTAAAGGGGATTTAATATTTTCAACTTCTATGGTACTCACACGTTGTACATTTAAGGGACTATCTAATCGGGTTATCCGTTGTTCATTATTAGCTCGGATATACGTTATTCCCTGACGGTTCAAAACATCAGTACCGATTAAAATTGGTGCATTAATACAATTACTGGGAACAACGTACAAATCTACTTCAAGTGACACTTCTGGAAAATCGATAATAGTTGTTACATATGAAGTTGATTCGATTTCTTGGCTTCCTATCCCTCGCATTAAGCGATAAGTCGGCTTTTTATTAAGATTTAAATGTTTTAAAATTAATTCCGAAATTAATGAAATATCAGACCCGCTATCAATTAAAATATCAACTGGTATTTTCTGAACTAAGCCTGGCATTATGTTATTGAGCTGTGATTTGGTTTTGAACAAAAATTTACATTCGACGGATTTTTAGCACAATATGAATCGGAACGCTGCTTTAAGAAACAAGTGTCCACCAAGTGCCCATTACGTTTACAAAATGTGCAATACTTTAAACTTCTCTTATTGTTAGATGTTGAGGGGATAGTTTTGGAATCATGTTGGGGATGTGCAGTCTCACTTCTAGACTGTTTGGGACAGTGCCATTTCTTATGACCAATTTTCCCACAAATAAGGCACGCAACATTCCTATCGCCCTTGGACATTTCGCGTTTGCGCGAGTACAATGATCCAGGCTGATTAGAAAAACGAACAGGATGGTTGGAGTTCTTACCTTCAGTGACAGGTTTAATAAATGCTGACAGAAATTCTACAAGGCGTTTGGTGTCCAATTTTGCGTTGGTCGCTGCAGCTTTAACTTGGGGGTCGGAAATGCCTCGAATAACTATTGCGACCTTCAACTCGTCTGACAACCCAGTAACAATATTGAGTCGCAAAAGAGATCTACGAGCATATTCTGCATATGTTACGTACTTATTGGAATTAGAGCACATCACTTCATAAAGCACAGTAGCTATATCAATATTACGTGGGCACAACGAACGAAATTCTGTCTTAAAATTACTCCACGTCCTATCGTTTGTGACCCACTCATTTATCCATAATTTCGCATCTCCTCTCAAACACCCGCCTATGCGCCCGAGGCATTCACGATCATCCCAATTGTTTAAATTTTTCGCCCGATCGACCTCTGCACACCAAATATCAAAATCATTTAAATTAGGATCAAACTGCGAAATATAGAAATTTTGAGACCTTACTTGAACAAGCGAAGATAATGCTCCAACAATTCTGTTCGTTACATCCTGGTCCTCCTGCTTACGAGAGCCCCCTTCGGTGGCTCCAGTCAATTCGGTGGGTAGAGTAGATGGAGGAGTTTCGACAATTGGATGTGACGGAATCACTTTAGAGGATGTTACAGGCGGCTGTAATCTATCCTCAAGAACATTAAGCCTCGTTAAAATCTTCTCTAATGCGTCGTTATGAAAACTGTGATAACGGTAGTATGAACTATCGCGGTGTTTATAACGAGTACTGGCACCCGATTCTCAAGCCATAGACATAATGTCGAATTCGACATATGTCGAAATTAAATGGCGGATGTCGAATATTTCACAGTTTCCGTATTCTCAAAATGTCACGATAGAGAAATGTCTATGCCTAGTGGTAGATAGCAATCGACATTTTTTTTCATATCATAGAGATTTTTAGTAGAGATGCAAACTATTAGAGATATGTCGAATTAGAGATATCTCTAAAAAACTGAGAATCGGGCCCCTGCACGGACTACGTGATCGCTCCCGGTCACTAATAGGACTTACACGTGGTGTACCAATACTATTGTGCCGTCTAGATAACCTATCTCGGTGGCCACGTGGACAAACCTCATGCTGTCTTAACGGCGATGTATAACGTTTCATGGCCTGAACACTATGACGTTCAGATGATGAACTATTGCCACGTGGTTGCTTCCGAGAATGATCACGTTCTCTTGATCTGGACGCACGCCCGGACATGTTAACTAGTTAAGAAGCAAACACTAAAATACAAGATAGCACGAACGGCAAATAACACGCGTGAATCCCACTTCTGATCTTACAAACCAGAAATTTGGGAAAATAAAAAAAAATAATAGAAATGACAAATCACCAGCGTTATAATTACAAATCACAATTAACAATAACGACACTAATTATCACAAAGGTAGACGTCCGTCACATCCAAACGCCGCGAAGCAAATGAGGGAGACTGCCGCTCTCAGCTCGTATTTATGCTGCCATGCCGCCGCTCGGCCCAGGCTTGTAGTAGTGGGGGTTTCCGGTAAGACTATAATAATACACGGACAAACAGACCGACAACCGCAGACAACAAAACAGATCGGGAGGAACTTCAAAGGCAAAACAAAATAGAAAAACAAACCAAAATCAAGTGTAAATGCTAGAACTTAACTAGAACAACAAAAGGCATTTAACAACAGAATTTTTCAAACAAATTAAATTGAAGTATTAAGTCTAGAACTTATCAAACAAAATATTCAAAGGCAAAACAAACCAAAATCAAATGTAAATGCTAGAACTTAACACAGCAAAATAGTGCACAACAGCAAAGGGCATTTAACCACAATTTTTCATATACAATGACAACTAGTTAGGGAGATCGGTCCACAAATGACATTGTTGTCGGTTAAAAATCAGCAATGTATTGCCCGTTTGGGCAACCAACAAGACTACAATACTAATTGTACAATACTAATCAAAATGGCCTCTAACAACCACACACTCTGCTACCAAAAGATGGTGACGCCTAAAGTCGACGCAACCAATACGGCGTTTCGCCGGTTATTTTATGCTGATTTTGTGAACAACTACAATCTCTAGAATACAATATATTATTGCTTACCCCTAAACCGGTCCGGTCTCCGTATGTAGCCGGTGGACTTCCTGAGCTAGCTCGAAGGAAGTCGCGGCTCCTGAAGGGCTGCTGTCAATCCACCGAACCACAACCGGATCATTACATTTGCGTTTCCCTAATAGGTCGCCAAATCACTTTTTAATCGACATCATTCGCGACAATAACAATTCTACTCGAGAAGAAGCACGCCACGTCGTAACTTATTCTTCTTCTTTTAATTATGGCAATGTGTTATCTTTTCGACAACAACGTCGTAACTTAGTTCAATGACATTACAAATTCGACTCGACTGTCATGTCACAGCCGCCGGCCGCCACAGACCAGCCATATCAAAATGCATCCATTAATCTCATCATCATTATATCAAACAAGGAACGTACCCTCCCCAGGGATCTCCAAATCGATCGGTCCTGCGGCTCCAGCATCCAGCGGCTAACGCGACCTTCACCAGATTATCGGTCCGCCTTGTGGCGAGCCTACCAACGCTGCATCTCCCGGTACGCGACCACCACTGTTTCTATTGATTCCCTTGGGATTTATGTCAGAGGACTCAACGTTTCCCTATGAAAAGTACAATTTTCGGTTCATTCTTATCATAGGCATACCTATCTACAACTATTGCACTTTACCAAACCTTGTTTTTAAAGCTGCTGAACGAATTGAGCTTAATTCGATTCCCTTGTATGAATATAAACAGTTTCACACTGACTGCATTAAGTTTGCGGCATGGATCCATGGTTTGCGGCGACACTGGTGGTTGCGTTGTAGTTGTCGATATCACACAAGCAGTCAATAAGAACTGTAAATGTGGTCAGTGTGATGAAACAATGAAACTAATCATTTTCATAGACATGCCTGCACGTTGTGGTTCCGGTCATGGTATGGTCATACTATTATATATTCTGTGGTTTGGTTATGAAACAAACGCGTGTTAAACATGGCTCACTAGATGTTAAAAGAGGACGAGATTGAGAAATTACAAGTTATCCCCTGTTACTATTACTAATAGTCCTAAGGTTTAATTCACACAAACAACAACAACAACAACAACACTAGAGCCTGAAATGTGTCCCGGCCGCTAATTTGTATGACTACTATAAACAGTTTTACACTAACAAGATGCTACAGCAAAACGCGCGCAGCCATGACATGTGGTGTGACGTCAAATTCCAAATGTATACCTATACACATTTCATAAAAAATCAGTTCTCGTGTATACCTATCAAATTCAATATCGTTTATTCAAATTGGATTACATAATCACTTTTGCACGTCAAAGAAGCTACGCCAGTGGTTCACAAGTCTACGGCGGGAGTTCATGTACTGGAAAGTACCTAATATCAATAATACTACTAATACTATTTGTACTGCTTGTACTATCAATAATAAAATTAAATATCGTTTGTGATTTTACTGGGAATCAGTGCCGGATTTAAGCATAGGCAACATAGGCAGTTGCCTATGGGCCGCCACCACAAAAGGGGGCCACCACCACACCACAAAGAAAATAAATTAAATCGATAAAGGCTTAGTAGAAACAAAAAAATACTGAATTTTGTTACAAATAGTTAGACATATAAATAGTTTACTGGAGGGAGACTCTGTACCAGGGTCGTCTGCTTAAGTACCTCCGTCTTACCTATTTCTGCCGCAAAGCAGCAGTGCTTGCATTGCTGTGTTCCGGTTTGAAGGGTAAGATATGGCTGTGAAATTACTGGGTACTGTGACTTTACATCTTGTGTCACAAGTTGGCAATGTACACTGTGGTTCTTGTGGGGGTTGCAGTTTTGCTGCGAATCTCACAAGAGCCACATGTATTATAGGTGACTGTTACCACTTACCATCAGGTGGGCAGTTTGCTTGTTTGCCAACTTTCTGCAATAAAAAAAGACGAAAAACTTATTTTTTCTTTGAGCGGGAAAAGTTAACCTTTAAAAATCTTCGAGATCAAGCAGCACGAAATATGAACACAAATAAATAGCGACATCAACTCGCTGGCCACGTCGAGTTGAAGCCACTAAAGCACTCTTGCGGGGCTCTAAATGTTATAAATGCCCTCGAAGAAATTATTGAGGATGAAGAAGATACAGCTAAATCAAGAGCAACAGCTGTCGGTCTGCATGATAGAATGGCAAAGTTAGAAACAGCCATATACACGGTTATTTTGTTATCATCCTGGATTAAGGGACGCTTCACAACATGGTATTAGAATGATTTAAATATGAATAAAAAAATAACTCACTTAATTTTATATTAATTTTCTAAAAAATCAAAAAATGCTGCCCTAGTTGAGAGCAGGATTTTTCATATTTTTTTTATTTCATTTTTTTTATATAATAATGGATGTGTCCTGAAGTGTCCCTAAAATTTTCCAGGGTGATAAAAAAATTACCGTGTATATAGTTTTTTGGGTTGATATTTTGGGACATATAAACAAAGTCAGCGAAAGCCTACAAAATCCTAGGTTGGACGTAAATACTGCTGCAGCACTGCTTACTTCATTAAAATCAACCATTGAAAATAAAAGAGGCAGTTTTAATGAATACAAAGTAAAAGCTAGCTAAAGAAAAACAAAAAGAAACGTCCGGTTGTCCACTTAAAATTGCAAGCTTCGGAAGTTCAGTTGTCACCCTCGGACAAATTTAAGAGTCAAATCTACATCCCAGTTGCTCATGACCGCTCTTCAAAGAGAATGGACGCGTACTCACTACTAAATGCACGATTTGGATTTTTGAAAAATTTAACGACTATTTCTGATCAAATATTATGAAATGTTAAAACAAGTCAATAGGTACATAAAGTTGTTAAGAAACAAAATACATTAAAAATAGTTTTATTTTATTAACTGTAATAAAAATCGGTTTCCAAATATTCAACACCCCATATCTAATTCATCTGAGCTGCTTGATTATCATCATTGACGCTTATTATAAACTGTTCCATCTCTCCCGTGATCCTATCCCTGCTTTTGTACCGATTTTAACGTGAAGCAAATACTTTGTATTTTTATGAAAAGCCTTTTTTATATTTTTTTCTAATTCCAGTACTAACAGACACATGTTTTTGTTTGCAACCTTGTGCTTGCCTAAGTTCCATAGGTCATAATTATGTGGTCTAAGAATAGGGTTAAGATCACAATGTTATGAAGAAACTCTCCACACCTCATAACCATGTTCCCCTAAAATTTCGTCTTCCTCATATATTGGCTCATCCCTGCGAGCGGACTTATCGATCGACGTATTATTATATCGATCGACAAAAGCATCTGTCCTTTTCACTCCTTGGGAATATCTGTCAAATTTATCGATTATTGTCGAGTAGGTATGTCAATCTTAGCTGTCAAATTTTGTTTATCGAGAGTTCCATGCTCGCAGGGCAGGTTTGAGTTTCTGTACCAAAACCGAAAGTTAAATAACAAAATTACAAAGTATCAAAATCACCAGGTTCAACTAAACTACAAAGGGACATTGTATGAGGTATCAGCGTTGCAACTTGAAAAAATGTCAGGTTCAGCTTTCATTAGCCAGACTCTACTAGATAAATATTTATGATCGCTTTCTTTGCGTCTAATCTTGACTTCTGCTTCGCTGAGTTTCGGAATGCAAAAACTTTAGTTTGAGTACCGAAATAATCGAAACAGTAATATACAACGTGTTAATTAAATAGCGAAAAACCTCAGACGCCCCAACTTATTTTTATTATAAATATATCGTCACCTGTAATATGAATTAATGTAACCGCCAAAATTACGAAATTGAGTTATATATACCGTTCGGCTGCAAATTTGACGCCCTATCGATTACTGTAATTAACATTTCGATATCTTGAAAAAAATGTCGATTACGTTAACCAAAATCGGACCATATTGTTCATTTTACCATCTTTTTTTTAATGTATGATACAGTTTTCATGAATTACTTATTATCAGGTTAACGTAACGACGGATTTGTGATTGCGTATTAATGTATTGATCAAAGTTGAAAAAAAACATTAATGTAAGACTCATCTGCATCAGAATGACTCTTACGTTAGCTAATTTTGTGGCACATTGGAACTGATTGACTGTTACGCTTAATTTTAAAAGTATTAAATAAAGAGTTTTGAATTAAATGCGACATACTCTTGGTACCTATTTGAGATCAGATAAGTTTTTTAACTTAAAACTAAATTATTAACAAAACATTTTACATTACAGTGCCGCTCCTAGCAAGTTTCTGGTATGTGTAAATTATAAAAAAAGCTACGAAGTTCTTGTTTAAAAAATTTACCTATTACAAGTATAAACACGCTCTAAACAGAATTTTGTCAGTAACACTAAAGTTCTAGTAAATAATTGTCAACACCGTGGACCACACAGACTTCATAAACTATGGGAACATTGGGCCAATGAAGTATTAACTTCAAAAACAACTACAGATTCACATTTTAGACTGAAAGATATAGGATCGCTACTATCAAAAAACCAAACCTAAATGAATTGCAAGTCAAATATACAATGAAGGATGACGGGGATACATTCAAAATAATATTCGGTCAAGGAACAAAAAAAAATAACAGGAAAAGGAAAGGGAAAAGGGAAAGGTCAGTCTGCACGGGTCGTAAATGATAATGCGTCGAACGATTCTCTGCCAAAACTTTATGTACACCGACTGCCAATTTCCACTAAGAAGAACATGGACCTTAAAAAACTCTGTGACGACGAGGTGATACCCAAACAGTATATGCAAGATTATTTACAGCTGCCTTATGTGGACAAGATTGATTACCTAGATGACATTATACAAGATGAAGTTCCAACTAATGATGACGAAATCCAAGACCAAAGTGACGAGGTTGATGAATCCAAAGGAAGAAACGCAATAAATAAGAAGCAAGCCATACAAAAAGAAAGGAATCTGACAAATAAATATAATAAAAAGGGGAAACCTAAAGACAAAGCAAAAGCCTGTACTGTAGAAAAAGGGAAAGGAAAAGCAAAGCGAGGAAAAGCAGTAAAGAAAAATAGCAATTAGGATAAAAAAGTAAGGTGTTTTCTTATGTCACGTTACATGTATTTTATTGATCTCAGGTAGAAGTTACTACTGAATTACACATGACTGTTAAATTTGAGAGTAAAGTTTGTTTCTAGAGAATGTTATTATTACTATTAAACTGTTTAGTACTGTAGAAAAAGGTAAAGGAAAAGCAAAGCGAGTAAAAGCAGTAAAGAAAAGTAGCAATTAAGATAAAAAGTTAGGTGTCTTCTAATGTCAAGTTACGCGTATTTTGTCGAAGTTACTACTAAATTACTAATGGCTCTTAATTTTGAGACTTAATGTTGTTTTTAGATAAAGATTTAAGTTTTTATAAGTATTAAACTGTTTTGTAACTGTTTTGCTGTTTTGTTTGTCTACTTTAAACCTGTTTATTCATAATTTACTACCCTGCCACAAATAAACTGAAGCAGAAGATTTTTCTTTATATTGGATTTTATTAAAAGAGAATAAGATTGAAAGTGCAATAAATAACTTTTTAGTAACGCAAGTCCAAATTACGAAAACGGTGTGTCTTACTTTAATTTTTCTTAAGTATTTGTGACTTACCTTAAACCGTTCCTATTGTTTTTTAATAATGCTTAATGTAATCACACATTTATGACAATAAATTAACGTAAGCGCCATGCTATTTTCTAAACTATAATAGCTAGCTTTTTAAGACCTCGTTTAGTTAAAAGGTCTCACATATATAAGATTATTACTATAAACATAATTTCAAAAGGATAAGTATATAAAAAGTTACGGCATTTTTTCTAATTTTCAAATAAGTTTTTTGCCTCTCCTGCAAAATCGGCTGATGGCGGTTACATTAATTCATATTACAGGTGACGATATAAAAGAATTATAAAAAAAAAAAAATCTCGCGAATTATTTTCCAAATGTTATTTTTCTATTTTGTTGCATTTCTTGCAAAACCTTATGGTCGTGCGTAAAGATGTAAAATGAAAAAAACTACTTTGCTTTTTTTTCATCATACTTTAAAAAAGCATGAAATAATACTTAGGACCGTTATTTTTTTCCAAATTAGTTGTTTTTTTTTTTTAAGAAAACAATATTTGAAATATATTATGTTTTATATTAAGGTATGTCCGGACGGTAATGTCAAAAACGAGATAGATTTTATCATGTCGACGAAAAGGCACATATTCAATGATGTCTCTGTGATCAATGCCTTTAAAACGGGGAGTGATCACAGACTGGTACGAGGCACATTGAATATCAATATTAAGCTGGAAAGATCTCGACTGATAAAGTCTACGCTCCGACCAGTACCTGCGCAAATCCAAACCCCCGAAAGGTTTCAACTCGAGCTCCAGAACCGCTTCGAAGCCCTTGAGAACAGCTTAAATGTGGACGATCTAAACAACATTGTGGTGGATACTGTCCGTACGGTAGGGTCTAAGTTCTTTAAAACCCGCCGTCCCAGAACAAAGAAACTCTCCGACAAAACGCTCCAACTTATGGATCGGAGACACAAAATGAGGCTGCAGAACTCAACGGATGCTAGTCGTTACCGGGAGCTTAATAGGCAGATATCAGTCATTGACATGCGACCTTCGCCAATTCAATACGGCTCGTATTGAAGAGGCTATCGAGTGAAGTAAAGGCTCCAAAGTATTTGCGAGACATATGTCTATTGGGCAAAGTCAACTGACGCAGCTGAAGATTGACGAAGGTAGCCTCATTTCGTCGAAGCCTGAGATCCTAAGGGAGATTGAGAGTTTCTATGGACAGTATACTCCACGCAAGCACTTGTTGAAAGCGAGGCTAGAGACCCCAGAGCCAAGCTTACCCGACACTATACTGAAGATATCCCGGACGGCAGCCTGTACGAGATTAGTATGGCTCTCAAACAACTAAAAAACAACAAGGCGGGGCGGGTGATGACGGAATCACTACAGAGCTTCTTAGGGCGGGCGGTAAGCCGATACTTAAAGTCCTCCAGAGGCTCTTTAATTCCGTTATTCTCGAGGGCAGAACGCCTAAAGCATGGAGTGAGAGTGGGGTCATCCTGTTCTTCAAAAAAGGTGATAAAACACCCTTGAAGAACTATAGGCCGATCTCACTCCTGAGTCATGTTTATAAGTTGTTTTCGAGAGTCATTACGAATCGTCTCGCTCGCAGGTTTGACGACTTCCAACCTCCCGAACAAGCCGGTGTCCGAAAAGGCTATAGTACCATAGACCGCATCCATACGCTGCGGCAGGTTATACAGAAGTCCGAGGAGTATAATCTGCCGCTTTGCTTGGCGTTTGTGGACTATGAGAATGCCTTCGATTCGATCGAGACATGGGCGGTGCTGCAGTCTCTCCAAAGGTGCCAAGTGGACTACAGGTACATAGAGGTGCTAAGCTACCTATACGGAAATGCCACTATGTCGGTTCGACTCTAGAACCAGAGCTCTAATCCCATCCAATTGCAGCGAGCTGTAAGACAGGGAGACGTTATCTCTCCAAAACTCTTTACCGCAACATTGGAGGATATTTTCAAGCTTCTGGATTGGAAAGGATACGGCATTAACATTAATGGCGAGTACCTAACACACCTCCGTTTTGCCGATGATGGTGTTCTAATGGCTGAGACCTTGGAAGACCTGAACACCATGCTCGGAGATCTCAGTAGTGCTTCCCAAAGAGTGGGTCTTAAAATGAACATGGATAAGACAAAAATCATGTCGAATGCCCATGTTGTACCCACTCCAGTTAATATTGGGAACACTACACTTGAAGTTGTAGACAACTATGTCTACCTGGGACAAATAGTCCAGCTAGGTAAGCCCAACTTCGAGAAAGAGATCTCTCGTCGAATCCAGCTCGGATGGGCAGCTTTCGGGAAGTTACGAAAAATCTTCGCGTCCAAGTTACCTCAGTGTCTTAAGACCAAAGTCTTTGACCAGTGTGTTGCCAGTGATGACCTACGGAAGCGAAACGTGGCCATTCACTATAAATTTAGTTAAAAATTTATATTATTCTAAGAAATAACGTTGACAAAAAAATTGTTATATAAAATAAGCCTGCGTTAACATTTAATAGCCAATTATCTGTCAATTTAAATTAAACAACTACAATTCAATGTTGACCAACTTTTTTATTTAATAATACATAATTAGAGTTAATCTGTTCTATAACTTACAATAAATGAAGTAAAGAACTTTTCGTAAAGATAATATCAATTCTGCTCAATCAAGTACATTACAAGTAGACAAAAATCGAATCATAGTTTCATCACAATGTTTAAAATAGATTTAACCTAAGTATAAAGCATTCCGCGCAGTTTCCTGGCATGGGGCATTTATTAAACACTAATTTACTTATTATTTTAATACATGCATACCTTACGTAATTTAATGCTTAACAAAAGCGTTAAACATTCCTCCAAGTTATCGACAAAATCAAAAAACAATACAATTCAAACTTCTTTTCTCTCCTCATGCATTTATACAAACAGTTAATACCTATTTAACTTATTAGATGGTTAAAAGATAAATTATTAACAGTAAAATGGTTCATAATGACGATTTTAGTCCATTCACATAACAATAAAATAAGTATGTGTAGCTGAATATCAAATGGTAAACAGAGCCTTATATAAACCAAAGATAAATGGAATTTGCGTAAAGCAGAAATCACATTGCAGACACGCTGCCATACGCTGACGAAAAACAGACAGTATCTTTAGTCATCACCGAGCGAACCGTTACACGAACGATTCACGAAATCGAACCCTCAAAATAATACTTTCGCGTCTCGCTAGAGAGAACTAATCTTCCCAAACGTCTATAGGCCGAAGCGGGAAGAGAAGGGGGTACACGTAGTACGATAAAATCCGAAAAAAAACGCGCTTCACTCGAGCACGTTCCGACACGTTCACATCGATGTGGGCGACCAGAAATTCATCTCCCGCAGCTCCGACGGTTTCGGGCGGATAGCAGGCGCGGGTTTTGCGGGCTTCGGCGGATGCATCATAGGCTCCTGAGCGGCCATCTTGAAGTTTCTCTCCCTCGGCGCTGGACCCAAATTCTCCACAGACTCCGCTAGGCTGCTACCTGTAAATCAAAATATTTATCTTACGTTATAATAATATATCGACCAATAGATATTGACACGTAGTTTGCCTATTATCCACCTTAACCACACCAATTTTGATAGTCAATTATCCATACAAACAAAATACTATTTGCCACGGGTGATTATGTTACCTCAGCTTGCGCAATCATTTGATTTTAGTAATAACTTAAAAACTATATAATTTTCTCAAGTAAAAATTCATTTTAAAAGACATCTTCCATTGTTTTCTGTTTGTGTTTCCATTATGATTTATTACTACGTTTTTGTACCTATAACTAGTGTTATAACTGAATGAAAGAACCTAGAGCAATCGAAACGCAATTAATAAATAGTAAACGAATGAAATCAACCAATCCGTACTGGGCTAGCGTGGCTTGACTAAGGTCTAATCACCCTAACCAGTTAGGATAGGCTCATGTCCCTCGGTGGGGACGTATATGTGCTGTGATGATGATAATGATGAAACGAATTAAAAAGTCTTCTGATTAACACTTATTTAGAAAAGAATCTAATTTTGTAATTATTGAGTAAAGTAAAAGAAATCTAACACGGATTTGAGTTTTTTAGATTTTCCACAAAATATTCACATTGAATAAATCACTGTCATTATTAATTATATCTTATAACTTCACATAAATATAATAAACATATAAATCAAATTATATAAAGACGATAAAAATATAGAAGACAGTTTGAAGGCGATATAACGATAAAACTATTAGGTATTTTTATAATAAGTGCTAAGAATTGAAAAAGCAGATTAAAAATAACCTACACATTGCTAAATCAATTATAATACGTATGCAGGACATATTGTAAATACCTATAAATGTATTCTCATTAATTCCTCAAATAAGAGGCGCGTGATCTTTTTGGCGTTCGTTCAACTTCAAAATAATTGTTTTCGGCGGGAGTCTCGTCACAGACAGAAATTGTTTACCCGGATCAGTATGTTCTGAGTGCTCACTCACTATCAAGGTCGTTGTTGTTGATGCTGAACTGACTACTTGAATTTTATAGAAGCACAGTGGAAACGTAATGAAACAAAACAACTGAATCACTGTATATCACATTAATGTACGGACATCAATTGCATGCTGCTAATGAGATCATACGAATGACTTGTTTGAGATAAATGTTTAAATATGGATATTCCATCAGTAGGCACACTAAACTCGAAGCCGTACGTTAGTAAATCAAACCAAATAATTATTATTGAGGTTAACTTTTACGCGGCGGGCGCGTGACTCATGAACGGAAAGTCAAAACTATAGATAGACACTAAAACTACAAAAGGTTCCTTTTATGGCCTTACTCTACCTTACACCTTTCCTTAAATCAATATTAATCCTTAGTTAGATAAAACAATAAAAAGGATTTTGAGAAATTTCACTTCTCAAGAGTTAAGTAGATGTTTAAGAAACACATGTCAGTATAGAAAAAATAAAACGTAATTAAATAAACATCGAAACCTTATCTACACCGGGTCGCTCGTAAGTTATATAACGTAATAGTATTCACACAGTAACACGAATTGTAACAATGGATTAATATAGCAACATATCTGAGTTCAGTTATTTCCTACCAAACATGACCTCACCCGCCGAACACTTACTCAAACACTGTATTATTGAAAACATGAAACACCTCACTTGTTTTCCTTGGTAATAACATTTTAACCTTTACTTAGAACATAGGAATTATCCACATAGACGCATGGTGTATCATAATATTTAAGCTGCGATAAAAAGATAATCTTTTTACCTTGGCATTACATATTTGAGAGCATTGATCTTTGGAACAAGAATATTACGTATAGGACTTTATTGGAAAACAAAACGGTTAAGCCTGTTATAAAACATAATGACAGCTATTACACGAATAATGAAATTTACTACATCAATTCTCACGAGCGCAAATCCAACCACAAACATTTAGAATATTTTATATACCTATACACCTTAATATATATATACCGTAGTTTTGGAAACCCTAAGCCAAAACGTAAGCAAGATTGAAATTTTTATATTCTAACGTGACTTTTTGTAAAAAAATACTTGAAATGATTTGTTAGTGACAGTTATAAGAGTAATACAATTAAAAATGAAATGGTTATGGTATCTAGCCTAGACAACTTCTACACTGTATAAGACTACAGCCAAATTCCATCATGTTGTGTTCATGGGCGTAAGGCCCTGTCTAGCAACGGGCGATTTCGAGGCGATTGGACGAACGTGCGATGAGGTATGAGGTATTGCACATTTGTATACAGGATCCAAGGTCGCCAATACTCGACAGACGCACGTTTTCAATGCACTCGAGTAACATCGGGTTTTTGGGCGATCAACGCGAGTGTCTTCATAGTTTATGGTACCCGCTTCACATTAGTGGACTTGGTCCGTATGCTTTTTTATATCATTATTCATCACAGTGGTATAAAAAAAGAAGTCGTCTATACTCTATAATATTATTATTATTATTATTATTATTATAATACTAATATAATATAAAAAGGAAAGATTTGATTGTTTGTTTGTATTGAATAGGCTTCGAAACTAATGAACCGATTTTGATGAAGTTGGTATAGGGATAGTTCGAGACCAGGGGAAGGACATAGGGTAATTTTCCTACGGGAAAAAAATTCCCACGGGAAAACAAAAATAACGCGGGCGAAGTTGCGAACAAAAAGCTAGTTAATAATATAAATGTACACACCTTGCAACCTCATTTCAAGGGTGTCTTCTTCTGCGAGAGTGGAGGTAGATGTCGCAAGGTCCTTCTTCAGGCCGAGCAGCGCCATCGTCAACCAAGACCGGTTGTTGGCATCTTCAACGGGCTCGAATGGTGATGTGAAAAATCTGTAAAAAAAAAAGGAAAAAGACTATTACAATAATGTAATATACTTACATGAATTCAAAACTTCTTAAATTAACATTATAAAGCGATAGACTCGTAATACAAAAGTTTTTTTAAAGTGAACGTCAAATTTTTAATATCTATCGTCAATATTTATAAGTCTTCAGGGTCAATATAAGAAATACCATTACATATTCAACAAACTATTAAAAACTTTGTACTATATATTCTTATATAAACATAGTCTAGCATAGTAGTTAGAAGTGACATATGACTATTAATTGACTTGTAATACTATCTAGTACAAAACCAGAAGTAACAACCAGTTTAACATTATAAATCGCACCTAAAATAAACATTCAAATACATTTAGGGACAAATTTAAAGGAACACTATACTTTTACAATATCATATCGATGTGTGACCTTTAATGCGTTTGTTTGATTGTTATCCAGGATTCATGACCAAGGCCCATAACGGATAATGACAAAATTTCCCTATTTGTGACCTGGAGAAGAACGGTAACTTTTAATGGTGGTCTTTTTTATCACATTCGTACAACTGGTTTCCGTGGCGATTTTTTTTTGTAGCGAATCCGATGGCTAGAACGCTGGTAGAACTAAATATGGTTTCGTATGCTGAAACACACAGCGTTATCAAAACTAGAAGTGAATTTAAATCGTTCCTCTTAATTTGTCTCTGAGTGTATAAACTACTTGTGTAAAGGTGAATTGACCGGTTCCATTCTACATTCTCATTGGGCTATCGCGCCAATGACGCACGCAGCGTTACCGGAACAGTGGCAGCAATTGCATTTTAATTACCTACATTTAATATCGCAATTTGTACATGACGCTGTATATGTCTATATTAACGGAGCTGTTACTAGAGCGACCTCATTTCGCTAGTCTTTGTGAGTTGGCATGTGACCGTTTGGCTAACTAATGAATGGCACTTGAGGTGAATCACGATTATGTTTAATGGTTAATGTAATTATTGCCTTGCAATCACTGTACTAATTTGTTCTAGTTTATTAATGAATGTTTGATTCACAAAAGGGACTAGAATAAACAACATTACTAGGGTAACAAAATAAACGAAATTTT
Source organism: Schoenobius gigantellus (assembly GCA_963935595.1). Classification (NCBI taxonomy): domain Eukaryota; kingdom Metazoa; phylum Arthropoda; class Insecta; order Lepidoptera; family Crambidae; genus Schoenobius; species Schoenobius gigantellus. Next base: position 20,483,321 of record OZ012553.1, on the reverse strand, counting down.
AGAAATTTTGACCTCAAAATGAAATACTGTAGAGTAAACCAATATTAAAAATGTGAAAGTATTTTCTCTGCTTGTATGTATGTATGCGTATATGTATGTATGTATAACCTGCGTGTATGTATGTATGCTTTTTATTAAATTGTCAAGCCAATGAATTTGATGCATATTGAAAATGCTAGGAAATGAAAGTTTGCACAGAAAAAAATGACACCAAAAGCTAAACAAGAGATGTTACAACATATCAAAATAAAATTGTAACAATGAAGTAAAATCTGTTACAACCGAACAAAAAGTGCAATAAATAATCAAAATGTTTGCAAGCTAACAGATAGCGTATTTTTAAAAGGTTTTATTTACTTTCACCTGTCCCGCCCGGTGTCTGTAATGAAATCTTGCAAGTGAAATTTGACCCACTTACAGGTTTACGATTGAACTGAAATTTTGTATGCATATTGTTATGTATATCGCGTGACAATGCAATATTATGATGATATGGAGCTGATCTGATGCTGGAGCTGGAAGGTGGTCATAGGAACTCCGCAACAAAACAACACAACACAACCCAATCGGGTTTGGGTTCGTTTCATGTGTATTGATGAGTACTTTGATACTATATGGTAACTTAACATCAAGCTGTTTATTTTAATGCTGGGTATTTTAGAGAATTAATCAAGCAAGCAAGCAAGCTTTTAGCTTGATTTTAAAATAGTAGATTGTACAACAAGGGCATAAAATGACTCATTGTAGCCCGAGACGATTTATTTGGATGGTAAGTTGAGGAGTACAATGACTTGTTTAAGCCAGTGTTTTACACTCTGCTTTTCACTTCGATTGCGAGAAAATTAAACAATTACTTCAAAATATAAAGGAAAAATATTTAACAATGTGAAAAATTAAAAAAGTTAAATTATAGCCAATTCCCTACAGTAAACTTTTTTTCATTTTTACATGGCGATGGCTTAGGTACATATTTCATTCTGCCAAGTAATAAAAATAATTCGATGCGTTTTATTAATAACCGGTTACTATTTTTATCTGGTTTCATGAATTTTGAGGTAGAAAACACAAGACAAGAAAAATAAATTAAAGCAAATAAACAAATCATCGAAAGTTATTCTGTGAAGTTCTAATTGAGCGTTGTTGGCTGTTGGGTCTAAGAATCTTTGTCTAAAAGAAAATTTCACTTTATGCTCTACAAGTCTAGAACATAAAGAGCCATTTTATGCAGCCTATAAACGACATAAAGACGAATTTTGCGAGCACGGGAAGTGAAAAATGCTTTTCTTTTTTTACCTGTTGCCGATCATCCTGCGACGGCCGGTGGGGCTTGAGGGCGGCGAGTGTGCCGGCGTGACCGGCAAGCTCTTGCTGCCGCGCCGCGAAACGAACTTGTATTGCTCCGGCTCCTCGTCCGCAGGAGACGCTACCGTGAACCCGCGGGGGCCGCGTGTCGATATCATCTGGTGCGCAACCTTTAACCACCAAACGTACGTCCTCAACGCAAGCCCATTTCAAACGGGAGGTGTAAGTTTGAAGCCCGATTTGCACCGAGAGTTTTAAGGTCAGTGGGGCTAGCACGCAGAAGAATCGAAAATCGAATCGAAATCCGAATCGAGGAGTTTGTATGGCAATTTTATTAGTTCTGCTACTCACCGCCGTGGCGCTAATAAAATTGCCATACAAACTCCTCGATTCGGATTTCGATTTGATTTTCGATTCTCCTGCGTGCTAGCCCCACAGAACCTACAGAGGCGGGAGCGGGACGGTAGCGGAACTTTTACTTGCGCCGCGCCGCTTCCGCGGGCGATTTCTGTGTGACGTGGTCCATAGCAACACGAACATTACAAAAAATTCCACTCCGCTACCGTCCCGCTTCCCACATCTGTGGGTTCTGACCTTTACTGGCGGCAGATGGATTTCAGTTTTAGTGCCGACACGATACGCGGCGTCGTTTTAATTGGTTGCAAGTCAGTAGAGTGCTGCCGCGTCAGCACTGACTCAACTTCTGACAACATAAACCAGTACTAGTCAATTTTCTGCGACAGCAATGACGCAATGTTAATTTGGTCAGAGCTGTTTAGTTTAGATGCGAGTTATGTATGCCTGTCCAATCACTGTGTTGTGTAGTTCTGAAGGCTTGCTTCTCTAACAAAACTTCCTTCTGTTATGTCAATTGGAGTCTATCCGGGATGGGGAGAGGGCCTTACTAAAATCACTCAACATGTTTGTTGAGTCGAATAGAACGCCAATATATTGAGATAAATTATGTAACTATGCGAATCGGCATCACTCAGTAAAACTTGCGGTCTTATCATGTGCATTATTTTAATGTTTCTAAATGAAATATAGCATAATTAACGAGACGAAGAATTGTTTTTTTTTATCCTATACTTACATTGCCGTTTGCAAATACCATATTGCGAAACGCGAATTTCACTTATTGGTTTGGTTAACGTTCTTAATTTCGAGTAAATTTTGTCAAGTAATTGTAAGATGTGGGTAAGAAAGTGCACAGCAGATTAAACTATTTTTCTATATAATACACTACCGACAAAAGAAATGAGGACTAGAGTACAAGAAATCGAAATCTAATTAGACCGTTAAAGGAAATTTATCTGCTTCCCTCTTGTCTGTAAATTGTTTCGTTTAAAACCAAAATTATCCATAGCGAATGCATGGCATCTAAGCTAGGATACGCAAATGGTAAATTGAAAGCGAAACACAAATTGACAACATTGTTTTGTGTGAATATTTGTTAATATATTTCTCAATTATACGTTCTATCCAATTTAACACAATGTTTATGACGTGTTACCTCGTATAAAAGAATGTTGTAAAAATTATTATAGACAGACAGAATATAATCTAATTTATAAATATATTGTCATCAATCACCTCCAACATTATTCCGGAAAAATCACAATCACCGTGAAGTACTATCTTCTTATCAAAAAAACACAATGGAGTTGTTCCGTAAGGAAACTGCAGCCGAAGGTTTATTTATTTGAGCAAAACAAGCGAGGGAAAACGCGGTAAGTACTAATTTGAAGATCGCGGAGAGCCTCAGTCACGGTCACGCCGTTAGATATCGTTCAAAGGCTGGTAGACGACTGAAATTTTAAACTGTTGATAAACCTAATTACTAAGCGACGATTGTGTCTGATGAAATCGTGTGTCGACATTAGTAAATAGGGTCACGGATAGTGTCAAAATTTAATCGCGTCCCGAGGACCCCCTGCGCTTATCACCCAAGTAAATTAAACACGAGTTAATTAGTTTCGTTTAGGGTGTATACACACGCACCACCGTCAAACTAGTACGCCGAAACGAACATGTACCGAAATCCGTCTAAATATTTGTCGCTTAAATTGTATGTTAACGCGAAGTTTGATATAGATGCATTACAGTAGGGTTATTGCCAAATTTTTGACGTTAAATGCACCTCTATTTTCTTTACAAGTCACGTAACAAGCAGATTAAAAAATGACAATCAAACTGCGTAACTACCACAACTCAGCACTGCCACATGAGTAGAGACTACTCATGTGACACTGCTCACTGCGCATGTAATTTAATTGGTATACTACATGCTGGTTGGTGTAGTTTGTTTGAATTCGGTCCATGTTAATGAATCTATACAATTTGTATGTCGGTGCGATAACGTTGCGTGTGTAGCTACCCTAAGATCTTTCTGCATAATAATTATGTCGATGTGTCGACTGACCTTAACCACGGAGCTCCCGCAAGCTGCTCCCTCGCCTTTGAACCCGTCATCAACACCCGCCGCCTTCGACGAGACAGGGTTAGCTGCGAGTAAACAATGATAATGTCTTTTAATTAAACAAAAGTTTCGATAAAATTTTATGATACAATTTTGTACAAGTCATTTTTCATATAATGTTACACGCATATAAATTGTGATTAGATATGCTGCACTAATACTCGGCAAACATCGGCCTGTGCAGCGACGACACCGACGTAACTTCGCAAACAACAAACATTGGGGACGTCACAAAGTAATTATATCGTTATACAAACACATTTAAAGCCCACCAACTTACAACTTATGTGACTGAATACTAATTAGGTCTGGTTGGTCCGATGTCAACTACAAAAAGAACTGAACTAATAAATATCCAGTGATATACTAATAGGGCTTAATTAATTGAAGCGACAATTAACTATATCGTTATAACTACAAACACATATAAAAAAACCGACCAAGTTATAACATTCCGCTAATGATGGTCATTTGTAGTTTGACAAACGACGTGTAATTACTTTTATATGACTACTAATTTAGTATACTCCGATGTCAACTAAAAAAAATCTGAACTAATAAATATCGAGTAAAATATGAATAATTAATTGAAGCGGCATTTATCTATACTTTAAAAAGTAATTAATATTTCACCAAGATGTTTAAAGAAATAACATGAAACCTTTCAAGTTGGAATAGTTGTTTCCGCAGTCGTTCCTCAGAAAAAATGTATAGAAATGACATTAGCTTACGACAACCTCACGCTATTTTTTCCGCAGCTAATGTCATCTCCATACATATTTTCTGAGGAACGACTGCGAGAAAGTTAGCGTGTGGCATTTGTCTAGGGGGTCAGTAGCACTATAATTTAATAGGCGAGCTTTCAAACTATGTAAAAAACTAACTGTTCCTGCGAACTACGTTTCGCGTATATTTTTTGGATGGGGATTTCTCAACTTCCTGTGGGAATTTTGAAAAATCCTTCTTTAGTGGGCGCCTACATAAGTCGAGCAACGAAACTCTGGGCCGAAATTCATGCTTCTAGCTCCAGGAGTTTGGGCTCTTCGTGATACATTAGTCAGTCACCAAAACCTTTTAAAATAAATAAGATAGAAACGATCTTGTCTCAATCATTTTCATTTCGTTACCCAATAAAAATTAGGAACTAAAAAATAACCAACCATTTACTTAGAGGATCTATCGCGAAAACTATTATACACCCGAAAAAAATAACCCTCTAAAACTTCCAACAATTCAAAAAGCTACAAACAGTGAACTCACCAGCAGAGTTTATGGGTGCAATGCCGTGCAGAGCTTCTTGGCATGGCTTTGTATGCTTGGACCAATCCTTCTCCTTCGTGTTGACAAACGCTGAGGCAGATTTCACTTCCGTCGGAAGCTCGGTCAGTATCTTCGGTAGATCTTGATCGATCCTTGTCTTCCCTAATATAGTTTCCGTTTTGGGATAGCGAATGTAAAAGAAGGAGTCTTCTGGGGCCGGTGGAGACGCAGCAAAGGGTTCGAAATCTCTGCAACCAAACAAAAACAATAGGCTTAATACCCTTAAGACGACAAAGAAATCGCGGTTACGTATTCAACTGTACAGAATATTTCACGCGCCGACTAACCAGAGAATTACAGTGAGTGATTTAAAGGCCACTATAAATTATAAATGGAAAACAATTGGCATGATTCCATTTAGGGATAGTATCAAAATTGAGATAAACTTTGCCACTAATTATCAACTTACGGAAGGTAGCTGTTGAACTGTGCGACAATATTTCTTTTTCTAAACATCTTTAGAGATAAATTAAATTGTTGGAGTGCAAGGTGGCCTGATTCGCCGGTATAGTGGTGGAACGATTTATTTATAGTAGTCGGACGAAAGCACACTCTCCGCGAGATGGCGCACGACGCGATACGTTACGGAGGCGAACTGAAAAGAATCTAGCGGAGCTTTTGGTTTTTATAGTGGCTTCCACGCTAAATGTTATTCGTATGAGTTTAATCTTATCACGATAACATAACAACAGAGCGAACGAACCGGTATGAAAATATCACGCCTCAGTGACGTCACGAGCGTTCGACCAATACCGAGAGTTCATTAGCACACTCCCTCGCGGCGAGAAAAATACATGATGACGAAATACTGCGTCGTGTTTCTAGAGGTTGCACCGACATGCTCTCAAAATAGTCCAACGTAGACAAGTACATAGTCGGAATTATATGTTAATGTAGGAGGTAGGTATTGAGCTTTATAAATCAATTGATCACGACTTATAAATATTGTCTGATTGATTTATAAATATTGTCATTAAAAATGACGCAAGTTGTAGAACAAGGATTCATTGTTATAGAAATTTATTTTCTATTTACTTTTCAACGAATCAAAGTTTACAAATATCAGAGGCAGGATTCAGTTCAGCTGCCATTATTATCTCCACCATCATACTCGTAGCAAATCCGTAGCCAATCTCAAAACATCTTCAAAAAGTTATGAAATAACAAAATGTGTCGTTGTCTCACGTTTTTATTAAAGGAAGTACACCCTTCAGCCATATTGGTAACTGTTTGTTTGATAACTGGTTACTTAGAGACATTTTTCACTGTTTCATAACTAGTTATTTAAAGGAGAAAACTGTTCCACATTCTTAACTAATGTGAAATTAATCAGCTTCAAAAAGATGATACTTTTTTTATACCTAGTATGTGAAACTTATCGTCAATTTGTATTCAAAGTTTATTCAATCGACCCAGCGACAACTTATACCAATGACACCTAATCTTCGTTGCGTAATCATGATCGACGATATTATCATATATTATTATAGGAACCGAACAAAATATCAACACATCATGTTATCATGGTAACAGAATTAGGTTGTTGGTAACTACGAAATAAAAATAAGAAGATAATGATAAAAGAAAGAACATACAACATTCAAATGGACACCCCGACATTTTTTTATTATAATGTGAGTAAGAAACTAAGAACCTTACCGACAAGTAAATTAAAAAACTGTGAACAATTTTACTTATTGGTACCAAGTTTAATTCCATTTTTTCTTATTGGTAAGTTTAATTCCATTTAAGTAATTTCCTTTTTTTCTTATCGTCAAAAATATTTGTAGAGACTTAAATTAAGAAGCTTAGATTAGTGAGAAAAAATGTAAAACCGACTTCAAAAACATTAAGACAAAAATATAAAGATACACTTCACATCTATACTAATATTATAAAGAGGAAAGATTTGATTGTTTTGTTTGTTTGTATTAAATAGGCTTCGAAACAACTGAACCGATTTTGATGAAAGTTGGTATAGGAATAGTTCGAGACCAGGGGAAGGACATAGGGTAATTTTCCTACGGGAAAAGAAATCCCACGCGAAAACAAAAATAACGCGGGCGAAGTCGCGAGCGGAAAGCAAGTCTTTATATTAAAGTTTGAAGAATTGCGATTATCTCCTGGAAAGTCTTAAGAATTTAAGAGCCAACTAAAACATATTAATGAAAATTTGACTTCAAAATAAAATTGTGATGTTATGTGTATTGTTCTATTAATTGTGATTTTGACTTTTAGTGTTCTTGAAGTCGGTTTTTATTTTTTGTAAAGTAATTTTATTTTCATCTTTTTAGTGAATCTAACCATGCCTATTATATTTAAAAAATAACTTCTAACTCCTAAAAGTCAAAGATGCTTCCAGCATCAGTTCAACACGGTAGAAGAATCCTTGAGACGATGACTACTAGACGCAAATATCGCAATAGCTTGAAAGAAAACACGAAACACGTTGGACTTGGCTATGAAATTTTAGGGGGTTTCCCTGGATTTTTCTGGGATCTCATGACCAGCCCCCCTAGACAAGATGTCTTTCGATAATCGCTAACGCAATCGCTAAATGGACAATGTATGAGATTTGACAATTGCGCTCGAAAGCTAAGCGAGGGCTTATGTCAAATCCCATACATTTTCTTTCTAGCGATTGCGTTAGCGATTATCGAAATGCATCTTGTCTAGGGGGGCAGGTCCTGTGACAATGGGACCACTTGAGATGTGTACTTTCTCGAATACAAAAAAAATAAAGTCAGTTAATAATTGGTGGAATAATCGGGTAACAAACATAAAGAAACATACAGTCGAATTGAGAACCTCTTACTTTTGTAAGTCGGTAAAAAATTGGAAAAGCTGCATTCAGATGTATTCAGATAGATGTTCCCAGGGAATTTGGGTTTTTTAATACAACTTAGTTGGCGAACAAGCCGACTGCCCACCGTACCGGCTACATACATAAGACTGTAAGACTTTGAAATCCGCAACCCGTTGCCAACTTGTGACATAAGCTCACAGTTCCCAGTAATTTCACTGCCTGTTACCATTTAAATCTTAATAAAATGAGAACTTTCACGAAATACGCAAAATAAATTTAACACGAGTAAACCAATTGGTTGTAGGTATATGGACTTGATTCTTTTGCCTGGCCCTTATGTAACAAAGATGAATTTTCACGGGAATTTCCAATTGATATAACATGTGACACTAAAGTGTTATGTAACAGATTCAGGAGAATTTCCATATGTTTTGGATGGGGATTTCTCGCCTTCCTGTGGTAATTTTAAAAAATCCATACTAAGTGAGCGCCTACATAAGCCGACACACCCTTGTAGCGAATTTCATGATTCCAGCTTCAGTAGATTGGGCTCTAGGTTGACAACTCAGAAGACTGACGAGTGAATGCACTCACCAGTCTTTCATAAATTCGGATTAACGTTTTTCCTTAACATACATACATTGACAATCATTTCACAGTATTCAAAAACAATACGATACGACTACCTACGTTAGCGAGACTAAAAAATCTTTAATGCACAAAGAATCAAAGCCCACGCGTAAACTCTGTGGCTCTTAGGTTCTAACCGAAGAAATTTCAATTCAAAAATTATCGGACACTGTAACCACAATATACTCGTAAATAACGATATCTATATTGTGCTGTAACTGTGCTAATAAAAAGTTCTCAGAACGGGAACAAAATTGGATATCGATTCGGTAATATTATTATAATGTTTTTCATTAATTATATTTTATTTTGAATAAAAAATATACTGTATTTCGTGTTTTTTTTTATTTAGACTAATAAATAATGTATTAATGATATGTCATCGAACGCTATCTGATTCAAACCTTTCACGTTCACCTGTAATGCACGTGGAAAAGACAACATATTCGGGTAAATATATTTTTTTTGCATGAACCTGATAAAACCGAGATATCCTTGCATGACGTAATAGTATAAATTTCAATGTGGAAATCTTTTTCTCAACTTTTCTCCGAGTTGTGTAACGATCGTCATTGTATTTAATTTAATTATCTATATTACTTTATACCTATAGCATTTAACTAAAACTTCACAATATTTACCAAAAATGATAAAGTCGGTTAAATACCTAACAGACCGACGGACGGAGACAGCGAGAAAATTCTGAGAACTTGTGAGAATCTACGAAGAAATACTATTTTTTGACACAAAACAATATAATCGTCTCGATTTTAAATATCAACAATGACTCGTGTGTTTTTGTAAACGCAAAATAATAATTCTCTTGTGGTGACTCGTGTTATGTGCGATTAAAATAATCACCGTGATTGGAAGCATATTGCTAGTGAGTGATCGTCGTGATAGTCGGTGGCGCAGAAGCGTTTCCCTCAAACACAAAAAAGACACGAAAGTGCCATGACACCAATCACCGATCACGTATATTGAGTTACTTATGCCGGGTTTCTATATTCTATAACTATTCGTTTTTGCTACAGTTATATTTTGACATATTTTCTATAGAATAAATGTCAAAATCTAAGTGTCCGTAGCAAAGACGAATCGTTTTTGAATATAGAAACTGGGCACTAGTCACGGAAAAGCTTGTGTCTTAGACCCTTCACCAGAAATCGTCTGTAACTGACGCAAAGGCCATGATGATATTTATCATTTTTTATTAAGTTAAGAGATCTAAACCGTCATAAACTTCTCGACTTCAGTTTTTCCTTTGAGGCCTATCACAAAATCGCGTCGCGCGGTAGGTACTCAACAAACTGGCATTGCCGGCGCGGCGAAATATATAGTAGTTTTATTTTATTCCTAAAAGATATAGATTTATAAACATACAAATAATACAACAGGTAAGCAAACGTTAAGAAACATTTTGGCGTACAGAGAGAAAGAGACGATAACTTAGCATTCCACGGATTCACCGTGCGGGTGCCGGGTCCATCGCGTTGCAGAGAAAAGAACCAGGAGCAGTGCCTGGGGCTTACGACCCAGGTGCGGGTTTAAGTAGCTACTTTACAATGCCTCAACATTCACCTTCACCACCTGGGCTCCATTCTCTGCCTAACCATATTTGATACGATTCCGTAACTTTTGTTACGCGGTTTAATATTGAGCTCACGGACGTTCTCGATAAGCCTAGATCTTTCGGCAAATTCCCAGCGCTCCAAAATTTCGGTACCAGCGACTCCACACCAACTATTAAAATTCCATGCAAGTGTTCCCAGCGGCTCAATGAAAATTATGAAGAATTACAGTGGGCAGCAGATTATGGTTGACATAAATTTTTGCCATTAATTAAATGTTTTCTCAGCTAAAAATTTGAGTTTTTTTCTATGTCCGTTACACAGACTGCGTTTTAATCCATAAGCCGAATGTTTAAGAGGGTATGTAAATTCTGAACGAGTTGGCAACGTCGCATTTTTAGAGGATTTTTTAAATTATTTTGTTCATTTTAAATAAAAGTATCCATTTTTTCTACTATGCTCTGCGTCATTCTAATGGCATTTTAATTGTAATATTGCGAAAATATCTGAAATATCGTGATATTTTTAAAATACGAAGGGCGATATAGCGTAATGGCCATAAATATTTTTTCATTTAGTGTACTGAAAAAGAAGAAGCCTTTTTAGGTTTTTACCTTTTCTTGTAAGAAGGAAAATCGGAAATTTTATTTTTATATAGTTTAATTTTCTTGTTACTGACACTGTAAATGTTATAAACTTTATTTTTGCCTTAAACTTTTTAAAATATTGTGATCCTGTTTTGCCTAATAACAATAAGCTACTATTCTGAAACTAGGATCTCACAACCGCCGGAACTAGTCGTCTTAACTAAACAGAATACTAAAATTCTTTGTTTTTTCAGAAGTAAATTATTGCGCATTTCCTACGTGAACTTACTGTGATTATTATTTCAAAAATGTGATGTATATGTCCTTTTAGTTATAACATTGATTATATCTAAAAATAGTTATTTTTTTACTATATTTTTTATCCGTCCTTATTTATTTAATATTTTGTTTGCATAGTGCTTAAAACAGTTAAGATATACTAATAATTTTATTGTGATTTTAAAACTTGTTCAGTATACCCGGATCTCCTGTGATTATTACATTTTAGTCATAAGATTTATTAACCGATATAAGAAAAATACAAAAAATATCTGCTGCCTACTGTACTTAAAAACTCGCGGAGCCGTTGAAACTAATTTTCAATAGGCTAGATGACAAAAAAAAATTGTCTTATGAATGAGCTTTAATAGAAGCTCATTCATATAATAAACAGAAAGAAAAAATCGGTTTTCGAATAACTATAAAAACAACCAAGATATAAGGTATTAAAGATTTTTCTCCATCTCTTTCTAGCAAAACGGCAATTTACAAGGAGTTTATATGGCCGTACTCAACGATGAGGTCACGATTGATGTCGGATCTCTCTGTCTAATCGCCTTCAAATTAACAACTTAAAATGCTTGTATCTAATGTATTTCTAAGCCGATTTTAATTCTAATTTCACAGGACGGCATCTTTTTCCATGGTATTTTAATATTTAATGACAAGATGTAAAAATTTGATTTCAGTCATCATCCCAATTTCCGTGGACCCGCCTGGGAATAGTTGTATGGGCGGTATTTTTTTGAGATCAAAGGATTTGTGGAGCGCTGGGAATTTGCCGATCTTTCAGCAGTATATATGTTACAATCAAAACTCATAACCGGTCAAAACCACTTTTGACTGCAAAAATCAGGCAAAAGTGGTTTTGACCGATGCCTTCAGTTAAAAACAGTTTTGACTGATTTTTGTAGTCAAAAGTGGTTTTGACCGATGCCCTTAGTCAAAAACAGTTTTGACTGCAAAAACCAGTCATAAGTGGTGTTGCCTGATTTAAGATTTGGGTGGTATGGGTTCCCTTAGAATAGTATGACGCATGGTCATGTTCTGAACCTAACCTAACCTACAGTAGGCAATTTGTTACCTATTTTCTTTTGGGCCAAGCCCCCCGAGCCCCCCTATTTTAGGGAGCTGCGCCTCCCCGTCCCCCTGCTCCTTAGTCTTTTATACAAAAAGATGCCTTATCTGTATTTCTAATCGTTAACATAGATAGAAAGATAGATAGATAGAAACACTATTTTGCACAATTTTTACAGAATACAACACAATACTAGATATATAATAAAAAAAAGTACTAGAAAATGATAATAAATAATAATAAAATAGATAGAAAGATATATACCGGGTGTAACGGAATACCGCAATAATATTTAAGGTTGTTGATTAACAAAAAAAATGTTTTATGACTATTCTTCGTATTTTTATTATATGCCTACTTTCGATTTAATAAGCTTAACAGTTAAGCATATTAAATCAAATGTAGGCATACAATAAAAATACAAAGAATAGTCATAAAACATTTTTTTTGTTAATCAACAACCTTAAATATTATGGCGGTATTCCGTTACACCCGGTATATATATATAATAAAATAAATAAATAGATAATAATAATAAAACTAATTTTTAACGACAATGACATCAATGACCGTGGGGGGGGGGGGGAGTGGTGGTGTCAGAGCTGAAGGAAATGTTGCTTTACGCTTACATTAAAAGTGGAAAGAGATTGTTTGCGCCTAATAGCGGAAGGCAGGCTATTCCAAAGACGAATAGCCTGTACAGTAAAGGACTGACCAAAAAATTTGGTGGAATGTGGTGAATTGTAAGAGTAAGCTATCAGAGGATCGCGTGTTCACATTGTGAGAGGAATGAAGAAATTGAAACCGTTATTTGAGGTATAGAGAGGTCTTTGGATTAAACAATATATTGTAAAGCAGGGATAACATATGTGCATCACGATGATTATTCTTAGCCATTTCAGTTCGGATCGATATTCTGACACATGATCATATTTCCGCAACCCAAATATGAATCTGATACACAAATTCTGCAGTCGCTCAAGCTTATCAACGAGCACTTCGTTGAGGTCACAATAGCAACAATCTGCATAGTCAAGGATAGGGAAAAGGAGTGACTGAGCAAGAGAAACCTTAGTTGCAATAGGTAGAAAGTTGCGCAGTCTACGCATTGATCCCCTGCTGCAAACATCCTACAGCTGACCTGATTGACCTGAGGTGCCCATTCCAACGTTCTGTCGAATACAACGCCCAAATTCTTAATGTTCTCACTGTAGGGTATGTCGACACCGCCAAAAATCACTGCAGGCAACGATCCCCAATCAATTTTCGAATCAATCTACAACAATAGCTTGCGATTTTAAAGGGTTTACATTCAAGCCATAATTTACACTCCAATTAGCTATTGCTGTAAGATTGTCATTTGCCTGCAGAATCATACCGTCTTATTAATAAACGTAGACTAAGGCAGGAGTAGCTTTACTCCGAATATTAAGTCAGTAGTAAACATTTTTTATATTAATAAACACGTAGTAGGGAAGGAGTAAGCTAATCCAACTCTACTCTCGGAGTAAATGTTATACCTGCTAGCTACCTAGTTTAGCGACAGATTAAGGTTGGAGTAGCATTGTCTTTGCGTAAATCTATATAATTTGTCAACTTTGACACGTATCTTGTCATTAGATGGCGACCGTTTTATTTTTCACAGTCGAATTGAGCGAATTTGTGGAATTTGTGTTTTTTGTTGGTGTGGTTAATTTTATTTTATTTATTTAATACTTTCAGTACATGTGTGTACAGAGGCGGACTTAATGCCGAAGGCATTATCTACCAGTCAACCTTTGGGTGATGCAGAGAAAAAGAAGTAGATGTACAACATTAAAATAAAACCGGATTTACAATAATTATAAGCAACATTAAAATATATATATAAATATCAATGATATTAAAAGTAATCTTGTAATTAACAACTAATATACATAAAATACTAATACATACATATTTTAAGTTAAATAAACTAATACATATTTTCCTACTAAATTAACCTACGTTTAGAAGATTATCCGCAGTTAGGTAACAAGATAATTTGCTTTATATAGCTTGCGTAATTTGTTCTTAAAACTTAACTTACTAATAGATGAATAATTTTGTATTGTATTAAAATGGAAAGTGACTATTATTTAGATAATTTGATGTTGATCGACGAAATCGAAGAAATTGAAAATAGCGCTCCGCGCATAACAAAATAACCACAAAGTAACCTTGAAAGACAATCTCAAACTGAAAAAGGAGAAAAAACAGAAAAAACTGTCATCCCATGTATTTCTGTCCGTCACACGATGCTCAAATCGTTCACCGACTCATTCTTTTTACTTTTAAATTGCAAGGGTTGCCATAACATACGCGTTAATCCGAGAGTAAGGAAGGCTTTGTTAGTCTAAGCTTACTCCGTGTTTATTAATAATGTTAAAAACACAACGCTACTCCTAGCTTAAACTGGTAGTAACTACTCCGAGAGTACGTTCGGATTAAGGAGGGAATAGGCGATTTTTATTAATAAGGCTGATAGAGTTTAAGTTATCTAAAGTACCATGACAATAAATTTGAAGATCATCTGCATATAGATGGTAGGGAGAAGTAAGTATACTTGTGATCGAGTTAATAAATATCGAGAAAAGAAGCGGGGATAGCACACCACCTTGTGGCACGCCGGCTGCGATATTACTCCATTCTGATACAGAATTGTCGATTAATACACGCTGCCGGCGACCATGAAGGTAACTTCGAAACCAAGCCATTACAGTTGGAGATATGTTAAGTGACTTGAGGAGAGCGAGGAATATGTCATAGTCTACAGTGTTAAATGCATTGCTGAAGTCAAGCAATACAAGTAACGTAAGCTGTTTGTTTTCCATAGCAAAACGGATGTCGTCAGATATTTTGACAAGAGCTGTAACTGTGCTATGAATAGGACGGAAGCCAGATTGAAATTTATCAAGTAGTTTAGGCGCTGTTTAGGCATAGTAATTTAGGCGCACGTTTAAAATTTTAATATCCAAAATCGATTATTCATAACCCACTTTTTGTAAGCTCGAACCACTTTTGACCGATATAATTTGGTCACAAACACTATTACCCAATATTTTGCAGTTAAAAGTAGTTTTGCCCAACGTCCTTAGTTAAACCACTTTTGACTGCGAAAATTAGTCAAAATTGTTTTTTACTAAGGGTATCGGTCAAAACAATTTTTGCCTGATTTTTGCAGTCAAAAGTGGTTTTGACTGGTTATGAGTTTGGACTGTAACATATATAAGGATTTTGCCGGAATACCTCTCGCGCCTACTTCTACCGCATATAAGTGAACATAATAGCCGTTTTTAGTGATATCATTGGTAAGACCGTTGTATCTATTTAATTTAAATGTGTGGTCTTTGGGAATGTTATTTTCCTACGGCACGGTGAGTTCAATGAGTAGCACGCGCTTTAGTATCCGAGAGTAAAGCAATATGTTTGGCCTGGATGCAGTAATCGCTACGTCAGACGGAAACTTTATTGTTTATCATACGTGTCCATCACAAGGGTCCAATCCGGTGCCGAGCCAATGATCGAATAGGGTTTATTTATTGGTTTTGTTTTAGAGCCCTCTTTGGTGAATTGAATGAGACTTGTGGCTGTTGTCATCCCTTTCTGGGCTCTTGCGATCGCTTGACTGATTGCTTCCCGTATGATTCCCAAAACCTTATCATGACGTCACGAGTAATGACGCTTTTCTAAAAGAACTCTGCATCCCACCAGTGTGTCTAGCTGTTCTAGGTGCTTCGCCACACGTATAGCATGTTTTTTCTGTAGCTATACCCCATCTCGTTAGATTACATTGGTCTGGGAGAGTCATCTGGAAGGCGTTTAGATAGAATTTCAGAATTGCAGGCGACCAATCATAAAGTAGTTTTCCATTTCAGAGCCGGCGGAATGCAGAATTCCAATTAACCAATCATTTTGCATCTCCAAGTTCATTGCATGTACTCTATATTTGTCATTCTCATCTTGGTGAAGAAAGGATTTCAGTGTTACTTTGTCTTCCGGTTTTTTGATCGAACCTAATCCTAATCGATTTGATTGCGCGCCTATCATGAAATTTTATGGTATTGAATCCTAGCTCTAGTTCGGAGCTGTTATTGTCGTTCGGGAGAGATTTAACCGTATCGTCTTTGGATTTGCTTAAAATATGTGTCTTAGTGACTCTAATGTGTTTATAGAGATCTGATGGTCGGTTATAAGGAAAGACCAAGTAAGCCGCGACGTCAGATAGTTTTCGTATATCCAAGCCTTTTTTATATTACTTATGGGCAGTTCGTCTACCTTATTTAAGTCATTTGTAAACCTATCTACAACCACCTGTAGTAACAGTGTACGTCCCTTGAAATCTATTTTACTTCCAAGAAACTTAAAAGGTACTGCTTCGGCAACCGTGGAAATACTCTGACCACCTATCACAAATTCTGGGTCATAAGATGTAAATTTAGTATTTCGTCTACCCAGACACAGACAGCGGGCCTAGCACGGGGCGTGGAAAAGATCTCTCTCCACCACTTATGTCTTTTTGACAAGAGAGAAAATCAGTTACTCCCCTGTATCTAGCATGGGGGCAAAGGTTTAAATTTATATCTCTCTCGGTGACATTGGTAGTGGAAAAATTCTCCATTTGCTTAGCACGGCGCTAATAAAATAGAGAAAATTAATCCCTTTTTGACGTTTTTAGAAGAGATATTACTCTTCGAGCTATTGAGGTGCAGACAAAAGGTTTTATACTTAACATTTTTCGTTTTTAACATCTATTACCATGTCGCAAGTGTTTTTTTTTTAATTTTTTCGCTTTACTTGTTACAAATGAAACGGTAGAACAAATCTGAATCGGCTAAAACTATAACATATTATTATGTATTTTTCTTTTTCAATTAATTTTTTAAATCCTCCAAAAAACATTGTAAAGGGGTGTTAGATATACTATATAGTATTAAATTAAATAGTGGTATTATTAATTAAATTGGTATTAGAGAACCCATCTAATAATCTGTATATTTGATGGTAGCTTTTCGAAGCGAAAATGTTTTATGGAACACACGAAATTGGCATGAAAAGTCAACATGAAAAACGTTGATATTAAAAGTATTACAATCCGTGCTTATCTTGCTTGAACACGCCTATACAATAAACGAAAATAAAATAATTGAAATGGTGGGTCCGCAGTGGAAGTGTCATAGGTATGTTATTAATTTTGAATCTGATAACATACCATAAACTATGAAATTACTTGACTTTATGATTATACCTACAATTTAAAAACTCACCGGTGCGTATGTGACATGAATGTGTTGTCAAGTTCTTTCAATTTGTTTGGGTTATACTCTCTATAATTTTTTTCCGTATATTGGTAGCATTGTTGGGAGAAACCATTTCTCCGGAGTCAAACTGGTCTTTCCCTGGTGCCATGCTAGCTAATAGGAGAAAGATGAAGGAATAGACAAAGATTTGTCCGGCCCCTGGGGAGATTTTGTCTTTGTGCCGTGCTAGGCCCGCAGTAACATATTTTGGAGGGTTTCGTTATCATTCTCCTAGTCCACGTACAAAATTGGTCTATTTCGTGTAGTAGTAACTGGCATTGTTTCGGATTTCTTGTTATTATTGCTAGGTCGTCAGCAAAGGCCAATATTGACTGTGAATTAATTGTTGAATTTAAACCTATATCCCCATTTCTTTTCATTACTTAATAAGTTGTCAATTAATATGTTTATAACGATGTTGAATATTATTGGTGATAGACAACAGCCTTGAAACAAACCTACATTGTTATTTAGAGGTTGAGTAATGTCATTTTTTAATGTTATGACAAACCTGAGTTGTACATAATATGATGCAATCATGTCTCTGATCTCCGAGGGAAAGTCATTAAGTTCGTGCTGAATAGAACCAAATGCGTGTTCTAGGTCTACCCAGCACACTGTTATTTGTCTCTCATCTCATGTAGCCTGGCATCTTTCAAACTTTCCGATAGCAAGGCATTGTGTTCTAGTATTCGCCCATCCGACCCCTCATAGAGGATGGACCTGCCTTGCAGGTAATCCTCCACGAGAGCGCGGAGGTACGGAGGCACCCGGTGGAAGCGGAGTGCCTCCTTTATGTACTTGTGGGGCAGACTTTTATATGCGTTGCGGATGTCAAGAGACACCGCAACAATATTTTCCCTACGAGCTGTGGTCTCCTCAGTCCACCCCTTGAGGACGGTCACCGCGTCCACCGTAGACCGGCCGGTGCGAAAGCCGGACTGGTTTTCAGCCAAGTCTAGCCCCCGGTCCCCTAGGTGCTCGACGATGCGGGGAACGAGAATCTACCCGAAAACCTTCCCAGCCTCGTCGAGCAGCACCACCGGCCGATACCCAGTCGGGGAATCCGCTGGGCGACTCTCCTTCCTCAACAGGCAGAGCCTGCCCGCTTTCCACCGACCGGGGAAGCAGCCCGAGGCGATGCACAAGTCAAGCACCGCCTGCAACCGCTCCTGTCCCAGGGCGAGGGCCAAAACCTTGCTAGGGACACCTCACCGTGTCGAATTCCACGTTCGACACGGGAGGGAAGGCGGCAGCTACCTCCACCGGAGGATTGTCCGGAGGGACCATTCTGGGGGGCTGGAACGTACCGGGATCGGGGAATAGAGTCCCCAACACCCGATCCAACAGCCCCCTGTCCATAGCGGAGGTAGAGGGAGCGGAAGATATGAATTTCCCCCTCACCACCCGGTACGGACGCCCTCACGGATTGTGGTCCAGGAGCCGTATAAACGACTCCCTGGACTTCTCTTTGGCCCTGCAGATTTCGTTCCGCAGGGTCTTCTTGGCTATCGCATACACCCGACGAAGTTCAGCTTCCTTGTCGGGTGTAGTTCTGGCGTGCCTACGACACCGCACGTAGGCGCGCCTGGCCCTCATGCTAGTGGTACGCAGGTCCGCAATCTCCTGCGTCCACCAGTACACTGCGCCCTAGGCATGGCGGCTTGGCAGACGACTTTCATGTCGTCTGCGAAGAGCTCCGGCATGCCGTCGACATCCCCGGCGAGGTGGGGCGGCACTTCTGCCCACGCCCACAATATCGCCGCCTCCTCCGCCACATCCGGGCGGAGCTTGGAGAGCGCCCATCGAGGGAAGACGCTCACCGTTCTGGGGGTTTGGCCTAAAATACTTGTTGTTGCTCATGAAATGCGTCATTCTAGTCCGTAATATGGAGAAAAGGATCTTAGATATTGTGTTAGTCGATGCTATTGGTATTGTATCCTTTGGGTCAATTACTTCGTTTTTCTTTGAAATGAGAACGAAAACCGCCTTGCCAAACACCGTGGGTGTCTGCTTCTTTAACCAGATCTTGTTATAGACGTTAAAAAAGTGTTTCCGTACTGTAGGGCATTTTTATATATAATGTAAGGAATGCCATCTGGACCTGGAGCTGATGCAGTTGCTTTCATTTTGATTTGCTTGTCAATCTCTTCCAAACTAGATGGGTTTGTTTGCAAGTCAACAATAGGGTTTTGAGGTCTTTTGTAGTTAGGTTCACAGTACGGAGGTTGTTTAGCAACTTCATAACTAGCTTTAAAGTAGTTGTAGGTATGTTCATTAGTCAAAAGAAGCTTGCCACCATGCTCTTTGAATATGTTTCTCGAGTACAAAAAACCGTTTTTATCGAAATTCACTTCATATTTAGTCCTATTAAAGTCATCTCGGATATTAACATGAGGAAATGTTAACAAACGATGGAAATTATCTGATTTGTTTCGATGCCTTTTCGTTAGAAAATTTGATTAATTTATGGATTTCTTTCTTTACTTAGGAGCCATATAACGAAAAAAAATACATTTTATTATTATTGAAGAGAAGGATATTGTGTCACATAAAATAAATATTTTATAGTTGATATTTAACAGAATCCGTAAATAAGAGCTCCCAAATCAGGCCCGCGTGTGTTTAAAAAAAGTAAAGAGTAAAAAGCGCTTCATTATTATTGTAGATTAGTGGGCCCGGCAGACGTTGTCCTGCCCGATTGGTGTACGACATATAAACCTTCCCTGAACCTATCCCAATACACACAGAAAATTTCGTAAGAATCGGTCCAGCCATTTTTTGGGTTTTAGCGAGACTAACACACAGCGCTTCATTTTTATATATAAAAAGAAGATAATAATATGAACTAGTTTTATCAAGTAAATATTATTTATTGCGTATTTGCGACCAACGAAAGATATACAATTTTAGGGGAAAAAAACCTTAATCTGCGCTTTTTTTTGTAATAGGCCTGCTAATAGGTTATTATAACGTTGTAAAATGCATAATACTCGTAGTACAAGTACAAAAACCATACAAACGTGACGTAACTTTACATGATATTATATTTGTAAGGTTTGAAATGTTTGAATGAATGTTGCAAGTGGCAATATAAATATTCTTGAAATTTTAGCAACCGTACGCATAAACATGTATAAATGAGATACCTAATTTAATTGTTTTCGGTGTTCACATACACATTTTATCTGAAAAACTGAAAACAACAATGATACGAAGTGGCATGGGGGTGAACTCGGTATAACCACCTACATCTACGTAACACAAAATATTTACATTATGATTTATCAGCGCCAGTTGCTGAGGACAAACAATGTCGATAAGGAGAGGCATATTCGCCAATCGACAAATCAATAAATTATACGTTCTATATACGATCTATCTTATTAGTTGTCAGTGTTATCACGCATTTATTGCGCTCGAAACCGAAAGACTATAATTAAAACAATCGCCATCTTATGTTTATATTTTCGTGAGGCAACAAATATTTTTTTTTATTGCAGAAAGTTGACAAACAAGCAAACTGCCCACCTGATGGTAAGTGGTAACAGTCACCTATAATACATGTGGCTGTTGTGAGATTCGCAGCAAAACTGCAACCCCCACAAGAACCACAGTGTACGTTGCCAACTTGTGACACAAGATGTAAAGTCACAGTACCCAGTAATTTCACTGCCATATCTTACCCTTCAAACCGGAACACAGCAATGCAAGCACTGCTGCTTTGCGGCAGAAATAGGTAAGACGGAGGTACCTAGGCAGACGACCCTGGTACAGAGTCTCCCTCCAGTAAAAAACTAAATATATTGTTTATCGAAATAAGTTTTGGCTCCCTAAATACAAGGTGTCCTAAAAGTCGTATTTCAAAATAAACATTCTGTAATAAAATAATGAATGGGTTTATGAGTAAATTTTTATTTTTAATTAAAATACAATCTTTGGGAATTAACTTTTTTAAAATTATATCGTCTAAATGGGTTCCGTTGTTTTGCTGGCATTGTTCTAAGCGTGACACAAAATTTCTGAGAACTGCTCGACACGTATCCACTGTGAGCGCTGAGATTTCTTCCCGGATATTTTCTTTTAATTGGCCCAGAAAGCGAGCCTTGTTACTGTACACCTTAGATTTTAGGTAGCCCCATAGGAAATAGTCCATCGGTGTTAAGTCGGAGCTACGTGGAGGCCAATTTATGTTACCTCGTTTTGATATCAATTTCCCAGGAAAATTTTCACGAACAACTGGTAAGGAGACATTAGACGTGAGAGATGTTGCTCCATCCTGCTAAAACGACGTGTTACGATTAAAACCATCAAATCCTGTAAAGCAGGAGTAAAAAGTTGATAATCATCGCCACATCATATCGCTCTGAATTAACAGTCACTGTTCGACCATTTTCTTCTTCGAAAAAGTACGGGCCGATTATATTATTCCCCCCACCGACATTGCGGCCCAAACAGTCACTTTTGGCGAGTGAAGTGGCCTCTCATGTTTACGTTTTGGGTTCGTAGGACTCCAATATCGACAGTTTTGTTTGTTCAAGTGGCCGTTAAGGTAGAATACGCCTTAACTGAGAACATGATGTTGTTAAAGTTGTTAAAGCTGAGTCTTTGAGCAGCATCAGTAGGCTTCGGTTCTTGAACTACCCCTATAAGATACATAGGGGTCGCCTCAAAATTTCCCCTATCTATCTATCTCTTACGAGGCTGGGTCAAAAAGTTCGCGGAATGGAGGTTAAAAAGTAAGAAATAAATCACAAAATTATTTTTCTTTCTCAATGTTTTCCCCCTTAACTCTAATACATTTATTAGACCTATCAATTAATTTATTAATATCTTCGAAAAAAAAAATTTCTCTTTGTCGTCAAAATAGGCCGAAATTGCGCTCTTCACTTCTTCATCGCTGGAAAATTTCTTCCTTCGAAGCTCTTTTTTCATTTTTGGGAACAAATAATAATCACTTGGGCCTAAATCTGGGCTATAGGGAGGATGTTAAAAGATTTCGAAGCCCACTCTTTGAACAGCAGCCATCGCAACTTGCGCCTTGTGCACGGGTGCATTGTCGTGCAAAAGGACCACACCTTTAGTCAATTTTCCCCATCTTTTTTCTCTCACAGAATCTCGCAGACGTTCTAATAGTGCAGCGTAGTACTCTCCAGTGATAGAGACACCCTTTTCTTTATAATCAATAAGGAGGATTCCCTCTGAACCCCAGAAAACAGTAGCCATGAGTTTTCCAGCCGACGGAGACACTTTGAATTTCTTCAGAGGTGGTGTGCCCTTTTTGTGCCACTGCATGGAGTCTTGTTTGGACTCAGGCTCATAATGATGAACCCAAGTTTCATCTCCAGTCACAATTCGGTTCAAAACTTCGTCCTTTTGTTCACCACAGAGCGCTAAAAACTCGCGACAACACTCAACTCGCCGCTGCTTCTGGTGTGGCGTGAGCATTCTCGGCACCCATCTTGCACACACCTTTGACATGCCAAGATGGTCGTGTAGGATGTTCAAAATGGTTGTAGCTGATACTCCAATCATTTCTGCAAGCTGTTTCTTCTTTAAACGGGCATCTTCCAATATGATTTTTTCAAGTTTTTCGACGTTTTCTGCCGTGGTTGCCTCGACAGGCCGCCCAGCTATGCGATTCACTAAAGTTAACAGCCTAGAGTTCGACGCTGTGGCAGCGCTGTAATATGATTTTGTATTCACTAATATTGCTTGACAATCGTTGGCGATACTAGCGCTTCGAAGACGAGCACGGCGTGAACCGGTGCTAAAAGTTTGACGTTTTTCTTTGTGTTTTGGTATTCAGCAAAAGAAAACACAGACGCACAGCCTGGCTCACAGCCACGATTTCTAGTGTCAAATTAAAAGCTACAAATTTTAAGTCGAGTTGTGTGTTTTGCAAGATTATTTTGAGTTTTCATAGGAAATACTTCAAGAATAAAAAAACAATGTGTGCTTGATTATCAATCATGTTATTCTTGCTCGAAGAAGCGAAGTAAAGATATGATTTATGACGACAAGCGGCGACCATAACCCATGAATGTTTGCAACATCAGAGTGTCAGTCATATAATTTAAGTTTGTGCTATTTTCTTCCATTTTAAATTAATGCCCCAGTGTCAAAGCACAATTATTATACAAATGCCAAATAACTTAATAAATACGGAAATAATGGCTAAAACTCGCAAGAAGAGATGATGCTCTGCTCAAGTCTGATCACAGTTTATGAACAGATTCAAGAATGTATTTTTGTAAAGATCATTTTAATGTAGATAAGTAAGTACTTATTTCTCACAAAATAAGTAGTCTATTAGGTATTTCATTTTTGTAAAACAGAATAATTTTGTAGAATCCCTATTCTAAGTAGGAGTTAGTAATTGATAAATTAATAAATGCATAAGTTGATGATGGCTTGTTTCGGTTTTATGAGTTAACGTTTTAAGTAAATTTTATACTTAACAAACACACTATTTTTATTATTCTAATTGTCAGATGACTAATAATAATATATGGAGTATCATAAAAGAACATACTTAACTGCTCATGAAACCAGGTTGTACTCCACAAGACACAAGAAAACATACTTACCTACATGCAGCATTATTTCAAGTCATTGTCATATTTATAAAAAACATAGAAAGATGATCAATCATAGTCTGAATGAATCAAAAGAAAGTTCTACACCAAGCTTAAGACTCATAGATGCTTCTGATACAAGTTGAAGTATTAAATGGCAAATATTCAGTTATTACCATTATAAAGTTTTTTCTTTTGCTTATTTCAGATATTGAAACAGTTGGAGGAAATGTGCCAGAAATGTTTTTTAAGCACACAATGGATTTAAATCTGTTCAAGCATTTTAACCTACAAATTCAGAAGTATGACTGTGCAGACCAATGTGAAAATGATAGACCAGGCATTATTATAATTTAAGCAGTCTTAAGCAAAAATATTTATATTGAACAACACTTGGACAGTGATATTTATTTAATAAATGTCACCAGTTGCTCACAATCAGTTCATTTATTATAACTTAAGTCATCTTCTGACTGTAGTGAATTAATTGAAGAAGACAAAAGTAGAAGCAAAAAGACCGTATTATTGAATACATTTATAAAAAATTGAATAAAGCCACAACTGTATACATAGTACTGTAGTCTTTCAATTAATTGTTACTACTTGATTTATATAATAAAAGGTCATATAAATATTCCCAAACAAGTAAAAGTGAAGTGAAGCTAACCTTTTGTTTGTATATGCTTAGACCACATGCATATATTAATTTAAAATTTCTAAACATTCGCAATCATGGCATATGCACTCAATAATGTGTATGATTCTTTAATACAAATAAAACTAAGGAAAACTTTAAGATTGTTTTTTATTTAAAATAAATAGTTCCAAACTTTGTTAGAACAATGGGTACCTATAAATTTATATTCCAAAAGTTAAAGGGTTTATAGAATTTAATTATTCTCAACTCAACATATTCAAGACTGAATGGTACAGTTAAAATCTACACTATATTTGACTATAAATTGGGTCAGCTACACAAAATCAGTTGAATTTCTTCGCAGATGTATGCAGGTTGCCTCACTATGTTTTCCTTCACCGTAGGAGCGTCAGACAAATGTACATATCGACGCTTGAAAGGCAACATTGACTAACCGCCATTAACCTAATTTTACAGGAGAGACGTTTAAAGTTTGGATTTTTAGAAAAAAAATCATATAGCTTCTGCTATATGATCAGTAAGAGCAATTCTTACTGATTCGGAAATCTTATTTTATGGTCTTAATTGTAGCTTAAAACACTATTCAAGAACGTTATTGGTTCAAAAGTTAAGTGTCGCTTAGTAAATTTTTACCTAAAGATACAGACGGGAAAAATTTACTAACCGACAAACAATGATCTAGTAACGTAAAGTAAATTGTAATATAGAGGAATTGTAACGAATGATATCAGAGCAAAAATTAACTAACCAAAATCACAAGTGCCGGAAAATGGAGGCAAATTTGCCTAAACTATATTTAAATTATTGTTTTTTCTCGGCATATTCAACTTAGTAACACTTGTCATCGAAATTAGGATCATTATTAAAATAAAGAAAATAACAGTTATAAACAATATTGAGCTTTATTTAGTAGGGACATTTCTTGTACTTGGAAAATAAAAAAGCACTTTTAGATAAAATCAAATTTAATCCAAATAAATCAACATTAACACTATTATCTTAGTAATACCTATGTTTGACGTTAACGAAAAATACGACTAGGTAAACAACAAAACGAAAAGTAAATACAGGGTGTAACTGAACACCCCAATAAGATTTAAGGGTACTACTATCCATCAGTAGTAGAGATTCTGTAGGAAAAATATTAGGGCTAACAAATCTACTTTTTCCCCATACAAACTAAATAAATTATTTTTGGTATTAAGTGCCAACAGTCCTACGTAAGCGTACGAGGAATACTACGCTCACGTCATACAAACTAAATAAATTATTTTTTGGTATTAAGTGCCGACAGCCCTACGTAAGCGTACGAGGATACTACGCTCACGTCTGTCACGTGTCATTTTGTGTTTAAGAGCTGATTATGGTTGTCACTTGAAAGTTTTTGCTTTCAGTTTAAAATCAAATAACTCTGAAAGTATTGGGGTTCCAGGTCTCAGACAAGCACCGAAGGTCCATTTAGTATCTAACTTATATGCCCCTTAAATGTTATTGGAGTGTTCAGTTACACCCGGTATAAGCGGTTATTTTTCTAGATAATATTGCCTACTTTTACGAACATTGATCTGGTTTAGAAGTACCTAATAAAAGTAAATCAATTGGTGGTCACTTGGCCATATAACACTTGTCAACACAATCATAATCCAGCTTTATACCTTACCTTTCTGCACATTATTCATTGGAACACTACTTATTAAAAATAATAAATGAATCAGTCATTAGGACATTACAAATTTAACTCTTATTTATCTTCTTCACATGGAAAGGGTCACATTCATAAAAATATGTGCACACGCCTTTGCGATTAGAAATTAACGACACGACAATGACGTTTATCTATTCACATTTAAGAAATACTACTAATTAACAGGTACAAAATTAAATATAAATTAAATTAGAGTTAAAGTTGTAGATGCTTAACACAAAAAAACACTTTTAAGAAAATCAAACTTATTTGATAACCTGATAATATTGTGTTTTAAATATCCATCTAATCAGTCAAAATCTCGTAATCTTCTACATCTGATTCAAGTAAAAAATCTTTAACATTATTCGCCTTTGGTATATTGGAGTACTCTTGATGGAATTGAGTGAGTATGACTTGATCGTATTTAGCTTTTGATATGGGCAACTGTGATCGGTACAAAAGAATTAGTGGGCCCTTAGTTTTGGATTGAACTTCAACGTCAAAAGATTTTGTAGACACATTTATTGTATATTTTACGGAAATTGTCAAAGGTCTATTTTTCTTGAATGTTACAATGCGAACTTTACTGATTTTACCAGTCAAATTTGCTTTAAAGTATTTGTCGCCGATAACATCCCATTTTAAAAAGACTTTAAAGGTTATTTGTTGAACTTCACATGGAAAGGGTTCTCTTCGGGCTGTAGTAAATACAGTGTACCATTGCGATGGTGCATAAATCATGCTGTTCTTAAGATTTTCTTTGTCCACATTCAAGTTTTCATCTGTAATGGTTGCAACCTTTCTTGCTTGACAGTTTTCGTCTATTTTGTTTCTTATTTTGTGTTTTTCTCTTTTCTGCCTGACCTTGTTCTTCACTACTATCTGTCGCTTCCGCTCCTACCCATTCATCAGAATCAGTTCCAGCCGAGCCAAATACTGCAGAGAAATCTTCATCAGACATGTAATCTGATATACACGGTTATTTTTTTATCACCCTGGAAAATTTTAGTGACGCTTCATGACATGGTATTAGAATGATTTAAATATGAATAAATAAAATTACTCACTTACTTAATCTATACAAATAAAAATGAATCTTCGAAATGTATGTACGCCCATAACTTTCGAACGACTGCACCAAATTGGATGATTCTTGGTTTTATGTACCTATTCGTTATTGTTAGGACAAGGTTTGTGTAATATAAAAATTACGATAATTTACACAAACATAAACATGGCGATACAAAGTACGCCGGGCCAGCTAGTTTTAGATAAATTTTCAAAAAAATCCAAGAAATGCTGCACTAGTTGAGAGCAGCATTTTTAGAGATTTTTTTTTCATTTTTTTTTATATAATAAAGGATATGTCCTGTAGCTTCCCTAAAATTTTCCAGGGTGATAAAAAAATAACCGTGTATATCGGGTCTTGGCTTTTCGTTTACGTCTACTTCCACTCTACCTGGAGTAGCAATGTCAGTCTGACGTAAGTTCTTACTACATGAGATTTTTGCGTCATTCTGCAAACCACCGACAGCGACATTATCCATCGAAGGTGAGTTTGGTGAGACAGTTTCGTCATTCTGCAAAGGGTCAGCATCTGCGGCAGTATCATCTTTCGAAGGTGAGTATGAAGGGACAGTTTCATCACTCTGCGATGGTTTAATATCTCCAGCAGCATCATTTTTTCGAAAGTGAGTATGGTTGGACAGTTTTGTCATTCTGCGATGGGTCAAGATCTGGGGCTTTATCATTCTTTGAAGGTGAGTATGGTAAGACAATTTCGTCATTCTGCAAAGGGTCAGGAACTGCAGCGGTATCATCCTTCGAAGGTGAGTATGGTGGAACAGTTTCTTCATTCTGCGGGGGGTGAGTATCTACAGCGGCATCATTCTTCAAAGGTGAGTATTGAGGGACTGTTTCGTCATTCTGTGAGGGATTGTTACCAGGATCAACAGAGGTAGATACCACAAAATATAGACGTACTCATTATAGGTATAAACACCTAGGACACAAAACAAACACAAATTGTATTCTATATGTGACTGTTTGTCACGGATAAGAAATCGAACCCAAGCAAGATCCTCGCCATAATAGACAGGATTACTTTCAAATCGTGAGTATAATGACTGGAAAATGTGTATAAGATCATACCAATAACTCTTCATTGACTTTAATTCCCGAACATTCGAGAGCTTCTTCCAAAATATTATATTCATTGCATTGATCTGTGACTGAAACACACATAATGCTGTATTTTAAGTGGAGCAAAAATCAAAATCTTAAGCATCAAAATAAAGGCTCGTGAAGTAAACTTACAATTTTCTTGTATTTTGAGGCGGGCGCGAGCGACGTGAGTGGTAAAAATAGCGTGTTTGCAACACGCGCGTGCTACCGAAGCGCCATCTCGTCGCATACTGTATTATCCTTGTTACATTTAAACTAACATCACAGTTTGCTCAAGCGACAGTGCACGAGCCACTTGTAAGCAGGGACCGGAAAACCCGTTCATTTGCTTAAGCCGTTCGAAAGGGTAACCCATTCGTATGGTAACCCAGTGGGCTCGGTAAGCCGTCCAACAGGTTTCCCAACAATAACGATAACCCGTAAAATAGGGGTTACCACCCACAACAATAATTTACCGCTTACCCAATCTTAAAGGTTTTTAGTGTTTATGCGCTTAACCGCTTACTGTTCGGGTTAGGGTAACCCTTTCCCTCACGCACACCGAGCGATTGAAATAGCACTGCGGGCGCAATAACGCCAGAGTTCGGTTGCGACCTTCGGCAAATATGCGGTGCAAAAGCAATCTACACGCGATATATCTAAGGTCTAAAATATTTTTTACAAATTAATCAGCGTTTAGAACGGTAACCCATTTGGGGGTTTTTGATATCGGTTAGCGGTAACCCGAATTAATTCAATCGAAGGGATTAATGTGTAAACCGGTAAGCCGTTTGAAAGCTTACCATAAGGCAAAGGGTTTAAAACCCCAGCATTATAAAATACCCCATCAAAACCCTAAGGTTACCGGCTATAACGGTAACCGGGTCCGGTCCCTGCTTGTAAGTATAAACAACATTTTGTCAATGTATTAATACAAGTAAAAATAGTACAAAAACCTGTGCATGATGTGCCCGTAGTGTATAACCGTCATTTAATATTGACGGAACTTCAAGTAAAACCTACCTAAACATAAAAACTGTATTGTACAACGGCAGGTAAAAATGTACTAACCGACCGAAGGTAATGTCCTTAGGATCAGTAAATCAAGGATAAACATAATGTAGCATTGAAAATAAAATAGGCATTTTTAACTAAGCGCCATTAAGGAGCAATTTGATTTCCGTTAATTTTGGATAAGCGATCACAAAAAATATTCTTTGTCGGGAAGAAATGTATCATACGCATAAAACTATATTTCCACATTTAGGCAAAATAAGCTAAGTAATGGAATTATCGCACCAACATCACGCAAAAAATTACCAAGGACAAATCTTACTTGTAATAAATATGATAACCGACATTTTATTAAAAAATGCCAAATGTTTTGTCGCTTAGAGACAATAAAAAGTGAAAATTCATAAAATCCGTTATGCATAAGCGACATCAAAAGTCGTCGTAGAAACACGTGAGTACGACCAATCGACGCAGAAAAATCTGGCGGTCCGAACTGTATATTTAACTCAATTTGCCCAAAAATGGCGCTTAGTCAATTTTGCCTTTCAAGCGTCGATATGAAATTCGAAACGAAAAACACATTGGTACATGGCGGGTCTCGACCCCGACCTCCCGATTGGAAGGCAAGTGCCGAGTCACAGCGCCACCGACGCTCGCTATTTGGAATATAATATTGGGTGTAAATTATTTATCTTCCTTTTTTTTACCAGCTTTTCCATTTCCAGAAGATGGCCATGTTTCATTAATGTAGTATCTGGAATTTTACCACAGTATGAGCGATAAGAGTGTGTCATTTTTACTTTTCTTCAGCCAACTTCAAAGGCTCTTGAAGCAGTTATTCGATCATACCTCAGTTCAAACCATAGGCTGATCGTGGATTGTCCCTTGTTTCTTCTTCAACTCTCTGTCTGTATTAATGAAGATGATAATCATGCACTTTTTTCAAAAACACGTTAACACATTAACATATTTCTCTTTAAATTACATATAAGTTGATGTATAGAGACAGCCTGTGTATCACCTTGACAATAAGTAGGTTGATATTTTAAAAGTTGACGCTTATCAATTTTGTTCTCGCGTCCCTCTTCCAAAAACTTTTTTAAAACAGATGAATTTGCTAGCAACATGGGCCTGCCCTTGGACAAATCTGCATGGCTTGGTGACTTAGTCTTAGCCAAGCGTTGAAGCGTCACTCATGGTTAATGCAGTAACTAGAAGTGTGGGGTTCTGTGCCAGTATCTGCTCGGTAGCGTTTCTCCACTCTTTGAGTCTCTTTGATAGCAATAAATCTCGCGGTCAGGCTTGCTATTTCAATTATGATGTCGCTGGGATGGCAGAGAACAACCGACCAAGCGACGCCGACGAGGAGCTAAACACAACAGAAATGTGGTGGTGAGATGGGTCCGTGCAGGGTTCTTTCGAGTCAATTTCTTCGCGCAGACATCATTGCCGTATGCTCCCTCAGTCGGCTATTACGACATCCAAGGGAACTACGTATTTTCACATGCTACAAAATGAACACACGATGACAATAAGCATTGCAATGCTGACATTTCATATAATTTTACACCAAATTAATTAAAAAAATAGCCATTAATATAATAATACCCATGTAATACCCAGAGAGAGATCACAGATTAGAGATTATATCTAACTGTCAAAAAGGCAAAGGGTTTAAATTTTATTTTAACATCGAAATAAATTTTACACAATTTTACCACAGTCATTTTTAAACCATATTTACGAACTTGTTTCTTGTTCAAATAATGTTTTTTATGTCGCTCCGATATTTTTAACACATTAAAACCTGATTCAAATCAATATACAATGAACTGTATATATGCACGTGTGTCGCAACTCTATTACAGCGACGAGCTTAAACAGCCAAGAGATCGACGTCGAGTTAAATGGCGTTAGTGAATACGTTTATCGTCAGCGCTGCGCTCTTCGTCGAAATGAAAGTCAGCTCGTCATCGAGCTCGACAACGATCTCGATGACGACTGTTTCTGTTAGTGAATCGCACTGCTGGCCTCGGATCATCTTCAATCGAATCCCTGCCTTGCTTAAACAGGTTGTGCCACTTGTAAACCATGGTTTACCAGGGCAAGAGTCCCCGTAAACAGAAGACGTGTCTTCCAAAATAGTCTGGGGAGGTTTTCCTTGTTTGGTAAGTAACTTGATGACTGCGCGAAACTCAATTTTCTCCATGTTGCAAATTTTCTTCCGGATTGACTTGTTGATTGATGTGTAACTCAGGTAATTATGACCTATTTTTTTGAAACTTAGTATTTATACTCTTAATGAGTGTCACAACTAGTGCAGGTAGTAAAAAGTCACCTTTCCCCCCTCCACGCCCCTCATTCCGCCAAATTTTTGACCCGCCCTCGTATGAGGGCCGGAAGCGACCAGCAAGCAGGGGGCCACTGCGAGCTGTACAGAACTATTGTGGCCGACCCCTCGTATTAGAGGTCTCCAATTAGGCCCGCAGCGGTAAATACCTTTTTTGGAGAGAGAGACTTCGCATCGTGAGGTGTCAAACAGGGACCACCTAGAGCTCGGCTCCTTATGTGGATGAGAGCATAGCACTCACAAAGAATGTGGATTGGTGTCTCATCATCCTCGCCACAAAATCTGCACACGGTCAAACCTATCCTGTGCAGATGTTTGTTGAGTTTGCAGTGACCAGTTAAGGCTCAAGTAAGTGACTTACGGCCGAATACTCAAACGATACTTAGATATTTATGATCTGCTCAAATAGTTGAGAGCAACTTAACTCATACTCAAAACAAACATTAACAGCTTCTTAATTTTAGAGACGGTCTTAACTTTAAGGTCTTTTTATCAACAAAAATGAACCAAAATCGTATACTCAAACGTCAATTATCATTTGACATGTGATTAATGCCACATTAACTGCATTAATGTCGCTCTTATTTTAAGGGAGCTTCAGACGTCGCTCAAGTGGCGCGTAAGGAGTTATTATTGAGATTTTCTTATACATAGTTACCATTACTATTTTTCTAAATATGTTAAAACTAATAAAATTAATGTTTTTACAAACCTATTTGGTAAATGCAACTGAAAGTTGATCGTACCTTCCTATCAATATGTACTTTTTAAATTATAAAACTGATAGTAGAAATAAGTTTTTAAAAACAAGCTTTTATTTTAATGCCATAAAAAGAGGAAAATAAACTTTAATTTATAGAATAGAAATAGAATAGAATAACATTTAGTAATTTATTACTGACATGTTACATTTTTTATGAAAATATAACTTAACTTGATCTTGATATTGGTAATTCAAGAAAAAAAAACATTTTAGGTAAATCTTGTGACAAGCTTTTATATTTTCGAAACTAACGAGCCCAAACTCGATGGAGATGTGTTGTTTTATTGCGGAGTTCCTATGGCCATCTTTCAACTTCAGCATCACACCCTGGTTACCATAAAGTACTCGTCAATACAAATCAAACGAGCCCAAACTCGATGGGGTTGTATCGTTTCAATGTGGAGTTCCTATGGCCACCTTCCAGCTGCAGTATCAGCCCTGGATACCATAAAGGATCAAAGTACTCGTCATCACGAATCCAACGAACCCAAACTCATTGGGGTTGTGTCGTTTTATTGCGGAGTTCCTATGGCCATCTTCCAGCTTCAGTATCAGACCCTGGTTACCATATAGGATCAAAATACTCGGCAATACGAATAAAATAAGCCCAAACTCAATGGGGTTGTGTCGTTTTATTGCGAAGTTCCTATGGCCACCTTCTAGCTCAAGCATCGCACTCTGGTTAGTGGTTACCATATATATGTATAGGATCAAAGTACTCGTCAATACGAATCCAATGAGCACAAACTCGATGGGGTTGTGTCCTTTATATCAGAGTTTGAGGAGCTTGGTGGCGCATTGGCGCGTGCGCTCAGCGAACGATTGCTAAGGTTAAGCAACGTTCGCTGTGGTCAGTCCTAGGATGGGTGACCAAAATAAAAGAAACATCTCAAGCTCCTCCGTGCTTCGGAAGGCACGTTAAACAGTGGGTCCTGCGCCTGATCTCGCCCCGGTCGTGTCGGTTAACCGTCCCATCGGAATAAGCGAGTCAAGGAACAGAGAGTGCACTTGCGTTTGCGCAGTCACTTGTGCACTATAATATCTCCTGCGCAGATGGCTAGTCTCTGTGGAGATTGGCCGCCGTGACCGAATATCGGTTAGGAGGACATTATCAGAGTTCTCATGGCCTCCTTCCAGCTCCAGCACCAGACCATGGTTACCATATAGGATCAAAGTTGACGACATGGTTAGCGCAGAGGTCGAGTGATCGCCTACTGCGCAACGGGTCGCGGGTTCGATTCCCGTACGGGACAAATATTTTGTATGGCCTACCGAAATTTGTTCCGGTCTGGGCGTATGTGCATATTGTGCATGTGATATTGTATGTTTGTAATGTGTGTTTGTAAATACGAATCAAACGAGCCCAAACTCGATAGGATTGTGTTGTTTTATTGCGGAGTTCCTATGGCCATCTTACAGCTTCAGCATCACACCCTAATTACAATAAAGGTTCAGAGTTCTCGTCAATATGAATCAAACGAGCCCAAACTCGATGGGGTTGTGTCGTTTTATTGCGGAGTTATTATGGCCACCTTCCAGCTCCAGCAACAGACCCTGGTTACCATATAGGATCAAAGTACTCGTCATTGCAAATCAAACGAGCCCAAACTTGATGGGGGTGTGTCGTTCTATTAAACAAAATAATAAAAAAATGAAAAAAAAATTAACGTTTAACGCCAGGCTCGAACCATTGCCACTCAGACTAAGTCGAAACTCTAACGCACAGGACCAACCCTGTCCTAATTGAAGCTGTGAAATTAATTAAAGACCTCACGTTTTTGTGTAATGCGATATGCGATAGATGGACGTATAAAATTTGTGACGATGTAAAAAAGGTTTCACTTTAAAATGTGGACCAAAGAGTGAATTTATAAAACAGGAAATCTGCTTTACAAATAAAGAAGTATTTATAATTGCTCAATAAACAAACAACGCGGTGTAAAACCCGATCGGTATAAATACAATGTTGTTTAAATATATTGATCGAAACAAATATATGGTACCCGATTTTTAAAAAAATATGTCGAGGTGAAATAGTGAATCATTATCATTACTTAATCCGTGTGAAGTACCTAATGTAAATGAGGTCAAGTGACACTCTACAGCAATAAAAAATAGACTATAAGGATTGGTAGAAAGACAGTAAAATCTGACAAAATGTAAGATATGCTCCAAAAAAGTCTAAAATTAATACAAAACCAAACAGAAAAAACATATTCTTTCATCAATCTGTCAACCAACACCACGTAAAACCATACAAGCATGCCTTACAGTAAGAACAACACAAAAATAGCAATGACGAATTATAAATGACAACTTTATCAAATTTATTACCACGATAAATAAATAATGTTTCAAAAAAAATGAATATGAATCAATCACAAGTAAAACCTTTTACGTAGACATTTAGATAACAATTTCCTTTAAGATTAAATTTCAAAATGGCGACTTAATGAATTGTATACGAGTATATCGCAGACTTATGATGGAGTTTATATCAGGCTTTTGATCAAAGACCTACGGTTAAGTTAGATCAAAAATCGCAAGATGAGAAATGTTTACTAATGGTTAGTCTTTAATCAATCTAAAGGTTGTCACAACTGTGACTGCGTTGACGCCGACTAAGACGCCAAGCGTAGACAATGTACACGTGGATATGCTGACGGCTGATGCCTCTACGTCTGCCTCTCAACTGACCCGCATCTGGAAAGTACCCGCAGAGTGGAAACAAGGACTCCTGGTGAAAGTCCTAAAAAAGAGGTGATCTGTCACGATGCCGATAACTGGCGCGGCATCACACTGCTGCCTTTAGCTGCCAAGGTACTAGAATAAAATTTTGTGCCACCGCATCGCACCTAAAGTGGCCGAGACTTTGAGATGAACAGGCAGGCTTCCGCCCCGGTCGCTCCTGTACTGGGACCTTACCATGATTGGTTATAGCAAGGTTAAACAATATTGAAACAAGGACACCGCTCTTGCTGCGTATAGCGCCATCCCGCTCTCAGCGCAGTTTTAATATTGTTTTGAGCGATCATGGTTAGGGGGCTGGCCACACCAACGCCTTACGCATCCTTATTGAACAAAATGTGTTGAGTGGCAATCTGAATTGTTCCTCGCTTTCGTGGATTTTGAAAAAGTCTTCGACACCGTGAAATGGAGCGCACTGTGGTAAAGTCTCAGTCGCAGAAGAATACCGACATGCATTATTCGCATTGTCCGTGCTTTGTACGAGGGCAACTGAATTGTATATTCAGGGGCCTTACCGTGATCGCTTATAGCAAGGTAAAAACAATATTGAAACAGAGACATCGCTCTTGCTACGTATAGCGCCATCCCTCTCTTTCGGTTTCAATATTGTTTTAGGCGATTATGGTTAGGGGGCGGAGCAGATATAAACTGATTTAATTGCTGCGGGCGCAGTTATTTCAATTTTTCTTTTTGATATAATAGACACGATAGGAGTGAATGCAAGCCACTAGGCAAATGGCTCACTTGACCTTTCGCGAGAAAACCTAAGGCAACTGTTATTGCTCGACGAATGTACGTAAGGGCAGCCTAAGATATAGTCTACCTTCTATTTCCAACTTAAGGTTGTAAAGCAGAATTGGGTCATAAAACAAAACAATTGATATTCCTTTGCAATGTCATTCTAAGAGTTACTTATACACGGTGTTTCAAAATGACCAATAAATAATTAATTCTTTATCGAAAACTCATTATTAAAATGTGTTTACACGTAATGTCATTCAACCCAAAATTTTCATGTAAATCATAGACATGATGATGATACTATGATTTACATGAAAATGTTGGGTTAGTCTTAAAATTAAGACTAACTTCCCATGAGATGAGGACCATTAAGTATTTTGCGCATAAGCCATTAAATTTAAATAAGTAACAAATTTACAGTTAGCACTTATGGGTTAGATCAAGATATTTGGATTAATGAAAAGTTTGGTAGAGTTAAAACATAAACTTCGGAACCATATTATATAAAACTAAAAATAACAATGTTACATATTAAACTAAGTATTACACAAAACAAATCTTTGTGTTTATTATTATACTGTCGATACTTAAGTGATAATTAATTTAGCATTTCAAAATAACATTCTCAATAACAAAACATGAAAACACCCACATTACTGACGTCAATGGCGCGTCAAAGGCAAGCCCCCGCCCGGTTTGACGATGATAGTATTGTTCGAAAATTCGTTTGATTAAGACATGTAAAATAATATATCCTATCAATGTTATATATTACTAGCTGACCGTATGCAACTTTGTTTGCGTTGTAACTAACATTTCCCGTAGGAAAACTTTTCCCGTCAGATTTTTCCCGTAGGAAAATTACTCTATGTCCTTCCCCTGGTCTCGAACTATCCCTATACTTTCATCAAAATCGGTTCAGTAGTTTCGAAGCCTTTTCAATACAAACAAACAATCAAATTTTTTCTCTTTATAATATTACTATAGTAGACTATCTTGTCCTGGTGGTTTAAGAGAAAAGTTCGTTCATTTTTGCAGGGGGACTATACATCGTTATAGGAGAAATATAGAGTTATTCGCTCCCAGACCTCCTCGCCAAGGGCACAATGGTCATCGAGGCACCCACACTCGGCGAAAGAGTTAAATCCCACACAGATCTGCCAGTCACTGCCTACCTACCTACAGCATGTAGTTGCGTAATACATCGCACCTCACCAAAACGTTGAGCTGCGCACGCATCAGGTCAGCCATACCACAGTCTAATATTTGTGGGCATAGGTGTCCTCAAAAAATGGAGAAACATTGATCCACAAAAATTGAGACACATTGAAAATTTACATATGATGTCACGTGAGTCCAATTTTCAAGAACAATAAATTTAGCGTGAATTTGGAGTCAGGCATCTTAAGCAGACAGCTGATTGTTCGGGATCCGTTCGAACTACCTGACCGATTGAACGGCCAGTCCTATTTGGAATTTTTACCAGATGATCTCAACGGCTTACTCGAAGATGTAGACCTGTTAGGCTGTTAACGCGTAGAAACACGATTTTCCAAAACGACTGTGCTCCATGCCATTATGCGAGAATTGTCAGACAACACCTAAATTAAAGGTTTAGAGATAAGTGAATAGGTCGTGGAGGGCCTATTGCGTGGCCGCCACGGTCCCCCGACTGGAACCCCATCGATTTCTTTGTCTGGGGATACAAAATTGAGACAGGTGGAAGAAACTTTAAAAAGCAACAGAATAGCGTTCAGACGACTATAAGAAAACTATTTTAGACGATGTAGAATTTGTATAGAACAGGAAGGTCGACGTTTTAAAAACTTTTTGTAGTTACTTTTTACTTAATAAATAATCAATAAAAATTACATTTCGTTTCATTCAGCCCGCCCTTCATAACGATTTTTTGGATTTATTATGTTTTGGTCAATTTTGAAGCATCACACCATAGGTAGAGAGAGCTAAATGAATCTTCTAAAAATTAAACTTCTAAATGTCTAAATCTTAGCTTTCATGCAGACATTTTTGATTAGTTAACAAACTAATTACACCCAAGAATGATAAAATGACAAAAAAAAATATTGTCATCAGATGGCTTATTTTAAGAATTTTTCACCTCGCGCTCTTTGAAGGCCGATTTTAGTGAAAGCAGTCCATTAAGTACTACTTTTTTATAATGATTATGAAAGCCGACAGTCTAGCAAAGTTTTAAAGCATAATTAGGAACCATGAAATCACCTGTTAGGATTTTTTAAATATAAAGTTGAAATTTTAAGTCATAATTTACCAAAAGTTAATTTTTAACGTTGTACTAACATTTGCATCAACATCATCGGAAACACAATTTGTAGGGCCGGAACCGTTTGTCGGAATCACCGCAAAAGCAGTCAGTACAGGCCTAAGAGCTCAATCTCAAAGGAGGCACCAGGAAGAATGGGCCAAACAGAATGGAATGAAACACGCCAAGCTCTTTATGGGCATGGACAATTGGCTCAAATTTACATTGAGCTCTAGCAGATCCCAGACCCGCCTAATGCTCGGTGCTCTCACCGGACATTTTGGCACTAGGATAATGCTAACCAGGATGGTACTTGCTAGTTCCAAAATCTGCAGGGCCTGCAAGGATAAAGAAAGCATGGAACACTTGCTGTGCCATTGCGATGCTCTAGCCTGCAGGAGGCAAATGCTGACGGGGATTGGTTATCCAAAACCGGAAGATTACAGGGCCATGCCACCAAAGGACATCATCAAGGTCATGGCCACGATGAACTGGACCGATGGTGGCGATGGCATTAGGGACTAACACACGGGGAAGCACAATAGATCCAGAGTGGGTCGAAGTGCGAAGGCTTATAACTTGGGCCACCCCACTTCTAAGATAAGATAAGAACATTTGCATAACTTTCATGGAAGGTACAAAGCTGATTATTTTAAGCATAAAAGTATAACTGATGGAGATTCAGTTGCAAAAACAATATCTCAAAAAAGACTTGTACTTTTTTCTTTGAATTTTTTTAAGTTGATCAGCAGGCCTATTCGCTAACTACGGTTGGTAACTAGAACTGTCATTTTTGAAAGACACTTTATATCCATTACTGGTTTAGTGATCTTATGTGTTACGGCGGCGTTCATGATAGTAGTAATGGATATTAAGTTCCTTTCAAAAATGACAGTTCTAGTTAACAACCGAAGTTAGAGAATAGGCCTGCTGGTCGTAAATTCTCAAAAGTTCAGTAAAAAATTCATAACTCGAAAACTACAAAAAATCGCATAACATACATGGGGGTGATTCGGATAGCCCAAGAGGTGCTCTATCTCTTGACTTCCGCTTGACACTATTTTTTGGGACACCACTATTTTTTGGATAAATGATAAATAAAGGCACGGACCACGAGTCTGTGGAGAGTTAACTTTGTATAATAAAAAAAACCTAACTAGGTCATACACACTTGAACTTTTGTTAGTAAAGACAAATGTACCTGTTACCTACTTTATAAAATCATGCACTGACACATATCGATTGGCACCAACAAGTAGAAAAATGTTAAACCCGCCTCTTCATCTCCTCACACTACCTTGTGATTGAATAGCAGGCAGAAAATTTTTTCTTTGAAAAATATGCAGCTAAATTAAAAAAATATTTATCTGGGTTTGCAATTTTTGGGCTCTTACACTTTTAAGCAAACCTCAAAACAGTATAAAATTTGAGCAACAGTATAAACCACAAGTTATTAAAATCAAATATTTTGTAAACAACATAGCACAAGACACACAACACCAAAATATGGATCGAATACTCACTTGGTTGGTTTTGTTTTCATCCAGACAGGAAGAGTGAATCCCTCCTTGATCTCAGGATCAGACGCCATGTTTATTTTCCAAATTGTAAATAATAACTACACAAAACAAATAAATCCAAAACTTGTGACTACTTTAATATGAAGTTAAAATGAAAATGGTTATTATCTTGAGCAGAAAAGATAAGATTGTCTGAGTCGATTATGCAACATTGATATTTATAAATTAAGTTTCAGACACTATGCTTAACCTAAATGTAAAAGGAGTTTAGTGTACTCAAGACACCGTTTGGGATTCGCTTGATTTCAAACATAATGTAGAGGCAGACATCTGTAACAAATACAAAGATGCTGTAATAAATGTCGCTTTCTTTAAGAATTTGTTGTGAGCTCTGGTGGGTTATTGTCTAAGTTCTAAGAAATATCTATCACGATCGTCTATAATTTGACAGCCATTGCGCCGTGAATACAAGACTCTGCGCCGACTTTCTTTTATAAAGCAGTGATGGATGGACTGCGGCTGTCAAGTTGTAAGCAATCGCGATAGAATTTTTCTTAGACAATAACCCCCAGAATTTAATGTAATAGCTGTATGTGGACACTTTACAGGTGTATTTTGAAAATGCATGTCTAATTGTCTATGTTTGTTATTGTAACTGTCTCTGTTCCTTACAAAAATAAATTATAAAACTAATATAGTTTCTGGGACAAGTAAATTATATAGGTACTCTGAAATCTATGATGCAACTTAGCTATGAGTCAATAATGCATAGTCATTATTATATTATTTTTCTTTTGGAATAAAGACTTAAAAGCTGTTGGCTTAGTTAATATATTTTTGTTTCTTGCAAATTGAAAAATGGCATAACTATTGAGTCAACTGAATAGGTATGACATTTCAGGAAGCTGTACTTTTACATTTTTTAAAGGGGACATAAGAGGTACATAGAAAAACTTATTACGATTCAAACTAATTCTTGCTTCATAATTTTAAGAATGCGTGGAAAGAAATGTCTTTGTTACATTTCTCTTTGGCTGGCACCTGACTTTTTTTATGTGTATCTGTCGTTTACATGAACATAAGGTCAAAATATAGATAAGAGAATTCTTCCCTTTCAGCACAAGTCAACCGTAAAGATACAGATATCAGGGCGCAGTAATGACACCTCATGATTTCTTTTTACTATTCTATTGAAACTTTCTCAAAGATTTTCACTTTGGGCATTACTTCACAAGTTCACACTGTCTTGAGCTGTCATTGATGGCAATCTGCTTAAGACATTTTTAATTATGCAAATGTCTTTTAAATATAAAAATCAAAATGTGAACTGGCCTATAGTATTTCCAAAATTATTTATTATTTGTAATATGATATTGTTACTTTGCACTAAGCCTCTACTACGCCTCTAATGTAATGCCACTTATAACCTCACTCAAAAGTTCGAAATGTGTATTCACTATAAAAAATTTCTAAATCAAAATGATTAATATTGTCTAAGGAAATAATACACAATAGTTTAAAACAACCAAACCAAACTGCCATTGAAAAGGTAGAGAAATACGTATATCTGGGTCAGGAGATAAAGATGGGATAAGAGAATCAGGTGAATGAAATCGATAGATGCATACGTCTCATGTGGGCTGCCTACTCAAAACTGGAATTTGTGTGGAAAATTAATATAACAGCAGAACAGAAAGCCAGGTTGTTTAATCAATGTATTTTGCCGGTGCTTACCTACAGAGCAGGAACCTGGATCCTGACACGGGAAAGGAAGCTCGTAGGAGTAACATTGAGAGATTGTAAGATGAACACCTGACTTAGAGAACAAAGTAAAGTCACGGACGCCATTAAACGAGTGGCGATCCTGGGAGGAAACGTCAAGAAAGTTGCAGGGAGCAATTGGATGGAAGTAGCGCAGAACCAGGATAGATGGTACAATATGAAGGAGGCCTACACGAAATTGATTGAGAATGGCTAATAAGAAGAAGAAGAAAGTTTAAAACATTAATAGTCACTAGACATCTTCTTTCAAAAAAATGGAGTAACAGGTCATATAGCACATACCACTTAACCTCTACTTAACCAGAACTTTCTGATCCTCTCTGGCTACCTCTGAGAACTATGCTCATAATTTAATGTTAAAGAATATTTCCTTAATCATAAAATACTATTTAAATATTTGGTAATTCTTCATAAGAATATTTGACTGAAGGGAGAGAGAGACGATAATTTAGCATTCCATGGATTCACCGTGCGGGTGCAGGGTCCATCGCGTTGCAGAGAAAAGAGCCAAGAGTAGTGCCTGGGGCTTACGATCCAGGTGCAGGTTTAAGTAGCTACAATGCATCAACATTCACCTTCACCACTCCAGCTCCTCTATCTGCCTAACCATATTTGATACGATTCCGTCAGTGCCGCCTTTGTTACGCGCTTTAATATTGAGCTCACGGACGTTCTCGATCAGCCTAGATCTTTTAGCAATGTGTATAAGGATTTTGCCGGAATACCTCTCGTACCTACTTCTACCGCATATAACTGAACATAATAACCGTTTTTTGTGATATCGTTGGTAAAATCGTAGTATGTATTCAATTTAAATGTGTAGTCTTTGGGAATGTTATTTTCCCACGGCACGGTGAGTTGGATGAATATTCGATAAACATACCAAATACAGAATGTAAAAGGAATATTCAATCCATCTCTACTTTTATGTTTACAATTCATTTGTGTAGTTTCATACAAATTCTAAAATAAAAATACCTATATAAAAATAAAAATACCTACATTTTATGATTTTTTTTTATTTATTTGTTGTTTATGTACACAAAAATAACAGATTAATAACATGAATAACACATAAAGAAAGACGAGTACAAAGGTGCTGTTTATTTCTAAAGGAATTTCTCCCAGCAGATCTGTGACAGGTTTGGGTTGAATGACATTTCATGAAAACATATTTTAATAATGAATTTTCGATAAAGAATTGATTATTTATTGGTTATCATTGACGTATATTAACGTCAATGTTGGTTATTATGAAACACCGTGTATATAAAAAATAAAAACCGACTTCAAAAACACTCAAAAGTTAAAAATAATATAAGAATAGGTACAGACATCACACTTCTATATTGAAGTCGGTGCCGAATTTTAAGACTTTCTAGATCATCGTTTGGCACTGACTTAAATATAGCGACTTAAATATAGAAGTGTGATGTCTGTACCTATTCTTATATTATTCTTAACTTTTCAGTGTTTTTGAAGTTGGTTTTTATTTTTTGTAAAATATATTTT
This sequence comes from Schoenobius gigantellus, assembly GCA_963935595.1. Lineage (NCBI taxonomy): Eukaryota > Metazoa > Arthropoda > Insecta > Lepidoptera > Crambidae > Schoenobius > Schoenobius gigantellus. The sequence continues at coordinate 20,440,154 of OZ012553.1, read as the reverse complement.
TAACTTTTTAGTAAATAAAATCTTTTTATTGAAAGAAACCCTAATTTAATACCAGCTCACCTTCGGCTAGCTGGTATTAAATTAGCGTTTCCCTCGATTTTCATGGAATCCCATCATCAGATCCTGACTTTGGTGACCTTGGGACCACCCCAGGAGTAAACTCTATCAAATACAAAAATAATTTTGAAAATCGGTCCACAATTGGCGGAGTAATCGCGTAACATACACACAAAACACGTTGGAAACACCTTAAAATTTAAGGGTTTTCCTCGATTTTCATGGGATCCCATCATCAGATCCTGATTTTGGTGACCATGGGACCACCCTTGGAGTATACTCTATCGAACACAAAAAGAATTTTGAAAATCGGTCCACAACTGGCGGCGTAATCGCGTAACATACACACAAAAAAAAAACACGCATCGAATTGAGAACCTCCTCCTTTTTTGAAGTCGGTTAAAAAAAGCGAAATACCACTCACTGATTAATCACGAAATCTCAGAAACTATAACACATACAAACTTGAAATTTGGCAGGTAGGTTTCTAGTAGGGTGTAGCTGTAGACATTCGCTAAGAACAGATTTTACGAAACTCCACCCTTAAGGGGGTAAAACCGGGGTTGGAAGTTTGTATGAAAGTCCTGTTTTTGAAATAAGAGACTTGAAATTAAAAATGTAAGCTCTATAGATGGTGTGGAGGTGTACTTATAATGTATCTTTAGAAATCAACCCCCTTTAGGGTGCAAAATGGGGGTTTACAGTTTCTATGGAAAATATTTAAAATCTGTTCCAATTTCTATGAAATTTATTATTCGAGCTATAAAATTTATATATAAAACTAGCTGTGCTCGCGACTTCGTCCGCGTGGAGTGGAATAGTAACTCTTGGCAAAAAGTAGCCTATGTTATACCTTATATAATTAGCTATCTAGTAGTGAAAGTCCTCTCAAAATCGGTCCAGCCGTTCCAGAGATATGCGGGAACAAACAGACAGATAGACAAAAATGTTTTAAATTGTGTTTTTGTTATTGGTACCCGATATATATTCATACCCATTTAGTAAAAACTTGATATTTTCACATTACAGACACTTCAATTTTATTTATTTGATAATTTGATATTTTACTTAGTCAACACAGTGTACAAAAAAACGATATTAATTACTTACAATAAAAAGATACCTAAAAAATTTAAACAATATACCTAAATTACTTATGTATAAAATTAGTAATGAATTGGTCCACAAGTGACAAGAAGAGAAAACGAGGTAGACCATTTAGAAGGTGGGTTGACGACATTAAAACCATAGCAGGTGGTACATGGACAAGAGTAGCTAACGATAGAGAAATGGCGACAGTTGAAGGAGGCCTTTGTCAACTAGTGACACACAGACAGGGAGTCGATGCATTATAATTGCTACTTAAAAACTTTAAATGTAAATAATGTAATGTAATTGCTGGCTGTGAAACATGGGCCCTCACCAAAGCAGACAGTAAGAAATTAGAGGTATGCCAAAAAGCTATGGAAAGGAGTATCATTAACAAAAATAGAATGTTCAAAATCAACAACAAAGAGCTGAGAGAAAGAACAAGTGTGACTGACATTTCTTATAGAATCCAACATTTGAAGTGGAAATGGGCAGGACATAAATTAAGAGGTCCAGAGAAATTGAGCAAAGTTACTACAAACTGGTATCCAAGAAGCCAAAAAAGGAAGGCAGGACTTGGACCAGATCAGTAACAAATAGACACGAATGGAGAAGACTGGGGGAGGCCTTTGCCCAAAAGGCACACAGAAGCAAATGAAACGCGGTTATCGTATAATTGTTTTATTTTTATTTATTGTTATTTTTTCTGAATAAAGGCTTATTATTATTATATTGTAATGTAATTTACTGTCTGAATAAAGGCTATTATTATTATAAATTACTTACTATTGATTACTTTACTAGCTGCACCTGTAAACTATGTTTTACCATAATAATAATTGTCAAAAAAATCTCGAGGGCCACCCTTAACACCTAGAGGTACAAAAAATAGCCTTCAATCTATTCTCAGACCTACCAAATATAGACAAAAAATTTCATAAAAATTAGTCAAGCCGTTTTGAAGGAGTTCGATAACAAACACCGTGACATGAGATTTTTATATATTAGACTAGCTGTGCCGGCAAACTATGTTTCGGGATAATAACTAAAAAAAATACCCTTATAACTTGAATTTAAAATTCTCAGACTACACAAATTTTAATGAAAATTGGTCAAGAGTTTGGTTACAAACACTGTGACACAAGAATTTTATATATTAAGATTACAGTAAAGCATTGAAATGTATCATTTTCTAATGTTTATTAGTTTCACTCGCTACCATATTTTTAGTAGATGAGGCAATTTGTTTTCTTTCATCTAACAGCTGCTTATTACAATAACTTGTTAGGTATATATCTAAAGCTATTGGTCTTTACCAATAGCTTTAGATGTACCTAATAAGTTATACCTACCACATAAAAAGTATAAAAAAGTGTAACATAAATGGTATACCTAATTGACTTACATGATTAATTTGGAAATATCATATACATATATCATATTGATGAAAGAAGAAAATACCTAAACTATATGAATCGGAAACATCCGACAGGTATTGATAAATGAAGGTAGTTGACAACAGGATTACATAAAATCTAAAAAGGCATAGAAGCTGTTACAATAAAAACGAGATTGACACTTAAAATAACCATTTTGTCAATTTCAGTCTGTGATAGTAACCAAATTATTGCGATGAATCAAGCACTGTGTCAACACATTTAGTTTACGAAATATTTTGCTGAATTATATGACCTACCTATATAGTATTTGATGCAATTTCTAATCATATTTTTATTGTGCAACTTTGAATGTGCCCAAAATACCTACCTACTGTAATCTGTGTTTATTACAAATATTTTCCCCTTAAACACTTATCACAACGTGATAGTAAAACACATTAAAAATGTTTAAAATTCATGCAACATCAACCACTTTATTATCTCACCTTATCTTCAAAGAAAATCACGGCGAAAATATTATCAAGCATTTTATCACACAAAACTTAGTTTATTTAGTTCCAACTCCAATCAAGACCAATCTCGAAAATCATTCATTGGATTCTTGGAAAAATGGAAGACATTAGACCACAGAATAGTTAATCTGTGGACTACAGAACACATATAGGCATTAGAGCATAGATATAGAATGGAATAGATGGGCTATAAAAGCCGTCAAACATGAGGAAAAGAGATAAACTTATACACATTGCCAAAGGAAAGAAGAAGACGGCATCTTTTTTTTTGTCTTTGTCACCGTATATAGGTGAAACTGGTAGTGGGGATTGTTTATCACCAGCGTCTCTGGTGCTAAACAAATACGTGGATGAAATTTGTTGTGTGAAGTATAGCTCACTGTGCAATTATTTAACAGTTTAATTAGTGTAATTGTGAACTATTTCAACATTTAAATCTTGGTGCACTGCTCCGCTTTAGGTTGTAATAGTTATAGTGCTAGAAAACAGGAAAATATAACCTTTACAGGTAAGACCTAAATTGTGTCAATATTAAGCGCCAAAACTATTTTTTAAATTATAAATACAAGTTATATTGCAATATTTTATCCTTCTACTATGGTTCTCAATCATATTATGGGATTAAACATGAAATTTCAAACTAATAATAAGGTTACTATTAACCTAATAAGTTAAGAATGTCGCCATTCAATAAGGTCACCTATACAACCAACGCGTATAACATTTTGCCGGGTTATAATGATACCAGTCGCTACGACAATTTTTCCTTGATTCGTAGGTAATTTGTTACGTTAAAGGGAACTCACATATTAGTTTCTGTGTTACATTAATATTGACATATTTAAGTATAAAATTTTGAGCATTTTAGATAACAAAGGTAATTCTTTTGAAGTGAAACTTTCTATTTGCTTGTTTGTCTGTATTTAACAGATTTCCTTCGGAGATAATTACTCGAAACAGTTGGGTTAAAGCTACTGGTCGATTGAATTGGCAGCCAACCAAGCATACCCGAATGTGTTCTAAGCATTTTGAACAACAGTGGATTCAGAAAAACAAAAAAGGCACTTTTCTTGGGAGTGGTGCTATTCCTAACTTTTTTTACAGGTCAGTAACTTATACATATTATATCTACAAAGTAAATACCCTATCAAGCCGAAACCTATATTTATTTTTCACAGACCCAACTATTTGTATAAGGGATTTCAAAATTAATTTTATAGTTTTGGATTAATGACACCAAATTTTTTATAAGAGTATGTTAACATGGGTAGGTACCAAATTCTTTTCTACTATTTTGAAATGGCCAAAAATATTATTAATGGTTTGATTTTGGACATTTCCTATTTATATAACAAGTCTGACCATTAGTACAGATACAGTTTACAAATTTCTTAATTATTATTTTTAATGTTGTAAAATTAGCACCTGCTTTTATTTTTAACCGTTATATTGTTTCAGGACGCATCGTTGTTGGGTTTCGGTTCAAATTTGAATACGCCCCGAAAGAGAAAAATGCGGCTTCAAATGCTGCGTTTGAAACAATCATCGAGGACATCAAGTAAAAAACTACGGGCAGTGCGTGAATCGCTTAGACGATTGGGAAAAAAAGTAGCCAAACTTGAAAATGTGTTAAGTGATTTGAAGTGTAAGTTAATGATGCAAAATGAGCGGTTGGACATTTTAGATACTGTAGGAGAAACCAATAGAGATTTTCTGAAAATATTATTAAGTACATACATTCCCTTTTGCACCAATACTTAGAAAAATTGTTAAATAAATTTTTTTACTGAAGAGTTTACGCATAATCACTACCCGCTTTTGATGAAATGTATTTGTAAAAAATATTTAAATACGCGAATTCATTGCTAATACGCTGTATTCGATGACAATAACGGAGTTATTGAAATCTAATTTTAGAAAATGTTTATTTAAAATTTTATATTTATACATTTTCTAAATCTTCACATATTTAGTAAATGTATAAATATTGGATTTTAAATAAATTGCAGAGATAAAGAAAAAACAATGATATTGCCCGCTGTATTCTTAATCGAGCGTCGATCTTCGCAAGGTACCTAGCTGGCAAAAGCTGGAAGTGAGTGGTCGCGGATCGTACTCAGTGGCGAGCACTTGGAGAGGCCTATGTCCAGCAGTGGACGCGTGTGGGCTGATGATGATTCCTAATATTTTTTCTTATATTTGTAAAGATGTTTACATAATAGCTTAAATAATTAAGTAAAATGTTTTAAAACTAAATATACTCGAGTAAATCCGAAAAGTGTAGTTTTATTTAAAAGTGTAAATAACTTTAGACTGCGAAGGTTGAATGAAGAATACAATAAAAAAATTCGCAACTTCCTCCCACTTATATTTTTTGAGACATATTGTTGAGCGAAGGGCGCTCATTAAAATGTCTCAATAAAAATACGTAGATCAACCAACCTTTTTACCACTATAAACATAAAGTAGGGTAAAACTTAAAGCAACACTGGTATACCCATCTACTTTAGGCAGGTATGACGTCATCTATGTCTGTCCCTTACGGGTATACGGTCACGTCCTATCTATTCATTCTTTATTTAAGCATTAGAGTATTGGCTGCGCGCACGGGTAACTTTTGTCGCCGTGGGCCGTGACTGTTTTGTCGCCGTCATCGGTAGTTTTCCAATTACAGCACAAGAGCGCATTATGCGGCATAATGCTTAACGTTGAATGTTCCAACTACAGCAACACTTCGCACAATCGAGCACTCTCAAAAGCAATGTTTTCGTGTGATGCGTGCAATCGATACCAACTCAGTGACAGCAAATTAACAAGTGTTTTTTCCTTAAGTTGGCATTGATCGAAATGTTTTATTTATATATAATCGTTAGTAATATTATTTATTGTTGAAAAATTTTTAAAGCTTTCGTTTCATTGCAGTTTTTTTGAAATAATCAAAGTTAATTCAAACTGTGTTAAAAAATAAATATAAGTATGGATGAAGGTACAAAAATTACTCAAAACAAAAAAAATGGTAATGAAATAATCAAAATCCAAATTACTTAAAATAACCGTAAATAGTTTTCAACCAATTATTATGTATAACCACATTATTTACACTGAGGTTATTGCTAACTCTATGAATATTTCTTTTTTTCAACACTGAACTTAGCGCACTCTGCTGGTGCATTTGAAAACTAATTCACGTTCCAATTAAGCCTCAGCATAATTGGGCATTGTGCGCCACTGAGTCGCATTATGCTCTGTAATTGGAAAACTACCGATCAAGTCCATGGAAATGTATGGAGGTGCGCGCACGTTACGACGTGACAGTTGGGTGACTTTTTTGGCCGGCGACAAGCCGGTGACGCCCGGATGACAAAGTGTTGCCAGCTCTATTTCTGTTTACCTAAATAGATCCACGTATTTTTAGGTCTTAACTGAAAACTTTTTACGTAGATCTACGTATTTTAAGAATTTATTGCTTACATTATTTTTTAAGAAAATGGATTCTTTACTTAATGATAATTTTAAGTAACATTGAGCTGTACACATACTTTTTTAAAAGAATAAGAATAATTTATTTTTTCAAGAAAGTTAGACCTGTAACGCGAAGATCATACTTATTAACAAAAATCAAGGGTTTTCTGTACCAGCTTATTTAAAAGATATTAATTTATATATACTAAATGAAGAAATTAAATAAAAAATACAAATTATTAATAAGGAGCCTAAGTGTGTCTGTGTGAGTGAGTATGTGTGTTGTTTGTGAGTGTAAAAAAAAATTATTTAGTCATCTAGCCTATTATGGGATAGCAGATACCTCAGCAGTAAACATTAGGCTCTCTGACTAGTGTCACGGATGGACTCGTCTTTCCCACTTTATTATAAATGTAGGGTCCTAAAAATATTCTCAAGCGATGAACAAACGAAGTTTTTATTCTTGCAGTAGTTATATAAAACGTACACTTCTGAAGCATTTCTCTATATGAAGGCATATTTAAGACGGCTTCATGTGTAAAGAGGAGGAGACGCATGAGAAAAAATCTACGGACACTCAAAACCTGAGCATCTTCATACAGCAGAATGGTAGGATACCGTCGATTCTTATTTAAGGAAACTTTGATTACCGGCTCTTTGAGCTCTTTTCATCAAGTATTATAAGGACCGATGAAGGAGCTCCTCCCCATGCAAGGATAAAAAATTAAAAGAGTAACTGCATAGTTTCTTTTTTTCTGTGGAAACTATAGTCCAAACGCGATGGTTTTATAAATGTTATATTTAAGTATTTTTTGGATATTTTAGATTTATATAAAATTAAATAGGTAAGTAATTTTTTTATTCATATTTAAATCATTCTACTACTTACCGTGTTCTGAAGCGTCCCTTAAATTTTCCGGGGTGATAAAAAAGTAATCATGTATAAACGAGAAATAATTTTTGAGTTGTTTTAACCTAACCTACTCTTCATTATACTCGAAAAAACGTAGGTCTATGAATTTCCCATATGCTTTACTATTTCTACGTAATTTTCTAATCAGGGGGGCTACCGCCTAACTCATAGCGATCACTCGCTATCGCTCTCTTGACATTAGAACAATAGCTCTAATGTCATCTGTGACATTAAAACTATTGTTCTAATGTCATGATAACGATAGCGAGTGCTCGCTTTGAGTTAGGCGGTACGGCCGCTGGCCTACGCATTTTTTGAAATCCGACTTGGCAATGCTGTACTCCGTGTAGTTCGTCATTTCATCATTTACATTGTGACTATTGATAAAAGCACGCAAATGGCGTCAACGTCTTCACGAAAGGTAAATGTAGATGAGGACGATATTGATAATGATATTATTATACACTCAGCGGCACGGAATGTGGCCCAAACAGAAACAAAGCGATAGCGGGTTAGCATGATATTATGAATGACAATATCTAAATGGAGGTAGTGAAAATGATTGTTTTTATTAATTTTAGAGGTAGGTATGAAAAAAAATCGTTCATTAAATTATAATGGTGCCTAAACGTCATTTCGTAAGTGAAACGTAAACAAGACGGTAAGTTAAAATTCGATTTTAAAATTGTATTGCAATTAATTGTTATTGTTTTAATGTTGTTTTAATTTTTTATCAATTTGTTAATAAATTTTGCTTACAGAATCGATAAAAAAAATGCCTCTTACTTCAGCCCAAGTCGCTCAAGCTGTGTTGCTTCGAAGTCAGAGTAGAACTCAACGGGAAATCTCAGAAATTTTAAACATACCGCGAACAACGCTAAGATACACTTTGAAAAGGTATGACCAGACTGGTCTGTACACGCGGAGACCAGGAAGTGGTGGAGTCAGGTGCACAACTGAGCGTGATGACCGGTTTATTACTCTCGCCATTCTGAGAAATCGGTTCCTAACTGCAGTGGAAATACGCCAGCGGTTACAAACGGCAAGGGAGATCGACGTAAGTAATAATAATAGTAATAATTTATTTGGTTAAAAAAGTACAAGTTCAGAAACCTTAACCTAATAACAAAATCCATTGGGTTGTGTATAGTAGGTGTCTGATAAATATTTGATGACAACTGAACTAGTATATAAATATACTGTATCTCGGTTGCCATCGCCTCACCTCCAAGGAAAACAAAATGCAACTAAACAACTACTAAATTCTTATTTATCTACGATAATGTCACAGTTTCAGTTTCAGTTTCATTTTTAGGTCAAGATCTATAATCCAAAACACATTCAGTCTCATGATAGGACAGTTTCTGTAAACAAGTGTATACAATCTTCTTACAAGAATTTTTATTAAGATTACATATTTTAAGTTTTCTATTAATATTATTGTATAAGAAGCATCCAATGAAATCATTTTTTTTTTTGCAAATATGGTTTTATTTTTGGGAGTTTGACATACAATATCATTTCTTCGTTTATTAAATAAGGCTAATGGAAAGGGAATCTCTGAGTGTTTTTTAATAATTGTATTAATAATAAACAGCTGCCTCACACTAAGCACCTCAAAAGATTGGAATAGCTCATATGTAGGAAAAGTCATAGGTCGGAAAGTTGCTACCTTAATAACCGCCCGCACAGCTCTCTCCAGGTGTAGCATTTCAGTTTTGTTGCAACCGCCCCAAACAGTTATGCAGTAAGACAGAACCGATTGACAAATAGCATAATATACAATTTTAATAACATGACATTCGCCCAAGTGGCGTAGATTTTTGAAAATGTATATTAGCTTACGAACACGTCCAGTAAGGATTCGAAGATGCTCTTTAAAATTTAATTTTTTATCCAATGTGACCCCAAGGTACCTCATAGTATCAACTCTTTCCAAAGTAGGACAATCGCAAGACACATTGTTGTCACAGTTATGAACCGTTAATGTATGAGTGGCAGCTGGCTGGGTATTGTTCCGAATACTAAAAGCCAAGTATTTAGTTTTACTAGTGTTGAGAGTCAATAAGTTATCACTTAACCAATCCACTACTAAATTAAGTCCTTCCTCAGCACATCTAAATACGTCAGACCAGTTATCGCCAGAGAAACACAGTGCAGTATCATCCGCAAAAGAAACAATTTTCGCATTATTAATATTTAATAGACTTAGATCATTAATGTAACACAAGAACAAAGTTGGATACTACCCTGCGGAACTCCAAACGTAACGGGCTCATAGTTGCTTATGTAATCATCAATTTTAACACTCTGTAGTCTATTAGTTAGATAGTTGTGTAAGAGGTCCAGTGGAAGTCCCTGAATAACCATCCTTTCCAGTTTACTCACAAGAGCTGGGATTGTCAGTACACAGTATCAAAGGCTTTGGCTAAGTCCAAAAAGATACCCATACATTTTTTGCCTCTGTCTAGATTGTATATGATGTAGTCTGTTACTGCATGAATTGCATCTGATGTAGATTTATTAGTCCGAAAGTCAAGTTGATTACTGGACAAAAGCTGATTTTTTTCTAGATATTTTATTAATCTGGTATTTATTATTCTTTCTAAGATTTTTGATATAGCAGTCGAAACTGAAATTGGACGGAAGTTATTAACATGATTTTTATCACCTCCCTTGTGTATAGGTCGAACAACAGATTTTTTTAAGACATCCGGGAAAGTACCACTGTCAATACTTACTCGACATACATGGGTTAAAGGGGGCACAATAAAATCTTTATATTCTTTCAAAAATCTGGACGATATTCCATCCCAACCAGTTGCACTATCATTACGGAGCCCCATAATAAGATTTTCAACTTCTGATTCATCTGTATTAAGTATTACAAAAGATTTCGAATTGATCATCTTGTTTTTAAAAGAATAATCACTCGGACGAGAGCGTTTCTTTATTTTAGCTGCTAGATTAGAACCAACACTAGCAAAGAATTTGTTACATTCTGAAACAGATACTTCAGGTGTATCCTCGGAGAACTCGAATCATCTACTTTTTTGGTATAGGTAACATCTCTAATTACATTCCACAAACGCCTATGGTCCGATCCAGCTTCTTGGAGTTGTTTCTTATCATAGTCTTTGTTCAGCTTTTTTAACATTAAGTTACAAAATTTTCTATATCTAATGTATGTGGCCTTAAGAACTTCATTATTAGGGTCTAATTTTAGTTTAGCATGCAATCTGTCCCTGTTATGAATACATCTTAGTACACCTAAAGTAATCCAGGGCTTAATAATTTTTTTTCTTCTAGGTAATTTATGAATTTTAGTGTTACGGTTCAACGTATCCTTTAGTAAGTTAACAAGATTATTAGCAGCCACATGGGCATCTGTGGAGGAAAAAACGGAAGAAAAGTCTAAACTAGCCATGTCAATCATTAGCGCTTCATGGTCGATTTTTTTAATAGTTTTTACTTGATGTTTTCTTTTTATACTCATGGAAAATACCAATAGGACAGCATTATGATCCGTGACAGTAGAGTCAAGAACCATTGTAACAGTAGGGTATTTAGATTTCAAAAAGACGTGGTCCAGACAATTCTGACCCCGAGTTCCCAACTCATGTGCAGGGAGCAAGCCATGGTAGGCTGTTAAGGTTAAGTATGATTGAGACATATTTGAATGTGTGCAGTTTTCTCCTATGTCGATATTAATATCACCTACGAGTGCAATAGTTTTATAGTTCCTTATACTAGTCAGAATTTTATCAAGGTACTTCTCAAAAATATCAGTTTGTCGATACGAGGGTGAACGATATACAGCAAAAATAGCTATCTCATTGTTAATTTTTACTAACAGACAGTTTCCCTCCATGAACTCTGGTTCTTCTACGTGTGCTTGTAAATTTGACCTAATATAGACAACGACACCATCATTTTGGTTTTTTGGGTGCGAGTTGCAATATGCAGTGAAGCCATCTATAAATGGAAGATTAACACAACATGATAGCCAACACTCTGTTAGGACTAAGAGGTCACAGTTTAGTTGTATGCGAGAAAGCAAGATATGCAAATTATTAATGTTACAATTTAAGCTCCGAATATTTTGTGTTAAAATTACCAGACTATCGCTATTATATTTGGAAACAAACCGGTGACAGTCATCTGGACCACATTTGATTGATTTTGAGACGGTAATAGTGTCAAGTTCCAAACATAATTTATGCGATGGAGTGAATTTTATTTATAAATTTTGGTGCATAGGTTGGTGCAGAGGTTAGAGGAAAACATAAACAACTCAGATAATGTATATTTTTATATAGCAGAATCACTAAGCAATTCCCAACCATGCCATTAAAAATGGTAACATTACTCAGCCTTATATAGAGTGTAAGAATAGTAAGTAACTGTTTTTTTAGTTTACTCAGAGAGAGAACAGTGTAATATTTATTTATGGCAATTAATTGACATTTTTTTCTTGATTTCATTGGTATGATATAATCTAACATAATTTATAATATGATAAGACAGGTATACAAAGATATAAAAATAAAAATCGGGCAAAAAAAGATTGAACTATGTAAGTAATAACAAAACATTAGCACGAAATCATAGTTAGTAGTAAGTAATAACGAGTGAAATATAGCATAGGGCAAAATTCCGAAACAGACTAGTCATTCACTGGTGAAACACTTCAGTTCAGAGATCTGCGATTCATTGAATATTAAAATGTGGGGCGATCCTTCTTGTTTCCTTATGAGAACCTTCCCATTCTTCGTCCAGCAGTATTTAACCTGTCCTGTCTTGACCAGTTCGCGACCCAATAGGTATAATCTACGAGATTTCATAGTGAGGCGTTCCGATACATATATGTCTTGTCTAGGAATTGACAGCATCAAACAGTCAGTGCTTAATCTTTGCTGTTTATTTTTGTTCATATTATAAGATTTGGCAGCAGATAAAACTTTGTTTTTCAAGATAACTGTAGGCAAAGTAACAAGTATAACCTTTTTTTCACTTTTCCCTGGTAACCGTCGAATGTCCAAAATATCACTGTGGGAAATATTTGTTGACATTGTTTTGAATATTTTGATTGCGATCTCCACGAGTTGTTCTTGCGTTTCCTTGTCTTGCATTGGTACGTTGCTTAGTATCACCTCATTTTGACAAAGTTTGCGGGACAACTCTTCTGTTATCTGTTCTAATGATTGAATTTTTTTGTCATGTGATGATTCGCTTTCTCGGAATCGTTTTAAGCGCTTAGAAGTTAGCAGCTTATTAGCACTTGAGTCATCCTTATTTATTGATAAATTAGGGTCAGATCCGTAGAAAGTGCCTTGCATTTTTGTGGGCGTTCTTTCCATTTTTCTTAGCGACAGACTGAGTATTTTGACGGACGAAAAAACAATAACAGATTAGCGTTAATGTTGTCACACTACTTCTCTTGTTACTAATAAATTCACCACTTTTTATAAAGACTGTATGTTTAGCTAATAGCGACAATGGTCGTATAATAGAAGTATTTACACTCTGAATGAATCGATAATTCATAGGCGCCTAATACGGCGTGTATGTTTACGTAGACAGCTCTGTACGTTATGAGTAGTTGTTATCAAGCCGAAGTGAGTGTGTTAGAAAACGAATTTAATTCACTCACCGGCAGCGCGCCGTCTCTCTATTATACCGATAGCACGGCCGATTGGTACCACAACTTTTTTTTTTTTTTGCTTGCTACGACAAGGCCACGATACGTCCGTACGCCGCGGAGTCCGAGGAGGACGGGGAGCGAACCATAAGAAGGAGAATGGAGGAACGTGACCTGCATGCTTGCAGGCCAGCTCGAGGACCAGAACTGCTCCGGCATCATCGCGTAGCTCGACTACGGTTTGCTAGGGAACATGCCAACTGGTCTCATGAGCATTGGAGTAAAGTTCTGTGGACTGATGAATGTAGAGTGGCCTTAAGAGCTCCAGATGGCCGTGAACGTGTGTTGAGAAGGCCCGGTGAGCGGTTTCTTCCCATCACCACCAAGCAAACCATAAGCTTCCACGGTGGGTCTGTTATGGTATGGGGAGGAGTAAGTTCAGACGCACGTACAGAGTTGGTGATTGTTGAGGGCCGCCTTACATCAACACGATACGTTGAAGAGATCCTTCAGGATCATGTTCTGTCATACGTGGAGTTCATCGGTACCGAAGAATTTCGGCTCATGCACGATAATGCCCGACCTCACACAGCTCGTATCGTGAATGATTATCTTTCGGAGGTTGGTATTATGAAATTACAGTGGCCAGCAAGAAGCCCAGACATGAATCCAATAGAACATGTCTGGGACATGTTAAAACGAAGAATCAGGTCTAGTCCTACACCTCCACAGACCCTGCAAGAATTAAAAGCTGCTCTAGCGGTTGCTTGGGAAGAAATACCCCAAGTTGATATAAAAAACATCATCCACAGCATGCCTGATCGGATGCAGGCAGTCATTAGAGCCAGGGGTGGAAATACCCGTTATTAATTTTATGTAAGACATCACTATTTTTTTTTATTTTTAAATTAACATCATTTTGGTTTTGTAAAGAAAAGGTCTTTGTGAAATTAAATTCAATATCAATAATACTGTCACTTTTTTATTGTCAATTTGTAATTGGCACATAAGAATAGAATGATTAATTATGTTTTACATAAGAACAATGGGCCTTTCGTTTTTTGTTTTGATATTTTAATACAAAATGCGTTTGGGCCACATTCCGTGCCGCTGAGTGTAGAAGTAGAAAATAGACCAGGGGGGCTACTGCCTAACTCATTGCGATCACTCGCTATCGCTTTCGTGACATAAGAACAATAGCTCAAATGTCACCTGTGACATTAAAACTATTGTTCTAATGTCACTATAACGATAGCGAGTGGTCGCTTTGAGTTAGGCGGTACGGCCTCAGACCCCCTAGACAAATGCCATATGCTAACTTTTCCGCAGTCGTTCCACAGAAAAAATGTATGGAGATGATATTAGCTCTGGAAAAAATAGCGTGAGGTTGTCGTAGGCTAATGTCATTTCCATACATTTTTTCTGCGGAGCGACTGCGGGAAAGTTAGCGTGTGGCATTTGTCTAAGGGGCTAGCTAGTGGTCGCTAGTAGACTGGCATGCCCACCACAAGGTACACCTTACACCTAATAATGAAAGGAAATGTTGCATGTTTAACTTATTCTGGTTATTATTTTCATCTTGACGATGCAGTAATGATGACCTGCCCCACCCTCCCCTACATAGAATACTGGTTACGCCCTTGGTACTTTATAATAAAAAATCGACTTCATAATCACCAAATATATTGAGAAACCACTACAACGAACATTAAAAAATTATTTCTTAAAAAAATCTTTTTTATTACTTAACACAACTTCAAATAACAAAAACGAAAGTAAAAATACACAATTTGTACTAAAAAAAAAAAAAATATACTAATATTTTCCATAAAAATGACATACGTAATTAAAAAACAAATAATGTGTAGACACACTATTCTAATATTTTTTAACTGATGATAGGCGGAATCTCAAGTGTGACATTTCGGGCTGACAGACTATAGTATATCATTAGATGAAGTTCATAAGTTGTTCACATTTAATGCCCAGTAAATAAACCACCAGCCACCAGAAACGTAATAGCCCACCAACAAACCACCAGAACTAGTGGAAAATTCACTAACTTGGCAGCACTGGACGCTTCGATTTCAAAAAAGTTTCGTCACTGTCGCCCTCCGTGCGCGCACCTGGGTGACGTGACAGTTACAAAACATTTTTGTCGCCGTGATAAAAAGTCACCCGTGCGCGCACCCACTTAGACAAGAAGGAACAGGGGCGGTCGACTTTTCTATTGGCGCAATGAGACATACCTACTAGGGATACATCGAGTGTTACCTCAAAAAACATGTTTCTAAAAATCCTAAAATGGTAGTAAATAATAACAAAAGATTCATAGATGTTAACCATATTTTCTGATGACAAACATCTTTTAAAACATAAATTTGCGTTATTTAACTAAAGTTAATATTTTTAAGTATATTTTGTTTAAAATTATCCAGAAAGACTTGAGATTGAAGATTATTTATTAAATGGATAATGGATGTAAAGTCAATGTTAGAACTGGCAACATACATTCACAAAAAATATGGCCGAATTTATATTTCTGGCGCATGAATTATTTTCCTTTTGTTTCTCCATTGCGAATTTACGCAATAATATCGAAGTGTGCTTGCTTTTGAGATAACGACTTTTCTTGATAGTGTCTTTTTGTGTTTTTACGTGAGAAATAGACTCGTTTGGAGACAGTGACTTGTTTTGATTTTTGTGTTAAACTTGAGTTCTTTTTCGTGTTGTTACTTAGATTTAATTGCTTTTCCTGAGACAGTGACTCTAAAACGTGTCAATTTGAATAGTTTGTCAGGGAACATGCCTGATAACCTGAAGAGAAAATGTCTCAAGTGTGGAATCTCACCACAAGATGATGCAATTGCAAACATTATACTATATCGCTTTCCAAAGCCAGGAACAACAAATATTCGACGGTAAGTGTTGAAATTGACCAGTTGAAATACTTCTGACATTGCCACGTCCTTTTTTTGTTATTCAACAAGCCTTCATCGCAGTTGTCAAACAACGACGTTGAAAACTTCTCTTAAATATTCGCGAAATTATTTTATGAAACTGTCTATCCTGGCACTTGACACTAGCAGTAATGGTTGTTATCCTCTCTAACGACTAAATGCTACAATAAAAAAAAAGAGAAAAGACCCCTGTTAAAGCGGTAGCGGTTATGTTCACAATAAAAGAGATAACACTTCTTTGAGTTCTATTAGCGTTACTGCAAGAACATAAAATTATAATAGTCTCTAAATTCCGTAAATTAAATATCATAATGATAAATGAACTTTCGCTCATAATATTTTCTTTTTCAGATGTGAAATGTGGGCCAAGTATTGTTTTCCAAATGACAGTTGGTCATCTGTGGACTTCCAACGTAAATTATATGCTGAGCAAAGGATTATAAGATTATATATACTATTGACTTTATTAATGTTGAAGAGAAGAGATTATCCAAACATGCTGTTCCAGATATGATTGGTTTTGACAAGGTGAATAAAAATAGCTTTTGTATATATCCTACCTGTGTATATCTGTGTTAAAATAAATATTTCTAGCATTTTATGCATTCAATGTGTGGATGCTGCGTCCTGAGAGTGGACTCCATCCTAAGACTTGTGATATTTATATGCCGCCTGTAGAGTGCTCTTGTTGCATATTAATAATGATTATTTAGACAGTTCAGTGGTGTGACTATGGTTCATTTATTGATTGATAATGCCAAATTTTTTACATTTCAAATTGAGACAGCATACTTTATCAATAGTGCTTGCACTCCATCCAAATGTCCTGGCCTAAGTCAGCAATGCCGGCCTCGTGCGGATTGGTTGACTTCACATACACCTTTGAATTTCTTTATAGATGAATGCAGGTTGCCTCATGATGTTTTCCTTCACCATAGGAGCATCGACAAATGTACATATGAAATTCGAAAAACGAAAGACACATTGGTACATGGCAGGATCGACCTACGGACCTCCCGATAAGGACAGTGCCGAGTCCACAGCACCACCAATGCATCCATACTCTACTCCTTACTGTACTATAAATTAAAAATTTGGAACTCCAGTTAGATATGCATAAGCCAGTTAGATATTATTTAAACAATATACAATAAAAACTTGTCTAGAAGATATCAATTAATAGAAAATTGCGGGTCTGCTGGAAGAAATTTCATTTATGAAATAAGCAGATCCTTTGTACATTGTGTCTTATGTGTTGTTTGTGCTGTCTAGTTTTATGTGTACAAAAATTGTTAAATAAATAAATAATATAGGAAAAAATCCTTGGTTTCTAAAAACAGTTCTATTTCTTTACAGGCATTGCCAAGTGGAGTCACATTCAAGACTTTTATGACTGAGATAATGTAAATCCAAATTTCGTGTTTGCTCCATCACTGAGGAAGGATCACCTTAACCCTAATTGCAAAGAAAAGATGAAAGTTAGTCAGCTCAGGCAGCTCAGGTTTTGAGTCATTCGATGGCTGCAGGCATGTTTGCAAAAATATCCCAAGGTAAACTTACCTACGTAATAATTTATATTGTTATATCAATTAATCTGAACCTGAAAATTTATAAAGATTTGATATGAATACCTAAAAATGTCTAAACTAAAATTTATAGCTCAGAGCAGAGTTCTGATTAAGAAAAGCCGTGGGTTCGATTCCCACCTCAGCCCCCATAGCATTTTTTTTTTTTTTTTTTGTTAGTTTATTTGCAATCAGCATCAGGCTATAAGTAAATGTGTTTTGAGATGCTTGTATTTGGTAGAGTGAATCCTCCAGTGAGAATTTCTACTCATTTCCTTAATATTCCTCTACTCAGAGGGACAGAATGTCTTTTCGTTTAAGCCGTTTTGCATAGCTCCGAGTTGTTAGCTTGGCTGCCAGTTCATTAGGATGTATATTAAGCTTCCTGCGGTATGTTTCTGTAACATTTCGTATCTCCTCATGCACAGTTTTCACTTCCAGATAACGATGTAGTTCGTTGTTGGTTACTAGCAGGGGTGCATTAGACAGTGATCTTAGGATAGTGTTTTGCATTCTTTGCACTATAAGGATATTACTATTGCTTGAGCTTCCCCAGAGTTGGATTCCATACATCCAGATGGGCTTAAGAACAGTCTCATATATGAGGAGCTTATTGTCTACAGAAAGTTTGCTATTTCTTCCCAGTAACCATGTAAGACTCCTGTGTTTCAGCTTAAGCTCTTGTCTTTTTATTTTTATATGATGGCTCCAATTGAGACGCCGATCTATGTGTAGGCCGAGATAGCGCACACAGTCTTTGTGTGGTAATATTACATTATTTAGATGTACTGGTGGACAGTTTCCTCTTCGCAATGTGAAAGTTATTTGTACAGATTTTGTGGTGTTTGCTTTTATTTTCCACTTTTGGAGCCATTTCGAAACGTTATCTAGGCCTTTTTGTAGCTTTTGTGTAGCAGTCACTGGATCTTTATCGCTTGCAAGTATGGCTGTGTCATCCGCAGATGTGGCTGTGGTTATATCATTACCTACTGGTAAGTCTGCCGTGTAAATAGTATACAATACTGGACCCAGCACCGAACCCTGGGGTACACCAGCTTGAATCGTATAAAAGGGAGAGGTAGAATCGCCCTCGCGCACCTGGAACAGTCTTTCTGATAGGTATGAATTCAGTAGCAAGAAATAACTATGGGGTATGTATTTTTTGATCTTGCACAACAGACCTTTGTGCCAAACTCTGTCGAATGCTTGCTGTATGTCTAGAAATACTGATGAGCAATATTCTTTCTCTTCTAGAGTTTTCCTTATTTTATCTACCACTCTATGAGCTTGTTCAATAGTTGAATGTTGTTGTCTAAAGCCGAATTGATGGTCAGGGATAACTTTATTATTTTTCAAGATGGGTAACATTCTATGTAACAGAAGTTTTTCGAAGACTTTTGATAATATAGGTAGTAGGCTGATAGGTCTATAAGACGTAGCTTCATTGGCTGGCTTACCAGGTTTATGCACCATAACAATTTGTGACACCTTCCAGAGACTAGGATAGTATTGTACTCTCAGAATGCTATTATAAAGTGTAGTCAGGAATACCACTGCTTTCTTTGGTAGTTGTTTAAGAACTTCTTTGGTAATGAGGTCAAATCCTGGTGTTTTCTTTGCCTTTATATTTTTATTAATAGCTCTCCACACTTCCCGCACGCTGATAGAGGTAGGTGGCAGTGACATCTGGAAATCTTGATTCAGAGTATCAGCTACTTCATAGTCATCAGGGTTCGTGTCATTCGATTCGACAGGTTGAAATACCCCGGCTAGGTGCTCAGCAAATACATTTGCTTTTTCCTGATTTGTACGGGCCCATCCACCGCCTCTCCTGAGTGGTGGTTTTACGACTTGAGGTCGGTCGTAGCTTTTTGTGAACTTCCAGAGGGAATAATCTGTAGATGCGGTAGCAGAAAGTGTCTCAAGCTGTGCTGTCAATGTGTTGTTGTGCCAGTTGTGAAGCATTTTTTTCAAGTCTGTGGCTGCCTTAGTTGCGGCTCTCTTGTCTTCTTTCAGTCTAGTCCGATGCCATATTCTTCTAAGTTTTCGTTTCTCTAGAACTGCTTTTTTAACTTCTAGCGGAAAGTTAGTGTATGATTGTTTGGCCTTAACATCCGGTGTAGACATCCAGCATGCTTGTTGTATAAGGTTTGTTATGTATTTTGTTGCATGTTCAATATCTTCAGCTGTTTTGAGCGCAATCTTTAGTACAATCCTTTCATTAAGAAAATTTCTAAAAGAATCCCGGTCAGTATATTTATTACACAACTTTTCAGGACCAGTATACTCTATCAGCATTGTACTTATAGTTAGCAGTACTAGCCCCCATAGCATGAACACTGAAACAATAATTATGATAAAATAATAAATCAATATGAATGATAAAGCACTAAACTGTTTGATCATAGTGTGTTTTGTTGATCAGGCTTTGGGGCAGGCCTGGTTAATTTTTTCTAGTTAAGTTTAATACCTTGACATCATTGATTTACTACCAAACGTAGATAGAGCACTTCATACAAAAACGCGCTTGAAATCTGTCACCTACTCGACTAAACATTTGTACTCGCTGATATATTGTTGAATATGCATGTGTGAAGTTACATCATTTCATACCTAGCCACAGATCAATTGACGTTTTAGTAACTATGGAAAAGAACTGCACGAGTCGCGATTGGGCAGTTCTTCACCGGCCCACTTCTCGAACGTTCATGCGTTATCTTAGTTTGGTAGTAAATCAATGCTTGACATACTTAAACATTTCCTACAAAGTTCATAAAAAATTAACAAACAGCAGCTGATTTTAACTGAAAGTATTATTTATAAAAATATTTCATCCAGATGTTGGAATGTAAGATTTGTCATTGTGAGGGTGAATAACAATGCAAAATAAGGAAAACAGCTAGAAGAAATAAGTCGATTGAGTTGTAGTGTTGGACTGTCGGATGGCTCCTAGGAAAAATATTGCCTGAATTCCTAGTTTATATATTTCTATAGTTTTGACAATTTTCATAATTTAGTTTTTATTACATTTTCAGGGGAACTGCCTGCAGGTGCAATTACAACGGCGGAAATTGTCGCCGTAAATAGCGACTCTGCTGTTTTGAGGAGAGGCAAACCACACTCAACAAACATAACCATGAACTCGCCGCATTGCAAACATTTTGAACTAATGAAAAATTTTTTGAGGAAGTAGAGTTTGTTGGATGCCGGAGCCCACCACCCACCACCTTCGAAAGATGGGTGGGTCTGGACTTTAAGAGGTATTTTGCAAATATTTAAAAATCTTAAAGAAAAACAGGATTAAATATCTGTCAACCTGTCGGGTACAGCAAGATGCAGTGGAAAATTAATTTGGCTCAATCCAGGCAAATTGTGCAAATTGCAATCCTACTGCCCCACAATTTTATAGGTGGATTGAAAACATCTATAATTTCTAACCCACATAGAGTCAGGAAACTGTGAAACAGACATTTATTATACAATAATAAATTATTTCAAGGACATGTTTTCTACACCACACACAAGCCAACAAGTAAAACCCCTAGAAGCCCCTGATATTGTGATCAATATGCTAGCTTTTTAAGAAAGTTAGAGTCCTTTCCAAGCAGTTCAAGGCTAAATCGTGGGTCATAGAAGATGCTGACGGCACTGTTCTACACGAGCTCGAACGCATTGCCGAGAGATGGCGTGCCTACTGTGAGCAGTTGTACACAGATCCCTTTTCATCGCCCGGAGCTAACCCAGACTGGAGTGATCTAGAACTGGAACCCATGATACTTCGTTCCGAAATATCTACTGCCTTACAGTCTCTCAAGAAGAAGAAGGCACCAGGAAGCGACCAAATAACAGCAGAGGTGCTTAAAGCTATGGGTGACTTGGGTATTGAGACACTTTTCAAGATTTGCTCACACATCTGGCAAAACGGGGATTGGCCGCAGGACTGGTCGGAATCTGTAATACTTCCGCTGCACAAGAAAGGGTCAACCAAGAGCTGCGGCAATTATCGAACCTTGTCCCTCATCTCACATGCCAGCAAAATCTTGCTCCATATTCTCAATAATCGCATCCGCTACTATCTGGATTGGCAAATACCGCAGGAGCAAGCGGGTTTCGTAAAAGGCAAGGGCACTCGAGAGCAGATTCTCAATGTGAGGCAGCTCGTTGAGAAGGCATATAGGTGTTTTGTCGACTACAGCAAAGCTTTCGACTGTGTCAACTGGGGTTGCTTATGGAGGGTCCTACTAGAACTTGGAGTACCAAATCATCTAATCGCTCTACTTAGCACCCTGTATGGTTCAAGCCAGGGAGTCGTAAGAGTCGATAAAACAACCTCGAAACCCTTTAAATTTCACCAAGGAGTACGCCAGGGATGTATCTTATCGCCCATTCTATTCAACGCCTATGGAGAATACATAATGAGACGAACCTGCGAGAATTGGGAGGGTGGCATCACAGTTGGTGGCGTAAAAATCACTAACCTGCGCTACGCCGATGACACTACCCTCCTTGCAGCAAATGAGTCAGAAATGTCTACACTTCTGGGCCGAATGGAGCGGATTAGCGAGGAGTTGGGACTTTCCATAAACAGGTCCAAAACCAAGATCATGGTGGTAGATAGATCTGGTAAGTTAGAACTCACAGGCGCGCTGGACCTAGAAATAGTGGACAACTTCATCTACCTGGGTTCTAACATCAGTAACGATGGCTCGTGCGAAAAGGAAGTGCGCCGGAGAATTGGCATGGGCAAAAGCGCCATGTCTCAGCTTAAAAAAATCTGGAGAGATCGCAACATTTCGGTAAAAACTAAAACCAAACTAGTACGGACTCTAGTCTTCTCGATCTTTTCGTATGGCGCTGAGACGTGGACGCTGAAAGCTGCAGACCGCAAACGCATTGACGCCTTTGAGATGTGGTGCTGGAGAAAGATGCTCCGTATCCCGTGGACAGCATTTCGGACTAACGCCTCCATATTGCGAGAACTCAAAATCTCCTCGCGGCTGTCATCTGAGTGTCTACGCAGAGTCCTTGAATACTTCGGTCACATTGCCAGGAAAGACGGTTACAACCTCGAGAAGCTCATCGTGACCGGCAAAGTTGATGGGAAAAGGCCTCGGGGACGCAGCCCAATGCGTTGGTCCGACCAGATCCGCACCGCTCTTGACTCCACAATCCACAATGCCCTAAACACAGCCGGAGACAGAAACAGATGGAGAAAGACCGTACGTGAGAAAGTGATGCAGAAGGGAGGTCACGACCCTCAACACTGAGGAATACGACTCAAGGAGGAGGAGGATGCTAGCTTCAGTGGACCACACTTTTGAAGCAAGCATGACTGACTCAGCTGAAATGCAAGCTTGTGCTTATTATGTGGGTTTTATTATAAAAAAAAACTGAAGGTGACTTGTGGTGTGTTTGAGAAGATATTAAAGTTGACAGAAAATGTACATTCATTCATAGAATGTAAAGAGTATGTCGACATTAAGAAGAAATTAATTTATGCATCAAGTAATTTAATTAAATGCATTGAAGATTGTGCTACTCTATGCGATAATTTCTATTTAATGACATCATCAATATTGGATTTAAAAACATTGTTATTAAAAAACCTCTGTGCGGATATAAATTTCACCTTTTAGAAACAGTGTGAGAAATATGTCTCAATTAATGTAAAAATTATTATAAATAGTGTTTTTCACATAACTATTAAAAGGTATTGTACATTAAACAACCGAGAATATGTAGAATCTGCTTCAAAACTAGCAATAAAAAAGAAGATGAACACAATAAAACATAAATAAAACTATCATACTTTTATTTAATTTTTACCTTTACTATTCTGCGAATTCTGACGTGATTTATGGAAACTAGAAAATAATATGCAATGATTTATAATTAAAATCATTGCATATTATCTAGTTTCCATAAATTACGATTACAATAAAAAATTAATATTACACTGCTTTTGAATTTTACCGCGTAAATAGTGCGTGGGGCCACAGTAAGATGGCAGTACAGTCAAAATTTGTCCAACGTGTTTTTCTATGTAGTTGTCATTCTTCCCTTGGGTATATGTGTTCTGTGAGAAGGAATAATAATTCCATGCCCACAAACTATTCTCTAATCTGTGCTGTAAATGTTGTGGTGTGATGCGCACGGCAGGCTGATTATGTAACTTTGATTGAAATTGTTGCAATCAAAGTTTTGTTGCTAACAGAGAAAAATTTCAATCGATGAAGTGCGATCACGTAAGGGTATTCCGAATGTTTTGTTGCAATTGCTATCGATAAAACACTGACGTGAAGTTGCCGCGAAATGTGGATAGTCCGACTGATTTAGAAAGTCACATACAGTCGGTTGTTTATAGTTTGTGGTGCGTACTTTGTCATATAATATAGGGGAAACATGTATCTCTAATTAGTCTGTGAAGGGAAATATTAAATTTAGCAGTGTTTTAGTACTCATTATTGTTTTGAAATTGCATCTGTCATTAAATTACTTGATTTGGACCTATTTTTTACATTTTTATTAAAATCTACTACAGCAGCAATACAGTAAAAGTAAGTGTACTATTTTGTACATTTTTTGTTGTGTCAACTAATCATTCACATCTCAAAGATTAACTTGAATTGTTTGTAGGCTCGCCATGTCTGGCACCGGCAGCTTGAAATGCTGATAGTTTGCCGAAGCAAACAGGCCAAAACCCTAAGACAATATTGGCAAGGGACCCCTTGCTCAGCAAAAAACCAAGAAGACTTGGGAGGAGCTGGCCCACCGACTCAATGCCATTGGTGGGAGTGTTGTTAAAACTCCAGTAAATTGGAAACGAGTAAGTAGTTTCTGCTTCTTTCATCTATGAAACTGCTAGGAAAATTGTGTTGTGTGTGTCTGAGCTATTGTCCATTTGGTTTTGCTTCTCAAATATGTATGGTACCTATGTATTGTTGTTGTTATTCAATTCAGTGAATTTTCAGAGTCAATGAATCCTACTTTTAACCTAATTTCTAACATTCTAACATGTTTTAGGTTAATGTTTTAAACTCATGTGTGTGTACTATGATTTATTGTGTAGTGGGCTTGTGGTTCACATTATATTGACACATATAAAAGTGAAAAACAACAAACATTTGATTGTAGATTGATATATTTATCAAAAAATTCCCATGTATGAATTGTGAATCTTAAAAACATGGTAATTTTAAGATTATTTTTTTTTAATTTAAATCAATATTCAAATTATTTCATGTTTCTGTCATTATGCACCTAAACCTGAAACTGAGAAACTACAATCTAGCCACAGCTCCAGTCTACAGCTCATGCTTCATGTTTTCATTGTATGCATTTGATGTTTATTGTAATGAATATTTTATAGAAACTAACTGGTTGTTCCAGTTTAAATATAAATTGATGTCGATTCAGACACACAATTAAACTAATTTGACAGGATTAAAACTATTGCCATCTTTTTTTTTCTCCAAAGGATTAAAAGTGACAGCTTTGTTTTTAGACCTGTCAAATTAGTTTAGTCTAATTGTGTGTCTTAATCGACACCATTGTTGAGTTTTAATATTATTAGTATATAAATGTATATAACTCTATTGGCAAATAAGCTATATTTTTGTATTTCTAATGTTATTTTAATCTTTTTAATAGGAATGGAGATTGGGCTGGATTATTTGAATGTGGATACTTTGTTGGAGCGAGGAAATGTAATGTCAGGAGTTTGTTGAATGGAATATCAGCAGATGTTTTCCTGCCAAGACAGCATCTTCTGCTGCACAAGGTTGGTACACTGACAATTTTTAATAAAACTCATTGCCTCATGTCAAGTATACCTAACCAATGTAATTAAACTTTTTGGAATTATTCCAAAAAGTTTAATTACATATTTTTAAGTTTCTTTTTATTCTGAACTAGCTGTGCCCGCGACTTCGTCCGCGTGGAATAGTAACTTTTGTTGAAGTTGATAAAAAGTAGCCTATGTTATACCTTATATAATTAGCTATCTATTAGTGAAAGTCTCGTCAAAATCGGTCCAGCCGTTCCGAAGATTAGCGGGAACAAACAGACAGACAGACAAAAATTTTTTAAATTGTGTTTTTGTTCTTCTTCTTTTAATAATGGCAATGTGTTATCTTTTGACAACAATTCTGCCAGCTCTGTGTGTCTTTGGCTGGGCAAGTAGACCGTCTTGTGCGTATTAACCGAGCATGTGTTTGAATAAAGTCTTGTGGGTGGGAAATTTAGACTGAAATGTGTTTTTGTTATTGGTGTCCGATATACATTCATACCCATTTAGTAAAAACTTGTTATTTTAACATTACATTTTATTTATTTGTATAGATGTATAGATAAAATCTATAGACACTGACCCCTATTTTACAATAAATAAATGTATGTTATACTTTCCAGAGCCACCCAGAATTTACTTTGTTTCCAAATAACCCCCACAATATGTATTTTGATTTTGAAAGTAAATTATTAAATTTTATGCGCAGGCGTCTCCAAGTGCCGTCTTCTATTTCGCACTCTTACAGTAAAAAATTAATGTTTTTTTTCTCCAGATCTAGGCGACCCCCTGGCTGCCGCCGGTTGCACCCAAACTATCAAAGTGGCGTATCGTGGTCAAAGAACGACTGGTTGAAGAGATTGCTGGTTTTGGAGCAATAGACCAAGCCATATTAGGATGTCTGCAACAGCTTGTGCAGCTTGAATAAGAAATTTTTGGGAGCTTGACGTTTTAGAAAATATTCTTGTCAAATTTTCACTCAACAATTTTAACAAATACATTTATTGTTATATCAACATTCCATAAATTCAATTTATAAAAATATTTGCATTTTATTTGTGATTTTTATACATATAGATGTTATATTATTGATGGTAATAGTAACAATTAAATTTGATTTAAATGTTTGCTTCTCTTTTAATTAAAGACCTTTGTCATCTGTTTATTTTTACAGCCAACAACAAACGGTCCAAAGGTGAAACTGTAGTCACAGGCTTTAAGCAAAACTGGAATCACCTAAAACAAACAATAACATCAGTCACTTATTGCCGTCTCACTATCACTTCTGTCTTCATTTGTCACATTTACATACCCAATAGCCAGCATCTCTCTCTGTTCTGACACAGTCGTTTCATGAATGTTTTCTCCTTGCTTTGTTCCCAAATAAAACTTTCATGAGCTTCTCCCCATATGAAGCAACTTTGTGCATTATATTTTAAAACATATTACATATCTGAAACAAATGTACTGTATTAATGTTGATGTTACTGGATAGGTTACAACCCCTAAGAAATTGAATAAATGTGATGAAACTATTTTGGTGTTTTTTTTTCTTCTTCAATTTATTACCTTAATCTTTTATGAAAGCTTACCAAATTGTAAAAAAAAATCTTTTGATGAGGAATAATTTATTATGCCTTCTTGTGGACCGCTGCTGGCTGAATAATTGCAATATGGGTCCCTTATGCACCCAATTGTTTCAGACATTTCCATCATGTTCATAAAACTAGAAGAAAAGGATAAAAACATTTATTTACATGGTTGGTACTTAAGTAGGTACCTATTTAAATTCATAATAAAAAAATCATTTTTGAAACTAATCCTGTTTCTAGTTTAGCTATCCTTTTATTTAGTTATTTATGTAGGTAAATACATATTTTTGGTGGCAATTGCATACCTATACATATAGGTACATTAAATTTATATGTAGGTAGGTACCTACTATGAACAGTAGTTAACTGACTCTGTCATTATTGTCTCCTTTCTTTGCCTTTGTGACTCTCAATCTATTTCCTTAAAATTGATGCTGAGTTTAAGGCGTTTGTTTGTAACATCTTCTATATAGTGAATTAGTACATAACTCTGTCTATGACTTGTGGAAAAAAATATGAATCACGTCTAAGGAAACTCAAGGCTGCAAGGACCTACACAAAAATGAAACAAAACAAATTATGTCGGTGTTTTGAGTAGGTAGGTACCTAGAGATGGATAAAGACGACTCTAACTAAATAACGACGAAGCTTATCACGAATTATAGTGCTTCTTTTGGCAACTCTCAGAAGTGGCATTATTTCGCGATATAGCTCACCAAATCACCAAAAGATTCTTTAGTGAAGTGGAACTTCGCCACAACCCCTCTGCGGTAGCACTAGAGGATTGCTGCCGTCCTTCGTGGGAAGCCAACCAACTGATTTTCAGTCAGCTACTCAGCTCTCTTTTACGCCTTTCCTCCTCCGTGTATCTCCACAAAATTGCGCCAGCCTTTGTTGCTGCAATTGAGTTGTATTTATTTACTTAAAAGTTTGTTCTTAATATACAAATATAGAAAATAACGTTATATTTATTTCCGATACTTACATTTTAAGGTTTTGATCACAGAATAATAATATAATACTTTTTATTGCACAAAACAGTAGAAGGAAAAGTATAGAAGGTAGGAGAATAAGAAATAACAAAGGTTTAATACAATTTATCACAATTTAACCACGTTTATGATAATTAGAAACTGCATAGAAGTCAATAGAAACAGCTTTCTAATTGTTTCAATTGCAATGAGAATTGTTGCTAATGGGAGCTGTCACTTTGATTGCAACAACCTTACATAGTCGGTGTTTCATACGAAAAATTTCTATCGATAGGACAAATTTCGGTTTCAATTGCAATCGCACAATGTTAGCAACTGAACCTGTCAAATCATCCATAGATGATCGCAAAAGTCACTTGAAAGAAACAATTTCATTGATTTCAATCGAGAATTGTTAGCAACAGAGTTACGTGATCAGCCTGCAGGTCACTTTTGTCGCCGTGACTGTTTTGTCGCCGTCATCAAGTCCATGGAAATGTATGGAGGTGAACGCACGTTACGACGTGACAGCTGGGTGACTTTTGTCCGGCAACAAGCCGGTGACGCCCGGGTGACAAAGTGTTGCCAGCTCTATTTCTGTTTACCTAGACTGCGGTCCGAAAATCAATAAAAGTCACCATCAGCGCTATTAGCGTGCTCAAACTCGTCCTGAAATGCTGTGAGCGCGCTAACGTTAGCCGGCTTGGAGAGCTGCATGAAGTTATCGCTTACGTCATATTGGACTTACTGAAGTGAACTGAAGTGAAATCACTGTAAGCGAACTGTCAGTCTGACGTTCGATACTTGTGTTTTCGGATGAAAATGAATGTATTTGTTTTAGATGAGCAAGGGAGAAACAATGTTGTGATTAAAAATCTACAAAACCAAAGTGCTGAGAAGCAATTGAAAAGAAAATGACTTAACCTAACCAAAATTTTAACTCGACATTTGACTTGACAAGTTGATAAGTCGTAAGCGTACTGACAGCACTGTTAGCACTTTTAGTACGCTTTTTAATTAGGACCGGGTGATTATAATCGTCAGCACTGTGAGCGCTGTTATCTATTCTTTACTTATTGATAATTTTAGTACACATATTTTTTGAAAAGAATAAGAATAATTTATTTTTCCAAGAAATATAGTACATAGTAAAACTATGATCATCACACTAGGTTAGACCTGTTACGCGAAGATCATACTTATTAACAAAAATCAAGGGTTTTCTGTAGCAGCTGATTTAAAAGATATTAATTTATATATATTAAATAAAGAAATTAAATAAAAAATACAAATTATTAATAAGGAGAATAAGTTTGTCTGTGTGAATAAGTATGTGTGTTGTTTGTGAGTGTGTATGTGTGTGTACTAGTGTGTGAAACAGTGTTGTATATGTAAGCGTGTGTGTAGTAAATTCGAAGTGAGATTGATGTTGCTACATTAGAACCCTTAATAAAGCTTCCGATTCAGTATAATTATGGGATAGCAGATACCTCAGCAGTAAACAATTAGCCTCTTTGACACTAGATAGTTTCACGGATGGACACGTCTTTACCACTTTATTATAAATGTCCTAAAAATATTCTAAAGCGATGAGCAAAAGAAGTTTTTATTCTTGCAGTAGTGATATAAAACGTACGCTTCTGAAGCATTTCTCTATATAAAGGCATATTTAATACTGCTTTATGTGTAAAGAGGAGGAGACGCATGAGAAAAAATCTACGGACACTCAAAACCTGAGCATCTTCATACAGCAGAATGGTGGGATACCGTCGATTCTTATTTAAGGAGACTTTGAGTACGGCTCTTTGAGCTCTTTCAAGTATTATAAAGACAGATGAAGGAGCTCCTCCCCATGCAAGGATAAGAAATGAAAAGAGTAACTGCATAGTTTCTTTTTCTCTGTAGAAACTATATTCCGAACGCAGTGGTTTTATAAATGTAATTTTTAAGTTTTTTGGCGATTTATAGGTGTCTATAAAGGGTTACTTTTTTATCAACCCGGAAAATTTCAGGGACGCTTCACGACACGGTAGTAGAATGATTTAAACATGAATAAAAAAATTAGACACCTATTTAATTTTATATGAATTTCTAAAATATCCAAAAAATACTGCTCTAGTTTAGTGCAGTATTTTTTTAGTTTTTTTTTTTCCTTTTTTAATTTTTATGTAATAATGAATGTATCCTGGTGGGTTATTGTCTAAGAAAAAAATCTATCACGATCGCCTATAATTTAACAGCCATTGTGCCGTGAACACAAGACTCTGTGCCGATTTCCTATATTATAGGAGTAATGGATGGACTGTGACTGTCAAATTGAAAGATATTTTTTCTTAGACAATAACCCCCCAGAATATATTGTTAATTTTTTATTACAAAAAATCCAATAATTTTTTAACTGGTCTTAGGCGGAATCTCAAGTGTGACATTTCGGAATGACAGACTAGTATATCATTAGATGAGGTTCATAAGTTGTTGACATTTAATGCCCAGTAAATAAACCACCGGCCACCAGAAACGTCATAGCCCACCAACAAACCACCAGAACTAGTGGAAAATTTACTAACTTGGCAACACTGGACTCTTCGATTACAAAAAAGTTTCGTCACTGTCGCCCTCCGTGCGCGCACCTGGGCTACGTTCCAAAACATCACCCGGAGTGAGTAGGTGGTGGGGGAGAGTGGCCGGTTAGGGTGGTCGGAGTGTTGGTTGTTTTAGAACGGCAAGAGTGTTGTCTGCTTTGTTTACATAACCAAATATACAAAAGTAAGAAAATATATAATTCATCGGCGCGTCCGTTCGCTTTAATGCATGGATTGCATTCCTCTGTTTCATCTACGAAAATGCTAAAACCGACAGAATATGAATTCTGTTAAATCGCGGCCTAACCTAGCTTCAGCGGAAATGAAGGCCAATTTTACAATCATGTCACTTACGATACCTATAGTCTTTGGAATTTAAAATTAACTTATTGTCGACGTTACGAAGCGCATCCTCGCTCTCCGAGATGCACAAATTGTGTGTGAATATGAAATCTTTGTAATCACGATCACACACAACTTTAAAATCCACACAATTTCCCGCCAAATCCAATCGAGTGAAATTACACCTTGCTATATTATGCGGGTGAGATTCTACTCGATCGAGTGCACTCCGTAGCGTTTTAGGACACGCCACTCCAAGACTCTCGAGTGCACCCGAAATGTTTTAGGACATACTTCGGGTGACCGAGTGCACTCGGGTGATGTTTTGGAACGTAGCCCTGGGTGACGGACGTGACAGTTACAAAACATTTTTGTCGCCGTGACAAAAAGTCACCCGTGCGCGCACCATTGAGATAGACATATGGAGATGCCCCGTTAAACTGTTCTTTGATATCTTGACACGAATCTATCAAATATCGTTTTGTTTCTTTCTTACAAAAGTGAAAATACATTTGTAGAAAGAGATGCATACTGTTTCGTCTGTGGTATGTATTTTCTGTGACGTCACAAAAATTGCCTACCGTGACCAGTCCGCCATTTTAAGTGCCGAACGAACGTGTGAATTTTGCTACTATTAATGGGCGATAGTGAAGATACCTAAAGAGAAAATTTAATTAGTCTATCGATATATAATATTAAACAGACAGACTTACGTGCCTAAGCCTAGCTCACATGCAGTGACTAAAGTAATAGGAAATCATTATTAATTAAAATTGGAAAGCTTAATAATTGATGAATTATTATCATTGTCAATTAATTTTAGTTTTTTAAAACCTCCATTTTTCATAATTATTGGACATATAAGGTTCCTACGACAAAGTTTGTCATAAACTTTGATTAGTAACTTACCGTACAAAACTAAAAAAAATATTTAAATTACACCCAAATTATCCTACCTACTTGAAAGTAAGTACTTATCGCCCCCTTAAAATAATTTTTTACAAAAAAAACTATTCCTATTTATTTTACAATAACGTTTTCTCGCACTTATTTATACAAAGAAAATACACGTCTATTGGTGTAACTTTATAGTCATACTAGCTGACTCGGCGAACTTTGTACCGTTTAAGTTAAATAGTAATCTTTAATAAGCTTAGATCATTTAACCTATGGATGCGGTACGCAACAAATCGCAGTATAAATTTTTCTGCCACTTTTCGCGGGAGGCGAGGTAAACACGCTACGCACACTACGAAAATGTTTATGAACACACACTATGAAAATATTACCCTACAATGAAGAAACACACACACATCGACAAATTAACGTGTATCTACGCAATCCCCACCACAAAGAATTAATGTCCCTAGTGATGTGACACAAAGAATGAGTAACTATTTGGGTCGTCGTGAGTGAATGATTGAAATGTTATAATAAATTGTATTTTTATTACTATACCCTGTTCGGATGCTATGTTTGATGACTATCGATTCAAGATGGCCGCTGCCACAAAATGGTGGATTACGTATTTTTTCACAACTCTCTTAATATGGGTATCAAATGAAAGGGCTTGACTAGTAGAATACCACACACTATGATAAATGTTACTGGTTTATTTACATTAAAATACATCAAGTAGGTAATTAGTCATGGTCAAAGTAAAATAAAGGTACAATGAAAAGTCAGTAAACAAATAACAGAACGACACTCCGGAGTGCGATCAAAACAATGACTAGTGTGACTTGACTTGCGTCACGCTTCTATCTGAACCCGTCGAAACAAGTTAGCGCGGGGTGCAGTGGGAGGGTGGGGTCTACCGGGAATGTCTTAGATGTTTTACGTGAGAATTGTTACTACCAAGAACTAATTTCTGATTTTATTATATATCTACCTACATAGTTATAAACATGTTTAATAGGTAGGCACTTTTTCGTTTAGCTTTGCTCGTATGGTAGAAATTTGCTATCTCGTGCAAGTATAAGGCACGAGGTGGCAACTTACTGCCATACAAACAAAATTACTAATTTTGTTTGTATGGCAATAAGTTGCCACCTCGTGCCTTTTACTTTTAGAAAACCTTTCATTTGTGATAGGGTCCAACGTGTTATAACGCTTGAGACGATATCGGGCATTTTCCTTTAAGTTGCACCAAAAAATGTGAGTTAAAGTAAACATAAAATTCCTTGCTACACGTATGTGGCGTTAATTTTACCATTTTAGCTTAGTAGATGTTTACTACTATGAAAGTTTTTTTTTTACATATAGTAAGACATGTTATATGTTATTCATTTGTCATAATGTGACGTTGAAAGTGTTTTTGTTTACATTGCCCGTACAAACTTCAAAGCCACTAAAATAAGAAGTAAAAGCTTTATTGTGTGATTTTAATAATGATGTTGCATTATTAAAATTTTCTCTGACGACGACGATGACGACAATCACTTGCTTTGTGCTCTTTACTGATGTCCCCAAAAACTTGCTGCATAAAGCAACGCGGAAACGAAACGAAAACGCGGTTAACGGTGACCGCAAACAATAGTTTTTCTATTTTGTATGCTGTCTGGCAGTCAACGTGTAAAATTAAATAGAAGTACAGTTGAATAAAATATACTTGAAAGTTTATGAACATTTTGCATCTTTTCAGCCTTTTAAACAAAAAACTAAAAGTACAAAAAAATAATTCATTTTTTTGTACTTATGACCTCAACTACAACATAAAATTTAGAGGACGTTATTGACATTTTTCTATCTGCAGTAAACTTGCATAGCATTTTGTAAAATACCAATATAGATTATTTAATAGGCTTAAAATCAAGTGAGATGCAGTCGAAAAATTGTTTAGAGTAAGTATGTATATTGTATGGCCGACTTAACCATGAGGTGTAAGGCCATTAAATAAAGAAAAAAAAGTATATTGTATAAAAAAGGTTTTTTAAACTACAAAGCAAAGTTGAGCAATATAATAGGTAATAATATAATATTTTCTTGATATTTTTTTGTTCTATTATATTACACGTGAATTTCTATTTTAATCTTATATCTGGTTAAACAAACTCCGGAGCGAATGAATGATAAATAAAAATATGAATCAGCATCATTCACTCACGTTGTCCCAGCACTAAGCAATAATGCCCGTGTCACAGATAATATAATGCCCGTGTATTGTGTTGAGCTACCATCGTACCATTGTATTTTTCTATCGTAACGGCATAAAAAATACTTCAAAATTGTAAACAAATGAAACACGGTAATGTATATTTTATACTTAAATGTGATAGGAAACGCCATAATCTCGAAGATTTGAGTAGCTGGATTACCTTTTGCAAGAGGAAACTGCACAATTAACCATTTTTTTGGAGCTCTTAGTGCGACACGAAAACGACACCAAATGGCAACGGCCGCGCGTCAACTAGTTTTATATAACGTGTATGGTCATATGGTCAGCGTAAATTGGCAGAGGGGTTCGCCCAGCCTTGCCGTCTCCCGTAATGAATGCTCTAAGTTAATAAGTTTTTCTTAGAATTTGCGTAGTTCCACAATTTGAAACTGCCTAAATATTTCTGAAACACGACGTTTCGATCAAATTATTACAATTTAGGTCCGTAATGTGCAGCCCCCCTAGACAAGATGTCTTTCAATAATCGCTAACGCAATCGCTAAATGGACAATGTATGAGATTTAACAATTGCGCTCGAAAGCTAAGCGAGGGCTTATTTCAAATCCCATATATTTTCCTACTAGCGATTGCGTTAGCGATTATCGAAATGCATCTTGTCTAGGAGGGCTGAGGCCCTAGACAAATGCCACACGCTAACTTTTCCGCAGTCGTTTAGCAGAAAAAATGTATGGAAATGACATTAGCTTACGACAACCTCACGCTATTTTTTCCGCAGCTATTGGTATCGATTCTGGCATGATTCTCTAAACCTAAAACTAAATTTGACAACAGTCTCTCCTTGTCATTTTGTATAGAGTATGACAAGGATAGACTGTTGTCAAATTTAGTTTTAGGTTTAGAGAATCATGCCAGAATCGACACCAATGTCATCTACATACATTTTTTCTGAGGAACGACTGCGGAAAAGTTAGCGTGTGGCATTTGTCTAGGGAGGCTGTTCAGCTAAGATTTATTTCCCTAGATATGTCGTAGATAAGTGGATTGATGAATTTGTTTAAACTTTTTATCGATATTGCACAACTAATACTGAGTACATCACTAGTAAAGGTAGCCATTTTATGTGCCAAAGTTTTGTAGGTAGTCACGCTGATTCTGTAGGTAGGGCCGGTCCATGTATTTGTTTAGTCATTGGCGCGCACCCACATAGACAAGAAGGAATAATTATTCCATGCCACCCACCCTGCGTTCCGTAAAACGATAAAAGTGATAATATCGCGAATCCGACCAAAGTCACAACATAACCTACTGATTCAATAGCCCATATATTTTGTGACTATTTAATTTGGTCGGATTCGCGATATTATCGCTTTTATCGCAATTCGGAACGCACGGCCACATACCCACAAACTATTCTCTTCTCTAATCTGTGCTGTAAATGTTGTGGTGTGATGTAATCACGGGTGGTAATCTCCATACTATTTTTTTATTCATCCCCAGAAAGGGGCCCTACATCGTCGATGACAGTTACCCCTCTCCGCCCTGCCCTTCCCTTCCCCTCTGTGGCCCGTCGTCCGTCACGCACGAAAACAAACAAACAATATGGCTGACATTTCAATTCGTTGATTAATTTCCGACCACATCTCCGCAATTACCTGTGATATTTGCAATAGTATTTACATTTTGTTAAAATGTATTACTTTCGCTGTGTTGAAGGGTGTGATAGTGTACGACAGGACGTTTATTTACACCGTTTTCCATTTACCAACAAGGAAAGACTTGAAAAGTGGATTTAGTGTCTTGGTAGTGACAAATTCCCGGATTTGAGTATAAGTGAGCCTAGAAACCATTATGTTTGTCATAAGCATTTCGAGAAATGTTTTATAACACCAAAAAACCGTTTACTCATAACTGCTCATCCAACGCTATTCTCAAGTGAAGAAATCACTACGGGCATATCGTCATCACACTCTGAGGATACTGGTGAGCACCTAACCTTAATTATCACGTATCCCAGTAATAATTTAGACAAAATATGTATCTTAATGTGAAAAAAGTAATATAATAAGATATTTTTTTAATAAAAGATTAACAAACATCATCAATCGATGCTGAATTAGGAATAGATGTCATATAAAATGGTTTGTGATGATAAATAATTTTTATTTGTTACAGAGAACATTTCTCAGTACCACACTTATTCCCAGAAAAGACGCTTTGACCACAATTATTGCAAGCCTTTCTGTGCAGTGTTACAAGACATAACTTTAAATATACAGGAACGACTACATACAACATCAAATGCAGGTTGGTACTTAGTTACTAAACAAAAAGTGTGTTAAGGTCAGATATCAGACTTCTTTATCAAAAATAATTTTTAAGCAAAGAAGTAAGCACTTGGTTCAGAGTGGCTTGTCATTATGTAAGATAGTTAATAGTAAGTTTTGTTTAGTACTATCTTTTTACTATATACACATGTCATACATACATATGTCATGTTACTGGTGGAAATTTCGACCACTTTTGTTCAATGTCCTTTATACATATTTAGACAATGCTAATGTTTATTACATAAGTGTTTGTCGTTGGTAGGAATTGAACTCACATTGTAACTACTCAGTCACTGCACCACTGATCCGTCAAATGTAATAAATATTAAATTTGTTTGTTATTGCTTTTCAGATTTAAAGAAACCTAAATTTACAAAGGTTCCAGCAAGTGTTACTCGAGGATTAAATCCATATGCGAGAAGAATTATTGAAATGCAAATCAATTTAGCATATAGAAAGAAAAAGGAAGACGATTCTCTGCAAAAGAAAAATTACTTGCTTTAAGTATAATGAAGCAAAGCCCGAAAGCTTACAGGTTTCTACATAGAATTTTCATTTTACCATCGAAAACAACACTAAATAAATTCACATCAAATTTAAATGTGGAAGCTGGAATCAATCCACAAATTTTTACAGCTCTGAAAGAACAGGTAATATTCTGAAAACATTATAATGTATCATATCGTAGCTTCATGTAAATTGGATGTTGAAGTTACAAATGAAATTTTTATTTTGTTTTAGATTGCGAGCTGGGATGAAAAAAGTAACTGGTTTTGTAGAGATGGAAGAGCGGTCTAACGAGCACTGAAACTGAAAATATCCATAATTGGTTAAGTGCCCGGGAGTACAATACAGTGAAAGCAAAGAAGTTAACATACCCCTCTGAAAAGCTCCTGAGGTCATCTGGAACTATTGTTAAAGAAACAAATAGGTATTTGGAAGAAAATGGATACAAAAAAAAATGTTACAAAAAATTTAAAAGAGTAAAAGGCAAAAACCTTACTAAAAATATCCAAAAAAAATGTAAAAATAAACAGTTTAATAAATACTACCTTCTTTTATTGCACAATTATTCACTTCAAAAGTAGTTAAAAAGATATGTGACGAAAAAAGAGTAAATGTATGTTTACTCCCTTTGCCTATAAGCAGTCGCCATATCTGAAAAAAAAAAACAAAAAAAAAAGAAATGTCATGTATCGTTTCAGTATTGACAGTTCTTTTTTCAAGCAAAAATTTGCATACAAACTAGGCTGTATGGTTGACGCCTTTGCCTTTCCCAAATGGGATAAACAAAATAAAAAAAAAAATCAAGCAAAAATTTGTCTATGTGAGATTGCCGTCTGATACGTAGTATCTCTATATAGTTTGTGGATGTAATGAAAATTTGTAATTGTATTGTTAAGTCGAAAAACAGTAATTTAATTTGTAGTCGAAAATAAAAGACTCATAATGTCTAATGATGCCCCAACAGATTTGGATTGGGTTCAACTCCGCCAAGAAATAGGTACTCACCGGGTAGAAACCTTCAGTGACAAGTTGAGTCGTAAATTCTCTGAAAACCCGTTTGTCCCAATTGGTATGTTGACTTGTATTCCAATAAATCAAATTGGTTTTATAAAAATTCTGCTTTTGCAAGTAAAACTAATAGCTAATGTGTAGTTAAACATATTTCATGCACTGACCTTAGACCAAATAAACTGACTTCTCCAATTAAAACTTGTCTACACATTTAAATGGTTTATAAATTAATATTGGCTTATACAGGGGCTCTTGCAACTGCTGGTGCATTGTCATTTGGATTATGGAGTTTTAAGACAGGAAAAACTAGAATGTCACAGCAAATGATGCGACTACGTATAGTAGCACAAGGCTTCACTATTACTGCAATTGTTCTAGGAGTTATGATGACAGCAGGAAGGACTTTAAAATGAGTTAACTTTTTCTAATAGTACAGTACATACAACATAGTATTTACATAATAAACAAATTACACTTCAATTGTTATACTTTTGTTATTGCTCTTTAATTAGTGAATTGTTTAAACAAATTAGAATTGTGAAAACAAAATGCATATCAGCATCTGAAAATTGCCTCTATTTACACACCTATCAGTTATAAGTAAAAAACGTAATAATCTATTATAAAGTTAGTTTTATTATACTTACACAAAGAATAGATCAAATATATTATTTTGACGAACTTCATTGATAATTATTTTATAATTACACTGATATTTAGAAAAAAGCTGACATTTAAAACTGTAAAAAAAAACAAAATATAAGCTATAAAATATTCATGTTACATTTTTATTGTTTACTTTAGTATTAATAATAATAATCATTTATTTCAGAAATTGCTTTCCATATTAAGCCAAGTGAAAATATGTTAGAAATCACCATATTTCAATCAACTTTATGAGATCCTTGACATAAAAAAGTATTCTCTCCCACCCTTGCTCCACCGTTATCGGCACTAGCAATTAACTAACCAATGGGAGGTGGAAATATTGGCAACTTTGAATGTTTCTTATACTCATTGGATGTCACATCCAGCAAAAAAAATCTTAAGTGTCAAAAAAGCTTTAGTACACTGAGTGACTATGCCAGTCTCATAGGGCAAATCAAAACTTAGAATTCAATAAAACATTAAATAAGCATCAGTTAATTTAGTTTTCTAACAGCTAACCAACAAATGCTCTTTTTAAAGAGTGTTATATGAAGACAAATTGCAAAATTAAATTAATACCCCCATTATATAAATTTAGTGACCTAAGATTTTTAATTATAATCTGTAATGTTGTTTCACACTCCACCAAAAAATGATATATGTCTTCTATTGTATGACATTTTTCTCACAATGGAATTGAAATAATATGTATCAAATAATAATATGTGTAAAAAATTTTTTAGTGCAATACCCTAAATACCTACATACTAGTCTTGTGTAGTTCGTGAACGAACTAGGTCGTAAGAGCGCTCCTATAGACGAACTACGCGAACTAGTTCCTTCATTCCTCATTTCGAAATTCGTTAGTTCGTGCCGAATGAACGAAATTGACGTCGACTGAACTAAAATCGTCACACACAGGACAGTCCTATACATACTCTTGTTC
Organism: Schoenobius gigantellus; assembly: GCA_963935595.1. NCBI lineage: Eukaryota > Metazoa > Arthropoda > Insecta > Lepidoptera > Crambidae > Schoenobius > Schoenobius gigantellus. Next base: position 20,400,725 of record OZ012553.1, on the reverse strand, counting down.
TCTCACCGCTCATGCGCATCTCGTTTCGTATACTTTACTTTATCTATGGTCACAAATAAAAGAAAAGTTTGTTTTGTTCGCGCGTAGCCAGCAAATTTAAATGTCAATTATAAAAATATAAAGCACTCTTCATCAGGTAACATGTCATGTTTATAATGTAAAATTGTTATTAATCTATTAATTATTCTATTGTCGCATGCAGCAGGAACCGTATTAAAACGAGCGAACGATGCGATCGGTCTAATTCGAGTTAGGAACTGACGAACTAGAAGAACGAACTAGTTCGTTTAGAAGTGGTGACCTAAACTGAGAGATCTTAGTTGTGAACTAGTATGCCCAAGACTACTACATACATACTCTAAATGCAGAATAATGAGCAAATCCCTGGAGAAACTGGCACAATGCAAACCAGGTTAAAAAGGTTACAGTTGAATCTCAAAATTGTTAAACTCGAGATAGGAAAGATATGGTCAATGAAGTGGATCACTCACACTGTGCACATTAAGAAAACGCCATAATGTATATCTCAGAGAATTTCACTTTTTTATTAAAGTATTGAAAAATTGTTTTAAAGCCTAGAAAAATTTGAGAATTCACTTGCATGGTACATACCGTTTCAAAGTTATTACTATTATTTGGATTACTCAATCTGCACAATGAGTGCGAATGCAACGAATCTGCACAGAATAGGTGGTATGAGTGCTGTGCGCTGTGCTCTTAAAAATGATTACTATTTTTTTTGTTGTGTAATATAGTTATTTTTATTATTGAATTAAAGAATGACTGAAACAAAACTTGGAGGATAAAATTAAGGCGGCCAACCGTCCTGCATTGCAATATTTAATAAAATAATCCTACAAATCGTCTAATGCGTCCCGCATGTCCCGCATTCCTATCTTTTTTGTAGATGTAGATTCGTTTACCATTGTCTCACTCGCATATATTAGTATTCTACATCAAAAATACGCACGACGAGACGACACACTTCACGTCATAGCGCATCATCAAGCATGTGTGTATGCTACTTCTGTAGTAGTTCAGTAGTAGTAGTTTGTTTCTAATTTAAGTGCACCACCAACACATCCTCAGTTTTCTTGTGGATAGGGGTGGGTGTCCCGCATTGACTCATTAGAAAGTTGGCCGCCTTGCCTTTTAATATCAATAAAAAGAATAACGGAGCCGTAATCTATAAAGATAATGAGATAGTTTTACAATGTAGTAATCCATTTGAACTTAAGGTTAAAACTATTATTAATCAATCCTGTAATTTAGTCAACCGGTGTGATCTGAGAACGTGGCATGAGCGCTTGGGTCACTTAAGAGAGGCCTATCACAAAATCGCGTCGCGCCATACAAAATAAACTGGCATCGCCGGCGCGGCAAAATACACTCGCGAGCAAAAGTTTGGAATCAGTTACTTGAAATTGATTGCGCGTTATCGTGAGTAGTTAATACTTTTTTAATAATCGTAAAAATGACATGATTTTAAAGGTTCAACTCTTTACTTTTAAACTGATACCGAATTCATTAAAAACAAGCCAGTATTTATGGAGCCATTCCGCATTAAGTTAAGGTGTATCGAAAAAGACGTGTTTCAATTGTTTGATACGTCATGAGTTGCGACCTATTGACCCCCTAAAAAAGCACCTGTTATCGGATTTTCTTTATCAGTCGACTTTCACACGTTGACCGGTACACATCTCCGCCACTTTTGACCCTTTACCTTGTACGACAATGGAGACAACACCTACAGAAGCAGCACAATTCGTAGCCCTATTGCAAGAAGGGCTCAGCCAGCGGGTTGTCGCTCGTCGGCTCCACATAAGCCAATCCTGTGTTTTGAAAGCGAAAGCGAATCTGACTCCAAAAAGGCCTGCCACAGGCCCGAAACTCACGGCAGCTCACCGACAAGCACGCCTTCAGTTTGCTCGCACTTGATTGGGAGGTTGAGCAATGGAGGCAAGTCCGGTTCTCCGACGAAAGCAGGATGTGTTTGCACGGTAGCGACAGAAGAGGACGGGTCTACAGGCCACAGATAACATAATACTAGTACAGATGCCCAATCCCATAGTACAAATCCGTGCACGCCTAAGGAAACTATCTCGGGTAACTAAAAAGTTAGCATAGCTTTCTCGCTTGGCGGCAGCACTGGACACTGCTTTTTTGTTCCTAAAACCAAAGAGAGCACAGCAATGTTTTGGTTCGAAAATCGACGTTTTATTGCGTAGTTATATAGCATGTCAATAGATGGCAGTATTTTTACAAGCAATTAAAGCAAGGGATTCTCACAGAAACCGGAAATACTCGGAAACAGCATCTTAACTGTCACAACAACTTACCTACATGATATAATTTTTGTAATTTGTTAGACTTTAGCATTAATTTGTCTACTTATTTAAATAAATTCAACTAAGAGAAAACCGTCGCTAATTAACTCAACGTAGAAAACTATTAGAGAGCGACAAGATTTTAGAATTGAACCAACCACATACCTACCCAATACAAGAAATGTTCTAATGGACAAGAAGACTAAGATTAAGAGGAATCATTGGAATTCTTTAAGAATTCCAATGATTCATGAAGCTGTAGTGAATGTACTTAGGTATAGTAAAACAAATAAAACTATTAAAGTCAATTTGAGTAAGTACCTACTTTCATTGCATTTTCACCGACCATACAATACAATAATTTAACTTAAGCAGCGATTAGACTTCACGATCCATCGGGTGTTAGGGCGTCGCATCGGGAGCTAGGGCAGTTAAAGCGTTCTGATCACACTGCACTAGATCGCCTCCCTAACTCAGTAGGCAACTGAACGTGGTGTTGGAAGGATGGCTCCTGCACTCTCCAAATATGAAAAAAATGGTATCGCCCTTGTCGCAACTGCGGGTGTAAATGTAAAAAAATAAAATAAAAAGAGAATCACTGTGTGCTTTTATAAAACTACGATGCAAGTGACACTTTTTTTCGTATGGTATGCTTCTGAAAACAAAATTATAAATAAAAAACAAGTAATTAATAAAAAATAATAATAAAATAACAAATTATTAAAATAAACAAAAAAACATGAAAAAATAACAAATTTATGAAAAAATAACGCTCTACACCAGGATCCCTGCCATACAGATTTAAAGTCGAAGATGCATAGACCAATCCTGACCTATATGAGTCTCATGTTTTTGTGTAATGCGATAGATAGATAAAAAATTTGAGGCGATGTAAATAAATAAAAAATAATTAAAATAAAATTAAACTATGCAATATGAACATTTTATATTCATTAGAGCCAGAATTTAAAAAATTGTTTACGAATAAATTCTGCACAATTTTTAAATATTTTAAATTAAGTGACAGTATAATAATAATTATATTCAGAAACATGACACATTATTTAGAGAAAGTGTAGGTGCTAAACAACGATTAGCAGTGACGCTAAAATTTTTAGCGACGAGAAATAAATTTGGTATAGCTTTATACATGTCCAGAACATTCATTAAGCCAGATTTTTCTTTTTTGGACGACATTTTCTTGGCACGCGAGGCCAATTTCGCTTCCGATACACAGCAACAATCCGCTCATATCGAGCGCTGTGCGGCGACTGAGCGCCCTAACAGCGATTACATCTCCCGACTTACGCCCTAACTAGGGAGTTAGGGCGATCGGGCAACCACGATCGCACGATATCGGGACCCTAACTCCCTAACAGCGATTAGACCACACTAGCTAGGGCCCTAACTCCCGATGGATCGTGAAGTCTAATCGGTGCTTTAGAATTTGTCTAAAGAATAATACCTACATAATTTCTTGAATGAATCTTCATTTTTAACCGACTTCAAAAAAGGAGGAGGTTATCAATTTTGTTGTGTTTTTTTTATATTTGTTACCTCATAACTCCGTCATTTTTAAACTGATTTCCAAATTTTTTTTGTATTCGATAGAGTATACTGCAAGGGTGGTCCCATGGTCACCAAAGTCAGGATCTGATGATGGGATCCCATAGAAAATCGAGGAAAACACTAATTTACTTTCTTCTTTCACTAAAAAGATTTCATTCACTAAAAAGTTAAAAATAAAAAATATTTAACAAAAAATAGAAACCGACTTCAAAAACACTGAAAACTTAAAAATAATATAAGAATAGGTACAGACTGAAACGGAAACCAGAGGCTCAGGAAAACGATTGAATTAATAGCGTATGGTTTTTAATAAAATATAACTATAAAAACAACGACATTTTCTATTACATATTTACAAGTGACAAATTATAACAGAACAAAATAGCAACTCGACAAGTACTCTGACCATAATGTTAAAATTATTTTAAAGAGGTTTTCCAACATCCTCCCACCGCGAAAAAAAGGAAATTTAAAACTAAAATTAAATTTCTAAAGGATAAATTCTTTGTATTGGACGCACCAGTTCACCCTTGGCTGTTTTAAGATGTGCCACTCTTACTCTGCCGTCCCTACCTGACTTTAAACGTATCACTCGCGCTAAAGGCCAGCAAAGTCGCTTAGATTGGTCGTCACCCACTAGCACTATGTCTCCAATCTTTATTTCAGTGATAGAATTTAATTGGGTGTGCTGAGTTTGTAACGCACCTAAATATTCAATCCGAAACCTACACCTAAGATTGTCTCTTATACTTGCTAGCCGACGATAAGCTTTCGACAGATTTTGAGGCAAACTGACATCAGGACTAACATTAGGTAACGGAAGTAAGAAATCTGAGGGAGCCAACGGTTTCAACTCATTCGGATCTTCACTTGAATATGTTATTGGTCTAGAATTCACAATGGCTTCACACTCACACAAAACCGTACTCATTTCTTCCTGACATATGGACGCGTTTCGAAGTACTTTACGAAGAATATCCTTAACAACGCGAATCAACCTTTCAAAAAATCCGCCCCACCACGGGGCACTAGGAGGATTAAAATGCCAATCAATTGACTGCAAAAGTTTACTACCAGAAACAAAATTGCCACCATTGTCACTGTATACTACGTCAGGAGTGCCTCTACGGGCTATAAAACGTTTGAACGCTAAAACAAAAACTTCCGTCGACAATGAACTTAGCAGTTCAAGATGCACTGCCCTGTAAACTGCGCAAGTAAACAAACAGATCCACATTTTTGGCTTGTCTTATAAATAAACAGGACCTGCACAATCAACGCCGATCACTTGAAAAACTTTAGCGAGATTAACTCTATTTTCAGGCAACGGAGGAACTACTTCATGCAACTGCTTAGCCGTATATCTTTTACAAATAACGCAAGAATTTTTAATCTTACGTAGCGCACGGCGTCCTCGTAGCACCCAATATTTTTCTCGCAAAATATTCAATAAAATTTGAACACCAGCGTGATGATGTTTATTGTGTTCGAATCGCAGTAGACGTACAACTAATTCGTGACTTGAATCTAACACTATAGGATGCCTAAACTCGAACTTATCTTCCTTGTTGGCAATAGGAGTCTTAACACGAATCAAACCTTCTTCGTCCTCAAACACATAGTAATTCATTAACTTAGAATCATTCAAGCCTATGAAACTTTCCTTTTGACATATTCGTAAAACTATCGATTCCGCTCGCCTAAATTCATGAACAGACAAGCTGTCATCAGCATTCGTGGAACTACGACGTGACAAGCTTCTAGTCTGTATACGACGCTGCGACAAAACTTTCAGTCGACATCTCTCTATAAATCGCATAATCCAACCGACCATACGAACGATTTTTCCAAAATTTGAGAAATAAAATAGGCTTTCAGACGCAGCGGTTAGGAGTGTAAGACCGACTACACACGGACTTGACTTACCCTTTTCTTTGTTTATTTCTGCCTCGTTCAGTTCCATAACAGGACTAGGCCAGCGTTTGGATGCCTGCTGAAGCCAGTCGGGGCCTTCCCACCACTGGCTTTGAAGCAGCTGCTCAGAATTGCACCCGCGGGAAGGTAAGTCAGCTGGATTGTCTTCACCTTTCACGTAGTGCCAATTATTTACATCGGTAAGTTGGCGAATTTCTTGTACTCGATTCCAAACAAACCTACTCCATTGACAATTACGTTTTATCCAACTGATGACAGTGGTGGAATCACTCCAACAATAACATGTACACTTACCTTCGTAAGTTAAGGCTTTTAAAGTAGAGCTCAACAACCGTGCACCAATAGTGGCCGCAAGCAGCTCCATCCGAGGCATCGATGTTTTTGATTTAGGAGCGATTCTCGACTTAGCTTGCACAAAACGTACTCGAACATCACCCTGCGTGTTTTCGGAACGTGCAAAAATAACAGCAGCGTAAGCGTTAGCGCTGGCATCTACGAAAACATGAAAAGATATATTTAAGTTAAAATCACCGAAAAGACATCTAGGAATTTGTATATTTTTTAATAAATAAAGCTGGGCGTACCAGTCTAAAAATTGTTTTTTATTATCTTCACTTACTTCCGTGTCCCATTCACTACCTAAACCTAACTGACGCAATAATAGCTTAGGAAATACCAACACAGGACACGCTACACCCAAACAATCAAATATTTTATGACTAGCCGATAAAATAAAACGTTTAGTAATTTTTTCAGGAGACTGTGAAAGTGGGATTTCTTTCAAAGACAATGTATCGTTTTGTTTGTCCCACGTCATACCTAACACTGCCGACTGCTTTTGCTCCCCAGTGAATTCCCAGCATCGGAGCTCAAAACCCACCAGACGATAAGACCTGAACAGCGATTTCACGAAACTTTACTAGCTCATTTTCAGAGCTTACGCTGGTTACACAATTGTCTACATAGAAAGACCTCTGTAACTTACTAACAATTAACTTTTCATCTGAAGAGAGACCAGTAGACTTAAGAGTGTTTTCCAAGTGAAGATCTATCGTAGCTCCGAGAAGGAAAGGGCTGCAAGTCAGTCCAAACACTACACGGCAATGTCGGTACACCTGTAAAACATTTGAGTTATTAATGTCCCACCATAGAAACTTCAAATAATTTCTATCATTTGGCTGAACGCTTATCATTAAAAAAGCTTTCCTAATATCGGAGATAACACCTAATTTATTTTCCCGAAAACGCATCAGCACATTAGGAATCAATTCTAATAAGTTCGGACCCGTCTCTAGGCACTGATTTAAAGAAGGCGAGCCTTTGGCGTGAGCAGATGCGTCAAATACCGGTCGTATGGGCGTGGTGCTGCTACTCAATCGAACAACATGACGATGTGGAAGGAAATGAGACACCTCGTTATCTAACTCACTACTAGGCACTTTTTCAATTATTCCCTCAGACAACCAATTTTGGAACACATTATTATAGGCGTCATACAGGTTTTCGTCATATAATTTTTCCGTTACTCGTTGAAGACGTTTAAAACAAGCATCGTAATTTTCTAGTAGCGGGGGATGTTCCGATCTCCAGGGCAAACACACTTCATAACGGCCGTCATTGTTAACTGACGTAGATTCAATAAAATTAGATTTTACCTGTTTCAGTTGCAGCTCACGAGTTATTGTTTCTGTAGGATCGCAAATTCCTAACGTATCTAAACGCCACAAATCGGACACATTGTACTGTTTTAAAAACAATGAGATAACATTGAGGGTTGTGTCTTGCTTCTCTGACGATGAAAATGCCCCTCGTCCTATCAAAGTCCAGCCGAGCTTAATTTCGATGGCAGTAACATTTACGTCTAAGTGAATTATGTTCGGGCAAAATAATTGCGCTAGCATGTCCGCTCCGATAAGAATGCTTATATTTTGATTATTTTCACCGACATCCGTTAGGCAAACATTCATATTTTTCAATTTTTGTACTATAACCAAATCTGAAATGCAAGGAATAATTGGACACAATGTGTCTTTGTCAAAAACGTCTAAATGGCAGCTGAAAGTTGATGTCAAACTCTGCGCAGAAATTGTGTACTTTTTGTGTATCTCTGGCATTGTAGTAGACCCACCAAAGAGACCGTGTTGAATTTTCACCTCTCCGTTTGGAATATATGACATTTCTTCGGCCACATCTTTACGAACGTATGAATGCTGCGACCCTGAATCGACGATAGCGCGTACAATCTTCGTCTTCCGTCCATTCTGTAATTTAATTCTAAGAGTTTGTAAATAAACATCTTTATTCATGGAGACGGCAGCGACGCTCTGCACACTTTCTTTTGACGTAGACGCAGCAGCAGCGAGCGATGTAGCTGGTCCTCGGCACATGACGGTTAGGTGAAATCTATCGCAATCACTACATTTCTTACTTAATTTGCACCTGTGAAATCTACGCCATGGCTTAAGACATCGAAGACACAGTTTTTGATCGCGAACTATTTTCTCGCGCTCTTCCGCGCTCATCTTTTTCGCTTTGTGACATTTTTCGCTATCATGGTCATTCTTGCAAAACAGACACGACGATTTACCCGCAATAAGAGAAGCCGCCGTTGGAGTAGATAAATCGGAGCTCTCTGTTTTCGTAGAAGAATACGTCATGGAATTTTTAGCAGGAATGACAAAATCAAAGCCACTTTTTGCCATTGAAATGCGCTGCTCATTTTGTACTTCGCCTCTTAAAAATTGTATTAACCCTTCAAGTCGATTTTTAGGGCTCGTAGCTTCAGCGTGACGTTGCCAAGTTCTGAGAAGTTCCTCTGGAAGGGATGATTCCACCAGTGGATAAAGTAAGGGAGCGCATGCATCTGTGGTGATACCCAATGTTTCCAGGGCCCGTAAATTTGTCTCCAATTGATCGAATAGCGCCGTCACATCTAATTTCTTAGGCTTAGTCATCGCTTGGAATACCAGTTTCAACAGCTGACGAATGTAGAGCTCAATTAAGATGTCTTTATCGCCGAAACGTGTCTTTAAGCTTTCGATGGCAGAATCGTAATTTTCAGAGCTTGGCGGATAACTATTTAGTACTTTCGCAGCCCTAGTATTCTTTTCGACGCATTGGTTCAGGTAATAAAACTTCTCTTCTTTAGAAAGAGTTTCATCTTCGTGAATCTTTTTGAAAGTGTTCCAGAATTTAATCCAATTGAGCATATCCCCGTCAAATTTAAACAGCTCAATTTTCGGCAAACACAAACTACGACGCGAGTGTTGAACTGTATCGCTCGCGCTCTCAGAAGGCAACTTGGTCTGCTTGGCAACACACAACTCACTTTTATAAAATTGCTCTTTGTAACTTTGTGCTGTCTCTATTTCTTTCATGATTTCCTCCTCTTTGACTTCACTCTCAAACATACTTTCGACAATTTTAGCATCTAATTTCTCCAATGCAAACCGATAGTCTTGAAGAGATTTAAAACTTACTTGAGCATCGTCATCATTCTTCTCTCTGAAGAAATTTTCAAATCGTTGTTTGGTCTTAGTAAATATCATACGTATCGTTCTCCTTTCCAATATAAGAGCATCCATGATTGCAGTTTTCTTATTTATATACCGGGGGCGCCAGATGAAACGGAAACCAGAGGCTCAGGAAAACGATTGAATTAATAGCGTATGGTTTTTAATAAAATATAACTATAAAAACAACGACATTTTCTATTACATATTTACAAGTGACAAATTATAACAGAACAAAATAGCAACTCGACAAGTACTCTGACCATAATGTTAAAATTATTTTAAAGAGGTTTTCCAACACAGACAACATCACACTTCTATATTGAAGTCGGTGACAAATTTTAACACTTTTTAGGGGATCATCGTTTGGCGCCGACTTCAATATAGAAGTGTGATGTTGTCTGTACCTATTCTTATATTATTTTTAAGTTTTCAGTGTTTTTTGTTAAATTAGTTCTCGTCATTTTACTCAATTCGTCAATTTAAATTTTTGCCAACTAACTTTTCTTTGCTATTGCCGATACTATAAGTAATACAATAATTAAGAATTTAGCTAAAGAATTGTTAATTTATTGAATATAGTCTTAATTTTGTTTAATTAGTTGTCATTTTATTCAATTCGTCAATTTGAATTCTTACCCACTATCAATATTCAGCCAAAATAGATCTGTACAGGTCGCAATGGCCCACTGGGGGTTGCTCATTCATTGGTCGCCCCTTGCCCCCTTAAAATAACAAATAGATTACCTACTATCAATATTCCATTTATTTCTACAGAATGGAAATTAAACATTTTTGACGAATGGAATGTACCCGTTTTTTTTCTCGGGGGGAAATGTGTTTAACCGCACCGTACCCGCCGTTGGCTAAACGGTGAGCGTGTGTAGGGCCATAAGAATAACTAATAATACGAGTAGGGCTCTCCCGGCAGAGTGCCAGGCCTACCCACTAAAAACCCTCCGGTGTTCTCCCTGAAAGGGAGTGTACCCTAAATTTTATTATAACTAAACATTTTTCATTTCAAAAAATAGTAAAGCTGTATTTAAAGTTTTCGATACTTACATAAACCGAGAATTGAACTCGTTAAATTCTGACATTTACTTAAGTAGGTACTATCATACTATTTTTAGTACCAATCGACAGGGATCTTTTCTCATACTTAATTTTGTAGGTATATAAAATTAAAGAAAACGAGTAGAAAGTGACTACATACCTAGCTAAGTAATTGAAATAATGATGTGATAGGCGATACGACCGATACGACCTTCAAACTTTCAAAAAAAGAGCGTATCCCACCTCAAAGGCCGGCAACGCACTTGTAACTCCTCTGGGGTTGCGGGTGTCCCTGGGCGACGGTAATTACTTACCATCAGGTGATACGTCTGCTCGCTTGCCCCCTATACCATAAAAAAAAGGCCATACAAAATATTTGTCCCGTACGGGAATCGAACTCGCAACCCGTTGCGCAGCAGGCGATCACTCGACCTCTGCGCTAACCGTGCATTACGAAAGTAATTGCTATTACGACCGACATTCAAAAGCCTTAATCGTCATGCGTGGATGGTTCGTCTGAGTCCAAATTCAAAATTGCAGCAGTCGTATATTGTGTAGGTGTCTAATTCGAATTGTCCGTTTTCAAAGCCATGAATGCTCTAAGCCAGTAGGCCTATTCGCTAACTATATCCATTACTAGTTCAGTGATTTTATGTGTTACGGTGGCGTTCATGGTGCAGTAATGGATGTTAAGTTTCTTTAAAAAATGACAGTTCTAGTTAGCAACCGAAGTTAGAGAAAAGGCCTGGGTCGTCGATAAAACACCAGAAATTAGCAAGCACAAATTCACCTCGAAACTCACAGTCGCAATGTTTTTAAACAATTAGTTCAAAAGATAACAATATAATCAAAACAAATATTTAACATTTATTTACTTAATAAAAAAATAATAATTCATCATATTCGTTCTTACCTAATGTATATTTTCTTCTAAATTATTTAACGACAAACGAAAATTTGATAACATTGAGATGTTAGAATATGTACCTAATAAGAATGCCAAACACATTTGGAAAACAAAACGCAAACACTCAGTTCAAGCTCACTTGACGATCAGTTTTTCGCGTCAGTCTAGATGTAAAACTGTGGCGTCACTCCAATGGTTTTATGCCAACTAGATTTGCCCATTCACGGACGTCACTCCGGCTCTTCAGTTTTCGACCGGCCGGGCTGTTTAAAGAACGTGTACTACCTATTTGTGTCATGAACAAAGGGGATTCTGATTCTTAAGAAACATAAATTCTTACTGCGGTTACTCTTTGTTGCCAAATACTTACCTAAAAGCAAAAAAAAAAGCAATGGATGAAGGAATGACTTAAAAAAAGAAATCAATTAACTCACGTCAATTAAAATAGGAAGCAATTCATCTAGAGCTTTTTGTCGATGCTGTTTTGTTTTATAATTTTTGTCCGATTCTTTCCACAAACATTCAGAATTTTTATATTTTTCAATAAATTCTGTCATTATGACACGTCTAGAGGACAGCGACGCCGTTATTGTATCAACAAAATACCATACACAGCAGCACAGCACGCTAAATCACCGCGCGGCGCGGGCGCTGCGCACGAACTGACGCGATTGGCATCACGATCACACATTCACGTTCAGTTTGGCGCGACGCGCCGGGTTGGATTTATGGTAGCCCCGGAAATTTCGTGCAGCGTCGTCAGTTAAAACTCCGGAGTGATGATTCGACACTCACGATCAAATTTTAGATTTACGTCAGTTCAACTGACGCGCAAAACTGATCGTCAATGTCCAGCTTTAACAGTATCTGAAATACTGCCATCTGTAGTCATACTTTTAAATTTCAAAGTTATTGACGTCTGGACGAGATATTAACAATAGCTCACGATAGATGGCAGTTCAAAACAAAAAAGCACAACAAAGCAGACTCATTTTGCAATTTATCAATTTTACTTAAAAAATTAACAAATTTGTTTTGAAAATAATAATTTCTTTTTAATTAAAACATCTAGTGGTTAGTTACAGCTTAATGTTAACAGAATGCGTAAGAATAAGTTATGGCATTCTAGTATGGTACATGCCGCGACATCTATTGATTTTATTTAGAACTAATTATAATTTATAATAATTTAAAGTGCTGTGTCGCTGAAACAGTGGCTTATGGGGGCGGCTCTTGTATGATGTGGGCCGGCATTTCCTTCGATGGTAAAACCGAGCTTGTTTTCGTGCCTGGCGGGGGACGAGGAGGCGGTCTAACTTCGGACCGGTACATTTCCGATATTCTCCTGGAACATGTCGTTCCCTATGCGGGATACATCGGTGATGACTTCCTCCTTATGCACGATAACGCTCGTTGTCACACTGCCCGTGTAACAACGGAATACCTCGAAGAAGTCGGTATTGCCGCATTGGACTGGCCAGCGCTCAGCCCTGACTTGAATCCCATTGAGCACGTGTGGGATGAACTGAAGAGGAAGGTTCGTTCCAGAACTCCTGCTCCTTCATGTTTGAATGAGCTGAAATCAGCGTTGATTGAGGAGAGGGAAGTTATTCCACAAGAATCAATTCAGAAGCTGATCAGGTCTATGAAGAATCGTCTTGGAGCAGTTATTAGGGCGAGGGGAGGGAACACAAAATATTGACACTTATTTTTAAAGATAAATAAAATTTTTATTTAATAATTTTTGTTGTTTTATTCATTAATAAATTTTCCCTATTTCCTTGTTTTCCTACCTCCTTCACTTAATCCGGGATAACTCCACAATTACGGGCGCGATATGAATTAATTTTATATCGATTTAAAGTGGACAGTTGCACCTTTAACATGATGTCATTTTTATGATTATTAAAAATTTATTTAGTAAGCAAGATCACGCGGAACCAATTTCAATTTCAAGTAACTGATTCCAAACTTTTGCTCGCGAGTGTAGTTGGTAGTTTTATTTTGTTTATAAAAAAATATAGTATCGATTATAAACATACAAATAATACAATAGTTTAAGCAAACATTAAATAACATTTTGGCATAAAAATTTCGTTTAAACGATGAAGAACTTCGTACATAAGTAATCTGACTTGTTTCGACGCCTTTTCGTTAGAAAATTTGATTAGATTAAGAATTTATTTCGTTGATATTTAACGAAATCTGTACATTAGAGCTCCCAAATCAGGTCCACGTGAGTTTTTACCTAAACATGCTTCGGGAAAATAATTATTACTAAATTAAGAAAAATATAATCTAAAAACCGCTTTATTATTATTGTAGATAAGAATATGAACTAGTTTTATCAAGTAAATATGTTCTTTAATGAGACTAATAGTCCAGTCAACGAGGACATTCGTTGTATGGAGACATCCGACAAATTCTTCCGTCTATGAAATTTGGCATGTGGTGATGATACCTAAAATACAGATGACAGATGTACAATAATCCAACAAAATGTATAATGGGAAGTTAGGTATTTTTACCTAAACATGAAAATAGTAGTTTATGAAATAGTCACATAATAGGGGGTCTTAAAACACTAGTGTGTGTTTAAAATTCGAGGCTTGCCGAGAATTTTAATAGTACCACACGAGTGTTTTAAGACCTAATTATGTGCAATTTCATACACTACTTTATCTACAGTCATGCAATCAGTGGTTACCTAAATTAAATAAAAGACACAAAATTAAAACAAAATCAAACTCATTTATTCTAATAATTATTTGCATTTTGAACAGTACAATTGTGAAACTAATACAGGAATCTAAAACTACATACATTTATATTATTTATTATTTTAACCAATAACACCAAAATAATGAATGAAAAATTTAGAGAAATGGCGCCAACACCTACATTCTACCGCGCATGCGCTGTTGCACGCGCCGCCATAGACAATGTACTGGCACAAAAGAAAATTTTGATACCGGCTCCAGACTCACGCGAGAAGTCTCGCCGAGAACTTGCGCGAGAACCGAGAAGGTATCCACACTCGGCGATCTTCTCATTTAAATTCTAGGTCGTGATCCGGAATGGACGACAGTGCTACTGCCTTGGTATTGTGTGCGTTAGCACATTATAATAGTAAAAATAATATTAAGAAAAAAATTTTTTTTACAAAAAATAAAACCGACTTCAAAAACACTGAAAACTTAAAAATAATATAAGAATAGATACAGACAACATCACATTTCTAAATTGAAGTCGGCGCCAAACGATGATCTCCTAGAAAGTGTTAAAATTTGTCACCGACTTCAATATAGAAGTGTGATGTTGTATGTACCTATTCTTATATTATTTTTAAGTTTTCAGTGTTTTTGAAGTCGGTTCTATTTTTTGTAAAAAAAAAATTATTTTTAACTTTTTAGTGAATGAAATCTTTTTAGTGAAAGAAACCCTAAATTAATACCAGCTTAGTGTTTTCCTCGATTTTCTATGGGATCCCATCATCAGATCCTGACTTTGGTAACCATGGGACCACCCTTGCAGTATACTCTATCAAATACAAAAAGAATTTTGGAAATCGGTCTAAAAATGACGGAGTTATGAGTTAACAAACATAAAAAAAATACAACCGAATTGATAAACTCCTCCTTTTTTGAAGTCGGTTAAAAAGGCTCAAACGATGGTGGTTATTGACAAAGTACATTTTTTATAGAAAACGCTTAAGAGAAAACGTTTTGCTTCCCACAAAATGGGCTCTGTGTGAAAATATTATTTAAACTTTAACTTTGTTTCATTTTTCCACATTTTTTACTTGTATGTCTAAAATTACTGAACTAAAAAGACTAACGAAATATCTCAAAACAACTAAAATCTTCGTGAATTTAAATTATTTTCTTAATGATATTTATCACAAATTATTTTGTTAAGCACTGATAGCACAGATGAGAGACTATGTTAAATGAAAGAGTATACAATAACTGTGAAGTTATCTAAATGATACTGATATGCATCAGACACCACAAAGTATTTTTTTATAGAATAATTGGCATGAGATAACATGCGATCTACGCCACGGTCGCAGTCGCACTGAGAACAAACCAGTGTTGCCAAATTTTTTCCACCTTCCCCCCCAAATACATTTAAAAAACCCCTAGTTTCTCCAGTTTGGTTGATAAAAAACCTCTGACTATTTTGGCCATGTCATATACATAAGCTTTCTAATATTGACAATAAAAAACTTAGAAGTTTTCTTCAAATTACCTATTTTAATTTATTTCACATACATAGCCGTGTGTCTGTCGATTCGGATTTATCGTTATAAATGTCTGTGTGAGGCTGTGGGAAACAGTCTTTTAGCCGGAATTATGATAAACAAGACAGTTCAATGGTAACATAATGTGTTGCCAGCTAATACTCGTAAGTTTTAGTGTCCCATTCATTCTATTTGGTGAATAAATTGTCGGTCTTGTCTGATATAAAAAGGAATTTGCCATTTGGTTAGAATAGTAGAAAACCTTCAGAAAATCCCCTAGATAAATTTCGTGATATCAAAACCTCCAAAAAACCTCAAAGACCTGCAAAAACCCCTAGGATTTAGGGAAATCCTCTGAATTTGGCAACACTGGAACAAACGAGAATGTGATAGTGTTCTCTTTTCTCGCCCGAGAAACCCTTTGAAGCGGGCAAAAAAACCGACACCGATCGGAGAACAGGCGAGCCCGAGAACGAGAAGGCGAGAAACCCATCACATTCACGCTTCTCGGGTGTTCTCGGGGGTTCTCGGCGTGAGTCTGGAGCAGCGTTGCCGACTTCCACGGTCTGGATTACCCAAAAACCTATCTGAAAATCCCCAATTTTGGGGAAAACATAATTGATATCCCCACATTTTCCCCACAAGTTTTCAGCAAAGAAATTAAACTTAATATTACTTAACTTAAAATTAAAAATAAACACGAAATAAAACTTACTGTAACAAATATCAATCGAGAAATACGTCAGGTAAACAGGTGAATATTGGTTTTATAACATAATATACCTTGAAATAATCGTCGTTCTTATTAACTTTCTTTTTCTTACATTTTAACTACCACTTATCCATTGTATCTTTCTAATTATACCACGACGTTGCATCCTCGAGATTTATATATTAACCAGGTAGTCCACTTTCCAATGTACCGGGCACCAAGCACAATTTTAGAGCGAAGACATAAAGATAGGTAGGTAGTTTTAGTATTATTCACCCGCTTGCGCGATGTTACGCCGTTTGACTAATTCGCTTTCTTTGTGCGGGCATCACAGCATCGGAATATTAAAGATCAAAGTTTTATTATTTTATAACTTTAGTGTGTTGTTTAGTTGTTATAGATATCAATATGTGTAAATGAAAACGTAAGTATTCTAAGCAATATATTAAGGAAAAGATTCGTAAACTAGAGAAACGTTTGCGTCACCGCCGCCGCCGCTGCGAGCATTTTGATGGTGCTGGAAGTACCTATGTAAGTTTAAATTATAAGTGTTTATTGTTTATTATATTGTACTATTTTTTCGACACGTTCTCATCTTTGCATTTCGTTCGTTTAAAGCAAAACTTTATTTCGTGTTTGTTCGAATCAGTAGATTATATTTAGCTCACTAATTAATTTCATTTTGAAATTTATTGAGCAACAAAAAGAGCCTTGCTATTTGCGCATTGCCTAACGTTACTGTTTAATTAGAAAATATTCTGTATACAGTGTTAAATAAAATGGTATCCGCAGAATACCAGCTTCAAAGCACTCTGTGCCTCTGCATGCGGGGCCTATTTGGCCAAAAATCTATCTGAATATATATTTATATTTTTTTGTTACATTGTGTGTTGTATTTTTTGTACTAAATAAACGTCTATTCAAGCAATAATTCATAATTACTAAAGAACCATGAATCGGAACTTTGAAACACGCCTTGTACACGTGTTTAAGTGTTATTATTTCTTTATATTTATAGAACAGTGTGCCTTGGAACTATGATGCGATTATAGTCACGCACAGTACTACGATGCAATTGTAGTCATGTTTTTTGGTCAGATTTATTGGTACCGTGACGCGATCACGGTCAAGATCACAACACTTCGTGTCATGATGCGATAATGACCTAGCTTATTTTTTCAACAGAATGTTATTATTTCTTTATATTTTATAGAACTGTGTGCCTTGGAACTATGACGCGATTATAGTCACGCACAGTACTAGGACGCGATTGTAGTCATGTTTTTTGGTCATATTTATTAGTACCGTGACGCGATTACGGTCTCGACCACAGCACTTCCTGTCATGGTGTGAGCATGACCTAGCTTATTTATTCAACAGAATGTTATTATTTCTTTATATTTTATAGAACTGTGTGCCTTGCAACTATGATGCGATTATAGACACACACAGTACTACAATGCGATTGTAGTCATGGTTTTTGGTCATATTTATTAGTACCGTGACGCGATTACGGTCTCGATCACAGCACTTCCTGTCATGATGCGATCATGACCTAGCTTATTTTTTGAAAGAATGTTATTATTTCTTTATATTTTATAGAACAGTGTGCCTTGGAACTATGACGCGATTATAGTCACGCACAGTACTACGACGCGATTGTAGTCATGTTTTTTGGTCATATTTATTAGTACCGTGACGCGATTACGGTCTCGACCACAGCACTTCCTGTCATGGTGTGAGCATGACCTAGCTTATTTATTCAACGGAATGTTATTATTTCTTTATTTTTTAATAGAACAGTGTACCTTTGTACTATGATGCGATCATAGTCGCGCACAGTACTACCACAATATAGAGAATGGTACTCGATGCGATTGTAGTCATGTTTTTTGGTCATATATATTAGTACACAGGCTGAGGATAGCCTCGCAGAATATGACTCGCCTCGCAGAATATTACTAATGTTACTCGCCGACAAACTACTTCGTAGTTTTGTGTTTATGTTTATAATAGTACATTTTGTTAAATAAAATAAAAATCTATGGAGAGGATGAATTGGCTTCAGTGTGTTATCATACATCCCATATGTTCAGTCAGTGGTTCATGTGACTGAAACTTGTAATGAGTGACAACCTAGTAATGTACAGGTGATGACATCAGAAGCATCAGCCAAGTGTCCCATACCATCCACTAGCTCTCAGGTACGTGTAAATGATGTTAACCCTCCAGCAACCAATTTATTTGAGAATATTTTAGAGGTCTTAGGGACCTCAAAAGGGAAACACGAGCTTTTCGGAACAAAAATCCAGGATGAAATCTCTGAACGTTGGGGTCATATATTGTGCGGAGGCTTAAATAAGGATTAAAAGAAAGAGTTAGAGGGCAACATCTTCATACCTGAAAACTTTCAATTAGTTAAAACACCCAAATCGAACCCTGAAATCACTGCTGTGTTACTCAAAGAAATCAGCTTATATTGGACCTTCATTATAAAAACACGCTTAATCGAAGGAAATTAATAATGTATTCATTAGATTATAAGTTTAAAAAGATATTGCACGTGTACGAAGTGATTCATTTCTCTTTGGCGGGAATCTCACTAATAAAATTAAAGCATCGAAGTTGGCAGAAATATCGACTCCAAATCAAGAAAGTTTCAGCGGCGAGTACTTCTTCTTCTAATAGGCCTTCAGTCAGTCAGCAGGGAAACTGCAAAGCTCCACCGCGTCAAATGCCACGCACGCAGAGACGTGGTTAGGCGAGGAGTCACTCGTACCATTAGTCTGCGAGGAAAGCACCTGTGGTAGATCGATATCAGACAACGAAGTCTCGACCAAAGGCGCCAATCAAAACATAATAGAAAAATATATATATATATATATATATATATATATATATATATATATATATATATATTATTTTGGTACTTAACTAAATGAAAATATTTTATTCACACCTGAAAAAAAAAATACAATCGATCCAGTTCTCTTATGAGTTGTAACGGGTAAAACGGATTACAAATTTCTTTTTAAGAAACCGAATCTCAAAGATTCTCTCCTATAAGTTCACGTTTTTCACAGTCAAATATTGTGACATTACGTTATGAAATTAAGAAGTTATACTAAATGAGAGCAGTAAGATGATGCAATGATGAATTAGATCAATTTATATTTAAACTAACTAACATAATATTTCCCACCTGTAATGCTCTTTTCATGCTAATTGTCAAAATTTGGGAAAAGAAAACAAATTTAATCCTTGACCTATTGAAATAATAAGCTTTATATGTTTACATACAGTTTCCTTATGCATAAGCATAAGAGAACAATACAATCATAAGCCAGCGATCATAATAATAGCCAGATAGCCATATCCTTAGAGTTGTAAGTTAAATTAAAGAGAATCAGGTACCTATATTATAATAGATACAGAAATCTATACAATCAAAGGGCAGAATGGTTCGGGATTTTTTATCAATCTCGGTATCAAACTAATATAGCTAAAAATTGGGTACAAATCTGGGTAATGGAATACACCAAATGAAAATGTTTTGTTTCTTTTTTTAAGATTAGCCTTCCCCGTAACGGTGGTTAGTGGATCGTACCTTCGACTTTAAGTTCTTGCGATCACGGGTCCATGATACTGTACTCCAATTCCTTAGATTTTATATGTTTTAGATAAGTAATTCCACAGAATTCTTCCTTGTTATACTAGTTGTTTCTTAGTTCCTCCACTGAAAAACCAGACAGCCAAGCCTTAAGGGAACTGCCCTGGAGATTCATAGTACAGTGTTGGGTTAAATATATGTAACATGTGATGTCTATGATCATATGGCCCGGGGCTCTCACACTGGGTTTTACAAACATATTTTTTAATAAATTGTTATATTTTGTTATTTGTTGGATTATAAAAATAACATATGGGGGAGAGAGCACCTATTTTGTGTACAACTACTACCATTAATTCAAAGAAAATAGCCTTTGTGAGTTATTTGCCAAGGAGTAATCTGAAACTTTCTATGGTGAAAATCTAGAATATTTATAACATGAAATCTGTAAATATTGTTCATTAATCCACCAAGATGCCGCTTACTATCAGGTTTTTTTATGAAATAGGGGATGTAAAAGACGGATTTTGGGAATATAATCTGTTTGAAAAAAAAAAATCCTACCTACAAAAAAACTTAATAAAATCTGTTCTAAATCAAAAAGAAAATTCAAGTAATTAAGATATACCTAAGGTACCTTGGTAATTAGCGTAAGTACTTAAATTATTATAACAAATTGATGAATCATTCGGAGAATCCTTATTATTTTTAGCTAAATATGTATTGCGTGTCCTGAGCCTTGATCTTGAACTGGAAACAAAACCTCGAAGGTCGCGTGCACTTGATATATTCCAACGAAACTATTTCGTAATTTTGCTTGAATAAAATGAAAAGCAGAAGAAATGATATACTTCGATTATAACTAGGGATTGATTTTTCTAAGGTCAAGGTATTGGTAAAGGAATCACACCCATAATACCCCAACCAGTTACACCGCCTATGAAACTCTTGTTATGAACTATCAATTTAGATGTCTATTTTTAGCCACTACGCATTAATCGTCGAAACATTATCTTAGATTTAAATTTGAGCAAATAACTTAAGAATTTCAATGTCTTCCCTTTGCACTTGCTTCAGCTTCATACATTTTCAGAAACCCATATTATCTTATCTTAGAAGTCTAGTTTACTATTATAAATTATTTAGGTGATTTTCTGTGCCTTGGAAATTCTTATCAAGATTCTATCAAGAGTCTATCATGCGTAATAAAACTCTTATTCACTGTAAAAAAAAGTTAACATATACCAAATTAACGACAAACTTTCTTTTTTCTCTCTCTTCTAATCAAAAATTTCTCAAAATACTCTAAACATCCTACCTGGTTAATATATAAATCTCGAGGATGCAACGTCGTGGTATAATTAATGGTTAAACAAACTTACCTTTGTGATGTTTGACCATAATTATACGAGACGTTGCATCCGAAGAGATTTATACTCCCTCCCTACCCATTATTTGCTGTGTTGCAAATAAATACCCAATGTTTTTGAGAAATTTTGCTCTAAAGGAATGAGTCAAACGGCGTAACATCGCGCAAGCGGGTGAATAATACTAAAACTACCTACCTATCTTTTTTATTTTTATGTCTTCGCTCTAAAATTGTGCTTGGTGCCCGGTACATTGGAAAGTGGACTACCTGGTTAATATATAAATCTCTTCGGATGCAACGTCTCGTATAATTATGGTCAAACATCACAAAGGTAAGTTTGTTTAACCATTAATTATATTACATAAACAACAAGTGTGAGCAATACACAACAAGCAGTATGTGTGAACTCGAACACCAAATAACGCTCAAAAGTTCTCTGCCATACGCATACGTACTCTATCTATAGGTATAATTCGTTACAAAGCTATAGTAAACAACAGGGACTTCCCCGATAAACAATAAAGGTTGGTGGACATAAATGCTGCTATAAAATAAACTCCAAAACCTTCCAACCGGATAAGTTGAGTTAAACTTGAGTTAAAGTATAAATGTCTAAATTCCCCGCATTTTCCCCAAATAAACGCTCTCCCCACAAATTACCCAATTAGACTGAAAATCCCCACAGTTTGGGGAATTCCCCACAGATTGGCAACGCTGGTCTGGAGGCGCCTTGACAAAACCTCCTTGGTCGGGCTTCGTCAATCGAACTGTATTTTATTGGAATTCGAGTTACATTAAAGTACTGGTTTTGTATGGCGTACCTGTATTATAATGTAATTTGTAAAAGGCCAAGGGCTTTAAGTTATGCCTTTAAAATATTAGTGTTGAGTTCTTAATATTAGAATTAGAACATGAGTGTAGATAAACGCTTATAGCTCTCTGTGGATATTTCCTCAGTTCGAAATTATTCTTGTATACGTACGTATGTACTACTTAGTTAGAACAAGTACATATGTAAAGTAATCCAACATTTTTTCGATTTGGGTGATTCCCTAAATTGAACTTTTAACATTTTGCGCAATAACTTCTATTGAAAAATTGCTCTGCTAATTTTTATTTTTTAATATGGTCTTATTTCCCTAAATAAATAGGTTTGTTAAGGGGATTACCTCGCATAAACTTAAAAAATACTGCATGTTTGAAGAAGATTGTAGAAGAACACTATTGAGCAAGAGTTATAAAAAAATATATGTTATACGCAAGGTCAAGAAGTATAGATCGTATTGATTAAAATTTTAGTTACTTATACCCAGTTGTTTTAAAAAAATTTTGAAAAGTCGCCAATTTTAAACTTATTTACAAATTCTCTCAGTAACGGCTTATTATTAATGCATGAATTTTGCATCAATAAAAAGGTAACGATGTCTTTTATAAATCGTATTGATCAGATTTTAAATAACTTCAAAGTTCTTTTAAATAATAAAGAAAAACCTAAAACACTATAAGAACCCCGCGCCAGGCACCTCCGCAACGCCCGGACAGCAATACTTGATACGAGAATCTAGTTTTTACCGTGAGAAAAGTATTATATATTATACCTTATATAATTAGCTATCTATTAGTGAAAATCCCGTCAAAATTGGTCCAGCCGTTACGGAGATTAGCGGGAACATACAGACAGACAGACAGACAACGGGAACATACGACGGCCAGACCGATTTTGACGGGACTTTCATCAATAGCTAATTATATAAGATAACACATAGTCTACTTTTCCCACAGTAAAAATTCCCACGGGAAAATGGGAAACTAGGATTTGACTGAAAATTGGTGGGGAGGTAGCTTAGAACCAGGAGACGGACATAGGATACTTTTTTTCCCACGGGAAAAATAGACGGGAAAACTAGAATAAAACAAAAGAAACTATCGTATAGCGAAACGAAGGTCGCGGGCATAGCTCGTCGTACATAAAGTCGAGGCGGCATGGTTACCGCAGCGGTCGAGTGATCGCCTACTGCGCAACGAGTCGCGGGTTCGATTCCCGTACGGAACATAGATTTTGTACGACCTACAAAATTTTGTTCCGGTCTGGGCGTATGTATGTGCATGTGAGATTCAATGTTTGTAGCTGCAGCCACGACACAGGAAAACATCCAACTGTGAGATTCTTGTGAGAACAAACGTTCTTTGAAGAAAAAAGAGTGTAAATAAATATATGTAATCTGTATAGTGCCCAAACTTCTATGAAACGGCTATTTAAAAATGAAGCCACTATAATTATTTAAAAATTATTGAATTGATATTACACTTGACTGTGCTAATAAATGTGCTTATAAAGTTTTCTGTTTTTAGGCAATCAAAAAATCTACAAAACTCCCAAACAGTACTTATGGAACTGCCTACGACGAAAGTAAAAGGAATTTCGCCAGAATCAAACGAACTACGTTCTGTCGCTATTGACGAGGGACCAGTACAAAATATGAGGGTATGTTTTAGCGTCATCATACTCTGTGATTTGTCAGAATATAGATTTTTATTTATATTTGTGTTATAATCTAACTACAAATTTAAAATTAAGATATATATTTAACTGCCTAGTAATCATGAACATGCTATTTTTTTAGTTTCAACAAAATGAAGATTCTTTGCCTGGCCTTATTATCGAAAAAGAAGTACAATCACAAACATAAGTCCTAAACATATCTGGAAGAAGAGTTGTCTTTTCACATATCGATCTTGTACATATGCACAAATTCTTGTAACACTTATTAATTCACGAATGTTTGTAAAGCACTAACTGATTATTTGAACTTCTCTTTGTATAACGCTATTATTCACAAGCGATAAATATTTGTAATAGTTATTAGTCCTTTATTGTGTTTTTCTATATTTTCTTATTATAATTGTTAGCGTCCAACATTTCATCTCAATATTGTAGCTCAATGCCTACGTGACTGACAAATGTCATATAATTAATTATTTTTCAAAAATATTTCGTTTGACAATTATGTAGTTGTCTATTGTTATGGCCAGTATAAAAGCGGACCAGGGTCATTAGGAAGCCAGTCTACTACCAGCTCTGGTATTGAACGCAAACGGCTAAGGAGTAACTAAGCTCCTTACACCGGCTTGGAACCTAATCACCACCGCCAGGCCTTCGTGATCATATCACTTCATGCCGGTTCCTTCACGCGTCTCCACCGCGCCTGCTACGTGTGCCTGCTGCCCACCTGACCACTCCGTCGCGCCTTCTACGGGTCCCTGCTGCCGTCTGCCTACGGAGCATCGTTGGGGCGCTCCTATGCTGCCTACCTATCCTCTGAGCTACCTATCCGGAGAGCTGTGCTGCCGTGCCTGTTCCTGCTCCGGCTATCCGGCTGAGCTGCTACTCGCCCCCGCGTCCTACCCTGGCCAGGCTAGATTTTTATATAAATATTGTTGTACATAGCTAGATCTTAGTTAAGTTAGATAATTAAGTTCGGTCGTGCCCTCCTTATCACCCTACCTTTGCATTTATTTTTTAATTATACGGTATTAACTTTTAACCTTGTTTTTCTTTTAGCTTCCTCCCTTTTTTTTGCACGAAGCCTTCCGCTTCGCGACAAGGTAATAAAGTAAATAGGGCTTACAAAAACTTTCTGAACAGCCAAATGTTGTCAAAAAAGGCACGACTGGCTGTTCATAGATGCGTTTTGGTCCCTACGCTTATGTATGGTAGTGAATGTTGGGTGTGGCAAAAGAAGGATGAAAGTAGGATTAATGCAGTGGAAATGAGAGCTTTGAGAGGAATGGCTGGAGTGACTCTGATAGATAAGTTTCGTAATAGTGTGATAAGGGAAATGTGTGGGATGAAAGAAGACATAGTGACAAAAATTGAAAAAGGAATGCTAATATGGTTTGGCTATATAGAAAGGATGAATGGAAGACGACTTACGAAAAAAATATACGAGGCAAATGCAAGTGGACAAGTCGGTAAGGAACGACCGAGACGAACTTACCTGTACCAAATAGGAGACATCTTGGACCTGCACCAAAAGGTCAGGTCAAGAGTACCCGTAACCGACGAGCGTGTACGAAAGCATTTATGAAAGTGGAGGACGCTAGAAACGTATGCTTAGACCTACGAGCACTTAACCCAATAGAGATGTAATTCATGCGAATTCAAAAGAAAACAAGAGTGTCAACTAGCTGCGGTGCGCGGGAGGTTGTGATCGCTCCGAGCACCTCCGAGGTATTCCGATAGATTCCGATGCATTGCGAGCCCGATCGCTAAGGCGAGGTGTTAAGGACTATTATGCGTGCGTCGCGAGCGGTCGCGAGATTCTTTACGACGATGAGAGATGGACACACATTTACAATTAAATAAATATTTAAAAATATCCCCTATACCCTGGTTACCATCTAGCACTAAAGTACTAAGTATCAAGACGAATCAAACGAGTCCATACTCGATGTGGCTATGTCGATTAATTAATGAGTTCCTATGGCCATATTCCAGTTCCATCATTAGACCCTGGTTAACCTCTACTCGTCAAGACGAATCAAACGAGCCGAGGCTCGATGGGGTTGCGTCGTTGCTTTACTGAGTTTCTATGGCCACATTCCAACTCCATCATCAGACCCTGGTTACCATGTAGCACCAAAGTACTCGTCAAGACGAATCAAACGAGCCCAAACTCGATTAGGATGTGTCATTTCATTGCGAAGTTTCTATGGCCACCTTCCAGCTCCATCATCAGATCAGCACCAATGTCATCATAATATTGTATTGTCACGCGATTTACACTTGTATGCTAAATTTTAGATCAATCGGTAACCGGGAAGTGGGTCAAATTTAATTTGCAAGATTTGATGACAAACATCGACATAGGTGAAAGTAAATAAAAGTTTTTAAAAAAATAAAAAAAAAACCACATCATTTTGATGTGTTTTTTTTTATTTTGTTGCCGTTGCGTAGTTTTAAAGATCTTAACATACATAGGGACAGACAGCGGAAAGCGACTTTATTTTATACTACATATGTAGTGATGAGAAAATATATGTCGCTCAGAGAGCGATTAAAGTAGGCAAAATAACACTGACTGGGCGGCGTGTCTGTAGTCTTATTTTATCTTGAGCTTGATACTTTGTAGTGCAGTTGTCTAGAAAGAGATGGCGTTAACGTGGGAATACTTTTACCAGCGGGCAAATGCTGAAGGTCATTGGGCGACGTAATACCCTTAAGTAATCCAATTAATTTTCCTTTTTAAACATATTTTTTTGATTTTTGCTTAATAACGTGATGTGAAAAATTACTCCGTCCATTTTTATAACTTTATACCATATATGATTTAATACTAAAACAGAATTATCAATAATCCAACAAATTTTCGAACGTTCATATATTTTTTATGATGTATGCCGATTTATATTTGTGCGTAGGTACCCTATGCATCACGCAATTTGTGCGTAGTTGATCTTCACGTGACCGCTCGGAGCTACTTTTACTTCGTTTTGCACCACATTATAAGAATTAATAATAATACCTACAAAACTAACTCTAATACGAGTAAAAAAACATTGTAAAAACAAAATTTTATTTTAATGCTCTTATAAGGGGAAATTAAACTTGAAATTAAATTAAGCCCATCAATTTGTTACATGCCGCAATTTTTGCAAGAGTTCCGTACCTCGAAAGAAAAAAACGGAACCCATATAGGATCACTTTGTTGTCCGTTTTTCTCTTCTTCTCGGTCCTTTTTCTCGGGAACGCGTAAAGATATCAAACAGAAAGAACAATGGCCACTTTCCATACATTGGAAAACCTGAAAATGAAGTATCATGTCTAAAGATAAATTGTATGAAAACAAGTACCTCTATGGTAAAGAAATTATGTTGTAAAGACAGTTTTCTTAATAGAGGCCTAGGAATTTCGTAATACACGGAAATTCATTTTGAGGTTATAACTTGTATTTCGATTTATTTATTGATAAGTTGGAAGTATTTTTTGTGAACAAAATGAATTAATATTAGTTTTTTGTGTTAAACAATTTCATACAAAAACAGTCACACATAAAATACTACTAGTATCTCTATATAGTTTGTGACCACCCATTTTATTGTAACACAGATTAATTGATATATAATAAAAACAAAAATCCAATGGGTAGTAAATAAATGTTTTTTAATCATCATCATCTCTCAAAACAACTTCATCAAGTAATGCAGCTAGAGTACCTACTACAGACATTCTCTTCATATCAAGCCCACGCTAGGTAGGTAACACACCATAACATGGGCACAACAGCCTATGGATCGGCCATCGACGACCAACCAAAACATCAGTATTCCAATATAGATAATTATACTTTTCTGGACAGTGCCTTAAAAAGATAACGGGAGAGTAGGGTAGGATAAGTTCAGGGGAAAGTAGGGCCAAAACATGGGCCAAAACAGATATCACGGAAATAATCGCACAGTAAGTAGGATCACAAGTAGGTAGTATCACAACAAAACGCAAACACATGAAAAGAGCAGACGAGCCGTGCGTTCCGAATTGCGATAAAAGCGATAGTATCGCGAATCCGACCAAATTAAATAGTCACAAAATATAAGGGCTATTGAATCGGAAGGTTATGTTGTGACTTTGGTCGAATTCGCGATATTATCACTTTTATCGTTTTACGGAACGCAGGGAAGACAGCAATTTGACAGATCGGCTGACGCTGAATGTCACCGATAATACGTCAAAAACGTTCCGTTACTAGCATGTGAAATGTTGTTGTATGTACATAAAGAAAGAATAATTTTCAAAAAATATATCAATTTGTTGAATTTTAAGCTAAGAGCAAAAAAGGTTTTGATATAATGTATAATATCATTAAGCTTTGCTCAATATTTCAACTTGATCGATAACAACTTTATTTCAAATAAACGTGAACAGAACGTTTTTCAAAAAGTATGTCCACACCACAGACTAAATAGCGATCTAAGGAGAGAAAAATCAATATCCGCATGCGTTCAGGAGTTTTAAAACTCTTATTATCTTACCTTTTTTCTTAAGAGGATTGTGAAGTAATCGTGCGCGGCGCGAGTAGGTATTTTCTAAAATGCTATCTGTTTCACACCGCTCCGTCTCCAGTCTGCCGATTACACCACAAATACAACATGCGCAAATTTTCACGCACACTACGACACAGCAGCGCGCGTCTCGGCCACGATACTCGGCGGCCGGCGCGAGAGCTCGAGACATTGATTTACTACCAACCGTAGATAACGCATGAACGTCCGAAAAGTAGGCTGGTGAAGAACTGCTCAATCGCGATTCGTGCAGTTCCTTTCCATAGTGAGTGATTTGCTGTCGGCACGTAAACATGCCGAAGTGCGCATTCAAAAGTTGTGGTAAAAATAGCCAGAAACGGCAGAAAAAAGACGGAATTTCATATTTTGCGTGAGTAGACTCATTACACATCTTATCATGTATTCAAATATTCGATTTATACGTAAAAACCAATCAAAAACAATTATTTTAATCATAAACATGTCGCTTCGCGTCAGTGTCTGTACATCGCAATCGTCTTGCTCGCACGCGCGTCGTATCACGATGTGTTATCTCATTCATGCGTTGGAGCGACAACTGTGGTTGCGCACGAAAAGAAATGGAGTCGTTTATTTTTTATTTGACCTATACGGTAACAATGTTTTGATGATACCTAAATGAAAACTATGACTGAGCTAATAGATATGTTGTAGGTTTCCCCGAAATGATATACATAGAGAGAAGTGGCGGAAAATAGTAGCAATTGAGAGAGGTGATGATTTTTTCAAACCAAATTAATCAAGTGTTATCTGTTCAGATCACTTTTTAGATACACTTTTATACTTTTCCAAATCAGCATTCATTTATTTACACGTACAGATGCTCACAACAAAGAACAGTTCAACCATGTTTACGATTTGACAAAAGCCATAATTGAAAAATATATAGATATCCGTTTGCATTACATTTGTAAAAAAGAAAACAGGCAGAAAAAAGATACACCAAAGAGGCAAATTTACAATAAATTGAACTTATTTCATGGCACATAATCACTATTTTTGATTTTAATTTCTTAATTACTAAACAGTAGTTATTGCTTTTTTTATTGTCAAAAAATTAAGAAACTGCTTAAATAATATTTTGTATATTAAAACACTACACTTTGAGTGTAACCCGATTTTAATTTAACTCCCCCTCTCCCAAATGCAACTTTTTTTACTACTTTGAATCATCACGTATATAATGATAATATCCCTTAATTAGTTGCAGAAGTACGCAAGAACTATTTCTCATATTTTACTTGAATCAAATTTTCATATAAATCTTTAATGAAATTAATTGCACTATTTCAATTTTTTTCATACACTTTTAAATTATGTTAATATGAGGTTATTCCATTCCTTCCTTGTTCTAATCTATTACCGTGCATCAGTCGATGCCGGGAAAGTCCCGTATCCTTAACGCGATAAGCAATTTTGAGCATTATGTTTGAAAGTATAAAGTTGATATTTCTTGTAGCAATTACTAAATCGTCAAGCTTACAATGTTTGATCTGTGGCTAGGTATGAAATGACGTAAGTTCAGACGGTTGTACTTAAAATAGTTGTCGTAATAATGTAGAATAAGGCTGAATTCGATAAAAACGGTACTTTCTTTATGGTAACTTAATTCGGGCGTGCATATTCAAGTATATATCAGCGACGTACAAATGTATAGTCGACTAGGTGACAGATTTCAAGCGCGTTTTTGTATGAACCGCTCTATCTACGGTTAGTAGTAAATCAATGGCTCGAGATTATTATTCTACCTATCGTTCGTAATGTTTTGCGTTGCTTATATTTCTGACACCCTTTCCGCTCGCAACTTCGCCATCGTTACTTTCGTTTTTCGTGTGGGAATTTTATATTTTCACATAGGAAAAATATTTTTATAGCCTATATTACTCAGTGATAATGTAGCATTCTATTAGCCAAAGAATTTTTAAAATCAGTCTGGTAGTTTTTGAGTTTATTCATTACAAACAAAAATACAAACGTACTTAATCTTCTTTCTTCATAATATTTTAGTAGATAAGTTTCGGAATACAGAAATTATTTACATTTCGTAAATTATTTCTGTTTTGAAATTTATTGTGAAGGCACTTACTTGGTACCTATCCCTATACCTTATAGGATTGAGGGTGAGGACTATTTGTTATGAAAGTATGTATCCTACATTTACCTGTCTAAGGAAAATGCCATTTTTTAAGATGAGTTTTATACTGAATTAAAATGATTTGCATTTCAGATGTGAATCTTTTCAGAAAAAAAAAACACTAAACATATATAAATACTTTTATACATACAAACTAAATAGGAACAGGGATACAAAAATAAAAATAATAATAAATAATAATTTTTTTTTATTGGGCTGGGCAGCTTTTGCAAAACTTGGCTTTGTTTTTAATATGAGTAGGTATTAGCATAAAACAGAAAGCGCGGATCTTCAACCAGTGTGTCCTACGTATGGAGCCGAGACATGAGTAACAACTAAGGCCATCGTCCTCAAACTAGAGGTGGCACAAAGAGCAATGGTAAGTGGTAGGAGTAACACTCCGGGACAGGAAAACGAATAGTTGGCTCCGAAAACGGAGTCAGGTCTCGGACATTACACATCGCGTAGCAAAGCTCAAGTGGCAATGGGCTGGACATAATAGCCAAAAAGCCGAACTCGTGGTGCAGAACTGTCTTATAGTGGAGGCCATGGAATCGTGAAAGACCCAACGGGAGACCACAGATGCGATAGAAGGACGACATCGTCAAGATGGTGGGCACGAACTGGATTAGAGTAGCTCAAAATAGAACGGAATGGAGAAAGTTGAAGGAGGCCTATACCGTCATGGTAGAAGAAAAGGCTTTGATGATGACAAATATTTTTTAATAATTATATGATTATATTTTGTTGGTGTTCACCTCAATTTCTTTAATAATAAGCCAAACGTAACATCATCTGCAAGTGACCTGCAACTAGCTCCATCTCCATCCATCTTTGAATTAGTCAGCAGCAAAACAGAAGCTACGTTTGGCTTATTATTAAAGCAATTAAGGTGAACACCAACAAAAATAATCATATAATTATTAAAAAAATATTATTCATCATCTAAGCCTTTTCTTCTACCATGGCGGTATAGGCCGCCTTAAGGAAAAGGTGTCTAGATGACATTAAAAAAGAAGACTGGACTGACATATCCACAATTAAAAAACGCAGCATAGGATCATTGACGTATATTAACTAGACAAGCTGTTGCGAACAAAAATTGTGCCACGACGCGAGGCAGCGCTGGGTGGGCGTGGACAGTAGCGTACTCGCTCGCTCGTATGATAGTAAAAGAGACAGCAAAACTAAGGTCAAGCGTTCAAAGTCAAGGCGGTCGAGCGTAGATCGCAGTTCGGAAACCATTTTCATTTGTTTTAATCAATATAATATATAATTAGTCAGTAATACAAACCTTAAATACAAAACCAATATTCATACGTTCTAACAACAGTGTTTTCAATTGTCACACTAAAGTTTTAAAACATATTTTACGCAAAATTTGCGATACAATCTTCACGGCAACTCGGCTACTTATCACGATCGCCCGCGATCGACTAACTCAACTGGTGCCGATCGGCTCCAGTTGACTGGCTGAATTTCTCTGTACCGGACAGCGCGTCTAGTTAATTAATATACGTCAATGCATAGGATCTTACATGTAAGCGTAAGGGCAAGGGCGTTTTATTGAGTAAATTACTTTTTTCAGAAACATTGTACAAAGTTATTCAGATTCATTCAGAAATACAGCAATAATACTGTATGAAAGCACCCCCTGTGTGGGGTAGATTCGTACGAATTTCAATTGAGAGTTAAGTCATAATTATGTAACAAATACAGGGTCCGGCAGAAGTCATGACTAGAGATGGTCGTTATTACGATAGCAGATAATATAATGCATTATATGATCGTAACGAATAACACATTATTGAGCAACGGATTATCCTGCTATCATTATAAACTGCTGTTGATGTTGTAGCGTTGTAGCGCAATGACTGACGTTCCACCCACCCCACCGCAAAGCAAAGAGCGAGAGCGCAATAGGTGTGTACGGGAGATAGCAATATAAACTGCACGAGTCACGAGTGTTATGTTTTTAATGAAAAACATTATAAAATTAAATCACTTTATTGGTTGACATAACAGAGAGAGCGATCACACTTTTTTATCTTCTTTTCATAGGTTCATGACAAAGGGATCGTAACCCATACAATCATAGTATATACAACATCTCCCTTCTTTACATAGTTAAACATTTTATTATCATTAATCATACAGTAACTTTATTCTTATAATTATATTTTAATGTTCCTAATATTAGTGTATTTTTAATCACTTATTAACACAATACAAATATATTTTATTCTAATTTTCATGACAAATGTATTTTTTATTAATAACTCAATAACACAATACAAGTATTTTTTATTTACAATAGTCTGTCAAATAGGTTGGCTTTTTAACCTCTCTCCCACATCTAGTAATATAATTCTTATTATCATTTGTCATTTTAACATTATCATTAGTATTTTTATAGTTAATACTATTATCAGACATTGGCAATTCGCTTTGAACATTATCCCTAACATTATCCTCAAAACTCTCCTCATTATCCAAATCTATCCTACTCTTATCATAATATTTGCCATTCATAATCAAATTTTTTCTATTTCTCTGTATAACATTTCCTTCCTCTGTTTTAATTATATATGATCTAGGAACCTGTCCACGTCCTACTACAATTCCACTCTTATGAGGACCAGAACAATTATCCTCTTTAATTTTAACAATTTTCTCATTCGGTATCTCCGGTAAGTATTTAGTTCTTTTATTAAAATAATTTGCCTGTTTTCTTTGTTTTATTTTTAATTCCTTTCTATATTTATTATGATTAATATTAATATGTTTTTTCAAACTAGGTAACATATTATTAACTGGTCTGTTAAATAATAATTCAGCTGGTGATTTGCCATTTTCAGAAATAGGTGTATTTCTTAATGTTAGTAATCCTAAGTATATATCTTTACTTTCTTCTGTCAGTTTCTTTAACATTCTTTTTACTGTTTGTATATGACGTTCAGCTAAACCATTGCTTTGATGGTGTTTAGGACTACTTATGCTATGTATGAAATACCACTGCTTTGCAAAAGATTTAAATTCATAGCTAGTAAATTGACTACCTGAATCAGAATGTAATACTTGTGGTATTCCATGTCGTGAAAACATTTCTTTTAAAAACGCTATTGTTTTTTGTGCAGATAAATCATGTAATTTTTTGATCTCAACATATTTACTATATGCATCAACTAATAATATATATGGTTCTCCTCTTAAAAAGAAAATATCTGTTGCTAAAATTTGCCAAGGTCTATCCGGTATCTCTCTATTAATGATAGGTTCATTACTATTAGTATTTTGATATTTTTTACATGTGTCACAGTTGGATATTAGATCTTCAATTTCCTTTGTCATACTTGGCCAGTAAAGAAATTCTCTAGCAAGAGATTTGCACTTTGATATACCTAAATGTGCATAATGTATTCTAGAAAGCATGTCAGATCTTAAAGATTTTGGTACTAAAATTTGTGTGCCTTTTAAAATTATTCCTTGATATTCACTTAATTCATGTTTAAATGAAAAATATGTTTTCGCTAAAGAATTTACCTCAAATTTATTGTTAGGCCATCCATTTTTTATATATAACAAAATTGACTGTAATTCGGAATCCTTTTTTGTTTCTTGCACTATTAAATTTAACTTTTGATCAGTGATTTTGAATTTTTTGAAAACCATAGCTACGTATGTTTCTATTTCTTCATCATAACTAGTAGAATTTTCTGTTAAATATGATCTACTTAAATGATCAGCTACCACCAATTCTCTACCAGGTTTATATACTACTTGGAAATCATAAGAATGTAAGGCTAATTTAATTCTTTGTAATCTAGGTGGGCATTTATTCATTGGTTTCATAAATATTGACACCAGTGGCTTATGATCTGATTCAACAATAAATTTTTGTGCATATAAATATTGGTAAAATTTTTTACAACCAAAGAGTATGGCAAGACTCTCTTTTTCAATTTGACTATACATTTGTTCAGTGCTTGTTAATGACCTTGACCCATATGCTACAGGTTTTCCTTCTTGTAATAGGACAGCACCTAAACCATTCTTTGAAGCATCTACACTTAAAATAATGGGTTTGTTTATATCAAAATATGTCAATATTGGTGGCTCGCTCAACATTGTTTTTAATTTATCATAAGTTGATTGATGTAATTTATTCCATAAAAATGAGACATCTTTTTTTAGTAATTCCCGTAATGGGGCTGTTATATCTGAATAATTAGGTATAAACCGAGACACATAATTAGTCATTCCTAAAAATCTCATTAATTCTTTTTTATTATTTGGCTCTTTTAACTTCTTAATTGTTTCAATTCTATCAGGATCTAACTCTATTCCTTTACCAGACATAATATGACCTAAATATTTTACTTTATTTACTTTAATTTGACACTTTTCCTTGTTAAGTTTTATATTGTATTCACGAGCTCTATCTAATACCTGTTTTAATATTTGATCGTGATTTTCCTCAGAATTACTGTACAATAAAATATCGTCTATGAATATAACGACACCATCTATATCAGAAAATATTTCTGTAAACAATTTATGGAAAACTTCTGCACTCGAGTTCAAACCATACGGTAAGCGATTGAACATATACCTTCCAAAAGGTGTATTGAAGGTAGTAAGCTCTCGAGACTCTGGTGCTAGTAAAACTTGCCAAAATCCTTTATGAGCATCAAGAGTGCTAAATATTTTAGAACCTTTTAATTTACTAGTTATCTCATCTAATGTTGGTAACATACAATGTTCTCTCAAAATTTGACAATTAAGATGTTGGGGGTCTAAACATGCCCTGATATCTCCATTTGGCTTTGCAACTGTTACTAATGAATTTACATATTCTGTTGGACCGTTCACTTTACTAATAATACCATTTTTAGTCATAGTCTCTAACTCATTTTTTAATTTAGGCATTAACTTAAACGGCACATGTCTACATGGCTCTATTTTACCAATAGCATCTGACTTCAATTTAATTTTATATTCATGCCCTTTTATCTTTCCTATACCACTAAATAAATCCTTATACTGCACAAATATATTATCACTGGTGCATGAAATATTAGAAATTCTTTGAATTAAATTAAATTTTATTATTGCTGGTAATCCTAGTACAGGCTGACATTTGTCTTTACATACTTCAAATTCAATTATTTCTGTGCTATTATTATTACTTAGCTGACATTTTTCTGATATTTTACCAATAGTTGCAATATTTGTACCATCATAATTACATAATTTTAACCTAGAAGGCATAAAATTTATTAAATTTAACACTTGACAATCAAATTTTGAAATGACATTGCACTGAGCACCGGTATCTAATTTCACATTTAACATTTTATTATTCTTTATAAATTTAATATTTTCAAACCACGAACAACTGCCATCCTGATGTACACTACTTATTTGTACTAAACCTAATGATACACTTTGCAAATCATTTGTCATTTCATCATCAGAACTATTATTTTGTATACAATTAATTGACGTTAGTTTACTTTTACATAATGAAGAATAGTGGCCATACCTTTTGCACTTCAGACACTTTTTGTTGTATGCCGGACACCTCATCTTTGCATGTTGGCCGCCACACCTTGAACATGTCTCTACTTCTCTTCTATTTGTGTATAATACTTGTGATGTACTGCTTTGTTGAAAATTTCCATTATAATTATTTTCACCTTGCCTTAAAGTCTTCGGTTGATAATTCTGTTCTTTTCTCTGATATTTGGATACACCATTATTATTATAATTTCTGTTTACATTTTTATAAAATTTTCTCACAACATTTACTTCCACCGACTCTCCAACTTTAAATTTATTTGAGTGTTCGTTAACCAATTCAGAGGATTTACATATATTGATACATTTTTCTAGCGTTAATTCACATTCTCTTAGTAATCTGTCTCTTAATTTATTATCTATTATTCCAGCTACAATTCTATCCCTGATCAATCTGTTTTTCAAATCTCCAAAGTTGCAATCCGATGCCAACTTTTTGAGTTCCACTATGTACATATCCAATTTTTCTCCAGTTTTCTGATTTCTGGTGAAAAAAATGTGTGAGTTAACACATTCATTTTTCAGTGGTATAAAATATTGGTCGAAGGAATTGATCACGTTTTCATATGTTCCGTCAGTTTCAAATGTATTGTAAATTTCAATGCATTGTTCTCCCATGCAATGGAGCAGAGTTGCTACTTGAGTTTCATCATTTTTAGTGTCTATACCCGACGCTTTTCTATAGAAAACGAACAATTGTTTCCATTTTGTATATCCTTCCGACGTTAATGTCGTCAAAGGTTTGGGAGGTTTTAATCCCATTACACCACAGTCTTCCATGGTTAATTTATTATCTTGATAAACTCACCCGCTAATCTTGATTATTTTATACACTTTTTGTACTATATTTCGCAGCGCCATGTTATGTTTTTAATGAAAAACATTATAAAATTAAATCACTTTATTGGTTGACATAACAGAGAGAGCGATCACACTTTTTTATCTTCTTTTCATAGGTTCATGACAAAGGGATCGTAACCCATACAATCATAGTATATACAACAACGAGTTCACGACACGATGATCGCAAACCACTAATTTTTGTGCTTTCTCACATTGACGTAAAGTTCACTTTAAAATGTTTGATGATCGCGACGATTTGAAAATTGAAATAACAGGTGAATAATAATTATTCGTTATACTGCTGTTTTGAATGAGATTGCTGTTTAAAATTTTATTGTTCGTTCAATTCTGTTCTGTTCAGTTCAGCAACATATCCAATTAGAGAAATTGTGATTATTTTTTGTTACGATTTAATTATTTCAGTGCGTAATTAAAAGTTAGCGTAAGTGTAAATAATAATTGTTTTATAGTTAGTTTTAAGTGTTTTTAAATATTAAAAATGCCGAGAATAAGAGCCCCGATCGCTCCTATTTGGAACTATTTCGATGTTGGTAACAGTATGAATACACTGTTGTTCATTGTACAAAACAGCAGTTTAAGAGGATAACGAACAGCAGTTTACAATAACAGCTATATGGAAATAACACAGCACTGTTATTCGTTATTTGGAAACAGTCGTTACTGTCATCTCTACATGACACGAAAGTAGAGGGCTTTTGTTTAGGCTGTGGTGGGAGTAGAGGAGTGGGATTGGGTGCGATGTGTAGCTTCGACGTTGCCATTTTCAGTATTCGACATGTCGTGGTCGGGTAAACAACGTGTGCTCGTTGTGAAGTGTTTTTTTCAAAATGGCGACTCGCCAAAAAACGCAGCGCGCTCTGCGCATAACGCTTGGCCTTGGTCGACACGATCCTGTTCCCAGCTGCAGAACAATTAAACGTTGGGTAGATAATTTTAATGAAACTGGATCTACTGAAGACAAAAAGAAAAGTGGCAGACCCCTTACAGCCAGAACACCTGAAAATGTTGAGGCTGTAAGGAACTCCTTTCTTAAGTCAACTCATCGTTCTGCCAATAAACATGCAAGCGCCCTTGGTTTATCAGACCGATCAGTGAGACGAATTTTGCATCTTGTGGTCTAGTGGTTGAGGCCACCGGGTATTGATCGAGAGGTCTGGGGTTCGATTCCCCACAGGGACAGAAGCTTTTCTGCTCGGTTTGGTTGGTGGTAGGGCTTCTCAGCCCACCTGGCTAGCTACCACCGTCTTACCTAAGTTTGTCGCTATAATAACATGTTAATAGCATTGCTGTGTTGCGATATAAGGCCAAGAGCTTCCCTGTCGTATGAAAAAAATACCTATTAGTAGGATTATATGTAATCAGCTGCTTTAAATTATATTGCTAAAATGAAAAAAAAAACGTCAAAACCGTACGAAGGGTCCCTTCTCCACATATATGCCTACCCTGCCTACCCTACATATATTATTTACTTTGTCGTTTGTATTTTTTATACACGTTTTTTAGCAGCTCCAACTTGGTTATACGAAAAATAGTTTGTGAGCAACTTAGAATACGATAACGACTATACAATGCATAACAATTACCTATCACAAGAAACAAAAAACGAATTTCTTTTGAGTTTGTGTCTTTGTGGCACATGTCTATTATAACAAACAACTACATACTTACAATTTATTTTCATATTTTGATTTTGGAAATTTACAGTTAGTAAACAGGCTACAGGCTGCTTACCCTTAAATAAGGTTTGTATTGAAATAACACCCTTAAAATAAAACACTAAAATCAATAAACGTATTCGAAAAGACATTTACTTTTTCATGTAGAAGGTATTTGTGTAGATTAATAGTTCTGACTTGAGAAATACCTTTCAGTATTAATCGATATATCGATATTACTTTCTTCTCCCTAGGCAACAATAACTACGATAACATTATGTCACATCACTACATTATGCCCCATTATACCCCTGCCCCCGACCCGTATCGTGCGATAGAGAGAGTTGCAAGAACTGGTCGAAATTGCCTACAATTCCTGTTTGAAATATTGTTTCGGGCGATAACTGTTTTACCCCCCTAAACCTTTACGAAATTAGACACTTTTGGTCTCATTCGATTCAGTATACCTTAAACTATGTTTGTACGTTTTGCTTTTTTTGTAATTCAGTAAAATTTAGTCAAAAAAATATAAAAATGCTCGAGGTAGTTTTTAAGTCTAAAATATAGATATTTAGATGCTAATAATTTATATTCTGAGCAATATTTCTTCAAAATCAAAACGTACAAACCTAGATCTTTTTTTTTTTTTTTATGGATGGCCCGGCAAATGACCTCCTCCCGCCTGATGTTAAGCGGTGAAAGAGGCCCAAATGAGTTGACAGATAGAGTAGGGACGACATCCACTTTCCTACCTGCCCGCCCCTTGCCGGCCCAAAAGATGCTTTTTCACGCCTCTTTTGAAGGAACCCATGTTGTAGGATGGAGGAAACACGTGCGCAGGTAGAGAATTCCAAGTGTGGGATGAACGACAGAAGAAGGAATCTTGGAATTTCTTGGTACGGTGTGAAAAGGAGGACACAGTGTACGGATGACTCCGAAGGCCCTTACGCGTGTTTCTGTTAAGGAATGGAGAGGGAGGGATAAGGTTAAAGAGCTCCTCAGAGCATTCCCCATGGAACATTCGGTAAAAGGCGCTAAGAGAGGCGATGTCACGACGAAGTTGTAGAGGCTCGAGGGTGTTAGTTGCCTCTACATCGCCAATTATGCGAATAGCGCGACGCTGCAATCTGTCCAGAGCATCGAGGAGGTACTGAGCGGAGCCGTCCCAAAGGTGCGAGCAATATTCCACGCAAGACCTAACCTGAGTTTTATACAACAAGCATAGTTGGTCCGGCGCAAAATACCTACGCACCTTGTTCAGGACACCGAGTTTCCGTGAGGCAGTAGTTATGACGGATTCGATGTAGTCTCTGGGGTTCAGATCGCAGCGAATGTTCATTCCGAGCAAGGTGATGTTGCTCTGTGTGTGAAGGGTTGTGCCCTGAAGAGAAGGAAGGGGGAGGAAAGGTGACCTTTTCGCCGAGAACACGCACACCTGTGTTTTCTTAGCATTGAACTCAACAAGATTGTTGGAGCCCCATTCGGAGACGAGGTCCAGCGTCCTGTTGAGCTCAATGATAAGATTCTGCCTTTCCCTACCAATATCACCACGAGCAGCCCCCGAGGCTCCGTGATATCCCCCATGCACTGTACTGTCGTCTGCATAGCAATGTATAGCTCCCAAGGAAAGCATATCATTGATATGCAGAAGAAACAATGTGGGGGATAGAACGGAGCCTTGCGGAACACCAGCGTTCACTGCCACGAACCGCGAAGCGCAGCCGTCAACGACAACGCGAATTCTACGCTCGTGGAGGAAGCTGGCAATCCACGTACAGAACTGCGCGGGTAATCCGTATGCCGGAAGCTTGGAAAGAAGAGCCTTGTGCCAGACTCTATCAAAAGCTTTGGCGATGTCGAGACTAATAGCCACCGATTCGCCGCGCTTATCGATAGATTCACCCCATTTGTGCAAAAGGAACGCTAGAAGGTCACCTGTTGACCGTTTAGGACGAAACCCATACTGTCGGTCATTAAGTAACGAGTGACCTTCCAGGTAACGGATCAGCTGTGTATTAAGGATCCTCTCCATGATTTTACACAAAATGGAAGTGACGGCTATAGGGCGATAGTTAGCCGGATCAGAACGATCTCCCTTTTTGGGAACCGGCTGGACATTGGCCTCTTTCCAAGATTCCAAGATTCAGCACACAACCAGCAGAGAACGACAGACGGTATAGACGCGTAAGGACCGGAGTCAACTCCGCTGCACACTTCTTAAGAACAATCGCAGGAATGCCGTCTGGTCCACTTGCTTTTCGAGTATCGATCGACTGGAGCTCCGCCCGCACATCACGCTGTCTGATACGGATATCGGGCATGGTGCTGCCACAATGGGACAGTTTCGGAGGTTGTGTACCACAGTCATCGACACGGGAATGAGCCGCAAAGAGTTTTGCCAGGAGGTCGGCTTTCTCCTGCGGCTGATGAGCAAGTGAGCCATCGGCAAGTCTCAGCGGTGGCAGCGAGGGTTGGCAGAAGTTTGATTGCACAGCTTTGGCCAGGCGCCAAAAAGAACGGCTACCCGTAGGGTGCGATAGCAGTTCCTGGCCCACTTGTGCAATGCGCTGAGCATCCGCTCTAATGTAAGCCCTCTTACATAACTTGGTGGCATTATTGTAGGCTGTTTTCAGTAGGCTTGTATTGGAATCCTTAGATGCTCGGCCTCTGATCCAAGCGCGGTAAGCCAGCTGTTTGTTTTCAACAGCAGAGGCGCACTCGCGATTGAACCAGAGGTTACGTCTGCCTCTACTGACGAGATTGGAATGCGGAATATAATATTCCATTCCTAGTATGATCTCGTCAGCAACAGAGGTAGCGCAGGAGTCCGGATCCATCCTATTGAAACAGCGCTGCCACCAAGGAACAGATGCGTAATAATCCCGCATACCGTCCCAATCTGCTGACGCATAGTGCCACAGACGGCGTGCTGCAACCACAGGCGACGGTCGTGACGCCTGAGGCACTGAGACGGATACCAGGCAGTGATCCGAAGATCCTAGTGGAGCTCGAACCACAACCTGATATCCGTCAGGGCGATTTGTCAACAGAAGGTCCAATAAAGAGGGCGCTTGACCGATAATATCTGGTACCCTGGTGTTCTGGGTGACCAATTGTGTCAGGTCGTGCGTGAGAGCGAATGCGTGGGCAGTCCTACCCGCATGGTCAGTTTTAGAGGAACTTAACCACAACTCGTGGTGAGCATTGAAGTCCCCTAAAAACACCAGCTCGGCGGAAGGAAATCGCTCCTGCGCGTCATCTGCCACCCGACTTAGATGTTCAAAAAGTCGAGTTGTCTCCAAGTCACCACGATGGGAACGGTAGACGCAGACGTAGACACGGCAATGAGTGCCAAAATCGACGTGTACCGCAAGGAAGGAAAAGGAAGGTTCCTCCAAACAGCGCAGGCGACGACAGCAAACGTCCGCCCGGACGAACAAGCAAACACCAGCCTTCGCCTTGAAGGACTCCTCAAGAGCGTAGCCGGGGTAATTAAGGTAGCTTGTATCGGCCGGGCAGATAATTTGCGTCTCCGTCAAAAACAGCATTGCTGGACGGGCTGTCTCGAGATGGTGGTGGACAGCTAAGAGGTTAGAGTGGAGCCCGCGGATGTTAGCGAGCCCCACCTCGAATAATGGTGTTTTGGTGGGATAATGCACCGCTGTACGACCAGTCTTAATATTTTGCGCTGCCATAATTATTGGAGTGAGAGGCGTGAAACTGAGGTGTCCTTGCTGCGCTTCGCATAGTTAATGTGTGTAGGCCTGTTTCGCCAGGGAACAGCCGACAGCTGATTTGCGCTGACCCTCCGCACGGAAGGGCCCCCGAACCCCCCCGGAAGTGGCCGCCGGGACCCACCGTCCGGTCACCAACCGGCACGACGGACCACCCCGAGATTATGCGTGGCATGGTGGGGCAGCCTCACGGACTGGTTAGGTCCGCTTGGGCCCCTGTACTATACCACGGGCGGCCAGCGGAACAGCCGTTTCTTCGGGTCTTCCTGGGCGGAGGGTCAACGCAGTCAACCTGGCACTGGGTCGACGGAAGCCCGCACAAACCATACGAATCGCAGCAACGACCCCTCAAGCTCTGGCTGTGCGCAGACTGATCCCGAAACGCGGACAAAAATGGCCACTTGACGGGTTTTACATCATGCGCACGGTGGTCGCTAGCCAGTCGGGTTTTTCAAGCCCTACCACCAGAAGTTGGTCACTCGATTAGCACCACCCGGGGATCACGTGTAGGGTCTCGAGGGTAAAACCTACGGACGTGAGCGACTCCAATCCCCAAATCTTCATTAAAATCCAATCTTCATTATATCTACAACATTTCCAAAAATTATGAAAATTGGACTATGTTTAGTGGGAGAAAAGCGTTATCGCTTTTTGTATGAAAATTTACAGCTTCACAATCCTCTTAAATATCTTCTTTCGTAGATGATTTAAAAGTATAGCTGTTAGCGGAATCGATACACTATAAAATCACTTTGATAT
The DNA here is from genome assembly GCA_963935595.1 of Schoenobius gigantellus. Taxonomy (NCBI): domain Eukaryota; kingdom Metazoa; phylum Arthropoda; class Insecta; order Lepidoptera; family Crambidae; genus Schoenobius; species Schoenobius gigantellus. The sequence goes on along the minus strand of OZ012553.1, from coordinate 20,357,685 downwards.
TAAAATAAGACATCACCAGTAGCTCTACCATGAGTTTGCATTCGTTTGGAGTCGATATCGACTGCGTAAATTTTTGTATGGACCTTTGTACAGCGCCCCTAGCGGTAACGCGGTGAACTAAAATCGGTACCATGAGTGCAATAGTTTACGATACGTCGCGAACCTATCGAAAACGCGCTCGCTATCGACAATCATTTTGTGCATATTGTATGGAAATCGGTACCATGAGTTCATGATTTGACAGCTACTCGATAGACGATAACGTACAAAACGATAACTCTGTAGTTACGTTCAGGGACCGGAAAACCCGTTCATTTGCTTAAGCTGTTCGAAAGGGTAACCCATTCGTATGGTAACCCAGTGGGCTCGGTAAGCCGTTCAACAGGTTTCCAAACAATAACGATAACCCGTAAAATAGGGGTTACCACCCACAACAATAATTTACCGCTTACCTAATCTTAAAGGTTTTTAGGGTTTATGCGTTTAACCGCTTACTGTTCGGGTTAGGGTAACCCTTTCCCTCACGCATATCGAGCGATTGAAATAGCACTGCGGGCGCAATAACGCCGGAGCAGGGACCGGACCTGGTTACCGTTATAGCCGGTAACCTTAGGGTTTTGATGGGGTATTTTATAATGCTGGGTTTTTAAACCCTTTGCCTTACGGTAAGCTTTCAAACGGCTTACCGGTTTACACATTAATCCCTTCGATTGAATTAATTCGGGTTACCGCTAACCGATATCAAAAACCCCCCAAATGGGTTACCGTTCTAAACGCTGATTAATTTGTAAAAAATATTTTAGACCTTAGGTATATCGCGTGTAGATTGCTTTTGCACCGCATATTTGCCGAAGGTCGCGACCGAACTCTGGCGTTATTGCGCCCGCAGTGCTATTTCAATCGCTCGGTATGCGTGAGGGAAACGGTTACCCTAACCCGAACAGTAAGCAGTTAAGCGCATAAACACTAACAACCTTTAAGATTTGGTAAGCGGTAAATTATTGTTGTGGGTGGTAACCCCTATTTTACGGGTTATCGTTATTGTTGGGAAACCTGTTGAACGGCTTACCGAGCCCACTGGGTTACCATACGAATGGGTTACCCTTTCGAACGGCTTAAGCAAATGAACGGGTTTTCCGGTCCCTGCGCCGGAGTTCCGTCGCGACTTTCGGCATATTATTATATGCGGTGCAAAAGCAACCTACACGCGATATACGTAGGGTCTAAAATAACTTGCACAAATTAATCAGCGCCTTGAACGGTAACCCATTTGGGTGTTTTTGATATCGGTAAGCGGTAACCCGAATTAATTCAATCGAAGGGATTAATGTGTAAACCGGTAAGCCGTTTGAAAGCTTACCGTAAGGCAAAGGGTTAGAAAACCCAGCGTTATAAAATACCCGATTTAAACCCTGAGGTTACCGGCTATAACGGTAACCGGGTCCGGTCCCTGGTTACGTTACTCACTTACATTTTCAAGCGTGAGACTCGATTCGATAGATAATCTAAGCAAGTTTGGAATAATATTATTGAGTTAAATTAGTTAATAAGTTGTGATTTTTTTTGCATGGAATATGCCAACCACGGCTGAGTTCAAGAATAATAACACATACATAATATATACGTCAATGACACGAAAACAATTAAAATACGGGAGCAGTCGTGAGAAAAAGTTCAAAAGAGTGATTACAACTATTTGTGCTAATTATAGTATTATAAATAAGCATTTCAGCATTGGTGTTTAAAAGCAAATACAGACTTGAAACTGAAAGCTATACAGAGTTTATGTAAGTAACCTCAAAATCAAATTATCATTTTTAAAAAGTTACTTACAATTTTGTTTTGATCTTAATAGCTTTATGATCATAGAGGTACATATCTTAAGTGTATAATACTGTTTTATGACAACTGAAGTGAATATATGGGTAATAATTCAGATTGTCTTCGTATGACCCCTTCAGTAGGTAAATGCAAAACTTGGATTTTTGGAAATAACAAAACAAAATGTCATCCTTATGTATGGCAGAATAACACATTCAATAAACTACAAGGCATCCCTAGAAGTTAAGGAATTGTTTGACAAGCTGATAACAAATTAAAAATAGTCTATATCAAAGTGTTAAAATACCTATTCTATAACATTTTATTTACAAAACATTTCTTACAGATTATCCATAAATGGGACTGTTGATGCCACATCCATACTTGCGTGCAACAAGTCCAATGAAGAAGCAAAGAATTAGCTGGATATAACAGCCAGTCAAATGGAAAAAGAATTGTGGTTAAAAATCATTGTTACTGTGTAGAGGTAAAACATTCTTACACCCTCAAATGTAAAGAATTGCATTTTATTTTCTATATTATAAACCTTAATAACTTTTTTAAATAACTTCTTAGAGTTGTTTCTCTAATAAAACGCTATTGGTAATAGGTATACCTAATTTTTTTACAAAGAATAAAACTGACATCAAAAACACCAAAAAATCATAAATAATATAAGAATACATACAATATCACATTTTTATATTGAAGTCGGTGCCAAGCAATATCACCTGAAAAGTTTGGCACCAACTTCAATATAAAAATGTGATAATTATTGTATGTATTTTTGTATTTAGGACTTTTGGTGTTTTGGAGCCTGTTTAATTTTTGTTGAAAAAAAATATATTTCAATATTTTTAGTAAAATTCCCAAACTCGTCACCTACCAGAAACCTTCCATCATCATCAGCTCAGTAACATGATATGATGACTATCAGATGCAAATAGGTACCTACTTACCTAAATATCGTCAGAAAAAAATGAAATATGTTGGATGTGCCTCTAATTTAAGTATTTCCTTCCATTATCCCAGGATCCTTCTATCGATAAAAAGAAAGAATTTTGAAAATCGGTCCACAATTGGCGGAGTAATCAGTGAACATAATATTTTTTTTAAATTATTCAGTCAACACATCTCCTTTTTTGAAGTCAGTTAAAACTTAAAAAGGTGCATATATTATTATAAGATTTTATTTTTTACAGCTACATTTATTTTGGATGAGTAGCGGAGGTTGATTTGATTGAGTGGCATTGATGATAATACAGAATGGTGCAGCCAAGACCCTCGGTTTTAGCATTTCATTTTTTGGACTGATTTATTTCCACAGCTGCAGTTGGATTTTACAGTGTCACAATAGTTTGGATTGCATTAAAAAGGAAACATTGGTTGATGATTTTTTTTATTGGTAGATTAATAAAAAGATGTTGTTAACACATTTTTTACACCAAAAATAAATAAATTACATGAGCCCACTCTTTAATTTATTTACCTAAGTAGGATTTCCTTGTTTTGACTTTTGACAAAGCAAAAAATATTAATTTTCAATAAAGTTCTAGGTCTATAGGTATTTCATACTGAATCTAATATAAAGAACAACAGAATTGTTGTATTTGTGCATATTTTACACAAGAATGTTGGCAAACAAGCAAATAGTCTACTACTTAGATGATCATAGTCACCTATAGTCTTCTAATGACCAAAGTGTACAAGGTGTAGGTTATTATCTTATGAATGTAATTACAGTACCCTGAAATTTCGTATCCTTCAATATAAAACAGAAAAGCATTGCTACTTTGCAATAACACAGAAGACCTAGTACCTCTGGTTATTTAACATAAACATTAAGGATTTGCATCAAAAACATTATCTTTCAATGGAGATTGTCCATTTTTTATGAGACTGGTCAGTCATGAACATTCCTATAAAACTATTTTTTTACTTTTACATCTTATGTAAAAGAAGTTATTACCTTACGTAAAAGAATATGGGCATGATTCAGTATCAAAGTGCTTAATAAATATAACTTCGCTGTTCAATGAATATAAACAATATGAAATAAAACAAACAATCTTCTGTATATTTGAATTTATTCTGATTCATATGTCAAATAGGTGGATGGTATAAAACAGGTTTGTTGGTGATATATATTGCCCAACCCAAAAACCATGTAAGAGTCATAATGTGAACACAATAATTCACTGTTTTTCAGTCAACAATGCATTTATAGTAATATTCTTTAATTGCTTCCCTACCATTGCTGTTATTATGATAAAATAATAATACAAAGAAAATGTATTTTTCAGACAACTTCCCACTGTATTTTACCCTTAGATCATTTAGCCTAATTTTACCTCATAATAATGTGCAGTTTGCTAAAGTATCCAGTGAGTTTGTAGCTGTGACTCTGCATACTTTCATACTGTCATTAAGATTTTGGCAGCAATATAATTTTACTGACTTGTAATCATACAAAATAAGTAAAATACCAATAGAATATATTTTAATAATATAATAGTGTCGATTAAACAAATTTCTTCATCTATTAAGTTTGCTAAAATATGATAATTATTGAATGATAATAAATAACAGTAGTACCGGTTCTTTCTTGTGCAGTAATTTTTATGGTTGGACATTTGACTCTAATTCCAGGTAAATTTTGGAACTTAAACTTCTGCAACAACAGACATATCATTAAACATCACATAAAGCCATAATAGATAATCATAATATTGTAAAATAAAAGTATTTTATATGAATATTGGCCGACGTCAGACGTCATCAGCTTTATTTTAAGTTTTATATAAATTGCTTCATCATAATTACTCATACTGTAAAGGAGTAACATTTTTAGTTTTATTCATTCACCCACTCACTTATGCAGTTGTATATCTCCTGTAATACTACATTTGGCAGGTATCAATTTTCAGCATATTTGTCAACTCTATTGAATTAAACAAATATTATACATATTTTCCTGTGGACCCTCGGGAACAATTGAGATAATGGTGATCTAAAGCCTGAAAGAAAAAATTAATTGGTTAAATTATTTAGCTATAATGGAAAATCCTTCAATTATAACGGATTGCACTATTTACATTTAAATTATCAATCCAATAGGTCTCTTTGTGTAGCCACGTCTTTAAATAGATGGGTACTAAAAAACAAACCCATAGAAGCATAGAAAATGATTATTTTAAATGGAAAATTGTTACAATGTTTACCACAACAATGTTAATACTTACAATTAAACTATAATTACTATATATTCCTATGAATTGCGCCATTAACTGGAACCATGGAGCGCTTGTCTATATCATTATTAAATCAATACATGGCCTACATTTAATAAAAACTTATTCTTTAACATAAAACTAAATAAGTTTTCGTGAATGTAATCAAACAATGATTAAAAATATAACCTATGAAATAATTTGAAGTTGATGTATAAGCCAACTAAATTAAATCTTTCATAACAATATGGTAAGAAACCGAATTGAGATACCTTTTTGCGAAGACGGATTATAGCGTATTACCAACATGACGACAACAAATAATTACCTGTAAGTAGTCTGTATCCTTTGTATCGTTTACTATACTATCGAGTTAACGTTACGAAGTCAGGTAAATGCAAAAGTAACTCATGGTACGGTCACTATCGAAAACGATATCGTCTGCGTTAACACGTTAGCGACTGTAGTTAACTACAGTGTGCAATCGATGGCAACTCATGGTAGAGGTACTGGTCCAAAGTGGCCAATGTTCTTTATACAAAACATTCGGTTCTACGGTCTCTTTCAGATGCGAAAAATCATAATTGTAAGTCAAGGAGGTCAAAAGATATGATCATTTATGTTGCATATTTTCGCAAATTTTGCGATTTTATAAGGGAATAAAAACTATAGGGTACTTCCCGTTGACCTAGAATACTGTTTCCAAGAAGCAAGGTCTTATATCACACGTTGAGGAAAAATAAATACTGAAAACCGTAAATATGTACATACTCATAGTTAGGAACGTATATAACTTAGATAAGTTTGTAAGGAACCTTCGCTTCGGTGCACGAGTCCAACCCGCACTTGGCAATTTATTTTATCTATATAATATTAGGAAGTACAGACACGGTACCGTGTCTGTATGTTATTTTCCGACATCCACGTGAACGAAGTCGCGGGCACAGCTATCATAGCATAAAAGCTTGTCGCGAGATTTACCTGTGTAGATAAACAGGGACACAATACCTATTCTAATAACTTGTTCTTGATAAGTATAGGTAATTCTTTTTTGTGAAATAATTAATGGTTAAACAAACTTACCTTTGTGATGTTTGACCATAATTATACAAGACGTTGCATCCGAAGAGATTTATATATTAATCAGGTAGTCCACTTTCCAATGTACCGGGCACCAAGCACAATTTTAGAGCGAAGACATAAAAATAAAAAGATAGGTAGGTAGTTTTAGTATTATTCACCCGCTTGCGTGATGTTACGTCGTTTGACTCATTCCTTTAGAGCAAAATTTCTCAAAAACATTGGGTATTTATTTGCAACACAGCAAATAATGGGTAGGGAGGGAGTATAAATCTCTTCGGATGCAACGTCTCGTATAATTATGGTCAAACATCACAAAGGTAAGTTTGTTTAACCATTAATTATACCACGACGTTGCATCCTCGAGATTTATATATTAATCAGGTAGGATGTTTAGAGTATTTTGAGAAATTTTTGATTAGAAGAGAGAGAAAAAAGAAAGTTTGTCGTTAATTCGGTATATGTTGACTTTTTTTAAATAATTTATAACAAATTCTAAATCAGTGAATAAGAGTTTTATTACGCATGATAGACACTTGATAGAATCTTGATAAGAATTTCCAAGGCACAGAAAATCACCTAAATAATTTATAATAGTAAACTAGACTTCAAAGATAAGATAATATGGGTTTCAAAAGCTTAGTGAAAATGTATGAAGCTGAAGCAAGTGCAAAGGGAAGACATTGAAATTCTTAAGTTATTTGCTCAAATTTAAATCTAAGATAATGTTTCGACGATTAATGCATAGTGGCTAAAAAATAGACATCTAAATTGATAGTTCATAACAAGAGTTTCATAGGTGGTGTAACTGGTTGGGGTATTATGGGTGTGATTCCTTTACCAATACCTTGACCTTAGAAAAATCAATCCCTAGTTATAATCGAAGTGTATAATTTCTCCTGCTTTTCATTTTATTCAAGAAAAATTACGAAATAGTTTCGTTGGAACATATCAAGTGCACGCGACCTTCGAGGTTCCGTTTCCAGCTGGAGATCAAGGCTCAGGACACGCAATACATATTTAGCTATAAATAATAAGGATTCTCCGAATGATTCATCAATTTGTCATAATAATTTAAGTACTTACGCTAATTACCAAGGTACCTTAGGTATATCTTAATTACTTGAATTTTCTTTTTGATTTAGAACAGATTTTATTAAGTTTTTTGGTAGGTAGGTTTTTTTTTTTTTCAAACACATTTTCCCAAAATCTGTCTTTTACATCCCCTATTTCATAAAAAAACCTGATAGTAAGCGGCATCTTGGTGGATTAATGAACAATATTTACAGATTTCATGTTATAAATATTCTAGATTTTCACCATAGAAAGTTTCAGATCACTCCTTGGCAAATAACTCACAAAGGCTATTTTCTTTGAATTAATGGTAGTAGTTGTACACAAAATAGGTGCTCTCTCCTCCATATGTTATTTTTATAATCCAACAAATAACAAAATATAACAATTTATTAAAAAATATGTTTGTAAAACCCAGTGTGAGAGCCCCGGGCCATATGATCATAGACATGTTACATATATTTAACCCAACACTGTACTATGAATCTCCAGGGCAGTTCCCTTAAGGCTTGGCTGTCTGGTTTTTCAGTGGAGGAACTAAGAAACAACTAGTATAACAAGGAAGAATTCTGTGGAATTACATATCTAAAACATATAAAATCTAAGGAATTGGAGTACAGTATCATTGACCCGTGATCGCAAGAACTTAAAGTCGAAGGTACGATCCACTAACCACCGTTACGGGGAAGGCTAATCTTAAAAAAAAGAAACAAAACATTTTCATTTGGTGTATTCCATTACCCAGATTTGTACCCAATTTTTAGAAACTAATATATAGTTTGATACCGGGATTGATAAAAAATCCCGAACCATTCTGTCCTTTGATTGTATAGATTTCTGTATCTATTATAATATAGGTACCTGATTCTCTTTAATTTAACTTACAACTCTAAGGATATGATTGTATCTGGCTATTATTATGATGGCTGGCTTATGATTGTATTGTTCTCTTATGCTTATGCATTAGGAAACTGTATGTAAACATATAAAGCTTATTATTTCAGTAAGTCAAGGATTAAATTTGTTTTCTTTTCTGAAATTTTGACAATTAGCAAGAAAAGAGCATTACAGGTGGGAAATATTATGTTAGTTAGTTTATATATAAATTGATCTAATTCATCATTGCATCATCTTACTGCTCTCATTTAGTATAACTTCTTAATTTCATAACGTAATGTCACAATATTTGACTGTGAAAAACGTGAACTTATAGGTAAACATCTTTGAGATTCGGTTTCTTAAAAAGAAATTTGTAATCCGTTTTAGCCGTTACAACTCAAAAGAGAACTGGATCGATTGTATTTTTTTTTTCAGGTGTGAATAAAATATTTTCATTTAAGTACCAAAATAATATTTTTTTTTTTATTATGTTTTGATCGGCGCCTTTGGTCGAGACTTCGTTGTCTGATATCGATCTACTACAGGTGCTTTCCTCGCAGACTAATGGTACGAGTGACTCCACGCCTAACCACGTCTCCTCGTTCGTGGCATTTGACGCGGTGGAGCTTTGCAGTTTCCCTGCTGGCTGACTGAAGGCCTATTAGAAGAAGAAGTACTCGCCGCTGGAACTTTCTTGATTTGGAGTCGATATTTCTGCCAACTTCGATGCTTTAATTTTATTAGTGAGATTCCCGCCAAAGAGAAATGAATCACTTCGTACACGTGCAATATCTTTTTAAACTTATAATCTAATGAATACATTATTAATTTCCTTCGATTAAGCGTGTTTTTATAATGAAGGTTCAATATAAGCTGATTTCTTTGAGTAACACAGCAGTGATTTCAGGATTCGATTTGGGTGTTTTAACTAATTGAAAGTTTTCAGGTATGAAGATGTTGCCCTCTAACTCTTTCTTTTAATCCTTATTTAAGCCTCCGCACAATATATGACCCCAACGTTCAGAGATTTCATCCTGGATTTTTGTTCCGAAAAGCTCGTGTTTCCCTTTTGAGGTCCCTAAGACCTCTAAAATATTCTCAAATAAACTGGTTGCTGGAGGGTTAACATCATTTACATGTACCTGAGAGCTAGTGGGTGGTATGGGACACTTGGCTGATGCTTCTGATATCATCACCTGTACATTACTAGGTTTTTTTTTTTCTCTTTATTTAGAGGAGTTTATCCTACACAGGACATGTCACCCCCATGAAGATATCATAAAAAATCATCTACGCTTAATTGCACATAGCACAACACTGTATAGCATCTTGGCTGCTCTAGAAGTGGGAGCAGCCAAGATGCTATTACACCAGCCAACATCAATGCTATTGGTTTTGCCACATTTCATCTTCAATTCTAACCTCTCCGCCTCGTTCCGCACACACTTCATCATAATATGGTAAACATCTTCTATTTTATCGCATTCGACACAATTAGGTGATTGTGTCTTTTTCATGAGGAAACCAAAGCTGTTAAGAGGAATGTGACCTGAACGCAGACGGAGAGCCGTTGTAATATCACGCCTGCTCAGATTTGCGCTCTCGAACCATGGATTGCTTACCAGAATTGGTTGGATTGTCTTGTACCAAATTCCTTTAGTGAGGGATCTCTCATCAAAATATTCCTTCCAAGATTTTATACACATATTTTTAACGACAGAAAGAGTTTCGGTAAAATAGGGTAAGCAAAAAATCTCAATACCATCAGCAGCCGCTTCTTTAGCTAAAGGTGTTCCTCGAAAATTCGAGGTACAACGAGCCAAATGAAGTAAAGCACTTTTGGAGTCAGATAGGACAACGAACTCATTATGGTCAATAGAATGAATATAAGATAGGGCCTCTAGTATTGCTATTAACTCTATTCGCATAATGCAAATATTGGAGTCTATCTTAAACTTACAGTTCATACCAGTTTGAGGATCATAAAAAGAGGCTCCACATACACAATCATCCTTAGAACCGTCTGTAAATATTTTGTAAGACTTAGAATACTTATCACTAATTAACTTGTCACAAATTAATTTAACTTTATTTTTCTTATACAGTCTTTTAGGTTGATCTTGGATTCCTAAATCTAATTTTATAGTTTTTGATAGATCCACATTGCTGATCCACGTATCTAGTAATAAAACCTCTAGTTTTTAAAACTTTATTACGCAATACAAGCGTTACACGTGTACGAATATCGCTCTCGCGAAGTGAGCGTAGCTACGGGCGCGGGAGAATCGGGCGTAGACCAACTTCGAAGAGCTCTCGTCGCGAACTGGCGGCTCGAATAACCCAGTGTTGCCAGATTTTTTCCACCTTCCCCCCCAAATACATTTAAAAAACCCCTAGTTTCTCCAGTTTGGTTGATAATGACTATTTTGGCCATGTCATATACATAAGCTTTCTAATATTGACAATAAAAAACTTAGAAGTTTTCTTCAAATTACCTATTTTAATTTATTTCACATACATAGCCGTGTGTCTGTCGATTCGGATTTATCGTTATAAATGTCTGTGTGAGGCTGTGGGAAACAGTCTTTTAGCCGGAATTATGATAAACAAGACAGTTCAATGGTAACATAATGTGTTGCCAGCTAATACTCGTAAGTTTTAGTGTCCCATTCATTCTATTTGGTGAATAAATTGTCGGTCTTGTCTGATATAAAAAGGAATTTGCCATTTGGTTAGAATAGTAGAAAACCTTCAGAAAATCCCCTAGATAAATTTCGTGATATCAAAACCTCCAAAAAACCTCAAAGACCTGCAAAAACCCCTAGGATTTAGGGAAATCCTCTGAATTTGGCAACACTGGAATAACCGCCGCGCCGGCGTCGCGGTGGGAGGGGCCGCGCTTGCGAACTACCAACATAACGCTCGCGCGCCGGAGGTAGTATTCTAGCCGATTATTATTAATTCTCTTTCAGTCGGCCGTCCTGACGCCACTGTTCGTCCCGAACAGTCCCTCGTCCAGCTCAGCACCTGCAACTCAGAACTCACGGCAACTTCCGAATGTCACCTGCACCAACCTCTCTGGGCCTTCATTGTTAAACTTAAGTATCTAGCCTCTTAAGGACAGCTGCTCCACCTCTGAAGGTTCTTTTAATCCAGTGGTCCACCTCTCAAGGTCTGCACTGCTAAACTGAAGTAGTCAGCCTCTTAAGGACAGCTACTTCACTCCTGATGCTCTATTTCAGTCTAATGGTCCGCCTCTCAAGGCCTTCACTACCAAACTTAGGTAACTAACCTCTTAAGGCCTTTTACCAGTTCGACACCCCAGGGCCCTGGATTCCCGGTCCGCCTCTTAAAGCCTGCTAATTGCACGATATGGTCCGCCCACAACTGAAAATGGGGCCTTCATTCGGCAGTGCAAACCACTCCCATGGTGGCCACGAGTCAAGGTCCGTCCTTACGGACCTCCAAGTCACAGGTTATAATTATCGAAGTCGACAGTAAAAAGCGAAATTACTCGTGCCAACCAACTAACTCAGCAAAGGCTGTCTCAATCTCCGAAAAGATTGTGATGTTATGTAGCTCCTCTGAAGGATGCCCTTTCAGTACTGTATAATGATAGTCCAACTAATATTAGTACAAAATATATTTAGCAATTATTGCTTTGACCAATCAAAAATAAAAATAACTTATAAACAGGAGTCACAACATTCATAATAACAATCAACAGGTTACAATAAAATCAGTCTCTTAAGACTTAGGCACTAAGTTTACTTATGTGTAAGTAAGTAAACTTAGTACCGTAAATCAAATATCATACTTATAAACATAAAGATTAATCATAGAGGACTCCTAGATAATTATAATATGCAGAGCAAAGACCACTAGTTAATCTGAATCTTCATCAGTTTCGGAATTAATACAAAATGGTTTTAATTTATCTCGTGCCAAGATGCTCTCATACGGACGTCTACGTTTATCGGTACTCTTGACAACATAACGATCGTGAGGAAGGACTTTGACAATGGTAAACGGTCCATCGTACCGTGGCACTAGTTTACCACTACTCAATCCCTTCATAAAGACTTTGCGTTGAGCTAGAACCAACTGTCCGACTTTTAAAAGGGGGTTAGGAGCGCCTCTTTCGATCGAATACAGCTTTAGACTGCTTGGCAGCAACTTTCGTTCGGGTAGCAGCTGCCTCTCGAAGGTCATTAAATGAGCCTGGCCTCACAGGTAAAACGACATCTCCGGCCACTCGCGGCCGAAACCCATACAATAATTGTAACGGACACTGCCCTGTGGTATTATTGACGTTGGAGTTCAATCCTAACTGAACCTTAGGTAAGTACATCTCCCAATTATTCTGATCGTCACCCACATACGTCACGAGCGCATCAAGTATTGTACGATTGTAACGCTCGATTTGCCCATTGGCCCTTGGACTAGCCACGGCGTTCATTACATGTTTGATTTGGCGCTCTACACAATACCTCTTAAACTCACGGCAATCAAAAGCTTTGCCTCGGTCACTGACGATTCTGCAAGGTAGACCAAAGGTCTTGATAAACTGGTCCAGTGTTTTTAGCGTATTCGCACAACTTGTGTCGCGCACCGCCTCGATCCATATAAACTTAGTAAATGAATCCATTAAAGCAAATATATATAACTTCCCAGATGGACTTTTACAAAATGGACCAAGGTGATCCACGTGGATAGTGTGAAAAGGCACCGCAACCTTGTCTATTGGGTGTAATAACCCAACGGGACGACCCGTAGGCTTTTTAGCATACTGGCATGAAATACAACCACGGACGTAATTTTGTATAAATCGACGCATATTACTAAACCAATATTTGCCCTTGACGGCGTCGTAAGTCTTGTTGAAATTAACGTGACCATTATTGTCGTGGAATGATTGAACAAGCGACCAACGTGACTGTCTCGGCACAACAACTCTATTCTCTCCATTCACTTTCCTAAAGAGAATACCATTTTCCACGACGTAATCTGCCCTTCAAGTTTCCGTTAACCAATTCATCGTTTAACTGACTAATAATTGAACGCACCAAGTCATCATCCTGTTGTAGATTCTCCATAAGATCTTGTTTTACACAGCGCATTACTCTACCTACAGGGTTACGGCTCAGCGCATCAATGTGACTCATCGATGTTCCAGCACGATATTCGACGTCGAAATCAAATCCTTGAACCTCCAACCACCACCTAGCAATCCGTGGATTAAAGTCACGTTTAGCCCACGTCCAGCGAAGAGCATTGCAGTCCGTAACGATTACGAATTTAATACCACTTACGTACACTTTGAATTTCTGCAAGCTCATCACGACTGCCATAGTCTCAAGCTCAAAACTATGATATTTTTGTTCGGCAGGGGTGGTCTGTCTGCTGGCGTACGCAACTGGTTTCCAAGTGCCATTAGATTGCTTTTGCAGTAAAATTCCACCTAGGCCAGTTTTAGAGGCGTCCGTGTGAATTTGCGTGTCATATTCCGGGTTAAACAATGCTAGAACGGGGCGACAAACGAGAGCAGTCTTAAGCCGATCAAAAGCACGCTCTTGGTCCTCGCCCCAGGTCCAAGGTTGAGTCTTTTTGGTCAACATTGTTATAGGACGGGCGATTTCTGCAAAGCCGCGTACATATTTTCTAAAATAGCTTGCCAGCCCCATAACTGTCTGCACTGATGGACGTTCGTCGGTCTAGGAAGCTCGCGTACCGCATTGATTTTATGTTCTGCGGGCTTAACCTCACCATTACAGACTTCATGACCCAAGTACTCTATGCGTGGAACTAAAAAGGAACATTTGTCAATTCTGAGTTTCATATTGGCGTCCCGTATCTTTACTAGCACACATCTTAAGCGGTCTAATGCTTCGGAATGATTTTCCGCATACACGAGAATGTCATCGAGATATGCCGTCGCACATTCAAATTTTAGTGGACCTAGTATGTCATCTATCGCCCTTTGAAAGACAGAAGGTGCATTAATGAGTCCGAAGCTCATTCGCGTGTATTGATAGTGCCCATCGGGTGTAACAAACGCCGTATACTGCTTACTATCTTCTTCAAGCTGTATGCAAAAATATGCTGACAAAACATCCAGGCAAGAAACTACACGCTGCTTGGATAACCGATCAAACTGGTCTTTAGGTATCACGATCGAATCCATACCTAAATTAATAATTTTTAATACCGCTCGGCCATCAACTACTTCAGAAAAATGCTCAGGTATAGTAATTTCAGAACGAGGTTTATGTTATTCTGATGCCGGCACGTGTATGGGACCATCAAAATCTAAGCACGAAAGGATGATTTTGTTCACTCCAGGTAGTAGTCGTAATTCCTTAGCTGCATGCAACTTAATACGCTCGACGTTATCAACCACACTGGGTAAGTCAGTCAGATGATTTGCATTATATATTTTTAGAAAAGTTGGTGTTTTTATGACATAAACATTAGAATAGTCGGTAAAAGGCTGGCCTACTATTATACCTACGTCCTGGGCAGTATCGGGAACAATGTACGTCTTTAGATTTTCGCATGTCGCCTCATCAGCTGTGATGGTCACTAGCGTCTCGCCTAGTGGTGTTATCTGCGATCCTCCGAAACCCTTAATAACACTCGTATTTGATACAGCGTGGCTGACTAAACCCAATCGTATTGATTCCGATTCTGTGATTGTGATACATGAACTTCCAAAGTCAACAAATGCTTGAGACATAAGGTCATTGACCTTTACAGACATATATTTTGCATCTAAATCACATACATTCTTTAGTACGCGTACCGTTTGCGTGTTCGTCATATTGTTTGCGCTCGCGTTACGGCTTTTTAACTTTAAGCATTCGTCCTTAACATGTCCCATTTTACCACAATAAGAACACTTGCGCATTCTTAAATAACAGTTGTTTTCGTTGTGCCCCTTTTTACTACAAAACGAGCAAGTATGTACGGACGACTTTTCACTTTTATCACCAATTTTATACGTACAACGCGAGGCAGTATGACCGCGTCTCTTACAAGTGTGACATTTTATTTTCTGATAATTATTGTTAGTGTAACCACCACCGTGCCGTAAACCCACAGAGACCGCAGCGTTGTTGTTTAAAGACGAAAGATAATTTAATAACGAATTTGGATCACGGCATCCTGCAGATATTGCACCGATCTCTATGAGTTCACTACCGATGGTGCCGATTATGGCTTCCGCAATTAAAGGCGGTGAAATACCGCACGCATTACCTGAAGCTAATTTATCGTAATAAAATTGCAAATATGTAATCAACATCTGGTGATCTTATCACATTAACTAAATCCCGCATCATATTCAATTTACTTTTGTGGGACGGAAAAGCGGTAAGTAGCTTAGCTTTAAAATCGGGCCATGAAATATTAATGTCTTGTAGTTGGTCAAACCATCGTCGGGCATATCCTTTTAATTTAGATGTGCAATTAAAAAGTAACGTTTTTTCGTCCCACATGTACATACTAGATATCCCCTCTAAGCCTCATTTCCATAGTAATTAGGGACGTTTTCGGATCGAAATCTGGTATAGGGTCACTTCGGCCCACGTACCTCAAAGTGGAATAATTTTTATCTACATACGGTAAGTCCATAGGGGATGGAAATGGAACCCCCAGTAATGACGAACCAATACATGACGTCACTGCCGTCGCGCCGGCCGTGTCAGTCGCCGTGTTCAATGTAGGCGCCTGGTAGGGCGCACCACTCACGCGCAGCGCCGCCGGAGAATCGTGGGCAGGCAGCATGACCTGTAGACAAAGGAGCCGCGCAAGGTAACGCCGTGGTCACCATCGCTGCGCTTGGCGTATCGATCGCTGCGTTTCGGTAGACGTCTGATGCGATGTGCCGTTCTCACACAATGCCGTCGTGTTGGAGACAGCCGGGGTATCTACAGTCATTGATGCCATTGATGATGACGCCTGCATACGTCGTGGCACGACACGGGTGTCGCAAGGTAATGGCGGCGTCACCACGCCGTCATTTTTGTTCAGCGCCTTGTGCTGAATTATATTTTCTAGTTAGGCGACGCGTTTCATTAAACGTTGCGTCTCCATTTCGGCGAAAAGTTTACGCCGCAGTCTATCTTCCTTCTTTTCTTTTCGTTTCTTGTGTGAACCCATGTTCGTATACACAGGTAACAAACAACGAGAATTAAGTACTTATTTAAGCAACCAAAAATATCAACACACTGCACTTAGTGGGCTTCAGTTCAGTAATCCCACTTCTGAGATAATAAAACCTCTAGTTTTTAAAACTTTATTACGCAATACAAGCGTTACACGTGTACGAATATCGCTCTCGCGAAGTGAGCGTAGCTACGGGCGCGGGAGAAACGGGCGTAGACCAACTTCGAAGAGCTCTCGTCGCGAACTGGCGGCTCGAATAACCGCCGCGCCGGCGTCGCGGTGGGAGGGGCCGCGCTTGCGAACTACCAACATAACGCTCGCGCGCCGGAGGTAGTATTCTAGCCGATTATTATTAATTCTCTTTCACTAGGGAAAACATTTCCAGGTTTCAACTTTGAAATATAGGAATTCCAATTAAATTGTTGTGTATTCGGACAAGGATTGGGTGCTTTCTTCGGCTCCAATAAGGACCTTGACATAGGCCATTCAGAGTATGCAGCAATTTGATAATATTATTATTAACTAGAGACCTACACTTAAGCCAAAACTTTCCTGCGAGGTAGGTATTGTCTTCTTATTCCCAAAGGAGGGATATGAAGTTCACTCTCCATGACATGTATGGGTGTAGATTTTATGAACCCACCGATTAATCTTAAGCATATGTTTTGTATTTTATCTAATTTGTTTAAATTAGTTTGACAACTGTTATCATACAAAAAACTACCAAAATCCAATCTGCTGCGAATCAGTGACATGTATAAATTCCTTAAATGAGTAGGGTGTACTCCCCAACCTGGACCACGTAAAATTTTTAAAATATTAACAAACTTGATTACCTTGTCTTTTATTTCATTAATGTGTTTTGTCCATCGAAGTGAGCTATCCAACCATAGACCTAAATATTTGATATTGTCTGTTACTTCTAATAGCTTGTTACCTATTTTTAATTTTATTTCTTCTTTTCTAAAAGACCTTTTAAACAAACATACTTTCGTTTTACTGTCCGAGACTTCTAAACCGATTTGACTTAATAAAGAAATAAGTGAATCAAGAGCCAGTTGCAACTCTTTTGTACTATCTGTTAAATTATTACTAGATGAATATAGGACTATGTCGTCAGCATATTGAGAAATAAATACATTATTTATTTTAAGACATATTTCTCTGGTTACTATGTTGAAAAGCAATGGTGAGAGTGGGTCACCCTGTGCTAGCCCGAGATTTGTAGACCTCTGAATCCAAATGTTATCTATTAGAATTTTTAAATGTCTGAGCTTAAGGTAATTCCATAGGTAACTACATATTCTAAAACCTACACCAAGGTCATTTAGAAGGGAAACTAAAAATACTATATTTACGTTATTGTATGCATTATTTATATCGACAAAACACGCAACCGTAGATTTTTTCTCTGAGAATCCAATTAATGTTCGAGTCACCAAGGTAGTTAGATTGTCAAAGCAAGACTTAGTTTTCCTAAAACCAATAGTGTTATTAGAAAGTATTTTTTGTTTTTCGCAGTACCATTCCAATCTTTTGCATAATATGGTATGAAATACTTTACATAAACATGAAATCATTGCAATTGGCCGAAACGATGAACTACAGTTAGTGTTTCTACCTGGTTTTGGAATGGGAATAATAGCAATTTCGCGCCACTGTCTAGGTACATAGCTAGTCTTTTGAATTCTATTGTATAAGTCAACCAATACTTGTTTTGCATTTTCTGGAAGACGTTTAATCATAACATACGAAATTCCGTCACAACCTGGAGATGAATTTTTCACGGGAATGCAAACATCTAGCTCTGATAATGTTATGTCGGTTTCTAAAATAGAATTTATTTTTGAAAAATTTGGATTGTCTGGACAAGCATAGTCAGGCGTTAAAGTTTTTAGTAAACTATATGCAATGTTTTTATCTAGATATTTATTAGTTATTTGCCCGTACCCTTTTATCCATTTCATTTTTCTCCACACCTCATTCACTGACATTGATTGGTCACACGACGAACAAAACTCTTGATAGCTTTTAATTTTGGCCTCGCGTATTAACTTTTTTGCTAGGTAAATTTTTTCTTTTAAAAAGTCTAAATTATTAGGGGTGGGGTTACGACGAAAACGTGCTAGGGATAATCTGCGTTCTGCTACTGCTTTTGAAAGAACTGGACTCCAATATGGTTTTGGGGCAAAGTTACTGGTTGGGTTTTGGTTAATTTTAATTGTTGGTATAGAAAGATCTGATGCTATGTTTATAAAGTCAATGAACTGATCGTAATCTTTTTGTATATCTGAGGAACTTACAAATTTATCAAAAAAGTGGGAAAGCAGATCGGTGTATGAATGCCAGTCAGCTTTTTTAAAATTTTTCCTAATTGAATCTGATATGGAAGGGTTAAATGATAGTGAGATTTTAACAACTCTGTGATCACTTCCTATAGTTTCGTTCGACACTGTGTAATTTAGTTTAATTGCAATGTCTGAAGATGCTAGAGATATATCTGGGGAATACTGTTGTAAAGTACCATTGACCAATCTAACTCTCGTCGGTGATCCATCATTCAAAATTATAAGATTACTTTCTGTTAATGCATCAAATATTTGTGTACCTCTAGAATCTGTTTTGCGCGACCAGGCTGAGTGATGACCATTGAGGTCTCCAAGTAATATTGATTTTTTATTCGCCAAAGAAAACAAAGAATCCCAATCCGTCACACTAGTACGTACTGAGGGTGGACAGTATGCACAGATAACTGTCTCGATATGTTCACAGTTAGCGATTTTAACACAAATCGCCTGTATGCCACGGCTGTTTGGCTGTATGTTGCATCTGTATGATTTTACCGATTTGTGTACTAATATAGCTATATCGCCATAAGAATCATCACGATCACATCGATAGATATTAAAACCGCTAACCCTTAACATACTTTCAGGCTCAAGCCAAGTTTCGCAAATTGCAGCTATGTGTATTTTTTCTTGTAATAATAGATTTTCAAAACAATTTAACTTAGGTCTTAAACTTTGAGCATTCCAATGCAATAAATTTAACTTCACTTGGCTTTGTTTTTCATCCATTAAATTGATCCAATATAAATTTTAGTAGAGGCCAGTCTGAAACATTATCAACTATAATTAAAATCAACCATTCAATACAGCACTTAAGAACTAGTTTTATTTTTTGCCCCAATGAATCATTTTTCAAAAAAATTATTTCCTTTAAACGCTCAAGTAATTCCTGAAATGTAACATCTCTGTTGTGTTTTAGAGACTCTGAAGAATAGTTAGTAGGTAATTCACGATCTGTCATGTAGTGTTGTTTGGATGAATGTCTGTTTCTTTTTGACGAGTTCCGATTTTTTTCTTCTTGTCGGCATTCATTTTCTGGAGACTTTTTTGGTTGCTCGTTTAAAAATAATGGCTTTTTCACTATATCAGCGTATTTATTCTGCTCTTCATTTATATTAAGGTTATAGTTATAATTTAATAAAGGCGAAAACCTGTTTTGATCTTCACAATAATAAGTCTCATCTTGCGTGGTAGCTTTCTTGGACTTTTTTTCAATAAATGGAGATTTTGCTACGTATATAGTGTGAGCTTTGCGATATGTGCAATTATATTCAGACATTAATTCTCTAATTCTTTTTTCCTTTAAAAATAACGGGCAGTTCCTGTCTAAAGCCATATGATTACCTTTGCAATTACTACAGGTATATATATCTGCGTCACAATTTTCGTGATTGCCACTACATTTCGGACAAGTGACTTTCTCGTATGGACATCTTGATCGTGTATGACCTAATTTCCAACACTTTGAACACTGAGACACAGGAAACACATATGGGTCTACTTTGATGCGGAGATTATCTGCATAGACATAAGGAGGTAGCATCGATCCCTTAAAACATAAGCGAACAGTTTCACTGGGTACCCAATCCCCATTGCCTGATCGGCGTTTTAATCTCATTACTGAGCACAGACAAGTCTCACTCTTGGTTGTAATACTACTAAGAATTTCTTCCTCAGATAATTCTGTCTACATCTTTTATTGTTCCATAGGAGAAACTGACTAGGAACGCTTTTTGGAAACTCCAGCCCATCTCTATAAGTTCTTTACAAGATGTCAACTGATCCATACACTTAAAACTTTTTAGTTCCACCCTGACTTTATAAGCATTTAAATATTTGATTTTATTAATTTCTAAAATGCCGTATTTTTTAAATAATTTAGCGATTGCGAACTGCTTCGGTAATTTATTTTTTGAGGTAATATATATTTCCATATCATTTTCTTGTAGTTTTGATTTTTTTTCTTTCGAAACTATATTCCATTCTTCTTCCTCTTCTTCACGGACTCTTTTAATAGGGCCAACAAACGAATTATCTAAACTTTCTTGCGTATATTCTTCAACTTCGATACTGCTTGTGTTTCTCATGAAACTATTCGGGCTTGGTGTTCTCATTTCTTCTTCATTAATCACCTTAGGACTGTTTTCACAGTCTAAATTAACATCCATTTTTCGACGTAGTTAAACAAGGTCGCTGCATTATCAATTGCGCGATCTATGCACGGCCGCGTAAACAAAGGGCGACCGAGCGATAAGCGAACTCGTTAGGCAGGTAGCAAGGCGTCCGATGCAAACATAAACAATATTCACACAAAAGCGTGGACACGACCGCTTCGCCCGCATACCGAGACGACACTACACACATTACTAGGTTGTCACTCATTACAAGTTTCAGTCACATGAACCACTGACTGAACATATGGGATGTAATAGGTTGGGGAAAAAGTTTCTTCGCATTTTTTAAGAAAATTCAAAACATTTTTTAATATAGTTTATTTACATTTAACTAAAGTATGTAGGTACCATTTTGTTCGATAACTTTTTGCCATCTTGTAGGTAGGGACATGATCCCATTGCTATAGAAATTTTGGGACTTCTGGTCAAAATACCGCGACAAGTGGTTTTGGCAGTCCTCTCGTGATGTTAACCTGACACTGCCTAAAGAATTCTGAAGAGACCGAAACAGGTGGAAATCTGAAGGTGCAAAGTCAGGACTATACGGCGGATGCATTAACACCTCCCAGCCAAACTCTCTTAAATTTTGCTGAGTGGCTAAAGATGTGTGAGGTCTAGCGTTATCATGATGAAAAACCACACCCCTTCTGTTGATTAATTCCGGCCGCTTTCTCTCAACTTCTTGCTTTAATCTCATCAGTTGTTCGCAGTAGAGTTCAGAATCGATGGTCCTGCCTGGTGGTAACAGCTCATAATGAATAATGCCCTTCCAATCCCACCACACACACAGCATCACCTTGTTGCGAGTTAACCCGGGTTTCGCCACAGTCTGTGAAGCCTGACCGGCCTTTGACCACGACCTTTATCGCACGTTCTTGTCGTACGTGATCCACTTTACATCACCAGTTATCAGCTTCTTCAAAAATGGTTCGGTTTCATTACGTCGTAATAAAGAATCACAAATGAGTACACGGTTCATTAGGTTTCTTTCAGTGAGCTCGTGAGGTACCCAAATGTCGAGCTTTTTTGTGTACCCAGTTTTTTTCAAATGCGCCAAAACTGTTTTGTGGTCAATTCCCAGTTCTTCAGCTACGTCGTAACTACTGACATGCCGATCTTGCTCCACTTTTTCAAAAATGGCATCCATTTTATCTGTAATAGGGCGACCAGAGCGACGTGCATCTTTGACATCAAAATTTCCGGATTGAAAACGCTTAAACCAAATTTGTGCTACTCTCACAGACACTGCACTAGGTCCATAAACATCGCAAATTTTTTTCGCGGCTTGCGTTGCATTTTTACCTTTTTTGTAGTAAAATTTTAAAATGTATCGAATTTCTTCATTAGATTCACTCATCTTGGCGGTACGAAAAACAAATGAAAATCACACATTTTCCTAATTTGAATTTGGAATTATGTTCTTTAAAATTTAAACTTTCAATGATACCAAAACCAGCCAGATACAAATAGTATAGCCAAAGAGATTTTATTACAAGTTTATACATACTATAATGCGAAAAGACTTTTTCCCCAACCAATATGATAACACACTGAAGCCAATTCATCCTCTCCATAGATTTTTATTTTATTTTATTTAACAAAATGTACTATTATAAACATAAACACAAAACTACAAAGTAGTTTGTCGGCGAGTAACATTAGTAATATTCTGCGAGGCGAGTCATATTCTGCGAGGCTATCCTCAGCCTGTGTACTAATATATATGACCAAAAAACATGACTACAATCGCATCGTAGTACCATTCTCTATATTGTGGTAGTACTGTGCGCGACTATGATCGAATCATAGTACAAAGGCACACTGTTCTATTAAAAAATAAAGAAATAATAACATTCCGTTGAATAAATAACCTAGGTCATGCTCACACCATGACAGGAAGTGCTGTGGTCGAGACCGTAATCGCGTCACGGTACTAATAAATATGACCAAAAAACATGACTACAATCGCGTCGTAGTACTGTGCGTGACTATAATCTCGTCATAGTACCAAGGCACACTGTTCTATAAAATATAAAGAAATAATAACATTCTTTCAAAAAATAAGCTAGGTCATGATCGCATTATGACAGGAAGTGCTGTGATCGAGACCGTAATCGCGTCACGGTACTAATAAATATGACCAAAAACCATGACTACAATCGCATTGTAGTACTGTGTGTGTCTATAATCTCATCATAGTTCCAAGGCACACAGATCTATAAAATATAAAGAAATAATAACATTCTGTTGAAAAAATAAGCTAGGTCATTATCGCATCATGACACGAAGTGTTGTGATCGAGACCGTGATCGCGTCACGGTACCAATAAATCTGACCAAAAAACATGACTACAATCGCATCGTAGTACTGTGCGTTACTATAATCGCATCATAGTTCCAAGGCACACTGTTCTATAAATATAAAGAAATAATAACACTTAAACACGTGTACAAGGCGTGTTTCAAAGTGCCGATTCACGGTTCTTTAGTAATTATGAATTATTGCTTGAATAGACGTTTATTTGGTACAAAAAATACAATACACAATGTAACAAAAAAATATAAATATATATTCAGATAGATAGATATTTAGACCAAATAGGCCCCGCATGCAGAGGCACAGAGTGCTTTGACGCTGGTATTCTGCGGATACCATTTTATTTAACACTGTATACAGAATATTTTCTAATTAAACAGTAACGTTAGGCAATGCGCAAATAGCAAGGCTCTTTTTGTTGCTCAAGGAATTTCAAAATGAAATTAATTAGTGAGCTAAATATAATCTACTGATTCGAACAAACACGAAATAAAGTTTTGCTTTAAACGAACGAAATGCAAAGATGAGAACGTGTCGAAAAAATAGTACAATATAATAAACAATAAACACTTATAATTTAAACTTACATAGGTACTTCCAGCACCATCAAAATGCTCGCAGCGGCGGCGGCGGTGACGCAAACGTTTCTCTAGTTTACGAATCTTTTCCTTAATATATTGCTTAGAATACTTACGTTTTCATTTACACATATTGATATCTATAACAACTACACAACACACTAAAAATAAAGTTATAAAATAATAAAACTTTGATCTTTAATATTCCGATGCTGTGATGCCCGCACAAAGAAAGCGAATGAGTCAAACGACGTAACATCGCGCAAGCGGGTGAATAATACTAAAACTACCTACCTATTTTTTTATTTTTATGTCTTCGCTCTAAAATTGTGCTTGGTGCCCGGTACATTGGAAAGTGGACTACCTGATTAATATATAAATCTCGAGGATGCAACGTCGTGGTATAAGTAAGTAAATCTGGTCAAATAATAAACACTTATTTTTCTCAAACATACTACGATATACGACCAAAAATTCTTTGGAATAAATCGAACTTGCAGTACTAGGCCTAGCAGCGGTGGGTGCGAAGTCAGACACCCAAGTAACAATTTAAGTTATAGAAAGGTTACAGATAGGTCATATAACCTTTTTATGGATTTCCTCAAAGAAATACGATAGGTCCTAATATGCTCATAACAAACTCTGCATAAACTCTTAATGACTAAAAAGGCCCTCCATATCAACCTAGTGCAGACCTTATTTTTGCTCTATAATGACTAGACAAATTACCTAAAATAACCTTGATGTAACCGTAAATTAACCATTTCATAACCTGGTTAAATTCAGTATTACCTAATTATAACCTTTATGAAGTCTCAGCTTAGTCATGGATTAGTCATAATCAGTTTTTATCGCAGCAGTCATTTTCCAGAATTAGGTTATTGTCAAGTACCAGCAAAAGCTTATTAGTAAGTTTTCAAAATATTTTATAAGAGACGGGTTATATATTAGTTAAAAATAAAACTTGTTTCGTATCAGACAAATGGCTTCCATTTGTAATACTATTTTTTATTATGACGTAGGGTATTCATATACGGAGCAAAATGTCTGTAAAATTCACACGTGTTTATAAATTCTATTGCGAATACCAGTTTCCTGTTAAATTATGG
This sequence comes from Schoenobius gigantellus, assembly GCA_963935595.1. Taxonomy (NCBI): domain Eukaryota; kingdom Metazoa; phylum Arthropoda; class Insecta; order Lepidoptera; family Crambidae; genus Schoenobius; species Schoenobius gigantellus. The sequence continues at coordinate 20,332,910 of OZ012553.1, read as the reverse complement.
GATAATGGACTCAATTCTGTGCGCCCGCCGTCTAAATAATCTAAAACTAAAATTTCTAAATTTAAACTTTATTTAAATGGCCGGTTAAGGAAGTGGTATTCTACGGTGACAGGTCAACTAAATTTAGTCAGAGCTTAAACGTAATTCTAAAATGTCTAAGATTAGTTTTAATTGAGTTTGTGTTGCTGTCGTAAAAATATTTAAAAAAAATAATGGATGGATCTTGTTGTTAAAGAAACTAAAATTTTTATAACAGTTAATACATTTAATGTATATTTTTATCTTATTTTTAACAATATAATTGTAACTACAAAAAAAAATATTTTTATTTTCATATTCATTTAAGGCGAAAACAATCAATTTGGGCAAAATTAAAAATTCTACCTCATTTGTTATTTGGATTTGTATTTTTCATTGCCAAAATTGCGTATTTTAGCAAGGTTCTAATTTTAATCGGGATGATTTCAATCGCCGCTAAAAATAGTCAGTCTAGGATGTTTATGCGTAAAAATTTCACGTCTGGAATAGCGTTTGGACGGCTAATGCTAAGTTGAATTGACCGTCTAAAATTAGAAATGTCAGATTCAAATTAGCAATGTTAGTTGAATTTGACAGTTACCGTAGAATAGGATAATGGTTTAGCGGCACCTAAAATAAAATTAGGCAATTTAGCGGTCACTTCAGAATTGAGTCCAATATGCTTATAAAATACACGCGCCATAATTATACCACGACGTTGCATCCTCGAGATTTATATATTAACCAGGTAGTCCACTTTCTAATGTACCGGGCACCAAGCACAATTTTAGAGCGAAGACATAAAAATAAAAAGATAGGTAGGTAGTTTTAGTATTATTCATCCGCTCGAGCGACGCCACGCCGTTTGACTCATTCGCTTTCTTTGTGCGGGCATCACAGCATCGAAATATTAAAGATCAAAGTTTTATTATTTTATAACTTTATTTTTAGTTTGTTATGTAGTTGTTATAGATACCAACATGGGTAAAAGAAAACGTAACCCAAAACAATATACTTGGGACACATTTGGTCTTTTTTTCAAAAAGTAAACTCAAAAACAGTGTTTTTCCAAAACTTGAGTTTGGCAGAAATAGTTGTGTTTACGACCGATTGCCATTTTTAATGAAGTGAAGTGTACATTCTGATTTTTGATACGAGTAGTACTGTGGAAGTATGTAAGTTTTAAAAATAAGTGTTTATCGTTTATTATATTGTACTATTAATAGACACGTTCTCATCTTTGCATTTCGTTCGTTGAAAGCATGACTTTATTTCGTGTTTGTTCGAATCAGTTGATTATATTTAGGTCACTAATTATTTTATTGAAATATATTGAGCAGCAAAGAGCGCTTTGTTGTTTATGCATTGCCTAACTTAGAGAATATGCTATATGCAGTGTTAAATAAAATGGTATCCGCAGAATACCAGCATCAAAGCACTCTGTGACTGCATATGCCAAGCGGGGCCTATATGGCCTAAAATCTATCTGAATATATATTTATATTTTTTATTACCTTGTGTATTGTATTTTTTGGTACCAAATAAAAGTCTATTCAAGCATTCATTCATAATAACTAACCGTGAATTGGCACTTTGAATCACGCCTTGCTTACACGTGTTCAAGTGTTATTATTTCTTTATATTTTATAGAACACTGTGCCTTGAAACTATGCTGCAATTATAACCACGCACAGAACTACGATGTGATTGTAGTCATGTTTTTTGGTCATATTTATTAGTACCATGACGCGATCACCGTCTCAACCACACACAGCACTTCGTGTCATGATGCGATCATGACCTAGCTTATTTTTTCAACAGAATGTTATTATTTCTTTATATTTTATACAACAGTGTGCCTTGGAACTATGATGCGATTATAGTCACGCACAGTACTACGATGCGATTGTAGTCATGTTCTTTGGTCATATAATTATTGTATTAGTACCGTGACGCGATCACGGTCTCGATCACAGCACGGTCATGATGCGATATTGACCTAGCTTATTTTTTTAACAGAATGTTATTATTTCTTTATATTTTATAGAACAGTGTGCCTTGGAACTATGATGCGATCATAGTCGCGCACAGTAAGTACTACGATGCGATCGTAGTCATGTTCTTTTGGTCATATAATTACCTATATTAGTACCGTGACGCGATCACGGTCTCCATAACAACACTTAGTGTCATGTTGCGATCATGACCTAGTTTATTTTTTCAACGGAATGCTCACAGGCTGAGGATAGCCTCGCAGAATATTACTCGCCTCGCAGAATATTGCTTATGTTACTCGCCGACAAACTACTCAATAATTTGGTGTTTATGTTTATAATGTATGCATTTTGTTAAATAATTTTTTTTAAAAAATCCATAAGGAGGATAAATTGGCTTCAGTCTGTTCACATACACGGGATGTTCAGTGAGTGATTCAAGGAACAACCTAGTAATGTACAGGTGATGACATCACAAGCACCAGCCGAGTGTCCCATACCATCCACTAGCTCTCAGGTACTTGTAAATGATGTTGACCCTCCAGCAACCAGTTTGCTTGAGAATAATTTAGAGGTCTTAGGGACCTCAAAAAGGAAATAGGAGGGTTTCGGAACAAAAAACCAGAATGAAATCTCTGAACGTTGGGGTCATATATTGTGCGGAGGCTTAAATAAGGATTAATAGAAAGAGTAAGTGGGCAAGATCCTCATACCTGAAAACTTTCAATTAGTTAAAACACCCAAATTGAATCCCGAAATCACTGCTTTGTTACTCAAAGAAATCAGCTTATACTGGACCTTCATTATGAAAACACGCTTAATCGAAGGAAATTAATAATGTATTCATTACATTAAAAGTTTAAAAAGATTGAAGATGTACGAAGTGATTCATTTCTCTATGGCGAGAAGTCACGGATAAAATTAAAGCATCGAAGTCAGCAGAAAAATCGGGACTCCAAATCAAGAAAGTTCCAGCTACGAGTACTTCTTCTTCCAATAAGCTTTTAGTCAGCCAGCAGGGAAACTGGAAAGCCCCACCGCGTCAACTGCCACGCGCGCAGAGACGAGGTTAGGCGAGGAGTCACTCGTCGTACCATTAGTCTGCGAGGAAAACACCTGTAGTAGATCGATATCAGACAATGAAGTATCGACCAAAGGCGCCGATCAAAATATAAAAAAGTAAGCCGGTAAAACTTAATAATTATTCTGGTAAATGAGAATATTTTATTCACACCTGAAAAAAAAAACTATCGATCCAGTTGTATAAGAATTTGTAACGGGTAAAGTGGATTACAAAATTCTTTTTAACAAACCAGTATTTCAAAAATGTTTACCTATAAGTTCACGTTTATCACAGTCAGATATTGTGACATTATGTTATGAAATGGGAGCAGTAAGACAATACAATGACGGATTAGATCAATTTATATCTAACATATTTCCTACCTGTAATGTTTTTTTTTTGCTAATTGTCAAAATTAGGTTGAAAATTAACATTTGGGAAAGAAAACAAATTTAATCCTTGACTTAATAAAATAATAAGCTTTATTTGTTTACAAACAGCTCTCTTATGCATAAGCATAGGATAACAATACAATCATAAGCCGGCCATCATAATAATAGCCAGATACAATCATATCCTTAGAGTTGTAAGTTAAATTAGGGAGAATCAGGTACCTATATTATAATTTATAATAGATACAGAAATCTATATAATCAAAGTGCAACTATATAATCAAGGTTCAGGTTTTTTTATCAATCTCGGTATCAAATTCATAAAGCTATCATCTATATTGGAAACAAAACTGTGCAATGAAGTAAACTAAGTGATTAGCCTTCCCCGAAGCGGTGGTTAGTGGATCGTATCCTCGACTTTAGGTTCTTGCGATCACGGGTAGGTAATGCTGTGCTCCAATTTCTTAGATTTTATATGTTTTAGATATGTTATTTCACAGAATTATTCCTTGTTATATTAATTGTTTCTTAGTTCCTCGACTGAAGGGTCAGGCAGTCAAGCCCTATGGGAACTGTCCTAGAGATTCATAGCACAGTGTGGGGTTGAATATAATATGTAAACATGCCTAACGATCTAATGGTCAGGGGCTCTAACATTGGGTTCGTCAAACATAATTATAAATAAATTGTAAAATTTTCTTATTTGTTGGATTGTGGGAATGACATATGGAGGAGAGAGCACCTACCTATTTTGTGTGCAAGAGAGTGATCAGAAACTTTCTATGGTGAAAATCTGGAACTTGACATGTAATGTGTAAATATTGTTCATTAATCCACCAACATTCCGCTTACTATCAGGGTTTTTAAATGAAATAGGGGATGTAAAATACGAATTTGGAGAATATAATGTGCTTGAAAAAACCCTAATAAGTACCTAGTTACCAAAAAAAAAGTTAATAAATTTATCTGTTCTAAATCATAAAAAAAAATTCAAGTAATTTTGAAATATATTAGGTACCTTGGTAATTGGCGTAAGTACTTAAATTATTATAACAAATTGATGAATCGTTCAGCGAACCCTTATCATTTATAGCTACGTATGTATTGCGTATCCAGAGTCTTGATCTCGAGCTGCAAACAAAACCTCGAAGGTCGCGTGCACTTACATAGTAGTAAATTCCAACGAAACTATTTCGTTATTTTTCTTAAATGAAATGCACGCAAAAAACTTCGTTAGTAAATATAAAATTACGGAGCAATTTTTTCTAAGGTCAAGGTATTGGCAAAGGAATCATACCCATACTACCACAATATGAAATTCTCATTGTGATTCAAGATGTGTTAAGGACGGACTTATCGCTTATCACCGTCACCAGTCAACATATGAAACTTTGGAAGTTCTACAATATATAATCAGTAGTTATTCTAGGTAAAAGTTTTAAATGTTTGGTTGAAAATTACAGAAGGTCACGAATAATTAACAATAAACAAAATTGTAAACGCTTTTAAAAACTGTAAGTACTCAACGAAAATCTTTATATGTCTATCAATTTATATGTCTCATGTTAAATGTCTTCATTTAGTATGATCTATTAATTTAAAATATGTTCTGTTGTGTCTGTCTCTAAAAGTTATCAAAACAAACGGACTAAGTAAATGTCAAATTTATTTTCTTTAATTTTGTCTATACACAAATTACACAATGATCAAAGGTAGTTGCAATTGTCACGTGCAAAAATGACGTTGTTAAGGATATTTTGAAACTAATTGACAAATAATTGCTGTATTTAAAAAAAAAAAGTTGTGATTTTTGTGTAGAAACAACAGTGAAACCAAAGTGTTTTTGCAAAATTTGTGTTTAATAAAATTTCAAGAATAAACGGAGTTACAATGCGTAAACCTGAGGGTTAGAACAGATTTATTCTTATTGTCAAACCTTTCAATAAATTTGTTCAGAGTTGCCTTTTAAAATGGACGACATTCGAACGGCTATTAAGCTGATGTCTAAATTCTGTTATATGGCGATTTTTTTTTTATTGGTCAAATTATTTCAACATACATATTTTTTACACATAATACCCTCGCTTAAACCACTGGGGTTTTTATGCGGGTGGGAGTTCGCATACTTAATAAATATCTTAGTTATTATACATAATAATTTTCATATTTCAATATGATCTAATAGGTATTTTTGCAACATTCTACTGTATTGTTGTTTGCTTAAATATTTATTCACAATATCTTCTGGAAGGCTGTTTAAAACATTGGGTAGTATATATCGACATAATCTAGTTCCAAATAAATTCTTATACATTGGTAATTCATATTTTTTTTAATTTGACAGTTGTCTTAGTTTAACATTTCGTTTCTGCTTACGAAGTACATGAATGTTTACAAATTCCTCCTTCATGATTGCCATTTTAAGCTTGGATTGAATCGGCAGTACCTTACAATATTTAAATAGTTCATTGTAATTATCTCTATACATACATTTTATGTTGTGAGGAACAATAGTTTTTAATATTCGAATTTGTAGTTTATGTATTTTATCTATATATGATTTGTATGTACGGCCGTAGCTACATAGCCCATAACCTATAACAGAGTCTGCTAGTGCTAAATACAATAGCCTTAAAGTTTTATATGGCATTTTATACTTTAATATGTATAGTTTGCTAAGTATAGCTCTTAATTTTTTACAGACATGTTCTATATGGGCGGACCAATTAAATCGCACATCTATTATGAGTCCAATATACATATGCTCTTTAACTATGTCTAGGTTGGAACACGTACTGTTATGCTTGCATATAAAATTATTATGTAGGCATTTATGATCGTGCGCTACTATGCTAGGGTTGTAGATATCCCTGTTTTGAGCTGATTCTATACACATAAGTTTTGTTTTTTGTGCATTCAGCACCAAGCCGACATCATGCGCCCACTGACAAAATATATTGAAATTTTTTTGTAAGGTGCGTTCAGCATTTTTTAGGTCTGCATCACCGACTACCAAACAGGTGTCGTCAGCAAACTGGTATATGGCGCATCCGTTTGTAAATAACTCACACATTTGGTTGACATATATGAGGTATTCGTATGGTCCTATTATAGAGCCATGTGCCGATCCCTGGTCCGTAGTTATGCTCTTGCTGTAGGTATTTCCAACCTTGACTTTAGTATATCTATTCTGGTGGTAATTTTTAAAAAGTTGTAAAAGTGGACCCCGTATGCCAGATTGCTCGAGCCTCTCATACAATACATTATACTGTAGCATATCAAATGCTTTGATGAAAATAACGAGCACGTGACGTTTTTCATTCAGGTGCTCGTTAATTTCATTGGTGAATTGACACAATAATTGAGATGTACTTTTTCCTTTTTGGAACCCATATTGTTTGCTATTTATTATTTTATAAGAATCTAAAAATTGGCTTAGTTTTTCCCCTAAGTATCTCTCAATTATCTTGTCAACACAGGACAATATGGTTATAGGGCGGTAGTTATTACAATCGGCATGGTTACCTTTTTTATAAATAGGGCGCACGACGCCCCCTTTTAACTCGTCTGGGTAAGTCGATGTGACAATGCAGCGGTTGATCAGGTGTGTAATTACCGGTGTTATTTCTTTGTTTATGTTTTTTAAATCAACTGCTCTTATTCCGTCTAAGCCCGGACTTTTATTTGTGTTTATTTTGTTAATAATTTTGTAAGTTTCATCACAATTTATTTTTGGCATCCTCATTGTCACATCAACCCCCTTATAAGATGGTGTGTGCGTATGGATTGAGGAGCCACATCACGAAATCAATCGAAATCCCGCCCAGATTTAGTAGCAAATTAGATAATTTTGTAGGCGAAATCCTGATATTTGTAGCAACACACATCAAGAGTTACATCAATTTAAAGGTGGCTCCTCAATTCAAACATCTGGATTGAGGAGCCACCTAGAACTCGGAAACTATTATATGTACATTTTTGAAAATTTAGTATCATTTAGTAGTAATTTTGTCTGGAACCTACAAAAAATTTGGTTCGGATACTGCTGAAACTCGAGAAGATACAATACAAAATGTGTGGCTCCTCAGTCCATACACGTACAAAACTTGTCAACGTGAATTTCCAAGAAACTAAGTAATTGAGCAATTTTATTTTGGAGGGCATGATCATTTAGTAGTAATTTTGCTAGAATTTGTAGTATAGAAATAATGTTGGAGGACTTAGTGAAATTAAAAATATAAAGCAATATAGGTGGCTCCTCAATCCAGACGTTTTGCATATAAATGATTAACTGTATCTTCGCGAAATCACAATGGAATCAAAAGCTTGGGGCGCCAACATTTAGTAGAAATTTCTACTAAATAACTACGTACAATTTATCAGTGTACATATTAAGGATCTGAAGAAAAACACACTTTCCGATATTCCATAGGAAATTGCTGTTAAGGGTGACCATAATATTAATGAAATCAGGATAACTGTTTCATGTTTGTTTTAACATCAGTCATATAAAAATAACATTGATTTCGCTATAATTAATTAGTGACATTATAGCACTTTTCTTAATATTCTGAAATGAAAGTATTCAACATTGAGCTCATCAAAAACTCAGAAGAATTTTATTTATCATTGTTATGATAGCGCTGACATCTGTTGTAGTTTTTTTTTTGCAACTTTCTCATTCTTTGTGAGCAAAGGTTCACCGCCATACAGCCTACCCTTTGCTCCGAGTTAATATAATCATGTAAACATTTTAGGTGAACTAAAATAGATTGTATCCGGTTTTTATGTAGAGAATAGAACAGAATATTCACTTAGTTAATAATAATTTTATGCCTTCCCTTTGCTATGAGTTGATATAATCATGTAAATGTTTTAGGTGAACTAAAGTAGATTGTATCCGGTTTTTATGTATAGAATAGAACAGAATATTTACTTAGTTAATAATAATTTTATTCTTAAATGAACAAAACCTTCAATTTGGTTTCTTTCTGTGAACAATCTTGTTGGCTAATGTTGAGTCCGTGGATAGGATGTTATTGTCTTGATCATCTGTGGAATTAGTGCCGCGGTATAGATTTACAAGAAATAGCGTCTTATCGAGTAGGCGGTTATCGAAAGTGCTTTCATGTGCTTCTCATTAAATGATTTATTTTATTTTCCTTTTCTCGTCAAGGTGGCAAATCGGCCCAGAGGCTCTAGACAAATGCCACACGCTATCTTTTCCGCAGTCGTTCCACAGAAAAAATGTATGGAAATGACATTAGCTTACGACAACCTCACGCTATTTTTTCCGCAGCTAATGTCATCTTCATACATTTTTTCTGAGGAACGACTGCGGAAAAGTTAGCGTGTGGCATTTGTCTAGGAGTTCTGATACTTAATTAATTCCAGCTACATATACTATGCTTGGAGTATTTTACTACTTTAATATTTTAATTACTATTAAATTACTATTTTGATACTTATCATCACAGCTCATATACGTCCCTACCGAGGGACACGAGCCATCCATAGCTAGTTAGGGCGATTAGGCCTTAGTCAAACCTCGCCCGTCCAGTGCGGATTGGTTGACTTCAAAAAACCTTTGAACGACTTCGCAGGTGGTTGCAGGTGTCCTCACGATGTTTTCCTTCACCGTAGGAGCGTCAGATAAATGTACATATGAAATTCATGAAATGAAAAACACATTTGTACATGGCAGGATCGATCGCAGGTCTCCCGATTCTCCTCGGAGATAAGCATAGTATGCTGGTCTGTGGTGGGCACCCACCTATGTCAGTGTAAGTGAGACTCCAACTGTGAAGATTGCTATTGCAGCCATCGCCATATGTGCAGTGTATGGTAAAAAAGAGCTTTCATTATAGAAATAGGATATACATATAAAAGTGAACTGAAATGAAAAGAAATTAACAAAAATATGAACGACGACTCGGTAACGCAGACTGACTGATCCTTTCACCACGGCTCGATGGCAAGTAAAAACTTGCCTTCCTGCCCATCCCAAGCGTATCCCAATACCTGCACACGCGAAAACCTTCAAAGATAACAGACAACATAATATCCGTGGCGGAGTACTGTATCTGAATCGACACGGAAGAATTGAAATGAAATGAAATAAAAAATCGCCTTTTCCATTTAACCCTATATAATGTATAATGGGCAATCTTAAACTGTTTTCATCAAATCACCGTAAACGAACGGAGTGAGATTTGCGCAGCGAAGCGTAGCTTAAATCTCACTCCGTTCGTTTTCGTTGTTTTGATGAAAACTGTTTAAGAATGCCCAATATACACCTACTATTAGTACCTGTTACGCAAAAGCTATACCTGAAGTTTGCCTGAGTAGGTAGTTGGTTCTTAACCTATGAAATAATGTTTTACTTGTGTTTCTTATTATTTTTTCAAAGTAAGTAATACGTAACGCGTGAAGTATCTCCCTCTTCAACATTATGGTACACAATAGGTACAACGTCGGTAAGCCAAAATGTCGAATGTTTTGCCAAAAATACGGCTATTATGCTATGTGGATAGATATAACATAATAGCATGTATTAATACTGTTAGTTTATGGTCTGTCTATGAGTTACTACATTACATTTATCTTGGACAACACTCTACCTACCTCTATGGTTGGTCCGTTCTCGGAAATGAAGCGTTGCTCGGTTGCTCGTGTGCTTATAAAATTGTAATAAAACAATGTGTGTAAAGAGAAATAAAACTAATGATAATCTAAAGTACTTGTATTTATTAACATGGTAGCAGGCAGTGGTTGAAGTCTTTCAAAAAAGTGTTATAAAGATAATATTGAAAAGTAATTCGTCGTGTGATTTAGAAGAAAATAAAATGGCGTCGGGCGTAGTTGCAACAGCAAGAAATCTCTTGCTGTTGCAACTACGCCCGACGCCATTTTATTTTGTTATTCCTATCTTCGATGGCGCCGATTATGCCAATTGGAAAATCCGAATCATGAAATATTTGCAGTATAAAAAATGCAGAGAGGTTATATTACGAGAAAAAAATCAAAGTGATGATAGCGAGAAATGGGATGAGATGGACATACAAGCAACAAATTACATTTATAGCGCGATATCGAATAAACAATTGGAGTATATTAGTAAGTTAGAAACGTCTTACGAGATTATAAAGAAATTCGACGAATTGTATTTAAAAAAGTCAACTGGTCTACAGATTATTTGTAGAAATAACCTCGAAAGTGTTAAGCTAAAAAATTACCAATTCGTGGATGAGTACTTTCATGACTTTGAAAAATGCGTTAATGAATTAAAAAATGCAGGGGCGTATGTCAGTGAAGATGAAAAGCTGAATTATATGTTAAAGTCTTTACCCCCTACGTTCAGCCACTTGGGCGATTTAATAGATTTGTTGCCCGAAAAAGAAAAGACAGTTGAATACCTGAAAAGTAAGATTAAAATGAAATTTTTAGAAGAAAACCAAACAGATTTGCCTCAGGATAATAAAAATGCGTTCAAGGCTGTATCAAAAAACTTCAAAAATAATTCAGTGCCACAGTATAACAACAATCAAAAAGGCAAATGTTACAAGTGTGGAAAATACGGTCATTACATAAAAAATTGTAGGTATAGAAAAGTATATCACAACAAAAATTATCAAGAACAAAATAACGAAAATCGAGGTCATAGTTATGCAGCACAATCTAAAATGTCAAATAATTTTGTAACTATAGTGGCAAATACCATAGAAAGTGAAAAGAGTTTACCATCTCAGAGTAATAAGGGTATTGTAAATTGGCTCCTAGATAGTGGTTGTACAGACCACATAATAAACAGTGACAAATATTTTGAAAATTTTGTAATCTTGAAAAATCCTGTGAAAGTAAAAGTTGGTGATGGTCGCATCTTAGAAGCATCAAAGATTGGAAATATAGTCACATATTTTCCTGTGTATGGTAGAAAATGTAAAGTAATATTGCATAATGTATTCTTTGTAAAAGAAATGAAAGCGAACCTTTTAAGTGTATCAAAGATAACAGAGAAAAATACAATAATATCAAGAGGTAATACAGCAAAAATTTATAACGCTTACAGAAAATTAATAGCTATTGCAAAAAAAGATGAAAGATTATATAAAATGACAAGTTTTGTTAGAGAAAAAATGATAAATTCAAATATAGCTATGCAGAGTATGTCAGTTAAAGAAAAATTACACCGTACACTTGGCCATGTGAACTTTAAATATTTAGATATAATGTGTAAAAATGAAATGCTTGATGGATTACCAAATAAACTTGAAACAAATTATATGAAATGTGGTATATGTATTGAAAATAAAATGCATAATTTACCCTTTAACAATAATAGGAGGCGAGCCAACAATATTCTAGAAATTGTTCATACAGACTTAAATGGGCCACATAAAACTATTGGTAATAATGGTGAAAAGTACTTCCTTAGTTTTATTGATGATTACAGCAAGTTAGCTAGAGTATACTGTATCCAGTCTAAAGATCAAGTTTTTGATTGTTTTGAAGAGTATTGTAATGAAGTGCAAAATTTAACAGGCAAATCGATTAAAGAATTACGATGTGACAACGGTAAGGAGTACATAAATTTGAGATTTTCAAAATTTGCAAAGCAAAAGGGAATAGTAATAAGATCATGTCCAGCCTATGTCCATGAATTGAATGGTACAGCAGAAAGGTACAACAGATCCATAATGGATATGGCGAGGTGTCTGTTAGCAGAAGCTCAAATTAGTAGATGTTTCTGGCCTGAAGTTGTGAGAACAGCAGCTTATTTGAAAAATAGATTACTGAGTAATACATTAGAGTTGAAAACGCCTTATGAAATATTTTTTAATGAGAAGCCTTCTTTGAAATATTTGAGATTATATGGAAGCAAAGTATTTGTTAGAGTACCAGAGTCAAAGCGGACATCAAAGTGGAATAAAAAAGCTGAACTTGGCACTTTAATCGGCTACACAGATATAGGATACAGAGTACTGATAAACAATAAAGTGATTGTAGCACGACATGTGGATATAATAGAGGAAGATGTGAAGTACATATCTATCGCAGACGAAGAACAGATTGAAAATATGAAAGAAAGTTTAAGTACATGTAAAACAAATGAAATTGAACAAGCAGTGGAAATAAATGAAACTAATGAAATTGACAATGAAGTATCTAATAATATTCGGCCAAAGAGGCAAATAGTACCTCCAAAACGTTTTGATGAAGAGTATGGGTACTATAGTGTTTGTGTTAATTACTGTGATGCTACGAATCCATGTTCTTTTCAGGAAGCAACTACAGGGGAAGATGCAGACCAATGGTTGGAAGCTATGAATCGAGAGATGCAAAGTCTTAGTGACAATGATACCTGGACACTTGTGGATCAACCGGTCGACAAAAAGGTGCTGGATGTTAAATGGTTGTACAAAAGGAAATCAAATAATATGTACAAAGCCAGGTTAGTGGTTAGGGGATTCCAACAGGTAGAAAATATTGAAGATACATACTCCCCAGTTGCCAAAATGCAATCTTTAAAATTATTGCTGTCATATTGTTGTCAATTCAATTTAGAAATCCATCAGATGGATGTCGAGACAGCTTTCTTGAATGGAAAAGTAGTTTCTGAAGTGTATGTAAAACAGCCATTAGGTTTTGATAATTTTTCTGGTAAAGTGTACAAATTGAATAAATCACTGTATGGCCTAAAAGAAAGTCCACGTTTGTGGTATGAATGTTTCAATGATTACATTTTATTACTTGGTTTTGAAAGATGTAAATATGATTTTTGCTTATATTCGAAGGTACAGGATAGTTTAAAAATATATATTTTACTATTTGTAGACGATTTGCTGATTTGTTGTGAAAATATAAGTGTAATAACTGAAATTAAGAATAAACTATCAAATAAATTCAAAATGAAAGATATGGGTAAAGTTCAGAACTATGTTGGTATTGATATTAATTATGATTACAGTAAGAATAATGTCATAACTCTTAGTCAAACTACATATATAGAATCATTAGCAAAGAAATATAATTTAGAAAATTGCAAATTGTATAATACACCAATGGAAATTAATTTAAAACTTGAAAAAGCTAATGTAAATGAAGATTTAAAATACCGAAATTTGATTGGAGCATTATTATATATAAGTGCAGGTACTAGACCAGATATATGTTTTAGTGTGAACTACCTTAGTAGATTCCAAAATTGTTTCAATGAAACTCACTACAAATATGCTCTTCGTGTGTTAAAATACTTATATTTGTCTAAAAAATTAAAATTGACTTATAAGAAATATAATGTAAAAAGTGATAATATCTTGGATTGTTATGTAGATGCCGACTGGGCAGGTGATTCCTTAGATAGGAAATCTACTACAGGATTTGTGATAAGGTTGTATGGTAATGCAATTTTATGGCGGTCTAGAAAGCAAGGTTCTGTAACCAAATCTTCGACATTTGCAGAATATGTAGCGCTGTCAGAGTGTGTGACTGAAATAAATTTAATACTTAATATTTTAAATGATATGTTTGTGGAATTAAGAACACCTGTAAAAATATTTGAAGATAACTCTGGAGCGTTAACTATTGCAAAGTTTGGGAATTTCACGAAGAACTCCAACTATATCGAAGTTCACTATCATTATGTACACGAGTTTTATAAGAAAAATATTATTGATATTGTTAAAGTTGATTCTAATGAAAACATTGCAGATATTTTTACTAAATCATTAGGTCATGTTAAGTTCATTAAATTTAGAGAAATGTTATGTTTACTATAAAACGGTTAATGCTAATCTGATTTAAGTTAAGTGTGTTGATTATGTAAGAGTAGAGTTAAAGTAAAATTTATTGATGTGTTCCAATATAAATGTAAGGAGGCGTGTTAGTTTATGGTCTGTCTATGAGTTACTACATTACATTTATCTTGGACAACACTCTACCTACCTCTATGGTTGGTCCGTTCTCGGAAATGAAGCGTTGCTCGGTTGCTCGTGTGCTTATAAAATTGTAATAAAACAATGTGTGTAAAGAGAAATAAAACTAATGATAATCTAAAGTACTTGTATTTATTAACAAATACACATTATAATTCCTCAGTTGCTGTGGAGTCCAGATAAAGCTCGCTCCCACCTTCGGTTTTACCTCATCGGTTCTACCACTTACCATCAGGTGAGATGAAGGCCGAGAACTTGCCTGTTGTATGTAAACAAATATAAAAATTTGTTTTTTTTTGTTTGTCCTATATTTTAGTCTCGTTATGGTCACCCTTAACAGCAATTTCCTATGGAATATCGGAAAGTGTGTTTTTCTTCAGATCCTTAATATGTACACTGATAAATTGTACGTAGTTATTTAGTAGAAATTTCTACTAAATGTTGGCGCCCCAAGCTTTTGATTCCATTGTGATTTCGCGAAGATACAGTTAATCATTTATATGCAAAACGTCTGGATTGAGGAGCCACCTATATTGCTTTATATTTTTAATTTCACTAAGTCCTCCAACATTATTTCTATACTACAAATTCTAGCAAAATTACTACTAAATGATCATGCCCTCCAAAATAAAATTGCTCAATTACTTAGTTTCTTGGAAATTCACGTTGACAAGTTTTGTACGTGTATGGACTGAGGAGCCACACATTTTGTATTGTATCTTCTCGAGTTTCAGCAGTATCCGAACCAAATTTTTTGTAGGTTCCAGACAAAATTACTACTAAATGATACTAAATTTTCAAAAATGTACATATAATAGTTTCCGAGTTCTAGGTGGCTCCTCAATCCAGATGTTTGAATTGAGGAGCCACCTTTAAATTGATGTAACTCTTGATGTGTGTTGCTACAAATTCCAGGATTTCGCCTACAAAATTATCTAATTTGCTACTAAATCTGGGCGGGATTTCGATTGATTTCGTGATGTGGCTCCTCAATCCATACGCACACAAGATGGTAACTCGGTTAGAATTTTTTTATTACATGAATTTGCATTTACTTTTGCGTTTTTTTGAAACTCCCCTGCAAACGTATTCGCTGCATCATAGTCCGTTAAAGAGAAATATTTTTGTATTGTTTCGTCAACCGAATTTGCAACTTTTCCACACAACCCATTAATAAACTGCCAAACCTTTTTAGAGTTATAAAAATTTTTAACTATTTCATTTTTGTAGAATCTATTTTTTGTAAAGTTTATATATTTTTTTGTAAAGTTTATATATTTATTGATTTATATGTCTATTTTTTTGTCACTACGCATCAATCGTCGAAACATTATCTTGGATTTAAATTTGAGCAAATAACTTATGAATTTCAATGTCTTCCCTTTGCACTTGATTCAGCTCCATACATTTTCACTAAGCTTTTTAAACCCATTTATCTCATCTTAGAAGTGCTGAGTTTACTATTATAAATTATTTAGATGATTTTCTGTGCCTTGGAAATTCTTATCAAGAGTCTATCATGCGTAATACTCGTAAAACTCTTAACTTACTGATTTAGATTTTGTTAAAAATTACTATTATTATTATATTACCGAATTAACGACAAACTATTTTTTTTCTCTCTCCTAATCAAAAATTTCTCAAAATACTCTAAACATCCTACCTGGTTAATATATAAATCTCGAGGATGCAACGTCGTGGTATAATTAATGGTTAAACAAACTTACCTTTGTGATGTTTGACCATAATTATACGAGACGTTGCATCCGAAGAGATTTATACTCCCTTCCTACCCATTATTTGCTGTGTTGCAAATACCTAAATACCCAATGTTTTTGAGAAATTTTGCTCTAAAGGAATGAGTCAAACGGCGTGGCGTCGCTCGAGCGGGTGAATAATACTAAAACTACCTACCTATTTTTTTATTTTCATGTCTTCGCTCTAAAATTGTGCTTGGTGCCCGGTACATTGGAAAGTGGACTACCTGGTTAATATATAAATCTCTTCGGATGCAACGTCTCGTATAATTATGGTCAAACATCACAAAGGTAAGTTTGTTTAACCATTAATTATCAGGCATATTTGAAATATTTAATGATCATACGTAGTGTAAAAAAAATACATTAAATACATTTTTTACCTCCAATCTGGGACACAATTATTTATAAACGTAAAAATTAATTTCACATTTATTATCACCAGCAAATAAAATAAATAAATTGATATTTTCGAAAATTTTTGCCACAATAAGCCTCATAAAAAAATGGCTGCCTTCAATGAAAGGCTTACTAGCTTTACAAATAACTCTTAAATAGCCTGAATTACTATTAACGCACGAAATTTACTTAAAAATAACCTCTAGGGAATTTAAATAACCTTATAACAAATTGTTAGTTATTTTTGCAACCCTTTACGCATTAAAATTTCTAGTAAGATTTGATAGTACTTCTATTACACCGCGGACGTACTAAGTAGTTATTTCAGATGCCAAAAGAGCTTAGATTGCATTTTATTAAAAAACAACATTTCGCGTGGTGTACCTACAGAGTGTTTACAAAACCAAAGGATATGCTTATTATTATTCTTCTATTATTTTTCAGATTCTATATGCACCTACTGCTAGTTAAATAGGCACCTACCTACTATAGTTTTATATTCTTATTTGCAATACAATTAGTATATCTATTTATTTAATTATTTACATTATAGATATTAAGCATTCCCCGTAAAATATGCGATAGAAGATGCATAGTGAGGTGACATCTCTACGCAGCGCCAAGGTATCAAGCCGATTAGAAATTTCCTGGCAGTCGACGATTCGAGTCGCTCTCCGCTGAATGCGGTCCAGTGGGAGAAGCTGATATTGGGGCGCCCCTGCCCAAAGATGAGAACAGTATTCCATATGAGGCCGAACCTGCGCCTTGTAAAGCTGTAGGCGGTGCGCTGGACTAAAATAACGTCTCGATCTATTGAGCACACCGAGCTTCTTAGAGGCTAATTTAGCCTTACCCTCCAAGTGGCCACGGAACTGGACTTCGCTTGATATGTCGACACCAAGGATCTCAATATGGCTGAGGCTAGGGGAATGCTCTGAAAGCGAGGAGATACGACAAATGGAATTTTCTTGGCGGTGAACGCGCAAACCTGTGTCTTTGTAGGGTTGAAACAGACTAAAATTAAGTCGACCCCAGTTAAAGACTTTCTCTAATGATGTATCAATTTCAGACACAAGTTTATTCCGGCACTCAATGACGTTTTCCCGAGAAATGTTCGTATTAAATATTGAAATAAAATATAATTTAAGGACGATAAATATTCGTTATTGAATTACATGACAAGACAAGAATGACATATATATTTTAATTATGTTAGACAACCTTAGACCATAAATACTAAGAAGTATGATATTATAACATGCCCTTTTTTTTTCAAACATAATTATATAAAAGTATAGTGTATAAAAAGAAACTTATTCATTTATGTATCGTCTTGGACGTATAACTCGGTCACCTGACTTTGTGTATATTGGAGATGGACATGTTTGAGGAATTGGAACGTTTGGTGATAATGATGAACATGGTTGTAATTCAGGTACAGAAATCGGTGAAGTGGGTGAATGTGGAATTTGCATTAGATGTTGTCGATTCCTTCTCAAAAAACCATCGGGAGTATCGACTATAAACGACCTTGGTTCCTCGCATTTCGACTTAATTATGCCTGGAGACCAGTTACTAAAAGGCGTCTTTTTATAAAACAATTTTTTCTCCAACATGAAAATCAGACAACATCCTTGTTCCTCTATCACAATATTTCTTAGAAGTGGCTATATTTATCTTTTTGTTTTCAAAATGTTGATTAAATTTAACAACTGCCGGTCGTAAATTAGATGCAACAGAAGGTAATTGCGTTCTCAAAGATCTTGACATCAAAAGTTGTGAAGGTGAAGCCAAATTACCTCTTGGAGTAGTTCTGTATTGAAGTAATGCAAGATACGTATCCAAACCAGATTCTTTACATTTATATAAAATTCGCTTTGCAATTTTAACTCCAGATTCAGCAAGACCATTAGAACGAGATAAATATGGACTTGAAGCGGTGTGTTGAATACCCCATTCAAATATATTTTTTTTTAACTCAGCAGAATTAAATGGTGGTCCATTATCGCTAACTAGCTCTACTGGTATTCCATGACTAAATATACTTTTGAGAATTGGTATTAAAACTGTTGCAGATGTAGTGCTAACTGAATTTACTTCAATGTAATTCGGGTAGTAATTCTACCACAACATACTTTTTTCCATTGAAGTCGAAGAAATCAACACCAACCTTTTCCCAGGCTAGTGTAGGTTGTTGATGTGGCATCAGAGGTTCTCTGGGATTTGAATTTCTTAAAGAGATACATGTACTACAAGACTCTACATTATTTTTAATGTGATCTGACATAAATGGCCAAAAAACAATACCACGTGCAAAACTTTTTGATCTTTGAATACCTAAATGTCCACTATGTATTATCTTGAGTATTTCAGGACGAATTATGTTAGGAATTATAATTGCGTTATCTTTTAAAAGAATATCATGTTCTCTATGAATCTCATCTCTGTAGTTCCAGTACTGACGAACTAATAAATCAACTTTGGATTTGCATGGCGGCCATCCATCTTTGCATCCATTTTTCCATTTGTGGCATCTTAAAACCATATTATTTTTTCTGTGGAAATATGTAATGATTTCATTAATAGATTTACATGAATCCTAATTTCGACTTCTATGTCATCAGATGATGATTCTGGAAGCGGTGCTCTAGACAATGTATCTGCTAAATACATCTCTGATCCTTTGGATATCTCTGGTCCCACTTCTGACACCATATTAAATATTGAAATAAAATATAATTTAAGGACGATAAATATTCGTTATTTAATTACATGACAAGACAAGAATGACCTATATATTTTAATTATGTTAGACAACCTTAGACCATAAATACTAAGAAGTATGATATTATAACAGTTCGCACGGCCGTTATAGGAGGTGTATTTCGTGCTGTCATCTGCATAACAATGAATGCCGCTGATTTGCAGCATATCATTAATATGCAAAAGGAATAGTGTAGGTGATAGCACACATCCTTGGGGGACACCAGCATTTATAGAGAGTGAGTCTGAGCATTCACCATTAATTAAGACCTTTATGCTTCTGTCTAATAAAAAGCTAGTGACCCATCCACATAGTTTCTCGGGAAGCCTCCCCCCCCCCCTGCTCTTTATTCTTTTATATAAAAAGATGCCCTGTTTGTATTTCTAGTCGCTAACATAGTAATTTAGTCGCACGTTTAAAATTTTAATATCCAAAATCGATTATTCATAACCCACTTTTTATAAGCTCGTTCTGGATTTTATTATGAATTAATTAATATTAGTTGTCAGTTTAGTTATTTTTTCGCTTACTCAAATTCCTACTACGTTTTTCTTAAGTACTATGTTTTTCGAATTTCTTTTATACTGTTCACTTCCGCTATTTTTTGTTAAGACATCCTGTATAGTTGTAAGTGGGCATTCCATATAACTTTGAAGTTACGGTGATGATTGAGTAGTTTCTTTATGTATTTAAAGGTAATAATCATTAATAAAAGCTTATAAATTATGCTATAAAGCTATCTTTTACGCCTTAAAGTGATTTTTCTAACCATATGTAGCCACAAAATGCTATTTAGTTATTAAACAGTTTTTGAGATTGCTAATAAGGTATTAGTAAAGTAGGTTATGAAAGAGTCACATTTGAGATATAACAATGCGTTTCACGTCATATTTAGGCATTTAATTATCCTAAAAACAACCCAATTATAACCGTAC
The DNA here is from genome assembly GCA_963935595.1 of Schoenobius gigantellus. NCBI lineage: Eukaryota > Metazoa > Arthropoda > Insecta > Lepidoptera > Crambidae > Schoenobius > Schoenobius gigantellus. The sequence continues at coordinate 20,312,654 of OZ012553.1, read as the reverse complement.
AGCGCTCCGTACAGCGCCATCGACCTTATCACCGTCTGATAAAGTCGACGGCACGCTGCGCCCGGTCCCCCCACGTTGGGGAGGACCCGTCCGAGGGCTGCCGCGGCGGCAGACAGCCTTGGGGCGAGGAGCTTAAAGTGCTCCTCGAAATCCCATCGGGGGTCCAGCACCAGACCGAGATACTTCATGCAGCTCTCGATCTGGACTTGGACCCCCTCCACTCAGACACGGAGCCCCACCTGGGGTCTGCGGCGACGCGGCGGCCGTGCCGACCGACGCCAGGTGGACCGCCTCCTCATACGTGCGCCCCTTCGCCGCGACAAGGGTGTCGTCGGCGAAGCAGACAGCCTCCATGATCGGCAGGAGGTTGCCCCGCAGAACCCAGTTGTACCCCAGGTTCCAGAGCAGAGGGCCCAGCACGGAACCCTGGGGTACTCCCGCTGCCATCGGCCACCTGTGGACGCGACCATCCGCCCCCTCATACACGATTTCCCTCCCGCGGAGGTATTCGGTGATGAGGGAGCGGAGGTAGAGGGGCACTCCGTGGAAACGCAGTGCCTCCTCTATGCATTCGTGGGGGAGGCTGTTGAATGCGTTGCGGAGGTCTAACGACACCGCAACGACAACCTCCCCCGCCCCCTCAGTGGCCCCCTCAGTCCACCTCTTGAGGTGGGCCACCGCGTCCACGGTGGACTGGCCGGTGCGGAAACCGTACTGGCATTCGGCCAAGTCCGGTCCCGGGCCCTCCAGATGCTCGACGAGCCGGGAAGCGAGAATTTTTTCAAAAAACTTCCCGGCCTCGTCGAGCAGCACCACCGGCCTGTACCCCGACGAGGCATCGGCGGGGCGATTCGGCTTCCGCAGAAGGCAGAGTCGCCCCACCTTCCAGCCCTGAGGGAAACGGCCCGAGGCGATACTCGTATTGAGCACCGCCTGGAACCGCTCCTCCAGGGGACCCAGTGCCAGGCACAAGACCTTCGCTGGCACCCCGTCCGGTCCCGGCGCCTTCCCCTTCCCCTTGCGCCGGAACCGCTCCCTCACCGCGTCGAACTCGAGGTCCGACACGAGAGGGCCCGCTTCCCCCACTTCGAGGGAGGCGCTGGGGGCGACCATCCTCGGGGGCTCGAAGGGTCCAGGGTCGGGGAAGAGCGACCCTAGAACCCTCTGCACGAGCCCCTCGTCCAACTGGTGTATCGGGGGAGCACCGTTTTGGTACTTCCCCTTCACCAGTCGGTATGGCCGTCCCCAGGGGTCGGAGTCGAGGAGCTCTATAAAAAAGTTCCACGACTCCGTTTTGGCCCTCAAGATCTCCGTCTTGAGGGCCTTATTCGCCTCCCTGTACGCCCGACGCAGGGTTTCCTCTTCGTCGGGCGTCTTCCTGGTGGCGCGCCTTCTGCACCGCAGGTAGGTAGCTCGGACCACTCCCGCACCATCGCCGCCTCCAGCGCCACGTCGGACTGGAGGTGCGTCACCGCCCACCGGCGGAAGGCGGCACTCGTCCCCGCTGGAGACGTGGAGGCGTGCGAGGGGGAGACCGAATATCGGACGTACCGGTGGTCCGACATGGTCTCCTCCTCTGCCTCCACTCTCCAGTCCCTCACCCTCGCGGCGAGGGGTGCGGTGGCCAGAGTCACGTCGACGATCGACGAACCCTGCCACCGCACGCACGTCGGGGAGGTCCCTTGGTTGAGGACGTCGAGGCCCAGGCTCGTGGCCCAGGACTCGACCAAACCACCCCTGACGTCCGTGGCGGGCGAGCCCCACACCCGCGACTTCGCGTTGAGGTCGCCCGCCATGGCTGTTGGGCCTAAGAATCTTCGTCTAAAAGAAAATTTTACTTTATGCTCTAGAACATGAAAGCCATTGTATGCAGCGCAGCCTATAAACGACATAAAGACGAGCTTTGCGAGCACGAGAAGTGAAAATGTATTTAAAGCCCTTACATAGTTACTAAAGAGGTAAGTTACTTAAGGGCCCACCATCCGCGCGAGCCCGAGCTAGTTTAGGTAAATTTCTCTAGTCTCCGTTTCTATCTATCTATCTCCTTCTTTCACATGATTTTTTATTTCTCTCTCTTTCTAGTTGATGACATTATAGAATATGGCCGCCATTATCATCCAATCACGTAAGAGTATTTCAATCATAAACGTCAGAGCGTTTTACAACTTGTTCGGTTGTAACTCGCGCCGACACTCAAAGGTCTTGAACGGGCCGGTTGTTTCACCCGGTTGTCACGCTCCAAGGCATTGAACGGGGTTAGAGCGAAAAGTTGTACTTCGCGCGAAGGCTCTGAACGCGCCTCTGCGCTCGTGTGCGCTATTTGCACGCAAACAATCGGTCCAAAATTACTCAAGTGCGCATTTTGTATGCGGTTTGACGTAATTGATGAGGTCACCGATTGATGCTGACAGTGCTAACAGAAAAGAGGTAGTGCACTATCTCCAGAACTGTCAAAGTCAACATCAGTTTTATTTTTATTTTAGCTTGTTCAAATTTATTTTTTCATTAGATTATCTACAATTAATTAATAAACGTCAGAGCGTTTTACAACTGTCAAATTCGATGGTTGTTCGGTTGTAACTCGCTAACGCTCGAAGGCATTGAACGGGGTTAAAGCGAAAAGTTGTACCTCGCGCGATATCGCGAAACGTAACGCGGCGGTTAGTTGTCTGTCAGTTTTCCATGGTTGGTTGTCACTTGTCAGTGTCAGTTTGCATTTTTGTTTTGTGAGATTTTTGTTTAGTTGAGAGGATACGATGATACGAATAGTTATAATTTGCATTTAATAACTAATACTATAATTAGTCTGTATTAACCATTTAGTACTCTTTAAGCCCTGAAAGAACAATATTTGTTGCTGCGTTAATTTCCTAATTATTGGCCTGTTTTATTTGTAAACATTTTGGTTCCCGCTCTGTGTTCGAAATAAAACATTATTGTATTATATTTGTTTTATGTACTCTTTGATTTATCATTACAACAATGGCTACAAGAAAACGAAGTGGTTCTGGTTCTAAAAGACATCTTAAAGAGAAAGTGGTTCAGATATATGAGTTATTTTTTAGAGGTGAAGATTTGACAAGTGATAATCCTACCTTTTGGGATGAATTTTTTCTATTGAAACCAAAAATTCCGCAGCTAGAGTCAGAAATTCACCGTTTGTCAGCTGAACAACTGGGAAATTTAAAAGATAGTATGAATGTATTGGTAGCACAATGCATTGAAATGCTAGGACAAGAACATCACATAAGGTAATGATCAGACAATTTTCTTAGCTTTCCATGGATTCACCGTGCGGGTACCGGGTCCATCGCGTTGCAGAGAAAGAAGTGTGAGACAGTGCCTGGGACTTGTAACCCAGGTGTAGGTTTAGAGGGCCCTCTTAACATGCATATATTAGTGCTTATTTCACAACCCCTGCTTCTTCCTCAGCCTTACCATATCTAGTATGATCCTACAAGTGCCACCTTAGACATTCTTCGCAATAAAGAATTTATAGAGCGATGGAAAATTTCCATTGATAAAGTGAAATTCAGATTTCAAAATAGCTGTTGAAATAATGTAAGTAGGTTTCAAAAAAAATTACATTATTGTCAAATTAAGTACTTGTCAAAAAAAATGTGACTAATTTTAAAAATACTTTTTAGAGTGACTTTGATATTAATTAAATACTAATACCTCTAAAATGTGTTTACATCATAGTTTTGTTTTGTGATTTGTTTGAAATTGACTGAAAGAGAATTAAAAAAGAGTTTGAAATGCAGGTATAAAAACTTTAGTTTTATCTATAAAGAAACATTCTGTAGCTCTACAGTCATAGCCCTAAGATACAATTAATAGTGCAGCTATTCAGTGAACTTGTTCACATTTAAGTCTTGATTTGTTTGTTTGTTTGTTTGATTGATGAATAAAGTATGAATTCAATTCTACAGGATAGTTTGTGTTGATCATAATGCCCTGCTAACCAATATTTGGTAATAGTAACCTCTCAACAGAAGCTAGCTTATCTGTGTGGGAGATATTACAGTGCCCAAATATTTGTGTTCAAGTGCTCCAAAACACAAAGTGCATTCTCAATCCTATGGCCCGTAAGCATCGGCTTACACACGGAAAGAGATTAGGTGCAGGAACCACTGCTTAATGTGACATCCTAAGTATGGAAAAGCTCTGAAAGTTTCTCATTTAAATTCACCCATCCTGTTAACATTGCCTAACTTGATCAATTGTTAGCTGAACGCACACCAATGCTCATTCACAATGCTCCTCAACTTTGAATACGACAATGCAGATAAACTTACACTGTTGGCTGCATCACATTGTGTTTTGTTTTCTAATCTTATAACAATGTTTAAAATAGACCCTGTTGTTTAAGCTTTAATGTCCTTTAAAACAATTTTCAGACTTGTTTACTCTCTACAAACTTTGAGTGCTCTTTTGATTACTATTTACCAACGAGTCTCGCAAGATGCAAACATCAACATTAAAGCTGTGTTAATTGGTGAAAATGCAGATGCAAAAATGCAAAAATTATTTGAGCAATGTGGCACAATATTATCAGGTAAAATAATAATATTGTTAGAACAACATTATTCTATAAGTATAAATTAGTGATGTTCCGGATATCCATATCCGTATCTGCGGATCGTGGCCTAGTGTCATACTAAACCATAAACAAAACAAAAGTAATACCCACCCAATGCAAGTTGAAACATGTCCTGCCTGTTTCAATGCGTCGGATGTGACGTCAACTATCGTTTCAATTTCTCGCGCGCCGACACCGATGAATAAGAAAATAGAAATCCATATCTGCGGATCTTGACACCAAATATCCATTTTCGGATCCGTATCTGCGGATATACATTTTTAACGATCTGGCACATCACTAATATATATACATCCATACTAATATTATAAATGGTAAAGTGTGTGTGTGTGTTTGTTTGTCTGTCTTTCACCACAAAACGGAGCGACGGATTGAAGTGATTTTTTAAGTGGAGATAGCTGAACAGATGAAGAGTGACATAGGCTACTTTTTGTCTCTTTCTAACCCCCCACTTTCCTAAAATGGGGGGTGGAAGTTTGTATGGAGCATTCCGCAATTTTCAAGGTAGGAAGCTAAAAATCGGTACATAGACTCTTTGTTACCCACGAAAAATACCTGCCTTATTTTTTTTTTTAGTCCGGTATTACCCCGAATTTAACGCGAGCGAAGCCGCGGGCAAAAGCTAGTATATTATATATGATAAAACAATATTATTAACTTATGTATTCATTCCAGGTGATGTTCCAGACAGTTTAAAATCAATGGTGCTCAAATTATTACTCATAATAGCAACAGGAATGGATAACATAGATGAAAATCCACTTGTTGAATATCTAATGGTAAACTCACTATTTGATCAATTGATACAGTTACTCTGCACTTCCACAGAAAGACAGCAACATGGTATGTAAATTTTATTTATAGTTTTGTGTACCTATTTAAATTAATCTCTAATTATTTGGCATTATAAAAATCATAGGGATATCCAATAACAATCAATATCTCCATACACAAATCACACGCAGTAGTGCTCCCAATATTTGTTTGTGGCTGTAAGAGAATCAGTAATAATAAAAAAAAAACAAATTATTTGAATAATTATATCACCATACAAATGACAATGATTTTTAAATTGTACCTACCAATCTCGTTAAGAATATGTTTTAACCATAATGTACCAAGCTATATTTTGAGCTAAGAGTATCAGTATTAATTATATTAATATTCAATTTAAGTAATAATGATAGGATTAAACGAACTTACCTAAAGTGAAGTTCAATCCAAATTATATGAAGTAATTAGTCCAAGGTAGGTATAACTATTGTAGTAACGCCTTCTCCCGCTACTAAATACGCGAATTTTAAAGACACCATTAAAAATATAAAAGAAAAATACACCTGGCAACTCCACCGTCACCATAGCTCATTAGTTTAGAGTATTAGGTATATATAATTGGGTTAGTAATTTATTACTTCAAAAGGGAAGGGTGGGATGCTCCATACCTTGGACTAATTACTTCATATAATATGGATTGAACTTCACTTTAGGTAAGTTCGTTTAATCCTATCATTATATTCGTAATTAGTCCAAGGTATAACTATTGTAGATATTTAGAGTTTTTGATAAATAGGTAAACATTAGTACCTATTTACTAACTATCAATAGGTATTCAATAACATTAAATATTTATTTCATAATGTAGATAACGTTTACTAGTGTTAACAGTTTCATGTTAACCATATAATAACTATAAATTTCAAGAACTACCAGCCGTGGCAAAAAGCTTTGCCAATCTAACTGGCGTGGTATATTATAATATTTAGCAAATATCGATAATTTATTAGATCATCCAATAGTGGGGATATGCCACCCAATGTGTTATCTAACTCTTTGTAAGTTTCGGTTCCCTTTCCAGATTGAAACCTAATGGGATTTTACTGTACAGTACAGAGACTCAATTAATTTTGCCTTAGTGAAATATTAGTAAGTACAGAAGTTAATAATGAATATCAAATACATTAAAAATAATTTAGCCTTAGTAGCATATTGTTTGGAGGGTGATGAATAAATAGAATATTAATATGAAAGATGAACAATTAGATTAACTTTCCTCCATTGTTTGCTTTAGTCATCTACTAATGGATTGAGTAGTAGTATTTTAAGTCTAAAATAAATTTATCAAATGTTTATTTCTATGGTCCTTTATTATTTGTTACTTCTAAAGCAATAACAAAGTTCTCACAAGTAAAATATCTGGAATAATCTTTAATAGAGAAGAGACAACTTGCTTAAGTATTGCTGTCATAGAACTTTTAATATCTCATAAAATAGCCATCTTAATTTGAGAAAACTATAATTAATACATAACTAATAATGTATAGGATTTGTGACTTTTTGGGCAGTGGTTTTGCTAATAATAGCAGTTTTTAATGTCAGTTTTCTTCAGTCTAGGTTATTTCAATGTCAGGTTTCTAGATGACCCATGCTTAAGGTAATATAAAACTATGGCAGGATTGCATATGCCATATTCCATTATGCTGACATACATTGGCTTTGCCAGACATAGTCTTTTAACTCGTTTTATCCATTTTTTAATTTTATCATCTGACCTTATTCTATTGCCTATAGTTAGATAATTGGTGTAAGAGCTGAACAGTGAAAATGCAATGATTGATGTGATGCTTCTGCTTTAAAAATAAACATACATCTGACCTTATTCTATTGCCTATAGTTAGATAATTGGTGTAAGAGCTGAACAGTGAAAATGCAATGATTGATGTGATGCTTCTGCTTTAAAAATAAACATAAGATTTGAAAAAAGAAACTTTTGGTATTAAAACATTGGATAGATCTGAATGAAACATTATTTCTTTGCAGTAAGCCTGAGTGGTAATGGTCTAAAAAGGAAATACTTAGATTCCTTAAGCTCTGTCAGTTATAACTCTGCAAAAATTTCAAAATCAAAGAAAAGGAGTTTCTTCTTCTTTTATAAAAATATTAATCCTATGGTTAAAGTATCAACATTTGAAACATAAGACGATGCCATGATTACATGTATATTATAAAATATAATTTATTTATCATATAATCATATACTTTTATATATATATATATATTATTTTATATATATATATATATATATATTATTGAAATGTGTTACAAATGAATCAATGCATCACAAATCTTAGAAGTACATTATGTCCTGCGACAGTTTCCAACTTACATCTGCATTGAGACTACAAGATTTAAAATCAGCTTAATAATATTTTGAAATTTTATATATTAAGCAAAAAATCAGATGCTGCTAGTTTCACACCACCGCCAAATGTTTAGCAAGATCATTTGGATTGATATCAAACTGAGTTTTTTCTGTTAATGTATTGAAAGTGTGGTGTTATCTATTTCTAATAAAATATCACATCTACTTGAGAGGTCAGCAAAACATCTTAATGCATAATTATGTATCTAACAGTTCTAAGAAATTGATACTGTCTTGCTTTTACCATTTAATTACTGTCAGTTGATAATACACCTGAGAAAATATCTAAAGAAAATGTTTAGGAAGTACTCCATATCGCAGAATCATTTTACAATACTTTTCATATACATAAGCATGTTGTAATAGGGTAGTTGACTCATATCAAAATTTATTAAAATATTGTTTATTTCTAACAGTATTTGGCATAAGGTTCCACAATATACCGATTTTAATAAATAACAATGAAGGATTACTGTAAAATTTTAATTTGAAAATGCTAGATATAATCTTTTTTTATCTCACGCCGTAAACGCTTTGATATCCTGTGGTCAGGGCCGTGACGTCACTCATATAGTAAACAAAGAAATGTCAAATTTGATTCAACAACTCGTCGATTTGCACTATTCTTTCCTAAAACTGGCAAAAAATCGTCCAAGTCTCCGTTATTATATTTGTAAATATCGTAAATTATTTGTATTAATAGCAAAATCAACCATTGATGTTGGATTTGTGAGAGCAGATAGTACAAATCTTCCGAAAATAGACAGATTGATGATCAGGAGATTCTTTGTGTAGCACTCTAAACAATATAAGTACAGATCAATACTGTTTTAATGAAGAAAAGGTTACAAGTGTACTTGTCAAGATTATCACGCGGCAGAAGATAGTTGCAAACATGCATTTTTGGTGTGGTTGCACCATCACAGTGAGGAGCTATTTTGTACAGCAGCTGAATGCTATTGGATAGAATTCTGTCTCTCAAAAGTCAAATAAACACTAAAAGTGTTCACTTCAAGAGAAATGTTGAAAAGAAAACATCAGGATCATGTGTCAAATACCAGTGTAGTACTGCAAGAATTTGTAAATGAACATAAAAAGAGAAAGTTTGGCAGTTGTTCATTTGTCAAGCATGAAGAAAATTACTTGGAGGAAAAATATATATACATTCACAGACACAGATTGTGACATATTTCTTAAAAAATAAAAGACCTCTTCAATGAAGAAAGAATAAAGTGCATAGAAAACTAAACCACTAATCATCAATACAGAAGTGCTCTTTAGTTCGAGCTTCGTTATAAACAATAGCAGCTTCCATGTGCTATAAAGTCAGCCAGTGCATAACACATGATGGTTCTTTTGTTAGGAAGATTTTTGGTGGGAAATCTTGCAGACACCTACGAGTATAATGAAATGTGGATAAAAATTGAAAGATGAAGATTTGGGTTGAAATTTGCAAAATGTGACCTGTTTATTTCTGATTAATACCCTGTAATAGTCTATTCAACAAACGGTATCCATAAAATTAGATTAATACAAAATTGTCATGCTCTTTTACTGAAGAAAATGTTAATTATCAAAGACGGAAAACTGTGAACAGTATGCTTAACTCAAGTATAGATGCAGATGTTTTGTGCTAAAGCAAAACTTATATAAGTACTTTTGTGTTGCTAGCAGTATGTAATTTTGAAAACACTCAAAAGGTGACAATATTAGCTATTTCTAACAATCTGTATGTCAAAAAACTTATTGATCAAATAGTGCCATTTTGGAAACTATACTACATTTTTCCTAAATTATATGAAAGTATTACTTCATAATAAATCACTTTACTATTATTTTGACTTTTATTACCTGCGACCTTAAGGCAATATATACAAATTAATAAATTTGATCTAACTCTATTCAACCTATTCAATGATAAATATGAGCAACAAACCTATAAAATATTATAAATCTTTTAAGGTGTAACAGAAAAATAAAACACATGTATTTCAAATTAAAATATTTTGATTCAACTTAAACCTTTACAAGTCATTATTGTCAAATAAACATAGAACATTTTTTTAGTGAAGAACATAATGACTAATATAGTACAAAAATTTATTATGTCATCTTTAGATGTTAGTTATGCATAAAGTAAAGAAAAAAAAATTCTTTATATTATTTATTTAATAAGAAGGGTCTTGTAAATTAAGAAGAGCACAGGCTGACAACACAGCAATCACATTTAATATATTTGTATACGGCTTTAAAATGGATAACTTGCATATTCTTGCGTAAGCTGTTCTGAAATTTACCAGTCATGGTGGCCAGCAGGTTTAATCAGTGAAGATATAACATCTTTCAGTTTTACCAAACTGGACCTATTTACTTCTATGGTGCTTTGGTATATGAATACTTGAGTTATTTTATTGACATAATGTTGTTCTAGTTATTCTAGTTTTTTCCTCTCAGTTTTCTGGTCAAGTTAAAATTTGGTTGATCGGCTGTAGTCAGTTTTCATTCTAACTGAAAGATAAAAATTTAATTAATTTACATACAGATTTGATTTTACATACATCCTAAAAACGTCTATTTTGTTTAAGTTGAAACTGAAGTATCTACACAGATTGAGTTATTCAGTTATAGTACTTACATTAATGTGATTTTCGCAAAAATACATTTGAGTTTCAGTAGATAGTTGCAGGATTTCTTTAAGCGAGTGTTAACCAATTATTTCGCATGTCTATATTACTGGGTACGTCTAATCCACAGATTTCCTGGAGTCTTTTAAGAGGTTATTATATTCCTGTTCTATTGTCCCGTTCCATATACAGTTTTACTATATTTTGTGATATTTAATAGAAAGCATCGTTTTTGTGAGGTTATTTCACCCCCATGCTTTGTTTACTATAAGACTGACGTCATTGCCACAGATAATGAACAGACTATCATGGCTGACCGTGTTTTCGGTCCAAAATTGAAAATCTTAATTTAAAATAGATTTTTAGGACTTTTTAGCCATCGAAAAAAAAAAATTCATGTGCTACGGTTTAATACAACAATTATGAACATTTTAAGCCCTACTTTAAAAAAGGGTCAACTAGCCTATTGCCCCCCAAACGTTCAGTCATAAACTTATATCTATCTGAGCTCAAAGTGTAAACAATTAAACTGCCATTCCTAATGAAACATTGAGCAAAATTACAAACCAAATTTATTTATGTGATGATGACTAATAGTGTGATACATTTCCTTTCTATTGCACTTAATCTTTAAAGTCATAACCAAGGAATATATTTTAAAACCTACAAATTATTTTACATTGAATTAAATTAGTAAAATTTTATTTTTATTTAAAAAATAAAGCCTAACTATTGTAAACCGTTATAAGTTATAGTTTAAAATTGCAATAACTAACATTTCTTATTGATTTATCAATATTTTAATCAAGTCGTCAAACATTTATTAATTTTAATTATTATTATATTCTTTATTCAGCTTTTTTCTTAAATATACTTATATATAATTTTTACAATATAAAAATACACTTTTTTTTTTAAATAAAAATACCTGAAATTGAATTGAGACAAATGGTTAGGGTATGTATGTACTGTATTTAACCCGCATGGTAAAAGCAATTGTATTCATACAATTATTCAAACATAAAAATTAACAATTTTCTTCGTTATGAATAATTTGGATGTAAATAGTGCATGCATTAATTTAATCAAATCTATAACATGAAATCTTCATTTGAAAGTGTAGATTTTCAATAAACTTATTATGAACTTATTTTAAGGAATCATTATTTTATTTTAAAATAAATCTATGAAACCATCCTTTTAGGAATAGTAAAACTCTAGAAATCTTTGCATGGGCCAAGCATTTCTGCTACCTATGCAGTTGTTAATTTGTTTGTATAATTATCCATTTCACAATATTTATTATTGTCCAGTGGATAATAAACTTGATTCAAAATAGTAACAAAATGTATTACATAGTCTCTTATCCACTTTTAAAATTAATTGACCTCGGTTATTTATTCCCACGATGGGTAAAAATATGGGGTCTATGGATAATTGGTTCGAGACTGGCTGCTGAAAACAGAGCATGTTCATTGGTGACCTGAATGATAGTTGAGGTTGGCCCTTTCTCTGAGCCTCTCCGAGGAGGATATTGTTAGAAATTATTGCAGCGCACAGGCTGCTTATTGCAACACACAGGCTGCTGGTAGGTTTTCAAACTAGAAGCAAATTTTTGAGGTTTTTATACATGGCTTATATTTTAGAATGTTTATCATTCTTTTTATGACTGTAAATAATTTTACACTTTTATTGGAGTACAAATATTCATCCCTCTTATTGCTTTTAATAGCTTCTATTAGGTCTTTTATAAAAGCATAGTCATGTTTCCTTCTGATCCTGGTGTACTGAAATTGTAAACTTATTGCATTGTAATCTAAAGACATCACTCAGATATTTTAAGAAGATTGTTTGGAAATTGAAGTCAATACTTGTGATATTACAGCTATTGCAAAACTCATATCCTTTGACTTTATTTTTCGAGTAATTTATCTCAAGTTTTAGAAGGATATTAGGAATTTCCATTTTATGTTATGGACCATCTAACAGTTTGCAGTTTTCAAGAAACTTTATCTACATAGGCAACCTCAATTAAAATATTTTTCAATGCAATTCTTTGTAAACTTGGTCATAAATATAAACTACTCGTATATACCATAATTTCCTATAAAGGTATTTGTGCTTTAGCCTATATCCAATGAACAGAGTTCATAATCGAGTAGGTACCTAGATACATCATCTAATTCATTTGCCTTGATAGGTAACGCTTTCCCACGGAAAGCAGGCAGTTTTAAAAATATATTTCTTATTATAAAATTTTATCTAAATTAATTGTATCTAGGTCCTCTTGCCAAGCTAAATCAAAATTACGACGCATCTTCAAAACAGGTAGGTACTTACTGTTTCGACATCTTGGGTTATTTTCTTTGTGTTAAGATAACCATTTTAATTTCGAACAACTTTTGACATCTTTTCTCCATTTTTATCACTGCGTATCTGGATTTTAGTTTTATTTAGATAATTAAATCACTTTGAAAAACATCAACATGTAAAATATGTGTCAGCTGCGTAGAGCGCGAAAAAACGAATGAGCTATGGTGACGGTGGAGTTGCCAGGTGTATTTTTCTTTTATATTTTTAAAATTCGCGTATTTAGTAGCGGGAGAAGGCGTTACTACAATAGTTATACCTTGGACTAATTACGAATATAATTATATTAACTTTCATGTAAAACAAGCAATAGTGCTCAACAAGTAATAGTAATCTTGTATTGTATCTTAATAACAGTTTTTTTTTAGGTTATGACATAGTCATGCTACTTATGTTCTTAGTGAATTATAAAAAACAAGAGTCTGCAAACCCATATGTGGTAAAATTGTCCATACTTGATGATGAACTGGCATTGAATGGGTAATTAAAGTTGACTTTTTTAAAATAACCTTGTAAGGCTAAGGATTAACCAAATGTCAATTTAAAAAATATTATGTAGTATGATGGTATGTAACCAGCACTGACAATTTTTCTAATATTATTAGACCCATACCAGAGCGAGACTGTACCAGGGTCGCCTGCTTGGGTACCTCTGTCTTACCTATTTTTGCCGCAAAGCAGCAGCGCTTGCATTGCTGTGTGTTCCGGTTTGAAGGGTAAGGTGACGGTAATTACTGGGTACCATGACTTTACATCTTATGTCACAAGTCAGCAACTTACTCTGTGGTTTGTGCTGGTTGCAGATTTGTTGGGAATCTTATGAGAGTCACATGTTTTATAGGTGACTGTTACTACTTGCCATAAGGTGGGCAGTATGCATGTTAGCCAACTTAGCTGTATAAAAAAAATTATGCATGTTTCAATTTATCTTAATGCGTCTATCTTTGTATGTCAAAATATAAAAAAATAATTTAGGGACCTAGAAAGGGTTTAAAGTTTCCTCTACAAACGTCTGAAACTTTCTGAAAACTTTGAAATAAAAAGATATCCTTTATATTTATTGCTTTCGATAATCATTTCCTATTTTCTTAGACTAGCTTTCGACCTGCAGCTTTGCCTTTTTGTTATTCACATGGAAATTCTATATTTTCCTGTGATACAAAGAATTTACACTATGAGGCTGAAGGGAAAAAGTCTTCTTAAAACATCTGAAGTAGTAGTGTTAGTGTGATTCAAACAAAAATCAAACCCAATACCTATTTCAGCTCATAAGCATGGAATTCTCGAAAAGCTAAAACATGTGGTTACTCACGTTCATCGAAAAGGAAATTTAATTACTAACTTTCAACCCCTATTTATTTTTATCAGGGTGTCCACTGCTAATGTTCAAAAAAATTCCCTGACTTTTCCCTGACTTTCCCTGACCATTTTTCAAAATTCCCTGACCAACTACATATATTAATTTTACAGAAAAATAAAATACAATACTTATTTTCGAAAATATTAAGTATTTTTTGTTGCAATTTTCAGACCAAGTTGTATCTAAAATTTCATTTTTTTAAGTTCTTACATAATTTATATTTTAAGGCACAGTATTTTTACACTGTAGAAAGTGCAGTGACGAAAAAATAAACCGAGCCAGCCTTAAGTTCAAGTGCAATTTCCTTCAAGTGTTTGTACATTTGTTAAATAAAAAATATATTGGCAAAAAGGCTCTTATTGAATACTAAGATACTCGTAATAAACACAATCGCTTGTCATTAATCTTTTGACGGTTGACTTCTTCTTCAACCTTTTTTTTTATAGGAGGGAAAATACATTTACGGTATTCAACAAGGGGCCGACTGACTAGGACACCCCAAGGATATGCAGGACTCGGGTAGAAGACCCAATACCGGCTAAAAACCCTCCAGATACTTCTACCTCCGGAGAGACACAATCGGGATCGGCGTTAGCCATTGTCCCCGATTGTGCCCCCTGGAGGGGCACAATCGGGGACACATTTTTCTTTGTGCTACCTGTAGGGCATGTATATGATGTCCAGTCAGTCAGGGTCCAGAACGCAGCCCCATACACGAGCACCGGTAGGACGTATTGCTCGAAAGCTCGGCGCTTAAGAGATACAGGCATCTCACTCCAGAAAATGTGGGACATTTGACACAGATGTGTTATGTGCTCTCCATTTATGTTGATACCCCTATCAGACCAATCGAGTCGAGAAATGTATCCTCCAAGCATGCCGTGAACAATATAGGGGAGATTGTGTCGCCTTGTCGCATACCTCTTTTAATAGGAACACGATCGGAAAGGTAGTGGAGTTTCACTTAACTTTAACGACTTTTCTGCGTAGTTGCTTACTTTGTCATTAGTCTTCAGATTACGGTTGTTTTTGTTGTTAAAAATAGATAATCCGCTCCAGGAAGCTATACTCAAGCTGACGCACTTCAATGGAGCCCTAGTCATCGTCGGTTTGCTCAAATGTTAAGGCGTTTTTCGATGCAGCGCGTCTAAAAAAAAACCTAGAGACTGGAGCCTTCCATCGACGCGCAGAAACTGACAGGCCACGGGCTACAGCCTCCGCAGATGATTGATACATGCATTTGAATGTCCCAAAGAATCGGCGTCAGAACGCAGTGCAGGTCCAACAACAGCTTCATGACGAACGTGGAGTGGCCATAAGTGCGCGTACAGTCAGGAGAAGGTTAGCCGAGCGCAATTTAACACCTCAAAGTACTATAATAGGCTCAAAATTAACTGTAGTCTACAGCAGAGCACGCTTTCAATTTGCTCGTGAGCATATACGAGTAGAATGGACACTGGATCAATGGGCGCATGTTATTTTTTCTGGCGATACAAGAGTGTCTTTACAAAAATGATCAAAGACAGAGACTGTACCGTTGCCCTAGAAACGTTTCGCTCAGTGCTGTATCCAAGAAACTGTTGCTTATGATGGCTCCATTACGGGCCTCCATAATGGTGTGGGGCGGCATTTCCCTAACAGCACGAACAGAGATGGTTTATATCAAATCCAATGCTCATTCACGCGGATTGGCTACAGAACGATTTATCCGTGATGTTCTTGAAGATCATGTGATAGAAGAAGAATGGAACAACATCCTCCAAGACATCATTGTTAGATTGGTAAGATCAATAGGTTCAAATATGCAAGCGTTATCCAAGCTAGAGGTGGTGACACAAATTACTAATACATTGTTTTAATTGTTTTTCGATGATTTTTATTGTAACACTTTGTATTTGTATTTGTAAAATTATACCTACGCCTATGCTCGTAGGTTTACAAGAATGAATCGCGGGCTGTTCGAGGTGGATCGCTTGCCGCGCGCGGCAGCTGCGTTCTGCTAAATTATTATCTAAAAATTGGCGCTCGCACGGCAAATGAACGTCGGTCGAACATTCGCTCGCGCGGCTGCCGCACGTAGTTTAACAATACCACTTTTTCCAACATTGTGTTTATATATTTGAAGGAAATAGCATTTGAACTCAAGGGTCCTGAAACCTGGACAAAAATAATTTGATAGTCTAAATTAACAATCATTCTACTAAAATCATGAAGTAAACATATTTCTCATTTGACAATCACTGGGAAATTTGGGGACCAAACAGTGTAAAATCCAAATTTTTCCCTGACTTTCCAGGTAGCCCCTCGATTTCACTGACTTTCCCTGACTGCTTTGAGCTTCCCTGACTTTCCAGAATGTGGACACCCTGTTTATTTAAAAATTTTAGTTAAGCTCAAGGTTGAATTTTCAATAACCCTTTCTTAGTTGATGTTAAGAGGAAATCGTACAGGCCATTTTTCCATACAAACATAGTCCCCTGTTTCCTTACTGGATAATGGCACTAGTTGCTCTATTTTTTCCAATAAAATCCATGACCACTATAAGCATGTTTTCCTTTTTTATTAAGTTAGTTATTAAAAGAGATATTAAACCTTCAAAAACCAAAAAAATCAACCTATTTTTCTGCTGTTGTGAAATGTCCAGCAACAAAATTAAACAAAATTATATGAAAAAAGCAAAACATAGAAACACAGTAAAAGACACAGTACCTACACACTTTAATTTTTAAGGCAAAAAGTTAAATCCGTCAATTTTTCGCGGAGAACACAGGGGACTACGAAACGTATATTTTGTGTACTTTCATAGGTATTTTCGGTCCGAGTTGCAGTTGTCCCTATCGCGCTCAGTTCAGTTGTTCGGGCACACAGCGCGACAGCAATACTTTTTACAGATACCTATTTTTGAATTCTCTCGTCGACCTTGGTGTTTCCTCTTAACATTATAAAAGGAACCTGCTGACTGATTTCATATGCCAGCTTTAATATCTATATTGCATCAGAAGAATAGGCTAGATAATTTTAAAAAATATATTGCTTTATTAGAAGCTCATTCATATAATAAACAGAAAGAAAAAAATCGAAAATCATCCCAATTGTCCAAGATTCTATAAAAAATCTTAAAGCTTCTGAGTTGTGCCACAGTTTTATATTAGTTACGAAACGAATTTACCTACTTAGAGTAACGGCGGGGAGCTAACGGAGAGGCGGGCGGCGCGGAATGCGGCCCCCGTTTGCGCTTAGTTTGCCTTTGCGCAAATACGCACTCGAATAATGAGGGCTGAAGGCAAAGACCGTGTGCAATTTGCGATCCAATATCAAGAGGCGTTTCTCAACTGTTTTCATTGTAAAACTGTGGTTGTGCTACTATTAGGCACTGCGCACACGTGTGTCTTCTGTGGGTTATGCTACCAATGAATATTAAATTTTCATATCATATAATATAATGAATATGAAATGGACCACTCTGCAGATATAAACAATTTTGTGTCCGGTCCCTTTCACTTGACACATACCTGTCGTTGAGCAACAAGTGTTCAGTGTGGGTAACTATACATATCCAGAACTGACAAAATCGTCGACATTGACATGGTTCATTTGCCTGTACTCGTAAATATTGACGGCGGCGAAGTCTTTTTATTTTGTTGACCCAGTAAAGCTGAACGCACATTTGTCAGCATCGTACGCGACGCACGCGCTGCATTTGAGAATTCGTCCTATAAAATAATATGATCCATGCAGCCGGCGACAAAGTCTAGTACGTACGGTACCAGTGACGGCGACTGTCCGATTGCCGTTACCGGACACGGCAACTGTGTTGTCCTGTGTTGTGATCGTGTGCCGTGTCGGTAGCAAAAAGTATTAACGTTTGCGCAGCGCCTTAGTGTATGTAAAGTCAGTTTTTTTTTCTAAAATTAACAACTTGGGGATTATAATCAAGTTTCATTAATTAGATATTTTTATTATCTTCTTACAGTATTTTCAGATGTATAGTGTCTACAATATTTTTTAGAAGTAAATATCGTGCATGCCATTGGCAATATTTCAGGTATGGTCAGGTTATAACAGCCACGTTAAACGATTTCGTGATGTCAGTTTTTGGTGGACTACAAGGCAGCGGCGGTGGAGGCTGGCTATCCTCGCTCACCAGTATGGTGGGTGGGATATTCCTTACCAGTGATGACACACAACCAGTTGTCAGAGGCCAGAGAAATAGGTATGGTCAAGTCGCATAATTTTCCTAACAAACAAAAATTCGTGCAACCTCCAATCTTCTTAAATTCGATTGTAAAAATCCGTACTATGCGTTTCACATAAGAATTGTATATTAAGTCTGATTAGAATGTCACACGACATCACAGCTCATATACATCCCCACTGAGGGGCACGAGCCTACCCTAACACACCTACCCAGTGCGGATTGGTTGACTTCACATACACCTTTGAATTACTTTGCAGGTGTATGCAGGTTTCCTCACGATGTTTTCCTTCACCGTAGGAGCGTCAGATAAATGTACATATGAAATTCATACATAGGTAAATTTTCTATTACTTGTGATGTAGCAAGCCCCCCACTTACTTTCTTTTGTCGCTTAATTCGACATTCGCTTATTTCGACAAAGCAAAAATATGTGACTGATATTTTTTTATTGTCCAATTAACGGACTTATATTTCCAATTTTCACGCTCACTGCCTGTATCGTCATACATTATAATATCTCTGTATGGTCATAATATATTTTATCCTTTTACTGAACTCCAAATACTCTAAAAATTAAATTTTTGTATCCCAGTGGTGGGGAGGAGGGAATGTTGCTCGCTCTGTACGAAGCGGCGCATTTAAATCGTAACTTCATGACGACCCTCGCTCACTCGTCATCAGCCGCGGCGTCTTCTGCGCCACCGTCGCCGCCAGCCACCTTACCACCGCACCAGGTAAAACAGTAAAAGCACTCGCGTTGGATTACTTAAGATTAAGAAAGGACTTTGGTGTAGCGGTGACCATAATTATGAAGAAATTTCGGATATAATAAAAAGGCGGCGCATGAAATTTTTTAAGCCGCCATAATTTTTTACGTGCTTATATCGATATCGCATCTACAGATTAACAAAGGAAATGGGGTTTTGACAAAAAATCCTCGTAATCCATGTTAGAGAAAAAGAAATGTTTTTTGCCCCTTTCTGCTACTATCCGCTTGCTCTGCTTATGTACACTCGCGAGCAAGAGTTTGGAATCAGTTACTTGAAATTGGTTCCGCGTGATCTTGTTTACTAAATAAATTTTTAATAATCATAAAAATGACATCATGTTAAAGGTGCAACTGTCCACTTTAAATCGATATAAAATTAATTCATATCGAGCCCGTAATTGTGGAGTTATCCCGGATTAAGTGAAGGAGGTAGGAAAACAAGGAAATAGGGAAAAATAATGAATGAATAAAACAACAAAAAAAAATTTATTTATCTTTAAAAATAAGTGTCAATATTTTGTGTTCCCTCCCCTCGCCCTAATAACTGCTCCAAGACGATTCTTCATAGACCTGATCAGCTTCTGAATTGATTCTTGTGGAATACCTTCCCACTCCTCAATCAACACTGATTTCAGCTCATTCAGACATGAGCAGGAGTTCTGGAACGAACCTTCCTCTTCAGTTCATCCCACACGTGCTCAATGGGATTCAAGTCAGGGCTGAGCGCTGGCCAGTCCAATGTGGCAATACCGACTTCTTCGAGGTATTCCGTCGTTACACGGGCCGTGTGACAACGAGCGTTATCGTGCATAAGGAGGAAGTCATCACCGATGTATCCCGCATAGGGAACGACATGTTCCAGGAGAATATCGGAAATGTACCGGTCCGAAGTTAGACCGCCTCCTCGTCCCCCGCCAGGCACGAAAACAAGCTCGGTTTTACCATCGAAGGAAATGCCGGCCCACATCATACAAGAGCCGCCCCCATAAGCCACTGTTTCAGCGACACAGCACTGTGCAAATCGCTCCCCAGGCCGCCTGTAGACCCGTCCTCTTCTGTCGCTACCGTGCAAACACATCCTGCTTTCGTCGGAGAACAGGACTTGCCTCCATTGCTCAACCTCCCAATCAAGATGGGTGCGAGCAAACTGAAGGCGTGCTTGTCGGTGAGCTGCCGTGAGTTTCGGGCCTGTGGCAGGCCTTTTTGGAGTCAGATTCGCTTGCTTGAGTCGTCGACGAACTGTCCACTCACTGGCTGCTACCCCACGAACATCTCGGAGCTCCTGTTGGACGTCGACACCAGTCAAATGCCGATTTCGGAGAGAGGTTGACACGATAAAACGGTCATCCCTCTCCGATGTGCACCGGCGCCGTCCAGATCTTGGTCTCGGGATAAAGCCACCAGTCTCCCGAAAGCGCTTATAAACTTTCGAAACACAGGATTGGCTTATGTGGAGCCGACGAGCGGCAACCCGCTGGCTGAGCCCTTCTTGCAATAGGGCTACGATTTGTGCTGCTTCTGTAGGTGTTGTCTCATTGTCGTACAAGGTAAAGGGTCAAAAGTGGCGGAGATGTGTATCGGTCAACGTGTGAAAGTCGACTGATAAAGAAAATCCGATAACAGGTGCTTTTATAGGGGGTCAATAGGTCGCAACTCGTGACGTATCAAACAATTGAAACACGTCTTTTTCGATACAGCTTCACTTAATGCGGAATGGCTCCATAAATACTGGCTTGTTTTTAATGAATTCGGTATCAGTTTAAAAGTAAAGAGTTGAACCTTTAAAATGATGTCATTTTTACGATTATTAAAAAAGTATTAACTACTCAAGATAACGCGCAACCAATTTCAAGTAACTGATTCCAAACTTTTGCTCGCGAGTGTAGTTCACTACTACAGCTACACATTTTCTTATAGACGCAATAGGAAACGTATTTAACCTTACCAACCAGAGTATTAGAGAAGTAACAGTAAAAATATTATTACTTATTTTCAGAGTCCACCAAATCTTGCTCAGCTACAAGCTCTTGATAATGATCAACCTACAAATCTTCTTGTCACATTCTTCCAGTATTGGTAAGTTGTTTTTTAAGTTGTGTCTTAGTATCGCATGGAAACAGAGAAGTTTAAAACGTATCCTCTCTTTCAGTTCAATAGTGATGGCAGACACAAGAACAGAAGCGAGTATGAACAAGTGTAGTCTATGTTTTATAACGCTCACTTGTATTGTTGAAGAGCAATTCGCAAACTCTATAATGCACGATCAGAACTTAACGTTTAAGGTTTGTTTATCCTCAATTATGGTATTGGTAGAAATAGTATCATTGTGGAAGGACCTTTGTCTATGAACAATTCATAAGGGCTTTTTATCGCGTAATGTTTGAATATAGATTATTTTGATTGAGACCGCTAAATCAATCAAGGAGACTTAATAGATGGTTATGGTCAGGAAGTCAACTTATGTGACTTGCGCAGAATGTCTAAAATCATATTCTTATTAGTAAATGGCCTAAGAAGCAAAATGTATAAAATGCAAATTACCTCAGCAGTGTTTCGTTTATTTATTATAGATAGAGTATTTAAGTTGCAAAATGTCTAAAATGAAAATTGTCGCTTAGTATATTTGACAAAGTTATTACTGCACACGGTCCCTAATTTGGGGACTAGAAATACTGTCAGAATTTCTTTCTTTCTGGTGAGCAGGAGGCAGGGCTAATTAAATGTGATAAGTGATGATAACACATCCATATGGGCTTGTGATTTTTGTTTAATGGATAGATTACTAAATAAATATGCCATCTTAAATAGTAGCGTCGATGGCGTAGGGCGGAAGGCCGTCGCCTTTTAATCGAGAGGTAGCGGTTCGAACCCTGCCACATACCTAACAACGGGGTTTCAAATTCTTAATTCATACGTACGTTTATTCGACGCCCTTACGGTGAAGGAAAGCATCGTGAGGAAACCTGCACACACCTGTGGAGAAAGAATTTCTTTACAGGTTGTGTGTGAAGTCGACCAACCCGCACTTGGCCAGCGTGATTGACTAAGGCCTAATCGCCCTCGGTAGGCTCGAGTCCCTAAGTGGGGACGTATATGAGCTCTTGATGAAGTTCTTAAATTATTTTGTCTATTTCATAGGTACAATTATACAGATTACCTATGAGGCATAGAAAAATTGTACTAGAGGAACCACCGTCACAGCCTTTAGCTTCTACGCTAATAGGTATGTATTCTAGAATATTCTAACTAATATTTTAGTATTCAAATAATTCATTTGACTTCTGTCTTACCTTTTACTGTCGCAAAGCAGAAGTGCAAGCGGGTAAGGCAGGTTCTGAAATTGCTTGATACTAAAGCAAGATATAAAAGGTGTCTCAGCAAGAACTTGAATTTAAAAAAAATATATTTATTAAATATTTTATTAACATTTACACTACCCCCAAAATACATATTTCGAAAAAAATGTTAATAAAATATAAAAGAAATATATATTTTTTAATTTTTAAAATTCAAGTTCTTGCTGAGACACCCTTTATTATGCCACAAGTTTGCAAAGTACGTACACTGGTCCTTGTTTCGGTTGCATGTTTGTCAATCTTCAAGTAACACCATAATGTATCTACAATGGGTAACTAGCCATCCACCATTAAATGGTAAATGGTTGATATTATAGCTAACCTTTTCGACAACTATGTCGTATATATAAAAAACAAAAGCATTATACTATAAAGTAATCCAACTCTGAGACGGACAGAGTCCGTTAAATTTATAATATATTTTTTTCTGTCACGTCATCTATAAGGTGGTCCAGTTGGCACATCTCATCTTCTACTTTAATTAGATGGTCAATGCAACTTTTCCATCGCTGCGGTGTCACCGCCTTTAACCCTTCCTCAAACATTTTTTTTAAACGTCGTAAAATGTTATTAACACTTGGCCATGTGGAAAGCTCGGTAAAATATAATTTACTATGCAACCGTCAAGTAATAATAACTTCATGTAAAATAAACGTTTATCTAAAATCGATAATTCAAAATATTCCGGTGAAGTGGGCACGGGACAGCTAGTCATAATTAATTAAAAACAGTCACATAAGTAGAATTAGACAAATAGAAATCATTGAAAAGCATAACCCTGAATCTTAATTCGATTCTATCTTCAGATCTTCTAGTAGAGTTCATGATGTGTCATCTGCTAAAGAAATTTCCTGGGGAAGCCTACTCTCTCTGCGTGGGCGTGTTACTACGACTTCTGAGCTACCAAAAGCGGGGACGCGTACGGCTGGCGCGAGATTGGAGGCCACTGTGGGCGGCTCTAATAGCTCTTCTCAAGTTCCTGGTCACAAACGAGACCACGCTGCTAAGGAGGCACAACATCTTTGTGATGGCCCAACAGGT
This sequence comes from Schoenobius gigantellus, assembly GCA_963935595.1. Taxonomy (NCBI): domain Eukaryota; kingdom Metazoa; phylum Arthropoda; class Insecta; order Lepidoptera; family Crambidae; genus Schoenobius; species Schoenobius gigantellus. The sequence goes on along the minus strand of OZ012553.1, from coordinate 20,289,134 downwards.
CGGTTTTACTAAGAACGACATGTTTTAGTAAAATTATTCGGAAAAACAATGAGTGAAAAATAATCATAGCTGTAAATTATTGGAAGTCCATGAGTGAAAGATAATAATAACTGTAAATTATTGGGAGTCAATGAGTGAAAGATAATCATAGCTGTAAATTATTTGGAGACAATGAGTGAAAGATAATCATACCTGTAAATTATTGGAATGATGAGTGAAAGATCATAGTTGTACATTAGGGCTCTAATTATTCCTCTCATTTATAGACAGTTAAGGCGACTTGCTGTATAACGGTAATACAATCACTGAATAACGGTAATACGTGTTTAGAAATCTTGTCTTTGTCATTTGTTTGAAACTGACAAGAGACCAAATTCTGTTTTCTTATTTCCTTCATGATTGTTGTTCGAGTAACTTTAGAGTGCTAGGGGTACTTGATAATTTCTATCGATTTATATTTCAATGTTATGGTATTATTGTTACAGGTTGTGAATATATTCAATCTTTTCATTACATTTGGAGACACATTTTTGCCTACCCCTGCGTCCTATGACCAGTTGTACTATGAACTAATCAGGATGCATCAAGTGTTTGACAATTTATTTTATATGGGTATGTTGTTTGTAGTAGTTTTTAATTTTTGACTTATCTTTTTGAGCGGTGGGTTTTCATAACCTAATGTTTCAGGGATGCCTAGGCCATCCCCGAATGATACAGCTAGGTTTAGTTAACCAAAATTGAAGATTATCCTGTTGAAATCACACATATACACGGTGTAATAATTGAATATTATTTCGGCGATCAGTTACACCCGGTATATATAAACTATATATATCTATAATACTTACTTACTAATATTATAAAGCTGAAGAGCTTGTTTGATTGTTTGTTTGGTTGAACGCGCTAATCTCAGGAACTACTGATTCAAATTAAAAAAATATTTTTGTGTTGGATAGTCCATTTATCGAGGAAGGCTATAGGCGATATAACATCACGTTACGACTAATAGGAGCTGAGCATCAATGAAAAATGTTGCATAAACTGAAAAAGAAATATATGGCGAAACGTAGTTCGCAAGCACAGCTAGTAATATATAAAGTAACTTGTCTCTTACTCAATCACTAAATTGTTGACTGACTACTGGGCACTTCCATAAATGCTTTTTTTATCTATTTTAAGAGGCTTTGGTCTCTCATGGTTCCACGAATGCTTAAAACAACTTGTAAAAAGTGACTTTTACTAACGCATATAGCGCAACATTAAACATTATATTACTCCAATTCGATGAAGACCTAATTCTTAAGACCGCGAAGACGAAGTCGCGGGCAGAAACTAGTTCAATTTTAGTCTAACGGTATTTTGGCATGATTGTTAGTAATTTATCAGTGCTTAATAATACTGATTTTCTTTGTCTTCACCCAGCTTTACGCTACTCCACGGGCGACGGTGAGTTCAAAGCGGAAGCTCTAAGACTCGCGAATTGTCTAGTCAACGTCCGAGCCATCATACAGCATTTCTCGCCGAAGATCGAAGCGTGGTTGGCTTCGCAGAATTTATCTACACCAACTGAGGATCAGGTATTTCACGTGCTGTAGTTTTCTTTTGTTTCAAATGCAATACTTTGTAGGACATCGAATTTACGAGTTTTCTTCTAGGTATACCTGTAATGTAATAATATTACATTACAGGTATACCTAGCAGAAAACTCGTAAATTCGATGTCCTACAAAGTATTGCATGTCCCGATTCACTGACTGACTGATTCATCATCGCCAAGTCAATACTATTAAAGCTATTTACTATATGAAATTTAGATCGGATCTATATTTGTCTGACGTGTTGTGATGCGTCGGAACGGTATGGGTTTCATACATTTAGTATGGTGAGATTTATATTAAAGTGACGCGATGTGTTGATGAAACGTCGATGGCGTTGTGCGTAAGGCCGTCGCCTACCAATCGGGAGGTAGCGGTTCGAACCCCGCCACGTACCAATGTGTTTTCAAATTTTGAATTCATATGTACGTTTATTCGACGCTTGTACGGTGAAGCAAAACATCGTGCGGAAACCTTCACACACCTGTGAAGAAAAAATTTCTTTACAGGTTGTGTGTGAAGTCGACCAACCCGCACTTGGCCAGCGTGGTTGACTAAGGCCTAATCGCCCTAGTTTAGGGTAGGCTCGAGCCCCTCGGTGGGGACGTATATGAGCTGTTGATGATGATGATGTGTTGTGATTTGTGATACCTTGTATTGTGTCGCATCAGAAGCGATCCCGATGGCGTCGAGAGTGCCGGGGGTGGGGGAGGTGAGGAAGGCGTCAGAGCTGTGCACACGTGCCTGTGTTGTTGTAATGTGTCGGTACCTGTATTTTTCTAAATAATTATTTATATTAAATCTAAAAGTATGGACTACTTGATCGAAATACTAAAAGCTAAGACAATATAAAGTGATTTATGATACAAACTGTAAAGAATACAAAGATCACTGCATCACTGTTTGGGAAGAGATAGGAAAAATGAGATAGAGAGATTTGTGGAAAAACATTATGGACGTGTGAAATCTCCGCGAGCTTCAACTATATTGATCCAGAAAATCGTCATAAGACATCAGAATGCGACACATAGATTTGAACGCTAGTCGTCACGTCAGAGAGCATCACAACACGACACGTTAGACAAAATATATAAATCGGGCTTTAATCAGCAGGTTTCTTTTATAATGCTAACAACCACTAAGAAATGGTTTTTGGAATTTGAATCTCTAAGGGGGTAAAATAAGGGTGCGTTTCATTTCTTATAATTACAAATAAATGATCAAATTTGAAAGGAAATAGCGTTTATTGGATATAATTTTAACTTGATCTTACTTCACTTCCTATAACAACATTTCGTATCTATAATATATAAAGCTAAATACTCATATTCTATAACATTTTGTATAAAGCTGCATCGCTATAATAATCATATTCTACGAGTATATTTTCATGTTATTTAATTTCTACATAGTGTTATAAAGAATTTTCTACATAAATACCATTATGACCACCAAATGATTTAAAATATTATTTGACAAAGTGATTCGTTAATGCTACTAGTAACAGAAACGAATCGCCGCAAAACCGACTCTACGTAGTCTTGTTTGTCCTACCTCTGGAATGTACTTCAAACCAACGTAGACGCGGAGGGGTGGGGCGAGACCGCCGCAATCCCGCAACGCCGAAGCTGTGACAAAAACCATGCACGCTGCATGTTTGCTTGCATGGTGCATGCTTGGTTACATGCTACATGCTGCTTGCTTGCATTTTGCATGCTTACTTGCATGCTGCGTGCTTGCTTACATGGTGCTTGTTTGCACGTTGCATGTTTGGATGTTTCATGTTTGTTTGCACGATGCATGCTTGCTTACACACTGCATGCTTGTTTGCGCGATGCGTTTACTTGCAAGCTGCATGCTTGCTTTTATGCTGCGTGCTTGCTTGCATGCTGCATGTTTGCCTACATGGTGCTCGCTTGCTTGCATTTGAATGTTACACCATCAGTATTTTTAACACCCACCCGTAAAATAAGGGTTGAACATTTGTACGGAACTTCGTTATTTTTGAAGTTACTGTGTAGTTTTAATAATCTCTGTCGATTCTTCTTCATTCCAGATACTAGAGGTCGTGAGGAAGAACTACGACAGCCTGATACTGAAGCTGCAGGAAGGGCTGGAGTCGTACGAGCGATACTCTGAACCGAGCCACCGCAGTCTGTTGTCCAAGATGGTACTGTCCGCGGCGGCGGCGGCCAGGAACCGCAGCGACGCGGCCGCGAGGCACCTCAACACCGCCGCCGCGGATGCGGTCTCCCATTACACTAGCATCTCGTGAAGAAAAATAATGACACGACTTTGCTACATACTGTACATTGATTTATATCTCATAGACAAGAACACAGAACCATAGATCAGCAGGCCTATTCCGTAACTTCGGTTGCTAACTAGAACTGTCATTTTTGAAAGGAACTTAACAGCCATTACCGCTATCATGAACGCTGCTGTAACACATAAGATCACTAAACCAGTAACGGATATAAAGTGTCTATCAAACATGACAGTTCTAGTTACCAACCGTAGTTAGCGAGTAGGCCTGCAGAGCTATGTTCCAGATAGGCATCACCACTTTGCTGGTGCTGACATCTAAGGCGCGTTCGGATAGCATTGCGATGTCAAAAATAACTTAAAAATGACAAAATTGACACAAGGAGCGTTTGGTTAGAAGAAATGTGAACAAAAGTTGCATTTTTATCTGTTTAGGTCAACCGTTCGGATAGCTGAAAAAATGGCATTGTGAACTGCCAATTTCGCCCCAGCTCTCGAAGAGGGTCAAAAGTTTTTGACATTTAAGAGTTTTGACGTTTACTAAACGTAAAATTTTTGTCACAATTGAATTAGTTTTAACGAAATAAATTTTATTTTCATTATTTATGGAAATTAATGATCGTTAATCATGAAGCGAGCTTATTACGTCATAATACATCCAGAATCTGGAAACTGAAAATAAATTTTGGTTATAATAACTTATAACATTGACATATTGATAATGTAGCGTTCGGTTAGGGTGTGGAGCAAAAATGGCAAAAATTTCATAATCTTCTAACCGAACGCTTTGCATCAACACCAATTTTGATAATGCTAAAAACGCCACAGGCTACCCGAACGCGCCTTTTATGTTAGCCTCGTTTTGCGTTTCTTATAAGAAAGAAAGGTTGACATTATCAACCGCGCTAATTGTTACAAACGAAACGGAAGGAACTGATTTCTCGTGCTGACTGAATTTTGTTAAATCCGCTAAAAAACCTTTTTGATTTATGAACAAATGTCCTGTCAGAAAGTGGTATCGGTGGACCCATCTATTAAAATATGGAACAGAGTGATCTTTGGTTTTTTTCCTATCAAGTGAAATATTATTAATCAATATCATAAATGAGGTTTAGAACTGTAATTGTATGTTTTATATTTGTGGCGGTACAAATATAAAACATAAGTTCAAATATATAAACAAATATAAACATGTGGCGTAACAAAGTTCGAGAAAGTAGCGCCTTAAGTCTCGTTTCGTTCCTCAACGCACCAGTCTCTTTCTCTCGGTAAAAGGAGATAAACATAACTTTTGTTCGATTGAATTTCACTTTATCATAAAAACACTGTCTAAAATTATATGAGCATGTTCAACTTATCAATATTTTGCTATTGCTATGTGTCTATACTAACAGTAAGTTTCCGACACTTTTTGGTCGACGCTTAACCCATTCAGTGCGGCGGACGCCGATCGGCGTCAATTGCGTTCCTTGCCAGGTGCGGATGACGCCGATCGGCGTAAACTTAAATTGTTCAAGAAAAAATTCAATTTTAATACTACGTTTATGAAATATCGATAAATATAAATCAATTATGTCAGATAATCGCCCATGTTAATAGTTTCTGGATATTCCACTTTCAAAAAAATTGCGTTTTCCGTCACTGGTGCGGGTGACGCCGATCGGCGTTTTCCAGAGGTTGACAACTATAAAATCTCTGGGTATAGTAAATTAGTTTTTTTGACTATTTTGTGGTAATGGTTATAAATAACGTTACGAAAATATGATTTTATTATTTACTTTAAATTATCGTCCATAAAAAAAACAAAAGCATGAATAAATTTTTGTATTTGGGTTTCCCAAATACGAATTGGTTATTTTTTTCATTACTTTAGTAATGAAATAGTTGATAGGTATTCTCACCTACTATATGGTAATCAAAATATTTAATAAGCTTCCGCCTGACATTTTGAGTCAACCGACGGAAAAAAATATATTCAAAAATAAGTTGTTTCATTGGCTCCTACTTGATCAAGGAATATAATAATATATGGAAAAAATACTTTGATTAAATTTGACATATTAATTATGTATTGTTGATATTTAAAATATGTAAAAATATATTTTATTTTGAATTAAAATAGAATTTACTACATTTGCATGCCTACAGACACAAGGCAGAATATTGTTGAAACTAGTCATAAGACACATTGTCGCCCACCCGAATGTATTGCACATAATATTGTGCAAATTAATATTCTGATTTCTGATTACGTGCGACAACTTTTACCTGTTTCTAACCGACTTCGAAAAAGGATTAGGTTCTATGCTCGGCTGTATCTATTTTTTATATTATGTTTATCGATTACTCTGCCATTTGTGGGCCGATTTCCAAAATTCTTTTTGTAATCGAAGGAGCATCTGATGATGGGATCCAATGGAAATCGAGGGAAACCCTTGAATTTCATAGGCAAGTCCAGCTTGTTTCATGTTTTTGCTGATTATATTCAGGTATTTGCCTCTGGTAGTCATCATATCATGTTAGGGAGCTGAGGCCCTAGACAAATGCCACACGCTAACATTTCCGCAGTCGTTCCGCAGAAAAAATGTAGGGAAATGACATTAGCTTACGACAATCTCACGCTATTTTTTCCGCAGCTAATGTCATAATCCATATATTTTTCTGAGGAACGACTGCAGAAAAGTTAGCGTGTGGCATTTGTCTAGGGGGGCAGATGATTGATTTCTGGTACATTAGGAGTTTGAGAATAATTATTTTAAAACTTTTAAGAGCGAACGGTGTTTTATTTTAAGTTATTCCGGTGTTTGCCTTGGCTCAAATTCTAATATTCATGTATTAACTTAACTGAAAAGATTGAAAAAAAAATACAAGAAATAAAACTGACTTCAAAGCACTAAAAAGTCATAAATAATGTAAGAATACATACAACATCACAGTTTTATATTGAAGTCGGTGCTAAGCAATGATCACCTTCAAAGTCTTAAAAATATAAGAACAATTAATATAAGTGGTTACTAATTTGGCACCGACTTCAATAAAAATATGATAAAAAATGATCAATAAATTTTCAATTATGTTATTTTATTATTATGTAAATAATAACCTATAATATGGCGTTTTGTTGGAAGCGGACTATCATTTCATTTGAGTCAAGCCATCATCGTACTGTTCCTTTTCTGCACAGTCCTTTTTTTGAGGCAGGGGAATCATTTGCGGCTTCGACAAGGGGTTCAGCTGACTAGATCGCCCACATGGATATGCCGTAGGACTTGGGCACACCAGCGGCTATTACAGTTATGTGTTCCCCTACCCGGCTTAACTACCCTCCGAAACCTCTCCGCTTCCGGTGGAGGTACGTTCGGGCTCAGGAAGCCAATTCACGGAACGAAAAGCAAAGAACCTGGGAACAGGCCCAGCAGCCAACAAGGTGGGGCTTCGGCAAGGGAGGGGTCACTAGGTTGTCAGTCTGACTGGGGCAACCCTTTCCCAGTTGCCTAGGTTAGTTAGAGAGAACCTGGACATCCACCACTCGGATACAGAACCCCGTTGGGGGTCTTCGGCAGGACCTAAAAATTATACCCGCGTCTTATCAACTGCCACTAACAGGCCTAAAAGGCGAATGCGTCGGAAGACCATTGTCGTGACGACCGACGCAAAGTGGGCCGCCTCTTCATACGTCGGTGCTTTCACCACGACCAGCGTATCGTCGGCGAAGCACACGAACTATATTTTCGGTAGGAAGTTGTCTCGCAGCACCCAATTGGACGTAGAACTGACCCCTGGGCTACTTCCGCCGACACCGCCCATCTGTGAACGCTGCTATTCGCTTCCTCATACACAATCTCTCTCCTGCGAAAGTAATCGTGTATGAGGGACCAGAAATAGAGTGGAACTTCGTGAAAGCTAAGCGCGATGCGTATGCTTGACGAAGCGTTTTCTCTTCGTTGAACGTCGTGCCGCCTGCATCGTAAGAAGGCATGCCTGGCTCTTAGGGTGGTGGTGCGTAGATCTATGATTGTCTGCGAACATCAGAATACTTGGGGCCCTCGTTCGTGAGGTTCTTCCTTCAGCATGGCAGCATCGCAGACAGCTGTGAGGTCTTCCACGAAGTGCGTCACAATTGCGTTGGCAGCGCCAGCGATATGCGAGGGCAGATTAGAACACTACCGCACCATGCTGCCTCCAACGCCACCCCCGGCTGGAGTTGAGTGATCGCCCATCTAGGGAAGGCGGATGCACCAGCAGCTCCCGCCGCCCTCGGAAACATCGATGAGGAAAAGATTGCATATCGGATATACATATACCAGTGATCCGACATGCTCTACTTCTCGGTCTCCACTTTCCAGTCTCTCATCCTGGAGGCGAAGGATGTGGTGGCTATGGCCACATGGATTATCGACGTCCCTTGCCGCACACATGCCGGGGTGGCTCCTCTGTTGAGAGCTTCAAATCCCAAGCTGTGGACTGCCAACCATCTAAGTGATGGGCATGGATTTTTTGCCGCGTGGAACGATGGCGGAAAGAGGCGGCAGGTATAAGTCCGAACAATTCTTCTGAGCATTCCCCGTAATAAATACGATAGAAGATCTAAGATTAATTTGCGTTGTGTTTGTATTGCTATCGTAAAAATATTAAAAGTAAATTGATGGATGGATTGTTGTCAAAGAAACTAAAACGGGATTATGTTTATATCAGTTAATACATTTAATGTACATTTTTATCTTATTTTTAACAATATAATTGGTACTACTAATTTTTTTTTTTTTTCCTATTCATTTTTAAGGCGATTAAACAATCAATTTGGGCAAAATTAAAATTTCTACCTCATTTGTTATTTGGATTTGTATTTTTCATTACCAAAATGGCGGATTTTAGCAAGGTTCTAATTTTAATCGGGATGATTTTAGTCGCCGCTAAAAATAGTCAGTTTAGGATGTTTACGCGTAAAAATCTCACGTCTGGAATAGCGTTTGGACGGCTAAAGCTAAATTGAATTGACCGTCTAAAATTAGAAACGTCAGATTCAAATTAGCAATGTCAGTTGAATTTGACAGTTACCGTAGAATAGGATAATGGTTTAGCGGCACCTAAATAAAATTAGGCAATTTAACGGCCACTTCAGAATTGAGTCCAGTGACTATTTTAATTCCAAATCAAACTAAAAACAAAACATTAGGCCAATCGAACCTCGTCGATTATTTATCAAAAGGTAGGTAAGTGACGTAACAAAGAAGCGTCCTGATTGGTAGGGCGCAACGAGGCAGTTTTGGTTTGAATTTGTTAGTAAAACCTGCTGGCCAAATCTTGATTTGATTCTGAATTTATTTTTTTAATATGAAACAAAATGATCGTGTTTGTATTGAAGAAGTAGTTATTTACAATATAAATGAATGGAGTTTCATTTACCTAGTTAAGGAAATTATGTTGAGATTTATTTATGTTAACATAAACTTTAAGTTGTTACAATAAACATATTTAATATAATTTATTTAATTTGTTCGTAGCACTTTTTACTTTGTAAAATATACTATTTATTTAACTTTTCTTGTTTCATTGCAATTTTGTCATGATTATTAAAGTCGTGGAGAAATAAGAGGCTCGTTATGACAACTACCTACTAATGACAATGGAATATAACACATATCAAGTAAATACCCTTTTCTGTTTCTCACGTTGATTAATTTGTAAAACATAATAATTAAGCATCCCAAAAACAGTTCTTTTTGTAGGCACTATTTTCAGCCGCCTAAATTTTGGCACCTAAAAAGGCAACCTATAAACACTTTTCTACTTTTTTTTAGAGGCTTACCAGTGCTTGTACAGAATAGAACACGCGCCTGTTTTTGGGACTCGTGTAAACATGCCGCCGCCAGTCGCTAGCACGCCTCCGTGTATGAATGCTTTAAGTACGATTCACACCAACCGGGCGGCGGCGGAGCGCGCCTGAGAGCATTTCACACTGCTAAAGTAAATTCAGACTTCTAATACAAATGTTAAGGGCCCATGGCGCGAAAAATAGCAAAACGGCCGTTGGCGTTTTTGATATTTTACGTTAACGTTCCAGTTAACTGACCGGGAAAAAATAAATTTAAATTCTTAAATTATGTGTTTACACAATCACCGTCACCATTTTTCAAATTTACATACCATTTCGTTAAAAAATAGCATCCATTTTACTTAAAATTTAGGTTACACCCACATACCGTTCGTGATTTTTAGCTTCATTAATTAACCCTATTATATTTTAGTTTAACAAATATATAGAACAAAGATAAGCATAACACTGACACCGTGGTATTTTTTTAAATTATCGTACATTGATTTTTATATGAATTTTTAACATACATTTATCGATTTTCTTACAAATACTTGGCTCGGGCGCGTCGAAATTCAGTGTGCAATCAAGACTCGAAGTGAGAGCACGTCGCTTTGAGCTAGCTCCCGGTTACGTAATTATTTGTGTATGTATACGACGCGAAGTCCTACGGAGTAATCGGAGAAGTTGATAACTAACAATTTTATTATTTGTGGCTGCCGTACGAAAAACCTTCAACCTTTTTACAAGCTTTTATTTATCTTTTGCATGTTTGGGTCTAATCTTGCGAGTTAAATTTGACTCACTTCCCGGTTTCCGATTAAGCTGAAATGTTGCATGCATATGTATAAATATATTATGATGACGACATGGAGCTGATCTGATGTTGGAGCTGAAAGGTGGCCATAGGAACACCGCAATAAAACGACATAGCCCCATCGAGTTTGAGCTCGTTTGATTCGTATTAACGAGAACTTTGATCCTATATGGTAACCAGGGTCTGATGCTGGAACTGGAAGGTGGCCATAGGAACTCCGCAATCAAACAATTCAACCCCATCGAGTTTGGGCTCGTTTGATTCGTATTGACGAGTACTTTGGTCCTATATGGTAACCAGGGTCTGATGCTGGAACTGGAAGGTGGCCATAGGAACTCCGCAATAAAACGACACAACCCCATCAAGTTTGGGCTCGTTTGATTCGTATTGACGAGTACTTTGGTCTTACATGGTAACCAGGGTCTGATGCTGGAGCTCGAAGATAGCCAAAGGAACTCCGCAATAAAACCACACAACCCCATCAAGTTTGGGTTTGTTTGATTCGTATTGACGAGTACTTTGGTCCTACATGGTAACCAGGGTCTGATGCTGGAGCTGGAAGGTAACCATAGGAACTCCGCAATAAAACGACACAATCCCATCGAGTTTGGGCTTGTTTGATTCGTATTGACGAGCACTTTGGTCCTATATGGTAACCAGGGTCTGATCCTGGAACTGGAAGGTGGCCATAGGAACTCCGCAATCATACAACGCAACCCCATCGAGTTTGGGCTCGTTTGAATTGTATTGACGAGCACTTTGGTCCTATATGGTAACCAGGGTCTGATGCTGGAACTGGAAGGTGGCCATAGGAACTCGGCAATAAAACGATACAACCCCATCGAGTTTGGGCTCGTTGGATTCGTATTGACGAGTACTTTGGACCTATGTGGTAACCAGGGTCTGATGCTGGAACTGGAAGGTGGCCATAGGAACTCCGCAATAAAACGACACAACCCCATCAAGTTTGGGCTCGTTTGATTCGTATTGACGAGTACTTTGGTCTTACATGGTAACCAGGGTCTGATGCTGGAGCTGGAAGATAGCCAAAGGAACTCCGCAATAAAACCACACAACCCCATCAAGTTTGGGTTTGTTTGATTCGTATTGACGAGTACTTTGGTCCTACATGGTAACCAGGGTCTGATGCTGGAGCTGGAAGGTAACCATAGGAACTCCGCAATAAAACGACACAATCCCATCGAGTTTGGGCTTGTTTGATTCGTATTGACGAGCACTTTGGTCCTATATGGTAACCAGGGTCTGATCCTGGAACTGGAAGGTGGCCATAGAAACTCCGCAATCATACAACGCAACCCCATCGAGTTTGGGCTCGTTTGAATTGTATTGACGAGCACTTTGGTCCTATATGGTAACCAGGGTCTGATGCTGGAACTGGAAGGTGGCCATAGGAACTCGGCAATAAAACGATACAACCCCATCGAGTTTGGGCTCGTTGGATTCGTATTGACGAGTACTTTGGACCTATGTGGTAACCAGGGTCTGATGCTGGAGCTAGAAGGTAGCCATAGGAACTCGGCAATAAAACGACACAACCCCGTCGAGTTTGGGCTCGTTGGATTCGTATTGACGAGTACTTTGGACCTATGTGGTAACCAGGGTCTGATGCTGGAGCTAGAAGGTAGCCATAGGAACTCCGCAATAAAACGACACAACCCCATCAAGTTTGGGCTTGTTTGATTCGTATTGACGAGTACTTTGGTCCTATGTGGTAACCAGGGTCTGATACTGGAACTGGAAGCTGGCCATAGGAACTCCGCAATAAAACGACACAACCCCATCAAGTTTGGGTTTGTTTGATTCGTATTGACGAGTACTTTGGTCCAACATGGTAACCAGGGTCTGATGCTGGAGCTGGAAGGTAGCCATAGGAACTCCGCAATAAAACGACACAACCCCATCGAGTTTGGGCTCGATTGATTCGTAATGACGAAGACTTTGGTTCTATATAGTAACCAGGGTCTGATGCTGGAGCTGAAAGGTGGCCAAAGGAACTCTGAAATAAAACGACGCATCCCCATCGAGTTTGGGCTTGTTTGATTCGTATTGACGAGTACTTTGGTCCTATATGATTTTTCTTAATGAGTACTTTGAGCCTAGCCTAGATAATATCCATACGCAACCCCATCAATTTCTTTTGTGCGACCTTCCCCAATTTAGGTGTCAAATGAAAGAGCTTGAATTGTAGAATATAGTATATTCTGAAAGACAATCTAATACAAGATGGCCGCCGTCACAAATTGACAGATTATTTTTATGTACAATCCCCACAAAATGGGTCTGTATTTGGGGTATCAAATGAAAGTTCGTAAAATACAGTACACCATCAAAAAAAACTAAAACAAGATGGCCGCTATCACAAAAGATTTTTAAAAACAAGCTTTTATTTTAATGTCCTAAAAAAAGAAAACAAACTTTAATTTATTCTTTTATTACAATCTAGCGAATGGCTTCAATGCACTAAAAAGTGCGTTGAGCACAAGAAAATATTTATTTCATATTTGTTTATTACTAAATTATTATATGTATATTATTATAAATTAATTTGTAGATACAACTAACAATAAAGAACTCGGTAGTCATTAAAATATTTCGTATTATTTGAGTAATTAGTTTTAAAAAAGTTTTTTTAAAAACAAGCTTATATTATAATGCCTTAAAAGAGGAAAATAAACTTTAATTTATTACAAGATATATTTTCTTATAAAAATATAAAAGCTTGTCCCGAGAATTAGGATAAACAATAAAACAATTTAAGTTGATTATTATATTTATTTTTTTTGTAATAAATAACGTTTTGTACAGCATTGTCATACACACATGACTTACACATGACAATGCTGTGCAGTCCTGAAATTTAAATGCATATATGATCCCTTTTTTGAAAAACTCGAATCCGTTATAACTGCTGCCTCACGGAAACTCGGTGTCCTGAACAAGGTGCGTAGGTATTTTGCGCCGGACCAACTATGCCTATTGTATAAAACTCAGGTTAGGTCTTGCGTGGAATATCGCACTCCGGCTCCGCTCAGTACCTCATCGATGCTCTGGACAGATTGCAGCGTCGCGCTATTCGAATAATTGGCGATGTAGAGGCAACTAACACCCTCGAGCCTCTACAACTTCGACGTGACATCGCCTCTCTTAGCGCCTTTTACCGAATGTTCCACGGGGAATGCTCTGAGGAGCTCTTTAACCTTAACCCTCCCTCTCCATTCGTTAACAGAAACACGCGTAAGGGTCTTCGGAGTCATCCTTACACTGTATCCTACTTTTCACACCGTACCAAGAAATTCCAAGATTCCTTCTTTTTTTTTATTGCTACTAAATTGGCAAAAAAGTAAACTGCCCACCTGATGGTAAGTGGTAACAGTCACCTATAATACATATTATGTCTCGTGTGACATTCGCAGTAAAACTGCAACCCCCACAAGGGCCACAGTGTACGTTGCCAACTTGTGACTTAAGATGTAAAGTCACGGTACCCAGTAATTTCAGTGCCATATTACATTACTCTTCAAACCGGAACACAGCAATGCAAGCACTGCTGCTTTGCGGTAGAAATAGGTAAGACGGAGGTACCCAAGCACACGACCTTGGTACAGAGTCTCCCTCCGGTAAGTCTTCTGTCGTTCATCCCACACTTGGAATTCTCTACCTGCGCACGTGTTTCCTCCATTCTACAACATGGGTTCCTTCAAAAGAGGTGTGAAAAACATCTTTTAGGCCGGCAAGGGGCGGGCAGGTTGGATAGTGGATGTCCTCCCTCCTCTATCTGTCAACTTATTTGGGCCTCTTTCACCGCTTAACATCAGGCGGGAGGAGGTCATTTGTCAGGCCCTCCATAAAAAAAACTGTTTAAGTACCTTGCCCGTATGTATTTACTTGGTAAGCCTTAAATAAATAAATATTGGTAATTCTAAGAAAAAAATATTTGTTTTTTATAAAATGGGTAAATCTTGCGACAAGCTTTTATATTTTATTAAAAACTAGCTGTGCCTGCGAACTACGTTTCGCCATAATATAAAAAATAGTTTACGACCTATTCTCAGATCTACCGAATGTGCACAAAAAATTTAATAAAGATCAGTCAAGCCGTTTCGGAGGAGTTTGGTAACAAACACTGTGACACGAGAATTTTATATATAAGATGTATCATGTAATAAATTAAAATTTATTTTCGTCTTATTAGGGCTTTAAAATAAAATCCTAGTGTGGGGCGACTTTTTTTTTAATCTTTTTACTATTATTTTATCATTTTGTAACCGCATGGCCGCCATTACGAAACTCGACCAAAGTACTCGTCATTGCGAAACAAACGAGCCCAAAACTCGATGGGCTTGTGTCGTTTTATTGCGGAATTCCTATGGCCACCTTCCAGTTCCAGCATCACACCCTGGTTACCATATAAGATCAAAGTACTCGTCAATACGAATCAAACGAGCCCAAACTCGATGGGGTTGTGTCGTTTTATTGCGGAGTTCCTATGGCCACCTTCCAGCTCCAGCATCAGACCCTGGTTACCATATAGGACCAAAGTCCTCGTCATTACGAATCAAACGAGCCCAAACTCGATAGGGTTATGTCGTTTTATTGCGGAGGTCCTATGGCCACCTTCCAGCTCCAGCATCAGACCCTGGTTACCATATAGGACCAAAGTACTCGTCATTACGAATCAAACGAGCCCAAACTCGATAGGGTTATGTCGTTTTATTGCGGAGGTCCTATGGTCACATTCCAGCTCCAGCATCAGACCCTGGTTACCATATAGGACCAAAGTACTCGTCAATACGAATCAAATGAGCACAAACTCAATGGGGTTGTCGTTTTATTGCGGAGTTCCTATGGCCACCTTCCAGCTCCAGCATCAGACCCTGGTTACCATATAGAAGCAAAGTCCTCGTCATTACGAATCAAATGAGCACAAACTCAATAGGGTTGTGTCGTTTTATTGCGGAGGTCCTATGGCCACCTTCCAGCTCCAGCATCAGACCCTGGTTACCATATAGAACCAAAGTCCTCGTCATTACGAATCAAACGAGTCCAAACTCGATAGGGTTATATCGTGTTATTGCGGAGGTCCTATGGCCACCTTCCAGCTCCAGCATCAGACCCTGGTTACCATATAGGACCAAAGTACTCGTCATTACGAATCAAACGAGCCCAAACTCGATAGGGTTATGTCGTTTTATTGCGGAGGTCCTATGGTCACATTCCAGCTCCAGCATCAGACCCTGGTTACCATATAGGACCAAAGTACTCGTCAATACGAATCAAATGAGCACAAACTCAATGGGGTTGTGTCGTTTTATTGCGGAGTTCCTATGGCCACCTTCCAGCTCCAGCATCAGACCCCGGTTACCATATAGAAGCAAAGTCCTCGTCATTACGAATCAAACGAGCCCAAACTCGATAGGGTTATGTCGTTTTATTGCGGAGGTCCTATGGCCACCTTCCAGCTCCAGCATCAGACCCTGGTTACCATATAGAACCAAAGTCCTCGTCATTACGAATCAAACGAGCCCAAACTCGATAGGGTTATGTCGTTTTATTGCGGAGGTCGTATGGCCACCTCCCAGCTCCAGCATCAGACCCTGGTTAACAAATAGGACCAAAGTACTCGTCTATATGAATCAAACGAGCCCAAACTCGATGGGGTTGCGTCGTTTTATTACGGAGTTCCTATGGCCACCGTCCAGTTCCTTCATCAGATCAGCTCCATGTTATCATAATATTGCATTGTCACGATATACATATTATTATGTGCAAAATTTCAGCCCAATCGAAAACCGAGAAGTGGTCAAATCTACATACATACAGTGCAAGCTAAATAAAAGCTTGTAAAAATAAAAGTTGATCAAACACATCCCTGTATTTACTATAGTATAACACAGTAAATAATAAACACCTATTAAATTCAAAATTAACATCTACGATATTTTGCTAGGCGGCCGTACCGATTGCGCGACCGAGTGCGCTTGTGTGCGTGAGCGACGCACACAAACAGAGACTAGAGAAATTTACCTAAACTAGCTCGGGCTCGCGCGGATGGTGGGCCCTTAAGGTTCATGTTTGCATGGAATTTACGCTGCTTCGAATGCGCGCGTACGTCACGGCTGTCGGTCGGCTCCTGCCGTACGCGGTCGGCTGCTCGCGTACGCGGTCGGCTGCTCGCGTACGCGGTCGGCTCCTCGCGTACGTCACGTCAATACCGCGAATAGAAACTGACTGCGACATTTACTAGGCGCTAAGAGCATGCTCGTGGATACGCCAGCACGCCCCGGTTTCGAGCAGATGTAGCCGTCGGGCGGACGTGGCCGGCTACCGGCGCGTGCTCGCGCATCCGCTGCGCTCCGCTCCTGCGTCGCACACTGGGGCGGCCTGTATGAGAGCTATGCCCAAAACTCAGAATCTTAAAATGAGGATATTAAGAAAAAAAACATATACTATGCTACGTTTAGGTACCCTGGCATCTATTAGTGATGCTCATTATGTTCTAAAGCTTATCAAGCGATTTGTAAGCTACGCCAAAGTGCAGTGATCGAGATAGTTTTAAGTTTTGTACAAATTAACACCGTAGTTTTGAAATATTTTACAAATTCTCTGTGCTGCCTAAACAAATTCAAATGGATGTTTGTTATGGAGGAAGGTATGGTCAAATTAAATATTATTATTTAGAAATGGTATTCACTGTTTTATTAAAGATTTCATGCATCTTCATAAAACCACGGTCTTAAAAATTCATAAGCCGTTATCAGATAATTGCGCAACTTGCAATTGAAAGTAAAATTGGTATTAAATACTCTGGACCTTCTTCTATTTAGAACAAAAGTCAAACGTAATTGCGAGTTGCGCAAATTCGAATAAAAAATACATTTTGCTATGAACTCATATTAGGGTATTTTATAAATTTCTAGATTTGCCGCCTAAGTTGACAATAAAGGGACGAACAATATTGCAAGTTTTTTAGGACAGTAAATACAAATTATCTGATAAAAAAAATTAAGAAATAATTGACTTTATTGCTGCTAAGACCAACTGTTCTTCTCAAATGCTGCCTAATTTAACAGCATACTTTAAAGGGCAATTTTATGTCGCAATTAGAACGAGATAATAGCCATACAGACAGTTTTTGTGTAATGAGAGGTCGTAGTTAGATGAGAGTCAAAAATTCACAGTATTTACCCCTAAAAAGGTGGTAGACCCTTCACATCGCTGGATGATTCTAGCGCAAATACAAAAGATGCAGAAGGACTTTGAATTTGCGCTCCGAATATGAGGCAGATATTATTATTAACATACCATAGAAATATTGGTAAGTCTACTGAGGTTGATGTCAATAAAAAAGTTATTAAGCTATGTTTACTTTTTCTGTATGTGCAATAAAGTGTATAAATAAATAAATAAAAGTCACAGAGACACCTCGTTATGCGAAAGATTGCTTCTATTTATGTATACTGCGAATACTAAAATACTTTACCTCAAGTAGCCCTTTCATTTGATTATTGAAGCTCAGCTGTCTCGTAACCAATACGAAATAATTAGAAATTGCGCCAATGATATTTCTCCCTCAACCTGAACTGGTTTGAGTCCAGGTTGAAAATTATTATGGCGACAAACTTAGGTAAGACTGCGGTTAATAGCCAGGCGGGCTCAGAAACCCTATCACAAACCAAACCGAGTAGAAAAACTTCTGCCCCCATGGGGAATTGAACCCCGGACCTCCAAATCAACACCCAGTGGCCTTAACCACTAAACCACGGAGGCGCTCCTGAAATTGTTACGCAGGCGCTTCTGCCGTTAGGAATATTGAGTAAGGAGGCACAAGAAGCTTTCAACAAGGATCTAAAATCTTATAGAGAGCAGTTCTCAAGAAAAACTTCACAAATAGATAACTTTTATGCAAAAATTACCTAACCGATGTGAATCGAAAATCGCTTGATATTGAAGTAAATATGTTACAAAGTTAAATACACTTTTTAATGTAACCAAATATACTTGTTATCTCATTTGAAGCACTTTTTTCATCGTTACTGAGCAAAACTACTGAGCAAAAAAGTTATGGGCATACGTCTCATACAGGCCGCCCCACTGTGCGTCGCCCGGTTGGTGTGAATCGTACTTTGGCTCCTTTCATACCGCTGCGTGTCGCCGTACGCGTGCGCCGCGGCCGGTCGAGTTGCCTTTCATAAAGCTGCGTGCGCAGTCGACCGGGGTGGACGTGTACAGTCATGGACACAATGACAAAGCCTTATTTTGATCTCTTTACTACATTAGGTATCAAAACAAAAAATGCAGTGCCAGTCGAAAAGGAAAATTGTTCATGCATCCTATAACTTCGCAGCGTTTGTTAAGTGGTGCATTTGTAACACTGTTTTCCCAATTGCGAAATGATGAAAACGTTTGACATTTAAACTGCTTTTTAAAATTGAAAATAAACTATCGCATACCAGACCTCTCTTATCAATAGTTTAGTATCAATAGCCGCCATGATTGTACACACGCACACGTCGCGCACGCCCAACTCTGATACCCCATTTACACTCGCGTGCGAGCCGCGAGACGAGCCACGAGCCGCGAGTGTAAACACTGGG
This sequence comes from Schoenobius gigantellus, assembly GCA_963935595.1. Lineage (NCBI taxonomy): Eukaryota > Metazoa > Arthropoda > Insecta > Lepidoptera > Crambidae > Schoenobius > Schoenobius gigantellus. Next base: position 20,270,028 of record OZ012553.1, on the reverse strand, counting down.
GCCGTACTCTTAAAATCGACAACGATAATATCGGATTAGCCCTACTCTAAACTCGCTATCGTTGGCGTTATCGTTGTCGTCGTCGGATCCATCACTACATAATATAAATGCTTAGATCTTTAAAACTACGCAACGGATTTTGATACGGTTTGTTTTAATAGATAGAGTGATTCAAGAGGAAGGCTTATATGTATAATACATGCATAGTATAGTAGAGAAACCCTGATAATTTTAGAGGTTTCTAATATGATGTCGTAAATAAACACTTTTTTTTGTGCTTAGATTGCAAACGCTGGCTGAACTCTACGAGATAAATCAAAATAATTTACTACAGTATTGTACACCTTAAAAAGGTCTACAAAAAAGTCCGCGATGGTATATATCTATCTCTTAGGGATAACCCACAATAACCCTTTTTTATCCTTTACTTTTTACGAGAAATAATGGCTTATTTACCAAGCGATTTTAAGCAATACGGTATTAATCCTTATCTAATTAAGTACCTTAAATACAATGTGCATTTAATATAGATCAATTTGGCCCTTTACAGCATGTAATATAAATTAATATTTTCGAAGATATTACAGATTTAAAATGTAGGGACGTTGCAGACAATGCGGTTTCGGCGGTACCGGCCGGGGTCCGGCGGGCGGCGCGTGCCTATAAAGTACTAGCTTTCCGCTCGCGGCTTCGCCCGCGTTATTATTGTTTTCCCGTGGGAATTTAAATTTTTCCGTAGGAAAAATAATTTTGTAGCCTATTTAAGCCCGAATAATAAATTTCATAGAAATTGGAGCAGATTTTAAATATTTTTTATAGAAACTTTCAACCCCTATTTTGCAAAATAGGGGTAATTCCAATAAACCATGAAACACGTGTTCAATGAAATATTTTTAAGAGCATGAATCTCAAGTTTTATCAAAATCGTTGCTAATTTAAATATTTTTCCATACAAACATGCAACCCCTTTTTCATCCCTTCAGGGTTATTTTTTTTAAAATCCCTTCTTAGGCCCGTATTAATAAACCGCACTCAGCTCTGAGATAGAACTTGAGAGCAAACTTGAGATACTGTGCTAATTAATACACCATACTTGAGTTCACACTTGAGTACAAAGTATCAGCTGAGTAGCGACGTATTAATAAAACGATTTCAGGACTCAAGTGCACTCTCAAGATGCTACTTAAGTGCCCTTTTTCTGAGTGTGGTCGGACCATGACTTAAGTGCGCGTTTTGGCGGTTGATTCAAATGTCATTTGGACATTGGGCATTTTACTATGAAACATTTACCCACGGCGAACAAAAATAAAATTTGGTTAGATGTATAGGTAATTACATCTTGATTATAATGGCATAGGTCGCATATCTGTGGGTTGTGGGATTAACACGAAAATGACCATAAAAGTATAAAAAAATAATAAGAATAGTATTTTTTTACTTGTTTTCTTGCAGAAATCAAAAAGATAAAGGAAAAAAATATTTTTCGATTCATTTTTATTCTGCTGCATCCAAACACACGGCACAGGGAGATAACAGTAGTTAAACAGATCACACAACGGATGATAAAGTGACAGCTTTTCGCGCGCGGTCGTCGCGTCGATCTCGCGCCCACTCATAACCAGAAACTCATATACCTACTTATAACTGGAATATAATGTGGCGACCGTCACTCAATTCGATTCAATCTAATGCGCCAACACTATGAATGAAAAATTTTTTGGATGCGTTCCGTTACACTTTTGTTTTTTTTGTACATACGACAGGGAAGCTCTTGGCTTTCATCTCACCTGATGGTAAGTGAAGATGTGCCCGAAAGAGGAAGCGAGCTTCACCTGGACTCCTCAAAAACTGAGTTCTTATCTCTAATTGTCGGAGAACAACAATGTTATGCGATGCAACAATGCGAAAAACTTAGATAAGACGGCGCGGGCTGCAGCTAACCAGGCGGGCTCATACCACCGACCCAGTCGAACAGAAAAACGTCTGCCCCTATGGGGAATTAAACCCCAGACCTCCCGACCAACATCTGGACCACGAAGGCGGTTAAAGTTTATTTGTAATTTTTTATTAAGTCTTAAAAGTAGGTAGGTTTAGAGAGATTATTATTTTTATTCTGGCAACGCTGTCAAATGAAGCAAGCGCACGTGACATTTTAATTTGCTGGATGGTCATTTTTATCAAATACTAGCAAAACTCGCAGCTTCGCCCGCGTTATTTTTGTTTTCCCGTGGGAATTTTATATTTTTCCTTGGGAAAAATAATTTTGTAGTCTATGTTCATCAAGAATAATGTAGAATTCTAAATATGAAATAATTTTTCAAATCGGTCCAGTAGTTTCGGAGCCTATTCAATGCAAACAAACAAACAAATCTTTTCTCTTTGTAATATAACGAGTAGTATACACGGTTATTTTTTTATCACCCTGGAAACTTTAAGGGACGCTTACGACATGGTATTAGAATGATTTAAATATAAATAAAAAAAATAACCCCTCTCCTTAATTTTATATATTTTTTTAAAAAATACAAAAATGCTGCACTAGTTGAGAGCAGCATTTTTAGAGATTTTTTTATTTTTTTAAAATATTTTTTTTTCAATTTTTTATTTCATTTTTTTTATTTTTTATATAATATTGGATGTGTCCTGAAGCGTCCCTAAAATTTTCCAGGGTGATAAAAAAATAACCGTGTATAAAATCAACGAAATACTCGCATGATATAAACACTGATAGTTTCCGTTCCCCATTGCTCTGAATTGAAATAACTACAGAAAATGAAACTTGAATAAAAGCAGCAGGATCTAAAAGTATTTTGGTTTTTGTTCGCGACTTTTCAAAAACCGGGTAAAAAATGCCCAATGTCCATCACGTTTGACGACTTTTGTTGTTCACACAAATCGATCACTATGACGAAATTGATTATTAGGTATGAGTATATCTTTCAGATAAACGGATATCGAAATCCAAAAAATGATATAAGAGATACTCAGAATACTTTGAAATACGGAATGAAGACTTTTTGAAACGATATAGATTTCACCAAAACCTTCCATCATCAGCTCAGTAACATGATATGATGACTACCATACGCAAATACCTGAATATCTTAAGAAAAGACATGAAACACGTTGGACGTGCCTTTCAAATTTAAGGGTTTCCCTCGATTGGCCCGGGATTCCATCATCCAGATCATGACATGGTAACAATGGCACCAATGGGACCACCTCGGGAGTGTACTATTTCGATTACAAAAGGAATTTTGAAAATAGATCCTCAAATGGCGGAGTGAGCATACATAAAAAATAAGAAAATAGATACAGTCGAACATAGAACCTCCTCCTTTTCGAAGTCGATTAAAAATTACGTTTACTTGAGATCACGTCTTAAGAGCGCGATCTTGATATTATATCTCAAGTGATACGCTGTTGATGTAGGTTTATTAATTAGCGACTATCTTAAGTGCGTGATCACAACTTCAGTGTGACTCGGCTGAGTTCGCACTTGAGAGCAGTCTTGAGATCGCTTTATTAATACGGGCCTTAGTGTGCGTCCGCATTTTGAATTAAGACCACTGTCCAAATTTCACGTTTCTACCATTAGCGGTTACGGCTGTGCGTGCGTCTATAGATGGGAACATCTCCTTTTATATAAGTATATAGATTGTCTAATGACAAAAAAGCTGTGAATGTTGTATTTATATACAACGTTTATATCAGCGTATATGAATAAATTATTCATACATATTTATACAGTTTTAAATCTGTAAATATAATCACCTTCCACGCGAGCAAAGCCGCGGGCAACAGCTAGTTTAATTATATAACGAATGTCCGAAAGCAAAATACATACCATTAAAATGGCTTCAACGCTTTTAATATATAAAAGCATTTTTTCTTTATAAAAGATAACATTTAAAGATACTTTCGAGAAATTATGCATTAAATTTAAAAATATTAGAAAAAACTTCGGACTGTACTTGCAGTATTCTCTTCATTTTCTTATTTTAAAGCATTTAAATCAATAAAATTAAAAAATCCATAATTAATTAGAAATTATTAATTTATTAAATAATTAGTGCTATTTGAGTACTTACTTATTATTACCGTAAAGCCTAAATATTATGAACAATAATTTCAAAAATTCCAATAGAGACAGAGGTATTTTAATGATAGGAGTGAAATTCAACATTGAATAAATTACGCTGCCCTTTTGGCTTTACGATAATTTCAACGATACCCGTTAGGTGTCGTTGAAATGTTCGTTTTTGCGAATGTTCGTCTGTCAAATGTATCAACGTTGTCACTAGATAGACGAACCTTCGATTTTAAGAGTAGGGTTATGGTTATGACGCTCGCTTATGTCAATCGTTCGTTCGGTCGTTCCGTCGAACGACAGAAGCGAAACAAAACATGCGAGTTAGAGGAGCAAACGACACGATGAAGCGCCGATATATCGTAAGTTCGATTTTAAGAGTACGGCCCCTGAGCTCGTGGCTCGGCTCGCGACTCGTCTCGCCACTCGCAGGGCTCGCGTCGGGAGCGGTTTTTTGGGCACGAGCATGGAATTATTACTCAAACAGGAATGAGCTCTTCAAAATATTGTTGTTCAAATTTGGACTTTATTCCTATGTAATTAAAGACTAAACGCTTGAAAGTGCAAAAGTGTGCCGAGAGAGATAGCAATAACTGTACCTTTTATCCCTTTCCCACAGTGTTGCTACTGTTGTATATTTTATAATTTAGTAGTTATGAAACAACTATTGATAGATGAAGATTTTTTACTATTGTTTATTTTAATTACTTTTAACGCCCAAAATACCTAAATTGTTTTTTTTTTTGTAATAATTATAACATAAAATAAATTAAATTACCATGTTAGCCTACTATTAATAATTATAACACTATGATTTTACGTCCAGGAAATATTTTAGTGGTAGTATTCAAAAAATGTTATATTGCAACAACGATTCTTTGTCAATGTCAGTAATTTTCGTTGTCATTGTAGTAGGGTGACCACATGGTATCTACCTAACCTAAATATTATCGCAATTTTTAACATTTTTAATAAAAGTAATTTATATTAGTTATTTATTGTTTAGTTTACACGATGCGATGTTAAGTTATTAGAAAAAAGAATTGGCATTAACATTCTGTTCAAGATATTCGCGAAACCACAAAAGTTTGAAATATTGTTAAAACAGTTCGACCCACACTGATGTGTTTTTAATTCTTTTCTTCTTAAAATATTACTCATTCTTTTACTAGGTATGTATTTAAATATCACAGAGAGATTTTAATGTTGACTCATTTGTGACATATTTGATTATCTATTATGTGGCGGTGGGTTCAACATAATATACCGATTGGAAAGACATATTATCTGTGGAAAGACCCATCTATTGAAAGACAATCATTGACATTCATTATTTTTGAAATAATTATTATATTAATAAAACCTATCTTGTATTGAAAAGCAGATATAAAATTCTTTTGCGCAACCCATTTTGAAATAATAGAATAGAATATAATATTTCTTTGTTGTACAACACCAACTTTAACACTAATTGTACAAAGGGCAACCTTGTCGCTAAAAGCTATCTCTTCCTTAACAATCGTGATTATTAAGCATAATTATTATGATTTTCAAAAGCATCTTTCAGGTTGAATGTTATTGTTTTTAAGAAAAAATCCCTATTTTATAGAATTTGTGGTTACAAAATTACGAAAGAGACAAACGGTACAGTTATTTATCTCTCTCTCGGCACGCTTTTTCAAGCAAGAGCTCATTCCTGTTTGAGTAATAATTCCATGGGCACGAGTCAAAGGGGCTCGCGTCGTGGCTCAGACTATAGAAAAAAGGCTTAGTCTGAGCGTCGTGGCTCGCGTACGCGCGAGCGCGTGTTTACACTCGCGCGCGAACTTCATATAAAATTTATAACTTTGCTTTATTTTTTAAAAATCGAAATATTTCAAAATTGGCTGTTGATATGTAGTTATTAAGAGTGAATAAAGATTACTTTGGTTAACAGAGTACAAAAGATATCAATACAGTTGAATTTTCGTCGGGGCTGGTAAGACCTCGGATACGGTATGTTGAAGACGCGTGTTCGATCCCTTCCCGAGATTAATTTTTTCTTTATTGATTGATTCATATTTTTTTTTTTTAAATTGACTACAGACGAAACCTTACATTTCATTGAACTTTCTCAAAAAGGGGCTATAATTTGGAACCCTAAGAATAAAAAGTCATATTTAGTCATATTATTTACGTAGTTATAGGGTATATGCTGGCTAAGCACAACGTTGAGGCCGCTAATACTTCGACGTCCTCCATTGCTGAAAGCTCGAAAGCAACTGAACTCATTGCGAGAGTGTAAACACCTCGACGAGCTCACGCGCTCTTCCGCGAGACACGAGCCGAGCCGCGAGCCGAGCCACGAGACGCGAGTGTTAATCAGGTATGGAAAGCTCACACGCCGGCACTGGCCCGCGCGTCGATCAACATACGCAGTTCGTGCGGGCCCGGTCTATGCCCTTGCGTCGGTGAGTGCGTGTCGCAGAACGCGACCGGCGCACGCAGCACTGAAAATAACCTTTGGCTACATACAAATTGCGCCGATCGCGTGCGTACGCGATCGGCGCAAGCTAAAGATATAGTTTCTAGCTAAAGATACAGAGAAACACATATTTGAGTTTCAGATCTGTAAGATCTCTCAGTGACCTATGACATTACATTACAAATAACCAATATTTTCGTTATAGCGCCTTAATAGCTTCAGAAAAACAAAACAAACGTTAGAAGTGCCTTTATGATTTAGTTTTAAATTTATGTTTCTCAGTTTTCCTGGGATCTCATCACCAAATCCTGACTTCCTTACAATAGGACCACTTTGGGAGTATTTCGATTATCGAATGCAAAAAGATTTTTTAAAAATCGATTAAGAAATGACGGAGTTATTTGGTAACGGCTGCATACAAAAACCATACCTCCTCCTTTTTGGAAGTCAGTTGAAAATGATTAGTCTCATATAATTCGTTATTTATTTTATTTATTTATTTAATGCTTTATGTACCTACATAGAGTGTACAAAGGCGGACTTAATGCCATTAGGCATTTTCTGCCAGTCGACCTTAGGGTAGTTAAGAGACTATCAAGGTAGATGTACAACATATCGGATTCATTTCATTGAAATAACAAATACCTACGCATATATAATCTATGTGAACTATATTATAATATATATATTAAACGCGCATACAAACTATACTATATATATAAAGCCTACATATTATCATAATTACTATTATAAATAAATACGTATATACTTACTAACATTATATAAATATATATATATATATAAGCCAGAGTCGTTAAAACCAATATTAAAAAAAGTAAATTAGACTGCATGCGTCAAAGTTGACGTGACGTACAAAAATTTACCTACAAAAATTTATTTTCAATATATTTGTGTCTTGTACCCACTGGAACGTCCGTGGGGACTATAGTCCCCAAAATCACGATCGTTTCTATCGACCTGGGTACTATGGTACCCAGTTCCCTCTGCGTAAAACCGCGCGGTGTGATAAAAAAATCGCGAAAAATAAAATATTTTCTCTATGGCTTTATTCCTTTGTCAATAGTCTCTTTCATAAATTGACAGGTCATGTCCAATTTATTTTTAGTCTTAGATTGAAATAAATTTGTCATAGTCTGCGGTTTAACTTACTTGGCCGTATCCATACGTTTCTTACTCCATGACCGATGAGATTTATTGCGTACTTACTTAGTCTGTATTAGTATTTTCGTAGAGTGTTCTATATATCAAAATAAACTAGAAGAATTGGGCTACATTATTATGTATGGTTTATGATAGTTTATAGTGTTATATTGCCACACTAAACGTTTTTTTCAAAAAGTGAGTATTTTTGAAATTTTAAGCACTTTAGTTACTATTCTCGTCATTATTCATTCAATTATAAATCCTTATCTAATTAACTATTATAAGTTCATTCCTTATTAAATTAGCTTTCCATACGTATTTTTTATTTAATTTTAGACACAATAATTTATTTTTTGCATTTTTTTTTAAATTTGAGGTCGCGCGTGCGCATCTCGCGTATATAATTACGTAATTAATCGATTTTATTATTTTTTTCTTTTTTCATTAAAAATATTACCCAAAACTATTATATATCAAAATAATCTTCAAGAATAGGGCTATAATAATATACAGGGTGTCTCAGAAACAATGGATAAACCTTTAACTGTTGATAGGTTTCGTCGAGACCTCTCTAATCTCAAATTTTGACTTTAGTAAAAATATCTCGATTTTCAAGATATTTGATAGTTAATGATTTTTTTTAAAAATGCCACTTTTGGTTGGTTTTTAATGTGCCATTTTTACAAATACGGACTTTTTCTGATTCAGTTTTTTTTAGCTTCTAACGGAATAGTTCAGCTATCAATAACAGTGGTTAAAATTGAGCTAGCTAATCACGAAGTGCTTGGAAAAAACAATGTTCCAAAAAAATTAAACAAGAAATTATTTTTCTTCGTGTTTGGTCTGCTACCATGTAAAAAAAATGTATGACGCTCATCCTGCCCATTATCTTAAAAAAATGCTTAGTTATTCTAGTTTCAAAAAAGGTATGATAAACTTATGCTTAATGTATCTCTGAACTTTTATTACTGCTTGAATAGCAAATGGTATGAAAATTTTAAAAAGATTGTTTGTCGGATTAATTATTTTTCGGATTAATTTTATTCGGTTAATTTAGTTTTCCAGTATTAAGTTTATGCTTTCTTGACTTTCTGACTGGTTGAATAGCAAATAAAATGAAAATTTGAAAAAAAAAGGTTTTTTTTCCACTAATAAGCACTTAAAGCTTATTTGTAAACATTCGTTTGCGAGTCACAGAGTTGAGAAACGTGTTTTTTTTTGTGGCCCCTGCCTGCCACATGTCTCATCCACTATGCGCAATCAAAAAGGAGCCTTATCATTAACAGCACATGAGTCATAAGCATTTGCAACCTTACCTGCTATCGAATTTCCTGGAAGGACTTTTTTTACCTGCGTCTGATCATTGGGTTCTTTGTTACGATTGTTAGTGTCCTTCTGAACTCCGGTTGTGACCCACGCTTGTTTTCTGTATTCGAGAGATTCGATAGAGCTTCGATGATTTTAAACGACATTTTGCTGTGATTTTGGACTTGACTAGCTTTGCGATTCGAATATTGTTTGTGCTGTGAAACCTATTGACAACTGGTGATCATATGGACTTGGCTAGCTTTACGATTTGGATATTGTTTGTGCTGTGAAACCTAACTGACAACCAATACATAACACTGAACATGCCTAGACATCAGTTCACGTCGCGCGAATATGCAAACATGCATTTCGTTTATGGCGAATGTCGAGGAAATGCTAACGCTGCTGCTCGTCTGTACGCAGAGAGGTAAGATTATTTATTTTCTCTTTAATTCAATCAATCTTATTTTTTTTTAAATCACACACATTTATTGCAACTTTAGTTAAACGTATCAGGATGGGTCTTACATTATGTTATCCTTCTAAAAATAGTCACACGCCGTGTTTAATTAGATTTTAAAATTAAATGAATTAGTAAATTTAATAACGTCATTTTTTGTATTAGGTACCCCAACGCACGTCACCCGGACTATCGAGTTTTTGCTCGGGTACATAATTCGTACTGCGAAGGGAGGCTTCCAGGAAGAGGCATTGGTGGTGCAGGGCCAGGAAGACCAGAAAGAAACGACGATGAAGAAGTAGTAGTCCTCGACGAAATAGAAGAAGATTCAACACGTTCTGTGCGTGGAATTGCACGTCGAACCGGCATTAATAGAAGCAAAGTGCATCGCATATTGAAAAAATACCTTTTGCACCCTTTCCATATTCAAAGGGTCCAAACTCTACAGCCTGCTGACTATCCGCGCAGGATTGCATTCTGCAGAATCATGTTAAATAAAATAAGGGAGGACCCGCAATTTTTCAATAAAATTTTATGGACGGATGAATCCTCATGCCGGAGAGATGGATATTTCAACATCCACAATCTACATAGCTGGCAAGTTGAAAACCCACATTTGATGAGGGAAGATCGGTCCCAAGTTCAATTTAAAGTTAACTTGTGGACTGGGATTATTGACGGACAGGTGATCGGGCCATATGAACTTCCAGCTACACTGAATAGTGAAATTTACCTTAATTTTTTACAATATGATTTACCCGGCATGCTAGAAGATGTCAATTTAGAAGTGAGGCGGAGAATGTGGCTTCAAAATGATGGGTGCCCAGCTCACTACGCAATAGTAGTAAGAAATTATTTAAATCAACACTTCCCACAAAGGTGGATAGGCCGGCTCGGCCCTATTTTATGACCGCCCAGATCGCCGGATCTAAATCCCTTGGATTTTTTATATTGGGGATGTCTGAAAGACCTTGTCTACGCGAGGCCAGTATCCTCAATAACAAAGTTGCGTACTCGCATACAAAATGCAGCTGCACACATAAAAACGTCTGGTTACGCGCGCCGCATCAAACTTTATTTTATAAAAAGATGTAAGGCGTGTATCAGAGCGCAAGGACGCCAATTCGAACATTTATTGTAAATTTAATAAAAAATTAAAATTTCATGTTGTTTTATTTCAAATTCTTTATTCAAACTAAGAATTAATAACTATTCCGAAAAAAATCTTTTTAAAATTTCATACCATTTGCTATTCAAGCAGTAATAAAATTTAAGAGATACATTAAGCATAGGTTATCATACCTTTTTTGAAACTAGAATAAGTAAGCATTTTTTTAAGATAATGGGCACGATGAGCGTCATACATTTTTTTTACATGGTAGCTGACCAAACACGAAGAAAAATAATTTCTTGTTTAATTTTTTTTTGGAACATTGTTTTTTCCAAGCACTTCGTGATTAGCTAGCTCAATTTTAACCACTGTTATTGATAGCTGAACTATTCCGTTAGAAGCTAAAAAAAACTGAATCAGAAAAAGTCCGTATTTGTAAAAATGGCACATTAAAAACCCACCAAAAGTGGCATTTTTAAAAAAAATCATAAACTATCAAATATCTTGAAAACCGAGATATTTTTACTAAAGTCAAAATTTGAGATTAGAGAGGTCTCGACGAAACCTATCAACAGTTAAAGGTTTATCCATTGTTTCTGAGACACGCTGTATATGGTTATTTAAAGTTTTATAAAATAGTTTTTGTGCAAAAAATTTAAAAAAAAAATCGGGTCTTCCGCGACCTTCCGAACATTTTCGCGCTTCATTCATTTAATTATTAATCCTTATCTAATTAACTGTTATAAGTTCCTTCTATATTAAATTACCTTTCCATACGTATTTTTTGTTCTCTTGTAGACAGTATATGTCACTCTCCGCAATTTTTTGAACACTCCGTACGCGCCGGGTTGAGTCATTCCGCAATGGCGGCACCTTTGATATTTGAGATATACTACTTTTTGCTTTTGAAACCCACCACGCTTCGCGTGGCGAGCGTTCCAGTGGGTACGTTACTACTCTAAAACTACCTTTATTGAAACAAACAAAGCAGTTGTTAGTACCGACAAATAAGAGAAAAGAAAACTTATCATCATACATACCTACTAAAATTAAATTGAGTAATACGACTAAAATGCCAATATAATTATGAACAAACTAACAAGATGAAATAATAAACATTGCATTACTCGTTATAACTGTAAGACTACTCTGAGCATTAAAAACCGTATTTGTAAATATTGGTGACAAGACATTATTCGTACAGTCAGCAACGAAAGTCCATGAACACATCCAAATTTTCAAAACACCTGCACACTATAAAGGTTCATATGTAACTGAACAGGCTGTTGGACAAATCCCTGTAGACATTTGGGAATACCAAAAGTCGATGTACATTATTTTTACAAAAGTTGCTGAACATGTTTAAGTACACAATTAGCCTGATCTGTAAAATATCAAAATTTGCTGAACAAGTCTGACTACATAAATCCACTGATATGCATACTACTCAAAACTTACTGGACATATTTAATTACATAATTAGCCTGATCTGTTAAATAAAAAAATTTGCTGAACATGACTGACTATATAAATCCGCTGATATGTGTATAAAGTCGCCGGACCGGGGTCCAAAAGAAACGTTCTGAGAAACTTAAACAGGAGGTCGAGTTAATGTTTGTAAGTATTTCTGTTTTTTTTTCTATAGAACAAAAAAAGAGACTGCCGAGACCACCTACCACTAGGCAGTATACTGGAGAAGGAAACATCATTTTCTGGGAGACCTCATCCATTCGAGCGAGTGCTGATAGAATATGAATGTGTAGAGGATACATCCGTAGAGACCATACGGAAGCACAAAATCCAAGACCTCACAAACATACACAGATGGCAGTAAAATTGATGAGTGGGTTGGAGCCGCCGTCTCGTGGTGGGTAGAGGGAAAAGAAACCGCCAGTTACACATTTAGTCTCGATCCCGCCTGTACGGTCTTCCAGTCTGAACTGTATGCTCTGCATAGGGCGATAGAGATGGTCCGGAGAGAGGGTGTCACCTCAGCAACAATACTGAGTGACTCCAGATCCTCATTGGAGATCATCACGAACCCCAAAGCAGGCCATCAGCTAGTTCAGAGGATACATGAACGGTGGAGAGGTCAAACTGTTCTGGCTGAGAGCACACGTAGGCACAGCGGGAAACGAAAGAGCAGATGAATTAGCCAAAAAAGCAGCGCGGGTGGTAGACGGAACGCGGGACTACTGTGAGATGCCCGTGTCGTTCGTGATGAATAAGACAAGGGAGGAGACGATCCGAAAATGGCAGGATAGGTACGTTACCTCCTCTACAGGAGAAGTGACCAAATGGTTCTTTCCAGATCAGGCGAAAGCCTATAGCTGGGTCAGAAAAGAAAACCCATCACCTCGTATGATACAAGTCTTCACGGGGCACGGGGGGTTCGCAGAATATCTGTACCGATTCAAACTCAAGGACAATCCATATTGTGAATGTGACCCCGGAGAGATTGAATCGGTATTGCACGTGATCCTGGACTGTCCCAGATTTGTCAGTGCCCGCCATGACTTAGAACATAGACTAGGCAAAATAGTGATAAGAAAAGAGAATATCCATGCGCTACTGATGGATAAAAAGGCAAAACCACCCTTAGTGAAGTTTATAGAAATAGCAGCCGATCTGGCGACACAGCGTAACAAGAACTGTACTCCACCAGCAGGGAGGTGATGATGAGTCGGTAAATATGGCACCACGAACGCGGGAACCTTACGTGGCCCCAACGATAACGCAAATGCAGTGGTTGAGCGACGGAGAAAAAAGAATAGTAGGTCTCCTCACAAGGGCTGTGGCGTTGTTCATGGACAGTGCAGGAGAAAGGATTGGCATTAGTTTCTGTATGTCCAGAACAAGGAAGCACGTTGCAATATCACCTGGCTTAGCAGTCCTGCTAAAAGGCAGCACTACCAGGGCGACCATTAAAAGAAAAGTGTTTGATGCAATGCCTGAGTTGATGCTCGCAGGGCAAAAATACCGGATTGTACGTTTCAGGAATAAGTCGATCCTACTCCTGGACAGACACATTGACAAGTCATCCTTTACTATAGCGGGGGAACTGCTGTTAAACATGGACGGAGACCCAAGAGTCATCAGCGTGGATGTCATAAAGGTAGATCTCGAGAAAGGGAAAGTGTCACTCCTTTATTGGAGGCCTCCCAAAAACACAAAATTATCGTGTACGAAGAAAGAGGCCAAAACCTCGACTTTCTGCTCAAAGACCACGAGCACACTCCACGCAATGAACCAGCAGAAAGTGGCTCAGCCCGGGCACAAAGGCAACACGAGGAGGCGATGCAAGAAGCAAACGAAAGAAGACGCCTCCAATCACAAAGACAATCCCCGACAGACGACCTCGTCAGAGGCATATCTGTTTCCCTGGGCCAAGCTCGTCCTCGTAGAACAGGCAGTGAGACAGTACCGGACATGGTCCCCAAACATAGAACGATCTCCTCACCCAAAACCACACTGGCAGACATGGGCAGGGTGAGACTGCCATCGAGAACAGTCACTGACCGGGACGGAGATGACCTAGTCAACGCCTATCTAGAGTACCTGGAGACACTGCGGGCGACGCCGCAGGTAAAATTCGCCACCTGCAGCAAGATACTTGAGGCATTTCAGATAAAAGCCCGCATGTTACTACGAGAACTCCTGGACGGGGCGAGGGCGGTGGTGGTCTATAACAACGACACCGGGACTGTGGTGGCGGTACTCGCCCTATAAATAAAAAGCAGATGGCGGCGTACAGTGGCACGTCAGGCATGGTGCTGGTGGATCATGAAGCAACTGAGGAAAGGGGAGCACTCACATTCTGCGCACCGATCCGAGGACCCAATAGTGGTAATTGCCAAGTGCACCCGCTTCATGCTGGAGGACCGAATTCTAAAAACGGCGGAATCCGTAAGTGGAACTTGGATCTCCGAACCATGCGGTAAACTAGCAATCAGATGGGTTGACGGTATGCCGGGGTGCGGGTAGACTACGTGGCTCCTCAACAACTTCCAAATGAAGGAAGATATGATCATCACTAGCACACTCGAGACGGCAAAAGAACTTGCGGACAAAGTGACGACTCGATTCGGGGCGGTCGTGAGGGGGAAAATAAGAACCATTGCCTCAGTCCTCATCAATAGTGTGGAAGCATCAAAACGCCTTTTGGTGGACGAAGCTCTCCTAGTCCATTTTGGAGCTATCATCATGGCAGCAAGGCTGACCGGGGCAAGAGAATTGGTACTAATGACCGATACAAATCAGATACCCTTCATAGACAGAGACAACCTGTTCGAGATGCGTTACGGAAGCCCCGCCGCCATCACGTCGGTAACAGAAAAGCTCCTCTGCACACACCGAAGTCCGATGGATGTGGCGTATGCCCTCCAAAACATCTACAAGGGTATTTACACATCACGGCAAGTGCTGAGGTCCATGACATGCAGAATGGCATCGGAGGCGGTGTTACGAAGGGGCAACCCAAATACTCTCTTCCTTACCTTTACTCAAGACGAGAAAGAAGCGAATGGGAGGGAAGGGTTCGGCACCGGAGAACAATCCAGACTGCTGACGATCCACGAAGCACAGGGCCTAACGTACGATCACGTGGTTGTGCTCAGAGGAGCAGAAAGGAAGAACCCTGTCCACGTAATACCAGACACACGGTATCCTGCACCTACTTCTACCGGGAGTTGAAGGAGGACGAAGCAATTAGACGTCTCATTGCCCTTCCCAGCATAGCAACAGATGAAGTGGTCATGGAGTACAATAAAAAATGGTGCTCAGGGCCCTATCAAGCAGAGCGACCTTGGTGTAACTAAAAAAAATAATAATAAAAAAAACAGACGTAACATTACCAAATCTTGTTAGGAGTACTGGCATAATAATTATAATGATGCAAAAATTGTGAAATAGTCCATAGATAAAGAAAAATGTATAATATTATTAAGATATACATGGTGTTTCATAAATCAATGCATTATCTAAAACTAATTATTAAATTGTGTTTACCCGTAATGTCATTCTACCCAAAATTTTCATGTAAATCATAGGCATGATGATGATACTAAGATGATGATGATATGGATACGTATTTCTGAGAACACGATATCTAGGAAATAAATAAAAAAAAATACTTTTGAAATTATGTTATAGACGTAAGTAGGTTGAATGATTGAATTCAGTCGTGTTGTTATCAAATATTTCAGTGATTGTCATCAGTCTTAATTCGAAAATTAGTCCGGTCATGATCTAACAAATCACTTTTAAACGATACTACGTCCAGCAACTTTTGGAAGTTTACTGTCCAGCCACTTTTAAAAATATAATGTCCGGCCACTTTTGGAAATATACTGTCCCGCAACTTTTGGAAGTTTACTGTTCAGCCACTTTTGGAAGTTTACTGTCCAGCCACTTTTGAAAATATAATGTCCGGTCACTTTTGGAAATATACTATCCAGCAACTTTTGGAAGAGTACTATCCAGCTACTTTTGGTAATTTATAATGTAAATGGAATTTTGTTTGTAACTATGATCAGTAACTTATGTACAGTTCATGTGTCTAGTATCTTTTGTATCGTTATTTTGTTCGGCAAGTTTCGTTGCTGACTGTACCTGTTGCAAACATAATTATGTATCAGACTTATGTACTCTGGCTTTGCTCACAGGACTTCGCTTGTTGCTGCTGTCTCCGGTCTGGATATAAATCAAGCAAATGCTTAAGTTCTTCCTCCGAGATGATCT
This sequence comes from Schoenobius gigantellus, assembly GCA_963935595.1. Taxonomy (NCBI): domain Eukaryota; kingdom Metazoa; phylum Arthropoda; class Insecta; order Lepidoptera; family Crambidae; genus Schoenobius; species Schoenobius gigantellus. The sequence continues at coordinate 20,253,692 of OZ012553.1, read as the reverse complement.
TATGCCTCTTATTGTCACCACTTTTAATATAGATGATCCCATCTTGGGTCCAACAAGAATGCAACCCGAAGTGAAGCCGAGCCCTGCTAAATACAGTCTGTCTAGGTCTCGTGAGAAACTCTTTAACGGAGACATTTTTTTTTTTTTTTTTTTTATAATATAATTATATCACCACAGACTCGTGGTCCGTGTCCTTTTAAGGCTGTATTTTCGTTTTGATTTAACGGAGACATTACTACCTTTCAAGCTGCTTTTTGTCTTCCAAACTGAGGAACGGATCTCGTATGATGTGAACCTTACAAGGATGGGTCGATGGTGAACACCATTAGCAGTCCCCAACCTATGGCATGCTGCAATACAGGAATTTTCCAATTTGTTAAGACCAAGATTGGTGTGGAGAATCTTCATTATTGAGTCACGACAATCCTCTTTATTTTCTTCAGAGATTCCCAAAAAAATCAGTGCCTGTCTGCGATGCCTAGTTTCAAAAGAATCAATCTGTTTGTTGAACTCTTCGATTTGCTTGCGGAGTAGACTGAACATACCAAATACCAGCTCTCTAAATGTTCTAAATTCTTCAGCAACTTTTGCAACGGTGTCTTTGGGTGTACCTGCACCCTGAAGCTGTTTTTGAAGTTCCAACATTTTGTGATTGACTTTCTCCTCAAGACTCTGTTGTGCAGCCATAATATCAGCTATTTGGGACATAGTGCAACGAAAAGTATGTGATTCAGTGCTTGATTAAAGTACAGTGATAAAGTGAAGTGCTGGCAGGTAGTGCAGGTGATAAAATATTATCACATAAGTTATATATACTGTAAGTAGGACCTATTAATTGCCAATTTAGCAACTATAACTTAAAAGTATTATGATATATATAATTTTAATAAATTATTTCAAATGTTAACTTTGGAAACACGTCTTTACTCTTTCACATCTACCGCCCAAAAAAACAATTTATCAATTTATCGTGAAGTAACAAAGTTATCAATTTATCGTGAATCAAATATTCAGACCACCAATTTTTTTACTTAGCATAACTAATTATATCGTGTCAACTGTCAAATCAAGCCTATTTCTACAGCTGTGGGCTACTAAAAAATAAAACGTAAACTTAGATAAATAGAATAGTTTATTATTACTAACAACAAAAACAAAATATTTCTTTGGCATTAAGTACTCGTACAACATATAATTATTACTAAATAGATCGACTAGAATATAACGGAATGTTGTAGATCATATAACTGAAAATTAGCTGTATCGCAGTACCTTTTTCATAAATTATCAATAATTTTACGATTCTACTTTGTACGTTTTATTGAAATTATTTAGTTCATCGGTTTCATTTCTGCAAGAGCCTCCTTTACTAGTTCCTCAAGTTCTAACGGTAGAACTGTTTTCCCAAAGTTTTTATTGCAGTTCACTTCGCTACCATTGTAATTATTCTTCAGATCAGAATCATCATCACTGTTATTCTTGTTACTATCCTCATCACTGCTACTAACATATTTGCATTTTATACTTTCTTGCGAGTGTTGATTTGATATTTTGTCCTTGGATTCATCTGATATAGAACCGGTGTCAGGTAGAAACTCGTCCAGCAGCATTTGAGAGGGAAATATTGGTATAAACTTCTGGCCATTGCACCAACTTTCCATAGTTTTCTCCAGCTCAGTTATTCTGTTCGCCAAAATTCTGGAAACAATATTATTTGCTATTATATCAACATTATAATATTCATAGAGGTTTATAAAATATACCTGTGCATGTGGCGTTAAATTCAGACTGATATAAATCAGACGACTTTTTTTGTAACTAACATTTCCATTATTGGCAACACTCACAGTATTCACATTTAATTGATAACAATAGAATTTTCTGATATCTCGTCAATTTTAAATAGAACGGTGTTGCTATATATAATGTTACTGATGCACTCATTAATCGCCAACTCATATGTCGCACTGTACATTTTCTGTCGTATGAAACAAATAAGTAATATAGTAAGCAGATTCGCTAACTTCGATTGCCAAGTCAGAACCGTCATTTTGAAATACACTTTTTGGCCTTCATAAACTCTTAAAGCGTTATTTATTTTACGCATTGTCTTTTTCTAACATAAATAAAACTTTATAAGACGAAACGAGGTAAAACATAGATAAGTTAAGCCAGGCTTAAGTTTGGTGAGTAGTTTTGTTATGGTGGCATTCATTATAGCAGCAATGGACTGTATTTTAAAATGACATTTCTACCGAAAGTAGCGAATAGGGGAACTGGTTGCCTGCCAAAGACCCCCGTTGGGCGCCATCTATTCTTATAAATGGCGCCCTACGTGGGAAATTGTTTTGAGACACGCTTAACAACGGTGATATAAGATAATTTTTAACGTGCCTTAATATTACTAATAGCAGAAAATAGTGTTTTTCGTGTCAGAGAAACATCAATATCGGTATGAGGCGCTTAAATATTGCTCAAAAAAATTATTTAATGAAAAGAAAGATTTTGAAGAAAAATATCATCAGTTCAGCAAAGAGACGCCCACTGTTGGACATAGGCTTTCCCCAGGGATCTCCGAACCACTCGGTCCTGCGTCCTCGGTCCCGCATCCAGCAGCTTCCTGAGACCTTCACCAGATCGTCGGCTCACCTTGTGGGAGGCCTAGCCTACCAACGGCCGTCAGTCCTGCGAACGATGTGTCCTGCCTACTGCTACTTAGGTTTGCAATTCTATGGGCTATATCGGTAACTCTAGTTCTACAGCTCTCATAGTTTCTAATGCGATCGCGTACAGAAACCCCGATCATATCCATTGTCCTTTCGAGTGACTGAGCCTTCTTATGAGACCCATTGTAAGCGCTTGGGGTTTTGGATCTAGGTGGCTTCGAGACGGAGCGAAGATTTCAACTGTCTTCCCTTTCGGCTTTTACGTTAAGATTGAATGCGCCTCTCTTACCATTCGGTGATAGCATTAATCATTGAGGCGTCATTGAATAGCCGAGTCTCAGTTCACATGATTAAGTCAATCTCATTTTTTGTCACACCATCCGGACTTTTTCAAGTCCACTTTCGAAGCAGCCGTTTTTGAAGAAAGTTCATATAGTCTTTCTTTCTTCATGTAATTGGCTAGAATGTGACCACGGTAATTCCGGATTCCAGCTCCAAATTGCCTCCGGGACCGACGGAGCTTTATGTTTGAGGTTTGGTATATTAGGGGGGGTCAGGGCCGTCTCCCACCACGCTGGCCCGGTGAGAGTTGGTGGGAGCGCCAGAACTTAGTCCGTTGAATAGCAGGGTGAACCGCGTGCAGGCAAGATTGGCTTGGGTCCCGTCATGTGATATTTAGAACCCCTTACACGCATAAAAGAAATTTCAGTATTATAAAAAAAAAACGTACTGGTTGGTTTTCCTCTGGTGTTGCAAAGCTATGGACTTATCATTAAAGGCTTCAAGCAAACCCCAGCACACAGATTTCAATTCAGCCGCTGAGCTGTTTTTGAGGGCTGTTTTAGATTGTGAGTTTAACAGCTCTCGAACTGTAAGAAAAAAAATATTTATATGTAAATATAATAAATATAAAATTAAATTCATGATTTCATGTGAATAAGGTATGAAAAGAGAGGTACAGATCAAGAAACATACGGCTTTATGTGGATTTGATAATGGGTTAAGGAAACAACGAGTGCAAAACGGTATCACTAATTAGAAAAGCAACAATTAAGATTTCCTTGATCATTGTTATACGCAACGCACACAGTTAAATCCTTAAAGCATACAGAGTAATATGTGGGACCAGTGGGACCACGCGGAACTACATTTCCTCGTGGTTCCACCAGTGGGGCAAAGTAGTGGGACTACGAGTAACGACCCGTTCGCTCATGTAGGTAGAATGGAAGGATTTTTCAAAATTCCCACAGGAAGCTGACCAAAGAAATCGAAACATAGCGCCATCTACTAGAAGGTTACCAAACCTACGTAACTAAGTGTTGTGTTGATAATTACTCACATCGCCATCTGTTTGAACCTAATGGAAGCAACCTAAGTCAATAATCGCGATAACATATATTTCGAGTAACCAATATCAGTCATACAGTAAGCCTTTTATCAAAATCGGTTAAACAGTTTCGGAGTTTATGCCAGACAAAACATTTTTTAGAATACTTTGTACGTTTTTATGCTATATTGATTACTGACGCTTGCGATTTGGATTATCGATGAATGAACACTGGATACTGAGCTATTTTTCACGAACTCTGATATTTGTTTGCGACTTGAATTTATTTCTATTTATTATATTTTCTATTTACACCACAATATCTTGATAACGCCATTAGTTAGCAAGCTTAAATGAAAACAGCTATTAATCTTATATCTTAAGAGCAAAAATAGTAAACATATGATTTGATGTTGTACAATGAACATGATATTGGTACCAAAGCTCCATACAAAGTGGTTGATCTTCTTTGTTTTAATAACAACCGAGCACAACTTTCAACTTTAATATGTTAAGTCATTTACAGCAATTTAAGTGTCAGCACTAAGTCATTACAGAGAAGCATGTGTAACGCTTTCCGACAGCCTTAGGCATTTCAGAAAGTAGATATCTAATATTATGGTGAAATATATTAAGGTATTCACTTATACCAAACCCCGGACACTCCATACAACGTTCGCAAATCAATTACCTATTACTACTACTTAAGCAAATGACGTTTGTACACGCGCAAATGTGTGCGTGGAATCTAGTAGGGCTGAGTGCGTGGTTATCAATCGAAATGACGCGAGAAGTGCAGCGACTGGATTCTCTTTCACCCGCATAGCGCTGTCTCTGTTATCGGCCGGCGCTCATGTCTATTCGCCCGAGCGATCGCGCGCGCCCTTGTTTACGTGTCAGTGATGTCTACAACGAAGTGCGGGGTGGAGTGAGGTATTTGAAATGAGTGCGGGGAGGTGAGTGGCCGTTCTGTATGTAGTACTATTATATCTTCTGTGCTTATACTTTCTACACATAGGCAACAGTGGACTATTTTGTGATAGATTATTTCTGGCTAATGGAATATGAATGAGAAGATGCCTACAATCTGACTTATTTGAAAATCTCAGTGCAATAGCCTAACAACATCTGCATCCCAGCTGGAATTAACAATTTTATGCAATGTGGTGCAAGTTGCCGATGGTTGCCGGACACTAGTCGTTTGTAGGCACTAGTATACTAGTATTACACTATTTAATGTATTTTGACGGATTTTTTAAAAGCTGCTGTGTAAACAGACTGAAGACATTTTTGTTTGACTATTAGGATTAATGACATTTTTGTTTAAATTGAATTAAAATATATGTTAGTGAGCTAGAATTACGTTTTAGTTACACATATGATTATGAAACTAAAAAAACAAACATTTCAAATTCATGTCGATTGATATGAAATTTTACCTTGTTTTTGGGTTATCACATCAGTAAATCCTTTTTTTAAATACATTGACTCGGTTTTGACTCTATTATCTAACAGCGTCTGTAAGCAATAGGTTTAGTGTTTATATCAGATTGTTATAAAAATTCATTGAGTTAGCGGACATATAACATTAACCCTTATGTTAATTAAATTTTACGTAAACATTATCAATAAAATTGTGCCAAGCTTTTACATATTATTATTTCATTTTATTTAAAAAAAACACCTCAGTGGTATACCACCACCACCGTGGGGACCATCCGGTTAATCTGGAGGTCCGGCATTTGATTCCCCATGGGTACAGAAATGTATCTGCTTGGTTTGGTTTGTGGTGTGGCTTCTGAGCCCGCCGGGCTAGCTACCATCTTTTCACCCAAGTTTGTCGCCATAATATCAATGTTAGTGTTTCAAGAATTAGAAGTAAGATAGCCAGTTACTCAGTTGTTCAGGCGAAGCTCGCTTACACCTTCGGCCTTATCGTCACTTACCATCAGGTAAGATGAAGGCCGAAAGCTTCTTTGTTGTTTTTAAAATAATCACTTAGAGGAACCTTACTTTGTATTTTGTCAGTGTTCTTTTAATTATTTCCTTTTCTGCTTGTATTTGTGTTATCCTCTCATGTAAATACTTATTTTCTGTCATTAAAGCGTCCAAATCCACTATGGGCTTTGGTAGATCAGTATCATTGTCGTCTAGTTTCAGTCTGTTTGAAAGTATGTAACTTATTTGCTGATTTAGGCGTTGCACTTTATTTTTATAGTAATCACGATCTGATACCAATTCTTCCTTTTCGTCTAATGTGGCTCTGTAATCCAACTGCATTTGTTGACACTAAAAAAGAACAGCCTAAAATGTTTTGGCATTTCGAATAACTCATAGACATTGAATATAAATGATACCTACTACGTGTCTAAAACAAATGTGGAAAGAAAGAACAATGCCACTATTTTTAAACCGTTTCGTTAAGTCCGCTCCCACCGCCATGGGCTGGGCACTAGCTGACATACGAAATTTAGAAAAAATCTATATTAATATAACTGTGCCATAGTGAGATGAATTTGGTAGAGAAACATTTGGTTTTCATACAGGAGGTATTGGCGTTATCTAGATAGATTCATATCTGTGACTTGGCCTATTCACTATTGAAGACACTCCCTGCGTTCCAGATAAAGCACTGCTACTTTCCGAGGCTAACATCTGATGTTAGCCTCGTTTTGAGTTTCTTTTAAGAAATGTTGACATTTTTAGCCGCGCTAATTGTAACAAATGAAACGCAAGGTACTGATTTTTCGTGCTGAATTTTGACACCTCACTTAATTAGTCCAGCCACTTAAAATTTTTTATAATATAAATCAGAATTGGCTAATACTATAAATATCTTTCAATAATTTTTTTAAATCCGCTGAAAATCCTTTTTGATTCATGAAAAAAAGATTCCAAATGTCAAATTTGAAAGCTGTCAAAAAGTGGTATCAGAGGACCCATCTATTAGCATGGGTATTTGATGCTAGCATTTCGTGTTAAAAATGCTTAAATGAAACGCATGACAACCAGCACGAAAAACTAGCATCACCGGCTAATGAAACGCAGAGATGCTAAAAATGTTGGTATTTATGGCTAAAAATGCTTATCTGGAACGGGCCGACTATCTTCACAAAAAGTAAGGACCCTCAAACATTTGCTTTATTTTACTTGCCTTTTGTTGATATTTTTCAAGTTCTTGTATTAGTTCTTCGTATTCTTTGTTGGAGCAATTGAGGTTCATTGTTGATTTCAGGGAGTTGAGTATTTCATAGTCTGAACTATCCCTCTTTTGTAGTTGCTTCCTTAGCGCTATAATGTCACCAGTTGCTTCTTCCAATTTACCATGTAAAGTTTCCACCTAAAAATATTTGGCATTAAAACTAGAAGTCTAGAAGAACAGATTCCTAATGTGTCACTATCGACCCTTAGCGTAATAAGTAGTTAAGGTGTTAGGTGAATAGTACTTTTCCATTAATGAGTTAGAATAAATTATAAAAACTAGTAATATAATCACAACTCTAGTTTTAGATCTAGGATTACCTCTACAATAAAATATTGTAAAGAGGTTCTGGTAAAAGTGGCATGAATTTAGAAAACCAAATTAAAAGAACAATGGCCACAGCCAATACATAAATAGACATGACATCAAATTGGGAGTGTATTTGAAAATGTATTGGGTATTATTGACTGTTAATAAATCTGAAATTATTTTATTAACAAAATCCAAAAAATACTAAAAAATATGTAGATATAAGGATAGGAACACACAACTCCTACATAAATAATTGTGTCAGTGCTAATAGTACAAGATCCGGTATTAGAAATATATACCCTCATGTGTTATTTAATGATAATAAAGTACAAATGCATGATAATGCATTCATTGATATATCGCAAATAGGTTGCCAAGCTGAATTACATGCCGATCATGTAAAACAAAATGTTTTTTTATGAACTTCCCTCATTAACTAATGAATTGAATCCACATTAACATTAACTGATTTATAAAAGTCGAGCATCAGCTAAGAGAATATACCCCAAGGAATTGAATAATAAACAGTTGCCTACTTTCACCTATGCAGAATTTAACCGTTATTAATATACCCTTATAAATTACTAGCTTTCCGCACGCAGCTTCGCCCGCCTTATTGTTGTTTTAAATAATAAATTTCATAGAAATTGAAGCAGATTTTTAGTATTTTCTATAGAAACTTTCAACCCCTATTTTGCACCCTAAGGGGGTGAATTCCACTAAACCACGAAACACGTTTTCAATGAAATATTTTTAAGAGCATGAATCTCAAGTTTTTGATAAAACTCGTTGCTAATTTAAAGATTTTTCCATAAAAACTTGCAACCCCTATTTCATCCCTTTAGGGTTAAATTTTTTTAAATCTTCTTAATGCTCGTCCACATTTTGAATTAAAACAACTGTCCAAACTTTACGTTTCTACCATTAGCGGTTACGGCTGTGCGTGCGTCTATAGATGGGAACATCTCCTTTTATATAGATTTAATCAAATCCTTACTATAATGCGAAAGTAACTCGGTCTGTCTGTGTGTTACGCCTAAACTACTGAACCGATTAAGATTAACTTTCATTGCAGAAATCACCCATTAACGTGGAGAAAAGGGGGTGTTAGTTTGTATGGGGAATAAAATACCGCTGAATCGATTTAGATGAAATTTGGTATGAATGGAGATAGATCAAGTTGTGGGGAAGAATAAAGGTGTAAAAGGGTGAAGGGGGGGGGGGGGGTTGTAAAGGTAATCAATAAAAAAGGACTTCCACTTTGACGAAGTCGCGGGTAAAAGCTAGTTACATATCTAGAATGAAAGCTATTTTATTCCCAGACAAGAAGGGCACTGAGGAGCTAATAAAGCTCAACAGGGGCAACCTGGGCGTGATGATTAGGGCTCTAACTGGCCACTGCAAGCTGAACAGGCATCTCTACAATATGAGACTAAAAAAAACTGATGCTTGCAGATTCTGTGGACAGGAGCGTGAAACACCAAGGACAGGATGTCTATGCATTTAAGCTGTTTTGTATAGCTCCTTGTTGTTTGCTTGGCTGTCAGTTCAATAGGATGTCTATTAAGCCTTCTATGGTATGTTTCTGCAACATTTTGTATCTCCTCATTCATAGTTTTCACTTCCAGATAAGGCTGCATTAGACAGTGATCTTAGGATAGTGTTCTGCATTCGTTGCACTATGAGGATGTTACTTTTGCTTGAGCTTCTTCAGAGTTGGATACCATACATCCAGATGAGTTTAAGGACGGTTTCATGTATGAGGAACTTATGATCAATAGAAGGTTTGCTATTTGTTCCCAGTAACCATGTAAGCCCCTGTATTTCGGTTTAGTAATGTTCTCTATGGCGCGTCGGTGGCGCTGTGGACTCGGCACTTGCCTTCCAATCGGGAGGTCGGGGTTCGAGACCCGCCATGTACCAATGTGTTTTTCATTACGAATTTCATATGTACATTTGTCTGACGCTCCTACGGTGAAGGAAAATATCGTGAGGCAACCTGCATACATCTGCGAAGAAATTCAATGGTGTAAGTGAAGTCGACCAATCCGCACTGTGCCAGCGTGGTTGACTAAGGCCTAATCACCCTAACATAGGGTAGGCTCGAACCCCTCGGTATATGAGCTGTGATGATGATGATGATGAATGTTCTCTAAATGTACTAGTGACAAATAATCTTTTATTTGATGAGTTATCAAGAATGTAAACAATAAATCCTTAAATATCTACAGTGATCCTGTTTGCATTCTGCATAATTATATTTTCAATTAATACATGGTATTAATACCACTGAAAGCTGTGGGTTACGCTGATGATTTAGTCATCCTGATTAATGGCAAAGTGCCAGGTGTGGTAGCGAGCCTGATGCAGGAAGCGCTACAACAGGTTGAGCGTTGGTGCAGGGAGACCTCCCTTAGGATCAATCCAAAGAAAACTGTGATTATACCATTCACAAAAAAAAGGAAGCTCAATGGCATGAGTACTCTCAAATTATGCGGTACTGCAATACCATGGTCTACTGAAGTCAAATATCTGGGAGTTACCCTAGATAAAGAACTTACGTGGAAAGTATATGTAGGGCTCACTATTGAGAAAGCCACAAGGGCCTCCACCATGTGTCGCTCTACCTTTGGCAAAACCTGGGGCCTTAAGCCCAAGATCCTTTATTGGATCTGGGTGAATATACGCTATTTGATTTCCAGTGGCCAGTGAACAAATTTTATGTTAAAATTTTTATATTAGTATAATTGAATGTTCATGCCATAAACAATATTGTCTATTATTTGGACCACACAATTAATTCACAATAATTGTTTTATATATGGCATTATTTGTAAAAGAATGTTATAAATGTATACTCCCCTGGCCTGCCCCATTGCAAGATTTTACACTTGTTTGGTCATATTGTTTTTAATATGCATGGGATTATGATTTCTTAAACGTAATTGTACACTTAAATAAACATTAAAAGATATTTTAACAAAAATCCTTATAAGAATAACTATTTTTATTTTAAAAAATACCTATTTTTTATGTCTCAGAAGTTTAATGTCACCCTCACCTGGCGTAATTTAAAGCCTCAAAATTTGAAGAGAATCTAATGTATGTTTTGGAACATGAATATTACGATTAGTATATAGTAAAGTTATAAGCAAGCTAACGCGCTTGAGCGTAACTAAAATAAACTTGCGTCAATCTTTCGGTACATCTTCGTAAAGCGTGCTTGTGCCAGTCGTTGCTGTAACTCCCCTGGTAAGTATATGTTTTTCTGTTTTATTCTTATGCAATTGTAAATCTGCACAATGCAATATTTATCATGTGTAAATGTCATGTATTACTTTAAATTCTGAAAAGACGAACGAGTTAAGTCTACTTCTCTGGCGTCACTCCTCTGGCATTTTATACGCCAGGGGAAATACGTGCACTCCAGGGGAGTGACGAAATTTTGATTCTTTAATGTTTATTATTGTAATGCTTCATTTTATTTGTTCTAGTTCCTCGCTCGTCAGATCTAGTATCATAGCGAATACAAGGAAAAGCAAATAAGGAAGAGAGACTACAAAAAAAGCGTAAAATTGAAAAATGTAAGCTAAAAATATGCCGAATCAAAGGATAAAGAAAAGCAAAAATATTTTAAAGCAGAAGGGGCAAATAAGGAGTATGAGGATCTTGACTGAAAGGAACCAAAGGGTTATGAGCAAAATTTGAAGAGGAAAACTTAATAAAAAACATAAGCTTTCATGCTTTATTATCCAAAATGTCGCCTTAGCTGCTAAAAGTTGTCAGAAAGTCATCATTAAAAACACATAATGATACCAAACTCAAAAGTTTGAAGACCATCTCGATCGAGCATGATTGCAATCTAATAATAACAAATACGGTGCTGTAAGCCGTCACTTTAAGAAACTATGGCAATGAGTGATGGGCTAACGAGCTCCTCTCATTCCTCCAACAGAAGCGTCGGCGGGACGTCAGTCTGGAAGTCAGTGCCGTGCAAACCTTCAGCGAGGAGGCCAGCTTCAGCGAGGAAGGCATACGGTTAGCAAAGCAGCTGCTGTATCGGTTTCTAAATGAAACAGATCAGATTGTGTCTCACTGACGAGATGGGACATAGAAGAACCTTTAGGACATCATCAACAAAGACCGAGCTTTCTGTAAAAGCTGACCCCAATGACGTACCAACATTCGTGGCAAGATTAACAAGCTGCCTCCCGTCACTTTCGACCTCGTAGATGTGACCAGCCTATTAAAGGACATCATTATCCTAAAGCGGATGTGATGGGGAAGTTTGAGGTATCACAAAATACGGTGAGTGAGTCTCGCAAGGAGGTTTATAGTTAGCGCTCGTCACTGGCCGTCTGGGTCATAATGCGATCTTTATTACCATTGCTAAATATAGGAGACGATAACTTAGCATTCCATGGATCCTCCGTGCGGGTGCCGGGTCCATCGCGTTGCAGAGAATGGAGCCAAACAACCAGAGGGAGACCCCGTATTAGAGTCGACGGTGTGGGTACCTAACTTATTTCTGCTGCCAAACAGCAGTGCTTGCATTATTGTTCCTAGTTTGAAGGGTCAGACGCAGTGAAGTAACTGGGTACTGTGAGTTGACATCTTATGTCACAAGTTGGCAACGTATATTTGGGTCCTTGTGGAGATAATAGATTTGCAAATCTCACGGGAACAACAAATGTACTATAGGCGACTTAGCCACTACCATTAGGTGGCAGCCTGCTTGTGTACCAACTTAGTTGTATAAAATATGAAAGAAAACAGTGTATTCTAAGGGAATCCAGAGCCATTTGATGTATATGAAAAATTAACTGTTAACTGTTTGGAATATAAGAAAAAAAAAGGCTAAAACGGATAGTTTCAAGAAGTTATATCATAATTTATTATATTACATATTTTGTTTTGTTCTTTTTAAATTTAAAAACATGAAAGTTTTTATATACTTTTAAATTACCAAAGTTGATTTACTTATAGGTTATTAGGTTCATCATTATTTATTACTATTAGTTTAGTTAATTGGAAAGTTCCTCAATATTCTTTTTAGAAGTTTTATTCTGCCATGCTTAATGTCTTTGGATATTTAATCAATCATTGAAAACCTAGTAATGTAATTCCTAAGATAATTACATTTGTTTAAATTTCAAATGAGCCCAATAAATATAATTTTATAAGCAGGAATTAGTGCTGTTATTTCATTTCGGTGATTAAAACTTTTATAAGTACTCAATGTGCTTACATTTTAAAACTTTTTAGACTGACTGTATTTTATTCATTAAAAATATGCTAAAAGTTATAATTCATGTCTTTTATTTAATATTTATTTACTTTCCTATACTAATTATTAATAGCCTGTCACTTCCCTGTCTTAATTTGTCACTACTCTGCCAATAGTGTCACTCCCCTGACCACACATTTTCCCCTGGTGCCCATAAAAGTCAAAAAAATCAAAATATCTTCTGGCCCTTATCCTTACAGTTACAAAAGTAATGTCAAGTAGTGAAATTATAAATATTAAATGAAATAGATCATTTTTCCTTTGGGGACACAAAAAAATCAAATACCGTATAATCACCCATCTATAGAATAATGATACTGCCGATCCTCACCAACGGTAGTATAGTTTGGTAGCCTAGAACAGAACTGGTCACGTGCAGGGAACTCCTAAGAAAATTCCAAAGACTGGCCTGTATGGCTATAATGGGGGCCTTCAAAACTACCCCTACGGCGGCCCTAGAGAGATTTCTTAATCTTGAACCATTACATATCGCTATACAAAGAGAGGCCAGAAGAGCACTCTACAAACTCAGCACTGTGGGACTGTGGAACGCTAACTGGCCACGTAATAAACATACGGGAATGAAACTCAAAGAAGAAATCCTTTTTCGATCGAAAATGAAATCTGATACAGGAGCAGGAATATACTGTAATAAAACGGAGATGTCGATCAGCATGGGAAAGTTGGCCACTGTGTTCCAAGCTGAAACATACGCCATCCTAGCCTGTGCACGAGAGAAAATAGATAAAGGTCGCAAAGGCTTGAACATCTACATTCTCAGTGACAGTCAAGCGGCGCTCAAAGCGCTCCTGTCACACAAGGTGGAATCCAGACTGGTGATGAATACGATTGCAGTGTTAAACATATTGAGCAAAGCCAACACGGTTCGGCTAGTCTGGATACCAGGACACAAGGGTTTCGCTGGAAACGAAAAGGCTGACCACCTGGCGAGAAAGGGATCGGAGACACAGCTTGTGGGTCCGGAACCATTCGTCGGAATTACTTTAAAAACAGTTGGAACAGGCCTGAGAGCTCAATCACAAAGGAAGCACCAAGAAGAATGGGCCAACCATAAAGGAATGACACACGCCAAGCTCTTTATGGGCATGGAGAACTGGCTTAAATTTACATTAAGCTCGAGCAGAAGATCTCAGACTCGCTTAATGGCAGGCGCTCTGACTGGACATTTTAGCATTAGGATCATGCTGAACCGGATGGGACGATGCTGCAGGAGGTTAAAGCTGACGGGAATGGGATACCCTAAACCGGAAGACTACAGGGCCATGCCACCAAGGGACATAATAAGGCTCATGGTCATGATTGATTGGTGATGGCTTTAAGGACTAAACACAGGGAAGCACAAAAGATCCATGAAGGGTCGAAGTGCGAAGGCTTCTAATGCTGGGCCGCCCCTACAATAAGATAAGAATACATGGTATGGTACCACCATATTGTAGTATGATATATACCACATGCTTATGAATGAATGAATTCTCATATGAATATATCTCCTGCACAACATATACTGGTAAATTTTGAGGTACCGCAACCTCGCAGGATTAGATAGCTAACATCATTAACTACAACGTTTGTTTTACGAGTTTTAAGATAACTCAATACATTGAACAAAAATCATTTTTCAAGTTTTTATTGCACTATCGTGATATTGATAAGTCTATGTTTTATTTATAAACGACGGAAGCTCACTGCTGTGCGCGTTTACACGAACATTCTAGAGGTATATTAAATAAATATTTATTTTTGTATGAAAGTAAAAAAAAGTCGTAGAACAAACATTGTAGTTTAATCATGCTAGCTATCTAATCCTGCGAGGTTGCTGGTACCTCAAAATTTACCCTGTAGATCAAGTCTCAGTTCTGATTTCACAACAAAACTATCTCCAACAATCATTTACTTATTATGGGACTATAAACTTGTAATAATTATTTCAGTGGCTATCAAAAAAATTCAAGTCAACCAACAAGGCATACAAATTTACTTAAGCCCTTTTGAATTACAAGAAATGGCAATGTGGCAATTATGATTTGGTTATTTCATTCACTTAGACACGCTGTCTGGTACAGAGAAATTCATCAGTCAGCTGGAGCCAATCGGCACCAGTTGATTTAGGTAGCCGAGCTGCTGTGAAGATTGTGTCGCAAATTTTGTCAAATGTTCAAAGTCAAGGCAATTGAGTGTAGGTCGCAGTTTCCGAACTGCGACCTACACTCAATCGCCTTGACTTTGAACACTTGACCTTAGTTTTGCTGTCTCCTTTACACTCATATTAGTGAGCGAGTATGCTACTGTTCACACCTCACCCAGCGCTGCCCCGCGTCGTAACACAATTTTTGTTCACAACAGCTTGTCTAGGTTATATACGGCAAAGGATTATTTGACCTCTGTTTGGAATAGATACTACGAAAAAGGAACACTAAATAAGTGTTGTGATTTATAAAACTCCAATATTTACATTTTCCACTGGAACAGAGATGATGAGTACACATGAAAATGTTTAAAAATACAGTATTTTGATTCTAAACTGTAATAGATTAAATATTAATGTATAAGAATTAACATTACTTATTAGAGTATAACAAAAAATGTAATACCACTGAGTAAAATGCAAGTGAAAGATGCAATTCTATTTTACAAATTAAAGCTTATTATATTCATTTGAGAACTTCTAACTTATAGACCTTTATTGTATGGTTTAGCCAAAAAAATATGCGAGTGATATGAAACTGCCACTTACATATTACTTATAGCTCTCGTTTTAACATGTCCAGAATCCTTTACATATTAACCATGTATTACCTCTAGTTTTAACAAGTTGTTCTGATCCCTTGTTTTGGCAAGCATATCACCACTACTAACAGTGTTTGTTGGAGTAAAGTTATAGATATTATTTTTTAAATCTTGAGCAACTAACACAGGCTTTTTACTTTTCATTTGTTCAACTAAAACTTTGTATCTGTCTCGTTCCATACTGCACTTGTCTAATTCTCTGCTCATTATCAAAAGGGCATCGATTTTACTCTGTAGTTTGCTCTTTAAGACTGAATTCTGAGGATAAAATAAAACAGCAATTGTAAAATCGTATTCATCTACATATAAACATAAAATTAATTGAAAAAATAATTAATCAATAAAAGAAGAAAAATCACTTCCGGCAGGATTCGAACATACGAAAGGTGTAATAATTTCTTAATTGGATGTTGATACATAGCGAGACTAACCCTGCTAGAGGTGAAATTTCTTTTTCTTGAATTGTTTTGATATTGCTTTTGATGTTTATAAGAAAATGCAGTCACAAATAAAAAAAAATATCCTAGGTATTTATTTTTGTTTAATGTCTTTAAAGTGACAGTTCTCACAAATAAACTAGAAAAAGACAATCATTTACCTCCAGCAAATAATCCTCTAGTTGTTGTTCTTGAAATTTTACTTTGTTATTATTTTTTGCAAACATCTTTGCAAAATTGTTTGCACATCAAACACAGACAGACTACAGAGATATGACATCCACAGAACACATATACCCAAGGGATGACATCACAGCACAGAGGCGCGTTCAGCGCCTTCGCGCGAAGTACAACTTTTCGCTCTAACCCCGTTCAATGCCTTCGAGCGTGACAACCGGATGAAACAACCGGCCCGTTCAAGACCTTTGAGTGTCGGCGCGAGTTACAACCGAACAACCATCGAATTTGATGGTTGTAAAACGCTCTGACGTTTATGACTGAAATACTCTTACGCGATTGGATGATATTGGCGGCCATATTCTATAATGTCATCTACTAGAAAGAGAGAGAAATAAAAAATCATGTGAAAGAGGGAGATAAAAGATTTGGTTGCTGCAATCCGTTCAACGCCTTTGAGCGAGTTAAAAAACAACCGGACAACTACACCCAGAGGCGCTGAACGCGCCTCTGTGCCCGTATATTAAGGTAGTTTTCCAATTACAGAGCATAATGCGACTCAGTGGCGCACAATGCCGAATTATGCTGATCATTGATTTACTACTGTAGGAAATGGTGATGGCTCGATGACGATGAGTAGCAGATGGCGTGGTGGAATGAGGCCTCAGAGCGTGAATCGTACAACGGCTCAGAAATAATAACACTTGCACTCCATATTGCAGCAGCATTTATTTGACTTAATAAACGGTTACAATACTCGTCAATTTACAAAGGATTAATAAGATAAATTTAGATACAACTTTTGTGGACATCACGAGACGGCCATGAGAAACGGAAGAGCTGTGACAGCTCATAGTCAAAAAGGGCACAGACAAAATAGAGTTGCCATTGTATTAAATATTTTACATATTCAACACTTCCCCTTAAAATTTTAATTACATAAATGCAACTCTACATGCTCTACATTCAATATGAACACACTACATTTATAAAACTCTACATGCTCTACACTTAACATTGGAACACAAAATCATATAGCTCTCTACAATATAGAACCCTTTTTTTACATGCTACACTTGCAATAACACATTTTTTTTTTTGTAACGTCAATATGTCTATACAGCAGAGTACAAAAATGTCAATATTTAGTCAATATCAGAACATAATTGTAGGTCAATATTTAGTCAAAGTATTAACTCAAATGGAACACAATTACACAAAACAACTTTTAAGTCTCTAATAAATTTAATTTTGATACAAACTGTTTATGCTTAGGTGCACTAAGAGATTTTGTTAACACATCAGCAATCATCTTTTCAGTGGGTAAGTAATACACATTCATAAAGCCTTTCTGAACAAGATCTTTAACAAAATGATGTCGCAAATCGATGTGTTTCGTACGCCTATGACAATATTCCTTCGACTGCAAGATTCTTTGTGCACTCTGACTATCATTAAACAATGAAATATTCATATTTACATTGATAATTTCAGAAATGAAATTCTTAATGAAGCAAAGTTCTTTACATACATCTCCAATCGAGAGATACTCGGCTTCGGTGCTGGATAATGCTACACATCGCTGTTTGCGCGCTTCCCAATTAATTACATTGTCCCCAAGCTTTACCACAAAACCTGTATAGGATCTACGATCAGCTGTATCATTAGCCCAATCCGCATCCGAGTATGCACTTATATTTAAATTATTTGATCCATAAAAACATAGACTATAATTTAAGGTTCCTGCTAAATATCTCAGGATGCGTTTAGCTGCCAGCCAATGTGATTTATCAAAACAGTGGCCAAATTGGCTTAGCTGACTGCACGCAAATGCAATATCAGGCCTAGTACAAACTGAGAGATACATTAAACATCCTAAAAGCTCTCTATATCTATAAGTACTATCATTCAAACCTTCTGTATTAACTCGCTGTAATTTACAGTTTGTTATCATAGGAGTAGACACTGGCTTACAATTTTCCATGCCAAATCTAATTAACAATCGTTTTACATACTCAATCTGATCCAGTTTTATTATTCGTTTTTCTCTACTCCTAGTAACATTAATACCCAGACAACTTGTAAGTGTTCCTAAATTCTTGACATTAAAATTGGTTTCAAGCAAGCTTAACAGTTCATTTTTATCAGAACTATAAAATATATAGAAATCATCAACATATAGTGCTAATATTGTTAAATTATTTTCTACTTTCTTGGTATATACACAAGGCTCACATTTACTTTGCTTGAAGCCATTTTGAGTTAACAAATCATGTACTTTCATATACCAAATTCTACTAGCCTGCTTAATACCATAAATGCCTTTGAGTAAAAGACACTTTATTTTTGTCTATATCAAAACCTTGTGGCGGTTCCATATAAATCTTTTCTTTGAGCTCGCCATTTAAAAATGCTGTTGTTACATCAATATGATCCATGTTTAGATCCAACTGAGCTGCCAGCGAAAACAATATTCTCATAGTGGAATGCCTGACTACTGGTGAGAAAGTATCATTATAATCAACCCCATGAACTTGGGTGAAACCTCTGGCAACCAGACGAGCTTTGAAGCGGTCAAACTTACCAGAAGCATCTATTTTACGTTTAAAAACCCATTTACTTTTAACGACATTTACATCTTTAGGGCGATCTACCAGTTTCCATACCTTGTTTTCAATTAGTGAATCATATTCACTCTGCATGGCGGCTTTCCACTGCTCAGCTTCAGTACCAGACATGCATTCTTCAAAGGAAAAAGGATCACCTGGTAAGACAGCATCATGTTGAGTGAGAAGAGATAAATCATAGTCTTTGTACCTGTATGGCTTTTGAGAACGAGTGCTACGAACGGGCCGCTCATTACAAGCAGGCTGTGACGTTCGACAGTCTTCCCCTCCAACTATCACCCGAGAAGATGACGTCGCACTATCATTGTGCGACTCATACTTAGGGGATGCAGTTGGCTCCATCTCGGTATCACTGCCAGTACAGTAGTTCTCTTCATCTGAAATAATACAAGAACTATTTAAGTTCCTATTCAACTCAACAGTGTGACTAGAACTCGGTTTACTACTGCAAGAACTAGAGTTCAGTTCAATACCTTGACTAGAATTTTCATTAGTTAAATTACAATTCAATTCATTAACATTATCATTATCTAAAATTGTATCATTAAAATTTAAAAATTCATTATTTGTATAATTCATGATATCAATAAAATCTTCCTGTTTCTCAATCTTATCAAATTTATTTTCAATAAAAACAACATTCCGAGCAATAATGACTTTCTTGGGGTTTAATGGGTCTGCAAGTCTAAATCCTTTAGAAGTATCACTATACCCTACAAAGATATACTTTTTACTTTTAGCATCAAGCTTATGCCTCATATGCTTTGGTAGTAGTGAATATGCAACACACCCAAAAATATGTAAGTGACTAAGGTCTGGCCGGGACCCAGTCGACTTCTCTTCTGGTGTAAGGCCAGATAAGGCTTTGGTGGGTGACCTATTTTTTAAATAAATAGCAGTCATGACTGCTTCACCCCAAAAACGCCCGTCTAGGCCTGCTCCCAACAACATGCATCTCGCCTTCTCCAAGAGTGTCCTATTGAGACGCTCAGAGACACCATTTTGCTGTGGACAATAAGCTACTGATGTTTGATGTATAATGCCTTCTTTCTTTAAAAAGTCAGAAAACTGACGACTACAGAATTCACCCCCATTATCGGAACGAAGTAACTTAATCGGCAATCCCAACTGTTTTTCTACTAAACATTTAAAATTGACAAAAGTGGTAAATACCTCACTCTTCTTCTTGATCAGGTATCCAAAGGTTTTTCTTGTGAAGTCATCTGTGTAAGTAACTAGGTACTTTGCGCCGCCCCAGCTTGGAACCGGCATGGGACCGCAAACATCTGTATGTACCAGCTGCAGTGGTGCGCTTGCACGGTGCACAGTCTCAGCAGGAAATGACTTTGCAGCCATCTTTCCTTCCAGACATGGCCCACAGTCTTCCAAAGAATCGTCTTCCTGAAAATTAATACCGCATGCTACACCACCCTTAAGAGCTAACATACCAGACTTACCTAAGTGGCCAAGCCTCCTGTGCCACAAATCAAGTGACACCTCAGCAACGTTAGCACTCTGTGCATCTTGCACTGGCAAGACAGCCGAAGAATGCGCCACCTTACATGATAATTTACCACTGGCTTTCAGCCTATAAATGCCATTAATATTGGGAACTACTACTAGTGGTTTGCCAGAAGTTACACATTTATGAAAAAAATAAGACAGCCCTCGCGTCCAAAAGTTAGATTAAAATCCATTGATACAAGTTTGCTTACAGATATGAGGTTGGCTGATAGATCAGGGACATATAAGACATCACATAACTTAATGTTATTATTATTACTTAAATTAAGAAGAACAGAACCTGTGCCATGGCACTTAAGAACAGAATTATCAGCAATTTTTACCTTATTATTACAAGTCTTCAGTTGTATGAACATATCTATGTTGTTACACATATGTTGAGTACAGCCACTATCGACAAACCATTCCATAGAAGAGTCAGCAAAAAAAAAGGGGATGCTAAGTAGGTATGATTTTTGTCTTCTTTGCTAGTTTTTAATTTACTATCTCTTTTTAGTTTGTAACACTTCTTCTTGTAATGTCCAGCTTTATTACAATAATGACAAAATATCTTCTTGGAATTATTACTCTTCTTAGATACAAAAGCACTTGCTGAGTTATCCTGATTGCTTTTTCTGAATTCCTCTTGTAGAAGTCGAGTTCGTACTAACTCACTTGTTAATTCCGATGTCATACATGCAGTTTCTAAGTTTGAAACTAAATTCTCATATTCTTGAGGTAAGCCTGATAACAAAATTTCTGCCACTTCATTATCCTCAATTTTTCTGTCTATGTCGGCCAGCTGCTGCACCAAATTCATTGTTTTCTCAATGTACTCAGTCATGGAACTAAAGGAAGTAAATTCAATCCTATGTAATTGCCTTAAAAGTAGCACTCTCCTGTATAAGCCAGAATCTTCAAAAACTTTACTTAAAGCGTCCCATGCCTCCTTACTGGTACGAGCATCTCGAACATATTGAAAACAATGTGGTCGCACGGCGAGACATATTCGGGCTAATGCGCGATGATCCCTGGCGATATCAGTATCAGTGCCTTGCACGCATTCCCACAGACCCTCCAATGTTAGCAACATTTTAATGGCAAACTTCCATGTATTGTAATTATAGTGACCGTCTAGTCTTTCTATGGGAAAACTGCTCTGCACTGATCGTGCATCATTTGGCTCAGCCATTGTAATTCAATATATTTAAAAATAAAACTTACGATCACTTTTCTCTTTGCCTCTTGGCACAACTGGGCCAATAACCTGTAGGAAATGGTGATGGCTCGATGACGATGAGTAGCAGATGGCGTGGTGGAATGAGGCCTCAGAGCGTGAATCGTACAACGGCTCAGAAATAATAACACTTGCACTCCATATTGCAGCAGCATTTATTTGACTTAATAAACGGTTACAATACTCGTCAATTTACAAAGGATTAATAAGATAAATTTAGATACAACTTTTGTGGACATCACGAGACGGCCATGAGAAACGGAAGAGCTGTGACAATCAACCCCTCTAGCGGCCGTTTCGTAGTGAAATGACAGCTCCGTAATGATAGTGCTGCAAAACTATCGACTGCTTATTATCGACATACTGAAAATTATCGATATAAATTTACAGCCCTAATCTACTTTTTTAATTCTGATAATATTTTAGGTTATTAAAAATCAAAACAACGAAATGCGATTATCTTTTTATTGAATTTAACATACAATATGACAAAAACGTACACAATGGAACTTATTAGAACCCACAATTCTCCGCCATGCAACGCTGTGCTTACTCTGCGATTCTGAAAAGATAAATAAGCATTTGTATAAAGTGTGACGACTCTAAAATGAAAAACAGTGAAAAACCTAGTAAAAATAAATAACCTGCCTCTCCATCTGATCTTAGTCTCTCCACTTCTCAATATCTGTACACCTGTTGATACAAAAAAGATAATTATATAAGACATTACTTTGTTTTTGAAAATAATTTTGTTTTATTGATTATTTACAAAACTTCAGATTGAAGAATTGAACTCTGCAGACAATGGCAAATAGTTTAAAACGTTTGAATACATTTTGAAGAAGTTAACATTAAAAGCAATTAATTTTATAGTAGGTAATCTAACCAAACAAATCAATCTAGTTTTTAATTTTGATGAATATGTTAAGGTCAATAAGAAATGTTTTCCATAAATTAATGATATTCATTCATATAAATGATTTTAATTAGAGTTTGAAAAAGCATTTAAAAGGAATGGCATACCCATTCCTTTTGTAATGCTTTTAAAATTATGTTTATCAAACTTTCACATTCTCTTAAATAATTGTGTCAGAGTTAAATGTTCCAAATTGGTTCACTAAACTCAAATAAAACTAGATTTATTAAATTCTCATGGCCAAATGTAAGGAAAGTGGATACAATCGAATCGTTGAACTCATCAATTGTAGTTACAAAATTTTTGGGTATTACACTTGATGCACGTTTGTGGGATCAACATAGTCCTTCGCGAACAGACCTAGTTCTGTTGTATATGTAGTAAAACAATTCAAGCATGTTACTATGTTGATACGGCAAGATAAATTTACTTAGTTATTTTCAGTGTCATGTAATTGGCTATTACTGCTGGGTTTCGGCTGCTAGTATAGAAAGTATTTTTGGACTTCAGTTGGTGCTATTTATAATTCACAAGCAAAGGTTTCTCTAAGAAATATTTTTAACTAAATTAATATATTGATTTAAGCTGAACAGTCTAATTATGAAAATTTGATTTGTCTATAAAAATTATAAAACCTTTGGTACCAATTTTCGATTTCATAATCTAAACACAAGAAATAGAAAGCCACTGTGAACAAGTGTGTATTGATCTGCTCATCACGTTCTAGTCATTTTCTGATATAACCATAAAAAGTAGGTGTTATAATAGCAACGTAACATCCCATTTTTTTTTTCGTCGTGACTATTGTGATTTTCAAAGCTTATTTACTCGCAAACTATAAGACTTGAGAGAAAATTGACATGAATAAAAAGTGTTAATTTTAAAGCTATTCTATATGATACAACCATAAAAATTAGGTGTCCTAATATCAAGGCAACATCCCAAAATATCCCATCCAGTTAAATATAATTATTTATAATTCTGATAAAATATTTGTTTAATTAAGTATTTATTTGAGTCATGAATCGGAACTTATACTTTACACAAACATTTTATTTTTAAACTTTAGAATTATAATTTTATTTAATTAGGCTGATATTCTTGTTTTTATTTAATGTGGAATTAATTATTACATTTTTGATAAAAATAACCTAAGGAGATAAATTATTTTTTTCATCACGGAAATTAGTATGCATGAAACGGAAAAAATCGATTTGTCAAGGGAACTTTCTTATCTTGAATGTACTATATTTAATTTTATCACTGATTAGCCTTTCAGAAACAAGGGGTTAATAAGCAAACATATTTATGTCAAAAACAAATTAATCACCTTTTGACAGCCCACTTTCTGTTATTCATGTCCTGTTCATTGCTTGTGCAGTGGCTTATGTTCTTAGCATATTAATAAAATTGATAAAATGAAATTCAGGTCCATGGTGAGTAACCAAAGCTTCTAACATATCGAGCTTCTCTATGCTTCCGAAGTCACCTTGCGCCCAGACATGTGCACCATCAGAAGATCAATTTTAGCAGAGCTTTGCTACTCTTTTTGAGAAGAAGTGTTTTTCATTTTCATTCAATCTAAAAAAAAATTACATGTAATTTTGAACAACAACATAGTGTAGGTTATTTAATGGAAAACATAATATTAAATTAATTTTAAACTATTGTTTATTTAATGAAAAAAATATTACACAACTTTGCTCACCTATCATTATTGGATTTTTAAGTATTCCTGAATTTATTTCACTTGGAGGAAGTTATTTATTGCATACTCAACTCAAGATATTCATCTTCAAGTATTTGTGTTTCAAAATAACACTAGTTTTTCTGTGTTCATAAGTTGTTTTTATCGATTTCAAAATTGATGTGCATCCAGAAATGTAACCTCTGTTGAAGCCGATGGTCTGTAAAATATTTTAGTGGATTCATAACAATATAAAGTTCGCTCGTTTTTTAGTATGGGAAAGTTCAACTTCATACATTTTGGTAAATAACTATTAGGCCAAAGATGAAAGCGTTCTTCACCTGGATTTGCCTACAAGAGAGTTGCTGGATGTCTGATTATCAGAGTAACAAGTTGTACTCTGCACAAGTTGTACTGTCACCATGGTGATCTGATAAACTTAAGTAAGATTATGGTAGCTAACCAGGTGGGCTCAGCTATATTAGCATGAAATAGTATGAAACAATGAAAGGTCAAAAAGTTATTAAGTTTAGAAAATCACAAGCAAACAAACCGATAAAACTGCCGAATCCCTTCGTACACACAGGTACTGTTATTGAATCAAGAACAGTGAGTGTCAAAAATCTTAAAAAACATGCTTAAAACACATAAAATCTGAAGATAAATTAGAGATTTAAACAAACCAACAATGTAATAATGAAAAATGAAATGCAAATGTGTGCGTTCTACTTCTATGATGAAATGACACGACACGACACACACACATGCACCCAAAAGCAAAATGGCGTCAAAAAAAATGGCGGAGACTGTCTCAGAGCCGCTCCACTAACGACCCGCTAGTTATAGGGGTGATTCCAACGCCTGCTGTGACAGCTCATAGTCAAAAAGGGCACAGACAAAATAGAGTTGCCATTGTATTAAATATTTTACATATTCAACAACTACCAAACGTAGATAGAGCGCTTCATACAAAAACGCGCTTGAAATCTGTCACCTAATCGACTATACATTTGTACTCGCTGATATATACTTGAATATGCACGCCGGAATGAAAATGACCATAAAGAAAGTACCGTATTTATCGAATTCAACCTTATTCTGCATTATTACGGCAACTATTTTAAGTACAAGCGTGGGCAGTTACATCATTTCATACCTAGCCACAGATCAAACGACGTCTTAGTAATTGCTACAAGAAAATATCAACTTTATACTCTCAAACATAATGCTTGAAATTGCTTATCGCGTTGTCGCTCCAACGCATGAATGAGATAACACATCGTGATACGACGCCCGTGCGAGCGAGACGATTGTGATATACTGACACTGACGCGAAGCGACATGTTTATGATTAAAATTATTGTTTTTGATTGTTTTTTACGTATAAATCGAATATTTGCATATATGATAAGATGTGTAATGAGTTTACTTACGCAAAATATGAAATCCCGTCTTTTTTCTGCCGTTTCTGGCTATTGTTACCACAACTTTTGAATGCGCACTTCGGCATGTTTACGTGCCGACAGCTAATCACTCACTATGGAAAGGAACTGCACGAGTCGCGATTGAGCAGTTCTTCACCGGCCTACTTTTCGATCTTTCATGCGTTATCTACCTTTGGTAGTAAATCAATGATGCTGATGCTTAATTGGAACGTGAATTAGTTTTCAAATGCACCAGCAGAGTGCGCTAAGTTCAGTGTTGAAAAAAAGAAATATTCATAGAGTTAGCAATAACCTCATTAATGTGTAAATAATGTGGTATACATAATAATTGGTTGAAAACTATTTACGGTTATTTTAAGTAATTTGGATTTTGATTATTTCATTACCATTTTTTTGTTTTGAGTAATTTTTGTACCTTCATCCATACTTATATTTATTTTTTAACACAGTTTGAATTAACTTTGATTATTTCAAAAAAACTACAATGAAACGAAAGCTTTAAAAATTTTTTCAACAATAAATAATATTACTAACGATTATATACAGGGTGTCTCAGAAACAATGGATAAACCTTTAACTGTTGATAGGTTTCGTCGAGACCTCTCTAATCTCAAATTTTGACTTTAGTAAAAATATCTCGGTTTTCAAGATATTTGATAGTTTATGATTTTTTTTAAAAATGCCACTTTTGGTTGGTTTTTAATGTGCCATTTTTACAAATACGGACTTTTTCTGATTCAGGTTTTTTTAGCTTCTAACGGAATAGTTCAGCTATCAATAACAGTGGTTAAAATTGAGCTAGCTAATCACGAAGTGCTTGGAAAAAACAATGTTCCAAAAAAAATTAAACAAGAAATTATTTTTCTTCGTGTTTGGTCTGCTACCATGTAAAAAAAATGTATGACGCTCATCCTGCCCATTATCTTAAAAAAATGCTTAGTTATTCTAGTTTCAAAAAAGGTATGATAAACTTATGCTTAATGTATCTCTGAACTTTTATTACTGCTTGAATAGCAAATGGTATGAAAATTTTAAAAAGATTGTTTGTCGGATTAATTATTTTTCGGATTAATTTTATTCGGTTAATTTAGTTTTCCAGTATTAAGTTTATGCTTTCTTGACTTTCTGACTGGTTGAATAGCAAATAAAATGAAAATTTGAAAAAAAAAAGGTTTTTTTTTCACTAATAAGCACTTAAAGCTTATTTGTAAACATTCGTTTGCGAGTCACAGAGTTGAGAAACGTGTTTTTTTTTTGTGGCCCCTGCCTGCCACATGTCTCATCCACTATGCGCAATCAAAAAGGAGCCTTATCATTAACAGCACATGAATCATAAGCATTTGCAACCTTACCTGCTATCGAATTTCCTGGAAGGACTTTTTTACCTGCGTCTGATTTTGGACTTGACTAGCTTTGCGATTCGGATATTGTTTGTGCTGTGAAACCTATTGACAACTGGTGATCATATGGACTTGGCTAGCTTTACGATTTGGATATTGTTTGTGCTGTGAAACCTAACTGACAACCAATACATAACACTGAACATGCCTAGACATCAGTACACGTCGCGCGAATATGCAAACATGCATTTCGTTTATGGCGAATGTCGAGGAAATGCTAACGCTGCTGCTCGTCTGTACGCAGAGAGGTAAGATTATTTATTTTCTTTTTAATTCAATCTATCTTATTTTTTTTTAAATCACACACATTTATTGCAACTTTAGTTAAACGTATCAGGATGGGTCTTACATTATGTTATCCTTCTAAAAATAGTCACGTCGAACCGGCATTAATAGAAGCAAAGTGCATCGCATATTGAAAAAATACCTTTTGCACCCTTTCCATATTCAAAGGGTCCAAACTCTACAGCCTACTGACTATCCGCGCAGGATTGCATTCTGCAGAATCATGTTAAATAAAATAAGGGAGGACCCGCAATTTTTCAATAAAATTTTATGGACGGATGAATCCTCATGCCGGAGAGATGGATATTTCAACATCCACAATCTACATAGCTGGCAAGTTGAAAACCCACATTTGATGAGGGAAGATCGGTCCCAAGTTCAATTTAAAGTTAACTTGTGGACTGGGATTATTGACGGACAGGTGATCGGGCCATATGAACTTCCAGCTACACTGAATAGTGAAATTTACCTTAATTTTTTACAAAATGATTTACCCGGCATGCTAGAAGATGTCAATTTAGAAGTGAGGCGGAGAATGTGGCTTCAAAGTGATGGGTGCCCAGCTCACTACGCAATAGTAGTAAGAAATTATTTAAATCAACACTTCCCACAAAGGTGGACAGGCCGGCTCGGCCCTATTTTATGGCCGCCCAGATCGCCGGATCTAAATCCCTTGGATTTTTTTTATTGGGGATGTCTGAAAGACCTTGTCTACGCGAGGCCAGTATCCTCAATAACAGAGTTGCGTACTCGCATACAAAATGCAGCTGCACACATAAAAACGTCTGGTTACGCGCGCCGCATCAAACTTTCTTTTATAAAAAGATGTAGGGCGTGTATCAGAGCGCAAGGACGCCAATTCGAACATTTATTGTAAATTTAATAAAAAATTAAAATTTCATGTTGTTTTATTTCAAATTCTTTATTCAAACTAAGAATTAATAACTATTCCGAAAAAAATCTTTTTAAAATTTCATACCATTTGCTATTCAAGCAGTAATAAAATTTAAGAGATACATTAAGCATAGGTTATCATACCTTTTTTGAAACTAGAATAAGTAAGCATTTTTTTAAGATAATGGGCACGATGAGCGTCATACATTTTTTTTACATGGTAGCTGACCAAACACGAAGAAAAATAATTTCTTGTTTAATTTTTTTTGGAACATTGTTTTTTCCAAGCACTTCGTGATTAGCTAGCTCAATATTAACCACTGTTATTGATAGCTGAACTATTCCGTTAGAAGCTAAAAAAACTGAATCAGAAAAAGTCCGTATTTGTAAAAATGGCACATTAAAAACCAACCAAAAGTGGCATTTTTAAAAAAAATCATAAACTATCAAATATCTTGAAAACCGAGATATTTTTACTAAAGTCAAAATTTGAGATTAGAGAGGTCTCGACGAAACCTTAAAGTTAAAGGTTTATCCATTGTTTCTGAGACACCCTGTATAAATAAAACATTTCGATCAATGCCAACTTAAAGAAAAAACACTTGTTAATTTTCTGTCACTGAGTTGGTATCGATCGATTGCACGCATCACACGAAAACATTGCTTTTGAGAGTGCTCGATTGTGCGAAGTGTTGCTGTAGTTGGAACATTCAACGTTAAGCATTATGCCGCATAATGCGCTCTAGTGCGGTAATTGGAAAACTACCTAAGGCGCCTCCATGGAATTATTACTCAAACAGGAATGAGCTCTTGCTTAAAAAAGTGTGCCGAGCGAGAGATAAATAACTGTACCGTTTGTCTCTTTCGTAAATTTGTGACCACAAATTCTACAAAATAGGGATTTTTCTTAAAAACAATAACATTCAACCTGAAAGATGCTTTTGAAAATCATAATATGCTTAATAATCACGATTGTTAAGGAAGAGATCGCTTTTAGCGACAAGGTCGCCCTTTGTACAATTAGTGTTAAGTTTATTATTTATACGTTGACTTTAAGCTGGTTGGTGTTGTACAACAAAGAAATATTATATTCTATTCTATTATTTCAAAATGGGTTGCGCAAAAGAATTTTATATCTGCTTTTTGTTAAGGCAGTGGGGTCAGATACTGGCATGGGCAGCGAAATAAAAATGTAGCACTGCTGTATACGTCTCGTTTATTATTCCCAATAAAGCAGCACGTATAAATTGTCCAGAATAATCACAATGAACATTGATTACAATAATTACAATAAATTATATTTCAGCTTCTTCGGTAAGCACATTTCGATAGATAGATTGTCAATGTCGAAAAAAAAAAGGAACGTCAGACTGTAAGCGACTTCGCACACGTACTATTGGCCACATAATAAAGGCTGTCACACATGTGAACCATACATCAAGTTTACATTATCTTCTACACTTCCCCTTATGGTTCACAGTGTTAAAATAGTGTACAAACAAATAAGTCTACAAACATGTCAATAAATGTACACAAAGTCAATTATAACATACACAAACATAAATACAGGACAGTAGTTAAAACTATTATTAATTTATATTCATTGCCTCCACAAAACAATTATGTTTTAATTTACCCAGTGGTTTTGTAAGTACATCTGCGAGCATTTTATCTGTAGGTAAGTATCTAACACAAATAACATTTTCCTTAATCAGGTCTTTTACATAGTGATATCGCAAGTCGATATGTTTTGTTCTTTTATGACTGAGTTCTTTACATTGTAATAGTTTCTGAGCACTCTGATTATCATTATAGATAATACAATTCAAACTATAAGGTATGAGCTCAGACAACAAGTTTTTGATAAAAGAAATATCTTTGCAAACATCACCGATCGCCAGATATTCGGCTTCAGTGCTCGAAAGAGCTACACACTTCTGCTTACGAGACTCCCAATTTACAGTATCACTTCCTAACTTAACCACATAACCAGTATAGGACTTCCTATCATTTAAATCATTGGCCCAGTCTGCGTCAGTATAGCCAAACAACGACCAATCCCTACTTTTATGAAAACATAAACTATAGTGAATTGTACCAGCCAAATAACGCAGTATACGTTTCGCTGCTAACCAATGAGTTCTATCGAAGCAGTTGTTAAACTGGCTTAAGACACTGCAAGCATAAGATATATCGGGTCTCGTGCATACAGACAGATACATCAAGCATCCCAATAATTGCCTATAATTATACATCTCGTCTTGTAAATTTTCACCATTACTAGACTTTAGAAGCTTACAATTAACTTCCATAGGTGTTGATACAGCTTTACAATTACTCATGCCAAACCTAGTCAACAGTTTTCTTATGTACTGACTTTGATCAAGTTTTAGTAAACCCTTTGACTTATCTCTTAATACATTTATCCCTAAACAACTCTTAAGGGGACCCAAATTCTTAATATTAAATTTATTCTGTAAAACAGTAATTATATCTTTCTTAATTGAGCTATTGGGGCCATAAAATAAATAGAAGTCATCTACATACAATGCGATGATGACTAAATCAGTCCCAGATTTGCGAATATAAACGCAAGGTTCACATTTACTTTGTACAAAACCATGATCACATAATAAGTCATGTATTTTACAATTCCACATTCTACTCGCTTGCTTAAGACCATAAATACATTTTCGCAATAAGCAAACCTTATTATTATTTTCACAAAAACCAACTGGCTGTTCCATATAGATAGTCTCATTCAAATCACCATGGAGGAATGCTGTCGCTACATCCAAATGGTCAATATCTAAATCTAAATTATTAGCAATTGAGAACAAAATACGCATAGTGGAGTGACGTACTACAGGAGAAAATGTGTCATTATAATCGAGACCCTCACACTGTGAATATCCCCTGGCAACTAATCTAGCCTTAAATCGATCAAATTTGCCAGATGCATCATGCTTAATTTTATATACCCATTTACATTCAACAATATTTACATTACTGGGTCTGTCGACTAACTCCCAAACATTATTCTCTAAAAGAGACTTGTACTCACTTAACATCGCGTCCTCCCATTGCTTATGGTTCGGGCTTTTTATAGCCTCCTCATAGGTTGATGGCACATCCAAGGAGAAATTGTTGTGTTGTACCAAAAGAGATGACATATCAAAATCTGCAAACCTTGGTGGTGGTACATTACGAGTGGATCGGGTAGGGCGGCCAGGTGGAACAGCAACGGTCACAGGACGAGTCGCAGCTTCCCCTCCAACGGCCTCGCCAGCAGAAGACATGACATCATCTTCACTGCTCGAACCCGTACAATACTCTCCTTCTGAAAATGAAGTAATATTATTATCTGACTCACACTTATCACCATCATTGGAATTATTACAAATATCATTGCTATAAAAATTATTACTATCAATATCATTATTTAAAATTAAATCACTATTCCTTTTATCACAGACTTTTTCATTATTCAATAAATAAGGAATAAATTCATTATAATTATTATGACTAACATTATGAATACGATTGCAAAACCTCTCCTCAATAAATGCTACATTCCTACAGACAACCACCTTTCTGGGATTCATAGGATCTGACAACCTATATCCCTTTGAACTCCCACTATATCCAACAAAAATATATTCTTTCGCCTTAGCGTCCAATTTGCGACGCGAATGCTCAGGCAGTAACGCATAAGCACTGCAGCCAAAAACCCGAAGGTGACTGAGGTCAACTTTTGACCCAGACCAAACTTCCTCCGGTATACTTCCTGCCAAAGCCGCTGTGGGGCATCTATTTTTTAAGTGAATCGCTGTCATTACAGCTTCCCCCCAAAAGCGCTTGCAGAGACCAGAATGCTGCAACATGCATCTTACTTTTTCAAGTAGCGTCCTATTAAGACGTTCTGCAACACCATTTTGAGCAGGCGAATAAGGGACTGTGGTCTGGTGAATGATTCCTTCCTGCTTTAAGTAGTTAACAAACTTTATACTACAATATTCACCCCCATTGTCTGATCGTAAGCATTTAATAGGCACACCTAATTGTTTTTCAACCATAGCCTTAAATTCAATAAAGTAAAATAGTACTTGTGACTTACATTTCATTAGGTATCCAAAACTTTTGCGTGTGAAGTCGTCTGTAAATGTTACAAGGTATCTCGCACCTCCCCAGCTAGTTTCTTGCATTGGACCACATACATCTGAGTGTATGAGCTCAAGTGGAGAACTTGCACGCTTGGCTTCACCTTTCGGGTAAGGTACGGCCGATAACTTCCCCTCTAGGCAAGCAGTGCAGTTTTTCAGTGCACCATCTTCAGTCTGAAACAATTTGTTAGTTGTTTGGTTTTGTAATCTAGACATACCTGTCAAACTGAGATGCCCAAGTCGATAATGCCACAACTCCAATGCTGAAACAGCCTCTATAGCACTCGGTGCATTCTGCCTATCACGCAGGATCAAAGAGTGCATCTTATTTTGCGAGTTACCGACTGACCCACACACACTACCTTTTAATTTATAAATACCATTAACACAAGATGCTTTGGCTATACAGTTTCCAGAGATTTTACAATCTACATAAATATAGCAACCGTTCCTATCAAAATGCACACTATGACCATCATCAACAAGCTTACTGACTGAAATCAAATTGGCAGACAATTTAGGCACATACATAACATTTTTAAGGCTATTTACCATGTTATCACATTCCAAAGTTATGTCACCAACACAGTTTGATTTCAATTGTTCATTATTTGCAGTGTACACCGTGTAGTTGCAGTCTTTTGATTTCGTAATCAAGTCCATCTGATTGCACATGTGACATGAACTTCCCGAATCAATATAAAAATCAGCAGCAACACTCCGTGCCAAAAACGCAGTCGCAGTCCCCATTTTGTCAATCTCCTTCTTTTTGTCTCGCTTCAGCTTAAAGCATCGAGCTTTCATATGTCCAAGTTTTCCACAATAATGGCATTTTGTCTGTGGCTTCTTCTTTAGATCAGCATGATCAGCATGTTTACGGCTAGAATAAAAAGCACAGCCATTCTCACCATTTACTGTGGTGGTATTCATATTTGATTTGCGGTATTCTTCCTGAAGAAGTCGGGCGCGAACCGCTTCACTCGTAAGTGTGCCAGCCAAACTTGCAGTCTCGAGATTCGTCACAACTGTATCATACTCCTGAGGCAGACCCATAAGTAAGACCTCGGCGATTTCACTGTCGTCGACAATGCGTCCAATGTCTGATAGTTGATGTACTATGGACATAATTTCATTTACATAATCCGCCATGGAATAAAACTTATCAAACTGAGTACTATGAAGTCTGCGAAGAAGAACAACTCGCCTGAACAGCCCTTTGTCCTCTAATGTATTTTGGAGGTTATCCCAAGCACATTTTGCTGTCGCCGCACTCCGCACGTATTGAAACATCATTGGAGTTAGCGATAAACATATTCGTGCCAATGCTCTTTGATTTTTAGATATATCGGGGTCAGTGCCCTCAACGCAGCCCCACAAACCTTCAAGTAACAGCAGATTTTTCATGACAAATTTCCATGATGCGTAGTTGCCGACGCCGCCAAGCTTCTCAACAATCATGCCATGGCCTCCATTGATAACAGGCTGCTGGGTAACCCTTTCTTCATAGTTATCGCTAGCACGTGCTGTCGACATCTTGTCGAATCAGCACACCAAAACGCAAAGCAATGTGCTATGTAGCCGGCGCCTTCGCTCCGCCACAAATATTCCGCTGCCTGCCACCAGTTATTCGTTTTACAAATCTTTCTGATAGGTAATCTACTTTTCCTTTTCGGGGATTCTCTTTGTCCCTGGGCCCATAACCTGTTAAGGCAGTGGGGTCAGATACTGGCATGGGCAGCGAAATAAAAATGTAGCACTGCTGTATACGTCTCGTTTATTATTCCCAATAAAGCAGCACGTATAAATTGTCCAGAATAATCACAATGAACATTGATTACAATAATTACAATAAATTATATTTCAGCTTCTTCGGTAAGCACATTTCGATAGATAGATTGTCAATGTCGAAAAAAAAAAGGAACGTCAGACTGTAAGCGACTTCGCACACGTACTATTGGCCACATAATAAAGGCTGTCACACATGTGAACCATACATCAAGTTTACATTATCTTCTACACTTTTCAATACAAGATAAGTTTTATTAATATTATAATTATTGAAATAATAATGAATGTCAATGATTGTCTTTCAATAGATGGGTCTTTCCAATCGGTATATTATGTTGAACCCACCGCCACATAACAGAAAATCAAATATGTCAACTTGTCAAAAATGAGTCAACACTAAAATCTCTCTGATATTTAAATACATACCTAGTAAAAGAATGAGTAATATTTTAAGAAGAAAAGAATTAAAAACACCTCAGTGTAAGTCGAATTGTTTCAACAATATTGAAAACTTTTGTGGTTTCGCCAATATCTTGAACAGAATTCTTTTTTCTAATAATTTAACATCGCATCGTGTAAGCTAAGCAATAAATAACTAATATAAATTACTTTTATTAAAAAATGTTAAAAATTGCGATAATATTTATGTTAGGGACATACCGTGTGGTCACCCTACTACAATGACAACGAAAATTATTGACATTGACATAGAATCGTTGTTGCAATATAACATTTTTGAATACTACCACTAGAATATTTCCTGGACGTAAAATCATAGTGTTATAATTATTAATAGTAGGCTAACACGATAATTTAATTTATTTCATGTTATAATTGTTATAAAAAAAAACAATTTAGGTATTTTGGGCGTTAAAAGTAATTAAAATAAACAATAATAAAAAATCTTCATTTACCAATAGTTGTTCCATAACTACTAAATTATAAAATATGCAACAGTAGCAACACTTTGGGAAAGGGATAAAAGGTATAGTTAGTGCTATCTCTCTCGGCACGCTTTTGCACTTTCAAGTGTTTAGTCTTTATTCACATAGAAATAAAGTCCAAATTTGAACAACAATATTTTGAAGAGCTCATTCCTGTTTGAGTAATAATTCCATGGGCGCCTCTTCACAATGGCCCATGATGGGCAAGTATACACAATCACAATTGTATAGAGGGCATGATTGTCTATGATCGGCCATCATCGCCGGTAATCGTGAGCAATCGGCGAATTGTCGGTACATCAAAGGAATGTCGGGTCGGTACATATGGCCCATGATGGCATGCATACGCGTCCACACAATCGCCGATTACTCAGTACGTATTTGTCTCGAGTACAGTGTAGACTTCTCGGTAAATAAATTTTACTCTATGATGTTTCTTTTTTCACGCACATTATGTAGAGGATTATAAGAGCTAAGTAAAAATATTGCCGCTGCCGCGATAATCTCTTCGATGTCCATTTTTAACCGACTTTAAAAAAGGAGGAGATTCTCAATTCGATGCTTAGGTTTTTTTTGTGTGTATGTTACGTGAGTGGACCGATTTTCAAAATTATTTTTGTATTCGATAGAGTATACTCCAAGGGTAGTTCCATGGTCACCAAAGTTAGGATCTGATGATGGGATCCCATGAAAATCGAGGAAAACCCTTAAATTTTAAGGTTTGTCCAACGTGTTTTGGACACATTACTCGACCAATTGTGGACCGATTTTCATTTTTTTTTGTATTTCATAGAGTATACTCCTCGGGTGATTCCAAGGTCATCAAAATCAGGATCTGATCATGGGATCCCAAGAAAATCGAGGAAAACGCTAATTTACTAAAAATTAGCGTTTTCCTCGATTTGTTAAATTAGGGTTTCTTTCACTAAAAAGATTGCATTCACTAAAAAATAAAAAATATTTTACTAAAAATAAAAACCGACTTCAAAAACACTGAAAAGTTAAAAATAATATAAGAATAGGTACATACAAACAACATCACACTTCTATATTGAAGTCGGTGACTTTAAGACTTTCTAAGAGATCATCGTTTGGCACCGACTTCAATATATAAGTGTGATGTTGTTTGTACGTATTCTTATATTATTTTTAACTTTTCAGTGTTTTTGAAGTCGGTTTTTAGTTTTTGTAAAATATTTTTGATAGATGTCTTATCATAACAGTAAACAGTTAGTAAATGATGTTCACGATTGTGTGGAGAATTGCCCGATCATGGCGGCATTGATGGACGATCATTTGATGGGCCATCATGGTCCATTGTGAAGAGGCGCCTTTAAACTACTCTTTGCATCACAGACTCTTAGATCATTTAACTTATGGATGCGGAACATTACTATTCTCTTTGGCGGTACGCAAAAAATCGCAGTGTAAATTTTTCTGCCCCTTTTTGCGGGAGGCGAGGTAAACACGCACGTGTTATATATTAGAATTTTATAAAGGGTAATAATAAAAAATATAATACTCATATAATTATTTCTAAAGCTGTTTTCATTATTATCTTGTTTATTTACTTAACTTAAACATATTTTTAAAGTCTAAATCATAATAGTTTCTAGAGTTATCAAAATATTGATTATAAAAACAATAACAGTATTTATTTTGTAAACAATACGTATACCCTTGAAAAGGTTAGAACCTAATAAGAGTAATAATGTTTAACATGTATAATTGTATGTCGTATCTGTGATTACCTATTGTAAATAAGTAATTAAGATATTTTAGTGTTATGCAAATCTCAAATTGATACCATTTGACACCACGTGGTTTTATTAAATCCTAATATATAGGTATGATGTTTTAAATACATCATGAATTGGTTCTTTCTCTGTACCGTTTCAATTGTAATTTCCACGTGGTTTCATTTCATAAAATACGATGCATAATTTATACACTCTAAATTGTGTATCGTATTTTTAAAATAATGTTTAGACTATTTAAAGAAAATAGGAAAACAAATTACATTATAATAATCATTTATTATTGAATAACAAGCCTATTTCCGGTGGAATGTTTACGGCGCGATCTTGTTCCCGCCATTTTCTGTTAATATAAAAAGGCTACAGCTTTGCCATAGTCAGTTTTGCTGTGAACAGTTTTTAAGTAACATCGATCTTCGGGAACAAGTTTGTCTTGCTGCTAGGCTGCTACTATACCAAGCTAAGTATTCTGTCGAATATTCTATTTCCCTGTCTCATCAGCAACTTTTAATATTGTTTGTAAAAGTGTAACTCGTTAATTTCTTTATTTAATTACTAATAACTCGTTCTTTTGTTTTATTATGACTTATTACTTTTGTTTGCTATGTTTAATGGTTAATCATTTATTATTTTATTTCTATGTAATATGTACACCTTTGTAACTTTTATTTGAAAAGAGCAACCCCTGAGTTTCTCGCTAGCTCTTCTCGGGGAAGTCTGCATTCCGAGCTAGTAGTCGAGTCATTTTTAATAAAAATAATAATTCAATTTATATTTTCGTTTGTAATTGCATTACCTCATTAACTGGATTAGATTAAAATTGCATTGAAAGGCATTTACTACCTCAAAGGCTAGGGGTATTTCCTAACATCAGAAGTGGGATCACAACAATAACATATTTTCTTTTTTTCATATGGAGCATACAAATCTACATGGGCTGCTCACCACCATCAACGACTCATCATCTAGCAATTTCGGCGAGGTGACATGGCGCTTCTGGTGTCTGATCTAGCCACCATAATGTGCGGACATTGACATGTTTGGAGAAGAATTCGGTTGGCGTGATTAAGTTAAGTTTGCAAAAGCAGGTAAGGCCTTCAAAGGCTCTCCTTTATTTGGCCACCTTATAGCGATGTAGGTACTTAGAAAATCTTTCGAGATTAAATATTTTTTCTGTATTCAGTTAAGAAATAAATATCGGAAAAAATTTATAAATATGTGGGTAATTTGCTGAAACTCAAAATAGTAAGCCAGGGTAGCATCTTTTAATAGTAGTGTGAAGACATCAACTAAAGGCTATGATGTTTTTTGCCTTTGTTAATATTTCCACTTCCTTTCTTTTTCACTGAATGATTAGGCAACTTGCTTGTTAAAACGATTATTTGATGCCGAGGGAATATTTTATGTAGTGTTAAAAGCCTACTGATGGTGGTTCCTCTTGTCGATACAAAAATAGGTAATAATATAATTTATATAGGAATTTTCAAGTGCCTGAATTAAATTGAATAGCAACTACGGTGCTAGTCAAATCTGAATACGCAGCTAAAGTTTACAGCTTTCGTTACACCCCATGAACATTTTAAATAAATGAAAAATCTTGATTTTTATTATCTGTAACATTCCTTCTGTGCAATATTAGGCTGGGTTATGGCGACTTACCGCAATCACTCCTTCCACCACCACGAGTCGAGGGCTAGGTAAAAGATAGCTGATAGGCTCGTCAACGCACTAAAATCCGTAGCCAGCAAATATATCACACACGAGGGTCCACAGGTCACAGGTAAATTGTATCTCCAGTAAGCAGAGAGATCTCAAACTTGATGACTTTTGAGAAG
Source organism: Schoenobius gigantellus (assembly GCA_963935595.1). NCBI lineage: Eukaryota > Metazoa > Arthropoda > Insecta > Lepidoptera > Crambidae > Schoenobius > Schoenobius gigantellus. The sequence continues at coordinate 20,214,995 of OZ012553.1, read as the reverse complement.
TGTTAGATTGGTTATGCACACACGACGGTTGTCGGATTCGAACAGGCTTGTTACGTCTTCCATCACGCAGATGGCGCTAGCGTAGCGCTCAACATTACCATCGTCCCAAGACAATGGCTGCTTCCAGATTGAAAACGAATAATCGCCCCACCCAGACATGATTAGTATTTACCATCCAATTATGTTGTTGCATGAAAATAAAACTAATAAAAATACTGTTCCAGTATGGAACATGCCGCTCACCTTAAAAGAACGTAGTTGCTTTTAACAGCAAGAAAAGTTATAGCTACTTATAATCAAATAACAACTATTTTGCAATCTATATAAATGCCATGCAATACTAACAGTTACAGTAAAAAAAAAACTAATAACTAAATAATTACCTAATATAACAACCTCCGCTAGGGTCTATTCTAAAGGAAGTGGACAAATCTTAACGACAGGTCGTTTAAAAAGTAAATTGCCCCTTTTCAAGGTAACAACCCGCGTTATGTTATCCGAACCAGGATGCAAAGCCACAACGCGAGCGAGCTTCCATTGCAATGGTGGCAAGTTTTCGTCACTAACCACTACAACAGCGCCCTCACGAATAAGTGCACCACGATCTTGATGCCATTTCTGAGATTGTTGAAGTTCATGGAGGTATTCTTTACTCCAACGTTGCCAGAAATGCTGCCGAGATTGTTGCACCCAACACCATCGAGTAAGACGGTTTGGATTTTCATCCACTAAAGATATTTCTGGTATAGCAGTGGATGGTTCTCCTATTAAAAAATGGGACGGCGTTAACGGTAGTAGGTCTGATGAGGACGCGCTCATTGCGCACAGAGGACGCGAGTTTAAGATCGCCTCTATTTGACATAGAAGGGTGTGCATCTCATCATATGTTTGTACGCGCGTGCCTACAACGCGGTGCAAGTGATGCTTGAAGCTTTTAACACCAGCCTCGAATAATCCCCCGAAATGACTCGCATATGGAGGTTGGAAATGCCATGTCAGGTTCTGTTGAAGAGTAGAACTATTTAATTCACTCTGCACCGAGTCACTGCGTAAAAACGAATATAAATCTTTAAGATAATTATTACAGCCTACAAAATTCTTTCCACAGTCAGAAAATATATCGGTGCATAAACCTCGACGAGAAATGAACCTTCGTAAAGCAGCCAGAAAGGCGTCTGTGGACAGTTCAGACACAATTTCTAAATGTACGGCCTTTACACTCATACATACGAAAACTGCAACGTAGCATTTTGTAATTTTAGCATTACGCACATTGTTAGCCCGAACGTAAAATGGCCCGGCATAATCAACAGCGGTTTTAATGAACGCTCGTCCAGGACGGATTCTCGCAGCAGGCAGCGGTGCCATGCGCGGTTGATTCCGTTGTGGTCGTGCTCGGAAGCAAGGAACACAGCGATGTATGCGCTGACGCACGATATCACGACAAGAAAGAATCCAATAACGTTGCAAAAGCAAATACTGTACAGACTGCGGACCGGCATGTAAATGCACAATATGAGCATTATCAACAATGAGATTGGTTAAGTGATGTTTTTTAGGTAAAATTAGTTGATGCTTAGACTCGAATGGTAAAAGTGACTTATGTATTCGTCCACCAACACGCAATAATTGGTTTTCATCGAGAAATGGTGTTAAGCGACGAAGCTGATTAGATGTAAGACTCCCACGAACGATTTTTTGTATATCATCATTTAAAATGGAATGTTGTACTTGTTTTATTAACCTGTTTAACGCGAAATTATACTCAGGTACTGTTACATGCTTAGTGTACAATTTGTTCTCCCTCTTACATTTGTAAAAAAATCTAAATATATAGCAAGTAACGCGAACGAGTTTGCCAAGTGTGGAAAATCGAGAAATAAATTCTACCTCTTCCACCGGTGTCGATATGATATTACACTGCACAGTTGTACGCTTCTCTTCGTTCGTATGGAAGTTGGATTGAATTGTAGGCCAGGAATTTTGACTACAACGTAGCCAAGTAGGGCCATGGAACCATAACTCATGTCGTACAAACGCGGCAGGGAGCATGCCACGGGATGCAGCATCCGCAGGGTTGTCGGCAGACGGGACGTGTCGCCAGCAATGTGCGGGAACGAGAGATACAATTTCGCTCGTACGATTCGAAACGAAATTTTTCCATTCATGAGGCTGTGACTGAAGCCACGCCAACACAATAGATGCATCAGACCAAGCATATACTTCTTCTTGGTTTAAAAGATGACCGTAAGTATGTAAAACCTTGGCTATTAATTTTGACAAGAGTGTGGCAGCCATCAATTCGAGGCGTGGAACTGTCAATCGTAAACGAAGTGGAGCAACACGAGTTTTCGCTATGATTAAAAATGTTTGAACGAAATCATCATTATTTGTGACACGTAAATAAACACAGGCTGCATAAGCCTTTTCAGAGGCGTCTGCAAACCCATGAATTTGAATAGACTTTGCACGACAAAAAATGTGTCGCGGAAACGACACATTAGATATCAAAGACAATTCTTTTGTGAAAGCTCTCCAGGAGTTAATTATATCGCTGGGTGGCACCTCATCCCAACCCACATTAGCAATCCACAGCATTTGTATTAAGTGTTTCGCATACAAAGTGACAGGTGACAAGAAACCCAAAGGGTCGTAAATCTTAGCTATCTCGGAAAGAATTGTTCGCTTTGTACACTTTGTATCTTCTGGACCCTGCACTGTGAAACTGAGAGTATCAGACCCTGGATTCCACTGTAAGCCCAGAACTTTAACCTGCTTATCATTTTCTATCTCCGCGAACGGGACAGTGCCGGGCCGCTCACCATGGACTTCTGGTGACATCACAGCAGCCAGTATATCTGGCGAGTTACTGCACCATTTTCGCAAGTCGAAGCCCGCTGACTTACAAATATCAATAAGCTCTTGTTGGAGCTGGAGAGCGGCTGCAACAGTTGGCCCGCCAGAAATGACGTCATCAACGAAGACATCGCTAAGCAACACAGAAGATGCAAGCTTAAAACGATCTGCTTCATCTTGAGCTAACTGCTGTATGGTACGTAGTGCCAAGTAAGGAGAGGAACTTACACCGAATGTCACAGTTCGAAGACGATAATCACGAATAGGCTCTTCGGGAGACTGGCGCCAAAGAATTCTTTGAAAGTTCCTATCTTGCTCACGAACAAGAATATTCCTATACATTTGTTTTATATCGGCTGTGAACGCTATAGCATGCGTTCGAAATTTTAAAACTATATCCACAATATCAAGGTGAAGTTTTGGGCCTGTAAGCTGTGTGTCGTTAAGGGAGTATCCACTTGACGACTTACACGCTGCATCGTAAACAACCCGCGTGCGAGTTGTCTCACTCGATTCTTTGACCACGCAGTGGTGCGGAATATAATAGCTGGCGCCTAAGACCGCTGACTCACTATCCACCTGTTCCATGTGGTTCATGTCCACATATTCTTGGAGACAAGCGTGATAGTCAGCCTTAAGTTTAGGATTGCGCTCGAGCCGATATTCTAGCTTGCGAAAGCGTGCGAGTGCAATTTGCCGAGACTCGCCCAACGGCGGTGCGTCAGGCTTAAAGGGCAATGCGACTACATATCGGCCTGTTTCGTCACGAGTATGCGTCTTTCGAAAAAAGGATTCGCATAATTCTTCATCTGGAGTATAGCTCCGTTGCTCGGGAAGAGATTCTAATTCCCAAAATCGTTGCAAGTTATCATTGTCAAATGAGCTGAAGCAGACCTGTAATGGAGTTGTAACAGGGGTTATATCTAGCTTACCTAACAATAAATAGCCAAATACACTATTAATAGCCATTGGTGAACCCGGAGTGCCAGTGATTACGTTCCCTAATAAAATATCGGACATGATGTCCGCCCCTAACAACATTTCTACGGGTTGTGGAGTGTGAAAGTACGGATCGGCTAATTGTATATTTTTTATGTGTGGCCATCCTGTATAAGGCAACGGCACACTGGGCATTTTTGACATTAATTTTGGCAATATTAACAAATTAACGGGAATAGAAGGCTGTTGTTTATCTTTAGGAGTTATGCAACATAACACATAACCTTGGTGTATGGATTCAGTACTACCGATTCCATAAATAGGCACATTTATTTGTTTACGTTTAATGTTTAAACGTTGTGCACATGCCTCACTAATAAAGCTTGCTTGGCTGCCCGTATCTATAATGCACCGCACGGTGGCTAGTTTCGCTGTGCCTATGCACACATCGACAAGGGCCGTAGATAAAAGGACTGTGTTCGTATGAGTCATTTGCGTATTTGAAACATGATAGTTAAAAATAGAATCGTCGACAACAGGTGATGCGCGGGGAGTGTCATTCAATGCATCGGGCCCTTTCTCCATCGTCGACTCAAGCACGGGCTGGAGTGAGACGGCATTACTTGTCGTTATTTTGCCAGTCTCAGAAAAATGAATCAAACTATGATGTCGCTTATGACATGTACGGCAAACAAAGTTTGAATTACAACTTGCTACGTCATGACCCAAATGCAAACAATTGTAGCATACATTTTTATTTTTAATTAAAGAAAATCTCTCTTGTGGAGTTAAGTTCAAAAATTGTAAACATTTTAATATTGAATGATGTTCGCCACAGCACACGCATTTCATTTTGATGCTTATTTCAGACTCCGAAGGGCGAATATTGCTTGGACTATTAGAAGTCGAATTAACATTAGTTGCGAAAGATCGAAACGAGCGCCTCGCAGGAGGTGCGCTTGCGCGTGCTTCAGTGTTGATTCGACGACCAGTATGAGTACTTGGATGATCATTATTCCACTGGCCACAAGCAGAAATAATTTCTTCGGCGGAAATTTCGCGCTCTAAGAAGGAAATTAGTGTGCTTATATCGGGAATATCGGAAGAATTTGATAGCGATCGCTCGAAATGTTTACGTGTGCTTAAAGGTATTTTACGTAACAAAATACCAAGCAATAGGAAACTCCACTGTTGGGTAGGAAAGTGCATAATTTCGAGTGCTTTTATGTTTTCCTGATAAATATTTAGCAAATTACGAATACTAAGAGTAGACTTATCTGTACACGGGGCAATATCAAGAATTCTATCGAGGTGTTTGGATGCAATAACCCTTTTGTTTTCATACCGCGCCACTAAAATATCGATAGCTACCGAATAGTTATCATCAGTAATAGGAATAGATTTAATTAAATTGTGTGGCTCGTTGTGCACAGTGAGTAATAAATACCTAAATTTCTCTGCATCCGTGTAGGAGCTGTTGCAATGAACTAGTGACCGAAATAAGTCGAAATATGATGGCCAATCTGTAGGGTCGCCATGAAAATTAGGTAAAGGTAAGGTTGGCAGGTTTTTATTACTCTGCTGTTGAACAAAAGGTACTACTGATGGACGACTCATGCGTCGCTGCTCATCATCCTGCTTCTTTAAATTATTTAAGTGGGTGATAATAGCGTAATAAAGATCGTTAAAATCGTTTCGTATTTTGATATGTTCTTCTTTGTTAAATGATTTTAATTTTATTAGAGTTTTCTCAATTTTAGTTTGGACTTTATTGAATTTTCGCTGATGTGAAGCTAAATCAGTAGTTCGCGAGCGAAACTGGTGAATATCAGTTGCTGCGAATTGTAATGTTCGTTTTAGATCATCCAGAATGAGTTCTCTCTCAAACAAATCTTGTTCGCAAGGTGATTCTTCGTCGGCCATTTTGCGTAACAAAGATGACGACTCAGAATGCGTATGGAAATTATTAAAAGAAAGTACGTAGTACTGTAAGTAGCAACAACACAACTGGACGATAGCAATCCGGTTCGAACGGATCAAATTTTATGTGCAATATTAGGCTGGGTTATGGCGACTTACCGCAATCACTCCTTCCACCACCACGAGTCGAGGGCTAGGTAAAAGATAGCTGATAGGCTCGTCAACGCACTAAAATCCGTAGCCAGCAAATATATCACACACGAGGGTCCACAGGTCACAGGTAAATTGTATCTCCAGTAAGCAGAGAGATCTCAAACTTGATGACCTTTGAGAAGTGTTAGATTGGTTATGCACACACGACGGTTGTCGGATTCGAACAGGCTTGTTACGTCTTCCATCACGCAGATGGCGCTAGCGTAGCGCTCAACATTACCATCGTCCCAAGACAATGGCTGCTTCCAGATTGAAAACGAATAATCGCCCCACCCAGACATGATTAGTATTTACCATCCAATTATGTTGTTGCATGAAAATAAAACTAATAAAAATACTGTTCCAGTATGGAACACCTTCTGTTTCAATCTCGAAAACCTAAATGATTTACTGATTCTATCTAAGAGATGAGATGTGAGGATTTAACATAGTTTGAACTAACATTATAAGTACAGTCAGCGGCACGTTGAGCTTTGCATTTGCATTACGAAAGCCGCTGCTATTACGAGCGACATAAGGGTGGTCTCAAGGTCAACATGTGGGGCCTAGCGTGTTGCTGTGTGTACCTTCTGCAGCTTAATAAATAATACGGGTTGTAAAATAACAAATAATAAAAGTACAATTTTAATTGAGTCTAACCGTCTTTGTGAGAGTTTAATTCCCCACCATTAATAATTTTGCTCAAACTCTTTTTTTTATTTCGAGATTTAACAATAGATAACCAAATGATTGCCACTATCCACTTTGCGATAACTTCAATCCTGAAAGTACCTTCTAGTATCATCAAATACACCTCAACCACTTTAGCTGTATTAATCACTAAACGAATCAATGTGTCAGTCTGGCCGAACGAATTATTTCTCTGAATACCACCATCCACTCGACTTACGACAGTTTGTAGTTTGTGTGGCAGAAGTCAAATGACGCTACCTACTATCGAAGATGCTATTTAGGTCTTTAAATTAAAAACAACTGGTGTATTAATTTTCACGTGTTATAATTTAATATTAATAATAAGAGTGAATTGTTGGTATTAAAGATTATCATAAAGTAGGTCCTGACAGTTTATTGTGACTGAGACTGTTACTGACTGTGCCTGTGGCTGTGCTTGTAGCTGTGCCTGTGGCTTTAACTGGAGACTGTGCCTGTGGCTGTGCCTGTGGCCTTTACTGGATACTGTGCCTGTAGCGGTGCCTGTGACTTCTACTGTGCCTGTGGCTGTGATTGAAGACTGCCTGTGGCTGTGATGATAATTAGATAGGTAGATAGAAATACTTTATTTTGCATAAATAACAAATAATTGGACAATACATACAAAAATAACAAAATAGGCGGCCTTAACGCCGTGAGCGATTTCTGCCAGGCAACCTTTACATAGGATATCCCCTTCCCTTATTTGGTGATATCGGAGGTGAAAAAAAATCGATACTTTATGTGTATTGAAAGAGAGGTGGATCTATCAATATATCAGTTGAATTTATAAGAGAAATTGACAATTTCTGGTGTTTTTGGCTAGTCTAGACAGCTCACTCAATCGAAAACTTCTATTATCGAAGATCATGTGATAGTGTAGTGTCAGCATATTACCTACATAAATTTTTCAAATTAAAATGATTCTTATATCGTTTTGATATTGATTTCATATTTTATTTCATATTATTTGTATTTCAAATTTTGAAATATTTGTCATAATGATTTATGATTTTAATTCATTGAAGCATATTTTGTTTTGTTATTAATTTATAATAAAATTTAAATGGTTGTTGTGAATATTTCATATAATGAATGTTATTTGTGAATATTATATATAAATTTGAGATTGTAAATACCTAGTTATATTTTATTTTTTAATTTTTGTGAACGATCATCTTTGAATACTTTTTGCAAGTGATGTAAAATTTAATAACCATTTTTTGAGAGAATGAAGTAAATATACCTAAACCTATCTATGATCATATTTTTGTGAAATGTTAATGGAGACCTAAGTGTGGCGCTGTTTAAATGCCACTTTATTAATTTATATTTAGAGCCTCTAAGTAAAAAAAATGTATATAAAAAATAATTTGTTTATTAATAAATAACAGTAGTTTATCAAGATTGATTCTCTTTGTAGTTCAGATTTTGACCACATGTAAAAAGATGTTTGTCGATCTGTATAATAATGTCTAATTTTCAATTTTAATTTTTTATTGGTTTAGTGATATTGTGCACTGGGACCTATGTCCCTTTACTACCGAGGGACATAAGTGCCAATTTCGTGTTGCCAATGATGTGATTAAAAAAAATTATTAATTTTTCTCAACATTCCAAGTACATATGTGCCGGAATGACTATTATATGATAAAAAAAAAATTAAGACTTTTGAAATTTTGATTACCTACATCATATAGGTCAATATTTTTTTACAGTAAATATTATTAGTTTATGATTTGTTTGCAAGAACCCCCAAAAGCGTCACTTGGATTGTTGATTGTATGAAAAAAATGTACTTCGAGAACGAAATACACATCAGAATGGCCGTGTTATATATTAGAATTTTATAAAGGGTAATAATAAAAAATATAATACTCATATAATTATTTCTAAAGCTGTTTTCATTATTATCTTGTTTATTTACTTAACTTAAACATATTTTTAAAGTCTAAATCATAATAGTTTCTAGAGTTATCAAAATATTGATTATAAAAACAATAACAGTATTTATTTTGTAAACAATACGTATACCCTTGAAAAGGTTAGAACCTAATAAGAGTAATAATGTTTAACATGTATAATTGTATGTCGTATCTGTGATTACCTATTGTAATTAAGATATTTTAGTGTTATGCAAATCTCAAATTGATACCATTTGACACCACGTGGTTTTATTAAATCCTAATATATATGATGTTTTAAATACATCATGAATTGGTTCTTTCTCTGTACAGTTTCAATTGTAATTTCCACGTGGTTTCATTTCATAAAATACGATGCATAATTTATACACTCTAAATTGTGTATCGTATTTTTAAAATAATGTTTAGACTATTTAAAGAAAATAGGAAAACAAATTACATTATAATAATCATTTATTATTGAATAACAAGCCTATTTCCGGTGGAATGTTTACGGCGCGATCTTGTTCCCGCCATTTTCTGTTAATATAAAAAGGCTACAGCTTTGCCATAGTCAGTTTTGCTGTGAACAGTTTTTAAGTAACATCGATCTTCGGGAACAAGTTTGTCTTGCTGCTAGGCTGCTACTATACCAAGCTAAGTATTCTGTCGAATATTCTATTTCCCTGTCTCATCAGCAACTTTTAATATTGTTTGTAAAAGTGTAACTCGTTAATTTCTTTATTTAATTACTAATAACTCGTTCTTTTGTTTTATTATGACTTATTACTTTTGTTTGTTATGTTTAATGGTTAATCATTTATTATTTTATTTCTATGTAATATGTACACCTTTGTAACTTTTATTTGAAAAGAGCAACCCCTGAGTTTCTCGCTAGCTCTTCTCGGGGAAGTCTGCATTCCGAGCTAGTAGTCGAGTCATTTTTAATAAAAATAATAATTCAATTTATATTGTCGTTTGTAATTGCATTACCTCATTAACTGGATTAGATTAAAATTGCATTGAAAGGCATTTACTACCTCAAAGGCTAGGGGTATTTCCTAACACACGCACACTACGAAAAATACACATACAAAGACGTTGTTCTTATGTTCACGAACACACACTATGAAAATATTACTCTACAATGAAGAAACTCACACACATCGACAAATTAACATGTATCTACGCAATCGCCCCACCACAAAGAGTTATACATTCGTTGCTTCGTCCTTTGAGATTAGTTAATAATTGTAGTAACACGTATCATGTCGCCTTTCATCCACTAAGTTAAAAGTAGGTATTCACACTTTTTTTATGGTGGTACACAAACCTTCCTAGAGACACCAACCATATAGTCACTCATTCGCGTTTTAGTGTTTCGCCGATCACCACGTATCCTACTTAATTTCTTATAAAACGTTACTATGCCGAAACGAAGCCATAAGGAGGAAAATAGTGATTACTTACGCAAGAAAATAAGAAAGATAGAAATGATATTAAAAAAGCGCGAAAAGCACAATCGAATAATTTCAAACAATAGTAGCTCGTCGTGCCCAGCCTCACCGGCGGTGGCACTTCTGACACTATCAGGAAACGAAGGTACGCAGGTGTTTAATAATATTATACTTATTTATAAAAAGTGGTTAACATTTGTAATGTGATGTAATGTGTTCCTATATTTTTTTTATTAATTTCGTGTGTTCCTATATTTATATGGGATTATTTCATAACGAAAGACCACCACTGGTTTTTAATATTATGTAGTGTACATCTATACGGGGATGTTACCGGCACAAAATATTATACCTAATAATATTAAAGTACCTGCCTGTTATCTATAACAGATGTATAATCTTTAGTGATGTGTATATCTATATGGGATATTACCTACCGTCACAAATAATTACCACTGGTATCTTGTATGTAATGTACATCTATGCGGGATGTTACCATCACAATATTTTTTATGTACTGTGTACATTTTTTATGTTATGTTACCTTCATGACTAATAAAGTATGTGCACATTTTAATGGAATGTTGCCTTTTAAAGTTTCATACGGCACTAAAGGGTTTATTCTCACAAACATTGGTCGTTGATATACAACCGCATTTAAAATATAAAGCAGCTGTTATGCATATCTGACAGAGGTGTATTCTTCTTGTGTCATATGTATTTTTGAACACACAGTTACCTGTATGCGACACAAACGTATTGCAGGTGAAAGTGAAGTGCAATCAGAGGTCGACATGGTCTCGAATGTAGAAGAGATCAATTCAGATCCATCCACTTCTATGGCTGCAACTGCAACAACAGCTTTACAACCTTCAGCTTCTACCGAACTACCTGCAAATGTGAGCAGTGAACCACTTCGTGTTGAATTGGATGAAGAGATTTTAAGTCTTTTGGGTGAAACACACTCCAAAAAAAAAACTGGGCCCTTATATTCATCAAGATTTAGTTCCGCGACTAGGACACATTGCGACTACGGGTTTAACTAAGTAAAATAGAAAGGAACTTCTAGAAAAAACATTTTATTCACAAGAACTGTATAAACATAAACACACCAAAGTTGAACCCCGAGATAAAGGCAGCCTTATTGGAAATGCTTGTTAAGAAAGATAAAGCATAAGAAAATAAACAAATACAGCAGGCAGCTGCTATATCTTGCATTGGTGACGCTCTGACCAGATTATTTTCTTTAGAGCTTAGAGACCAGTGAGTCAAAAATCGAGGCCAGCCGTTCAATGTTGCGATGCACAACATACCGAGTCAGAAAACAAGACGCTTTTTAATTTGCTCAGCAGTAAAAAATTACATAAAGGAGCAACTGTACAATGCTGAAATTTACAGTTTTCTATTTGGGGAAAAATTTGCCGACCCTCAAAGCCGCAAAGGCGATATCGAAGTATGGTGCTGAGATATAAATTACTTCATCAACCAAGAAAACACTTGCGGCGACAAAACCAAAGCAACCTTTAAATCGTCCTTTAAGATCCCTTTTTCCAGACCTATTCATCAATTATGGGAACCTAAACTGCTAAACTTGTCAGCTTCTGAATCTTTACAATATAGAGTGGCCATTACTGAATTGATTGATTCAGGAGCTATTTCACCTTGTCAACCAAGTGAAATAAACAGTTCTTGTTCAGCTATTTTATTATTAAACAACCAATACGTAAAAACAGATTTTTTCTAAAACTTAAAACCTACAAATAAATTCATAACAACACGGCATTTTAAAATTGAAGATTACAGAACTACAATGAAATTAGTTTTAAAAAACAGTTTCATGGCCACCCTAGATTTAAAAGATGCCTATTTTTTAATTTCAATCCACCCAACTCATAAAAAATATTTAAGGCTTATATCTGAAGATAATCTATACGAATTTAACGTTCTTCCCTTTGGCCTTAAACCCGCACCCTTAGAACAATAACGCTATTATTCTAAGACCGCACTATTTGTATTAACAAAGTTGCTTAAGCCGGTGATATACTTACTTTGATCCTTAGGCCATATGTGTACCATTTTCTTAGATTATATTTGTGTCATTGGGATTACCAAAACTGTCTAGCAAATATTGCTGAAACTAAAAATATTTTAGTCCTTTGGATTTATTATCAACATTGAACGACACGGTTAGCGCAGAGGTCGAGTGATCGTCTACTGCGCAATGGGTCACGGGTTCGATTCCCGTACGGGAAAAATATTTTGTATGACCTACAGAAATTTGTTCCGGACTGGGCTTATGTGCATGTGATATTCTATATTTGTAACTGCACCCACGACAGAGAAGAAAATCCTAGTGTGGGGCGACTTTAAAAAAAAAGAGATATTTGTATGATTCCTAACACTAGTTGTAGATTTCTTGGTTTTATAATAGACACGAAATTTCATATATGTTTAACACACGATAAAAGAAATATTATTAAAAAAGAATTGCTTTATTTTCAACATAAGACAAATTGTAAAATTCGACGCTTCGCTCGACTGCTGGGACTCCTCACCTCATCCTGCCCAGCAGTACAGTATGGTTGGTTGTATACCAAACAAATGGAGAGATGCAAATAGCTTGCTTTATGCAATAACAATAGCTACGACAGCAAACAGATTTTTCCTGGTGGATAAATTCCATTGATGAAACATTTAATCCTATTAGACAAGACTATTACAATATCGAAATTTTTTCGGATGTGAGCAAAAAAGGGTGGGGGGCAGCATGCGGTGAGGAGACCGCTAGTGGACAATGGAGCATAGAGGAATCATCCAAACACATAAATTATTTAGAACTTTTGGCCGCTTGTCTAGGCTTACAAATATTCGCAAAAGGAGAAATTGTCTAATATTATTGCGCATTGACAACACAACTGCTATTTCGTATATCAACCGCATGGGCGGGTTTCGATTTCCACACCTTACTGATATAGCCAGGAAACTGTGGCAGTGGTGCGAACCTAGAGGTATATTTATGTTTATTTGTTACATAAGGTCTAAAGATAATATAATGAAATAGCAGATGCGGAGTCAAGAAAATCTCACCCTGATACTGAATGGGAACTAAAAAATCATGCATTTAATCAAATTTTAAAGGCGTTTTTGCAAGACTGACTGAGATTGATCTTTTTGCCTCCAAATCAATAAAAAATGCGACTTGTATGTCTTTTGGAATAAATAAGAATCCAGATTACCGTGTTCAGGAGCGATTGCGGTGAACGCATATACCTTGAATTGGAAATATCTTCCGCAATATTTTGCTTTTGCCATTGCCAATGACTCATTTTGCAAAAAAAAACGGAACGTAGTATAATTTTTGACAAGTAGTATATTTTTCATTTCCATAGACAATAATTTTGTGAGGGTCTGATCCATTGAGATAGACATATGGAGATGCCCCGTTAAACTGTTCTTTGATATCTTGACACGAATCTATCAAATATCGTTTTGTTTCTTTCTTACAAAAGTGAAAATACATTTGTAGAAAGAGATGCATACTGTTTCGTCTGTGGCATGTATTTTCTGTGACGTCACAAAAATTGCCTACCGTGACCAGTCCGCCATTTTAAGTGCCGAACGAACGTGTGAATTTTGCTACTATTAATGGGCGATAGTGAAGATACCTAAAGAGAAAATTTAAAAAGTCTATCGATATATAATATTAAACAGACAGACTTACGTGCCTAAGCCTAGCTCACATGCAGTGACTAAAGTAATAGGAAATTATTATTAATTAAAATTGGAAGCTTAATAATTGATGAATTATTATCATTGTCAATTAATTTTAGTTTTTTAAAACCTCCATTTTTCATAATAATTGAACATATAAGGTTCCTACGACAAAGTTTGTCATAAACTTTGATTAGTAACTTACCGTACAAAACTAAAAAACAATATTTAAATTACACCCAAATTATCCTACCTACTTGAAAGTAAGTACTTATCGCCTCCTTAAAATATTTTTTTACAAAAAAACTATTCCTATTAATTTTACAATAACATTTTCTCGCACTTATTTATACAAAGAAAATACACGTCTATTGGTGTAACTTTATAGTCATACTAGCTGACTCGGCGAACTTTGTACCGCTTAAGTTAAATAGTGATCTTTAATAAGTTTTTCTTAGAATTTGCGTAGTTCTACAATTTGAAACTGCCTAAATATTTCTGAAACACGACTTTTCGATCAAATTATTACAATTTAGGTCCGTAATGTGCAGCCCCCCTAGACAAGATGTCTTTCGATAATCGCTAACGCAATCGCTAAATGGACAATGTATGAGATTTAACAATTGCGCTCGAAAGCTAAGCGAGGGCTTATTTCAAATCCCATATATTTTCCTACTAGCGATTGCGTTAGCGATTATCGAAATGCATCTTGTCTAGGAGGGCTGTTCAGCTAAGATCTATTTCCCTAGATATGTCGTAGATAAGTGGATTGATGAATTTGTTTAAACTTAAATTTATCGATATTGCACAACTAATACTGAGTACATCGCTAGTAAAGGTAGCCATTTTATGTGCCAAAGTTTTGTAGGTAGTCACGCTGATTCTGTAGGTAGGGCCGGTCCATGTATTTGTTTAGTCATTGGTCTGATCCAACCCTGATAATCTGTGCCATGTGTTGTGGCGACTGTTTTTCAAATTGACAAATGAAGTGGATGAATGTCTTGTTTCTCAAATGTATTTTTTTGCAGATGTTATGTACTTTCTTCACAAGTAATATTTTAAAGAATTATTGGGGGGCCATGTGCTCGGAGCAGGACGTAAGAAGCATTTTCATCTCAACGTAGCATTCACTGAGCATGGCTGCATCCGGTACGGAAATCGAAGAATTCTTGAACGGGCCTCTTGTTTCGTGGGTGAGTGATTATCCATCCGTGTATTTTCTTTTTACATGGTAGAGAATTATAATTACCTAGAGCTAAGCGTGAGACAATAAACTTATCCGTTCCGTTTGACTGGGTTTGATGTTTTCATCGAATGTTTGAGTACGCAAGTAATGTTATTGTTTGCTCATCAAGTACCTCACTATTTACTACTTTATGTAAATGCGAGTGTTTATTCCTGCATTACTAATGAGTAGTAGTTGACATAGAATGGGCCATAAAATTAAGGCTTCTTATTGTTGAAAATTAATAATCCAAAAAGTACAAAATATCACACATACACACTGAACACACTGAATTATCTCATAGACATTGAAAAATTGTTTATTTTATTATTTCTTACATTCAAGGCTATATTTAAAGATTTTGTTTATATTTATTTTATTGTATTTACTTCTGTTTCAGTTAAAATCATGTCTTCCAAATTCACATGCTATCACAGAATACTCCAGTTTCTTCAATGGAGATATTTTACAACAACTATACCTCCAGATAGATCCTGAACCTTCATGTCATATAACAAAGTTGGCTGGCTTAGAGGAACAAGCATTGCTTCTTGGCAGAGTGAAAAATTTTGATGCAATCATTAAAAATTTGAAGTGTTTGTATGAAGAAGAACTGGGCATGACCTTACTTATTGTACCAGAATGTATTTGCTTAGGAAAATCACCTGAAAGCAGAGAAGGATTAGAGAATATGAAGCTTCTAATTTTATTATTACTTGGTGCTGCAGTACAGTGTCCCAACAAAGAAATATTTATAACTAGGATTAAAGAATTAGATGTGGACCTGCAACATAACATTGTAGAATGTATTAAACAGGTATGTATATAATTACAGTATACATATAATTTATGAATTGTAAAAAAAGCAAAGAACAATAAAATGCAAACATTGTTCTAAAAATTATTATGAGATAAAATTTCTATATGTAATTATGTGTACCATGTATGTTTATTACATAGTGTCTATATTTGGAATCAGCAATAATTATTTTGTGTAGCTTAGTCTTCTAATGTCCAATAGAGCTTATCAATATGTAAACATCTAGGTATTTCTTTAGTATCCTGCTGCACATTGAAGGGTTGTGGGTTGGAGGGGAGGTGGGGGGAGAAGAGGGGAATTCCCATTGAAAAACATTTCAAAATTTTGATGATAGAATGAAAACTGCTTAAAACTTGTCCTAGTCTAAATTTATAGACTGTAACAATCAATATAAATTGTAAAAATGAGACAAAACTGTGTCTGAGGTGTCCGGGATTGGTTCTGAATAGTTGTGAATAAATAACTTAACCTATCCGCAACTGTGGTTGAGGTGTACGGAGTCAGTTCAGGGTGGTCTTAAAAATAATTAACCTAACCAACTATATTTGAGGTAAACCGAGTCAGTTCTGGGTGGTCAAAAAAAAAATGTTACACCCATTATTAACATTTGTTGATTCTTTCTTACATAATTTGTGTTATTTTTTCAATAGATAAGATATAGTTTTTGAAGAAAACCTCAAAAATTAAGATTTTTCAAAAACAACGAACAAAAAGCTTTGAGATTATGATTTGGGGCATCAATGCCCATCGATTGGAGCCAAAATTAGCCAGATACTTGTGCAGCAGGATACTAAAGCCAACTCAACATCTATCACAATTGTTTGTGACTCAGTAGTCATTGTTGCAACTATGCTAACTGCAGAGCAGTGATGGAAACATTAACTGTCCGAACTGAAAGCGGTTGCGATTGATTTTGAGCTACACAATAAAAGAGTTGTTGATATATGTTTATTGCGGATGAACAGGTTTTACTAATCCAATAGTAGTATCATATAAGCTCTTTTAATCTAAAATATACCTTTGCAAGACACATATTATTATAAAATAAAATTGAATTGGCTGAAACGTATTTGCCGGGAACAGAGGTGAGTAGGTTCATGTTCAGTTTGTTCACACTGAGCGTCCACCCTTATGAAAAACTCCTCTGGGGTTGCGGGTGTCCATGGGCGACGGTAATCACTTACCATCAGGTGATACGTCTGCTCGTTTGCCCCCTATATCATAAAAAAAAACCTTAATATCATATGAAACATTAAACAACCCCTTCTAGAGCATCAAAATATGATTGATGTATAATTATATTGACGACACTTTTAGCGCAGAGGTCGAGTGATCACCTACTGCGCAACGGGTCGCGGGTTCGATTCCCGTACGGGACAAATGTTTTGTATGGCCTACAGAAATTTGTTCCGGTCTGGGCGTATGTGCATGTGATATTCTATGTTAGTAACTGCACCCACGACACAGGAGAAAATCCTAGTGTGGGGCGACTTTTTTTTTTTTTTTTTTAAATTATGATGCATAAAAACATATTATCCTCTGAATTGAAGTGAACCAATAATATGTAATTAGTGTCTTTATCTTATCTTTAATCCAGACAAGTAAGATAAGTGAAATACATGCATTTTGTTTTGTATCCACTTTTTGTTTTTAGGGTTCTGTATCTCAAAAGGGAAAAAACGGAACCCTAAATTAAAGGATCACTTTGTTGTCCATCTGTCCACCTGTCTGTCAAGACCCATTTCTCGGGAATGCATAGAGATATCAAACTGAAATTTATATCAAATACTCGGGTCTATTTGATATGTGGAAAAATTATACTTTTAAGTCAATATGATCAAAAGATATGGCTGTTTATGTCGTATTATGTATATGTTCTACTAGCAACCCTAGAAGACACTTTATGCCAAATCGCGTAGTGACTATGTGGAATGAAGTACCAGAAACTGTGTTAAGTGCACCATCGGTGAACAGCTTTAAAAATAGACGATGAATACCTAGCTAAATCAAAAACTATCAAACCCAAGTACAGCGATATGCAGGCATCAGATCAATGATCTGCTAATGCATTAAACAAATAATTATAATAATAATAATAAATAATAATATTTTTGCAAACTTTCCAAGCGAATCAAAACCTTTCCCATGGTACTTCCCGTTGACCTAGAATAATGAAATTTGGCAAGAAGCAAGGTCTTATAGCACCTCATCATCATCATCACAGCCCATATACGTCCCCACCGAGGGGCTCGAGCCTACCCTATATTAGGGTGATTAGGCCTTAGTCAACCACGCTGGCCCAGTGCAGATTGGTCGACTTCACATACATCATTGAATTTCTTCGCAGATGTATGCAGGTTGCCTCACGATGTTTTCCTTCACCGTAGGAGCGTCGGACAAATGTACATATGAAATTCGAAACGAAAAACATATTGGTACATGGCGGGTCTCGAACCCCGACCCCCCGATTGGAAGGCAAGTGCCGAGTCCACTGCACCACCGACGCTCTATACGCTTATAGCACCTATTAAGGAAAAAAGCTGGAAACAGTAAATATGTCAACATATAGTTAAAAACTTATATAATAAGTTTTTATGAAATTTAGGGTTATAAGTATATTTTGAGGCCAAATCATTAAAATAAATTGTCAAAAAATAATTCAGGAGAGGGCGGCGGGCCAACCTTATCACGTAAAAATAACCTAGGACCTATTCTCACCAAATATACACAAAAATTCATAAAAATCGGGCCTTTTCATTGACCCTCGACTTTTAAGATACCTTATTATGTAACTACTAGCTTTTGCCCGCGGCTTCGCTCGCGTTAAATTCGGGGTAACACCGAAGATTTAAAAAAAAATACGGCAGGTATTTTTCGTTGGTAACAAAGAGTCCGATTTTTAGCTTCCTACCTTGAAAACTGCAAAAAGTCCCATATAAAATTTCACCCCCTCTTTTAAGGGGTTGGGGGCAGATTTCCAAAAAAAAAATGATGCATGATTTTTTTGTTAGTCACAAATAGTTCGCATACCAATTTATAACTTTCTACCTTGAAAATTGCGGAATGCTCCATACAAACTTCCACCCCCCATTTTAGGGAAGTGGGGGGTTAGAAAGAGATAAAAAGTAGCCTATGTCACTCTCCATCCGTTCAACTATCTCCACTTAAAAAATCACTTGAATCCGTCGCTCCGTTTTGCTGTGAAAGACGGACAAACAAACACACACACACTTTCCCATTTATAATATTAGTATGGATTGCATAAAATACTAGTTTCATTAATGAAATAGGGCCAGAATTTCCAAATTTACAGCATTGTAAATTTGACCGATTTTTTAAAATTTGCTTTCCTTCGCGTGTTACTGCAATGAAGTCACGATGGGAGTGTCGTGTCCAATTGCGGGTGATACGGAGTGTTCACATTAATAAATTTGATTTGCAAAGTAGTTTGCACTTAATATTTTAAGTGTCTGTGTTAGTGGTTACTGTTATTAAATTAACATAGTGATGGATGAATGGAAGAGGGTTTGCTAAAAGGACGGTGGGATAACCTACCAAAAGTCGAAATTTGTATGGTTGTGCGTTATTTGTTTAAGTATGATGGTTATGTAGCTGCTGAAATATGAGAAATAAAACTGTCAGTAAGTAAATGTCTAACTCCTTCAGCTTTGTTCTCAGCAGAGCTTGTTTTCTGAACTTCGACAAGGCCTTCTTGAACCGTCTCTCTAACAAAGAAGTGCCTTACTCAAATGTGTTTGGTCCTCTTATGAAATTCAGAATTGTTAGAAAGGCGAATGGCAGCTTCATTGTCAACATTTAAGAGAGGCGTCCCGTCTAATGTTGTTATCTGGTGTTAAATTCTCTGAAGTCACACCAGTTCACATGCACCTTCACTCGCAGCAACAATTTCTGCTTGTATTATATTATGTGTGTTACTATTTCCATCGAGTTCTATTAAAAGGTTTTTTTAATGAGTTTCAAATGGCAGGGGTTAAAAACATATTAAAAGTTGACAAAGTATGACATAAAACTTCGAAAATATTTAAAATTATAAAAGCAGTTTAAATTTCTGCGTGTTTAACAAGCAGGACCGAGAAACATTTTCTAAATTTCATTTTTAAATATTGCCTTATTTATTAAGTATAGACAAAAAGTTCATTTCATTCTTTAAAGTAAATAAACTTAGTATGTTGTTTAGTTTGGGGGGGATCGATGTAAAGTATGTATTAAGGTATTGCGTATCTTCTACGTAAAAATAATAAAAGGAAAATCTACTACAGATCAGAGAAAGTTATGGCGGAGAAGCTATAGGATATGTGCAGATAAGAAAGGAAGGTTATGTATGCACTGTGAAGCCGTATTAATACGGAGCATCGCGTGTGCGTAAGCACACAACAGACGGAGCTATAATATATAGGATGTCCCTAAAACAATGGATAAACCAGTAGCTCTATCACCCTGGAAAATTTTAGGGACGCTTCAGGACACATTAATTATTAAACAAAAAAAATGAAATAAAAAATTAAAAAAAAAAAAACTAAAAATGCTGCTCTCGACTACTTAGTGCAGCATTTTTTGTATTTTTTTTTAATTAATATAAAATTAAGTAAGTGAGTTATTTTTTTTATTCATATTTAAATCATTCTAATACCATGTCGTGAAGCATCCCTTAAATTTTTTATAAAAAAAATAACCATGTATATGCAGGGGAGACTGGAATGCAAAACATGTGCTTTGGGGCTCGAGGCTGACTTCGCCGCTTGGCCGTCTGCTTTATTTTGCAGCAAAAAATCTGAACCTCTCATGTGTCTCACATGGCGCTCCCGCACACTGGCCTGTAGATCCATTAAAGATCCCGGACCTCCTTGACTTCTTCATTACTAAAAACATCCCATCAAGCCAATTAGATGTTGAGGAATGTATCGACCTCTCATCACTCCAGTAATTATTAATATTCATTGTAAAGCTGTACTGACTGAGCACTTACAAAAATTATACAATCATAAAACAGACTGGGAATTGTACAAAAGTAAAATAACAGACTCTATAAACATCACTTCGCGTAACTTTGCTATTTTAGTGATCCACTATAAGAAAAACAATAAAATTTATGGCAAAAGTGCAACGAGCCAAAGTATGTAGGTCTACGCAAGCGCCACTATTGGTGTGCCCGGCTTTGCGACGCCAGCGCAGTGAACTCAACGCTGCGCTGGGAGGCGGAAATCTCTCGCTGCCGAGCATGGTCGTGGCCATGCTCCGTGGCGAGGCGGAATGGGAGGCTGTCGCCTCCTTCTGCGAGGACGTAATCTCGCAGAAGGAGGCCGCGGAGAGGGAGCGGGAGGCAGATCCTCAAGCCGCTCCCATCCGCCGCAGACGGATAGGCAGGCAAAGACGGGCATTCGCACAAGCGATGCCCGTCTAATGACCCTGCCGTGGAGGCCTGCGTGCACGGTTGGCCCCGTGCACGCCGCCGTAAGGCCCTCCGTCTGGGGATTGCCCTGGTGTTCTCGGGCAATCCCCCCTTGGCGATAGCCCGACCAGTTGGTCGGGCTTGCCCGGGCGCGTGGGTAGTGGAGTCGCAGTGTGGACCTTACCTAGCGCGCCCATAAGGGCAGGGAGAACACCGGGGGGTTTTAGTGGGTAGGCCTGGTATTCTGCCAGGAGAGCCCCACACACGCCCGCCGTCTAGCCCACGGCGGGTACGGTGCGGTTACGCATTTCCCCCCGAGAAAAAAAAAAAAGGTCTACGCAAGCGCCGACTCGCGGCTCGCAGCGTGACGTCACACGTTAGCGCGGTCGCTTAGTCGAATTTTGCCGGAGGCCGTACTTTAACGTTTAATACCTCAGACATTTTTGAAGATGGGAAAAAATAAAACAGATTCTTTTTTCTCGAGTTACCTATTTTTCAGATATGCTCATAACAAAAAAACATTGGTGTGCCTCATTGCATTTTAGTGCCATTTTTAGACGTCACACAAGAATTATGTTAACATATTGTAATTATTTCAGGTAACTGATATGCAAACTGTCGTTCTCACCCCAGACGCGATAGATCTTTTTCAATCGCCGACTTTGTTCAATCACATGCGTCGCCTAGCCAAGGAGCGTGACCATTATCTTCAAAAATGGGCTACCTTACTTCTGAATGAAGATTTATGCGAGTCCGACAATGAAAGCAAAAATGCTAAAAATCGATCTAATCAAAATATTAATCAAAATAATAGTGAGGCTCAACATTTAGCAGTAGAACTAGCGGACTGGAAGGCACGTTTGCGCAAACAAAGACAAGAGCTGTAAGTTTTATTTTATTCCTATAATATTTTTCAACTCTACATTATATTTAAAAAAATATATAAATAAATTAAATTTATCATGATTTTATAAATACAATAGCACCATGGGTAATTTTCAAACTTGCGATTTTTAGAATACCATACTATACAAGTTTATTTTTTAGTTATGACAAAAATTTTGTGTGCTTGTTCAGACAAGCAAACTGAACAACTTTCACTATGGCACCAACTTTGAAATCGCAAAAAAAATCAGCTGTTCCATACAAATGTTCAACATTCACTGAACCTAAATGTATGGAACAGCTGATTTTGAAATTTTTGTCATAATTAAAAAATAACCTTGTAGAACTGGCAGCTTGGCCACCGCGTGAATTGCATTGGTTAATTATTATTGAATTTATATATATAATTTGTATATTATGATAAGTATATTATGTATGATGATGTGTATAAATTAATTATTATAAGTATAATTATATTTATTCTGTGGCTATATTTTAACATTGAGTTGATTTCAGAGAAGAAAAGTCGGAACAATTATCAGAATGCCGTGAGGAGTTGGAGCACACAAAATCAGTGTTATCAAAGTTACGCTCTGATAGTCAAGAGTGGTTCAACGAAGCAAGAAAAGCTGCAGCATACAGAGATGAAGTAGATGCTCTCAGAGAAAAAGCCGAACGTTGTGATAGGTTTGTTTTTTTTGAAAACTTATTATTTAATGCAATATTATTTGGCCATTATTTAGTATGACAAAGTTGTGTTCTGATAATTAGAGGTAAGAAAGTAGGTTCCTCAGTTGTTGAGGAATCCAGGTGAAGCTTTGCTACCATCGTCGGCCATATCATCACTTAATATCAGGTGAGATGAAGGCCAAGAGCTTCCCTGTCATATGTTAAAAAAGGAAGGTTCTTTAGTACTAGAAAAAAACAACTTTATCGATAAGTCAAAACATGCTCAACTCATATTATTATTGACCTATTTTTAAGTGATTTGAAAACTACTTTTTGCAGGCTAGAACAAGAAATACAAAGATACAGAGATAGACTAGCTGATGCAGAATACTATAAAACTAGAGTGTCAGAGTTAAGAGAAGATAACAAAGCTCTAATGGAAACAAGAGATGCTCTTGAAGAACAACTCCAAAAAGCTAGAAAGAGAGCTGATCAGTGCCTTTCATTAGAAGCTGCCATGATAAAATTAAAGAGAGAAGCCAATGACATAGCTTTGGTATGAACTCAATTTAACATTGCTGTATCTATCTATCTATATATATATTTCGCTTAATAAAATTATAAACGTATTCCTTTATTATAGGAGAGAGATGCAGACCAGCAAAAAATTCAAGAACTTATTGAAGAAAATAATCATTTACAATATATTACTAAATCGGTATTAAGTGAGAGCAATAACAGTAATTTAGATACTGATAATGAATGTGAAAGTACATTAGAATCTGGAGAAAATAGTTTGTCGGAGCAACTGACGAGTAATGCACAAGCAAGAGCTTTGAAATTGGAATTAGAAAATAAGAGATTATTGTCAACTATTGATAGCTTAAGAGAACAATCATTATTGGAAAGTGGGGAAAAATTATTAGAATTAGAAAAAGAGAAGAAAAAGTTAAGTCTTAAATGTGAACAATTGCAAGAAAATTGTAATCGCCTAATGCAACAGAATTCTGAATTAGAAGAAGTATTCAGAAATGCTTTAGAAGAAAATCGGAAACTGCAAGATACTTTGGATAGTCAAAAATCATACATGGATAGACAAGTCATAGATAGAGAATCGGAAACGGTGAAGTTACAAGATTTTGAGAAACATTTAGAATCCTTAACCAAAGATAAACAACGGATTCAGATGCTTTGTGATTCTATACAGAGAAGAGCTGATGACTTAGAAAAAACATTAGATTCCAGAACAAAAGAATTGAATATTATTAAACCAGAAGCAGATAAGGTTACAGGACTCATTATACAAACAGAAGAATTAAAAACAAAGTTAACATATAGTGATAAAGAGACACACAACCTCCAGAGAGAAGTCAATAAATTACGAGAAGCCGTTGAAGAGAAAGATGTTACTATAGACAAACTAACTACTGAGATAGAGTTAAAAAAGAAGGAAATGGAAAGATTAAACAAAGAACTAGAAATAAATCAAAATACTTTCAGCAAGCTACAAGACCTAGAACAAAAAGCACATGAAATAAAATCAACAAAAAAAATGGATTCAGAAACTATACAAACATTACAAAAGAATTTAATAAAAGAAAAAGTAAACTTTGACAAACTTAGAAATTGCTTAGAAAAATTAGGTGTACACACAACAGAAATCCTTAATAAAGAAATTAATGTGGAAGATTTATTAGAAAAAATTATAAACAATACAGACAATGAATGTTTAATAGCTGAACTAACAGGAAAATCAAAATCAAATACAGCATGTACTTGTAAATACAAAGATAAATTTGAATTAATTGACGAGACTACCTCAATTAATCCCCAAATAGAACAATTAACTACCGATGTTTGCGCATTACAAGCATCTTTAGAACAATGTAATGCTGAAAATGCTAAATTACAAGTCAATATAGCAACATTAAATTCACAGAATGGTTCATTAATTTCTCAACAAATGACACTACAACTAGCCAATAGCCAGTTAGCAGCAGAAAAGGAAGAAATAATGAAACAATTAGATATATTAAAAGACAAACAAGATAATTTGTTGAGAGACCAAGTAGCTTTACAGACATTGCATGAACAATTAAATACAGAATATGAAGTATTGCTTAGTGAAAGAGAACCTATTAAGTCAACTGTAAGAGACCTTAAATTGGAAAATAGAGAACTTAAAGAAAAACTGGAAGGGTATGAAAAGAGATTAGCTGATTTTGATTTAGAAAGAGAAAACTTAAAAGTAGAATCACGGAATCTAATTAATCTAAGAGCAGAACATTCCAAATTGAAAGACGATTTCAGAAATCTATTTACGGCAAGTGATAGGCTTAAGAATGAATATAGAAACATGCAAGAAGAATATCGTAATCTCAGAAGTGAAGTCACTCAGTTAAAATTAAAAAACACCGAATTATCTGGTGAAATTAACACAAAAATAGAGATAATCACGAGTCTTGAATTGGAAATAAATAAAACGAACCAGCACTGTGAAATGCTTGTCCACATGAATAAAAGTTTAGATGCAGATAGAAGATCATTGATGGACCATGTTTCACAGTTGTTGACACAGTACCATGAATTATTAGCACATTCATTAAAAGACAAACAACACTATCATGAAGAAGAAAAGATGTTTGCAGATAGAGTCAATGCCTTATGTCGCCAAAAAGAAAAACTAGAAGAAAAAATTATGGAACATTATAAAAAATTGGACAACTGTACGACAAAAAGACGCGGTTTTGGTTCATCGTTTGTTAAAAAAGTTCGTAAAGCTGGTACCGATTTAATTAATAAAACATCCAGAAATAATAAAAGAATGGAAGATTGCAGCCGCTCTAAATCGCAAATTACACTTGCGGGTTCAGAATCTGGTGAATCTGACCCTGGTAGTCAGGATATGGAAAAAGTTTCCAAAATGTCAGATCAAGATCAAGGCTCATCTAACCATAGTGTAGAATCGCCAAGATACAGTTCGGAATCTAGCTTTAGTAGGAGATACGAGGATAAATTGTTAAAAAAATCTGAGAATACTGATATAACCGGATCTTTTCCTAGTTTAGAATCATCAAGACTAACCAATGAAAATAACTTTATTCGACGACAGTCTGTGACTTCTATGCATAGTGGAGGCGGAGATGATGCTCTTATTAGAGCATCATTAAGGAGGCGACCACATAAGTCGGTGTCTTCTTCGCATCGAAATAGTTACCAGGGCTTGGAGGGCGATGCTGGCATGTCTTCTTCAGGTAAAATATTTATTTAATGTGTACATGCGTATTGAGTACATTTTGTAGCATTTTCGTCTGATCTGAACATGAAGCAGCTAGAAACCGCATCACATGAAGTTGTAGGTTTTTATTGCAATATTTATTTGATTAATTCAAAAACTGTTGATGCAATATGACATAAACTTTATCGTCATGTATAAAAAGGTTTGCGTAATAACAAAGAAATTGTATTATGCGTTATGTTAAAACTTTATTTTGCGTTATAGCTGCTGCACCGTCACCCGTGTTTGGAACAGCTGGCAGTCGGCGTACAGTTTACGTTGCAGACGATAACCCAGACGTGACGCTTAACACAAAGCCCCAAAGCACACCTTTGAAAGACAACCCAACATATTTAGTATATAACAGGATATCGACAGTTATTGGTGATGGTGCCTGTCAAAGTATGAATGAAAGATCAACTTCTGATCTGCATAGATCTACATCGGAATTGCAGCGCCCGTCAGCTGATGAAAATTTACAAGAAAGGGAAGAGCTTAGACATGACGAAAGAACTGCAAGTCGCAATGAGAAACCAGACAATTCAAAGGAGTCTGCGATATGGTATGAATATGGTTGTGTATAAGTCATGTACTTGAAACATTCAATTGACATATCTAATATTTTTTTAATAATATGTGATCGATTTTGGTAATTATAGACTCATTAGTTAAGGTCCAGCATTATAAACATCGCCACAAAAGATTGTTACTTTTACATGTTTGTAAATGATTATTTCGGTAATGTACTTTCCTGTCGTGTCATCCATAACATCCACTACAAGCGTAGGCCTGCTCCTAGAAGGGGGGATTAGGGTCATCTCATACCACGCTGGCCCAGTGCACTTTGGTAGGGAGACTACTACTTGTAGGTGAGGTTGGTCTAGATCTATTATGTATTGGAATTCCTTACATCCTACTTTCTTGTCCAATATATATTCTTTATAAATAAAATTAGATTATTAAGGCAGTTAACTTAGTTATTAGATAATTATTTAGTCAATAGTATCACTATATACAAATAGCAATAACTGCAGTGTTAATTCAAGCTGGAGAAATATTACTCAAAACCCCAATAATATAACATATTTACCAAGCATATGTTGCTTAGAAATTAGATTTATCAATAACCGCATGAGAAAGTAACAATGCTTTACTGGAACACAAAAGTAATCTCCATTTTATACACATAACATAGACAATTAAATATATTGACTTTTTCATTCGTCACTCACATCCTTAGAATTGTGATTAATAAATTGTAAGTAAATAATAAATATTACTATAATGACAGTATTATAATATAGCATTTATTTTATTAGAAAAGCTTCACAATTTAAATTTATTAACATTGGGCTATTTATACATATGCGCTATTTTTTATTTATGGATAAACCATTTTAAATAAATTAATTGGTAATCAAGTTAATTATTAATTTTAGCTATGTGGCTACCAAGTTATTAATAAATAATTGACGAAATACATATATTCATGTTGAGATAATTTTGTATGATAAAAATTAATATGAAGTTTTTGCATTAAGAGTGTAAATAAAACCAAATTTTGAGGCTACAAGACACTGTGAATAATACATTCTGAAAGTTAGCATTACTTAGCAGTTTTTTGATGCTATTTTACTGTAAGTTTACATTTTTCTTAGCCAAATAGGCAGCTTGTGTACATACAGGGTTATTTTTGATAAAATCACGTAGGTATATGTAGTTCATTAAAATATTATAATATATTATTATAGTTTTCTGACTGAGGCTGACATCGAAAATAACCACAGCATTTTACTAGTCATTGTTATCCTATTTGCGCTTGCGTTAAGTTACGCCTGCAGACCTGAGGCGCGTGCAGAGCCTTTGCACGAAGTACATTTTTTCGCTCTAACCCCGTTCAGTGCCTTCGAGTGTTATGCACGGGTGAAACAACTTTAAGCCTCGTATTCCTGGTAAACATTTGCTTAGCAACAAAGTTGAATCAACGTTTTCAGAGTTGTTGTCAACATGTTGCTGGCAGCACTGTGTGTTGCATAGTTGAGAACGGCATGTTGACAAGTTCTTGCCCGACGAGCGACAACATCTGTTTATCAACAATTGCTGACGTGTGTGGACGTGTTTGCAACCGTTTATAAACATGGCAGTAGTGTGGAAAAATTATAACATAAAAAGTTATTTCTTCCTCGTGCAACATTTTAACGCAGACTGGCGTGTGGACAACCTATATTGTTTTAAAAAAGATTCCAGCAACATTCTCGCCGCTCATCAACAAAGTTGATCAACTGTTGCTAAACAATTAATGTTTGCCATGAATACATTTCCGAGCCGTGCCCGGGACGTGGACGGGACGTGTTCCGTCAGTGGCTTGAAAAAATATCATTGCAAAATGAATGACGAGTTATTAATAAAAGCGATATGCATCTCTGCAGTTTTAAACAAAGTCATAATGCACATTGGTTTCCGTAAATAGTGCTTAAAAGGTACAGATTGAAGTTGGTGGCCCTGACGTGGCACGGATCTCCGGTCTTGTCACGGACACGGCCCGGTCACGTCCCGGGCGCGGCCCGGATGTGTGTGGATAGACTAAGAGTGTCAGATCGAGTTACAACCGAACAACCATCGAATTTGATGGTTGTAAAACCCTCTGACGTTTATTACTGAAATATACTCTTATATGATTGGATGATATTGGGGCTTTTATCTATTGCGTCATCTGCTAGAAAGAGAGAGAAATGAAAAATTCATATATGAGTGGGCTAAAAGCAACGCGTTCAACACCTCAGAGTGACTTAAAAAACAACTGAACAAATTAATTTCAAGGCTATGAACGCGCTCCGAAGAAGGGGACTCCTGCACTGTACCCCGGCCGGTGCCAGCGTACAGTGCAGGAGTCCCCTTCTCTGGCCAACATTGCTCCAACATTAAAGTTTTGTTTTAGATTATAATTAAATCACAACAAAGATTTACACTTTTTTCATGAAATAGTTGAATTAATGATATTGTTGGCACAGATGAAAAATGTGCACTGTCTCAATTATAGCCCTGTATTTACGAATTAATGTTGTAAACATTTGTTAGAAAACTTGCTAAGTCATAATTATCTAAACTAAGCCTTTGTTAATGAAAACAAACATAAATATCACATTATTTACGTTTAAGCAGAAATATTTGCGAGTATAATGTAAATGATTGAATCAGTGTGTACTGACCCTTGCCAGTGAATCTGTGAATTGTCGCTTTACCGAACTTATTATTTTTAAGTGTGAATGAATTTTATAGTATAATTTTATAATTAATTTTATGTGTACAAATTATTTGTATTAAGAATTTATATGGTAAGTGCTTTAGTTTACATACTTAAAGGCCAGGCCAGTTCATAATCTGACGAAAATTTGATATTCGTATTTCCAGTGTGAAGAAATTATGTTAAATTCTATTACACAAAAACTACCATAGACTGCAAAAGAAACAACGAAATACAACTGTCTTGTTTCTGTGGCTCAAAAACTAAAAAATCCAAATTATCATCATCAAAATAAACTTCCATGTTGATGTTATCCTAATTTTCAACGACATTTTTTGTAACAAGCAAGGGGCCGTTCTGAACCTGAGGGCTGCGTTCGTAAATGTCGCCCGACGCTCGATGACCTACTGGCCGTTCGAAAACCCCCGATGTGAACGCACGACGATCATTTGTATAGCCGTTTGTAAACCTCGCCCGACGACGCCCCGGGCTGCGTTCGAAAACATCACCCGGAGTAAGTCGGTGGTGGGGAGAGAGTAGCCGGTTGGGGTGGTCGGAGTGTGGGTTGTTTTCGAACGCCACGGATGTTGTCTACTTTGTTTACATAACCAAATATACAAAATAAGAAACTATATAATTTGTCGGCGCATCCGTTCGCTATAATGCATGGATTACATTCCTCTGTTTCATCTACGAAAATGCTAAAACCAACAGAACTCAATTAAATCGCGGCCTAACCTGACTTCAGCAGAAATGAAGGCCAATTTTACAATCATGTCACTTACGATACCTATATAGTCTGGCATCTAAAATTAACTTATTGTCGACGTTACGAAGAGCATCTTTGCTCTCTGAGATGCACAAATTGTATGTGAATATGAAATCTTTGTAATCACAATCACACACAACTTTAAAATCCACACAATTTCCCGCCAAATCCAATCGAGTGAAATTACACCTTGCTATATTATGCGGGTGAGATTCTACTCGATCGAGTGCACTCCGTAGCGTTTTTGGACACGCCACTCCAACACTCCCGAGTGCACCCGAAATGTTTTTGGACAGACTTCGGGTGACGGAGTGCACTCGGAAGATGTTTTCGAACGCAGCCCCGTGAATAAGGTGGGTGGAAATCGCTCTGACGTTTGACAGATGACATGTCCGTCAATTCGGCTATTTCCTCCTTTTGTAATAATTTGTAAACAAATTTATTTTGTATTATCGTAGATATTAGTCACTCGACTGTGTTTTGTAATTTCATAAATATGAAGACAATAGAAATAGTTACAGAAAATGAATACATTATTATGGATGTAAATGGCATTGTTTATTAATGAGATGGATATTTGCTTAATAATTTCTATGAGCAAATGCGAATAGATCAAAACAAGTTATAAAACTGATTCAAAATTTATCAATTTTAGGTTATTTTAACATCAAAATGACATTTGACAGCCACAGCTTACGATGTCGTTTTAAAACGTTCAACGAAGAACGTCGTTCTCTCTAGGGCGATCGCCCGACGTCGAGCGATGGTTTACGAACGCAGCCCTGGGCACATTAGGTAATAGTTACTACGTAACTCAGGGTGAGTGTGAAAAACACTCAGTTAGATAACTCTGACCCTCTGAACTTGGCCCTGTTCTAATACCAAAAATCAGTCAAAGTGTACCATACAAGAATGATACCGTTTGTGAACATGGTGAAGCGACAGCTAAAGCTTTGCAATAGTCAACCACATAGCAATGTAATAAGCAACTCCCGTGAAAGTGTAGATTTCTTGAACTGGCCTAACCTTAACATAAATTGTTTATACTTTTACAATTGCAATTATTTTTAAGATTTGTTTAGTTCAGTACAAAATAAACATATGGACTTATTTTTAGAAAACAACAAATCTCAAGCATACCCTTTCTTATAGTAGCTAATATCTGTGTGCCTTGAGGAAAAATATTTTGCGGCCATTATCTAGCTTGATATCTCTTAACATAAATCAATCGTGTTAAAAAATACTCCAAAGGAGTAAGTATTGAAAATAAGATAAAAATTGCAGCACAAAAATTTATCTTTTTATACAAAACATAAAATCTCGAGAGAAATAAATTGGAATATTAACATTTTTGTACTAGAAAAAAACCTACTTAGTTACTTGAAAGAAGTAATAACCTTTAAATATATAGGTTCTTTTTTAATTTTATAAGTGAGGCATGTATTTTTACAAATACTGTTAACTATTCTCTGAAATTGATATTATTGACAATGAATTTATGTGACGTAAATGTTTACTCAACATCTAATATAGCATTATTTAAAAAAACTATTATAATTGGTCTTACTTGAAAATGGTGCTTCGAGTTATTGTAACATTAATTAATAATAAGAAATAATAACGAAAATAGCTACGTGCAGAAGTTTGGCAAATGACAGGTGACCTTTTGCTATATACATAGGCTATAACAGCGGTGTCCTTGTTTATAGTGCTACACAAAGAGTGTAGTTTTTTCACCTACCGGGTGGTATATAGGTAGTATATAGCTGTGACAATTGTTGCCAAGAATGAAAATGTTAGTTTCAAATTCCGTTGTCTACTCTTTTATGTAGCGCTGCACACTGATTTTAACATTTTGCAACGCGATCGTAGAAAAAGTTTAAAATCAAAAAACAAGAAAAAAAAACCCTATATCCTCTACAAATGGTGAGATTGGCACTGTTAGATCACAGTCATATTACTATGACACATACATACTATGGAGATATTTTTATCTATATAAATAAAAATGGACCTTCGAAATGTATGTACGTACGTTAACTTTCGAACGACTGCACCAAATTGGATGATTCTTAGTTTTATATATTCGTTATTGTTAGGACAAGGTTTGTATAAAAGAAGATATTTAGGTAGGTAGGTATGCGGTAGGTTTTTGGTATACCCGTGCGGGATCGGGGCGGGCAGCTAGTTACTAATAAAAATATATCGTTCCTAGAAACAAATACCAGAAAACGTGTGGTTTACCCAAATTCAGCCACAAAAAAAACTGGAAAATAGATTGGGTAATACTGATTTGTTACTGTTTCCCGCTAATACTGATTTGTTAGTGGTTCGAGCTCAGTCTGAGGAGAAACTTAAGAGAAATTTCAATTTTATTTGTAAAAGTTATTTTATTGTGTAGTAGTAGTAGTAATACTAGGCACCTTAGTTGAAAAAAACTAAAAAATCCTGATTTAACACCACCAGAGATTATTAGGGCAGATGAAATGCGAAGAAATTGTCATACCTACAGATCTCTTGCTGCCAGACTTCAGCAATCAATTACCACGATTCATCCTAGTATTCAACGGTACCGGTTTACTGATTCTCTTGTGAGGAGTGGTCAAAGCAGAAAATGGTGCACTTCGAGGAGGGATAACCGTTTTCTACAATTTCGAGCTCGCAGGTACACGCATGTAACGGCTAGGGCTGTGCTGGCCCGAAGAGCTTGCAATCGTGCGAGGAGTGCGAATGAGCGAGGTTCGTATGTACCAGCCAAAGCTCCACAAAACTTAGAGACATCATCGTGTACATCGGTAAAACTTTGCACGCGAACATCGTCTGGGATAAACCAATGGGGGCGGGAACTTTTCTTTTCACTCATAAATGTAGTGAAGCCAGATTGATGGAAGGTAGAGAATTAGGAGACGCAAAGGAGAACGATACATTCAGACTATGTTTGAAAATACGGTGGCATATGGAGGCGGCTCGGTTATGATGTGGTAAGGGATAACTTTCGGAGCTCGTACTGAGTTAGTGATGGTCGATGGAGGGAATATGACTGCTGATAGGTACATCAGGGATATTTAAGAACACGTTGTACCATTTGCCCCCTATAACGATGACTTCTATTTATTCTGATGCAGGATAATGCTCGGGCTCATAGTGATTGCTCAGTCCAATCATATCTAAACCATGTGGGTATAACAGTAATGCAGTGGCCAGCAAAATCCCCGGATATGAATGCTATAGCACATGTTTGGGACTAGTTAAAGAGAAGCGTTAAATCTAGAATGGTTGTTGGGGGGTGGCTTACAACCTGAGAGAACTGCAAAACTCATTACTTGAAGTGAAGTGTGGCAGAGCTTGCATAATTCGCAGCATGCCGCATCGCATGGGGGAAACACACTTCAATAGTCTTTCATTTATTTAATGTTAAAATCCCAGTAATCCTTAATTTACAACATTGTGTTCCCACAAAATAGAGATTTATGTTATTTTTAATAAAATTTAATTCAAAACTTCTTAAAGTCGATGTTAAAAGATGTTTATTAGTTTGTTTGTTATGTCATGTCTGATTATTATTTGTTTTAATATACACGTTTTTATTTCTATACTCTGCCATTTTTAATGTTCCGCTAATTGTCCCGGTGTGTATATTTTCCAGTTTTTTTTGGACCTCAGCTGCGGTCAGCCACACCTAGAAAACATGTCGTTTGTCTGATTTGACGATTTTTTGTTCTTATTCAAGTAAACAAGTAGCATAAAGTAAATAGAAACAGGAGGGCCGGCTCTCGCTAACCTTGAAATCGACGAGTACGTCGACCAACGCTTCAAAGCAGCGAGAGGGTTGTCTATCACTTGGTATAAGTAGATAAAATATGCTGTCAAAGTGAAGTAGAAGAATCTGAGCCCACTCTCTCAAAAGCACTGATAATTTTTAGTAACACAATCAATGAGCTGGTGGTACGCAGTAAGAACTATTTTCGTAGTAGGTATAAAGCTGGACGCATAGGTTTATGTCCGCGCCATTTTTGGAATTCGTTGTATAAAATTATGTGAAACCTCGCACATTTGGTAGCACCGTACGCGCCGAATTCAAAAAATGCGGTAGCTGTCCGAGTATTGCAAAACGCATGTTGATGACGTCACATAATGCGGCGCGTCATAATGTACGTTCAGCTTTGGTGTTATCTACCACTGTATACTAACGGCAAATAAATATAGGTAGTGAACATGTTCTATAAAAAAACTTGATAAATTGAAATATTCGCATTTTATAGTAAAAAACTCATTGATACATAGGTATTACGTAATCATTTATTTAAATATACAGTTAACACGCATTTTAGTGTTGATGATTTCTCAATCATACTATCATGGGATATTATAATCACAAAGGAAATAGATCTTATTTCCTTTGTGCAATTACCTACTTTGTTAGAATAATAGTTACCAATTAATTTAAAAAAAGCAAATAAGAAAGATTTCGCTATTTAATATTAGAAATGCAACATAAATTCTTACCTTACTTAACTTCTCGGTAACCTAAAAAAAACTAAGAATTTTTTGATTTGTATTTAGACATGCATATTGCATAAGAACAATACTTAATGCCTTGTCATTTCATTTTACACGAAATACCTAAATAATAATGATACTTTCGAAACACGATAGAGCGATAGCAGCGAGTCACATAAAATAAATAGGTACAGTGTATCACCAAAGAGCACGCAATCACTAACAACCTTGAATTACAAAGTTTTGTGCTTGAGGGCTTGAATCGTTTACTCCCAACCTCCCCGAGATCGCTGTCTGTACCTACGCGTGTGTCTATGATTGCGTGGGCCGATTTCCGTCCGATGTAGGTAGCCAGCTCTGTGTCTATTTACTTTGTGCTAGTAGCCTAAAAGAGACTCGTGTCATACAATCAAATATTTAATTTTATCCGGTGAAAAAATTAGATTGGCGACAACTAAATAGCGAAGGTGCGTATACTTGTGATACGCGCAGATGTCACTTCCATTTTTGTCGTTAGATCGGGTGCAGACTACTATATTTTTCGCGCATATTGGACCGCGGTATTATTTGCTACTGATTGCTACACTCGATATACTGTTGCATTCAATTTTGATTGTAAACAGTAAATGATGTACAAGTGTTACTGACAGCGCTGTCGCGTATAACGTTGTGGCTCCAGTTTTTAATCTCCACCGATAATCGAAGTTTCGTTGTTGTAGTTTGCTATAGGTCGCTGTTCAAGTTCCCACGCACAAAATAAAAACATTATACAGTCACGACGTGGCAAGTACAAAACTTCGATTTATTGATCAAAATCTCACATTTATTCGCCTGTCATGATGCGCAACCCTTCTATGCGTGGCTCGTAGAATTGTAATTAATAGCCTCTCACCGAATTTATATAAAGCACATGACCTTGATACAGGACAATTTTAATAAATAAATTAATGAGTATCTTGCTCGAGTTTTATTTACACAAATATCTGTTCACTCTCACCGATTCGCCGCCGTTTAAGGTTTATACTAACAATGGTATCGATTCTGGCATGATTCTCTAAACCTAAAACTAAATTTGACAACAGTCTCTCCTTGTCATTTTGTATAGAGTATGACAAGGATAGACTGTTGTCAAATTTAGTTTTAGGTTTAGAGAATCATGCCAGAATCGACACCACTAGATTCAATTTTGTCTTATTAGAGAGACACACTAACAAAAAGATTTAAACATACAGGGAGACTGTACCAGGGTCGTCAGCATGGGTACCTCCGTCTTAGCTTTTTCTGCCACAAAGCAGCAGTGCTTGCATTGCTATGTTCCTGTTTGAAGGGTAAGAAAGATATGGCTGTGAAATTACTGGGTACCGTGACTTTTTTTTTTAAGTTTTTAAAAATGTCGCCCCACACAAGGATTTTCTCCTGTGTCGTGGGTGCAGTTACAAACATAGAATATCACATGCACATACGCCCAGACCGGAACAAATTTCTGTAGGCCATACGAAATATCTGTCCCGAGCGGGAATCGAACCCGCAACCCGTTGCGCAGTAGGCGATCACTCGACCTCTGCCACAGAATAGATAATAATACTACGTACAGAACGGCCACTCACCTCCTCGCACTCATTTCAAATACCTCACCCCACCCGGCACTTCGTTGTAGACATCACTGACACATAAACAAGGGCGCGCCCGATCGCTCGGGCATGGCGACACTTCACGTTCATCGAGTAGACGCGAGCGCCGGCCGATAACAGAGATAGCGCTATGCGGGTAAAAGAGAAGGCAGTTGCTGCACTTCTCGCGTCATTTCGATTGATAACCGCGCCCTACTAGATTCCACGCACACATTTGCGCGTGTACAAACGTCATTTGCTTTAGTAGTAGTAATAGGTAATTGATTTGCGAACGTTGTATGGAGTGTCCGGGGTGTGCCTCTGCGCTAACCGTGTCGTCGACTTTACATCTGATGTCACAAGTTGGCATCGTACACTGTGGCTCTTGTGGGGGTTACAGCTTTGCTGCGAATCTCACAGAAGCCGCATGTATTATAGGTGTGTATTACCACTTACCATCAGGTGGGCAGTTTGCTTGTTAGCCAACTTATCACGATAAAAAAAGATACAATACCTAACTATTGGTTTAACCAGTGTGGGAGACGGCCCAAACCACCCTCCAATTAAATTTAATATATTGAACATTAACCAAAGGCCCCAAGTGCCCCGCGGTCAAGGAGGCCGTGATAGCAGTCACGGACATCGACTCAGTAGAGGGACCTTGGGTGCGAAGAATCCCCGGATGGCGAAGACCTCAAGTCAAACGACAAACTATAATGCGCGCATACTGCGAACTGAAAAGCTGCTGGACAGAAGGAATTGAGTAGGATTCGATGGAGTATCGTGGACTATCCGAAGTTCAGAGGATGACAACACGATGGCCCATAAATCTGGCAACCTGCTCTATTTCCGGTGGGGTGAAGATCTGTCCCAAGGTCGGTTTTGTCGTCCACAAGTCTCGTGAGTAACTAGTATAGACCGGAGGTGTGTCGAATAGGGTGGCGTACCTTATACTCGGAAGCACCAAACAGTATTCGCTAAAGGTCATACAGGTATATCTACGCCCCGACCTCGATACACCCTGTGGAAGTGGAAGCTATGTATGAGGATATTTCTAGGACAATACATGCTTCTAGAACTAAAGTAAGGCTATAGGCACGCGTGGCAATAATGAGTTGAAAGTGGAGCAGTTTGGAGCTGGAATCCGGTATAACCGTGGTGAAATGCCAGCCGATTACATGGAGACAGGGGCAGGGACTACAATGATGAACTCTATCCAATAAACGGCTGCGTCAAAAGTGACCCTGGCAAAGTCCGGGTAGTGTAACAAAAATGGAATTGACTTCATGTTGACTTAAACTCGGACATTCAACATCGTCTCAGTGATCAATTCGTTCAATATGGGAAGCTATCACCGAATGGTAATAAGGGGCACATTGAATTGAATCTCCTACTAATATTATAAGTGTGTCTGACCCCAGCCGGGCCACAAAAAAAAAGTGTGAAAAATAGATTGTTTGAGTAGGTCGCTATAATGTCTAGAGTTTGTCAGAGTTTGTCGACAAGTTTCAGAGTTTGTCGCCTGCGTGTTTCAGAGATCTGTGTGGCCCGGCTGGGGATACGTTACCCCAGCCGGGCCACACAGATCTCGAAAACGAAACGACCTAGTGAAAATCTGTTTGCTGATATAGATAGGCGGCAGTTAGTCGAAGTTTGTCGGACAAGTTTGAGTTTTCATCGGGCTCGCGTTTAAGGGGGCTGTGTGGCCCGGCTGGGGTACCGTTACCCCAGCCGGGCCACACAGAT
This sequence comes from Schoenobius gigantellus, assembly GCA_963935595.1. Taxonomy (NCBI): domain Eukaryota; kingdom Metazoa; phylum Arthropoda; class Insecta; order Lepidoptera; family Crambidae; genus Schoenobius; species Schoenobius gigantellus. The sequence continues at coordinate 20,177,150 of OZ012553.1, read as the reverse complement.
CTCCAAAACCAAACGACATAGCGAAAATCTGTTTGCTGATATAGATAGGCGGCAGTTTGTCAGAGTTTGTCGGACAAGTTTCATAGTTTGTCGATCCACCATTTCAGAGCTCACCTGCAGCAAAGTTGCTGCAACTGAGCTAGCTGGATCTCGAAAACAAAGCGACGTAGAGAAAAACTGTTTGCTGGAATAGTGAAGCGGTAGTTTGTCGGAGTTTGTCGAACAAATTCCACAGTTTGAGACATGCGCATTTCCGAGATATGTGTGGAGAAACGTTACCCCAGCCGGGCCACCTGGATCTCGAAAACGAAACGACCTAGCAAAAGTCGGCTTACAGACAAAGATAGGTGGTAGTTTGTCGATACATTCTTCAAAGATTCAGAGTTTGTCGACGCCTCAATCCAAAGAACGAAAGAATTCTTTATTTTGGTAAAAAGTCTAGGAGCCTGGAGTCCCAAATGTGTGAGGTTTCGTTATTTTTTATGTTTTATGTACTTACAATAAAAAGTTAATTTAAAATAGTTAATTGAATTCGGTGATGAAACAGTAACCGTTAATATTTAAATTTATGTAAATCCTCGATGAGTGATTTTTTTAAATGTATTATTTAAGCAACATTTGGCATCTGGTCTCCTTGTCTATCTATATGAAGTAATGTACAGTCGCGTACAACTTTCTTTAAAAAAACGATTATAATAAGTGCATGCAAAGTAAGTTGTATGAGGTTTTGTTTGTTAGATGTATATGCTGAAAAGAATAATTTTTATATAAAGCATCCATAAAGTTTATTACGAATTCATTGTTTCATGTTAAAAGTTGTTGTCCTTTCCACCCACTCCGTACATCAACGCAAGTAAACATTAAAATAAAACTAGTAGAAAAAATTGGTTTGTTTTGATAACATACTTTAAATATATGGTGCAACGAAAACAAAAACCTATGTGTTCCTATAGATTTTACATTACTTGAGATGGACTTTTGTGAATTAAAAAAGTGAGATGAATTAATTGAATTGACTTCAATCAAAATATCTGTGGTAAAAGTATAAAAACTTAGGAAAATAAAAAACCTCACCATGTTGCGGAAAACAATTTGATTACCTATGGGCAACCATCTTAGGGATGGAATTGTTTTTGGCAACATATTAAATTCATTATTATTTACTTTAATATAATTCTTATTAGAAAGTAGGTTGGATCTATTCCAATCCATTAATAATGATAGTCACACCAACACATCAAAATATTACTATAAAAGTTACTGCATTTCATTCGCGTACTCGTGCAAATACTATACTAATAGTTTTTATTTAATCAAAATCGAGCCAGGCTTTCCAAAGCGTTGTAAAGTTTCACCGTGGGGGGCATGAAAGGACAACAACTTTGAACATGAAAGCAATGAATTCGTAATAAACTTTATGGATGTTTTATACAAAAATTATTCTTTTCAGCATATACACGGTATTTCATAATAACCAATAAATAATCAATGCGTTATCTAAAACTAATTATTAAATTGTGTTTACCCGTAATTTCATTCAACCCAAAATTTTCATGTAAATCATAGACATGATGATGATACTATGATATTCATGAAAATTTTGGGTTGAATAACATTACGTGGAAGACATGTTATTCAATAAAAATATAAAAACGTAAGTATTTGTAGTCAATTAACTATATTGGAGTATTTATCCTATAGGCACAACATCTACAATATTTATAAATAACGCGTAAATTGAAACTAAAGAGATCCATTGCAGTTTGTTTCAGTCTTGATTTCCCACTGGAACGTCGGATAGGATTGAACGGGGACTTTAAATGGTGTTCCTGACACTACAGCTTTTTGACCAGGTTCAACTTTTGCCGGCAGGTATGACACAATGCACTGCAATATAAAACAATGTAGTATCACTACTTCCGCTGTTAATAGATGTCTATAATACAATATTTTTGTGCAGGTAAATCGTAGCTAATATTGATTTTCACTAATAATTATAATAAAATATATCAATCAGACACATGATCGTCATTGGGTCACACGCATCTCATCAAAGACGCAATAACTAGGTGTCGCATTTGATCAGAATTCGAATCTCGTCAAGTACGCAAGTGATTAAAACCGTTATTAGGGTATTTGTGTTCAACAATCTGGGTGTTCTTTTTAAATATTTGATGAGTGTCTGCGTATCATCTGAAAAGTTGAGTTTCTGACCATTGATGTAATATACGTCGTAACCACGTTGTAACCTAGACAAGCTGTTGCGCAGAATGTATTGTTTTGTTTTACTGGTAAGTCTACTGGAAAAAAGTTCTCAGTAGTCTTCCTAGTAAGTCTACTGGGGAAAATTCCCAGTAGTACTACTGGTAAGACTACTGGGAACAGTCCAAAAATTTATTTCACGCACGACGCGAGACAGCGCTGGGTGAGGGGTGAACATGTAGCATACTCGGTAGTTCGTATGAGAGTGAAAGAGACGGCAAAAGTAAGGCCATAAGGTGGCGATCGAGCGTAGATCGCAGTACGGAAACCATTTTCATTTTGGTTTAATCAAGATAACCATTTTCATTTGTTTTAATCAAGATATACACCGTGGCCCAAAATAACGTTGACAAAATTAAACATGGAATGCATTGCGTTCTCTTTTGTATAAATTTCTTGTTTTTATATTTGTTGGCGCCATTTTAATAGGATTTATGTTAGCTAAAAATTATTAAAATATATTTATCACGCCACGTCAAGAGCAGCATGGAGCCATAATTTTATTGTATGAGCGTGGAAAACGGCAGAGTGAGATAGTAAACATTCTGGGTGTTAGTCGTCAGCTAGTTTCTTCGACAGTTAAAATACTATGTTGAGCTCGGCAAAATCTGAACTTCCCTGAGAGAAGACGTAAACAGACTGTTCGAACTTCTAAAAATAAACATATTATTAAACAAATATTAGCCCGAAATTAACAAACCAAGGTGAGAAAAATGTCGCGAGACTTGGGGATAAGTCGCTCTACCGTGCAGTGTTTAGTGAAATATGTTCTCCAATAATGCTACCCCACAAACTTAGAAGAGCGCAATTGCTTACAGAGAAAGACAAAAAAGTTCGCCTTGAAAGATGTCGTTTGTTCAAAGAACGCTCCGCTGGTTCGAATTGGAAAAATATCGTATTATTCGACGAAAATTTGTTTTTGATAGAACAAGCCTATAATCACCAAAATAGCAGAATCTGGTCTTACACTCATCCAGGAGCTACTGCAGTTATTTCACGTCGCCAAAAAGCGAAAACATTAATGGTTTAGGGTGCAATTTGCACCACTGGCAAAATTCCCCTCGTTTTTGTTGAAAATGGTATCAAAACTAAGAATCTTACCGACCAGACTTCATTGAATCTGTGGTGCTTCCTTAGACTCAACAGCATCTTTGTAACTACCCATGGATATTCCAACAAGACTGCTCCAGCTCACAGGGTCATAAGTGTTCAACAGTGATGCAAAAGCAATTTCCCTCATTTCATAAGCTTAAAAAGAATGGCCACTCTACTCGCCTGATTTAAATCCAATGGATTACAGTTTATGGCTATTTTAGAGGCAAGGACCTGTACTACGCCTGATAGAACTGTTGATGACCTGAAGACTAGTCTTACACGCGAGTGGGACAAAATATATGTTAAGGAGGTACGGAAAATTGTAAAAACTTTACCAAACGTTTGACTGTCTGTATTCGCGCAAAATGAGGTTAGATTTTGAAGAAAACTAGGGATTCTTGTAAGAAATAAGTTGTGTTTCTGTAATATATAATTTAATTTAAGTTTAAAGTTACTAAAATTATTTAAAAAATTACTTGTCAACGTTATTTTGGGCCACCCTGTCTATATAGGTAATTACTTAGTAATACACACCTCAAATACAAAATCAATATTCACACGTACCAACAACAGTGTTTTCAATTATCACACAAAAGTTTTAAGACATATTTTAAGCAAAATTTGCGACACAATTTTCACGGCACATCAGCTACGTCTCAAGATCGCCCGCGATCGACTAAGCGTGGCGGCGGCGGCGTGGTGCCAATTGGCACCAAAGTAGTGAGCAAGTGTCTTTGTACCGAAGAGCGTGTCTAGGTTACATATACGTCATACGGTCGATGGCACTCTACGGAGCCCCGATATGGGCGGAGTGCCTCTCCCCCCGAACGGTGGCCCTCTTGCGACGTCCGCAGAGGGTCATAGCAACCCGGGCCGTGCGAGCTTATCGCACGGTCAGCCATGGCGCGGCCTGCGTTCTAGCGGGTCAAACGCCGTGGGATGTCGATGCACGCGTACATGCAGAGGTGTATCGACATCGGGTTGCCGTTAGTGAACGGGGGGGACGATCCGCTCCTGAGGAAGTGGAGCGGATTCGTACCCAGGCGCAGAGGGAGGCTCTGCGTCGATGGGGTGAGGCACTCGCCTCCCCAGCTGCCGGCCACCGGACGATCGACGCGATTCGTCCGGTGTTGGAGGAGCGGGTTGGGCGCCGGCAGGGCAGCCTCACGTTCCGCATGGTGCAGGTACTGACCGGACATGGCTGCTTCGGTCATTACCTGCATCGAGTCGCGCGTCGGGAGGAAACGCCGCGGTGTCACCACTGTGACGCTCCCGACGACACTGCCGAGCACACCCTATTGATGTGCCCGGCCTGGCGACTCCAGCGCAGCGAGCTTAACGCTGCGCTGGGAGGCGGAGACCTCTCGCTGCCGAGCATGGTCGTGGCCATGCTCCGCGGCGAAGCGGAATGGGGGGCTGTCGCCTCCTTCTGCGAGGACATAATCTCGCAGAAGGAGGCCGCGGAGAGGGAGCGGGAGGCAGATCCTCAAGCCGCTCCCATCCGCCGCAGACGGATAGGCAGGCGAAGGCGGGCATTCGCACAAGCGATGCCCATCTAATGACCCTGCCGTAGAGGCCTGCGTGCACGGTTGGCCCCGTGCACGCCGCCGTAAGGCCCTCCGTCTGGGGATTGCCCTGGTGTTCTCGGGCAATCCCCCCTTGGCGATAGCCCGACCGGTGGGTCGGGCTTGCCCGGGCGCGTGGGTAGTGGAGTCGCAGTGTGGACCTTACCTAGCGCGCCCATAAGGGCAGGGAGAACACCGGGGGGTTTTAGTGGGTAGGCTTGGCACTCTGCCGAGAGAGCCCCACACACGCTCGCTGTCTAGCCAACGGCGGGTACGGTGCGGTTACGCATTTCCCCCCGAGAAAAAAAAAAAAAAAAAAAAAGGTTACATATACGTCAATGCTTCTGACACATAACCCGATGAGTTGCATTTTATTATAACCTACTTGAGTTTTTGACGAAATGCGTGTAATTCTCAAAAATATGCACATAGCTCTAAAGTCTTAACGGTCGCCATAAAGAACTTTTGCTCTTCATAGTCATTTTTGCAACATTGAAATCATCATTAAAATACATGCCTTCCAATAATATTTAAGAATAGCAATTTCATTTAAAATAAATAATGGAACTATTTATTACCTTTGGTCTCTGATGTTCTGTTGACATATATCCAATACACATAGTCTTAGTAGTATGTCCCCAAAGTAGTTCACCTTCTCCAATCTGTGGGTCGAATCTTAAAGCTAATGTGCCACCATGTCTTTCAGTGACATCCCATAAAAATGGAGATTCCAAAAAATTTTGTTTTAAACATTTGTCTAGACTTATTGTAGGAGATGGATCCAATAAACTTTCAGCTGTGTTTTTTGCAAGTTGTGTTCTAATCAAATGTTCTCCACAGCCTGATGTGCATGCTGCTACAGAAGGTTTGTCAACATCTCTACTTGTGACTGCCCACACTCCACTGCCAAATGATGCAGCTTGACCAACTCTGCCTTCATGTTTCAAAGATACACCACCTGAACTTGCTCCTGCTGCCACAACTCCATTTGAATCGACACATATAGCTCCCACGGTGTCCAATGGACTAAATTTGATATTATTTTGCAGAGAATATCTTTTCAATTTTCGTTTACTGTGTTTGTAATTTCGAAATGCACGAGCTGAAATCATTTTTCTTTCATCTACAATCTCCAACCCCATTCGTTCTGCCCAAGTGCGTGCTCCACGGCCAGTCAGAATACATGGGGGAACTCTACCCAAAGAAAGATTCTCACATTGTTTTATACATAAATGTTTAGCCAGGCTGATTGGATTCCAAACATTAGAAACAGCACCACAGGCTCCAAAATGCAAGGTCTGTCCATTCATTAAGGATGCATCGCATTCTACTGCACCGTCCCAACTCAGATTAGAGCCATAACCAGCATTAGTAAGTGGACTATTTTCTAGTTCTGAAAAGATACATCATATAAAGAATAAGAGATTTTCTGACATTTAAATTTATAAAATTCAAAATTGTAATGGTGCAATACATGAAACGATCTTAGAGCATTCAGACAGGAGATGGCAAGGCTGGGCGAACCCCTCTGCCAATTTACGTTGACCATATGACCAATTGACCATACACGTTATATTAAACTACCATTAGGTGTCGTTTCGTATCGCAAGTCATCATCACCACAGCTCATATACATCCCCACCGAGGGGTTCGAGCCTACCCTATGTTAGGGTGATTAGGCCTTAGTCAACCACGCTGGCCCAGTGCGGATTGGTCGACTTCACATACATCATTGAATTTCTTCGCAGATGTATGCAGGTTGCCTCACGATGTTTTCCTTCACCGTAGGAGCGTCGGATAAATGTACATATGAAATTCGAAACGAAAAACACATTGGTACATGGCGGGTCTCGAACCCTGACCCCCCGATTGGAAGGCAAGTGCCGAGTCCACAGCGCCACCGACGCTCCTGCAAGTAAGAGCTCGTAAAAAATGGTTAATTGTGCAGTTTCCTCTTGCAAAGGGTTATCCAGTAACTCAAATCTTCAAGACTATGGCGTTTCCTATCACATGTAAATATAAAATATACATAAAGGTGTTTTATTTAAGTACAATTTTGAAGTAATTTTTTCACCGTTACGATAGAAAAATATAATGGTACGTTGGTAGCTCAACACAGTACACAGGCATGATTTGCGGGCGATTGCGTAGATACAAGTTAATATGTCGATGTGTGTGTTTCTTTATAGTGAGCTAATATGTTCATAGTGTGCGTATCTGTAATTGAATGCTAGATTTTCGTAGTGTGCCATGCGTGTTTACCTCGCCTCCCACAAAATGTGGCAGAAAAATGTATACTGCGATTTGTTTCGTACCATATCCACAGGCTAAATGATCTAAGGAAACGATTGAGGCCATTGCCAGTGAATGAAGTAAAAGACGAAATTATAAATGTCCATCTTGAACCAGACAAGAAACTTTTTTTTATTTAATCCAGTTATCTGCGATCAGTCAGAGAGACTATAAGCCAATGTATCTAGAAGAAAATGGACATTGCGTATAGAAATGGCCAGTGCCGAAACCAACATAATTAATTTATAGCACATTCCGTATTTTGTCTAGAATGGTGTGTCTGTTGACTTGTCAGCTCAGCGATAAAAGGGTTAGGCTGGTTTTCCTGGCATGCTGAGCGTACGCTGACGGTCGGCGCTGATGGGTCAATATGTATGTAGTTATATGAGGCGTTTTTGAGTCGCGCAGATCCCTCAGCGCTGACGGCCGTCATTTATTTATAAGTAGGTATTTTTTTAAAGTGTTTGTTGTCTACGCATCGTAGGGAGACATGCCCGGCGCCTAGTTATGATGTAAACAATTGTGGAGAACTGCATCATCGTATGTTGCATTATGTGCCGCGTCAAGACTCGAGTGCGTTGTGACGTTGTAACGTCTTTTATTAAAATATCTACTTAAAACTAACATTAATTTAAATACAAAATGATACTTATTCTAACTTAAATAAACTTATTCTATAAATATTAAATAATACTAAAAGACGAAATAAACCCTTTTAAAGTTCTTGTTGTCCAACTGGCGTTACACCTGCTCTGTTGCGAATTATTAACAGCTATACTGTGGCTCCACAATCCAGTTCTATTGTTTCGCCGAGCCGATGTGTGAGCAGCGCGGCCAGCGCCGGACATTAGAAATTTCGACACCAAAGGAGACCTACGTTCTCCTGCCGCTACCTTTTAGCATACGCGTTATTACGAGTAGTCATTGACATTTTCAATAATTAACAAGGCTATAGTAAATATCGCCTTTTCGTTATTATCAAGTTTTACACCCTACGTATTAGGGTCCAAAGTTTCGGTTGGCCAACCCGTAGCTACTTTCGATGAACTACGCACTTTCTACCCATCGTTTTCCTCTGCGTGAACACAGAAGACCTGTGCTGTGACCAGTCTCCGTGTTCCGGACTTCGACCCGCAGGGGAGTACCTAGCGTGTCTGCCCTACACCGGAAATAGGAATTGTGTGACCGGTTCCGTACCCTGACCCGTAAAATAAATAAATTTGTGTGCTTAAGGACATTAAATCTTTCATTTAATCCCCTTAACGCCGCAGCGTTGCCAGCGTCAGTGCCAGAGACTGAGCCACCTTCGTCGGATACCGTGGCGTATGTGAACAATAACAGTGCCGTGTTATTAAAAGTTATCCCTATTATAATTCACGGAGCAAACGGTGTCACTATTAGCGCGAACTGCGCATCTGGGAGCGTAAGTGGCGCTGTGGACTCAACACTTGCCTTCCAATCCGGAGGTCCGCGTTCGAGACCGCCATGTACCACTGTGTTTTTGGTTTCGAATTTCATATGTACATTTGTCTGACGCTCCTAGGGTGAAGGAAAACATCGTGAGGCAACCTGCATACATCTGCGAAGAAATTCAAAGGTGTATGTGAAGTCGACCAATCCGCATTGGGCCAGCGTGGTTGACTAAGGCCTAATCACCCTAACATAGGGTAGGCTTGAGCCCCTCGGTGGGGACGTATATGAGCTGTGATGATGATGATGATGATTAGCGCGAACGCACTGCTCGACGACGGGTCGACTGTATCACTGAAAAGCGGCGCGGTCGCCCGGCAGGCGGGACCGTTGCCGGGATAGTTTTGCTTCCAACTTTGATGTCCAGCCACAAGCATTCTGAGCCGCCATGTTTTGTATTGTAGTCAGTGTTTAGTTTCGCTTTTAAAATATTATCTCGTGCAACGTATATAGCCACACCTCCACTATGCTGTCAATCTGATCATCTCTGTAAGTGTCATAGCCAGGTATTTTTATTAGGGAATCAGGTATTATTGGTTTTAGCCAGGTTTCCATGATTAAAATTAAAGTAGGTTTCGTATTATTCACTTTAGTAATAAATAAGTCCAATTTAGAATTAATTGATTAAATATTTGTGTACATAAAAGTGATTGTATAGAGAGTTGGTAAGAGTCTCTTTACGAGATCGCATGTGCTTCCAGTAGATACATTTGTCACATGCCTTTGATTGTTTGCAGTTGCAAAATTTAGTTTTTTTTTGTTTGTTTTTTACGATTGTCGGCTTCGCATCTGCGTTTTTCGAGTTCTTCGCGAAGGTATTTCAGATATTCACGTTGCATAGGGGTAAGGTCTGCAGCAGTAGATGTTGGCTTTATCAGTTTGTGCTTGTTGCGCAAAACTCGCCTCGTTTTTGCTGTGCATTATCACTTTTAGCGGACGCGGTGCGGCACCTGCGTCAGATTTCACGTCACTGGTGGATTCTGGCAAGTCATACATTATGATGTTGGTAGATCTATTGGCCCTCTCTGATATCTCCTGTACGGCTGATTCGGTTGCGAGCATGTTTTGGCGAATGCGTAACTGCTTAACTTCCTCTGTTAAGTCGTTAAGTTTTTGCAAAATTGTGGGAAGTTGCACAAGAAGCCATTACACAGGAGACGCATTTTTGAAACAATAGATTTCAAATTCGCATTCGAAATCGTAAGATTCGCATACGAATTCCCGAATTCGCTATTTTTGAATATTCATTCCGTGAATTATGCAACGAGTGGTCCTTCCCACTCGTTTTTGATTTCTACTAGTAGAATATACGCAACGTATATAATTTCCGTTTTAAATGCGATTCCTGATAGATTTTTAAAATTAATGACTTACTGCCATGTTCTTGCTAAACGGATTTTATTTTTTCTGCATGTAACGGTTTCTAATATAGAATTTGTTTATAATGATAATACTGAATTCGAGTGATTCAAAAATCTTTAAAATTGGGAACAGTAGAAAATAATTTCGCACGTGTTTTGTATTCGTGTTCGAATTCAATATTCATTTCTAATGATTCAAAAATACGCCTCCTGGTCGCATGTAACAGACAGTTCGTTTTTATCAGTTGCAGTTTTATTACATTTTGCACACTTCTCCTGCGACTTAAGAACTGTTGCCTTTTTTCAGACATATTAATGTAGAATTATTGTTAGTAACCATTTTTTTATCAACACTAAAGTTGACAAACAAGCAACCTAAGGCTTTGTAGAGATGGCAAAATTTTGACGCGCGTTTTCAAATCGCGCGTTTAGACATCCTAATATTTACCTAACCGATCACATGCGCGGGCGTTCACGCGAGTCAGCGACCGCCTATGCAGCGCTCAGAGAAGTCTCTAGAAGTCTAGACACACGTGATCGCGCGTTAACGCGCGCTTTGAGCTGCGTTCAGAACCTACGCTCGAGTGCACTCCGAGTGCACTCTGACAGCAACCAACCCGTTCAGAGCCTCGGGATAAAAAACGCTCTGACAGGCGGTTAGTACACTCTGTGCCCGTTCAGAAGCTTCGAGTGATGCAACCAAACAACCAACTCGAGCGTAGGGTGAAAAACACTCTGACAGATTTTATGTCAATGTCGATGTCAAAACTTCGCTAATTATTTATTATTTTATTAAATAACACTACTTTGAACTCTTTTAAGCCTAATACTAGGGAAATATAGTGATTTCTATGTGTTGTAATTATTTTTAAGCAGAAAAATGGATATTGACTGTTAATTTCATATTAAGGATTAGTAATATTTTACCCTTTGCTTGATCTTGATCGGCAAGATACAAACTAAAAAAAAGATAGCAACCGACCCGTTCTGAACCTCGGAGCGAGTGTGAAAAACACTCTCGGTTGCATTACTCTGACCCTCGGAACGCAACTTTGATATTAATGTAACGTCCGTTTGCTGTTCAGTTGAGGACGCGCTTTCATTGCGATCGCTTTTTCGGGTTTTACTTTGGGTGAAATACGATAGCATTTGGAGCCACTGTAATATCCTCCTGGATGAATTGTCGAAATTGTCGAATGATTTTATAGACATTCTAAAGTAATCAAAGAATTTAGATTATCTCTTAGATTCAAATAAAGAAACTGGGTCTATTTTTCAAAATTGGGTGAACCCATTGTATCCGCTTTCTTTTCCCATATTTTTCTTTGTAATATAACCACAATATAATAATAGCCCCTTACACATCCATGTTCTAAGTTCTACTGAATTAGAGTGACGAGTAGTGACGAGTTCTCTCGTAACCTGTGTCTGCGCCTGTCATCTGAACTCTCTATAAATTTGAGCATGCGTTGACATGCATTAACACGCGCTACATGTGAACTTAACCTAATAGTAAGTGACTACAGTGCTTATAGATTCTAGAACCCTTTGCACAATTACAACTTGTGACATATGAGTCAAACATTGATTTACTACCAAACATAGATAGAGCGCTTCATACAAAAACGCGCTTGAAATCTGTCACCTAATTGACTATACATTTGTACTCGCTGATATATACTTGAATATGCCCGCCCGAATGAAAATTACCATAAAAAAAGCACCGTATTTATCGAATTTAACCTTATTTTGCATTATTAGGGCAACTATTTTAAGGGGGGAAGTTACATCATTTCATACCTAGCCACAGATCAAGCGACGTTTTAGTAATTGCTACAAGAAAATATCAACTTTATACTCTCAAACATAATGCTTGAAATTGCTTATCGCGTTGTCGCTCCAACACATGAATGAGATAACACATACCAAGCCCGTGCGAGCGAGACGATTGTGATGTACTGACACTGACGCAAAAAATAATTGTTTTTGATTGGTTTTTACGTATAAATCAAATATTTGAATACATGATAAGATGTGTCATGAGTTTACTCATGCAAAATATGAAATCTTGTCTTTTTTCTGCCGTTTCTGGCTATTGTTACCACATCTTTTGAATGCACACTTTGGCATGTTTACGTGCCGACAGCTAATCACTTACTATGGAAAGGAACTGCACGAGTCACGATTGAGCAGTTCTTCACCGGCCTACTTTTCGATCGTTCATGCGTTATCTATGTTTGGTAGTAAATCAATGGAGTCAAGTCAAACTCAAGTATGATAAGATAGCATAGTTGTCAGATCGTAAAACAAGCAAAATTGATCTTTAGGGTGGTAAACCAATTTCTTGGCCGACCGTACAATGTGTAACTTCATCTCACACTTGTAATGCAAATATAAATAAATAAATAAGGACCAGGATTTGTTCAATCCACATCAGATCATGAGATTTGTGTATGATTGTTATAGTGTTGTACACAAATCTTGATTTTCCTTCATACTTAACAGGATTAGGACAGTCAAAATATTTGATTGACGTATTTTAAAAAAATTATTAAAAATGGAAATAATCCCTAATACAACAAACACCAAAAAGTAAAAATAAAATGTATCAGTTGGCCCCTTAACTTTGATATACCTAGTAATATTTTGATTCAAGCATCATTCATTGGGGGACCACTTTTATATCTATTTATTATTTTCCAGCTGACTACTTTAGGTAATTTGCTGTAATAATGTCCAAACTGAAAGATATTATATAGCTGAGTGTATGTGCCAATGCATATTAGGTCAATGTAAACTGTCATAGTAATACGAATATCATCAAAATAACAGTAAACTTCAAATCAATATCAATCAGCAGTATATTGCTGAGGAGTTGGGTATTCTACAGACTACTTGATGCTGTAGCATCAGATCCAGGTTACCATGGATGGTGCAGCATCATGCAAATACAAAAAAAATACCTAGTTAACAAAATTTCAAATCATTCAGTCTTAAAAAATTGATAAGATCCCTTCATCAACAGAAAAACATGTGACACTTATTCTTATTCTATACACCCCTCTTAATCCACCCCTCTTAAATTAAAAAATAAAACGACCCTTCATCTAGCGCTTATAGCTATTGCTCTTGCTCACTCGCTAATTTAAACTATTCAGAACCAATTCTAGACACCTCAGACACAGTTTAGTCTCATTTTCACATTTTATATTGATTGTTGTCTTTGTTGCAGGCTATAAATTTAGACTAGGACAGCGCGGGATACTGAATACCAAACTTACCTAATATGATTTAAACCAGCTCAAAACTAATTATAACAACTAACCTATGATTGCTTGTTCAACGGCCTCCACAGCACCACGTCCATTTTTCAACGCTTCTACAGCTTTTCTACAAGCTAAGTAACAAATTTTCTGATATTCTTTTTTGAGAGATTCACTGTGATATCCAGCACCTTAAAATGTTATGATTAATTATGTTATAAAAACAAACAATTTTTTTGTGAAATATCAATTTTTTTATTTGACTTACCACAGTGGATAGCAATAAAGCCACTCATGTTTTTATGTATATCACTTTTGGAAATTGAAAGGTGAATAATTCTTCAATTAAATTTTTAAGTGGCTAGCTTCGCTCGCTGGTTTCACAAACTATATAGAGATATTTCTCTGTTTCTAGGCGCGTTCCACTTAAGCATAGAATAAAATATAGTAAAGGGGGTGTAGTTGTCCGGTTGTTTTTTAACTCGCTCAAAGGCGTTGAACGGATTGCAGAGGCGCGTTCAGGGCCTTCGCGCGAAGTACAACTTTTCGCTCTAACCCCGTTCAATGCCTTCGAGCGTGACAACCGGGTGAAACAACCGGCCGTTCAAGACCTTTGAGTGTCGGCGCGAGTTACAACCGAACAACCATCGAATTTGATGGTTGTAAAACGCTCTGACGTTTATAACTGAAATACTCTTACGTGATTGGATGATATTGGCGGCCATATTTTATAATGTCAACTACTAGAAAGAGAGAGAAATAAAAAATCATGTGAAAGAGGGAGATAAGAGATTTGGTTGCTGCAATCCGTTCAACGCCTTTGAGCAAGTTAAAAAACAACCGGACAACTACACCCAGAGGCGCTGAGGCGCGTTCAGCGCCTCTGGGTGTAGTTGTCCGGTTGTTTTTTAACTCGCTCAAAGGCGTTGAACGGATTGCAGCAACCAAATCTTTTATCTCCCTCTTTCACATGATGTTTTAATTCTCTCTCTTTCTAGTAGATGACATTATAGAATATGGCCGCCAATATCATCCAATCACGTAAGAGTATTTCAGTCATAAACGTCAGAGCGTTTTACAACCATCAAATTCGATGGTTGTTCGGTTGTAACTCGCGCCGACACTCAAAGGTCTTGAACGGGCCGGTTGTTTCACCCGGTTGTCACGCTCGAAGGCATTGAACGGGGTTAGAGCGAAAAGTTGTACTTCGCGCGAAGGCCCTGAACGCGCCTCAGCAACCAAATCTTTTATCTCCCTCTTTCACATGATGTCTTATTTCTCTCTCTTTCTAGTAGATGACATTATAGAATATGGCCGCCAATATCATCCAATCACGTAAGAGTATTTCAGTCATAAACGTCAGAGCGTTTTACAACCATCAAATTCGATGGTTGTTCGGTTGTAACTCGCGCCGACACTCAAAGGTCTTGAACGGGCCGGTTGTTTCACCCGGTTGTCACGCTCGAAGGCATTGAACGGGGTTAGAGCGAAAAGTTGTACTTCGCGCGAAGGCCCTGAACGCGCCTCTGGTAATACTGTCTACAGAAGGTAAAATACATTTTGATACTTGAAATATTCATATATTTTTTATTTATGTAGTAATTTAGAATGTTAAATTTGTGAAAGGATTGTCTTTTTCCTTGAATATAGTAGGAAAAAAAGGAGTTTATACTTTTTTTAAATTAAATATTAGGTAATGTTTAGTTTCAATGAACTTCCAAAAATGAACCTTTTATAAGAAATCGCTGTATTTGGATTTCATGAATGTTAAAATAACTTAATATCTGTAATATTTCGACAGAAATTAAGGAAAAAATATTATGAAATTGTTTATTACAAAGTATCAAAATCACCATGTTGAACTAAACTACATGGGGCCATTGTATCATTGTTGCTACTTGAAAAAATGACAGGTTCATGTTTCGTGTGTCAGACTCTACTAAAGTACAGAAGGATCACTCTCGAAGAATAGCCAAGTTTAGGTATGAAAATTTACCTACTCTTACGACCTTCATCTGACTGCACGGGAAATTGAAATTTATTGCATGACACGAGTGTGCCTATTCCATTACGTGTCGCTGACACGATACCGATTTCGCCATAAGAGCGCAGGGTTCCCACTCACCGATATGCAGTTATCGTTACAAAAATTATCTCAATTATGTCAATTATTACGTATGACGCGGCCAGCGTGCGAGCCGAGCGGCAAGCTTTTGCCACATACCGCCCGGTCGGTCCGCCGGCCACCTAAACTGCGGAGTGAAATCCCCTTGACTTAATTTTTTAGCATCATCGCGGTTCATTAGCTTTTGACGCTGGCGAGGCGTTAATAACGTAATGTCTTCCATTTAAACAATATCTTGATTTTTAAATTAGGTTCCCTTTGTGAAAAATAGCATGTTTAAAAAAATTAATATTTCTTAAGAAACAAAACATGGTTAACATTAGATGTTAGATGCCAATCACTACTAAGGTCTGTGGATGTTAGCGTGAAAAAATGGTGATGTTTAATTGGAAAACGGTCTGTCAGACTTGCACGCACACACACACACACACACAAACAAATTATACCGTGCGTTCCGAATTGCGTTATAAGCGATAATATCGCGAATCCGACCAAATTAAATCGTCACAAAATATAAGGGCTATTGAATCAGTAGAGGTTGTGACTTTGGTCGGATCCCCGATATTATCACTTTCATCGCTTTACGGAACGTAGCCACTCGAACGTTCGCCACGCGAAGCGTGGTGGGTTTCAAAAGCAAAAAGTAGTATATCTCAAATATCAAAGGTGCCGCCATTGCGGAATGACTCACCCCGGCGCGTACGGAGTGTTCAAAAAATTGCGGAGAGTGACATATACTGTCTACAAGAGAACAAAAAATACGTATGGAAAGGTAATTTAATATAGAAGGAACTTATAACAGTTAATTAGATAAGGATTAATAATTAAATGAATGAAGCGCGAAAATGTTCGGAAGGTCGCGGAAGACCCGATTTTTTAAAAAAATTTTTTTCACAAAAACTATTTTATAAAACTTTAAATAACCATATATATTATTATAGCCCTATTCTTGAAGATTATTTTGATATATAATAGTTTTGGGTAATATTTTTAATGAAAAAAGAAAAAAATAATAAAATCGATTAATTACGTAATTATATACGCGATATGCGCACGCGCGACCTCAAATTTAAAAAAAATGCAAAAAATAAATTATTGTGTCTAAAATTAAATAAAAAATACGTATGGAAAGCTAATTTAATAAGGAATGAACTTATAATAGTTAATTAGATAAGGATTCATAATTGAATGAATAATGACGAGAATAGTAACTAAAGTGCTTAAAATTTCAAAAATACTCACTTTTTGAAAAAAACGTTTAGTGTGGCAATATAACACTATAAACTATCATAAACCATACATAATAATGTAGCCCAATTCTTCTAGTTTATTTTGATATAGAACACTCTACGAAAATACTAATACAGACTAAGTAAGTACGCAATAAATCTCATCGGTCATGGAGTAAGAAACGTATGGATACGGCCAATTAAGTTAAACCGCAGACTATGACAAATTTATTTCAATCTAAGACTAAAAATAAATTGGACATGACCTGTCAACTTATGAAAGAGACTATTGGCAAAGGAATAAAGCCATAGAGAAAATATTTTATTTTTCGCGATTTTTTTATCACACCGCGCGGTTTTACGCAAAGGGAACTGGGTACCATAGTACCCAGGTCGATCGAGAAGCTTACGATTTTTGGGGACTATAGTCCCCAGGACGTTCCAGTGGGTAGGGATAATAGATCTTCACAGATTACCAACTCTACTAGCACACAAATTATGAGTGCGGTTCATAATTTGATATCAGCGCTCATGTGCGCTATTTGCACGCAAACAATCGGTCCATAATAGGGAATATGCATGATTTTTTTTTATTTCATAAACTAATCAATTACATCTTTATAACATAGAAAAAAAATATAAATAGGCTTGAAAATAGTCAAGTTATTGTTCAAAGTGAAATTTAAAATATTGAATAAATATGAGCCGTTCAAACGCCACTATTTTGCGCGCGTTTTGATGACGTCATTGGTTTTAGTTGTCATTGGTCCCGTATTTGTTTACTATAGCGTTAGCGCGCCCATATACTTATTTCGTGACTTAATTTCAGTTAATTGTTATACAAATTATGAAAGAAGTTAAAAAACCTTTTTACAAGTATTGTATGGTACCGCAGTGCAAAAACAGTATTAATAATACACCCCATAATAGTTATTTTCACTACAAATAACGGCGAACTTACGTTTCGCCGTAATAAAAAATAGTTTATGACCTATTCTCAGACACAAAAAATTTCATAAAGATCGGTCAAGCCATTTCGGAGGAGTTCGGTAACAAACACCGTGACATGAGAATTTTATATATTAGAAGATCGATTAAACTTTTAAGCAAATAACAACAATCAATAATCCCGCAGAGAAAATTTTAGAAAAATGGCGCCAAATACTCTTATGTCGTCGTACGTACACAGCAGTGACAAAGCAAATGCGTGCTATGCTTTGCTTGTCGTGTTTTTAAAAGCAAGGTCCGGCCGTGCTTTTTGTTATGCTTTGCTTTTAGGCATGCTTTTACAATACAAAATCTGGTAGACCAGTCAGATTATTTAGCGCAATCTTAACTTAGCATGCTAGAAAAAAGCAGTAAAAAAGCAAAATGTGTGTCATTCTAGACATTTGACATTTGTTAAAGAAAAAGCACTAGTGCGTAAAGGTGACCATCCCGGTGTTGTAGAGTCACAACACTAATAAGTAGTCTGTAGTATCTCTTAAGTAGAAGTTTAGTCTGTGAGCTAACTGACTAAAGTGATTTGTAACTACATACAAATGATGTAGGGGATTTAAACCATATGTTTTTTTCCTGCCCATCTCTCGATTGCTCCTCTTTCCTGTCTGCTCTTTTATCCTCACGTGTTCCTCTCCCGATAAATATATCCACCTTATTACAGTCTTTGAAATATGACATATACCAAGCTATAGCAAATCATTTATTGAACAACAATATCAACATTTAAATTATATGTTTACAACCTAATTTTGTTTGTTAATGTGATGTATACTTTTAAATAATATTTATTACTTTAATAATTTTTTACATAAAATATATATCTGATCCTAATTTTCCTCGAAATTTCCGAATCCTCATAACCTTTTATCCCACGAAACGTTTCCCTACCTTTTAAACACATGTAGTGGCAAATGCACAAATCGTGCGAGCCAATATACAACCAAAAAAAAAAAACTACATACAAGAAAAGCGCGGGAAACGGCAAACGTGGCGGGTGTCTTTTTCTTTGCTTGAATCATTTATTTTATAAATTGTAGTAAAAAGGATCAAGTAGGTGGTAAATTGTACATATATTTAGTTTCTTTTATTTTTATTATATAGTGGTAGTGTTTTTTTGGCGGATTTCTGGTAAGTTTTATCATATTTACATTAGATGAACGTCCCAGACGATCCTGGGGGGTCTATCCCCCAGGCGTCTACCTTTGTTACTATTGACTCGGCTTCTGAAAATATTTCTAAAAGCAAAACTTCTGAGAGTTCAAATGTTATCACAATTAGTAATAATTATTCCGGTATGGACACTGAGGGATCAGTTATGGATACAGATTCGGAGTGTAAACCTACTAAGCGTAAGAGAACTTCTGCAAAACGAGTTTGTAAACATTGCAATAAAAAGATACGAAGACACAGGTCATCTGTGATAGGAAACAACAATGATTTTGACTGTAACTGTGATCAAATTATTGAAATTTCCCAAATGTCTTCAAATTCAAATGCTAACTTAGTAGATTCACAGTCCTCTGCAATTGTCCCAACATCAGACACTTCACAAAGTAAAAATATTGATCGTTCATTTGTTGGCCGTAATTCTTATAATAACAATGATACTTATCCATTTGTTATCCATGTCCAAAGGGAACAAACGGCGTTGAATGAAAATGTTTCAATACATCCAATCACATTTGGTCATTTTTTAAAAAAGAATGGTTTTAAAAACATTGTCAATGGCAGTGTAAAGAAAATTGGTAGAAATCGAATATCTATGTCATTTTCAGATTTCATTGATGCAAACGCTTTTGTCACTAATTCCACGTTAAAAATGAATAAATATAGAGCCTTTATTCCAACATCTAATGTCACGAGAATGGGTCTTGTTCGGGGAGTACCCATTGATTGGACTGATGATGATATTTTAAGCAATATATCAGTACCTATAGGTTGTGGGAATATTTTAAAAACAAGAAGGTTAAATAGGAAAAGTATTGCTAATGGTCCGTCTGAATTTATACCCACTGAAACTGTAGTACTAACATTTGATGGCCAAGTTTTACCAAAAAGGGTTTTCATGTGCTACAACTCACTTCCTGTGGATCTTTATATTTATCCAACCATACAATGCTTTCACTGCTGTAGGTATGGCCATATCAAGTCACAATGTAGATCAACTCCTCGGTGCTTTAAATGTGGTCAAGGGCATTCAGGTGATAAATGCTCAGTTGAAGAGGACAGTGTGACATGTTGTCTCTGCTCAGGTACCCACTTTGCAACTAGTAAAAAATGTCCAGAGTTTAGTAGGCAACGAGCTATCAAGGAGTCTATGGCAAAGAGTTGTTTGACATATGTAGAAGCAGCGAAACTACACCCGCCAGTCTCTAAACTTTACACCGATGTGCTTATGTCTACCCCTTCTCTATCCCAACGTAACAATATTACTAATAATACTAATGGATCTTTTATTACTAGAGACAGTTCAACCAAATCTTATAAAAAAACAGTATTTCAAAAACCTAAACCTTTACCAAAATTCAGTAGGGGTTATGATCAAAAAGCTCATGAAGACCTAGTAAAAGACTATAACTTTACTCTTCCATCAGTTGGTACCGCACTGAATAAGAAGCCCACACCAGATATTGATATACAAAAGCTAATTAGTAGTATTATCAACTCCTTATGTGCATCTCATATAATTACTCTACCGTCCAACGAAGACATTACTGTAAATATTCATGATATCAATAACTTTAATAATGGCCAACACTGTTCTTCAGTGGAAATGTCGTAGTATATTTAATAAAAAAAGTGATTTATTTTTTTTAATTAATAAATATGAACCATTTGTAGTATCACTACAAGAAACCTGGTTAAGACCAGTTCATAATTTTAAAATTAAAGGCTATGCCTGCCTAAGAGAAGATAGAACGGATGGCTATGGTGGAGTAGCTCTACTTATTAGGCATTCTGTTCTATTTTCTCATGTAAATATTCCTGTACATAGCAACAATTTTTCCATTATTGCTTGTGTTGTAAATAATACATGTTTTGTGTCTGTGTATATACCGCATCCTTCCTCTTCTGTATATAATGAACTAGAAATTATTCTTGAAAATCTCCCTAAGCCCATTTTTATCATGGGTGACTTTAATGCTCAACATGTCTCATGGGGTAGCTCTAATTCCAACCACTACGGTACTAGAATACTAGATATGTTACACTCTAAAAACTTATGCCTATTGAATGATAGCAGTCCTACTAGACACACCAACCCCATAGAAGGAGATAGTGCACCAGATCTTACAATATGTTCTCCAAATTTAGCTACATCCCTCACCTGGAACACTCTGGAGTCTACACATGGCAGCGATCATTTTCCAATATTGGTCAAATTCCCTTACAGAGCAAATAAGTTGTCAAGTAGTAAACAACCTCGACTTAAGTATAAGTTGTATGATGCTGATTGGCTTAAATATGCAGAGAAAGTTCAGAGCAAATGCATGTCACTTCTGTCCTTAAATAATAATAACACGACTGATTTTTCTAATGCATTTATTGAAATATTAACTGACACTGCAGATGAATTGTTTCCTATTAAAAATTCGAGCTCTTCAAAAATTCCATCCCCTCCTTGGTGGGATTCTGAATGCACTGATTTAATCACACGACGAAAAACTGCTGAAAGAAATTATAAACTAAATTCAACTGTAGAAAATTTCAATATACTTTCAGACCTTATTTTAAGTTCTCGAAAACTCTTCAAAAAGAAAAAATGGGACAGTTGGAGGAGTTTTTGTTCTTCTATATCCCCAGATATTCCCCCTTCAGTGGTGTGGAGAAATATTCGCAGATTTAAGTCAGTGTACAAGGAATCCAGCCCTAAATTTATTCATCCAACGATTGCTGATCACTTTTTAGATAGCTTAGCGCCTCCCTTTGTCCCGCAACAACAACCACAACAACAACACTCACAAGAGTCACAAGCATGGGTATTGTGGTCTCACAAGCATCAATACAGATTAGAGAGAATATAGCTTCACTACAAAAACAACCACAGACTACATATAAAATAGATCAAATTCCAAGTGTCACTCAGTGTATAGAGTATACAAAGAGTGGAAAAGATTTAAGCCTAGACGAACCATTTAGTTTAAATGAGCTGAAAGGTGTGCTTTCATACGTTAGGGACTCCTCCCCTGGCCAAGATGGTGTTCCATATTCATTTTTTTCACATTTGAATGACTCTTCGTTGGGATATCTTTTATCTTTAATAAATACGGTTATGTTGACTGGAAATATCCCTTTGTCATGGAAATCACAGGAGGTGATTCCTATACTTAAGCCTAATAAATCACCATCACAAGCTGAATCATATCGACCGATAATTCTTTCACCAGTCATTTCAAAATTAGCCGAGCATTTAGTAAAAAATCGTCTTGAGTGGTATGTTGAAAGCCAAGGTTTATTAACATCTACTCAATATGGTTTTCGAAAAGCAAAGAGTTGTATGGATAGCATAGGCATTTTTACAACGGATATACGTCTTGCTTTTTCAAAAAATGAGTCTATATTAGCAGTATTTTTAGACATTACTGCTGCTTATGATAACGTAGTGCTCTCTATACTAAAAAATAAACTTAAAACTTTGAATGTCCCTGGTTTGTTAATTAGTTTCATTATTAATATTTTACATGAAAGGGAAATAACTTTAGCTATGGAAGATGGAACTATTAAATCTAGATTAAAATGGAAAGGCTTGCCACAAGGTTCAGTTTTAAGTCCTATTCTTTATAATATTTACACATTTGACTTAGACTCTACAGTATCCAGTGAAAATGTACAAATTCTACAATATTCAGATGATTTGCTACTTTATTCATCTGGTAATGTTATCCAAAACTTATGTTTACATATCAACCATTCACTTAGATTGTTAAAATTGTGGCTTCATCAAAATGGACTTAGTTTGTCTGTACCCAAAAGCTCTGCTGTTCTTTTTTCAAGAATGCGGGTTCCACCTCCTATTTGTATAATATATGACTCTGCTAGTATTCCAGTTTCTAAAGAAGCAAAGTTTCTGGGTATAATCTTAGACTCTAAACTTTCTGGTCTGCCTCATTTCTATTACATAATATCCAAATGTGAAAGAGCCTTAAATATTCTTAGATGTTTAACAGGAGTTTGGTGGGGTGCTCATCCCACTTCCCTTAAATTAATTTATAATGCCTTAGTCAGAAGCATTCTTGATTATGGCACTTTTTGCTTAGAACCTTGTAGCGCTCTTGGATTAAATAAATTAGATAAAATTCAATCAAAGGCCCTGCGTATTATATGCGGTGCAATGAGATCTAGCCCAATCAACGCACTACAAGTAGAATGTGTTGAGCCCCCCTTACATCTTCGACGTCAATACCTTAGCGATCGCTTTCTATTTCGTGTTCTTCAAATATCCACCCATCCACTTTACAATAGACTAAAATCCTTATCTGAAATAATTGCATCTTCCTCATACTGGTCTAATAAACTCATTCCGTGTCTTGTAAATAGCTTTCGAAAGTTTATATCATTGCAAGCTCCTACTCACCAATCACAGTACCTGCCAATTTTTAGTGCTAAGTTTGAGGCTCTGATAATATCTCCTAACATTTTTTTTGATTATGACCTTAAGAATAATAACAATGCAAATGAATATTTCAACTTTTACCTAGATAGGGATTATTCTGATTGGCATCATATTTATAGTGATGCATCCAAACTCTCAAATGAAAGTAATGTAGGAATTGGTGTATATCATCATCAGTACAAAATAGTGCAGAAAATAAAATTCCCTAAAGAGACTTCTGTTTTCACTGGAGAGTGTTATGGCCTTCTGAAATCTCTCGAATACATTACTTTAATGAATCTGAAGAAAGCTGTAATATTCTCAGACTCTAAAAGTGCTCTACAGGCATTGTTGAGATTTCCTTTTAAAAGTAACAATTATCTTCCAGTTATTATTGAATGTAGAAAATTATTGTATAAATGTAATGAAAAAGGCATTTGTGTTAATTTTGTATGGATACCCAGTCATCAGGGCATCCTGGGCAATAATTATGCTGATAAATTAGCCAAAGACGCAATTGAATGCGGCGATATGTTCCCTTACAAAAATTTTAGTTTTGACCTGGTGGCTCTTCCCAAGTTAGATTTATTTAAATCTTGGGAGTATCGCTGGGAGAGTACTAGCCAATCGAAAGGGAAGTATTATGCATGCATTCAGCCGATTGTTCCACTCAAGCCATGGTTCTTTAAGATTAACCTTAATAAATTTTCCACAACTAGTATAATTCGTATGAGACTGGGGCATGTTTGCACTCCTGCTCATTTAGTTAAATTGAACATCGTCAGCAGCAACATTTGTGAATGTGGTTCTGATGTTGGAGACTTGAATCACATCTTCTTTGCTTGTCCTTTACACGACACCTCAATGTTTATATCCAATTTGATTTCTCTGAAAATTCCTCTTCCTACATCTATCCCTATTTTGCTTTCAATGAACAATCCCAATATTTATAATATTATTTCTAGTTATTTATGTAATAATAATATAAAAATTTAGAGTGTTATAATTTATCTGCTGTCCTTGATCCTTAATTTCCTAAATCCGATCCGATCCATTTCAAAATATCCGTTTCCCTACCTTTTACCCTCGTCCGTGGCTAATGCACAAACCGTGCCAGCCAAAAAAAAAAAAAAAAAAAACTACATACAAAAGGCGTGTTCGGGTAGCCTGTGGTGGCGTTTTTAGCATTATCAAAATTGGCGTTCATGTAAAGCGTTCGGTTAGAAGGTTATGAAATTTTTGCCATTTTTGCTCCACACCCTAACCGAACACTATATTATCAATATGTCAAAGTCATAAGCTATTATAACCTAAATTTATTTTCAGTTTCCAGATTCTGGATGTATTATGATGTAATAAGCTCGCTTCATGATTAATGTTCACTAATTTCCATAAATAATGAAAATAAAATTTATTTCGTTAAAACTTATTCAATCGTGTCAAAAATTTTACGTTTAGTAAACGTCAAAAATCTTAAATGTCAAAAACTGCCACTTTTGACCCTCTTCGATAGCTGGGGCGAAATTGGCAGTTCACAATGCCATTTTTGACATTTTTTCAGCTATCCGAACGATTGACGTAAACAGATAAAAATGCAACTTTTGTTCACATTTCTTCTAACCGAACGCTCTATGTGTCAATTTTGTCATTTTTAACAGTTATTTTTGCCACCTCGATGCTATCCGAACGCGCCTAAAATGGGACTCTTTTATTTTTGGTGAACAATTCTTTCAAAATTTTTCGTAATTTTTGTTACGTATCTATCTTTCACTTGACGCTGGCATAATTAACAAATTGCCATACAAGAGGATCAAAAAAAAATAAAATAACATAATAAAACATGGCGCTGAGTATAACAATTTAAAAGAAAACGTGTTCATAAAAGTCAGTATTACTGTTAGGTGGTGAAAATGGATGTATTTATGCCGGAGAAATTGTCGCTGGGAGGCGGCGGCGGAGCAATCAAAACAAAATGGCAGCTATTCAAACAAAAATTTGAAATATACTTGTCTGTCCTGGAATTACAAAATAAAAAAATTGAAGAGAATAGGGTAGCTCTATTTTTGAATAGAGTAGATGATGAAAGCCTGTCAATAATCAACACGTTCGACTTGGACTTGAAAACAGTTTCATATGATTCATTAGTAAAAAAGATAGATGATTATGTACCACAAGGGTCAAATGAAATTTATGAACGATTTCTGTATTTTAATATCTCACAGGAAGAAAATCAACCTGTAGACACATTCATAAATCATTTAAAATTACAAGCAGAAAATTGTAACTTTGGTACACAAGAAGAGTCTCTGATAAGAGACAGATTAGTATTAGGGTTAAGAAATAAAAATCTTCAAGCTATAATGTTAAGAGAGCCTCAACTAACAATGAAAAAAGCAATTGAAATGGCCAGACAATCTGAAGCACATGAAAAACAACTTAATGAGATTCAAAATGAAGAAACTAAAACAGTATATGAAATCAAAAAATTTAATGAAAAATACAAATGCAGAAAATGTGGCTTTGAACACAAAGCAAGAATGTGTCCAGCTTATGGAAAGACTTGTAATAAGTGTGGAAAACCCAACCACTTTGCCATAGGTTGTATGACTTACCGTAGGCAGAAACAAGTCCGTGAAGTAGTTGCAATTAATGAAGATTTAGATATAGAAGAAAGGTATGTGTACAATGTAGATTTCCTGAGTAAAAATTATACAAAATGGGTAGAATATCTTACTATTAACTGTACAAAAATGTGTTTTAAAATAGATACAGGATCTGAAGTAAATTTAATGACTTTAAAAGACTTAGAAAAGTGTGGTGTAAATAAAAATCAATTAAAGTCCTGTAATATAACATTGGTTGCTTATGGTGGGTTTACAATTAAAGCATTAGGATATATAAGACTACAATGTCACTTCAATAACAACTTTTATGAACTTAATTTTGTGATTGTCAGTAATAATTGTGTCTCACTAATCGGACTGCCTGGATGTCAAATTTTAGGTTTAATAAGAAGTCATGTTAATTCTGTATGGCTAGAAGATCAGAAAAAGTCCTTTGTCCTTAAATATTTTGATTTGTTTCAGGGAATAGGATGCTGTCCCATTGAATATAACATACAAGTTAAACATGAATCAGAAGGTGTGATCTGTCCACCAAGGCGAATACCAATGTCCCTAACCTCTAAATTGAAACAAAAGTTAAGCGACTTAGAAAAAACATCTATAATTAAAAAAGTTCAACGACCTATGAAATGGGCAAGTAATATAACTGTAATAGAAAAACCAGATGGGTCTTTAAGAGTGTGTCTAGATCCAGTTCACTTAAATAAAATTATTAAAAGAGACTATGAGTTAATACCTACCTTTAGTGACATCAGGGTAAGGCTAGCAAATAAAAAAATATTTACTTTGTTTGATTTAAAAGATGGTTTTTTTAACATTCCTTTGGATAAAAGCTCTAGTGAGCTATGTACCTTCAGTACACCATTTGGATATTATAAATTTTTAAGACTCCCGTTTGGTCTGTCTTGCTCTCCTGAATATTTTTAGAAAACAATGACTTTCATATTTGGAGATATTAAGGATTTAATAATATATTTCGACGATTTAGTCCTAGCCTCAGAAACAGAGAAAAGTCATGATCAAGCATTAAAAATAATAATGGAAAGAGCTAAAAAATATAATCTAAAATTTAATTTAAATAAGTTACAGTTCAAACAAAAAGAAATAAAATATTTAGGTCATATTTTTTCTGCTGACGGTGTTAAAATTGATCCAGAGAGAGTAGCTGCAATAAAAAATTTGAAAACACCTCGCAATGTAAATGAACTACAATCTGTTATGGGTATGATAAATTATCTTAGGGAATTCATTCCAAATCTATCAATTGTAACTGAGCCATTAAGACAACTTTTAAAGAAAGAAAATGCCTATGTTTGGACAGAGCACCATGATGACTGTTTTTCTAAAATTAAAAATTTACTCTGTAGTGCTCCTGTATTATGTAATTTTGATTCCAGTAAGGAAATTGTTATACAATGCGATGCATCCAAATTTGGCCTAGGTTGTTGTTTACTACAAAACAATAAACCAGTTGCATTTGCTTCTAGGTCTCTTTCTGATGCAGAAATTAATTATTCCCAAATAGAAAAAGAGTTACTTAGTATTGTGTTTGCATGTCGCAAGTTTCATAACTATATATATGGATATACGTTTACTGTGTTAACAGATCACAAACCTTTGGTTAAGTTGCTTGAAAAAGATTTATGCAAAATTACATCAGATAGATTGCAGAAAATGAAAATGAAACTGTTTAAATATAAATTGAACCTTAAATATATACCTGGAAAGTTTATGTTTGTAGCTGATCTATTGTCAAGGAATTATGAGAATCAAAGTTATGAAAATGAATTAAATATATCTGGTACAGTGCATAGTGTTGAACAGTATGATTTTATTGATTCATTACAGTTAGTGAAACAAACAGAACAGGATTCAGTATTAAGCATGGTCAAAAAATATTGTCAATCTAAATGGCCGAGTGACAGTAGACAAATACCTTCTGAATTGAAACACTATTGGGGTTTAAGGGATGATATTTATTGCGAGAATGGGGTATTATATTTTAATGACAAATTAATTATTCCAAGTAAGTTACAATTAAAAATTCTAAAACTACTTCATGAAGGGCATATGGGTGTAACTAAAACCAAACTTAAAGCTAGACAAATGGTATATTGGTGTGGAATTAATAAGTCAATAGAAAAATTTGTTTTAAGTTGTAATATTTGAGAAAAATATCGAGTAAGTAAACCAAATGAACCACTAATACCTCATGATATACCTCATATTCCATTTCAAAAAGTTGGTGCAGACATCTTAACATGTTTTGGTAATGATTATTTGGTAATTATAGATTATTTGTCTAAGTGGATTGAAGTTGAAGTTCTAAAGTATAAAGACAGCATAAGTTTGATCAAAATTTTTAAAAAAATATTTTCTATTCATGGAATACCTCAAATAGTAATAGCTGATAACATGCCATTCAATTCGGATCTGTTTCGTAAATTTTCACAAGATTGGAATTTCCAAATAAAAACAAGTAGCCCACATTACCCTAGATCAAATGGGATGGCAGAGAAAGCTGTACATATAACAAAAAATCTAATAAAAAAATCTATCGAGGATAAAAGTGATTTAGAAAGTGCTCTCTTGAACTATAGAACAACACCTATTCCACACCTGGGTTATTCTCCTGCCGAAATACTAATGAGCAGGAAACTAAGATCAAAGGTACCCATCTCACAAATTCAATTAAAACCTCAATGTGTAGTTAATTTAATGGATAAGGTAAAAAAACATCAAAATGATTATAAAAATTATCATGATAAAACCTGTGTAAAAGAACAAAATTTTAGTGTTAATGATAGAATATTGATTAAAAAAGGTAAAGAGTGGATTCCTGGTGTAGTATTAGATAAACATAATGCACCTAGATCATATGTTGTAAAAGATTTGATAAATGATCATGTTGTGAGAAGGAATAGTGCTCATATTGACAAAAGAAGGAGTAGTGATAGTTGTATAACTAAAAAATGCATTAATTTTAATGTTGGGGGTGAAATGAATGAAGGTAATGTTACTGGTAATAATAGTGTAATTCAAGAACATTTTGGAAATGGTTTAATAGATCTTTCTAATTCTGATGAGAACAGAAGTACTAGAGTAAGAAGACAAGTTCGGTTACCAGTAAGGTTTCAAGATTATGTATTAGGTTCCGGTAGGATTTAAGACTCCAATAAAATAAAATAAAAAAGTTACTTGCTAATTATTATTAATGTATATCATGTATATTTGAAATGTAATAAAGTTATTATAGTTTTAAGTTAAGAGGGGAGATGTTGTAGAGTCACAACACTAATAAGTAGTCTGTAGTATCTCTTAAGTAGAAGTTTAGTCTGTGAGCTAACTGATTAGAATTTAATAAAGTGATTTGTAACTACATACAAAATGGGACTCTTTTATTTTAAATAACATAATAAAACACCCGGACGCTAAACAGCCCTGCAATATACTACTTTTTGAGCAACTGTATTAAAGTCTTTTCGTATTCCACGCGATGCGAAAAACGAAAAAAAATGGCGTAAGATGATGAGAAGGGAAAATGTATCTTCCTTATCGGTTGTATTTTGTTGTAAAGGCGCCTCCAGACTCACGCCGAGAACCCCCGAGAACACCCGAGAAGCGTGAATGTGATGGGTTTCTCGGCTTCTCGTTCTCGGGCTCGCCTGTTCTCCGATCGGTGTCGGTTTTTTTGCCCGCTTCAAAGGGTTTCTCGGGCGAGAAAAGAGAACACTATCACACTCTCGTTTGTTCTCAGTGCGACTGCGACCGTGGCGTAGATCGCATGTTATCTCGTGCCAATTATTCTATAAAAAAATACTTTGTAGTGTCTGATGCATATCAGTATCATTTAGATAGCTTCACAGTTATTGTATACTCTTTCATTTAACATAGTCTCTCATCTGTGCTATCAGTGCTTAACAAAATAATTTGTAATAAATATCATTAAGAAAATAAATTAAATTCACGAAGATTTTAATTGTTTTGAGATATTTCGTTAGTCTTTTTAGTTCAGTAATTTTAGACATACGAGTAAAAAATGTGGAAAAATGAAACAGAGTTAAAGTTTAAATAATATTTTCACACAGAGCCCATTTTGTGGGAAGCAAAACGTTTCTATAAAAAAGTACTTTGTCAATAACCACCATCGTTTGAGCCTTTTTTTCTTAATATTATTTTTAATTTTCGTGTTAACGAGATTATAATGTGCTAACGCACACAATACCAAGGCAGTAGCACTGTCGTCCATTCCGGATCACGACCGAGAATGTAAATGAGAAGATCCCTGAGTGTGGATACCTTCTCGGTTCTCGCGCAAGTTCTCGGCGAGACTTCTCGCATGAGTCTGGAGCCGGTATAAAGATCATTTTAACGTGTGCTATATTTATGTACAGCTTAGTGTGAATTAGCAGCAGTAGATGATTCGGTCTAAAACTAACCTAACTTGTACAAAAGTCCATTAAAAACTTATCTAAAGAGCTTGCTTATTCCTATTGCGGTTTTACGAAATTTTGATTTTTTTATTACAACAAAGTTAGCAAGTTAGTTTCAGTTTCGATTCGGCTATAACTTATTAGCAAAATTGGGCCGCTGATCTGAAACAAACAAGCACTTAAATACTGAAAGAAAATTTTTCATGTAAATCGCAATATAGTAAGTATTTATTTCATTTTGACAAAAAGTATATAAACATATCATACTTGAGTGAGCTTCAATAATATAATATTACGTGTAAATTATAAAAGACGTAAATTAGGAGTTTAGGAACAATTTTAATGACACATGGTTATGTAGGTAGGTACTTATGTAAAGGTTATATTTTGTTGTAAGTATTATTTAAACATTTATGAATAAAAATCTATGTTCTGGACTTAAATATACCATTTAACATAAAAATTACCTTGCTGCTTTCAGTCCTTTGATCACTGCGCTCGTAAAATCGAGATTTGATGCAAAATATGCTGACATAATAAATGCATCTATTTTCGTTAGATTATCCGATTGTGCTTTGACAAAACCAGTATCTGTCATCGTCCTAGATTGATTACAAATATATATACACAAGTAATCACACAGGAATACAGTTTTTAACAATTTTTCTCACAAACACTACTAACACATGAATATCGACGCCGATAAATCCATTGAGGCATTGACGGAATGATCACTGACGTCACATTCCGTTTCGACCAATGGTGGCGCGTTTTGTAAGTTAAAATTTTTCTCCCATAATTTTCACTTTTTATATAATATTTTTCGGGTTTAAATAACAACTAAATAAAAAAATACCTTTTAAGTATAATGTAAAAGACAATAAAGAATCTATAAAAAATATTTGATACTAATTTAAATTTTATGCATATTCCCTATTGCTCATGTGCGCATTTTGTATGCGGTATGACGTAATCGATGGCGTCACCGATTGATGCTGACAGTGCTAACAGAAAAGAGGTGCACTACCTCTTGTCTGTCTCCAGAACTGTCAAAGTCAACATCAGTTTTATTTTTATTTTAGTTTGTTTGAATTTAATTTTTCATTAGATTATCTACAATTAATAGAGAAGTGCTCTGTAAAGATACTGGAGGCACAATACGTCTCCCTCCAATTTATCTTTTCAAATTACATTAACTCGGTTCAAAAGTGATTTGAGTGCTCACGTCCGTGAGCAGTGCTAACGATTTGAACGGCATGCATGCAAAAACGTTTGCACAGATATTTGATTATGAGCCGCACCCTTAGTCGTCTGTGCAGAGCCAGAAATACAAATCATTCATCTGTGGCTGGTGCACAAAGGCAAATGGCATTGGCAATTTTTGTGTAGCCATAATTTATTTCATTTATGTGCAAAGTTGATACCTGTAGTTTTTAATCATGAAATCCAAAAGACGACATCATTCATCTTCTGAAGACTCCGAACAATCTGATGACAGTGTTATATCGAGTAGCTCGTCTGATAGTGATAGTGAAGATTCGTCTGTAGAAGAACACCGGCACAAGAAAAAAAGAAAACGGGCAACCTCGTCTCTTTCCGAGAGCGATTCTGATGACCATAAACGCTCTAAAAAGCGTAAACATAAGAAGAAAAAGAAAAAACACGCAAAAAAGAAGCGACGTGGTAATTCCGCAGACGTGAGTGTATCCGGTGACGAAGCGTCCTCGGCGAGTGACGGTGAAGTTTCATCGAAAAAGAAACGCAAGCATAAGCATAAACACACTAAACGTGCACGCAGTTCGTCGGCTAGTGATTTAGGTAGCGCCTTTCATACATTTCTTACATGCGTTTGTAATCCTGAAGTGATATTATCATCTAGGCCTTTTTATTTTTTACAGAAGATCGTGGTGAACATCGTTTGCATAGTGTTGTGAAGGGGCGTAGAGCATCCTTTGAAGATGGGGATCAACCACAACGTACTTATTATCAGTAAGTATTTATTTAAAAGTTATATTTATTTATTCATACATATTATTATTCTGAATCAATATACATCCGTAATAAAATTGTACAAAATGGTTGTACAAAGGCTTAGTATCCAAAATTTTTTCTGCCAGTTAACCTTTGGGTGATGAAGAGAAATGAAGTGGTAGATGTATTCAAAAAATATATTTTGAAAATATAAATAACTAGTCTGATTTTTAATTCAATAGTATTTCAACATTTAGAAGTGTTGCCAATATTGAAACATTCTCACTAAAAATGGAAAGCATTTTAGCAAAATAAATCCGTCTTGAATTCAATGTTTCAATAAGAAAAATTAAGACATTTTATTGATAATTTTAAAATGGTAATTAGATTTTTTATTATCATATTATTGTAGTAACAATAATTATTAAAGAAATAATTATCTAATACAGGAATCCCTGACCAATAATCCATAGGCTGCAAACTTTTGTTTATAAAACCTCCTTATTAATTAAATGTTTGCTTCCTGTAAGAGTCAATATAACAAGATCTCAAACCTAAAATAAAAAAATCATGCACTGCGGTCCAAGTTACACAAGCAATTATTAACATTACAATCAATGCTGCTAATGATATGGACTGAATTGAATAAAGTGTTATTTGTACGCAATCATTTCAGACCACTTTAATAGTGCAATCGTATGCACTCCTGTCGTCACATGCACGCCAATCGTATGACCACTTTAATAGTGCAATCGTATGTTAATGAAATAGTAAAAAATGAAAAACAAATATTAACAATTCATAGATGAGATGGCTGCTGCACAAGGTATTACTGTGCTCCGACTGCACTCATACCACTGTGAGCTCAACCCCATCGAGTTGATTTGAGCTCAGGCAAAGGGGCATGTGGCTTAAAAATAATAAAACCTTTAAGATGGCGAAAATAAAACAATTAATATTAACAGCTGAAAAATGGCAAGAATGCATGAACCATATTATTAAAGAAGAGGTTAAAATGTGCCCTCTTAATGATCTGATAGATGGTGTGTGTGATTCCTTTATAATCTGGGTTGATGATAACAATCACAATGATAATATAGGTAACTATTAAATATTTTTCATTTAAGAAATGTGTTGTTTTACTCTATTTTTCCAATTTTTTTTGTGTAATTATGGCTTTTGTCACTATGTGGGGGACAATTCCGCCAATGTCGAGTTCAAAAAAGACACGTAATGTAGGAAAATGAAGTTGACTATTTACTCAAGCCGGTTACTCGGTTGGGCTACCTGCGGACAAAACACATAAAATATTTGTATGTTAGTAAGGGGAATAAGACAGGACTAGCAAACTAATAGCCGGTAGGGGTGGTTAGTATTTATTATAGGAAGTGAAGCAGTAAATGAGATTGGAATGTTTAATGAATCATTAATTTTGTGACTATAATTTAATCTTATATTTTTCAATGAAATTAGCAAGAATGTTTAATATCGGTTTTGTCATATGAAATAGCAGAAAATTTATAATAACTGGTTGGTGAACTGATTTTGGTAAATAATTATATAAGGAAAATTAGCCATTAAAAATCTACATTTTAGTTAGTGTACAAAACAAACACTATTTTCAATGTCATCCATGTATAGTTTACT
Organism: Schoenobius gigantellus; assembly: GCA_963935595.1. Classification (NCBI taxonomy): domain Eukaryota; kingdom Metazoa; phylum Arthropoda; class Insecta; order Lepidoptera; family Crambidae; genus Schoenobius; species Schoenobius gigantellus. The sequence continues at coordinate 20,143,218 of OZ012553.1, read as the reverse complement.
TGATCTTATTCTGTTTTATATTTTTTATTATTTTATATTAAATAAATTTATAGCAGAAAGCTGAATTACCGATCTCATGGTTTTCAAATGATATCATTATGACATCATAGTAATTTTTGATCATTCGGTTTATTTTCGGTCAAATTTTTGATCATTCGTTCATTATATCATGATGACATTATTGAAATTATGCCATAGTGATGATATCATTGGAGATCAGTAATACGAAATGAAGTATTTCATGACTTCTTTATCTCAACATTATTCATGTTAACATAAAAGTTCCACTTGATAGATACATTACTAGGTGGCAGCAGTGCTAGTACAGCACCTCACTAAGGGATTTAATAAAATAAATAATTCGAAAGTGAGATAAGCTAGATATAAAAATTTGTGACAATTATAAACCATTTTTCATTGCGATTTTGTCCTTTAATTTAATTTTCTTGGGTGTGTTGTTAACTACCAACATTTTTTTAAAATCTGATGGTTCAGTGGTTTTATTTCAATCCTGTAACGAAATATTAAGTAAATTAATAATACAAGGAAAATTAAAATGAAAATCTTATTATCATAAGAAATATATCTGTTAGTGATCCACAATATTTGGATAAGCACCTTCTCGCAGAATTTTATATCCTTTTTTAGTTTTAACATTCACATTAACATTCATTCTCAGTTCACTTTTGTTCAGAATGATTTAGTATATTTTGTTGGTGTCCAACCATCGCTATTCATTTATTTTAATCCATTTATTACTTATTACAGATATATTATTATTTATTACAGATATAAATATATAAAACACCAAAGTTTTTTATGAAGTCTTCATATAAATAATAAAACTATGTTAAAATATACATACATTAAGTAAAAAGATAATTTTATTTAAAGGTGCTGTGTCAATATAATCTAAGAATAAAAATTGTTAGAAACTGTTTTTTTCACGCATTTTGTTTTCGCCCTTAATACATCCTACGTTTCATAATAGAATTTTTTTCTGGCCACTAGAGGGCCTTCTAAATCTGCAGTTTGACAGCAGCGTCCATGTAGCGTCGAACATTTTGGAAGCAATACCTCAAGTAATAAATTAATAATGCTCATTTAATGTGCTTGGGACTGGAATGAAATGTTTTTTCGTTTACTTTTTTTCTATCGTCTGTGTAACTTTTGCAGGATATAATACAACATTTGATTTTGTAATCATGTAGTCTAAAACTAAATTAAAGGAAGAGAATACAACATACTAATCTGACACATAAAAAAGATCAACTGATGTCAGCGCCTCTGGCGTTAAGTTGCTAAAACTAAAAATGCGTGACGTCAGGACTGTATTGATAGGAACTGGACCTCATTGCTTATAACATTCCCACTTTGTTTTTGCTTCGTGATGTCATACGATGAAAGATCCATAATAAGCCTGCTGAATTGTCAATAACAATAGTATTAAATTATAATTTGTCTGTCTGCTTACTAACAGTGTGTGTTCTATTGTGTATGTCCTCTTTGCAGGTATCAACTGGCAAAGTAGTTTTAATTAATATAAATAAATAAATAAAATACACCTACCCATTGTACTTTCACGATCCATGTCAAGAAAGCAGAGTCTTACAAGGGCATTACCATCCATCTGAAAAACGAAAACTGAGCAAAAAACTCGATTCTGGCGAAATCCAAAAGGGAAACGTCACCAAGCAAAAAAAAAGAAGAAGAAGAATTGTCAAAGAATGACATCTCTCATAATTCCGTTGAATTAAAAATCAGACTTTAATATGTAAATGTAATGCTAAAACCATACTGTGCTTGTGATATTTCACTGCTTATTCTCCCACATACAGCAAAGTGTAGCAGGTTTTTTAGAAATTTTCATTATTTATTTAGAAGTTGCCCAAATTTGTTAAGTAGATCTGCATTCAGGTTGAAATAGGATACTTCTCCATAGTTAGGGTTGCCATCTCTGAAATTTGGCAACCAGGACAAGACACGTGAAAACCCCGGATTTTGGAGCCCAGAACCCAGACATGTCAACAGGATTTTTTTAAACATAGTCAACAGTTGAAAATGTCATAAATCACCTTTTTATTTATTTTCAGACCTTTAAATTTAGTCATCTTTTATCATCATTTGAAATGTACCTATCCATTTATCTGGAATTCGAGGGGAGACTAGGGGCAACGAAGAGGCGTCCCCCAGCGGGCCACTGCGACCTGTACAGATCTATTGTGACCGACCCCTCTATTTTAAAGGTCTCCAAATAGGCCCACCAATAACCTTTTTTGGAGACAGAACCTTCGCATCATGTGGTGGCAGACTAGGTCCACCCAGAGCTCGGCTCCTTGTGTGGATGAGAGCATGACATTCACAAAGGATGTGTAATGGTATCTCATCATCCTCACCACAGAATCTTCACATGGGAACATTAGTCAGACCCATTCTGTTCAGATGTTTGTTGAGTTTGCAGTGAGTTAGGGCTCTAGTGAGCGCCTTTAATTGCCCCTGCTTAGTTGGAGGTTTCGCATTGCGACCCCGGGTGAAAATTCCCTAATAAGCAATTTCGAGTGCCTCAGGCCTCGTTTACGGAGACGCGGGGCGTTGCGCGGCGCGGCCCGCACAGAATTCAAACATATGGCGTTGTATGAGTGAGTTTACGGAGAAGCGATTTTACACGCCTTTGCTTGAAATGGCGCGTTTTTTACGGCCGAGCCCGCGGATGGCACCGCCGCGTGAGACGCGGCCCGCCGCGTGCTTCGCTACACGCTTGAGGATGCGCCGGGCGGCGGGCAACGCGGCGGTCGTCGCCACGCTTCCCGTCTCGCATCTCTATTAACAACATCGTATATTGCCATATGTGTGTTTACGCGTGCGATTATGAGTGCCGCTTCACGCGCCGCCTCACCGTAAACAGAATAAACGTCGGACGCGCCGCGAGACGCCACGCCACACGCGACGCGCGACGCCCCGCGTCTCCGTAAACGAGGCCTTAGTCCAGGGGACTGGGCCCACTGGAGTCGGGCCTGTGTTTGTACCGAATCTCTGAGAACTCTCTTTTTAATCCTCCTCGAAATGTCACAAGCTGGTTCTGGTCCTATGAGAGCGCTCTCGGTACCAGCCCTTGCCAGTTCGTCGGCAATTTCATTGCCCCGGACATTAGCGTAGCCTGGAAACCAGCCAGTCGTTACCGAGTTCATGGTCCCCAATTCATTCAAAGCCTTCATGCACTCTAAGGTGATCTTGGACTTGATTTCTACAGCATCAAGCGCTTTTAGAGCAGCTTGGCTGTCCGACAGGATGAGGATGTTGTCACCCTCATTCGACCTGTTTGCGTGAACATAGTCGATAATGTCATACATTTCTGCCTGGAATACGGTGGCATATGCGCCCAGGCACGTGGTTCTCCTGGATTTCGCACTACCGCCGAAGACAACTGCACCTGACTAGCTAGCCCTCTTTTATAGAGCCGTCAATGTACCATATCTGGTTAGCTTCCCTAAAGGGCTCAGGGACTTGTTTGTCCTTATCATCCTTATTGGGAATCATGACTTAGTTCTTCTTGAACTCCAAAGTTTTAATCATGGCATCGGTTGGCATTGCCATGGCAGGATTAACTATTAGGCTGCCCTGTAGCTTCCTCATGGTTTGGGATTTCCATCTCGATCTGCCTCTCTCCACAGCTTGGAGCATTGCCATCTTAGCCTCCCCCTGTATGAACAGGTGGAGCGGTGGGAGGTTCAGGATAGCCTCCATCGCAAGGATGGAAGAAGATAAGATAGCCCCCGTAATCATCAAGCAGGCACATCTTTGCAGGCTTTCTAGGGCCTTTATGGTGGTCCCTACTGCAGTCTGCTTAAACCAAAGTATACACCCGTAGCTAACCATAGCTTATCTTACCCCGCGGTGTAAAGCCAGAGTAGGTGACTTGGTTTCAGTCCCCACCTGGAGCTGGTTAGCCTACGGTAGATATCTAGCGCTGCTTTGGCCTACTTGATAATGTTGCCTATATGTATACCCCAGTTTAGGCTTTGATCCAGGTGGATCCCAAGGTATTTGGCATTCTGAGAGAATTCAATAGTTCTTCCAAAAAGTTTAGGAGGCTTGAGGCCGTCTAAATTCCTCCTCCTAGTGAAAGGAACTATTATGGTTTTATTGGCGTTCACAGACAGCCCCACCTGGCAGCACCATTGTTCGATCTTATTAAAAGCGAGTTGCATGAGACCTGATATAGTTGAAGGACATTTTCCAACTATGTGGACCACCAGGTCATCTGCGTATCCTTGAGTGGGAAGGTACGCATTGTTCAACTCCTGGATAAGGCAGTCAACGACCAGACACCACAGTAGTGATGAAACCCCCCTACCCTGGGGACACCCCTAGTCACCCTATCGGTTAATGTGCAGTCCAACAGCATGGTTTTTACTGTTGTACAACAGTGAAAACCATGCTGTTATATATAACAAACCAGAATCTTATTACAGTTTGTTACAAATGGTTTTAATATCAGTGTCACTGCAAAGTGCGGGCAGCGAAGTCGAAGTGAGCACTGTGGCAACAACGACGGGAGGGGCGGGGAGACGGTGAATTTAGCAAATCGGTTCGTCTGTTGATCGCGGCGTGCGGGCACAGTGGGCACAGGGCACGTGTGTCGCGGGCGGCCCAAGACTTTAAATTTTTAAACCCGGACTACAAATGAAACCCCGCCCGGACGCTCCCCGGACGCCCTCTAAACTAGGACAAATCCGGGGAAACCCGGACGGATGGCAACCCTATCCATAGTCTATGGCTTAGAAACTTAAAGTTTGTACAAAGCATTTTTAAGGTGAGGTGTTATTAAGACAGCAGGGAGACCTTAATAATCCGACAGCTACTTTTTGATACATACATACATGTGACTTAACATTTTAACAGCTGAACACAAACACAACTCTTTTTATAGATTATTTTCTCTAGCTCACTGATCACAAGTTGAAGTTGGTCTTTAGAATAATACGATATTTAATTCGATCTACAAACAATATTTAATTTATAAGCGATACAGGAACAATTAAATATGTTTACTATTATATAATGAAACCTAAAGTAGCTTCATCATCTTCTTGTTTTACAGTAAAATTACAACTATAAATGAATTAAGCAATTCCTGACATAACCAAAATAAAACACACTTTGAATAAATTTGACTTACCTCACTTAATTTGAATGATCAAAAATGATTTCACAACCCTTTGTTCACCAAAATCAAGGTATTACAGTAATTTTGTAATATAAATTAAAAGGTTGTATTTGATTTTAATATTTTGTCATAATGTCGCGAGTGAATATCAAAGCGTTAGAGCTAACAAAGTTGCGGACGCTAGGTGGCGCTGAAGTCTTGCACACAGCCAATATTCATTTCATTTATATGATGTGCGGGGTGGAGCTACCAGTAAGATAAGCTAGTGAAGGTTGTTCAGTGCTTTGCCGCGTAAACAAGTTAACGGTGCGAATGCTACTATCTGTGGCATAAAATGGCATAAAATCGAAGTGGACCTCAATGACCAATATGTGGCATATTATTATTATCTCAAGAGAAAATCTATGAAATGGTGGAAAAATATGTTTTTCCACTTAGTTGACAGAGCCATGGAAAAGAACTTCGAACTTTTGAGGAATGTTAAAAACACAGACTCAAAGAGATCAAAGCGATAACTATGAGTGACAATAAGTGTGACTTGCCATGAAATTCGAAGTGTGCGTTTTGTTGTGCTGTAGTTGTACTGCGAATACGGAGTAAAGTGCGCTTTAAGTTGTGTTGTGTGCTTAGTTTAATAAGACAGCCTACACACGGCCCTAAAATCAGTGGCGATATCGGGAGTATCGGGACAGTGGTGGTGGGGATAAAATCGGCTAGTACTCTACACACGTCCCTGCCTGTGAGTACGTACGTAACCGACCGTGCAACAGACTGCTCGTTGATCCGGGATGCCGCCGACACTCTCAAAACAGCAAAAAATAGGCATTGTCTTGGCACTTACTACGGTGCCACCTAACCAGAGACGAAAAAGAAAGACCTGGGTAAAAAATTGAAACTTTTTAAGAACGCATATTTTCAAGTTTTTTCTTCGCCCTCCCCCCAATTTACCCCTTTTTTTTTTTTTTTTTTTTTCTCGGGGGGAAATGCGTAACCGCACCGTACCCGCCGTCGGCCAAACAGCGAGCGTGTGTGGGGCTCTCCCGGCAGCATGCCAGGCCTACCCACTAAAACCCCCCGGTGTTCTCCCTGCCCTTAAGGGCGCGCTAGGTAAGGTCCACACTGCGACTCCACTACCTACGCGCCCGACATGTTTGTTGTTGAGGGTGCAATAAATGATTTCATTTATTGTTTTTTTTTGTTCTCAGGAAAGAATATCACCATCCGTCTGTAGATTACGAAAGGGAACGTGAAGTCCAGCGATTTTATCGTGGTTCCAGCAAGGAACGTAAGCAGCACAATCAAGAACAGCAGTATTATGATCGTGACCGTAACAATAGGTTTGTAATTATCCTTTAATGATTTTCTTTTTAGAAGACTAACAGCTACAATAATTTGGGTATTACTTAATATTTTCATGTTTATACATATAAACTTTGAAAGAAATTGAAACTAATTAAATAATTATATATTTTCAGGATACTTAGAAAAATCTTTATCTCATATATTGCAAATATTTAATTAAGGAAACTGTAATTCTAACAATCAATAAACTCATTACATTTATATTTTATAATAATTTAGCTGTAAATGAAATAATTTGTGTATTTTAAAGATTTTTATGTCTTAATACAATTTTACTTTAAACCTATTAACCTACTGAATAAATTGTGTATTGAATATATATTTTTGTGTACTTAGAAAAGTCTTTATTCCATTGCAAACTATTTTATCCACAATGAAAAATTATAATTTACAAGAATAAACTTTTGCATTTTGTGAGTTGACTATGGTACTTTAGTAATGGAATAAGTTGTTAATTAGATAACAGAAATTAATTGAAATGTAATCTTATAAGAGAGAGCAGAGCATGTCAGAAAGTGAGATATTGACTTAACACTTTGTTAAAGAATATGTGTTACATAAACAGACATTAAATATCAGTATGTCCTATGAAAAGTGCATACTTACAAAATATATTACAGATATGGATATCAACCTGAGAAATATGATAGAAATAGAGAAAAATATGGCAATAGCTCACATTCTCACGTTGAAGACTTTAATAGAAGACAACAGGATTTTGATGAATACAGAAGGTACTATTTCCACAGTACACATGTGTTTGTCTTTAATTTCACATTTTGCCTCATAATTTTCATGATTTACGTTTTTCTCATTATCTAATTACACATTGCATTTCTAATTCCAAATCAAACCCCATAAACTTTTGAGTAATTTACGAAAACGACTAGAGTAGAAAATGATTCATCACCAATACATTTGGCACTTTCATTTGCTTGTAAATTGTAGTGATTGTCAATTTTCTTTATGTTATATGCAAAACCATTTTGTACTTATTTGAATTTAATTAGTATAGTTATCATTAATATTATTAAATATTAAATATCTTTACTTGTAATGTAAATGTCTTTACTTTAAGGAATCAAAGATATGAAGAAAATAAATATGAAGAGTTCCCACGGCGAACAAGAGATGAAAATGTTCATCACCGTGAAGATAGAGGTATAATTGTTATTTTTCATATCACTAAAAAGCTTTTAATAATATTATTAATAGAAATAATAGAATTGTTTTGTGATTCATCTGTGACTTTTGGTAAGGTAATATAGGATCACTATATTAAATATACAGGTGCCCCTAAGAATAGTTTTAAGCGATGACCCAGATGTTATAATAATAATAATAGTCCCAACTAATTTTCGGTCACGGCAGCCAATTTCAGTAGGGAGCATTTGCGCAAATATAGGAGCAATCTGTGTTTCATCACTTAGGCAATTGCGGCTTTTATTAACGTGCTGCTCTGTTTATTAGGTATCTCTTCTGCTAAGGTCACTAAAACTAACTATCACTAAAAATGTAGTGAATGTTTGTCAAATTGCATAAATGATTCTAAGGATGCTTTTTTTTTACCTTTGCTTGACGTTATTTACTCAGTCGCAATGTATTTCTGTGTTATCAATTTTTAAAATCCCAATTTGTACTAAATAGCAATGAATGCACAACTTCAGGTTTCCGGTACAAACAATATGAAGACAGAGGAAACAGACGTCAAGAATACGACGAAGGGAAAGATTATCGCGACAGGTTAATATTTTTCCATTTATAGCCATTATCCTACTATTCAAATATAACCATCAGTACAGTAAAATGACTAACCCTTACGTTAAAGACACAGGTATAGATAAATAGATCTAGGTTTCACATGAAGCAACCCGTGATATAACAACACAGTATAACTCTGTTTCAACATTCAATAACACTTTGTTAAAGAATTATATAACTTAACACTTTGTTGAATTATATAACTTTGTTAAAGTATTATAACTACTATTCAAATATAACCATCAGTACAGTAAAATGACTAACCCTTATGTTTAAGATACAGGTATAAGATAAATAGATCTAGGGTTCACACGAAGCAACCTGTGTAGATAACAACAGTATAACTCCGTTTCATTATTCAATACACGAGTATAACTTTCGCACCACTTTAAAATATTCTGTGTCATGTAAATCCAACATAAAGTAAGTCGTTTCAAGCCTCTAAAAACAGGGATTATTGTAATGAATTTCCATCTTTCCCTAGGAATTCAATACATTAGGATTTGGAACGCCAAAAGTACTGCAATTTAATAGAATTAATTTTCTGTTAAACACAGTTAAAAAACTGTATTTGTTTTTACAGAACCTCTACAGAACGTTATAATGAGTTTGATCAGAACATGGTGAATTTGCAAAGATCTTGTATTGTTAGGCAAAAAAGAAATTGACTCAAATTCGACAAGATATGTACAAAAAGCCGCGAAGACAATAAAAATATGATAAAATTAAACAAAAATTTAAACTCGATTTTGAATAAATGCTGTATTTCTTACGAAACGTATTTAGTATTTTCCACGGGGATAAAGCAATCGTAGTCTTGGTGAGATTAAATCCCTCGCCGCGATTCCGATCGGCCGACAGATTCAGACCCGTGTCCTAAGACACGGCTTTATCCCCTTGGTTAGTAGTCTACTATATTTCTATTAATTATAATGGTGTGATCCAATAGACGTCAACATGAGAATGAACACTACCGTCAACGCGAGCAACGGGAATATCAAGACAGAAGAGAAAGATTCCGCGAAGAAAGGATACCTGACGATAGGTAATTAATCAATTAATTCATTTATTTATTTATGCTGTACAGATTACACTATTACGCAGTATCATTAAATAATATATAAAATGGTACAATTGGTAAAATTACAGAGTCGGTGTCAGATAGTTTGATTAATTTTCTATTTGAAACATGTGGTCAACTGTGCATGTGTGTGCTCTGACGTCGAAATGATCATATGTTGTTCAACGAAGTTAAATAACTGTATTTGTTTTTACAGAACCTCTACAGAACGTTATAATGAGTTTGATCAGAACATGGTGAATTTGCAAAGATATTTAGTTGTTTGCACCTTAAACGATAATTACTCTAGGCGTCTGTGAAAGATTCAGGTGGAAATTTGTCGAACACTGATGTTGTGATAAAACACTTCTTTCGATCAGTCAGAAATCAAACAACTACAGTTATTTTGGCGTTTTATTGAGTATTGTGCACTATATTTATTAAAATGATAACGCAAAATGGAATGTTTATCGTATTACGAATACCGGCGGTATATTTGATAGCAATTACATGTCGATGTTTGTATGTCAAAGTACAATATTCAAAGGACTAGATCGGATAATTCGTATTTAATGGAGAACATAAGGAGTGTTGGGCGTATTATTTTTCATAATATTGTTTTGGAATCAACATATAAACAGAAAAAAATGAGATCATGTTTTTGATACAACTTCATTTACAAGATGTATCTCTCACAAACAATTTGTAATCAAGAATTGATGAAACGTGATATTAATGCTTTGCTGAAACCTGGACAATAAACATCTGTAAACGCTGACCATAGCAATGAAAAAGCACTCGCAAAGGACACTCTGTGTTGGTTTCATGAATAACGACAGTAGTGATATAATATAATATATTTATTGCCTATGCAATATTTTGAAGAAAGGTTGTGATAACTCGATAATTAACAAAAAACATGGGAATTATGATGGTAATATAGTAATACAAAGAAACTTTGATTTTCGATTACACATATTGGATCACTGTAATCTGAAGCAAATCATTATTACTATTATTAATAACATAGAGACAATATTTATTTTCAACTTGATAACGTTAAGAGATACCATTATATCAAGTCCTAGTAATTGTTAATTACAATGACCGAGACTAAAGGTATTGATCATCTTGAAGCATTCAGAATACTTAATAATAAATTACGTAATGAATACCACTTCTGGCTGTGAACTGAAACTGAAATGACTGAAGATGATTATCAATGACTAAAACAAGTCCTAATGATAGAGGTATTTGAGGAACATCTGATATTTTCATGTGAAGAATGTACCATTTGTTTGGCTACGCAGCTAAAGATTCATCGTTTTAAAGATGGCAGCTGGATACTGCATATTAATTATATACACACCAATCTAAACGTGTATATTATTTATATTTTTGAGATATCCACGATCGGATGAATTACATGAGGTATGTCCTCGTCAAATCGTCGATTTAAATAAATGTTATGGTAAGTTTATGATTTATGGGAGTGTCAGAATGATTGGTACCACGCAACTAACGCGGAGAACATAAAAATAGCACTGCCTTGTTTTTTACTAATTATTTTGTTAATTACGAAGGGGAGGGCATTTTTAACAGAGCTTTAGGCGTCTTTAATAAAACGTACTTAAGTTGGTTATTTGAAACGTGATAAGGCTTCAGTTTTTATTGTCGTATTTGTTTTTAAAAGTGTATTTTAAAACGATAATTCCATACCCCACATAGTTCTATTGTATACCAAATTTGTTGTATATCTCACACATTTCATCTAATATAAGACGCTTTATTCGTTCTTTTTTCAAAATTTCCATTTTGTCAAGGCTCCGTACCTCAAAGAAAAAACGGAACTCTTACAAGGTCCCTTTCTTGTCAGTATGTCTCTTTGTCAACACCTTTTTGATTAGGAACACGTGCAGATATCAAACTGAAACTTATATCAAATACGGGTGTGCGGTTAAACAATAAAACTTGTAAGTTAACGCGATCAAAATATATAACCTTTTTGCCGCATATTTTCGCATACATTGCGATTTCACAAGGGAATTAAAACGTATAGGGTACTTTTCATTGACCTAAAATCATCTGGCAAGAAGCAATGTCTTACAGCACATGTCAAGGAGTAAGCGCGAACGCACACGACCGATTGTCGGTGACCGATTTTTTTAAGGTAGAAAATGAAACACAATGGAGTTATGGAGTTCTATGTTGCAACCTTAGATCAAAATGGTACGTTTGTAATAATGTATACATTGCCCCACAGAAATCGGTCAAATAATCCGTCACCGATTGTCGGTTGTGTGTGCTCGCACTAAATCTAAAAACTGTAAATATGTAGATTTTTACAGTTTTTCGATTGAGTGCGAGCGCACACAATCTTATAAGTTTCTAACTAACTACTTAGTTAGAAACTTAGATACCTATGTTTGTACGGAACCCTCGATGCGCGAGTCCAACTCGTAATTGTCCGGTTTCCTTTTATTTTAGTGGTGTTAACTTTGTATGTACCTGTAGCGACGGCAACTTGTGGTTACAGGAAACGTGAGGCGCCGCCGCGTCGGGAGCGACCAGGACCAGTCAGGCCGGATAAATCATCACCGCAAGACAGGTCAGCATTCGCTTATGAGCTAATGAGCGCTTATATACTCTTTGGATTTTCTACTCGTTCCATAATTTATCAAAATCAATAAAACATTTTATTTGCCGCACGCAGAAAGTTTGACGTTGACTACGCCTCCCGCGCTCGCCTAGTTAGTACTGAACTTGTTTACGTAGCCCCCGGGATTATTGGTCTTTGATAAAATAACATGGAAGAAATTCAAAAATGTTATGTTAAAATACTTAATTATTTGCTATTGATATTACACTAAGTAATTTATTGTAAAAAAGTTGAGACACAGATTTATTGACAATCCTAAATAGAGGCAACACTCTGTGTGATCTACATACTTCATGAAATTTTAAGTGAAACAGTATAGAATAGACAATATTTCACTTTGGCTTAGGTGCCAAAATTCAAAAACCATTTCGATATTTTTGCATTGCTATCACAAAAAACGATGTTTGGATATTTTTTATGCAATAATTTTAAAGATATTTCGAAAAAATTTTGACTGAAGAATCTCAATTTGTATACAAAAACCGCAGGGTATAACACACTCACACCGCATGCCCGTGCGGCTGTGCGGCGCGCGCGACGGCACCGCACTCCCGGACGGTGATGCGGTGCGGTCCGCGGGGTATGCCACACTGTGCCGCAGTATCGTACGGATTTTTGCGTAGAAAGGACGTTTATACGCGTACATAGTTAATGCGGTGATGCGGTGCGTCGTGCATCGCAGCTCCGGACGGTGATACGGAGCAAACCGTACGGTGGCACGGTTCCGTGCCGCCGCAGCCGCATGCGGTTTTCGTCCCTCCGTACACCGCAGCGGGATGCGGCGGCAATGTGTTAAGCGCCTTAGTTCGGTATTCGCCTCGCCATTCGCCTCGCGATTCGTGAGTTCGCGTTGGGAGCGGTTTTTTAGACGCGAATCAAAGGGCACGAATGGCGAACACGAACTTACTGTTTATACATTCGCATGCATTCAGTTGACATCTAGCGCCCGACCCAACAGAACGTGTGGGCAAAATGGATTGGAGTGAAGTACGAATTTTAGAATTCCTAGAAGAAACTTTATCAAAGAGAAGAGCTCATTTGGAACCCAAAATATCGCAATCATAATTACGTCTTAGCGCCTTTTACCGAATGTTCCATGGGGAATGCTCTGAGGAGCTCTTTAACCTTATCCCTCCCTCTCCATTTCTTAATAGAAACACGCGTAAGGGCCTTCGGAGTCATCCGTACACTGTGTCCTCCTTCTCACACCGTACCAAGAAATTCCAAGATTCCTTCTTCTGTCGTTCATCCCACACTTGGAATTCTCTACCTGCGCACGTGTTTCCTCCATCCTACAACATGGGTTCCTTCAAAAGAGGCGTGAAAAAGCATCTTTTGGGCCGGCAAGGGGCGGGCAGGTAGGATAGTCGATGTCGTCCCTACTCTATCTGTCAACTCATTTGGGCCTCTTTCACCGCTTAACATCAGGCGGGAGGAGGTCATTTGCCGGGTCCTACATAAAAAAAAACCTTCAAAAACACTGAAAAATTAAAAACAATATAAGAATAGGTACCTATAGACAACATTACACTTCTATATTAAAGTTGGTGTCAAATTTTAAGACTTTCTAGGAGATCATCTTTTGGCAGCGACTTCAATATAGAAGTGTGATGTTGTCTGTAGGTACCTATTCTTATATTGTTTTTAATTTTTCAGTGTTTTTGAAGTAGGTTTTTATTTTTTGTTAAATATGTTTTTGAAGAAAAGATAAAGAAAAGATGCATGGAACCGTCGTCAGGGTCGTCTGCTTAGGTACCTCCGTCTTACCTATTTCTGCCGCAAAGCAGCAGTGCTTGCATTGCTGTGTTCCGGTTTGAAGGGTAAGATATGGCAGTGAAATTACTGGGTACTGTGACTTTACATCTTGTGTCACAAGTTGGCAACGTACACTGTGGTTCTTTGTGGGGGTTGCAGTTTTGCTGCGAATCTAACAAGAGCCACATGGTGACTGTTACCACTTACCATCAGGTGGGCAGTTTGCTTGTTTGCCAACTTTCTGCAATAAAAAAAAACCGTATACCATCATCTAGAATGGGATTGGGATATCTGAAAAATTGTATAAACTCAATAGATGTAGCGCGCATGTCGCCATTATTTTCACGTCCTCCATGTTCGTGTGCGAATATCAAAATAAATCACCCCGCGAATGTGTGAACAGTAGTTCGCGGCAGCACTGGTATACGAATGTTTCGTCGAATGACGAGGCGAATAGCGAACACGAATGTGTAAATGCGACATAAGTATTAGTTATTATGTGTAACCTCTACCACAGAATAATAATAGTACTAAAGTACAGAAGGATCACTCTCGAAGAAAAGCCAAGTTTAGGTATGAAAATTTACCTACTCTTACGACCTTCATCTGACTGTTCAGGAAATTGAAACTTATTGCATAGCACGAGTGTTCCAATTCCGTTACGCGTCGCTTACCCGATACCGATTTGGCGATAAGTGCGCAGGCTTCCCACTCACCGACATGCAGTTATCGTTACCGAGAAAAATCTAAATTACTACGTGCGACGCGGCCAGCGTGCGAGCCGAGCGGCAACCTTTAGCCATAGACCGCCCCGCTGGTGCGCCGGCCAAACATACCTAAAGGTTCGGTCAGATAGCGGGCGGGGTGGGACGGCGACGGGGCGTCGGCGCGATATAAGCAGTTGTAATGTATGAGTTATTATGAAAGACGTCACACAGCGCCGTCCCGCCTGGCGTGTCACGTCCCGCCGACGCCCCGCCCGGCGTGAATACAACAGGTTGGCGTGAGCGCGGCGGCGGCGTATTACGCGTTGTGTTCCATGAGTTTTCGCTGTCGTGTTCTGACGGCGGGGCGTCGGCGACGACGTCCCGCCGGCTATGTGACGTCCACGCCGCGTCGCCGTCCCGCCACGCCCGCTGTCTGACTGAACCTTAAACTGCGGAGTGAAACCCCCTCTGCCTCTACACAGCGCCGTCCCGCCCGGCGTGTCACGTCCCGCCGGCGTCGCGCCCGGCGTGAATATAACAGGAGCTCGGCGGGACAGGGCGTGAGCGTGGCGTCGGCGTGGCGGCGTCGGGGCCGGGGCATTACGCGTTGTGTTCTATGAGTTTTCGCTTTTGTGTTCACACTGACGGCGGGACGTGTGCACGTCACGCCCGACGGGACAGTAGAGTTGTGTTTCGATACAAAAATGGATAACGAAACGGTTCATAGCCGTGTTTTTGTACGAGTTGAGCCATTAGCAATACATAACCATCCCGCCCCGCCCTCTGTCTGACTGAAGCTTTATGCCAAACTCTACTTTTGTGAAATAGACAACTTTCAAAAAATTATTTGTAAATATTACGCACACACTACACTATCCATTTTTCATGAGCACTGACTGCACCGCTTCATGAGGTCATATTGCTTTCGTTGGCACGCATCCGTACGCTACCGGTACAAATAGCGCTGAATAGCTCAATTTGGACCGTAGTGTCTTAGTTTTGCCAACACATCGTAACGTCACGCGCTCCGATTGGGGGTTTGCAATCACGTGATACTGTGCTTTTTTAATTAATTTTAATACATAGCATTAACATTTTTAATTAATTTTAATACATAGCATGCAAAATATGATTTTCAGCATTTTAATATTCTCTTCTATGGTATAAACATAACTTTATACACTGACCTGCAATAAAATCGATCCACCTCATAGGTGTCGATTTTGAAATATTGGTATATAAAAAATAAGATTAGACAAACAAAAACGGTAAATACAATTTGAAAGCATACTTCATAAGCTTTATTTTAACATACTCTAAATGTGGATAAAAGAAATATTGCTGACAATAGAGTTATTTCTTCGGAAAACCCTGTTTCCCATTTTTCCGTTATACGCGATCTCTGTGACTGTATAGAGTGTTAAAAGTTAATTGAATCAAAGTTTATTCAAAAATTGATTATTCCTAGAGATTTATTGACCCTTTAAATTGAGCTGATTTTCCCAAAAAAAATCGGTATTTTTAAAAATTTTGGTTTTTTGTTTGTAAAATCAATAAACCCAAATCAGTCACAGTAAAAACTGGTCTAATGTAAGCTTAGGCTCTTGTTTAACGAACAGGCTAAAAATATACTATTTATTGATAGTAGATTTTGATTTGTCGAACTCTGAACCAAAGCGTAAAGGTGGCTCGATTTTATTGCAGGCCAGTGTATATTTGCGATTCATGTCAACATCCCTATTGATTATAATGTTGTGTGTCTACGTATTGTTTTCATATAAATATAATTATTAGGTGCCTACATAAATCAATATGTTTTTTGCAATGCCGCAATCGTTTAGACTACTGGACTAATAATCGCAATCAACCGAGAGACCACGGGAATAAACAACAAGACTTAACATGGTTGTGTTGATTTTAGGTCTCGAGATGATAGGTCTCGGTCACGTAGCGCGGACAGGTACCGCGGTAGGAGGGCCGAGCCGGATGCGAGTCGCGAGACGAACGCGGGCCGCGACAACCGGGAAAGGGATAAACCGCGCGACGAGAGACGCAGCCCACCCACTGAAGTCAAACGCGAACGCAAAACCAGGTAAGACTGCGCCTTCTGAAGTGGTGGTGAAGTCCGGGGGGCTTAGCAGGTTCTTAGAGCATTATTTAGCCTACGGAGATGGCAAGGCTGGGTGAACCCCTCTGCCAAAGTATGCTGACCGTATGACCATGCGCGTTATATAAAACTAGTTGACGCGCGGCCGCTGCCACTTGGTATCATTTCGTGTCGCAAGTAAGAGCTCGTAAAAAAAGGTTAATTGTGCAGTTTCCTCTTGTAAAGAGCGATTCAATAACTCAAATTTTCGAGACCATGGCGTTGCCAATCACATGAAACTATAATAATATACATTAACTTGTTTTATTTATATACAATTTCGAAGTAATTTCTATGCCGTTGCGTTACGATCGAAAAAGACAATGGTACGTTGATAGCTCAAACACAGTACACGAGCATGGTTTGTGGGCGATTGCGTAGATACACGTTAATTTGTCGGATGTGTGTGTGCTTCTTTATTGTGAGGTAATATTTTCATTGTGTGCGTGTCTATAACTCAATTCTAGATTTTAGTGCCATGCGTGTTTACCTCGCCTCCCGCCAAATGTGGCACAAAAATGTATACTGCGATTTGTTCCGTACCATCTCCTAAGGCTAAATGTTCTAAGAGCAGTGTAGTCGGGACACCAGTCCTACAGCGTATCCATATTTATCCTCTTGGGATATCTTCAAAAGGTTATGCCGCAAACAACATTAATTTGTATTTTTATAGACAGGTACTCACTCAGAAGTGTAGCACGTAGTGTATTTGATACTGTATCAAGTGAGTACGTAGTAGGCGCGCGGCCTACGTACTCACTTGATTCATTATCAGATCAGATACATTACGTGCTACACTTCTAAGTGAGTACCCGTCTTATGGTGTGTAATTATTTAAATTGAAGAAACAAATTTAAAATGTATTTATTTATCAACATTTTTAAAGTAATTTTATGTGTATAATAAATAACTTTCCGTTTGATTTATTAAAAATGTTTTAAAAATATTGATGTAGTCGATTAGAGAGAACTATCAAGATCGTTTATATTTTCCTTTTATCTGAAGTAAATTTTGTCAAATTAATTCAGTTTATTTTCTAACAACAGAAAGAAAGCAGATAACTGTAAATCTTTTTATTTCAATTTTACTACTATACACAGTGTTTCAAAATAACCAATAAATAATCAATTCTTTATTGAAAACTCATTATTAAAATGTGTTTACTGGTAATGTCATTCAACCCAAAATTTTCATGTAAATCATATCATAGACATGATAATGATGATACTATGATTTACATGAAAATTTTGGCTTGAATGACATTACGTGTAAAAAACATATTTTAAAAATGAGTTTATCTACACTCATGTTCTAATTCTAATATTAAGAGGATTGTGAAGCTGTAAATTTTCATACAAAAAGCGATAACGCTTTTCTCCCTCTAAACATAGTCCAATTTTCATAATTTTTGGAAATCTTGTAGATATAATGAAAAACTAGGTTTGTACGTTTTGATTTTGAAGAAATATTGCTCAGAATATAAGTTATTAGCATCTAAATATCTATATTTTCGACTTAAAAACTACCTCGAGCATTTTTGTATTTTTTTGACTAAATTATACTGAATTACAAAAAAAGCAAAACGTACAAACATAGATTAAGGTATACCGAATCTAATGAGACCAAAAGTGTCTAATTTCATAAAGGTTTAGGGGGGTAAAACAGTTATCGCCCGAAACAATATTTCAAACAGGAATTTTAGGCAATTTCGACCATTTCTTGCAACTCTCTCTATCGCACGATACGGGTCGGGGGCAGGGGTACAATCTAGTGATAGTGATGTGACATAATGTTATCGTAGTTATTGTCGTCTAGGGAGGAGAAAGTAATATCGATATATCGATCAATAGTGAAAGTTATTATTCAAGTCGGAACTATTAATCTTCACAAATACCTTATACATGAAAAAGTAAATATCTTTTTGAATACGTTTATTGATTTTAGTGTTTTATTTTAAAGATTTTATTTCAATACAAATTTCCTTATTTTAGGGTTAGCAGCCTGTAGCCTGTTAACTTTACTGTAAATTCCCAAAACCAAAAAAGGAAAAAAATGTAAGTATGTAAGTAGTTGTTTGTTATAATAAATATGTGCCATAAAGAAACCAACTCAAAATAAATTCGTATTTTGTTTCTTGTGATAGGTATTTGTTATGCAATGTATGAAGTTGGAGCAGCTAAAAACGTGTAATAGACTATGCAAGTAGCGTTATTTTTAATATTATTTTATTTGAATTTTATTCCTCTAAAGCTGGGCTCTAAGGTTTTACTCGCGTTATGGAATCTACGATTGTATAAAAAATACAAACGACAAAGTACCTAAATAATATACGAGTATGTAGGGTAGGCAGGGTAGGCATATATGGGAAGAAGGCACCCTTCGTACGGTTTTGAAGTTTTTTTTTTCATTTTAACTATAAAATTTAAAGCAGCTGATTACATATACTAATAGGTATTTTTTAACCGACTTCAAAAAAGGAGTTTCTCAATTCGATGCGTATGTTTTTTTTGTGTATGTTACGCGATTACGCCGCCAATTGCAGACCGATTTTCAAAATTCTTTTTGTATTCTCAAGATTATACTCCAATGGTGGTCCCACGGTTACCAAAGTTAGGATCTGATGATGGGATCCCATAAAAATGGAGGGAAATCCTTAAATTTTTAGGTGCGTCCGTGTTTTTTTTTTCTAAAAACGTCGCCCCACACTAGGATTTTCTCCTTTGTCGTGGGTGCAGTTACAAACATAGAATATCACATGCACATACGCCCAGACCGGAACAAATTTCTGTAGGCCATACAAAACATCGGTCCCGTGCGGGAATCGAACCCGCGACCTGTTGCGCAGTAGGCAATCGCTCGACCTCTGCGCTAACCGTGTCAACCGTTTTGTGTGTATGTTACGCGATTACTCCGCCAATTGTGGACCGATTTTCAAAATTATTTTTGTATTCGGTAGAGTATACACCTAGGGTGGTCCCTAGGTCACCAAAGTCAGGTTCTGATGATGGGATCCTATGAAAATCGAGGGATACCCTAATTTAATTAGGGTTTCTTTCACTAAAAAGTTAAACAAAAAAAAATATTTTACAAAAAATAAAAACTGACTTTAAAAACACTGAAAAGTTAAAAATAGTGTAAGAATAGGTACAGACAACATTACATTTCTATATTGAAGTCGGTGCCAAACGATGATCTAGAAAGTCTTAAAATTTGGCACCGTCTTCAATAATGATGTGTGATGTTGTCTGTACCTATTCTTATATTATTTCTAACTTTTCAGTGTTTTTGTAGTCCGGATGAACCCGACGAATCGAACCCCGCCGGACGGACCTCCCGATCAACATCCGGTGGCCTCAACCACTAGACTACGGAGGTGGTAAAAATTAGAATTCTAAGATTAGTATAACTACAAGATTAGTGTATAAAAATGAGAGGTATTTTTTATTTGATGCATAATTATTACTTTATATTTTTTAAATCCCTACTCCTATTTAGTTTGTATGTAAAAGTATTAATTTATCTATCTAAAATAATAGATTTTTTGTTATTTATTTTTAAGTTAACAAGAGGTCTGTTCTTGTTTAAACAATTGTAAATGTCATTTTATGTTTAGTGTTTATTTTTTTCATAAAAGGATCCATTTTTTATTCACATCTCAAATGAAAATCATTTTAATTCAGTATAACACTCATCTTACAAAAAGTCATTTTCTTTAGACAGGTAAATGTATGATAGAGAGGTACTTTCATAACAAATAACAGCTCAGTCCTATAAAGTAGGACTTGGTAGGGATACCAAGTAAGTGCCTACACTATAAATTTCAAAGGAATACTGAAATAATTTACGAAACTTATCTACTAAAATATTATAAAGAAAGAAGATTTGTATTTTTGTTTGTAATGAATAAACTCAAAAACTAGCTCACTGGGAAGTCTCGGCGTAATTATTGTTAAAATGATTTTTAGAAATAAAGCTATTTTTATTTATTATATTTTTTATTTTTAAAAACTACAAGGCTGATTTAAAAAAAAATTGACTAATAGAATGCTACATTATCACTGAGTAATATAAGGTTATAAAATAATTTTTCATACGGGAAAACAAAATTCCCTCACGAAAAACGAAAATAAAGAAGGCAAAGTTGCGAGCGGAAAGGCAGTCAGGAATACCTAAGCAACGCAAAACATTACAAACGGTAAAATAATGATCTCGAGTTCTCGCGCCGAGGAGTCGCGCGCTGCTGTCGTTGTGTGCGTGAGAATTTGCGCGTGTTGTATTTGTGGTGTAAACGCCAGACGGGAGGCCGAGCGGTGTGAAACAGATAGCATTTTAGAAAATACCTACTCGCGCCGCGCACGATTACTTCACAATCCTCTTAAGAACTCAACACTAATATTTTAAAGGCATAACTTAAAGATAACTTAAACAAATTACATTATAATACAGGTTCGCCATACAAAACCAGTACTTTAATGTAACTCGAATTCCAATAAAATACAGTTCGATTGACGAAGCCCGACCAAGGAGGTTTTGTCACGATTTTCTTTTGTGCCAGTACATTGTCTATGGCGGCGCGTGCAACAGCGTATGCGCGGTAGAATGTTGGTGTTGGCGCCATTTCTCTGAATTTTTCATTCATTATTTTGCTGTTATTGGTTAAAATAATATAAATGTGTGTAGTTTTAGATTTCTGTATTAGTTTCACAATTGCACTGTTCAAAATGCAAATAATTATTAGAATAAATGAGTTTGATTTTGTTTTAATTTTGTGTCTTTTATTTAATTTCGGTAACCACTGATTGCATGAGTGTAGATAAAGTAGTGAATGAAATTGCACATAATTAGGTCTACTATTATATATAGGTGTGGTACTATTAAAATTTTCGGCAAGCCTCGAATTTTAAACACACACTAGTGTTTTAAGACCCCCTATTATGTGACTTTTTCATAAACTACTATTACGATAAAGAATTGAATACTGTCTGTAGGTTTGGAGCTCCAGATGACAAGGAATACACATGGGGCAAGACCGAGGTTAAGAAGGAGGGCGAAAAACCCACAGAAGAGAAGGAGAAACCAAACTTCGGGCTGTCCGGCAAGTTGACCGCAGACCAGAACACTGTCAATGGAGTGGTCATTAAATACTCGGAGCCAGATGACGCGAAGCAACCGAAACGGCGATGGAGGTAATAGCATCGCGTTTTTAAGATGAACTTGTTATTTTATTTTCTTAGACACAGACTGGTATAGTAATTAAAAGGCTGTCTGGTAGAACGCCTTTTATTATGCTGTTTGTGTTTTTTTTATTGGAACTAAGTTGGCAAAGAAGCAAACTGCCCACCTGATGGTAGGTGGTAACAGTCACCTATAATACACGTGGCTCATATGAGATTCGCAGCAAAACTCCAACCCCTCACAAGAACCACAGTGTACGTTGCCAACATGTAACATCAAATGTAAAGTCATGGTACTCAATTATTTCACTGCCATATCTTATCCTTCAAACCGGAACACAGCAATGCAAGCACTAGGTAAGACGAAGGTACCCAAGCATACGACCCTGGTATAGAGTCTCCCTTCTGTATTGTGTATAAAATAAAGCATAATATGCAAAATAAAGCGTTTCTATCTATCTATTAGATACGTTAAATATTGTAATAACTTGTGTAAAAGCATAAGCAATTGTAGTATATGTTTATTCCACTCGGTTTGCTACCATAATCTGATTTAAAAGTCTTGTTGCCATAACAAAGTGGAGGAAAAATACTGTAACTGGACATCTTATGTCCCAAGTTGGTGATGACATGTACTATGGTCCTTGTATGGGTACAGATTGTGAATCATACAAGAAACACCATCTACTGTAGGTTACAGGTGACTGTAACAACTTACCATCAGAAGAGCAGTCTGCCAACTGATTTATAGAAAAAAAAATCAGTATTTTTGTTGCGTTATATTTTTTCGACGTCTAAATTTTGTGCTCTTATTACTGGCGGCATTCCCCAAGACTTGCGGAAGAATTGATTTAACAATTTGATTTGAAGTGTTACTTTCGTTTCAGATTCTATCCATTCAAAGGCGACAAGGCTTTGCCCATTCTGTACATCCATCGTCAGTCCGCATTTCTGATCGGACGCGACAAGAAAGTGGTCGACATAGCGTTAGAGCACCCGTCCGTCAGTAAGCAGCACGCCGCGATGCAGTACCGCGCTACGCCGTTCGAGCGGACCGACGGATCGCAGGGACGTCGCGTGAGGCCATACATCATCGACCTAGGTGAGTAGCCCTCATTGATGGAAATTTCATATCGCTGTACCTTTTTTTCAAACAAAACTAGCTGCTAGACCTGGCTTTGTATGGGTGTGTGTGGTGCGATAAAATAAATAAATTGACGAACTTAAAAGAAACAACATCAGCTTGTCAATTCTGGCAGTATTCCGAAGATATCTCTCCCACTATATACACGGTTATTTTTTTATCACCCTGGAAAATTTCAGGGATGCTTCAGGACACATCCATTATTATATAAAAAATAAAAAAAATAAAATTAAAAAAATTACAAAAATTACAAAAAAATAAAAAAAATCTCTAAAAATCCTGCTTTCAACTAAGGCAGCATTTTTTGGATTTTTAAAAAAAATAATATAAAATTAAGTAAGCGAGTAATTTTTTTTATTCATATATAAAACATTCTAATACCATGTCGTGAAGCGTCCCTTAAATTTTCCAGGGTGATAAAAAAATAACCGTGTATATGGAGATTTTTTTTATGGACCGACCGAGAGAATCCGTCTGTAATGTAACTAACGTTAGTAGTTCGATTTTGAGCATTACGTGATACTACAGCCTCGATGATTGACTCATGCTACTTACTGCTCACTGCCTCCCTGATATTTCAATGTGAATTAATTTATACGTTTTCAAGTGTATGCGTGTGAGTGTGTTAGTAAGTAGACAAAAAATGGACGACTCAAGCCTCTCACCACACCCCTAATCTCTGTGACTCTGCAGATGAAGAGTTTAAAAGTTACGTCACCCTTACAATAGGCTAGATAAATTAAAAAAAAAATGCTTTAATAGAAGCACATTCATATAATAAACAGAAAGAAAAAATCGGTTTTCGAATAACTATAAAAACAACCAGGATATAAGGTATTAAAGATTTTTCTCCATCTCATTCTAGCAAAATGGCAATTGACATGGAGTTTATATGGCCGTACTCAACGATGACGTCACGGTTCATGTCGGATCTCCCTGTCTAATCGCTTCCAAATTAACAGCTTAAGCTTAGCAGCTTATTTCTAAGCCGATTTTAATTCTAATTTCACAAGATTGCTTCTTTTCCTACGGTATTTTAATATTTTATGACGAGACGTGAAAATTGGAAATTCAGTCATCATCCCAATCGATGTATTATCTATCACAGACTCCGCCAACGGCACGTTCGTGAACAACAAGAAGATCGAGCCGCGCCGCTACGTGGAACTGCTGGAGCGGGACGTGGTCAAGTTCGGATTCTCGCAGCGCGAGTACGTCCTCCTCCACGAGAACAGCAAGGACGAGGCCCAAGATGACGACAACGAACCGCCGCCGGTGACCACCACCGACCAGATCAAGCAGGAGAAGCGCATCAAGCAGGAGCTGGCGGAAGACGGCGATTGATAGACGGTCAGGCACAAGAGATTCTTTATTTTTTCCTACTTTTTTAAATTGTATTTACGGTACTGTCGAGGTGGCTTTTGAGTCCGTTTGGGTAGCGAAGTGTTTGCCAGAACAATAATCTTCTAGGTTAGATAATAATCGGTTCTCTTCTTGAGTAATCCAGAAGTGTACTATTTTTGACTTTATCAGGTCTTTAGCTGAGATGAAAGTTGAGAGCTTCGCCGGTGTAAATAAATAAAAAAAACTGGTGAGCGATCACATTTCGACAAAAGTAGCTGATGTTTGAATTTCACACTGTCTGGGTTCTAGTTTTCAATTTGAACACGAGCGATTCTCGACTGTGACTTTACAAAATTCTCGATAGTACATTTAATTTTTTAGATATAGATTAGATAGATGTATGGTTGTCGATTTTACGGCGATGATTTTAGAACTAGGTCGTTATTAGGAACGAGATTAGTAACCAAATGTTAATTTAAAGATCTTTCCAATGTAATCAGGGCTGATTTTTCATTTTTCTGTTACTTGTGATTTTATAGTTAAACATACACTACTAAATTAATTTACATAAAAGTACAATATTCCATCATTAGGATACAAGTCAATTAATTTAATAGTTTCTTTTTATTATGAGTAAAAATTTGCATAAATGAGTGTACATTGAACGTACACAATAATACAAAATACAATTTTATTTTTTGAAGAAAAACATGCAAGCAGCAAAATATGCAAGCTTACTCATAAGTATGGGACAAGCGACCGACGTTTATACAAACCATTTCCAATGTTTCTTTCTGTTTTGTGACTGAAGATGTCTACATATCAAGTTTTATTTTGTTTTCTTATTCTGCACTTAATTTTATTCATGCAAGGTGTCTCAAAAGGTATGCATCGTTATGTAAGGGCTGCAGAAAAAAATATTTGATTTATATTAATGCAGTTTATTTTATTTAAGTCACTATGGAATGCCATTTGATACATCATTATTTGCAAATTACATCAACACCATGGCTGCCATCAATTGCGATTAGCGTTGCCATCCGTCCGGATAAAGCCGGACAGTGTTAGGCTTTCTGACCTCTTGTCCGGCCAAATTTGACTGCGTCCGGCCAGTCCTGCTTTTGTTAGGCTTTTTTATACTTACTATCGTTCAATCAACTCAATCAATCACTTTAGTCAGTAGCGAACGTGCGAGCGAGGCGAGATTGGCTGACTCGCTCGCAACTGTGTGTTTCATTCATTAATTTTTTTGTCAATAATCCCTTTTTTAACGTCCGGTTTTGGTATTTAAAAGCCTGGCGTATAAATATGTGATTTTTTCGATATTTTTGTCAATTTTTAAAATTTTTCTTAATGTCCTGCTTTGGGACCCAAAAGTCCGACTTTATTGACGGGTAAGTCCGGCTTTTTGATTGTTAGAGATGGCAACGCTAATTGCGATGCATTGACGAAGGCGATTTCTGAAATTTTGAAAGGTGTGAAAATGATATCTGAAAACTTTTTCCTTCATGTAACCTCAAAAGTCATAAATGCTTACAACTGGTAAGCATGAGGGCACTGCACGTCACCTACAAGCGCTCACGAAAGCCATGAACACAATGAGACCCCATCAAGCATCTTACCCTCCCCGCTGCCCCCTCCAAAACCGATACATATCTTTTAGACAACAAAATACGTTTATATCGAGAAAAGGAAAGCATGAATTGGGACAGTATTTTGTCTATTAACTGTAAATATTGGAATCTTAGAGGTAATTTTATTGATACCGGGACAACGTAAAAGCTCGCGTCGTTTCTACACACAAACTATGTATACTGCCATATCACTAAGCATAAAAGAAAAATCTAGTCTGCGCTAGACATGAATCTTGCATTTCTTCTCACACATTTCACACTTGCTGTTCTTAGTCCGGCAATCGTTTGGTAGTAAATCAATGCCGGCAACATATGCATATCTTATGTACACAGTTCGTTTGCGGAAACGACACAAGTTATTGCGTAGGTCTTATGACAGCCTGTACAAGAGTCCATTTCGTTTTGTATTTTGGTATTTCTTGAGTTTGGCAAGGTTAAAAGGTTTGATTCTTTATGTATAAATTCTTATTAGTTACGAGAGTGTATTAATCTAACAACTTTCACTTTTTTGACGCAATTTTGAAATCATTGAAATTAGAATATGTTTGATCCTTCTAAGGAGATATTGTTATAAAGCAGATGTAAATAGACCTATATAATGAAAAGAAATTTCTGATCTGATTTCTGATGTCCACTTTAATATTAAACAAACTTCTATAAACTAATATTTTTATTGTAGTTAAAAAACTGAAGTATTTATCGGCATTGTGACAAAAGGTCGAAATATACAGAGAACCAATCTTGGTCTGAGTAGACACTTGCATTATCTACGTCTATCTAAATTTGCAATAAGTAAATATTGTTATAAGGCGGTTAACACATTGCCGCCACACCCCACTGCGGTGTACGGAGGGACGAAATCCGCATGCGGCTGCGGGGACACGGAACCGTGCCACCGTACGGTTTGCTCCGTATCTCCGTCCGGAGCTGCGGTGCACGACACCCCGTATCACCGCATTATCTATGTCGAGATCTATTACGCGTATGCACGTCCTTTCTACGTAAAAATCCGTACGACGATACTGCGGCTCAGTGTGACATACCCCGCGGACCGCACCGCATCACCGTCCGGGAGTGCGGTGCCGTCGCGCGCGCCGCACCTCCTCACGGAGATGCAGTGTGAGTGTGTTATACCCTGCGGGTTTTGTATGCAAATTAAGATTCTTTAGTCAAAATTAAAAACTGCAGCACCGCACACCGGAGCGGTGTCCGGTGCAATGTGGTATCCGCCTAAGTTGCCTATAGTTAAGTGTGGTAGGTTAGGCCAAAACTAAGCTTAGTTTCTTTTTACGTTAAGAGATCCAGAGTTATTATTAAAATATGAAACATAAGTTATGTTAAGAAATCTTATATTCTTTTTCTTTTTAATTTGAACGAAAACTATAGCTTTTGTTTAATGACAGAGAATTTTATTGATAGGTACCTTAATATTTGGTGCAAGAATAACTTTCTAAATCGAAATGTGATTAAGCAACACATACTACAGATGGTATAATATTATGTGGAAACATTAATTGTATCAAATTAACTTTTTGTAAGATTTTTTATGCTAATTTCTATGTATAAAATTTTCATAGTAATTACATAATTCAACTCTGAATTTAGTTTGTCTTTTCTCGTTAGTATTTAATAAAATAATATTATAAACGTTAAATTTGAAGTTTTTTTGTATGTACCTAAGTAACACATTTAATGGGAAAATCATGGAAACAAATAAATATCACTTAGATTTATTTACAAATGCATTGTGTGCCTTCCCGATCTAAATAATTTTACAACAGACATGCTTTAAATTATTATATACAACGACTGAATTTATTTACATCTACAAAGTAAAAATAAATATTAACATAATTTATTTATATAATAATAAATGTCTAAATGTTACGTTTATCGGTGGATAATGTACCCAATGTCGATTACGAAGCCTAATATCACAGATTAAAATGTAGTCTTGAATATGTGCCTGTCGAGGTCCGTTTCGAACCCGAGTCTTTCTGAGCTTTCCGGGACTAGGGAGCTGGTTTGCGCGTCGCACAGCGAGGCCCGTTTTACTATCCCGTTGCGTAGACTGCGTATGGTCGCGTTGGGCGGGCGCGCAGTACGCAGCGAGTGCGTCCTGTATAGCGGCGCTTTGATCAGTCTGTTAGGGGCGACGCCCACGATGCTGTGCCGCGAGAAAGGCACGCCGCCCACGGGGCTTCTAGGGACCTCGTACCCGTCACACACAGTGCCCGACCCAGAGTCGCTGTCGTGCATCAGATCCAAGTATTTCAACGTCCGCTCTGGCAGCAGGCGCGACGGCTCCATCAGCTCTGGAACGTCTTCGTCTGTAAGCAATAATTCAATATTTACACACATGTGTTCATTTGTTTGGAACTTCCTCTACTTGGTGATCAAATTATCGATCTAACTTATTCAAAATAGAGAGAGATCAACTACTACTTGTTTAAAGAGCAGAGTTAGATTTTTGTAAAAACAGATGAAAACTATACCACGTGTAACAGACAATGCACATAACGAAAGTACATAGTTTGTTTCAAGTATGCGTGTATGGTATGTTTACCATACATATGGAGTGATAATGATAATAAATGATACCACGATGTTAGCCGTGCGAGTATTTTATTGATACTGAATTTATGTTCATACAATGCGACCGGTGCGCGCTCAAAGCGCCGACGCATGCAATTACGCTAAACATATTACAATGTACGGGTTTGCTCGTACAATGCGAAAGAATTAATGTCAGCCTTTTTTAATCAGTATTAATTTAAAAGAAGTTTAAATTTTAATAAAAATTCTCACTTAAAACGGTATGGGCAGACTTATACGCACCGCGCGGAGCAACTGAGTAGAGCGTGACGTGTAAATGACCTATAAACAGCCGATAGCTACCCAATATTATGTTGACAGAATGGGTGGCGGTGTTTAGATTAATATCAATTTTTTTCCGAATGTTTGTTTTTTGCTTTGAAGTCTATTCAGACAGAAGCCAATTACAATCAAACTACTTTCTGGGTGTGCGTTTCCGTTACACTTTGCATAAACAAAAACTGATGCAGAAAAGCTTCAATGAAATCATATAAGATTAAAGTGAGATAAATATTTCTTAACTAGCTGTGTTACTTAAATATTTACCACCCTAACGTAACGTTACATACACCTACCTTTTTTTCGGGTATATGCGTAACCGCGCCGTACCCGCCGTTAGCTAGACGGCGAGCGTGTGTGGGGCTCTCCCGGCAGAGTGCCAGGCATACCCACTAAAACCCCCTGGTGTTCTCGCTCCTTTATCTTGTGGTAGGGTCCACAATGCGACACCACTACTCATGCGTCCGGGCTATGGGGCTATCGCCAGGGGAGATGGCCCAAAACTTAAATATTTACTAACAGTACCTACGTGTCGCTGTTGACACTTTTAACACATATCAATCTCAACAAACGCGGACTTTTTATTGAAATTGCCAGTTACCGTTTCTCAAGGATACACCAGAGTTATGGCGGTATTTTCACCTGATCTAAGATTGTGCCTGTTTCCCTCACTCGTTATGTCCTGTGTCAGATTATTTTGACTGGTTTTAGAATTCGGGGGACATAATAAAGTAAGAGACACCGAACCAAAACAGAGACGTTACGTTCAACAACCCTCCCAAGATACTAGTGCTATGTGTTCTGATTGGTTAAATAACATTCTGTTCTCAAAGGTCCCATTCAGCAATTAGCTGCCCACAACTTGGCCAATCACAGCATCTTTTGTTTTTTTTATACAACTAAGTTGGCAAACAAGCATACTGCCCACCTGATGTAAGTGGTAACAGTTACCTACAAGTTCATGTGGCTCCTGTGAGATTCGCAACAAATCTGCAACCCCCACAAGAACCACAGTGTACGTTGCCAACTTGTGACATAAAATGTAAAGTCACGGTACCCAGTAATTTTACTGCTATATTTTACCCTCCAAAGCACTGCTGCTTTGCGGCAAACTAAACAATCATGTTTAACATTTCATTTGTTCGTTGCGCTTTAACATGTATACGTGGTTACTACAATACGTGGTACTATATGGAATTCAATACAAATAATTCCGAGTTTGTTGGGGTTGATCTGTGGCTATAATATATGAAACAAACCTAAGCAGGCGTTGTCATTCTCGTCCAGCAGGTAGGTACGGTTGTCGATGGCGTCTGAACATGCGGCCCATGCAAGATATTATCATCATGTTAGTTTGTATTATCTGAATGGGAAGTAAAGATTAATAGGAGGCACCATTTAATAAATCATGCTATGTAGCTACGAGTATTTCGAAATTATTGTAATATAATAAATCTAAAACGATACCACATATTTCGTAATTTTTGTTAATTAGAGAAATGAGTAAAAGCCCTTATGTCTTTTGTGTATAATGATATGATCTCGGCGTCTACTATGATTGTCGATAATTATGAATGAGCAAAACATAAAAATGATCGGGTTGTTGACGTCGTGCTGACTACGGACGTATGTCCGTGCGCAGTACAACACTCGCCACCACTCGACACCACACGTCTAATTTGAAATAATCCTTTTTGATGATTTGACGGCCTTATCAAAGTTTTTTTTTAAATAATAATGGTAGTTAAAGAGCATCTCTCTAACTCTTTGGCGCCATATGCGCCTATCGTCCCGAATCAATTCATGCCGAAGCTTCGGACGTTTTGTACGCTAAAAAGTTATCGCGTATATACTGTGCTCCCATTAGCGGCTTCGTCATTTTGCACGAACTATCGTCCAATAATCGTGCAATTATCCAAGATTGCCGAAATTTCTAGACGCTTAATTATAGACGACGAGTTTCTTTACTTCTACATGTGTGCCCATAATAGGCTAGATGAATAAAAAAAATTATTGCTTTAATAGAAGCTCATTCATATAATAAACAGAAATAAAAAAAATCGGTTTTCGAATAACAAAAACAACCAAGATATAAGGTGTTAAAGATTTTTCACTATCTCTCTCTAGCAAAACGGCAATTTACATGGAGTTTATATGACTGTACTCAACAATGACGTCACGGTTGATGTCGTATCTCTCTGTTTAATCGCTTCCAAATTAACAGGCTTAAAATGCTTGTATCTCATGTAGTTGTAAGCCGATTTTAATTCTAATTTTACATGATTGCATCATCTTTTTCTACGGTATTTTAATATTTTGTGACGAGACGTAAAAATTAGAATTCAGTCATCATCCCAATTATATGATGCATTTATCCATCCTCCATTTCATCTCAATCACTAGAGTCATTCGCACACGTCTTTAACAAATGAAAGCAACCGACGAAATGAACAACACTAGTGTGACCACGCAACGCGAGTAGTTAGCGCGCTAAAACCCTTCGATGTGCCGCCACACACCCGATAGCGCATACGAAGTCCGAACATTCGCGACGATAGCCGAAAATGACTAGCATAGATAATACACTATATAGGCTAATGACTGGTCCCATCTGCGTGTATCGCGTCATAGCACGAAGCTCCGGGACGATAGGCGCATGTGGAGCCACGAGATTATGGTGTAGCGATAGTAACCGTCCGGGAGCAGCGTGAGGTAGGGTGCGTGGTGCGCGGGCGTGGCCGCCAGCGTGATATTGGGCGACGTCTTGTCGCGGATCGCGCGCGCCACGCGCAGGCACTCGCGGAACGACGGCCGCGCCTCCGCGCTGTAGCTCCAGCACTTCTGCAGCAACTCGTAGCTGGTGTACACGGACACATTATTTGGGTGAGGCAAAGGGAATGTTAACACATACGGCCGTGTCTAATGTTTTTATTTATTACTAGCTGTGCCCGCGACTTCGTCCGCGTGGAATAGTAACTTTTGGTAGCATTTTGATTTTTGTAGGCAATTTTTTAAAGATCTTGATAAAAAGTTATACCTTATACGAGTATAATTAGCTATCTATTAGTGAAAGTCTCGTCAAAATCGGTCCAGCCATTCCGGAGATTAGCGGGAACAAACAGACAAAAAAATTTTGAATTGTGTTTTTGTTATTGGTACCTGATATTAGTACAAACTTGTTATTTTGACATTACAAACAGACACTTCGATTTTATTTATTTGTATAAATGCACAAAATAAAAATGTAAGACAGAGTTCACGTTAGATTTTTTTAGTTTTGACAACCTCTACTCAGTACCATTATACATATAGTTTTACATGGTACTCTTTGGTATGTGGGTACAAAGCAAAATACTTACAATGCTGAAGGGCAGTTAGGCGGCCGGTCTGGGGTGCCCCCGGCTCGGACGTATGCTAACACTTGGCGGTTAGTCCGCGCTGGATATGGTTGTTGACCGAGTGATAGAACCTATACAGAAAGTACAAAAATGGTTTTAAGGACAGTTCTCTTGAGCGTTTTATAGAACTAGCAACTTTCTGTCAAATTGCCGCAACGTGATAAAAGACATTACCTCCCAACATAAAACACCCCACGCCCATACATCAGATTGGCAGGAAAACACTCCGTCAACTAGACATTCTACAGCCATCCAACGCACGGGGAGGAGGCCTGAAACAAAACAAAATAATATACATACACATACATAAAATATAAAAGTAGACCTATCTATATAACAAATAGTATAGACCTTGTTAGAGTTTGGAGTCTGAACTAATTTTGAACCTGTGCCATTAGTCGTGGTACTGGAGGGAGACCCTGTACCAGGGTCGTCTGCTTAGGTACCTCCATCTTACCTATTTCTGCCGCAAAGCAGCAGTGCTTGCATTGCTGTGTTCCGGTTTGAAGGGTAAGATATGGCAGTGAAATTACTGGGTACTGTGACTTTACATCTGGTGTCACAAGTTGGCAACGTACACTGTGGTTCTTGTGGGGGTTGCAGTTTTGCTGTCAATCTCACAAGAGCCACATGTATTATAGGTGACTGTTACCACTTACCATCAGGTGGGCAGTTTGCTTGTTTGCCAACTTTCTGCAATAAAAAAAACGATGGTTCGCATACTGGATGATATTATACCTATATCATCACACATGTTATTAATTAATCACTATAATAGTTCGCGGGCACAGTTATAGCACAGCTTAGCTAGTCGAACCGAACACTGCTGTCTGTGTAGTATGTTTATAAATGTGACGGTGTAGCTCCTCAACAAAAAGCTGTAGTGCCATTATCGTTCCTGTGTGTGGAATTGATAGTTGACGAGTGGCATCGCATATTATATTATAACTTAAAAAACACTTGATAGCAAATAGTGCGGTTATAAATATATAACTGCACTATTTGTGTTATAACACACGCGTTCTGTATGAGCTATTTCACGTATCTAAAACCGACGAAATTGTATCACTTTACGAGCAAGTCTGTAGAAAGTGTAATTAATAGTATACATTATTATCAATATTATACTATTGGCCGACTTAACCATGAGGTGTATGGCCATTAAATAAAGAATAAAAAATACTTATACTATAACCCATATTGTTTTAAATGTCATAAATTACTCATAGGTAAATAATATGTAAGATTGTTAACTATATACTGCAGTGCATTCGGTTAAAAGAGCGGATCTCTTCTAATACAAGTTTTTTAACATAAAAGATGAGACCCGTTGCACTTATAATAACTCTTTGTAAAAACTGCAATAAATTTTTATTATTACTATTATTTTCGCATTACCCTCCCCCTCCTTCCTGTAATAGTCGTTCTTGTAGATGTCGCGGGCGAGGCCGAAGTCGCCGATCTTGACTACGCGGCCGCCTGCGCCGGCGCGTTCCGCCACCAGACAGTTGCGGCACGCGAGGTCGCGGTGCACGAAGTGCATCTCCTCGAGGTAGCGGCAGCCCTTGGCCACGTCCACGCACATGCTCAGCAGCTCCAGCAGCGTCAGCGACTCGGCCGTGTACTGACCACGTTTATTTATTTATTTGTATCTAGGTATATCTAACTATTACAGGGTTTCTTAAAGTGGGGCCCGCGAACAATTTAGGGGACCGTCGTAGTATGTGTATCAGTGTGCGGAGTGCGACTTTTATTGAGATTTACTCGATCACATGCATCGAACGCGTAAACGCGAATTTATATGGAATTAGAGCAGTGCCATCTAGTAGTCACTAGATGAAGCTGTCTCATTCAATAGCAGCTACTAGATGGCGCTGTTCTAATTCCATACAAATTCGCGTTAACGCGTTCGATGCGTACGATCGAGTAGAGCTCAATAAAACTCGCACTAGGCACTCTGGGGTCCGCAGTAGGTCAGTCCGTTAACATATTTACTAGAAAAGTGTGTAGAAAACTCGACGTAAACAATATGACACGCGCTATGCCTTATCGAAGGCAATCCCACAATATAACGTTCTCATCGGGTCTAAAAGTAAGTGTAATGAAAGTACTTTTTGTTAATATAAATAAGGTCTTTTTTAATTTCCAAAAATATTTTTGGAAAGGTACGTGGAATTGTTTAAATTGTGAAAGTGGTCCCTGACTGCAAAATGTTTATACGAGTAAGTATATAAAAATCTCGTGTCACAGTATTTGTTACCGAACTTCTAAACGGCTTGACCGATTTTTATAAAATGTTTTTTTGTATGTTTATTTGGTAGGTTTGAGAATAGGTCGTAGGCTTTTTTTATACCCCTAGGTGATAAGGGTGGCCCTCCAGAAATTTTTTAAGTGTTGACGTGGTTCACGGGCACATCTAGTCTATATCTATCTAATCTAATTATATATAAATCTCGTGTCACAATGTTTGTCCAGGATAAACTCCGAAACTACTTAACCAGTTTTGATGGAATATGGTTAACTGTATATAATTTGGTTCAACTTAAAAGATAGAATAGTTTTTATCTCGATTATTCACTATAATAATTATTATTGCAAATTAAATGGTGTGCAATTACTTTTTAGTTCCATAAGCTTCAAACAGATGGCGGTGTGAGTTGATTTATCGACACAAAACTTTCGACCGGTTGCACCTTTACGTTTTACGATTTCGTAAAAGTAACAATATAGTAGTTTTATTTTATCCTTTACGCTTAAAAAGTTTAAATGTACGGCGCGAATTATACTATATTTAATAGTGAAACGACCCTTTTTTAGGTATTAAGTTGTTACTTTTTACGAAATCGTATAACGTAAAACTTAGTGCAACCGGCTGTTGGTTTTCTGGGTTGGGTCACCTTGCAGTAGATGGCGTTGTGTTTTCATATCTTCAAGCTACAGCCTATTCCACTTTATATAACATTATGCTTACGACATAATATTGTATCATGTTGCTATTTATTATATTGCTGTGTATTGTTTTGTTTGAAAACTTTTTTATTTTTATTAAATTAGAGAATGTTAATGTAGCTACATTAAGAAGTTTAGTATACCATTGATTCTGAACGTAGGTACCTACTAAGATTTGAACTACGTAGGTAATCAGGGGTATCAATTAGCTCATTAGAAGATGCCATACCAGGGAAGGACGTTTCTTTCGCAGATAGCTGAGCAAGTCGCCGCCTTCCATCAGCTCCATGATGATGTAGTTGGGGTCGTTATCCAGGCACACGCCCAGTAGCCGCAGGATATGCTCGTGCTTGAAGTTGGACATGAGCGCCGCTTCTTTTAGGAACTCCATCTTCTCGTGTTCGGTCGCGCCCTTACGGAGAGTCTGGAAACCGATGTATAGGTTTTTAACTCTACTAGCTTTTGTTAAATTTAACTCTTCTAGCTTTTGTTGCAAAGCAAACGGAATATGTTAAATTAAACCTGTTAAAAACAGCGAGATTAAGGTCCCATGTGTTTCTGGAAGCGTGTGATCGCTTGGGCTCGGTGTGAAAGCGTTACAGAGTTTAGCATATTATAACTGTCTCTGTGGGCTAGTGGTAGGGTAGGGACCATAGCAAACGATATTGATTTGTAGGCATTGGCGTAGGTAAGGGGGGGGGGGGGGTTTGGGGTCCGGACACCCTCCATTGAAAATCAACATTCACAGATAGAATGAACTTTTCCTTCCAAGTATCAGTATACACTAGGCAAATTGAAGTTTTAATTTAGAACCCCCCCAATCGAAATGTTTTACCTATGTTTGTAAATAGGCTTATTCGAACCATATTGCGCGGATTTTGAGTAAACCAAACTCAATGATATTTGATTTTTACAAGATTCGGATTCAATTTTACGCTAGTCAGGCGACTCAGGCGACTCAGGCGTACGAAAAATCCCAATGTCGATCGATCGAAATAGATTTAAAAGTAAGTCTATTGGAGGCATAGGCGTAGGTATAACTTTTCGATGGGGAGGGGGAGGGGGGGGGGGCTCCAGATTCTATTTGCCTTTGCCTAGTGTATACTAGTGTATACTGATACTTGGAAGAAAAAGTTCATTCTATCTAGTATATGTTCATTTTCAATGGGAGGTGTCCGGACCCTAACCCCCCCCCCCCCTATACCTACGCCAATGATTGGAGGTCCGGGGTTTGATTTCCCATGGGGGCAGAAGTTTTTCTGCTCGATTTGGTTGGTGGTAAGGCTACTAAGCCCACCTTGGCTACCACCGTCGTACCTAAAGGTTGTCGCCTTAATAACAATGTTAATAAAAACATTGTCATGTTCTTACAATTAGAGGTAAGATAACGTAATCATCAGTTCCTCAGTTGGTGAGGAGTTCAGGTCAAGCTCGTTTCCATCTTCTGCCAGGTAGTGGGCCAGGAGCTTCCATGTTGTGTGTAAAATGATTAGAATATTAGAATGTTCTTCGTCTATCGATTAAGGAAGATGATACAAATCTCTACGCTTCAGTGAAAATTAAACTCCTAGAAAAATTCAGCCTTTATAAGCACCGTGCACATAACGAAAATTTTTTTATTGCAATTAATTTGGCAAACAAGCAAAATGTCCACCTCATGGTAAGTGGTAACAGTCACCTATAATACATGTGGTTCCTGTGAGATTCGCAGCAAAACTGCAACCCCCACAAGAACCACAGTGTACGTTGCCAACTTGTGACTTAAGATGTAAAGTCACGGTACCCAGTAATTTCAATGCCATATCTTACCCTTCAAATCGGAACACAGCAATGCAAGCACTGCTGCTTTGCGGCAGAAATAGGTAAGACGGAGGTACCCATGCACATGACACTGCTATTTAATTTACCTTGACAGCTACTTTGGTGTTGGCCGCGCCATTCAGTTGGCGCGCTACGCCCTCAAACACTTCGCCAAAAGCCCCCGACCCGAGGAAGTTGGTGAGCGTGATTTGTTCGCGGCGAATGTGGGGCAAACTCGCTAACTCCGCGTCCGTTGGGCAATTGATCCCCTAAAAGTACACAAAAAATATATTATTAGTGCATATTTAATTATTGCCACATTAATATTTATCAATAATCTCGGTGCGCTGGCAAAGATAATGAAATATTTTCTCGAGGTGGAGATAATTACCTACCCTACGAGTTATCTCTAGGTTATCAAGCATACCCACATAATATATTCAAAAGCATATTCAACAACCAAGTAATTTAATTAACCTTTAGTCTGATAATGTTACCTGATTATAAAGTATGTTTGCGGAATGTCGGATCGGTAGCTGACGCAATGTCGCCAGCTCCACGTCTGGCCCTCTTCTGATAGGTGTTTGGATTTGCGTTTCCACTATAGCTGCTTTTTTCTTAGTTTTATTGTTATACGCTGTAAGAATAGTATTATAACTTAGCAATCTTTTAATGTTATGAATACAAACGTTGCGAGGTAGACATATCTTTTTCAAACTTCCTATTAAAAGTGGCAAAGTCCATTTTTTAAGCATTTTCAACGTTATCGTACCTATATAAACATAAATTGCGAACACTGTTCAGTGGGCCTAGACGAAAGTCACACGCTTATTTTTTCGCAATCGTTCCATAGAAAAATGTATGGAAATGACATAGCTTGTGACAACTTCACGCTATTTTTTCCCAGCTAATGTCATTTCCATACATTTTTCCTGCGGGACGATTGCGAAAAATAAGCGTGTGGCTTTTGTCTAGGTCCACTTTTCAATGTAAATAGTCGAAAACTCGTAGGTATATTGTGCGAGTTATCATCAGTTTGCATTAAACTGAATAACAGTAACAGTTGCATATTATATTTCCTAACAGGTACCTATACTTACTTCTACGATACTTTAATAATCATATTATAATAATTAAATCAAAATACTACATTTGAAAAAATGTTTCTAACATCATTATTTACAAGTACAAGTAACTCGTAAATACTGATGTTAGAAACATTTTTAACCGACTTCGAAAACGGAGGAGGTTCTCAATTCGACGCGTATACAGGGTGTAACTGAATACCCCAATAACATTTAAGGGTATGTATCCACCAGAAGTAGAGATTCTGTAGAAAAAATATTAGGGCTAACAAACCTACTTTTTATTCCATACAAACTAAATAAATTATATTTTGGTATAAGTGCCGACAGCCCTACGTAAGCGTACGAGGAATACTACGCTCACGTTTGTCACGTCATTTTGTGTTTAATTTTTTTTTGTGTTAAGGGCCCGGTCTTGTAATAATCGGTGTTCTAGCAGAATTTTCAGAGAAGTAATATATATTTTTTTGTTATTAAAAATGCAATGAAGGAAATACTTTTTACGTTAATTTAGAGTGTAGGACTTGAAGTTTCCATAACACATTTTACTATTTACTTAAATGCTATTTTTAATGTCATTTTAAGGCTTTAAACATACCCATATTTACATTCCACGCGTTTAAGGACATATTCATGCACTCGTCACGTAAAAAATATGATCAAAATTTATTCACAAATCTTCAACAATGATATTTACTGGTTACTTTTTTCGAAATGTTTTAGTTTCCTTATTTAAGGTGGTTAAATAGTTCAAATTTTATGAATTTCACCATTTTTAAAATATCACTTTTTCTATAAGAAATCACCCTTTAGCGTAATCAAACTTTAACCACTTAAAAACGAGCTATTATTAAAGCAAATAATAAAAAACTGTATTTATAAATTCATTATAGGTAAATTTTATACAATCAAAACTTATCGACAGTTTACCCGTCGA
The DNA here is from genome assembly GCA_963935595.1 of Schoenobius gigantellus. NCBI lineage: Eukaryota > Metazoa > Arthropoda > Insecta > Lepidoptera > Crambidae > Schoenobius > Schoenobius gigantellus. The sequence continues at coordinate 20,104,262 of OZ012553.1, read as the reverse complement.
AACGCTCAGTTCTGCTACGAATTCGCAGCGTAAACTCTCGAAAAGTTTTCATTCAAACGCGTGGAATGTAAATATACCCATATTTAAAGTTTACGTATAAAGCCTTAAAAAAACATAAAAAATAGCATTTAAGTGAAATGTGTCATGGAAACTTCAAGTCCTACACTCTAAATTGACGTAAAATGTATTTCCTTAATTGCATTTTTAATAACTAAAAAAAATTTTACTTCTCTGACAATTCAGCTAGAACACCGAGTATTATAAGATCGGGCCCTTAAGAGCAGTGTGCAGAGTGCAAGTTTTATCGAGCTTTACTCGATCACACGCATCGAACGCGTAAACGCGAATTTGTATGGAATTAGAGCAGTGTCATCTAGTAGTCACTAGATGAAGCTGTCTCATTCCATAGCAGCTACTAGATGGCGCTGCTCTAATTCCATACAAATTCGCCTTAAGGCGCATAGTAAGGTCAAACATAAAAAATCACTGCAGAAAAAACCGGTTCTCTTCATAAATATTAAATAAAAAAATCTTTAAAAAAGATATGTTATTATTTTTAATTTTTTGATAAATTAATTAAAACTTGGTTAAAATGTGACCTAAACATGCCTCGATTTTAAAACTTTAAACCTAAGCGCGTCGTAAATATTAGGTTAAATCATATACTTTCGATTTCAATAAATAAAGTGAACAATATTCTAGGGGATGGTCTTTTTAGATTTTTCTTATTCGCCTTAATTAATTTTTTATTGAAATAATTCATCCTACGCGTTAAGGTTTGCTTAAATATCGATGCAAGGTCATTGGGACCACTATGCGCCTTAACGCGTTCGATGCGTACGATCGAGTAGAGCTCGATAAAACTCGCACTAGGCACTCTGATTATTGTGGTCACAAAGTTTTTGCTTTTAGTTTAAAATCAAATAACTCTGAAAGTATTGGGGTTCCAAGTCTCAGACAAGCACCGAAGGTTCATTTAGTATCTAACTTATATGCCCCTTAAATGCTATTGTGGTGATCAGATACACCAGTAGTCCGATTTTGATAATTCTATTTTCATCCCCCCATATCGGAAAGAGTATTTTTGCTATTCGATATCTGACCGCCAAAGCCGTTTTTATCCGCTTGAGGTTAAAGTAAATTTGAATTTAGAACATCGCGTGCACTAGGTATGTGATTTCAAAACATCATTAAACCTATTTACTTCCATCTCCATGGTGCCGAATTTATCATACAACTTTTTTTAAATTTGTTAAAAACTCAGACTCTGAACCTCATTGGTGTACTTTTGTTGTTAATTCGCTTTGCGCGCCAGGCTTTTATGTCATATAAATTGTGTCAAACGTGAAATGACGTTATAAGTAAAAGTTTTAGTGTAAAAGTTTATTAATTCTTTTTAGCGCATTTAAATAAAAGCTTGTTTTTAAAAAGGTTTTTTATATTTAATTTTTTCCGTCAAGCTCTTTATTAGCCAGGGCTGTAGCGCGAGCTATCGGAATGGTATAACACGCACATTTAAACTGGAAAAACATTACCCCTCCCGCTAGTGTAGTCGGGTATAAAATAATAATTTTTTTCTCGTCTATGTCGAGTGTCCCATCTAGGGTTGCCAGATGCCCCGTATTTTACGGGCTACCCCGTTTCTCAGGCTATAATAACACAGAAACCCGTAATGCGAAAATAAAATATGGGGTAAACAAAGTCCCATAATTACTGTCTATGACCAGATGACACAATAAAAGCGGAATAATAAGTTCAATATAACTTTAACATACAGTTTTATGCTTTCATTTTAGAAAATGGAGCTCTTTTCGTGGCCGCTTCCTCGAACAACACATATAATTTCAAAAAATAAAAACCTTCCTAAAACTATTGTTTTATCTTACTGTCTCCCGTAAAATATAATCATAACCCGTATTTTAAACACCAGTAACCCTTAAAGCTATAAGTGGCAGGTGGCAACCCTAGTCCCACCCACCGTAGAAGGCGACGGCGAGCACGGCGAGCGTGAGCAGCGCGAGCGCGGCGCCGCTGAGCGCGAGCACGGCGCCGGCGGCGGGCGGGGCGCGGCCGCCGCCCGGGGCGCGCACCTCCGCGGCCGCCGACAGCGCGCCCCAGCCGTACGCGTTGCGCGCCTGCACGCGCGCCACGCACCCCGCCGACACCTGCGCCGCGCTCACCAGCCAGTACGTCTCTGCACGGCAAACCGCCACACGTTTTTTAATGGAATAGTAGATTGTTCACCGCGGGAAGTAAGTGACCGATTACCAGCGAGGGAGTAACTACCTACTCCTGTGGCCCGAAGGCGCAACCGAGGACCACAAAACTCCCGAGGTAGGAATCGGACTTTCTCCCAAATGATTTATACTACACCTGTGAGGAACATATAAAAACGTGTTTGATTGAAATTATTTATAGAATTGTAGTTGTATAAAAATATTATTACATTTGTATGGGTGTCATCTCAATATCACTTCCACTATAATAGAATTTGACATTTTAACTTTTATTACTATACGTAATAAACGCACGTCGTAACAAAAAATTACGAAAAATAAATTCACAGATTTGATGAAAAATTCAGGCTTCTTTTCTTTTTTTATGATAACACAAGAGATCTGAGATCATACAGCCACCTTGCAGCGCGGGCCGCGGCAAAACTCAGCACAGGTCGTGGTGAGTGGAGGAGCGCGTTTCCCCGCCTCCACTCCGCGGAGGCTCTAACTGGTTAGAAATGGAATTTAGTATCACTTTTCCTCCCGCTAAAACACGATAGTAATGGATTTTCATATAACTTTTCCTCCCGCTTATTTATGTCGTAGAAAAGACTAACTTTCTCCTTCACTTTTGAGAGAATAATGACTGCTGTTCCGATCAGGTGTAGTATAAACAATATTTTCTGTCACCTCAGTTTAGATTTAACACTAATCTGTGCGAAATGCGCATCCGCACCGAAGCAGTCAGTACAGTACCTAGTAGTGAAGACTTTAGCTAAAACTGGTTCGTGTTTTGCTTTCATTTCAAGAAAGTTTCTCCGTTTAAGTACAGGGAATCTAAAAGCTGGTATTTTTGATGGGCCTCAAATAAGAACTTCGATAAAAGACAACGATTTCAAAAATTTTATGAATAATGTTTAATCAGTAGGTTGGAACTTGTTCGTCAAAGTTATGCAAAATTTCTTAAGTCATATTAAAGGGACAGTTTTGTTCGAAGAATTAGCTCAAGACCTTTTAGATAACTTTAAAAATCTTTGTTGTAACATGATTATAAAAGTGCACTACCCCCATAACCACTTGGACAAATTCCCTGAAAATCTTGGTTTCTACAGCGAAGAACAAGGAGAGCTTTTCCATCAGGATCTAAAAGTAATAGATAACAGGTACCAATCATACCAATGTCGCTAGGCTAGGATGAGCATATGATCGCACTCGGGGAATGGCAAACGCCGATCCCGAGTGTGTCTCTACGGAGGTAGAAGTTGCTCTGGCCAGGTATGGGGTTACCCAGGTAACCCGAGTCCAATGGCATATCCTTGGGGCGGCTTTGTCAGCTTTCAGCCCCTTGTTGAATCGTAAAGAGATTCCCCCGCCTCAAAAAAAAAAAAAAGGATGAGCATAATTATGATGACATATTACTGCTGGAGTATCACCCGGGAGTTTCATAACTATGTACCTACATTGCAAAAAAAAAAACAGAAAAAACAACCTCGCTAACTGTAAAAGAATGAAATTAAATGAAAATTGAATTAAAATAAGCTAATTTTGTTTTTTTAGACAAATATTATTATCTCAAAAACTACACGTAGCATTAAAAAATAAGTACGCCTCTGAGCTTCAATTTTCTATTTATTTTGGCGATTGACTGACTGACTTATCAATCAATGTAGAACCCAAACAAAAAAAGAAGGTACAATGGGTTCGTTGGCTTGTATAGGCGCCTACTAAGAAAATATTTTTCAAAATTTCCACAGGAGGCTGAGAAACAACTGCCCAAAAATATAAGCGAAACGTGAAATAGGTACATCGGGCACAGCTCGTTTTTGTATAAATTGTTTGATTCTTCGTCTTGAATCGAAACATTGTTATCGCTTAAAATGATATAATTAATTGCAGCGTAAAGCATAGCCGTTTTTCCTTTTTGTTTGATAGCGGTTTTATTACCTTTGGGTTTTTGGCTTGTGAATGAAATTGGTAAAACTATAACAGCTCAATTCTTGTAATAGGTAGAAGGTACTTGTTTTTGATTGTAAGTATTGTTTTTCAGACCTCATTACGGTATAAGAGCTCAACGATGCCATAACATACCTGTTCCATTATGCAGTTGTTCTAGACCCTCTTGCAAAATTTGTATTTTAATATCCTTTGGTAGATCTGACGGCAGCTGTTCCAGTAGACCACTATTATTGCTGGTATCATTTATGTAGTTAACTCTGGAACAAATATTGTAATAGGTGTATTTTCAAGTCTCGCGTCTCTAAATCTACTTGAAACTGTCATCGATTTATTGTTTGCAGTTTAAGCAAATATTTTTTAAGTTTATGAAGGCCGCATTATTAAAACGTTTAATTTTCTTATAGCATGCACTGTATGTTCCTTTATACCTGTGTTGAGGCCGTCCCCATACCCTATACATAGTGATAGGTGATCCTCGTATGTCCGGTTCCGTCCACCAAGCTCGTAACACTGTTTCCTCTACAGATTCCACGTTGAGAGGGCCAGGAGGACCAGGAACGTCTCCTATAAAATAAAATTATCTATCAATACAGTATTCAACATTTTGTGAATGTCATATTCATTTGTTCTTTTAGTGTGATGTGGGGATTTATATAAATATAGTATTAAAAGGTGGTACAAAGATCTGCTTATGTATTCTCTATCTAAGCGATCTAACAGTGCATATTAGAGTGCATATAGTGCGTTTTTCGTATATTATAATTTATAACAATCCTCGTCGAAATGACCACGAGGGACATGTTCTTGTTATTATTTCATGTCATATTATCTTTTGTGTATAAAATAAACACGAAAAATGAATTGATAAACTTATGCAGCACTTAAATTATCTAGCAAAATATCCCCAGTATTTTATGGTCCTTCGAACCGGATAAGGATCAGCGAACCCTCTAATTATCTGTCAACGTGTCAATGAAACGTCGCTTATGGTTCTAGCATTTTGTGTGTTTAAGTAGCTTATAAACGTGTAAGTAAAGCCAGTCCGACCTTAGAAATATGAGGCTTTATATGAGTTTATATGAGTGTATCTTACCTAAGGTCTCGAAAGTAAATCTATCGTCGCTAGGCCAATAGTAGTTCGGGGCATCTCTCACGTATTGAATGCAGAGGCGGAAACGGTATAGAGTTTTCGGGCGTAGGCCGCTGGCCGTCCACTCGTCGCCGCGGTTCGTACACTCTTTCCAGCTTCCATTTTGCATGCTTGTGTCCATGTACTCCACTTTAAATCTGTAGTATAATAGAATTCGTTAAGCTTGCTTATAAAATAGGTAGTTGTTTTTGCAATTCGGTTTAATTACGTTGTTTTAATTACAATGTTCAACGTGTTACTTACAACAATTTTGCATTGTACAAGTGATTGGCCTATATTTCGCTGCAATCATAAGGTCGTAGACCAATTCAGATGCAGGTGACATGTCATAAAATCTGGTGATATTTTTCTCCCGTCTAGCGATCACTTGTATCATACAAGTAGATGTCTCGGGAAATATACATACAAGTTATATTTCCCGAGTCATGTATGTTTCGAGAGAGCCTGCACCAGGCGAAACGTGACTTGCTCTCGCTGCAAATGTCGAATTAGGTACTTGTGCAGCGTGTATGTAACGTCCGAGTTGTCTTGTGCAGTGTGTCTTAGGGACGGCTACGCTTGCTTGCACAGCGTGTAAACTGAAGATGTATAGTGACGGCTGCGTTTACCACCTGCTCAGTGTGTAAGGGAATAGGTTGAGCTTTATTTATTAAAGTGAATTTTTTTTTATATCGCCTCAAATTTTTTCGTTCACCTATCGCATATCGCATTACATGTAGGTACACTACGTATAGGTCAGGATTGGTCTATGCGTAAGATTTTCGACTCTAAATCTGTGTGGCAGTGGTTCGATCTTGGTGAGTTTTTTATTATTTTTATTGCTTTTTTGTTTTTTTTTATAATTTTTTTTATTCTTTTATTTTTTTTATCATTTTCTTTGCAGAAGGAAAAAATTAAGATTAAAAACGCGATTTTAATACCCTAACTAAATCGAATGATTTGCCGAAAATTTTCAAGTAAATGCCTACGACGGCTACGACATGGCTACGACCCGAAAATGGTTTCACTTGCATCGTGGTTTCATAAAACCACAAATTGATTTTTTTATTTATTACATACTTTTTATTCATAATTTTAGTACAAAGGCGGACGTCTTGCCTGGTGCATTTTCTTCTATTCTACCTTAGGGTGGTATAGAATATGTAAATATGGTAGATATACCGAGAAATGGAACAGCTGATTTAGAATATCATATAACCTAGGTACATACATATAACATCAAATTCTAATGCACAAATAATTACGTACGCATTTAGATATAGGTATTACTTTATAATAAGTATATTAATTATTATATAAAGTAATAGGTATATCTAAAATGCGTACGTGACAATCGCAATACCGGAGGGAGACTCTATACCAAGTATTTACAAGTAGGTACCTATATTTACACGTTATGTCAATCAACCCAAAATTTTCATGTAAATCATAGACATGATGATGATACTATGATTAACATGAAAATGTTGGGTTGAATGATATTACGTGTAAACACATTTAAATAATGAGTTTTCAATAAAGAATTGATTATTATTTATTGGTTATTTTGAAACACTGTTGTAATTTTTTTCACGTGTCCATATATAACCGTTTAGCTGATAGAGGGGGGGGGGGCACTTACCTCTAATAAAGCACTTTAAAACCAAATATTTCAGAAACGGATCCCTAAATCGGAAAATGGTGTTCTGAACCTTACATTATTTTCTAAAGACGTATTCAACAATACCCCAAACGATGGGTTAGCCTATAAAAAAAATACTCCCACTTTACTTGTGGGAGCTACCCTGGTTAATATACATACTTATACCAAATTACAGCTTTCTAGTACTAATAGTCTCTGAATAAAACTGCGGACAGACAGACAGACATGGCGAAACTATAAGGGTTCCTTGTTTACTACGGAACCCTAAAAATGAATTGATTGCCAATGTCTTCTTGTGCAGCGTGTAAGAAACGGTCGAGTTTATTTGTGTGTGCAAGTGGCGGCTATGTACTATCGCGCGCAGTTCCGCCTGATCACCGCTACGCTCATTTTCGTTTGCACTAGCGCTCTCTAGCCCCACCCCGTCGACCTCGAATAGACATGGAATAATGAAATAAAAGATTCTTCTTCGGCCTGCCGCCGAGCCGCCGAGGAACCACCCAACGCCGATTAGAGAGAGAAAGAGTATTTCTTTTCTAATAGGCCAAAACTTAAGGGGGCGTAGTACGGCGCTTCCGCACGATTCAAGCGAATAAATTTTTAAATGGTCAGGCGGAAGTGCTCGCGATAGTACCTAGTGTAGTGTAGCGTGGACTGTCAATGTGGAGCTCACTTGTGCAGCGTGTAGGTGAGCGGCGGCGGCCAGGCGAGCCGCAGGCGGTAGGCGGCGCGGTCGCGCAGCCGCAGCGGCGCCGGCGCCGGGTAGGTGGCCAGCCGCCGCGCGCCGCTGTCCGCCGCCTGCGCGCTGTGCGCCGACCGCGCGCGCACCCACACCGCGTACACGGTGCCCGGGGACAGCCGCGACATCGCCACGCTGCCCCCCGACGACACTTCGAACGTGCTGTGCTCTGGCCGGACGGGACGTTTCCATATAAGTCTAAAGCTCAATCCACACATTTCCGGGCAGTGCCCGGGACGTGGACGAGACGTGTTCCGTCAGTGGCTTGAAAAAATATCATTGCGGACTTTTTATATGAACTCGTTCACACACGTCCGTGTCCGGGCCGGCGACGGAGCTTCAGTGCCCGAGCCGACACCGTGACGTGCGCCCGTCCACCGATATTACCAGTGCACGTCCGAGTTTTATTAAATAAAATGAATGACGAGTTATTAATAGAAATGCTATGCATCTCTGCACTTTTAAACAAAGCCATAATGCATATTGGTTTCCGTAAATGGTGCATAAGAGGTACAGATTGAAGCTGGTGGCCCTTACGTGGCACGGATCTCCGGTCTTGCCACGGACACGACTCGGTCACGTCCCGGGCACGGCCCGGATGTGTGTGGATATACCTTATTACTGCTCATCGACTCAGCTTTTTTTGCAAAACCTGTTTAATATACTGTAGTAAAAAAATATTATTCTTGAAAATATTTCTTAAAATATCGATGTCCCCAAAACAAATTTTAATCAAAATTTTTCATTAAAAAAATGCCAGAAACAAACACCCATCAAAAACAGAGTTCAGAAGAAGATCTGAGTTATTTTATGATTTTCAGGGAATTAACTCGTTATACTTAATTTGATAATATTAATGTTTCATATCTTCAAGAAAATTACTTAGTTAGTTTCTTTAAAATAAATTTATTTAAATTTTTTCACTCAATTGCAATAACGCACCGCGCCCTTAGGTAATCCATTCAAACTCATTTCTTAAGGGCGTATGTGCATGTGATGTTTTATGTTTGTAACTGCACCCACGACACAGGAGAAAATCCTAGTGTGGGGCGACGTTTTTTTTTTAATATACCGTAGTAAAAAAAATTACTCTTGAAAATATTTCGTAGAATATACCTACATGTCCCCAAAACAAATTTCTCGTTGAAAAAATGCCAAATACACCCATCAAAAACTGCTATCAAAAGAAAATACGAGTTATTTAACAACTAAAGGTTATTTAATGATTATCAGACAATTACGAGTAACTCGCTATACTTAATTTGATAATATTGATGTTTCATATTTTCAAATAAGTTGCTAGTTTTTTAAAAAAGAAATAATTTTGATTTTTTCGCTCAATTTCAATAACGCACCGCGCCCGTAACCCAATAGAAATAGAAACTCATGTCACAAGATCGTTGGCGTTACTCAGCTTTTTAAAACCCCCCTGTGTTCTTCTTATGGGCGCGCATGGTAAGGTCACCACTACCAACGTGCGCGGGATCTCAACTTGGAAGTTTGACCTCAACTTGGAAGTTGAGGTCTTTTGGACTTTTGCTTTGCTTTACAAGATTGGATGTGTCATTTCACATTATACATTACCTGCACTGGAACAGCGTGATGGGTGATATTTTGAATCCCAATAATTTAATTTGAAATTACCTTTATATCTATGTGGCAATGAAGTGGAATCGTTAGTCCGCCAGTGCACTTCATATTTCAAGCCAGGGTCAGGAGTCCATTCCACTCGAGCTTGAATGGGACTTAGCGCTGTTGCAACCACATTTTTTGGAGCTGTCGGTGCTGAAATGCGTATATAAGCTTAGACTTGTATAAACCTAAGAGTGAAATATGTGATAAGATATTATGTAACAACAAAAAAATTACCTTCTGCTGCAGTTTGTAAAACAAGTGCAGCGCCTACAAGAGGTTTTATTTCATGCAGTTTTGCATAATAATTTGTAGCTTCCAACAGTACAGTATAATTCGTAAATGATTTCATGTCGCTTAGGATAATTTCCGTTGCCATAGTTGTAATGTAAGAACACGTTTCTTTATCACATTCTGAACGATCTTTTGCCGAGTATAAACGATAATATATTGTATACACCGTGGCCGGCATTTCATATTCTAAATTGCGACAATTATGTGGCTTGCTTATCACTGGCATTTGTAATGTAATGCTATTTGCTGAATTGGAGACTACTTTTGGTTTGAGATCAACGGATTTTGGATAGAGGCAATGTCTTGGTGGAAACGGTTGGTTAGCTGGGTCCAACGCCATTATTTTATATCCATGTGAAGCTTTAGATTGCTCAATTTTGTGTCTCTTATTTTTCACTGTGTAAAAAATTTCCCTTTCTGTAGAATTAAACCAATACACATATTTACTATCAACAGTAATAGACATAGGAGTAAAACCATATTTCTTTTTCTCAGTAGCGTCTACTACAACTCTACACTTGCAGCCGTCCATGTCCGCAGCTAAAATCTGGTGGACCCATGGATCAATCCAATACAATTCTTGCGTTGTGGAAGACATGTCGATAACAAACGATTTCGCTACTTGAGGATTTTCGGGACAGTTACAATCGGTACGTTTCTTGGTATGGTTGAAAAAGGTTCTTATGTTGGTTCCGTTTATTTTGGATGTCATGAGAGTGCCTAGACCTGGATGATTACTTTCTTCATACCAAAATAACGACCTAAAACATATTAAATCAACGTATTAAATATTTATTAGTTTCAATCATTCAATTATACAATAATATTCGTATTTACCGTTGCAATGGAGCTAATTGTAAACTGTAAATAGGCTGGCGTCTCGCGAAGACACGAGTGATTTGTGGTCTTGAATTAAGTAGCCCTAGAGCAGCTCTATATGTGACATACGATTCCGTTGAGGTCATCTCCAATTGTGTCCAGTAAACAGACCGTCCCACCCAATCCAAAGAGATGCTTGTGGCAGAACCATTTATAGATGTTAACTGAGAAAAAACAATTCGATTAATAATTTGTTAAATTTAAAATAAGAAATAATTTTTAAGAAAAGGAAAGGTACCTTAAAGTGACCACTGCCGTTAATTCGAGAAGCGAAAATTTCTTCCAAATTATTCACCCAATAAACAATGTTTTCTTCTATAGACACAACAAAATCAATGGGTATGCCTGTACTTTTTGGTATTGTTTCGCTTTCCCCGGAATCTAGGTCCACGATTTTAATCGATTCTTGGGAGGACACCGTAACCTTTGGCACTGGGTTAATTTCATCAGACGACGACGATACTACATCTGAGTATGGACCAAATCCAGCGTCGGTGAAGGCTCGAACCTATTGATTATAAAAAACAATTTCAAAATGTTTTATGTGTCGTACATGGTTAGTAGGTATATTCTTGTGTGGACAGTGTTTGTTATATTAAGCTAACAGCAAAGATTAAAGATTGTTTGGAGATATTATTGAAGAGAATCATGTTTGGATAGCAGAGGGCAGGAAGTTTGGATCTCCTTCTATTCCTTTTGGGGAAAATGAGCAAAATGAAGTGAGAATGTGTTTGTCTGGAAGAAAAGATTCACCCGAAAGAAGTAAGTCGAAGCCGGCACAAGATCCTTGAGCATGAGTTGCGTGTGGCCCGGCGAGAGTCTTGCGTCGGCGCAGGCGGACGGCTTGGCGGTAAGGGCCGAGGTCCGCCCCGCGCTCGGCTGCGTCCAGCACTGGGCCTCGTACCCGCGTATGACGCCGTTAGCACGGGACGGCGTATTCCATCGAAATATTGCGGCTAAGGTTTCACGACTGAAATGAATAAGCCATATTATAGTTATACCGGGTGTAACTGAAAGTCGGAATAATATTAATATAGGTTGGATATTAGTTTAGTCAATCGACTAAACTGAAAGCAAAAACCTTCAAGTGATAACAAGTCAAGCTGATTATGGAATTAACACAGACTTAGATATAACACTTAATGAAGAAACAAAGGAGGTACGCTGATGCAGGGCTGCCAAAACTTAGGATCAAAAAATATAAATATTTCAACAGAATCATATTATTTCAGTGTCCCGATACTCTCCGTATACAATATGTAGATGAAATTACCGTACGTTCACCTCCAAGTGCTTGAGGTAACAAACAGCTCTGTGTAAATATCAGGGGGTATGTGATGTGCTACGTTTTAATACTCTCAGATTACTTTGACACTCGAACGTTTCTGGAACGTTTAGTAAAAATATTTTGACCCGTTGACAGCTGGAACTATAGATACCAGTGGTAGTACTACAGTTCGGGACAGATCAACATGGTTTTTAGGAGTATGAATACAACACTACAACATGTGAGCGATATCGAAATACATAAAGGCGGTCGATGCGGACTCGTGCTAAAGTGAAGCATGTGCTGTGTGGATGTGCGGGTAACATTCACTCCTACTCCTGTCGCTAAAAGTAGATAAATAGCGTTGTAAGCACAGTTTTGTATATTAATAATAATATTTCTCCTTTTTTGGCTTAACTAATCCACGAATGGTATAACCAAATACATTGAATGACAGCGGAGCTTTTCGTTTCATTCTTGTACGGTAATTAAGTCTTTTATCAGAAGGATACTAACTAAGGAGTTTGTTATGTTCCAGTTTAAAGGGACAATAAAATAAGTGGCTACTATTGTCTATGATAATAATGTTATTTATGTCATAAGTTGGCAACATAACTTTGATACTCGGTGTTTAGTTGGTGTTGCCGAAACGAAGTTTTCCTTTACCAAGTACTTACTTACATTTTGACAAGCTTTTACTTACTTTCACCTGTCAGGTGTCTGTAAAAAAATCTTGCAAGTAAAATTTGACCCACTTTCCGGTCTCCAATTGAGCTGAAATTTTGCATGCATGTGTATATCACGTGACAATGCAATATTATTATGATATAAAAGCTTGTATTAAAAAAATGTTTTTAATAATTTTATATAAGTTGGTCGCCTTTACCTAAAGAGTATAATAATATAGATAACGCTTTATTTGTAAATCCTACTAAGTTGTGACAGTTTTCCTCTTAATTTTGTTACACTCCTACTAATGCCGTGATTTTTTTTGCGTAATTATAACCAACCATTTAGCTGCCGGGGTGTCCCCCATACTTGACTCTAATTCACAAACGGATCGCTGAATCGAAAATTGATGTTCATACACCCACAATATTTTTGAAAGTCCTGTCCAATGACGACCCAATCCATAACATAGACGAGAAAAAAATATTTTCCCCCACTTTATATGTAGGGGAGCTAAACCGCGAATAGACCGACAGGGACATGGCGAAACAATAAGGGTTCGCTAGCGATGCGCGATTGTGAATGATCTGGTAATTCGAATTAACTAATAATACCACTAATTTGCAAATTCGACTTGAATATTAGTAGTATACTAATGTTAGTATTCGAATGACGGCTAGTAATATAAGTAACTACTTTTAATTCGATCTCCATTCTTGTTAGTTGTGAATGAATAAGTCATTCAATTCATTCGACAAATCGTTGCGCTAGCGCCCATCCTTTAACGAATCAATCAATCGTTTTATTTTAGTCGAATACATCATTCAAAGTTTATGGTGTTTGAGAGTGAGTACAAATAAAGTTAAGTGAAAATTATCCTAAAAATAGAATTTTTCAGTTTTTCTTGTTGAGTGTTTATAATTTTGTTTACTTCAGATGCAGGTATATTAATATGATTTATTTGCTACTCTAATAAACTACTTACCACTGTTACTGAGTACTAATTGTGAATATAATAACTAAAATGCACGCTTGATGTAGCTATGTGCGAATATCAAATTAGTTACTAATTTCATTCATCATTTGAATGATTTATACAGTCGAATGATTCGAATCGAATCATTCATAGTCGCGCACCACTCGTTCGCTGTTGACTACGGAACACTAAAGGTAGAAACAAACTATTGTGTCGTGGTGTGTTGTGACGCGTCAGAAGCGTATCGGTTGCATACATTGAATATGGCTAGAAACATATTATTACAGTGTGTTGTGTCGTGGCGCTAATGTGTTTCTAGCCATATAAAATGTATGAAACCGATACGCTTCTGATGCGTCACAACACAACACGACACAATAGTTTGTTTCGAGCTTAATAAGGGGCAGGTAACCTGTCAGGCTGCACGTAGAGCCTCGGCTCGCGGGGCTGGGACGGCGGCGCTTGCGGCGAGCGTGTGGCGGCGCGCGCGGGCGCGCCGGCGCCCCACGCCGTGTGCGCGCGCACCGACACCTGCAGCGCGCTGTACGGCGGCGGCGCCACCTCCGACCGCACCGACACCCACGCCTCCTCCACTGTGCGCTGTCAACGATAAAAAATTGGTAGGTAGGTACATTCTTTATTGTAGGGTAAACTTGCTTCCCTCAGGTTCAGCTTTATCGTCACTTACTATCAGGTACGTGACACTGTGATGAAAGTTCTGTCGTATGTAATGTAAAAAGAATTCAATTATGCAATTATGAAAATGTTTTTGTGTGAAATTATATATCCTATCGGTAAAAGCTCTAAGTAAATTAAAAAAAAAAAACCGAACAAGCGCGAGTCGGACTCGCCCATGAAGGGTTCCGTAGGATTTATGACGTATTAAAAAAACTACTTACTAGATCTAGTTCAAAACAATTTTCGGTGGAAGTTTGCATGGCAATGCACATCATATATTTTTTTTAGTTTTATCATTCTCTTATTTTCGAAGTTACAGGGGGGGGGGGGGGGCACACATTTTACCACTTTGGACGTGTCTCTCGAGCAAACTATTCAGTTTAGAAAAAAATGATATTAGAAAGCTCAATATGATTTTTGAAGACCTATCCATAGATACCCACACGTATGGGTTTGATTAAAAAAACATTTGTTTCAGTTCTATGTATGGGGAACCCCCAAAATTTATTGCTTTTTTCTATTTTTGTGTGAAAATCTTAATGCGGTTCACAGAATACATCTACTTACCAAGTTTCAACAGTGTAGTCCTTATAGTTCCGGAGAAAAGTGGCTGTGACATACGGACAGACAGACAGACAGACATGACGAATCTATAAGGGTTCCGTTTTTTGCCATTTGGCTACGGAACCCTAAAAATGCTACAATATTCACTACATTGTAAGTGCCCAAAATGTGGGTACCTCAATGCTGTGTGGTCCCTGGAAGTTGAGGCTGACGTCGTAGAAGACGCGGCTGTTGTTGATGTTGACGCGTGTGGCCGGCGCCCAAGTCACGTTGAACCGCTCCCAGGAACCCACCACTTTGATCGACGACGCATCTATTGTCTCTGGGATAGCTACCATTGACTCTGAAAGCATAAATCGAATTATTGTAAACACTCATTTCTACTGCATGGGGGATATCACGGAAGCTCAGGGGCTGCTCGTGGTGATATTGGTAGGAAGAGGCAGAATCTTATCATTGAGCTCAACAGGACGCTGGACCTCGTCTCCGAATGGGGCTTCAACAATCTTCTTAAGTTCAATGCTAAGAAAACACAGGTGTGCGCGTTTTCGGCGAAAAGGTCACCTTTCCTCCCCCTTCCTTCTCTTCAGGGCACAACCCTTCACACACAGAGCAACATCACCTTGCTCGGAATGAACATTCGCTGCGATCTGAACCCCAGAGACTACATCGAATCCGTCATAACTACTGCCTCACGGAAACTCGGTGTCCTGAACAAGGTGCGTAGGTATTTTGCGCCGGACCAACTATGCTTGTTGTATAAAACTCAGGTTAAGTCTTGCGTGGAATATTGCTCGCACCTTTGGGACGGCTCCGCTCAGTACCTGCTCGATGCTCTGGACAGATTGCAGCGTCGCGCTATTCGCATTATTGGCGATGTAGAGGTAACTAACACCCTCGAGCCTCTACAACTTCGTCGTGACATCGCCTCTCTTAGCGCCTTTTACCGAATGTTCCATGGGGAATGCTCTGAGGAGCTCTTTAACCTTATCCCTCCCTCTCCATTCCTTAACAGAAAGGGGCGGGCAGGTAGGATAGTGGATGTCGTCCCTACTCTACCTGTCAACTCATTTGGACCTCTTTCACCGCTTAACATCAGGCGGGAGGTCATTTGCCGGGTCATACATTAAAAAAAATGCCACTTCACTGGAGGGAGACTCTGTCAGGGTCGTCTGCTTAGGTACCTCCGTATTACCTATTTCTGCCGCAAAGTAGCAGTGCTTGCATTGCTGTGTTCCGGTTTGAAGGGTAAGATATGGCAGTGAAATTACTGGGTACTGTGACTTTACATCTTGTGTCACAAATTGGCAACGTACACTGTGGTTCTTGTGGGGGTTGCAGTTTTGCTGCGAATCTCACAAGAGCCACATGTATTATAGGTGACTGTTACCACTTACCATCAGGTGGGCAGTTTGCTTGTTTGCCAACTTCCTGCAAAAAAAAATTCACCATAAATAAATCATTTGCCAAATACTGGAAAATATGCAGGACCTAGGAAAATATTTGTTTGAGTGTCACTCAAATAAATATTAGGTCGCTCAAATATTATGAAGCTTCTCATTTTGTATTTGAAGTAACTCGAATGAATGTTTATAAGTTACTGTTATGTTGATTTATCGTCATTCGCAGTCAGTCGCTCACTTAGTAATGCAATAACCCAAATTAATTATTTTTGTCTCTTAAAATTTTCATTTACCTACAGTCACTCGTTTAAATACCACCCTTCACATTATAATAATAATTTATGAACAAACCACTGTTGGCATGCAGCGTAGGATCTCTGACGGCGATGACGTGCACCCTGGGCACGAGCTCTGCGGTGTACTTCCCGGCCAGATCAGAGACCACAGCCCGTGACGCATCCTGAACCCAAACCAATCTGCCGCTGAAGTAACACAGCGGACCTAGAGTCGCCGTGCCCGCCAATCGGGTTACTAAAGAACCAGTAATCTGGAAAAGTATTTAATTACAAGTTGTTATGTTATTCTTTAAATATTTTATCAGGTTTTTTTTATATCGGGTGTAACTGAACGCCCCGAAATAATGGCCCTTGGTGATTGTCTTAAATCTGCAAACCTAATACTTTCCAAGTTAATCAACTTTAAGCTGAAAGCAAAAACCTTCAAGTGGCAACCATAGTCCACCCGACTATGAAATTAATACAAAAGAAATCTAAACACTAAATGGAGAAATAAGGTACACCGATGTAGGGATGTCGATACTTAGGACCCAAAAATAATTTATTTAGTTTATATGGAAAAAAATACGCTTGATTAGCCCCAATATTTTCCTACTGTATCTTCACTTCTGATAGAAAATACTTTTAAATATTATTTGGGTGTTCCGTTACACCCTGTATATTCATGTTTCTGGTGAAGAGATCTCTGCTAAAGATAAGTTTATTTTTTTTAGAGATTAGCTCTGTTAAGCTTGGATTAAAGTAAAAAATTATTGGACTATTGTTAAATATTTTTTGTACGTTATTGTGTATCAATGATTGACGTAAGTATGTTAACCACAAGACGTTTCTTGATTTTTTTTACTAAAGTCAATGTAAATTTGATACCAGTCTAGTATTATTAAGTATATGGTTTTGTTCAAAAAATTATACCTCAGTAACGCCATGGGACATTCGGTCTGCGCTGGGTGCTTTATGCAATTCTGAGCCATCGTAGCTCCGAACTAACCAATAAACCCATTTATTTTCAAGATCAGCTGTCAAGCCCATAACTGAAAAATATTCAAATTGTATTTATCTTAAGTTCTTGGTCTTGTAAAATCAGTTTTTAATCATTACTTCTAGATGTTACCTTGTTTTCCGCTAAATAGTTGTGCTGGGTAGTAAACCATTTTGTTTTCACCGTTGAGCTTCGCAGCTTCGACAGCATGACCTGTATTCCAGTATATGTAAGCTCCAAGTGAATCAATAGTCAGTTCCTTAGCCACGGTCACTATAGGTACAGGCTCTCGATTACTACCGTCAAAATTTCCCCGACTTATCTGAAACGTTTAGGCAATTTATTGTTTTTCTTTGTACCTTAAAATGTGTGATTTCAATAATAATAATATATTTTTTCTCACCAGTTGCTGTTTTGGGTTTGACCAGTATATTTTCTTTCCCACCCAATCAACGGCCAAACTCCCCACGTTGTCCATGTTAGGCATCAACCCCTTCTCGTGAGTCGTAGTGTTGTACCATAACACAGTTGATGCATTTGTCACCAAATACAGTTTGTCGCGATACCAAGATATGTCTGTTATATGGAAGTTTTTCAAATGTGCTCTACAAATGAAATCAATTCAAATCGATTTTAAAATTATTCGCATTAGTTGTTGGTAAAGGTGTATAATAATACAATTATGAAGAAATTTTTGCCAAAATTACAAGGCTGCACTACAATCCATGTTTATCGATGTTTATATTACACTCACAAACTCACGCACATTTTTTATTAAAAATTCGTAATTTAAGCACTTATTTGACATACAAGGTACCTACTTTCAGTATCTATAAATAAAAATAAGTATCGTTTACCTATGAATCAATGTTTGAAGATTGTCACCGGTGAGGTCAGTTTGCAAAAGTCCATCGGGACCCGACCACAGTAATGTGCTGTGTAACGTTGTGGGCGATGAAGCTAATGTTTTTGCAATAAATTCGGATGACCATGGACCTGAAATTAATAAATAACTAATAATTCAGTGTCTCAAAAAAATAACATAATTACTACACAATATTCATAATCATAAATTACCAGAACCAGAAGAAGTGACTGCAGCTACTCTAATGGTATATTCTGTATTTTGTATAAGATTTTCTACCACAAACATAGTTGAACTGATGTTTTTTCTGTAAACGAATACAATGTTTAGTACATTTCTTCGCAATTATTTATAAAATATTGTCAATACACTAAGAATCATAAAGTAACCGCACACTCACATATCGATTGTTTTTCCTGAATCGGATTCTATCAATTGAAGACGAAAGCTCCACTGCTGCCAGGCGCCAGTGCCTTGATGACCCAACAGATGCGGCGGTGACCACGACACCTTGGCCCTGTTAATGCCCATCACGCTTTGCACCTCTATAGGCGGATTAACTGGAACCGGGATGGGTTGGCAACTCCTCAAAGCTACGAGAACCTGTCGTGTCGCTATAAATTTAGTTTTGTAAGTCAATGGATACTCGTTGTGGAAATAGCTGTCTCTCTGGGCGTGGTACTCTTCGGTTAACATTTCCCTGCCGTTCGTCCAATAGAAAAGGCCGCCTGCGTAAGCTATAGATCTGGTCGACAGGAACATGGGCGTTTGCGTGTTGTTTCGGAAATCCGTTACCTCTCGCCTATATAAAGAGAACTATTAGTATCAAAAATTCAACAAGAGTGATAAAATATACACAAATTATAACAGAAACTTACCCATCAAGTGATACTGCTAGTACGGTATTTCGTTTGAGGTGCGCGACAAGAAGTCTAAAATCGGCATGGTCTACAGTAAAGGCTCCCAAATGTCCATCTCTCACAATAAGCTCAGGCGACGATTCATGACGGACTCCGTTTGAAATATTAGCTAAGTCGAGCCTATACAAACCTCCGCGGTCACCACCACGTAGAGCCCAAAATAAATAACTGAAAGTTTGAAATTAATTTAAAAAGAGAGTTCAGGTTGATAATGGAGAAATTTAATTGTTCCTTATAATTTCAAGCTGTGTTTAAGTTTTTGTTAATATCTTTTAATATTATTATCGAACCAAATTATTTGCAGGTAACAGAAATATTTATATGTATATCGAAATGATTGATTCTCTTAATTTAGTTTCTCTTAATTTTTAGTTACATCGGCTTCTTACCCATTATAAGCGTCAACTTCAAAATGTATCGGACGTGAATTAAATCCTGAATAAGCCACCATCTTATTTTTTCCATCGAAATCACATCGTATTATTTCCCACTTTATCAATGTTTGCGAGTTCGGACTCTCTGCGACATGATGTACTTCACCTAGCACATATAAGTGGCGATTTAACCAGTCCACTGATAAGTCTAAGGGCTTGCATGATATGTTTTCGGGGGTAAGAATTGCTTCCGAATTGCTTTTCTTCGATAGTGAGCTTCTGTATACGAACCCGTTGGAGACTGATATGAATAAGGTATAACTTGATAGATCCAAACCAACACCTGTAAAACATAGAGGCAGATCAAATACACACAAAAAATAGAAACTCTACATTCACTTTATTTGTTCTCGATTCTATGTATTTTTAATTATCATTTCCATGTTTTATCTCATTGACCTGATCAACTCTACGGTCTTCAAAATTTACTTTTGGCAATACAAATACAAGACCTTCCGAGTTTCTCGACTGTTCTTCTCGAGAAGGCTCTCCCAATTTCCGAATAGGTGTAGAGTCAACTTTTTTTTTCATTTTACTTGTATTTGCTTTTGCATACATCTTAATAATGGTTGGGTGGGGTGTATGGTACAGACAAGGATTAAATAACTAGTTAATCAGATTCTTGTATGATTTAATTTTTTTTGTTTGATGTCAATAAGTGCCTGTAAAGGTCTATATTGAATAAAGATTTTAGAGTTTGAGTTTAATGTTTTTTTTTGTCAATGGCAACCAACCTGTAATAGTATGTTCGGTGCTGTAGAGCTCTATAGGATCAGACAGCATATCGTTAGCAGGTGCTGCCAAAATGCTTTGCTCTCCGCCCAAAATCAAAATAGGTTGTTCATTTGGAGTAGCTGCAAAAAACATTTCTCAGTTATAGAAAGCGCATTGTATATTACCTATATCATTAGGTTTATTTCACACAATCAAGTTCTTTAACGTACGCGTAGGCAGAGGAGGAGTGGAAATTCTGACATAAGCCTTAGGACCTTCCCCCACAGCATTGCGCATTGCCACTGACACCTCGTATTCGCGAGCTGGCGCTAAGTTTTGGAACATATAGAACAAGGTGTTGTTTGAAGCCGGCATTTCCTAAAATTAAGACAAATGGTTATTTAAGCTTTATTTAATAATATTATCAATAGCAGTAGATGTAGAGTAAAATATGTTTGTATGACATGTTTTTCATTAACTTTTTTTTACATATTCAACAGGGAAGCTTTTGGCCTCACCTCATAGTAAGTGACGATAAGGCCCAACGTGGAAGCGAGCGTCACCTGTACTTCTCAACAACTGAGGAACTGTCTATCTTACCTCTAATTGTCGGAACACAACAGTGCTATAACATTGTTATTATGGCGACAAACTTAGGTAAGACTGTGGTAGCTAGCGAGACGGACTTAGAAGCCCTACTACTAACCATAACTCCAACCAAACGGAGTAGAAAATCCACATGGGGAATCCAACCCAGGATCTGCCGATCAACACCCGGTCGTCTTAGCCATCAGACCACGAAGGTAGTTTAAAATATCATTATCAAATCTATATAAATAAAAATGGATCTTCGAAATGTATGTACGTACGCCCATAACTTTCGAACGACTGCACCAAATTGGTGAGTTTTTATTTTGTTGTGTTCGTAATTGACAGGACAAGGTTTGTATAAAAGAAATTATTTAAAAAATTATACACAAAGTAAAATTATGAATTTTAAAATGTTCACATAAAAAGTGAAGAAATTGACAGATTAACATTCAGGTTATTTAAAATCTATGGTTTCTTACATTGCTGTACTGTCAAAAGGTTTTTAGTATACCCGAGCGAGATCGGGGCGGGCAGCTAGTTTATCATAAAGAAATACTTTGTAGTTCCAGTAGGGTAGTAATATTATATTCATCATCAGCACAGCTCGTATACAGGGGCTCGAGCCTACCCTAAGTTAGGGTGTTTACTAAACACCCTAACTTAGGGTATAATTAGTGTTGAGTAGGACATACAAGAGGCAGTACATTTGTCCCGTACATGGCGTCAAAATGTAAGAGCGGCTCAGCATTTCAAAATGTACCACTTCACATTTTATGTCGCGGTAGTCGCAACCGAGAGGGAGCGCGACACATACTCCAAAAATCTAGACTGAGTGAGAGAAAACGCGTCGTATGTGTCGAGCATTATAGTGGTATGCTTCACTTCAGTACTGCCGGTAGAGCGTCTACTCTTTCACCTGACTTATAAGTAGAAGAATGAGACAACAATAGGCTAAGCAAAAATAAAGAATCGCAAATATTATTTTTCAATTATAATATGTATTTTTTAATTACTTCGTTAAACTATTTTTTATTATCCATTTGTTTTATTGCGTATTAAAATCTTTAAATACCTACTGCCTGCCTGCACAAACAATGAATATTTGTTCTAATATTATGCATACAAAAATAATTATAGTCAGTGCTCACTGCTCAATAGATCAATCGCGTATCGTAGTAATCACACTTTTGTGAGGTACATATAAACGCATCAATACAAAGTGACATAATTACTCTGTACTTCAAATGTATCGCTATGCTTCAAGACGCCTCGCCTCTTTTGAAGTGGGACATTGTACTGGCTCAGTACAAAAAAGAGGCTACTCTTACAAACTCATATAAAATTCATGTCCTACACAACACACGCCTTAGTCAACCACGCTGGCCCAGTGCGGATTGGTCTACATCACATACACCTTTGAATTTCTTCGCAGATGTATGCAGGTTGCCTCATGATGTTTTCCTTTACCGTAGGAGCGTCTGACAAATACACATATGAAATTCGAAAAACGAAAAGCACATTGGTATATGTTAGGATCGAACCCTCGACCTCCATATTAGTAGGCCATTGCCGAGTCCACAGCGCCACCGAAGCTCCTATTATATTAGAGTGGTGCGTTAAACATGACAGTTTCTTACCTCTAAAGCGTCCGTGGTATTGGGTTGTGTGTCAGTCAGTCGCAGAACGAATGATATTAGGGGTCCGTTGGGAAACGGCCCCGGCTCCCAAGAGATGGCTACCCGACTTGGGTCCGGAGCGGCGGCGCGAAGGGACGATGGCGCGGAGCTTGGCATTCCACTTTCCAAGGTAGATATCACAACCGATGGTGCTGAATACACAGGCTCCCCAGAACTGCTGCGGCCAGAGAGGAATATTGCTACTCGGAACTGAAACACGACATTAATGGCCATTTTCACCAACCTCTTCTTAGCTTAGGGGACTCTTAGGTGGCATGCTGTCACATTCTTTTCATTAAAGATAAAAAGTGACAGCATGCGTCTTAGGGGCTACCTAAGCTAAGTAATGGTTGGTGAAATCGACCATAAGAGCACTGATTTGTACGAGTATATCTACACTAATATTATAAAGAGGAAAGATTTGTATTTTTGTATGTTTGTATTGAATAGGCTACGAAACTACTGAATCGATTTAAAAAAATTCTTTCATTAATAGAATGCTACAATATCATTGAGTAACATAGGCTATAGAATGTTTTCCTACGGGAAAATATTGAATTCCCACGGGAAAAACGAAGATAACGCGGGCGAAGCTGCGAGCGGAAAGCTAGTAAAATCATAAAACAAGCGGTTATTTTAAGGTTGAATATTTTATAGCGAATCTATGTAATAAATTTTACAATGAATATGTTTCTCGTTTATGTCTGGCATTACAAAATTCGTAGGAAGAAATGGTATGAATTTGTTACTCAATTAAGGACGCTAACACATCTGATAACTAATAGGGGTTAAAGTATGAAATTGCCATTTTTTTCGTTTGTTTATATAACGTTATAAGTAACTTTTTTAATTTAAGAGCTATAAAAATAATATATTTTTTTATTTTTTTGACCCTAGAGTGCACTATTTGGTTACAATTTAATCCTAGAATTAGTTTAATAATATATTAAAAAGAATCTCAAAAATTACCCCCTATTTTTTTCGTCAGAATGTTGTACATTAATGACGATAACTTTGTGAAAATTAATTTTCTTGTTTTCAAAATTATGTTATTTAAAGTCTATTGACAAGTTTCTAAAAGTTTCATAAAGTTTGCTTTATTGGTTATTAAATAACTAAGAAAAAAGCTTAGTATGAAATAAGCAATGTTCTTTAAAATCTTCATATTTCATGCTTTAACCCCTTTTATTATGCAAAAATGTGCCACATCAAATACACTCATGATAAAATCGCGATTTCGTAACTAATAGGTATGGCTCACCCTATATTTCGTATAAGGTCGTAAATTCTCCACGTGAATGATAGATCGGTCAGAGTGACTGGTGTTGGAGTAGTACTGCCACGTGCCGGGTAACTCTACGTAGCGCCACTGAACCAGATAGCTGAGGTTTCCGAGCGTGGGTGCTTCCCAAACAAGGGAGAGCGAAGTAGCGGTGAGACTGTCAGCGACTAACGCAGGCGCCGGTGGGATGCCAATCAAATCTGAAACAGGTAGAGTTTTATAGAATCAACATAGAATTATATACGTTTATTTATTCGGAAGGTTAGATTATCCGATTATTAGGTACGTATTTTCAAGTATTTACACAAATAACTTTTGCTCACCTCGCAGCCTTTGAAAATAGGTGTTTAGAGCCTCATTGCATCCCATTACGCAATACAGTTCACGGGAGAACGGTGATTCTGAAGTGACATTCTGTAAAATGAATATTATCTGGTTTGATTCTATGAATTTTTAATATCAATCACTTTCGCAACAACTAAATAACATTAATTTTATCTATACTAATATGGGTATATTAGAAATTATGCCTAAAGAAACAACTTGGAAAACTATACCTAATAATATTATCACAACATTCGCTTTATTTAATGTTTCTCAAGTTAGAGTTTGGCATGAGTTTTTTTGCAAAATATTCGAACTTATATAGCCTGTAGCGATTTTATTGATCTTTATACTGATAGCTAAAGATAGTCGCAAGTTTTGAACGTAAATTATTTAAAAGAACATAATGTTACTTACGCATACAGCTTGGCATGAATTTTCCATCCCCTCTCTCCATAAGCCACAGCCAGTTGAGCACTGTAAACAAAATTCAAACCTAGTAGTGCTAAAACTGATAACATACCAGTAAAACACATAAAACAATAAATGCAATTCAGACCCAATTAGGTTAATTAATTAGACTCATTACAGAATTAAGTCTGGTAACGTTTATTTATGCAAATAAGTAAATAGTATAGAACTGACAGGATAGGCGCGAATCAACTATATGGGGCTGATTTTCATCAATTAAAGAATAATGGTGCGGGTTCTTATCTAATTGGTACATTTGGACTGTTTTATAAAGCCGGATTTTCATTTTGGTAATTACTGATATGATAGCGGTCAAATCGGAAAAAAAAATCTACAAAAATTCAACACAGACTTCAAAATATTTATTTCTGTCTTTTACTTTATTTACGGAGTAATATTTTAGTAAAGGTGATTAAAAGTTTTGCTTAGTATTTTATTACTATAATTACTACAAATAAAAAAGTATTCCACCGTATAAAATAAGGGCTCGATCTCATAGATCGTAAAACTACATTTTTAAAGTTATGTTCTGTTTGCTTTTCGTTGATATGGTGATCTTAAAAAAGTCTTATAATTTCTATAGATAATACTAGTAAATATTATTATACTATAATGAGTATAAATAAATAAGAGTTTGTTTGTTTGTTTGGTTGAATGCGCTAATCTCGGGAACTACTCATTCAAATTGATTTTTTTTTGTGTTGGATAGTCCATTTATCGAGGAAGGCTATTGGCTATATAGCATCCGGAAGTTGTTATTTTCCGACAACCACACGAATGAAGTCGCGGGCACAGCTAGTTTGTTTATAAAATTTTATACTAATAATGATTCAAATAGAAAAAAACATAGTTATAAGTTCACAGATTAATCTATGAAACGTTGACTGTTTAGATCCAAAGCAGTTAGTTTACGTGAAAAATGTGCAGACGCATGCAAACTATTTTAAACAAACAAGGGCCTGCGAACTCAAGTGCCTAGCATAGCTCGTACAGCTGTTTAATGTTTTTGAGTACTTTTTGCGTGAGAAAGTTTTAAACTGAACAGAAAAGACAAGTAGCTAGATCATTAACCAGAATCTTTGAATATTTTTGATACATATAACTACCGATATATTAATTGAATATAATATAGCTTGTAGGGACATACTCGTATAACTTTTAATATACATTTATGTAGTGTATTTATTGGATATGTGTAATATGTCTAGTTTATGTAGGTATTTCATTATCAAAATACATATGTATTTAGGTTAAATCTTTAGAATAGGTTTCCGTGATACTTTACCCGTGAACATTTTCTAAAATTTAAACTTGTCTTTACCCATCGGTTGCCTGGTAGAGATTGCAGCTTTGGCAAAAAGGCCGCCGTTTGTTTCTCCAATGAAATTTATCTTTTTGTATATTTTTTGATTCCACTTAATAACAAAGTTCTAGATAAAAAAGTTTTTTTTAGTAATTTTACTACAACGTTTTCTGTAAAAATTCGGGAAAAGCAAAAGAGTTTTGTCAAAAAATGCCTCAATATAAACAAACGCTGATGTACATACATAATAATTTGAGTTTGGCACTAAATAGTCGCTTGTCATAAAGTCGTGTTGTTTATGTTGGTCATGTTACTTTTGCCGTTAAACAAATCTGCAGAAAATAGAATCTGCCGTATCAAGAATCTGCCCAAACCAGAATCTGTCCTTAACCGAATAATCGCTTATTATTATTGAGTTTCTTTCGTCGTGATAGATTTAGTTTAGAAGTTGTACCGTTTTATTAACACGCGGGTTAAAGTAGAGACCTTTGTTTTTTCTCGGGGGAAATGCGTAACCGCACCGTACCCGCCGTTGTCTAGACGACGAGCGTGTGTGGGGCTCTAAGTCTAGACCTAGAATTTGAATTTTTTAAAACATGTTTCGTCTATAAAATTAAGCATAATTTCCCTGATTATTTATGACTCACACTACTGATTATACATAGATATAATGAGTCAAACAAATACCTATGTCTATAAAAATAAAGATTAAGTAACGGATTTTCACGGTCGGCTGGCGACCTCCAAGGACGAAGCCTCAAGACAGCGGAAATTGCAGGTGGGGCACATAACTGACCCCTAATAACAAAACGTAAACTAAATATTCTCCCACGTGCGTTTTAACTCATTTCAACGCGGTAATTAAGGATTATACGGTAAAAGACCCTTAAAGTGTCTATTAATTCATTCACGTTCATTCCCAAAGATTACCTGGTAAATGGTATTTACCTACCTTTATCTTCGTGGTTCTTGTGGGGGTTGCAATTTTGCTGCGAATCTCACAAGAGTCACATATATTATTGGTAACTGTTTTTACCATCAGGCGGACAGTATGCTTGTTTGGAAATTTAGTTCTATAAAAAAAGCCATTGCTGATTTATTTACTGTTATTTCTCGTCTGATTTTTTAAATAAAGTTTGGAGTCGTTAGTTAAGCAAATAATGCTTGTGTTAAAAGACTCCGCTCTTTCACATCAATACATAAAAACAATAAAATTCAACATATGATTTAGAGAAAAACAGAAATAAAATAAAATTAAGACGAGGTGTGCATGTAGAGTGTGTGTGTGTCTCTCTCTCTCTTTGTGTGTGTGTGTGTGTGTGTGTGTGTGTGTGTGTGTGTGTGTGTGTGTGTGTGTGTGAATGTGTGAATGTGTGTTGAATAGTATTAGTGGGGGGTGAGTGGGTGTGATTGGGTGAGTGTGTGTGTGTGTATTTGAGTGTGTAAGTAAGTGTGTTTGCATTATGTTATATGCTGTAAGAGTGCCTCGGTATTTTCATACGTCAAAGGTTTTATCCAATCACCTAACATTTGTTTACATATATGATAAGATTTTGGATAAACGAATATATGTTTGTTAATTTTGTTGTACAGTTGACAAACATAATATTTGTTTATTCAAAATTAAATGGTTTCTATCTGCCTATATCGAGGCAAATAGAGAAATCAGATACAAAAGTAAACGTACTCGTGTATCCTGATGTGGATATCACAGAACACGTCTTTCTGTGTTCTGTGGTGGATATGCGAATAATGCACATAAAGGCTAACAGACAAGGGAAGCTCATCCTAAAAGCTCAACTAGGTGGCCCTTGGTTCAATCTACTAAATATTATCAATTTCGTTCTAATTTGTCACGACTAAGTGCAGGAGTTATCATAGCGTGTCGTAATTTAAGTTATTTGATAAATTCAATTAACATCTCAGTGGGTGTCCCTCGCCTCAATTATGAAGTTATCAACGATCTGTCGACGACTTATAATTGTATTAATTTCAATAGTTTCAATACTTACTCGGTTTAATTTTACTAATTGTAGGTTCATGACATTAGTGTCATTTAAATTTGTGGAATCTATCCGTTGTGCTCGCTCTACTTGTTCATAAGCGGTGTTCAATCAACTGATCTCTTTATACTTTAGTACATATTTTAATTACATAATTTTATATTTGTTATTATACAAAATTGAAAAAATAGGTATACATTTAAAGATATCGGTGCGTAGTCATTAATAATTATATTATATATATATTATGTTGCATTGACTTAATAAAAACTGACTTCAAAAACACTGAAAAGTTTAAAATAATATAAGAATAGGTACAGACAATATCACACTTCTATACTGAAGTCGGTGCCAAACGATGATCCCCTAGAAAGTCATAAAATTTGTCACCGACTTCAATGTGGAAGTGTGATGTTGTCTGTACTTGTTCTTATATTATTTTAAACTTTTGACTGTCTTTGAAGTCGATGTTTATTTCTTGTAAAATATTTTTTATTTTTAACTTTTTAGTGAATGACATATTTTTAGTGAAAGATTTCATGACTTTCCCTCAATTTCTATAAGATCCCATCATCAGATCCTGACTTTAGTGATCTTGGGACCACCCTAGGAGTAACTCTATCGAATACAAAAGGAATTTTGAAAATCGCTCCACAATTGGCGGAGTAATCGCGTAACATAGACACAAAACACGTTAGATACACCTAAAACTTTAAGGGTTTCCCTCGATTTTTATGGGATTCAATCCTCAGATCCCAACTTTGGTGACCATGGGATCACCCTTGGAGTATCTTCTATCGAATACAAAAATAATCATCAAAATCGGGTAATAAACGACGAAGTTATCCGGGAACAAACATAAAAAAAGCATGCGGTCGAATTGAGAAACCTCTTTTTTAACCGACTTCAAAAAAGGAGGAGGTTCTCAATTCGATGCGTATGTTTTTTTATGTGTATGTTACGCGATTACGCCGTGGACAGATTCAAGGGTGGTCCCATGGTCACCAAAGTAAGAATCTGATGATGGTATCCAATTTTTTATTTCCGAGTGCGTGAGCGAGTACGGTGCGTGACCGCACCGTACTCGCCGTTGGCTAGACGACGAGCATGTGTCTCTCCCGGCAGAGAGCCGGGCCTACCCACTAAACCCGAAAATTAAGGAAAATCCTTAAATTTTAAGGTGTGTCCAACTTGTTTTGTGTGTATGTTACGCGATTACTCCACCAATTGTGAACCGATTTTCAACATTATTTTTGTATTTGATAGAGTTTACTCCTGGGGTGGTCCCAAGGTCACCAAAGTCAGGATCTGATGATGGGATTTCATGAAAATCGAGGGAAACGCTAATTTAATACCAGCTAGCCGAAGGTGAGCTGGTATTAAATTAGGGTTTCTTTCACTAAAAAGATTTATTTACTAAAAAGTTAAAAATAAAAAATATTTTACAAAAAATAAAAACCGATTTCAAAAACACTAAAAAGTAAAAAATAATATAAGAATAGGAACAGACAACATTACACTTCTATATTGAAGTCGGTGACAAATTTTAACACTTTCTAGGAGATCATCGTTTGGCACCGACTTCAATATAGAAGTGTGATGTTGTCTGTACCTATTCTTATATTATTTTTAACTTTTCAGTGTTTTTGAAGTCGGTTAAAAATGAGAATAATATAATAAGTCGACGTCGTTCTGTAAGATTAGTCCTCACCAGCCAAGTGGTCAATAACGTCAATACGGTAAGTTGAGGGGGCCTAGACAAAGTGACAATCCAAAAACGATAACGAAGTACGATAAGAACAAAATGTATGGGATCGACATGTCATCGCTAAATAACGTGGCGAATCGATCAAAGTCATCGCTATGCAAATTGATTCGCAACGAATTGCTGAAGTAGCGAATTGTTTTTTATCATTTTTCACACACCACTCAAAACAACTCATTTTCAGTCTAATGAAATGAAAATATAAATTTTAATAATTTATTTTAGCATTATTTTCTTTTGCATTTCTCAGTTTTGAGTATTTATTTAGATAACCAATTTATTGTTTTCTTACAGAAATACCAATTCGACACAGTGATGCCTAATCCATACGTTGTCTAGGAATTAAGTAGTTTTCGTTATCTCAGGGACGATGACGAATTTAGTTATCGTTTCGCTATGAAACGATTGCCACCTAGTTCGAATCCTACCTAAAGTTTTTACCTTTCTTTATATTCTTTTTATTTTTCTGGTATTCATTTTTTTATAAACTTTGTCATTGAAAGTACACGAGTGGCAGTACAAAGTTTAAAGTACAAAGTTACAAAGTCAATTTTTTGTCATTATGTTCAGCACTCCTAAATCATAAATTTTATGATTTAAGAATGCTGAACATATGTAAGTGAAGGTAATAACAAAATATATGAAATAATTTCCACGATGGAAGCCAAACATGATATTTTTAATAACAGTCAGTAGTTGATCAGAGATTTCTGACGTTGATAACGGCCATTCAAGCCAGTCACAATGCTCGTCACACTAGGTACTGTTAGCCGAGGCCGCGATGACATGAAAAGAGACATTCAGAAATGTACAAATTATTATTAATAAGTAGGTAAAGATGTCACTAATTGGCACTAACTGCTCAGGTCAAATTCTTGGATTCGACGGGTTTCGCCTCTCCATGTGGCATCTTCAGGATGTTGTCGCCTGATATCATTGATTTAAGAAAAACACTAAGTTCATACATTTGTGTATGTAACAACCGGTATAAGTATGATCATATCATTTCTATATTCTCCCTGCCCTAAGGATAATTATTTCTGTACATACTTGAATGAATCATATTGTTCGCCAGCAGCGAAGCGGCGGCGTCGCAAACGGTTTCAAATCGCGACTTTGGAATCATAAAAATGTATTTTTTGAATTAATTGAGATGAAGTAGAATCTACCGATAGTTAGATAGATAGATATTGTTCCTGCGAAATAATCAAATTTTAACCCCTATTTCATATCATTGAAAGCTTTTATTTCGTAAGAAAAGCTTGTCTGTCCTTCTATCTATCTATAAGGTTCCATCTATACCAGATTTAATAAAAATCAGTTCCGCGGTTCGGGGCGAAAACGTATAGCCATAGAGTATAAAGCGAGTATGAGTCATAGTAGATAGAGTAAAAATAAATTAAAACCGACTTCAAAAACACTGAAAGTTAAAAATAATATAAGAATAGTTACAGACAACATCACACTTCTATATTGAAGTCGGTGCCAAACGATGATCTCCTAGAAAGTCTAAAAATTTGTCACCGACTTCAATATAGAAGTGTGATGTTGTCTGTACCTATTCTTATATTATTTTTAACTTTTCAATGTTTTTGAAGTCGGTTTATATTTTTTATTTTTAACTTTTTAGTGACTGAAATCTTTTTTTCGATTTATTTGGGTAAAAAAACAGTGACAAAATGTGTAAGTATTACAAAATAACTTATAATTATATTTTTAGTGAAAGAAACCCTAATATAATACCAGCTCACTGAAGGTTATTAAATTAGCGTTTTCCTCAATTTTCATGGGATCCCATCATCAGATCCTGACCTGGACCACCCCAGGAGTATACTCTATCAAATACAAAAAGAATATCGATAATCGGTCCACAATTGGTGGAATAATCGCGTAACATACATACAAAAAAAACATACGCATCGAATTGAGAACCTCCTCTTTTTTGAAGTCGGTTATTTATAGATACTTATAGATAATCAAAAATAACACTGATCCACACTGATCTAGGAAACACAACGTCAGTCCAGTCCAGTCACAGTGCCAGTATTTAGTCCAAGCGGGGCAATTAAAAAGACCTTGATATGAGTGTGCGCCAGACCGGCGATCACTGTGTTTGTTTTGGCCGCGGGTCAT
The DNA here is from genome assembly GCA_963935595.1 of Schoenobius gigantellus. Classification (NCBI taxonomy): domain Eukaryota; kingdom Metazoa; phylum Arthropoda; class Insecta; order Lepidoptera; family Crambidae; genus Schoenobius; species Schoenobius gigantellus. Next base: position 20,072,441 of record OZ012553.1, on the reverse strand, counting down.
GGCCTGGATTACGCACTCCCATTGTCGGTCTGGGATTGTACTGAACCATTACATTTCTGCCTGCCTATTTTCATTCGGTTGTTGATACTATTTAACAATTTCAGTGTCAAATCATAGACTTATGGAAATGAGTCCATCAATAAAAATATTTTACAAAGAATAAAAACCACAACAAAAAAAAATCAAAAACACTGAAATGTTAAAAATAATATAAGAAAAGATACAGACAACATCACACTTCTATATTGAAGTCGGTGCCAAAGGTGGTCCTAGAAAGTCTTAAAATATGTCACCGACTTCAATATGGAAGTGTGATGTTGTCTGTACCTATTCTTATATTATTTATTTTTAACTTTTCAGTGTTTTTGAAGTCGGTTTTTATTTTTTGTAAAATATTTTTTTATTTTTATCCTTTTAGTGAATTTAATACCAGCTCGCTGAAGGTGACGCCAAACGATGATCTCCTAGAAAGTCTTAAAATTTGTCACCGACTTCAATATAGAAGTGTTGTGTTGTCTGTACCTATTCTTATATTATTTTAGTGAATTTAATACCAGCTATAGCTCAGTTTAACCTTAATTTAATCGGTGATTAAATTAAACTTTCCTCGATTTTCATGGGATTCCATCATCAGATCCTAACTTTGGTGGCCGTGGGACCACCCCAGGACAATACTCTATCGAATACAAAAAGAATTTTGAAAATCAGTCCAGAGTTGGCGGAGTAATCGCGTAACATAACACAAAACACGTTGGACACCTAAACATTCAAGGGTTTTCCTCGATTTTTATGAGATCCCATCGTCAGATCCTAATTTTGGTGACCTTGGGACCACTCTTGAGTATACTCTATCGAATACAACTTGAATTTTGAAAATCGGTTCACATTTGCGGCGTAATCGCGTAACATACACACAAAAAACATACGCATCGAATTGAGAACCTCCTCCGTTTTTGAAGTCGGTTAAAAAGAGGGTGTAAGTAATGTTATTGCGGAATCTTACTGAGGGCATCATAGATCATTTTCCAATGAAAATGTAAAAGATTCTAACTTTATTATTTGTAGACCACTTGTCAAGATTAGTTACAGTAGACCACCTTGAAAATAATGATATTACATCATTGCGTGAAACTGATGAATTGAAATATTTTAAATTTATCTATCGCATTTCATGTAATACGATTTGGATCAGAAATACATCCAAGTCACCTCATTGACTCCGAGGGTTCGGTGTAGGCAACTGTGGGCATCTTATTATAAAGTTTCAATAATTTTTACTTATTGTTAATGTTATTATTAATACAAGTAAATTATGGAACCGAGTTGATCAACAAACTAAAGATAATGATGGTGATGACACTGATGACTGATGAAATGAACTGTATTAAGATACTGTTATCCATCATGACACTAGCTTGTGATCATTAACATTGTAACAAACTATGATGGGGCCTTACGAAATTGGCGATTCTAAGTATCTCATATAATAATACGAGTATTTACGATGATAAAATATTGATATTAGAATCCGCCAATAAGTTAACTTAAGTAACTGCTTTGTAAATTTCTTGTTCCTCAAAATATTTGTTATGCGTTTTAAACGTGTCTTGACTAATAGAAATAAAAGTAGCAACTTCATAGATTTATACAAAATTATATACCGACCTAGTTTATAATAAACTAACCGTAGGTACTTTATCTTGTGTATGCTTTAGTAGTGATGTTATTAAAAATAAAAATGTTGGAAAAATTTCTTTTTAAGCATCGAAAATCAGATCTTTTGCCAAGCAAATGTTGCGTCTAACATAAATATTATGATGAGAAACATTGGCGTATCTAGAGTTTTTTCCAGGGGGGGCGTGGCCCATGATTTTGTGTAAAGTTATCAGTATGTTGGCGTCGGTACCCTGACATTCTGGGATGGGTACTAGACCAATCTGGGGTGGGGACGCCCTATATACGCCTATAATGAGAAATTAAACATATGTACCTATCAATAATAAAAATACAGTCATAATAAAAATCAGATATTTGTCATACAAATGTTGCGTCTAATAATGATGCGTCTATTATGACGAGAAATAAAAAAAACAGTTATAATAACATTTAACTTCAAAGTTAGTGGTTGGTTGTTCTTACCACGCCCAGCTTGTATATCATCATTTTGACAAACATCTCACCATAGGGTTGGCCTCGCTAACATGGCTCTTCCGCTAGAGCTGTCACAACATTACTCCCAGCATCGGGCCCAATTTATGCTGAGATCTTGTCGGACGTATTCATCCGACATGGGGCATGTCAATTCAAATTTCAAAACCGTTTGATAAATGTTACATAATATATCAATGATTATTGTCATACATAGGAAGTAGACATGTCCTTCGTAGAAAAAAAAATCAGTAATTTCAAATTACCAATGGCACAGAAAATAAACTTTAGCACTAAGTCATATAATATTTATTTCGGTTAATAATTTAATATTTAGTCTTTCTGTTTCAATAGTTATCAAAATAAATAAACAGAAATTACAGTCAAATTTATAATTTGCATTTTTAAAATTTTAATGTTAATAATCAGAACAATCTTATTATAATGTAAATCCTGTCAATGTATCTACCTTCTGTGAATGTAGCTTTCTTATTTAAAGAAGCAAACATGCATCACGTATATTAACTTACATAGGTAAAAGAAAACGAAGTTATAATAATTGTATATATAAAATTAAATAAGAATTTTCTTTTCCAAAATATTAAGCTTTAACTTCAAGCTCAAACCCTACATATAGGTAATTAATTTTAAATGGGTCTAATAATAAGAGCAAGCTAATAAAACGACTAAGTAAATTAGTGGGTAATTAGCCAGCATCCTGTCTCGTGCCGGAATAATAACAAAACAATAGGCCTCGTGCCTTATTAAAAGCGTAGCGCCCGTTGGTCAGACGCTGGAGCGATTTCGGAAACGCGGTAGTCGGAAGTCCAATTGGGAGCGCGCGCGCAGCGGATGCAGGGCGCAGTGAAAGGCACTTATGAATAATTTGTTTGTTAATTGTCGTGTGTGTTTGCTTGCTCAACTTCGTGTATTTACATCACTTATCAATTTGTAGAGAAATAACTAAGCTTTCTGTTCACAGCTCCAAATCAGTTTCTGCGCATGACATTGACCACGTGAATTGAAACTTTTTGCCTTTGAAAGCAGATTTTTCGAAATTGTTAAAATAATTTTAGTAAGGTACAATACAAATTGGTATTCAACAGTAAACATAATAACCTCTTTTGTATCGTTGTTAGTTTAACTTAAAATTATTGTTTAAATTATAAATGAATGTTAATTACTACTTAAACACAACACTGGTAATTTAACGGAAAAGTAATTTATAAACGAAAGGGAAAAATTGTCTCCAATTTCCAGGTGCTGCAGGCACATACATTTTTTAATGCGCATCTATAGTAAATTAGTAAACTTTAGGTAAATAAGCATGTATTGTGATATAACAAATACTTACAAAAAGCAGATAAGTCCAGAGTCTCGCCATAATATCTTAATTGCGCCCTCTGACCGAAAATGTACTAAATGAACATTAGGCTACAACATGGGCTGCGTGAAAACAAATGCAATTTTTTGTTAATTAATTTGTTGATACCCTGATTTGTCCGTTGGCGCCGGTTCACGATAACAATCACTTGATGTGGCTGTTTTTCTAATGGCTGTGGTGACCTGTGATAACTTTAAGATATCGTAGGCTAACATTTCTGCAAGATTATTTTGTTTATAGCATATTAAATAGCTGTAGGCACGAGTAAATCAGTGTTGAGTTTCGTGATCCAAATAAGGTGAATGTATGGAATGCCGAAACATTGCTGAAGAATAATTGAAAATCTTTTAAATGGGCCACCACTTCTATGATGAGTGATGTATAAATGTATAAACTATTACAGTTTTGGAACTGTACATTTTCGCAAAAATTTGTGAAATATGGATTTTACAACAGGAGACCATCTCTGTACCAGTGTCATCTGCATTGACTCTACATATTCCAAAATTTCTGGCCCAAGCAGCGGTGCTTGTATTGTTGTGTATGGTTTGCAGGCTTCAGGGTAACACAGGCAGTAAAATTACTGTGTACCTTCTGTGACTTGACATCACATGTAACAAGATAGCAACGTACATTAGCGTCACTGTAAGGTTTGCAGATTTGCAAGTCTTACAGCAACCACATGTACCTACTATAGGCGACTGGAGCCACTTACCAGTTAGTTAGCACTGAGTTGTATAAAAAACATTGAAGAGTGGTTTCTGTTCTTTCAACTGGATCGCCTCCTCCATGAGTGAAGTGATATGCAACAGTAATTTCTGTAAATGTAAATCTTTGCAAAAATGGATCTCACTTCAGTACGTTGAAAAGTTAGTAACAAGGGTTCCCACGGTTCTCTAAGTAGGACTCTCCCTGCTGAATACGGGACATACCCACTAAACCAGTTACTTGATGTCCATCTTGTCCATAGTTAGGTTCTTAGGTTGATCCTAAATACGGGGGTAATACCCAGACGGGGAAGCTTATAATCGAGAGTATGAGAAGCCACTCTCTTTTTTCGAGGGGAATGCGTGACCGCATCGTATTTGCCATTGGCTACACGGCAAGCGTGATAGGGCTGTCTCGGCGGAGTGCCAGGCCGACCCACTCAACCCCTCGGTGTTCTCACTGCCTTTATGGACGCGTGTAGGGTCCACAATGCGATACCACTACCCACGCGCCCGGGCAGGCAGGCCCAAGACAATCCCCCAGGATAATGAGTCACCCTAGCGCGCAGGCCACACTTAGGGCGGTCATAGGAGGTGGGCTACGAAGGTCCGTCATCTACCGACCAACCAAGCGTTGGAGGGGAGAGGTATTTGGGTAATTTTTCAGCTCCCTCTTCGCTACCCCCAATCCCTTGACATAAGCTACCATCTTACTTATGATGACTGGTAGTGTGAGGGCAACGCCGCCCAACGCCATGCGTAGCTCGCAACGTTTGGATTAGATTGCCAGGCCGAACACTCCAATACCGTGTGTTTAACCGTATCGTCGGGACCGTCGCTGTGGTGACACTCTAGCGTTTCTTTTCGATGGGCAATCTTGTGTAGATCCGGTCCGATCAGTACCTACACCATGCGGTATGAGAGGCTGCTATGACGGCGCCCAATCCATCCCTCCAACACCGGACGAATCGCATCAATATCCGGTGGGCGGCAGCTGGGAAGGCGAGTCCTTTGTGCCTGGGTGCTAACCGGGGTCGCATTTCTTTTGCAGCGAGTCGTTCCCCCCGATTCCTTGCTGCCATCCGATGTCTGTGACCTGTCACCTCCGCGAGGACGCGTGCATCGCCATCCCACGGTAGTGTGCCTGCTAAAACAGGCCATCCCGTGACTGACCTTGTGGTAAGCTCGCACGGCCAGGGTCGTGATGGATGATCCTCTGTGGTCTCTACAAGAGGGTAATCGCGACTCTCCCTTGGAAAGCCGAGGCAAATAAAGGATGTTTATTGTCTGGAGCATATTCTTGAATCTCAATTATTTTTTTCTTCGCGAATTAATTTCTCAATCAACTGGGCAATGGGTGTATTTTGAAATGAATTTCTATGTAACGAACGATTGCAATAGTAATGTGTTTTGATGAATTCAATATATGTGAGCAGGTCATGAGGTGGCCCACGCCAACTACTTGTCTCCGACAAATTGGATAATGCGCGGGCAAAATGGGGCCCACACCGACTTCCCGCCGCCACTGAGCCGACACTCAAGGGCTCTCCTCTCCATTTCGTCTAGTGTCGGGATATTGCTAGCCTTTTTACCTTTCAATTTTGCCATTTTGTTCTCCTCGTGCTCGTATGGCATGTTGGAAGTTAGGGGCTTTAAAGAATGTAATATTAGGACATAATCGGATTAGAACATAATTGGGGTTTCTATATTAGTGACTTTCAACCATTATTTCATCCTTTTCACAGCAATTGGTAGTCTATGTTGTTGCAATGTCCCTTTTATTTGTAAACTAATAATCGTAAGAACAGAAGGTTACTACAAGTTTGTAGGGTTGAAATAACAACAATAAGGTTGAGTTTTTAATTCGTTATTAGGATAAAACACGCAATACGAAGAAAATTTTACAGAATTCTTGATTCATACAGAAAATTAATGATGTATTGCTTAATTCTCGTATTTTTTAAGGAAACATTTATTTTTGGTGGGCAAAGTTTTTGTCAATGTTATATTTTATTGTCAAAGACAAGCTATTTTAGTGCAATATTACAATGACACGTGTCTGTTTGTATTTTTGAGCGATTTAAAGTAATCTGACCAAACAAAATAATAGATATTCTATCTAAATATTTCAAAGGGAATTTATTAAGGTTAGGACGCGCAAAATTTACGCAACTGTCAGTTTCGCCGAACGAATAATCTAGAGTTCTGTGTGAAAAGGATGCATCTCAATGAATTAATGTACAGAGAGGAGTTGAGGGACGTATATTGAATAGGCGCGAGTGCCGGTCGCCGGCTATTGAGGGCCTACTCCATAGGCTCATGATCAAAGTTCTTAATGCGAAGTTTGTATTACATTAGTGTATTTGCTCCTCATGTGTATATAACATAGACCGCGTCCCCGTAGTCATGTACAACGAATAACGTAATGAGAACATTGATAAAGAACTTAGAGAGTAGATCTGCTCGCCATAACGCGCCGCGTGTCTAATGAGGAAATAAGAATTAACGCGGGATAAAGCAAAGAGTATATCTGACCAGTTTTTTTTAGAATTCCTTTGAAGTACCAGTACAGATTTTAGTGGATATGTTTCATTTTTAAGTTTTGGTTCAATATTTTACTTAGATTTTCGCAAATATTATGACTATTTTATTATAAACACAAGCTCATAATCACATGAAGAGAGTTGTCCTTGACATGCTGCTGTGATATTATTTTTGTACATATTACACATATGTGAGTACTTTATAAATTATACAAATATAATTTATGAAAGGTTGGCAATTCCTTAATTAGTATTGAATGTATTATCGGTACTCTATTGAAACATAGAGTTATATATTTTTCAACACACTTGCTCGTAAAGTGGATCTAATTCCACCGGCATTAGATACATAAGCTCGTAAACACAGCAGCTCGTAAAACACGTGTATGTTAAAGCCGAGGCACGCATCACAGAGGCCGGCAATACTGTACTTGCCGGCCGCGGTAGTAATATAATGTACTATATTTTTTAAAAGCTAGAGGTAATATAAAAGACATCAACGAACTACATGATTTTTCAATGATTATTTTCATACCATTATTTAGTTTGTTTACAAATTAACAACGATTTGTTTATTTAATCAAAAAAATTAGTTTGTTAGGTATGTTTCCTCACAAGTGTGTTGAAAAACGTTGTACGATATACGTACGTATACATACCGCACCCATATCGTAGTGTATTTTTTTTTTGTAAAAATATAAAAAAAATATTACACTCAACTCTCGGTTCGTGCTCTTTTTAACCGACTTCGAAAAAGGAGGAGGTTCTCAATTCGGCGCGTATATTTTTTTATGTATGACCACGCATAACTTTTTACAGAGTAGTCAGATTTTGATAATTCTTTTTTTATTGGAAAGAGTATATCCCGAGGTTGGCTTCATTATCACCAAAGTCAGGATCTGATAATGGGATCCCATGAAAATCGAGAGAAACCCTTAAATGTTAAAGGTATGTCTAAGGTGTTTTATGTTTTTTCCGAAGCTATAATTATTGCATATAATTATTGATTTCTAATAATAGGAATTCTCAATTTATACATAATAATTGATATAAAAGATTTCTTCTCCTTCTTTAGGTACATATGTTATTGGAGTCCCAATCCCAAAGCATATAAAGTTTAGTTAAAGCACATATATTAATTGCTGAAATTTTAATAAACTCTTCTAACTTTATACCTACTCGCATTTTTAACATACTCTTTAGATGCTTCAAGTACATAGGGGAAACGTATTAGTATTATATTAAAACAAAACAAAAGAGTAGAGTACGTGAAAATATTGGAGTAGGTACGGTATTCAAGATTTAAGACATGTCTAGGAATAGGAATTAAGCCGTCTGGCTCTTTAATTGAGTGTAAAGACTATCACGATTAACAATTTACATGGTTAATTAACGCTATAGAACATCAAATTAATTAAATCAAGCTAGCTACTATCTAAATATAGCAAAGATTATTCGCACGAGTATTATGAGACGTTTTTAAATCAACTACTTTAACATGCCTAAGTTTTCTTTTAAATATACAGATTGGAAATTAAAAAACTATGAAAACAATGTATTATTACAGGTATCTATATCTCTTTTGATAGATCAAAAAAAAATCTTTTTTTTTCTTTCAAAATAAGTAGGTAAGGTATACCGATAGACTTCATTTTAATATTTTCCGTTAAGTAAACTTGCATGCATTGAAATGCAGTGCTTTGAAAGGTAATTTATGTGCTCAGTGGTAACTTATATTATCAGTCCAACATACATATTTATTGTACAGCCAGCGCCACGTCAAGTTTAACATATTTTGCACTACAAAAACCGCCACTCTTAAGAGCTCAAAATGAGATCCAATTTCCATTTGCAAAAATACATATGGAACCTTAATTCTCTGGTTTATCATATTCATGATGAACTTCAGTTTTGACATTGTTTTTATTACTCAACAGACTCATAAAAGTTTTTCTTCAACATAAAGTATAGTAATAAATCTTAATATTAGTACAAAATTTTATATACATATAATATAAAACTTAACTTATTAATTATAAAACTTATGTTATAAATAAAACTAAAATGATATATAACATTTTACTATGTAATTATTACAAAATGATCCAAACGTGTAAAAAAATAACTTTTACTGTAGGTACTCAGCATAGTTGACGTTGAAAAAAGCACAGTGTTTAAAAAGCATCCAAATAATATGAACAAACATAATCGAGCTTGATTGACTAATGGAAGGGCTCAGTTGTTTTCATATCGCATATTTCAATTATGCGTCCAATTAGCTTGGACTGTATAAGATCATAAGTTCTCATGTGAAAGTTCTTAATATGCGCTTACTCTCATCGCCCACAAACTGCTCTGTGTTGAGAGATTTTTATTTACAGATTCATCATCATCGTCATCATAATTTCAGCCAAGAGATGCCCACTGTAGGACATGGGCCAACTATCAGATGATTAAGAATTATAGACGTAGAATTTTTATAAACCAAAATCCAAAGATATTTGCCTTTTTCTAATTATTAATTAACTTCTGTACTACTGCATTATATTTAAATTCAGTTTTCATTAACAATATTGAATTATGTATTTTTTTATGGTATAGGGGGCAAACGAGCAGACGTATCACCTGATGGTAAGTGATTACCGTCGCCCATGGACACCCGCAACCCCAGAGGACTTACAAGTGCGTTGCCGGCCTTTGAGGAACGAATACGCTCTATGTTTGAAAATTTGAAGGTCGTATCGGTCCGGAAATACCGCAGGCGACAATTCGTTCCAAATAATTAAAAATCGATCATTAGACAATTTGCCCCCTTGCAATAAAAACTTATGCACAAGTTTATTTGGAAAATAATAAACAAACGATATAAATATATAATTTTTTTGTCGTGAAATGTTTAACCTTCTAGTTTTCTAATTTTGAAATTAAAAACTAATTCTTTCCAAAGTATAAAAAGAAAACTAACTGTAATTTTTATGTATTGTGAAATATCAACAGTCAGGCAGGACTCTTTTGTTTTATATTAATATTTACGTACCTATATTACCTACATTTCAAAATTTCAAAAAATGAATAATATGGAATTTGTATAACTGTTTACCTGACCTACATCTCCACGGTTTTATCCACGTCGTTGGTATCAATTAATTAAGATTTTGAAGCAAAAAGAACTACCAAAGTAGATTAAAAAGTCAAATATTCCAGTTTTATCAAATACACTGTAGGTACTTAAGTTTGTTAAGTACCTACAGTGACCTTCTCTTCTTAGTAAGCTTTCCCTGTTTTCCATTTCTTGGAAGTGTGATTTTGTTAACTTCTTTAATCAGTTTTCCTCCATCTAACGGTGAAATTGACTTAACGTCATTTAATTTATACATTATCCGGCGTACCTGAATCGTGTGAAAATATGAATTTATCTAATTAGCCAATAATAGCGTTTGTTAAATAGCTCTGGATAATATTTAAATTCAGAATATTCATAAGCGCACCTGACACGGAGTCAGTGACCGGTAGTCTCATTAGACTACATATTGTTATGCGTTATATTACAACACTGTTTTGACGGTTTTGCTCCACTGACTAGACGAATAAATTATGGTAATCACATTAACGTAAAATGTTAACCCCGGGAACTTTCTCACGGTCCCTTATGATTTTAATGTAATTTAAAAGCTTGAGGATCCGTTTTTCACTTGTGCTGGTCTAGATTACGTAATATTTTTTTTACCGTACAATGCATAACTTAAAAGTCAGATTTGACAATGAAAACATAATTATTATACACATTTTTAATTACTGGTCAAAATTAAATAATTAGTTTAGGAGTTGGGGGTTATCTACGACAAAACTTAGTACAAAAACTACTTATATTCTATTTATCAGACAGTATTCGAAATCAGATAGAAAATTTCTTAAAGATTTAAAAAATACGGTCCATTTGTATTCGTGGCCGATTTTGAAAAAATTACATCTTTCCAAATGTTATCATCAAATGTTGGTGAGCTGTTGATTTTCAGGAACAAGTCATAAGAAAATTCTAGTAGGATATAAGAAAGACATAAAAAGATGATTTCTTCATAGATTAAACCAAAAAGCAAGTAATCTGTGGTTAGATTTGATAATGATTAGTAAGCCCACGAACTCTTACGCGAGCACATTAAAGAGTTATTTTTATTTATTGTTGAATATTACATTGATCTATAGATTCAAATATAATGTACGTATGAAAGCAACTTGTTGACTTCCGTTATGTGATTGCTCATATCCGAGCGCGAGGCAACGGAGCGCATACATAGGGTTAAATTCCTGTGTATCGTTTCGATGACTATAGATAATCGGGGTAATCATGCATATGATTTGTTAACTGTGTCGTGTATTTAGTAGAGTAAAATTTGATTATAAACATTTGTAGACAGAAAATCCCAACACTACTATGGTCGTATGGTGAAGTCCCAGGGGGAATGATGGTGGTGGTGGTATCCGCAGTGAAATAATCTGGTTATTGAAGTTGATTGAAGGAGCAGCTATAGTCGTATAATATCCAAGATATTTATTACTAAAGGCTTTATAAACATCCAAAAGCTTAAACAAAATATTTTGCTGATTTTATTGAAGAATATTTATTTAAATTTATGTATTATTTTCTTTATTACTTCTTATTTATTAGAAGATATTTATTAACAGATAATTTTTTTCTTACCCTTTTAACAAAGGTCCACAAAACTTTTTGAACATTTTGTCTGTGGTCTCAATGGAGTCTTAAGATCAATAAATATAATATATGTATGTAAATAGGATATAATATTGTATTTATTAGATATTAGTACTCACGTAAGTGCATGCATAACAAACTAAACAGTTGCGCATGCAGATTAGTTTTAGGGAAATTACTTTTACTAAAACATTTTCCAGCTGCTCGGATCTCCTTGGACGAGGTCGAACTGCCTTACTTCATTAGGTTGGCGAGATTTGTTTTGTGCTTGTAAATTTTTCGTTGTGGTGTAATTTCGGTAAACTCCGATAGTCGGCTTTTACGACACAAGCGAAAAGAAGTCGAGCGACCACATAATATAGTCCAACCGTCACCGTAAGGGAAAAAGCAACGGAAAAGATAACACATTTTAATAAAACGTAAGCAACGGGTCAGCTTATTAGCAATTTTTCGAAGAATAAGACCACTATTATCTTAATATTCTTGACTTCATTGAACATCAATTGTATACACTTTTATTCTAAATGCAATAAAATTAACATTGGATACAACTATTTAAATCGATGCTGATTCAAAGTCACTCCACTCTAACAATCATTTTTTTCTGTAATGTCACCGACCTTTTACAGGCTATAAGCCCATGCAACGAAATGAGCTCTAAAATAGATCTAGGGGGCAGGCTGGCAACTAGCAGCTTCCTTCCTGCGCCTGCGCATCCGGCGTCGACTCTCACGCGACCCCGCGCTCGCGCAGACCCCATGACGGGCCTATGGTGGATGACCAGCGGATGACAGTAGTGACAATACGAAAGAATAGGGTAAAATTGAAATTAGAACAGTGTGACCATTTCTAAAATGTTTAATAAAATTTAAGAATATTTGAAATCTACATTTGTTAGCTTATTTTTTAGTCACAGCATGAAAGCGGTCATCTCACCTTACAGTAAGTAAGGCCGAAAATAGAAGCGATCTTCTAGAACTTCTTGACCATAGAATGCACAAACCATTACACTGTATTTTTTTAAATTCACCTTAAACTCACAAACATAATATTATACTATACCGATATAAACTTAATATAGTCCACACAAAAAGAATAATGTTTCAATGAATATAATCCTCATAGTTGTTGTAGTTAAGGTCGTTGAAACAATTATGACGCCCAATCCTAGCGGTTTATTTACATTTCAAAATTAGGATATTGCAACACGGGTTAATTGAGATCGCTTTTGATTAAAGTCCGGAGAGCCAGGCCGGAACTATTCTTAGAATGAATGAGTGGATAAAAGGCACGTACAGATGAAAGTTTAAACAGCTAACACTCTAACAAGACGGTTATTGAAAGGTGTTAACGAGCTTTCCTTACTTAGAACCTACTCAGTAAGCCATGAGTGTTTACAGTTGAAAGTATTTACGTCAAAAGTATATACCAGGGATGCACTTCCTCGATGCAGTGATGTTTTACTTACCTACAGAAAGCAGGTAGCACTCGCACACTGTTGTTGAGTGACATAAACGGGACAGTAGTTTCAGTGACAGCAGTCAGTAGTTTGGTTTCTAACTTAAAATAGCGCAATGTTTTTAGAAACAATGTAGCGGTAACAACCTCTTGGATATTATAAAACCAAATAAAAGTATGTAAAAAAATCGTTGAATAGTGTATGACTTGTAGTGGGCGTAATGTAGTAAATCAAGCACAGGGCAAAGCGAATTTGTATTAAGATTTTTATAGGAATGAGGAATTAATTATTATAATTAAAATTAATCAGAAATCAATCTAATATATAAGAATCTCGTGTCACAGTGTTTGCTATCGAACTCCTTCGAAACGGCTTGACCGATTTTTATGACATTTTTCGTGTATAGGTCGTAAACTATTTTTGATATACCTAGGTGATAAGGGTGGCTTCGCCAGAGTTTTTTTGGACAATTATTATGGCGTAACGTAATTCATGGGCACAGTTAGTACATATATTATTATTTTATTATTTGTTTATGGGTAAAAAAAAATAGGCCTTGAATAAAATTTAATTCTGCTCTTCATATCCTCAGATCTTTTTTATTTGGTCTGAGTTCATACCATATAAATTAATCGTTATAATAGCATTTGCAATTATATAAATGTCCTATAGAAAATGCGGTAAATGAGTCAATTTTAACGGATTGTACTCACGGCTTTGATATCGTGAGTTGAGACGTTGTCATTTATCATTTTAAATATTTGAAGTTTACCGATGAATGCGACTCCACAAACAAAATAAACGGAAACAAGTCAATTGACTTCATTAGGTACAGGCGAGGGTGCGCGCCCCTTTGCCCCACTTGAACTTTTTCTGCGTCGGGCGTAAATTGGCCGAAACTGATAATTTTGACGTTAAACAGCGGTAACTGTCAAAGTTTGGCGGGAGCATTCAGTTTTATGTCAGTTTTTGTACGCGTCCCGTGATGGATAACACTGATTTGTTAGAATAGGGAACTGTTCATAACGGGCTTAGGGATCGTAACTATAAAACGTAATCTTTGTATTTTTTTAAACTTTCTTTGTGATAAGCATAATATGTTTATTTTTAAGCATATTTGTGAAATCTCAATACAGCATTAGCTATTTCTATTTAAATACAATATAGAGTATAGTAGGTTCTTTACTATGTACAATTGTACAGTGTATTAAAATGTACACTAAAGCAGAGACAAGTTTTATAGTGACACTAGCTGTTCTGACCGACTTCGCTCTGTCAAAAGCTCTTGTTTTCGATTGGCGTGTTTGACATAGTGGCTAGCAATAGTTTGGATATGTACCTATTTCCCGGAATTTCTTAATTTTTTTCTTTATAAGAACCTTCTTCGTAATGTAATAATAACTAGAATGAAATAACCGAATCGGTCTGCCCGTTACCGAGAATTGTGCTTAGCAACATATGGCAATCCATTTTTATAATATACTAGCTTTTGCCCGCGGCTTCGCTCGCGTTAAATTCGGGGTAACACAGAAGATTTCGAAAAAAATAAGGCAGGTACTTTTCGTTGGTAACAAAGAATCTTGAAAACTGCGAAAAGTCCCATATAAAATTTCACCCCCTCTTTTAAGAGGTTGGGGGCAGATTTCCAAAAAAAAAATCACGCACGATTTTTTTTGTTAGTCACAAATAGTCCGCATACCATTTTTTAGCTTTCTACCTTGATAATTGCGGAATGCTGCATACAAACTTCCACCCCCCATTTTAGGGAAGTGGGGAGTTAGATAGAGACAAAAAGTAGTCTATGTCACTCTCCATCCCTTCAACTATCTCCACTTAAAAAATCACGTCAATTCGTCGCTCCGTTTTGCCATGAATGACGGACAAACAAACAGACACACACATACACTTTCCCATTTATAATATTAGTATGGAACACTCACTCACTCATAGACTCTTAGATATCCAGAGGAACAGCACTCATATTACTTATTTTAAGTTAAAATTATAACATTTTTGCTAATTATGATGTATTTTATGTATTATTTTCAAAATCTTTAGAAATCGTGTAATTAATAAATGATGTCTAAATGAGACAAGCATTTCCAAAAATATTTAGGCACTTACCAGAGCTTCAAAAAATATGTTAGCATACCTACTTAATAGTTAAGTTAGATATTTCATAATTTATTTATTAAGCAATGCTATTTAAACAGTAGACTTTAGCCATGTTTCGCCTTATATTATGGGGCTCCGATCGTCTATGTCCAGAGTGTTAAACACTACAGCATCAAAAGGATTACTGTCCCATTTCGTCTAGTTCCAATTTGACTAGCGTGCCCCACGGACTAGTATCTAATTATCTAGATCCCTAAAGGACTAATGTCCCATTTTGTCTAGTCCCGATTAGACTGGTATCCACTTTTGATGGCTCCGGTCGATGCTGTAGTGTAAAGGAAACAAATCAACCGTACCTGGTAGGGTTGCCAGATTTTTTCCGGTCTATATGGGACAAATTCTCAAATGGGCCAAAAATACGGGATTTTAGTTTTTTACCCGGGACAAACGATAATTATATTTAGTAACATTTTTTAACTTCTATTGTTAATATTTTTTTAAAGATCGAGTCAGTTTTAAAATATTTTTATTTGTTTTACCATATTTGTAAAAATCGATACAATTATCGTCGTAATTAATAACGGTCATCAACTCGCTTTTTATTCAATTAGCATTTATTTCATAAATCAGTCGCCTGTCTCAAAACAATAATCGAACGATTTCATAATAAAATGGAGCACGGTTCAAATACGGGACAGTGTTAGTCCCGCCGGGACATTTCAAACTATGCCTAAAATACGGTACGTCCCGGGAAATACGGGACGTCTGGCAACGCTAGTACTTGGGCTAATAATTTTTTTTCCATTATTTGTTTTAATATTATTTAAATAGTTCAATCTATGTTACAAGCTATTATTTACTTTCAACTGTTTAATATTAATGTTACGCTATGCGTCGTTATACGCGCTATTGAGCGCGTTTAAAATAACCTCTAAAACAATAGCTACATCTATTATAGTTTGCGACAAAAATTATTCACTTTTATTAATAAAACCACATAACAACAAGGCGCTAAGCTGATGTTAGCTACACATACGAGTACTATATCTGCGTCGTGTTTCCTATGTGAAACATCATCAATTTGATTGTAGAAATATTAATATAAAAATACTATACATTTTCTTACATAAACTGCGTAGGCCTGAACAAGTCGTATAAATCTTTTTTCTTTTTTTCATATACCTGCATATTTAATGCCACGGCTTCACCCCAATCCTAATGCGTTAATAAACGGGTCAAATGTTAAAGTTAAAACCTAATTCCCGTGCTAGTTTAGGATACAGCTAAGAGTAATGTTTTCACATTTTCGCTCAAACAATTGAATTTGGGCTTCCATAAAAATCCTAACTCATAAAATACAAAATCGTGGCAAGTGATAAATTATGTTACTTTATCACTTCAATATATTTATAGAGAGTCGGTGGCGCTGTGGACACTTGCCTTCCAATCGGGAGGTCCGGGGTTCGAGACCGCAATGTATCAATTTGTTTTTCGAATTTCATATGTACATTTGTCTGACGCTCCTACGGTAAAGGAAAACATCGTGAGGCAACCTGCATACATCTGTGAAGAAATTCCAAGGTGTATGTGAAGTCGACCAATTCTCACTGAGTCAGCGTGGTTGAACAAGGCCTAAGCACCCGAACTTAGGGTAGGCCTCGAGCCCCTCGATGGGGACGTATAATTATGTGCTGTTATGATGATGATGATGAATACATTTAGCTTCAGTGGATGTTGAATATTTGTATGGAACAGCTGTTATTTTTGGCGATTTTAAGAGTGTTCCCATAGTAAAAGTGGTTCAGTTTGAGTGTCTGAACCTATTGTGCTTTTTTATACCGAAATTATTTACATGGTAAAATTTAGCTTTCGCTTGAAAAGTAACCATGTAAATAATTTCGGTATAAAAAAGCACAATAGGTTACCTAACACATAAGACCTCCTTTTGTAAAGGTCGGTTAAAAAGCAATATGTTGATTTCGATTTGCCGCGAATGCTGTAGCAGTGTTTAAAAGTTTGCATATCTTAATTTGCGTTTTATCAATTGTTTCTGTGCTAGTATTCATTTAATACCTTATATCGCAATTAAGGTCAAAAGTTCAGAAGTGACTTTGATATGCGACAGTAATTATAAAAGTTATAACAATCTCTCTTAATTATTTTTGTACAGTAACTAGTGTGTCTTCACCCTCTGGTACCTCAATGTTTTGTACATTCCAGTGATAAATAAATGGCGTCAAATAAGTAATTATTTTGCCAGACAACGATTAATGCTGCGTTACAAAGTTGGCGCAATAAATTTTATATATGATTTGTGATATAGGTATCTTTAATAATAGCAATTCTCTTTAGTGCACATGAAATACATTTTAAGGAGGCAAATAAAACATATAGTAGGTACAAAGGGGTGATACGCTATGTCTTCCAGGTAACCGTAAAAATAAAGTTATAATAAAAATATTTTACATAAAATAAAATCAGATTTCTTAAAACACAAAAAGTAAAATTTTAACTAACTTTATTAGTTAGTTATTACATTTTTAAGACCTTGAGATGTGATATCATATTTTTTGTAAATTTAAAGCAACTTGAAAGAATCCAACTAAGAGTCAATACGTGCTTATTATATTTTAAGAACTAAGCCTCTAACTAGTAAAAGTCAAGGACCATCTACTCAGCATGGTGAAAGAATACTCGATGATGACTACCAGACGCAAATACCTGAATAGATTCAGACATTGGACGTCCCTATGAAATTTAAGGATTTTCCTCGATTTTTCTGGGATTCTATTGCCAGATCCTAGCTTGGTGACAATGCGACCAAGTTAGGATTAGGAGAGGTGTATACAATCGATTACAAAAAGAATTCTGAAAATTGGTTAATAAATGACGGAGTTATAAGGTCAGATACACAAAAATCCTTTTCTGAAGTCTTAAAAATTAAGGCACATGCGTCGATGGCGGCGGAATGCTATCTTTAGAAATGGTAACATTAATAGAACATCTTAAAAGCCAGGTTTTTTCATATTATCTAGATAATAGTTTTGATATTTTTGTTATTTGTAGAAAAAACTGTGTGACCATACCACAGTCATTTTCTGGTCTGGTGGGTTATTAACCCATCGGCAATCGGCCAACGTATAGATTTGAAAATTCTGTTTGATTACAACTGATTTTTAATATGTTTAACATTCTGTAACATCGTCGCCTGAGTGATCTTGGCATATTTGTTGAATAAATCAACTAATGCCTTTAGCCACTGAACGTAATTCCGCTTTTCTTTATTATGTCATCCAGTTTGATAACAATTGCCGACTAATCGATGAGTTACAAAATCACCACCCTGATTTTGTTTAAACTCCAATCACATTATTTAAAAACAGTAATAAAAAACTGTATAAGATACATGTGCGTAACGCGTAAGAAGTATTCTTCAATAGGTAATGTAATAAAATTCACTAGGCATATCCATTTTACAACGGTTACCTAGTTTTCGAAGTAGGATTATCGGAACGTTTTTATTGCTTGTTTGATACAACGTTGTATTCACATAAGCAGTTTTATTTGATTTTTATTTATATATAAAATATGTGAACCTGTTGTTTTCTTTTCCCTGCACAACGACATGTTGATAACATGACAGAGTGATTATATTACTGTGAAAAGAAACCAATTCATTTTCATAGGAGAGGAGATATTGTTTCCATTTTAGATTGATATGTGAACGTTGAATTTATGATAACGAATTAATAAAATACCCCTTTATTGCGCGGGCGCAACCGCTGGAAATAACCACTAAAATGGTTTAAAGTATATGATTACTAACTAACTTATAAAATTTATAGGTTTAACATAATCTGTATTTAACCAAAGTCGGTTATCGCTATCCTTGTGTCGTGTTTTTTTATGGTTCTATAGTTACGAGTATAAGCATAAATATTGTTGTTTTAATGACACAGTGACCTTATTACCAGTAGATAGTAAAACCCCGAGAAGTGGAATATCTATGGTAATAAAAGTTAAAATAATAATGATTCCGTAAACAACCCGTGTCATTGTTTGTTTAAAGTGAATTGTATTTTTAATTGACTCCAAAAACAAGGAGGGTCTATGTTCGACTGTTTCTATATGATCTTTTTTATTGTATATTCACAGATTTCTACCCAATTATAGACTGATTTACAAAATTCTTTTTCAAATTCTGAAACCATCCCATTGTCACTAATGATGTAATCACAAGTAAATAGGGGGAAACCCTCATATTTTATGAAATTCGTACATCGCGTTGATTATTATTTTTCTCAAGTGTTTCTGGTTTTTGCAACTAGTAGTCAACAACTCATGTCACTGTGATTATGGTGAAAGACTTTAAAGTTTGGATGTAAGGAGATAGTAATTTTAAATATTGTAGACATATATTGATCAATGTGAATGCTTACAAGTGTTTTCAGGTGAGGTGATCTGGTGAAGTCGTTTGGAAGTCGCTGGATTCGAAAACCGTAGTACGATCGATCGGTTTGGAGAATCTTGGGAGAGGCCATGTCGAACAGTGGACGTCTCTTGGCTGATATGATGATAACGTTACAACTTTTTAAACGGAACCCTACACTGCATTGACTGCACTTGACCAAACATGCACTTGGTCGGTTTTTTATATTAAAGACAGTGTAAGCGATTTGTTACTTCTATAGGACGTCTGAAGAAATGAAGTTATGTAGTTAAAAATTTAAGATTACACTTACTTGCTGTACACTGCACTCAGATCCACAATTAACGTCAAAGTGTCCATCTCCTGTTCGGTTCTGCAAATGAAGGAAAAAAGTACACTTTTTTATTATAGTATTAAATTGAATACTGACTGAAAGTAATTAGTTGAGAGAGATTAGTACAATTTTTAATCTTACCTTACAAAAGTTGATATATTAGACATTTAAGATTTTTTTGTTAGATGGGGGAGCTTTAAAGTTTGACTGACTAGGTGCTACCATCTTACCGAAGGCTATCGCTACAAGTATAACAACAATATGAATCATAGTTGTGTTCCTGCTAGCAGTGTGGTAGCACAGACAGTTTGTCTGTGAATATCGCTTCCAACAACGGACTTATTGTAACCTCCATCGGATAAAATTAACGTAAACATGAGCTGCCCAGATGTAAATAAAAAAAAAATAATAATAATCAGATTACTATTCAAGGAGGAACCTTTTTTTAGGTTTTGGAGTTCACCTCTAGCCGTAGCTTTTAATAATTTTGATTATGATGTAGATTTGTAATCGTTATGAAAAAAGTATTAGCAGTGAACCTACACATCAATATTTTTTTGCTCTATTTAAAATCAACCAACAGAGAAATAGTGGTTAAGGTACTTTGATTCCATAAAAAAATGCTGCTCGTTTTTAACGGTCGCGAGCAAAGGATGTGTCCACCGGAGTAACAATTTTGACATCCGGCGTGTCGCGTGCGCAGCGAGCCATGCGATTATGGGACTCTACCTGCGATTAATGCGGAGTGAAACCTCATCGTCACGGGTACCGTGATTGGTTCCTTTTTTTAATTAAAAAACGACTCATAGCTTTATTTTTTATTAATTTTACTACGTAGACATCCTCTTGTATAGCCTTGTTTAAATATAATAGATCAAAAGTAATATTAAGTATAAAACATTCTTGAATTAAGATTGTAATAATATTCTTGAAACTATTTCTTAAAGTTTTAATATTCTGTCACCTGTTTTAGGGATTCATATATCCTTTATGTATATCTGGTTGGAATTTTAACCGCCTCCGTGGTCTTTTGTTGAGACCGCCTGGTATTGATCCGGGGGCTCGGGGTTCGATTTCCCATGGGGGCCAGAAGTTTTTTTTGTTTAGTTTTGTTGGTGGTAGAGTTTCTGAGCCTGCCAGGCTAGCTACTACCATCCCACCTAAGTTTGTCACCATAATAATACAACAATGTTAATAACATTGCTGAGTTCCGACAATTAGAGGTAAGATAGCCAACTCCTCGGTTGTGGGGAGTCTAGGTGAAGCTCGTTTACACGTTCAACCATATCGTCACCTACCATGAGGGGAAATGAAGGCCATGAGCTTCCTTGTTGTGTGTTAAAAAAAAGAAATAAAAAGCTTTTCGTGAAATCTGCTTGCCTACTTGCGGCAAGTCTTTCATTTTAAGTTTAGATTGTGGCTGTGCTGTGATTTTTTATTTAGTACTTGCTAAAACTTAAAGCTTTTGTGTTTAAGCAAGTACAGACGAAAAATAGATCCTTGAATTCATTTTACTTGGTGAAAATTATTATTAAAATTATTAATTACTGTTCACGGTAAAACGTTAAAAAGCTCTAGATATCTTTTAAATACAAAATTAATCAATATTCCTGAGAAGATCGCATTTCAGTGCTTTTTTGCGAGCGTGTGACCGGAACCTGTCTGATGGTGGTGACCTTGTACGGTTTCTGGTGTGAAACACGAACCCTGCGGTTTTGGGTCTCGGGATTTTCAGAGAAAACAACTCGCTTGGAAATCAATCCACACTGTTGACGCAGCTTTTTCATATGTTGTTTTTTTTTTGTTTTTAGACTGTAATTTTTAAAACCTTTGCCTGGAAAAGGAACATTTTTAACCGACTTCAAAAAAGGAGGAGGTTATCAATTCGGTTGTATTTTTTTTTATGTTTATTACCTCATAACTCCGTCATTTTTAAACCGATTTCCAAAATTCTTTTTGTATTTGATAGAGTATACTGCAAAGGTGGTCCCATGGTCACCAAAGTCAGGGTCGGATGATGGGATCCCATAGAAAATCGAGGAAAACACTGGTATTAAATTAGGGTTTCTTTCACTAAAAAGATTTCATTCACTAAAAAGTTAAAAATAATTTTTTTTACAAAAAATAGAACCGACTTCAAAAACACTGAAAACTTAAAGATAATCTTCTTCTATATTGAAGTCGGTGACAAATTTTAACACTTTCTAGGAGATCATCGTTTGGCGCCGACTTCAATATAGAAGAAGATTATTTTTAAGTTTTCAGTGTTTTTGAAGTCGGTTCTATTTTTTCGAGTTACATTCGCTATTTATGTACGCTCTAAATTTAGTACGGCGTTGATTACAATGGCTCGCTAATTGTTCACAATTACTTAGATGTGCGTTGAACTTGCGCGAGCGCTGCCGCAAAACAAACATGCCGAGCAATCATCTTCGCATCATTCGTTCAATGGACCATTGACTAGATATTTGTGCGAGTTTATCACACAAATAGTCAATGGCATCGTTCTACATTGTTGTTGTTGAATGCTTGCTAGCACTTATATAATAGACGGCAATATTTGTATACAAGCTGTAAATATAATGATTTATTAATGTAACATTTATGATAAATTTATGATAACTTAAAACATATGAGATAAGTATATTGTAGCGTCTATATTTGATTGGTAATCTAGAAATGTACTAGTTGCAATAACGTTAAATGTTTGCGTAGGATATCAAGACAATTGTACCAATTACATGTGGAATTACGGCCATTTTATAGCTTGTGTTTATATGCAAGATTCACTGACTTCTTACTTACAATGTTCACTATATTAGTAAAGAGTAACATGCAATGTTTTCAATATCGCTTTTGTTATTGTTTAAGTTAATAATCAAAAATTTGATACAATATTTACGGTGTGAATTCATACTGTGAAGGCATTCGTTATATGCGTAATTCAAAAAACAGACCTGGAACGGACATTTTTCATTGCATCGAGCAACGGCTTCCGCTCCAAATTTCTCGGTGATGGAACTGTAATCGCAGCCAATTGGCCGGGCGGACAAAGCCAATCCGAGCAGCGTCAACACTACCCATTTGTGCCAATTCACCGACGCACTCATTGTGACCACCGTCGACACTCCTGCGCACCGTCATCCGAACATGTCCACAATACACATGTATCTAAGTTACATGTTCGGCATCAGCTTCGTTGAGATCTGAGCATAAGTTTAAAATTGCAATGTCAGTTTGAGATCAATTAAAATGCGAGTTCCGAGGGTAGTAAAACCACGCGTACCGGCATAACGTATATAAGGAGCGCGGGCGAGGCGGGTGCGTTCGCGCATCGAAAGCTACTCGTGGACTGAATGACTGCATCCGCCCGACGCACGCGCGTAGCGGCATGCCTACGGATGAGCGCTACGGTTGTTAAGGCCCCTACCTGTCACATCGCACTTGTTGCGCTATTATAACAATAATTGTAGAGATTTCTGGCACTGCTACGGACTACGAATCATAGTTATAAAAGAACTAATAAAACTAAATTCGAACTTAGCATTTGCATTTTGAAATGCGACTGTCTTGCGCTATAATTGAGATATATAATTGGTACTCAAAGATAAGCATAACTTTGTTAAGAAAAAAATCCGAAAGAAATATTATCTCGCGCATACACATTATCGGTGATATATTATATTATTTATGCCAATTTGCTCTAGAGCTTATAATCGCTTAAATACTACCTATTGAATACATCATATCGCGAGGTAGCATACACCAACCAAATATTGAGTAGTTTGTATGTAACAAAACAATTACAGATCAGAATATTTTTCTATTTCCACCTTTTTGAGTGTGATTTTTCAGTAGTCGAGCTTTAGTTTTTGAACAGACTTTTTATTTATATAATTTTGGAGCTATAATGTTTTGATTGAGTATATTTTGTAGAGCCGCTTTAATAATATTTTCATCCCCTCATCTCGGAAAGAGTATTTTTGCTATTCGATATCTGACCGCCAAAGCCGTTTTTATCCGCTTGAGGTTAAAGTAAATTTGAATTTAGAACATCGCGTGCACTAGGTATGTGATTTCAAAACCTATTTACTTCCATCTCCATGGTGCCGAATTTATCATACAACTTTTTTAAAATTTGTTACAAACTCAGACTCTGAACCTCCTTGGTGTACTTTTGTTTTTAATTTGCTTTGCGCGAGCTATTTTGTTTTAACGTCGTATTGTTGTAAATAAGAAACTTTAAATCAAGTAAATAAAAACGTATTACTCTTATTTGTTATACATAATATAAAAAATTTTCTGTAATACTTACCTATCAGGATGTTGTAGTAAATATATCATCATCACAGCCCATATACGTCCCCACCGAGGGGCTCGAGCCTACCCTATGTTAGGGTGATTAGGCCTTAGTCAACCACGCTGGCCCAGTGCGGATTGGTCGACTTCACATACATCATTGAATTTCTTCGCAGATGTATGCAGGTTGCCTCACGATGTTTTCCTTCACCGTAGGAGCGTCAGACAAATGTACATATGAAATTTGAAACGAAAAACACATTGGTACATGGCGGGTCTCGAACCCCGACCCCCCGATTGGAAGGCAAGTGCCGAGTCCACTGCGCCACCGACGCTCCAGTAAATCTATCAGTAAATATATACCTAAACTGAATTAAAAGTATCTTGCATTTAGTCATTTCCTCGCTGAGGGGGGATGAAAAGTTACGTGTTGCACTCGAGTGCAAAGATTTTTCAACTTGTGCTCTTTTGATTCCCTCGCTAACGCTCAGGATTCTAATTTAATAAAAATTAATATCTAATTAATCTTTTAGAATCTTTCGCTTGCTCGGTCATCAAAGATGAGCACGCGGTTAAAAAGCAACTTTGCACTCATGTACAACAAATAACTATTATTGGTCTTCTCACAGTCCAGGCTTGATTATAGAAATTATTGCCCATATTGGGCGATTAGGCCTTAGTCAACCACGCTGGCCAAGTACGGGTTGGTCGACTTCACACACATCCTGTAAAGAAATTCTTTCTTCACAGTGTGTGCAGGTTTCCTCACGATGTTTTCCTTCACCGTAAAAGCGTCGAATAAACATACATATGAATTCAAAATTTGAAAACACATTGGTACGTGGCAGGGTTCGAACCGCTACCTCCCGATTGGAAGGCGACAGCCTAACGCACTACGCCATCGACGCTTAGCCGTACATGTACAGCTCAACCCATTGGTATTAACAAATTTGGTGCAAAGTTAATACCAAGAGAAATTGCAAAGTATTTAGATTTTCCCGAGGCTGATTCCTACACTGGGCACAGTTTTAGAAGAACTTCGGCTGCTGGCTGATTCGGGAGCCGATGTATTAACCTTTAAGCGACATGGCGGATGGCGATATGACGTAGTTGCTGAATCTTATGTTGAAGATTCTATTCATAATAAGGCAAACATTAGCGCTAAAATAACACGTACCATTAATTTGGAGCTACAGGTGAAGAAGTTTTGCCCTGAGCCGCGACCATCAACTTCTCGTGACTGACACTGGTTATATAGTGCCGCCTGTTCCCACTAATGAACCCATGAATTTACAACATACATACAACTTCTATGAAAATATTTCGTCATCGTCGACATTTACCCAAGAACATGAAAATAATGAATTAATAAATATGTACGTGGTTCTTAGTCTGTGACACATCGACCGAAGTAATTTGTTATTGATTTGAAGATCATAAAGTTTTTATATATTTATTTCTGCGAATAAAACCAATAGGTATTTCTCCCGTTTTCCGTGTGAATTTAATTTGAAAAGCTACAGTGAGACTACAAAACTCAGTTCTTTTTGTTTTCAGCTTGAAGAGTAAAGCTAAGGAAAAAATACTATATTTACTCGCCGGCACGCGATTCATTAAGTTAAATGGATTTATTGTATCAATAAGTGCAAAAAATCAATAAGGTATCTAATTAACTTATTATATTTCATGATTTAAAACAGATTTTGTTAATTTTATTTTTATTTGTGGGTAAATTGATTATTAAATCAAACATATTACATTTCCAAAATTCGCCTTTTTTCATCCCCTATTTCATTCAAAACCCTGATAGTAAGCGGCATCTTAGTGGGATTAAGGCATATATTGAGTAACACTTGCGAATTTCATGTTAAATTCTAAATTTTCACAATATTAAGTTTCACATCCTTCTTTGGCAAAGAACTCAAAAATTAAGCTGTTTTCTTTTTATTAATAGCAATAATTATACACAAAATAGGTGCTCTCCCCTCCATATGTCCTTTTTATTAACTAACCAATAAGACAATTTGTCAATTTATTAAAAATTATGTTTTAGAATTCATTTGCTATGTTTATTACATGAAGTTCAAATGTATTGACTGGGATTCCTTCAGAACTCAGTGTTAGACCCACTGACCCTAAGATCATAGGCATATTTAATTATATTTTTAACCTAACACTGTGCTATGAATCTCCAGGGCAGTTACCGGAGGCCGTAGGGCTCGGCTGCTTGACCTTACAGCTAGAAACCATAACAAAATAACCTAACATCAAGGAGGAATTCTGTGGAATTACACAAGTAACAAATATACATATAGAGAGAGAATAAGTTAAGAAACTGGAATATCATATCTCTGACCCGTGATTGCAAGACTTAGCATAGAAGGTACGATCCACTAACAACTGCTCCGGGGAAGGCTACTAATTTCTTTTATAAAAAAAAGGAAACCTATAACTATTTGTTGGTGTACTTTATTGCCCCTCATTTTATAGTTTTGTACCCAATTTGTACCTGATTTTTACCTGCCGAGATTGATCAAACAAACCTGAACCATCCTGCCCCTGGCTTGTATTAATTAAACATTTAGTTAAGTGCTTTGCATTGAGGGATTTTGTTAACTTCAGTAACATTATGCATAAGTGAATTACAACCATGTACCTACCGGAATAAAGCTTTTCATTTTGTATCGGACTAAAGGAATAAGTTTGTTTTTTTTCTTTCAACTTTAAGATTTCCCTATATTTCTACAATTTAGCAAGAAAAAGCACGACAATACCAACACCATAACACACACTGTAAAAATGCCAATTAAAACTGATCAGTATCATTTTGATAATTGCCGTTTCACTAATTGTTTTAATAATTAAAAGTTACACACAATACAAGTTTGTTTTTTTCCTCGCATTTGTGTTGAAAAACGTCGTATGCAACTCGTGTGCACTGATCATTACAAACTCAGTTTCCTTACCGCGCTCGCCTACGGCTCGCGCTTACAATAATGCCTCGTGTGTAATGGCCATCTTAGCTATATCATAATATACTATTGTCACCATGATTTCGCTATTGCGACATTTGATCGCATGAGACAAATTCAAATGTCAATCAATTTCATAGATTTATTTAAATTTGTTGATGATTTTACGGTGATACACACAGCTATTCAAAAAGGATTGCAGCAGTAGCAAGCAAAAAATCTTCTAACTTGCTTGGTTCTTATTCTATTGGTTATACAAGGTGTTTGGTCATTGATTTACTACCAAACGTAGATAGAGCGCTTCATACAAAAACGCGCTTGAAATCTGTCACCTAATCGACTATACATTTGTACTCGCTGATATATACTTGAATATGCACGCCCGAATGAAACTTACCATAAAGTACCGTATTTATCGAATTCAACCTTATTCTGCATTATTACGGCAACTATTTTAAGTACAACCGTAGGAAGTTACATCATTTCATACCTAGCCACAGATCAAACGACGTTTTCGTAATTGCTACAAGAAAATATTCAACTTTATACTCTCAAACATAATGTTTGAAATTGCTTATAGCGTTGTCGCTCCAACGCATGAATGAGATAACACATCGTGATACGACGCCCGTGCGAGCGAGACGACTGTGATGTACTGACACTGACGCGAAGCGACACATGTTTATGATTAAAATAATTGTCGGGACAACTCGGGAGCACAAGTTTTAAGGACTACCGCAGGAATTCCATCTGGGCCACTAGCTTTGTTCACATTCAGACCCCTCAGCGATAGAAGAACCTCCTTCTGGTGGATGCGAATCTCCGGCATTGCGGAACTGCTTGAGGGTATTGTGGGTGGAGGTTGGCTTGTGGGGTCTAGGTGCGAATTTTCCGCAAAAAGAGAGGCAAATAGATTTGCCTTATCCTTAGCGGTGTGAGCCAGTGATCCATCAAGCTTCTGAAGGGGCGGTAGTGATGGCCGGCAAGAAGTTCGTCTCGACCGATTTGGCAAGGGACCAAAAGGCTCTATTTCCCGAAGGGTATGATGAGAGTCTGGCCCCAATACGACCAATGTGGTCGAGGCGAGCCTTCTTCTGTGCTTTTTTGCAGGACTTGGCGGCTTTATTAAAAGCTTTCTTCTTGGCTCCGAGGTCGGCAAGTTTTCTACTTCGCGCGGCAGCCCATTCCTGATATGCCGATTGTTTAAGGGCATCAGCCTTTGCGCAGTCGGCATTATACCAGGGACGGGCGAAACGTTCGGTGGTCACATCAGAATAAGGAATGAAGTACTCCATAGCTTGCCGTATCACGTTAACAATGTTGTCAGCGCAGGTCGTAGGGTCCTCGGATGCAAAGCACGTTTGCCCCCAAGGGTAAGATGCAAAAAAGTGTCGCATCTCATCCCAATCTGCTGACTTGTATCGCCATCTCCGCCTGGTTTCCCTAAGGGCAGTGTCAGGCGGGAAGAATGTCGATACAGATTTCACCAGACAGTAATCGGAGCTTCCCAGAGGGGATGATACGGCTACCGAAAACCTGTCCGGATCTGTTGCCAGCAGAAGGTCCAAACAATAGGCGGTGTGACCTTCTACATCCGGTATTCTCGTTGGCTCAGTGACCAACTGGGTGAGGCTTAGCGACAACGCAAGCTTGCGCGCTTCTCGCCCAGCATGACAGTGTTCTGGTATGGGCACAGCCACTCCTTGTGGTGGGCGTTAAAGTCCCCCAGAAACACTAACTGTGCCAATGGATAACGTTCATGTACCTTGTCAGCTGTTGTGCTGAGGTAGTCTAAAAGCCGAGTTGTCTCCTGATCCCCGCTATGTGATCTATACAGGGCGGCGAAAACAATTTGCTCCAACCATGTGTCCACCAAAATCGACAGCACCGAGAAATCGGGTTTTCCCCAATTGGCTACACTGGACAACGTGCCGGAACACGGAGACCGCTTGGCGACACGACTTTGTCCAGTAGGTGGTGACCAGCCACGGCCGAAGCCTACCACCGGAAAGGCTGCTATCGTTTGGCGCTACCCAGGGGTCACGTGTAGGGTCAACCCCCAACGGTAGCAATCAACCCCCAAAATATATTTATGTATATAGCCTAATATTTTATATAGCCAAAGCATGAAGTATCATTCTTCTAGCTTCCAAAATAAGGGAGATCTTATAACTTTCATTCGTTAGTTACACGCCTTTAAACCTACCATCCACAAATGAAGGTTTTTAGAATTTAATATCCACTAAGTGTTTGTATTATAAAAATATTTGTTTTACAAAAAATAAAAACAGGTGCCAAATTTTGAGACAGTCCAGGAGATCATACAGGACAGCACCAACTTTAATGTAAAATTGTGATATTGTGTGTATTCTTATATTATTTTTGACTTATAAGTGTATTTTAAGTCGGTCGGTTTTTAAATATTTTTATTTAAAGTGAATTTTAAGCCAGCTCGCCAAAGCAAAGTTAAAGAAAAAAACACGGGTTAATACGTGAACATATTATTATTAGAACTATCCCCGTTAAAAACTAATATTGTTCCAGGATGAAAATAATAAAAGACGAAAATTATAAGAGTCAAACTTGTCTTCTCAAATAATTTATTTTGAGTAATTGTCACGCATTTTCAAAATTACATTCTTTTAAGTTCTTCATAGACACATTTGTAAGTATAAAAAGGTTGATTCACCACAATCCCCTAACTCCTAATTCTAAAGGAACCTTCCATCATCAGCTCAGCATCATGAGATGAAGACTACCAGAAGCAAATACCTAAATAGCTTTAGATAAAATGTAAAAAAATGTGGCATATGCCTATAAAATTTGAGATTTTCTCTGGATTTACTTAGGATCCTGTCATCCGATCCTAACTTTGGTGACGATGGGACCACCTCAGATGTAGACTCCTTGGAATATAAAAAGAATTTTGAAAATCGGTCCACGGAATAATTTGTATAACATACAAATACAAATACACAACATACGCGTTGAATTCAGAACCTCCTCCTTTTTTAAGTCGGTTAAAAAGGGACGTGCTTAGAAAATGTCATGTGTCTAGCCTATATTTACGTATTTGAAACAAAAACCACAACAGCCGGCAAACCTGAGATATCGCGGCGACCGAAACGGCAGGATGAGCATGACTCATTTTGAAAGGATTAGCCCACAATAGCACCCGACCGCAAATTCAGCAAAATACACTTCACTTTTTTATGAACATTAATAGGTACTCGTTTGTATGCTTTGCCTGCTTTTTCCTGTGCTATATTACTCTTTATTATGCTGTGCTATATTCTATACTAGCTGTGCCCGCGAACTACGTTTCACCATATATTTTTTTCCGTTTTTGCAACATTGATGCTCAGCTCCTATTAGTCGTAGCGTGATGTTATATAGCCTTCCTCGATAAATGAACTATCCAACACAAAAAGAATGTTTCAATTTGAATCAGTAGTTCCTGATATTAAATTAAAAAACTTAGAAGACAATATGAAAAAGATCAATTAAGCATAGTTAAAAATAATTCATAAAAATTATGGTACACTATAAAAATGATAACCAATCTAAACGCACAAAAATCTGTTATAAATAATTTACTAGATGACTCAACAGACATTAATAAAAAATTAAATTTTATCAACGATTTTTTCGCTAACGTTGGCAGGAAATTAGCTGAGGACATTCCACCTAATATTCCTGCTTTCCAACATACCACCCAATCAAAATTTTGTAGCTTTAAGTCATTTGTTTTATTACCCACAAATTCTGAGGAAATAGAACTTGTAATTAAAAACCTAAAAACTGATTGCACAGCTGGCATTGATGGCATAACTACTAAAGCTTTACAAGCTGTCTCAGGGATTGTTGCCCCTGTTATAGCGTCTGTCCTTAATAAATGTATGGAAACAGGTATATTCCCGAATGCTCTCAAAAGGGCCATAGTATACCCTATTTTTAAGGCAGGTGACAGAGGCTGTGTCAATAACTATAGACCGATTGCAATCTTGTCTTCTATATCTAAGATATTTGAACGTATAATATCCTCGAGATTAAACAAATATCTGGTAAAGCATCAACTGATTGCCAATTCACAATTTGGTTTCAGATCAGGTCTTTCAACAGAGGATGCGGTTATGGAACTAACAGAACATGTAGTTAAAAAGCTAGATAACAAAAAGAAATGTCTTACTATCTTCCTCGATCTAGCCAAAGCTTTTGACACAGTCTCTGTCCCAAACCTCTTGTGCAAACTAGAATCCATGGGCATACGGGGTGCCCAATTGGCTCTCTTTGCAGACTATTTGAGAAACCGGGTACAGTGTGTTAAAATTGAAGATCACGTCAGTTCCGAACTTCCTATAACATACGGTGTCCCGCAAGGAAGTATTTTGGGTCCCACGCTCTTTCTCTGTTATATAAATGAGCTTTGTAATCTACATATTCCAAACTGTAAGCTTGTGGCCTATGCGGATGACACAGCTCTCACATTTCATGCCGATACATGGGAAGAACTTCTTGTCGTCGCTCAATCGGGATTTAATATGGTATGTCACTGGTTAGCTTCAAACTCATTAACTCTAAATTCCGACAAAACTAAGTATATTGTATACTCAATTCAAAATCGTACCATACCTAATCTATCCCTGTTTGCACATAGATGTTCTTTTCCTCCACGGATTGACTGTGAATGTCCACCTATCGGTGAGACCAGAGATACAAAATATCTCGGGGTCCTGATAGATAAGCACTTAAGCTTTGACCAACATATTCACCTTGTCTCAGTAAGAATTAGGAAACTTACTTATGTTTTTAAACAGTTGCGGCATATTGCGGATAGATCATTGTTAATAAATATTTATCTTGCACTTGTACATTCAATTATATCTTGCTGTATCACATCATGGGGTGGTGCAACTAAATCAAGGCTTCTTGAGCTTGAAAGAGCACAAAGAATGATACTGAAAGTCATGTTTCTTAGGCCCAGGTTATATCCAACACATAAATTATACAATGATTGCAAATTGTTAACTGTTAGACAGACGTACATACTCTTGACCATACTTCGCCAGCACAGGTATATACATTATGATAAATATGTTGAATCAACTTTAGCCAGAAGACAATGCACCGTTTGCATAGTTAAGACAGTAAGAACCTCATTTGCTCAACGATTTTTTAAATTTCAGGGAGGGAGATTGTATAACACTGCCAATAAAACTCTTATTATTGTTAATAATTGTAAAAAAGAAATAAAAAATAAAGTTACAGCTTGGTTGATTAACCTTAATTATGATGAAACTGAAAAGTTATTGCATATAGTGAAATAGAGGCCGTCTTATGTACCTAACCTAGTTTATGTGTATATATTTATTTTGTATAAATAAGTCGAGCTTTATATATGTGTGTGTGTGTATGTGTGTGTGTACGTATATGCATGTTTAAATCTATGTGTGAGGCATGCACCAATCGCGCACACACAACATATTCACTGAATGTCGTTGCTCCACATTTGGTATTCCAATGCAAGCGATATTATTCAATAATTTTATTTCATCCCAGTCATTGTTTATCTTAATTACTGATTAATTTCTTTGCCTCATCTCACAATAATGTAAATTCCACATGATGATTTACCAGTAGCGTAACAAAAAATGGTTTTGTAATCCACGCCGGGGGACCTGGAGACCTAAGTCACAGGCGAAAGCCTAGTTTAGGATCCAGTCTCTCATAACTTGTTACAATTAAGCGTTACACGATTGTTTGTGAAATTATAAAAATATTGTTGTTGTGAGAGAGAAAATAAACGATATTATTATTATTATATTATTATTAGAGAGTTCAACCAAACAAACAAACTCTTCAGCTTTAAAATATTAGTAGGTATAACGAAACGTCGGGCTAAATCTAATATATAAAATTCTCGTGTCACAGTGTTTGTTACCAAACTCCTCCGAAACGGCTTGACCGATCTTTATGAAGGTAGGTGTGAGAATAGGTCGTAAACTATTTCTTTATTATGGCGAAACGTAGTTCGCCAGCACAGCTAGTAATTTATAAAATGCTTAAAACCAAATATTCGCGAGTAACTCCGAAAAGTTTAGCTCTAATTAAATGTGTAATACTCGTGCAAATAAAAGAAAATAAGACAACAAGAGGGCGAATGAGAACTAGAGTCGTCTGTCCAGCCCCCCTAGACAAAAGCCACACAATAAGCTTTCCGCAGTCGTTCCTCAGAAAAAATGTATGAAGATGACATTAGCTGCGGAAAAAATAGCGTGAGGTTGTCGTAAGCTAATGTCATCTCCATACATTTTTTCTGCAGAACGACTGCGGAAAAGTTAGCATGTGGCATTTGTTTAGGGGGTCTGACCCCTTAGACAAAAGCCACATGTTAATTTTTCCGCATACGTTGCGTTGCTTGCGACAACCTCACGCTATTTTTTCCGCAGCGAATGTCATCTCCATGCATTTTTTCTGCGAAACGACTGCGGAAAGCTTATCGTGTGGCTTTTGTCTAGGGGGGCAGGTACCTCTATCTTACCTATTTCTGCCGCTACATGGTTACATAGCGAATAGGCGTAGGTATAACTTTTCGATGGGGGGGGGGGGGTCCAAATTAAAATTCCAATTTACATAGTGTATACTCATACTTGCAAGGAAAAGTTCGTTCGTTCGAAAGTTAGGCGATTGTGGCTATTTACCTTCTGGTGGACAGTCTGCTTGTTGACAGTATACCATCATCAGATCCTAACTTTGGTGACCATGGGGTGGCCCTAGAGTTTACTTTATCGAATACAAAAAGAATTTTGAAAATCGGTCCACAATCGGCGGTGTAATCGCGTAACATACACACAAAAAAAACATACGCATCGAATTGAGAACCTCCTTCTTTTTAACCGACTTCAAGAAAAGGAGGTTATCAATTCGACCCGTATGTATGTAATATTTCCAGAACTGCCCAGTTTTCGTATATGTTAGTCTATATCAGCGTCTGAACAAATGTGCCAAAGGGGAATGGCGATTTTAGGCCCAGAATGCACAACAAATTCGATAGAGTAAAAAATTATAACATATTCATAATTATATTTTCGTTCTATTCAGATATTTCTATATGTTAGACATATTGTAATAATTATACAATACTAGCTTACCCGGTAAACTTCGTATTACCTTAGCAGGTGACAGATCTCTGTGTATTTCTCGGCTTTTCTCTAGTATAAATATGCTTCTGTTATATATTATGAACCTTCTTTTTGAATCACTCTATCTATTGCTGAAAACTGCATTAAAATCCGTTGCGTAGTTTAAAAGATCTAGGCGTTCAGACAGCGGGAGCGATTTTAATTTATACTATGTAAAGATAAAGATTAAAAACGATTGCATATTTGCATCTACAGTAGGAAGTAAACCATTGCTACGAGTATTAGTGATATTCCGACTTGCTTGTGCAAAAAAAATTATACTTAAAATCGATAACTATTTTCGATGTCAAATCTGCACCTGCTTAATTTTTAGATGATGTTCTCGTCATATGACAATAACAAAGACTAAGAAAAAAAATTAAGATATATCTTTATATCTGTGCAATGTCTTCCTCAGTGCATGGGTTGCATGTTGTATATTTATTAGACATAACAGAACGTGTACAATTCTTAGTATATATTAGTATTGTAATGGACATAAATAATGGACGACATGTTACCACAATGGTTAACTTATACATTTAATGATTTTATGAAAAATAAAAAATACATTAAAAAAGATTTACCAAGTTTTTTTTTTTTTTTTTTTTTTTTTTCTTTTACCAATCTTTGACTAGTATTATCCGCTATATTTCACATTGGCTTACATGTGTGCGTTGTGGGCCTAAGTTAGTATGGCCACCTGCCATTCCCGTTTCAAAAGTGTATGTATGTATGTTTTTATGTTTGTGTTTTAAGTCCGATTTAAGTTTTTTTTTTTTTTTTTTTTGTTGTACTAGGTATTGTTCAACTTAAGGGTAAGAAGAAGAGGGAGGTGACCACCCTGGCCCCTGAGGCCAACCTGCCAAAGAAGGCCAGGGAGGTCAAAGCCAAGAAGGCTCCGGCGCCGGCGGCTCCGGCCGCTGCGCCGGAACCTCCAAGCCCCCCGAAGCGGAGGGCTGGAGCACGGTGGTGAAGAGGGGGCGCCGCAAGCCAGCCAAGACGGCGACGGCAACGGCTGCGGCCAAGGCTGCGCCCCCACCACCCCCAGCCACCGCCGCCAAGCCCAAGATGCCTACGGCACCTAAGACTTTGGCGGTGGTGATCACCCTTACGCCGGAAGCGGTGGCAAAAGGCGCCACATACGCCGCCGCCATCTCGACGGCTAAGGGTAATATAAAGCTGGGGGATGTGGGAATAGAGGGGAGCGCAAAGTTTCGGACGGGGATGACGGGAGCTCGTATCCTCGAGCTTCCGAAAGGCACCTCGCCGGAGCAGGCGGATACGCTCGCCGTGCGCATAGCGGAGGTGCTCGGCGACGCCGCCAAGGTAGCACGCCCGACCAAAAACGCGGACATCCGAGTCACCGGACTGGATGACTCAGTGACCGCGGAGGAGGTGGGTGAGGCCTTGGCGGCGTTGGCGGAGTGCCCCCGCGCCGCGATCAGGGTGGGCACGGTCCACCCTGGACTCAGGGGCATGGGAGCCGCCAACGTGTCGGCTCCCATCGATGTAGCGAAGCGCCTCGCGAGCGCTGGCAAAGTGACGGTTGGATGGAGCAGCGCCTCCATCCGCCTGCTGGAGCAGCGCCCCATGCGCTGCTTCCGCTGCATGGGGATCGGTCACCCCGTGCAGCGGTGCCCCTCCGCCAAGGACCGCAGCGCGCTCTGCTTCCGCTGCGGTTCGGAGGGGCACGCAGCCGCCACCTGCCAAGGGCAGGTGAAGTGCGCCGTGTGCGCGGACGCCGGCAAGCCTTCCACTCACCGGATGGGGGGCCTCAGTTGCAACCCCCCACCGGTGAGGGGAAGACTGATGCCGAGGGCTGCCACAGCGGCGGCTACCGGGCGGGCAGCACTGTCTGCCAGGGAGGAGATTCCCATGGACACCGCCAATGGCCAGTAGGTCCACTGGGAATCTCCTGCAAGTCAACATCAACCACTGCGCCGCGGCACAGGATCTCCTGTGCCAGTCGATGGCGCAGTGGCAGATAGACCTGGCGGTGGTCTCCGAGCCGTACGCGGTGCCCCAGTCCACGAGGTGGGCTGAGTCCACCGACGGCTCGGCGGCCGTTGTGGTGCCACCCACGAGCTCGGCCCCCCCCATCTCGGTCAGGGAGAGGGGGCCCGGGTACGTGGCCGTCAAGTGGGGAGAAGTGGTGGTGGTGTCCACCTACTTCTCCCCGAACCGCAGTCGGGCAGACTTTGAGGCCTACCTGACTGCGGTCGAGGGGGTCGTAAGGAGGGCGGCGCCCCTGCAAGTTTTGGTAGCGGGCGACCTCAACGCGAAATCGCGCGTGTGGGGCTCGCCCGCCACGGACATCAGGGGTGGTTTAGTCGAGTCCTGGGCCACGAGCCTGGGACTCGACGTCCTCAACCGAGGGTCCACCCCGACATGCGTGCGGTGGCAGGGTTCGTCGATCGTCGACGTGACCCTGGCCACCGCACCCCTCGCCGCGAGGGTGAGGGACTGGAGAGTGGAGGCAGAGGAGGAGACCATGTCGGACCACCGGTACGTCCGATATTCGGTCTCCCCCTCGCACGCCTCCACGTCTCCAGCGGGAACGGGTGCCGCCTTCCGCCGATGGGCGGTGACGCACCTCCAGCCCGACGTGGCGCTGGAGGCGGCGATGGTGCGGGAGTGGTCCGAGCTGCCCCCGCACCTCGCCGGCGACGCTGACGGCATGGCGGCGCACTTCGCGGAGGACCTTAGCGTCGCCTGCGATGCCGCCATGCCGCGAGCGAAACCAGCCGCGCGCAAGCGGCAGGTGTACTGGTGGTCGCAGACCATAGCGGATCTGCGCGCCACCAGTTGGAGGGCGCGGCGCGCCTACCTGCGGTGCAGAAGGCGCGCCACCAGGAGGACGCCCGACGAGGAGGAAACTCTGCGTCGGGCGTACAGGGAGGCGAGCAAGGCCCTCAAGACGGAGATCTTGAGGGCCAAAACGGAGTCGTGGAACTCTTTTATAGAGCTCCTCGACTCCGACCCCTGGGGACGGCCGTACCGACTGGTGAGGGAGAAGTACGAAAATAGTGCTCCCCCGATACACCAGCTGGACGAGGGGCTCGTGCAGAGGGTTCTAGGGTCGCTCTTTCCCGACCCTGGACCCTTCGAGCCCCCGCGGATGGTCGCCCCCAGCGCCTCCCTCGAAGTGGAGGAAGCGGGCCCTCCCGTGTCGGACCTCGAGTTCGACGCGGTGAGGGAGCGGTTCCGGCGCAAGGGGAAGGGTAAGGCGCCGGGACCGGACGGGGTGCCAGCGAGGGTCCTGTGCCTGGCACTGGGCCCCCTGGAGGAGCGGTTCCGGGCGGTGCTCAATACGAGCATCGCCTCGGGCCGGTTCCCTCAAGGCTGGAAGGTGGGGCGACTCTGCCTTCTGCGGAAGCCGAATCGCCCCGCCGATGCCCCGTCGGGGTACAGGCCGGTGGTGCTGCTCGACGAGGCCGGGAAGTTTTTTGAGAAAATTCTCGCTTCCCGGCTCGTCGAGCATCTGGAGGGCCCGGGACCGGACTTGGCCGAGCGCCAGTACGGCTTCCGCACCGGCCGGTCCACCGTGGACGCGGTGGCCCACCTCAAGAGGTGGACTGAGGGGGCCACGTCGGCGGGGGAGGTTGTCGTTGCGGTGTCGTTAGACATCCGCAACGCATTCAACAGTCTCCCCCACGAATGCATAGAGGAGGCACTGCGTTTCCACGGAGTGCCCCTCTACCTCCGCTCCCTCATCACCGATTACCTCCGCGGGAGGGAAATCGTGTATGAGGGGGCGGACGGTCGCGTCCACAGGTGGCCGATGGCGGCGGGAGTACCCCAGGGTTCCGTGCTGGGCCCTCTGCTCTGGAACCTGGGGTACAACTGGGTTCTGCGGGGCAACCTCCTGCCGAATATGGAGGTTGTCTGCTTCGCCGACGACACCCTTGTCGCGGCGAAGGGGCGCACGTACGAGGAGGCGGTCTACCTGGCGTCGGTCGGCACGACGATGGTCGTCCGGCGCATCCGCCTCCTCGGGCTGGACGTGGCCGTCGAGAAGACGACGGCCATGACGTTCAGACCGCCGCGTCGACGCAGACCCCAGGCGGGGCTCCGTGTCCGAGTGGAGGGGTCCAAGTCTAGATCGAGAACTCCATGAAGTATCTCGGTCTGGTGCTGGACCCCCGATGGGATTTCGAGGAGCATTTCAAGCTCCTCGCCCCAAGGCTGTCTGCCGCCGCGGCAGCCCTCGGACGGGTCCTCCCCAACGTGGGGGGACCGGGCGCAGCGTGCCGTCGACTTTATCAGACGGTGATAAAGTCGATGGCGCTGTACGGAGCCCCGATTTGGGCGGAGCGTCTCGCCCCCCGAACGATGGCCCTCCTGCGCAGGCCGCAGAGGGTCATTGCCACCCGGGCCGTGCGGGCCTACCGCATGGTCTCTCACGGGGCGGCCTGCGTTCTAGCGGGCTCGCCTCCGTGGGATGTCGAGGCACGCGTCCTTGCGGCCGTGCACCGACATCGGGTGGCAGCGAGGAGTCGGGGGGAGCGGCCCCTCCCGCAGGAGGTGGCACGCGCGAGGCACCTGGCGCAGAGGGAGGCTCTCCGCCAGTGGGCCGAGACGCTCGCCCACCCAGCTGCCGGCCACTGGACGATCGAGGCCGTTCGTCCAGTGTTGGAGGAGTGGGTTGGGCGCCGGCGAGGCAGCCTCACCTACCGGATGGTGCAGATGATGACCGGGCACGGGTGCTTCGGACATTATCTGCATCATGTCGCACGGAGGGAGCAGACGCCGCAGTGTCACCATTGCGGCGCTCCCGACGACACTGCCGGGCACACCCTCTCGGAGTGCCCGGCCTGGCGACCCCAGCGCGATGCATTAGCCCTCGCGCTGGGCCTAGGTAGGGGTACGCCCGTCGCGCTGGCCAGCGTCGCACGGGAGATGCTGACCAGCGCGGCGGCGTGGGAGGCTGTCGCCTCCTTCTGCGAGGATGTTATCTCGCAGAAGGAGGCTGCGGAGCGGGCGCGAGAGGATGACCCTCTCGCCGCACCGCTCCGGCGCAGGCGGTTGGGGAGGAGGAGGCGTGCGTTCCTCAACGCGCGCCAGCTCCCCTAGCAAGTTGGCGGTTGAAATGGCTCGGCCGGATGACCACCGGCCGAGAGATACTTTTCACCCCTAGCTTGGCCGTCTGGGGGGGTCGAATTTCTCAAGATACTTGTCGACCCCCTCCGTAGAGGTAAGCCCTGGCACCAGGCAACCCTCCAGGGGGCACAATCGGGGAATGGCCAACGCCGATCCCGATTGTGTCTCCACGGAGGTCTAAGTATCTAGAGAGTTTTTAGCCGGTAGTGGGTCTTCTACCCGAGTCCTGCATATCCAAGGGGTGGCCTAGTCAGCTCAATTCCCTTGTCGAATACCGTAAAGACTGTATTTTCTCTCTTGTAAAAAAAAAAAAAAAAAGGTATTGTTCAACTTAGGGAATACTGCAAGTTTCATCAAAATCGGTTTAGTAGTTTTTGAGATAGCAAATTTTACCCGACTTTTTAAACGACTTCAAAAAAAAGGTACAAATAAAAAACATTTTACAAAATTCTTTTTGTATTCGATAGAGTATACTCCCGTGGTGGCGTCAAGATCTAACGTCAGGATCTGATGATGGGATCTCATGAATATCGAGAGAAACCCTAATTTAATACCAGCTCCCTTTCACTAAAAAGATTATGTTCACTAAAAAGTTAAAATAAAAATTATTTTACAAAAAATAAAAACCGACTTCAAAAACACTGAAAAGTTTAAAATAATATAAGAATAGGTACAAACAAATTTTAAGACTTTCTAGGGGATCATCGTTTGGCACCGACTTCAATATCTCTAAACCTTATATTATTTTTAACTTTTTAAAGTAAAGTCGGTGCGACTTCAATATAGAAGTGTGATGTTGTCTGTTCCTATTCTTATATTATTTTAAACTTTTCAATGTTTTTGAAGTCGGTTTTTATGACCGACTTTTTGTAGTTCACGTGCGTTGCAACGTAGAACTCCATATTTTTAATTTTCCATCGTCAGAAAATCGGCCACCGATAGTCGGTCGTGTGCGTTCGCGCATAACTAAAACGAGTAAGTCAGAAAGAAATGTTTCTTTTTTATAAAACGAAGTTAGAAAAAACAAGCAGACTGTCCACCAGAAGGTAAATAGCCACAATCGCCTAACTTTCGAACGAACGAACTTTTCCTTGCAAGTATGAGTATACACTATGTAAATTGGAATTTTAATTTGGACCCCCCCCCCCCCCCATCGAAAAGTTATACCTACGCCTATTCGCTATGTAACCATGTAGCGGCAGAAATAGGTAAGATAGAGGTACCTGCCCCCCTAGACAAAAGCCACACGATAAGCTTTCCGCAGTCGTTTCGCAGAAAAAATGCATGGAGATGACATTCGCTGCGGAAAAAATAGCGTGAGGTTGTCGCAAGCAACGCAACGTATGCGGAAAAATTAACATGTGGCTTTTGTCTAAGGGGTCAGACCCCCTAAACAAATGCCACATGCTAACTTTTCCGCAGTCGTTCTGCAGAAAAAATGTATGGAGATGACATTAGCTTACGACAACCTCACGCTATTTTTTCCGCAGCGAATGTCATCTCCATGCATTTTTTCTGCGAAACGACTGCGGAAAGCTTATCGTGTGGCTTTTGTCAAGGGGGGCAGGTACCTCTATCTTACCTATTTCTGCCGCTACATGGTTACATAGCGAATAGGCGTAGGTATAACTTTTCGATGGGGGGGGGGGGGGGGTCCAAATTAAAATTCCAATTTACATAGTGTATACTCATACTTGCAAGGCAAAGTTCGTTCGTTCGAAAGTTAGGCGATTGTGGCTATTTACCTTCTGGTGGACAGTCTGCTTGTTTTTTCTAACTTCGTTTTATGAAAAAGAAACATTTCTTTCTGGCTTACTCGTTTTAGTTATGCGCGAACGCACACGACCGACTATCGGTGGCCGATTTTCTGACGATGGAAAATTAAAAATATGGAGTTCTACGTTGCAACGCACGTGAACTACAAAAAGTCGGTCATAAAAACCGACTTCAAAAACATTGAAAAGTTTAAAATAATATAAGAATAGGAACAGACAACATCACACTTCTATATTGAAGTCGCACCGACTTTACTTTAAAAAGTTAAAAATAATATAAGGTTTAGAGATATTGAAGTCGGTGCCAAACGATGATCCCCTAGAAAGTCTTAAAATTTGTTTGTACCTATTCTTATATTATTTTAAACTTTTCAGTGTTTTTGAAGTCGGTTTTTATTTTTTGTAAAATAATTTTTATTTTAACTTTTTAGTGAACATAATCTTTTTAGTGAAAGGGAGCTGGTATTAAATTAGGGTTTCTCTCGATATTCATGAGATCCCATCATCAGATCCTGACGTTAGATCTTGACACCACCACGGGAGTATACTCTATCGAATACAAAAAGAATTTTGTAAAATGTTTTTTATTTGTACCTTTTTTTTGAAGTCGGTTAAAAAGTCGGGTAAAATTTGCTATCTCAAAAACTACTAAACCGATTTTGATGAAACTTGCAGTATTCCCTAAGTTGAACAATACCTAGTACAACAAAAAAAAAACTTAAATCGGACTTAAAACACAAACATAAAAACATACATACATACACTTTTGAAACGGGAATGGCAGGTGGCCATACTAACTTAGGCCCACAACGCACACATGTAAGCCAATGTGAAATATAGCGGATAATACTAGTCAAAGATTGGTAAAAGAAAAAAAAAAAAAAAAAAAAAAAAAACTTGGTAAATCTTTTTTAATGTATTTTTTATTTTTCATAAAATCATTAAATGTATAAGTTAACCATTGTGGTAACATGTCGTCCATTATTTATGTCCATTACAATACTAATATATACTAAGAATTGTACACGTTCTGTTATGTCTAATAAATATACAACATGCAACCCATGCACTGAGGAAGACATTGCACAGATATAAAGATATATCTTAATTTTTTTTCTTAGTCTTTGTTATTGTCATATGACGAGAACATCATCTAAAAATTAAGCAGGTGCAGATTTGACATCGAAAATAGTTATCGATTTTAAGTATAATTTTTTTTGCACAAGCAAGTCGGAATATCACTAATACTCGTAGCAATGGTTTACTTCCTACTGTAGATGCAAATATGCAATCGTTTTTAATCTTTATCTTTACATAGTATAAATTAAAATCGCTCCCGCTGTCTGAACGCCTAGATCTTTTAAACTACGCAACGGATTTTAATGCAGTTTTCAGCAATAGATAGAGTGATTCAAAAAGAAGGTTCATAATATATAACAGAAGCATATTTATACTAGAGAAAAGCCGAGAAATACACAGAGATCTGTCACCTGCTAAGGTAATACGAAGTTTACCGGGTAAGCTAGTATTGTATAATTATTACAATATGTCTAACATATAGAAATATCTGAATAGAACGAAAATATAATTATGAATATGTTATAATTTTTTACTCTATCGAATTTGTTGTGCATTCTGGGCCTAAAATCGCCATTCCCCTTTGGCACATTTGTTCAGACGCTGATATAGACTAACATATACGAAAACTGGGCAGTTCTGGAAATATTACATACATACGGGTCGAATTGATAACCTCCTTTTCTTGAAGTCGGTTAAAAAGAAGGAGGTTCTCAATTCGATGCGTATGTTTTTTTTGTGTGTATGTTACGCGATTACACCGCCGATTGTGGACCGATTTTCAAAATTCTTTTTGTATTCGATAAAGTAAACTCTAGGGCCACCCCATGGTCACCAAAGTTAGGATCTGATGATGGTATCCCATAAAAATCGAGGAAATCCCTTAAATTTTATAGCGTGTCCAACGTGTCTTGTGTGTATGTTACGCGATTACTCCGCCAATTGTGGATCGATTTTCAAAATTATTTTTGAATTCGATAGAGTATTCTCCTGAGGTGGTCTCAAGGTCACCAAAGTCAGGATCTGATGATGGGATCTCATAAAAATCTAATTTAATACCAGCTCACGCTGATTTAATACCAGCACACGCAGCACCAAATTAGGGTTATTAAATTAAGTTAGGGTTATTAATTAGAGG
This sequence comes from Schoenobius gigantellus, assembly GCA_963935595.1. NCBI lineage: Eukaryota > Metazoa > Arthropoda > Insecta > Lepidoptera > Crambidae > Schoenobius > Schoenobius gigantellus. The sequence continues at coordinate 20,029,066 of OZ012553.1, read as the reverse complement.
TGATTAAATTAGGGTTTCACTAAAAAGATGTCATTCACTAAAAACTATATTTTACTTTTAATAATACCTTAGAAATTTGGAGGTAATTTCTCGAGGAAACCTCCACATTTCCCTCCTCACGAAACCTTCACACCTCCACATTTTCCTATCTTTTAGTAAGCAATTTAATTAAGTTATTATTAGTATTAGTTATTATAATTTAAAAAACAACAAGGCACCGGGTGATGATGGAGCTACAGCTGGGCTTTTGAAAGCGGGTGGACTACCAGTCCGGAAAGCGCTGCAGAGGCTATTTAACTCCATCATACTCGAGGGCATTACGCCTAAAGCATGGCACGGGGGTGTGGTGGCACTTTTCTTCAAAAAGGGCGACAGGGCCCAGTTGAAGAACTACAGACCCATCACGCTCCTGAGTCATGTATACAAGCTGTTCTCGAGAGTCATCACAAATCGTCTCGCGCGCAGGTTTGACGACTTCCAGCCTCACGAACAAGCCGGATTCCGTAAAGGCTATAGTACCATAGACCACATTCATACGCTGCGGCAGGTTATACAGAAGACCGAGGAGTATAATCTGCCACTATGCTTGGCGTTTGTGGACTATGAGAAAGCCTTCGATTCTGTCGAGACCTGGGCCGTGCTTAGGTCACTCCAGAGGTGCCAAATAGACTATCGGTACATCCAAGTGTTGAAGTCATTGTACGGAAACGCCACTATGTCAGTCCGCCTTCAGGACCAGAACTCGAAACCAATACGACTTCTGCGAGGTGTGAGACAAGGTGACGTTATATTGCCGAAGCTGTTCACAGCTGCGCTGGAGGATGTATTTAGGCTTTTGGACTGGAGAGGACTCGGCATCAACATAAACGGCGAGAACATGACTCACCTTCGTTTTGCCGATGATATCGTGGTCATGGCTGAGACCGTGGAAGATCTAGGTACAATGCTCGAAGACCTCTGTAGAGTTTCCCAACAAGTGGGTCTTAAAATGAACATGGACAAGACCAAAATTATGGTGAATTCCCATGTAGTACCCACTCCTGTGAAGGTTGGCGGCTCTACACTGGAAGTTGTTGACGAATATGTTTACCTGGGACAAATAGTCCAGCTCGGTAAGTCCAACTTCCAGAAAGAGGTAAATCGACGAATCCAACTCGGCTGGGCAGCGTTCGGGAAGCTACGGAGCATATTCTCGGCCAATCTAACGCAGTGTCTTAAGATGAAAGTCTTCAATTCGTGCGTGTTGCCAGTGATGACGTACGGAACTGAGACGTGGCCGTTTACAATGAGTCTTATCAGAAGGCTCAATGTCACTCAAAGGGCAATGGAGAGGGCTATGCTCGGGGTTTCTCTACGCGATCGCATCAGAAATGAAGAGATCCGTAGAAGAACTAGAGTCGCCGACATAGCCCAAAGAATTGCAAACCTTAAGTGGCAGTGGGTAGGACACATAGCTCGCAGGACTGACGGCCGTTGGGGCGGAAAGGTCCTCGAGTGGCGGCCGCGTACCGGGAGACGCAGCGTTGGTAGGCCCCCCACAAGGTGGACCGACGATCTGGTGAAGGTCGCGGGAAGCCGCTGGATGCGGGAGGCGCAGGACCGATCGGTTTGGAGATCCCTGGGGGAGGCCTATGTCCAGCAGTGGGAGTCTCTTGGCTGAAATGATGATGATGATGATGAATTTAAAAAAAATATTTTACAAAAAATAAAAACCGACTTCAAAAACACTGAAAAGTTAAAAATAATATAAGAATAGGTACAGACAACATCACACTTCTATTAGGTCCTTACATATGAAATTGGCGTTTTGCCGTACTGGCCACTTTGATCTCATGCAAATATCTCCTCTATGGTTAGGAATTCCAAATTCAAATTTATACAGCTATTTACTCATGTATTTGTGTTTCGAAAATTATAATTCACTTGTTTTTTCCTCTATTGTTTTGGACTTTTCAATCAATTGTTTTGTTTTCAGCTTTTTTGGAGTCAATTTTCACTTCGGGCATGGTTTGGCTGGTTCGGCAGGGTTCAGCCATTGCGATGAGCATTCCCGATAATCGTACAGGATCCACTTTTCATCACAAGTAATGATTCGATTTAAAATCCCTTTATTATTGTGCCGGTTGAGTAATGCAACGCAGCAGTCAACGCGCGTTTGTTGATTTGCTTCACTCAATTCGTGAGGTACCTACCTTTCAAGCTTTTTCACCTTCCCAATTTGCTTCAAGTGGATTAAAACAGTTTTAACACTAACACCGTAGCCTGCAACTAACTCGGACGTGGTTTGCGATGGATCCGCTTCCACAATTGCCTTCAATTTTTCATTATCAACTTTGGTCTCCGGCCGTCCACAGGGCTTGTTCTGCAGGTCGAAATTTCCAGAACGTTGTAACCAAAAACCCACAGTGTTTTCTTTTGCGGCACCATCGCCATACATATCATTAATCCTTCGAGCCATTTCTGCAGCACTGGTACCACGGTGGAACCCGTACTCGTAAATAACGCGATATTTCAAGTTTTCCATTTTGTAAACTGAGTGACGCAAAAAAAAAACAATTGAGGAAAAAACAAGTGAATTATAATTTTCGAAATACAATTACATGAGTAAATAGGTGTATAAATTTGAATTTGGAATTCCTAACCATAGAGGAGATATTTGAGATCAAAGTGGCCAGTACGGCAAAACGCCAATTTCATATGTAAGGACTAGAGTTGCCAACTCCTATTCACAGCTATCCGGGAGATTAGAAATTTTTATGCGGGACTTGGCCAAAAAAAGCGGGACCTGCTTACAAATGTGCAGAAACGAGAAAAAAACGAAATATAAATTAAATCAGTTTTATTTATTATTAATTTAAAAAAATATACTTTCTGCTAGGTATTACAAAATGATAATTATAACACCACATAGGAATATTAATCAGCAATTAAAGCACTTTTCTCGATCAACTGAGCAAAATCACCATTAGTTTTTATTTTTGAAAGAGTACCTAGGTACTTATTTTATATATCCTTTATTGTACACAGTTACACAGTTACAATGGTGATAAACAAGAAACATTTGAACAAAGGCGAGCTTATCTCTTCAAGAGATGTCTTCCAGCTAACCCTAGCATCAGTTCAAAATAAATGTAGTTAGCGGGATCATTGTCTAACCAACCAAGCTTATTGAAAGATGGTACAAAAAAAATATACTTATACATAATAACGTAGAAAATATATAACATAATATTACCTACATAAAAATAAAGCAAATAATGTATATGTTACCGGAAATGTATGAAATTTAGGAATTGTATACAATTCCTAGGAAATGTGTACTTTTTCGAAGCTATTTTAAAATATTGTTTTAAAAATTATTTAATACATACATATCCTGGGAAATGTATACATTTCCTAGCAGCTTCGAGCAAGGGGTGTAGGGGGGCGCAGCCCACCTGCTCGGGGGGGTAGGGGGGCGGTAGCCCCCCGCAAGGAAAAATAAAGAGAATTTATAGGATTAAACTGTAGGTTAGGTTAGGTTAGATATTGTGACCATACAGAGCTGCTTAAGCTGCATCAAACTGCTTGAAAAAGAAATTCATTGGCTTAAACTGTAGGTTAGGTTATCACAAGGTGATTTTAAGAATTACATACATTTCCTAGGAATTGTATACAATTCCTAAATTTCATACATTTCCGGTAACGTATACATAAATACATACATACTATAAAATATAATTGAGATATAAATTAAGATGAACTTGAAAGTAAGAAGGCTTTCAACTTGCGCTTGAACGATATAATGATGGAGGTGCTTTCTCGAATGTAGGCAGGCAGGCCATTCCAGAGCTGAGCAGCTCGGATGGAGAAGGAGTTAAGGAAAAACTTTGAATTCGATTGGGGGACATCAAGAGGATTTACAGAAACACAGGAACGTTTGGATCGAGGACCAGGTGGGAGTAAGTGGAAACGCGACCGCAAATATTCGGGAAAATCACGATTGTGTAAAAATTTTTGTACATGAGGTTGAGGATGTGCATGTTCCTCCGAAGCCGAACAGGGAGCCACTGAAGCTTAGAGCGAAACTCGGACACGTGATCGTACTTGCGGAAACCAAAAATGAGTCGGATTGCTAAATTTTGAAGACGCTCCAGTTTATTAAGAAGCTCTTCTGTGGCATCCAGGTAGCATACATCGGCATAGTCAAAGATTGGTAACAGGAGAGACTGAGCTAGCATAACTTTAGTATTAAAAGGTAGGAAGAATTGAAGTCGCTTGAGAGAGTGGTAGGTAAAATGCATACGTCGACTAACGTCATTAATTTGAGAAGTCCGAGATAATGTATTATCAATGATAATAACAAGGTCTTTAGTTTTTGCACATCACAATGCCGTTATAAAATACTTTTGGTAAGTCATTTAGAACTAACTTACCATACAGTCTGTTGCTGCCTATGATGTTAACCTGCGACCTCATAGGATTAACAAGTAGACCAAATTGATCGGCCCACGAGTGAATATGATCCAGATCATTGTTAATTGTTACTAACGTGGATGCAATATTTTCAAGATTTGCGTGTCTATATAATTGTAGGTAGTCGGTATACAGGTGGTAGGGACAAGAGATGGAATTGGTGAGTACATTTATGGAAATGGAGAAGAGTAAAGGAGAAAGCACGCCTCCCTGCGAAACACCAGCAGTGAGTTGCGCCCAGCCAGAGGATAAACCATCATGCTTGACACATTGCCAGCGGCCACGAAGATAGTCAGAAAACCAGGTCATTGCGGAAGGCGAGATGTTAAAAGAGCGAAGAACAGCTATAAGGATATCGTGATAGACAGAATTAAATGCATTGCTAAAGTCCAAAAGAGTAAGAATAGTCAATTCCCTACTGTCCATAGCCTTACGGACATCATCTGTGACATGCAGCAATGCAGTAACCGTACTGTGAAAGGGGCGGAAACCAGATTGAAACTGACTCATAAGATTATTACGGGAAAGATATCAATAAAGTTGCTTATGAACAGCGCCTTCAAGCACCTTGGATAATAATGGAAGGATGGAAATTAGACGCAAATGGAAACAGGCAGATGGATGAGAGATTTTGGGCAGAGGTATAACGTGGGCCAATATTTTGTGATTTATGAAAAAGTACTTCTTATCTGATAAATTTTTGTCTAACCGGGCTGGCTTTGCCATAAAGCGGGACAATTAGCGTCCCGCACAGATGTGTTGGGGGACGCATTATTTGAGCCCTGGAAACGGGACGTCCCGCCTGACGTGGGACGGTTGGCAACTCTAGTAAGGACCTAATATATTGAAGTCGGTGCCAAACGAAGATCTCCTAGAAAGTGTTAAAATTTGTCACCGACTTCAATATAGAAGTGTGATGTTGTCTGTACCTATTCTAATTAGTATTATTTTTAACTTTTCAGTGTTTTTGAAGTCGGTTTTTATTTTTTAGAAGTCGGTTAAAAAGATATCGTTGTATCCCGGCCGACCCGATTATCGGTGAAAAATGGAACGTTCGTAAATGTAGGGTAAGTTTGCCACTATTGGACCACTTAACTTTGGACACTCATAAATTCTAAACTACACGATATGTGAAGCTTAATAAGTAGTCAGCTAAAAGACTATAATATGCTCTAAATATTAACAATTAAATTTCAAAATAATTATTTAAAATAAATATCCTGAAATAACGAAAAGACATAAATCTCGATGGTCGCCCTGTTTTGATTATTAAGTCCATGCCTATGGTCCATTGATGGAGCCTTTCAGGTTAACCAAAATAATAATACTATAATATTTTCTTGAAATCAGTCTTTATTTTTATCTATATAAATAAAAATGGATCTTCGAAATGTATGTACGCCCATAACTTTCGAACGACTGCACCAAATTGGATAATTCTTGGTTTAATGTATTCGTTATTGTTAGGACAAGGTTTGTTTAATATAAAAATTACAATAATTTAAACGAAAATTTCAGTAATTTTGTTAAAAAACATGGCGATACAAAGTACGCCGGGTCAGCTAGTTTTCAATAAGAGATAAACATTTGTGGTCACTCACATATAATAATGATCTAGGAGTAGCATACGTTTTTTAAGCAAAAGTATAAACAATGTTTCATTTCTTAAATAATAATATGATAGATTAACACTTCTTCCAATTTGGGGTTAAATCACCGGATGAACCGATAATTTGCCTCTTTTCTTTAAATTTAAATTTTTCATTATATCTTCTTTTTAAAGTGGTTTTTGGTGCACCATACATTATAGCTTAGCTTCATGCTAGCTTCATTCCAAGTACATACTGCCCCCCTTTTTGCCATGCTGAAAATAATCATAGTGAATAAATTATTTAAGTCACCATCATATACATTGTTCTAGCCCTACATACCCTCAAAACTAATGAGCTAAAAGGTTCGACGAACACATGAAAAATAGATATAAAATAGTTTCCATCATTGGACCAGTCCAATCAAAGATCCCAGCATCGGTCCATATTGAACGCAACTCGGACCTTTCTAGCCATCAGGTAAATTACAGAAATATACCAAACGTTACACTAAATATCATACGGAAATCAGAATTACATTACAGCAGCTATTTTGACAAGAAACCACACTTAACCACACAGGCATATACTTAAATGGTAAAATGTGTTGCCCTGAATTTTGTAACGACCGCGCGCAAAACAGTGATCTACACATCTCTCAACTAAGCTCAACTAAGCGCCGGGACGCCCTGGCGCTAAAGGGGCTTAGTGGGGGGCTAAACTATCATTCGCAGGGCCACAAGGATAGTTTTAAATATAAACTGTTTGCGAGTTATTGGAGTGGTCCAATCACAGCGCTGGTCCAATGATCGCAACCTTACTTTATACGTTACCGCGCAAAAAATCGGGCAGAAAATCGATGGCCGATTGTCGTTCGTGTGCGCTCGCGTTAAGAGTCCAAATCCATCAATATAATGGACTGTTTTTATGATTAGTATTTAATTTAAATTTTTTTTACATACCACTGGGAAGCTCTTGGCCTTTAGATCACCTGATGTTAGTGACGATTAGGCTGAGGGTAGTGAACTTCACGTGGACTCCTCATCAACTGAGGAACTTATCTTACCTCTAATTGTCGAAACACAACAACGCGGATTACATTGTTATCAAGGCGACAAGACTGTAGTAGTTAGGCGAGCTCAGAAACCCTACCACCGACAAAATTGAGCAGAAATACTTCTTCCCTGTGTGAAATCCGCCTCCATGGTCTTTTAACTACCTCCGTGGTCTAGTCGTTAACAGCACCGAGTGTTGATGGGGAGGTCCCGAGTTCGATTCAACATGGGGCAGATTTTTTCTGCTTGGGTTGGTTGGTGATAGGGCTTTTGAGCCCATCTGGCTAGCTATCACCGCCTTACCTTAGATTTTTTAAAATTGCAATTAAGTTGACAATCAAACAAACTGCCCAGCTGATGGTAAGTGGCAACAGTCACCTATAATATTGTGGTGTATAAGTTTGTCGCCATGATAACAATGTTGATATCATTGCTGCGTTACGATAATTAGAGGTAAGTTTGTTCTTCAGTTGTTGAGGAGTCCAGGGGAAGCTCGCTTTCACATTCGGCCTTATCAGCACATACCATCAGGTAAGATGAAGGCCAAGAGCTTCCCTGTAGTATGTTAAAATAAAATCAAACCCTGGACCTCCCGATCGACATCCGGTGGTCTCAACCACTAAATCAAGGGGGCGGTAATTTTTCGAATAGGTATTTCGAATAGGTATTTGTATGCCATTTGAGAAATCCTAAAAAATCTCAACAATAGGTACGTAGCTTATTTTAACTATATTGTATATATTGTATAGGTGTAGATTTTTTTCTATATTTTATCGTATTTTACTGAATGAGATTAGATTCATTTATTTTGTTAAATAATTAAAATTGATTGTGTCAATGAATTTTTAAACGATAAAATAATTTGACATTTATTAATGTGTGCAAAATGATTAATACCTATTCTTATTATTTCATTTAGGCTAAATTTTATTGTGATGTAATTTTTGACATATTTTTTTTGGTTTATATAAAATGACATTAATAATATATTTCGATACTAATTTAATTTTTATGCACTTGACATTTAACAAAAATAATATTTGCACGTCGAAATATTCGACAAAATATGTTGGAGAAATTTTTGTAATTAACAACTTGTGTGTACCATATTTTGCAAATAAATGATTATGATTATGATAAACCAAAAATCTTTTTTAATGTATCGTGCATATTATCGATTCAGAGTCGCTCCTGTAAATTTGGTAGAGAGCGTGGGCAATTCTCGCAACATCACCTAGTAGTTAAAATATAATATATTTATACTTTCTTTTAGTCCATTTGACCTTGTTGATCCTAATTCTTGTAGTTTATGGCGTCGCTTATAAAGGAACTATACGAACCGCGAATGGCACTAGATCAAACCACAGCACACGTTCAATTAGTTGAACGGAACTCGCTCAATGTTAGCTTCCCACGCTGAGGGCGCGGTTAGACCAAGAGCTATTAAATACAAACAAGTAAATTATTAAGAACAAAGTAGTGGCTCAAGAAGAGTTAAATGGTAGTTTGATTCACTGAATATGAGTGACATTAAAACTAATCAACTTTGATCACACTAAAAGCTACATACACTTTAGCTGAGCTAGTAAAACTGTAACACTAACCAGCAGGTATATTCACTTGTTTCAAATAAAAAACCGGCCAAGTGCGAGTCGAACTCGCCCATGAAGGGTTCCGTACGATTTATGACGTATTAAAAAAACTACTTACTAGATCTCGTTCAAACCAATTTCCGATGGAAGTTTGCGTGGTAATGTATATCATACATTTTTTTTAGTTTTATCATTCTTATAATTTAGAAGTTACAGGGGGGGGGGGACACACATTTTATTTATTTAACAATTTATGCACGCAGAAATTAACATATACAGAAACAACACAGAAGAAAATATGTACAAAGGTACTGCTTATTTCAAAAATGAAATTTCTTCCAGCAGACCCGCTAGAGGAGAAATTGTATTGTAATAATTGTATGCGTGTATAACAGAAGAATGAATATATATATATAATAATAATAATAATTATCTCGCTGCCGATGGACCCGCTAGATGTAGGTTTTTTTATAATATTTATATTTTTTATATTTATATTGTAAAAAAATGTATATTTAAGAAAGAAGGTTAATAAAGATCATAATAATAAACATAATAGTTAGAAAGGTAATAAAAAATAATAATAATTTGGACGTGTCTCTCGCGCAAGCTATTCAGTTTAGAAAAAAATGATATTAGAAACCTCAATATGATTTTTGAAGACCTATACATAGATACCCCATACCCCAAACTTTGATGAAAAAAATGTTGAGTTTCAGTTCTATGTATGGGGAACGGTAGTCCCTTTCTTCTCCGAATATCGATCGTCCGAAAATCATAATCCCGAAAACGCTTGCTATAATCATCACTTTCCATAATGTTCGGGTATACGAAATTGTATATTACCTAATCATCTTTATAGTACTAATGCTTTTGTGTCATAATATCGGGTGCTATAATAATAATATATCCTAATTTTACTTGCTATAAAGTCACAAGTCCTAAGTGTTATATTGTATAATATTGTTAGTCCGAATGTTGGTTTATAATAATTTTGTTAGTCCTAAAACATGTTTAAAAGTTGATTTATCTTGGTTATGTTATCAATATCATAAAGCTTAGACTTACTATCCATAATAACAAATTGAATTAAAATGTTGTCTTATGAACCTTAACAACCGTTACGTTTTCAAAAGTGACAGAAATATATCGCTGTAAAACCGACACCACGTAGTCTTGTCTGCCCTACCCCTAGAGTGTTATTTAAGCCCGCGTAGGCGCGGAGGGGCGAGGCGGCCCGCGAACTGAGAAGCAGGTGGTTTTAACGACCGCCGCCGCGGCTGAAGCTGGTGCCAGCAAGCCGAAGCTGCGGTGGTGGGCGAAAACCATCTGCGACGATAAGGTCGCGTTGGACCGCCGGAACCCCGCAGCGTCGGAGCCGTGACAGAACCCATGAATGCTGAATGCTGCTTGCTTGCATGCTGCATGCTTGCTTGCATGCTTGCTTGCATTACATCAAGTGACTGTTTTTAAACGTATGCATGGATTTGGTAATACATATAATGAAAGAACTTTATATTTGTGATATTTCGATTTTAGGGCACGTTAAATTATGAGATATTACGTTAGGACTTATGACTATTATAGAAAAGTTTTTTAGGAATTTTAAGTATTATAGATTGTGATATTTATAGCAAAAAAAAAATAGGTCATATTATATTTAGAGATTTCGGTTTTCGGACAAGTGATATTATGAGAAATTAAGTTAGGAGTGCTTATCATTCGGACATATGATGATTATGTCAAAAAACATTATGACATGTTAGATTATGGATAAAAAAATTATGAGACAAAATAGAGAACCATGGGGAACCCCCAAAATTTATTGCTTTTTTCTATTTTTGTGTGAAAATCTTAATGCGGTTCACAGAATACATCTACGAGTACTTACCAAGTTTCAACAGTGTAGTACTTATAGTTTCGGAGAAAAGTGGCTGTGACATACGGACGGACAGACAGACATGACATGACGAATCTATAAGGGTTCCGTTTTTTGCCATTTGGCTACGGAACCCTAAAAGGAAGGAAATTTGCTTCAGTTCAATTTTACAAACTTAATTTTATTTGATAGTAGTTATTTTTCTGACTTCAAAACCATTAACAAGTTATAAATAATATAAAAAAACATACAACATCACAGTTTATATTGAAGTCGGTGCCAAGCAATGATCATGCGGAGTCTTAAAAAATACGAAACAACAGTTAATATAGATAGTTACTTAAAATTTGGCACCAACTTCAATATAAAACATAATATAATGTTGTATGTATTCTTATATTATTTATGAGTTTTTGGTGGTTTTGAAGTCAGTTTTATTTTATTTGTAAAAAAATTAAGTAACTAAAATCTCTTAAATTAAAGAAGACTATAGTTTCAACTGACTTAAAAAAAGAGGAACATCCTCCTTTCGATTTGACTGTATGTTTTTTACCTCATATCTCCGTCATGAATATTATCCCATTTCGAAATTACCTACTTTATTTTTTTAGAGAGACTAATTATGACATAGGATACCCAGGCCCGCCGTAAGCGGGCGTGCAAAGCGTGCACCGCACACGGGCGGCACGTTCAGGGGGCGGCAAATCGAGCGAATCATCACGTAATTCAAGTCATTGTCATAATACCCGGGGTGGGTATTTACCTTACGTTAAGAAATGTCATCACATGGAAAAAATCCGACCGAATGCGTAGGACCGAATATTGTTAACACCGCCATCTATTGGCATCCGTTAAAACTAAGATGCAATACCAAATATCGTCTGTCGGCAGGTTGAACCACCCGCCCCCGCTTGATGGCGCCTCAAGTATTCTATGAAAAGCAGGACTGGCAAAGTTAGGGGAATCCCCTCTGAGCTTCATTCTCGGTTGGTAGGTTAGGTATCTATAGTCTGATCTTTAATTCGACGGAATTCTGACAGATGTCAACCATAGACAAATCAGATATCAATAACCTTTTCTGCTTAAGATTTTTTAAATATTTAGTTACAAAAAATATGAAACAAAATTACTTAGATCAAGTAATGACATTGTAAATAATGTTTGTTTTGTGCACTCAATGGACACTAGCTAGAATGTAATTTTTTAAGTGCCAAATGGAAAAACTTGTCGTCACTATCTCAACTCGGATTATAAAAGAATCACACACACTATCATCAGATCATTAAGAGGGCACATTTTATCCTCTTCTTTTCTTCTGATATTAATTGTTTAAACCGCGTTATATATAAACCGCGGTGCATGACGCGGCGTAAATAGTTTTTTTAAAATTTTAGATTTGATATCTTGTTATATTGGCTCTTAGAAGTAGCAAAAATTTTACAAACGAAGAGGTTTTTCTAAAAAAGCTTGGCAACCTACGGATTATTGAACTGGGATCCCAGTAATAGAAAAATAATTTCCTTGACAATTATTGTAACTTCAATTATATTATATTAAACAATGTAATTGCCATTTTAAAATTATCTGTAATAATTTGTCTTAGTTTTCTAATTGAAACCTTAAATTCCATAAAGGTAAATTTTTTATTTTGCTAAAATGCTCTCCCTTTTTAGGAAAAGTTTTTCAATGTTAGCAACACTTCTGAAATGTAAGAATTCCGTCGAATTAAAAATCCAGAGTATACGAGTAAGTTGTATGTAATGTAGATACGCATTCGAACAGTTCTATGCTGATTATAGAGTAACGATGGCACATTAAAGGATAGATTCGACGAGTTAAAAACATTTACCGACGTATTTGGCTTTCTTAGCAATAACTTATTTAATTACTCCAATGATGAGTTAATGAAACATTGCAAAGATTTAAATCTGAAACTTAAAGATGATTCAAGTAGTGAATCAGACATTGACGGTATTGATTTATTTAATGAAATCATTGCATTATAGTCGCATTTTGTAGAAAACCAGTAAAATGATCCACAAATCCTATTACAATATCTTTTTACCAATGACTTAATTTCAACATTTCCGAACACAGCAATAGCACTAAGAATACCTACTTATTACTTACACTGCTGGCTTCAGTTGCGTCTGGTGAAAGATCCTTTTCAAAATTAAAAATAATCAAAAACTATTTAAGATCAACAATGCTCCAGCAAAGACTAAAGTTCTTTAGCTATAGTTTCAATTGAACATAAAATAAGCAATTTGGATACAAGAAAGTTGATAGAAGATTTCGCAAATATAAAGGCAAGAATAGTTAATTTTTTTTTGTAGATAAATATTTAAGTATATAGTTTTATATTTCAGTAAACAAAAATAATAAGTACCTAATTAAAATAAATATTTTATCTTCGTTGTTTTTCTTTTTTCCCATCATAATGAGAAAACATTAATTATCCTTTTTTGACAAAACTCAGAGTAAGTAGTCGTAGAGCGGCATAATCGGTATTGCACGCGGGCGATGAAACAGCTAGCGGCGGGCCTGAGGATACCCTACACATCCCAATTAGTTTCGTTGTCCGCAAGTCAGAATCTGGTGATGGGATCTCACTAGACTATTTAACAAAAAATAAAAACCGAGTTCCATTCCAAAATAAAAAAGTGAAAATTAATATAAGAATACACACAAGATCAATTTTTTTTTATTCTGAAGTCGGTGCCAAATTTTAATTCCTGATCATCAATCATCAAATAAAAACAATAAAAACCAGGTTTTACATAAAAAACATATAAAAGTTTAAACAAAAAATGCACTAAAAGGTATAAAATAATTGGTGGCTCTTCATTGAAAACGGAAAACGTAGGGAGCATCAATTTCGCAATTTTGACAAATGAAATATTGGAAAACTCTTTTAATTTATTGTCCTGTCTATGCGTTCTTAATTTAAATTTTAAAATAAATCTCTAACGAGGAACATTTTTTCACGAAAATACGATAAACACACAAATACCTAAGTACATAGCAGACAGCTTAGTAATAGAGGGTTAAAGTATGAAAATTGCCGTTTTGTATGAAGATTTTTAAGAACATTGCATAATTCATACTAACGTTTTTCTTAGTTATTAAATAACCAATAAAGCAAACTTTATGAAACTTTTAGAGACTGGTCAATAGAACTAAGTAATAACATAATTTTGAAGACAAGAAAATTAGTTTTCACAAAGTTATCGTCAATAATGTACAATATTCTGACGAAAAAAATAGGGGGTAATTTTTGAGATTCTTTTTAATATATTATTAAACTAATTCTGAGATTAACGTAACCAAAACGTGCACTCAAGGGTCAAATATTAATAAAAAAATAGTTTTTATAGCTCTTAAATTAGAAAAGTTATAAAGTTATATAAACAAACGAAAAAAACGGCAATTTCATACCTATTACTTATTAGTTATATTAGTACTTATATAAAATTTTGTATTGTCATGGAGTAAAGCTTCTCCGTAAATTTCAACTCTGAATTTATTCGTGAATTGGTCGAAAATTCGATGCAAAAGTTTGCACACAAAGACAAGCTAACTAAGACTAGTTAAAAAATGTGATGTGTGCATTCTTATATTATTTTTGACTTTTTGAACTCTTTAAATCAGTTTTTATTAAAAAAAACGTAGAAGATTACAATATACAATATAAATTTTCAACAAAATGGTGTTTTAGCCCAAGGAGCAGAATTTTGTTTTTCCACTGACAAAATCAATGGAATATCCGGGTTGTTGGAATTTTCGAGAAGCCATATAAACAACTTAGGTAAGCATGTAACTGTAAGTATTACTCGTACGAGCCTCGTACCTAAATAGGGTAACATTCAAAAATTTCGAAATATGTGATTCCGAATTTGAATACTCCGATTTTCAAAACTTCGAATATTAAGATTTCTAAGAAACAAAATTCCGAGTATTTAAATTGTAATTTATTTAAGTGAAAGTCATTAACACGATTTTTTTATTTTCTGAAATTCATTAGTACGAAGAATGGACATATTCACATTTTAACAACATACATACACTATTTGGAGGGCTTTTCAATTTTTAAAGTCTGATTTGAAAATCTTTTACCGGAGGGAGACATTGTACCAGGGTCGTGTGGTTGGGTATCTCCGTCTTAGGTACCTATTTCTGCCACAAAGCAGCAGTGCTTGTATTGCTGTGTTCCGGTTTGAAGGATAAGATATGGCATTGAAATTACTGGGTACCGTGACTTTACATCTGATGTCACAAGTTGGCAACGTACACTGTGGTTCATGTGGGGGTTGCAGTTTTACTGCGAATCTCACAGGAGCCACATGTACCCTAGGTGACTGTTACCGCACTTACCATCAGGTGGGCAGTTTGCTTGTTTACCAACTTAATAGCAATAAAAAAAATCTATATATATAAAAGGAGACGTTCCCATCTATAGACGCACGCAGTGTGAACACACACTAAGAAGGGATTATAAAAAAAATTTACCCTGAAGGGATGAAATAGGGGTTGCAAGTTTGTATGGAAAAATCTTTAAATTAGCAACGTTATTGATAAAACTTGAGATTTATGCCCTTAAAAAATTTCATTGAACACGGTTTCATGGTTTATTGGAATTCATCCCCTTAGGGTGCAAAATAGGGGTTGAAAGTTTCTATGGAAAATATTTAAAATCTGCTCCAATTTCAATGAAATTTATTATCCGATCTATATAATAGGCTACAACATTACTTTTCTACAGGAAAATATAAAATTCCCACGGGAAAACAATAATAACGCGGGCGAAGCCGCGAGTGGAAAACTAGTTTACTGTAATTTGCAGTGTTATACTGTCGCACTCAGAGAACGTCTCTTTATTTTTTTACCGACGAAAAAACGGAGGAGATACTCAATTCGACGCGTATATTTTTTTTTTAATGTATGATCACGCATAACTTTTTACAGAGAACTCCGATTTTGATGATTCTTTTCTTATTGGAAAGGGTACACCCCGAGGGTGTTCCCATATAAATTTGAAAAAAACAATTTCAACCCTAAAGGTACAAAAACGGGGGATAATTGATGATTCACTCACAGATTGTAAAATTAATAGATGAAAGTCACAAAAAAAATTAAAATAAAAACTTTTTAACAAAAAATTGAACCGCCGAAAAAACTAAAAAGCAAAAACACTGAACGATGATCTCCTAGGAAGTGTTAAAATTTGTCACCGACTTCAATATAGAAGTGTGATGTTGTCTGTACCTATTCTTATATTATTTTTAACTTTTCAGTGTTTTTGCTTTTTACTTTTTACGGCGGTTCAATTTTTTGTTAAAAAGTTTTTTAATTCAGTTGTTAAACGTTAACCCGAGACACTGTACGTTTCATAACGAATAGAAGGAAAGTAAAAATAAAAACATGAAGTACCTAGCTAAAGAAAAATCAATGAATTTTATTTTACATAGGTACATCAACTTCTGCTTTAGCCTGTTATGAAATCAGGCACTTTCAGTGACTATAGTTATGATTCGAAAATTGAATATTTCGCACAGGCTTTCTTTTTCTGCGATCATGACTTACTTTGACGAACTCGATCATTACTATTGCACTTTAGTTTAAAATTTATACTTAAGTCAATTTAAAAAGGTTAGTAGCAAGGAGTTTTCAAACATAGAATAAAACCGGGTGGATTCTACAAATAGAAGATAAAATAGCGCGTTTTTGCAACTGGACATATTTTTTGCTTTTTTTTAAAGTGAAACTTTTTTTCTTATATTTTTTGTTTTTTTTACATTCTTTTTACTATTTTTTATTTCTTTTTTACTAGTTTTTGTTTTTTTAATTTGTTTTTTTTCTATTTTTTTATTTGTTTATAAATATTTCAAAATATTTTCACTATTTTTGTTACTATTGCAGTTTAGTTTAAAATTTATAACCAAGTCAATTTAAAATGTTTAGTAGCAAGGAGTTTTTATACATAGAATAAAATCGGGTGGATTTTATAGAAAGGAGATAAAATGGCGCGTTTTTGCAACTGGACATATTTTTTTTAGTTTTTGTTTTTTACTTTTCTACAATTTTTTGTTGTTCTTATATTATTATTTTTTTTACTTTATTCGCTTTTTACAACTTTTTTATTTCTTTTTTCTTTTTCATTAGTCTGCTTTTTTATATTAGTTTTTGATTGGTTTTTAATTTTGTTTTTATTTTTTTATTAGTTTTTTACTATTTTTTTCTTTATTATACTAGTTTTTGTTATTTTCTTTTTCTTTAGTTGTTTATAAATATTTCTAATTTGTTTTTTACTATTATCCACAACTGTATTGAAAATATTATATTATTTTTATTTTTACTTTGTTTTTATATTTTTGTTTTATACTTACTATTCGTTCCTTTATTTTTACTTTATAATTTTTATGTTTATTTATTTTTTACTATTTTTTACTTTTTTATTTCTTTTTTACTATTTTTTATTTTTTCTTACTTTTATTTTCACTATTGTCTACTCAGTATGAAAAGCGTCGTGAGATACACGGGTGTGTAGGTTATTGCAAACTTGTGACATTAGAAACCCTCGCCTTCGGCTCGGGTTTGTTCTTGCCATCTCGTTTGCAATAACCTACTTTCCACCCTTGTATCACAATGAATTTTTTTATACATTTGCATGCATGAAGCATTTGGAGGAGGCAAATTAATTTTTGTATGAAGTGACTATTTTACAGCGTAAATACTGTTAATACAAGAATCATTTTCACATAAATTTATTTTAATATAAATAATTAATTTTTATATTAAATGTAATTAATAAATTACATGTAAGATAAATTATTGTCATTGAAATGGCTAAATGCATAGAAACCGTTGCCTAGCCATGTCCTCTAAAAAAAAGAAACTTACTCCTGCAAAATTACATTATCATAATGTACTTGTCCATTGATCAAACTGTTTTTCATTGATGACCTAAATGACGTCTCTAAGTACAGCAGTATAGCATATTCCAAATGATTGATTAAACAAAATATTCCAGAAAAACATCAAGATGACAACATGACATAAACAGCATATATAAGTTACAACATTTACGTTGTCTTTAAAAAAAGTCACTGTAGTCACTGTAGTATTATATTATCTGTGCTTTGACTAACCAACTTTTCAAATTAGTTTTAAAAGGACTTAAAATAAAAGACAGGCCAAATAACCGTCTGCGTGGTCTAGTTGTATGATGGGGGCAGCAATTTTTCTGCTCGGTTTGGGGGGTGGTAGGGCTTCTAAGGCTGTCTAGCTAGCTACACCGTCTTACCTAAGTTTGTCGCCATATAATAACAATGTTTAAAGCATTGTTGTGTTCTAACAATTTGAGGTAAGATAGCCAGATCCTCAGTTGTTGAGGAGTCCAGGTGAAGCTCTCCTCCACCATCGGCCTTATCGTCACTTACCATCAGGTGAGATGAAAACCAAGAGCTTCTTTGTAGTATGTAAAAAAAGTGCGAGTTGAACTCGCGCACTGAAAGGGTTCCGTATAAACTTATCTTTGTAGGCATAGGACAACGGTTTGTTCAATATTTTGGCCTTGTTCGTGGATTTAATATTTTTTTAATGACAATACATTCGTTTAGTTAGCGTAACTCAAGAATGGCTGGACCGATTTTAATGATCTATGATTTCTTGGCTTCGTCCCCGCCCAGAATAGCAGAAATTCACAAGAAAAACTACACAGAATTTTGGTTTTATAAATTGGTTTACAACTCCGTTATTGACAGCTCAATTCACTACAAATATGTCTGTCATTTGTTTTGAAAAAAGTCATTAAATGAAACGGTACGGAGTTTGACGGGACAGCTAGTTTCAAATAAGTAACAATAACTGTTACAAGTAGCCGTTAAAAATTTAAATCTTTTAACCATAACCACTTGATCGATCAACTTGTTATCGAGTTGTCGCATGTCGTATTGTAAACCAAGTAATTTATAACACTTTTCACAGTTTTAATCTCATTACTTCGTTGTTAGTGAATTTAAAACGAAGCACAAAAGTTTTGATTGATAGCGAAATAAGAATGGCGAAATTAGGAACTTCTATCATTTCTCAAGCGCTATGTAAGTTAGTCCTTTATAAATCCACTTTTTTCACCATATAATATAGTTGTTAGGTATTGCCGTTTAACCAATTTTCGATGTTTCGTATCTCAATTCAATCCGTGATGCAGTCGACTCTATCGAACATGTTAATTAAATTACGCAAAACCTGAATATAGTTTGTTCAGAATTAAGAGTAATATCGATTCCACAAATAAAATATATGGGCAGATTTGATCAAAAAGAAAATTCTTTCTTAGAATTATTATTATTCCTGAGAACTGTATAGCACTATTCCCGTCACTTACCTCACATACCTGGTGCTACGTTAGTAATAAGGCCGCCTATTGTTACTGTGTATCTTATATTGTTATGTCCTGCTTATGTATGTTTCGTGTGCAATAAAGTATTCAATCAATCAACATTTCAAATACGACGCTTTTAAATTTTGTTAACTCTGTCGTCTTTATCTCTTATCGGCAGTGCAATGGCTAAGCGACAACTTCCAAATTTGCAAGAAATGTTCATGATAACAGCTCATATACTCGTACGTCCCCACCGAGGGGCTCGAGCCTACCCTAAGTTAGGGTGTTTAGGCTTTAGTCTACCATGCTGGCCTAAAGCGGATTGGTCTACTTCACATGCACCTTTAAATTTCTTTGCAGATGTATGCAGGTTGCCGCACTATGTTTTCCTTCACTACAGGAGAGTCAGACAAATGTACACATATGAAATTGAAGAAGAAGAAAGAATAAATATAGAATAAATCCACAAGAAATGTTACAAAACAGAAAGATGGCCATATTATCTTCTAAATGATCGGCTTAAATTTTATTTATTTTTTATCTAATATATAAAATTCTCGTGTTCGGCTTGACTGATTTTCATGGATTTTTTTTGTATATTCGGTAGGTCTGAGATTTTTTATACCCTTAAGTGAAAAAGGTGGCCTTCTCCATATATTTTTGAAAATTAATATGGCGAAACGTGGTTCGCGGGCACAGCTAGTTTTATAAAAGCGTACCGTAATATAAGGTTACCATACGCTGGGGCGGGCATGAACAATATTTTTTTACTCCATAGCCTCTGAAAGAGTCCAGAGGCCCAATTCAGCTAATAAGCTACAGCCGAATCGAAACTGAACCGTTGCGATCGACCAATCAGAACGCCACATTATCACGTCATCGAACAGTTGAAAGGCAATATAAGCGCTCCGATTGGTCGACCGCAACGGTTCAGTTTCGATTCGGCTGTAGCTTATTAGCTGAATTGGGCCTCTGTATATCACTCGAAATCTGAGAGCAAAATCCGCTCGTGCGGCTAAATAAATAAATATGTTCGAAAGTGTGGCCAAACTTGCTCAATAGATCAAATTTACATCGCATGGAATGTAAGTAAATTTGAAAATTCAACAAGACTCATTGCATGCTTTATGCTACCTATACAATTACTTTTATTTTTGTTCTTACTCCATTTCACTAAAAAGCAAAGAAACAGAGCCTGTACAGCCCAAGACATTTTCTGTTAAGACAGACAATTAATTTACGTCCAAAATAGATTTCAAGTGAGCCGCACCCGTGTTTTAAGAAGAATAAGACAGTCAAAAACTTCAAATGAAAAAAAAAATATACAAGAGAATCAATTGGCTCCGTCACAACAGAACATGAAGCAAACTTAATATTCCGGGGAAATTCGCGACTTTATCATTTTCCAGTTGTTCTAATTAAATTTCATCGAATGTTAAATATAAATTGAATTAAAACTAAATTATAAATAAGGCTAATTTAAATAATAAGGGAGAAGAAAGAGAAGGAAACTTAGGAGTTAAATTTATTAAAGTGGAGCTATGGTGGGGAGGGGAAGAGGGTCGAAGAGGTCGTTGGCTGTTGCCATGGTGCCAAGAATGCTAGCTGCATTTCCTCTCTGGATCGCTATACCGATTTTTTGAGCAAGGTGTCGCGGAGTACCGCGAATACTCTGTCTACTTCCGGTAAGAAACGAAATGAATAAATTGATACAATGATTATGTTTCTAATATTGTTATTGAATAATAAATAAATTATGAATCTAATTATGTGAATTATTAATGTTACCGATACTACCAGCAGCATTCCCAATTCCTTTGTCAGTATAAATAGCGTTGTGTCGACTCAGTGGTAATAATGGTATTGTACTGTGTCGGTATTTCAAGAATGCTATTCTGCTTTGCCTATAAGGCAGACATGTGGCTTTCTCTTGTGACTTGTTCACTTCGGTTCTGAACATCATAGTGATCAGGTGAGAAAGGCGAGACCTGGGAGCGAAGAAAGGTGCAGCAGGTGAGAGTGTGAACTGGCCAAGTGGCGGGGTTATAAATAATATAAGGATATATTATGGTAAGTGCCTGATGGCTTAGTTAAGAATTGTGCAAGTTCATGAAGTATGGTCCATCTGATATGTTCAACCACAGAACACTGGAAGAGGTTTCTATGTTCTATGTTCTGTGTGTCCAACAGTGGCCGGAGGTGTAAGCTCGGCCTCTCCTGATCTCTGCCTGGGGGCGTACACTGTTGCGTCAAGGGCAGCCTGGGGGCGTGCATTGTTGCGTCAAGGGCACTTGGTCTGGACCACGTGAGGCATCTGGTGATGCAGGCGATGAAACCGCCTAGTTGTGTGAGAGAGATCAGGAGTGTCAGTTGCGAGGCATGGGCAGACTATAGGGGAGGTTGGAGGTCTGTGAGGGGGTGAGCCCCCGTGGTTGTGTTGATGAAGGGTTGTGTTGTTGAAGGCAGCTCTCGCGGTCCCCCTAACGGAAGGGACAGGTGTAATACGTCCTAGATGCGTCTAGGTTTCCTGTCGTTACTGAGAATTTCTCGGCTTCCGTGCAGAGAGTAAAG
This sequence comes from Schoenobius gigantellus, assembly GCA_963935595.1. Taxonomy (NCBI): domain Eukaryota; kingdom Metazoa; phylum Arthropoda; class Insecta; order Lepidoptera; family Crambidae; genus Schoenobius; species Schoenobius gigantellus. The sequence continues at coordinate 20,007,542 of OZ012553.1, read as the reverse complement.
CGGGCCGTATGACCCGCTCCATCGAGTATGGCTCTCAATACGTATAGATAAGACGATACTTCGTGAACAACCTATGTTACTCCTTAAAGTTATTAATCCGTTTTGTTCTTATGTCGTGTAACCTATTGTATGCATAACGTTTCATATAAACCGCCACGACACAAGGAAAGCACCAGCTCTCTTGTCATCTGTGGAAACATTGATTTTTGGGGTTACGGTTTTGAAGAATTTTTTTGTGTGCGTAGAATTTTTGGTCTCGCGCCCACTCATAACCAAAAATCTCATAACCAAAACGTAAAGGTCCCACTCATAACTGCTGATGTGAGAAGACGAAACTCATAACCAACACAACTACACGATTATGTACAGTCGCTTTAATAATTATTAACAACATTAACAAAAAGGGTGAATAATATTCTAAATCAAAGTAAAGCTTGGTATAAAAGAGGTGTAAAGCTGGCATCTTGCTGGTCGGCAAGGTGAGGGTGGCTATTGCGGTGTGTTATCTCTCTCCCGCATTAAAATTAGACAGCACAAGCAATACAGAAGACAAAATGTATTTTTTTTCCAAAAAATTAAACCGACTTCAAAAACTTTTAGAATACAAACAACATCACAGTGTTATATTGAAGTTCGTGCCAAATTTTAACTAGTAAGTAGGTACTTATATTTTTCAAGATTTTTCAGGTGATTATTGTTTGGCACCGACTTTATTATGACTTTTTGGTGTGTTTGAAGTTGGTTTTATTTTTTGTAAAAAAAATCTTTTCAATCTTTTTAGGTAATTTAAAATACCAAAACCTTATCCTAAATATAACAAATACTTTTCTGAAAACCGCATCAAAATCGATTCAGCTAAACGCGATATAATCGCGGACAAACATACATACAAACATTCAGGTCAAACTGAAACTTGAAAAAGGGAAGAGGTTCTATGTTCGACTGTATCTATTTTTTTCAAGTCCGTTAAAAAGGAACTGCTTATTTCATAAAAAAATGTTCCAGTAGACCTGCGAAAAGAGAAATTGTAATATATTAGAATTTGCGTTTATAGCAGATTAGAAGGCGATCAAATAGTAAAAAAAAACATACTATATAATATACTAAATAAAAAATATGTAGAAACACGTATACAAATAATATGAATATTATTAAATATTTATATATCATAATTAGGACTTGGATAGATAGTATTCTCTTATGCGGCGCTTGAAAGAGTAGATGCGATGTAGCTATTAGGACAAACTAATTCGAAATCACTTCTCAATATTGTTATTTTTGTTGAAGATGTCACGGAGAGAAACTATTTATACCTTCCTCGCACTAAGATTTGTTTAGTGCTCACCCGTGGTACTACCGTTGGTACTACTGTTAGTATAGTACTGTGGGTATTTTTTGTTGCCCGATCCCGGATTTGATGACAATGAGACTAATCGAGAACTATACCCCCTCAAACAAAAAAAGAATTTTCCAAATTGGTTAATAAATCACAGAGTTATTAGGTAGTAAACGTAAAAAAGAACATACAATGGAAATGATAAAGTCCCTCTTTTTGTTAAGGCGGTTAAAAAATGAAATGACTCGCAATTGAAAGTTGCGTTAAAGTTGCTTTTAAAATAGTTTTATTAAAGCGTTCCTTAATTTCTTCAAAATAATATAAATATTAAGACCGATCGTTACCCACATGGTGTTCTTTGATTGTCAAAGATAATAAGTAGTACTATAGGCAAAATTAATCACCCGTAGTACTACCGGACACGTGAGTAGAACCACGGGTAAGCACTGAATTTTTTGTGTATTGCGTCTTGAAATGACAGTTAAGACTGTGCTGCCGTTTGTACTGTAACTATAAATATTTCTTTTTAGTATGAAATAATAAAACAAAAAGTACCTACTTTAAAATTAGTATGCAAGTATATAATAGTAAGCAAGCACTATTGGTCTCAAATGTACTTCAAAGTAGTTCACAGTTTAGGTATTTGCTTTTTTTACTTTCGGTTATGAGTTACTCCTCTAAATTAAATATTTTATAAGTTTAAAATATATTTCATAACCATGGTTATGAGTGGGTCCTCAAGTCAGTTATGAGTCGCCACATTTTATTCCAGTTATGAGTTTCTGGTTATGAGTGGGCGCGAGACCGAATTTTTGATCGAATTACTTGTATAATATATATATATATATTTATTAGCTGTGTTCGCGAACTACGTTTCGCCATAATTGTCAAAAAAATCTGGAGAGGGCCACCCTTATCACCAAGGGGTACAAAAAATATCCTACTACCTATATTCAGACCTACCAAATATACACAAAAAAAATCATAAAAATCGGTGAAGCCGTTTCGGAGGAGTTCGATAACAAACACTGTGACATTAGATTTTTATATATTGGATTAAATATTATTTACACAACCATTTCCTCCCATGAGTGATGAAAAGTAAAGCATTCGTATCAATTGTATTCTCTCGGTCTTCAAATAGAAATAAAGTGTCAACTGCATTCCCTCGATGTTTTATGGTGCCTTCGCTCACTGCAATCGTGCAATTGACTGTTTACATAGCTCGGTACACAATCTAGTATTTCATGTCAGTGCGCCAACCTTTATTAGAATAATCGCACTGGCCAGCACGACGACTGCGTGATAAAAATAAAAAACTTTTTACCTTGCAATAGTGTGCAGGTGATGACAAAACAAACACAACAGTTCGAAAAAATAACTTTCAATATTACGAATTTTAGTTATTTAACCTTTAATTTGTAAAGTAAATAAGCACTATAATTAAAAATTATTGAAGCTGTTTCTGCACTGTGTATTTTTCTTGATGTAGGGCATTAGTGTAGAATTAGTAAAGTTGTGTCTTTCGCTTGGCAGCAAAGTTCGGTTTCTGTTTCTCGTGACTTCGAGACTCTATAGCTACGTGATTCAATATTCAAATCACGAGCGACAGGATTTTTCACTTGCTCGTTTTAATACAAGTAGGTACTCACGCCAAAAAACAACTTTGCAGCATAACAAATGTAGGGGCACCAGAATCTGATGGCAAATGTAGAGCTGAAATATCTTTAATTAAATTATAAGGGTAGTTCTTTAAAAAAAAATCTTTAAACCTCTATTGTTAATCTGCACATTGTTTATGATCTGAAAGAGTTATATATTATTTATTTATTTCGATGGGATAGTAACATTCAAAAAAATATTTTCACACATACATTTTGTTGGCCAATCATGACTATCATATTATGATAAATTATCATGTTATGACAAATAAAATAACTTGGTTTTTTTTGCAATAAATTCAACTCTACATTTGCCATCAGATTCTGGTACACATATTACTATTAAAAAATCTCTACTAGCATAAAATATGAATAAGTAGTTATGCTCACGCGTGCCTGCAAAATTTTTGATTGCAATTTATCTAAAGTTTGAATTCATGGAAGTTTCTTTTCTTTTTACTTTTAATAACTTAATTTAATATCTTACCTTAGAAATGTGGAGGTAATTTCTCGAGAAAACCTCTACATTTCCCTCCTCACGAAACAACCTCACGAAACCTTCACACCTCCACATTTTCCTAACTATCTTTTAGTAAGCAATTTAATTAAGTTATTGTTAGTAGTAGTTATTATAATGAAAAAGAAAAGAAACTTCCATGAATTTACACTTTTTTGGTACTTCATGGCGCAATGTATTGGACGAATTTAAATCAAAATCACCAAAATTGTAGGTACTTTTTGTCCTGGTAAATGACGCAAGTTTTGTTTTAATATATTTTTTTATGAATTAACCTTTTTTAACATTTTAAATTGTTTTCTATACGTACTTTGACTGGTACTGGTCGAATTACTGAGGAAAACGACATCTATAGAAAACTACACGTACCTAACTATACTGTTTCTGTGTGTAGCAAAGATCGTAGCATTTTTTTCTGTACTACAGCGTTATAGTGCCATATTATATTGACAGATGGCGCTTTATCTCACCAAACAGTTAACTACACATTACAAAAGATGGCATCGATATCTGTGGGTTTAACAGTTAAACTTTAACAACGTAACGTATGAATATGCTTGTCGAGGACAGACCTCTTTCCTTGGTTTTATTACCATAATTTATATTTTTCTATGAAGTTGTCATTGTCATTGTTTGTCCGGTCTGAGATCTAGCCGCTGTATTTTTTATTCGTAACTCTGTATTTACGTGTTTTCAATATACCTTTTCCCGCTCAATCTGTATTTTCCATCGCTAATTTAAATGCTAACTTAAGCCACGTTTAACTTAACTAGCTTACGAACAGGGCGTTTCAAAATTCCGTTATAACATCCGCCACTCTCACGACACCGTCTCGCCCTGGGTACAAATTCAAATTCAAATTCAAATTCAAAATTCTTTATTCAACATAGGCCTTTACAGGCACTTATTGACGTCAAAACAAAGCAAAACAATCTAATTTAAAGAAATTATATTAACCTTGTATGTGCATACATCCTAAATATACTCAAGATGTCTGCAAATACAAGTAGGAATGAAAAAAAAAAAAAAAGTTGATTCTACACCTGTTCGGAAATTGGGAGAGCCTTCTCGAGAAGAACAGGCAAGAAACTCGAAAGGTCTAAATTTTTTATCTCCTCTTTTAAATCGCCATTTACAATTTTGGTTTGTTACAGAGTCGTCAATTGGAAGTTGACCTCAAAGCAAAAGTTTGAGCTCAACTTCCATTACAAGAATAGATGTGTTAATTCACATTATATAAGCTATCTCTGAGAGAAGTGCGTGAACTTAGATTATAAATAAATTGCTCTCACTGAACGTTTCTTTGAAACAAAACGCAATACATTGTTAAATATTACAATTGAGAGTTCAAACCCAAGCTTTTTTGTCCGTCATGTAATCAGACACTTTATAATTAAAGATGAGAATAACGACTGTTTCCAAATAACGAATAACAGTGCTGTGTTATTTCCATATAGCTGTTATTGTAAACTGCTGTTCGTTATCCTGTTATACTGCTGTTTTGCACAATGAACAACAGTGTATTCACACTGTTACCAACATCGAAATAGTTCCGAATAGGAGCGATCGGAGCTCTTATTCTCGGCATTTTTAATATTTAAAAATACTTAACACTAACTATAAAACAATTATTATTTACATTTACGCTAACTTTTAATTATGCACTTACACACTGAAATAATTAAATCGTAACAAAAAATAATCACAATTTCTCTAATTGGATCTGTTGCTGAACTGAACACAACAGAATTGAACGAACAATAAAATTTTAAACAGCAATCTCATTCAAAACAGCAGTATAACGAATAATTATTATTCACCTGTTATTTCAAATCGTCGCGAACATCAAACATTTTAAAGTGAACTTTACGTCAATGTGAGAAAGCACAAAAATTAGTGGTTTGCGATTATCGTGTCGTGACTCGTGCAGTTTATATTGCTATCTCCCGTACACACCTATTGCGCTCTCGCTCTTTGATTCACTCTCGCGTTGCGTTATTGGCAACAGCGCGGTGGGTGGAACGCCAGTCATTGCGCTACAACGCTACAACATCAACAGCAGTTTATAATGATAGCAGGATAATCCGTTGCTCAATAATGTGTTATTCGTTACGTTCATATAATGCATTATATTATCTGCTATCGTAATAACGACCATCTCTATTTATAATATGCTTTTTTAATAAGTACATCTTTGATTGCAACTTTAAATTTGTTTAAGCTAAGTTCTTGTATACAACTTGGGATTTTATTGTAGAAACGTATACACAGGCCTCTAAAAGAATTATTAATTTTTTGGAGCCTGGTATTTGGTAAAGCTAACATATTCTTTTGTCTAGTATTAACTGAATGAATATCACTATTTTTACAAAACACATGAATATTCTTACGAACATATATTAGATTCTCATAAATATATTGCGACGCTACTGTCATAATACCAATTTCTTTGAACTTTTCTCGCAAAGAATCTCTCATTTTAAGGTTATAGATTGCTCGAATAGCCCTTTTCTGCAGTACAAAAACAATCTGAATGTCGGCAGCATTTCCCCACAACAAAATACCATACGACATCACACTATGAAAGTAAGAAAAGTATACAAGTCTTGCTGTATCAACATCAGTCAGTTGACGTATTTTCCATACAGCGTGAGCTGCAGAACTAAGTCTCTTTGACAATTTATCGATATGTGGGCCCCATTGCAGCTTAGAATCAAGTGTGATCCCAAGAAATACTGTGGTGTCCACAGGGTCAACACCTATATCCTTTATTTTTACAGTGGTGTGAACCTCTTTGACATTGGGTAAAACAAATTTTATACATTTTGTTTTCCCTTCATTAAGTGACAGGTTGTTCACATTAAACCAGTGAACAATTCTTGAGATAGAATTATTTACATCGTCATTAATTTGCACACCTCTTTTAATTTTAAATAAAAGTGAAGTATCATCTGCAAATAATACCATCTCATGTCTATCCTGTACAAAATCAGGGAGGTCATTGACATATATAAGAAATAGAAAAGGACCAAGAATCGAACCTTGCGGAACTCCCATTTTAACTGCAGAACCTTGAGACCTTTTTCCATTGATGTCTACTTTTTGAATCCTCCCACTTAGATAAGAGATTAGAAGATCTAGTGCAGTGTCACGAAACCCATAGTGGTGTAATTTTCTGATCAAGATTTCGTGATAAACGCAATCAAATGCCTTGGACAAGTCACAAAAAATGCCTAACGCATCATGTGAGTCTTCCCAGGCTTCGAATATATGTTGTATTAAATCAACACCAGCATCGGTTGTTGAGCGACCCCTCCTAAAACCAAATTGTTTACAGTGTAGAAGATTATTCCTATTAAAATAACTTTGCATTTGCTCCAACATTATTTTTTCAAAAATTTTGCTAAAAGTAGGTAGCACAGAGATAGGTCTAAAATTACTGGGGTCTGATGTGCTACCAGATTTATGTAAAGGAATAATTTTACTTAGCTTCATAAGATCAGGAAATACACCACAGTCAATGCAATCATTAAAAATGTTAGCAAGTATTGGAGCTATTGTTTCAATTACGGATTTAGTAACATCAACGGAATTGCCCCACAGATCCGCAGTTTTCTTTTTATTTAAAGTTTTAAATGACTTTGTTATATCAATTCCACTAATGTGTACAAATTTGAATTTATCATTACAAACTTTAACATGATCCTTCACTATAGATTCAGCAATAGCGGGGGATGAATCCAAAGACTTTGTGATTGAGACTGGAATATCAGTAAAGAACTTTTCAAATTCTGCAGCTACTTCTGTGTCAACTGTTACCTTCTTACCATCAACATTCAAACAATATTGATTATTAGTAGTTTTAGCTTTTCCAGTTTCATTATTTATAATATTCCATGTCATTTTAATTTTATTACTACTGTTTTTTATTTTTGAACTTAAATAATTAGATTTAGCAAGCTTGCAAACTTTTTTGAACACTTTGGAATAAGTTTTTACATAAAGTTTAAATTCATCACTAGTATTGAATGAGCGTTCATTGTAAAGTTCAAAAAGTTTTATTCTGCTTTTGTGAATACCTGGTGTAGCCCATTCACTAAAAGCTAAAGTGCCATCAACCGATATAGTCTTTGGAATAAAAATATTTTTAAATTCAGAACAAAATGTATGAAAAAAATTTTCATATAATTTATTTGGATTTTCTTCATAACCTATATAATTTAATTTAATACCAATATTATTTTTCAGCCGTTCTAAGCGACCAGCAGTCTTTGGTACAACAGTGATATTCTTTTTTTCCATGCTTTTACATTTAAGTGGAATGGTAACAATTTGTCCAGAATGGTCAGATTCTAAATTATTAAAAACTCTTCTTGCTAAAGGAACAATATTTGTATAAATATTGTCAATGCATGTGGCAGACGATTGAGTTGTTCTTGTTGGCTCCAAAAATAAATTTCCAAGGTTATATGACCAAAACAGATTTTTAATCCTAATAGATAAACTAGAATTTTCTAATAAATTAATATTAAAATCACCACAAACAATGGTTTGTTTTGTGGAACTACACACTTTTTTCAATACTTCATCCATAGTATCTTCAAAAAGGTCATATAATCCTGAAGGAGGCCTGTATATACTTAATACAATAATCTGGTCCAGCTCCACGCAGGCTATTTCTATTGTTCGCTCAATCGAAAGACTCACAATATCCTTACGATCCTTAAATTTCAGCTTTTTATCTAATATTATTAAAGAACCACCACGAATTGATTTTTCTCGACTGAACGAACTACCAACCAGATGATTGCTGAAATTAAACATGAACTGATAACTTTTAAGCCAGTGTTCAGTTACACAAAAGATGTCTACATTACTACAGTTCAAGAATAATTCCACTTCCAGATCCTTGCCTAACATTCCTTGAATGTTCTGGTGCACCAGGTTGATAAGATTTACTTTATTTTTGTTTTCAAATGGGTTTTGCAATACATTTACAAAGTTTTCAGTATCTTTTCTACCTAATGATAAGCAAGAGGATGTCTCTTTTGTCTCATTACTTAATTTAAAGATTTATTAAAAATATCATCAGTAACATTACTGACAGTCGTTTCACTACCACAGTATTGCTCAATAGGAGCAATTTCAGTACTTTGAGTGGGCTGCTCAATAAAAGCATTGTCAGAGAAAGAATTTATAGCCATGTTTTTGGCTAAAGTTTGTAAATAAAATCTTAGCGAAATAGCTAATTGTTTTTTATAGAATGTTGATAGATATAATCTATCTTCTGTCAAATAAGCTTTAATACATGTCAGTTTGTTGAAGTCAATAATATGGAATTTTTTCGAATAATTTGTCATTAAATCTAATGTCAAATTAAGTTTGTATCTAATATTATTTTCATGTTGTGACAAACGATTATGGTAGGGAAGGGTAAACATTATTATTTGATTAACATGTAAATTATTTAAATGAGAACAAAAATGTTTTAGTACTTTTTTGTTCAAATTACCCCTATTTCCCAAGATCATAACCAGTTTGTCATTAATATCAAACTTATAACTATTAATTTTATTTGCAATATCATGGAAACTTGAGCCAGGCATACAATAATTAATGACACTAAAATCCAACTGATTTGTCAATAACTGGCCCATACCTTTGCCTATGTCATCACAAAAAATAATACATTTAGGCTTAGACACAGACATCTTACAATGAAAACTAGATTGCTCATTGACTGGTGACTGACATACAATACTATGAGCGGAGGATGTATGACTGGGTGCATTGTTATTATTTGTGACATTGCATTCTGTTATTGAAATATTCTCACTTGCAGTCAAAAGTTGTTTGTCAAGAAGGGACTGATAGCGGTCCTCATTATGCTGACAGAGTGTGGCTAGTTCTCTGATAGATTGAATATGCATTTTAATATCATTTTGAGCCGTGTCATAATTTTCGGAGATAGTTGACAATTTGTGTTGTAAATTTCTAATAGTATTATTGAGTTCTTCAACGTCCCTATCATACAAACCCCTGCTCTCTTTCAATTTGCTATCATAAATGTCTAATGAATCTATTAGACATGCACGCTCTTTCCGTAATTTAATATTACTCCTAAATGAGTTATACTTTTTTAATTGGTATTGAGTCCTTTTTAGCATTTTCTTGATTTTAATATATTTTTTAAATTTTTTATTACTCATATGATTGTTCAATAAGGGCCTACCCTCTGTAGGCGAAAAGGATTCTGCTAAATTTTGTCCACCAGGTGACTGCATGAGTTCATCGAACAAGCTGTGTGTGTGAGCATTTTCTTGATTTTGTTTAAATTGTTCCAGTTCAGAAATTTGCCTATTCGCCTCACGCAAGTCCCGTTCAAGTTCTGTGATTCGATCCAATGCCTTCACATAAGTGTCATTACACTGCGTAAAACCGGTGATGGTGTGCTGCAGCTGGTGTCGCTCCTCAAGTACTTCCTTATATTTGACATCCAATTCGGAGAGCTCACTTTTAAGGAAGGTGTTTTTGTCTATGATCTTTTTGATTTCGATCTCACTTTCATCACGTTCCCTTAGAAGTTGATCGCAGGAATCCTTCAATGTCTTTATTTCAATGACAGCTTGCCTGAGTTTTGCCTCAGTATTTTGGGCAGCAGCTTTGCGGGTCAGCATTTTGTTAGCTCATCAATTGCCTAAAAAAGTTGAATTTTATTTTAATAGGAAGTATAAACTGGGTAATGAAACAAGACCTAGGAATTTAAAGGCAACTGATAAGAAAGGGATATTTTGAAAAAGAAAATAAAAGTAGAAAAATAAAGAAAATAAAATAACTTGTCAAGGAATAATATTATCAAACAAAAACAGAAAAGGTGATATACAAATAGCAAAGAGAACAAAAAAAAAAAAAAAAAAAAAAAAAAGTAAAGAAACAGTTTATACTGTAAAAACGTCTCCTATATATTTATATTTACAGTAAAATTTAAGATAAAAATGCAAATAAGTTCTTAATATGTCACAAGCTACTGCGCCATACAACTGCGAAGTAAATAGAGAAATGTATTTCTTATTCTAAATAATCTTAAAGAAACATATGGATGAATGACCAGTCCCCGTTGGCAGCACCTGTTCACAGGTTGACGCATGAATCAGCCATCGCTTCGCTCAACCATATTTTAGGGAACGTAACGACCCGACGCACAACGCCACCACCACGCAGACCTTCCAGTGAGCATTACATCCCAATGTTCCACAATGTAACACTATGTTTAAAATATTTTATATCAATTGCAGGACACAGCCACCGTGAAAAATCAAGAAACAGTCTATGTTAAGATATAGTATGGGTTATCATTGTGATTTAGGGAAGTTAATTTAAGTCAGGGAAACTCAACAATAATACTTCTTATAGGCAAAAAACATTAATTACCTAACTATAATAGGTTAATAAGTCAATGTCAATAATAGGTTAAATAATATACTTAGAAATAAGCTGCAGCCTCTATTTAGGTAGTAAGATCTGAATGTAATATCTACATAAATTAGCATTCAGGCCTGCAATTGCTTAAATTGCTTTAGTTATTGTGTAACACAGATGTGTTTAAAAAAAAAAAACCAAAAAACCTTGAATTATAGGTGGACTAAACTAACAAATAAAGTTGGTTATGGGGTAGGGTACTAGGGCAATGTCACTATATGTCTGAATTTAAGGTGAACTTTACTTTCACTGTATGTAAAGTGAAACAATCAATGTGTAAAACTGGATAAATCCTAATAGTTTTTTAATAATATGTGTGCTATGTTGCAGAGTAACATAAGTGCCTATGTTCTAAGATTTGCCTAATCATAGAATGAATGGGTAATGATAAATACAATACTCCCCCGGTTTATGTATAAGTAGGTAATCCGTCAATCACCAAAACTGCCGTCACTAGCTTAAAGAATTTCTTGCTAGCGAACCACGGGTACTTTCCACAATTTCAGTTTTTCCATATATGTACTTATTTCCTCTTGATAATCAAATGGCTTGGAAGTCTTGGATCTAAAGTTTTTGCCAAAACGTAATCTTCGAAAATCTTCGTTGGCTCGTTCAAATCCGTGACAGTTGGTGTTAACGTCGTCTTAAATTTGTCGTGACAAACATAAAATAGCACCGCGAATCGCTTCACAAACAATACAACTGCATTTCAACACAATACTAATTTTAAAAATGCATTAATTTACAGGAATTTTTTGAAAATATAAAAATAACTTAAAATTAAATACGAAGCTAACACAATGACGTCTAGTCACGACCGGGGCTGCGGTCCGAAAATGGAACTTGGACACTTTGGAAATTCTCCCTTTGGGCCAGACACCGCGGGGCAAGTTGGAGTCACAGATGATAACTATATCACCAACCAGAAGATTTGACGTAGGAGAGCTTGCATCTCGACGAGGATTCAAAATTGGTAGGTACTCCCGCACCCAACGATCCCAAAAACGATCCGCAAGCCGAACAGCTTTCTTCCAGTTTGTCCGTCTGAGGAGGTCATCATCATCTAAGCCTATGGGTCCCGGCAAAGTTGAAGACTGGCCGATTAAAAAATGGTTTGGTGTCAAGGCTGGTGCATCATCCACCTCCACGGAGACATGCGTTAGCGGCCGAGAGTTGACGATACTTTCCGCCTCGGCGAGTAAGGTGAACAGGACTTCTTCACGAGGGGCTCTCTCTTTTAAAATGACGGACAAAGTACGTTTCACGCAACCAACCAATCGTTCCCAAACTCCTCCCATGAAAGGCGCTGCGGGCGGTAGAAAATGCCATTCGACACGGTTTGTTACTGCGTAATCTTGTATCTGAGCCTGACATAACTGCCATTCCTTCTTTATTTCACGGCTAGCTCCAACAAAGGCAGTACCGTTATCCGAGAAGATCTTAATAGGGCTTCCACGTTTTGACATAAATCGACGTAACGCCATTATCGCTGAATCCGCCGACAAACTTGAAACTACCTCAAGGTGTACCGCTCGCGTAGAAAAGCATGTAAATAGTGCCACCCAACGTTTCTCTCTATGTCGGCCAACAGTAACTTCAATGGGACCGAAATAATCTAAACCAGTAACGGAAAATGGACGTCGATGGTGACTGACACGTTCTACGGGAAGATTCGCAATGGGTGGTAGAGATGGTGTGGCTTTTTTATTGCGACAAAACTGGCAAGATGCTGCGACTGCTCGAACGGTCGGGCGTAAACGCGTGACCCAATAGCGTTGTCGTAGCTCGTTCACAACCATTTCCCGGCCGCCATGTCCTGCCCAAGCGTGATAGTAAGCGACAAGTAACCGGGCAATATGGTGGCGACCATTCAAAACTATGGGTCCCTTCATAGTGTCTGTGACGTTCGCCGCCGAGATCCTCCCCTCCAGTCTGAGCAAACCATCCTCATCCAACTTAGCAGGTAAACTCCTCATGTGCTTTTCACACAAGCTCTCCTGACAGTGTCTCAGCAGGTGTGTTTCGGCGTTCTTGATATCTGAGGCTAGTAGCCAGCCTTCCTCGTTCTCGAGTTGTAGAGGTGCCTCTTTCACGTAATATACGCAAGTATTGGTGGGCCCTAGCTGTGGCACGTAATAACCTAATCCAAGAACTAAATCTAGTGAAATCTGGAATAACATTAAAAGGGCGAAAGGGTACAGTTGGTACAGTTACAAAGGCGCTAACATCTATAAGATTTTCAGGACAGTCACTTACAGTCTCAACGGGAAAAACAATATCCCTTGACAACAATATATTGGGACCCTTTAACCTGTTGAATTACTGTTTATTATTGATTGTTATTTTGGTTGTATGGAAAATATTATAAACACTGTTTGAGTTCACACATTTATTGTCTCACATCAATAAGAGTTATAAGTGACAAACGGTAAGTTGAACACGCTTACGAGTACCGTAAGCAACCGTCCCGCGCGCCGGTAGATCAGTGACTAACTAGTCGCGGGAAGAATTGTGCTAACAATGCATTTTGGCTTACTGTGTCCCTACAGTACTTCCTTCCTATTTTGAAAAAAAAAAATATTACATAAATGAAACAAAAATTTTTTTTCTTACATTTAAACAAAGTTCAAACTTTATGTGGTTGCTCTGAATCTACTACCGTTATACAAAACAAACGTCTCACATTACTAAGTACTGCGATAAGGACAATGTTGTGGATATTGGTTGCTATGTTAAACAAATTATATGAATATTACACACACTGTAATATAATAATAAAAGCAAAATAAAAAATATAAAGAAATTGTTTTGGCTTTTGAATCCGAAATTACAATAGACCATTTTATTATTAAAAAAAATACAATTTATTATTTCGTTAACATTTCTGATTACATACCGTTATGTTATGTGCTAACACAGAAAAAAAAAATAGTACATTAAAAAAATATATATATTACTTCAATACGATTCCTGCTGCACTTCACTTTTAGTAGTGTTATGACACTATTATATTAGGGGTTGCGTCTTGCACCTTCTCCTTGTTGACAATTTTTCTTAGTCTCTTTACTATCCATTTATCCATTCCTTGCTTAAATTTACGAACCAGGCAGTACGTGATCATTGCGATCACGATACATAAGAGTACCACTACAGCTATGGTAAAATAGGTGAGTTGTGATTGCATACTTTGCAATCCTGCCACATTTACTTGTGCCTGTGCGAGGACGTTCTGATTATTATCTATTTTGCTTGATGGATTTCCCATATTGATAATAATAATTTTTATACTATGTATTCGCAATGAAGAAGAAAAAAATAATATATATATTGACTGAGTTCAACGGAGAATCGTATTGGAATAACTATAAATGACTACTATTACTAACGTTATTTAGCCAAAATTGTTGCAAAATCTTAATGATGGCCTAAATAAATCGTTTAGTCTGCTTTACTATGCGGCCGCTGCGTGTAACATAAGGCTGTGGTTGCACTGTGCCTTGCGTAGCGGGTTTGTTCCGCGCTTGAACTGATTTATTGAGGTCGTCATTAAATGTTACTTTCTTAACTAACTTATTACTAGACTCTTTACCAATTGATTTGTTCTCATTGTTCGCATGTGTTTGTTCCACAAATAAATGTGCAGGTTTAAGTCTGTCAACAGAGATTGTTGATTTCCTTAAAGGTAATTGTATTACAAAAACTTTTTTATACTTTTTTATCACTGGGTACGGACCTTCGTAAGGAGGTTGTAATGATCTTTTTACCAAATCATTTCGGACAAACACATGGGAACAAGTCATTAAATCCTTATGAATAAAAAATGAACTGTTATTTCTAGAGTTCTCAGACTTCGGTTTAAGGTTCGCGATTATTTTTTGTAGCTTACTGACATAATCGTAACCATCAATTGCAGGGGAAATAGACTCGCTATAGAAATCGCCTGGAAGTCTCAAGGTCTGTCCATAAGTAAACTCGGCGGCACTTACTCCTGTGTCAGAACGATGTGCTGTGCGCAAACCAAGCAAAACAGCTGGTAGTTCCTCTAACCATCCTCCGTGATCGAGTTTAGTCATGAGCGCGGCCTTGAGGCTCCGATGCCATCTTTCAATTTGCCCATTCGATTGTGGGTGATAAGGGCTGGTTCTGCTTTTTTCTATGCCTAATAGTTTTGATAAATTAGTGAATATGGCGCTTTCGAATTGCCTACCTTGGTCGCAAGTCAGGCGTGACGGGCAACCGAAACGTGCAATCCAACCGTTAAATAAAATTTGCGCTATATTCTCTGCCGTTATTTCTTTAACTGGCTGAGCCTCTGGCCAACCTGTGTGCCTATCAATCATAGTAACGAGATATCTATATCCATCAGCTGTTGTTGGTAACGGGCCTACTATGTCTATGTGCACGTGCTCGAAGCGTGCTGCCTTAGCAAAACTACCGTACGGTGACACATTGTGTCTTACGACTTTGCATTTTTGACAACTAACACATGTTTTTGTCCATTTACCAACATCAACATTCATTCCCACCCAAAAGAATCGTTCCCTCATAAGCTTACGCGAGGTACGGATTCCGGGATGACTTTGACCATGAACACTGTCAAAAGCTGTTCGGCGAAAAGATTCCGTTAAATATGGTCTGGCCTTATCAGTCGATGTTTCGCACATAATAGGCACATTGGTGCCAGGAATAAAAATACGTTTAAATATTAGTGTACTATCGGCCTTATTCACCAGCTGCGTTAATGTCGAGTCTGTTTCCTGTGCTTTGGCTAACTCGGCATAATCAACTACTGTCGGGCATGTTATCGTTTCGATACGCGATAAGGCGTCCGCTACCACGTTCTCGTTACCTTTTATGTGACGTATGTCCGTCGTGAATTCACTAATGTACATTAATTGGCGAGTACGTCTCGGTGTTTCTTTATCGCTAAATAGTTTTGTGAAAGCATACGTTAAGGGTTTATGATCTGTAAATACTACGATCGGTCTGCCTTCCACTAGGTTCCTAAAATATCGCAGAGATTCGTAAATTGCTAATAATTCCTTGTCATACGTACTGTATTTTTGTTGCGCCGGACTAATTTTTTTTGAAAAAAATGACAATGGTTGCCACTTAGTATTTTGTTTTTGTTGCAGAACGGCTCCGATTCTATTATCAGAAGCGTCAGTCATAATTGCAAGCTGTGCGTCTGTTACTGGGAACGCTAAACACACAGCGTTCTCTAAGCTGTTTTTGCACCGCGAAAACGCTTCATCAGTTCTTCAACTGATATTTTACACCGTGCGGAATGTGGGAACGATAGAAATTAATCATTCCCAGAAACCTGCGTAATTCTTCTACGGTTTTTAGTTTTGGGAATTTTTTTATGATTTCTACTTTCTCCGGTAGTGGCCTAATACCATTTGTGCTTACTTCAAACCCGAGAAAATTTACTTTTGATAACCCAAATTCGCATTTTGATAAATTGATCGTAATACCGAAACTGTTGAATCGCTCGAAGAGTTGATATAAATGTTTTTTGTGTTCAGTGACGTCACGACTCGCAATTATGACGTCATCGATATAACAGAATAAGAAATCGAGACCTTGCAAAACCGTATGATTCATAAATCTTTGGAAACTTTGAGCTGCGTTACGTAAGCCAAAACTTAACCTAGGAAATTCAAATAAACCAAAAGGTGTTATTATGGCGGTCTTCTCTATATCTTCCGGATCGACACAAATGCAATGGTAGGCTCTATTAATATCAACTCGTGTAAAAATGTTTTTTTTTAGCCAGTAGATACGTGAAATCGTGCAAACGTGGTATCGGATACCTATCGGGCTTTGTTATCGCATTAAGCGCTCTGTAGTCACCGCATGGACGCAACTGACCGTCCTTCTTCGGTACTACATGTAATGGACTTGCCCACGGACTGAGTGATGGCCTGCATATTCCCATCTCTTGCATGACCCGAAATTCCTCCTTGACCTTCGCGTACCTGTCTGGGGGCAAGGGTCGTGCTCGCGCATAAACCGGCGGACCTGTTGTTTCTATGCGGTGTACTACTGAATGCTTAGGCGTTTCCTTGAACGAAACCGGTCGCGTGATGTCCGGGAACTTAGAAATAACACCGTAATAAGGATGATCCTTATCAATAGTCTTAACTGACATATGATTATCAAAATTCTTAATAAATGCAATAGCATTTAAATTGGTTACATTATCTATTAAGCGTCGTTTATTCAAATCGATTAGTAGATGGTAATAACTTAAAAAATCAGCACCCAATATGGGTTGGCGTACATCGGCAATTACAAAAATCCATTTGAATGAACGTCGCAGCCCTAAATCTATATCAAGTGTTTTAGTTCCATATGTTTTAATTTCACTGCCGTTGGCCGCGTACAAAGAATATTTTTGCTCGGAATTAATTCCGCGAAATTTTAATAGATTAGGTAACACTGACACATTAGCACCAGAATCGATTAAAAAAATTAAACCACTATTTTTATCACTTACGCAGAGTCGATGATTTGACGTACCGATGGAATCCTTCGGCAACGCACCAAACGGCATTCTCTAGTTTCCCTGATTTTTCCAGTTACATGGCTCGACACACTTATTTGCTTTCTCTCGGAACCGAAAATGATAAAAACATAGCCAGTCCGGGCTATCAGGTGTTATGCGTGTCTTATTACTGTTGCTACGCCCACGGTTCCAGCTTTTTCCTTGGTTACAGTTCCTTGATCTTGACCTTCCTCGACTTTTATTTATTTTGTTTATTTTCAGGTGTAACTTTGCAATTTCCTTAAGTATTTGGTCTGTTTGTATATTCGTGGAGTCGTTAATGCCTGCGCAGCTTGAAAGACCTGATGGTGGTGACGTGTGGCTGTTAATTTCTGACATAAAAAGAGGTTTGGAGCTTTCCATTATCTTGTCCGCCGTGGCTGCTATTTTATCTAGTTCCTTAATGTCGGCCACAGCAAGAACACTTCTGACGGGGGCTGGCAGGTGACCTTGCCACAAAACGCTTAAGGTCTCATCAGCTATTCTGTTCCTTGCTAATTCTTTCATGCGTCGCAATAACTGTGACGGCTTTTGCTCCCCTAGCTCCATCTCACTAATGAGCTTTTGTATCTGTCTAATTTCAGTTTCTTCGTATACATGAATTAGCCTCTTTTTTAATGCTTCATATTTTCCACTAACTGGCGGTTTAATCAGTATGTCGGTAACTTGTGATATGACATCCTTGCCTAACTTGGTAATTATCATGTTATATTTTATCTGGTCCGATAGGTGTTGTGGCATCAACATAGCTTCTGCTTGCATAAACCACAGGGATGGTTGGTCTGTCCAAAAATCAGGTATTTTTGAAGCTAATGACACAGCAGCTAGGTCGTTAAATTTGTGTTCTTCCTCTGTGTTACCGGCATCATTATTGTTTCCGCTATTTCTGACATCTCCCGAAACTTCCTGTCCAGCACTGGTACCAGGTGTGGGATTCATAATTGAAACCCCAGAAAATTGTATGGTGGTAGATACATAAGGCGTACAGCGATATGTGTGAAGGACGCGCGGGCTGTAGGTTTATTGAGTCACTGATTATACATATATAAAAAAAACTAATCACGTCGGTGGACACCACTGTTGAATTACTGTTTATTATTGATTGTTATTTTGGTTGTATGGAAAATATTATAAACACTGTTTGAGTTCACACATTTATTGTCTCACATCAATAAGAGTTATAAGTGACAAACGGTAAGTTGAATACGCTTACGAGTACCGTAAGCAACCGTCCCGCGCGCCGGTAGATCAGTGACTAACTAGTCGCGGGAAGAATTGTGCTAACAATGCATTTTGGCTTACTGTGTCCCTACAAACCACCTGTCCAGCGTTTCCAATCCCCCGAAAATTACGCGAGTAGCATCATCGGCAACATTTGATGCGGTCGGAATCCAAAACCAGTCATGGACTGAGGTAGATTCAGTAATCTCGCCTACACGGTTCCGGACAAACGTTTTGGAATCGCTGACATTTCCCCGAATCCAAGCTAAGACGGTTCTTGAATCACACCAAAAAAATTGTTTATTCGGCTTAAAATTCTGCTGTTCAAGAATCGTCTTCGCTGTTCTTACACTCAAAAGAGCGGCCTGCAGTTCTAGTCGTGGCACTGAAACTGATTTCAGTGGTGCAACGCGGGATTTTCCCATGATAAAGGCTAGTCTAACTGAACCATCTCCATAAACAAAACGCCAATATGCGGCACATGCGTAAGCCTGATTGCTTGCGTCTGAAAAAAGATGTAATTCCCGAACGACGGGACCCACGATATTAGAATAACACCGTGGAATAGTAAGATCCTTAACAGAAGCCATACTGTGGTACCACTTCTCCCACTGGTTACGCTCGTTGATGGGTAAAATATAATCCCAACCTTTGACAGATTGCCAAGACTTTTGAAATAGGATTTTACCTGAAGTAATGATTGGACTTAAAAACCCTAAAGGATCAAAAACCTTCATTAAATCTTTTAGTACCTGACGCTTTGTTAAACTTTCTAAAATAGGTGCATCTAAATTTATTCTATATGTGAAAACATCAGCGAGCGGAAGCCAGTGTATACCTAAAACTCTCAAACCAAAGCCCTCTAAATTCAAATTTACCTCGCTAACTTCTTGTTTAATTAAATGTTGCGGTAACAGTTTGAGAGCCTCTGGCATATTTGACACCCACGAACGCATCTCGAATCCACACTTGCTGTGCACATGAACAATCTCAGGAGCGACGCGGGCTGCATGCTGAATATTTTCGAAACTTCCAAGATAGTCATCCATGTAATAACTTTCTATGATGGCTCTAGCAGTTTCTGGAAACTCAGATTTGTAATCTTCCGCGTTCTTATTTTTTATGAAAATCGCAATGAATGGAGAACACGAAGCGCCGAAAATTAACGACGACATTCTAAATTCTCTCACGTTCCCGGCACCATTCGGTCGCCAGAGATATCTCTGACAATTACGATCTTCACTACGAATTTTGATTTGAGGGAACATCTCCCTTATGTCCCCTGTCAGGGCTACTTGACCTTCACGAAACTTTAACAAAATTCCCAGTAAAGATTTCAATAGATCTGGGCCCGGCAACAGGAGAGAATTAAGACTAATACCATGAGTTTTTGCGGCCGCATCATGTACAATTCTGAGTTTACCGGGCTTATTAATGTTGGTAACAGCAAAATGTGGAAGATACCAGCGCCTAGAGCTATTCTCCGGGGCGTCATGAGTGTCGGAACATTCTTCAGCATAATCTTTTCCTACATATGCCTCTATATTAGTACGATAGAGATTAAAATAATTGACATCGCGACGAAAATGTTTGGTCAACGAATCGAGGCGACTAAGAGATAGATGATAACTATCC
The DNA here is from genome assembly GCA_963935595.1 of Schoenobius gigantellus. Classification (NCBI taxonomy): domain Eukaryota; kingdom Metazoa; phylum Arthropoda; class Insecta; order Lepidoptera; family Crambidae; genus Schoenobius; species Schoenobius gigantellus. The sequence goes on along the minus strand of OZ012553.1, from coordinate 19,987,143 downwards.
GGGACGCGAGGTTCGTTCTCACGCCATGGTAACCCTACCTCGAATCGCCCATTTGAAAGGCGACGTGTTGTCTGCTCTAAAATATCAATAGCTCTCTGTTCTTGATCGGTATACTGAAGATCCTGCCGAATACCAATAGATTCGAGTTTGTAATGATCTCTAATGAGCGAGTTAAGCTCTTCTTCTTTGTCAGATACAAAACTATGATTGCAAAATAATGTATTTTGATTAAATTTTGTACGCAAACCATATAGAACCCAGCCAAGCACAGTCTTAGTGGCGGCTGGTTGTTTGAATGAACCCGAACGGATATCTCTACTTACTAACAAATGTGTCTATGACATAACCATTATATTACCTCCTCATTGTAAAAAATATATATGTGACAATCATTGTCAAAATAATACATTCATATACGTTCAATTCAGTGGTTTAATTTATAAAATCCTGAAATAGAATTATACGTTATGAACATGGTGCCGAAACATTTTTCAGTTATTTCGCTCAATTCTCTATAAAATTACAGTTGTTAGTACTTCAAATTTATATTTTGCAAAAATATTGTCGTGCATTATTCATTTGTCCGCGCTTCACAAGTTCGGCCGGCTTGAGCTGTGTCATCTGTCATGTAAGAAAATTGTAATATAGAAAATTATATTCTTAAATAAAATATTGAAAACAGCGACTACTTATGCGGTTGAGAATAGCTACGTGAATAATTATTGTTGGCGAAGCGACTCTATAAAGTACGTATTTCAATTTGATACAAAATGGCAGAACAAGACAAGAAGAAATTGATGTCGGCTAAAGGTCAGTGCAAAGCTTCCATTACTCGACTAGAAAGATATTTTGCGGACAAAAAATATGAATATACAGCGGACGATGTAATTGTCAGAAGAAAAAATTTGATTGAGACTTACAACAAATATTAGGAGCTATCTTTGGAGCTGCATTTACTAGGTGAATCAACCGATATAGAGGAGGAAACTGAGGTGCGTTATTATAATTTAATGGCTACATTTGAACGCTTACTGAAGTCCCCGTCTCACGGTGATCACTCGAATTCATCATATAATACAGCAAAGTTGCCTACGCTTGATATCCCGATCTTCGACGGTAAGGAAATATCAGGCTATAAGCCATTCATGGAGATGTTCCGCACTATTGTACATGAAGATACGAGAATATCGGCTATACAAAAGGTTTGTTTTTTAAAGAAATATCTCAAAGGAGAGCCGTTACAAATTATAGACAATTTACCTATTATCGGTGAATCATACCAGTCGGCGTTAAAACTATTAGAGAAACGGTATGATAATCCGTCATTATTAATCAATAGTCACGTGTCCAGTCTTCTCGATCTTCCAAGCCTACAGCGGGGCACCGCACAGCAACTGCGTGACTTGGTTGTCAAGATACGACAGCATGTGATAGCGTTGGAAAACCTAAAGCAACCAGTCGGTCAATGGGATGCAATATTGTCATGTATTATTATGCGCAAACTAGATTTTATGACACTTCGACTGTTTCATTCTGAGCGCGATACTTCTTCGATCGTCACAATTGAAGAGCTACTAAGCTATTTGGAAAAGCGAGCTGCTTCGTTGGAGGCAAGTCCCAGTTCCCTCGATAAGTGTCAAGGAAAAGGTAAAACTGCTGTCAACTTATCGGCATCTGACAAAGTTGTCAACAATAAGTCAACATGCATACTATGCTCGCAAGATCATCGATTATTTAAATGTCCTAATTTTATTTCATTCACCCCTGACAAGCGAATTTCATTTGTAGATAAAAATAATTTGTGTAAAATATGTCTAAACTCTCACTCTCAAAAATGTAAATATAAGTTTATTTGTACAGTTTGTAATTCGAAGTCGCATAATACATTGTTGCACATGAATAATGAATCCGTGAAAAAGGAAGGTGAATCTGACAACCTGGTGAGTATGCATAGTACGCAACCAATAAGCCAAAGCCCCTTGCTCCCAACTGTTAAGGTGATGGTCCATGGAGCAAACAACATGAAATGTATTGCTAGGGCTCTAATAGACTGTGGTAGCCAGACCTCATTCTGCACCACAGCACTCGCCAATCAGTTAGGGCTGCAACGTTTTCATTTATGTAAAAGCATCAGTACTCTAGGTGACGTATCCGACAATTATACTGATAAGGCCGTTAATTTATCGATTGAGTCATTAATCAATGAATACAAGTTAAACATTACTTGTTCAGTTATTGGCAAAATTACTACAAAGCTACCGCAAAGGCCTATTGATTTGAATATTTTTAAAATACCACCTAATGTGTTATTAGCAGATAATGAATTTCAAACTCCTGGAGAGATTTCCTTATTACTGGCATGCAATGTTTTCTTTAAAATTATGTTAGATGGTAAAATTGAAGGTGGCCCAACGGATCCTATATTATTAAATACACAGCTGGGATACATTGTCTCATCTACCAACCAATTGGCCATAAAAAACTCGCTGACAATGCACATCGGTAATTCTGAGCCTGCAATTGAACGCTGTATTAAACAGTTCTGGGAAACTGAAAGGGTCCCAGAAATATATCAAGAAACATTGCCAGAGTTTGAATTTAGCGAAAAAATATTTAATGAATCGGTCACGTTACAAAATAACGAATTTTCAGTCAAAATTCCTCTTAAAGTTGATTTAAGCGAAATAAATCCATCCAATTCATATGCGATTGCCTTACAAAGATTATATAGTATAGAACGTAGATTTAAAAAGGATCCTGTTTACTATGACCTATATAAAAAATTCATTCATGAATACATAGATTTAAAACATGCTAAAGTAATTGATATCGACACCTGTAATAAAAACGATAAGCCGTTATTTTTCTTGCCGCATCACGCAGTTTTACGCCCAGAAAGACAAACAAACAAACTGAGAGTTGTCTTTGATGGGAGTGTAAAAACGAAAAACGGTACAAGTCTCAATGAATATATGTGTAATGGTCCTGTTGTGCAACGGTCTCTTTTTGACATTTTGTTACTTTTTCACACTTTCAAATATGTTATTCAGTGTGATATTAGGCACATGTACAGGATGATTAAAATACACGAAGATCACAGATGCCTTCAAAACATACTGTGGCGCGAGGATGGAGTCATGAACATACTCCAGCTACAAACGGTTACATATGGGCTAAAAAGTTCAGCCTACTTGGCAACCAGATGCCTTATAGAGCTAGCAAATCGAAATAAAGATAAGTTTCCTTTAGCAAGTAACGCAATTATAAATAATTCATATGTTGATGATATTCAATGCGGACATGATTCAATTCAGGGCATCATTCAAGAACAATTAAAAATTAAAAAATAAACTCATATCTATAAGTAAGCTAGCAAACTTTAAGCTTCATAAATGGATGTCCAATTGTCCGGTAGTTGATAATTGTCTTAGCGATATTCCTAATGAATGTTTAGGAATGAGCTCAAAAAATTTAGATCACGATGAGTCTATTTTTAAAATATTAGGCCTATCATATAACGCAAAGGAAGATGTCTTTCAGATTCGTGGTTATGTTTTAAATCCAAGGCCTGAAGTAGCGACTAAGAGAAACGTACTCTCCTCAATTAGTAGGCTGTTTGATCCTATGGGTTTGGTAGGCCCTATAACAACTAAAGCCAAACTTATTTTGCAAGAAATATGGGAACACAATTTAGATTGGGATATCCCTTTACCCGATAATTTGATGCACGTCTGGGATAGTTTTTATAATAGCGTAACTAATATGCCTACTTTTAATATTCCTCGTTATTTAGAAATGCAAACTTCAAATGAGACAGAACTAATTGGTTTTTGCGATGCTTCAGCTGAAGCTTATGGCTGTTGCGTTTACATCAAGGTGAAATGCAACGATCAGGTTCATATTCACCTACTTTGCTCAAAATCACGTATCAATTCAATAAATTCTAAACTCACAATCCCTAAGTTAGAGCTTAACGGTGCACTTTTGTTAGCGAAGGTTATTAGTAGTGTAGCTGCAACATTGAATATAAAAGCAATAAATGTATTCAGTGACTCTAAAATTGTTTTAGGGTGGCTTGAATCATCGCCTATTAAAGTTCCTCCATACATAGGTAATCGTGTGAAGGAAATTAGAAATCTTACACCAACTGCATCCTGGCATTTTACACCTGGGTTATTCAATCCCGCAGATATACTTTCCAGAGGAGCAGATCCAAGAGATATTAATGATAATTCTCTTTGGAAACATGGCCCAGATTTTTTAATAAGCTGCAATACTTATAATTTTTACTTGTCCGAGATAGAACGCCCTGTTCTATTGCCAGATCGTTTCGAAAATATCAACTTGTCTGTGATAGATAAGCCTATAGACCCATTTTATGAAAAATTTTCAAGCCTCTTTAAAATGATGCGCGTAATAGCATATGTCATGCGATTTGTTAAAGGGTGTAAACGACTTACAATTAAATATAATGAATTTTCTGTTATGGAGCTAAGGGACGCAATGACTGTGATTATAAAAGCAATTCAAAGTCATTATTTTGCCGAAGACATTAAATGTTTGATAAGTGAAAAGGATATTAAAAGTTCGCTTAAGTCATTTAATCCTTTTTTAGATTCCAATAATATTCTTCGTGTGGGAGGTAGATTGCAGAACGCAAAACTAGATTTTACAACTAAACACCCCATTATATTACCTAAATGTTGTCATGTCACTAAACTTATAATACGGCAAGAGCATTTGTTACTGTTGCATGGTGGGTTGAAGCTCGTATTAAGTCACCTTTCGCAAAAAATCTATATTATTAATGCTGTTAGGGAAGTTAAAAATATTATACACAAGTGTGTAGTTTGTTGCAGGCATAAAGCTGAAGTTTCAAAACAGCTTATGGGCTCTCTGCCTAAAGATCGTGTTAACCCTTCCCGTGTGTTCGAAAAGGTGGGACTGGATTATTGCGGTCCATTCGAGATCAAGCAAAGCTCAAAACGTAATAGCATAATTACAAAAGGATATATTTCTTTATTCGTTTGCTTTGCTTCTAAAGCCTTACATCTGGAAGTAGTATCTGACATGTCAACCGACGCATTTATATCAGCATTAAAAAGATTTGTTGCTCGTAGAGGTATTCCTACCGACATATATTGTGACAATGCTACAACATTTAGAAGCGCTAATAAACAGTTAAAAGACTTGTTCAAATTACAAGATAGTAAAGAATTTAATGATGCTATTTATGGCTATACGCTACAAAAACAAATACAATTTCATTTCATTCCAACTTATAGCCCAAACCACGGCGGTCTTTGGGAAGCTGCCGTGAAGTCTTTGAAATTTCATTTAAAAAGAGTTTCTTCTTGTAAAGTGTTCACATACGAACAATTTATTACGATTATTGCTGAAATAGAGTCCATTCTTAATTCGCGACCGTTGATGTCAATCTCTAATCAAGATTCTTCGGATTTTTCATGTCTCACTCCCGGTCATTTGATTATTGGTAATGCTCTTACTTCGATTCCTCAAAATGATTTATCGGACACTCCTGTAAACAGATTACGCTTTTGGAAATGTTGTGAAAAAATAAGGCAACATTTTTGGAAGGTATGGTCCAAAGACTATTTGTGTTCTCTTAATGAACGAACCAAATGGAAGAAGTTAATGCCTAATCTCAAAGAGGGAGCTATCGTTCTCTTAAAAAATCCAAATACCCTACCTCTTCAATGGCCGTTGGGGAGGATTACCAAAATATTTCCTGGTAATGACAATTGTGTTCGAGTAGTAGAAGTTCAAACATCAAATAAGAAAGTTCATTGTCGAGCTATTTCAAAAATTGTAGTTTTACCTGTTGAATAAAGGTAAATCAATTCGTTGACACTCTTAAAATGATTTTGTTTAGTTCTAAGTATTGTAATTTACGTATGCTAGTTTAAGATAATGATTTAGGTTAAAAAGTGAGAATGTCAATTTATTGAGTTATTTTTTCTATAGAAAATGTATACTTTTAGTTAATTATGGTTGCATTAAAGTTATTGTGGGTTTTTGCGCGCCCCCAATTTATGTATATGACATAACCTTTATATTACCTCCTCATTGTAAAAAATATATATGTGACAATCATTGTCAAAATAATACATTCATATACGTTCAATTCAGTGGTTTAATTTATAAAATCCTGAAATAGAATTATACGTTATGAACAAAATGCCAGTCACATATTCCAATGAGAATCTTTGGAACCGCCTTAGTATAAGTCAGCTCGTGTGCGATATCCTTTAGGTAATTAAACTGGTATAAATCCTCTAAGCTTACTGACTGACTGGCCAATTCCAAATTCGGCACAGAGCGAGCCTCGTAGACCTTAAAAGTATCATCGCAATACCGACCCCTAATGCTAAAACTTACTTTTTTGCTAGTTATTTTACGTGACCCCGTTATGCCACCAATATCAATTATATCCTCGGGACCAACAAGTTTTAAAGATTCACTTAATTCGGCGTCTATTAGTGTCGTAGTAGATCCGTCGTCCAATAAGGCGAAAGTAGGAATCTCCCCCCCTGGCCCTGCTACTACAACGGGCACAATTTTTAAATACACTCTGCTAATACGGATTTGATCTCTTTGTTGAACTAAAAAAGAGATCGGACAGACTTTTTTATCAATTTCCGTACTGCTTGGAGAATCACTACTTGTACTTACCTCGTTTTGATCAACATGAATCACATTATCTATGGTGTCAGTGACTTGTGACAGATTGACATTATTGACGCTAGTGACATTATTTTTATTTTTAGGTTTATTTACAAAATTTTGTGAATGCGATATGGCTGGTGTCGGAATATTGTGAGAATGTAAATCAACTGGCGACGTATGAAGCAATGTATGGTGATATTCTTTACACGATGAACATTTTTTGGCTTTACAATTTCGCCAGTTGTGCCGGTTGCTTTTCAGGCACTTCCGACAAACCTTATTCTGACGGACCCAAGACAGACGCTCTTCAATGGAAAGTGCAACAAACTGCGAACATGTGCTGATACTATGGTCGGATTGACAATATGAACAAATGGGACTATTTACAATGTTTGTGTGAACTTTGTGAGAAACCACCGGCGAAATATGCGTCGTCCTCGACTTGTTTGACGGCGCAGATGTATTGAAGCTGCCACCGCTACTAGATACGCCGCTCACGATGTGCTGCGGGCTAAAGCGAGCCTGCTTGCTAGCTTCTAATTGCAGGAATGTCGATAACAATTCTAATAGCGGCTTCTCGTCGTCACAATTTTGATGAGCGAAATCGATCCATTTACTCTGCAAATGAAATGATAATTTTACTAAAATTGTATTTACAAACTCTGGTGAATAAATATATTCTTTTTTGTTGAGGAGTTTAATTACACCTAAACAGTTTTGTATGGCAGACGAATATCGAAAAATATCATAAGGATCTCTACCCATTCTGGGCAGGGATCGTACGACGGCAATCTCATGCAGCACTATTTGCTCTGGCCGAGCGAAATTAAGCTCTAAAGCCTGCATAATGGTAGTTGGGTCGTCTGATAAAAGTAGCAATGACTTGACTGCCTCTCGTGCCGCACCGCCTAATGCGTCACGCAAACGAGCAACGTTTTGCTTTGGCGTATATGACGCCTTGGAGTCATTGAAGGTCTTCTTGAAAAGAACCCATTCGCCAACATCTCCTGAGAACATCGGGAGATCTACACCTACTGGTCTTGCATTCTGAGCAAGTGAAACCACTGCGTCGGTTAAGCGACAAAGTTCACTTACTTGTAAATCGAGTTGAGGTTTGAAGTCGCACAAACCCGCTGTCCGCCCTGATGGGCCTTGCGCTATGACGGGTGTCAGTATGCCCTCCCGGTTACGGGTACTGTGTTGGACGACTGATCGTTGTCTGGCGCGTTGCTCATCATTGCGAACGGTGCTTATAAGCGGTACCTGTTCTGGTGGTTCCGAAACATTACTCCTTACATCTACCGTGGCTGACTGGACCTGTGTAGGGCTAAGCGACCGAAAGTTGTCCTGAACCCACTCCGTCGTCCGCTTGGCAGAAGCAGACGAACTTGCGATTTCCGCCGCCTCGACAGCGGCAGTCTCCGCTTCGAATTCTGCACGCGCCGCCTCTTCTTCCGCCGTCACAACTTGCTTGCTGAGTTCAGCGAGCTTCCGCTTCAATTTGGCTTCTGCGGCCTTTTGACGCGCGATAAGGCTCGCACGTTGCGACGACGTAGTAGACGCGGGTTTCGAACGCGTTTTTGATACACATTCTCCCCCTTCTGATTGGGATACTACTGCAATCTCCACAGCTGCCCTTGCTCGCGTAAGCATAGTGAAATGTATGAAGAAGAAAAAATAGGCAAGTACTAGAAATAACTAAAAATTAGCTCGAAGGACCAGAATGTGGGGGACAGCGATGGAAAATACAGATTGAGCGGGAAAAGGTATATTGAAAACACGTAAATACAGAGTTACGAATAAAAAATACAGCGGACAGCGGATCTCAGACCGGACAAACAATGACAATGACAACTTCATAGAAAAATATAAATTATGGTAATAAAACCAAGGAAAGAGGTCTGTCCTCGACAATGCTACTTCTCACTCTATCTAATATGAAAATTTAAAAAAAAAATCAATTTAGTAAAACGCGTCAACGAATATCGAAAACAGTATAGATACAGGTACTATTTGGTCTTATATACCTAGTCGTAATTTTTAACCCTAACGTCGACTTGTATTTCACAAATTCAAGTAGTGACATCGGTAGAAGTACTAAAGCAGTGCATAAGCCAACCACTCGATTAGGGATTACTAAACGTAATTAAATATTATTCGTGAAGTGGTAAAAGCACTTCTCCAAAGTTATGTCAAGAATAATAGTTTAATCATTACAAATAAACATGAACATAAACGCAAACAACCGAACAAAATTTTAGGGCGTCCTGTGATTTTTCTGTTCACTTTGCATTCACAGATTTTCAACTATACCCCTAAGTTTTGAAGATATTTTTTATAGATGTCAGATATTATCATTTCGCGCTTACATGTGCCATGCTCGTGCGGATTGTCCATCATTTGGCCTAATAGTACTAACATAGGTGATGATGATCAATAAAAAGGTGATGTTGAAATGACATCGAAAATAAAGTTGCTTATATCATTTATATACGAGGTAACAACAAGTATTTTGCATCGATTTATACTTAGTAATCGAAAAAAATATTTTGAACACACAAAACCTGTAGTTCCAAATGTAGAAATGAGGGTTATAACTTCTAGCACATCTACTAACCTATCTATCACTAGAATAAGATAGGTACTTACGTTTTATTATTTGATTAAATTACCTAACTATCTTTTAGTTACGTTTGATACGTGAATGTTTCTACATCTCTATTTCGTTTGGCAATCACGTGGCTATTAATAAATCCTCAAATAAAAAATAGACTTTAGATTAGAGAAGCTCTAGCAGAAATTATAAGAACATACTTTAAAGTACCTACTTATAATACTTTATTTTCGAATAAGGCGGTGCGGATATTTGAAAATGAGTAGACTGTACATATAGTCGGCTTCAGAAGTAGATGGACATTTCAGTACCATGTCACACCAACTATTCCTTCTATTTGGTATGGTTACACCTACGAGTATATTGCAATATTAATAGTTGGTGTAACATGGTACTGAAATGATTATCTACTTTTGAAGCCGATTGTACATGTGCCAAAAAGTGGTTAGACATTGAAAATTGAGTGAGAAAGCACTACACAACACACTGAATATTCGTGAACTTATAAGAATTACAAGCACTAGTATACATATTTACAAAGTTAATAAATGTGATTATAAGGTAATGTTGTAAATTTCTTATTTTTAGTAGGAATAGGTCTTTAGAACCTACATAGGCAGGTAGAGGTTGCGGCACAAAGTGCAAAACCCATGCAAAGCCGTACAAAGTGCAAGCATGTACGGTAAGCTCCCATTCAAGCTTTGCATTTACACTACGAAAACCGCCACTATTACCAGCGACCTTAAAACGGTCCAAAGGTCAAACAGTATATAGCTTGACAAGGAGCTTGCTGCTGTACAAAAAAATATTTTACAAAAAAATAAAAACATTAATATAAGAATAGTTACAGACAATATCACACTTCTATATTGAAGTCAGTGCCAAAAGATAATCTGAAACTTTTTAGTGAAAGAAATCCTTATTTAATAGGGTTTTCCTCGATTTTCATGGGATCCCATCATCAGGTCCTGACTTTGGTAACCTTGGGACTACACCAGGAGTAAACTATATCGAATACAAAAAGAATTTTGAAAATCGGTCCACAATTGGCGGAGTAACCGCGTAATATACAATCAAAACACGTTAGACTCACCTAAAAATTTAAGGGTTTCCCTCGATTTTTATAGGATCCCATCATCAGATCCGAACTTTGGTGACCATGGGACCACCTTTGGAGTATACTCTATCGAATACGAAAAGAACGAATTTTGAAAATCGGTCCAAAAAAAACATACGCATCGAATTGAAATCCTTTTGCTTTTTTGAAGTCGGTTAAAATAGGGCTGAAAATTACCCTTACTTCATGACACTCATGAACTGAACCACAGTCTTATAAGAATATACCCAAAACCAACAAACACAAATTAAAATAATAATATAAAATCAATGTTGATTAACAAATAAAATAACGAAAATATTATGTCCTACATGGAAGATGAAGTTTATGAAAACCCTAGTAGGCAACATAAGGTTATATGAGCTTTCCAAGTCAGATACTTGTAAACTGGGAACTCCGTAGCATCAACATATAGCTCAGTTATGTATACTAAAGGAAAAAAAGATGGTCTACGGTTTTCCTTGACATATTATAATTTTACCTTATACTCTTACCTCATACATCTTGCGTCAATTTACTATATGCGATGTATGTATAACTACAAATTAGTCACATTTTGCTATAGGATTTAATGTTTTACTTAATGGGTGATTAACTAGAACGTGTATGAAAAATATTGTATAGCAAAATAAAACATATAGGTAGTTAAGGACAGGATAAACTATGGTACTATTTACAAACAGAGTACCTACCTATCATTAAAATTGTTACATTATTTTGTTTTATTAGAAGTACTAATGAGGATTAAATTAAGTATACCAAAAAACAGGGTCGTCAGATTAATTTAATTCTGACTTTAGTTAACTAGCTCGCAGTCTAATCAAAACAAGGTAAAGGTCACGTTCGTGTTGCAATAAAGCGCAAAACAGCTTGCAATACAAAAAATAAGGAAACGGGACAATGTCTCCTTGTAGGCTACTAAGAAGTTTGAGGAGGAAGGGGCGATAGAATAGTTAATATGCCAATTAGTATACCATTACACAGTATGACGTGTCGTATGAAATAATAAACTTTTAAAGTGAAACTTTTTTTTACACACAACAGTGAATCTCTTGGCAATCATCCTATCTGGTGATAAGTGATGATAAGCCAAAAGTCCCTTTAACAAGTGAGGAACTTGACTATTTTCACTCCTAATTGTCTGAACACAACTGTTAAAACATTGTTATTTTCGTGTTTATGTTTTTATTTGTAACGAATGTCCTAGCTCAGGGTTTCCTAAACTGTTTTTACTGTGACGCCCTTGGGAATTTGCAATTTTTTTTGTAACGATGGTTAAAAACTATCTACCGTGGTTGCATATTTTTTATTAGAGATGAGAATAAAACCAAAACAAATGGTTGCTTTTCTGATAGTTTCTCAAAATGGGGCCAAAAAATAAAATTGCCACTCTTATCTCTTTCTTTAAATTTATTTTCGATCTGTACTTGTTTTTTATTACTGCTACTACAGAAAAGTCTGTTTCGCACAAGGAAGATGTCGCAAATTTCAGCAGAACCCTCAATGCTGCAGTGCTGATGGCACGATATTCGTGAGAAACTCACTCATTCACGCCCTCGGGATAATGCCACGACACCACAGGGCGTCGCGAAGCACAGTTAGGGAAGCCCTGTCGTAGCTTGTTTATTTTATCTTTATCGGGGTCCAAAAACATCTATACGCCTGTTTCCCACCATAGTTAATTACGACGATACTGACTGACAGAAAATATTACAATTGAAAATAGTAATCATGAAGACAGTCGTTTTTGTGGATGTCAAATGGGCAATTTCACCAAGCTTGGGGTACTCTTAGATGGCATGCTGCCACATTCTTTTCATTAAAGACAAAAAGTGACAGCATACGTTTATGAGTACAGGGTTACATTTTTATTACCCCGGAAAATTTAAGGGAGCTTCAGGGCACGGTAGTAGAATAATTACAATATTATTTAAAAAAATATTCACCTAAAAATATCCAAAAAATATTGCACTAGTTTAGTGCAGTAAGTAGTTTTTGATTTTTTTAAATAATGGATGCGTTCTGAAGCGTACCTTAAATTTTCTGGAGTGATAAAAAAGTAATCCTGTATATTATGATATTTGCAGTAAACGCATGTAAGATAAGCGCTCACTGGATATTAGTTAATTATCGCCAATCGGTTCTTGTCAAGATGTACAGTGTACATCTTTCTCATTAAGTATTTTTGATAAATAAGATCAATTGTTCCCATCTCTATTATAGCATATTACAATGATGTGGTTTGTAAGACAATGAGATATCATGTCATGACCTATTGAATCCTTTATTAGGTCTCAAAGAAAACACTGACGCTGATTGGAGATAAATTTGATATGTTAGTTTTCACGGAATTAGCATGTCTATGATTGTTAAGCCACTGTTTGGCATTGCCTTTCTGCTACGTGTTTGAAGTCGCGTTGACCACCAAACTCAGGTGTCATGCCGTTATTAATACATGTGTCACGCTAAGTACTGACTCGGCTTACCCCATGTTACGTGTATGATCGAGCAACGCCCCCTATTTTACATTATTCAACCAATATGTTTGACACTATTTAAAATAAATTATTTAAAAAAACTTTTTTAAATACAAGCTTTTAGTATTTATCAATACGAATTAAACGAGCTCAAACTCTAGTGCTGTGTCGTTTTATTGTCTATGGCCACCTTCCAGCTGCAGCATTAGATCAGCTCCATGTCATATTGCATTGTCAAGAAACCGGGAAGTGGGACAAATTTAACATGCAAGATTTCATTAGAGACACCGGGACATAGGTAAAAAAATGACATAGAATGACACGCCGTATGAGAAATTTACGTAATTTCTTTACATAAATCAGAGAAGTTCTTAGCAATCATCTCAATTGATGGTAAATAAGTGATGATAAGGCGGAAGTACAAAGTTGGAAGCGAGCTTCACCGGAATTCCTCAACAACTGAGGAACTAGCTACCTTACCTACCTCCACTTGTTTGAATTTGAACACAATAATGCTATGAGTATAGTTTCTAGAAATATGTTTTATATTGCAGAAACCAGCGCGCCACAGCTGAGAAAAATATTTTTCCTTATCTATTTATTTGTTCTTTTAGCATTCAAATGTTTTCTTTGTCAAAACAACAACCACAACACAATACAACATAAATGTCTCTAAAACGATGACTGTGACATTGAGTATTCAAATAGCACCCTCACTTGTGCCAAGAGGCCAACGCAGCTCATTATTATCTAACACCCTTCCACTTATTTTCAGTTGTTCTCGCAAATTCAATTGAAACTTAAACCACACAGTGTTCTTATCAGTGTGCTAAAGTGAAATAATTTATTGTTCAGAAATATGTCTGACGGATAACGATAATACTTGTACTTCTTAATTGTAGCGTTACGTGTGGTGTTATTAGGTTCACTAATTCCTTGGGTCTTTGCTCACACAAGGATTATATTATTACATACTGTTGAAACATCAAAGATAAGTACTTTATTGTGGTGGTTTTATTAAAAAGACGTCGCTGTTTAGTCATCAGTCATTTCTCTATCGCCTAAGAGTCAAGAGCTAATCGCATGTGTCAATGCTCCGACCCTGTACATTCAGAATTATGGCCAAGGATTTAGTAAAGACCAAGGTAAATTGCAAATTTTTTGTTATGATTATTTTGTAATAATAACTCATTACCATTTGGGTAATGTTAGCATTCGCGTTTAATATAGACGAACTCTACGTAACTCTACTACAGCTCTTTTCAACTAAACCTTGTTCATTACAATTCATTGATACCCATGTTCCGATTAAATAAATTTACAGTCACAGAGTCAAATTATAAAATTAAATTATAAAATGAATAGGTAAAAAACAACCGTGTGGCTTTCTAACCTAATAATAGAAGAATCAATATTTATTTGAAGCCTTTCATCATTCTATAGGGCGAAAATACTTCTCTCTAGCATGAAAATGCATGCTTCGGTTGTTTGAAAAGTGATTCGAACTTCTAACACTACACCTTTTGTTGTCGGGGGTTAGACCAGTGCAGATAGAAATTATATTAGGATGAATTTTATTGGAATAGGAGGGGATTATTACGTAAATGAAAGGATAAATAAATTACGGGCGATCTGAGTTCGGGAAGTGGTGGGGGGTGCATTTTTAAGGGTAAAAAACGGTTTTTCTTGATTTCCGGCAAAACTACAAGTCTTATGTAAAAAAATTAAATAGCAGAGTTGTAGGTAATAAAAAGATCTACAACTTTTGTATCTACACTTTTTTTACATAACCTCAAAGTTTATGTGAAAAATGCAAATAACCAAGTTTTTGGTTTTTTATTTTTATCTTTTGTAATATTTTTTTCTTTTTTACGAAATTTAGTGAAAACTGACGTTGTTATGTCCCAAACATACTGTATTTTTTTATTTATTTAAAATATTCATTATTTCACGTTATTTTCACTTGATATCGAAAAAGCACCCTTATTTTCAATCGAAAAATCTCACGTCAAAATTTTTGATTTTTTTAAAAAATTGGTGCGTTTTGTTTTCTTTGAAATCTCTACTTTTGATGGTGTAAAAAATATATACATCACTATGGTAAATGTTGCCAGAAAATGCAAAAAACTTATTTCATACATTTTCTTATCATCTGCTTCATTGCAGATTATACAAACAGGTTCATCCATATTAATAATCTGAAAAGACAAAATGGAATTAATAATGCATTTATAGTTTCATCATGAGTATTACTTAATAATTACTTAATTTGTGCAAAATATACGAAATTATTATTATTTTATTCGTTTCTTTTTTTTGGTTAGGTTACCTTAAAGATACAATTTATAAAATAAAATATTACTATGTTTATTTTGGAGCTGATTAATACAGATTATGTCCAACTTGTTTCGTGTTTTTAGCCCCCGACGCAAAAACGACGGGGTGTTAATGGTTATAAGTGTGTGTGTGGTGTGTCTGTGGCATCGTAGCTCCCAAACGGATGAACCGATTTTGATTTTGTTTTTTTTTTGTTTGAAAGGTGAATTAGTCGGGAGTATTCTTAGCTATAAATAAATTTAAAATCCAAGATGGCCGCCACCACAAAATGGTGAATTACATTTTTTACAACTCCCTCAATATGGGTATCAAAATTTAGGATTTAAAAAGTATGAATTAGAAATTAAATTAAACATTTAAATGACAAAAAAAACTAAAAAATAAAATGTGTTGATTGGCTCTTTAACATTGATATACCTATCTAGTAATATTTCGCTTCTTCGAGTCTTATTTTACAATCGAATTAGTACCGATTTTCTTTCATACTCTTTTCCCGAGATATGCCGTTTGGCTATGGAATTATCTCCCTGAGAGTATTAACAGAGCTCGTACGCTGGAGTCCCTTGAAAATCCGAAATCACTTACTATCCTTAAGTCCTTAGATAAAACAGTCCTTCGTTCTCCATATTTAGCTACTATACTGCACCCATCCCCGATTTGAATTTTCTTTATGTATTTTCCTGGTCAAACGTTATGAGCCGAGCTGATGATGAAAGGATCCTTGACTTTTAGGAGTTGGAGGTAATTATGCCTATAGTGCCTATAGTTTTTTCAATACTATAGGCATATATTGACCCTTAGTTTCTTCGTTGAGCTGGTATTAAGCTCACAAAAAATATTTTAAAATTATTAAATATATTTTAACAAAAAATAAAAACTGACTTCAAAATCACAAAAAACTCGTAAATAATCTAAGAAAACCCACATTGCATTTTTTATTTTGTAGTCGGTGCCCAGGAAGATCGAGAGAAAACCATTACATTTAGGATTTAGGCACGTCCCAAGTGTTCCATCTTTTTTAACCGAATTCGTAAAAGGAGGAGGTTCTATCCGAAGTAACATTTTAGGCTCTAGAATGGTTTTGAAAAGGTTCTAGAACCTATATATGGATATCTGCTACTAAGTCTTAATAGACTCAATAATGTTATATTAACCTTATAATAACCCCCTGAGTGCAAAAAGGGCCCACGTTTTAGAACCTTTCTGAGAGCTACAGCAAAACCTATAGTTTAAATCACAATACCTTTATTTAAGGTGAATATAACGTTCTAAAATGTTGTTGGATGTATCTTTATGATAACTTAAAACCGTTTTTAGACATAAATAAATGCTTTTCCGAGACTAAAAATGTATCTATTTAAATTTTTTTACACAGAAACAAGTGAATTTCAAATCTTTATTTATAATGGCGATTCCTTGTTTCAAAATGGCGAGATAAGGTAAGTGTTGTATTCATAAAAATAATAAGTAGCTTGCTGACGTCAGGAAAAATTAAAAAATACTGCGACTGGCACTTTATTGTAAAACTTCATGATAATAGAGCTGTATAAGAGGTGGGCCCTTCGTAAGTTAAAATTCTAAAGATATTTTAATAAAATAAAAATTATAAAATACGATTGTTGGTGATAAATCCCATTAGAAATGAAACTTCTATCCATATGAAACATAAATTTTAAATATATAGGTAGTACACATTACTTATTTTGCCTTATTTAATTTATCAAAATATTGCTTTTTGTTCCGATAGATTTTTTATTTCAATAAAAAATATGGCTGCCGTTAGGAAATTACTAGAAAGAATTTAAATTAACCTTTTCAGAACTGTAACAGCTAAAAGCTAATTATGTTTGCCAAAATAAGATCTAAAGATTATCTGGCGGAGCTAGTTAAAATTACTAGGCTATTTTTGCAGTTGATTAAAACTCGCGGAGATAAGTGAAATTTTTTGAGGATGTTTCTTAAGCTTTCAAATATTCTCATAGGACTTAAATCATGCCGTAAGCTTATACAATAGCATTACTGGTTTGGGTTTTAACCACATAATCCTAATTTGTTTGTCTAGATAACTCTAATATAGCCTAAAGGTTTCATGTAGGTTTTAGAAATGACTTACAGGTGATTTTAAAATTCCATAACTTTATAGCTAAAAAATTTACCTTTAGATCTCATCATAAGTTAAAAAATTAACCTTTAGATCTCACTTTAGAATTATGCCAGCTTTTGTAGAACTGAATCAGGAGTCTACGACAACTTTAAGATCTTAGGACTATATGCTCCTAAAACCTAAGTAAAAATAACGTTAATTTAAACTCTTGTCAGCGGTTCCAAAGTTGTAATAATAGTCAATTAGTTTTAGGACTTATTAATCTTTCTGAAATACTAAATACGACCAGATAGCAAAACGTTAACCTTTTTATGACTCTTTTAAAACCTGAAGGTAAAGTTTACAACCGAGACCCGAAAAAAATGTTACTTGGGATGTTCAGCTATATCTACTATATTTTGTTTTTTATGTATGTTCACCGATTGACACTGCCACTTGTTGACCGATTTTCAAAATTCTTTTTGTAATCAAAAGAGTTTACTCCCCAGGTGGTCCCGTTGTCACCATGTCATGATCTGATGATGAGATCCCACGAAAATCGAGGGAAACCCTTGAATTTCCGCGGTCAATAGAGTGCAACGGATACTTTTTCCTTTCTTCGATATATGCGATTTTCTCGCTAATTTGTTAGCGATAGTAAATTCTTTATGGATAATCTCAAACCTTTTTGTCAAAATGAAAACAATCACAATTTCTTGGAATTTGAGTTTGTATAAAATATAAGGTGAATAGAAATTCCATTTTAAGTGGTTTAGCAATGTTTTCGAGTGATTTTTTTAGTGTCCGCTATCGCGACAAATTTCTTAGAAAGGAATGTTTAGTCGCAATTACATTTTGTGTTGTGTTGTTTATTTTCAAGTTAAGCATTCTAAATTATAAGTAAGAATCTTTTTGGTACTTATCAATAGGTATATTTTGTAAATAATATTGATGATTACTGATTTTAGCTTAAAAAACAAGTTTCGTTACCCCGTAGCAAATCGATGCTCTTCTTAATTATCAAATTTAATTCTCAAATAATATTCAACTGTTTTGTATAAAATCTCAAGTCGGGAATCGTCGCTAAATTTAAATTATTTCCAGGCAACGTCGGGTCTTTCTACTCTACGCTCTTTACACTCCTCATTGCAAAACAGCTTCAAGCAAAAGTATTCCAACAGCAATTTCACATTAACTCACTTAAAAACTCACAATTACGAATATCGAAAGGTAACACATTTGTGTTCGTTAATTTGAGGTTAAAATTCCAAAAAATAAACTGTCAAATTCAATTCTTCGTTTCGTACTTACGTAAATTAGAGTAGGTTTGGAGAATATATCTGTCAAACTATTTGCGGTCGAACGAATATTCGAATCAAAGAGAACCGTGGTAGGAAACATGCGAAATTTCGTTCGAAATTTCGTTTTTCGTAGAAATAGGGTAGACACCCTGACCGTATCGCGACGTAATCGCGTAACATACACACAAAAAACATACGCATCGAATTGAGAACTTCCTCCTTTTTTGAAGTCGGTTAAAAATAGTAATGGATGCACTAGGGACCTTTCATTTGGCATAATGTTGTTTGTCATAAAGACGCTTGGCATAAATCACTAAGCATAATAATCGAAAAGCATAACATTAACGTCACATAATTTTTTCTTTGCATAATTTGTATAAGGCACAATTATACAAAGGCATAATTTTATGAAGCATAATTAATGAACTCCCTAATTTCTTTTGACATAATGTTTTGCCATAATTTTAAGTGTCATAATTAATGATAACCCTAATATTTTGGGGCATTTCTTATAATTAGAAATGAATTTATTTTAAAGGATATAACGTTCATTAGATACAATGTTTACTCTGTTTTACTAAACTTTTAATTAAAATTTTATTATATTTGAATAAAATAACATTTCATATATTATTTTATTCAAATATCATACTAATTTATATTCTATATTTTCATTTGATATAATTTTTTCATAGTATATATTGATTTTTTATTTGACAAAGTATTTCATTCATGCTACTAGTGACATAAACGAATCGCTGCAAAACCGACTCCACGTAGTCTTGTTTGTCCTACCCCTAGAGTGTAATTTAAACCCGCGTAGGCGCGTAGGGGCGAGGCGGCCCGCAAGCTGAGGAGCAGGTGGTTGTAACGCTCGACGCCGCGGCTGAGGATGGCAGGCGAAGCCGGCCAGCAATCCGAAGCTGCGGTGGTGAGCGAAAACCATCTGCGACGATAAGCTCGCGTGGGACCGCCGGAGCCCCGCAGCGTCGCAGCACTGACAGAAACCATGCAATGCATGCTTGCTTGCAAGGTGCATGCTTGCTTCCGTGGTACATGCTTGCTTGCACTGTGCATACTTGCTTGCATGTTGCATGCTTGCTTGCATGTTACATGCTTGCTTGCATGTTGCATGCTTGCATGCATACTGCATGTTTGCTTACATTGCCGCAAGCTTGCGCGCAAGTGTATGCCTAGAGAAATTCTGCGTAAAGGTATTGTATGTATGTGATTAATATGCTAAACATAAATTATGCTTTGAAAAATTATGCGTCAAGTTGTTCTGTGTTTTGAGTTTATGGGTTTTAATACTTATGATAAATGATTTTCTGCCACACAATATTATGCTTATTACCATTCTGCTTCCTGATTATTATGCGTCTTGATGATTATTTCAATCGAAATTATGGAATATGATTTTATGACAATAATTTTTATGCCTAGAAATAGAGAGTCGGATGCACTCTGTCTGTCAAAATTGAAAGCGATCGTGATAAATTTTTCTTAGGCAATCAAGAGTCAGGTGTACATCTACATGAGAGTATTAGGTCTACATGAGTGTAATGTTTTGTTTTACTGGTAAGTCTACTGGGAGCCAAGTTCCCAGTAATCTTACTAGTAAGTCTATTGGGAAGGAAACTCCCAGTAGTACTACTGGTAAGTCTACCAAATTTTTACTATAGCTATCTACATTAATTACTTCTTACATTTTTAGGACATTCCAAGAGATCATCGATTGGACTTCAATTTAAAAATGTGCTGTTGAGTGTATACTTATAAAATTTTATATAAAATCAAGAACACAATTGATACCAAAACGCAGATAAAATAAGTATGTTTAAAATAAAAGACATTGCACTTTTTAATAAACACAAAAAAAAATATTTTTGTGTAACACATAAGTTGTAAGTAACACATGCTTGTCTTACAGATTAATAAAACAAACCTAAAAGATAATACAAGAGACTGTAATGTGTAATTATTCCTTGAACAATAACACTGAATTTTACACCTTATATTTTACCGCCTCTCAAATGCCTCGACAATGAGTAATAAATAATCTAATTGCAATCTTTATAGCATAGTCGCGTACAGGTAAATACCCTTTCTAGCCGACAAGGCCTGCGAAAAGATAACGCTAATGATATAACACTTGCTTGTAAATAATAGATAGAACGTGCGCGGGGGATTTTACTTTTTGTTTTATTCTGTTATATCACAAGTGCCTGCTCAATAATAAATACCTATATCTTAATCGACTTTCCTCGTAATGAATCGGCTATCAATGAAACATACTTAATACTATTTATCAGATATTTTGCGAACAGTGACGATATGCACATAGGTAGGTACATACCAATTACATTTAACAAGCTTTTACTATGTATTGTTAAATAAAATATCAGGTCCAGGTCCCTGGGACTATCGCAAAATATTCAAATAGCTCCGACTTCGTAGCAATACCAGGGTCCAGCAATACCCCCTACCATGATCGCTTGTAGCAAGGTTAAAACAATATTGAAACAGAGACACCGCTCTTGCTGCGTATAGCGCCATCCCGCTCTCAGTGCGGTTTTAATATTGTTTTGGGCGATCATGGTTAGGGGGCAGGCTACTACTCGTATGTTTGCTGTTTAACATTCTCCATAACCCGAAATTCCCGACCTTTTTGAAAGCCATATTTTCCAATATTGTATTCGGTTATTGTTCCATAGGTTGACTACCAATCTCAATTTTGGTGACGCCATAGAGTCTAAAGCGCAAACAGCGGCAAAAAAGTTAGGCGTCCTGAACAAGGTTAAGCGGTACTTCACACCAGGACAGCTTCTCACACTTTACAAAGCCCAAGTCCGTTCGTGTATGGAGTACTGCAGTCACCTCTGGGATGGCTCAGCCAAATACCAACTCGCCGCACTAGACTCAGTGGAACGCCGAGCCAGGAGACTTATTAGGGACAAGAAGCTGATAAAAACCAAGCTTCACAGCCTGGCTCACCGGCGCAGTGTTGCCTGTCTATCTGTGTTCTATAGGCTGTACTTCGGGGAGTGTGCTCAAGGACTGCACGAGCTGATCCCGACATCTCCTTTTTTCTATCGGGAATCTAGACACACGGCTGGTTACCACCCTCACCTGGTTGATATTCCCGCTGGTCGCACAAAGCGCTACACGTCTTCTTTTATAGTGCGCACAGCCAAGGTGTGGAATTCTCTGCCGGCGTCTATATTCTCATACAACCCGGAAATCTTCATTTCAATGGTGACAATTTACATATTTGTAGGGAAAACTGTTTTATTGAACACATAATTGTAATTGCTTGTAATTACAATTATGTGTTAAATATTTTGTAAATTGTAGTACAATTCCGACTGGTAGACTCGTCTTGTGTCAGAATTTTACCTAATAAGTAACGAAATTTATTTGTTATACACAAAAAATGATTCAAACAACTAGTACTTGGTAGGTAGTGGAAGAAGTGACAGCAGTGATAATGAATATGTGAACAGCAACGGCAAGTGTTTTTTGGAAAAGTATTAACTTTACTTTTGATATGACGGATTTTACTCTGGTCAGCAAAACTACCGTCGAATATTTGGTAACAAAATATTTTACAAAAAATAAAAACCGACTTATTTTTTATATTTATCTTTTTTAGTGAAAGGAATCGTTTTAGTGAATTTAATACCAGCTCACCGAAGTATTAAATTGCGATGCAAGGTCAGGTCAGGTCAGATGAAATCTAAAAGTAAAGGATTCTTCCATCATCAGCTCGGTTGACTACTAGACGCAAATACGTGAATAACTTCGGAACAAACATGAAACACGTTGGACGTACCTATAAAATTGAAGGGTTTCCTTCGATTTTCATGGGATCCCATCATCAGGTCCTGACTTTGGTAACCTTGGGATCACACCAGAAGTATACTCTATTGAATACAAAAAGAATTATAAAAATCGATCCACAATTGGCGGAGTAATCGCGTAACACACACGATGAAAATACCTATTAACACAAAACACGATGAAAATACCTATTAAATTTAAGGGCTTCTTCCTTCGATTTTTATGGGATCCCATCACCTGATCCTGACTTTGGTAACCATGGGACCACCTCAAGAGTAAACTCAATTTGAATTAAAAACCTCCGCCTTTTTAGAAATCGGTTAAAAATATAGGACACTTCTGCCCGCGACTTCGTCTGCGTGAACTTCAGAATTGGGTCTAAAGCTTCGCTCGTTAACAATTTTTAATCTTCCCACGGGAACTATTTGAGAGATCATTAAGAAATATAAAATACATGTCCTTTTCCATAGCATAGGTGACATGCATACCAAATTTCAAAGCTGTCTGCCCGCAGCTTAGCTCGTAAACAATTTTCAATTTTCCCTCGGGAACTACTTAAGGAATCGGAATAAAAGGTAGCCTATGTTCTTTTCCATATCAAAGGCTACATGCACGCCAAATTTCATCCAAATCCGTTCAGCCGTTTTTGCGTGATTGAGTAACAAACATCCAAACATCTAAACATCCAAACATCCACACATTCACATTTATAATATTAGTAGGATTATCTTAAATACGGTTCTAACAGAAATGTAGCCCTTACACCCACTCAACAAATTTTGTGTGCTGGATTTTGAAATTTTTGAAAACTATCTCATGAATTAAGAATCTTCAAACAAAATTTTACATTTTATGTCTTGTAACTTACAAAATAGAAGTAGATACAATATTTCATCGAAATCTACAGGCGTTTTCTATACATGTAAACGTTTATTAAACAGCATTTATAATTGTAAGATTTTTATGTGTAAAATTCTTACATAATTGTAAGGTTTATTAAACAACACTTGTCATACAACTTAACAAATATGTCACTTATTTACAACATTGTCGAATTGTAACGTTTATTATACATATACAGGGCCCGGCCTCCAGCTTTTCTGCTGGAACAAACATTGTATATGTATAAAAGCGAAAGGAAACCGTATCAGCTCAGAATGTCCACTTCTGAAAATGACAACCGGACGCATAATGTCCATTTCTCAAAATGTCAACTTCTTAGAATGTCAACTTCGTACAATGACAACTTCTTAAAATGTCATATTCGCAAAATGACAACTTCTTATAATGTCAATTTCTCATAATGTCAACTTTTACTAAGATTTATTCGCATAATGACAACTCTTCGTAATTTCTACTTTAACGATAAAATCTAAGAAAAATGTGATCATTGCATCAGTTTACATAATTTTACCAAAATGTTAGTATGTTAGTGTATGCAACATCATAAAACTTGGCAACAATATTTTTTTATTTCTTATCATATAGATCTTGTTCAGTAATATTTGGTAATGTTGCATGCACTACCTACTAAAAGTACAAGTGCAGTGTCGATGCACCATATGATATATTTCTAAATTGGTAGGCAAAGATGGTGAAAAAAAGGCATATTTTTTTTCAATCAACTGTAATATAAGTGCTATATTACCAATCCGCACGGGTCAGCGTGGTTGGCTAAGGCCTAATCACCCTAAAATAGGGTAGGCTCGAGCCCCTCGGTGGGGACGTATATGAGCTGTGATGATGAAGTGCTATATATAATGTCTTATCATATCATATCGTACAACAAATTCAAACATCACACCGTTTAAAAATTTCAGGGAATCATAACGTAAAATACTTACTTAGAAAGTAATTTAGATACTGTTTCTAATTCGTAATTTAAACAAACAAAACCGCAAAAAAATAATCAATCAAATGGTTTTGCCAGTTGGGTAATAAGTGCTATATGACATGTGTTATCATCACAATCATAAAAACAATACAAAAATAATGTCGGAAAGCATAAAATACCTAACTACCTATATAACTGGCACTGCTTTGGATACCTTACCTGTGTCTGATGTTGATACTGTTACCTCGTATGGTACCCCAATCATGTATAAAAATATATAATTTGATGAAACAGTGATTGGTAATGTACTCGATTATATTTTTTCATTACTAATAATATCATTTTCGCCTAATATACGATTAAAGTCACAAACATTAGCACCTTCTATACTGGAATATAACGTTTGCCTATTTAGGCATTATCCCTAGATGTTCCCGCGATTAATACTAAAAAAAAAAAAAAAAAAAAAGAATTTCCCGGTTTCTAATTGAGCCATTGACGTACTTATTTATGTCAATGGATTGAGCTGAAATTTTGAATGCATATGTATATAGCATGAAAATGCCATAATAAGAGCTTGTGTAATTTTTTTTTACTTTTAATTTATTGTTGTTCTTATTTTTTAAATTTTAATCAAAAGGTTAACCGAGAGTTTGTGATAATGCTAACCATAAGCAATGATTCACCGTATTGCGGACAGATGGTGCTAGAAGCAATGATAATAAAATGTGATGATCATGTTTTTCATTTAATTTAATCGTTAAAGTAGAAATTACGAAGAGTTGTCATTATGCGAATAAATCTTAGTAAAAGTTGACATTGTAAGAAGTTGACATTATAAGAAGTTGTCATTTTGCGAATATGACATTTTAAGAAGTTGTCATTGTACGAAGTTGACATTCTAAGAAGTTGACATTTTGAGAAATGGACATTATGCGTCCGGTTGTCATTTTGAGAAGTGGACATTCTGAGCTGATACGATAGCTCATTAGGATTTTTTTACTTTTGAGAACAAAATGCAAGGTGACAGATTCTGTGTAGGAAATGTCAGCTTAGAAAGGATTTTGTAAAACTTTCCTCCTAAGGAAGGCGTTTGATTTTTATTATTGAAGCTATTAAAACCAGAAAAAATAGAGTGTATTTTTTGAACTCTATCCCCTAAAGGTGGTAATACAAAGGATGAAAGTTGGATGACAAATTGCTCCCTTTGGATCTGAAACTATAAAAATGTGATCACTCCATTACTTTCATTTCTTGGAGAAAATATGCTATATCTCTGCAAGGATGAGTGTATTTTTATAAAGCAGCAGAAAAAAAATGTTTGCTTTCCCAATGTGATCTGAGTGAGTCCGATACTGAGAAAAAAATTAAAAAACCCATTTCCACACATGTGAGAATGTGTACCTATTAGATAACAAATATTATTTACTTCTGGATCTGAAACTATAAAAATGTGATCACTCCATTACTTTCATTTCTTGGAGAAAATATGCTATATCTCTGCAAGGATGAGTGTATTTTTATAAAGCAGCAGAAAAAAAATGTTTGCTTTCCCAATGTGATCTGAGTGAGTCCAATACTGAGAAAAAAATTAAAAAACCCATTTCCACACATGTGAGAATGTGTACCTATTAGATAACAAATATTATTTACTTTAAAAGAAAAGATTTTTGCAAATAAACGTCATTATTGTGTAAACAGAATTTGATAACAGCAGAACGTTACATACGTAGTAACTTCATTGTAAATTTTCCATAATTATATATTTTTTTGCTTGTAAATCTAATTAAATGTTTGCTTGATTATCGTAAAAAAACGAAATAAGTATATCAAAGACATTAATAAAGCAAAAAATTACTTTACAAATCCTAACAGACCTTTATTAATGAATAGGTACTTACTTACTCGTAATTTCTTGGAATGAATCTCAAATTGGTAAATTCGTTTAACGCAAAAGCAAACGCAATATTATAAAATGAGACAGTTCTACTATCTAAATAATCTTAACTAACTAAATAATAAAATGCTTCTGATAATCTGAAGCAGCTAAATCTTGTTCAATTGTTATGATGACCAACGTGTAATATTAGTACCAGTAGGTACCTAATCGCTATGACTTGCAAAGATGACTTGTACATTTTTTACTATCAGTATAGTTTTCGTGCAAAACTTACGTCAATACGAAACGGGAGAAGTTCAAAAAACATTTGCGCCGCATAGATGATAATAATGTTTACACAATTTATATATTTATCTTAAGAATTGGATGATAGCTTATCATGTTAAACTATGACACGAGTTGGCTTTAATGAAAATAAACATATTATTTCGGACGGAGGCTCGCCTTACCACGCCTTCGAAGCTCAAGAATAGCAACGATAATGACGATAACAAGTTGGACCGCTTGACCACCCATACCCAGTGTATACCTGTTTTGTATTTGCATTGTAAAATGCACGTAAGCACCTAACCTAACACGATTGCAGGCAGACTGGCAATAGTTGCATCATGCATCAGCAATACTTTAATTCGCCAGAAATGATGATTCACTCTATTCCGTTTCTAAGTGAATATTTATGATTTTAAAAA
The DNA here is from genome assembly GCA_963935595.1 of Schoenobius gigantellus. Classification (NCBI taxonomy): domain Eukaryota; kingdom Metazoa; phylum Arthropoda; class Insecta; order Lepidoptera; family Crambidae; genus Schoenobius; species Schoenobius gigantellus. The sequence goes on along the minus strand of OZ012553.1, from coordinate 19,960,264 downwards.
TTTTCCTTAACATGTGATAAAAGACATTTTTATAGCAAAATTTCGTGATTCTAGGTCAACGGGAAGTAACCTACAGGTTTTGATTCTCTTGCAAAATCGCAAAATATGCCACATACTGAGTGAATTTTAATACCAGCTAACCTTCGGTGAGCTGGTATTAAAATTCACTAAATAGGTAAAATTAAAAAAAAATACATAAAATAAAAACTGACTTCTAAAACACTGAAAAGTTAAAATTGGAGTCGGTGCTAAACGACGATCTCCTGGAAAGTCTTAAAATTTTGCACCGACTTCAATATAGAAATGTGATGTTTTCTGTCCATTTTCTTATACTTATTATTTTTAACTTTTCAGTGTTTTTGAAGTTGGTTTTTTTGCAACTTAATTTGATCTATTAACAGCGAGGTATTTCAATTATGTTTTTTGTAATGTTAGTTTCAAATTTGATTGCCATTACTTACAAAATTGTGTCATACGTTTTCTTTCCTCTTTTTAGAGTATAAAAGCTAGTTTTTTAAAATGTTATTTATTTTAATTTTTTTGCAATTAGATTCAATAATATAGGATCCAAGTGCTCGTCAATATGAATCAAACGAGCCTAAACTCGATGGGGTTGTGTCGTTTTATTGCGGAGTTCCTGTGGCCAGTACCTTCCAGCTCCAGCATCAGATCAGCTTCATGTCATAAAATAATATTGCATTGTCACGCAATATACATATTATGCATAGAAAATTTCAGCTCAATCGGAAACCGGGAAGTGGGTCAAATGTAACATGCACGATTTCATTACAGACACCGGGACAGGTGAAAGTAAATAAAAGCTTGTAAAAAAGAACTTGTACTGATTGGAGTTTATTGGCTTAGTTGTTGTTCTGAGTAGTTAATGAAAATTTGATTCTCACGGTCAGACTACGAATATCCTTTATTAGTCTATGCTGTTACTGCTCTATTATATTGAAGCCTAAATAAAATTTGTCAACTTTTGTTAACAACACGTGCTGTCAACAAAAATTAATAGAAAAGCCGAGTCTCCACCGAATAAAACTTGTCAACTTTTGTTAACAACACGTGCTGTCAACAAAAATTAATAGAAAAGCCGAGTCTCCACCGAATAAAAGTTGTCAACTTTTGTGTTGTTAACACGTGCAACTTTTTTCGGTAGAGCGCCAACTTTACGCCATGCAGTTAATTATTTCGGTTTTGGTGGTATCACAGACATATAATTATATGTCTGTGGGTGGTATGCACTTTTATTTTGTTATTCTTTTATTTTAATAGCTCTGAAATACACCTTTTTCCTCATTTAATCCGCTTTTACCTTTGGTGTCTACAAATTTGATATTGAAATTTTGAGGGGAAAAAACATGTCAGTGGCTGTCAAGTCACTGTCTGGCATTGCTACGTGTTTGAAGTCGCGTTGACCACCATACTCAGGTGTCAGACCGTTATTAATACATGAGTCGCGTCACGCGCTGACTCGGCTTATTTCATGTTACGTGTATGATCGAACACCTCCCCCTATTTCAGATTATTCAATCAAATGTTTTACAATATCTAGAACTTCGGCAGCTTCAACGATATTATTACGATGATTAACATTATCTAATCTAGTAATTACTAAATTACTACAAAAATGTATATATTCTTATGTAAGCTTTATTATATGTACCGTTAGCTGGGTTCTTCTTCCTAACGATAGACTTTAAATTAATTGTAGCTACCATTAAAGTATTACGTAAATCGAAAGTACAAATTCCTAGGAGATAGGTATACTCAACTCATGGAAAGTGTTTTCTTCAAGCTTAATTGAACCATTGCGTGTAGACACTATAACGAAGTCCTTCGATCGATTCTTGAAACGGCCACGATTATTACCATCCTTTGCTAGTGGTAGATGTAGCTTAATTCATTTCAACAATAAAATAAGTTTTGCCAAAAGCGATATCATTAAGATGGTATGTGTATTAGTATTAAATAACGTTTACAATCAGTTATAAAATACAAAAAGGGGTTAAGATACCATGATAGCTTAATCTATAAAAAGAAATTTGATAAACTTGAAGGATTAATTGTTAGTACTTAATCTTTATAGAACACAGATAAAAGATAAATATGTCGAAAACATTAAATACCTTCATAATTTATCAAAATTGCAAACTGACTCAGTTAAACTGTATCGCAAAAATTCGATTAAATATTGATACAAAAATGACGTTGTATAAATAGTGCAACAAATGTAACATGTATGAGTAATAAACAAAAATAAATAGACAACAAGAAGTTAGAGAACCTGATGCCTTATTTATAAAAAAATAAAACCGACCTCAAAAACACCAAAAATTCATAAATAATATAAGAATACATATTTTAAGCCAAATTTTAAGTTAAGTAACTATATTAATTGTTCTTTTCATTTTTTGAGACTTTCCAGGTGATCATTATTTGGCATCGACTTCATTATAAAACTGTTATGTTGTATGTATTCTTATATTATTTACGACTTTTCGGTGTTTTTGAAGTCGTTTTTATTTTTTTGTAACTTTTTTTCAATCTTTTAGAGTTAATCATACATGCGTTTTAGAATATGAGCCAAAGCAAACACCAGAATAACTTAAAATAAAGCATCTTTCGCTCTAAACAGTACTGAAATAATTATTTCCGAACTCCTTACCTACCAGAAACTTCTCATCATTAGCTTAGTAGCATGATATGATGACTACCAGATGCAAATAACTGAATACCTTCAGCAAAAACATGAAACACGTTGGACGTGCCTATGAAATTCAAGGGTTTCCCTCGATTTTCATGGTATTCCATCATCAGATCATGACATGATGACAATGGGACCACCTCGAGAGTATACTCTTTCGATTACAAAAATAATTTTGAAAATTGGTCCACAAATGACGGAGTAATCGGTGAACATAACGGTGACGTGCCTATTAAATTCAAGGGATTTCCTCGATTTTCATGGGATCCCATCATCAGATCTTGACACGACGGAGTAATCGCGTAACATACACACAAAACACGTTGGACACACCTAAAAATTTAAAGGTTTTCCTCGATTTTTATGTTATCCCATCATCAGATCCTAACTTTGCTGACCTTGGGACCACCCTCAATTTTGAAAATCGGTCAACAATTGGCGGCGTAATCGCGTAATATGCACAAAAAAATATTTTACAAAAAATAAAAACCGACTTCAAAAACACTGTAAAGTTAAAAATAATATAAGAATAGGTACAGACAACATCACACTTCTATATTGAAGTGGGTGCCAAACGATGATCTCCTAGTATTAAAATTTGTCACCGACTTTAATAGAGAAGTGTGATGTTGTCTGTACCTATTCTTATATTATTTTTAACTTTTTAGTGAATGAAATATTTTAGTGAAAGAAACCCTAATTTAATATCAGCTCACCTTCGGTGAGCTGTTATTACATTAGCGTTTCCCTCGATTTTCATGGGATGCCATCATCAGATCCTGACTTTGGTTACCTTGGGACCACTCCAGGAGTATACTCTATCGAATACATATAGAATTTTGAAAATCGCTCCACAATTGAAGGAGTACTCGCGTAACATACACACAAAACACGTTGGACGCATCTTAAAATTAAAGGGTTTTCCTCGATTTTAACTTTGCTGACTATGGGACCACCCATGGAGTACTCTCTATCGAATACAAAAAGAATTTTGAAAATCGGTCCACAATTGGCGGCGTAATCGTGTAACATACACACAAAAAAACATACACATCGAATTGAGAACCTCCTCCTTTTTTGAAGTCGGTTAAAAACATATGCATCGAATTGAAAACCTCCTCCTTTTTCGAAGTCGGTTAAAAATATAATAACTATTCGTATCTTTAAGCACACTGATCTAGCAAATTTAAATAAATGAACAGGTTGGATAGATTTCGTAACAATTTATCAATTCAGACGTCAGAAAAGTGGTTGACGCCACACACATTAACGTAATTCAAATTACCTTCTCGTACCTATATCATAGTATAATTTTATGCAAAAGAATCAAAACTTTTTTAACCGCCTCCGTGGTCTAATGATTGAGACCACCGGGTGTTGATTGGGACGTCCGGGGTGCGATTCTCTATTAGGGCAAAAAAATCTGCTTGCATTGGTTGGTAAGTCTTCTGAGCCCGCTTAGCTATCACCGTCTTTTTTTTTTTTTTTCTTTATGTAAGGCCCGGCAAATGACCTCCTCCCGCCTGATGTTAAGCGGTGAAAGAGGCCCAAATGAGTTGACAGATAGAGTAGGGACGACATCTACTATCCTACCTGCCCGCCCCTTGCCGGCCTAAAAGATGCTTTTTCACACCTCTTTTGAAGGAACCCATGTTGTAGGATGAAGGAAACACGTGCGCAGGTAGAGAATTCCAAGTGTGGGATGAACGACAGAAGAAGGAATCTTGGAATTTCTTGGTACGGTGTGAAAAGGAAGATACAGTGTAAGGATGACTCCGAAGGCCCTTACGCGTGTTTCTGTTAAGGAATGGAGAGGGAGGGATAAGGTTAAAGAGCTCCTCAGAGCATTCCCCATGGAACATTCGGTAAAAGGCGCTAAGAGAGGCGATGTCACGACGAAGTTGTAGAGGCTCGAGGGTGTTAATTGCCTCTACATCGCCAATTATTCGAATAGCGCGACGCTGCAATCTGTCCAGAGCATTGAGGAGGTACTGAGCGGAGCCGTCCCAAAGGTGCGAGCAATATTCCACGCAAGACCTAACCTGAGTTTTATACAACAGGCATAGTTGGTCCGGCGCAAAATACCTACGCACCCTGTTTAGGACACCGAGTTTCCGTGAGGCAGCAGTTATAACGGATTCGATGTAGTCTCTGGGGTTCAGATCGCAGCGAATGTTCATTCCGAGCAAGGTGATGTTACTCTGTGTGTGAAGGGTTGTGCCCTGAAGAGAAGGAAGTGGGAGAAAAGGTAACCTTTTCGCCGAGAACGCGCACACCTGTGTTTTCTTAGCATTGAACTCGACAAGATTGTTGGAACCCCATTCGGAGATGAGGTCCAGCGTCTTGTTGAGCTCAATGATAAGATTCTGCCTCTCCCTATCAATATTGCCACGAGCAGCCCCTGAGCTTCCGTGATATCTCCCATGCACTTTACTGTCGTCTGCATAGCAATGTATACTTCCCAAGGAAAGCATGTCATTGATATGCAGAAGAAACAATGTTGGGGATAGAACGGAGCCTTGTGGAACACCAGCATTCACTGCCACGAACCGCGAAGCGCAGCCGTCAACGACAACGCGAATTCTACGCTCGTGGAGGAAGCTGGCAATCCACGTACAGAACTGAGCGGGCAATCCGTATGCCGGAAGCTTGGAAAGGAGAGCCTTGTGCCAGACTCTATCAAAAGCTTTGGCGATGTCGAGACTAATAGCCACAGACTCGCCGCGCTTATCGATAGATTCACCCCATTTGTGCAAAAGGAACGCTAGAAGGTCACCTGTTGACCGTTTAGGACGAAACCCATACTGACGGTCATTAAGCAACGAGTGACCTTCCAGGTAACGGATCAGCTGGGTGTTAAGGATCCTGTCCATGATTTTACACAAAATGGAAGTGACGGCTATAGGGCGATAGTTAGCCGGATCAGAACGATCTCCCTTTTTGGGAACCGGCTGGACATTCGCCTCTTTCCAAGATTTCGGCACACAACCAGCAGAGAACGACAGACGGTATAGACGCGTCAGGACCGGAGTCAACTCCGCTGCACACTTCTTAAGTACAATCGCAGGAATGCCGTCTGGTCCACTTACTTTTCGAATATCAATCGACTGTAGCTCCGCCCGCACATCTCGCTGTCTGATGCGGATATCGGGCATAGTGCTGCCACAATTGGACAGTGTCGGAGGTTGTGCACCACAGTCATCGATACGGGAATGGGCCGCGAAGAGTTTTGCCAGGAGGTCGGCTTTCTCCTGCGGCTGATGAGCAAGTGAGCCATCGGCATGTCTCAGCGGTGGCAGCGAGGGTTGGCAGAAGTTTGATTGCACAGCTTTGGCCAGGCGCCAGAAAGAACGGCTACCCGTAGGGTGCGCTAGCAGTTCCTGACCCACTTGTGCAATGCGCTAAGCATCCGCTCTAATGTAAGCCCTCTTACACAACTTTGTGGCATTATTATAGGCTGTTTTCAGTAGGTTAGTATTGGGATCCCTAGAAGCTCGACCTCTGATCCAAGCGCGGTAAGCTAGCTGTTTGTTTTCAACAGCAGAGGCACACTCGCGATTGAACCAGAGGTTACGTCTCCCTCTACTGACGAGATTGGAATGTGGAATATAATATTCCATTCCTAGTCTGATCTCGTCAGCAATAGAGGTAGCGCAGGAGTTCGGATCCATCCCACTGAAACAGCGCTGCCACCAAGGGACAGACGCGTAATAATCCCGCATACCGTCCCAATCTGCTGACGCATAGTGCCACAGACGGCGTGCTGCTACCACAGGCGACGGTCGCGACGCCTGAGGCACTGAGACGGATACCAGGCAGTGATCTGAAGATCCTAGTGGAGCTCGAATCACCACCTGATATCCGTCGGGGCGATTTGTCAGCAGAAGGTCCAACAAAGAGGGCGCTTGACCGATAATATCTGGTACCCTGGTGTGCTGGGTAACCAATTGTGTCAGGTCGTGCGTGAGAGCGAATGCGTGGGCAGTCCTACCCGCATGGTCAGTTTTAGAGGAACTTAACCACAACTCGTGGTGAGCATTGAAGTCCCCTAAAAACACCAGCTCGGCGGAAGGAAATTGCTCCTGCTCGTCATCTGCCACCCGACTTAGGTGTTCAAAAAGTCGAGTTGTCTCCAAGTCACCACGGTGGGAACGATAGACGCACACGTAGACACTGCAATGTGTGCCAAAATCGACGTGTACCACAAGGAGGGAAAAGGAAGGTTCCTCCAAACAGCGCAGGCGACGACAACAAATTTCCGCCCGGACGAACAAGCAAACACCTGCCTTTGCCTTGAAGGACTCCTCAAGAGCGTAGCCGGGGTAATTAAGGTCGCTTGTATCGGCCGGGCAGATAATTTGCGTCTCTGTCAAAAACAGCATTGCTGGACGGGCTGTCTCGAGATGGTGGTGGACAGCCAAGAGGTTAGAATGGAGCCCGCGGATGTTAGCGAGCCCCACCTCGAATAGTGGTGTTTTGGTGGGATAGTGCACCGCTGTACGACCAGTCCTTTTTTTTTTTTTCTCGGGGGGAAATGCGTAACCGCACCGTACCCGCCGTTGGCTAGACGGCGAGCGTGTGTGGGGCTCTCCCGGCAGAGTGCCAGGCCTACCCACTAAAACCCCCCGGTGTTCTCCCTGCCCTCTTGGGCGCGCTAGGTAAGGTCCACACTGCGACTCCACTACCCACGCGCCCGGGCAAGCCCGACCAACTGGTCGGGCTATCGCCAAGGGGGGATTGCCCGAGAACACCAGGGCAATCCCCAGACGGAGGGCCTTACGGCGGCGTGCACGGGGCCAACCATGCACGCAGGCCTCCACGGCAGGGTCACTAGACGGGCATCGCTTGTGCGAATGCCCGCCTTCGCCTGCCTATCCGTCTGCGGCGGATGGGAGCGGCTTGAGGATCTGCCTCCCGCTCCCTCTCCGCGGCCTCCTTCTGCGAGATGACATCCTCGCAGAAGGAGGCGACAGCCCCCCATTCCGCCTCGCCGCGGAGCATGGCCACGACCATGCTCGGCAGCGAGAGGTTTGCACCTCCCAGCGCAGCGTTGAGTTCGCTGCGCTGGCGTCGCCAAGCCGGGCACACCAATAGTGTGTGCTCGGCAGTGTCATCGGGAGCGTCGCAGTGATGACACTGCGGCGTTTCCTCCCGACGGGCGACCCGGTGCAGGTAGTGACCGAAGCAGCCATGCCCGGTCAGTACCTGCACCATGCGGAATGTGAGGCTGCCCTGCCGGCGCCCAACCCACTCCTCCAACACCGGACGAATTGCCTCGATCGTCCGGTGGCCGGCAGCTGGGGAGGCGAGTGCCTCACCCCACTGGCGCAGAGCCTCCCTCTGCGCCAGGGTACGAACCCGCTCCACCTCCTGTGGAGCGGATCGTCCCCCCCGTTCTCGAACAGCAACCCGATGCCGATACACCTCCGAATGGACGCGTGCATCGACATCCCACGGCGTTTGACCCGCAAGAACGCAGGCCGCGCCGTGGCTGACCGTGCGATAAGCTCGCACGGCCCGGGTTGCTATGACCCTCTGCGGACGTCGCAGCAGGGCCACCGTACGGAGGGAGAGGCACGCCGCCCATACCGGGGCTCCGTATAGTGCCATCGACCTTATCACCCCGTGATAGAGCCGACGGCACGCCGATCCTGGGCCTCCCACATTAGGGAGGACCCGTCCAAGTGCGGCTGCGGCGGCACACAGCCGTGGAGCGAGGAGCTTAAAATGCTCCTCGAAACTCCATCGGGGGTCCAGAACCAAGCCGAGGTACTTGAGATGCGCCTCGACCGGTATATGAACTCCCTCCACTCGGACTCGGAGCCCCGGTGGGATCCTGCGACGGGGGGCGTGGAAACTCATGGCCCTCGTTTTTTCAAGGGCCACATCCAAACCCAGGAGGCGGATGCGTCGGACAACCAAAGAGGTGCCGACCGACGCAAGGTGGGCCGCCTCCTCCCCCGTTTTAGCTCTCGCCGCGACGAGTGTGTCGTCGGCGAAGCAGACGACCTTCATTCGTGGAAGAAGGTCGCCTCGCAGGACCCAATTGTACCCCAGGTTCCATAGTAGAGGACCTAGTACGGAACCCTGGGGTACACCTGCCGCCATTGCCCACGTATGGACGCGCCCATCCGGACCCTCGTAGAGGATGGACCTGCCTTGCAAGTAATCCTCCACGAGGGCGCGGAGGTACGGAGGCACCCGGTGGAAGCGGAGTGCCTCCTTTATGCACTCGTGGGGCAGGCTGTTGAAAGCGTTGCGGATGTCAAGAGACACCGCAACAACAGTCTCCCCACGAGCTGTGGCCTCCTCAGTCCACCCCTTGAGGTGGGCCACCGCGTCCATCGTGGACCGGCCGGTGCGAAAGCCGAACTGGTTGTCAGCCAAGTCCGGCCCCCGGTCCTCTAAGTGCTCGACGATGCGGGAAGCCAGGATTTTCTCCAGGAACTTCCCGGCCTCGTCGAGCAGCACCACCGGCCGATACCCAGTCGGGGAATCCGCGGGGCGGCTCTCCTTCCTTAACAGGCAGAGCCTGCCCGCTTTCCAACGACTGGGGAAGCGGCCCGAGGCGATGCTTAAATCTAGCACCGCCCGGAACCGCTCCTCAAGGTGTCCCAGGGCGAGGGTCAGAACCCTGCTTGGGACACCGTCCGGTCCCGGCGCCTTCTTTTTGCGCCGAAACCGTTCCCTCACCATGTCGAATTCCACGTTCGACACGGGAGGGATGGCGGCAGCCACTTCCACCGGAGGAGTGTCCGGGGGGACCATTCTGGGGGGCTGGAACGGACCGGGATCAGGAAACAGAGTCCCCAAAACCCGATCCAGCAGCCCTCTGTCCATAGCGGAAGTAGGAGGAGCGGAAGCTTTAAACTTCCCCCTCACCATCCGGTACGGACGCCCCCACGGATCATCGTCCAGGAGCCGTATAAATTGCTCCCTGGACTCCTCCTTGGCCCTGCAGATTTCATTCCGCAGGGCCTTCTTGGCTGCCGCATACACCCGACGAAGTTCCGCTTCCTCGTCGGGTGTAGTTCTGGCGCGCCTACGACAACGCACGTAGGCGCGCCTGGCCCTCATACTGGTGGTACGCAGATCTGCAATCTCCTGCGTCCACCAGTACACCTGTCCCCTTTCGGGGCAAGCCTGCGCCCTCGGCATGGCGGCTTGGCAGACGACTTTCATGTCGTCCGCGAAGAGATCCGCCATGCCGTTAGCATCCCCGGCGATGTGGGGCGGCACTTCTGCCCACGCCCTCACCATCGCCGCCTCCTCTGCCACATCCGGGCGGAGCTTGGTGAGCGCCCATCGAGGGAAGGCGCTCACCGTGGAGCCCCTGCGGTTCAGGGCCCCTTGGGATGCCGTGGAGACCTCATATCGGATATAAAGGTGGTCCGACAGGCTCTCCACATCTTCCTCAACTCGCCAGTCATTGATTCGACTAGCGAGTGAGGGGGTAGCAAAGGACACGTCCACCACCGACGTGCCCTGCACCCGGACGCAGGTAGGGGTGGAGCCCCTATTCAAGATCTGGAGCCCGAGGGACAGAACCCAGGACTCCAGATCTCCACCCCTCGCATTGGTGCGGGAGGACCCCCATGCGGTTGACCACGCATTGAAGTCTCCCGCAACTAGCACCGGTACCGGGGCCGTCCTGCGGACGACCCCCTCTAACGCAGCCAGGAAGACTCTGAAGTCAGCCCGGCTGCGATTGGGGGAGAAGTAGGTCGAAATGACCACAACTCCACCCCACATGGCGGCAACGAAGCCAGTGCCCCTTTCTCTAAGAACGAGAGAGGGGGCTGTACGACGCGCCACCCGCATCAAGGCGGCGGAACCATCCGCCGCCACCAACCAATTTGACGATTGAGGCGGAACGTAGTAGGGCTCCGACACAATCGCCAAACTCACTCCCCACTCCGCCGCGGTCTGACACATGAGGTCCTGTGCCGCGGCGCAGTGGTTAATGTTTGCTTGGAGGAGCTTGATGGGACCACTAGGCATTGGTGGTCTCCATGGGCTCCTCCTGGACCGCGGGTGCGGCCGGTGCTGGCTGTGGTTCCGAGGGTACCGATGTTGACGGGTTCCTTGGAGCCACAATCACATTTACCGGGGCCAAGCGGCCCCTGACCGCCGGGGGGCTACAATTCATACCCCCCATACGGTGGCTGGCCGGCCTCTTGGCGTCTGCACAGACGGCGCAATTTAACGCCGCCATGCAGTCCACCGCCTTATGCCCGTCGGAACCGCAACGGAAACATAATCCGCTGCGGTCCTTGGCAGAGGGGCACCGTTGGATGGGGTGCCCCAGGCCCATGCAGCGGAAGCACCGCATGGGCTTTTGCTCCAGGAGTTGGATGGAGGCAGAACTCCATCCAACTTCGAGCCGACCAGCATCCGCCAGGCGCCTCGCCGCCTCCACAGGCACCGAGGCGAAGGCCGCCCCGACACCTCGTACCCCCGTATGCACGCGGCCCACCTTTATGTGTTGGGCTGGGCAATTGCCGGCCCGTGCCAGGGTCTGGCATAATTCCTCAGCGGACACCGAGTCGTCGATGCCGATGACCCGGATATCCGCCGTCTTGACGGGACGCGACACTTTCGCCGTGTCTCCTAGTGCCTCCCCCAGCTTGGCGGCTAGTGTGTCCGCCTGGGACGGGGATGTTTCTTTCGGGAGCTCGATTATTCGAGCCCCGGTTATCCCCGTCCTAAACTTTGCAGGCCCTATACCTAGGGCCCCGAGGCTGACTGAGGCCTTGGCCTTGGCAATCGCCTCACCGTATGTGAGACCCTTTGCCACCGCCTCCGGCTTAAGAGCTACGACTACCGCCAAAGATCGTGGTGCTTTTGGTAGTTTTGGCACTTTCTGCGTCTCGATAGCCTTCTTGGGCACTTCCGCTGCCGGCTTCTTCCGGCCTCGCCTGACGACAACGGTCCAGGGATCCTGGACCGTTTCTACGTTTGCCGCGGTTGTGGCGGCCCCGGATGTTGAGGGGACCGCCGCTGACTTCTTTACCACTCTAGCTTCCTTCGGCATATTAGCCGGCGGGGCAAGAGTAGTGTACGACCAGTCCTAATATTGTGTGCTGACATGTTTGTTGGAGTGAGAGGTGTGAAATTGAGGTGTCGTTGCAGCGATTAGCATAGTTAACGTGTGTAGGCCTGTTTCGCCAGGGAACAGCCGACAGCTGATTTGCGCTGACTCTCCGCACGAAAGGGCCCCCGAACCCCCCCGGAAGTGGTCGCCGGGACCCACCGTCCGGTCTCCAACCGGCACGACGGACCACCCCGAGATTATGCGTGGCATGGTGGGGCAGCCTCACGGACTGGTTAGGTCCGCTTGGGCCCCTGTACTGTACCACGGGCGGCCAGCGGAACAGCCGTTTCTTCGGGTCTTCCTGGGCGGAGGGTCAACGCAGTCAACCTGGCACTGGGTCAACGGAAGCCCGCACAAACCACACGAATCGCAGCAACGACCCCTCAAGCTCTGGCTGTGCGATGACTGATCCCGAAACGCGGACACAAAATGCCCACTTGACGGGTTTTACGTCATGCGCACGGTGGTCGCTAGCCAGTCGGGTTTTTCAAGCCCTACCACCAGAAGTTGGCCACTCGATTAGCACCACCCGGGGATCACGTGTATTGTCTCGAGGGTAAAACCTACGGACGTGAGCGACTCCAATCCCCAAATCTTACCTAAGTTTGTCGCCATAATAACAATGTTAATAGAAATGTTGTGTTCCGACAATTAGAGGTAGATATACGGTTTTTCGGTTGTCAAGGAGTGCAGGTGAAGCTCACTTCCACCTTCGGCCTTATCGTCACCTACCATCAGATGAGGTAAGAGCTTCCCTGTCGTATGTGAACAAAATAACTTTCAAATAAAAAATTTTTTTGTAGTGCTCCTGAAAATCCCGTTTGCACGCGTTTGTCTTTTGGCTTGAAATGAAAATGCAACCTTTTTCAGTCAGCGCTAATGCAATAAGGCTTATATCAAAAAAAGGCAATCTGTATTATAACTTTGGTATAATTTTAGCTTGTTATTATAATGTTAGCGCAGTGTTTTGTCTTAATTTTTCAAATGCAAAATATAATTCGAAACAAAGTACCAAAACATTTTTTTTTTATTTTTTTTTTTATGGCAAAAGAGAAGTTTTTCTTTGTAGTATGTTGATTAAAGTACTAATAACGTAAGGTTACAAATGTGATTGATTAAATACCCAAGAAAAACATGAACAATAGAAATTCAATCAGGTATTAATGGGCATTTCGTCGATAAAAATGACACTCCATAATATTTAAGCCCCACTCATAGTTTAAGTTATAACGTTTAGTATTGTTGAGTAGTGTTGATTTATTCATTTTGCAACATACTTATTTATTTAGCGTTGTTATAGGAAATGCAAAGACACGAATATAAAAACTCCATAGTTTTTACCAATATAAAACGTTAAAAGATGTTAATAGACTGAGGTTATTTCATATTATTATATAAAAATATTACATCAACAATATTGGACTTGTTCACCAAGGGTTCCATACAAACTTATCTATGTTTCTAACTACATATTTACGATTTTGTGAGATTTTCCTTATATTTCATGATTCTAGGTCAACGGAAAGTACCCTATATGTTTTGATTCTCTTGTGAAATCGCAAAATAGTGAAAATATGCGATATAAACGGTCATATTATCTTGATTGCATTGACTTACAAATGTGATTTTTTTCACAACTCAAGTATTTGAAATAAAAAGTTTGATTTTTTTACGGTTTCTGAGAAAAGGGGGACAGACAGACGGAAAACGAAGTGATTCTATAAAGGTTCCATTTTTCCTTTTGAGGCACGAAACCCTAAAACCAAATGTTTAGGTATAATTCAAAGCAGTAACAAAGGAGGGTTTTCAAATAAGATTTTTTTATGTCATAAAATTGAAAAAAAAAAAATACTTTGTATTCTGTGTGCTGTTCCAACACAAAAAAGACATGTAGACATTTCTTCAAAGTAAAACTAAGTATTTATCGAATTCAATACTGTTTTGGCTAGTTACACCACTGAAGACTGACGCAGGTGATGTCCCCGGCCCAAGGTGAAATAAGTCGTGACACTTTGACCCGTACGGAAAGTATTTAGAAAAGTCATTATTGGTGCTTTTCATGCCTAGATAGGTTAGGTAACCTAAAAGACAAAATTTGATGACTGTCAATCAGTCCTTTAAATGTTTTGCGATTTTTATACACTCTCTATACACAAAAAACTAAACGCATTGATGATGTTCTTTTTCATTGCAAAAGTCACAGACAATCTCATGTGTTTTTTTCTGTAAGAACTCTTATCTGATATCCGTGAAAATAATGGCTCATCATTTTATTGGTACCATCATCATTTACCTATTACATATAGGTACTCGTTTTTGGTTTGTTTCATCATGCTACTTAGTACCGGTAGTACCGCCATGAAACTTAGTACCGCCATGAAACTACGCCTAGGTACTCCTAATAAAATAAATTTTGGTGTTGGCTGTAACTTGTTTAATTGTTTTTTAACATTTTCATTGTAGATACGTTTAAGGCTATATTGTCATCAAGTATAATTTGCTTTACTATTTTCTTAGACACAATAATGACACAAAGCGTATTTGAAATGAACTTTGAACCGCGCATTGTATCCAACTAAAGATAAAAACGGACAGTGAAATCAAACATAAATATTAATGCGTTAGAGAAGCATAAAAATGATGCTCCGTTCACGTACATCGGGGCATTCGGCCGGTTACACAATGATTTCACAGTTCTGTTCTGCCGGATAAACGTGAAGGGCATCACGTGCGGCAAAGGGGCCCGCGCTCGTGACGTCACGAGGGCGGGGCGGGGCGCGGCGCGGCGCGGCGCGGCGGGGACGGGACGAGGCCGAGGGTGTGGTGCACATGCGCCAGCCGCTCCGGCTCAAGGTGACCCCGCGAGGTTCAGGCAAGTGTTCTGCGTCGCCGCCGGTCAGAGTACTCGACTCCTTTCACTTCTGCACTACTACCGCCGATACCGGTATTCGCGAGCGCGAATACTTTTATCTTGTGCTCGGTTAAATTTATGACGGCATCCTGTGGGCGCCAACGTTACTCGTTCACCACCTTTTATCTCAGTCAACGCGACTGACAAGAGGAATCAATATGCGGCAAGCGCGAGATATTGTAAGTACAAAAAGAGTAGGAAAATGGCATTCCTTTTACGAAGTAGTTCGAATTTTCATTACATTAATATACTTAAGTGTTAAAAGTAATTGTTGTTTTTCAAAAACGAGATGAATTTGTACTTCCTTAGTGTAATTTTTAACCGTGGTCAAGCGACACGTGGTCAAGGTTACCGGCGAAATGTAGAGCGTCAGCGTAGGTAAGGTTGTAAAATGTAGAGCGTTAATAGGAAATCGAATTAGGACAAAACAATTTATATTCAGATCTTGAGAGTTTATTTTCGATAAAATGTACCAATGCGACAATATTATTACAAAATTACAGCAAGAGTATACGATCTGACACTTACCAAAAATGAAGAGACCTAATGATTCTGAAGAGCCAAATAATGAATGAAAAGTAAAACAATATTTTAATGAGACTCCATTTAAAACTATAATCTATTTTCTGTATTATATATAATAATTTATACGGTTCTCATTTGCAACCAGACAATTCGTACCTCAAGGTCGCGTACAAGGTCATCCCCATTACACACTGTAATGCCAGAGTTAGATAAAATGTTAGTCAACTATGAGTCTTAATTAGCTGAAGTCTGACTTCATTTTTGCTAATTTCGAAGCACGGGAGATATTTCTGTCACTTGCCATAGGTATGCATTGATGAAATTTAATTGAATTTAAATGATGTAATTGTAAATATACATTGCAGTCCCGCTTAATACTGATCGTTTCGCTTAGTTTGAACGAGACAAATAAATATTCCTTGAAAAGGTGATTGGCTCCAACGCCGGTTAACACGTGATGAAACGACATGTAATGCGTTTAAAAGTAAAATAATGTTTCTTTTATTTTTATCATCTTTCTTTTGTACGATTAGCACTTGATTAATGTCTTTTGGCATTCCGCGCAAAGTTTTGCCAGCCGATTATTACCGGTTCTGAGATGCAAACACGGACCTATACTTACGAACGAAATGTCACATTATGATAATTTGTTATTCACGCTGTTAAATTAGCAAATGCCATTCACTTCGTTTTATGTAAATTCTTGAATTTAAGCAGGAAATATTTAAAATATACGGTTAAAATATAAATATCATAAGGTTTTGAACAAATTGTATATCATGTTTACTACTAATACCACGTTATTATTTCTTATTTGTCTTTTAAGATTTACAAAGGTACGAGTATGTAAAGTGCAGTGGCAGTCATTTACACTTAATTACTAACATATAGAAGGTTATCTTGAAAGACATCACATTTTCTTTGCGGAAAATAGACAAAATGCAATCGTTTTTATACAAAATCACTTAAAAGTTAAAAATAATATAAGAATACAGACAACATTATATTTGTTTATTGAAGTTGGTGCTAAATTTTATGACTTTCAAGGAGATAATCGTTTGACACCGACTTCAATATAGTATGTTCTCTGTATTCTTATATTACTTTTAACTTTTAGGTGTTTTTGAAGTCGGTTTTTATTATTTATACCTTTAGTGAATTTAATACGTGCTCACCCAAGTAACTTGAAAGAACACGAGAAAGGGCCAAAACGTGCCCATTGTATTTTAAAAAACTAACCTCTAACTATTAAAAGTGAAGGATCCTTCCATCATCAGCTCAGTTCATGACTACCAGACGCAAATAGCTCATTAGCTTCAGCAAAAACATGAAACACGTTGGACATACAAAATTTAAGGGTTTCCTTTGATTTTCCTGGGATTCCATCGTCAGATCCTGACTTTGGTGACAATGAAACCACTGCAGGAATATACTCTATCGAATACAAAAAGAATTTTGAAAATCGATCCAAAATTAAGTAATCGCATAACATACACACAAAAAAATATACGCATCGAATTCAGAAACTCTTCCTTTTTTGAAGTTGGTTAAAAAGAAATCACCAGTAGGACATAAAACCGTTTGGATAGGCTGTGTAGGCATAAACATTTTCAAATGTGCATAAGTAAACTTTATATTTGATTTATAAATAGATTTTCCTGATTTTGGGTGATTTCCAAATCATAAAACTGTTTATCGATGACGATGTTTTTCGATGATGATGTTAAATGATAATTTTAGTAAAATCTTACTCCATTTTAACTCTATGTTTTTCGATATAAAGGTGAATCATCTGGCATTTCATTTAGTAGGTAGGTAATACCTACTTAATGGTAATACCTGATTATTCACCGTTATAGAGAGACAGCATCATGTTTAAATAGTGTCTTGCCTTTAGAGTGTTTTAAAACTCATTTGTGGTAACTCTTAAGTGGTTTTGCCAAAGTTTGCCGTCATTTTACATATTTGATAATAATATACTGTACGGAGCACAAACTTATAACAGAACTTCTAACTTTATAAATTTTGTTAACAAATTGATTTGATACAAAATTTTAATGGTGCGCATATTTTTAGGCTAGTTTCGAAAAATTAATTTGAACGTTAAAAACTTCTAAAGCTTTGCAATAATCGATACAATTTTTTTCTAATCATTATCAAAGATATAGAAAAATTATATATTAGGGTAAAGAATATTGAATATTGATCTAACGACATATATATTTTACTTAATAATAATGTGATTTGACCACCTGTTGTGACTTGTCATGTTCTGAACAAAAATACATTTTATCATAGACTTATAGGTACTACACCAGTACTTCATTTTATGAAAATATTCCTATTGGAAACCAAAATCAAAATTGAACAATCATTTAGGTACTTCGTTAGGTTAATGTTCTACTTGTGTCATAATTTTTAACCGACTTCTAAAAAAGGAGGAGGTTTCTCAATTCGACCGTATATATGCTTTTTTTATGTTTGTTCGCGGATAACTTCGTCGTTTATGAACCGATATTGATGATTGATGACTTTTGTATTCGATAGAGGATACTCCAAGGGTGGTTTCATGGTCACCAAAGTTAGGATCTAATGGTTGGATCCCATAAAAATCGAGGGAAACCCTTAAAGTTTTAGGTGTGTCCAACGTGTTTTGTGGGTTTGTTACGCAATTAATCCGTCAATTGTAGACCGATTTTCAAAATTCCTTTTGTATTCGATAGAGTATACTCCTCGGGTGGTCCCAAGATTATTAAAGTCAGGATCTGATTATGGGATCTCATGAAAATCAAGGGAAACCCTACTTTTGAAATTAGGGTTCCTTTCACTAAAAAGATAAAAAAAAATATTTCACAAAAAATAAAAACCGACTTCAAAAACGCTAAAAGTTTAAAATAATATAAGAATAGGTACAGACAACATCACACTTCTATATTGAAGTCGATGACAAATTTTAAGACTTTCTAAGGGATCATCGTTTGGCACCGACTTCAATATAGAAGTGTGATGTTGTCTGTACCTATTCTTATATTATTTTAAACTTTTCAGTGTTTTTGAAGTCGGTTTTTTTATTTTTTTAGTTTCGGCTTATGACTTTTCTACAAGAGTCGCTTGATTCAAAACCTCTTGTGCTTCTTTGATAACGAAACATTCACATTGCTTTAGTGATTCCTCGAACATGGTTTGTTGTTGGTACTGATTTCATTAGGATTTGACACAAAATATGAAAAAAGTTCTTATTGACATTATAAAGTAAATATAAAGTCCTAATAGATATTAACAATAAAACCATTTTCGGCGAACTGATGCAAATATTTTATAATAATTAACAAAAAACTAAATTTTTACATCGATAATGAGTTATTATAATGAGTGTTATAATGAAATTAGTTAGAGTATTTAAAGAGCAGAATATAACTGAAACTGTATTACAATCGCGTTTACGAGTGTATTCTTCACACCTTCGAAAAAAATGATTTTCAATTAATGTATTTTCATTTCATTTCATTTCAATTTTGACAATGAATGTGCTTCAATCACTGCATTATAAAAGACAGTCGACACAGAGTTTTGCACCGAGGCCGCAATGAATGTCAAACAATAGCAATCGTGTTCAATTTTTACATTAATCTGTGTGCCATATTTTTTATTAAAGAAATGTGGTAGCTTAGTACTATGCATAGCATTTAGATGTAATGAGTTATTGTTAATTTAATTTCAAAAGGTGTTAGCTAACCAAAAAACATAAATTAAACAAACAGATGTAGAAAGAGGCTAATAAATATCTGGAAATAAATTGTAGAACAAGAGAAACACAAAATCCATTTTTTCGTTATTAGCGAAACTTTGGAATTGCTCTAATATCGCTGCACTACCGATAAATAATATCGTTTATCTTTAAATTAATCTATAAATTTTATTATACACATGATCCGGTACTTTATCAGGGCACTTGAGGTCGATTGAATGAGCTGTGCGATAAAGATGTCTGGGCTTTATACGTCACAAAATATTCCCATTAAGCTTTTAATCAAAAACATTGATTAATCGTTCAGAACGGAATTTTTTTTGGCTTCTATCAGTTAGCAATTTCGTATGTACAAGAATTAATTAAAATTTCGATAACAATTACGAAAAGGTGTTCAAGATTAAATTGCTTTCTCTACCGTAATACAGCTACATATTAGTACAGGTAGCAAATATATATATATATATATATATATATATATATATATATTAGTGTTAATAGATATCAGCTACAAAACGATGTTTACAATCAGTTAACCCCTTGTATGTTTCAAAAAATGTGCATTGATTAGCAAGTTTTTAAAGAATTTAATAACCTATTTTCAAAGTTTAACTATTTTTCTTTTACTTATAAAAATAGAAAGTAGGTATAATAAAATTTGATTTATAAGTTTAATAAATATGATTACAATAACGAAAAAAACTTGAAGCAGATAAGATTTTTCATTGAATGATTAAAAGAGACCACGTGCCAAAAGTCTGTAGTGTTTTAAATTTATATAAAAAAACAAATTAATATTAGGTACATTTCTTGATTATTTGTAGAATTTTTTATTACATTTTGGATTTAAAAGTTTGCATATAAACATTTTATAGACATTTTGGATGTAAGGTATAACCTTTACATCCAAAAATCTATATTTTATTTAATGAAGTTTCGATCAGTATTCAAACAGCTAATTTATAAAAATGTTTTAGCGCCACAAAAGTTTTTACTTAAGTCATATTTGAATTTCAAAATGTACAAATACCTAATACTTAAGTTATTATAAAAAAAATATTGTTGTTGTATGCACATTGCATTTTAAATACTATACTTAAATATACCTAACTGGTATGATCTAAAAAAATAAAAACACAGTATCGCCAAAAAGGTCTTCGTGGACCAAACAGGCATTTATTTGCGCGTATAGCTCAAAAGTTTGATGAATCAAATATTGCGTATAGACACAATGCGAGATAATCACACAAATAAAATCGCGTCTTCGTCACGAGACACCATCTTAAAAATAAACAACGTTCCATGCCAAGAAAATACCTCAACGTGCGTTCGTCCTGACGTGGAGCAAACATAGTTCTAAATTAAGCCTCAGTTCAGGCAACGGTATTTTTTCACAGATTCATCGCCAATAAAACGGGAAATTCTATCGGTTCCATTTAATAAACTTTATGCGTTCTGTGACACCATATTTATTTCATCAGAAACATTGATTAATGAAAAACTTACATTTTCAATCATAATACCTATGGATTCTTACAGTAACACTACATTGCTCAGATTAATATATTTCTTAGACGGACAAAAAAGCTTTATTTTCTTAACACTTTTTACTTTACCTGCTCCAAGAGTATGTAATCAATCACTACGTTTTAAACCTACTGTTGTCGATGTTTTTTACTATAAACGACAGAACGTATTATATTCTACAAGTACAGAATCACCTACTTAATCATATCCTCAACTTCATCATGACTTAACAATAATCTAAAGTAAAATCCGTATGCATGGTCATAGATAGGTATATTTTTTCTTTCTCCTATTGGTAGTAAAAAAACCCAAAAGAAATTCTCAAGAGAAATACTCATTCAGAATAGTATGGAGAAGAGTGGTCATAAAAGCACTTGTCAGTTTATTTAGATAAAAATTATTCCTTTTTTTCGATGTCTAATTTTATTATCTCGCCGGAATTTATTTATTTACCGATATAATCAAGAAAGAACCAGATTTACCTAGATTTTGATTTGAACGTCTGTGAAGATTAGATAGGTACAAATGAAGCGCACACGCAACGCGGGCAATGCTACAACAATTTATTTTGCAAATATTTTTGTACATTACGTGATGCTATTTAAAAATAGTTCCTCTTGCTCTCTCAAAAACCAAGATCTCATGACCGTTCTATACAGAACTAACAGATTTGATGGCAAATTCAAAAATATTGCCATTAACATCAATTAAGTGATACAATTATATCAATCAACATGCTACGTAATTGGTATTCGTCGATAAAAGCAATAAATTGTAGTCTAAAATCAAAACATTGTATGAAAAAAATGTGCAATCCAATTTTGAAGAATACATGAGCTTCTAAAGTGTCGTAGTATAGGGATAAAATGCAAGTGTTACGAGATTACACACCCACTCAACACACACACGCAATTTTACCACTACCAGGATTGTAAATACATACACCAAGAATGTGACTGACGTCACGAACGAGCCCACGTGTCAGCCAATCAGATGCAACCACCATTTTGCAAAAGTATTCAGCGCTTTTTTAAAAACGACACACTCGAAAAAATAATCCATGGCATCTGCAAAACCGAATAGTGTTATGAATTTAATTGAACATTGAAAAGAACTCGATACCCTTGAAATTGTTTAATTGATGTATTAATGTTATCATCTTGAATAAGTATAGCTGTGCTCTTTTGTCCTATAGTGTTATGAGTGACACGAACGAGATAACAGTAGTGGTGCCGCAATGAATGAAAATGAAACGAGCACGGCTGGTATAGCGCGCACGGTGGTTGTGGCCATACGTATTTATTCCTCTTTTACTTGCGACTTTGGCAAGACGTGTGGTCATTTTAAAACTGCGCGTGTGACTGATTAATCGTTTAGTACAATTTATTAGTTAGTTTGTGTCATATTTGAACTTCAAAATGGGTGTAGCCATCAACATTTTACCTTTGGTAAGTGAAATGCGGTTAATTGCAATCGAACTTTGTGATTATTACATAAATGCCGGGTTTAATAACAAATTGGAAAGCAACGGTAGTGTTGTAATGACCGCTTTGACCTTGTGAAACTCGTTCGCGATAATAAACGGCCCGTGTACAATCCCGTTTACGTTGCAGGGAAATTGCATTATTTTCGTCACATTAAAATGTCACAAAAGCTGTATGAAATATTTGACAATATGTAGGACGTCGAATAAATAATTTATACATATTTTTTTTTTCTAATAAGTTTGAAAATAAACACCAACATTCAACATATTCCAAGGTTCAACTCGCTGCTTTTTTGTAGCACAATTCCACTTTTACTTTTATTTTGTTGCATTTTTTTGGTACTATGTTCTATGGAAACCGATCATTTTTTTTCTACTTATGCTAAACATCGACGAGTTCATTAGATGAAGCATTCATTGGTGAAGTGGAATGTTTATCTACAACATGTCAATGCCATGCAGTTTTTCACTTCGACTGTCAGCTACTGTCTGTTCGTTTCAAGATGAATATAAAGTACTACGTTCATCTTGAAACGAATACCTATTATTTACTAATTATTTCACTATTTATAATATTTTTTTACCGAATGTAAGATGAAATGTATGAAGTAAAAGGACTCTATTATGATTAATTGACCAAAAAAAAACTTGCAATAGCGATGTTCCATATACTGACGGACAAAAATAATAAGGTAGCCAGTCTTGCGACAATATACAAACTAGAAAATAACTTGGAAATTGCAAAATATAGGAATAAACAGCAAATTATATGCTGAACATAAGAAAGCCGTTTAAAATAAACGTTGATGAAAGGATGGCCGAAAAACATCACATTTTATATAGTTTTGTTACTTACCTACTCTTGATCTATTTTTATTTATTATGTTATCCGAGTTGCTTGTTATGGATTTTAAAAGTATCTTATACATAAATAATTAATTTCATTAGATTTTTTTTAATGAATAACAATCAAAATTTCCACAAGGTAGGTAGGTACTTTACTTCCTTACTTAATATCAGTTTTGACGGTACCACTATTAGTCTGAGCAAAGAGGTAAAGAATGTGGGTTGTTTATTTTGACAACTGCATCTCCTGGCAGAAGTAGGTGTCAGATATCAGCAGGAAAGTGTTTGGTTCCCTTTAACGCCTAAAAAACTTGCTTCCGATCAAAACAAAAATCTTGCTAGCCCAGTCTCTACTTCTTCCAATTTTGGACTACTCTGCTACTGTGATACATGTTATCTCGATCTAACTGTTACTCAAATGAATAAATTGGAGCGTTTGAAAAACCATTGTATTCGGTTTATCTTTGGGCTACGCAAATCATACTATGACTTCAAACTTCAGTGACTCCCTATAAGCTGTCGGAGAGATTGCCATATCCTTTCTCTTCTCCATTCCCGTATTTATTTATTTATTCTTTATGTACACAATGTTCGTACAAAGGCGGACTTAATGCCTGTGGCATTTTCTTCTAGTCAACTTTAGGGTGGTGATTCCCGTATGCTTCTCACTATCTCAAATCCCATTTCCTTCTCTACTCCTCAACAATAACCAGACCCCTTCGCTCCTCAAACGCTTATGACACTAGTACTTCCACCTCACACCTCTATGTTTTATTACAACTCCTTTACTGTTAAAGCCATTAAAATTTGGAATTCCTTACCTGAGACCATAAGGCGTGCACCATCTCATGATTCTTTCAAGCGAACTATAAAAACACATTTTCTGCAGCTAGAATTTTAGTTTTTTTCCTTTCGTTAGTACTATAGGTATGTAGTATATGTAGTTTATGTATTTTGTAGGCTTATTTACTTATTAATAACATATAGTATGTGTTCTATTATTATGTTAGAATTTCACGTTTATGTCTCCAATTAAACTTTCTTCTACTGTTAGGTTGCCTGGTAGAGATTGCCACTTTGGCAATAAAGCCGTCTTTTGTTATAAGGACTAGTTTTTGAGAAAATTCATGTAACTTTTTTTTTGTAATAAAGTTGTATATACTCGTACATACATAAAAATATCTACCTTGGCAGTTATTTTACATTGCAACTGTCTACTTATTTTGGATGAAAACTCATAATAAGTTAGAATGTGCAGTACCTATTTATTTTCGTAAAATTTCAGATTCGCGAAGAATGCGAGATCCTGCATCTGACAGACAAACAGATCAGAGAAATTATGAACCGACTTCATAACGACCTTTTAAAAGGTCTAGGCAGAGACACTCATGACACATCTATTGTAAAGTGCTGGCTCACTTATATACAAGATTTACCAAATGGAAAAGGTAAGAATAATGTTTCTAATGCATTGTTTAATAAGGGCGGGCTATGTAATTTTGCTGATCTCGTCTGATGGTTTGAAAATTGCTTTATTTTTCAGAGCGCGGTAAATTTTTGGCGCTGGATTTAGGCGGCACTAATTTCAGAGTATTGATAATAAATCTCGGTGAAAACCATTTTGATATGCAATCTAAGATCTATGCCATTCCCAAACACATTATGACTGGTACAGGTGTAGCATTGTTTGATCACATAGCTGAATGCTTGGCCAACTTCATGAAGGTAATCACACCCGCTGACTATGAAATATGTAAATATTTTTGGTTGATTACAGTAGTAAGATTATTTCAAATATTATGCGGTAGTTGTATACTAGTAGACTTTAATAATTGTTATTAGGTTACAAAATAATGTGGTCGTTAGTCGATAAAAAAGACATGCATACCATAATAATTAAATTCGCAACCAATTTGTTTCCAGGAACATAATGTTTATGAAGAACGCCTTGCTCTCGGTTTTACATTCAGCTTTCCATTAAAACAACTAGGTCTCACAAAAGGTATCCTGCAGCGCTGGACTAAAGGATTCTCTTGCAGTGGTGTTGTTGGGGAAGATGTGGTACAAGGCCTCAAGGATGCAATTGCACGACGTGGGGTAAGTAAGACACGCAATATTAACTAATCGAAATAAAATCTCTCAAGAATCTTAGGTATCAGATATGCTTAAGTAATTATTCTTGTTATCTCGTAAATTCTTCTCGATAAATCTTACTTAACTATATGTTAAATTATCTAAGCTCCTGAATCAGCATCTGCTTGGCTCTATGTTAAATATAGCAATTTTGCAGGATCTTTCGTTGTCAGTGATGGGTATCTTAAATGATGCCACTGGCACACTTATGTCATGTGCACATAAGAACTCTAATTGCCGAGTAGGGATTATCATTGGTGAGTTGATGATGATAAGCTCTCTGCTTTCAATACCTATGGCATGATGATATTATGTATGATGAAGAAGCATTATGAGAGCATTAGAGGCTTTCAATCAAGTCAACATTACAACTCAGTGCTTATTGTGTTCAATGCAATCCATCAGAATTAGTGGTTTTATCTGACAATGCATATTACTGGTATGCTTTGTCTTGTTGTTCTGAATTATCTTCCAAACTTGCACTAGTTATTAATTTTAACTATTCTAGAGAGTAGATGATTGGGACCGGTGTTATTAGGAACAATTGGCATTTATTCATCTGTTTGCGTGATTTGTCGCACAATTTAATTTTTTACATTTACCTCTCATATACTTAATGCCCAAATTATACGGAGAATATACATTAATTTACCTTTTTTTAATAATTAAATTTTATGTAATACGAACAAATTACAAGAGGAGTCATAGGTATTATAATGGATTTTCTCCGTGAATTTGACCCTTTTATTTTCAAAATTTGTTTGTAGAATTCCCCATTGTGCTTATTATTTATTATTTCTCAAAATTAATTCTATACTGTATCTAATATAAATGCTGATAAACTACGAGTTGTGTAGTGGAATGTTTTAAAATACTCCTAAAAATTAAGGGTGCCACTAAATCAATGTATCCGAAAATTTCCTATATGGAGATTACCATATGTATTGTTCAATAATTGCCATAATTATTTTGCATTCTTGCAGTCATTATGTATTATGTAACCAGATAAACTTATTAGTATGTTATACATCAATAATATTCAATAACTCGTAATGTCGTAAGATATTAACATAATTTGTACTGAGTTGGATCAGAGTTTGAAAGCCTCTGGAAATCGTCTTCAACATTTCACGGGAACTATCAATTAAAATTTTAAGTCAATCAATCAGCCTTGGAATGAATTTTCTATCATCTAATACGCATGTTTCTCTAATTCTTGTAGGATGTACAGATTGACATATGTGCTATTCTGAACGATACTACGGGCACATTGATGTCTTGCGCGTGGAAAAACCACAACTGCAAAATAGGACTCATTGTTGGTAGGTTTAAGTTGTTATTTGCTGTGGTGGTGTTTTTGCTTTAGTGATTTTTTTTGTAGTTTTGTCACAAAGTGTGCAGCAATACACTTATTTCAAATCAATCAGATTTAAAATAAAATTTTCAAATGCAATTTTATGTTCTCTATTACGTGTGTAATCACATAGTCAAAAACCATAGTTTCATTTCAAATTTCGTTAACACTGCATGAATCATAACTTCACTGTACATAATTTAATATTAGCGTAGCTAAGATCAACTATGACCAGATTTCATTTTCGTTTCTTTCAATAATTGTTCTGTTATATTAATTCTATTAATCGGAGCATGTTCGTAATTCTTTCTATAATTATGATGGCCTCGGGGCATGCATATCCTCGATCTTATCTTTTCATTGAATTGATACGTAGTTATTAACAAGCTGTGAAAATTTTACACCTTTCGCACACTTTTGTTTTTGTTGTGTTTTTAAAGATAGCTTTTAAATATCTCAAAATTTACTATAAAACCCGTTTGTTGGCTTATCGTTACCAGTTCGTAAATAATCTTAACGTACTACAGACAATCGAGATCTGATTCACTCAAATGTACAATTTCTGTGACTAACGCCAGTAATAGCCCAGAAACAATATAAACAGATATGTAATTTTTCCTGTACACGCATAATTACAGGGACAGGAAGTAATGCATGCTATGTAGAGAAAACAGAGAACTGTGAATTGTTTGATGGAGAACCGGGCAAAGACGAACTCCTCATTAACACTGAGTGGGGCGCGTTCGGAGACGACGGGACTCTGGACTTCGTACGAACGGAGTTCGACCGCGAGGTCGACACGAATTCCATCAATCCAGGCAAGCAAATGTACGTATTTTTGTACCTTCTTTTGTATGACTATGAACTTTTTAACGCATATCGTGATTCATGACACTTACCCTGGGGTAATTTCAAAAATTCAGTGTCTTAAAAGCAACAAGTAGGCACATTATTGTGCTGCATTTGAAGCATGCGTAATTTCTGTTTGATTAATATAATATTTTATATCAATTAAAACCTCATCGAGTGACTAAAACTCGATTGTAAAAGTTTGAATTTATTGTGTAACTAATTAGAAACAAAATATGCTTATTAATTGACCACTTATATCAAACTAATAAGTAGAACGAAATTGATAAAATGATCAGTACAATATATGATACCTAATAAGTATACTTATAAAAATATTTTCCCTTTTCTCATTTTAAGCATTCAAATTGTTGTTTTCCAGACAAGAGAAGATGATATCAGGCATGTACATGGGGGAGTTGGTTCGTCTTGCCCTAGTGAAGTTCACGAAAATGGGTCTACTGTTTGGCGGCCGAGGATCAGATCTTCTATTCCAAAAAGGCAGTTTCTACACCAAATATGTCTCTGAAATCGAATCAGACAAACTCGGAGACTTCACAAGTTGCATAGAAGTCTTGGAAGAACTTGGTAAGTAACAACAAAAGTGATCTTGAATTCATCATTATTGCAACATGCAATAATGATGAATATCTATACCTATTAATCGAGATTTCAAGATTGGTCCCATAGTAAAACTTGTTTAGTTTACTACTTGTCTGAACAAGCACACTAAATTTGGCTCCTGCTTGAAAATTAACCCGGTATAGGCAGGAAAATATTACCCACTTACAAGCAACACCTAAAGGTATACTACGGGAAATAAAGGCAATTTAAATATGGAGCCAAATTTACAGAACGGTCTCAGTTTCAATAATACTTACGTAAAAGGAAACGGATTTTTTAAATTTATTTTACAACATTGCAACAAATTACACAATAATTAAATATTAATCTCGAAAGACCTACGTAAAACGAAACGGATTTTTTTATTCTCGAAAGCGTACAGAGGTTCTGCTTATTTCCGAAAAAATTTCTACCAGCAGACTTGCGATATGAAAAAACATGTATGAATGTTATGTGTGGATTTATGTACCTAAATGTAAAAAATATTTGAAATATATAAGTATGTTACGGTCAGAGTAAATAATCGGTGATTATTAATAATTACCGGTTAAAGTGATTAATAATAACCAACAAACCCACCCGCTTTTCTTCCTAACCTATCCAACTGTGTTTCAAGTTCCCCAAGTCGGTTCTGTGTGGTCATAAAAAAATTTTTACTCATCCTAACCGCAACTGTGTTTGGGGTGCCCCGAGTTGGTTCTGGGTGGTCTATCCAACTACTTATATTTGAGGTAATCCGAGTCAGTTCAGGTTAATCACTTTAACCGGAAATTATTAATAATCACCGATTATTTAGTCTGACCGTAACATATACATACATAATTAATAATTACTTATAACGTACATAAATAATGAACTGCATAATTTATATTATTCAGACATTAAATACACATAGATCATAGTTAGAGCGTCGGTGCGGTGGCGCTATGTGGACTCGGCACTGGCCTTCTAATTGGGAGCTCCGGGGTTCGATCATGCCATGTACCAATGTGTTTTTCATTTCATTTATGTACATTTGTCCGACGCTCCTACGGTAAAGGAAAACATCGTGAGGCAACCTACATACATCGAAACTCAAAGGTGTATGACGTCGACCAATTCTCACTGGGCCAGTGTGGTTGACTAAGGCTTTAAACTTAGGGTAGACTCAGCCCCTTGTTGGAGACGTATATGAGCTATCCAAATTATATATTTTCTATGCGCCTCATCAAAAATAGAACTTGTGGATCTCTAGGTACAGCGCTTTACTGCGCTTACTAGGTAATGCACATACAAACATAAAATAATAAACTGAATCCTTTTTCAGATATTGTATGATATTTTTGAAATATCACGACTGAAAATAATAATCATGACGAAATCCGTTTTGTGAATGTTCACATATTATTTATAACATAAAGGCTTAAATTTAAAAATTTAATCCTGTGTGTTAATAAGGAGGCAAACTCACTACTCCGATGTAATAAACAAGGTTTAATAATTCGGTGTAATATCGAAATTGTTGTAGAAAATGACTTAAAGAATTATAGGTACAGTAAAATGGTTCTCCTTGTTTACTGACTACAAGGAGATATACACGACAGAGTTAGACTTTGGCCTTATTTGCCATTTATACTTGGACATATTACACAAACAAACCGAAGCGTATCAAATTTATTCACGAATTGGTAATATTAATGTCGGACTACTGAGATTTACCATGTCATTCACCTCTGCTTTTGTTTGACAATATACTCGTACCTACCACTAATTTACACGTCATTTGTTTACTCGTGAGAAACGAAGACGAGACTATGGAAATGACATACTGCATCACTAGGGAAGTTATTAAGGTATAACACTGCCACTGTACTTTTTTTGTAAATTGTAATGCCGAAATACCGATAGATGCAGCTAGTGCGCAGGGAATCTTTCAAAATTAAAAAAATACCAAATTAACTTTAGCGTAGCGACTTTAGCGTAAAAGCTGTCAGAATGTCATTCAAATAACATAACACAAAAAAAATATTTTGTCACATCTCAATGTTGACATAAATACTCGTACTATGAATCCGGTTTGTATGAAATGAATACGTATTACAAAAAAAAATATACGATTCCTACAAATTTACGTCATTCTGAGCAATCTTTTGACCCTTAAAATTAAAAATACCTACAGTATTATATCTTTTGTCAAATCCGGTTATTTATCTTCCCGCCATCATGGGATTCCGGGATACAAAGTTTTATCACATTCCTACGTCACATTAGTTACAATTATCACTTTTAACTATCTGAATAATAAATACGTACTAGAAGTATTAAGTACTTTTTATTATTGTTACCTACAAATAAATAAGTAAATAACGCGTTTGTTTTAGGTGTACCAAACGTTACTAAAACGTTTACCAAACGTTTCTATTATTTTTGCATAGTTTGTACTTAATAAATATTATTATTATTATATTTGAAATAGTCTTTAATGTAATTTAGAGGCGATTAACCAAAAAAAAAACGCATTTTTTACCGACTTAACAAAAACAAAACTAATCAATCTGTAGATTCTGTATACATATAATAAATATGCGTATACTGTGTGAGTGTAAGTGGTGTACAAACAAATGAAATTGTCTTGACCTTACGTTCGTCACATTTGTTTAATGCAACATCCGTCCGTATTTTTTGTGGCTCCATGTCTGCTACATTGTTATTAGTTCTGTCATCATCACAACAGCTTACATACTTACGTCCCCACCGAGGGGTTTGAGCCTCTAAGTTAGATGTTGAGGTAAGACTCTATAAGGTGTTGAGGTCTTAGTCAACCACGCTGGCCGAGTGCGGATCGGTCGACTTCGCAGATGTATGCAGGTTGCCTCACGATGTTTTCCTTCACCGTAAGAGCGTCAGACAAATGTACATATAAAATTCGAAAAACGAATAACACTTTGGTACACGGCTGTCTCGAGCCCTGGACCTCCCAATTGGAATGCAAGTGCCGAGTCCACAGCGCCACCGACGCACCCAATCTATATAAAAAATAAAGTCACACTGTTACGAGTCGCCAGATGTCACCTTTATCAAGAAGGTTTCATTCCACAGTTTAGGTACGTGGCCGGCGCACCGGCCGGGCCGGTGTATGGCAAGGGTTGCCGCTCGGCTCGCACGCTGGCCGCGTCGCACTTAATAATATAGATGTTTCTCCATAATTTCTGTAACGATAACTGCATATCGGTGAAGAGCGCACGCGCTCTTATCGCTAAATCGGTATCGGGTCAGCGACGCGTAACGGAATTGGAACACTCGTGTCATGCAATAAATGTCAATTTCCCGTGCAGTCAGATGAAAGTCGTAAGAGTAGGTAAATTTTCATACCTAAACCAGGGGGGTTTGACTCCGCAGTTTAGGTACGTTTGGCGGGCGCAACGGCCGGGCGGTGTATAGCTAAAGGTTGCCGCTCGGCTCGCACGCTGGCCGCGTCGCACGTAATAATTTAGATTTTTCTCGGTAACGATAACTGCATATCGATGAGTGGGAACCCTGCGCTCTTATCGCTAAATCGGTATCGGGTCAGCGACGCGTAACGGAATTGGAACACTCGTGTCATGCAATAAATTTCAATTTCCCGTGCAGTCAGATGAAGGTCGTAAGAGTAGGTAAATTTTCATGCCTAAACTTTGCTTTTCTTCGAGAGCGATCCTTCAGTACTTTAGTACTACTATTATTTATTCTGTGCCATTGTTTGTTCAGGGCTGTCACACGCCACGGAAGCGGACATGGCGGCTGTCCGACACGTGTGCGAGTGCATATCGAGGCGCGCGGCGCACCTCGTGTCGGCCGGCATCGCCACCCTCCTCAACAAGATGGACGAGCCGCGCGTCACCGTCGGCATCGACGGCTCCGTGTACCGCTTCCACCCGCACTTCCACGCGCTCATGTGCGAGAAAATCGCCCAGCTGGTCCGCCCTGGGTTACAGGTAAATTTAATTGATAATCACACAAACCCTTGTGATACGAATGGGTTACACTGCGGTCAACTTAATCAATAATCGCACAAACCTAAGTAATGGCGATCGCACCACCGTAAATCCTCCACCTCTCTTCATTGCATTTCCACGAACGTAGGAAACGTGGTTATTTAAATGAAACTACACTTTTCGGATTAAGTAGCGTATATTTAGTTTTAAAGTGAAACATTTCAAACATTTTAATTATTTAGCCCGGCGTAACGAGAAAATTCATTTTTGTAAGTAAATATATAATAAATAAACAAAATGACATCATCCACGAGTACATGAAGGATTTGAAACCAAAAAAAAAATATTTTACAAAAAATAAAAACAGACTTCAAAAGCACTTAAAAGTCAACATCACATTTTTATTTTGTCAGTCGACGGTCGACGCCAAATTGTAAAAGATCATCGCTTGGCACCGTCTTCAATACCTATAAAAATGTGATTTGTGTGTATTCTCATATTATTTTTGGTTTTTCAAGTGTTTTTGAAGTTGGTTTTTATATTTTGTAAAAAAATATTTTTTGTGAATTAATATCAACTCACCGAAGTTATTTAAAAGAATACCATAAATAAAGGTAAACCTATTGTTTTTAAAAAACTAACCTCTAACTCCTTAATGTTAAGAATCCTTCCATCATCAGCTCGGCTCATGACTACCAGACGCAAATACCCGAGTAGCTTCAAAAAAAACATGAAACAAGTTGGACGTGCCTATAAATTTAAGGGTTTCCCTCGATTTTCCTAGGATTCCATCATCAGATCCTGTCTTTGGTGACAATGGGTCCACCTCAGGAGTATACTCTATCGAATAGAAAAATAATTTTTAAAATCGATCCACAATTGGCGGAGTAATCTCGTAACATACACACAAAAAAAATCCAATTAAAAAATCATACGCAACGAATTGAGAACCTAACTTATTTGAAGTCGGTTAACAAATGTAGTATTTAATTTAATGGCTTCGAATTTCCCAATGTTGACTTTCACGTTATTTTATCTGTATGTGCAGTCGAATATCTACATCAATCGAAAATTCATAAAAGGTTTAAATTTTAACAATTTAAATAAATTAAGGAGCTATGAGTTCAACAACATTGTAAAGCAATACAGTTAACTTACGTTATGTAACCAGATTGTTGTATGACGTTGCCTTGGCTGATAAATGCGTCTATCAAAGCCGAGCCCCCGCCATTAAAATGGACATTGAGATAAAATTACTTTTTATTTGGAATATTACCGAGGGCGAGGACAAACTTTGATCTTCGGACACTCGAGATAAATATTTAGAAAAGTCTGGAGACTTTATATTGTTTACGACGGAGCTCGAAAAACATTTACCTCAAAACTATTTTTGTTATTAATTTTATCATCATAATTATTATCAATACAGCGTCTGGAATTTTCACAGAAGTTGAAATCAAGGTTATTGCTTGTATTGCCCAGCCGTATACTCGTATAAAAGATACCTACTCGTATTTCATATTTAAAAAACATGATGCACTTTCAAGTACTACTAATAAATGTTTACATATTGTTCGTAATTGTTCGTAATAAGCAACAGAAACTTAGAAAAGTTGGCCTGAAGAATTGGGAAACGCATAAAAAAATATGGATCTACTGCGGAAAATAGCTGTGCGTTGTATAACTCTTACTTGGCAAATTTATACATAGCTAAATGGTAACATAAATTGTGTTGCAAAGGCGAGCTTATCCCCGTACGGGATTTCTCCCAGTTAATCTTAGTCAAATTACACAGAAATTGTTTAAAGCTGCATTAAATACGTATACTTGCAGAGAGATTAAGGGTATGTTACTCTATAGGGAAATCTCAATAATATAATAATAAAAAAAACAAAATATAATAGTAATCAGTTTGTTTTAAACTATAGTAAAGCACAATAACTAATAATAAATAACTATATTGATTGCTTCTTATGGGAACATGGTTACAGCCTGGTAAAATTTGTTCTATCGCCAGGCTCCATCAATCGAACGAGGGAATCCTGTATCTCAATAGATGCACGACACAGTGACAGTTACAAACTAGTGAGGAGCGTACCTATACACAAGATGTTTCATAGTTTCATAATAACCAATAAATAATCAATGCGTTATCTAAAACTAATTATTAAATTGTGTTTACCCGTATTGTCATTCAACCCAAAATTTTCATGTCAAAATCAAAAGTACTTTATTTCATAGGCCCTTGCGGGCACTTAAAATCGTCAATTTTACACATTTTACAAAATTATTAAAACATAAAAAATATTTGACTAAAATCAAGCTAACCCGTGCGCTAGTGGCAAGTACATCCGCGGAGTTGATGCCGCGCATGTAATCGCCAATAGCGACCCGATTCCGAATGTAGGGGCTAATATGAGAAGAATCGGGCAAGAAACTCATGTGCCAAAACTCTTTTAAAATCGCCAAATGTCTTACAAATTGTGAATATTACAAAACTATTCAGAGAACGAGCAATTCATTTCTTTTACCGCCACGCTGCCTTATCATTCAAAAAATCTTTAACACTGTAATAAGGCTTTTTGCTTAACTGAGCTTTAATTAAAATTTTAAATTTATTTACTGACAAGTCATGCATGTTACATGGCAGCGTGTTGTACATTCGTATACAGTGACCTGCAAAAGAGTTGCTTATTTTATGGAGCCTATATGTGGGCATTGCTAGCTTGTCTTTATTTCTTAAATTTAAATTATGATAGTCACTATTTTTACTGAATTTGATATCTTTATTCTTGTGTGCATACAGTAAGTTTTCATAAATATATTGTGAATGTACAGTCATAATATCAATTTCTTTGAATTTTTCTCTTAAAGACTCTCGGGAGCCCATCCCATAGATCGCCCGAACAGCCCTCTTCTGCAGTACAAAAATGCAGCCAATATCGGCGGCATTTCCCCACAGTAGTATCCCGTATGACATAATACTGTGGAAGTAGCTAAAATAGACTAACCGTGCAGTTTTCACATCTGTTATTTGACGAATCATTTTTACGGCGTATGCTGCAGAACTTAGTCTGTTCGATAGGCATTCAATATGAGGACCCCATTGTAACTTAGAATCTAAAGTTATACCCAGAAATACAGTTTGATTGGCCAGCTCTATTTCCTCATCCCTAACCTTGACTTTGGCTTTAACTAATCGAACATTTGGCATAGTGAATCTAATGCATTTTGTTTTACTTTCATTTAACAACAAATTATTGGCGCCGAACCTATCATGTATATCATAGACATGATGATGATACTATGATATACATGAAAATTTTGGGTTGAATGACATTACGTGTAAACACATTTTAATAATTAGTTTTAGATAACGCATTGATTATTTATTGGTTATTATGAAACACCGTGTATATCTAATAAGGTCGAAATTTTTATTTATATTCTAATGGAGACTTTAGACTACACAAGAAACAAAAAATGTCAAGCAGAAGCTCTATCCAGTAATTCCGAAACGAGATACATATCTGATTTTTGGGAATTTGTCTAATAGAGTAGACACCTATAGTTTTTATAGAGAAATAATAATTATTTAAAGGTGTCAATATACTCGAAACATTTTAATTTTGTGACTTATAATGTTATTACGATGCGAATTTGTACTGGTCTACAAACTCTACATTGGGGCCTACAATGCGGGTGATCCCGATAAGCATGTTGTTCTACTACATAGGTGAAAATAAGTAAAGCAGGACATGTAGGTTATTAAAAACATTGGACACCAATTTTTCTTTTTTACGCAATTAAGTACATACTTTTTCATTGATTTGAAACGTTTTATAAGATTAGCGATAAGTAGTGAGGGTTCGCTACGTGACAATTAAATAGAATATGTAGGAACATTTTCTATTTAATTGTGACGTAGCGAACCCTCACTACTTATCGCTATATCTCAGTAGTTTTATTTTATTTCGACATAGCAAGTAATACGTGTCCTATATTTTATTATTATCTGAATAGATTTCCATTTTTCATACTCCGTCCGTACCCTTGTTGCTTAGGTAGGTACAAGTATGCGGTATACCTACCACGCCGCCCGCGCTGTGTGTACTGTGTACCTAAGCTGGCAGAGTCCACCTGCTGGCAAACTTCGGCTTGACCGAAACACCACACCATCTTATTAAGAGGAAACACTAAGGGCGAGAGAATTAAAAAATATAAGTGTATGTAAAATGTCACGCTGTGCCTGAACATCCAAGCTGAGTACAATAGACAGAAATATTATGCAGCTTGGACCGAAGATACCTATGAAAAGTACACGAAATAGACGTTTCGTAGTCCTCTGTTTTCTCCTCTAGAACAAGACGTGTACGGGTCCTCTAGATAAGTTGAGAAAAAAATTAATGAAAGGCTTTGGCTATGATCCTATGCTTTGCTGTTTTTTATATAATCTCGTCAAAGTTTACTGGATGTTTGAATACAGTTGAAAATCTGGCCGCTTTTTTAGGTTTTTAACCAACTTTAAAAAAAGGAGGAGGTTCTCAATTCGATTCGTATGTTTTTTGTTTTGTTTGTTGTGGACCGA
Organism: Schoenobius gigantellus; assembly: GCA_963935595.1. Lineage (NCBI taxonomy): Eukaryota > Metazoa > Arthropoda > Insecta > Lepidoptera > Crambidae > Schoenobius > Schoenobius gigantellus. Next base: position 19,923,916 of record OZ012553.1, on the reverse strand, counting down.
TTTTTCTATAACTATAACTTTTTGTATTCGATAGAGTACATAAGTAGGTACTCTATGGAATACAAAAAGAATATTGAAAGTCGGTCCTTGGGACCTTGGTCACCAAAGTCAGGATCTGATGATAGGATCCCATGAAAATCAAGGGGGAAACCCTTAAATTCATAGGTACGTCCAACGTGTTTCATGTATTTTTAACCGACTTCAAAAAAGGAGAAGTTTCTCAATTCGATGCGTATGTTTTTTTCAATTTTTTTTTCAAAATTCGATTTTCAAAATTCTTTTTGTATTCGATAGAGTATTCTCTTCGGGTGGTCCCAAGGTCCCCAAAGTCAGGATCTGATGATGGGATCCCATGAAAATCGAGGGAAATGCTAATTTAATAAAAAAAACCGTCTTCAAAAAACTGAAAAGTTAAAAATAATATAAGAATAGGTATAGACATCATCACACGTCTATATTGAAGTCGTTGCCAAATATTTAGACTATCTAGGAGATCATCGTTTGGCACCGACTTCAATATAGGAGTGTGATCTGTGATGTTGTCTGTACCTATTCTTATACTTATTTTTAACTTTTCAGTGTTTTTGAAGTCGGTTTTTAGTTTTTGTTAAATATTTTTGAAGGTTAAAATCTCTTTTCATTGTTAATTTTATAAAAAAAGGAAAACGTAGAAACATGCTTATAGTGGACATTGTTTTTTTTTGAAAAAATAGAGCAGCTATTGCCATTATCCAGGAAGGAAAGGGCACTACGTTTGTATGAAGAAACGGCCCTTATAGGATTTCCTCTTAAGGTTTTGGTCAGATGATGTGAAAATCCTTCCCCAAATGGGGTAGAAAAGATGCCATATGGAATATCATTTTTTTAATGTTTTTGAAAGATATTTGACTGACGATTTTGTAGTATTAAGGAAATTATACATGTATCGTTCTTTTTTGCAGTTCGATCTGATGCTGTCGGAAGACGGAAGCGGCCGCGGCGCGGCCCTGGTCGCGGCGGTTGCCTGCCGCCAGCAGCTTCAAGTAGCGTAGATAGCACCCGTTGTTACCTTTAAAAGGCAAGCCAGTCCAACGTGTAACTCTCCGCTTACTCGTTCTATTACATCGTGAAATACACAGAGAGCATATACTTAGATTTATCGTAGAAAATGTTAGCTATTTATCAGTGAAAAAAATACACAATTATTTGTTTCATATAGTGATTTCAAAATCATAATCTAGTAAACTTAATCAAAGTTATTTTTTTTATAAAGCCGTACTTCTTTTTTGTGTGATACCTACTGGTAAGAAATGTATGCCGTAATGGTTTTATGTTAATAAATAAATAAGTAAGTACCTATTTATACACGTCTAGGTACTACTCGGAAAGCAATAAATGTCACTTCGAAATTAACTGACGAGTATTGCATTTGCTCTCTGTACGTAGTTAAATACATTTTGTAATGTTACGATATCGGCTGAAAGACAACCCTAAGATAGGCACAAATCGGCTATGCCGGGCCCGGGATCTAATTATGTGAGTACTTATAAATCTAGTCAAAAACCTAAAAAAATTGAGAAAAAAAATAGGATACTTAATTAGATACTTTTCTGATGTTTCACAAAACATATCAAAGCATATTCCATTCGTTACAGTACTTAAAAGTATGTGGGAATATGTCATGATATCCCGTTTATTTAAAACTATCAAAAATGGTTACTATGCTTATAAAAAGCGGTAACGTGTATGTGCCTATCTTAGCCTACATAAAATGGGTTTGTGAATCAAGTCTTACGATAAAATAAATGAATTTACTTATTATTTAATTTTAAGCAATAAGTAGTTTCTATTTTAACAGAGGAATAAATTGAATTGTTATGCCTCTTTAAGTTATATTTAAGTTGCTACTCAGAATTATCTGAGAATACAAATGTTGTGTTTATGACACACGAAATATAATGACTCAATTTTTGAGATTTGAATATAATTATTACCTACCAAATAATACTACATTGTAACACTGTAAGTATCAATGGACATTGCAATTGCTTTTTTTAAAGTATGTAACGGCTTGTGAATAATATGCGAGTTACAAGTGCTATTTGTAACGTGTATGTGTGTAAAAGACATCGCAACAATAAGGTATGATAGAGATCATTATTTGAATCATTCCATATTTCGTTCACGTAGATGATACCACGCTTGTGCAAAACTGTTATCTATTCCTATATTTTAGGTGTTAAATGAAGTTTAAAAAAACCTTTTACAGATGTTTTTACTCAAACACAATCCATTCTAATGTTTTGATAGCATTTTGATGTTTCCTTTGGACAATATATACTTACAATATTAAAGATACTTAAATTTTAGGTGTTTGTAATTTTTACTGTGATAGACTAGGACTATTATGTAAAACTATGTTTTCGTTGCTATTTCAAGTACTATTCCTTTGTCTGATATTATTATGATATATGAAGGCCGAAGTATTACCTGGCCTCACCATGATCACTTAGCACAAAGTTAAAAGAATGTGAAAACCGGCCATGTGTGAGTTGAACTCGCGCACTGAGGATTCCATATACAAACTTATTTAAGTAGGTATATAAGTTCCTAACTATGCACATATATGGTTTTCAGAATTTTTCCTTAACGCGTGCAATAAGACCTTTTTTCTTGCCAATTTTTTTACGATTGAAAGAGACCGTAGAACCGAGTATTTCATATAAATTTCAGTTTGATATCTCTTCGCGTCCCCAAAAAAGGGTCTTAACAGATAGACAGACAACGAAGTGATCCTATAAAGGTTCTGTTTTTCCTGAGGTACGGAACCGACAGACACCGCCATTAGCTGTGTGTGTGTAGCACTATCTTGCTCTCACTGAAGTTTTAATACTGCTATGCTATAAGCGATCATGGCAAAGGACAGCTTATACACGGTTACTTTTTTATCACCCCGGATAATTTAAGGGACGCTTCAGGACACGGTAATAGAATGATTTAAACATTAATAATAAAATTAAGGCGCTACATTGAAATGAATCAAACAATGGGAGGCGTGGTCTATACGTAAACGCGGGTCGCCCCCCGTGCTCAAGCAGCTAGTCTTTAATATAATATTATGTCAAAGTCGTGAATGCGCTGCGCCCGTAGCAATCAGGTCGCTTAGAAATTATCGACGTAAGCTACAAAATACAAATTATTTTATTCAGATATAAAGAAAGACATATTTGAGTTTCAGATATGTAAGTTCTCTCGGTGACTTATATGACATTACAATAAAAATAACCAATATTTTCGATATAGCCTTAACTCACCTAAGTATTTAGTTTTAAATTAATTTTTCGAAAATATCCAAATAACACTGCACTAAAATGGACACTGAGTGAATTTGTAGGCAAAACATTGAATGAACGCAAACTGGCAACATCATTCAATATTTTGCGTATAAATTCACTTTGTCCATATTAGTGCAGTGTTTTTTGCACAATAACACCACTCTTTCTGTGTTATGTGGTTTTTTGGATATTTCAGAAAATTAATTTAAAATTAAATAGGTTAGTTACTATTATTGTTAATGTTTAAAACATTCTATTACCGTGTCCTGAAGCGTCCCTTAATTTTATTATCCGGGGTGATAAAAAAGTAGGTAACCGTGTATAAGACGTAGGTACTTCAAAAGTGCTGATACCTTGAATATGTAAGGGACGATGAATCGTGGCCCAGTTAAAAGAAGGAAAGTACCTGTACTTAATCGTCTGCTAACGAACTCGTCTTATTACATCACACCCTAAGGTCCAATTTCACCAATATTTAAACAGGTGGTTAGTTAACTAACAAACAAGTTTTTGACATTTCAATCATACAATAAGTGTCAAAAACGGTTGTTTGTTATCTGTAACCGCCTGTTAAATGTTGGTGAAATTAGACCTAATTATAATAGTTCCTAGATTATAAATAGGTGCATTTTATTTAAAGTAGTTATAATTTATCAAGTAAATGTTGTGGTTTATTTGAACCTAAAATGTATTAAGTATAGTTATTAGCTTAAATCTTGTGTTTATACAATATTTATTTTTATGATGTACCACGTCTGTTAATGTAATAAACAAACGACTTTTATGAATCTGATTTAATATATAGGTACAGTAAATTAAATAAATATTTTATTCAACAAAATAACAATGTTTTTCGTGTTCAATGACTCCTTAAATCTTATCGTGTCGCAGAAGAAATATTTGGATGAATTTCCTTTGCTGCGTAGGTACTAAGGAAATTATTCTTGCGGTATGTTTATTAAAAAAATAGTATACTTACACAGACATTCTCCGACGGTTTCGACCGGTTCTCTCCAAAAATGTTTACAAAAAAATAAAACCGACTTCGAAAACACCAAAAAGTCATAAGGAAACATACATTACAGTTTTATAATGAAGTCGATGCCAAATTTTAAGACGGGACAGTTGGGGTACAATGAAATGAAAAAAACATTTTTTTTAAACTATGCTTTATATTTTATAGTGTTTGTTTAGAACGATCTACAACGGTTCGTAATCTACCTATTAATAACAAAAATAAGATCAATCATCAACCTTAACCTAAAAAAAATGCGTTTTTGCTTAACGCCTCCTATTGATGAGTCCCAGGTCTGGGGTACAATGAAACGGTGTCTGGGGTACATTGGACTTTGGAGCAAGGCGATTCACACACTGTCACGCACCACGGAGCGTAGCGCGTGAATGCGTGTTCTTACGTTGCTTGTAAGTAAGTATCTCCGTTTGTATAGAAAACACGCACAGTCCAACACACGGAAAACGCATCCACGCGCGTTCATGCAGATCACGCGCCTACAAGCAGTGAAAGACGCACCCGAGCGCGTATAGGTGCGCGCGAGACGCAAGGTATGGCACATGGAGTCTCGCAGTCGCGTGCCGTGCGTGATTTTGGAAGGGCTTGACGTTGATTTTGGAAACGCAACTACGCGCGTGAATGCGTAAAAAACCCGCATGATGATGCGGATCTGCACTCCCGCAAGTACGCGCGTAGCTGCGTCGACACGCATGATGCAGCGTGGTGCGTGGCAGTGTGTTAATCGCCTAAATGATAAAAATTGGAAAATTCTGTATTCCCTCCTACGTCTCTATCTCCTGCTGCTTTTGTTTTTTGAACATATCGATGCAATTTTACTGGACTTGACATTTTTAGGTCAGCAGCAGTTCGCAAACTCATACCACATGCTACAAGTTCAACAGCTGCTCTCACATTGTTTTACTATGCAAGCTCCTTTTTTTATTACGACTGAGTTGGCAAACAAGCAAACTGCCCACCTGGTGGTAAGTGGTAACAGTCACCTATAATACATGTGGCTCCTGTGAGATTCGCAAAACTGCAACCCCCACAAGAACCAGTGTACGTTGCTAAGTTGTGACATCAGATGTAGTCATGGTACCCAGTAATTTTAATGCCATATCTTACCCTTCAAACCGGAATACATCAATGCAAGCACTGCTGCTTTGCGGCAGAAATAGGTAAAACTATAACAAAAATCCAATAATCTATCCCGGGCATATAATAACAGGACACAATGAACACTGTCTCAAAGTACACGTTCCATCGTGCCCCATAAGATAAGGTATGTATCTGAATCTTTTAAAAATATCTTTAAAATTTGGGTTATGTTTTCCACTCCACATGTAACTGCATTTAATGCGTAAATTGATTAAGATTTATGCAAGAAAATAGCAACGTTTTACCTACCAATAAAACGTTTATTAAACATACTTACCTTATTCGAAGCCTAAATATGAGAGTAGCGTTTGACTTTTATGTGTACCAGTCGTGCACTTCCGGTTCGCCTGTCGCCTTTCCGTCGATCCACCACGTGTTTCGCGCCATTTTTCCGTCTATACTAGCGCCACCCGAGCAGTTAAGTTACAGTGACTTAAAGTTTTGTTCATTGTTCTCTAATTTTAATCAGAACTGAAAAGCTGTTTTTAATTGGAAAATGTCTCACATTTTCTAGTTTAAAACTAATTAAATATATAGTTTAAAAATATTTAAAAGTTCTGAGTTAAATTGGTATGGTAACTCAGAACATTCACTCATTGGTATTGGTATAAGGTAAGTATGTTTAATAAACGTTTTATTGGTAGGTAAAACGTTGCTATTAAACGTTACTGTACCGTTATTCGAAGCCTAAATATGAGAGACGTGTTATCGCGTGGTGGCGCTGATGTTCGCCAATGTGATGATTAGATAAGTAAGAAGAAAACACGAATCATACATTTTTTATTCATTTGTAAGATATGATCGTATAGCTCCTGATCAAAATATAATTCCTGGGTAATTAAATAATATTAATGATTGCTAGATGCTTTATAATCTTAAATATCTTTAGTACAGGACCAATACTATAGTGCTATATAATAATCAAAGTAATATGCATTAATCATTGACAGGGACAAAATTGGCTGTTATTGACAAGGAACTCTTCGTCGTTGGTATGATCTCACGCCTGTAGTACTTTGTGAACGTATTTTCAGATTTCCAGTTGCCTCTTGCAAGAATTTCATCCATCTGAAAATTGTCCATCCAGTTTTTAGATGCTACAGCGGATCGTATACTTCCTGCTGAAGCGTTGATCCCCGCCTCTTGAAGTAGTTTCTTTATCCAACCTGCTATTATAGTCCGAGAGGCTGGCTTAGGTTCTTTCTAAGCTATCAGATTTTGCAATCTCTCGTCTTTGTTTTGATAAGGCGATCAAACGTCTTACCCAAAACACTGGGCAAATTGACGGTTGTTCATTGTTACAAAGGAGTTTCCACGCCGATTGCTTTTGTTTGGTAGAATCAGTTTTAGATCCAAAAACTGGTTGTAATATTATGGTATTATCCTCATCACTGTAGTGTTCGTCAGACACTTTTAGTAGTGTCAAATCGTGCACCCGCCTCCCGGAACATAGAAGGAGTATTGCCACTGTTCGTTTAGATGCCTCGTATAAATTTGCAGTTTCAAAGCTTTTATTAATCAGATAACTCACAAGTGTATCAGTATTCCAGATTGGTATCTTCTTGCTTTTGTTATTTGCTAAAGCAATCGACTTTAATATCTGTCTAACTAAGATATGGAAACTTAATTTTTCTAGTCGATTTGGGTTCATCAATGTACAAACTACAGACTTATGTACTAATATTGTACTAAGCGAAAGCTTTTCTATTTGGTGTAGATCTGCTAGGAATCTTGCTACATCAGAGCCCTTTGGATTGTACGTATTTACTCCTTTATCTGTAGCCCATTTACACCATCGATTCCAAGCAGGTCGATAGGTTTTTATAGTTGATGAACGCCAGCTGGAATTCAACAGACATCTCTGTTCTTCTGTCCAATCAGTCAGATGTTGGTCCCACCCCCACATTTCCATATTTCTAGTCTCATTTCGGACACTTTCGGTGGTGGCAGGCCTGTCAAGGTGTCTATTAGAACCTTCTCCAAGTTCTTGATAGTGAATGGGGCGTCTAGGGCTCGACTTTTGAGATCCGGTCTCCAATATGCGTTTTCCCAGCGAGGTACCACTATCAAGTAAATCTCCGATGCTTTGTTCAAGTGGGCTAGCGTCCGAGGTATAAGATGCGGAGGTGAGAACATCCATGCCAGTGAGAAATTCCAATGAAGACTCAGTGCATCGTAATGACTCGCATTCTTATCTGTTCTGTCGAGAGTGCAATAATTTGCTACTACATGGGCCTGTTTTGACGCAAACAGATCTATCACAGGAATTCCCCACATTCTGAACACAGTTTCTGTCAGTTTCGGCAGGAGATGCCATTCTGATGGTATTTTCCCTCGAGACAAGTGATCTGCTTCGGTGTTGAACTTGCCTGGTACGTGGTAAATCGACATTTGGATCTTGTAATTGTCTAGTATTTTCAAAACTTTTGCAGTTAGATTCGTTAACGACTTTGATTTTGTACCGCCCTCGTTGCGTAAGTAAGACACCACAGTCTTGCTGTCGCATTGTATTAGCATTGAGCTGGATTCCAGAAACTTGTCCTGACCTTGAACGACTTTTAATATTGCAAGCATCTCTTTCTGGTTGCAATGAAGGTCTTCCTCTAATTGTGACCAACTTCCCTGAAATGTCAATTCGTTTAGTTTTGCTCCCCATCCCAGATCGCTGGCATCGGTTGTCAAATAATAAGTCGGTGGTGGGCAGTGGATCTGAGAAGCTTCTTTGCAATTGCTTTGCCACCATTCTAGTTCCGCGAGACATTTGACTGGTAGTGGTAGAGGTTTTGATGTTTCCATTTTTTGTAATGTGTTGTTTTGTGTCTGTAAAGCTCGATAATGAAGTCTTCCCCTGGGTATTACGAAACTTGCAAAATTCATGAGGCCTATCAGTTTCTGTAGGTCCTTAAGCGTGGCTCTGCCTTTTTTGCGCATCATTATACTTTGGCTCGTCAATTTGTACACTAATCTTTCGGGCAGAAACATTTGATTCTGCCAAGGGTCCCAGATAATGCCGAGAAATTCCTATTTTTTCTGGGGTACCAGGACTGATTTCTCTGTGTTTATTTCCCAACCTAAGTACTTTAGTGCGGATAGTGTTATCGAAATATGGTTCTGTAATCTGGTTGGACTTTGATTCACTAAAAAGAAATCGTCTAGGTACACTAATATTCGAATACCTTGACTTCTGAGCCATTGGGCTACCCAATTCGTCAAAGACGCGAAGGCTTTTGGTGCCGCATTGAGACCAAATGGAAGGCAAGTCATTTCCAGTAGTGTTCCGGAATATATTAGTCGTAGGAACCGTCTGTGGCTTTTGGCAATTGGTAGATGAAATAGGCTTGGTGGAGATCGATTTTGGCCATCCAATCGTTGGGCTGGATAAAGTCCGGTACACGATGGACATTTATAAGCCTGAACTTTGTGGTACCCACGAATTTGTTCAATTTTTTTAAATTGAACACTGGTCTGAAGGTGCCGTTGCCTTTTGGCCGAAGAAAAATCGTTGAGGTGAAACTGGAAGAGTCCTTGACTATTTTTAACACCCCCTGCAGGCGTAGCACGGGCTGCCAAGACTGGACTCGAGTCACACATTATCTCACAATTTCAGTGACATAACTTCTATGTCTTAAAGAGTAGCACGACGGCGCGTATTAAGTGGGACTGGCGTGATAAAAATTTATTGACGCTCGTCAAGGGACACGTGTGACTGAGTTTTATCACAAATTTTTTGCTCTCCGACTGCTGCTACACCTTCTAAAGAATTAAAGCCCTTGCTACAACTACAGCAGTTGGCGCACAGGCACGCCAAAAATTTGTGATAAATCTCAGACGCACGTGTTCCTTGACGAACGTCAAGAAAATTTATCACGTCAGTCACACTAAATACGCGCCACCGTGCTACTCTTTAAGACATGGAGATTATGTCACTGAAATGTGAGATAATGCGTGACTCGAGTCCAGTCTTGGCAGCCCGTGCTACGCCTGCTGAGATAACATTTTGTCTATTTCCTTGCGTGTTTCCGCTGACTCTCCGCAGTCAGTGGACTGCGGAGAGTGGTTTGGACTGAATAATTTGGAAAGCGCAGTATTGGTTTTGTATTGAAAGGAATTCGGTAGCCTGTAATCATTTTGAGACTGTAGGACGGTGTCCCAATGTGTTCCCAACGCTGGCAGTATAGACTTAGTTGCCCGGCTTGAAAAACTCTCCTTTTGTCAATACTTTCTTTTAAAATGGTCTCTCTTATCCCGGTGGGATGGAGAAGAGCGTGATTTGATGCGTCTGTACTGTTGCTCATCAAAGGCTTGACGAGTTTTGACGATTTTGTTTTGAAAGGCATTACTGTTTCCTTTTTTGACTTGTGATTTTTCTTTATTACGTACCTGTGGAAATAATTTCCCTGTCCGTCTTGTCGTAATACTTTGTGTAGAAACACTCGGATCGACCTGCGGTGCAGGATTGCGATCTTTTGATTTGGTCCAGAAAACTTTATGCACTCCACCTGCTTTTTCCAAACTAGAACTGAAATTGTCTGCTTGGAATAATGTTGAGCATGATGGAGGTATTTTACGTAAAATATTTTTATAAACTAGATCTTTAACCGCCGCCAGGACACTTTCTCTTCTGTGTTGTATAAGTTCTGCTCTATGACCACACACGAGTTGAAAAACATTAGTGGAAGATGTACTAAAACTTCCAGCTGAAAAAATCTCTCTAAGCTTACCATGAATGTCATTGTAATGAAGGTTGTCATTTGATTGTACCCATGACAAGAAAAATTTTATATCACTCTCTAGCCCTTCTCGCTGTTGAATAAGAGCAAAAGTAATACTAGCGAAAGCTTTTTCCATATTGAGTGTATATTTTGAACCTTCCTGGCGTCGTATTTCTTCATTGAGCTCTAAGTTTGTGAAGCCCGGTGAGCGTAGGCAAAGTTTTTGAACATCTGCATAACGAATATTCATCCAATCTGGATGGTTAAATTTTTGTAACATTTCTAATTCCCCTAACTGTTCTTTTGATGCAGGTGGTACAGCAGGTTCCTTAATTTTTGTAGTTAAAGTTAGATTAAACTGTGGTTCGCTAACCGAGCTCTCATTAACATTATTAGATGTTAGCCGACTATCTGATTCGTATAGTTCACCACTAACATTAGGATCTACATAAAAGTTCTCTACAACGGGGTCCGTGCGTGATGTAGAAGCTACCTGTTGTTGCAATTGATTAATAGCATTAAGTAAAAAGTCCAACTTATGGTCACGACGATGTTTCGGTTTGCGTTTTGACCTTTTGGTCTTATATTTGCCACCACATGATTGAGAACTTGAGGATGAAACAGAGGAAGAGCTGGAGCTAGTGGAGCTTAAACGCTTCCTTTTCTTTGGTTTGCTCACTCCCGCCGGTTGTTCTGTTATGTTTCCACATTGTGTAAGAGGGTTCTCTTCATTCATTTTTGAAATATACTTCTAACGATAGATCGTATCGTTAGAATAATAACCTTAATAATACGAAATAATTTCAATGCAAGCACAAAATCTATATAAAACAGGGTTCTATTTAAACCTTTATTAATAACCAACAAGAAGTCGGAGTGACAAAATGAGCTTGTAAAAATAACAAAATGGTCTATTGAAAAAATTAAGTTTTCCTTGCAAGCTTTAGACCGTAAAAGAATAAGAAAATACACGTACATACCCTGTACCACTCACGAGTGTATAGCGAACGGTAACACCGTTAATTTTCAATTCACTTAATTTTCAATAACAATATCACTCGTTTACCACAATTTCCGAATATGCACACGACTAGAAAGGAGGCAGTCCTGGGCACGTGCTGTGCTACTGTATGACCACCTCGGGTGGGAATCAAAACGCCAATGAACAAAACTTTAAGTCACTGTAACTTAACTGCTCGGGTGGCGCTAGTATAGACGGAAAAATGGCGCGAAACACGTGGCGGATTGACGGAAAGGCGACAGGCGAACCGGAAGTGCACGACTGGTACACATAAAAGTCAAACGCTACTCTCATATTTAGGCTTCGAATAACGGTACAGTAACGTTTAATATAACATTAAATTAACACCTATTATTTATACATGTCTTGAGAAATCGAAAACGATTCGTATCGAAATTACAGCTTTTGACCCCTTAAAACAATTTTTTTCACATGGAAACTTTGTTCTTTTTTATGTCACCAAAGGCGGTGAACGAGCGGACGAACCACCTGATGGTAAGTGGTCATCGTCGCCCATGGACATCTGCGACATCAAGGGTGCCGCTTATGCGTCACCTGCCTTGAGTTTAAGGACCCCATTTACCTTCAGCTTAAAAAATGCTATGTTGTAGCGCGTTGGAAACACCTCCGGAGGGAGCTCATTCCACATTTTGCAAGTTCGCGGGAGAAACGAACGAGACGCCCGCAAGGTATGCTGATACCAGGCGTCCAATATGTGGGGGTGGTTGGGGTGAGTTCTACTTCCCTGGCGCGCGGAGCGGTGGCGAAATAGCGATAGAGGAATTAATTTGAAAGTTCTTCAGAACACTCCCCATTATACAGACGGTAGAACACGCACAGAGACCCAACATCTCTCCGGTGGCTAAGAAGCTCTAATCCATCTGTGAGTGCCCGATCGTCGACGATACGAACAGCCCTGCGTTGGATGGAGTCAAGAAGAAGAAGTTGGTATTTTGGAGCACCGGACCATAAGTGCGAGCAATACTTCACGTGGGGTCGTACCTGGGCTTTATATAATAAAAGTCGGTGACCCGCCGTGAAGTACCGTTTCGCCTTATTAAGTACTCCTCATTTTTTGGATGCCAGCTTTGCTTTATTCTCCAAATGACCCCGAAATTGGACCTCGTTCGTAATGTCGACGCCGAGGATCCCGATACTCTTAGATACGGTAAGGGGACTGTTCTGGAACTTAGGCGTCAGAGCAAAAGGCAGAGAATGCACAGACGAACGTTTTGGTGGGGTTAAATTGGACAAGATTCCGTCGACCTCATCCCGAAATTTGCTCCAAGGACGTGTCAATGTCTAGTACAAGTTGTTCTCTGCTCGCATTAGCACGGCCTGTGTATCGCGCATCGCCAGTGCTGTCATCCGCATAGCAATGAATATTGCTTATTAGCAACATATCATTGATATGCAGATTAAACAGTGTCGGCGATAACAAAGATCCTTGAGGAACGCCAGCATTTATGGGCATGGAATCCGAGCACATTCCGTCGACGACTTTGATGCTACGCCCAGATAGAAAGCTAGCAATCCATGCGCACAGACCTTTCGGGAGCCCGTAAGATGGTAACTTCGATAAAAGTGCCTTATGCCAGACCCGATCAAAAGCTTATGCGATGTCCAAGCTAACAGCTAATGCCTCTCCCTTACTCTCGATAGCAGCTGCCCAATGGTGAGTAAGATAGACAAGCCGGTCACCAGCACCGCGAGCTTGGCGAAAGCCGTATTGGCGGTCGCTAATAAGCTGGTGGTCCTCAAGTAATCTAAGAGCTGGTTATTTACCACACACTCCATTACCATCGAGAGCAGGGAGGTAATCGCAAGAGGTCGATAGTTTGAAGGATCTATACGATCACCCTTCTTGGGGACCGGATGGACAAAGGAGATCTTCCATGAAAACGGGATTTTGCCCGAGTTATAGGACAAAGAGAAAAGTCGCGTGAGAGTTGGAGCCAATTTGGGAGCGAATGTTTTGAGCACAATAATGGCAAAAAAAAAATTTTTTCTTTAGTAGAAGCTCATTCATATAATAAACAGAAAGAAAAAATCGGTTTTCGAATAACTATAAAAACAACCCAGATATAAGGTATTAAAGATTTTTCTCCATCTCTTTCTAGCAAAACGGCAATTTACAAGGAGTTTAGACCGTACTCAACAATGACGTGACGGTTGATGTCGGATCTCTCTGTCTAATCGCCTTCAAATTAACAACTTAAAATGCTTGTATCTAATGTATTTCTAAGCCGATTTTAATTCAAATTTCACAGGACTGCATCTTTTTCCACTGTATTTTAATATTTAATGACGATACGTAAAAATTAGAAATACCATCAGGCCCACTGGACTTCCTAATGTCAGGGAGAAAAGGACTCGCCGAACCGCACTTTGTGTGAAGCGGATTTCAGGCATAGAGTGCTCGCTCACATCGTGGGATGGTCGGTGGTGTAGTATAATGTACCTCCGTCATCAAGAGTTGAGTTTGATGAAAATAGGGAGCATAAAAGATTTGCTTTCTCTCTGGCGGAATGAGCCAGTTTGTTGTCGAAGACTGGCCATTTTTGTAAAAAAAATTTTTTAAAGTGAAACTTTTTTTTACTTCTCCACAAAATTTTACGTCCATCTATCGCATGTCGCATTACAAAAAAACATGAGGTCTTTAATTTCACAGCTTCGTATATGACAATATTGGTCCTGTGTGTTAAGAGCTTCGACTTTAAATCCGAGTGGCAGTGGATCAGTCCCAGTGTAGAGCATCACTTTTTTTTAATTATTTTGTTTATTGCTTTTTTGTTGTTTATTTTAATAATTTATTTTTTATGGTTTTTTTTACTTATTTTTTTTTATTTAAGTATAATTTTCTTTTCAGAAGAAAAAGATTTAAGGATTAAAAACGCGATTTTAATACCCTTAATCGAACAAATTTTTTATTACTTTTTGTTAATTTGTATTTTACTTAGGTATAATTTCCTTTTTTTTTATTTTCATATACTTATTGAATATTAATAAAGGACAATGCAGATTTGTGACCGGAAATGTACAAGAATAAAATTATTACTGTTTTAATTTAAAATTAAAATATATAATGTTACAGTCAAAACTCATAATCGGTCAAAACCACTTCTGACTGCCAAAAACAGGCAAAAGTTGTTTTGACCGATGCCCTGAGTTAAAAACAATTTTGACTGATTTTCGCAGTCGAAAGTGGTTTTAACTAAAGACGTTGGGCAAAACTAATTTTAACTGCAAAATATTGGGTAATAGTGTTTGTGACCAAATTGTATCGGTCAAAAGTGGTTCTGACTGAGAATGTTAGTCAAAACTGCAGGCGTGGTGTAGTGGTGTTGCAGTCGTCCATAGACTACGGTAACTGCTTACCATCAGGCGGGCCGTAAGTTTGTTTGCCGGCTTCGTAGTATAAAAAAAACTGCTTTGACTGCTCACTTCGGTAAGCTGGTATTAATTTAGTGTTCCTCAACTCATTAAAGACTTCATTCACTAAAGAGATAAAAATAAAAATTATATACTACATAGACATTATTGAATTATTGAAAACACATAGAAATTATTGAATTGCTGATTATGAAATTGAAAATAGGTATTTTTAAAAATTATGTTTTGACTGCTGACGGGCACGGATTTATCATCAACAGCTCATATATACGTCTTCACCGTAGAGCTCGAGCCTACCCTAAATTAGGGCAATTAGGCCTTAGTCAAACCACGCTGGCCAAGTGCGGGTTGGTCGACTTCACACACACATAGTCTGTTTCAAATTCTTCTTCACAGGTGTTGTGCAGGTCTCCTCGCGATGTTTTCCTTCACCGTAAAAGCATCGGATAAACATACAATTCAAGATTTGAAAACACATTGATACGTGGCCTAACGTGGCGGGGTTCGAACCGCTACCTCCCGATTGCATGATTAAATGCAAACAAATTTTACTAATCATAAACTAATTTCTCCTCGTGATGAACTAATTATTTGATATACCTACTCTCACTTCTCTAAAGCACAACATTTTGCTGCGGTTACGCACACATTTGAAAATCAGCAGTGTGGAAATGCGAGGAAAAAAATAGCAAGTTTATTCTTCTGCGGTAAGTTTTGAAAGTGCTATTATAATTGATTATAATATAGGTATTATAGTTGATTCATGCTGGGATGTATTAATACTACTCTAGTTTAATATTCAATGTCTAAATTAATCTAAAATGTGAGTTTTTAATATATTTATTTATTAATTCTTTATGTACATTGGTCTACAGTGGTGGGCTTAATGCCTGAGGCATTCTCTGCCAGTCAACCTTCAGGTGGTGCAGACAGCAAATGTGGTAGATGTACCCATAAAACAAAATTAATAACGAAACAAGTAGATTTTTTTATATCCTAATACATAAATATAACTAAATCAATAAACTAATACATATCATAAAGACACCAAACTAACAAGTGGCGATACTAACAAGACCAACAAATAAGCGACGTTACAAAATATAGTTCTGCTGCACATGTTTCCTTAGTTTATTTTTAAAACTTAGTTTACTAGTCGATTTCTTAATATCCAGCGATAAAGCGTTCAAGAGAAGAATGGATTGAACAAAGGAGGAATGAATTATTTCAGAGCTATGAGATGGACATTTAAGGAGACAATTGAATGATGATCTAAGATGTCTGTTATGGGAAGTACATACGTAGGGGGACTAGGGGCATGATGGGGTAGTGAGGTAAGATGGGGTCACCTACATATACAAGAAACTAAATGTTTCTTCGAGGAGGCGCATTACCCAATTAGAGGCCGCTGTCGGTCATTGCTCAGTGCAGCCATGACAATCGTCGTGAGTGCGTGCGTTCTTTTGTTTATTAACAATTTTTCGTTAGAGTGCATAGTTGATATAATATTTTGTGATCTTTAGCGACTTCAAAAACAGGTAAGTAAAAGAGTTGAGTTGATTGTTTTGCATGCTTTCATTTACTATTTTATATTTATTGTCGACAGGCAAATTCAAAATCACTTTAGTCCCAAGTACTAAATTTTTTTCTTCGAACACAGTGACTGGGGAAAGATGGTGTAGGTCGTACGGGGCATAATGGGGTACTTCCCCATCATGCCCCTCAGATCGTCAAATAAGCTACCTAGATAGAATGTGCTTTCTTTGTTGGTTTTTACAGAGATATTTTGTTTTCAGCTTAAGCATAGAAATTCCAAAAAATGACAAAAAGAGGAGACTGGTCACAACAGTCCATGAAAGCAGCTATAGATAAAATATGGTATTCTACAAACTACTTTGGATCGCTATGTGCAGAACATTAAACGAGGTGAAGAGATTACCGTTGGCGTGCCACTGGAACCTATAAAGTCTGTTTTTACTCAAAAAGAAGAACAAGAGCTTGCAGAATATGCGAAGCTCG
The DNA here is from genome assembly GCA_963935595.1 of Schoenobius gigantellus. NCBI lineage: Eukaryota > Metazoa > Arthropoda > Insecta > Lepidoptera > Crambidae > Schoenobius > Schoenobius gigantellus. The sequence continues at coordinate 19,907,287 of OZ012553.1, read as the reverse complement.
TGGAAGAACGACTTTTTGGGCTAACTACTCTTGATTTAAGGCAGCTGGCATACTCGCTGGCTGAAATAAATGATAGAAAGCACAATTTTGATAATGAGAAAGATATACTTATCTTAATCTACTGAAAACTGGGTACAATGTCAGCTCTGAAGGCAATGGGCTCATACTGCATGCTGGTGTGAATGACGATGACTTAGAAGAAGCGTCCATCTGTGTATTCTGCGAAAAGGGATAAAGCTTCCATCTTGCCCAAGATGGGGTATCTTGCCCCATTTATAGTTCCCCATCTTACCCCACATACGGGGCAAGATGGTTTTTTTATGTGTTCTTAAAAAATAATTAATAATAAAATTGGGTGATAACATGTCCATCCAAAGATTATGCCAATTTGTAGTTCAATAAGAGACTGAAGTGCCATAAATAAATGAAAACATAATTTTGATTAAAACTGTGTTTTTTATAGCTTTCCCTTAACGTCCCCGTCATGCTCCTAGTTCCCCTACTGGAAATGGGGACATTAATAACTGGGTGTGTGAGTATTTAAAATTCTCACGTGTCTACGCTACCGAATAGGCAACCAGTTCAAACTTAGCCGATGCTCTGAAAGTCATATTTTCTCAAGTTGCGAACGAATCGAATGCAGTTATTCAGAAGCCAGTCTAATTTGTTAGTAAATCTGCATTCAGGTCGAGATAGCACACATCACCATAGTCGATAACAGGAAAGATCAAGGCCTGAACAAGCATTTTCTTAATGTCAGAAGGCGGAAAGTTCTTTAATCGGCAGAGAGACCGTAACATTCCAGTAACCCGTTGACAGATGCCAGTAACTTGAGGCTGCCAGTTAAGCGTCGAGTCTACAAAGAGGCCAAGATCCTTTACACTGCTGCAAAATGTGCCAACATTATTGTCAAATATAACCGGGTGCAAATTCGTTGTATCTACTTAAGATATAATTCTGGGACCACCAACAATAATTGCATGGCATTTTGCCGAGTTCACGAGAATTCAAAATATTTCAAGACAACAAAACTTTTCTATTCAAATGTGCCAATCAAAAATGGATTTATGGAACAAAAGCCCAACTTTTGAACAAAATGTATCTATGGGGAAAATGTATCCCTGGGGAATAAATCTTTTCACATTGTATTTTCAAAAAAAAATATTTATCTTGGTCCTACTATCAGTAGATCTAGTACCAATACAATTTAATCTATACTTATAATATTATAAAGCTGAAGAGTTTGTTTGTTTGTTTGCTTGAACGCGCTAATCTCAGGAACTACTGGTTCGATTTGAAAAATTCTTTCAGTGTTAGATAGCCCATTTATCGAGGAAGGCTATAGACTATATATCATCACGCTAAGACATAGGAGCGGAGCACCAATAAAGAATGTTTCAAAATCGGGGGATTTTTTTTCCTATTGAGAGCTTCCGCTGCGTGCGCTGCGTAAACGGTTAAAGTTTCGCAAAAATCATGTATGACAGAATTGTTCCCCTTTAAAAGTTCTAAAAAAAATTTCGCGACAGCATTTGTCTATCTTTTAAGGTTAGCTCACTATAACCTTTTTTATGCTAACCAAATTTGTTCTAAACTAATGCATTATTTGCGAAGGTGTTTTTCTAAACATGATATTAATCCTTATCCAAATAAATACGTTATTCATCACAGGTATTTAATTTAAAACAAAATTGTCCTTTACATCATTCGATTTAAATGAATATCTTAGGAGATATCGCAGTTTTAAAATAACATCACAGCAAAATAATGATCGAGTACTGCGCGCACAATGTGCAAAGCCGGCGGGCAGTCATGAGGGGGAAGGGCGGTGGCCCCAGTTAGCTATATACTTCTGCCGGAAGAAAACAAAACTAAAAATAGTGTACACAGAAGTACTTTAAAATAACATTATAGTTATATAATGTACTTATAAGTTTAGTTTTTATTGAAAATAACATACAATCTACATGATATAAGATTATAAGACTTACTCACCTATATAAACGAAGTCGTGGGTTAAAGTTAGCGTTAGCCCACGTAACTATTCCACGCGGACGAAGTCGCGGGCGGAAGCTAGTATTTTAATAATGATGGTACAACTGAACGGACCTCAGGCAAAAAAAATGTCCTTGGATCGACCAGTTGAACTAAGTGATCGGACCACGGGCAACAAACGAAACTTCCTAATGTAGGTAGTTAAATTATAATACACGAAACATTCTAAAAAACTCGGTTGCATTGTAAACATAAACAGTTATGATGTGGAATGGACTGTATTTTAAACAAATCGAAACTCAACGCTATCTACTGGATGGTTACCCAACATAGATTACTAGGTGTTTAAATTAACTCATGCTTGAAACTTATGGAACTTACAAATAATTGCAACCATTTAGGTATTTCGCAATAAAACTTTGAGGTCAATAATCAAGACAAAAAACTATCCCATCTTTTAAGTTGGACCAAGTTACATACAGCAAGTAAAATTTCAAAAAAATCGGTTAAGTGATTTCAAGAGTTTATCCCGGACAAACATTGTGACACGAGATTTTTGCATATACAGGGTGTAAAAAGACGTATACCGAAGCCCGCGTCTACGCATTCATAAAGTAATATAACGAAAAATCAATGATGTGAAACGAAATTAATTTTTAGGCTTAAAAAACAACGACAATACTACGCAATGTAACGCGTACCCGCGCATAATAATAAAGAAAAACCGTACTTAGAATTTAAGATTTCATAGTGGACAGCACTATTACATTCGTTCATTGTTCGTTCACGATGGTTGTCACGTGACTCCAATAATACCTCGCGAATCCGATATTACTTCGGAGTACGGTCAGGGCGTAAACTTCGGTCGGGGATCGGTCGGACCCGAAGATTTGAATGTGCTGTTTCGGAGTAGACCTCCTGACCTGCGCGTCCGGATATCGCGTCGGTGTTATAATAGTGAGTCAGTGTTAGTGCGTGTAAAGCAAGACGAGTTTCCCGCGCAATAAATTCCTTTTCAGTCATAAATTTTGTTAAGAAATACAGATTTTTCGTAGATGTTTCTTTGGACGAAAATTATCAAAATACATTTCGAACAGTTTTGTATAAAATGTCGAAAAAAAATGTAACTTTAACCTTGAATATCTCAGCAACTATTAGTTTCACAACCATGGTCTAGAAGACAAAAACTATAGTGATGATGGGAGTGACGTGGGTTTCGGCTTCGGTACCGGTCTTTTTACACCCTGTATAAAAAAGCTGATGATATTATAACGATATTTTAATAAATAATCTACCCTACACTTGCATCCCCACACCTACCTACCACAATTATGTACATATTCTTAAAAATATACTTGAAACAGAAAAGACAGTATCTATTCATCTTACATACTTTAATTAGGTATATATACATTAATCAGAAATAATATGAAAGTAGTGCAACTAAACCATTCAGTTAACATGTCTAATTTAAATTATAGCATACTAATTTAATTTTAAACAATTTCTAGTACTTATATTGTAAATATATAAAACTAAGATAATTCAATGGATAATAACAAAAAATCATAACATTGTCAGTGTGAAAGGTCTCAAAATTGCATTTTAGCCATTTAAATTAAGTGCAGAAGTATTTTCCAATCAATATTAGTCAAGAATTATATTTATTGTTTTCAAGTAATTGTTCTTCAGTCCAAATGAGGTGGACAACAAGAATATTACTCAAGATGTCTCCAAATAATTATATTTATTGTTTTCAAGTAATTGTTCTTCAATCCAAATGAGGTGGACAAAGTTTATAGTAGAATATTTAAAGATTCATCATTGTCATTTAGCTTCATTAAATTTAATAGAGTTTAACCATAATAATATAAACAGAATAAATAAATATTTAACATAAAAGAAATATTTTAAGTGCTTCTCTTAAAACTAGGTTAACTGTTGGTACTGTACAATGCATTATACAAAAACTGATGTCTAAAAAACACTAAACAGTGATACTGTTCTTTATTAATAACTTATACTATGAAAAATAAGAACTAAGAAATATTTTTGGTTAACTAAAACTAACTAGGTTTTTTACAGATTTAAAGCATTAAGTCATGAATTTCACACTAATAATAATGATTATATGTAAATTGTAGCATATTTTAATAAACTGAGATAGTTTCAAAGGGGTTTGAAGATTTTGGCCTTATTATTAGCTGCCATTTTGATTTTTTTTTCAAAATCGCGGTGCACAACCATAGGTATATTTTTGGACACTTATACAAATAAAAAATTATATATAACATAATTTCCTAAAGCGTCAGGTTTTGGAGTTATTCACCGAAAACTCAACCTTAAGCAGACACTATACAATTTTTGATCGTCCTATCTACAGGTAAGTATATTTCACTATGTGGATATAATTACATCATGCAGGGCCATATTTATCCCTGTGACGACGCCTTAAAATCAGCCGCCATTTAGATTTTTTTCAAAACCATGATGCCAATCAGCAATAAAGGTTTGATTTGATTTGATAAATGAATGAATGAAAGTTATATACAGGATAATTTTTAAACCATCAACCTCCCAGGGGCTGATTCTTGTGCTCAAATACAACAACTTTTTGTATGGGGCCAACATCGAAATCGCAAAAAAAAAACACTTTCCCATACTAGTCTCGATCAGCTAACCTAGTTTGTATGGAGAAGTGGTTTTTTTTTTGGGGTTTCGATGTTGGTCCCATACAAAAAGTTGTTGCATCTGAGCACTAGAATCAGCCCCTGGGAGGTTCTTGATGGTTTAAAAATTACCCTGTATATTTGGATAGAGGACACTTATACAAACAGAAAATGTCATGTAAAACATATCTATCATCTTTCACATACCAAGAGAGCAGTGGGAGGCTAGATAAGATGTTCTTGGTATTGTGCCTATGCCATATATCATATATGTACCTAATACACATAACATGGGAGCAACATCCAAGCGTTCGTTTTCCTACTATGCAATTAAAATAGCAGGCAACTATTTTATTCCTGCCTTGCAAACTATTATCAAGCAAGATGGGTCATCATATTTTTAATTGGGATGTCAGTCATTCCCCGAATGCATTTACTTACTACCTTACAGCATTAAGTTACTTTTCAAGATTTCTTTGCCTATTGGCAATATTAACTTTACAGTATACCTGATGCAATCATATTCACATAGTGAAATATACTTACCTGGAGAAAGGATGACCAAAAGTTGTTGTCTTCTTCAGAGTTCAGTTTTCGGTGAATAACTCCAAAACCACACAGGCACTTTAGCATATTATGTTATTTAACATTTTTATATGTACAAGTGTCCCCTATCTAAAAATATGACATGTTGTGCATCGTGAATTTGAAGAAAATCAAAATGGCAGACGGCATTAGCGCCACCCTCCATACAAAAATTTTATAATCCTAATACAAAAAACAAAATTTTATACACGACAAGCACATTCAGGATGTGTTCGAGTAGGTTTTTTGGGTGGTGTTAATCTTTTAGAAGCAGAAGTACCATATTGAATTCCTGATCCTATTCTTTCTGGGTCTAACTCTCCAGTTTCAATTTTAGCAAGGATTGTTTTTGAACATTTCAAAAATGCTTCTTCTACATTTTCTCCAGTTTTTGCACTAGTTTCCAAAAACATCAATTCTGAAAAGAACACAGAACACAAAAGTTAAGTAATTGGTACTTGTTACAATGTTATGTAAAGAAATAGAATTTTTTTTTGGCATATTACCATTTTCTTGTGCAAATTGACTAGCTTCTGTAAATGTGACTTCTCTAGATTCTTCCAAATCTTTTTTATTGCCAATAAGTAATATAACTATATTTGGACTGGCTAGAGTTCTTGCATCTCTGAGCCAGTTTGATAGAGCATTGAAAGAATCTCTAGATGTAATATCATAAACAAGCAAGGCTCCTGCAGCACCGCGGTAATATGATCGGGTAACTGAACGAAATCTCTCTTGCCCTGCAGTATCCCATATTTGCAGTTTGGTGGACTTGCCTCCGATATTTACAATTTTAGAACCAAACTCAACACCAATAGTGTGACATCTCTCTTCTTTGACTGAAAATGAAATAATACAGGTACATAAAGTAGAATCAAAGAAAACCTATATGTTATGGTACTACGGTTTATACATGAATTAGGTCTAGTATTATTTAATAAAAGTCATCTGGCGCTACTTAAGGTAATAAAGGCATTAATGACATTAGAAAGGAGAAATAGTCGGATTTGGCCAGGCAATGCACTAGATAATTATGAATAACAAATTATAAAAATTATGACACTCACACTTGTTTCCAATAAAATTATTTAGAAGACTGGACTTTCCTGTGCCCGCGCTGCCTATCACAAGAAATTTAAACAAATACTCTGAAATGAAAAATATTGATAATATCTAATAAATATGTAGCGCAATGGTGTACGTTTAGTTTTATAGAGTTACAATCATTTACCATAAGTCTCTGACATTTTATTGTTCAATATATACAAAAACCTTAGTTACAGTGATAATTTTGATATTCTTTGATTAGAGAACATAAATATCTCTGAGCTCAATACAGTTTTATATAATATGGGCGAAGTAGGAACTAATACAAATTATTTATTATAAGGTAGTTTATCGACTTATTTTAATTTTGGTTTCATTGGGTGTCAGTAGTCGGTTTCGTAAAAACAAAAACAAATATGGCGCTCACGCTCAATTTTTTTTGTTCATGCTATCTTGTCTTTGTCTATAAGTTTTTTTGCCAGCCAGTCAATGGCCGCATTCACCAGTGGGGCTAGCACGCAAGAGATTCGAAAATCGAATCGAAATCCGAATCGAGGAGTTTGTATGGCAATTTTATTAGCGCCACGGCGGTGAGTAGCAGTACTAATAAAATTGCCATACAAACTCCTCGATTCGGATTTCGATTCGATTTTCGAATCTCTTGCGTGCTAGCCCCACTGAACACATCGATGAGTCATCGATTGCGAATTTTCTTCTGTGGGGCTAGCACGCAGGAGAATTAAGTTCTGCTACTTACCGCCGTGGCGCTAATAAAATTACCATACAAACTCCTCGATTCGGATTTCGATTCGATTTTCGAATCTCCTGCGTGCTAGCCCCACTGAATGCACACGAAAATGCGATGACTGACAGCGATTGACAACAATCGGACGCCATTTTTTTCATCGCATTTCATTTACGATTAGTATCAGCGATTAGTGATTAGTTTTACTGTTGTTTGTCAAATTTGAATTGAATTTTAATAGTTTTTTTATTTTAATAGAAATTCTTTGTGATTTATATGCTTCTTATATGCTCAGTGCTTGTGTTGACACAGGTAGTTTTCGGTTTTCATTTAAAAAAACCAAAACAAACATTAAAGTAGGTAACCTAAATAAAATTACATAAAGACATCACAGAACACTGATTATAAAAATATGCGTTCAGCAGAATGCATCGAAACTGGTAATCGGTCACGTGATCGATGACTTAGCGATGTGTTCTGGTAAATGCGGCCATTATAACTATACAAAAACCGGCCAAGTGCGAGTCGGACTCGCGCACCGAGGGTTCCGTACAAACCTGTAGGTATAAAAGTAAAAATTTACAGTTTTCGCAATTTTTCCTTTATCTGTAGGTTTTGATTCCCTTGCGAATGTCGAAAATTTGCGGCATAAACGGCTGTATCTTTTGATTACGTTGGCTTAGAAGTTTGATTTTTTCACAGCTCCAAGGGACAGTAGACCTGAGTATTTGATATAAATTTCAGCTTGATACCTCCACGCGCTCCTGAGAAAAAGGGTCTTGACAGACAGACAGAAGGACGGACGGACAGCAAAGTGATCCTATAAGGGTTCCGTTTTTTCCTTTAGAGGTACGGAACCCTAAAAACGGAGTGACTATTTGGACCCCGTACCGCCTAACTCATAGCGACCACTCGCTATCGCTGGCGTGACATTAGAACAATAGTTTTAATGTCACAGGTGACATATGATTGTTCTAATGTCACGAAAGCGATAGCGAGTGATCGCTATGAGTTAGGCGGTAGCCCCCAATAAACGTTGATTGCTATGAGGATCAGTCATGTTTATTGTGGAGTAAACAGACTTATGGTGACAAAAAAACTATTAAATACTGTTTCAGAAACGCGACCACTTCCGTCATATGTAGATTGCGGCTCGGTCATACTTGCACTCCACTTCATTTGTACAATATACATGTTCGTAGCACACCCATATGTGATTGTGGCACTGAGGAAGGAACCACAGAACATATTTTGTTCAATTGTCCCACAAACCCTGTATCCTTTTATGATATCCTTCCACCCTCCATTCCTAGACCTATGAATGTAAAAACCCTTTTATGTATCTTAAACTACCCAATGTTAAAATTATTACTATAAGTAAAACTTTAATGTTATTATTTTATTGATATGCATAGGATTATAATGAAATAAAGTAATTGCGAGGAAAGCCCCTGACTCAAATGTGCTTTAATTTTATAAAATAATAATAATAATAGTACTTATTTAATTTGCAAGAATATGGTAAAATACATGATTGGTATTAATCATTACATTATTCCTCATAATCTACTTCTAAATTGGCAGTGCGAATATATTTAAAATAGTATATGTTAAAAAATAAAAGAATAGAATATTACTTTATCGTCATTAATACATTTAAAAATTATAAAAAAATACAAATTATTAAAAAATTACCAATCCCACCCAAGGCGAAATTTTTTCTTCATTGATTTTATTAATTTATCAAATTACAAACGATTAAAAAAGTTACGAATTATTATGAAAAATTCATGATCGATGTTTTTTTTTCATGTTTGAACTCACGGTTATTCAATTTTACTATGGAAAATATCCTGAATCGTATGAATAATTGAGATAAATAGGCAATCTTTTAAAAACAGGAGTAAGGTGAAATATTTTTTTTGTAAGGAATAAAATAACCGGTTAATCGAGACTATTATTTTTTTATAAAACTAAGTAGGCAATCAAGTAGGCTGTCCTTTTTTTTTACAAACAACAGAGAAGCTGTTAGCTTTCATCTCAGCTGATGATAAATGACGAAAAGGTCTAAGATGAAAGTAAGCTCAACCTGAACTCCTGAGCAAGTGAGGAACTAGACTGACGACTGAAGATTGGCGACGAATTACTATCTAATTAGTTCGAACTACTTCGAATTTCGACTATGAAAAAAAATCACATCCAATAGCTTCACAGTATAAATTAACCACCGTATTGTTAATCAAGTTTATTAAATTAAAATTATTGTGTACTTTTTTCGCATCAACATTTAACTGAAAATCTCTGGAAAATTATTCGATTTAGGTATAAAAATCCCGTTTTTAGTTCTGAAAAGAAAATTATAAATAAAAAAATAATTGATAAAAACTAAAAGAAATTAAAAAACCAAATTAATATAATAATCAAAAAAGCAATAAAAAAAAGGAAAAAGAACAATAAAAACAAAAAAAAAATACAAAATTCGATAATAAAGTCTCGCGTGCGGCGCGGCGGGTGGCGGCGGCCCTCTGCCGGCTAGCGCGCCGGCGCGCTACTTAGCGGTATGGCTAATTTACACTTTGTTAAGTAGTAAGTGCGAGTGCGAAGTGACAACTTCACAGCGTAATTGTTAAGTGCGAAGGAAGCGTTTACACTGTGTATAGTATTTGTTTCTTGCAAGTCCATAATGTACTATGTACTTATCAAACCGATACTGATTACACACTGTTAAGTGCGGGTGAAACTGCGAGTGCGGGGAGTGCGCGGGTGGGCGGGGTGTCTACTTAACAGTAAAATTTAGAGCTCGCTTCTAATCAGTTTACTTCACACCTGCACTTCGCACTCGCACTTAACACTTAACAGCGTGGCCGTTTACACGTTGTTTCTACTTGTGACTTAACACCTGCACTTCGCACTCGCATTTGCTACTTAACAAAGTGTAAATTAGCCTGTAGGTATTTATAACGCTGCATTGCGCGAGTGACGGGGCCCTAGCACGCAGGAGAATCTAAAATCGAATCGAAATCCGAATCGAGGAGTTAGTATGGCAATTTTATTCGCGCTACGGCGGTGAGTAGCAGAACTATAATATAATAAAATTGCCATACAAACTCCTTCCCTTCCGATCCTATAACTATGTTTAAATCATGGAATTATTACTCAAACAGGAATGAGCTCTTCAAAATATTGTTGTTCAAAGGACTTTATTTCTATGTCATTAAACATTAAACGCTTGAAAGTGCAAAAGTGTGCCGAGAGAGATAGCAATAACTGTACCTTTTATCCCTTTCCCACAATGTTGCTACTGTTGTATATTTTATAATTTAGTCGTTATGAAACATAGATATAGAATGGAATAGATGGGCTATAAAAGCCGTCAAACATGAGGAAAAGAGATAAACTTATACACATTGCCAAAGGAAAGAAGAAGACGGCATCTTTTTTTTTGTCTTTGTCACCGTATATAGGTGAAACTGGTAGTGGGGATTGTTTATCACCAGCGTCTGGTGCTAAACAAATACGTGGATGAAATTTGTTGTGTGAAGTATAGCTCACTGTGCAATTATTTAACAGTTTAATTAGTGTAATTGTGAACTATTTCAACATTTAAATCTTGGTGCACTGCTCCGCTTTAGGTTGTAATAGTTATAGTGCTAGAAAACAGGAAAATATAACCTTTACAGGTAAGACCTAAATTGTGTCAATATTAAGCGCCAAAACTATTTTTTAAATTATAAATACAAGTTATATTGCAATATTTTATCCTTCTACTATGGTTCTCAATCATATTATGGGATTAAACATGAAATTTCAAACTAATAATAAGGTTACTATTAACCTAATAAGTTAAGAATGTCGCCATTCAATAAGGTCACCTATACAACCTACGCGTATAACATTTTGCCGGGTTATAATGATACCAGTCGCTACGACAATTTTTCCTTGATTCGTAGGTAATTTGTTACGTTAAAGGGAACTCACATATTAGTTTCTGTGTTACATTAATATTGACATATTTAAGTATAAAATTTTGAGCATTTTAGATAACAAAGGTAATTCTTTTGAAGTGAAACTTTCTATTTGCTTGTTTGTCTGTATTTAACAGATTTCCTTCGGAGATAATTACTCGAAACAGTTGGGTTAAAGCTACTGGTCGATTGAATTGGCAGCCAACCAAGCATACCCGAATGTGTTCTAAGCATTTTGAACAACAGTGGATTCAGAAAAACAAAAAAGGCACTTTTCTTGGGAGTGGTGCTATTCCTAACTTTTTTTACAGGTCAGTAACTTATACATATTATATCTACAAAGTAAATACCCTATCAAGCCGAAACCTATATTTATTTTTCACAGACCCAACTATTTGTATAAGGGATTTCAAAATTAATTTTATAGTTTTGGATTAATGACACCAAATTTTTTATAAGAGTATGTTAACATGGGTAGGTACCAAATTCTTTTCTACTATTTTGAAATGGCCAAAAATATTATTAATGGTTTGATTTTGGACGTTTCCTATTTATATAACAAGTCTGACCATTAGTACAGATACAGTTTACAAATTTCTTAATTATTATTTTTAATGTTGTAAAATTAGCACCTGCTTTTATTTTTAACCTGTATACATATTGTTTCAGGACGCATCGTTGTTGGGTTTCGGTTCAAATTTGAATACGCCCCGAAAGAGAAAAATGCGGCTTCAAATGCTGCGTTTGAAACAATCATCGAGGACATCAAGTAAAAAACTACGGGCAGTGCGTGAATCGCTTAGACGATTGGGAAAAAAAGTAGCCAAACTTGAAAATGTGTTAAGTGATTTGAAGTGTAAGTTAATGATGCAAAATGAGCGGTTGGACATTTTAGATACTGTAGGAGAAACCAATAGAGATTTTCTGAAAATATTATTAAGTACATACATTCCCTTTTGCACCAATGCTTAGAAAAATTGTTAAATAAATTTTTTTACTGAAGAGTTTACGCATAATCACTACCCGCTTTTGATGAAATGTATTTGTAAAAAATATTTAAATACGCGAATTCATTGCTAATACGCTGTATTCGATGACAATAACGGAGTTATTGAAATCTAATTTTAGAAAATGTTTATTAAAAATTTTATATTTATACATTTTCTAAATCTTCACATATATTTAGTAAATGTATAAATATTGGATTTTAAATAAATTGCAGAGATAATGATATTGCCCGCTGTATTCTTAATCGAGCGTCGATCTTCGCAAGGTACCTAGCTGGCAAAAGCTGGAAGTGAGTGGTCGCGGATCGGATCGGATTTGTAAAGATGTTTACATAATAGCTTAAATAATTAAGTAAAATGTTTTAAAACTAAATATACTCGAGTAAATCCGAAAAGTGTAGTTTTATTTAAAAGTGTAAATAACTTTAGACTGCGAAGGTTGAATGAAGAATACAATAAAAAAATTCGCAACTTCCTCCCACTTTTATTTTTTGAGACATATTGTTGAGCGAAGGGCGCTCATTAAAATGTCTCAATAAAAATACGTAGATCAACCAACCTTTTTACCACTATAAACATAAAGTAGGGTAAAACTTAAAGCAACACTGGTATACCCATCTACTTTAGGCAGGTATGACGTCATCTATGTCTGTCCCTTACGGGTATACGGTCACGTCCTATCTATTCATTCTTTATTTAAGTTATGAAACAACTATTGGTAGATGAAGATTTTTTACTATTGTTTATTTTAATTACTTTTAACGCCCAAAATACCTAAATTGTTTTTTTTTTGTAATAATTATAACATAAAATAAATTAAATTACCATGTTAGCCTACTATTAATAATTATAACACTTTGTAGCGGTAAGCCCTGGCAATACAGCGCATAGTAGGCTCCCTCTGCGCGCCACACGGGGAACGAAGCCACGTCGTTTCCGAACGGAGTCGGTAGATACATACGACCATGAAGTTATAGATAAAGATGGAGACCACACCTTGAATACCTATTTGAGGCAATACCTCAGTATCGCTATCTCACTCTCTGTGGGCTAACCTTCTCTTTCAAATAGGGTAACCTTTGTTTTATTTTTTCAGGACATCGCTATACTTTAATCGGGAATTATTTATAGCTGTATAAATGTTGCATATCAATATTCTTTAATTTCTACACTGAAACCGTTAGGTCAAACTTTGCTGCTCACACTGTCCTGCACAGAATCGTGCACACTTTTGAAGAGAGATTCAGCGACGTCTATATTTTCTTTTTAAAACGAAACCAATATACCTATCTCACATGTAGTGCGGAGACTGCCTCAATTTTGTGAATCATCCCAGTAAACAGAGCATCACACTCAACACACACTCACACTAAATAATACACATCCCACACATCCACCGGATCGAAATATATTTTTTTTTACTTTTTTTAACATTTTATTAATTAAAATAAATCCTTGTATCCGTTAACGCTACATACAACAGATAAATAAATAAAATAAATCCTTGTATCCGTTTACGCTATTCGTAATTACGATTTAACCGTACAGATTCTGTATGATGAAATTTTGATTATCATGACCACCCCTGCGGTCCGTAAAACGATAAAAGTGATAATATCGCAAATCCGACCAAAGTCACAACATAACCTACTGATTCAATAGCCCTTATATTTTGTGACTATTTAATTTGGTCGGATTCGCGATATTATCGCTTTTAGCGATTTACGGACCGCGGCCCACGTCGTCACGTCGACGTATAATGTATAGGTTAATTGTCGTCTCAGCAGTCACCACTGATAGATTTAAGCCTCCCAAAATGAATCAGGGAAATTTCCAATCAACATCGGAATTGATTATTAAACTATTAAGTAGTTTAAATTAAACTATTAATATAAGTATTTAATTTAACTATTAATAAGATTAAAAAGACTTCAAATAAAAATACATAAAAAATTTGGATCACTTTAAAAACATCTGTTTAAGAAAGTATATTACGACTATATGGGACAAAATTCGGGGAATGATGATGTGCAAAAAAAAACATTTTAAAATCAATATCATTTATTATAATGTTGATATTATATTACACAGCTCTGTGTAATTTCTGTCTATTTCCACGTAATTTATGAATATATTTTCTGTCTTCCTCTTTAAGTGAGCTCGTATACGCATATTAAAAGAAAGATTTAGTTAATCGCTTAACTATCGTAGTTTCATGCAAATCAGTACAAAATATTGAGTCCGTGACCGAGTGGTTAAACATTTGCTGAAGCATAGGCGTAAAATGTTGTGATACCACATTAATTAACTTGTTAAGGTTGCTTATGTCTTCCAGGATATTACGACATTGTATTTTACTTGCTGGACCTTCCAAATCGCAACTAGCACGTTTCAGTCTTGTATCCTTAAACGGACATTCACTTTTGTAAATGCCAGAACTGGTGCTTGGAACAGCAACATCAGTTATTTGGAACATTTACTCTTTATGTAAGGCACTTGTTGTCTGAAAATTAATAATAATGTTAACATTATGATGAAAACATATTATAATGTTGCATTTTTGTCATATATTTAAAATACTTAAATTCTAAACATGTAATATAAATCATTCATCAATGGGATGATATGCAATTCTAATTACAAACTGAATTATATATCCAGATGGGAGTGGCACATGATAAAAATTCACAATAAAGTATTATTTTCTATACTAAGTATTTAAAATGTATGCATACATAAAAAATATATAGGCCAGAAATTTGATACTAAATGTATTACTAACCAATCATTCACAAATATACTTATTGTTAATTAAAAATCTTTACCTTTAATGGAGATATTGTATGCCTTAAAGAAGGAACTGCTGTTTGTTTTAAGCGCCCTGTTGTAGTGTCATAATTAGATTCATTAAAATGTAAATTGCAAATCCTCACTTCCATTTTTGTCCATCTAATTTTGTCTTCAGTGTTATAATTGATAGCCACAATTTTCTCCAGGTACTGTCTTTAGGAAATCTAAAAAGGAAAAATATTGTTAACAATTACATAACTGTATAAAAAAACTAAAATGTATAGATAACAAAGAATAAGAGATTATATTAAGAGTATGTGTACATAACGAGTAAGAATCATAATCATGAAATGTATGCATTGCACATCTCGTACAAAATCTTGTATCAAAGAAAGTCTCAGATACATTTACATTTTGGTCGTTCTACATCAAAACGACTGTTTGTAAACAAACAAAATCACGTTACACAAATTCAATGAAATTCAACGTATATCTATATGATCTTGACTTATCAATCATTTACTAATATTTTGTTGGAAGCACCAACGACTATTTTTGGAAGATCGAACAAAACTATGATTCTTAATTACAATGATTCAATTTAAAAAATCACGGTTTAAAAATCTATGCGTGAAATTTTATATCACCTCCTGGACACCACGCACTATCACTACACAAGATTGCACCATTTTTCAATATCAATCAACGATGATTAGCGTAACGATAGCGAAAAATCTTGAACAAAGTCGTGAACTGCAAAGTAAACAACCGCCATATTGAGCCGATTTATATTGACATAACAGCGCCAATGTTGCCATATCGTCGGTCGGATTCATTACCAGAATATTTCCAAATTACGTGTTTTGAGCACGTTTTGAGATAACTATGTAGAATGGTAAGGAATTAAATATTTTTTTCCAAATCATCAACGGTACAACTTAAATTTTAGTTCTAATTGACAGAAAACTATTAATTCCAATAAAGAAAACAAAAATTTTGTATTCTTTTCGTTTTCAGTATCAATTTATTTTGAAATGTTCCGCGCTGCGACACTAAATTCTAAAGTGCATCCGGGCTTTAATAATGAAATATTTCTCAAAGTTCCAGTATGACTCTGAAATTCTATACCTAAAATATTTCTGAATTGATTGTATTTTTATTTCATTACTGGTTTATTTAGAAATATTCCAATTAACTACATCTTAGATTTTCAGAAATTATTTAATTTAATAATTAGAATATTTCACAAAATTGCTGATAACTCAAAAACTACACATGACATCCTAAATCTTAGTTACACACAATAAACTTAAACTAGACTATAATCTTCATATTATTTAGTAAATAAAAAAAACACAAAATGATCTCAAGCACAGATAAGAGAATACAAGTCTCAAGATAAAGTAAAATAAGATTTGAATATTGTCAAAAACTTAAAACCTCAATTACTCAGAACATGTGATTTTGAAATGTTCCATTAGGCACCTACTGTTTCCGACCGACGATATTACCAAGTCTGCAGGATATGTAATGATAATTCATTGACTCATTTATAAATTCATCATCTAATGTAACTTTGTATTTGAAATCGGTAATTGTAGTTGAAAAATTTTAATAAATATAAACTATTTGATACTAGTGTTACCTTTTTTAATGTTTTTACTGGGAGATTTAAATAAAGAAGTAGCAATACCGACCACACACTAAAAAGAGAGGTCAGACCACAGAGAACGAGATCGAGATATGTAGGTATTTGATTCAAGCTGTTGTGTGAAATGTGGTCTCCATCTTTAGCTATAGCTTCATGCATACGACACGGCACGATGACAGTTCGTGGTCTGAAAAAGACCAATGGCGGGAATTGTCGTCCGGCAGTCGGCCATTGAGACTGAGTTTGCTTTTGAGCTAAATCGTTATGTTAATTTAGAGTATACCTAATTTAGTGTTTGTTGTTAGTTTAAATAGTAATGAGAATATAGTTTTTACAGTGACATAATAACTTTATTTTATCCCTCGAAAACCCCCCCTACTATATTGGCGCACCAACGTGTTATCTCCAAGCTCCAGGGTTGTAGATTTATTAAAAATCAAAGTGTGATCGCGTGAAAAACTGCACCAAAATACCAGAAACGCGCAGTGGCAACATTTTAATAAGGATGAAAGTAGGATGGATTGCGATCAAGATGAGAATCGTCGAACGCCGGCCGGCGCCCGCACACGTGATTAGTGGTGGGTCGGTACGCGTTTTTGCAATACCGAAACTATGTATTGGTTTAGTTTGTGATAACGGTTTTTGAAACTATTTATTTTAATAACTAGTTATTGAATGGGTATCGCAAGTGTCGACCGAGGGCTCGGTTTCGGTTCGAAGGAAAATCATGTTTTATTGAATAAATGATTTTATTCGGCAACTATCTATTGACGTGACTGAGTATTAGGTGTTCGATAGTAACCACCAGTATTATTTTGATAAATGAAAATGAACTTTCCTTCATACTTTGACCAGGCTTAGGACTGGCTGCCAGGTGGCAGGCGTATTTAAATTAAAAGTTCATTTCATTTTATGTACATTGTTATTCTGTACATATCCACAATATTTACCCTTTACTATAAACCTATTTTATATTTTACACGCTTTTATTTACACTATGTTACGAAGTTTTGTATTTACAATTCCTATTTTACAATTTGGCGCGAATCGTTTGCCGTCGGTTCCGTCAGCCTGGCGCCTAGTATCGGCTCTCGCTCGGGTACCACGAAACCGTTAACCGTCCGTTCCACACATTAAATAGTTACTCCCGATAAATAGTTTCTGAAGAAGTCAATACATAGTTTTCGGTATTGCTGCTAATAAATAGTTTCAATAACTGTTTACGGTTTATAACGCCCATAACTACACGTGATGTGTCCGCTAACAGGGGCGCCTCGGAGGCCGCCGGCGCACATGCCGCCGCCGCCGCCGTTGCCGATCCATTCGCCGCTGGCACACGACAGCCCAGCTTGGAAGATTCATATATTATGTCACAAGAAAACCTCTCAGCGCTTATGTTGACTATGCAACGATCACAGGCAGATTTGTGCTCACGTCTAATATCCGAACTGCGTGGTTCGCGTCGAGAATCGACGCCCGTACTAGAACAAACAACTTCATCGGTGGGCGCAAACTTCGCCCAGTGCCAGGCTACATTTTCCGGTGCTACTGATGAGTCTGTAGAAAAGAACAATGGCCGCTCTCCATACATTGGAAAACCTGAAAATGAAGTATCATGTCTAAAGATAAATTGTATTAAAACAAGTACCTCTATGGTAATGAAATTTTGTTGTAAAGACAGTTTTATTAATAGAGGCCTAGGAATTTCGTATTTCACGGATATTCATTTTGAGGTTATAACTTGTATTTTGATTAATTTATTGATAAATTGAAAGTATTTTATGTGAACGAAATGAATTAATATTAGTTTTTAGCGTTAAACAATTTCACACAAAAACAATTACACATAAAATACTACTAATACCACTCATTTTATTGATACACAGATTAATTAATAGACCTGAGTAGGTAATAAAAACAAAAATCCAGTGGGTGGTAAATAAATGTTTCTTTATTCATTATCATCTCTCAAGACAACTTCTGACAAAGCTGGAATACAGACATGGCCATGGGCACAACAACCAAAACATCAGTATTCCAATATAGATATACTTTTCTTGACATATGCCTTGAGGAAGATAACGAAGTTCAGGGGAAAGTAGGGTCACTATAAACCTATTCACAACAAAACACATATCAATATACCTATGTAGCAAGCTATACTTAACGCAAACACATGAAAAGAGCAGACAGCAATTTGACAGATCGGCTCGCAAGGAGCCCTTGCGTTCCGAATTGCGATAAAAGCGATAATATCGCGAATCCGACCAAATTAAATCGTCACAAAATATAAGGGCTATTGAATCAGTAGGTTATGTTGTGACTTTGGTCGATTCATATATTATGTCACAAGAAAACCTCTCAGCGCTTATGTTGACTATGCAACGATCACAGGCAGATTTGTGCTCACGTCTAATATCCGAACTGCGTGGTTCGCGTCGAGAATCGACGCCCGTACTAGAACAAACAACTTCATCGGTGGGCGCAAACTTCGCCCAGTGCCAGGCTACATTTTCCGGTGCTACTGATGAGTCTGTAGAAAAGAACAATGGCCGCTCTCCATACATTGGAAAACCTGAAAATGAAGTATCATGTCTAAAGATAAATTGTATTAAAACAAGTACCTCTATGGTAATGAAATTTTGTTGTAAAGACAGTTTTATTAATAGAGGCCTAGGAATTTCGTATTTCACGGATATTCATTTTGAGGTTATAACTTGTATTTTGATTAATTTATTGATAAATTGAAAGTATTTTATGTGAACGAAATGAATTAATATTAGTTTTTAGCGTTAAACAATTTCACACAAAAACAATTACACATAAAATACTACTAATACCACTCATTTTATTGATACACAGATTAATTAATAGACCTGAGTAGGTAATAAAAACAAAAATCCAGTGGGTGGTAAATAAATGTTTCTTTATTCATTATCATCTCTCAAGACAACTTCTGACAAAGCTGGAATACAGACATGGCCATGGGCACAACAACCAAAACATCAGTATTCCAATATAGATATACTTTTCTTGACATATGCCTTGAGGAAGATAACGAAGTTCAGGGGAAAGTAGGGTCACTATAAACCTATTCACAACAAAACACATATCAATATACCTATGTAGCAAGCTATACTTAACGCAAACGCATGAAAAGAGCAGACAGCAATTTGACAGATCGGCTCGCAAGGAGCCCTTGCGTTCCGAATTGCGATAAAAGCGATAATATCGCGAATCCGACCAAATTAAATCGTCACAAAATATAAGGGCTATTGAATCAGTAGGTTATGTTGTGACTTTGGTCGGATTCGCGATATTATCACTTTTATCGTTTTACGGAACGCAGGGATGCCACCGATAATACGTCAAAAACGTTCCGTTACTAGCATGTGAAATGTTGTTGTTGTTCACAAAAGAAAGAATAATTTTCAAATATTATTTCAATTAGTTGAATTATTTAAAGCTAAGAATAAAAAAGGTTTTGATATAAATTATAATAAAATTAACCTTTGCTCAATATTTCAACTTGAACAATAACAACTTTCCCTGCGTTCCAGATAAAGCACTGCTACTTTCTGAGGCTAACATCTGATGTTAGCCTCGTTTTGCGTTTCTTTTAAGAAATGTTGACATTTTTAGCCGCGCTAATTGTTACAAATGAAACGCAAGGTACTGATTTTTCGTGCTGAATTTTGACACCTCACTTAATTAGTCCAGCCACTTAAAATTTTTTATAATATAAATCAGAATTGGCTAATACCACAAATATCTTTCAATAATTTTTTTAAATCCGCTGAAAATCCTTTTTGATTCATGAAAAAAAGATTCCAAATGTCAAATTTGAAAGCTGTCAAAAAGTGGTATCAGAGGACCTATCTATTAACATGGGTATTTGATGCTAGCATTTCGTGTTAAAAATGCTTAAATGAAACGCATGACAACCAGCAAGAAAAACTAGCATCACCGGCTAATGGAACGCAGAGATGCTAAAAATGTTGGTATTTATGGCTAAAAATGCTTATCTGGAACGGGCCGTTTATTTCAAATAAACGTGCAACGGAACGTTTTTAAAAAATTATGTCCAAGCCACAGACTAAATAGCAATTTTTGAAGAGAAAAATCACTATCCGGATGCGTTCACGAGTTTTAAAACGCTTATTATCTTATCTTTTTTCTTCAATATCTTTTTTCGTAGATGATTTAAAAGTATAGCTGTTAGCGGAATCGATACATTATAAAATCACCTTGATATTAAAATAAGTTTCATTTCTAGACATCATCAGGTCCAAAGGTGCTTTCATAGATGCTGTGGAGATATACAAGTCAGCAACAGGTATCTCGGACGAGAGTGCACTGAGGGGCCTTTCCTTGTTATTGTCCCACCAAGCAGGAATCTGGTGGCAGGGGATCAAACCCACAGTAAGGTCATGGGCACAAGCCATAGAGTATCTGCAGAGCACGTTTGGGGAAAGACGCCCTCCTTTTCAGATATACAAAGACCTTTTTGCCATGTCACAAGGGACAAAGACAACAGACTTGTTTGTTGCTCAAGCACGAGCCTTGCTCTCAAAAATACCCCTTGGAGAACTTAGTGAAAAAACTCAAATTGATATGATTTATGGATTACTAGATATTCGAATAAGAAAAAGGTTAGATAGGCAACATATAGAAAATTTTGACCAGCTACTACAGAGGGCTAGAAGTGTAGAAGACTCATTGAAAGAGAACCGTGGATTGAAGTTATCACAGCCCCGTGGGTTACAGTCAGCCGGAGCATCAATACCCCTCCGGGAGAGGCCTTGGGGCACCTCGAGAAATTCACTTGCAACAAGAGGTGCTCATACACATTTGGGTGCTCCACGGTTTAACTCCAGTGCAAGCCGAGAGCCTGAGCAGCAGCTGGCAGCATCGCACGTCCTGGACTCTTCGCAGCAACCAGGTGACTCAAACGGAAAGAAAGGTACTGTCAAACGTCTTTTTTGCTTTTACTGCAAACGTTATAACCACATTAAAAGTGAATGTCCAAAGTTAAAAGTGAAAGATGAACAGCCTAATTCACAAAAACAATTGGCTTGTTATGGCTGTGGCACAGAATAGATAATAGTACTACGTACAGAACGGCCACTCACCTCCCCGCACTCATTTCAAATACCTCATCCCAACTGGCACTTCGTTGTAGACATCACTGATACATACACAAGGGCTCGCGCGATCGCTCGGGTGAATAGACGCGAGCGCCGGCCGATAACAGGGACAGCGCTATGCGGGTAAAAGAGAAGGCAGTCACTGCACTTCTTGCGTCATTTCGATTGATAACCGTGCACTCAGCCCTATTAGATTCCACGCACACATTTCCGCGTGTGCGAACGTCATTTGCTAATGTAGTAGTGATAGGTACCTAATTGATTTGCGAACGTTGTATGGAGTGTCCGAGGTGTGGCTGTGGTGAAGTCGGGGTTCTGCGGGCAAATTGCACTAAGTGTGCCAGTAGTGCTAATGTTTTTTCTACCTTCAAAGGTTGTGACTGTCAAACTGTATGTGCATGTAACTATTCTTATAATATTTTATATGATTCTGAAAGTAATTCCGAATTATTGTTTAACACTGTTGATATTTCATGTCCCACTGCCAATATCAAACAAAGTCATCATTTTCATATTGATCATAATGACAATATTTTGAAAGAGGATATTCTTCAAGATGAGTCTGAATTAAACTTTCAATTATGTAACTCACAGTCAATTAATATGAATAAAAGTGATGATTTTTATGATTCTTACAATTTGTCTGATTTGTTTGGTAGTGACAGTGTTTCTCAACATTTTGATCGTGGTTGTGAGTGTCAAACTGTATGTGCATGTAACTATTCTTATAACATTTTATATGATTCTGAAATTAATTCCGAATTATTGCCTAACACTGTTGATATTTCATGTTCCACTGCCAATATCAAACAGTCATCATTTTCATTTTAATCATAATGAAAATATTTTGAAAAAGGATATTATTCAAGATGAGCCTGAATTAAACTTTCAATTATGTAAGTTACAGTCAATTAATATGAATAAAAGCGATGATTTTTGTGATTCTTACAATTTGTCTTATTTGTTTGGTAGTGACAGTGTTTCTCAACATTTTGATGGTGATTTAAATAATTTGGTACCCAGTAATTCTGAAAATTGTTTGTGCGATTTGAATTCTAATTATTTTACGCCAAGAAATGACCACTTCAAATTAAATAATTTGGTCTCCAGTGGTTCTGAACATTTTCTGTGCGAATTAAATTCTAATAATTTTATGCCAATAAATGACCTTAAAATCAAACAATTTTAAATTGAACTGTGAAAAGGCTGACAAGGGCAAGGATAATTTATCATGCGGCTCAGATTTGAATAAATTAATTTGCTTGATTGATCACAAGTCCTTAGATTGTGTTAAACCCAACAGTGCTGATAAACATTTTTTGCTTGTTTTGGATTGTAATAAATTTTTTCCATTGTTTAATAATTTGAAATTGAATAGTGAAACGGTCAGGGGTAGTGAACATTTTTTACATGGTTTAAAAGAAAATGATTTTTTTATTTTGTCCGATAATTTTAAATTGAACATGGAAATGGCCAGGGGTGATGAACATTTTTCACATGCTTTAAGCTTAAACATTTTCTTGGCTTTAGCTGATAATTTTAAATTGAATGTGGAAAAAGCCAGTGTTGTCCAACATTTTGAGCACGATTTAAAATTAAATAATTTTTTATCTATGACTAATAATACAGATTTGATTAATGCTTTTTGCAGTGGTGTTGAATGTTCGTCGCACAGCTCTAATTTTTATAATGTCTTGCTACAGGGAGATAATGTAAAACTAAACAATGAATTGGGCAGAGGTGCCAAATATTTTGTGTGTAATTTAACATTAAACTTTAATTATCTTACCTCACTAGCTGAGAACTTAAAAGTAAGAAAAGAAAGTTTTGTGCAGGGGGAGCTTACTAATCCTGACAAAGAGAAGCCAACAGATGACTGTTTATATTTTGGGGCTTTGGACACAAATACGGCTTCGGGTGTACAGAGCAAAACCCACCCAGCCCACCCTTCTACACCTTATCGCCGTCCTATTTTAGAGATAGAGATCTTGGGTTCAAAAGGGACTGCTTTAGTGGATTCCGGTGCTAAGGCTCACCTGAAATCAAAGGGACATCCACTTCAACCTTCAACTAGGCAAATAAAGCTTGCGGATGGTTCTGCTCAGTTGATGAACATTTTTATTGCTCGGGTTGAAGTCAAGCTTTTACATAAAATTATACCTACTGATTTTATAATTTTACCAGATGCAAAAAATAACGATACATTATTGGGTATTGACTTTCTCACTGCAGCAGGGCTTATCTTTGATTTTTGTAATGCAAGGTGGTGGTTTGCTGACGATAACATAAAGCGGGTTATGCGGTTTGAAGCAAATTCTTGCAGCAGTAATAAGCTTAACAGCAATTCTAATGATAATGCGCTTTCCCAAATTCTTGCTGTGTTCTCTGATATTTTCAAAGAGACTGGACCACCGACTAAATTTGCAGTTCACAGAATTCACACGGGTGAACATCCTCCTATTGCGGTGCCACCATATCGGCTCAATCGCAAAAAGAAGAAGCTGTTGAAGCGAGAACTTGACCGGATGCTTAACGAAGACATCATCGAAGAGTGTGAATCAGCTTGGGCTGCACCTGCAGTGTTGGTTCCAAAAAAGGAACAAGGAGAGTACCGTTTCTGTGTAGATTATAGGAAAATAAATTCAATTACTAAATCTGACACATATCCAATGCCTTTGATTGACGAATTGCTACAATCTACCAAACAAGGCTGTGTTATGAGCACACTGGATCTGCGGTCTGGTCACTGGAAAGTACCAGTCCATGAAGACAAGGACAAAACGGCTTTTACAACACCGTTTGGTACTTTTCGTTTTAATCGCATGCCTTTTGGGCTCAAAAATGCGCCAGCAACCTTTCAACGATTGATAGACCGTTTCCGCAGTAGTGCTTCTCTAAATAATGTCACCATTCTGGCGTATCTTGATGACATTTTAGTAATCTCAGATAATATGCAAAAACACATAGATGACCTACGCGCCGTATTCGAAAGACTGCGCATGTTCAATTTGCGTTGCAATTTAAAGAAGTGTAAGTTTGCTCGAGAATCAGTGAAATACCTGGGTCATGTAATTACATCTATTGGAATATCACCGGACGGTGAAAAGGTGCAAGCAGTGAAAGAAATGAAGACGCCATCAACGATGAAACACCTGCGAACCTTCCTCCAGACATGCTCCTGGTTCCCGAAATTTATTCCTGATTTCTCCAAAATTGCAGAGCCGCTAACAAGATTGACCAAAAAGACCATGCCATGGCAGTGGAGACAGGAACAGATGACTGCGTTTGAAGAGTTGAAAAGAAAACTTACTTCCGCACCAATTTTGGTTCAGGCAGACTATGAGAAACCCTTTATACTTCGAACAGACGCAAGCAATTATGCATTGGGAGGTGTTCTTCTACAAGGTGAAGGTAAAAACGAGAAGCCAATTGAATACGCTAGCCGCTTATTGACTCCTGCCGAAAGAAACTACTCGACAACAGAGCGCGAAGCTCTCGCAGTAGTATGGGCAGTAGAACGTTTTCGCGGATATATCGAAGGCCACCCAGTCATCATCGGTACAGACCATCAACCCCTAAAATGGTTGTTGACATTAAAGTCTCCATCTGGAAGCCTCGTTCGATGGGCATTAAAGCTACAGGCTTTTGACTTCCGTATTGAATATACTCCAGGAAGAACCAACCGGGTCGCCGACTTCCTCAGCAGACCTAACTGCGACGAAAAAACGGCAAGTTCGTGCGGTATTTGTTCGGTTGTCATTAACTTACCTGCGCGAACTCCCACGGAGCTGAGAACACGTCAGCTTGGTGACCCTGATCTGAGGAAAATAACTGAAGAATTAGAAGGAGATATTGAGGTCAATGCATGTCGTTGGTTAAAACGAGGCTACATCATGGAACAAGGGGTTCTTTATCATTATAATCCAGATTCAGATAGTGAAGAGCCGCAACTCGCAATACCGATGGATCTCAGAGGAGAAATTTTGAAGGAATGCCATGATGCCCCTCTCGCAGGGCATCCGGGTATAGAAAGGACTTTCCAGAAAATATCCCAGAGATTTTTCTTTCCTGGCATGAGACGAGCTATAACGGATTACATCAAGACTTGTGTGACGTGCCAACGCTATAAGGTATCGAATGATAAGCCTCCTGGCTTGCTACAAATGCCCGTGATGAACCAAAGGAATGAAGTTCTGGCGATAGACCTTTTTGGGCCATTGCCCTTAGGGGATAAAGGGCAACGTTGGATTCTTCTTGTCGAAGATACTGCCACAAGATGGGTAGAGATATATGCACTAAAAGAAGCAACATCAGAAGCCTGTGCACGCAAGGTAATCGAAGAATTCTTCTTGCGTTACGGACTCCCTCGTCGAGTGATCTCCGACAACGGCGTCCAATTTATCTCTGCCGTTATGCAACAAGTCATGTTTATTCTGGACATCAAACAGGAGTTACTGCCTTTTTATCACCCTCAAGCAAATCCCGCTGAGAGGAAAAATAGAGACCTCAAGGTACAGCTAGCACAATTAGTGGAAAATAATCATAGCTCGTGGCCAAGCCACTTACCTTCAGTGAGATTTGCCATGAATACGGCAAGATTTCAGTCGACGGGTGTCACTCCTGCATTTTTGACTTTTGCAAGGGAACTGCGATCACCTTTAGAAGTGCGGAATGATGCAAGGATGATCTTGGAAAAAGAAAATTTTGTTCCCCAGATCACACCATATTTAAAAAACTTTATAAGTTCTCTTGCGAATATACGAGAGCAAGTAGAAGGTCAACAAGATAAACGTAAGGAATACGCTGACAAAAGTCGCCGGATCGGAGAAGAGATTAACGTGGGAGATAAAGTTCTCTTGAATACTCACGTTTTAAGTGACGCTTCAAAGTCCATTAGCTCAAAGTTTGTTCCTCGAAGGGATGGACCCTATGTTGTGACGAAGAAAGTGTCTCCAACCACTTATATGATTGCTTCAGTAAAAGAACCCGAAAAGTGTTTGGGAAAATTCCATATTAAGGAGATGTCGTTGTTTCATGGTCGTCAGGGTTATCCAAGTCCAAACCCTGTAGTTCCTAAACGTAATCGTGGTCGTCCACAACGTCAGCATGCCACCACAGCAAATGCCCATGATGAAATTGAACGGGATGTAATAGTGGAGCCTTTTGTGCCGGTTCATCAACGAGGACGTTCTGATGTACCGGAGGGGGAGTATGTAGCGGTAAGCCCTGGCAATACAGCGCATAGTAGGCTCCCTCTGCGCGCCACACGGGGAACGAAGCCGCGTCGTTTCCGAACGGAGTCGGTAGATACATACGACACGGCACGATGACAGTTCGTGGTCTGAAAAAGACCAATGGCGGGAATTGTCGTCCGGCAGTCGGCCATTGAGACTGAGTTTGCTTTTGAGCTAAATCGTTATGTTAATTTAGAGTATACCTAATTTAGTGTTTGTTGTTAGTTTAAATAGTAATGAGAATATAGTTTTTACAGTGACATAATAACTTTATTTTATCCCTCGAAAACCCCCCCCCCCTACTATAACTATGATTTTACGTCCAGGAAATATTCTAGTGGTAGTATTCAAAAAATGTTATATTGCAACAACGATTCTTTGTCAATGTCAGTAATTTTCGTTGTCATTGTAGTAGGGTGACCACATGGTATCTACCTAACCTAAATATTATCGCAATTTTTAACATTTTTTAATAAAAGTAATTTATATTAGTTATTTATTGTTTAGCTTACACGATGCGATGTTAAGTTATTAGAAAAAAGAATTGGCATTAACATTCTGTTCAAGATATTGGCGAAACCACAAAAGTTTTAAATATTGTTAAAACAGTTCGACCCACACTGATGTGTTTTTAATTCTTTTCTTCTCAAAATATTACTCATTCTTTTACTAGGTATGTATTTAAATATCACAGAGAGATTTTAGTGTCGACTCATTTGTGACATATTTGATTATCTGTTATGTGGCGGTGGGTTCAACATAATATACCGATTGGAAAGACATATTATCTGTGAAAAGACCCATCTATTGAAAGACAATCATTGACATTCATTATTTTTGAAATAATTATTATATTAATAAAACCTATCTTGTATTGAAAAGCAGATATAAAATTCTTTTGCGCAACCCATTTTGAAATAATAGAATAGAATATAATATTTCTTTGTTGTACAACACCAACCTTAACACTAATTGTACAAAGGGCAACTTTGTCGCTAAAAGCTATCTCTTCCTTAACAATCGTGATTATTATGCATATTATGATTTTCAAAAGAATCTTTCAGGTTGAATGTTATTGTTTTTAAGAAAAAATCCCTATTTAATAGAATTTGTGGTCACAAAATTACGAAAGATATAAACGGTACAGTTATCTCTCGCTCGGCACACTTTTTCAAGCAATAAACACTTCGTTTCCCTACCTTTTAACCTTGTCCGTGGCTAATGCACAAACCGTGCAAGCCAAAAGAAAAAAAAAACTCCTCGATTCGGATTTCGATTCGATTTTCGATTCTCCTGGGGCCTTACCATGAGCTCTTATCGCAGGCCTTAAACAGTATTGCTGTCTATTTCCGTACCATGACCGGCTTATAGCAGCGCGTTTGCAGGCCTGCTTAAAAATGACGTCACGAAACCGTTCACCTTTTTTTATGTATGAACTTTCACTTGACGCTGGCATAATTAACAAATTGCCATAAAAGAGGATCAAAAAAAAAAAAAAAACTTTCGTACCATGACCGCCCGTTTGGCAGTTTGAAAACTGCTTTTGAACGTCCTAAATGTCAAATAAAGCAATCTTTAAAAAGTTGCTCTTCAGCGGCTGTAACAAGATTGTTATGTGGATTTGGCCCAATTTGGTGGAATTTTCGTAAGATAATTGTTAAAACTAACTTTATTTAAGATGTTTTCAAACGGCTGTAGTGACTTTTTCTCTAATTTAACTCCCTAATTTTCGTATAATTAATAGCCGAGTCACGCCGAGTGTTTTTAATTTTTATATAGTTTTCACAGTGTTTATTACTCTTGAAAGTTGAGATATTGCTTGAGATGTGATGTGACGATAATGAAATATTTGAATTTTTGGAGAGTTAACACCGCCCGGAGTTAAAACAAGTGACATCGAGAGAAGCTAATGATACCCTCAGAACAATCAATACCTACCTTTGATTCAGAGGAAAATGAATTTCAGTGTAGAAAAGTACCTACTCTGTGAAAATGAATTTATTAAGCAACTAGCGACCCGCCTCGGCTTCGCACGGGTGCAATGTACATACTAATGTGGGGCAGTTTGGAGTGATTAATAATATTATATGTATATTACATACAAACCTTCCTCTTGAATAGAAAGAGTGATCTATTGCTGAAAACTGCATTGAAATCCTTTGCGTAGTTTAAAGATTTAAGCGTACAAACAGAGAGAGCAACTTTGTGTTACTATACTATATTATAATAGATAGATGTTAGTTGTTTATTGATTATTATAAAACCCTTGCCTTTACTTACATTAATTTTATTTTGTTCTACTTTATCTAATGTTAAGCATAATGTAGGTAACATTTTTCATTCTAACCATGTTTGGTTACCTCCAGAGTTGGTTAGGAATTTTTACTATACTTTCAACTGATAGTGAAAATTAAGTTCAAATTACTAAAATTTAGAAACAAAGGTCACTTCGGACCATTATTTGTAGCAACCTTTAATTCACAGCTTAGCAAAACAACCTTTTCTGTTACAGGGTTTTAACAGCTGTTTATCTTTATGTACATGGATCATACCAAAATTCAACTGGGGGACCCCAAAATGTTGCTCAACAGACAGGTTTCCTGTTTTATCACAAGAAATTGATGCCATTAACAATGTGCAAATAAGAAATAAATGTGGTTTCCAAAAATATGCTAAAAGAATGTAATGTGTATGAGTTAAGGTGTGTATAATAAAGGCTAATAAGATTCAAATTGTGAACTTACTACCTTACCTACTATGTTCCCATAATGGTGTAGTAGGTTCATTCCTCCTCATCTGTGGAGAAACCTGTGCCCAGCGGTGAGTTGAAGTGGTGGTGGTGTTACACCAAATTATTAAGGATAAGCATTAACTTTGCAAAATGCTTCTATAGCTTTTACCAAACCTACACATAATATCTTACCATCATAACTAATATTGTAAATGCGAAAGTGAGTTTGAGGCAAAAAGGCACTTCCTCGTTCCACAAACAAAATTTCTTTCTGCAGATGTGAATTTAATTTTGTGGCAAAAAAAATTGTACCCACTACTTCCTAAAGTTGAAAAATAGTAATAAATGGTTAAAACTCAGTTTACAAAATAATTAATATGACGGTTCATTAATACCTTCTCAAAAATTTTTGTGCTATGAGAAATGATATAAATAATATAAAACTTGAAGTGAAACTTACATATACCGGGTGTAACAGGATACCGCAATAATATTTAAGGTTTTTGATTAACAAAAAAAATGTTTTATGACTATTCTTTGTATTTTTATTATATGCCTACTTTCGATTTAATAAGCTTAACAGTTAAGCGTATTAAATCTAAAGTAGGTAGGCATATAATAAAAATACAAAGAATAGTCATAAAACATTTTTTTTGTTAATCAACAACCTTAAATATTATTGCGGTATCCTGTTACACCCGGTATATTAAATAAAAAAAAATATTTCAGATGTGCATTGCAGACAGATCTAAGTATATGCACATTGTTGTTAGCATATAATGTTCACACTCAATAAGACAGAAAGGAGGGCATTCAGTGAAATTAAGCTTTCAATTCTTGAAAGTGGATATATCATTTCACCATAAAGACGTTTATAATAAACACTTATTAGGCTTCTTATGCTACTTACAAGGGTGTGTGCTTAGTCTTGTCGATCATCAGTCGACTGAGAGAAAGAAATTAACTCGTGAGAAATGCTTGGGCAAAAAAATGCTTAACTGCAACATCACAACAATGTATGTGTTGATGCAAATCATCTAGGGTATAATCACGAATCATTTACTTGGACAAATCATCCTCTCATTTAGAAAATTTAAATACACTAGATAATAAAGCTTTATTATTATTGGTAAAAATAAAACTAATAACATTTTTCCAAAATATAATAAAAAGTTAGGCTCAAAACAATGAAATCAATCACAAGAAACAAAACAATACTACAATGTTAGTCTTAAAATAAAACAATCATTTCAGTTTATTCCTAATCTTTTTTGGCCCAGATTTTCGCCTCTGTATTCACACTATGCAATGAAGCTAATCTTGATTAATCCAAGAAGCATTTAAGTCTACTGCAGCGCAAGATCCATCTATTGTGGCAGACATGAAGTAGCAGCCAAAAATGAAATTTGTTGTTCGCTTCTGGGTTGTTCACCAGATATCCTATGACAAATATAGGTACTTTTTCAAATTTAGCTGTCTCTGAGTGAGTTTCTTCAATAAAGCAAACAAAATTCAGGTTTTTAAGAGTCAACTTATAATAAAACATTTATTTCTTCACAATAACTGTCTTTTATTCGCATGAGTATTACACATTCAAATTAATTTACACTTTTTGGATTTATTTGCATATACCTATTTGGTTTTAAACATTTCAATAATTTAGCCCCACATATGGATTGCTTTTCAGTATTCATGATAATGAGATGACTAAAGCTGGTGGGTGTTGAAGAGTAACATCATAATTATTATTCATTTACTAAACATAAATTGTGCAATGCTTTCCATATCTTTTTCCACTTCTCGCTTGTGCAGACTTATTAAAACCTATATACTGGTTATATGTATTTTACCAGACGTCTTCCAAGTCATGCAAACATCGAAAAAATATCTATAACATTGACGAACCCAGATACCATTCGAGTTGATTTCATTCAGAAGTAATCAGAGAAATCTCTGGAAGTAATAGGTAGATATTCTTAGTTCTTATCGCTGTACCTACAAAGCACGACGATGTAAATTACTTGCAATAAAGAATCAATAATAAACTGCCGACACACTTTTCTATCGATTGTTTAAAGAAGAAAATACAAACAAAACAACTGTATTTTAGAACACGATTGGTCGTTGTCTAAAATTCTTTTTCGTTTGGTGGTGTTTCCCTTTTGGATTTCCCCAGAATCGAGATTTTTGCTCAGTTTTCGTTTTTCAGAAGGATGGTAATATGCCCTTGTAAGACTGCTTTCTTGACATGGATCGTGAAAGTACAATGGGTAGATGTATTTTATACAAAACTTCGAAGATCTTTCATTCTTTAAAATTTTCTGCCACCTTTAATAGTCCGTATTTACGCAAAAAGGAACCACCCAGCAAACACACGCTTCTGAAATATCGAAGGATTTACAAAAATATGTGCAGCTCTGTTAGATGAAGTAAAATTACTATTTATTTTATCTGAATTTATTGATAGATTACTTATTTAAATATATGTATATAAATATGCTCTAAATACTCTTAAACTTTCTTGATAATTAAAAAAATGTGAATGTGGTTCGTTTTAACATTTACTAATTGATGGGTTTCTCTTATACAAAAAAGAACCACAATTGAAGCTTAAAATGAAAATATGTATTTATTGTATGGTAATAAAACATTAATTCACAAAAAAATAATACATATAGAGACCTATTATTATATTAGTATTTCTAAGTAACTTGTGCTAACATTTTCCTGTTTATGCCTTTATATACATATATGTAACGTGTCCGCTTCGGGTTCCACGATTATTGTTTATTTTTAAAACTTGATGGGACTCTTTTTTTACTTACACCAAGGTCGCTGCGCCTGATAGTGCTTAAAGCACTATTTTATCATTGTAGGTACTCTGTGACCACTTCATCTGTTATTGTGCTGGGAAGGGCAATGAGAAGTCTAATTGCGTCATCCTCTTTCAGCTCCCCGTAGAAGTAGGTGCAGGATACCGTGTTTCTGGTTATGGCAACCACCGCGTGTGAGACACTATCGTGGCCAGGGTTCTTCCTTTCTGCTCCTCTGAACACAACCACGTGGGTTCGGCACCGACTGACGATCCATGAAACATAGGGACTAAATGTTTTATGGATCGTCAGTCGGTGCTGAACCCATCCCTCCCATACGCTTTTTTCTTATCTTAAGGTAAGGAAGAGAATATTTTCGTCGCCCCTTCATAGTACCGCCTCCGATGCCATGCTGCATGTCATGGACCTCAGTACTGTAGCGCCCTATGCGCGCTCCGGGATCGTTGGGAAATTGGGACGTTAATTTAAACCATATAGGTATATATCAATATGTTATATTACTCAACTCTCATTACAATGTGTCACGTTTAATTCTTGGTGATCGTCTGTCTAAAAACTTACTATCAATGCTCGTCCCTTAATCTTCCAGAATAATCTATATTTATAAGGGGTGACATTCCTTGCCATCGTGCATATCTACGCAATGAGGTGGAATGCGGTGTCATAGATGCAAGAAGGTCACCACAGTACTTACCGTGATGTGTGAATGTTTGTACGTAGATGTTTCAGAGGGCGTACACTACATCCATCGAACTTCTGTGTGTGCAGAAGAGCTTTTCTGTAACAGACGTAATGGCAGCAGAACTTCTGTAACGCATTTCGAACAGGCTCTCTGTCTATGGAGGGTATCTGATTCGTGTCAGTCAGTAGTACCAATTCTCTTCTCCTTTAGTTCACTTCTAACAAGCTCCAAAATGGACTAGGTGAGCTTCATCCACCAAAAGGCACTTTGATGCTCCAACCTCATTTATGAGGACCGAGGCAATGAGTCTCGACCGCCCCGAATCGAGTCGTTACTTTGTCCGACAGTTCCTTTGCCGTCTCGAGTTTGCTAGTGATGATCTGTCTCCTTCATATGAAAGTTGTTGAGGAGCTACGTGATCTTCCCGCAACTCGACACACCGGCACTTTAGTGGAAAATTGTCCATAGATATAAAAAAAGGATCAATATTAGATACATATTCAACTAAGAATATATGACTAAATGTATTCAGTTGCACAACTTACCTTAGAATAGGAGTGAAAAGTACCTAGTCGTAAGTCTTTATATAATAATAATATATAGAATAGATCAAAAAGAAAAAATATAAATGAAAAGAGCACATATTACGAGTCTGTGAAGAATTAATTTAGTAAAAAAAAAACCCTTAAAGTTTTTCTACACTTTGAGCTATACACGCAATAAAATAAACTGTACCTAACTAGTCATATCATTTGGTACCTTTAAACGATGATAGGTTTCAAAATAGGTTTCAAAACGTTATGCATAATAGAATTACAGACGTTTGGTTCCATTTTACAAAAAAAATCAGCATTTTAATTATGAATTTATTTTACGCGTAACGAAACCAGAGAAACTTGGTTCCATTTAACGTATTAAAAGTAATTGTTAATAATAGAAATAAGTGTAATGTATAATGGTCCCAAGTAGGTGTGGATCTGTTTTGCATAAAATGCCCTGGTAGTAATATCATTTATTTTTTTGAATAATCGAGTCCTATTGTGTTGTGGTTCGGTTTTGTTTATGTAGAGTTTATTGTTGCTGTTGGTTCTGTTCTGCTTTTAGTATACCAAGGTTCCAAGGCAAAAATCATGTGGTTCTTTTTTGTATATGAAATTTTGAGCGCTTTGATTCAGTATTCTCCAAAAAAAGTAAAAATCTAAATTTGTGGTGTGGTTCCATTTTGCATAAATACGGACAATTAATGTAGGTATGTACTTGTACATAGGTTAAGTACGTTCATAACAAGCTATGAACATTTCCTTTCACTATCAATAGCTTGGAAAATTCTTGGAGAATGTAGAGTAAAGATGTAATAAAATAAAGACAACTATAAAATATAATAAGTCATATCTTAAGAATAAAAAACGTTAAAACGAACAACAAAAATAACAAATAATTGTAAATATGTTGAGATATTCTCTTTTACCGGTTCAACCGGTTTTTAATCTTTCAATGGTTTTCGAACGCTTCCGAAGAAAAGAGATGTCAGATACAACAGTTGTATAGCGCTATCTTGTCTTAACATTAAGGCAGACCAGAGACAAATAACCGTTCACCTTACGACTCAAGCAATCTTTAAGCCGTTCACCTAAACAGGGCTCATAGTACGATTTTAAGCAATCCTGTTTAAGGCCTGCTTAAGAACTGCACGGATTATGGATGGTTTTATAAAAGCTCATGGTAAGGCCCCTGCGTGCTAGCCCCACTGAGGTGCGTTCAGCGCCTCTGGGTGTAGTTGTCCGGTTGTTTTTTAACTCGCTCAAAGGCGTTGAACGGATTGCAGCAACCAAATCTCTTATCTCCCTCTTTCACATGATTTTTTATTTCTCTCTCTTTCTAGTAGTTGACATTATAAAATATGGCCGCCAATATCATCCAATCACGTAAGAGTATTTCAGTTATAAACGTCAGAGCGTTTTACAACCATCAAATTCGATGGTTGTTCGGTTGTAACTCGCGCCGACACTCAAAGGTCTTGAACGGCCGGTTGTTTCACCCGGTTGTCACGCTCGAAGGCATTGAACGGGGTTAGAGCGAAAAGTTGTACTTCGCGCGAAGGCCCTGAACGCGCCTCTGGTTTCGTCTCCCGGCGAACTACGGGACGGGAATGTAGAGCGTGCATTATCTGTGGTATACGTAGCACAGAGTATCTATTATTAGTTTGTGTTTGTGACCTACAGAGGCGCGTTCAGCGCCTCTGGGTGTAGTTGTCCGGTGGTTTTTTAACTCGCTCAAAGGCGTTGAACGGATTGCAGCAACCAAATCTTTTATCTCCCTCTTTCACATGATGTTTTATTTCTCTCTCTTTCTAGTAGATGACATTATAGAATATGGCCGCCAATATAATCCAAACACGTAAGAGTATTTCAGTCATAAACGTCAGAGCGTTTTACAACCATCAAATTCGATGGTTGTTCGGTTGTAACTCGCGCCGACACTCAAAGGTCTTGAACGGGCCGGTTGTTTCACCCGGTTGTCACGCTCGAAGGCATTGAACAGGGTTAGAGCGAAAAGTTGTACTTCGCGCGAAGGCTCTGAACGCGCCTCTGTTGTACTTCGCGCGAAGGCTCTGAACGCGCCTCAGTCATCCATTCCATCATGAGCTCGAAAAAGCAAGCAGTGGTAAAAATATTTATTTTGACTTATCTCTATCCACTGTATTGTAATATTTATTTTATTATTGTTCATATCTTTACAGAAGAAGATAAAATCTTTATGTTATTTGATATTCGGAGGATCTGTGGCATATCAGTGCATTTATTTCAAAAAAGATTTCAATGGATATTACAGTAAAGTTTTACAACCTACAAGTCAATACCTAAATCCTGAATGGGCTCATAGAATCGGAGTATTTGCACTGAAATATGGCCTATTTCCACCTGAACGTTACAAAGATCCAACTATTTTGGTAAGTCCTTATATGAATAAGTTTATAAGTCCTTTAATGTAATAATGGATTTAAATTGAAGTATTGTATTATTTCCTCATATTTTTGTAGCATACAAAGTTTTTAGATTATGATTTGAGTAATCCTATTGGAATCGCAGCTGGATTTGATAAGCACGGAGATGCGGTTATAGGTCTTCGCAATATTGGGTTTGCAATTATAGAAATTGGTTCTGTAACCCCTGAAGCTCAAGAAGGCAACTCTAAACCTCGAGTGTTTAGACTTCCTGAAGATGAAGCAGTAATCAACAGATATGGCTTCAACAGTGAGGGCCATGAGAAAGTATATAAAAAACTGCATTTATTGAATAAAACTTTTTTAGAGAAAGGTCTGTTGGGCATTAATTTAGGGAAAAATAAAACAACACAGAATGCCTGTGAAGATTACATACAAGGAATACAGAAATTTGCAAATATTGCTGATTATTTTGTTATTAACATCAGCAGGTATTTATAGTTCTGATAGCTTGAGTAATTAATACTTTAATATTCTGACTAATCTGACTATTTTTATTGATAGTCATTACTCACATTTAATATCATATAAATACAGCTTTCTGTGATTTATTTAATCAATGTTTAGGATATGAACATTGTCAATACAAACTAAAACTATTCTCAAAACTTATGTTTCAGTCCAAACACCCCAGGTTTGAGATCATTACAAAATAAAGAACAGTTGAAATCGCTCTTGATTGAAGTGAATAAAGCAAGAAATGATTTGCCCATACAAAAGAAGCCACCATTATTGTTAAAACTTGCCCCAGATCTAAGCCTAGAAGAAAAGAAAGATATTGTAAGTGTAATTACCAAAAAAGAAAGCAAAGTTGATGGACTCATTATATCTAACACAACAACAGACAGATCTTCACTATTAAATGAAGAATTTTCAAATGAAGAAGGAGGCCTCAGTGGAAAACCTTTGACTAATAAATCTACTGAAATGATTAGAGATATGTACAAATTAACAAAAGGTAGGTATATAACAACAACTATAGAAACAATACATTATATTACTAATAACCCAATGTCAGTATTTTCTCATAAATTGAAAAAAAATATATATTTCAATTCATTTTTAACATGTTTAAAAAAAATATTCCTCTTTAAGCTCCTGGGTGATATCATCCAGGTGATCAAATTCCACATTTTTGTGTACTAAAATTTCCCGGCACCAAAACACCTGAGTGATCAAATTCCATGTGATTTTAATTTACTTATTTTGTTTCCTTAAATCTCCTGGGTGATCTAATTCTACATTAGTTTAAAATATCTCCTAAAATCACCTGGTGTGGTATGATTTCAATGATTTTATTAATTTTTTGTGTAAACAATATTTGTAGTTCACTATATCCGTTTCGTCGTTGATGGTGCTGTGGACTCAGTACTGGCCTTCTAATCGGGTGTTCCATGCTCTATAACCTCGGTGGGGACGTATATG
Organism: Schoenobius gigantellus; assembly: GCA_963935595.1. Lineage (NCBI taxonomy): Eukaryota > Metazoa > Arthropoda > Insecta > Lepidoptera > Crambidae > Schoenobius > Schoenobius gigantellus. The sequence goes on along the minus strand of OZ012553.1, from coordinate 19,869,776 downwards.
AGCTGTGGCGAGTGATATTGGTTTCAACCAACAAAACCATTCAAAATTGTTCAGTTACTGATTGATACTCTAGTAACTGACAAGGCTACGTTGATGGTTCTAATTCACCAGCAATTTGACAAGGCAGTTGCGCAGTTACTTTTGCGCACTTATACATATTCGGTTTGTGTTTGAGACGGTTGTGCGATAAACATCAAGATGACGGGATCACTTTTTCTTTTTAAAAACCCACTGCAATTTAGTACTCATTTGATACCAAACATTAACCAGCAGGTACAATTTTGGTACCTGCTTAGTTTAGACAAAATCCGGCTTTCATTATAAAAATGGCAGGATCATGCTCTAACATCAAAGTTACTAACCATTTGATGTTACAGATGTATGTAACTGAACACACAATTTAGTACCTACTTCCAGAGATTAAAAGCAGTTTCTTTTAAAATCGAATATTTAAATTCTGGTGGCACAAAAAATGAATAAAAAAAGAACTAAAATTATATGAAATATTTTACAAAAAAACAGACTAGTACAAATTGCTTGGGACGAAGGAATGAGTTAGCATATTCAATAGGGGAAAGGGTACAGACAGAACTAGGACTAAGAAAAGTAGTTTGTTATATGGTTAAGAAATTACGAGCAATAGTTCCAGCTTAATTGATATTTGAATAAGCTGTAGGCGTTTTAACATTCCACTTATAATATGTTTTGATACTTTTATACACCACTACATTGACGTATATAACCTAGACAAGCTGTTGCGAATAAAAATTGTGTTACGACGCGGGGCAGCGCTGGGTGAGGCGTGGGCAGTAGCGTACTCGCTCGCTCGTATGAGAGTAAAAGAGACAGCAAAACTAAGGTCATGCATTCAAAGTCAAGACGGTCGAGCGTAGATCGCAGTTCGGAAACCATTTTCATTTGATTTAATCAAGATAATATATAAATTATAATTAATCGCCCGCAATCAACTAAGCTCAACTGGTGGTGCCGATTTGCTCCAGCTCCAGTTGACTGGTGAATTTCTCTGTACCGGACAGTGCGTCTAGGTTATACCGGGTGTAACTGAACACCCCAATAACATTTAAGGGGCATATAAGTTAGATACTAAATGAACCTTCGATGCTTGTCTGAGACCTGGAACCCCAATACTTTCAGAGTTATTTGATTTTAAACTGAAAGAAAAAACTTTCAATTGACCATAATCAGCTCTTAACACAAAAGGAATTTAAACAGAAAATGACACGTGACAGACGTGAGCGTAGTAAGTATTCCTCCTACGCTTTCGTAGGGCTGTCGGCACTTAATACCAAAAAAATATTTATTAAGTTTGTATGACGTGAGCGTAGTATTCCTCGTACGCTTACGTAGGATTGTCGGCACTTAATACCAAAAAATAATTTACGAGTATTTAGTTTGTATGGAAAAAAAGTAGGTTTGTTAGCCCTAATATTTTTCCTACAGAATCTCTACTTCTGATGGATACATACCCTAAAATGTTATTGGGGTGTTCAGTTACATCCTGTATACGTCAATGCACCATAATAAGTGTTACAGATCTGTCATGCCAGCGCTATTACAGCGATTACACGTTACAGCAATATCACTGTAACGTAGAAAATTATTATATGATGGCGATAACTTAAGTCACAACTAGCGTGAGCGCGCTCACAAGACGCGAAATATCAATTCGGACCGCATTGTCTATTTGACATTTGATCACAGACTAATTAGAGATTGGTCCGAATTTCGCTGTTTTGTTTTGTTTGTGCGTTGCTTTTCGTGCTTTTGAGTAACTCTGGACTGCTACACTGGACTACAGAGATCTCCTATCATGACTGCTAACTACTGCTAGGCAAAGGATTTCGATTCTCGACGACGTTATATACGGTTTTAAGAAATGTGTCTATAATTTTTTGTCCAGACTTCGTAGAATATTCATTCTGCTATTATTTTATTGAGGAATTAAAACGCTATAGTTTGGCATATTGTTCATGCATGTTCACTAAAAAAATATATCAACAAAAATTTGTTCTTTGTAAAATCGTTATTAAATAAATTGCAAAAGTATTTCTTCGCATCATTGAGAATTATCCTGAATATAGTGTACATAATAAAATTCTTAATAAATATGCTAATTCTAACATTTTAAACCCTACGCCAAAATTACTCGTGAACTCTCGTGAACTTTCGGTTTATTCCATCTACACTAGGGCTGCCATACGTCCCGGTATACCGGGACATGTCCCGGTTTGTAGCGTTATGTCCCGGTGTCTCCGTCAACAGCTTATTTGTCCCGGTCTGGGAGCTAGGTGGGTACCTACCTACACGAGTTGATCACTATTAGCGCTTCAAAAAGTCAGAACCTCGGAAAAATATGAATGGACAAAGAAAAGTGATATATCGAGAACGCGAACATTGAATAAGAGAGATAACGCTGAGAATAAGCATGTTTTTTTTGTTTTATTGTTGGTTTAATTGAACATTTTATTTAATTAAAAAAATATCCTACTAAAAATCAAACTTGAAAGTTCATATCGAAGTCACGGACCTGAAAAAAAGACGGACGGGGCGTTGTTGAATCAAAAGTGAAGCATGCTAATGACAGCACATTTGTATGTGTGCGTCTCTTGTTAATCGAAAAATGACAGCTTTTTGTCGTACCTGGTACATCTGTGTGAGTGTAGGTCGTGTACAAACACATGAAATTGTCTCACCTTGCATGCTTCACATTTGTTTAATGCCACACTACGTCCGTATTTTTTTGTAGGTTCATAATCGAAGTACAAGTCATATTTTTTAATTATTTTTTAATATAGTTTTTTGTTATATAATCATTCATTGTTCTTTTGAATTTCCATTGTATAACCTTTTTAACAGTCTTCAAAAAAGGAGGTTTCTCAGTTCGACAGTATATTTTTTAGGGGTTCCGTACCTCGAAAGGAAAAAACAGAACCCTTATGGCTTATAGGATCACTTTGTTGTCTGTCCGTCCGTCCGCCCGTCTGTTTGTCAAGACCCTTTTTCTCGGGAACGCGTGGAGGTATCAAGCTGAAATTTATATCAAATACTCAGGTTTACTGTCCCTTGGAGCTGTAAAAATCAAACTTCTAAGCCAAAGCAATCAAAAGATACAGCCGTTTATGCCGCAAATTTCCGCAAATTTTCGACACTCGCAAGGGAATTAAAACATACAGGGTACTTCCCGTGAATTCAGAATCTTGAAATATGGTACAAAGTAACGTCTTATAGCACAGATAAAGGAAAAATTGTGAAAACTGTAAATTTTTAGTTACATCATATAATAAAAATATTTTTAATAATTTTAAACGTACTACCCCTTTCCTCGTGAACGCGTAGAGGTATTTAATTGAAATTCATATCAAATACTGAAGTCTATAATACCTTTAATCTGAAACAAAATCAAACTTCTATGTCAACGCAATAAAACTTATATACCCACAGGTATGTACGGAAACCTCGGTGCGCGAGTCCGACTCGCACTTGGCCGGTTTTTTTATGTATGTTCGCGGGTAACTTCGTCGTTTATAAACCGATTTTGACGATTCTGGAAAGAAGATATTCCAAGGGTGGTCCCACGATAAGGAAACCAGGATCCGATGATGGCATCCCATAAATCGAGGGAAACCCTTGAATTTCAAGGCACTTCCAGCGTGTTTTATGTTTCTTCTTAAGATATTCAGGTATTTGCATCTGGTAGTCGTCATGTCTTATTACTGAACTGATGATGGAAGGTTTCTGATAGATTAGGAGCTCGGGAATAATTCCTTTGAAACTGTTTGGAGCAAAAGACGTTTTATTTTAAGTAATTTCGGCGTTTGCCTTTTCTCAAATTCTTATATGTGTATAGATATAATATGAAAAAAAAATAGTAACAATACATACAACATCACAGTTTTATATTGAAGTCGGTGCCAAGCAATGATCACCTTGAAAGTCTTTAAAAAATATATAAAAATTTAATGTAGTTATTTAAAATTTAGCACCGAATTCAATATAAAACTGTGATGTTGTACGTAGTCTTTTATTATTTATGACTTTTTGGTGTTATTGAAGTGGGTTCTATATTTTGTAAAAAAAATCTAAGTAAGTATTCAAAATGTCCCGGTCGATGGTTCAGAACTTATGGCAGCCCTAATCTACACTGGCGAGCAAAAGTTTGGAATCAGTTACTTGAAATTGGTTCCGCGTGATCTTGCTTACTAAATAAATTTTTAATAATCATAAAAATGACATCATGTTGAAGGTGCAACTATCCACTATTAAATCGATATAAAATTAATTCATATCGAGCCCATAATTGTGGAGTTATCCTGGATTAAGTGAAGGAGGTAGGAAAACAAGGAAATAGGGAAAAATAATGAATGAATAAAACAACAAAAATTATTAAATAAAAATTTTATTTATCTTTAAAAATAAGTGTCAATATTTTGTGTTCCCTCCCCTCGCCCTAATAACTGCTCCAAGACGATTCTTCATAGACCTGATCAGCTTCTGAATTGATTCTTGTGGAATACCTTCCCACTCCTCGATCAACGCTGATTTCAGCTCATTCACACATGAAGGAGCAGGAGTTCTGGAACGAACATTCCTCTTCAGTTCATCCCACACGTGCTCAATGGGATTCAAGTCAAGGCTGAGCGCTGGCCAGTCCAATGTGGCAATACCGACTTCTTCGAGGTATTCCGTTGTAACACGGGCAGTGTGACAACGAGCGTTATCGTGCATAAGGAGGAAGTCATCACCGATGTATCCCGCATAGGGAACGACATGTTCCAGGAGAATATCGGAAATGTACCGGTCCGAAGTTAGACCGCCTCCTCGTCCCCCGCCAGGCACGAAAACAAGCTCGGTTTTACCATCGAAGGAAATGCCGGCATACAAGAGCCGCCAATAAGCCACTGTTTCAGCGACACAGCACTGTGCAAATCGCTCCCCAGGCCGCCTGTAGACCCGTCCTCTTCTGTCGCTACCGTGCAAACACATCCTGCTTTCGTCGGAGAACAGGACTTGCCTCCATTGCTCAACCTCCCAATCAAGATGGGTGCGAGCAAACTGAAGGCGTGCTTGTCGGTGAGCTGTCGTGAGTTTTGGGCCTGTGGCAGGCCTTTTTGGAGTCAGATTCGCTTGCTTGAGTCGTCGACGAACTGTCCACTCGCTGGCTGCTACCCCACGAACATCTCGGAGCTCCTGTTGGACGTCGACACCAGTCAAATGCCGATTTCGGAGAGAGGTTGACACGATAAAACGGTCATCCCTCTCCGATGTGCACCGGCGCCGTCCAGATCTTGGTCTCGGGATAAAGCCACCAGTCTCCCGAAAGCGCTTATAAACTTTCGAAATACAGGATTGGCTTATGTGGAGCCGACGAGCGACAACCCGCTGGCTGAGCCCTTCTTGCAATAGGGCTACGATTTGTGCTGCTTCTGTAGGTGTTGTCTCCATTGTCGTACAAGGTAAAGGGTCAAAAGTGGCGGAGATGTGTACCGGTCAACGTGTGAAAGTCGACTGATAAAGAAAATCCGATAACAGGTGCTTTTATAGGGTGTCAATAGGTCGCAACTCGTGACGTATCAAACAATTGAAACACATTTTTTTCGATACTCCTTCACTTAATGCGGAATGGCTCCATAAATACTGGCTTGTTTTTAATAAATTCGGTATCAGTTTAAAAGTAAAGAGTTGAACCTTTAAAATGATGTCATTTTTACGATTATTAAAAAAGTATTAACTACACAAGATAACGCGCAACCAATTTCAAGTAACTGATTCCAAACTTTTGTTCGCGAGTGTAGTACTACCAATAGTTCGACTATCTAACTGTTTGGACAAAATATTTCCAAATTGTTATACTGGCTATTTGAACTTTATAGACTTGCAAGTTTTTAATACAAATAGTACAGTAGAGCTGAAAAGTGAAAACAAAGAATTTCATCCAGATTTAATCATAATAATAAAATACAATACGTGTAATTTTACCTTAGAAAATTATTTTGTATAGCCTAAAGTTACAATGAATTTGTATACTGCTAGGACTACAAAGGCTGTAAAAACCCGTATTTAATCATTGGAAATAACATAATATAATCAAAAATATTAAAAGTATTATTTTTATCATATGTACCTGTACTTAAATTATGAATTGTGTTGTGTTGTACCACTAGGCAATTAATTACTATTGCGATGGGATTCGAATTTTCGTCTTTTGTGCATCCGACTTATTGATGTAAATCATAGACATGATGATGATACTATGATTTACATGAAAATTTTGGGTTAAATGACATTACGTGTCGATAAAGAAATGATTATTTATTGGTTGGTTATTTTGAAACACCGTGTATAATGTCCTAAAAACCCAGATCGAAAATCATGTAGGCACTTATCCCCATTTAAAAGCGGCCCTAAAAACTGAGAGACAAATACATCCAGAATGTTTTAATAATACTGATGATGTCTAAACATGTTAAAATTATTAAAAAAAAAAAATATATATTTTTATGTGAATTTATTTTACTGTACTTAGAATAAAAGCTAGCCAGTATGGAATAATTATGTCCAAACAGTTCGATAGTCGAACTACTGGTAGGACTAGATGAAATAGAGGGAACTTTCGTGAACAATGACCAACTTATTGGCATTTTGGTTAATAACATTAATGTGCTATTACATTTTGGTATGTCAACGTAATAGGTAGGTACTTATCTACGATGTAATTTTGTCGGTCCTAATCCCGATTATGAATTAAAACTTAGATTCATAAATCGGTGCTTTTAATTGACTTTTACCTAACAGGCTAACAGCGCATTTTTATCATGAATAAGAAAGATGAATGGCGCTTGGGCTCACCCAGCTGGGCGGGTGGGAGTGGGGCGGCTTGCTAGCGTATATTCTACCCTATTTAGGTATGTAGAAAGTTCATTTCAGTTGAGACGTTTTCATTGACTATTATAATCATAGACGAAGAATAATATAGACTGCCAATGTCATACAACTATAAGAAAGGTCCTATTCCCGCCTTATATCTAGATGGTTCTATACCTATAAGGATGCTAACTTAAATTTTGTATATATATTATATTTTATACTTATAATTTATACTGAATCATGCCTGAAAATTAATAAAAAGTTGTTTCAATAATAGTAAATTACAAATAATTCTACAATATTCCGCCAGAACAATTTTAATCTCTATAGAAAAATTTAATTCTATTATACGGTTTCTACGGTTTTTCACTAGATGGCGCTATACCTACAATTTAGCACGGTGCGGTGCTGATTTTTATAATACTATTGATTTTTTACTAGATGGCGCTTAATTTAATGGATAATGTTACATTCAACTACTTTAACCAAGCAACATAAATATATTAATATATTTTTTTAATGTGTATATTGTAGTGAATTGTAAATGATATCTTATGTACACAAATATTAAAATAAGTAACAAAAAGTGTATTTTAAGCTGTAAAAAAAGAAAAAATTCTCGCGGAGAAATTAACTTCCTTACTCCCGATGCTCCGATACATTTTAATTCAATCTTGATTCTATGCACGGTACCTAAACTTATAGGTGCTGAGTTGCAAGGCTTATCTTTTTTTGGAATGCGTTCGGATTTATTTAGGTGCTGGGTTGCAAGGCTTACAGTTTTTTTTTGGAATGCGTTCGGATTTATGTGCCGATCGGTTATTTTTAGAAGCGACCTACTTTTATTATTTTTGTCTAAATTATAAGTGATATCTTTAAAAGACATTTCATTCTTGTTGTTAATGAAATTATGAGTTAAAAATTATATTCATACCACCTGCTCGACAATGTTCAATTAGATCCCCCTTAACTTCAACGTAAAGCAAGACATTATATCCCAAGGGATATAATTTTGTATGAAACTCCCAAGGGATTAAAGTGTTTTAAATATGGAACATAAAATTTGTATGAAAATTTATCATAGATGCTAGCTTAAGAAGGCAAAGGTTCTACGCCCATACAGCAGTAGCGTGCATCCACTAGAGACAAAGACATTCTACCTGTGTAAATAATGTTTTTATAAACTCTAAATACATAATTTCTTTACCAAAATTATAAAATATTTATCTACATAACACTGCAAGCTAAAATAAACAATTACATTTCACTTTATTTTTTATTGATAAAATACGTTTTATGCAAAAAGCGCCATCTTTTGACGGCCACCATTAACTATCGATAAAAACGAATAAAAGCAGAGTAAAGCAAGAACACTCGCTGCCAGCGTATAAACAGCATTTGGAAAAATTACGCGGCATATTTAAAAATAAAGAATGTTTCTACAATTTGTTCCATAATTTGCACCAACAGTATTCCGTTGTATTGTTTTCATAGCTAAAACTTTGCCGCCAACGCCATTACGTATTTCAAAATTGTAATATCTTGTTGCTTACGTTAATAAAGTGCTTAGTGGAATGTGTTTTGTGGCATCAATAATACAGTCTTTAGAAGTTTATTCAGTGTTTTATTGATAAAGTTAAAAAACGTAAGTAGGTAAATGTCCAGGTGCTTCAGCTTTTTTTATTTGGGGTCAATAGGTTGTCGACTATTTGAGATTTATTTCGACAGTTGTGTGTAGTAATTAATTGCTGTTTCAAAAGTAAATAGGTATACAACAAAGTTGAAGAATAAAAGAATTTTATTTGATACCATTTTATAGTTAACAAATTAATATTCGTCCTGCGTGCTACTAAAGGTCATTGACAGGGTCCAGCAGCTGATCGTATCGTATTGTAAATCGATATGTAGACTAAGTTCATACTTGTTATATTATTATTAAATATGTTTTAAGTTTTTGTAATGTTTTAAGCTTTACTTAAGATATAATTATTGCGTGCCGTGTTCGTGCTTGAGAAAAATAAATCTTTTTTTTTGTATTTTATGGTTTTTATGATAATATCATAATTTTAACCATAGTTATAGTGTAATGTGACAGTGTTTAACCACCTAAGTAATTGGTTAGAGAGCCCTGAGTTTTTATTGTCTCGCAGATGGTATGAAAAGTAGAGTATTCACCTCTGGAATAAAGCAGTGTCTTGGTCTTAGGCGACTTGAACCCCTCGCTTCACTTAGGACTCTACATAACTCCCTCGCTTCGCTCAGGAGTTAAATTTTAACTCTAGAGTCCCTCGTTACGCTCGGGGTTCAATATGGCGCCCGTGACGTTAGACACTGCTTTAATCCCTTGGTGCATAATCTACTATTCTTATATTTTTTACTAGCTGACCCGGCGTACTTTGTATCGCCATGTTTTATAACTAAATTACTGAAATGTTTGTTTAAATTATTGTAATTTTTATATTACACAAACCTTGTCCTAACAATAACGAATACATAAAACCAAGAATCATCCAATTTGGTGCAGTCGTTCGAAAGTTATGGGCGTACATACATTTCGAAGATCCATTTTTATTTATATAGATTAATCAAAAATTGAAACAATTTTGCGTTCTTCACAATAGAAAAAAGGTTTATTATTTGCCACTCCTAAATTTTTTATTAGCACAAAAATAAAGGAAAGAGTTTTTATGTTTTGCAACGCGAACTTGCTTTATTTTACAACTGCACAAAGCTTTATTTACTATTTGCAAACTTTAACTTCTACATAAAATCGAAATGCTAGCCACAATATCACAGAACAACCATCTGTCAATACCAGCAGGCGTAGCACGGGCTGCCACGACTGGACTCGAGTCACGCATTATCTCACAATTTCAGTGACATAATCTCTATGTCTTAAAGAGTAGTACGGTGACTGACCTGATCAATTTTGTTGACGCTCGTCAAGGAACACGTGTGACTGAGTTTTATCTCAAATTTCTTGGCGTGCCTGTGCGCCGACTGCTGTGGTTGTAGCAAGGGCTTTAATACTTTAGAAGATGAAGCAGCAGTCGGAGAGCAAAAAATTTGTGATAAAACTCAGTCACACGTGTCCCTTGACGAGCGTCACGAAAATTTTATCACGTCAGTCACACTAAATACGCGCCACCGTGCTACTCTTCAAGACATAGAGATATTGTCACTGAAATTGTGAGATAATGCGTGACTCGAGTCCAGTCTTGGCAGCCCGTGCTACGCCTGCTGGTAAAAACGCTTTCTGGAGTCCGCGAGAAATTCACTCGTGTCAAGCGAAAATTACTCACTTCACTTTGGTTCTCGAATGCTATCAATTACTTGTTCTCGAACGCACTCTAAAATGAGAGAGAATGGTCTGGCAGAAAGTGTCAAAAATGTATATAGCGCCATCTATCGTCCTCTTGTATAACTACATAAATATATGTAATCACTGCTGTGCATCTTGAGCGTGTGTGCTTTGTTGCTTTTAAAAATATCGACAAATTTTGGATTTAATACAGCTCGCTCCATCTATTGCTCGTGGTTATAACTAATTTTAGAAATGTTAGACATTGACAATCCTTTCTTTATATCATCCTTGCTATGCTATAATGCATGCAGTCGCGCAAGGCCGTACGCACTTAATGCTGCGCTAAATACGCACTCATATAACGGTTGTTATTATTTCGTGACATCTTAATTTAATTTGAAATATCATAAGTATGTGCTATATCTAGACTAAAAATGACAAACGAGATAGTGATTAACGAACTTTTGTGTTTTATGCAGTGTAAAATAGACACAATAGACGAAGTGAGTCTGTTGCAAATTTGTGAGTCGAATTTCTCTGAAAGTGACGTTGAGAAAGCTAGGGATATTTTATCTACGCATCAAACCGGGAATCAACGTACCACACGGCGTGGTGAGGGCAAGGCGAAGAGGTTCCTACTGGATATTATAAAGATCCTCAAAGATAACGACGAAGGGGTGCTCCCTGTTTTCGTGGCTAGAGACCTCAACCGCCTCCCTCCAGTGTCCTTCGATCACGTGGATGTGTCGTCGCTACTGAAGAAAATAGTATTGCTGCAACGAGAAGTACAGATCATCCAGAGTGACTACGTGAAATCATCCTATCTAGCAAACGCCATCGAGAAAGTTGAGTGTCTCAGATACGGGACGAACAGCCTCTCGACGTCTAAGTAGTAACCCTGCATCGTGTGTAACCCAGCGCCGTAAAGAGAAGAAGATAGAAAAACCGTTACACCTAGTTATTATTATTCTTATTGTTGGGGCTATGCAACTTCAATGAAGCTGTAGTCACTGCGACCTAAAAGATCTATTGTGACTCGCCGCCAAGTTACAGTATCCCTTTTAGCCTGGCCGCCACCAGGAAATCCAAGATGGCTCTGGCTTTAAGAGATTTCAGTTCCCCTGGGCTGATTAAGTGTCTTCCCAGGTGGATACTTCGTTTGTGACTTAGAGGTCCACAATCGCACAAGAGGTGTTGGGGTGTTTCACGCTCCTGTTCGCAAAATCTGCAAATATCAGATTCACTTAATTTCATGTGAAATTGGTGTCTGTTTAGCTTGCAGTGACCAGTTAAGGCCCGAACAATCGCACCGGTGTTCGTCCTACTGAACTGTAAAAGTTCAGTAGTTCGTTTTTGCGAGTATCCTTCTATCTAAGTTTTAGCGTGTACTAATCCTGGTTGGTTTAGCTAGTATTTTTTTGATTCGCTTAGAAGGTTTTCCTTAAGGAGTTGCATGGCATGACGTTTCGAGATGCCACAGAAAGGTTCTGGACCTATCTGTTGACCCTCCGCTCCAGCCCTTGCAAGTTCATTGGCCTTTTCATTACCGACGACACCTGAATGTCCTGGTACCTATTTCAGAGTAACTCTGTTCTGTTGTCCCAGGTCATTTAGTTTATTTACGCAGTCTGTCACCAGTTTCGAATATATAACATTCGATTGAATAGCGTTAAGAGCTGCTTGGCTATCTGAAAAGATATAAATGGTTTGGTTTTTGTAGTTTCGTTGGCGATTAGCTTCTACACATTCTATGATGGCGTACACCTCCGCCTGGAATATAGTAGCGTGCTGACCAAGATTAACGCTTTTGTTAAAGCTCGGTCTGACACCATATACCCCGCATCCTACATTTTGACCCATTTTGGAGCCGTCTGTGAACCAAACTAGGCTTCCAGCCTTACAGAGGTTATGATCTTCCGCCCACTCCTCTCCGCTTGGTAGTTCCACTGAGTAGTTTTTAGTAAAATTACAGAGTGGAAGCATGACATCTGTAGTCATAGCTAGTTGTTTTTGTTCAAGCACTGTTTGTCGCAATGACCTCAATGCTTGAGAGTACCAGTTTACCTTCCCAGTGCTTTCTATTCTATAAATGCTAGCTTTCGCCTCCTTCACTATAAATAGATGAAGGGGCGGTAGGTTCAGCAGGGCATTAAGCGCAGCTCCTGGGGTTGTAGACATGGCGCCAGTTACCATAAGGCAAGCTGTTCGTTGTAGACCGCCTAGGCTTGTTGATAACTGTCACTTGCGTGACTTTTTTCCACCAAACCACGCAGGCATATGTTACCATAGGCCTGACGATCGCAGTGTACATCCACAGGGCGATTTTTGGGTTTATGCCCCATTTCGCTCCTGCCAAACGACAACATATTCCTAAAGCACTTTTTGCCTTTTGGATTACATTGTAAATGTGACTATTCCACGTCAATTTTTGGTCGATCGTAACGCCCAAATATTTGACTTCTGTGGAAATAGGTATTTGAGTCCCCCTTAAAACAGGATTTACCAGCTTGTTTAGCTTGCGCTTTCTGGTAAAGGGAACTATCGTCGTTTTGTTTGGATTTACCGACAATTTGTTCTCAATGCACCATCTATCGATGATGTTAAGAGATTTTTGTAGTATAGATGAGACAGTGCTTTGGCAGGGACCAATGACGCATGCTACAACGTCATCTGCGTAGCCCTGAACATCTAAATCCTTTTCTGAGGCTTCAGTTAACTAGCGGTCAATAACAAGTGACCACAGTAGTGGCGATAGGACGCCTCCTTGTGGACACCCTCTTGTTGTTTTGAAGCCTATTACGGTTCCATGAAGACTTACACTGATAATTCTGTTAAGGAGCATCGATTCAATCCAACGGGTTGTTGTTTTATCAATCCCCTTGTCGCCCATTGCCTTGGAAAGGGTTTCAATGGTTACGTTATCGAAGGCTCCTTCTATGTCTAGGAAAGCACAGAGGGCTATTTGTTTATCTTCTAGAGCCCGTTCTATCTTGTCGGTTAGTTCGAGCAAGGCAGTTTCTGTAGATTTTCCTTTTAGATAAGCGTGCTGCTTTGCATGCAGAGGACGTTTTCTTAGTGGTCCGTCTCTAATGCACACGTCAATGACCTTTTCCATACTTTTCAGTAGGAAGGAGGTGAGGCTTATAGGTCTAAAGGACTTTGGCTGCGCGTAGTCCTTTTTACCAGCCTTGGGAATAAATCGAACTTTTACCATAGTCCAATTTTCTGGTATATATCCCCAGGCATAACTAGCTCTGAAGATCTTTACCAGAACCGGAGTAAGGATATTCTTACCCTGTTGTAGCAGAGCAGGAAAGATATCATCCTCACCCGCGGATTTAAAAGGTTTGAATGAATCTATAGCCCATTCAACTTTGTTAGGTCTGATATTCATCGCTGCTCTTCTCCAGTCTTCATTACTAGGCCTGGAGAGGCAGTTGTGAGGAGCAGCCCTAATAGCGATGTTGACGCTAGTACTGATCCAGGGAAGTGCGTTGACGCCAATAGTTCGAGGGTCTCTTCCGCTGTCTCAGTGAATGTTCCATCTGGTTTCTTTAGTAGTCCCAGTTGGTTGGTAGGCGATTTTGCTAGAACCTTATGGATTCGAGCTCCTTGAGGGAGTTTAGTAATCTCCTCGCAGAACTTTTTCCATGAAAGTCTTTTCGCCCTCCGTATTTCTTTATTGTAGGCAGTTAAGGCTTTAGAGTACGAGCTCCAGTCTTTGGTCAGCTTAGCCTTATTGAACAGCCTGCGTGCTTCATCTCTTAGTTTACTGAGTTTTGCGTTCCACCATGGTATTTTGTTGTTCCTCTTAGTTTTTAGAGGACAGCTCTCTTCATACGAGGCTGTTATGGCTTCAGTAACTTGATCCACAACATACTCCAGCGATTCAAGAGATCGTATGGTTTTAGGGATATCGCGGAGTCTGTCTTGGAGACTTCTCCTGTAATGGTTCCAGTCTGTGGCCTTTGCATCCCTAAAGGTAATGGTTTCGTACATGTTTGATGTGTTCAATACGAAAGTAATGTGTCGGTGATCGGACATTGAAACTTCGTTACTAACTTGCCAGTCGTTAATCGTCCTGGATAAATTGTTAGTAGCAAGAGTTAAATCAAGAACCTCCTGCCTTGATCTAGTTAAAAAGGTTGGCACGCAGCCCTTGTTAACTATTTGAAGACAGTTAGCTAGGATAAAGTCATATAATAACTCACCCCTTGCGTTGATACCTGAGCTGCCCCAGTTGGTGTGATGCGCTTTCGCGTCGCACCCAATCAGAAGTTCGGCGTTGTGTTCGTTTGCGTACTCGACCACTTTCGCCAATCCTTCAGATGGGTCGTTCTTCTCACCAGGCAGGTAAGCGGAGCAGACGATGAGGCGTCTATTACCGCTCTTGGTATTCACGAAAGCTGCAATCAGGTCATCGGTGCATAGCCCTGGTATACATAAAAAGTCAACGTTATTATTGAATAAGATACACGCTCTTGGCTTGATTCCACCGACGTTATAGACAACCTTACCAGCAGAACCAAGTCCGGATACCGTGTTGTTGTTCGCCAGCCACCGTTCTTGGATTAGAGCGATGTGTAAGTTCTTCTCTGTGAAGATTTTTTCTAGAACCGCTGTAGCGGCTCTAGCATGGTGCAAATTAATTTGAACCACATGTGTGTTATTTGTGTTTTTGTGTAGTTGTGCCATTGTGTGTTGTGTGGTGTGTGGTGTTTTGTAAAGTGTTCGTAAGTGGCGTTTTATGACCGTTTGCCAGGTCTTTGGACGTTAGGACCGTCCTTGACCTTGCTAGCGGTTTTCGCCACTTGTGGCTGTCCTATTTTGGTCCTTTTCCCCGAAGGTGGACCTTTAGGACGCTTATTAGTTCCCGAACTCCCGGGCTGAGGCTCTCCGCTATTGCGTTGGCTCTCAGCCCCAGAGTTTGGGTCCTTTTGTAATGTCGGTGGCCTAGTGTGACCTGCCGGCAGTTTCTTTGCTCCAGAGGAGCTAGGTTTGCTTTTCTCATTCGCATTCGTTGAGATGTTTTCTCCTCGAATGCGAATAAGAACTTTCTTAAACCCGAGTCGCGGCCTAAAGTCCAGTGCGCGGAAGGCCTCAACTGAAGCATCATCAACCGAAAGGGCGATGGTGATTCCGTCCCGTTCAGTCTTGACGCTTAGCACCTTCCACATACTGGTCCTTAGTCCGTTTTGCTTCTCCAGAAGTCGTATTGCGTCTTTTGGAGATTCGGCCTCGGATTTAGGAACAAAGAGTATACCAATCCTGGCCTTGGGCAGTTCCTTTTCACTCATGAGTGAAAGATCAGCCTCCGGCCATGGCTTGATAGCCCCAATGTTCCGTTCTAGCCAAGCCCGGCTGTATTCATCCTTAACGACGATTTGAAGCCAGCCCGGCTTAAAAGTGCAGCCCTCAAAACTTGGGCCCGCCTCATTCCCAGGGTCGTCTATTATCGCCCTAAGAATGCCACGCTTAACAAGCCCAAGTTGATCATCCGACATGGGTTCCGTGTTACGGATCCCCGCTCGAATGTCCGTGAGGGCGTCTTTAAAAGACTTCGCTGTCGATGGACCTGCCATTGGCGTACTAACAGCAGAGGTCCCAGTACCAGTCGTTTGGAGCGCCCCGGCGGCTGAGCCTTCGCCAGTACGCGAAGTCTTTCTGATGTGGTCACCAGGTGATTCTTCCTCCGATCGAATCCGTTTGACCGGTCTTCGATCTGAGGAAGATGCACCTGCCACATTTTTCTCCGGATCGTGCGTTTTCGTCATCCGCTCGTAGCAGAGTTTGTAGGCCTCTGAAGGGTCCATTCCTTCCGCCACGAGTCGCTTCAGACGTTTTCGCGCCGCTCCGGTTAAATTAAATCGCTTCCGTGGGCTATCTCTCGATATCGCTGGCACATGTGAGTCTGTTTCAGTCAGCCTCATGCCTTCGGCATCGGGTATCGATCCACGGTCGCTTGTATCGGGATCCGTGGTGGCTAGTAAGTCTCCCTCAGATCCGAGAAACAACTCCGATAAGTCGGGTATTGATGCAGTCAAGCTGCTAGATAGTTCTGGTCGTTAATCGCCCAGATCAAAGCAATTTTGGGTTCGTTTTTCCATACACGTCCCACGAGAAGCTAGGGAACTAAAAAGTCCACCCAAGCAGAGCCCCGCGATCCTAGGTAAGGCAAAATTACTACCCCAGGATTGCCATCTCCCTGAGGAGGCACCGTTAGGGACCAAGCACCCCCTTGGCCACGCATCCATCGGCTACGGTTCGCCTAACACCACTGGATTGGGTTTGGGTAAAAGTAGGGATTTAGAAGGGACTGAGGAGTAAGGTAGGAGGGGTAGAGGGAATACTGGAACATGGGAGTAAGGGGAAATGGAATCTCTCACCGTGTTGGACTGCACTGGCGAGATAGCGTTGCTTCCTTTAGCTACTTGGACCCCAGGGTAGTTGGTAATGTGCGATGCCTGTTAAGGATCCAAGTATTACCAGGATGTACGGCGTGGACGTAGGGGCAACACTTGACGGTAGACATGCTCTGCTCAACATCGCACACTTGAGCACACATCAGCCGCCCTACATCCCTACACCTAGTTTGGAATGCTCTCAAAAAAAGAGGGTAAACAAAGAAAACTCGCGGGCAACGGATTCAAGTGAACAAAGGTTTGGTGCTAAGGCGGAAAAGGACAAAGTAGTGGAAGTACCCACTCCGCTAACCAGTTACAGATTAGTTGTATCCGAGCCACCGCAGTATTCCCAGCCGAAACCACGAACTTTACAACAATTGACTAGTAGCCCGAAGGCGAAGGAACTCAATACATCGACCGACACATTTATAGACGACAGCTTCACAACAATTGTTAATCGCAAAACAAAGTACAGAGCCATAAGAAAACGGAACCAGAACAGACAAGGAAGTGCAGTGATTACGTCAAGCAAACTAAAAGTGGTGCCTAGATTTTCCTGCGTTTATGCATCACGTTTTGAATTAGAAACAACCGAAAAAGACATCGAGGAATTTATAAAACAGAGTGGCCAGACTGTTGTGAAGGTGGAAAAACTGATTCCATTTAGGAAGACAACTTTTACTTCTTTAAAAATAACGATTGACCAGGCACGTGAAACTAGTATTTTGAAAGAGGCCCACAGGTGTAGTGTATAAAAGATACATTATCAAGCGGCAGCAGAATACATCCAGCACACGCACGAATATATCTTAATAGCAGAATGAAAGCAACCAGCATAGTTTCGTTCAACTGTAAGTCGATAAAAAGAACTTATCTACACGTGAGAGATCTTTGTAAACAGTATGATATTATTGCCTTACAAGAGCATTGGCTATTGCCCGATGACTTGGATTTTCTACAAAATATTGACTCGGAATTTGGATATCATGGCAGTTCAGCGGTAGACACAACCAGTGGCCCACTGAAAGGACGTCCCTATGGTGGGATTGCAGTGTTGTGGAGGAGGTCCAGTTTCCCGTGCTTCACTCCCGTCGAGACGAGCTCGACGCGTGTTTCGGCAGTGAACATACAGTGTACGCCCGGGCGTAATATAGTGGTTATGTCTGTGTATATGCCCACCGAGCATGTGGACAATCTGCCGTTGTTCACCGACTGTCTCGGGACGTTAACTGCAGTGATTGAAAATATCGATATTGAAAATGTTTTTTGTAAAAAAATATAACGCAGATCTAACCAAAAATAAAAGCCTTTTCGGATGCGAACTGAAGGATTACTGTCGTGAACAGGATTTGGTATGTGCAGATTATAGTATACTTGGTGAGTCATCCAATACATTCACATTCCTAAGTGACACACAGATTAACCAGCTGGATAGACCATTGTATCGTTACCTCCTCGGCACTGAATCTGGTCAGAGATGTGAAAGTGTTGAATGATGTATTTTGTTCCGACCATTTTCCACTTGTTGTTTATTGTGATGTTAATTTAATCAGTGCTAAAACAGCTTGCGTAGGCAGTGATCGTATCAATAAGATTGTCTGGGGCAACAGAAACCCAGATCAAATACGGAAATACGGCTGTCTATGTGATAAATACCTTCTTTCCCATGAGTGGCCATTGTTGCAATGTAAACATACACCATGTGATGACCCGGAGCACCATGCTATCATTGATCAGTATTATGGCCAGTTGGTGGGTAGTATGAGCAAGGCTTTCGTTCACTCATATTTGGGTAGAGATAGGTTGAAAAAGAAAACTGTACCAGGGTGGAACTATCATGTAAAAAGTAGTCACGAGCGCGCGCGCCTAGCTTTTAAAATATGGATGATATATAATCGTCCACACGAGGGAAAAATCCATGATGAAATGAGAAATACTAGAAAGGTCTTTAAAAACCGCTTGAAATGGTGTCAAAGAAATGAAACTAAAATTAAAATGGATATAATATCAACCCACAGGCAAAATAAAGATTTCTCAAAATTTTGGAAAGATACCAACAAACTTAAATACAAACCTAGCCTTCCAATATCAGTGAACGGTAGCCTCGATACTGTCGATATCGCTAATTTATTTGTGAAGCAGTTTGTTGTTGACCCCCCCCGCACTGGGGTTGTCGGGGACGGGGGGCGCGTCCCCTCGCCCGCGCTCACCAACCTGTAGCCGTCGCACATAGGGGTATTTTAATTATCTACGCGGCCAAAAGTCAAAATAACAAAGTTAAAGAAATGCTACTGCATTTGACTACCTGAGGCAGGGGACACTTCAACGAACAATAGGCCGTCGCCCCCGCCCCTCTCCCGTTGCGCGTTACCCGGCAAACTCAGTCGGTACTTGATCATCGAACTTTGTGTACGTGTCAGTTATCGGCGATTTTTAGAAAGTGTCAACATTGTGAGCTAAACTGCAGTTTACTGTGTTAATCTGGTGAAAAGAAGCAATGGATTCGGAGACTACAGGTATGTGGCAATCTAAACGTAATATTTTTAATGCAATTTGATTCCGTTTGATATATTTTAAGTGGTCGAGAAGTAATGTCTAAAATGAGAAGATTTTTTTAAATAAATTTATCTTTAAAGATGTATTTGTTTTAGTATCGGGGTAGATCCGGCTTTTTTGTTATTCATGTTTAAAAATGCAGGTGCTTAAGTAACGAATTGTATATAAATTTGCCGCGGAATAGCGCGGATACACTAAAGCAGAGTACTTTGATCTTTTACAGTCGAAATTAGTGAAATATTAATTTATGTTTAAATGTTGTTCTAGGTTCAGGGGGTACCTCTAGAGTGAGAATAGTGACTCGTAAATCACTCTTCGAAAAGATGAAGAACGAAAATTTACGTTATTTAGAAGAAAAGCTATGTTTTTTGAAAGACCACCTTTTTACTCAAGACAACTTTACTGAATGTCAGTTAAATAAACTGAAACACAATTTTGCACATTTCAAATCAGAAATGAAGCAAAGGTGGATTAAATCGCACAAAAAAGAAGAGGTTTTCTTAAAAAACAACCATCTTTGGCTGGAAGGTACTTTCGAAATTCCAGTCGCAACTACAAATCATCAAGGTCGCCCTCGTAAATCATTTGGTGAATCTAGCGAAAGGAGCAAAAGAAGAAAAACTGAAGAGATCCGCTGCAATGTAGAAGATGGTGTTATAGTTCACGCAGCTCAAGTTGAATTAAGAAAATCGGGAAAACGTGATGCTTCCCGCGTACTCCAAGATATAACAAGCTCTCCGACCCGTGCAACGAAGTATAAAAAAGCTTTCGATACCTCTAAGTGTGGAAAATCATCACGTCTAACCCCCATGGAAGCTTTAAAAATGTTTATAGATGCAGATTTAACACGAGGACAGTATGAGGTTATAAGAAACACGAACAAGAAGTTTTTTCCGTGTTATAGCTTAATTCAAGAAGCCAAAAAGAAATGTTATCCTCCTCCAGAAGCGAGCACGGTAACGAGTACCTTCGCGGAGACCCAACTGCAACCATTAATTGATATAACTGTTAAGCGCTTATCGGAATTCTTAGAAGAAGTCTTATTGACAATAAAAGAGCCAGAGCGGAACACTTTGAAGTTGTTATGTAAATGGGGCTGTGACGGATCCCAACAAGCACAGTATAAACAAAAACATGACAATGAGGCTGACTCTGATGCAAATATTTTTCAAAGCTGCTTTGTACCTGTGCGACTTATTTGCGGCAAAGACAATCAAAAGGTGTTATGGGAAAATCCAACACCTTCATCTGCCCGATTTTGTCGTCCAATAAGATTTCGCTTCGTCAAAGAGACAACTGATATTACAAACGAAGAGATCAATTATGTTAAAAATTCTATTGATAATTTGGTTGCGACTGAGGTGAATATTGACGGAAAAAAGTTTTTGGTGCATTCCCAATTTGTAATGACAATGATAAATGGAAAGGTTTGCAACGCAGCTTCTGGAACAACATCCACAAGTCGTTGCTATATTTGTGGGAAAACTTCCAAAGAATTCAACAATTTAAAGGACAAAAGGAGAATTTCAATGGATGCTACTGAATTCGGTCTTTCTATTTTACATGCGAGAATACGATTTTTTGAAAGCATTCTACACCTTGCGTATAAATTGCCTGTGAAAAAGTACCGGCAAAGAAAATCAGAAGAGGAAAAACAAATGGAGATGAATAAGAAAATCGAAATACAGACCAGGTTTCGCAATGAAACTGGTTTATTAGTTGACATGCCGAAAGCAAACTTCGGAAACACTAATGACGGCAACACCAGCAGGAGATTTTTTGAAGATCCGAAACTATCCTCAGATATTACAGGAATAGACTACGAGTTAATATATAGGTTAAAAGTGATTTTGGAAACGATTTCGAGCGGATACGAGATAAATTTAGAAAAATATGAAAAATATGCAGAAGAAACTGCTTGCTTATACGTGAAACTTTACCCATGGCACCCAATGACGCCCACACTGCACAAAGTACTTGTGCACGGATCAGACATAATAAAAAATGCATTGTTACCCATAGGGCAACTATCTGAAGAAGCAGCAGAAGCGCGCAACAAGCATTTTAGGTCATACAATACAGACAGGATTACTCAAGAAAATTCTCTAGAGAGTCCTGTAACAGAGACATTTTAAATAGGCTACTTTTAAGCTCAGATCCCTTTTTTAGTGCCTCAAGGGTAATAAAGAAAAATAAGAAGTCTTCTTTTCTTCCTGAAACATTGAATTTGCTTGTATCTGCAACACCAAACCCAACAAACGCACTTCCATCAGAAAGTGAGGATGAGATAAACTGATTATTGATTGATTTAATAAATACTTATAGTAAGTAAAATTAATAGAATCATATGTGTCATAATCATCATTATGTAATATTACTGTAGGCATGTGACCGAATAACATTTTTTTAATTTTTATTATTTTTTGTAGTTTTTTCTTTACACTTATAAAAATTATAAAAAAATAAACATTATTTATTGCTGTTTATATTACGCTTGTTTTATTTCCGTCATTAGCAACCCGAAAACCCAAACAAATATTTTTGGCCAGCTAAATTAACTAAATACCCCTCTGTGCGTCGCCCGCTACCCTCCGCCGCGGCTGCCAACGCGACGGCCGCGGCCTGCCTCGTACGCACACCTCACATTGCCGACTCCACTTTATACTATACGCCAGACGATCTATTATTTAAGCGCGTCAAAAATATGAAACGCGGAAAGTCTCCTGGCCACGACAACCTCAGTGTGGAACATGTAGTATACGGGGGCCCAGTGTTATACGACAGACTTACTTGTTTTTATAATGCTTGTATTGCCCATGAATATTTGCCCCCGGTCTTTATGAAAACTACTGTAGTTCCAATTGTTAAAAATCGTACGGGTGATGTTTCTAATAGTAGCAATTACCGACCTATATCACTGGCAACAATATTATCGAAAATATTTGAACGATTGCTTAATGTTCATTTGAGTGAAAACAATATACCACTATGTCATTCTCAATTTGGGTTTCGCAGCGAGCTATCCACTGACATGGCCATATTTGCTTTAAAAAATACTGTTAAATACTATGTGAACCGTAAAACTACTGTTTATGCTTGTTTTCTAGACCTCAGTAAAGCTTTTGATTCGATTTTGTATGATAAACTATGGAAAAAGCTGAACAGTACAAAAGTGCCTACAAGAGTCGCAAACTTATTGAAGTTTTGGTATGACAACCAGTATAATCAGGTCAGATGGGGGGAGTCACTCTCGGATCCGTATAAACTGAACCGTGGTGTAAGGCAAGGTGGTCTGACGTCACCAGTGCTGTTTAATCTATATGTAAACGATCTGATCGAGGAGCTGAGCGGCACCAGGGCCGGCTGTTATGTCGACGAGCAATGCGTCAACAATCTTAGCTACGCGGACGATATGGTGCTGCTCAGCCCCTCGGTCGGAGGGCTCCGCCGCCTGCTCGCTATCTGTGAGCGTTACCCGCTCGAACACGGTCTCACGTATAACGTGAAAAAGACAGAAGCCATGGTATTTAGCGCAGGCAGCAGCTCTGACAGAGTACCGACGCTTACACTGAACAACTCGCCCATTAAAGATGTAAGTACAGTACCTTAAAAGACAATGATGATCTTGAGAGACAACGTAGATCACTTGCCGCAAAAAGCAACATGTTGGCTAGACGGTTCTGGCAGTGTTCTCATTCAGTTAAGGTGACACTATTTAAGGCATACTGCCAGGTGCTCTACACCTGTCAGCTCTGGAACAATTACACGAAGAGTGCATTTAACGCTCTTCGTGTACAGTATAATAACTCCTTCAGAGTAATGTTCGGTCTGTCATGGAGGTGCAGCGCGTCTGGTATGTTTGCTGAGAGTAGAGTTGATGACTTCTTTGCAGTCTTGAGGCGAATGTAGTTTTCTTTTCACCAGCGTTTAAATAGCTCTGATAATGACATTTTACAAGCACTATATTTGACTGTATATCGCAATGACGTAGCCTTTATAAAATATGTTTGACTGAAACCTATGACTCACTATCTATATTACTAGAAATAATTAATATGTAAAAAACCGTTAATATAATCGTGTGTGACATAATGACATTGATCCTGACATTTATATTTTCGACTTGTTTTATACATATGACTTATACATTATGACTTTTACACTGATAACATTTCTCAATCGTATTTCAATTATTCAAATTAATTAATAAGCATTTGTATAATTTTATTATTATTATTATTTTATTTGTATTGTATTTGTGCAATTCCATTTAATTTAATTTTAATTTTATAATTTGATTTTAATTTTATCTGTAAAATCGGTTATTTTATGTTGTAACAACATGAACTGTGCCTGAAATAAATTATTATTATTATTATGTTCATAAATGTGTCGATATTTTCCGCAATTTTAAAAACTGAATAACTTGAATAAGCAAGCAGTCATTATAACGTTATTAAAAACTTCATCAAATAATATAAATAAATGATGGAGACCCGCCATCCTGATGCACGCCTAAAAACGACTAAGTGAGAATTTACGAATCGAACAAAAAACGAATACGTATGAGTGCGCACGCGTCCATACATACAATCACTAGGATCAAAACCGAATACGAACCGAATAGGTACGTATAAGTGCGCAAGCGCCCTATGGTTATATTTTTGATATAAGATATACATTCACCATACCAGTTGATTTTAGGAGACGTAATAAAATTCATATGGAACTAGATCATCTAACCCCCGTAGGGGGCTAAAGTAAATCCTACTATAATATTATAAATGTGAAAGTGTGGATATTTGGATGTTTGTTACTCAATCACGCAAAAACGGCTGAACGGATTTGGATGAAAGAACATAGGCTACCTTTTATTCCGATTCCTTAAGTAGTTTCCGAGGGAAAATTGAAAATTGTTTACGAGCTAAGCCGCGGGCAGACAGCTTTGAAATTTGGTATGCATGTCACCTATGCTATGGAAAAGGACATGTACTTTATATTCTTAAATGATCTCTCAAAATGGTTTCCTGGGAAGATTAAAAATTGTTAACGAGCGAAACTTTAGACCCAATTCTGAAGTCCACGCAGACGAAGTCGCGGGCAGAAGCTAGTTAAAAATAAAATCATGTGGAATTTGATCACCCAGGTGATTTGGTGCCGGGTGATTTTAGTACACAAACATGGAATTTGATCACCTGGTTGATATCACCCAGGAGCTCAAATTGGAGTAATCAAAAAAAAAGGGGTAGCTAGCAATGGACAGAATTGAAGTGAAATCTAGAAAGTGGAAATCCTTATCAACATCGTCTTACTTAACATGAAGTATGATTAATATCAAAAGCTTGTCCATGGACTCTATTTGTATTTCAGGTAAAATACCTATCATTGGTGTTGGAGGCGTTTTTAATGGTCAAGATGCATTGGATAAAATTTTAGCTGGTGCTAGTATTATACAAATATATACCGCTCTCATCTATCATGGACCCCCAGTTGTTACTAAAATAAAAAGAGAACTAGCAGAGTTGCTTGATAAAAATGGCTATATAAATGTTGCTCAAGCTATAGGCAAAGGAAGCTGAGAATAAGAAAAAGAAAAATTATTTTCTAAGTATTATAGGAAATATATTCTTGAAACGTTTCAAATAATGATTTTCTCCCAGTAATCTTGTATGAATTACATTATTTTTAAACAGAAAGTGTTATGTGCATGTGGATTGAGTGATCCCCTCTTCAATCTTGACAAAAATTGAGGCCAGAATGCTAAATTTGTAGTCACTCGAGCGTGTTTGGGAGTCATTCTACTTTGAAGTAAGGTTGTAGGGACCAAAAAATGTTATATAATATTTTTCTTTTCACTGGTGGGGAAGGCGCCCAGGGGGTTTCAAAGATTTCAAGTGAAAATAGTGGACACAAAAATGATTTAACGTGTCAGATTAATGCAAGTTAGGTTAATTACACGTTAAAAAGTATGTGCTGTTAAAATCTGACGATTCGAATCTGTCACAAGGGAGTATGAGAATGAGAGTCACAAAGTTACAAACCAAAAATCGGAAAAAAATCACAGGTATTAATGATAGCAGTCAAATTAATATTTATTTTAAAGAAAATAATAAGGGGAGACAATAATCTGACGATTTCAGTTAGCCGAAGTATACAAAAATATAAACCTCACCCCCCCACCACAAAAGACTCACATGTAGTGTAGTAGAGGTACGAGGGCGATTCAACAAATATTTAGCCTACAAAAGAAAAACGAAAATTTTAAGAAAGTAGACATTTATTTTTCAACATAGTCTCCTCTCAATTTAATACACTTGGCCCAGCGATGCTCCAACTTTTTTAACCCGTCCAAAAAATACGATTTCCCGAGGTCTTCAAATTAGGTCTCTGTGGCGGCGATGACCTCATCATTTGACCCAAATCTTTTGCCGGCGAGTGACTTTTTCAGATTTGGGAACAAGAAGAAGTCACAGGGAGCCAAATCTGGAGAATACGGTGGATGGGGCAGCAATTCGTAGCGCAATTCGACCAATTTGGCCATGACGACGGCGGAGGTGTGAGCCGGCGCGTTGTCGTGGTGGAACAGCACTTTTTTCTTTGCCAAATGAGGTCGTTTTTTTTTCAATTCGGCATCGAATCGGCCCAATAAGTCGGAATAGTAGAGCCACGTGATTGTTTTACCCTTCTCGAGGTAATCGATGTAGATCACACCTTGTGAGTCCCAAAAAACACTGGCCATCACCTTTCCGGCCGATTGAACAGTCTTCGCCTTCTTTGGAGCACGTTCGCCGGGTAAAGTCCACTGTTTTGACTGTTCCTTGGTCTCTGGTGTGTACCAGTGAACCCATGTTTCGTCGACGGTCACAAAACGACGCAAGAAATCCGCCGGATTGCGTTGAAACAGCGCCAAACATGTCGCCGATGTGGTCTCACGGTTGCGCTTGTTGTCTAAGGCCCAATTCAGCTAATAAGCTACAGCCGAATCGAAACTGAACCGTTGCGGTCGACCAATCGGAGCGCTATATTGCCTTTTAACTGCTCGATGACGTGATAATGTGGCGTTCTGATTGGTCGATCGCAACGGTTCAGTTTCGATTCAGCTGTAGCTTATTAGCTGAATTGGGCCTCTGGTGTGAGCAAACGCGGCACCCCTCGCGCCGATAACTTTTTCATACCCAGTTCTTCGTGCAGAATATGATGCACTGTCCTTTCTGCGATGCCTACAGTCTCAGCTATCTCGCGAATCTTCAATCGCCGGTCTGCCAACACGAGATCGTGGATTTTTTTTACGTTTTCCTCCGTAGTAGCCGTTTTCAGTGCACCTGGGCGTGGCTCATCAAAAACCGACGTGCGGCCACGAGCAAACTCGTTGAACCAATTTTTGACGGTCGCCATCGAAGGAGAGGAGTCACCGTACACAGCATCCAAACGCTCTTTGATTTCGATGCGCGCTATCCCTTCCAAAAACAAGAATCTAATCACTGAACGATATTGTTCTTTTTCTATTTTTGTAAAACCGACCGACACGCTCGCTTCCAAAGGCTGTCAAAACAAAACAAATGAAGGGAAAAGATTGAAAACTTCTTAGTAGACTTCAAAAAGTATTTACTGCACGATAGTAAAATTCTTTTGTTACAACAGCGCCATCGGGCGGCGAGGCTAAGTAATAATTGAATGCCCCTCGTACTTCTACAGTGTGCAAGGTATCCCTCATATCTTAATCTGACGCGCTCGAGTAACTGCAAAAATCCCCTCTTGGGCTCCCCTACTAAAATGTATGTGTGCTGGCCAACAGGCAATCATCTGTACAAAATTCTGTACATATTATAGTTTAAGCAATAGGATAACATATTAAAGTGTCAGTAATAGGAATAAATGATCTATTGTGGAAAAGTGCATTATAGCATAGCAAGTTACGAAGGACACAGTCATTCGCTATAATCTTATTTGTTGTTCAAGCAAAAATATTTTCATTTTACTTCTGAATGAATAAATAGGAGGTAGAACGTGAAAGTTCCAACATTGTTCCAACATTTCGTGGCAGCGTGCAGCGTAACGAAAGCTACCACGAAAAGCAGACGAACAGTGCCTTGGGCAGGTGGGTAAAATCTAACCTCACGACGAGAGAATTCAAGCTTTTGGTAGAGATACCGTGGACGACGGGATTGTATAATACCAAAAAGTAATGTGGCAAAGTGTAGGGCACGACGAGCTTCCATTTTCATTAAATTTGCCTGGTTTAGGAATGGTGTAACATGCCCTCGACGTGAAATTTTAAAGCAATAGCGTGCGCAAGCGTTTTGTACGTGTTAAATAAGAGTTTTTGTCCTGTACAGTAAGCAGCTACTAATCACCGCATAAACATAGTTCAACTTGGACAAAATCAATGAGACACAGA
The DNA here is from genome assembly GCA_963935595.1 of Schoenobius gigantellus. NCBI lineage: Eukaryota > Metazoa > Arthropoda > Insecta > Lepidoptera > Crambidae > Schoenobius > Schoenobius gigantellus. The sequence goes on along the minus strand of OZ012553.1, from coordinate 19,842,229 downwards.
GCCTGATTATTATTTCTTTGCCGAATTGACGAATTCTATACAACACCTTTAACCTATAAAAACAGTTTCTGATAGTTTCTTGCCCATGTTCTCAAATTTCAGTTTGCTGTCCATTAAAAGACCCATGTTTCGCGCCACAGATACATTCTCCAAATAATCATTGGCCAACCTAACACTAGGCTTAAACTTAAAATTCTGTCTACTTGAACCTTGGAACCAAGCACTAGAATCTTAGATTTAAGTGGATTAAGAGGATTGTGAAGCTGTAAATTTTCATACAAAAAGCGATAACGCTTTTCTCCCACTAAACATAGTCCAATTTTCATAATTTTTGGAAATGTTATAGATATAATGAAGATCTAGGTTTCTACGTTTTGATTTTGAAGAAATATTGCTCAGGATATAAATTATTAGCATCTAAATATCGATATTTTAGACTTAAAAAACTACCTCGAGCATTTTTATCTTTTTTTGACTAAATTTTACTGAATTACAAAAAAAGCAAAACGTACAAACATAGTTTAAGGTATACTGAATCGAATGAGACTAAAAGTGTCTAATTTCGTATAGGTTTAGGGGGGTAAAACAGTTATCGGCCGAAACAATATTTCAAACAGGAATTGTAGGCAATTTCGACCAATTCTTGCAACTCTCTCTATCGCACGATACGGGTCGGGGGCAGGGGTATAATGGGGCATAATGTAGTGATGTGACATACATAATGTTATCGTAGTTATTATTGCCTAGGGAGGAGAAAGTAATATCGATATATCGATCAATACTGAAAGGTATTACTTAAGTTAGAACTTTTAATCTACACAAATACCTTTTACATGAAAAAGTAAATGTCTTTTCGAATATGTTTATTGATTTTAGTGTTTTATTTTAAGGATCTTATTTCAATACAAACCTTATTTAAGGGTAAGCAGCCTGTAGCCTGTTAACTAACTGTAAATTTCCAAAATCAAAATAAGAAAATAAATTGTAAGTATGTAGTTGTTTGTTATAATAGATATTATGTGCCACAAAGACACAAACTCAAAAGAAATTCGTTTTTTGTTTCTTGTGATAGGTATTTGTTATGCATTTGTTCGTTATCGTATTCTAAGTTGCTCACAAACTATTTTTTGTATAACCTGCAGCTAAAAACATGTAACAAACGATATGCAAGTAGCGTTATTTTCAATATTATTTTATTTGTACTCACGTTATGGAATCTACGAATGTATAAAAAATACAAACGAGAAAGTATATATGTAGGTAGGCAGGGTAGGCATATACACTCATCAAATTTATCTAAGGATATTTTTAATTTATACTTACTTTAAGTTTTATAAACCAACATACTAAAAATATTGACAACTTATGTGCATTTTTCAATGTATTGCTTTAATTATAAACTATCGTCATTTCATTGAACAAATTTCACAGATATTGTAAGTATTTTTTAAATTATCGCTGATATAACATAAATTAAATGTAAATGAAATATCCTTAGATAAAGTTGATGAGTGTATGTGGAGGAGGCACCCTTCGTACGGTTTTGACGCTTTTTTTAAATTTAAAAATATAATTTAAAGCAGCTGATTACATAAATAATACTACTAATAGGTTTTTTTTCATACGACAAGCAAGCTCTTGGCCTTATATCGGAACACAGCAATGCTATTAACATATTATTATGGCGACAAACTTAGATAAGACTGCGGTAGCTAGCCAGGTGGGCTTAGAAGCCCTACCACCAACCAAACCGAGCAGAAAAGCTTCTGTCCCCGATGGGAATCGAACCCCGGACCTCCCGATCAATACCCGGTGGCCTCAACCACTAGACCACGGAGGTGGTAAAAATTTAAATTCAAAAAATAATAGTATAACTAGGTACCCGAGATTAGTGTATAAAATGAGGTATTTTATATTTGTTGCATAATTATGACAACTCTAAATTGAAATTCGTTCGAATCTACCCCACACATGGGGTACTTTCATACAGTATTATTCCTGTATTTCTGACAGCATAGACTTTTCATCGACTGCTTGACTACATGTATTCTTTGGTTAATAACTTTGTACAATATTTCTGAAAAAAGTTATTTACTTTATAAAACGACCTTGCCCTTACGCCGACGTGTAAGATCCTATGCTGCATTTTTTAATTGTAGATTTATGTCAGTCCAGTCTACTTTTTTAATGTCATCTAGCCACCTTTTCCTTAAGGAGACCTATACCGCCATGGTAAAAGAAAAGGCTTAGATGATGAATAAACGTAGCTTCTCTTTTGCTGCTGACTAATTCAAAGATGGATGGAGATGGAGCTAGTTGCAGGTGATGCTACGTTTGGCTTATTATTAAAGAAATTGAGGTGAACACCAACAAAAATAATCATATAATTATAAAAAAATATTATTCATCATCTAAGCCTTTTCTTCTACCATGGCGGTATAGGCCTCCTTAAACTTTCTCCATTCCGTTCTATTTTGGGCTACTCTAATCCAGTTCGTGCCCAACATCTTTACGATGTCGTCCTTCTACCGCATCTGTGGTCTCCAGTTGGGTCTTTAACGGTTTCATGGCCTCTACTCCAAGACAGTTCTGCACCACGAGTCCGGCTTTTTGGCTATATGTCCAGCCCATTGCCACTTGAGCTTAGCTACGCGGTGTGTAATGTCCGAGACCTGACACCGTTTTCGGAGCCAACTATTCGTTTTCCTGTCCCGGAGTGTTACTCCTACCAATTTTCTTACCATTGCTCTTTGTGCCACCTCTAGTTTGTGGACGATGGCCTGAGTTGTTACCCATGTCTCGGCTCCATAAGCAAGCACTGGTAGGGCACACTGGTTGAAGATCCGCGCTTTCTTTTTTATGCTAATGCTCATATTAAAAGCAAAGCCAAGTTTTGCAAAAGCTGCCCCGCCCAATCAAAAAAATATTATTATTATTATTTACTTATTATTACTTTTTATTTTTGTATCCCTGTTCCTATTTAGTTTGTATGTAAAAGTATTATTATATGTTTAGTGTTTTTTTTCAGAAAAGATTCACATCTCAAATGCAAATCATTTTAATTCAGTATATAACACTCATCTTAAAAAATGGTAGGTATTTTCCTTAGACAGGTAAATGTAGGATACCTACATACTTTCATAACAAATAGTCCTCACCCCTCAATCCAAGTATAGGAATACCAAGTAAGTGCCTTCGCAATAAATTTCAATACAGAAATAATTTATGAAATGTAAATAATTTCTGTATTCCGAAACTTATCTACTAAAATATTATAATGAAAGAAGATTAAGTACGTTTGTATTTTTGTTTGTAATGAATAAACTCAAAAACTACCAGACTGATTTTAAAAATTATTTGGCTAATAGAATGCTACATTATCACTGAGTAATATAGGCTATAAAATTATTTTTCCTATGTGAAAACATAAAATTACCACACGAAAAACGAAAGTAACGATGGCGAAGTTGCGAGCGGAAAGGGAGTCAGAAATATAAGCAACGCAAAACATTACGAACGATAGAATAATAATCTCGAGCTCTCGCGCCGGCCGCCTGCCGCCACCTGCCGCCAAGTCGCGCGCTGAGTGTCGTAGTGTGCGTGAGAATTTGCGCATGTTGTATTAGTGCTGTAAACGCCAGACCGGAGGCAGAGCGGTGTGAAACAGATAGCATTTTGGAAAATACCTACTCGCGCCGCGCACGGTTACTTCACGATCCTCTTAAGAACTATAATAGACTGTTTTTTTCTGCCCATTCGGTGAGTCGTTTGAGATCTTGATTAATAAGGTTTATAGTAGTATCAGTTTCAAATAAAATAAAATAATACTCAAATATAATTGTAAATTATCGGCGTAGATATGAAAGCTACAATTTGAAAAACATTTAGCCATATCGGCAATCGGCAACGTACAATATGAAAAAAATGGGACCGAAAATAGAGCCCTGTGGTACGGCACACTTTAAGAATGATACATAAGATGTAACTGTCATGCCCGTATCGTTACATTTTACATAGCTCAACTCTCTGTGAAAGCCCAAGAAGGTAACTTGCAAACCACTTAACAGCTTGACAGTCAAACCCATAATATGCAAGCTTCGACAGTAGAAGGTTTATGTTAATTAAGTCGAAAGCACGAGAAAAGTCTAGCAAAACAAGAATAGTTCCGTTTCCTATATCCTGATGAGCCAATACATCATCAATTACATCAAGTAAGGCTGTGGTAGTACTGTGGGATTTTCTGAATCCAGACTGTTTTAATGGACTTATTCGTCAACTGGCGAGAGCGCAAAACTCGCGAGCGCTCGCCAGTTGGCACCTTCCAATTTTACCTAATTTTTTTGTCGTCAACTCACTCGATGGTGGAATCTGACATATTTATGTACAGTTAGCTACAAAAATGTTTAAGTAAATTTAAAGTAGGTACCTTTTTTAAACAAATGTTATCAACGTTCCGTATGATATTATGATGATTTAATATCGATTTAAAAAAAAAAGATTTTTGCTAAAAATCGATGCTTTTCATTAATCGATTGATATCGATCATCCCTAAAGGGGTTCCGAGACGGTCAAGCGGCTTGAATTGAAACAAGCACGTATTTGCTTGATCAAGCAACGTGATGCGCGTCAAGCCGCTTGAGCCAAGCTAGGGGCACTTTAATTCATTTCGTAACCGAGCGTCCGCTTAGGTGGTCGAGCAGGAGACCTATTTTTGAATTACGTATGCGATTTAGAAATCACCGCTGACTAAATAGTCAGCGATGACTTTGAAGTCACGAATTCCCAAACATCCTATTTTTGAAAGTCGAACGCAGAGCTGCCAACGTAAAAGTTACTCAACTAACTAATTTCAAGATGAAAAAAACTATATAAGAAGACTGACTGAAAAATCAACACACATCAACTTCAAACTTGTCAATATGTTCTCTAAACAAAACACAGATAACTTGTTTACGAGTGGGTGAGGGCACTCGTAATGAAATCACATCCGTGACTAAGGTAGTCACTTAAGTGATATTCAAAAATAAGAATTATTGAAAATCGGTGATTATTAGTCACATCGGTGATTTCGAAGTCGCATACGTAATTCAAAAATAGCTCTCCTGGTATGTACAAAGCGCTATTAGCTCTTACATCAACATTAAGTTTAAACAAAATGAAGAAAAAGAAACGTATTTGGTGTCAATTACATTTATCATAGTAAAATGATAATTTCACTTTCCAAAGTTCTGGCGCGTCTCGATACAATGATATCAATTAGGTTAAATGATCTAAGATAATAATAGAAACTCTTTTTCGTTCTGTTGCTCGTTATTATTTTTTTGCTGTTGCCTGGCAAAGAGTCGTCCGCCATGATTGGTTGCTAACGCGCGACTGGTCTATGCTTGATCAAGCCGGTCGCGAACACTATCAACACGTAGTGTTAAGCCGTCGCGAAAATATAAAATCACATCAAGCACGGGCTTGACTCAAGCATCAAGCAAGCTTTGTAAAAGCATGCTTGACTCAAGCAAAATTCTACGTGCTTGTTTCAAGCCGCTTGACCGTCTCGAAACCACTTAACGCAGCGGCCGCGGCCGAGCGGCGCCTTTGAGTCGGCTCGTCTCTGTCCATCAGTTGCTCGCGAAAACTTTTGCGGTGTGGTCCGCATTCGTTAGCGCGCTTAAAGCCCATCACACACAGTGAAGATAATATATATTATAGCATCTAATATAAAAATATATTATCTTAAAGGACCACACACAGCTAAGATACGATAATATATCGCAACTGCATCATTGTATTAGAGGCAGTCTTGCGAGTCGCCGGTTTCGTTCCTTATACAGAGTGTTTTTTTTTGCCATGAACCGCATACAAATCTGACTGCTGTTGCTAGAATCTAGATGTATAAGTACTTGACAGAATGGTGAATGAGAATGGTTTGAAAATTCTAATGGATAAAATTATTCACATCAAATTATTTAATTTACTTGTTTATCTACAAAAGTAAATCTCGCGACAAGATTTTATGTCATATAAATTGTGTCAAATGTGAAATGACGTTATAAGTAAAAGTTTTAGTGTAAAAGTTTATTTTTTATTTTTAGCGCATTTAAGTAAAAGCTTATTTTTAAAAAGGTTTTTTACATTTAATTTATATTTTACTTTTTAGTTATCACTGGACACGTTTCTCAGTCTGTTCATCTCATTCAACGCATCATTGTTGCAAGGTCGTTTGCCGGTTAACTTGGAACAGTCTAGCTCTTCAATAAGAAGACCTTCTAATGATTTTACCCTACTTAAGGCCACGTATACTTGACCAGCAGCGAAGAGCTTTGAGCCTATTTCAAGTTATTCTTAGCAAGACCTTTTATTTGATACCCATATTGTAGGAGTGCATTAAAATTAATTGGTCCGCCATCTTGGGTATGCCGCCATCTTGGATTTAGAATGACGTCACACAGTTAACCATGCATGTTCATCCAAACTGTATGTGTATACAAAATATCAGCTCAATCGGTTAAAGATATCTACTTCAAAATTGATTTTCAAGCTTTAGAAGTCCGCCATATTGGATTATTTATTAGTGATGCCACATTATTTTTCGATTTACTCTTAGCAAGACCTTTCATTTGATACCCATATTGTAAGAGTGCATTGAAAATAATTGGTTGGTGGTGGTATTAGTAGGTGGTTGGTTGGTGGTTATCTGCTTCAAAATTGACTTGCAAGATTTCACCCGAACATACATACTTATATACTTACATTGCAAGTTAAATAAAAGCTTGTAAAAAGCGTAAAATCTGGGAAGAGGACCACTTAAGAACCAAAAAACAGCGCTTGATAGAACATACTGTAGTTTATCTTAAGATAAATATCGCCGAGTATATTAATATATATTTCAATATCTTAAGATATCGTTAGTAGGCTAAGATATCTTTCACGTATCGCTCAGTATCTTAAGATACTGTAATGTAAAATATATATTATATTAACTGTGTGTGGTGCTCCATTGAAATGTAGGGTTAGCGATACGTCGCAGATAAGATATATTTTATAGTATCTTCATTGTGTGTGATGGGCTTAAAAGGCTTAAATCGACAAATGACAGTTTGTGACAGATTATCATGCGGACCGACTTTTAGTGGTGTGCATTACCGCAGCAAAATGTTGTGCTTTAGAGAAGTGAGAGTATATCAAATAATTAGTTCATCATGAGGAGAAATTAGTTCATGAATAGCAAAATTTGTTCGCATTGTAGTTTTAAAGTTATTCGAGAAAAACAGATTTTGCTGGAGTAATGTTCGAAACGTTACCCTGGCAAAATCTTTTTTTATAAAATCGTTTCCATCCAGAACCAAATACACGAACAGATAGCTTTTGTTGCGTATTAAATGTTTGTGAATAGCAAAATTTGTGCATGTTGTATTTCTTAAGTTATTTAAGATTTTGCTGCGGTAACGTTTTAGGATATCCCAGATCTCGAAATCGGTTGAACATAGAAGTTTGAAAAAAATACCAATAATAGACCTTAATTTGTTCAAGCATTAGTTTTTGATTTGCGAAGCGACGAGCGTAGGTTTGAACATGAACCAAGCGCGCGAGCCGAGCGAGCGAAGCGAGCGTGCCGCGGCAGCGGCCGGCGAAGCGTCAGAAACGACTTTATGTGTATTCTCGACTTTATGCATACTTATTTAGGCTAAACGTTATTAGGCATTTCGTTTTTAGGTGATATGTGTTTTAGGCCAAACGTTATTAGGCAATTTATGTTTAGTTTTTAAGTATCGGACTCCTCCAACGATGGTTGGTCCCATAGAAGTTTTTGATCAGTATTAGAAACAGGATCGATTGGCATCAAAAATTGTTTTTATGTAAAATGGCTATTTTCTTGCTAATTTTTTTTGAAAATCTGTGAATGGGGATCAAAATTCCATAAAAAATTATGGATAGTCTCCTAAGACCATTTTCGTGTAGCTGGAACCCCTTCGGCCATATTCATAACCAAATATTCATAACCAGTTTCGAAACTGGATTTTTTTTCACGGTTTCGTAACCAGTTATCAAACAACACGTTATTTGTCCATTTTCATAACTTTAATTTTTTTCAGTTATGAAACCAAACTTTTTTTCCATTTTAGTAACTTTTTTCTTTTTTCGTAACCAATATTAGGTAAGGTAGGCGTTGGTAAGTAGGAATAGAAAGTAGTTGTAGTTATGTATGTTATAGTAAGTAAGTAAAAGCGAGTACTTTTAAGTAAGCATGTTTCTATTAAGTTTCTATACGGGAAACGCAGGTGGACCGCTAGTACCTATGATAGATAATAAAAAAGAAAATCTAAAAATGTAATAAATGAAAATTTATTAAAATTATAATTCATAATGGAAATATTAATTTAAAACATAAAAGGTGCTATAATCTCCAAGCAATGACCTACTGTTATTGTTTTGTTTTTTAAAGATTGTATGGCTGCATCGATTTCATCGTCAATTTCTTGATATTGTCTGTTCTTTCGGCTTTTTGGCGCAAACTCTTTATTTTTCGTTTCGTTTTGTAAAACTTCAATTATTTTTGGTAACGATGGGTTTTTTTTACCCACAAATCTGTTCAATCTAGAATGCCATCCTTCTAAAAGATTTGTATTACGAATTTGCTCACCTTGGCAACACCACGTTTTCATAAATTTAAAATCTCGTAGCCAAAATTGCTTAAAATATAAGTTGAACTTGTGTATTTTGTCAGTTTTTGGGCTTTGTAGTATGTAGTTATACCCAGAAGTCATAAATTAAAAAGGTAAACGGGCAAGACCAGCACATCGTGCTACATGGCGCCGTTGTACTCGCGATTTTAAGCCCAATTGTTTTGCCTTTTTGAAAAGGCTTCGGCACAGATGGTAGTAGCAACCTTTCACAGTGGTTTTAGGAAATGACTTTTGAATAGCTTTTATTGCAGATTTTTCAAAATCGAGAATCATTTTAGGTGGGCTCCAAGAAGGATATTTAGATTTTATTAACTCAAAAAAAATCTCGTAAGTCTTTTGAGTTTTATTATGGAGGAAGCCAAAAAATAGTGGAACAATATTTTTTTGGTCTGTACTGTAGCCGTGTATGCTATAAATTTGTGTAAATGGTTGAGGGCAAGACTTAAATGTGCCATCAAGTAAAAATATAGCAAACCGATGAAGATAATTTTCTTGTAAGTCAGGCGCACAGAAGACAATAATTCTCATTGCATCATCTGCATAGTCCGCTAACAAAAAAGTTTGAAATTTGCCTGGTATTTGAACGTCTTCAGGTCGCAAGAACTGATGTTTTTTTACCTGGAGCTCTTTATTCCTTGCGTTGTACAGACCACTTTTAATATTTTCAAATTTAGGTAACTCCGTTATTAAATGAACCCCGTCATCTTTCAATTCTCCCATGGCGTTTTCAAATTGCTTTTGTATAGGATCATAGTTTGAACAGACTTTTTCTTTTAATTTGCTCATCTTGGTCAAAACTTTGCACTTTAATATATTTGCCAAACAGTCTTCACTGTGAGGATTTCTACTTTTGACCTCATTTACACCAATAGTCACATTACCCTTACACCCGGACTTCTGGCAGAGCCAGAAAATATTGCCGTTAACGTATGTTTTTTTCTTGTGGTATTGGTGTCCTTCAAACGTAAGTTTTATTTGACCCCTTTTTGTGTTGGAGTATTCCATTATTTTAAGCACAAAAATAACTGAAGAAATTTATTTATAGTTAGATTAGCACGTTGTTTGTGATTTATTATCTGTCATTCGTGACAGTTTTATTTTCTTCTACTTCATTATATTACTAAAAAGTATAGTGGCAAGTTTTTTCAACAAACTAGTTTATTACACTCCTGAAAAAATCGCGTGTGTTTTTCGGACATGCAATTAAATGCAATTTTTTTTTTAATAGCCATAAAACCCTCACTAGCGTGAACAGCATCAATAGTCGATCGAAAAAACACTAGGTTATCATCATCATTATCATTTCAGCGAAGAGAAACCCACTGTTGGACATAGGCCTCTCCCAGGAATGTGGAAACCGACCAATCCTGCACCTCCCGCATCTAGCGGCTTCCCGCAACCTTCTCCAGATCGTCGGCCGATCCTTTCCGCCCCAATTATCTTTAGTCCTGCGAGTAATGTCTCCTGCCAACTGTCATTTTGGGCTATGACGGCGACTCTAGTTCTTCTACGAATCTCTTTATTTCTGATGCGATCGCGTAGAGAAACCCCGAGCATAACCCCTTTGAGTGACCTTAAGCCTTCTTATGAGACCAATTGTAAGCGGCCACTTCTCAGTTCCGTAGGTCATCACTGGCAACACGCATATACAAATATTGGTTACGAAAAAAGAAAAAAGTTACTAAAATGGAAAAAAAGTTTGGTTTCATAACTGAAAAAAATTAAAGTTATGAAAATGGACAAATAACGTGTTGTTTCATAACTGGTTACGAAACCGTGAAAAAAATTCCAGTTTCGAAACTGGTTATGAATATTTGGTTACGAATGTGGCCGAAGGGGCTGGAACAGATTAGGTACTTCTCCTTACTGCCCCGCTGAAAGTTTCCACCCTGTATATTTAAAACCAAATTAACATTAAAAATGGAAATGTTGCCCCGTTGCCCCAATCATCTTGATAAACAAGACGATAAGTCACCACGCTAACAGGAATTGCCGTAAATGGCTATGTTCTTGCCGAATGAAATGATTGTTGGATTTCAAGCTAGCTAGTAGGGTTTCCTTTTTTAAATTTCATCTAATATTGTGTTACATGGTAATTAATCTAAGATTCTTCGCCAAGTATCAATTTGCGTTGCATGATTTTTTTTATACACGGTGTTTCATAATAAACAATAAATAATCAATGCGTTATCTAAAACTAATTATTAAATTGTGTTTACCCGTAATGTCATTCAACCCAAAATTTTCATGTAAATCATAGACATGATGATGATACTATGATATACATGAAAATATTGGGTTAAATGACATTACGTGTAAACACATTTTTAATAATTTTTTTAGATAACGCATTAATTATTTATTGGTTATTATGAAACACCGTGTATAGTTTGTTTCTCAGATCGCACAAACATGGCTCTGTATGAAGGATATTTTCATTGTCTTATTGTTCCCGGGAGTATTATGCGGCTCAACAGATTAATGTCACTCTACCGATCCGATGATTTTATATTCACGTATAATGTGCATGTGTGCCTTATAAAAATTATCTGTGATTTTTAATAAGTAAAAAATATCATTTGTATAAGACTGATTTTTAAATAAAAAAATGTCGTTCTCGTTTCATTATTTTATTATACCCTTTTTTTCGCAACTGTACTAACGAAACATCAATATTATACCGTTCATTTAAAATCTTAGATAAAGAATGAAATGGTTAGCCTTATGTATGATGCGATCGCTTTTACGCAACCTTTATAATTCGGTCGGCTTATTGACAAATTACTGATATATCTTATTTTTTATATAATGTAACGGGATATAATAAAAAGTAGACGTTGCAGAATCACACTGATTTAATTTCGATTTACAATCGGGCAGAGTTACGTCTTAAAAACAGTAAAACAGAGAAGTGATCTAAATATGAGATGGCGCGGCATTTTATAGGTAGTAAGGCGCTAGCTTGGCTTGGCTCTGATTGGCTGACTTGGGCTGGCTGGCACATGGCTGCACGTGCTTGGCTCTGATTGGCTGGCTTGGGCTGGCTGGCACATGGCTGCACGTGCTTGGCTCTGATTGGCTGGCTTCGGCTGGCTTGCGATTGGCTGAGGCGGTGTGGCGCGTAACAGTCGGCCATCCTGAAACAATCATTGCTCCCGCAATGGAAAAACACGTGGTTAGCTTTCAAGTAGGTCAATGAGATCTTCGGTTTCAAGCTGGTCATCAGAGCTACTGGCACTGTATGATATAGGGTACTGTGATTCTGTGATAGGGCCTCAAGAGTCCGATACAACCAGGCTAGTAAAGGCCTTGTAGCCTCGGAACCCCTTGATACTGAGGATTCTGTATATGTCATTACCCACACCTTAGTAATGATATATGGATCAGAGTAAATATCATCAAGCTTAGTGCTCACTCTTGTTACACTACTTGTGGGTGCTTGCCCCCTAAGAACTAAATCTCCCTTTCTGTAAATTCGACTAGTTTTCCTTTTTTTTATCGAAGTTGCGCTTCATCTTATGGCTTTCTAATTTTAATCGCGCACTAGATCTATTATTACGCCTGATTTCAACCGATTCATTATTACTTTCATAACATCAAATCATAGGGCTATACGACTATGTTGTACTTTCATTTACAGTATTATTAACACCCCAAATAATGTCAGGTAAGCTATTGGCCCAATTATTAGAAGTCTGGCTAGGATCAATCGCACGTAACGCATTCAGTAAGATCCGGTTCCACTTAACCATTGGCTCGTGGACATGCAACAGATGTCAAAATGTACTTAAATTGCTTGTCAGTTGAATTTTTTTAAAAATATCTGCTGGTAAAAGCTTTGCCATGATCACTGACAAGTTTATGAGGGTAACCAAATCAACTAAATATTTTTTAAAGTGTTCTTATTGTTTTTTACTGAATTGACCGTGGGTGGGCTCAGCAATAACAAATTTAGAGAAATTATCCTACTTCCTACTAATATTATAAACGTGAAAGTGTGGATGTTTGGATATTTGGATGTTTATTACTCAATTACTCAGATTTGGATGAAATTTGGCATGCATGTAGCCTTTGACATGGAAAAGAACGTGACATAGGCTACCTTTTATCCCGATTCCTTAAGTAATTCCCGAGGGAAAATTAAAAATTGTTCAAAATTGAAGTCCACGCCGACGAAGTCGCGGGCAGAAGCTAGTCTGTAATAACCAACATATATTGATAACCTTTTGCTGTTCTACAAAAGGGGCATATGGTCGACACGAATCATGACCATGGGTTCTGTGGGTTTCGGAATAGGGAACAATGTACCATTTACTCCCTCTTTATTAAATCTATACATTTTTGAAAGTCTACATGACTTATATCATTGTGGTGCATCCGAACTAGTCTATCTGATCAATGCAGACACCACGATGCGATTACCATACAATGTCTTCCTATAGAGTCTATCATCTGAGAGCACATAGTTGTTGTTTATATCAGGGGCAGCTGAGCTATCTTTAAGCTGAACAATGATACGCCTTAACTTGTCATCCTGGTACTGAACTGTATAGAACCCGTCTGACACTTCAAGGCGGTTGACATTAATAGCATCGACGGGATTTCTACTCAACGCGTCTACGTGTTAAATTTTTTTCCCAGGCTATATTGCACACTCATGTCAAAATCTTGTATTGACAGCCAGCACCTAGCAATACGTGGGATAATGTCACGTTTAGTAAGGGTGGCGCGAACGGCAGTACAGTCAGTTACCACTTTAACATGTATCCCTACTATAATACACTCTGAACCTACACATAGATTCTACTACGGCAAGCGTTTCAAGCTCGTAACTGTGGTATATACTTTCTTCTTTACTCGTTGCCCTACTGAAATACATGACAGGCCTAAGGGAATTATCAGTTTGTTTTTGTAAAAAAAATACCTGCGATACCGGATTTGCATGCATCGGTGTGAATCTCAGTTGGTAATACAGGGTCATATAAAGCCAGTATTGGCCTTGTACACAAACACAGTTTTAATTGTTGAAAACTATCGACTTGTTCAGTGCCCCATTTCCATAACTGCGTTTTTTCTCTGTTAAATCTGTTAAAGGGCGAGCAATTAAATTGCGAAACTTTTAATAAATTTACGGAAATAGCTACATAGCCCTATAAATTGACGTATTTCATGAACACTACTAGGGGTAGGAAACTGTGACACTGCTAACAATTTTGATTCACCTGGTTGAATGCCATTCGAAGATATCTCATGTCCTAAGTATGTAATTTTGTTTTATAAAAATGAACACTTACTCACATTTCACTTTAAATTTTCCGATCTTCATTTATGAATAACATTTTGTAAAATATCTAAACCTGACTGAACATCAAAAGAGGGTAGCAACAAATTGTCTAGGATGCTAAAATTTCATATTTATCGGGAAAGTCATTGTGGGTTTTTGAACTACCGCCTTTTGTGATTGGAATTTCGTATTGAATCTACAACCTTATTCATTATTCGTATAACAACAGACGGTGCGTTATCTAAGCCAAACGGAACACGCGTATATTCAAATACCAATGTGGCGTTATAAAGGCTGTTTTGTGGTTATCTGCAGGGTCGATTTTGACCTGATGGTAACTTTGTGCCAAATTAAGACTCGTAAAGAAATTCTTAACGGCTAATTTGGAGACCTAATCATCGATATTTATTAGGCAAGGGTCAACACAAAGTCTACTATCGCCGTTCTTTTTTTTACGAATTACGGGAGAAGTAAAACATGATTCAGATTCTTGAACTATACCAGCGTCTAGCAATTCAGACACTTTGGATCTAACTACTGACTGTGCGACAAGCTGTAAGGTTGACGGTATATAGGCTGTTCACTTGTTAACTTTATTTTTATGTTTAATAAATCTGTACATCCTGAGTCTTGTGTTTTACTCGCAAAATAGTCAGGGAAATTGATTAGTAAAGCAATCAAATAATCATAATCGGTTTTTATTCAATAGATCTGAACTGATTTCCTCTATGTTTGATGCCCCGATTGTGCTAATATTGGCTTGGCTAGTGTGCAATAGATTATTTTGGCTACAAAGGTAGTGCAATAAAATAATGTGGGCTAACCTGAACTTCCGAAGGCGGTGTAGTAGTGCAGCTGGTGGCTCTGCTCAGCACTTCGCCCTGCTTCTTGCTAACGAGGCAGACATTTCTTTTTTCCTTGTCGGTTGACGACATCTTTACTTGACGGGCTTGTTCCAATACAAATTGACGGTGGCTGGTAGTCATCCATCACACATAGGAAGCCTTCGTATAATTCTTATCGGGTCGCTCGCAATGATATGCTCTCGCATTCGCTTGTGCTGGTGGCGGTAGACCGCGAATGATGCATGAGACAACTGCGCTGTCTGACAACTTACACCGAAAACACATGGCGACTTTGTCCTGATAATATTTGGTCATCGAATCCATATTTGCGATGTCTGGGAAATGCACGTATCAATATTTGCTTCCAGTCTTCCCAAGAGTAATCGTATTCATCCAGCCGGTTGTACCATCTTCTTGCTTGCCTCCTTAATCTATCTTGCAGATGAAACGACTTCGTGTTTTCGCACCATCCATATGAATTTCGCCAAGTTGATTTTTTTTTGAGCCATGCTGTCGCAGTAGTACACTCTTCGCTATCCGGGTCGAACTCGGAGATTAGCAAGGCTGCACGGGAGTAGTGTATTATTGTTCCTTCTATATCTCGTTCAATCGCAGACACGATTTCACTCCATCTATAAGGAACAATAAAACACGTGGTAGCAGATTTTTACAGTTACAAAAGTAAATTTTCAGTTTAGAAGTTTACACTCGTATTATTCCGTGTTTAAGTACAAAATCACCTAATGATTCGAACCAGCGATTGCTGGTTATGTTTTGATAAATTATCATTCAAAATAATTTACTTCAAATCTAACCATTTCAGTAGTTAAGTATTTTCTGTCAGCAAATGTTTAGCGTCATATGGCTCGTTGCGCCATTAAGTAGTTAAGTATTTACTGTCAGCAAATTCTTAGTGTCGTATGGCTCGCCGCGTCCGGTGTGACCGCGGCGTCCGCGACCTAATTACACTTGTTTTGTCTTCAAAAATAATTATTTTAAATTGAATTGAATATTGCAGCTAGAAATACGGTTTTGTTTGACTGACCACAGCAACGTTCGCTGTGGTCAGTCCTAGGATGGGTGACCAAAATAAGAAACATCTCAAGCTCCTCCGTGCTTCGGAAGGCACGTTAAACAGTGGGTCCTGCGCCTGATCTCACCCCGATCGTGTCGGTTAACCGTCCCATCGGACTAGGCGAGTGAAGGAACAGAGAGTGCACTTGCGTTTGCGCAGTCACTTGTGCCCTATAATATCTCCTGCGCAGATGGCTAGTCTCTGTGGAGATTGTCCGCCGTGACCGAATATCGGTTAGGAGGACATTATTATTATTATATCCAAAGAAAGTTGGCGTCAGACAGATCGGCTGTAAAAACCTCAGTCAAAACTATGTTTTGGAGTGATTGTCATTCCAAGCAAATCAGACCCTGGGCTACGAAGTGATGATAGAAAGATACTCTTTATTACTCACCACGAAAGTAGTACAGTTACAGAAGTTTTACAAAGCTAAAATGTACAATTTCGACAGTCTTATCGCTAAGAGTGATATCTTCCGGAGAACCTTTGGACAGAGGACACTTTGTTTAAATGATTTTGCGACATTCCTAAATGTGAAAAATGTTATACTAGCGGTTTTTCTAGTATTAGCGTACAAACAGAAAGCGTTATGATGAAATATATATTATGCTTGCACTAAAAATAGATAAAAAGATGTACTCCATATGACGTAGGATTTTTATTTTATGTTTATAATCCTTGTCAGTTTTGTTTGATATAAGTGTAAAGAAACGGACCCAAATGATAGCAAAAATACTTAATTTTATATGTAAGTATTGTTATCTACTGCCTGATTTTTCCCTATTATTTTATTGAAGCATGCAATGATAGGCAAGTTTGGAAATAAAAACAGCTATTATATTACTCACTTGTATTTTCCATGTTCACACAAGGTTCACACAAGAAACTCACACTAATTATAATATTTTCTCACAAGTACTTAACACTTAAAACTCGAGATAAGTTAACGGCTTCAAAAGCGTAGATTCGACTGACTGCCTCAACTCGTGTTCTTATATGTCCGCGAAGAAAACATTACCGACCGGAAGCAGTCGAATCTATGCTTTAACAATTCAATAAAGATATTAAAAGAAATCGTTTTACAATTGTAAGGATCTTGAATAAATAATTAAGTATATATCAACATATTGTTTTTGGATAAATAGTTGATAACAGTCGGCCATCCGAATTTTATCGGACGACCTCGTACGCTACTACAATAACTACAATTAAATTATAATTTTAAATTAAGAATACATTAATTATATTAAATAAATTAAACACTAGCTAAATCTTGTTCATTGATATTGACTATTATATGCATTATTAGATAGATCATAATAATAACTAATATTAGAATTTTATTGGCATTATGATTATGTAGGTATGTAAATAAACATCTTTAACCCCTTACTTATTTTAATCAATAATACAACTATTTATTGTAACAGGTGTATCACTTTTCTCATGATGTATCCCTTCATTTTATTCTAATTACAAGTATATTTTTATCTTTATTATTATTATTATTTTACACTTTTATATTCTAATTGTATAGGACCAGGGCTGTCCTATATGGACCAGGGATGTCCATTTGACTGCAAGATTAATTGATTTAGACCAGGGTTGTCTACATTGGACCAGGGATGTCCACTTCAATTAATGCAGACCAGGGTTGTCTACATTGGACCAGGGATGTCCACCTAAAATCAACATTAATTAATACAGACCAGGGTTGTCTACACTGGACCAGGGATGTCCATTTAGCTACGTTAACAATTCCTAATTATATTAAAGATTAATTAAATTTTAATGAATAATATTCTATTATTTGGTCAAACTAATAGCCATCTGTACCAGAGTCATCAGAAGATATAATATCTTCTCCATGAGGCCTGTTGAAGCTAAGCCATGGCTTGATCTTATCTATAGCCACAACCGTGGAAAATTGTTTCCCGCGTTTTCGAGTAAGCGGCGTGTCTACAACATGAAAACGATCATGATCAAGAATAGCCGTAATTCTATAAGGGCCTTGGTATTTGGGGACGAGCTTTTTACTCTGCCCTGTAGCAGGAACCTGTCGTTCTATTCTTACTAAGTCCCCTATTTGAAACTTTTTAGGTTCAGAGCGGCTTTTATCAAAGTGCTCCTTTGCCTTACGTTGACAAGAGTCTATGTGATCATTCATTTCACGTCTAATAGCAGTTCGGTGTGCGTCTGAGAAATTGCCACCCTCTGTATTATCCACCAATTCAGAGAGTATCCTACTCTCGTTCTGGCCTGATGGGCGAATGCCGAAAAGAGCTTCGGAGGGTGTGCGATCAATACCTTTATTGAAAGTATTGTTGATACCCCACTGTACGTCAGGTAAGTGATCGTCCCACTTATTATCAGCGGTACCTACAGATTTCGCAGTCAAGGCATCAACAATAACTTTATTGTATCGTTCAACCTGCCCATTTGCCCTAGGTGATGCGACAGCATTAAGCACGTGCTTAATACCTTTATCTGTCATGAACCTAATGAACAAAGAGCTTGTAAAAGAAGTGCCTCGGTCAGATATTAGCCTCCGTGGTACGCCAAAGATACCAAAATAATCCCTCAATACTTTTATCGAAGTGCTAGATTTAGTATTCTTAACAGCTTTAAGGTATACGTATCGGGTATATGCATCTACAATTACTAAAATGTACATGTTGCCCTTACTACTTCGCACGAAAGGACCAACGTGATCAATATGTACGGTGTCGAACGGGTTATCTACTTTTTCAATGGGATGCAAAAATCCTGGCTTTTTACCTCCCGATGATTTCGAATAGGCACATTCCAAACAAGAAGTAACATAGGTACTTCTTGATAAAGGCACGCATCTTGGGAAACCAATATGATGACTTAACCTTTTCAAGAGTCTTATCGACGGCGAAATGGCCAATATCATCATGATTCAATTTGACCACCTGCCAACGAACCCCTTTCGGTACTACCCACCGGTCTCCTTCGGACGTAACCCGGTACAGTTTATCACCCTTCACTTTATAATTATTTTTGATATCTATTACATTATTTAAATTGGGGTCCTTCAATATACTCATGATTCTCTGTAACTCTGAATCTGCACTCTGTACCGTCACCAGCCAGTTTTCCTCGGTAACATGCATTACATTGAGGTTATTATTTAAAATTGGATTTCGACTCAATGCGTCTACGTGGGCCATTGACACACCTGGTCTATACTCAATGTCAAAATGGTACTCTTGCATGAGTTCCCACCATCGAGCCACTCGCGGAAGCATGTCTCTTTTTTGGAAGGTTGCGCGTAACAAATTACAGTCGGTTATTATTTTGAATTTAATTCCAACAAGATAAACTCTAAACTTCTGAAGAGAAGCTACCACCGCGAGTGTCTCAAGATCATAGGAAGAGTAATTTTGCTCTTCGGGTGTGGTTTGCCTGCTGTAGTACTCTACTGGTCTGAGGCTACCACAATCACCCCGTTGCAACAAAATTCCACCCAGACCCAACCTACACGCATCTGTGTGGAGCTCTGTCTCTGCTCTAGAGTCATACAGTGCCAAAGTCGGTTTCTGAGTCAACTTCCGCTGCAAGGTTTCAAAAGCGGTTTGTTGTTCGGTGCCCCAGACCCAAGCAGCGTCCTTTTTCAATAAATGCGTTAGAGGCTTGGCAATGATCGAAAACCCTGGTACAAATCGCCGAAAGAAACTGGCTAGCCCCAAAAACTGTCGGACATTATGCTGACTCCGAGGTACAGGAAACTTCCCTACGGCTTCGACTTTTCTAGACCCTGGTTGAATACCTTCCTTAGAAACTTCGAATCCGGGGTAGTCTACTTTGTGTCCAAAGAATAGACATTTAGACAGCTTCAGGGTCATACATGCACCTGCGAAAATCTTTAAAACATTTTCTAAGTGCAACAAGCCTTCTGTAAACTGTTTTGCGGGAATAATGACGTCATCTAAATAGGCTAACGCCTCTTTATGACGGGACGAACCTAGTGTGATGCTCCTGGTTCATAATACGCTGGAAGGTAGCCGGAGCATTGGCGAGACCAAAGGGCATTCGAGTAAACTCGAAATGACCATCCGGTGTCACAAATGCTGTCTTGTGTATATCAGCTTCGCGTATCGGAATCTGATAATATCCAGATGCTAGGTCTAGCGTGGTATAAAACTGATGACCAGCCAACATGTCCAACTGGTCATCTATAAGGGGCATTGGATAATTCTCCCTGATCGTCTTTTTGTTAAGTGCACGATAGTCAATACACAGCCTGTAATCTCCTGTTTTCTTTCGCACTAAAACAATCGGACTTGCATAAGACGAGGTCGAGGGTCGAATTATCCCGTTCTCTAATAAATCGGATACCATGTCCCTTACAATTTCTTTTTCCCTAAAAGATAGTCGATAAGGTCTATACACTACTGGTACTTCATCTTGCAGGGCTATAGACATTTCACCTGCTGAGGTAACACCCAATTCAGACAAATTTGATGCAAAACATTGTCGATATTTATTTAAAAGTTCTATTAATTGTTTCCTCTGCTCAGGTGTAATGTCATTGCCCACTTTTACGTCAGCATCGCATATCGGCGACTGAAACCCACGAACGTCAGAAGTGACCTGCATGACTTGTGCTAACGAGGCTTTGTCCTCGTCTGCTTTAGTCGCGCGAGCAATTAAATAGTTTTTCTTCAAAACGACAGTTTTACCACTTGGGACTACTACGACCATATTACTAATACCATCTTTGCTAACAGAAAACAATCCAGATGACACTGAAAACCCTACGTCAGCTATAAGCCGAAGACCTCCTTCAACAAAAATTTCACCCTGTATAACAGGTTTGGTATACACCTCTACTAGCGAGATACCTGATAAGGTTACATCATCATTACTATATAATTTTACCCTAACATTAGATTTAGATACTAGGTCATCGCTGACTTGCAACATCTGCAACCTGTCACTAGTTTTATGAACAACAACATGTGGTTGCTCTGTAAACGATTGACCTATCATGACTGGGACGTGCATAGCTTCATCCGGAACAATAAACAAGTCTACTGCAGCTTGTACTTTGTCTATAACAATATTAACACGTCGCTTACCTAACACTCGCACAATCGAATTGCCGAAACCTTTGAGAGTCGGGAGATCATTCGTATCGAAATAATGGTCAATTTTCGCAAAGTCGTATTGCCTTATCATACAACACTCACTCCCAAAGTCAACAAAAGCTTCGAAAGTCATTCCATTTATCGTAATAACCTTATGAAACTTTTCCCCTGGTTTGTCCTTCATAACTACCATAACTGTTTTCTCGGAAGGTAAAAGGGATTTTGAGTAACATGATTCCGAATCATGCCCCATCTTTTGACATTTGGCACACTTTTTTATTGGATGGGGACATTGCGTGGCCATATGGCCTTCTTGTTTACAATTAAAGCACCGAGATACCCTCTGACCCAGTTTTGACTGTGCGTCATGACTCTTCCCTTGAGGCAGACTTTTAACAATCCTACGATCTACTTGGGGTTTACTGTTTCTGGCGTTCCTAAGGTAAGCCAGTAATTTATCAGGGTCATCGTATTGAACAGCTTCGGCTCCGAGTCGAACGGATCGATCGTCAATGCCGTGTAAGATACACTCTACCGCACGTCTACCTTCAATACCACACCTATTTACCAATGCGATTTTATCGTAATAATAAGTTTCGAGAGAATCAAAGAAACGGGCTCGCTTGGCAAGCATATCACTTAGCATTTGCCCATAATTTTCTTGGGACGGAAAAGCAGCTAACAGTTTTACTTGCCACTCGTCCCACGAGAAGAGAACTGAGGGCAAGCCTTCGTACCAACGTTGGGCCACACCGCGTAATTTTGGTAAAGCGAAATGGATTAGTTGCTTTTCCGTCCAACTGTATATGGATTTGCACTCATTCACTTTATGAAGCCACATAGGCATGGTTTGTTCCTTTCTCGAGGGATCGAATTCGGGGATCGTGTTATGCATACTACCTAATTTATCTACCGTAGAACTACACCCTACCGATTTGATAGCTTCAAGAAGTTGAATTAGATCCTCATTCCTACTAGAACAAGCCTCATTTACATTATTAAGGTGACTAGTGAGGTTACCCGACCTTTGACTCGCATGGCTGCGCGACCGGCGGTTCGCATGGCTGCGCGACCCATGCGTCGCACGGCTGCGCGACGGATGGCTGTCGCGGCTGCGCGACCCATGCGCCGCACGACCGCGCGACCGATGGCTGTCGCGGCTACGCGATCGGCGGCTCGCACGGCTGCGCGACCCATGTGTCGCACGGCTGCGCGACCGATGGCTGTTGCGGCTGCGCGACCGGCGGCTCGCATGGCTGCGCGACCCATGCGCCGCACGGCTGCGCGACCCATGCGTCACACGGCTGCGCGACCGATGGCTGTCGCGGCTACGCGACCGGCGGCTCGCACGGCTGCGCGATCCATGCGTCGCACGGCTGCGCGACCGATGGCTCACGCGGCTACGCGACCGGCGGCTCGCACGGCTGCACGATCCATGCGTCGCACGGCTGCGCGACCGATGGCTCTTGCGGCTACGCGACCGGCGGCGGCTCGCACGGCCGCGCGATCCATGCGTCGCACGGCTGCGCGACCGACGGCAGGCATGGCTGCGCGACCGGCGGTTGGCTTGACTCCGTTGTCGAGATGGGTTTGTTCGTTCCCGGACTACGCAACCGCCGCGCCTCGTCTGTCGGTGATGACGGTGTATAGGCTCTAAGCCCTTCACAATCTTTCACTGAAATAAGCAGCAATATAATCCACACAGTAAATTGTAATTAAAAATCTAAAACGTATTCAGGATATGGTATAGCTAATAATTCTAAATAATTCCCATTATTATACAATATAACTTATACAAAGCACTTTATGTTCGAGTCCAGAACATAAAGACAAACTAAACTACTGGGTGGTTGCCTACCAAAGATTAGGTAATTGTTTGGTAAAATAAATTATTTATAAGTCTATATTACCTATAACAGCATTAACGAGCAGAAATAGGAACAATTAAATTGTCAAATATCATATCTTACCACGTGAGGATAGAAGAAGAAAGACAAAAAGAAATATTTCGATCAAACAGTAGCTTTAATTTAGGTATATGTTACTTACGTTTAATTCTTAGCAAAGAGAGAAAAAAAAATCTTCATCGCGTCTAACAATTAACTAGTCAGAATAAAATTAAAAGAAAAACAAGATTAAGCAAAGCAAAAGAATCTTTAGAGAATCTAAATTATAAGTAGTTTAATTACAAAATCAATTATAAAGTGGGTAGAAGTAAGTATGATTATGTACAGTTATTTGTAAGATACAACACGAGACAAAGAAAATGTTTGCTTAGCTTATGCTTTGCTTAGCTTATGCTTTGCTTTAAAAGGTATTAGTTATTCCGGACAGAAATTATTTGGTACAAATAAATTAATACACGCAGGAAAGAAAAAAAAATTGTTTCATCTTTATTGCTTTGTAACAAATGAGTGGATGTGTTACTAGAGATCCCACCTCTGAAATGTTATCTACTGCCTGATTTTTCCCTATTATTTTATTGAAGCATGCAATGATAGGCAAGTTTGGAAATAAAAACAGCTATTATATTACTCACTTGTATTTTCCATGTTCACACAAGGTTCACACAAGAAACTCACACTAATTATAATATTTTCTCACAAGTACTTAACACTTAAAACTCGAGATAAGTTAACGGCTTCAAAAGCGTAGATTCGACTGACTGCCTCAACTCGTGTTCTTATATGTCCGCGAAGAAAACATTACCGACCGGAAGCAGTCGAATCTATGCTTTAACAATTCAATAAAGATATTAAAAGAAATCGTTTTACAATTGTAAGGATCTTGAATAAATAATTAAGTATATATCAACATATTGTTTTTGGATAAATAGTTGATAACAGTATATATCAAAATGTAAATTATTCGTTTGAAAACCTATATAGAAATAATGGTTAAACCCAATTATTTATTTATTACAATTATTAACGCCCAAGGTTAATATATATGTACGACTTACTGAATTTGGTTTTATTTATTAGCATTCACTAGATATTAATATATGTAAGTTAAATAAGTGGATATGGACTAGCGATTAGAATCAAATATCAACATCATCATCAGCCATTAGGTCTTCTGCTCAGAAGACATAGGCCTCCCTATGAATCTCCTTCAACCCTAACCAGGTCACTTATCCACCGGGTAGGAAGCATGCCTACTTACTGTCTGAATTAAATATGTATAAGGTTTAACATAATAAAGCATATAAATAAATAGCAGCATAATGAGCGTATGCACATTTTAACTACGTGGTAGTCGCAGTGTGGACCCTATCACGCGCGCCTATAAGGGCAGGGAGAATACCGGGGTGGTTTAGTGGTTAGGCCGGCACTCTGCTGGGAGCCCCATACACGCTCGTCGTCTAGCCAACGGCGAGTACGGTTCCCCTCGACAAAAAAATGGTAAAGGCAGTTCGACATATCCAAAAACTTAAAGGTCATAACAACTGATTTTCAATCAATGAAACTATTATTATATTAATTAACAAAGACCCAATTAAATATTTATCGTAGGTTGATGTGCTGTTGATTGTACTTTAATTAAAATTGCAATAAGTTTTCGTGTTTAATAATGTTTCATTCTTATTTTTTGGTTTGTTTTAATAACACTGAAACATAAATCTAATATATAAAATTCTCGTGTCACAGTGTTTGTTATCAAACACCTCCGAAACGGCTTGACCGATCTTTATGAAATTTTTTGAATATTTTCAGTAGGTCTGAGAATAGGTCGTAAACTATTTTTTATTATGGCGAAACGTAGTTCGCGCGGCACAGCTAGTAATATATAAAAAATTCAAATACATTGAAAGTTATAAAAATGCATTTACAAGGTCTTTACTGCATTTTTTAAAACTATTTAGTAACAAATGTCGTCTTAGTTAAAAACGTGGGTATATATGTATCTTATTTACATTAATTTTAAAATCTAATAATGAATTTCTTTCGTTTAAAACACAATTATGTCAATAAACTACCCTAATAAATATATTTTATGTATAAAATTTAATTGATGTTTTGTTTAATTTGTGTTTAAATAATAAATCTTTGAAATTGAATTATTTCAATAATGAATGGAAAGTTTTTAGCGAGCAAATTAAAGGTCAATACGTAAAGTCATTTAAATAGGTTATTGCACACGGCACCACGGCGAAAAATGTCTAGCGCGCAACTCTCGATAGGGTTGTCACGAGTGACGAGAGAGAGTCAGTCGTAGTGGGACGTCGACAACAAGATTTTGCTGTAAGATTTTACTTTAGTAGTAATAGTATTCAATTAGTTTTAGGACAATCCTAGTGTACTGACCTGTTAGACATATAGGTATTGATTGTTTGCTTAATGTTACAATAGTCAAAATCTGTAATAACAATGTATAAATATTATACATTGTATTGTTTTTTTCTATTTAATAACAAATATTTTTAATTATTGATGACATAATAATGACGTCACAGAAATGTCTTACTAAAACTAGTATACAAAGAAAAAAGGAATAACTAGAAACAAAATACTTATAAACTACTTTACTTAAAAAAAATACAAATTGTTTTTTCTAATGAAAGTTGATTACGTTTTTCACTAACGTAGATTTACTGAAACAACATTCAGGATAATTTTTTCACGTACAGTCAACAGCTCATCAACCTTCATCAACTTTTGCACCAGCACAGTGCATCGACTATCACTTCGTATTGATCTCTTTGTGTTAGACTTAAAGTTAAAACCAGTTGACCGACCTTTCGATTTTTAGATACATTGATTCGTATAATTTGGATATAAATAAGTATATATTTTAATACTATTTTTCGTTGTAGTTTTTCTTATTCAGGTTTCAAAAACAGATACATTTGTGACAACCCTAGTAAAAATTGATGAATTTTCAATAAGTTCCTATATAATGCGAAATTTTCGAGTAGTGGTTCATTCTGTTCTTCAAAGTGCTTCGAGCCAAGGAACTAGCTGCAACAGTGTCGTCAGTCGTCGTCGAGGAGTCTCCCCAGCACCCAGATCTTCAGCCACAGTACTTTATTTGTGAGTGTTCATTATGTAAGTACTTTGAAAGGTTTACTGATAGTTGGTTGTAATTACTATTTCCTCCAAGTTTCGTACGGAGAAAATAACAATGAGATAGTTTTAAAGATCGTCACACTTACAATGAAGGATCAGTGTAAGTATGCATTGTCTTTTTCCGATACTCAATTTTGCGTTACTTTTTCAGGTCTGACTCCGAGTTTGAAGTCTTCCAACCAGTGCAGAAGACCAAACCTAAGACAAAACCAACATCTCGAGATAACATCAGGTAAGGTTTAATTTATGCTGTCGTCATAGTATTTATTAAATCTTCGAATCGTTAGTGAAGATTTTATGTGATAATACCACAATATTTATTTATTAGGGTATGCCAACAGTACACATATTAATGAATTAGATTGAAGTGGATAACAATTGAACACTAAAATGATTATGAATGAGTGAACGGTGTTAGTATGCTGTTGCTGATCAGTATTAGCTAGGAGACTAACAATATTATTAAATTTATCTTTTCAGGTCTGACTCCGAGCAAGAACTGTTCGAGCCAGCGCAGAAGCCTAAGCCTAAGAGAAAACCAATCTCTCGCGATACTATCAGGTAAGATATGAGTTATTTATGCAAGTGAAGTGGTAATTTCGTTTTAGGTTCATCACTGATAGAGTGGGTTTTTTTTTGTATTGAAGTGTTGTTTTCTTTATCGATCATAGTGGGTTAGATAAATTCGAAGATTGCAGGTGTCAATCGTAGGATAGGAACATTGCGTTCTACAACAACATAGTAATATCAATTATTGTTGAGTTGTTTCACGTTCTTGCTGATTGTCCTAACATAGGATATAATACAATCTCTTTTGTCTTTTACAGGTCTGGTTCATCGAAAAAGGCTAAGTCGAGCTCAAAGGAGTCGTTGAATTTGTTCGGGTTGGTGTCGGACGACGAAGAAGTTACAGCCGAGCGTGCGTCACGCGTCAGGCAGGGCAAACGACTCGACAGCAGCCTCGCCAACAAGACCGCGCACGGCACGCTCCTGCGGCGTACTCCGCTCGACGGTCGCTACTACGTGGAGACGCGCGTATACAGCACGGACGAGGCGTTGGCCGTAGCGCCCGACCAGCGGTACACCAAGGCGCTTGTCACACTCAAGGTGCAGCTAGAGCCAGACCAGCCTGAGTGGGACTACTTGCAGCAGTTTTTAAAGCGGTCAAAGTCGTTGTTTAAAGATAAGCCTGTATTTTATAGTAATAAAACAAATATTAAATAAATAAATTAACTAAGCAAGTAAAATATTTTTTACAATAGGTTTTTATATTTAATCCGGTTTTTTTGAGCCCACGTCCAGGTAAAGTTACAGTCGTAACTTAGGTATTAATGAGGTACGGTAATCATTCATTTAGTTAAGTGGATAAGTAATTAACTAAAAAGACTATAGATTAGCGTTAGGTAACAAGTTGTATACTTTATTTTTCTGAATTGCTACGATGCCTTTTTGCTCAGAGTGTTCGATGCAAGTAGGCAGCAGACAATGGGTAGGACACCTGCGCAGCAGCGCGCACAAGCGCAGGTGCGCAGTGTCGCGGGCGCACGACGACGCCGGTGTTGTCGAACTCGCGAGTGCGTTTAGAGGTCGCATCGTTACATACAGAATTACTCCTACAGATGAGTACCGATGCTCTTTACCCGATTCATTCTTGCATAGTATATTTTCTAAAATTTATAATCTTTTGCAAATGTCTCTAAATAAGCATATATGTTTAAAAGTAAATTTCGAATATTTTGCCGATTTTCTTTTATTTAAGAACGAGGTAAATAACATTAAGTCGTTTGTTACAAAAAATTTAACGATTCATCGCAATTTTGATTTTAACGAGTTGTTTGAAACACTCGTAAATACTATTAAGAACAAAGTTGAAGAATTTGAGGATCGTGACAGTGGTTGGACTTTTTTAAGTAATGTTTCCTTAGAAGTTAACATTAATAGATATGATCCTCTAAGAGGGTCTGGTTCAACTTATGTAGATTTACCACTAGCGATAAAAAAGAAAAAGGCGTGTATTAACATCAGGAATAAAGATGAATATTGTTTTTTGTGGAGCGTCGTTGCCGCTTTGTACCCGGCTAAAAAGAACGGTGACCGTACGTCGTCGTATCCGCACTTTGAACAGGTCCTAAACACCGACGATATATCTTTCCCAGTAACGTTTACGGATATCGCGAAATTCGAACAAAACAATCCACATTTAAGTGTAAACGTATATTCATTAAAGAATAATCAGATAGTTGTAGGTCCCATTTATAAGTCTGGATATAAATCCAAAACCAGAACTAAAATTAACTTGCTTCTACTTGAAAATAATGTTCTATGTCACTTTGTTTTGATAAAAAACCTTTCTCGACTTGTAAGAAGTCAAATTACGAAAAATCATAAGAAACTATATTTTTGTGATGATTGCTTGCTATTTTTTACTTCTGAAGTTAATCTTGATAATCATACATGCAGCGGCGTTTGTACAGTACTGCCTGAGAAAGGAACTTATCTACAATTCAAAAATTTCGAACGGAAGCAAGACGTTCCTTTTGTGGTCTATGCTGACTTTGAAACTCTTCTTATACCGTTCGATGGCTGTGAGCCTGACCCTTCATTAAGTTTTACTTCTCAGCGTCAACAGCACATTCCATCAGCTTTTGCTTATCACATAGTGTGCTCGTACGATACCAGTCTGAATTCTTTTGTACAGTATCGAGGAAAAGACTGTGTCCAAAAATTTCTTGATAAACTGTATTTTGACGTTAAAAAGATTTATGACATCTTAGATAAAGAAATTGCGATGGAATTCGATGAATATGACGCAGAGGCCTATGCGCGTACCGATGTTTGTCATATTTGTAAGCAATTATTATTTTTTGACAAAGTGAGAGATCATTGTCACCTCACTGGAAGTTATCGAGGTGCTGCGCATCAATACTGTAACTTACGGTTTAGCGTTCCTAAATTAGTTCCCGTTTTTTTCCATAACCTATCCGGCTATGACTGTCATCTGTTCATCAAAGAATTAGCCGATAGTTTAGGACCTGTTAAAGTCATACCTAAAAATAAGGAAAAATACGTATCATTTACAAAATTTTTACAGTTAAAGAATGAAAAATATGCTCAAATACGATTTGTCGATTCGTTTCAATTCTTAGGAACCAGTTTGGAAAAATTAGCGAGTGGGTTAGATAAAACAGATTTTAAGCATTTAAAAAAATATTTTCCAAACGCAACTGAATTTAAATTATTAACACGCAAAGGAGTATATCCGTATGATCATATGACACATTGGAAATCATTTTCCGAGAAACAACTTCCACACAAAAAAGGTTTCTATAATTCTTTAACTGATGAAGATATAAGTGATAAAGATTACGCTCATGCTCAGGAAGTTTGGTCTACATTTAGAATACAAGATATGGGTGGGTACACAGACCTTTATCTAAAAATCGATGTATTGCTATTGACTGATGTATTTGAAAATTTCCGTGAAATTTGTAAATTGAACTATCAATTAGATCCTGCTTTTTACTTAACAGCTCCAAGTCTTTCATTCGATGCTATGTTACTTAAGACCGGCATTCAGTTAGAATTATTAACTGACTTAGAAATTATACGTTTTATACAGAAAGGGATACGGGGAGGTATCTGTATGTGCTCAACGCGATATGCTCGTGCAAACAATAAATATATGCCACAATATGATTTTACAGAACCAGATTCTTTTCTAGTTTACATCGATTGCAATAACTTGTATGGTTATAGTATGTGTCAGTACTTACCTGTTTCAGATTTTAGACTTTTAAGCGAATGCGAAGTAGATTTGTTAAATATCATGAACGTAGCAGATGATGCTGAGTTCGGATATATTCTTGAAGTGGACTTAACATATCCCGAGGAGCTACATAATGACCATAACGATTATCCTTTTTGTCCCGAAAAATTTGTACCACTCGGAGGTAAAACTTCTAAACTCTGTCCTAATC
Source organism: Schoenobius gigantellus (assembly GCA_963935595.1). NCBI lineage: Eukaryota > Metazoa > Arthropoda > Insecta > Lepidoptera > Crambidae > Schoenobius > Schoenobius gigantellus. The sequence continues at coordinate 19,812,187 of OZ012553.1, read as the reverse complement.
TGTATTCTAAATATCAGTATGTAATCCATTATGTTTATTTGAAAACATGCATTAATAATGGTCTTGTTTTAAATAAAATTCATCGCGCCTTAATTTTTAAACAAAGCCCTTTTTTGGCTAAATATATCAATTTAAACACAGAACTGAGAAAACAAGCTGTAACTACTTTTCAGCAAGACCTTTTTAAGTTGATGAATAATTCAGTGTTTGGAAAAACATTGGAAGATAGTGAAAAAAGAGTCGATGTTCGCTTGGTTAATAAGTGGTGTGATAAATCTAACAAGACAAAAAAGTTCATTTCAGCGGACAAATTAATAGCGAGACCTAATTTTCACAGCGCTACTATTTTTTCCAATAATTTAGTTGCAGTTCAAATGAAACCTGAAAGGGTTATCTTGGATAAGCCAATTTATATTGGTTTTACTGTTTTAGAACTATCTAAAAGTCATATGTATCAATTCCATTATTCTGTCATAAAACCTTACTATGGAAATAAAATACAACTTTGCTATACCGATACTGATAGCTTTGTTTATAAGATTGAAACGAAAGATTTTTATCATGATTTGAAAGATAACTTTTTAAGCTTCTTTGACACCAGTAACTATAGTTGTGACAATATATTTGGTCTGCCTTTAAAAAACAAAAAGATACCGGGCTTATTTAAAGATGAATTAGGAGGTGAAATTATGACAGAATTCGTAGGTCTCCGGTCTAAGTTGTACTGTATAAAAACGGAATCAGCATTTATTAAAAAAGCAAAAGGTGTGAAAAAAAATGTAGTAAGAGACTTAACATTAGATGATTATAAATCAGTTCTGCTTCACGACAAAATAATACGGAAAAAAAATATTTTGTTTAGATGCATTAAGCATGAGATTTTTACTCAGAGTGTTAACAAAGTAGCTTTATCTAATCAAGATGATAAACGTTTTATTTTATCCGATAAAATTAGAACCTGGGCTTGGGGACATGAAAATCTAATCTAAGATAGTGTTAAATTAGTTAATATAATTGTTTTTGACCTGTTAATATTTTTTATAGTTAATAAATGCAATTAAAATAGTATTATGTGTTTTATTTATTATTGCATCTATATTAATATTATAAAGAGGAAAGATTTGATTGTTTGTTTGTTTGTATTGTATAGGATTCGAAACTACTGAACCAATTTAGATAAAAGTTGGTATAGGGATAGTTCGAGACCAGGAAACAAAAATAACTCGGGCGAAGTCGCGAGCGGAAAGCTAGTATGCTATAAATTACTGCACTTACACATGCTACATATTTCCGCGTGTTATATTAAGGCTAAAAAATATGATGCAATGCCAAATAAGCATTAAAATAGTATTGTGTTTTTTTATTGCATACCTACACTATAAATTACTGCACTTACACATGTCATATATTTCCACGTGTTGTATTGAGGTCAAGTGTGATGCAATGCTAGATAAGCAAATTTAGTTTAAGCCTCAACTTTATTTGATATTATATTCATTCATAACTCGTTGTTCGTGACAAGCAGTCCATATTGTAATATTATTGTAAGTATCATTCTCTTTTCATATCATTTTTTAATCATTATTGATTATTGAGGTAATTATGGATATCAACTTATTCATTATTATTATTCACTTGTTACAGATAATGTCAAACTCGTCGGATATCTTGTTTTCCCAATATGCACAAGATCCATTGGAAGGCTTCACGCAAGAATATCAAAACATGATACGTCGGGAAGAACAAACTAATGAATCAAGACAGGGAGAGAGAAAAATAAGACAAAGAAAGGACATCACAAGAAAAAGAGCTCGTAAATCTACAAAATCATTTGTGATCACTAAGGAGCAGAAAGGCGTGAAATTAATTAAAATACTGGTCTTGGACTTAGTGAACGATTCTTCAAGTGCATCAAATAGCTGCTTTGACATTGCTGATGCGGAAGAAAACGTAGTGCTGAGTGCTCAATATGTGGTGCAGGAACCGGTGGATGAAATCATGGACCTTACGGAAACCGTTATAAGAAAAATATCCAAAAAACTTTGTGGTGATAACTTATAGATAACTTTTTAATTTTGTTAAAACGTTTTCCTAATAAAAAAATATTTTCAAGTACTAAGTTTTTTTCTTTTTGGGTATCAAACATAATAAAAACAACTTTTATTACACATGACATTTTATTTGAAAAATTCTTAATATAGTTGTATATTAATTTTTAAACAAGATTGTTTCTCTAAATTTAGATTCAAAAATCATATAATGTGTATCCATTGAGAAAACACCATTTTTTAATACACAATGAATTTCTTAACGCACATCTTTTTTTATGAGTTAAACAATGGAACATATTATTACTATACAAATCATTTAACGTATTTAAATTTGGTATACCTGTATAACTTATGTCTATGATATTATTATGACCACATAAATCCTCTACCCATTTAACTTTTTCTTCACCTTTTACAATTATTTTCCTGTCTTTCAAGAAAGGTTTAATAATTCTGTTAAATTCTCTGTAGTCTATATATCCTTCACTCCATTGGTAACCTCTGTTTCTTTCTATCCAACAAACTTGTTTTTTTTCTTCATCAGTTAGTGTAGAAAACGGATAAGGAGGTTTAATTAAAAATATATGGGTAAACTCGAGAGTTGCTATAACAAATTCTTTTACTAAAAACTCATTTTTATTATTTTTAAATCCTTGCAAATCTACAATTATCGTATCGTTGTTCATGATATTTTCCTTACAATATTGCTTAAAGGTTTATATTCAAATATGCAATCGTTCAGAATCAAACAATATGCAGCTGTTTGGTCAGGTATTTCTTGATCTGTTTCAATTTCAACTCTAACGTCAATAGATCCTTTTAACGTTTCATGCTGACGTGAACAATCAATGATGAATAAAGGAGCGACGTCTCTGAATTCTTTTAGACTCATCAACGGCTCTGGTCGACGTCCGTGATAAGACTGTTGAAATCTAATGTACTGTTCGTATAATAAAGTAAATTTATCATCTGAAAAATTTACATTCAGTCCTTCATAGGGATAATATGACGAATTTAAAAAGACTCGTATGTCACGTACATGACAATGATCGAACTCTGCCATTGATAATTCAGCGTTATGTTTCCGATTAGTTTGTAAGGCAATTATAACAAATCGAGGTTTCTCTATTTGTGAAGATGTTTTGATAGACCAAGTATGTTTACGAGTTTTCGGTAATAATGGATATTCATATAAGTCCCAATTACGAAAAGCTAAAGTGATTGCTCGATCTCTCTCTAAATGTTTTAGTAAGTTAATTCTTTCACGGTCTGATACTTTAATGTGCGGAACTCGCCAAGCAATTTTAGTAATTATTATATCATCCACTATTTCACCTTTATTTAATATCAAAGCATTCAGATTTGTGTTGCTTCTCAACAATACTAACTCATGTTTGCAGTTTATTATAACTTTTTCATAGTCTTCTGCAAAACCCAATATTTTGTTCATTGGTATAGAAGCAGAGAATCCGCCATCACCAACACTAGTTGTACCTGTAGTCGACCAGCCCCAAGCTCTTGCGCTTTTGGATTCATTTTCATTTAATGATAAATAAGATTTTATAGTTGTGCTAATTCCTGCATTTTTTATTTTGTCTATTTCCACTCCGTTTAGTTCATATCGAATGTCTTGAAATAGAAATAACACCGGATTATTTACGAAATGCACACTTGACACCTTTTCTTTTTTGCTGTTATAAACATTAATTGTGCCCTCAATATACAAAGTGCTGAGTGAGGGCAGCACATACAAATCTTGCTGATTGATAGGTATTCGTATTTCATCATTCTTGTTGAAACTTGTTACATATGGTTTGTACGAGTGATATTCAAAACTTTCAATGCTGTTATCTATTGACGTCGGTTGAGTTATATTTAATATATTCATTTTAACAAGCCCACTAACTTCAAAAAATCCTTATTGCTTTTAGTCAACTTCTTTCTAAGCCGAAGCGGTGCGTCTTTTTGAGGTGATCTTTTCAAACTGACTCGAGTACACGATGCCTCTTGCTTTTTATTGAAATCAATCATTTTTTTTTCGGAAATGCAAATATAGTTGTACTTCTTCACCTCGTAAATTTACCTGTTTGTTTTCAGCGTCTAGTAACCGTATGCTAATCGCACTTATAGAACTTTGGTTTACTGGAAAATATATTAAATTTTTAGGTATTTCAATGATCCGATATCCTGGTGGTACATTAGGCACAAATTCATAAATTATATGACTAGCTTTTCCGTTCACAAATGAACCGCTGACTACGTCGCATTCAATCCTCACGATGGTTGTTGATAAAATGCTGACCGGATTCTGAGATTCAGTACTTATATTTGCATGTATTGTTTCAGTTCGAAACCCTAAAATTTGACCTAGTGAATCACTTTTGTTAAAGTGAACATTTTTGGAACAAAATATATTTGTCTTTAGAGTATTGTTGTTACAAGTCAATTTTAATACGGTGTTTTTAATATTACTTTTTATGTAATCACAAATATCTTGAAGTTCATAAGACCCTTCAGGAATTTCGATGACTTCATTTTCGCCATAATAAAATTTATTGTTTCGTTTATCAATATTAGGAATAGAATTAAAAGTAGAAAAATATAAAAGACCACATTCATAGTCGCCATGTAACTCCAATGTTGGCGAATAGTTCGTTGTCAAGGAGGCTCCTCTCCCAGTTATAGACACAGTGAAAGACATTTTTATACTGACAATTTCATTTATTTTACACGTTATATAAATGATTTTTCCAATAACATCTTAAAAATTTTAAACATAGATGACCACAGTTAGTAGTACCAAATTTTTGGTGTTGTACGTAATTATAGTTTATTGGTAAGTTGTGTAAATATTGAATTAATTCTAATGGAGGTTTCAAATTACCAAAACTATCAAAATATTCAGCGTAATTGTTTTGCTTGACGAAGGCTACCCAATGTGTTCCAGGATTTTTGGAGCTATCCAAATTCAATATCGCACATTCTATCTTTTTAGGTTTCGTAGGTAACGTATCTCTCATGAAAACACCGCGAAAAAATGGAATGTCACTTGCGTGTTCTAATATATCAATATTGGTAAGTGCACGTCTGGGTAGCCCCTTATTTAGTTTTTTGATGGATTAAAATACAGTCCAGCTCCTTTTTTGTGAGGTTTTATATACAGCCCTTTTCCAAGAGCCACAGCTTCCATCATCCTGTTGTGTCGTTCAGATTCCTGAAGACTTTTTTGTGCAGCTTTAGAATCATTAACAGCCTTTGCTATACCTGCTGCTCCTCCGGCTAATGAACCTAAAGCCGACAATCCCGCAAAAATCGGAATAAGTGGTAAAAGTCCTCCACATTTTGGAATAGGAATGCGACGCGGCAAACGTATTCCCTTTTTATTTGTAAATATCTTTTTTGCAGCAGCGTGGGCATATTTAATTGCAGAGTGACTGTCTTTAGATTTAAGTTTTTTTAATTGTAAGCGTATTTTTTTTACACCGGTCATAAATGATTTGAGCCCACTCCCTGCTTTGAGTTTAGCTTTCATTGCATTTTTAACTATCCAAGAGGCAAACTTTTCTCCTCTTCCAGCATCCTTGGATTTTAACCTTCTTTTCGCCATATTTAAAAGTCCTAAATCAGCTTTATGTCGAACGTCTAAATTTCTATTTGTATAAGCTATATCGTGGTACATACAAGCATTATCTAATTTGTTTATGCCTCGTTCACCTTTAAGCAACCGTTTATGAAGTTTTGTTCCAGGGCCACAAAATTGATATCCAGGTAAATGTAACTCAATCGGTAAATTGTCTATTATTGTGTTAAGTATACCACCACCTTCCTTCATTGATAATTCTAAAGTGAATAGAAGATACAGAATTGCGTAGCAATATTTATACTATTGAACCAATTCACTCTTGTCAATCCAACTGTTCTCTTCATTATTTAGACCTAACCATTTTACATATAGTGTGTTTCCTTTTCTTTTTAAAACTTTCTCAATAAGGTAAAGATCAGGAACTTTAGTTTTTTGTAATTCATACCCGTAAAAAGATCCCAAAATAATTTGTTTGTGTTTATCTTCTATTTGATATGTTTGAGGATTGGTTTCATTAACTTTTACTATGCGGAAAATTTCTGTAGACCAATTTGGAGTATAACCCTTACGAAAATCTCCTTTGTATTTACTTATACGAACATAATCACCTATTCGAAACGCAAATCTCTTTTTTGTTTTAGGTTGTTGCGTTTTAACAATGTTTGACTTAACAAAAATTTCGTTTGACTTAGTAACATCAACAGGCTTAAATTTAGTAATTCGATGTTTAGTGTTGTTATAGTTTTGTATCACGTCATCCAAATTATGTTCAAGCCATTGATATCGTCCATGAAGACTAAATAATTTGAAAAGATGAGACTTGATTGTTCTAATGACACGTTCGACAATGGATGCTTTTTTTGCAGAATATGTAGAATAATGATTTATTTTATACGTTTCCATCAATTTTTTAAAACTCGTATTATAAAACTCAGTTCCTAAATCGGTTTGTAAATTTTTAGGATTACGCGAAGAAGTGGTTAATATACTTTGCATAGCATTCATAACACAGTTTGCTGTTTTTGATTTTAAAGGTTTAGCCCAAACGTATTTTGATAAGCCATCAATCACTACTAGAACGTATTTATGGCCTTTATTGAATTGTGAATATTTTTGTAAATCCATAAGGTCTGCTTGCCATAGATCATCAATTCCTTTTATGAATGTACATCGACGAGAAAAATTTCTTCGTGCTGCTTTGTGAAGTTCGTTAACTACGTCTCGCTTACTCATCCTTAGTTGAATTTGCTTGAATCATAAAATCTATTTCTTTTTTTGTGTAAAATAAGGCACTCAAACTAACAATTGTCGCCTTTTCTAAACTACTTAAATATCTTTTAACATCACTATTATTATTTTTTATTTCTTGTCTTAGTTCTTCAATACATTTATCCACGTATTCTTTATTTACTGCTTCGTCGTTATTTTCAGGAAATTGCAAACCCTTCAACTTTGTTGATTTTAAATCAAAGTCACCTGTTTCAGATTTTACTAAAGTATCATTGAGAGTGTTAATGAATTCTGATAATCTTAAACGCTTGTGTACATGATGTCCAAATTTGTCTACATTCATTGTCGTCTTGATGCAGTCTTCATTGAAACGAGACTGAATAATTTTCCTGATGGATGCTTTTTATATTCTACATTTATGATGCCAGCTTCATATAGTTCTTCAATTATTGCATATATTTCATTTATCACTCCGGTATTACCAGCTTCTTTTGATGCTAGTAGTAATTTTAATCGTTCCACTAACTCATTTGGATCGTCCCAGTAAACCAAATCAGTATCTGTTTTAACCCTTTTTAAAAGGTTTATACCTTCTCCTCGAGGAATACTTTCCACACTACTTGTAATATTTCTTGTGTATTTAAACAGTGGTTTAATAATACGTATATATTTAAATCCTTTATTACTGTTCACTGGTTTTAAAGGATCGTAATTACGTTTATGAGCATTAGTATCTATTAGTATCTGTTTATAATTTTGTAAGTCGTCGTCAGTGACAAGGTCTAAATTTGGTATCTTTTTAAACAATAATTCCTTTAAACCGGGTGTTTTTTCCAGATCATGATTTCCAATCCTCAGTCTACAACCTTCATCGTAAACGCGAGTTTTGCCAAGCAAAAGTTTACCTCGCTCGTTTCTGACTCCATAAGGTATATCTTTTATTAGATCACACGACGTAGGCCATGAGAAAGATTCTTTTGCAATACTCGGAGATGATTGAATGGATTTAAACGAGTTTTCATGCTCATCGTGATCTTCAGAGGGTATTATCGTAAGAGTTTTGTTAGATAATTTATAAGCCTCATCACCATAAGAGTTTTCATCTTCTTCGTTCATAGCTTCCTCGAAATCTTCACTTACAGAATTTGATGACTCACTTTCGCTGTACTTATTTTTTTTTACTGGGTGGTTTTGGTCAATATCCAAATTTTTATGAAGACTTTCGTTATTTTTGCTTGTTAACACATTAAGTGGTTCTACAATAGGCTTAAATATTGTTTCTAATGCCATATTGCTAGCGTCTTTTGCATCTTTTATCATATTAACCTTCCTTTTCACAGCTGCGGCAGATTTTATAATTTGTTCTTTCAAATTTTGTTCCATTTTGTTTATATTTCCTCTCGGTATGAAATCACAAATGAAACTGATTCCATATTTATGTAACACCTTTTTATGAATGCTAGTCCACCATAATAAATGTGTCAAATGCCTTTCTATAGCATCCCTTATTCCGTTCGCAGTCTTTATTGATAACAATGTAGCTGAATGGTTGATTCCAAACAGTTGAGCACATTTCTCGAAATTGAGCCCAAGACATGTCAGACCCTACATGTTCCTCATAGACATGTCTTAAGTTAATGTCGTCTAGTTTAAATAAAATAATCAAGTTAGAATTATCTCGTACTAATTGTTTCGGTATTTTAGTATAAGTTTGATTAATATAAAAACAATCAATGTTTTTATGACGTCCCATAGCAAAATAGTCTCGGATGCTATTTTGATTCTCACAAGCAACATCGTCAAATATAATGATCGAGTTCGGCAAAGCTTCGTGAGGGCTTAAAATTTCACTATTATGATTATATTTATTATAAGTCGTGTTCGTAACCATACTCATAACTTTTTCTAAGAATGTATATTTAGGCTGATACAAAGACTTTGAATAAACATACAGATTTTGAAATCGTGGACCATCTTCATGTAATAATAAACTTATTACTAAGTTGGTCTTTCCACAATTCGATGGGCCACAAACAACACAGCGAATGGTATTTGGTAGTAAGTTGCCATGACGCTTTGGTTCATTCATTGACGTAGGACAAATACATTCTAATTTTAGTGATTGTTTTTGTTTGATAAATTTCATATCTGCACTTAAATGTGACCGATGTGATGCGTGTACTTCAACAAAATGATGACTGCATTGTCGCGTTAAAACGTTATAAATAGCGGAATATTTTACAACCAATTACAGACCTGAATTGAATCTTATCTGATAATTTACTTACTAGACGCTGCTACCACGTGTTTTATTGTTCCTTCTAGATGGAGTGAAATCGTGTCTGCGATTGAACGAGATATAGAAGGAACAATAATACACTACTCACGGGGTTCTTTTCTTGTAGTGACGGAGGGTATTTCGTAATTTAAAGAACTCATGGCCTTTTGTACCTCTGATTTCAAAAGCTTGCGTAGGATTTTTCGAGCTGAAGGCGAGGCTGGTGGCGAAACTTTGTCTTCGTTTTCACTAGTTGTCTCGGATGAATCTTCACGCGGAGATTTGCCCCATTCGTGCGGACGGACCAGGCGGCCTACACTCGACGCATTGACGTAACTACGTTTTAGGGTTTTTTTTAATATTTATCCCACTTCTGATATGTAACGGGATATAATAAAAAGTAGACGTTGCAGAATCACACTGATTTAATTTCGATTTACAATCGGGCAGAGTTACGTCTTAAAAACAGTAAAACAGAGAAGTGATCTAAATATGAGATGGCGCGGCATTTTATAGGTAGTAAGGCGCTAGCTTGGCTTGGCTCTGATTGGCTGACTTGGGCTGGCTGGCACATGGCTGCACGTGCTTGGCTCTGATTGGCTGGCTTGGGCTGGCTGGCACATGGCTGCACGTGCTTGGCTCTGATTGGCTGGCTTCGGCTGGCTTGCGATTGGCTGAGGCGGTGTGGCGCGTAACAATAACTTTCATAATAGCCGTAATTCAAAGCTGGAATTAACAGGATTGTTTATTGATGGAACATTTTAATTTGTTCATAGTATGCCATGTTTCCTTGTTTAATGGAAGCTGCGTATTCGATGACTTAAAAAAACCTTTTTAAAATTCTCTATATGTTCATATTGCGTAAAGTTACATAATCTAAGTTTACTGTCGTTATAAAGGTGTACCAAGGGTACATGTTACAGCCTTTTATTTTATTGTAAGTGTACTGGTTTACTGAGAAATTCGTTTTTTCTGATTATTGAAAACATTTAATTACATTGGTATTCATCAAGCAAATCAAAAACTAATGCTTGAACAAATTTGAACAAATTAAGGTCTATTTTGGTATTTTTTTCAAACTTCTATGTTCAAACGATTTCGAGATCTGGGATATCCTAACACCGCGTTTACACATTCGCGCGAATCGCGAGGCGAATAGCGAGGCGAATAACGAACTAGCTGTTTACACATGCGTGTTCGTTATTCGCCTCGCTATTCGCCTAGCAATTCGCCTCGAGATTCGCGCGAAATAGCGCGTTTACACATTCGCGCGAATCGCGAGGCGAATAACGAACACGCATGTGTAAACAGTAAGTTCGCTATTCGCCTCGCCATTCGCCTCGCGATTCGTGAGTTCGCGTCGGGAGCGGTTTTTTGGACGCGAATCAAAGGGCACGAATGGCGAACACGAACTTACTGTTTACACATTCGCATGCATTTAGTTGACTGCTAGCGCCCGACCCAACCGAACGTGTAGACAAATTAGAGTGGAGTAAAGTGCGAATTTTAGAATTCCTAGAACTTTATTATAGAGAAGAGCTCATTTGGAACCCAAAACATCGCAATCATAATTACACATAAAAAATATTTTACAAAAAATAAAAACCGACTTCAAAAACACTGAAAAGTTAAAAATAATATAAGAAATAGGTACAGACAACATCACACTTCTATATTGAAGTCGGTGCCAAACGATATCTCCTCGAAAGTCTTAAAATTTGTCCAAAAAATAAAAACCGACTTCAAAAACACTGAAAAGGTAAAAATAATATAAGAATAGGTACTGACAACATCACACTTCTATTTTGAAGTCGGTTTCAATTTTAAGACTTTATAAGAGATCATCGTTTCGTACCGACTTCAATCTCAAGATGACTTCATCATCATCATCATCATCACAGCCCATATACGTCCCCACCGAGGGGCTCGAGCCTACCCTATATTAGGGTGATTAGGCCTTAGTCAACCACGCTGGCCCAGTGCGGATTGGTCGACTTCACATACATCATTGAACTTCTTCGCAGATGTATGCAGGTTGCCTCACGATGTTTTCCTTCACCGTACGAGCGTCAGACAAATGTACATATGAAATTCGAAACGAAAAACACATTGGTACATGGCGGGTCTCGAACCCCGACCCCCCGATTGGAAGGCAAGTGCCGAGTCCACTGCGCCACCGACGCTCTGTCGCGCGCTGTATATGCAAGTATGTATGTGTATATATAAACACATTCATACACATTACTTACATAACACTTACACACACACACATATACAATATGTATATGTGAGTGTTATGTGCGTGTATGTATGTTTTTTTCTTAATATCATATTATTTGAATATAACAATTATTGTCATTTATTACATTTATTTTCTTATGCCGTCATTTACTTTCTCTCCTTAGCCTAATGGTTGACTGGTAGAGAGCGATGTTTATCGCTAAGTCCGCCATATGTTTGTAACATTAAAGCTTAAATTATTAAAAACTAAAATGTAGCACGCATGCCGCCATTATTTTCACGTCCTCCGTGTTCGTGTGCTAATATCAAAATGAATCACCCGCGAATGTGTGAACAGTAGTTCGCGGTGGCACTCGTAGGTACGAATGTTTCGTCGAATGACGAGGCGAATAGCGAACACGAATGTGTAAACGCCACACGAATGTTTCGTCGAATGTTTCGTCGAATATTTCGTCGAATGTTTCGTCGAATGGCGAACACGCATGTGTAAATGCGACATAAAACGTTACCGCAGCAAAATCTTAAATAAGTTAAGAAATACAACATGCACAAATTTTGCTATTCACAAACATTTAATACGCAACAAAAGCTATCTATTCATGTATTTGTACAAAATTTGTAACAAAAGCTATCTATTCATGTATTATTGCGGTAATGCACACCTTTTAGGTGTGCATTACCGCAATAATAGACCTTAATTTGTTCAAGCATTAGTTTTTGATTTGTTTGATGAATACCAATGTAATTAAAATGTTTTCAAAAATTAGAAAAAAACGAATTTCTCAGTAAACCAGTACACTTACAATAAAATTAAAGGCTGTAACTAGGGCATGGAATATCGGAAAGATTTTTTCATACCGGTATAGAAATTACAAAAATCGGTATACCGAATATATCAACTGGGGTTGCTTATGGAGGGTCCTACAAGATCTTGGAGTACCAAATCATCTCTACTTCGCACCCTGTATGGTTCAAGCCAGGGAGTCGTAAAAGTCGATAAAACAACCTCAAAACCCTTTAAATTTTACCAAGGAGTACGCCAGGGATGTATTCGTCACCCATTCAATTCAACGCCTCTGGTGAATACATAATGAGACGAACCTGCGAGAATTGGGAGGGTGGAATCACAGTTGGTGGCGTGAAAATCACCAACCTGCGCTACGCCGATGACACTACCCTCCTTGCAGCAAATGAGTCGGAAATGTCTGTACTTCCAGGCCGAATGGAGCGGATTAGCGAGGAGATGGAACTTTCCATAAACAGGTCCAAAACCAAGATCATGGTGTAGATATAGATCTGGGAAGTTAGAAGTCAGGCGCGCTGGACCTTTTTTTCCGGGGGAAGATGCGCAATCGCACCGTAACCGCAGCTGGCTAGATGGCAGGCGTGTATGGGGCTGGCCCGGCAGAGTGCTAGGCTGACCACTAAAACCCCCTGGTGTTCTCCCTGCCCTTGTGGGCGCGCATGGTAGGGCCCATACTGCGACTATCACTACCAGCTCGTACGGGCAAGCCCGACCAGGTTTATCGGGCTATCGCCAAGGAGAAATTGTCCGAGAACACCAGGGCAATCCCCAGACGAAGGGGCCTTACGGCGACGTGCACGGGGCCAACCGTGCACGCAGGCCTCTACGGCAGGGTCATTAGACGGGCATTGCTTGTGCGAATGCCCGCCTTCGCCTGCCTATCCGCCTGCGGCGGAGGGGAGCAGCTTGGGGATCTTCCTCCCGCTCCCTCTCTGCAGCCTCTTTAAGCGAGATGACGTCGACGTCGACGACGAATCGAGGCGCGCTGGACCTAGAAATAGTAGACAACTTCATCTCCCTGGGTTCTAATATCAGTAACGATGGCTCGTGCGAAAAGGAAGTGCGCAGTAGAATTGGCATGGGCAAAAGCGCCATGTCTCAGCTTGAAAAAATCTGGAGAGATCGCAACATTTCCGTAAAAATTAAAACCAAACTGATACGGACTCTAGTCTTCTCGATCTTTTCTTATAGCGCTGAGACGTAGATACTGAAAGCTGCAGACCGCAAACGCATTGACGACTTTGAGATGTGGTGCTGGAGAAAGATGCTCCGTATCCCGTGGACTGCATTTCGGGCTAACGCCTCCATATTACGAGAACTCAAAATCTCGCGGCTGTCATCTGAGTGTCTACACCGAATCCTAGAATACTTCGGACACATTGCAAGGAAAGACGGTAATAACCTCGAGAAACTCATCGTGACCGGTAAAGTTGATGGGAAAAGGTCTTGTGGACGCAGCCCAATGCGTTGGTCCGACCAGATCCGCACCGCTCTTGAATCCACAATCCACAACGTCCTCTACACAGCCGAAGACAGAAACAGATGGAGAAAGACCGTACGTGAGAAAGTGATACAGAAGGCAGGTCACGACCCCCAATACTGAGGAATACGACTCAAGGAGGAGGAAGAATACTAAAGAAAATTCGGTTTGGTCTTAGAATTATTTATATTGTTTCATTGACACAAATATCACAATCAAATAGGTATTAAAATCAGTCTTATTCTCTAATGATAAAGGTACTTGCTTCGGCAGTACATAAACTAAAATTGGAACGATACAGAGAAGATTAGCATGGCCCCTGCGCAAGGATGACACGCAAAATCGTGAAGCGTTCCACATTTTTTAACCATTTAACAATAATTTCGAATATCTCTCTTTTGTTGCGCCTTAGAGTGTTGGCGCGAGTTACAACCGAACAACCATCGAATTTGTTGGTTGTAAAACGCTCTGACGTTTATTACTGAAATACTCTTACGTGATTGGATGATATTGGCGGCCATATACTATAATGTCATCTACTAGAAAGAGAGAGAAATAAAAAACCATGTGAAAGAGGGAGATAAAAGATTTGGTTGCTGCAATCCGTTCAAGGCCTCTGAGCGAGTTAAAAAACAACCGGACAACTACACCCAGAGGCTCTGAACGCGCCTCTGCGTTCAGAACCTACGCTCCGAGTGCACTCTGGCAGCAACCGACCCGTTCAGAGCCTCGGGGTAAAAAACGCTCTGACAGGCGGTTAGTACACTGTGCCCGTTCAGAAGCTTCGAGTGATGCAACCAAGGGTGCGTTTGAAAACGAGTAATATTTACTCGGGGTAGAGTGAATTTCACCCGATAGCGTTCGAGAACCACCCGAGTGAAACCGAGGTTAACCGACGAATTACTCCGCTCGTATTTCTGAACGCATTAGTGCAGAGTAATTTTCGCCTGACAGGAGTGAATTTCTCACGGCCCCCAGTCAGCGTTATCATCATCAGTGCTGTTCCGCGAGTGTTGCCTACCGGTCGTGCCAGGAGTGCTCCGAGCAATCGTCGAGCCCCTGCACCCGCGAGCCTCCCCGCGAACGCACCGCACCGCGCCGCGCGCATTTCGCGCTTCGTGTGCCGTCCTGCTCCGTGGGTGGATTCGCATCTACCCACGTTGAGTTTTTATCCACACCCGCGACATAGACGCTACCTACCCGCGATATTGACGCTTTTTCTGTTTTGTGTTGTGAGTGTGTTGCGTATACCCGCCCCCTATTTTGATAAATAGGGAGGGGTGATCGCCCTCAGTTTTTCTGTGCGTATTACTGTATACCAAGTGCTGTCCCGTGTAAACTCTGTGCCGTCATTATGCCAGGGGATAAACCCCTTCCCCCGCGTGACCCACGCACCAAGAGGCCTTCGACCGTCGCCGCCGTCGCCACGGCTGCCGCGGCCGCCGCCACCACCACCACTACCACCACCACCGCCACCGCGATTGCCACTCGCCGCCCCGAGCCGTCACTGCGGCCCGCTGGGCACAGGGCTGTTGCGGCCGCTGCGCAGCCGGCTGTTCCGGCCCAAGCCGCGCCGCCCACTACCGATGGGGCGTTTCTAGTCGAAACGCCGCCCACCGGTATGAGCTGCGGCAGAACCCGGGAGCCCCGGCCCAGGAGCCCCACTAGCAGCGAGGACGGCGGGGATGACAAGCGCCCCCGCACCGGACCCTCGCCCCCCCAACACCGCCAGCCATCTAGCTCTCCAGAGATGAGTTACTATATTCGTGACTCTTCATCGGCCGACTCACCAACCGACGAGACCTCTACGGGCGTAAGTACCGCCGCAGGAGAGGCAATGTCCGATCCGCCACCACCCTCACCCACGCCATCGACGTCGTACGCGACCTTCGCGCCGACATCCAGTGAGCCGGAAGCCGTGTCGACACAGCCGGGGCCGGCGACCTACGCCGCCCTTGCCGCCGCACCCTCTCAACCTAGCTCCCGAGCCCCCACACCACCAGCTGTCACCGGGCCGACCACCCAGTCGGCTACCCCTGCCGCCGACCAGCCAGGGACTCCGGCCGCCGCCCGGGCCCGCGGCTACCCGCCGATAGTGGTCGAGCGCCTGCCGGATTGGACCCGGCACTTTAATGTGCTGGCGGGCAAGCTCGGCAAGCCGCCTAACGCCCGCCCTTACCGCACCGGGGTGCGATTTATCCCCACCACCCCAGACGAGTACCGCGTAGTGCAGCGATACTTGGCCGAGGCATCAGAGCGCGATCCCACCATAACGTGGTACGCCTACACGCCGGCGAACGAACTCCCCTCTAAGGCAGCACTACGAGGGCTGCCCGCAGATACCCCGCCGGAGGCGATCCAGGCGGCACTCCGGGAACGTGGATTTGTGGCCACCCACGTTCGTAACATACCACCCCAACGCGGCCGCTCCGGCTGCCTCTTTTACCTGCAGCTGGAGCACCTTGATGCCCAGGAGCTCTCCCGCCTCTATGCGGTGACCGAGCTTCTGATGATGCCGGGCATCGTCATCGAGGGATGGCGCGGCCGCGGGGGACCCCCGCAGTGCCACCGATGCCAGGCGTTTGGGCACGCCTCGGCCAACTGCCACCGGCCTACCAAATGCGTGCGTTGCGCCGGCGACCATATCGCCGCCGACTGCCCGCGCCCTCGTGACGCGCAGTTGGCGCCCACGTGCGCCAACTGCGCGAAGCCGCACCCGGCCAACGACCGCCGATGTCCAGCCTTCCGGCGGGAGGCCAGACAGAGGGGCATCAGAGTGCCACCCCCCGTGCCGTCCCGTCCGCAGGCGCCCCAGCGCCAGTCGGCGCCCCCGCGCCAGCAGGCGCCCCCGCACCAGCAGGCGCCCCCACCCCAGGAGGCGCCCTCGCGCCAGCCGGCGCCCCCGCGCCAGGAGGCGCCCACGCGCCAGCCGGCGCCCCCGCGCCAACAGGCACCCCCACGCCAACCGACGCTTTCTATGGTGGGCGAACCAGAGGCCCACGCTGGGCTGACCCTGGCTCCCCCCGCCAACCCGCCGACCACCAGAGGCGAGGCGGTGAAGCGTCGCAGACGCCGTGGTCGTGGTAGGCGCGGCCGTGGAGCCGCTGCCTCCGACCAACCTGCGGCGGCCTCCACTCCCGTGCCACCGACCCGCCCTCACCAGCCGCCCCGCCGACACCCAGCCTTCCAGCAGGAAGCGATGTCGGCCGTCCGCAGACCCCCGACAGGGCCCCACCCATACCAGGGCCCACCCCAAATCCAGCCACCACTCTTGCCGCCGGCTCTGCCGCGGCAACCACGCCAGCCCCACCAGCCACCACCACAACCGGCCCCCCAGACCCGCCCGCTCCCGCAGGCCTCGACCACATCGGTGTTGGTCGCGGTGGCAACCGCGATCAGCCAACTAACGATGGCCGCGGAGCTAGGCGACCACCGGGCGGCAATCAACCGGGCCATCGACATCCTGGTGGCCCTACTACAGGACCTCAAACATTGAGAGTTCTCTACTGGAATCCCGGGGGGGTAAGGAACAAGGCGCAGGAGCTGCGCCTGCTCGCCCAGTCGCAGGATCTGCACGTGATCCTCCTGGGTGAGACCTTTCTGCTCCCGCACAACACCTTCCGGCTGCCCAACTACCACGTCTACCGCCGCGACGAATCAACACCGCAGGGCCGCGCCTGGAGAGGCGTGGCGGCCCTAGTTCGTCGCGACGTGGTACACGACCAACTCGACCTCCTCCCGTTCATCTCCACCCGCACCATCGGAGTGAGGGTGAGTGCAGCCGGGCGGGAGCTACATATCTACGCAGCATACCGCCCCCCCGCATCCAGAGTAGAACTCTCCGACATCCAGGGGCTCTTCGGCGACGACACGCCGACTCTCGTGGCGGGCGACCTTAATGCGAAGCACCCCCAATGGGGGTCGCGTTGCATCACGCCCGCCGGGAGGATGCTCCTGGATGCCGCCACCGGACTTGACGCCGAAGTGGTGGGACCTGACGCCCCCACCCACATTTCTACCACCGCCAGGTATCAGCCAGACGTCCTGGACATCGTCCTGACGAGGAACATCCCCTGCCCGGTCTCCGTGGAGGTGCTGTACGACATGGACACGCAGCACCTCCCCATCCTCATCACCACCAGCATGGCGGCAGACTTCGTCCAGGCGAGAGCTCCGCGCCCCCGCACCAACTGGGGCGCCTTCAGCTCGGCGCTCAGCGATCTCGCGCTCGGCGGCCCCCTCTCCTCCCCGGAGGATGTGGACGTGGCCGCCGACGACATCTGCACCCGCATCCGCGCTGCCGAGGAGGCAGCCTCCACCCGTCCCCCTGCAAAGTCACGCAGGGAGGAACTGCCTGCCCACCTGCGCGCGCGGATGCGCAGGAAGCGCGAGCTGCGCCAGCTGTGGGCCCGCACCCGGTGCCCGCGGGTCAAGACAGAGCTCAATCGCCTCACCACCCAGCTGTCTGAGGCCGTGAAGGTATGGCGCGGTGCCACCTGGGAGAGTCACCTGGACCAGGTGGCCGATAGCACCGCTGACCTCTTCCGGCTCAACAGACAACTGACGAAGTCCACCGCCCCTGTCTGCCCGCTGCTGGACAGCGCGGGCAGGCGATGCTACGCCGCCGCTGACCGGGCCAATATTCTGGCTGATCACCTGCAGGAGGTATTCACCCCACACCCAGCGTCCACCGACTGCGCTGTCGTCGAGCACCACAGGCACGTGCTGAGCCGCGTCGAGGAATTTCTGTCGGCCCCAGCGCCGCAGCTGCGGGGTGACGATTTCATCTCCCCCGCAGAGCTACGCAAGGCGGTGCTCCGCCTCAACAGGCGGAAAGCGCCCGGGCCCGACAACGTTTCCTCCGCGGCCCTCAGGCCTCCCTCGCCAGGCTCTTCAACGGCATCCTGCGCACCGGCCACTTCCCCGTGGCCTGGAAGATGGGGCGTATCATCGTCCTCCCCAAGCCGGGTAAGGACAGGCGCCTCCCGTCCAGCTACCGACCCATTACGCTGCTGTCTCACGTGGCCAAGCTGTTCGAGCGACTGCTGCTGCGGAGGATCCGCCCGTTCGTCCCACTCCGGCATGAGCAATTCGGATTCCGCAGCGGCCACTCCACCACGCTCCAGCTGGCGCGCGTGCTCCACCACCTCGCGGCCGCCATGAACCGGGACAACCACACCGTGGGGGTCTTCTTGGACATCGAGAAGGCCTTCGACCGTGTGTGGCATCCCGGTCTCCTCTACAAGCTGGCCGCCACCAGCATGCCGCCCGCCCACGTGAGACTGCTGGCGTCGTTTCTCCAGGGTCGGAGCTTCATGGTCTCGGTCGAGGACGCCACCTCCCAGCCACGCCCCATCCTCGCAGGAGTGCCCCAGGGCAGCTGCCTCTCGCCGTGCCTGTACGCCGCCTACACCGACGACATCCCCACCCTCCAAGACCAGCTCCAGGAGGGGCAGCGGGACGTGGTGTTGGCCCTATTCGCCGACGACAGCGCCTTCTTCGCCTCGTCGCGGAAGGTGAGATTCGCCTCCGCCCGGATGCAGCAACTACTGGACCGCCTGCCAACATGGCTGGACAACTGGAGGATGGCCGTCAACGTGGGTAAGACGGCCGCCATCCTGGTCGGGTCGCAGCGCCGCATGCCACCGCTGCTGACACTCCGCGGACAGGACGTAGCTTGGCAGACCACAGTTGCGTACCTCGGATGCCGCATCGACCGCCAACTGCGCATGGTGCCCCAGGTTGACCACGTCGTCAACCAGGCCAAGATGGCCCGTGGCATCCTGCGCCCGGTGCTGGCATCCCGACTACCACTGCGTACGAAACTGATGGTCTACAAGAGCTACGTTCGTACGCGGCTCACCTACGCCGCCCCAGCATGGTATGCGTTGTGCTCCCCGACCCAGCGTTCCAGACTGCAGGTGGTCCAGAACGTCTCTCTCCGTGTCGTGACGAACGCGGGGCGCTACGTCAGGAATGACGTCATTGCCCGGGACGTTCGGATGCCGACGGTGGAGGAGTTCGTCGCCCGTCTGGCGCGTCGAATGTTCGACAGCGCCGACAACGGGCCCCACCTCCACCTCCACAACATCGCTCCCTATGTTCCCAGGCCTCCAGACTCTTCCGGACGAGCGCTGCCCCGCGACTTGTTGTCGCCCAGGGCGGAGAGAGACCATGACCTACCATCGTCACCACCACCATCACCAGCTGCATCCCCACGACGAGGCGACCCACCCCGGCCAAGACTTCGCTTCGTCAGCGACTTCGCTGACGACGCCACCACCTGACCAGACCTCGTGTCGCTTACGGCTTGTAGTCTGCCGCGGGACCCCACCGCTCGCGCGCGTGACTCGCCTAAGCGACACCACCACCGGACATGACACCACCATCCCACAAGACCAATGGCCCCCTCCTCCCCCCACCGCTCCTCCGGGCGCAGAGTAAGCCGCGGCCTGCTCGCCGGCGCTCGCTGGGCTTGGGACAAGCCCCTCTAACTCGGTGTGCTTGACCGCGGAGGGCCGTGCCTCGATCCCGGAGTGGTAGCACAGGGGGGTGGCGAAGAGGGGCCCGTCACTACGTGACGTGCCCAACACCGGCGAGCTGCCGCTCGCCGAGAAGATGCCCGGGCAATGGGCGACAAATGCCCGAAGCCCGCACCCGCCCATGGCGGAAGAAACCCTGACTGACCAGTCCGCGTTAAATTTTACCTGACATTGACAGTTGACTATTCTGTGATCTGTGGCTACTGATTTCGTTTATAATTTGAAGTTAAAGTTTACAAATGTTAAGTAAAGCTTTGTGCAGTTGTAAAATAAAGCTAGTTTGCGTTGCAAAACACAAAAACTCTTCTTTTCGTTTTTAACTGACAGAACCCGTTTGAAAACTCGTGTAGTGCGAAAATCACTCGCCAGCGTTTGAAAACCAGTTAAACTTCTCTTTCTCGCAATATATCTATCCTTTTCTTTTTTACCGAGTGAAAACTTCACGGGTTTTCGAACGGCCCCCAAACAACCAACTTGAGCGTAGGGTGAAAAACACTCTGACAGCTTTTATGTCAAAGTCGATGTCAAAAATACACTAATCACTTATTATTTTATTAAATAACACTACTTTGAACTCTTTTAAGCCTAATACAAGGGAAATATAGAGATTTTTATGTGCTGTAATTTTTTTTTGCAGAAAAATGGATATTGACTTAATTTCATAGTAAGGATTAGTATATTTTGATCTTGATCGGCAAGCTACAAACTAAAAAAAAAGATAGCAACCGAGCCGTTCTGAACCTCGGAGCGAGTGTGAAAAACACTCTCGGTTGCATTACTCTGACCCTCGGAACGCAACGGGGCATGGTCGATGGAAATGGCGGCTTTAATGACGTCATGACAGATGTCGTGATCGCGCTAACGTTCATGCGGACCGGGGCTACGTTCCAAAACATCACCCGAGTGCACTCGGTCACCCGAAGTATGTCCTAAAACATTTCGGGTGCACTCGAGTGTCGGAGTGGCGTGTCCTAAAACGCCACGGAGTGCACTCGATCGAGTAGAATCTCACCCGCATAATATAGCAAGGTGTAATTTCACTCCATTGGATTTGGCGGGAAATTTTGTGGATTTTAAAGTTGTGTGTGATTGTGATTACAAAGATTTCATATTCACACACAATTTGTGCATCTCGGAGAGCGAGGATGCGCTTCGTAACGTCGACAATAAGTTAATTTTAAATTCCAAAGACTATAGGTATCGTAAGTGACACGATTGTAAAATTGTCCTTCATTTCCGCTAAAGCTAGGTTAGGCCGCGATATAACAGAATTCATATTCTGTTGGTTTTAGCATTTTCGTAGATGAAACAGAGGAATGTAATCCATGCATTAAAGCGAACGGAGGCGCCGATGAATTATATATTTTCTTATTTTTGTATATTTGGTTATGTAAACAAAGCAGACAACACTCTTGCCGTTCTAAAACAACCAGCACTCCGACCACCCTAACCGGCCACTCTCCCCCCACCACCTACTCACTCCGGGTGATGTTTTGGAACGTAGCCCGGCTGAGGCGCGTTCAGCGCCTCAGGGCTACGTTCCAAAACATCACCCGAGTGCACTCGGTCACCCGAAGTATGTCCTAAAACATTTCGGGTGCACTCGAGAGTGTTGGAGTGGCGTGTCCTAAAACGCTACGGAGTGCACTCGATCGAGTAGAATCTCACCCGCATAATATAGCAAGGTGTAATTTCACTCGATTGGATTTGGCGGGAAATTGTGTGGATTTCAAAGTTGTGTGTGATTGTGTTAACAAAGATTTCATATTCACACACAATTTGTGCATCTCGGAGAGCGAGGATGCGCTTCGTAACGTCGACAATAAGTTAATTTTAAATTCAAAAGTCTATAGGTATCGTAAGTGACACGATTGTAAAATTGGCCTTAATTTCTGCTGAAGCTAGGTTAGGCCGCGATTTAACAGAATTCATATTCTGTTGGTTTTAGCATTTTCGTAGATGAAACAGAGGAATGTAATCCATGCATTAAAACGAACGGACGCGCCGATAAATTATATATTTTCTTATTTTTGTATATTTGGTTATGTAAACAAAGCAGACAACACTCTTGCCGTTCTAAAACAACCAACACTCCGACCACCCTAACCGGCCACTCTCCCCCCACCACCTACTCACTCCGGGTGATGTTTTGGAACGTAGCCCTGGGTGTAGTTGTCCGGTTGTTTTTTAACTCGCTCAAAGGCGTTGAACGGATTGCAGCAACCAAATCTTTTATCTCCCTCTTTCACATGATTTTTTATTTATCTCTCATTCTAGTAGATGACATTATAGAATATGGCCGCCAATATCATCCAATCACGTAAGAGTATTTCAGTCATAAACGTCAGAGCGTTTTACTACCATCAAATTCGATGGTTGTTCGGTTGTAACTCGCGCCGACACTCAAAGGTCTTGAACGGGCCGGTTGTTTCACTCGGTTGTCACGCTCGAAGGCATTGAACGGGGTTAGAGCGAAAAGTTGTACTTCGCGCGAAGGCCCTGAACGCGCCTCTGTTATCGCGATTATATCGATATCATTGTCATGCGGACCGCAACCTTAGTGTATTGTATGTATGTGTGTCGTGATCTCGTTCTCGTAGCAACAATGTCTCGTCGTGGTAGTGAAATTTATTCAAATAGTGAATTTTACGAAATGGTTTTATGTGTTGGTGCGTGTGACGGAAACATTAGTGGTGCTCGTGAGTTATACCGGCAAAGATTTGTTGCAAATAGACCACTTGCTGAGCAGCGACGGTTGCCTTCCTACTCATGTTTCCGGAGCATGTGTATACGATACCATGGACCAAGTAGTCCATGCTAAAACTAAAGTAAAATTAGAGATTTTTTAGGTTAGTTAGTTTAGTTTATAGAGTGAACCTCAACAGAATTGTCACATTGGCAAAATAAGAATTATCCCAGTTTAGTTAGTCAAAAGTTACCTAAAATTAGTTCAACATAAATGTGAATTTTATCAATTAAATGTGCCTATATTAACATGTGTCAGCTATGAATCCCTATTATATAAACTTGACATAATATTAGACTTTGGTATTAAGAAGAACTCTCTAGGTGCCAATGCTGTTTTTAAATAAACTTGAAACTGATTGGTAGGATTGGCATCACTTTTTCACGGATGCATCAGTCTCAGAATGGCGTCGGGGCAGCTGTCTATTTGCCAAAATATAACACACTTCTTAATTTTAGATGTCCACCTGTGTCTTCAATCTTTACAGGGGAATCAGTAGCAATCTTTGAAGTTTATACTTGACCGTAAATTCAATAAATCAATAATCTTTTCTGATTCACTTAGTTGTCTCCAAGCTTTATCCTTTAACCAATTCTCACGTCATGATAAATGTCAATTAATTCTGAAAATCAAACAATTGTTACTAAGCTGTACTAAAATAATATTAATGTAGCTATAGCATGGATTCCTAGCCACTCAGGAATATCAGGCAATGAAGTTATGCCCCTGTAGCACGTCCACCAAAACACGATATGATAAAGGGATTTATCGCGGTGAAATGTCAAAATACGACGAAACCCTATTGTATTTTGATAGTTCACCGCGATAAACCTCTTTATCATATCGTGTTATGGTGGACGTGCTAGGGGGGCTGGATGGCTTTGCCAGGGATGCAGCTCTAACGGGTGGTAATGATCATTATAAAATTTATTTGTATGATTTATGTGTTAAGGCAGTGGTGTCAGATACTGGCATGGGCAGCGAAATAAAAATGTAGCACTGCTGTATACGTCTCGTTTATTATTCCCAATAAAGCAGCACGTATAAATTGTCCAGAATAATCACAATGAACATTGATTACAATAATTACAATAAATTATATTTCAGCTTCTTCGGTAAGCACATTTCGATAGAGAGATTGTCAATGTCAAGACAAAAAAAAAAAAGGAACGTCAGACTGTAAGCGACTTCGCACACGTACTATTGGCCACATAATAAAGGCTGTCACACATGTGAACCATACATCAAGTTTACATTATCTTCTACACTTCCCCTTATGGTTCACAGTGTTAAAATAGTGTACAAACAAATAAGTCTACAAACATGTCAATAAATGTACACAAAGTCAATTATAACATACACAAACATAAATACAGGACAGTAGTTAAAACTATTATTAATTTATATTCATTGCCTCCACAAAACAATTATGTTTTAATTTACCCAGTGGTTTTGTAAGTACATCTGCGAGCATTTTATCTGTAGGTAAGTATCTAACACAAATAACATTTTCCTTAATCAGGTCTTTTACATAGTGATATCGCAAGTCGATATGTTTTGTTCTTTTATGACTGAGTTCTTTACATTGTAATAGTTTCTGAGCACTCTGATTATCATTATAGATAATACAATTCAAACTATAAGGTATGAGCTCAGACAACAAGTTTTTGATAAAAGAAATATCTTTGCAAACATCACCGATCGCCAGATATTCGGCTTCAGTGCTCGAAAGAGCTACACACTTCTGCTTACGAGACTCCCAATTTACAGTATCACTTCCTAACTTAACCACATAACCAGTATAGGACTTCCTATCATTTAAATCATTGGCCCAGTCTGCGTCAGTATAGCCAAACAACGACCAATCCCTACTTTTATGAAAACATAAACTATAGTGAATTGTACCAGCCAAATAACGCAGTATACGTTTCGCTGCTAACCAATGAGTTCTATCGAAGCAGTTGTTAAACTGGCTTAAGACACTGCAAGCATAAGATATATCGGGTCTCGTGCATACAGACAGATACATCAAGCATCCCAATAATTGCCTATAATTATACATCTCGTCTTGTAAATTTTCACCATTACTAGACTTTAGAAGCTTACAATTAACTTCCATAGGTGTTGATACAGCTTTACAATTACTCATGCCAAACCTAGTCAACAGTTTTCTTATGTACTGACTTTGATCAAGTTTTAGTAAACCCTTTGACTTATCTCTTAATACATTTATCCCTAAACAACTCTTAAGGGGACCCAAATTCTTAATATTAAATTTATTCTGTAAAACAGTAATTATATCTTTCTTAATTGAGCTATTGGGGCCATAAAATAAATAGAAGTCATCTACATACAATGCGATGATGACTAAATCAGTCCCAGATTTGCGAATATAAACGCAAGGTTCACATTTACTTTGTACAAAACCATGATCACATAATAAGTCATGTATTTTACAATTCCACATTCTACTCGCTTGCTTAAGACCATAAATACATTTTCGCAATAAGCAAACCTTATTATTATTTTCACAAAAACCAACTGGCTGTTCCATATAGATAGTCTCATTCAAATCACCATGGAGGAATGCTGTCGCTACATCCAAATGGTCAATATCTAAATCTAAATTATTAGCAATTGAGAACAAAATACGCATAGTGGAGTGACGTACTACAGGAGAAAATGTGTCATTATAATCGAGACCCTCACACTGTGAATATCCCCTGGCAACTAATCTAGCCTTAAATCGATCAAATTTGCCAGATGCATCATGCTTAATTTTATATACCCATTTACATTCAACAATATTTACATTACTGGGTCTGTCGACTAACTCCCAAACATTATTCTCTAAAAGAGACTTGTACTCACTTAACATCGCGTCCTCCCATTGCTTATGGTTCGGGCTTTTTATAGCCTCCTCATAGGTTGATGGCTCATCCAAGGAGAAATTGTTGTGTTGTACCAAAAGAGATGACATATCAAAATCTGCAAACCTTGGTGGTGGTACATTACGAGTGGATCGGGTAGGGCGGCCAGGTGGAACAGCAACGGTCACAGGACGAGTCGCAGCTTCCCCTCCAACGGCCTCGCCAGCAGAAGACATGACATCATCTTCACTGCTCGAACCCGTACAATACTCTCCTTCTGAAAATGAAGTAATATTATTATCTGACTCACACTTATCACCATCATTGGAATTATTACAAATATCATTGCTATAAAAATTATTACTATCAATATCATTATTTAAAATTAAATCACTATTCCTTTTATCACAGACTTTTTCATTATTCAATAAATAAGGAATAAATTCATTATAATTACTATGACTAACATTATGAATACGATTGCAAAACCTCTCCTCAATAAATGCTACATTCCTACAGACAACCACCTTTCTGGGATTCATAGGATCTGACAACCTATATCCCTTTGAACTCCCACTATATCCAACAAAAATATATTCTTTCGCCTTAGCGTCCAATTTGCGACGCGAATGCTCAGGCAGTAACGCATAAGCACTGCAGCCAAAAACCCGAAGGTGACTGAGGTCAACTTTTGACCCAGACCAAACTTCCTCCGGTATACTTCCTGCCAAAGCCGCTGTGGGGCATCTATTTTTTAAGTGAATCGCTGTCATTACAGCTTCCCCCCAAAAGCGCTTGCAGAGACCAGAATGCTGCAACATGCATCTTACTTTTTCAAGTAGCGTCCTATTAAGACGTTCTGCAACACCATTTTGAGCAGGCGAATAAGGGACTGTGGTCTGGTGAATGATTCCTTCCTGCTTTAAGTAGTTAACAAACTTTATACTACAATATTCACCCCCATTGTCTGATCGTAAGCATTTAATAGGCACACCTAATTGTTTTTCAACCATAGCCTTAAATTCAATAAAGTAAAATAGTACTTGTGACTTACATTTCATTAGGTATCCAAAACTTTTGCGTGTGAAGTCGTCTGTAAATGTTACAAGGTATCTCGCACCTCCCCAGCTAGTTTCTTGCATTGGACCACATACATCTGAGTGTATGAGCTCAAGTGGAGAACTTGCACGCTTGGCTTCACCTTTCGGGTAAGGTACGGCCGATAACTTCCCCTCTAGGCAAGCAGTGCAGTTTTTCAGTGCACCATCTTCAGTCTGAAACAATTTGTTAGTTGTTTGGTTTTGTAATCTAGACATACCTGTCAAACTGAGATGCCCAAGTCGATAATGCCACAACTCCAATGCTGAAACAGCCTCTGTAGCACTCGGTGCATTCTGCCTATCACGCAGGATCAAAGAGTGCATCTTATTTTGCGAGTTACCGACTGACCCACACACACTACCTTTTAATTTATAAATACCATTAACACAAGATGCTTTGGCTATACAGTTTCCAGAGATTTTACAATCTACATAAATATAGCAACCGTTCCTATCAAAATGCACACTATGACCATCATCAACAAGCTTACTGACTGAAATCAAATTGGCAGACAATTTAGGCACATACATAACATTTTTAAGGCTATTTACCATGTTATCACATTCCAAAGTTATGTCACCAACACAGTTTGATTTCAATTGTTCATTATTTGCAGTGTACACCGTGTAGTTGCAGTCTTTTGATTTCGTAATCAAGTCCATCTGATTGCACATGTGACATGAACTTCCCGAATCAATATAAAAATCAGCAGCAACACTCCGTGCCAAAAACGCAGTCGCAGTCCCCATTTTGTCAATCTCCTTCTTTTTGTCTCGCTTCAGCTTAAAGCATCGAGCTTTCATATGTCCAAGTTTTCCACAATAATGGCATTTTGTCTGTGGCTTCTTCTTTAGATCAGCATGATCAGCATGTTTACGGCTAGAATAAAAAGCACAGCCATTCTCACCATTTACTGTGGTGGTATTCATATTTGATTTGCGGTATTCTTCCTGAAGAAGTCGGGCGCGAACCGCTTCACTCGTAAGTGTGCCAGCCAAACTTGCAGTCTCGAGATTCGTCACAACTGTATCATACTCCTGAGGCAGACCCATAAGTAAGACCTCGGCGATTTCACTGTCGTCGACAATGCGTCCAATGTCTGATAGTTGATGTACTATGGACATAATTTCATTTACATAATCCGCCATGGAATAAAACTTATCAAACTGAGTACTATGAAGTCTGCGAAGAAGAACAACTCGCCTGAACAGCCCTTTGTCCTCTAATGTATTTTGGAGGTTATCCCAAGCACATTTTGCTGTCGCCGCACTCCGCACGTATTGAAACATCATTGGAGTTAGCGATAAACATATTCGTGCCAATGCTCTTTGATTTTTAGATATATCGGGGTCAGTGCCCTCAACGCAGCCCCACAAACCTTCAAGTAACAGCAGATTTTTCATGACAAATTTCCATGATGCGTAGTTGCCGACGCCGCCAAGCTTCTCAACAATCATGCCATGGCCTCCATTGATAACAGGCTGCTGGGTAACCCTTTCTTCATAGTTATCGCTAGCACGTGCTGTCGACATCTTGTCGAATCAGCACACCAAAACGCAAAGCAATGTGCTATGTAGCCGGCGCCTTCGCTCCGCCACAAATATTCCGCTGCCTGCCACCAGTTATTCGTTTTACAAATCTTTCTGATAGGTAATCTACTTTTCCTTTTCGGGGATTCTCTTTGTCCCTGGGCCCATAACCTGTTAAGGCAGTGGTGTCAGATACTGGCATGGGCAGCGAAATAAAAATGTAGCACTGCTGTATACGTCTCGTTTATTATTCCCAATAAAGCAGCACGTATAAATTGTCCAGAATAATCACAATGAACATTGATTACAATAATTACAATAAATTATATTTCAGCTTCTTCGGTAAGCACATTTCGATAGAGAGATTGTCAATGTCAAGACAAAAAAAAAAAGGAACGTCAGACTGTAAGCGACTTCGCACACGTACTATTGGCCACATAATAAAGGCTGTCACACATGTGAACCATACATCAAGTTTACATTATCTTCTACATTATGTTCCTTAGCAAGAGTCGACCTTATGGCAAAATGGTCTAACTGTTGGGAAAAGTCAACAAGATTAAAGGGTAAATACTATGCAGACATACAACCTGATGTTCAGACAAAACCTTGGTTCTCACATTACACAATGGCTGACAAACGTAACTTCTGTCATATGCAGATTGTGACTCTGACATTCTTGCACTCCACTCCACATTTACAACATACATGTAAGAAGCATCACTGTATGTGATTGTGGCACTGAGGAAGGCTCCACCGATCATATTTTGTTTAATTGTCCCACAAATCCGGTATCCCTATGATATCCTACCTCCCTCCATTCTCAGACCTATAAATGTTAAAACCCTCCTATGTACCCTATCCTACCCAATGTTGAAATTACTTTGTAAATATATATTCACTTATAATATTAAGCTGTAACTGTACTCAGTTATGATTTCTGTGATTCTATGTTGTTACGTTATTGTGACATCTTGTTTTGTCCTTTTTCAGGTAACCCAAAACAATATCATTTTAACCCTTTTAGCCATATTTCAAAAAGTAAATTCATTAACAGTATTTTATCCCTTGAGCTTGGCAGTAATGGTTGTGTTAGCGACCGATTGCCATTATATAAAGAATAACATTATATAAAGGAGTCATAATGTATAGTTTTTGTGAAGTCCTGACAGTTCGCCAACTCTTTTTGCTTTCTGTTGTAATGAAGCAACACTCGTCCCTTTTGTACACTCCAGAAACCAGCTTTAATAAAAGAAGGAGTTATGATATAGCTGATAGAAATTTTATGCCCAGAACAGCTTTCATAAAACAATTTTACATTTTCTTGGGACCTTTTATTTATAACAAAGTAAATAAACATCTTAATATTTACCCCCTAAATAGCTATAATTGTAAAAAGAAGATGACTACCTGGTTAATGCAAAAATCGTATAATGATACTGAAGATCTATTAGCGATACACTCATAATTTCATTAATAACTATTTATTTAATTTGTACACTATATAACTACAATAAATTACTATGTATTTTTACTAGAGATGGTCGTTATTACGATAGCAGATAATATAATGCATTATATGAACGTAACGAATAACACATTATTGAGCAACGGATTATCCTGCTATCATTATAAACTGCTGTTGATGTTGTAGCGTTGTAGCGCAATGACTGACGTTCCACCCACCGCGCTGTTGCCGATAACGTAACGCGAGAGTGAAGCAAAGAGCGAGAGCGCAATAGGTGTGTACGGGAGATAGCAATATAAACTGCACGAGTCACGACACGACACGATAATCGCAAACCACTAATTTTTGTGCTTTCTCACATTGACGTAAAGTTCACTTTAAAATGTTTGATGATCGCGACGATTTGAAATAACAGGTGAATAATAATTATTCGTTATATTGCTGTTTTGAATGAGATTGCTGTTTAAAATTTTATTGTTCGTTCAATTCTGTTCTGTTCAGTTCAGCAACAGATCCAATTAGAGAAATTGTGATTATTTTTTGTTAGGATTTAATTATTTCAGTGTGTAAGTGCGTAATTAAAAGTTAGCGTAAGTGTAAATAATAATTGTTTTATAGTTAGTGTTAAGTATTTTTAAATATTAAAAATGCCGAGAATAAGAGCCCCGATCGCTCCTATTTGGAACTATTTCGATGTTGGTAACAGTGTGAATACACTGTTGTTCATTGTGCAAAACAGCAGTATAACAGGATAACGAACAGCAGTTTACAATAACAGCTATATGGAAATAACACAGCACTGTTATTCGTTATTTGGAAACAGTCGTTACTCTCATCTTTAATTTTTACACATATTATTTATCCTTTATGTATAATATCGGAAAACAACTTAAAATAGATTAAAATGTTTATATTCATAAATTGGAAATTTTGTAACTTAACTTTGCATTGTTTAGATTGTTAAAGCAAAACTTAATTTTGTAACTGAGGCGAGCGAGAGGCGCCGGATACCGAAATACAGGTTACCCACCTAGTTCGGTACCGGATGCTACATTGTAATTATTTGCTGATCTTCTTAGTTAAGGAATATAAGTATAAGTATTATGTAAACAACTAATTTCATGAACAATAAATATTATTATTATTATTAATGAGAGGAAAACAAAGTGCAATAAGGTTGTGCTCTATTCAACTGTC
This sequence comes from Schoenobius gigantellus, assembly GCA_963935595.1. Lineage (NCBI taxonomy): Eukaryota > Metazoa > Arthropoda > Insecta > Lepidoptera > Crambidae > Schoenobius > Schoenobius gigantellus. Next base: position 19,781,066 of record OZ012553.1, on the reverse strand, counting down.
AATTTACATTTCCACTTCACTTTTTTAGGCAATGGCAATCGGTCGGGATCACAACCATTACTGCCAAACTCAAGTTTAGGACTAAACACTGTTATTATAATTTACAGTGTGCAATATAGCCAAAAGTATTGATTGATTTGTTTTGGGTAATTTCCATTTTTCCTGAGGGCTTTAAACTACTAAAGGACTTTTAAATGTTAATTTTATTTTTGAATATTTTTAGTTAAAAGGTTGAAATAATTGTAATAATAAATAAATAAAATATCAATTCTACTTGTTTAATATATAAGAATAAACTAGTAACATATTTTGTACTAATTTAAATACTTCTAATGTTACATTTTGGAAGATGTGCTTTAAGATCATCAATATTTTTATCAAGATTTTTTACACTTTGCAAGTCAAACAGTACTAAATCCTTTAATTTATATAGAACTTTAACCTTTTTCAATCCATTTTCTGTAACATTTGGACATTTGGAAACTTGTACATGTGTAAGTGTTTCTTTACCATATGAGAGTCCATCCAAAGCCCTATCGTCAATATACTTGCTATTGTGCAAAATCATTTTTTGTAGCATATTACATCCACCTGAAAAAGTCAAATACCTCCATTAATATTACTCACCCACATCGACAATACCATATTATTAATTTGCACTGTAATTTATTACACTTTTATGCAATGTACGTACACACTGCAACGAGTCAGACTATACATATTGACCTTGAGTCAGCTCTTATGTCGTTCATAATAGACGACTTTCGTAAACTAAATGTAAAGCTTGATATATTGCTGACTGTACAAAAAATTACTTAAGTGGGAGAATCCATAGTGAGATATTGATGAATCCGATCCATCTATTTCAATCAGCTGTTGCATGTGTATATTGTCAGAGGGTAATTTATTATAATCCTCCAATTTCTGACCATCAGCCCACACAACTTTGCCACCATTTCGTAAAACCCATTCTGCACAAGCACGATCAGGACCCACTTGTTTTATGCGAGTAGGATCAGGATTATTGAACATCATATTAACATACTCCCAAAAATTTCGGTACTGACATGTTCTGCTATTAATTTTCATTGGATTTGCTAGAACATTACTCTAAAATAAAAGAATTAAGAAATTAAAATAATTTTACCCAGATGGTAAAATATTTTTATATTATAAAAATACATACTAATCGTGATAATGTCAATACAGCCATAGCGCAAGAAATACTTCCTTAATGACTTCAAAACCTTGTTTTATCCATCCGATATTTCGTTTAATGTAGTAGTTTTTCTTACATTTAAAATTTGTGGCAGCTCACAAGGCAACTACGTAGTACCAACGTAGTACCACAATACAACGTACGTTGCGTATACAAACAAATTATTGTTGCGCCACTCACACGTCCGCGGGGACCACAAACTATATAGAGATACTACGTATCGTATCGGGGACTGTGGGGACGATGGTCCCCAAGCGCAAACTAAGAAAGTGGGTGCGCGCACGGGTGACTTTTGTCGCTGTGACTGTTTTGTCACCGTCATCAAGTCCATGGAATTGTATAGAGGTGCGCGCACGTTACGACGTGGCAGCTGGGTGCACAAATTATATTACGGCTGGGTGACTTTTTGTCCGGCGACAAGCCAGTGACGCCTGGGTGACAAAGTGTTGCCATGCCAGCTCTATTTCTGTTAACCTAGGCTGCGGTCCGAAAATCAATAGGGTAGTTGACTCATATCAAAAATTAAAATATTGTTTATTTCTAACAGTATTTGGCATAAGGTTCCACAATATACCGATTTTAATAAAAACCAATGAATGATTACGGTAAATTTTTAATTTGAAAATGCTAGAAATTATCTTTTTTTAACTCACGCCGTAAACGCTTTGATATCCTGTGGTCAGGGCCGTGACGTCACTCATATAGTAAACAAAGAAATGTCAAATTTGATTCAACAACTCGTCGATTTGCACTATTATTTCCTAAAACTGGCAAAAAATCGTTCAGAAATGGAACAAAAACTAATAGAAATGGAACAAAATTATTAAGATTTGGCTAGATGGCTAACTGCCAAGGCCGTTAAACTTATACTAAAAAAAAAATCTATATACCCTGCGTTCCAGATAAAGCACTGCTACTTTCTGAGTCTAACATCTGATGTTAGCCTCGTTTTGCGTTTCTTTTAAGAAATGTTGACATTTTTAGCCGCGCTAATTGTTACAAATGAAACGCAAGGTACTGATTTTTCGTGCTGAATTTTGACACCTCACTTAATTAGTCCAGCCACTTAAAATTTTGTATAATATAAATCAGAGTTGGCTAATACTACAAATATCTTTCAATAATTTCTTTAAATCCGCTGAAAATCCTTTTTGATTCATGAAAAAAAGATTCCAAATGTCAAATTTGAAAGCTGTCAAAAAGTGGTATCAGAGGACCCATCTATTAGCATGGGTATTTGATGCTAGCATTTCGTGTTAAAAATGCTTAAATGAAACGCATGACAACCAGCAAGAAAAACTAGCATCACCGGCTAATGGAACGCAGAGATGCTAAAAATGTTGGTATTTATGGCTAAAAATGCTTATCTGGAACGGGCCGATAGTTTGTGGTTGTTGTTGTAACTTGTAATGTTGTTGTCATTTGTTATTTCAGATTTGTGTCCTCCTATTTTATGTGATTTTAAACAAATTGCCATAAAAGGGGATCAAAAAAAAAACTTCTATGATTAACATTTATTTTACTAATTATCGTTGAAAAATAGATAGTAATATAAAAATCGTACGTAATCGAGCCATCATTGTTTTGTAATACTTCAAAATGAAAGCTGCTCTGATATTTGATAGCCTCAATAACTTACTATTTTCGAAATGGGATGTATCATTCATGCAGCGTATGAAAAGTTTAATAGAACAGGTAAACCCAAAAAGTAAATACTAACATCTCAATTATCAAACTGATGAAGCATATGATTTTAAGAATTAATGAATTAACTTTTTAGGACAGTACAGAAATCAGCGATAAACTTTTTGTATCTCAATTATTGTCGCCTATCATAACATCTCAACGGGTAATGGCTGCGCAATTCGGAAACACTTATTCATCTATGCAATGCAAAGATGACACTACAATTGTTTTTGATGAGGTATTTAAACTAACATGAAGCTATAAAATTTGAAATCCCATTATCAAAACAATACAGTATATTATTGAATTTTTCAGTGGCTGGACTATGTATTTTTAATTATTAGTCAAGACAGTGTTGACAATGCTCACAGGGAGATATTAGATTGTAAATCCTTTGTGCAACATGTTTGTGGTCAAAATATAAATTTGTGAGTAAAAAACAGGAAGTACTTGTATATTATAACTTAAGGCTGTAAATAGGCTTCACCCAGAGGTCTTGATTGCAGAGTAGCAGCTTATTTGACCAATCATGACTAAAGAGGGTTAGTCTTAATGAGTGTATAAAGCAGTGGGGGTCTTAACATTTGACTGTTGACTAGGTTGCCACTTGCTACTTATTGGTTTAAGGGTTACTGGTGTTTAAAATACGGGTTATGATTATATTTTACGGGAGACAGTAAGATAAAACAACAGTTTTAGGAAGGTATTTAATTTTTGAAATTATATCTGTTGTTCGAGGAAGCGGCCTTGAAAAGAAAGATCTTTATTTACTAAAATGGAAGCATACAACTGTATGTTAAAGTTTCACTTATAATTCCGCTTTTATTGTGTCAATGTTAAGTCCATTTCGTTGAGTTGCGCTTCATCTGGTCAATGCACAGACTACATAGAGATATGGGTCAAAGATAGTAAATATGTGAGATTTGTTTACCCTGTATTTTATTTTCGGGTTTCTGTGTCTGAAAAACGGGGTAACCCGTAAAATACGGGGCATCTGGCAACCCCACTGCTGACTAAAATTATGCACACATTTACATTACAGAAGATAATTATTTATAGTTGCATACAAACATAAAATGTTATAAAATTTTAAAAATGTAAGTATAACCATTAAAATATGTGAAGCTTAGGGCGGTATATTCGTGTCTTAAAATATTTGGAGTGGCAGGTGTGTATCCATTTAAACATGCCACATAGAATTAGATGAGATAAATTTGGCCATTTCGTTGACCCTGGAATGAAAAATGCAGCAAATAACAGCTGACGACTAGTACTCCAATAATATTGAGTTTCATTAAAAGTGCTAGAACAAAAGTTGTTCACTATTATGTGTTCCTTTAGCTTGATACACCTTTTTAAACTAACCCAGTATATTAAGGGCAACTTGGATAACACCCATTATTTACTATTAATGCTTAACACATTTATAATATTGAGTCTGTCAAGTTCAAGCAATTGAAAAGACAAATAAAAGCTTTTTTGATGAAAAATCATTTACTCCTAAACATATTTAGTGATTCTTGTACTAGTGGTCCTAAGTATAATTTTACTGATAATAAAATAGAAAATGGTTAGAATGTTTTTGACCTAACAAAAATCTAAAAGACAATGTAACCATGTCTAGCATTCATAACTGACGACAAGCCAGGTGGCTTGTCATCACCTATCATCAGGTAAAACAAATGCCAATAGTTTCCCTAAAATTAAATTAAAATCATGCTACATGATATAGAGCATAATGCCTTGTGAAATCCAAGATGCATTTATTGAAAGTAAACTGTGCCACTATGCACTCGATAGTGCATTATCAAAATATAGTTTCAACAGCTAAATCAAAATTCATTTGCTGTAAAGTTTGATATATTATTATGTGGGATACTCAAATAATATAATGTCTGCCTTATTGGGTAATAAAAAACGTTCATAAGCCATACTTACAAACATTTAAATAGTGAGATAAATATGCTTGTAAGTGAATTTTTTACTACTTATATGAAAAAATTAAGATGTAAATGTAAGGTTCTGATTGCACAAATTATAGTATATTCAGGATAAGAAGATGCATACTACATTTGCGAGCAAAAGTATGAAATCACTTACTTGGAATTGATTCCGCGCAATCTTGAGTACTAAATAACTAATTAAGAATAATAGAAATGGCACCATTTTGAAAGTTCAACTGTTAACTTTTTTTTGTTTTTTTTTAAATTTCGCCCTTTTTTAAAAAAATAGGATTTTCTCCTGTGTCGTGGTTGCAGTTACAAACATAGAATATCACATGCACATACGCCCAGACCGAAACAACATAATTTCTGTAGGGCATACAAAATATTTGTTCCGTACGGGAATCGAACCCACGACCCGTTGTACAGTAGGCGATTACTCGACATCTGCGCTAACCGTGTCGTCACTTTAAATTGATACCAAATTCATTGAAATCACACCAGTATTTAACTAGCTATATTGGATTGAGTGAAGGAGTTAGAAAAACAAGGAAACATGGAAAAATAATGAAAGAAGGATCCCTTCCCAATCTATCAAAGCCGTTTTCAGCTTAATCCGGGATAGCTTCTTAAATACTGGTGTGATTTAAATGAATTTGGTATCAATTTTAAATTAACAGTCGAACCTTTAAAATGGTGCCATTTTTATTATTATTAATTACTTATTTAGTACCTACTCAAGATCGCGCTGAATCAATTCAAGTGATTCCATACTTTTGTTTGCGAATGTAGTATGCATCTTCTTATCCTGAATATACTATGATTTGTGCAATCAAAAACCTTATGGCTCCTCTTCATTATCACTCACGGTGGTCATAATATTTAAATTATTCTTTTTTAGTTGAAGATGAACTAGGTTGTATGTTGCCTAAAAGTAGATGTTATTTTTTGGAATTCAAATTCCATCTGTGCAATAGACTTGTTATGTTTGTCCAACAATTCTGAATTGGTTTCTTGAAAGCAGAAGTAAAAGTAGACCCGACAGAAGAAGCACTTGGTAGAGTTAGCATCACATCAAGCTATACTGATTGACCTTTGGCCACTATTATGGCGCTCGTAATAGCGGCGATTTTTGCAAATGTAAAGCTTGATGTGGCGCTTAATGTACCAGCGGTGATGGCATTTCATAATTTAGAGAAAGTGATTTTTTGCAGTTCAACTTGTCAAACTCATTTGATAAAATTCGACATCTACATAGTTCGTCGTTTGTCAAAAGCAATTCCATGTTTTGATGATAAATTTGGAAATGTTTTTAAAATTATGCAGTCAATCAAAACAATGGCATATTATGTGAATGATGATGCGACAGCCGGCCTGACCACTTATAAAGTAACTATGTTTCGCCTTAAAAGTTCAAAGAAAAAACTGTAAATCTACTTTCCCTCTACTTTCCCGCGGGAACTACTTACTTTTCCGGGATAAAAAGTAGCTTATATGTTAATCCCTGTCATAATCCGTCTGCCTACAACATTTCATCGAAAGCCATTCAGTAGTTTTTGCGTGAAAGAGTAACATATATCCATACCTACTTACAAACTTTTTCGTTTATAATATTAGTAAGGATAGTTTACAGTCACCAGTATTATTGTGCAATGCTACTACCATCATTGACCTATAATACGTCAATGACTACCATAGTACATTTTCCAGTTATTTATTTGGTATGTAGTGCTTGAAAATATACAATTTTTGTGTTCTACTTTCCGCAACTGAGTCTCTTGGATTAATTATTTTAAAAAGTCCAAAATATCTTCTATTTAAATGGGTATCAGTCATGCTAGCTTATGTTATTATCTTATGTACCTAATAATCTAAGAAATATGTTCAGGTTACAGTCTCCCGTATATCAAGAATGGCTGTCGGTTCTCTTAGACTGCCGAACCAAAGGCGATTCTGTCCCTGGTGCAAGTGGTATGATTGGAGAAAGTGGTGCAACAGCTACAGCACTGAATGCTCTTAAATCAGTAGCTAAGGAGATTAAGATAATTCATCAACACTACCATTTAATGCTTTATGTCGGTGACAAGTTACTTGCTCTTTATTCCAGGTAAGTTGTTTACAAACTTCTCATCAAACTTAAAATATACTGAAATAATAAACAACATAAATATTGCAAAATTATAAGTACTTTCAGTATTCCTCTTCGTAACGTAAACCAATGCCACAGATTAGATAGTTAGTTAATAGTTACTATGTTGTAACAGGATATATTACTTACATAGAAACGCTCGGCTCGAATCACTGTGCTCATAATAGCCACAATAGATAGACATAATTCGCTGGAAGAAGAAACGGTCTCTCTACGTACGCGCGCCGGGAATCTAGATTCCAGCGTACATCGCGTAATTGCGTCATCGAGCGAAAACGTAAGGGTTGTAAAAATAATATAAATTAAACAAATGTTTTCGTGTTAGCAAACACGGCGCAGCGGACCCGGCTTAGCAAAACAGCCAGTCCGCTGCGCCTATTTTACAAGCTTTTATTTAACTTGCAATGTAAGTAAGTATGTAAATATGTAAGTATGTATGTTCTCTCTAGGGATGACTGGCTACCAGCGCAGGAACTTAACGCTGCGCTGGGAGGTGGATACCCAAGCCCCTCCCCTCCGCCGCAGACAGATAGGCAGGCGAAGGCGGGCATTCGCGCAAGCAATGCTCGTCTAATGACCCTGCCGTGGAGGCCCGCGTGCATGGTTGGCCCCGTGCACGCCGCCGTAAGGCCCTCCGTCTGGGGATTGCTCTGGTGTTCTCGGGCAATCCCCCCTCGGCGATAGCCCGACTGGTGGTCGGGCTTACCCTGGCGCGCTGGTAGTGGTAGTCGCAGTGTGGACCTTACCATGCGCGCCCACAAGGGCAGGGAGAACACCGGGGGGTTTTAGTGGGTCGGCCTGGAACTTCGCCGGGCCAGCCCCACACACGCCTGCCGTCTAGCCAACGGCGGGTACGGTGCATTTCCCCCCGACAAAAAAAAAAGGGATGACTGGCTAAACGCAAAGCAAGTTACCTATGAGACAGGAAGCACCGAATGGTTTACCGATGGATCCAAGATGGGGTCCAAAGTGGGCTTTGGTATATATAGAGAGCAGCCATTGCACAAGTTCTCACAAAGCTTGGGCAGCTTTGCCTCCATCTTCCAAGCGGAGGCTTATGCCATCTTAGAATGTGCTGAAACCAACCTTGGAATCAACCAAGCCAACCGCACAATATACATAAACTCAGACAGTCAAGCAGCTTTACTGGCACTGAGCAGTAACCTGGTGACCTCAAAGCTAGTGACTGACTGTATGAACCGCTTAAACACTCTGGGACACAGGAACAGAGTAAGACTTAGATGGGTTCCAGGGCATGCGGGAATCACTGGCAACGAATGTGCCGTTGAGCTCGCTAGGGCTGGGGCCGAGGGAACACAATATGTCCCTGAACCATTCTGTGGCATACCTAAAAGCCTCGCCCGTCTAACGCTTGAAACCCATTACGACTTAAACACTCTAAGGCACTCATAAAAGCCTATGACCGTAGTACCTGCAAACAGATCCGAGGATTAAGCAGGAACAACATACGCACTTTGGTCAGAGCCCTCACTGGACACTGTCGCCTTAACAAGCACATGTCCATCATGGGGTTGAGTGAGTGCAGAGAGTGCAGGGTGTGCCACGAAGCAGAAGAGACGCCTATGCACTTGCTCACAAACTGTGGACCACTGATGCGTAAACGCAGCCTACATCTGGGCAAACACTTACTGTTACCAGATAAGGTCAAGCACCTCTCCCTGAAGAAAATACTGCACTTCTTAAAAGATGCAGGGCTTGCGGGAGAACTGTAATAGTGGCGGTCACAATAGTTCTTCTAGGTCGCAGTGACAAACCATAGCCGCTCATATCAATTAAAAAAATGTATGTATGTTCGGGTGGAATCTTGCAACTCAATTTTGAAGCAGATATCTTTAACCGATTGAGCTGAAATTTTGTATACACGTTCAGTTTGGATGACAATGCATGGTTGGACTGTGTGACGTCATTCTAAATCCAAGATGGCGGCATACCCAAGATGGCGGGCAATTATTTTTAATGTACCCCTACAATATGGGTATCAAATAAAAGGTCTTGCTAAGAGTAACTCTAAAAATAATGTGACGTCACTATTAATCCAATATGGCGGACTTCTAAATCTTGAAAATCAATTTTGAAGTAGATATCTTTAACCGATTGAGCTGAAATTTTGTATACACACACAGTTTGGATGACAATGCATGGTTAACTGTGTGAGGTCATTCTAAATCTAAGATGGCGGCATACGCAAGATGGCGGACCAATTATTTTTAATGCACTCCTACAATATGGGTATCAAATAAAATGACTGGCTAAGAATAACTTGAAAAAAATTGATATCATTATTAATCCAATATGGCGTACTTCTAAAGTTAAAAAATCAATTTTGAAGTAGATATCTTTAACCGATTGAGCTGAAATTCTGTATAGACGTTCCGGCAAACGACCTTGCAACAATGATGCGTTGAATGAGATGAACAGAGTGAGAAACGTGTCCAGTGATAACTAAAAAGTAAAAAATAAATTAAATGTAAAAAAACCTTTTTAAAAACAAGCTTTTATTTAAATGCGCTAAAAAGAAAAAATAAACTTATACACTAAAACTTTTACTTACCTATAACGTTATTTCACATTTGACACAATTTATATGACATAAAAGCTTGTCGCGAGATTTACTTTTGTAGATAAACAAGTAAATTAAATAATTTGATGTAAATAATGTTATACATTACAATTTTCAAAGTAAATACAAGTACTTAGTTACTTAAAAGTACTCTTTTAAGTACTTTTAAGTTACTACACCCAAGTAAATCTCGCGATAAGCTTTTATGTCATATAAATTGTGTCAAATGTGAAATAACGTTATAAGTAAGTAAAAGTTTTAGTGTATAAATTTATTTTTTGTTTTTAGCGCATTTAAATATTTAAAGTGTTTTTGTTTCAAAAATGAGCTCCGATGAAGACGACGTGGCTGCTGTTCTGTCTATATTTTAGTTCTTTGATAATATGATATTTAGAAACTGAGCCGTCTCTCTCTTATTAGTTATATTTAAAAACCACAGACGTACCTATAAAGGAAGCAGACTAAACGTATCGTTCAAAAAGCGTGGCAACTTTACCACATGTCATAAAAAATCATAAATGTACTTAAATGTTTCGAAACAAATCTTTCATACAAAAAAAGAACAAATTGACTTTTCAAATAAGAAACATGTTTATACAATATTTTTTACATTGTCTGTAAAATTTCATACTTGTTGCGCTAAAACATTTCTTTTGGCAATGAAACGTTTCATAAACATTGAACATAAAGAAACATGTTTTTTGTAGATGTTTCGTCAGTGCAAACGCACGGTAATGAGAAACACAGTTTCGTTCATACAAAATTTTCCGAATAAAAGAAAGCGTTGAAACCTTTTAAATATAATATTATTATAAATATATATTTTTATTATAATATTTTAAATATAAATTGATATCGTTATCCACGACAAAATAATATTATATATAATATATGTTATTATAATATTATTATACAATTAATAATGCGAGTTGAGAAATTTGCTTGTTGTAGTGTTTGTTAAACATAAATCACTTGTGACCATCATCTATCTTTTTAGTCGTGGCAGTGAAGACTTATCAGCAGCAGATTTAATTTTTATGAGCATACAGTGTATTGCAGCCCAAGAACACTGGGAACATTTTAAAAATAATGAACATGGAAATAATGTACATTTACCTTGTAAGTATGCAATGTCTAGATTGACTAGATTCTCACTTTTTTCAGGATATCAATAAAGAGTTAGTGTATATTTATTACTAGCTTTCTGCTCGCGACTTCGCCCGCGTTATTTTTGTTTTCTCGTGGGATTTTTTTTCCCGTAGGAAAATTACCCTATGTCCTTCCCCTGGTGTCGAACTATTCCTATACCAACTTTCATCAACATCGGTTCAGTAGTTTCGAAGCCTATTCGATACAAACAAACAAACAAGCAAATCTTTCCTCTTTATAATATTAGTATAGATTTACTAGCTTTCCGCTCGCGGCTTCGCCCGCGTTATTATTGTATTCCCGTGGGAATTTTATATTTTCCCGTAGGAAATGTACTGTTATTTATGTTTAGGAGTTCGGATAATAAATTTGATAGAAATTAGAGCAAAGTTTAAATATTTTCCATAGAAACTTTCAACCCCTATTTTGCACCCTTAGGGGGTCTATTCCAATAAACCATAAAACACGTATTCAATGATATATTTTTAAGAGCATGAATCTCAAGTTTTATCAAAATCATTGCTAATTTAAAGATTTTTCCATACAAACTTGCAAGCCTTATGTCATCACTTTAGGGTTACATTTTTTAAAAATTCCTTCTTAGTGTACGTCCGCATTTTGAATTAAAATAACTGTCCAAATTCCTAAGCGACCTAAAAAGCGATAGTTCAGCAATCAAAAACAAAGACTTACTTTGTTTTTGATAGCTGTACTATCGCTTGTGAAATGGAAAAAAACGAAATCGAAATACCTCGCCATTTGTAGAAATGGCACTATAAAAAATATCGCTCTTGGAAAATTTCAAAAAATTCAAAAACTATAAATATTTATGAAACCATGATATTTTCACTAAAGTCAAAATTTGTGGTAAGGGAGGCTATGATGAAATCTATGTATACTTACAGGTTTATCCATTGTTTTAGGGACACCCTGTATATCCAAGAAAATTCCTAAGAATTTATCTTTCTTTTCAAGACTGGTTACAATATACGAGTATATATACATACATGATATCAGAGTCACATTTGCAATGAAATTATTATTATCCGTTCGACCTTTCTCGACCTACACAGTCATGACCACGGTAATAGTATATACAGTACGAGTATGTGAACTCGGCCCCTCTTGGAAATTTAGTTGGAGTTTGGTGGTGCCCGGAGTAGACACCACCACGTCGGCGTTTCGCCGAATGATGCTTTGATTGCTGAATCCAAAAACCGATACAGATAATGGTTACCTTGTCTCCGTTCAGTCTGCGTATGTAGCCGGTGGACTTCCTGAGCTAGCTCGAAGGAAGTCGCGGCTCCTGAAGTTCTGCGGTGGATCCACCGGTGGAGACCGGAGCACTACAAATGCCTATTAGGCCACCACGGCTCACACACGCGACGATAATACTTTTGCACAACACCAAGCGGGCTTTCGCACCCCGATATTAGGTGCGCCGCGCAAAACACAATTTGTTAGTTAACATAAATTACATTTTATTCCGGCCCGGACATAACCTCTAACAATGTCATTCCGTATTCGACTCGACTCACTGACACATCACATGCGGCCGGCCGCCAAAAAGGCTCTCACTGCACAGACCACAATGCAGTGTTGCCACTCGCTCTTCCTCGAGCGTGAACATCCCCCCGCTCCGGACAGTCCCGGACTGTCCGCCAAATCAGTCTAAGGGGAGGCGAGAAAGAGTAGCGACCGCGCGCTTCAAAACAGAATCCCCAACTAGGACCTCGGCAAACCTGGGCACACCATCAGACCCTAGAGTAAGTTGGACAATGCGTCCGCGACGCCAACGTAAGGGTGGCAGGTTTGGGTCCTTCACTAACACGAGGTCTCCAACCCTCGGTGGGTTTGTCTTATCTGACCACTTAACGCGCTGTTGCAAAATGTGTAAATATTCAAGGTGCCAGCGGCGCCAGAAGCTCTGGGTAAGCTGCTGGAGCAACTCAAACCGCGAAAGGCGTCCTGGATTGACATCTCTATAAGGATACTCGGGCAGGGCGTTAAGTGGTCTGCCTATCAAGAAATGGCCCGGCGTGAGGGCCTGCAAATCGTTCGCGTCAGTAGACAACGGACATAACGGACGCGAGTTGAGAACCGCCTCAATCTTATGAAACACCGTCGCGAGTTCCTCGAACGTGAGAATAGTCTCCCCAATAACGCGGCGAAGGTGAGTCTTGGCGGCCTTTACAACAGATTCAAAAATCCCTCCCCAGTGAGGGCAAGACGGCGGGGAGTATCGCCATGTTACCCCCCTACGGGAGAGTGTGGATCCGATCTCAATATTATTTTTATCTAAAAATTCACAAACTTCTCTTATATGTCTATCAGTGCCCTTGAAGTTCGTCCCACAATCGGACCGAATTAGAGAAGGCAGTCCCCGGCGGGAGACAAATCTGCCTAACGCTGCTAAGAAAGCGTCCATGGTGAGCGCACTCACCACCTCCAAATGAACGGCTTTAGTGGCCAAGCAAACAAACACACACAAGTAAGCCTTTTCAGTCTTAGCATTACGGAGTCGCGACGTTTTTATAGTGAACGGTCCCGCGAAATCAGTTCCAACTCCTAAGAAGGTCATCGATTCATTCACACGATCAGCAGGCAAATCACCCATTTGGGGCTGCATCGTCTCGGGGCGTAAACGATAGCAGGGCAGACATCGAAAGATAACAGATCGGATAATTCTTCGCGCTGACAAAATCCAAAACTCCCGTTGGAGGAGCGCGGTCAATGCATTACATCCGGCATGAGCATTCTTCACATGGCGATCAATGATCAACAATCGCACCAATGGTCCGTCCTTGGGGAGCAACAGGGGATGACGTGATCTATAAGGCAAGTTAGCGTGCCTTAATCGGCCTCCTACACGCAACAATCCCTTATCATCCAGAAAGGGAATCAAACGCACCAAGGGTCCCTTCAATTTGGACGTCCCGGTACGGAAAATCTTAAGTTCCGGTTCAAACGCTCTAGACTGGGTCATACGCACCCAATGCAAAAGAGCATCTTGGCGCTCCTGCGGTGAGAGGACCGGACACAAATCTTTGTCCTGAGGCCGGCGACAATTTCGAATAAATCTTCTTATCCAAGCGGTCATGCCGAGCAACTTGTCCAGAGAACTGTAGTGGTCTAATAAAAATTCCCGCTCTGGAGCCGCCATAGTCTCGACAGCGTGAACACGCAAGCCCGGATTTGGTACCTTCACCACAGCTGGTGTGGAAGGCCAAGACGGTTGTAACAACCATTCGGGGCCCCACCACAGAGTGTGGTCAATAAGCTGAGGGGCTTCGCTGCCACGTGATGCACAGTCAGCAGGGTTTATTTCACCTGGCACGTGGCGCCAAATCAACGTGGCCTTCGAGGCCTGTATTTGGGATACCCGATTGGCCACAAATACTTCCAGGGAGTGGACGGAGTTCTTAATCCAACACAGGACAACCTGACTGTCGGACCAAGCAAAGAGCGACTCAAAGTCCACACTACGTCCCAGGGTGTCAACAACGTGGTTCATCAAGCGAACCAGAAGAGTAGCTCCAGACAATTCTAACTTCGGAATCGTTAATCGAGTCCGAAGTGGAGCAACCTTACTCTTAGCAATTAGCAAGTGGAGCTTAACAGCTCCTCTATCATCGACCGGCCGGATATATAGGACGGCTGCGTATCCACTCTCAGACGCGTCACAAAAGCCATGAAGGCTGGCCGTAAACCGTCCCTTAGGCAGTATATGTCTAGGGATACTAACACGGTTAATGTCGGGGAGAGACAACATGAAGGACTCCCAATCTCGCAGCAAACGGCCCGAGAGGGGCTCATCCCACGACACTTCGGCTGACCAAAGTTCCTGTAGGAAGCACTTCATCCAAAACACTACGGGACTAATCCAGCCATTTGGGTCAAAGGTACGAGCTACTGTAGACAAAACCAACCGTTTCGTCCAGACCTTGGGGCTTGGCAGCTCCAATCGATAGGTGAACGTGTCCTGGACAGGTCTGTATTGCACTCCCAAAACAGACAGTAAATCTGGAGTGTTGGCATTCTCAAAAATATGAGGCTCCTGCTGGTGGTCGTCTGGCAAGTCACATAAAAGCTGAGGTGAGTTGGACATCCACTTCCTCAGTTCATAACCACCAGCCCCGAGAAGAGCAATTAGTTCATCTCGCAAAATCAAGGCTTCCTCGACACTAGAGGAGCCCGTACAAATATCATCCACAAATGCATCCTCCTTGAGAACCAAGGATGCGCGAGGGTATCGTAACCGCTCACGTTCAGCGAGTTCCACAAGTGAGCGAATTGCCACAAAGGGGCTCGAACGCAAACCGTATGTATTGGTGTTCAGCTCGTAGACCAGCATGGGATCTCTGGGATCCTCCCTCCATAATATGAGCTGATATCGTCTATCGTCCGGGTGAATCACAGTCTGCCGAAACATCATCCGGATATCGGTCACAAAGACGACGGCATGGCGACGGAAGTTGGTCAATACATCACCCACCTCGTGGTGCAACTTCGGTCCAGCATGCAGACATTGACTCAGCGAAACTCCGGTAGACGTGGGAGCTGACCCATCAAAAACAACGCGTATCTTCCCAGTGGAAGGTTTCAAAACCGCGTGGTGAGGAAGAAAATTATGTTCCTCGTTTCGCCAGTCCAGTCGCGAGACCGACATGTGCCCCAGTTGCTCATATTCTCGCATGAAGTCGACATACTTCTGTTTGAAGTCGGAGTTCCTACTCATCCGACGCTCCATGGACAGCAGCCGCTTCTCGGACAACGGCCGGGAGCTGCCAAGTGAGGGGCGAACTGACAAAAAGGGCAAACGAGTGATCAGCCGTCCCGAGTGAAGGCGACCTGTATTGTTCTGGTAGAACAACTCACACTCCTCGTCCAAGGGGTTCACTCGCTTCACGGTAGGTGGCTCTTCCACCTCCCAAAACCGTTGAAGGACATCCGATAAGGTGGAGCTAACAGTTATGTAACTGTCCACCGATGGAGATGGTGGGTTATGCCTAACTGGTCCCATCACTACAAACCCAAGCGATGTAGATAAGGCTACCAGCCCACCCTTCTGTAACTCTCTCCTCTTCCCACAATACACGCGGCCTAGAACATCGGCACCGAGCAATAAGTGAATCGGACCGGTTCGGTGGAAGGAAGGGTCAGCCAAGGTCAATCCTGATGTCGCATCAACGACAGCGCGCGAAACGTGCTGTTGCGGAAGCTGACCAACAACCTTCTCATAAACAATCGCGGTAACGCCAATTTTGGGCGCTGAAGAGAAGTGGGGGGAGAAGGAGAACAAAACCTGACCGATCGAATCCGGGATCCGCAGGTCTCCGATTCCCCGTACCGATTTAAGGTATGGAGATGTGTTCAAACTCAACTGCCGGACCAGCCAGCTGGAGGCAATGCAACCCTGAGCTCCCGTATCCAAAAGGGCGCGAACTAAAACAAAAGTGCCCCTCGGGCCCCACACCTGTACGGAGGCTGTTGGTAACAGCACCTGCTCCTGTGGGGGGGTGGCAGCCGACAGTTGGTTTAATGAAAATCCTCCCGCATTCCCCGCAACGGGGGGGAAGGGGGGTTCAAGGAAAAATGCGTGCGCGGCGGAGGAATAGGGCGTTCAAGGCGCTCGAGCGGGTCCCAATCCGGCACGTACACACCCCGACCAAAGCTGCATCGGGGGGCCGGGCGGTGCCCATGATGGGCGAAGGTTGGGGGAGCCCGTGATAAACGAGGTCTCTCCATCATAGGGGGAGAGAAGCGTATCGGCTCCCGACGTGGCTCCCTAATAACCGCGGCCCAATCCCGCGGTGGCGCCTCATAAGCGGCGCGTCGATCCCCCCCGCCCGTAGGGGGGGTGGGGCGCCCAATCCTCTCACTGGAGGGGGGGCGCCTGTCCAATCTCCGCAGAGGGGTGGCACGCCCCTCCGATCTCCTCGGAGATGTGGGTGACCTACGAGGGCCCCCGCCTGTGTGCGAGTCCCTCTCTCTCACCACCTCACGAGTGTCTTTGTTATTAAAGCACAAGAGGGGGTGATGGGCACCTCCACAACAGTGGCAATCTCGTGGGTGGGGGCAAGCCGATGCCATATGAGCCCCCAGACAGCGGTAGCACCAATTGCGCTGCTTGGCCATATTCCTACGCCCCTCGGTGCGTAGGCCAACAAATTTGGGACAGGCCGGCAAACGATGGCCATCCCGCTTGCAACACTTGCAAGGCATCGGCCTCTCCCCGTGTGGAGAGTTCTGCCGCACTGCAGTATACTGCTTGTACGGGCGGCGCTCTCTCCGTGGCGCTGCCCGGGACGCCTCATAGCGGCCTGTACTCGGTCCCGGTATAGGAGCCAGATCCAAGTGGTCGGTCATCCGACACTCATCCTCCAAAAATCTGAGGAGATCCGAGAAGGGGGGGAGGTACGAGGCACTATTGCCCCCGTATCTTTGTTCAAAGCGCCCCTTCATCTCCATGGGAAGCTTATCCGAGGATGAGGTGGAGCAAAATAAAGGACCACTGGTCCACCGGTAGATCAAGTCGTTTGAGCGCGTTAATGGCGCTTAGCAGCGGGTTCAAAATCTCCTTCCTTAATGAGGAGACCCGCGATACGCGTGGCAGCCCTAAAATGGCAGCCACATGTGTGTCCGCTAGCAAGCGAACATTCTGATACCGGGCGGTCAACAACGCCCTTGCAATCTCATAACTGTCATCGTTGACAGGTAGATGCTGGACAAGCACACCAGCCTTTCCACGTAAGGCAGAGAGCAAATAGGCCAATTTCTGGCTAGGGAACAGGTCGTCCCTCGAGTGAACCAGGCTATCAAAGAGGTTAATGAACCCCATCCAAGAAGCCAGGTTCCCATCAAAGGTTGGGATGTCTAAATTGGGCAGTCTGCCCAGCAAGCTGGCCGGGGTAGGCTTGACCTCCCCGGGCGTGCACGACTCACCCCTCCGGGCGGATAGGATTGCCTGAGCCTTGTTTATAATCACATCCGCCTGTTCAAAACATTGATCATAATCGGCATTAAATTGGTCGACTGCCCGCAACTCAGCGGCACCCTCGGCTGGGTGGTCGAGCAAATATTGTTGATGAACAACAAAAAGCTGCTCCAATTCCTTCAAGCGAGCAGGTACTCCCTCATGCCGAATTAACAAGGCCTGTTCTCGGTCTGGTCGGTCTACCAAAGCGACAGCACTAGCAAACCATCTCAAGATCTTTTGTGCACCACTAAGCGGGCTGACTGGCGGGACCATTTTGCACCAAAATTAATATGCACTATAATAATACATAGACAAACAGACCGACAACCGCAGACAACAAAACAGATCGGGAGGAACTTCAAAGGCAGAACAAAATATATAAACAAACCAAAATCAAGTGTAAATGCTAGAACTTAACTAGAACAACAAAGGCATTTAACAACAAAATTTTTCAAACAAATTAAAATCAAGTATTAAGTCAATAACTTAACAAACATAATATTCAAAGGCAAACAAAACAAAATCAAATGTAAATGCTAAAACTTAACACAGCAATATAGTGTATTACAACAACAGCAAAGTCATTTAGCAGCAAAATTTTTTTAAACAAATCAAATTCAAGTATAAGTTTACAACTTAACAAACAAAATAGTCAAGGGCAAAACAAAGATATGAAAAAACAAACCAAAATCAAATATAGGTAAATGCTAGAACTTAACTAGAACAACAAAAGACATTTAACCCCAATTTTTCATATACAATGACAATTAGTTAAGGAGATCGGTCCACAAATGAGATTGTAGTCGGTTTAAAATCAGCAATCAAAACCAATTAATATGTATTGCCCGTTT
The DNA here is from genome assembly GCA_963935595.1 of Schoenobius gigantellus. Lineage (NCBI taxonomy): Eukaryota > Metazoa > Arthropoda > Insecta > Lepidoptera > Crambidae > Schoenobius > Schoenobius gigantellus. The sequence continues at coordinate 19,762,509 of OZ012553.1, read as the reverse complement.
GGACAACCAACAAGATTACAATATTAATTGTACAATACTAATCAAATACTCAAATCTAAGAACCACGCTCTGCTACCAAAAGATGGTGGTGCCCGGAGTAGACACCACCACGTCGGCGTTTCGCCGAATGATGCTTTGATTGCTGAATCCAAAAACCGATACAGATAATGGTTACCTTGTCTCCGTTCAGTCTGCGTATGTAGCCGGTGGACTTCCTGAGCTAGCTCGAAGGAAGTCGCGGCTCCTGAAGTTCTGCGGTGGATCCACCGGTGGAGACCGGAGCACTACAAATGCCTATTAGGCCACCACGGCTCACACACGCGACGATAATACTTTTGCACAACACCAAGCGGGCTTTCGCACCCCGATATTAGGTGCGCCGCGCAAAACACAATTTGTTAGTTAACATAAATTACATTTTATTCCGGCCCGGACATAACCTCTAACAATGTCATTCCGTATTCGACTCGACTCACTGACACATCACATGCGGCCGGCCGCCAAAAAGGCTCTCACTGCACAGACCACAATGCAGTGTTGCCACTCGCTCTTCCTCGAGCGTGAACATATACCTACGGCCGCTCGGCATCGCTTGGTGCGTTGGCCCGCGATAGGGCCGCGCGCTTACAGTTTTCTAGATTTGTAATAAAATTATATTATTTCAGAATGCATATAGAATTACTTTGTCGATGTAACTAAAGGAATGAATTGAATAGGTTTTTATGCAATAAAATAGGTTATCGAAACTAACATATAGGTTGCCTAAAATGCCTTCAATATAATAGATTAATAATAAATAAGCAAATGTTTTTTATTTATTTCACTCACTTACTCACCAAATAGGCGAAAGATCGCGTGAAGAACCAAGAAAGCTCATTTTTGTGAAACGTCAAGCTTATATCCTTACTAATTATATCCTTACTTTATAATATTAGTACTAATATTATAAAGCTCCATTTGGTTCGTGCGTATAACCTGCGGCGAACTGCGTTCGTGACTGCCCTTGTAGATGCGATCCAGTTGCTATCCAGTATTGAGGCGCGTAGGCATAGCTCGTATTTCGACTGTTTCTATGAAGTCATTCTACTGTATATATTATTACCGTAACATGACATACCTACCTACAGTCATTCAATTCATGGTGTTATATTCCCTATAGGGCTCTCACAAGAAAACAGTGCGATTGTCAACATGTGCGCCGGGTCGACATGCAGCCCTTGTGCCCCCTATTCAATGCACATCGCTGAGGTGGCTCCACGTATTGTATTCGTAATTCTTGTAGACATGGATATGAGGTTAGTGTTAATTTATTTTTGACTCTCTGTAAGGATTTGACCTTATTGTACAAAAAGACTAAAACTAAAATAAATGAAATAAAAACTCAAGCATGATCAGTTTAAACTACTTGATGCTATAAAACCCCACGTGCTTTCAGAGATATCGGAATAACTGCCCAACTATCAAATCAAATACTATCGAACCTGAGAAGATTGCTGCTGCAAAGGAATTTGGAACTCCTTCCTAACACGCTGGACTCATTAGAAACTTCTGTTAAAAAGGTAAGCTAATAGTTACTGAATTGATTTAGCTCATCGTATATCTGACTACAGCCACATATAGTCTTTTGTAAGATTCGAGCTCTGGGCTGATTCTCACGGATTCAAAAACAGTTCGAATTCGAATATTTTCTCGAGCGGTAGCCACAGCTTAGTCAAACAGAACACTAGACTAGACATGTCGAATAGGCTAGATGAATGAAAAAATATTATTGCTTTAATAGAAGCTCATTCATATAATAAACAGAAAGAAAAAATCTGTTTTCCAATAACTATAAAAACAACCAAGATATAAGGTAAGATTTTTCTCCATCTCTTTCTATCCAAACGGCAATTTACATGGAGTTTATATGGCTGTACTCAACAATGACGTCACGGTTGATGTCGGACCTCTCTGTCTAATCGCTTTCAAATTAACAACTTAAAATGCTTGTATCTAATGTATTTCTAACCCAATTTTAATTCTAATTTCACATGATTGCATCTTTTTTACGCTATTTTAATATTTTATGACGAGATGTGAAAGTTACAATTAAGTCATCGTCATCATTAAGGGAACGTTGCTTGACTTATCTCGAATAGTAACATCGATTTTTTTACATTTTTGTCATTCTATTAAATAATTATTTATTTTAGATAAATAAACCTTCAATGAAATTATTTTTATTGGCATAAATAAAAGTCTTAAGTGTTATGCCAAGCTAAATTCTACAATAAATATATAATGTAATAATTGAAAATAAGTTAAAAATATAGAATAGGATAATCAAAAAAGAAAGAAAAAAACACCATATCATTTTGCAATTTTATTGACGTTTCGACTACCTACTCCCGAGCACGCGAAACAATACAAGCTACTTTCCACAAAGAAATGGCGGAGCTCGACTTGTCCAGTGTTCTGATTGGCTGAACTCTGATTACCGCTGGAGAAAAATCTCGAAATCGATTTTTTTACTAATTGTGCGAAAATCAGCCCCCAGAAGAATGAAAATTACCTACCCCTATGACTACCAAAGTCTACGTTGTCGAATTTTGACATAAAATGTCTAGTCGCAGCACCCAGTTATGTGTTATCTTTATACCGGACCACTGCAATGTACGCTTTGCGGCAAAAATAGATCATTACACTTCCTCTAGTTATTACCACATAACTGAAATTAAAATGATACATTTTTCTTCCGGCACACAGACAGCAGACGCTTTGCGTAAAAATAAATCAAACTCCAGTATATGCGCTCGGGTCACCTCACGCATGCTGGAATTAAGGAAATCCTGCACGACCACTACTCCTTTGACGCCGGAGACAGCTGCTACAGCAATGCACACCGCACTGGAGGCAGTAATCGAACAGCTTAAACCGGACATCCCCAGCGTAAAGCTGGAGCAACCTATCACAGATCTTCGGGGCATTCTTGCGCCGTATGTCGAATTTCTGCGCGTTAAAGCGATGCGGTACTTCAGTATGGGATCATATCCTTTTCAATATGTTTAACTATACAGGGTGTAACTGAACACCCCAATAACATTTAAGGGTATGTATCCATCAGAAGTAGAGATTCTGTAGGAAAAATATTAGGGTTAACAAACCTACTTTTTTCCCATACAAACTAAATAAATTATTTTTTGGTATTAAGTACCGACAGCCCTACGTAAGCGTACGAGGAATACTACGCTCACGTCATACAAACTAAATAAATTATTTTTTGGTATTAAGTGCCGACAGCCCTACGTAAGCGTACGAGGAATACTACGCTCACGTCTGTCACGTGTCATTTTGTGTTTAAATTTATTTTGTGTTAAGAATTGATTATGGTAGTCACTTGAAAGTTTTTGTTTTCACTTTAAAATCAAATAACTCTGAAAGTATTGGGGTTCCAGGTCTTAGACAAGCACTGAAGGTCCATTTAGTATCTAACTTATATGCCCCTTAAATGTTATTGGGGTGTTCAGTTACACCCGGTATATTGGCTTGCAAATACAACGTTATTTTTTGTTTTCACAAAAACCGAAACACGTAATATTTTCGTTTATACTGTCTAAATATATCGCATTTTTTACTTTGAAGTTGGTGCGTATGATCGATGAACATGTGTTAAAATTCGGCACTGACTTCAAAATAAAAAATGTGATGTTGTGTGTATTCTCACAAAAGAACATGAAGAATACAAGTAAGAGTTATATTATATAATAGTGCTCATCAAATTCTTAGTCCTTAAACCTCATAAGTCTCAGATTCACCCTTTTTTTGACCCGGTGAAAATATTTTTTACACATTCCCCTCTAAAAAGCTTATTTTATTCACTGAAGACAGTGAATAAAAAGCAGTTTTAATCACTATTTTGGTGTTTGAATTTAGAACGTGTGTTTGATTTTAGAATTTAGAACGATATTTTTTTTTATGGGATAGGGGGCAAACGAGCAAACGTATCATCTGATGGTAAGTGATTACCGTCGCCCATGGACACCCGCATATATTTGACCTCCATCTCAATACTCTACAACCTACACAAAAATACTTGATATTTAAATGTCTATTTTCGCTTTAATCTTTCTTTTCCTCGTAGTCATGGACTCATGGTATAAAGTATAGTATGTGCAACTCTTTAATAAAACGGATTTATACCGAGGGCTATGAATGACTCGCGTCGCTCAGGATTCTAACACTTGAATCACTCCCTAGACCCTACGGTCGTAATTCAGTCGTTAGAATCCTTCACTTGCTCGTGAATCGTGATTCATCTATGGCCTTCGTTTTAAATCCGCCCTTTATTCACTAGTTGCATAATATACTAATAAGGGACTAATTTTTAAGGGACTTTCACTAATAGACAGCTAATTATATAAGGTATAACAGGCTACTTTTTATCAACTTTAATAAAAGTTACTATTCCACGCGGGCGAAGTCGCGGGCAGAGCTAGTTATATTATATAATTGATAAATAAATAAGGGTGTCTATTGTATTTAAAAAAATAACATCTAACACCCTAAAAGTCATGGATCCTTCTATCGTCAGCTCGGCTCATGACTACCAGATGCAAATACTTACCTGAATAGCTTCAACGAGGTAACAAACATAAAAAAAAACATACAGTCGTATTGAGAATCTCCTCCTTTTTGTGAAGTCTGTTGAAAATAAAGTTTGTGCAATAAGAATTGACGAAGATATTGATTGTGTAATTTGCCGAGTTGTCCCGGACGGACTTATTATGGGCACCGCGCGGTGCAACAGCGAACGTACGACATATTGAAAGAGTGCGAGTGTGGTATGGCGAGACAGAAACATGCTATTTTACATATTTATTGTAACTACTGTACAAAAAAAATTAGGACAAAGTAGGACCTAGTTTCAAACCACTTGCGATCGATTTCGTTACTGATACTGAACAAACTACTTTGAGGTCTTGTGTGTAAAAAATAACGTTGGATATACCAAGGGGAAGCTTTTTGTTTTGATGTACACATGGCAACACACCAGCCTTAATACATTTACCCTGAGACCGCTTGATCGTATGTCGCTCGTAATAGCGACGGCTTTTATAATGCTGGGGCCTTATTCTGCTAGCGTTAACGCATTTGTGGCGTGTGTGGCGTGTCAATAACGCTTCAATAGCATCGCTTTTTGAGACAGTTATGACAGATTAGTTAACCGAATACTAACTTAAAACATTTGTCTCTATTGACTTATCAAGTAATTGTAGTACAAATAAATTGCAGCAGAAAATGCGCATAAAAGCGACAAAAGCAGTTTTATTGGAACGCTTTCACGACGTGACAACGACGTTAAGATTGGCGGAATTAGGCCCCAGATGTAAAGCTTCACGTGTTGCTGACTGTACCATCAATTATTAGACATGATTTTGATGCAAAACGTCATTTTTATTCATTTTTTCATGAAAAGCTTGATGTACTATGCACTACTATCTATAAAAGGGTATATTTATTTAGTTTAATATAATAATAATAATGTGACAAATTAATCATAACCACTTATTTGATCCATTCATACCCATCTGCCTTTGGAGAAATTTCCATATCTTTTCATTCCTCACTTTCCATGCACAGCCGTAAGGACGTACTAAGTTTGTGTTATATAGTAATAATATAGAGACAGCATCGTGTTCAAATTAAGACTAAGTTTAAACAGATATTATACAACGTTTTTTAAGTAACACCTATACACGGTTATTTTTTTATCACCCTGGAAAATTTAAGGGACGCTTAACGACATGGTATTAGAATGATTTAAATATAAATAAAAAAAATAACCCCCCTCCTTAATTTTATATTAATTTTTTTAAAAATACAAAAAATGCTGCACTAGTTGAGAGCAGCATTTTTAGAATTTTTTTATTTTTTTTTATTTTTTTTTACATTTTATTTTCATTTTTTTTATTTTTTATATAATATTGGATGTGTCCTGAAGCGTCCCTAAAATTTTCCAGGGTGATAAAAAAATAACCGTGTATAGTCGCTTGGAGCCTATTAACTTTCTAATAAATAACTGGACATCGGACCGACTTCTAATTGTAAAAAAATATCCTTAGGAAATGGAACACATTGCCTCTTTTTGTTTTGTTTGGGGCTATGCAAAGGAACATTGATTAAACTTTTACTACGCCAGCAAATTACATCATAAAACTTCTTACCCCATCTTAACTTTCCATTAGGCATGATAGGTAGGAGTCAGTCGCTGTATTTGTTAATGAATACTGCTTTTCCCTTGATCAGCGTTGCCGACTTCCACGGTCTGGATTACCCAAAAACCTATCTGAAAATCCCCAATTTTGGGGAAAACATAATTGATAATCCCCACATTTTCCCCACAAGTTTTCAGCAAAGAAATTAAACTTAATATTACTTAACTTAAAATTAAAAATAAACACGAAATAAAACTTACTGTAACAAATATCAATCGAGAAATACGTCAGGTAAACAGGTGAATATTGGTTTTATAACATAATATATCTTGAAATAATCGTCGTTCTTATTAACTTTCTTTTTTTACATTTTAACTACCACTTATCCATTGTATCTTTCTAAATATATTACATAAACAACAAGTGTGAGTAATACACAATAAGCAGTATGTGTGAACTCTAACACCAAATAACGCTCAAAAGTTCTCTGCCATACGCATACGTACTCTATCTATAGGTATAATTCGTTACAAAGCTATAGTAAACAACAGGGACTTCCCCGATAAATAATAAAGGTTGATGGACATATATGCTGCTATAAAATAAACTCCAAAACCTTCCAACCGGATAAGTTGAGTTAAACTTGAGTTAAAGTATAAATAATGTATAAATTATACTCACTTCTAATACTAATTTTATTACTTTTAAGTCCTAGCGTAAATGTCTAAATTCCCCGCATTTTCCCCACATAAACGCTCTCCCCACAAATTACCCAATTAGACTGAAAATGCCCACAGTTTGGGGAATTCCCCACAGATTGGCAACGCTGCCCTTGATGTTTCTTTGGACGTAAATTAACAAATAATGTACCAAACACTTGGTATAAAAACCCCGAAAAAATAATTGTCACTTTGAAATATAATTAGAGACTATTATCTAAAATATAGTAAAATTCTAAAAAAATGTGTAAGAGTGTCAAAAAAACTCGAATACTCAAGGCAAATAAAAAAATCTGACAATAAATACAAAACGATGTGGAAAATTATTAATAATAAATCTGGAAAAACTAGTACACCAATACGTAAAAATATAAAGTTAAAAATAAATAACAAAATAATAGAAAATCCTGAAGCTATAAGTGAAATATTTAATGACCAATTTTCAAATATTGACAAGTATAATAAAAACGCAACAACCGAAATGCACCGTGTCATAAACTCTCCAACATGCTCACTGTTTTTAAGCCCTGTTGATCAAAACGAAATAAAAAAAATTATTCAGTCACTAAAAAATAAATGCAGCTACGGTGTTGATGAGATTCCATCTACTCTAATTAAGCAATGCGCTGACGAGTTGACTGAACCATTAACATTTCTTATTAACCAAAGCTTTAACGAAGGCGTCGTCCCGGACCTATTAAAAGTTGCTTTGATAAAGCTAATACACAAAAAAAATGATCTCACCTCACCACAAAACTATAGACCGATAGCATTACTACCTGGCTTCTCTAAAGTGTTCGAAAAGGCCATGTGTAATCGACTATATACATTTTTGGAAAAATATAATATCCTAGATGAGCATCAGAATGGCTTTAGGAAGTCAAAATCGACCACATCAGCCGTGTACCAATATATTCAAACAGCTCTCAGCCATATAGACGAAAAAAAATATAGCGTGGGTTTATTGCTCGATATGACAAAGGCTTATGAAAGTGTCGATTACGATATTTTATTGTCAAAATTGTATGGCTCAGGCATACGTGGTGTTGGCTATTCTTGGTTCCAATCTTACTTACACAACCGTAAACAAAAAGTTCAAATAGAAAAGTTTGATTACCAAAAATATGAAACTAAATCGATTTTATCTCAAAAAAAAACAATAACATGTTCAATACCTCAAGGGAGCGTGCTCGGCTGTGTTCTTTTTCTTATTTATATTAATGACTTACCTAAAATAGTTAAAAATGATGTAACTTTACCAGTTCTCTTTGCGGATGATTTGTCAATATTAATAAAGTGCGAGGACACATCTAGAATTAAAAATTTACTTATAGAAACAATACAGAAAATATTTATTTGGCTTAAACAACATAATCTTACAATAAACTACACAAAAACGAAAGTAATACAATTCAGACCATATAATAAAGCCCCGTTAGATATCAATATAAAATTTAAAAATGAAACGAGAGTCAGTAGACAATTTCAACCTCCTCGGCATGGTAATAGACACACATTTAAATTGGAAACAGCACATATTGCATATAAAATCAAAATTATCAAAATTTTCCTACGCGCTTTTTGAATTAGTACATAGCACAAATAATGAAGCTGCACTCTCAGCCTACTATGCTTATGCATATTCTCAACTTAAATATGGAATAATGTTATGGGGGAATAGCACTAAAATGAACGATCTTTTCTTAATGCAAAAAAAATTAGTTAGAATAATAGCCAGAATAGATAACTCACAATCCTGCAAACCATTTTTTATAAAACTTAATTTACTTACCGTACCATCGTTATATATTTATGACATATGCTTATTTACTTTTAAGAACATAAAACAATTTACTGAAATAAAAGACACTCACAGCATAAACACTAGAAACAAAAATAAACTTTACTTGCCACAGTCTAGGATTAAAATGTTACACGCCAGCCCTTACCATATGTCAGTTAAAATTTTTAATAAATTGCCTTCGTATATTAAAAACGAAACAAATTTACGAACATTCTCAAAAAGCTTAAAATCATACCTAATATCTAAAAGTTATTATTCTGTAAATGAATACTTGACAACAAAAACATGAATGAATAACATTTATTTCAGAAATTAATCCAATCTTACATAAAATTAATATGATAAAACAATAACAACATTAAAATACTCAATTTAAAATTAAGATTGCCAAATAACTAATAATTGAAATTACAAGTACCTATCAATTATTGAAATTATATTAAAAGTAAAATTTAGAATTGAAGTAACAATAAATAAATAAAAATTAATTTATTAAATTAAAATATGTATGTATTAAAATAGAATAAGGATTTCAATGCAACTATATATGCTATGTCATTTAACAGTTTTAATTATTGATTAACAACATTTACAAAAAGGTAAATTATGCTAGTTAAGTTATATAAAATATTATGTAGTAACATGTAGGTTCCTGTCCGATGTATAGTCAGTACATTTACTACAGTGTGCTAGGACACACTAGAAAAAGTACTTAGAAATATGAAAGTGTAAAATTGCTGACTTGATATTTTGCAATACCTTAGCGGTATCTAAGTAATAAGAACCTATTTGTATATTATTATAACACCTTGTAAACACTTAGTACGCAAATAAACATTTGAATTTGAATTTAAAAAACTTAAATATCTCGGTTACTATTATTTCCCAGGTATGATCTAGAAGACAAATATGATATTGACGATGGATGCAATACGTGGGTTTCGGCTTCGCGTTCGGGCTTTTTACACCCTGTATATCGGAATATGTATCGGAATTTGTTACTCTCTAAGTTAGGAGATATTTTAAAAATCTCCAGCAAAAAAGGGTTTTGCACAGACGCAACGGGTCCTCTTCGGTTCCGTACGAATTCAGTTCGGGAAGAGGGTCTATTATGGGCAGCGGAGGTACCCAAAAGGTGCAACAACCACAATCTCGGTTTTGTGCATCTTTCGAACTCAAATAGGTGACTTCACTAGCGGGCCTTTTTGGTTTCGTATCTCGAAAGAAAGAAGCAAGGTCTTATAGCACATGTTAAGAAAAAAATCTAAAAAGCGTTAATATTTACATAGAAACTTATATAAAATTTAGATAATTGCAGTGTCTAATGTTAGTCATGGCTTAAAAATTTGTGTTGATGAGGGTGGATAGAGACAGGATAACGTTAAAACGATAGCTATCTTCAGGCAACGTTTTGTAGTAATACCGTTAATGTTTTAAACATGTGTTCAATTTCTTCACATGTATTTTGCCCTTGTCTATTCACTGAATTATTATCGACCCGCCTTAACGAACAGGATATGTGTAACGATTAACACGAAAAAGTGCTGTGTACAATAACGTTGATTTTGTAGGCGCACTGTACCTGCTGATGGCTTTATATATTATAGATACCCATTAAACGATCTCGGCGCCATCTTGTCCATATTTTGTAACAAATGCACAAATGTCTACGAATTTTATTTGTTCATGTTACTTTTTGTTTATTTATTTACACTTCATTTGTCTATTTATTTTTTATGAACTTCATTTCCCATTGTTTTTTTTGCACCGACATCAAAATAACCATGTATACATATCATACATAAGCCATCCTTGATATGATTATTTCGCTTAATGTGGAATGTTTGCAAACGCACGGGCCAGACTGACGTAAGCTCTTCCCTAACCCTGCACAAGTATGTGGAGGAGTTCCCAGGGCTGATCCACTTCGTGTACGTGGACCGTACGGCTGGCAGATTCTTGGCGCCCGACATGGCCGATTGTGCTGATATGCTGTCACCAGATATGGTAGGTAAATTTATTTCTCTTAAATATATTGTGTATTTTTCAGTGCCCTTGGAACTAAAATAATTTACTTAATAGGGAATATGCACACTTTCTTATTTTTGTACTAGCTTTTGCCCGCGGCTTCGCACGCGTAGACTACACACTTCGCTTTCCTGTTTCATAACAACCTGTTATGAAACATCGTAGGGAGTAAGAAAATATTAAGACATTTCATTCAAAAACCTGAACCAAATTTCGAGCACCGAACTATCATAGTTGCCTATCAACTGGAATTATAAAAGTTCAGATTCTTTACACTATTTCTCTATAGACAATGTTTTTAACCAAATCAGAGGAAGGAACTAATTAACTACAGTAAGGTATTATTCAAGTTAAGTCTGACAGTAACTTTCGATCTTTTGCATGTTTGCAACAATGATGTTGTCAACAATAATATGGCGTCCTTATCCCGGAGCAGTTGCCAATTAACTGAAGGGGTCATATTCATCATCGCACCTAACCTGAGAGGCATGCACCCGCAAGCCTGCCTCACAAATAGATACCTACTTAACTATAGTTATACCTACTTTTATCGTGAACCCTGATTTTTATTACTTTATAGTATCCAGGGCGCACTATCACTGATTCATTAGAGTGGAAAAGTAAATACCTACTTAAGAAGTAAAAATACCTAAGTATATAAAATATGTACCTACTTGTAATATTAAATAAGTTAATAGGGTTATACTACAGGGTACCTACTGGAATTCAAAAGGCGGGATACTTGTGGGCAAGGCGCTGCGTTCGTACAGTCAGAAACACGTCAACATATACACTATGGACTTAGTACCATCCTTATTACAATCATGGCAAGGTCTATAGTTGTACTGCATGTTATACCATGACGTGTTGCTTACCGTACCTATCTCAGTCCCCAACCCCATATTCATCCCCACCTCTACCCCCATTTCCACCGTTATCCCCATCCCCACCTCTACTCCTATCCCCACCGCCATCCGCACGCCCTAATCCTATCCCGTGCCTATCCTTATACCATCTTTATCCTGTGTCTATCCCTGTTCTGTCCATATATCCCATCTCATCCCTAACCCAATCCCGTCACTAGCTTGTCCCTATCCTGCCCCTATCCCATCCCTTTCCTGTCCGGTCATTATCCTATCCCTATACTAATCGTATCCCGCCCAACACTTCTCATATTGTCTATGCGTTGCGCTAGTACTCGTAGGTATTTTTCCAATCCGACCATAATAATAATTAAAGACTTAAAAATGTTTATATTTAACATAGGTAATACTGAAAATATTTTTGTGAATATTGCATTAAACTTCAAAACTTACGGATTTTCATACAAACTGTCATCCCTTATTTCACCCCCTTAGGGGTAGAACTTCCAAAAATACTTAGTGGATGCCTACACTGCATAACGTATCTATGTGCAAAATTTCAAGTCTGTAGGTCCAGCGGTTTGGGATATGCGTCATTATAAGTAGTCCATACGACTTCATCCCCCTTTTCACCCCTATGGAGGTGAAATATTCCAAATCGCTGAGACACGTATAAATTATTTTGCAATCTTCAGCCTATGCACAAAATTTAAGGATCCTAACTTCAAAACTGGCGGATTTTCATACAAACTTTCACCCCTGGAAATTTCAAAAATCCTTTCTTAGTGGATGCCTACATTGCATATTTATGTGCAAAATTTCAAGTCGGTAGGTCTAGCGGTTTGGACCGTACGTTGATATATTAATCAGTCAGTTTAGAATTTTATAAATACAGAAGATTAGCAATATCTTTTAACCAAATAATTCAGTGATAATTATAAAGAAAGTAACACTCACTCATCATAATATAGATTTACTTAATCTTAAGAAGCGTCGAAATAACTGACATCAGCGTAGTCGAGAACTGGGTGCAAAAGTGACTGAGCAATTTAATGTATTAAGTATGTGCTGTCAAAAAAATATAATACCAATTCTATGCATATTTCCTATTCGTATGAAACGGAAGCCTATTAATTTGTTACTCCCTGAGCACATTGTGGTAGTTTTCCAATTACAGAGCATAATGCGACTCAGTGGCGCACAATGCCGAATTATGCTGATGCTTAATTGGAACGTGAATTAGTTTTCAAATGCACCAGCAGAGTGCGCTAAGTTCAGTGTTGAAAAAAAGAAATATTCATAGAGTTAGCAATAACCTCATTAATGTGTAAATAATGTGGTATACATAATAATTGGTTGAAAACTATTTACGGTTATTTTAAGTAATTTGGATTTTGATTATTTCATTACCATTTTTTTGTCTTGAGTAATTTTTGTACCTTCATCCATACTTATATTTATTTTTTAACACAGTTTGAATTAACTTTGATTATTTCAAAAAAACTACAATGAAACGAAAGCTTTAAAAATTTTTCAACAATAAATAATATTACTAACGATTATATATAAATAAAACATTTCGATCAATGCCAACTTAAAGAAAAAACACTTGTTAATTTTCTGTCACTGAGTTGGTATCGATTGCACGCATCACACGAAAACATTGCTTTTGAGAGTGCTCGATTGTGCGAAGTGTTGCTGTAGTTGGAACATTCAACGTTAAGCATTATGCCGCATAATGCGCTCTAGTGCGGTAATTGGAAAACTACCTGTTTGTTTTGTGATAATTATTGTGTTGTCCTGTTCTTGTCAAGCTATACTGTTCGACCTTTGGACCGTTCTTATGTCGCTCGTAGTAGTGGCGGTTTTCGTAGTGTTGAATGGGAGCTTACTGTACTAAAATATTGAAACATTTTTTTTCTAATTTTAAATCATACTCACTCATATTTACCGCCATCTATACTAATATTATAAAGAGGAAAAATTTGATTGTTTGTTTGTTTGTATTAAATAGGCTTCGAAACTACTGAACCGATTTTGATTAAAGTTGGTATAGGGATAGTTCAAGACCAGGGAAGGACATAGAGTAATTTTCCTACGGGAAAAAAATTCCCACTGGAAAACAATAACGCGGACGATGTCGGGAGCGGAAAGCTATTCGTTTATACATTTCTGCCTTCTCATAGAAGGAAAGTCATTTATGTCTGCGATAAGTCTCTGCCACATACACATACATATTACACGGTTTTTTTTTATCCTGGAAAATTTAAGGGACGCTTCACGACATGGTATTAGAATGATTTAAATATGAATAAAAAAAATAACTCGCTTAATTTTATATAAATTTTCTAAAAAATCCAAAAAATGCTGCACTAGTTGAGAGCAGGATTTTTAGATTTTTTTTTTATATTTAAAAAAAAATATTTCATTTTTTTATATACCGGGTGTAACGGAATACCGAAATAATATTTTAAGGTTGTTGATTTACAAAAAAATGTTTTATGACTATTCTTTGTATTTTTATTACATTCCTACTTTCGATTTAATATGCTTAGCTGTTAAGCGTATTAAATCGAAAGTAGGCATTTAATAAAAATACAAAGAATAGTCATAAAACATTTTTTTTGTTAATCAACAACCTTAAATATTATTTCGGTATTTCGTTACACCCGGTATAATAACGGATGTGTCCTGAAGCGTCCCTAAAAAAACCGTAAAACAAACCGTAAAACCGTAAAAACCGATAAAAAAGGAACCGTGTATATACATACCTACATATACTCACACACACATACACATCTAACTATACACATTTACACACATATTGTGCACGTTTAGGTGCTTAACACATTGCCGCCGCATCCCGCTGCGGTGTACGGAGGGACGAAATCCGCATGCGGCTGCGGGGACACGGAACCGTGCCACCGTACGGTTTGCTCCGTATCTCCGTCCGGAGCTGCGATGCACGACGCACCGCATCACCGCATTATCTATGTCGAGATCTATTGCGCGTATGCACGTCCTTTCTACGCAAAAATCCGTACGATACTGCGGCACAGTGTGGCATACCCCGCGGACCGCACCGCATCACCGTCCGGGAGTGCGGTGCCGTCGCGCTCGCCGCACAACCGCATGGACATGCGGTGTGAGTGTGTTATACCCTGCGGTTTTTGTATACAAATTAAGATTCTTCAGTCAAAATTAAAAACCGCAGCGCCGCACATCGGAGCGGTGTCCGGTGCAATGTGTTATGCGCCTTAGTGTAAATGAGTTTGTAGTGAAATCAACTTTATAGTGCTAGTTGGCGATCGAGCTTCACTCGATCACACAACGGCAGCGCCATCCAGTAGTAGCTTGCCTCAATCCCGTAGTAGTATATGTCGCACTAGTGTAAGCACTCGGTAACATAACAGATGCGCGACATAATGTGTCGCGCGATGTCGGTGGTGCGCGAGGGGTACGGCGCGGCGACGTGGCGGCGCGGCGCGCTGCACGCGTGCTGCGTGCTGTGGTGGGAGCGGCGCGGCGGCGGCGTGAGGCCGGCGCGCGCGCCCCACCCCGCCGCCGTGAGAGCGCTGCCGCCGCCCGGCGACATACTCGGCGCATTCTACAGGTGAGACAAGCCCCTGCAGGCCTAGCACGGTGCGTGGACTGTAGAAGAGAAAATGACTAAGCCTCGTCCCGTCTCGCTTCTTTGTCATATGAGAGAGCGAGAAGAAACATGTTGTTTGTCTCTTGTCCCGTTTTGTCCACGGTCCGTGCTACGCCTGCTGGAGGTGGTCAATATGTATAGCGAATAGCGCAATATTATAGCGCGCTATGTAAGTATGTAGGTAATTGCTATGTTTTTTAGGAAATCCAAGAGCTAAACTTACATTAATAAACTAAAAATAACAACAGAAGAAAGCTAATAACAGATTCTCGCAAATCTATAGCGCTATAACGCAATAAATGAACATAGCGTGATCTGAGATCGCGCGCGGCAAACTGGTAGGTTACGAAACGAACAGCTATAAGTATAGCGTAGCGTGCGGGTAACGGCTCATTTTTTTGCCCACCAACTGGGGGTTCCAAAACACCAAAACTAATGGAAAATCCACTAACATGGCAACACTGCTGTTCAATTTAGGATTCAATTTAGTGTAGTCAGTGTAGTGTGATCACACGCTTCCGACTTTCTAATTAGATCGTTCCTATTTAGGATTTCTACAAATTGAATAGTGTAATAAGCTTTTTAGTAGATCTGGCGGATCCACGCACGACAGCAACAGCGACAGCGCCATAGTTAAATATCCTCGTTAGAGCAGGCAAGCTCGCTAGATCTCGCGCTCCGACTAAACGAAAACGCGGATGAATCGTTCATATCAGCGGTTTCGCTATTACAGTTCCGAGGCTTAAATGTACTACCTATAAATGGGAGATATTATAGACCTGATCAGGGGGCCTAGACAAAGTGACAATTTAAAAAACGATAACGAAGTTCGATAAGATCAAAATGTATGGGATTGACGCAAATCGATCAAAGCCGTCGTATATGTAACTTTGTAGACAAATTCATTCGATTCGATCGATGGAGCAGCGAATCAATTTTTCAACAACTCCTTTTTCTTGAAAATGAAATGATAATATAAATTTTAATAATTTATTTTACCATTTCTTTTCCATTTCTCAGTTTTGTGTACTAAGATAACCAATATGTGAATTTCTTACAGAAAGAACAATTCGCCACAGCAATCGCTAATCCTTACGATGTTGGTTAGGATTTTGTTTTCGTTATCTCAGAAGCGGTGACGAATTTAGTTATCGTTTCGCTATGAAACGATTGCCACTTGTCTAACCTCCCTGGTCGTCGCCAGCGGAATTTTTATTTCCTAGCTTGTCCACTGACATAGCCCTCCTCTAAATTTCTCCACTCACTTCTATTCCTGGCTTTTCTTGACCACAAAGATCCTGCCACCTTAATATCGTCTACCCATCTACTAATCTGCCTTCCTCTCTTGCGTTTCTCACCTCTAGGATACCAGTCTGTTACCATTTGTGACCATTTTTTGGGCCTCTTATCATATGACCTGTCCAACGCCATTTCAATCTTTTTATCACCGTAGTCACAGGTGTAACTCTTGTTTTGTGCCTTATGTCTGTCAACCTTACTTTGTCTCTTCTTTTTATTTTTAGGACACTCCTCTGCATAGAGTTTTGACAAACTTCGATTTGTTTAAAGAGTTTATTGGTTAGGGCCCATGTTTGGCATCCGTATGTTAAGCATGGGGTTATACATGTATTAATTACTCTGCCTTTTTCAGATGTTGACAATTTCTTATTTTTCATGATTTCTTTCATTGACCAGAAGCGCTTTCATGAGTTACAATTTTTTTTATTTATTACCTTTTCTATTTGTTTTGTAAGAGAAATTTTCTGACCTAAATATTCATATTCATCCACATATTCCACATTTATATTATTTAATTAAATAATATGTTTTGTTCCATTTGTTATTAATGTTGTTTTATTTATGTTCATTGACAGGGCCAGCTTTTGTACTTTCTTTCTCTAGTTGTTCTAACATCTCCTGTAACTCTGTGTTCTTCTCGCTGAATAAAACTATGTCATCTGCAAATCTTAGGTGATGCAAGTATTCCCCATTTATATTTATCCCTTTTTCTTCCCAATGTAGGTTTCTAAAAATTTGTTCCAGAACTGCAGTAAATAATCTGGGAGATAGGGTCTCCTTGTCTTACTCCTTTTTGTATTTCGATTTCCTCTCCAGCTATCTCTAGTTTTATTTTGGCTTTCTCTATACCTTGTCTTTGTAATGCATCCCAAATAAAGTGGTGTTTTAAAGAGTCAAAAGCTTTATTATAGTCAATAAATGCTATATAGTATATCTTCCTGAATTCATTGTACTTTTCAATTATCTGTTTTAGAGTATGTATGTGGTCAATTGTAGAGAAGTTGCTTCGGAATCCTGCTTGTTCAATAGTTTGATTTTCGTCTAATATATTAGTCATGCGTACGAGAATTATTTTGGAAAAAACTTTATATAGATTAGGCATAAGGCTTATAGGTCTGTAGTTATTAATTTGTTCCTTGTCTCCTTTTTTATGTAGTAAGATAATCGTAGTTAGGTTCCACTGTTTTGGAATCTGTTCTGTATACAATATGTCATTGAATAGTTTTACAAGGGAATTCAAAGTAGCCTGTAATGATGCTTTTAAAACTTCATTTGTTATTTTATCTTCGCCAGGGGCTTTCTCGTTTTTTTGCGATGTTATAGCTTTTACGACTTCTGCTTTTATTATTGGGGGTATATTGTAACTGTTTGTATTGTTACCAGTTGTGTAGTTAACATTAGGTATATTTGTAATAGTGTTGTCTTTATACAGTTCGCGGTAGAATTATGTAGCAGTTTTTAATATATATCTCCTTTTAGTTATTGGGTTGTTATTTTTATTTTTTGTTTAGGAACCCAATTTAGTGATTCTCTTAATTCTTTGAATGCTTTTTTCACCCCACCTGTTTTTTCTATATGGTACTTAATTTTATTTGTCCGCTCTTTATTTCTATATTCCTTATACTTGTACTAATTCTCTTACTTACATTTGCAATTATTTTCCTACTAGCTTCTGCCCGCGACTTCGTCTGCGTGGACTTCAGAATTGGGTCTAAAGCTTCCCTCGTTAACAATTTTTAATCTTCCCACGGGAACTATTTCAGAGATCATTAAGGAATATAAAGTACATGTCCTTTTCCATAGCATAGGTGACATGCATACTTCAAAGCTGTCTGCCCGCGGCTTAGCTCGTAAACAATTTTCAATTTTCCCTCGGGAACTACTTAAGGAATCGGGATAAAAGGTAGCCTATGTTCTTTTCTATATCAAAGGCTACATGCATGCCAAATTTCATCCAAATCTGTTCAGCCGTTTTTGCGTGATTGAGTAACAAACATCCAAACATCTAAACATCCAAACATCCACACTTTCACATTTATAATATTAGTAGGATTATTTTTTCTGTCTCTTAAGTCTTAATAGTTCCTTTCTATCATTGATAAGTTTTCTTGCTTCATCCCCAATTTTGTATTTCTTCTGTGTATTTTTATACAGTTCATTACCCAGGTTGATGAGTTCCTTTTCTATGAGGTCGTATTTATTTTGTACACCTCTTACATTTCCCAAGTCTCGAAGATTCTCTTTTATCTGTGTAATTATTTCCTTAGGTATATCTCTTTTAAGAAAGTTTGGCGGCAATATATTTTTTGATCTATTATTCTTAGGGGTTGTGCCACTAAGTATAGCCGTTACCAATCTGTGATTTGTGTTAAAGTTCAAGTGGTTCACTATATGTACGTCGTTAAATGTTTTTTGGTTTTCAGTTAATATGAAGTCTATTTCGTTCTTCACATTTCCGCAAGGCGAAATCCATGTCCACTTTCTATTTATATTCTTCTTGTAAAAACTGTTCATTATTTTTAAGTTGTTCTCAAATGCAAAATTAATTAGCCTTTCGCCATTCTTATTTCTTTTACCGCTAGTATATGGGCCTAATATACTTTCTTCACCACTGTTTCTTAATCCAATTTGACTGTTGAAGTCACCCATAATTATTAAATTTTTATATGTTGATTTAATCATTGTGTTGAGGTCTTCATAAAACTTGTCTTTTATTTCTGGTTTTGCTTGGTTGGTAGGTGCATATATTTGAGCTATTGACCATGGATATTTGTACGTAGGTAGTTTTATGTTTAATATTGCAATACGTTCTGATAATCGAATAAATTCAATTATATTATTACGATATTTGTTTTTCACCATAAATCCTACTTCATGCAGAACAAGTGTTTCTCCTTTATAGAACAGTACATATTTTCCATAGTCTGTAATTTCTCAAACCTTCTGACTTCTGAAAGTCCAAGTATGTCCCACTTTATATTTGTCAATGCGACTTCTAGCTCCAAAAGAGCTTCGTGGGTTCTGAGAGTACGAGTGTTGAGAGTTGCTATGTATATTTTTTCTGTATTTACTTTATTTTTATTTAGAGGGTTTTGGTCTATTTCCCCACGGGGACCAGCCGGGTTCGGGAATGGTTTGTTGCAGTTATTTAAGTTTTTATTTTTACTGTGACTTCCTGTTGTACTACTGATGTTTGTTGTCGTCGTTTTTGTTGTATTAGTTAACGCAATGTGCGTTTTTAGTTTTTTGATTGTTGGCCCTTGGTCTTGTCTACGTATGAATTAATTTTTGATACTTTCATAGGCTGTTTTTCTTTAGGTGTTACCACACTTCTGCCGGAGACCTCTGGAGTCGAGGGAGGAGAGGAAGGTACACGCTTCCTTTTTTCTTTGTTTTCTTTGTAATCCCCTTTATTTTCTTTCACTGTCAGAGATCCGTTTTTAATAATTGCTTATTTGCCAGCTAGTGTTGCTTCTTTTAGCTTTGGGATTAAAGCCTTATTGGCATACACATCTTCTGTGAACAGTTTGTTGTATTTCAATATTTGATATTTTCTCCATGCTAAGGTTAGGGTTTTCAGGATAGGTCTATTTTTGTTATTTGTTTTCTTTCCCAGTCGATACGCGTTGCTGATTTCCCATTTATCCCATTCATTAGTTCCAGATTTTGAGCTCAATTCGTTAAGGTATATTAATACAAACTCTATAGGTTGTTCTTGGTTTTCAGCTTCAGGTATTTCATGTAAGATAACATTATGTTGCCTTTTGTCTAGTTCAAGTTGCGTAATTTTTGATTTTAATTGGTCCACTTCATTTTTTAATTTTGTGTTTTCTTCAATTAATGGCTTCAATTTCTCATCCATTATTTTCATTTGGTTCTTGTTTATAGTTTCAGTTTGTATATTTAATTCCTCTTTAAGTTTCTTGGATAGTATTTCCATTTGAGTTTCCATTATGAATTTACTTGGAATGTTCTAATTACCCTAAAGTGGGGAATTTATTTCTACTATGGCAATATGGCAATACAACAAGATCTCAAAATTTATTCCAGCACTTGTGATTGAGTTTTTCTTACGATATCTTGATGATCGACACGGAAACACTTGTAAAACACGTATCCGCGATCTTGTCCTTGTTTTGTGATACGAATTGAGATGTTTTTCGCACTTTTGTAATTTTATTTCACACTTTTTCACGGAGCTAATTAACGACGATGTTTACAGTCTAATTTGACAACCGGAAGAGAATTAGTTTTGTTTAATTAAGTTATGTGTCTGAATCGACACCAATATTTGGATATAATGTCGGATCCAATGCTCTTCTCTGCATATCCATAATTTTCTGTTTATCGACGAAATGCATTGCTGCATACATACGAGTACTCTGCATTTATAATAGTACCTACTGGAGACGCACATGCGGGACATACCTTGATCTGCTATGGACCAAAGTCAATAAAACTCTGAGATAGAGAACATTCTTGCTAGTCTCCAAATGAGACAGACTATGGATGTAGTCCAATTCAACTCCACAAGACACAAGTTTACGCGTTCACCGCAAAAAATCCCATATAGGATTAGGAGCAAAAATAAACAGCATTTTGAGATCCTCAGCGTTGTCGTTTGCTCAAGAAGCCAAAGCGATACTTCTCGTCGGCCCACTGACTCGTATTGTATTTATAACTTTCGGGTCCCGCCACATATGGCGTACTCCTGTCAGCAACGCGCGAGTGATATCTCTGCCTTTCGTAGACGTCTTATAGCTGCTGTGATCGCGTGCCGTCTAGACGGTTCGTATACTTAAGTATTGCATTGCCACCTTAATGGTATAATGTGCGCTCCGTCCCGGCATTCTTGTCCCAATAAGCAACCCAGACTTTCGTTTTACTGTACATGTAGAAAGAATCTTGCCTTTATTTATTTTAAAATTGAAAAATTAGGGACTACTTACACGGGGATCAAACTAGATGGATTTTTTTACCAGTGCACGCTGTCAATTGACATTTCGCGTGCTTGTAACTATAAAGATGATGGATCATATAAATACTGATGATATAATACATTGTCCACAGACAACTGCTGGAGCAAGCATTTCCGAATGACACACAAGGTGTGAGTATCAAGGAACTGATTTGCGTCCATCTTGGACTACTGCCCGCCTCCACAGCAGTGCAGCAGGCCCGTCGGCTAGCTCACTCTGTTCACGAACTCGCTGGTGAAAACTCCGGTGTACCAGTAGACTTGTTGTGAACCAAAGACTTAGTACATTATTTATTGTATAAAGTACAACCATACATTCATTATCATTATATTTTAGCAAAATATTGGACATTGGCTTTTAAAATGACAATTTGTGATGTTGAGATTTTCCGACATTAACTGAACTGAAATATTTAGAATAATAATTAATGTTTTTGTTTATTGATTTTATTTTTTTATAATCATGTTTTGTTTTTGTTGTTATTATTGATAATATTAAACCAATTTAGATTTTTATTTTATTTAACTGAGTCTTATTTATTTGTATATTGATCTATGTAGGTACCTATGTAGATAAATGACACGTCAGCAATTTCACTCGTGGCATCGCGCTCTAAATACATGTGATCATAATTTCTTATTTACTGTTTATCCAATCAGAGTATCAATCGCGCATACGTACTTTACTATCCCACCATACAATCACCATTGTTTAACTATAATTTTACTAGTGTATATCATTACTACTTACTATACTAGTGTACCTGTAGCATTTATTATTTTATTGACTTGAAAAGTGTTTGTTAAAAAAGTAATAAATCATCTTCTGTTAATTCAACATGTGAATTTTGTCTACCATCACCATCCTCTAAGTGTACATTTCGTACATTTTCGGTCTTTCGAGCGTAGAGTTCCTCTCGAGTGTAAAAAAAGCGTTTATCTTCGACCTGTTGTGAAGTAGTACTAGGGCGATACTAGTCCCCAACCAATTCCAGCATAACCTGAGTTGATCTATAACACTACAACCACTATTGCGCCGGACAAGGTTCAGTATCACTGTTTCGACTTATGCTTTCTTGTCCCTCACGCGCGCCGTGCGCCCTCTTGTTATTGATAACAAAAACGCGATGACAGTTGTTGCCTTCCCGACGTCGGCCGTACTGAGTCTGACCGCGGTACTCGACTCGCGCACCTACCTAGTACGTAGAGTGATTTATATTTGTGTTAAAAAATTGTGCCTGGAACCTAACAGAAGAAGCCCCGAGTCTGCGTATTATGTCCTATGGTCGACCTAGGTACCAGCCCTGCGCTCAAGCCGCTCCCATCCGCCGCAGACGGACAGGCAGGCGAAGGCGGGCATTCGCGCAAGCAATGCCCGTCTAATGACCCTGCCGTGGAGGCCTGCGTGCACGGTTGGCCCCGTGTACGCCGCCGTAAGGCCCTCCGTCTGGGGATTGCCCTGGTGTTCTCGGGCAATCCCCCCTTGGCGATAGCCCGACCAGCTAGGTCGGGCTAGCCCGGGCGCGTTGGTAGTGGTAGTCGCAGTGTGGACCCTACCACGCGCGTCCATAAGGGCAGGAAGAACACCGGGGGGTTTAGTGAGTAGGCCTGGCACTCTGCCGGGAGAGCCCCACACACGCTCGTCGTCTAGCCAACGGCGAGTACGGTGCGTCACGCATTCCCCTCGTACCAGCCCTGCGAGCATAGACTTGTCGATCGACATATCGACAAAAGCATCTGTCCTTTTCACTCGAGAGTTCCATCTTCGATCGACAACGGGGTCAGAGCGAAAAGTTGTACTTCGCGCCAAGGCTCTGAACGCGCTCCAGCCAGACTTGACAACTTGACATAACCATAAGCTGCGTATAAATTACGCGCGGCAAAGGCTCGCGCGGCGGCCGCGCGCTTTGTGGACGGAGTTGGCACGCGCGTCATCTCGAACATTACCCCGCTCGAACGTGCCGCGCGACGAACCGCTCCTTGTCGGTTTTTGAGACCGCAATGACCGCTTCAAAGGAGCTTCAGTCGTCCGCTCGCGCGCAGTTGGGGACATGGTATCAAATCAAAAGTATCGATACTTTACTCATGAGTAGTATCGGATAAAAAGTATCATACTCATAAATCTCATAAAGTATCGATACTTTTCCGTACATAAATTAAAGACAGGAAGTGTTGTGTGTGTAGTGTATATACAGACACGTAACAATCCATCACTGTACGTTTCTGCACAGCACAACTGGTCCTATAAATGAACAGTTGCATGTTTGAGGTTTGTTTTGTTATCAGTTTACTTTCTTTATGCATCAAAAGATGGCTACTCGTTAAATTTTGGCAGCTGTTTTTAAAACTACCTGTTACTTCTAGTTACTTACCAAAACCAAAGAGAATATTTCATTTATATTCATAATACTTTTTGGAAAACTGCTCTATATATTTACAGTTGAAGACACAATAAAACACTTTTAGTAGTTTTTTAAAATTTTGAAGTATTGCCGGAAGATTTAACAATTTTAAAGCAAATTCTGCATTTAACTTCGTTTTGGTTCTCAGTCTTATTGAAAAACTTCCACACGTCGCTTTTATTAACATTAGGCGGCGGCATTTTAGACAATTATTAAATAACTGAACGAACGGAAAAAAGTTACGAATTTTACACGTAAGAGAATACCTATAACTCAGAAGAATAATGTTGAAATTTTATACCTACGGCCGTTCGGCATCGCTTGGTGCGTGGCCCGTGATTGGGCTGCTCGCTTACCGACCGTGCGCTCCGTTTGACTCATGCGTATGCCCTGCGGCGAACTGCATTCGTAAAGGCGCCTCTTCGCAATGGCCCATGATGGCCCATCAAATGATCGTCCATCAATGAGGCCATGATCGAGGCGCCTCTTCACAATGGGCCATGATGGCCCATCAAATGATCGTCCATCAATGCCGCCATGATCGAGCAATTCTTCACACAATCGTGAACATTCATTTACTAACTGTTTACTGTTATGATAAGACGTCTATCAAAAATATTTTACAAAAACTAAAAATCGACTTCAAAAACACTGAAAAGTTAAAAATAATATAAGAATAGGTACAAACAACATCACACTTCTATATTGAAGTCGGTGCCAAACGATGATCTCCTAGAAAGGCTTAAAATGTGTCACCGACTTCAGTATAGAAGTGTGATGTTGTTTATATGTACCTATTCTTATATTATTTTTAACTTTTCAGTGTTTTTGAAGTCGGTTTTTATTTTTTGTAAAATATTTTTTATTTTTTAGTGAATGCTATCTTTTTAGTGAAAGAAACCCTAATTTAAAAAATCGGGGAAAACGCTACTTTTAAGTAAATTAGCGTTTTCCTCGATTTTCTTGGGATTCCATCATCAGATCCTGATTTTGGTGACCTTGGAACCACCCCAGGAGTATACTCTATCAAATACAAAAAAAAATGAAAATCGGTTCACAATTGGCGGAGTAATCGCGTAACATACACACAAAAAAAACAAGCATCGAATTGAGAATCTCCTCCTTTTTTGAAGTCGGTTAAAAATGGACATCGAAGAGATTATCGCGGCAGCGGCAATATTTTTACTTAGCTATTATAATCATCTACTTAATGTGCGTGAAAATATACGTCAATGGCGTGAGAAAAGAAACATCATACAGTAAACTTTATTTACCGAGAAGTCTACACTGTAGGTACTCGAGACAAATACGTACTGAATAGTCGGCGATTGTGTGGACGCGTAGGTATGCCATCATGGGCCATAATTCCTTTGAAAGCGCCTCTTCACAATGGCCCATGATGGCCAAGTATACACAATCACGATTGTGTAGAGGGCATGATTGTCTATGATGGGCCATCATCGCCGGTAATCGTGAGCAATCGGCGAATTGTCGGTACATCAAAGGAATTTTGGCCCATGATGGCATACGCGTCCACACAATCGCCGATTACTCAGTACGTATTTGTCTCGAGTACAGTGTAGACTTCTCGGTAAATAAATTTTACTCATATGATGTTTCTTTTTTCACGCAAATTAAGTAGATGATTATAAGAGCTAAGTAAAAATATTGCCGCTGCCGCGATAATCTCTTCGATGTCCATTTTTAACCGACTTCAAAAAAGGAGGAGATTCTCAATTCGATGCTTATGTTTTTTTTTGTGTGTATGTTACGCGAGGACCGATTTTCAAAATTATTTTTGTATTCGATAGAGTATACTCCAAGGGTAGTCCCATGGTCACCAAAGTTAGGATCTGATGATGGGATCCCATGAAAATCGAGGAAAACCCTTAAATTTTAAGGTTTGTCCAACGTGTTTTGTGTGTATGTTACGCGATTACTCCGCCAATTGTGGACCGATTTACATTTTTTTTGTATTTGATAGAGTATACTCCTGGGGTGGTTTCGAGGTCACCAAAATCAGGATCTGATGATGGGATCCCAAGAAAATCGAGGAAAACGCTAATTTACTTAAAATTTGCGTTTTCCTCGATTTTTTAAATTAGGGTTTCTTTCACTCAAAAGATTGCATTAAAATAAAAACCGACTTCAAAAACACTGAAAGTTAAAAATAATATAAGAATAGGTACATACAAACAACATCACACTTCTATATTGAAGTCGGTGACAAATTTTAAGACTTTCTAGGAGATCATCGTTTGGCACCGACTTCAATATAGACGTGTGATGTTGTTTGTACCTATTCTTATATTATTTTTAACTTTTCAGTGTTTTTGAAGTCGGTTTTTAGTTTTTGTAAAATATTTTTGATAGACGTCTTATCGTAACAGTAAGCAGTTAGTAATGTTCACGATTGTGTGGAGAGTTGCCCGATCATGGCGGCATTGATGGACGATCATTTGATGGGCCATCATGGTCCATTGTGAAGAGGCGCCTTGATGATGTACCGACAATTCGCCGATTGCTCACGATTACCAGCGATGATGGCCGATCATAGACAATCATGCCCTCTACACAATCGTGATTGTGTATATTTGGCCATCATGGGCCATTGTGAAGAGGCGCCATAACAGCCCTTGTAGTAGCTATGCGATCCAGATCGAGGCGCGTAGGCATAGCGCGTGTTTCGACCGTTTTATGAAGTCATTCTACTGTATATACTATTACCGTGACCTAGGGGCAGGGACCGGAACCGCTTATCTTTACCAGGATTTTTTAAACGTTTTGGTGGGAACTTAATGCTATTTAGTATAATCGTATAAATGTCATAAGGACGTTTACTCGACGGCATTTGGGCCCATTTAATTCAACTTAAGGCGCTAAGAGTTTCGTGTATCAGTCATATAAATACCTACATAGTCGCATAGTCGTCATATACATGTCGACGATTTTACTACATATCATGTAATGAAAGCTGTCGCATCACATATTGACTTCGTGTCGAGTAATTGAACACAATTTAACTTTTATATAATATAATCGTTGTGTTGTTGTCATTTAAAGATGATCATTACTTATATTGAGCAAATTATATGATAGCAGATAATCACGTTCATTTAATTTGGCAGTATTTTTGACAGCTGAGTTAATATTGATTTTTTATTTGTTATTTGAGGTGATACTATCATTTTATCAGTTGTGAACCATTGTCCAATCAAGTTTACTGATAAATGTAAGGTAAGTTTCTAACATTTTTTTTTGTGCGCCTTTAAAATTTTAACTTTTTCACATATGTTTGGTAATAATTTATTAAGTGACTGCGTTATATGACAACTATATAACTTCGCGATCTATAAACTGCGTGCTCATTGTAAATGTGTACGCTATGAAAGTTTATTTAGGGATCAATAATAAAACAGTGAACACCTTTTAGCACTTTTCATAACTTTTATATATAATGTTAGAAAATATACTATTATGTACCTATAACTTGTTAAAAATTAGTAGCGTAATTTCCACGCTGACTGTACTTACACGAAGCCAATATATCGCTCTCAATCTCTTTTAAGGCCGGCCGACGATGACGCGAAGTCTCGATTGCAGGAAAATGAGGTATTATCTTTGCTTCTCGCTCGCGCACTTTCGCTTAGTCAGTCAGTTGTAGTAGGTCGGTAATAGCAAGTGGGCGCGTGGCTCTTAGATTATAAGAAACCCAGAGTGTCAAGTAGCAACTTGCTAATGTTTTATTTTTAATAAGATTATTTAAGAACCTATTGTTACTTAGTAAGTGTTTGTTGTTCAAAATTCCTAACTTGTTCACTTATTTTTTAGCAAAATGCCTTTCAAAATAGCGGAGACCACAGAAAATGAAAAATCTTTATTAACAACTGTGCCAGCACAATGGGAACAACATGGAATATTACATTGGCCACGAAAGAATGCGGCTATTTTGATAAGAGCTGAAGATTCTATACCAGAAATAAATTGGAAATCGATGCCATGTATTCTAAAGCGAAATAATATTCCTAATTATGAAAGTTCCGAACAACAAATCGCTCTTATGTCGGATATGTCCGATACGGATACGGATACGAATCAGGAGATCATTGCAAAAACCCAACATCCTATAAAATCGACTACACAAATAAACAGGAGCCAAATTTTGTGTGCTTGTTCAGACAAGCAAAATGAAGATCTTTTACTATGGGACCAATCTCGAAATCGCGAAAGAAAATCAGCTGATGTATACAAATATTCTAACCCCTCGGTGGGGACGTATATGAGCTGTGATGATGATGATGATACAAATGTTCAACATCCACTAAGCCTAAATGTATGGAACAGCTGATTTTTTTTCTCGCGATTTCGAGTTTGGTCCCATAGTAAAAGTTGTTCATTTTGCTTGTTTTGCATCACTTGACCAATATGCAGTTTTGTCGAGTGTGTCGTACATCGCCTAAACAAGCACACAAAATTTGGCTCCTGCTGGAAAAATAACCCGGTATAAGTACATAGAAGTTGCCTGTTGTGTAGTTATTTTGTATGTTCTATCATGTTCTATTGTAAGATTGTAAGCGACTTTTTTTAATTGATTGATCAAGTTATTACAATTATTACAATAAGCGTCACATTTTGACTAACTTGAAGTGTCAATTACATTCCTGGAAATAATTAAAAAATTAATTAATTTTTAGTGGCTTTTTTATTACCTATTTCTTATATGTATGAAAAAGCGGAGCAAAATATATATTTGAGTCGTATGAAATACTAACTAACTTACATTTTATATCAGTAATATAATATATGGCTTCTGTTTGCAAAATTTCGTTATCATATATCATAAATATATTAAGATATGAAGATTTCATAAGCGTTTTAAAAACATGAATTGATTGGTTGAATGTTCGTTTAAATGTGATTTTGCTTACTCTCAACTTGAGGTGTATTACTTTGTATTAAACTATGTGCTTGAATAGAATGATAGTTGTTTTTAACTTTTCTTATGAATGCACCACTCCTTTTAATACTTTTCCACTTTTTTCGATCCATGTCAAATCCAAACAGTAAATAAATATGATAGTTAAATTTGATTTCAAAATGGTGGAAGTTGTATACAAGGTTATTATATACCTTTAATATATGTATTAATTAAATTGCGGTCGTATTATCACGTTTGTGATACTTTAGGACGTATACAGGTTGCACACGTAATACTTATTCAACTTATATATAACGATTACGAATACTACGTGTAAACAATTATTATCCGTTTAGCAGATGTTTAAAAGGTAATTATAAGTATGACACAATTGACAGTATTATGACGTTTATACTATGAAAACGTTTACACGACGAAAAGTTATATAAATATGTTTTATAAACGTAGTCGTAGACGCTATTATATGACGATTGTACAAAATTTTTGGAAGAACGTTTATATGACATTATTATACGACAAATAATGTATATGACTATTTGGACACATAATGCACCAGTACATACCGAAAAGTAAAAAAAAATACCGTTAAATAACTTTAATAAGACTCAAGGTCATATAAATGTTTGATTACATAACGAAAATGTTTGTTGGGTAGGCACGTCACCATTGTCGCAGCCGGTGTCGCGGGCGCTAGCATGCTAGCTGCCGGTCGCGCATTAGGCGCGGACGTCGTTGGCAGTAAGGTACTCCCCCCCCCCAGATTACGATGGGAGTTAACCGTTACGGTGCGGGACTCCCCGGCCTGGCCGGGACCCACCTGGGGATATAAATTTTCTCGCTGCTTCATTGTTGACGGGTTTTGTGGGCTTTTGGAGTAAGAGGTTGCCCCTCCTCTTGGACCGAAAGGAATGAAGGGAGTAAAAAGTGGAAGGAGGGAGTTTAATTCGGAAAGAGGATCATGGAAATAAAGGTATGTGTCACCCTTGGTCTGGGATCTGACTTCAGAGAGCTTCTCTTGTCCGGGGTCCGCTAGGGACATTCCGGGTGCGGGGTCGACCGTCAGAAAAAGAACTAGTCGGCCCCGCAACCGGCAGGCTATCTGCAACCTGCCCACCCGCTCGGTTGCATGAGAAGAAGTGCTTGGCTACTCGGATCGCTTCGTCGTAGAAGCACGTATGCTACTACGTCTCGTCCACCCCAATACGCCCCGACTTCCAGCCTCCCGAACAAGCCGGATTCCGAAAAGACCACATCATACGCTGCGGCAGGTTATACAGAAGGCCGAGAAGCATAATTTGCCACTATGCTTGGCGTTTGTGAACTATGAGAAAGGCTTCGATTCTGTCGAGACCTAGGCCGTACTTAGTTCACTCCAGAGGTGCCAAATAGACTATCGGTACATCCAAGTGTTGCAGTCATTGTACGAAAACGCCACCATGTCAGTCAGCTTTCAGGACCAAAACTCGAAACCAATACAACTTCAGCGCGGTGTGAGACAGGGTGACATTATATCGCCGAAACTGTTTACAGCTGCTTTAGAGGATGTACGTATTTAAGCTTTTGGATTAAAGAGGACTCGGCAAATAAACAGCGAGTACAGACTCACTTTCGTTTTGCTAATGATAGATAGATAGATAGATAAACAGTTTATTGTTGCTTCAAACACACACAAACATCCCAAATACAAATAAAAATTTCACAAACAGGTACACATATCATTGTTTCTATAATGAGGTGCGTGTGTGTGTTGCAGCGGAACAAAAGGCCATAGCTCAGTGAATTTTTGCCCATATAATATGGGCAAAACACTGATATTCTGCTACAACCCACGGAGGATATGATTGAAATTCCTGCAATCAATTTGGTTGGCATATAAATCAACAACATAAAACAGCACATACATAATTACCAAAAAATATAGATACAAAAATGGAAATGGACAAACAGTTTGTTTTTGCTAGTATCACTGCACTGCAACCCCCGCCGACCCACACAGCCTATTTTTTGAAATCCGTTACCAGCCCCCCTAGCACGTCCACCAAAACACGATATGATAAAGCGGTTTATCGCGGTGAACTGTCAAAATACAATAGGATTTCGTCGTATTTTGACAGTTCACCGCGATATATCGCTTTATCATGTCGTGTTTTGGTGGACGTGCTACGGGGGCTGGTAACCTTTAGGGATACCTATCATTTGCTTAACTAGAAGGAACAACTTTAGTTTATTTTTGAAACTACGTTTTGAGGTTATTTGTCTCAATGGTGGAGGTATGTTATTCCAACATTTGGTTGCCAGGTAACGAAAACAACCTGTGAAAGCCTCAGTCTTATGAGGATGGCTTTCAAGAGGCCACCTAATGCTTCTAACGTTGTACCTGCATTGAAAATTTGAGTAACGTAGCTTAGAGTGCAGGTACGCAGGTTTTTTATGTTTCATTACGTCAAACAAAAGTCCAGCAAGATGAAGATGTCTCCTATATGACATATTTAACAAATTGGCCCTATTCAGGATTGGTGTTATGTGACTCCTAGGTGGTATGTCATAACAAAATCTGCAACAGGCATTTTGAACACGCTGTATAAGGCGACGAGTTCTTGACTGCAGTCTGGGTCCGTAGACCAAATCTCCATAATTAAGCTGAGACAATACCAACGCTTCAGGTTCCGCAGTTCCGCAGGGTTCTATTCTGAGTCCATTCATCATCACAGCCCATACACGTCCCCACCGAACTCCTCGCTGAAGCAGCCGAGACGATGAGTAAGAGAAAGAACTATCATTTTTTGGAAACTTAACGGCCTGACTACGTTCATCGAGGTAACTCTTAAACAATTTTAGTGCCGCCGGGTTAAGTCCGTAATATTGCAGTTTAGCCAATAAAAGAGGAATGTTGATGCGGTCGAACGCACGGGAAGAATCAAGCAACACGAGACAAGTGCCATTACCAGCATCCTGCTGTCCAATAATATCATCTACAATACAACGTCCAGCAAAGCGGTTACTGTGCCTAAACCCCTACGAAATCCAGACTGAACAGATGGTAAGATATTGTTTTTTTCTATGTATTCGCTCAGTTGATTATAGATTACCTTTTCTAAGACTTTTGACATAAATGGTAAAATACTGATAGGTCTGAGGTCTTTGAGCTCAGTAGGATTTTTTATTTTAGGAACCGGGGTTACTAGAGCAGATTTCCAGGCGTTTGGCACCCGCCCAGTAACTATTGACTTATTTATGATAGCAGAATGATATCGTAGTTATGACTCAGACCGTGAAACATCTTGGCACAATGCTCGAAGACCTCTGTAGTTTCCCCACAAGTGGGTCTTGAAATAAACATGGACAAGACTAAAATTATGACAAATTCCCATGTAACCCCAATCCTGTGAATGTTGAAGGCTCTAACACTGGAAGTTGTTGACGAATATGTTTACTTGGGGCCAATCGTCGGGGCTCGCTAAGTCCAACTTCCAGAAAGAGATAAATCGATGAATATAACTTGGATGGGCAGCATTCGGGAAGCTACGCAGCATATTCTCGGCCCATCTACCGCACTGTTTCAAAACCAAAGTCTTCAATCCGTGAGTGTTGCCAGTGATGACGTACGGAACCGAGACGTGGCCGCTTACAATGGGTTTCATAAGAAGGCTCAAAGTCACTCAAAGGGCAATGAAGAGGGCTATGCTCAGGGTTTCTCTACGTGATCACATCAGAAATAATGAGATCCGTAGAAGGACTAGAGTTACCGATATAGCCCAAAGAATTGCAAATCTTAAGTGGCAGTGGTCAGGACACATCGCTTGCAGGGGTGACGGCCGTTGGGGCAGAAAAGTCCTCGAGTGGCGGCCTATGTCCAACAGTGGACGTCTCTTGGCTGAAATGATGATGATGATGAAAGATCGACCCCATTAAGGTACGAGTTGTGGTAAAATGACAGTCCGCCTTCAGGACCAAAACGACTTCAACGAGGTGTGAAACAGGGTGACGTTATATCGCCGCAACTGTTCACAGCTGCGTTGGATGATATAATTAAGCTTTTGGACTGAGGAGGACTCGGCATCAACATAAACTCCGAGTACTTGACTCACCTTCGTTTTGCCGATGACATCGTAGTCATAGCTGAGACCGCGGAAGATCTAGGCACAATGCTCGAAGTCCTCTGTAGAGTTTCCGAACAAGTGGGTCTTAAAATGAACATGGACAAGACCAAAATCATAGTGAATTCCCATGTAGTACCCACTCCTATGAAGGTTCGAGGCTCTACACTGGAAGTTGTTGACGAATATGTTTACCTGGGGCAAATAGTCCAGCACGGTAAGTCCAACTTCCAGAAAGAGGTAAATCGACGAATCCAACTCCGCTGAGCAGCGTTCGGGAAGCTACCCAGCATATTCTTGGCCAATCTACCGCAGTGTCTTAAGACGAAAGAAGGACGAAAGTCTTCAATTCGTGCGTGTTGCCAGTGATGTCATACGGAACTGAGACGTGCCCGTTTACAATGTGTCTCATCAAAATGCTCAATGTCTCTGAAAGGGCAATGGAGAGGGCTCGGGGTTTCTCTACGCGACAGCATCAGTAATGATGAGATCCGTAGAAGAACCAGTGTCACCGATATATCCCAAAGAATTGCAAATCTTAAGTGGCAGTGGGCAGGACACATAGCTCGCAGGACTGAAGACCGTTGGGGCGGAAAGGTCCTCGAGTGGCGGCCGCGTACCGGGAGACGCAGCGTTGGTAGGCCCCCCACAAAGTGGACCGACGATCTGGTGAAGGTCACGGGAAGCCGCAGGATGCGAGAGGCGAAGGACCGATCGGTTTGGAGATCCCTGCCCCCCTAGACAAGACGCATTTCGATAATCGCTAACGCAATCGCTAGAAGGAAAATGTATGCGATTTGACATGAGTTCTCGCTTAGCTTTCGAGCGCAACTGTCAAATCTCATACATTTTCCTTCTAGCGATTGCGTTAGCGATTATCGAAATGCGTCTTGTCTAGGGGGCCTGGGGAGGCCTATGTCCAACGGTGGGCGAGTCTTGGCTGAAATGATGATGTGTGTAACGTCCATCTATATATTCTTTAAAAAACTGACGCATTGGCTTGACATTACCTTAAAAAAACGTTTGTTTAATATTCTATATAACTTCCATGGCATTACCTAATTTCCTTGGCTAGTTTTGAACAAGGGACTACAAGGAAATTAGGACCAAGGAAATTAGATTTAAGCCTAAAAAACACCAGAGACAGGTAAGTATTAACCATATATATATGCGATTCAAATTGAGAGTTCAGCCCTATGGATACTCCTTTTGTATTAATAAATGATTAAATGAATCCATTCGACAACTACGCAAAAGTGGCCAAGGAAATTAACTTTTCAATAAACCAAAGCCCAAGGAGGCAACTATTTACGCGACTAGCGCGAAACCGATGAACAGCACACACATAGCTGTCTCGACTTCCCCTCGGGGCGGAATGGATGAATAAATCGGTGCAGACCTTAGAGCATTCATACGGGAGACGGCAAGGCTGGGCGAACCCCTCTGCCAATTTACGCTGACCATATGACCATACACGTTATATAAAACTAGTTGACGCGCGGCCGCTGCCATTAGGTGTCGTTTTCGTGTCGTACTAAGAGCTCCAAAAAAATGGTTAATTGTGCAGTTTCCTCTTGCAAAAGGTGATCCAGCTACTCAAATCTTCGAGATTATGGCGTTTCCTATCACATTTAAGTATAAAATATACATTACCGTGTTTCATTTGTTTACAATTTTGAATTATTTTTTATGCCGTTACGATAGAAAAATACAATGGTACGATGGTAGCTCAACACAATACACGGGCATTATATTATCTGTGACACGGGCATTATTGCTTAGTGCTGGGACAACTTGAGTGAATGATGCTGATTCATATTTTTATTTATCATTCATTCACTCCGAAGTTTGTTTAACCAGATATAAGATTAAAATAGAAATTCACGTGTAATATAACAGAATAAAAAATATCAAGAAAATATTATATTATTACCTATTATATTGCTCAACTTTGCTTTGTAGTTTAAAAAATATTTTTCTATACAATATACTTTTTTTTCTTTATTTTAATGGCCGTACACCTCATGGTTAAGTCGGCCATACAATATACATACTTACTCTAAACAATTTTTCGACTGCATCTCACTTGATTTTAAGCCTATTAAATAATCTATATTGGTATTTTACAAAGTGCAATGTAAGTTTACTCCAGATAGAAAAATGTCAATAAAGTCCTTTAAATTTTATGTTGTAGTTGAGGTCATAAGTACAAAAAAAATGAATTATTTTTTTGTACTTTTAGTTTTTTGTTTAAAAGGCTGAAAAGATGCAAAATGTTCATAAACTTTCAAGTATATTTTATTCAACTGTACTTCTATTGAATTTTACACGTTGACTGCCAGACAGCATACAAAATAGAAAAACTATTGTTTGCGGTCACCGTTAACCGCGTTTTAATTTCGTTTCCGCGTTGCATTGCGATTTCATGCCACCTGCTTTATGCAGCAAGTTGTTGGGGACATCAGTAAAGAGCACAAAGCAAGTGATTGTCGTCATCGTCGTCGTCAGAGAAAATTTTAATAATGCAACATCATTATTAAAATCACACAATAAAGCTTTTTCATCTTATTTTAGTGGCTTTGAAGTTTGTACGGGCAATGTAAACAAACACACTTTCAACGTCACGTTATGACAAATGAATAACATATAACATGTCTTACTATATGTAAATAAAAACTTTCATAGTAGTAAACATCTACTAAGCTAAAATGGTAGAATTAATGCCACATACGTGTAGCAAGGAATTTTATGTTTACTTTAACTCACATTTTTTTGGTGCAACTTAAAGGAAAATGCCCGATATCGTCCCAAGCGTTATAACACGTTGGGCCCTATCACAAATGAAAGGTTTTCTAAAATACTAATTTTGTTGGTATGGCAGTAAGTTGCTATCTCGTGCTTTTTACTTGCCCGAGATAGAAAATTTCTACCATACGAGCAAAGCTAAACGAAAAAGTGCCTACCTATTAAACATGTTTATAACTATGTAGGTAGATATATAATAAAATCAGAAATTAGTTCTTTGTAGTAACAATTCTCACGTAAAACATCTAAGACATTCCCGGTATCCCCCCACCCTCCCACTGCACCCCGCGCTAACTTGTTTCGACGGGTTCAGATAGAAGCGTGGCGCAAGTCAAGTCACACTAGTCATTGCTTTGATCGCACTCCGGAGTGTCGTTCTGTTATTTGTTTACTGACTTTTCATGGTACCTTTATTTTACTTTGACCATGACTAATTACTTGATGTATTTTAATGTAAATAAACCAGTTACATTTATCATAGTGTGTGATATTCTACTAGTCAAGCTCTTTCATTTACTACCCATATTAAGAGAGTTGTGAAAAAATATATAATCCACCATTTTGTGGCGGCGGCCATCTTGGATCGATAGTCATCAAACATAACATCCCCGAGAACTGATGAAAATTATGATTACGCATCGGAGCGCTTAGGTACTGTGTTTTGCCTTTCTTTAACTGAAAATATAAATTCGTCCCCCCCCCCCCCCTCCCCATCAAAACATTATACCTTTTATTTCAGTCGATCAGCTAAATAGCAAGTGAAATTGCTGTATTTGACACAAAAAACTAATTAAAGCATTTTAATAATAATTAGCAGGCCTCGCTTTGTACTAATTTAAGAAACCCTGTCTTCATTGTATTTTCATTAACTCTAGCCGAACAGGGTATAGTAATAAAAATACAATTTATTGTAACATTTCAATCATTCACTCACGACGACCCAAATAGTTACTCATTCTTTGTGTCACATCACTAGGGACATTAATTCTTTGTGGTGGGGATTGCGTAGATACACGTTAATTTGTCGATGTGTGTGTGTTTCTTCATTGTAGGGCTTAGATAAAGAATGAATAGATAGGACGTGACCGTATACCCGTAAGGGACAGACATAGATGACGTCATACCTGCCTAAAGTAGATGGGTATACCAGTGTTGCTTTAAGTTTTACCCTACTTTATGTTTATAGTGGCTTTTACCACTATAAACATAAAGTAGGGTTGATTGATCTACGTATTTTTTTGAGACATTTTAATGAGCGCCCCTCGCTCAATAATATGTCTCAAAAAATAAAAGTGGGAGGAATTTGCGATTTTTTTTATTGAATTCTTCATTCAACCTTCGCTAAAGTTATTTGCACTTTTAAATAAAACTACACTTTTCGGATTTACTCGAGTATATTTCGTTTTAAAACATTTTACTTAATTATTTATTTAAGCTATTATGTAAACATCTCTACAAATATAAGAAAAAATATTAGGAATCATCATCATCATCCACACGCGTCCACTGCTGGACACAGGCCTCTCCAAGTGCTCGCCACTGAGCACGATCCGCGACCACTCGCTTCCAGCTTTTGCCAGCTAGGTACCTTGCGAAGATCGTCGCTCGATTAAGAATACAGCGGGCTCTGCAGTTTATTTAAAATCCAATATTTACACATTTACTAAATATTTGTGAAGATTTAGAAAATGTATAATATTAAATTTTAAATAAACATTTTCTAAAATTAGATTTCAATCGCACCGTTATTGTCATCGAATAAAGGACTTCGGCTTACAGAGATAAAATTTACTACAATACAGGTAAAAATTCACTTGGGCTGGGTAAGTTCAAGTACTGAACTACTGATACCGCACTCAATATGGTGCTAAAAGCCCAGAGTTGGTACTTGGATTACTAGCTATGGCTCAAAATTGCAAATAAATCACAAACATTGTATAGAGGCTGTCTACTCCTCGCCACTCACCTGCTGGTTTTGAGTGTGGTAAACACGTAATTAATTGCTTACGTACAAACTCATATGCCTTTGAACTTAAAAAGTGTAAGCATAGCGCGAATTTCCTTAAAGGTTCAGAATACTTTCTTTTGTCAACTCCTAAAAATCTTTTCAGAAAATCTCTATTGGTTCCTCCTACAGTATCTAAAATGTCCAACTACTAATTTTGCATCATTAACTTACACTTCAAATCACTTTACACATTTTCAAGTGTGACTATTTTTTTTACCAATCGTCTAAGCGATTGACGCACTGGCCGTAGTTTTGATGACCTCGCTGATTGTTTGAAACCCAGCATTTGAAGC
Source organism: Schoenobius gigantellus (assembly GCA_963935595.1). Taxonomy (NCBI): domain Eukaryota; kingdom Metazoa; phylum Arthropoda; class Insecta; order Lepidoptera; family Crambidae; genus Schoenobius; species Schoenobius gigantellus. The sequence continues at coordinate 19,724,428 of OZ012553.1, read as the reverse complement.
CGCATTTTTCTCTTTCGGGGCGTATTCAAATTTGAACCGAAATCCAACATCGATGCGTCCTGAAACAATAGGTATACAGGTTAAAAATAAAAGCAGGTTCTAATTTTACAACATTAAAAATATTAATTAATAAATTTTTAAACTGTATCTGTACTAATGGTCAGACTTGTTATATTAATAGAAAATGACCAAAATCAAACCATTAATAATATGTTTGGCCATATCAAAATAGTAGAAAAGGATTTGGTACCTACCCTACCCATGTTAATCCAAAACTGTAAAATAAATTTCGAAATCCCCCATAAAAATAGTTGGGTTTGTGAAAAATAAATTTAGGTTTTGGCTTGATAGGGTATGTACCTTGTAGATATAATATGTATAAGTTACTGACCTGTAAAAAAAGTTTAGGAATAGCACCACTCCTAAGAAAAGTGCCTTTTTTGTTTTTCTGAATCCACTGTTGTTTAAAATGCTTAGAACACATTCGGGTATGCTTGGTTGGCTGCCAATTCAATCGACCAGTAGCTTTAACCCAACTGTTTTCGAGGTGTTATCTCCGAAGGAAATCTGTTAAATATAGACAAACAAGCAAATGGAAAGTCTCACTTCAAAAGAATTACCTTTGTTATCTAAAATGCTGAAAATTTTATACTTAAATATGTCAATATTAATGTAACACAGAAACTAATATGTGAGTTCCCTTTCACGTAACAAATTACCTACGAATCAAGGAAAAATAGTCGTAGCGTAACTGGTATCATTATAACCCGGCAAAATGTTATACGCGTTGGCTGTATACGTGGCCATATTGTATGGCGACATTCCTAGCTTGTTAGGTTAACAGTAACCTTACTACTTAGTTTGAAATTTCATGTTTAATCCCATAATATGATTGAGAACCATAGTAGAAGGATAAAATATTGCAATATAACTTGTATTTATAATTTAAAAAATAGTTTTTGCGCTTTTTATTGACACAATTTAGGTCTTACCTGTGAAGGTTATATTTTCCTGTTTTCTAGCACTATCACTATTACAACCTAAAACGGAGCAGTGCACCATGATTTAAATGTTCAAATAGTTCACAATTACACTAATTAAAGTGTTAAATAATTACACAGTAAGCTATAATTCACACAACAAATTTCTTCCACATATTTGTTTAGCACCAGACGCTGGTGATAAACAATCCCCACTACCAGTTTAGCCTATATACGGTAACAAGGACAAAAAATAATGATGCCATCTTCTTCTTTCCTTTGGCAATGTGTATAAGTTTATCTCTTTTCCTCATGTTTGACGGCTTTTATAGCCCATCTATTTCATTCTATATCTATGTTGTAGGGTAATATTTTCATAGTGTGTGTTCGTAAACATTTTCGTAGTGTGCGTAGCGTGTTTACCTCGCCTCCCGCGAAAAGTGGCAGAAAAATGTATACTGCGATTTGTTGCGTACCGCATCCATAGGTTTAAATGATATAAGGTGCAGACCGTTACGTTCAAACGCATTGCGTTTTGTTACTACAACGTTCGAAATATCGACCCAAGGAAATTATGATTTTGTAGAGGACCAAAACAAATCTTCGCTTCAGTCTTATCCTTCAACAAGAGGTATTGTATTTCATTAGATTTTAGTTGGTCACAAAATCAGCCACGATTAATCGGCGAAACGCCGAATTGGTTGCGTCGACTTTAGGCGTCATCACTGCTGTAACACAAGATCACTAAACCAGTAGTAATGGATATAGTGTCTTTCAAAAATGACAGTTCTAGTTACCTACCGTATTTAGCGAATAGGCCAGCCGAGGCTTATTCTAAAAAGATTAGTGTCAACAGAATTACCACCAAATATCGCTCTTAATTGTGAATCATTGCGCCGTTGACACAAGACTCTGCGCCGACTTCTGTTGAAACTGCAACAAATATTATATGTTTAGACTAGGTTTGTCTATGGGCGTATTATTTAATATTTGTGTTATGTTTATTTGTTTCCATAGAAACGTCCTTATTCCTGAAATAAACGTCTAATACTTTATACGCAACTTTGGTTTTATATTTATTAATTACCTCTGAACCCTGGTTTTCATCAGGTTATGGGCCCAGTGCACGCCATATAATAGTTTAAGGGTTTCAGTGGTATTTTTTGTTTGCGACGGTAAAGTCGTGGCGTATTTTTTGACGACGGTCAAGTCGTGGTAAAGGCGTAGGAATCAAAGGTATATAGGTCAGTGAAATGGAGGACCTATCTGTGGCAGGAGCTAGCGCTCCAAAGCTAGAAGGAGTTTCAAATTGGAGCATTTGGAAATTTCGCGTTAAAGTTCTTTTGCGAGCCGCAGATGTTTACGATGTTGTGGACGACGACACAGCCAATAAAACAGAGTCTAAATGGCAAGCAAAAGACGCAAAAGCCAAGGGAATTATAGTATCCCGAGTGTCTGAAAAGGTAATTAGCCAAATCGTAACTTGTGAGACGGCAATGGAGATGTGGAAAAAGCTCGAGACAATTTATGAGAGGAAGGGAGAGTTATCCCTGCATTTAGCACAGGAAAAATGTTTCGCGTTACGATGGCAAGGCGAAAGCATGGCGGAGTTTGTCGGACGAGTTGAACAGATTTTAGCTACGCTAAAAACCTTGGGAGCACCAGTAGCCGAGAGTATGGCCATTACGAAAGTTACAACATGTCTACCAGAGGCATACCAACATTTTATTTCAGCCTGGGAATCAGTACCGGTTCATGATCGTACGTTTGATCATCTTCAGTCACGGTTGTTAATTGAAGAGGAGAGGCTAGAGGCTAGGAATGGACCATCCACTAGTCAATCAGTAACAGCGCTCGTTGCCCATAATAGCCGTAAGTGTTTTGAGTGTGGTAAAACAGGGCACATCAAGAAAGATTGTAAGGTTAGTCTTAAGAAGGTTAGTACTCGTATGAAATGTAACTACTGTAAAAAGTCAGGACATTTGATACAATTCTGTTGGTTGTTAAAAAATAAAAAGAAAGGTAGTAACAATACTTGTAATGATTCAAACTCGAACGCACTATGTGTCTCAGTCTCGTCAGCGTCGCACACATCCCAGATAACCCATGATTGGATCATGGATAGTGGGGCCTCAGAACACATGTGCCATAACAAAAGTTTATTTACTGAGTTTAGGGTTTTGGAAATTCCTAGAAAAATAATAATAGGCAACGGGTCTGATATATATGCTGTGGGTGTAGGCAGTATAGAGCTGGATGCTTTTAACGGGGAAGAGTGGCTTTACAGTACTCTTCATAATGTTTTGTATGTGCCAGATATAGAATTTAATTTATTTTCTACCAGTGCTGCAACGGAAAAAGGTTATACAGTGAGTATGAATGACAGGGTATGCAGATTTATAGGCAATGGTAAAACAGTTGCTATTGCTTACAAATCGGACAAGTTATTTGTAATGAAATTTAAGTGTCTCAAAGAAAAGGCATTGGTGGGACAGGTCACTAAGAGTCTTTTGGAGTGGCATAATAAAATGGGCCACCAAGATATTGAGCAGGTGAAAAATATTTTGAAACGACATAATATATCCTTCAACCATTCTGAAAGTAAAGGTGAGTTTACATGTGTACCATGTTTACAAGGTAAACATCACAAAACTTTTTTCCCTTTGAGTGATTTTAAGTCGCAAAGTCCAGGTCAATTGTTACATTTAGATTTGTGCGGACCTATGGAGGTTACATCGTTAGGAGGAGCAAGATATTATTTGCTTATCAAGGACGATTTTTCGAAATATAAGACTGTTTATTTTCTTAAAAATAAAAGCGAAACTTTTGAAAGGGTTAGAGCGTTCATTATTTATGCTACTCAAAATCTAGGTCATAAAGTGGAGATCATTCGGAGTGATTGTGGTACCGAATTTTTAAATCAAAAAATGAAAGAGTTTATGGAAAATATGGGAATTGTGCATCAGACTAGTGTAAGCTATACACCGGAACAAAACGGCCGGTCTGAAAGAGAGTTACGCACAATAACAGAGTGTGCTAGGACAATGTTATTGTCTCATAATTTACCCAAACATTTATGGGCTGAGGCAACGAACACTTCCGTATTCGTTCTTAATAGGACCGGTAAAAGTCGTACTCCGGAGGTTACTCCGTACGAGATTTGGTTAAAAAAGGAATATTATGACATTTCTTTATTGCGGGAGTTTGGTTCACGACACGTGTGTCCGTCATGGTGCCGGATCAAAATCGTAAAAAATGGGATTCAAAGTCAGAACTTGGTTTTTTTGTCGGTTATGGTGAAACCACAAAAGGTTACCGTGTGTGGTTTCCCAGAAAAAAAGACGTGTTTCTTAAGAGAGAGGTAATTTTTATTAAAGGTAATGATTTTTCTTGTGTAAATAATGTATCAACGTCTCAAAATTGTGATGGTTTAGTGGTTCAGCATACAAACAAAAGCCAGAGAGAAAATGACAACTGCGATGATGAAAATTTACCTATAGGAGTGACACAAAGTATCGCTGGGAATCAACAAAACAATCAATATGAACATATTGTTGAGCAGACATCAACACCCCCGTCTATGGATCCTCTGCCGGACAGAGTGCGAAAGTCAGAAAGAGTGAGAAGGATACCTGAATGGTGGAACGACTATGAGATTAATTTAATTGCTAGTGAACGTTACCTAACTTCTGTAGAAGAGGCTATGCACAGGAGTGATAAGCACAAATGGCAAGAAGCTATAGACAGAGAGATGAATAGTTTGACGGAAAACGGTACTTGGGAGGAAGTCGATAATGTACCTGAAGGTTTGAATGTGGTTTCTTGTAAGTGGATATTTACCATCAAGAATGCAGATAGTGACAAGCTTTACAAGGCAAGACTTGTTGCTCGCGGTTTCCAGCAGGAAGACTCCGGTTTGGACGTATACTCGCCAGTAGCAAAATTAACTACCTTTCGTATTTTTATGGCTGTGGCAAATAAAATGAAGCATAATGTGTATCAAATGGACGTGGTAACAGCTTTTTTGAATGGTGATATCGATAGTACTGTGTATGTGAAGTTACCTAATGGTCGGCTGTGTAAATTAATTAAATCCTTATACGGTTTGAGATCTTCACCGAAGTGTTGGAACAGGAAGTTTGATGAGTTTATGCAAAGTATGAATTTTAATAAATCATTGAATGACCACTGTTTGTATTATTTACAGCAAGGGGAAGATGCCATATATGTTCTCTTATACGTGGACGATATTTTATTTTTTGGAACGAGGCAGGAGAGAGTGTCTTTATTTAAAACACAAATCAATAAGTTTTTTAAAACAAAAGATCTTGGTTTGGCATCGTGCTATTTAGGTATCGACATAAAACAAGAACAGGGAAAGATAGTTTTGAGTCAGACTAGGTACTTGTCTAAAGTTTTAGAAAAATATGAAATGTCGAATTGTAAACCCAGTAGCACACCAATCGATCAGAATTTTGATTTTAGTCTTTTACATAGGGAGAAGTCAGAATCCCAAGAAATTGAACGTAAGTGTAGGGAGCTTATAGGAAGTTTAATATATGCGGTTTGTGGCACGAGACCTGACTTGTGTGTTGCAGTTAGTTTTCTGAGTAGGTATCAGCACTGCTCGAGTGAAATGTTGTACAAGTGTTTGAAACGAGTATTGCGCTATGTTCAAGGAACATTGAATCTTGTTTTGGAATATGAGTATGATCAGTCAGGGATCCTAGGGTTTGTGGACGCTGACTGGGCAGGCGACACATTAGATCGTAAATCGACCACTGGTTTTGTGTTTACAATAGGAAATTGTTGTGTTAGCTGGAATACAAAAAAACAAAATTGTGTTTCGCTTTCATCGACTGAGTCCGAGTATATTGCTTTGAGTATGGCTATTTCTGAAGCATGCTGGTTAAAAGATATCCTTAGCGATTTCAAAATTGAATGTTGTATCAAAATATACGAGGACAATCAGTCTGTAATTAAATTAGCTGGTAATAGGGACAATAACAAGCGCTTAAAACATGTGGATATTAGGTATAGATTTGTGGTAGAAAAGGTATTAAATAATGTGGTATTTCTCGAGTATATATGTACCAGCGAAAATCTAGCAGATTTCTTAACAAAGCCTTTAGGCAAAACTTTGTTCGAAAAATTTAAAAAAATGTTATTTAACAGGTGATAATGTGTTTTGTTTTTTTTTTGCACTAAGTTTTGTTCAAGTACATGGTTTACTTATATTATTTTCTTGTTATATTATTATGTTCTTGTTAGTGCCTAGGTAGTTAAGTTGTGCTAAGTTTATTTAAGATATTTGTTGAGGGGGGGTGTTGAAACTGCAACAAATATTATATGTTTAGACTAGGTTTGTCTATGGGCGTATTATTTAATATTTGTGTTATGTTTATTTGTTTCCATAGAAACGTCCTTATTCCTGAAATAAACGTCTAATACTTTATACGCAACTTTGGTTTTATATTTATTAATTACCTCTGAACCCTGGTTTTCATCAACTTCCTTTTATAAAGCAGCGATGGATGACCTGCGACGAACGAACGCTATCGGGTGAAATTCACCACCCCGAGTAGCAATTATTTGTCCTCAAACGTACCCTAAGGCGCAAGCCAGACAGAGGCGGCGCGGCGCGCATCAGTCGCACCCGGTGGCGCACCCGCAGCGCGCCTTCAGCGCGCTGCAGGCGCGCCCGTGGGCGCGAACAGCGCTTGTATGCTACGGTGCGCCAGCGAGTGAGTACGTTGGTGCCATTAAAGAGTTTGATTTTGATCGAACAACATGTTATAATCATATAGTGGTGGGTGTTCTTTAATTATTTCGCAAAATTTAATGTTAAAATCAACATCGTCACGTAATTGACGCATTTTTTTTTGCAAGAAACGTCTGGTCCCCCGCATCACTCACTATAGACTGAGGTACGTACGTACGCGGCTGCGCGCCAGCAGTGCGACGGCCGGCGCGCCCGTCGTTGCAACCGTAGCGCGCCATCTGGAAGCTTGTCGAATGATCTTTCATACTAATTGTATGAAAACGGACGGGCACAAAACAGATAGAAGCGGTGCGCCGATGGCGCGCCACAGGTGCGCCGCGCCCGCGCCTTTTCTATCTGGCCCACGCCTAAAATAGCCCAACTTTACTTGACTTGAGATTATAGTTGTATGGACTTAGATACGTTTGCCTTCGCAATTACGAGAACCATTAAAATTTGAAATGACATTTGTTAACTGTCATATTTGCAATTACTATCCCTGCGTTCCGTAAAACGATAAAAGTGATAATATCGCGAATCCGACCAAAGTCACAATATGATTCAATAGCCCTTATACTTTGTGACGATTTAATTTGGTCGGATTCGCGATATTATCGCTTTTGTCGCATTTCGGAACGCACCATATATTTAAGATAAGGCTGTATGGACTTAGCTTCCTTTATCTTCCCTAAAAGGGGAAAGTAAATAAAAAAAATGGTTAACTGTCAGTGTCAAAGTAATAATAATAATAATAGACAAGATCGAGGAAAGCGCGGGAACTTCACATAGTAAAGGCGGGCTCTTTAAAATATTTTATTTGTAATTTTTTGTAATTTTTTAAAACACAAACAAAAGAGGTATATAACATATAGGCATTAAATAATATTATAAGCAGATATGGGGAAGCGGAGTTCGAGAAAAAGAAAAAAAAAGGAGGATGAACCGGAGTCTGGTGATGCAGATAGGGAGACAGATGAGGTAAGGTTGGTAGAAACGGATATGTCCTCTTCGGACAGTGATGAAGAAATAAGCAATGCAGATAGGTACAAGCCTTATTATGTTACTGACTATATACGCAGATATCCGGAAGAAATTAGCGGCACTGAATTTGTGGTTTTTGTTGAGTCATCAGACATCCAGAAACCAATTGGAACAAGAGATCTTCTTTCTTTGTCAACTTGTTTAAAGCGCTTTAACAAAGGCGTCAAATTTTTAAGAAATATCAATAAGTTTAAGATAGGTATTTATTTTGAAAAACCAGACTTGGCGAATGCCTTTTTAAATAATAATACCTTCTTGAAAGAATACAAATTCAAAGCCAGTATTCCTGCTGCTACAACTGAGGTGTCCGGAGTTATAAGAAATGTACCTACCATTATATCAAACAAGAGAATATTTACTATGATAACAAGTACAAAAAAAATAATAACAATAAAAAGAATAATGAAAAAAATAAATGTGACTGAGGGTTTTATATTACAACCTACAACTACAGTAATAGTGACATTTGCCACTTCCATTTTGCCAAATCATATAGATATTGGTGGTTGGAGACATGATGTGTCTCAATATATACCACCAGTTAAGCAATGTTACAAATGTTTGAGATACGGACATTTGGCAAAATATTGTAAAAATTCTGAAAAATGTAGTATATGTAAAGAAAATCATAACTATAAGACTTGTTCAGTTTCTATCGAAAAAGCTACTTGCATTCATTGTGATGGCAATCATACTAGTGTGTCTCCAATATGCCCAGTTAAAAAACAGAAAATCATTGAAAATAGAAATAAATATAAGCCTGCTTCTTATGCAGATATTACAAATCCTTTAAATTTTCCCAAATTAGAAAGTAAGACAAAAAATAATGTAGATTTGTTTACACTGCTCAATACTGACAGCAAGTGTCTCTCATTATTAGTTGAAACCATAACTAAATGTGTTTCTTTGCATAATACTCAAAATACTTCTATAAATTCTAAAAGTGTTTTAGAGGTCTTAAAAAATACTTTTGGTAAGCAATCAAATCCCCACAATTCACCCCCAATCAATTGAATATCGTACAGTGGAATGCTCAAAGCTTATTAAGCAATCAACTTATTTTTACGAAATTTCTTTATGACCATTTTATTCATATCGCAATTATATGTGAAACATGGCTAAAGCCTCAGAAGCAGTTTAAAATCAAAGGTTATCATATTGAACGTAATGACTGTGGCAACAAGCATAATGGTGTTGCTATTTTAATCCATACATCACTAAAATATCAAAAAGTAACATCTTATTTTGACAACTCTCTTCAAACAATTGTAATACATTTAGAACGTTAGGATGTCCGTTATCGGATTCCAGAGGTAAGGATATTCTTGAGTGTTTAGATGAATGCAATTTAGTCCTGTTGAATGATGGTCAGGTCACAACTGTCGGTTCTCATTCTTGGAGACCCAATGGTTTGGACTTGACTATGGTATCTCCTTCATTAGCTCTTCGCTGCGAATGGTCAGTACACGACGATCCATTGGGCAGTTATCATTTGCCAACATTTACTAAGATTACATTCAATAGTAGTTCACAATGTTTTAACTCTCAAAACAATTTTCAGGATGAAAATGATTTTAACAATCGCATTAATCATAGATTAGTTGATTGGAAGTTGTATTCTTCAATTGTTAATAAGGATTTAGATAATTTTCAATGTAACCCTATTAGTAATCCAATAGATTCCTATAACTCTTTTTGTCAAATCATTTTGACAGCTGCACAAAAGTCAATTCCCTCTCGTACCTCTCGGTCCGAATCACGTAACATTGCTACTCAAAACTTAAAATCAAAATATCGAACAGTTCCTTGGTGGAATAGTAATTGCGCTAAAGCTGTCCAGGAAAGCAAGCAAGCCTATCTTGATTTTAAGAATAATCCTTCTCAAGAAAAATATATTAATTTCAAAAGATTACAAGCTGCTAAAAAACTTACCGTTAAGAGAGAAAGACTAAGTAGTTGGATAGAATTCTGTACAAAATTAAATCGATTGACACCAGTTTCAGTAGTATGGGGTAACATGAGAAAACTTACACATAAAACATATAAAAAGCAAAATAGTGATTTTTCGTGGGTCAGTGATTTTTTACGTAAATACACGCCTGACTTTGTGCAAAATAACAGGCCAATAGTTTACCAGATAATCAGTCATTCCTCACTGATCCATTTTCTTTTGACTAATTAACTGCAGCTCTGAAATCTAGAAAAAACACTGCTTGTGGATTAGATAGTTTATCGTACAAGATGTTTCAGCTACTTAACACTGACAATCTTTATAAGCTTTTACAAATTTATAATATTTTATGGCAAGATTGCACAATTCCTCCTAATTGGAAAATGGACTGCTTGGTTCCTATTTTAAAACCTGGAAAAATTGCATCTCATCCCGATTCTTATCGTCCTATCGCTTTAACGTCTTGTGCTGGTAAATTATTTGAACAGCTAATCAAACAAAGATTGGAATTCTTCATAGAAAAGAACTCAATTTTACCTTTAAACCAGTTTGGGTTTAGGCGAGGACTTTCGGCTCAAGAAAGCTTAGCACATTTTTTTTGGACGTCACTACAGCTCAAAAGAATATGGAGTATACAATAGCAGTGTTTTTTGATATAGAAGGTGCATTTAATAACGTTAATCATGGTATTTTGTTTGAATCTCTATTATCTTTCTTACCTGTAAAAATTGCTTATTGGATATATGCTTTTCTCACGGATAGAAAAGTGTATGTCAAAATAGATAATAAATTTTTAGGCCCTAGATTTTCGAGCAAAGGTGTATGTCAAGGAGGCATCTTGAGTCCTATTCTGTATATTTTGTATATAAGAAAACTAAATTCCATTCTTAATAATAATTTAGTCAACAATCTTCAGTTTGCTGATGACCTTGTCATTTATTGTAAAGGTACTAATGTATTAGATATTCAATTAACATTAAATAATAATCTAGTGAAGCTGGCAGATTACTTCTCAGAACTTGATTTAAATGTTAGCCTTTTAAAAAGTAAAGTTGTAATATTTTGCCCAAAATACAGTTCTCTACCTCTAATTAATATTACATACAGCAATCATACTTTGCCTATTGATAATTCAGTTAAATTCTTGGGTGTTATTTTTCACGAAAATCTTACGTGGGATTTATATGTTGATTGCTTGGTGAGCAGAGCTTTAAAAGCCACTAATGTAATTAGGTCCGTTACTGGATTGAAATGGGGTGCTGATCCTAAAATTGTGTTAATGCTTTATAAAGCTTTGGTCAGAAGTCATTTTGAGTATGCTTTCTTTTGTTACGCTTCCGATCCAAAATACATAGATATTATTGATAAAATACAGAATAAGAACTTACGATTAATACTAGGTGCTATGAACACTTCCCCAATAAATTCTATGCAGGTCGAATGTCATTTACCACCAATGGTTATTCGCTTTGAATTTTTAAAACTTAAATTTCTTTTTAAACTCTTATCACGTTCGAATAATGATCTTTTAAATAAATTAAATGTATGTTCCACTAACACTTTTCTTTCAAAGAATTTCTCACATTTTATAAGTTTAAAAGAACAATGTAATATATTTTGTAGTACTACTTTACATTGTTATAGTGGCTCATATGCTAGTAAATTCTGTGACATTCATATTGTCCTACATAAAGATTTTAAAGATAAATATGATGTTTACGAAAGTCTACAGGCTTATAATGATTATCGATCAGTTTATACAGATGGTTCAAAGACGAATGTAAGTGTTGCAGTAGCTATGTATGATACAGGTAGTAAAACTGGACATAGTTTTAAAATGTGCCAAAATGCCAGCATATTTTCTGCTGAGGCGAATGCTATAATTGTAGCTCTTAACTACATTCAACAGTTCAGCCAATACAAAAAATGGATTATTATTACTGACAGCATGAGTGTGTTGATGGCTTTGAGAAATCCTTCCTTTTCATCAGTCACAAATCATTTAATTTATAATATCCGAGATCAGATACATCATTTAAAAATAAATTATCAAATAGACATTATATTATTTTGGACTCCAGCTCATATCGGTGTATATGGAAACGAGGAAGTAGATAAACTGGCCAAAACTATGAACACTCTAGACGTACCTATAAAAAACATATCAATTTCATATACTGATTGTACAGCTCTAATCAAGAAAGAAATATTGAAGCTATGGGAAGAACACTGGAATAGTACTTTGCTCATAAAAGGGAAGTGGTATCGAGAAATAAATAATAAAATAAAACAACCCTGGTTCAATAGACACAATTACATAAACAGAAGATTTTTTACTATTATTTGCCGTTTGCGAATTGGGCACGGTCGATTCAATGACCATTTGTACCGGCTAGGCATGACTTCTTCCCCATCGTGCAACTGGTGCAACACCACCTTACCTCAATCTCTGCATCACCTTTTTTACGAATGTCCAATTTTTGCCCTGCAAAGAAACATTTTATTAGAAGAAATTTCAAAAATAATGAAACACCAGCAAGATCTACCGCGCTCTTTACAAAAACTTCTTTCCATTGAAAAATGCTTTGAAGCAATTTATGAATATGTAACCTCTACGTTTGGCGATTTGTGAATTCAAAAGAAGAATGAATAACAATAGTTTATTGCATACAGACTAGGCTGTATGGTTGACGCCTTTGCCTTTCCCAAATGGGATAAACAAAATTAAAAAAAAAATCAATCCTCTTTTTGTCTTTTTGTAAATCCTGCAGTTCATTTTTAAAAATTCTAATCTAATCTCTACCTTGATGAGACTAGTTCTTTAACTGCATTCAAGCTTTATTTATAATGGCATATACTGAGCAAGTTCTTCTGAGCGGCACTGCCTTATCCTTCTTACTTTATGAGTGTATACATTCCGTAAACACTCAGGTACCCATGAAATAACATTTTGTCACAGTGAAATTATAGTGTTATGATTTTTTTACTACAGACGTCTCTTATCTTTTTAGGAGGGATTTTTAATTGGCGACGTGACATCCCAAATTACTAATCACATATCGGACTCTAACAGCGATAATGCACGCCTCGACACACAAATTGCAGTACGAAGTGTACTGCCTTTGCCATCAGTTTCATTATTTTATTTCCCTACAGGCAGAATCAAAGAGGATGTCTTGTCTGGAATATTATCAAATACTGCAAGTGAGGTTGTGGGATGGTATAAATATAGAAAAAACAGTAATATCAAACCCACTTTTAGAGACAAACTTATTTCAAAAGGCTTGCAAAAGTATTTTGAAAAGTATCATGGAAAGAAAAATTTTGTTACTTGTAACTTATCTAACAAAACATCATCAGCTGGCTCGACTCATACCTTTACCTATAGGTTCGGTAAGATAAATTGTTTTGATATGTATGAATATATTGAAGATGTCACTGCAAATCTAGGAGAAAAACTAACTGGTTATAAAAAAGCTAATAGACAATCTGCATGTGGTGTTTTTAATAATATTGTTAAAGATAGCAATGTACAAACTAGTAATGCGAATGATGCCATACTACGTATTCAAGAAGCAGTTGATGTCAGACTTCTTAAAGAAGCTAAGATTGCTGCAAAGAATGAGGGTACTATAAGAGAGTTGGAAGCTGAAATAAAACAGATGAGTACAATACTTACTGACAGACAATCAGTGGAGCTACAAGCTGCATACAATAAAATTGTTGAGGAGAAATTTGTAACAATAGAAGCTGAAATGGCTAAAGAATGTGTAAAAGTTATTAAAAATCCCTTGATTGAAGATGTTTTAAATATCCCTAATATCCTATCAAACAACAAAAATGTATGTACTGCTGGTGAGTTAAATCAATCTATAGAAATAAGTTCAAAGGAATATACTCCGAGTCATCAGTTATCTATGCCTTCAAGATCACCCAAGCCAGTTTTAAATTATTCAGCAGCATTGAAAAACAATGACAGCCCTTCAACAAGTGTAAGTATATTAATTGCTAGACTGATGAATTTATTGAGGCCTATCACAAATTCTGGCATCACTGGCACACTAAATATATTATAGTTTTATTTAATTCATAAAAAAATATAGTATCGGTTTATAAACATACAAATAATACAATGTTAAGCAAACGTTAAAAACCTTTTGGCAAAAAAATTAAGTTTAAATGATGGAGAACTTTGTACATAATCCAACTTGTTTCGACGCTTTTTGTCAGAAAATTTGGTTAAATTAAGAATTTTATTCTTCTTTAAGGGCCATATAATGAAAATATATTTTATTGTAGTAAAGAATATTGTGTCACATAAAAGAAATATTTTGATAGTTATTTTACAGAATTTGTAAATTAGAGCTCCCGAATCAGGTCTGTGTGAGTTTTTGTATAAACATGCGCAGTCCCAGAGGTCGAGTCACACTGCACAACAGGTCGCAGGTTAGATTCCGGTACAGGACAAATATTTTGTACGGCCTACAGAAATTTATTCTGGTTTGAGTGTATGTGCATGTGATATTTTATGTATATAACTGCACCCACAACACAAAAAAATCCTAGTGGAGCGACGTTATCTAAAAAAAATGCTTTGTGAAAATAACTATTACTAAGTTAAGAAAAAAGTAATTGTTAAGCCTTTTTATTATTATTATACTCGTAGATAAGAATATGAACTAGTTTTATCAAGTAAATGTTATTTATTGCGACCAACGAAAGGTATACAATTTTAATGAAGAAAACCTTAGTCTGCATTTGTAATAGGCCTCTTAAGCTGCTACAAAGCTTGTCAAAGGTCTTTTTCAACTAATGCTCTATCAACATGTGAATGTGACAGCATCAGTTTCAATGTACTATTAAATTTAATGAACCTATGGGCAACTGAATATAAGGCCATAAGAGTTGCATCAATAGTTCACTTCCAATGCAAAAGCTACTAGTATATCAACAGTTTTTAGTAAGTGGTATCCATAAACCCAGCCCTCATGTTTGCTTGCTTGTGATAGTTTACTAAGTGAAAATTATTTTGCAGAAATCACATACACCTAATGAAGACTTGATAAGGTTTGATGTTGAAGATAAACATATTAAGAAACCTATTGTGTTGAATGTGGAATTTCTTGGGGATAGTTCACCAGAATACTGAAGTGCCTTATAATTAAGTTAAAATATTTGTTACCATTATCTTATCTGTAATTGTATGACTATTTTGTTATTTACATACTTTATTATTTCTACTTTAATACTGCATAAGTAATATTAGACATTCATAAAATTATTGTTGTAAAATATTGTAAGAAAAAAATATATATATTTAAAAAATGAAACCTGATAATAAATTGACTTTTTAAATAAACTATAAACTTTTTGAATAACATTTGCTAATGCAATCACATAAAACAAAGCTAGCAAGTTATGAAAATATAAGGCCCCGCACACACCACTGGAAGTGCAGCGGAGCGTTTCCAGTGGTGTGCGCTGGACCTAAGTCATGCAGCCTCTTTCTGTCGATCCAAAGTCATAAGCCCCAGACAAATCATGAGGCTGAGGGTAGCTACACACATAAGCGGGCCAGCATTAATCGGCACAGCTGGGCGGTAAATCTGAATATATGTTGATGTATGTTCGAGAAAAGGTGGGCAGCATTAGCGGGCCGGTAGTTATCGGCAAAGCCGGGCGGTAAAACCGAATATATGTAGTTGAGTGTTGGGGAATCACAGCCTGTTCAGCTCAGAATGTAGGCCGAACGTATGTAGTAGTTGCTATGGGTCGGCTTTTTCGTTCCACAAGTAATGCTGAATGGAATGATCGGCACAAGCCGAACAAGTGCAGTAATTACTTCGGGTCGGCTTTATTGTTTGACAAATGCTGCCAAACCGCTTGTGTGTAGCTACCCTGAAACAGCTGTTTCGATGCAGAAATACTAGCTGTTCTTAGCAAACTGTGCCTAGCAGGTACAGTATGAACTTGTAGGTGGCTACAAAGCTACCTATTTGTACAATGTCAGTCAATGCAATGCCCTCACTCAACTATACACACTGCACCACAAACTAATCGTGGTCATTTCGCTTGAAATTATGATCAGCATATTCACCTATTTGTAATATAAATGACTTTTTGACTTTTCTTTTTTTCATGTTGCTGACAAATAAATTACATAGAATTTTACCTAAATATTCAAGCAGTTCTGTCTTAGAATACTTGATTTTATTTACCAGTTCACTCCCAACAGAGTGGTTTCTAGTAACATGTTGTCTCATGAATTCATGGTATGTGATGGAGCCACCTTCTTTTAAAACCATATCTATAAGCTGCATATAAATATCGAGCACTATTGACACAATGTTAAAGAATTATTGAGGAGAGACAACAGCTAGTAGCAAAAGATGTAAATATTCCCCATAACTAATTTAAAGAATTATGTTAAATGGAAAAATATATTATTAAAACAATTTATTTTTTATTTGGGTCAAATGGTTTCCAGTCTTTGATGAACTCCAAAACCTTTTTTCTTTGTAAATCCCCATATTCCTTTTTGGGATATTTCCACAGATGGTGTTCTAGGTCCAACATTCCTGCAATGATTTCCTGAAATATATGTTAAATATGTTACAATATAGGTTTCAATATCTATACAAATATAAATTAAAATATAGAAAAGAAGAAAATTGTTTTTGATTGATTTGAATATTACATACCTCTGCAAAAGTTTTGGGGAAAAGTTGTTGATCTTCTATGACATGTGCAAATCCTGGCTCCATTCCAAAATCTATCCAAAAGTATGGCAGTCCTTTAGGTACACTTTTTCTGATGTTTCTTCCTTTCAATTCAACAACTTTCTTATTCATAGACCATTCAGTTTCACATTCTAATAGAGCTTTTTTGAAATATATTGCAGCCATATCCCCAACATCTCTTGGCAGTGGTACACAGTTAATAACCATATGAGGAAATCTGTGTAATCGAACAGCTGTTTCAAAAAATACTACATCCATATTTTTAGAATTGAAAAACTGGGTAATGGCTTTTCTGAATATCTGAAAATACATTGAAAGAAATTAGATTTATGCTCAATAAAGAATAACAGTCATCACTAGTTATTAAACTTACTAAAATTTCTTCCCAAATATCCTCATCTAATGATGTTACACTAGTGTGGTGTTGAATAGTTGTTATTACACATTGCCCTTTTACCAAAGACTGCTTTCCTGGTAGGGCTACATATACTTTGTCACCGCAGCTAACCATTAAGTGTTTCACCATATTTTTGGAATCCACACAATATTCACAGCCTTCTAGAGATCTCTCAAGTTTCATATGTTGATTAATAGCTCTTTGTCTCTCAGTTTCTTTATCTTTAGCAGTGTTTCGGGTTTTTGAGATATCATCAATAAAAATGTCTTCTAAGTCATCATTAGGGTTTTTATGTTTAGCAGCTATTTTAGCTAACTGAGCCTCATCTTCATAATTACTGCCATACTTTTCTTGTTCAAACTATAAAAAAATAAATAAAAAGGATTTAAAGAAATTACTTATAATTTTTATGGGTAGCATATAAAATTAGTGTTCACTTATTAATATAAGTCATGCAAACTGAATGTCACTTACTGTTTTATTAATTATAATTGAAATGTTTATTTAGTGTAAAAAAACTTACCATTTGTGATAAATTATATTTATCATCATTGCTAAAATATTTTGTTCTTTCTCCACAAGTATGCGTTTCTGCTTTTCGTTTATTCCCTTTACTTTTAGGATCACCTTTGGTGGAATCATTAAGTGGTCTGCTACTACCAGAAGTGCTTGTTGCCAATAGCATAACTCTATCATCCTTATCATCCTTACCAGCATTAGGATTTTGCTTTCTATACTCTCTTGCCACCTCAAGTTTAGCTTTTAATTTGGCTACTAACATATTGTCACCCATGATTTCTGCTTTTACAACTTTTGCTGCTAGTTTGTTTAATTTTTCATCACTCATATATAGATCATTTGTTTTCTCATTTTTATCTATTTTATTTTTTGATGTAGATGGTAATGCAGTTGTGTCATTTAATATCAATACGGAACTAGATGTTGTTTTCTCACTGTTCATTTTCCAATTGTATGTTTTTCGTGAATCATGGCCTTTGTTGTGGGAGATGTGAAAGTTTTTGTTACTTTCTGTGTAGTTAATGTTTGAAATTCTAGAACAAGTATTATAATCATCAGTCTTAGATGTTTTTTTGTAGTAGTCATTGCCATCAACAGGCTGTAAGAACTGTCTATTTTTACGATAACTTTCTGAAGTTTGTGGCAAACCAATACCACCATCTTTCCAATATGGATTTAATTCTCTCACATTTGTAGCTGGATTATAAGAATCAATGCTATTTTTATTTTTAACCTCTTTTTTAGGTTTTATGTCATTATTAGTATATGTCTTCAACATTCCCGTCATTGACATCCAGTCTTCGCGCTCCTGCGATTGTTTTATCACTGATGCCTTTTCAACCCATTCTTCAGATTCTGAACTGGATGAACTTGATGACTGCAATACAAGTAAAATATGTGGTAATTTCTTATTGCAAGGGCGTGATAGTACTGACAATATATAAAATGTTAGATACTTACACTATCTGTTGTCTTTCTTTGCTTATCTTCTTTTTGCCGTTTATGTTTTTTGTGACGTTTCTCTTTGTGCCGTTTTTCTTTCATTTTACACACTAGCTTTGATTGCGAAGTAAAAGACTTCCATTCCAAGTTTTATTCTATTCTTTGCTTGGTGGCGCTGTTCATAAGGATTCCACCAACTTCTAGTATTCCGCGTACCTAAAGAACAATGGCCAAATTGGACCTGACTATGGGCATAAATCAAATGTATGTTAAAAGATATGCTTTTATGAGTTCATTTTAAAAATGTAACTATTAAATCTCAAGAACTTAGAGTTTCAGAGAAAATAATGAATTCGTAAAATCAATTTTCTCGCATATGAAATCGTAATATAGTTTTTGAACGGTTTTCACCATAGATGATAGATCTTGAAAATGACGTCAAGTTCCGTTTCACATTCTCGTATAAACATTACATCTTCGCGCTTAATTGAAAAAAAGATATTTTTTCCAAAAATAACACTTAACAACATTAAAAATGTGTTTATTTTTTGAGAATAGTATTTTAACTTGCTGAAACGTATAATACTAAGCAAACGATGCAAAATTCAAAGTATTGGTTCTTTTTTGGTGATTTGCGTGTAAAGGATCGTCACTGTTGAAATCGAATGACATATTATGTCTTTCATTTTCATTGGTTTTTAATTTACACTTTACATTATGGCCGGTATACACTTTGTTTAGTTAAGTGCTTAGTGTTTAGTAGACTGTTTAGTGTTAAGTGATTAGTAGGTGCTGTCCATATACTGTTTAGTAAACGGTGTTTAGTTTATTTGTTCATTATATGGACTAAACACTAAACAGATCTGTCCAGACGTGTTTAGTGACTGTTTAGCGAGGCTGTTTAGTTCAAGTGAGGGGTGAAGGCGGGAGAACGGGAGGGGCGACTCGCAGAAAAAATAGAACGCGTTCCTATTCGCTAAACACTAATCACTTAACACTAAACAGAAGCTGTCCGAACGTGTTTTTTACTAAACACTTAACACTAAACAAGCCACTCGCACTAAACACTAAACAATGTGTGTACCGGCCATTACAGTCAATCTTTGCGTTTGCTTTTCTATGTAGGTACTGGTAGTTTTCCAATTACAGCACTAGAGCGCATTATGCGGCATAATGCTTAAGGCGCAAGCCAGACAGAGGCGGCGCGGCGCGCATCAGTCGCACCCGGTGGCGCACTCGCAGCGCGCCTTCAGCGCGCTTCAGGCGCGCCCGTGGGCGCGAACAGCGCTTGTATGCTACGGTGCGCCAGCGAGTGAGTACGTTGGTGCCATATTTTGTCTTGTACGTAACGATTACAGTATTCAGAACGATTATAATCATATAGTGGTGGGTGTTCTTTAATTATTTCGCAAAATTTTATGTTAAAATCAACATCGTCACGTAATTGACGCATTTTTTATTTGCAAGAAACGTCTGGTCCCCCGCATCACTCACTATAGACTGAGGTACGTACGTACGCGGCTGCGCGCCAGCAGTGCGACGGCCGGCGCGCCCGTCGTTGCAACCGTAGCGCGCCATCTGGAAGCTTGTCGAATGATCTTTCATACTAATTGTATGAAAACGGACGGGCACAAAACAGATAGAAGCGGTGCGCCGATGGCGCGCCACAGGTGCGCCGCGCCCGCGCCTTTTCTATCTGGCCCACGCCAACGTTGAATGTTTCAACTACAGCAACACTTCGCACAATCGAGCACTCTCAAAAGTAATGTTTTCGTGTGATGCGTGCAATCGATACCAACTCAGTGACAGAAAATTAACAAGTGTTTTTTCTTTAAGTTGGCATTGATCGAAATGTTTTATTTATATATAATCGTTAGTAATATTATTTATTGTTGAAAATTTTTAAAAACTTTCGTATCATTGTAGTTTTTTGAAATAATCAAAGTTAATTCAAACTGTGTTAAAAAATAAATATAAGTAGGGATGAAGGTACAAAAATTACTCAAAACAAAAAAATGTTAATGAAATAATCAAAATCCAAATTACTTAAAATAACCGTAAATAGTTTACAACCAATTATTATGTATACCACATTATTTACACATTAATAAGGTTATTGCTAACTCTATGAATATTTATTTTTTTCAACACTGAACTTAGCGCACTCTGCTGGTGCATTTGAAAACTAATTCACGTTCCAATTAAGCAAGCATCAGCTTAATTCGGCATTGTGCGCCACTGAGTCGCATTATGCTCTGTAATTGGAAAACTACCACTGTGTGATTTTTGATTCTCCTTTGTGCTGTTTTGACCCCTATTTTGTTTCACGAACTCTGATATCATCTGCTTCTTACGACCATCTTATATAAGTATTGATAGAAAATAGTGTCTGGAAAGGAAGCTATCACAGAATATTGTTGTAGTTGTTTGGTAGACTGGAAAACAATTGTATGCTGTGCCCGTGTTATGACTATGACTGTGGTCTAAGATACCTTGGGCAGGCCAGGCACCAAGATAATACAATAGCGGTACCAGCAGGTTTTTTAAACAGTGTTGTTATAAATATAAGAGACTACATTGAATAAATCTTTAGAGAATCAAAGTGTTTTATTTCTAAACATCCTTATTGTTACATACTCGTATATTAATGAAATCCTATTAAATATTATATGTTCACGTAACGTTTCTTATTATTATAACATAACATAGTTCTAAGTTTACTCAAGGATTAAAAAATATATTGCTCCTACTCCTACTACCTAACCTAAAACGGAGTGGCTATTCAGACCCCGGGTCCCTATCCTTAGACTATAGAACTTGATTACTATTCGACCAGATAGAATCTTAATCGAAAAATAACTAGGATAAAATTGAAAACTGTCGGTTAGGTAAGGTAGAAATTGTGACCACACACAGAATCTTTAATGAAACTGCATATTTCATGCTCTGGGTCCAAATAGCAATCGACTTCTATAGGGTTCCGGGTCCGAATAGACACAGCCAACCTAAAAAAAAGAAAAGTGAATATCTCCCATTCCTGAAGTTTTTAATGAATTATTGAGCTATGGGACTAATTCAAATAATGTTAGGTCTATAACGAATACAAAAGTAATGATGCCCATGGTTATTTAATATCAGGTCCAGCTACTATGGGGTTTTAGCCGATGTTCTTTCAATCCAAAAATATGAACAAACACCTATATAACTTGTGATTGTGAGCGCCACAGAACACATATACCCAAGGATGAGCGCTGTGAAACACAAAACAGACTATACTCCTATACTCTCGGCCCGTTTCAGATAAGCATTTTTAGCCATAAATACCAACATTTTTAGCATCTATGCGTTTCATTAGCCGGTGATGCTAGTTTTTCTTGCTGGTTGTTATGCGTTTCATTTAAGCATTTTTAACACGAAATGCTAGCATCAAATACCCATGCTAATAGATGGGTCCTCTGATACCACTTTTTGACAGCTTTCAAATTTGACATTTGGAATATTTTTTTCATGAATCAAAAAGGATTTTCAGCGGATTTAAAAAATTTATTGAAAGATATTTATAGTATTAGCCAATTCTGATTTATATTACAAAAAATTTTAAGTGGCTGGACTAAGTAGGTTAGGTGTCAAAATTCAGCACGAAAAATCAGTACCTTGCGTTTCATTTGTAACAATTAGGGCGGCTAAAAATGTCAACATTTCTTATAAGAAACGCAAAACGAGGCTAACATCAGATGTTAGCCTCAGAAAGTAGCAGTGCTTTATCTGGAACGCAGGGTCTGTCCACTATTAAAGATAATAAATGAATTAGAAGGCGATGGACTTGGATAGTAGATATATTAGCAAAAACATTACAATTAATATTTACAACACAGTTGACATCAATCAGACTAAACAACGGTTGCTATGTAACCTTCTACAATAGGCTATGTGTCCACATTACATAGCACAATAGAGTTTAAGACCATGTGTCCATATCTTCACACCCTCACTAGTTTAAAGCAACAAGCCCTAAGTGGTTGCAGAGAGTTTCTAAGCGAGGCTTGAAGAGTGGCTTTGTAAGCATATCCGCAATTTGATTCTCAGCAGGAATTTGCTCAACAACGAGGTCTCCATTCATGACACATTCTCGCACGAAGAAATGTTTCAGTTTTATGTGCTTGGTTCTGTTGTGGAACTCATGTGGTGGGTTGTACGCCAATTTCACTGCGCTTTCATTGTCCACATGTAGAATTGCAGGAGCCTTTAGGTCTGTTAATTCTGCCAGTAGTTTTCTCAACCAAATTATCTCTTTAGCTGCATCACTGGCAGCAACTATTTCAGCTTCTGTGCTTGACGTAGCAACAGTTGATTGCTTTTGACTTTTTAATCCTGTAGTAGAATGTCCAGTAAAGGCGCCACCAAGATCGGCGTCACTATAGCATTCAAGTGAATGTGAAGAATCTTTTGTAAACACCAAGCCTTGATTCTTAGTACCTTTAAGGTATCGCAATATGCGTTTGACATTTTGGACAGATACTGAAGTTGGGTCTTCCAGAGTTCTCGATGCAACACTAACTGCATAGGCAATATCTGGCCTTGTCCCTACAGCCAGGTAGGCTAACGCTCCAACAACTTGCCGATACGGGAATTTTTCATCGTATGTTGTATTAACATTCTCTTCCCCCTTATCTTTTGTTTTAATAGCAGGTGTTGCAGCAGGTTTGCAGTTTATCATGCCAAATTTATCGAGTACCTTATCGATGTATGCTTTTTGGCTTAAAGCAATAGATCCATTCTCCCGTTTCAATATTTCAAGACCAAGAAAGTATGATGCGGGCTTAGTGGTTATTTTAAACCGAGTTTTTAATTCTTCTATAAATTCTTTTCCAGCTACATCAGTAGTGGAAGCAATCAACCCGTCATCGACATATAATCCAACTAAAACTTTGGAATTCTTTTTTTTTCTTATGTACAAACAAGGATCTGCTTCACTTTGTTTAAACTTGGCGCTTATCAAAAAATTAGATATACAGGTATTCCAGCATCTAGGTGCTTGTTTCAGGCCGTATAAACTGCGCCTCAGATGACAAACTTTTTCAGTACCATCACTGTACCCTTCAGGCTGTTTGATGTAAATTTCTTCAGAAACTTCTCCATTTAAGAAGGCAGTTGTAACATCAAACTGATGCAGTTTTAAATTTTCATTAACAGCTACACCCAACAGTGCTCTTATTGTGGCTAATCTAACAACCGGACTAAAAGTTTTATCAAAATCAATACCTGGTTCTTGTGAGAATCCTTTAACAACTAGTCTAGCTTTGTATCTCTCTATGGTTCCATCAGGATTCATTTTGACCTTATAAACCCATTTACTAGGTAGGGCTCGTCGTCCTTTTGGTAAATCAACTAGTTCCCATGTCATATTCTCATGAAGGGACGTTATCTCTGTAAGCATAGCCTCGAGCCATTTTTCTCTATCTCGGCTTTGTAGTGCTTCCCTGTAGGATTGGGGTTCTTCAGGCTTATCAGAGAGTTCATTTATTGCTGTTAGTACATAGTCGTTAAATCTTTGTGGTGGTATAATTTTAGATCTATCTCTAAGAGTCCGTATGTCGTTATTTACACTATCTACATTTTCGTTATTATTACCACGCTCCATATCCATCATATCATCGTATTCAACAGGTGCCTCTTGTGATTCATTATTATTTGTATCTGTAGGCAAAATTTGGGACTCATTAAAAGAAGGATTATTTACATTTTCAGTATACGGTTGATCATTTTCATACTCAAATTGCTCATTAGTTCTAGATATATGACCTTCTTCAGAATTTCTTTCATTGTCAAAATAAACTAAAATATGTTTAGGATCTTCTTCTTTATATTCCATGTGTCTTTTATTCATTGTAAATTCATTTTCATAGTAGTTTTTATTTAGAATTCGAACATCTCTTGATATTACCGTTTTATTTTTTATTGGAATATATATTCTAAACGCTTTGGAATGCTCTGAATATCCTACAAATATGCCTATAAGTGCTTTTGATGCAAATTTTTGTCCTTTGGGGCCTTTCTTTAATACATAGGTCTTAGAACCAAACTTATACAAGTGGTTGACTGATGGTTTGCGATTAACCCATACTTCAAACGCTGTCATATTTTTGAGAGCTTTATTAATACTCCTATTAGAAAGGTAATTTGCCGTAAATATCGCTTCAGCCCAAAATTCATTGGTGCATTTGATTCTAACATCATGCATCTTGCCTTTTCGATTAATGTACGGTTCTTTCTTTCCGCTATTCCATTTTGATTTGGAGTATAAGGACATGATAGACGGCGCGATATCCCATTCTTTTTTAGGTAAGTATCAAATTGAGAATTAATGTATTCGGTTCCATTATCTGTTTGTAAGAATTTAATTTTATTACCAGTATAATTCTCAGATTCTTCTTTATAATCCACAAATTTCTCAAATACTTCGCTTTTATTCTTTACGAAATATACTCGGCAATAGCGACTAAAATCATCTATGAAAGTAACTATATATCTATTTCCATTTAGTGAAGGCGTTTTTATTGGACCACATACGTCGCTATGCACAATTTCAAGGCATTTTGTTGTGCGAGAAATAGTAGAGACATTTTTATTACATGGGGTTTTGGTCATTTTTGCCTGAATGCATATCTCACAATCACCAAGCTGTTCTGTTTCATCAAAGGTCAGACCAAGTAGAGATTGATTCTTCAATGCGAGCTTCATATCGCATTCGTTCATATGGCCTAATTTAATATGCCAATCTTGAATCGAATTAGTTTTCCCCAAATTGCAAATATCTTTTGCCTTCTTTACAGATTTTGGTGTGACATAGTATAATCCATCATTGTTTTTATTTGCTTGTAGTATTACACCAATGTCCTTTTGTGTTACCGTTGCTTTCTTATTTGTAAATTCGACGGTACATCCAGCTTCTGTCATTTTACCGACTGATAGCAGATTAACATTAAGGTCAGGTATGTATAAGGTGTTCTCTAGGGTTATTTCACCTGTAGGATTTGTCACATTCAAGGTTATTTCTCCCTTTCCTTTTATTTCAGCCGAGCCTTCTTTAGAAGCTAATCGAAGTGTTTCTGAAATTCTGGATATTCTCGAAAAAATTTCCTTATTATTCGTCATGTGTGCTGTACATCCAGAATCTATGATCCAATCTAAATCTGGATCCATATTTCTTGTATTAGTCAATAGGCATGTTGCAAAATTATTTCTATATGTATTTTTGTTTTTGCTAGTACTATATGCTTGTCTATCGCCAGTTTTGTAATTATCAGACTTATTTTTATTAGATTTATTCCTCTTCCAACAATTTTTTGTTTGATGGCCTTTCTTATTACATATTTTACAAAATGCATAAAAGGTCATTTCCGTTTCGGAAGCATTGTGATCGGCGTGTTTTCTAGAGTCATATTCTTCTATGATTTTTATTTTGAGAGTTTCGGGACTAGGCAATGTGTCTCTTGACTCAATCGCTACTCTGAAGTTCTCGAAGTCAGCGGATAAACTATATAACATTATAATAGATAATAAATCATCATTTATTATTATGTCCATGTCGGCTAGCTTATCTACCGTATCCATAAAAGAATTCAAATGATCTCGTACGTCGCCGCATTGTTTCGTTAGTATTAATTGTTTTAGCAAACTAGCTTTACGTGCAGGACCTGTGCTTGCATACGTATCTTTAAGTTTTGTCCATATCTCATACGCGGTTTTACAGTTCTTTATTTGTTTTATTTCCGTTGGCGAAATCAATAAAATCAATTCTGATTGAGCTAATTCATCCTCATCCTTTAGCGTTTCTGTATTTAGCACTAAAGATTTATCGACATATTTCCATAGTTTATTTTTAATTAGGATGGCTTTAGCTTGTATCGCTTAATAAGTTCTTTTGATATTAATAAGTTTTTATTGTTCTTCACTCTTGGTTTAACCTTAAATTCCACGATTTTGACTTAATTCCTTCCATACCTAAATAATTAATCATGGAGTCATAGACACTATATTTATTTTTTTGTTTTTACTAAATTTTCAGAAACAATACTTACAAAATCTTATTTTTTTCAATATTGGTGGCAATTCTGTTGGCACTAATTCGATTAAACTAAACTAAATTTAGTTTTAGTGCTGTCAAATTGTGTTTTCAGTTAAAATTTTCGAACAAAAAACACGATTTGACAGCACTTAAACTAAATTTAGTTTAGTTTATTCCAACAAATGCCAACAGAATTGACACCATTATCGATTTATCTTATTTCAAGACCTGTTTTATATTCTGTGATTGTTTGTTATGCACAGGGCACTTCACTAAGTGGGCGTTACCCGTCAATAAAGTACCTACGACATTTACGGTAGTACATTATTCATTGAGATAGACATATGGAGATGTTAAACAGTTCTTTGATATCTTGACACGTATCTATCAAATATCGTTTTGTTTCTTTCTAACAAAAGTGAAATGACATTTGAAGAAAGAGATGCATACTGTTTCGTCTGTGGCATGTATTTTCTGTGACGTCACAAAAGATGCCTACCGTGACCAGTCCGCCCTCCGCTAGGAGTAATTAATTATGTTCTGTGAGTCCGCCATATTAAGTGCCGAACGAACGTGTGAATGTTGCTTCGGATTTTGACTATTTTCCATAATCTCGAAGTAATTTACAATAATATATTAACAGTGCGCCACAATAAAGGACTACAGAATGCCTTCTTGCAATATTACACAATGCGGTGCGAGTTAAAACAAAAATACACCGCAATTAACTCTTCACAAATAAGTAAACAAAATTGTTAAAAATATAATTGGGAATATGTAGTTAAGGTTTCATATTCTGATTTCATTTGCCAATTTACTTGAAGAAGCGTTCAGCAGTAATATTTTTCTTTAATTGTGTAAGAATTTTTATATTTTTCATTAATAATTTACATACATTATTAATGGGCGATAGTGAAGATACCTAAAGAGAAATTTTAATTAGGCTATCGATATATTAAACGGACAGACTTAAGTGTCTAAGCCGTGACTAAAGTACGAGTAATATAATTGGAAAGCTTAATAATTGATGAATTATTATCATTGTCAATTAATTTTAGTTTTTTAAAATCCTCAATTTTTCATAATAGTTGAACATATAAGGTTACTACGACAAAGTTTGTCATAAACTTTGATTAGTAACTTACCTTACAAAACTAAAAAAAAAATTTTAATTACACCCAAATTATCATACCTACTTGGTAAGTACTTATCGCCTCCTTTAAATGATTTTTTCCAAAAAAAACTATTCCATTTTTTTTAACAATAACATTTTCTCGCAGTTATTTATACAAAGAAAATACACGTCTATTGGTGTAACTTTATGGACATACTAGCTGACCCGGCGAACTTTGTACCGCTTAAGTTAAATAGTGATCTTTAACAAGTTTTTCTAAGAAACTGCGTAGTTCCACAATTTTAAACTACCTACATATTTCTGAAACACGACTTTTCAATCAAATTATTACAATGTAGGTCCGTAATGTGCAGTTCAATGCACGTTTATCGTCACTGTGTCTGCTAGTATGCCATACCCGCCGCAGTCTCCTCTTTTCCAAGATCATTTCTTTTAAGTTCAAGGGTACAGTCTTGTGCCTAGGGTTACTATTTGCAGGAAATGATGTACAGCTCCAACAGCTCTCCTGAATGAGCCTAGTGAAGTCCATTATAGATTTCTCTATATCATCCTTGGTTTTCAGGGGTATTTTAAGGCTAATTGAATTTTCTAAGCAATCACGAAAGGTTCCCCAGTCTGTCTTATGGTTGTAGAGTCTGGTTTTTTTTTGCTGATTCAACACAGTCGTGGAAATTGTGAGAATCACAGGGATATGGTTGGATGAACCGTCCAGACATGACTCAATTTTGTAGAAAAGTCTGTTTAAGCCCTTCATGATAAAGAAGTCGAGGACATCCGGGAGTCTGCTGGAATCTG
Source organism: Schoenobius gigantellus (assembly GCA_963935595.1). Classification (NCBI taxonomy): domain Eukaryota; kingdom Metazoa; phylum Arthropoda; class Insecta; order Lepidoptera; family Crambidae; genus Schoenobius; species Schoenobius gigantellus. Next base: position 19,696,099 of record OZ012553.1, on the reverse strand, counting down.
TAGGCCAATGTGTAGGCTCAGACGTGGCAATGGTAGTGTGTTTGTTTCTATCTACGCTCTTCTTTAGTTCCCTACCTCTTGTTGAATTCAGTCTCGAGCCCCAGTGAATGTGCTTGCAGTTCCAATCGCCTCCAGCGATGAATCTGGGTCCAAGAGTTTTTACAAAGCTAGTGAGCTGTTCGTCTTTTAATTTATGCTTTGGAGGGCAGTATACTGCTGAAACTTGTATGTCTCCATTAACATCACTGATAGACACTGTTGTCGCTTGAATGAATTCAGTCTCAAGTGGAGGCAACTCACAGTGTTTAATAGATTGCCTGATGATAATAGCTGTCCCACCATGTGCTGTCCCATCTGGGTGATTTGTGGTATATGTATTATAATTCTTGAATTTGACAAGGCTGTTAGATACTAAATGCGTTTCAGATATTAGTAGAATATCAAGTCTATGGATGCTCAGGAGAGACTCAACATCAGTTTTGTTAGGAGATAAGCCATTTATGTTCCACGTAGCAATTTTAAGTGAATTGATCATTTTTGTAATGTATTCACGACTGTAGTGATGAGTCCAAGCAGGGAACTCATTTGTTGTAGGATTATATCTAGTTTTTGACTTTGTTGTAAGAACATTTCCTCCAGCTTATTAATGTTGGTGTGCGTTGTTTGTTCATTTAGCTTATCGTTAGGTTTCTGGTGGTTTTGTGGCTTCACGGCATCAGCAAATGTTTGCTTTTGTGAATTGGGACTCGTAAGGACTTCATTCTCACTATTGAGTGTTTTTGGTATAGAGCTCTCAACAGTTTGTCTATGCACTTTGCTCATCCTAGTACTTTAGGGATTGCGGGATTTTCTTGCTAGAATTTCTTTGTATACCTCACATCCCCTATAGTTGGCTGGGTGAGGACCAAGGCATAAGGCACAGGTAGCAGGAGTACTGCGGTCTATTTTTGGACATTCTCTAGTATTGTGTGGTTCAGCACATTTTAGGCACCGGTAGGGTCTCATACAGTAATTCTTTGAGTGTCCGTATTGCTGGCATCTTTGGCATTGTACTAGAGAAGTTCTCTTTTTTGGGTCCTCTATAGTAACTACCTGGTGATATATGACCTTTATCTCTTTCGCAGCCTTGTTGTTAGGTCCTGCCTGCAGGTTTATAAAGAAGGTAGATGTTGGCTTTTTGTCTGGCCCGAATCGAGAGTTGATTATTTCACCAACCACTACATTTCCAGTTTTTTCAATTTCTTCTTTTATTGTACTGTGAGGTGTTGTGTGATGGAGATTTTTTATTACTAGTCTGCAATCCTTTCTATTAAATGTATGGCCAATCAATCCATGTTCTCTAATCTCTGTTAGAAGCTGTTTATATACATTCACATCGTCACTTGCTATTCTGAGCTGGTTTATATTTATTAATTTATAAGTGAATGTGGATTTCTCTGCAACTGTTACAAGAAGATCTGTTAACTTACTTACATCTTCAATACCATAGACCATGATTGGCGGTGGTTTGCTAATTCTCTTTTCTCTAACTGGATTTTTCTGTGAATGGTCAGTGCACTCCACAGGTAATTGCGAAAAACGATTTGTGGTCTCAATACCTTCTGGTGATTGTGGATTAGTCAGTTTTCTCTTTTTAGTGTTTCTGGCAGTAGGTACTCTTTGCCAGGTTGGGTGACTGATATCATCTTTTTCTGTCAACCCAGTTACTTTTGCATCACTTTCTCTATCGCGAGTTATATTTATTGGTGTGTTTCCCAAGGAAGAAGATCTAGGCCGCATTTGGAACAAGCTGGGATTGAAGGCTTGTTGAACAAGTTTTTAGTTTGGTTTATGCTGCCAGGCGCATTCACCACCACAGGAGCCTGGTCGCCCACTCCTGAGCAGTCTTCGGTTACATATTTCCCACTCGCAAGCCCGGATACCTGCGAGCGCCGGGGGTTAGCCGGATTGCATGACATCGTATTCTCATTATTTTTCCATTTCCATATTAAAAGAGTTGGGAAAATCCATAAAGTACTTTCCCAAGGCACTATCGCCACTTTTTTTGAGGGGATTTAATCACTCAGGGCTTGTGGTAGCCTTGTACCGCATATTTTCAACAGTTTACACCAACCCGCGGCCGTACCGCCTAACTCAAAGCGAGCACTCTCTATCGTTATCATGACATTAGAACAATAGTTTTAATGTCACAGATGACATTAGAGCTATTGTTCTAATGTCACGAAGCGATAGCGAGTGATCGCTATGAGTTAGGCGGTAGCCCCCCCGGTTTTCCATTTAAGCGTCACCATTTTTTTACGCTAACATCAAATTTTAACCGTGTTTTGCGCTTCTTTTAAGAAATGGTAACATTTTAAACCGCGTTATTTGAAGAAATGGTAACAAAGGGAACTTAATCTAAAAATATTGATATTGTTTCAAAGGAACGTTTACATACGATGAATTACGTCAAAAGCTAATGAAAAAGCTACAAATATGCGCGTAAGCGGAACACGCCTCAAAGTAGTATTAGTTAGTAAGTCTTTAAATTAGGTATTGAGACAATAGAGAAATCCTCTTGCATAATGTTAAATAAAGAACAAAATGAAAATTGTTTATTAGATAATGTACTGGAAGACCCATTTGAATATAATAAACATGTAAATTTTATCAACCTGGTGCACCAGAACATGCAAGGAATGATGGGCAAAGATCTGGAAGTTGAGTTATTCATGAACAGTAGTAAAGTAGACATTTTTTGTATAACCGAACATTGGCTTAAAAGCTACCAGTTCATGTTTAATTTTAGCAACCACCAGGTTGGTAGTTCGTTCAGTCGAGAAAATGCAATTCGCGGTGGCTCATTAATCATATTAAATAAAAAGCTTAAATATAAAGATCGTAAAGATATTGTGAACCTCTCAGTTGAACGAACAATAGAAATTGCCTGTGTAGAGTTGGACCAGATTATTGTAGTGAGCGTATACAGGCCTCCTTCGGGATTGTATGACCACTTTGAAAATATAATGGATGAAGTTTTAAATAAAGTCTGTAAGCAAGGCAAACAAATATTAGTCTGTGGAGATTTTAATATTAACTTATTAGAAAACTCTAGTTTATGTATGAGAATTAAAAATTTGTTTCAGTCATATAATCTTAAAAACTTATTTCTGGAGCCAACACGAATTACTGAGTTTTCTGCCACATGCATTGATAATATTTATACTGACATAGAACCATTAGCACAAAATGTTTTTAATAACTTAGAATCTGACCACTCTGGTCAATTTGTTACTATACCTTACAAATGTAAGCTTATGGCGAAAAAGAATATCACTGTTGTACCAAAGACTGCTGGCCGCTTGGAGCGTTTCAATAATAATCTTGGTATTAATTTAAAGTATATTGATTATGACGAAGACCCAAATAAATTGTATGAAAACTTTTTTAACACATTTTGTTGTGAATTTAAAAATATCTTTGTTCCAAAAACCATCTCAGTCAATGGTAGATTAGCTTTTAGTGAATGGGCCACACCAGGTATTCACAAAAGCAGAATAAAACTTTATGAACTTTACAATGAGCGTTCATTAAATACTAGTGATCAATTTAAATTGTATGTAAAAACTTATTCCAAAGTATTTAAAAAAGTTTGTAAATTTGCAAAGTCCAATTATTTAAGCTCTAAAATAAAAAATAGTAGTGACAAAATTAAAACGACATGGAACATTATTAATAATGAAACCGGAAGAGTAAAAACTAATAACAACAATTTTTGTTTAAATATTGAAAATAAGAAAGTTACAGTAGATATTGAGGTAGCTACAGAATTTGAAAAATTCTTTACTGACATTCCAGTTTCAATCACAAAATCTTTGGATTCCTCCCCCACTGTAGCCGAATCTATTCTAAAAGATTATGTTAAAACTTGTGATGATAAATTTAAATTTGCCCATATTTGTGCAAATGATTTAATAAAGTCATTTAAAACGCTGAATAAAAAGAAAACCGTGGATCTGTGGGGCAACTCTGTAGATGTTTCCCAATCTGTAATAGAAACAATAGCTCCAATACTTGCTAGTATTTTTAATGATTGCATTGACTGTGGTGTGTTTCCTGATCTAATGAAACTGAGTAAAATTATTCCATTACATAAATCTGGTAGCACATCAGACCCCAATAATTTTAGACCTATCTCTGTGCTACCTACTTTTAGCAAAATCTTTGAAAAAATAATGTTGGAACAAATGCAAAGCTTTTTTAACAGAAATAATCTTCTACACTGTAAACAATTTGGTTTTAGAAAGGGTCGCTCAACAACTGATGCTGGTGTTGAGTTAATACAAAATATATATGAGGCCTGGGAGGACTCACATGATGCGCTGGGCGTTTTTTGTGACTTGTCCAAGGCGTTTGATTGCGTTCATCATGACACCCTGATCAGGAAATTACACTACTATGGATTTCGCGACACTGTTCTGGATTTACTCATCTCCTATTTGACTGAGAGGATTCAGAAAGTAGACGTCAACGGGGAGAGGTCCCAGGGCGCCTCGGTTAAAATGGGAGTTCCGCAGGGTTCAATTCTTGGTCCTTTTCTATTTTTAATATATATAAATGACTTGCCTGCTTTTGTACAAGACAGGCATGAGATTGTATTATTTGCAGATGATACTTCACTTATGTTTAAAATTAAAAGACGATTGCAAATTTATGACGATGTAAATAGTTCTATCTCAAGAATAGTTTACTGGTTTAATGCGAATAACTTGTGCCTCAATGAAGGGAAAACTAAATGTATAAAATTTGTTTTACCCAATGTTAAAGAGGTTCACACCACTGTTAACATAAAGCATAAAAATGTGGACCTTGTGGATACCGTAGTATTTCTTGGTATTACTTTAGATTCAAAGCTTCAGTGGGGCCCACATATTGATAAATTGTCGAAGAGACTTAGTTCTGCAGCCTACGCTGTATGGAAAATACGTCAGCTGACTGATGTTGATACAGCAAGACTTGTATACTTTGCCTATTTTCATAGTGTGATGTCGTATGGCATTTTGCTGTGGGGAAATGCTGCCGACATTCAGACTGTTTTTGTGCTGCAAAAAAGGGCTATTCGTGCTATTTATAACCTTAAAATAAGAGACTCTTTGAGAGAAAAATTTAAAGAAATTGGTATTATGACCGTCGCGTCGCAATATATTTACGAGAATATAGTATATGTTCATAAAAATATACATTCGTTTTGTAAAAACAGTGATATTCATTCAGTAAATACTAGGCAAAAGAATATGTTAGCGTTACCAAATACTAGGCTTAAAAAAATTAATAATTCTTTCAAAGGCCTTTGTGTACGTTTCTACAATAAAATCCCAAATAATATTAAAGCACTTAACTTGAATAAATTTAAAGTCGCTATCAAGGGCGCACTTATGAAAAAAGCATATTATAAAGTGTCTGATTATATGACAGATAAAACTGCTTGGGATTGACAAAAAATGTGATAATTGACGTTTAAAGGGTGTTAACACTTTGTGATAGTGGGATAAATTTCATTCGAGTAACTGTTCCACTCACACCGACAGGCATTTCTATATTATTTAAAAAAAATGTATGTGAAATATAATATTGTAATGTTGGCATTTTAAAAGAGGAGACAAAAAAAAAATACAAGACCTTCCGAGTTTCTTGCCTGTTCTTCTTGAGAAGGCTCTCCCAATTTCCGAACAGGTGTAGAGTCAATTTTTTTTTTTTTTTTTTTAATTTTACTTGTATTTGCACACATCTTAATAATGATTGGGGTGTGTGTACATACAAGGATTAAATAATTTAGTTAATTAGATTCTTGGTTGAAGATTTTTATGTTTTTATTTTGACGTCAATAAGTGCCTGTAAAGGTCTATATTGAATAAAGATTTTTGAGTTTGAGTTTGAGTAAACGGCGTCAAAATATGGCGGACGCGGCACACGTCTGACCTCACGAAAAATGTTGCTAAATAAATCGAAACAGCCCTGCGAGCATGGACTTGTCGATCGACAAAAGCATCTGTCCTTTTCACTCCTTAGGAATATCTGCCAAATTTATCGATTTTTGTCGAGTTTGTCGATCTTAGCTGTCAAATTTTGTTTATCGAGAGTTCCATGCTCGCAGGGCTGTTTTGTATAGAGTTGGACTGTTTTATTTGCATACTGTAGTGCTTTTTCTTGCTAAATTGTAGAAATATAGGGAAATCTTAAAGTTGAAAGAAAAAAAAACAAACTTATTCCTTTAGTCCGATACAAAATGAAAAACTTTATTCTGGTAGGTACATGGTTGTAATTCACTTATGCATAATGTTACTGAAGTTAACAAAATCCCTCAATGCAAAGCACTTAACTAAATGTTTAATTAATACAAGCCAAGGGCAGGATGGTTCAGGTTTTTTTGATCAATCTCGGCAGGTAAAAATCAGGTACAAATTGGGTACAAAACTATAAAATTGAGGGGCAATAAAGTACACCAACAAATAGTTATAGGTTTCTTTTTTTTTTAAATTAGTAGCATTCCCCGGAGCGGTTGTTAGTAGATCGTACCTTCTATGCTAAGTCTTGCAATCACGGGTCAGAGATATGATATTCCAGTTTCTTAACTTATTCTCTCTCTATATGTATATTTATTACTTGTGTAATTCCACAGAATTCCTCCTTGATGTTAGGTTAGTGCCCCTAGCTTAAAAGCCAAGCAGTGGAGCCCTACGGCCTCCGGGAACTGCCCTGGAGATTCATAGCACAGTGTTAGGTTAAAAATATAATTAAATATGCCTATGATCTTGAGGTCAGTGGGTCTAACACTGAGTTCTGAAGGAATCCCAGTCAATACGTTTGAATTTCAGGCAATAAACATTGCAAGTTAATTCCAAACATAATTTTCAATGAATTGTCAAAGTTTTTTATTGGTTAGTTAATAAAAAGGACATATGGAGGGGAGAGCACCTATTTTGTGTATAATTATTGCTATTAATAAAAAGAAAACAGCTTAATTTGTGAGTTATTTGCCAAAGAAGGATGTGAAACTTAATATTGTGAAAATTTAGAATTTAACATGAAATTCGCAAGTGTTACTTAATATATGCATTAATCCCACTAAGATGCCGCTTACTATCAGGTTTTTTTAATGAAATAGGGGATGAAAAAGGCGAATTTTGGAAATGTAATATGTTTGATTTAATAATCAATTTACCCACTAATAAAAATAAAATTAACAAAATCTGTTTTAAATCATGAAATATAATAAGTTAATTAGATACCTTATTGATTTTTTGCAGTTATTGATACAATAAATCCATTTAATTTAATGAATCGCGTGCCGGCGAGTAAATATAGTATTTTTTCCTTAGCTTTACTCTTCAAGCTGAAAACAAAAAGAACTGACTTTTGAAGTCTCACTGTAGCTTTTCAAATTAAATTCACACGGAAAACGGGAGAAATACCTACCTATTGATTTTATTCGCAGAAATGAATATAAATACTTTATGATCTTCGAATCAATAACAAATTCCTTCGGTCGATGTCTCACGATCAAGCCGGCTTTTGACTATAGGATGTAATATATATTACATGTTCAGCTATATATTACATCCCGGGTTTGCTGTTCTCACTATCAGATATATTTTTTAGAATAGTTCAGCTTCTATGATCCTTACATCATAACGTCTTTTATTGAAACGGTTGACCTCTCGTTATTAAATGGATAATATGGAAATTGTTTTGCTAGATACTTTCGATAGTTCATCAGACGAAGATGATGCAGTATTCGATTTACATGTCTCATTATTTAGAAAAAATACAATAAACGTCGATTCTGGATATCGAATCTTAATAGACTAAAGGCCTTACTAATAACCATTGTATAAACCTTGTATAGTTAAGTAGTGTTTTGTCTCTTTTGTTCGAATTTGAAATGTCATTCGAGTGAACGTGACAAAACACTGTTTAACTAAATCAGGCGTATACAATGGTTATTAGTAAGGCCTTAAGAAAAGATTATAGTGAATTTCTTATTACGTTTCTCCACGCAGCATCCTTAATTTCATTCATTTTATACTCTTCAAGATTAGTCGTAAACAAGGATATTTCCTAACACTTTCTATAAAATGTTCCATTATAGGGATAAATACGTAAATAGGTAAATACGTGGTAAATACGTAAAGAAAAGATTGCGAACCAAAATACCCAAAAATCATAACACGCGGACAGCTATGTAAGTACGTGCGCATGACCGTCACGATTAGAAATGAAGGCGAGGCAGGGGCAGAGGTGCGGTGTGCGGGAACGTGAGGTAAAATATATACCGCATAATCGCCTTCAAATATAGCTGGGTCGGGCGAAAAAATATTTACAGTTTGGGGTGTAATATATATTATAGCACAGTGAGAACGGTCTCGTAAAAAAGTATGGCAAGCGATAAAATATTATATCTCAAAATGTAATATATTTTCGGCCCGTTCCAGATAAGCATTTTTAGCCATAAATACCAACATTTTTACCATCTCTGCGTTTCATTAGCCGCTGATGCTAGTTTTTCTTGCTGGTTGTCATGCGTTTCATTTAAGCATTTTTAACACGAAATGCTAGCATCAAATACCCATGCTAATAGATGGGTTCTCTGATACCACTTTTTGACAGCTTTCAAATTTGACATTTGGAATCTTTTTTTCATGAATCAAAAAGGATTTTCAGCGGATTTAAAAAAATTATTGAAAGATATTTATAGTATTAGCCAATTCTGATTTATATTATTAAAAAATTTAAGTGGCTGGACTAAGTAGGTGAGGTGTCAAAATTCAGCACGAAAAATCAGTACCTTGCGTTTCATTTGTAACAATTAGCGCGGCTAAAAATGTCAACATTTCTTATAAGAAACGCAAAACAAGGCTAACATCAGATGTTAGCCTCAGAAAGTAGCAGTGCTTTATCTGGAACGCAGGGATTACATTATATCCCATAGTCAAAAGCCGGCTTCATAACATAGACGAAAGACGCGTTCAAAGACTAGGGTGAAAAATGGGCGCGTTCGTTCACCGAATGTTAAGCGTCGTATTGGCGACGGAACCTGCCCTAAAACCAAATTCATTTCATAACATGTGTGTCATGATGTGTCAAGTCAACATACGCATCTCTCGAAATTCTACAATATGCAATAAGTATTCCCAGCCAAAGTTATAAGTTTGGTTGGAAAACAAAACGTAATGTAAATTAACCATAAACAAACTGTGAATGCTTTCCAAATTCTATTCGACGAAACCATAATTATATGATCTGTAGCCTTAAGTGTACTTTATTATGATATGTCTCTAAAAATGATCAAAACAAACGGTCTAAATGTCAAATTCCGAATTTTTAGAAAATCAACCCACCTAAAGGGGAGCACGGGATTTTGGGCGAAAAAAAAACTATCTTTGTAAATAAGGCCAGGATAAACGCGAGATTTATTTTGTTTATGCAAAAAGGGAATAATGACCAAAGATAATTGCAAATGTCACTGACGTGACGTGAAACGACGTTGACGTTGACACTTGACATTGTGAAATTAATTGACAAAGTTATTGTAATTATGATTTTAGTTGTGAAATTTGTGTTAAAACTACAGTGAAACCAAAGTGTTTTTGCAAAATTAGTGTTTTATGAAATTTTAAGAAAAAACGGTGTTACAATACGTAAGACAAAGACGCCATTATATTTATTTTTTCGTGTTCAAAAATTTTACGTAACTTTTTATATGACATTGCAACAGTTCCATTAGTTTCCTTATTCAGAGGAATGGACAGAGTATAGCTCAGAACAATCACTACAGCAAGTAATTCTTCTGAGGAGTATAGGTCTAAAACTTAGACGAATAATACTGTCTAAAAGGTCACAAACTAATGTAAAAGGCTTAAAGGCTTGTAAAAGGTGAAACTGGGTGAAACACAATTATTAGTCTGTGAAGACTTTGAACACCGTGGCTCCACCAATGACTTAACAAATACGTCATGGACTGACATGCATGGACTGGACAAATACATGGATTGCGCAGTAGCTATGGCTCACATAGCTACTGCGCAATATCTAAAACATCTTCACTAATTTATCAGGATAATATTTCCAATCTCTATATATATTTTAAAAACCAACGCCTAAAAACAATTCTTCATTTTCGTATTTTTTGTCTGACACCTCAGCCCCCTTAGACAAGATGTCTTTCCATAATCGCTAATGCAATCGCTAAATGGACAATGGTATCGATTCTGGCATGATTCTCTAAACCTAAAACTAAATTTGACAACAGTCTCTCCTTGTCATTTTGTATAGAGTATGACAAGGATAGACTGTTGTCAAATTTAGTTTTAGGTTTAGAGAATCATGCCAGAATCGACACCAATATATGAGATTTGACAATTGCGCTCGAAAGCTAAGTGAGGGCTTATGTCAAATCGCATATATTTTCCTTCTAGCGATTGCGTTAGCGATTATTGAAATGCGTCTTGTCTAGGGGGGCAGAAGAATTATTCCACTCTTTTAATTTTTCAAATTCGATACTTTTATTTTTAACCTACCATAAATTACAGACAGACAAAATTCCAACCTCTAACATCCCCTCTGAATTTTGCATATAGCATTTTTTGTAAGAAATTATTTAAAGGAGACGATAAGTACTTACTTTTATTTAGGTATGATAATTTGGGTGTAACTTAAATATTTTTTTTTAGTTTTGTAAGTTACTAATCAAAGTTTATGACAAACTTTGTCGTAGGAACCTTATATGTTCAATTATTATGAAAAATTGAGGATTTTAAAAAACTAAAATTAATTGACAATGATAATAATTCATCAATTATTAAGCTTTCCAATGATATTATTTTAGTCACTGCATGTGAGCTAGGCTTAGGCACGTCTGTCCGTTTATTTTATCGATAGACAAATTTTTTCTCTTTAGGTATCTTCACTATCGCACAATAATAATGTATGTAAATTATTAATCAAAAATATAAAAATTCTTACACAATTAAAGAAAAATATTACTGCTGAACGCTTCTTCAAGTAAATTGGCAAATGAAATTAGAATATGGAACCTTAACTCCATATTCCCAATTATATTTTTAACAATTTTGTTTACTTATTTGTGAAGACTTAAATGCGGTGTATTTTTGTTTTTTCTCGCACCGCATTGTATAGTATTGCAAGAAGGCATTCTGTAGTCTTTTATTGTGGCGCACTGTTAAAATATTACTGAATATTACTTCGAGATTATGGAAAGTAGTCAAAATCCGAAGCAAAATTCACATGCCACAGACGAAACAGTATGCATCTCTTTCTACAAATGTCATTTCACTTTTGTTAGAAAGAAACAAAACGATATTTGATAGATACGTGTCGAGATATCAAAGAACAGTTTAACGGGGAATCTCCATATGTCTATCTCAATGGGCTCCACATGCGCCTATCGTCCCGAAGCTTCGTGCTATGACGCGATACACACAGAAGGGACCAGCCCCCATAAACAAATGCCAGACGCTAACTTTTCCGCAGTCGTTCGTTACCGTAAAATGGGGTGAATAGAAAATGCGGGGTGAATAGAAAAAAAACAAGGAAAGTTTTTTCAAGAACAATTACTCGTTGACGGATATAGGAAAACTACTAAATTATTATATTTTTAATATGGTAACATTTTTTTTATATGGTAGCAACGCCGATTTGAAATGAAGTATGTCAAAAGTGATTTTAGTAACGTTTTTCAAAGCACCAGTTGAGCTGTGTGATTTTGAGGTCTACAAACTTTGGGTTTTTAACGAAAACTACGTTTCTTACGGTGATGAAAACACTTTTAATCGATCTGTGGTTCCTCTGGGATAAATTTTGTGCAAAAGTAAGTACCATTTTTGTAATAGTTTTTTATTATAAACGTAAATAATGAATTGTGCCAATTTTGGTTTGTATTTGAGGTTAATAGACACGGGGAAAAGGCGAATAGACACGTAGTATGGGGTCAATAGATACGGCATACGGGGCTAATAGAAACGGGAAGGGGTAAATAGAAACGAGAAAGGGGTCACTGGAAAAAATCCATTTAGGGTTGCCACGCATGTTTAGTTCTAGTATATTTAAATTTAACTTCCATACATTCACATCCCGAATCTAATTCGAAGCAAAGTAAGCACTTACATTGCTTAGGCGTCGAGCAAATTGTCTCAGTATGTTTCAACGTAAATATTTTTTTCTTTACCTAGAGTAATATCAGACGAGTGAGTGTAGTGTGCCTACTTAGTGCACCAGGGATCGTGGATTTGATCTTCGCCCAGGACAATCCTTTATGTGATGAACATTTCTGTTTGTTCTGTCTGGGTGTTTATATTTATCTATATATAAAAAATCTCACGTCACAGGGTTTGTCCGAGATAAGCTCCAAAACAACTTAATCGATTTTCGTGTTTGGCTAATTGTCCAATTTAAAAGATAGGATTACCTTTTACCTCGATTATTGATTTTAATATTTATTATTGCGTTAAACTTTATTATGACAAAACGAGGATCGTGGGCACAGCTAGTTTATCTATATTAAAAATAACTTCGTTGGTAAGTGCTTAAGCTACGTACTTATCACGGAATCAGATCAATGTTTGTGATGTTGTCTAACATTTCACTATATTTAACAAGCTTTTATTTAACTTGTTAATTTGAAGTTTATGTTATAAATCATTCATGTATGTACCTGTTTGTTCAAACAATGTGGTTTTGTTCCAGGTACATCATCAACATGCCAAGAATCTATAAAGAAAATTTGCCAACCCTACACAATTTTTCTATTCACCTCGTATACCGTATTTAATCACCCCGGGTTCGAGGCGAATAGAAAATGCGTATATTTTTGAAGTTTTTGCTTAAATAAGAAGGGAAACTTAGTTAAGTTTGCTTTTGACAGACTAAATAGACCTAGACTCATATAGTTATTATTATTCCATAACCGTAAGTTAATAAAAACATAGTTTAAATCTTATCTAAAGTTCAGAATTGTGTCTATTCACCCCATTTTACGGTACTCTGAAAAAAATATGGAGATGACATTAGCTGCGGAAAAAATAGCGCGAGGTTGTCGTAAGCTAATGTCATTTCCATAAATTTTTTCTTCGGAACGACTGCGGAAAAGTAAGTAACTAGCGTGTGGCGTTTGTCTAGGGCCGCTATCATATTCGGCTATCGTCGCGAATATTCGGACTTCGTATGCGTTATCGGGCGTGTGGCGGTACATCATAGGGTTTTAGCGCGCTAACTATTCGCGTTGCGTGCGTCATTTTGCACCAACTATCTTCCAATAATCCAAGATAGCCGAAATTATTTCCAGAGGTGCAATTTTGTAACTCGTCGATTAATCGGTAATGAGGTTCCGTAACGATTTTAACTATAAATGTAGCTTTGTAGACAATTAAAAAACAATATAAATGGTACCAAAAATTTTTTTCTACGATGAAAATTGACGAAATTATAACGAAAATACAGATCGCTCCGTCAAGCGGCCGCCTGGCAGGCGTGAGACGTCACACGACACGTTCTAGGCAGACTCCGCATCCGTGCTATCACTCCCGAGTTTTCGACTAGTAGCCGCGCGCAGCGTTTCATGCGAAATCGTATTACATACCTATATTGTTTTTTTTTATGTAATAGTAGTAGTAGTATTCAAGAGGTTCAGTACAGTTTGAGCAATGAGTAATAAACTAGAAATCGGTTTTGTGTAAGGTCAATCGGATAAACTTCCTATTTTTGACATTTTTATGGAATCTGGTTACTTACCCATTTAAAGTACACCAGTGCCGAAATCCGTGGTTGGAAACTTCAAAGGTAAGTGAATAAAGCTACATATTTTAAAATTAGAATAATAATATGTAGGTTATTGACCTCTAAAGTTATGTCACTAAGTTATAAACCAGTATTTACCTTTGAGTATTTCTTTGGTTCTTATCTATGTTTAAAACATTGAAATAGATATTTTTTGATGTAGGTAGGTAAGTATAGGTTGGTATTCTGAGCACAAAATGAGTAGGTAGGTCTATTTCGTAAAATGTACGAACGAATGAACACGACTGTCTTCAGGATAGCAACGTGACAGTTTTGGGCGGTCTGGATTTCATAGTATGGTGGTGATGTTATGATCGAAACACACAATGAGGGTGCAGCGTAGCGCGGAATATATTCTTTATTTACACTATGAGCGTGCGCTCCCTTTTGATTTTCTCTTTTAAAACACACATTTTTTATTATTCCTGATACCTAAACCTATCCTATCCGTACCCGTGGCCGTACCGCCTAAAAGCGAACACTCGCTATCATTATCGTGACATTACAACAATAGTTTTTGTCACAGGTGACATTTAAACTGTTGTTCTAATGTCACGAAAGCGATAGCGAGTGATCTCTATGAGTTAGGCTGTAGCCCCCCTGGGGCCCGATTCTCAGTTTTTTAGAGATATCTCTAATTCGACATATCTCTATTACTTTGCATCTCTACTAATAATCTCTCAAAAATGTCTATGATATGAACTAATCGTATTCTCGCTGGCAATAGAGATGTATATCGAATGACTATGAGGGTGCGGTCCGAAATTTGATATCAGCGCTCGTATGCACTTTTTGCGTGCAAACAGTCGGTTCAAAATTGCTCATAATATGCGCATTTGTAAGCGGTATGACAGAAAGAGGAGTGCACTGTCATAGAACTGTCAGTGACAAAGTTAACGTTAGTTTCCCGCGGAGTTTAATTTGTTCGAATTATTTTTTTCATTAGGTATACTTATCTACAATAGATATAGAAGTGCTCTGTAAAGATACTGGAGGGACAATACAGGCCTCCTCCTCAACCTCTTCAATTTCTCTTTTCAAATAACATTGATTGATAAAATTGACATTTGACAGACTCACAAATCGAAAGGTCGGTCAAAAATTGATCTTAATGCTTACGTCCGTGAGCAGTGCAAACAATGTGAATGGGTTGTTTTGTTTGCATGCATGCCAACGTTTATTGTTGTCCGATTATGGATCACACCCTCAATAGAAATGAATGGTTACGTTTTGTTTTAGCCTCGTTGACATGCTCAAAGTCTGCTTTGACAAAGTAGCTACGATAAATAGCTTTGATCAAGGTATACTTTGATTCCAGGTGATACCTAGATTGTTTACTTTGACCAATTTTGTTATTTTTGACATCCTTCATAGTTTACATATCTTTATAAATGTTACTCCAGTATAGTACAATGTGAAGCTTAAACAAGAAAAAAAATGGAAACCCGCAAACGGAGAGTTTGGTCTGTCCACTTTCCTTTATCACGATATGTGATCGATATTTTTTACATTAATCAATATTTTTAGAACACAGATATTAGAGATACAGTAATAAATCTATAATGGACTATAAAAAACAATACCCCACTTCAGCACAGAATTCGTGGCTTTGTCAGTCAAATGAAAGGGATGACGAACTTCGTAAAGTCAAATTTTCGGAAACTTTTACTAAAAAAATCCGAACAAAAGTGGAAATGTATAGCAGAGGAATTAAGTTGTTTGGGAGAAGTCAATAAGTCTTGAATTGACTAAATATATTACGTGGTAACTAATTCTTTAGATAAGCGAAAGTTCTTAAATGCATTAGATGTCGTATTTCGAAAGGGTCGTCACGCCATAAGGGCCGTCTTCAAGGTAATTCCACTAAAAACCGAGCTTCTTCTACTATACATTAACAACAGTTGTTATAAAAATCATCGATTATTCATTTTAATCAAATGTGATCACAGTTAAAATAAATACATAAACTAAAATCGTAAAAAAGTTCCAACAAATTATGTAAAACAGACACAGAAATAACCAATTACTGTAGCTCGTGTTCGACTTTTCAAATGTCGATTGCTATCTACCACTCGTGACATGTCGAACGCTAGGCATAGACATATCTCTATCGTGACATTTTGAGAATACGGAAACTGAGAAATATTCGACATCCGCCATTTAATTTAGACATATGTCGAATTCGACATTATGTCTATGGCTTGAGAATCGGGTCCCTGGACTGCTGAGATGATTTTGAGTGTAACATATGTCCTGGGGCCTTGTAACATATGTGTAACATATGTTCTGCTAGCGTTAATGCATTTGTGGCGTGTCAATAACGCTTCAATAGTATCGCTTTTTGAGACAGCTATTGTTGGTTAACCGAATACTAACTAAAACATTTGTAACTATTGACTTATCAAGAAATTGTAGTACAAATAAATTGTAGCAGAAAATGCGCATAAAAGCGACAAAAGCAGTTTTATTGAAACGCTATCACAACGCGACAACGACGTTAAGATTAGCGGAATTAGGGCCCTGGTCGTTGGTTTTAGTTGATTTGCTTACTGAAAAATTGATAACACTTGGCTTTGGTGCCCGTTATTTGTAGGCGACAGGCTGGAGTACTGTATGGCCCATACTGCCAGATGTGGCTTTGAGTGTAAAACCTAGTTTTAACAGAGTGTTACCTACAGCTCTGCTAGACCCCTTTTGGGATTATAAGCGTGATTTTATGCATATATATATGTATGTAAACCTATCTATGAATGTTACCGTCACAAAGAATGTTTCCATTCTTCAATCTGGGCGTGCAGCTTATGGAGATGAAGCCGTAGGTTAGGTGCAAGTAAAGAGAACTGGCCACATTGTGCACTGTTAAAGCCAGAATAACGTCAGAACACAAATAGATTCACTATATCATTATACGGTCTAATATTGCATGGACTCATACAACGGTTAGTCTCTCTCTACTCGTTTACTGTAGGTAGGATACAAGTCTCCCTGCCTGCCACAAAGAGAGTTCTTTTTTCATTGATTGTAGCACTAAACAAGAAAACATTCAACCTTACTTAAAAGAATAATAATAATAATAAATGATTTATTGTATACAAAGCATACAAAGATATAGAAACAGAAATTTTTCGAAAACAACACAGATGTTCAGCACAGGCGGCCTTATCTATACTAATACCAATATACTAATCTATACTAATTTTATAAAGAGGAAAGATTTAATTGTTTGTTTGTTTGTATTAAATAGGCTTCGAAACTACTGAACCGATTTGGATGAAAGTTGGTATAGGAATAGTTCGAGACCAGGGGAAGGACATAGGGTAATTTTCCTACGGGAAAATATGAAATTCCTACGGGAAAACAAAAATAACGCGGACGAAGTCGCGAGCGGAAAGTAATATTATAAAGTGGAAAGATTTGATTGTTTGTTTGTATTGAATAGGCTTCGAAAGTACTGAACCGATTGTGATGTAAGTTGGTATAGGGATAGTTCGAGACCAGGGGAAGGGCATAGGGTAATATTCCTACGGGAAAATATAAAATTCCCACGGGAAAACAAAAATAACGCGGGCGAAGCTATGAGCGGAATGCTATTGCTAATAAGCAATATCTTCCAGGCAACATAATCTATTATGTAAGTTAAGGAAACAAAAACAACTGTTGTCGAAATTTCAAGATCGCGTTAAACAAAACAAGCCGAACGTTTTGTAACTAAAAATTCAACATGGCTGAACGGTGCATTAGGTTCGAATAACGCATATGTGCAAGAATTGAGAGACGAAGGCGGGTCGGAAAAAGCTTCGATTGTTGCCATAATGCGAAGCTCTAATACAAATTAGAAAAAGGTGACGAAGAAAAAATATTTCAAGCAACCATCAATATGAAAAGTTTCTCTGCAGATGAAGCTTTGGCCCTCTACGGGGATTTGGATCTGTCAAAAGCTAGTACACATTTTTAAGATTTGGATGTCAAAGCTAGTACACATTTTTAACATTTAAAATTTATAGAAAAGAACTCAGTCATGTTTCCGTCATTATTATAACATATCGAGTATCTGACGCAAAAAAAAACGTACTATTTGCCTGCTTCGAGTATTGAAGTAACATACACAAGTGCTAAAGTAAAGCTACAAGATTTGCTGGATCATACTATTGGCCGTGTTTTGATGATAAAAGGTGTTTACAGACCTTCTCAAATACGTCTCAGGTTTAGCAAATGGGGATGTGTTGGTTCTTCGGGGCAAAGTGAATACAAACAACGATAAACTTTAAGGTAATATTATATTTAACTTTATACATTTTGAGGGAAACATGTCTCCTGAATAAACAGACCTGAATAAAAGATTCTTGTAGGTCCATGCCCTTATAGTGTATTTTAGTCAACTATCACGTCATTTAGTGATATAACATATTAGTGATATAATAACAATATTATATCATTATTTCCTTTATAATCACCTTCATATTCTCGTAATAAGCAAACAATGAAACGGAAAAAGTAATTTTGTATGGAAAAGTAGCGATTTTTTATTTTGTATGTTTTTATGTGTAATAATAAATCAAATATATAAAGATTCTAGTATCATTTCATAGCTTATATATTGGAGATCCTGTATGCAAAATTTTGTATCCGTAGGTGTAGTAGAAAAAAAGTTGCAAATTTTTGAAACGCTACTCACGCTTACATCCCATAGTGCCGCGCGCGGCGGCGGCGGATAGTGTCGACTGACGTCACAGCCTGTCCGTAGGCAGCGGCGGATTTAATAAAATCAGTTGATGCAAATTGGTTTATAACTTTACATCGGATGGACCGATTTTGGTGATTTAAAAAACATATTTTTTGTAATACAATAAGGAATGTTACTATGTATGTTGTATTATAAAAAGTCATACCATTACGGGACCTCATTGTAATCGAACCCGATGACTCGTTAATAAAAATGGAATTCTGTAATTTTTCAATTTCGATTTGATCGCTTTTGTAATCAATGAACGAATGCTAAAGGATATATTTATTTATTTATTATAATAAGTACAGCCACATGATACATATTAATACAATAATAAGAGATACATAATTTCGGAAGCAATGAGAATCAGTCATGTTTTTTGTGGGGTTTGCAGACTTATGGTGACAAAAAAACTAGTAAATACAGTGAAAAAATGAACACTTTGAAACGCATACTGTTAATTGTCATAATTTCGATTGGCATACATCATATGGCATAAAAATCAAAAAGCATAATAATATTTGGCATAACATATCAATAGGCATAAACATTATAATGCAGAATTGTCGAAAGGCATAATATTAAAAATCATAATCTTTGAAAGGTATAATATGGTTTGCCATAATTTTATTAAGCATACTTTAAAATGCATAATTTTACTAGGCATAACTGTTATTAGCCATAATTTTGTTTGACATAATTTAACTATGCATAACTCACTAAAGACATAGTTTTATAAAGAATACTAACTGTAAATAGGTATCCATAAATCTTCTTTGACATAATCCGGAATGTATTTTTCTCCATACGAGATTTACTAATTATTAAAAAAAACTAGTGCTATTTAAAATCGACTCAGTCAACCCCGACTCCACGTAGTCTTGTCTGCCCTACCCCTAGAGTGTTATTGAGAATCGCGAAGGCACGGAGGGGTGAGGCGGCCCGCATGCTGAGCAGCAGGTGGCTATGAGCGAGCCGCCGCGGCCGAGACTGGCCGGCAAAGCCGGCCATCAAGCCGAGGCTGCGGTGTTGAGCGAAAGCCATCTGCGACGATTAGCATGCGTGGGACCTCCAGAACCCCGCAGTGCCGGAGCTATGGCAGAAGTCTTGCATGCCAGCTTATGTGCCTGCATACATTCTGCATAACTGCATGCATGCTGCATGCATGCTGCATGCCGGCTGCATGCATGCATGTATGCAAAATGATATAATATATTAATATTATTACGTGATTTCTTAACATTAATCGTAAATAAGAGCTTTTTCATTTAGTATTTGTAACTATTTCTTTATAAATAAGGTTAAAAAACCATAGTAAATAATTTAAACATAAGACAATAAATTTAATTTATTATGTATAGCAAGTGTTTGCTTTTTGAAATTATGGTGAATGAGTTTGCAATGCATTTATGGATTTTGTCAGATATGCTTTTCAAATGTATGTCTTTTGAATATTATGCCTTTGAAACATAAATTATGCCTTTTGTTACTTATGCTTATTCAATTTATGCCTTTTCATGGTTATGCCTTACATATTTCGGCCTTATAATATTATGAGTTATGAAGTTATGATATAAAGACTTATGGCAAGTGAAGATTATGGCAATAAACATTATGCATTTTTAGCTTATGACGAATAACGTTATGCGTTTCAATAGGTAGCCAAAAAAATTATTTAAATTGGACTATTAAAAATACGAAGATACAGCAGATTTAGTGCATTAGTTTCAGAAACGCGCCCGAGAATGAAGCGACTCGCTTTGACGTCATCTGTTATGATCGGTTCATAGTGCGGTGCGCTTCGAACGGCAGCGTAGTCAGCTGGAATACTTGATTTCTACGTGTTACTGTCGTTCGTATTTAGTTTATTTGATTATAATGTCATTATACAAATATTGTATTGTGCCGAAATGCAAAAAACCCTACCGTTACTACACCCAATAAACTATTTTTTCTGTTCCGAGAGATGCAAAGATAAGCAAAAAATGGTGTAAAATAATGAGGAGAGACGATAAAACTCCTCTTGCAAGCTAAAGTATTTTTTGCTGTTGCGAAGATCATTATCGCTAGTACGGTTTAAAATTTTTATTCGTAGAAAGGTAGGTAAATTAAATACCTATAAAAGTTAAAATAAAATTCGATGGAGATTCTCCTAAAATCCCACAAATATTAAAAACGGGAAAGTTTTTACATTTGTTTGTAACTCAATCACGCGGAAACAACTGTAGTATAAATAAAATTCATTTAAAAAGGTGTGTATTTATTTACTTCTACATATTTAAAATAGTGTATGATCGTATACAACTTCGATACATAGCAGCTTTGTTTATGCTGGAATGTCGACTCAATGCTCATAAATGTAATCCGAGGTTTTGAAGATCCAGGGCCGTACTTGAACAGTAAAGTCATTATGAAATTAGTTGATATAACTAATAATTTTTTTACAAAAAATAGAACCGACTTCAAAAACACTGAAAACTTAAAAATAATCTTCTATATTGAAGTCGGCGCCAAACGATGATCTCCTAGAAAGTGTTAAAATTTGTCACCGACTTCAATATAGGAGATTATTTTTAAGTTTTCAGTGTTTTTGAAGTCGAACCGACTTTGTAAAAAAAATAAATTATTTTTTGTAAAAAAAAAATTATTTTTATTTTTTAGTGAATGAAATCTTTTTAGTGAAAGAAATCTTTTTAGTGAAAGAAATCTTTTTAGTGAAAGAAACTAATTTAATACCAGCTCACCTTCGGTGAGTTGGTATTAAATTAGTGTTTTACTCGATTTTCTATGGGATCCCATCATCCGATCCTGACTTTAGTGACCATGGGACCACCCTTGCAGTATACATCAAATACAAAAAGAATTATGGAAATCGGTTTAAAAATGACGGAGTTATGAGGTAACAAACATAAAAAGAAATACAACCGAATTGATAACCTCTTCCTTTTTTGAAATCGGTTAAAAATATATTGGATTGCAAATATTTTTAATTATTTTCAGCTATAAACGGAAACCTATGGAAAATTATCCTAAATATAAAATGATGAGCGGTCAACTTAAATTTAAAAAAGGGAGTAATGCCTCATTTTGCTTGCCAAAAGAAAGAAAGATAAAATTACTATAGAACGACCAGAGGTGCGATTTTGTAACTGGTCGATTAATCGGTAATCGTAATGGAACCCGATAACTCGTTAATAAAACATGGAATTCTATTACTTCTCGATTTCGATTGGATCACTATCGTAATCAATGAACAAATGCTAAAGTACGAGTATAAATATAATTTTAAATTTCTTAAGCTCTTTTGTCTGTACCTACTGCTTTCCTCTTTTATTATGATGAGTAAAATTATTGACAGTTCACTAAATTTTCTGTTGTAAACCATCCGTCATCAATGCCACTGCGGGACAATCTTGTCCTGCACAATACCATTGCTGGGAATCATGCCTAGCACCAGCCCACTGCTGAACAATAATGCCCAGCACCAGCCCACAGCTGGGAATTATGCCCAGCATCGGCCTATTGCTGGGAACTCTTGCCCAGCACCAATCCCATTGATGGACACGCCCATCTAGCACCAGCCCTCAGCTGGACACTGTCGCCCAGCACTATTTTATGGCATTACTAGCTTTTGCCCGCGACTTCGTAACAATTTTCAATTTTCCCTCGGGAACTACTTAAGGAATCGGGATAAAGGGTAGCCTATGTTCTTTTCCATGTCAAAGGTTATATGCATACCAAATTTCATCCAAATCCGTTCAGCCGTTTTTGCGTGATTGAGTAACAAACATCCAAACATCCACACTTTCACATTTATAATATTAGTAGGATTTCTTAAAGAAAAACAAACAGAATATTAAAAAGTAGTATTAAATACAAACAAATAAGGTATCTCGGGAGTCACCTCTTTCATTTGACGATTAATCGTTAATGGCTAATTACAAAATTCTATTAAATATTATTTTTTATGTGAAATGAAATCAGTCATCCTCGGCTATGATCGCCGATTGAGAAAATACCAATGTATTCGATTATCGGTTTCAATCGAACAAAATTAGGGAATTTATGCGTTTGCCGATGAGGTATAAAATCGCACCTTAGGTTATAAAAAACGACGGCAAATTGAATATTTCGAAGGTGTGGTTAATTGTGTGAGTATACGCGCGTTAACTGTTTAGCGTACAAAACGTCCGAAGCTTCGGCACGAATTGATTCGGGACGATAGGCGCATAGTATGAAGCCAAAGGGTATGAAAAAATCTATCACGATCGCTAATAACCCCCCAGAGCGCGATCGCGATCGTTTCGAAATGATATCGCGATGACATCATCATAATCACGATTACTAAATTGGACCCGAATATACTGAAAAATGTAGCGTGAGGAGATGTCATATCACAGGCTACCTACTGTCATTTCCATACTTTTTTCTGCGGAATGACAGCAGAAAAAATATAAGCGTGTGGCTTTTGTCTAGTCTAAACATGATAATATATCAAGAAACGCAAAACGCGGTTAACTTAAGATGTTAGGGTGGTTAATGAAAGCTGAACCTGACATTTTTTCAAGTTGCAACACTGACACAATGCCCCTTTGTAGTTTAGTTGAACAAGGCGATTTTGATACTTCGTGAAAACTTGTTTCTTTGTAATTTCTCTTTAGGTTTTTTGGTACAGAAGCACAAACGCACCAGCTTAGATGAAGGTGTTGAGTTTTTGGTAATTGATTTTTATTAAAGTGAGTAAAATAAAATATTTTTAAATGTACTTTGATTCTTAACAATTTTATCTACCAACTGACTTAAGTCTTAGTTTTCAAGATTTCATAATATTTATTCTTAATTTTTGTCCAAATATGACAGAAATTAAGTAATTTTTAATTTTCATTAAATCCAAATAATATATTTCAATGCTGGAAGTTTATTGAAATTAAACATTAATATTTAATAAAAAGTATCAACTTCGTCTTTTCCTACTATAGTTAGTATTGCCGTCCCCAATTTTTTTAAATTTCCCGCGTTTTGCTGGGTTCAACTTTGGCCCTGTTCCGTTTCGTGATTACACTACTCACAGTACTCAGACTGCTATCGTCTCGGAACGATCGTGAGTCACGATCGTTCCGAGACGATAGCGCGCTCACGATTCGTGAGCGCGCTTATGTCAATAATATCAAAACAAACATAACCTCAAAAAGAATTTAACTCATAATTTCAATTGTTTTCTGAGATATTCAAGCTTTAGCAGTTTTTCATTGCCTTGTACCTATCTTTTACCATTTTCTGCTCTTTTAGCGTCTTCAGGAGACAGTTTGAGGTAAACTACTTTGTTTTCTTTTTCAACAAAAACTGGTAATTCTAATGTTGTAATTTTTTCCTTATATTTATTTCAATTTTTAGGATATTTGGCTTATTTTTGCCTTCAATTCAATTAAAGAGTAATTTTTAACTATCGAATTAGCGAACCAAAACAAAATGTCAACTCGACAATGACATTTCACTCACGGTGCTGACGAATTCGGCCTGAGTACTGTAAACGTTGTTTGTGACGCAATCAATGACGTCATCACATCCAACGTGAACGCTGTTGTCGCGAAACGGGCCGCCTGTTAGCGTGCTTACAGTGCTGATGGTCACTATAATCGCGAAACGGAACACGGCCTTTCATTAACCAGCAGGCTTATTAACTAACTCAACTGACAAGTGGAAATGACTATTAACCATCTATAAACATGACGTTTTTTATCTGTGGCTTACCAAAAAGCCTTTTTTGGTATTCACTAACACCGGTGTCTAACGAAAAATCACTAGGCTCACGGGCTCACTGTTAATCACTAGGGTTGTATTGATAATCACCGAACGACAATTTTCATCGATATTTCACTTAATTGGTATTCTGAATCGTTCAGTGTCTAACGTTTGACGTTTTGAATGCCTTATAGTGAAAGTCACCGTAGGTTCGATTAATCACTATTGGTAAGCAGTGTTTTATTTTAATCCACTTTAATTATCAAGCTTAAAAGTAGGACTAATAACTTTTTTATGGTAGTGAATTGTTAATTTGGTTCAATTAAATCGAAACTAGTATGTTATATAGATATTCTATATGGAATTTTGAAATTATATATTTTTTGAAACTATATTTTTCGAAACATCATATTTTTGTAATACTTTGACGAGTATGATTTTATTATTATAACAAATTGACGCATTTAGGGCTTCGAGGAGTCACATCTTCATTGAGCTCCGTACGCAGATAATTGAGTACCTACCTATTTACGAGTATATGGTCACATTGTAATTTTACAAAGTTCATTAGAGGAGAGAAGAAAGGTGCCCAGAAGGCGTAGCACAAACCGTGGATAAAACGGGATAAGAGACAAATAACACGTTTCTTCTCGCTCTCTCATATCAAGATGAAGAGAGACGGGACGAGGGTTAGTCACTTTCTCTGCTATAGTTCACGCGCCGTGTTGATCACAGAAGATATAATAGTACTTCATACAAAACGGCCACTCACCTCCCCGCACTCATTTCAAATACCCCACCTCGCACTTCATTGTAGACATTGTAGACACTTCACTGACACATAAACAAGGGCGCACGCGATCGCTCGGGCGCGACGACACTTCACATTCAACAAGTAGACGCGAGCGCCGGCCGATAACAGAGATAGATAGCGCTATGCGGATAAAAGAGAAGGCAGTCGCTGCACTTCTCGCGTCATTTCGATTGATAACCGTGCACTCAGCCCTACTAGATTCCGCGCACACATTTGCGCGTGTACTCAGATAACGCGTGTACAAACGTCATTTGCTTAAGTAGTAAGTAGTAATAGGTAATTGATTTGCGAACGTTGTATGGAGTGTCCGGGCCTACTGATGAAGGACTTGGTGTAACTGAAAATAGTAAGTTCATATAGGTATTTAAATGCAATTATATGGAACATTCACATTATGACAATTCTGTAAAATATTCTTATCGTTGTGGTTTCGTCAGGGAATTGAAAATATGTATAGGTAAGGCGCATAACACAATGCACGGTTGTGCGGCGCGCGCGTCGGCACCACACTCCCGGACGGTGATGCGGTGCAGTCCGCGGGGTATGACATACTGTGCCGCAGTATCGTACGGATTTTTGCGTAGAAAGGACGTGCATACGCGTAATAGATCTCGACATAGATAATGCGGTGATGCGGTGCGTCGTGCACCGCAGCTCCGGACGGAGATACAGAGCAAACTATACGGTGGCACGGTTCCGTGCCGCTGCAGTCGCATGCGGTTTTCGTCCCTCCGTGCACCGCAGCGGGATGCGGCGGCAATGTGTTATACGCCTAAGTCTCAGCTAAGTATATATATTTTTTCAAGAACAGCAGTTTTTATTTCAATATATCATACACTCTGATCGTCGTCGATTAATAATCATAAATGTCAACAGTGATCGGCGGAAATGTTTGTTCATCTCCTTATCACATCGTATCTTATCAAAATAACGTCACCGGCTTGGATATGCTCGCTGTTTCAACAAAATTTCAAGATGGCGGTTGTATCTAAGTATTTTGACGGTTCATCGTGATAAAATGCTTTATCATATTCTCTTTTTGGTGTTCATGCTAGGAGGGGCTGGGTATGTGATGCTAAGTTTTCGTGGCAAAAGTGTTGATGTGGAACACACGAAACTAGTCTAAAAATGTTGAAAACGGTGCTTATCTGGAACGCTCCTTTGATAGTCTTATATTATCTGTGGGTTCAATGACAGAATTAACGAGCCAATTTAAGAAGTTACTGATTTCTTTTGAGGAAAGTCCGGTAACTAAGGCTACTAAAATTAGTCGGGTAATGCACAGTGACGTGTTGTGATTTATCGATATCCACTAGGGACTTAGACAATAGAAACCAATAGACATGAAATACCTACGAAAAAAGCGTGCCAGCATTTGGGTTGGTGCTCTAAGATGGCGGAAAAAAACTAGGGACGCCGCATCCAAGATTCCATACTTTTTATGATGTTCTTTATAGAATTCATTAAAAAAATCAATAAAAAACGTATAACTGTAAAATGCACTCACAAATAATGCTCACCGACTGATATTTTAGCACAACAACAAACACGGTGCTTTGTAATGGCGGACTAAACTGGATATTTGAGACATATAATAACATTGCGAATCCATTGGTTTATTTAATCGGAGGGCTGCAGACTCTAGTAGCAAAAAGTGGCGATGCTTATTTATGAACGCACCTGACAGCTGTCAGTCTCAAGCAAACAAGCTTTTCGAGGCTCATTTCAACTTTTCAAGGAACATTATACTCTCTGGCGAGAGCAAAGAGTATAAAATAAAATCACTACTTTTTTTTTGGCATAAAGTGAGTTTTGTTTTGTAGAATTCACGTAGAATTTTATAAAATTGAAATTGTCTGGAAATTACTCTTCGACGAATTCTACGTTTTGAATTTGATTAGAAAAATAAATAAATCCCTAGAGCAATCATAGTTTACATAAGTTTTTATTATATATTGAGCATTGTCAATAAATTAACCTACAATAATTTTTGTTTCATACTTAGCAGTTTGAGCTTTGAGACCTTGTCTTATTTATGTAAGTTCTTTTTTGTTCTTGTATGCTAAAAATTCTAAATTCTTTTACAATAGGTACAAATAAATGTATTACCGGGAGACTGTACCCGGGTCGCCTGCTTGGGTAGTTATTTCTACCGCAAAGCAGCAGTGCTTGCATTGCCGTGTTCCGGTTTGAAGAGTGAGTTAGGGCAGAGGAATAACTGGGTAACGTGACTTTACATCTTACGTCACAAGTTGGCAACGTATACAGTGGTTCTTGTGGGGGTTGCAGATTTGTTGCGAATTAGGTTGTTGGCTCTTGTACTTTAAGTGACTGTTACCGCTTACCATTAGGTGGGCAGTGTGCTTATATGCCAAGTTAGTTGTATAAATAAAAAAAATAGTTACATTTATAGTACAAACACAAACACTCATATAATAATTTATGTTGTAACAGAAAATTTATATGAAAAAATTCTGATTTTAATTAGGTACACTTATAAATATATTATAATTTATTATTTTGCAGTACAAATAATGACCTGTTTTTGAAATAATAGTGTATGATTAAGCTTGCAAGTATTAGTAGCTTAGTTCACAAACAAATTTGTCGACATATTAGTTATTCAATTAGAAAACAAAAGATTATTAAAATGGATAGCTGCAAGGACCAAGAATGTGTTTTGCAAGAGAAAGTGGAAAATGCAGTTAAGGATCCTTATTACTCAAAAAAATACTATCGGCGCGCAGAACACAGGTGAGTTTGAAGTTTGTAATGACACTAAAACTTTTTTAACAAGATGTGACAAGGGGAATCAGTCCAGTACAGGATATTTTTCGGGTATTTCTGCCTGCAGTCAAAATGTTTTAAATTTCACCTTCAGCTCCTCATTAGTGCTAAGCTCGAGTAGCTCCTCTTATAATACCACATTCTCCACTTCCATTTCATGATATGGATTTATGATCCATGGTGGTATTTCCATCGTCAGAATATCTTCAAATCTGAGTTTGAAGTCATCATGCAAGGCAATTAAATAATGTTGAATGTATGACCGAATATCCTCATCAAGGCATCAAGTTTGTTTGTGGAACTAATATTTTGCTTCATAGATTTAAATTTTCCAAGAATAGCTGAAATTACACCCTCTTTTATTGAATTGAGGCTGTCCCGATTATTAATTTTTTTTGATAAATCTGACAAATATGCAATGTCTGTTTTCAAATTGATAAGGTTTTCTTTTAATCTGGATCTTTACTTTCCAGAAACTCTAAAACTGATTCAAAAAGTGAGTAAAATCTTGTTAAACATGCACCTTTCGACAACCAGCGTACTTCAGTATGTAAAAACAATCATTGGAAGTCTTCATCATTTTCATTGCACAATTGTGCAAATAAATGTGTATTCAATGCATTGCTTCTTATTTTGTTAACTGCATTATCACAAATTGAGGCGATCGGTGCAATCTATCACTCAAATTTTTCGCTAGGTACCTATGCTAGGTGTAGTAGGTGGATGACACAGTGAACTGCAGTTATAAGATCTCTGGTATAATTCTTTTAAGATGGCTTATAAACCCACAATATTGCCCAAGCATGGCAGGAGCTCCATCTGTTGTCTGTCCACCAAAATAAAGTTTCTAAATGGAGTCGATTTAAGTATTTGCAGGTTTTTACAAGTAACACTTGCTGAGCTTATTAAAATAATAAGCTCAAATTAAAACGCCTACATTGATAAGTGAAGTCAAGTCAACATTTTAGTTCTTCACTATTAGGGATGTTATGGAGCTCCGTAACCGTAACCGAAACTATCGGATATCTGAAATAAATTAATATCCGTAACCGTATCCGTTTCACAAGTTTCGGATAGTTTTGAATAAGGGCGGAGCTTAAATAAAACGACATGTTTCAACAGGTTTTTTTTCACCGCTCGCGCGCCGTAGATATGTAATAATTGCTTACCTATATGACTAATTATAATACCAAATGATAACCTAGACTAGATAAAAATAATAAATAAATAAATAAAACTTATAAATTTAAACAAAATTGTTACATACTATTTGTGTAATATTTTACTTCTATCTAATATCCGTAACTGAAACTATTCGAAATAATTACCGAACTATTCGAAATATTGTCTGTAACCGTACCCGAAACCGATATAATTTTATTCCTATATCCGTATCCCAAATATCATATCCGTAACGTAACATCCCTGTTCACTATTGAAACCAGATACATTTTCGTGGACGCTTATGAATTGTGCACCCCCGTTTTTTTGTCACACCACCATAGACCACCGTCGAATCTCTCTTGGACCCCTGGGGGTCCACCTGGACCACTTTGGTAATCAACAACTAATAGTGTGACACTTAGGTGAATACTTTTATGGTTGGATGATATTTTGGCCATAAACGATTACGTCATCTAATAGAAAAAATAACTTTTAAAATAAT
Source organism: Schoenobius gigantellus (assembly GCA_963935595.1). Taxonomy (NCBI): domain Eukaryota; kingdom Metazoa; phylum Arthropoda; class Insecta; order Lepidoptera; family Crambidae; genus Schoenobius; species Schoenobius gigantellus. Next base: position 19,666,534 of record OZ012553.1, on the reverse strand, counting down.
TTTACTTGTTTACTTTCACCTGTCCGGTGACTGTAATGACATCTTGCAAGTTAAATTTGACCCACTACCCAGTTTCCGATGGAGCTGAAATTTTGCCTGCATATGTATATCTCATAACAATGTAATATGGAGTTATGATATGGGGTTGATCTAATGCTGGAGCTGGAAGGTGGCCATAGGAACTCTGCAATAAAACGACACAATCCCATTGAGTTTGGGCTTGTTTGATTTGTATTAACGAGTACTAAAAGCTTGTATTTAAAAATGTTTTTTTTTTTATAATTTTAATTGTTTTTTAAAACATCTTTGAACAGTCCTATCTAACTTGTTTTGCGCATATGTAGTATTTTTTGTGACATTTATAGTTTCATACAGCCACTCAAACATCTTTGGAAAAATGCTTACATTTTATATGAATCTTATTGTGACAGGGCATTAATGTTGAGCAGGTCATTAATGAAATTTCTCGAGTTTCCCAGGGCAGTTTGCAGAATCCCTAAAGACTTAGTGTTGCCTTTTCCGGTGATTAAGAGTAAAATTATTGAGGAGTTGGAAGAAAACACATTGACGTATACCTAAATGTCAATGTTTAAAAATGTTATAATGATTGATGAGGTCTCACTTGGGATGTTCGCAAGGTTCATTTTTAACCCCCGACGGAAAAAGAGGGATGTTATAATTGTATGTACATATTTATAAAAATGTAAATATCTGAATGTAATAAAATGAAAGCAATACATGAATATGAAGTTAATTATGTGCTACGAAAAATATTGGTGTAGTCTTATATTTACATCATTTGTTTACATGGCCGCTATAAGTTATCGTCCTCAAAGGTCATCTCGTTATGATTGCCTGTTTTGCTACTAGCCTCTCGATATGTCATGTCAGTGCTTATTACGATTTCGTATTGAGTAGTTGTTTTTTAGTGTTTATTATTATTTAGTAAAAATGCCCGATGAGAGTGCATACCCACTGACTCCATTCGTAAACCCTCAAGACATACGCGCACGCGCGAATTCTTCGTCGAAGAGAAAGCCGGTGGTGACATTTTTCGCTGGCGACGAAGCCTTAGAAATACCCGACAAGTCAATAGTCGGCGTAAATAAACCGTTAAAGTCAGAGAAGAGCGAACTAGAATTAGATAGTTTTGCAGAATCCCTTACGACAATGCACAGCACCTGGTTCGACAAGCGAGTTTTGGAACACAGGTAATCTCTAAGATCCTGGTTGGAGTATGTTATATTTTTTCCTATTTGCGTCTGTTTATTATCAGTAATACTAATAAGGTATCATACGTACGTATTATATAATATAGTGGCGTGGCGATAAAAGTGTATCTTGAATCGGTTAAAGTAAATCGGTGCAGATGATAATTTTCCATGTCGAAAAGAGAATCGCAAAGTATTTGCTTCATTGAATCTACACTGAATTTGAATGCTGGATTTTAATATTTTCTGAGTGAGACGTAATAAACTAAGGTACAATCAGAAAATTAACAAGTTAGCAATGTAAATGGTAATTTTTATTTAAATTTACGCCATGAATAATATGAATATGTCAGTTAATTATGCAGTTCGAATAATATTGGTGTTGTCTTATATTTACAATGATGTGTTAGATATGTGAATTATTGGAAATAACATTAGTTAAGCAAGAGTCTGTTGTCGTTGCTTATTTACATGGGGCCCTAACTAGGGTATGCATTCCGGAATTCCGTAACAATTTTTGTGATATTTCAACTCCGGAATTGAGATAAGTAATATCGGAATTCCGATATTCATAAATTATTATGTATGTAATAAAATCTGCATGAATCTCTCGACTAATTTCGACCTCGCAGGCTTTGTCAAATTAGAAAAAGCTATGTTTGATAACGGACTGACTACTTTTGTAACCGAATACGAAGTTCACTCTCTGATAAAAAGTTAGATGCTTTATTGTTCTTGAGAACACATTATCAAGAACAACTAGACCTCTTAAAGGAATAAATAATTATTGTTTTCGTGATTTCATCATCATTTCAGCCAAGAGACATCCACTGTTGGACATAGGTCTACCCCAGGGATCTCCAAACTGATCGGTCCTGCGTCTCCCTCACCCAGCACCTTTTAGCAACCCACACCAGATCTTCGGTCTACCTTGTGGGGGGCCTACCAACGCTGCGTCTCACGGTACGCGGCCGCCACTCGAGAACCGTCCCGCCCCAATAACGGCCGACAATCCTGCGAACGATGTGTCATGCCCACTGCCACTTAAGGTTTGCAATTCTTTGGACTATGTCGGTGACTCTAGTTCTAGTCATCACTGGCAACACGCACGAATTGAAGACTTTAAGACACTGCGGTAGATTGGCTAAGAATATGCTGTGTAGCTTCCCGAACGTTGCCCAGTCGAGTTGGATTCGTCGATTTACCTCTTTCTGAAAGTTGGACTGGACTATTTGCCCCAGGTAAACATATTCGTCAACAACTTCCAGTGTAGAGCCTCCAAACCTTTTCAGGAGTGGGTAGGGCATGGATACCGGTATACCGGTATACCGATAAAATTTTTCGGTATTTTGATACCGGTATTTGAGGATAAAATACCGTTATTTCGGTATTAAAAAATTCGGCATTTAAAGACTATGCGGAACGCTCGATTTCTATGGTTCATAGTGATGTTCATACTGCTGATGAGTTTTCATATGACAATCACGAAAAATCTCGATTATGGAAAATCATCACAAAATCTCCAGCACTACATCTCAAAGACCTCAATGCGTTTGCAGTCTGCAGCTTTTAGTATCCACGTCTCAGCGCCATACGAAAAGATCGAGAATACTAAAGTCCGTACCAGTTTGGTTTTAGTTTTCACGGAAATGTTGCGATCTCTGCAGATTTTTTCAAGCTGAGACATGGCGCTTTTACCAATGCCAATTCTCCTGCGCACTTCCTTTTCACACGAGCCATCGTTACTGATGTTAGAACCCAGATAGATGAAGTTGTTCACTATTTCTAGGTCCAGCGCGCCTCGATTCATTCGGTGTTGGAGGAGTGGGTTGGGCGCCGGCAGGGCAGCCTCACGTTCCGCATGGTACAGGTACTGACCGGGCGTTGCTGCTTCGGTCACTACCTGCATCGGCTCGCCTGTCAGGAGGAAATACCGCGGTGTCACCATTGCGAGGCCCCCGACGACACTGCCGAGCACACCCTGTTAGTGTGCCCGGCTTGGCGACCCCAGCGCAGCGAGCTTTAACGCTGCGCTGGGAGGCGGAGACCTCTCGCCGCCGAGCATGGTCGTGGCCATGCTCCACGGCGAGGTGGAATGGGAGTCTGTCGCCTCCTTCTGCGAGGACGTCATCTCGCAGGAGGCTGCGGAGAGGGAGCGGGAGGAAGATCCCCAAGCCGCTCCCCTCCGCCGCAGAGCAGACTGATAGGCAGGCGAAGGTGGGCATTCGCACAAGCAATGCCCGTCTAATGACGCTGACGTGGAGGCCTACGTGCACGGCACCGTAAGGCCCTCCGTCTGGGGATTGCCCTGGTGTTCTCGGGCAATCTCCCCTTGACGATAGCCCGATCAACCTGGTCGGGCTCGCCCTGACGCGCTGGTAGTGGTAGTCGCAGTGTGGACCCTACCATGCGCGCCCACAAGGGCAGGGAGAACACCGGGGAGTTTTAGTGGGTCGGCCTGGCATTCTGCCGGGCCAGCCCCACACATGCCCGCCGTCTAGCCAACTGTGGGTACGGTACGATTGCGCATTTCCCCCCGGAAAAAAGGAAAAAAATAAGGTCCAGCGTGCTTGTGAGTTCTAACTTCCCAGATCTATCTACCATCCTGGTTACCGATCTTGGTTTTGGACCTGTTTATGGAAAGTCCCATCTCCTCGTTAATCCGCTCCATTCGGTTCAGAAGTGCAGACAGTTTTGACTCATTTGCTGCAATGAGGGTAGTGTCAGCGACGTAGCGCAGGTTGGTGATTTTCACGCCACCAACTGTGATGCCACCCTCCCAATTCTCGCAGGTTCGTCTCATTATGTATTCTCCATAGGCGTTGAATAGAATGGGCGACAAAATACATCCCTGGCTGAAATTTAAAGGGTTTTGAGGTTGTTTTATCGACTCTTACGACTCCCTGGCTTGAACCATACAAGGTGCGAAGTAGAATTGATTTGGTACTCCAACTTCTTGTAGGACCCTCCATAAGCAACCCCAGTTGATATATTATTAGTATTCTTAATCCTATTTATTTTAATAACTCATTTTGTGGTTTCTGGGGAGATTATACCGGGTGTAACAGAATACCGCAATAATATTAGTTGTTGATTAACAAAAAAAATGTTTTATGACTATTCTTTGTATTTTTATTATACACCTGCTTTCGATTTAATACGCTTAACAATTAAGCGTATTAAATCGAAAGTAGGCATATAATAAAAATACAAAGAATAGTCATAAAACATTTTTTTGTAAATCAACAACCTTGAAATATTATTTCGGTATTCCGTTACACCCGGTATATATTTTCAGTGATTCTGCCATAAAGCCTAGAAAACTGCTTCAATAGCTCTCCCCAAACAAGACTTACCAAACGTTATTGGAATCATTTAAATAGTAATTAACAGTATTTAAAAATACCGAAATTTCGGTATACCGGTTTTTGAAATTTCGATACCGGTATCAATACCGGTATGAAAATCATTCCGGTATTCCATGCCCTAGGAGTGGGTACTTCACGGGAGTTTACCATGAGTTTGGTCTTGTCTATGTTCATTTTAAGTCTCACTTGTTGGGAAACTCTACAGAGGTCTGTGAGCATTGTGCCTAGATCTTCCACGGTCTCAGCCATGACTACAATGTCATCGGCAAAACGAAGGTGAGTCATGTACTCGCCATTTATGTTGATGCAGAGTCCTCTCCAGTCCAAAAGCTTAAATACATCCTCCAACGCAGATGTGAATAGTTTCGGCTATATTACGTCACCCTGTCTCACACCTCGCTAAAGTCGTATTGGTTTTGAGTTTTGGTCCTGAAGGCGGACTGACATAGCGGCGTTTTTGTACAATGATTGCAACACTTGGATGTACCGGTAGTCTATTTGGCACCTCTGGAGTGACCTTAGCACAGCCCAGATCTCGACGGAATCAAAGGCTTTCTTATAGTCCACAAACGCCAAGCATAGTGGCAGATTACACTCCTTGGTCCTCTGTATAACCTGCCGCAGCGTATGAATGTGGTCTATTATGTTACTATAGCCTTTACGGAATCCGGCTTGTTCGGGAGGCTGGAAGTCGTCAAACCTGCGCACGAGCCGATTCGTCATATTCCTCGAGAACAGCTTATATACATGACTCAAGAGCATGATGGGTATGTCGTTCTTGAGCTGAGCCCTGTCGCCCTTTTTGAAGAAAAGTGCCACCACGCCCCGTGCCATGCTGAAGACGTTTGCCCTCGAGTATGACGGAGTTAAAAAGCCTCTGCAGCGCTTTCCGGACTGGTAGTCCACCCGCTTTCAAAAGCTCATGTGTAATTCCATCATCTGCCGGCGCCTTGTTGTTTTTGAGTTGTTTGTCTTTGAACTCTCTATAATCTAACTAACTAATCTCGTACAGGCTGACGTCCGGGATGTCTTCGGTGTAATAATGCTCTGCCGTCCGCCTTTCCTCCATCAGCTTAATTGTCGGCTCTGTCTGAGATCTTGCTTCTTTGCTTGGTACGGTTGGTATTTATATTCCTAATGTTTAATTCGCATTGATAAATAAAATTGTGTGAAAATAAGCCTTGTTGATTTGACGGTGTAAAAGGCTGACAACTCTGAGCTGTGCTCATCCAGCCCCACTTAAAACCTTTTTTAGCAAATTCTATCTAATATACCATAGTAAAAATATAAAAAATATATGTTACTCTTGACAATATTTTTGAGAATATCCATGTCCCCAAAACAGTAAAAAATTGTTTTGGGGATCATAATTTCTCGATAAAAAAATGCCAAAGACACCCATCAAAAACTGCTTCCAGAAGAAAATCCGATTTATTTAACAAAGGTTATTAAATGACTTTCAGGAAATTAACTCTTTACACTTTAATTTGATAATATTGATGTTTCATATCTTCAAATAAGTTACTAGTTTCTTTTAAAAAATATATTTTTTTATTTTTTCGCTAAATTTCAATAGCGCACCGCGCCTGTAATCCAGTGCAAATCATGTCTCCAAAGTCGTTGGCGTTACTCATGGCCATTTTCACCAACCTCTTCTTAGCTTAGGGGACTCTTAGGTAGCATGCTGTCACATTCTTTTCATTGAAGACAAAAAGTGACAGCATACGTCTTAGGGGCTCCCTAAGCTAAGTTATGGTTGGTGAAATCGGCCATTAGTCTCTTAAGCTGTTTAATTAAAGTAATAAGAGAGAAAGATGACCAAATATGTTTAATTTGTTACAAAAGATTATTAAAAGACTGATATAATTATAAATCTTGTTTGATTTGAAAAAAAAAACTTTCAAGTTACCAATTCCGGAGTCAGTTCCGGAATTGAGAACCTTGCGATATTGCATGCCCTAGCCCTAACTCACTCTCGTTTGAAACAGTAATCATCGAAGAGAAAATCAATTGCATCGCGCGGTTTTTTTGCTAAATTTAAACGTACATATTTATTATAGCACGCCGTGAGTGCATTTAACTACATGTTAATAGTACATTATGATACGAGCGCGCTATGTCGGTCATTGCGTACGAGGCGATAATGTGCGCGAGCCGCAGGCGATCGCGACATGAAAGCATAGTACGTAATGACCAATGCGCGCGTGTATCATACGACGTTTTTGAACACTCTTGTGAGGAAAATAAAAGATCTTGTGGTATTAATATTTTTCTGAAAATGACTGCGCTTTTTTATCTATCTTCCACTGCATGAAAGTATCGTAGGCCGCCAAGTATTTATCCTTTGACTTTGGCGGCAACAAACTATTACTCGCGCTTTGCGCCTCCATAATTATTTCCGGCAGAGTTAATAATATGGATTCTTCTTCACTTGGACTCGACATATTTGTAGATAGTCAATTATCAATTACAACAAAAAGGCAAAAAATTTCAATAGCGGGAAAATGCCGCGCGCCTTTTTATTTCGCGCGCTGTCCTGGCATGGCTGAACTCTTTATACAGCCAACAAAAAAGGGCCAAACAGCCAAAATTCAAAACTAAATAAACCGAATATTTTAGTTTTTAAAAAACAAGTTTGTGTGAATTTTTAATAATTTATTTTAGTTATAGTTATTAATTATTGTTTTTAAATGATTATGTTTAAACGTCGTTGTTAATTTAATATTTAAGTAACCAGTAGTAGGCTGTTCATTTGTTTCCAATTGGCAGCCGCATAAAGTCGTGTTAAAAAGTATTAAGCGACTAATTTAAGAATGCATACTGGCCATACATTTACTTTGCAATCTTGAACAAATTAGAATTTGTCGTGTTAAGATTTTCGCACTTATGCGATTATGTAAAGTGAAAAGCAGTCATGTTTAATATACTGAATAACGGGTCTAAATGCAAGGTAATAAGACCCACTTTACGAGCAAGTGTGTTGAAAATGAACTAACGGCCTTATCAATAAAAAATATGCTATCGATCATCCTTGAATTAGCTGTCACATGTAAAAATATAACAAAACAAAAAAAAAAAAACCACGGAATATACCGAGGATAAAAAGGTGCGTAGGCGTGGCGTGTGTGTGTTGAATGACGTTGCATTTTGAAGTTTGAATTTAGTCGCCGTGAATTTGAATTTTAACTAATTGCCGGGATTTGATTCTCAATGAGTTACACTTTTTTAAACATAATATTTGTTTTCATAAAACATAGAGTAAAAGTATTGCACAATCCCATATTATGCGTATGAAGAAACCGCCAAGAGGAAAGGATCGCCGGTGATCCGGATCCGGTATCAAAAGATGAAAAGAATCTAGGATTGCAGTCTTTAATTAATGATACGCAGATTAGAGACCGATCGAGCGATACGTATTAATCCGAGATTGCTTTTAATCTTAGATACTCGTAAGAGATACATAGATGGCAGGCCTATAGATATACATCTGCTACATACTTACTTGAGTGTCACTTACGTGAGAATTTTTTTTAATATCTTTACTGCGGTAAAGCCAGAGAATCAAGTCCATACCATCAATTTGTTTACTCATGTTAATTTTTTTGCATATTTGTTGAAAGTTCTTATTTTATTGCACATAAATAACAACTTTTTTAATTCCCGAACAATTTACACGAAATCTGTAATTTTTTTTAAATTGGTTATATTGATATGTAGCTACTATTAACAGCAAGTAAACTGTGGTTTAATAAAACAAAGAGAAATCAATAAAGTTGACATTTCGTTCGGATTGCATAAGCCCTCGGCGGCTGGTTTATTAGCATTATTAAATGAAAATCTGTTCAGCTGTTCAAAAGTCACTGACCAGCAGTATTTCCTAGCCAGCAGGGTGCACTGCGTCCCGGCAAGTTTGCCGTGGGTTTGTTTACATAGTGAGTTTGATTCCCCGACACAATGGATAAAATACAACTAAGAACTATTTCCTATTTTTCAAAGGGCAGTTACGGGGGTTGCTTTTTGTTTTTAAACTTAGCTAAACCATCCGTTTTTCTACCGTATCTGGAATAATTTCTTAAATATTCTTATTTGGAGATACGCAGTCGTACAAACTACACGCGTACGAAGTCAAGGGCAAAATCCAGAATCATTATAAATGCAATTTTTTACATATTTACTCAGGATGCGTTACGCCCCACAATTTTATTTCTACATCCAATCAATGCTCTAGATCAGGGGTTTCCTAACTGGAGGGCGTGAAGACATGTCAGGGGGGGGGGGGGGGCGTGAGTGCGAGACCAGGTAAAAATAAAAATCTCTAGTAAGCCGTTTTTCCATACAAACGTATTCCCCTGTTACCTTCTTGGATAATGGCACTAGTTGCTCTATTTTATCCAATAAAATCAATGGCCACTATAAGCATGTTCCTATGTTTTCTTTTTTTTATTTACTTATTTATTAAACGAGACCTTCAAAACCCCAAAAAATCGACCTAAAAGCCTTGCTTGAATTGAAGCAAGGTTTTTTTTGTGTTTCTATGTTTTGCTTTTTTCATATAATCTTGTTCAATTTGTTTGCTGGACGTTTGAATACAGCAAAAAATTAGGTCGATTTTGAATATTAAAAAATTAAATATTATAAAATTTAACATAAAAAATAAAAAACATACAAGATATACGAAACGTATATTTTGTATGCTTTTTATATTTTTTATAGTGTATTTTCGGTCCTAACTGCAGTTGTCCCTTCCCTATCGCGCTCAGTTCCGTTGTTCGGACACACAGCGCGACAGCAATACATTTTACAAATAGTACCTATTTTTGAATTCTCTCGACCTTGGTGTTTCCTCTTAAAATCAACCTTGATATTTGGAGAACTTAAAAGTCCACTTGTATGAAACATGTTCTTTTATTGCAAAAATATAATCGGATAACAGACGTGTCTCATAATATCAAATGTTTGGCGTTCAATGTGGCAGCAGTGCATGACGGGAAACGGTGAGCCGAGCGTTTCTAGGAGTAGGAATCCCCTAGTATTTCTATAAATTAAAACTTATTATAATGTTGTATTTTGTGATAGTAAAAATACACGTTTTCACGTTGTACCTCTAAACTAAGAAACGGTACCCTTGTAGGAACACTTCGTTGTCGGTCTGTCTGTTTTTTTTGTCTGTTATTTCCCCTTTTTTCGGGAATGAGTATAGAGATATCAAACTGAAATTTATACTAGAACCAAATACTGGTCCAGTGCGGATTGGTTGAATTCACATACACCTTTGAATTACTTCGTAGGTGTATGCAGGTTTCCTCATTCATATCGGTCGGGACGAGTGATTCAAAACAAACAAAATAAATTTTTTAAAGTGGGTAAAATCATTTAACAGTGAATGTGTTTTAGAACTTTGAAGTGAATACTGCCGTATTTTTGGTTCAAAAATACAATTTCTTCAGTGTCAGTGACTGTGGTTTCTGTTTTCGATAAAAAAGTGGACGGTGATCTGAAGAACTTTTCAAAGTCAATCAGTGCCAATGTACACGATAATAGTGGCCGCAAATTTATTAACACTTCAACGTTTACGTACGGTGTGGTGCAGTGCAAAGCCGTTATAGCTACGACACTGTAACAATCGAGATAACGCGGTTCGAGACTCGCGCTGGCATTAACTTTATGTTTTTGTTTTGCTTTTTTGGGGATCATTTTTCTTCTTTTTTTATTATATTTTTCCAAAGGAGATAATTTAGTGGAGTAGAGGATAATAGAGGGAAAATATTAAGACTGAAAAGACATTACCTGTGTTTACTTACACTCACCGTCTGCAGCATCAATATAGTGTTAAACGTTGACTTGCTTAAAATTTTTGTGTCAACATGAAAATAACCTGTGCAGCGTGTCTCACCTTCATCATCATCATCACAGCCCATATACGTCCCCACCGAGGGGCTCGAGCCTACCCTATATTAGGGTGATTAGGCCTTAGTCAACCACGCTGGCCCAGTGCGGATTGGTCGACTTCACATACATCATTGAATTTCTTCGCAGATGTATGCAGGTTGCCTCACGATGTTTTCCTTCACCGTAGGAGCCTCAGACAAATGTACATATGAAATTCGAAACGAAAAACACATTGGTACATGGCGAGTCTCGAACCCCGACCCCCCGATTGGAAGGCAAGTGCCGAGTCCACTGCGCCACCGACGCTCCACGAAATATAAATAAATGTAATGTCTCACCTTAATAAAAGACAATAATGTAATGTCTCACCTTAATAAAAGACAATAGCCACTTAAAATGCTCTCGCTGCATGGAACATTATCACTATCTTTGTGTCGGGCAAACACTTGATACTTATAAGGAGCTGGGAGATGAACGAATTAAGAAATGGGTGTGTAGTGTACCATATGTATGTCTGTAGAGTAAGCAGCGTAAAACGGGAGATAATGCGGAAACGCCTGTGCGTCAAACAGCGTCGTCTGGCCGTAGTGATTATGATAACGTTACACTCCACGCAAAACCTAAGAAACCTCCGTAAAAAAGATAAGTCAAAGTGCGAGTTCCACTGCACCATTGTTAGAGGAGGATATGCGTTCATTAATCAGGTAAGAAGTTGCGAGCGCTCTGCAGACTGTCCTTCAAAAGCATATCGAGGAGCCTCTCAAGGAAATTCGAAGAGAAATTCAAACATTTCGGGAATCGATATCGTTTATCTTATTGCTCCTCAACAGTTTGGGTTCATGAACGCCCGCTCCACTACAACTAATCTGGTGACATTTACTTCCTTTGTTATTGATGCTATGGATGGTCGTGTTCCAGTTGATACTATATAATCTGATTTTAGCAAGGTCTTTGACATAGTGGACCATCAAATATTGATCAGAAAACTCGTCTTTCGGGTTTGCAGGCAACATGCTATGTGTTTTTCGTTTTCGAATTTCATATGTACATTTGTCTGACGTTCCTACGGTGAAGGAAAACATCGTGAGGCAACCTGCATACATCTGCGAAGAAATTCAAAGGTGTATGTGATGTCGACCAATCCGCACTAGGCCCGCGTGGTGGACTAAGGCCTAAACACCCTATCTTAGAGTAGGCTCGAGCCCTATCATACTTAAGCTGCCGTACCATGCGAGTGGTTGTTGGTATATTCTGCTCTCAGCCTTTTGAAGCTGGTTCTGGTGTTCCTCAAGGATCTCATTCTCAACTTGCCCCTATATTATTCAATATATTTATCAACGATATTGTAAAGTATATACAATATGCCGAATGCTTTCTTTATGCCGATGATCTTAAAGTAGCTTTGCCAATCAAAGATAACACCGATGTTTCACTGCTACAGAATGATCTGAATCAACTTTCTAGATGGTGCAAAGAGAACAGAATGTCATTGAACACACGTAAATGTAAATTTATCCGCTTTATAAGAAACAAAAACACTTCTACCCCAGCATACACTATAAATGGAGAAACCTTAGAAGAAGTTGATAATATAAGAGATCTGGGTGTTCACTTGGATAAAAAGATGTAACTTTAAATTCCCTCGTTTAGAGCCACCTGTACCTATTGCTGTGGTGGCGTGTAATTAAGACAGCATTTAGAATATTTAATATTGTTAGTTAGACTGTTTAATGTATGTCTTGCTGGTCATCCTATAAATAAATAAATAACCGTTATTTTTTTACATGTTTTTAATGTTAAAGTTTTTGTTTTTTTTTGTGATGTACTCTACTGTGTATTCTACTGATCAAGCCCTTTTATTTGTGACCCATATTAAAAGGGATAAAAAAATGTAATCTGCCATTTTGTGGTGGCGGCCATTTAGATTTACAATGATACATAACATACATAATTGTATTGTCATCAGAATTAAAGGTATGATGTACCTAACTCCAGATCAATCGGTCAATAGGAAGCCGTAAAATTTTAATTACCTAATGACCCAACAACAACAATATCAACAACAAAAAACAGGGCAAGCTAAATAAAGCCGTTTAAAAATAGATACGTCCTCAAAAAACAAGTGAAAGGACATGTCCACTTTTTGTATGGAACGTGGAATTTTATTCTGAACCTTTTTTAACCAGTTTAAAAATTTATGACGGAAATAGAACTTTATGAGAGGGATGTTTATCCATGAATATTAAAAATATTAAGGCCTGCATTTAGGAGAAAAAAATTAAAAATGTTTTTTTTTTATTGTTTCTTTAGCAGGGCCACATTTAGTTTTTTTTACTGGCAATTAAAAGGATGTCATTGTCAATATGTCAATGCCACTGTAGCTGTCGTTTTGACTTTTGTTTATTGTTTGTGTGTATGTGTGTAACCTTCCTTCCTTTCACAAAATAGTATCTTTTATTTTCTACAGCTATGCTCAGGTTCTTGATTTTACATGTGATTTAAATATTGGCTTGCTAACTGGACTAAGTTTTCTCGTATTTTGAACGTACGAAGTAACCAGACCCAAGAATTGAACAACAAAATGTTATACTTCCAGGTTACAGTCGCACTCCTGATACAACTTTTAATTTTTTTTGTACCAGAGTGCTATAATTTGGAATGTCGAATGGTACCATTATATTTAAGAAAGAAGATCCTCGGGGATTGTAAAATATTCGTAAAGTAATGCCAGAGTCTGTGAAAATCACATGAGTCAATATGATTTTGCATTTTTACATAAGTTCACTGTATTGTTTACACCAAATAATTCATGCTTGACTTACTAACAATAAAATCAAAGAACAGAAACTAATCGAATTTGAAAATATAGAAAATTCCACTGATATAGTATGTAAATACTGGACAGGTTTAACAGTCACACAATTTGTTTTATTGTTCTCTTGCTTAACTCAATTAGGTGAGGTTTTTTCAAAGCCTAAAAAGGCCTTAGGTTTATATTAAGTCAGACTATGGGCTAAGGAATCCCTTTGCAGAATTGCTTCTCGGGTATACATTTCAAAAACTCAATATGCACCTTTACATTTAGGTATAGCCCATATAAGCAGGGAAAACCTGTCCAGTAGAAATCTAACTATACGTTATACTCTTTGGGTCTGATTCAAACAATTCCATTGTTTTATTAGAGGTTACTAAAATTGTACTTACAAAAGTCCTCTAATTACCTATTTCAAAAGAAATCTTATAACTTACACTGCTAGCTGCAGTATGCGACCAACCAACCTGGTGGTCAATCTATTTTAAATAGGGCATTAGAAGCCATCTTTGTACATATTGATGCTTAAATTCCACACTTGAATGTTCCCCAGAATGAAAATATTCAATTTAATTTTAATCAGTCTTGGAACATATTAAATTAAGCAAGCTAAGTCATATTTTGGAGAACATATTCAAGAAAATGATCTATCACATGAGACTGCTGATAAGAGGAAAAATCAAATGAAATCCATGAATTTAGGATGGGCTCCGCACCAAACTCATATAACACCACTGGCTCAATTTTGAAATGACGTACTAATGAGGGAAGATGTTGAAATTGAATAAATAAAAATAACATAATTTCTGGGTTTTATTTCATACCTGCAACCAGTTTCTTTATTACAACTCTTTCACATAGTTTCCACCATTATAATTATTCAACACTTCATATTACATATTTAGTACCCATGATAAAATCGAGGGTATGTAGTCATATAGAAGTAAATATTTACACTTTGAATTAGCATTATAGTAATCTTAGAGAATTTTGCACTTAGTTCATTATAATGACTTCATTAATTAGCATTTGTTTTGTAAAAAATCTTTTGTTATTGAAATAGTAAAACTGTAGCATTCTTAAGAACAGACCAGTATATTTTATTTATGTTGATATTTCATTACTGTGAGGTAGGTGCTTATCCTAAGAGTAGGCAGAGTAAAACAGGTATCACACACTAGACACTACAGCCAGGGGCTCATCCTAACAAATGCTGCACAAACACACTGCTACAAAGTAAAGTATAGAAGTCATCTGCCACCAACCAATGCATTTATTGTGCTAGATTTCATTTTAATAGCATGGACCTATTGATTACATGTATCATTTTTTTGGTCAGAGTCAGAGATGCTTGTTTGTTACCAGCAGTGACCTGCAATGCTGCTAATTTGCAATCCAATTCAATATGTGGTCACCTGGGGGTTTATTGTCGAAGGAAAAATCTATAACGTCTGCGCTGCCTTTAATTTGACAGTCATTGCGGCAACAACACAAGATTGTGCACTTCTTAATAAAAAGTATTGTGATTGCTTAGATTATAAGCGATCACAAGCGATCATTAAAATCACAAACAAAATTAAACGAGGCTTTTTTTGACGCTGTCACTTCTGCAAGAGAAGGCAAAGGGAGCTAAGTTCATACAGCCATGTTTTTCGTAAATCTTGATAAAACATTAAAAATGTAATTTATGTGAATTTTAGTCAGAAAGTCACTCACTATCACATCGTTTGTGCGTTTTTGTTACTTATTTATTCGTTTGTGACACGTTTCAGTAACTTGTCATTGGTTTCCATACAAAAATCGCTTTGTTTTACATACTATGAAAGTCAATCATAAAATTGCTGTTTTTTTGAATTTGCAGGCCTAAAAAAACCTAAATTTTATTCTAAACCCTAGATTTTTGAGTACTCTTTACAATAATACCTGAAACATGCTGGTTAATAAATAATTATATTCTTGGCCCAATCGAGGACATGTCCTTTATAATAAGATTTAAATGTTTCTGTCATCTTCAAAACGTTGCTTTATTTGCCATTTTCGGATATCCGGATTGTCCGGGTATAGGTTTTATTTTTATAAGAGTAATACACCTACGCAGGAAGATTTCACGATATTTTGCTATTTTCGTTTAGCATCGTCTCAGTAAAGTGATTTATGTCTTTATATTGTTCATTTGAGAACAGGGGGATCATTGCAATGTACAATTAAATATATTTTGGAAAAAATCTGATCTCATTATAGCTATTTCACAATCATCTGGAAGCTGTTTCAGAGTATCTATCACTATACATTTATACGTAGTACCTATCAAAAGTTTATTTATAAGCACTTCTTGTCTTAATACGCGTGGCTATGTCAATAACTTTGATCATTTGTAATTTATTATATTTATTGCGTATAACGTGATCGTTTATTGGTATTTTATTATTAATATCGCTTCTTCCTCCACAGATCAGTGACTTTTTCTAGAATAGTGTTCTCTATACATTTTTATGTCTTTGTTTCTAGCTTCTTCTGGAAGCAACCCTAAAGGCACTCGTAATTTTTTTTCTTATGTCATGCCCATGAAATAAAATTTTGCGTACAGTTGTCGGTAGGGGGAACTATGGATAATGTTTGATGAATACGACAGCTGTCTTCCAACAAAAAAATTGACCGATCACTGCTCGCAGAGAAACTTTTAGAAGGTCTTCCACCCAATCGCTCTGATACTTTCTTAACGACAAAACAGATACATTTGTCAAGCCAAAGTAGACTCTTTTTTATTGAACTACTGATTGTTTCTTTAAGCAGAAGACCACTTTTGTTTTTATACTCGTATATAAACTTCGATTGCTTTGAGTCATCTGATAAATCATCCACAACACCCAAAAATAATTACTTTACTGACAAGATTTTCACATTTTTTATTATTATCATTTGAAATACACTCGCAGTAATATTCAATTAATTGTCGTTGGCATATGGTAACATTTTGAGAAGATGAGCCTAAAAATATAAAGAAAATAAATCCTACCTATATTTTGTTTTTAAATTTTTGTCAAATTGTCTAATAATGAGGAGCATAAGCTAATTGTAGCAACGACAATTAACACAGAAACCAAGATGAGTAACTTTAGTATAAATTTTGTTACGTAGTCTGATTCTAATGAATTTGTAACTTTATGGCTTAATAAAATAAATTACTAAGTGAAATTTAACCTACTTTAGTAAGATAAGTTTTCCTATAGTTTTTTGCAAAAGAAAACAATTGTTTTATTTTAAATACATTGATACATACTTACTTCCAGATTCACAATTCATTTTAAAAGTTACTCCAAACACTTTTATAACACGACACTTTTTCTTTTTAAAATCAATTGTTGTTTAGGAGACGATACTTTCAATAATGAATAATACAGTATAGACATTCGATTGAAATAATACGCGGCTGTTGAAACACATCACATTATCACGGAATGATTACGCCTCAAAGTGTAATTGCTTATACATTTGAGCAGGCACGCACAGCGCTCTTCACTACCAACCGACGGCTGCGATGTTGAGGATGACGTCGATGGTGACGTCAAGAATTTCGAATTCGTTGCTGGCCGTTGAAGAATGACATTCGTTCTTGGAATACCGCACCTAACACATCAATTGTAATCGTCATACTGCTAAATTTGTAAATTCGTAATTAAATCAATTGCAAAAGTATTTCTTCGCATCATTGAGAATACTCCTTCGCATTATCAACATATTTTGGACCTTCGAACCGGGATCTTCAAGGAAAAGAGACCAGAAAAATAATAGCGGTAAGACGTGCCAACCAGGATTCCCACAACCTTTCACATCGCCTGTGCTAATATCGTACTTCATATCAATTCCAGGGGAAAAGTCAACCGGGTAGTGCATTGCTGTTTACCAGTTTCGCAGTTTGGGCGTATCGCAAATCGTGAGTACCTCGGCTTTTTACATACCACCACAAAATGACTGACCCCAGTGCTTCTAATTTAATGATTCCCTCTAAGTCTCCGTGTAAATCTCCATCAAAATTGGATAGTGAATGTATTGCTCTTAATCGTAAACGAGGCGTTATTAAAGGTCGCTTAACAAAATTGCAAAAATATGTCGAGTCATATGTTGCACAACCTTCTACTGTATTTAAAGTAGAATTTAAATTGCGCATACAAGGGGCATCGTCTCTTTTATCAGAATTTCACGAAATTCAAACCAAAATCGAAGAGCGTAGCGATGATATTGATGAGCAATTAGAGTACCGAGAGGAATTTGAGACCACATACTACCATATCATCGCTAAAGCCCAGGGTATGCTTTCAGACGACAAGGTCCCTGAGAATTCCAATGCGCCTGCCTTACAGTTAGTAAAGCTACCTACTATCACATTGCCTACATTTGATGGTACTTACGAAAATTGGCTAGAGTTTCGTGATACCTTTCTTTCTTTGGTTCATAATTCTACACAAATTAGCTCAATTCAAAAGTTCCATTATTTAAAATCATCGTTGAAGGGTAGTGCAGAATTAGTGATAGACTCGCTCGAATTCTCTGCCTTCAATTATGACGTTGCATGGGAGTTACTCATTAATAGGTACGATAATAGTGAACTATTAGTGCACAATCACGTCAAGTCCTTATTTTCGATTCAACCGTTAACTAAAGAATCGCCAGTTTTAATAAGAAAGCTCATCGACGTCATTTTAAAAAATTTACGCGCGTTAAAAATACTCGGTGAGCCAACAGAATATTGGGACACACTTATTTTATTCATTATAGTCTCTAAATTGGATTTCACAAGCGAAAGAGAATGGGAACAACATAAAATCACACTTTGTTCTCAAAAAACTGGCGAGTTTAAGTTAGGGTTGAAAGTGAGCGATTTACTTGAATTTCTTGGCCGCAGAGCAAACATGCTTGAAACGCTAATAGTTACTCATAGCAAAGGCACACAAGACGGATCAAAGCGCACACATAATATTTCACACACAAATATTTCCAATAAGGTACACTGCAACGTTTCTTATTCACATCCTAGTAAAACGCTTCAAAAAAGGAACACCTTTCAGAAACCTTGCCCTATGTGTAGCTTATATCATCCATTGTATTCATGTGAAAAATTCTTAGACTTGTCTATTACTAAAAAAGATGAATTAATTTCTCAGCATAAACTGTGTAGTAATTGTATGCGCGCTGGTCACGCAGTCACTGACTGTTTGTTCGGGCCTTGCAAGAAGTGTTCGAAAAAACACAACACACTGCTACACCGCGACTGCGACGAGTCTGATAGTAACACGCAAATTAACTCTTTGGCACTATTTACATTAGACAAGGAATCGCGCGAACCACTTGGCATTGATGCGCATAAACCGGGCTCACAACAATACGATGCATTAAACGCACACATAACTTTTAGTGAACCGGTCTTGTTATCCACGGCGCTAGTCAAAGTCGGTGACAATAATCACAATTTCCATGTGGTTCGGGTGCTCTTGGACAATGGTAGTCAAAGATGTTTCATCACGAAATCATTATGCGATAAATTACACACACAAATTTTACAGTCCACTCATAAAATCAAGGGTGTAGGGAACTTGGTCACACAATGTACAGAGGCATGTGACGTCACGATTAGGTCACTGTCATCTGAGTCCTACACTTTACGTATACGGTGCTTAGTTCTACCACACATAAGTTCTAAGATGCCATCTTTCACACACAAGCAACCTTTCAATTTGCCAAATAATATTTATTTGGCTGATCCCCAATTTTTGGAATCACATCCCATAGATATTTTAATAGGGGCAGATTATTTTTGGGGACTGCTTGATGAAGGGAGAATCCGTTTGCCGAGCGGTCCCTTCTTACAAAATACCAAACTTGGTTGGGTTATGTCTGGACCTATTTACACAAATAATAAGACTAATAAACGCACACAAGTCTCGTGTAATATGACACAATCCCCAGACGCACAACAACAAAGGTTTTGGGACCTTGAGGAGGCAACGCCTACTAGTCAGGCACTCAGTGACGAGGAGACGGCATGTGAGGAGCACTTCACCAGAACTACCACTCACACTAGCGAGGGGAGATTCTGTGTACATTTACCATTTGGAACTGATGTGACCAAATTAGGCGAATCCTATTCTCAAGCTGCTCATTGTTTTTATTCACTCAAGAAACGATTGGCTAACGCTCCTACCTATAAAAAATTATATAGTGACTTCATTCACAAGTATGAAAGACTAGGTCATATGACCTTAGTTAACAATTCTGATACGCTTCATTTTAAGACAGAATTTAAACATGATTACGAACATGTAACTAAACGCAACATATTGTCTAAAGTCTCAAAAATATTTAACCCGTTGGGACTACTTAGTTCCTTTATAATAAACGCAAAAATATTATTACAACGCCTGTGGTTATTGAAAATACGATGGGATGACCCTTTGCCCGCTGATGTTATCCGTAGTTGGGAGCAATTCGAAAGTAATATTTCATTACTCAGTAACATCAGAGTGCCACGTCATGTCGTAGGAGTTAAGGCAGAACGTATCGAATTGCACATTTTTTCTGACGCCTCCCAACACGCCTATGGTGCATGTGCATATGTGCGCACGATAAATACTGACTGCACAGTGACCATGAGATTATTATGCTCAAAGGGTAAGGTGGCTCCTATCACACCCACTAGAATACCTAGGCTAGAACTGTGTGGAGCTTTATTAGGTTCTAGGTTTTACACTAAAATTAAAAATTCGCTTTTATTACAGTTTCATAGTTTAACTTTCTGGACGGACTCCACTATTGTTATTGGTTGGTTGCGCATGAATCCTAACCTCTTAAAAACGTTTGTTCAGAATAGAACCACTGAAATACAGGAACGCACGCGGGACCTTCCATGGCATCATGGCAGGCAAATAGAACCCGGCCGACCTGGTGTCTTTTGGGACTAGCCTGGACACACTCCAGATTGTAGCCTATGGTGGGAAGGCCCACCCTTTCTTTTAGATCCACAATTTCAACATTCACACATTTTAGAATTAGATTCACAGGACCTGTCTGAAACTAAATCGTTAACTATACACACATATTTTATTTCTGATGAAAATTCTAAGTGGTTTCCATTTCATAGATTTTCAAATTTTATTCTCTTGAAACGCGCATGTGCTTACCTTTTAAGATTCATACATAACACACGTCATAAGATAACAAACGCATCGGTCCGCTGAGCGTCAGCGAGTTGAGTGAATCACTAGTAGTGACTCAGTAGAATTTCACAGTTAGAATCTTTTTCAGACGCATATGCTACTATGATTAAACATAAAAAATTAGATAAATCACACAATTTAGTAAAATTAAATCCATTTCTCGATTAAAATTTTAATTAGGGTTGGAGGTCGACTAGGCAATTCACTCAACTACGCTTATAATAAAAAACATCCGATAATGATATCCAGTAAACATCACTTTACATTAAGTACTACTGTTCCAAGCCGAACACAAAGGGTTACTGCACGCGGCACATCAAGCGTTATTGTATGCACTTCGTGAAGTCTGGTGGCCTATTGGTGGGAGAAACGTAGCAAAAAAAGTTGTTTACGATTGCGTTCGGTGCTCGCGCATACAAGCTAAGCCTCTAGCGCCTATTATGGGTAATATTCCTATGCAACGACTTGATCCAGGTTTTACATTCATGCACACTGGTGTCGACTACATGGGACCCGTGTATATTCTGAACCGAAAAGGGAGAGGTGCAAAAACTGTAAAGGCTTATGTTTGCATTTTCATATGTTTTTCTACACGCGCGGTTACATTGGAACTCGTAGGCGATTTGTCGACTGATGCGTACCTATTGGCGCTTAAAAGGTTTATTTCCAAACGGGGTAAACCTGCCGTTATATATTCCGATAACGGTAAAAATTTCATTGGTCTTATGAATGAATTTAAACATTTTTTAAATAATTGTTCATCGGATATAATTGAATACGCTACAAAGCAACATATCGAATTTAATTTTCTACCTCCATATTCGCCTCATTTTGGTGGTTTGTGGGAAGCTGGGGTAAAATCGTCAAATACCATTTGCGTCGGGTCGTAGGTAATTCGCACCTCACTTACGAGGAGTTTAGTACGGTACTAGCACAGGTTGAAGCCGTCCTGAACTCACGTCCTATAAGTCCTATGTCCGCAGATCCTCACGACTTTGAACCCCTCAGCCCTGCTCATTTCTTGGTTGGTCGTCCGCTGACCGCTCCGCCGTGCACAGACTTCAGAGACAAGCCAGAACATTGGCTGTCACGCTATCAGCGAGTGGAACAGATTCGCCAACATTTCTGGACTCGTTGGTCAAAAGAGTATGTCTCAGAGATGCAAACAAGACGCAAGTAGAGTACTAGCCAGACTGACTTGAAGCCCGACACACTGGTACTAATAAAGGAAGATCATCTGCCTCCATTGAAGTGGCGTCTGGGCAGAATAATCACAGTCTTTCCAGGGAAGGACGGAATATCCAGAGTGGCCGACATCAGAACTCAGGCTGGAGTTATTCGACGAGCTTTCTCGAAGATATGTCCTCTGTTAGCCGAAGAATAACATCACACGCACATCATGTTTTTTTTATTGAAAGCCGTGTCTTTCAAGGCCGGGGGCATGTTGAAACACATCACATTATCACGGAATGATTACGCCTCAAAGTGTAATTGCTTATACATTTGAGCAGGCACGCACAGCGCTCTTCACTACCAACCGACGGCTGCGATGTTGAGGATGACGTCGATGGTGACGTCAAGAATTTCGAATTCGTTGCTGGCCGTTGAAGAATGACATTCGTTCTTGGAATACCGCACCTAACACATCAATTGTAATCGTCATACTGCAAAATTTGTAAATTCGTAATTAAATCAATTGCAAAAGTATTTCTTCGCATCATTGAGAATACTCCTTCGCATTATCAACAAATATGTTATTTGATACAAAAAACCAATAAGAATAGAAAAATTAAGTCACGTGACTGTCATGGCTGATTTCATGTATTGGAGTTTTGACCGTGAATTTTTGGAAATCCGCCTGTGTGCGCTATTGTTTTGTCGACAAAAATGTAATACTTATTACATTTTACTTACATAATTAATACTTATTTAAAAGTTACTTTTTCTTTTTCTAATATCACAAACTTGAGAAGGATTGGCGAGCTCATAAAACCGGCATGCGTTAGCTACTTACCATTTCCGGCCGTATGTTAATTGGTTCTAAAAAGTAAGCAGTGAATCAGCTGTTGTGTGTTTGGAGGTGGCGGCTATCGGTGTTGTTCGGTATATGCTGGGTCGACGCCGACTAAGCGTCAGTACACGCGGACGCCCCCACCGTACACAACGTTTCTTTAACTTGATTGTAATTCCCACATCGCCCGATACCTTTATAACGTGTGACGTTTATTGTGCCTTGTGTCATCCACGATCGACATTGGTCCCGATACATTGTAATGAATCTAGATCCTCAACTATCAATAGTTAATAATCAAAAACGCGAAACGATTAGCGTGACTGGTATCCATGATGGTAATTTGGTCAGTCTCCTTGTGAAGAATTTGAATATGAAAGTGATAGTTTATTGTTCTGTGAATCATGATGCGCAGCAGCAGTGTTTACGATATCTGCTCTAGGTGTCTTGTGTAAGCGACGATTCTTTTCGTTTGATTTATAAAATGAATTTGAAACATATAACATACATATGGTGTAGTCATCAGTCAGTATGAATGTAGGCTTAGTATGCAACGCACCAATTGAGGTCATTGTTAATAATTTATGCACCAGTGTAAACTATATACTTATTATTGTTTTAATTAAAAAATTTTCGCTGTTTAACTTTGTTACATATTTTTATTAACAGCTTTTTAATTATTTATTAATAATATTCCAGGTTTTAAACTTTGAAAAATATTTATTAATTCATTCCGCCATTCACTGCACTAGTAAATTATGTTATCGATTGACTGTGCTGGCACCCGCTCCCCCATGCGCCTTGCATCCCGTTTCGGCCCCCACTAAATCGGCTGAACATGATTACATGAACCCATTCAAATATCATTTATTTACTATGTAGGTACTTGGAGGTTTCCGTCTTCATCACCATCTACTATTCTATATGTATAATTTGTGATCGCCAGTGGAAACAATGTGGTCAATGTGCCACAATGTTGATTTGAAACAAAACCTGTCTCTGAATATAGGTACTACGAGTATAATCAATCACTGTATCTGATATGATTAGAATTTCTTGGTATTTCGTTAGTTATGTTCATTACATTTTTTGCTTCTCTCGTTCTTCTTCGTCTTAATTGGTATAATTAGACTTACAAATCTCTTCTATAAACGAATTTCCTAAAAATGTTACAAATATCCATTTCTTTTCACAATCATTACGGATTAAAATTTATAAGCGTTTCGGAGCATTGATATGCGTTATATTAATTTTAACAGTGCTTATTATTTTGAGTTTGGCTAATACATACATTTGGTAAATTATGTTAAAATTAAAACAACATGTTTGTCTACTTTGCCGATTATTAAGTAAGGAAAACAACAAGAGCCTGACCAAATTTAATGCCTATTTCGTAAAAGATGAGTCATAAAAAACACACCAATACTCAGAGAAAATTATAATATGTTTTTTTTTTGTAATTTGTTATTTAAGTATTTGTAAATAATTTCTTTATCTAATATTGGAAACAAGAATCAAAATTAATGTTTGTCGCTATAGGATAGATAATCCTAAGACGCTCATTTGCTTTAATAATGTGGTTAAACAATAGGATTACATTTTTTGACACACCATATTTTATGCACCTAATTAGTTTATTTGTTTAATGTAAAACTTTTGTTAGGCTATCATCATCATCTCAACCAAACCAGTCCATTTAACCTTGTCACTGTCAAGGATATCCAGTCAAACGCTTCCTGCGTTTCACTGGCGTGAATGTTGAATGTTGCAATCAATGCATCAACCAACGAACGCGTCTGCAGGAATTCTATGTTTATCAATAACTTTGTATTTCTTACTAGAGAGAACCGTTCATAAATCGTTTCTTAACCGCGATTAACATTTGCAAGCGTGGGTTGTTCTGATAGAGACTAGTTTGACCAATTTGTGTGCGGTGGTTGAGTAAATATAACTGCTTAAGTGAGTGAAATGCCATGAAGTTTCGAGAGGCCATGGCGAACGGGACTGATGAAGTATTCAAGGAACGCCCATTTGCTAATGGGTCTTCTTATGGCAAAGGTGACAGATATACAGCAGCACCAAATGAGTAAGTTTCAGTATTATTTTGTTAAACTGCAAAGATTTTTTATATCAATTTAGTTAATTTATATGTTGCGTCCAAGAGATTACTATGTATGTACATACATTATATTTGATGAATTTTTGGACCCATTATAAGACGATGCAATATGAAATGAATTTACTTATCTTGTTTGAATATCCATTCCAAAGACGCTACGATTTCGTTGGACAGTACAGCGTTATGATAATGTAAAAATTAACAAATGATATTATTTTAATGAAAACTTAAGATTCACATAAATTACTTTGCGTGATAAATTTAAAAACTGTTCAGGGTCACAATTTTTTCAAATTGTAGTACCTACACATTACGATAAATAGCTATTTTTAGTCGCGTATCGTTTATTAATCTTTTAACCTTTTAGTGAAATTCAAGAGTAATTATTCATTATCACACAGCATACACAAAGTATCCACTTATCAGTTAACAATTTTTTTTTTCCATAGAGAGCGAATATAATATTGTATTAAGAGACTGATTTGTTTAATTGAGTGGCGTTTTCCATTGAACGCTGATTATTTTTTTTTTACTTTTACAACTACTTTGTTAATATGTACTTTTTTAAACGGTTCTATTTATTCTAGCCCTGTTTGTTGTTTTGATGTTGATGTGTCAAATTTCATAAGTTTTACCCACTTCCTGTTGACCGGTCGATCTAAAATTGCACACACCTTTAAGTAGTTTCGTAAGTTAAATGATTTGGCTTGAAGTAATATTAATAACCCGAAATTTTCACCCTTCTACCACCGACACCCATTTTTTAACCGACTTAAAAAAAGTAGGAAGTTCTCAATTCGATGCGTATGTTATTTTTTTGTGTATGTTACGCGACTTTTTACAACATTATTTTCGTATTCGATAGAGTATACTCCTGGGATGGTCCAGTAATTTCATTGCCTGTCTTGCCCTACAAACATTGATTGCCTACAAACCGAAACAGCAATAGAAGCACCGCTGCTTGGCGGACCCTTGCAGATGACTCTGGTACAGAGTCTCCCTCTGGTAATGCAGCAGCTTTATTTGTTTTATATCTTGACTCAATGCACATTACATACAGTCTTATACTAGTATCATCAATAGAGTATTTGTTTGCCATACCATATCGAAACAGAAAATATAAGACTGAAGTACGGTAGGTATGTTTGCACGCATGCACGAGAGCGTTGCATATGTACTACATGCCGTTGGCATAGTACTGGAATTCACGAGGCAGCCAGACTGCTGATAGTTCACGTGTAGTGTCACCATCAACTTCATTATTAATCCGAACATCACACCCACTGGCAGCAATGTTTAAATCTGGAGTTAGCTCTGTCCGTTTTCCAATGTCGTTTATATTTATATGTTGCAACGCAGTTTCCAGTTCGTTTAATATCGTTTCTTTTTCATATAATATTTGGATTGTATTTGAATGGTTATTTGGGATTTATATTTAAACAAATGACTTTGCAAAATATCTTATTTTATTGCAGTTTCAGTAACTTCCTTATTAGCATAAAATAACTCGTAATATTGATTAACGGAGATAACAAATAAGATAATAAGTATTTATTTCAAAATTTGTCTGTCATAATTTCCTTTTTCACTATTGCTAGTGACAAGATTAACAACTATCGGTATCACAAGAGTGAAAAGGTGACCTACTTACTTTGATGATATGAATATTCGCGACAAAGATTTCAATAACCGTAAATTTAATTAACGTGGCTCAATTTTGATTGAGACTTATGGTGCCTAGTCTGACGTATCTCCTGAATTCTTATCTCATTGTATAGCCACATGAGTAAAGATTTCTTTACTCGTGTGGTGTGGTATGGCTC
The DNA here is from genome assembly GCA_963935595.1 of Schoenobius gigantellus. Classification (NCBI taxonomy): domain Eukaryota; kingdom Metazoa; phylum Arthropoda; class Insecta; order Lepidoptera; family Crambidae; genus Schoenobius; species Schoenobius gigantellus. The sequence continues at coordinate 19,640,090 of OZ012553.1, read as the reverse complement.
TTTGGGTTTCTTGGAATGGGCGAATAGCACGTGAATAGCGTGCAGCGTTCTACCGAGTAAACTACACCGATTCTATACCCATAAATGAACCACAACACAATTAATGAGCGATTATAAGTGATTCAAAATCTTCACGTCATTATAAAAAGTACTTTTGACCTTGATTCCGGTACTTCTCAGTACCTACTCTTTATGCCTGATTAAAAAAATACAAAAAATAACACTGACTTCAAAAACACCAAAAAGTCATAAATAATATAAGAATTCATACAACATTTTTAACATTTTTGAAGTTATTGGGAAATTTTAAGTAGACTTTCAAGGTGATCATTGCTTACACCGACTTCAATACAAAACTATTGTTATATTTCTCGTATTTATGAATTTTTGGAAGTCGGTTTAATATTTTTAATAATTTTTTTTTCATTATTTTTAGTTAATACATGCGTATTAGAATTTGACCCAGAATAAATTAAAATAAAACGTCTTTCGCTATAAACAGTATTAAGAATTATTCGCAAGCTCCTTATCTTCTAGAAACCTTCCATTATTAGTTCAGTAACATGATAATGATGACTACCAGATGCAAATACCTGAATATGTTTAGAAAAAACATGAGACAGGTTGGACGTGTCTATGAAATTTAAGTTTTTCCCTCGATTTTCCTAGGATCCCATAATCAGATCATGACTTGGTGGCAATGGGAATACCCCTGGAGTAAAGTCTTTCGATTACAAAAATAGTTTTAAAAATCGGCTCACAAATGGTGAAGTAATCGGTAAACATACATAAAATTTAAATACAGTCGAATATGGAACATCCTTTTTTCGAAGTCGGTTGAGAAGTGGTGACGTGTCTGTACTCGTACATTCAAATAGCATACCTATATGAAATTTTCCGAAGCTTATTGATAGAGATAAGACGAACGTAAAAACACGTATTGATTTCTAAAACAGATTCAAAGAGAGATAGATTGTCAATATGTCAAGAGATTAAAAATATTTGAGTAATGAATAACTGATTAACACGTATTGATTTCTAAAACAGATTCAAAGAGAGATAGATTGTCAATATGTCAAGAGATTAAAAATATTTGAGTAATGAATAACTGATTCCGTTTACGCTGATGATAATCTCCGCTAAGATTGTGTAACATCCGGATCACGTTATTAGTTTCGGCTCTCAAGAAATTCAGCAGACATTGAAGTATAATGGTAATTTAGTACAGTGACACGATTTTGGCATTATGTGGTCGAAAGCTAAGAATTTTTATAATGAATATCCTAGAATTCTAAACCATAGATTGACTATTTAAATCTATGGCGTAGAATTCATTAATTCTGTTATTTCTATTGCAAGATGAAGATGTTTAATAAGCTAATCTTTTAACAAATGGTAAAGATGCAACTGACCTTATTTCACGTGTCGATGTAACTCTTTGCATAACAATATTTGGTTGGCTAGAGCGTGACTTATATTCTGAGGTCGGGGAAGGAAATAATATTTGTATTTCTAGCTAGTCTAGGTATTTCACTCGGATTTTTTAGCGTAAACTGTGCTGCCAAAGCTTGAATTATAAGTTCGGAAATTGGTATTGACGACATGTTTCGTTTGTTTCAGAATATTTGTAAATAGATCATTACACTTGGAGAATGTTAAATTCTACGGGTTTGATATGGACTACACATTGGCCGGTATGTATAAAATGTCAACACTGCGATTTGTACACATATCGAAGTAGATTACAAAAGAATGTCAAATGTTTGCTTTCAGAATACAAATCGCCACAATACGAAACATTAGGTTTTAATCTAACCAAAGAAAGATTAATCCATAAAGGGTATCCAAGTGAAATATTAGAATTCGAGTATGACCCCTCATTCCCGGTCAGGTTGGTTGTAATCTTAATATTTTAACTATTTAGTAGGAATTTTAAATACATGTTCAAATTGTAAAGCAGTGTTGTACTTAATGTGTAAAACCTATTTGAATTCTGACTTTCTTTCTTCAAATAGGTACCTATGTTTTTTTTTCAAATTAATTTATAAATTTCATCGAACTAGTCAAAAGTTTATGAATAAAACACCTTCTCATAATTACTTATTTTTCATAATTACTTATTTTCAGAGGCCTGTGGTTCGACACGTTATACGGTAACTTATTGAAAGTAGACGCTTACGGTAATATATTAGTATGTGTGCATGGATTTGAGTTTCTGAAACAGTGAGTCTTTTCGTATAATTATAATTCATTTAATAATACTAATTGATGCGTTAGCTATCACAACGTGACCATTTCAATTTGCTTTCAGTTCAAAAGTATACGAATTGTATCCAAATAAGTTTTTGACGTTAGATGAATCCAGGGTGTACGTTTTAAACACACTGTTTAACCTTCCTGAAACGTATTTAATAGCCTGTCTGATTGACTTCTTCACAAACTCGCCACAGTACACGAGGTAAGAATTAAAATTACTCACACCTCTAATAAATATATACTAATTCTGCTCTATCTGCCTATTTCTTAATGTAAAATACTCTCGCCTATTATTTAATTTGCTAACAGGAATCATAATGCGTTTTTCGCTTTTCAGCGAGTGATCTGGACACCTACTTGTCTAAATACTTTTTTAAGGCATATTTGGCCTCTTGCCACGTTTAAACAAGTATCGTAAGAAAAGTTTTCTTAAATCTTCGTGATACTATGGAATACGGTTATTAACATAACTTATGTTTTTTGCAAACTTAAGGGAAAAAACAGGTGTACGATGTGGCGATCTAGCAATGTCCTTCAAGTCAATCTTTCAAGATGTGAGAAGCGCAGTGGACTATGTTCATATTCATGGAGATCTGAAGAAGAAGACGACGGAAAATCTAGATTTGTACCTGAAAAAGGATGAGAGGCTACCGATGTTCCTCTCCAGGATTACAGAGAGCGGAGCAAAACTGTTTATTCTGACGAATAGCGACTACAATTTCACGGATAAGATAATGAATTATCTGTTCGATTTTCCTCACGGAGCTAAAGTGAGTCTGTCATGTTATAACACGTCTCACTAATACTGTCTTTTATTTGCACGGGTGCATCTTACACATTTAAATAAAACTACACTTTTCGGATTTACTCGCGTATATTTATCTAACACATTTTAATTATTTAGCCCGACGTTTCGAACGCTTTGCAGCATTCGTGGTCACGGGACGACTGAAGCTGGTGGGTGTCATTGAGTAAATCAGATTTATTATTTTACTACCGTCATCTCATATATTTATGTGGTCCGTTTCACGCAAACAGAACTCACTCACAGTATCTATTGTTTTAGCAGTCTGTGGATGGGCTTGGGATTTGATTTTTTTCATAACAGGGTCCCCAAGCAGTTGGTATACTCCAACCATTATCTCTATTGCAATTCGGATGTTTTTGAATCTCAACAGCCTCGCGTAGCATCATTGGCTGTGGATTATCAAATCTTAAATAATGGCTGGCCGTCAAGAGCGTGTTCGTGTGTGAAACGTCGGGATAAATAATTAAAATGTGTTAGATAAATATACGCGAGTACCTAAACCCGAAAAGTGTAGTTATATTTAAACGTCTCACTAAATCTACCCGTTTTAAGAAATATGCACGAAACCTCTATTTTGCAAAGAGGTTATACCGACAATGCCAATATAGTCATTTGGTAGCTAGCTACGGTAAAATTTATGTTCAGCTTGAGAAATATTTGCTTTATGCGTCACGAATAGTCACGATCAAAACAGTCATCGTAAGAGTTAATTATTCAACAGTATAATTTTTTTAAAGATATTGCTTGTGAAATCCTAAGCCTTATTGAACCATTTTATTGCTAGTTGTAAAACTAATGAATACTAGCCATACCTATTTCTTTTTTTAAAGTGGAAAGGTGTTGAGAGGTATTACAGAAGATGGAAATTTTACACAACAAACTATCTAATAGTTGGTTGAAAACCTTTAACACAATACTCGTTGTTGTCATGGGGGTATATTTAACTAGATAGCCAGATGGAGTTTGTGTTAGTTTTTGTCAATTACGTAGGTACTTTTGAAAAATGCAATTCTCTGATTAACTGGTTAATTTGCAGCCAGGGGAACCTTACAGGAACTGGAAGACTTATTTCGACTGGATCGTGGTGGACGCCAAGAAGCCGCTGTTCTTCGGCGAAGGTACCACGCTGAGGCAGGTGGACACGCGGACCGGTGCACTTAAAATGGGTCACCATGTCGGCCCGTTGCACGAGGGACTAGTGTACTCCGGAGGTTAGTGTCCGTTATCCCCATAGAATACAGATAGCGCGTTGAAATGCCTTCCTGCACCGTTTGCACGGTATCGTCCGATATCGTTGGTAGAGCCAATAAATAAAAGCTTGTGCATATATTGACCATTCTATTGGTGAAAATTTTTTTCAAATTGGTCCAGTAGTTTCGAAGCCTATTCTATTCAATACACACAAAACTACGAAAATACAATACACACAAAACTACGAAAATACAAATCTTTCCTCTTTATAATATAACGTGTTCTGTTAATACAACGTGTTAATGTAAGTGCGCAAAACCTGAAAATAGTTTGTTCGAAATCGAGAGTAATAATAATAATAATAATAATAATAATAATAATAATGTTTATTGCAACCAAATACATGTCAACACAATGCTACAATAGATCTACAACTATAAACATGAGTTGGCTAAAATAGGGTGAGGGTCCCTGATTCCCAAACTAGGATAATAAATCCTGTATCTTGGAAACCATGATTCCTCAATACAATGTGACTATTTTTATTAAAACAAAGGTCCTTACATTCGAAGAATCGATTCTACTAATAAAAAACATTGGTCAGTTTTTATCTGAAAAAAAAAAATCAACCGCGCCGTATTTAAACTCACTTAACTCCATCATCTTTATCTCTTATCGTTATCGTCTGTGCTCGCGCGGCACGAAAATCATACTACTCGGTCGGTACTCATTTTTAGGCGCGCGACCATACAGTTTTAAATTTGCTAGATATGCAACAAAACAAAAAAAGGAATATCTTCGTAAATAGTTCGTGAAACATTATTTTCATAACTTATTATTTTATCTTTTATATTAAAAATAAATTGGGGTACGGTAATAGTATAATACAGTATGTGGACTCGGCCCCTCTTTGAAATTTTATACCTACGGTCGTTCGGCATCGCTTGGTGCGTGGCCCGCGATAGGGCTGCTCGCTTACCGACCGTGCGCTCCGTTTGACTCGTGCGTATGCCCTGCAGCGAACTGCATTCGTAACAGCCCTTGTAGCTATGCGGTCTAAGTGCGTTCCAGGAGACCTATTTTTGAATTACGTATGCGATTTAGAAATCACCGCTGACTAAATAGTCAGCGATGACTTTGAAGTCACGAATTCCCAAACATCCTATTTTTGAAAGTCGAACGCGGAGCTGCCAACATAGATAAAGTACACACATACGTAAGGGTTCGGTTCCACTCAGAATGTTGCCGTTTTCGGTATATACCGGTTATTATACGGCTAAAAATTCATTGCTACTAGGCCAAAATATAAGAAAATACTGGTCTAAGTTTGTTTGTGACACAAATTTAAAAGATTTTAAACTTATACACGGTTATTTTTTTATCACCCTGGAAAATGTTAGGGACGCTTCAGGACACATCCAATATTAGATAAAAAATAAAAAAATGAAATAAAAAATATATACCTACACGGTTATTTTTTTATCACCCTGGAAAATTTCAGGGATGCTTCAGGACACATCCTTTATTATATTAAAAAAAAAAATTACAAAAAAAAAATCTCTAAAAATCCTGCTTTCAACAAAGGCAGCATTTTTTGGATTTTTTAAAAAATTTATATAAAATTAAGTAAGCGAGTTATTTTTTTATTCATATAAAAACATTCTAATACCATGTCGTGAAGCGTCCCTTAAATTTTCCAGGGTGATACAAAAATAACCGTGTATAAAAAAACTAAAAAAATCTCTAAAAATGCTGCTCTCAACTAGTGCAGCATTTTTTGTATGTTTAAAAAAAATTAAAAAAATTAAGTGTGTTATTTTTTTTATTTATATTTAAATCATTCTAATACCATGTCGTGAAGCGTCCCTTAATTTTTCCAGGGTGATAATAAATAACCGTGTATATCTACTTATTTGACAAATTTTAAAAATTTTAAATCCAACTCAAAATCAACACACATCAACTTCAAACTTGTCAATATGTTCTCTAAACAAAACACAGATAACGTTTCCACAGTTATGTATGACTTGTTTACGAGTGGGCGAGGGCACTCGTAATGAAATCACATCCGTAACTAAGGTCACATAAGTGATATTCAAAAATAAGAATTATTGAAAATCGGTGATTATTAGTCACATCGGTGATTTCGAAGTCGCATACGTAATTCAAAAATAGCTCTCCTGATCGAGGCGCGTAGCGCATGTTTCGACCGTTTTTATGGAAGTCATTCTACTGTAGTATATACTATTACCGTGGCTGAGGTTTTGCGTGATTATATTAACATGTTGAATACACATAGAGCTGTGCCCGTGAACTTACGTTTCGTACTGTAGTTTCCTCTTAAGTTTTAGATGGGGAATTCTCAGCTTTCTGTGGAAACTTTGAAAAGTCCTTCCTTAGTGGGCACTTACACAAGCCAACAAACCCCTGTACCGAAATTCATGCTTCTAGCTCCAATAGTTTGGGCTGTACTTTGATGACTCAGTCACTCAGTCACCAAAGCCTTTTAATAAATAAATACAGATTTTTTAATACAGACCTTTGAACAGATTGAACATTTTGAGAAGATTTGAATAGATTGACAATTTGCCATTTGTGTGATTCAGGGTTATAAGGAAATAAATGACTAGCAATTAATTATAGACACAACAATGCATTAACAGGTAACATGATATAAATTAGGTAGTTATAGTCGGATTATTTGACTTTACAACACGTTTTTCATATTGAAAAAATAAATATTTTTTATCTATTATTTGAAATTCGCGCGAAAACGCTCGGTCACGTAATATTCGTTAGAAAAGATGAACCGCGGTGACGTTCCATTCTACCTTTGATAGCAGGATATTTTAGTGGAAAATTTACTGCGTTTTTCGCAATTGTGATAATTACAAGTATTAAGTAATTATGTAAGTATATTACTATTTTGTTTAGTACTTACAAGTTTTTGCATTTCGTAACTCGGCAGAGCAAAAGTCAGCATTACACAAAAATTGTGACATCATCATCATCTCAGCCCATATACGTCCCCACCGAGGGGCTCGAGCCTACCCTATATTAGGGTGATTAGGCCTTAGTCAACCACGCTGGCCCAGTGCGGATTGGTCGACTTCACATACATCATTGAATTTCTTCGCAGATGTATGCAGGTTGCCTCACGATGTTTTCCTTCACCGTAGGAGCCTCAGACAAATGTAAAATACAAAAATTGTGACAGGTTTCATAAAAAGCCCCATATTGTGAAAACTGTCACAAATACACAATTTATTTCAGAATTAGCGTTATTTTCCCAGAAAACCGCAAATGATATTTATTATTGACTAGCCCGCGAAAATTACGTTTCGCTTTTTTTTACCGTTTTTGCAACATTTTTCATTGATGCTCAGCTCCTATTAGCCGTAGCGTGATGTTATAGCCTAATAAAGCCTTCGATAAATGGAGTATCCAACACAAAAAGATTTATTCAATTTGAGTCAGTAGTTCCTGAGATTAGCGCCTTCAACCAAACAAACAAACAAACTCTTCAGCTTTATAATATTAGTAAGTATTAGTATAGATAGACATATAGACGACATCTTGACGTTTTATTATATTTATTTTGGGTAACGTGACGTCATACCACAGAAAACATCATGGCTTTTTGGTTCTCGTAATTTATAGATAAAAATCTCTTTTTTCTCCAAATATAAGTTATTTATAATAATTTTTGAATTAATAAATGAAATAAAATAACAATTTGGAATTATTATCCATCTATAAGCTATCATATTTGCCATGTAATATATTGTTATTATATGTATTGTGACAACTGGCAAATAGTCAATTGTAAGAGCGCTGTTAATTATGAATATTGTGAAAATGGAAAACTCGTTGAAAAGACATTTTTCGGCGAACTTACTTTTAAACCTGTTCGTTAACTAACAAGGGCTTGTATTACCAATTTCGTAAACAATTAACAATCATTAAAATATTGGCAACGCTTTTTCCTTTTGAACTTTGAACGACCTTTACGGAATCAAACTTTGAATAGCTAAGGATTCGTCTATTGTTCGACGCCCTTTACAAGTTACGATAGGTACTTGGTACGAAAATAGTCGACACTTCGACAGGCAAACTTGTAGAAAGTTGTATGGGAAGAAATCATGGCTCTGACTTCTGATTCTTACTTCCGAGAAGCTACGATATAAGCCACGGTAAGTAGTTTTGTCAACTGTCACTGGCTGTAAAATATAAACGGTTTGAACGTGACTGTCTCGAAAATTCTAATTTCTAATTAAACGCAAGTTTTATTTAAAGTCAACATTGTATCAGAGTGCGTGAAAGATAGATCCGCGCGCGGCCGAAATAGGAACTAATTACTTTGTTGCCATTTAGTGGAATCAGTGAAAATTCGCATAGGAATTTTGTCATTTTCACAATCTAATCATCCCCCCGATCTAGTTTCCCGATCGGAGTCGGTATTTTGTCCCGCGACAAAGGGTTCACGGCTCTTTCGCGCGGCGTTCACGCGTATACATCTACATTCACGGATTCACCGAACGGCGTTCCTCCAGTTTCCTCCTGGCTACAGATAGGGTACGGGCGGATGTGTGCAGTTAAAATGACATCGCAGCATCGTATAATATAGGACAACGAGTCAGAAATGCGATTTTTAGAACATTATCACTGAAACAAAGCAAAGTTATTGCAGCAGCAGCTTCCGCGTCCACATCGCGGCAGGTTTCACGCACGAATGTTTGACCCCCGTGAATATGGAGAGACAACATTGCGTGAAATCACGGCGTGAATTCACAGCGCGAATTAACGGCATGAATTCGCGGCATTAATCTGGAACCATCATTACACTTATGTTGCGCGCACCCTAGTGTTCATTCTGTTCGTATCTGATCCGACCATAGACCATAGAATAGAGGTACTCTTTTGCTGGTCGACTAGGATTTTGTGTTGGCTATATACAGTAACATACAAATGTCACTAGCTTAGGGCATTTTGTGCGACCTCTTTCTGATGAATCTATAGGGAGGGATGCACCAACCCGTCTGGTGATGATGTAGTATAGTATAGACATACGAGGGACGGCTGAAAAGTTCTGAGCCCAAGGTATTAAAAGGCCAGATAAAAATCTAAATTTATTTTTACTTTTCTATATAATCTCCCCCTACTTCAACGCATTTTTGACATCTTTTAAAAAGAGCTTGTATCCCACTAAAAAAATAAGACGAATCTTTGGAGTCAAAATGCTCGTTCACGGCAGCTTTAATTTCTTCACCATCCCCAAATCTTCGTCCCCGAAAGTCTTTTTTCAAATTTTTAAAGAGGAAGAAGTCGCTGGGAGCCAGGTCTGGACTGTAGGGTGGGCGATTCACTTCATCAAAGCCAGTTTCTCGGAGGGCTTGCCTCGCAATTCGCGCCGTATGGACTGGCGCATTGTCTTGGAAAAACAAAATTCCTTTGCTGATTTTCCCTCTTCTTTTTCTACTTTTTTATAAGTGCTGCATAATACGCAGCGTTCATTGTAGTTTTTTTGGAAGTCAATGAGTAAAATTCCTTCCGAATCCCAAAAAATATATGTCTTTCACCTAGTACGTAGACACTTGAAACTCAAAACTACACCGATTTTATGTCGTAATATTCACTGATAAACAATTTGTAAACAATCAAAACACAGCTCAACTAAATAAAATAGCGCCAAAACGCACAATTTAAAATAAGTCTTGATGGAGTTTTTTTTATTTTCCGAATTCTGTTGTAATTTTGGTAAAATCGGTAGATTTTTGCTCGATTTAAGTACAATTCGGGAGATCGCTAAAAAAATCGGCTAAAATACCGATTTTTCGGTAGCATTGGCAACGCTGATAATGATCCTAATTAGAAAAAACTTTCCTTGTATGGGAAATTAAAAGGGAATGCTGTTCGAAGGACCACACACTTGTAATAGCTACTGTGCTCACCATAGACAGCTTCTTATCCCTGAAGATGGCGGCCGCCTAGTTTCTTCTTGGAAGATACGGTTTCAGCACCAAATCCTTCGGCGCTGGGGTTTTTAGTCTTTATTAGTTTTGTCACTCGCGACGTATACCTCGAGTATTTTTTACTGGTTTGTTATATAATTTTTGCGGAGCGTTCGTTTTGCGTGTAAGCGGTAGCCACAGGACTGGTCAGGAGGAGGGAGGGGGGAAAAGTGCACACAGGCATATAATATATATGTGGTATGTTGAGTCAATGTGTGTGTCTGCGCTTATATATTCGTATTATATATTTATTTTATATTATAATTAATTTATTAATTATTTATCTATACGGCGTTAACAGGTACTAATTAGATGTCACTCAACTAGTGACTACTTGCGCGAGTGATAAACTTCCTACAAGTACCTTAGGCTCAGAACTTTTCAGCCGCCCCACGTAATTCCTTATGGTCTAAGGCGCTTAACACATTGCCGCCGCATCCCGCTGCGGTGTACGGAGGGACGGAAACCGCATGCGGCTGCGGCGGCACGGAACCGTGCCACCGTACGGTTTGCTCCGTATCACCGACCGGAGCTGCGGTGCACGACGACGCCCCGCATCACCGCATTATCTACGTCGAGATCTTTTACGCGTATGCACGACGTTTCTACGCAAAAATCCGTACGATACTGCGGCACAGTGTGGCATACCCCGCGGACCGCACCGCATCACCGTCCGGGAGTGCGGTGCCGTCGCGCGCGCCGCACCTCCTCACGGAGATGCAGTGTGAGTGTTATACCCTGCGGTTTTTGTATACAAATTAAGATTCTTCAGTCAAAATTAAAAACCGCAGCACCGCACACCGGAGCGGTGTCCGGTGCAATGTGTTATGCGCCTAAGGGAGACACAGTGGGACGTATAAGGGTTGCAGTGCTGAATTGCTGATTTCAATATGACGAAGTTTGTCACTTAGTTGATCCTTTGACTGATATGAAATTTGTACTCTTATCATATCTCGTTCGCACTTTTTCTCTAGAAATTCTTATTAGGTAAATCACATTTCTGATAACATAATCTTTTGAACAGATTACAATATGTCTGAGTTGCTTGATGTGATTGTGAAATATTATTATCAATTTTATCAATGTAGGTATTGTCGTCATGTATGACGTCAATTCCATTTTGAGTGAGCTTAATTTGGTATCGACCTTTAACCCATCATAGCCGGCGATGACATAATAATGCTCATGTTTAATAAATACTTATATTGCATAAAACAAGATAAGCTTTTATTATCAATGTGGATTTATAGCGTTCGGTATAAATTGATGCAACAAGTATATGTAGGTATATTAAGTTACCTGAAAATAAATAATAATCATTCCAATATAGCATTAAATAAGTATTGTGAGGTTTTGAATTTATTTCTAGTTGCGATTTTTCAAACAAGTTTCAGTTACTCGTACATTCACGAAATTTTGCCTATTTTTATTAAGAAGTTATATATCGTCACATTGAACAATTCTTCCTAATTTGCTGTCTGTAGCCATATTATCACTTCGCATCATCTTGTCTATGGGAAAAAACAGTATTTTTTCAGTTCAGTGCAACATTTTGTTGTACTGACCGTTCCAAACAAGAATAGGAAAGCCTTGATATGTTATCAAGTGTCACTTAAATATCAATTTCGTAATAAAATTTGTTATAATTTTAACTTAAGTTTACTTGGTTATAGTAGGTATTATTAAATCTATTGATGTCATAATTTTTTTGGGTTCCGTACCTCAAAAGGAAAAAAACGAAACCCATAGAGGATCACTTCGTTGTATGTCTGTTTGTCTGCCAAGACCCTTTTCCTCAGAACACTTAGCGATATCAAATTTAAATTTATATCAAACTAGCTGCCCCGGCCACGCGATGCTGTCATAAACATAAACACATTTTATGACGCGGAATAGACTGTAGCTTTTAGATATCGAAATACAACTACATCTACTGGATGGTTGCCCACCCTAGATAACCAAGTATTGTAAGGATAAATTTGCTCACAGCGCCATTTTTAAAAAACTAATGAAACTTACAAATAATTTAAACCATTTTATTGGTAATCTTTCTAATATATACAATTCTCGTGTCACGTGTTTGTTACTAAACTCCTCCGAAACGGCTTGACCGATTTTTACCCGACTTCGAAAAAAGGAGGTTACTCAATTCGACCGTATACTCGTATATGCTTTTTTTGTTTTTTTTTTTATGTTTGTTCGCGGATAACTTCGTCGTTTATGAACCGATTTTGATGATTCTTTTTGTATTCGATAGAGGATACTCCAAGGGTGGTCCCATGGTCCCACCAAAGTTAGGATCTGATAATGGGATCCCATAAAAATCGAGAAAAACCATTAAATTTTTACGTGTGTCCAACGTGTTTTGTGTATATGTTACGTGATTACTCCGCCAATTGCAACTTACCGTACTTTGCAAACCTGTCATTGGTTTTCTAGATAACACAAAAATAAATACTTTACATATCTGTAGGGTCATGCGACGTGTTCACCGAGCTAATCGGCGCGAAAGGCAAAGATGTGCTGTACATAGGCGATCACATATTCGGCGACATACTCAAGTCGAAGAAGATCGGCGGCTGGCGCACGTTCCTCGTCGTGCCCGAGCTGGTGCAAGAACTGCACGTGTGGACCGACAAGTGCCAGCTGTTTGCGCAGCTGCAGAACCTGGACGTGCAACTCGGCGATATGTACAAGTAAGTTTCTGTTTAAACACGCTGTCAGTGGCCGCGCTCGTCCATAGTGTTAAAATCAAAATAAAAATATTCTTTATTCAAATATGACTTGATAGGAAGCTCTTTTGAATCGTAAATTTTTTTTACTTACCACCCACTCAGGGCATCTTTTAGCTGATAAGAAGAATCTGTAGTAGTATCTGTAGAATCTGTAGTAGGTAATCTGAAGTAATTGTTACTAAATCATGTCGATACCATTAATGGTCGTTAGTACACATATCAACTCGTAAACGTATCAACTCTAGCAGTTCAGTATTTTTTGTATGAAAGTTCCTACTGCAACGCACACTAATCGTAATCGTAACGTAATCGCCTCGCCTCTGGACAAGCTCACAACACAAACCGGGGTACGGTGCGTGGTCGACTTGCCGTTCCCGCGCTTACGTCTCATCGTACGCTATCTTACGACTCTCCGTACTCTAGCTTACGTTTCTTCGTCCACGCCCCGCACCGCGGCCTGCGCTGCGTTGGCGAACGTGCTGTCATTCGGACACTGACCCGCGCGGCACCCCGCCTAGCCGTCAATCAGCGGCCGGCGAGCCGTAGGCAAAGGCCACACCGCAGGTGGCACGCTTAGCGGCAAGAGGTTAGTTGGTCGCTTCGATGACTCATACCAGTGAACCAACACTGCACGCTATGCGCGCGGCCCCACCGCTCGCTTGGTGGGACGCTTGGCGCCTCGATAGCGGCTTAGCGGTTAGCGAGGCGAATGGACGCGTCGGTTATTTGCTTAGATTACTAGGATGCATTGTGGAGGAATTGATTGATAATAGCCCTCTGTTTATAAAAACGAGCATTGTGAACTCCTTCCCACACGTTAAGTACGTAAACAATTTATGTGTGTTAAAAAATTGTGGCAAGAATTAACCGATATTTTACAATTGTTTTACAGTGATGTTATTATTAGGTATGTTTTACTTTTATTGTATAAAATTTTAAATTCTCATTTAGTAGACGTCGACATATTAAGGCGAGGATTTCCCAAATTTGCCGATCTTAGAACGTCTAGATCTGGATAATATTAGAACCCACAATTCTGAAATTCACACACCTTAAACTTGAAGATATAATCTAGTGAACTGTGAAAGCAGAAACACGATTAACTCCATTTCACTCGATAGAAAAAAAATCCAAACATAGGTCTAAATCAAAAACTAAAACCACGATTTGAAATCGAAATATACATAAAACAGTATAAAAGTTATACCAAAACATGTAGTTCGTTATTATCTAGTGAACTGTGAAGACAGATTTTTTGATGTCATATAAAATATTTAGGAAAATGACGAAAATTCTATAATTTCGCTTGGTTGCAATCGCGCTCCATATAAGACAGTACTCGCCAAGTCGTCTCAGGGTATGGTCATGTCGCTTCGTGTCGCGGGCGCAAAAAATATATTACGTGTTTCTTTACGATCGAATTTTAATTTTGCAGTTTGCGTTTATTTTGTTAACTTTCATTATTATTATAGATTAGTGTAGTAATATGGTGAATAGTGTAAATAATGGATTAGGTATTATAAAGGAGAAAACTATTTTAATCCTTCTTCCTAAATTATTTTGTGTGAAAAAATATGTTTTTCGTTCTTTTTTTCTATAAGTTATTTTATGTGTAAAAATCGCTAATAAAAGAAGTCAAAGACGAAATGTTAAATCAAATGCATACAAAAAATGCTGAAAGAAAAGTGGTAAATATTTATTTCCCAAATGTTTATATTTTATTGCCGCGGCCATATAGCACAGTGCAGTGTTAATAAACCAGTATGATAATTTCTTCAAGTAAATATGCAACGATTTATAGGTTCAAAATAATGTTTCCTATAAAACTTTATTGCTGAATTCCTTTAAATACTTAATGTTACCCCCTTTATTCGCAACGCCTTGCATCAAAGCTTTAGAAGGTAGAATCAACAGCACATTATACATGTAGCTAAATAATAGAGTTTTATTCGAGCCTATGTATTAAATATATGATTATGAACAGTAAAATAGTATTTTAGGAATCTTTTAAATTTCGTAACATTTATGGTCAAGCGTGAGTTGATTATAAAAAAGTAAAAAATAATTAACATAAATTTCCGTTCGATTTATGTAAAGATCACTTCATTGTATTAAAAGAAAATATCTGATCAGCGGAATTTTGTGAAACTTTATAAAATATTTGCTTTTGCCCGCTGCTTCGCCCGCATAAATGTCATAGAGGTTCCATACAAACTATTATTTTTTAGTTTTACCCCCTTAGATGGCGAATTTCCAACATACATGTCAAATTTCCGCTTTTTGTGCCTTTTAATTACGGCTGTGCGTAATCTGTCAGTCACTCAGTAATGAAAGTGTTTTTATATAAATACGTCGGCCCACACTAGGATTTTCAACTGTGTCGTAGGTGCAGTTTTTTTCTTTTTGAAAACGTCGCCCCACACTAAGATTTTCTCCTGTGTTGTGGGTGCAGTTACGAACATAGAATATCACATGTACATACGCCCAGACCGGAAAAAATTCTGTAGGCCATACAAAATATTTGTCCCGTACGGGAATCGAACCCGCGACCCGTTGCGCAGTAGGCGATCATTCGACCTCTGCGCTAACCGTGTCATCAAAGTTACAAACATAGAATATATTACATATCACATGCACATACGCACATACGCCCAGACCGGAACATATTTCTGTATTCCATACATAATATTTGTCCCGTAACTACAAAAAAATATTTTACAAAAAATAAAAACCGACTTCAAAAACACTGAAAACTTAAAAATAATATAAGAATAGGTACGGACAACATCACACTTCTGTATTGAAGTCGGCGCCAAACGATAATCTCCTAGAAAGTGTTAAAATTTGTCACCGACTTCAATATAGAAGTGTGATGTTGTCTGTACCTATTCTTATATTATTTTTAAGCTTTCAGTGTTTTTGAAGTCGTTTTTTATTTTTTGTAAAATATTTTTATTTTTAACTTTTCAGTGAATGAAATCTTTTTAGTGAAAGAAGTGTGTTTTTAGTGCTTTCCTCGATTTTCTATGGGATCCCATCATCAGATCCTGACTTTGGTGACCATGAGACCACCCTTGCTCTATACTCTATCGAATACAAAAATAATTTTGGACATCGGTTTAAAAATGACGGAGTTATGAGGTAACAAACATAAAAAATACAACCGAATTGATAACCTCCTCCTTTTTGAAGTCGGTTAAAAATATTTGGGAATCGAACCCGCGACCAGTTGCGTAGTAGGCGATCACTCGAACTCTGTGCGCTAACCGTGTCGTCAAATGTAAAGTCATCATGGTAAAGAACGCTAGCTGTGTAGTACTTCCCGAGTTTTCTTACAGGCCTAAGGTGGTAGAATATTTTGGTTGCCTGATATTCATAGCGATTTGTGGCTTTCTTCTTGATAATCTTGTTTAGTACATGCACGCCCCTGTCACTCACGCAATGCAGCGTTATAAATACCTACCACTAAGTAGCGCGCCGGCGCGCCGACCGCTGCACACACGTGTAAAGAAATTCTTAGGTTGTGTGTGAAGTCGACCAACCCGCACTTGGCCAGCGTTGATGATGGTAGCACACCAAAAACAGGTTTGAGCTTGTTTCGAATTCATCTAATAATAATATGATGGATGACATACCTGCCAGAGATACCTGTCACAAAAATTGGGATATAATTAAAAACAAAAATACTATCGTTTTTGATGCTTGCTAAGGCAAGGATAAAAATACCTCCGTCTTACCTATTTCTGCCGCAAATCAGCAGTGCTTGCATTGCTGTGTTCCGGTGTGAAGGGTAAGATATGGCACTGAAATTACTGGGTACCGTGACTTTACATCTGATGTCCCAAGTTGGCAACGTACACTGTGGTTCTTGTGGGGCTTGCAGTTTTACTGCGAATCGCACAGGAACCACATGTATTATAGGTGGCTGTTATCACTTACCACCAGGTGGGCAGTTTGCTTGTTTGCCAACTTAGTAGCAATAAAATAAAACACACAACATTACATTTTTATTTTGAAGTAGTTTTTGTTTTGAAGTGGGGTCGGTATTTTTGTAAAAAAATATTTTTATTTTTTTCGTGAAATTAATAATAGCTCTCTAAGTCAACTTTAAAGAATATACCTAACTGAGAGTCAATACGTACCTTTTATATCTAAAGACTAACTCCCTAACTCCTTAAAGTTAAGGATCCATCGTAAGCTCAGCATAGTGGAAGAATCCTTGAGATGATGTCTTTCAGACGCAAAGACCTGAATAGCTTCAGAAAAAAAACAGGAAAGACGTTGGACGTGCCTATTCTCTCGATTTTCTTGGGATTCTAATACTAGATCCTGACTTGATGGCATGGAACCACTTCGGGGGTATACTTTTCTGAATACAAAAAGAATTTTGAAAATCAGTTAATAAATGACGAAGCTATGAGGTATGTGTTACCTCATAACTTCGTGAAGTCAGTGAAGTCGGTTAACAAATCAAATCGAAATAAGTTATAGTACTTATTCATTCAGTAATGTATTAAAATACCTACATATATCTATTAAAATATTTTTCTTCAAACTACTCATTAATTTTACTCTAATCATCGGAAAAGGCAACACTAAGTAATACATTACTACCCTGGAAAACGGCAGTAGTATTGTATGAAATTTCATTAATGACCCGTTCAACATAATTGCCCTGTTGTTTGTTTTTCTAATTTAAAAAGAAATTACAATTCATATTCATACAATTCATACAAAATGTAGGCATTTTTCCAAAGAGATTTGAGTGGTTGTATAACATGTCACAAAAAATACACATGCGCAAAACAAGTTAGATAGGACCCTACAAAGCCAATTTTATTTAAAAAAGAGAGGCAATTGGCTTTAATGGCGAAGATTAGCTTTTATTTTAATAAATTAAAAATTGTATTCGAGTGAATATTGTGCAGTGAAAGTGGTGTTTTTTGGTGCACATTCATGTTGACGGCAAGAAATAATGGTTTTGTGGTGTACATGACAGTGAGTTTTTTTTTGTGGATTTTCCACTTCCGTCACCACCGTCAAGATAAAGTTTGGTTTCTTAATAAGAACAATTTGCATTTTTTTGTCATAAATAAATAAGTTTTTCTACAGTCAACTTCAGTTTTTTATTATTTTTTAATAAGTTGAAGGAAAAGCAGATTACACACCTCGTAAGTGAGCTATTAATGCCCTCGGGTTATTAGTGCCCTCGAGCAAGTGCTCGTGCACCAAACATCCGCGGGCATTAATAAGTCACTTAGCGCTCGGTGTAACAATCTACTATTTCTAAATCAAACCGAATAGCCGTCGAAGTCAAACAAAAAAATTTAACAGTGCTTTATAAGTATATGCCGCCGCGTCAGTCATATTCTTAGCTTTTGTTTTAAATACTACTTCTAGCCAGTTCTAGCTAATCGAGCATTTCTTGTATTCTAGTGATGCATTCTATACTGCACAAAAGAAATATGCATAAAATTTGAATTTACATTTTATTAATAACACATCATAGAAACATTTAAAACCTTTGAAATTGTGAAGAAACGGTCTAATTATGATGAATCTTGAAAATTCTAATTATTGATAATTGCTTTACGTCTCTTTCTTACAAAATATATGTTTGTATCGGTATTATAATGGTAGACGAGTACAATGACGTCACTAGCAAATAAAAGCTTTTTAAACTTTGTTATTTTTTAAGTTATTAAAAAAATCACGTGGTTGTTTGTCAAATAAAAATACTATGTAATTAAAAAGTGTCCATATTTACATACAAGTAAAGATACAATAAAAAATAGCAATGAAGTCATAAAGCTGTATCTTTATTGGTTGTATTACTGCAGGTACTTACCTCAGTTTATAAATCAATACTTATTTGTAACCTAGCAAAAAGTATATTGCATACGATATAAAACGTCCTTGTTGTACTGTTATATTTTTACTGTGCGGCACACGATGTTGGCGCCTGTTCAGTGGCCGCGTCCGCGCTAACGTCATGTACAAATGAACGGTGTGAAGTGCGGAACATATGGGCTTGCACGTGGAAATTCCTCGCCTTAATATCACGTACTCAACATGTTCGATTACTTCGAAATTAAGAAGCAATTTTCTAGAAAAAATTAAATGAGAGACATTTTACTATAACAAAATATGTCTATAAATACGCTTTATAGACATATTTTCACCATGCGCGCGCTGCCAGTGTGGTCACTATCTATCGAAGCATTTTGACCGCTAAGCCTGCCACCTCTGTAGCGCGGCGTCGCACAGTGGTCCGGATTTTCAAAAAGGTGGACATAGGATCGAAAATGCTTATTTAACTTAACAAAAAATTGTTTCGTATAGGAAATTTAACGCTGATTAATACTTATTACTACAACTTTTCAAAAAAACTGCTCCTTCACGTCAAAAAAAATATTGAAAATAAAAATGTATGGGAGAAAATCTATTTTATTTTTTTTCTCCGTTCAGTATCAAAGTATAGCAAGCAAACCTTATATTCTGGTAAGTACCTATTGTTCTTAATACGACGACATATAAATTGCGTGCGTATCCCTGCGGCCTTGACGCCTACGACGATTCAAAGTTTAAAATTTCAATTGGGTTTTTTTTTAAATTATTATCGAGTTTTTCAATTATGCTGAATTTAAAATATAATTTCTTAATTATATAAGAATTAAAACATACGCATTCCAGCATTTGTTTCATTTTATTTTAATAAAAAATAGTAATAAAAGTCTTCAACAACAGTCACGTGCTGATTCGTTGCCTATTTGTAACTGACTGAAATGACTCCTGTGATATAAGAATCATTTACCCCCACCACCGGAGACATCGACGACGCTGATTGGCTGTTGAAGATGTGGTACTAATTTTGTCAGTCACTACTTGCGCGCGTGTGTTTGTTATAAATATCTGTGCATGAAACAATTAAAGGCACTTGTTTCTCAACCCTTGAGGGAGCAACATATCTAATTATCCGTGCTGTGTGAAAGTTTAGTGAGTTTCGTTATGGCTGCATTTGTAACAAACTTGGACATCTTTATGTTCCTCCGTGTTGAAGGAGATATGAAAAATTGGGCACGACTCTATGAAGCTATTATTCTACATATCCCAGTTGAAACATGTTCACAAGATTTAGAAATAATCAAGACCTTTTTGAAGAACTACGTCAGTAATATCAATCGCAGATGGACAAGTGCTTCTAGAAATCAGAAAACTTTCATGAATAGACATGCTGCGTGGTTACAATCAAATATTAGTTGGCCAAATTGCACTACTGTTAATTTATCCGAGATTTTTCAAGTCCAAGATGAAGTTATCGAAAACATATCGTCAGACAATACTTCATTTGACATCGATACTACAACAGCTGTGATTCCGTCGACATCTAGTACAACAACTGTGGGCACATCTACCGAAGTTCAGATTAGGAAGCCTTTTGTTGACCTCAGCAACAAACAGAAGAAAAGACGTTCAGAGTCTCTTTTGGACTATTCGCCGGAAGAACTTACTTTTGCATTAGTCGAAAGACTTAGGATAGACAAGAAGAATGACTTAGCTCGTGTTATTGACCATATAACGAAGAACCCTGATAGTGTTGCTATCGTTCAAGCCACATTGTTTAAGAAAAATACGAAAAAAACTTTTGATGGAGATTATGCTCTTGGTCTTTATACATCATTGAACCTGTCAAAATGGAAATACTTGTGTTTAAGGAAAGCGCTGTTAGATTGTGAAGTTCCAGTGTTACCATCGTATCACAAACTCCTTGAACCTAAAAATAGATGCTATCCTCATGATTTAGAAATTACTGAGAGAGGAGCCAGAGTGAAGCTTCAAGCCCTATTGGATCTGACAGTCCAGAAGATTCTTCAAATTACTGGTACCCAGATTGGTTCGTCAACTGAAGGATTGAAGTTAATTAGTAAATGGGGTTTTGATGGTGCTTCTTCACAAAGTACCTACAAGCAAAGGAGTGAAGATGTAGACTTCAGTGATTCATGGGTTTTCATGTCAAGTCTTGTCCCTCTTAAATTAGTTTCTAATAATAGCACCATATGGGAAAACCCAACACCTTCTTCAACATATTATTGCAGGCCCATTAAGTTCGAGTTTTGTAAAGAGACAGCAGAATACATCAAGCAAGAAGAAGCTGCATTGAAGGAAGAAATAAAAAACATCGATTCTACAAAATGGGCAGGGCTAGAGATTAGTCACAAGCTTCATATGACAATGATCGACGGAAAAGTGGCCACTATTATAACGGATACTTCGTCTGCATCTGCCTGCAATATTTGCCTTGCTAAGCCAACTGAGATGAACAAGCTGTCAGAAGTATTTACAAGACCTGTTCGAGAAGATGTTTATAAATATGGACTTTCTACTCTTCATATGTGGATTCGTTGTATGGAGTGTATTCTACACATATCTTACAACATGGACTTTGAGATGTGGACTGCACGAGGTGCTAACAAGCAACTAAAAGCTGCGAAGAAACATTTGACACAAGAAGAATTCAAACAGCAAATGGGAATACTTGTGGATTTTGTGAAGCAAGGCTTTGGAACCACAAACGACAGAAACACAGCCAGAAGGTTTTTTAGAGATTATGAGAAATCTGCCGAAATAACCAATGTTGACAAAGACCTGCTGAAGCATTTTGCGGTTATTCTTCAAACGATTTCATCAGGATGTGCCATAGATATTGAAAAATTCAGGACTTATTGCAGAGAAACAGCTGAGATCTTTGTTCATCTATACCCATGGTTTTATATGCCCGCAAGTGTGCACAAGCTACTCATACACGGTGCAGACATTTGTCATCACTTTGGCCTCCTACCAATTGGCATTCTTTCCGAAGAAGCTGGAGAAACAAGAAATAAAGGATTTCGAAGAGTTCGTGAGTCTCACACAAGAAAATTTAACAGGATAAAGACCAACGAGGACTAGCTTCATAATTTTTTAATTAGTTCAGACCCATATTTATCCCATATTCGACCAAAATACAGCAACTCAAAGCAATTCGATTTTTTTCCAGATGTTAAAGAGCTTTTGTTGTTGCCTGAGGTAGTAACAGAAGAAACCGAAAATATGGATCTACAGGAGTTGCAGTCTGAACATGATCCATTAATGTAAACGTGACAGATTTAGTGATGTTGTAATTGTTAGAATTGAGTTTGTTAGTAGTAGTAGTTAAGTTGTGGTCCTTTTCAGGGCTACTTAAAATAGTCAAAGGGTCGTGATATTCAGCCGTATCCGGTTAGACTGGAAGACAAGTTATCCCGGTTGCGACCTTACGGGCCCGGGGTCCGCCCGGCCCGTAAGGTCGCAACCGGGATAACGCTCGGATGATGATGATGACTTAAAATAGTCGTTTTCAAGACTTCAGAAAAAGCCCTTTTCAGGGCTAAATCTATTTCTAATTGTTTCTTTCAAGATAAGTCACACTAGTAGTATAACCACCAATATCAACCATGATTTATCAATAGGAAATATCAACAGATGAAAGAATAATCAACAGAAGATTATTTAAAACAAAAATAAGCAAAAATGCTTATTTTATCATAACGTCACGCTTTATATTCCCCGAAGGCAAAGGTGTATACTACACTATAGTACACTGTAATTTCGCCAGTTATATTTAAGTCCCAAGTAATAGGGGGCGAGCCTAATAAATGGATGGGGCACGCGGGGGGCTTGTTTTATTAAAAAATATATTTTGGATTAATTTTAATAGAAAAACTCGTTAATAATAATAAGATAATTCAACATAAAAATTTTAAACTTTATAGCATCGTAGGCGCCAATGCCGCAGGGATACGCAAGCAATTTATATGTCGTCGTATTAAGGACAATAAGTACTTACCAGAATATAAGGTTTGCTTGCTATACTTTGATACTGAACGGAGAAAAAAAATAAAATAGATTTTCTCCCATACATTTTTATTTTCAATATTTTTTTTGACGTGAAGGAGCAGTTTTTTTGAAAAGTTGTAGAAATAAGTATTAATCAGCGTTAAATTTCCTATACGAAACAATTTTTTGTTAAGTTAAATAAGCATTTTCGATCCTATGTCCACCTTTTTGAAAATCCGGACCACTGTGCGTCGCGTCGCCTAGCCGAAGCCGAGTCGACTCGGAGCTGCTGATCGCTTGGTTGGACGCGCTTGACGGCGCAGCGAGGCGATACGGTGACGATCCCTTTCCGAGTTGATATGTCTGCTACGACGACCTTAACAGCAATATTTTTACATAAATAGTTTAAGCTAGCTATACACAACATTTCCTTACATCATAACGACTAATATCTACAAATTAACACCAGGCATTGGCATCATTCAAATAATCGTTGATTCTATACTTAGACCATTTAGTACTAAATGGTCTAAGATTCTATAATAACCCTTACTTATAAGATTTTTTTTAACATGCGCGTTAATAGTACATTACGATATACGCACGTATATAGTACAACCTTTTTCAACACACTTGCATGTGAGGAAAAATACTGAATAAAGTAAATTTTTTGCAATAAGTAACACAAATCATTGTCAATTTGTACACAAAACTAAATAATGTTGTGAAAATAATCGTTTGAAAAATCACGTAGTTCGTTGTTGTCTTTTATATTACCATTTTCGGACTCTGTGATGCGTGCCTCGGCTATAATACACGCGAGTTTTATGAGCTGCTTTATGTATCTAAAACCGGTAAAATTAGATCCACTTTACGAGCAAGTGTGTTGAAAACTTATGAAAAGGCAAATAAGTAACACTTTGTGGGACTTTGTTGTACAAAGTTATACATCTCCCCATAAACGAGCCTCTAGTTTTTTGAAGCCTAAACTTTGGAACAGCAAGTTTATTTTATTCCTTGTGTTTAAATGGTAAAATTGGAATTAAGCATCAAATGAATTCGGAAATTAGTTACTTACTAAGGGTTCATTTCCATAAATTATTAGCCAGGAAGCCGATGAGCGGTACGAAGTTGCGCAGTGTGAAACAGTATGCGAGGGTCGACTTAGTCATGATATAAATATCATGCTGTTAATATGTCTTTGTGCTTGTTTGGTTTGTGCCTTAAGCTAAGGTGGAGTTGGCTCCGATTAATACGAGGAATTTACGTGATTTGTAACAATGAAAAATAAACTCGAAAGATGGAGAATACGTTATTCTTATAAGTGGTTCGTTAATTTATTCTGAACTTTAGAAAATCGTAAAAATATTTTCTTTTGCGAAGTTAATTACTTATACAAAACTTATGTTGTCCTACTGTTTTCCTCATTTCGAGTATACGGCTATTCTGTAATTAAATTGTATAGGTACGTATATATTCCCGATATTTCCAAACAATAAGAAATCGGCTTCTCTAAATTTTTCCGTAACATTTCGCCTTCTGAGTAATCTTATCATAATATTGAAGTATACGTTAGAGATAAATATATTTTATGTCTGAGTGTGTGTATCTTGCGTGTACGTTTGTATTGAATATCGTATTTACGTCGATGTACCTACTATCTACGAAGGTAACAAGTGCTATATGTACGATCAATGAACGTTCTTGACATTGTGTGTCGTCTAAAACTACTCTTGATCTTGAAGACATAACTTTTCGTATACTATTCATTCAATGTCAGTGACTCTAATGATTTATTTCAGTCGTTATACAATGTGAAGATGAATGTTCCAGATAAAACGGTTCATCTCATGATGTAAAAAATTGGGTCACATATTCAAAATAAGTATGTGTAATTGTGTAGGTATACAAAGTTCACGTAGGCGTAGGTACGCTCGGGGAATTTTATATTCGTTACACGTTTATTTAAAAGTAATAACATATGTATATGGAATGGACTGAATAATGAACCTTTCATTTGCACATCTTTATACTTGGAGATGTATCGTATTAAGTGGTCAAATTATAAGTAAAAAGAAGCAGTGCACAAAAGTAAAATAATTTACTTTTTTAGGGTTCCGCACCTCAAAAGGAAAAAAAACCGGAACACTTATAGGATCTTAAACTCAAAGAACAATGGCCACTTTCCATACATTGGAAAACCTGAAAATGAAGTATCATGTCTAAAGATAAATTGTATGAAAACAAGTACCTCTATGGTAAAGAAATTATGTTGTGAAGACAGTTTTCTTAATAGAGGCCTAGGAATTTCGTAATACACGGAAATTCGAATTCATTTTGAGGTTATACTTGTATTTTGATTAATTTATTGTTAAATTGGAAGTATTTTATGTGAACAAAATGAATTAAAATTAGTTTTTGTGTTAAGCAATTTCACACAAAAATAATTACACATAATATACTACTAATACCACTCATTTTATTGTTACACAGATTAATTGATAGACCTGAGTAGGTAATAAAAACAAAAATCCAGTGGGTAGTATATAAATGTTTCTTTATTCATCATCATCTCTCAAGACAACTTTATCAAGTAATGTAGCTGGAGTACAGACATTCTCTTTATATCAAGCCCACGCTAGGTAACACACCATAACATGGGCACGGGCACAACAGCCTATGGTTCGGCGACCAACCAAAACACCAGTATTCCAATATAGATATACTTTTCCTGACATGTGCCTTGAAGAAGATAAAGGAAAGTGGAAAGAAGGGTCACTACAAACCTATAGATATCACGGAAATAATCGCACAGTAAGTAGGATCACAACAAAATGCAAACACAATTGAAAAAAGCAGACAGCAATTCGACAGATCGGCTGGCGGTGAATGTCACCGATACGATAATACGTCAAAAACGTTCCGTTACTAGCATGTGAAATGTTGTTGTTCATACAAAAGAAAGAATAATTTTCAAATATTATTTCAATTACTTTAAGCTAACAATAAAAAAGGTTTTGATATAATTTATAATAACATTAAGCTTTAGTCAATATTTCAACTTGAACAATAACAACTTTATTTCAAATAAACGTGAAACGGAACGTTTTTAAAAAAGTATGTCCAAGCCACAGACTAAATAGCGATTTCATCATCACAGCCCATATACGTCCCCACCGAGGGCTCGAGCCTACCCTATGTTAGGATGATTCGGCCTTAGTCAACCACGCTGGCCCAATGCGGATTGGATAGCGATTTATGGAGAGAAAAATCACTATCCGGATGCGTTCAGGAGTTTTAAAACGCTTATTATGTTATCTTTTTTCTTAAATATCTTTTTTCGTAGATGATTTTAAAGTATAGCTGTTAGCGGAATCGATACACTATAAAATCACCTTGATATTAAAATAAGTTTCATTTCTAGACATCATCAGGTCCAAAGTGGCCAATGTTCTTTATATCAAATACTTGGGTCTACGGTCTCTTTCAGCTGTAAAAATAAACATATTTGTAAGTTAACACGATCAAAATATATGACTGTTTATGACGCATATTTCAATTAAGGAATCAAAACCTATACCTACGGTTTAACGGACGGTCCGTTGACCTGAAGAGATATGCACTAAGGTCAAGAGAATTCAAAAATAGGTAGGTATTTGTAAAATGTATTGGTGTCGCCCTGTGGCTGTTGCCCCTAGCCACCGAAATGAGCGCGAGAGACAACGGCAGCTCGGACAAAAATACATATGAAAAGTAGGTACACATAATACAAGGTTATTTTTTAATTATCACAGAAAATTTGTGTGCTTGTTCAGGCAAGCAAACTGAACAACTTTGACTATGGGACCAACTTTGAAATCGCAAAAAAAAAGTCAGCTGTTCCATGCATCTAGGTACAGTGAATGTTGAACATTTGTATGGAACAGCTGATTTTTTTTTGCGATTTCAAAGTTGGTCCCATAGTCAAAGTTGTTCAGTTTGCTTGTCTGAACAAGCACACAATTTTTTTTGTGATAATTAAAAAATAAACTTGTATACGTTTCGTAGTGTCTTCTTCTGAGACCCATTGTAAGCGGCCACATCTTAGTTCCATACGTCATCACTGGCAACACGCACGAATTGAAGACTTTCGTCTTGAGACAAGGCTCAAAGTCACTCAAAGGGTAATGGAGAGGGCTATGCTCGGGGTTTCTCTACGTGATCACATCAGAAATGATGAGATCCATAGAAGAACTAGAGTTACCGATATAGCCCAAGGAATTGCAAATCTTAAGTGGCAATGGGCAGGACACATCGCTCGTAGGACTGATGGCCGTTGGGGCGGAAAGGTCCTCGAGTGGCGGCCGCGTACCGGGAGACGCAGTGTTGGTAGGCCCCCCACAAGGTGGACCAAAGGTCTGGTGAAGGTCGCGGGAAGCCGCTGGATGCGGGAGGTGCAGGACCAATCGGTATAGAGATCCTTGGGAGAGGCCTATGTCCAACAGTGGGCGTCTCTTGGCTGAAATGATGATGATGAGTGTCTTCTGTTTTCGCCTATGATGGCCAACTTTCTAATAAATCGATGCCGTACACCCACCCCTATTCACAAGAAGACTGAAGATGTGTTGGTGGTACACTTAAAAGCAAACAACACTACTACTACTGAAGTCGCACACACACACGCTTGATGATGAGCTGCGGCGTGGAGTGTATATGTAGTGGACTCCTACCTAAATACGTCGGTACGTCTCGTCTCGTCGTTCGTATTTTTGATGTGGAACACTATAGTAGGTATATGCGAGCGAGACGATGGGAAACGAATCTACATCTACAAAAAAAAGGATAGGAATGCAGGACATGGGGGACGCATTAGGCGATTTGCAGGACTATTTTATTAAATACTAGCTTTCCGCTCGCAGCTTCGCCCGCGTTATCTTCGTTTTTCTCGTGGGGATTTGGAAAAAGCCGCCCGTACGATTTCTTCTTAATAGAGAACATACAATATTCAATATTTTTATTTTTGCGTTTATTGTAAAGAATCCCATGTAGAATAGATTACAAGTATGTTGAAAAAAACTAACAGTTCCAAATTTCGCGCTATAGTGGGCCTACCGTTCTGATGACGACACTCCTGTCTGTCACTCACTCGTCGCTAACATTCAATTCAAATATCACAGGGAAAGTTTCCATTAGTTATTTTTAGTGGACTATCCATCAACATCTTATAGTCAGAACATTATTGGTCTGAAAAAAAAAGCCGTGTGTGCGTTGATGTTTTGTACCAATGTGATGTGTCCATCAACTTCAAAAAAGTTGCCAAATAAATTGTTTTTAACTGAACCTTCTGATCTAAAGTTGAAAAAAATTTATGTAACACGATCGATAACCTTCTGTTCGTACTTTATGCTCTAAATGAAACACCAAAGCTTAACTATTATTTAATATTTAACCTACCGTTGTAATTTAGTTCCTTTCATTTCTCTACACTCGAAAACTCGGCATTTTCAACCAAAAGGTTACTACCATGTCGATACTAACTCTTGGTAGGTTTCTGAAGTCTATTTTATAAAACCAACTACTAATTTTTACCGAAAAATGTCAATGCGAAACTCGTAAAAATAATGTTTACCTTTACATCTGACGAGACATAAAACACGAGTGACGTTACTAGTCGTTGATTGGTAGATTAAGATGTGTTCCGTATCGCGTATTTTTATATTGCAATTATTCATGAACTAGAGTATTAACTAAAATAAAAACGTTGCCATCATTCTTGTTTCACGTTTTTATAACATTTTAATTACAAATCGTTCATAAATATAAATAATAAATTTAATCATTTGCATCTTCCCTATTGTATATGAGCAAAAACCCGAAAAACAAAGAGACCGAAATATTTATAACTTTCAACGTATTAAGCACCTAGTCAGATATTTTCTTATCCACATATAATTATTTGGTTTACAGAGACCTGGATTCCAGTACAAAGGAGAAGCCGGATATAACTAAACTGCGTATGTCGATACGGGACGTGACGCACAAGATGGATCTCGCATACGGAATGCTTGGATCGCTGTTTAGATCGGGTTCTAGACAAACATTTTTCTCTTCGCAGGTGTGTATTAGATTACTTTAAGTCTATGATATGAGCGCTAAAGACATTTCTTTATACAACCATTTTTTTAATTCAATTTATTTTATTATTACTTTATTCAATTATTTATAGTAATTTAAAAATAAAATGTCATTTCACGTCACTTGTAATATAAATATATTGTTGTTTCGATTCATACATAAATAAATACAGTTTTAAACTTGAAGTTTCCTATTAAATGATTTTAAACTATAAACTTGTAAGATTTTGTTGCTTCATCATCACAGCTCTAATACGTCCCCACCGAGGGGTTCGAGCCTACCCAATGTTAGGGTGATTAGGCCTTAGTCAACCACGCTGGCCCAGTGCGGATTGGTCGACTTCACATACATCATTGAATTTCTTCGCAGATGTATGCAGGTTGCCTCACGATGTTTTCCTTCACCGTAGGAGCATCAGACAAATGTACATATGAAATTCGAAACGAAAAACACATTGGTACATGGCGGGTCTCGAACCCCGACCCCCCGATTGGAAGGCAAGTGCCGAAACCACAGCGCCACCGACGCTCAATTTTGTTGCTTAGCAATAATGATTGTATTTCCTAAATTTCATCATCATTATCACAGCTCATATACGTCCCTACCGAGGGGCTCGAGCTTACTCTATGTTAGGTGATTAGGCCTTAGTCAACCACGCTGGCCCAGTGTGGATTGGTCGACGTCACATACACCTTTGAATATCTTCACAGATGTATGCAGGTTGC
The DNA here is from genome assembly GCA_963935595.1 of Schoenobius gigantellus. NCBI lineage: Eukaryota > Metazoa > Arthropoda > Insecta > Lepidoptera > Crambidae > Schoenobius > Schoenobius gigantellus. Next base: position 19,610,395 of record OZ012553.1, on the reverse strand, counting down.
CTCACAATGTTTTCCTTCACCATAGGAGCGTCGACAAAGCAAAGGCAAAGCTTAGATTTGCTGTTACGTAATTTCAGAATACTTTATTTATTTAATTTTTTATTGCATATTACAAAAAAAAAATAGAAATGGTGGTCTTAAAATATCATATGGTATTATCCACCAGTAAAACATTGGGTTAAGCAGCGAATTAGTGGCGGTGCTTTCCGTAATCACGTAAAGATATGGAAGACAATAATGTAACTAATGAAACTACATTCATCAAATAGAAGTAGTTTATATAATATAAATAATAGTATATTATGCAACTAGTGAATAAAGGACGGATTAAAAGTGAGGGCCATAGATGAATCATGAGCAAGTAAAGGATTTTAAAAACTGAAACACGACGGTAGGGTGTGATTCATGATAATTGATCACTATTTCCTAACTTTTTTCACTTAGTCTAGTTGTACACAGCTGAATTGTTCTTTCCACGTCATTCAATTAGTTTGGGTATTTTATAATCGTGTATTGTTTTCGTATTTACAATGTGTTTTCAGCTTGACCGACTTAGCCTATCTGGTCGTTGCATTACCTCAGCCCACTTCAATTAGTGAAATCCCCCTAAACATGTTTATTAAGCAACGTTTATGAGGACGGCATAGCGGTTATCATCATGTAATCACACACAGTGTACAGATCATCCCAACCACGTTTGTATCTTCACCTGACAGCCAGACCGCAGGAAAATTACGTAACTGCTTCTGCGTACCAGTGAATTTGTCGGAGCTCAACGTTATCAGTAGGTTATCAACACTAGTGTTTGCATCGTTAATTTCGGAGAAGCGACGCGTGGGTAGCCGTTCTGGTTACTAGTATAAAGTTTTCATACGTTGCAGTAAATAGCATTAATGCATCCTTGCTAACCATGTGGTATAAGATTGATTTTTTAATAATCACAATATAATTGATTATTTACCTATTTCGCTTTAACTATATAAAGCCAACAATGTTATGAGCATTATAAAATATGGGAGGGAGGTTGCATGGGGCCATGCAAAATTTAGGGAAAACAGTTGTACCTAGATTTTGAGATATGTATTTTTATTTGTAATTTGACGTGGGCCGTGCCCAGCCCAGTATGGTCTCGTGCCCACCCCAGGATGTTAAGTTACCGATTCAAAATTTTATGATGGACGCCAAAATATTGATAACTTCACACACACACTTGTAAAAATCAAGTCTCCCCCCCCCCCTGAATAAACACCCTAGATACGCCAATGCAGAATCCGTATTTGCATATTTTGGGAGGTCAATAAAAATATTAATCTTTGTGTTTAAGATATTTTAAAAAGGGCCTAGGTACAACAATTCAGCATTTGGGTGTAAATCACTGATATTTAATCAAACTATTAACTATTTTCTGTTATAATCACTTTATTAGTTCTTTCTAGTGAGATATTTAAATCACAAAATCAACATAACGTTCATAGTATTTTTTCACATTAGAAACAAGTCTTTTAGACTAGTAACTACATAAATACCGGTACATTCATACATATCATATAATATAGCAAATGTAGATGACGGCACACGAGGGAATATCAGCAATGGTGAAACGAAGCCACCACCTGTATTAATAGCTTGATTTATATGAATTAAATAAAACTTTAACCTCCTGCTCAAGGAACAACATCAAGGTTGTACCAAAAACACTGACCAAGGTACAACTGATCGACAGTGACTGAGGTACCCTTCAATGCTGTAGAAAACGGTTGATTTCAAATATTTTTAGATTACATATTTTGTAACTTTATCATTGTTTAAAAACTTTTTATAATCAAAGATTTGATCGCATATAAAAGTTAAGCGTCTTTTATAAAACATACAAAACTACCAGACTTCAAAGTATACAAATAATAATTACTCTTTTCGGGAAAAAAAATTCTGCTTCGTTAGCACCAAACACCGGGTTATTGACGGTAAGCGAATACTTCACATTGAAAAGTCAACAGTGATGTACCGAATGCCATAGACAAAATAATTTAATAGCGCGGAAATATATTAAAACGAGTCAATTGGCCTAGGTACACATAGTACCGAGGTTCAACAGGTTCCCCTACTTTTTTTAAAGTGGTTAAGTACTTTGTTTCTTGTTTACTTGTTTTAACCCTAGCTCCGAGTAGAAACCTAGTGAGGATGCCTACGTACCATTGTATTTTTCTTCAATGTTGAAGTAATTTTTTCATAAAAATTACTTCAACATTGTACTTAAATAAAACACGTTAATTTATACCTACACGTGATGGGAAACGCCATAGTCTTGAAGATTCGAGTTACTGGATGACCTTTTGCAAGAAGAAACTGCACAATTGACCAAGCTCTTACTTGCGATACGAAACGATACGTGTATGGTCATATGGCCAACGTACTTTGGCATAGCACAATGCACACCTATAGTACGAGTACATGGGGTTCTTGTGAGATTCGCAGCAAATCTGTTACCCCCACTATAACCACAAGAGTATGTTGCCAACCTGTAACATAAGAAGTAGTCACGATACCCAGTAATTTCACTGCCATATCTTACCCTTCAAACCGGATCACAGCAATGCAAGCACTGTAGCTTTGCGGCTAGTTAGGAGGGAGGAGGAAAGCAGGTGAAGCAGATTTCAAGATTAGCTAGTGCGGGTCCTCTGTAGCTATTTCTTTGTGGTAATAGTTTTATAGGGTCAGAAGCTCGGATTATAAACGAACCAAACCAGAGGCTCCCCACGTAGGGAGTCATCGCCAGAACTAAACCACGTGGCTGGTTAAAATAACGATTGGATATTCTTGCAGGTTGTCAGGTATGCCGACCTGTACGCGGCGTCGTTCCTCAACCTGATGTACTATCCGTTCTGCTACATGTTCCGGGCGCCCGCCATGCTGATGCCCCACGAATCGACCGTCGCCCACGAGCAACGGTTTACGGTTGACACGCCGACCATTGATCGGTGAGTTGCGATTCCCTTCCCTTATCCCTTTAAAGTGTTAAGACTAGGGTTGCCAGATTTTTTTCCAGTCTGTAAGGGACAAATTCTTAATTGGGCAAAAAATACGGGATTTTAGTTTTTCACCCGTGACAAACAAGAGTTACATTAAGTGCCATTTTTTATCTTCCATTCTTGATATTTTTCCAAACATCGTGTCAGTTCAACATATTTTTATTTGTTTTACCATACTTGAAAAAATTAATACAATTATTATCGTAACTAAAAACGGTCATCATCGCGCTTTTTATTAAATTAGGGGTACTTTATTTCATAAATGAGTCGCCTGTCTTAAAACAATAATAGATCGATTTAATAATAAAATCCGTTCAAATACGGGACAGAGTCAGTCCCGCCGGGACAGAGTCAGTCCCGCCGGGACAGAGTCAGTCCCGCCGGGACATTTCAAATTATGCTCAAAATACGGGACGTCCCGGGAAATACGGGACGTCTGGCAACGCTAGTTACGACGGACGTGTAAACACGTTCGTTTTCGCGCTTTCGTCGTAGTCGTAGATTTCGTGAATGATGTCGTATACGGTTCTCGAACATTCCAGTGAAATTGTAAGACTCTTTAGAATTTTCTAGTTGAAAAGGGTTGAACATTCTGGAATATTCGCGAATATGTAAAAAAATGAAAGACGTAAAATAGCGTCAAATATTCTAGAAAGTTTCGGAACCTATTGGAAAGTTCAGGATTCTAATAGAAAAGTGTCGAACGTGCTAGAACTTTACGAATCTATGAGAAATGATCTGGAAGGAAAACGTTAAGTTTTGAGGTTAATAGGGTATTTCACACCATGTAAGAAGAAATATAAATATGCATGTTTATGATAGATTTCGTCAAAATTAAGCGAGAAACGCCGATATTTATTCATCAAAATGCAATATAAATTAAATAATTCAGTTTTAAATATCTTATTTTTTAATCAGTTCTTCAAATGTCAAAAACGCCATTTGGCATATTGGGTTCCGACGTGACGTCACTCGGATAGTAAACAAACATGATAATGATTTTGACGTGCTCTGTGTTATTTGAAATTTCCTAATTTATATCACGTTTGTGGGACTTTCATACTTTATTTTATTAAAATAACATACTCGTAATTGAGGACGGTAAGTCAATATATATCATAGGTACATAGCATAACTATAAATACATTACAAAATATGACATTTGTTTTGTAAATATTAACAAAGTTTTCTTTTAATTATTCTATAGTTAGTTTACCATTTATAACTCATACTTAAACTAAAGTGGTCTTCGCAAAAATACAGTCTTGTCTTTGTAGACAATGATTTTGGATCTCTTCTGGCAAGTTTCAATCAAGTGTTTCTCATTTCGATATCATTTGGTATATGAACCCACAATTTTTGTGTCGTTTTTAAACTCGTATTCTTGCATTCAGACACTATACACTAGGGTGTCCCAGCCTATAAAGGCGAAATTTTTTTTTTCGATATTAGGTATGCATACCCTTTATATTTTTTCTATTTCACCCTAATAACTAAAATAAAAAATATTATTGCAATCGGATAGTGATAACCCGTGCCGACTTGATGTCAAACTTTTAACAAAATATTTGTATGACAACTGTAGAAGACATTTTCGAACTTAATTTTAATTTAGTAAATAAAACACTATTTTACCTTTTTCATATATTTATCAAATATTTATTAGTAAAGAAACATTATTTATTACATTTTCTTTTCAAAGTTTTCTTTTTACAGGCAGGGTATACCAGTCTGTTCCTGTATGCAACGTACCTAGTAAAAAATGGTTTTGTTAATCTTCAACAGTGATTTTTCCATGGAAATCTTGCATTAACTTAGCCGCTCTCTCTGCTTTATCATCAACGGCTCTCAGTGTCATCACCTATTTCTTAACTCGTTGATAAGTAGCATTATTAAACCATGAAGTAGGACACTCGTTGAGAAAACAGTCATTAATTTTTAAACAATTGAACAAGGCTTTGCTTTTGATGGAAACTAAGTCATCAATGTTTTTCTTGTGAAGTGCACCACAAAAGTCTTCTTGCGAGGGGATATAGCGTTTATTAGCGTTTTTATAAATCTTTTATATTAGTTTTTATAAATCTTTTATAGCTGCTGCCCGCTCTTTTCGTTTTTCCGTACGGATTCTTTGAATGGAGGACTTACAAATGGAAAATTCGTCAGTATTGAGCCCAAGTGCCTCAATAGTAGCTTCAATAATAAAGACAGAAGTTCTCATACTTAATTGACACCTATCTAAAGCTGGTACTAACTTTGGAGTGATAAAATTCTTCATCGTTGAAGTTTTATTTGTTTCGAACTGTGCGCTCTCGATTGGGTTAAGCGAACTGACTTGTAAATCCATTACTTAGGAATCAGATGATGAATTTTCTTGATAAGATGACATCGAAGCAGTTAGGGATGCATAATAATTGGTCCAACGTTTTTATTCCTCGATTTTTCTAAGACGCGTTTTTTCCTCTGTCGGGCAATTTTTTGTTCACTCCACTAAATGACTAGCCCCCTAACCATGATCGCTTAAAACAATATTAAAACCGCGCTGAGAGCGGGATGGCGCTATACGCAGCAATACGCAGCAAGAGCGGTGTCTCTGTTTCAATATTGCTTTAACCTTGCTATAAGCGATCATGGTACGGCCCCAGGTCTGTCAGGATCTCTTTAGCGCTGCAAGAAGATCTATCTCCATTTATCTTTATTAATTGAAGTGCATCGACATGTGCAATGTCGAACAAATTGTCTTTTGTAACTAACTCTTGTTGACGCTGCTCAAATATAGTGTTTTGATTGCATTTTTTTTAAATTCGCGCCTTTACCCAATAAATAACGCACTCACGTATAGTTAGATTCGCGCTTTCATTGACAATTAAATTCACTTCACGAATATAAAATAGAACAGAAGTATTAGACTTGTCCATTAGAGGGCAGTTTTGAGGGTAATTTAATATTTTACATCCCCTATTAAGAATATCCTTTTTCTAGAACTGCGTAATTCCACTGACATCTTCTTTGAACGAAAATAATGTGTTTACTAATTGACCAACGAGAAATAACAAGCCCTTCGATACATTAACTCCGCCGCGCGCGACGCGCCAACGTATACAAGTACTGACATATGTATCGATTCAAGTCGGCACGGGTTGCTTTGGTCCTAGGTACATAAAATTTTATTTACATGTGTTTTGACACCATTCGAAAATAATAAGAGGATATGCGTTGAAAAAAAAAGACTGATTTTTTTGGGACACCCTACTATACTATACTACTATATAGATTACAAGCCATTATTTTCAAAATCTTTTTACTTGGTCTTTCGTAGAGTCGTTCTCACGGAAAGTAATACCTATATTGGTCGTATCTATTGTTTGTTTACTAACGGAGTGACTTCACGAATCGAAATAGCATGGCGGCCAGCGTTTCCGCGCGAAAATTCCAATCATAAATAAAACATTGTTTTTAAGTCATTTTCGGTTCAATAAAATTAAAATAGAATTCAATAAAATTAAAGTCATTACGACCTCAAGATTGATTTAAAATAGTTTTCAAAAAAGGGTGTAATACCCCATCACAAAAATCACATTTTATCACATAATTATTTTAATTATTATTATTTTAATCTTACCCACCAAAACTAAATCGAAGGAGTAACAAATATACATGTTTTTAGTTCACGTCACTCGAGTGCTCAAAGGGGATATAGCGTAGTTTCCGTGTCCGAGGAGGTTTTGGTAGAAGACGAAGCTGCCGTTACTACGGACACTCTTGATGCTAAGGTATGTGTGAACTGAATCAACTGAGAACTAGCAAAATAAATATTATTTTCAAGGTGAATTTATAAACTAATTTGATGCATTATCAAATTTCACTTAATAATTCCCAGCATTACAAAATACAATTTTAATGAAATATATTGAATCTATACAGGGTGTGACGGAATAATACTAGCAAATTCTCTAGTATTATCAGGAGTCGAGATTATGTATGAAATATATTGGGGCTAATCAAGCTTTTTTCATACAAACTAAATAAATTATTTTTGATCCTAAGTGTCGACAGCCCTACCCCCAACTTTAACCTTGTGGCTAATACACAAACCGTGTAAGTAAAAAAAGTGGATGTGATAAAATTAAAAAATCTAGAGGAACCAATTTTTCCGTGGCAAAAAAATACACCTCTTGAATCTAGTCAAAAATTTTTTTATTTTTTTATTTACTAAAATCCGACTTGCAGCCAGTTCTGGATTTTACATTATTTAAATACACATAATAATACAGTTAACAACAATAAGAGATGAAACTAAACGAAAACTTAATATTATCGCTACTACTACTAATATTATTTTTACTATTTTAACAATACAATGATAAAAATTAACATTGACAATGAAATTTTAAAGTATTTTTTGCCAAAGAAAAAAAATTATTATAATGTAATAACAAAAAAATTAAAAAAATATATAATGTAATCTAAATTAAGTAGACATATGAGTACTAAATCAGCCCAGCATGTGTTTGAGTGAATGAGTGTGAGTGTGTCTATGTGTGAATGCGTGTAAATGTGCGTTTGTTTTCGTGTAAGTGTGCAATATGTGTATGTGTGTAATTCAACACACTCATACTGCACCCAGTGCACTGATCAAACCCCTCTTAAAACACATTTCATTAGAATGAAAGATGTCCAAGGACGAAAATAATTTATTATATTTAGATTGGATACGGTAAACAATCGAGTTTCGGGCATAATTTGAACCAGTTGTAGGTACGTGAAACAAGGACGTATGTCTTCTATGGACGTCTGTTTTCTATTATGGAGATAATAGAAAACAGATGGCCCACAACAAATTGTTTTGAAGAATTCGTCATCACGTACCGTTTTAAATAAATCTTGGTTGAACTAAGATTCTTTGAGAAAAAAGTGGGGGTTTTAAATATTGTTCGATTTCATCATCATCCTACATCAAACCGTTAGTTATCCATTTTTTATTTTTCAATTTTAAATAACGTGACGACTTATAGTGTTTCAGCGACAAAATTGAAATGTGAATATTTTTATTTAGATTTTTCATTTCTACCAGTAATTATTTATTATAGTATGTAAATATATTTATTATTTTAAAAAAATATACACCATGAATTTTGAATTACCCAAGAAACAGAAAACTAGCTACACCCCCATTCGAAAATATTAATTTATTACGTTTACAAAATACAATTAACGACGCACATTTGTATGCAACATCGTCTCGTAGTACGTTACATTCGTTTGTTTATTTATCAATAGCATACTAGACTAGAGCTATATCAGTCACGCACACTGAAAAACGGCCAAGCGAAAGGGGTGAAGTACGGACGGATCAAAGCGTTGTTGCCAACTTTGTCGCTGCCGACAAAGATGCCAATAGCTATCTGTCTAAATAAATTAATCGGTTTCATTAATTTATTTAGACAGACAATATTTGCACAATTATTGAGATAACTTGGAGACACATTTTGAAATAATAAAATTAAAAAAGAAACATGTTTTTTTTCAGAAATATACTTATATACTTAATCTAAATCGTTGCCAGAATGTGCTAGTAATTTTTCTCAGGTAATCCAATATTCACGGTGTATAAAATATTGCTTTAAATTCTTCAATAATTTTATTGTTACTGATTAGTGATTATACGGATAGTTAGTTGGAGAGCATAATAACGAGATTTATAAGAATTGAGTAAATAACAAAAGTCACAAAGGCATCGATTAAAGGTTGACTGACTTGTCAAATCAAAAAATCATAGTGTTCTTATAAAAGCACAAACAATATAAAAATAGGTTGCATTCGCAACAATAATGCAGACTCTCTGAAAACAAGACAAACACCCTGTTAATTTATGTTTGTCACTCTGTCGCATTCCTTTACTGACAGTAAGGTCTTCGTTTCCGTAGATTTCTGCGTCAGTACCGCACGTGAGACCGGAAACGCCGCGCCAACTCACGCACACGCACGACGAAGACTGTTCCGACGAGGACGACGTCGCCAAGTCCGCGCAGGCCAAATAGATTGGTAGCGAGCGTAGCACGGACCGTGGACAAAACGGGACAACAGGCAGTTCCTTCTCGCTCTCATATAACCAACAAGTGAAATGAGACGAGGGCTAGTCACCTTTTCTCTTTTATAGTCTACGCGCCGTGCTAGGCCAGCAGCAAGCGTAGCACGGGCTGCCAAGAAATTTGTATAAAGACTCAGTGACACGTATCCCTTGAGGAGCGTCAAGAAATTTTATCATGTCAGTCACACCAAGGCTGCGTTCCGAAAATCAATAAGAGTCACTATTAGCGCGCTCAAACGCGTCCCGAAATGTTGTGAGCGCGCTAATGTTAGCCGGCATGAAGAGCCACATGACGTCATCGTTAACGTCCTATAGAACTTACAGCGCTGATGCTCTGGAGTGAAATCACTTTATTTATGCGAACTGTCAGTCTGACGTTCGATAATTGTGTTTTCGGTTCAAAATGAATGTAAACCTGTTTACCTGTTCTTCCAGAGCGAAATCGTAAGCATGCTGATAACATTTTCAGTGTTCTCTTTAATTTGGACAAGGCGATTATAATCGTTAGCACTGTGAGTGCTGTTATCGGACCGCAGCCTCAATACGCGTCGTCGTGCTACTCTTTAAGACATAGATATTATGTCACTGAAATTGTGAGATAACTCGTGACTCATGTCCCGTCTTGGCAGCCCGTGCTACGCCTGCAGAACACCTACTGAGTCTGTACCAGTCAAGTAGACTAACGGCCGGTTTGAATATTCTATCATTATCTTTTATTATTGCTGCAAGTTGCAGACTAGCAGACGGCCCACCCTGAAATGGTAATTGCCTCCTATAGACTTGGCCAATATCAGAGAAATTGCTTGGTCGCTGCCAACTTCGTGTATGATACTCGAATTCAATTTGAATTTGATGCTCTCTTCAAACGTCTCTTGAATAGGGACATGTCATATTGTTCGGAAAACACCAGTGGGAAGTTCGTTCCAGAACGAGCACTTTCGTGGTAAAAATATTCGTGGGTTTGTTTAGTGAAGGTAGAATTTTGACGTATTTTATATGGAATTAATGTCAGACACCCATCGCTAGTAAAAAACACAGATAGTATATTAAAACCGGCCATTAGTAAATCTTCCAGGTTTGTAGCGGGTATAGTAGACAACTACTAAGTCTGCCTAGGCGCAGTTTGTACGTCTATATATTGAGGTGGTTTATTAAACTGTACATCTACTAGGTAAACCTAGATTGATCAATAGACTTAGTACACTAACCAACGTTTTCAGGTGGCAGTCGACTCGGTCCATTTACTAATACTGATCAAGTAGACATTTGATTAGAAAGACCTGCTAAATAAAGTAAGTCTGTCCAGGTCAATTAGAAATTTAAACCCCATAAAATACTTGGTGATGTAATGTTTCTGATACGTAATGAGGTATAGCATTGTTATAAACATAACAAAATAGAAATCGATATGTGTGCTACATTTAATTACTCCTCAATTTTAACCTCAAGCTTTTAGGTGAGCTTGGTCTCACATTTTATTTGTAGAGGATTCAGTACATGTACTATTTATGAATGTTTATTTGTAAAAATAGGTTCTGCTAATAGCACTTGTTGCTGTTACTATGAAGGTTGAGACATTTTACTTCAAAATTAAATTATGTCGATAGGAATTGGTCTTCCAATACTAATGTTGATCTATTGTGATTTGCGTAGCTCACTAGATATGTTACGGTTTTGAGCATTTAGTTTTTATTTGTTGGTTGAATTAAATAAGCTCATACATTAATGAGACTGTTTTCTGTGCTTTGTGAGTGGCATACGTATAGTGGATATGACTAGTTTGGTATGATAAGCAATCGATTGCAATAATCAGGGTATACCAATTTTATATGTGTTACTGATTAATTATACAAATTTATGTAAAATTCGTATTGTAAAAAATAGTTTAAATTTCCTCAATTTGGAATTTTGATTAAGATAGTAACACTGACAGTAGAGTGAGAAACACATTATTTATCGTCTTTGTGTATTATTATTAACAAAGGTAAAGTTTATTAAGAAAGTTTTCGAAAATCATCTAATATCAAGCAACAATTTTTAGACATGACCTTAAAGGTGGGTAAAGGCTGTATATTATTATCCCGTTAAAGGGATTTATGTGACACGCGGATAAAGCTACGGGTCTAACCATAATATGTATCATAGGATTATAGTATGTCCACAGGGAAGGCATTATTTGATTGCTGAATAGCTTGATGGCTGATCGGCTGACCTAGCTATCCTCGCATTTGGACTCTATTTCCACTTACCACCAGGTGGAATAGGGTCATTTGCTTGGCCTTCTATAAAAAAATAGCTCAACCAATGAGTTTAGCTACGTACATGTAAATTTGGTAAGATCGTTGGATTGTAAAATTGTATTGCTACTGGAGCTACTGATTGAGTAGGACCAAGATGAATATGTCCTCGTGGTACGTCAGTCACCATAGAAAGTTCAGACCTATTTAGTGCTCATTCATTTGTACCAAGATGTTGTTGATACAAAGGAAAATCTCTTTTTACTACTTTTATCCACTTGTAGCTTTTATGGATTTGCATTATGTTACTGCAGACATAGGGCCTAGTGTCTAAGTCATTGCAGAATTCTCGGGCTAGTAACATACCTACTAGCTTTCAAGGAAAATATAATGCGCATGAGTTAGGTCATGGGGAAAAGTCATCTATGTTGTTATAACTTTGACCCTCTTTGCTAAAGGAATTCTCGAAACTCCCAATGGTATCTCATATCTAATTTTAAAGGCTACTGATATGTTGAATGTAGGGTTTGCTATTTCATACCAGTCATTGTTATTTATCCTATTGGATTGAGTGTACTCAGGACCCTTGAAGATTTCTGCTCTCATTATGTCTCTCACATCTTTATGAATTATATTGGCTTGGGCCTCAAGGCCAATTAATTGCACTCAATTAGGGAGAGTTGCTATTCTAGGTCAAATGGACATAAATATAATTCGACGTATTTGCAATCCAAATTCGTAATATGGAACCTTTGAAATTTTACATATTGTTAATTGAAATAAATGTAAAATAACGCGTATATTTAATGATTGAAGATTGCGTACCTAAAATTTTAATCAGTTACTGGTTAGATTAAAAAAAAGCGCAATAAAAATAGATTTAGATGAAAGGCTGGTAGCAAGGCGTATAGATACTGAAGGTATAGGTGCCGGCAAACATCTTGAACAATTTCACAGATAAAAAATACGTGCGCAGTAAAAGCTTTTGTACTAAATACTGCAACTGCGCATGTATTTTTTATCTGTGAAATTTTTCAAGATGTTACGAGAACGTTTTTCACTATTTTTTACCGCTCATACGGTAACGGTACTCATTCAGAGGGTGGGATTTGTAGGTTTTAATATATAATTTTAATTAATAACAATGACTTAATTGTTGCATAGGTATATTTATTAATGTTTCATAGAGGCTAAAATGAATTTAATTCTGTTATGTATTCTTTTAAAAGTATGACTTATTTCTACAATAATATTGTGTACGTGTGGAATGCATATAAAGTGCGTTGAGTCGATAATATTATCAAAGATGTTTTTTTTTATTGATTTTCAATTTTCTAATAGGCTGCTATAGTAATATCTATAATATATAAAGCTGGAACATAAATGAACGTCGAATCCGACGTTCATTTATATAATATATAAATGAACGTCGGATTCAATATAAAATCGAACAAAAATATGTCTTAAAAGGTAAACATTTTAATTTGAATCATATTTTCATGTCACATGGTAATAGTGCTTAATTTTGCTAGCGTCAATTTATCACCGATTATTTTTCGTTCTGTGTTTTCTTATTCTTTTTCTTCTGACACCTATAAGCATGGAATCAACGTCCATGTTGTTAGGTCAATGTTATTCATATTATAATAATTATTGCATTCTTTACTTCAATATTAATTGTATTCTAATTGTGTTAATCTACAAATGTAAATTAAATTCTACAATATTTATGTTTTTATTTCTACAATATGCGTTTTTAAACGTAATGGCAACTTCATTGTTATGAATGAATGACAATTAACTTACTAAAAATATTTCAGTGTCAATAAGTATCATCCGTTATAAACAGAACATTGATAAAATTTACTTATGTTGAAATTGATTATTATGTTGTATTTTTAAATATATATTTTGAAACTCAGTTGTTTGTGGTTTTTGTTTGATAGATTATACTTTGTAAACGCTATGAGCTGTTAACCGTGCATCTATGAAAATTATTTGTTACTTGTTGCTTATTGTAAATCTAGTCTTATGCCACACATAAAAAATATATCTAAAATTGAAACGTACAAATAACTCGAGTTTGTAGATGCTGTTTGTTGTAGGACAGGGCTATACTTTTAATGACTTTTAATAGACGACAAATGGTTAAGATGGATGAAAATACATATAATTAAGGTTTTGTTAAACTATTATATAAATAGCCCTGTTGACATTTACAGAGTAACTCGCAGATTTTGTGATTTTGTATTTGTAGTTATTCCACGTTTTTATTGAATTACACAAATAATTATAATATGAAGTAATAAAATAAAGAAATTAAAATTAACATGTCTTTTTATTCAGTCTCATTTTTTGTGCATGCCTTAATAAAAAAAAACTACGCCCAATGCCCATTTTATAAGCCACAATGGATTGTAATTAATATCTGAAATAAAATGTTATTATTATAAACCTAAGCCACCTACATTAAACTGGATTCACTCAGGGCAAAGGGACAAAATAAATTCTTTCCTCTTTTTTTCTATACAAATATTCGATGTGTTGCAAATATTTATTACTTTGTTTTGAAAAAAATGTTTTTATTCTTGTAAATTATTTGTTAACACACCACTGGCTATTCCTACTGCAACAATAACTAATAGTATTGGATGTTCATGTTTTTCTTAAGTTACCTAGTAGAAAGCTTGTGACAACCTGTTTTCGAATCTTTTTCCGAAAATTCACTTCATGGACGTATTATGAATATGTCATGGCCATATCGCAAAATTGACCATTTCATGACGTGGCCGACCATTTCATGAAATTTATTTGTTTTCATTTTATTTATTTATTGTTAAGGTCAACCAACAACGTACATATTAACAATATAATTGAAATATATCATAGGCCTAACCTACAGATTTCAGTTTTATCCAATAAGTTTTTTCCTTGCGGGGGGTCTTCCGCCCTCCGATTCCCCCAAGCAAGGGGGCTGCGCCCCCTGCACCCCCGCTCATGCCAGTGTTGGTTAGAGCAAGGTGTTTATAGGTACCTATACGTCGAATATTAGGTCCTTACATATGAAATTGACGTTTTGCCGTACTTACTGGCCACTTTGCTGTCAAATATCTCCTCTATGGTTAGGAATTCCAAATTCAAATTTATAGAAAGAAAGAAAGAAAGAAAGAAAATTTATTATTGCGTACAGCATGATACAGATGAAAAAAGTAGTCCTTTTTATAACAAGCACTGCAGTACGCAACAAAAGGAAGCCGATCAGCACTATGCCAAGTTAGAAACCTGGCGCTGGTTTTCATCGACCACCTTCCGTGCCACAGATATCATATAAATATAACACTAGTCATCATATTAAAACAAGATACTTAAACATGAAATTTAAATCTAGACACAAAACGAACATTATCTATTAAAGTGTGCACCATTACAAAAATATAAAAGTCAAAAGGAGGGTAAAAAAAAATACTCATTAGCCTTGACCTTAGACTATAGATACCAATAGACCTGAAATACCTACGAAAAAAGCGTGCCAAGATTTGGGTTGGTGCTCTAAGATGGCGGAAAAAAACTAGGGACGCTGCATCCAAGATTCCACACTTTTTATGTTTTTCTTAATTCATTAAAAAAATCAATAAAAAACGTATAACTGTAAAATGCACTCACAAATAATGCTCACCGACTGATATTTTAGCACAACAACAAACACTTGCTTGCTTGGTGCTTTGTAATGGCGGACTGAACTGGACGCGAATTTATTTGAGACATATAATAACATTGCGCATCCATTGGTTTAGTTAATCTGAGGCCTTGACCCAGACATGGCATTACACATGGCAAGCTAATAAACCCATTTGCAATCTTACGCTTGGATATCAAATATACACATACTCGTATATACATGCATTCACATATACACACATCCATAAATACACACAATAACACATACAGACACATACATACATACAGATGCATATATATACACACAACGATAACTACGCTTTTATAAGGGTTGGTTCACATGCTCATTAGGCTATATGTATGACATATTCATATTTATACCGCCCAAATGCTAATAGAGATATTTGTGTTTCGAAATACATTAAAATTTACAACAAAATTATAATTCACTTGTTTTTTCCTCAATTGTTTTGGACTTTTCAATCAATTGTTTTGTTTTCAACTTTTTTGGAGTCAATTTTCGCTTGGGGCATGGTTTGGCTGGTTCGGCAGGTTTCAGCCATTGCGATGAGCGCTTCCGATTATCGTACAGGACCCACTTTTCATCACAAGTAATGATTCGATTTAAAATCCTTTCATTATTGTGCCGGTTGCGTAATGCAACGCAGCAGTCAACGCGCGTTTGTTGTTGATTTGCTTCACTCAATTCGTGAGGACCTTTCAAGCTTTTTCACCTTCCCAATTTGCTTCAAGTGGATTAAAACAGTTTTATCACTAACACAGCAGCCTGCAGCTAACTCCGACGTGGTTTGCGATGGATCTGCTTCCACAATAGCCAGTGTTGCTAGGTGGCCGTTTAAATTTCCCCCCCGATCTCACTCAAAATCCCCCCGAAAATTACCATTTTTGACAAAAAAAACCTCCAAGTACTACTTACTAAAAGAAATACAATTGGGATATGAAAATCAAATGTAAATTTATTTACGAAATTTTGTTTATTATATTTCCGCCATAGCTTCCAATATTAAATCATATACATTCTTGTCTGTGTTAGTTTAAGAATCAGATACATACATTTTTTCCCAGGAAAACCTATTTAGCATTCGAGTGTGTGTAAGTGTGTTCTCATTCATTTCGGTATGTTCTCACATATTTTGATTTACTGGATTTTGATGTAGTTGATATTAAATTGCACGGTAAACGGGTAAGTACTTATATTATAGCTGGCGGCCAAATTTAGACTACCTGCGAATACAATAAATCATTCAAACAGAATGAGTAGGTAAACCAGTGAGCAAGTAATGAGTAAGCAGAGAGAAAGAAAATAATACTGTCTTGAGACGAAACAGTTAGGAACCACACTTTGTTGCTTTTTACCCCTTTGAAATCCCTTCATGTTCCCTTCCCGACGTCAATTCTATTCCAGCCCTTATAGCCGAAAATAGTACACTGAAAAAAATTTGTGATAAATGTTATCAACATTGTGATGAATTTAATTAATGAACTTATTTATATACGTTCGCATAAAGTGAATCGATGGTTGCTATCATGCCAATTTGATAAAAAATTAATCAAGAAATATTATTTTTTCAACAAACCACTTTATTGAAGTGATCAAATATTTAGTTATATTAACAATGTTCAACTTGTTAGCGTTGATATCGACGTTGTTAAAAGTAATCACTATCTTTATTCATTTGATGAAAGTTAATGATTTGTTTTATTGTGTTACTTTATGTGTTTAACTGTGAACATGATTGATTTTATAAACGACATGTTCATTCTTATTATTGAAATTGATTAATTTACCAAGGATATTGTAAAAACAACAATGATGAAGGTTCAAATAAAATATGCCACTTGATTAAATAAAAAAAGATCTTGTTAAGATCTATCACTAAGCTATTTGTCCCGGGTTGTTTCTATTATGATGGTAGATTGATGTTACCATTCAACTTGTATGGATCAAATAAATCCTTTATCAAATTTATTAGGAGTATATGTTGGGATTTACTAGGTGTTATGTTTAGTCCAAATAGATAACTTGGTTGAAATCTGAATATAGATAGATACAGTCAGCATAAAAAATTACGAGTATTCAAACCTATCAATATACATAAACATTTGACAAAAATCTGACTTATCTCAAGATATAAGATGAACATCCATTTGTTGTGCTCTGCTAACTAATGATAGTACCTGCACATTAAGGTCTTGAGCTAAGGTTGGTTTTGTCAAATATTTTGGTATTTTGGTAGATGTGAACGATCAAAATAAATCATATCGATAAGTGTGCTGCACAAAATGCGTCTGTAAGACTACAAAAAGTTAATTGCAAAATTACAATACAAATCTGGACTAAACATTTAAATTGTAAATAAGATACCTTTTATTTCAAATAATAATCATATTTATTCTTTGATAAAATCAACAAAATAAAACAATTCTAGACAATTTGCATTCTATTTTAAATGTAACAAAACAAAATAACAATTCGAGACAATTTGCATCTTAGTAAATGTAATAAGTACTTACGTAATAATTTTTTAATCGAATAGATATTCTACGTAACAAATGTATGGTATTTTTTTGAAATTTGTATTGAATCATTTTCAATCAATTAAACAGGGTTATTTTAAACTACCTCTTGACTTTAAATATGTTTCTTATCTTTAAAATGAAACAACTTTAGCGCATAAAAGTTTGGTTGAAATAAGCCAAAATCGATTAGGTACTATAAATTTATTCAAGATGAGAAGGTTCTCGTGACAGGTCGAAGTTTTCCGTTTCATGCATATTAGTTTCCATGTTTAAAAATATTATGTTTTAAAAATATAACTAATCTCTTTAGATTATTTTTATCAAAAATGCAATAATTAATTCCACATTAAATAAAAACAAGAATAAGTATCAGTCCAGTTAAATAAAATTATAATTATCAAAAAATTATTTGTTTAAATTTTACAAATAAAATATTTGTGTAAAGTGTATGCACTTGAATCGTTCTGATCCACGATTCAAATACACATCTGTTTAATTAAACAAATATTTTTTTCAGGAATATGAATAATTATTATATTTAACTGAACTGCTATTCTTGTTTCTACTTAATGTGGAATTAATTATTGCATTTTTGATAAAAATAACCTAGACATGTAATATTTTTAAAACATAATATTTTTAAACATGGAAACTAATATGCATGAAACGGAAAACTTCGACCTGTCACGGGAATCTTCTTGGGGCTGATTCTCACGGATTCGAAAAAATTTCGAATTCGATTTTTTTCTCGAGCGGTAGCCACAGCTCAGCCAATCAGAAGATTAGACATGTCACAGTCCGCCATTTATTTAGGGAACGTCGCTTGACTTATCTCGAGTAGTAAGATCGATTTTTCACTTTTTTATCATTCTATTAAATAATGATTTATTTTAGATAAATGAACATGCAATGAAATTGGTTTTTTTTTGCATAATATGTATTTTTAAGTATTTATTTAGAGAAACAAAATGCCAAGCTAAATTCTACAATATATACATAATGTAATTGAAAATAAATTAAAAAATATACAATAGGATAATCAAAAAGGAAAAAAATATATTAACACCATACCATAAATTAGCAATTGACCTCTCGACTACTCCCGAGCACTCGACACAATACAAGCGACTTTCCATAAAGAAATGGCGGAGCTCGACATGTCCTGTGTTCTCATTGGCTCAATTCTGATTACCACTCGAGAAAAATGTCGAATTCGAACATTTTTACGAATTGTACGAGAATCGGCCCCCTACTATCTTGAATAGACTAGCATTAGTATAAAAAGTATAACATTTTATTGTAATATTTTTACCCTTTTTGTTTGAGAACGTGTTCCATGTTATGAAACAAAAACTTAAAAATAACATAATTGTTATGAACCTTAAAATCATTTTCAATGTCATTAAAACAGCCCTGTGTTGCCTTAAAATAATGTATGATATTTGTGTAAATATTGTATGTGTCATAAAAAACTTATACAAACATCATACATAATCTATCAATCTACTACCTGTAAACTTATAGTTAGTAGATGTAGTAGCCAGCGGCGGTGGCCGAAAGAACTTTATAGTACACCGTACGTAAGATATACCTTCTACCACTGGTAGTAAATAAATTTTTCCATTCCCGTCTTTACCAAACTACGAACGTATGTAAAGTAAATTATAATTATATATATATATATATATGTATTATAAAGTTCTAACTGCCACCGGCGCTGGCAGCTTACTGGTAAGTTAGGTATTAATTTTTGTCATTTACTTATGTGGATGAATAATACTTAAATGAATAAAAAGGATGAGTACAAAAAAAGATTATCTTTATAGCCTCAATCTTATTAAAGTTACAATTACTTAACTTAAGATTATTGTGAAATTTACTTGTGATTTTGAGGCAAGTAGTAATATTTATTTCAAAATCAGAAGAAAAATAGTTGAAAAATATTAAATTAATCAGTCTTAGGTTATCATGTTATAGTGGACTACCCGAATCAACACTCAAAACAATTTTGCGGCCAGTTTTTCACATTTTAGTTTTTTGAGTTTTGGTTGTATAACATTAGATATCTTTTTCTTGGGTGACAGTCGTCAGTGGGACAGTCGCATAAGCTTAAAAGAAATTTATTCTTTGCTTAGATTTGAGAGCGCAGTGTTATAAAATTTTTACAAGTAACGAAATTAATATTACAAGGAATAGGGGATTCTAAATGACTATGTAATTTGACGACGATATTTTGATGTGGAGGCTCTTCAACTTCGTAAGCCTGGAAATGTTCATTAAACACTAAAGTGTTTAACAATAATCCTTTTAAAACTAAAATATATGAATTACATAAATAAACAGCTGTTAATTTAAAAAACTTTAACAGGTCGTTTGGACTGGAAGAATAAATCAAAATAGTGCCGACTTTATAGTGTGTTGATTGATGTTACAGTTGCCAAGTTACAGTTATGATATTTTTGTTAACGTATCTATTTGTGGTATGTTTAAATTGTCAATTAAATATTGTGTCTCTATCGAATCAATACTTAAGTCTTGGCCTGTATTAATAATTTCGTCTAATTTCCCTTTCAAAAACATATCATTTAGCTTCAGTTGATGTTTCATAGCAACAGTTAGGGTAAGATTACGTCGATTGCAAGATGTTCGAGCGGCAATTTTAGAAATTCTGTGTTTTGCTTCGTAACGCATAGACCAAATATGAACAAGAGGGCCAAATTTTTCTAAAGCTCTATGATAATGTACTAAATTATGAAATTTAGGTTTTAAAGAGTCTGTACTCAGAGAAAGATATAAAGAATTAAGCTCAGTTATATTGGTTTGCAAAAATTCTGTAGTTCCTTGAGCAAATGCCGTACATGACAATGTATCTATGATTTGACGCAGCTTCACATATAGTTTCCAATACTGATTATTATTGCTAGGTACATACTCTCCTATAAGCAAACTGAAATATCTTACAAAAGTCAACATTTCTGATGCTGACATACGTAAATTTCCTTGATTTATATGTTCCCACAACAAAGAACATGGAGCATTCCTATCATCGGGCCCATAGTTAAATGCCTGCAATCTTTGATTAAGAATATCCATTGTAAATAGATTAGAATTTCTAACAAACTGAATTATGATTATAGTCATAACATATTTAGCAACGCCTTCTAAAATGTCATGCATCCAATCTACTCCTATCTGATCAAAAAGACTAAAGTTTGTAACGGATAGCCATATACATTTTTCCTTTATCCCAGTTTCAGAAGGATTATTAAGCAACATATCGGATTCATAATTGTCAATGTTACGCAACAAAGAAACGTCTTCTTCACACTGCTGTTTCATTATATTTTTTTTTACTTTACATGTTCGACAGGGATGATTTGCCGAAAAACTTTCTAAGAATCCAGTGATAGAATGAATTCCTAAGTTATCGCCTAAAATCAATCCAAGTTCAAAATAAATTTTACCTGTAAAGCCAGGAACATCAAAATATATCCCATTTTCAGAGAGATAGTTAAGTTCATCGATGACACAATGAAATATGACACGGTTGCCAAAAGTAACTCTATCTGATGAGTGGAATAAAAGCATAAGAAAAATGTTATTTAGTACTGAAACACGAGTAGGTGGAAAACATGGAATCGAAACATAAACAGCTCCTAATTTATGTTGACCGGATCTACTTCCTAATACATTTCCGGTTTCGTAGTCGTCAAAAAACAAGAACAGAGGCATTACTATATTTTCTCCATGTCGTTGCTTAACAGTTGTCCAATAGGATCCTTGAATAAAATTTTCTATCGCGCCTTCAGGTGTACTATTGCTATTTAACATCTCCATGTAGTTAATAGTCTCAACGAGAAGTCCATCTAGCGATAAGAATAGTTGTAAGACCTTTCTTAAACTAATATAACTCTGTTCACAAGTAACAGGTATGAAACGTCTAATCCCACCTTCCATCACATTTTCTAGTCTTTGACCTATGACTATCGATTGGGGCTTAATGTAAGTATTTTGTGTTTCAAAATACTTTAATCTCTTATATTCTGTAGAAAATTTTTCCAAAGGTAAAGACAATACGGGCCTAATGGAATTAATTATAATAGGAACAGATGAAGCTGATATTTCATTATTTTGTAATAAGATATTAAGGCACCCTTCAATGCTCATAATTAAAGATTCTGAAACACACTCACGAAAACCATCAACAAATAATTGAACTACATTTCTAGGTAAATTCTGACTAGCATATAATTTGGCAATAAGTTCAGATAATCTTTTTTCATATATCAACTGAGGAGATTCTTTAAACTGATTCAATGAAAGTTGTTCTGTTAAGAGCTCATTATTATTTAAAGTATTCATTGGGACACACACACATACATTGCTGCTAGGTTCAGTTTCAATTTGTTCATGGTCAGATAAATTTTCTAATACATCAGTTGAAATACTGGATTTATGAGTTAAGAGATGTCTTTTGTATGATGGAAATAATTGAAATTTTCTTTCACAATTACCTTCTGCACATAAGAAAGTCTTATAGTCATTACTATTGTGCATAATGGTTAAATGCGCTCGAAGTGCGCTTATATCAATAAACATTTGGCATACAAAACATACAACCATGACTAAATCTTATAATTTTAAGTTAAGAACTTTTAATTATTATACATTTAAAATCGCACACAGCTTAAATTATATTTGCAATTTAAATTTCAGTCAATCATTAGTGACTCTGCTAATGTTGAGCCTTTATCAAAAGGGCTAAAACGTTTAACTTTTTTGAATAAAGAACCAGGGTCCATAAGAATTAGAGAAGTAAGAATATCCATAAGAATATATTACAATGGGTATAAAAAGTTCTGGGATTTACTATGACCACGTAAAATTTGATACAAAGTAGGTTGACGAGTTAAGCCTTTTTGTGTGACTGCTTTATATCTTTCTTGTTATGTCACCTGGAGGTAACTATCGTCTTTGACGTGAAACACAAATAAATACTTCTCTTGATTCCGCCTTAATTTAAATTATATGTTGCAGTTCAAATTACAGTCGGTCATTAGTGACTCTGCTGATGTTGAGCCTTTATCAAAAGTGCTAGAGAGCTTGTAAAAACTTTTTTGAATAAAGAACCAGGGTCCATAGGAATCAGAGGAGTACTCTGCGTTAAGTGACCATATAATTTTAAAACAAGTGTCAATGGCTTCTAATATATTACAATGTTTATAAAAAGTATTGGGATTTACTATGACCAAGTAAGATTTGATAGTAAATAAAGTAGGCCCTACAATCACTATGTATGGTTGAGGTGTTAAGCCTCTTAGTGTGACTGCTTTATATCTATCTTGTAATTTCACCTGGAGATAACTATTGTCTTTGACGTGGAGCACAAATGCTTCTCTTGATTCCGCCTTAGTAGGTTTCCACCGACGTTTTGAGATGCCTTTCAGTTTTTTGGATGCTGAGGGTCCAGCAGAACAGCAATCCTTGTCAGAGATCAGAACGACATTAGGGCTTATAAGTTCTGGCAAGCTCAGAATGGCTGCTAAATTGGTAAATTCTTCATCAGCAGCTGAAACAACAAAACTATATTTAATCCTACATAACAAGAGCATTGCCACCATGTATGTAAGATTGGACAAATAATTTTGAGACATGCGGCCTACTTACGTACAGGCACTTAAGACATTTTGTCATTAGACAATAAGATACAAATAGTTCAAAGAAGAGCTGTTTTGTTCCTTGGATGACAGCTCTTCTTAAAACTTAATGCTTATTTCTATCGACAAATAAAAAGCAGACAAATAAGACAGCTCTCTTCAGAACTACTTCTCATTTCAATAATTGTTAATTATTTGTTTCAATAATTGTTACTTATTTGTATTGATACTTACAGGTGTAAAGTCAACTTATTTTTCTTCTGTCCTACTTGTATTTGCAGACATCTTGAGTATATTCAGGATGTATGCACATACAAGGTTTATACGATTTCTTAAAATTAGATTGTTTTGCTTTTTTGACGTCAATAAGTGCCTGTAAAGGCCTATGTTGAATAAAGATTTTTGAATTTGAATTTCAATTGACAAAATGTCTAAGTTACTACTAACATAGGCCACACATTTTTTCAATTGGTACAGCAATGGCAAATTACCCAAAGCTGACGAATTACGTCACTTAACATCTTTTGAGAATAAGTTTCAAAACATGTTAACGTTTGATAGCTTGTGGTAACCTTATATGTACATAAAATTTTTGTACATAAAAGACAACATTTTCAATTGTACAATATATAAAACACACTGGTACAATTAGCTGAACATAAAAAGGTCATACTATTTCAGTCACACTGCCCACCTGATGGTAAGTGACAACAGTCGCCTATAGCACATGTGGTATCCGTAAGGCTTGCGCATAACAAGCCTCACAGTGATGCCAATGTACGTTGCCAACCCGTATTATAAGATCTTAAGTCACAGAACCCAGTAATTTTACTGCCGGTCTTACCCATCAAACCGGAACCCAGCAATGCAAGCATCGCTGCTTTGGCGAAAGAAATAGGTAAAGGTACCCACGCAGACGACTCTCGTCTTCCTCTGGTTCATATTAAGAACATTAATAAAAAAATATTTTATAAAAATGTGAAAACTGACTTTAAAACCACTTAAAAGTTGTAAATAATAAAGATTACAAATGACATCATACTTTTATACTTACTGAAGTCAATGCCACTACATTATTTAAGTTCTTACATAATTTTGGCACTAACTTCACTACTTATAAAATTTGATGCCATTTGTATTCTTTTATTATTTACCTACAACTTTTGGTGATTTTGAAGTCAGTTTTCACATTTTTTGTAAAATATTTTGTGTAGTTTATTCAGCTGAGCTCACCGAAACAGCTTCAAAGAATTAAACTAATAAATCAATAAGTATGTGTTTTTATGTTAAAAAATAAGTCATTTACTCCTTAAAGTTAAGGTTTCTTCCATCATCAGCTTAGCATAGTCTAAAACTTCTTGAGTTAATGATTATCAGACGCTAATATCTAAACAGCATGTGATAAAAATGTGCTCATTTGTACTAAATGACATACAAAATATAATTGAGGAAAATAACTTTTTTTGTTTAGCTGCTACTAAAGTTCCATCAAATAGTTTCTTTATATTATTTTAATCTTTACTACATAATTATATTTATATAAACACTTACCTTTTGATAGCTGTACAAGCTCACAATGGTATGCGTCTTTGGTTTTCTTAGCGTTCAGTAATTTTATTAAATTTTCTTTCACAAGTGGAAAATTCAAATATAAATTATTCTTTTGTGCAGGGTATGACTTTTCAAAATCACTCATAAGCTAAAAAATTAAATAGTAACATATCAATATTTTATATGTAATATTTTATACTTAGATACAGAGTTAAAACGTCTAACTCACCAAAGTGTAGCCTTCAGGTTTTTGTAAAGCAGGATACTTCTTTATATAGTCTTCAATACATCCCTGTGGCTCTTTTAAATATAATTCTCTCCTCTCTGATGTTTCGTTCCATTTTATTTGTACTAAAGACCAGGGTGATGAGCTGTGTTCCAACCAAGTTAGGCTTTCCAGTACTGTGCTACTTTCAGCATGTACTTCAGGAGTTGAATTGTGTTCTAAATTTGAAATGCCAGGAATCGAGGACCTTTTATCAAGAACTCCAAGTTTTTGATATTTTCGCCTTGTGTTTAATACTTGACTGACTAATTTACCTCGTGCCTGAATTGATATACCCTGAACAGTTACACATGCAGGTATATAATAAGTGGTTGTTCGTTCACTTGGAAACAGAGCTTTGATGTCTCTGCACCATTTGTTATATACAGCCCCTGTAATGGCTAAGTTTTTGTTTTGTTTTAATATATGTTTAGCTATCACTAAGGCCAATAGGTTTCTAGCATTTTCATTAGGTAAACATTCCCCAACATACTGAGTAAGACATGTGGCTTCAAAATTTTCTTTTAATAAGTATGTTAACTCCAACTGAAATTAAAACAGACTGGTATAAATAGTAGTAAAAATGATAAGATACTTCTATCAAAATATCATATAAATACGTGTCTATTGGCGTAGGTAAGGGGGGGCGGGGGCGGTAGGTGGAGGGGGCTTAGAAACCGGACACCCCCCATTGAAAATCAAGAAAGTGTCAACCTTAATAACTTGTCACATCAAAATTTATGAAAATTCAATTTAAGAACGAACTCCCAGCTGCGGTGTTTCTGGAACGAACTCCCAGCTGCGGTGTTTCCTGAGCGCTACGATATGTCCTTCTTCAAACGAGGCTTAAGAAGAGCATTTCTCTCCAGGTAGGCAGTGACAGAACTGTGCCCCTGGCATTGTAGATGTCCATAAGCGGTGGTTACCACTTAACATCAGGTGGGCCACTGGCTCGTCTGCCACCGTTAGCAATAAAAAAAAAAAAAAAGAACAGTTTTAGGTAATAGTTTAGGTGATAGTTTAAATAAAATTAAATATTATAATTTTTAGAGGGAGATATGAGATACCAATATCAAAAGTGTCATAAATAGCAGGTAGACTCTAAATCACTAAATTAAATACATATAATTATGTATACTAACATTCTCGGTGTCGTTTTTATTTGGCGAGACTTTTTCCACTTTGTTAGAATTTTTTTTTTCAGGTGTGGTTGCAGTTTGTGTTTCTTGTTCTTGTAAAATACTTATATTCTGAAGCTCCTGAAACAGCAATACTATTTTACCCAGTCAGCCAAAAATATTCACATGTTTGGGACTGATGTCCCATATTTTTACAGGTTTTTAATTGAAGCAAAATCACATAGCTAGCTATTACTGGGCCAGCGTGGATGACTAATGCCTAAACACCTAACTTAAGGTAGGCTTGAGCCCCTCATAATCATCATAACAGCTCATAATTTATATGACCTGTTATGATGATTAACACAAAGAACATAAGAAGGGCGTACAAAACATATAGAATAATCAAAAATTAAACATGTATTAAATTACTTGAAATAAAAAACTAAGGTGTCTCGATTCAGAGTCCATAAGTAAATTTGAATCTAGTTATTAATAACATAAAATACGCAGTTCACAAGCAGCTCCAATATTTTTTTAATAATAGATACCATGTCCCACTTCCATCAATATTTATTTATTTAATATTACCTACCTTACAATACCTGCCTGTGGCTATAAAACATAGAAGACACATTTTTAGAATTATTTCAAAATTGTTTTAATCAGCCTGCAATTGCTAGGCATTGTAAGTATCTATACTAATATTATATTTTTACACTCACACCTATTATCTAGCCCATGTCAGCATCATTAGATCTTGCATTATAGTATCAAATATTTTTTTATTGATGACAGGTAAGCTCTTAGCCTTTATCTCAGCTGATGGTAGGTGATGATAAGGCCGAAGATGGAAGCGAACTTTACCCGGACTCCTCAATCTTACCTCTTATTATCGGAACACAACAATGCTATAAACATTGTTACTGTCGCGACAAACTAAGGTAAGACGGTGGTAGCTAGCCAGGTGGGCTAAGAAGCCCTAGCACCAATCAAACCAGGAAGAAAAACTTCTGCTCCCACTGGGAAACGGACCCGGTGCCCCCGGTGGTCAGAACCACTATACCACAGGGGTGGTATAAAATATATACATGTATGTTTAATAAGAAAATAAATAAATAAATAATCAATGAGAAAATAAATAAATAAGTACAAATATTAGCAATAAACTTACATAAAAATGTAAACATCAATAAACAAACAAGTGTACTCATCACACAAACATCCGCAACGTCCAGGGGTCCAACCCGACCCTGTGGGTTAAGTAATCAGGGTCTCTCACTCAACCAGCCATTCACCAAAAATATTGATATATGGATACAGATAATAAAGAGGTAGGATTTTTTACAGCTTTTCTTAGGTAAACTGGTATCATCATCACAGCCCATATACGTCCCCACCGAGGGGCTCGAGCCTACTCTATATTAGGGTGATTAGGCCTTAGTCAACCACGCTGGCCCAGTGCGGATTGGTCGACTTCACATACATCATTGAATTTCTTCGCAGATGTATGCAGGTTGCCTCACGATATTTTCCTTCACCGTAGGAGCGTCAGACATATGTACATATGAAATTCGAAACGAAAAACACATTGGTACATGGCGGGTCTCGAACCCCGACCCCCCGATTGGAAGGCAAGTGCCGAGTCTACTGCGCCACCGACGCTCATATAACTGAAACTGGTATACTATAGATTAATGTATTAATCTAATCAAAGGGTGTGTATGTATGTACCTACGTAAAATATAAAGATACTTACACTCAGAGAAATATTACAACTTGAAATGTTCACATCCTCTATGTTTCGACAAATAACTGCATTTTCATCAGTTATAGTTTTTAACCACACCTTCCAACTCCTGATAAAAAGAGCTCGAGGCCCAACTAGTGGTATTAGTTCCTTAATTTCATCCACATTCAACGCTGACAGTGACTGTATAGTTATTCCATTTCCTGAAACAAGAGGTGCCTGTTATCATCTCTCATGTAGATAAGACACACAAGCGATTTGGTAGCCTAAAAATTGGTCCTAGAAAAGATAAGTCTGCAAGTAACTTAACAATATCTTAGAGCAGACATATAAGTAATAGTGTATTGAAAAGCGCGGCAACGTTGGTTAGCACCATCAGCAGCTGCCGCTGCTATCGACAGTCATAGCTTTATCGAACAGTTTGGGAGCACTAGAACTGCTTGCTACCTACGAAAGCAGGTTCGCAGCCGGTAGGAACTCATACATAAAGATGAATTTTAATATCTACTTACTTGCAAATGTTGGAATGAGGTCTGGTATTCCCCATGCCGTGAGAAGATCTCCAACTTCGTCCATAGTGTTTAAGCACAACTCTCGAAATTCAATTTCTATCAATACAACGACAAGAGATCGAGTACCAATCGTCTGACTGATTGTAAATTCTTTTTGTGGAGCAAAAATTAAAACCTAATAAGTACCTACTTTGAACACCGTTGTGTGTGCGTGTTGAAACAGGAAGGACTTGCCGGCGCCCCGCCAAAGCGCTCGCTCTCCGCCACGAAGTGTTGCCACATTATTATAAAACGACAGTAATTTTTAGGTAGAATCAACATCATTGTGTTCAATATTTTAAATATTTAATTATGTATGTACATAATTATTTCAAACTAAGCAGTATGTATACTTGTTGTTGGCAGAATCTCAAAGACAGCGCCACTACACAAAGAATAGAATTGAATTATGTATTTGAATAAAAGTACTTATTACAACTTGTACAAGACTTGTATTACCTATTTACCCTAATGTAATGTTAGGTTCACAATTTTTTTTCGATTTTAAGACACGATTTATTGTTCGTCTGTATTCATGTTGTAGTTTTTTATGGTTTGTGCAGCTATATTTCCGTCAATTGGGGGCCGATTAGGTTAATTATTTTTATTGTTTGGAAGAGTTAAGCTTAATTATACTCACTTAAGATTTGTGTGCTTCGATGTTATTATGTTATTGTGATGTCTTGTTTTGTCTCTTTTCAGATAACCCAAAACAATATCATTTTAACCCTTTCGGGCATATTTCACAAAGTAAATGCATTAACAGTATTTCACCAAAAACTTGAGTTTGGCAGTAATGGCTGTGTTTACGACCGATTGCCATAAATAAAGAAGTGAAGTGAAGGATATAGCAGGTTATCATGACTTTTAAAATCTGCCTTGTTCCTATGAGTGAAGGAGGCAGCGCTTTATATTAAATTAAGCGCTGTCTCGTTCACACCATGGAACAAGGCGGGTTTTAAGAGCTCTTAGTACAGATGCCGGCAAACATCTTCAACATTTTTCGGCATGTTGAGGTTAATCTTGCGCACGTAGACACAGTGCGGGGGGCAAGGGTCGACTAGTCAACCAATAGCGCGGTTGAAGTGGTGCGGCCGCCCCACCGGCCACCTGCCTCACTGCCAAGGAGACCAGAAATTTGTGTTGTGCGCATCTTTCAAGATGTTTGCCGGCATCTGTAACCCATATACTCCCGATATGAGGTGGTCCCATCTTAGAGTAAAATCCATTATTTTGTACAACCTGCTCAAAAATGATATATTCTGTGTGTGTCTAGTAAACTCAACTTCACTCAAGTAAACTCAAACTTAAAGTTAGTCATTTTAAGCCTTTACAAAACAGGGAGAGAATGTTGTACTAAATTTCAAGAATTAATTTGAATTTGGAACACCAAAATAACACAAATATTTGATTGAACATATTGTACAAAATCATAAAAATATTTAGTCCCGACATGATGCTTATACTTTCAGCTGTTAATTATTTTACGTCCCATCATCACTAAGTTAGGGCAGGGATCACCCTAAGGGAACAGAAGGAGCTCAATAAAATATTTTTTAAATTCACAAACTATTTAGAAATAAATAATAAAAAATAAACGTAATATTTTTGTTCACTCGTAAGTTACTCTACGGCCACCGAGAGAATGCGTTTTTGACAGGTCCTATCAGATACTTAAGTCCACTTAAATGTAGACAAGACACAAACAGGCTTCATCATCATAGCTTATATACGTCCCCACCGACGGGCACGAGCCTACCCTAACTAGTTAAGTTAGGGCGACTAGGATTTAGTCAAACCACGCTGGCCCAGTGCGGATTGGTTAACTTCACAAAAACCTTTGAATTACTTCGCAGGTGTATGCAGGTTTCCTCACGATGTTTTCCTTCACCGTAGGAGCGTCAGATATAAATGTACATATGAAATTCGTGAAACGAAAAACACATTGGTACATGACAGGATCAATTGCGGGCCTCCCAATTCTACTCGGGGCACAGTCCAGTGTCGAGGCCACAGCGCCACCGACGGCAGGCAGGCTTAAATATAAGTATATTACGTTTTTGTCTGAATATTGATTAGTTTTATAAGTCGTTTTATTGACAAATATATTAGAAACCACACAGCACGCGCCAAAAATGTGTATGGCCAGAGGACAGCCGCTTATACCGGGTGTAACGGAATACCGAAATAATATTTAAGGTTGTTGATTAACAAAAAAATGTTTTATGACTATTCTTTGTATTTTTATTATATGCCTACTTTCGATTTAATACGCTTAACTGTTAAGCGTACTAAGTCGAAAGTAAAAACATTTTTTTTTGTTAATCAACAACCTTAAATATTATTTTGGTATTCCGTTACACCCGGTATAGACACTCGTATCATTAATTTGCCACGTTCCAATTTAGTCAAAAGTATCTACAGCAGTACCTATTAATTATAAGTTTAAGAAATTCTTTCATTCCAAGATAAACATATACCTACATAGTATACCTACTAACAAAATTGTACCTGCTTGCTGTTCTTTTTTAGGATGTGAATTGTAATCCTTTAGCAATGTACCTTACCTACCTACAAACCATTGTGTTTTTCTTGTACTAATAATAATTCGAATTTATTCATTGTGTTTATTATGATAAATTAATAAAAAAATAAAGACAATGTTATGTATAACAATTTTCAATCCACTAAACGGCAAACTACTTATATTTAATTTTTTCATGTCATTTAATTTTGATAGCATGGGTTTATCAGTGAGTAATATAGGTACAGGTAGCAGCCTAACAAAAGTTTTGCGTACTCGAAATTAAAGTTATTTTGAATTTAATAAATACTAGTTCCAATTGTTATACAAATAGACATACTTCACAAGATACAATCTGTCTTGCGATATTTATGTTGGGCAGTTTTTAAAAACCAAGGTGGCAACACTGCTTATTTCATGTAGCTAACCATTCTAACCAATCACAAAAGGGCTTGCACCCAGTGTCGTTAATTTGAGCCTAATCAAACAGTTTTATTAATGTAACAAATTTCATGATTATATCAATCAAGCTAAATGTTTACATTGATCACATTGTTTTATTAAGTTAACAAATTGAATGATTATATCAATCAAGCTAAATGTATACATTGATCACATTGATTTATTGATCTAACAAATTTCATGACGATATCAATCAAGCTAAATGTTTACAATGATCACATTGATTTATTGATCTAACAAATTTCATGACGATATCAATCAAGCTAAATGTTTACAATGATCACATCGTTTTGATTGTTTCTATTCAGTACTTGATAACTTCTACAATTATTTTATTACTTTAATGCATTACTTGTTAAGTCTAAACATTATATTGATTGCGAAATTTTTAATCAAATATTTCGTTACTTTAATCAATTATTTTGATAATTTAAACAAAGTACCGTACAATATCCAGCAGCTTAGTGAATGGAAACATATTTACTTTGTTAATCTGTACATATTTTTTATAAATATCGACAAATGTTTTTAAACAAGTTCTAAATGGTCTTGATAAGATCAGATTTTTTTCAGTGTATTGATATTTATAACATTATTTTATCCTTTTTATGTGTAAATAATATTAAATTGTAAGCTTGTATATATTTTAGTTATTCAGCTCCCTAACGTGATCCTTATCATGATCCTAGATTCTATTCCCATTCCGCGTACCTTATTATTCCAAACGTTTCCCAAACTTTGTCATGGCCATAATGCAGAAATTGTGCAGAGCCACAAATACATACTTTGTAAAAACCTATTGAAGAAATCGATTTTTTTATGGTATTGTTGTCAGACTAAAGACATTAAACTAGTACCATTATACTGGTACTAGTAGAATGTCTTTGTGTCAGACAGAGTGATCAGGCTTGTACAGCCAAATCATTAAACAAAACTAAAAATAAATGAATGATCATGTAGTTGAGGCTGGTTGAGGTAAGGCAATAGTGATATTTTGGCTTGGAAAAAAGTCTCCGAAATTCCTTTAACATTAATATTTACCTCCGAAAATCCCCCCGACGGATTAACCCCCCAAAATTCCCTCCGACGTTGAAAAAAACCCTCGAATTTGCAGGGAATCCCCCCCATCTGGCAACACTGACAATAGCCTTCAATTCTTCATTATCAACTTTGGTCTCCGGCCGTCCACGGGGCTTGTTCTGCAGGTCGAAATTTCCAGAACGAAAACGTTGGAACCAATAACTCACAGTGTTTTCTTATGCGGCACCGTCGCCATACACATCATTAATCCTTCGAGCCGTTTCTGCAGCACTGGTGCCACGGTGGAACTCGTACTCGTAAATAACGCGATAAGTATTTCAAGTTTTCCATTTTGTAAGCTGAGTGACGCAAAGAAAAAAAACAATTGAGGAAAATACAAGTGAATTATAATTTTCGAAACACAAATACATAAGTAAATAGCTGTATAAATTTGAATTTGGAATTCCTAACCATAGAGGAGATATTTGAGATCAAAGTGGCCAGTACGCCAAAACGCCAATTTCATACGTAAGGACCTAATATTAATTAACTTTATTTAATATTCGGACTTTACCCAAAAGGCTTGGGTAACTAGTTTTACCTGGCTAATCCTAAGTAGATTGACTCTTCTAGCATCACCCGTAACATAGGTACGAGTACATATATACTACTAGCTATGCCCGCGACTTCGTTCGTGTGGATGTCCGAAAATAACAATATCGTGATGTTATATAGCCTAAAGCCTTCCTCGATAAATGAACTATCCAACACAAATTTTTCAATTCGAATCAGTAGTTCCTGAGATTAGCGCGTTCAAACAAACAAACTCTTCAGCTTTATAATATTAAGTATTAGATAAGCGCCAGATACTAATTTAGGTTTAATTTAACATTCGGACTTTACCCAAAAGGCTTGGGTGATGCCTACTAGTGTTACCCGGGCTAACTTTATCAAAACAATTATCCGGCCATGATGCATCACCAAAACAAAACTTTAACAGCGCCTCTAGCGGTGAATAATGTAATTATATTACGAAATGATCACCAATTTTTGATCATTTAATGAATATTTTATGATATTATGATCACCATTTTTTGACCATATAATGAAGTAGCCGCCGTATAGTAGCTGTTCATATCGTTAAACGTCGATTATTCATTGATCCGGCCACATCACATTATGATGTGGCCAGACGAGTATTGGCCATTTCATGAAATGGTCGGCCACATCTTGAAGTGGTAAATTTTACGATATGGCCACATGGTACTACTGACATAAAGGCATACACAGTATAATCAGGGGGCTTATTTTTTAAATCTATCACGATCGCTTTGAATTTATCAGTTATTGGGGCGTCAATACAAGACTGTCGACTGTCTGATAAAAAATAGGTGGATGTACTTTGACTGCCAACGTTGAAAGCGATAGTGATAGATTTTTTGTTATAAAAACACTCATGTGATATTAAAATAAAATATAGAATAATCATATAGAATATATGGAATTATCATACCGAGGCGTAGCCGAGAAAAACACTTTCACGGTTAAGTGCCCCCCTCATTATATGACTACAATAATAAATCTTCCAAGTATTCCTCAAATTCTTCTTCTCTTGTCTTTTCTTCCGTTTCTTGCGGTGCTGAAATAGAAAATTATGAGCAATTTCACGTTTTGGAAGCAGTGACTCAATTTTAAAAAGAGAATAATTTTTACTAGTTAAACGGTTGTTAGTGAACTTTAGACGCCTGTTTAAATCTGTTGGTGAAATGTCACGTCTGGTGTGACTGAACCCAAATGAGCCACAAAAAAAAAACTAGAAATTTGATTGTTTGAGTATGCCGCTATAATGTCCAGAGTTTATCGCTTGGGCGTTTCAGAGATATGTGTGGCTCAGCTGGGGTAACGTTGACCACACGGATATCGAAAACGAAACGACAGCGAAAACCTGTTTGCTGATATACATAGGCGGCAGTTTGTCGGACAACTTTCAGAGTTTGTCGGTCTACCGTTTCAGTGCGCTCACCTGCAGCAAAGTTGCTGCATCTGAGCCAGCCTGATCTCAAAAACAAAATCTGTTTGTTGGAATAGTGAAACGGGAGTTTGTCGAACAAGTTTCAGTTTATCTCTAGCATATTTCGGAGATGTATGTGTGGTTCAGCTGTAGAGATTTTACACCAGCTGAGCCTTCTGGACCTCGAAAATGAAATATTTCTGTTTACTGATAAAGCTAGGTATGGTAGTTTGTCGATATTCAAAGATTCAGAGTTTGTCGACAGTGATAAAAATTTAGATGGAGATAGCAGGGGTACTACGACTACATAAATACGAAAAACTTAATTCCGTTTCGTTATTAAAATTAAATATACGTTATCTATTTATGGCCTTATAAAATAATTTTGTTCCTTAGGAATTGTAATATTCGGATTTTTGAAAGTCGGAATAAACAAATTCAGCTAACAATAAACAAATTCGAAAATACAGTCAGCAATGAGGCTATCAGCAATGATGGTGTCATGGTTTAACAAAAATTCACAAACATACAATACAATAGGTACAAAATGGACTGACCTTTCTTCCATAATGATTCGACTGTATCAACATCATTGGCAAAAGACGAGGAACTACATGCAGCTTCTTCAGATGTATCAACTGAAGTATTGGTGACGTCTTCTTCACACTCCTCTTCTTCAACACTTGACGAACTTCTATCTTTCTTCGACTTCTTACCCTTATATTTCCTTTTCAATCTTTTAACTTCGCGTTTTTTTGATTTGTAGTTTAACTTGTCTGAACATTCGGGACATAATCCTGAAATTTATGAAGATATTAACAAATATGACATTGTAAGTTCAGTGGCATAGGCCGTGCCCACCCCAGAATGGTCTAGTGCCCACTGCCCACCCCAGGATGTTAGGCTACCGATTCAAAATTCAATGATGGACGCCAATATACTGATAACTTCACACAAAATCATGGGTCAGGAGAAGCCCCCCTGAGAAAGAACTCTAGATACGCCAATGAGCATGATCCAAAAACATTTTACAGTTTTCGGATCATTATCTAAGAATATTTTTATTTTCTTCTTGTAGGACCTGAAAATTCTATAGATTTCCAATTTTTCTTCTTCCTCTTAATTCGCAAATAAAAAAGCTGGTTCGAATATTATTTTGTATATTGTACTCAGTGGCTTATAAGAATGGACTTAAGAGGATTATGAAGCTGTAAATTTTCATACAAAAAGTACTCTTTACATAGTCCAATTTTCATAATTTTTGGAAATGTAGATATAATGAAGATCTAGGTTTGTACGTTTTGATTTTGAAGTAATATTGCTCAGAATATAAATTATTATTAGCAACTAAATATCCATATTTTAGACTTAAAAACTACCTCGAGCATTTTTATCTTTTTTGACATTTTTATCATTCTTGTCCGCCAGTGGTGATTTTCACAGTGCTGCGTGCGCCGGTCGCGTTTTGCGACACGCACCGACCGGCGCGAGGGCTTGGACCGGGCCCGCGCGCACTGCGTGCGACGGTCGACTCGCGGGCAAGTACCGGCGTGTTAGCTTTCAGAGTTGGGCG
Source organism: Schoenobius gigantellus (assembly GCA_963935595.1). Lineage (NCBI taxonomy): Eukaryota > Metazoa > Arthropoda > Insecta > Lepidoptera > Crambidae > Schoenobius > Schoenobius gigantellus. The sequence continues at coordinate 19,574,340 of OZ012553.1, read as the reverse complement.
TGCGCGACGTGTGCGTCTGTACAATCATGGCGACAATCGATACGGAATTATTGATAAGAGAGGTTCAACTTCCCGGTTTCTGATTGAGCTGAAATTTTGCATGAATATGTATTTCGCGTGACAATGTAATAATAAAAGCTTGTTTAATTTTTTTTGTGACTATTAATTTATTACAAGCTTTTATTTACTTTCACCTGTCCCGTGTCTGTAATTAAATCTTGCAAGCTAAATTTGACCCACTTCCCGATTTCCGATTGAGCTGAAATTTTGCATGCATTTTTTTACTATTATATACTATGTAAAGATTAGCTGATCCAGCAAATGTAGTTTATACACTTGTGATTATGTGACTGCCAAGCGTTCCGCAGGGGATATTTATAGCTATTCGGTATAAACTGGTATACGTTATATTATTTTGAATTTTAAAAAGCAGCTCTTCAAACGTTCTTTTAGACATCCTAAAATAATAGAAAAATTTAATTTCATCATCTTGCAATTGGGAAAACAGTGTTACGAATGCACCACTTAACAAACGCTGCGAAGTTATAGGATGCATGAACAATTTTCCTTTTCGACTGGCACGGCGTATTTTGTTTTGATAATGTAGTATAGAGATCAAAATAAGTCTTTTATTTTTAATTGTGTCTATGACTGTACACGTCCACCCCGGTCGACTGCGCACGCAACGCTATGAATTTCATAGCGTTGCGTGCGCGGTCGACCGGGAAAAACCATAGTATGAAAGGCAACTCGACCGGCCGCGCCGCACGCGACCGGCGACACGCAGCGCTATGAAAGGAGCGATAGGTATTGATTGTACACTGATGATGAAAGCCATTTTTAATAGATTGTAGGGAGAGACAATGTGATACAAAATACACTACCGATACTGATATTGTCTCTATTTTCTTCACATATACAATGTAGATAATTTTAACTTTCGAGGCCAGGCGAGTCCACGAAGTCTACTCTTTTACGGGGGTTGTTTATTGCATTGCAAAATATGTAACTAATTGGTAATTGCACAATTTAACTGTCGCTTCGCCAGGCTCACCAACAAAAGCATTACTATTTAACATTTTATTGATCTATCTAACCTGTTATAAGAACAATAAAACTGCCATCCCTTTTCAAAAAAATCTAATCACTTGTTGGTAATAACGTAATTAACATGGAAATTTTATCTTTTTTTTATCACTACAGTAATTTTTGTATAGTAAAACTCTATCGGTCTTATTACAAAACCTGGTCTAAAGTTAGTCTTGGTTTAAATCTAGTGCTTTTTCATTTGTGTTAATCTATATATTATTATATGAAAGGAGATGTTCCCAACTATAGACGCACGCACAGCCGTAACCGCTAATGGTAGAATCGTGAAATTTGGACAGTTGTTTTAATCCAAAATGCAGACGCACACTAAGAAGGGATTTAAAAAAAAAATTAACCCTAAAGGGATGAAATAGGGTTTGCAAGTTTGTATGGCAAAATCTTTAAATTAGCAACGATTTTGATAAAACTTGAGATTTATGGTTAAAAATAAGTTAACAATATTTCATTGAACAGGTGTTTCATGTTTTATAGGAATTCACCCCCTTAGGGTACAAAATAGGGGTTGAAAGTTTCAATGGAAAATATTTAAAATCTGCTCCAATTTCTATGAAATTTATTATCCGGGCATTAAATAGGCTATAAAATTATTTTCCTACGGGAAAATATAAATTCCCACGGGAAAACAATAATATCGCGGGCGAAGCCGCGAGCGGAAAGCTACCTAGTATACCTACATATACACGGTGTTTCATAATAACCAATAAATAATCAATGCGTTATCTAAAACTAATTATTAAAATGTGTTTACACGTAATATCATTCAACCCAAAATTTTCATGTATATCACAGTTTCATCATCATGTCTATGATTTACATGAAAATTTTGGGTTGAATGACATTACGGGTAAACATAATTTAATAATTAGTTTTAGATAACGCATTGATTATTTATTGGTTATTATGAAACACCGTGTATAGAGATAGCGTCAACTTAGTCCTGGTTTAAATAAGGACTAAGTTTAGACCATGTTTCGTAATAAAATGGTAGGTAGGTATATCTTTCCTCAACACTGTGTAACAAAGCTTATACATCAATCGTTTTATGGTGGGCAGTTTACATTGTATTATGTTATGTTATTTATAGTTATATTAAAACCGCAATGAGATCAATGCCATCTTTGACTTACGAGTAGATGTGGCCGAGGCTATTTTATTATAATTGGTTTGGAGACCCGGTGACATTATCACATTCTATCACGAAAGGGGATGAACCTTATACTCTTTCGCTCCTCATCCGATCCTATGCATCCTTTGTGCTTGCTATGGATAACCACAGTGTTCTGTGCTATGAACGGCAAATTCTCAAAAAAATACCGCCCATACAGTCTGAGAAGCACACGTTGACCTTCCGATGAGTGCGCCACCGGCAGGCAAATTCAATCGAGAGTGGAGACACCCCGGGCGGTTTTATATCGAGCACCAATATACTAAACACATGCGTAAGAAACTTTGTTTTATTAAAATATTAGATTACAATCACAATCTCTTTCAATTGATAAAATCGAAAGATTTTTTAGTCGCGCTTGGTTTTTTTGGACTTTTGGATTTTGGACTTTAAGTAGTAAGTACCTTTAGTTTAGAGTATCAGAAACTTTATTCGGAAAAAATGAATATAGGTATAGGTATTTTTTCATATAACTAAGTTGGCAAACAAGCAAGCTGCCCACTTGATGGAAGATGTTAACAGTCACCTCTAATTATAATACCTGTGGTTTTTGTAAGATTCGCAGGAAATCTGCAACCCCCACAAGAACCACAGTGTACGTACGTTGACATAGGATGTAAAGTCACGGTACCCTGCAGTAATTTCACTGCCATACCTTAATTACCCTTAAGCCGGAACACAGCAATGCAAGCACTTCTGCTTTGCAGCAGAAATAGATAACACGGAGGTACCCATGCAGTCGACCCTAGTACGGTGGAGCTTGGCATGTATGTAATCGTAAGTATTTTAAATGAAACTACACTTTTCGGATTTATATATCTTTTCGGTTTTTCAGTATCGAATGCTGAAAAGCGTCGGCTAAATTAAAACGTTGAAATTAAATATACCTACGCGAGTAAATCTGAAAAGTGTTTCATTTAAATGTGTCATGCTCGTGCAAATTAAGGACAGATTAATAATGAAAATATAGTTGCGATGCGTTTCAAAATTTAATTGGTATGTAAGTAGCTAACATTAGTACCTACTATTTAGTCATTTATTGCAGATTTTGTGCGCATGTTTGGCTATACGGCGCACATACAGGTATTTGCACGATCTACGCGGCCAAAATTATTTTAATGCTTAATTGGTATATAAACGACGTAAATAAATAAAAAAAAACTTTTTTTACATTGAAAACATTTATTTACCATACAAAAAAATACAAAAAAAAATGTTTAATAGGTATAAAGAAAAATCTCATTATAAAACTAAATATTTCGAGCTTCGTCGCTCTCTGACGAATTTTCTGACATATTATTGGATTCCGCAGATACAAACATGGCCAAAGTTTCGGACAAAAGTGCTTCTGCTTTTTTTTTATAGTTCGCATGCTACTGAGCAGAGGATCTGAACTAAGTAGAAGGCGGTTGAAAATATCTTGATTACAACTTTCCCTGGAAAATTTCCTCGCAAAATCTTGGCGGTAACATCTAAAATGTTTATTGCGAGCCTCAGCTGCCTCCTCAGAAAGCTGTCCGATTGGTAATAATGCCTTTTCGATTATGACTGCGCCATGGACTAAAATCTTGTGCATTGTTGGCGTCATAGGATGCCAATCATATAGGTTCACATAATGACGAGCAGTTTCAAAAGCATATCTTTCATATTTCACAGGATCAATTTGGAACCCGCTCGAAATTGCTTCTAGTAGGACTTTTAGTCTGTAAATTAGCTCATAATTAATGCCAGTTATTTCTGAGGCTAATTTCGGGTTCTCGAAGAACCTTCTGCTGGTATTCCCATCATTTGTATTTCCGAAATTGGATTTAGGCATATCTATTATTAGACCTGTTTCAACGCGAAATCTTTTTTGTATTTCTCTTTTAGCTTGATCTTCTAAATCTTTCTCCTCTTTCGATTTTCTTTTCTTGTATTTTTTTACTTTAAGTTTGTATGCTAAATGAAGGATGCTTTCAAAAATTCTAATTCTGGCGTGTAACACCGACATGCCAAATTCAAGGGCTTGAAAATTGAGTTCTCTTTTATAGTCCAATTTTTTAAAATCTTTAGATGTTGCTCCACAAATGTAACATCTACTTGTAGACTTCGTACCGGTCGCCGCATTGCAGACCTTTCCGTCGACCATGGTCATAATAAAAGTGTGCTTAATAAGGAACTTTTTCCCTTCTATGTCAACCTGTGTGGGAACTAAAGCGCTAATAGCGCTTTTAACAAGTCTTATTTCCTCTTCAGTGACATCAGTTGCTTGCTTCTTTTATAAAACGGAATCTTATAGGACGACAAAATCGCAGCGAAGGATTGGATTATTCCATACAATTTTTTTATTGTTATTTCTACAAACTAATTGAACAGGCAAATAGTTTAATTTAGCATCTAAATTAGGCAAGTTTTCTTTATCCATGCAGTCCAACAAGTATTGTCGGTTCATAATCCTTACTCCTGATGTACCTGGAAGTAAAACAAAGATAAACATTGTGTAAAATCGAAAAAACTATATTTCCAATTTTTTACGGAATTGCTCTAAATAACTGAAAACTGGATTTATCCGGACGTTTCCGGAGATAAATTTGGTAGTAATTGTACGTGAAAGGATCAAGTAATAACGTAGATAAAAAACCAAAGCCTGATCTACCCCGGATGTTTACGCTCGAGGAAGAGCGAGTGGCAACACTGCATTATGCAGTGAGAGCCTTTTGCAGCGTGACCAGATTTAGCAGAATTCTGCGATTTTAGCAGAATTTGACCACCAATTTAGGATTTAGCATATTATGTCGCAGATTAGAAAAAGTTGGCAGTTTCTAGCAGAATCAAATAAACACTTAACAGAAATTTGGCAGAATTCAATTCGTCTGATTTTTCTTGTCGTACTGGCAACCCTTCAGTACATAATCTATTCTAGGGGAACTCCCCGATCATGTTTTTTTTTCTCGAACCGTATGTAGTACATTTTCTTCGTAGTCGTTCGTTAGTAGTCAGCTGTGGTGTCTGTGCAAGTGCAGTAAATACGGAAAGGTTTTAGGACTACATAGCAAAAATGACTCAGGCAGATAGAACTAAAAAGTACCCACACTTGGTCGATTTTGTAAAGGCCATGATGATTATGCCTATGTCCAATACGTCTTGTGAGCGATTATTTTCCCAAATGAATAATATAAAAACAGACCAACGGAACAGCTTTAAAAATGAACATGTTTCTGCAATTCTACACGTCAAACAAGCAGTAAAAGAACAGAATGGGTGCGTAAATGTTAAACCTTCAAAAACATGTTGAAGGTGGCTCAAAACTCGACTGCTCTCTATAAAAATATAGACACGACTCACACGACAGATACCACAGAAAACTGATAAATAAATAAATAAATACATTTAGTCGAAAGTGTTTTATTTTATATATTTTCACACAAAATGTGAGTTAAATTTTTAGCAGAATTTTAGCATTTAGAATAAAAAGTTTAGCAGCGTTTAGCAGATTTCAACGAAGCTGCTAGCATAATAACTAATTTTAATCTGGTCACCCTGGCCTTTTGGCGGCCGGCCGCATGTAACATGTCAGTTGAGTCGAGTCGAATACGGAATGACATTGTTAGAGGTTATGTCCGGGCATCAATAAAACATAATATAATTTAAGATATAACAAATAGTATTGCGCGGCGCACCAAGTGATTGTTGGTGCGAAAGCCCGCTTTGTGTTGTGCAAAAGTTTATCGTCGCGTGTGTGAGCCGTGGTGGCCTAATAGGCATTTGTAGTGCTCCGGTCTCCACCGGTGGATCCACCGCAGAACTTCAGGAGCCGCGACTTCCTTCGAGCTAGCTCAGGAAGTCCACAGGCTACATACGCAGACTGAACGGAGACCAATCGGATCCAAGGTAAACATTATCTGTATCGGTTTTTGGATTCAGCAATCAAAGCATCATTCGGCGAAACGCCGACGTGGTGGAGTCTACTTTGGGCACCACCATCTTTTGGTAGCAGAGCGTGGTTTAAAATCAGCAATCAAAAAACAATTAATATGTATTGCCCGTTTGGACAACCAACAAGATTACAATATTAATTGTACAATACTAATCAATCACTCAAATCTAACACGAGGTCTCCAACCCTCGGTGAGTTTGTCTTATCTGACCACTTAACGCGCTGTTGCAAAATGTGTAAGTATTCAAGGTGCCAGCGGCGCCAGAAGCTCTGGGTAAGCTGCTGGAGCAACTCAAACCGCGAAAGGCGTCCTGGATTGACATCTCCATAAGGATACTCGGGCAGGGCGTTAAGTGGTCTGCCTATCAAGAAATGGCCCGGCGTGAGGGCCTGCAAATTGTTCGCGTCGGTAGACAACGGACATAACGGACGCGAGTTGAGAACCGCCTCAATCTTATGAAACACCGTCGCGAGTTCCTCGAACGTGAGAATAGTCTCCCCAATAACGCGGCGAAGGTGAGTCTTGGCGGCCTTTACAACAGATTCAAAATCTCCTTCCTCAATGAGGAGACCCGCGATACTCGTGGCAGCCCTAAAATGGCAGCCACATGTGTGTCCGCTAGCAAGCGAACATTCTGATACCGGGCGGTCAACAACGCCCTTGCAATCTCATAACTGTCATCGTTGACAGGTAGATGCTGGACAAGCACACCAGCCTCTCCACGTAAGGCAGAGAGCAAATAGGCCAATTTCTGGCTAGGGAACAGGTCGTCCCTCGAGTGAACCAGGCTATCAAAGAGGTTAATGAACCCCATCCAAGAAGCCAGGTTCCCATCAAAGGTTGGGATGTCTAAAGTGGGCAGTCTGCCCAGCAAGCCGGCCGGGGTAGGCTTGACCTCCCCGGGCGTGCACGACTCACCCCTCCGGGTGAATAGGATAGCCTGAGCCTTGTTTATGATCACATCCGCCTGTTCAAAACATTGATCATAATCGGCATAAAATTGCTCGACTGCTCGCAACTCAGCGGCACCCTCGGCTGGGTGGTCGAGCAAATATTGTTGATGAACAACAAAAAGCTGCTCCAATTCCTTCAAGCGAGCAGGTACTCCCTCATGCCGAATTAACAAAGCCTGTTCTCGGTCTGGTCGGTCTACCAAAGCGACGGCACTAGCAAACCATCACAAAATCTTTTGTGCACCCGCGCGGGCACCACTAAGCGGGCTGACTGGCGGGACCATTTTGCACCAAAATTAATAAACACTATAATAATACACGGACAAACAGACCGACAACCGCAGACAACAAAACAGATCGAGAGGAACTTCAAGTTCAGAACAAAATATATAAACAAACCAAAATCAAGTGTAAATGCTAGAACTTAACTAGAACAACAAAGGCATTTAACAACAGAATTTTTCAAACAAATTAAAATCAAGTATTAAGTCAATAACTTAACAAACATAATATTCAAAGGCAAACAAAACAAAATCAAATGTAAATGCTAAACTTAACACAGCAAAATAGTGTATTACAACTTTACAACAACAGCAAAGTCATTTAGCAGCAAAATGGTCAACAACGCCCTTACAATCTCATTTGTGGACCGAAGTTGCACCACGAGGTGGGCGATGTATTGACCAACTTCCGTCGCCATGCCGTCGTCTTTGTGACCGATATCCGGATGATGTTTAGGCAGACTGTGGTTCACCCGGACGATAGACGATATCAGCTCATATTATGGAGGGAGGATCCCAGGGATCCCATGCTGGTCTACGAGCTGAACACCAATACATACGGTTTGCGTTCGAGCCCCTTTGTGGCAATTCGCTCACTTGTGGAACTCGCTGAACGTGAGCGGTTACGATACCCTCGCGCATCCTTGGTTCTCAAGGAGGATGCATTTGTGGATGATATTTGTACGGGCTCCTCTAGTGTCGAGGAAGCCTTGATTTTGCGAGATGAACTAATTGCTCTTCTCGGGGCTGGTGGTTATGAACTGAGGAAGTGGATGTCCAACTCACCTCAGCTTTTGTGTGACTTGCCAGACGACCACCAGCAGGAGCCTCATATTTTTGAGAATGCCAACACTCCAGATTTACTGTCTGTTTTGGGAGTGCAATACAGACCTGTCCAGGACACGTTCACCTATCGATTGGAGCTGCCAAGCCCCAGGGTCTGGACGAAACGGTTGGTTTTGTCTACAGTAGCTCATACCTTTGACCCAAATGGCTGGATTAGCCCCGTAGTGTTTTGGATGAAGTGCTTCCTACAGGAACTTTGGTCAGCCGAAGTGTCGTGGGATGAGCCCCTCTCGGGCCGTTTGCTGCGAGATTGGGAGTCCTTCATGTCGTCTCTCCCCGACATTAACCGTGTTAGTATCCCTAGACATATACTGCCTAAGGGACGGTTTACGGCCAGCCTTCATGGCTTTTGTGACGCGTCTGAGAGTGGATACGCAGCCGTCGTATATATCCGGACGGTCGATGATAGAGGAGCTGTTAAGCTCCACTTGCTAATTGCTAAGAGTAAGGTTGCTCCACTTCGGACTCGATTAACCCGCTGCTAAGCGCTATTAATGCGCTCAAACGACTTGACCTACCGGTGGACCAGTGGTCCTTCATATTGCTCCACCTCATCCTCAATAAGCTTCCCATGGAGATGAAGGGGCGTTTTGAACAAAGGTATGGGGGCAATAGTGCCTCGTACCTCCCCCCCTTCTCGGATCTCCTCAGATTTTTGGAGGATGAGTGTCGGATGACCGACCACTTGGATCTGGCTCCTACACCGGGACCGAGTACAGGCCGCTATGAGGCGACCCGGGCAGCGCCACGGAGAGAGCGCCGCCCGTACAAGCAGTATACTGCAGTGCGGCAGAACTCTCCACACGGGGAGAGGCCGATGCCTTGCAAGTGTTGCAAGCGGGATGGCCATCGTTTGCCGGCCTGTCCCAAATTTGTTGGCCTACGCACCGAGGGGCGTAGGAATATGGCCAAGCAGCGGAACTGGTGCTACCGCTGCCTGGGGGCTCATATGGCATCGGCTTGCCCCCACCCACGAGATTGCCACTGTTGTGGAGGGGCCCATCACCCCCTCTTGTGCTTTAATAATAAAGACACTCGTGAGGTGGTGAGAGAGAGGGACTCGCACACGGGCGGGGGCCCTCGTAGGTCACCCACATCTCCGAGGAGATCGGAGGGGCGTGCCACCCCTCTGCGGAGATTGGACAGGCGCCCCCCTTCCCGTGAGAGGATTGGGCGCTCCACCCTCCCCTACGGGCGGGGGGGATCGACGCGCCGCTTCTGAGGCGCCACCGCGGGATTGGGCCGCGGTTATTAGGGAGCCACGCCGGGAGCCGATACGCTTCTCTCCCCCTCTGATGGAGAGACCCCGTTTATCACGGGCTCCCCCAACTTTCGCCCATCATGGGCACCGCCCGGCCCCCCGATGCCGCTTTGATCGGGGCCAGTACGTGCCGGATTGGGACCCGCTCGAGCGCCTTGAGCGCCCTACTCCGCCGCCGCGCACGCATTTTTCTTTGGAGACAAGGTAAACATTATCTGTATCGGTTTTTGGATTCAGCAATCAAATCATAGTGTCGGTGAATCGCCGACGTGGTGGTGTCTACCTTGGGCACCACCACCGATATATAAACAAAAATACTAGTAAAGAAAAAAAAATTAAGGAAATCATGCAATTAAAATTAGTATTTTTATAATACAAAAGAAAATGTAGTTTGATAATTGATCATAACTTTGTTTATATAGTTTATAAGTCTCTTACCTTGTCCATCAGAATCCATCACTTTCAATTCGTAAGAATAACTCGATAACACAAAAAACCACTTTGGAAATTTAATGTTTAGAAAAGCGCCGATAACAGATACGTACACTTGGTGAAACGGTCAAATTCCGACTGATACCAAGGGTGGGGGGTGCACAGTAGCAGGTAAATAAAGCATGGGTATTTTTTCCGAGTTCGTTATCTATTCGTGGAACTCGATTTTACAAATGTTATTATTACTTTGTTATTGGGACTTTTGGCCGCGTAGATCGTGCAAATACCTGTATGTGCGGCGCTTAACACATTGCCGCCGCATCCCGCTGCGGTGTACGGAGTAGGGCATCGAGAACCGGGCCTATTTTAGGAACCTGTTCTTTCGGTTCCGAACTCAATCCGGAACCGGGTACCCGGTTTTTTCGGTTCTTTCGGTTTTTTGATAAATCTAGTTGATAAGCTATTCAATCTATTATATAGATTATCTACAAACGAAATCAATAAAGGAGAATGGATCTTAATAAAACACACTTTATTGGAAATCACATTATTTAACTAATGTGATATATTAATTATATAAAAATGTTTTTAGAATTATTTAGCAATAATCACTTCTTTTTATTTAACTCCGTCATACTCGAAGGCAAAACGTCTAAAGCATGGCACAGCGGCGTGGTGGCACTTTTCTTCAAAAAGGCGACAGGGCCCAGTTGAAGAACTACACCCATCACGCTCCTGAGACATGTATACAAGCTGTTCTTGAGAATCATCACGAATCGTCTCGCGCGCAGGTTTGACGACTTCCGTCCTCCCGAACAAGCCGGATTCCGTAAAAGCTATAGTACCAATACCACATTCATACGCTGCGGCAGGTTATACAGAAGACAGAGGAGTATAATCTGCCACTATGCATGGCATGTGTGGACTATGAGAAAGCCTTTGATTCTGTCGAGACCTGGGCTGTGCTTAGGTAACTCCAGAGGTGCCAAATAGACTACCGGTACATCCAAGTGTTGCAGGCATTGTACGAAAACGCCACTATGTCAGTTCGCCTTCAGGATCAAAACTCGAAACCAATGCGACTTCAACGAGGTGTGAGACAGGGTGACGTAATATCGCCGAAACTGTTCACAGCTGCATTGGAGGATGTATTTAAGCTTTTGGACTGGAGAGGACTCGACATCAACATAAACGGCGAGTACATGACTCACCTTCGTTTTGCCGATGATATCGTAGTCATGGCTGAGACCGTCGAAGATCTAGGCACAATGCTCTAAGACCTCTGTAATTTCCCTACAAGTGGGTCATGAAATGAACATGGACAAAACCAAAATCATGGTGAATTTCCATGTAGTACCCACTCTTGTGAACGTTGGAGGCTCTACATTGGAAATTGTTGACGAATATGTTTACCTGGGGCAAATAGTCCAGCTCGGTAAGTCTAATTTCCAGAAAGAGGTGAATCGACGAATCCGACTCGGCTGGGCAGGATTCGGGAAGCTACGCAGCATCATCTCGTTCTCGGCCAATCTTCCGCAGTGCCTTAAGACGAAAGTCTTCAATTCGTGCGTGTTGCCAGTGATGATGTACGGAACTGAGACGTGGCCGTTTATAATGGGTCTCATCAGAAGGCTTAATGTCACTCAAAGGGTAATGGAGGGTTTCTCTACGCGATCGCATCAGAAATGAAGAGATCCGTAGAAGAACTACCGGGTGCGGCGATTGAACTGTCCGTATGTGAAAATGAAATATTTTTGTTAATTTTCAATATTTATTTATACACTTTTGCCATGTGAAAATAGAAAGTTCAAAGTTTTATTATGACTTATTCCGAAGGAATAAAACCGCCTTTAGCCTTTACTACGAGCTGAAGTCTCTTTCTGAAAGAAGCGCAGGCTGCTCGAACGACGTCGTCACTCAAACAATTCCATTCTCGCGTAAGAGTAAGCGTTGAGCGCTTCCACCGAAGTGTATTTTTTAGCACAGGCCCTGGCCTGTAAAACACCCCAAATACAAAAGTCCAGCGGATTCAAGTCGGGTGACGACGACGGCCACATATCTCGGTCGATCAACACTGGAACGTTTGCTTTCAACCAATTTTGCGTTGCAATTGCTCTGTGCGATGGTGCCGAGTCTTGCTGGAAAGTCCAACGCTCTGAACCGAATGTGTTGCGTGCCCACGGTATCAGCCCTGGTCGCAAGACTTTGTCTCGATAGATCTGTTGGTTTATTTTGACTTGGTTGCGACCCATTGGAAGAAAAACGAGCGGAGAACGGCCTTTTTCCGACACCGCCACCCAGACCACGATTTGGTCGGCTCCTTGGCGTCGAGTGACTTGCAATTCATCTGAATGGTCGCTGACACGTCCCTTCAACGAAACACGGTCATTTTGTTTGTTTAAAAACTGTTCAACGCAAAAAGTTTTCTCATCTGAAAAGACCAAATTGGGAAGCTCGCCAGAGTCGAGCAAGCGAATCAGCTCTTTCGATCGATCCAACTGTTTGCTACGCTGTAAAGCAGTGAGTTCCTGAGAAAGGTTTTTTTGAATGGTTTGACTTTAAGCTTTTCCTTCAATATGCGACGAACGCTGCGATCGCTCACCTTGAGATCCTTCGCGAGCTGGTTTGCTGAGCGCGCTGGATTTCTGTCTAATCGATGACGTACCTTTTCGACAATTGCTGGCGCCGTTGCAGTACAGCGTCGTCCGCCACCGTAGCGTTTCTTAACGCTATACCAGTCTCATTATAACGTTGAATAGTGCGATGCACAAATTTTTCGTTCAATTGAAGATTTGGCAGCGCTCGACGTATTTCCATATTCGATTTTCCCTCCAAATGAAGAGCAATCACTGAATTTCGTTTTAAATCCATTGTTCTAAATTCGAATGTGTTTCTCTCACAACAGAATCATTTCAAATAATGATAGAGAACATGTCAAAGACCAACATTTGAAATTTTGGCGGCGTTCGATTCAGTGGTTCGAATTTTAAAACAGTTAGATGGAGACGGACAGTTCAATCGCCGCACCCGGTAGATTCACCGACATAGCCCAAAGAATTGCAAACCGTGGCAGTGGGCAGGACACATAGCTCGCAGGACTGACGGCCGTTGGGGCGGAAAGGTCCTCGAGTCGCGGCCGCGTACCGGGAGACGCAGCGCTGGTAGGCCCCCCACAAGGTGGACCGACGATCTGGTGAAGGTCACGGGACGCCGCTGGATGCGAGAGGCGAAGGACCGATCAGTTTGGAGATCCCTGGGGTAGGCCAATGTCCAACAGTGGGCGTTTCTTGGCTGAAATGATGAATGACTTCTTTCAAATCATAGTCTTTTCGTAGTTGCGATAATACAACTCAAATCACACAGTTATCATTTGAATGCTAAAAAACAAAGTAATGTGAGAAAAGAAAAATAAATAGGTACAACGAACGTTATCAAGCAAGACACACGGGCGCGTGTCCAGCCAAGTCTGGTGTAATTATTATTCTATTCCGTCCAATATGTTTACCCCGCAAGAGTGAAAGCGTAATACTTAACTGATTGCAATGACAATAAATATTCTCAATTGATTGATTAAAATAATGATAACAATATGCATTAATATTTAAAGTTACTCACTTAACACATCGGCGTCAATAAAATAACACCCCCACTCACAGCGCGTCTGCCAGTTTTGCATTATTAACGTTGCCGAATCTTATATTAATATAATAACGTTATTTATAAACAGTGAAATAATGGTAATTTTGATGACTTTTGTAGTGCCAAAAATTAATACATTGTCGATTGGTATAATGCGACGTTGAAACTGAATCCACAAATGTGGCTAGATCCACACTTGTGGAATAAGTTTTATGTCATTATGTGGGAGAGGCAAGTAAAAATAATATTATGATATGATAATAACTTGATATTTAGCATAAAGAGATGTATTTCTAAATTTATTTTAAGAACCGAAAGAATCGAAAAAACCGGTTCTCCGATTTACAGAACCGGTTCTTTCAGGGACCCTCAGAACCGGGAATTCCCGGTTCTTTTGGAACCGGGAAAACCCGGTTCCGATGCCCTAGTACGGAGGGACGAAAACCGCATGCGGCTGCGGCGGCACGGAACCGTGCCACCGTACGGTTTCCGTCCGAAGGTGCGATGCATGACCATAAGAATAACTAATACAGTATAGAAGCGAATCTCCTTTGTGGGTGCGCCAAATGCCGCTATTTGCATACCTACAGCGCCCTTCCCCCTGTAACACCCCGTAGTCAGTAGTCTGCGGACGCCGCTAGGATCACCACATGGACGTATGGTTACCACTACAATATTTTTTATATAGGTACCTGCATATTTTACATTAAATGAGAAACTGAGCATACACCGAGTCTTATTGATTTTGTACTTCAAGTGTAGCGAGCGAGCGACTATCTTTAGCAATAGTACGCACATTTATAGTTTTTTTGATTCCGTAGTTATAAGAACCTGCCTATTTTTGATTAATTGAGCATAATCCTTACACTTCGAGAACAAAATCATTAAAATGTTTCGAATTTCGATGTACAAAAATGGTTTGTAATTTAGGTATCGTACCTACGTTTATAGTCCAAGAGTTGAAGTTATGAATGTACTAATGGATGAAACCTAAGCTCACTTTTTACTATCAGACCAACATTTTCACTTGACAAAAAATCTGTTGTTTCATAATTTAAATCAAGTATTGATTTTTTTTCTTTTTTTAAAAACGTCGCCCCACACTAGGATTTTCTTCTGTGTCGTGGGTGCAGTTACAAACATAGAATATCACATGCACATACGCCCAGACCGGAACAAATTTCTGTAGGCCATACAAAATATCTGTCCCATGCGGGAATCGAACCCGCGACCCGTTGCACAGTAGGTGATCACTCGACCTCTGCGCTAACCGTGTCGTCGAGTCGTCGTGTCGTCAATTGTATTTAAATTTTATATGGAACAGTGACAAAGGTCGATAAAAATATATATAGCAGTACCAAAGTTTCTCATAATACAAATTATTCCCGACTTGACAAAAAAATCCCATACTTACAGAGTTTCAAAATTGCACTACAATGACAGCTTTAGAAACTCGATACATTATATTGTATTAGCTTTGACTTGTAATGAATATTACGAATAAAACGGTATCTGTATCTAGGGTAATAAAAATAATTTTAAAGTATTCTATCATTTTTATTTAAAAGGTTTCAATTCAACAGAAATATTTACAAATGTCTGATATTTATAAAAAATGGCGTTTTTGTAGATGATTTGAAGTTTCGGTTATTAAACTTCAGCACGTAGTAAATACGCATTCTTATAAAAAGCTTAATCAGGTAATCAATAGGAAAACATTCACAAGGTACCTGAAACACACGGTGCGCGCCTTGACTGGCGATTCCGTTCAACGGAAATCAAACAGTAGGTAAATAACGTGGCATTGAGCGCTCGACGGCCGGGAGTTTCGCTTCTATACTCGTATTATTAGTTATTCTTATGGCACGACGCACCGCATCACCGCATTATCTATGTCGAACGCTATTACGCGTATGCACGTCCTTTCTACGCAAAAATCCGTACGATACTGCGTGCGGCGCAGTGTGGCATACCCGGCGGACCGCACCGCATCACCGTCCGGGAGTGCGGTGCCGTCGCGCGCGCCGCACAACGGACAACGGACATGCGGTGTGGGTGTGTTATACCCTGCGGTTTTTGTATACAAATTAAGATTCTTCAGTCAAAATTAAAAACCGCAGCGCCGCACACCGGAGCGGTGTCCGGTGCAATGTGTTATGCGCCTACGAGTGAGTTGTTGTCACCCCTTGGTGCATAGCACACGGGGTGGACCGCCTCCTACATTCCCCCTACTATACGAGAGTAACATTTTGTTGCTTGTCAGCTTTTATTTGACGAACTGTATTACTTATGTTTTGTACCTGATGATTCGATACAATCATTATCGTTTAAAACTTTGGCCATACTCACGCAGCTTCACGAGGGCATTTTTCTTTTGATTTTCTTCGACATATGAGAAATTCACCTCCCAAGATTTGAGGTCTTTATCGCCGAGGCAGTGTTTGTTGCCGCATAGAAATTGACCTTTGCCAAGCACCACTTCTTTCTCCACACGCCATCGTAGAGCCACCTAAACGAAACAATACACACATTGACCCATGTAGGTCAATGAATACACATGACTGTACTTTTTAACCGACTTCACAAAAAGGAGGTTATAAATTCCATTTATGTTCTTTTTTATGTTTGCTCATAACTCTGTCATTTATTAACCGATTTGGAATAGTACATTTTTACCCTAGGGGTGAAAGTAACTTATTTAGTCCCGAGACGGTGTATGGCGCTCGAGCGTAGCGAGGGCACCAATAGTTCGAGGGACTAAATAAGTCTTTAACCCGAGGTAAACACTGTGCTTTTCATTACGAATACAAGGAAAGTAAAAACAAAACAATGAATTAGCTAAAGAATAAACGTGTAAATTTTATTTTACATACATCAACAACTTTTGCTTTAGCCCGCTTTCTTATTAAATCAGGTGATAACTCCATACCTGAATCAGATGAACTCTAAATATGTGTATAACATTGTGTTAGTTATTAACACAATGTTAAACACATATGTATAATTAACAGTTAATACAAATCACTGCTATACGGAAGTATTAACAAAACTCTACATATGGAAAAACAAATGAAGATCGCATTGCCGCTTTCCCACCTTTCCCGCTTATTTTGTTTTTTTTTCTGTGGCCGGCCAGCTATTCAGCCATTATTTTTCATTTTCATAATTTAAAAATGGTAAATATTTTTCCTAAGTCAATATTATTTTAAAGAAATTGTTGAAAATAAATTATAATAAAGTAATTTATTTAAAAAATATATTCTTTAAATACATAACATTATGTTAGTTCAATAAAAATGTGAAAAAAAGAACTAGTTTCTTTTTAAAATACTTGGGTTGAAAGTAATACTTTTCAGCCCTAGGGAGAATCACTTTCAACTGACAGCTGCTGTCAAATTTTAAAAAGAAACAAGTTCTATTTTGACATTTTTATTGAACCATGTTCTAACTTTCTATACAGCCACTCAATTACCTACAGCACTGTGTAAAATTGAAATAACATAATGTTAAGAATTTAAAGAATATTTTTTTTGATGTCTTTATTATAATATACTTTCAACTATTTCTTTAAAATAACTAATATATTTCTTTTAGTGAAGACCTGTCATTGGCTTTTAATTATTATATAAGAAATCTTTTGTGGTGAGAGCTGTTGGTTTTACAAAAATAAATAAATAGATTTGGCCAAAATATTAAACATTTCTTCAATGATGAAAATGAAAAAAATTATGGCTGAATAGCTGGCTGGCCACAGAAAAAAGCGGGATATCGGCAATCTGATCTTCATTTGTTTTTTCGAGTATTAATTGTTTATTCCTCCGTATAGCAGAGATTTCATACATTAGAGAAGAGACAAAAGCAGAAGTTGTTGATTTAATAAAATAAAATTCACTCATATTATGGTCTTTTGCTGATTCATGTTTTTTATTTTTACTTTCCTTGTATTCGTAATGAAAAGCACAGTGTTTACCTCGGGTAAAAGACTTATTTAGTCCCTCGAACTGCCAAAACACGTCTCGGGACTAAATCCTCGTGACTCTCAGAATCATCCTAAGGTCGTCTGGCAGAAAATGCCTATGGCATTAAGTCCGCCTTGTACACAATTGTACTAAAGAATTAATAAATAAATAAATAAGTTACTTTCACCCCTAGGGTAACAATGTACTATTTTTTGTTTGAAAGGTTCCATTGTCATCAAAGTCAGCATCTGGTGATAGGATCTCGGGAAAATTGAAGGAAACTCTTAAATTTTCAAAGGCACGTCAATCGTTTTTCATGTTTTCTATGAAGCTTATCATATATATTTACGTCTGATGGTCATGAACCGAGCTGATAATGTAAGGATCCTTAACTTGTAGGAGTTAGATGTTAGTTTTTTAAATACAATAGGCACCTATATATTGACCCTCAGTTGCATTCTTTCAAGTTATTTCGGTAAGCTGGTATTAAATTCACTAAAAATATTGAAAAAAAATTAAACAATAAAATGTAAAATTAAATGTTGGTTGTATTCTTATATTATTTTTGATTTTAAAGTTGGTTTTTATTTTTTTATACTTTCTTTATTTTACTAGCAAAAAAATTCCTGGCTCTAAACTACTGTCCATGTTCTGCTGCATAGGGGATAAGGTATAAGTATATTATTAACAACTGAACAAACAAGAGAAAACGTTTCACTAGTCCAGACAACTATCAAACTGAATTAAAACCTATGCTGTTGTTTGGCCCAGAATTTTCTTTGTAGCGTCATCGAAATGGTTTTAATGTTCACGAAACCTGAGGTCCCGCATTTGAATCGCAGTTGGGGCAATTCCTTGTATGTATGGTATGATAAACACAATGTATCTTAAACGTGATGCTTCTTTATCTTCGTTATCAGTATTCATTACACAAGTTCTATACCATACTTTGGACTGGACATTTTTGTGTGTTAAAAACGTTAAGTTCCCTCTCAACTTAAGTGGTCAAGAGCATTCAAAGGATTAAAGGCTTCTACGCGAATATTCACTTAGTCTTCAAAGGCCCACCAACTAGTCCAAGGAGGCAAATGTTTAGACTTTGCATTAGTCAAACTTTATATTTGCATTACCAATTTCAGAGCAGGTGTAGAGTCAACTTTTTTTCATTCCTACTTGTATTTGCAGAAATCTTGATTACATTCAGGATTATGCACATACAAGGTTAATATGTTTCCTTTATATAAGAATGTTTTGCTTAGTTTTGACGTCAATAAGTGCATGTAAAGGCCTATGCTGATCAAAGATTTTTGAATTTTGAAAGCCGTCGCTGGTACAAGCGACGTAAGAGCGATCTCAAAGACAGTATGTTAAGTCTGGCGTGTTGCTGTGTGTACTTCAGTTGAGGCAGTTGGTCAAATTAATGGTTAGACTCGCAGGAGGGTTTCAAACCCTGCTCGTGGAAAAATCTTACGTTTTGCAACTGCTGAGGCCCCGGGCCAGACAAAATGTTTCAACAGTTTCTTCTCTAATGAGAAAACTCTCATTACCAGGGAACCAGTTCCCGATAGTGGTACTGGTACGATAGTCTCGTCCTCTATTACATGGCACTAAAAATAATAAAATTGGCCATATTTTTTACCCTATTAACGACCACGAGATCCTGTTAATAGTAAGCGATAGAACACTACAATAAGAATTTTATCTATTTAAATATTACGCATCTATCCTAGTACAAAAAAAATACCGCACCGTTGAAACCGTACCAATGTTAATATTAATAGGGACCGTTACAAATCCCGATGGTTACCCTTTGTCACGAACGCACATCTGCCTTCGGCAATTCTATAGCGATTACTTTGATATGTTTGGTTGGAGCATCCTAAATGAGCCGACACCCAGGGAAAATTCGAGAGACGCGTGTTCATATGCAAGACGAGCATCTTTCTTTGTTTTCAGTTGTGTTTATTTACTTATGAATAAAGCTACCAGGAAGTACCTAAGCTCATTTATATTTATGTTAGAGGTGATTATTGCTTAGCGATTTTTAAAAAGGTCCGAAAGATTTTATGAAGGCAACGTTGCATAAATAGTGATCTTTGCATATTATAACCAAACAATTTTGTTAGCTATGGTTAGTTGTAATGAAAAAACATTAGGTAGGTACGTGTGATACCTCTTTTTTATATCTAATTGGTGTGAAATAAGAATACCTATTCCCAACGAACACAATGACAAGGTTAGTCAAACAGGCCATGCCAGACGTGATAAGGTAGTTGTATTCCACATTTAATTTAGGCACGGTAATGGTATCTATTTAGGTACATATGAATAGTCCGTTTTAATAATAGTTTTATAAGAGTGCAAGAGTGATAGCAACATTTTCTGTCTCGATCAACTCCGTCACAGCCAAGGCAGATGTGCGTACAGCCGCCTCGTGCGCACTGCCACACAGTAGCTATATTTAGCGAGCAAAGGCATTAGCACTACCGCCTTTGTGACGAGTCTCGTTCCCCAGCTTATTACGGGCACACAAAGGAAGGTCTCTCGGGCAAAAAAGGCAATAATTGAACCATGTCGGGGTCCGACCCCAATCCAGCCTCCATCGGGGGATATTGTTGGTGCTATGGTTACGTCGCGTCGATGCTTTTACGATTTGATATTTTCAAATAAGGATGTTGGTTGAGGCCGTTGAGCCTATAAGGCTTATCGATATTTTTAATCAGTCAAATGATTAGTATTATATTTTGTAATCTGTAATGACTACTAGGAACTTATGGCCTTCATGTCGGGATGGTAGGTGAGTAATGATATAGCCGAAAGTGGAAATGAGCTTCCCTCGGATACCTACCCCAAATGCAGAGAAATTGGTATAATATTTTACTTTCAAAGGACCGGTACATAATTTTGTTGAGACGAAAAATTGAAGTTTATCTTGTTAACATAAAAAAAAAATGTGTAGTTAAAGATGATAGTATTCGAATGGTTTATTTTGTAAGTGCCAAAGATGCAAGATACATAATATCGGATTACAATAGGTAGACATATAGGGAGTCATAGAAATATCGCACCAGAGACCGAACCATGACTGGTTAGAACAAGGTTAAAACAGCGGTTATTGCAGCGTGTAGCGCTATCTCGCTCTCACAGAGGTTTAAATACTGATTTAAACCGTAATGTTAAAGGGGGAAGGTTAAAGATTTTAACATACCTACTATTATTATCAACTAATCATTTAAGGACGTAGGATTGAACATAATTTAAATACCTGTGTTCTATTCTCTACAGTAAGTGCATTTTTTGCTCTTGTCGCTATAAATATTTAATTATTTATATCATGTAGGTACCTAACCAGATTGCTACTATACTACCTACCTACATAATTATAACTCAGTCTATATGACCTCTTATACCTACATATAATTATTATAAGTAGGTACTGGCGTAATAATTTATAGACTACAATATTTTTAAGTTTTCTATTTATAAAAAATATAAATGGTGAAAAAAGCTTAATAACATAACACCAACACTTAATTGCTGTGTCATTCTGTTTTAGTCTATTTCTACATGTTACAAACGACCAAAAATTTAGAAAAAAAAACGTAAAATTTAGAAAAAGTTACGCATAGTAAAATTGTAGCTGGAGAATGTACCTATTCATTATATTTATTACTAGAACAATAAATAAGCTTCCACGAACGATTCGAACGAACCGAACCAAAGCTCAGTACTAAGGACGAACGAAGACCTATTTTTGATTTTAGGTCGTTAGAGATTTCTGCGTGCGCAAACCCGCAAAAAGAAAGAGCGCACGTTCCCGCAGCATTGTACGAGTATAATCGAGAAAACAAGACTGACACTTCAGTAAGGAACCATCCATTCTTTTCTGTCTTATGTGCACTAGCTAACGGAGACTCATGCTCGAACAGATGCATTCACTATTCTGCCAATGAAGCAAGTAGTCCACAAGTAAGTACATATCCATTGAAATAAGAAAAAAAAACTGTTAAATTAGATAGCGATAAATAGGCGGCACGTGAAACTTAAAAAAACATTAAGTCGTATTGGCGTTGGTAGGTGATGACCTATACCTAACAACTATTCATTGTTTGGGTCCCGAAAGTTGTTAATTAGATTCCCCATTTCATACCTCTCTCTCCCAATTCAATCATTGCTACCTATACTTTATCCAATTTACTTAAAGCCTTAATTAATTACCTACAAAAACACGTAAGTGAATTATGCTGTCCACTCGTTAAAACAGCACTAGTTCGAGAAATATACAAAATGCTGATATTGCGATGCGATAAGAGATACCATTAGTGATATTTGTTGTAGTAATGTGTAGTATAATTACTAAAACACCATAATTAGTTTTGAATAAATAAACGATAAGCAGAACAAAATCTATAATACCATAAATGGAAAATATCAACGTTATTGGACGCAAAATGAGCAATATCTACAATTTATATTAAAAGTTTGATAACAATCCGAGAATGCTAGGCTTAGGCTTGCCTGGAGTTTGACCCAACGGATCTTCGATCTATGTCGAATTTCTTTTAAAATTAGTAGGTAGTAGATTATTTATTTTCAAATAGCTAGTTAATATGATTAGGGACCGCATTATGCGCAAATATCGCGCGTAATTTAATACATATGTAACGTAAAATATATGACACTATCTAGAATCTCTACCAGTATCTACATGTGTAGTTAGCAATATCTTATTGGTCGGTTAATTTGCCTATTGCAAAACCATAAAGTACTTATGAATGTTCCTGTCATGAACTTACTTTATTTTCTTTGTATCTGGTCAGATCACATATACAGTATTCTTTGAAGAGCTTATCGTAATATTTCTTCGCTAACTGTTTCTCCCAGGAGTCGGCGACGTCATCTTCCTCCCAGAGAAACTTGTGGTTTTCCCGAATGACATCAAGGTCTGTACGATCCTTAGATGTGTCTCGTCTCAGAAGTTGTGTTGAGCCTTTTGCATTAAGACAATACACGTTAACTAGATACTTATGCAACTCAAAAGGATTGAGATTACGTAACCTGGTAGACATCGTTATCGTAACCGCAACCTAAAACAAGGGAAAATGAACTTCTTAGTTCATAAATAAAAAAAAATTGAAACAAACAACTCTTTTAATAAAATCGAAATTTAGCAATTACATTTCATACATAAAAATAATTATTTCACATCAAGGCCATCTTAAACTAAATTGTCATGAAGTTTTAACAATGTGCAATTTTTAAATTTAACTTTGATTCACAAATCCTGAAAATATAATTTAATAAATATGTATGGTAAGTTTTATTTGTGCACAAAATTTATATCTATTCTGAATATTATTGTCAGTCTTCTAGATTTTTTGTAATTTTTTTGGCTCATTTTCTAACCCTTATTCTAAAACAAGTCATGCAGTTAAAATCAATAGTTAAATATAATAATAAATATATTAAAAATATGAATTATTGTCTATCCTTAACATAGCAAAAATATGTAAAAATGAAGATTATCTAGAACTTATCATCTATTTGAAAAGTGGCACAGTTGAAACATACATATACATAAGAGTATAAAATTATTATACAGACTTTGGTTATGCCAATTAAAACTATTTAACATAAAATCTTTGGGGCTATTAATATTTGGTACCTAAATTTTACAAGTCTTTGACATTTGTGCATTATACAGAAAAATTGTGATTATTCTCAATATTATTTAGTATATAGGCAGCTTTAAGTTAATATAATAATTATTGATCGATAAATTATTATTTCTATTCTTTTTGAGACACAAGCAAAAAATCTTGTCTTGCAATCATCTAAACATATTTAATTATCAACAATTTTGTAACTTCTAAACCTATACATTCATAATATAACTAGAGTTTATGTCAAGAACCTAGTCTATAAAATATTTGGTATATATACTTATATAAAATAGGCACATTTAACAATATTATTGCTTTGGTTACAACACAGTACAATAAGAATCACTTGAAACACTTAATCTAAAATTTGGCAAAGATATGTATGATTTAAAATCGGAACAATATAATATGTATACCACAAAAGTTCCAAAAATATCAATAATAATTCATTTAAAGCTTTCAAAAAAAGCAGGAACAGGTAGGAAACTTTCGCAGAAGACCTCAAATGAGTAAAAGGCATAATATCACCTAATATACATATTATAGGCAACTAGGAGTCTTTGGATATTCAACCATCATTCTCATGTTAAAATATCACTTCTTCAAGGCAACTTTGGACTGAGATATGTGACCTTATTGTAGAGCACCTAAAAGGCATTTTACTTACTACACTAAAATTATTACACCAAACATGCATAAATAAAATCTTAAATAAAAAAGCAAATACAGCACACTAGAAGTGTATGAACACTCAATACACACACCATAATGACTAAATTATGAACTAGACCATGATATTTTTATTTGGTAAAAAATAATGTGATTTTTCACTATAAATGTACATCTAATTTTTTGGCAAATAGAGAATCTGATAACTTAGCTAGATGAAATGCATCATATACAATACAAAATGAGTGTAAAACTGGTTACTTTTCTTACACTGAATCAACTAATAAAGTTGTAAATGAACATCAATGCCATTTACTTTGAACAGAAAACTATCCATGTGTTTTCTCGTGCTTTTTCATATTATCAGAACGAGTAAAGGCTTTATCACACACACCACAATAATAGGACTTTTGTTTTGTGTGCACAGTCATATGACGAGATAGTTCACTCTTTGTCACAAATTTTTTCTCACAGACAGTACAGGCATGTTTGCGGACATTAAGATGAAACTTCATGTGGATTGAAAGAGAGCTGGATTGTGAAAATGCTTTGTGACATAACTCACAAACAAAGGGTCTTTCCCCAGTGTGCTTACGAAGGTGGTTCATGAAGCCTGTTTTTGTATAATCTTTCTGACATAGATGACAAAAGCTTGACTTAGAATCCAGCATGCCAGGGAAGTGACTATTTATATGTTTTCTAAGCTCCCAATAACTTGGAAATTTTTCAGTACAAACATGGCATGGGTATTTCTTTTCTTCTAATAATTTCACACTGCACTGATGTGATGTTAGATCCTGATCACTTGAGAAAATTTGATTACAGTGGCTGCAAGAATGACTAGCCTCTGATTCAGTAGATAGTGTAACCTCCAAGTAGTTTTCAATTGACATAACATTCCCACTAGAGCTGTCGGCATCGTCGTTGTGATTTTGAGAAACGATATCCTTGTCTTTAGCATCCATAATTTCAGAATATTTTTCATCATAAGCTAAAGAGTCTTTACCTGTATTGTTATTGTCAGGCTCTACGAGATGTAGAACAGGCGATTCACTCGTTTCACGATCTGGCGATGTCTTCTCATTGTCAGAGTGATCAGGTCGAGAGGATACATTGTTATCAGACTCCCAATCGTTTTCTACAATTTCCACATCTGAATCGGATTCTTCAGCACTAGAGGCCGAATTATTGACCAAATGTAATCCAATATCGTCAAATCTTAAGACGTTGGGAGGCAATTTTACTCCGACGATAGCCTGTATAGCTTGCCATGAAAGCTCTTGGGGGTTCTGCATATTAGATCGCACTATTCTAACCTACAAACAAGTTTTCAGTGATCACACGATCTTAACCTTCATATTGCAGGTATAACTAAATGTAAAACAAAATAATATAAAACGTGTATTTACCTTTAAATGCGTGATTGATTTTGTTATACTCAGCTAAATAAATAATCCAGTGACACTGTTCCTACATGTAAAAATATTATGCTAGCTAATCACAGACTATATGATGCTAATAAATAAATTTTTTTTCGTTGCGCAGCGCAGGTTAAAAATATAGCCGACGCTACAGATGAGTAATTAACCCTCAAAAAATCTGTGTCAAAAATTGAGCCAAAAGCAAAAAGATTATAGGCAACCAATACAGAGAAGAAAAAAATACAACCCAGCTTCTTGCTTTTAATATAGGGAAAATCACACACTTGTTTTACTTATTTTCATAAACAAGTGACTTTTGTGTTAGAGAGGGCTATACATATCCATCGTTTTCTTTGTTTGCAAAAGCTTAGGTGTCAATGCGGTATATAGTCAGCCACCCGCTTATTTTTCAGAAATTAAGTATGGAAGCTAACTAAGGAGATATGACAGCTGCGAAAAAATTTGCTTAAATTTTTATAAGTGGCTTCTGTCAGAGTTGACAATTTTGCCAATGTCGAGTAGCGAAAACACAGTTTAAAAAAGTTTCTAGCGGTGGTATTAAAATACTTGGCCGGTTGGGCTACCTGTGGACAAAGTAAAGCAAACATTGAATTGTTAGCAGCAATTTGAAGATATTCCAATGTCATTTCCATACAATATTTTCTCTGTGGAACGACTGCGGAAAAAAGAGCGGCGCGGCGGCCGTACCGCCTAACTCTAATACGGCGTTTACATTCAGTCGAAGTGGGCAGGATGATTATGTAAACACGATACTTCTCATGCCGCTGCCGCTGCAGCTCGCGCTCGCGCTGCTCGTCGCTTCCCAAAAGAGCGGTTTTTGTGCGAAAGTCAAAGGACGGGCAGCGCGAGCGGCAGCGTGTGTTTACATTCAGCCCCCCTAGACAAGATGCATTTCGAAAATCGCTAACGCAATCGGTAGAAGGAAAATGTATGGGATTTGACATAAGCCCTTGCTTAGCTTTCGAGCGCAATTGCCAAATCTCATACATTGTTCATTTAGCGATTGCGTTAGCGATTATTGAAAGACATCTTTGTCTAGGGGGGCTGCTCCGTTACTCACTTCTCGCCGGGCGCTTTAAGCGAACGGACATGCACGGCGCTTTATTTACTTTTAATTATCGCAGTAACTGAATCTACTAAAATGGTATTTGAGTGAAGTAATGAAAACATTGCTGATAATTGAAAGCGAAGTCTGCGACTGCATCGGGAAATATTACCGGCAGCGCGAGGAGCAACGGCATGGGCTGAATGTAAACGAGGCAAAAGCGATCACTCGCTATCGTTATCGTGACATTAGAACTATAGTTTTAATGTCACGTGACATTTGAAATATTGTTCTAATGTCACGAAAGCGATAGCTATCTTACCTCAAATAATTGGAACAAAACAATGCTAGCATTGTTAATATGTCGACAAACTAAGGAAATAGTAGCTAGCCAGCCCCCTTAGACAAAAGCCACACGCTTTTTTTTCCTCAGTTGCTCCACAGAAATACGTATGAAAGAAAATGACATTAGCCTGTGACAACCTCACTTTATTTTTTCGCGCATTGTATTGTGCGCATTTATCGCAACAACGGTCTTATACTACCATAAGCTACTTCTTGAGACAAATATGCAGAGCATTAGACTTCTTATCCTTACTCTTTCGGAGTGGCTATTCGGAACTAGCCTGATATGAATGCTTCTATTTAACGTGGAATTAATTGTTGCATTGTTGATAAAAATGACCGAAGGAGATGTTATATTTTTAAAACATAATATTTTTAATCACGGAAACTACCTAGTATGCATGAAACGAAAAAGTTCGACCTGTCAGGGGAACCCTCTTATCTTGAATACACTATAGTGCAGTATTTTTTGGATATTTTAAAAAATCATAGTCTCCGATCGAAGGCACCATTCTCTTGAAATCGTCTGTATACGTGGGATACAGCAGACTGGCTCAAGTGAAGCTGGGCAGCGACTGCTCGCTGACTTAGCCCTTGTTGCAACAGGGCCACAGCTTGAGCGGCTTCTTCAGGTGTGTTATCCATATTTTAGTAAGAACAATGAATGTAATTTACAGAGATGTGTACCGGTCAACTTGTGAAATAAGTGAGTAATTTTTTTATTCATATTTAAATCTTTCTACTACTGTGTCCTGAAGCGGCCCTTAAATTTTCCGGGGTGATAAAAAAGTAACCCTGACATCACTTATAAATCCAAATATGACGACACGGTTAGCGCAGAGGT
This sequence comes from Schoenobius gigantellus, assembly GCA_963935595.1. Lineage (NCBI taxonomy): Eukaryota > Metazoa > Arthropoda > Insecta > Lepidoptera > Crambidae > Schoenobius > Schoenobius gigantellus. The sequence continues at coordinate 19,546,769 of OZ012553.1, read as the reverse complement.
TGAGTGATCGCTTACTGCGCAACGGGTCGCGGGTTCGATACCCGTACGGGACAAATATTTTGTATGGCCTACAGAAATTTGTTCCAGTTTGGGCGTATGTGTATGTGATATTCCATGTTTGTAACTGCACCCACGACACAGGAGAAAATCCTAGGTTGGGGCGACGTTATTTTAAAAAAAATCAAAAAATTTAAAAATAACATTTTGAAGGTGTCGTTAAAAAATGTATGAAGGAGGGGCTCAAAATAATTTCTTTTTTGAACAGCAAAGAAACCTATAATATGTTGCAGATAATAATTTAATAAATAATGTTATTTTTTCATGCATTTAAATATTAAAACTCGCACGCGTTTGATCGAATAACTGAAAATATATTTCGCTTAGTTAGCAACATTACGTTTAGCCATTGATCTATATAATCTATTAGCTTTCCGCTCGCGACTTCGCCCTCGTGATTTTTGTTTTTATATTTTATATTTTCTCGTAGAAAAAACAATTTTGTAGCCTATGTTACTCAGGGATAACGTAGCATTCTAATGGTGAAAGAATTTTTCAAATCAATCTAGTAGTTGCGGAGCCTATTCAATCCTCCTATTATTTCCTCTTTATAATATTAGTACAGATTTACACGAAATCCATCACTGAATTCTAATCTCTAATGAGTTTGTGAACTTGCTCAATAAGTCCATTTGTGCTCAAACCATAAAGCGTTTTGTTATTGCATAGTGAATTCCATTCCTTTTTGTTGTAGGGAATTAAAGCTGAAATGCTGATGAAAAACCACAATAATAGCTAATTACGCATAACTAAAATAATTAATGACTGCGAGAACTGGTGCACATATTCTAAAAAAAGATGAAAGTGGGAAATGTGCCTTTTGTTTCTGCTGAAACAATTTTTGCATTTTCTCAAAAACGGAGGGCTTAAAAGATATAATAGAACTAGAAACAGAGTGTTATTAACCTTTGTCTGTTTGGGTGTCTCCTTTAGGTACCAGCGCGCTCGGAATATAGTTTCTACAGATAAAAAGAAACTATGCAGTTACTCTTTTCAAAAAGTATGTGTACAGTACAATGTTCCTTAAAATTAAAATTATCAATAAGTAAAGAATCCATTTTCTAAAAAAATATTGGCAATAATTTTTTTAAAATCGTAGATCTACGTAAAATGTTTTCAGTTAAGATTAAAAAATACAACGTATATCATTACACAACGTAATTGTACGTGGACATACGTAAGTAGAAGTAGAGATGGCAGCACTGGTCGAATGGCAATTTTGTCACCCACGAACGAACATAAATGTTACCCAGTTGTCATGTCGTAACGTGCGCGCACCTCCATACATTTCCATTGACTTGATAAAAGCGACTAAAAACAGTCACCGTGTCCACCGTGACGTGACAAAAGTGCGCGCAGTGCCTAAGTGGTCTGTGACCTTTGCTCATTCGTTGATTGAACTCTCAGACTAAGGAAAAAAGAATAGACATGAAATACCTACGAAAAAACGTGCATACCTAAATGTGAGTCTGGCACAAAGATGGCGGCTTGCTTGCTCATGCGGCAGCCTAACACACTGCACTTACCCATAATAAATGCAGTATTTAGGTGTTCGAGCCTTCGCTCGACACACTGTGTGAGATTAACGCTTTGAATTTTACCTGTTTGCAGTGTGCATCTACCCTATATACAATTATTCACCTAACATTTTCAATGAGGGTATGTAAGTAAGTGCGGGTGCCATCGCCGACTAGCTTTTCTCTTCAGTACGTTTTTGAATTTTGTCGTGAGCAGTGTGCAAAATTGTTAAAACTATATTGTTTAAATTAAGTAACACAATTAATTTCAATAAAAAGTAGGTTTTTTTGTGCGCTATTTGCTGATATAAGAAATATATATATTTGAAAATTATTTAAGAATAGCTGTTGAAGATTTTGAGGTAAGATCCTTCCTTTATTTAGTGTACAAGTTAAAAAAGTGCTTTGTTCTTGCGAATGCCCGCTCTCCGGACGGCAGACTCGCTACTCCACACATGAATGGAGGAACAACTTCATCATCCTAGCATGCGTGTCATGTTTTAGGAACTAGCACTTGTATTACAATGTGCTTTCCTCTTGCGGATGCCCGCTCTTTGGACGGCAGACTCGCTACTCTACATATGAATGGAGGAATAAATTCATCATCCTAGCATGCGTATCATGTTTTAGGAACTAGCACTTGTATCACAAAGTGCTTTCCTCTTGCGAATGCCCGCTCTCCGGACGGCAGACTCGCTACTCCACACATGAATGGAGGAACAACTTCATCATCCTAGCATGCGTATCATGCTTTAGGAACTAGCACTTGTATCACAAAGTGCTTTACTCTTGCGAATGCCCGCTCTCCGGACGGCAGATGCGCTACTCCACACATGAATGGAGAATCAACTTCGCCATGCCAGCATACGTATCATGTTTTAGAAACTAGCACTCGTATCACAAATTGCTTTGTTCTTACGAATGGTCACTCTCTGGACGGCAAACTTGCGACTCTACACTTGAATGGTCGAACAACTTCACCATTCTAGCATGCGTTTCATGTAATAGTGTCGGCTGCGCAGCTCGCACTGTCGGCTGCGCAGCCCTCACTGTCGGCTGCGCAGCCCTCACTGTCAGCTGCGCGGCCCTCACTGTCAACTGCGCAGCCCACACTGTCAACTGCGCAGCCCTCACTGTCGACTGCCCAGCCCTCACTGTCGGCTGTAAAGCCGTCATAAGCCGTCACTTTTGAACTGCGCGTCGGCTAATGATCCGACCCCTACAGTGCCGGCTCAAAGCAAGTTTTAAGATGAAGCGAGTTCCAATTATGGCGCTCCCCTTGCGCCCAAAGTTTGAAAAAGCGAGGATAATTTTTGAACTGACGCGCCCCCTGGAACTTGTCGCTGGAGCGGCCGCTCCGTTCGCTTTATGGTAGGGCCGGTCCTGCCCCTGCACATAATATACTAGCTACGCAGCCTACTTCATTAGCTGGCTAGCAATTAAAAATTACGGAGCACACGATCCTTTGCGACCTAGCCAACTGGGAGCCACCTCCCTAGGTAGCTCTGCCACATGAAAAGTTTATCTAAAAATAGACGATATTAATGCGGATAATTGGAGATCATGGGTGGTTGACTGCGTCTATCATAAAGACCTCTTTGGTGATATGATTTCATCCGACGAAGAATGTCGGCTCCGATTTGCAATCTGTAAAGTTCAATTAGCTTATGCTTTAGCGAAGATGACGCGCATACATATAATCATTGAGCAAACAAAAATATAAGGCAATTAAATAAAAGCTGTTAAATTGTATTCTGTTGTGCTCTGGTTTAAACACCATTCGCCTTAATGAAAAACATCACCTCACAGATAGTGGCTATACAGATTTTACACCTTGATAAAATCTGAGCTAATTTCCCAAAGTGAAGAATCACGTATCCTCGAGGTCAAAATTGAGAAGGCAAACTCCATTTCGCTATCAACCTTCGATCATAGCAGATATAACGCCTTCTATTAGAATGAATGATACAGGGTGTGAACCAGATGCAGATATAATGAACCTGGTACCTCCTAATATAACCGAGAGGAACACTTCTTTTTTATTTGGAGACACAAAGGAATCACTTGCTAAGCATGAAATCCAAGTTCAACGTTTGGGGGCTGAAAAATGACAAAATATTTTGTTATTTTGAAGTACAAAAATATCTAGAAACCAACCATGTATTCACCTCCATAAAAGTCAATAGTAGCCTCGCAACGGCTACACCTGCATGGCAACCCGTTCAACTCTTGACAAAAAGTAGTCTAATGCTTAGGTGTTATAATTACTCATGATGGCCTACTTCCGCACGGGAGACACTTTATAGATGTTTATAAAGATACATCCTTAAACGTGAAACCCATATTAGTAAGCGCTTTCTGGCAGCTGGTTCCATGTTTCGTAAAACTTCAGATATAGTTTTTCAATACCTGTTGCGAGAAGAGAGCAAAAATTTAAAAAACATAGATGTAACATTTTTAAACCGCATAACAACAATTTTTGTAATTCTACAACTTACCTTTTCTCTGAACTTTTACAGACAGATTTATTGAAAGAACAAGGAGGATTTAGCCATCACTACTGCCTACTACCAATATGCATTAAAGGGTAGACCAAGGTGGAAGAAGTTAAAAGATTGGGATCAGAACGAGTTTCACGAAGGCCAGCAAACATTTGCTCGATATCAGGGCCAGGAAAATTAAAAACAGGGAAGTTTGACATGAGCAAATTCAGATTTCAAGGCGAGCTAAATTAAAAATTATATTGAAGTGTGAAAAGCTCAATTATCCATATTATCTGGATATAAGTTACTTTTCACATGTCATCATCATCACAACTAATATACGTCCCCACCGAGGGGCTCGAGCCTACCCTATGTTAGGGTGATTAGTAGGCCTTAGTCAACAACGCTGGCCCAGTGTGAATTGGCGAGCACATATACTCGTACCCTCATAAAATTAAAAAGATTTATAATAGTTTGGATACATGCAATTAATTGTCTTGCTGTATCACGAAGGATATGACATCAGAAATAAATAAAATGTTAAAATGTGAAGCAATTGAAGGTTGTCAAAACTTTTCAGATTTTTTTTCGTAAGTAGTCACGGACTGTAAGTAGTCCCGTGAAGATAGACCCATTTTATTACAACGATACAATCTATCAAATGACTTGACTACTTTGTGTCCTCTCAACTACATCCCATGCAGCGCAGTCATAGTCAAGCGAGAAGCGGAATCTCTTCGAATCGTCATGGCGTCAATCGAATCCTAAAGACTTATTTCCTACTTCGGAACGGTGGAATGGGGCGCCCAGAGTAACAACTGCCAATAGCTGATAATCCCAAGTCAAATGATATTGCCCTATATATTTTTTTGGTTCATAATCATACACATATTATTACAAAAACATAGCAGTTCATAATTCATAAATCAGTAGTGGCCACTTTTGCTGACCCCGAAAGAAGTGAACGTCTTAGTTGTAATTTTTTTACACAAATTAAATAATTACTCATTTGATATCAATAGAAACAATATATACTAAGTGTCACGCTATGTGGCTGCATTTATCCTCCTGTGTTCAGGTAGACGCATTCACGAGTTGATTCTTTTTGTCATACATCTCAAGACATTCGTATCGAGTGATGATTATTATTATACTATGGCCGAAATTTGGTTCCAAGTCTGATTCATCAAAATTTAGGCAATCTGGTTGGATGCTTAATATTATTAGGGACGAAAGGCTAAATTTAGTATTTTGGGTGAATAAACATATATATACCAGTAAGCAAATCAAGACGTAGAAGCATAACAAATTTATTCGTATCTACCAGGGCGAAAGTTAAACCACCCTCGCGAAGCGTCATTGCATGTTAATTTCAATCTTTATTAAAAAAAGCGGGAATCATCGCTTCACCCGGCAGCTGTAGAGCTGCCTTACCTTTCTCTGAAAACTGAATAGACAGCAACCTAGATGTCTTAATTAGTATAAGGGAAAATTGTTGATCTACAATATTTTTTTTCTCTTTGACATTATTTTGAAAGGACGTCGGCTCAATCTGCCTAATTGATGTACCGCGAGGTACATACACTAATCTTTTTTGTTTAAAAGAAAATACGTCATTTTATCTGTAACAATTAATCTTTGATACTCAAAAACCTGTTAAACAATTCCAATTTGACAGGTATCAGTAAATGAAATGATGAGATTTTTATTGCTATTGTTAAGTGCTATATTAATACTGCAGATACTATTATTATGTTGAATGAGTACACACACGTCCAGGGATGCGCGCGAGTTTACGTAAACTAATTTGAATGAAAATGTTGATATGCACTTTATACGATGGAAACGGACGATACTATAATAGACCGTGGTACTACCCTACCTGAGAGTTGTAAGAACTCTCAGATAAGGTATCAAAATCTTACTTTATTTTCTGGTTGAAATGGAACTCGAATCGGAAGCATCTTATGAGTGAATCTCTCGTATCAAGAATCTGTCCTTAACCGAATAGTCCGTCGAAGACTAAAACATTGAAGAGTGTATCACACACAATACAATAATAATGATGCTTCAATATTCATAAAAGATGCTCTTCGTCTTTTCTAGTTGGGCGGTCTTTGATTGGGAATATGGAAAACATTTATTATAGCCCCTGCAATCCCAAAGTCCATCGTTAGATAGGTAGCGGCATTGTTTGTTACTAAAGTCGTTTCTTACTAACTTGAAGTCCCTTTTGAATCGTCCATTCAAAGAGTTTGTGGCACTAACATTTGGGCACCATAGATCGTATTTTGACATTTTGTAGCGTTTTGTTACTTGCGTAGAGACAGATGAATTGCAAGTTACAATTTCTTTTTATTTTTTTACTTTGATGGTTGTAATCCCATTAAGTTATGTTTTTGATTAAGTACACGATACATCAGTACGTAAGCAAAAATAAACTAAAAATAAAATTTTTTACTACAAGTTTTGCAGAAGTCGAAGCTAAACGCAATTGAATACTCAATCAACTCAAATTCGTATCGAATATTGTCTCAATAAAAAAGGAATTTTCGGAATTCTCGAATTTTTCTCTACATTTTGGTACACATGTACGCTTCAAAGTGTACATACTCGTACATGGGCAAAAATGAGTGGACTATTGGCAATCCTCAAGCTCCATTTAACTAAACTCAGTCATTTGTTCCGATTTAATTGTTATACCTAAAACTTTGATTGTACATATAAGCAAATAAGCATATCTTGAATTAAATAGTAGTCATATTGATAGATAGATAGATAGATAGATTAATACTTTATTGCACACAAAGAAAACAGAAACACTCACAGAACTCTTAAAATTAATGTGGGCAAAGGCGGTCTTATCGCTGGTAGCGATCTCTTCCAGACAACCTTTGTCTACGGATAATTATTTATATAAGGCAGTGTGTCGTCATAAAAAAAACCAGAATAATTGAACAATTAACAAGCAAATACATACATATTTATATAATAAATACATGAACAAAATTTCAAATATTATACCTTAAAAAAAAAAATATATATAAAATGTTAGAATACAATACAAGTAAGTAAATAAAACAAGCTATAAATGTGATTGTGCCATGAGATGATTATGGACCCTGTTTTTAAAAATGGCAAGCGTCTTTGACTGTCTGATATCTCGAGGCAAACCATCCCATGATTTCACTGTGAAGGATTTTTTAAAATAGCCCGAATCTGTGTAACTACTTTCTAGGATATTATCCGACTTGGACCGCAAAACTCGTTCATGATCAGTCCCAAGAAATTGGAAACGCTCTTTCATATAAGGAGGGGTACGTGGATCATACAGGATGTTATATAGGAAGGAAAGGATATGTTCTTGCCGCCGCAACCGAATAGGAAGCCATTTTAATTGTTCTCTGAATTCAGACACATGATCAAACTTACGCAAGCCATAAGCGAATCGAATGCAGACGTTTTGCAGCCGTTGGAGCTTTGTAAGTAAGTCTTCGTTAAGATCAGTAAGGCAAACGTCTGCATAGTCCAAGATTGGGAATAGGAGAGCCTGCGCAAGTTCGATCTTAGTCTTTACTGGGAGCAAGTTTTTCCACCCTCTTAGAGATCCTAGCGCTGCAAACAGCTTTCTACTGACCTCTGCAATATGAGGAGCCCATGAAAGAGTGCAGTCGAATAGGACCCCCAAGTTCCTGACTACCCTTTCGTATGGCAAAGGAATGCCATTGCATACGATTGCTGGTATTTGCAAGTTATTGAGTGCAGCTATTTGCCTAGAACCACCAATAACAATTGCTTGCGACTTTTTGGGGTTAACTAAGAGGCCATAGTTTTGACTCCACTCGTGAACAATTATCAGATTCCTATTAAGTTGCGCAATCAGATCAACAATGTCTCTAACAGGGGCTTGAGAATATATTTGGAGATCATCCGCATAAAGGTGATATTGGCAAGAAAGGAAAGGAGTAAGGAAGTTAATAAAGATTGAGAAAAGGAGAGGAGATAGGACGCCACCCTGTGGCACACCAGCAGGAACTCCGCAAAAACGTGACAGTTTGCCATCCATACGGATACTTTGGTACCGACCCACCAGATAGCTTCGAAACCACTGCACCACTGTATCAGTAACCAAAAGACGTTTTAACATAGCCAATAATATGTCAAAATCAACAGTAGTAAACGCGTTGCTAAAATCTAGTAATACTAAGGCTGTAACTTGCTGATTTGACATACCAAACCGGATATCGTCAGACACCTTTGTCAGGGCGGTCACTGTGCTATGTCCAGGGCGGAAACCAGATTGGTAAGGACTGAGAAGCTGATGTCGGTTCAAAAAAACACTGATTTGGCGGTGGATCAGCCGCTCAAGGACTTTAGAAACAAAGGGAAGGATTGAAATAGGTCTAAAATGAGTAGGCTGGGACGGATTTGTAATCTTAGGGATGGGTATGATTGCCGCTTGCCTTCAACACTGCGGGTAGCTTCCAGTTTCAGTTGAAAAGTTGAAGATATGACAGAGGATTGGGATAAGAATTTTGGAACCCAAAAGAATCATTCTGCGACTTATTCCGTCAGTGCCCTCGGCGTTAGATTTTATACTCTTTATCCCCTCTTCGACGTCTTTATAAGTAATAGTGTTAAAGGCAAATGCAGGATATTGGGGATTGATATTTACAATCATCAGATTTCCTTAAAATAATTACTAAAATAATTTACTTTGTAAAGTCACTTTGTTTTTCATTGAAAAACAATTTCACAGTACGTCTAGCCATCGCCGGCAGATTGTAAACACATCTCACAGTGGGTCGAGCTACGGCTGAAACCTAAATAGAACCGTTTTCCCCCCGAAGGGTAGAAAACGAATATTTAGGTTTCAGCCGTAGCTCGACCCACTAAATTTGCTGTTCTAGCCGGCGTGTGAGAAAAGTACTGAAGAGAAAAGCTAGTCGGCGATGGCACCCGCACTTACTTACATACCCTCATTGAAAATGTTAGGTGAATAATTGTATATAGGGTAGATGCACACTGCAAACAGGTAAAATTCAAAGCGTTAATCTCACACAGTGGGTCGAGCTACGGCTGAAACCTAAATATTCGTTTTCTACCCTTCGGGGGGAAAACGGTTCTATTATGCAAGTTCAACACTTTAAACAAGCACAATTTTCGCCTAATAACAAAATTTTCTTTATAACACTGAAACAAACAAGTCGCGATGACAACTGATGTACTTGTTGTTGACTGTGAGTACTGTGACAAAACATGGCGACCGGCCGCAGTGAGATATTCTGTGACGTCGCAGGACGTCGCCAAGATAACGTTGCCATTTTTGGTAATGATAAAACTACTGTTGTCCTTTTTTACTTATTATTATCCTCATAAGTTAAAAAGAGATGCCAATATGTCAGAAACTATGCCGTCGAAATACATCACATTTCTATAACTACGTTCGTTATGCCGAGTCCTCTTTCTTTTCCATAGTCTAAGATTGAACTTGTCTCAGACTAAGGAAAAAAGAATAGACATGAAATACCTACGAAAAAAACGTGCATACCTAAATGTGAATCTGGCACAAAGATGGCGGCTTGCTTGCTCATGCGGCAGCCTAACACACTGCACTTACCCATAATAAATGCAGTATTATGCAAGTTCAACACTTTAAACAAGCACAATTTTCGCCTAATAACAAAATTTTCTTCAAAACACTGAAACAAACAAGTCGCGATGACAACTGATGTACTTGTTGTTCATTGTGAGTACTGTGACAAAACATGGCGACCGGCCGCAGTGAGGTATTCTGTGACGTCGCCAAGATAATGTTGCCATTTTTGGTAATGATAAAACTACTGTTGTCCTTTTTTACTTATGATTATCCTCATAAGTTAAAAAGAGATGCCAATATGTCAGAAACTATGCCGTCGAAATACATCACATTCCTATAACTACGTTCGTTATGCCGAGTCCTCTTTTTTTCTATAGTCTGAGGAACTTGTTCACTTACCCTGCGTTCCGTAAAACGATAAAAGTGATAATATCGCGAATCCGACCAGTCACAACATAACCTACTGATTCAATAGCCCTTATATTTTGTGACGATTTAATTTGGTCGGATTCGCGATATTATCGCTTTTATCGCAATTCGGAACACACCATTATATAACTATCTATGAAGTCTGTGTTCACTTTTGTGGTTGATTGTCATATACGTAGTATCTCTAATAAGTCTGTGATTGTCATTTGATTGTAGATGTAGTCTATGTTGTTTTGTTTATTTTTGTAAGTTCGCGTTGTATCTTTATCTTTCACTTGACGCTGGCATAATTAACAAATTGCCGTAAGGGGATCAAAAAAGTTTTAGCCTACGTATTTCTCTCTCACAGACAGTATTAGTATGTAACAGTAATATCAGCCCTTGCTACATTTACTGACCTGTGTTTCAGACTTTCAGTCCATTCCAGATAAAAATTATAGCTGTAAAGTTAAGACAAAATGGAGTCTTTACAAGCCTTACAACATATTATTAAATCAAAGGATAACACGAAAAATTTTGTGAATGTCTCTGATGTTCCTTCAATTTGCAAATCTGAACCTTGCATGTTAGGTGTAGACGAAGCTGGTCGAGGCCCTGTACTAGGTTAGTATACAAAAAATGTTATTGCCCTTGTTTAATTTGTGGTCAAATATTTGTTTCTGTTTTTTTTTATTCACAATGGAGAATTTCTTTGCCTCCCTCACTAATTGGACTATGGTAAACGAGGGGGGATATGACAGCAAACTTCAACTGGGTTCCTCAAATAATAAAATGGAAATGCATTGCCTATTTCTCTAACTAAATAACTAGTCATGTTCATTACCACTTACCACATTTATACCCAACTATCTAAATACTCTTTCTCAGTGCTTGTCACTGCACATCACTTCACTTCACTTCTTTGTTAAATGGCAACTGATCATAAGCACAATGACTACAGCTACAGCCAAAGTCAAGTTATGGATAAAACACAGTTATTTGACTTTACTTTTGTAAGGTAGCCAAAAGTATAATAATGAGATTGTTTTGGGCTACCTGAAAAAGGACAAAACAAAACTTCATAATAACATAGACTTTAAAAGCACACAAATCATAATTTAGTATGGTTGCAGCTTAATATTATAAGTGCAGGTATATTTACACAGTAATTTTAAAGTAGGGATCATCTGCACATCAGATCTCATTAACACTTTTTCTGTAATTTATTCAATGTCCATCACAAGCTCTATTGTCATTCCTTTCTTTTTCCTTAATTTCTAGATTTTATTTTTTTCCATTATATTATGTCTTATTTTGCCACACCTAACAGTCACAGACACAAATCCACGGAGAGCAGGACTGCCCCAAGTAAGCAAATTTTTAATGTCAGACTCATGTCACTTAGTATTGTTTACAACCAGCAGGCGTAGCACAGGCTGCCAAGACTGAACTCGAGTCCCGCATTATCTCGCAATTTCAGTGACATAATCTCTATGTCTTAAAGAGTAGCACCTTGGCACGTATTTAGTGGGACTAATGTGATAAATATTTCTTGACATTCATCAAGGTCACATGTGACTGGGTTTTATCACAAATTTGTTGCTCTCCGCCTGCTGCTACATCTTCCAAAGTATTAAAGCCCTTGCTACAACCACAACAGTCGGTGCACAGGCACGCCAAGAAAGTGATACAACTCAGTCACACTTGTTGCTTGACGAGCGTCAAGAAATTTTTACCAAGTCAGCCACACTAAATACGCACCACTGTGCTACTCTTTAAGACAGAGATTATGTCCCTGAAATTGTGAGATAATGCGTGACTCGATTCCAGTCTTGGTCGTCCGTGCTACACCTCTACAACAAAGGCTTTCACTTACATTTCAATTAAAATAAATATTTCTTCTCTATCAGACTTTTGTTTTGCTGACGTTTACATTCATCCTCTTTCTTAAACATCAAGCACACGGTATATCATTTTTATCTGTTTTTGTAATGCTGAAGTTAACTATTTGAAGAGACTTATATTCATAATCCTCATTCTCTATTTTTTATATTATTTAAACAAATTGAACAGCTAGGTGAAGCTGCACATCCCTAAATCCAGTCCAACCTATGGTAAGAAAAAGAATATATGTATATACATATACACGGTGTTTCATAATAACCAATAAATAATCAATTCTTTATCGAAAACTAATTATTAGTGAAGATATTGTATATATTATGTATATTGTATTGTATTGTATAGTAAGCTATTGTCTGTTTATATTTATATATAAATATGGTGGTACTATTTAAACATTTTGATAATTCGGATTTTGTATACCTTTATTGATATGATGAGTTTACAAGACTATAATAACATCATATTAACATTAATGTAGTATGTATTTATAATTTTCTTTTGAATTAAATAGTTAAGTTATACATGCCTATTAAACATTATTACAGGTCCTATGGTTTATGGTGTTGCTTTTTGCCCTATTGACAAAAAAAGTATTTTGGAAGATTTGGGCTGTGCAGATTCAAAAGCATTAACTGAAGAAAAAAGAGATGAAATATTTAGTAAAATGTTAACTAAAGTTGATGCCTTAAATAATGTTGGATGGGCAGCAGAAGTGATTTCTCCAAATTACATTTCTAATTCTATGTACAAGAGAGCAAAGCATTCATTAAATGAGGTAATATTTGCTAGTGAAAGATATTCTATCTATTATTTATAATGTTACACATTGGCATTTGCACTGTAAATGTCACAGGAAAATAACAAGAATTGGAAGTTTTGAGGTAGTTTATAAACTACTAGCTGTCCTCTCGCGACTTCGTCCGCTTTATTTTTGTTTTCCCGTGGGAATTTTATATTTTCCTGTAGGAAAATTACCCTATGTCCTTCCCCTAATCTCGAGGTATCCCTATACCAACTTTCATCAAAATCGGTTCAGTAGTTTCGAAGCCTATTCAATACAAACAAACAAACAATCAAATCTTTCCTCTTTATAATATAATAGATCAGAAAATCATAAACGACAGTTGAAATGTATTTTTCAACATAGTAAATTTTAGCTAATTATTCAATATACACTGCCTGGTAAGTTCATAAACTAACGATTTCACCACCTGTAACATAATGCACTGTTCTCTGATTGGTGGATAGCATTGGTGGCAAGATGTGGCAAGTGTTTATTCATAGAGCTAACAACTACCTCGACAATACAACACGGGTCGCGGGTTCGATTCCCATACGGGACAAATATTTCATATGTCCTACAGAAATTTGTTCTGGTCTGGGCGTATGTGCATGTGATATTCTATGTTTGTAACTGCACCCACGACACAGGAGAAAATCCTAGTGTGGGGCGATGATTTTTAATTAAAGCATGCACCAGTCAACAAAATTAGGGTTATTTGTCAGTCACTGTTTGTTCTGTTATCTCTTAAACCACATGCTCCGTTTCACTAATCATTAACGAATTGTAACGTTATAATAAAAATAATTTTTACCACTAAAACTAAATAATTACAGCATAGGCGGGATGGGTTTTCAACTAAATTATTTATAATTTTCTGGTAGTTTATAAACTACCTCAAAAATTTATCAACTTACGATTCTTGTTATTTTCCAGTGATATAAACATCAATAGCATTTGTGAGTTTGTTTGATTTAGGTAGGTTAGACTAAGCTCCAAATTAAAATCCAATTTGCATTTAATAGTATAAATTATCTATACACGGTAATTTTAGGGACGCTTTAGGACACATCCATTATATAAAAATGAAAAAAATCTCTAAAAATGCTGCTCTCAACTAGTGCAGCATTTTTTGGATTTTTTGAAAATTAATATAAAATTAAGTAAGCGAGTTATTTTTTTTATTCATATTTAAATCATTCATAAAAAAATAACCGTGCAGCTGTAGGTATGTACATTATATTAATTTTGTGTCACAATGTTTTTCCCTAATAAACTCTGAAACTACGTAGGCAATCAATTTTGATTCAATGACATGGCCAAAATATTGCATTCCATTTACATAAACAGAAATAAACTCATAGAATCACAAAAAAGATAAACAAATTATCGCGTGATATTAACCTCTGAACTTGCCAGGCTTTACTTAAAAATAATTACTAAAGTCACTTCCGTTATTATTTCTTCCGACACCATGTTACTTTTTCTCAACGTCAACACACGACGTTCCTTTCCATGCAGGCTTTATATGTAGGCATATCGTTTTAGTGGAAAATACTTATAAGAGATTCATTTTAAATAAAATAAACCTATTTCAAATCAATATTTGTTGCTTTCAGAAAAGATATACTTTCCATTTTTTGCTACTCTTAAATACTGTTACAAAATAGTGATTTAAATTAGAGATGACATGGATATCCGTAACTATCCGGTATCCATAACAAGGCCTAACGGCGGCCGGATACCAAATATTAAACGTACTAACAAACATATATTCCCGGCCGCCCGCGACTTCATTCGCTCTTTTCTTAGGGAAACCTCTATAGGTAAAAAGGTATAAGGCTAAATAAAGAGACTGGCGTTGCTACAGAAGAAATGCATTACACAAAACGCAAGCGACCGACAGCTGTTTATTGTGAAGTCTTCTCTTTCACATGCAGTGCTTCTTGCTTCTGAAAACAAATTAGTGTAGCCGCAGCCTTCACATACCTAAACTGTTTTTTGTTCTAACGAAAAATGTTAATAATTATATTGATCAATCAATTAAAACAACGAATTTTTATTATTATAAACAAAAATACAAATGCACTTAATCTTCTTTCTTCATAATATTTTAGTAGATGAGTATCGGAATACAGAAATTATTTACATTTCGTTAGGTAATTATTTCTGTATTGAAATTTATTGTGAAGGTACTTACTTGGTATCTATGCACTATTTGTTATGAACATTTACCTGTCTAAGGAAAATGCAATTTTTTAAGATGAGTATTATACTGAAATAAAATGATTTGCATTTGAGATGTGAATCTTTCCTGAAAAAAAAAACACTAAACATATAATAATACTTTTACATACAAACTCAATAGGAACAGGGATACAAAAATAAAAAGTAATAAATAATAATAATATTTTTTTGATTGTGCTGGGCAGCTTTTGCAAACTTGGCTATGCTTTTAGTATGAGCATTAGCATAAAACAGAAAGCGCGGATCTTCAACCAGTGTGTCCTACCAGTGCTTACTTATGGAGCCGAGACATGGGTATGGGTAACAACTAAGGCCATCGTCCACAAACTAGAGGTGGCACAAAGAGCAATGGTAAGAAAACTGGTAGGAGTAACACTCCGGGACAGGAAAACGAATAGTTGGCTCCGAAAACGGCGTCAGGACTTGGACATTACACACCGCGTAGCAAAGCTCAAGTGGCAATGGGCTGGACATATAGCCAGAAAGCGGGACTCGTGGTGCAGAACTGTCTCAGAGTGGAGGCCATGAACCGTAAAAGACCCAACGGGAGAGCACAGATGCGGTAGAAGGAAGACATCGTCAAGATGGTGGGCACGAACTGGATTAGAGTAGCCCAAAATAGAACGGAATGGAGAAAGTTGAAGGAGGCCAATACCGCCATGGTAGAAGAAAAGGCTTAAATGATGAATAATATTTTTTATAATTATATAATTTATTTTTGTTGGTGATGTTCACCTCAATTTCTTTAATAATAAGCCCAACGTTACATTATCTGCAACTAGCTCCATCTCCATCCATCTTTGAATTGGTCAGCAGCAAAATAGAAGTGATGTGCGTCGGTGGAATCAGGGTTAACAACAGGGTTCTGTGACTGATCCCTCGATGAGTTTCCATAATGATCCTCAAACCCAAGATTCCTCGAAAAGCCCGGAATACCAAAGGAAAAGGTGGCTAGATGATATTAAAAAAGTAGACTGGACTGACATATCCACAAATTAAAAAACGCAGCATAGGATCTTACACGTCGGCGTAAGGGCATGGGCGTTTTATTAAGTAAATAACTTTTTTCAGAAACATTGTACAAAGTTATTAACCAAAGAATACTTGTAGTCAAGCAGTCGATGAAAAGTCTATGCTGTCAGAAATACAGAAATAATATTGTATGAAAGTACCCCATGTGTGGGGTAAATTTGTACGAATTTCAATCAATCTGACCATCGATTTTTGTTAACGATATACGTCGCGCGCGCGCATCGATACGCGACGTGCGTGTCTCTTGGTTGTGCGTTATATGTATATTACGAAAATGTCGAGTACCTTAAAATGTAACACTTGTAATATCGTAATTGACGAGCTGTTGGCGTATCTACAAAATAAATTGTCAATTGCTGATGAAGACAGCCTTTTACGAATATGTCTGTCGACATTCACGAGTGAACAAATTGAACATTCGAACAAACTTTTGTTAGAATCTTTGCCGTCTGATTCACGGAAAATTGTGCGAAAAGGGAAGAACAAAGAAAATCGTGTACTTAGTGATATTATTGCTTTGTTTAAAGTAACTGATCCGGATTTGTTACCCGTTTTTGTGGCACGGGACCTCGAGAAATTACCGCCCATTACGTTTGATCACCTGGACGTTTCCAAGCTCCTCAAGGATCTCGCTCTTGTGCAAGCGGATATCAACACTATCAAGGCAACATATGCTACTCTGGATCAGCTACAAGAGGTAAAGAGAGAATGCGTCAACCCCAAATATTCATCACCACCATTCTCTGCTGCGAAGATTAACATGAAAAGAGGAGCATATCGGGACAGCGGTCCTATTGGATTAGCTAATGTTAATAATACCCCAGAAGACCAACATTACAGTAACGTTTGCGAATCTCCCATTAAAAATAAAATACAGTTTGACGAAAATAATATCTTTGAAGATGAGGGTAGTTGTACAATTGTGAATGCAACTCAACAATCAGCTGATAATCAACAAATAGTAAGTGAAGTTACATATGACGTTTCCTGCAAGACAGGTAAGGGGGTCAATGTCGAGGCGAGCAAGGCCGATGCATCGCACTGTTCCATTAACGCCCGGCGCGATAATCAGCTGTCAGAGCCGGTGAGAATGTATTCGTATGCAGCCGCAATAGCAGAGGACAGTGAAGGCTGGGAAACCGTGACATATACGAAACGTAAACATTTGAATTCACGTCTTAGGGGCAATGTTGGAAGTGTATTAATTGAAACTAAAGAAAACTTTAAGGCGGCCGATAGGAAGGTGCCTATATTTATAACAAATGTACATAAAGACACAACAGAAATTGATATTGTGAAATATATTGAAAAGAAAACACAGGAAACTGTTAGTCTCGAGCAAATATCAATCAGGAAACAATGTGAATATAATGCATATAAATTTTATGTGTCACAGCAAAAATTGCCTATGTACTTAGATGACAAAATATGGCCTAAAGGGATTATTTTTCGCAAATTTGTCAACTTTAAGCCTCGGAAACGCTTGAATGAACCTCTTAAAGAGAACGGCCCTAAACAAAATAATAATGGATAAGAATCTATACAAACTTGTTAGTTTTAATTGTAAGAGTGTTAAACGGTCTATACACGGCATTAGAGAACTATGCAAATGGGCGGATGTGATAGCGTTACAGGAGACTTGGTTGCTACCAGATGAGATATCATTTTTGGATACAATCAGTAGTGAGTTTTGTTGCACGGGTGTGTCGGCGGTGGATACCTCGACTGGGATATTGCGTGGAAGACCCTACGGAGGCGTTGCCTTAATGTGGAAGCGTAGCGCGTTTGAAAATGTTTCTGTAATACAGTGTAACAATCCACGTGTATGTGCTTTAAAAGTAATCTCAGATGAGAAATCGTTTCTAGTGATGAGTGTCTATATGCCCACGGATGCAGTGACGAACTTGACGGATTTCACGGACGTTTTGAGCGCGGTAAGTGCAATTATTGATGACTGTGATGTTGACTGTGCGTACATGTTGGGTGATTACAATGCTCATCCTCAAGAATTATTTTTTAAAGAACTGACAGAATTTTGCAATGAGCAAATTTGGACGTGTATTGATATTGAGTTGCTGGGGTTGTCATCAAATACTTTTTCTTTTGTAAGCGAGGCCAATGGGTCGAGGCGGTGGCTTGATCATTGTATTGTGACAAGCGCACTCGTTAATTCTGTAAGAAATGCTTATATTGTTTATGACGTGTTTTGGTCCGATCATTTCCCGTTGGTGGTGGAATGTGATTTAGATATCTTATTAACGAAAAAGTATAATTCAAATCATTGTAACAATTCTGCTATATGGGGTGACAGAAGTAAAAAACAAATTGATGCTTACTTCAGGGAATGTAATGCAAGACTAAAATACATTGATTTCCCCCCTGAACTTAGCAATTGCTGTGAT
Organism: Schoenobius gigantellus; assembly: GCA_963935595.1. Taxonomy (NCBI): domain Eukaryota; kingdom Metazoa; phylum Arthropoda; class Insecta; order Lepidoptera; family Crambidae; genus Schoenobius; species Schoenobius gigantellus. The sequence continues at coordinate 19,528,338 of OZ012553.1, read as the reverse complement.
CGATCATGTGACGATCCCAGGCACAAAGTTATTATTACTAAATTGTATAATGATATAATAGACGCTTTAACGCAATCATCAGTATTAAGTAATAAGGACAATGTATATAAGAAAAGAAGAAAGAAAATTGTTACGGGCTGGAACAAACATCTCTCCGAGGCTCACAGGGTTGCCAAGCAGTGCTATAATGTTTGGGCTTTGCACGGGAAGCCACAAAGTGGCGACCTTTATGAAAATATGTGTGTTTCTCGTAAAATTTTCAAATCAAGGCTAAAATGGTGTCAATACCACGAGGATCAATTAAAAATGGATGCGTTGGCCTCACATCACTCGAACAATGATTTTAAGTCATTTTGGAAAAATACAAAAAAGTTAAATGGAAAGCCAGCTATCCCTGTGAGCGTCGGGGGGGTGAGTAACCCCAAAGACATAGCTAATCTTTTTATGTCTCATTTTTCTATAAAGTCACCGTTGGGACGTGAGCACGCGATGCTCGGGGCTGGGACTGGCAAAAAGTTGATAGTTATATTTAATGCTAAGGAAATTTCAAAAGTTATCGCTCATATGTCAAAAGGGAAATCTCCCGGTCATGACGGTCTCAGCATTGAGCATCTGAAGTTTGCGGGCCCACACCTACCAAGGATTTTAGCATTGCTCTACAATTTCTGTGTAGGTCATAGTTTTCTACCCGATGACATGATGCGTACTGTGGTTGTGCCTATATTAAAAAACAAGACCGGTGACCTCTCTGACAAAAATAATTACAGACCGATATCTTTAGCCACTGTGATTTCGAAAATATTCGATAGTTTACTTAATACTCGATTGCACAGTTATTTTACGCCTCATGACAATCAGTTTGGGTTTAGGTCGGGGCTGGCAACGGAAACTGCAATACTGAGTCTAAAGCATACTGTAAACTATTATACTAAAAGGAATACACCAGTATATGCTTGCTTTCTGGACCTGTCCCGAGCTTTTGATCTGGTTTCCTACAGTATATTGTGGGATAAATTGAATGAAATAGACTTACCCGTTGAACTAATCAATACTTTTAAATACTGGTATGGAAATCAGATCAACAGCGTTCGATGGTCGGGAGCCTTATCGTCTGAGTATGGTTTGGAGTGTGGAGTGAGACAAGGTGGGTTAACCTCACCAACTCTCTTTAACCTATATATAAACCAGCTGATCGGCGAGCTCAGCAGTACTAGAGTCGGTTGTTATATAGATGGTGTGTGCGTCAATAACATCAGTTATGCAGATGATATGGTGCTGCTGAGCGCATCGATCTGTGGTCTGAGGCGTCTTATTAACATATGTGAAAAATATGCAATGTGTCACGGTCTTACGTATAACGTCAGAAAAAGTGAGGTCATGGTATTTGAGGCGGGAGGGAAAAGTCCGGATAAAATACCAGCAATTTTACTCAATGTGACTCCATTGAATACATGTCGCAAATTTAAATATCTCGGACACTTTCTAACTCCCGACTTAAAGGATGACGATGATGTTGAAAGAGAAAGAAGGGCGTTGTCAGTTAGGGCGAATATGTTGGCTCGCAGGTTTGCACGCTGTTCGAGAAATGTCAAAATTACATTATTTAGAGCATATTGTACATCTTTTTACACGTGCAGCCTGTGGGTCAGGTATGCGCAGAGGGCTTACAGCGCTCTCCGTGTACAATTCAATAATGCTTTCAGGGTGCTGATGGGGCTGCCCCGCTTTTGTAGTGCGTCGGGGATGTTTGCGGAGGCTCAAATTGATTGTTTTTATGCACTTATGCGGAAACGCTGTGCTTCTCTGGTGCGCCGCGTGCGGGGCAGCCCCAACAGTATCCTGGCCATGATTGCCAGTAGACTGGATTGCAGGTATATTAGTCGCTGCTGTGATATTTCACACGGAGTATCGCAGCGATGATTAATGTACCCTAATAATGTAAAATACTAACATAAAATAAGTCTTACTAACACTGATGAGTTTTGTAACTTGAAGCAATAAATAAATAATAATAATAATAATACCCAGAATATAGGTCACTAGACAAATACGACCGTGTTTTTATTTTTTTGATATCTTAAAAAGTGACCGAGTTATAAGCGTTCAAAGTTGCCGTGCCGTCCGGATTTATAAAGCGAGTCGCGGAACGTTGATGACGTCACAAATCGACAGCGGGGAGAGGCACGCGCGGCCTGACGTACTTCGTTAGCTTTGTGCTACTGGTGCGCGCGATTTTACGTGGCTCTAAGATGTGAATCAACATTATGTCATATGATAAATACTATGTAGTACCTATGTGTACAAATTCAACTATTAAAACGCCTACAAAACTATTTTTTGAAGTGCCATTGAATGCCAAAAGGCGTAAAAAGTGGATGAACGTTATGAAACGGGCCCTAAGACCGTTGGATTTTGTTGTGATCACCATTTTGATGTCAATAAAATAATAATAATTTTATTTATATCTTCACAATGACTTACATTATAGGTACTACATCTTATTCTCTAACAACTATATTTTATTTAAATGACAAGCCTGTGTGACAAAATTCCGGCCCTCCACCCTCTAGGATTAAATCAAACTAAATAAACATATTAAATACTTGGATAATAAACATAATAAAAACATTGTCATAATAAATTTATACATATTACATTATTATTTTTATTATAATATGTAATTAGATATTCTAAGCTTCGGGGTACCTATTACCTACTAGAAAATAACCTATAACTAAGTAGTATTACGAGGTTTTTTGGTGTAATGTCTTCTTTTTGTCACTTTCTAAACCACATAGGTATGTATGATTAAAATTTGTTGACGGTAAAATGAAGGTCACAAAAGGTTTTACCGTCAACAAAAGTCAACATAGGTACCCAATTTTATAGAAAAACTAGCGGCCGCCCGCGGCTTCGCCCGCTTGGTGTTTGGTTTTTTTATCGCGCCACAGCAGCGCCTTCTGGCGACGTGATGAATAGTAGTAGCTGAGCTGCTGAGTGTTTTACGTGAATCCTGATGGAACTATAATTTTTTGCTGGATGAAATCTCTTTTTCTGTAGGTACCTCTGACAACGTGTATATGCAAACTTTCAAGATGATCGGTTAAGCATTTTAGGTGTGAAAAAGTAACAAAAATAAATCAACAAACTAATTCACTTTCGCATTTATAGTATTAGATGGGACTAGGATACGATTCATGTTACCTAAACATGTACACTACCTATAGACACTCACCCGTTAGTAGGCACCTACTAACTTTTGAATGAGTATCTTAGACCTGCGGGTATTTGATTTGCTTGTTGGTCCTATATAGGTACGTCTATAGTATTTACCATTTCCCAGCTGTTTTTTTTACCAAGCTGAACGCTTTTTAATAACTCTCCCGCCGTTGGGTGCACGACGAGATCTCCTGGGGTTCTCCACCCAAAAGGACTCATCTTAGAGTAAGGCCTACCCGGGTAGAAACCCCTTGGATGTACTCTGTCTCCGGAGGTCCAGCGGTAGGTAAATGGTACCGATGGTCCATGGCGGTGATTGCGCCGTGGACACCCTTTGCCTACCTACCTAATCCTAAATAGGTGACACCTACGTATCTATTCTGTTGATTAGTTTTTATTGTAACTTCATAAACTTGTTAACTTTCAAACCATTGGCCATTTTTTGCCGAAAGCATCGGTAAATATTTGGCCTTGACATTTTTTGTATGAAAGTTGCTAAGCGCAACCTAGGCAATACCACAGAACACAACTGGCAATCTGGTGCCTCCCCTTGGCGTAACCTGGCGGCTAGTCCGCCAGGATCGTCCCCGGTCTGATGGCTCGGAGAAGTGACCTTCCCAGTCCCGACTTATTTTACCATATGGGGCGTAAATATTCCGGCGGAGACTTTGAATTAGTGAATTAGCCATCAGCGAACCGGAGACCGGCATACGGGTACACGGGGCTCGTCACTCTTTGTGCCAGTATCGATAATCGCATTATTCCGCTTCAAAAAAAAAGGCAATACCACAGAAAATACACTTGATTGTAGGTATGTACACTAAACTGTTTGACTTCATGAGTCGTAGAACATACATTTGTAGGAGCTACAAAAAAAATTAACTATGCATGTAACTATTATTTCAGATTGAAAATGACATGGAAAATTAGGTCAAATATAAATTGGTTGGAGGAAGACTAGTACTAAAAAAAAGATGCTTGCCCTCTTAAGTTTTCTTGTCAGCAAAAGAGAGTTAAAAAAATTAACGATCTGTAGTGCAAAAATGTAGACAAAAAGAACTGATTCACAAGATACCTACTCCATGAAGATATACCGAATGCGATCACTTTCGAACATATTGAGGAAATTCGGTTTGAGTCCTCGCATTTCCGCTGCTATATAATCACTATTTTCGGAAAAATATTGAGTCACCATAAAACTGTCTACTTTTGGTAAATTATCTGATTGACCATGTGGAAATCCTTTCTCCATTGTTGTAATTAAAAGGCTAATAAACAATAAAAGTCAAGTTACACGGAGCGCAGTAGGTATGTACGACACAAAACTCCGAGCAACTGCGACTAGCGAACGAGCGGCTGCCGGCTGTCGATGTGTGACGTCACCTACCTAGAGCGTGCGTACTTGAAAATTTAAATAGCGACCGTAATTTTCGACGTTAATAACTTTGGAAATACTGCATCGATTTTAATGAAACAAAAACTATTGACATGTACATAACCTTATTTAATGTGTGTTTTATTGTAATTTTCAAAACTATCGGTCACATCAATTTAGAGTTAAGTCATTTATGCAACAAATATAAAATACCTCTCATTTTTATACACTCATTTTAATCTCGGGTCGGGTATCTAGTTATACTAATAGTTTTAGAATTTTAATTTTTACCACCTCCGTGGTCTAGTGGTTGAGGCCACCGGGGCATTGATCCGGAGGTCCGGGGTTCGATTCCCATCGGGGACAGAAGCTTTTCTGCTCGGTTTGTTTGGTGGTAGGGCTTCTAAGCCCACCTGACTAGCTACCACCGTCTTACCTAAGTTTGTCGCCATAATAACATGTTAATAGCATTGCTGTGTTCCGATATAAGGCCAAGAGCTTTCCTGTCGTATGAAAAAAAAATATCTTTTAGTAGGATTATATGTAATCAGCTGCTTTAAATTATATTGTTAAAATGAAAAAAAAAACCTCAAAACCGTATGAAGGGCGCCTTCTCCACATACATATATGCCTACCCTGCCTACCCTACATATATTATTTACTTTGTCGTTTGTATATTTATACACATTCGTAGATTCCATAATAAAATAATATTGAAAATAACGCTACTTGCATATATTTTGTTACATGTTTTTTTAGCTGCTCCAACTTGGTTAGGTATACGAAAATTGTGATCAACTTAGAATACGATAACGAACATACAATGCATAACTAATACCTATCACAAGAAACAAAAAACGAATTTCTTTTGAGTGTGTGTCTTTGTGGCACATATCTATTATAACAAACAACTACATACTTACAATTTATTTTCTTATTTTGATTTTGGGAATTTACAGTTAGTTAACAGGCTAAAGGCTGCTTACCCTTAAATAAGGTTTGTATTGAAAAAGGATCCTTAAAATAAAACACTAAAATCAATAAACGTATTCGAAAAGACTTTTACTTTTTCATGTAGAAGGTATTTGTATAGACTTTAATACCTTTCAGTATTGATCGATATATCGATATTACTTTCTCCTCCCTAGGCAACAATAACTACGATACCATTATGTCACATCACTAGATTATGGCCCATTATACCCCTGCCCCCGACCCGTATCGTGCGATAGAGAGAGTTGCAAGAACTGGTCGAAATTGCCTACAATTCCTGTTTCAAATATTGTTTCGGGCGATAACTGTTTTACCCCCCTAAACCTTTACGAAATTAGACACTTGGTCTCATTCGATTCAGTATACCTTAAACTATGTTTGTACGTTTTGCTTTTTTTGTAATTCAGTAAAATTTAGTCAAAAAAAGATAAAAATGCTCGAGGTAGTTTTTAAGTCTAAAATATAGATATTTAGATGCTAATAATTTACATTCTGAGCAATATTTCGTGAAAATTAAAACGCACAAACCTAGATCTTCATTATATCTACAACATTTCCAAAAATTATGAAAATCGGACTATGTTTAGTGGTGTTACGCGTAAAATGAATTATTTCAATTAAAAATTAATAAAGGCGAATAAGAAAAATCTAAAAAGACCATCCGCTAGAATATTGTTCACTTTATTTATTGAAATCGAAAGTATATGATTTAACCTAATATTTACGACGCGATTAGGTTTAAAGTTTTAAAATCGAGGCATATTTGGGTCACATTTTAACCAAGTTTTAATTAATTTATCAAAAAATTAAAAAGACCATCCTCTAAAGAATGCGTTGAATATAATAACATATCTTTTTAAAGATTTTTTTATTCAATTTTTATGAAGAGAACCGGTTTTTTCTGCAGTGATTGACCCTACTATGCGCCTTAAGCGATTTCAAGCTGGCCAAGAAGCCGTTCAAGATGATTCGCGCCGTGTCGTCCTTGCACGTCGAAAATATAATATTAGCAACATTGCCGCCTTTTTTTGTCTGAGTTTTGTGAAACAATAAGAAAAAAGACCCGAATTGTGAAAGAATAAGTTATAACAGTGAAAGCAGCTCGGGTTGTGAAGAAGCTGACAAAAGAAGACATCTAGCACTATTTTGAACCATGGAAGATTTGTATGGAGCGTTGTAGATAGGAGACACTTATTATTACCACTTTCAGTATACACCCCGTAGGTATATTAAAAGTGATAATAAGGTATAAGTAAATATGTATACAATCACATTACGTAGTGGCGTTAAATGCTGATACGCAAGAAATTGTACCTTAGCCCGTTGTGCGGTGTAAACCGTACATATATTATCAAAATAATATTTTTTACCGGCGTCAATTTTGTTATTTTATAACCATACCTCGTAAAAACATTTCAAATAACAAAAGCACGTGTATAATATACTAGCTGTGCCCGCGAACTACGTTTCGCCATACCTACTATATTTTCCCGTTTTTGAAACATTTTTCATTGATGCTCAGCTCCTATTCATCGTAGCGTGATCTTATATAGCCTAAAGCCTTCGATAAATGGACTATCCAACACAATAAGATTTTTTCAATTTGAATCAGTAGTTCCTGAGATTAGCGCGTTCAAGCAAACAAACAAACTCTTCAGCTTTATATTAGTGAAGTATAGATAACTTCAAAAAATCGTGAAACCATTGCTAACTTTGCTCATGGATAAAAAGACCCAAATTCGATCGACGGACGTTCGTGGCGCGACCTACGCAGACTAGTTTCTTGTTGTATGCATTGCACCAAATGGCAACGTTTATCCAAACTACAATAGCTTCTTGTATTGCACCAAATAGTAATGTTCTTCCGGATAACCGGCGGCCGGATATCCGGCGCTCCGGGTTTAAGTTTCATCTCTAATTTTAATATTTCATTAAAAAATTAATGAAAGGAATTGCGTTTCTATGACAACTGCTAATGTCACTGTCGTTTCATTGCAGTTTCCTCGCTGCATTTGCATTCGTTGCTTACTGTGCTGTTATTTTCTGATATTTACTTACTGCCCCTGCTTATCTCTACGAACTGATACCTGTTACCACTCGATCACCTTGCTACTGACAACGGACTCTGATATTCATCATGTTTTGGATTTGTTTTGTGCATCTAGATGAGGTTAATACGACCTAGGTTAATGACTCAAGGTAAAAATATTAGAAACTTATTAAAAAGGACTCGATTTTAGTGTCTATAGTTAAAACTATCTTACCCTGAATATTTTTTTTAATACAACTAGTTGGCAAACAAGCAGGCTGTCCGGTGGTAAGTGGCTAGTGTGCTCTAATACACTAATAAAATTAGGTGTTCCTTCGAAAGTGGTCGATTCCTGGCTATTTTACCTATATCAAAACGCCTTAAATTTTTAAATAGCAAAATCATAGCGCATTCATTTGCTACCGATAATCTGAATTAGGTGTGAAAACGAATCTTTTGGCGTCTAGTACTTTTAACTGACAAGTTCTTAGAGTTTTTTAAAATATTGCAATAAAATCTGCTATTATTCCCGAAAATAAAACACTACAAAAATTGTTGTAAATTAAAATTGATAACTACACCTCCGTCCATAGAGAAATTGGCCATGTCCTTTGGCTTATTTCAATTATCAACCTCAATATTTATTATTGAAAATTAAATTGTTTGTAATTACTTGTTAGATTTATAAGTTTCAAACTGATGGTGGTGTGAATGAATTTATCAATACCGCAATTAGTTATCTAGGTTGGGTAACTTTCTAATAGAAAGTGTTGTGTTTCAATTTCTTCAAGTTACAGTCTTTCATGTGTATGTTTAACTACATTACATAGGATAAAATTGATCCAACTTACTTTAACTACTCAGCCAATGCAACATGTGGCCAGGTTAGCTAGAACATATATAAAAGAACCCCTCCAGAGTATTGTCTGTATGATTGCGAAAATAATGAAACCTAATAAAGGTATTTTTAAAGACCTAAGTTAGTAGGTAAATCAAGTAAGAGATACTTAGAAATTAAGTACCTACCAGACAATTGTAGTTCTTCTAAAATCCCAAAGGAAATATAAACGATTTACATTTACTATCTTTTCTAGGTGTCTATGAATTCTGCCATAGATCTAATTAAAAAAGTTGCAGAATCTGGAGCACATATTACTGAAGTGTATGTAGATACAGTTGGACCACCAGAAAAATATCAAGCAAGACTAAGTAACATATTTCCCGATTATAAAATTACTGTAAGTATTTAATGAGGAATCAAACACAAAACTAGAAATAGATTGCAGTATTATCCTTTGTCTTTTTTGGGTTTGGTACAGATTTGCGGCACATAACTTCAAAAACACTCTAAAGTCACATTTTAATATTAAGTTGGTGTCAAATTTTAACTTACTATATTAATTGTTCTTAAAATTTTTCAGATTTTCCTGGTGGTTATTGCTTGGCACCAACTTCAAAAGAATAGCTCCCGAACTCTTAACAACGTAATTGTTTAGGAGTTACTCGTATATTTCCACGATTAGCTCGCCTAAATCACTTGATAGAATTGAACTACGCATCAATAAGTTCCCATTATACTGAAAGAGCTATCCCCTAATTCCTAACCTACCATAAACCTTCAATAATATTAGAATACAAACAACATCATATTTTTATAATGAAGTTAGTGCCAACCAAGCAATGATCACTTGGAAAGTCTTAAAAATATAAGAACAATTAATGTAGTTAAAGTTGGCACCAACTTCAATCTATTCTTATATTATTTATGAGTTTTTAGTGTTTGAAGTCGGTTTTATTATCTGAAAAAAATAATTTGTTCAAGTATCGGACAGCGCGTCTAGGTTACATTTAGGTGCGTCAATTTGATGGCTACAACAAATTGTTTATGTAATATTTCTTTTACACACACACACACACACACACTTCAGATTTGGCTAGCGTTCGTGTATTTGAATTTTGATTTTCGCTGAGCTATTTTGCTATCATCTTCAGTTAGCATGTGACCGCGAAGACTGTAAAGCATTGTTAAACTTCGGACAAAACAAATTAAAATGTTACGATGATAATATCGTCGTGAGTGAAGTCCGAAACGTTTGTTTCATTTCGAACTAGTTGGCACGAGCGCTTTTTCAACGTTTTATCGCGCGTTATTGATAACGTCTAGAATAGAGGTTGTATTTTTAGAGATCAATGACATACACAATTTTAAAATTTATGCTGTATTGCCTTACCTATTATTAATATTTACTTAAGTATCACTTTGGTTTTTAGGTTGCGAAAAAGGCTGATTCCATATATCCTATAGTATCTGCAGCCAGTATAGTTGCCAAAGTAACTCGAGATCACGCGCTAAAAGTTTGGGGATTCACTGAGGGATTGGAAATGGATTATTCTGAGTTTGGAAGTGGCTATCCGGGAGGTAAGAATTTATGATTTAAAAAAAATGAAAAATGTTTACAAATACTCATATAACATAAAATACATATAAAGTATCTATGACAGGAAAGTTTCTAAGGGTCCTGCTGCCAGAAATGATGGCTTTAGCGCGTTTTGACTGTGGTTTTTTCGCAATACTGCTTTTTAGCCCTAAAGTGGAACTGATTAATGAAACAAAATATTTGTTGTCAATGGACACCTAACTTATTTCGTTAATGGCTACATTAGTCCAAAAAGCATACCATACAATGACGATTCCTGCTCTGTGGACCATTTAGTATTTTAACCAGTAGGCCAAGCACGAATATTTGTAGGATTCGTAACGTAAATGTATCGAGTTCACAATACGATGGCGCCAGTACGTAGCTTGAAGCACCTTCGTAATCGTAAAATATTCGTACGTTTTCGATAGCCAGCCGATACTATACGAAACTATAGGTCAAAACTTTGTTTGTGCTCGCAATCTTCATACTAATGTACAATGCTACGCTACGAAACTTTACACGAAAGGTTCGTGCTTCCTTTAGTTCCAAGTACGCCCAGTACAGTACAGACCATTTGTTTTATGTTATACTTAGGCAGAGGCTATATTAAAAAATTTTGTTCTAGATCCTCTTACAAAGAAATTCATCCGAGAACAAATTGACAGTGTGTTCGGATATCCTCTTCTTGTTAGGTTTAGTTGGTCCACTGCCGAAAATATGCTGCAGGAGAAAGCAGCAATCTGCACCTTCGAAGAAATAGATGACGAGAATTCCACTAAGAAAGTTAAAACAAAATCAATTAGTTCGTTTTTCGCACCAGCAACAGAGAATGGTGCAAAAACGAGAAAACGTCACAAGTTTTTTGAAGAGAGATATTTAAGAATGACTAATGCATTTGAGTAGATTAAGTAGATTAGGAATATTAAGCTAAGATGATATTAATTTTGACAATAAAAATATTTTTTTACACCTGTGTATTATTTTTTTTCTGTCTGTAACTGTCCGCGCCGTCTTCGTGCCCCGCGGATTCATTTTCTCCAATAACCATCACACCGAAATAAATGGTTCAAATGAAACTGTAAAATTCTAGTTTAATCTTTATTTATTCAATTTTCAATCTCGACCCCTCGACTTCAATTTGCCTAGTGTATCTTTAAAGATACTGATATAAAACCTCATTTTATTTACTTGGGAGGAAAAGTTCATTCTATCTAGTGTAGGTATGATGATTTTCAATGGACCCCCAAGCCTTAGCTACGCCAATGCCTCTCGACATGCAATAGGCTAGATGACAAAATTTTTTTTTTTGCTTTAATAGAAGCTCATTCATATTATAAACAGAAAGAAAAAATCGGTTTTCGAATAACTATAAAAACAACCAAGATATAAGGTATTAAAGATTTTTCTCCATCTCTTCCTAGCAAAACGGCAATTTACAAGGAGTTTATATGGCCGTACTCAACAATGACGTCACGGTTGATGTCGGATCTCTGTCTAATCGCCTTCAAATTAACAACTTAAAATGCTTGTATCTAATGTATTTCAAAGCCGATATTAATTCTAATTTCACAGGACTGCATCATTTTCCGCGGTATTTTAATATTTAATGACGAGACGTAAAAATTAGAATTCAGTCATCATCCCAATTATTGACGTTAAAACAATTGAAAATAGTTGACTCTGCCATCTGACTGGACATTGGGCGAGCTTTCTCCAGAAAAGCCAAAAAAATCGGCAGTTCTATTTTTCTCTTTTTTAAATTGCCAATAGTACAGTGAGCTCCTTGTCAAGCTATACTGTTTGACCTTTGGACCGTTCCTTATGTCGCTCGCAATAGTGGCGGTTTCCGTCGTGTAAAAGTATAGCTTAAATGGGAGCTTACTGTACATACCTATTTCACATTTGATTTTATAAAACTAGCCCTGCGAGCGTCTATCCTTTTCACTCCTTAGGAATATCTGTCAAATTTATCGAATTTTGTCGAGTATGTCGATCTTAGTTGTCAAATTTTGTTTATCAAGAGATCCATGCTCGCAGGGCAGGTATGTCTTATACACGGTTATTTTTTTATCACCCTGGAAAATTTTAGGGATGCTTCAGGAGTTTCAGGACACATCCATTATTATATAAAAAAAAATCTCTAAAAATGCTGCTCTCAACTAGTGCAGCATTTTTTTGATATTTTTGAAAATTAATATAAAATTAAGTACTTACTGAAGTGAGTTATTTTTATTTATATTTAAATCATTCTAATACCATGTCGTGAAGCGTCCCTTAAATTTTTCAGGGTGATAAAAAATAACCGTGTATATAAAAATCTCGTGTCAAGTGTTTTTTATCGAACTCCTCCGCATTGGCGTATCTAGGGTAAGTTTTCAGGGGGAGCCTGGCCCATAGTTTTTGTGTGAAGTTACTGATATTTTGGCGTCCATCTTAGAATTTCGAATCGGTACCCCAACATCCTAGGGTGGGCAGGGCACTAGACCATAATGGGGTGGGTGTTCTTTTCTATAAGATGAAATTTGAGGAGCTTGGTGGCGCATTGGCACGTGCGCTCACCAAACGTTTGCTAAGGTTAAGCAACGTTGGTTGTGGTTAGTCCTATGATGGGAGACCGCAACACACGAAACATCTCAAACTCCTCCGTGTTTCCGAAGGCACGTTAAACAGTGGGTCCAAAAGGGACAAATGGCCTCTGTTCACTCTATTCTGCTCTGCTCGTGTTTCTGGTCAGAGAATTCAGTCCTGTTTGATGTATAAATCCATGCAAGTGTATTTAAGAAAGTCAAATTGTAACGTCACTCTGTGGCTGTCACGAAATGGCTGTCATTTGCGCAGATGCAGTCGTAAAAAGAGGTGTGCATGTTTTTTTTTTCACAAAATAGGGTAGGTCTTGGTCATCATCCCTCGACACGCACAGCGGTTCCCTGTGCGTGTCGAGTAGGCAGTGCTCGAATTGAACATTTTTACGAGACGGAACGCTAGGCCTGAACATTTTTACGAGACGGAACGCTAGGCCGCTATTCGCTATTCCGCCGTATTCCACGAGACGGAACGGTAACTTCATAAATTTTCACGAACCGGAACGGCGTTCCGGCGTGTTCCTGCTCAATTCGAGCACTGCGAGTAGGCGAAGGACGGAACGCCCCGGTGCTTTTAGTGGTTATGTCTAATACGGGCGAGTCCCATATAACCTGCGGTAGATATAAAATCTTTTACACCGGGTCAAAAAAAATGTTTTGGTCATCATCTCACCAGAGGCCCTAGACAAATGCCACACGCTAACTTTTCCGCAGTCGCTCCGCAGAAATAATGTATGGAAATGACATTAGCTTACGACAACCACACGCTATTTTTTCCGCAGCTAATTTCATCTCCATACATTTTTTCTGAGGAACGACTGCGGAAAAGTTAGCGTGTGGCATTTGTCTAGGGCTAGGGGGGCTGATAATAAGTGACGATAAGGAAGCGTGCTTCGGACTCCTCGAAGGGGACCTTTCATTTGGCATAATGTTGTTTGTCATAAAGGCGCTTGGCATAAATCACTAAGCATAATAATCGAAAAGCATAACATTAACGTCACATAATTTTTTCTTTGCATAATTTGTATAAGGCACAATTATCCAAAGGCATAATTTCATGAAGCATAATTAATGAAATCCCTAATTTCTTTTGACATAATATTGGTAGTCCTAAAATGTTTTGCCATAATTTTAAGTGTCATAGTTAATGATAACCCTAATATTTTGGGGCATTTCTTATAATTAGAAATGATTTTATTTTAAGGGATATCATCACGTTCTTTAGATACAATGTATACTCTCTGTTTTACTAAATTTTTTATAATAACATTTCATATATTTTTTTCATAGTATATATAGATTTTTTATTTGACAAAGTAATTCATTCATGCTACTAGTGACAGAAACGAATCGCTGCAAAACCGACTCCACGTAGTCTTGTTTGTCCGACCCCTAGAGTGTAATTCAACCCGCGTAGACGCGGAGGGGCGAGGCGGCCCGCGAGCTGAGGAGCAGGTGGTTTTAACGCTCGCCGCCGCAACTGAGGATGGCCGGCGAAGCCGGCCAGCAATCCGAAGCTTCGGCTTCGGTATGATAATAATTTTTATGCCTAGAAATAGAGAGCCCTCCTCGAAATCTTAGGAACGGCTATCTCATTTCTATTTTTTGGAACACAACAATGCCTTTAACATTGTTATTATGGTGACAAAGCGGTATCCTCTGTACCATCCAATCCAAGTAAAAATACTTCTGCACGTGTAGCGAATCGCATCCCGGACCTTCAGATTTATACCGGGTGGTCTTAACGACTAGACCACGGTGGCGGTTAAAAGAAAACGTCAATCTAGTAATTAGGGTCTTCCTCGTGGTTAGACCAATGTAACGTGTCGTGTCTCCACGAGGTACCACATTTTGTACTTTGTCAAGATAAAGTAGATTTTGCTTTACTGTTGTTAACTCAGTTGCCTGATTGGTCAAGGTACCCCAACACCCTAGTAAGCTAGTGCCTTAACCGGCCATTTTGGCACTAGGATCATGCTTACCCGGATGGGACATACCAGTTCCAAAATTTGTAGGGTCTGCAAAGAAGAAGAGGAGAGCATGGGGCACCTTTTGTGCCATTGTGATGCTCTTGCCTGCAGGAGATTAATGCTGACGGGAATGGGATACCCAAAACCGGAGGACTACAGGGCCATGCCACCGAGGGACATCATCAGGCTCATGAGCACGATTGACTGGACCTAAGGTGGAAGCACAAAAGATCCACGATGGGTCGAAGTGCGAAGGCTCTCATGCTGAGCCACCCCTACATTAAGATAAGATAAGATAGTAAGCTAGTAATACGGTAAGTTAAAGTAACACGGTAAGATGAAGACGCGGGTTCAAAGCCCGCCGAAGTCGAAATTTTTTATTCATTTTAACCATATTATCAGTTTATACTGTTCTAGACTGTTAAAATAAGAATTGTTTTCGTGAATATCTAGTAGGTTATTATACATTAATAAAACTCCAAAGCTACACAAGATATATTTTATATTTTTACCTTAAAGAAGCGAAAGTTACGACCAGTTATAAGTTCAAAGTTTATATGTAAGTATGTAAGTACAAAGTTTCTTCACTTACATATGAAATACCTAGTGAAAAGAAAAAGGTCGATGAAAATGAAAGCCTCGTTCCACATCTGGTTGCTTATGCAGGAATTTATTTTATTTAGGCAAGTTTAACCTTGTTGAAGAAAGTTTTGTTACGAAATATATTTTCATGGGCGAAGTGCCAAGCGGACATTGCCTGTGGCTATAAAAGGTAAAAATAAGCTTAGGTATACGAATAATGCTTATGGAATAAATTCATAAAAAATCGGAAGGGAATTGACAGTCAATTCTCTATAGATATTTTGTATAACTTTTCTTTGTACAGACTAGGTACGAAACGAACACTGGAAGAAGACTACTCCTTCGAATCAGGGTTGGAGTAGATTGCCTTCAGGCGCGGATCCAGCTCTCAAAAATGGTTGTAGTCACATAGGTAGATCACGGCCACCCGAAAATTGGTCAAGTGCGAAACAGAGTATGAATTACACTCGCTCATATTCGATATAGTGCATTCCTTCAAAGGAGATGTTTCCAAAACATATGACGCCCTGACCAAGATTCATTGTTTTTTTATTAATTAAGGCATTGGATATGTCATGACATGAGTCTATCGATCTCAAATAAGCTCAATAGACCGCGATATTGTGACTTCAAAGTCTATTAGGGTTGTGGGCATGTCCATCGTACCCATAACGCACTTGATTGCCTTCGCAGGCGGTCGCTAGGAACTTCCCTAAGTGGCTAGGTAGGGGTGAGCCCAGCCGGACACCAGCAGCTAGGAGATATAGCCTTACCTGGTCATCTGTCTGGCGAAGTAATAAACGAGTTTATCCTTCTTAGGGGAAGCTTCAGCTTGCTCATTGTTATTTCATTGGTAAAATTTGTCATTTCTGATTATGCCTTTAAGCGGACGGAGAGGTTCCGAAAGGGATGTGTAGTCAGGATACAGAATACCAATTAATTCGGTACGATTATCTAAAGAATGATAGCCTGACTGAAATATTTTAGTAATAAGGTCGCCTTTTGTGGTAATGATGTCTCTATTATGTCGCGGAATTCATACCAGAGAGGCGTATTGGTCAGGATTTGGCACATACTCTGACATGTTCAGCGAGAACTTAACATCATTATGTTCTTCGTCTTCGTCACAGTAATGTCATAAGAATAACTAATAATACGAGTATTATTAGTTATTCTTATGGTAATGTTCGGAAATTCTGAAATTAATTTACAAAAATGAGGCTTACTGGCTGATGTCCAACTATACCATCCATCAAAGTAGAATTTGATTTGTTAGCGGACTAAATTAACATTAAAAGGATATACTTACCTCATATTATATTAAAGTTCATTTTATACTTTACCTTGCGCTTTTCATTAGTATTTCTGAAAGTTATCTTGTCACTATAATGTTATATAATCTGCCTAAATATTAATAAGGACAGGGTTGATCTGTGCAATATGGTCATTTTCACAGGTTTTCACATATTATATTCATAGATAAATACATACGCTCTCGGGACCTTTATCGCGTTAGGACTAGCCAGAAGCAATGAAGCATCATAACTATAATTTAAAACTGGGAAGTTTACTTTAAACATAGAAAACAATTGAAATTCTATGAATACACCAGAAGTGACAGGTCGCTAGCCTGTCGCCTTGTATAATGCTTCGATATTGTTTTTCTTTCTATTGACTTTACCAAATGCACGAGGAATGCAGCTAACACATTCTAATCCTAGACCAGCACTGGTAGTTTACACACGTATTATTTTAAAATAAAGTTCTGCCAGGAGAAACTAATGTGAAAATTATAGCATACAATCAATAATTTATTTAAAGAAAAAAACACTTCCATACTAAATGATAGTTCATGTCGAGTAAAATCTTTTTAACCGACTTCAAAAAAAAGGAGGATATCAATTCGACCCGTATGTATGTAGAACTGCCAAGTTTTCGTATATTATTATGTTAGTCTATATCAGCGTCTGAACAAATGTGCCAAATTTCAAAAGTGTATGTATGTATGTTTTTATGTTTGTGTTCGCATATCTCCGGAACTAAAAGTCCGATTTAAGTAATTCTTTTTTTGTTGTACTAGGTATTGTTCAACTTAGGGAATACTGCAAGTTTCATCAAAATCGGTTCAGTAGTTTTTGAGATATGGGGAATTTTAACCGACTTTTTAACCGACTTCATTATGTTTGTGTTCCCATATCCGGAACTACAAGTCCGATTTAAGTGATTCTTTTTTTGTTGTACTAGGTATTGTTCAACTTAGGGAATACTGCAAGTTTCATCAAAATCGGTTCAGTAGTTTTTGGGATAGGGAATTTCTACCGACTTCAAAAAAAAAGTAACAAATAAAAAAATATTTTACGAAAAATAAAAACCGACTTCAAAAGTTAAAAATAATATAAGAATAGGCACAGACACCATCACACTTCTATATTGAAGTCGGTGAGAAATTTTAAGATTTTCTAGAGATCATCGTTTGGCACCGATTTCGATATACACGGTGTTTCATAATAACCAATAAATAATCAATGCGTTATCTAAAACTAATTATTAAAATGTGTTTACACGTAATGTCATTCAACCCAAAATTTTCATGTATATCATAGTATCATCATCATGTCTATGATTTACATGAAAATTTTGGGTTGAATGACATTACGGGTAAATACAATTTAATAATGTGCCGGCGGTGACGGACGTCGAGGCGGTACTGGGACCTGGGGTGCAAAGAATCCCCGGGCGGCGGAGATCCCCCGTCAAACGACCTTTGCCCTGGCACATACAACGCGCGCTCACTGCGGACCGAGGAGAAGCTGCTGGAATTTGAAAAGGAACTGAGCAGGATTATTTTTTTTTTTTTTTTTTTTATGGATGGCCCGGCAAATGACCTCCTCCCGCCTGATGTTAAGCGGTGAAAGAGGCCCAAATGAGTTGACAGATAGAGTAGGGACGACATCCACTCTCCTACCTGCCCGCCCCTTGCCGGCCCAAAAGATGCTTTTTCACGCCTCTTTTGAAGGAACCCATGTTGTAGGATGGAGGAAACACGTGCGCAGGTAGAGAATTCCAAGTGTGGGATGAACGACAGAAGAAGGAATCTTGGAATTTCTTGGTACGGTGTGAAAAGGAGGACACAGTGTACGGATGACTCCGAAGGCCCTTACGCGTGTTTCTGTTAAGGAATGGAGAGGGAGGGATAAGGTTAAAGAGCTCCTCAGAGCATTCCCCATGGAACATTCGGTAAAAGGCGCTAAGAGAGGCGATGTCACGACGAAGTTGTAGAGGCTCGAGGGTGTTAGTTGCCTCTACATCGCCAATTATGCGAATAGCGCGACGCTGCAATCTGTCCAGAGCATCGAGGAGGTACTGAGCGGAGCCGTCCCAAAGGTGCGAGCAATATTCCACGCAAGACCTAACCTGAGTTTTATACAACAAGCATAGTTGGTCCGGCGCAAAATACCTACGCACCTTGTTCAGGACACCGAGTTTCCGTGAGGCAGTAGTTATGACGGATTCGATGTAGTCTCTGGGGTTCAGATCGCAGCGAATGTTCATTCCGAGCAAGGTGATGTTGCTCTGTGTGTGAAGGGTTGTGCCCTGAAGAGAAGGAAGGGGGAGGAAAGGTGACCTTTTCGACGAGAACACGCACACCTGTGTTTTCTTAGCATTGAACTCAACAAGATTGTTGGAGCCCCATTCGGAGACGAGGTCCAGCGTCCTGTTGAGCTCAATGATAAGATTCTGCCTTTCCCTACCAATATCACCACGAGCAGCCCCCGAGGCTCCGTGATATCCCCCATGCACTGTACTGTCGTCTGCATAGCAATGTATAGCTCCCAAGGAAAGCATATCATTGATATGCAGAAGAAACAATGTGGGGGATAGAACGGAGCCTTGCGGAACACCAGCGTTCACTGCCACGAACCGCGAAGCGCAGCCGTCAACGACAACGCGAATTCTACGCTCGTGGAGGAAGCTAGCAATCCACGTACAGAACTGCGCGGGTAATCCGTATGCCGGAAGCTTAGAAAGAAGAGCCTTGTGCCAGACTCTATCAAAAGCTTTGGCGATGTCGAGACTAATAGCCACCGATTCGCCGCGCTTATCGATAGATTCACCCCATTTGTGCAAAAGGAACGCTAGAAGGTCACCTGTTGACCGTTTAGGACGAAACCCATACTGTCGGTCATTAAGTAACGAGTGACCTTCCAGGTAACGGATCAGCTGTGTATTAAGGATCCTCTCCATGATTTTACACAAAATGGAAGTGACGGCTATAGGACGATAGTTAGCCGGATCAGAACGATCTCCCTTTTTGGGAACCGGCTGGACATTGGCCTCTTTCCAAGATTTCGGCACACAACCAGCAGAGAACGACAGACGGTATAGACGCGTAAGGACCGGAGTCAACTCCGCTGCACACTTCTTAAGAACAATCGCAGGAATGCCGTCTGGTCCACTTGCTTTTCGAGTATCGATCGACTGGAGCTCCGCCCGCACATCACGCTGTCTGATACGGATATCGGGCATGGTGCTGCCACAATGGGACAGTTTCGGAGGTTGTGTACCACAGTCATCGACACGGGAATGAGCCGCAAAGAGTTTTGCCAGGAGGTCGGCTTTCTCCTGCGGCTGATGAGCAAGTGAGCCATCGGCAAGTCTCAGCGGTGGCAGCGAGGGTTGGCAGAAGTTTGATTGCACAGCTTTGGCCAGGCGCCAAAAAGAACGGCTACCCGTAGGGTGCGATAGCAGTTCCTGGCCCACTTGTGCAATGCGCTGAGCATCCGCTCTAATGTAAGCCCTCTTACATAACTTGGTGGCATTATTGTAGGCTGTTTTCAGTAGGCTTGTATTGGGATCCTTAGATGCTCGGCCTCTGATCCAAGCGCGGTAAGCCAGCTGTTTGTTTTCAACAGCAGAGGCGCACTCGCGATTGAACCAGAGGTTACGTCTGCCTCTACTGACGAGATTGGAATGCGGAATATAATATTCCATTCCTAGTATGATCTCGTCAGCAACAGAGGTAGCGCAGGAGTCCGGATCCATCCTACTGAAACAGCGCTGCCACCAAGGAACAGATGCGTAATAATCCCGCATACCGTCCCAATCTGCTGACGCATAGTGCCACAGACGGCGTGCTGCAACCACAGGCGACGGTCGTGACGCCTGAGGCACTGAGACGGATACCAGGCAGTGATCCGAAGATCCTAGTGGAGCTCGAACCACCACCTGATATCCGTCAGGGCGATTTGTCAACAGAAGGTCCAATAAAGAGGGCGCTTGACCGATAATATCTGGTACCCTGGTGTTCTGGGTGACCAATTGTGTCAGGTCGTGCGTGAGAGCGAATGCGTGGGCAGTCCTACCCGCATGGTCAGTTTTAGAGGAACTTAACCACAACTCGTGGTGAGCATTGAAGTCCCCTAAAAACACCAGCTCGGCGGAAGGAAATCGCTCCTGCGCGTCATCTGCCACCCGACTTAGATGTTCAAAAACTCGAGTTGTCTCCAAGTCACCACGATGGGAACGGTAGACGCAGACGTAGACACGGCAATGAGTACCAAAATCGACGTGTACCGCAAGGATGGAAAAGGAAGGTTCCTCCAAACAGCGCAGGCGACGACAGCAAACGTCCGCCCGGACGAACAAGCAAACACCAGCCTTCGCCTTGAAGGACTCCTCAAGAGCGTAGCCGGGGTAATTAAGGTAGCCTGTATCGGCCGGGCAGATAATTTGCGTCTCCGTCAAAAACAGCATTGCTGGACGGGCTGTCTCGAGATGGTGGTGGACAGCTAAGAGGTTAGAATGGAGCCCGCGGATGTTAGCGAGCCCCACCTCGAATAATGGTGTTTTGGTGGGATAATGCACCGCTGTACGACCAGTCTTAGTATTTTGCGCTGCCATAATTATTGGAGTGAGAGGCGTGAAACTGAGGTGTCCTTGCTGCGCTTCGCATAGTTAATGTGTGTAGGCCTGTTTCGCCAGGGAACAGCCGACAGCTGATTTGCGCTGACCCTCTGCACGGAAGGGCCCCCGAACCCCCCCGGAAGTGGCCGCCGGGACCCACCGTCCGGTCACCAACCGGCACGACGGACCACCCCGAGATTATGCGTGGCATGGTGGGGCAGCCTCACGGACTGGTTAGGTCCGCTTGGGCCCCTGTACTATACCACGGGCGGCCAGCGGAACAGCCGTTTCTTCGGGTCTTCCTGGGCGGGGGGTCAACGCAGTCAACCTGGCACTGGGTCGACGGAAGCCCGCACAGACCATACGAATCGCAGCAACGACCCCTCAAGCTCTGGCTGTGCGCAGACTGATCCCGAAACGCGGACAAAAATGGCCACTTGACGGGTTTTACATCATGCGCACGGTGGTCGCTAGCCAGTCGGGTTTTTCAAGCCCTACCACCAGAAGTTGGTCACTCGATTAGCACCACCCGGGGATCACGTGTAGGGTCTCGAGGGTAAAACCTTCGGACGTGAGCGACTCCAATCCCCAAAAGCTGTAGTTGGACTGTCCGAAGTCCGAAGAGAGGGCGAGGACACGATGGTTCTCAAATCCGGCAACCTGCTCTATTTTCGGGAGGGCGAAGACCTGTCCCAAGGTGGTGTCGGATTTATTGTCCACAGGTCTCTTGTGAACAGCGTTGTACAGATCGGAAGTGTGTCGAATAGGGTGGCGTACCTTATACTCAGAATTACCAAACGGTATTCGTTGAAGGTCATACAGGTATACGCCCCGACCTCGACGCACCCCGACGAGGAAGTGGAAGCCATGTATGAGGACATTTCTCGGGCAATACATGCTTCCAAAACTCACTACACCGTTGTCATGGGAGACTTCAACGCAAGGCTAGGCAAGCGCGGCGATAGTGAGCTGAAAGTGGGGCAATTTGGAGCTGGAATCCGGAATTACCGTGGTCAAATGCTAGCCGATTACATGGAGAGAGAGGGACTCTATATGACGAACTCTTTCTTCAAAAAACGACTGCATCGAAAGTGGACCTGGAAAAGTCCGGATGGCGTGACAAAAAATGAGATTGACTTCATCATGTCGACTAAGACTCGCATTTTCAATGACGTCTCAGTGATCAATGCGTTCAACACGGGAAGCGATCACCGAATGGTGAGAGGCGCATTGAATCTTAACGTAAAAGCTGAGAGGTGATGAAATCGACTGATGAAGTCAACGCTCCGCCCTGAAGCCATCCAGATCCAAAACCTCGAGCGCTTCCAACTCGAATTGCAGAATCGCTTCACTTGCCTGGAGGATTGCACGGATGTGGACACATATAATGACAGGTTTGTGGAAACTGTCCTTACGGTGGGTTCGAAGTTTTTCAAACCCAGCCGTACCAAGCAAAGGAGCAAGATCTCAGAGCCGACAATTAAGCTGATGGAAGAAAGGCCGCCTCTATGCTTGGCGTTTGTGGACTATGAGAAAGCCTTCGATTCTGTCGAGACCTGGGCCGTACTTAGGTCACTCCAGAGGTGCCAAATAGACTACCGGTACATCCAGGTGTTGAAGTTATTGTACGAAAACGCCACTATGTCAGTCCGCCTTCAGGACCAGAACTCGAAACCAATACCACTTCAGCGAGGTATGAGACAGGGTGGGTTACATCAGTTACTTTTCTTTGTTGTCTAGACCAGCCCTTTTATTTACGGTTTCTCAGTATATTACTCACCAGTTTTTTTTTGATAGCTGTATGCACATACATACGTCTTTGTGGTTCGATACCAAATTCCTCATTCGTGGTTACGGCTGCTTTACGTCTTTGGTATCAAAATAATATCGCACTTCAGAGATACGCCTAAAAGTATCTTATTAATATCTTCAAAGTAATTTATATATCGTTGAACATAAAATATGAGTATGTATATTGATCAATTTGTATAAGATTGATGTAATAAAAAATGACATTTTTGTTCATACGCCCCTCTGGTTTGAAACCCGCGAGGTGTTCTTAGGTATAGTTGTTTATGTGCATTAAAGTATTTATTCATTCCTAGCCCTTAAACGTTTCGTGTGGTCCAAAAGGATCCCACCGACCTTCAGATAACCTCTCCCCCCTCTTTCCAGCTAGTGTATCAACACCACGTATTTTCATTGTTCGTTGCACAGATGTCAGAACACAATACCCCAAGTTTATTGTGAACTCACAGTGCATCGTAGTACTACCGGACACGTGAGTAGTACCACGGGCAAAGAAATTGCCAGTGGTACTACCAGTAGTATCTATCCACGATAGTACCACGGGTAAGCACCCCATGAAAGTATGGCGCTACGGTCTTACGTTCCTAACCTACGTGACTATCGGGGTCTAAAAGGAATCCGTTTATGATTGTCATTTTTTTGTCGGTATTTTTATTTTTGTTTATTTCTCAGATAACAACTACGATGTTGGGAAAACTGACAGAAGATGCTATAAGAAGCTTGATTGAAGATGACGAGCAACCTGATTTTGTGGATATGGATTAAATAAAAAAAAGCGACAGTGATGTGAGCGATGCAGAAACTATTTACACCGATCACGCTTCCGAAAGAGAGCAGGAGATGGAATAAGGTCCTGAGGAGGAAATTTTAGAGCCTTTTGAAGCCGAACAACACGGCGCAATAAATCTACTGTTATGGAAAAAATACCGTTATAAATGGTCTCGTCTCGTTATACATGGTCTATAATGGTCTCTTATAAAACCGCACACAGCTGAGAGAAAGAAAAATTCAAGCAACTTTTCAAGAGAGTGGAGTGAGACTGATAATTGACGAAGTACTTGGCTTAAATGAAGAAGAAGCTGTTGAAGTAGCTGGACCAAGCCCGCCAAAAATCAAAAAGAACACGTTGTTATACAAGCTTATTTTTTAGTTATGACAAATGTGTGCTTGTTCAGACAAGTAAACTGAACAACTTTCACTATGGGACCAACTTCGAAATCGCAAAAAAAATCAGCTGTTCCATACAAATGTTCAACATTCACTGATAGCTGTTTTTTTTGCGATTTCAAAGTTGGTGCCATAGTGAAAGTTGTTCAGTTTGCTTGTCTGAACAAGCACACAAATTTTTTGTCATAATTAAAAAATAACCTTCTAATTACATGTCAATGAAATATTAACATAAAATATACAAAAACTTGCTCTGTTAGCGACAAAATTGCATCAAAATACATTCTAAAGTGAAAAAAGTCTGCGACTGCTGTGAAAAATAGTAATTAAAATAAAAAAATGTGATTTAATAAACCAATTATAACCCTAGAAATGCAATTTTTTTTAGATATGACGTGTTAAAATTAATCCACCTAAAACGCCGTCAGTTTTTTATGTTAAGATTAAATGCTTTATAATTGGTTTTTTTTCTAAGTAAGTATATAGACAGTGATATAGTATACTTATAGCGTAGTGGCACCTATGATCGATGAAAAATGTTCAACATTCACTGAACCTAAATGTATGAAACAGCTGATTTTTTTGCGATTTCGAAGTTGGTCCCATAGTGAAAGTTGTTCAGTTTGCTTGTCTGAACAAGCACACAAAATTTTTGTCATATCGAAAAAATAACCTTGTATATAGTTTTTTATGTAAAAAATATTTTTTATTTTATTTATGTTGTTTAATTGAGGTGGCGGAGGTGCATAAATTAAACCTTCCGAGTTTCTTGCCTGCTCTTCTCGAGAAGGCTCTCCCAATTTCCGAGCAGGTGTAGAGTCAACTTTTTTTTTCATTTTACTTTGGGGTGTATGTATAATATTAGGTCCTTGCATATGAAATTGGCGTTTTGCCGTACTGGCCACTTTGATCTCAAATATCTCCTCTATGGTTAGGAATTCCAAATTCAAATTTATACAGCTATTTACTCATGTATTTGTAATTCGAAAATTATAATTCACTTGTTTTTTCCTCAATTGTTTTTTTTTGCGTTCAGTTTACAAAATGGAAAACTTGAAATACCGCGTTATTTACTAGTAGGAGTTACACCGTGGCACCAGTGCTGCAGAAACGGCTCGAAGGATTAATGGTGTGTATGGCGACGGTGCCGCAAAAGAAAACACTGTGCGTTTTTGGTTCCAACGTTTTCGTTCTGGAAATTTCGACCTGCAGAACAAGCCCCGTGGACGGCCGGAGACCAAAGTTGATAATGAAGAATTGAAGGCTACTGTGGAAGCGGATCCATCGCAAACCACGTCCGAGTTAGCTGCAGGCTGCGGTTTTAGTGATAAAATTGTTTTAATCCACTTGAAGCAAATTGGGAAGGTGAAAAAGCTTGAAAGGTGGGTACCTCACGAATTGAGTAAAGCAAATCAACAAACGCGCGTTAACTGCTGCGTTGCATTACTCAACTGGCACAACAATGAAGGGATTTTAAATCGAATCATTACTTGTGATGAAAAGTGGGTCCTGTACGGTAATCGGAAGTGCTCATCGCAATGGCTGAACCCTGCCGAATCAGCTAAACTATGCCCCAAGCGACAAATGACTCCAAAAAAAGTTGAAAACAAAACAATTGATTGAAAAATCCAAAACAATGGGGATGATGACTGAATTCTAATTTTTACGTCTTGTCATTAAATATTAAAATACCGTGGAAAAAGATGCAGTCCTGTGAAATTAGAATTAAAATCGGCTTAGAAATACATTAGATACAAGCATTTTAGGTTGTTAATTTGAAGGCGATTAGACAGAGAGATCCGACATCAACCGTGACGTCATCGTTGAATACTGCCATATAAACTCCTTGTAAATTGCCGTTTTGCTAGAAAGAGATGGAGAAAAATCTTTAATACCTTATATCTTGGTTGTTTTTATAGTTATTCGAAAACCGTTTTTTTCCTTCTTATTATTATATTAATGAGCTTCTATTAAAGCAAAAAAATTTTTTTTGTCATCTAGCCTATTGAGGAAAAAACAAGTGAATTATAATTTTCGAAACACAAATACATGAGTAAATAGCTGTATAAATTTGAATTTGGAATTCCTAATTCCAATCGGGAGGTCCGGGTTCGAGACCGCCAGGTACCAATGTGTTTTTCGTTTTCGAATTTCATATGTACATTTGTCTGACGCTCCTACGGTGAAAGAAAACATCATGAGGCAACCTGCATACATCTGCGAAGAAATTCAATGTTGGTTGGTCGACTTCACAGGTATGTGAAGTCGACCAACCCGCACTGGGCCAGCGTGGTTTGACTAAGGCCTAATCACCCTTACATAGGGTAGGCTCGAGCCCCTCGGTGGGGACGTATAGGAGCTGTGATGAGAGAGAGAGAGAGAACGATAGAGGAGATATTTGAGATCAAAGTGGCCAGTACGGCAAAACGCCAATTTCATATGTTAGGACCTAATATTACTGTAAAAGCCCGAACTACGGTAAATCATTTTCCAGTAAAACTTAAGATTTACCAACTCTTAATGGTAAAAGTCCGAACTGTTTTGTGATCATTGTTTATTTCGGACATTTATCATCATACACTCGGTAAATCTTAGAACTTACCACCAAGACGCGGTAAATGTTCAACATATTCTTAAAAGGAAGTTATACGGGCTATTTTTGGTGCCGGCGGTTCAGTCCTAATTCTGAATTTTCCACACGTGATATTTTACAAATTCTATGTAGTACATATTCTTAAGAGACCTAGTGTAACGATCCGACCTAAGGTCAAACGGAACCCTAAATAGAAACCCCTTTACATAGTTCTATTCGTAGTTTTACTAACAATATACGCCTTTAAAAGAAACGCACAAAATTGCTTTGATTTGTACGAAGTTTGGCCAATGATCGACTAGTGGTTTTATTAGGATCTACGTTGCATCCGTTGATGTAACCCAAAATCTTTTCCAAGTGGATAGATAAAGAAATCCTATTGCCTAAACTATTCCTGTACTCAGTTCATTTTTTCAGACGCTTATTAAACTTGCTACCATAGTAACGAAATAACAATCTGTTCTTTTGAGTGAATTTTACGACCTCAGTAATGAAAAAAACAAATGTTTTGATTTTTAAGTATGTTACCGCCGCTGTCCATACTTTCTGAAGCTAACATTGGGATTTTGATACCTTCAGGAAGGTAGTCCCTTAACCCTCGGGTTCCATAAGATTCCAAATGAACCTTACTTCGCCCTACCAACATACTTTATAAACTACTAAAATTCTCTACGCTTGAGAATTACATCCTTTCAGAACTTTAGTTTTGTAGAGAAGAAAGGAGCGAAAAAAACTCTACCAGTTCATATTCTCAATACACTTGAGATTAATCTCTAAGACATTTAATGTCTTAGCAAAATTAGCTTTACGTTGAAATAATGATGATGAAACTTACATGATATGTTTATCACAATTTCCATTTTGCACAACACAAAGTAATCACTTCAAATAGCACATATCACTTTAGTTTTAGTGAAGAGCTCAAGATTTCGGCACTGATCCATAGTCTGAATAATTCGTAGATTCGTAGATAAAGAAGATGTGTCGGAAATGTCGTCGAAGGGAACAACTCCAGTGCCTAACCTTCTGACACTGAAGCAAATATTTTTTTGTAATAGTCGACTAACGTGCCTAACCTTCAGACACGTTGCCGTTGCAGATAATGTTCCCAATATAATATTATCCCTCCACATCTCTTCAGTTTTTATATGTAAGCACAACCACTTCCCAGTGCCAAAATAATTCACTCACGAGACAAATTATGCTTCAAACACAAGCTCTTATTAGAGCGGACTTCATAGTCGAGCCCAATGGAAAATATGATCCAAAATCCACTCAATATTCTCAGATATTGGAATAAGCCACTAGAATCTCTTCGAGAAACTAGGAATAAATATAATCGTTGCAGGTTTCCTTCGAGTGACCTGAATAATCGGTGCAGGTTTCTTATAGAGGGACCTGAATATAGCGTTGCAGGCTTCCTTTCGGAGTGACCTGAATAATCGGTGCAGGTTTCTTATAGAGGGACCTGAATAAATAGCGTAGCAGGTTTCCTTTCGGAGTGACCTGAATAATCGGTGCAGGTTTCATATACAGGGACCTGAATAAATAGCGTAGCAGGTTTCCTTTCGGAGTGACCTGAATAATCGGTGCAGGTTTCATATAGAGGGACCTGAATAAATAGCGTAGCAGGTTTCCTTCGGAGTAACCTGAATAATTGGTGCAGGTTTCATATAGAGGGACCTGAATAACGGTGCAAGGTTTCCTTCGGAGTAACCTGAGTAACTTCATTGATGGAGATGATGATAATAATGATTTTAGCTTAAGGGTCCCTACCTGATGTTTCATGTCTAACCGAATCTATAAGCTTCTATTTGTGTAGTTCAATAAAAACAAATTAACTCCATTGTAAATATTAAACGTGTGGTGTGTTGCGTTGTCTTACGAAGTGCAATGTAAGACACCTAACTAACATTAAAAGAATAAGAAAGCGAGGTGAGAAGGGCCTCTGTATGCCTATTTCCCTATACTCGTGTATGCGCGAGCACGGGCAGGTGGATTGGGATCGCCATGTGCTCACGAACCCTATATACGTGGTGTAAATATACATATATAAATAGAGGACCAGCTTCTTTAGTCCGTGCGTAGCTAAACGGGTGCAATTAAGGCATGGGTCCACTTCGACAGTCCCCCCGCCGCTAAACACTTCCCAAAGAAACCAGGGAACTTGAGTCACTATGTCGGTAAAGAGTGACTGCGCTGATATGTTCCAAACAACGCCCTCCCCGAAGGGAGTTAAAACCACAGTCTGTCGTAATCTCCGTCAGGTGACCCGACCGTGGTCTATCGAACCATGTCGATGTTTTTAGGTCTTCACAATTCGATATTCGAACTCGAAACACTAATATCTTAAAATTCACAAATCTTTGCAAACACAAATGAATTCAAATTAAATATGAAAAATCAAAGAGCGCGACGAAGACCAACCGGCTTGCACGAAATTCCGTAATGTATATCCCCTGACATTCCTGTCAAAACCCAAATCCTTCAAAGTTTCAAATATTATTTTTAATTGTCATATTTCTACAACAACACTTCTTTGATCAAATAATTGACCCGACGAAACCATGGAGATAAGATCAATGGAGAGACTTCGACCATTGAGCTAGGTTTGGTTTCGTTACACTAGTTATTGATTTTACTAATTCTGAATTTTCCTAATGCCTAATATTCCGATATCTGGCTTTTCCAAATTGACCTAATTATTGATTTTACTAATTCTGAATTTTCCGAATGCCTAATATTCCGATATCTGGATTATCCAAATTCGCTATTTTCCTAACATGTACTGACTGATAAAAAGTGAATATGAACATGAACTATAATCACAATATGCTGTTCGAGATGCTTCTTATTTAACATCCCGAATTATTTAATTAAAATCATATTACCATTATAATTATAAAAAATAGAACCGACTTCAAAAACACTGAAAACTTAAAAATAATATAAGAATAGGTACAGACAACATCACACTTCTATATTGAAGTCGGCGCTAAACGATGATCTAGAAAGTGTTAAAATTTGTCACCGACTTCAATATAGAAGTGTGATGTTGTCTGTACCTATTCTTATATTATTTTTAAGTTTTCAGTGTTTTTGAAGTCGGTTCTATTTTTTGTAAAAAAAAAATCATTTTTAACTTTTTAGTGAATGAAATCTTTTTAGTGAAAGAAACCTTTTTAGTGGGTTTTCCTCGATTTTCTATGGGATCCCATCATCAGATCCTGACTTTGGTGACCATGGATTGGTGGTGAAATGCCTAAAAAATTGGCCAGATTTTCTGCAGTATTCAAACATCCAGTGAACAGACGGGATTATATGAAAAATTTGGGTAAGTGCGAATTATACTCGCTTACCGAGGATTCCGCACAAACTTCTTAACTCCCTAACATATACTTACTCCTGTTTTCAGATTTTTTTCCTTAATATGTGCTATAAGACCTTGCTTCTTGCCAAATCCCATGATTCTAGGTCAACGGGAATTACTCTATAGTTTTCAATTCCCTTATGAAATTGGTCATATCTTTTGATTTTTCACAGCCAAAAGAGACCGTAGGTCTGAAAATTTTTATATAGTTTAACAAAATATAAAAATAAATGAAAATCAACGCGAAGTTTTATTCAATCAAAAATAAATAAATATATGTATAGGTACATTATTAATTATGTTTTTCCGTTTAAAATTTTGGGGTTCAAAGAGACCCGATTAATAGTGAATTCGTTCAAGGGTATTTTCGGTTAGATTACAGTAAATATTTTGTTTTACATAAAATTATATTTACCGTTACGTTTAAATGTTGTATGCATACCACTACCTGCACTATTAGAAAAAAAACTGTTTATGTAGATAGTAACTTATGTGGGATATCACACTTTCATGTTGTTATTATTCATGTCCCTTTAGAACAAAAGTGACCGATAAAATCTCGCTAATAGTTACATATATGGAGTTACTGACGCACGTAATAACTTTCACGACGATTTGAGATCTAATATAGTTTTATTTTACGAGCCAAATGGTTTCGTGGCTGGGGCGGCTGTTCCACAGGCAGAGGTGAGCAGGGGCGCGTGCGCTGCCTCAGCGTATTTGCATTCAAGGCACACGTGCGCGCACCTACTTATCATGAGCAATGCGGAACGCAGGGTCACTTAGAGAATTTAATTGTGTTCCATTATCATATTTAGGTTCTTTTACTGTAAGTCAAAAGTGAAAACTGATGGCGCTCGTCTCTGTTTGCCATTTGTCAGCCGCAGTCGATGGAGACCACTGCTCCTGGACAGCAGCTCCACAGTTATAAATATGGCGTTATATCGGAGTTGTGTGGCACTATTGTTCGTTTGTGTTTGTGTTAACGCGATCGTAGGACCGAATAATGGTACGAAGACTACAAACAAGAAAACAGATTCCTACCTCGACGCCTATTCAAAATCACGCATAGAAGCAGAAAAGGCGAAGTCAGGTGTTATTATAGTGACGCCAAAAGATGGCGAAAAACAGATTTCGAACCGCGACGACGGTGGTTACGATTATTCGCCCCATTATTCTGGCGACAGTTTCAGTTCCTCGGGATTATCGAGTTTTTCTGGGCCAGCCGGCACTAGTAGTTACTTGCCGCCAACAAATAATGGGCATGTGAAATTTGAGTCTGAGATTACGTATAATGCTCCTCCTAATAGTTACGGGCCCCCTTCCTCAAGCTATGGCTTACCTTCGAATAGCTATGGTCCGCCTTCTTCGAACTATGGACCACCACCATCCAGCTACGGGCCTCCTGCGCCTAGCTACGGGCCTCCGGCACAGACGTATGGCCCGCCTTCTCCAATTTACGGCCCACCCAAGCCCTTAGCACCAGTTTATGGACCACCGCTGAAACCGTCTTATGGAATACCATACACTGCGCCCGCTCTGGGCTTCTTAGATAAATTATCGCTAAAGCTTGATATTCTCACAATAGCGAAGCTTCTTCTAAAGTTCCTGATATTTAAGAAGCTCGTAACGATGCTCGCTGTAGTTTGTATGCTCCTCGTCATACCGAAACTGATTAGCTTTAAGAAGGACGACAGTAATGCCAGCACCGACGAAGACGAACGTAAATTTGGAAAACGTAAGTTATTCTTTGTTTTACTTAGTCACAATTATATATATTTATATAATGAAATTAAATTAAGAAACCAATTAAAAAAAAAATCTAGATATCCACGAAGAAACACTTCAAATCTTTTATATTCAATTTTCAATCGTAATATTTTTCAAATATCATGCATTTATTACGCTTATAACCCTGATTTTGTGTGTGGCAAAATAGACAATATGCAACACTTGTTAGCGGAATGTGTTAAAAATCGCAGGGAAAGACAACTTTTTATGCAACATTTGCACCTAAATGCATCTGACATAGGAGTTTTCCAAACAGTCCTGGCGAACCCTATGTCAGAGGCTGCAAAGCTAGTCTGTGAGATGGTGGAAATTTAAAATACTAATTAATGTTAAGTTAATGTATGTTTTTAGGGTATAATGGGATTGGCATTCGTAAAAGGCCCTAAATAAAATAAAAGAAAAAAAACCCTGAGTTTGACTTTCAATATAAAAATAAAGAAATTCACATAAGAAAAATCTTCGTTCTAGGTCAATTTTGCTTAGCAACAGGATTTTTTCGCCTGAAGTATAGATAATAAGAAGTGACAAAGAACGCTTTAGAAGTCCTAAGGCCAGCTGTTTTAAATTTAACCTGGTATATCTTAATAGAGGTAGGACATTCACGGAAGAGTTACGTTTTGTCTATGTGTGTGAGTGAGGTGCAGCTGCAGAGCAAACCCCTAGACAAATGCCACGCGCTAAATTCTCCGCAGTCGTTCCTCAGAAAAAAATTATGGAAATGACATTAGCTTACGACAATCTCACGCTATTTTTTCCGCAGCTAATGTCATCTCCATACATTTCTTCTGAGGAACGACTGCGGAAAAGTTAGCGTGTGCCATTTGTCTAGGGGGGCAGAGCTCATTGGGGCAGTGGTATTGACGTTGTGGGCGTGGCGTTGTAGGCTGGTTACTTACGAGTCCCCTGATCAAGCAACCAGAGCGATAGCTACGGTACACCAGATGCTAAGTGGTTATAGCCACTCAATATCTGTGGCTGAATAGTGTAAATCTTTGAAGGATTCTCTCCCACTTTTGATCTATCTTAAACATATTTAATTTTAGTAACGATGTTGTAATAATTACAACATCGTTACTACGTGGGTTGTTGCACATTATCGTGGCTGTGGTCTATTTTAAACAGTTTGGTCAATTGGATCATACTTACGTTTTTTACTATCTTCTTATCAGAGTTGGAGCTGACGTCAGTACAACAGCTGCTGGATCGGGCGATCTCAGTGTACGGACGGCAACAAGCGTCTTGCGGCGTCACGTGTCGTATCCGCAGGGTTATCGACGACATATACGAATTTCAGCCTTATTTCAGGTCAGTACCGACGCATTTCCATTGCAAAATATTATTGTGTAAGTTCGTATACTAGTAACACGTGTTATCGATAGAACTTAACATACCAAACATAGTGTTTTGCGTTATTCGCGTCATGCATGAGTCGGTGTATTACATTTAATTGCCAAACCTTTTTAAACTTTTCCTCCCTTAGTTATATCGTATTTGTCTGGTATTTCTTAACAAAATATTTTAAACAATCAAAGAAAGTTGGCCGGAAAAATATCGAAACTAGAGCTCTTCTTTAGTTTCGAAATTGACAAGCTAAATTGTGTACTTTATTAAATAACGAAAAATATCATGGTCTATTATTTTGTACCCGCTCGAAAGACGCTGTGAAATAAATTACTGGCCTCGTAAAAAAAACATGAAGGAGGATATGGATCTCACCTACATATTTGATTTCCTTTTTTTTTCTTTATTTTATTTCATAGGATGTTTATAAAAATGTTCCGAATTCCTTCCTCCGAAATTTTTTCCGAAATTCCGAAATTAACGATGTTAGTTCCATAAGACAGTTTTGAAACTAAACATTGACGAAACTGCATGCCATACTTACTAGTACCATTGAAATTATTGTGATTATTTGATATATATTTCATACCACAAAAAAGTAGTTAGCAACTTTATCTATACTAATCCAAACTAAGCCACATTATTGTATTGTTACAGGGAAGAATCCGGGAGAGATTGATTGGAGATTTAAGCTGGATACGTGCCATTAGAAAGTCTGACTTCAATTATTTAATACGTCAATAATCTTAGTATTTATTTATTTATTGTTAAGTAGGTACATAGCTAAATTGTAATAAACGTGACTTGTTGAACTTCCTTCTGATTTAGTGTGCCCAATATTTATGCCATTAGATTTCAATGGTGGTAGGTACTTCGTTGTGGGAAACAAAGGACTGAAGAGATTCACACTTTCTTTATTAGAGTCGAAATCGATGCTCAATAACAATACAATGTTACATCGGGTCCCGTATGCAGCTCGTGTGGCATACTAATGTGGAAGCCAATCACTATATCAACTGCGAGCCAAGCCAATTGGAAAATTGGGCGACGCGCGGTTTAGTGCGCTTGGTATGCGCGCCAGGGTAGCCTGTCACTCGGGGGAAAGTGGTGGATTCTATTTGTGTGTGTACTTAGAATTTGCATTTTTAATTACCTGTCACTCACGTTGAGAGTCGAGTTGTTGAATTATAAATAAACGTACAAATGAGCTCTGTCCCATTTGAATATTTTGTTTTCTGTGCCTTTTCCGATTGTTGGGAAGTTAAGATCTCCTTATTCATGTATAATATTTACCTGTAGTGTACTGCGTATCTTTCACAAGACACGTTAAACGGCTAAATGTGTTTAAGCTATTGTTTTGTCTTCGTCATTTATATAACATTGACAAACAAAATCATATTTAAACGTGTTTAACGCTAATCATATTGAGTGAAAGAAACACAAGCCAACCTAAAGCGATCTACTTAAATGCAGAGATCGATTTAAATCTCTGCTTAAATGTTGATTTAAATCAGAGCTGTGTGGCATTTCTGTCATTCAAATAAGTAAATAGTATCGCACATGGCCTGAATTGAACAAGTGGTTCCTTTGAATTAGGTACCTTTTCTTTAAGCTGCGTTCTGGATGTCCACTTTGTTGGGAGGTTGCAGCATTTATTGTTCTAATGACCAATCCGACTAGGGAAGTACCTCCACCTCACAGGAGACTGGAGTCAAATACTGTTATTTATTTTTATGCGCGTGAGGCCGCCGGAACTTGGTGGCGCTGTCAGTGCCCGTATAGTCAGTACTTTAGAGTTTACAAATGCGGTTCAAGAGACTGTGGACACAAGTAGGTGACCATTCAACGCGAGGTGAGCCGTGAGTAGTTTGCCACTCATGTGATATGAAACCAAGCAGACAACTAGGCATTTTTTTAAATGCTAACGATGGCAGATGAACCAGTGGCCCACCTGATGGTAAGTGGTAACCATACCGCTCATGGACATCTGCAATGCGAGGGGCACAGCTCAGTCACTGCCTAAATGGGGAGGAGTGCTCTTTTTAAGTCTGGTTTGAAGGTGGACATATCGTAGCGTGTAGGAATTACTGCAGCTGGGAGTTCGTTCCAGAGTCAGCACGGTATTTTGAAAGAAACCAGCCCCCATAGCACGACCACCGAAACACGATATGATAAAGCGGTTTATCGCGCTGAACTGTCAAAATACAATAGGTTTTCATCGTATTTTGACAGTTTACCGCGAAAAACCGCTTTATCATATCGTGTTTTGATGGTCGTGCTACAGGGGTTGGGGGCCTTAGATAAAGTAACAATTCAAAAACTATAATAATGTCGAAAAGAAAAAATGTATGGGAATGATTTCACATCACGAATCATTATTATACATTGCCTTTTGATACACAACGTATACTCGTACATAAATGAAATGAACTCGAATGTTACTTTGTCTATTTCGGTTCGAATTTCCCGCATGAATTAAATCCAATGATCCATGAATTATCAGCATGAACAAAGAAACCCTTGTTCCGAGTCGAGTCCTTCACATAGTAGTCTATTTTGGACTGTTGAGTATTCTATAATAAATTTTGCGTAAATTTTACCCAAAACTCAAAATAGAGATAATAAATTGTTAGTTCTAAGAACTCCCATCTGTTATTCTTCCCAGAACTGATTTAAATTAATCACCGAGGTTCAAAAGACTTTATCCTTTCAATTGAATTCGGCCAGCGACGGATATATTTTTGTGTTCATCCTTAATTCAAGCTAATTAAGGCAATTGAGATGTGCCAGAGCAAGGAGCCCCTATGCAGGCGGGTTTGTGTGAAATGGTTTGTGTACAAGGAGTAGAAAAGTGTAAGGACGGGCCGTTTATAAAAAAATATGAACATTCGAATATGAAGTAAAATCAGTGGGTGCAAACATGCAATTATTAAAGTCATTATAAATTAGGGTATTATTTATTCATCAACTAATGGACATTACTATAATTGCTTTACGCTTACGTTTTCACGGTACTCGTACAACTCTGTACACAAAGTTTATGAATAGAGTTGTCTCGTGATAAATTGGAAAAATCTGTGCTTGAAATTCAGCTGTTCTAGCGTCCAAAGGTGGCGCCCAAGAAATATATCTTAAAGTTGGACAAGTCAGTTTCTGTACTCAATGCAATTAATATGATTATCTAAATGTAATATTTTTTTATTTAATAATAATCACCACAGACTCGTGGTCCGTGCTTTTGTTATTTTTATTTGCTTATTGATCTACTTATGTGTTCTTTTTTATACATAAGTCCGACTACTCTACTCTTATATCTAGGGTGAGTTGCGCATCACCTAAAATTCAACTTCTACATGTTCTTTTGTATATATATTTCATCATCATCATCATCACCAGTAGGCCTAACCTTGAACCATTTCCAATCGATCGACATTGAGATTGTGATTTTTTGTACGCTTGATTTTCCACATTGGCACAAAATTGGAACCGAATTGTGGTGATTTAGTGGTGATTAGAAAAAAACGATATTGCTTTTTTATGTAGGTACATAAGGACTAATATAAAACAACTCTAAAATTAAGATGCGTTTTGTGTTCAATCTCTATTCGCGGCGGCCTTCTATTTTTAACTGCCCTATGCCTACCACACCCATCATGGTCAGGCTCCGCAAGTGCCAAGCTTCATCTAGGTCAATTCAATCAGGTATGGGTAAAACTTTTCTCGCGATATGTTCATTAAAGAAAATAAAGACGTAATTTTATCTTCTTTCTTTAGTTTAAGATATGGTATATACATTTATTTACGTATTTTATGCCGCTCATCTTCAGTCTCGTAAAATACGCTTAGATGTGGCTGACGCTTTGGCGGTTTCTGTCCTGTTTCTCCAAATCTCGTGTTAGGTCTATTGTTGCTACTCGTATAAAGAGCGTATTCCTCCCTTAAAGGCCGGCAACGCACTTGTAACTCTTCTGGGGTTGCGGGTGTCCGTGGGCGACGGTAATCTATCACTGGAACAAATTATGTTGTGACAAATATGTCAGAAAAAGTGACAAATTTGTCAATGACCATGACAAATAAGTCAGAGAATATTTCCTTAGACTCGACAGGTAAAAATTGACAATTGTCATCTTTATTAAACGGATTTTTAGCCTGACAATTATGTCAATATTTACATATTTACCTGTCACATTTGACATAATTGTCAAGTTTATTAAAGGGCACTTATCGCGACAATTCGAATTATCTGTCAAAAAGTGACAAAATTATCGGATTGTCACGTGTATTAAACAGGCCCCAGGTGATACGTTTGCTCGTCCCCCTATCCCATAAAAAAAGAAAGTAAAAAAATAGAAAGATTTTATCCTTGGTCTATTAACTAAAATATGTACGTAATTAGGTTTAGAGTGGACCTTGCCATTAATCAAGTGTTGACGACAAGCTGATCAATAGCACTATGTTCATCTTGACCTGAATATGATATTTATACTTCGCGATATGAGACACTTAAAATGTATCAATTTTGTCATACCTACTAGAAATTTCTATTGATTACTTCATTGTTCTTAAAATTGCAATTGCAAGATGATGCATTGTGTAGGATTTTTTACTAGTTGCAGCTGTAGTGTACCTTTTATAACTTTTTGACGTTATAGTTAGAAAAAATATCGAATACCTACTAGGGACGGCTAAAAAGTTCTGAGCCTAAGGTATTAAAAGGTCAGATAAAAATCTAAATTTATTTTTATTTTTCTATATAATCTCCCTCTACTTCAACGCATTTCTCATATCTTTTAAAAAGAGCCTTTATCCCACTAAAAAAATAAGATGAAACTTTGGAGTCAAAATGCTCGTTCACAGCAGCTATAATTTCTTCATCATCCCCAAATATTCGCCCCGAAGGTCTTTTTTCAAATTTTTAAAGAGAAGGAAGTCGCTGGGAGCCATGTCTGAACTGTATGGTGTGTGATTCACTTCATTAAAGCCAGTTTCTCGAAGGGCTTGCCTCGCAATTCGCGCCGTATGGACTAGCGCATTGTCTTGCAGAAACAAAATTCCTTTGCTGATTTTCCCTCTTCTTCTTTTCTACAATAAGATTGCGTACTTTTTTTTTATAAGTGCTGCATAATACGCGGCGTTCATTGTAGTTTTTTTTGCAAGATAGTTAATGAGTAAAATTCCTTCCGAATCCCAAAAAATAGTGGCCATGAGTTTCGAAGTCGCCTTTTCGACCTTAAACTTCTTTGGCGGCTTCTCTCCCTTTTCAATCCACTGCATTGATTCTTGTTTTGATGCTGGATTATATTGTCGAATCCACGTTTCATCCACGGTGACAATACGGTTACAAATTTTGTCAAAATTGTCCTTGCACAATGCACAAGTCGATAAACTCCATAAAAGTTTCAATTCGACGCTGTTTATCGAACGGCGTAAGCATTTTTGGAACCCAACGTGCACTAATTTTATTCATGTGCAAATAATTGTGTAAAATATCTCCAATTTGTTTCTCACTGATGCCCAACTCTTCTGCCATCTGCCGCATTTTTATTCGACGGTCTTCCAGTACAATTTTCTTCACTTTGGCGATGTTTTCGTCTGTGACGGCGGTGTTTGGTCGCCCCGAGCGGGGGTCATCTCCCAATCACTCGACCTTGCTGGAATAGTCTTGCCCAACGTTTGACTGCGGCAGACGATGGTTCAGATTCTGGATAAACATTTTTAAAAAAATCTCCTTTGCCGTTTTTCCCTTTTTTATGACGGCACGATGTTCCAATTTCGTGTAATGCAGCGATGACTCAGACATGTTGATGTTTAAAGATCGATTGCTCGGACTATAATGATCCTAATTACACGAAACTTTCCATATATTTTAATTAGATGTCACTCAACTAGTGACTACCTGCGCGAGTGATTTAAGTGCCTACAAGTACCTTAGGCTCAGAACTTTTCAGCCGCC
The DNA here is from genome assembly GCA_963935595.1 of Schoenobius gigantellus. Taxonomy (NCBI): domain Eukaryota; kingdom Metazoa; phylum Arthropoda; class Insecta; order Lepidoptera; family Crambidae; genus Schoenobius; species Schoenobius gigantellus. The sequence goes on along the minus strand of OZ012553.1, from coordinate 19,489,240 downwards.
CCTCGTACATTACCAACTTATAAAAAAGTGACGAATTAGTTCATGCGTTATATCAAACTCAACCTCAATAAGGTTTATGGGCCCTTCACAGCTATATTATAAGTATTATTATTACGTAATAATTTCTTATTAAACGAGAATATTCTGTCTAAGGTATTAAAATATAATCCTTGTATGTGTACCTATGTTTGCAGGTACTTACATCTCAACCCTATTAAAATGTATGCAAATGCAAGATGCCGAAAAATAATATTGACTCTACATACGAGTACTTCCGTACATAAGTAGAGTTACTGTAGTATCATATGAATGTTAAAATACGTTTTTTTTCTGTTTCCATGCGCGTTCAAGGATTACTGATATTTTTTAAAATTGAGTTGTCGAATTTATAGACTCGTGGGAGTTCGCGCATGGGATGGATGGAGTTCAAATGCGATTTGACACATTTTCGTAATTACTGATACTTGTAAGAGAAGCTCGGTGGCGCAGATGGCAAATGTCGGTCAAACAATTAATTAAGTTAAGCAATGTCGGCCGTGGCCGAACCTATGATGGATGGGTGACAAAAAATGTGAAACATCTCGAGTTCTTCCGTGCTTCGAAGGCAAGGCACGGTTGTGTGTGAAATTGACTGTGCGTGGTGACTCAAAATTGGTTATTACAAGTGCATTTTTTTATCAATTTTGTTTTACATAGAACTGTTTGTTTTCTGTAAGAGCAGAGAAAGAGGTATTGTATTCTGTCCAAGATGATAATAGGCCAATAGACGGACTGTATCGTGGCAACCGCGTTCCTTGTTTTTAAAAACAAATTCAAAGTTACAATTAAGGATGTACTTATGGAAAAATCATATTATAAAGTGTTTGATTATACCTAAATATATCACAGATAAAATTGTTTGGGATCGACGAAAGTTGTCGCTATTGACGTTCATAACTATACTTTGTGATTATTGAATTAATGTAGATATTTGATATGAGAACTGTTCCAATCACTCCGATACGCGTTTTCTATAGGTACTTAAATATTTTTATGAAATCGAAATAAAGTTGGTGAAATACTATTAAAGTAATGTTGGTAATTTAAAAAATGTACTTTCCGAGATTTTTTTCATGAAAAGACTCTCCCAGATTCCAAACAGTTGTAGAGTCAACTTTTTAATTTTACTTGTATTTGCAGACACATTCATCATTCATTATTGTTGGGGGTGTATGTATATACATACAACGTTTTAATAATAAATTGTACATGTTATATTATTACATATATTGATTTTAATTATATTCCTCATACATTAGATTGATATATTTTGTTTGATGTCAATAAGTGCCTGTAAAGGTCTATATTGAATAAAGATTTTCGAGTTTGGCTTTGATCTTGAGTCGGCACTCGGTATAACTACTCAGCGACGTGCAATTGGGCGTTGTGGGTTTAAATGGATACAGTCGCGAAATCAACTTCACACGGCCAGCTGTAGTATCATGGAGTGGACGATAACGTTATGACTTCAGCTTCAGTACACTTGAATTGTTGCAACCGATGTTTGAGTGATGTTGGAGTCGCTAACTATGCGAGGTTGCGGACGATGTAGTCAGCCTGCTAGACGTGGTTGGGTCAGAGAAAGAGTGCAACCGCTTGACACGACAATGAACTTGGCGGAAGCGATTGTCACGCCCGCAGCGACGAACAATGCCCGCGGAACGCTCCTGCATTGTACTCGCGCTAGACCCTACGGCCGGATCGCGGCTTGTTAGGTCATTGTGCTAATTATGTCACTTACATGCCCTTATCGGTAAATTGAATGTCCAGTTGATTTCTTTACTTTTGTCTCGGTATTATGTAGTATACAGAATTGATGTCTGTGCTTGCGTCCTCTAGGTACTAGTCGTTTCCAAAAAGACGATGATTATGAAGAATCTTTACTCTCTACATTTTACTATACCTTTTTTACTTCAAATAATTGTATATTGCTATGAGGTATTCGATTGTTTTTTATTTTGACCTACACTCGCTAGGGTTGGCCGGTAACATATTTAATTGTGTGTTTGTATACAATTAACAATGTTTAATAATACAATGGGTACCAGAAGGACCAGATATAATCGATATTTATAATTGATTAAAAGTCTATTTTTAATGCTTAGTATCTTATGCTCTTAAGAGTCGTAAATATTACTAAAATATAACATCAAATTCGAGCAAGTTCACTCAAACTGTTTCAAGAACTTTTTAAGACTCTTCCAATAGAAATAATCAAGTATTACAGATTCAAGATAAATTGCATCTGTTATGAACCAAATACAAAGTAAATAGGCTTAAGAAAACAAACTACAAGTATTAAGTTATGTTAATTATATGTATAAACGTTGACGACGACGACGTTGCGAAAACAAATGACGAACAAAGAAAGACTTCAATCGATCTGCATTCCTGAGACTCCACGGATCACTGTCGTATATATGTCGGCCCTAGAAAATGCCATAATTTTCCTCGCAGCGCGTACACCTGTGAGTGCTCTATTTAGTGTCGTCAGCGGATGGGCATGGTGCCTGAGTCAAGTGCAGGAGCATTCGCCTGGAACGCACCGCTCTCGGCTCTCACTGGTAACTTCGAACGTGGAACGAGCACACGTGTTCCTCAGTGCTGACGCACCGCTGAAGGACCGATTGTATGTCGAGCCAAGTGAATCCTACCCTTTATTTGCGATGAATGCAAGCTATAGTATCGTGCCTGTGTTATACAGTGATGTGTACACCAATGGATTGTGATCTTCGCATGTTTGTGTGAGTTCACCTAGTTTTTATTTTATCGCACCAATGTTACGATTGTAACGGATGCTGCATAATACTTAAGTATGTACTGTGGCTTCTTTTAATTAAGACATGAAAAATTAATGAAAAACGATCTTTTTTGTTAGCATTAACAAATTATTTTGTGTGCGTCTTAATTTCTAGGTAAGTTATGTTGAGATATGTTTAAAATAATTTCAAGTTAATCTATGTGAAACATTTTGAAGGTGGTGTGTAGAAACGCCATATTCATAGTCCGAGAAACCCCGCTGTCTCATTTGCACCATTTGGCCTGCCGACTGCACCATCCATCCGCAGAGAACAAAAGTTAGGTAATCTTGCTTAGTTTACATTCTATTGTTTTTGTTATCAAACCGTGAATAACATGAGGGGAACGTATAAAATAGCTAACTCTCGTACTAGGCCTTATTGGTTAGATTGTTTTGGTATAGTTTTCTGTTTCAAAATTAAGCCGTTTTATACATAAATAAATAAATGACTAGTGGATCTACATTTGTGAGGGAGATAAAGCGTTGTCTAATAAAGGAACAGTCTAATGAAATAAGTACCTATTCATATTCTTCCACAGACACAGATTATGTTTGGATAGTCCGAAATAGTTGTATTACCTACTTATATTTATCAAATAACTTGCATGTAACTTTTGCTGGTTATCTGAAATAAGATAACTATCTGAGCGTTATCAATCACAACTACGAAGATGAATGTAAAACAGCCATTCGAACTGAAGTTATATGGAATTCGTGTAGTGTGCTTAGAGTGAAATTCTTTTGTAAACAATACATTGAATCAGTGCAAATTGATTTAAGAGTAATTATTAATAATAACACTGTCTTAAGTGTATTCTTCAGTAAGTATATTCAGTAAGTACATTGAGTAGTTAAGTTACGGAAGAATTTTAATTTTTTATAAACAAAACAAACATACCGCCCACCTGATGGTAAGTGGTAACAGTCACCTACATATATTACATGTGGCTCTTGCGAGATTCGCAAAAAATCTGCAACTCCAACAAGAATCGCGGTGTACGTTGCCAACTTGTGACATAAGATGTAAAGTCATGGCAACCAGAAATAGGTAAGACGGAGGTGTACCTACCCAAGCAGCCGACCCTGGTACAGCAGAGTCTGCCTCCGGTAGTTTTGTATGTATTTACTAATGAAAATTATCCGTTTCTACGATGGTCATCGAAATTTCAATATTTCCGTTTACACAGGTAGTACGTACACTTGTTAATGGCCGGTTGCCGGCTCAGTACATCATTGAACGTTTTCGGAAGAATGCTTAACTTTATTATCATTGGCTAATTGCAGTCGTGTTACCGGAACATTCTTATGTTCGTATCCTGATCGAGTTTGTGAAACTAAATTGCTGTGTTTCTATGTTGCTTAAATTTTATTGAAACTGTTGATTAATAACGAACTAACGACGCATATTATTAAACTCGAATTGAATTGAATGAAAAAAATACCAGTTAGCAACCTTTAAAAATATTTTTTTTTATTATTACTCGCTAAATAAGAGATATTTCAAAAAGTGTTCATATGGTACAAAAATGGATTCATCCGAATTCTGATAATTATTTTTGTCTATGTACCTATTATTTTGTGTGCAAATAGTATTGAAATGTTGAATGTTATGTAATGTCATAAATTATAATTCACATTTATTTTTTATTTTCTGTAGAAAAATCTTACAGCTGTTCGTATGTTATTTTAAAAGGAACATGTTTTAAAAAAATAATTTTATCTAAATATTTATAATTTAAATTATTGATAATAATTACCATATAGGTACTTACGTGAGTTTTTTATTTCGCTTTTTCAAACATATAATAATAAATAAAATTTTAAAATATAATATTTGAAGTCGTTTTATTTTTAAACTGACAATATTTTAAACTGAAAATAGGAGGAAGTTCTCAATTCGCCCGATGTTTTTTTATGTTCATTACGCGATTACTCCGCAAATTACGGACCGATTTTCGAAATTCTTTTTGTATTCGACAGAGTAGGTATATTGCTGAGGTGATTTTATTGTCGCCAAGTCACCAAGTTAGAATCAATCTCAGGAAAATGGAGAGAATCCCTTAAATTTTATAGGCAGGTCTTAAAGGTAGTCATCATCTCAAAAATTCTTCCACTATGTTGAGCTAATGATGAAAGGATCTTGACTTTTATTACTTAGTTAAAGAGGAGTTGTAGGATTTTTTATTTTTGGGTCGGTGCCGTATATCTGCCTATTAATTTACTATACTACTACTAGCGAGTTCTTAAATTTTTTAAGGATTTCCAGGAAATCATCACTTGGCTATTTATTTCTGTATATTATTTTTAGATTTGACGTACTGTATTTCTTTGATTTCGATTTCTTGTACAATATTATTACAGCAACTCGAAAATATTTTCTAAAGACAAACGTTCCTTCTCATCAAAATATTCTTTTATACGCGGAAACAATTTTTATTTGATTTTGGAGAAAAAATATGTACAAACTAAAAAATAAATCAAATACAACCATGATATTTTGGAGTCTGTGAAAGTAAATAGACAAAACAGAATGTTAATACTATACTTACCTTTTGGATTTCTTTTTGATTTTCTTGATATCATTATATCCTGTCTTAAAGAATATTCGATAAATACCTCCTCATTTTCTGAATTCAAATACTTAAATCACTTGCACTTTTAACAAAATCCACAGCATTTTAAATAAAATGGATAATTAGATTCATGTAGTACCTACACATTATGTGTATATGTACGTACTAATAGTTTGGTACTTATAACCTATGTTTCAATTTAGTACTAGCATAACATTATACACTATGTTTATTTAAGATGTCGTAGGTAGATAGCGTTTTCAATATAATATCTTTAGTAGGTAATCATTTGTTGACTTGTTCATCTTATCAATCTATGAAAAAGGGCAAATATTTGAGATAAGACTTAACTATTGAGGATGAGTAATAAATATGTGTAAATGCTGCGATTAACCTTGTAAGTATATTGCACTATACACTCTGCAATTAGTTTATTTATTTATTTATTCTTTGGCACGGTAACAAAATACAAATTACAATAACCTTATAAAATCATTGTACATAGAAAATGTTGTTAAATTTGTATTTCAATAACTACCGAGCACAACTTTCGACTTAAATAATGTCCAGCTAGTTAATTAAAACAATCTAAGTGTCATTAGTCCTTACACAGAACCATAACTACGCTATCCGACAAGCTTATCCTTTTCATAAAGGATCTAATATTTTGATGGAATATGTCAAGGTCTTTACAGAGATATAGGTGATGTCAAACTATTTATTAGATGGTGTCTAGTTTCTCAAAAGTTATAGGTACAGTAGGTACAGTAAGCTCCCATTCAAGCTATACATTTACGCTACGAAAACCGCCACTATTACGAGCGACATAAGAGCGGTCCAAAGGTCAAACAGTATAGGTTGATAAGGAGCTTACTGTACCTAATATGGTGAAATAAAGAGCAACAATATATATTTGTATAAAAAATCGAGACGTTATTTTATTTTTAAAAAGATATGATATTATTCCCAATTAGTTTTATTAATTTCGAAAACCTGAAATATTTTTTCTTAGATATGCTCAGCTACCGATTATGTTTTTTTCTTGTCAAAGTAGTAAAAATATACAAGGTGGAGAAGACAATCCATAAGTACTAATAACATACTATAAATGCAGTGTATCTGTCTGTTACCTCTTTACGCTTGAACAGCTGAACCGATTTAGGGTGTAGAGATAATTAGAGTCCCGGGAAAGGACATAGAATAGTTTTTATCGCAGAATCATTATCATCCCTCAAGGAGGTGAAAAGGGGGGGGGGGTGGAAGTTTGTATGGAGAATCAATAACCTTAGAAACGATTTACCTAGATGAAATTTGATATGAAGATAGTTTGTAGATTGGGGAAGGATATAATCAGTTTGGATATAAAATAAGCTAATTAGAGCACTGATTCCACGCGGACGAAGTAAATAATAAAAACATTTTTTTAAAACAAACTAAATGCCAAATAATGCAAAATAAACATACGCTTCATAAAACGTTCCTCTGTCCTGGTAGATACGAATGGCAGTATAATTGCAGTATCTGCTATAGAGATACCTATGATATGAACATTCGAAGTCAACAAAAACAATCACAATGCAGACCAAATTAGTTTGTACAACATTGTTTGCCAACAAACACCGATACGGGGTCCAGTGACCTGCAGGTGATAGCCGAGGAAATTATACATCGTGTAGCAAAATTTTCAATGTAAAAAAGTACTAATATTATAAATGCGAAAGTGTGTCTGTCTGTTATCTCTTCACGCTTGAACGGATTTAGATGAAATTTGGTACCTATGGAGATAGTTTGAGTTGTGGGAAAGGATATAAGCAGATTGGATAAAAAAAAAATAAGCTACCCAAATCACAAATTCCATGCGGACGAAATTGCGGAAAAAAGCTCGTTTCCTGTAACTAAACAGCTGGGTGTTTTTGTTAAAATTTCTCTACGTATACAGGCTTTGTAAGTCGTTATATATACAACTAGCTGTGCCCGCAAACTACGTTTCGCCTTAAAAGACTTCAACGCTTTCTTAGTTATATCTATACTAATACAAACTTCCAACCGCGTTGGTGGTGCCCGGAGTAGACACCACCACGTCGGCGTTTCGCCGAATGATGCTTTGATTGCTGAATCCAAAAACCGATACAGATAATGTTTACCTTGTCTCCGTTCAGTCTGCGTATGTAGCCGGTGGACTTCCTGAGCTAGCTCGAAGGAAGTCGCGGCTCCTGAAGTTCTGCGGTGGATCCACCGGTGGAGACCGGAGCACTACAAATGCCTATTAGGCCACCACGGCTCACACACGCGACGATAATACTTTTGCACAACACCAAGCGGGCTTTCGCACCCCGATATTAGGTGCGCCGCGCAAAACACAATTTGTTAGTTAACTTATTTACATTTTATTCCGGCCCGGACATAACCTCATTCAATGTCATGACATTTCGACTCAACTGACTGACATGTCACATGCGGCCGGCCGCCAAAAAGGCTCTCACTGCACAGACTATAATGCAGTGTTGCCACTCGCTCTTCCTCGAGCGTGAACACGCGTTTTATCGCCTTAGGGGTGGAGTTTCGTAAAATCTGTGCTTAGCGGACACACACCCTATAAGGAACCTACCTGCCAAAATTCAAGTTTGTATGTGTTATAGTTTCTGAGATTTCGTGATTAATCAGTGAGTATATGTATATGTATCGATATACAGGGTATAAGTGACGGTGTCCCTTTTCTTTTAACAGTGAGTTCAGACCATGATCCTAATTTGAAAATCACTGAAATTTTCTCCTGGAAAATTCATAAATTTTCCGTTTTTTTTCCAAGTTTTGTGGTGTAGGTGATATAACTAAGTTAACATTTACAAATCATATTCTGTCAAAAAACTATAATAAATCATGAAGCAAATACAAAGAGGAGATGTTATAAGCATCTAGGTCCAGCTCCTATCACCAGAGTCCTGACGTCACGCATTTTTAGTTTTAGCTACTTAACGCCAGAGGCGCTGACATCAGTCGGATCTTTTTATCTGTTGGATTAGTACGTCGTACGCTCTTCTTTTATTTTAGTTTTAAATTACCTAAATACAAAATGAAATGTTGTATTCTATCGTGCAAAAGTTACACAGACTACAGAAACAAAGTGAACGAAAAAAATCTCTTTCCATTTGTAAGTACATTAAACAAGCATTATTAATTTATTACTTGACGTATTGCTTCTAGAATGTTCGACGCCACATGGACGCTTCTGTCAATGTCCCGATAAAGCACAAAAGGCCCTCTAGTGGCGAGTAAAAATACTAACGAAAACGTAGGATGTATTAAGGGCGAAAACAAAACACGTGAATTAATATAAGCAGTTTTAACGATTTTTATTTTTAGATTATATTGACACAGCACCTAATAAATTATCTTTCTCCTACGAATGTATCTTTTAACATAATTATCTTTCTCCTACGAATGTATCTTTTACTGCCACCTAGTAATGTATAGCGGAACTTTTATGTTAACGTCAATAATGCTGGCATTTTAGTCTGTACTAGCACTGCTGCCACCTAGTAATGTATAGCGGAACTTTTATGTTAACGTCAATAATGCTGGCATTTTAGTAATTCTACTCGCTACACGGTGACAGTGCACTGTGGGACATCCATAGGTCATAAATCTTAAAAACCTGCTTTCTTGTTTTACATTTTATTCCTTGTCGTTACATTGGATAGTTGCGGTACCTTCTGAAACTATAAATAGGTCAGTAATTAGAGTGCGCCTTCATTATCTATTGTGCATTCAAAGAGAGCGCATCGCCAATCGTAAATACTGTTATCAGTGAGTCATTAAAAAGCGTGACGTCATTTGTTGTCATTGCGGGACCTGTGAGTGCTGTGTGAGTTTTTTCTGAAATGGATATCCAAGAACAGGGTATGTAATAATTAATATTTTTATTTTTATTGTATCTTAGTATAAGTCAAGTTATCAAACTACCTCAAGTAGCATTGAAATCAAAGCTGACGAAATCAAAAGAAAACTGTATATTTTAAGTAACAGACATTATACGGGTACTTTACACTCTGTTGAAAATATATTCTCTGCAAATTTTAATATTTGCCGTTTCCTATCACCCAACTCGAGAATACAACATCTACTGGCTACTTTACGACATAAATTATTAGATTTTACTTTAGATGATTATTGTATAATTGTATTAGGTGATACCGACTTAAAATCAAACCATAGCCCTATTGAATTAATTAATATGATAAGGAATTCAGTTAAAGAAATAAATCATACAAATATTATAATATGTACACCAACTTATATACAAGGAGCGCCTATACACAATTACAAAGTCGAAATGTTTAATAATCTGTTATACTTGGAATTACAAAATCACGAATTTGTACATTTTTTTGATTCCAACACTTGTTTGACGAATGAAATGCTCTCTCACTTGACTGGTAGAATAAATAATTCGGGACTGATAAATATATTCCAAACAATAATGAAAAATATCAAAATTGACATTGAAATGTTTTCTTCTGATATTGACAGCAACGGGGCCATTGAGAGTAGGTCTGATATTGTATCTACGTCTACAACTAACAACATTTCTGGTAATCATTTATTTCGTTTATAATAATATATATGTTCTTCACCAAAATATTGACGGACTTATAAATAAATCGAATTCTCTTTTGGTTAGTCTCGAAACATTGAAGGACTCTGATAAAACTATCGATGTACTATGTATAACAGAACATAACATGATGGAAACCGACCTATGTCGCCTGAACTTAACAAACTACAAATTAGTGTCATATTTCTGTAGGCAGCAGCACAGAGGTGGCTCTTGCATTCTTATTAGGAACAGCCATGAATGTGAAAACGTACCGAATTTAGTCAAACAATCAATATGTGATATGATCGAATGTTCCGCAATAAAATTAACACAGCACAAGTTGTTCATTGTATGTATTTATCGACCACCCCGAACGAGATTAGAATCGTTAAATTTATTTCTACGTAAATTAGACGAAATATTGAATTTAATAACTCGTTCCAATACTGACTATAAAATAATTATTTGCGGAGACTTTAATATTGACATCTTAAAAAATAGTAAAATTACCAGACATTTTGACCAAATATTATCTTCATATGACTTAAAATTTCAATTTAAGGAGCCTACAAGACTAAGTAGTAAAACCTGTATAGATAATATAATGCATAACATACGTGGCACTAAAGGAGATATTATTGACTTAGCTCTCTCCGACCATACATCTCAAATAATTAAAGTGCCTGTCAGTAAAACATGCAGACTAAAATATTGGACTACTTGTCGTAGAGATTTCTCTCGCGATATCATGCGGAAGTTCACAAATTGCATTAAAAATCTTACTTTTAATGATGTCTATGAAACAGATGACCCAGATTCCGCCTTTGATATCTTTCATAATCACTTTATACTTTTTTACAATCTTTGTTTCCCTAACAGGAGAGTAAAAGTCGGATTTGAAAGAAAACCTAAATGGGTCTCAAAGGGTATCAAGACGTGTAGCAAAAAAAGACGTCACCTTTTGTGGAAATACCGTATATCTCCAACTTTAGATAATAAATCAGCCTTTCAAAGTTACACTAAGAGATATAAAAAAATTATCAAACTAACACAGAAGGTGCAAAACGAATATTATATTAGTAAATCCAATAATAAATCGCAAGCGACATGGAAAGTAATTAATAAGTACAATAAAAATACACCTAGAGAAAATATCTCTTGTATTTTAAACAATGACGTGGAAATAACCGAACCGACAAAAATAGCCGATGCGTTCAATAATTTTTTCGTTGACTCCGTAAATACTTCTAATAATATTGACCCAAAATTAAATAATATTCAATATAATCAATCCAAATCAATGTTTCTTTCACCAACTTCACCACATGACATTTTAAAAATTATTCACGCTTTAAAAAATACATACAGTGTAGGCTATGACGATGTATCAACTAAAGCTATTAAGCAAGTAGGACATATAATTGCACCAATCTTAAGCCATATAGTAAATTTATGTATGGAGAAAGGAATTTTTCCTGATAGATTGAAAATCACAATAACAATTCCAATATATAAAAAAGATAACAAGAAACTGTTAATAAATTATCGACCTATCGCTCTCTTGTCCATTTTTTCAAAGATCCTGGAAAAAGTTTTATACGACAAACTATACAATTTCTTTGAAATAAACAACATATTTACAAAGCACCAATATGGATTCCGAAAAAATAAGTCTATTAATATGGCAATATTCGAGTTTATAGAAAGAATCATTAGTTATGTACAAAAACGAAAACCGACATTCGCCATCTACATGGATATGACCAAAGCGTTTGATAATGTTGATCATAGAATACTGCTCAGCAAACTCCAAGCGTATGGTATAAGAGGAAACGTTAACAAACTAATTGGATCTTATTTAAATAATCGTAGACAAATAACACATATAAATAGAATCAATCCTGAGAGTGGTAACAACAATACTTATGAATCAAAAGAAAGGTCTGTTTCCTTTGGTGTTCCACAAGGCAGTGTTCTGGGTCCACTATTATTTAATATTTACATAAACGACCTTTCTAATGTAACTAAACATTTTATGACTATTTTTGCTGATGACAGTACTATATTATTTACATACGACAACATACATGATATAGAACATGACATTAATAATACTCTTTCATTAGTTATTAAGTGGTTGACATTAAATAATTTGAAGATAAACTTGACTAAAACATATTTAATGAATTTTAAACTACGGAATAATTTTCAATCAAAATTTGACATTAATCATTTAGGAATTCCAATAAAAGAAGTGGACATTACAAAATTTTTAGGATTAACAATAGATAGTAAATTGACTTGGAAACCTCACATTGACATTCTAGTTAAAAAATTATACCAATTTTCTTATGCGTTGTATAAATTAAGACAAGTTGCTACAATTAAAACACTTTTAACAGCATATTATGGATATATCGGATCTATTCTTAGATATGGTATAATGTTCTGGGGTAATAGCACTGACAAACAAAGTGTGTTCAAGGCTCAAAAGAGGTGCCTAAGATCAATGTTCGGCTTAAACCAAGAAGACTCATGTGAAAACTATTTTCGCAAACATAAAATTTTGACGGTTACATCTTTATATATTAGCGAGATTGCAAACTTTGCGAGAAACAATTTGCACTATTTTGAAGCATATCCCAGCGGAAGCCGTCTAGCGGGCAAACTGAAACAAGCTCATAGTTATAAGACTTCACTTCGAAAAATTAGTGTTAATTATATGGTACCTACAATATATAATAAAATCCCACTGTCTATAAGGTCAATAACTGATAATAAAAAATTTAAAACTGCCCTCAATGGTTTTCTTGCTGGCAAAGCATACTATAATCTTCAAAGTTTCTTAAATGATAAGACAGTTAAATAATGGTAATTGAAATAATGACAATATTTGTTGACATTTTTACATTTAACTTGGTATTATTTTGACATTGTTAATCTATTTTTTTTTTTTTTTTTTTGACATTTATTAATATAAATTTGACATTGTTAATCTGTAGGTAATTTTGATAGTGTTTAGCATATTAAGTACTATACTTCTGCATTTTGAATCAATTAATTTTTACTATTCCCCTCATTGACATTGTTAAATCTAATTTGTAATACATTTTTGACATTTATTATATTTAAGTACTGTTAGTCTCTTTTTAATTTTATTTTACATGACAGACATTGTAGTTGACATTGACATTGATATTAAATACTATGATTTTATTGACATTAATTATAAATAATTTAATAGGCTTTTATACCAATCGGATACGTCTTTGAATTTGTTTATATTTCTATGTCTGTATTTCTTTTTTGTAATTTTCATATGTCTACAAGGCGAATCATGGCTGTACACTACCCATTATTTAGAACACCAATGTATATACCCATGTATTATGAAATAAATGAATATGAATATGAATATGAATATATATTTTCTTTAGTATGTCATTGCTACGAGGCGACTTTTCTTGGAGTATTATATTTTAATATTCAAAGTTTGAATAAACTTTTAAATATGTTCCCACTCGCTCCGACTATGGAGGTATATTGCACCATAATCTTTAGACTTTCTTATCTTAGGAAAATTAAAACTTGGCTGCCCTTATCTGCCCTTTTGGCGATGACAAGGGTGCTACGGTTGCCAGATTATCTCGTAGCATTTGCTACGAAATTAGTTTATTTAGTCTTAGTGCTTTGTGTAGGTTTTGTGACTGAATTTTAACCGTTTTTTTTTGTTTTAGGTAATTTATATATATGCTCGTTTTCAAGAATGCATATTCTTGAAATATGGCTAACTGTCAATACCGATAATGACTCGGAAAAGTGTCGTCAAGTCCTACAAAGTTTGTTGACTACTCTGAACGATGCTGAGAATATTGATATTCATTATTTAGAGAAAATTGTTAATAATTTATGTAAAGCTATTGCTCGATTCTGGAAAAAATGTAATAGGGATAAAACCAAGCTTTTATATAAGAATTCCGATTGGTTTAATGTTATTGAAAAAATTCAACTTGTGAAAAACAATAAGCAATGTACTCCGTCTGAAACGTCGCCGTGTCATTCACGTGGTCGTCCTCGAAAACCTTTTACGCAATGTAGTAAAAGGACTAAACGTCGGAGAGTAGCTGATTTGTCAAAGTCTGATGATTCTACTGTGAGTGCATTGCTTGATGTTTCAGACTGTTTATTCGATTCGTGTATATCTAGAGTTAGCACTGATGATGTCTTGTCACTTGTGACTGATGCTCAGTTGACAAAACATGAGTATTTATTAATTAAAAACTTTGTTAATAGTAAGATTTCTCCTAATGTATTACCATGTTACCAACAAATTACTAAAGCGAAACAGAGATGTTACCCTTCTAATATAACTGTTTCCGAGTCTTCAGCTGAAGTTGAATTACAAAGTCTTTTTGATCACACAGCTTCTCGAATCCTTGAATCTCAAAAAGAGGTCTTAGATCAGATTCCTGATGATTGTTTGTCTAATATCTCTTTACTTGGGAAATGGGGATTCGATGGCAGCACTGGACATAGTGAATACAAAAAATTTTTTTCAGATTCAACTTTAGAAGATAGTAGTTTGTTTGTAACATCTTATGTACCCCTTCAAATTATTGTAAAATTAGCTGAAGATAATTGTAAAATTTTATGGAAAAATCCTCGACCCTCTTCCACTAGGTACTGCCGTCCTATTCGATTTCAATTTTTGAAAGAAAGCACAGCAGTGTCTTTGCAAGAGGAAGCTTATTTTAAGGATAAAATTGAAAGTTTGCAACCTACTTTTATTCAGATCGACAATCGTGAATTGGTCGTTTCTCATAAGTTGCAGCTTTCAATGGTAGATGGTAAAATTTGTAGTGCTTTAAGTGAAACATCTACAAGTAGATGTTATATATGTAATGCTACCCCTAAAGAGATGAATAAAATAGACGAATGTTTACAAAAACCTGTAATAGAGAGTAGATACCAATTTGGATTATCACCACTACATTCTTGGATACGTTTCTTCGAATATTTTATTCATCTTTCATATAGATTAGACATAAAAAAATGGCAAGTTAGGCTAGATAGTGATAAACAATTGTTATCAAATAAAAAACAATATGTACAGTCCCAGTTTAGGGAACGATTAGGTTTAATAGTTGACAAGCCGCGTAGTGGTGGAAGCGGGACGTCTAACGACGGAAACACGGCCAGGAAGTTTTTTTGGAATCAGCTGTATCTGCTGAAATTACAGGTTTGAATAAGGATCTCATAGATCGTTGTTGTGTAATATTACAAACGTTATCTTCTGGACATAAAATTAATGAATGCAAGTTTAAAGACTATGCATTACAAACAGCATACAGCCTGGTCGAGGAATATCCGTGGTATAGTCTTCCTGCTTCTGTCCACAAGGTGCTCGTACATGGATCAGATATTATAAGTTATGCATTGTTATCTATAGGAGAACTTTCCGAAGAAGCTGCTGAAGCGACAAATAAGTATATCAAAATTTATAGACGAAGTCACACTCGAAAAATGTCACGTGAAGTTACCAATCAAGATTTAATACAACGACTATTATTACATTCAGATCCTTATATTACAAGTCTTCGGAAACTTCCCCCTAAAAAGAAAAATACTCTGTCACAAAGTGTAATAGAATTGTTACATGTTTAATATTGTTAGAATAAGAATAATTTATTTGTATTTTGTTAGTTGTTTTGTTTTTTGTATTTAATTAATTTTAATTTATTTATTTCTATTATTTTATTATAATTAAATAATGTTATCAATGTTTTGACTCTTATTTTATTTAAAATATATGTTTTACATTCCAATTTTTAAGTGTTTGTTCATGATAAATTTAGGTAAAAGTATGTTATTGTTTATATTTGTTTTTTACTGAAGTAAACGTTTTTTATTCCGTAAATACATGTACTTCTTTCATTTTAATGTTCCTAAAACACTTTTACAACTATAAGTCACTAAAATAATACAATGTATTGATAGTAACAGGACTTTAACTATTTATGACCGCCCTTGTATGGAGCGTGTCCCTCCGTGCAGTGGCGTCGCGCACCCTTCCCCCGCACCCCGATTTCCGGCTTCACTTGATTTCATACGGAAAACGCGATAGGGCACCTCCTCTTTGTATTTGCTTCATGTAATAAATACACAAAAATAATCTTTGCAATGTAAATATTATACCATTTCCATCACAGTGCTTGCGGAATCAGCTGTTTGGGTCCTCGAACGTCAAGGCACCGGTGTGAGCGGAACAAAAATGATGCCGGGGCGCGCCATACATTGCGTAACATTAATAAAAATTAAAAATTAAAACTCCTTTTTTTTGCTTTAAAAGCTTTTCCGGAAAAAATAAACTTTTAACTCACTGTTAAAAGAAAAGGGACACCGTCAGTTATACCCGGTATAGTACCTACACGCTGTCGTGTCGTCTTCTCCCTCCACCTTGTCTTAGATGCTACAGTAACAATCGATATGTCTATAGGTAGTTGTGTCTTGCATCCCTAAAGCCGGGTTCAGATTTAACGCGAACGCACACTATTGACTATCGGTGATCGATTTTTGACGGTGGAAAATGAAAAATGGAATTCTACGTACAGTCAGCAAGACGTCGAGCTTTACATTTGCATAACGTAAGCCGCCGCTATTATAAGGGCGAGTGATATAAGGGCGGTCTCAAGGTCAACATGTAAAGCCTAGCGTGTTGCTGTGTACATAAAATACAAAATGTTGGCCAAAAAAAATCGGTGAATCCCGGTCGACATCATTATCGGTGTAAAATAATAATATAAAATTTAATAACAATATAATTTATTTTCTTAACACCATACATAAACAGACTTATGGACTATGAATTACACAGTGGCAGATTATACAAATGTAGGTGAGAGACTGGTGTCTGAAGTAGGCAGAAATCCACTTGTATCTTAGTAGTGAACTAGACTTTTACAGCTTCCAGTTCGCACTATAGCACTATTATATTTTTTATTTCTATTTGTCCATTGATCTATCGTATTTTTAAATGGAACGTTCGTTAATGTCCTATAGTCAGTCCCTTTTTAGACGCATAAAACCATATACGCGAAACACCAACTCTACTTATCCATAGTTCGATTCGATCACTGTAGTAGGTATTCATATCACCGAATAGACTGCGTATTGTAAAGTAGTATCGAGACTGCTTTTAATTATTAGTTATGATCGCTTCTTACAACCTAACCCGTGTAGATACATATGCTATATGATTCGCGTCAGCGACACGGATAAAATGATCGGAAGGAGGTTTGAACAGTCGAAAAAAAATCCACTGTTCTGAAATAGTACATACATTGTGATACAAGGCTGGAAAGTAGGAATAACCCACACACCTGTGTATCATACGACGTTTTTAACTACAGTTGTAAATAATAGTAAAAAAAGAAAAAAAGTAAAATTATTGTGTGGTTTTATGAAACCACGATGTAAGTGATACTTTTTTTCGGATTGTTTTAGGCATTTAACTGAAAAATTTCAGTAAATCATTTAATTTTGGGTATTAAAACAAAAAAGCAATAATAAACAAATTTACGACAAAAATTAATGTTCTACTCCAGGATCGAACCACTGTCACTCGGATTTAGAGTCGAAGCTCTTACGCACAGGACCAATCCTGTCCTATATGAAATTGTGAAATTAAAGACCGAAGGAATTAAAGAAGAAGAAATGACTATTATACTGAATTTCCTTCTATAAATTGAATTAAATTGTATTCCGAACACCAAAAGTACTTTAATTTTGATAGAAGCCCATCTTATATCGTTAGGCGAAAAAAATAATGATTCGGAATAGACATAATACAAAAGGAATCAAAAATTTAATCTCACCATGTTTTTCATATTTCTGGTTTTAGTTTTCCGAGTTGAAAAAGGAGATTTAAGCACATACAGCTACGTCTTCTGTGTAGTTTTTTCAATACCAAAGTTACGTGACTTTTTAAGTACATACATAATATACTGACTTAATATTTAAGCTATATAATTTTGAATAAATAAATGCTGCATCTTTTATGTATTTGTTTTAATATTCACAAAAGTGGTGAAAAAAGTGGAGCATTTTCTTTGGGGATGAAGCAGTCTTCTTTTATATATGTTACCGGCAATGTGTATAATTCAGGTATTGTATACAATCCCTAGGTAATGTATACAATCCCTGGGGCGTCCAGGCAATGTATGAAATATCATAAATATCATTGTCCATTTCATACTTTACCTAGGTATTGTATACAATTCCTAGGGATTGTATAGAATACCTGCTGGTTCACCGGTAATGTGTAAAATAAATAAATCTTAAGACTAAACTAATGTTAGGTAAGCCGGTTAATATCAATAAATCTTAACAGACTTACTTAACAAATAGCGGACAAATAAAACATGTTATATTTACTTGAAATAAACTTTATTATCAACTTTAAAATCACAAAAAAATAACAGGAAACTTAAAATTCTTCTTGTTTGTAACATAACATTACAAGTATCTTTTAACATAATATAAGTAATTTTGTAATTGAACTTCACAAACAAAACAATTCTCTTTATAACAAAAAGTAGGTCTAATAGGCATTCACAAATTTAAGTAAAAGTAGGTTTTATTTATTCTTACACGACAAACTATTATGGCACTTTGAAGAGCACAGAGCCTTACTTTTGACACAGGAACACTTTTTAGAGTCACAGTTTTTTTGCAGCTACATTTCACAAAGCCCTGTCCTGTCCCCGTAGATTGCAAAGTCGTAACTGTACGGAGTGTCGTTTCCAGATTGAGGACGTCTTCTTCTTGCAGTAATTTCTGATGGCAAACAGTGAACTGTTGTCTTGAATACAATGTCTTGACAACGCCTTGCTTTGTGCCTAGTTGATATAGATCGTCATCAGTTTTGTGTAATACTACAGCCAGTATATTGCAGCCAGTATATGACGTACGGACGGACGGGCGCACGAACGGACAGACAGACAGACATGAAGAATTTATAAGGGCTCCGTTTTTGTAATTCGGCTACGGAACCCTAATAAAAAACAGCTTGAAGTATTTAATTTTTTATAAAATTATTACTAACTACTTTTTTACTACAATGAGTCGTAAAAAACAACAATAATAAATTGATTGTACAGTTTAATATTGAAATTTAGATTTATAATTTTTTTTTGTTCATACAGTTTCCATTTCAAATCTTTCGCATTTCCTGTAAATCTGCTATATGCGCCTTAAGAGTCCGCTAGCTTAGATAATGCCGCTCTTTAGCGCACCCCGCATTGACGCCGCCCGCGCCGCGCCGCCTCTTGTCAAAGGATTTAATTTTATTTACAAAGGCTACCGCGTGCGGCGTACACCCGAAAGTGAAATTGACAGTTTTATATCGAAGCGCCTCCGTAGTGAAAGATTGTGTTTGTGAACTGTTGTACTACGAATTGAATTTATCCTCAAAAAATCCGACATTTGATAAGATTCTGGATAAATTACACCTATGTACTTACCTCCGTAGCAACCTACAGACGCTCCAGCCGTAAGTCAAACTAAAAGGAAGTATTAATAAAAAAGGTAATTCCACATTTATGTGGAACATAAGTATACGTAGTTCACGCAATTACAGAAGAAAATAAGTACCTAAATATTTTGTTTTGGATTCAGAGCGTGATAATGGCTCTCTTATTAAAAATACGGGTGGTAGTAACTCTGACAGTTCGAGTGATGAAGAATTGTGGTGTAATTTTACTTTGAATTTACCTACTTTCGCATATTTTTGATTAAAATTATCTTTGCACCTAGCTTGTGTGTCCCGATAATTTTTATTCGTATTTTGTTTTATTAAACACAATTGCGTTCGGGTGTACCGACATTATCTAAGCGAACTTACTTTGATCGCGCCGCCTTGGCGCCGTGCCGTCTCTTGTCAAAGGATTTAATTTTATTTGCAAAGGATACCCGCGTGCGGCGTACACTCACGAGTGAACGGTCATGCTAAAACGATTCACTTCCATTAATGCTTGAAATGGCGCCTCTAGGAAGGGTGTCAGGGTTCTATGAAGCTTACCGTACTTATTTGTTTGTAATAACCACAATTGCGTTCGAGTGTACATTACCTGCTGCAAGTTTGGCATTGTATAGAATACCTAGGTAAAGTGTAAAATAAATTCTATTTCATACTTTACCTGCCCGTTTTAGGTATTCTATACATTGCCTAGGTATTGTATACAATACCGGATTATACACATTGCCGGTAACATATACACTAAGTTGGCAAACAAGCAAACTGTGTATGGCGACTGTCATTTGCCGTGCCAACCGTCATACATAATAGTGATGAAACTAGGATTGATCGCTAGGCTGGGACTTGCAAATTAAGGGCACTCTTTTAAGAACTTTAATTTGTACAATTGATTATTGGTTAAATTTAATAAAATTGAAAAATATTATAAGAATATCTATAGATGTACACCATGAACATCTATAAATATTATTGATCAAACACTTAACAATCCTCCCTAGAGTCTAGTAAATTTTATCTTTATTTGAATCACCGAGCGATTCAGTATTACGATACGCTAACTCAGTTAAGGTTGTCCAAGTACCTACGCCGTAGTATGAATTCTCAAACAAAATTGAACGAATGTTATCCAGTCTGCCATACCTCTCAACTGAATCGCTGTCAAATGTAGCGCCCAATCTGTATCGCATAGATAGCGTCGTAGATAGTAATTCTAGTACACAATTTAGGTCTTAAACTCGATAAAAGGTGATGGCTCCTCTGATCATACGCAATGCGATGTAAATATACATTCCTACTTGTAGAGATCATGGACTTATCAATCATAAGTCCATGGTAGAGATAGATTAGACATATTAGACTTTTAGACTGACTTATGCCATGTTTGACGTAAAATTTGTAAAAAGGTTTAAAAAAACGATGAATGTTTGAATCGAATTAATTAAGTTGCTCGATGATTTTAGTCTAACAATACAGTAAGAACATTTGACTTTCCAACCAAAAGTACTTTAGTCCTATTATTTATTATGTGCCAAAATTCCAAAACTAAAGTTAACCTCTTTCTGTGTTTAATTATCTATTTGCAACAAGTAAAACGACTATTATTACTAGTATTTTCAAGCATCGAAAATAAATGAAAATTTATGACATGATAGTACCAAATTGTAACCCGTGATAGATACTCGTGTTATTATGTTTTTATCGTTTTCGTTAGGTTTTGTTAAACAAAACGAGGGAGTCCTCTTCGGGCGCTAGAGATCTTAAGCAGTAGGTATTTTATTTCAAATGTTCTTTAATACTTATAACAATTATATTATGTTATCGAACATATTATTAGAATTAAAATTGGGTAGGAATCTTTGCCAAACAATTGATAATAGAATTATTGTGTCCACCAAATAAATAGGTTATGAACAACTACGACAATTATTTGATAACATTGTCTCGTTATGTAGAGGTGCACCGTTTTGGTACCTCTTGTAGTTTGTTCAGTATTAGATGGGTATAATACAGCTACGTATTAGCACAATGCACTCACTCTAAGCACAATTCGATTGAATTGGAACAGATAAATGAATAGTATGTAATCCAAAGTTAACTTATAAAATTATAAAGATAAACCGTCTACCACACCATATGATACAGCTTTTGCCGTCGGCATAATAATGATGTGCCTACTAGCCAGTGCAATACCAAATATTTATGATAACAATTGAATAATACCCGTAAAATATTTAACATTGATTAAATTAATAATAACGGAAATTAAGTAGAAGGATTTCTAACAATGTCAGGTAATTGTTTAGTTTTGAAATACGTTCCTAATGTACCTATTCATTACGTTTTGACTTAAATTTCTAAGTACGGACGTAAGCAATTACTATTCAAAAATTGAAATTAAAAAAATATTTAACATAAATAAAAATCGTCATCAAAAACAAAAAAGCCAAAAATTATGTATAACAATACAAACAACATTATATTTTTATTTTGAACTCGGTACGGATGATCGATGATTATGACTAAAATTTGGCATTTTCTTATATTATTTTTAACTTTTTTGTTTTTGAAGTCGGTTTTTATTTTTGTACAAAAAATTTTTACTTTAATATTATCTGTAAATTTAATCTAGTCAATATGTATTTAAAAACTTAAATGTAACTAAATAAAATCCTTCCATCATCAACTCTGCTCATGAATACCAAACGCAATTACCTGAATAGCTTTAGAAAAATAGGAAACACGTTGGACGTGCCTATAAAATTTAAGGGCTTCTCTGGATTTTCACCAGATGTTGACTTTGGTGACAATGGCACCAGTCTGAAAGTATATCCTTTCAACAAAAAAAGAAATTTAAAAATTGTTTACTAAATGACAGAGTTATGAGGTAACAAACATTTAAAAACAACATAATATGTTCCCAGTTTAATTTTTGTATGTTCCCAGATTGTAGGTACTCCTATCTCAGATAGGGAGGTTAATTAAATTAATCCTTAGAAGTCATTGACTTCTGTCCACGAATTATCTGCTTAACATGGGATTTTTAAATGATTGTCGAGTAGAATTCGAATCGAGATCGAATTGAGAACTTCCTCCTTTTTGTGAGGGCGGTCATAAGAGATTAATAATAAACGAAATAACCTCAATGACGAAATCATCTTTTCTTACAGATAACCAACCAAAAAAGTTTGGAAAATTAATCTTATACCAAAGAAACCACCAAAACAATCCAAGGAAAAACATTCAAGAGATTTTCAAAATGCCGGAATTAGGACCGATGATGCGCGCGCTTGAGCTGCAAAGGATAATAGAAGACAAAGTGTCAGAATGGCGCGAGAGGTCGACGCGGGTCGCGGGCGCGAGCGTGGCCGAGTCTTATCAGCAACCACTCAACTTCAAGCGGCACACAAACCGACGCAAGAACAGTGCTGAAATAAATAGAATTATCGCAAAGTATTCCAGACCCCACAAGCGGACGGACGAGCGGTACTTCACCGCACAAACACTGCAAACCAAGCCCGCGGAACCCCCGAAGCGACCGCCGCGACCTAAAAAACAATTAGCGAATTCAAAAACACTATCAAAGAGCGAAGACAACATCACTAACATTGCCGATGCTATGGAACTTCACCCAGATCCGACAAGGAATACAGAAGCCCGTTGTTCCTCTAGATATAATGCAAAGAGTTGTGAAGATATTACAGCGTTTGTTGATGTAGAACGTTCAAAGAAGAGTTTGAATTTTGAAGAGAGCAGTATTCTGAATTCCAGGCCTCTACCTAGGCGCAGCAGGCCAAAACTTCATAGTGTTTGCGAAAATTTTTCAGTGGCGAATGACAGTGGTGTAGTATTACGTTCTCATAGGGACTTCGTCACATCCACACCGTTGTCTCGCAGAAAGACCCTGAGTGATTCAATATCAGTGAGCAGTTTTGACAAGTGCGTGAATAGTAATAGTAATAGTGGACATAGTCAAAGTGGCCTTAGAAAAGGTTGTTCAGTGCCAGACCTCTTGGATATAAACTCTAATGAAGAATCAGTGAAAATGGTGAAAAGCAGAGATTCCAAAAATCGCTGGAAACTCATAAAGCCACAGTTTCGGAAAAGTGCTTTGGATTTTTTGTCATTTTGGAAGGGGAAGAAAGCACAACCCAAAGAGCCACCTAAAACGTAAGTGACATTCTTGTACAGTAGTACCACCACGTTTATAAGTTACACCGATGTACCTGCGCAGAAGTCTCATTTTCTGATTCTGAGCAAGACAGAATGAAATTCTGATTTTGGTGACTTCAAATCTTAACGTTCGCATAAAGTCTATATTTTACCGGTGTCGGCACTCTTATTCAATTGGCTTTAAGTTGCTTTTCTATGCGCAGCCGAATTTTGCCGATGTAACTTATAAAAGTGGTCGTACTATAACATATTTTACTTAGATGCTCAAAAACAATTACTAATGTTTTTCAACTTAAGTTGCAGCTGGTCAAAAAATACACGACTCAATTTATTTACTTTCCATCACTTCATTCCTTATTGCTTCCATAATTTACAAAACTAGCTTACTAAAGAGGATTTGTTTAAAAGTGACTGTTATTTGCGCGAGTTTACACTTTAAAATTAAAAACACAAAAGTGTGTTTCATTTAAATAGAAAAAAACTTAAAACCGATATGTGATTGATGAATGAAGCACATTATCATGTCTTTCATTCATCATTGCAGTAGACTTTTAACTAGATGTCTTATCATGTAATTAATCACCACAATATCACCTGATTCATCACCAAGTCATTACATAATTCTATTTATTTAAAAATGAATAAATGCTAATAAATAAATATATAAACCCAGCCACATTGACATGTAAAAGTCCCAACATAAACAGAGAATAAGAAAAACTTAAGTGGAAAGGTAAAGCCTTTCCCTTTTTTTGTTCAAAGTAACGATTAAATTTCTAAACGAAGTTTATGCATTTGTTCTGCTGTTCTTTTGATAAAATTTGCGTTATGAATACGAGTATATTTCTAAAAATATCGGTGATTTCCCGTAACTTCGACCAATAAATTGTTGTATAATAATAAATAAGTTCAAAAGCACTATACCTTAGTTTGTATTTAGTCAGTGTGTGATAATGTTTTGCGTGAGTTACTCGTACATACCTACATGAATATTCCCCTTGCATTGTGGTTGGTTACTACAAAATTAGAGTAGGTGTTTAGTATTTTGTTTTGATTTTACGTACTAGGATAACCTAATATTGTAATATGTACGGTACTTTTTTCAATTAAGTACATGAATTTTTTTTGTTATCTCCTTGGAGATATAATTTGGGTAACGATATAAAATAGATTGAATGATACAAAATACATGTAGTTTTGGTAGGTACCTACGAATGTGTACCTATGGATAAATATAATATACCTTCTATTTTAGGTACACCTACTAGTTCCAATTCTGAATTAGTTTTTTTTTATTAAAGGCAAGTTCGTTTTCATACCTGAATTAAGAGAATGATTAAAATAATCTCATTAAAATTTAAGGAAACATGATCGTTCTAGTTGCGCAGGGTGCTTTAGTTATAACCGTAAGAATACCAAATTTACTTTAGATTATCAAACTTAATTATTACTTTTAAATAATAAAAGAAAAAATAGAAATAATGACAGACTCCAATAGGAGTATTTTAAAATCAAGGCACCTAAGTACTTAATAGTTACATTGTTACCCTAGGGGTGAAAGTAACTTATGTAGTCTCGAAACGGGATTTGGTGGCCAAGCGTAGCGAGGGCGACAATAGCTCGAGGGACTAAATAAGTCTTTAACCCGAGGTTAACACTTTTCATTACGAATACCAGGAAAGTAAAAATAAAAACATGAATTAGCTAAAGAAAAAATGATTGAATTTTATTTCACAATAACTGTACTCGCGAACTCCGTTTCGCCATAATAATTGTCCAAAAAAATATCACCTAGAGGCCCTAGAGCAGAGGTTCCCAACGTTTTACCCTATGAGCCTTACCCAACATTATGCTAAAATACTGCGCCCCCCTAGAGGCCGAAATGGGTATTCAAAATTATTAAGCAAACAATGAAAATATTGGCGTGTTTACTTTTATTCAAAAGATGGTTACAACGTGTCGCTGACTTCGCATAGATATGAACAGTTTTAACACATATTCTCATTGATTTACTACCAAACGTAGTAAATCAATGCATATTCTTTATACAGTTTAATTCTGGAGCCGGTCGCTGTGCCCCCCCCTTGGTTCACTTTACGCCCCCCAAGTGAAACCCTGACCTAGAGGAATAAAAATAGCCTACGACCTATTCTCAGCCCTACATATGAATATCCATTAAAAATTCACAAAAACCGGTCATGCTGTTTCGGAGGAATTCGATAACAATCACTGTAACACGAGATTTTTATAAATATCAACAACTTCTGCTTTAGCCTCTTCTCTTATGAACTCATTCTCTGCTATACGGAAGTATAAACAAAACTTTACATCTCAAAAAACCAATGAAGATCGGATTGCCGCTTTCCTGTCTATTTTGTTTTTTTGTGGCCACCTATTCAGCCATTATTTTTAATTTTCATCATATTTTCATCAAATATTTTGCCCAAATCTGTGTTATATTAAAGAAATAGTTGACAGTAAGTTATAATTAAGTCATTTAAAAAAATATATCCTTTAATTAATACTTATCTTTATGTTATTTCAATTTTACATCGCGCTATAATTGAGTGGCTGTGTAGCAAGTTGGAACACATGGTTCAAAAGAAATGAAAAAATATAACTAGTTATTTGCAGTGATATCGGTGAATGTAATTAAAAGAAAAAAGTACTGAGCATTGTAGTACCTACCGAAATCGTTATCTCAGAAAAAACTATGTTTATCATACTGTTTACACCAATAAATGGAAGAAATACTCTATTATCGTTATACTAAGGAAAAGTGCGAAATGGACTCGCGCACTAAGAGTCCCGTACAAAGTTATCTAAGTATGTAAGGTCCTAACACTATGTTATGCACATTTACAGTTTTCAGATTTTTTCTATAACATGTACTATAAGAGCTTGCTTCTTCCATATTTCATGATTCTAGGTCGAAGGGTCCTCATAGGTTTGATTCCCTTGTGAATTTGCAAAATTTGCTTATAAATTATGCAACATCAACGGTTACATCTTTTGATCGTGTTGACTATAAAAAGTATGATTTTGTCACAGCTGATAGAGATCGTAGACCTGAGTATTCGATATAAATTTCAGTTTGATATCTTTACGCGTTCCCGAGAAAAAGGATCTTGACCGACAGACCGACAGACAGAAAGCGAAGTGATCTTATAAGGATTGCGTTTGTTCCTTTTGAGGTACAGAATCCTCAAAACAGTCTTTGGAAGTTATTAGCGCGTCGCTGCATAATTAGTACTATGAAAATAATGAGACCGTAGACCCGAGTATTTGATATAAATTTTAGTTTTATATCTCTATGCGTTCCCGAGAAAAAGAGTCTTGACCGACAGACAGAATGCGAAGTGATCCTATAAGGATTTCGTTTGTTCCTTTGAGGTACGGAATCCTAAAAACAGTCTTTGGTTTTAAGCGTCGCTGCATAATTAGTACTATGAAAATAATGTATGATGGATTTCCCTTTTTTTTTCATCATAACAGCTCATATACGTCCCCACCGAGGGGCTCGAGTCTACCCTAAGTTAGGGTGTTTAGGTCTTAGTCAAAAGTCCCACCGAGGGACTCAAGTCTACCCTAAGTTAGGGTGTTTAGGCCTTAGTCAAGAGCACCACCGAAGGGCTCGAGTCTACCCTAAGTTAGGGTGTTTAGGCCTTAGTCAACTACGTTGGCCCAGTGCGGATTGGTCGACTTTACATACATCTTTGAATTTCTTCGCAGGTGTATGCGAGTTGCCTCACAATGTTTTCATTCACCGTAGAAGCGCCAATCAAGTGTACATTATGAAATTCGGAAACGAAAAACACATTGGTACATGGCGGTCTCGAAACCCCGGGCCTCCCGATTGGAAGGCAAGTGCCGAGTCCACAGCGCCACCGCTGCTCTCCTTTTTTTAAGAATTTGAAAAAAGCTTGGAGAAACATGGTCTTTTTGGTTAGTGTTAAATTCGGGGGATTACTCTCTGTCACACCAATCACACTGCCTTCAGTCTAAAAATCTTTACTTCCGAATGTGTTTTTACCAAGATAGAATAGGCATTAATCTTTTAGGTGGCTGTAATAAATAATTGGTGATTGGGACTGCGTGAAAAGTCAGGATCATTAGTTACATATGAATATTATTAAACCATTGCCTCCAGTAGTTATGGGAATGCGTTTAGGTATAGATGGTCCAGAAAACCTTGAAGAAAATTGTGTTTTATTTATACAACATTTGCGTCATACAGATGCAGACCAGGATATAAACTTATCTATCACATTCATTGAAGTAGGATATAAATAAATATTTTCCATTAGTCTATTTAATGGATCTCGTTAACCGTATCATCATTTTATCGTCATTATATATAGTTGTTATTAAACTAATACTAGTATAGTGTTAGGAATGTTTTTATCTTTTTTTACAGAATTTCAACATCTGTTTTTTGAACGTATCCGAAATACAAATAAGTAATTCAATGTGGGATTTTTGGGATAGCTTATGATATGATAATAAAATTAATAGGCTTTATAAACGCAATGTATAATATTTTGTCAACCGACTTTACAAAAGGAGGAGTTTCTCAGTTCGACTGTATGTTTTTTTAAATGTTTCTTAAACTCTATCGTTTATTAATCGATTTGGAAAATTCTTTTTTTATTTGGGAGGGTATACCTTTCGATTGGTGACAATGGCACCAAGTTAGGATCTAATGATAGAAACCCTGGAAATTTCAGGGAAACCGTTAAATTTTATATTCAAGTTCAACGTTATTTGTGTTCAACGTTACTCTCGAGCTATTCAGATATTTGCGTCAGATAGTCATCATCTTAAAGATTCTTCCATCATTCTGAGCTGATGACTTAAATATGAGGATTTAGAAGTTATGTTTTAAACATAATAGGCATATATATTGACTCTTAGTTGTATTCTTTTAATTTGCTTTGGTTGGTATTATTCAAACGTTATTTTTCAAAAGTCCATCACTATTGTTACCCAATGAATGAACAAGATGGCGCACAAGTAATGTCATAATGTGAATGTGCGATAATTTTTGCAAATGGCATCAAATGTCACTGTGCTTTGACATGGATGTTGTACACAGATACAGAATTAGTTACTTAATGTGGAATTATTGTTACTGCTTATTTTACCGATTTCCGAGCCGAGTGATCTCCCGTTTTGGAGATTCGAACTGGCCGGCCGTGTTTACCACAAGAAACCACAAACCATGCAAGTCTTTAAAGCTTGCATTTTTTTTTATTTATTGATTCGCCAACGTTTGTACACACCAGTACATTTAATTATTACGTTAAAAAAGAAATCGCCTATTTATCCAGTTGTTTTGCGAGCAAAAATTCAAAATGCTGTAAAACGATCACAATTGGGCATCAACTCGGGATAAAATAATTATGGCAGTGAAATTACTGGGTATCGTGACTATGCACCTCATGTCACAAGTTGGCAACGTACACTGTGGTTCTTGTGGGGGTTGCAGATTTGCTGCAAATCTCACAGGAGCCACTTGTACTATAGGTGACTGTTGCCACTTACCATCAGGTGGGCAGTGCTTGTTGTATAAAAAAAAACTTTTGTTTTGAAGTTGGTATCAATTAGTAAATTTTAACTAACTACATTAATTATAGTTGTTACATTATTAAGACTTTCCAGATGCATGTCCATGCCTTGGTACCGACTTATATTATTTTTGACTTCTTATTTTTTTAACTAGATTTTTTTATTGTAGATGCTTCAATGAAAGTACCTATTATAATTTATAAATAATGCATCTTGAAAGCAAATGAGTTTTCTAATGTATATTACGAAAGTGTAAAGAATTAAAATAACACATTTCCTTGGCCGATTCATCAATAAATTGCTTATTGATGAATCGGCCAAGGAAATGTGTTAGGAAAAACCGCATAATATACGAGTAGGATTTGAAATCTATTAAGTAGTTGGTATGAGTGAAAATTTTACTGTTAGGGGTTTTAATTCAGTAGTTTTAGGTATATTTCATATACATTTTTTTATTGAATATTGCGAACTTATTATGCATATAAACTAAAGGGATCATGATATAGTTCTGTGGGAGAAAGTCAATGTCATAATGATACAAATTATTTCATTTTTTGAAGCTAGTAAGAGACCGGCGTGCGGTAAAGTTTTCGTCACCAAACAGTAAAGCAGGAACTAGAAACGCGTAAGGACGCTTGTTTCAAAAATAAATTGCAAAGGCTCTAATGAGCAAAACTTTAGCAAAAGAATCCGATTCTTTTAGATATTCGCAGTAAATATTAAATAGAAACTTATATTTATTATAGATACGTAGGAGCTTAATTGAAATATTTTATTTATGCATTAGATTTTGATTTTTATTTTATAATTTTATTTCATCATATTTGATTTTTCGGTACATCTATCAATTCCTTTCCTTGCGCCACTTCAAGATTGACTGGATGAAAATGACATAGGCATCTAAGTGCAAAATTGCGTCTTAAAAACTTGTTGTCTAATAGAATAAATAAATAAGTCAGTAAGCCGCGTCCACGTTTGAATACAAACCTGTTTTTGTTTTGTTTAGGTTTCTATCAATATATTTAAGTATTTGAATGCTGAAGATTTATATATTTCGGAAGTTATACTGCAGTCAAGTTATATTACGCTAACGCTGCTTTACCAGCGCCTCTGTCGGAGGATTGTGAAACTTCTTTGTTGTGTGAAGTATAGATGATTCATAGCATTAGTGCTAACCAAAACTCAATGTGTAGTTCTATATGAACTCGGTAGATGGCGTATAAAGTACAAAATTGAATACTTCTACGTTTCTAAAGTAAGTAAGTAGGTAAGTACGCATTTTGGGTTTTTCGCTTATATCTCGAAAACGGTGCATATCGGAGGGAAAAAAAATTCAATAATAAAAAAAAGTTCATAAAATTATCTAAAACTTTTATTTTTTGTTTTATTTTTTTCAAATTCCCAACCGTTTTCAGGCTATACCCTCGAAACAAGTTAGTTTTTACGAAAAAAAAAAACATTTTATTTCAATATATTTATCAAAAATTGCATCATATTATCCAAACCTATTCATAAACGAAAAATATGCAAAGAAAAGAAGTTGTAGAGATTTAAATTCCGTTTTAGAAAATACAGTGAAACCTGGTTGAGTAGGACCTGGATACCTAAGTGAGAAACCTCTATTATTGGGAATTCCAAAGAGGTCTCGGCACTTTTTCATCGAATTACCTCTGTTAATGGGACTTTTCGAACCTGGTTAAATGAAATTTTTTTTCTAGGATTTTTTTTGTTGTTTACCTCTATAATTGGAACTCTGTAGCTTAATTTCCCGTATAAGTGAGACATTTTACCTGGTTAGAACTGGTTTCAACCCGTTTGATTATAACATTTAAATTTCTTTCGCACGTCCTTTGTTTGTCAATACTATCTCAGGTTTTATATTCAAGCTTTCGAGTATATATATTGAAGCTTTTTTTGTATTTGATTTATTTTCATCATTATTTAAAAAACCTACACTTAATTCATAACACCAAAGATACGCATATTAATTAACATTTCCACCTCTATAAATGGCATAACGGTACCTTTTGAAATTTTTAGAATTTCTTTTTATATATCATATTCTTGACCCACAACCTTTGTTTGTCCATCTAATAATATTATGTGGCCACACTTTTAAGCAAGTTATTAAATAAAGTAGACAAAAATAATGATAATAATAAATTTCACACTTCATTTTACAGATCAAATACACTTGTTACATCAATACAATAATTGTAAACCCCATTGTTCTCAAATTCATAATGTTCAAATTTTTATGGGATCAAATCGTCAGATCTTAACTTTGGTGATCTTGGGACCATTCTTGGAGTATACTCTATGGAATATAAAAAATTTTGGAAATGACACACCGATAAAATTTAAGGGTTTCCCTTGATTTTCATGGGATCCCATCATCTGATTCTGACTTTATTGACCTTAGGATCACTCCAGGAGTATACTCTATCGAATACAAGAAGAATTTTGAAAATCGCTCTACAATTTAGGGAGTAATTGTGTAACATACACACAAAACACGTTGGACACACCGATAAAATTTAAGGGTTTCCCTCGATTTTCATCGGATTTCATCATCAGACCCTAACTTTAGTGACCTTAAAGCTACCCCAGGAGTATACTCTATCGAATACAAGAAGAATTTTGAAAATCGATCTACAATTTGCGGAGTAATCGCGTAACATACACACAAAACACGTTGGACACACCGATAAAATTTAAGGGTTTCCCTCGATTTTCATGAGATCCCATCGTCAGATCCTGACTTTAGTGACTTTAGAACCACCCTAGGAGTATGCACTATCGAATACAAAAATAATTTTGATAATCGGTCCACAATTGGCGGAGTAACCCCAGAAGTGTACACTACCGAATACAAAAAGAATTTTGAAATTCGGTCCACAATTGGCGGAGTAATCGCGTAACATATACACAAAATACGCTGGAAACACCTATAAAATTTAAGGATTTCCCTCGATTTTCATACGATCCCATCATCTAATCTTGACTTTACTGACCTTAGGATCACTCCATAAGTATACTCTATCGAATGCAAGAGGAATTTTGAAAATCGGTCCACAATTTGCGGAGTAATCGCGTAACATACACACAAAACACGTTGGACACACCGATAAAATTTAAGGGTTTCCCTCGATTTTCATGGAATCCCATCATCAGATCCTGACTTTAGTGACCTTAGAACCACCCCAGAAGTATGCACTATCGAATACAAAAAGAATTTTGATAATCGGTCCACAATTGGCGGAGTAATCGCGTAACATACACACAAAACACGTTGAAATCACATATAAAATTTAGGGGTTTCCCTCGATTTTCATAGGATCCTATCATCTGATTCTGACTTTATTGACCTTAGAATCACTCCAGGAGTATACTCTATCGAATACAAGAGGAATTTTGAAAATCGGTCCACAATTTGCGGAGTAATCGCGTAACATACACACAAAACACGTTGGACACACCGATAAAATTTAAGGGTTTCCCTCGATTTTCATGGAATCCCATCATCAAATCCTGACTTTAGTGACCTTAGAACCACCCCAGAAGTATGCACTATCGAATACAAAAAGAATTTTGATAATCGGTCCACAATTGGCGGAGTAA
This sequence comes from Schoenobius gigantellus, assembly GCA_963935595.1. Classification (NCBI taxonomy): domain Eukaryota; kingdom Metazoa; phylum Arthropoda; class Insecta; order Lepidoptera; family Crambidae; genus Schoenobius; species Schoenobius gigantellus. The sequence continues at coordinate 19,456,337 of OZ012553.1, read as the reverse complement.
TCGCGTAACATACACACAAAACACGTTTAAATCACATATAAAATTTAAGGGTTTCCCTCGATTTTCATAGGATTCTATCATTAGATCCTGACTTGAGTGACCTTGGAACTACTACAGGAGTATAATCTATCGAATACCAAAAGAATTTTGAAAATCGGTCCACAATTGGCGGAGTAATCGCGTATCATACACTCAAAACACGTGTGTCCAACACCTATAAAACTTAAGGGTTTCCTTCGATTTTCATGGGACTTGGAGTATATTCTATCGAATACAAAAATAATTTTCGAAGCCGGTTCATAAATGTTGGAGTTATGAGGTAGACTGTCAACGGTAATCGTTACCGGGCCATGTTGACAAACTTCTTCTGGCAAAAATTTGACGAAAGGACTTAAATGAGATGTGGTTTCAACAGGATGGCTCTACCTGTCACACCGCAAGGGAAACAATGACTTTGTTACAAACCAAGTTTTCAAGTCGAGTAATTTCTCGTTTCGGAGACCAAAACTGGCCGCCAAGAAGTTGTGATTTAACTTGTTTGGACTATTTTCTCTGGGGTTTTTTGAAAAGTAAGGCCTATGCGAACCACTCTGAGACAACTGAGGAACTCAAAGAAGAAGTTGCACGTCAAATTCGTCCAATCCAGCAGCCCTTACTGCAAAATGTAGACTGCAAAATATCATCAAGAGTGCATACCTGCCAACAGGGCAACGGTGGCCCTTTAACCGATATTTTGTTTCATGTGTAAATGTCATCACTACCTCCATACATATGTAGAAAAAATGTTAATAAAATATTAAATAAATATATATTTTTAATTTTTTAAAATTCAAGTTCTTACTGAGACACGCTTTACAAGGGCGAGCTTATCTCTTTAAGCGATCTCTTCCAGCCAACCCTAGATGATGTATGAAATGATATTATTAGGGCGGGTTGGAGATTAATTAGCATATGTATATATATATTTTTAAAAGGGTATTTAAATCTCTACAACTTCTTTTCTATGCATATTTTTTGTTTATAAATAGGTTTAGACAATATGATGCAATTTCTGATGAATATTTTGAGGTAAAATGATTTTTTTCGTAAATTTCAACTTGTTTCGAGGGTATAGCTCGAAAATGGTTTAGAATTTTAAACAAAAATTAAAATAAAAAAGTTTAAGATAATATTATGAAAATTATTTTATTATTGAAAAAAAATTCCTTCCGATGCACTATTTTCGAGATATAAGCGAAGCTCCCAAAATTTGTACCTTTACCCCCCTCAGTGTCAGGACTTTTGGTATGTTAAAACCCTAAGCCCCTTGAACAAGTTTCTGAAGGAATCGCTTAGTTACCTGCTCACGCACTCCACGTCACACGTCATTCCTTGGCTGGATTATACCTAATTAGAAGATTATTTATAACGGGTGTAAAAAAACCAATCACAAAGCTGAAGCCCACGTATTGAACCCTTCGTCAATATCATTTTTGTCTTCTAGACCATAACTGGGAAATTAATAGTTACCGAGATATTTAAGTTCAAAGTGACAATTATTTTTTCGGGGTTTTTATACCAAAGTGTTTGGAGCATTATTTGTTAATTTTACCCAAAGAAACATCAAAGAAAAAATCTGTATTTGTTGATAAAAAAAGTTTTTAATTTACAACGCGCAATGTATTTGCAACGGACGCTGTCTATCTATTGTCGCCGCGAGCAGTTGACTCACGCAGACATGATATCCGTAGTGCGCGAGCGCGCGTTACATTGCGTAGTACTTTCAGCAGTTGTTTTTTAAAACCTAAAAATAAATTTCGTTTCCCATCAAAAATATTTTTTATATAAGTTAATTTTAATGGTCTGAATGCGTAGACGCGGGCTTTGTTTTGAGTTTTTTTACACCGTGTAATAATGAAATATAACTAAAAAATCTGCAGTACTTGTGCTTTAGTAATTATTACTCTATCAAGTAATCATGTGAATGACGTAAAAAATGTCAAGTCATTTTATGGTATTTGACATAGAAAATGCTTCACCATCTTAGATAAAGAATGAATAGATAGGACGTGACCGTATACCCGTAAGGGACAGACATAGATGACGTCATACCTGCCTAAAGTAGATGGGTATACCAGTGTTGCTTTAAGTTTTACCCTACTTTATGTTTACAATGGCTTTTACCACTATAAACATAAAGTAGGGTTGATTGATCTACGTATTTTTTTTGAGACATTTTAATGAGCGCCCCTCGCTCAATAATATGTCTCAAAAAATAAAAGTGGGAGGAAGTTGCGATTTTTTTTATTGAATTCTTCATTCAACCTTCGCCGCAGTCTAAAGTTATTTACACTTTTAAATAAAACTACACTTTTCGGATTTACTCGAGTATATTTCGTTTTAAAACATTTTACTATTATTTATTTAAGCTATTATGTAAACATCTTTACAAATATAAGTAAAAATATTAGGAATCATCATCATCATCCACACGCGTCCACTGCTGGACATAGGCCTCTCCGAGTGCTCGCCACTGAGCACGATCCGCGACCACTCGCTTCCAGCTTTTGCCAGTTAGGTACCTTGCGAAGATCGTCGCTCGACTAAGAATACAGCGGGCAATAATCATTGTTTATTCTTTATCTCTGCAGTTTATTTAAAATCCAATATTTACACATTTACTAAATATTTGTGAAGATTTAGAAAATGTATAATATTAAATTTTAAATAAACATTTTCTAAAATTATATTTCAATAGCACCGTTATTGTCATCGAATAAAGGACTTCGGCTTACAGAGATAAAATTCACTACAATACAGGTAAAAATTCACTTGGGCTGGGTAAGTTCAAGAATTGAACTACTGATACCGCACTCAATATGGTGCTAAAAGCCCAAAGTTGGTAAGCTTGCTCACAATGTGGAAAAAAGATCTGGCGAAGAACGCAAGATGCCGATGTAGATAGCTGGTTATTCTTAGTTGCCCGTGTTGCCACCCCCAACCTCGCCCCCGCTGGCGGCAACTTGGAAATAGCGCAGGACAAGACCAATTTGTAGATCTCTGAGGAAGATTATGTTCTGTCAAGTACCTATATAATTAATTAGAAACACTTGTTCGGTGCATGGAGCTATATCTACATCCTATGTGTTCTTGTTAAATATTCAGACAAAGTAGAGATATGACTTATTTCATTGGGATTAAGCCAGATTACTAGCTATGGCACAAAATTGCTAATAAATCACAAACATTTTCTAGAGGCTGTCTACTCCTCGCCACTCACCAGCTGTTTTTGGGTGTGGTAAACACGTATTAAATTGCTTACGTACAAACTCATATGCCTTTGAACTTAAAAAGTGTAAGCACAGCGCGAATTTCCTTAAAGGTTGAGAATACTTTCTTTTGTCAACTCCTAAAAATCTTTTCAGAAAATCTCTATTGGTTCCTCCTACAGTATCTAAAATGTCCAACTACTAATTTTGCATCATTAACTTACACTTCAAATCACTTTACACATTTTCAAGTGTGACTACTTTTTTTCCCAATCGTCTAAGCGATTGACGCACTGGCCGTAGTTTTTTATTTGATGACCTCGCTGATTGTTTCAAACCCAGCATTTGAAGCCGCATTTTTCTCTTTCGGGGCGTATTCAAATTTGAACCGAAATCCAACACCGATGCGTCCTGAAACAATATGTATACAGGTTAAAAATAAAAGCAGGTTCTAATTTTACAACATGAAAAATATTAATTAATAAATTTTTTAAACTGTATCTGTACTAATGGTCAGACTTGTTATATTAATAGAAAATGACCAAAATCAAACCATTAATAATATGTTTGGCCATATCAAAATAGTAGAAAAGGATTTGGTACCTACCCTACCCATGTTAATCCAAAACCGTAAAATAAATTTCGAAATCCCCCATAAAAATAGTTGGGTTTGTGAAAAATAAATTTAGGTTTTGGCTTGATAGGGTATGTACCTTGTAGATATAATATGTATAAGTTACTGATCTGTAAAAAAAGTTTAGGAATAGCACCACTCCTAAGAAAAGTGCCTTTTTTGTTTTTCTGAATCCACTGTTGTTCAAAATGCTTAGAACACATTCGGGTATGCTTGGTTAGCTGCCAATTCAATCGACCAGTAGCTTTAACCCAACTGTTTTCGAGTAGTTATCTCCGAAGGAAATCTGTTAAATACAGACAAACAAGCAAATGGAAAGTCTCACTTCAAAAGAATTAACTTTGTTATCTAAAATGCTCAAAATTTTATACTTAAATATGTCAATATTAATGTAACACAGAAACTAATATGTGAGTTCCCTTTCACGTAACAAATTACCTACGAATCAAGGAAAAATAGTCGTAGCGTAACTGGTATCATTATAACCCGGCAAAATGTTATACGCGTTGGCTGTATACGTGGCCATATTGTATGGCGACATTCCTAGCTTGTTAGGTTAACAGTAACCTTACTACTTAGTTTGAAATTTCATGTTTAATCCCATAATATGATTGAGAACCATAGTAGAATGATAAAATATTGCAATATAACTTGTATTTATAATTTAAAAAATAGTTTTGGAGCTTTTTATTGACACAATTTAGGTCTTACCTGTAAAAGGTTATATTTTCCTGTTTTCTAGCACTATCACTATTACAACCTTAAACGGAGCAGTGCACCTTGATTTAAATGTTCAAATAGTTCACAATTACACTAATTAAACTGTTAAATAATTACACAGTAAGCTATAATTCACACAACAAATTTCTTCCACGTATTTGTTTAGCACCAGACGCTGGTGATAAACAATCCCCACTACCAGTTTCACCTATATACGGTAACAAGGACAAAAAAAAATGATGCCATCTTCTTCTTTCTTTTGGCAATGTGTATAAGTTTATCTCTTTTCCTCATGTTTGACGGCTTTTATAGCCCATCTATTTCATTCTATATCTATGTTCACCATAAAATTTAGGAATGTATATGTATTTTGAAGGATAATCATAATCAAGTGAGTGAAGGACCAATAAACAATCGTTCATAAATTTTATGTTCTCTAGAAGGCGATACGTTTTAATGTTAATGTTAGTTAGGCCTTGATCCAGCGGATGAGCAGGACTGCAATGCAATGATATCGATAAATAAAAGCAAACAGATGAACATACATATATCGGTTAGAATTAGGTACGGTACTCGTATAATCCTCCTTTTTGTGTCGTCGGGTAAAAATTTATTAAAATATAAGTAGGTGTATATTATTATATTTTACATATATGTCTAGAAAAGTGTTAGGTTTTTTCACCCGTCAATACAAAAATACATAAAAAAATCTTATATATAAAAATGAAACGCTGTGTGTTTGTCTCGCAAAAACTCTGAAACGGCTCGACAGATTCTTACGAAATTTTCTGTGTGTATATGAATAGGTTCAAGGAAGGTTTATACGTAATTTAATTGGACCCGGTAGGTGGCGCTGTAATCGGGCAGGACAACGTCTGCCGGGCCCACTAGTAATGAATAAAATAAGTAAAAATACGGGCGTTTCCTCATAGTCATACTGGTTTGGCATTACCGCGGTCATTACATGCTAATACTACATAGTTTATTTCTTCGTATAACAAACATGTATGGTCAATGGCGTGACGCCAAGTTTGGTCATTTTATACAATACCTACGTTGATTGCTTGCATACTTGTCTTTGTTTAGTGGTTGCGTAACACTGTCATTGACATAGCCGTAATTGCCGTAACACACAAAGATTGTATACTCATTAAAAGCTTAGGCTAAATTAATGTCTTGTTTCTCGTCAATAGTCGGTTACTCTTTTGTGCAAAGTATACCTATGTGTTTTTTGTTATTTAGTAAATCTTCCGAGAGTCTACGCCGTAGACTCTCGTAGACTCTACCGTATAAAGTCTGGGGCCCTATTTTCGAATCATATGTCTGGCTTCAGGCTCTGGTCGAATGTCGTCTGTGATCGATTTCTATTAATTTTCATTTCGTTTGCGATGAAAATCAATAGAACATTACGACGAAAATCAACATTATTTTGATTATCGGCGAAAAAAAACGAAAATCCCCAAAAATCGAACTCGGGCGAGACGCTCGTTGAGCCCTCAACGCCTGACGAATGATTCAAAAACATGGCCGCTGTCACAGATTAGTTAGTAGTTCCGCTGTGTATGGATAATTTATTGCTGACAAGCTCTTAGACCATATCAATGCATAATTTCATGTTGTACATAATCATCATCATCATCATCACAGCTCATATACATCCCCCACCGAGGGGTTCGAGCCTACCCTATGTTAGGGTGATTAGGCCTTAGTCAACCACGCTGGCCCTAGTGCGGATTGGTCGACTTCACATACCTACATCATTGAATTTCTTCGCAGATGTATGCAGGTTGCCTCACGATGTTTTCCTTCACCGTTGTATATAATAGTTAGGTTTAATGAAGGAAAAATAAGAAAGGTTTGAAATAATGTTATAAATATAGGTTGTTTTCTTAGGTTTCATTTACTTTAATATATATAACAGGCCGCATGTCTGTTAAATTTTAATTAAAAGTTTCATAAATATAGATTTTCCAAGATCTGCCCCCCTAGACAAGACGTTTTTCGATAATCGCTAACGCAATCGCTAGAAGGAAAATGTATGCGATTTGACATAAGCTGTCGCTTAGCTGTCGAGTGCAATTGTCAAATCTCATACATTGTCCATTTAGCGATTATCGAAAGGCATCTTGTCTAGGGGGTCAGGATCTACTACTTACTCTAGTTCGCGTGTTTGCGATTTTAACCGACTTCACAAAACGTCCTTAATTCGAATGTGTGTTGCTCTTTTTTCAATATTTATTATCTCATAAGTCTCATGTATGGTTTCTTGCCTGTTCTTCTCGAGAAGGCTCTCCCAACTTTCGAACAGGTGTAGAGTCAACTTTTTTTTGTCAATTTACTTTTACTTGTATTTGCATACATCTTAATAATGGTTGGGGTGTGTGTACATACAAGGATTAAATAATTAGTTAATTAGATTCTTGTTTGAAGATTTTTAATGTTTTGTTTGACGTCAATAAGTGCCTGTAAAGGTCTATATTGAATAAAGATTTTTGAGTTTGAGTTCATAACTCCGTCATTTATATGAACCGATTTTTGATTGAGAGAATATACCGGTCTATATATTGAATATAATCGGTCCCATTCTTACCAAGTTAGGATCTGGTAATAGAATCGCCGGAAAATCGAAGGAAACCCTTAAATGTTATAGGCACGTCAAACGTGTTTCATGTTTTTTCCAAAGTTATTCAGGTATTTGTGTCTGGTAGCACAGTTTAACAATTGTTAAACTGTGCTGGTAGTCATGAGCTAACTAAGCTGATGTTGTGTTTTTGAAGTCGGTTTTGAATTTTTGTAAATGTTTTTTTGTTACTTTAAATAGCTTTTACATCTTCTTTTCATAGTGGTTTAAATGTGTGGTGAGTAGTTAACTGTGATTGAGAGTACCATTATTAACTATTTGAATAATTTTTTTTTTGGTAAAAGATGAAGTCTCATTTCAACAATAAGTAAAAATAATGTTACTCATTTCGGAATTCATTCGAAGCGAATGCAAATAGAATGATGGTACCATTCTATGTAGTGTTTACCGACATTTGTTTTGCATGATACACGATGCCCACGTCATCATGCTATCTAAATAAGGTAACATTTTACATAACACTGCATGCAGCATCTTTCCATCACTGTCTAAATATATCTTTAGTTTGCTTTTAACATGGCTATTTCAGATTTAATAGTAAAAAAATCGTTTATATAAAAAATATTTTTATATACTCATACTAATATTATAAATCTGAAGAGTTTGATTGTTTGTTTGTTTTTTTGGTTGAGCGCGCTAATCTCAGGAACTACTGATTCAAATTGAAAAATTATTTTTGTGTTTGATAGTTCATTTATCGAGGAAGGCTATAAGGCTATCATCACGCTACGACTAATAGGAGCAGAGCATCAATGAGAAATGTTGCAAACACGGGAAAAAATATATAGCAAAACGTAGTTCGCGGTCACAGCTAGTATACTCGTATATATCTATACTTTATAAAGCCGATAAACTCCAGCTTACACGAGAAAAAGAAGTAAAAAATCAGATTGGCCCTGTTGTTAACGGATATATTTAAAGAAAATTTAAATGTCTATACAGAGGACATTTCACACATATAATGATCAACTGCCTTTTTTTAACGACGTCGAATGCTGCCAGTAGATGTGTGTTAGGATTTTCCTTGCAGAATGCAGAGCATATCCACTATACCACCCTCGACGTCCATCTTGCTCAATATTATTGTGATCCGGGTTCTGGGAAGTCCCAATTCTCCGGACCATCCCTGTGGACGGCCCGGCTAGCTACGGGCCAGGTTGCTTGCAGGGAATCCCCTGCAAGCGTTACGACCTGTATAATGGTTATAAAGGATATGAAGGTTATTCCCAGACGGGGGGCATAACCGCATGCATCAGGCGCCACCCTGCCACGCAGACGACCAAGCTGTCCTTGGTGTGGTCTGCGTGCTCATTGAAGGCGGGCTGCATAGGCCTTTTTTTTTTTTTTTTTACGTTGGGAAATGCATTACGCATACCTCGTGCTTGGGAAACACGAGGTTATGTTGGGCTCTCCGCGACCACTGGGGGCAAAGTGCCAGCCAGGGACCGCGGCCTACCGACTAAAACCCAACGTTGCCCCCTCAAATACGCCTTGGCACGAGCGCGCCCATCACCGCCGCATCCTCCCTGTCATCAGACGAAGAGGATACGCCGAGGAGGGACGCCTCGTGGCCGGACAAAGCCATGGGAACCCTTTCGGACACTTCCCTGACTTCGTCAGCGTCTGCTCGCCTATGGCGAGCCCTTCTTGCCTCCCCAAAATGGGAAGGTCGGCGATGCTCCTGGGAATTAGGAGCATCGACGACTGGCGGTGACCTGTGCAATACAGGACTCGGGCTTCCCTGGCCCGCGTCCCGCTGGTCACCGTCAGGAGGAAGAAGGCGAGCGAACTGTCGCCTCCTTCGTCCTGGCCTCCTACGACGGCAGGGGTCTGCCGATGGGTCATCTTCCCTATTCCGCTCTGCTGCCTCCTTCTGTGTGACGACCTCTACACAGAAGGAGTTTGCTGCGTCCCAGGCCTCCTCGCTCTCGACCGTCCTTGTGATCAAGGAAGGGAGAGAAAGGTCAGGGCCAATGCACGAGGCCAGCGTGTTACGCTGCGAGGAAAAGGCAGCACACTCTTCAAGAGTGTGCTGTGCTGAGTCCTCGATAGCACCACAGTGGTGGCACTGAGTAGTTAGCTCACGCCCAATCCGGTGCAGGTAGCGGCCAAAGCAGCCGTGACCACTAATGATCTGCACCAGATGGTACGTGAGTGATCCATGCCTTCTTTTCGCCCATGGCTTCAGTACGGGGAGCAATGCCTCTACGGTTCTCCTAAGAGTTCCGGAGGCCGGCTCACCCAAGCTCTCTTGCCAAAGGCGGAACATCTCTTCTTGTGCCCCTTCCAGGGCCGCGATCTGCTCCCTTGAGGCTAACCTGCGGGTCCCCTCCCTTGCGTCAACCCGCACGCGGTAGGCTGCTGCCAGTATGTGTGCCACTAACTCCCACGGGGGAGTTCCGGCGATGGCGCAGGCCGCCGCATGAGACACTGTCCGGTATCCTCTAATGGCTCTCAACGCCATAGCGCGCTGCGCTCGTCGCAGTGATGCTACTGCGCGGGCGCTGAGAGCATCAGCCCAGACGGGGGCCCCGTACAGTGCCATACTGCGCACAACTCCCGCGTAGAGGCGTCGGCAGCTGGCGCTCGGGCCTCCAACGTTAGGGAGGAGGCGCCCAAGTGCGTCGGCCGCACCTATTAGTTTGGGCTCCATCGAACGGAAGTGTTCGTCGAAGCCCCACCTACTATCTATGGTGAGCCCCAGGTATTTGAGGTGGGGCCTCAATGGAATGATCTCACCGCCCACCGTGATGGATGTTCCAGCGGGGGGCTTCCTGCGGGGCCCATGAAAGGCGATAGCTTCTGTCTTGCTAAGGGCGACCCTTAAGCCTAGCAAGCGTATGCGGTCAATGACCAGCGTGCTCGACACAGAAGCAAGGCGAGCGGCATCAGCCAGACTGGCCCCCCTTGCTGTGATAAGGGTGTCATCAGCATAGCAAAGGAGATGCACTCCCGTCGGAAGGGCACCTCTGAGGAGCCAGTCGTATCCAATGTTCCAGAGCAGGGGCCCGAGAACAGATCCCTGTGGAACGCCGCGGCACATAAGATGGCGCACAACACGTCCGCCACTATTAGAGCAGAGAATTTCTCTGCCGTTTAAATAGTCTCCCAGGATTCGGCACAGGTACGGGGGCACCTCGTGGTGATTAAGGGCCTCCATGATTGTGCCGAAGGGGAGGCTATTAAACGCGTTAGCGATGTCCAAGGACACCGCCACTACCACATGGCCACTTTCTGTGGCCTCTGCCACAAGTTTCCGCAGGTCGGACAACGCATCAATCGTTGACCGACCAGTACGGAAGCCGTATTGAGCCTCTGAGATGTTCGGGCCAATTTCAGTTAGGTGCTGAACGAGGCGAGAGGCTATGATCTTTTCATAGACGTTAGCAACCTCATCCAGCAGAATAATAGGGCGGTACGCCGCAGGGGAATCCAATGGGCGGCCGGGTTTCAGCAGTAGGCAGAGTGCCCCATCTTTCCAGATGTTAGGGAACCTGCCAAAGCGCAGACTCGCATCCAACAGTTCCCTAAGTCTGTCACCTAGTTCGCTAATAGCTAGGTGCACCACCCTGTCCGGTATCCCGTCAGGTCCGGGTACTGTCTTTTTGGTCCTCAGGCGGGCCACTGCAGCAGCAAACTCTTCGTCTCCGAGAGGAGGGACGAGATCTTGCACAGATGCTGTCGTGCGGGGCGGGGCCATCCGAGGAGGAGTAAACTCGGAATCCGGCGGGAACAGCTCCACCATCACCCTTCCCAGCAGCTCGGGGTTCATGGACTCCGTGAGGGGTGCGCCACGCTGCTTGAGGTGGTTTCGTGCGGGCTGCATAGGCCTGCCTTGTATATACCACCCAACTGTCTGCGTCGGAGAAGAGCGGTGTGAGGATCGTTTTCCCAGCACTCCCTATCCGCCACCTCCTTCTGCGAGATTACATCCTCTTAGACTTAACTTCTGTTTTTATATTTAGCAATTTTTCAATATTTCCCTATCCGCCTTATAGTGTCTGGGGTTAACAATGATTATTATGGACATTTAATAAGTATGTATATCTTTTAAATCCTGTTTAAGATGATATACGGGGCGTCCCACAACGATGCCACATGGAGGGAAAGTACCTTAAATACGTAAATAGAAAAACTTTACCGAAAAAAGCCTTTTTTATTTTTAATACAATTAAAAAGGCATTCAAAGATTTTTAATTTGCCTGTATAAACCTGGAATAGAAACCGCCAAATATTATTGTGTTATGTTATGAATGACACCGATAGATAGAGTCGATCACGGGGAACAAATCTGTACAAAAACAAAAAAAACATAGTTTTCAATTGATTCCGAAGTGGGTCTGGGTGGTTAGTGAATGGGAGGGAGATGGAGCTCAAATGGGATTTAATATATTCTCGTTCCATCTCCCGGCACATCAAGTAATTAACACTAGCTTGTGGAACGATCATAAAAATCTAAGAGTACAGTGGGCGTCACGTCAAGCCCACTGTACCTAATGCTTAATAAAAATCAAAAGTACAACTTTTTTGGGTTAGTTCTAATTTTATAAATTAATTAAATTAAATTATTTTAAGATTGTTAGTTTTTGATTTTGACTATTATTCGCGATGATCACAAAAACCCTTTATCCCATCTAGTCCTAATTTATCAATAACCATTCCTTTTAAACTAAATATTGCCTTATATTTGCGACGCCATTTTACAGTATTATATTTTAATAAATACACATATACGATTAGATGTTACGATTGTTTTTGTTGTAAGAAAACAGAATGCTCACAGTAAAACGAGAAAACAAGGGGAAAAGGCAGTGCAAAGCAACTAATACTTAAATTAGGTGGCTACTGTGTATAATATAAGTAACCAGAAACTTTGAAAAATACCATCTGTCACCGGTTATTACGTTAATTAGCACGGCATGGCACGGCATTGTTCTTGTAGTTTGCTTGCTATCTTGTGAATCATGTGAGCTGTCTGGGTCGCGGATTTCCCAAGCAACCTCTATTTACTTGTGTGTAACGGTTCTGCAGGTTTATATTGAACTGGTCTCTGAACGCAGTTTTGTCTGAGTACGAAATACATTAGTAACATGACACAGTTATTATTTTTTATCTTGACAAGTAACCAGTGGTTTCCTAATTCCTTTCAAGATAAAATACTATTTGTAGATTTTTGTTTGTATCTTAGTATTTAGGGGATAGGTATGATAGGTAGTAGGTACCATACCTTTTTGGTATTATTTTTAAACTGCTAATTCATAAATTAAAAAACCTACAGTTTTTTAACGTTTATCTAAAACACGACCAGACAAATGTAATAAAAAAAATCCAAATACTGCCTTTTGTCTGTTCAATGATCTTGAAAGTGTTGTCATACAAAATATTTACACTAACAAGTTACACGGCCGATACAGTATATTTCACTAAAATGCCTTATTTATTATTCATGTTATTAAATTCTCGGGTTTGTCAAGTAATTTTGATCGTTTAGAATGAAGCTGACTTTACAAGCATTTACTCGTACATGTTTGATGAAACGTGGCGAAAAATGAGTGCGGATGTATTCTGATATAAGCATGCTTGACTTTGCTCGTTAAAAACGTAAATTCTCCATAACCGTTTCGCAAAGCTCACTTTATTAGGCTTTTCGTTTTAAATGCCAAAAACGTTAAACCCTTACATCAGATTTTAAGAAATTGCAATGCCTATACTTAAATTTGTGACTTCAATTATTTTGCACTTATTTTTAAGCCTAAGTAATTCAACTCTTAAACCAATTACATACGAGTACATTTATAAAGTGAATTTATGTCACATGCCAGTGTTTGGTGAAAGATTTTCATAATGTTTAGTTTATATACGTGTTTTATACGTTATCATCAAATAATTCGTCTAATTTGAATAAGTTAATTTTATATTATTATAGCCTAATTGACTGAATAATTTGTGTATGTTTCTGTGTCCATCTAAGATTTTACTTATTACCATGTAAACATTTACCTGCAGGATTTTTTATATGGGAAATTTTTCATACACCTACAGGTCTCTTAACAATGGGTGCTCAGCAAAAAAGGTTGGTGTGTTGGTAGCCTTGGATCTCTAAAAACTGGAGTACGAAAACACCGGCAAACAAAGCAAGCTCGCGACCGCAAAATATTCAGCGACACTGTAAAGAGTGCACGTACTAAGGCATCGGTCTCGCGTAACTGAAAAAATTGCATAGAGGTGAAGTGTTAGCTTTCAAACTTTTTCCTTAACCGTCATCGGAACTATTTTAAACGTGACAAATAGCTTCATTATATCTTCAGTTGTTGGTGAAACCCGGGTGATTAGGTGTGTGTGATATGATGAAGAAAATAAAAAACGATAACTGGTTGTATGTGTACAAGAAGTTACAGGAGAAAGATATAATAAGCAGGACAAAGTAAGTGGTTAAATGCCCGTTTTTTCACAAGTATATAAAACATTTCTTACAAAATAAGTATTTAGGTTCAAGTTTCCAATTTAAATTAAAATTTCCATCTTAGCCACCTTAGAGCATTTTATAATGATTAACGTGATATTGTGTGATAATGTGCTAAATTATTGTTTTTATTTTGTAGAAAAAATTACTTCTCTTTTCATCGTAATACAAAGAAACTCTGCATAATTTTGCTGTTAAATATTGCTGGCTAATAGACATCTCTCCGAGAGTTAGGCTCTCCTTCGCACACACATGGTTATTTTTGTATTATTTTAAGAGTTTGTTAGTTAAGTTTAGAAATATTTTTTCTTAATGTTCGTTATATTGATGCATATGGATGCTTTTAAACATTATATTTAATTTCGTTTTTTGTCTCAAAGATTATAATGAAAATTGTATTCTTAAAAGGCTATTAATAGCACGTAATTTTTTATTTATTTCAACGTATACGTTATGTTAACGTTAGTCATAAATAATATTCTCAAGAGAGTTAGATATACGTCGCGGGTATTTTTCGGGTTGACGGGATATCGACCGAGCGGCGCGGTGTGTGTGCGTGTGTGCGTGTGTGTGTGTGTGTGTGTGCGTGTTTGCGTTGTGAAATAAGATACAACTAAAATGTATGTTGTTGTCATTTGTTAATTTGCTGTTTCACAAAATCTTGCGAGATTTAAAAAAAATATAATAAACGTAGTCAAACGGTGCGGAGCTAAAAATAAACCTTGGTTTCAATTAAATGATACTTCTTCGAGTAATTAATGAATCACTATTACATTTTGTTTGTGGTTATTAGGAATTACCTATTTTAATGTATTTGTAAAGTTTTATGACCCGTTTTAACTAATCTTAAGTTTAAGGCATTATTGAGCTATTTGGAATATTTGCAGTCTATTTTGAATTTAAAATACGTAATGCCTACGAATGACCCTCAAAGAATAAGGGTCAGCTACAAAAAAAGTAAATTTAATTTATGAAGTTTAATACAATCACTAAATGAACCAAAAACGTTTCATATATGAAATTAAATTCTATCTAGTTTTTATTAAATAAAGGGATTTATATTTTGGATGATATGGAGGTTCTGCCCAGTGTATAATTTTGCATACTTAAAGGCTTTGCGAAAAGCAAAATTATATCACGCTCGTTTGCTGCAAAATTCCGTGATATGCTATTATCGGTAGCGTATGGAATGGCAAATTTTTTAAATTAGGTTTCAGGCGCCATTGATGCGTAAGTTTTCACTATGACGTAACTTATGCTGGTAAACTGCATTAAACCAAATAAGTAGTTAATTACTTCGTATAAGTTAAATTTGAAGGAAGCGTGTATCAACTCGTGGTAACAATAACAATTCGTTGATAGAATTGCATTCACTCAATATGAAATGCATGTCGACGATGCCTGAAAAAAATAATTATGTGCGTGATTCATACCTATAACGCTTTCTAGAATTACTCCTTAGACACAATTTCATTAGAGATTGTTGTAATTTTACACATGTCTACATCGTCTCTCCCCTACAAGGAAATAAGGATCCAAAAACTAGTTCTTGATTCAATATTTGGACTAACTGAATAATGTGAATGAGTTAATCACGATAAGCTCTTGAGTGTTTACTGAAGGTGAAGCTGTTATAGTTTTTTTTTAAACTAAAACTCAAAAAGTGTTCTCTTCTGTTTTAATAATATATGTCAATCAATGAAAGTCTAGGTAACAATAAGGAAGATGGCATTTCCGGAGTCTGTAAATATTTTAGCTAAAGACAAAGATTCAAAACATGCCGAAAATAAAATAAAATTTTAGTTTCATGAATGTTTTAACCAAAATTGCACGAACTGATGATGTTTATTAATATATCCCCAAGTACCTGGCCTCAATTATCGCTGTTGCTTCCTTTACTTTAGATATATTATCACATCAAATATTTTAAAGATTCTTTGAGGAATTTTGTTAAGAAAATTTGTTACATAAAAAAATAAGTGATAATGTAATAATTGTTACTGTTTGTTCAGTATTTCCAAAACGTATTTTCCACAAATTGTTCAAATCTTACATTTCAAATTTTAAATAATTTGGCTGTACCTACCTACCATTAACAACAATACAATATTTGCTGTTTCACGATCATTTATGTAACTGAGACTATTTGTGCACGTGGACATGTGTAAAAACAACCATTGTGTGGTTTTATGAAACCATGAAACTTTTTTTCGGATCGTAAGCATATTAGGTACCTATTATTAAAATGTTCAATTTTGGGAAAATTATTCGATGGAGTATTAAAATCTCGTTTTTAATCCTTACTTAAATCTTTTTCTTCTGAAAACAAAAATTATAAATTAAAGAAAATATTAATAAAAAATAAATAAAAAATCAAAATAGTAAAAAAACAAATTTATGAAAAATAAACGTCAGGATCCAACCACTGCTACACAGATTTAAATTAAAAGATTTAACGCATAGACCAATCCTGGCTTATATGAAATAGTGAAATTAAAGATCTCATGTTTTTGTGCAATGCGACATGCGATGCGATAGAGGGACGAAAAAATTTGAGGCGATGTAAAAAAAAATCACTAAAAAATTGGCTTAATGTCCTTATTCATTAATTCCTAATGTTTGCTTTTAAAGTTCCATAATCGTGATTCGGTGGCGCTGTGGCCTCGGCACTGGACTGTGCCCCGAGTAGAATCGGAAGGCCCGCGATCGATCCTGCCATGTAGGTACCAATGTGTTTTTCGTTTCACTAACTTCATATGTACATTTATGTGACGCTCTTACGGCGAAGGAAAACATCGTGAGGAAACCTGCGAAGTAATTCAAAGATGTACCTATGTGAAGTCAAACAATCCGCACTAGGCCAGCGTGGTTTGTCTAAGGCGTATATAATGGCCCTAACATAACTAGTTAGGCTAGGCTCGTGCCCCTCGGTGAGGGAGGACGTATATGAGCTATGATGAGAATTGGGATTCATACACTAGATTTGATTCCTATGGCAGCGCTTGCCTCTGCAAGGTGATACCTATCTATTGAACAATCTTTATTGCATTATTTTGGTTGATGTCATGCTTGTATCATATCAATCATTTTTTCATCGTTAAAAGTGTCATTATTTCTAGCATGCATACATTATTTTGTTTGCTAACATATAACTTGTAATTTATTTTACTAAATAGGTCACTATTTATTTAGGGAATAAAAATGTGTTAGGCATAGGATTTTTTTGAGTAATTTTATTTCAGGGCTTTTTAAAGATAGAGGCCATTGCTTTGAGGATTTAAATAAGATGAAAATATTTTTAAATTTTCTAATTGTTTGCCATTTAAAGAGGAATTAAAGTTTATGCGATTTTCTTTCATTATAAAGTAAAAAAAAACGAAATAAGTTTTGCTTTTTGCATTTTACTAAAGTCAACCGCCTGATGATGTAAGTATTAGGAAAACTTTATACAACAACTAACGTCGTTATTTCGAATATCAATATAAATAAGGATTGTTTGAACTATGATAGGATATAGGCATTACTCCGTATCGTCAATTTATCTTTGATCAACGAACTGAACGAAGGCATTGTACAGGTATATGTTGTAAAATAATATACAACTTAACGAAAATAACACAATATTACGGTGTGACTGTAGTATTACATTATCTGTGATAATGTTTCGACTTGCTCAAAAACTTACAATCGGCGAAGAAACGAAATATTTAAAACAAAAAAAAACAAGGAGGTTCTCAATTCGATGCATATGCTTTTTTGTGTGTATGTTACGCGATTACTCCTCCAATTGTGGACCGATTTTCAAAATTATTTTTGTATTCAATAGAGTATACTTCTGCGGTGGTTCCGATGTCACCAAAGTCAGGATCTGATGATGGGATCCTAGGAAAATCGAGAGAAATCCTTAAAATTTATAAGGTACGTCCAGCGTAGGTATTTCATGTTTTTTCCGACGCTTTTCATGTATTTGCTTCTGGAACTCATGAGCCGAGCTGACAATGGAAGGATCCTTAACTTTTAGGAGTTATAGGTTAGTTTTTTAAATATAATAGGCACGTTTTGAGCCCTTGTGGCATTCCTTTAAGTTACTTCGGTGAGCTGGTATTAAATTCACAAAAAAGATGAAGAAAACATAAAGACCGACTTCAAAAACACTTAAAACTTAAAACAGATATTTATATATTGAAGTAGGTGTCAAACAATGATCTCGAACTACTACTAGTCGAAAGTGAAAGTAGGTAAATGATTTACGGCGGAGTTCAAAAACAAAGTAAAAAGATGGCTAAAAACAGTTTTGATGAAATTGACATCATTACTATAAATATTCATTCATAGTTGCGTTAGGTAGATATATTGGCATGAATTTTTGTTTATAACACACTTTATTTGTTTATGGACAAGATTTAGATGAGAAAACTGATAGATATCTATCAGTTTTGTCATATACATCTTGTACCTATTAATAATTACATTATTTAAGGTGAATAAACAAATAAAGTGTGTTTTATACATCAGAACGAGCGGGTCTCCCCAAACACAGGTTTTCAACTTAAATGGAGGGTCCCAAAACTTTTTATTTTGTTTTTTTATTGTAATTAATAAAGGATATTTTGATTTGATTTTGATTGATTTTTGAATAAGAGATAACACTTAACATGACTATAAATAAGAGCGGACCAAGGTTACAGTTGGTTAAAAAGTCAGAGTTTGTCCGCAACATCCTTTAATGAATTCATTTGTTACATTGGTTTTTTTGTTAATTTAATTTGACTGATATTTCAATATTTTCATACAGGACTTCCCCGACCAAGTGCAAGTGGATATACTTTACACTGAATGGGTATTCCCAGTGTCGACATGCATGATATGAACACTGAATCAAATTGTCTTGTACGTAGTACTCTTAAAAATATTTCTCGCTTGCCTTAATATACAAAAAAGGAGGAGATTAATTACATAGCCACTTATTAACGTTACATTAATTACATATCTTTTTAATATTAACTGCTATTTTCATGATTTAAAAAAAACAGGTTAAATGTCCCATTTTCTTCCACGGAATGAAAGAGTATCAGGGAAATTAAGGAAAATTCTTAAATATTCCTTATAAATTATTTATTATTCATAGCTTATGCTGTGCTTGCGTGTTGCTAAGCTGATGAGGAAAGCTACAGTATTCCCAACTGATAAAGAGATAATATATTCAAGACACAACTAAGAGCACTTAAGAAACTACAGAATATCCTAAACACCTGAAAAAAATATTTTAGAAAAAATAAAAACCGACTCCAAGATTCAGATAACATCACATTTCTGTATTGAAGTCGGTACAAAATGTTAAAACTTTCGAATTTTAAGATCATCGTTTGTCACAGACTTCAATATAGAAATGTGATGTTGTCTGTACCTACTGTTGTATTGTTTTTAACTTTTCGTGTTTTTGAATTCGGTTTTTATTCTTTTATTCATTGTATTTTTTTTATTTATGTATTTTTAGTGAATGATGCGTATGCATACTACCTATTGTATTTAAAAAGGTAACCTCTAACTCCGAAAAGTTAAGGATCCTTCCATCATCAGCTTGGTTCACAACTATTAGACGCAAAAAAAATAAAACCCGACTTCAAAAACACTGAAAAATTAAAAATAATATAAGAATAGGTACAGACAATATCACACGTCTATATTGAAGTCGATGCCAAACGATGATCTCCTAGAAAGTGTTAAAATTTGTCACCGACTTCAATATAGAAGTGTGATGTTGTCTGTACCTATTCTTATATTATTTTGAACTTTTCAGTGTTTTTGAAGTCGGTTTTTATTTTTTGTAAAATATTTTTAACTTTTTAGTGAATGAAATCTTTTTAGTGAAAGAAACCCTAATTTAATACCCATTAATACCCCTCGATTTTCATGGGATGCCATCATAAGATCCTGACTGGTGAACTTACAAAAATAATTTTGAAAATCGATCCACAACTGGGGAGTAATCGCGTAACTTACACACAAAACACGTTGGAGACACCGTAAAATTTAAGGATTTTCCTCGATTTTCATGGGATCCCATCATCAGATCCTGACTTTGGTGACCATGAGACCAACCTTGGAGTATACTCTATCGAATACAAAAAGAATTTTGAAAATCGGTCCACAATCAGCGGCGTAAACGCGTAACATACACCCAAAAAATAACATACGCATCGAATTGAGAACCTCCTTCTTATTTTGAAGTCAGTTAAAAACATGAATACTCGTAGCTTCGGAAAAACATGAAACACGTTGGACGTACCTATAAAATTTAGGGGTTTCCCTCGATTTTCATTGGATCTCATCATCAGATCCTGACTTTAGTGACCTTGGGACCACCCCAGGTGGATACTCTATCGAATACAACCAGAATTTTGAAATTTGGTCCAAAATTGGCGGAGAAATCGCTTAAAATACCTATAGGTACACAAAAAAACCAAATATTTTTTTGAAGTAGGTTAAAAAGAAGTTTTAATAAAAAAAAAAAAACCGACTTCAAAAACACTGAAAGGTTGAAAATAAGGTACAAACAACATCACACTTCTATTGAAGTCGGTGCCAAACGATGATCTCCTAGAAAGTCTTAAAATTTGGCACCGACTTCAATATAGAAGTGTGATGTTGTTTGTACCTTATTTTTAACTTTTCAGTGTTTTTGAAGTCGGTTTTTATTTTTTGTAAAATAATTTTTATTTTTATCTTTTTAAGGCCTTATTAGTAAGGCCTTAAAAAGATTAAAACCATTGTATACGCCTGATTTAGTTAAACAGTGTTTTGTCACGTTCACTCGAATGACATTTCAAATTCGAACAAAAGAGACAAAACACTACTTAACTATACAAGGCTTACCTATACAATGGTTATTAGTAAGGTCTTTAGTGAATTGAGAAACCCTAATTACCATACCAAGGTATTCAATTAAGGTTTCGCTCAATTTTCGTGGGATCCCATCATCAGATCCTGACTTTGGTGACCTTGGGACGACCCCATTATTATACTCTATCGAATACAAAAATAATTTTGAAAATTGGTCTAGAATTGGCGGAGTAATCGCGTAACATACACAAAAAAAAAAACATACGCATCGAATTGAGAACCTTCTCCTTTTTTGAAGTCTGTTAAAAAGTCAATTTATTGTGACTAAAGCTCGTTTTAGTCACAAAACTTTCCTTAAATGCGTCAGCCTGACTTAGGTTACCTATAAATTATTTTTGTAGCAAAGTTATTTTTTGTCTCTAATAAAAAAATGTTATTAAAATATTATTTTGGTTTGGTTCTAATACAAATCTCTAATCTAGGAAGACTTGGCGTGTGTTACAACACCTATTAAAGAAATACAAAATAAGAAATAGAAAACATTTATTCAACACAGATACCTACAATACAACAGCAACATACACATAGTAGGTACAAAAAAATATAAAGAATTCAACTGATGTTTGCGCTGAGCGTGCCCGTACCGAAAGGGTTGATATCTCAGATTCTCAGCATTAATTTGCTGGGCGTTAGACACCCAGCGCTGATTTTTAGGTTGGTACCCCGCAGCGACACACGGACAAAGGCTAGTTAATATAAAATAAAATAAAATGGTTCGGTAATTTATAAAAATATGTAGGTAAATAAATTATAAAAGAAAATAAAAGGATTTATAAACAGCCCCTTTGATTGTGTAACTTAAATATTTCGATCGCCTTTAATAGCAGCATTATGCATTAAATAGCAGTGAACGCATTTAATAGTCTTCAATCTGTAATAGGTATGCATGATCTTGATTGTGTTTACGTGATATACCTAGGTAGTAAATATTTGGGGACCGTTAGAAACTTTGTTCAAGTTTCCTCGAAAACCTGGATATTATAATGGCGCTGCCGCTCTGGTCGAAAAGTACACAGCTTAAAAAAATATAAGATAGGTGTATATACAATAGAGGTAGGTACAGGTAAGTATG
Organism: Schoenobius gigantellus; assembly: GCA_963935595.1. NCBI lineage: Eukaryota > Metazoa > Arthropoda > Insecta > Lepidoptera > Crambidae > Schoenobius > Schoenobius gigantellus. Next base: position 19,434,656 of record OZ012553.1, on the reverse strand, counting down.
TATACTCTAAGAATAGTACTAAAATTTCAATGGATGTAGTTACACGTTCAAGGGCGTTACCTGTTGAGGTTAATGACAAACGCCTCCGAGGCCGCTCAAGACACGGTTCGGCGGACACTTCGTTCGTGTTAAAATTTACTTTTCGTTTAACTCATTACATGGCGGGGATTAATTTGTTAACGAATCCAAGTCTATTTTAAGACAAAGTAAGAAAGGAAAATTATCCATCATCCAATTACCGTGAATTGACCCTTCAGTTGTTTACACGCATATTTGTCAAGTTGAGAATTAAAGTGTATACACACCATATTTAACTAATTTGTTAGGCCCATTGTTAATTATTGACAAAAAGATTGTATTGTACCTAAGTGTTGTATGGCATACAAAGCACGTGAGCGTAAATTGTTTGCTTAGTTGGTATTCTGCGCCGTCTGCGAGCTGCGAGCATACCGCGCTCAACTGAATTAAATTACGTCAGTCTGCGTCGCGATCACATAGCGTAAACAAAGTGCACGCGTTTTTAGATAAAAACAGCTGATATTATTCTGCGTCCAGCATTTTCAGTACTCAATCAAATAGCAAAGATTTCGATACAGCCGACAGCTTTGAGCAGTCAGTGACCTTATTCGCGTCGAACTTACTAGTCGGTTATTTCCGTGAGACCCACGTTAGCGGGCTCTCTCTGTTCGTTTACGTTACGTCATTTCTCACCGGGGCATGACTCCGTTCTGAATCACAAACTTACAAGTAGGTGGTTACCGGTATTTGCATTGCACATTTGTCTATGAAGATTCAAAAGATTCGTGTTCAAACTGTGTAGGATTATTACATGAACACGTCGAAGTAATATCTAATCTAACAGTGAAACAACAAAGTGCTCCGGAAAAATGGATGAAGAATCGATGTGGAAAGGTTTTTACGAAAAATTGGAACGTCAAAAATCGGTACAAGAGCAGGCACACGATAGCAGGTAACGGAATTTTATCCCACATGTTAGATTGTCTAGTTTTAAAATTATGATTCAGTTATGATTCAGACTGCATTTTTTAAATTTATTAACGCATAATATGCTGCTTGTGGGCAGCATTTCAATGGCTGTGCCAACGTAGGTACCCGGTGTACTGGTTTTTTCTAATTAAAATGAGGCTATGCGGCTAATTGTTGACATTAAATTGTTCAAGTTTAGTAATTCGTTGTTGACTTGGGGGTAGAATGATACCCCTGAATTGCGCTGTTTAGTGCAAGAAATTACCATGGTTATTTCACTTCAGCCCATATACAAGAGACCCATATAGTGGGCCACTGATGGACCACAGGGCCACAGGTCTCTCCTTTGATTCTATATCATGCTGGCCAGACGGTTTGGAGTGGTTGAATTTCGAGAGTTCCATATCTTCCCAGAAATGTGTTTGCGCTAAATTTTGTTGTTTTTAAGTCGCATTTTACGACATCCGCGGGAAGAAAGGGAGCGGCGATGTTTTTTAAATCAGCCATCGATCGCAGGGACTAGGCGCTAAGATTATTGGTTAGGTGTTACTTTTTATTCTTTTATATTTATTTATCTATTTTCTTAATTTTCTTAACTGCTCCGTTTATCGAAGGTGAAATGTAAACATAGATGGAATGGAATAAAATATATCTACCTACCTCACGTCTAAACAATAAAAATCGGTTTGGATACCAAATTGACGGTTTTTATATTTTTTTAACTTGTTTTTCTTTCGTACAAAATAAAAACGGTTTTTTTAATTCCGAAATAATAGGTTAATTTTTTTCCGCTAGTGTATTACCAGATTCATTCATATGTTTACATTCCACCTTTGCGTTAGTTTAGAGCATTAGGTTTAGAGCCATGTCTAGCCGCTAGCCTTTGTTTTTAGCCAATGACAGCCATTGATCAAAACAATTTCAGAAATATTTATCAGACTTCTCAAAAAAGAGGAGGTTCTCAATTCGATTGTACGTTTTTTTATGTTTGCTACCTACCTCATAATTCCGTCATTTATTAACCGATTTGGAAAATTATTTATTTGTTGGAGAGGGTACATTTCCCAATTAGTCCCATTGACATCAAGTCAGGATTTGATGATGGAATCTCAGGAAAATTGGGGGAAACCCTTAAATTTTATAGGCACACCAAACGTGTTTCATGTTTTTTCTGAAACTGAAGCATTTTCGTCTGGTAGTCCTAAGTCGAGTTGATGGTGGAAGGATCCTTAACTTTTAGGAGTTAAAGGCTAATTTTATTTTTTTTAAATACAAAAGGCACGTTTTAACCCTTAGTTGTATTCTTTCAAGTTAGGTACTTCAGTAAGCTGATATCAAATTCACGAAAAATAATTAAAAAAAATATTTTACATAAATACCTAGAAACACAAAGCATTTTAAGATTGTTAAACGAAAGTTATAAGTTCGGTTGGAAACGCCAAAAGGTCATGAAAAATTAATGATAAATACTACCCCACGATTGTTGTGACGTCTTGTTTTGTCCTTTTACAGGTAACTCAAAACAATCTTACCTTCTCACTTTCGGCCACTTACCAAAAGTAAACTTTTATTCTGTATTTTATCCTAAACTTGAGATTGGCAGAAATGGTTGTCATTATGACCGATTGCCATATATAAAGAATAAAGAAGTTGATAAATGTCAACAGGTTTTTTAAACATAGTGTAAAAAACCGTCGAAAATGTCATAAATCAACTTTTTATTTATTTTCAGACCTTAAAATTAAATTTAGTCATCTTTTATCGTCATTTTAAGTGTATCTAACGAAACAGAACGGCGAAGTGGAAATGCGCACTGTGGCAACTACGACGGGAGGGGCGGGTTACTGCACTAACATATTAACGCAGGTGGAGCTATAGCATACTAGCATATTATTAACATATCTAGTCTATCTACCTAATAAAGTAGTAGTAGTACCTAGTAGTGTAGACGTTTATTGCTTTCAATTAATACACAAACATTGAATAAAAACACACAAACGGAGATACACATTATCGTCTTTACGAGTATGTCTGCGTGCTGTAGCAAGCAAAGGGTTAAGGCTCAGCGACGTTAATGTCACAGGACATAGCGCTGATTTTCAGCCATCACCCCGTAGGAATTGGTCGGCGATCCGTTACATAGAACCACAGGGAAATAGTTGAAAAATAAACTGACAATAATAATAAAAAAATAATAAAACGATATACTCGTATTTTGACCAATAGTTCAAATGGGTGTGTTCATCCGATTAAACACTCTACTTTTCATTTCGAATGTGAGAAAAGTAAAACTAGGCTAATATTACAACAAAACAAAATTGTGTTTGACATTGGCTTCCTCGCCTTTTTTTTCACCCACAATATAATTAAGAGTCCCCGCAGACTGCAGACTTTATAGTCGGCCGACAGTTTGGTCGGGTTGGGTTGCTAGTGCGCACACTGGGCCAACAAAACAGTTGGGTTGGACGTGAGTGCGCAGACCAGCCAACAAATAGTCGGCCGATTGATTAGATTGGCTAGAGTTGGTGAAGAGATCAGTTGTGTGGAATGTTGCCTAGAACTATTCTTCTTGCTTTATACTTGAATAAAAGAAGGGAAAGGATGAGGAAGAGAAATCGAGAGTACTGGGTGCATCCTATCTACAGTAATAGATTATTGCAAGGAAAGTTTTTCACAACTGCTTCACAGACTTTGCCCGTAGTTTTTTTTTTCAGATTAACATTATAATAATAATTCTTTATTTGTAAAACATGAGTATACAGAGTTAGTTGTTACAGTTTTTTACAATTGTCCTGACATGTTTTTGCCATCAAGAGCGTACAAATATTATTTGATATACCTATCTTAAAAATTTTTCATAATATTACAATCATGCATTTAAATTAATTGTGGTAATTGCATTAAGATTAAATTGAAATATGTAATAAAAACTAAGTAAATGTCAATAGCATAAGTAATAATAGTTAAATAATGAATGTCATATATCAATTAATGTCAATTTCTTCAATTCCAAAACAATCAATTAATAGTAAATAGCCAAATATATTATTGCAGTCTGACACCCAGTTTCTGAAAGGCTGTTCAGTGATAAAATTAACTAACAAGCTGTCAATCTAATGCTAACTATGAATTGAGTTGCTGAAAGCTAAATCAACTTATCACTGTGTTAGTTGACACAGCTGTCAAATTTATTTCAAAATTATTAAGGAAACACCCATTTTGGGTTTCCAAAATACATATGAATAAAACAAAATATATGATTTCAGCAATATGACCGTGTCTTAAAATATTTCTCACAAGAAATCAAATTATTAAAGATAAGTAAATTTTGGCTAACCAACGTTTCGGAAACTCAAATTGATTTGACACTGCTGTTAAGATGACATGGATGTTAGTTGAACAATATTTTGATCAGCCTTTCAGAAACTGGGGGTAAATGTTTAAATTTAATCAGTATTAACGTCGTCTGTAATTACTTTTAAGTCAGTGACTTGTCCTCCAAAAACTGTTTAACGGAATAATAACATTTGTTCATCAGTAATAGAGCAAGACGTTTCTTAAAATCAGTTACAGGTTCCTCTTTAATATTATTGGGTATCTTATTATATATTAAGGTTGCCATACACATAACACTTTTTTTCAACAAAGAAGTCTTATAACCTCCTGTATATAGTAAATTTTTATATTGCGACCTTATAGTTGCAGTTCGTTTTTTAGTACTTCTTAGAGTTGGAAATAAGTGCATATTTGACTTAACAAAATAGGCAGCCTCTAGAATGTACAGGGATGGAAAAGTTAATAAAGAGTATTCTTTAAAAATTGGTTTGCAGCTATCAGTTACCTTGAGTCCAAAGATAGCTCTGATACAGCGCTTTTGGTCTTTAAAAATGCTTTCCCTCTCAGAACAGTTGCCCCAGAAAATCACGCCAAATCTTAGAACCGACACTACAAGACTGTGATACGCAACAAGTGTTGTATCGACATTTACTTTCTTTGATAGATTGTAAAGTAAATAGGTACTCAATTTTTTACATATTGCTTCTGCCTGTGGTTTCCATGTGAGTTTACTATCTATCAATATACCTAGAAACTTTGCAACAAACACTGTTTTAAGGGATTGTCCATTATAGTGGATATTCAGAGTGGGTGTAGAGAGTCTTTGATGGAAGTACATAATGTTAGTTTTATCTAAATTATTTATTAAGTTGTTTGACTTTAGCCAGTGTACAATAGATTTTAAAGTTTCATTGATGTTACCCGCATACAGCTCTTTATTTTGACATTTTATTATGGCTGTACTGTCGTCGGCGAATAGAACCATTGGATGATGGATGTGACGTGGAAAATCGTTAATATAAAGAAGGAACAACAAAGGTCCAAGGACACTGCCCTGTGGTACACCAAATTTAATTTCTCTAGAAGAAGACATGTAGTTAATTTCTGTTTTGGATTTTTGACATATTCTACTTATTACTGTGTATTGCCTCCGGTCACTCAAGTATGATTTTAATAAATCTAGAATATTACCTCGGATACCATAGATCTCAAGCTTTTGTAAAAGCTTCTTATGGCTTACATGATCGAAAGCTTTTGACATATCAGTGTATATTGCACAGATAGGTACTTTATCATCAACACTTTTCATAATTAAAGATAATAGATCGTGAATGGCCATATTTATATTCTTATTTTTTCTAAACCCTTTCTGTTCATCGCATAGTATATTAAATTTAGATAAGAATGAATAAATTGATTCATACAAAAGCTTTTCAAGAACCTTCGAGAATACCGGTATCAACGCGATAGGTCTGTAGTTCGTCATATCTTCTTTATTGTTTTTCTTATAGATGGGTTTCACGATTGCGGTTTTTAGGTCAGTGGGAAATACTCCAGAAGATATGCTTGTATTAACAATATGACAAAGAGGGGGAGCTATATACTCAGCAACAATTTTTACAACTTTCGTAGAGATCCCGTCATATCCAACACTTTTTTTGTTTTTTAAAGATTTTATAACCCGCAAAACGTCTTGTGGTACCACAGGGGCCATGAACATAGAATGTGGGTATTTCTCAAGTTTTTTAGAGGTATTCGTATCACAGGTTTCGTTGCAAGTTATCTGATCTATAAAAAAATTGTTAAATGACTCGGCAATTAGAAGAGAGTCAGTTATTGTTACGCCGTTCTTATTTTTAATTTGAGAAATGGGGTCACTCATATTTTTGGATTTATTAATTATTTGCCAACCTGTTTTTGACTTGTTTTTTGAGTTAAGCAATACCTAGATAGTTATTTTGAACCTTTTGAGTCTGCTTAATGATATTTTTAAATCTTTGTGTGTAAATACGGAACCTGTTTTTGTTTTCTTCAGTGGGTTTTAGTCTCTTTTGCCATAATAGATACCGCTGTTTTCTACTACATGTTCTTATACCTCGCGTCACCCATTTAATATTTTTATCAGATTTTATGGTAACAAATTTGAAAGGAAAGCACAAGTTATATACCAAAGAGAATTGTTCCAAAAAGGTGCTATATGCTTGGTTAGGATCGTCTGTATTGTAAACGTCATAGAATGATAAGCTGCCTAAGTGTTTTTTAAACAACAGAGTGTTGTACTTGGATATATCGCGCTTTTTTATGCGCCAAGATTTTATTCGTGTTGTTTTAACATTGGAGTACTCTTTTAAGTTTCCTTTTATAGATCGTGGGTCTTTTTTAAATTTCTTGAATTCAATTTTCGATATATGTTTCTACAAGCAGCGACGAAGTCTAATCCATCATGTACAAAAACGCACGCGCACGACCTTTCATGCATTCAAGGTAGAACGAACTGAAGCTATCTGCTGAGTCGGCCGATAAAACAATCGGGCAGTGTGCGGGCGGGGAAGACGGCCATAGTGATCAAGCCATCGGCCGATAGTTCGCCGAAGTTAGTTTGAAGGCAAGTGTGAAGCCCGTCAAACTTTTTTGTCAACCGATCCTTAATCGCCATAATGTGCGCACTTGCATACATCTTTATACAAATTAAGAAGCAGACCAAACTATCGGCCGATAAAAAGTCTGCAGTCTGCGGGGACTCTAATAATACGTAATACTTCTATATATTTTAAAAGATTCATATAGGTAAGCATAATATTTGATTTTTTCATAAGTTTGTCAACAATGTGAGGAGTTTTGCCACTGCCCAAAATAATAATTTTTTATTTTTGTACACAGATGTGGCTGAATTGGACTTTTATTATAACTAATACTTTGTTTATGCCATTGGTGTAGGTAAGGTGATTTGTTTTTCTTGTTTTAATCAATTTCATTTACACTGAAAAAGCTTAGCTTAAGTTTAAAAAATGCTTAAAAGTGTTTAACTAAATTCCAATTTAAGAAAAGCTACCTCAGCGGTTGACAAAAAGGCAGCGGCGCGGGCGCTAGGGGACGGCGCACTAGCAGGCCCCTCAATTAAAGCCTCGTAGCTAAGCATGTATTAGAGACAGAATGTTGATTTTTGTTTGTTGAAAAGGTTATAAGATCTGGATTAATAAGAGGTAATAAAAAGAAATTGTTATAGGGGGCATTATTTGGTAAAAATAAACATTTACTCAAAGGAGCGTCGGTGGTGCTGTGGACTCGGCACTTGCCTTCCAATCGGGAGGTCGGGGTTCGAGACCCGCGATGTACCAATGTGTTTTCGTTTCGATTTTCATATGTACATTCGTCTGACGCTCCTACGGTGAAGGAAAACATCGTGAGGCAACCTGCATACGTCTGCGAAGAAATTCAATGGTGTTTGTGAAGTCGACCAATCCGCACTGGGCCAGCGTGGTTGACTAAGGCCTAATCACCCTAACATAGGGTAGGCTCGTGCCCCTCGGTGGGGACGTATATGAGCTGTGGTGATGATGATGATGATGATGACTCAAAATTTTACACATATGTTCAAAACTAGTGAAAAAGAAATGTTTTTCTTCCTATTGACTCCTTTTATGTACTTTTTTTAAATTTACCATACAGTGTTAATCTTTTGGCATCATTATTGTTTTTATTTGAACAAAATCCACGCAGTGGTTACAATGTTACAATTTTACAAACACAAAAGGTCTTAAAAAGAGAATAAAAAAATAAAAAATCAATATTAAACACAATTTAATTTTAATTTTTTTTTCTTCTTTTTTTATCGATAAATTGTAGTCTAGTTTCACCCATTTTCATTTGTGCACCTTATCCGGGGACACACTGTATATTTTTGATTACTTAGGCCGGATTCAACCAAACGTGTAAGTTTTTACACGAGAGCGCTGCTTATTCTAAGGGTAAGCTGATTTTGCATTTTACCAACGACTAATCTAAGAATAAGGTACCTACACGCGAGTAAATAATAACACGGGCGATTTTGGCGGTGTAACAGGTAAATCTTAGAGTATAACAGCTGTCAAAGTAGTCATTTTTCAAATTATCCTCGATTTTGTTTATTCGTAAATATTATTGAGTATTTTCAAGAATAATTCGAAGAAGATATTTATCAAAACAGCTCCACGATGGAACGTTTGAGAAATATGATAGAAGAATCCGACAGTGATGATGAATATGTGTCAAGACGTCCAAGGTGGATCAAGGATAGAGCCAATCACTTTGATGATTACTATGACCACGACTTTGCTGTAAGATTTCGTTTATCCAAGGAAGCCACTCTGTATTTGTTAGCTAAACTTGAACATAATGTTGAAATAACAGAAAACGCAAACGGGCAACCAAACATTACCTACCATTACCTACATAGAAACTAGAAATTACATGTTGTCAACTTGACATTTCACTGTATTATCCTACAAAATTGAATTGTTGTGGCATTTCACGTCATGCTAGGAGAAACAATAATACATGCATTTTTGTCAGTTTATACTTTCATTCGACGTTCATTCATCAACGAAAGTATTACAATACCGAGTTTAGCGTACTCCTCGAGTACGTTGGAAAAATGCAAACGAAGATATCCAAGAGTAAATTCAATGAGTAAAATTATTCCCGTGATAGTTATACTCGTCTAACTTCGTATTTGGTTGAATCCAGAGAGAGAGAGAGAGAGAGTTTTAAAGTGTGTTTTTTGTTAAATATTTTTCATACCAGCCTTATCAAATTAACTTGAAAGAATACAACTATGAGTCAATGCGTGCGTATTGTATCTATGTATAATCATTAGTTTCGAAAGTGGACGAAGGGAATTTTTTAGATCCCTCCGGCCGGCCACTTCCGAAACTAATGATTTGAAACCAGCTTCGAAAACAGAATTGTTTTTCTTTATTGGAAGCCGGGTTTTGTTAAAAGAAAAATAATAATTTTCTCTTCGAAGCTGGTTTCGACTCATTAGTTCGAAAGTAGCCGAAGCGAAAAAATTTGCCTTTAACTCCTAAAAGTCAAGGATTCTTCCATCACCAGCTCGGCTCATACCAGACGCAAATACCTGAACAGATTTAAAACATGAAACACGTTGGACGTGCGTATAAAATTTAAGGGTTTAATATAATATAAGGGCTTATAAAATTCGGGATCCCATTACCAGATCAAGACTTGATGATTGTGAGATCAATTTAAAAGTATACCTCTCAAAGCAATAAAGAATTTTCCAAATCAGATACTTAAATAACTTAGTTATGTATGAGGTGACAAACATAAAAAAAATATAGTTGAATTGAGAACCTCCTCCTTTTTGTGAGTCAACAAGTTTGATTTTTTCATAGTTGAAAGACACCGTAGTCCGTAGATTTGATATTTAAATTATAACTTAATGCGTTTTTATAACCTTCGGTGAGCTGGTATTTAATTAGGGTTTCTTTTACTATAAAGATTTCATTCACTAAAAAGTTAAAAATAAAAAATATTTTACAAAAAATAAAAAACGACTTCAAAAACACTGAATAGTTAAAAATAATATAAGAATAGGTTTAAATTGAAGTCGGTGCCAAATTTTAAGACTTTCTAGGAGATCATCGTTTGGCACCGACTTCAATATAAAAGTGTGATGTTGTCTGTTCTTATATTATTTTTAACTTTTCAGTGTTTTTGAAGTCGGTTTTTATTTTTTGTAAAATATTAAAAAAAAAGGATCTTGACAGACAAACGGACAAATTAATGTGTAAAGTGGTTACAGGGTACTCTTTTAATACGCTTACGATGAGCTATCATATCTACTGCTACACGCCTCACAGAAAGCATTTGTATCATCACATTTTGCCCGCGATAACCACGATGAACCCGGTGAACTTCGTATCACATTGGCAGATGAGTGATATATAACAGATCTAAATATACAGTCGCGAAGTGTATCGTCACTTTCCATACAAATAACATACTTTATATTATTTTTGAGCTTTCCTCTAGAATTTTCTCAATTATTTTTCTTTAATGAATAAATAATAAGTACTAATCAATAAATAATCAAATTGGTGAAGCTGTTTTTGAGTTTTAGCGAGACGGAAAGGCGATTCATGTAAGTATATGTAACTAGCTTTCCGCTCGCGACTTCGTTCGCGCTACTTTTGTTTTCCCGTGGGAATTTTATATTTTCCCGTAGGAAAATTACCCTATGTCCTTCCCCTGGTCTCGAACTATCCCTATACCAACTTTCATCAAAATCGGTTCAGAGTAGTTTCGAAGCCTATTCAATACAAACAAACAATCAAATCTTTCCTCTTTATAATATTAGTATAGATATTGCGTAGGTAATTAAACACGTCAGTTTCAAAGATTTTGAATCACTCTTGAAAATCATATGAAAACAATATTAATTGTAACAAAATCTTCTACATCTAATTAATAAAAATCTCGTGTCACAGTGTTTGTTATGGAACTCCTCCGAAACGGCTTGACCGATTTTAGTAAAATTTTAGTAGGTCTGAGAATAAGTAGGTTATAGAATATGCTGGATGTTCTATTTTTCTTGTGCTTTCACAAATTCGTATATGCACAGAAAGTTCGCATGTCAGACTTTATTTGTACTATTTATAAATACGATTAAATTCAGATGGACGCTGTTCACGCTGTTCGTCCATCTGAAGATGGACCAGCTGTCCAGCTGTCGTAAATGAATTTACGACAGTTGGGCGTCTGATGCCTACAGTACGTACAGGTTGAGGCTCCTTGTACCAAAGCTTACCGTTTGGGCTGTTTGGGTTCCTGCCATCCAGATCGAAGAAATCTGGTCGACGACGTTACACCCTGATCCCCACCCCTCACCCAGGATGGGCCAGCCACATCGGAGTTGTCCACTAGCCTACATTCAGACACAATTTATGAACAAATAATAACATTCGTAATTAATACGTGTGTCGAGAAACATCAGTAAAAACCTATGTAAAAATTTTCACTTGTCTAGTCAGATGTCATTTATTTTTCATTTTTATAACCATACCGATGTCGCGTGAGTGCGTTTTGTGTGTTGTGTGGTGTTGCTTAGCTTTAGATAATCAAAAGGTTTCCAGTTGCGATTCGGTGCAAAAAAATGTATCTTTTTGAAGTTTAATAAAATTTGCCTAAAAGTGGTGATTATTCGAAAAACTCGAAGGTTACGTTCTACTCTAAAAGCTCTTTCATTTGAAACACATACCTATACACATGTCTCATAACTCCCCATAAAAATTATAATATTTATTTAATCCGCATTTAAGCGAAAAGAAAGTGTCAACCTTAATAACTTGTCATATAATTGTCAAATTTATAAAAAAATCATTTTTAGAACAGTTTTAGGTTGGCACTTTTGATACTTTAAATAAAATTAAATAATATATTTTTATGGGGAGATTTATGAGACACGTTGTAGATATCGCGTATACATATGTGCCGCGGTTAGCAAGCATCCCGCGGTGGTATGGTCGTAGTGTCGATTTTATTATAATCAAAATGTTTTCAGTTGCGATTCGGTGCAAATATCTATTTTTTCTAATTTAATAAAATTTCCTGAAAAAAGGTGTTCGATAATTCAGGAAACTCGTAGGTTACGTTCTATTCTAAAAGCGCTATCATTTGATACCCATATTAGGTGGCAAAAGGAAAGCGATCCGCCATTTTAGAGCGGCGGCCATATTGAATTTGGAGCAACGTCACTTACTGTATCGTATTCTGAGCTTGAAGCCCGTTCATTTGATACCCATATTACGTGGGTGGCGAAAGAAAAGCGATCTGTCATTTCGGGGAGGCGGCCATATTGAAATTGGAGCAATATCACTGACTGTATCGTATTTAACCTTTTAAGTCCTTTCTTTTGATATTCGTATTACAAAGGTGGCAAAAGAAAAGATATTCCGCCATTTTAAAGCGGCGGGCGTATTCAGTTTAGAACAAAGCCACTTACTGTATCGTGTTTCACTCCCAAATCCCTTTCTATTTGATATCCATATTAAGTGGATGGCAAAAGAAAAGTGATCCACCATTTTGAAGCGGCGGCCATATTGAATTTGGAGCAATGTCACTCACTGTATCGTGTTTCACTCTCGAAGCCCTTTTATTTGATACCTATATTGCATAGGTGGCGAAAGAATAGCGATCCGTTATTTTGGAACGGCGGCCATATTGAATTTAGCGCAATATCACTCACAGCATCGTGTTTCACTCCCAAATCTTTGTAATTTGATTCTCATATTGCACAGGTGGCAAAAGAAAAGTGATCCATCATTTTGGAAGCGACTGTCATATTGAATTTGGAGCAATATCACATACTGTTTCGTAGTTTACTCTCAAAACTCTTTTAGTTGATACCCTATATTGCTATGGTGGCAAAAAAAAACACGATTATTTTTTTAATGGCGGCCATTTTGAACTTATACAGGTAACATTACTTGCATCGTGTAGTACTCAAAAAACCCTTTTATTTGATACCCATATTTTCATGCCGCGATTAAAATCCGCACCGAGATAGCAAAAAGCACAATTTTTTAAATAATTGCCACTAGCGCCACCGCCACCTTGAAAAATAAAAATATCATTTTTGTAAATAGCCGACTATATTTACTGTTTACTGGTACCATCAGCTAGCCTCTAGCTTCTTCCTAACCCCGTCAATAAACGGTCAAACATAGTGTATCGCTGAAAATTTAAACCGCCACAGCTGCCGGTGTTGCCATATCTCAGGCCCCAAATGTTGGTAGTATATGCGATGTCCACTCGAGCCTGCCATATGAAAAAATAGAAAAAGTCGAAATTTACGTTTTCCTGAATACAGGGAAATTACCCTAAAATCGGGGTTAATTACCCCACGGTTCGATTTCCCTCGGTAAGCACTACAAAGGGTCACCCGGGGTTATCAGTCGAGAAACGCCGGCAACCGCGTCAAAATCGCGATTTATTTATTCGAAATCTCAACACTTTACAAAACAGCCGCCAGCGGCCTGCCATCTTGAAATGTTAAAGTTTCAGATTTTTCCCGGTAACTGCACCATATACAGAACAGGATGACGTTTTTCCCACGGTTCCAGCGCACCTGGAAGGGGGAGATTAATTCGGGTCGTGAAACGCGTTTTTCAATCCAAGAAGGCGTGGTCATTAAATTTTTTGATATTTTGCAGTGGTGTAAAAGTAACGATAAAGAGCGTACCCGTATGTATTCGTTACTTGAACAGTTAGTACTCGTTACTATCGTATCGTTACGTTACTCGTTACTTTTGATACCTCTTATCATATGAGCGCTCCACATTCACGCGAGATTAGAGCAACGCATCGAGTCGTATTGCGTACGCGTACGGTATGACGTTCGTCGCGGCATCGCATAGTTCGTAACTTGTAGAAAATATACTTAGACGTTACATACTTACATACCTAGCTGCGTAAGGTGTATTTTTTCACTTTAGCGTATTTTGAACCAGACATGTGTACCTCCCGTTTTAGAATGCAAGAAGCTGCTTCTTGTTAATTTTGCACATGTTAAGGAAAAAATATGAACATTAGAAACTAATATGCTTCTTGCACCAAAGATTTCATAGAAACTCATCTAGTTTGTATATGTCACCGTAAAATTGCAAATACCGTTAGATTATAATCTATCTCGCGAGATTGTAAACTATCGAAAGATTGTGAACTGTAACATACTGCTTACAATTTAACGCATTATTTTTCGGTAGATTATAATCTATCAAAGTGAAACTGTTAGATCACAATCTGTCGCGCGTTAAATTGTCAACTGTCCGAAGGCTGTCCCTGATTGGTCAGTTTTACAGATGAAGATCGTTCTTTGTCCATAGAATTAGGAATCAAACACAAGTGTCAGTCAAAAAAAAGGCACTTCAAGAATAGTGACAGCAAGTATGTATTTATTATTTAGTAGTTAAATAATATTTCTGACATCATAATATAGTAAGAAAAATTGTAACCAAATGAGAAAATCAGAAATGTAACAACATTTTCTTTTCAAACACAAATTAAGATTGAAAAAATAATAAAAAAATTTCGCCGAAGCAAATTAAACACAAACTAATTAAAATAAAAATGAAAATCGAAACGTAACAAAATTGTCTATTAGAAAAAAAACGAAACAAAATCTTGACTTATTGTAAGAGTAATAAAAATAATATGAAAAAAAAATACACCAACAAAAATGTTTCCTTAGCCTACAAGTTCCCAATACGGGAACATTTTTATTGGTGCATTTTTCTTTCATATTATTTTTTATTACTCTTACAATAAGTCAAGATTTTGTTTCGTAAATTTTTCTTACTATAATATTATGATGTCAGAATTATTCATTAACTACTAAATACGTTACCTGGAAGGTCACTCGTTACTTAATGACCGACAATATGGATTTCGTCCTAAACGGTCAACAGGTGACCTTCTAGCGTTCCTTTTTTTTTCCGTTCTACAAATGGGGTGAATCTATCGATATGCGCGGCGAATCGGTGGCTATTAGTCTCGACATCGCCAAAGCTTTTGATAGAGTCTGGCACAAGCCTCTTCTTTCCAAGCTTCCGGCATACGGATTACCCGCGCAGTTCTGTACGTGGAATGCCAGCTTCCTCCACGAGCGTAGAATTCGCGTTGTCGTTGACGGCTGCGCTTCGCGGTTCGTGGCAGTGAACGCTGGAGTTCCGCAAGGCTCCGTTCTATCCCCAACGTTGTTTCTTCTGCACATCAATGACATGCTTTCCTTGGGAGCTATACATTGCTATGCAGACGACAGTACAGTGCATGGGGGATATCACGGAAGCTCAGGGGCTGCTCGTGGTGATATTGGTAGGGAGAGGCAGAATCTTATCATTGAGCTCAACAGGACGCTGGACCTCGTCTCCGAATGGGGCTCCAACAATCTTGTTGAGTTCAATGTTAAGAAAACACAGGTGTGCACGTTTTCGGCGAAAATGTCACCTTTCCTCCCCCTTTCCTTCTCTTCAGGGCACAACCCTTCACACACAGAGAAACATCACCTTGCTCGGAATGAACATTCGCTGCGATCTGAACCCCAGAGACTACATCGAATCCGTCATAACTACTGCCTCACGGAAACTCGGTGTCCTGAACAGGGTGCGTAGGTATTTTGCGCCGGACCAGCTATGCTTGTTATATAAAACTCAGGTTAGGTCTTGCGTGGAATATTGCTCGCACCTTTGGGACGGCTCCGCTCAGTACCTGCTCGATGTTCTGGACAGATTGCAGCGTCGCGCTATTCGCATTATTGGCGATGTAGAGGTAACTAACACCCTCGAGCCTCTACAACTTCGTCGTGACATCGCCTCTCTTAGCGCCTTTTACCGAATGTTCCATGGGGAATGCTCTGAGGAACTCTTTAACCTTATCCCTCCCTCTCCATTCCTTAACAGAAATACGCGTAAGGGCCTTCGGAGTCATCCGTACACTGTGTCCTCCTTTTCACACCGAACCAATAAATTCCAAGATTCCTTCTTCTGTCGTTCATCCCACACTTGGAATTCTCTACCTGCGCACGTGCTTCCTCCATCCTACAACATGGGTTCCTTCAAAAGAGGCGTGAAAAAGCATCTTTTGGGCCGGCAAGGGGCGGGCAGGTAGGATAGTGGATGTCGTCCCTACTCTATCTGTCAACTCATTTGGGCCTCTTTCACCGCTTAACATCAGGCGGGAGGAGGTCATTTGCCGGGGCATACATAAAAAAAAATAAAAAAATACTTGATGTCACTATTCTTGAAGTGCATTTATTTTATTTGACTGACACTGTGTTTGATTCCTAACTCTATGGACACGGAACGTTCTCTATGGACACGTAAGACGGACCAATCAGGGACATCCTTCGGACAGTTGACAATTTAACGCGCGACAGATTGCGATTTAACAGTTTCACTTCGATAGATTATAATCTACCGAAAAATAATGCGTTAAATTGTAAGCAGTGTTGTTACGGTCTTAGAGCATTCATACGGGAGACGGCAAGGCTGGGCGAACCCCTCTGCCAATTTACGCTGACCATATGACCATACACGTTATATAAAACTAGTTAACGCGCGGCCGCTGCCATTTGGTGTCGTTTTCGTGTCGCACTAAGAGCTCCAAAAAAATGGTTAATTGTGCAGTTTCCTCTTGCAAAAGGTGATCCAGCTACTCAAATCTTCGAGATTATGGCGTGTCCTATCACATTTAAGTATAAAATATATATTACCGTGTTTCATTTGTTTACAATTTTGAAGTATTTTTTATGCCGTTACGATAGAAAAATACAATGGTACGATGGTAGCTCAACACAATACACGGGCATTATATTATCTGTGACACGGGCATTATTGCTTAGTGCTGGGACAACGTGAGTGAATGATGCTGATTCATATTTTTATTTATCATTCATTCACTCCGGAGTTTGTTTAACCAGATATAAGATTAAAATAGAAATTCACGTGTAATATAATAGAACAAAAAAATATCAAGAAAATATTATATTACTTACCAAAAGCAAAGTTAAGCAATATACCTATTATATTGCTCAACTTTGCTTTGTAGTTTAAAAAATCTTTTTCTATACAATATACTTTTTTTTCTTTATTTAATGGCCGTACACCTCATGGTTAAGTCGGTCATACAATATACATACCTACTTACTCTAAACAATTTTTCGACTGCATCTCACTTGATTTTAAGCCTATTAAATAATCTATATTGGTATTTTACAAAATGCAATGTAAGTTTACTCCAGACAGAAAAATGTCAATAACATCTTCTAAATTTTATGTTGTAGTTGAGGTCATAAGTACAAAAAAATGAATTATTTTTTTGTACTTTTAGTTTTTTGTTAAAAAGGCTGAAAAGATGCAAAATGTTCATAAACTTTGAAGTATATTTTATTCAACTGTACTTCTATTGAATTTTACACGTTGACTGCCAGACAGCATACAAAATAGAAAAACTATTGTTTGCGGTCACCGTTAACCGCGTTTTCGTTTCGTTTCCGCGTTGCATTGCGATTTCATGCCACCTGCTTTATGCAGCAAGTTATTGGGGACATCAGTAAAGAGCACAAAGCAAGTGATTGTCGTCATCGTCGTCGTCAGAGAAAATTTTAATAATGCAACTTCATTATTAAAATCACACAATAAAGCCTTTTCTTCTTATTTTAGTGGCTTTGAAGTTTGTACGGGCAATGTAAACAAAAACATGTTCAACGTCACGTTATGACAAATGAATAACATATAACATGTCTTACTATATGTAAATAAAAACTTTCATAGTAGTAAACATCTACTAAGCTAAAATGGTAGAATTAACGCCACATACGTGTAGCAAGGAATTTTATGTTTACTTCAACTCACATTTTTTGGTGCAACTTAAAGGAAAATGCCCGATATCGTCCCAAGCGTTATAAAACGTTGGGCCCTATCACAAATGAAAGGTTTTCTAAAATACTAATTTTGTTTGTATGGCAGTAAGTTGCTATCTCGTGCATTTTACTTGCACGAGATAGCAAATTTCTACCATACGAGCAAAGCTAAACGAAAAAGTGCCTACCTATTAAACATGTTTATAACTAATATATAATAAAATCAGAAATTAGTTCTTGGTAGTATTAACAATTCTCACGTAAAACATCTAAGACATTCCCGGTATCCCCCCACCCTCCCACTGCACCCCGCGCTAACTTTTTTCGACGGGTTCAGATAGAAGCGTGGCGCAAGTCAAGTCACACTAGTCATTGTTTTGATCGCACTCCGGAGTGTCGTTCTGTTATTTGTTTACTGACTTTTCATGGTACCTTTATTTTACTTTGACCATGACTAATTACTTGATGTATTTTAATGTAAATAAACCACTTACATTTATCATAGTGTGTGGTATTCTACTAGTCAAGCCCTTTCATTTGATATCCATATTAAGAGAGTTGTGAAAAAATACGTAATCCACCATTTTGTGGCGGCGGCCATCTTGGATCGATAGTCATCAAACATAGCATCCCCGAGAGCTGATAAAAATTATGATTACGCATCGGAGCGCTTACTGTCTTTTGTCTTTCTTTAACTGAAAATATAAATTCGTCCCCCCCCCTCCCCATCAAAATATTATACCTACGCCTATGACTGAAAATATATATTTATTTCAGTCGATCAGCTAAATAGCAAGTGAAATTGCTGTATTTGACACAAAAAACTAATTAAAGCATTTTAATAATAATTAGCAGGCCTCGCTTTGTACTAATTTAGGAAACCCTGTCTTCATTGTATTTTTATTGACTCTAGCCGAACAGGGTATAGTAATAAAAATACAATTTATTGTAAAATTTCAATCATTCACTCACGACGACCCAAATAGTTACTCATTCTTTGTGTCACATCACTAGGGACATTAATTCTTTGTGGTGGGGATTGCGTAGATACACGTTAATTTGTCGATGTGTGTGTGTTTCTTCATTGTAGGGTAATATTTTCATAGTGTGTGTTCGTAAACATTTTCGTAGTGTGCGTAGCGTGTTTACCTCGCCTCCCGCGAAAAGTGGCAGAATTTATACTGCGATTTGTTGCGTACCGCATCCATAGGTTAAATGATCTAAGGTTACGGTTCACAATCTATCGATAGTTTACAATCTCGCGAGATAGATTATAATCTAACGGTATTTACAATTTTACGGTGACATATACATGCAACCCTCGGTGCGCGAGTCCAATGTGTACTTTGCGGGCTTTTTAATGTCTTTTAAGGTTTGATCTGCGTATTTTTGACGACTTGGTTTTAAAATATTAGATACTTTTTCTACATAAAATAAAAACTTTATTAGTGTTCATTCTATGAATAAACCATCTGGAATAATTATCACTAACATACCGACAGACATACGCGGCGGAGAATTCGTTTCATAATGTTATATTGATGGCCAACGGTTGAAAACTTAAATCTTGGCATTGACAGAATGAACATACGAAGCATCATCTAAAAATAGAAATATCATTATTTTTTCGTTATTTGTAAATTTTTTCAATATTAGCTACGAAAATACAATAGAAATATTTAATGAATAGTGCAGATGGCTAAAACAAAGCTGTGTGAGCTATATTCCCTTTGTGTTTTACCGTTAAGCAGCGAGTAGGTCCTGCGGCTGCGGTCCGAAACAGCGGTGGAGTTTCGGGACGAGTAAAAGTGCGCTTATAGCAAGTTCGTTCTAGATAAGCATCACCACTTTTTGGTGTTAACATCCTATGTGCATCGCGCTTTGCGTCACTTTTAAGGATTTTTAACATGTTTAGTCATTTACTAATTACAAATAAAATGGTAGGAACTGATTTTACTTGCTGAGTTTTGACACCTCACCTATTTAGTCCAGTGTCTTAAAATTGCTCATATTTCAATTTAGAATCTGAATAATACCATTGATGGTACTATATAATGGTATCACGGAAACGTTAATTTCGTTCAATTTATTTTATAAATCCTTTAAAAAACTTTTGTTTCATGAAGAAAGTTTTCAAATGTCTAATTTGAAAGTGTCAAAAAGTGGTATTAGAGGAACTATCTAATAGCCTAAGGTTTTAATGCTTACTTTTCGTGCTTAAATAGTTTAAATGGAGCACACAAAACTAGCACGAAAAGTTATAAATCAAAAGCTAATGAAACGCGTTGATGCTAAAATGATGCATTCATGTTTAATATTTGGAACGCGTCTAAAACTTAAAAGATTTCGGACCGAAGGCGTTTATTGTCTGTGGCACTGACAGTGTCACTGTCAGTCAGTTTAATTTGTCAAAATCAGCAGGCAACAATCAATCCGTAAAACGATTCATTCGATTTAATCGAAGATGTTTTTTCGTATTTTTGCTGTCGCAGTGACTATTTAAATACCTAATTGAGATCGATATCTACTGTCACTTGCGAAGCAATTTCTGACCGTAATCGTTTAGTATATTATCACACGGACGGCTGACTTGATTTGTAGGCTACAAAATGGTTGTGTTGCCTTTCGGCCTCTTAAGAAGATATAATAAAGTTTATAAAGTGTCAAGTGCATATATCAGAAATATGCATTTGTTGAGAAACGAGGCTTACGTAAACGGCGAATGGGTGAAAGCTTCAAGTAATGCTGCATTTCCAGTGTTAAATCCTGTGGACGACAGTGTGATAGCTGAAGTTCCCGACATGGATGTAACTGATACCAAAAATGCCATTAACGCTGCGGCTAAAACATTTGAAACTTGGAAGGATACAACAGCTAAGGAACGTTCCCACATATTAAGAAATTGGTTTAAGTTGTGTGAAGAATATGCTGATGACCTGGCCAATGTTATTACTATTGAATCCGGTAAACCCATAGCAGAAGCTAGAGGTGAAGTTACTTATGGAAACTCATTTTTAGAATGGTATGCTGATACTGCCCGCCATATTAATGGAGAAATTGTGCCAAGTCCTTGGCCAAATAAACAAATTCTCCTGACTCGTCAACCAATTGGTGTGGTGTCAGTGATCACCCCATGGAACTTTCCATTTGCTATGATAACCCGAAAAGTTGCCGCATTAATGGCTGCAGGCTGCACATGTGTAATCAAGCCATCAGAAGATACACCTTTGTCAGCGTTGGCTGCAGCGAGCCTGGCGGAGAAGGCTGGTGTGCCCAAGGGGGTTATTAATGTAATTACTACAAGTCGGAAAAATGCACCTGCCGTAGGCAAAGTTATGTGTGTTGACGAACACATTGGATGCATATCATTTACAGGCTCTACTGTTGTCGGAAAGATTTTGTATAGCCAAGCTGCAAGTGGTATAAAGAGGGTTGCATTAGAGCTGGGAGGTAATGCCCCATTTATTGTTTTCCCTAGTGCTGACATTGAACATGCCGTAGATCAAGCAATGTTGGCAAAGTTCAGAAACAATGGCCAGGCATGTATTGGTGCCAATAGGTTTTTAATCCATGAAGATGTGTTTGATAAATTTATCGATAGTTTTAAGCAACGGATTATAGATAAATGTGTGCTGGGGCCTGGTTTGAAGAAGGGTGTCACATGTGGACCCTTGATTAATATAGAGCATGCAAATAAAGTGTGTCAACTGGTGGATGATGCTGTTACCAAGGGGGCTAAAGTAGTAACTGGTGGGAAGATTGTGAAGCAGCTGGGAAATAAATTTTATGAATCCACTCTTTTAGTAGATGTGAAACCTGATATGAGATTATACAATGAGGAAATATTTGGACCTGTTGCTGCTTGCTTGAAGTTTAACAGTGAAGAGGATGTGGTTAAAGTTGCCAATAGTACCAGGAGTGGTTTGGCTGCTTATGTCTTTACAAAGGATCTAGGGCAAGCATTCAGAATGTCCAGGAAATTGGATTTTGGAATGGTTGCTATTAATGATGGCCTGTTATCAGCGGCTGAGCCTGCCTTCGGAGGTATAAAGGAATCTGGGATCGGACGGGAGGGAAGTAAACATGGTGCTGAAGAATATACAGATATTAAGTACACTTTAATGTCTGGCCTAGACAAATAATTTTTTTATTATACTCAAAATATACTATGTTAGCTCTTATTGCCATAAATTTTGTAGTTTTCTTATAAGTTAGGTTTAAGTTAGCTCTGGAACCAAAAAACTGCATTTTAATTTGTTGATAAGATTTATAATAGATATTTGAAAGTATGAAGTGTTCACTCTTTATAAAATACATTAATTTTACTACAATACAGATAACCTATATTTAAGAATAAAAGTTAAAATTTCCTATTGAGGCAACTATATTTGTTATAGTTTTATACTGCAACAATTAAGAATGTAATGTAAATCATTCCAGTCTTCCAGTAAATTGTGATAAAAACAAAATATTAAGTAGATAGTATAAATCTAGAATAATAATTTTAATTTGTAAATTTAAAGAAAGCTGTGTTTAATATATTCCTCTTATGTTAGTACCCCCAGTACCATTGCAATATATTAGATCTAGCCATAAACTTATTAGTAGTTATAACAAACATTTTTGTTAATGTTGCATTAAAATATTGTTTTAATCAAATTGTTTTATTAAACACCTTCATTTCTAACATCATCCTAATAAATGAACTACAAACAAATTTAATTTGCAATACAATAAATGTGGTGATGAAAGTTAATACTGCATTTCAGAATAATGTTTTCGTTCTATGAATTCATGGGATGTAATACAATTGTGACATTTTAGTATTTTTTATACAATTAAGTTGGCAAACAAGCATACTGCTCACCTGATGGTAGGTGGTAACAGTTACCTATAGTACATATTGTTCTTGTGAGATTCGCAGCAAATCTGCGACCCCCAAAAGAACCACAGTGTGCGTTGCTAACTTGTGACGTAAGATGTAGTCACGGTACCCAGTAATTTCACTGCCATATCTTACCCTTAAAACTGGAACACAGCAATACAAGCACTGCTGTTTGGCTGCAAATAAATAAAAATACAAAATTCGTAACAAAAATAAGTACCTACTTACTTATAATTAACCTACTTATAATTATAAAAATTTGTTACAAATTTTTATAATTTACACAAATATCCCATAACCAAGATGAAAAATCTAAGTGTTTCTAAATATTTCTAGGATACAAGAAGTAGATGACAGCTTCTTTGAAAAGTTTGGGTCTATTTTGAAAGAGGCTTCGTTAAAGGCTGACACGGCGGAAAGGCAACCTTTAGCTCCATTTAAAGAGACCGAAGAGCAGGATGGGGAGCCGAAAGTGGAAGTGGATCTACAAAGTGAGAGTCAGAGCATTCACAGGGACTCGGACAGTGGGAACGAGACCCTTCTCGACACGGACTCTGAACCAGACGACCATGAGAAAATAGATCTATATGTGGAAGCGGTTGGATGGAACGTGAGTGCATTTTTTACCATTATACACGGTTATTTTTTATCACCCTGGTAAATTTTAGGGACGTTACAGGACACATCCATTATTATATACAAAATAAAAAAAAAATAATAAAAAATAAAACAAAAAATTAAAAATCTCTAAAAAATTTTTAGATTTTTTAGAAAATTAGTATAAAATTAAGTGAGTTATTTTTTTATTCCTATTTAAATCATTCTAATACCATGTCGTGAAGCGTCCCTTAAATTTTCCAGGGTGATAAAAAAATAACCGTGTATGTTCCTAGATACGAGATTTGTTTCTACCTCCACTGTGGCTTTCAATAACAACAATAGAACCAACTAAATATGTGAATAATATTTTTGAACATTTATCATTTTTATTGTTTCGTACTAGAGTAGGTACATAGTAATTAATATTTAGTAGCGATTTTTTTACTGGCGATGTATACCTACATACGGTATTGAAAATCGGGGAATTATTAAATAAACATTCGCTGAAATGTCGGTATCATACATGATACGACATTCATTTTTTACTATTTATTGTTATCAATAGGTATACGAGTATATCATCTTATCTGCAGCTTCACAATTTATCGTACCTATATAATGTTAGGTAATCTCAAATCTTTCTCAGGAAAGGAAACATACCTATAGAGAATAAAAATGTTTACTATCTAATAAACCCGCCCAGCGATAAACAAATCTGAGGGCTGTCGTATTTTTAGCGGGCATAGGTAGAGAACGGCATCTATCTAACACGTCAAGTTAAGTCATTTCTAAATCTAAACTAGATTTGAAATGAATAAATCCACAAAACCTCGTAGAATGTGTCAAGGCATATTTATTCTTTCCGTTTTTTTAATCTCCAACTTCTCTCAAGTGTGTAAGAAAAATATCCATTCATATTGTAGTGAAACACTAACAGGTGTTTAACTTGTTGCTGTTTTTATACATAACAGGTAAGCTATTGCCCTTCATCTAACTAATCTGATGAAAAGTGACGATAAGGCCGATGATGGAAGCGAGCTTCACCTAGATTCCTCAACAACTGAGAAACTCACCATCTTAATACCTCTGTCTGAATACAATAATGTTATTGACATTGTTGTAATGAGTAATAACTTAGGTAAGACCGTGGTAGCTAGCCAGGTGGACTTAGAAACGCTACTACCAACCAAACCAAGCAGAGAAACTTGTGCCTCCATGGGGAATCGAACCCAGCACCACCAGATCAACACCGAGTGGTCTCAACCACTACACCACGGAGGCTATTAAGTTTATTTATGCGGAGTATTTACTGAACCCTGTATGCGTCGAAATGAACGTTTTCATTAATTTCTTCTTGAAAATTCCAATATCATTACAAGCTTTGGACATGTTGAAATTTTTATTTAAACGCTGGGTGAAAATGTCAGAAATCTTTCTTTGGACTGAATCTGTTGAGGGCTTTGCGGTGTTTGATCAGTCAGAACTGAGTCGCTTTTGACTTACAGATCTTTATTTATACCGATCATTGCTGGTAGTTAATAGATTATAATGGACACTCAAGGGCACTTTGCATTTGGTGTTAAAGATGATTGGTTATTGTGTGACGAGACAAATTCACGCTCATCGTGGCATTTTGCCAGCATCATACTTTTCCCCGGTTATTTTGTCAACTTCCTTACTCAAGGTTGATCTCAATGACTAACGTCATTAGAGAATGCGCTCTGTTCCAATGTCGTTCCCCTGCTGCTAAATGTGGACTGTTACCTCAAGGATCGTCTGCATCACGAGTTCAAAGAACTTGTCTGACACACTTATCAAGTTATCAGGCAATTCAACATTTATAACCTACACTGACCTTCAAAAGTAAGTACAACACTTTTAAAATTGCAATAACTTTTAAAGTAGGCAAAATATATTTTCAAAATAAAAAGTATTAAAAATACTAATGTATAAAAAACTATAACTTCCGAGAAACCTGACGAAATGAGCTGAAAATGTTTTTTGTTTGAATCCTTTATCTTTTGTAGTTTAGGGAAAAAATTAATTTTAAAAGTGTAGTACTTACTTTTGAAGGTCAGTGTAGTTGAGTTAGTTAACATTGAATGCAATTGGCTAGATGACTAAAAATTTGTTTTTTTTTAATAGAATCTTTTTCATATAATAAACAGAAAGAAAAAATCGGTTTTTGAATAACTATAAAAACAACCAAGATATAAGGTATTAAAGATTTTTCTCCATCTCTTTCTAGCAAAACGGCAATTTACAAGGAGTTAATATGGCCGTACTCAACAATGACGTCACGGTTGATGTCGGATCTCTCTGTCTAATCGCCTTCAAATTAACAACTTAAAATGCTTGTATCTAATGTATTACTGAGCCGATTTTAATTCTAATTTCACAGGACTGCATCTTTTTCCACGGTATTTTAATATTTAATGACGAGACGTAAAAATTTGAATTCAGTCATCATCCCAATTATTTAATACAGTTAGTATCAATATTATTGGAAATGAGTTGAATAAGTTAAGTTGCTTCCCACTTTTTTGTTTTCTTAAACTCACTTTATTGTATCTGGTGTAAATTGTTATTGAGATGTACCTCAGGTCTGATTTACACTGGGTAAGTTACTGGTGTCAGTCAATAAGGAAGTCAGTGCTGTCGCAACAGCGTTGATTCGATTACTGACTCAATACAAACAGTAAGTGCAAGTTAGTTTTTGGCGCCTGCATTGATGACCCAATAAGAATCTGCCAAAACTGAGTTCCGAGTATGGAAGCGAATGCTACCCAGTTTCTTCAACCTTTGTAAAAAAAGGCTTTCCACCCTAAATAAAATTCGAGCATATTACATAAAAGCCGGAAGCCCTATTGTATTCGCGACGAGTTGGGGGTAGTTGCTAGCTCCAAGCCGAGAAAAAATTCAGAATCAAATTTCGCGTCTCCTTGGTCTAAAATAGGCACTTGCAACCACTTGATAACAGTTGCAGTTGGGGGCCTCGTTCAAAATAATGTATTGCCACATACTGCATTAACGAGAACTGTGAGATGTAGGTACACATGCAACTGAATTTAGTCGACGCTTTTAACGCACTCTAGATGTTGAGGAAGCGGATGCTTTGTTTTACAGTTACCACCGATATCTGCTAAGTAACGTTTGAGTAGTTCCATAAAATAGAATCGATTTTCTCAGATACATTTTTGGCGTTTAGTTGAAATAGTGAGTTTCTTATCATATATACTCGTATAGCTCTCGATATTTAATGATAGTTAATATATACGATACGACTATTATAAAAAAGCCAGTGCATTTTACATACGACAGGGTATCAAATAAATATCCCTATTTTTATTATAAAGATTGTATTTATTTATTAAAATTCGAAGTTTCTCTATTTTCCTACTGCGTAAGATTATTTTCATGGACCTAATGACATAACAAAAAATAACCTAATCTAATCTAATGACATATTATTAATGCAAACTTTTGTAAAATGCCCACATTTGTTAACAAATAAAAATTTTGCAAAAAGAACCTTCTTCCAAACAAATGTAATAGTCGATAAAATAAATAAATCGATCAGCACGCGCATCTGTAGCGGATTGAAGGGAACCTTGATTTTTTCTTATGTTTGAAAATGTTTTTTTCGCCGAAGTAATAACGTAGGTACTCACTACTCTATATTCATGGTTTATTTACATCTTTGTAGTGCGTGAGATTACAGTGAGTCTTACTGGCTGTTCCTCAGAAGCTGCCATATATTCAAATTGTTTCAACGCTACGCACGGGATATATTATTTGATTTCACGTGCAGTAACAGATAGCATACGCGAATTAAATTAGCGTAACAGAAAAATTCATTAAAAATGATTATCATCATAAATACAGGTGATCAATCCAAATGGGTCAGCAGGGAGAAGTCAGAAACTATGAGAGTTAACTCTCATACATAACTGGGAATCGAACCTGGTCAAAATCTCTGTACAAAATGTTATAAGTTCTGCAAGTTTTTCCGTTGTTATTGTTGATGGTGATGGAAAAGTAAGATAATTATTTTATTTCACTAAATGTTCAAAACGATAGCCATTTTAGTTCAATGATTCACATTGATGAACTATGACGACATTTTGCAAATTATTTAAAGTTTGGGCATTTCAGTCTAACGTTTACAGAAGATTTCATAGCATTTGGTCCTTATACTCACATGATCAACTATACAAATAAATACAAAAATACTACATGCGATTACTAACAGAATTTTGACCAGCCTCGATTTCCGGTTATGTATGAGAGTTAAAAAAATTTGAATGTCATTATTATTACATCTGAAATTGACGCCATGGTTTCCATGAACTTTACTATCTCTCATAGTTTCTGTGACTTCTCCATACTGACCCATTTGGATTGATTACCCGGTATATCGTAGCTTCTGAATATCGCCATCTGAAAATGGCCATAGGTTAACATGCATATAATAATATACATATTATACGTAGAAGCGAAAATTCGTCCTGTCCGCCAATTTTCACTTCAAAATCGCACAACTTAGGTTAGCTAGATTGGAGCGTGGAGTAAGACAAAAGGTAAATTCATGAAACATTGACCAAAAGTGGAATTTGAAAACTTTTTACGCCTTTTTCCGACGTTATGAGTTTATAGCACGAACGAAAGAAGTCGCGGGCGCAGTCATTGACAAGCGAGGAAAGACTAAAAGGCTCTGCTGGTCGGTAAATTTTAAGCAATGATAGAACTAAGCTATTTATGAAAATACCTGAAATATTTTGAAGTCTATAATAAAGATATTTTGAAGGTTTTGAATGATAGGTTTATGAATCTGGGTCGTCGATCGATACATATTGTCTGCGATCATAACCTAAATAATCTAGCTACACTTTATAGCTGCAGGCTGGCGTATACCTAATGCTATTAGTCCATAAAACTTGTAATAATGTTTTATGTAATAGATTTTTGACTTTAATTGAGGTCATAAATCTGTTCTCCCCATTAGCAAGAACATTGTGGGGTGTCTTTAATAAACTATATGTTTACGTCAGAATTATATTTTACTAGCTGTGGCCGCGAACTACGTTTCGCCATAGGTATATTTTTCCCGTTTTTGGAACATTTTTCATTTATGATCAGCTCCTATTAGTCGTAGCGTGATGTTATATAGCCTAAAGACTTCCTCGATAAATGGACTATTCAACACAAAAATAATTTTTCAATTTGAATCAGTAGTTCCCGAGATTTGCGCGTTCAACCAAACAAACAATCAAACAAACTTTCATCAGCTTTATAATATTAGTAAGCATAAGTAAGTATAGACTAGCTGTGCCCGCGTTCGCGTGGATGTCCGAAAATAACAATATCGTGATGTTATATAGCCTAAAGCCTTCCTCGATAAATGGACTATCCAACACAAAAATAATTTTTCAATTCGAACCAGTAGTTCCTGAGATTAGCGCGTTCAAACAAACAAACAAACAAACTCCTCAGCCTAATAATAATAGTATAGTATAGAGGAGTAGTTTTGCTATTGATTTCTAAATTATAGTCATTCATAAGTTAATTTTTTTGGCGAAAAAGATAGTAAAATATGTATATGACATTAAGTATTAGTATAGTTTTTACGTATCCTCTGTTTTCTTTTTAACATTCATCTTAACGTTTTGAGTTTGCTTGTTCTTCTGTCACATTTGTAGATCACACCTTCGTACACTGCTACAGCTTTCGTCCTTTAATATGTAGTTCTATAAGCGGTCCTTTACTGTCCATGTCGTCAGATTGTGGAACTCACTACCTCCTCACATTCGGGATAATCACACTCCCGTTTTCTGAGAAGAGAGTGAAGGAATTTTTCTCTCGTATACATTATAATTTTGAATTTAGTTTTATTTTATCCATTTAACAGTTAATTAGTTTTCATTTCTTTGTTTGCTTTTTGTATATTTTTGATTACGTGTCTTTTTTTATTTGTGAAAATTTTCTTACATTTTGTTGGGCTGGAAGAGCTTTCGCAAGAGATGAGCCAAACTCATATGTATTTGTGTTGTGTTCTCTTATTTGTATTTTTAACGTACAACAAAATGTATAATAAAAAAATAAAACGCTACAGTACCTGACCTTACATCTTGATGAAATTTAGTTCACTAAGGATAGTTTTTAATCTCGATTTTTGTCCTCAGTACCTTTCGTTGCAAATTAAATATTTATTCGTTGACAGAATGGGGATCGGTTTGATATGGGAGTTGGAAATTAGCTATATATTTGATTTCTAAGACAGATAGAATAATGTGTTAGTATGGAACCCTATTCGCAGAAGTAAGATGGGCGTGAACATTTTTTTCGGAAGTCCGTCATTTTTGACTTAGAAAAATGTAGCCACTCCGAGAGAGAATACGAAAAAATTTAATATACACAATTGGGTTCTCCGTGCGGCGAAGCGGCGGGCGGCTAGACCTATTGTAGAAAACATGATAAAGTTTCTCCAATATTACCAACTCTACAAACTCCTACATGAAGTACCTAACGCGGAAATAGTGGACATCTTAGTCAGCTGAGCACAGTCGGAGACGGAAAAAAGTTTGGGCACTTTTTTTATTTGTTCGAGTTTGCATTCGTCTTCGTTTGCGGCGCCTTGCAAAAATAGAATTTGGCGTTCACAGCGGGTTGGATCCCAACATCCGAACGTCAGTGCACCGGCAGCGCCCACCAGGCTCATTTCAGTTTCACTAGTCATGTTGCCCGATTAACACTCCGCGTGAGTTTATAAGCTAGCGGTTAACGCTGTCGTGAATGGACCGTGAAAATAGTGTGTTATGTAAACAGTTGTGAAAATTAACAAGATGAATGGCATGGGAACACTGCGGACTAAGTTCAGGGGCGTGAAGAAGGAGTTCATAGAGAGGCAGACGAGTCTCATCATTCAGTCTATGACTGTACGTTTTTTATTGCCAGTTTTGTGAGCTTTTGCTTTCAATTTAGATAACATCATCGAAATGGTTTTTAATGTTATATATTTAAATTCGTTTAATTACCTGTTTGTGTCTCTTTTATTAATTGGACAGTTAATTGTTTCTTTGTTACTTCTGTTTACTATAAACAGTTTAAGCTTTGTATTAGGGTAGGTATAACACACTTACGAGTAAGTTGGGAATAAATTGATTTATTCGGTAATAACTCAGAGTAAACAGGGAACAGTAAACAGTCCTGTTTACTCTGAGGGTAATAATTAAGTTTCAATATTGCCAGTGTCAGTTTGTCAGTGTTGTAAAGACAAGTGACAATCAGACATGAGTTTACTTATGATTTAATTATACAGTAAGTTAAGGGGAACTGTTAGGACAACTACTGTAGTAATTTTCAAACTTTTCTTTTCACTATTAATTATGAAATATTACTCAAACACTCTAGAAAGATCTTTTTTTTATAAAAAAAAGACAATTTCATATTAACTTTTATGTGAAAATATAAATAGATTCCTATTCTAGTAGGTATCTGCTCATTGCCACATGATCAGATCTATTCACAATATGGTGGTTCTGAGAAAATCTAAATAGATAACGCCACATTAACCTAGGACAAGGTCTAGACACAGCGCCATCGGCGAAGCGGGTAATGGGAAACACCACAGTATCAGATCAATAATCTTCCCACGACGGCGCAGTAACCCTGACGAGTTGTATAGGTCGGTTGCCTAGTGCCCTGGGGTTGCATAACAATGACAGTTGTATTCGGTCGCTTGCCCGTGGTTTGTCCCTTTGATGTCTTGGTAACCGCGTACCCTAGTACGGCCGTGGACTCGTGGTCGGTTCATTTATCTGTGAACCACTGCACAGTATCTGTATCGTGTTTAGTAGATTTTGAAATACTTTATTTTATAGTAGCTAATGAAATTAAGTTATTATTATGATTCATCGGTATGTATGTGCAGAATATAGTTTATGTAAAAATAATATATCTACCAATATGATATTAGGTGTGCAAACATAGAAAATGTGCAAATATGTTAATATCACCCGATATGGACTAGTTTAAAAAGTTTAATCAAGGAAAGTTTGGTAAATAAGTGGATAGCGCAGAGATTTTCATGTTTTTGTTCTGTTTTCATTTTTTGGTAATAATGGTATGTTTGTTGTCAGCAAATTTAAATGTTTTGAAGGGAAAACACGTGACGTCACGAGATTACGCAGATACGAAAAAGAAATAAGTTACGCACACGGTGCGCACCTACTTTTTCTTTGAAATCAAAATTTTGGGAATGATAAAAATTGTAACAATATACTTATGTGACCAAGAGCTGTTTCGTACTACTTTAAGAAAATTAGTCATCAGTTGTGGCTTTATAATTAACGGATTGGGGAAGTCCGCGCTTTCGCACGTGTTGGTTGTTGTTTGAGCTTTTGTGTTGTGTCCCGTAACTTTGTATATATATTTAAATTTTGAAGAAGTTTTTACTACTTATACGCTTCATCCCTGAAAATAATAATTATGTAACTTGTAGATAAGTTATTAAAGCTGAATAACTTATTTACAACACTGTAGTCACTGAAATAAAACTTTTATTTTGTATTTTAATTAAATAAAGTTACTTTACTTTTAATTGCTCCATGCGCCCTGCTTGTAACGGGAAGCTACTAGAATAAGGGTTTTTTTTTACGAGAAAAAGTAAAATACACAAAGTTGTTAAATTCTTAATAGGTTTTGCTGTAATTAAATAACACAATTCAATGTTGGCAGGTCGATGAATTATACTTGGAGATATTGTACGAAATATTACACAATGTCGGCGGCTGTGACATAGGTTGTGAGGTAGGGCAGCAGGCGATGCTGTCTTACGTCCAGGAGGCCTTCAAGATATCAAATGACAAACACACGCAGCTCCTGACCACGGCCGAGGCCAAGGAGCCCCCGGAGCTAATGCTGAATGTGGAGATCGTGGAAGCCAAGGATCTAGTTCCGAAAGACCCTAACGGTCTCAGCGACCCCTTTGTCACTATCTACTTGATGTCGAATTCTTCCCACCGGTACAACACTTCCGTGAAATCTACTACACTTAACCCTACGTGGGAGGAACATTTCTCTTTGTAAGTGTTAAATTTATAATTAAAATTCTTCTGTTGCTATGTGGTTTTGATGAGTGAATAGAATTGAAAAGGTAGCCACGAGATATTTTTACGTCCCTTAACTTGTGAACTTTTAAAGGTGCTGTCGCTCAAGTCATTTTAAATCAATTTACGCTGTTGAATTGATGATAACATTTTATCACAATAGCTTTTAAAATCTGTTAAAAAAATCATTGGAAATTTGAATATTTTATGAATAGTCCTCATTTAATAGGAATCTTCCAAAAATTAGGTCAGTTTTGGACCTACTCGTCTTATAATATTTTCCAGATATGTTCTATAATATACCTTAATCTCGCCATTGTTTTCAGTTTTCCTCGCCATTGTATTTCTTAGCGGTATAAAACTTGCTTTCTTATTTGTATAATTAATTTGTGTCAAAATAAATATTATTATTATTCAACGCTTCTGTAATTCTAAACTACTACTACTTTAGTAAATATATTTACCTTAAAACGAATAGCACCAACTAGAAGATTGTTTGTTTGAAAGCATTATTTACAGTTGTATTTTTTTACGAGGTCGTTATTCTTAAACGTGTTTCAGG
Source organism: Schoenobius gigantellus (assembly GCA_963935595.1). NCBI lineage: Eukaryota > Metazoa > Arthropoda > Insecta > Lepidoptera > Crambidae > Schoenobius > Schoenobius gigantellus. The sequence continues at coordinate 19,401,762 of OZ012553.1, read as the reverse complement.
CCTTGGACTTGGTAAATGTGTTGGTATGTTAGCTTTATTGTAACCTTGTTAAATCTGGGTTTGTATAACAGGATACGCTTTCGTTGTGTTTACAGACCGATGCCGGGAAATCTGCACGAAGACTCGCTTTGCCTGGAAGTCTGGTAAGTGTCTAGAATAGCCGCTTGGTGTATTGTAAATTGTCAGAATGTAATGATTATACTAGTCATTATTAAGTCATAAGCGTCTATTTGTTTATCTTAGGATTTTTTTTTGTTAGGAAGAACCTAAAGAAAATTATCATCGCCGATTTTTTAAGAGTTGCAATTTACTACATACAGAGTGAACGGAACATTGACGACCATATTGTGGGGTATTCGAATCACGCTCATATAATTATGGTCCGCGTTTTTAAATCTTCATGATCATGCGTAGTACTTTTAACCATAAAATAATCTTAACATTAATAAGAAACTAAACAGGGATTTCTTGATTTCTAAGTATAAGTACCTTAAGGCGCATAGTGCTCCCAATGACCTTGCGTCGATCGTCCCGCACTAATTACATAGGAGTGAGTGAGTGAGAGCGAGGGGAATATTTAAGCAAACCTTTACGCGTAAGATGAATTATTTCAATAAAAAATTAATAAAGGAGAATATGAAAATTCTAAAAAGACCATCCCCTAGAATATTGTTCACTTTATTTATTGAAATCGAAAGTATATGATTTAACCTAATATTTACGAAGCGATTAGGTTTACAGTTTTAAAATCGAGGCATGTTTGGGTCACATTTTAACCAAGTTTTAATTAATTTATCAAAAAATTAAGAAGACCATCCTCTAAAGAATGCGTTGAATAATAACATAGGTATCTTTTTTAAAGATTTTTTTATTTAATATTTATGAAGAGAATCGGTTTCTTCTGCAGTGATTTTTTATGATTGACGTCACTATGCGCCTTAAGAATGCGCCAGACTCATTTCATAAAAAGTAGTCCTTAATGAGGCTGCTTTGGTTAAAATTGGCCTTCAAAGACAGCGGGATGGCAATTTTCTACGAAGTTAATTATTGCAAGTTGCAAAAAAAAAACTCGACCAAGTCTTCTACCTTTTTATATTTTATTTATAAGTTGGTAAGGTCGAAAATTTAAAAAAATAAAAAGAACAATTATAACTTGAATACTATAAAAAGTCGTGGAACATACCGTAGATGGGGGTGATGAGGATAACTTATAATATGAGGGACCAAATTTTTTTTACGACAATGTTCCGGTTGTATAAAAGCTACAGTAGTTAGTTAGTTAACTATTCAAACTACATTAAATAATGATATTCAAATAAAAATGAATAAAGTGAATTAGGATAATACCCACTTACTAATAAAAGTTACACTCCCGTTGAACATAAGATTTTCATTGGAAATGTAATTTTAAACAAGTGTTGAACAGGAGTGTAACTCTTATTAGTAAGGGGGTTATTATACAGGTTGTCCCAAAAAATAGTGTCAAGCGAAAGTCCAGAGTTAGAGCATCTCTTGGAGTACCCGAATCACCCCCATGTATGTTCCGCGATTATTCGTAGTTTTAGAGTAATAATTTTTTTTCTGACTTTTTGAAAATTTCGATCTAAAGAACTTAAAAATTTTTAATAAAAAAAAGTTGAACATATTTTAATGTTTTTCTTTATGCCACTGAATTATCTTTAGTGCTTCTTTTATGTCTAAAATAATCAGCTTCGTAACTTTAGTGGAAATTTAGAAAACAGTAGTGTAAAGTCAAAATTTGAATGTTAGTGAATAATTACTTAAAAATTCATCATTAAATTAAAAATCTAAACAGGCGAATTCATGGTTTCTAAGTATGTGTAAAAACTTCTCTAGACTCTCTGCTTTCATAATAATTTAAAAAAAAAGTACTTAATAGGGCTACTTTGGCTTAAATCGGCCATCAAAGACAGCAAGGTGAAAATTTCATAAAACTCGACTTCTGAATAATTTTTTTAAAAAATTCCAATTATTTATTAATAAACCAAAAATGATTGTAGAAAAGCTAAAAATTTATTATTTGAAGGTCAAAAATAACTGTTCCTGCTGCCATCTTTAATAACCTTTGAAGGTTTATTATAACTTAATAAATGAAACAAAACATTATTTTCAAAGTATTTATTATTCGATCGCTTAAAGAAAGTTTTCAAAATGACGACCTTCGTGCTCAATACATATTCTACATCGTCTAAAAAAGTTTTCTTTTAAATTTATAAATGCAATTCTGTTGTTTTTTATTGTTTCTTCCGCGTGTCTTAATTTTGTTCTTAACACTGTGACGTTTGTAATGTCCTTGGCGTATACTAATTCCTTGTCGAAAAAATCTATGGGGTTCAAGTCGGGGGACCGTGGCGGCCACGCAATGGGCCCTCCACGACCGATCCATCTGCCTGGAAATGTTTCAGACAAATGTTGTCTAACATTTCTAGCAAAATGGCATGGAGCGCCGTCGTTTTGAAAAATCATATTTCTCCGCGTTAATAGGTCTACATCTTCTAATAAGACGCCGAGATCACGTCGTAGAAATTGCAAGTAGGCCTCGCTGTTCAGTCGGTCCGGTAGTTCGAACGCACCAATCAGCTGTCCGTTTAGGATGCCTGACCACAAATTGATACTAAATTGTTCTTGGAAATTAGATTCCCTTGTGAGGTGTAGATTTTCAATACTCCACGAATGGTAGTTATGCGCATTAACCACCCCACATCGCTTAAAATGTGATTCATCAGTCCATAGAATATTTTAAAAGAAATTTTCGTTTTCAGCTTGTCTCCGTAACATTTCCTGACAAAATGCCACCCTTCTCGGGTAGTCTGCGGGCTTGAGCTGCTGAACTTTCTGGATGTGATATGGGTGAAAACGCTCTTGATTAAGTATTCGATGTGCTTGTGATTTCGGAATTCCGATTCGACGTTCTATTGTTCTTACACTAACTGATGGATCTCTCACCACTTCTTCGACCACTGATTGGACAGTATCTGGGTCACTCATTTCAGATGGGCGCCCCGATCTTCTACCTGGTAGGCGTCCTTCCATGTAAGAGTTATGTACTCTTAAAATCATGCGATGATCAGGCCAAGTTTCAGGCTGAGGTCCACCTCCATTTTGCTGCCGGAACAACCTGGCTGCTTCAGAAGCATTTCCTCTTGCATATCCATAAAAGTAATGCATAAGAGCATATTCTTGCGATGAAAAAGACATCAGAAAATGAAGAGCTTGAAAAGTCCGTTAAGAATGCCAAATTTGTCAAAATCCCGTATTCACACAAAACCAAATCGTAATCGCACTCAAGATCCGTAAAGAAAGCAAAGTTCGTCAAATAATCACAAATGAGCGTATCGTACGTAAGGCGCTAACAAAAGCAGGCAAACGACTGGCGCCAGAACACAATAGCCGCTCGGACTACACCCCCCGCCTCATCCCCTTGTCACAAAGAATAGCATTCCTCAGTTACTGTTATCCATTTCGCCAATGAGAGTGAGAGAGATAGCAATAATGCGGTCTCTTTCATATCCTCTCACTTGGGCAATTTTTTAGCAGCTAAGTACTGCGTTACATCCAACACTACAACCGATGTGATCCGCGAGAAAAATATTTAAATATGGGTTTCATGTAGTTAATTTTTGCTAAATTGTAATTAATCTGAACCTTAGAAATTATAAAAAGACCAGATATTTTTTTTTATCATCTGATAGGAATTTGGTAAATTTTATGAAATTTTCACCTCGCTGTCTTTGATGGCCGATTTAAGCCAAAGTAGCCCTATTAAGTATTTCTTTTTTTAAATGATTATGAAAGCAAAGAGTCTAGAGAAGTTTTTACACATACTTAGAAACCATGAATTCGCCTGTTTAGATTTTTAATTTAAAGATGAATTTTTAAGTAATTATTCACTAACATTCAAATTTTGACTTTACACTACTGTTTTCTAAATTTCCACTAAAGTTACGAAGCTGATTATTTTAGACATAAAAGAAGCACTAAAGATGATTCAGTGGCAAAAAGAAAAACATTAAAATATGTTCTACTTTTTTTTATTTAAAATTTTTAAGTTCTTTTGATCAAAATTTTCAAAAAGTCAGAAAAAAATTATTACTCGAAAACTACGAATAATCGCGGAACATACATGGGGGTGATTCGGGTACTCCAAGAGGTGCTCTAACTCTGGACTTACGCTTGACACTATTTTTTGGGACAGCCTGTATAGGGTGTGTGTACCTGTATATCTGTATATAGTATTTATACCCTTAATTTTATTTATGTTACAACCAGGGATTTTGACCCAGCTGAGACGGCAAAGGAAAAGATGACAAAGATATTTGAAGTAAAAGGGGTCAAGGGATTTCGGAAGCTTATGAAAGAGATCGCTATTACGGCGTACAACGGCAAGCATGACAACGAGCTGATTGGTACTGCGAATATACCCTTGAAGGTAAGATTATATATAGATAGTAATTTTGAAGATTTATATTTTTTGTTTTTCTGTATAATATTAGGTCCTTACCTATGAAATTGGCGTTTTGCCGTATTGGCGTTGGCCACTTTGATCTCAAATATCTCCTCTATGGTTAGGGATTCAAATTTTTGCAGCACTGGTGCCACGGTGGAACTCGTACTCGTAAATAACGCGATATTTCAAGTTTTCCATTTTGAAAACTGAGTGACGCAAAGAAAAAAACAATTGAGGAAAAAACAAGTGAATTATAATTTTCGAAACACAAATACATAAGTAAATAAATGCTATATAAATTTGAATTTGGAATTCCTAACCCTAACGAGATATTTGAGATCAAAGTGACCAGTACGGTAAAACGCCAATTTCATATGTAAGGATCTAATATTTATTTTGAGCTTTTTAAAAATTTATCGACAGGAGTAATGCAATTTACAAATCCAATTGGCGGACTTGTGAATTGCATTAATATTCTTCAATATTAAATATCAGACTACAGTATATTGTGCACTTTGTATGATGATTGTAATATACAAGATTTTTGTATAGATAATGCGCAAATCACAATAATATTAGGATTTTATTTACAAAGGTGAACCAACAGATAAAACTCAATTATATAATTTGTATAAATGCTACAATACTAATTACAGTTTCACACATATACCTACCTAAGTAGTTTTGAAATTATGTCTTCGGAACAAAAAAAATTACAGACAAACTAGTAAAATATATTATTATATGATGATCTAGGATCTACAATACAACAGCATAGCTATATTTCGCCTGACAGAATTAGCAACTAATGATATAATTAAAGAAAAATTATTTTAACAAAAATTAATCACTGGAAGAACATTTGAAAACTCGTATATAGTCCTATTCTTCAATTCAACTCGTCATTTATACGTAGCCCAGATATGAATGTCAATAGCACAATTAACATAATGCTTAGTTAGAAGTCAGTTCGTTTAATATTTATAGGGGCGATGAAAACATACAGTGAATATGATAGATATGTTAAATAGATGTATTTAGATACTGGTGCCATACCGAAGGTCAAACTACCGATGTGGTGTAGAACAATCATTGTAAATTTGCACGTAGCTATTATTTTGTGTTTTAGTATGTACCTAGTATAGATTCAAAAGTATTCTGTGAAATTTTTATCAACATTGTATAATAGTGACTTATGGTAATTATAAACATTTTGTCTAATCTCTAGGAGATTAGTCAAAAAAAAACATTTTACTGTTATTGATAACTTAGGTTTTCTTAAAAGTTTCAAGAAGTATATTTAGTTGCTCTAAATGTATCAATGTGATATATAGTTTCATTTAAAATGGTATTTATTTATTTTATTTGCGACAACAAACAGTTATACATTAAGCATATTTTTTACATTACTTATTGAGAGGAAACACCAAGGTCGAGAGAATTCAAAAATAGGTACGTATTTGTAAAATGTATTGCTGTCGCGCTGTATCTCCGAACAACTGAACTGAGGGCGATAAGGGCAACTGCATGCAGCTGGGACCGAAAATACCTATAAAAAGTACACGTATACTTACGTTTCGTAGTCCCCTGTTTTCTCCGCGAAAAATTGACCGATTTAATTACTTTTTGCGTAAAAAATAAAGGCAAGGCCTATTCTGTGTTTCTATGTTTTGCTTTTTTCATAAAATCTTCTTCAATTCGTTTGCTGGATGTTTTAATACTTACAGCAGAAAATTAGGTAGATTTTTAGGTTTTTGAAGGTTTAAAATCTCTTTTAATACTTAACTTGATATAACTAGGAAAACATAGGAACATGCTTATACTGGCCATTGATTTTATTGGAAAAAATAGAGCAACTACTGCCATTATCCAGGAAGGAAACAGGGGACTACGTTTGTATGGAAAAACCATTGATTTACTACCAAACGTTTGGTAGTAAATCAATGGGAAAAACGGACAAAGAAATTTCACTGTGTGTGTTTCCCACGTGTTTTCAGACAAGAAGTCAAAGAGCATTGTATCTGTGTACCCTAATCGTCAAGATTTTTGTCGGATCTCGGCACGAAAATTTGATATGTACGAGTATTAGTAGTGCAAACTATTTATTCTTCTTAAGGGGCGTGGCAGTGTAAGATTATGACAATGTAGGTACATAATTCTTGCTTGGGCCCGGTGGCTTTGCTTATCATGTAGGTACAAGAGCCCTAAGTAAATCATTTTATGGCTAATCGGTCAATTCAAACGCAATAAAAATATATTTTGTTTCGCGGGGAATATTTCAAGTGACATACCATTCCGCGCGATAGATAGGCATGTCTGGGGCTGGTCTGTCGAACTAGAGGGAATATCCGCTAATCCACCTGGTAGCCTGTTTTATGTAGCGGGGCAGCCCCCACGCAAATGCGCGATTCTCCGGATCGCCTCAATTATATTATCTGTGGCCTCAGAAATGTCAATTTAATAAAGCACCCACATTTTACATCCTGACTGATAATAATACTGATGAATATAATAACTGTCAACGGTTTGTTTTTTTATTAATGGTGTGCAAGATATGTCGAAGAAGTCTGGACCAGCCAGACCTGCCCCTTAATCGTGTAACTCATCTATAGCTACCTACCACTTCCTAATCGTGACATTTGTATTGCATCCATCATTGCTTTACAGGTAAAAGTTGGTCGGCTTAAAGTTTTCTATTGACGTAGCAATGATTATTAAATCAAATGCAAATGCAATAGTTTTTTCTAAGACAAGAATCCATTGGATATGTTGTATGATGTACCTTACACAAAATTAATACAGTTTTTGGAATAAGAAAAAATAGTTGAATCCTTTATTAGTATACGAGTACGCTTAGTACAGACAGTGCATATATCATGTTTTTAAATACATTCAAAGGGTCAGAAATAATGAACTTAATAGTATTAAAAGGATGTTGGCTATATGTATTGCAAGCTGGAATATATGTTTAACTGGCTGTGCCCGCGAACTACGTTTCGCCGTATATTTTTTACCCGTTTTTGCAACACTTTGCATTGATGCTCACCTCCTATTAGTCGCAGCGTAGTGTTATAATATAACTATATTATAGCTTACAAAGCCTTCCTCGATAAATGGACTATCCAACACAAGCTTTATAATATTAGTAGAATTATTAGTATTTAGAACATCACATTAGGTACGTTATACACGCCCATGGACCTCTTTCTAAGCTCTGGGACTAGTGGAAATTTACGCAGTCACATAAAATAATTAGGATATAGCATATACAATAATTTATTCATTTTCTAAAATATAAACTTAATATGAATTCGACCAAGAGGCACTGAGCCAGCGTTGTTGACTAAGGCCTAAACACCCTAACTTAGGGTAGGTTCAAGCCCCTCACTGGCGACATATATGAGCGGTGGCGGTGACGATACCTACACAATACTTTAAAAAATACTCATATAACTTATTCTTATTGCCAAGAACGATCTCTTCCAAACAACCTTAAGGTGGAAATGGCTAATGGTAAGAAATCAGTACGAGTATATACATAATAGGTAGGTAATTTAAAATACATTAAATTACGCACTTAGATGCTATACACGGTATACACATAATAGCATAAAATGTATCTAGTAGACATGCGTAACAAATACAATTACGAATCAAAATCTTCGAAGACACCGCAGTAAAACCAATGATGATGTTCTTTTTCAGTCGATACCAGCAGGGGGCATGACCATGTGGTTCAATCTGAGCAAGAAGAGCAAGCTGCGGCGACAGGGTGTGGTGAAGGTGCGCCTCAACTTCTCATCGGAGAAGAATTCGCAGGTCGCTGCGCAAGAGCACAGGCACTTGCTCAAGATTCTTTTGCTGCACGAGCTCGAGAGCTCTAAAGTAAGTTTATAAATAAATATAAACTATTTGTTGCCAAAAATAATTTACAGCAAGTTAGATTGTAATAGTACCCAAACTAGATCTCTCGGGGAACTAGAGTTGATGATTAACCATTAGCGGTGTTAGATACAACAACAAATAATTATGTTAATAACATCTGTGTGCGGACTTGCGAAGTGCGAGTTTTATCGAGCTTTACTCGATCACACGCATCGAACGCGTAAACGCTATGTATGGATTTGTATAGAATTAGAGCAGTGCCGTAGTAGTTACTAGATGAAGCTATCTCATTCCATAACAGCTACTAGATGGCGCTGCTCTAATTCCATACAAATTGGCGTTAACGCGCTCGATGCGTGCGATCGACTAGAGCTGGATAAAACTCGCACTAGACACACTGGTACAGTAAATCTTACATTATAATTTCTCCTTTGTGTGTGTATGGTGAGATTTGTGTAAAAACAGAAGAGATTTTTTTTATTAAAAAAAGTACCACAATTTTAATTTTGTCCAAACGCTTCAGGTACTGCCATATATCACGGAGTTCACTTCATCGTGATCGTAAAAGATTGTTTAGTCAAAAAGTTATACTGTTCACACGGGGAGAATTTTGAGAGAATTGGAGAACTTATTCAACGAGTTTTTATATACGTCTAATAAAATTGAGCGTAGTTTCCCTCATTTAAATGTGCGCGCGCCACGAAGTCTCACGCACTATGGCTCGTATAAATAGTCGTATCTCAAGTGCGAGGTCGATCTTGAGCTATTGTTTTTGACAGATGTGCCATACAGGCTTAAACGTCAAAACTGCTACTCAAAATCGAGTTCTGACTTGAGATGCGACTATTATTACGAGCCTATGAGTCACTGCATAAAAATGTCGCTGCGACTCCAGGTGGCACCGTATTGGTGGTGCGGCAACTTCAGCGCGGCGGCGGAGGCGATACTGACGCAGCACGCGGCGCAGAGCGGGCTGTCGCAGACCGACAACTGCCTGGCGCAGTGGTGCGTGTACTGCGCCGTCACCGCCGACCACCCGCTCAGCTTCGCCCTCTTCAACCAGCTGCTGGACAAGCTGGCCAAACCGCTGCAATCCGGTAACTGTCTTGCTTGAGTAACTCAACTATCTGGTCTGTGTAAATAACATTTGGACAATTATTAGCGGTAAGGTAGCCAGTGCCTCGAACGATGAGGAGACCAAGTGAAGCTTCCATCAGGACACTTACCACTTACCATCAGGTGAGATGAATTCGTAGAGCTATTGTGTGTAAAAAATTCTATTTACAACACTCTACACAGTGCCTCAAGACGAAAGTCTTCAATTCGTGCGTGTTGCCAGTGATGACCTACGTAACTGAGATGTAGCAGCTTACAATGGGTCTCATAAGAAGGCTCAAAGGGCAATGGAGAGGGCTAAGCTCGGGGTTTCTCTACGTGATCACATCAGAAATGATGAGATCCGTAGAAGAACTAAAGTTACCGACAGAGCCCAAAGAATAGGCTAGATGACTAAAAAAATTTTTTTGCTTTAATAGAAGCTCATTCATATAATAAACAGAAAGAAAAAATCGGTTTTCGAATAACTATAAAAACAACCAAGATATAAGGTATTAAAGATTTTTCTCCATCTCTTTCTAGCAAAACAACAATTTACAAGGAGTTAATATGGCCGTACTCAACGATGACGTCACGGTTGATGTCGGATCTCTTTGTCTAATCGCCTTCAAATTAACAACTTAAAATGCTTGTATCTAATGTATTTCTAAGCCGATTTTAATTCTAATTTCACAGGACCGCATCTTTTTCCTTGGTTTTTTAATATTTAATGACGAGACGTAAAAATTTGAATTCAGTCATCATCCCAATTGCAAACCTTAAGTGGCAGTGGGCAGGACACATTGCTCGTAGGACTGACGGCCGTTGGGGAGGAAAGGTCCTCGAGTGGCGGCCGCGTACCGGAAGATGCAGTGTTGGTAGGCCCCCCACAAGGTGAATCGACGATCTGGTGAAGGTCGCGGGAAGCCGCTGGATGCGGGAAGCGCAGGATCGATCGGTATGGAGATCCTTGGGGGAGGCCTATGTCCAACAGTGGGCGTCTTTTGGCTGAAATGATGATGATGATGATGACACAACTGGCGGTGCGTGTTCTCTGCCGTATCTACTTTCCATCCAGCCTTGTCCTCTTCAATCTTAGTAGCGAAGTGTTATAGGTGGTAGCTTAAGATTTCCACCGGAAATGTCTAATACGTTATTGACCAAATTTGTCAAAGAAATCTTTGGTAACTTTTATGTCAAATAAAGTTACTCGTAGTAGGGAGTTAATTTCTCCTCGTCCAAGGAGAGGCCTGTGACTAGTACTAGAAAATAAAAATTAACGGTCTCACTACAAAACTTAGTGTGATGATGCCCTAAGCAGATATATACAGGATCAGCCACTAACTTTCGACAACTGTAAATTACAATTTTGTAGTAATAACGAAAATATACAGTGTAGGTACTAGGTACACCTACTAACATAACATATTCGGAATTTTCGGAACAAAAATCGAAGCAAATATACGCTCACGATCTGCGTATCTGGTGTGAAACAAAAATCTGTCAAAAAATCTTGAAATTACACAAACTATTAAATATGGCAGCACTTCAGTTCTCCTAGCAAAAGATCATAGAGTTACCATTTGCGACGGACTTTTGGTAAAGAAAGTTTCGCTCCCGTTTATTTCAAGACTTTTTGGCAAGATATCTTTACTGATTAGATCTGGAAAAGTCTCCATCATTAATTCCATTGTTGAACGAATGAATTATTTTAATCAGGACTCGTCAAAGAAGAGGACGTTAAGCTATTTTGGGATGGTGCCAAGAAACTTCTTCCGACATGCTTTAGCCATATCAGAAAATTGCGAAAGAAGACCGCCGGAGACAAGGCCGTAATGAAAACCCTACGAGAAGTTCTCAAGATTTTGTACAAATTGTCCGTCATAGATGCACCGGAGAGCATCGACTTGTTCCCCGCCTCCTTGTATGGCTGGTTGAGGGATACCGAGCAAAGGCTCACCATCCACGAGGTCCTCAACCAGGCGGTGAATCAAGGAGCATCTGATTGGTTCGTTCACATATTGGACAACAATGAATGTAAAGATAAGACTGAGGAATCGAGGCTCCAACATCTCATCAGAGTTATTCAGCTGGTGCGATCAGATTTGCAGCGAGCTGTGGAATATTACGATAGAGTTTTTATTGAGTAAGTTATTTAAATTTATCTGCTTATTATTTATTTATTATTTGGAAAGCTAACATAAGATTTAACAATATATTACACATATATTACCATTATAGAAGGTTAATTATAAGCTTTCACATGTAGATCCACTAACTCTTCACTGTTAACTATTCTGAATGAAGTCTTCATTCTTCTATTTACTTTGGTTTTTTTTCAGAGTAATGTCATTCCCTTATTCTAAGGCTTTGTATGGACTATACGAGAATAAGATTGCATCATTGGTCGAACCCGATGTGATACAAGTGTGTAAAAGCCTAAAGCGCTTACATTACGATGAAGGGTCGACAAATAGTGTCCATTTGGCAGGAGGAATCAATGGGGAGACAGCCGTGGGAGCTCCTAAAGTAGGATCTGAACCTTTGGCGATGGGAACTACTCTATTTGAACTGTACTTGACATTACAAAGGTTTTTGACGTAAGTATAATTTTCATACTAATTAGGTTGTCCTTAGAAAATGTTTAAATATTTGCGAATTATTATATTAATTGAAGTATATTACATTTTTACAGTTTAGGCCAAGGGCTGAATCAAACCGAGTGGCATAACTACGCAATATCAAAATTTCACTCGTGGTTCTTTGGCGGTGTTGCGCAGTGGTTGGACATAGCCGCCTACAAAGCGTTAACTCGTATCGAGAAAGCGGTTGAATTAGACAATTTAGTGCCAGTGGACACAAATGTCAAGTACAGCAGCTCTGGCGTAGACACATTAGCAATATTTTACCAAATCAAAATATTCTGGGAGCAGCTAGCGTGGCCTGATATCGAAGGATGTTATACTTTTGTGGCGAAGATTATTGACGTAAGTGTTAGGAAATATTTAACGCTCATTTGATTTTTGATACGGCAGTGTCAATGCCTTTTTAAATACCTGAATCGAATGTCTTTGTGAAATTTTTGTTGTTGGTCCTTCGAGCCGGACTTATTTAACATTATCTCCCTTTCAGGATATATGTCGGTGCTGTGTATTCTATTCGGACAAGATGTCGGATCGTGTTGATAATGTAGGCAAAGTTACGACGGTATTCGAAGAGAGATTCGAGGTGACGCATGAGTGGTGTGTGGCAATCAACAATATTGACTACGTGAGACAAAGCTTACCAGAATTTGTCGAGCAGCTTGGTATGGACGATATTATTCAAAAAATGTGCGAGGCCAAGTCGCCAATTGAAGCACAAAGGTAATAAATAAAAGAAAAATATTAAAAAAAGCTTTAAAAAAACGGATACAATTTAAAGTCAAACATTAATATCAACTATATTAATATATTTACAGATGTAAAGAGACACTGCAAAATGTCATTGCAAATGCGGTAGATACTGTTAGAAATAAAATTGTAGAACTTCTTGAAATGATGGTGAGGAAGGTAAGTAAAGTTGTGTCTGTATTTTGTTAATTTTATTTTATTGAACGAAACGTTTTGAAAAATGCTCATGAACTTGTTGATAATTTTTCAGATGATGCCATCGATTAAAAGGTTTCTGGTGGAAGGTGCAGAGCTGCTTCATCAAGACAGTTCGAGTATGGACCGAGTAATGAGATACTTGGAAGCCAATCTTGATACGCTGTACCAGCATTTGAACAACGACAATTTCTCTAGAACTTTAGACATTGTTTGGGAACAATTAGGAGAAGTGCTTTATGAATTGATACAGGTCAATTTAGAGGTGCGTAGAGATGCGTTATTTAAATTTATTTACCTACATGTTTTTATTTTTTTTATCGTCAGCTGTAAATCTGCAGTCATGATGAGTCCTATCTAATTATATGAAGGGCGTATTTATGACTATTCTATTTAGGTATTTTTTACTTAGTCATTGGTGTTCTATTCGTACTTAGTTAGTTTAATTTATATCTGTGTATTCTACATTTATTTTATCATCGCTATTGCTGCGTAGCCTGTATCTGGAAAGTTGGAGTGTAGGTATAATATTCTGGGCTATTAACACTGAGTTATATATCTAACTATAACTACTCATAATGACCTTTACTAATATCTAACTTTCATTTTGTAGAAAGAGACACTCGCCAACCGCATCGCATTGATTAGGCGTAGATATTTCGGGAAAAACAAAGTGTCCCCCGACTTTCAAGTGTTTCGGGTAAATAATGTTGTGCAACGCACGCTAATAATGCAATGTTTACTAGTTTCTTTAAGTAGTTACGACACGCGCACTTTTTATATAAGACAAGATTATACTTGAGTATTTTATTTACCTACATTGAAATCAAGAAATTGATATTATGATTTTGTTCATTTTTTTTTGTTATAATGATTATTATTTTCACTGTGGGTTCCTATTGTTTAGCGCCGGAGACTTAAGGTTCCTCGGTACATCAACCCGCGCCGCTTGAACAAATCGGAGGCAGCCCACTTAGATGTGGTAAATTTAAAACTAGATAGCACCTGTGTATAGTCCATATATACCGCCATGTTATGTGCTGTGGTTACTTGCGAAACGTATAAATAACGGCGGTATTTAAAATACAAATCGAATCGAATGAAATGAACAAATAATTCAAGATTTGGTCATTTCAGTCATAGCTTAATTGATTTCTCTAACTTGTATTATAGTTTTGCTGAAGTTTTACTTATACATATAGGCACTTTTACTGAACTGTTAATTTTGATACCGAAAGTCCGAAGGGTTGAACAAAAACAAACACAAACTATATTTTTTAATATTTTCAAAATGTTAAAAAATATATAAGCCGTCGCTGATAAAGAACTATTAAAATTTTATAAAATTAAATATGTATGTGGAAATAAACTAACAAAAAAACTGAACATTTTACATGTTTGCTGTAAATGTTTGATATAAGTATTTGACAATCGCCGTTATTAATATTGCCAAGTAATATTATTGTTTGCCAGCTTGTCTATACACCTTGAAAACCTGTAGACGTTTCTATGATTAGGATGTGACGATGGACTTGCATTCCATTTATTTCAAATAAAGAATTAGAGCAAAAATTAATTTAGAAAAAGAAACAGCATTTGCCGTCGGTGTTTGCAAAAGGACCAATCATTGCATGTGCATGTCAGCATGTTGTAATCTTCCCCATCCCAAAATCTCACAATCTGCTTATTTAGTTTTGGTGATGGAATCTTTTCATATAGTTAATTATAACATAAAAAAGAAACATTAGTGACTTTCGCAAAGTATTGTGAAGAAACTGAAAACAAAAAAATATACACATATATTTCTATCTATTTATTTTGTTTTAACTGACATCGCTATGCTGTGATACTGTTACCTATACTAATATTGTAAAGAGGAAACATTTGATTGTTTGTTTGCACTGAATAGGCTCCTTAACTACTGGACTCATTTGAAAAATTCTTTCACATTTAGAATCTTACAATATCCCTGATGAACATAGGCTACAAAATAAATTTTCCTACGGGATAATATAAAATTCCTACGGGAAAACAAAAAAAAAGAGGGCGAAGCTGTCAGCGGAATGCTAGCGATGAATAATTGTGTAGGTATAAACAACGATGTCTATTACCTCTTCGCGTGATTTAAAACCCTTAAAAGGTAGATTAAGCTTTTTTACTATAATGTAAAAAAACATGCCGAATAATGTTCGCATGTTGTGAATGGAGCGAGGTTACACCATCAGTATTTCATCAGTCTGGTATGATTGACGCCAGAATGATCGTGTAAGCCAGTGACTGACGAAATACTGATGAATTTTTGCTAGTCCAGCGGAGACTGATGAAATCCTGATGCCAGACTGATGGATCAAACTGATGAAATAATGATGGTGTAACCAGAGGCCTACGTGAGTTGAGGCATCCATGTTAAAGAATCAGAAGTCTAAACAGAAAGAGTGTTCGACTGTTTTTTACATACAAGAGGGAAGCTTTTGGCTTTCATCTCGCCTGATGGTAAGTGACGATGAGGTTGAAGGTGAATGCGAGCTTCAGCTGGACTCCGCAACAACTGAGGGACAGACCCCCTAGACAAGATGCTATTCGATAATCGCTAACGCAATCGCTAAATGGACAATGTATAAGATTTGACAATTGCGCTCGAAAGCTAAGAGAAAGCTTATGTCAAATCGCATACATTTTCCTTCTAGCGATTATCGAAAAACGTCTTGTCTAGGGGGGCTGGCTATCTTACCTTGCTATTATGGCGACAAACTTAGGTAAAACGGTGTTTGCTGGCCAGGCGGGCTCAAAAGCCGTATCACCAACCAAACTTAAGCATTAAAACTTCTGCCCTCACGGGGAATCGACCCCGGACTTCCAGATCAAAAACGGGTGGTCCCAACCTCTAGACTACGAAGGCGGTTGAGGCTTACATGATTGACCCACATTTTTTTTCAATATAACCTTTATTAGAATGTTGTTCCTACAATAATTGATTAATCATAACTTCAGTTTTGACCTTTGGGTGATTGATTTTTATTTAACATACTAATAACATTGTCACTTCACATAACATTCAACTGATATAATAACAGAAGGCTTAATATTTCAAACAAAATACAAATAGTCATTTCATAACAAATCATTTTATAAATCTTATCTTTCCAATACTTTAATTATTTAATTAAACAGTTCTTCAATGTTCTTCATTAGGGTCCCTGTTTCTATGTTCTGTTCTGTGTTATGGTGATGGAAATTGTTGGTCTGTCGGTGAAGATTTGTACCGTTACATACGATGCAACTGAACCTAGTCTTAAATAGCTGCCGGCTCTTTCAGAAACGGCGACCTCCCAGCTTCTTTTCAAATCTTCACGAGTGTCTCAAGATCATGATACAGTCATTCCGTCAGGATAGCAAAGAGACGTATTCTTCAGAGACTTTGAAGAGAGTGGAGTATCTACTAAAATTACACGGCATGGAAACGACAGAGCTAATACATCAGTTCTACCTGGAAAAGTGGCGGGAACAACAGACCATCCAGGATCCTAAGTACGGAATATTGACTGTCAGGGCCCAGTTCATTGACGACAACTTGAAAGTTGAGGTTATGAACGCGAGGAATTTGATGGCGACTGATTCTAATGGTGAGCAAGAATAAGTACCGATGCATGTAGCTCTACTTATAGTATTGTAAAGAGAGGTTATGTCTAAAACGTCATTTTGCTTAGCACAGTAATACCCTCATAAACGTTGTCCTAGCTTACGCGAACCCGGAGTTACAGGATTTTGATATCTCGATGATCCATCCTTTGATTGATTGCTGCATAAGTAGGTATGTTAGGCATTCATTCTTCCTGCGACTTCCCAAACGCAAGATATCATCATCACAGTCTATATTCGTCCCATTACCTGGGCACAGGTAGATACATGAAACACGTCATGTATGGACAATAACACCACTACGCTGGCCCAATGCGAATTGGTGGGACGAAACGGTTGCAATAGCAACGGAGACCAATGGCCTAACGTGCCTTCCGAAGCATGAAGGAATTCGAGATCACAGGGTCCAACCATGGCGATGGTTGCTTTGTTTTCAATATCGAAACCAAAGCGTTCGAACCACTACGAAAAAAGATACTTATTCATCTCACATTATTGTTAAGGTAATGTATATGTCGCGCAGTCGATGGCTAACTATACTCGACTTATTGTGGTTATCAGTCAGTCCCGTCCCGCCTATCCTGTGCTTTTTTTTAAACAAAAAAGTTGGCAAACAAGCATGCATAGCCTGATGGTAATTTAAGTGACTACACTTACCTATAAATAGTAATGGTGGTTCCTGAAACACTTGTAAATCAACAACCCTCACCAATGAACGTTGCCAGTTTGTGACATGAGATATTCAAGTCACAGTATTTAGTAATTTTACTGCTCTTCAAACCGGAACCACAGAATATATTTTTTTTATTATTGCAAAAAGTTGGCAAACAAGCAAACTGCCCACCTGATGGTAAGTGGTAACAGTCACCTATAATACATGTGGCTCTTGTGAGATTGCAGCAGCAAAACTGCAACGCAACCCCCACAAGAACCACAGTGTACGTTGCCAACTTGTGACACCAGATGTAAAGTCACAGTACCCAGTAATTTCACTGCCATTATCTTACCCTTCAAACCGGAAGCAATGCAAGCACTGCTGCTTTACGGCAGAAATAGGTAAGACGGAGGTACCTAAGCAGACGACCCTGGTACAGAGTCTCCCTCAGTAAAATTAAAATTTTCTACTAATAAAATTTTCGTTTCTGAAATATTTGGTTTAAAACTGCAAATTTTTGTTAGAGATAAGTGTCCCCCCCTTTATATGGTAAACGGTTATATATGGACACGTGAAAAAAATTACAACAGTAGTATATACATAATGAAGTTTAAAGGAAAACTATCAGAGTTGAGTACTAAGTACAAACTACAGTTATAGACGACTAACTTATAAAATGTACTCGGAAAAGTAAAATTTCATTGAAAATTTGTGCTGAATATAAATTTACGAACCACGTGAAGTTAAGGAAATATAAAATCATTGCAGCTTTAATAATAATAATAATGCCTAATTTAATAGCAACGTATTTAGTAATCTGTGGCAACGTGTTGTGAGGTGTGAGTGTGAACTCAACGTTGGCATTTGCAACTACAGAACCCTTTTTTTTTTACGAGGGGAATGCGTTTGCGCACCGTCCAAGCCCCCGTAGGGGCAAGGGTGTGTGGGACTCCGCAGCGAGCGACTACCCACTAAACCCCTCGATATGCCCTTTTTGGCGCCTGGCGCAGCCACGTCCAAAGGACGCGCCGCTGCTGAACGAGGTCGTGGGAACCCTAACGGACCGACCATAACCCGTTCGCGGCACCTGCCCACCAATGGCGGGCCCCTCACGCCCTCTCCAAGATGGAGATGGAGAGGAGTTCCCGGGGCATACTCCGGGTGGTAATTTTTTACTGTGGTTTTCTTCCACGCGGCCCCACGCTCAGTGCGCCAGGCCCCCGGCCCCGCTCAGTGCGGGGTAACGGGCTTGGCCGACGGCAAACCCCACTGGATCCACCGCCGCGCACACGAGCCGAAGCTCAGCGGCGCCAAAGCGCCGACCCACCGCAAAAAGCGGCCACGGTGGCCACACGAGATGGCCCGCCGAGTAGCACTCGGCCATTCCACGCCCCCCTCATGGGGGCCGCACAAGTGTGCCGAAGCCACACGGTGATCGGGTCAGCCTCAGTCCTTGGAACAACACGCCGGAGCTCTACGAGTCTCCCAGCCTCGGAACAACGACATGCCGAAGCTCAACAAGGACCCGCACCAACCCGACCAAAGGGGCAACGGCACAAGGCGCAACGCGCCATGACCCGCGAGCGGATCCCCAGGCGACACACAACCCCATCTTCAAAAAGAAGGGGAGGTGACGCCCCACATGGCCACGTGAAGTGGCCCGCCGGGTTAAACCCGGCCGCACCACGCCCCCTCCACGGGGCAGTTGTCAGACTTTTAGCCCGCGGCAAAAAATCTGCCGGGTTGCCCAGGGCGCACCACGAGGAGGTGTTCTGACATCGCACCCCGCAACTACAGAACCCTACACTGCGCGTGGCCCGACACACACTTGGCCGGTTTTTTAAAATTATGTTTCCTCGTTTCAGGTCTATGTGACTCGTATGTTCGTGTAATATTACTACCGGAAGACACGTTCGCTAACGTTGTGAAGCCAAAGACACAGACCCACAACAAAAACCTTTTCCCGTTGTACGACGAGATGTTTATAATGTGAGTGTTTTAAGTCAAATTACTAGTGCGTAGGCGTTTCGCATTTTGTTACATTTGCTGGACGTTCATATCTGAGAATTGATATAGACAATATTTTCTAATAGTCACTAGATGAAGCTGTCTCATTCCACAACAGCTACTAGATGGCGCTGCTCTAATTCCATACAAATTTGCGATAACGCGTTCGATGCGTACGATCGAGTAGAGCTCGATAAAACTCGCACTCCGCACACAGAGTGCCTAGTGCGAGTTTACCCGAGTTACGCTCGACCACACGCATCGATCGCGTAAATGTGAATTTGTATAGAATTGAGGCAGCGCCATCTAGTAGCTACTAGACTATTCATAGTGTGTGAATCTATATCTAATCTAATATACAGGATTATTTGTAAACCACCTGCAACCTCACAGGATTAGATAGCTTACATAATAAACAACAACGTTTGATAATTCATTAGATTCAGTAATTTCATCCAAAAATAAATATTAATTTAATAGAATGTTTGTAACTCTACGCGCACAACGCGCGAGCGTAGCGTCATCTTCCGTCGTCGTTTATAAATGAAACATAGACTTATCAATGTCACGACAGTGCAATAAAAATTTTAAAATTGATTTTTGTTCAATTTATTGAGTTATCTTAAAACTCTTAAAACAAACGTTGTAGTTAATGATGTTAGCTATCTAATCCTGCAAGGTTGCAGGTGTTTTACAATTAACCCTGTATAATGTAAAAAACTTTTTAAAAACAACGTCACGTTTAACGTCATTTCACATTTGACACAATTTATATGACATAAAAGCTTGTCGCGAGATTTACTTGTGTGTAGTAACTTTAAAGTACTTAAAAGAGTACTTTTAAGTACCTACTCGTATTTACTTTGAAAATTGTAATGTATAAAATTATTCACATCAAATTATTTAATTTACTTGTTTATCTACAAAAGTAAATCTCGCGACAAGCTTTTATGTCATATAAATTGTGTCAAATGTGAAATGACGTTATAAGTAAAAGTTTTAGTGTAAAAGTTTATTAATTCTTTTTAGCGCATTTAAATAAAAGCTTGTTTTTAAAAAGGTTTTTTTACATTTAATTTATTTTTACTTTTTAGTTATCACTGGACACGTTTCTCAGTCTGTTCATCTCATTCAACGCATCATTGTTGCAAGGTCGTTTGCCGGAACGTCTATACGGAACTTCAGCTCAATCGGTTTAAGATATCTACTTCAAAATAGATTTTAAGCTTTAGAAGTACGACATATTGGATTAATAGTGACATCACTTAATTTTTCAAGTTATTCTTAGCAAGACCTTTTATTTGATACCCATATTGTAGGAGTGCATTAAAAATAATTGGTCCGCCATCTTGGGTATGCAGCCATCTTGGATTTAGAATGACGTCACACAGTTAACCGTGCATTTTCATCCAAACTGTGTGTATACAAAATTTCAGCTCAATGTTAAAGATATCTGCTTCAAAATTGAGTTGCAAGATTCCATCCGAACATACATACTTACATACTTACATACATTGCAAGTTAAATAAAAGCTTGTAATAGTAGATTATGCACCAAGGGATTAAAGCAGTGTCTAACGTCACCGGCGCCATATTGAACCCCGAGCGTAACGAGGGGCTCTAGAGGTCTAAAATTTAAGTTTTATTATTAAAATTTATGTAGAGTCCTAAGTGAAGCGAGGGGTTCATGTCGCCTAAGACGAAGACACTGCTTTATTCCAGAGGTGAATACTCTACTTTTCATACCATCTGCGAGACAATAAAAATCCAGGGCTCTATAACCAATTACTTGGGTGGTTAAACACTGTCACATTATATGTCACGCAATAATTATATCTTAAGTAAAGCTTAAAACATTACAAAAACTTAAAACATACGATGATTTAATAATAATATAACAAGTATGAACTTAATCTACATATCGATTTACAATACGATACGATCAGCTGCTGGACCCTGCCAATGACCTTTAGTAGCACGCAGAACGAATATTAATTTGTTAACAATAAATGGTATCAAATAAAATTCTTTTATTTTTCAACTTTGTTGTATATTTACTTTTGAAACAGCAATTAATTATTACACACAACTGTCGAAATAAATCTCAAATAGTCGACAACCTATTGACCCCAAATAAAAAAAGCTAAAGCACCTGGACATTTACCTACTTACGTTTTTTAACTTTATCAATACTGTATTATTGATGCCACAAAACACATTTCACTAAGCACTTTATTAACGTAAGCAACAAGATATTACAATTATGAAATACGTAATGGCGTTGGCGGCAAAGTTTTAGCTGTGAAAACAATACAATGGAATACTGTTGGTGCAAATTATGGAACAAATTGTAGAAACATTCTTTATTTTTAAATATGCCGCGTAATTTTTCCAAATGCTGTTTATCCGCTGGCAGCGAGTGTTCTTGCTTTACTCTGCTTTTATTCGTTTTTATCGATAGTTAATGGTGGCCGTCAAAAGATGGTGCTTTTTGCATAAAACGTATTTTATCAATAAAAAATAAAGTGAAATGTAATTGTTTATTTTAGCTTGCAGTGTTATGTAGATAAATATTTTATAATTTTGGTAAAGAAATTATGTATTTAGAGTTTATAAAAACATTATTTACATAGGTAGAATGTCTTTGTCTCTAGTGGATGCACGCTACTGCTGTATGGGCGTAGAACCTTTGCCTTCCTAAGCTAGCATCTATGATAAATTTTCATACAAATTTTATGTTCCATATTTAAAACACTTTAATCCCTTGGGAGTTTCATACAAAATTATATCCCTTGGGATATAATGTCTTGCTTTACGTTGAAGTTAAGGGGGATCTAATTGAACATTGTCGAGCAGGTGGTATGAAAAAAATCTCGTGTCACAGTGTTTATTATCAAACTCCTCGATCGGCTTAATCGATTTTTTTTTGTTTATTGGGTAGGTTTGAGTATAGGTCTTAGGCTATTTTTTATACCTACCCCCAGGTGATAAGGGTGGTCCTCTCCTGAAATTTTACTAAAAGCTTTACGGGCACAGCTAGTTATATATAAAAATTTCGCGACACGATGTTTGTCTGATATAAACTCCATAACTACTAAACTGATTTTGATGTAATATGTCCCAACTTAAAAGATAGGGTAGTTTTTATCTCGATTATTGACCTAAATATTTATTATTGCGAATTAAGGAACTATCACGGTTAGCGCAGAAGTTGAGTGATCGCCTACTGCGCAACGGGTCGTGGGTTCGATTCCCGTACGGGACAAATATTTTGTATGGCCTACGGAAATTTGTTTCGGTCTCTGTAAAGGCACTCAAGACACAGGAGAAAATCCTAGTGTGGGGCGACGTATTTTTTAAAAGTATGAGTTAATTTATCGACACAACACTTAATTATCTAGGTTGCGTACGCGTCCAGTAGATGGCGTTGTGTTTTGATTTCTTTCTAGTCCACGTTACATGTTTATGTTTACGACATAATGTATTATGTTGACTATGTTGTAATTATACTATATTGTTGCGTATTTTTTGTATGACAACGTTTTTATGTTTAAAGTGAATATTAATTTGACTACATTAACATTTACGTGTGTATTTGTTGTAACCCCCAGACCGCTAACACACGAGCAGCGGCGCATTCAGGACGGTCTGATGCACTTCGTGATCAAGGACAAAGACATGTTCAGCATGAGCAACGCTTTCGTCGGGGAGGCGTACCTTCACTTCAGCGAGGTGCCGGAGACGCCGGCGCCGATCACCAGTCTTCCGCAGCAGCTGTTGCCGCTAAGTAGGCCCAGTGATTTGAGTAAGTTCTAATAGGCTAGATGACTAAAATTTTTTTTTGCTTTTATAGAAGCTCATTCATATAATAAACTGAAAGAAAAAACGGTTTTCGAATAACAAAAAAAAAGCAAGATATAAGGTATTAAAGTTTTTTCTCCATCTCTTTCTAGCAAAACGGTAATTTACATGGAGTTTATATGGCCGTACTAAACAATGACGTCACGGTTGATGTCGGATCTCTCTGTCTAATCGCTTCCAAATTAACAACTTTAAATGCTTGTATCTAATGTATTTCTAAGCCGACTTTAATTCTAATTTCACAGGATTGTATCTTTTTTACGGTATTTGAATATTTTATGACGAGACGTGAAAATAAGAATTCAGTCATCATCCCTATTTAAGGCGCATAGTAGGGTCAATCATAAAAAAATCACTGTAGAAAAAACCGGTCCTCTTCATAAATATTGAATAAAAAATTTCTTTAAAAAAGATATGTTATTATTCAACGCATTCTTTAGAGGATGGCCTTTTTAATTTTTTGATAAATAAATTAAAACTTGGTTGAAATGTGACCCAAACATGCCTCGATTTTAAAACTTTAAACCTAATAGCGTCGTAAATATTAGGTTAAATCATATACTTTCAATTTGCTTGGTGGCGCATTGGCGCGTGCACTCAGCGAACGATTGCTAAGGTTAAGCAACGTTCGCTGTGGTCAGTCCTAGGATGGGTGACCAAAATAAGCAACATCTCAAGCTCCTCCGTGCTTCGGAAGGCACGTTAAGCAGTGGGTCCTGCGCCTGATCTCGCCCCGGTCGTGTCGGTTAACCGTCCCATCGGACTAGGCGAGTGAAGGAACAGAGAGTGTAGTACCAGCAAAGTGTTTCCAAACTACGACACGGTTAGCGCAGAGGAGAATGATCACTTACTGCGCAACGGGTCGCGGGTTCGATTCCCGTACGTGACAAATATTTTGTATGGCCTACAGAATGTTCCGGTCTGGGCGTATGTGCATGTGATATTCTATGTTTGTAACTGCATCCACGACACAGGAGAAATTCCTAGCGTTTGGAGACTTTTTTTTATAAATAAATAAAAAAAAATCAAACATTAGCTATTCACGGACAAAAGCTAGTTTTAATAATAACATAATATATCCTTTTTTTCAGATGGCGACGCGATTAAAGCTTTGGAGACGCGTCAAGGTGACAAACAAGCGAGAGAGTTCCTCAAAAAGTTGAGACAGAAAACGTCTAAGTAGTAATGTTATTTACAACGTTCAGAACTTAAACTTGCGCTTTGGAAAAATAAACGCCCTATCTTGCTTTGACGTACTGCGTTATTTTAAAGGGATAATGTTTCTGATACTCAAGTGTTTCCGTCACTTCTGGATAGATGTTAAAGCTAAAATGTATGCTTCTGGTGTTAAATGTTGACGCACAAATGTGTTTGGCTGTGGTATGAATTACGCCATATACAATGAGTTTCATTACGCTATTTTATCTTTAATGAAACTCCATTTTTAATTAAATCGCTATTTTTGTAATGGTGATAGACACGAAAGCGTGAAGCGTGGAGTATACTCGATTATGGTGAGGCAATGCTGTATTGTATATGCGTGAAAGAAGTTTTGCATAATAATTACGTTGAAATTGAACCCAAATGAAATTATAAGTACAACCAACATATTCACCTGTGAAAAATAATTTGATTCTTATAGGTTAATAAGAATAATTATTTTCAAAGCTTTCGGCAAAATTTGACATCTTAATAATGAGAATCTCAAATAGCATTCGTCATGGCAGCTGTACATAGTTCGAAATTTGGTCTTTTCACATACAAGTTAGTGGCATTGTATGTTATGAGTTTGCTTTTCGCAATTCTTTTTAAAAAAGGAACAAGAAATATTTTTGCCTTTCGGGTTTAAGTTAATTGTGTGCAAAACTACAGACATATTGCAAACCATAAATATAAACATCATCTTTTGAACGGTATCATCTTTTATATGTTGGAAATTTTACACACTTGATGTAAAAGCGGAACCTATATGGTACCTAACTTTTTTACTTATTCAACTGCGGTCATTATACGTAGAACTAGATAATAAGACTGCATATTTCTGTAGGCAAATTATGATAATGACTG
Organism: Schoenobius gigantellus; assembly: GCA_963935595.1. Lineage (NCBI taxonomy): Eukaryota > Metazoa > Arthropoda > Insecta > Lepidoptera > Crambidae > Schoenobius > Schoenobius gigantellus. The sequence continues at coordinate 19,376,499 of OZ012553.1, read as the reverse complement.
ATAAATTATATGTTGGTTTTATGTAGTTACTGACATAAAAAACCAACTATGAAAACAATAAATGAAATTATAGCAATATCGTGGTAATAAAGTTCGAATCTCATAAGAATTAGAAAGAAAATAACAAGATGCCATTGATTTTTTGAAATGTAAAGAGGATACCAACGCCTACGTTTTGAGTACTCAATATTCGTAAGTTGTTTTTTAGGATTTTATTTATCACGAGTAGGTTCTTGAAATATTGTTACCAGTATTTGAAATAAAAATTAATTTGACGAGGTATTAAATAAGTGTAAATTTTTATTTAAACATACGTAAGTATCTGATAAAAGTTACTGAAGTTATGAAAAAATACGGAGAAAGTAATTTTATAATGAGAAATTAAATATCTACATTGGCTCTATTTATGGCGAATTTAGATAATTAAGTTTTAATAAATAATTTCTTTAGTGCATTAAAACCATACCTACCGTACCATACGAATCTTTCATGATCTCGCTTGTTTTGCCTAAAAAGAAGTTGGCTAATCTTTTTCTGTCAAAATTTTGATGGTGAATAAATGATGCTTAGGTAGATACTGACATCTTGGCAAAAAAGAGTAGAGCGGTGTCTGCTGGAACTCAAAGGAGATTCCCTTTAACTAGTAAAGTAAAACTAGTATTAGAGTCACAGCTAGATGACTTGTTACTTAATTTTCCAATTGTTATTTAAAAATTGCTTTTTTTTAAACTGTGCCTTTATTTTCATGTTTCCGTGAGAGCATGTATGTTCTGTTTTTTTGCCAAACTGTACATATAATAAATAAGGCTATTTATAAGTGACTGGCTATATTTTAAAATATTTTTACAATATTTTCATTAAAATAACAGTGCCAGAAATGTGTCACAAATAAAACATTTCAGTTTAAGCGATAAGACTTAATTTCTTTTTGTAATTGATTTTTTTATAATAATAGATAGTGTTTTGATTTGTCAACCTACCTTTTGTTTTTTTTTGCGAAACAAAAACAATTTTTGTTGAAGAATGTAATGTTAGTACGAGTAACAAGGGGAGTTTCTGTCGTTTAGAAATTTCAAGAGAGATGTAAGATTCCGTTTTCGATGTTAGTAAATACATAAATTCAATGGCTATATTTTTATAATAAAAATGTCATATAAGTAGTAATATAAGTTCGATTGTATGTATTTCCGTACGGATGTAACGTAACCTACGTTTAGAGCCTAGTTGTTATGTTCTGTGATACGAGAGTGCCTTAAATTATAATATGTTTATTTTGGAATATTTTTAAAACCGATATCTTCTTTGAATACCTATTATATTTTTTCCTTATTCTGTTTTGCTTTTTCAGTTTAATATGATAATATTGTGTTGTTACCTTTAATAAATTTTTATTTACTATAAATAGTGATTCTGTTCATATATTTATAAATAAAAATGAAAATCCAGTACGAATTGTTTTATTATATTCTTTCTTGTATTATTTGTGATGGAAGCACACTGATTGCAATGCAAAACTGAAATCAATTGCGATAGTTTCACAATAAATAAAGGGACAGCTCTATAATGAACACAAATAACAATTTAACGCTTAAGGCGCTACTTCCCGTTTTCGAACAATTTCGATTGACTGTACCGCCACAAATATTAAACATACAGTTCTAAAATTTATATGTGACATTTTTGAACATTTCATCTAAACATTCATAAAGACAGAAACATGATTAATAATATTTCAGTCGATAGAAATATAATCCAAAAATCACTCTGTTCAATATTTTAAAACTGCTATTAATCAGAAAATACAAAAATAAATAACATAAAAGTTTTACTAATAGACATGCATTTTTATTATCTAGAAAATTGCAAAAGTGCATTTTCTATTTTGTACCCCAGTTTTCCAAAAATCGATTAAAACGTTAAAAGTAACGTTTTAGTTCGGCCACCGCGCGTAAGCGACATTAGACGCTATGCATAACTAACGCAATTTTATTACTTTGCACAAAAGCAGTCGCCGTGCACGAGTAGATTTTCTGGGAAACCTCGTCTTAATTTATAAATCTATCTAATCGGACTGCCCTTATGTAAAATTAATTATTTTTCAAGAAGCAGTATAAGATCTCTTTAAATATTAAAGTAGGCAATGAAAAACTTTTATGCACTTAACTCATTCAATGCCGCCACGATTTTCTTGAGGCTTATAGAGATGCCGCCTTGCGTAAACCGCGGACACGCTAGGCGTGTCCGCGGCACTGCGACTTTGAAATAAGACGGACACGCCACGCGTGTCCGTGGCACTGACTGAAGGCAGATTCTTTTATATCAATATTTTTCAGCTTAACACTGTTTTCTAGTTAGTAAGCCTTGTGCTACGCGAGAATAACAGTGGCTACAATAGTATCGTGAGTTTTGGTTCCTGAAATTATGGCGAAAATTTGATTTTATGGCAAGTAAAGATATTACAATGTAATCAGTGGCTCTCAAACTTTTTTAACTAAAATCCCCAAGAATGAATGATTTGCTGTGATTGTGAACTGTGACATTGGCTTTATTAATTGCGATCATACCTACTTACTCGGAATGTTCATCTTATAATATTGAGTAACAATCGTTGTAAAAATTCGTTTAATTTTTCTAAACCAATACAAAAACTTTTGAAATAAGAGAGAAAGGAAATCTCCATAAAATTTTACGTTTTTTATCTCGTACTATCGTATTGTTGGTCTTACCTAACTACATTAGTAGCTATGAATTTAGTTCAAAATATTCATATGAGATATATTTACTTTAATATTGATCTTTTTTTGGAAAAGCTCTTTTACGGATCTTCTTATACATACACATAAGGTTAAATTGTTTGTTCTTTGGTTGAACGCGCTTACCTCAAGAACTATGTACTGGTTCGAATTTACAAATTAGTTTTGGGCAATACAATCATCATCATCAACATACGCAGTGGCGTAGCTAGCTTGGGTGGCACCCGGGGCGGAAATTGTGGTGTCACCCCAAGATGGAAAACGGTTAAAAATAATAAAAATTCGGTATTACATAAAGTACGATTTATTAATTAAAAAACAACTAAGTGTCGTATATTAAAGCATGAAATACAAACGAGGCACGCTGGAAGTTGTTGACGAATATGTTTACCTGGGGCAAATAGTCCAGCTCGGTAAGTCCAACTTCCAGAAAGAGGTAAATCGGCGAATCCAACTCGGCTGGGCAGCGTTCGGGAAGCGTTCGGGATCCGTAGAAGAACTAGAGTTACCGACATAGCCCAAAGAATTGCAAACCTTAAGTGGCAGTGGGCAGGACACATCGCTCGTAGGACTGACGGCCGTTGGGGCGGAAAGGTCCTCGAGTGGCGGCCGCGTACCGGGAGACTTCTACGGATCTCATCATTTCTGACGCGATCGCGTTGATAAACCCCGAGTTTAGCCCTCTCCATTGCTCTTTGAGTGACATTGAGCCTTCTGATTAGACCTATTGTAAACGGCCACGTCTCTGTTCCGTACGTCATCACTGGCTACACGCACGTATTAAAGACTTTCGTCTTAAGACATCGCGGTAGATTAGCCTAGAATATGCTGCGTAGCTTCCCGAAGGCTGCCCAGCCGAGTTGGATTCGTCAATTTGCCTCTTTCTGAAAGTTGGACTTACTGAGGTGGACTATTTGTCCCAGGTAAACATATTCGTCAACAACTTCCAGTGTAGAGCCTCCAACCTTCACAGGAGTGAGTACTACATGGGAATTCACCATGATTTTGGTCTTGTTCATGTTCATTTTAAGACCCACCTATTAAGGTTGGCAGAACTGGTTTCCTTGAGTAAGGTTTACAAAAATATCCAAAAGTCTAAGCTCGGTGAAAATGTTATATGTTTACAAGTCAAAAAACATTATAAATAGAAAATCAAAAGTAAAGTCAATCATGACATTGTCAATGGCAAGGAAAAAACATAGATATAAAAGACTAAGAAAGAGTCCTTCACATTCTTCCCCCCTGGGGCTGCAAGGCAGTGGTACTAGCCGCAGTGTCGAATGACAGCGTAATGTGCCGCGAGAGGTCTTCACATCGACGACCCTCACTCTACCGTTAGCTCCAGGATAAATTGCTTAGACTATTCCACCTTTCTCAGAAGTCGGGTCAACGACAACCACCACATCACCAACACGTAGTTGATTTTCATCGCTTGTTGGATTAATGGTACGCGGTAATAAAAGGAAGTAGGTACTTCTTACAACCATCTAGCCCAAAACATATCAGCTAAACATTTCGCTTTTCGCCATTGCTTCCAAGAGCATAAATCGGCAGGAGCCGTAGTAAACTGGAAAATTAGATGAAGTTCCAAACAAAAAATGAAAAGGTATTAAAGAAGAAGTATCAAATGGATTTACAGAGACATGTGTTCTTCATCGTGTGGAAGCGTTATTAATTAAATTATTACTATGAGCATAACCTAACGCTAAGTTATGCACTGCATCAGCTAACTTAAGTATTGCCTGGTCTTAGGATTGACTTTCGGGGGCTAGGCACTGACATGTTATTATGTTGTGAGACAGAGGTTGAAAAAAATACATCACTATGAGTAGCAGGAATAGTTTGATGAACATCTGGTGCATCGGCGGTAAAGGGGTCTGAGTGGTGCACATTCTGCGTTGCGCTTTTTCGACGAGGAGATACATTCTGTTACGTTACCCATTTCTCCTTCCTTCTCGCTGATGATGCTCTGAAACGTGCACGAGAATGTAGTTCCTTTATTTCTGCTATACTGGCACTGAGTCTCTTATCCACAAGATCCGTCTGAGCTTTTATCTTCGCTTCTTCTAACTTGGTTTTCATCTGGGCTTCCTCCAGCTTGGCTTCTGTAGCAGCAACTAACAACCGTGATTTTTCCTCAGCAGCTTCCAATTATAACTATCTTCTTAGTGCAGTCGTAGACATAACTGACATCTTTGTACTAGATGCTGATAAAATCGATAAACGGCTGTTGCTTTTGACGCTGTTTTGGAGACAATCTTGGTAGCTCGCGTGCTGACTCTCTTGTAACTCTACTGTTTTTATACCTTAAAACTTAAGTCGGTTGAGAAGGACCAATATCAGGATTGGCAGAGCTGGTTTGCTTGAGTAAGGTTTACAAAAATATCCAAAACTCTGAGTTCGGTGAAAATGTTATATATTACAAGAGAAGTCAAAAAACATTTTTAATACAAAATCAGAAGTAAAGTCAATCATGACATTGTCAATAGCAAGGATAAAACTTAGATATAAAAGACTAAGAAAGAGTCCATAACACCACCTGTTAGGAAACTCTACAGAGGTCTTCGAGTATTGTGCCTACGGTCTCAGCAATGACTACGATATAATCGATAAAACGAAGGTGACTCATGTACTCGCCATGTTATGTTGATGCCGAGTCCTCTCCAGTCCAGATTAAATACATCCTCCAACGAAGCTGTGAATAGTTCCGGCAATATTATTACGTCACCATGTCTGACACCGCGCTGAATTCGTATTGGTTTTGAGCTTTGATCCTGAAGGCGGACTGACATAGTGGCGTTTTTGTACAATGACTGCAACACTTGAATATACGGCTAGTCTATGCACCTCTGGAGTGACCTAAGCACAGCTCAGGTCTCGACAGAATCAAAAGCTTTCTCATGGACCACAAACGCCAAGAATAGTGGCAGATTATACTCCTCGATCTTCAGTATAACCTGCCGCAGCGTATGAATGTGGTCTCTGGTCCCGACTCCCGGCTTGTTCGGGAGGCTGAAAGTCGTCAAACCTGCGCGCGAGATGCTTCGTGATAACTCTCGTGAACAGCTTGTATACATAAATTAGCGGCATGATGGGTCTGTAGTTCTTCAACTGGGCCTCGTCGCCTGTGCCATGCTTTAGGCGTTTTGCCCTCGAAAATGGCGGAGTTAAATAGCCTCTGCAGTGCTTTCCGGACTGGTAGTCCACCCGCTTTTAAAAGCTCAGCTGTAACTCCATCATACATAGCCTTGTTGTTTTTGAGCCACAATAATCTCGTAGAGGCTGACGTCCGGGATGTTTTCGGTGTAATGCCGTATCAATTTGGCTTTAGGTTATGTAGCCTGATTGACAGATGCCTGGGATGTTGTGTAAAGCTATCCATAGAAGCGTTCGATCCTTCGATCTCAGCCATAAACTCAGGTCGGGACGTAACGACTCATTGTTTGACGACCATTGTTGCTCGGAGGTAATTTTTAATTAATTTCAGTTTGCTAAACTTCAATTTGCTAAAATTTCAAGCCCGAAAAGTGCTAAGATGGCAGCACTTGTTAGAGCTAACAACATCAATAAAACTAATTACTAAATTTTGTAATCCCTAGCCGATCAAATCATAAAGTTACGAAATAAAGTTACAAGGCGTAAAAAGAATACACTTCCGTGTTAATAATTTAAAAAACAAGTAATACGTTATTATTGTAATTTTATTAAAAACTTGGTTACATTGCCTTATTGGAAAATTTTAGCACTATTGACCACATTCATACTGTGAAGCAGGTAATTTAAGAGTACAATGAATACCAGAAGCCTCTCTACATTGCGTTCATTGATTATTCCAAAGTATTCGACAAACTCAAGCATACCTATATTTGGCCAAGACTGAAAGAACAAGGAATCAGTGAAACCTACATAAATATAATTGAAAACATCTACAGTAAAAGTTTATAAAACTTGAATCAACAGGCCAAACAAAGATCCGCTATCTCCAAAGCAATTTTCAGCTGTACTTGAAAGTATATTCAGGAAAATAAACTGGTTGAACCTTGGTCTAAATACATATAAATGGAAGGCGCCTGAATCATCTTCGATTCGCTGACGAACTGGTTTTACTGGAAAAAGATCCAATGATTCTAGCATCCATGATAAAGGATATAGCGAATGCAAGTCTTGAACTGAACTAAGACTAAAACCAAAATAATGAACTCAAAACAGGTAAACATAATAATCGAGGGAAACCAGATCGAATATGTCTCCGAATATGTGTACCTGGGTCAAATAATTTCGCCTGCTGACCAGATGTCTAAAGAAATTGACAAAAGAATTACATATGGATGGAAAAAGTACTGGTCCTTAAAAGAAATTATGCAAAGCAAAGATCTAGGAATCCATGTTAAAGTTAAAACCTACAACACTTGTGTACTCCCATGCATAACATATAGATGTGAAACATGGTCCCTTACAAGACGTCAGAGAGACAAACTCTTAAAATGCCAACGAACAATGGAGAGAAGTATGCTGAAAATTAAACTGAAAGATAAATTAAGATCCACAGACATTGGAGCCAGAACAAAAATGACAGACATACTTACGCGCATTGACCAGCTAAAATGGAGATGGACTGGTCACTCTCTTAGAAACTGTACGGATCTAACGTGGCTCGCAGTACGAACTGCGAGCCACGTTAGATCCGTACAGGATGAGAGTGGCTCTCAACAGAAAACAATGGAAAGAGTTGGAGGAGGCCTTTGCTTTAAGACACTCAGAGACACGCGACATACTTTAGATTATGTTATAAAAATAAAACTGTAATTATTTATGTCTCTGAAATAAAAGGCTATTTTATTTATTATATTGCCTATAAGTCAGTGATTTAATATTGATAAACATTGTCATAATTTGTACGTTTTTTTTTTCAACCGGGGCGGATCGCCCCCACCGCCCCTAATTTGGGTTAGACTCGAGCCTCTCGGTGGGGAAGTATATGGGCTGTTGATTATGATGATGATGATGATACTTGGGATTGTTAAATATCTTCAAATGACATCCTAATGACTCAAATGATTATAGCAAAGGTGCTGTGGAAGAAATTCCCTCTAAAGTCTTGTCTTTTATTTATAAATATCATAGTTTTAATTGGCGAAAATCATAGTTATAAATAAAGATAGACTAATTTTCCGAAAAAGTTAAAAAAATCTGAAAATTTATTAACTGATTTTTGTATGGAGCCAGCACTTTAAAAAATCTACGTATTTGGTATGGATGAGTTCAATTAAAATTCGCACCCCTTTGCTACACAAAGTGGAATCTGGACTAAGCTTCATATAAAAACATTTTAAAAATCAAAAAGTTAAGTTTGGAAAAAAGTCAAACTCACACTTGACCATTTTTGATAAGTCCATTATGTGTGTCCTCATTTATGCTAATAATCTAAATTTAGTATGGAAAAAAAAGTCGAACTCACACTTGACCATTTTTTGGTGTGTCCTCATTAGCTGTGGAATTGTACGGGGGTCAAAAATTTCGTTATTTTTAAGCTCCACCGTTTTCGAGTTATAAGGAATTTTGTAAATATTTTTCTTGAAGTTATGCAGGGTTGAAATTCCTTACAAAAACAGTCGAAAATGTCCTAAGTCCCGGCTTCATACTAAATACGGTGAAATTTTTGTAAGAGCTGCTAATGTTTTCCGTGTTTTTCTCTAAATGGCATGTCATACGTCATCTACCAGTGTTGAACACACTGCAGCGCACCTCATCAACCGTTAACGCTTAACGCTTTGGCGGTGTATTATACGATGTACGAATAGTACGATTAGGCACGATAAAGAGTTCGCGCTTGGTAACATTTCTTTTAGTACAGTGCAGGACAACGTTACCTATTCGTACATCGTACGTGTACTATACAAGACTATCTGCTAGCATTAACGCATTTGTGGCGTGTCAATAACGCTTCAATTTGAAAAAAAAAACGCTTTTTGAGACAGTTGTTGGTTAATCGATTAGAAACTACAAAAACATTTGTCACTATTGATACAAACTACAAAAACATTTGTCACTATTGATTTATTAAGTATAATTTACTAAGAAATTGTAGTACGAATAAATTGCACCAGGAAATGCGTATAAAACGGCAAAAGCTGTTTTATTGAAACGCTATCAAGTCACGATAACGACGTTAATATTAGCGTAATTAGGCCCCTGTTCTTTTATAATATTTAAGTTTTATTGCTGGCCGCTCAACTTCAAAACGCCGCCGCCGCCAACTTTAGCCAAACCTCTTACAACCTTTTAGCAAAAAAAAGTTTGAGAACCTAAGGGTATATTTTATAAGTGAACACGCCTAGCGTGTTCTCGGCACTACAAAATACATTTTTTTCATAAAATAGAAAAACTAGTTTTTTTAAGTGGCCACTTTAAGATGACATAGCCTTACTCGTAAAAATTATGCACAAATAATTTGAACATGAAATCTGGTCTAGTTTATGAAATATTTTCAAAACATTCAGAACACGCGTGGCGTGTTCGTGGCATAGCGATGTAGGTTTGCTTGAACACGCCAGGCGTGTCGGTGGCATTGAATGTGTTAATTTAAATATTCAAATGAACTTTGAAAATGAACAAACGCCTCAGGTACCAATGAATTAGATAACAAACCTTTTTTAGACAACAATCTGAAAGGTAGCGAAGCAAGTTTCGTACTAAAAATTATTTAATAAAAATTTATAATATGAGCTACTCTATCGCGAATGTACTATATTGCTACAAAAATTCACAATGTAAAAGGGCTTTAAAAGTGGCAAACTTCATAGAACTATAGTTCTATAGCTGTAACTATAGGTCTATGAAGTTCGCCACTTTTGTTTTTGATATACCAAAAACATTTTTTGGGGTAAATGATTACTAAATACGGTGTCTACATCTGCGGAGTTCATCTGCTGCAAAAGTCTAACGCAACTAATAATGCCATATTAACACCCTAAGCTGTTAATATGATGTGTGATGTCATTATCGTTACGATGATTAACGCAATAGAACGCAGGTGAAGCAGGAGTTCGATAGAATGCTACTGTAATTGATGTAATACATTTCTTATTTATTACGAATGAGGAACAGAAAGAATAAACCCGACTGATATCAAAGATAGATTTGTAAGAAAATTTCAAGTTATTAAAATTATTCCACCGAGTATTGCACATTAACGTTCTAAAATCTATGTTTAGAACACATGCAATGGAAGCAATCTTCTGGGCAATCTTAGTGCAACAAAGTGCTAACATGGGCTAGCATGGCTTAACGAGCCTCAGGTGCAGCAGTACGAAAAATACTTAAACTAACATTCTTACTATCGATTGAATTAAACTTCGACGACAATCATGGCAAGCATTAATGACCATTCTTAAAGCTAAGATATTATATGCCCACTATTAAATTTTGCTACGACTATCAAAAACGGGCAACATACTAAAGCTTTAAGCTCAACTAAACGCACTCATTTCAGATCGGTGTCACATTCGTGACGAGTCGAAATTAAACACTCTACCTTCGTCACTTCTCATGTCATTCTTATTAATCGAATTAATTATAACGTCAGCTCACAAAGGGAGCCTGTGGGAGGAACGTGGAACCAGATGAAACGTGGCCGGCACGCGGCGGCGTCTTTGATGTGCCTGCCCCGGCTTTGATCGCGCCGGCCGACTACTTATCGGCTCAGATTTATTGTGATTCGGAGGCTGCGGCCGCGGGGAGCGGTACTCTACTCCCCATTCGTCCATCGGTACGATGCTTATTCATGTGCAGACAGTTGCCGACAAAAGTGATTTGCAAATATATTTCCACTTTGATGTTATCAGTGCCCGCTCTTGTAGAGACTTAGCCGTTTATAATTGTCAGATCTAACATCATGCATGTTGTTTGCATTGTGATATATATACTATAGGTTTGATAAGTAGAACTATTTAATTTTGTATATTAGGTACCTGTGTAGTATTAACAGCAGAGTTAAGCTGCGTATAAATTACGCGCGGCAAACCCTCGAATATTGACTCGAGGTAATGTTCGAGGGTTTAAAACGGATACTACACAAAGGAATGTGTACGAGACCGAGTAAATATATCCTAGAGATCTAAATGAGAAATGTCTTATAGATTTCCTCAGGTGTAGGAATCTACACAATATATTGACATCTATTCTGTAGTGGCATATTTTCTTTATTATGTTTTATTTGTGCTACCTATATTTCGTTTACAAATATTGTAAATAAGTACTTAATTCACTAGACTAATGTAATCTTTAACATTAACTAAACATAATGAAAACATACCTACATTAATCATAAACTAAATTTTCGCATTGAATTGAATTGAATTCGAAATCGTGTTTTTTGTTCGAAAATTTTAACTGAAAACACAATTTGACAGCACTAAAACTAAATTAAGTTTAGTTTAATCGAATTAGTGCCAACAGAATTGCCACCATTATCTCTATTATGCTCTCCATTTTTTAACAAGAAATTATCAAAAACTTTTATAGAGAGTGACAATAAAGACAGTTTGACTTTTTACGGCGTTTCAACGAAACCTTTCTTAACAGTTGTTTAAAGTTAGTTATGATTTAAGCATGATGCTGTCTTTAACTTATTAAAAAAATGAAACAGCATCACGTTTTAACTATGACTAACTTTGGACAGCATTACTACCTAATACAAAAAAAAAAATGAAACGTCTAAAGTTGGACGCTGTTTCAACATGATACTGTCATTGTCTATCCTTTTAAAACAAATGAAACACCATGAGAATGAAATAAAAGAGCAAATTCCAAACTGCCATGTTGCTACCAATGTGTTTTCCGTTTTTCGGATTTCATATGTACATTTATCCGACGCTCCTATGGTGAAGGAAAAAATCGTGTGGCAACCTGCATACATCTGCGAAGAAATTCAAAGGTGTATGTGAAGTCGACCAATCCGCACTGGGCCAGCGTGGTTGACTAAGGCCTAAACACCCTAACTTAGGGTAGGCTCGAGCTCCTCGGTGGGGACTGGGGACGTATATGACCTGTGATGATGATGATGAAACAGCATTAGCAGCAAACAGTGCCAACTTTAGACAGCGTTTTAAAACTTTTGTAGTAACACCATTAGGGTTTAGTTACTTGTTGATAAATTCACACTCACAGGTCAAAATAATTTCTCTCACTTAGTTCTCGTAAGCGTCAGAAGCAATCAAATTATCTATGGCCATAAAGTTTACTGTACTTAGTTTAGTATGCGCACTTCAAACAGCCAGGCCGGCGCCGCCGCTGCGCTTCGTTATTTGCAAACATGTAAATAGTTGCTTTGAAGAGCGACAATACAGTGGCCGCTAATGAGTTCAGTCACGACTAAATTACCCGCGTCGTTAAAGTTTAACCTATTCAAACAAATTACTACCTGTTTTAGTACAAAGGTTTATTGTTTTAAACACGTTTAAGGGTATAGGCATCATGAGAAGTTGTGATGTCTTCGTTGTTTTACAAAGGAATATGAGGAAGAGTTTGACTAAAGCTTAGTATTAAATTTAGGCTAAGGGTCGTTGTTATATCATTTAAATACTAGCCTTCCGCTCGCGGATTCGCCTGCGTTGTTATTGTTTTCCCGTGGGAAGTTTATATTTTCCCGTAGGAAAAATAATTTTGTAGCTATAGAAAACTGTTATTTATATTTAGGAGCTCTGGTGGTGCCCCAAGTAGACTCCACCACGTCGGCGTTTCACCGAGTAAGGAATTTTGGGTTGATTGCTGATGCCCTACTACCCGCTCATAGAAAGCATTGTGGCTTACCCCGACTCCAATTGTCTCCGTCCGTCTCCTCCGTAGCCGGTGGACTTCCTGAGCTAGCTCGAAGGAAGTCGCGGCTCCTGAAGTTCTGCAGTGGATCCACCGGTGGAGACCGGAGCACTACAAATGCCTATTAGGCCACCACGACTCACACACGCGATTTTGACACCTTGCACAACACAAAGCGGGCTTTCGCACCCCGATATTAGGTGCGCCGCGCAAATCACTATTTGCTTGAATATTGTGTATTATATTTTATTCCGGCCCGCACATAACCTCTAAGCATGTCATGACATTTCGACTCGACTCAACTGACATATCACATGCGGCCGGCCGCCAAAAAAGCTGTCACTGCACAGACTAGAATGCAGTGCCGCCACTCGCTCTTCCTCGAGCGTGAACATCCCCCCGCTCCGGACAGTCCCGGACTGTCCGCCAAATCAGTCTAAGGGGAGGCGAGAAAGAGTAGCGACCGCGCGCTTCAAAACAGAATCCCCAACTAGGACCTCGGCAAACCTGGGCACACCATCAGACCCTAGAGTAAGTTGGACAATGCGTCCGTGACGCCAACGTAAGGGTGGCAGGTTTGGGTCCTTCACTAACACGAGGTCTCCAACCCTCGGTGGGTTTGTCTTATCTGACCACTTAACGCGCTGTTGCAAAATGTGTAAATATTCAAGGTGCCAGCGGCGCCAGAAACTCTGGGTAAGCTGCTGGAGCAACTCAAACCGCGAAAGGCGTCCGGGATTGATATCTCTATAAGGATACTCGGGCAGGGCGTTAAGTGGTCTGCCTATCAAGAAATGGCCCGGCGTGAGGGCCTGCAAATCGTTCGCGTCGGTAGACAACGGACATAACGGACGCGAGTTGAGAACCGCCTCAATCTTATGAAACACCGTCGCGAGTTCCTCAAACGTGAGAATAGTCTCCCCAATAACGCGGCGAAGGTGAGTCTTGGCGGCCTTTACAACAGATTCAAAAATCCCTCCCCAGTGAGGGCAAGACGGCGGGGAGTATCGCCATGTTACCCCCCTACGGGAGAGTGTGGATCCGATCTCAATATTATTTTTATCTAAAAATTCACAAACTTCTCTTATATGTCTATCAGTGCCCTTGAAGTTCGTCCCACAATCGGACCGAATTAGAGAAGGCAGTCCCCGGCGGGAGACAAATCTGCCTAACGCTGCTAAGAAAGCGTCCATGGTGAGTGCACTCACCACCTCCAAATGAACGGCTTTAGTGGCCAAACAAACAAACACACACAAATAAGCCTTTTCAGTCTTAGCATTACGGAGTCGCGACGTTTTTATAGTGAACGGTCCCGCGAAATCAGTTCCAACTCCTAAGAAGGTCATCGATTCATTCACACGATCAGCAGGCAAATCACCCATTTGGGGCTGCATCGTCTCGGGGCGTAAACGATAGCAGGGCAGACATCGAAAGATAACAGATCGGATTATTCTTCGCGCTGACAAAATCCAAAACTCCCGTTGGAGGAGCGCGGTCAATGCATTACATCCGGCATGAGCATTCTTCACATGGCGATCAATGATCAACAATCGCACCAATGGTCCGTCCTTGGGGAGCAACAGGGGATGACGTGATCTATAAGGCAAGTTAGCGTGCCTCAATCGGCCTCCTACACGCAACAATCCTTTATCATCCAGAAAGGGAGTCAAACGCACCAAGGGTCCCTTCAATTTGGACGTCCCGGTACGGAAAACCTTAAGTTCCGGTTCAAACGCTCTAGACTGGGTCATACGCACCCAATGCAGAAGAGCATCTTGGCGCTCCTGCGGTGAGAGGACCGGACACAAATCTTTGTCCTGAGGCCGTCGACAATTTCGAATAAATCTTCTTATCCAAGCGGTCACGCCGAGCAACTTGTCCAGAGAACTGTAGCGGTCTAATAAAAATTCCCGCTCTGGAGCCGCCATAGTCTCGACAGCGTGAACACGCAAGCCCGGATTTGGTACCTTCACCACAGCTGGTGTGGAAGGCCAAGACGGTAGCAACAACCATTCGGGACCCCACCACAGAGTGTGGTCAATAAGCTGAGGGGCTTCGCTGCCACGTGATGCACAGTCAGCAGGGTTTATTTCACCTGGCACGTGGCGCCAAATCAACGTGGCCTTCGAGGCCTGTATTTGGGATACCCGATTGGCCACAAATACTTCCAGGGAGTGGACGGAGTTCTTAATCCAACACAGGACAACCTGACTGTCGGACCAAGCAAAGAGCGACTCAAAGTCCACACTACGTCCCAGGGTGTCAACAACGTGGTTCATCAACCGAACCAGAAGAGTAGCTCCAGACAATTCTAACTTCGGAATCGTTAATCGAGTCCGAAGTGGAGCAACCTTACTCTTAGCAATTAGCAAGTGGAGCTTAACAGCTCCTCTATCATCAACCGTCCGGATATATACGACGGCTGCGTATCCACTCTCAGACGCGTCACAAAAGCCATGAAGGCTGGCCGTAAACCGTCCCTTAGGCAGTATATGTCTAGGGATACTAACACGGTTAATGTCGGGGAGAGACAACATGAAGGACTCCCAATCTCGCAGCAAACGGCCCGAGAGGGGCTCATCCCACGACACTTCGGAATCACAGTCTGCCGAAACATCATCCGGATATCGGTCACAAAGACGACGGCATGGCGACGGATGTCGGTCAATACATCACCCACCTCGTGGTGCAACTTCGGTCCAGCATGCAGACATTGATTCAGCGAAACTCCGGTAGACGTAGGAGCTGACCCATCAAAAACAACGCGTATCTTCCCGGTGGAAGGTTTCAAAACCGCGTGGTGAGGAAGAAAATTATGTTCCTCGTTTCGCCAGTCCCAATCCGGCACGTACACACCCCGACCAAAGTTGCATTGGGGGGCCGGGCGGTGCCCATGATGGGCGAAAGTTGGGGGAGCCCGTGACAAACGAGGTCTCTCCATCATAGGGGGAGAGAAGCGTATCGGCTCCCGGCGCGGCTCCCTAATAACCGCGGCCCAATCCCGCGGTGGCGCCTCATAAGCGGCGCGTCGATCCCCCCCGCCCGTAGGGGGGGTGGGGCGCCCAATCCTCTCACGGGAGGGGGGGCGCCTCTCCACTCTCCGCGGAGGGGTGGCACGCCCCTCCGATCTCCTCGGAGATGTGGGTGACCTACGAGGGCCCCCGCCCGTGTGCGAGTCCCTCTCTCTTACCACCTCACGAGCGTCTCTATTGTTAAAGCACAAAAGGGGGTGATGGGCCCCTCCACAACAGTGGCAATCTCGTGGGTGGGGGCAATCCGATGCCATATAGGCCCCCAGGCAGCGGTAGCACCAATTCCGCTGCTTGGCCATATTCCTACGCCCCTCGGTGCGTAGGCCAACAAATTTGGGACAGGCCGGCAAACGATGGCCATCCCGCTTGCAACACTTGTAAGGCATCGGCCTCTCCCTGCGTGGAGAGTTCTGCCGCACTGCAGTATACTGCTTGTACGGGCGGCGCTCTCTCCGTGGCGCTGCCCGGGTCGCCTCATAGCGACCTGTACTCGGTCCCGGTATAGGAGCCAGATCCAAGTGGTCAGTCATCCGACACTCATCCTCCAAAAATCTGAGGAGATCCGAGAAGGGGGGGAGGTACGAGGCACAATTGCCCCCGTACCTTTGTTCGAAGCGTCCCTTCATCTCCATGGGAAGCTTATCGAGGATGAGGTGGAGCAAAATAAAGGACCACTGGTCCACCGGTAGATCAAGTCGTTTGAGCGCGTTAATAGCGCTCAGCAGCGGGTTCAAAATCTCCTTCCTCAATGAGGAGACCCGCGATACTCGTGGCAGCCCTAAAATGGCAGCCACATGTGTGTCCGCTAGCAAGCGAACATTCTGATACCGGGCGGTCAACAACGCCCTTGCAATATCATAACTGTCATCATTGACAGGTAGATGCTGGACAAGTACACCAGCCTCTCCACGTAAGGCAGAGAGCAAATAGGCCAATTTCTGGCTAGGGAACAGGTCGTCCCTCGAGTGAACCAGGCTATCAAAGAGGTTAATGAACCCCATCCAAGAAGCCAGGTTCCCATCAAAGGTTGGGATGTCTAAAGTGGGCAGTCTGCCCAGCAAGCCGGCCGGGGTAGGCTTGACCTCCCCGGGCGTGCACGACTCACCCCTCCGGGCGGATAGGATTGCCTGAGCCTTGTTTATAATCACATCCGCCTGTTCAAAACACTGATCATAATCGGCATTAAATTGGTCGACTGCCCGCAACTCAGCGGCACCCTCGGCTGGGTGGTCGAGCAAATATTGTTGATGAAGAACGAAAAGCTGCTCCAATTCCTTCAAGCGAGCAGGTACTCCCTCATGCCGAATTAACAAAGCCTGTACTCGGTCTGGTCGGTCTACCAAAGCGACGGCACTAGCAAACCATCTCAAAATCTTTTGTGCACCCGCGCGGGCACCACTAAGCGGGCTGACTGGCGGGACCATTTTGCACCAAAATTAATAAACACTATAATAATACACGGACAAACAGACCGACAACCGCAGACAATAAAACAGATCGGGAGGAACTTCAAAGGCAGAACAAAATATATAAACAAACCAAAATCAAGTATAAATGCTAGAACTTAACTAGAACAACAAGGCATTTAACAACAGAATTTTTCAAACAAATTAAATTCAAGTATTAAGTCAATAACTTAACAAACATAATATTCAAGGGCAAAACAAAGATATGAAAAAACAAACCAAAATCAAATATAGGTAAATGCTAGAACTTAACTAGAACAACAAAAGACATTTAACCCCAATTTTTCATATACAATGACAATTAGTTAAGGAGATCGGTCCACAAATGAGCTGGTAGTCGGTTTAAAATCAGCAATCAAAACCAATTAATATGTATTGCCCGTTTGGACAACCAACAAGATTACAATATTAATTGTACAATACTAATCAAATACTCAAATCTAAGAACCACTCAAATCTAAAAACCACGCTCTGCTACCAAGAGATGGTGGTGCCCCAAGTAGACTCCACCACGTCGGCGTTTCACCGAGTAAGGAATTTTGGGTTGATTGCTGATGCCCTACTACCCGCTCATAGAAAGCATTGTGGCTTACCCCGACTCCAATTGTCTCCGTCCGTCTCCTCCGTAGCCGGTGGACTTCCTGAGCTAGCTCGAAGGAAGTCGCGGCTCCTGAAGTTCTGCAGTGGATCCACCGGTGGAGACCGGAGCACTACAAATGCCTATTAGGCCACCACGACTCACACACGCGATTTTGACACCTTGCACAACACAAAGCGGGCTTTCGCACCCCGATATTAGGTGCGCCGCGCAAATCACTATTTGCTTGAATATTGTGTATTATATTTTATTCCGGCCCGCACATAACCTCTAAGCATGTCATGACATTTCGACTCGACTCAACTGACATATCACATGCGGCCGGCCGCCAAAAAAGCTGTCACTGCACAGACTAGAATGCAGTGCCGCCACTCGCTCTTCCTCGAGCGTGAACAAGCTCTATTTATACATAGAAACTTTCAACCCGTTTGCACCCTATGGGGGTGAATTCCAATAAACCATAAAACACGTGTTCAATGAAATGGTTTTAAGAGTATGAATCTCAAATTTTATCAAAATCGTTGCTAATTTAAAAAAATCCATACAAACTTGCAACCCCTATTTCATCCCTTTAGGGGTATAATTTTTTTAAATCCCTTCTTAGTGTGCGTCCGCATTTTGAATTAAAACAACTGTCTAAATTTCAAGTTTCTACCATGTGCGGTTACGGCTGTATGTGCGTCTATAGATGGGAACTTCTCCTGATATACCGGGTGTAACGGAATATCGAAATAATATTTAAGGTTGTTGATTAACAAAACAAATGTTTTATGACTATTTTTTGTATTTTTATTATATGCCTACTTTCGATTTAATACGCTTAAGTTAAGCGTATTAAATCGAAAGTAGGCATATTTATAATAAAATACAAAAAATAGTTATAAAACATTTTTTTTGTTAATCAACAACCATAAATATTATTTCGGTATTCCGTTACACCTGGTAAATAGATAGATAGGTATTTAGTTTCTGTGGCTAAGTAAAAAAAGAATTAAAATTTATAAACCACAAGTTATTGCTACAAAAGGGAAATGTTAAAGTGATTTTTCATTACTCATACTCTGAAAGTAGGTCTGAAGTTGACTGAGGAGCGGGTTGAAAGTAATACTTTTCAGCCCTAGGGAGAATCACTTTCAACTGACAGCTGCTGTCAAATTAAAAAAAAGAAACTAATTCTATTTTCACATTTTTATTGAACCATGTTCCGACTTGCTATACAGCCACTCAATTACAGCGCGGTGTAAAATTGAAATAACATAATGTTAAGTATTTAAAGAATATATTCTTAAATGACTTTATTATAATTTATTTTCAATTATTTCTTTAAAATAACATAGATTTGGACAAAATATTTACCATTTTTTAAATTATGAAAATAAAAAATAATGGCTGAATAGCTGGCCGGCCACAAAAAAAAAACAAAATAAGCGGGAAAGCCGCAATGCGATCTTCATTTGTTTTGTAGTTATCATTTGTAGAGTTTTGTTAATACTTCCGTATAGCAGAGATTTGTATTAACTGTTAATTATATTTGTATAACATTGTGGTAATAATTAATACAATGAGTTCATCTGATTCAGGTATGGAGTTATCGCCTGATTTTATAAGAGAAAGCGGGCTAAAGCAGATGTTGCTGATTTATGTCAAAAAAAATTACACGTTTTTTCTTTAGCTTATTCATTGTTCTATTTTTACTTTCCTTGTATTCGTAATGAAAACTGTGCAGTGTTTACCTCGGGTTAAAGACTTATTTAGCCCCTCGAACTATTGGTGCCCTCGCTTCGCTCGGGCGCCAAACACCGTCTCGGGACTAAATAAGTTACTTTCACCCTGGGGTAACAATGTACTATTAATCCACAATAGCTAAATTGTACGTTGGGCTTCTATTAAATATTGATGTACTTAGCCTAATACTTAAAAAATATATTTTACCACTTTCGTTAAGCATGTTGAGCAGTTTCACAATCCTAGATATTATATCAATATGCATAAAGAGCACATTATCTTCATCTCTAATACATACTTACCTAATTAGTTGAAGATTGGATAAGTGTTTTTTGTTGAAATATATTTGTTATATTGATAAATATTTATATAATTATAACAAATAATAATGAAGAATGTATAAATATTTCCTTGAAATTATACGTCTGTTTAAAAAACGTTGACCTCTAAATAAAGGTATACCATAATCATTCAAAGTACGACCAGCATTCGATTTGGAAATAGAATAAAAATGTAAACTACCATTGTAAATTTTGCGAACTACATGGCCGCTTGAATAAGTTTTTAATACAATGGCATATAATAACACATCAATTTCCATATAAACTTGTTACTAAAACTATTGTACCTATTTATATTCATTCCTCATTAATTAATCTTGGAATCTTAACAATAATAATACAACCTAACACTCAATAGAAAAGGTAATAATTGTATCTGTATTCGTAATGCTATGTGCAATATAGTAGGGGTGACATTTTCATATTGGGAAAACCCCTTTACACAAATAATAAAGATTTAAAAAAATATGTGCATTAATACGTATTTTTCATTAGAAAAAAAAACAGAAAACAGATTTGCAAATTTGTGTGGACGTCTGTACGAGATTGGCGTCACTGAGAATGACCGCAACATTTTTTGTTCAGTGCGGATCCCGGTAGCCACTCGCGAGTCGCGGCTACCGTAAAAAAGCTCCGTATTATTGCTTCGATAGATCGGATGACTTGACCATTCTTCTTAGTAATTATACTCCTATTAACACTTATTGAATTGTTAGGTGTCAATCATGATTTAACACCTTATTGCAGCATGATAATATTAATTGATTGTTAACTTACTCACATTATAAAATACTCAATTATGTAGTCTGTAGTGAGACATGTAAGCGTCACGTTTTTGTTACCCGACTGACTGCAAGGAAAGGGTTATTTACTATAGTCATAGTCAGAGTCGTTTAGTCGTAGTTTAAAAATTGCACTAATTTCAAAAATATAATGATGATTAAGCATACTAATTTTATTATAAATAATTAGACAACAATTATAAATAAAATAGATTCAACATTGTAATGTGTTTTGTTGAAAATCTGTTTCATTAAGACAGCGGTCTTGTAAATAAAATATTCAAAACAACTTTCAAGTTCTTTCGCGGTGTATTGAATTTAATGGCCTTGGGTTTTATTGTCCACGATAATTTAATATCATCAACGAATTAACGATCGAGAAAGGAAAAAAAAGCGTTCTTTGTAATGGAAAATGAGCTTTGTAATAGTCTTTTATATTAGAAAAAAGCGTTTATAAAGGCCGTCCCACTACTAAGGGCACGAATAATGAGCTATAAAGATTTTGAACGCATAAATGGCTCATTCTTTTCGGAGTATTCGTGAGCGGTAGTGCAGTTCTTTAGGTGTTTTGATTTACTATCGGGATCACCAGATGCTATTGGGACCCGATAAACTACGTTTAATGAGTACGGTTCGTATAACAGCGTCGGCATCACAAAGGTGGGTATGAACTGTCAAAGGGCTCATTGTGCCGCTGCCTTTATAATAGTATTTTTACAGGCAGGTACAAGCTTTGAGCGCCTGCCGCGCCGCCCGCCAATTATATTCTACTTAACCCGGTGTCCACGTTGCGTTGTGTCCTGCGGATATTTCTATTTTAGATGTTTTTGAAGTTATATTTTTTTATTAAAGTACGTTTTTAATGAAGTAATATAAGTATATTATTTTTAATTCGAATTCAACACGTTTTATGTACAGATGTTGTTGCTAATACTTTTGTAGCCTAATTTTAACCGAATTCTAAAAAAATAAGGCGGAGGTTTTTAATTTGGTTGCATTTTTATGTTTTTGGTCCCTCAGAACTTCGTCATTTTGGAAAATCCTTGTTTGAATTTAAATGGGTTTAATTTTATTTTTTGGAAAAAATTATATGCCCATGGATAGAGGAATAGGGGTTGAAAGGAGCTAATATCTTGAAATTTTATTAGATTAGGATCCTAAGCTTTAAATAAAAATTAAAGTATTTAATAATTTTTCGAAATGAAAATCACCTATTTCCCAAGGATGTGAAATAGGGGGTAAAAGCTTATTACCGCATTTTATAGATGTGGCAGTTAGTTTTTTGAAATCACACATTAAGGCACACACACACAAAAAATATATCTTCTTATATATAAAAATGAATCGCTGTGTGTTAGTCTCGCTAAAACTAAAACGGCTGGACCTATTCTTACGAAATTTTCTGTGTCTATTTGGATAGGTTTAAGGAAGGTTTAAATGTAAAGTTGGACCCGGTAGGTGGCGCTGGAATCGGGCGGACAACGTCTGCCAAGCCCACTAGTTAGAAATAAAAATTAGGGTGCATATTGATTTTTCACCGACTTCACAAAAACACTAGGTTCTCAATTTGACTCCTTGTTATTGTGTATGTTTCTTAAGCTTATCGCTTAACAAACATACAAAGTAACTCGGCTAATTATGAACCGATTTGAAAAATTCTTTTTGTATTCAAAAGAATATACCTCTGAGTTAGTCTCATTGTCACTAAGTCAGTATCTGTGGTGATGGGATCCCAGAAAAATCGAGGTAAAACCCTTAAATTTCATAGGCACCTCCAACTAGTTGCATGTTTTTCTGAAGTTATTCAGGTATTTGCGTCTGGTAGTCAACAGCTTAATAGGCTCGAGCCCCTCGGTGGGAACGTATATGAGCTGTTGTGATGATGATGATGAATTATTTTTGAATACTGGATCATTAATTAAGTAAAAAAAGGTAACTGGTTACGAGTACTGCGTTAAAATAAGCAGAGAGGCTATCCTTTTTGTAAAAAAATGTAATTATCACCGTCTTTTAAAAATAGGAGTCGTCAATATGGAAGTCTAAGATTTCTAGTACACATTCATCTATAATATTCTAGTCTCAAAAGGAAAAAAAATATTACTTCACGGATCACTTATTTATCCGTCTATCCGTCTGTCTGTCTGTCAAGATCCCTTCTTTCAGAAACGCGTAGCGATATCAAGCTGAAATCTATACTTACTTACTAATATTATAAAGCTAAAGAGTTTGTTTAATTGTTTGTTTGTTTGGTTGAACGTGCTAATCTCAGGAACTGATTCAAATTGAAAAATTATTTTTGTGTTGGATAGTCCATTTATCGAGGAAAGCTTTAGGCTATGTAACATCACGCTACGACTAATAGGAGCTGATCATCAATGAAAGATGTAGCAGAAACGGAAAATATATATATATCGAAACTTAGTTCGCGGGCATAGCTAGTCATAGGTACATATAAGTCAATACGATCAAAAGATGTGACTGTAAATATTCGCGAAATTTTGCTATTTCTCAAGGGAATCAAAACCTATAGGGTAGGTACTTCCCGCGGTCCAAGAACCATGCAATTTGGCAAGAAGCAAGCTTATTGCATATGTTAAGAAAAAATCTAAAAACCGTATGTAAAGAACATAATATTCGTAGATAAGTTTTACAGAACCCTCGGTGCGCGAGTCCAACTCGCAGTTTTTTATGGTGACACCTATTTAAGATTTTTGCTCAGAGTACGCAAGGTCATTGCGTTTCTTTGTTTCTTTTTCACTCTACAGCAATTTGTATGTAATGTACTGAATTCTACATCATTTCTCATTCTCACACTGGAAGCTCAAACATCATCAGAACAATATCTGTCTAGCTTTCAAAAAAAAAAAAAAGAAGACTGTTATTGATATTTGGGAGCTCGAATATTAAATCCCATAGAAATGGAGCGGATTTAAAACATTTTCCATAGAAACTTTCAACCCCTATTTTGCACCCTAAGGGGGTGAATTCCAAATAAACCATGAAACACATATTTAATGAAATGTTTTTACGAACATGAATCTCAAGTTTTATCAAAATCGTTGCTAATTTAAAAAAGAAGTTTCACTTTAAAAATTCCATACAAACTTCCCTTCTTAGTGTGCATCCGCATTTTGAATTAAAGCAACTGTCCAAATCTTTTCCTTTTAGATAATAAAAAATAATAAAGATGACAATGTGTTTTTATAGAACACAATTTATTGAGGGTTGCGATAAAAGTTAACAATGCCAGTAGTAGAATTATAAATTTTCAATAATATTCTATGCCAGTTTATCGCGTGAGTATATCTTGGTCACTCTATCTATAGCCTTTAATTTCCATGTTAAGTAAAGTGTACAGAAATGATCGACAATTACGTCCGCGGTCTATGTCTTTCGAATCAAATAAAATGATGAAAATACAAAATTGTTTTTGTTTTTTTTATTTCAAATCGGTTGTAAGCACTTTATTGAGCATAAATTGATTTTTATTGGCAGTTAAGTGTAGCTTGTCAGCGAAGGTAGAATTTTGCAAATTATTTTCATCGACCAGCTTTTTTTTACGTCAATAACCAGGTTAATGAAGTTAACTAACTAGGTATACAGAATTAGTTATTATTTATTTAAATTACAAATGGTAGTCTAAAGTTGGCTTTACATGAAGCACATTCATTACCGCTTAATTAATTTGTCACATAGCGTTCCGTTCCATACAGATTTGATGCAACGAACTTTTTGTCAGTTGAGAGCGCCACTTTCGTGCGCAAAAGCTCTGCGGTGCGCGCCTAATAAAGCTATAAATTCGAGATGTGGCCCGAAATTGCGTTGAATGTGAAAAAAGTGATGGAATTTTGGAGAATAATCCTTATTGCGACGGGGGCGGGGTTTTTCAGTGGACGACAGGTGTTGCGTAGGGCTGGCGGTGCGAGGGGTGGGGGCAGCCGGCGCGGCGCCCGCGCAACTCGCGTGCTCCTCTCGCCTGAGTCACGCGCGCCTCGTAATGCTTGCATAATAATAATGACGGATGCCGATCGCGCGGCGGCTCCTTTGATCTGCGGCGCGTTTGATCTCGCCGCCGGAGCCGGTCCCGTCGCCCTGCTCACAAACGAGCCGCTCTGGCTTACCTTTATTCGGTTGGACGCCGCGCGGCGAGTTGTCCGGCCCTTCGCCCTCGTTCTAAATAGAGGCTTTAGTTTGTAAACAGCGGGAGCGCTACCGTACGTACGCGCGCGTCAGTAGTGGCCCAGTCAGTATGGGGTGCGCCGCAATTCGCTCCCTGCGCCCGCGACGTTTCCGGGATCGCGAGTGATGAGGACCGAAGTCTGCAACTGGATTGCTTGGACGCTCTGTGTACGTTCTATTGTTTTGTGATGCTTTTCTCGCTAGTGGGGATTTTCTATTTGTGTACGAAGTTCGCAGTTCATTTTAATAGTATATCATCTAAAAAGTTAAAATGATAATCTTTCGAAAAATTACGTGTCGCATACAGTTTTACAGATACGATGTTTTGCTCTTCATTAAACCGTGACCTTGGAGTTTAATTGCATATTTAACAGAATAGAAAAGTGTACAATATGCCAAATATTTAAATTGCAAACTTAAGCTCGAAAATTGCAAATTAGCCAAAATAAATATTTCATCTCGTAATTCAATAATCAATATTTATTGATCAAGCAAAATAACACGAGTGATAAAATATAAAACAAAGTCCTTTATTAGTAATCTTAATCTTAATTAACAAGTAATTTTAATCTTCATAAACTAACATTTTTAGTAACATTTTATTGCGTTTTCTCGTTTAATTATGAAGAATAAAACAAAAAAAAAACGAAATTCAATATTATGAATAAAAATGATTTGAATTGTAAGAAAGGGATCCAATAATAAAAGCTTAGTATAAAATAAAATGCAATTGTATATAAAATGCAATTGTAAACACATTCATGTTTTTGGCGCCAAAAATTTCTACGGTGGGTTGACAGTTTATTAGGTCAAAAAATGTATGAAATGTATACAAATATAGGTGTCTTATCTTCCATGATTACATAAATATATTTTTGAGAGAGTATTTACAATATAATAATTCGGGGATATTGTTCAAAAAGATAAAATTTCGCAAAATCGCTTCTGAATGTTCCAAAAGCTATCGAATAGGTAATTAGGTACCTAAAATTCAGTCGTTTAGGCTTGGTAAATAATATGGTTTTACCTTTTCTGAACGCTTATAAAAATAAAGGGTTTAACAAATCTCGAAAAATAAACTAAAGTATAGGCACTTACTTAATAATATAAATATGCACGTACCTATTTAAAAAAATAATCTAAATATTAACAGATTGTAGACTTATAACAGTTGCTATATCTTAATCTTATAATGTTTTTATTAAGAGTATCTATTACTTAAAGTCATTGATTTTGACGAAAATATACACATGTACAGGTAGACTATATACAGGATGACAGGAAAAGTCGACGTATTCCTTGAAAGGGGTTATAGTACAGGTCATAAGCAACAAAAAAAGTCCAATTAACTAGGGGTCAAAAACAGCTGGTTATCGAGCTACGACGGTTTCAAAATTTTTGAGATTTTTTCCGACTTGTTACCAAAAATTTTTTTTTAAAAAACTACACCATTTACAATGACAAATTGATTAATTGCGGAAAGCTGAAAAATGGGCAGTTAATTTAAATTAAAATTGTTGTCAAAAACTTACATAGTTTTGGAAATAAGAGGTCTTTATTGACAATTAAGTCGATTAATTTTTTATCTTTCTGAAAATCGACGTCAATTATAAAAAAAAATTATGACAGTTGGCGTAAAAACTACTAAAATAACTTGCTGGCTTCATAAGCTTTTAAAAAAGGTAAAAATATTATTTACTTTTATTAGTAGTTTTTACAGAAATTAGCAAAAAGTTGCGCTGTAGGTCAAAATTCATAATTTCATCTTTGAATAAAAAATTGTCTGGAAAAGACAAATGTACGAAGTATAAATAAAGGAAATTGCATTTTACTACACAAAAGACTGAAAAATACTAAACAACAAACCAACATAAATAAAAACATTTATAAGTCCTGTTCAAATTGTCTGCCATTGTTACGTATGCACGCACGCAGCCTACGGCGGGCGTACCACACTCACTGTCACACGCGTTGAAAGTGATGTCTTAATTACTTCAGCAGCTGATACGATCCTCGCCCTCAAATCTTCAATGGAAGTTGCAGGTGTGGGTAGACTAGATCTTTCATGTGACCCCAAAGATAATAGTCACAGGGCGTCAAATCAGGACTTCTCGCCGGCCATGGAGTCGGGCCACCTCTACTGATCCATCTTAGTGGATAATTTTCATCTAGCCACTGTCGTACACCACGGTAAAATTGAGCTGGGCACCCATCATGCTGGTATACCATATTTCTTCTTGTAGCTAGCGGAACATCTTCCAAAAGCGTGTTCACTTCCTCTCTTATAAGAGTTTCGTATGTTGTGCCATTCAGGTTTTGGGGCAGGAAGAAAGGTCCAATTAAATTATCGTGTACAATCCCCATTCACACATTTAGTGAGAATCTTCTCTGGTGAGCCCTTTCTTTCCTATTTCTTGGGTTTTGACCCTTAGGGGCCCAAAAGTGAATATTGTGGTAGTTTGTGATGCCATCGCGATCGAACATAGATTCGTCGGTCCACAGGATTTTCTTTAGATAATCTGGATCTTCAATCTCAGCATTGATTAAAAATCTGCAAAAATCAATTCTTCTCACCGGATCACCTTCTTCAATAGCTTGAACTGGTATGTAATGGAATGGATACAGTTGTGCTGTACGCGATGCGGCAAACCAGGCTCTCCATTGTGATATGCCATGTATTCTTGCCACTTGCCTTGTGGACACAGTAGGATCTGCTCTGAATCTCCGAATAATTTCATCATCGTCCTCGTCAACACCAACATTACCAACGAGCGGTCTACCAAGATCGCGTTGTCGTCGTTGAACCGAGCCCGTTTCTCGAATGCGCTGAAAGGATGCACCAAACACGCTCACGTGAGGCAAACGGCGATCAGGAAATCTGATTTGGTACTCTCTTTGTGCTTCAGCGGCGTTACCATTACAAAAACCATAATAAAACAAAATATCTGCGTATTCTTCGTTTACGAAAGCAGCCATTTCAAAATAGCGTATCGGTTTATTTGTTATCAAGAGTTTGTTCGTAATCTCAAAAGTAGTTTCAAACTTGACAAACAATTTCAATCAGGAAAACAAATGAATGATGTCGTCGAAACATTCGTAATCCTAATCAGTCATGTTCCAAAACGTCCAAAACTTGCAACCTCTGTGGTTAGGTCAATCCAAAGAGGTTACAGCTTTTTGGATAGCAAAGAGGTTTACTATCCAAAAAGGACTGCAAACTTCGTTCTGCTTCAATCAGTTCAACCAAAAAGGCTGGATAATGACGTACTGCCATGATTTCTTTTAAGTTGCATGGAAATTATCTAAATAAACCATAGCCTTAGAAAATTTTGAACAGAACTTGTAGTATTATTTTGTAATTTAGTATTTTTCATTCTTATATGTATTAGAAGCAATTTTCTTTATTTCTACTTCGTACTTTTTGTCTTTTCCAGACAATTTTTATTCAAATATGAAATTATGAATTTTGACCTACAGCGCAACTTATTGCTAATTTCTGTAAAAACTACTAATAAATGTAAATAATATTTTTACCTTTTTTAAAAGTTTATGAAACCAGCAAGTTACTTTAGTAGTTTTTACGCCAACTGTCATACATTTTTATTTCAATAATTGACGTCGATTTTCAGAAAGATAAAAAATTTATCGACTTATTTGTCAATAAAGACCTCTTATTTCCAAAATTATGTAAGTTTTTGACAACAATTTTAATTTTAATTAACTGCCCATTTTTCAGCTTTCCGCAATTAACCAATTTGTCATGGTAAATGGTGTAGTTTAGAAAAAAAAAATTTTGGTAACAAGTCGGTAAAAATCTCAAAAATTTTAAAACCGTCGTAGCTTGGTAACCAACTGTTTTTGACCCCTGGTTAATTGGGCTTTTTTTGTTGCTTATGACCTGTACTATAACCTCTTTTAAGGAATACGTCGACTTTTCCTGTCAACCTGTATACCGAGTGATCAATCTAAATGGGTCAGTAGGGAGAAATCAGAAACTATGAGAGATAGCGAAAGCTGTTCTTAGGAACTATGGCGTCGATTTTGGATTTAATAATAATGGCATTAAAATTTTTTAAACTTTCATACATACATGCCGGGAATCGAACCTGGCCAAAAT
This sequence comes from Schoenobius gigantellus, assembly GCA_963935595.1. NCBI lineage: Eukaryota > Metazoa > Arthropoda > Insecta > Lepidoptera > Crambidae > Schoenobius > Schoenobius gigantellus. Next base: position 19,347,690 of record OZ012553.1, on the reverse strand, counting down.
CTCTCCTACAAACGGCCCGTTCCAGATAAGCATTTTTAGCAATAAATACCAACATTTTTAGCATCTCTGCGTTTCATTAGCCGGTGATGCTAGTTTTTCTTGCTGGTTGTCATGCGTTTCATTTAAGCATTTTTAACATGAAATGCTAGCATCAAATACCCACGTTATTAGATGGGTCATCTGATACCACTTTTTGACAGCTTTCAAATTTGACATTTGGAATCTTTTTTTCATGAATCAAAAAGGATTTTCAGCGGATTTAAAAAAAATATTGAAAGATATTTATAGTATGAACCAATTCCGATTTATATTATTAAAAATTTTAAGTGGCTGGACTAAGTATGTGAGGTGTCAAAATTCAGCACGAAAAATCAGTACCTTGCGTTTCATTTGTAACAATTAGCGCGGCTAAAAATGTCAACATTTCTTATAAGAAACGCAAAACGAGGCTAACATCAGATGTTAGCCTCAGAAAGTAGCAGTGCTTTATCTGGAACGCAGGGAAAATGTTATAAATTCTGCAAGTTTATTCGTAGTTATTGTTGATGGTGGATTTAATCGAATAATTTATCTGAAGAGACCACTTATGCATATCTTATCTGCATCGATATTATGCATTACAAATTGCGTTTATTTAAAATTAGAACATATTCGTTCAGCGGGCGGGCCAATTTATTTCATATTTAAAAATACTTAAATAAAATAATTATCTTATTTTTGAGTTTCTTTTCAATTATTTGAACAAGGTTCCATTAAAAATGTGTTCCTTGTGATTTATGATTCACACCATCAACAATAACTACGAAAAGACTTGCAAAATTTAAAACATTTTGTAGGAGAGATTTTGACCAGGTTCGATTCCCGGTTATGTATGAGAGTTAAAAAAATTTGAATGCCATTATTATTATTAAATCTAAAATCGACGACATGGTTCCTAAGAACAGATTTCGCTATTTCTTATAGTTTCTGACTTCTCCCTACTGACCCATTTGGATTGATCATCCTGTATATTGAGCTAATATCGAACAATTTCGCAAAAGACTATTAAATAAAAATAATGAAACAAACTCAGAATCAGTCTTAGCATTACTGGAGGTGTGTACGGATATCGATTTTCAAAGTTCGCCTACAGATAGGTACACGGAAGGTAATATTATATTAATTTACTGAGCACCAATTACTTTGATATCAAGCACACACCAACAATGTCTGTTTATAAGTTAGAATAATCTAGGCGCTTGAGCACATTTTGCAGAAAGTTGTGTGTTATGAAGAGGTAAAGGCTTGATTAAGATAAAGGAAAATTTAAGGCATGTTTATTAATTTATTTAAAAATAAACTGAATAAGAAAATAATTTTGATACGAAACCTCTGAATAAGATTCTCAATTTCTCATAAGCATTATTTATGACTTTAGTTTATATTGTCAAGTTCAGACTTATTGTAAGTAGAGTGCAAACGCAGATCGTGACAATTTACAAAACTTTATTCTATACTAGTTTTCGCCCGCGACTTCGTCTGTGTGAAAATAGTTTTTTATTGATTCCCTTTACAATTCCCCCACCCCCGCACCCCCCTTTACACCCTTAAGGAATGATTTCGGGGATAAAACTATTTTTTATCCTTCCCCACAACTCAAACTATCTTCATACCAAATTTCATCTAAATCGGTTTAGCAGTTATTGATTCCCCATACAAACTTCCACCCCCCCTTTTCTCCCTCTTAAGGGCCCTTGGCGCGAAAAATAGCAAAAGGGCCGTTGGCGTTTTTGATATTGTACGTTCACGTTCGAGTTAACTGACTGGGAAAAAATAAATTTAAGTTCTCAAATTATGTGTTTACACAATCACCGTCACCATTTTTCAAATTTACATGCCAGTTCGTTTAAAAATTGCATCAGTTTTACTTAAAATTTGGGTTACACCCATATACCGTTCGTGATTTTTAGCTTCATTAATTAACCCTATTGTATTTTACTTTAACAAATATATAGAACAAGGGTAAGCAAATCACTGACACCGTGATATTTTTTTAAATTATCGTATATTGATTTTTATATGAATTTTTTAACATACATTTATCGATTTTGTCACAAATACTTGGCTCGGGCGGTCGAAATTCAGTGTGCAATCGAGACTCGAGACTCGAAGTGAGAGCACGTCGCTTTGAGCTCGCTCCCGGCCATGTAATTATTTGTGTATGTATACGACGCGAAGTCCACCGGAGAAGTTGATAATTAAGGTTCAGTCAGACAGCGGGCGTGGCGGAGCGGCGACGCGGCGTGGACGTCACATAGCCGGCGGGACGTCGTCGCCGACGCCCCGCCGTCAGTGTGAACACGACAGCGAAAACTCATGGAACACAACGCGTAATACGCCGCCGCCGCCACGCCGACGCCGCGCTCACGCCCGCCTGTTGTATTCACGCCGGGCGGGGCGTAGGCGGGACGTGACACGCCGGGCAGGACGGCGCTGTGTGACGTCTTTCATAATAACTAATACATTACAACTGCTTATATCGCGCCGACGCCCCGTCGCCGTCCCGCCCCGCTCGCTGTCTGGCTGAACCTTTAACAATTTTATTTTTTGTGGCTGCTGTACGACAAATCCAAGCTTTTATTTAGCTTACTCGTATCGTATGTATGTCCCAAACTACTCAATACGAATCAAACGAGCCCAAACTCAATGGGGTTGTGTCGTTTTATTGCGGAGTTCCTATGGCCACCTCCCAACTCCAGCATCAGACGCTGGTTACCATATAGGACCAAAGTACTCGTCAATACGAATCAAACGAGCCCAAACTCGATGGGGCTGTGTCGTTTTATTGCGGAGTTTCTATGGCCACCTCCCAACTCCAGCATCAGCCCCTGGTTATCATATAGGACCAAAGTACTCGTCAATACGAATTAAACGAGCCCAAACTTGACGGGGCTGTGTCGTTTTAATGCGGAGTTCCTATGGCCTCCTTTCAGCTGCAGCATCAGACCCTGGTTACCATATAGGACCAAAGAACCCGCCAATACGAATCAAACGAGCCCAAACTTGATGGGGCTGTGTCGTTTTATTGCGGAGTTCCTATGGCCTCCTTTCAGCTGCAGCATCAGACCCTGGTTACCATATAGGACCAAAATACTCATCAATACGAATCAAACGAGTCCAAACTCGATGGGGTTGTGTTGTTTTATTGCGGAGTTCCTATGGCCTCCTTCCAGTTGCAGCATCAGACCGTGGTTACCATATAGTGCCAAAGTACTCGTCAATAGAATTCAAACGAGCCCAAACTCGATGGGCTTGTATCGTTTTACTGCGGAGTTCCAATGGCCATCTTCTAGCTCCAGCATCAGATCCTGGTTACCATATAGGACCAAAATACTCGTCAATACGAATCAAACGAGTCCAAACTCGATGGGGTTGTGTTGTTTTATTGCGGAGCTCCTATGGCTTCCTTCCAGCTGCAGCATCAGACCCTGGTTACCATATAGGACCAAAGTACTCGTCAATACGAATCAAACGAGCCCAAACTCGATGGGGTTGTGTCGTTTTATTGCGGAGTTCCTATGGTCACCTCTCAACTCCAGCATCAGACCCTGGTTACCATATAAAATACAAAGTAGTCGTCAATACGAATTAAACGAGCCCAAACTCGGTGGGGTTGTGTCGTTTTATTGCGGAGTTCCTAAGGCCACCTTGAACTCCAGCATCAGACCCTGGTTACGATATTGGATCAAAGTACTCGTCAATACGAATCAAACGAGCCTGAACTCGATGGGGATGCGTCGTTTTATTACAGAGTTCCTATGGCCACCGTCCAGTTCCTTCATCAGATCAGTTCCATGTTATCATAATATTGCATTGTCACGCGATATACATATGCATGCAAAATTTCAGCCCAATCGGAAACCGGGAAGTGGTCAAATCTACATATACCTTAGATCATTTAACCTATGGATGCGGTACGCAACAAATCGCAGTGTAAATTTTTCTGCCACTTTTCGCGGGAGGCGAGGTAAACACGCACGCACACTACGAAAATGTAGAATACACTTACAGAGACGTTGTTCTTATACTAACTTTCAAACTTTCGTGTTGCATTATCAATATAAACATATAAACGGGAATTAACACGATAAACACGAGGTATTTACATACCTATTTTATTGCCTGACGTTTCGGCTAGGTTGCACCAGCCGTGGTCGCAGGCGGACTGGAGCTGCGCTGTCAGGTCTCCGTGATGCGGCGTTCTTCTCGAACCACCGGCATATTTCGCGCGAGCGCGAGCGCGAGCTAGATCATGTTCAGGAGGTACTTAAAAACAACGGATATCAGGTAACGCGAGGACGAAAGCAAACAGCTAGGAGAAGCAAGCATCCGGAGGTAAGCAGGCAGCCAGCGTATATGCCCTATGTCAAAGGAGTGACAGATAAAATCGGGACCGTGTTAAGAACCTACTGCATACCTACTGTATTCATACCCGGTATAAGGGTGAACAACATGGTGGGTACACCGAAGGATGTCTTGCCACTACAAACTCCAGGTGTCTACAAAATTGATTGCAGCTGTGGTAGTTCTTATATAGGCCAAACGAAGCGGTCCATAGCTGAAAGGGTCAAGGAACATATCGCGGCTGTGAAAAACCGACAAACCAGCAAATCGGCCATTGCGGAACATCTCCTCGAAGCAGGCACCAACCATTGGATAGAATTTTATCGTACGCAAGTCCTCTCCGCAGATCGCCACTTTTATTCAAGAGTAGTGCGTGAAGCGATTGAAATCAAAAAACATCCAAACAATTTCAATCGGGAAGATGGTTTCAAATTATCAACTGCGTGGAATCCAGTGGTGACCAAAACACAACCTCGATTTGCACAGTCGGTTGGTTCGGGCTCGGCAGTCGATTTTCGAAATACGGACACTGTGAGTGTAGTGTGTGACGGTACTTGGATGACAAAAAATATGCCGGTGGTTCGAGAAGAACGCCGCATCACGGAGACCTGACAGCGCAGCTCCAGTCCGCCTGCGACCACGGCTGGTGCAACCTAGCCGAAACGTCAGGCAATAAAATAGGTATGTAAATACCTCGTGTTTATCGTGTTAATTCCCGTTTATATGTTTACGTTGTTCTTATGTTTACGAACACACACTATGAAAATATTACCCTACAATGAAGAAACACACACACATCGACAAATTAACGTGTATCTACGCAATCGCCCCACCACAAAGAATGAATGTCCCTAGTGATGTGACACAAAGAATGAGTAACTATTTGGGTCGTCGTGAGTGAATGATTGAAATGTAACCTTGCGTTTGCACTGAGAAACATAAAACATGCAATGTTTTACAACTTGTTGTATGATACAAATCTCAAAATTTGTTGTGTATGCTTTTGCGTTCGCACTGCCGAAAATCGTGTTGGATTCGGAACAAATAATAAGATTTGTTGCAGATTGCGTTAGGATCGCCTCAAAACTTGTTGTCTATCAACGTTTTTTATGAATTTGTCAACGATTGCGTTCGCACTTTCGGCTGTTAAAGATTTCATACATGTTTTGCAACATGTCGGGGTGTTGACAATGGAAACGCATTCATAAAAATTGACAGAAACATGTTTAAAAAACATGTCTTTATGTAGATGTTTCGTCAGTGCAAACGCACGGTTACAATAAATTGTATTTTTATAACTATACCCTGTTCGGCTAGAGTTGATAAAAATACAATGAAGACAGGGTTTCTTAAATTAGTGCAAAGCGAGGCCCACTAATTATTATAAAAATGCTTTAATAAGTTTTTTGTGTCAAATTCAGTAATTTTACTTGCTGTTGAGCTGATTGACTGAAATAAATATATATTTTCAGTCATAGGCTATAAGTATAATGTTTAATGGTATAGGCATGCAAGGTAATGCTATAGGTATAATGTTTCGTTGGGGAGGGGGGGGGGGGGGGGACAAATTTATATTTTCAGTTAACGAAACACAGTAAGCGCTCCGATGCGTAATCATAATTTTTATCAGCTCTCGGGGAACAGACTATTGATTTGATTTCTGATTTTTATTAGTTGTTGGTATCCCACAGGATCCTTATACTTTTTCAGCATACATTTTATCCTACATGTTGACAAAAAAGTCATAAATAACAATAATAATAATATAAGACTACTTACGACGTCACAGTTTTCTATTGAAGTCGATACCAAGCAATGATCACCTTGAAACTCTAAACAATATAAAACTGTGATGTCATAATGTAGACTTTTTTTATTATTATTTATAGCTTTTTGGTGTTTTTGAAGTCGGTTTTATTTTTTATAATATGTAGTGATGTAGTATAGACACTAGATTCCGACCCACCAGCGGCTTTGCCCGCTAAGTTTTCAATTTTCCAATAATTTTGAAATTTTATCCGACAATCCTAGAAGGATAATGAAAAAACAGATATCTTTTAAGGGTTAAGGGTTTTAATGTAATAAAGTAAGATAAATAATAAATACACATATAATCAGTCAGACATTTATTGTGTCAAATACTATTCTACTATTCTACACTTCTACCTGCCTGAACACGTCGAAACAAGCTAGCGCGGGGTACAGTGGGAGGGTGGGGGGATACCGGGAATGTATTAGATGTTTTACGTGAGTATTGTTACTATACCAAGAACTAATTTCTGATTTTATTACATATCTACAAAGTTATAAACATGTTTAATAGGTAGGTACTTTTTCGTTTAGTTTTGCTCATATGGCAGCAATTTGCTATATCGTGCAAGTAAAAAGCACGAGATAGCAACTTACTGCCATACAAACAAAATTAGTGTTTTAGAAAACCTTTCATTTGCGATAGGTAGGGCCCAACGCTTGGGACGATATCGGGCATTTTCCTTTATGTTGCACCAAAAAATGTGAGTTAAAGTTAATTCGTATATAACGTTAATTCTACCATTTTAGCTTAGTAGATATTTACTACTATGAAAGTTTTTATTTACATGCAGTAAGACATGTTATTCATTTGTCATACATAACGTGACGTTGAAAGTGTTTTTGTTTACATTGGCCGTACAAACTTCAAAGCCACTAAAATAAGAAGAAAAAGCTTTATTGTGTGATTTTAATAATGATGTGGCAAAAATAGCTCATTTTTTGTACTTATGACCTTAACTACAACATAAAATTTAGAGGACATTACATGACATTTTTCTAACTGAACTTTTAACTTACATTGCATTTTATAAAATACCAATATAGATTATTTAATAGGCTTAAAATCAAGTGAGACGCAGTCGAAAAATTGGTTAGAGTAAGTAATTGTATAGGAAAAGTTTTTTAAAACTACAACGCAAAGTTGAAGCAAAATAATAAGTAATATTTCTTGATATTTTTTTGTTCAATTAAATTCTACTTGAATTTCTATTTTAATCTTATACTACTTAATCCATGTACCGATATTAAGATTATCTGGTTAAACAATAAACAAACTTCGGAGTGAATGATAAATAAAAGTATGACTAAACATCATTCACTCACGTTGTCCCAGCACTAAGCAAATGCCCGTGTCACAGGTAATATAACGCCCGTGTATTGTGTTGAGCTACCATCGTACCATTGTATTTTTCTATCGTAACGGTATAAAAATTACTTCTAAATTGTAAACAAATAAAACACGTTGATGTATATTTTATACTTACATGTGATAGGAAACGTCATGATCTCGAAGATTTGGGTAGCTGGATCGCCTTTTGCAAGAGGAAACTGCACAATTAACCATTTTTTTGGAGCTCTTAGTGCGACACGAAAACGACACCAAATGGCAGCGGCCGCGCGTCAACTAGTTTTATATAACGTGTATGGTCATATGGTCAGCGTAAATTGGCAGAGGGGTTCGCCCAGCCTTGCCGTCTCCCGTATGAATGCTCTAAGATATATACATACAGTGCAAGCTAAATAAAAGCTTAAAAAATAAAAGTTGATCAAACACATGCCTGAATTTACTATAGTATAACACAGTAATAAACAACTATTAACATTTTCCAAAATTAACATCTACGGTATTTTGCTAGGCGGCCGCACCGATTGCTCGACCGAGTGCGCTTGTGTGCGTGAGCGACGCACACAAACGGAGACTAGAGAAATTTACCTAAACTAGCTCGGGCTCGCGCGGATGGTGGGCCCTTAAGGCGTGATTTCTATAAATAAATATATTTTGATAAAAGCTATCCTAATTCCTATGTCCTTTCCTGGGACTCAAACTATGTTTATACATAATTTCATCTAAATCGGTTCAGTAGTTTTGGCGTGAAAGCGCGACAGACAGACAGGCAGAGTACTTTCGCATTTATAATATTAGTTTGGATAGTATAAATTCATTTTAAGTGCTTTTTACTGTGATAAGTTTTTGAAAATCTCAGGAAAAATTAAGAGCACACTAATCAAATAAAATCAAGCCGTATTTGTTAAGATTGAGACTATTATTAGAATTTTCACTTACCCGGTCACTACGACACGAAGAAAATATAAGGAACTATTGAATTTTTCTGGAATTTGTTTTGTTCTGGTCATTATAAACCTGTAGAAGTTCAGTTGATAAAAAATTTACTTATAGGTTTTAGAAATAAATTGTTTTGTATTTTTTGAAAATGATTGACTTTTATAAGGAATTTTATTAATATAAGTGAGAAATCAATGATTACATATCTTTGCATTTACTTTAGCTTCTAAGAAGGCATAAATAACTCAAACGGTAATGGAGAGGGCTATGCTTGGGATTTTTTTATGTGATCGAATCAGAAATGATGAAATCCGAAGAAGAACAAAGAAATAATACCCAGAGAGGGCTGATAGCTCTCGGGGTGGAAAGTTCCTCGAGCGGCGGCCGCATATCAGGGGACATAGCGCTGGTAGGCCCCCCACAATGTGGACTGACGATCTGGTGAAGGTCGCGGAAAGTCGCTGGATGCGGGAGGCGCAGGACTGATTGGCTTGGAAATCCTTGGGGGAGGCATATGTCCAACGGTGGGCGTCTCTTAACTGAGATGATGATGATCACTTTGGCTTAACAAAGAGATCAATACAGAAAAAAATAGCCTTTGCTGGTTCTTTCCAGTGAAAGGTCTCCCGCCTTAGACTTGTGAACCATTGGTGTAGCTTCTTTGATATGCAAAAGTGATTATGTAATAATCCAATTTGATTAAACGATATTGAATTGCATTGAATTGATGGTAAGTGATGATAAGGCTGAATATGGGAGCGAGCTTTACCTGGACACTTCGGAACACAATAATGTCACAAACATGGTTATTGGCACGGTAATCCATACTATCCATATTAATATTATAAATGCGAAAGTAACTCTGTCTGTTTGTTTGTCGCGCTTTCACGCTAAAACTACTGAATCGATTTAAATGAAATTTGGTACACAGATATTCTAGAGCCTGAGAAGGGACATAGGATAGCTTTTATCGCAGAAATCTCTCCGTAAGGGGAAGAAAAGGGGGGTGGAAATTTGTATGGGGAATCAATAACCGCTGAACCGATTTAGATGATATTATGGAGATAGTTCGAGTTGTGGGAAAGATAAAAAACTAGTTTTTATCCCTGAAATCATTCCTTAAGGGTGTAAAAAAGGGGGGGGGGGGGAATTCGTAAAGGGATATAAGATATAAAAGGAATGTAAAAGGACTTTCACGCAGACGAATTCGCGGACAAAAGCTAGCAGTATATACTTATACTATTACCGTGTTATTGGCGATAAACTTATGAGGCCTATTACAAAATCGCGTCGCGCGGTACTAAACAAACTGGTAGCATCGCCGTCACGGCAAAATACATATACAGAGTAGTTTTATTTTATTAAAATAAAAATTATAATATCGATTTATAAACAAACAAATAATAAAACTGTTTAAGCAAACGTTAAAAAACATTTTCGTATAAAAATTACGTTAAACGATGGAGAACTTCGTATGCATAATCTGATTTGTTTCGACGCCTTTTTGGTTAGAAATTTTGATTAGATTAAGAATTTCTTTCTTTACTTAGTAGCCAAATAACAAAAATATATTTTATTATTATTGAAGTGAGGATATTGTGTCACATAAATATTTTGATAGTTGATATTTAGCAAAATCTGTAAAGCCTCTTAAGTTAGATGGTGGTAGAGCTAGCCAGGTGAGCTCAGAAGCCCTGTCACCAACCAAACCCAGCGGACATTTTTCTGCTCCCATAGAGAATTGAACTCCTAACCTTCATATCTACACCAGCCCCCCTAGCATGACCACCGAAACACAATATGATAAAGCGATATATCGATATGAACTGTTAAAAACGTTGGATTTTTCAGCCGTCTTGAAGTTTTTGAAAACTTCTGAAACGGCTGAAAGTATGCTTTGGGTATTAGTTTTATTATTTTGGGTATTGTTAATATATAAATGTCTATAAAATTTCAAGGCAGCCACGATCAAAAATATTTTGGCAGTTCATATCGATTTATCATTTTATCATAGTGTTTCGGTGTTCATGCTATGGGGGCTGGTTATCTCTAGCACAAAGCCACGGAAGCGGTAAATATGTAGAGCTTTTTAAGGTTAACGAAAGTTTTCTAGTATTGATTTATCTATTGATAAGTTAATATATTCTGTTCAAGTCGTGTTATTGTTTATTTCAGGCTGTGTGGACGACAGTGAGTGGAGGCGTCCCGTCCGACAATCTGAAGTTAGTGTGGCTTTCGAACAGCTCGCACACTTGCAACGATGGAAGTCCTGCGGGGTACCTATGTTATTTTTTCATAAATAAGTTTCACTTGATATTTATTTTATCGAGGATAGATCAATTAGAAACTTTTATACATATTTGTAGCTGGAGAGGTTTTTTTTTGATTTGTTTACATTTTCTTTATATTATTTTATTTTATTTTACACTAGTTGTGCCTGCGAACCACGTTTCGCCATAATAATTGTCAAAAAATAATATCACCTAGAGGTACAAAAAAATATTTTACAAAAAATAAAAATCGACTTCAAAAACACTGAAAAGTTAAAAATAATATAAGAATAGGTACAGACAACATCACACTTCTATATTGAAGTCGGTGCCAAACGATGATCTCCTAGAAAGTCTTAAAATTTGGCACCGACTTCAATATAGAAGTGTGATGTTGTCTGTACCTATTCTTATATTATTTTCAACTTTTCAGTGTTTTTGAAGTCGGTTTTTATTTTTTGTAAAATAATTTTTATTTTTAACTTTTTAGTGAATGCAATCTTTCTAGTAAAACAAACCCTAATTTAATAAAACCCTTTGGTGACCTTGGGACCACCCCAGGAGTATACTCTATCGAATACAAAAAGAATTTTGAAAATCAATCCACAATTGGGGAAGTAATCGCGTAACATACATACAAAACACGTTGGACACACCTTAAGATTTAAGGGTTTTCCTCGATTTTCATGGAATCCCATTATCAGATTCTAACTTTGGTGACCATGGGACCAACCTTGGAGATTACTCTATCGAATACAAAAAAAAAATTTGAAAATCGGTCCACAATTGGCGGCGTAATCGCGTAACATACAAAAAAAAAATACGCATCGAATTGAGAACCTCCTCCTTTTTTGAAGTCGGTTAAAAAATAGCCTACGACTTATTTTTAGAACTACCAAATATACACAAAAAATTTCATAAAAATCGGTCATGCCGTTTCGGGGGAATTCGATAACAAACATTGTTTCACGAGATTTTTATATTAGATAAATCAACAGCTTCTGCTTTAGCATCCTCTCTTATGAAATCAGGTATTAAACCCTTATTTGAATTACCTAGTTATGTTATTGTTATGTTAATACAAATCTCTGCTATAAGGAAGTATAAACAAAACACTACAATTCGAAAAAAAAAGAAGATCGGATTGCCGCTTTCTTGCCTATTTTGTTGTTTTCTTTTCTTTTGTGGCCGGCCAGCTATTCAGCCATTATTTTTCATTTTCATCATTGAAAAAGTGGTAAATATTTTGTCCAAATCTATGTTATTTTAAAGAAGTTCAAAGTAAATTATAATAAAGTAATTTAAAATAATATATTCTAACATTTAACTTTATGTTACCTATATCAATTTTACATCACAGTTGGAACATGGTTCAATAGAAATGTCTCAATAGAAACCGCGCATTAGGTAAAGAGGAATTGACCGACTGCACCACGCTGGCCAGAAAGATTGGTGTACGGTTTTATATCGAGTTTTCCAGCTCTTCGCAGAGAGGGGTGAAATTGGTAAACTTCCTTGTTCTATCGACCACGAGAATGAAGGGGTCGGCGACACGTATTCTAACGACCGGTTTCAATATCCCATCATCTCTAGATTAGTTTGCTGGAGATAGAATTTTGAAGTATTTGTATGGAGCTAATGTCAAATACCTATCGCCAGCAACCAAATCAGCAGATGGACCGTATATTGAAATCGGCCGGTAATCTGTCTCTGTACGGTTATACCGTCACCCCACGGGCAAACCCCGCCACCACCCATGGCCCTACTTAACCAATCCTGGTTATACGGGCCGAATCACGAAGATGCGCGCGGAACTTGCGAATTGCACTCTATAGCCGCGCGCACTTCTTGACTCTACAAATTATTGGAGAATCTGTCTCCGTTTGTCCCTGTGTCCCTCTCCGCTTTTCACCCCACAAACAATGATTATGTTGTCTATGTAGGATTTTTTATATATGACAGGGAAGCTTTTAGCCATCATCTCACCTAATGCTAAGCGATGATAAGGCCGAAGGTGGAAGCGAGCTACATCTGGACTTCTCAACAACTGAGAAACTGGCTATCTTACCACTAATTATCGGAACACAACAATGCTGTTAACATTGTTATTATGGCGACAAACTTAGGTAAGTGGGTGATAGCTAGCCAGGCGGGCTCAGAAGCCAGGGCCGGTTTTAACACTACCAGCGCCCTGGGCGAGATTTTTACGGCGGCCCCTAACTGCAATCCATACCCATACGAAAAAAAGGCAAAATATATAATGAAATAACCATTTATTCAAGGAAATAATAATAATAATATAGTTTATTGTTCAAGGAAATAACTAAAAAAACCAATAAAATTTTACTTTTCTTGCTTTTCTATCGGCGAACTCTTTTATAGGTTATCAAAGTCGATGTTTGTAGCAATTTCATTTTCGAATGACAAAGTTGCTAAGATTGTCAATGTAGATTGACAAAATTATCGATCACAGATAAGTTTTCATAAGCTTAAGCTTAGGAAAACTCCTCTCCCCACTAGCAACCGTTACAGTATAGTCAATAATATTCGTAATGCTACGAGTATACATAAATTTGGAAATAGTTCTTGTTGCGATCTTCGATAAAAAAAAATAGGAGATATTCTGATCAGGCAAAAAATACTTCAGACTCCTATATCTGATTTAGAGTCTACGATTAATTTTAATTGCAGATTACCACAGAGTTTGCCAAGGTCGGGTTTATTCGGAATCTGTTATATATTGTACAAAAAAGACCAAGATTCCGAATGCTCTTTTAAGTTTTAACTGTTCAAATCTTTTATTGAGTAAATTAATGTAGTGTCCAAAAGACAGTTTTCAACTGTCTTTTGGACACTACATTAATTTACTTCAAAAACATTATAAGAGATAGACTGACAATACGCGCGGCCTCTAAGAAACCCCCTTCAACCACACAGCGGTCAGGCGGCCGCTACTCATACTGTATTTGTACTGCATTCGACTGTCGAGCGCGCGTCAAGTTATAAAAATACTTAAACATGCCCAAATAACTTCGTTTTGTAGTGTAAAAAACGAATAGTAATAAAAACTAAATCACATTGTAACATTATTTATTACCGATGAGTCTTAATTATGCTTATTTATTTAGCTATTATCATATCAAAATTGGTTGAAGGGGACTTCATATATTTCGTTTGCATTGTTGGTCTACTCTTATATAATAATGTCTTTGATTTACTTAATGTAGTGTCCAAGTTACTACTACTACTAATTCAACCTTATTTTTTTTCTGGTGAAGTTCTAGGTTCATCTTGGGCAATTTCACCAGCTTGACGCTTTTTCTGATTTCCCCACTCCAAACTTAAACAAAGAAATAACTTTTTTTACATACGACAGGGAAGCTCTTGGCTTTCATCTCACTTGCCCCCCTAGACAAGATGTCTTTCGATAATCGCTAACGCAATCGCTAAATAGACAATGTATGAGATTTGACAAGATAAGATAAAATTTGTCTCAATCGTAATAAATAGGTTTAAATCAAACTAAACCAATACAAACTTGAGATCGTTTTATAAAAATTTACTTAGTTTAACGAAATAAGGAAATTTAAGTAACATTTTCAGCTTTTGGCGACATACTGTCAGTTATGTGAAAATAATAATAGACATAAATCTCATCACATAAGAAAAACTACTTTTTCGCAATAATAAAGTTTAATAAACTACTAAAACAAACAAGTAAGCTCGTAGGTAAAAAAAATGTATTTCATTTGTACCTATTTCAGTTTATTGAATAATAAAAGTTTATTTTAGTCAATTTTGGTTTTTTATTGAGAAAAAAGTAAATACTTTACTTTAGCCTGGAGCCAACCCAAGAGAGCACACCAGGAATCGCCACCGAGATCTAGATACTTTTTTATCTATCTACTAGCTGTGCCAGCGAACTACGTTTCGCCGTATATTTTTTACTCGTTTTTGCAACATTTGTCATTGATGCTCAGCTCCTATTAGTCGTAGCGTGATGTTATATAGCCTAAAGCCTTCCTCGATAAATGGACTATCCAACACAAAAAGAATTTTTCAATTTGAATCAGTAGTTTCTGAGATTAGCGCGTTCAAGCAAACAAACAAACAAACTCTTCAGCTTTATAATATTATTATAAGTATAGATGTATGGTCGGAGATTCCCGATAAAATGAACTGTATGCAGAAGCGCGTTCAGAGCCTTGGAGTGTAATTGTTTGGTTGATTTTTAACTCACTCAGAGGTGTTGAACGCGTTGCAGCAAGAATATCTTTTTATCTTCCTCTTTCATATGAATATTTTGTTCCTTTCTCTTTCTAGCAGATGACGTAATAGATAAAGCCCCAATATAATCCAATCAGGAAAGAGTTTTTTCAGTAATAAACGTCAGAGCGATTTACAACCATCAAATTCGACGGTTGTTCGGTTTCACCCGTGCGTCACGCTCAAAGGGATTGAACGGGGTTAGAGCGAAAAGGTATAACTTTTCGCTCTAACCCCGTTCGCGAGAAGGTTCTGAACGCGCTCCAGTGCTCCGAGCGAACGCTGGCGCCCCTTTATATCTGGCGCCCTGGACCCAACCGCGCCCCTCCCTAACGCCGGTACTGTCAGAAGCCTTACCACCAACCAAACCAAGCGAAAATTTTCTGCCTCCATTGGGAATCGAACCCCGGACCTCCCGATCAACACTCGGTCGTTAGACACTAGACCACGGATGTGGTTAAAAAAGGTTAAGTTATTTCGTTATGGTTTTAATTACAAATTTAAAATTTGATTTATCGTTCCGTCATTTAACTTTCTTTTGTTAGCTTTGCTCTACTTAAGATGGCTCTAGGTGACTTGGTAGAGTAAGCTATTCGCGACGATTCTAATTAGCAAATAATACAGTAATAAAAGGGCATAAAAAGGCTAGAAGGATAAGAAAACGAATTGGAAATTTCTCAAAAACAATTTATCTTAGCAGATCTTTCAAAGGGAACACGTCTTACGTCTTATCCATCTTTTATCCGTCCTTTTACTGCTTTGTCACATCATTTAATCGTCAGAGTTACATTTCGTTGCAAACATCCTACAGATTTCGATACACCAGTATACATTTGAATTCTTGTGAAAATTCCTACTACGTTGGCAAAGATTCATCGATAGTATCGGGTCATACTTTGAGTAACAGAAATTTAAAAAGTCCTAATGATATTGTTCGTTTTCATTAAACAATAAATACAAAATGTCACTGATTTCAATTAACAAATTAAAATAAACGAATAGTTCACCAATGCATAAAATGAAAGGACAAAATTATTCTTTTTGACAGACCGCATAGAATTTTGTTGCGTTATACATAAGTATATTACAAACCGACATAAATAAGGGAAGGGAAAAAAGCTTAATAAATAATATTATTATTTGACAAATTAGACATCCTACTTATAAACATACTGTACCTAACAATTTAGGTCTTGTAAGGTGGGATTTTAAAAAACATTACAATGTTCAACTTTTCAAACTTGGTGTTGCATCATAGACATAGGATTTTCGCTACGCTCAAGATATTCATAAAGTTCAGTTAAGATGTTTTTTTTTTTATTCTATATTTATTAAGGACTTTTATCCCATTGGATATGTCAGTCCTATCGTAGCCTATACAACTATACACATAATGAAAAATATAATATACAATTAAGTAGAGGATTGTCGCGGCGGGCACAGTAAACAGTACAGCATTTTAGCCTCCTCCGAAGTTGGTTGAGCTAGAATACTGTGAAACACACCTACATCAATGACATTAATTTTTAATCTATTAAATAAGTCTCCTCTAGCATCTCGAAACCGGACACATTCCACCAACAAGTGTTGGACATCTTCCACAGTTCCACATATCTCACAATTGGGCGATTCTACTTTTTTCATCAAGTAGCCAAACTTGTTAGATGGATAGTGTCCTGAACGCAATCTATTTAATAAAACTATATACTGTCTATTTAACTTAAAATTATAAAACCACGGGTGACGAAGAGGCTGACATTGAATTGTTTTATACCAAATACCTTTTTCTCTTGAACGCACGTCGAAAAATTCTTTCCAGTTTTTAAAACAAATATTCTTAAATTTTGATATAGCTTCTGAATAAAATGGTTTAACTGATCTTGGTTCACCTTCAGTTATTGCCAATTTTGCTTTTCGGTCAGCCTCTTCGTTTCCTGTAATCCCAATGTGTGAAGGAACCCATTGTAGTCGCAAACCTATATTTTTTATATTAAATTCATAAATCATTTCTAATATTTTATAAGCAGTCGATACACTTCTGTTGCCAGAGGCGCATCGAGCTATATGTTGAAGTGCACTTTTGCTGTCTGTGATAATAACAACTTTCTCAAAATTACAACGAATTGCATACAACAAAGCTTCAAATATAGCAATTAACTCTAATGACATTATTGATATATCAGGGATGTTTTGAAAACATGCACAGGCGTTTAACATAGGACATACATAAGCCGCTCCCTGTCCATCTTTTGATTTCGATCCATCAGTGTATATTTTAGTCCATCCATCATATTTTTTAAACAATTCATCGATTATATTTTGTTTTAAGATATTTTGCTCATAATCGTTTTTAGGTCCCTTAACACATTCCAATTCCAATTGAATGACATCAAAAGTATTAATTTGTGTTACCCACACGTTTAAAGTATACATCTCTAAAGGGTAAGTCGAACATACATCACTATCCGCCGTTTCATTTATAAGTGTGGAAAGCAAAGGTTTAATTTTATTTCTCCTGTACATGTTTTGGAAATTTAAATTAAGTTCAATTAACAATTGTGTAGTTACGTTTTTGTACCACGACCACGCCTTAAGACAATATTTGAAAGCAAGATACTTTCTTCTTAAAAATAAAGGTGGTATTCCCAACTCACTTTGCATTACATGAATCGGTGTGCTTCTAATGAAACCTCCTACAATTCTCAATGCTTGATTTTGAATTTTTTCAATTTTGTATAAGTGAGTTTTGGCGCAATTATCATACAAGAAACATCCAAAGTCAAATCTACTCCTAATTAACGAAATGTATAATGTGCGAAGGTATTGAGGGTGTATTCCCCAGGCAGGTCCTGCCAATACACTCAGACATTTAAGGAACTTTTGAGTTTTTTCTGTTAGTTCATTGATATGTTTTTTCCAAAGAAGAGACCTATCTAGCCAAACACCAAGATAACGATCGCATTCCGATAATTCAAGCAAATTGCCATCTATTCTAAGTTCAACGTTGTGTCTTCGCCGACCTCTACTAAATAAACACATTTTTGATTTTTCAGCAGAAAGAGAAAGACCAATTTCTTCTAATAATAATGTTATTGTATCTAAAGCTTGTTGCATGTTTACCTGACATATATTAATATTTCTGTGGCTTGCGAATATAACAAAATCATCTGCATATTGATATATTACTGTATCTTGAATCGACTGGCATACTTTATATGTTACTAAATTAAAAAGGAGAGGAGATATCGGATCACCTTGGGCTAAGCCCCTGGCCGTCCACCTAATTAATTGGTTATTTTCATTAGAAATTTTAATTTTAAGGTGTCTTTCGCTTAAAAATGACCACAAATACTCACAAATGGAAGCTCCTATTTGTAGTTCATCTAGGATACCTACAATCCTGTTAATAGATACATTGTTGTACTCGTTAACTATGTCCAGGAAGCACGCCAATGTAGTCATATTTTCTGAATAAGCTATTTGAATGTTAGTAACCAAACGAACCAAACTATCCATACATGAGTAACATCTTCTAAATCCCGTAGTGTTAGGTGAAAGTATTTTGTTTTTTTTTCTATAAACCATTCGATCCGCTTATTAATCATTGTATGAAAAATTTTGCATAAACAGGAAATAAGAGAAATCGGTCTTAACTTTGGATTAGAGTTGGGGATAGGAGTAGGCTTAGGAATAGGGATAATCAAAATGTCACGCCAATGCTTCGGTATATGTCCAGAATGTAAAATGATGTTGTATATTTTTAAAAGAAATATTTTCCCTTCTTCTGGTAAATTATATATCATAGAATATGTAACATTATCATCTCCGGGGCACGTATCTTTCTTTTTAAGACAATGTTTTAATTCTTGCAAAGTAAAATCGGACTCCAACAAATCATTTCGAGACCTAAACACAGGCTTGGGTTCCAAATTGAAATCAGGCGTCAAAAAATATAAAAGCTCTTTTACCTGATCTTCGGGGGGATGATGTCTACTATGATAGCGTCCTTTCATCCATCTCATCCGGCTCCACATGTCTGCTACAGATGTGGTCTCATTGAGACTTGAACAAAACTGATGCCAAGACTTAGTTTTTGCCTTTTTTAAGAGCTGTTGAGTTTCAGATACTTTATTTTGTAATCTTGTTAAATTTTCTGGAGTAGGGTTCCTTCTAAATTGCTTTAGCGCTAGTCTACGCTGGGCAACTGCCTGCGATAAGGTCGGATTCCAGTATTCTTTAGCCTTGAATTTATTTTCAGGTTCTGTGCTATATTTTTTAAAAGGAATATTTTTATTCGCAGCTGTTGTTATTTGATCATAGAAGTAATTGTACAAATCTCCAACATTATTACTATCGACTACAGAACTAAATGCTGAAATAAGATCATTTTTATATATTTCCCAATCTGCAAGTTTAAACTTCCTTTTTTTTATTGGGGAAGGCGAGCATGAATAATTTATAGAATACTTAATTACTAGATGGTCACTGCCCAAATTCTCATTAGTGGTATACCAATCAAAGTCTGTAGCAATGTCTAAGGAAGTAAAAGTAATGTCAGGAGACGATTCTCTCAATATTCCGTTTACTAAACTTATTCTCGTCGATTGTCCATTATTAATCGAAACAAAGCCATAATTTAAAGCCGAATCAAAGATATGACTGCCTCTAGTGTCTGTCTTGTAAGATCAATTCGTATGATGGCCGTTAAAATCGTCGGCAATAATAGTTTTTCTATTTAAACGTGAAAATAAATCATCCCAATCAGAACTTGTAGTGTTCACCGAAGAAGGGCAATAAATAGAAAAAAGGTATTCAATATTTTTACAGTTTAACAATTGTACTGCAACTACTTCTATACCTGCATTCACAAGGGACACAGGATATACACGAGTTTGGATGGATTTGTGAACTAAAATGGCGACTCCACCATAGGCATCAAACCTGTCTTTCCTAAATATGTTATACCCACTTAAACTTAATGGCATTTCGACGTCTAACCATGTCTCGCTGACCAATGCTATATGTATCTTTTCTTATAATAAAAGTGCGCCAAAACTACTTACTTTTGGTAGCAAGCTTTGAGAATTCCATTGCAAAATATTAATCTCTATATTAACAGTATTATTGTAATTATCCATTAAAAAAATTGTTAAAAAATCAAATAAGCTATTTCCAGTTATAACACTCATAAAGAAAGATTTAAACTCAGTATAAATTTCATTCAATTTTTGGCAATATTTGGCTGTCAGATAAAATGATTTCCTTAATTTTTGTAAACAACTTTCTAAAATCTACTTTCCTGTGCTTTATCTCCTTACTCTGCCTCTCATCTTCCTCTGGTTGTTCTATCGTTTCTGTAATATGATCCTCGCTTTTCCTGTATTTCTTCTTAGATGGTGTTGTTTTTATAAGTGATGACTCGTTAGCATATTTTTCACTATCCGAGGTACTTAATGTGGTAGGTTCTATATAATTGGCAGAATTCGATGCAGCTACATCCTTACATGATCTATGTGTTACATCAGCAAAATTTGCTTGCTGTTGCTTTTGAAGTGGTGGCGCGTGAGTTTTTCTTACTAGATTAGTTTTAGTATTGTCATTTAATTTTGCTGATTCCTGTTCTTCTTGTGTATTATTATATATTTGTAGCGCCCTTTTATACGTAACATTATGTTCACACATTAATTTCCGAATATATTTCTCTTTGAGAAACATGGGACAGGATCGATCTAATACGATATGATGACCTTTGCAATTCAGACAAACAACATCTTTTTTGTCACAATTTTTATGGTTTTGTCCACATTTGGGGCAGCTTATTTTCTTTGTTGGGCAGAATTTTATGATGTGTCCAAACCGCCAACATCCGGAGCACTGTGTCACTGGGAATACATATGGGTCCACTTTAATCCTACATCCATAGCCATAAACGTGCGATGGCAGTGTTTGACTATTAAAGACCACTCGAACCGTTTCGCATTTTACCCATTTTCCTTCGAAGTTGAGTCGTTTTAATCTAGTTATAGATAGTATTTCTACCGAGCATTCTAAACTATCGATTATTTCTTGGTCTTCCATTTCGAGGTCAATACCTTTGATAACACCATAAGAAATTTGAGATTCTAATGTCATTTGGCATCTATAGCCCAGCTCTGCAATTTTACCGCATTTCATTAATTTTTCAGCTTCAATTTTGTTTTCAAAACGAATATTTAATTTATACGGACTTTTATATTTAATATTTAGCACTTTTTCAATGTGTTCAGATTTTAGTAGTTTCGTGAAGGCCATTTGTTTTAATAATGGTTGCAGTGACGTAACACTCACTTCTATTTCATCTTCTCTGTTGCCACCTTCAATTTCCAACAAAGTGAAATTTCGATTATTTGTGGAATTACTTCTCACGATGCGCTTTGGTTTTCTCCTCGTGACTGTTTTAAACCCATCATCATTACTCTCTTCACTATCCTCTCGCGGTCTCTTCCCACTATTAGCCATGTATTGTTCAGTGCCTAAATTATCCCACTCTAATATACTCTCCATAGCCAATTCACACTCTTTAATCACTTCCGTGTCACTTTTATCACTCATTAGTAGGTTACTGTCCGTTTCTTCATTCGTATTTTCATCCATGTTTATAACGAGTAAACGTGGGTACTTTGAAAAAGTTACGAGCGTTCAATGTGTATGCGTGCGCCCACGACACCGCTCCGCGCGCGACTGAGTTAAGATGTTGCTGTGTGTGTTTTGCGACGAGTCAAAAACACGACAAATCCGTATCAAGTCCTATAGAAAAGATTAAATGATACATTTTTTAATAGAGGGTCTATGCAAAAATGCGTCATTTAATCTTGTCTTAAATCTAATTTTGTTTTATCTTGGTATAGGTACTTGGTATACTTTAAGACAATTTAAAGCTGGGTCTATACATATAGCGCCACTTTTTTCACCTTGTTCCCACTGGTATTAAAATGACTGGATATTAACTGAATTGTTAACGACGCGAACACGTATGCTTAGCCGATTGACCTAATGGGATTTGTTTTAAGTCTACTTTTAAAGATAACTGTGAAGCCGAAACTTTTTTTGAAAATTGCAACTTCTTACAATCTTAATTTTTTATAGCTTTATTTTCATTATCCAAAATTTGTGTAATAAAAGTATTTCGATATGTTGTATAGATTAATAGGCGTAGGAGACACACCTTTGATACCGCATGGCCTAAGACTGTGTAAAGGGTATAAAATTGATTACAACGTGTTTCTTTTTCAGTTACTACATTCGCCGCGGGAGCAACAGCCAGCAATGGGTGGTTTATTTGGAGGGCGGCGGGTACTGCTGGGACGGAGCGTCGTGCGGCGCGCGCTGGCGGCGGCGGCCCTCGCTCATGTCGTCCGCGCGCTGGCCGCGCCGCCGCCGCGCGCCCGCGCTGCTCTCCGCCGACGCCGCCGCGAACCCGCTCTGGTACGCCGCCAACCACGTGCTGCTGCCCTACTGCTCCAGCGACATGTGGGCCGGCACGCGCACCGCACGCGACAACTCGTCCTTCGCGTTCGCCGGACGCCTCATCGTCCGGACGGTCCTCGTCGACCTACTCCGCCTCGGACTCTCCGGCCGACTCCTCCTCGTCGGGTCGAGCGCGGGAGGCACCGGCGTCATGCTCCACGCGGACTCCGCCAGACGCACGCTCCGAAGACACGGCGTCCGCGTAGCAGTCCTCTCCGACTCCGGCTGGTTCCTCGACAGACCGGCGCGCTCGCACCGCGTCCCGGCGGAGACTGTCGCGAGACTGGGACACACTCTGTGGCGAGGATCTCCACCGGCGGCGTGCGTCAATAAGTACCGCTCGACACCCTGGCTCTGCTATTTTGGATATAGAGTCTACCCTTACATCCGGACGCCACTGTTCGTGTTCCAGTATCTGTTCGATTCGGCGCAACTTGCCGCAGAAGGCGTTCGAGCGCCGAGAACCCGCACGCAGTGGAATTCGGTTCACGATACAGGGGCAGCTCTGCGCGCTAGTTTGAAAGGTGTAAGGGTGACATTCGCGCCCGCATGCTTAGCACATGGTGCGCTCGCGCGGCCTGACTGGCTCGCCATCAACGTATCAGGAATATCGCTTCCTCGAGCTATTGCCTGCTGGGAACGAAGATTAGGCGGAGGCAAGAAACATGTGAAAGGTTGTGCACCCCGTAGACTGGTTGAAAAGTGTTCGTGGCCGCAGTGCAATGGCTCGTGTCCTCGGCTCAGGGACCCGCGAACCGGTGAAGAAGTCGCCTTGGCAACTCTTTTGCAGAGCTTCGGCCTTGATGTGTCAGGGGCGGCCGCGGCCATGGGACTTGATGCGCGAGCTCTGTCTAGAATGAGCCGTGCCGAATTGCTGCCCCTATTGGCTCCTCACACGTGATAATACTTGAACATTTTTGTGCCGTATGGCATAGTGAATCTACCTCGTTTGTTGTTGCACAAGTACAATTTATTATGTAATGTTTAGATATTATTTATTGTTTACCAGTACTACTGTATCTAATATATTAATAAAAAAAAGTTTCCTAATTAGAGATAATGTAAAAAGTATATGGCCGATTGAAAAGCATTTTTTAAAAACAATAACTATATTTATATACAAAAATCACACCTTAGAGGTACGATGGACTAGCATAGTGTTAACAAATAAAATACTTAACAATATCTCACTATCGACCTCTACACGATATTGGAATGTGGCAGTGACACGGAGCGCCGGATATCACTGATTAGGAAGTGACTAAATCAATTTGTTCGGTAAGTATAGTTGAGGAGGTAGCCACGGCGAGCGGCGCCGGTTGATGACCATGCGGGCAATCTTTGGCGTGATGTGAAGACCGCCGGTGCGCGAGCGTGTTTTGTGATGTCATAAGCGCGATGCGCGCTCTACGTTGAGGGAGATTGATACGTCGATGACGTCATTACCGAGGAAGAAGTCTGTAGAGACGATATTAGCTTGGTGTCGCCAACGGCTCGTCAGTCTCGCTGTGACGTTTCGGTTGACGGCGTCAGCATTGTGACGCAGTGAACCTCGTAGGAAAAGGATGTCCAGTACGGTGGGCGTAGTTTGTGCCATCGCGGAGTGCATAGGTGAGCGTGCGTAAGTCTGTGGCGAAGAGGCGATCGCTTGGTCCAAGTATTGAAATAGCTCCACTGGACTGTTTGTGTTCGCCCAGAGATGAGGAAGGATTGGCCACAGCCAGTTGTTTGCTGTAAAAAAATGGAAAATTACCTATTATATTATGAAATTAATAGCTCTATCCTGTTTTTCCTACATACGTACATTGTTCAAATCATTCAGGTATAACTTAACAATTGATAATTTCTATGCAAAAGATTAATAGTAAATGTTTTTTATTGCACTTGTTTTTCGTCCATAATTTTGTTATCCTAAACGCAAACGATCACCGTTCGACTCAAGGCCTCTTCTGTATTCGTCAATTACTGAGGAACAGGCTATATATCTTTGATATAAATGTTGGAACAAAAATTCCAACTATTACAGTTATTTATAATGAAAATCTTAGAAACATGGTCAGTATTAAACTAAACGGATACATTTAAAACAGCCCTAGTATAAACATTCTTCACGCTAGGATCAAATCTCGGAGATCTAGATCCTAGTAGCAGATAGATAGTCATAGTTACTACACCACAAAGCCGTAGATGAATTCATGCCTAACGTTTTTAACAAACTCGTTATCATTTCACCCTCATCTGGGTACAGACCTCCCCAAGTAGGGTGGAGTTGGGCCGTCTTCAGTTCGCCGTACCGTTGGCCGGCGGAGTGCATCGTGAAGAGTTTGGTTTAGGTCCGCTAGGGAAGACGCTAAACGACACTATGAGGTAAATCCCCTTACATGATTAAGAGGTTTCGGTAGACCATCATAAAAGAAAGAAAGGCGAAGAGACTAGCGATCAAGGACTGTGGTTATCTTCCGAGCTCCTGGGGAGGAGGCGAGAGGCGAGTTTATGTCCTATTGGACGTGAGCGACTACGGCGAGTCGGAGGAAACCATGCGCTTCGCGCGGCCTACCCCATCACATACTCGTAGGTGGTGATGGAGCACCGCTGGAGCTTAGTGGATATTCCTGGCGTTTTAAGGAGTCCCACGCATCAGTGTCTAGCAGTTTTATTTTTCACTTATACCTCAACCATAGCTTTAGATAAGTGAGTAGTCCTAGACAGATCGTTGGTATTTCTCAGGTTACTCTTAGTCATTATAACTTCTGAGCCAGATTTCAACATAAATGCAGTATCAACTAGGGTCCATATTATTACACTAATTTCAAGTCTAAGATGACTGCCACCACAAAATGGCGGATTTCATATCCAAGTTTCAGTTAGGTATTGAAGAGTTATATTGCAACAAATTAAAAGAAAGAAACCTAGTTACAATGAGACACTAAATGAACTAAATAGAATGAGAAATATTAAGTAATTAAAAAAAACTTGATAATAAAATATGTAAAAATGTCTTTCATCATCAATGTCGTATATTGATGAGGAGAGCGGTAGGATGCCTGGTACCTAGGACCTACCTAATTATTTTATAGCTTTAAGTACTTGTCTACATCAGCATTATCTCTATTAAATAAAACAGTTCAATTAAATTATTTTTTACTTATTTTTTAGATAAAACTGCACTTACCTGAAACAATTGCGTTATCAACATAACTGAAGATCAAACGTTTGTCAGCGTCTAAAAGAGTCTGAATCGTTGGTCCTCTTGTTCCTTGGCCAGTTCCTAGTTGCGAGGCATCCGCCAAGTGCGGACTAAGCTCTCTCCTCACTAGTTCCAAGAGCCCCGCATGGACACGTCTTATTGGTGCACCGTTCTGGTCGTAAAATCCAACCGGGAAATGATGAGCGTCTAAGAATAGCACCTGGTGAAATATAAAAACTATAATGTAACAAGTTAATATTTTTTATGATTTTTAATGGACTATGAAAAAGGAGGAGGTTCTATGTTCGGCTGTATCTATTTTTTTATGTATGTTCACCGATTACTCCGCCATTTGTGAGCTGATTTTCAAAATTCTTTTGTAATCGAAAATGTATACTCCGGAGGTGGTCCCATTGTTACCAAGTCATGATCTGCCCCCCTAGCACGTCCACCAAAACACGATATGATAAAGCGGTTTATCGCGGCGAACTCGCAAAATACAATAGGGTTTCGTCGTATTTTGACAGTTCACAGCGATAAATCGCTTTATCATATCGTGTTTTGATGGACGTGCTACGGGGGCTGAGATCGAGGGAAACCCATAATTTTCATAGGCACTTCACGTGTTTCATGTTTATTAGGATGATGATGATGATGGGAGGTTTTTGGGAAATAAGGAGCTAGGGAAGAATTTTTTCAATACTGCTTAGAGCGAAAGACGTTTTATTTTAAGTAATTCTGGTGTTTGCCTTAGCTCTAATTTTAATACGCTTGTATGAAATTTACTTAAAGGTAAAAAAAAATTAACGACTTCAAAAACACCAAAAAGTTATAAATAAGATAAGACTACCTACATATCTACATACAACATTACAATTTTAAATTAAAGTCGGTGCCCAGCAATGATCACCTGGAAATTAAAAAAAATATAAGATCAATTAATAGAGTTACTTAAAATTTGGCGTCAACTTCAATATAAAACTGTAATGTTGTATGTAGTCTTCTATAACTTGTATTATTATGTATATATCAAACCTATATCATTCTTAAATAAATAATAAAAAATAAGTCTTATATTATTTATGACTTTTTGGAGGTTTTGAAGTCGGTTTTATTTTAAAATTATTGTGTTACTGCGTATACGAACCTATTAAATCGAGTTTAAATACCTATTTGTATCTCTTTGTTTGGAAAGAAGTGCACTTTTTAAGCCTCTTTTGAAGTTGGACATATCGTAGCGCGCAGCAAAAACACAGCAGCTGAGAGTTCGTTCCATAGTGTGCACGTCCGTGGAAGAAATGAACGTCGAAACCGAACTGTACTAGACCGGATCGGTTCCATGTGATACTGATTAACCCTACTGTGATGACGGATGGTGCGACGGTAAAAAGGTAACGAAGGCACCATTGCAATGAGTTGTTTAAAGTATTCTCGCTTAAAGAGCATTCTCTGTTAAAATGCCTAGAGCCGATACAGAGAGAACCGAAGTCCCTCCATTGCTCCAGCGTCTCCATGGAGATCGTAATCTTTGCAGGGAGTCAAGAGAGTCGAGATAATTTTTGGGAGCTCCGCCCAGATGTGCGAGTAGTATTCCATATGTGGCAGAATTAGTGTTTTATAGAGTATTAGCCGTTGGCTAGGAGTAAAGTACCACTTTGCTCTGTTTTTGGGTGACCAGGTCTTTGCTCGCCAATTTGGCTTTGTCCTCCAATAAACTCGGCACTTGCCTTCCAAACGGAAGGTCCGCGGTAGGCTCGAGCCCTTCAGCGGGGACGCATATATGGATATATGAGCTGTTGTGATGAAACTCCCAATCTGCACTCAGGCAGAAATTTCCACACCCTCTATTATTTCTCTAATTTATAATTCAATTAAATTCAAATTATCAATTGTGACTTACTTCTTTGGTGCTATCTAAAAATGTTCTGATTTCTTGTAGAAGCGGCACTAATGGACGGACTCGTATTAAGTTGTGGTTTAACCAATATCTGAAAGAGATAAGTTTGAATGTGAAACAAGTGACATTGGGAAATTACAAATTATTACAAGCACTAAGGTTTCTAAAAAATTCTATGTAAAAATGCCAATACAGGTGTTTTTTCTGTTGCTAGCGCCATATCCGCGGTTTACCGCTCTTATAAGCAACTAAATAAGTAGGTACCTTAGTCTTCAAATAATAATCTGCGATATTCGCAACCAATGTTGCATAACCAGCGATTACGGAAGAGTGCAAGATCACTTTACTGGATAATATTACCGCAATGCTCGTTGGGTTTCTTCGATCGCGGAACAAATGTGGCCAATCAAAATTCCTGTTCCATGATTTATCGAGGGTACATGGAACTTTGCCCATGGAATTGCGATATCGTTGTCTCCAAAGGTCGGAAAGTGTTTTAAGCTGCTACTTAAGTTAACATACGATTCTGAAAGTTTATAGCTACGACCGCAAAAGAGATCATTGCCAAATATTGTGAATGGCTGATAAAGTATTGTGAATGTTATAAGTGTAGCAATTTTGTAGGTAATTTTTATCTAGTGCTTTTCCTAGCCCATATAAAAATACTGTTTATTTTTATACGCATAAATAAAAATACTTATATTTGTTATTTAGCACTTCTACTGAGTGATATACATACATACATAGATAGTCCCTAAAACAATGGATAAACCTGTAACTATAGATGGACTTCATCATGGCCTCCCTTACCACAAATTTTGACCTTAGTGAAAATATCACGGTTTCAGAGATATTTATTGTTTTTGAATTTTTCGAAAATTTCCAAATTCGATTAGTTTTTATAGTGCTATTTCTACAAATGGAGAGTTTTTCGGTTTCGTTTTTTTCCATTTCGCAAGCGATAGTTCAGCTATCAAAAACATAGACTTAAATTTTACAAACTAGCGTTAAGAATTAAAAAAAAAAAACAAAGAACATTTTTTTTAAACTGTAGCTGATCAAACATGAAAGAAAATTAATTTCATTTTGAATTTTCTTTGTGTTTTAATATTTTTAAAAAACTTTACGCCAGAGTGTTAACTTTAAGTCTTTGTTTTTAATAGCTAAACTATCGCTTGTGAAATGAAAAAAAAAATGAAATCGAAAAACCTCACCATTTATAGAAATGGCACTATAAAAAATAATCGCACTTGGAAATTTTCGAAAAATTCAAAAACAATAAATATCTCTGGAACCGTGATATTTTCACTAAGGTCAAAATTTGTAGTAAAGTAGGCCCTGATGAAGTCCATCTATAGTTGCAGGTTTATCCATTGTTTTAGGGACACCCTGTATATGAAGGATTGATAGTATTGACATAGAAAACCTAATTGCCAATGATGTAAGTATATATTTTTAGAAAACCTGTAATACTTAATCTTAGGAAAGGCTAGATAACTGACTAATACCCGGTTTCTATATTCAAAAAAGATTTGTTTTGCTACGGACAGTTATATTTTGACATAATATTTTCCATAGAATAAATGTCAAAATTTAACTGTCCGTAGCAAAAACGAACCGTTTTTGAATATATAAACCGGGCATTAGAAGTCACCTTTTGACATTTTGTTTTTTTTCACAACTAAGTTGGCAAACAAGCATACTGCCCACATGATGGTAAGTGGCTTCAGTCGCCTATAGTTCATGTGGTTCCTGTAAGATTTGCAAATCTTTCACCCCTACAAGGAGCCAATGTACAGTCGAGGTCAAAGATATATTTACAATTGAGAGTTCCAAAAATATCTTTACATTTAAATAAGTTTACACACACTATGACAAATACTTGCTTACAATGCATGTGACAGTTTCATCTTTTCACTGAATGCTCCAAAGTTAAGTTTACAGCCTTTCTTTCTATGAAAATTCTATGAAAGAAAGGCTATAAACTTAAACTTTGGAGCATTCTGTGAAAAGATGAAACTGTCACATGCATTGTAAGCAAGTATTTGTCATAGTGTGTGTAAACTTATTTAAATGTAAAGATATTTTTGGAACTCTCAATTGTAAATATATCTTTGACGTCGACTGTACCTACGCTGCCATCTTGTGACATTAGATGCCAAGCAGCGTTCTTGCATCGCTGTATTCCCGCTTGAAGATTTAGACGGGCAGTGAAATATTGTAGTATTGTGCTATAAATGTAAACAACCTTACTTCGAAACGAAGAAGAATATATTTTTTTTCATTTGTACATTTGTCTAACGCTCTTACGGTGAAAGAAAACATCGTGAGGCAAACTGCATACATTAACGGAGAAATTCAATGGTGTATGCAAAGTCGACCAATCCGCACTGGGCCAGCGTGGTTGACTAAGGCCTAATCTAACATAGGGTAGGCTCGAGCCCCTCGGTGGGGACGTATATGAGCTGTGATGACTTGAACCTTTGCCTGATTAGCGCCATTACAATTTTACGGCATTTTTTAAATACGCATAGACGTGTCATATTGGTGTTTTTTTTATAGGCCAAGCAAATGACTCCATTCCACCTGGTGGTAAGTGGAAGTAGAATCCAAATGCGAAGATAGCTAGTGCGGGAGAGAGGTTAAACGCCGCACTAGCCACCCTCACCTTGCCGACCTGCAAGGTGCTTCTTCACGCCTCTTTTAAAGGACCCGGGATATATAGGAAGGAGGAAACACATGGGCTGGCAGAGAGTTTCATTTCTTAATCGTGCGACATAGAAATAAGTTTGTGTTCCACAAACAGAGATACTACAATAATACTACCTATCCTCCTCATTTGGATAGAAATCGTAGTAAGCGATCCGGAAGTCCAGGTATCTTATGCCGTGCACGAGCTGCGCCCAGACGGAGCGGTCCTGGCACAGCACGAAGTTGTCCCGCTGAACGTTGCTCACTTCTGTGTTAAAGCGCCATGCGCCGGCGTTGTGGGTGCCGGGCAGCGCCAGCTCGCCGATGCGCAGTTTGCCTATTTTGTCCCTGTTACGACAGACATTATTATGCATAAAAAGTAGAGTCCGAGTCGGGGGCAACGCATCTCATCTTCGGTGGCGTAGCGCTGTTCACAAAATTCCATATGCGCGGTAAGACGCCGCGGAGCAATCAATGTAAAACCCGGCCTAGAGTTAGTTTTGGTTTAAACCTAGAGCGCTTTCACTTGTGCTTATATACATACCTCGATAGAGACAGCGTCAGGTTTAAACCTAGTTTAGACCATGTTTTGTAATAAGACGGTTACGGTCTTATTAATAAAAATGTAACTCCTTGGATCATCTTCGGATTAGTTAAGCTCCGTGTTTTGTCTTGTTCCCGCACATGTCGGCTGTCATATGTCAAAATAAGACAAAACACGGAGTAACTAATCCGAGGATGATCCAAGGAGTAAAATTTTTATTTTTAAGGCCGTATGTGTTTGATTTGACAGATACTGGCAGATTTCACTGGAGGGAGACTCTGTACCAGGGTCGTCTGCTTAGGTACCTCCGTCTTACCTATTTCTGCCGCAAAGCAGCAGTGCTTGCATTGCTGTGTTCCGGTTTGAAGGGTAAGATATGGCAGTGAAATTACTGGGTACTGTGACTTTACATCCTGTGTCACAAGTTGGCAACGTACACTGTGGTTCTTGTGAGGGTTGCAGTTTTGCTGCGAATCTCACAAGAGCCACATGTGTTATAGGTGACTGTTACCACTTAGCATCAGGTGGGCAGTTTGCTTGTTTGCCAACTTTCTGCAATAAAAAAAAGATAGCTCCTTTCTAGCTGTGGACAAATAGCATAATCAATGTAAGGAGAAGATAGCCCGAGTGGAGGGCTGCCACCACCGCACGGAAGATCATAATAGGTAAATAATGTCATGTTTGTGTTCTTGCGCTTGGCTTGGGCGAGAAAGGAATGCAGTAATAAGACATTCTTACCCCAGGGGTGAAAGTAACTTATTTAGTCCCGAGACGGTGTTTGGCGCCCGAGCGTAGCGAGGGCACCAATAGTTCGAGGGACTAAATCAGTCTTTAACCCGAGGTGTACACTGTGCTTTTCATTACGAATACAAGGAAAGTAGAAATAAAACAATGAATTAGCTAAAGAAAAAACGTGTGAATTTTTTTAAAATAAATTAACAACTTCTGGTTTAGCCCGCTTTCTCTTATAAAATCAGGCGTTAACTCCATACCTGAATCAGATGAACACATTGTGTTAATTATTAACACAATGTTATACAAATATAATTAACAGTTAATACAAATCTTGCTATACGGAAGTATTAACAAAACTCTACAAATAGAAAAAAACAAATGAAGATCGCATTGCCGCTTTCCCGCTTATTTTGTTTTTTTTTCTGTGGCCAGCCAGCTATTCAACCATTATTTTTCATTTTCATAATTTAAAAAATGGTGAATATTTTGCCCAAATCTATGTTATTTTAAAGAAATAGTTGAAAATAAATTATAATAAAGTCATTTAAAGATATATTCTTTAAGTTTAAATACTTAACATTATATGTTATTTCAATTTTACACCGCGCTGTAATTGAGTGGCTGTATAGAAAGTCGGAACATGGTTCAATAAAACTGTGAAAAAGGAACTAGTTTCTTCTTAAAATTTTACAGCAGCTGTCAGTTGAAAGTGATTCTCCCTAGGGCTGAAAAGTATTACTTTCAACCCGCTCCTCAGGCAACTTCAGACCTACTTTTAAAGTATGAGTAATGAAATAGTACATTGTTACCCCAGGGGTGAAATTAACTTATTTAGTCCCGAGATGGTGTTTGGCGCCCGAGCGTAGC
Organism: Schoenobius gigantellus; assembly: GCA_963935595.1. NCBI lineage: Eukaryota > Metazoa > Arthropoda > Insecta > Lepidoptera > Crambidae > Schoenobius > Schoenobius gigantellus. The sequence goes on along the minus strand of OZ012553.1, from coordinate 19,315,248 downwards.
GAGGGCACCAATAGTTCGAGGTACTAAATAAGTCTTTAACCCGAGGTAAACACTGTGCTTTTCATTATGAATACAAGGAAGTAAAAATAAAACAATGAATTAGCTAAAGAAAAAACGTGTAAATTTTATTTTATATAAATCAACAACTTCTGCTTTAGCCCGCTTTCTCTTATAAAATCAGGCGTTAACTCCATACCTGAATCAGATGAAATTATTGTGTTAATTATTAACACAATGTTATACAAATATAATTAACAGTTAATACAAATCTCTGCTATACGGAAGTATTAACAAAACTCTACAAATGGAAAAAACAAATGAAGATCGCATTGCCGCTTTCCCGCTTATTTTGTTTTTTTTTCTGTGGCCTGCCAGCTATTCAGCCATTATTTTTCATTTTCATAATTTAAAAAATGGTAAATATTTTGCCCAAATCTATGTTATTTTAAAGAAATAGTTTAAAAAAAAATAAAGTCATTTAAAAAATATATTCTCTAAATACTTAACATTATGTTATTTTAATTTTACACCGCGCTGTAATTGAGTGGCTGTATAGAAAGTCGGAGCATGGTTCAATAAAAGTGGGAAAAAAGAACTAGTTTCTTTTTTAAAATTTGACAGCAGTTGTCAGTTGAAAGTGATTCTCCCTAGGGCTGAAAAGTATTACTTTCAACCCGCTCCTCAGACAACTTCAGACCTACTTTCAGAGTATGAGTAATGAAAAGGACTTTTCACGTCCGCTATAGATAAGTTTGCATATTATGCTTTGGTAATTCTCTATTTTTGTTGGTCTAATGACGAGTAGGTACGTGTATATGTATAGTAAAAGCTCATTACTGACGTGTTGCAATGCGGTACTGTAAAGTTAGTACTGTAAGGTATGTTATCAGGATCATTAAAATGTTTATAGCATAAAAATAAATTTCATTTAAAAACAGCTTTATCATGGACGCGATAGACAAGTAACGTGAATTTATCATTAGCGGTGTTGATTGCCAATTAACACGGTATTTATTTATTATATATACGGTCAGACAAAAAAGTGGCCTTTTTTTTTTTTTTTCTCGGGGGGAAATGCGTAACTGCACCGTACCCGCCGTTGGCTAAACAGCGAGCGTGTGTGGGGCTCTCCCGGCAGCATGCCAGGCCTACCCAATAAAACCCCCCGGTGTTCTCCCTGTCCTTAAGGGCGCGCTAGGTAAGGTCCACACTGCGACTCCACTACCTACGCGCCCGGGCAAGCCCGACCCACTGGTCGGGCTATCGCCAAGGGGGGATTGCCCGAGAACACCAGGACAATCCCCAGACGAAGGGCCTTACGGCGGCGTGCACGGGGCCAACCGTGCACGCAGGCCTCCACGGCAGACAAAAAAGTGGCCTATCACCTCATGGTTGGATTTCTATTTTGTGTCGTGAAACTACAAAGTTGATAGTTAATTTTGAAATAGCATAAGCTATAGTCGGTTTGTACACGGCTTTGTTAGAGTGGTAGATCACTTTTTTTGCAGTCTGTATATCGAATATACTTATAATTATAACAAATGGTAGTTGTAATAGGTACTATTTTATTTAACTAAACCACTTTAAATTTAAAAAAAGCTTTTTCCGACATTTACTGGCGTCATATGAAATTCTAACTAAAAGGCAAAAAACCTTCAAAAAAATAAAAGGTAAGTAACTAATTTTAGTCAGTTTTTATTTTTGCTCCCCTTAAAGGACCCTGTAAATGATCAAACATGTTTGTCAAATTTACGTGTTTGACAAACTTGTTTGTTTGTGTAGGGCTGTGTTTGACGCGTTTGACAAACGAACTACGTGTTTGATGTGTTTGAACGATATTTGGATTGACGCCATGTTTGATGAAAACGTGAAGTTTGTCAAGCAAGTTTGGCAAACATGTTTGATCGTTTACAGGGCTCTTCAATCGCTATTTAGAATATTGGTATTTCATAAACATGAATGATTTAATATGCATAGGCCTAAGGACAACAAAAATGTACCACTGCAATTAACTGCGCAATCAATCAAATTGAGACTATGTTTGTTAGTCTCAAAGACTAGCTATCTGAGACAGGAATACCTACAGTGGGCCAATATATTTTGCGCAAACTCGTGAACTATCTATCGCTTTATTCTGTAAACTCTATCTCCGCCGTGGCCAACGGGTCGGAGCGAGATGAGGTACAAGATCTATGCGTACGGAACGTGCCTTTGCTTCTGAAGCAGAATGGAGTTAAGATTTTTTGGTTTTGGATATTATCTACGACTATAAAATACACATAAGAAAGAGAACGTTGCAGTGCCGATACGAGTATATTATGTAAAAATAATAAAGATTGAGATCCGTTTGAATATGGTTAATTTACTATTATAATAATCCAGATGAAAATGTTGGTATTGACAGAAAACAATAGAGAACTAAGAAAACTAATAAAAATCTACTTATTGTACACAACAAATTATTCGTACCAACAAAATATAAAACAGGGCAAATAACAGGTCACGGATACGAAAGTTGTAGGTTATAGGTACCTTTTTGCGCAACCTGGAGTAGAAAGCTTTTTGCATAGAAGTAAACAAGTGGTTGTGTACAGATATAAAATTATTAACAAACTAAAATTTGTATTTTTTTATTTTAGTTGGTAATGATTAATGACTTAGTTCATTACCAACTACAATAAAAAACGAACAATTGTTAAGCAAAATATCAATGGCAATGGATAAGACTCTAAACTTGGTGCGTGCCAACCGAAGCACGTCATACATAACGAATTTTAATACTTGTATTATGATATTCTTACCGTACTGTATAAGTAAGTGTTATGTATTAGTGTTTGGTCTCAGAATACTAATTTACTGGCCTACTTTTGAAAAATTCGGGTCATTAGGCAAAATAATCGTGATATATTCAGCTAGAATGTTTAGGCTGTTTTAGTGGTTATTACGAGTGAGAAAAATTGTAGTGGAAATTGTACTTAAAAATGTTTTTTTTTCACACAACAGGAAAGTTCTCGGCTTTTCTGTCACCTAATGTTAAGTGACAAAAAAAGGCCTGAGAGCGAGCTTCACCTAAACTCTTCAACAACCTTACTTCTAATTGTCGGAATACCACAATGCTATTAACATTGTTACTATGGTGTCGAACTTGGGTAAGATGATGGTAGCTAGCCAGGCGGGTTTAGAAACTCTCCCACCAACCAAACCAAGCAGAAGAACTATTGCCCCATGAACTGTACTTCGTCATGGATTCGGGTAAAATGCGGACGTGTGTCCAGTTGGCGAAGACATAAAAGTAATTTAATTTAAGTTTCACCATCTGGACACGCGTCATAATATAGGCGTGTTTAAATGATGAAATAATAAGTGACACTAATTTTGAGTTTCACCAACTGTGTGTCCAGTCTCTCGTGTCGAGTTGGTGAATAACCCGAGGAATCGAGCCCCGAGCTCCGTATCAAAACACGGTGGCAAATTAAAAATATCACTCCTTCGCAATTACTACTTAGTTCCAAGTCACACTAAAGAATTGCATCAAGTGTTTAATATTAATCCGTCCTTAGGAAAAGTAGATATGAAAATAGAATGTAAAAGTAGTTTAAATTATTGGGCTTTGTCTTAGGCTCTCGAACGGTTTTGAAGTTGTCCGATATAAAGCCATTCCATAGCCATCACGAACCAAAGAATAATAGCAGTGGTGATTAAAATACCTCGTCTGAATCAGAAATATAGTTAGCCTAAATCAGTATCATATACGCCATCCTAAATGTAGTGGAATTCGTTTAAGCATTGATCCAATAAGCACTAATAACTGATCGAGTAAGCACTAATAACTAACTTTTACTTCTTACGAATTTGTCGATCTTCGACTACTTAATATGTCGACACATCACTCTGTATTAAGTGAGATAAGTCAAAAATATCTACCAATAGATTCTACGTTGTATTCGTATTAAAAAGTATGTAAACTAACTTACGCATTGTCTTCCATCCATGTCGGTTGGATCTTCAAGCAGTTGTATGCTTGTATATCGTTGTTTCCTGCCCCGATCCAAGGCCAGAGGCAGCTGGGGCCTTTGTGGCCTGGGCCGGACAGCCAGTCAGCAGGCAGGTCGCCGGCGCCCAGCGATATGTTGGTTACCACGTGGCCGTTTGCGGACTCCACTGAGTGGATGTCTAATGCTGCCACCCACGACGTCGGTGCACCCGGGAAGAGACCTATCTGAGAAAATTTATCAATGAAAATTCTGATGCATTTTGCATGTTAGACGTAGTACTACAATCATGCACATTTTGAAAGAAGGAGCAGAACGAACGCGGGAGTGTATAGCATTAAATTAAATATTTTTTATATCTGCCAGATTATATTTCAATCAAGGGCCAAGTTTGAAATACATTATCTAGATATCAAAATGTCTTTACGATGAAGAATTTTTTGTAATTAAGATTTTTGTTTTTGAAATAACATGCATTTCAAACAAAAATTCAAACATTACAGCAGTTAATTTTTGTGTGCTACACAATTCTGTTGCTCACTTAGGTACAGTAAGCTCCCATTCAAGTTTAACATTTACACTACGAAGTCCAAAGGTCAAACAGTATAGCTTGATAAGGAGATTACTGTACTTTTTACGTGTTGTAGCGCATCACACTAATATTATAAATACTGTAACTTTTATTTACATATGTATAGATCTTCGCATTTTCTTTAATAAAGTGATAAATGAATAAAGAAAAATTTGTAAAGATTTCTAAATTGGAAGTTGATACATAGTTTGTAACAGCGAATAAGGACTATTTCGGCTTAACACAGTTCAAAAGAGTTGAATACAGTTAACGATTTCGTCAGGGCTGGTATGAGCCCGGTGGCTGAAGTGGTCAAGGAGTCAACACGGTATGTCGGAGACACGGGTTCAAATCCCGCCCGAGACGAATTTTTTTCATTATTCATTTTACAACAATAACTATCTATGTGTGTGTCTGTTTGTTATGCTAAGCTGATTTTTAAAAGCAAACTTCTATTGCATAGTCTAAAAAGTAAAAAGATGAAAACTGTTAATAAGTATGTGCGAAAACAATTACATTGATGATAAGTATCAGGCGTAAGTAAATCGGAAAGCTTTCTAATAAACTTTAATCACGTCATACGTGTCTAAAAACTGAGGATTTTCGTCGATTTACCTCTGTATCCATTATAAGATCCTCACATGGTGACAATGGGAATACCACCTTCGAATAGAAGACAGATTTTGAAACTCGTCTAAAATTGACGGAGACATTGGCGAACATAAAAAAAGACAGATACAGTCGAGCATAGAACGTCAATTTTTTTTAATTCGATTAAAAATAAAACTTTGCCATGTATACCGAAATTTTTGTGGAAAGTTTAATATCATGGGAGCGAAATACCTTGACCCGGAGCTTGCCAAAAGCAGCCATTGCTGCGCCGATCCTGTAGTTAATTTCGGAGTCAAGGTCACCCCTGGCTGTTATCGTACTTCCGAGGTACTTAAACCTGTCCACACATTTAAGATCTTGACCGCCTATCTGTATATGCAGGGGGTGTTGATTTTGTGCATTTACAGCCATCACTTCGGTTTTCTTGATGCTAATCTGAAGGCCAAATCTACGGCAGGTCGAGTCAAGTCTAGTGATGAGGTCCTGGAGTCCTTCCGGTAAATCAGCCACAAAGCACAGATCGTCGGCGTACATAATCTCAGTAACTACGTCATGAGACACTTTAGTCCGAGCTTTTAACCTGGAGAGATCAAAGATATTGCCATCTGTACGGTAATGGATATGGATCCCTTCAGTATTATTGCATAGAGTCTCTTTCACGACCACTGCGAAATACAACGCGAACAAGGTGGGTGCCAATACGCAGCCCTGCTTCACGCCACAGGTCACACGAAAACTTTCTGACTGCTCACTGTTTATAGAAACGCAGCAAGTCATGTCGTCGTGTAAAAGTCTTAAGAGACGAATAAATTTCTCAGTGCAGCCGAGCTTAGATAAGACTATCCATAAAGCCTCGCGAGGTACACTATCGAAGGCTTTCTCGAGGTCAATGAAGCAGAGAAACAAAGCCTGGCTCTGTTCCCTACTCTTCTCTTGTAGTTGTCTAATGGAAAAGATAGCCTCGCTAGTGCCCCGGCTCGGCCTGAACCCAAACTGCGTCTCAGGCAAGATGGATTCCGACAAGTTCACAAGTCGATTGAGAAGAACCCGGGCAAAAATCTTACCCGCCACCGACAGGAGTGAGATACCCCTATAGGCGTCGCAATCTGAGCGGGCGCCCTTATTCTTATATAGTATACAAATAATTGACATCCCAAACGCAGAAGGCACTCTTTCTTTCTCCCACATGCGCTCGAAAAGCAACCAAAGCTTCTGGTACAATTCGTCCCCCCCATACTTAAAAAGCTCACCAGGCAAATTGTCGACGCCAACCGCTCTATTATTCTTCTGCGCCCTAATGGCTGCAACAACCTCCTGTAGAGTGAGAGGATTATCCAGAGCTTCGAATGGTGGACTAGCTACCAGAGACCTCAGAGAATCCATATCGGCTGATCGATCAACATTAAGCAACTTATTAAAGTGTTCCGCCCACCTGTTGAGAATCTCTGGCTTTGTTGTTATAAGGGTACCATCTGATGACTTAAGAGGCACGACAGATCGATGAAATGACCCAATCAATTTTCGTATTTCACCAAAAAACTCCCCCGATCGATTGGTATCTGCAAGTTGCTGAATAAAGCGCACTTTATTTTGCCACCACTCATCCTTAGCTGCGCGAGCAAGCCTCCTGATCCGAGATGTACTGTCCCTGAGCCTATCAGAATCAACGACCTGGTTCCCCCTTCGAAGGAGCTGACGATGTTCCTCCAATGCAACGCTTAACAACTTTTCGTTATCGTCAAACCAATCCTCGCAGACTCGAGGTTTCAAACCCAGCGTTTCAGTAGCTGCCTTCATTAGACCCAAACACAAGCTGTTCCAACATTCATCTAGCTTTTCATCATGAAAATTTATATTTGCTGTATGTTTGTCAATAGCTTTTCTATAATGTGCCAGTGCTTGGGAAGATTCTAGCTTCTTTAATTGAAAGGACCTAGGCTTGGCCCTGCAAGGTCTGCGATGAGGGCTGAGACGTAATTTTAACTTTGTAACCACTAGTCGGTGGTCCGACCAGCAGTTAGCTCCCCGCATAACTCTTGTCAGTGTGACATCTGATATATCTTGAGACGAATTTTTTTCATTATTTATTTTACAACAATAACTATCTATGTGTGTGTCTGTTTGTTATGCCAAGCTGATTTTTAAAAGCAAACTTCTATTGCATAGTCTAAAAAGTAAAAAGATGAAAACTGTTAATAAGTATGTGCGAAAACAATTACATTGATGATAAGTATCAGGCGTAAGTAAATCGGAAAGCTTTCTAATAAACTTTAATCACGTCATACGTGTCTAAAAACTGAGGATTTTCGTCGATTTACCTCTGTATCCATTATAAGATCCTCACATGGTGACAATGGGAAGACCACTTTCGAATAGAAGACAGATTTTGAAACTCGTCTAAAATTGACGGAGACATTGGCGAACATAAAAAAAGACAGATACAGTCGAGCATAGAACGTCAATTTTTTTTAATTCGATTAATAATAAAACTTTGTTTTCTTGAGCATAATTTGGTATCTTCAATATTTAGGACTTTCCTTCTGGGGGCATTAGTTTGTCGCGCCCTGTATACTGAACTGTCATAGCTTCGTAGTACAGAGCCAACGCTCAACGAAGTCTTATCAATTTCCAAAGCTCGATGTCCATATTTGTAGAATAAAGTAATATTAAATCAATAATTGCTATACAAAACGCAAGTACGGTCCTGTGTAGAATATTGTTCGCACCTCTGGGATGGCTCCGCCAAGTACTTACTCGATGCTTTAAATAGGTTGCAGCGGCACGCAACATGCATCATTTGCGATGTAGAGGTGACTAACAACCTTGAACCTCTGCAGCTGTGTCGCGATATTCTGTCACTTAGCGCGTTCTAGCGTCTATACCACGGCGAGAGCTCTGAAGAGCTTTCTTCACTAATCCCACCTTCTCCTTTCTACACGTGCTGGCCTGCGGCGTGAAGAAGCACCTTGCAGGTCGGCAAGGTGTGGGTGGATAGTGCGGCGTTTAACCTCTCTCCCGCACTAGCTATCTTCACATTTGGACTCTACTTCCACTTACCACCAGGTGGAATGGGGTCATTTGCTTGGCCTTCTATAAAAATCTCTTTCTATCTCAGAAACTTACTAGAATAGTAAGTATTATACACATAAGTAATCAGCTAATTACTTTAGTAGAATAGCCCAATTAAATCATCACGTGGTTATTTATGCAAATATTCGCGGAATATGTGCATTTGGTTTTATGCAGTAATTATGGAATGATTTACTTCAATCGCTATGAAACTATTCAACCAAAACACGGTATCTATGTGATTAAAACGATGCAGGTTATTAGGCTGTGCTTGTGCTGCTATTATTTAAACTTGAAAGTGAAGTATATTAGATTGTGTACTGTGTTTTGTGTTATTTGCATGAGTTAAATCTACTAACTTTATTAAGCATGTGAAACTAGATTTTGAAATAATTAGGAAATGTATATATTGCTGGGGTTGGAAAGGAAATTTATAATAGTCCATAGCCCTAATCCAAAGTGGCATAACCTTAGGTTTAGGTAATATCAACATTTCCATACTCAGCATCAAAAATCCAGTTCAACATTCAAAATTCAGTTCTTCGAACCACATATTGACATGACCTTAGGGTTTGAGTAAAAAAGTTTCTACATGGGCTAAACCAGGGATCATGCCATAATATCTAGTGAAAGACTCGAAGTATCTAGTGTAGTGAACCAGGGGCCCAGAGGGCCTATTACCGACCTCATGGTTTTGCAAATGATATCATATGACATAAAAGTGTGAAATGAAAAATACGATTTCCGGTCAGATTTTTGATCATTTGTTCATTATTTTATGATGATATTTTTGAAATTATGCCATAGTGATGATATCATTGGAGATCGGTAATACGAAATGCAGAATTTCATGACTTCTTTTTCTCAAAATTATACCATGTCATACGATGAAAGATCCATAATTGGCCTGCAGATCCCGATGAAACAGACGGATGGACGGATGGATGGAAACATGACCACATTATTGTCACCAAACAATGTTCGGGTCACGCTAAAAAGCATGGGAAAAACAATATCTATCTACTATGGGTCATACTAACAACCATTGTTTAAGCCTTGTTTAGTTAAGCAGTGTTTTGTCTCTTTTGTTCGAATTTGAAATGTCATTCGAGTGAACGTCACAAAACACTGTTTAACTAAATCAGGCTTATACAATGGTTATTAGTAACGCCTTATATGTATAAGTATATACATAGAAAACTCCTGGAATACTTATTACCAGAAAATATTTTGAAACTGACAACAAAAAAAAAACCAGTCACCTTTGTTTTTGAAATTAGTTTCATAATTTTAATTCGTAGAAAATTCTTAAAACTACGTAAACGTAAGTATAACAACAGCGAGGCGGTTATTAAGTCAAGATTTCTTTTCTAAATCATAAAAGCGATTTGTTTCACTCCCGATATTAATTGTTAAATTTTCTTTCATTATTAGCAGAACATAATTATTTCATTATCTTGTCCACACGTAATATTATTTACTTGATTTTACATACGACTTGACGTGGAGACCCGTCATTGGCCATCTGTATCTATTTATTGTTAATTGTATGTTTTCTGTGCTGTTAGTCTTCCAAATAAAAAATAAATAAATAAATAAAACGTTTATTTTTTTAAAATTTTTTTTCATGATTGATGAAATACGAATTCGTAAACTTTTGAAAAGTTGCCTTGGGCAGGCCCCCGTCACTCGCGCAATGCAGCGTTATAAATACCTACCGCTAAGTAGCGCGCCGGCGCGCCGACCGGCAGAGGGATGCCGCCACTCGCCGCGCCGCACGCGAGACTTTTATTATCATTATCAAATCTTGTAACTTGTTTTTTCATAAATTTGTTTTTATTTTATTTTATTGTTTTTTTGTTTATTATATTAATTGGTTTTAGTTTCGTTTTGTTTTTTATCAATTATTTTTTTTATTTATAATTTTCTTTTCAGAACCACGAAAGGGATTTTTCGAATACCATATTTTCCCGAAAATTTTATTTTTCAAAAATTTTTATTCTATTTTAGTAAAACTGAATAAAAAAAAACATCGGTCATGTATTTTTCATTATAATTCGTAATTTTTTTAATCATTTGTAATTTGACAAATGAATAAAATCAATGAAAAAAAAATTTCGCCTCGGGCGGGATTGGTAATTTTTTAATAATTTGTATTTTTTCAAATAATTTTTAAATGTATGACGATAAAATAATATTCTATTCTCTTATTTTTTGACATGTACTATTTTAAATTTTTAAATATTAGCGCACTGCCAATGTAGAAGTAGATTATGAGGAATAATGTGTATAATTTAACACCAATCATGTATTACTATTATAATAATAGTACCAAAGTACTATTATTATTATCATTTTATACAATTAAAGCACATTTGAGTCAGGGGCTTTCCTCGCAATCACTTTATTTCATTAATCCTACGTATACCATTTTGTTTATGTTCTTTGTACAACCCTTAAGTTTTCGCTCGATGACGCAATCACGCGGTGTACCCGGGAATCTCGATTCTCGGCGCGCGTTCATAGAGACCTTTTCTTCTTGCAGCGACCTTTGTCTGTCGGTTTTGGCTATTATTATTACAGCGATTCGAGCGTTTCTATGGGAGTGATGTATCTATTACGTAGTAACTATTATCTAATCTGTGCCTTGGAGTTTCTCTCGTTCGTTTGGGCATGATTGTGTATTTTTAAATAATTATTGATGCCTCCCCAGTTCCCTATCGACCACCTGAGTTGTCCACCCGGTTGGTGAACAACTCAGGTGGTCGGTTCGGAAATACCATTAACAAACCGACTGACAACCGATTAACTCGATAAAATTGCGTTAGGTCAAACGAATGGGCTGTATTCAAACGAAAACGCTGAGTATCCACCAACGATAATCGAATGTGACTGTACAGTCAGCAACACGTCAAGCTTTACATTTGCATTACGATAGCCGCCGCTATTACGAGCGACATAAGGGCGGTCTCTAGGTCAACATGTAAAGCCTAGCGTGTTGCTGTGTGTACATTTGGCAGGATAGCCCTGTTACGTTCGGCGACGTAACACGGTGGCACAATGGGCCACGAGACGTGAATAAAGAAGTTGAGAAACGCTTACACGCTCACCGTTGTGCAATACAGAAGGGCAACTCTCTACAGCGGTTATCAAAGTATCGAACTCGGAAATTTCTTGTACAAGGCAGCGAAAACGCCTGCCCTTTGCTGAAGAGGACTTAGTACGCAGAAATGTACGACGATTTTTGTACTAGAAACGTTGGTTGCGGTCTTAGAGAGTAGTCACTCAGTTCCAATAATAGTCCCAAATGTGACGATAGATCAAGGATGTTTTGTAGGGACACCGTCCTTATTTACTGCTTGGTTCTATAGAAAGACAGCAATCTATTTTTGCAGGTTTAGTGTGGTATGATACTTCTCATGATTGCGATTCGGATAAAAGCGTATTTTTATAGTTGATCGATATCTGTATTTGCATAGAAATACGTTTGTCCGTCCATCTGTATTTGCATAGAAAGAGTATTTAGTAAGTTTTTGTCTAGAGTACCGACATTCATATAAACGAGGTAAGTGAATAAAGTGATTGATATGACGAGCGATGCACTTTGGAGCAATAAACTTTTATTTGGCGGGGGGATTGTCCCGACGAGATTACTGTATCCCGGAGAACGACAACAAGTGACCAATCTGTTACTCATATTTATTTGCAAGCTGAATCGTTTAAAGTTCGTTGACTTTTAACGATTCAGCTCGCAAATAAATACGATAATCCTGAACGAAACGAAATTTCACACTCACATACAACAAAGACTAGCCCCCGTAGCATGAACACCAAAACACGATATGATAAAGTGATAAATCGATATGAACTGTCAAAATATTTTAGATATAACAGCTACCTTGAAGTTTTATCGACATTAATATATTAACAATGCCCAAAATAACAATATCAATATCCAAACCATACTGAAAACTTGAAGATAACTAAAAAATTTAACCTTTTTTAACAGTTTATATCTAAAAGATAATATCTATACAGCTATACTCACGAAGTATGTCGGTTTCTTTTCGACTAGGTCCATCGGGGACCCTTCTTCAGGAAGAGACTCTCCTCCCGATGGAGAGAGAGATTCTTCTCTCCCTCCATCGATGGACCCGAAACTAGTCGGACAGAACCGACATACTTCTTGAGTATAGCTGTGTAGGTAATGTACATATTACCTTTAAGTATGTCTCACGATAGTTTTAACAAGTTGAGTTTATATCTATGTATCGTTTCATCATATCGTGTTTCAGTGGTCACGTTAGGGGGGCTGGGGCTCTATTTTTGAATCATTTGTCTGACGTAGAGCGCTCGTCAAGCGTCGTTTTCGCCCAATTTCTACTTATTTTTATTTCGTTTTAGATGAAAATTGAGATGATATTAGTATTTGTTGTCACACTTTATTGATTTCCGTCGAAAACGAAGCGAAAATCAGTAAAATAGAGCGTAGACGACGCTTGACGAGCGCTCTACGTCAGACAAATGATTCAAAAATAGAGCCCCAGCCACTGAACTAACATGACCACTGAAACACGATATGACGAAACGATACATAGATATAAACTAGTATAATAACTATATAATTTGTTAAAAAAAGTTAGATTTTTTAGTTATTTTGAAGTTTTCAGTATGTTTTGGATATTGATATTGTTATTTTGACCAGACGAATGATAAAAAAATAGTCGCAGTATACTTACATGGAAAAATTTTGGAAACATAATGTGACAGTCGGTACATGACAAGACGTATATTTCAATACTCAAATTCATTTTCAGGGTTCCATACCTCAAAAAGGAAAAAAAACGGGACCCTTATAGAATCACTTTGTTGTCTGTCCGTCCGTCTGTCCATCTGTCTGTCACGACCCTTTTCTCGGGAACGCGTAGAGATATCAGTGAATTTTATATCAAATTCTCGAGTCTACGGTCTCTTTCAGCCGTAAAAAATCACACTTGTAAGCCAACACGATTAAAAGATATGACCGTTTATATTGCAAGGGAATCAAAACCTATAGGGTACTTTCCGTTGACCTAGAATAATGAAACTTGGCAAAAAGCAAGGCCAGCACATATTTTATTTTTATTTTATTTATATTTGGGAAACATACAATATTTGATATCTTAAATATAACAATAAAATACTGGTACATAGATCAGTGAAGTTTCCACTATTAAGTAACAAATACTATTTATATTAATTTAAAAAACTACCAAATAATAAAAACAATGGCACTGTGTGTGATAAACAATTAGAATTTGTTAGACATACAAATTCTACAAACTACTAGACATACAAATTAAACACAATAAAAGGCTAAGCAATCGATGAATTACTATCGACAGCCCTTAACTTATTTTTAAAACAACCGAGTTTTTCATAATATATGTCTATTTGAAGATACATTTTATTATGTCGCTGACATGCGCGATATAAAAAGATATTAAGGAAAAAATCTGAAAACCGTAGCTACATAAGTAGTTAGGAACTTTAGATCGGCCAGTATGGGCAAGTCTGTAACTATAAGACATGTTGACACTTTGAAACGCATACCGTTGATTGTCATAATTTCGATTGGCATACATCATATATATGGCATAAAATAAAAAACAATAATATTTGGCATAACATATCAATAAACATAAACATTATAATGCAGAATAGTCCAAAGGTATAATATTAAAAGTCATAATAAAATCATCATAATCTTTAAATGTATAATTTGGTTTGGCATAATTTTATTAAGCTGCATGCCTTGAAACGCATAATTTTACTACGCATAGCTGATAATATCCATAATTTTGTTTGACATAATTTAATTATGCATAGCACACAAAATCGTTTTATTTTTACATACGATAGGGAATCTCTCGGCCTTCATCTCACCTGATGGTAAGTGACGATAAGGCTGAAGGTGGAAGCGAGCGCTTCGCCTGGACTCCTCAATATCTGAGGATATAACGCATAACACACAAAAACGGTCCACAATTGAATAAAAAATATTCTACAAAAAATAAAAACCGACTTCAAAAACACTGAAACGTTAAAAATAATATAAGAATAGGTACCTACAGACAACATCACACTTCTATATTGAAGTCGGTGCCAAACGATGATCTCCTAGAAAGTCTTAAAATATGTTGCCGACTTCAATATAGAGGTGTGATGTTGTCTGTACCTATTCTTATATTTTTTTAACTTTTCAGTGTTTTTGATGTCGGTTTTTATTTTTTTTAAATATTTTTTACTTTTAACTTTTTAGTGAATGAAGTCTTTTTAGTGAAAGAACTTTTTAGTGAAAGGGATCCCATCATCAGATCCTGACTTTGGTTCTCGGGACCACCTTAGGAGCATACTCTATCGAATACAAAAATAACTTTAAAAATCGGTCCACAGTTGGCGGCGTAATCGCGTAACATACACACTACAATTGCGTAACATACATACGCGTATTAAATTAGGGTTTCTTTCACTAATAAGTGAAAAATAAAAAACATTTAACAAAAAATAAAAACCGAACCTTCAGAAACACTGAAAAGTTAAAAATAATATAAGAATAGGTACAGACAACATCACACTTCTATATTGAAGTCGGTGACAAATTCTAAGACTTTCTAGGAGATCATCGTTTGGCACAAAAAATCAAAATTTCGGTCTTCCTAGTGTTAATGACCTGTTAATGACATGGGACTTAATTCAATAATTTTTATGATATTGTTCATGCGGTGGTGGTAATCCCGATTTAGAATATATTATTCGCCGCTCCCGTTCTTCTCATCGTAAGAGCCGACTTAGGGATTTTACAGGAGCTACACCTCTGCAAAGAGAAAAAAAAAATCGAAACGAAATTCCACATCGACCAGTACCCTTACCATGACTGTTTTAAACAGTATTAAAATCGTACTGAGAGCGAGATGGCGCAGTACGCTGCTATCGCAGTGTCTCCGTTTTAGTATTGTTTCAGCCCTGCTCTCAGCGATCACTGTAGTAGCAGGCGTCCGTCACTACGCGTTTAGGTATAAGACAAGTACTTACTGTTCCGCGCACACGAGTGCAAAAGCAGCGGGGCTGCCACGCTCTTGGGATGCATACTCACAGTGTATAGCAACGTTTCGCGAGCTTTCTTGCGATTATTTACCATCAGTCAGCAACAACCCTATCGCTCGCGTTCGTAGCGATGTGAGGCTTCAGAATTACATACTAATAACGTACGCTAACGCGTGGCGTTGTCGTACGTTGGTGTGGTGTGATTCAGCTTGGATGCTCTTTAAAATGATATAGGGAGATTTTGTATTCCATCAAAAACATAAATGAAACGAGAGTTTAAAATTAAGAATATGCGTTGTTGTTGATTTTGCCAACAAAAGAATTGAGTGAATATGGGTGCCAAGTTCTGATTTATTAGACAATTATTTACACTTATTTCATTTATTTCACTTGGGATGTAATTTAATTTCAGGATTTGAATTGGCTAATTTTTACCAACAAACCAAACATAAACTGCAAGAGGGTTAGGTTTTTGATTTATAAGTCAACGAGTCATATAAATGCCGGTTTTTAAATGTAAATAACATTTACATTTAAAAATCGGCATTTATATGAACGACTCACTGACGCAAACTGTTATTGATATATTATATCAATAACAGTTTGAGCTACATAGAGCCATATTTATTAAATTTGGATTCTAGATAAGATGAGGGGCTTTAATAAATCTGCTAAATTTCATGTATGTACGTTTAATAGGTTTCGAGTTGTGAAGGAGCAAAAGAAGCTCGAAATAATTTGTGTAATATTACACACGTTTTCTACGTCGCCAGTTTCTTTTTCATTGAACTTGGCTGGACACGTTGCTGCGTATCTAGATAAAATATTAATTTGAGAGATTTTATGTGAAATATTATAAAATACCTATAAAAGGACTCATTATAGTTGTATCCTTGTTTACTTTCTCATGATTATGGAAACCAAATCCTTAAATGCAATGTAATTTTTGTGTTAGTTTTTGCATTGACATATGAACGGGCAAATATATTATAGTATATCTCTCTCTACCAAGCAACTCTGGCACACTTTACAAATATTCACTTACTTGTCTGGGGATGTTAAGGCAGCCGTTGAAATCCCAGTTCAGTTCCAGTGCATCCAGGATGTTGTCAGCGCCGGTCACCCGGATCTCCGGGGAGTGGACAGTTAACCACACTCGGCCGCATGTTGACTTCTCCAGTATCTGTTTCTCCGCTGTGGAACATAGAAAGATTATTATTAGATCACACACATATATAAATCATATCCATACTTCCATACTAATATTATAAATGGGAAAGTGTGTGTGTGTGTTTGTTTGTCCGTCTTTCACGGCAAAACGGAGCGACGGATTGAAGTGTTTTTTTAAGTGGAGATAGTTGAACGGATGGAGAGTGACATAGGCTATTTTTTGTCTCTTTCTAGCTCCCCACTTCTCTAAAATGGGGGGTGGAAGTTTGTATGGAGCATTCCGCAATTTTCAAGGTAGAAAGCTAAAAATTGGTATGCGAACTATTTGTGACTAACAAAAAAATCGTGCATCATTTTTTTTTTGGCAATCTGCCCTCATCCCCTTAAAAGAGGGGGTGAAATTTTATATGGGACTTTTTGCAGTTTTCAAGGTAGGAAGCTAAAAATCGGTACACAGTACTCTTTGTTACCAACGAAAATACCTGACTTATTTTTTTTTAAATCTTCGGTGTTACCCCGAATTTAACGCGAGCGAAGCCGCGGGCAAAAGCTAGTATGTCATAATTGAGCTTAAATTAAGAGTTTTGGTAAATCGCCAAATGATCGGAAATGTAATCGAATCTTGATTTGATGAGGTTAAAGAGAGTAATGTGCATTAGCTATAATAACTATTGGTTGATTTGTTACCAAATTATGTCAAGAATGCTTGGGTGATCAAAATGAAACAGAATCATCAAAATAATATAGATTTATACCATGGCCGATTATATATAAATAAGATATTGTGCTTACCATGATCACCTAAAGCAGGGTTAAACAATATTAACAAAGACACCGATATTACTGAGAATAGCGCCATCTTATTTTCAGTGTGGTTTTAATATTGTTTTGAGAGATCATAGTTAGGGGGTTGATCACTGAAGTCACGACATCCAATGATGATAATTTGCGTGACTCAGAAGGGTTTCTTTATACCAAAAACTTATCAATCACATCGTATCGAAAATGAAATGTTGGCCCTCAATATAAAGGCAGACAGTTTATTACAGTTCTAATATTTGTAGGAAGTATAAAAATGGGGTCGTTTATGACAATGGAATTGCGGCTTTACAAATGAGGTTACATTTGTCAAAATAACGTTCCACATAGGAACTAGGATAAGTGAGATGGGTTTATTGATGTATTAAGTAAGTTGGCCCACCACCGGAATCTGACACTTATCAAAGGGTCAATACTTTTTTTATAAAACTACTCGTAAGTTGGCAAACAAGCATACTGCCCACCTGATGGTAAGTGGTAACAGTCACCTATAGTACATGTGGTTCTTGTGAGATTCGCAAAAAATCTGCAGCGATGTGCAGGGTACCCAGTAATTTTACTATCATATCTTACCCTTTAAAGCGGAATAGCAATGCAAGCACTGCTGCTTTGCATCAGAAATAGTTAAGACGGAGGTACCTAAGTAGTAGCTCCCATTCAAGCTATACATTTACACTACGAAAACCGCCACTATTACGAGCGACATAAGAACGGTCCAAAGGTCAAACAGTATAGCTTGATAAGGAGCTTACTGTACAGAGTCTTCCTCTGGTAAAATGTCAAAATATAATGCATATGATTTAAAATCACATGCTTTAACACAAGAGTGGATTCATATAAGGCTGCTCTAGTTGTATGTACTCCAGGGCTTGAAATGAACGAATGAATGTGTAAGTTACTTGATAATCAATGAGGATACCATATTCTGATTTCGCTCGCTTTAATTGGTTGAACAAAGAAAGAATGTAAAAGGGCTCACGCACAAATTGCATTTTACCAATGAGTAATTGGATTACATTGGAAATTTATAAAGGCTACCCCATATTCAGGTTTCAATTTCCATTTGTATTTGTTGATAGAGTAGTTAGTAAATGGAGCATTTGAATAGTATTTGCATTTATATTGCCAATAAGGACCGGTGCCGAAACTGAAATGTATATACAAAAGATGTTAGTAAAGCCAACATTTGTGGACTAAATTACTGGGGAGCTTTTATCAAATGGTTTTTGGTGAGCGTAGTGTGTGTATACAAAGTTTTTTGAAGTAATTTTCCAAATTTTGTGTGCTTGTTCATACAATCCTAAAATCACGAAAAAAAATCAGTTGCTCAATACTAGATGTTGAACGAGATTCAATGTATGTAAAACATTTTCAAGAAATAACAGTTTTTTTTGCCTTTTTTCAGATTGGTCCTATAATAAATTGATCACCTAGACAAGCACACAAAAATAACCTCGTCTTGCTTAGAGATTTTGGTTAACAATTTATTTTGTCTTATTTGGATGGCCTTTACCTTAGGTGTATAATGTGCGAATATTGCACAAAGTAATCCATATTTAATCATATACTATGTCGAATGTACTCATACTAGGTGAAAACGTAATTCATGTCTTAATCACATGCATCGCATGTAGGATATGTAGTAATAAACGGTATATTATAAATGTAGTGGTTTTTTATATAACTCTTCTCGGGTGTTTGGTTTCATTATTTTTATTGTTTAGGTTAAGTTTTTAGATTTTTTTCTTTCTTCTGTATAGGTACTTACTATAAGTTAGGTTTTTGTTCTTTTAACTTCTGATGATTAAAATACTTAAAGTGGTGAATTTATAATATCATTATACGTATAATTTATTACGTTATGCATGAAACATAGTAATATAGTTGTTTTCCTTACTGTCGTCTTCTTTCTACATAAAACTAACATATAAATTATAGTCTACACAAATTTCCCCCTTTTGCGACACAGTCTTCCGTAGACACAAGTCTACTGCTTTGAACCATCGCCACATCTGAAAAATAATCTAATGTACAATCTACCAGTTGTTTACTCGACTTACGAGTATTTAAATATTTTACTTAGTTTCCAGATCTAGGTCGTGCTTAGGTTACTCCAGAGAAACCAATAGGTACGACTTCAGTGTTCTGCGAAGATGTCATCACGCAGAAGGAGGCTGCGTAGATGGAGCGGGATCCTCGAGCCGCTCCCCTTCGCCGCAGACGGATAGGCAGGAGAAGACGGGCATTCGCTCAAGCAATGCCTGTCTGATGACCCTGCCGTGAGGCCTGCGTGCACGAGCAGCTTCCGTGCACGCCGTCGTAAGGCTTCTCCGTCTGGGGATTGTCCTGGTGTTCTCGGACAATCCCCCCTTGCCGATAGATAACCCGACCAACCGGTCGGGCTAGCCCGGACGTGTGAGTAGTGGTGTCGCATTGTGGACCCTACCACACGGCCCCAAAAGGGCAGGGAGAACACCGAGGGGTTTTAGTGGGTAGGCCTGGCCCTCTGCCGGGTGAGCCCCACACACGCTCGCCGTCTAGCCAACGGTGGGTACGGTGCGGTTGCGCATTTCCCCGCGAAAAAAAAAGGTACGAATTCAGTGAGGTGTGAGATAGAGCAACGTTATATCACCAAACCGAAACGGTTTGAGCAACCGAGCTGCTTTGGAGGATGTTTAGCTTTTTGACTAGAGAGGAATCGGCATCAACATAAACGGCGGGTACATGATGAGTGAGTTATGTGCACGCTGGTTTTGCTGATGATATCGTTGTCATGCCCGAACCCGTGGAAGATCTAGGCAATATGCTTGAAGACCTCAGTAATGTTTCCCAATAAGTGGGTCTTAAAATGACCATGGACAAGACAAAAATTATGTCAAATTTCCTCTTGTGAAGATAAGGGGCTCTACATTGGAAGCTTTTGACGAATTTGTTTACCTGGGGCAAATAGTCTAGCTCACTAAGCTGAACTTCCAGAAAGAGGTTAGTAGAAAAACTAGAGTCACGACATAGCCCAAAGAATTGCGAGCCTGGCAGTGGGCAGGACACATCGCTCGCAGGACTGACGGCCGTTGGGGCGGAAAGGTGCATGAGTAGCGGCCGCGTAAGTACCGGGAAACGCAGCGTTGGTAGGCTCCCCACAAGGTGGACCAACGATGTGGCGAATGTCGCGGTAAGCCCCTGGATATGAGAAACGCAGGACCGATCAGTTTAAAACCATATCCCTGGGGAAGGCCAATGTACAACAGTGGGCGTCTCTTAGCTGAAATTATGATATAAAAAACTCAAGATATAAAGTAAATAATAAAATGTGACATAACAACTATTCTTTATCAGATTCTTACCACCGTTAAGGGTTATCGCAATATTACGAAATAAAATAGGAGCATATTTACAATAAAACATTTATCACAAAAGTTTAATAAATCATTTCAAAAACTTATATCTTACAGAATATGTACATAAGTGTTGCCATAACCAAATTATATACAGTGGTTAGTGTTAATTAGCTCGTCTTATCTAAGAGAATTGTGCATGCTGCTTAATATACTGTCTATGTGAGTTGTGTAAATAAAGAGTCAAATAAGATACAGGTTATAAACAAGGTATTTGAAGTGCAACCATCGCCCAACGTGTTGGAGACAAGTTACGTACATACACGTTTGAGAGTCCGAATTATACGGCTCGAGTGTAACGGGGAGTCCGACGGGGGCGCTTGGTTTGGGAACATCGATACTGAAAATACAATATTTATTAAATATAATACCAATAGAAATATACATAATTCATCGATAGAAATACTAAGGCACATTCAGTATGTTTTGAGAAAACTGAGTCAGAATTCCACACGAGTATCACGAAACTTGAACAGCATAACTAGGAGACTCATTTTTTAAATCATTAGTTTTAAATCATTAGAATTGAATCTTGAATTCGAACATAAATATAAATTATGTGCGAAATAACTTTCTACTGTTCCCAATTTTTTCAGATTTCTGAACCATCGAATTCAGTCTTGTCATTAAAAATAAATTCTATGTTAGATTCTATTACACGCAGAAAAAATAAAACCCGGTACGCAATAACTCATTAATTTTAAAAACCGGCGATGAATCGCACGTTAAACAGAACGTATACAACGCGTTAATTAAACTGCGCAATTTTACTAGTAGACATAAATATATTCTACTAGAGAAATAAAAAACGAGTCAGAAGGACTACTCGTTGCAGAATTCACTAAATGAATACTCTAAAATAGTGAACCTGGAAATTCGTATTCCAGTCTAATATTGGTGGTGCCCAAAGTAGACACCACCACGTCGGCGTTTCGCCGATTATTTGATTGCTGATGTAGACCAAATACAATTAAAGAATTTGCTATTTACCTTGTCTCCGTTCGGTCTCCGTATGTAGCCGGTGGACTTCCTGAGCTAGCTCGAAGGAAGTCGCGGCTCCTGAAGAGCTACTGTTAACCGATGGAGACCGGAGCACTACATAAGCCTATTAGGCCACCACGGCTCACACACGCGACGATAAAAGATTTGGTGAATTTTCACTTTCACCGACACGGCCGCCACAGGCTCTCACTGCACAGACTATAATGCAGTGTTGCCACTCGCTCTTCCTTGAGCGTGAACATCCCCCTGCTCCGGACAGTCCCGGACTGTCCGCCAAATCAGTCTAAGGGGAGGCGAGAAAGAGTAGCGACCGCGCGCTTCAAAACAGAATCCCCAACTAGGACCTCGGCAAACCTAGGCACACCATCAGACCCTAGAGTAAGTTGGACAATGCGTCCGCGACGCCAACGTAAGGGTGGCAGGTTTGGGTCCTTCACTAACACGAGGTCTCCAACCCTCGGTGGGTTTGTCTTATCTGACCACTTAACGCGCTGTTGCAAAATGTGTAAATATTCAAGGTGCCAGCGGCGCCAGAAGCTCTGGGTAAGCTGCTGGAGCAACTCAAACCGCGAAAGGCGTCCTGGATTGATATCTCTATAAGGATGCTCGGGCAGGGCGTTAAGTGGTCTGCCTATCAAGAAATGGCCCGGCGTGAGGGCCTGCAAATCGTTCGCGTCGGTAGACAACGGACATAACGGACGCGAGTTGAGAACCGCCTCAATCTTATGAAACACCGTCGCGAGTTCCTCAAACGTGAGAATAGTCTCCCCAATAACGCGGCGAAGGTGAGTCTTGGCGGCCTTTACAACAGATTCAAAAATCCCTCCCCAGTGAGGGCAAGACGGCGGGGAGTATCGCCATGTTACCCCCCTACGGGAGAATGTGGATCCGATCTCAATATTATTTTTATCTAAAAATTCACAAACTTCTCTTATATGTTTATCAGTGCCCTTGAAGTTCGTCCCACAATCAGACCGAATTAGAGAAGGCAGTCCCCGGTGGGAGACAAATCTGCCTAACGCTGCTAAGAAAGCGTCCATGGTGAGTGCACTCACCACCTCCAAATGAACGGCTTTAGTGGCCAAACAAACAAACACACACAAGTAAGCCTTTTCAGTCTTAGCATTACGGAGTCGCGACGTTTTTATAGTGAACGGTCCCGCGAAATCAGTTCCAACTCCTAAGAAGGTCATCGATTCGTTCACACGATCAGCAGGCAAATCACCCATTTGGGGCTGCATCGTCTCGGGGCGTAAACGATAGCAGGGCAGACATCGAAAGATAATAGATCGGATTATTCTTCGCGCTGACAAAATCCAAAACTCCCGTTGGAGGAGCGCGGTCAATGCATTACATCCGGCATGAGCATTCTTCACATGGCGATCAATGATCAACAATCGCACCAATGGTCCGTCCTTGGGGAGCAACAGGGGATGACGTGATCTATACGGCAAGTTAGCGTGCCTCAATCGGCCTCCTACACGCAACAATCCCTTATCATCCAGAAAGGGAGTCAAACGCACCAAGGGTCCCTTTAATTTGGACGTCCCGGTACGGAAAATCTTAAGTTCCGGTTCAAACGCTCTAGACTGGGTCCTACGCACCCAATGCAAAAGAGCATCTTGGCGCTCCTGCGGAGAGAGGACCGGACACAAATCTTTGTCCTGAGGCCGTCGACAATTTCGTATAAATCTTCTTATCCAAGCGGTCACGCCGAGCAACTTGTCCAGAGAACTGTAGCGGTCTAATAAAAATTCCCGCTCTGGAGCCGCCATAGTCTCGACAGCGTGAACACGCAAGCCCGGATTTGGTACCTTCATCACAGCTGGTGTGGAAGGCCAAGACGGCTGTAACAACCATTCGGGACCCCACCACAGAGTGTGGTCAATAAGCTGAGGGGCTTCGCTGCCACGTGATGCACAGTCAGCAGGGTTTATTTCACCTGGCACGTGGCGCCAAATCAAAGTGGCCTTCGAGGCCTGTATTTGGGATACCCGATTGGCCACAAATACCTCCAGGGAGTGGACAGAGTTCTTAATCCAACATAGGACAACCTGACTGTCGGACCAAGCAAATAGCGACTCAAAGTCCACACTACGTCCCAGGGTGTCAACAACGTGGTTCATCAAACGAACCAGAAGAGTAGCTCCAGAGAATTCTAACTTCGGAATCGTTAATCGAGTCCGAAGTGGAGCAACCTTACTTTTAGCAATTAACAAGTGGAGCTTTACAGCTCCTCTATCATCGACTGTCCGGATATATACGACGGCTGCGTATCCACTCTCAGACGCGTCACAAAAGCCATGAAGGCTGGCCGTAAACCGTCCCTTAGGCAGTAACACGGTTAATGTCGGGGAGAGACGACATGAAAGACTCCCAATCTCGCAGCAAACGGCCCGAGAGGGGCTCATCCCACGACACTTCGGCTGACCAAAGTTCCTGTAGGAAGCACTTCATCCAAAACACTACGGGACTAATCCAGCCATTTGGGTCAAAGGTACGAGCTACTGTAGACAAAACTAACCATTTCGTCCAGACCTTGGGGCTTGGCAGCTCCAATCGATAGGTGAACGTGTCCTGGACAGGTCTGTATTGCACTCCCAAAACAGACAGTAAATCTGGAGTGTTGGCATTCTCAAAAATATGAGGCTCCTGCTGGTGGTCGTCTGGCAAGTCACATAAAAGCTGAGGTGAGTTGGACATCCACTTCCTCAGTTCATAACCACCAGCCCCGAGAAGAGCAATTAGTTCATCTCGCAAAATCAAGGCTTCCTCGACACTAGAGGAGCCCGTACAAATATCATCCACAAATGCATCCTCCTTGAGAACCAAGGATGCGCGAGGGTATCGTAACCGCTCACGTTCAGCGAGTTCCACAAGTGAGCGAATTGCCACAAAGGGGCTCGAACGCAAACCGTATGTATTGGTGTTCAGCTCGTAGACTAGCATGGGATCTCTGGGATCCTCCCTCCATAATATGAGCTGATATCGCCTATCGTCCGGGTGAATCACAGTCTGCCGAAACATCATCCGGATATCGGTCACAAAGACAACGGCATGGCGACGGAAGTTGGTCAATACATCACCCACCTCGTGGTGCAACTTCGGTCCAGCATGCAGACATTGATTCAGCGAAACTCCGGTAGACGTGGGAGCTGACCCATCAAAAACAACGCGTATCTTCCCGGTGGAAGGTTTCAAAACCGCGTGGTGAGGAAGAAAATTATGTTCCTCGTTTCGCCAGTCCAGTCGCGAGACCGACATGTGCCCCAGTTGCTCATATTCTCGCATGAAGTCGACATACTTCTGTTTGAAGTCGGAGTTCCTACTCATACGACGCTCCATGGACAGCAGCCGCTTCTCGGCCAACGGCCGGGAGCTGCCAAGTGAGGGGCGAACTGACAAAAAGGGCCAAACGAGTGATCAACCGTCCCGAGTGAAGGCGACCTGTATTGTTCTGGTAGAACAACTCACACTCCTCTTCCAAGGGGTTCACTCGCTTCACGGTAAGTGGCTCTTCCACCTCTCAAAACCGTTGAAGGACATCCGATAAGGTGGAGCTAACAGTTATGTAACTGTCCACCGATGGAGATGGTGGGTTATGCCTAACTGGTCCCATCACTACAAACCCAAGCGATGTAGATAAGGCTACCAGCCCACCCTTCTGTAACTCTCTCCTCTTCCCACAATACACGCGGCCTAGAACATCGGCACCGAGCAATAAGTGAATCGGAGCGGTTCGGTGGAAGGAAGGGTCAGCCAAGGTCAATCCTGATGTCGCATCAACGACAGCGCGCGAAACGTGCTGTTGCGGAAGCTGACCAACAACCTTCTCATAAACAATCGCGGTCGCGCCAATTTTGGGCGCTGAAGAGAAGAGAGAACAAAACCTGACCGATCGGATCCGGGATCCGCAGGTCTCCGATTCCCCGTACCGATTCAAGGTATGGAGATGTGTTCAAACTCAACTGCCGGACCAGCCAGCTGGAGGCAATGCAACCCTGAGCTCCCGTATCCAAATGGGCACGAACTAAAACAAAGGTGCCCCTCGGGCCCCACACCTGTACGGAGGCTGTTGGTAACAGCACCTTGCAGCCGACCTTTGGTTTAATGAAAATCATCCCGCATTCCCCGCAACGGAGGGGAAGGGGGGTCCAAAGAAAAATGCGTGCGCGGCGGAGGAATAGGGCGCTCAAGGCGCTCGAGCGGGTCTCAATCCGGCACGTACTGGCCCCGATCAAAGCGGCATCGGGGGGCCGGGCGGTGCCCATGACGGGCGAAAATTGGGGGAGCCCGTGACAAACGAGGTCTCTCCATCAGAGGGGGAGAGAAGCGTATCGGCTCCCGGCGTGGCTCCCTAATAACCGCGGCCCAATCCCGCGGTGGCGCATCAGAAGCGGCGCGTCGATCCCCCCCGCCCGTAGGGGGAGTGGGGCGCTCAATCCTCTCACGGGAGGGGGGGCGCCTGTCCAATCTCCGCGGAGGGGTGGCACGCCCCTCCGATCTCCTCGGAGATGTGGGAGACCTACCAGGGCCCCCGCCCGTGTGCGAGTCCCTCTCTCTCACCACCTCACGAGTGTCTCTATTGTTGAAGCACAAAAGGGGGTGATGGGCCCCTCCACAACAGTGGCAATCTCGTGGGTGGGGGCAAGCCGATGCCATATGAGCCCCCAGACAGCGGTAGCACCAATTCCGCTGCTTGGCCATATTCCTACGCCCCTCGATGCGTAGGCCAACAAATTTGGGACAGGCCGGCAAACGATGGCCATCCCGCTTGCAACACTTGCAAGGCATCGGCCTCTCCCCGTGTGGAGAGTTCTGCCGCACTGCAGTATACTGCTTGTACGGGCGGCGCTCTCTCCGTGGCGCTGCCCGGGTCGCCTCATAGCGGCCTGTACTCGGTCCCGGTATAGGAGCCAGATCCAAGTGGTCGGTCATCCGACACTCATACTCCAAAAATCTGAGGAGATCAGAAAAGGGGGGGAGGTACGAGGCACTATTGCCCCCATACCTTTGTTCAAAGCGCCCTTTCATCTCCATGGGAAGCTTATTGAGGATGAGGTGGAGCAATATGAAGGACCACTGGTCCACCGGTAGGTCAAGTCGTTTGAGCGCATTAATAGCGCTTAGCAGCGGGTTCAAAATCTCCTTCCTCAATGAGGAGACCCGCGATACTCGTGGCAGCCCTAAAATGGCAGCCACATGTGTGTCCGCTAGCAAGCGAACATTCTGACACCGGGCGGTCAACAACGCCCTTGCAATCTCATAACTGTCATCGTTGACAGGTAGATGCTGGACAAGCACACCAGCCTCTCCACGTAAGGCAGAGAGCAAATAGGCCAATTTCTGGCTAGGGAACAGGTCGTCCCTCGAGTGAACCAGGCTATCAAAGAGGTTAATGAACCCCATCCAAGAAGCCAGGTTCCCATCAAAGGTTGGGATGTCTAAAGTGGGCAGTCTGCCCAGCAAGCCGGCCGGGGTAGGCTTGACCTCCCCGGGCGTGCACGACTCACCCCTCCGGGCGGATAGAATTGCCTGAGCCTTGTTTATAATCACATCCGCCTGTTCAAAACATTGATCATAATCGGCATTAAATTGGTCGACTGCCCGCAACTCAGCGGCACCCTCGGCTGGGTGGTCGAGCAGATATTGTTGATGTGCAACGAAAAGCTGCTCCAATTCCTTCAAGCGAGCAGGTACTCCCTCATGCCGAATTAACAAGGCCTGTTCTCGGTCTGGTCGGTCTACCAAAGCGACGGCACTAGCAAACCATCTCAAAATCTTTTGTGCACCCGCGCGGGCACCACTAAGCGGGCTGACTGGCGGGACCATTTTGCACCAAAATTAAGATACACTATAATAATACACAGACAAACAGACCGACAACCGCAGACAACAAAACAGATCGGGAGGAACTTCAAAGGCAGAACAAAATATATAAACAAACCAAAATCAAGTGTAAATGCTAGAACTTAACTAGAACAACAAAGGCATTTAACAACAGAATTTTTCAAACAAATTAAATTCAAGTATTAAGTCAATAACTTAACAAACATAATATTCAAAGGCAAACAAAACAAAATCAAATGTAAATGCTAAAACTTAACACAGCAAAATAGTGTATTACAACAACAGCAAAGTCATTTAGCAGCAACATTTTTTAAACAAATTAAATTCAAGTATAAGTTTACAACTTAACAAACAAATAGTCCAGTAGTGGAAGAAGTTTCAGTTATGAAATTCTTAAAGTTTCCAAATTTTTGATATTTTATGTAATACATATTTAAGAGTTATTTTGTAAAAAGTTAGAAAATTTTAATGGCTGCTTTAGGTAAAATTTAGGTATTTATATAATTCGTAAAAAAATCTGTGATTATAAAATTTAAGTGGAAGAAATATACAGGATCTAGTATGAAATAATGATATCATAATACTATTAAGTTTTTAGAAATTTTATGTACCTGCTTCATACCGAAACTAAAAAATGCTTATAACTTTGTCAATATAAAATTTAAGTTTCTGATATTGGGAAAATAGTAATAAAACTTACTACCGAATTTCCTTATTAAAGATTAGAAATCTAGAATTTAAGCTTTCTTAGTAATTCAGTTTTTCTGTCATATTTGGTCTAATATTGTATTTAAGTTTTTAAAGATAATACCACTTCATCACAATATTGCTATTTATAACTACGCAAAAAATTAGAAGTGTAACATCTTTGCAAAATAAATTATAACAGATATTAAGTTATACGAATAAAGTGACCTACAAGCGAGCGCGGCACCGCGCGCAGGCACAAATAGCGCACGCACCGCTCCGCGCAACAAAATACTATCGGATGTCCGCGTAAGCTACGTTTTAGCGTGCACAAATGCATAGGCTAGCCTCACATTGCATTATCGGAGACGCATTTTTGAAATAATAGAATTCAAATTCGAAATCGTAATATTGGAATACAAATTCACTATTTTTGAATATTCAATACGTGCATTCTGTATCGAGTGGGTACTACTCACTCGTCACAGAATACACGGAATGTGGGAAACTTCGAAACTACGAGTATTTAACCGATTTTGAAGAAATTTGGCTGACTGCATGTAGGTAATTCCTCTTATAGAAGAATAATTTTTATCTTGATTATTGACGTCAATTTTTATTATTGCGTTAAACCTTATTATGGCGAAACGCGGTT
The DNA here is from genome assembly GCA_963935595.1 of Schoenobius gigantellus. Classification (NCBI taxonomy): domain Eukaryota; kingdom Metazoa; phylum Arthropoda; class Insecta; order Lepidoptera; family Crambidae; genus Schoenobius; species Schoenobius gigantellus. The sequence continues at coordinate 19,286,340 of OZ012553.1, read as the reverse complement.
CGCGGGAATTTGTTTTTAATGACAACACTGAATGCGAGTGATTTAAAAATATTTTAAATTGGCAACAGTAGAAAATAATTCGCATGTTCGTGTTTGAATTCCAGGTTCACTTCTGTGTATCATTATTCAAAAATGCGTCTCCAGAATTGGAAGCTTGAGAGTAACTGTACCAACAAATAACATCGTCTAATGAAATCAATAATATTGATATCATTTAAGTAGATAAAAATTATCTAGTCTGTATTGTATCATCTGAATTGTATCTAGAGCATACAAAACCGGTCCCGGTTCCAGTTTTTTGAAAACAGAATACACCCCAGAACTGGCAGATATAATTATTATTTTCATTACTATTAATTTCAACCATACACAAATTTACGACAAGGAACACAAAACACAACTTTTAGGGCGCTTGCGCACTCATACGTATTCGGTTCGTATTTGATTCGTGTTCGGTTTTGATCCGGTTTGGCCGGTCCTAGTGATTGTATGGACGCTTGAACACTCATACGTATTCGGTTCGTGTTCGATCCGTAAGTTCTCACTTCGAGTAATCGTTTTTAGGGTTCCGTAGCCAAATGCCAAAAAACGGAACCCTTATAGATTCGTCATGTCTGTCTGTCTGTGTCCGTCAGTATGTTACAGCCACTTTTCTCCGAAACTATAAGAACGATATAGTTGAAAAACTTGGTAAGTAGATGTATTCTGTGAACCGCATTAAGATTTTCACACAAAAATAGAAAAAAGCAATAAATTTTGGGGGTTCCCCATACATAGAACTGAAACTCAAAATTTTTTTTTATCAAACCCATACGTGTGGGATATCTATGGATAGGTCTTCAAAAATCATATTGAGGATTCTAATATTATTTTTTTCTAAACTGAATAGTTTGCGCGAGAGACGTCCAAAGTGGTAAAAAAATGTGTGCCCCCCCCCCCCCCTGTAACTTTTAAAATAAGAGAATGATAAAAGTAAAAAAAATATATGATGTACATTACCATGCAAACTTCCGCCGAAAATTGGTTTGAATAAGATCTAGTAAGTTTTTTTTTAATACATCATAAATCCTACGGAACCCTTCATGGGCGAGTTCGACTCGCGCTTAGCCGATTTTTTAAATATAAAATGGCAATTTATAGTGGAAAGCATATGTTAAAAGTGGAATGTTAAAACACCTACAGTTTATTCAAATATCAATTAATTCAGCTGGAACTTTTGCTCGTAATTCCATTCCCATATTATAACAATCTTTCCTTAGTCCTAGTTCTGTACGCTTTCCCCTATTGAATATGCTGTCTCATTCTATCGGCCCAAGGTTGCCTGGAAAAGATTGCTTTTTAGCAATACGACCTATTTCTACTGGTCTGTTTTTTTTTTGTAAAATATGCCATACTGTTTTTGTTCCTTTTCCATTCATTTTTTTTGTGCCATCAGAATTTAAATATTCGATTTTAAAAGAAACTACTATTAATTTCTGGAGGTAGGTATTAAATTGTGGTTTAATCTGTTACATCAAATAGTTAGTAACTTTAATGTAAGAGCATGATTCCGCCATTTTGATAATGAAAGCCGGATTTTGTCTAAGCTAAGCAGGTACCTACCAAAATTATAATGTTTGGTATCAAATAGTACCAAATGAGTACTAAATTGCAGTGAGTTTTTAAAAACAGGAACTACAGGAAGTGATCCCACCTTCTTGACGTTAATCGCACAACCGTCTCAAAGAAAGCGTCGCCAATGGTACAATATCTCAATTTTATTATCTATTTACTCAAATTATCAGTTTGTACAATGAGCCACCCGTACAATTCTTGCATCGGTACAATTTCGCGATTCGCACTATATCTAAGTTCGCACAAAAATCAGTATCTGTTCTGTTCTTAGAGCATAATGATCTAAGGTTCTGTTCTGTTATTAAGCTATTTGTTATTTAAACAAAACTCTGAAGTAAGATTGTACAAATTACAAATTTTGTACAAATCCATAAATTATACGAATTGAGCATACCTACATAGATGCATAAATAACGATTGTACCAAATTGGTATTTTGTACAAATCAATAAATTGTACCAATTACAGAAACGAAGCATCTCACCTAATTTTTGTTACGAATTGATAACGTTTTAAACAAAATTTTGAACGAATTGCTAATAAATTACAAATTGTACGAATTGAGATATTGTACCATTGGCGACGCTTTCGTCTCAAACACGAATCGAATACGAATAAGTACGCAAACGTTAGGACGTAAATTTCCCGTTCGGTTTTTTCACGTATCGAACACGAACCGAATACGTATAAGTGCGCAAGCGCCCTTACTATGGGACTAATCTTGAAATGTTCGACATCCACTGAACCTAGATGTACTATTTGACAGTTTCTGAATTTCTTTTTTAAGAACTTTCATCTTTTCGTCGCGAATCGCAATGTTTTCATCTGAATTAGTAATAATGTTACAGTATCTGTCTATCTGCATTCCGAGAGAGGATTTGGGGCGGTCGAAGAGCGTCCCCAACGAGCCACTGCGACCTGTACAGATTTTTTTTAAAGACCTACGGTCTCTAAATAGGCTCACAGCGATGTAATCAATAACCCTCTTTGAAGACAGAGCCTTCGTATTGAAGGGTGGCAAACTAGGTCCACCCAGAGCTGCCAGCGCAGCGAACTCAACGCTGCGCTGGGAGGCGGAGACCTCTCCTTCTGCAAAATGACGTCCTCGCAGAAGGAGGCGATATCCCCCATTTCGCCTCGCCGCGGAGCATGGCCACCACCATGCTCGGTAGCGAGGCGGAATGGGGGGCTGTGAGGACGTCATCTCGCAGAAGGAGGCCGCGGAGAGGAAGCGGGAGGATGATCCTCAAGCCGCTCCGCCGATCCGCTTATTTATATAAATAAATAAAAAAAGCATGGTACTCACAAAGTATGTGAATTGGTGGCTCATCATCCTCGCCTCAGAATCTACAATTAGTCAAGCCCATTCTGTGCAGATGTTTGTTGAGTTTACAATGACCAGTTAAGGTTTTAGTTAGTGCCCTTAGTTGGCTTCTGCTTAGTTGGAGGTTTTGCATTGCAATCCTATATAGGCACTGACCCCACTGGAGACAGGCCTGTGTTTGTACCCACTTCCTGAGGACCCTGTTTTTGATCCCCCTCGAAACGCCACAAGCTGGTTTTAGTCGGAGAGCATTCTCAGAGCCAGCCCTCGTTAGTTCGTCGACAATTTCATTGCCTCGGATATTGGAGTGACCTGGAATGCAATCGTTACACGAGGTCCTGGTCCCGAATTCATTCTAGGCCTTTGTGCACTTCAAGTTGCTTTTGGACTTGAATTCTACAGCAGCAAGTTCCTTTAAAGCAGCCTGGCTCTCCAACAGAATGAGAATGTTTTTACTCTCACTCGAACTGTTCGCGTGAAAACAGTCGATGATGGCATAAATTTCTGCTTGAAATATGGTGGCATGTGCACCCAAGCTCATAGTTCTCCTGTATTTCGCAATAACTCCGAAAACACCTGCACCTAATCTGCCTTCTCTTCTGGAGCCGTCAGTGTACCATATCTAGTTAGTTTTCCTAAAGGAATCAGGGATTTCCTTATCTAATTCATCTCTGTTAGGAATCTAAACTTTGTAGTTCTTCTTGAACTCCAAAGCTTCAAGTATACTAAAGTTCTAAAGTATACCAAAGAACTCTGAAATCAGAACAGCTCTTAGTAAATGAAGAATGTTAAAGCTCCTGGCGAGGACGAAGTGGCCATCGAAGTGGTTAAGGAAGAAGGAAGGAAGGAAAAATGAGATAGATTTCACCAGTATATTGCTGAACAAGTGTCTAGAAGAGTACCCGGTACCCTCAAGTCAGGAAAGTGCACTTATCCTAGGAGACTTGCACTGCATTTGTTATAAATGAACGTTTCATCTGGCTTGATTAAAACCTAATATGGGGAAGAAACGCGTGGTTAGGGACCTTGTGAATACTTCATCATCATCGTTTAAGCTAAGAGACGCTCTCTGTTGGACGTAAGATTGCCTCCCCGAAGATCTCCAAATCGAATCGGGCCTGCGTTTCTCGTATCCAGCGGTTTCTCCCAAACTTCACCAGATGTTCAGTCCCACCTTGTGAAGTGCCCACCAACGCTGAGTCTCCTGGCACGCGGCCGCCACTAGAGGACCTTTCCATTCCAACGGCCAAGGATCACTGCTACTTAAGGCATTAGGCTTTCATTTTCCTGCGGTTCCCATCATTCTGTTTTGACAAAGTAAAGAAAACCCGAGCACAGCTCACTCCATTCCTCTTTGAGTGACCATAAGTCTTCTTTTGAGGTCCTTTGTAAGAGACTACGTCTCAGACGTCTGGTCCGTACATCATCACTGGCAGGTGACAACACGCAAGTATTGAAGAGAACAATCTAGGTAGATTGTTCGAAAATATGCTGCGTAGCTGTAGCTTTTCGAACGCTGCCCAGCCAAATTGAATTCGTCGAATAATCTCTTTCTGGAAGCTCCAGGTAAACATATTCGTCAACAACTTTTACAGTAGAACATCCAATATTTACAGGAGTGGGAACTACGAGTACGTGGGAATTCGACATGATTCTAGTCTTGTCCAAGTTAATTTTAAGATCGACTTTTTGGGTAACTCTACAGAGGTCTTCAGGAATTGTGCCTAGATCTTACATGGTCTCAGTTATAACTACAATACCATCAATGAAACGAAGGTGAGTCATATAGAAGCCGAGCCCTCTCTAGTACCTACAAAAGCTGAAATACATCCTCTAACGCAGCTGTGAACAGTTTCGGCGATATTACGTCGCCATGTCTCAAAACTCGCTGAAGTCGTATTGGTGTTCAGTTTTGGTCCTGAAGGCGAACTGATATAGTACTCTAGGCAATCTAAACGATTTTGCAACTTGAGTTTGGAAGCGCTCGCTTGTGAATACCTGTGGGCCTTTACATCATAGAATGGAGAAAGAGATAGGGCCTTCATCATCATTTCAGCCAAGAGACGCCCACTGCTGGATATAGGCCTCCCCCAGGGATCTCCAAACCGATCGGTCCTGCGCCTCCCGCATCCAGCGGCTTCCCGCGACCTTCACCAGATCGTCGGTCCACCTTATGGGGGGCCTACCAACGCTGCGTCTCCCGGTACGCGGCCGCCACTCGAGGACCTTTCCGCCCCAACGGCCGTCAGTCCTGCGAGCTATGTGTCCTGCCCACTGCCACTTAAGGTTTGCAATTCTTTGGGCTATGTCGGCGACTCTAGTTCTTCTACGGATCTCTTCATTTCTGATTCGATCGCGTAGAGAAACCCCGAGCATAGCCCTCTCCATTGCCCTTTGAGTGACATTGAGCCTTCTGATGAGACTCATTGTAAACGGCCACGTCTCAGTTCCGTACGTCATCACTGGCAACACGCACGAATTGAAGACTTTCGTCTTAAGACACTGCGGTAGATTGGCCGAGCATATGCTGCGTAGCTTCCCGATCGCTGCCCAGCCGAGTTGGATTCGTCGATTTACCTCTTTCTGGAAGTTGGACTTATTCGAGATATAAATATTGATGAATTGAACTGGCCTCTCCCTCTTGAGCTAATTGACTTTGGAGCACCACTCTTTCCGCCCGGGTGGTTAGGGCATAATAAGTATCCACCGTTTCCCCTCTTAGGTACAAAGGGTATAGCGATACGGCTGGCCCGCGATGGCTCCATGCTACCACAATAGGAAGATGCAAATATAATTTTTAATTCTATTAAAAATAACTTAGTTCAGTTATTTTATAACATTAAAAGCAAGAAAATTATTAAGGTTTAAAATTACCGGTAGGACAGAGAGATCCGACATGCCGCGTGACGTCAAATGTGGAATTTTCATTTATTTTTTATATTGTTATAAGAAGTTTCTTCACAGTTTGTTTTGTTTTTGAATCTTGTATGATGACTTACTACATAATATAATTGTATTCTGTGCATATTGTCAGTCTGTCTAGAATAGAGAATTTAATTTGCTCCTTCTTGAATATTCCGTTGGCTGTTTCATTACACGAAAAGCACAAGTTAGTTATAAGATTCGATAACTGACTTCTCATCACGGCGGCTAAGAATAAGTTATTACTAATATGGCTCCAGATTAAATTTTACGGTCTACAAGTTTTGTTGCAAATAAATTTTTAGTCTTTCATGCAAGAGATTCTTCACCCCGTCATTTCTCTCACCTCACTGACTGGGGGATACCTACCAAGCGCTCGAAATCTCACGCCTTTTTACTTACTTTCCCAAGATGAAGTCCATAAATAAGACATTCCTCTTTTTACCCCATATAAAAATTGTAGGCTTTATTACTAATATCAGTGCAGCGACTGCAGCGCGTAGTTACTTTCCCGTTTTCGAACAATTTCGTTTTTGATTTGATTACCGCCACAAATATAAATAAAACATAGAGTTCTGAAATTCATAATTATATGATATTTTTGAACGTATTATCTAAACATTTTTAAAAACATAAACATTATTAATAATATTCCACTCGATACAAAGATCACTCTGTCCATTATTTTAAAAACAGCTGTGAATCAGAAAATATGTATAATAAATACATACATAATAATATATGACTGAAAATGTAAAAACACATTTTATAATTTTGAAATCCAGTTTTCCAAAAATTTATAAAACGTATTAAAGAGTAACGTTTTCTTTCGATCACAGCGCGTAAGCGACATTAGAAGCTATGCAATTATTAACTGTACACCCTGCAATAAAGTAACCGTCTCGTGCGTGAGTAGATTTTATGTAAACCTAGTAATCGAAGTAATCGAGAACGGACACACGAGTAGGTACGCGGCGAGCGCGAGGCTCGCGCTGGGTTAACCCAGCCGCCGCCTGCAATTATTAGAAAACTGCGCGCTTTTATAAATTCTTTGTTTTCTTCTAAAGCCTATAACAAAATTTTCTAATTTTTTGGATTAAAGCTTTACGCGTTGGCATAGAATAGTCAACTCATCTTTAATAACTTTAATACAGTATTAGGCTCACTGCGACATAAAATGTAATTTACAAAGAAAGCTGAACCTTCATTTTTCTAATATTTTTATTACAACATTTTTATATAGTCTTACAGCGTATTCAATGAATTTTAGAAACTTAAATTCAATATCGCTAAAATAAGTGACAATTTTTTACCTAACAGTATAGCAAGTATCTAAAATTTCTAAAAACTATAAAATATACAGCTGCTAACGTATAATGGCAGATGAAATCAAAATATTGCACTTAAATTTTATATTGCTGATTTTATTAAGAGATGTTGCAAATACCTAAATAATACCTAACGCCGATGTAGAAAAGTTCTAAAAAGTTGCAAAAGTGTCCATAAACATGTCCCTGAAGATATATGTTAAAATAAACAACTTTAGAATTATCATAACTTTTGCGTTAAAAACACCGTCCCACAATATTCAAGGGCAAAACAAAGATATGAAGAAGCAAACCAAAATCAAATATAGGTAAATGCTAGCACTTAACTAGAACAACAAAGGCATTTAACCACAATTTTTCATATACAATGACAACTAGTTAGGGAGATCGGTCCACAAATGAGATTGTAGTCGGTTTAAAATCAGCAATCAAAACCAATTAATATGTATTGCCCGTTTGGACAACCAACAAGATTACAATATTAATTGTACAATACTAATCAAATACTAATCAATCAATCAAATCTAATAACCACGCTCTGCTACCAAAAGATGGTGGTGCCCAAAGTAGACACCACCACGTCGGCGTTTCGCCGATTATTTGATTGCTGATGTCGACCAAATACAATTAAAGAATTTGCTACTTACCTTGTCTCCGTTCGGTCTCCGTATGTAGCCGGTGGACTTCCTGAGCTAGCTCGAAGGAAGTCGCGGCTCCTGAAGAGCTACTGTTAACCGATGGAGACCGGAGCACTACATAAGCCTATTAGGCCACCACGGCTCACACACGCGACGATAAAAGATTTGGTGAATTTACACTTTCACCGACACTAAAACTTTGGCGGACCCTCGCACCAACAATCACTTGGTGCGCCGCGCAATACACTATTTGTTATATATTTTATTGAAACGAAAAATCACCGCCCGCTCATAACCTATTTCAATGTCATTCCGTATTCGACTCGACTGACATGTTACATGCGGCCGGCCGCCACAGGCTCTCACTGCACAGACTATAATGCAGTGTTGCCACTCGCTCTTCCTCGAGCGTGAACAAATATGATTTCGAATGCAAATTTGAATAAAATTCTTTTGTTTCAAAAATGCGTCTCCTAGGAAACAAAAGTTGTTACATAAAATATTATTTTACACTAAACAGCAAAACTCCTGGCCTTCACCTCACCTGATGATGATGGTAAGTGCTGATAAGGCCAAATATGGTTACCTTCACCCAGACTTTTCAACGACTGAGGAACTGGCTATCGTATCGTCTATTGTCAGTAAAAAACAATGTTATTAACATTGTTATTTACTAATCTTCTTCTACATTCCTCTATTCTTCTTGTCTAATATACAAAATTCTCGTGTCACAGTATTTGTAACCGAACTCCTCCGAAACGGCTTGACCGATTTTCATATTTTTGTTGTGTATATTCAGTAGGTCTGAGAAAAGGTTGTAAACTACTTTTTAATACCCCTAGGTGATAAGGGTTTTTTCGTGTCATAGTGTTTGTAACCGAACTTCTCTAAAACGGTTTGACCGACTTTCATAAAATTTTGTGTATATTCGGTAGGTCTGAGAATAGGTCGTAAACTATTTTTATACCCCTAAGGGTGATAAGGGTTTTTTGACAATAATTACGGCGAAACGTAGTTCGCGGGCAGGGCTAGTAAAATATAATGTCGTTACAAGATACTTAAGGAATAATTGAAATTATATCATTACGGATCATTAAACCAGTCGAACGATTAATTCTTTTATGAAGTTATAGCTTCCATTTTGAATTTGAACCATGAATTTATTACTAAACTGATCTTTCGCACTCAAAATCAATCCGTAATTGTATAGCGTTTGACCAATCAGGAAATATTTACGTCCCAACAAATACGTGACGATGCTTCTCGATGAGCTGTAATGGCATTGACCACGTAACGATTCGGTTTTAGTTTAAGCTGCATCAATTTTATTGATTGTCCAGTTCCACAACTGTCCCATAACTTATACCTCTTAATTGTTTTCAATATTCTTAAATCTTAGGGTAGAGAATTCCTGCCAGAATATTAAATAATTTTTCTGCTTGTTTTCAGCTGCAGATACCCCTCTGCGGCTGTCCGGCTAGATACCTACCATCATCTCAGCTTAGATTGACACCATAATAAATGTAAATATTATTACAATATGACAGCAAACTCCTCTACGTCAGAGGATTCCAGGTTAAGTTCGCTTCGATCGGCCTTATCGTCACTCAATATAAGGGGAGGTGAAAACCAATACGTTTCTTGTAGTAAATAAAAATCTCGAGGAGCGTTCGCCAGGCGCTGCATGCGTGACTCGCCAATTACGCGAGCCAAATTACGAGCTGGCTAATAGTTGCCGATATTTTTTAATCCGCTGGCTATTTAGTTCACACATGCTCCAATTTAATTGTATCAAAACAATAAGAAGATCAAGTTTACGTTAATTCGTACTTTTCAAACTTGGGTTTTTTAAACAACGTGGTTGTTGCTCGCGAGCAACAAAGAGCGATAGAGCACGCAATGCAGTTAGTTGCACAATCGCTGCGTAACCGCGCTTCCGTGTATGCGTTTGCTGGTGTGTTGCCTGAATTACCATATCGATTTTAGACGTACTAGGCATTTCATAGAATATGAACCAAAATTGTATTTAGGTTTATAGTTATTATAGGCGAATATAGTCCAACGAAATTAATAAAATTCGTATAATTTGAATATTACAAAAGATCGATGACATAAAAATTAAACGTGTTAAATAAAATGGTTTATATTAGTTCAGGTAGAGGCGATTTGGTAAAATTTCACATGATCTATGAAAAAATATGATAAGTTGAAAAACATTATATGATTCCGATTATTTAATCTAATATATAATAGAAATCTCTTGTCACAGTATTTGTTATCGAACTCCTTCGAAATGGCTTGACCGATTTTTATGAAATTTTTTGTGTACATTTTTTTTTTTTTTTTTTTTTTATTATGGATGGCCCGGCAAATGACCTCCTCCCGCTTGATGTTAAGCGGTGAAAGAGGCCCAAATGAGTTGACAGATAGAGTAGGGACGACATCCAATCTCCTACCTGCCCGCCCCTTGCCGGCCCAAAAGATGCTTTTTCACGCCTCTTTTGAAGGAACCCATGTTGTAGGATGGAGGAAACACGTGCGCAGGTAGAGAATTCCAAGTGTGGGATGAACGACAGAAGAAGGAATCTTGGAATTTCTTGGTACGGTGTGAAAAGGAGGACACAGTGTACGGATGACTCCGAAGGCCCTTACGCGTGTTTCTGTTAAGGAATGGAGAGGGAGGGATAAGGTTAAAGAGCTCCTCAGAGCATTCCCCATGGAACATTCGGTAAAAGGCGCTAAGAGAGGCGATGTCACGACGAAGTTGTAGAGGCTCGAGGGTGTTAGTTGCCTCTACATCGCCAATTATGCGAATAGCGCGACGCTGCAATCTGTCCAGAGCATCGAGGAGGTACTGAGCGGAGCCGTCCCAAAGGTGCGAGCAATATTCCACGCAAGACCTAACCTGAGTTTTATACAACAAGCATAGTTGGTCCGGCGCAAAATACCTACGCACCTTGTTCAGGACACCGAGTTTCCGTGAGGCAGTAGTTATGACGGATTCGATGTAGTCTCTGGGGTTCCGATCGCAGCGAATGTTCATTCCGAGCAAGGTGATGTTGCTCTGTGTGTGAAGGGTTGTGCCCTGAAGAGAAGGAAGGGGGAGGAAAGGTGACCTTTTCGCCGAGAACACGCACACCTGTGTTTTCTTAGCATTGAACTCAACAAGATTGTTGGAGCCCCATTCGGAGACGAGGTCCAGCGTCCTGTTGAGCTCAATGATAAGATTCTGCCTTTCCCTACCAATATCACCACGAGCAGCCCCCGAGGCTCCGTGATATCCCCCATGCACTGTACTGTCGTCTGCATAGCAATGTATAGCTCCCAAGGAAAGCATATCATTGATATGCAGAAGAAACAATGTGGGGGATAGAACGGAGCCTTGCGGAACACCACATTTGGTAGGTTTGAGAATAGGTCGCAGGATATTTTATATACCCCAAAATGATAAGGGTGACCCTCTCAAGATTTTTTGTCAATTTTTTTTTGTTAATTATCTTATGATTTGGCATCAAAAATATTAATAACCCTAAATTTTCACCTTTTTATCACCAACCCCCATTTTTTAATAGCGATATTTGTATTTCTACTGGCGAAATGTAGTTCGCGGGAACAGCTTCTAATTGTACTTGTATATTTTACAGTCACTTATTGTCATGTACAAAATTGTTTTAAACATTTTTAGTTGATATTAATATTTTCATGTCTTAAGAACAAATTTTATAGCTAGAATAAAACTTATTAAAAATGCTTTGGAGTTTTCAATTCTAATCATATCGATAATTTAATTTTTCTACTTACTGTCTCTACTTACATCACAGTGCATTGTCATGGCCGCTGATGTAAATATGAATGTCGTTGTAGGATCAAGTATCTTCCAACGTAAACATGTTAGATAAATGCATAACGAACTTGTAGCAAATTTACCCAAGAATATCAAATATTATGTTTTAGCGCTTACAAATCATTCCTGTGATATTTAATTCTGTTTTTGAAAATAGCTATAGGTGTGGAATATTACTTAATATCTCTATATAAAATAAAATCGTAGGGGTACAAAAATCTGTATTTGCGAAATATTAAGAAAAAAATACACAGGTCGCCTTAAAATCATTAGCAGAACACGATAGAATAGTTTTTTTTAAATTGTTTGTTTGTTTGTTTGTCTGTTTTGATATGGATATTGATATGGAAGAACATTTAGGCATAATTTCGTTTGTTTTGGAATTGGAAATTGGAATCAAACTCTTTCATCCATTTAAAACTATTAAAAGTAATAGATTAATATTGATAATAAAAAAAAATCTGACTGCATGTTCTGGGTTACGCATAGAGGGACGGGACGGGACTCTTGATTCTAATGTCTAAAATGACGGATCACATTTTTTTGGATCCACCCAAGGAACATGAATATCGAACGACGAACCTAAAGGGACATTGAACCTAGCCACGTTGACTTAATTTGACATGACTGCCGATAAAGTTCGTTGCCAAACCCAGCAATATGCATATCAAATGAAAGGCCTTGATGAGTAGAGCACTATGAACCTAGCAACATTGACGTCAATTCAACATAGCTGCCGCTCAAAAAAGGTGGTTATAATTTCGTTTCCAACCCTAGCAATATAGGTATCAAATGAAAGGCCTTGAATAGTAGAGCATTATGAACCTAGGAAATCGCCTTAAATTCAACATGGCCGCCGCTCAATTAAAACGGATAAACGTTCGTTTCCAAACCCAGCAATATGGGTATCAAATGAAAGGCCTTGATGAGTGATATGAACCTAGCAATATTGACATAAATTCAACATGGCCGCCGCTCAAAAAAGGTGGATAAAAGTTAGTTTCCAAACCTAGCAATATGGGTATCAAATGAAAGGCCTTGAAGAGTAGAGCATTAGGTACCTAGGAAAATCGACCTAAATTCAACATGGCCGCCGCTCAAAAAAAAATAAAAGTTCGTTTTCAAACCCAGCAATATGGATATCAAATGAATGGCCTTGATGAGTAGGGCACTATGAAACTAGCAACATTGACATAAATTCAACATAGCCGCCACTCAAAAAAGAAGAATAAAAGTTCGTTGCCAAACCTAGCAATGTGGGTATCAACTGAAAGGCCTAAAAGAGTAGAGCATTATTAACTAAGGAAAATTGCCCTAAATTAAACATGGCCACCACTCAAAAAATGGATATAAGTTCGTTTTCATACCCAGCAATATGGGTATCAAATGAAAGGCCTTGAAGAGTAGAGCATTAGGAACCTAGGAAAATTGATCTAAATTCAACATGGCCGCCGATCAAAAAAAGGGATAAAGGTTTGTTTTCAAACCCAGCAATATGGGTGTCATATGAAAGGCCTTGATGAGTGGAGCACTATGAACCTAGCAACACTGGCATAAATTTAACATAGCCGCTGCTCAAAAAAGGCGAATAAAAGTTCGTTTCCAAATCTAGCAATATGGGTATCAAATGAAAATCCTAAAAGAGTAGAGCACTATGAACTTAGGAAAATTGCTATAAACTCAACATGGCCGCCGCTCAAAGAAATGGATAATAGTTCGTTTCCAAACCCAGCAATATGCATATCAAATGAAAGGCCTTGATGAGTAGAGCACTATGAACCTAGCAATATTGACATAAATTCAACATGGCCGCCGCTCAAAAAAGGTGGATAAAAGTTAGTTTCCAAACCTAGCAATATGAGTATCAAATGAAAGGCCTTGAAGAGTAGAGCACTATGGACCTAGCAATATTGACATAAATTCGACATGGCCACCGCACAAAAAAGGTGGATTAAAGTTCGTTTCTAAATTTAGCAATATAGGTATCAAATGAAAGGCCTTGAAGAGTAGAGCACTATGAACCTAGGAAAATAGCACAAAATTAAATATGGCCGCTGCTCAAAAAAAAAAACGGATAAAAGTTCGTTTCCAAGCCCAGCAATATGAGTATCAAATGAAAGGCCTTGATCAGTAGAGCACTCTGAACGTTGCAACATTGACGTAAATTCAACATGGTCGCCGCTCAAAAAAGACAGATAAAAGTTGCTTTTCAAACCCAGTAATAGGGGTATTAAATGAAAGTAGGCCCTGAAGAGTACCTAGCCTAGAGCATTACGAACCTACGAAAATTGTCCTAATTTCGAAATGGCCGATGCTCAAGAAAGGCAGAATAAAGTTGATTCATTATAGAATAAAATGGAGGAAAACACTAAACACTGTGTTAAGCATTTTGATGGCGAAACGTAGTTCGCGGGCACAGCTAGTTAATCAATATAATAATTATGTTCATATCACTGTTTATCACAGGTTAAGAGTGCAGTTAATACGGAGATGACTATGAGCTGCTTATCACACAATATCTACTATAGCACTACCTTGAAGTGCCTAAGTGGAAATAAGTAGTAGATTATAAAACAAGCGAAAAAATAGGAATTTAATCGATTGATACAAGAACCAAAATGAAATATTTTTTTTCACGAGTTGCTTACTCTACTTTTTATGATTGACTGCGATAATAAAATAAATATAAGTATAGCATTATTCTTGTCACTTTTAATTAGGTATTTGAAATCGGTAATAAAATAACAAAACATTACATATAAACATTACAAGATTGTGAAACATTTTCGAAATTTAGTGTTATATTTTTGTTTGGTTTTGAAACGGTCGCATTAGATAAGACTTGGGGATTTGACAGTCTCAGTATTTTGTAGTTAACACAATCTATTATTTTAATATCTCGTGTCACAGTGGTTGTTGTTGAATTCTTCCGCAACGACTTGACATATTTTAATGAATTTTTTGTGTATATTTAGTAGCCCTGAGAATAGTTAGTAGGTTATTTTTTATAGCCCTAGATAATAAGGGTGGCCCTCTCCAGAAATTTTTGAGCATTATTAAAGCGATATGTAGTTCGCGGGCACAACTATAACACAGTAACATATAGAAAGCACTACTAACTTGAATTGGCGGGATTTTTAAAATTGTTTGTTCCAGGTACTTTCAGCACGTTTTATTTGCATAAAATCAATTTCAGTCCTTCCACTCGGACCAACTAAACTAACCAACTGAAACGGATCAACTTCACTTGTATTCACATCTAATTCTTTATTCTCTATCTGGAAGTTGAATCGCAAAACTTCGGGCATTAAGTCCGCCTTTGTACACAAAGCGTTTTAAATGAATAAATAAATAAAAAAGTTAGAAAGTCCATATGAGTAAATTCTCTGAATGACGCTAAAATCATTGTAACGATTATTGTAGACTTAATAAAAAAATCTAAAATCCTGTTGGTGGGTAATATTGTAATCATATAAAAATTCAATGAAATACTAGAGTATATTTTGTAGTTATTAGTTTTTCCGGTCCTGTATAACCATGATTTTAACGAGCTGGCTGGTTTGCACGAAAGGTTTTTTAATAATAATTTAAAAAACAAAAAGTCAAAAAATAATGAAAAAATAACAATATCATTCACAAATTTAGATTTTGAAGTCGGTGCGGAACTGTGGATGATCGATGATCACGAGTAAACATTGGCACCTGCTTCAAAATAAAAAATGTAATATTGGTATTGTTTTATTATTTTTGATCTTTTTTGTGTTTTTGAAGTCGGTTTTTATTTTTGTTAAATATTTTTTTATTTAAATCTATTTAGTGAATTTTAAACCAGCTCACCAAAACTTGAAAGAATACAACTAAGGGTCAATACGTGCGTATTTTATTAAAAAATAACCTCCAACTCCTAAAAATCAAGGATCTTTCCATCATCGGCTCGGCTCAAGACTATTAGACGAAAATACCTAAAAAGCTTCAGAATAAACACGAAACACCAATAACTCCGTAATGATCGGATGAAAGGATCCCATGAAAATCGAGGGAATTCCTTAAATTTCATAGGCACGTCCAACGTTTTTCATTGTTTTTGCTGAAGATATTCAGGTATTAGCATCTAGTAGTCATCATATTATGATAATGAGCTGATTATCGAAGGTTTTTGGTTAGGAGTAAGGGGATAGTTCTTTCAAAACCGTTTAGAGCGAAAGACGTTTCATTTTATGTCATTACTAGCTTCTGCCCGCGACTTCGTCTGCGTGGACTTCAATTTTTAACAATTTTCAATTTTCCCTCAGGAACTACTTAAGGAATCGGGATAAAAGGTAGCCTATGTTCTTTTCCATTTCAAAGGCTACATTCATGCCAAATTTCATCTAAATCCGTTCAGCCGTTTTTGCGTGTTTGAGTAACAAACATCCACACGTTCACATATGGTGTTTGCCTTGTCTCAAATTCTAATACGCATGTATTTGTACTAAAAGATTGACATTTATTTTATTAAAAATTAAACCGACTTCAAAAACACCAAAAAGCTATAAATAATATAAGAATACATACAACATTTTCTATTGAAGTCGATGCTAATCAATAATCACTAGGAAAGTCGTAAAAATATAAGAACAAATAGGTAGTTAGTTAAATTTTGGCACTAACTTCAATATAAAACTGTGATGTAAGTATACAACATCACAGTTTTATATTGAAGTTCTTTACTATTTATGACTTCTTGGCGTTTTTGAAGTCGGTTTTGTATATTCCAAAAAAAAAATTTGTGAAGTGGGTTAAAGTGGGTGAAAAATATTTGATTTTATATGACAATCTTACAATACGCTGCAGGTCAAGCGTAAGGGTAATACGTCAAGTTTTACACCTTGCCCTATGAAAACTGCTATTATGACGGCACATAAGGCGGAAGGATAAAGTCGGTTTGTTGTCGTGTATACAAAACGAAGTTACTTATATGGGCTGTGGATTTTTGGCATGATGCTCAATAAAGCGTAAGCGATAAGCGCTGTGCTGTTATTTAAAAAGTCTCTCATCCCTTATTTAAAAAGTGGCAAATTCGATAACTAATTCCGCTGCGTTCCCAATGTATCGGGGTATCGCGGGGTGGCCGCTGACCCTAATCATTCTATTAGGGTGAAAGCGAATTCGGCCAGCCAGTAGACTATTTGATTTATCCACAATTTGTAAGTCTACCATCCAACAGAGGCTCTCTAGTCTCTTCAGTATCTCGGCAATTGAACACATTTTGACAATATTGTAATGGTTGAAATTCCGCTGTGTTCCCAATATCGAATCAGGGTATTGGGGTGGCCGCTGACCCTAATCATACTATTAGGGTGAAAACGAATTCTCCGGTCAGTCAGTAGACGATTTGACTTACCTACAATTTGTTAGTCTACCTACTAACAGAGGCTCTCGATAACTTAGTGTCCTTACAGAGTACAAAATATATAGGTTGGTCGGTAAACATTAAATGTTTACAATAGATGTACAATGGGCCTTCTAATAGCACTTCAAGGATTCCATGCCTATCTTACCTGCACGTAGTGCACCCCGATCAAGGAACGGTTGAGATGAAGATGACGCCGTGACGAAACTTACTACTTATCTTAAAAACTATCCTACAAACAAAGATAAAATTTGGAAATAAGGTAGGTTATAAGTCGGAAAAAAGGATTTTTGGAAAGTTCCCCTAAATTGGTACGAGTAGAATGGAGAGTGACAGTTTATCACTTACTTTTAAATAATAGTAGAAACGGTCTCGCGCCCATCATAACCAGAAACTCATAACTGGAATAAAATGTGGCGACTCATAACTGTCTTGAGGACCCACTCATAACCATGGTTATGAAATATATTTTAAACTTATAAAATATTTAATTTAGAGGAGTAACTCATAACCGAACATAAAAAAAGCAAATACCTAAACTGTGAACTACTTTGAAGTACATTTGAGACCAATAGTGCTTGCTTACTATTATATACTTGCATACTAATTTTAAAGTAAGTACTTCTTGTCTTATTATTTCATACTAAAAAGAAATATTTAGACGGCAATTTCAAGACGCAATACACAAAAAATCCAGTGCATACCCGTGGTACTACTCACGTGTCCGGTAGTACTACGGGTGATTAATTTTGCCAGTAGTACTACTTATTATCTTTGACAATCAAAGAACACCATATGGGTAACTATCGGTTTTAATATTTATATTATTTTGAAGAAATTAAGGAACGCTTTAAAATAATAAAACTATTTTAATAGCAACTTTAACGCAACTTTCAATTGCGAGTCATTTCATTTTTTAACCGCCTTAACAAAAAGGGGGACTTTATCATTTCCATTGTGTTCTTTTTTACGTTTGCTACCTCATAACTCTGTCATTTATTAACCGATTTGGAAAATTCGTTTTCGTTTGAGGGGGTATAGTTCTCGATTAGTCTCCGTCATCAAATCCGGGATCGGGCAACACCCGTTGTTTTATACTAACAGTAACACCAACGGTAGTACCACGGGTAAGCACTACACAAATCTTAGTGCGAGGAAGGCATAAATAGTCTCTCCGAGACATCTTCAATAAAAATAACAATATTGAGAAGTGATTGAGAATTAGTTTGTCCTGATAGCTACATCTCATCTAATCTTTCAAGAGCCGCATATGAGAATACTACCTATCTATCCAAAACCTAATTATTATTTATAAAAATTTAATAATATGCATATTATTTGTGTGATAGGTATTTCTGCACATTTTTTATTTAGTAAGTATGTTATATATAGTATGGTTTTATTTTATATATTTTTGTTACTATTTGATAGCCTTATAAGCTGCTATACACGCAAATTCTATTTTATTACAATTTCACCTTTCGCAGGTCTGCTGGAAGAAATTTCATTTATGAAATAGTCAGATCCTTTTTAACGGACTTCAAAAAAATAGATACAGTCGAACATAGAACCTCTTCCTTTTTCAAAGTTGGTTAAAAAAGGAGGTTCTCAGTTTGACCTGTATGTTTGTATGTATGTTTGTCCGCGATTATCTCACGTTTGGCTGAATCGATTTTGATGCGGTTTTCAGAAAAGTATTTGTTACTTTTAGGATAAGGTTTTGGTATTAATTTGTGTTAAATTAACTAAAAAGATTGAAAAGAATTTTTTTTACAAAAAATAAAACCGACTTCAAAAACACCAAAAAGTCATAAATAATCTGGAAAATCTTAAAAAAAATATAAGTACCTACTAGTTCAAATTTGGCACGAACTTCAATATAAAAGTGTGATGTTGTTTGTATTCTTATATTATTTATAACTTTTTGGTGTTTTTGAAGTCGGTTTCATTTTTTGTAAAAAAATTACATTTTGTATTCTGTATTGTTTGTGCTGTCTAATTTTAATGCGGGAGAGAGATTACACACCGCAATAGCCACCCTCACCTTGCCGACCTGCAAGATGCCTCTTTACACCTCTTTTATACCAAGCTTTTTACTTTGATTTAAAATATTATTCACCCTTTTTTGTTAATGTTGTTAATAATTATTAAAGCGACTGTACATAATTGTGTAGTTGTGTTGGTTATGAGTTTCGTCCTCTCACATCAGCAGTTATGTGTGGGACCTTTACGTATTGGTTATGAGATTTTTGGTTATGGGCGTGGGCGCCATAGTGGGCGCGAGACCAAAATTTGAGTATAAGAATTGATATCAAGGATTATATTTGAAAATCATAACGGTAGAAATTGAATGAAAAAAGTTGACTTGTTGTTCGGAAACTGGGAGAGCCTTTGAGAAGAACAGGCAAGAACAAGTAACTCGTAAAGTAACTCGGAACAAGGTCAATTTTTTTTTATCTCCTCTTTTATATCGCTTACAATTTAAGTTTTGTTACATAGTCATTGAAAGTTAGAAAATATAATCGGTATGCTTACATACATTTAAAATATATTTTTTTTATAAACTTATATATTAAGTATTATACAATAAATTATGTTGTTACCAAATATATGATAAACTAGACATTAGACTTTCAATGATCTAGAAAGATGGAAAGTGGTAGTATTGTCGCAGTACCCCTTCTTAAAGGGGTAGAATGAGAGGTGGAACTATAAATTTGACATGTAGGCTTGTTAACATTTAAATTGGTTCGTTACAATATTTTTAACATTACGTCATCATTAAAACCAATTGAGAATATTCCTTCTTCTGTTTATACTACTAAGTTTGCGCCCTAACTATGATCACCCAAAACACTACTAAGGCCGCACTGAAAGCGAGATGGCGCTGTACGCGCAAGAGCGGTGTCTACTGTTTCAATATTGTTTTAATCACTTAACCTTGCTATAAGTGATCATGATAAGGTGTTCCTGGTGGTAAATGGCTCTCTCTAGTCCTTTGTTGAAAATGTGATTGCTTTAAGATTTGCAAATCAAGTAATCCAACGTAATGTGATTTGGATTCCTTGGAGAGTTACCTGTGACATTTATGATATCAAGTCACTGTATCAAGTAATTTTACTGATGAACTAATTCAACTAGAACACAACAATTCAGCACTGTTGATTGGTAGAAATAGTTAAGATAGAGGTATCCGCATAGACGAATCTATATTGAGTCTCCCTCTATAGGCCTAGCAGGATTAGAGGACTAGAGAAAAGAAAGTGAATAACTCTAGTCCCGTCTCGCTGTATTATTATATGAGAAAACGAGAAGCAACAAGTTATTCATCTCTTGTCCCGATTTGTCCTCGGCCCGTGCTACGCTTGCTGGTAAGCTGGCGAAGCGGGCGAAGTGGCGGCTTGGTCTTCGCCCAACAGTCATTTGGAGGAAAACTTCATTCTATCTAGTAGGTATACATTGATTTTTCAATGGGGGGTGTCCGGTGTGGACTGGGATTTTGGACTGGTTGTAGCTGATATTTTAAGAATATAATGGGTGATCAAATAGGAGCTTTATTGCACTATTTACCAACATTACCGTTTCTTTATGTTTTGACATCTGACTGTTTCGGATTTCGTTAAAATGTTGTAAACGGCCCCCCTAGACAAGATGTCTTTCGATAATCGCTAACGCAATCGCTAAATCGACAATGTATGAGATTTGACAATTGCGCTCGAAAGCTAAGCGAGGGCTTATGTCAAATCGCATACATTTTCCTTCTGGCGATTGCGTTAGCGATTATCGAAATGCGTCTTGTCTAGGGGGGCGATTGCCTCTTTGTTAATATTGATTACGTCTTAAATGGATCTTCCCAAACAGCTCGAGATTAAAAAATAAAAATATTTTATACTAAGTCATTTCTTTCTATACAGGCAGTCTAGTATCCACTTAGATGTAGGTAATATGCAGGCAAACGTGTTTTCAGCGTAACCCTTTGGTACGGTAAAGCTTTGTTTGGTAGCCCTTATGTGCTCATGTGTCCGTCCGTCCGTCGAGATCTTGGCCCCTGCGGACCACTAAAAGACTTCAAGTTTTCACTCGATGATAGGGTATGACCTCTGGTTTAGACCATTTTGAACATTTTTAGGTTAGGCTCTTAGGCAACCTTAGTTAATATGGGCATCAAATGAAAGGGTTTGAAGAGTAAAGCACCATGAACTTTGCAACATTGACCTAAATTCAATATGGACGCTACTCAAAAATGGCGTAAAAATTTGGTTTTCAACCACAGTAATATGGGTATTTTACAATTAACCTCAATGCTCTAAATTCAACACGGCCATCGTTCAAAAATGGCAGATAAAATTGGGTTACGAGACATCATCCATATTATGTGTTTTGAAACATTTTTTATTTTTTAACCTACGATTGAAACCTTGTAACTACTTGTATTTATAGATTAAAGGTAGGTACGCCGAATTTTATCTAAAAATGACCAGCCTTGACTTTTATGTCTTCGAATGGTTTGATAACGAAACCAAATATTTTAAATCAATCCTAAAAAGGAAAAATATTAATTTTTTTTCTGGAGCTTTACTGATATGCACTCTATTTCTCATTTCGGGTTCCATGAGTCTTCTTTGTTTCTTTGATACTCGTATTATTTTAAAGGTATGTTTAAGTATATGTAAATTAATTGTCCTTTAAATCTGCGGAGTACAGAATGAATATGTTCTTTTTATTGTAAATAATCTTGCATAATTTCGCTTCAAAATAAATCTTTAGGCATAAATTATTTGTAGAGTTTTGTTTCTGCGCAATTTATATATATTTTTTTTGTAATACGATTTAAAAAATAATCTGGAGCCTTACGAAACTTAACCTTAGGATTGGACCGATAATAGAGTAATCAAGATAGCCAGTGGAATTATCTTGAGAAGCAAATGGATTTGTTTTATGTAATTTGATTCAATAGCTACGCCTGCTACCTGTCAACGACCCAGAATTGATGCGCCTATCCTGAAGGGACCAGCAAATTGGTATAATGTCAATGAGATAATTTATTGGATGTCAGAATTAAATTAGCTTCTCGTTTGATAAAAATAAACTGTACAAGATGATTAAAGAAAATTTAACCTATCAATTTTATTGTATAATGTATTTAAACGGTATCAAAATTACGTAAAAAGATAACGTGATGATGAATAAAGTTATAGTTTTTAAGAACATAGAAATAAGTATTTTCTTAAAAAGTAAATTACATAATAATTTTGGTTTTTTTCGATAAATAAACCATTACATATTATTTTCCTTCCTATATTTTGATGTGTTTAAAAAATTGGTTTATGTTCTTTCAAATTTTTTATTGAAGATTATAATGTCTAACAGTTGTAAGAGTAAGCGTAAATAAAAATATACGAATTAACTAAGTTAATAAAGTGTGAAGGCCTTTTATTGTTGACTTCAACCATCTATTATGTTAAATGTGTCATCCTAGTCATTTCCGACAGTTTTTAATAGAAGGTATCAAAAAAGAAACTCACGCGCAATAGATGCTCCTAACACTGTGGCAGCGAGTAGTACCACTGCGTACCACGACACACCCATCGTAAGCCGTGGCTCCCGCTTCACTGCTGATACTCGCAGATTTGGCGTCCATTTGAACTGCAATATCGCTGCGCAAGCGCTTCGACGACGCTAAAACTGCGGTTGATACTCTGTGCGCGTTTCATTCTAATCTTATTACCATGTCCGAAAGTAAAGCAGCAACGTATATCTTTGACGCGGAAATGTTGAGCTAAGTTGAATCAATTTAGCAGTGTAACGATACTAATGATAGTGCGGGCTTCCGTCAGCTCCCGCGTTTCCGATCAAGAGTCGCGTGTCGCAGACCAGACATTAGTTGGAGCACGTGCATGCCCCGGATGTAGAGATCAGCTAAACACGCCTTTTCAATACACTCGTTTTGTACCACGTATTCTCATACTTAGAGAAGAAATGACAGTTATATACGATTAACAGAAAGTTTCTTGACTTACTAGTGGGTACTTAGAGCCCAACTTCTCGGTAACTTTGAATGCAGTTGAGTTAAGTATTCTTTTAAGGAGAGTGTGCTAGTATTTGAACATTAATGTTATAAAATGTTGATACGCAATGGGGTGATATCGAAAAATAAAGTACTTAAATACATTTATTGAAGCAAAGTTCCTATCGTATCTCAAGTGAAAATGAAGTAATTGGGTAACTTTGAGGAAACTGAGTTTATTTGAACGGTAAATAACGAATAAATTCGAATAAAGGGTGAGCGACATCTCATTATACTTTGTACAATTTAAAATGAAAAACACAAACGTAGTTTTTTGAAAGTGTTTATGTCAGTTATTGTCATTAAAATAAACGATAAGTTATACAATATAATCATGGGCTACAGATTGGAAAAAATGCGCAAATTACTTAGATATGACAAGTAATCTCCCATCCGTGATACTAATAATACAAATTAATTATTGCACGTCGCGGCTTTATCTTTACAATAATAAGCAATGTTTATGAGGTTGTTAGTGATATTTTTTACGATGGCAATTAGTTGGGCTCTAATTTCATATTGAGACTACAATGTTACGTTTAGTACTAGTCCATATCGTATTCTTTGCTAAGTGCATGTATTAAGGTTTACAGCACATAAATAAGCTTAAAAATGAATGGGTATTCCTGTAAGTATATCCCTGTCCATCACTTTGCAGTGGTGCTCTGAGTAAAGTCAACAAGTGTGGTGAGAGTGGTCACTTGGTCACACCAGTCGCTAGGTGATCGTCCGCAGGCATTTTCTCTTCCATCTTTTTCATCACACCGAGCGTGTCAAAATGTGACTAAATTAACCCAGAAAGCTGCTTGAGTTTAGACAAAATGTTTTTGTGTCCGTCAACGGAATGTGGAGCATCTGTCTCTAAAACATATCATCGCGCCTATCATTTTACGTCCTGTCACCTAGATTGTCCACAGTTCCATACCATAGAGAAATATCAGGAAACCAGTGCCCGGATCAGTCACATCCTATTATCGTCAGAGAATTCGCGACATCCTTCCTCATTCGCCTTCGCCAATCTCCAGATCTCTCTTTCACATTATTTCTGATTAGTAACGATCTAAGTTATACGAATTGACTGAAAAACTTAAAATCTTAAACTTAGAAATTTTAGTTTTTATTATGATTTACGTAAAAAACGAAGAAACGTGCCAACTTAAACTCTATAAGCATTAGTGTTGATGCTTACAAATAAAGTTAATTATTCTTTATTGAACTATTTTTTCTAAGTCTAGGAAATTTTCTAGTGTATTTGCGCGGTTAGTTTGTCTTATTTCAGCTTCTAGAGAAGGGGCTATAGATGGCGCTCGGCTCGGGTTCCGTTGGATGGGCTTCTGCAGCTGGAAGAAGTTGAGTGAAGCTTTGAGCTCTTTCAAAATAGCTTCCTTGTGCGTCACCTAGAACAATGACATACATCACATACACAATCATTATGTTTGTAACGCGTCTAAATTTTGTTATATTTTATTTACCTATATTAACAGTCTTATTAATATAGATTTGCAAAGCACACAAATTTCTAACATTATTGTGGTTTTCATCGTGTGTGTTTCCAACAAATAAAAACATAACCATAAAACGATATCAATACATCAAATTATTTCATATTTTTGTAATAAATGTAAAATAAAGTTAGGTATGGGTACATGTATATTATAAGTTTTCTTACTAATTCTGAGATGGTACATTAAATCGTTGGAAATGAATATTATATTATATTCATAATTTACATAATCATTTTTAATTAATTAAGTTGGTCGGTGTTTTTTTAATTAAATTTAATTGCGTTACCTGCTCTCTAACAACAATATTCCTACACTCGTTAAGGAATTCTATAGCTGTAATGAACACGCTGAACACAAGCCCGACGATGAGTACCAGGAACGCGCCAAAAAGATTCTCCATCCCCAGGGACCCTTCCACGCTGCTATCGTCAGTGAGCTCCTGAAAATTTCCGGGTCAATTTATTTTAAAACCAACCAAGCGCGCCGGTTTTAATAAAATTTTCGCAAGTTCGTTAAAATAACACTGTCAATTAATCTTTTGGACGACATCATAATCCAAAATTAAAGATGTTTTTTTATAGATACCTACTTCAAAACACGTAATAATCCCGGTTTAAGCTGTTGTTTAAATAGTTGATAACATGTCATTAAATAATGAACGGGCGATTATTGAATTTCGTCGTTTAGATTTAAATGACTATGTAGGAGTTAGAATACCTACATATCGATATAACGAAACACAATAGATACATAGATAGATAGATATAATCGATTACAATAGGCTAAAAACGAAATATGGTTAAGTGTTTATAGCTTCTAATTTTTAATTAAGAGTAAACTATAAACGAGTGCGCAGTGTGGGTTCTGTACAAACTTATCTATACTTATATATATATTATAAAGCTGAAGAGTTTCTTTGAGTGTTTGTTTGTTCTGAGCATCAATGAAAAATGTTGCAAATACGGGGAAAAATGTACGACTTAATATATATTTAGTTTGATATGTCTACAAATTCCTAAGAAAAAGGGTCTTGACTGACAGACGGACAACGAAGTGATTCAATAAGGGTTCCGTTTTTTTTGAGGCACGGAACCATTATAATAACAGACTTTTATTTGTCCTGTAAAATACATAATAATTTCTTGGTTTTTTCAATTTCATCGACGAACTAAGCGTTCGTTATTGCAAAGTTAAAGCTTGGCTGTGGCAAAAATATACCCGAGGACTGGAAGTAAGTAGTTCGTTCGTTGCATTCAAAAGTGCAGTTAACTGAAAATTACTTACCGGGCACTCTTTCGCGCCGTACTTAGTCTCCCACCATTTGGTTTTAATTTCGTCGAGAATTGTTAATTCTTTTAAGCGTAGAATCGCTCTGTTTATATGCGTTCTGAAGGGGGAATCTGCAAAAAGTTACAGAACAAATTAACCAGAAGTCTTCAGTACCTAAATCTTACTTTTACGTCAAAGGAGCTGTGCTTGTACAAATATTATTGTTTTCGAACCTGGAGGGTAAGTCAGGCAGGGAAAATACAGTTTTTCTATTGCAATTAAGTTGGCAAACAAGCAAACTCCTCACCTGATGGTAAGTGGTAAAAGTCACCTATAATACATGAGGTTCCTGTGAGATTCGAAAAAAAGCTGCAATCCCCACAAGAACCACAGTGTACGTTGCCAACTTGTAACTCAAGATGTAAAGTCACGGTTCCCAGCAATTTCAATGCCATATCTTACCCTTCAAACCGGAACACAGCAATGCAAGCACTGCTGCTTTGGAGCAGAAATAAGTAAGATGGAGGTGCCCATGCACACGACCCTGGTACAGAGTCTCCCTCCGGTGAAGTGGGTCTGAGACTGTCATAAATGCCTTACTGTCACAAGTTGACAAAGAATGCTGTGTGTCCCTTCAAGGGTTTGAAGGGATGTGGATTTGCAAATTTCACAATCAGGTCAGGTCAGATATAGATGTCTTATGTTACAAGATGGCAATAAGCACTGTGGTCCTTGAACCATCTTGAACCATAAGCACCATATGGTCATTATTTTCAACATTACAATCGAGAGATGCTCACTTTTGAATATAGGTCTCCCACAATTTTGTGCTATAGGTGAAGCCAATTTACATAATCATCACTTACAATTATTACTTTGTTGCATAAGAAATAATGGATCGCAAGAGTGATTTACATCAAGCGTGTTGACGTGATGCTTGTTAGGAAGACATTACGGGACGTGAACATCGATAACATGTCAACAAGTGCTAGTAAATGTACTCGTACGTTGAATACAGACATTACTTACGTAGCTAAGAATTAAAGTCACTCAGCTGTGTATAATTCGAATCCATTGCAAATAAATTGAATAGGCAAACACGCCGACGTATGAAATAGGTTGAGTATTTTATTTTCTACATTTTTTTCTGTTATGTTTTTATACTAAAGTTCGTTGAATTATCAGAAAGAGAATCAGAACTAGAGTCGTGTGCGTGGGTACCGCTACCTTCTTCTTTTTTTTTATTGCAGAAAGTTGGCAAACAAGGAAACTGCCCACCTGATGGTAAGTGGTAACAGTCACCTATAATACATGCGGCTCTTGTGAGATTTGCAGCAACCCCCACAAGAACCACAGTGTACATTGCCAACTTGTGACATCAGATGTAAAGGCACAGTACCCAGTAATTTCACTGCCATATCTTACCCTTCAAACCGGAACACAGCAATGCAAGCAGTGCTGCTTTGCGGCAGAAATAGGTAAGACGGAGGTACCTAAGCAGACGACCCTGGTACAGAGTCTTCCTCCAGTAAATTTTTTCTTCTTCTATATAAATAAATTCTTCTTCTTCTTTTTTAATTGGTCGTTGAAGAGTCAAAGTCAAAGTCAAAGTCAAATATACTTTATTTCATAGGCCCTTGCGGGCACTTAAAATCGTCAATTTTTACAACATTATTAAAATATTTAAATTAACAACTACAAAAGAAAGCAAGCAGCATGCAATTTATATGGATGAGCTATCCAATGCAGAACAAGAAGGGTAGAATTCAAATCTGTTTTATCATTTACATAATCTTTTACAGTGTAATATCCTTTCTTAAGAAGAGTACTTTTAATATGAACCTCAAATCTATTTAGTGGCAAATCTATAATACTTTTTGGTATTTTGTTATAGTATTGAATACCTTCTCCTTCAAAAGATGTAAGAACTTTTTTAAGCCTAGTTTGAGGAATTACAAGTTTATCTTTATTACGTGTGTTTATGTTATGTATGTCACTTCGTTTACTATACATTTTGATATTACTACGAACAAACATAAGGCAATTAAAAATATACTGCGAGGCAGTAGTAAGTATGCCAATGTCTTTAAATATCTCTTTAAGAGAAGTGCGCGAGCTCAATTTGTAAATTGCGCGGACAGCTCGCTTTTGCAAAATAAAAATGGTTTCGATGTCAGCTGCAGTACCCCACAAGAGTATACCGTATGACATTAAACTGTGAAAGTAACCAAAATATACTGATCTGGCAGTATCAACATCAGTTATCTGTCTGATTTTCTGTACAGCGTATGCGGCTGATGCTAATCTCCCAGCTAACGTTGAGATATGGGAGCCCCATTGTAGCTTTGAATCAACCGTCACCCCCAGGAAGACAGCTGAGTCCACTAACTGTAGTCTTTCATTATTCATTAAGACTGTTGTTTTAACAAATTTTACATTTGGAAGAGCAAACAGAACACATTGAGTCTTCATTGAGTTTAATTGGAGATTATTTATACTAAAACATTTGAGTAGTTGTGATAGTGCGTTGTTTACATCGTCAAAGTTTGATTTTTTCCTATCAACATTAAATATTAAGGAAGTATCATCAGCAAACAATACAATATCACAAAGGTTTTGTACAAAGAAGGGCAAGTCATTTATATATATTATGAAAAGCAGCGGGCCTAGAATCGAACCTTGTGGGACTCCCATTATCAATTGCGACCCCGATGATTGAACTCCGTTAATTTCAACTGTTTGTTTTCTAGAACTTAGATACGAATTCAGTAATTTCGAAGCAGAGCCCCGAATTCCATAGTGATCTAATTTTAGAGCCAATGTTTGGTGATCGACGCAATCAAATGCCTTTGATAGGTCGCAAAATACACCCAGTGCATTTTGAGACTGTTCCCAAGAATCAAAAATGTGCCCCAACAATGCAGCGCCAGCATCAGTAGTAGAACGACCCTTCGTGAAGCCGTATTGCTTAGTATGCACTATGCAGTATATTATATTTCTGAAAATGTGCAACCAATTGATTTAGCATAATTTTTTCAAAAATCTTACTCAAAGATGGCAAAATGGAAATTGGTCTATAGTTTCCAATCTCCTCTTTGTTACAAGATTTAAAAAGGGGTATGATCTTACTATATTTCATGAGGTCAGGAAAAATACCGTGATCAATGCAACTATTAAAAATATCTGCCATATAGGGTGCAATATTCTCCACAATGGATTTAATTATTTTTACAGACATTCCCCATAAGTCATTGGTATTCTTGACTTTTAGTAATTTGAATGCCTTGACAATGTCTACTGCAGAAATATAATCAAATGAAAACGCTGCGCTGCACTTAGGCACATGTTTCACAAGCAGTGAAGCTGCAGAATTAGGCGATCCATTTAATCCCGCAGTAACGGTCATCGGTATATTAGAGAAAAAATCCTCAAAAGCACTTGCCACTTGGTCGTCAGCCTTAACAATGATATCATTGACAGCAATGGCAATGCTATCATCCCGCTTATTAGATTTGCCAGTTTCCTGGTTGATTATTTTCCAGGTTGTTTTAATTTTATTATTAGATTTTTTAATTTTATTCATTATGTAAATTGATTTTGCTTGTATACATACATTCCTAAATGTTTTGGAATAATTTTTTACATAATCAGCAAAAACTGGGCTACTGTTATATTTTTTCAACCCATATAATTCGTAAAGTCTATTTCTACTTTTGTATATAGAGGGAGTAGCCCAATCACAAAATTTAAATTTATTACTAGCGATTCTGATTCTTTTTTTTGTGAATGTGCTATCAAATTCCGACTTAATAGTATCAAAAAGAGTCCGAAAGAGCATATTCGGATCATCAGGAGGACATGACATCGAACCAATTCTTTTGTCAACGTTTTCCTTAAAACAGGCCAAGCGTTTATTGGTAATAGGCCTGCAATTAATTATTTTAGGGGACTCTTGTTCTCCATTTTCAAAAGAACAACCATTACCTCTACCTATATCTGCAGCTAAGCAGCAGTGCTTGTATTGCTGCGTTCCAGGGCATGTCTCCGTTACCATGCGCTTAGGTACAAGATACTCGTAAGTATCAACCGTTCCGCGTACACTGAGAGTGTAAAAAAGCAGCAGAGCTGCCGGGTTCCGCTCGGACTATATTGTTCCGTATGCCGCGGTCTCAGCACAATGTTTGATTAAATTCAGTCAGTATTTTATGAAGCGGCATCACAGAACACAGAAAGAGGTCTTTCTGTGATCTGTGGGCGATATGGCCGCGCGGCGGCTCCGCTCGATGCGAATTCGTATGAGGCGAAAGAGCGGCGTCGTCGCCGCTGCCTGAATAATTCGTCTCATCCGAACTCATGGAAATTCGCATTTGGAGCGGCGTTGCCGCGCAGCGGCGCCGCTTCCTATAATACCAGCATTACTAATACATACGCTAATCTGTGGCATTAAGGTGTAATACAATTTGGATGCTCTCAAAGTTGAGTAATTTAAAATGACAGCTTTTTTCAAGATCAAAGGCCCAACTGCAACTTCTGTACGTACTACTATTATTTATTCAGTGTCCGCAGCAAGGCAGGCAGTGAAATTACTCAGTACTAT
Source organism: Schoenobius gigantellus (assembly GCA_963935595.1). Classification (NCBI taxonomy): domain Eukaryota; kingdom Metazoa; phylum Arthropoda; class Insecta; order Lepidoptera; family Crambidae; genus Schoenobius; species Schoenobius gigantellus. Next base: position 19,255,841 of record OZ012553.1, on the reverse strand, counting down.
GACTTGTCATTTTATGCTGGCAACGTATGTGTTTTGTTTTTTAAGCGAATGTAGCCGCTTATCATTAGGTGAACAGCTAATTACGCGAAGATGTGTAGGTTACCAAATCTGCCCTTGCATTGTATAGTCTCTCAACACACACACACACACACATACACACTCACACACGCACCTACTCACACACGCGCGCAAACACACATCCACACAAACACACACACATTTTTTTCTTATGCTTGTATTTTTTGTATTCGTAATTTTGTATAGCTTATTAAAAGATTTCTATTTAATTCTCTCCTTATTGTTGTTGCTATTATAATTGTAAATTGTAAATTATGTATAAAATTGTAAACTTGGTGATATTGGAAGAGCGGTGTCTCCTGGCACAGGCATTATTATGCTTAAAAGGAGACGCCATTCACAATGAGTTTATGTAAAAATCATTTAATGAAATAAACATATTATTGTTATTATTATTATTTGTTTTCCAACTTACAGTCGCATATTGCTCCACTAAAGCTATTGCTGACACGTTCGTTCATATAATAACAGTGAAAGACGGCATTAGACTTACAGTAGCGTTCAAAATAGTGGGTGTTTCTGAAACTGCCTGTTAGTCGTATCAAAAAAGCAGAAAAAATGATGAGTCTGCATAGAAGCAGAATGAGACCGAGAGAGAGAGAGTGTTAGAGTAACTTGTTACAAAACAGATGTTGGTTTTTAGATATTGCACAAATTAGTGCTGTTTTATAAAATACTGTTATGTAGCTAACTAGCATTTGGTAGTTTTCTGTGGAGTGTAGAGATAGGCTTACAGCGATTAATGCTAGGCCTTACTTCTTTTCTACCTTGAATGTCTTGTTCAGTACTTACTAGCTGGCATCGCTATCCCATAATCCTTTGAGTCCAACTCGCCACCAACTTTGGTTAGCTCACAGTTGCGCCGTAGCTTATATTCCAGGGTGGAGGACTCCATGAAGAAAGCGTACCGGTTCTTCCCGTGAAGGACCCGCCGCTCCCCTTCGTCGTTGTTATCGACCAAAACAACCGGATTCGATATCATGTTCTCATACATATTCCTGTACATTTTATCCTTTGATCCCTGCATTTGAAGTAGAAAATGTCGTATTATGTATTGAACAATAAGGGTTCCTTAAAATAGCAATAAATGGCAATGAAATCTTAGAGGAGGCTTAAATTTGTCGAAGGACGAAATAATTTAAACTCCAAATACATAATTCATAAAGGATAATATTTTTTTAAATACGAACAATAAAATGAATTGCAAATTAAGAAAAGTTCATAATTAAAATTAATAACTGAAAAATAAAAAAAAACTACTTATTTATCTTGACTTTGTTTTATCAGAGGGCCTATTACCGATCTCATGGTTTTGCAAATGATATCATAGTGCAAAATGAAAAATATGATTTCCGGTCAGATTTTTGATTATTTATTCATTATTTAATGATGACATCATTGAAATTAAGCCATAGTGATGATATCATTGGAGATCGGTAATACGAAATGCAGCATTTCATGACTTCTTTTTCTTAAATTTATACCATATGATGAAAAAGCCATAATTGGCCTGCAGATTATGCAAGGTAACATTTATAGCTTAGCTGCAATTTTTATTCAAGAGAATTGTTCTCTGTGATCGAATCTACAAAGCTTCAAGACCAAAGATCAGTGCGTCCTATCAGCATTGACTGAGTCAGTGGACGCTCACAAAGGGACTGGTACATAGGTTCTAAGTCACCTAGTGGGCTACGGAACGAGCTACGCTTGGCGTGTCTCTAATGAATCAGATCCAGATAGGAGTAATTTGTGAGAGGGCTTAAGTTACCGACATAGCTTAACACATAAGCAAGTTGAAGTGACAATGGATCGGTCATATCTATCGTAGAACAAATAACCGTTGGGGACAATGTGTACTGGAGTGGAAGCCGCGTCTCGGTAAATGTAGCATAAGATGGTTAGCATAGCAGCCATGTGGAGAGATGATATAAAAAGGCACTGGGGAACAGTGTTATATAAAATCCGAAGGTCGGGCTTAGGGACGTAACTTGGGAGGAGACCTATGTCCAGCAGAGGACAGGCTGATGATGACGATAATAATTGGCTCTATCGACTGATATGAAAATAATACAGAATTATTATATTCGATTATTTAAAATTTTGATTGCAGTTCGAATTATTTTTAAAATGAAAATTAGGTTTTCTTTCAATAAACATGTTCGATAGTCAAAAGGTACATTGTCTAACTATTTTAGTTATACTAGAACAATTCATTAATATTTAAGTTAATTTTCAACGTCTTCACAGATTGACTGGAAGATATCTCAAAATGAGTCCTGATGAGAGTAAGTGAACTTTTGATCTTTTGTTTTATTTTTGTATATTCTATATAATAAAGAGTATAATTTATAATTATTGTATGGTTATTGGTGATATAGGAATATGATGGAGACAAAATTGGTTCCAACTTATCATATAAACACCAAGCTCTCAATTGAAAGCCCACACATTCGCAACATCTCCAAAATGCCAACAAGTATAAAAGGGAAATAGTTCCATATTATATTCGATACCACATCGAAAAAACTCGTTTTATTACTTTATTGCTCGTATTATGTTCCAAAAACTACTCAGGGCGGAGATACTACGGCAATGAAGATATTATAGGAAGTCGGAGTTATTACCCTGAGGGGCTGTAATACTTATCTTATGTGCCAGTACTCTATACTAGCAAGTGCGTATTTTCTTGTTTATCGATCCGAAGATATTTAACAAATACGAAAAATCGTTCGGTTTTCAAAAAGCGAGCAACGTAATATTTTGTTGCGAGTGCTTAAAAAATAAAGTACGTGCTTTATTTTGACGGTGTAAAATGTAATCGTGAACGATTTATTTAAACAAAAATTAAAATATCTCGTGTAAAACATTTTTTTTTCGTCTATGACCTTATGCAGAGAGTAACACAAAAAGCACCATCCTCTTTTTAGATAGGTGATGATTTTTTCATTATCATGAGTTAGTCAATAAAAAACGCTTTAATGCCATTTGGTGTAATTACTTTGAAAAAATCAAGCGTGGAACCGGTACGTATGGCGCCGTAGAGTATTTTGTTCTGCTTCGCCAAATCTTCTACACTGTGTATGGGCTCATCTTCTAGAGCAGACGTCATCGAGGCAGACAGCTGGGCTATGTACGTCTGACAGACGATCATCGCGAAAAACCACCACATCCCACACACCCAACGGGAACCGAATGCCCTAGAAATAACAATTGTTAGTAGCGCGCATTCGGCTAATTCCGAACATCGGGAATTTCGATAATTACAAATTTCTACAAAACGCCGCGATTTGACTTGTTGTTATAAATACTACTAGTATAAAGTAATATAGGTGAATGTTATAAGAGCAAGCGTTTAAATCGCGGGGTCTTGTAGAAATTTATAATTATCAGAATTCCGAATTTCTTTTGTATACAGGGTTACTTTTTAAGCAGGAGCCAAATTTCGTGTGCTTGTTCAGACAAGCAAACTGAACAACTTTTACTATGGAACCAATTTAGAAATCGCAAAAAAAATATGGTTGTTAATATATTTAGGTTCAGTGGATGTTAGGCAGGCGAAGGCGGGCATTCGCTCAAGCGATGCCCGTCTAATGACCCTGCCGTGGAGGCCTGCGTGCACGGTTGGCCCCGTGCACGCCGCCGTAAGGCCCTCCGTCTGGGGATTGCCCTGGTGTTCTCGGGCAATCCCCCTTGGCGATAGCCCGACCGGTTGGTCGGGCTTGCCTGGGCGCGTAGGTAGTGGAGTCGCATTGTGGACCTTACCTAGCGCGCCCCTAAGGGCAGGGAGAACACCGGGGGGTTTTAGTGGGTAGGCCTGGCACGCTGCCGGGAGAGCCCCACACACGCTCGTCGTCTAGCCAACGGCGGGTACGGTGCGGTGACGCATTTCTACCCGAGAAAAAAAAAAAAAGGTTCAGTGGATGTTCAACATTTGTTATAGAACAGACGATTTTTTGATGACTATTTTGAAATATAAAATACCCCCAATATTAGATACAACTAATTTGTGAGTGCCCCAGTGAGCATTTCTCTATTGTAACGGGTAGTTTAATAGTTGTCCGTATTCCAGCATATTTTTTATGAAGAAAATTAGATTATGTCCAGATCTATTAATCGCGATGTAAATTAATGAAATTTGACAAGGATACATAATTTTGTTTAGTTCCTATGTAGACTGTCCATGAAACTTATATTGAGCTGTAATTGTAAATTTTACTTATCATAGAATTTTTATTTGAAAAAAAGAGTATTGTGGATCCATATATTTATAATATTAGTTAGGACTAAATAGTCTAAGAGCTGTTTCACACGATCACCTGGCGAACAATGCCCTCATGTGAAAACATACCTCATTTTACTGCGTGGTAGTGCACTACAGGGGCTGTGTAAAATACCTCTTATAAACCCAGAAAGTGACATCGGAATAAAAAATAGGAAAATCCTAGAAGCTGGATATTTAAATAGTTTATTAATTTCAACATTAAAAATCATTAATTTGTATAAGATGAAATCCATTCATTCAAACAATCGTCAAAATTTAATACAAAAAAAACTCACTTGGGCAAAATGTCGCAACCTTGAGTCATAATAGAGCCCATCGTCAGCCAAGTACAGTTTTTGAACGTCCAAATATTTTCCAACTCCTCCGGGTCCTTATCACAAGGTTGAGGATTTTCCCAATCTGCTGGCGATATTCTGAAATTGAAAATATTTGCTTTGCTTTATTTGCTTTTTATTATTTTTTGTTTTTTATTATTTTTTGCTTTGGGGTCTTTTTTGCATCCACCATTGTGCATATCAATTAATTGTTAGTTCAACAGAGAGAATATTTGGATGTTACACAATACCTGCCCAATGCTATTTCATACATTCTAAAACGAGCATCAAATAAAAATCAAAGATTTATTAAGAAAGTTAAAGAATACGACCACGGCCTCAAGGAAATACTAAATATTGCTTTTACAAAAAAAAAAGCTTTCATCAAAATGGAATATCAAATATTAAATGGCAAAGTCAACTTACCTTGCACATACATACAGTATGATAGACACCACGCAATATGCAGTCGCTGTATGAATCCAGACGTCGAAAGTGTACGGATTCAGGAACGCAAACAGCTCGGGTTCTGCTTCCTTCTTTTGCGTGTACAATATACTTATGCCCAGAGACATGAAAGGCACTGAGAAGTCTACAACTTTCTTTCGTTCCTCCGTTATCGTTAGATCGCAAACAGCCAAATCCGCTTTCTGAAATTTACGTAAACTCTTTTTCTATTAGTTGCCACAATGTGCCGTCCTAAAGTTCTGAATGAATGCAGCAATATTTAAAAATGCAAAATCATTTCAGTATTTAAAAATGCGGGCTGCATTTTTAAATACTGAAATGATTTCAGCCATATTTCACCTATTGCTAGGCATGGGTTTTTCTTGAAAAGATTAATTTGGTCCATCTACCACTATTGCGGGTTGGTGGGGATCGCCAGAGGCATATTCGTTGGTCGGAACGTACTTCCAAGTCGAATGGTTCTGCGCTGTTCGCTTTCAGTAGGTTTCCGCAACCCTTACCATATCATCGGTTCACCTTTTGAGGGGCCTATCAAAACGCCACGTTTCTGTTTATGCAATAAACCCACAATTACCCTCATTTTGAAAAATTTACACAAAAAACATTCAGATACTCTACGTTAATTTGTTACCTGATCAAGAAGATCACCTATTAATCCGTTCCACTTGTTTGTTTTCGGGTCTAGTTTACCCCATAGCTTATCCTCTTCATAAAGAAAAGAATAGGTGTAGTTAAAGTTTTCTTCTCTTAGTATCCGGAATATTTCTTTCACCAAATCAACAGAAAACCCTTCATATTTTTCATCACTGTTTTCGTCCTCGGGGCAGTCGTCTCCTTCACATTTTTGTTTTTCATAAAAGTATGGTTGTTGTTTTCTTGATATAACCTATGATGTTCACAAAGTAGCCATGAGTTGTTGGACATACTTTCGTGGTTTGGTTGTTAAATAATCTTTATTAATCAAATATTTTATACGAAAATATTTTATAAAAAATCTTAAGAAAGATAAAAGGTTTACAATATATAAATACTCACAATAAAGTGTTTACTGCTCAATTGATTAGTTATACTGCTAGCATCTGGTCTATTTTCCCGGATCTCAGTTCCATTCCAAGATTCCCAGGTACCAATGATCTGTCGTTTAGATACGTATATCTCGTTTACATATAGAGTGTAATTCAATCGCTTCCCGAATTCATTAAATTGGATTTTTCCAGTCACTCCGCTAGAGTTAGTCTGCAATTGACACAAGGTTACAGTTTTGAAATAATCAACTAAAAAAAATACATTAAACAATAAAAGCGATTAATAATTTGTTACGATTTATTTGCCAGCTCTTTAGCTATAAATAAAAAAGAAAATGTAATTTAACGAACTACAATGCAATTCAATATAACCGAAGAAATGGTTATCATTTTCGTTATCGGGCTAATCGCATCCAATTGGTAGGTTTTATTTTGAGATTTCCTACTCTCGAAAGGTGGGATTGCTTTGGGATCCCTTGGATAGCTAATGACATCCACGAGAATTACAGAAATAGTGACTCGTGTATTATTCAATTAACAAATAATAATAATATAATAATAAAATTCTTGTCTAGATATTCATGTTTTCGTAATTTGTCTATTACACGAATTCCCAAAAAACAGACTTCGTCTTGTTTGGGAATTACTATTTTCATTTCTAAAATTAGACATTTATCGTCCAGTGCCTATGTTAAAAAAATATAATGTTATTGATCCGGAGCAGAAGTGCTCCGTTTCTCACCCGTTTGAACCCGCTACTGGAATACTCAACTTTCGAGATACAGGCTAGTACCTAGTTCGTGGTTGGGTGGCTAGTGGTGTGTCAAGTTAATTTAAGTAAATTCTACTTTTGTGATTCTAGCATAAGAGACGAGACAATAAAGTTATTATTATTAATAATCTAGGAAACCTGTGTCTCTAAATCCTTATAACTTCCTCACGTGCCGGTTCTTTTTCAGTGGGCTGTTTATTAAAGTGATAAATTGCATACGCACTTAAAGTTTACCTGCAATATAGCGCTCTGGAATGCGGCTCCAAACCGCCATGACTGACTGTCTGAATCGCAAATGTATTCTCGGGGTTTCCGCAACGTTCCTTCTATCATTTGTAATGCCTTTAATAAGTGATTTGCTATGTCATCCATTATTAAAGCTCCTACCTGGACAGAGAATTAGCTAGAGTGTTTTTAAATAATTTATTTAAATGTGATAATAAAAACATTCTTAAGCTTATATTTTATAAGTAAATTCTTACAATGAATACATACACAATATCCTGTAATCTGTGACTAACAAAATGCATCAACTAAATTACTTACATAAGCTGCAAATGACGTCCTTAATAAGAATAAAATAACAATACTTATGTTATCAAAATAATATCTAGCCGTAATCGGAACTGCTACTAATGTATATTAAAAAAATTCATATGATCTAAAAATGTATAAGTATGCAAAGTTTGCTTGTCGAATCAACATTTCCAATTTTTTCGTACGGCCACATCATATTGCGAGTAGATGTTAGAAATTATTTATACAAACCGGGAAACCCGTGACAGGTGGGGAGGCAGTAATTGGGTAGCTCCAACTGCCGACTCTCGATGCGAGATAGTGTTGTGCATCCTTTAGCTTATCGTGGTCAGTGAGGCTCAGCCAAGTAATATTCGAGTGGAACTCCGTTAATTGCTCAGCCACAATGTACGTTTCTATGGACACCAGTATGTAGTGCTGTAGGCAGATTATACGTATGTTTGTTTAATAGCCCGCCCTAATTCATATTAGGATGCCTGAGAAACCAATCGAGTGAAATGAAGTAACTTTGAAGATGAGCATATAATTTTGGAGTATAATCTCTCTGGTACTCATAATCTGTGTAAGATAAGGTATGGGTAGATATGGGTACTTTTTTATGCTTATTGGTCACATAGTATGTTCATTAAAAATATTCCTTCTTGTCAATCTCAGAAGACGCTTCGCCTCTCTGTGTATGTTCTACCGCTTGACTTAAAATGGGAAATGTTCTAAGGAACTGTTTGAAATGATGCCCACATACTCTACGCTTTCGAAGGATTATCCTTCCGCATACGCTCAGGATGTGGAATGAACGAGGTTTTCTCAAGAGAGTGCAGCATTGGTTTTTTTAATGAGGTTATAAAGAGTTTCTAAAGAACAAGGGATACCCACATGGGGTTGCCGCTTAAAGTGTTGAAATTATTAATTAAGGATGAAAACTGCTTCATTTTACAATCATTTTCTTTAGTATTTTTCAGAATATTCATTATGTAGTCATATTAATGTAGTTGGGTCTGATGTAATTTTTAAAAATATTTTATCGTTTTATCCCGTACAATCATCATTGTAAAGTGATAGATCAGCTTTAAGAGGACTGTGAAGTGCCAATTCATGACTCAAGTATACACTTTCAAAAATGCAGTTTGTTGCACACCGCTTAGAGTTGAAAGTCCGAGGCAAGTGCCTACATTTCCTAATGAAATATTGTTTCGGGCGATAACTGTATTACTCCCCTAAGCCTTTACGAAATTAGATACTTTTGGTCTCGTTAGGTTCAGTAGACCTTAATCTATGTTTGTACGTTTTCTTTTTTTTGGAATTCAGTATAATTTAGTCAAAAAAGATAAAAATGCTCGAGGTAGTTTTTAAGTTTAAATATGGATATTTTGATGTTTATAATTTATATTCTGAGCAATATTACTTCAAAATCAAAACGTACAAACCTAGATCTTCATCAAATTTACAAAGATTATGAAAATTGGACTATGTAAAGAGGGAGAAAAGCGTTATCGCTTTTGTATGAAAATTTACAGCTTTTATTTAAAATTTCTTGAGTTTTTATTTTATTACACAATGTGTTTTACAGTACATATATTGTGAAACTATAACAATGTAATTGTAATATTGTGAAACATTTACCTGATATAAATTGACCATATTTAATTCTTTGGACTCGGTCATGTACTTCATGATCCTACTTACATCGCAGTCTATCAGAATGCGATTGCCTTGATACCGTGATAGTTCTTTAAAAACCTGCAAACGAATATAATTTTTTTAAAACCTGGTATAATATTATTAATTATTTTAAAATCGTTCATACCTACATTACGATTGTCTTCGTTAGGGTTCAATTTGCGAACAGTGACAGGGTATGCGGTGGTATGCTCTGCTAGAATCTTCTGTATTCGCAATAATCCTAAAATATAAGTATATTGCTTGATACAAAGTATTATTAACTGCAAAGGTAGCAAGTAAATATAAAAGATATGGTCAAGGCCAATATTCTTTTTTCGTAAAAATATTAGTAATGATATTTGACTTTCGTACTCTTATAGGAAGTAGTGACTTGAATGCAAAATCAACGAAATCTACTTTAAATACACTTTGCTTTTTATGAATATGTCTTTACTAGCCTAGAGTATTATCCTTACTAGCCCAAAGAATGACCAGAGCTTACAAAATTACTCTTAACAACAGAAATTGTTTCATACCCATGTCATCTTCGTATAATGCAGCAAAGTTTTTCCAGCCATAATACTTGAGCAAGCTGGCATAGGCTATAGATATTTCGTCAAGGGCTGGGTAGAAATTGATGGATATCCTCTTGAACGGATCACCTTCTTCATCTTCCGAAGTGTCTTCTTCTTGCTCCTCAACAATGAAGTCTTCGTAATCTGTCTCCTCCTGGCTGTCGACAGGTTCCTCCAGATCTGGATCGGGGGTCTGCCATGATGCTTGTATGTGGGGTATGTTTGACAGGGTACATTGGTCGCGAATTGCGTTGTCAGACAGCGGACTCTGAGGACCTACTATGGCTATAGGCCTTATCGTTCGATTTGAGCACACTGAAATGAATTAAAAGAGAAGTATGTACTTATAAACCGTGTTTCAGATTCTCTCATAAATATTTAATATAATATATATTTTTATATCCATGGATTACACTAATTAAATTAGCTTAAATGTTGTAAACTTGAATTTAATTAAATTAGATTGGATTAATTTAAAACAAATTTAATATGATCAATGCCTGGTTATATTATTAAAATTGTTTCTTTATATGTAAATTCCTAACTAATTATGACATTAGATTAATAGATTATGGTTCCCTATAGAACTCTATTGATTGCAAATAATTGAATTTCAATTATACTAACATATCTTAAACGCGAGTTTCAGAATACTGAAGCTAATGGGTGGTTTCACACTGCAATGGCACAGTGTGTTTAGAAGGCAGATAGCAAGCTAATGGTTTTGCTTATGATATAGCTCATATATAGCTAACTAACACCTACTACAAATAATGTTTGGATTATTATGTGCTCTTACTGTTTCGGTTTAATAACAGAATTTTAATATTTAACGGATTATTGTTTTAACCTTTTTTCAGTTGGTATCAAATTCTCGCGTTTTATGTTCATTTAGCTATGCTAATAGTTTGATAGAGCTGTAAGCAATAAAACCACGTTTTTATTTATGAATTAAACCATGTAAGTATTCAGTAAATATAATAAATACTCTGTACTAGTATCGTGTGCTTGGGTACCTCCGTCTTACCTATTTCTGCCGCAAAGCAGCAGTGCTTGCATTGCTGTGTTTCGGTTTGAAGGCATTGAATTTACTGGGAACCATGACTTTACATCCTAAGTCACAAGTTGGCATCGTACACTGTGGTTCTTTTGGGGGTTACAGTTTTGTTGCGAATCTCGCAAGAGCCACATGTAGGTATTATAGTTGAGTGTTACCACTTACCATCAAGTGGGGAGTTTACTTATTTGTCAACTTTGTAGCAATGAAAAAAGTATTAAGCTTAAAAAAACTCAAAAGTGAAATGTAATAGAATCAAAGTAATTTCTCAAGTGAAGTTCGATCATTATTGAAGATTACCAATTTAATCGGAGGTTTAACTTTTATCAATTAAAATTATATTTATATCTATTAACGTAAGAAAAAAATTTGTTGTATATTTAATAAAAATAATCACTTACACTCTTTCCAAACGGAATAACTGTCCCCTCTCGAGGGCTGCAGTACGATGGGGTTGAGTCGGAAATCGCCCAGGCTGCGATACCGCATGCTTTCATTGAAGGCACGACTTGGAGTTTGCAGCAACGACTCGAAGATTCCAACTAGTTGGAAAACAGTTTTTTTTAACATGCACCATCACTATTGAGTCACAGTAGCATACTTAATGTGCATTGCACGCTTCAAAGTAAATAACACACGAAGTAATTTTTTTTTACTTAAACGGTTTTTTTGAAAGTTACGATAATTATAATGAAACATTATTACATTGTCATCGGAACTAAAGGTGTATACTCAGCTCAATCAGGCCACTGGCAAGTGGGTCAAATTTAGCTTGCAAGATTTGACCCAAACAATTAGAGCAATAAAACCGTTTAAAAATCATTGTATTTGAATAAATTATTTCTCCCGTTTACGTGTGCTTAAGAATTGGTCCTTTGCCTGGGTGAACAGTATGATTTCTGTAAGTACAGATTATAAATTTATTCAACAATCATTTTCACTTGATTGAGGAAAAAAGAATCGAACAAAAATAAAGTTTTATTAGTAATCTTCTATAATCGGGTAGCAGAACTAGCTTGTCTCTGAGATTATCCTTTCCTGTGGAGAATTGTATTTCAGTAGTAGTTTTTGAACACTATCCATATTTAACAATATACAAATACTAAGCTATTTAAAAATGTATAACTTTGTCTTTTCATTAATCCAATATGATTTTTGGCGATAAGCATTAGGAAGTAATTTACATATACCACGCATAACAGGCCTGTATAAAAGAGCTAAGAAATACAAAATTAAATTAAGATTCCAATTAATATTTTACATGAAAGCTTATACATAAAGTTAGTGAGAGTTGCGTATTAGAAAAAAAAACATACGCAGAAATTTCGTATAAGTACAGAAAAGAAATATGAAATGAACGATCGATGCGACATAACCTAGTCATAGTTGTGGTCTCTTACCTATTTGGTATGATATATCCCGAGTCTCTACATAGCGAATTTGTGGAGTGCACGTGTTAATATAAATAGAAATGAAGAACAATAAATACCACATTGCTCACGAATTACCGCACAAACACTACAACTCAGTGTTATTACTCCACTAAACTCGTAGTCGCCGACTAAAGTCTGGTTAGCCGGCCGCCTAAACAAATTTAAACGCACACGGACATCGAAGCATTGGAGACGACAACGACTATGAATCACACGCACAGTTTTGTGTATCTTCTCTTCTTCTTTCTTAAAACTTAACGAAATGAATCGTCGTTTTTTACTCAAGCTGAAACTAAAAAATGGCTTGACTGATTCTTACCAATTTGTCTGTGTGTGTTTAAATAGGCGCATGGAAGGTAGGCATGTACAATATTGGACCCGTTAGGTGGCACTGTAATTAGGCAGGACAACGTCTGCCAGACCTAATAGTTCTCTTCTTTTTCTTTTTCCCCATGCCTTCTTCTTCTTATCTTCTTCTTCTTCTTATATATAAAAATGAATCGCTGTGTATTAGTCTCGCAATAACTCTAAAATGATTTGAACGATTCTGACGAAATTCTCTGTGTTTGATTGAATAGGTCTAGGCGAGGTTTCTACGTTCAATTTGCTAGATGACAAAAAAAAATTTTTACTTTAATAGAAGCTCATTCATATGATAAACAGAAAGGAAAAATCGGTTCTCGAATAACTATAAAAACAACCAAGTTATAAGGTATTAAAGATTTTTCTCCGTCTCTTTCTAGCAAAACGGCAATTTACAAGGAGTTAATATGGCCGTACTCAACAATGACGTCACAGTTGATGTCGGATCTCTCTGTCTAATCGCCTTCAAATTAACAACTTAAAATGCTTGTATCTAATGTATTTCTAAGCCGATTTTAATTCTAATTTCACAGGACTGCATCTTTACTCCACGGTATTTTAATATTTAATGCCGAGACGTAAAAAATTGAATTAAGTCATCATCCCAATTGGACCAGGTAGGTGGCGCTGTCACTGGGCAGGGCAACGTCTGCCGGACCCACTAGTTCTCTTGATACGTCACAATGAACCGCTGTTCATTATTCTCGCTAATACTCAAAAATGGCTTGACCGATTTCAATTTTTTTATTTATTTATCTCATTTAAAAAAAACGTCGCCCCACACTAGGATTTTCTCCTGTGTCGTGGGTGCCCAGACCACAACTAATTTCTGTAGGTCATACAAAATATTTGTCCCGTACGCGAATCGAACCCGCGACCCGTTACACAGTAAGTATAATTTTTTTTCTTTTATTTGCTTTCATACATGAGTGGTTAAAAAGAAAAATCGTTGGGAAATATAATCCCGAAGAAATGCTATAAAATAATATTGGAAATTAAAAATTGTAATCTATGGAATATAACAGTACACTTTGCAATTGTTTATTTAGATGTCATTTGTCAAGGGGATAGGTACGGTCGAGCTTTTCTTTTTTTCATATATAAAAATGAATCGCCGTTCGTTAGTCTCACTAAAACTCGAAAACGCCTTAATCGATTTGAATATCTGTCTTTTTCTTTTGATCGCTTTAATACACGGGTGATTCAAAATGAAAAATAATAGGAAAAATTTAAAAGAAAAGCTGAAAATTTTGTATGGAAAAAAATTAAGGTACATTTCGAGATTGTTTACCTGGCAAGGCAATACGAAGTTCTGCGTGTCAGCTAGTATGATAATATATTTCAATAATAATAATGTAGTTTTGTTGTATTTTTGTAAGTACATAAATCAATAAAATGCTTTATGTTGATATAGTCATGTAAAATGTTGCCAAGAAAGTTATCATCTTATGTAGAGCCAAGCTTCTTACTCTACCATCCCTAACTTCACAAACTTTTCGTATGTTTCTTATGACAATATTTTTTTTATTTTGTTCATTTCTTCTTTCTTTTTTGGGGTTTATTTCTTGCACATCAGAGGTGCCCTTTTTTCATAGCCCAGTCTATCTTTGCCCTTTTTTTGTTGGTTTACTGTTTATAATGAGTAATAGATCAGGGCGATACTTGGCTCTTAAGCGATTATATTAACTGAATGTTGTTACACATGTTTTGCGCGCGCTTAATTCCATCCCCTTATTTAATGGTTGGGGAGTGATTTACTAAAATTTCTGAAATATGAATTTTAATATTCATAACAAGGCGTCCCTGTATCAATTTTCAGACTTCTCGCATCAAAATTTGTTGATGCCATACAAACTTCCATCTAGTTTAAGGGGTTGTTGAGGAAAAAGTTCCAAGTTTTAGATTTTTATGTTGTATGTGTACTAATACTAGCTTACATACCAAATTTAAGCTTTCTAGGACTTCTGGAAGTACCCTAAGGAATTTTGATGATCATCAGTAAGTCATCGAAGAATCGGGGTTTTATAGATATCATTATAATTTAATGTATAAGAACTATGTAATTGAAATAAAGTTGTTACACATTTTTATTTTTTTTACTGAGTAGGTACTCGGGTATTGAAATAACAGTAGGTATAGGAGTCATAATTTTTAAATTTCGTACTGAATGATTAATCATATCATTGAATTTGTAAAAAAAATATTAGCGGTGCATCCAGTTTTCCTATGTCACAAACACAAAACATTTCCGCCGTAAACTGAAAAGCCCAATAGCTGTGTATACCGTCGCGTAGCGCGACGTGTGACCTAAAATATTTTCCAAAAATAATCACAGTGCGTCGAGAACGCCGCCGAGCCACATGTTCTCTGGAGCGAATTCTCCTATATGGCATAAGCATGAGGCTATGGCTGTTCAAAACAATAATAGCAGCTTTTATACTCCATATAACTAACGTAAGCGGCGCGTTGACTACGCGAACTGCAAGTTTTCCAATAGGTATGCAGTTTTCCACTTTTACACTCAGTTTCGGTTCAAATGTGTAAAGTTTAGTTTGTTTTCAGGCGGCTTGTTCAATAGCAGAGCGTTGCGGAGCTCGCATCAGGCCTTTGAACGGATCAGCAGGATTGGGGGCACGAAGTCTTATCACGGCCGATCGTTGCAATCTCAAGTTATTGATAGTTATTCCACCGCCTTAGATGGTAAGACGTTTTGTTAGATTATCTAGCGTTTATAAACTTGTTAATATTTTTTTCTTCAATGAGTTCTAATGCTTGAAAAATACACTTATTCAAAGTTAGTTAATTTTCGACATATCTAGTTTAATAACAAGCTAAGTCACAGTTAAATATTATTATGCTTGCTTGTATAAAGATAAATGTTCTCAAGTAGTAAATAAAATTATAGACATATCGAAATAAATAATAGAGTAACCAGTCTATAATTTATTAAATATAGCTATTCGACTTTATTTTTGAGCGCAAAATTAAGAGAAGATGGTGTTATTAAATGTGGTCTTTTATATATTGCTCTTATTTAATTTTATTGCGCTTATTATTCAAGAGCAAATAATAACATAAAATTAATTCTTAATTCAAAACGTGTGTGAATTTAATTGTATTACTATTTCAGTCTGCTTATTTACATCGGGAAGCAAAGGGGTTGCAGCTCTTATCGATGCTAGACCTACGGATGGCATGTGCGATACAGTTTGCTTACTAAGCAATAGATTAAATGTAAGTCGGTACATTAACATTGGATTGGATTTATTTATTTTAGTTTGATTGATTCCTACATGAATTATGCAGGTTAACTTTCCTTTAAATGCTATTTTAATAACTTTTGAAGTTGAAAATACTAATTGACAATATTAAAAAGAATGGAATGAAAAGTAGGAAGCCGTGACACGTAAATATTGTTAAATAAGCGTAAATATAAATTAAATAAGGGTTTGCTGACCATGTAAATTATTATTTTTTCAGTCTTTATTATTTGCTAAATCAAGATATAAAAAACCTATTAAAATTTGAACTTTTTTGTTTTCAATTTCCTTTTTCGAATGAGCGTGTCTTAAAAAGTCCATTTGATACGTTTGCGTAAGTGTCGTTTTTGTTACCCACTTTTTAGAAAACTTCCAAGTTCTCGATAAGCCTTAGATCTATTAGCAACGTGAATAAGGATTTGGTCGGAATACCTCTTTCCTTGCACCTACTTGTATTGCATGTGATAAACATGTGATAAACATATTATAAAATATAATAATGGCCGTTTTTGGTCATCCCATTGGGAAGATTATAGTATCTGTTTATCCAAAGTGTGTGGTGTTGGATATATTATTTTCCCATGGTACAGCGAGTTTGATGAATCAAGAAATTGGAATAAATCAAAACACCTGAATGATTTTTTCAGTATGTTAGTGTTTTCTTCATAAACAACAAATACAACAATTTAGACCATCAATGCAATACGGATGTAGAGACACAGTATAAATAATCATTTGATATTTTTCAGGTGGTACACCTCGCATTAGGATGGGAGCCAACAGAGACCCTGGAAGAAGACATTTTCACTTTTATGTATCACCCACCACCGGACTTAATATCAAAGGCTTACGCCACCCTTATAAAGGACTTGCAATGGGACAAATTTACCATTCTGTACGAGGATGACGGAAGTACGTAATCTTCTTTCTGCTTCTTCTTCTTATATATAAAAATGAAACGCTGTATGTTAGTCTCGCAAAAACTCTTAAACGGCTCAACAGATTCTTACGAAAATTTCTGTGTGTGCTTGAAAAGGTTCAAGGAAGGTTGAAATGTAAAGTTGGACTCGGTAGATGGCGCTGGAATGGGCAGGACAATGTCTGCCGGGCCCACTAGTCTCTTTATATATAAAAATGAATCGCTGTGTGTTAGTCTCGCTAAAACTCAAAAACGGCTCGACGGATTCTTATAAAACTTTCTGTATGAGTTTGAATAGGTTAAGGGAAGGTTTATTATATCTACAACAATCGGGCAGGACAACGTCTGCCGGGTTCACTAGTCTTATATATAAAAATGAAACACTGTGTGTTAGTCTCGCAAAAACTCTGAAACGGCTTGGCAGATTCTTACGAAGTTTTCTGTGTATGTTTGAATAGGTGCAGGGAAGGTTTAAAAGTACATTTGGACCTAGTAGGTGGCGCTGTAATCGGGCAGGACAACGTCTGCCGGGCCCACTAGTTATAAATAAATATGGTTTGATAGCAAGGTCCTCATAACCTCTTTTTCTGAATATTTAAAGCGAAAACTTTGATCAGCATTATTTAATAAGAGAATATAGACATTTGTATGTCGCCTTTTGTATTTTATTTATATTAATTTCATTTTATAAAGCAATATAATGAAATAAAAAATAAATGATAATATTTAGAAGTCGTCAGATATGAAACTTTTTTGTTTTACACATAAACTCACTAAATCTGTAGGAATTAATCGATAATATTTAGTTGCATCTAATTTTAAACACTGTGGAAAATATTATTCGAGAAATGAAGCCCAGATATCGTAGCGGGTGAATAGTTTTGATATTGCACCGAACAAATTGAATTTCAGGCTTCATACGTCTACAAGAAATTATAAATACATGGCCGCAAGGAAAAGAGCCGATAGTGTTCCGGAAATTGTACCCAGATGGAGACAACAAAGAAACGTTTAAGCACATTTTCAAAGTTGCGCGGATTCCGTATCACATTATGGACTGTAATGTGAAGAACATCCATAAGTACATGAACGAAGTTATTCAAGTGGAGAACGCTACAGAATTTTTGGTAAGTGGGAACTGGTCCTTGGACAAGTAGCAATTTACCACCTAATTCAGATTTAAGTTCCATTGATTATTTTTTAAGGGACCTATGTTGTTAGCCACAGGTGGCTGTTACAGTTTCACCTTGATTAGTTTTAAAAAAGGCAAGAATTTTGGTGGGTCCTCAAGCCTCGTTTGGCAAACCAAATCTGATGGATTTCGAGCTCAGAGGCATCACCTTGGAGGTGTCGCGCTCTCTGAGAAGAGTCACCAGGCGGTTATAGCCGGTGCGGGGAGCAGCTACAACTCGAGCGCGCCTTAAGGCGCATAACACATTGCACCGGACACCGCTCCGGTGTGCGGCGCTGCGGTTTTTAATTTTGACTGAAGAATCTTAATTTGTATACAAAAACCGCAGGGTATAACACACTCACACCGCATGCCCGTGCGGTTGTACGGCGCGCGCGACGGCACCGCACTCCCGGACGGTGATGCGGTGCGGTCCGCGGGGTATGCCACACTACTGTGCCGCAGTGTCGTTCGGATTTTTGCGTAGAAAGGACGTGCATACGCGTAATAGATCTCGACATAGATAATGCGGCGATGCGGGGTGTCGTGCACCGCAGCTCCGGACGGTTATACGGATCAAACCGTACGGTGGCACGGTTCCGGGCCGCCGCAGCCGCATGCGGTTTTCGTCCCTCCGTACACCGCAGCGGTGTCCGGTGCAATCATTGATTTACTACCAAACGTAGATAGAGCGCTTCATACAAAAACGCGCTTGAAATCTGTCACCTAATCGACTATACATTTGTACTCGCTGATATATAGCCCGAATTAAAATTACCATAAAGAAAGTTCCGTATTTACCGAATTCAACCTTATTCTACATTATTATCATTACCGCAACTTTTGAATGAGCACTTCGGCATGTTGACGTGCCGACAGCTATGGAAAAGAACTGCACGAATCGCTATTGGGCAGTTCTTCACCGGCCCACTTTTCGAACGTTCATGCGTTATCTACGTTTGGTAGTAAATCAATGGGTGCAATGTGTTATGCGCCTTAAGGCTCGGACGCTCGAGTTCGCCGTGTAGTGGAGGGTGGAGAGAAGCGGCCGGGTACATACTGTACCTGGTATGAGTATATCGCAGACTCTGTAGACCGGTTCGCACTCTTGTTCTACGGGTGCGGTGTGTGGGACTAGTGCGTAGTGGTGTGCAGTGTTATTTGGTGCGATGTGTGGGACTAGTGCGTAGTGGTGATGTGTAGTGTTATTTGAATTACGATTGGAGGTCGGAGGGAGAAGGTCGGTCGCTCTTGTGATCGGGTCGGTGGGGGGAGGGGGTGTTGGTCGAGGAGTATGTTCCTCGGTCGACGACTTTTCCTTGATGTGTGAGACGTAAATCATACAGTGTGTGCAAAAACTCTGTAAACGTTTAAATGGGCGTGTATGTTTTAAATCAAAAAAGAAGTTACAATTAGAATAAAAAAACAATTTTTGACCAAATAATATCTACTATTAGGGAACAAACCCAAACTAAAATGACCCGATCAGGGGGGAGAGGGGGTCTTCAATATACCAGCATGGTCACAGGGGCAAAAAGGGAATTGACATAGACATTATGGCTGTCAATATCTGCGTTTAATTACTGCTAAAACATGTAGGTATACGTTTAATTATTGCTTCAATAGCATGCACTCTTGGCGTCACGCGGCAAGTGTTATATTGATATAGACAAATATGAGCCAAACTTTTTTTCCTTTCTGTTTGCAAAAAATAATTTAAAAACATATTTATGAATTACCACGAGAAAACTAGAGGGGGAGGGGCGGTCTAGGCGGTTACCGAGGGGGGGGGGGAGGGGGCTAAAAAATGTAAAAAGTGGGTCACGTAGTAGGAGTACGTTCCCTTAGATTGTTTTTAAAATTTAAACATTTGAAAAAATGTTTAGTGCCGCCAGTACACAAAGAGGTGCGCAATTGGTGTTACTTTTAAAATATTCATGAGTAAATATTTATTTAGATTTTTTATTGAAGACTTTTAAAAATGACATACATAGAAACGATCCTGATATCAATTCTGAACATAAAAGGGTTCACAGGGTTACCGTAGAGGAGTGATCGCCTACTGCGCAACGGGTCGCGGGTTCGATTCCCACACGGGACAGATATTTTGTATGGCCTACAGAAATTTGTTCCGGTCTGGGCCTATGTGTATGTGATATTCTATGTTTGTAACTGCACCCACGACACAGAAAAAAATCCTAGTGTAGGGCAACGTTTTCTTTTTATAATCAAATCAAATCAAAATTAAAGACTATATAGGTATTTGGTCATCACTCCAGTCTTTTTGTTAACACTACGACTATCGTCAGTTTTTTTTACGTATCACATTTGATTCTAACAACAATTAGCACTTTACCACTTAATATTTCACAAACGGATTGCTAAATCGAGAAATTGTGCTCACACACTCGCTATATTTTTGAAAGATCTATCCAACATCATGGGATAGACCAAAAAAAATCATCCCCACTTTATATGCTTTCAATCACTAAGTCTCTGAGATCCCGGATAAACAAACAAACGGACAGATGGACATGGCAAGTAATTAATACAAGTAATTTTCTTAAAATCAACCGCTGACACCTTATCAGAACCTTTACATATTTTATATAATAGATGTTTAAATGAAGGTGTATTTCCATCAGTCTGGAAACATGCACACATTACACCAATACACAATGGTGGTAATATACATGACGTACAAAATTACCGCCCTATTTCGATTCTATCATCTTTAGCTAAAATATTTGAAAGTCTGGTATACGATTTAATATACCCTATCCTACATAAAAACATCATTCCTGAGCAGCACGGTTTTGTTAACCGGCGATCCACCACTACTAATCTCCTCGTATTTACCAACTACCTCTTTGAGAATATGGATCGCCGCTTGCAAACCGACGCTGTTTACACTGATTTCAAAAAATGTTTTGACCGAGTGGATCACGAGTTACTTTTACACAAAATATTTTACAACGGCATCCGAGGTAACTTGTTGCGATGGTTTACCTCGTATATTACAGGGCGACTCCAGACTGTTGTAATTAATGGCTACAAATCAGATACTGTCAAGATTACTTCTGGTAATCTTGACAGTATCTGATTTGGTCGACTCCACAGGGTTCCATCCTTGAGCCCTTACTATTTGTACTATTTATAAATGACATTAAAACCTGTTTCTTAAATTCAAAAATTTTAATGTATGCGGATGATCTTAAAGTTTTAAGAACTATCACCAACCTTAATGATAGTATCTTACTTCAAGAAGATCTAAATAGATTTTCTAAGTACTGCACTGATAATAAGCTCCTGTTAAGTATAGATAAATGGCATACAATTACCTTTTCTAAATTAAGGAACAATAATTCCTACAAATATTACTTATGTGACAATTATTTAACTTCAGTTGACATTGTCAAAGATCTGAGCGTCCACTTAGATTCTAAAATGAATTTTGATTTTCATATAGATATCATTAGAGAGAGAGCTTTCAGGATGTATGGTTTTATTTATAGGAATAGTCGTGATTTCAAGCACCCCTCTACCTACATTTATCTTTACAAAGCAGCTATACGTCCCCAAGTCGAGTATGCCGCACCCGTATGGAACCCTGTGTTTGATAAATATAAAAATGCGCTTGAGCAAATTCAACGTAAATTTTTGCGATAATGCAACTCAAAAGTTGCCGCTCATGCCAGTCATACACACAGCTGCTGGATAAATACAATCTGCTTAGCCTTGAGCATAGGCGTGGCATAATATGCAATAATAAGTTTGACTACATTGATTTATGTAAAAATATATGTTACAGTGTTCCACGTACTGTACATCACCGTAGTGTGCGTAAGAAGTGGTTATTTTACACGCCAATAAATAGAACATACGCTGGCAAGCGTGCCCCATTGCGACATATTGTTGAAATATTTAATAAGACCTTTCCCGACTTAGACATATTTGCTACCTCTACAGCTAAGTTTAAAAGAATATTTAAACAGATTAACACCTTATTAATGACTTAACTTTTTCTTTATTATTTGTTTTTGTTACAACAGAAAGGAGTTTATTTGTTACAATTAGTCAAGTACATTTAGTCTTCTTAAAGTACTTAGTTTTTTGTTTTTGTTGTGCTCTTTCTACTGCGCTTTAATTATATATATTATTATGTTAATTTAGCAAGGAAATATTATACAGTTATTTTTCTTTTTACAATTATACACATTTACTCGTACATTTGCGCCTGTTAAATTCTTTAACAGAATATTCAGGTATTGTTAATGTATTTTTGTAATACCTAGCACATATATCTACTTGATTTTATTTTTAATGTTAGTTTTAAGATTATATACTCACATTTATTGTTATTGTATTGTTAATTGTATCGAGTTACACAATCCTATAATTAAACCGTGGATAACGGTGTGGGTTTCATAATGATATAAACTTACACGTTAAGTGTTGTAATACCTTATATTTAAGATATATTATGTAAACTGTTTGTTGTCCCTAATAAAATAAAATAAAAAAATAATGGCGAAACTATAAGGGTTCCCTGTTGACGATGAAACCCTAAAATGAGTTCAAAACTCATCAAACTCAAAAAATTTTATTCAATATAGATCTTTAACAAATATAATCATTTAATCCTTGTAAGTACACAAGATACACCTAACTATTATAAAGATGTATGTAAATATAAGTAAAATGAAAAAGAAAGTTGGCTCTATAGTCTACAACAGTTCGGAAATTGGAAGAGCCTTCTCAAGAAAAACAGACAAGAAACTCGGAACGTCTATTTTTTTGTCTCCTCTCTTTAATTGCCAATATTACAATAATTGTATTTCACAAACATTCTTCGTCACCTTATTTCATATTTCTATTTAATAATAAGGCGACGATGTAATTAATTAATTATTAATTTACAATATATTATTTAATTTGATTAAATTTTAATTACTCGTACAGATTACTGAAAATGTAATCTCTTTTACTTGGATAGTAGAAAACCTAAAAAGATATTTTATCTGTGCGAAGAGATTACGAGATTACGAGGGTCCATTATCATAATTAGGGTTTCGCGATTAAGTTGGCTAATCATAATCTGTTTCTATTGTCAGTTAATTTATGCAGTAAAACATTTCAAATATAGTTAATACTCTTATATTTTACTTATTACAGAGTTTTATTTTAACTAATTTAGACACCTACACAATAGACCTGAATGAAATTCCTGATCTGATGGCGAACGTTTCAACAATGCATTTGACAACATCTAATACAGATAGATGGAGAGATTTAGGAATGAATACTGACTTGGCTGTCATTCAAGTAAGCTCTTAAATTAATTTTTGTTGTTTTATTTCTTTCAATTTATTTCAATTATTGCTCGGTTTTAATTGATTGCTCTTTTACTGATATTGCTAACATGATTAAGATTATACCATTGTTAATTTTTTAAATGTCAATATTTTTTATAGTCATCGTTATTTTTTATTTTTATGTACAGCTGGAAACAGCGTTAGTAGCAGATGCTTTAAGTCATGTTGAAAAAGCTTTGAAGAAAATGCAAGGAATGGATGACGACACTGAAGAATTTACTATAGTGCCAGACTTCATCGATCCTCCATCCTTATGCTTTAAAGATTCTAAAGCAGAATATGAGGAAATAGCGTGGTCGTTGGGAGACACCTTACGGCAGATATTAATAAATGTATGTTTTTAAGCTCCGAATCGACATTATGCAAATTAGATTCAAAGTATAATTTAGAGTGACGTAAAATTCTAGCTTGTTATTTTAGAAGTAATGCAAAAATAATAGCGAATGGCTTACGCGTGACATTACAAGGAAAATAGCTTTGGCTTCGCATTGTTTTTATTTAAGCTTAACGCTTAAGCTTTAAAGCTCCTATTATGCTATATATTTTCTAACATATTCAGTTATAAATATGTGAATATTATTTTGTATTGAATTTTTGCACAAATTGTTGAATGTTGTATTTAATATTATTTCAGACAACAACGAGAGGTTTTACTGGTAATATTGAATTTGGTGAAGATGGCCGTCGCAAAAATTTCATACTGCACTATTCAAAACTGAATCGAGATAGCCAGTTCATTTATGTTGGTGATTGGGAATCGAGAACAGATACTATTAAAAAAGAAAACACTGTTCCGGATCGCTCTAGGACTCGGAAATCAAACAAAATGAGGGTATATTTTCTTATTTTAATTGATCCTATAGTAAATATAACTTTGAGTTATAAAATACTCGTAGATAGCATAAGCTAAATAAGTATTGTTTTTTCTTCAGATTGTTCATTTTAATTTATAGGTTGTTACTAAGATTGATAAACCATATTACTATAGCACCAAATCGAACGAGACTCAAGGATTTAAAGGGTATTCTGTCGATTTAATTCACGAAATATTCAAAATTATAAACAAGGACAGAAAATTAAATTTGGAGTATGAGTTTTACACTGTAGAATCTACTGGTAACCCGGTAGCAGGATCGAAGAAATGGGATGGATTAATTGGTGAATTAATAGATCATGTAAGTAATGATTAAAATGTTCGAATATTTTTTAATCTCGCTGAAAGGTGTTTTTATTAAAAATTTAACATTGCACTTTATCTTAACTTTGATTCACTGATAGGCATATACTCTCTGATAATGATTTGAGCAATGACATTAATATTGTTACAGAAAGCAGAGCTGGGTATATGTGATTTATCCATTACATCTGAGAGAAATGCTGTAGTTGACTTCTCTATACCGTTTATGTCTTTGGGGATCAGTATGCTATTCAGGGAACCAGACCCTGAGCCCCCTGACATGTTTTCATTTATCCAACCTCTGGCTCTTGATGTTTGGCTTTATCTAGCAACAACGTACATTATCGTGTCGTTTGTTTTGCTTATTTGCGCGCGGTAAAATACTTTTTAATTATACCCATCACAAAATTAAAATAATTTTGTTTATTTAACCAATAGGAAAATTATTTGAATAAATATTACAGAATGAGCCAAGATGATTGGGTGAATCCACATCCGTGTAATCAAAATCCTGAGAACTTGCAAAATATTTGGAATTTGTATAACTGCATGTGGCTTGCAATGGGTACCATTATGACACAAGGTTGTGATATATTGCCTAGGTAAGATGTTTTAATAGTGGTAAGTATTTATTACGAGTATTAATGACTATGTAATCTGTATTACTAAATTGTAAATATCGTATTGAATCTCATTACGTATTTGTGCGTTATTGAAATGTTAATCAAAACAGTCAAATCAGGTTTTGATTAATAAATCTATCTATATAAATAAAAGGAGATGTTCCCATCTATAGACGCACTAATCGCTATCTGTATTAAAAGCAGTAATAATTATTAATCTGATTTAAAAACAGTTTTGAATTTGTAAAAACAGTAATAATAATATAATAAATAATTAATAGGACTTTATACAATTAATGTCATAGTAAGTAGTAGGTAATTATTATAATTTGTAACTCCGTTTGCGATCTGCTATTTCTGTTGCAGTGCCCTTGCTGTTGCATGTATGTACTGCTACCATTTAATGTAACTCACATCTTTACACGTAACTACATGTAAGCAATAAATAAATAAAAGCAATAAAAAAAATTCTTTAATCTAAATGAACTGTTTTATAAGAATTTATAAGAACGAAAAAGAAAATCAAAACATTGTATTTTATTCGTTATCTTTAAAATGTCTTGGTTACCTTGGTACCTATGTTATTAGATCAAAATCTTTGGATATTCTGATAAGTTTGTTATTTCTAGGAACATCGTTATCAAACATGACGTAAATTTTGTGTTTGATGTAGGGCGGCTGGGTCCCGTTGGGTGACTGGGATGTGGTGGTTTTTTGCACTCATCGTCACGGCGTCGTACACAGCAAACATGTCAACATTTCTCAGCAACAGTCGTCGCAGTAATGACATTAATAATGTGAAGTCACTGTCTGAACAAAACAAAGTTGCCTATGGTGCAGTATTTAATGCATCGACCTATAAATTCTTTCAGGTAAGATTTAACTAGGATTTCCTTTTCGTTAAAAATTTTGTCCTGCCATTGAAACCACGGAATAGAAAAAATGGAAGTGCTACACTTCATTACTATGGGACCACTTTGCCACCAAATTCTCATACTAAACGGAAATATTATTATATTTGTACCAGGGTCGTCTGCTTAGGTACCTCCGTCTTACCTATTTCTGCCGCAAAGCAGCAGTGCTTACATTGCTGTGTTCTGGTTTGAAGGGTAAGATATGGCAGTGAAATTACTGGGTACTGTGACTTTACATCTTGTGTCACAAGTTGGCAACGTCTGTGGTTCTTGTGGGGATTGCAGTTTTGCTGCGAATCTCACAGGAGCCACATGTATTATAGGTGACTGTTACCACTCACCATCAGGTGGGCAGTTTGCTTGTTTGCCAACTTTCTGCAATAAAAAAAAAAGATTCTATCACTAGAAAACATTTCGCGTGATTTGTCGTATTTCATTGTATTTATTTTCGTAAAAACTAGCTAGTGTATATCGAACGGCAAGAGAACCGATTTACCGCGCTGTCTCAAGACGAAAGTTTTGTGCATGTTGCCAGTGATGAGTTAGGAAACTGAGACGTGGTCGCGGGAAGTCGTTGGATGCGAAAAACGCAGGATCGATTGGTTTGGGGATCACTGGGGAGGCCTATATATATTTATACAGTCGGCGACTCTTGATGATGTATATCGAACATACAATATCGTTATACAATGAGATATGAATTTAATGCGGTAAGGAATGACAAGATCATAGTAGCTACAGATCTATGCATACCAGCAGCATTGCTACATGCTACCTCCACGGTTTTCTTCGTTTTATGTAAGAAACTAAGAATACACTATTGAAGTCGGTGCCAAGCGATGATCTCCCGGAAAGTCTTATAAAATATAAGAACTAAATAATGTAGTAAATTTGGAACTGTGGCTATCTGAGGAACATACCTACTCTTTGAAATCTTAAATTTAAATAATTTTGAAGATCGGTTCATAATCAGAGAACTTTTGTAAAGACGGTTTAAAAACAAATTCGCTCTTGTTGTTTTATAAAAAAGTGCAGCTACATTATGATTTATGAATGAGAAAACATTAACATTGAATATACAAAAGTTGATAAACAGCTAAAAGAATGGTCAACAAACCGTACACGTCAAATGAATTGAACTTTGGTTCTAGAATAAAAAATGTTAGTGTTCTTAAATATGTGACATTAGCATCAATTTTTTTTTAGAATTCTAATGACTCTGTATATCAAAAAATCTGGTCAGTGATGAATTCAGCAAAACCTACAGTATTCATGAAGAATAACGAGGAAGCCAAGGATCGAGTTTTAAGAAGTAAAGGCAAATATGCATTCTTTATGGAGTCCACTGCTATTGAGTATTATACACATAGAATTTGTGAATTGAAAAAGATGGCTGGTAATGATCTAGATAGCAAAGAATATGGAATCGCTATGGCGAAAAGTGAGTATCATGTAACTGATAATACTATCCATAACCGAAAAAAGCTTAGGTATCCAACACAAACACTCATGGGGAAATTTTGTATCAATGTTACATTGGCTAATTCCGTCGACATGCAGGGCTATTTTAGAGACAGAGCATAAATTTCATCCAGATAATCAATATCATTAATAGAACAACCACTCAGTATCATTTATAGAATATATTCTACTAACGGAACATGTATATTTTAATTTTATTTTTTATCTAACAAAAAAAATCTGTCATTGTTATTTTATGATTAGAAGTAGTTACCCTCTAAGATCATGCTTAAGAGTTACCCTATTTTGCAATTCTCTGACCTATATTCATTCGAATATAGGTCAGAGAATAACAGAAGGGGCGATCGTGATTTCTGCAGTGCAGTGCTGTGGATATTTTCGACAATAATCAAAATAGCTTATTTTGATTAAGTATTTTAAAGAAAAATATAAAACAAAAAATCACCTATTTATTTTTAACATTTTGCACACTGACTCCACAATAACTCTATAATAATAGGCGTATAAATCAAAGTAACTATTTGCAACAACTCACATCTATTAGGTACACTAAAGTTAACATATACTATAACCTCGAGTATAACTAACAACTAACATTATTTAATTGATATTCTTATTACTTTACAGATTACCCGTTTAAGCCATGGATTGATCATGCAATTCTAAAATTACAAGAGTCAGGAACATTAACTGAATTAAAGAATAAATGGTGGGAACAGGAGGATAATGAACAACATTGCGATGTAAGATTTTAAAGAATTTTGTGAATCTATTTCTATAAGTAATAGGGAGCATAAGACACCTGTTATCTCGGGAAAACGTCACGTTCCTACCTCTTTGAATGATATTTTGTTTTTTGTAGTTAGCGTTGAAAATGTTTATAGTTCGATCACGAAATATCATGCTAGCATACAAGCAGTTTCTATTATTGTACAAGTGTCTTATTCAACTATATCTCGTCTATCATTCATTCACTATTTTTCTATCAATATCTCATTCAACAATAATGTTAACCTTTTTTCACTTCAGTTTTGTATTCAAATTTGAATGTTTGGTTTAACCTCACTCTTTTATGTTGACAAACTTTAATAATGATGTCTACAAGAATACGCCATTTCATTTTTTGCAGTTGCAAAAAAATAATGACGAGGCCGACAGTGGCTCCCTACAAATGAATAACACCAGTGGAATCTTCTTAGTGCTGGGCTTCGGTGGGATATTAGGCTTGTTCGTCGCTGTTGGGGACTTCGTACTTCACGCTTGGAAGGTTTGCGTCAAGGAGAAAGTAAGTATCGTTGTTAGTTTCTCGTTAGCGTGTGAGCTAAGGAGCGAGTCAGAGGTCTATTTTTTATACTACCATGTTGTCAAACATGCAGACCGCTTACCTGAGGGTAAGTGGCCACTTTAGTACAAGTAGTTTTCATAAAGTTCGAAAATTGCAACCCCTATTAGGACCACAGAGTATGTCGCCAACTTATCTCTACCAAACCCAAAATTCATTACCCAAATCTAAGAAAGCAACTATCTATAATCAAGTTTAGGTTTCGTTAGTCGAAATCTTAACATTAATAAGATTTTAAACAAACATAAAAAAAAATAAAAAACTTAAAAGAATATAAGAATACAGATAACATTACATTTCTTTAATGAAGTAGGTGCTAAATCTTAAGACTTTCTAGGAGATTGTCGTTTAGCACCGACTTCTATATATAAATGTAATACTGTCTGTATTCTTATATAATTTTAAACTTTTAAGTGTTTTTGTAGTTGGTTTTTATTTGTTTTTATTTTATCTTTTTGGTGATTTTAGGGTAATACCAGTTTCCCGAAGTAACTTGAAAGAATACGACAAAGGGTCGATATACGTGCTTATTGTATTAAAAAACCTCTAACATTTAAAACTTAAGGATCCTTCCATGATCAGCTCGGGTCACGACTACCAGACGCTAAAACCTGATTAGCTTGGGAAGAAACATAAAACATGTCGGACGTACCTATGAAACTTAAGGGTTTCCTTCGATTTTCCTGAGATCTCATCTTCAGATTCTGATTTTGGTAAAAATGGGACTACCGCAGGAGTATACTCTATCGTTTATAAAAAGAATTTTGAAAATCGATCCACAATTGGCAGAATAATCGCGTAACATACACACAAAAAAATATACGCAACGAATTGAGAACCTCGTCCTTTTTGAAGTCGGTTAAAAATAAGCAGGGAATCTGCCTAACAGAAATCTTTCGTGATCTGCCATCACGAATTATTCCTGTTATATCTAGATCTAAGTTTCATAAATGATCAACGGAATATTTATACACTTCTAGGACAGCTTTTGTAAGAACTGCCTTAAGGGTTCCGCATAGTTATTGATTTGCAGCAGCTGTGGTTTCGGGCCCAGTAAGTGAGTTTGATAATTACAGGTGACTTTCAAAGAGGCACTGAAGAGTGAATGGCACGCGTCGATGAACCCGCGAGGGCTGCACAAGCCCGCGGCGCCGCTGCGCTCGGCCCCGCCGTCGACCGCGTCGCCATCTCCTGAACGCGGTCGGTCACGGTCTAGGGCGGCTTCGGTTTTGCGAGCAGCGTCCTCTTTCATAAACTTCAACGAGATCTACTGAATGTGTTGATGTTGATAAGGACTTCGATTGTGTTGATGATGATAAAGTTCTATTAATTGAACCTTATAATTGGAATTTCATCATTATAATGAAAATTCACTTTTGCTTTTGGATTTATTTATGTATAAACAGTAGGTCGTTAACGTAGGTACGTACAAGTGAATGGAAAAGAGTGCATATACTGTGTAAAAGAATTAATTTATTACTGCAAACCTATAAAAAATGTGAGAAGAAATCCAGTAGAAATTACAAAATAATGTGTAGAGTTAATGTACACTGCATTTTGTGCATTTACTTAACAACATTCGAGCATCAATAAAACTATTATAATATTTATATTGTTTTATTAATCACCAATGAAATAAGTAATAATTAGAAATACAAAAAAATCAAGTCAAAACTATTTATTGAATAAATCAAGTTTAAATAAATCAGCAGCAGATCGCAAAACTGATGACGCTCTAGAAGCGACATCTGATGCTGAAGCACTAGAAGAAGGCCGTGAATGCTCCACAGGTTTCTCAGTTTCCCAAAAACTGATGGCAAATATAAGCTCGGCCCAGAATGCTTCCTTTGGCGTCATCTGCAAAAAATTAAACACTTAGCAGATAGCATCAATATCGCACTACTCATTCATATACCTACCTAACGAGTTCAAGGCGAAATAGGAAATCAATTATAATAAAAATAAATACATTATTCACACTAAAATATAAAGAGATAACCTGTTTCTGTTCGAAAGTAGCTCTATTAATAGAATGTACATCGAAACATGGGAAATCTTTACTGATTGTATAGGTTTTTCCCAGACTTCATTAGAACATCATTAGGAAGCTTTGTATTTTTGAAAACAAAAATTAAATTCGTCAATTTTGAATATCACCCCAAATGAAATATTTATTGATTAAGTGAAATATAACTCTGACATATTTATTGATTAAGTGAAATATATCAATTTGTGTATTCAAAAAATATGAAACGCTTAATTTCAAACTCAAACTCAAACTCAAAAATCTTTATTCAATATAGACCTTTACAGGCACTTATTGACGTCAAAATAAAAACATAAAAATCTTCAACCAAGAATCTAATTAACTAAATTATTTAATCCTTGTATGTACACACACCCCAACCATTATTAAGATGTGTGCAAATACAAGTAAAATTAAAAAAAAAAAATTGACTCTACACCTGTTCGGAAATTGGGAGAGCCTTCTCAAGAAGAACAGGCAAGAAACTCGGAAGGTCTTGTATTTTTTTTTGTCTCCTCTTTTAAAATGCCAACATTACAATATTATATTTCACATACATTTTTTTAAATAATATAGAAATGCCTGTCGGTGTGAGTGGAACAGTTACTCGAATGAAATTTATCCCACTATCACAAAGTGTTAACACCCTTTAAACGTCAATTATCACATTTTTTGTCAATCCCAAGCAGTTTTATCTGTCATATAATCAGACACTTTATAATATGCTTTTTTCATAAGTGCGCCCTTGATAGCGACTTTAAATTTATTCAAGTTAAGTGCTTTAATATTATTTGGGATTTTATTGTAGAAACGTACACAAAGGCCTTTGAAAGAATTATTAATTTTTTTAAGCCTAGTATTTGGTAACGCTAACATATTCTTTTGCCTAGTATTTACTGAATGAATATCACTGTTTTTACAAAACGAATGTATATTTTTATGAACATATACTATATTCTCGTAAATATATTGCGACGCGACGGTCATAATACCAATTTCTTTAAATTTTTCTCTCAAAGAGTCTCTTATTTTAAGGTTATAAATAGCACGAATAGCCCTTTTTTGCAGCACAAAAACAGTCTGAATGTCGGCAGCATTTCCCCACAGCAAAATGCCATACGACATCACACTATGAAAATAGGCAAAGTATACAAGTCTTGCTGTATCAACATCAGTCAGCTGACGTATTTTCCATACAGCGTAGGCTGCAGAACTAAGTCTCTTCGACAATTTATCAATATGTGGGCCCCACTGAAGCTTTGAATCTAAAGTAATACCAAGAAATACTACGGTATCCACAAGGTCCACATTTTTATGCTTTATGTTAACAGTGGTGTGAACCTCTTTAACATTGGGTAAAACAAATTTTATACATTTAGTTTTCCCTTCATTGAGGCACAAGTTATTCGCATTAAACCAGTAAACTATTCTTGAGATAGAACTATTTACATCGTCATAAATTTGCAATCGTCTTTTAATTTTAAACATAAGTGAAGTATCATCTGCAAATAATACAATCTCATGCCTGTCTTGTACAAAAGCAGGCAAGTCATTTATATATATTAAAAATAGAAAAGGACCAAGAATTGAACCCTGCGGAACTCCCATTTTAACCGAGGCGCCCTGGGACCTCTCCCCGTTGACGTCTACTTTCTGAATCCTCTCAGTCAAATAGGAGACGAGTAAATCCAGAACAGTGTCGCGAAATCCATAGTAGTGTAATTTCCTGATCAGGGTGTCATGATGAACGCAATCAAACGCCTTGGACAAGTCACAAAAAACGCCCAGCGCATCATGTGAGTCCTCCCAGGCCTCATATATATTTTGTATTAACTCAACACCAGCATCAGTTGTTGAGCGACCCTTTCTAAAACCAAATTGTTTACAGTGTAGAAGATTATTTCTGTTAAAAAAGCTTTGCATTTGTTCCAACATTATTTTTTCAAAGATTTTGCTAAAAGTAGGTAGCACAGAGATAGGTCTAAAATTATTGGGGTCTGATGTGCTACCAGATTTATGTAATGGAATAATTTTACTCAGTTTCATTAGATCAGGAAACACACCACAGTCAATGCAATCATTAAAAATACTAGCAAGTATTGGAGCTATTGTTTCTATTACAGATTGGGAAACATCTACAGAGTTGCCCCACAGATCCACGGTTTTCTTTTTATTCAGCGTTTTAAATGACTTTATTAAATCATTTGCACAAATATGGGCAAATTTAAATTTATCATCACAAGTTTTAACATAATCTTTTAGAATAGATTCGGCTACAGTGGGGGAGGAACCCAAGGATTTTGTGATTGAAACTGGAATGTCAGTAAATAATTTTTCAAATTCTGTAGCTACCTCAATATCTACTGTAACTTTCTTATTTTCAATATTTAAACAAAAATTGTTGTTATTAGTTTTTACTCTTCCGGTTTCATTATTAATAATGTTCCATGTCGTTTTAATTTTGTCACTACTATTTTTTATTTTAGAGCTTAAATAATTGGACTTTGCAAATTTACAAACTTTTTTAAATACTTTGGAATAAGTTTTTACATACAATTTAAATTGATCACTAGTATTTAATGAACGCTCATTGTAAAGTTCATAAAGTTTTATTCTGCTTTTGTGAATACCTGGTGTGGCCCATTCACTAAAAGCTAATCTACCATTGACTGAGATGGTTTTTGGAACAAAGATATTTTTAAATTCACAACAAAATGTGTTAAAAAAGTTTTCATACAATTTATTTGGGTCTTCGTCATAATCAATATACTTTAAATTAATACCAAGATTATTATTGAAACGCTCCAAGCGGCCAGCAGTCTTTGGTACAACAGTGATATTCTTTTTCGCCATAAGCTTACATTTGTAAGGTTTAGTAACAAATTGACCAGAGTGGTCAGATTCTAAGTTATTAAAAACATTTTGTGCTAATGGTTCTATGTCAGTATAAATATTATCAATGCATGTGGCAGAAAACTCAGTAATTCGTGTTGGCTCCAGAAATAAGTTTTTAAGATTATATGACTGAAACAAATTTTTAATTCTCATACATAAACTAGAGTTTTCTAATAAGTTAATATTAAAATCTCCACAGACTAATATTTGTTTGCCTTGCTTACAGACTTTATTTAAAACTTCATCCATTATATTTTCAAAGTGGTCATACAATCCCGAAGGAGGCCTGTATACGCTCACTACAATAATCTGGTCCAACTCTACACAGGCAATTTCTATTGTTCGTTCAACTGAGAGGTTCACAATATCTTTACGATCTTTATATTTAAGCTTTTTATTTAATATGATTAATGAGCCACCGCGAATTGCATTTTCTCGACTGAACTCAAACTCAAACTCAAACTCAAAAATCTTTATTCAACATAGACCTTTACAGGCACTTATTGACGTCAACAAATTACAAAACTCTATTTAATCAATAAATTAATTTAAAAAATGCAACAAGTCAAGATAAGCTATGTATTATTTAAACCTTGTATGTACATACATCTCGACCATAATTAAGATATACGCAAATACAAGTAAAATGAAAAAAAAAAAAAAAAAAGTTGACTCTACACCTGTTCGGAAATTGGGAGAGCCTTCTCGAGAAGAACAGGCAAGAAACTCGGAAGGTCTATTTTTTTTGTCTCCTCTTTTAAATTGCCAACATTACAATAATATATTATTTCACAAACATAACTTTATATATTATAGATGCCTGTCGGAGTGATTGGAACAGTTACTCAAATACATACATCCAACAATCACAAAGTGTACTTAATGCACGTCAAATTTATACATTTTTTGTCAATCCCAAGCAGTTTTATCTGTCAGATAGTCAGACACTTTATAATATGCTTTTTTCATAAGTACTTTCCTGACTGCAGTTTTAAATTTATTTAAGCTAAGTTCTTTAATATTGGTTGGGAGCTTGTTGTAGAAACGTACACAAAAGCATCTAAAAGAGTTATTAATTTTTTTAAGTCTAGTATTAGGTAATGCTAACATATTCTTTTGTCTAGTATTTACTGAATGAATATCACTGTTTTTACAAAACAAATGTATATTTTTATGGACATATAATATATTCTCGTAAATATATTGCGACGCAACAGTCATAATACCAATTTCTTTAAATTTTTCTCTCAAAGAGTCTCTCATTTTAAGATTATAAATTGCTCGAATAGCCCTCTTCTGCAGCACAAAAATAGTCTGAATTTTCCCCACAGCAACAAGCTATACGACATTACACTATGAAAATAAGCAAAGTATACAAGTCTTGCTGTATCAACATCGGTCAGCTGACGTATTTTCCATACAGCGTAGGCTGCAGAACTAAGTCTCTTCGACAATTTATCAATATGTGGGCCCCACTGAAGCTTAGAATCTAAAGTAATACCAAGAAATACAACGGTGTCCACAAGGCCCACATTTTTATCCTTTATGTTTACAGTGGTCTGAACCTCTCTAACATTAGGTAAGAGAAATTTTATACATTTAGTTTTCCCTTCATTGAGGGACAAATTATTCATATTAAACCAGTGAACTATTCTTGAGATAGAATTATTTACATCGTCATTAATTTGCAATCCTCTTTTAATTTTAAATAAAAGTAAAGTATCGTCTGCAAATAATACTATCTCATGCCTGTCTTGAACATAATTAGGCAAGTCGTTAATATATATTAAAAATAGAAAAGGACCAAGAATCGAACCCTGCGGAACTCCCATTTTAACCGAGGAGCCCTGAGATCTCTTCCCATTGACATCTACTTTCTGAATCCTCTCAGTCAGATAGGAGATGAGTAGATCCAGAACAGTATCGTGAAATCCATAGTAGTGTAATTTCCTGATCAAAGTTTCATGATGGACGCAATCAAACGCCTTGGACAAGTCACAAAAAACGCCCAGCGCATCATGTGAGTCCTCCCAGGCCTCATATATATGTTGTACTAACTCAACACCAGCATCGGTTGTTGAGCGACCCCTCCTGAAACCAAATTGTTTACAGTGTAGAAGATTATTCCTGTTAAAATAGCTTTGCATTTGCTCCAACATTATTTTTTCAAAAATTTTACTAAAAGTAGGTAGCACAGAAATAGGTCTAAAATTACTGGGGTCTGATGTGCTACCAGATTTATGTAATGGAATAATTTTACTCAGTTTCATTAAATCAGGAAATACACCACAGTCAATGCAATCATTAAAAATACTAGCCAGTATTGGAGCTATTGTCTCAATTACAGATTTGGAGATATCAACAGAGTTGCCCCACAGATCCACGGTTTTCTTTTTATTCAGAGTTTTAAATGACTTTATTAAGTCGTTTGCACTAATATGATCAAATTTAAATGTATCACTACAAGTTTTTACATGATCTTTTAAAATAGATTCAGCAACGGTAGGGGATGAATCCAACGATTTTGTGATTGAAACTGGAATGTCAGTAAAGAACTTTTCAAATTCTGTAGCTACTTCAGTGTCTACTGTAATTTTGTTATTTTCAATATTTAAGCAAAAATCACCGTTATTATTTTTAACCCTTCCAGTTTCATTATTTATAATATTCCATGTTGTTTTAATTTTATTACTACTATTTTGAATTTTTGAACTTAAATAATTAGATTTAGCAAGCTTACAAACTTTTTTAAATAATTTGGAATAAGCTTTTACATACAATTTAAACTCATCACTAGTGTTAAATGTCCGTTCATAATAAAGGTCATAAAGTTTTATTCTACTTTTGTGAATACCTGGTGTAGCCCATTCACTAAAAGCTAAAGTACCATTAACTGAAATGGTTTTTGGAATAAATATATTTTCAAATTCTGAACAAAATATGTTAAAAAACTTTTCATACAATATATTTGGGTTCTCTTCATAGTCTAAATAATTTAATTTAATACCCAGATTATTATTTAAACGTTCCAATCGACCAGCAGTCTTTGGTACAACAGTGATATTCTTTTTCTCCACATGCTTAAATTTAAAAGGTATAGTAACAAATTGCCCAGAGTGGTCAGATTCTAAATTATTAAAAATATTTTTTTCTAAAGGCACAATATTGGTATAGATATTATCAATACATGTGGCAGACAGCTGAGTAGTCCTTGTTGGCTCTAAAAATAAATTTTCAAGATTATATGATTGAAACAAATTTTTAATTCTTGTACATAAATTAGAACTTTCTAATAAATTAATATTGAAATCACCACATACTATTATTTGTTTTCCTGGCTTATGAACCTTTTTCAACACTTCGTCCATTCTATTTTCAAAAAGATCATACAATCCTGAAGGAGGCCTGTATACGCTTAATACAACAATCTGCTCCAGCTCCACGCAGGCTATCTCTATTGCTCGCTCAACGGAGAGGCTCACAATGTCTTTACGATCTTTAAATTTAAGCTTTTTATTCAATATTATTAAAGAGCCACCACGAATCGCATTTTCTCGGCTGAACGAACTACCAATCTGGTGATTACCGAAATTAAACATGAACTGGTGGCTTTTAAGCCAATGTTCAGTTACACAAAAAATGTCTACTTTTCTACAGTTCATGAATAATTCAACTTCCAGATCTTTGCCCATAATTCCTTGTATGTTCTGGTGCACCAGATTGATGAAATTTACATTTTTAGTATATCCAAGTGGGCTATCCAATACATTGTTAAGAACAGAATTTTCAGTTTCTTTACTATTTAATGATATGCAAGAGGATGTCTCTGTTGTCTTAATGCTTAATTTAAAGACTTATGAACTAATACATCAGTACTATTACTGACAGTCATTCTATAACTACAGTTTTGCTCAATAGGAGCAATTTGAGTAGCCAAGTTCTTGGCTGATATATAAAAATAATATGATAGCGATTTTGCTATTCGTCTCTTATAATAATTTGATAGATAATACCTATTATCTTTTGTCAAATGCAATGTCTTTACATAATTATTTATGTCAATACAATGAAATTTATTATTGTTACATAGGGTACTTAATGTCATATTCAATTTGTATCTTAAGTTATTTTCCTCCTGTGGCAGACTGCTGTAATAAGGTAATGTGAACATAATAATTTTTTGTACATTCAATAAGTTATTCAATTTATCAAGATATTGCGCAAGGGTTGTTTTGTTCATATTACCTCTATTT
Organism: Schoenobius gigantellus; assembly: GCA_963935595.1. Taxonomy (NCBI): domain Eukaryota; kingdom Metazoa; phylum Arthropoda; class Insecta; order Lepidoptera; family Crambidae; genus Schoenobius; species Schoenobius gigantellus. The sequence continues at coordinate 19,217,841 of OZ012553.1, read as the reverse complement.
CCAATAAAAAATACCAAAGTAGTATGCTGGTTGTACTGACATTCTAATGATCTATTTAAAATCTCCTTATAAGAAGCACCAGGCATACAATAATTGGTTATTGAATGTCCCATTTTTGTCAGGAGTTGGCCCATTTCTTTGCCAATGTCATCACTATACATAATAATATTTCTTGTACAGTCATGCTTAAAATTAGTTGATTTAGTCGGTGAGTCGGAAATACATAAATCATTCTTTATGGCGATGGAGTCACTTGTGACCATCGAACCTGGCAGTAACTGTCCACAATCACATATGTGGTTTTTTGTTAACGAGTTAAATTTTTCATTATTCGAGTTACACAGCTCCAGCAGATCATCAATGGCCAGCATTTGCTCCTTTATTTGTTTTTGTGACATTTCATATTGTTTAGTCATAAAGCACAATGAATTTTTTAATTTTTCAATTTGATTTTCCAAAACATCTGTGTCAGACTTATATTTAGATTCAACAGTATTTAATTTTGATGAATACATATCCAATTTGTTAATTAAATTTAATCTTTTTTCCTTATATAAGCTAGCATTTTTAATACATAACCTATGCCGCTTCACAAATTTCTGTGTCTTTTTAATATATTTGTTAATTTTAATATATTTTATAATTTTGTTTCTGCTACTCCCAGCAGCAATCATAGTCTTTATACTATTTGAGCTATCATCTTTAGTAAGATCTATAGTAATTGTTGGTTTGCTACTGGGGGCCACAGAAACCAAAGTTGGTGCGCAAGCTACCAGCTCATCGAACAAACTCTGATTCAGGGAGGAAGTGATGTTTTGCTGCACTGACTCTAATGACGATATGGTGTTCTTAGCATCATGCAATTCCTTTTCAAGACTAAAGATTTGTTTTAAAGCATGATCATACTCACTCCTACACTGATCAAAACCATTCACAACGAGCTGAAGCCTGTCTCGGTCATCAATTGCAGCAATATATTGTTGATGCATCTGTGACATTTCATCTTTTAATTTTTTATTTGTATTCCACATTTCCGAAAGTTCCCTTTCATTATCATCCCTCTCTCTGTTCAACCGTTCACACATCTCTTTTGATGCCTTCAGTTCTAATAAAGTCAGTTGAAGTTTGGACTCCTCCTGACGAGACAAAGCCCGGCGTGTCATCATGATTAATTATTTAATGTAATAAAATGTAAAGTAAAACAAAAAAAAACAAAAGTAAATCAAGATTAAATTGAGTTCTGTGAACAATTAAAGTGGAGGTTAGTTTGAAAAAAGATACTTTAAGAAATCAAATTTTGGTAAATAAATAACGATAATTTTTATGTAGGTGCAATTTTTGCACCTCAACAAAAGCAAATATGTGTAATAAATTAAGCAACAGTACCTTAAATCCGATGATAATGACTTACAAAATTGCCGACAAACGTCACTTTTACACAACCGTATTCTTCCAAAAATACACACTGTGCACTTACTATTTTCCACGAATTACAAATTTCTAAACAAAAACAAGATTATTTATGCGTTTTATCAATGATTTATATAACTTTTACAACAATGTAAAAAATAAATATTGGGACAATTCAAAACAGCTGTTAGTTGCAGTGTTGCCACAGGCGAAAAAAAAAAAAAAAAAAAAAAAAAAAAAAAAAAAACGAACTACCAACCTGGTGGTTGCTAAAATTAAACATGAACTGGTAGCTTTTAAGCCAATGTTCGGTTATACAAAAAATGTCTACTTTACTACTGTTCATGAATAACTCAACTTCCAGATCTTTGCCCATCATTCCTTGCATGTTCTGGTGCACCAGGTTGATAAAATTTACATGTTTATTATATTCAAATGGGTCCTCCAGTACATTATCTAATAAACAATTTTCATTTTGTTCTTTATTTAACATTATGCAAGAGGATTTCTCTATTGTCTCAATACCTAATTTAAAGACTTACTAACTTATACATCAGTAATATTACTGACAGTCATCCTACTTCTACGATGCTCAATAGGAGCATTTTTTGTAGCCAAGTTCTTGGCTGAGATATAAAAATAATATGATAGCGATTTTGCTATTCGTCTCTTATAATAATTTGATAGACAATATCTATTATCTTTAGTCAAATACAATCTATTTACATAATTATTGATGTCAATTAAATGAAATTTATTATTATGACATAAGGTACTTAACTTTAAATTCAATTTATATCTTACACTATTTTCCTCTTGTGACAAGTTGTTGTAATAAGGTAATGTGAACAAAATAATTTTTTGTACATTTAAATTATTTAATTTATTTAAATAATGAGTCAGGACTTTTTTGTTCATATTACCTCTATTTGCAATAAATAACAACAATGTAGTAGACTGGTTAAATTCACATTCAATCACTTTTTTTAGTATGTCACAGTACGAAGCACCAGGCATGCAATAGTTCATTAATACATCTATTTTTGTTATAGTCTTCCGTTTTCAAGCTGAAAAGCGAATTGAAAGCTAGCGACAAACCACTTTATGGCTCATTTCATCTTAATCTCTATTAGTTTCACTGCTGGGCACAGGTCTTACATCAGACGAGGAGGAACTAGCCTACTCTATCCCATTGGAGACAGTTTGGTGTAGGGATTTGTTTATCGTTCTCAGTTTCTTCGAAGAGGTCTTAACATACTCGTAGTTTTGGTTTAAATCTGATGCGCTTACACTTGTGATAATACTTACACATACATAAATACAGATTTAGGTTTAAACAAAGATTAGTTAAGACCACGTTTTATAATAAGATGGCTTAAGCCGGTTCGTCCGACTACCATGGGAAGAAAGGAAGCGATGACACATGCATTATAATTCCGATACCTCATAGATGATATTTTAACCAAAGAGTTCTTTACGCGTGTCGTATATTATTATTTCAATAATAATATGTTAAATTTAGTCATAAGTAAACAGTAATGTCCGCCTGATAGTAACATTTACCTTTTGTTCGATGGCGACTTCTCTTATATGCATTAAAAATTCGAAAACACCCATAGCTGCAGCCATGCCGCATCCTAAACCTAAAACCACGAAAACGCCTCCAACGTTGTCAACGCCCAATTCCGCAGCACTTCCTCCATCATCACTGGATTCCTCCACCTAGATAAAGAAAAACTTATTGTCACGGACACTAACTTTTTTTGTATATTATTTTATTGCTCATCTTATATTTTAAAGTGACAGATGTCAAAATGTCTTGTTAATTAAACCAAACCGAACTGGAACAGTCGAGTCTTCTTTATTTCTATTTTAACCAATTCCACGATATTATGGAAACATTTTGGTGACCCCGACATGATATTTTATTTAACGCCAGGCCACTTTTTGTTAGGTAAGACTCCTATTGCCATGCCTGATTATGACTATACAGAAGTGCCACCGAATCGACTTACCCATTACCAGCAATTACAACAACTTTAACAAGATTTTTGGAGACGCTGGTCGAGGGATCACATCGGACTTTTGCAGACCCGCACTAAATGCAAACAATCCAAAGGGCAAGGCCTTCAAAATAGCACCGTGGTACTGCTGAAGGAAGATCGGCTGCCCCCGAATTTATGGCGACTAGGACGTATCGTAAACTGCTGCCCCGGCACTGACGGAGTCACGAGAGTAATTGAAGTTCGTACCTCGAAAGGGATTGTCAAGCGAGCATTCAGCAAAATTTGTCCTCTACCCATCTAGGCGCCGCAGCATGTCACGGACACTAACCTTTTTTGTATATTATTTTATTACTCATCTTATATTTTAAAGTGACAGATTTACATTTCACCGAAAACGTTTCTCCGACATATTTTTTGGTATATGTATTGTTTGCCATATTTTTAGACCATCGAGATATCATTTGAAATAAGTATTATTTTACTAACTTATGTTTCACCGATTTTCAAAATATTTTTTTACTATTGACGTCATCTCTTTTGAACTTTTTTCAATTGCCAGATGATTTATTTGACATATTTTCAGTTCACCAAAATAACATTTTACCGAAAATTTTATGTTAAGGAGGTTATAAGTTATAAAAGTAGTAATTACACATCAAACTATATGTTTATTGCATGCTTGCTTGCATGTTTGAATGTCTGCATGAGCGGGGGTTCAGGGGGCGTAGCTCCTTGCTCGGGGTGAATATTGTTTTCGAACTTATGATAGGTAACCATTTAGCGTAAACGCCTGTAGAAAATATAATCACATTCAACACGAGCTTACTTACAATACATGCTCCTGTGGCAGGCGCTTTCCACCAGCGATTTTTTAGTTCCACCAATTTACCGCTTTCAGCTAATTTCAGTACTGCATTGTCTACTGCTGTACGATAAGACGAAACTAAACAAAATGAAACATTTTCATTGCAGTCTGTGTGAGAATTTAATAAAAATCTTAATACATATTAAGTATTACTTACAAAATGGCAGTGCTATTCCGTATCCTTTGGAATCGAGTAAGCCACCAACTTGCATCAAATCGCAATGACGTTCTAACTGGTATTCGATAGCTGTAGACTCCATTAAAAATGCATAGGTCCTTTTACTTTTTAAAACTCTGTCGACACCTTCGTCGTTATTTTTCATGAACACCGAAGGTCTTGCGGATTCCATTGCTGTCCACATTCGCTGATAAGTTGATACGTTTGATCTCTGTAGTCAAAAGATTTTAAAATATAAGGTTACGTGAAATGCACTGTTAGTGTTTAACAATTTATGACACAAAGGTTTTTTTTAAATCTTTCTTAAGGCGGGATAATTAATTATAACGATCCAAAGAAGCTAAACTGACTAGAACGCACACTTGGTTTTGCCATAGGTCTCTGGTCCACCAACAGGCTATTTCGCTCGTTACCCCATTGCCAGGTAAAACTTTCTCCGGAACATCTCCATCCCCTATGGGGGACTCGTTAGGGACCTGATCCCTAACGAGTTGGAAGGAAGGTCTTTTCGAATGAGTTCTCTTCTTTGACTATAAAGTTCGTTACTTATAAGTTTAATAACATATCTTCAGATCTTCGTAAATTGTTTTTTTAGGAACTGAAGTAAAACTTTCATTGTATTCTATTTACATATTATCCATTTTGAAACCTTGAAAAACGAGTATGTTGAGCCCCCAGCTACAGTGCCATATTTAATTTTAGTTTGCATTGCTAAATCTTCAGCATTTTTTATCGAATCGTCCATAGCAGCATTGGTTAGAAAAGCGGCAAGATTTGCAGTATAAGACGAGCACATAATCAATGCGAAGAACCACCACATGCCGCAAAGCCATCTTGTAGAGTAGCCTCTGAAAAGTCATCGGAAATTTACGTTAACTATTCAAGAGCACATACCTAGTTTTCTATCGAAGTTTACCTAAGACGTTTACTTACTTTGGTAAAATGTCGGAACCTTGTGTCATAATAGATCCAACAGTCAACCAACAAGAGTTCTTTATATGCCATATATTTTCCAATTCTTCTGGAGATTTATCACAAGGATGTGGATTTTCCCAATCACTGGGTGCTAATCTGTTTATATAAAAAACATTTTTGAATTAGAACCTTTCTTGTCAAAGTAAATAAAAAACATGTTTTAACTATAAAATTGTGAATAAAGGATTACCTTGCTAAAACATGCAGTAGTAAGGAAACCATTAAATACGCTGCAGCCATATAAATCCAAACATCGACAGAGAATGGTTTGAGAAATGAAAACAATTCTGTCTCAGGGTCTGAAGGTTTTAAGTATAGAATGCTGATCCCCAAGGTCATGAAAGGTGTGGTGAAGTCAACATAGGAGCGACGTTCATATGTAATAGTCAAATCACATATTGCCAAATCAGCTTTCTGTTGAAAAAGAGACAAAGTAATTGTAAAGTCATACGTCACAGGGTAGAATAATTAAAAATTTTAATTGTGTCTAATATACCCGCTCTAATAGGTGCCCTACAAGCCCGTCCCATTTTTTTGTTTCCTTGTTATATGATCCGTATAAATTACCTGGCACAATCTCAATTTCATAATTTAATTTTAGTGTTTCTTTTAGTATTTCATGTATTAAATCTTTAGAGTAGCCCTCATATCGATCGTTGCCAGTTAATACCTCTCCATCTTTTGGGACTTTTTCAATGAGATATGGGGCTCCGATTCGAGATACTACTTTGAATGTTTTATTTTGCCATTTTTCTGCCAGCAGGTCTGAAACTTCAGTGGCAGATCTTACATATTCAAATCCAGTTTCCGGGTTCCATTTAGCAATTCTACTAAAACCACTGTTGGAAAGCTCCATTATTTCAACGTTGAAGTTTGTTCGTTCTCCAGTAACATTATCTACTACTATTTGACCAGTAATGCCTACTATAGGATTCTGAAAAGCAATAAAGACTGTAAATATTTTTCATTACTTTAATATTTATCTGGTAAAACATAAATAATAATTTAAATATAGAGTGTTCTTTTGCAATTAATTATATCTTCACACTGTGAAATTACATAAAGTAAAAACTGTTCAAATCTTTAAAATCTTGTAATATTAATATCTTCCTAAAATTCAAATATAATGAGTACCGTTAGCAAGTGGTTTGTAAACTCTTCGCCTATTTCCCATTTATCTTCGGAATTACATTTTATTTCCTGTGCAACTATTTTAAATTCCTCTGGAGCACTCTCCACAGCATCCGTAATGAGTCTTGCTGCATCACTTGCTAAAGCTATTTCTACCTTAAATTACAATTTAAATTAATGAATATACAAAAATTAGGTATTTCAAAAAAGGCAACTTTATATTTACAGTAATTTCGTGTGTTTGTCTTGGTACTTTCACATCTGCTGACCCTCTGACCTTCCAGTCAGCCAGATAAGATCGCGTTCTTGCATCTGAATGATCGAAAATTCTCAAGCATGTGACATTTGAGAGACCATATCGTAGTTCTTCCAAGTCTAAGGTGTGTGCGTCGAGAGATAAAAGTACATAACTCTAAAAATGAATAGTAATCAAGAACTTTCAAGATTAAATCTGACGAATGTTCAAGGGATTTATTTCATCAAGTTGCCCATAAGGTTCAATCGTACCATGTAATCTTCGAAGAATTTCACGTCATTAGCTTGTCGTAGGTATTCCATTACTCTATTACTAGGACAGTCTAAAATGACCCTTGTTTCCCCAATAGACTTTAAGGACTTTAATAGTGTTCGATTATCTTCACCGGGGACAAGCCTTCGTACTCGCCATTTATCTTCAGGGTTGGCGTGTTTCAAAATTTCTTGCAATCTGATTAGGCCTAAAAACAATGACATACATTAGATATAAGCTCCAACATATTATTTTTGTTTTCAAAAATACGCTTTTTACCTTGGTCTTCGTCGTAAAGCAAAGTATAGGTGCTCCAATCGCTATCTTTTATAAAAAGAGCCACTGCCTTCGAAAGTGCTATTGCTTCCGGGTATAAATTAATTCCCGGTGGAGTTTGTATTGGAAAACCTCTAGGTAGAGGTGGACGCCAAAGAGCCTGTAAATTATAGGAAAAAAATATAGGACTATATTAAATAATCGAGTAAATTAACATCTACTATTACTATTTTTAACAACATGGGTAACAAACAAGCATAGCAGCAGATTATCGTAAAATATAGACATTTGGGAAGCTACGCAGTAAATTGTTGGGCTATCTATTACAGTGAGATGAAAGTCTTCATGTTGTGTGTGGTCAGTGTTGCCTAATGTACCAAGATATGGCCGCTTATAATTATTGTTGAGGTGGAATGATCCTCGAGTGGCGGCTGCGAACTGTAAGACGCAGCGATGATAGGCCCCGTCACAAAGTGGTAGAAGATCGCAGAAAGCCGTTGGATGCAGTACAGAACCGATCGGTTTGGAAATCCTAAGGAGACGCCTATGTTCTGCAGTTGCGCCTCTTGGCTAATAAGACGATAACGATAATAATAGACGACCCAAAACCCAATGCATTGGCTCAATACTGACAGCGTCCTCTCCAATGAACACTGGCTATCTCACGTGCAGGAACATACATTTAAAATTTCTATGTGTTGGAGGTACTTCGCCATTCGCGTTTTTAGACGCGTTTAATGAGAAGGCAGACCAATTGGCGAAATTAGGAGTAACTGATGGCTCGGAAATCTTCATTCTACCTAATTATTTTGAATTACTTTCAAAATTTAAACAAAAGGTGTCAGCTTTTATGGAATGAATATTTTAATGAACGATCTAAAACTAAAGGGATATGGTACAAAACAATTGTGTGTGTGTCTCCATATACCTTGGTTTAGTAATAGTTCGATTCCTCGTAATTTAATTTTTATCGAAACTAGACTTCGTTCTGGACACATTCCGCTTAATAAACTATATACAATGAAAAAATCGAATTCGCCTAATTGTAAAATATGTGGAAAACTAGAAGACGCACATCATTTGTTGATGGAATGTGTAAAAAACGAAGAACAGAGAACTAGACTTCTATCAATAATTCTAATCTCTTATGTACAAAGAAGTGAAATAGGCATATTTCAAAGCATTCTAGCCCCTCCGTTATCGGAAACGGCTGGGATGCTTTTTAATATGGTGTATAACGTTCTTTATAGTAATTTCTAAGAAAAATATATTTTAGATAGAGATAATGCTTAAATAATTTATTGTTAACATTAGATAAGGATAAGGTTATGATGGGGCTGGCGTGATCATATTGTTCAAAAACCCCTTAATTGTAAACAATAAAAAAAAGAACGAAACCGTCCTACTTCTGTCGTACGATATGCTTACTTGTACATGGGGTATATTTGCGGCTCTACATCGGGCGTCTACTGCTGCTGCAGATGTGGTGTCAATGGGTCCAAATATAGCAATTACTCCTTCAGATATCAGCTCGCATGCTGCAATGTGTATAAAATCAAAATTAGATGTAAAATAATACCAAATTACATGTCAACTCATAAACGTCTCACTATACAGGGCTACAGGGCGCGAGTTTCTTCTTAATCGAATAGAAATTGGTCTACTGGTCAGACGACTTAGTGTAGTGTTCGAGTCTTCAGGAAGAAAGACAAGGAAGCTCTTGATCTTCATCTCACACGCGTGAGTAGTGGTATCGCGTTGTAAACCCTACTACACGCGCTCTAAAGGGTAGGGAGAACAACAGGGGAGTTTTAGTGGGTAGGCCTGGCACTCTGCCGAGAGAGTCTAGTCAACGGCGGGTACGGTGCGGTCACACATTTCCCCGGTTTTCTCAAAAAGGTTTTCATCTTACCCGTCGGTAAGTGACGACCAGGCCGAGGTGAGCGAGCTTTAGCTGGACTCCTCAACAGCTGAGGTACTGGCTATCCTTACCTCTAATTGTTGGAACACAGCAACGATATTGTTTTTTATAATGACGATAAACTTAGGTAAGACGTAGATATTTAGCCAGACGGCTGACGGACTCAAAAGCCCTCCTAACAACCAAACCGAGCAGAGTTTAAAATTACGATAACCCTCCGTGGTCAGCTCTTACTACAGCCATCGGAAAAAAAGAGAGCGGTGACACATGTCTTTGAAATCTGTCACCGCACAACGTGCGTGAGGAAATACAGTTCAGTGAGTTGAATTCATTTGAGATCGAAGGTATTTTTTTGAAGACTTTAAGAATTAATAGTAGGTATCCAAGCAATTTCGGATATTAATGTTTTGCTTCAAATAAACTAAGTAACAAAATTTTTATCAAATAAAGCAAGCTTCCTGGAATCAAGCCGGGTATATTTAGAATACATTTTACTAGCTAAGTTAATTTCACCTGCGATCACGTGTAATGCCTTGTTAAATAATGTTTTAACAGTGTATATTTCTAGCCAGAATGAAAAATATTGAGATTTTTATTTTATTAACCTAAACATACAAAAGAGTCAATATAACCTATATTTCATAACAGCTGATTGATAAATTATTACAAATTGACTTTACATCTTGATTGAAGTATTGTTGTAAGTAATAGGTACTAATTATGTTTGTTGGGAACGTTAAAATTTTTTTTTTATAAACCACTGACTGATTAGTTATCTATAACCTTTTATTTCGTTTTTTTAATGACAAATCTGCAATGAATAATAATACACTACTTATATATCAGAGAGAAAATAATTTAGACGCAGAAATGAGTTCATAGCGAATCGGTGTAACTCACCAGCTTTTGAAGCGGCAAAACTGTCACCGTAAGGGGCATACTGTGCTTTCATAATGAAATGGTAATGTTCGCTCTCCATGGAAGCTCTTGCTAGGGCAGACGCGAATGCTATCTCCGTAACTGTGTTCGGCGGAAATATTGCACCTGGAAAAGCAAAAATTAACGCGAGTTCCTGCAATTGCCTTAACTACCACTGTAGCGCAAATATATAATTTTATCAAAGTGGACAGGTATTTTATATTAGATTTTAGCATTATGGTTCTGTTTAGCTCACCAAATTTAATTTTATAAATGATTATTACTGGAATATTTAACTAAATACATGTGTAAAAATACTACATTTTCATACATTAGATTTTCTACACTTAATACGATGTTATTGGTATGAATATTAATATAATTAAAACGCACAATATATATTTTAGTGATGTGGTGGGTGAATATTCAATAAGATAAATATAACCAATAATTTAAAGAAATCACTACTTTGTTTTGTTTTAGTGTGAGAGGAATCAGCCATTGTTAAACTTTGAGAAAATATCTGGCACATCGACGTTATAAATGCTTACGAAAGATCAAGTTGTAGAAAGCGAGTGGCCATCTCACCAATATTCACTGTGGTCTTCAGAGACTCGTAACTCCGGAACACTCCATCCGCTTTTCCGACAATAAGTACAGTTAGGATAAATGTCACGTATTTTACTCCTGAAACTGGGAAATAAAAACGATAAAGCTCCGCTCTAACGCGATGAAAAGGATTGAAGCAGGCGGTTTTAGTAAACTACTATTACGGAATAAACGCAAAGTACCTCGATGCATTTTTTAGTGGGGATTTGTGTGAATGAAGAAATAGAGAAGCAATGAAACAGCGGGTTTCAGTACACAGAGCAGAGTTTGTCCCCGGACTGTTTGTTCGACGCGTCGATAATGCAAACATCAGTCCACGTTCGGTCAAAAGTTGCACGGTCGGCAAACAAACACGTCCCGTGGGACGTGGACAGTTTCAGCGCGATCATTTAGTGCGAACTGATGCACTAACTGTCCTAGCAGCTGTTTGGCCGAGTTAGAATATATAAATAGGTGACTTGTCTATAAGTAGGCCGGCGAATTAGATTTGCGAATCAGGGCACTAGATCGGTTCTTCGATGCAGCAAATAAACTACTTATTATTACTATCCTTTAAAAAAGAGTTTCTCTAGTCGCAATGTAGTTGGGTACTTTCGTTCGGAGAATTAGCAAAATTGATTTTCTTACACCCGACTATAGATAAAATGGTAATCAAGCTTGGGTATGTGCGTACTGTGCAGAGAGAGTACCATATCTGGTGATGGCCGGTAGACCAGGCGTGTATTGCCTGTCGAATTTGAGCATTTATTTTTGCTACATAGGCGTAGGTATAACTTTTCGATGGGGCCCCCCATCGAAAAGTTATACTTATTGGCAGATCAAGACTTCATTTTGCCTAGTGTATATCCCCCTTGCCTACGCCAATAGTTTGCTATATTGTCTAAATCATCTCTACGGTCTGACGCTCTTACGGTGAAGGAAAACATCGTGAGGAAGCCTGCATACACCTGCGAAGTAATTTAAAGGTGTATGTGAAGTCAACCAATCCGCACTGGGCCAGGGTGGTTTGACTAAGTCCTAATCGCCCTAACTAGTTAGGGTAGCCTCATGCCCCTCGGTGGGGACGTAATGAGCTGTGATGATGATGATGATCTCTACGATCTAGTGGTTATAGTTTTGATTCCCCATGGGGGCTTCTGAGTCCGCCTAGCTGGTTTTCATCGTGATACATAAGTTTGTCGTCATAATAATAATGTTAATAACATTGCTGTATTTCGAAAATTAGAGGTAAGATAGTCAGTTCCTCGGTTGATGAGAAGGAGTAATCCAGTTGAAGCTCGCTTTTACCCTTGGCCTTACTGTCACTTACCATCAGGTGAGTTGAATGGCAAGAGCTCCCCTGTTGTATGTAATAAACTGGTAATGAACTATATTAAAAGCGTCGATGGCCTAGTACGTAAGGACGTCGTCTTACAATCGGGAGGTAGCGGTTCGAACGACACCACCACGACAATTTATTTTCACATGTTGAATTTATACGTACGTTTTTTCGTCGCTTTTACGGTGAAGGAAAATATCGTGAGGAAACCTGCAGACACCTGTCAAGAAAAAAATTATCCGAGATGCCAAACGATGATCTCCTAGAAAGTCTTAAAATTTGGCACCGACTTCAATATAGAAGTGTGATGTTGTATGTACCTATTCCTATATTATTTTTAACTGTTCAGTGTTTTTGAAGTCGGTTTTTATTTTTTGTAAATATTTTTTTAATTTAATACCAGCTCAGCGAAGGTAAGCTGGTATTAAATTCAGGTCCAAGGTCAGGTCTGGTCAGGCCAATTCCAAAGTTAAGGATCCTTCTACCATCAGCTCGATTCATGACTACCAGACGCAAATACGTGAATAACTTTTGAAAAAACATGAAACACGGTCTACGTAACTATAAAATTCCAGGGATTTCCTCGATTTTCATGGGATTCCATCATTAGATGCTGAGTTTGGTGACCTTGGGACCAATCGGTCCACAATTAGCGGAGTAATCGCGTAACATACACACAAAACACGTTGGACACACCTAAAAATTTTTTTAAGATTTTTATGGGATTCCATCATCAGATCCTGACTTTGGTAATCTTGGGACCACCCGGCAGTATACACTATCAAATACAAAAAGAATTTTGAAAATCGGTCTACAATTGGTGGCGTAATCGCTTAACATACACACAAAAAAAAAACATACGGGTCGAATTGATAACCTCCCCCTCTTTTGAAGTCAGTTAAAAAAGGTTGAATCTACACCAATAATCGTCTTAGAATATGTAGAGTAGGGTCGAGACTCTCGGTGGGGACGTATATGAGCTGTTCATGATGAACTCCATTAAGAAACTAAATATGTGAACTTTATATACCTAACATTTACGAATATTTAACTTAAAAATAGCACAGATAATATAATACTACAGACAATAGTATATTTTGTACTTGTGTTAAATGTACACACGTTAACAAGACTTTACATATTAACATGGTGTTCGTCCTGGTGGTGGTTTACGTAGTGCAAATGTAAAGCTTGTTGTGTTGTTGATTGTACCTACCTCCTCATTAGGTATATATCGTTATTATATTACACATATAACATGAAAATAGCTTAAAGACCAGCTTTGATATGATTTGATTTATAGTTGACTAAAACACTATTTGCATGACCCAAATCAAAAGACGGTTCAAGCTCCAAACGCCAGCGTCCTAGGCAAAGTAGTCATCCCTCATTAAAATAAATTGAGGTGGATTCATCCGTAATCCTTTCCTTTTAACATTTATTATAGCATAAAGTACGAATGCCGTAATTCAGAAAAAAAATATTGGCGATTTTCAGAAAAGTAAACTCTTTTTCGACAAAGCTATGATGGTTGACATTTTTAGATAATAATTTCTATAATGAGGAGTTCCTTAAAAAGCTAGACTGTAGACGGTCATTAATAGAACGTATTAGTGAAGAAATTGACGCATATCGAAAACAAAAACAAATCAATGAAATTGCGAATAGAAAAGTGAACTTGCAGAAGTTTCAGTATTGATCTAGTGTGGGGCGACGTTTTTTTTAAAAAAAATCTTAGTACACTTTCTAAAATCAAATTATGCTTAGTTAGATTTCCTTTTAATAATGGAAATCTAACTAAATGTCGCAAAAAATATAAAAACTAAAAAAACCAAAAAGAACACATACAGGATGTAAAAAGGCCGGTACCGAAGCCGAAACCCACGTATTGCTCCCATCATCAATATAGTCTTTGTCTTCTAGACCATTTTTGCGAAACTAATAGTTGCCGAGATATTCAAGGTTAAAGTTAAACAATTTTTTTAGATTTTTACAAAACTGTTCGAAATGTATTTTGATAATTTTCGTCCAAAGAAACATCTACGAAAAAATCAGTATTTCTTAACAAAGTTTATGATTGAAAAGGAATATCTTGCGCGGGAAACTCGTCTTGCTTTACACGCACTCCACTGACTCACTAACACCGACGCGATATCCTGAAGCGCAAGCCAGGCGCGGGCACGCGTTACATTGCGTAGTATTTATTGTCGTTGTTTTTGTAAGCCTAAAAATTAATTTCGTTTCACATCATTGACTTTTCGTTATATTGCTTTATTTAATACTTCTCTTTACGTCTTTTTACACCCTGTATAATTAAAAAGTTCTGGAAGTAATCTATATGACAGTAATTAGTTGCCTCGCAGCTCTATATAACAGTCCTTTTTTGTATATCTGTTACTGTAATAGCTCGTTTATTGATAAATCTTAGCTTTTACCGGTAAATCCTAGGATTTACCAACCAGCAGGCTTATTCTCTAACTTCGATTGCTCACTAGAACTGTCATTTTTGAAAGAAACTTAACATCCATTACTGCTATCATGAACGCCGCAGTAACACATAAGGTCACTAAACCAGTAATGGATATAGAGTTCTTTTCAAAAATGACAGTTCTAGTTACCAAACGTAGTTAGAGAATAGGCCTGCTGAGTTGGTAAATGTCCGTATTTATAAAGAATTGAAAAATTTTCGGGCTTTTACCGATTAGAGATCGGTACATGCTAGTTTTTACCAAGGACGGTTGTTAAATGTTGGTTTTGGGAATTACTTAACAATATTCTGTGTAGTCACAATATCTAACCTAACCTAACCTACAGTTTTCAGTTTGATCCTATAAGTTTTTTCGATAACAATTCACTATTCTGACCCGGGCGAGAAAAAATGGCGACGAGAGGTGGATTTTACTTAATTATTGATTTTTGCGAGCGGAACATGAAAGTTGCAGTTTCATGCATGTGGTCACAATATCTAACCTAACCTAACCTACAGTTTTCAGCTTTATCCTATGTTTGATTATCATATTTTCAACATTTACCGCGTCTTGGTGGTAAGTTCTAAGATTTATTGAGTATATGATGGTAAAACTCCGAAATGGACAATGATCTTACAACAATTTGGACTTTACCAATAACAGTTGGTAAATTTTAAGTTTTACCGTAGTTCGGGCTTTTACAGTAACATATCTAAGCCAAAAGTAGTTTTTTGTACTACATCGCATTGACATGCAAGAAAGGTAATGCTAGTTACAACATAAAGATAAACAAGATTAGACGACAAAATAGGGTATCAAGAAGAACAAGAAGATTAGTTAAGGATCTCTACTGTTATCGTGGAAAACTTAGGTTTAAATCATTAACAAGTTGTCACAAATCTTAAGTAACTAAAAATTATAATTTGACAAAAATAATACTAAGCCGATTTGTTACTTACTATTTGGTAAATAGCAGAAAATATTATTAAAAGATATTTTAAAAAATGAAGTTACGTATAAACACCTCAGATACGGTCTGACTTACAGGCTAATTCAGAATTTGGATCAAAAGACATTTTAAGTCGGAAACTTAAGTGGAAATCGTAAAATATTTAAAATTTTCTACTTGAAAATTCTAATGAAAGCTGAGCACGTTGAGGTCGAATTGCCACGAAACAGTTTTTAATTAATGAAATAACTGTTTGCTGAGAAACTTTATCCGTTAGAACTTGGTTTCTTCTGTTGTGCTGAGTTGTAGAAAGAAAAAGCTTTATGAAATCATCATTTTCACAACTGAACAATTTCATGTATATAGTATAGCTAAAACAATGTATTTTAGCTCTTAATGTGTTGTTAATATGATATGTCTGGACGTGGACGTATTTTGTATGAATGTAAGTCTGTACAGTAAGTACTATAAACTTATCTCACCCGGTAGTGAAATCTAGAACTATTGTTAAATTCAATAATTTTAACTGCAGTGGAGAAACTGTACCGGTTAGTGGAACTAATTCGGGCGGTGACCAGTGGGTGCACGGGTCATCACCAGTCATTTACTCTATAAAATGGACACCATTACTGGGTCAATTAAGTTTTGGACACTTTACTGTATGCTGGGCACAAATGAGATCCACACCATGGACCTACAAAAAATACGGACGTAGTGTTGCATTAAACAAATGTGAAGCATGCAAGGTAAGACAATTTCATCAGACGCACCAGGTAAGACCAACCGCTGTCATTTATTGATGAGCTACAGTGACAGACTGACATAAAATTTACGTCAAGAAAATTAATAAATAACACCGTATTGTGGAGTAGGAAGCCCCTAAGACGTATGCTGTCACTTTTTGTCTTTAATGAAAAGAATGTGACAGCATGCCACCTAAGAGTACCCTATGCTAAGATGAGGTTGGTGAAAATAGCCATAAGTCCTAATAATTAGAAACTGTAGAGGAGAAAACAATTGGAGCCCATCATCTGCCAGGGCTAAATGCAGTGCACATTATGAGGAGGCAGATTTTATAACAACAGCCCAGGAACTATAATACGTTGCTTGATTCCGTATACAATTTCGAAAAAGGTACGGTATAGTTTTAGTTATTACATAAAGATTATTTTTTCTTATATTTGTAACAATTTACAGTTACTATCAAACCCCCTGCAAAATTAATTAGAAAACACTTCTTCGACATAGTGCAGCGAATCCCCCCATCTCGGAAAGAGTATTTTTGCTATTCGATATCTGACTGCCAAAGCCGTTTTTATCCGCTTGAGGTTAAAGTAAATTTGAATTAAGAATATCGCGTACAACTAGGTATGTGATTTCAAAACATCATTTAACCTATTTACTTCCATCTCCATGGTGCCGAATTTATCATACATTTTTTTTAAATTTGTTAATAACTCAGACTCTGAACCTCCTTGGTGTACTTTTGTTTTTGATTTGCTTTGCGCGCGCCATTTTGTTTTGACGTCGTATTAGTTATTTTATATAAATAATCTTCTTCTTCTTTATATATAAAAATGAAACGCTGTGTGTTTGTCTCGCAAAAACTCTGAAACGGCTCGACAGATTCTTACGAAATATGTGTGCATGTTAGTATAGGTCCAAGGAAGGTTTAAACGTAAACTTGGACCCGGTAGGTGGCGCTGGAATCGGGCAGGACAACGTCTGCCGGGACCACTAGTCTTATTCTTCTTCTTATTATATATAAAAATGAAACGCTGTGTGTTTGTCTCGCAAAAACTCTGAAATGGCTCGACAGATTCTTATGAAATTTTCTGAGTGTATTTGAATAAGTCCAAGGAAGGTTTAAACGTAAAATTGGACCCAGTAGGTGGCGCTGGAATCGGGCAGGACAACGTCTGCCGGGCCCACTAGTATATATAAATAAAAATGGATCAGCGAAATGTATGTACGCCCATAACTTTCAAACGATTGCACCAAATTGGTTGATTCTTGGTTTTATGTATTCGTTATTGTTAGGACAAGGTTTTTGTAATATAAAAATTACAATAATTTAAACAAACATTTCAGTAATTTTGTTAATAAACATGGCGATACAAAGTACGCCGGGTCAGCTAGTTAATAAATAAGAAACTTGAAAATAAGTAAAAAAAAGTATTATTTGTTATACATAATATAAATACTCGTATTTTTCTGTAATACTTACCTATCATAATGTTGTAGTAAATATGGGTCTCGCGCCCACTCATAACCAGAAACTCATAACTGGAATAAAATGTGGCGACTCATAACTGACTTGAGGACCCACTCATAACCATGGTTATGAAATATATTTTAAACTGATAAAATATTTAATTTAGAGGAGTAAATCATAACCGAACATAAAAAAAGCAAATACCTAAACTGTGAACTATTTTGAAGTACAGTTGAGACCAATAGTGCTTGCTTACTATTATATGTATACTAATTTTAAAGTAATAGGTACTTTTTGTTTTACGAGTATTATTTCATACTAAAAATAAATATTTAGTTACAGTACAAACAGCAACACAGTCTTAACTGTCATTTCAAGACCCAATACCTCAGAACAATCACTACAGCATAGAAGGAAGATTAAAACAAGAATTAATTGTGTGCTATTTATCTCTTTCTAACATACGGCACAAAACTGTGTAAATGTAAGAGATGAGTAATATTTGTCCTTTGGCATATCAAAAGGTGGTCACTAGATGAATTGATTGAATTGTCATTTTGGTTAAAAATTAAAATTGGTTAAAAATATATAACACGGCTAAATTCTATAGTACCTTGTATCGAAGATAGACCATCCGAGTTTGAACTATTTGAATTGTTCGTATAATATTTGTTTGTGCGTCCCTTGGCTAGTAATATTTTGATGATATTTTATTAATATTTAAGTGATTAGAACGCAAGAATTCTGTAGGTGTTTACAAATAGTGTGTGTTTGTGCACTCCGTAACACAATGTCTTGTGTAGTTTGGGGCTGCAAGTCTCATTCGTCGCGAAAGGAAAATAATCAAAATTTATTGACCTTAAATTGGCATGTTTTCTCATATTGTTACTTGAATGTGAGCTAATAAATACACTTAATATAAATATCGCTGAATCATTTTGTAGAAAAACAATACGTAATATTAACTTCACTTTTATGTTTTAGCGATTTTTAGAAAATTACTTTGAGGTTTTGTTAATCATGCGTAGTGTTGTAAAATTTTGTCGATATTTTTATTTTACAGATTTCCTAAAGACAATGTATAAAAAACATATGGATAAAGTGTATTGTCAGACGAAATTGGAGTTCAAGAAAGCATAGTCAAATTTGCTCCAGATATTTTCCATCAGATTAATTTTGTATGTACTTAGTAGAAAAACTATGAAATGGAGACGTCATGACGTAAGTCAAGTTATTTAATGAAAGGAAATCTTTAAACTAAAATATTATTTATGAAAATAAAAACGTATTTAATTTCTTAACTATTTCTTTAAGGAACCTTGACACGGATGCCAAGAACAACCAGTTCAGATGATTTTTTTCTAAGAATTAAAATATTACATCAAGATAAGGACTTGAAAGAGTCAAAAAGGTAAAATATCAAAACGCCGCCTTCGGAAAATTTACATTCTAACTAAGCCGGCCGCACATCAAGCGTAATAAATCTATCGAAAAATGTCTTAACAATAAATTATGGTCAAATGTTAATGTTTTTAGTTTAATTTCCAAGCATATGTACAAATAGTAGTTTTACCATTCACGAATTTATCCAAGGTTCAAAATCCATGAGGGTTAAATTTTCGGGTAAGTAAATTAAATATGAGATTAACCTCAAGTACCTCTAAGCGATGCGATAAAAAATGAATTAAATCTAAGCGATGAAATAAAAGCAGTGTGTCTTCGATTTCCTTCCCATAGAATTTGTGAATCTCTGCAATAGAAAAATTCCAACATTTTAGATAACTGGAAATACCCGTCACTTAAATAGTCCAAATTTTAGGGTTCCGTACCTCAAAACAAACACTGAACCATTATAGGATCACTTAAATGTCCGTTTGTCTGTCAAGACTATCTTGGAAACGCGTGAAGGTATCGAGTTGAAATTAAAACCATATAATTACTCAGTTCTACACTAACAAGTTCTAGTCCCTTGAAGTTGTGAAAAAATCAAACTTCTAAGTTAAGAAAAAAGGTACGGCCGTTTATGTCGCCAAAAACATTTCGACATTCTCACGGGTATCAAAATGTATAGGGTACTTTTCGTTGATCCAGATAGAACTATGAAATTTGTGAAATATATAGTCTTACACTACAAGTCAGGGAAATCTCAAACTCCACATTTGTAATTAAATCATAAAAAATTTAGTCTCTATTTAAAGTATAACCTACAATTTTATACGGGACCCTCGGTGGGCGAGTCCGACTCGCACTTCCCGCTTTTAGTCTCATGAACGGCCAGCCTGACCATACCAAAGAGACACAGCAGCTATTAGCTGGATAAGTTACATAGGAAAATCTACCCTTAATTATTTATGTTATATTTCTCGTAATAAAGACATTTTAGTATTAGGGATCTATTAAATACCTACATAATATAGTTAATATAGTTGAAACTAGGTGAGTGATGAGCACGACATCACTGGGAGAAGAACTGAAAAGCGAGAATTAGTGACGACCTACAAAATTTCGAAACATCTTGCATATACGTGTCTCTGTCTAACTTCTATTAGCAGCGCCTAATGTCAAAGTGAGTCAAATATATTAAGTTCAGTAGCTATTTTTGCTAGGTTTCTATGCTTTAGTTATTCTTCTGAGCGCAATACTCAAAAATCCAGTGCTTACCCGTGGTTATGGAGTACTATTATATTCTGTGCCGTGGTACTACTCACGCGCCGTTTTAACCGACTTAAAAAAAGGAGGAGGTTATCGATTCGGTTTTTTTAATGTTTGTTACCTCATAACTCCGTCATTTTTAAACCGATTTCCAAAATTCTTTTTGTATTCGATAGAGTATACTGCAAGGGTGGTCCCATGGTCACCAAAGTCAGGATCTGATGATGGGATCCCATAGAAAATAGAGGAAAACACTAATTTAATAAATTAGGGTTTCTTTAACTGAAAAGATTTCATTCACTAAAAAGTAAAAAAAAATTTTTTTACAAAAAATAACAGGTACAGACAACATCACACTTCTATATTGAAGTCGGCGCCAAACGATGATCTCCTAGAAAGTGTTAAAATTTGTCACCGACTTCAATATAGAAGTGTGATGTTGTCTGTACCTATTCTTATATTATTTTTAAGTTTTTAGTGTGTTTGAAGTCGGTTTTATTTTTTGTTAAAAAATTTTTATACCAAGCTTTTTACTTTGATTTAAAATATTATTCACCCTTTTTTGTTAATAATTATTAAAGCGACTGTACAGAATTGTGTAGTTGTGTTGGTTATGAGTTTCGTCTTCTCACATCAGCAGTTATGAGTGGGACTTTTACGTATTGGTTATGAGATTTTTGGTTATGAGTGGGCGCGAGACCAAATATGTACCTAAAATGAAATAAAAGTATCTTGTGATTGTAAATGTTTTATTTTGCATTTAGTCATTTCCTCGCTGAGGGGGGATGAAAAGTTACGTGTTGCACTCGAGTGCAAAGATTTTTTACCTTGTGCTCTTTTGATTCCCTCGCTAACGCTCAGGATTCTAAATTTCGCTTGCTCGGTCATCAAAGCTGAGCACGCGGTTAAAAAGTAACTTTGCACTCATGTATAACAAATAACTATTTTTGTAATTTTTGTTATGGTTTATCAATACATTTTTTTAATTCGTTAAAACTCTTAAGATAAAAAAACAAGTAGCAAAAAATCAATAGCCGACTTATAAGCACGCTACCGTCTCTGTCGCAGGTTATGTTAAGAAATATTTCTGTGTCGACATATTTTTTTGTAAATATCGGTACATTTCTGATAAAACTGATAAGTTTCTTGCGGCCATTCTTCTTATCAGCTAAAAGATATTCTGAACGGGTAGTAGGTTTAAAATTTGGATGACTCAAAAGAGCTTTCTATCACTTATTTGAATATATTAGTTAGATTTTGATTTTTGATTTTATATAACACTAGTGGGCCCGGCGGACGTTGTCCCGCCCGATTACAGCGCCACCTACCGGGTCCAACTTTACGTTTAAACCTTCCTTGGACCTATTGGAATACACACAGAAAATTTCGTAAGAATCGGTCCAGCCGTTTACAAGTTTTTGCGAGACAAACACACAGCGTTTCATTTTTAGTGTTTTATAATAACAAGATTTATTTTTTGTTATAATATCACAATAAAACTACTACTTAACCAATAACAAGATTTATTTTTTGTTATAATATCACAATAAAACTACCACTTAACCAGTTTTAATTGATTTTTTTTAAATTTCAGCAAAATATTTTTATTTGTTTGACATATAAGCGGGCTGTCGCACAACTTTTCAGCTAATTATCTCTAAAATTGATGAAGTATCTATAGGTATCACACTACCCCCTCAGCTTTATCATTCGGATGGTGGACCAAGAAATTGGCTTACCACAGTAAATGAACACTCTACCGGGTTATTTTTCCATCAGGAGCCAAATTTTGTATGCTTGTTTAGACAAGCAAAATGAACAACTTTTACTATGGGACCACACTCAAAATCGCGAAAAAAAATCCGCTGCTCCATACATTTAGGTTCAGTGGATGTTGAACATTTGTATGGAACAGCTGATTTTTTTTTCGCGATTTCGAGATTGGTCCCATAGTAAAAGATCTTCATTTTGCTTGTCTGAACAAGCACATAAAATTTGGCTCCTGTTGGAAAAATAACCCGGTATATATTGTAACATAAATTTCCCTACAGGAAATTTCTAATCAGGTTCCTACTGCCATCTAGTGATATTTCCATGTATTAGTTACCTTTTTTTATCTAAATTCAGAAAACATTGAACGCGCCTTGGGTTATAATAGTTTTATGTATATCGTGTCTTTGATTATTTTCAAATTTAGTTCAGGAACTTTTAATTCAATAAATATCGATAGTTTACTTGGTTTTTTATCTATGTTTATTAGTCTATGTTATCTCAGAATAGTTAGTCTGTGGAGTGTGGACTGGCTGAGCCGAGACAGCCATATTTTCTGTTTTTGACGTTGACGGTCGAACGCTTGTGTCTGTTGGCTAGATAGCCTAAATTATTTTATTAAAACAAATCTCAAGCATCGATAAGCGAACACCTAATCTTCCACACGGTTGGATTTACTCAATTTCATATAAGGGCCTCTAACCCATTTTACCCGTTCGTTCATATGATTTCGAAGCACGTACGACATAGTGTAGCGTCATTAAAATAGACAGCCAGCAATCTACCAGCGCAGCCAGGCAGACCCACTTTCCTCCGACAGGAGGAATTCCCTACCCCGTGGTTATTGAATACCCCGGAGTCAGACTCAACTACTGAACCCGGTTGCCCCGACTTCTCTTCTACCACCAGTGTCCGGTGGCCCGGAGCCTGTGGTGTCTCCAGAGCAGGATCTCCCCGAATTTCACAGCTGAGTCCACTCCAAATAAGATTATTATCAAACATAATTCTACCATCCTTAGGTAAAGGCATTTAGGGAGTTAACTAAGAGAGAGCGTTATCGATCAAATCGTGCAAAGAACCTGTACCATATTGTCAAAAAAATATTAGTGATACAAATCCTCACCACTGATTGGCAGCCGTATGCCACAATCAGTGCGCCCACTAATATTGTGTTCCCTTGGATAAAAAAAATCCTTATGTCGGCTTTGCCGGATTAAACCACATATTTTGACATTTCACTCTTTTATTAATCACCTTATATCTATTAACCCTATGCTCATTACCCAAAAAATTAAGTATTACATGGCGCCCGAACAGGGACGGGGTTGTCGCTTATCTCCGTACAATTTTATTATCGAGCATCGTAAGGGCTCTGAAAATATAGTCCCAGACGCTTTATCAAGGTCTGTGCCTATTTCAATAATAGATCTCAATGGTGTTACCGATACCTGGTATTTAAACTTACGTAGGAAGTGCGATGAAAATCCCGCCTCTTGCCCTAACTTTCAAATTATAAACGGACGTCTTTACCGTTACACAAAATGCGGAAATGTATTAACAAAGGATTTTGAATGGAAGGAAGTAATACCTGCGGATTTTCGAGAAGAAATCCTCCAAAGCAATCATTCTGTTCCAACTGCCGCTCATTTGGGTACAGCTAAGACATACAGAAGACTTAAGTTACGTTATTTCTGGCCAAAGATGTACTCCGACGTGGTACGCTTTGTCGCGGAATGTTCAGTATGTGCAGCTTACAAACACAGTCAGCAATCTACTCCCGGTTTCATGGGAAGCGCTAAGGACTGCTCCCGGCCTTTCCAGTGCCTCAGCCTAGATCTCGTTGGGCCCCTGCCACCGTCGAGACAGTTAAACACCTACCTACTGGTGGTGGTCTGTTGTTTTTCAAAGTACTGCATGCTGTTTCCGATGCGCCGTGCAACAGGGAAAGTGATATCCCAGCGCTTAGAAGACCAGGTCTTCATGGTACATGGCATCCCTCAGACTATTATTGCAGATAACGCTACGTATTTTACCGGGGGCGACGTGCAACGATTGTTCGCCAAGTACAATATCCCGCAACTTCATTTTACCCCAGTGTACTGCCCACAAGTAAATGTGGTGGAGCGATATAACAAGACGATCGTGACTGCAATTTCCAGTTTTGTTGAGTCCGACCATAGAAACTGGGATATAAACCTCTCCAAAATTCAGTTCGCTCTTAACACTTCAGTGAACGAATCCACTTCGTTCACCCCGTTCATGTTGACCCACGGACGTGAAGCCGTACCTGATGGTACCATCTACAATGACACCGAGGTGGTGGACGAAATTGTCTTCTCTTCGAGGCGCGACTATTTAGATAAAATCGTCGTCCTCAAGGACACATACCCTACCGTCAAAGAGTTATTGCGTAAATCTCATGATCGTAACATCAAGTATTACAACGATGGGCGACGTGACATCGAATTTAACGTGGGTGACGAAGTATGGAAAAGAACGTTCAAGCAGAGCAACGCCGGTAAATATTTTGCTGCAAAATTGGCCCCAAAATACGAAAAATGCAAAGTAATTCGAAAATTATCGCGCTTAGTCTATGAATTGGAAGATGAAAATGGGAAAAAGTTGGGAAAATGGCACATTAAGGATTGTAAACCAATTTCTGTAAACGCTAAGTAGTGAATGAATTAATATATTAGTATATATATATAGACCAGTACTTTGCTTACCATACTACGAGACAGTTTTTTTTTCACTTAATTTTTTCTATTGTATCTTTAAAAAAAAACCCAATGGCGTCGTTAAGGTGGATATCAGGGGAGTGCTACGGCGCTGTGTTTACCCCACGGGGTAACTAAATTTTTATTGCAGGATAGGTCACCTTGGCGACTACCTAGGATGGTTGAGTTCCGTACCCCCCTTAAGGAGGTACCTTCAATACGAAGAGGAAGGAGAGCATATTTTGTCGAATAGTTTATCTGGAAGGACAAAAAGTACTAGCGGTGAGTTTCGCAGTGGAGGTGATATGAGTTCAGTGTTATGATTTGGTGTCAGCTCGGGGTCGAGCTGGAATTTTACTCTTTCAGTATACTTCCATCGTAAAATTCTCCCTGGTTGAGGGGGTATTGTAACATAAATTTCCCTACAGGAAATTTCTAATCAGGTTCCTACTGCCATCTAGTGATATTTCCATGTATTAGTTACCTTTTTTTATCTAAATTCAGAAAACATTGAACGCGCCTTGGGTTATAATAGTTTTATGTATATCGTGTCTTTGATTATTTTCAAATTTAGTTCAGGAACTTTTAATTCAATAAATATCGATAGTTTACTTGGTTTTTTATCTATGTTTATTAGTCTATGTTATCTCAGAATAGTTAGTCTGTGGAGTGTGGACTGGCTGAGCCGAGACAGCCATATTTTCTGTTTTTGACGTTGACGGTCGAACGCTTGTGTCTGTTGGCTAGATAGCCTAAATTATTTTATTAAAACAAATCTCAAGCATCGATAAGCGAACACCTAATCTTCCACACGGTTGGATTTACTCAATTTCATATAAGGGCCTCTAACCCATTTTACCCGTTCGTTCATATGATTTCGAAGCACGTACGACATAGTGTAGCGTCATTAAAATAGACAGCCAGCAATCTACCAGCGCAGCCAGGCAGACCCACTTTCCTCCGACAGGAGGAATTCCCTACCCCGTGGTTATTGAATACCCCGGAGTCAGACTCAACTACTGAACCCGGTTGCCCCGACTTCTCTTCTACCACCAGTGTCCGGTGGCCCGGAGCCTGTGGTGTCTCCAGAGCAGGATCTCCCCGAATTTCACAGCTGAGTCCACTCCAAATAAGATTATTATCAAACATAATTCTACCATCCTTAGGTAAAGGCATTTAGGGAGTTAACTAAGAGAGAGCGTTATCGATCAAATCGTGCAAAGAACCTGTACCATATTGTCAAAAAAATATTAGTGATACAAATCCTCACCACTGATTGGCAGCCGTACGCCACAATCAGTGCGCCCACTAATATTGTGTTCCCTTGGATAAAAAAAATCCTTATGTCGGCTTTGCCGGATTAAACCACATATTTTGACATTTCACTCTTTTATTAATCACCTTATATCTATTAACCCTATGCTCATTACCCAAAAAATTAAGTATTACAATATCTACCACCATTGACCAAATCTCACACAGAAAAAACGCCTTATCGTCTAGTAATACATTAGTAGCTATCAACGTAGGTATTATAGAAACGTAGTATTATAGAAACATTGCTGTTTCATGACGCGAAACTGGATTTCAACCACAGACATGTACTTTACTAGGCGCAGCGAGTGTAGTATTTCGCGTGCCAGAAGGAATAGTTAATGGTCCTCTTTAATTACGCCATCGCTCCACGGTTATTGACACTGGCTGTTAATTAAAATTTAGAAAAATGCTTAATTGTGCCGAATTGAGAACTTTTACGTCGCCGTCGGCAATATAAAATTGGATACGGTGTGCATAGAGATGGAAGGATTGAAGATGTGTATTGGAAAACTCGCTTTTGAATTTAACTTTACGATGGTAAATCACTTATTTCCGACCGTACGTATTATGCCGAACCTGTAGGACTTTTGGTATAAGCCTTGTGGTAAAAAGTTGTCCGGGTAGGTACTCAAGTGTTCTTTTACTAATATTCACCACAACTAGTTCAGTAGTTTATTCCGGAAATAGGAATTTGTAGATGTTTACTTCTTACAAAATTTTAGCATGTATTTGAGTTTTGTTGACTCAACATTTACATTCATTATCACACAACCGTTCGCATTATCTTAACCTAACACATCAACCTATGGAGCACAGACTTTGTTTTGTGCTTCAACCGGAAATTCCGAATTTCATTCCGGGAATTTCTCTGCCGGGTTTACGTTTCACTGCTGGGCACGAGTTTTTCCTGGACGAGGAGGAATCGGCCTACTACACCACGCTGGCCAGAAGAGTTTGTAGGATAGGGTTTTACATCTTTTCGCAGAAGTGTATGTATGTATGTATGTATGTACAACTTTATTGCCATAAAATAGTTACAAGAATTTTCCTTAAAAACTAGTCCTTATAACAAAAGGCGGCCTTATTGCCAAAGTGGCGATCTCTACCACGCAACCTACCAGTAGAAGAAAGTTTAATTGGAGAAATAAACGACGGGACCGTGAAATTATAACATAATAATAGAATACATACACGACATGTTATCAATAAGTAAATAAGCTTACAAAATACATAAAATACATATACCTACCACATACCTATAGTACTAACGAAAGGAAAAAAAACTAAAATTCTGGCTGCAGAAAATGTGTTTCTATTGCTCGTTTGAAAGAATCATGAGATGGTGCACGCCTTATGGTCTCAGGTAAGGAATTCCAAAGTCAACGGTAAAGGAGTTGTCATAAAATATAGAGGAGTGAGGTGGGAGTACTAGTATCATGTCGTTTGAGGAGCGAAGGGGTCTGGTTATTGTTGAGGAGTAGAGAAAGAAGCGGGATTTGAGATAGTGAGGAGCATACGGACTGATAAGTATAGAATGAAGAGGAGAAAGGATATGACAATCTCTCCGACGGCTTATAGGGAGCCACTGACGTTTGGAGCGATAGTATGATATATGATCAAATTTGCGTAGATCAAAGATAAACCGAATACAAAGGTTCTGCAAACGCTCCACGAGAGCCGACCTAAAGAGTTTACTCCAAGTGTACTTGGAGTAAACTCTCTAAGTCGGCTCTTGAAACATCGACGGGAGGAAAGGAAGCGGTAACTGTATTCTATAGTAGATTGTTTGATTAGAGAGCAAAATAATTGTTTGAAGCGAGGGCGCTTTTTTGAATCCAGAACTTAGCGAAGGACTCTAGAACAGTCCCGAACGTAGTGAAGAATTCGAACGTAACATCCCGAGTTAGGTGAGGGATTCAAAATACCAACTATATTCGTCGCCCAAAGCAAACTTTATAACTTTTCATCCCTTTCTACGAGAAAAATAAATTAAACACAACAGGTCATCATCACCACCACAGCTCATATATGTTCCCACCGAGAGGCTTGAGCCTAACCAAGTTAGGGTGTTTGGGCCTTATAGTTAACCACGTCTTTGGACTTCTTCGCAAATGTATGCAGGTTGCCTCACGATGTTTTTCTTCGGACAAATGTACATATGAAATTCGAGAAACGAAAAACACATTGGTAAATGGCGGTATCGAACCCCGGACCTCTCGATTAGGAGGCCAATGCCGGGTTCATAGCGCCACCGAAAAACTAAATATTTACAGTTATATTCGAAACATTTTTCCAAATTCTGAAAAGTTTGAATATTTCAAATTTCAAATTCAAAACATTGTATGCACTTATTGAATGCCTATCGGAGAAAATACTTTCGTCCCTTCTTATTGTGGAACAAAACGTTACTTTTTGAAGAGATGGAATAAATATTCGTTCCTACAAGGATAACATTTAGTGGGTGATTATATAGGTACTGCGCTACTTAAAACCGTCTTCAAAAACACCTAAAAGTCATAAATAATATAAGTGTACACATACAATATTACAGTTTTACACTGAAGTTTGTGCCATAATTATATTAATTGTTCTTATATTTCTAACATTTTTAGGTGATCATTGCTTGGCACCGAATACAATACATAAGTGTGATGTTGTATGCTTATATTATTTATGACTTTTTGGTTTTTTTTAAGTCGGTTTAATTTTTTAAATTGTTTTTGTACATTTGGTTGGACCACGAGTCCGGAGCCCTTTTTAGTAAGTTTTATACAATTGCGTATTAGAATTCGCGTCAAAGCGAACACTATAGAATAACTTTAAAAAAAATGTATTTCGCAGTACAGTTGCGCTAAACAGTATTGAAAGAATTATTCCCAGGCTCCTTATCTACCAGAAACCTTTCATCATCAGCTCCATAACATGGTATGATGACTACCGGATACAAACAATTGAATAATTTCAGAAAAAAAACATGAAATAAGTTGGACATGCCTATATATAAACCTCGATTTCCCTGGGACCCCATCATCAGATCACGACTTAGTGACAATGAGACCACATCCGGAGTATATTCTTTGGATTACAAAAATAATCTTGAAAAACCGACTTCAAAAACACTGAAAAGTTAAAAATAATATATGAATAGGTACAGACAACATCACACTTCTATATTGAAGTCGGTGCCAAACGATGATCTCCTAGAAAGTCTTAAAATTGTCACCGATTTTTAACTTTTCAGTGTTTTTGAAGTCGGTTTTTATTTTTTTTTAATATTTTTAACTTTTTAGAGAAAGAAACCCTAATATAATTTAATAAAATTAGGATTTTCCTCGCTTTTCATGGGATCCCATCATCAGATCCTGAATTTGATGACCTTGAGACCATCCCAGGAGTATACTCTATCGAATACAAAAAGAATTTTGAAATTCGGTCAACAATTGGCGGAGTAATCGCGTAACATATACACAAAACACGTTGGACACACGTGAAAATTTAATTTCCACTATTTTTATGGGAACCCATTATCAGATCCTAACTTTGGTGACCATGGGACCACCCTTGGAGTATCCTCTATCGAATACAAAAATCGGTTTATAAACGACGAAGTTATCCGCGAACAAATATTAAAAAAAAACAAGCATATACTCGTACGGTCGAATTGAGCAACTTCCTTTTTTCGAAGTCGTTAAAAATCGGCCTAATAAAATTACAATTAGCAGGCTTGACATGGATACAACCTATGACCACGTTTTTCCCCGTTCGATTAGGACGGTAAGATCCTATTACAGACCTTACACGTGTTAGAAGTGGTGTGAGACGCGGAAATGAGTACCGACCCCTCTTTCCCCCTCACTGGCCTGGAGGAAAACGTTTGAGTGCGAGGAAATTGAGTAACGCCCAGTTATCGCAAGCAACGCTGTATACGATGCAAATGATTCCATTTATTAGTGTATTTTACCTAGAACGTTACAGAACTAAATGTTAATCAGCTTTCCTATTGATTTAAGGTTTGCCTTGAAGTCTAAATAATTTTATCTCATTGCAACTGCTTACGAACGTCATTGGTTACTATTTTTTTTCTTGTTTTGATTTATTCACTTTTCAGCTTATTTAGCCTTTTTAGAGAAAATAAAAAGTGATAAATGTAAAAAGTTATTAGTTACTATCATACATTTTATGGAGATAGTAGTTTGAATTATAATGAAAAACGGATTCTGTATCAAAGTCAAAAGCGATTATGACAATAGAATCAAAATAATATTTTAGGTTTTTGATTCTATTGTCATGATCACTTTCAATTTTTATAAGGTAAACCTAACCTAGACAATAGATTAAAAAACCTAATTTTAGGTTTTTGATTCTATTCTCATGATCACTTTTAACTTTTATATCAAAAACTTTACTTATACAATAGAATCAAAAACCTAATTTTAGGTTTTTGAGTCTATTGTCATGATTACTTTCAAGTATTATAACAAAAACCTAACCTAGACAATAGCATCAAAAACCTCATTTTAGCTTTTTGATTCTATTGTCATGATCACTTTCTACTTTTTTACAGAATCCGTTTTTAAAACACAGGTCTCGCTCTAATCTAAATTTAACGTTAAAAAAAATAAAACAAAACTGCCAAACAAGCGGGCTGCCTATCTCATGCTAAGTGGTTCCAGTCGTCTATAATATATGTGGTTCCTGTGAGACTTGTAAATGACGACCATTACAGGGACGCCAATGGACGTTGCCAACTTATGATATTGTGTCAGGGCGCGGTACCTAGCAATTTCCCTGCCTGCTTTCAGATCAGAACACGGCGATCCAAGCAACGCTGGCTGGCGGCAGAAATAGGTAGGTAAGATAGAGGTACCCATGCAGATGTCTCAGGTACAGGTTCTCCCGCTGGTGACTTTTTTTACTGCAATTAAGTTGTTACCACCTGATGGCAAGTGGTAACAGTTATTATAATACATGTGGCTCTTGTGGGATTCGCAGCAAAACTATAACCCCCCACAAGAACCACAGTGTACGTTGCCAACTTGTGACATCAGATGCAAAGCCACGGTACCCAGTAATTTCAATGCCATATCTTACCCTTCAAACCGGAACACAGCAATGCAAGCACTGCTGCTTTGCGGCAGAAATAGGTAAGACGGAGTTACCCAAGCCCTCCGGTAAAAACGAAAGACTAAAATAATATTTTGGTTAGTGTTTGATGGACGTATGTTGGCATTATGTTTCATAGCATCGGGACAATTACTGTAGGTTTGTATTGTTATCAATTGCACATATTGATGGTAAAGCTTCGCAGGAGGAGGATCTAGACTGGTTATCGACTAATTTTAAGCAATGAAATCTATTATTTCTTTTAGAGGATTTCATTTTTTAAAATATCTTTATTTACCATGAATATTAACAGCATGTATTTTATTTATTTATTGTATACTTTACATTGACATCAAAAGATTGCAAATACTTTATGAGGCTAATAAGTCAACTTTAAAAGCTTACAAGAGGTAGAGATCGCCTATGACGATAAGGCCGCCATAGGCGATCGATAATTTTTTGCTTTTTGTGTATGTATTGTCATTGTTTGATTGTCATTGTTGATTGTCTTTATTTAAGCAAAATAAAGAGTTTCTATCTATTTATCTACAAGAAAAGGTAACTTTCAAGAACCTCTGTTTAAGATGTTACAAATGAACTTAGTTTAAGGTTTTTTAAAGGATGGAAGTGCGTAAAATAGCAATTTCACAGAAATAAGCCTTGATTGGTCAAGGATTTCTTTTAAAAATGTTTTACTTATTTGATGAAAAACGAAATTTCGTTAACAAAAACCTATTAAATTGAAGGTGGTGAAAGTTAGGTGGAACAATAGATGAAAATTTGTAAAACATTTTCGAAAAGAAACTGTTTGTAACACTCACAGAAATTAAATTTGACGAAGTATTAGGCGTTAGTTAATACAATAATAAACGTGAAAACTTTGACATACACCGCGAACTCTAACATAGTAACTTCGCAATTATCTTAAGCCGACAACAATTTAGAAGCACATTTTACATGCGGTAGAGCTGTCGTAAACACGTTTAATACGATTTTAATAATGCATGAAGAGGAGAACAGGAGCAAAGGTAAGCTCAGCGGAAGTAAATATAGCGGGATCATCAATTATTCAACAGGTAAAGGGCTTATTGGTATCAACGAGTGCACGCCCATAGATTCGTAGGACGCTGCACCTTTCGGATTGGCATGGATCCAAGCCACTTGGGCCAATTGGCATGCCACTTTGTTGGATTACGAAAACATAGTTATGTGCAGGCACGAGCATATTATTTGTATTTAATTCAATCTTCTTCTTCGAAAGGTCAATGACTTCATTCTTTTAAAAGATGCCCATTACCGAAATTACTAGGCTAATGCCTGTTTTAAATGGGTCGAAAAACTTACATCTCATTACATATTCAGCGAAAGAAGTTGATTCCGACACCAATAAGGGGTCATAGGGTGGTGTGGAAGTTTATCTAATAAAATTGTCAATTCGCGGGTGCAGTTCAGGTACTGTATTCATTGATCATTGCATTGCATAAAATGCGTGTAGAAACTACACGGTTTAATTTTCACAAGTTCATTTAACCGCCTCCGAGGTTTAGTAGTTGTGAGACTACTGAGTGGATCGCGAGCTCCAGGGTTCGAATCCTCTTTGGGGCAGGAGTTTTTATGCTCGGTTTTGTTGGTAGTTTTTTTATTGCAGCTAAGTTGGTAAACAAGCAAAGTGTCCACCTGGATGATAAGTCACATGTGGCTCCTGTGAGATTCGCAGCAAAACTGCAACCCCCACAAGAACCACTGTGTACGTTGCCAACTTGTGATATCATGCTAACATTATTAAGCTGAAGAATTTGTTTGACTGTTTGTTTGGTTAAACGCGCTAATCTCAGAAATATCTACTGATTCAAATTGAAAAATTCTTTTTGTGTGATTTTCCATTTATCGAGGAAGGCTATAATAATAATAGCCTTTATTGCTGAGTTATTACAGTTTTAAATATTATTTTACAAAACATTTTCATCGACAACTTCAACTTGTCTTTCGACATAGGCCTGTTCCAAAATCTTCCACCTAATACGGTCTCTGGCTATCTGTAGCCAGTTGCCACCTCTAATTTTCTTGAGGTCGTCTGACCATTTAAGGTTTGGTCGTCCTCTATTGCTTTTGCTCTCTCTAGGACACCATTCTAAAATGTCTTTGGTCCATTTATACATATTTTGCCGTATAATATTATGGCCTGTCCATCTGCATTTTTGCTGTTTTATGATATCCGTTATTCGTTTTGTTTTCCTCTTTTGTCTGTGTCTAGTGGATAGTTTGATTTTGTCTTGAAGTTTGACATTTAAGATATATCTGGCCATTTGGTTTTGGCAGACTTCAAGTTTATTGTACTGTTTCTTTGTAAGACCCCAAGTTTGGCATCCATATATCATTACAAGTTCTTTTTTTTATGGATGGCCCGGCAAATGACCTCCTCCCGCCTGATGTTAAGCGGTGAAGTTCTTTGTAGTTGTAGTTCTTTGGGATCTTCTGTTATTAATACAATGTCATCTGCAAACCGTAAGTGATTAAGTCTAGACCCATTTATATTAAGTCCATAACTATCCCATTGAAAACGCCTAAAAACACTCTCAAGGACTGCAATAAATACTTGGGTGATACAGGATCATCTTGACAGACTCCTTTTTTGATATGAAATTCCGGGCCTGTTCTTTCTAACTTTATTTTCGATTTACTATTAGAGTTAGTTCTTTAAGAAACAAATGCCTTATTAGAGTCTACAAATGCCATATAATATTGTTTTCCATATTCATGATATTTTTGTGTTATTTGTTTGAGAACCAGAATGTGGTCAATAGTTGCAAAATTCTTTCGGAATCCTGCCTGTTCTCTAGATTGGTTTTCATCCAAGATTTTAGTTATTCTTCCTAAAATTAATTTTGAAAACACTTTATATAAATTACTCATCGAACTTATAGGCCTGTAATTGTTGATTTGGTTTTTGTCTCCTTTCTTATAGAGCAGGGTAATTGTAGTTTTTGTTCATTGGCTCGGTATAATTTCTTTTTGTAAAATATTGTTATAAAGTTTTGTGAGCGGATTCAAAATATCAAGAAGGAAGGTTTTTAGTAGTTCATTACTTATATTATCATCTCCTGGAGATTTCAAGTTTTTCTGTGTTAAAATGCATAGTTCTACTTCTTCTTTAAAGAAAAGAGGGACATCTTCATTTATATTTCTCGTCTCGACCAGTATTCTGCTTGGAGATGCTTTTTTATACTTATAATCGCTATAGAGATCTTTATAGAATTGTGTGGCAATTTTAAGAATTTCTTAAATTTATTGAGGAAGGCTATATAAAATCACGCTACAACTAATAGGAGCTGAGCATCAATGAAAAATCAGATATAAAGTCACGGTACCCAGTAATTTCACCGCCATATCTAACCCTTCAAACCCTTCCGGTAAAACGTCTACACCCGCCTGGCTAGTGAGAACATTTGGCTTGTTTTTCTTGTATTTTTTATAGATTAAGGTTTTTAGTAAAAAATGTAACGCCCTTGGGTTTTACGAGTAGTTGTTTATTTTTTTTGTGACATATGCATTGACAAGTCTCCTTTGAAGTCATCAACTCGTATATGAATAAAACTCAATGTATTACTATGTTTGTTTGTCCTCTATGCGTTCCGAAACCATTTATCAGATTGTAATGAAACTTTGGTAGGGTGTTATAAGGACACACATGAGGGTTCCTAGCAAAATAAAGGCATTTACGTGGCATTGCAACGCATGCCGGGTACAGCTAGTTCTTAATATAAAAGATAGGTTTCTTAACAACTAGCTAACATTATAATACCAATATTGATAACGTTGTTGTGTTCCGATATTTAGGTAAGATAGCCAGTTCCTTAGCTGCTGAGTCTTACCATCAGGACATAAGCTGAGGGCTTCCCTGTCGTATGAACAAAAAGTTTATTTTTGGTACGTACGCTTGTTAGTATTGTTATATAGGTACTCTATTTGATGCAACACTTTAATCTTTTTCTTCTTAAAGTTGCTCTCCTATCGGAGGTTGGACAATATCAGGGCACTTTTAATTTTAGAAGCTGCTGCTCTGAATAGTAAAGTTGTACCTACTGCAGCCGAACCAGTCCTGCAGGTTCTTTCGGAAAGGAAAAAAATCTACCCCGTGATGAGTTGGAGTAACTAGTATTTATCATTCCCATGACGTGACCAAAGTACGTATCTTCCGGCGCTTGATGGTATTCATAAGGTCCATCTTCTTCTTGAGCCTGTTTAGTTTTTTTTATTGCAGAAAGTTGGCAAACAAGCAAACGGCCCACCTGATGGTAAGTGGTAACAGTCATCTATAATACATGTGGCTCTTGTGAGATTCGCAGCAAAACTGCAACCCCCACAAGAGCCACAGTGTACGTTGCCAACTTGTGACATTAGATGTAAAGTCACAGTACCCAGTAATTTCACTGCCATATCTTAACCTTCAAACCGGAACACAGCAATGCAAGCACTACTGCTTTGCGGCAGAAATAGGTAAGACGGAGGTACCTAAGCAGAAGACCCTGGTACAGAGTCTCCCTCCAGTATACAAAGTCTCCCTCCAGTAGTACCTCAACATTGGCGATTTTCAAGACAACGGCGGTATATCCACATCTTAAACGCCTCCAACCTCCTCGTCATACTTCGTGTGGGAGTCCATGTTTCTTCGCATGTTCTTCGCTTCGTAAATTGCATGGAAAACACGTAAAAGTGGACTATGCGTGGTCTTAAGTCAAGGCTCAGATCTCTATCACACAAAACTTTCTGATGAAGGTTAAACGAGACATATCGATGCGGACTTTGATCTCTCCGTTCACAACGGTCCTCTCAGGCCTAGCACGGCGCGTAGACTATAGAAGAGAATGGACTAACCCTCGTCCCGTCTCGCTTCGTTGATATGTGAGAGACCGAGTATGAACATGTTTTTTGACTCTTGTCCCGTTTTGTCCACGGTCCGTGCTACGCCTGCAGGATTGAGTATCACATTACTTGACGACATTTTTAAAATAAGCAAATCAAACAACTAAATACAACTAAACTAAATACAAGAACATATTATCCGCCACTTTACTTTAAAATCTTTAAAACATTTTAAAAATAATTTAAAAATATTATGCTTAATAAGACCTATTAGTAGTAAATACTCACCCATACTTGATTTTAAATTTTTATTTCGTTATTCTTACATATTATAAAACAAAGTCCCTCGCCGCGTCTGTCTGTCTGTTCGCGATCAACTCAAAAACTACTGCACCGATTTTCAAGCGGTTTTCACCACTCTATAGCGTGATTCTCAAGGAAGGTTTTAGTATATAATTTGTTAAGTTTTTGTATTTATTTCTATGTACATTAATGATATTTGTTGAAGATGTCGGGAAAAAATAAATTAAGGCGAAACGTAGTTCGCCGGCACAGCTAGTATTTTTATAAAGTAATATAGAAGGCAAATAAATTAAAGTAAATGTTATAAGATAACAAGGTCTATATGAACTTTTATAGTGTTTAGTGATATGGCCAATTTTTTTTTGAATTGAAACATTTATAATTAAATGCATTAGAGCATAAAATGCAGTTTTATGCAGCCTATAAATGCAGCCCAGCATAAAGTAGCGCTTTTAAGAGCATGACAATGAAGAAGAATTTTTACCAAGTCGATAATAGTTCCTTCATAACTATGTACACACAATGTAAAACATTGCTTAAAATAATAACCCAATTATTAGTTTTTATTTGAATATTTCTTTTAGGAATCAAGATGTGTGTAATTTATTAGAAACCTTTTGTTGTAGCTATCTATTTATATTACGCAAGCTTCTTGTGATATCGGATATCAAATTTATCTTGTACGAAATAAAAATGTTATGCAAATTGAATCATTGCGAATTCAACAAAACGAACTCACCTTCACAACCTGCAATTTATCTATTCCCTGATTCGTATTCATCTCACCAT
Organism: Schoenobius gigantellus; assembly: GCA_963935595.1. NCBI lineage: Eukaryota > Metazoa > Arthropoda > Insecta > Lepidoptera > Crambidae > Schoenobius > Schoenobius gigantellus. Next base: position 19,180,580 of record OZ012553.1, on the reverse strand, counting down.
GGAGATGGAATGAAGCTTCGTGTTTTAACTTATTAGTTTACAGCTTTATTCAGTTTTGCGTGTTTTTGTGTTATTAGTCATTGAATATATGTATTACTACACTACCTAAAGGATACCCTTTTGGTTTCACTTTTCTATGATCTAACAATAGAGCCTAAATAAAGAGTAAGTATACAATAAAAATACTTGAAATTTTACTATATAAAATATTAGCTACTAATTTATTTTGATTCGTAAAGTTCAAATTCGGTATTAGTACTTAGTGTCATATCGGTATGTCAACACGGTATGTTGAAGACTCGGAACAATAACTAAAACAATTGAAGTAAAAGCGTTATCCTCCATACTCTTTATTTTTAACCGACTTCAAAAAAAGGAGGTTACTCAATTCGACCGTATATATGCTTTTTTTATGTTTGTTCGCGGATAACTTCGTCGTTTATGAACCGATTTCGATGATTCTTTATGTATTCGATAGAGGATACTCCATTTTACAATAAATAAAAACCGACTTCAAAAACACTGAAAAGTTAAATTTTAATATAAGAATAGGTACAGACAACATCACACTTCTAAATTGAAGTCGGTGACAAATTTTAAGACTTTCTAGGAGATCATCGTTTGGCACCGACTTCAATATAGAAGTGTGATGTTGTCTGTACCTATTCTTAAAAATATTTTAACTTTTCAGTGTTTTTGAAGTCGGTTTTAATTTTATTTATTTACAAAGCTTTCCGCCTATACTATATTATAAAATTCAAATTATTTTAAGTACATTTCGTTGTTGTGCCGAACTAGCTCTTCGGAAGGTAAAATTAGATAGTTGTAGTTAGTTATAGTCAGGCAACATCGTGAACGGTGAAGGAAAACATCGTGAGGCAACCTGCATACATCTGCGAAGAAATTCAATGATGTATGTGAAGTCGACCAATCCGCACTGGGCCAGCGTGGTTGACTAAGGCCTAATCACCCTAACATAGGGTAGGCTCGAACCCCTCGGTGGGGACGTATGTGAGCTGTGAAGATGAGAGATAGTCAGGCATATTTAAAAATGTTACAGCAGCGCAAACAGCGTAAATATCTAAAAATAGTTAAAGCTTTGTGTTGTTATTTCTTGATGGAACTCCAGGGTATCTTGTTATTAAAACACTAATTTCACAAGTTCCACTTGAATCTTTATTATATTTAAATTATTGCGACCGTTTCGATACATCCTGCCTGACGATGATGTATCGAAACCGGTCGCAATAATTTTAATATAATAAAGATTCAAGTGGAACTTGTGAAATTAGTGTTTTAATAACAAGATAGCGTAAATATCGGCCAATTATAGCAGAGGGTAGACCATAGTCAGTATAATAGTTAAATTCATATTTCTTAAAACAAAAAGAAACACATTCATCGAACTATTACCCAAAAACTGTGATGTTGTATGTATTCTTATATTATTTATGGCTTTTTGGTGTTTTTGAAGTCGAATTTATTTTTTGTATAAATTTTTTGTTAATACGTATTATAATTTGTCCAAAATCCTGGAGTCCATGGCGCACCGACAGCTTTATTCTTTTTTATCAACACACAACCTCTTATGTCCATATCAATCTGGTTTTCGCCCCTCGCATAGCACGGTGAGGGCGCTATTAAATGTGACAGAAGATATCCGTCTAGCCATGGATGAGACCAAACTCACAGCTTTAGTTCTACTGGATTTCAGCAGTGCCTTCAACTCAGTTGACTATGACATTCTTCTTGGTACTCTTCGTTTAGCCAATTTATCTCCGTCTACCATTGTATGGTTTCAATCTTATCTAACTGGCCGCCAACAGTGTATTAAGAACAATGACCACTCATCTGTTTGGTGTGACTTAACTATTGGGGTACCCCAGGGTGGAGTTCTTTCTCCGTTACTTTTCTCCACATTTATTAATAGAATCTCCTCAGTTTTGCATAGCCGGTTCCATCTGTATGCGGATGATCTACAGATCTATAGTCACTTTGAATTTAATGACATTGAGGTAGCTATCACGTCATTAAATAAAGACCTTGCAGCTATACGGTCATGGGCCCAATCTTTTGGTCTCCTTGTAAATCTCAAGCTATGATTGTAGGCAGCAGTAGACTGAGAAGCAGGTTAAGGCTGGATCATTTGCCACCGATCATCTTTAATGGGGTTGCAATTGCTTACGCTGACAGAGTTAAGAATCTCGGACTGACAATGGATTGTGAAATGACCTGGAAACCTCAAATTGACAATTTAAGTAAGCGTATGCATTACTCCTTCCACTCCCTCAAGCGACTTCAATACTTTCTCCCATTTCACACCAAAATAATGCTTGCGCAAGCTCTCTTACTCCCCATCCTGGATTATGCCGACGTCTGTTATCTGGATTTGACTGAAGAGCAGTTGAATAAACTCGAGCGTCTGCAGAATCTGGCCATACGGTTCGTGTACGGACTTCAAAAATACGATAGAATTTCCAAATACTGATCTGCTTTGAAATGGCTTCCAATACGCGACCGTAGAAATCATCCTTACACTCCTTTACAAAATCCTATATGACCCCTATGCCCCTCCTTACCTATGTTCCCGCTTCCAAGTTCGTCCTACTCCCACGCGCTCTATGCGTTCCTGTCTTTCCCTTGTGACTGATCTCCCTAAAACGAATACCAAGTTTGCCTTTCGGTCATTTGGATTTCGTGCCGCCCAACTTTGGAACAGGCTGCCGGATGGCATTCAACGGAGTCCATCAGCTGCCTGCTTCAAAAAACAATTATGACAACTCTATCTGTCTAAGCTTACCACCTCTGTGTAAGTTAAAAGTCATCATCTTCTTCATCGTTGAATAGGATATTTATGTATATATATATATATATATATATATATATATATATATATATATATATATATAATATTTATGTATATATTTGAGTATGCCATATTGTAGTCCTTTTTCTAGCTGAATTGTAGAAATATAGGGAAATCTTAAAGTTAAAGAAAAAAAAACAAACTTATTCCTTTAGTCCGATACAAAATGAAAAGCTTTATTCTGGTAGGTACATGGTTGTAATTCACTTATGCATAATGTTACTGAAGTTAACAAAATCCCTCAATGCAAAGCACTTAACTAAATTTTTATTTAATACAAGCCAAGGGCAGGATGGTTCAGGTTTGTTTGATCAATCTCGGCAGGTAAAAATCAGGTACAAATTGGGTACAAAACTACAAAATGAGGGGCAATAAAGTACACGAACAAATAGTTATAGGTTTCCTTTTTTTTTAAAAGAAATTAGTAGCCTTCCCCGGAGCGGTTGTTAGTGGGTCATACCTTCAATGCTAAGTTTCTGCGATCACGGGTCAGAGATATAATATTCCAATTTCTTAACTTATTCTCTGTTTCTAATATTATTTGTGTAATTCCACAGAATTCCTCCTTGATATTAGGTTATTAGGTAGGTTAGTTGCAGCGGGGCCCTACGGCCTCCAGGAACTGCCCTGGAGATTCATAGCGCAGTGTTATGTTAAAAATATAATTAAATATGCCTATGATCTTGAGGTCAGTGGGTCTAACACTGAGTTCTGAAGGAATCCCAGTCAATACATTTGAACTTCATGTAATAAACATAGCAAATGAATTCTAAAACATAATTTTTAATAAATTGACAAATTGTCTTATTGGTTAGTTAATAAAAAGGACATATGGAGGGGAGAGCACCTATTTTGTGTATAATTATTGCTATTAATAAAAAGAAAACAGCTTAATTTGTGAGTTCTTTGCCAAAGAAGGATGTGAAACTTAATATTGTGAAAATTTAGAATTTAACATGAAATTCGCAAGTGTTACTCAATATATGCCTTAAGGCGAGGAATTTCCACGTGCAAGCCCATATGTTCCGCACTTCACACCGTTCATTTGTACATGACGTTAGCGCGGACGCGGCCACTGAACAGGCGCCAACATCATGTGCCGCACAGTAAAAATATAACAGTACAACAAGGACGTTTTATATCGTATGCAATATACTTTTTGCTAGGTTACAAATAAGTATTGATTTATAAACTGAGGTAAGTACCTACAGTAATACAACTAATAAAGATACAGCTTTATGACTTCATTGCTATTTTTTATTGTAACTTTACTTGTATGTAAATATGGAAACTTTTTAATTGTTACATTACATAGTATTTTTATTTGACAAATAACCACGTGTTTTTTTTAATAACTTAAAAAATAACAAAGTTTAAAAAGCTTTCATTTGCTAGTGACGTCATTGTACTCGTCCACCATTATAATACCGATACAAACATATATTTTATCAGAAAGAGACGTAAAGCAATTATTAATAATTAGCGACTTTTTCAAGATTCATCATAATTAGACCGTTTCTTCACAATTTCAAAGGTTTTAAATGTTTCTATGATGTGTTATTAATAAAATGTAAATTCAAATTTTATGCATATTTCTTTTGTGCAGTATAGAATGCATCACTAGAATACAAGAAATGCTCGATTAGCTAGAAGTAGTATTTAAAACAAAAGCTAAGAATATGACTGACGCGGCGGCATATATAAAGCACTGTAAAATTTTTTTGTTTGACTTCGACGGCTATTCGGTTTGATTTAGATATAGTAGATTGTTACACCGAGCGCTAAGTGACTTATTAATGCCCGCGGATGTTTGGTGCACGAGCACTTGCTCGAGGGCACTAATAGCCCGAGGGCATTAATAGCTCACTTACGAGGTGTGTAATCTGCTTTTCCTTCAACTTATTAAAAAATAATAAAAAACTGAAGTTGACTGTAGAAAAACTTATTTATTTATGACAAAAAAAATACAAATTGTTCTTATTAAAAAACCAAACCTTATCTTGACGGTGGTGACGGAAGTGGAAAATCCACAAAAAAAAAATTCACTGTCATGTACACCACAAAACCTTTATTTCTTGCCGTCAACATGAATGTGCACCAAAAAACACCACTTTCACTGCACAATATTCACTCGAATACAATTTTTAATTTATTAAAATAAAAGCTAACCTTCGCCATAAAAGCCAATTGCCTCTCTTTTTTAAATAAAATTGGCTTTGTAGGGTCCTATCTAACTTGTTTTGCGCATGTGTATTTTTTGTGACATGTTATACAACCACTCAAATCTCTTTGGAAAAATGCCTACATTTTGTATGAATTTGAATTGTAATTTCTTTTTAAATTAGAAAAAAAAAACAACAGGGCAATTATGTTGAACGGGTCATTAATGAAATTTCATACAATACTACTGCCGTTTTCCAGGGTAGTAATGTATTACTTAGTGTTGCCTTTTCCGATGATTAGAGTAAAATTAATGAGTAGTTTGAAGAAAAATATTTTAATAGATATATGTAGGTATTTTAATACAGTACTGAATAAATAAGTACTATAACTTATTTCGCTTACTATTCGTCAATAAAAATATTTTAATATATATATGTAGGTTAACATGTATATATATGTAGGTTATATGTAGGTTAACATATGTAGGTAACATTTTAATACATTACTGAATAAATAAGTACTATAACTTATTTCGATTTGATTTGTTAACCGACTTCACTGACTTCAATACATTACTGAATAAATAAGTACTATAACTTATTTCGATTTGATTTGTTAACCGACTTCACTGACTTCACGAAGTTATGAGGTAACACATACCTCATAGCTTCGTCATTTATTAAATGATTTTCAAAATTCTTTTTGTATTCAGAAAAGTATACCCCCGAAGTGACATTACTGAATAAATAAGTACTATAACTTATTTCGATTTGATTTGTTAACCGACTTCACTGACTTCAATACATTACTGAATAAATAAGTACTATAACTTATTTCGATTTGATTTGTTAACCGACTTCACTGACTTCACGAAGTTATGAGGTAACACATACCTCATAGCTTCGTCATTTATTAAATGATTTTCAAAATTCTTTTTGTATTCAGAAAAGTATACCCCCGAAGTGGTTCCATGCCATCAAGTCAGGATCTAGTATTAGAATCCCAAGAAAATCGAGAGAATAGGCACGTCCAACGTCTTTCCTGTTTTTTTTCTGAAGCTATTCAGGTATTTGCGTTTGAAAGACATCATCTCAAGGATTCTTCCACTATACTGAGCTTACGATGGATCCTTAACTTTAAGGAGTTAGGGGGTTAGTCTTTAGATATAAAAGGTACGTATTGACTCTCAGTTAGGTATATTCTTTTAAGTTGACTTAGAGAGCTATTATTAATTTCACGAAAAAAATAAAAATATTTGTTTACAAAAATACCGACACCACTTCAAAACAAAAACTACTTCAAATTAAAAATGTAATGTTGTGTGTTTTATTTTATTGCTACTAAGTTGGCAAACAAGCAAACTGCCCACCTGATGGTAAGTGGTAACAGTCACCTATAATACATGTGGTTCCTGTGCGATTCGCAGTAAAACTGCAAGCCCCACAAGAACCACAGTGTACGTTGCCAACTTGTGACATCAGATGTAAAGTCACGGTACCCAGTAATTTCAGTGCCATATCTTGCCCTTCACACCGGAACACAGCAATGCAAGCACTGCTGATTTGCGGCAGAAATAGGTAAGACGGAGGTCTTACCTATTTCTGCCGCAAATCAACACACGACCATGCACACGACGCTGGTACAGAGTCTCCCTCCGGTAATTCTCATATATTATTGTATACTATATTAGTGTATTCTTATATATACTTTTTGACTTTGTGGTGTTTTTATTTTTACTTCATGATGTTCACGCGGTATTGGCGTCGTTTTCTAAGCGTCCTTGGTAGCTCGAAAGCTTTGAGACTTCAGACAACCGATCAGGCGGCGTCTTAGATCATTTAACCTATGGATGCTGTTGGCGCTGGTTTGAAAATGATGCAAAGTCGAGACTATTGAAATGGTTTATTGATTTACAAATTATAAATTATCGTACTTAATTAAATAAGGAGCGCGCGCGGCAACGTGCTTCCGTACACGCTGCCGGAGAAAAAGAGAGGGTGTTGTCGCCGCGGGGCCCGGCTCGCGCCTCGACGGCGGCGTTCTCCTTGAAAAGCGGTGGTGGGGCAGTGCGCGTGCTCACGCATACTCGCGCGTTGACAGATGCGGTACGCAACAAATCGCAGTGTAAATTTTTCTGCCACTTTTCGCGGGAGGCGAGGTAAACTCGCACGCACACTACGAAAATGTAGAATACACTTACAGAGACGTTGTTCTTATGATTACGAACACACACTATGAAAATATTACCCTACAATGAAGAAACACACACACATCGACAAATTAACGTGTATCTACGCAATCGCCCCACCACAAAGAATGAATGTCCCTAGTGATGTGACACAAAGAATGAGTAACTATTTGGGTCGTCGTGAGTGAATGATTGAAATGTAACCGTGCTTTTGCACTGAGAAACATTAAACATGCAATGCTTTTCAACTTGTTGTATTATACAAATCTCACAATTTGTTGTGTATGCTTTTGCGTTCGCACTGCCGAAAATAGTGTTGGATTCGGAACAAATAATAAGATTTGTTGCAGATTGCGTTAGGATTGCCTCAAAATTTGTTGTCTGTCAACGTTTTTTATGAATTTGTCAACGATTGCGTTCGCACTTTCGGCTGTTAAAGACTTCATACATGTTTTGCAACATGTTGGGGTGTTGACATGTTATGGAAACGCATTCATAAGCATTGACAGAAACACGTTTAAAAAACATGTTTTTATGTAGATGTTTCGTCAGTGCAAACGCACGGTATAATAAATTGTATTTTTATAACTATACCCTGTTCGGCTAGAGTTGATAAAAATACAATGAAGACAGGGTTTCTAAATTAGTGCAAAGCGAGGCCCGGTAATTATTATTAAAATGCTTTAATAAGTTTTGTTGAAAGTTGAAGCAAAATAATAAGTAATATTTTCTTGTTTTTTTTTTGTTCAATTAAATTCCACTTGAATTTCTATTTTAATCTTATACTACCTATAATCCATGCACCGATATTAACATTATTCTAACTCATAACATCAGAGTGAATGATAAATAAAAATATGAATAAGCATCATTCACTCACGTTGTCCCAGCACTAAGCAAATGCCCGTGTCACAGATAATATAACGCCCGTGTATTGTGTTGAACTACCATCGTACCATTGTATTTTTCTATCGTAACGGTAAAAAAATTACTTCAAAATTGTAAACAAATAAAACGCGTTAATGTATATTTTATACTTACATATGATAGGAAACGCCATGATCTCGAAGATTTGAGTAGCTGGATCGCCTTTTGCAAGAGGAAACTGTACAATTAACCATTTTTTTGGAGCTCTTAGTGCGACACGAAAACGACACCAAATGGCAGCGGCCGCGCGTCAACTAGTTTTATATAACGTGTATGGTCATATGGTCAGCGTAAATTGGCAGAGGGGTTCGCCCAGCCTTGCCGTCTCCCGTATGAATGCTCTAAGGGCGGCGTACATCGAAAACATTATTTTTTCACACTATCTGGCTATTTTTATGCTTGCCTTAGCAAGCATCAAAAACGATAGTATTTTTGTTTTTAATTATATCCCAATTTTTGTGACAGGTATCTCTGGCAGGTATGTCATCATATTGTTATTAGATGAATTCGAAACAAGCTCAAACCTGTTTTTGATGTGCTACCATCATCAACGCTGGCCAAGTGCGGGTTGGTCGACTTCACACACAACCTAAGAATTTCTTTACATGTACACGTGTGTGCAGTGGTCGGCGCGCCGGCGCGCTACTTAGTGGTAGGTATTTATAACGCTGCATTGCGTGAGTGACAGGGGCGTGCATGTACTAAACAAGATTATCAAGAAGAAAGCCACAAATCGCTATGAATATCAGGCAACCGTATTAGTCTCTAAGCAACCTGGTTTTAAAATATTAATTAATATTCTACCACCTTAGGCCGTTCTTTACCATGATGACTTTACATTTGACGACACGGTTAGCGCACAGAGTTCGAGTGATCGCCTACTACGCAACTGGTCGCGGGTTCGATTCCCAAATATTTTTAACTGACTTCAAAAAAGGAGGAGGTTATCAATTCGGTTGTATTTTTTAAATGTTTGTTACCCCATAACTCCGTCATTTGTAAACCGATGTCCAAAATTATTTTTGTATTCGATAGAGTATAGAGCAAGGGTGGTCTCATGGTCACCAAAGTCAGGATCTGATGATGGGATCCCATAGAAAATCGAGGAAAACACTAAAAACACTTCTTTCACTAAAAAGATTTCATTCACTGAAAAGTTAAAAAAAAATATTTTACAAAAAATAAAAAACGACTTCAAAAACACTGAAAGCTTAAAAATAATATAAGAATAGGTACAGACAACATCACACTTCTATATTGAAGTCGGTGACAAATTTTAACACTTTCTAGGAGATTATCGTTCGGCGCCGACTTCAATATAGAAGTGTGATGTTGTCTATATGTTTAATAATTCTATGTTTGTAACTTTGACGACACGATTAGCGCAGAGGTCGAATGATCGCCTACTGCGCAACGGGTCGCGGGTTCGATTCCCGTACGGGACAAATATTTTGTATGGCCTACAGAATTTTTTTCCGGTCTGGGCGTATGTATATGTGATATTCTATGTTCGTAACTGCACCCACAACACAGGAGAAAATCTTAGTGTGGGGCGACGTTTTCAAAAAGAAAAAAACTGCATCTACGACACAGTTGAAAATCCTAGTGTGGGCCGACGTATTTATATAAAAACACTTTCATTACTGAGTGACTGACAGATTACGCACAGCCGTAATTAAAAGGCACAAAAAGCGGAAATTTGACATGTATGTTGGAAATTCGGGGGGTAAAACTATAAAAAGAATAGTTTGTATGGAATCTCTATGACATTTGCAGCGGGCAAAAGCAAATATTTTATAAAGTTTCACAAAATTCCGCTGATCAGATATTTTCTTTTAATACTAAATTACTAAATTTATGTTAATTATTTTTTACTTTTTTATAATCAACTCACGCATGACCATAAATGTTACGAAATTTAAAAGATTCCTAAAATACTGTTTTACTGTTCAGAATCATATATAATACATAGGCTCGAATAAAACTCTATTATTTACCTACATGTATAATGTGCTGTTGATTCTACCTTCTAAAGCTTTGATGTAAGGCGTTGTACATAAAGGGGGTAACATTAAGTATTTAAAGGAATTCAGCAATAAAGTTTTATAGGAAACATTATTTTGAATCTATGAATCGTTGCATATTTACTTGAAGAAATTATCATACTGGTTTATTAACACTGCACTGTGCTATATGGCCGCGGCAATAAAATATAAACATTTGGGAAATATATATTTACCACTTTTCTTTCAGCATTTTTTGTATGCATTTGATTTAACATTTCGTCTTTGACTTCTTTTATTAACGATTTTTACACATAAAATAACTTATAGAAAAAAAGAACGAAGAACATATTTTTTCACACATAAAATAATTTAGGAAGAAGGATTAAAATAGTTTTGTCCTGTATAATACCTAATCCATTATTTACACTATTCACCATATTACTACACTAATCTATAATAATAATGAAAGTTAACAAAATAAACGCAAACTGCAAAATTAAAATTCGATCGTAAAGAAACACGTAATATATTTTTTTGCGCCCGCGACACGAAGCGACATGACCATACCCTGAGACGACTTGGCGAGTACTGTCTTATATGGAGCGCGATTGCAACCAAGCGAAATTATAGAATTTTCGTCATTTTCCTAAATATTTTATATGACATCAAAAAATCTGTCTTCACAGTTCACTAGATAATAACGAACTACATGTTTTGGTATAACTTTTATACTGTTTTATGTATATTTCGATTTCAAATCGTGGTTTTAGTTTTTGATTTAGACCTATGTTTGGATTTTTTTTCTATCGAGTGAAATGGAGTAAATCGTGTTTCTGCCTTCACAGTTCACTAGATTATATCTTCAAGTTTAAGGTGTGTGAATTTCAGAATTGTGGGTTCTAATATTATCCAGATCTAGACGTTCTAAGATCGGCAAATTTGGGAAATCCTCGCCTTAATCCCACTAAGATGCCGTTTACTATCAAGGTTTTTTTAATGAAATAGGGGATGAAAAAGGCGAATTTTGGAAATGTAATATGTTTGATTTAATAATCAATTTACCCACAAATAAAAATAAAATTAACAAAATCTGTTTTAAATCATGAAATATAATAAGTTAATTAGATACCTTATTGATTTTTTGCACTTATTGATACCATAAATCCATTTAATTTAAATAATCGCGTGCCGGCGAGTAAATATAGTATTTTTCCCTTAGCTTTACTCTTCAAGCTGAAAACAAAAAGAACTGATTTTTGTAGTCTCGCTTTTCAAATTCAATTCACACGGAAAACGGGAGAAATACCTATTAATTTTATTCGCAGAAATTAAGATAATGTAGAAATTTAGATTTCGATTTAGAATTGAATCAATAACAAATTAGGTACTTCGGTCGATGTCTCACAGACTACTCATAACATAGACGATAGACGCGTTCTAAAAACCAACGCTCCACCTGCGCACAGATTTGCGTTTATGTGGAAGCGACGGAGCCGAGGTCCGTTTGCTGAATGTTAAGCGCCGTATTGGCGACGGAACCTCTCCTAAAACCAAATTCATTTCATAACACTCGTAAGATTCTTAACTTGCTTCAAGATGTGTCAAGTCAACATACGGATCTTTCGAAATTCTACAATATGCAATAAGTATTTCCAGCTAAAGTTATAAGTTTGGTTGAAAAACAAAACGTAATGAAAAATTAACCATAAACAAATTGTGAATGCTTTCCAAATTCTATTCGACGAAAGCATAATTATATGATCTGTAAGCCTTAAGTGTACTTTATTACGATATGTCTCTAAAAATGATCAAAACAAACAGTCTAAATGTCAAATTCCGAATTTTGAGAAAATCAACCCACCTAAAGGGAGCACGGGATTTTGGGCGAAAAAAAACTATCTTTGTAAATAAGGCCAGGATAAACGCGAGATTTATTTTGTTTATGCAAAAATTGAATAATGACCAAAGATAATTGCAAATGTCACTGACGTGACGTGAAACGACGTTGACGTTGACACTTGACATTGATATTGTGCAATTAATTGACAAAGTTATTGTAATTATGATTTTAGTTGTGAAATTTGTGTTAAAACTACAGTGAAACCAAAGTGTTTTTGCAAAATTTGTGTTTTATGAAATTTTAAGAAAAAACGGTGTTACAATATATATTTCAGATTATTAAGTATCTATGAGTGTATTATTTTTGTCTCTTTATTGCTTAAGTGCTTCAGTGTTATCCACAATATTCTTCTCTGACGCGTTCACAGGTTGGCTGGAAGAGATCTCGCTAAGAGATAAGTCCACCCTTGCTTACTATTTTTTTGTGTTTATTGTTTTGTACTGTTTGTTTTATGCAATAAAGAGTATAGTATAATTTGAGCCAAGGCAAACACCAGAATAAGTTAAAATAAAGCGTCTTTCGCTCTAAGCAATTTCGAAAGAATTATTCCCGAACTCCTAATCTACCAGAAACCTTCCATCATCAGTAACATGACATTCGTGATGACCACCAGACGCAAATACCTGAATAAGATATTCAGGTATTCAAGAAGAAACATAAAACACGTTGGACGTGCCTACGAAATTCACGGGTTTCCCTCGATTTTCATAGGATCTCATCATCAAACCGTAACATGGTGACAATGGGACCACCTCGGGAGTATACTCCTTCGATTGCAAAAAGAAATTTGAAAATCGGTCCACAAATGGCGGAGTAACATACATAAAAAAAATTGATAAAGCCGAACATAGAAACTCCTCTTTTTCGAAGTCGGTTAAAAAGAAAAAAGTAGCAGCACATCGTTTTCGTCACGAATCATTCATAAATTCGCAAAATACTTCTCGTATGTCTCGTTGTAAAGGTATAAAACGTAAGTGAGACAAAGGGAATAAAATGATAAAATATGCTGCTTTTGCTTTCAAAGAAGCGAATACGTTTTGATAGATGCAAAAAGGAAACAAATACTTTTGCGGCGAGTGAGTTTGACCCGGCTCGGGTAAGCCCTAACCATTCTGGCTTATGTCACCCTTTTCGTAGCAAAAGCATTTACCATTCCATTAAAGCTCGCTTTCAGTACTTAGTCTTATAGTGTGCGCACGTTGCTAAAAATTTGAAACAAAAGGTAGGCAATGAATCTTTGGAATAGTGTGCAACGACGAGTGATATAGCTGCTTGTAATGTAGCTAGATTATGAGTATGAGTATAGTATTTATACATATATAGAAGTGTCCCACATGGAGGGAAAGTACATTAAATACAGTAGATGGAAAATTTTACTGAACGACGAGTTTATTTTTATTTCAAAAACAATTTCAATCCAAAGATTTTTAATAATAGCCTGTCTAAACTGGGAAACGAACCCGTAAATATTATAAAAAAATAAACATCTCATATTTTTATGATGCCTATCGATAAAGCCGATCGCAGGAAATAAACCTCTCTATTAAATATTACCTCTTAAGCTTGAGGATGACAAAATGAACTAAACATTTTTATTTATTTACTATATTAATTTATCTGGTTAAGCAAGCGCCTATCGGAAGGAATGATCCCGCCAATTGTATCTTCCATTTTTATGACACCGCTCGATAAAGCCAAGAGTCAACCAAAATAAACAACTAACTCTAAGCATTATTCCTAAAATGTATCGTAAATCATAAAAAATACGTAAAATCATAAAAACATGTAAAAAAAACAGAATGTCTTTAATTATTATTAAAGTTGGAGGCGAAAGAGAAAATTATCGAAACTACAATAAATTTTAGAATAGGTGAAATGAAAAGATATAAATGAAAAGGGCACGGAACACGAGATTTAGTCTAAAAAAATATATCACCTTTTGTTTATTCTTATAGATTTTATAGCCATCCTCAACTTTTTGAGGTCATGTTTTTTAGAGATATTACAAGCTTTTATTTACTTTCACCTGTCCCGGTGTCTGGAATGAAATCTTGCAAGTTAAATTTGACCCACTTCCCGGTTTCCAATTGAGCAGAAATTTTGCATGCATATGTATATATCTCGTGATAATGCAATATTATGATGACATGGAGCTGATCTGATGCTGAAGCTGGAAGGTGGCCATAGGAACTCCGCAATTAAACGTCACAACCCCATCGTTGTGTCGTGTGTCAGTTTGATTCGTATGTACTAAACGCTTGTAATTTATTTCTCTTCTGTGATCAACTTTATCGATCAGTATTATTAAAATACAGAATTTTGATAATTTTTGAGATCAAAATGATGTACCTACCTATTCTTTCAGAAAAATGTTATATTTACGGTATTTAAGAAGAACTCGGAAATATAAAAAGGAATTATGTGACACAACAAATAAGAAAATCGGCCAAGTGCGAGTTACAATCGCGCACTGAGGAGGCCGTACAAACTTATCCAAGTATATAAGTTCCTAACTATGTACTGTACATGTTTACGGTTTTCATATAGATCATTTTTCCATACAAACGTAGTCCCGTTTCCTTCTTGGATAATGGCACTAGTTGCTCTATTTTTTCCAATAAAAGCAATGGCCACTATTGAAGCATGTTCCTATGTTTTCCTTTTTTCATTGAGTTAATTATTAAAAGAGATTTCAATTATTAAAAGAAACCTTCAAAAACCTAAAAAATCGACCTAATTTTCTGCTCTATTCAAACGTCCAGCAAACAAATTGAAGAAGATTATATGAAAAAAGTAAAACATAGGAACACAGAAAAACCCTTGCTTTAATTTTTTACGCAAAAAGTAAATAAATCGGTCAATTTTTCGCGGAGAAAACAGGGGACTACGAAACGTATATTTTGTGTACTTTTCATAGGTATTTTTGGTCCCAGCTGCAGTTGTCCCTATCGCGCTCAGCACAGTTGTTCGGACACATAGCGCGACAGCAATATATTCTACAAATACCTAGTTTTGAATTCTCTCGACCTTGGTGATTCCTCTTAGCATGGTGCTTTAATATTCTTCTAAAAAAACTGGAGCCTCTGGGTATCCGGGGTACTCCGCTTACTTGTTTTTACAGCTATTTAAGGGGTCGTAAGCAATGCGTAAGTATTGGCGGGTTTTCTAGTATTCTTAGTACAATAGATTTTGGAGTACCTCAGGGAAGTATCCTAGGCCCAACACTTTTTCATTATATATATAAAGAGCATCCACGATCTTAACCTCAGACATGCCGATGTAATCTGCTATGAAGATGGTACTTCAATAATATTTCATGGAACAACCTGGGAAGAGACTATAACTCGAACGGAACAGGGGTTGTCTCTAGTTGCTAAATGGCTCCAAAGTAGTCTACTCCTAACATTGAACCATAAAAAAACTAAATTTATTTGCTTTCACAAAACATCAACCACAGCTTCCGCCCGTTCTTTTTGTTGGAGGTAGTTTACTGGACGACTTTCAATTAAAGACTGGCTGGTTGTTCATTTTTTATTGGGACTCCTGCCGCCTTATATACAGTCAGGGTTTCTTCCGCCTTGGGCGGGTGCGGGCTTCGGGCATTTGTCGCCCATTGCCCGGGCATCTTCTCGGCGAGCGGCAGCTCGCCGGTGTTGGGCACGTCACGTAGTGACGGGCCCCTCTTCGCCACCCCCCTGTGCTACCACTCCGGGATCGAGGCGCGGCCCTCCGCGGTCAAGCACACCAGGTTAGAGGGGCTTGTCCCAAGCCCAGCGAGCGCCGGCGAGCAGGCCGCGGCTTACTCTGCGCCCGGAGGAGCGGTGGGGGAGGAGGGGGCCATTGGTCTAGGTAGGTGGTGGTTGTCATGTCCGGTGGTGGTGTCGCTTAGGCGAGTCACGCGCGCGAGCGGTGGGGTCCCGCGGCAGACTACAAGCCATAAGCGACACGAGGTCTGGTCAGGTGGTGGCGTCGTCAGCGAAGTCGCTGACGAAGCGGAGTCTTGGCCGGGGTGGGTCGCCTCGTCGTGGGGATGCAGCTGGTGATAGTGGTGGTGACGACGATGGTAGGTCGTGGTCTCTCTCCGCCCTGGGCGACAACAAGTCGCGGGGCAGCGCTCGTCCGGAAGAGTCTGGAGGCCTGGGGACATAAGGAGCAATATTGTGGAGGTGGAGGTGGGGCCCGTTGTCGGCGCTGTCGAACATTCGACGCGCCAGACGGGCGACGAACTCCTCCACCGTCGGCATCCGAACGTCCCGGGCAATGACGTCATTCCTGACGTAGCGCCCCGCGTTCGTCACGACACGGAGAGAGACGTTCTGGACCACCTGCAGTCTGGAACGCTGGGTCGGGGAGCACAACGCATACCATGCTGGGGCGGCGTAGGTGAGCCGCGTACGAACGTAGCTCTTGTAGACCATCAGTTTCGTACGCAGTGGTAGTCGGGATGACAACACCGGGCGCAGGATGCCACGGGCCATCTTGGCCTGGTTGACGACGTGGTCAACCTGGGGCACCATGCGCAGTTGGCGGTCGATGCGGCATCCGAGGTACGCAACTGTGGTCTGCCAAGCTACGTCCTGTCCGCGGAGTGTCAGCGGCGGTGGCATGCGGCGCTGCGACCCGACCAGGATGGCGGCCGTCTTACCCACGTTGACGGCCATCCTCCAGTTGTCCAGCCATGTTGGCAGGCGGTCCAGTAGTTGCTGCATCCGGGCGGAGGCGAATCTCACCTTCCGCGACGAGGCGAAGAAGGCGCTGTCGTCGGCGAATAGGGCCAACACCACGTCCCGCTGCCCCTCCTGGAGCTGGTCTTGGAGGGTGGGGATGTCGTCGGTGTAGGCGGCGTACAGGCACGGCGAGAGGCAGCTGCCCTGGGGCACTCCTGCGAGGATGGTGCGTGGCTGGGAGGTGGCGTCCTCGACCGAGACCACGAAGCTCCGACCCTGGAGAAACGACGCCAGCAGTCTCACGTGGGCGGGCGGCATGCTGGTGGCGGCCAGCTTGTAGAGGAGACCGGGATGCCACACACGGTCGAAGGCCTTCTCGATGTCCAAGAAGACCCCCACGGTGTGGTTATCCCGATTCATGGCGGCCGCGAGGTGGTGGAGCACGCGCGCCAGCTGGAGCGTGGTGGAGTGGCCGCTGCGGAATCCGAATTGCTCATCCCGGAGCGGGACGAACGGGCGGATCCTCCTCAGCAACAGTCGCTCGAACAGCTTGGCCACGTGAGACAGCAGCGTAATGGGTCGGTAGCTGGACGGCAGGCGCCTGTCCTTACCCGGCTTGGGGAGGACGATGATACGCCCCATCTTCCAGGCCACGGGGAAGTGGCCGGTGCGCAGGATGCCGTTGAAGAGCCTGGCGAGGGTCGCCAGGCCCCTGCGGGGCAGCTGCCTGAGGGCCGCGGAGGAAACGTTGTCGGGCCCGGGCGCTTTCCGCCTGTTGAGGCGGAGCACCGCCTTGCACAGTTCTGCGGGGGAGATGAAATCGTCACCCCGCAGCTGCGGCGCTGGGGCCGACAGAAATTCCTCGACGCGGCTCAGCACGTGCCTGTGGTGCTCGACGACAGCGCAGTCGGTGGACGCTGGGTGTGGGGTGAATACCTCCTCCAGGTGATCAGCCAGAATATTGGCCCGGTCAGCGGCGGCGTAGCATCGCCTGCCCGCGCTGTCCAGCAGCGGGCAGACGGGGGCGGTGGACTTCGTCAGTTGTCTGTTGAGCCGGAAGAGGTCAGCGGTGCTATCGGCCACCTGGTCCAGGTGACTCTCCCAGGTGGCACCGCGCCATGGGTGGGTGGTGAGGCGATTGAGCTCCGTCTTGACCCGCGGGCACCGGGTGCGGGCCCACAGCTGGCGCAGCTCGTGCTTCCTGCGCATCCGCGCGCGCAGGTGGGCAGGCAGTTCCTCCCTGCGTGACTTCGCAGGGGGGCGGGTGGAGGCTGCCTCCTCGGCAGCGCGGATGCGGGTGCAGATGTCGTCGGCGGCCACGTACACATCCTCCGGGGAGGAGAGGGGGCCGCCGAGCGCGAGATCACTGAGCGCCGAGCTGAAGGCACCCCAGTTGGTGCGGTGCTGGATGTCGGAGAGTTCTACTCTGGATGCGGGGGGGCGGTATGCTGCGTAGATACGTAGCTCCCGCCCGGCTGCACTCACCCTCACTCCGATGGTGCGGGTGGAGATGAACGGGAGGAGGTCGAGTTGGTCGTGTACCACGTCGCGACGAACTAGGGCCGCCACGCCTCTCCAGGCGCGGCCCTGCGGTGTTGATTCGTCGCGGCGGTAGACGTGGTAGTTGGGCAGCTGGAAGGTGTTGTGCGGGAGCAGAAAGGTCTCACCCAGGAGGATCACGTGCAGATCCTGCGACTGGGCGAGCAGGCGCAGCTCCTGCGCCTTGTTCCTTACCCCCCCGGGATTCCAGTATAGAACTCTCAGTTCTTGAGGTCCTGCAGTAGGGCCACCAGCACGTCGATGGCCCGGTTGATGGCCTCCCTGTGGTCGCCTAGCTCCGCGGCCATCGTTAGCTGGCTGATCGCGGTTGCCACCGCGACCAGTACAGATGTGGTCGAGGCCTGCGGGAGCGGGCGGGTCTGTGGAGCCAGTTGTGGTGGTGGCTGGTAGGCCTGGCGTGGTTGCCGCGGCTGGGCTAGCGGCAAGCGTGGTGGCTGGGATTGGGGCTCTTGGGGTGGGCCCTGGTATGGCTGGGGCCCTGACGGGGGTCTGCGGACGGCCGACGTCGCCTCCTGTTGGGAGGCTGGGTGTCGGCGGGGCGGCTGGTGAGGGCGGGGCGGCGGCACGGGGGTGGAGGCCGCCGCAGGTTGGTCGGAGGCAGCGGCTCTGCGGCCGCGCCTACCACGACCACGGCGTCTGCGACGCTTCACCGCCTCACCTCTGGTGGTCGGCGGGTTGGCGGGGGGAGCCAGGGTCGGCCCAACATGGGCCTCTGGTTCGTCCGCCATAGAAGGCGCCGGATGGCGCGGGGGCACCTGCTGGCGCGGGGGCGCCTGTTGGCGCGGAGGCGCCTGTTGGCGCGGGGGCGCCTGCTGGTTCGAGGGCGCCTGTTGGCGCGGGGGCGCCTGCTGGCGCGGGGGCGCCGACTGGCGCTGGGGCGCCTGCGGTCGGGTCGGCACGGGGGGTGGCACTCTCATGCCCTTCTGCCTGGCCTCCCGCCGGAAGGCTGGACAACGGCGGTCGTTGGCCGGATGCGGCTTGGCGCAGTTGGCACAAGTGGGCGGCTGGTCTCGTGGGCGCGTGCAGTCGGCGGCGATGTGGTCGCCCGCACAGCGCACGCACTTAATGGGCCGGTGGCAGTTGGCCGAGGCGTGGCCGAACGCCTGGCATCGGTGGCACTGCGGGGGGCCCCCGCGGCCGCGCCATCCCTCTATGGTGACGCCCGGCATCATCAGGAGCTCAGTCACCTCGTAGAGGCGGGAGAGCTCCTGGGCGTCGAGGTGCTCCAGCTGCAGGTAGAAGAGGCAGCCGGAGCGGCCGCGTTGAGGTGGAATGTGGCGAACGTGACTGGCCACGAACCCACGTTCGCGAAGCGCCGCCTGAATTGATTCCGGCGGGGTGTCTGAGGGCAACCCTCGTAGCGCTGCCTTGGAGGGCAGCTCGCTGGCCGGCGTATACGCGTACCACGTGATCGTGGGATCGCGTTCGGACGCCTCGGCCAGGTACCGCTGTACAATTCGGTACTCCTCAGGGGTGGTGGGTATGAAGCGCACTCCAGTGCGGTAGGGGCGGGCGTTGGGCGGCTTGCCGAGCTTGCCGGCCAGTATATTGAAGTGCCGGATCCAGTCGGGTAAACGCTCGACCACAATAGGTGGGTAACCGCGGGCCCTAGCGGCGGCTGTGGGCGCTGACTGGTCGGCTACAGGGGAAGCTGGTTGGGCAGTCGACGCGACGGCAGGTGGTGGCGTGGGGGCTCGAGAGCCGGGGGGGGGGGAGGGTGCGGCGGCGAGGGTGGCGTAGGTCGCCGGCCTCGGCTGTGAAGGTACGGCATCAGGATCGCTGGACGTCGTCGGCGCGAAAGTCGCGTACGACGTCGATGGCGTGGGGAAAGGGGTGGCAGGTCGGACATTGCCTCTCCTGCGGCGGCACTTACGCCTGTTGAGGCTTCGTCACTTGGCGAGTCGGTTGCCGATTGAATGTAACAACTCGACTCGGGCGAGCTGGTTGACTGGTGGTGATGGGGGGGCGAGGGCCCGGTGCGGGGACGCTTGTCATCCCCGCCGTCTTCGCTGCTAGTTGGACTCCTGGGCCGGGGCTCACGGGTTCTGCCGCTGCTCATACTGGCGGGCAGCGTTTCTACTAGAAACGCCCCATCGGTAGTGGGCGACGCGGCTTGGACCGAAGCAACCGGTTGTGCAGCGGCCGCAACAGCCCTGTGCCCAGCGGGCCGCAGTAACGGCTCGGGGCGGCGGGTGGCAATCGCGGCGGCGGTGGTGGTGGTAGTGGTGGTGGTGGCGGCGGCCGCGGCGGCCGTGGCGACGGCGGCAACGGTTGAAGGCCTCCTTATGCGTGGATCACGCGGGGGAAGGGGTTTGTCCCCTGGCATGGTGACGGCACAGAACGAAAACACGGACAGCACTTGGTAGGTAGTGTGACACACAGTAAACTGAGGGCGATCACCCCTCCCTATTTATCAAAATAGGGGGCGGGTATACGCAACACACTCACAACACAAAACAGAAAAAGCGTCAATATCGCGGGTAGGTAGCGTCTATGTCGCGGGTGTGGATAAAAACTCGACGTGGGTAGATGCGAATCCACCCACGGAGTAGGACGGCACACGAAGCGCGAAATGCGCGCGGCGCGGTACGGTGCGTTCGCGGGGGGGGCTCGCGGGTGCAGGGGCTCGACGATTGCTCGGAGCACTCCTGACACGACCGGTAGGCAACACTCGCGGAACAGCACATTATATACATTTTTCTAGGCGCAGACCCCTGCGGCGGGCAGTACCGTAAAGAGAGCCTATTTTTATTATTTACAAGTGAGGGTATCTTAATACTAATCTTATTCTAAGGGTACTTAACAAATCCATTATTACTAACTACCTACATACTAAAATATTACAATTTAATTCTAAGATTACCCTAACATTATTTTTATTGACTAGTGTTATGCTACCCTACACACTATTCTAAGATACCCTACATTATTTTTATTGACTATTCTTATGTTACCCTACAAGCTATTCTAAGATACCCTACCCACTGGAACGCTCGCCACGCGAAGCGTGGTGGGTTTCAAAAGCAAAAAGTAGTATATCTCAAATATCAAAGGTGCCGCCATTGCGGAATGACTCACCCGGCGCGTACGGAGTGTTCAAAAAATTGCGGAGAGTGACATATACTGTCTACAAGAGAACAAAAAATACGTATGGAAAGGTAATTTAATATAGAAGGAACTTATAACAGTTAATTAGATAAGGATTAATAATTAAATGAATGAAGCGCGAAAATGTTCGGAAGGTCGCGGAAGACCCGATTTTTTTAAAAAAAATTTTTGCACAAAAACTATTTTATAAAACTTTAAATAACCATATATATTATTATAGCCCTATTCTTGAAGATTATTTTGATATATAATAGTTTTGGGTAATATTTTTAATGAAAAAAGAAAAAAATAATAAAATCGATTAATTACGTAATTATATACGCGAGATGCGCACGCGCGACCTCAAATTTAAAAAAAATACAAAGAATAAATTATTGTGTCTCAAAATTAAATAAAAAATACGTATGGAAAGCTAATTTAATCAGGAATGAACTTATAATAGTTAATTAGATAAGGATTCATAATTGAATGAATAATGACGAGAATAGTAACTAAAGTGCTTAAAATTTCAAAAATACTCACTTTTTGAAAAAAACGTTTAGTGTGGCAATATAACACTATAAACTATCATAAACCATACATAATAATGTAGCCCAATTCTTCTAGTTTATTTTGATATAGAACACTCTACGAAAATACTAATACAGACTAAGTAAGTACGCAATAAATCTCATCGGTCATGGAGTAAGAAACGTATGGATACGGCCAAGTAAGTTAAACCGCAGACTATGACAAATTTATTTCAATCTAAGACTAAAAATAAATTGGACATGACCTGTCAACTTATGAAAGAGACTATTGACAAAGGAATAAAGCCATAGAGAAAATATTTTATTTTTCGCGATTTTTTTATCACACTGCGCGGTTTTACGCAAAGGGAACTGGGTACCATAGTACCCAGGTCGATCGAGAAGATCGAGATTTTGGGGACTATAGTCCCCACGGACGTTCCAGTGGCTCGGACGATGTATTTATATTGTATATCTGGGTGTGATTCTTGACCAAAATCTTAATTTCAAGGCACATATCAGTGGTGTGTCAGGCAAAGTCCGAAAGGCTATACATATAGTGAGGAAACTGCGTCATGTGGCTGATTTCCAATTACTTAGATCTATCTATCTAGCGCTATGTCAATCTCTCATTTCATATTGCATTACAAGCTGGGGTGGTTCCTCAATGACAACAATGCTACAAATTGAAAGAGCTCAAAGATCAGTTTTAAAAACAATGTTGTTTAAACCGTTCTGCCTGAGTCTGACAGTGGACTTGTACAAGCCTAGCAGAGTGTTAAGTGTTCGCCAGCTTTTCGTTTTAAAGTCAACAATTTTCACACCATAACTAAATCTGTAAATTATTCCCAAATGCTCATAAAGATGTCTTATAGAATTCTGGTTCCACTAGTTAAAACTGTGATTGCCAAACGTTTACCCTTACCCACCCTAAACGGAGAAGTTCCCATCTATAGACGCACGCACAGCCGTAACCGCTAATGGTAGAAACGTGAAATTTGGAAATTTGGTTTTAATTCAAAATGCGGACGCACACTAAGAAGGGATTTGAAAAAAATTAACCCTGAAGGGATGAAATAGGGGTTGCAAGTTTGTATAGATTTTTTTAAATTAGCAACAATTTTTAATAAAACTTGAGATTCATGCTCTTTTAAACATTTCATTGAACACGTGTTTCATGGTTTATTGGAATTCACTTCCTTAGGGTGCAAAATAGGGGTTGAAAGTTCGCCACGGCATGCATTAACAAGGGTGGAGCTGTATCAAAGAATTAGCAACAAAAAAAAACCAATAGAACAACTTAGGACAAACGAAAGACGAAAAAAGTGTTCCAACTTTCTGGTGACAAATTCAATGATGTGTAAAAGCTTTCAAAATGTGATGTTTGAACTTGTGGAGGCTGCTGGAAAAAATATCAATATCAATATCCTTCTCGCCAAACAAAGTGTTATATTGATATTGCAACCTATTTAATGTGGAGAATTTATGAGAGTTGGTTCTACATAGCTGAGGCAAAAAGGGTTTATATCCGGATAGACGTAGTGATTTTATAGGTACATTAAAGTTTATTTCCTGCAATAGCTGGGGGCAATCCATATATCCATTGACTATTTTAAATAAGAGCACCTGATCTAGTAGTAATCTTCTGTTTTGAAGGCTATTTATTTTGAAATAGGACAGGCGTTCCTCGTATTTGGTGAGTATCCTAGCTTTATTGGATTGGATTGTTAAGTGCCACAGAAATTTTTGCTGTATACGTTCAAGTCTATTAATGTGAGTATTATAGAATGGATACCAGACCTGACTACAATACTCAAGATGGGAGCAAACAAGTGTTGAGTATAATAATAATTTTGTAGATGATTTTTTAAATTCTTTACTGTTCCTTATAACGAAACCCAACATTTGAAAACCTTTGTTAGCTATTTTGTCGACATAATAAATAATAAAAAAAAAAAATATGTTTATTTCAATTCCTCAATCATTTGACAACATTGAATTTGGATAGCTCCTTTTAAGTTTAAGAAAAACTTGTGTTAGGAGCTACCGCTCTTCCTAATACAATAGTTCAATAATACAGGATTGAGTATATAATAGGTAGCTATTCTAATATTAAGGTAAGATTTATCTAGCTTATAAGTATTGTTAATCGGAAAATCATCATCTGTGGTTTGGGACTATGTGTCCGTGCCTATGATTTCTTTTTAGTCTGTGACGTGAGATCATACGGCGCGCACTCGCGCAGTGACTGTGGACAGAGTTACGAGTATCGAATACATACTGTGTTCTGTGATCAAATACTATTTTTTTATAACAAAGATTTATAAGTGTCTCTAATATCTGACTTTTATTAAAGTTTATCATTAAATATGTGTTTTTAATAGTTCAGAAGTGGGATATAACATTGAACTTACAATCACAAACTATTGTATGTGGCGAGTTAACTAATTTGAAAATTTTAGAATATGAACACTGAACCGTTGGCGCCGTGCGTTTTAATATTATATGAGTGAAAATAAGAACTGGTCATGTCGTTATATGTTATTTTTTTTAAGTGAGGCAAGTTTTTTTACGGTCAAATGTCTTGGTTGTAGTCGAGGTCGTAGATTTTGATCCTAAGTGATAAGCCCTGGAATGCGTTATGTAAACATCACAGGCGTTGTGTAAACATTCGCATGCGTAGTGCAACTTGAAACCTACAGTGTGTTCCGTTCTTGGTGAACTTGGTGAGCTCAGTCCATATTATTTTTCCTATTGACTTTTGTTTGAAAGTGCTAGTATTACATGATGGAAAAGAACACTAATCTTACTTAAATTGCACTTACATTTTAAAGTGGGTATGGTAAAGCTTGTAGTTATTTTCGTTGTGGTATCATACATTGTGAATTTGTGATAATTCAATTTGATTATAAGACTGATATTTTAATTTGAACTTTAATGGTTTTAATTTGGTTGTAAAAGTGAAAGGACACTTTTTTATATTATAACTCAACCCTGGGTGGTTCACTTGTGGTGTCGTTCAAATAAACATACTTTCAAATAAAATAACTTAATATGGGGCGTTATAAGAGGAGACATAGATCAGAAAGTAGCAGTAGTTCAAGTTCTGGGAGTGAACGGAAGGTAGACTTGAAAAAGAAGTATAAGAAAAAGTTAAAAAGAAATAATGATCGTATTGAAGCATTGGAAAGTTTAGTCCGAGAGCTGCGGAAGAAAAATAATTATCACCGAGAAAGCTCTGAAGTTGTAGAAGTTCCTGCACCAGTTGTTCGTTATGTCGGTCGAAATGATTTTATTCCGGAGTTTGATCCTCAAACATCTACAGTTTCTATAGAGCACTGGATTCATAATTTAGAAGGCATTTCAAAGATGCATGGCTGGGACGAACGAACATTAATTTGTAATTGCACCTCAAAGTTGTGTGGCTACGCCAAAGGCTGGTATGAACGGCAGACAGTATATGAGATGAGCTGGAGTGAATGGAAAGATAAACTAATCCAGGCATTTCCATTTACAAAGAACAAGTTGTCTCAAATAAGAGAACTTGTTAACAAAATACGGCTACCTTTGGAGAACCCAATTGAATTCTACTACAACAAACTTAATATCGGCATGTCATGTCAGCTCAGTGATAATGTAATTACTCAGGCTATTATTGGTACATTGGGTGATAAACTCCTAGAAGTGGGAGCTCTGTCAGCAGGTTGTCAAGATACCACCTCATTGCTGAAATACTTAGCTAGTTTTATGAATTCAGATAACAGTAGTACTGATATAAAGACACACATTAGCAAGAGTAGCACAAATAGGGTTGTCAAATGTTTCACATGTGGAAAAGATGGGCATAAGGCCTTTGTTTGCCCTCGCTCAACGAAACAAAGAGATGACAGAAAAAAATGTTCATTTTGTGACAAGCTGGGGCATGTCGAAGCAAATTGCTATAAAAAGAAAAATTTGGAGAAATATTGTTCTTTTTGCAAAACTAAAGGGCACATAAAAGAAGAGTGTCGAAGACGTCTTGTGAGGTTACAGGAAACTGTTAAAAAGGTTCAAACAATCAGTTCTGATTTATCAAATGAAAAATATTTTAAGAGAGTGCTAATTAATGAGACTCCAGCAAGTGCTTTTATTGACTTTGGCAGTTCGTGTAACATTCTAAAGCAGAGTGTTTGTAATAAATTAAATTTGGAGATTACTGGTAATGACAATGTTGTGATTAAAGGATATGGTGATGCATTGACCGTGCCAAAAGGCGTTGCTATTGCACATTTAACAGTGGATGGTGTTAAGAAGGAGACAGAATTTTTTATTGTGGCTGATGATTTACAAGATTTTGATATTTTAGTAGGGCAACCATATACGGAAGCACCAGAAATTGTAGTAGTCAAGACGTCTACACACTTAAACATTTTTGATAAAGGAATGGTTCTAGGAATTGCAGAGTTATGTGAAAATTTAGAGAAAATACGCCTGATTCCTGATACTGATATAAGTCTAAATCCTGGGGTTAACAAGGTTATGGTGCGAACTGAGCCAATGACCAGCGGTGTTTTAAAAATTAGACACAGTGAGCAAAGCCAGCCTAGGTGTGAGAAGATCATTTTGGGTGAAGAAGTAGAAAGTGAATATGGCCTGGCGGTTATAAAACTGGTTAATATGACGAGTGAAGTCATTCAACTGCAAGGTGAAAAATGTATTGCTCGTGCTAATTTAATGGACCTGTCGAAGAGTGTTGACAAGCCTATAACAGGCGAAGAATTATCAAATGAGCAAAGACTGGCATTGGAATCTCTACTTGGAAAATATAAAGGTTGTTTTTCAGGTGAAGGCATGGAGCTTGGAGACTGCAAAATTGAAATGACGATTAAACTAACTCAAGATAAAGTCATAAATTATAAGCCATATAGGATATCGTTCCATGAAAGAGAGATTGTTAAACAAATTGTTGATGATTTGTTAAAAGCTGGAATAATTGAAAAATCTACTTCACCATACGCAAGTCCTGTGCTATTAGTTAAAAAAAAAGAAGGTGGTCATCGTATGTGTGTCGATTATAGAGGCTTGAATAAAATAACCGAAAAAGAGAGATACCCATTACCTGTTATTCAGGATTTATTGGACAGACTTGTTGATAAGTCTGTGTTTTGTTGTTTAGATCTGGCAAATGGGTACCATCAAATAAAAATTGCAGAATGCTCCAGACCATACACAGGGTTTGTCACACCCGATGGTCATTATCAATACCGCATGATGAGCTTTGGACTATGTAATGCACCAGCCGTTTTCCAAAGGGCCATGAATGAGATACTGGCTCCTGTCATTCACGAATGTGCTGAAGTGTATATCGATGACGTCATCGTGTGGGGTGATGATACTGATGAATGCCTAGCAAATTTAGGTAAGGTGCTTAAATTAATTGATGCAGCAGGTGTAAAGTTAAAGCGTAATAAATGCTTCTTTCTAACTAAGACTGTTGAATATCTTGGTCACATGTTATCTGGGGGGGAAATTCGCCCAGCTCCGCGTAAATTAAGTGCTGTAGCAGACTTCAATACTCCACGGAATGTCCATGAACTCAGACAGTTCCTAGGCTTGGCAAGCTATTTTCGCAAATTTATAAATGGTTTTGCGACCATAGCTAGACCCTTAACCTTGTTGACCAAGAAAGGTATTGTCTGGTGTTGGGGACCAGATCAAAGTGTGGCTATGACACATTTAAAGAGCTTGTTAACTTCTGATCCTGTCCTAACAATATATAGCCCAAAACGTGAAACACAAATTCATACAGACGCTTCTAAAGTAGGTCTTGGTGGAATACTTCTTCAAAGGCAAGATAGCGGTGAGTGGAAAGTCGTAGCATACGCAAGCAGGCAAACATCAGCGACTGAAGCTAAGTACCACAGTTTTGAGCTTGAGGCATTGGCGGTTGTGTTTAGCATAGAAAAGTTTAAGGTGTACATATCAGGGGTCAAGTTCAGTGTAGTTACAGATTGTTCTGCGTTACGGCTCGCATGGTCTAAACGAGACTTGTCTCCTCGAATAGCTAGATGGTGGCTTGATCTCCAAGAGTTTGACTTCGACGTAGAACATAGACCTGGGACGTCAATGACGCATGTAGATGCGCTAAGTCGAAATCCACTACTAGTTAATCATATTGAAGAGATGGATTTCATTAATGCTCTCCAAGATGGTGATGAAGGGATTCAAGAGTTAATTAAGAATTTAAAGTTAGAAGTTAATGCTAATAAAAATAAGAAAAATGGACTGGCTAAGATTTTCAAGGTGGTAAATGGTGTACTTTGCCGAATTACTGAGGAGGGAACAAGGCCAGTATTACCTAAGGATGCTAAATGGCATATCATGAAAATTTATCATGATGACAATGGGCATTTGGGGCTTGAAAAGTGTGTAGAAGCCATACGGGCTAAATATTGGTTTCCAAAATTGAGGAAAACTGTTGGTAAGTATGTGAACAGCTGTATTGGGTGCCAGTTTACAAAAAAACCCACTGGAAAGCAACCAGGGTTAATGCATCCTATTCCTAGGGTCTCTGTTCCGTTTGACACGCTACATGTTGACCATCTGGGACCCTTTTGTAAAAGCAATGGCAAGACTTATGTTTTCGCCATTATTGACGGGTTCACAAAATTTGTCTGGCTGGAGGCGGTGGCAAAGGCGAATTCTAAGGGCGTTATTACGGCACTCAATAAGTTAAGTCAAGTGTTCGGTTATCCGGTGCGAGTGGTGAGTGACAGAGGCACTGCTTTCACTGGAAAAGAATTTAAAGAGTATTGCGAAAAACACGGCATCAAGCATGTGTTGAATGCGGTAGCTTCCCCAAGAGCGAATGGGCAAGTTGAGCGCCTAAATCGCACCATCTTAAGTTCGCTTACCGCCTGCATGGGTAACGATCAAAAAGGATGGGATGTGTTTCTTCCCAGGGTACAGTTGGGGGTTAACTCAACTATTAGTCAAGGTACTGGCAAATCGCCATTAGAACTGCTGTGTGGTACCTCGACTGTCTGGAGAATTTCAGGGTGCAGTTCATACCACTGAGTTAGAAAAATTGAGAGCAGATGCAGCAAAGAAAATTGAAGTTAATGCATCTCAGATGAAGGGCCGATTTGATAAGGGTCGACGGGTATCTAAGCCGATTGCGCTTGGGTCATTAGTTATGATGGAGAGAAGGATTTTGAGACCTGGTTTGACCAGTGGTAAGTTGGTGCCTCGATTTGCAGGCCCTTACAAAGTTACGGCTGTATTGCCTAATGAACGTTATGAAGTCACTTCGGCCGAGAGAGGCAAAAGGGCTTATAGAAACATTGTCGCCCGTGATAAATTAAAGTTGTGGCACGCCCGATGTGTAAGTTCGTCTGATGAAGGTAGTATTGGTAAGGAGTGATTGTGCCTTGATAGGGCATTTACTTACAATGGCCGTGAGGGACTCATGCCTATGATAACTGCCGTTAGGGGCAAATAGTTGTCTCTAGCTACCAGAAGGGACTGCTAGTTATACTTGCCGTGAGGGGCTCATGTAATTACTGCCGTCAGGGGCTTATAAAATATCTGCCTGTCGGGGGCTAAAAGGTGTACTTGCCGTCAGGGGCTTACAAAATAACTGCCTGTCGAGGGCTGAAAGTGTACTTGCCGCCAGGGGCTAAAGTGTACGCCGTGTGGGGCCTGTCCTGTAATTTTGGGGCTACTCTTCTTATATCTCATACAGGGTTGTCAATGTTCTCATTGTCAACATTGCCGCTAGGGGCCGTGAAAACTACAGCTGCTGCTCGGGAACGGGTCGTCATTTGGAAGGACTATAGAAGATTTGTGGGAGATCCTTCGGGGACGAAGGATGGCAGGATGGCCGAACTGTTAAGCGGAAAATCATCATCTGTGGTTTGGGACTATGTGTCCGTGCCTATGATTTCTTTTTAGTCTGTGACGTGAGATCATACGGCGCGCACTCGCGCAGTGACTGTGGACAGAGTTACGAGTATCGAATACATACTGTGTTCTGTGATCAAATACTATTTTTTTATAACAAAGATTTATAAGTGTCTCTAATATCTGACTTTTATTAAAGTTTATCATTAAATATGTGTTTTTAATAGTATATATGTATTAGTGTGTATGTGTGTGTGTGTGTACGCATGTGTGTGGTGTGTTTGTGTGTGTATGTGTGGTGTGTTTGTGTGTGAGTGTTAGGTTATAGGCATTTAGGTTATAACTTCCAGAAGGGATTCAGTGTGCTCGTATGTTAACAGTATTAACCAGTCTTGTATGACTTTTTTACAGTCATGCAGATTCATTTGGTAAATATTAAGTTTGTCGTTTATAAGATTGTATAACCGTGCTGATTGTGCGTTATATTGTCGCCTGGCAAAAACAGTTCTTACTGGTTTGTAATAGGCTACCACACCTTTTCTTCGTCGATTAATTGAAGCAGGATCAAATCCAATGGCTTGTGTACCCTTAGCACTACATTCAGTATGTATAATTTACGCACTGTTAGAAGGTCTGCATATTGATATAGCTTCACTGTTGAAAATGTGCGTGGCTTAAAGTACATTATTTTCAACAAATATCTCTGAGCTCTTTCTAATTCCAACAATTTTGTTTTAGTAGCACCACCCCACACTGGTATGCAATATTTTAAGACTGACTGAGTAAGAGAAATGTATATTTTATTCAAAAGAGCTTTATTAGTAACATGTCTTAAGGTTTTAAAGATCCAAATAAACTTACGTAGTCTGTTCGAGATTTGCTCCAAATGAGGGTGCCACGATAGCCTTTCGTCAACTATAACACCTAAATATTTAGTATTACAGACCTTATTTATTGTAGGACAGTTACAGTCAGAATTTCGACTATTAAGATTGTGTAACTGAACTGAGAAGTGAGTGCTCGGTTGGGTTCGCTTGTCGATAGTGAAACAAATGTAATTAGTCTTATTTACGTTTAAAGTAAGTAGATTTAGATCAAGCCACGCCGCTACTAGTCTCAAGCCATTTTCTAAAGATTGACGTACAGCTTCCCATGAGCTTCCGGAGAATACAATGGCTGTATCATCGGCATAGCAAAATATATGGCCGTTTTCAATTGGAAGGTTGCACAAACTATTGATATATATTAAAAAGAGAGTTGGCCCAAGGACACTTCCTTGAGGGACTCCATAGCTCACATCTACTTCCTCGCTCACATATTGTCCGATTTTAACTTTTTGAATCCTACCAGAGAGATAGCTTTCGAAAAGTGTCAGTGTATTACCTCTAATTCCGATAGATTCCAGGCGTTGTACAAGGATTGGGACAGATACCGTGTCAAAGGCTTTCTTCAGGTCAAGAAAGACTGCAAGACACTTTTGACCCCGATCAACGTAAGATGTAATTAACGATGTTAAAGCTGTTACTGCGTCCTCAGTCGATAAACCTTTTCGAAAGCCATATTGTGCATTAGACAATATTTTCGCCTTACTTAAGGAGTCTTTCATTTAATATTTTTTCCAATATTTTAGAAAAACTGACAACACTGATATTGGGCGATTGTTACTGACATCCTTCCTGTCCCCACCCTTGTACACTGGAGTTATTACGGATTGTTTCAAAAGACTGGGAAATGAACCAATATTAAAACATAGATTAGCCAAGTGAGTTATGATTGGGACAATTATTTCTGATGATTGTTTCAAAAATGCAGTAGGTATATTGTCCCAGCCAGGCGCGCTATTTGAATCCAGACTCCTGAGTATTCCGTTTACTTCATCATTATCTGTCGGCAGGAGAACAAAAGATGACCTTTGTGAATTATTTATGTTTATTGGTTGTGCTGTTTGGTTAGTGACAATACTTTCCGCCAAAGTTTTACCAATATTAGCAAAGTAAGTATTAACACAATTAACCGACTCATTTGGCAGAGGCCTAACATGGAGAAGATTAGTATTTGTAATTTTGGATGGCTTAAAATGAGTTACTTTATCAATAGTTGTCCACATGATTTTAGAATTTTTGGATGATTCTGCTATCTGGTTTGTTTGATACTGACGTTTGCGCTTTTTTATCAGGCCTGAACAGAATTTGCGAAATCTTTAAAGGTCAATTTTAACATCTCGTTGTATGGATCAATCTGCAGACTTCTTTGCATTTTGTTCCTTAGTCTAATACAACGTAATACCCCAACTGTGCTCCAGGGCTTAAGTGTACGTTTGGATCTAGGAATAGTAGCAATTTCGGTATTTTCTGTTAGAGAATTCTTGATGTCATGAATTAAACGATTTACTAGTACATTGGGATCTTGATATTGTAAGAGGTCTAGAGGATTAGTCAACATAAACTTGAGTACGATTTGTCATAGTTGGTCACAGTTCTGGTTCTTTGATAATTGCGATCAATATGAGGTGTGTTAGAGATGTTCAAAAAGATCATAGCATGATCAGTTATTGATGTGTTAAGGACGGCAATGAAAGCGTCATGTTTACTTTTATCAAGTTTCAAGTTAAAATGGTCAAGGCAATTATTCTCTCTAGTTGGCAGCAAATGACCTGGAAGAATACTATAGATTGACAGAGTATTTAGATAATATAATCTATTATTACGTTCGTAAGATGGTTCATTTGTTTTAGGAAGATTCTCCTGCGCATAATTAACAATAGATTAACAACCTTTATAGATCACCAAATACCGAGAGAACAGTCCGGCTTTGTAGCAGGAAAGGGAACTCGTGAGCAAATTTTGAATGTCCGGAACCTCATTGAGAAATGCCGGGAATTTAATAAGCCACTGGTCTTGTGCTTTATTGATTATGCTAAGGCGTTCGACTGCATACAGTGGAGCACCATGTTTGATGTACTCATTGGGATGGGCGTCCCTCCTCATCTTACATTCCTGATACAGAATCTGTACCTTGATGGCACCAGCTTTGTAAAACTTGAAAATCAGAAGTCCAATACATTTCACACTGAACGAGGGGTGCGTCAAGGCTGCATTCTGTCGCCTAAATTATTCAATCTCTATGGCGTGCATATCATGAGGAGAGCACTTGAAGGTTGGGAAGGCGGTATTCCTGTGGGTGGCGAAACACTTACCAACTTTAGATACGCAGACGACACAACCATGATTGCATCCAGTCAAGGGGAAATGGCAGTTCTATTGAAGCGGATTGAAGTGGAAAGTGCTAAGCTCGGTCTTAAGATTAACCATTCGAAAACCAAAATAATGGTGGTAGATAGAGCTCAACTCCTTCCACAAACTGATGCACTTAGCGGCTATGAAAAAGTCAGAGATTTCATCTATCTCGGGTCGCAAATAACATGTGAGGGTAGTTGCACTGGGGAAATACGCCGAAGATCGGGCATGGCTAAGAGTGCAATGGCGAACTTGGAGAAGATATGGAGAAACCGGAGCATTCGTCGTAAAACTAAAGTGCGTTTGATGCGAGCGCTTGTCTTCTCTATATTTCTGTACGGCGCTGAGACGTGGTGCATGAGAAGCCGTAGCAGTAGATTGCAGTAGGATTGATGCTGTTGAGATGTGGGTGTGGAGAAAAATGCTCCGAATACCGTGGACTGCCTTAAGGACCAACGATTCGATTCTGAAAGAGCTCAACATCAAAAAAAGGCTCTCTGTCATCTGCCAAGAACGGGTCCTGAGCTTCTTCGGACATATTATGCGATCTCCTAAGCATAGTCTTGAGAGACTTTTAATATTGGGTCGCATTGAAGGCAACCGCGCCATGGGCAGAACACCAGCTCGATGGTCGGACCTCGTCAAAAAAGCAGTGGGTGGTAGTATCTATCAAGCGGTCCATTCCACCCGAAACCGTGCGCTCTGGAGGAGCATTACATGTGGTCGCGATCCTCAGCAGTGAGGGAACGACAAAGAAGAAGAAGAAGAGAATCTAACGACTCAATAAAATTATTTGCATTTTGGTGAGATGGTGAGCGATATATGCCTAATATGATTAAGTCGGATAATTTAATTTCGAGACAAGAAGCATGAGTTAAACCGATTTCTTTTACTTGGACTGTCTCTAAATAATTTTTTATATATGCAACAACACCATCGTTTTGGTTTAAGTGATGGGTTGAAGAGTAGCCTGTGTAGTTCGAAATAACAGGGATAAAATCAAAATCAAAAGTACTTTATTTCATAGGCGCAAGGGCCTATGAAATAAAGTACTTAAAATCGTAAATTTTACACATTTTACAAAATTATTAAAACATAAAAAATATTCTACTAAAATCAAGCTAACCCATGCGCTAGTGGCAAGTACATCCGCGGAGTTGATGCCGCGCATGTAATCGATACTCTTGGTGTTATTGAGTCTACATCAAAATTAGTATGTCCACGTCAAATTTTAAATCAGTTAATGTAACTTGTAGGTCGTCAAAATTTTTAAAGATACTTCTAATATTTTGAGTGACTATAGTTAAACACGATGAATAAAGAGTAGTATACTTCCACAGGTCCTGAACTGAGCACTTGACCGATCCTGCTATCTCGTTGTTGTCTATATCTTGTATGATTTTTATCAAACCACTTTCCATTTTGAAAAAATGAAGTCCCGTTATTCTTTACACTATACTTGGGTGGTATTAGCAGTGTGAACCAGAGATAAGCTTGCTCAACTGCATGTGATTTGACTGAACAATGAGCGAAGAAACATCTATAAGTGGAGTTTATATGAAGAGGTAGTGTGTAGTAAATAAGCGTGTGCGAGTATTTGGGTTTATTATATATATAATTTATGATTTTAAGTGGTATATGTGGTGTAGTGTAATGTGTTGTATTTTGATGTAATATCGTACGGAATTTAAAAAATACAATAAGCAAACTAAAAGCTAGGCAGCAAACTTGTAGTCGCGAGCGAGCTGTCTTAGCGAGCGAGCGCGTCAATCGTCTGTAACTGTTGTGTGTTAGGTGTCGATAGCATTTTGTTATTAGATTGGTCGTATTGTTTTGTTTAGCTGTTAATATTTTTGTAGAATAGTTTTGTTTCTGTCTTCAATTATTACATAGGTTGTTTATCGTTACAAATGAATTGGTATTCAGATTAGGTTAAGTTTATAATATTGTTGTTGTTCAATACACGGGGCGCTGCCCCGGTATTATTTTATTTGTGGGTAGGTATTCTTGTTGTCGTTGCGTTGGTTTATTTCTCGGTTGTTTGTCGCTTGTAGTTTTTTACTTTTTTATTTCTATGTTGTATAATATATTCGTAATTAATTATTTGTAGTAGTATTAAGGGTTTTTTTCAGTTACTTCTTTCTTTTTTCCTCTTTTTAAGTTTAGTTTATGTTACTTTGGTGGATTTAAGACAGTTTCGTAGTTTTAGGTTGTATTATGTTTTGTATAAAAGTCTAAGCTTGCTAAATACAAAAAATCTCAGGGATCGAGAACTGGTTTTCGGTCACAGTGGACAGTCCTACGGCCTCAGTCGTGGGCAGGGCCCTCGACTGGTCCATGGACGGATCCGCGATGTCGGACGCAACAGAGGCGTCTGACTCGCAGCGTTTAAAAAAACGCGAATCTAAAAATTTGCGAATTCCAAATGTAGGCACGAACGGTACATTTAAGGATGTAAAGGCATCTGGCACGGAGCACTTGAATGAAAGCTCGGTGTTCAACGAGCCCAAAGGACCGGTTTTGCGATCCAGAACCTGCAGGAAGCGGACGAGTCGCTTCTTTGCGGACTCTGAACTGGAGTCGGAACAAGACACCGAGGTGGAAAGCCAGCTGGAGGCACCAAAAGTGCCAAGGGCCAGCGGCAAATGTAGTAGGGGTCGCGGAGCTTTCCACCATAGCGCTGGTCATGCTCAGTCTCGCCGGGAGAACAGAGAGGTGGAGACCGACACAGAGTCGGAATACTCCGTAGTGGAGGTTGCTGCTAATGTAGCCGCACCTGTGGGGAAAGGCAAGGGGAAGGGCAAATCCGCTCCCTCCGAGCCAACTAATGATATTCTGTGCCAAAGGGCAGAAGATAGTGCTCGGGCCATTACTGAGATGGCCGAAAAAATGCGCAAACTTAAAGGTGCGAAAGAGTTGAAGGAGGCGTTGACAACGCTTCTCGGGGTGGTCAAAACGCTGGTGGAGCGAAACACAACTGACGAGGTGCGTCGGCTGCAGGCCGATAATAAACGGCTCCGCGGCCAACTCGACGTTAGTTCCTCCGAGGTGGCTGCATTACGCAGGGCCTTCTCAGAAAGGGGCTCTAATGTGGAAGTCCCTCCGGCAGAAACGGAGGACGATGAGGAGTTGACGATGTGCCCGGATCCGAGTCAATCACGTCGTGGTGCAACTACTGTAGGCGATAGCATTTTACGGGCAGAGTTTTTGGAGGCAATGGAGAGTTTCCAAAGTGAAATGCTGTCTCACATGAGTGGCATCTGGTCCGCCAGAATAGAGGGGCTAGAAGTGGACGGTCGCCTTCTTCCAGCCAAGTCACACCGTCCTTCTCTGGCGGCTGACAAAATGGCGGCTATGTCAAAAGCCGCATCCGCAGTGCAGTCGACCCCGACCACCCTGGCTCCTCCGGCAAATTTGCCGAAAAAGGCCAGGGAAGTAAGGATAAAGGCGCCAAATCGCTCGAAACGGGTAGAGGGAGCGGAACCCGTTGCGGGCCCATCCGGACTGGGATCATCCCAGGAGACAGGGGTTCAGGATGGATGGTCCACTGTTACTAAGAAGGGGCGTAAAAAACCTGAGCAAACTGCGTCTCGGGTTAGCCTTACTACTGCAGCTGCGCCGAAGGTCGAAGTGCCTAAGGCACCCAAAAATCTTGCTGTGGTTGTCGCGCTCAAGCCTGAAGCAGTAGCTAAGGGTGCGACATACAGGGACGCTATTGCTAAGGCAAAGGCGTCTGTTAAGCTGGGCGACTTGGGGATTGGCCCAGCTAAATTTAGAACGGGCATAACGGGAGCTCGTATAATTGAGCTTCCGAAAGAGACTTCCCCCGCGCAAGCGGACCAGCTTGCGCTTAAGATTGGGGAAGCTCTCAGTGAAGAGGCTAAAGTGACTCGGCCCATTAAAACGGTGGACATTAGAATCGTCGGTTTGGACGACTCAGTGTCTACCGATGAAGTGCGCGAGTCACTTGCTGCCACAGCGGGATGTCCTCCCACTCAGATTAGAGTGGGAACGATTCATCCCGGGGTAAGAGGTGTCGGGGCTGCATTCGCAGCGGTTCCTGTTGAGGCAGCCAAGCGCTTATCAGAAGCGGGAAACATAGCTGTTGGATGGAGTTCTGCCTCCATCCAATTAATTGAACAACGACCCATGCGGTGCTACCGCTGTATGGGAGTAGGGCACCCTGTACAGCGTTGCCCTTCTGCTAAGGACCGCAGTCGCCTCTGTTTCCGCTGTGGTTCCGAGGGGCACACGGCCGCTGCCTGCGTTGGAGCATTACGTTGCGCAGTTTGCTCCGACGCTGGCCGCCCATCTTATCACAGAATGGGGGGTCTCTGCTGCAATCCCCCACCTGTAAGGGGGCGATTGATGCCTACGAGAACTATAGGAGGTCAGGCACCGCAGACCGCCAGAGGAGTGGAACCAATGGACACTAATAATGCCCAGTAGACTCCACTCCAATATTGTGCAGATAAACCTAAACCACTGCGCTGCGGCACAGGACTTACTGTGCCAGTCAATGGCGCAGTGGAATGTGGACCTGGCGATCATATCGGAGCCCTATTACGTTCCCTCGTCCCCTCGCTGGGCCGGGGCGACCGACGGCTCCGCAGCGATTGTGGTGCCGGCGAATAGTACGGCCTTCCCTCTAGTGCTGAGAGAAAGAGGGCCTGGTTACGTAGCAGCAAAGTGGGGAGAAGTAGTAGTAATATCTACGTACTTTTCCCCAAACCGCAGCCGGGCAGAGTTTGCCTCGTATCTGGGGACAGTGGAAGGAGTCGTAAGAAGGGCGGCCCCACTTAAGGTGTTGTTGGCGGGGGACCTGAACGGGAAATCGCGTTCATGGGGATCCCGCTCTACAGACGCTAGGGGTGGTGAACTCGAGTCTTGGGTTTTTAACCTTGGACTTGAAATCCTCAACAGAGGTACAACCCCAACGTGCGTGCGGTGGCAGGGCACGTCAGTAGTTGACGTTGCTTTTGCCACCCCTCACCTGGCCGCCCAGATAAGGGACTGGCAGGTGGAGACGGAAGTAGAATCGATGTCTGATCACAGATACATCAGATATTCGATTTCCACGGTGTATCCAGGGGTTAACCCGAATTTAGCCAGTTTCCCGCCATTTCCACGCTGGGCGCTTACTCAACTGCGCCCGGAACTGGCAGTAGAGGCGGCGGAGGTCCGCGAGTGGGCGGATATACCTTCCCGACTAGCGGGAGACGTCGATGGCATGGCGGAGCATTTTGCTGAGGACCTACGAGTAATTTGTAATGCCGCCATGCCAAAAGCGCGGCCCTGCCCAAGGAGGGAGCAGGTGTACTGGTGGTCGCAAGAGATAGCAAACTTGCGTACCACCAGTATGCGCGCCAGGCGTGCCTATTTGCGTTGCAGAAGGCGCGCCAGTACCACGCCCGATGAGGAGAACACACTTCGTCGGGCGTACAGGGAGGCAAATGAAGCTCTGCGAAAGGAGATCCATAGAGCAAAAACAGAGGCCTGGGAGCGTTTCATAGCGCTCCTTGATGACGATCCATGGGGAAGACCATATACGGTTGTCAGGGGGAAATTCAAATCCGGCGTTCCCCGAATAGCTAGCATGGATCCGGGACTCGTGCAAAGAATACTGGGATCGCTTTTTCCAGATCCCGGTTCCTTCGAGCCCCCGAGAATGGTTCCCGAAAATGTCTCCCTGGAAGTCCAGCCCGACGGCCCTCCCGTGACTGATATCGAGTTCAGCGCGGTGATGGAGCGGTTCCGGCGCAAAAGCAAGAAAGCGCCGGGGCCGGATGGGGTCCCTGCCAAAGTACTATGCATGGCACTGGGACCCCTGGAAGAGCGGTTCCGAGCGGTGCTTGATACATGCATCACTACGGGCCGCTTCCCCAGAAGCTGGAAGTCAGGGCGGCTCTGCCTCCTACGAAAGGAGGGCCGTCCGCCTGATTCACCATCGGGCTACCGGCCAGTGGTGCTGCTCAACGAATCGGGAAAGTTTTTTGAGAGAATTCTCACTTCCCGGATCGTTGAGCATCTAGAGGATGGGGGACCGGACCTGGCAGATTGCCAGTACGGTTTCCGAACCGGCCGGTCTACTGTGGACGCAATAGCTCACCTCAAGAGGTGGACTGAGGGGGCTACAGCACAAGGAGAGGTCGTAGTTGCGGTGTCATTGGACATCCGCAACGCATTCAATAGCCTCCCCCATGAGTGCATAGAGGAGGCGCTAAAATTCCACCGAGTGCCCCTCTACCTCCGCACTATAGTACGGGACTACCTCCAGGAGAGGAAAATCCTGTACGAAGGCGCGGACGGAAGCGTTCACAGTTGGAGGATGGTGGCAGGTGTGCCCCAGGGTTCAGTGTTGGGCCCTCTGCTCTGGAACCTGGGGTACAACTGGGTTCTGCGGGGAAACCTCCTACCATCTGCGGAGGTTGTGTGCTTCGCCGATGACACTTTAGTCGCGGCGAAAGCAAAAACGAGTGAGGAGGCGGTCCACCTTGCGTCGATATCTGCCGCAATGTTAGTTCGACGTATCCGCCTCCTGGGGTTGAATGTGGCTGTTGATAAAACAACAGCCATCGCATTCCACCCTCCCCGCCGCAGGATCCAAACGGGGCTTCAAGTCCGAGTGGAAGGGGTTCGTATACCGGTCGAGGTAAAGATTAAGTACCTCGGCCTGGTACTAGACCCCCGATGGAGGTTCGAGGAGCACTTTAAGCTCCTCGCTCCACGGCTGTGCGCCACCGCAGCAGCACTAGGGCGGGTCCTTCCGAATTTGGGAGGACCAAATTCGGCATGCCGTCGACTGTACCACGGGGTGGTACGGTCGATGGCTCTTTATGGAGCCCCGATTTGGGCGGAGTGCCTCTCCCCCGGTACGGAGACCCTCTTATGGAGACCACAGAGGGTCATCGCGACCCGGGCCGTGCGAGCCTACCGCACAGTCAGTCACGGGGCGGCTTGCGTTTTGGCAGGCACGCTACCGTGGGGTGTCGACGCACGCGTCCTTGCGGAGGTATACAGACATCGGGTCGCAGCTAGAAATCGGGGGGAACGACTCGTCAGGGAACAAGTGCGACGGCTTCGCACAGAGGCACAGAGGGAGGCTCTGTGTCGATGGAAGGAGGCACTCGCCTTCCCAGCTGCCGGCCACCGGACGATTGATGCGATTCGTCCGGTGTTGGAGGAGTGGGTTGGGCGCCGGCATGGCAGCCTCTCTTACCGCATGGTGCAGGTACTGACCGGACATGGATGCTTCGGCCACTACCTGCATAAGGTCGCTCGTCGGGAGGAAACGCCGCAGTGTCACCACTGCGACGCTCCCGATGATACGGTCGAGCACACGGTACTGGAATGCTCGGCCTGGCGATCCCAACGTAACGAGCTACGCGTGGCGTTGGGCGGCGGTGACCTCTCGCTGCCAGTCATTGTCAGTAAGATGCTGGCTAGTGAGAGGGAATGGGAGGCTGTCGCCTCCTTCTGCGAGAATGTTATGACGCAGAAGGAGGAAGCGGAGAGGGAGCGGGAATGTGACCCAAATGCTGCTCCTCTCCGACGTAGACGGTTGGGCGGTAGAAGGCGGGCTTTCGCAGCCCACCTCCCATGACCGCCCTTGGTGTGGCCTGCGCGCTAGGGTGGCTCCTGATGCGCGTGATTATAGGCCCCCCGTCTGGGTATTACCCCCATGTTCGGGGTAATAACCCCACAGGCGTAAAGACCCGGCCCGTAGCTGGCTGGGCTGTCCCGGGGTGGTTCGGAGAATTGGGGTTACCCAGACCCCGGATCACCCATCTATGGACAAGAAGAACATCGAGGTTGGTTTAGTGGGTATGCCCCGCAATGAGCTGGGCGAGTCCCACACACGCCTGTCGACTAGCCATCGGCAGGTACGGTGCGCAACAGCATTCCACCTCGTAAAAAAAAAAAAAAAAAAAAAAAGGCAGCAAACTTGTACATATATCAAAGCGTAAATACTTTCGCAAATAATGAAACAGTTTGAACTAAAACTACAAAGATTAAATATTAAAATCAAAGTATTATGATGTATCGCAATTTGTTGTGATATTGTATAGAATATAAATACAAAACAAGTCACAATAAGCATACCAAAAGCCAAGTAGCATAATTGTTGTGCAAATATAAAGGCATAAATATTTTTGCAAATAAAAATGAAGCAGTTACAGCCCAAGCCTCAAGGATCATACAGTAAAATTAAACGGTGAAAAGATACAAATATAGTGACTAAGAACGAATATAGCATGCTATACCTGTTACTATCTAGTCATGTTGCTTGCTGCAGCTGGTGGATTTGGTCTTCATGTTTAATAGTTATAACAGGTGAGTTTTCATCTCTTCTAACGAAGACACGGCCAAAGGACGTCCAACAGAACTTAAATTGCTTAGATTTGACTAAGTCCCTTGCTAGAAAGAACAGTCTAGAAGCTTTAGGGGTTGGATGCTCTGAAACGTAGATAGGGTTCTCTTCGTCAGTGGTAAAACCCAGATGCTTGGCTCGCAACTTTTCTTTATGTTTTATATTGAATGCTTTAGACATTTTTAAGAAGTCAGTTCTAAGCATAGTTCAATTCATGTCGACAATTATAGAAGTGTTTTTATTGTCCTTTTTCCCCGCAGTTCTATAAATGTCTCATATCAGATTGTTGAATTTCACAAACTATGTTTTTTGATAAGCAAGACACATTTAATAATATCTTCCCTGGTTTCGTTACTCTTTTTTGGCACATTTTTTATTTCTATGCACGACTTACGATTACATCTTTGCGTATCCTCAATTTTTTCTTCCAAGGTTGCTATATATTCTCTATCTTTCTTACTCCGAGCCTCCAATAATTCAATTTTCTTTCTTCTTTTCACTCTTTTTGCGATGGAGTTTTGCGGAGTAAAGGTTTCGCGCAAGTCGGACTCAGAAAGTGATTTATCCATAGTTAATTGGTACTTTAATAT
The DNA here is from genome assembly GCA_963935595.1 of Schoenobius gigantellus. Classification (NCBI taxonomy): domain Eukaryota; kingdom Metazoa; phylum Arthropoda; class Insecta; order Lepidoptera; family Crambidae; genus Schoenobius; species Schoenobius gigantellus. Next base: position 19,138,608 of record OZ012553.1, on the reverse strand, counting down.
TTAGTTATTTAATACTTATATGCGGTAGGAATATAGTCAATTCAACACACGGCACACTTTTCGACTCAACTTGGGCCAACAAACATAAATATCATTAATCGCTGCAGTCCTACAATTAAAGCAAGTAGTCTCCGAGTTGGGTGACGTTACGCGTAGCAGTTTGAGTTGAGCGCACAATTGTTATTCCTCAATTGGTGTTCTCTTCCTACATGCACTCGTGTGTCCGCTACCTTTCGCGTTTTATGCACGCCTGGTGCTTTGCCGGTACCTCCCAACAGACGTCAGCGCAGCGCAGGCGCAAGCGTATTGGCCGGGCAGCGCTACGCCTCCCGGGGCGGGCAACGAGTGGCGATGGGCGGGACGGAGCGGCGCAGCGATGCCTAACCACTCTCGGCCACTAAGCGCTCGGAAGGAGCATGCAGTAGGCAGATAGTGAAACGTCGTTAGGTGATCACGAGATAGCGCAGCGATGACTAACCACAATCGGCTACCAGGAGCATGCAGAGCATGAGCAACTCCTTTAGTTTTATGCACTCCTATTATTTGGTGTGAATTTATACAGTAAAATTTTAATTAAATTTGATTAGTAATTTTAACGTGGACTCGTAAAAGATGCGTCTGAACTCCTCAGATGTCCAGGGGGAAGAGGACATGCTGATGAAAGCGAAGTTTTTTTGTCCAAATTAACACCAAGATCGCGTATGCTGTCTATTTCTTACAGCAAATGGTCATCTTTGAAGTACTGAGGTGTTAAGTTGTCTCTGTTTCTAGTAAATTTACATATATATTACATAGATATTTACATTTACATGTGTTAAGGGACATGCGGTTAGTAGCACACCATTTGACTAGCTGGTTTAAGTCTTCTTGAAGTAGTTCAGAATCATTAGTGTTCCTTATGGGCATCGATAGCTTCAAGTCATCAGCATATAGAAAGTTTCGGGTATGTTTAAAGCAAGTGACAATATCATTAACAAATATGTTGAACAGTATAGGGGCAAAATGGGAGCCCTGGGGAACACCAGAATAAGCCTCGAAGGGTTGAGACGTGTAGCTATCTACAACAACTCTCGATAGTCGGGAGGAAAGGTATAAACCAAACCATTTTAACAAATTACCGGAAAAACCGCAAAGTGATAAAAAAATATTAACAGGATTTCATGGTCGACAGTGTCAAAGGCTTTACTAAAATCCGTGTATATAGTATCTACTGGAATACGGCTGTCCATTTGTTTGGTGACATAAGAAGTAAACGAGAGAAGATTGGTTGTGGTAGATCGACCAGGCATAAATCCAGACTGCTGATGACAAATTTGGTGTTTAATGTGCCATGAAATAATTGGAGTTAGCAGAAATTTGAAAATTAAGATAGATATCGGTTTGTAATTTTCAATTGCGGAAGTATCTCCTGACTTAATAATTGGGACTATTCTGGCCTCCTTCCAAGCTGACGGGAAAGTTCCCGTCACTAGAGACTTGTTATATATGATTGTCAAAGGTAGCGCGAGCGCCTTGTGGCACTTCGAGACAAACAGCGATGGTATACCGTCACTGCCAGCTCCCTTGTTGCAATCAAGAGACTCTAGTGTTTTACGTACTTCATCTATAGTGATACAAACGCTGCAAAGTGAATTGAAGTTTTCCTGAGGAACGGAGTTGTTAATTAAGGCCTGTTGAAGTCGGGATGTACCGGTCTGTATGCGGTCGCAAAATAAGTTGCAAAGAGATTGCTGATTTCCTCGCCGTTAGACACTTTTGAATCGTTCAGGTTCATAGATGTTGGATATGAGCAGCTGTTGCGCCTTTTTGCCTTAAGAAAAGTCCAGAAAAGCTTACGGGATTTTTTGAGTGAATTCTCAATATAACTTATATAGTTATTATAGGCATTTTTTATAGATTTAGTACAGCGTTTTTTAATTGTTTTATATGAAATTACATCTAATGGATTCTTATATTTTGTAATTTCATTCGTAGTTTAAGTTTTTCGCGTAATAGTTTAATAACATCCTTAGAGAACCACTTGGGATATTTACCAGACATGTGTTTGCTTATTGGGATGTATTTTTTAATAGGCTCTCTTAGTATGCTGTAAAAACATAGCACCATGCCGTCTACAGAAGAGCAAATTGAGAATTCAGTTTCCCATAGGATATTTTCGAGATGTGCTACGATTTTGTCATACCTAGTCTGCTTTATGGAAGCATAATTTATTGCTCGAGGTCAATAAAAGTAGCTTTTTTGCATAACTGGAGATGGAAAATTCTAAGGATGGATTATATGGATCAATTACACTTAATATATTAGAGCTAGGACCCAACCCCACGATTGTTACATTCGACAAAACAAGATCCAAAATTTTATTATTACAGTTAAAAATGTTGTTATACTGCGTTAAATCATTCAGTAATATAAAGTCCAGCATAGTGTGAACTTGTGTATTGCCTGACTGGACATATCCAGTGAGACCGTTGTCTGAACAGTAATATATAAGCTTTCGATACTGTCTCCATCCCTCTGCTAATACGTAAGCTGGAATCGATTGGAATTCGTGATATTCAACTAAAACTGCTTATTAACTACCTAAGTAACAGATATCAGGCGGTAAAGTTGGGAGATGTCATTAGTTCTAAATTAAAAGTTACTTTTGGAGTCCCTCAAGGATTTGTACTTAGACCAACGCTGTTTCTTGTATATGTAAATGATCTATGTAAATTTAGTCTTCCGAACACTGATATCATAACTTTTGCTGATGACACAGTTATTGTATTTCAGGATGAAACGTGGTCTAAAGTAAAAAAATCAGTTGAAATAGGGCTACAAATTATATGCAAATGGCTAGACAATAACTTACTGACATTGAATTTGCTAAAAACAAAGTACATTACTTTTTGTATTAAAAAGAACTTACAACCAAAGACCAATTTATGCATAAAAGCCCATAATTCCTATCAATGTAATGATGATTGCGATTGCTATATTTTATCAGCAGTAACTAGCATAAAATATCTGGGCATTGACATGGATCAATATCTTAATTGGAAACAGCATGTAAGTAACCTTAAAATGAGAAAACGTAAGTTAATACCTATTTTTAAAAAGCTAAGACACTTGAGGGATTTCAAGGTAAACAAAACTGTATACCTAACTCTATGTCAATCGATTGCTGGCTATGGTATCTCCGCTTGGGGTGGAGCACGTAAAAGTATACTAAATAATGCTGAAAGAGCACAGAGGTGTATTATAAAAATTATAAATTTCAAACCTTTTAGATACTCCACTCGTAACTTATATAAAGAATTTGAAGTTTTAAATATATGTCAGCTATATATAAAAACTGTTATCTTAAGACAGCATTTCCAACAAAGACGGGAGGTTATACCAACCAGAAGATCTTATGAGGTGTTTGATGTACCTGTCTGTAACACGGTGTTTGCAAGGAGTTTCTTTTTTTATCTTGCTCCATTTCTGTATAATCGGATTGGCAAAAAATTACCTATTAAGGAACTAAATAGTTATGCCTGCGGGAAGTCGCTGGGAGAATGCCTGCTTAATATGGACTATGATCAAACGGAAGATCTAATAAAAATACATTGATAACAATGGATACGTGTAAATACTTTATTATGTATATCAGCGATGTAGTATAATATATACCTATAATGTAACATTAATTAAATAATATATACCTATAATGAAATACAATTACTTACTTTTTTTCCAAAGTAATCATATAATATATATTCATTTTATTGCATGTCTTATATATTTTGAGTATACACTATTATCATTACTGTTTACAAATATTTGTTTAAATAAACTACCTTTGCGGTTCATTAAAATTGAGTAGGTATACTTACGTGTTGTTTTATTCAAACCAGTATATTTCTAATGTGTATATGTATTTAAGTATGCAAAGCTCTTTGAAATCTTAAAATAAGTTAAATGTAAGTTGTGTCATTTACTTCATTATCATACGTTAAAAATTATAAAAAAAAAAATATAAATTTATAAAATTATAACAGTGCCATGATATATTGCTTAGATTAAAATCTCCAATATTCAAAACATATTTTCGGGATTCTAAAATGTTATTTACATTGTCTATAAAGTGTTCTATAACATGGATCTGAAGGGGAGGCGGTAGATTTGCACACAGATAGAACTTATTTGAGCTATGGATGCTCTCACTAATCTCAATCCAGGTATCCTCACACAAGCTCTCGAAGTTAAACTTTCTTTGTGAAAACAAACGCTTTGAAACGGCAATAAGAACACCTCCGCCAGATTTACTAGGGTGGAATCCCGTCGTCTCTCGGTCGCGCCTGTACACAACATAGCGTTCACAAAAAACTTCACTATCATAAATCGTACTATTCAACCAGATTTCGGTCAAAACTATTACATCGTAATCACAACACAATACATTTTTATAAAACTCAATTGTTTTTGTTCGAAGACCTCGAACATTTTGATAATACACTGAAAAAAAATTTGATAATGTGTATCAAGAATGTGTTACCTTCATTCATGCAACTTATTTATATACGAGCGCACAAAGGTGCATGATTACAGTAATAAAGTATAGTTGGTTGGCCGTAGTCAGATTACTTTTTAATGTCACTATGATGTTTGTGGATTTTATTAAGAACTTGATCACTTTTTTGGCAAGTCGCAAAGCTTGATATGATTAATCATTTTATCTTATATGATTAATATGATTAATATGCTTGATATGATTAATCATATTAACAATTTTAAATGTTTACAAAGGTGACGTCACCAAAATGAAATAAGAAAGTTTATTGTTTTGAATATGTTTTTCTTATTAAGCATTCAATCATTTCAAATTGATTGTCATAATCATTTGTGGTTTGTAGTTTTAAAAATGTTGATGATTAATTTTATTATATTTTACTCAAACAAGCAAAATTTTAACTTGATAAGCTGCCATTTTTTTCAGTGTATATTCTTAGGAATTTGAATGAAGTAATTTTCTATATCATTAACATCAATATAACAGTTAGTTAGAAAACTATGTACATTAAATCAGAATTAGCTAAAGCTCGATAGAGTGTCCATATTCCTCACAAAAGTGTAATTAGCCGAGTCATCTTTGCGCATAAATATCTTCCCGCCACGAATCCATAAATACTTATAACCGAGTTCCTTTCCTCGCTTCCTAGCAGCAGCGTATAGCGCTTTATTTTTCTGTTATGGGTTTTCCACAATATAGACAGGAGTAATAGTTTGACCTCCAATTCCTAGGTCACTAGATTGAAGCTTGTTTTGGTTATGAGTTTGGTTACATTTTATCGCCGATACAAGCAGGGAATCACGCAATCGTGGACTACTTAGCCTCACTAAAATAGATCTAGGTCGAGGAGTGCTATTTGGTGTCATTTTAGCAATACGCGAGCAGTAAAGTATATCCTGTTCATTGACCGGGCATTTCACGGTGCGTGCCAGCTGTTCAAGTAGTTTGATAACATTTTTAGGTTTAGTTTCTGGCACACACTGAATTTCTAAGTTGCTTGCCCTAGACAATTGATCCAGCCGGCCTAGTCGCTCCGACAAATTCTGTACAGTACTTTGCAGCATTGTGTTTTCTTGCCTCAGCTCTTCCACTACAGTAAACTTTTCTGAACAGTCTGACTTAAGCTCTTCAAACTTTTCGTTTATAAATGACATAGAGTCCAGAATTATCTTTAATTCGTCTCTTATTCCCCTCAAAGGCTCATCAATGTGCTTCTTCAAACTAATTTCGAAAATGTGAGCGATTTCCTGTCTAATAATAATGCACATGGTTTCTTCCAAAATGTGTGAATCGGTTGAGACGCTTGAATTCTGAATCGATTTTGAGCGTAGGGTGACATTATCACAATCAGGTGGACCAGGTGGGTTAGAATGGTTCTGACGAACGGGAGTTTCCGAGTTATTTCCCGGTTTACGCTGCTTACAGTTGCAGGAAGTGCAAATCCATTTTTTCTTTAGCTCAACGTCGAGGCGCTAGCCCACACATAGAAAGTGGTAATGTTCCTTACAGCGTGAGCACCTTAAGTCGCATTTGTCTTTCACCACAGACCGACATGCTGCACAAGAAGGGGGCATGGCTCAAGTCGAAGTTAAAACTCACTTGGAAAACTTGTTTATTATTTTTATATTGGATATTTCTTGAGTTTCAATCAAATCAAATTATGGAATATGGATGAGACAAGAGCAAAAAAAATCATAAAATAAAAAAGAAACTGTTGATATCGAGGATTGAACGCCGACCCGTTGAACACGAGTGCGTTATGTTGGTGATGCAGAGCCAAGGCGCAACGCCTATATAATATAGTATGTCATATCTGCATCAAAATCCAGTTCAATTAGTTGTTATATGCCATGTGTTGAAAAAATGAATCGCCGTTTGTTACTCTAAAACGGCTGGACCGATTTGAATATTTATTGTTTCTTCTTTTGTTCGCCTTAATGCTAAAAGTTCGACTTAAAAATAAAAGGGGAAATCCTAAAGAAAATAATATCAAGAAATATGGTAATTTTGTATGGAAAATGAGGTGATACAAAGTTCGCCAGCTAGTTTATTTATGAAAATTAGGAACGTAGGAAGATATAAAGGACGAACGTGAACTCAAGCTCATAAGCGTTACGTTATATTAATATAGGCGCGGAGGGGTGAGGCGGCCCGCGAGCTGAGGAGCAGGTGGTTTTAACGCTCTCCGCCGTGGCTGAGGCTGGCCGGCAAAGCCCGCCAGCAAGCCAAGGCTGCGGTGGTGAGCGAAAACCAACTGCGACGATGAGCTCGCGTGGGAGCGCCGGAGCCCCGCAGCGCCGGAGCCGTGACAAAAAGCATGCACGCTGCATGTTTACTTGCATGGTGCATGCATGCTTGCGTGCATGCCGCATGCTCGCTTACATGCTGCTTGCTTGCACATTGCATGCTTGCTTGCACATTGCATGCTTGCTTGCACGCTGCAGCCTTGATTGTACTTTGCATGTTTGCGTGTACGCTGCATGCTTGCTTTCTTGGATGTTGCACGCTTGCTTGCATGCTACATGCTTGCTTGCATGCTGTATGTTTGCTTACATGGTGCTTGCTTGCCTACAGTAAGTTAATAAATGCATTGCAAACGAAGAGGTGTTATATGAAATGTTTGTCGAATCATCTGAATATTAAGTGGTATTATGTCAAAAACTATTATATCAAATGTTAATTATATCACATGAAATTAGGGAATATAAAATTATATCAAATGTTTATTATATAAAGTCAGTTATTATATGAAATGAAGTTATATTATTTGTATGTTAGATCATCAGTATTTATATCAAACATTATTTACACACCCAAAAAAATATTCTTATTTCTACAAATCAAACTTAAATTTTAAAGCGTGTATTTCCTCAACTTCCTACATAATTACGATAACAATTATGGTGGGTGGACACTCTAAATGAACTGAGAGATAAACGGGAGAAAACAATGATTGAAAAGGTTTTCCTTGTCCCGAATAATTTCAGGGAGAAGCGGAAAATTTCCAAAATGGCTGTGCTGGCAAACAAGAATGTTCGTGGATAAATTTAACAAGTACTTATTTAGGGATATAATATTTAGATAGAATCTCCACTTTTTAAATCTTTTACAGATTATAAAAGAGACTTATCGTAATTTGAAATTTTTTTAAGAGTAATGATTTTAAAATTGAAGGACAATGCCGATTTTTGTATGGAAGCGTGACCGGAAATGTACAATGTACATTGTACATAGATAAAAGAAACGATTACAGTCAGCTGAAACCTATTACATTATGGATTCGAAGAGTTTGTTTGCTTTTGCAGATTTATAATGGAGTAATAATAATATGAACTTTTATGAAATATAACCGTTATATACATAAAAGTTCATATTAACCATATTAGCGTTTTTTTTTCTATTTTAACTCTCATTCGTCTTAGTAGCGGAGTCGAATAGGAAAAATAATATCAGTGTTTGATTTTTTTATTGGTATACGTATGTTGTCCATTCGAGCTTTTTATAGATGTCATCATAACATCCACTATTTTAAGTATTTTATTTTTATAGTCTCCTCACAGGTGGCAGCACTATAATATGCTCCATTTTTATTATCAAAAGCAAAGCATGCTAATGTAGGAAGAGCAATGTTTCGGTCCAAAAATCGAAAATTAAATGCGATTGTATAATTAAAAACAGAAAATATTATAATAGATAAAATGAAATATAGACCCAAAAACAATACAAAAACACTCATTTCCGTTTATCAGTTCGTAAATCACTGCCATCTATTGTCGGATTTATTAATTTTTATGTATTGATCTAGTAAACTACTAAGTATCTGACGTGCTTTTGCAGCACGCTGGATTTTGAATTTCATTATTTCATTTTAAAAAGTTTTCGAATTTAGTTCGGATACAATATTTTATTTAAAATTAAAGTATTGAGTAGTTACTTACGATTTTATTTCTACAAAATAGTTTTTCCCTATTATTTTTCCTTTAAACTAGCCTTGTATTTAAGCAAACAAAAGGGAAAAAATAAATATTCAAATCGTTCAAGCCGTTCAGTTTTAGCGAGACAAACGAACGGCGATCAAGATGGTACCCAGGTACATCTTTAGGAGGTCATTTAGTATACAAATTCTAACAAAGGAGGACTGGAACAAAGGACTAGTGCCTCCTGATAGGAATAGCATGATTTGGTACACAGACGGTTCCAAAACAGACACCGGTACAGGTGCAGGAATTTAATGAAAAGGCTTCGAAGCTAGCATCAGAAAAACTGTAGCAAGCTTGTCCATAAGCTTGCTACAGTTTTTCAAGCAGAAATGTATGCAATCCTAGCCTGTGCTAAATAATATATTGATAAAAGGCGCAATGGATACAACTTCTACATCTAAAATAATAGTCAAGCTGCGTTAAAGGCATTGATGTCATATAAAGTGCACTCTAAACTCTAAAATGGTTAAAGCACTTTTATGTTTTCACACTATTTGCCATCATCGGTGTGAAAAATAACTGGATATATACGAGGCGCCGACGGTCTACGGGCAAACTAGTTGAATTTATCCTCAATAACACCAATTCCTCAGAAAGTTCCAGAGTGAAATACATGTTGGTAACAGCTGCTTGAAACATAAAAACTTGGCAGTCTTATGCTGCGAACAAGCCACGCAATGATATTACTGTTAACAAGATTCCTACCATTCCTCGTTTGCACCAATGTCTGCAATTACCAGCTAGCTCAGCTGAATTGATATTATAGATGAGCTCTTTGTGTAAGCAGCTCCTGTAAATAGACAGATAAATTAATTTTACTTTTACTGGTGTTTTCTCAACCATTACGGTTTTCTTTTTTTATAAATCTATTAAAACTTTATTTAAGGCTTCATTACTATTGAAAATCTAGTCAATCTGATATAGGTCAAATCTTTATACCTGCAACTTTATGTAAGATTTACTTTATGATCATTTCAGTGATTCAGTTATTTAATTATGCTCTCCTTTTATTTTTCATTTTAATATCTTCTTATTTCTTAAAATGAAAGGAGTGAGACCATTGTCGTAAAATGGAGTGGATAGGGTAAAATGATTCCGAGGAAACGGAAACTTTTTCCTTTCTACGATAATTATATTACCTACTATGTGATTTTTTCGTTAATTTGTTAGAAAATAGTAAATTAATTGTGGATAATCTCAAACATTTTTGTCAAAATGAAAAAATCACGATTTCTTGGAATTTGAGTTTGTATATAGAAGGCGAATAGAAGTTCTATTTTAAGTGGATTAACAATGTTTAAGAGTGATTTTTTTTAGTATCCGCTATTGCGACACATTTTTTAGAAAGGAATGTTTCAGTCGCATTTACATTGTGTGTTGTGTTGTTTGTTTTCAAGTTAAGCATTCTAAATATATCAATAGGTATTTTGAGATTTTATCTAAATAATATTGATGATTACTGATTTTAGCTTAAAATAACATGTTCCGTTGCCCCGAAGCAATTCGATGCTCTTCTTAATTATCAATTTTAATTCTCAAATAATATTCAACTGAGTGCAATTTTGTATCCCGAGGCGGGAATCGACGCTAAATTTAAATTACTTCCGAGGCAACGTCGGGTCTTTCTACGCTCTTTATACTCCTCACGCAAAACAGCTTCAAGCAAAAGTATTCCAACAGCAATTTCACATTAACTTACTTAAAATCTCACAATTACATATATCAAAAGGTAACACTTTTGTGTTCGTTAATTTAAGGTCAAAATTCCGAAAAATAAACTGTCAAATTCAATTCTTCGTTTCGAACTTTCGTAAATTAGAGTAGGTTTGGAGAATATATCTGTCAAACTATTTGCGGTCGAACGAATATTCGAATCAAAAAGATGCGAAATTTCGTTCGAAATTTCGTTTTTCGTAGAAATAGAGTGGACCCCCTCATGTTCATTTGTTTTTTCCGAGTTGTAGAGTTTTATTAACAGTTTTTTTACTTCCGTATAGCAGAGATTTGTATTAACATAATGAGGTCAACTGATTCAGATATGGGTTTAACGTCTCATTTCATAAGATAAGGCTAAAGCAGAAGTTGTTGATTTAGCTAAAATACAAAATTCTCGTGTAACAGTGTTTGTTATCGACCTCCTCCGAAACCGCTTGACCGATTTTAATGTATTTTTTTGTGTATATTTGGTAAGTCTGAGAATAGGTCGTAAACTATTTTTTATTATGGCGAAACGTAGTTTGCCGGCACAGCTAGTGTAAAATAAAATACCTACACTCATTTTTTATTTAACTCATTCATGTTTTAATTTTACTTTCCTTGTATTCGTAATGAAAAGCGCAATGTTAACCTCGTGTTAAAGACTTATTTAGCCGTCTAGGGACCAAATAAGTTACTTTCACCCTTAGGGCAACAATGTACTGTTTAAAATCAGTTTGAAAGAATAAGATAATCAATAAAATCCTGATTTTTGTTATAAAATTTAAGAATATTATGTTCCTTCAGGGTGTAAAAAATTTTCGTTCGCCTATACAGCGTTTGAAAAGAACAGCGGTAACGATGGTGATTAGGTATCCGATTTTTTTGAAAGGACCGTCTAGTGAATGAAAGTAGTTATTGATAGATCAAAATAAGATCATTAAAGTTATTCGGTAAGAGCATTCACCGCTGTAATTAAGCGCAAAAAACGGAACATCGTATCTCAATTGACACCGGAGTGTGGCTGACCGGTCTTGGATTCTTGCCAGAAATATGAATTCAGGCTCCATTGCCTTTTCCTCTATTTTTAACAGTTCACATGATGTATGTACAAGTCTACAAGATAGTACTTAAGCTTTGGGCATATTGTTAGTGCATTGATTTGTTGACGCATACGAGTCAGAGTTTGTCATTGGCCAGACTGATAGACTACCCTTGCCTCATGCTTCTGCTTTAATTCACGCCAACCATAACAAACACTTGGTCTCAACTTAAGGGGCTTGCTGGATATACCGTAATAGGAAAATCTGCTATTTTGGTGAGTTTAGAAGAGTTTGAGCCGTGTTTTCGAGGTGCTATTGACTTACAGGTTAAGGCCTAAATTACCGTTAAGTTTTTGTTTTTTAAAGTAGTTATCAGATACACCAGTGCTATTCCAGTGCAATTGTATTTATACATTAAACAAGACATAAAATAATGAAAAATGTGGAATAAGCTTTTTCTTTATTTCAGTCAGCATACGTTGTTGCGATATGAAAAAAAGCTGATTGCCAAGTGTTGGCTTACATGGCATGAAAACAATATAAATAAATCAAGGCAGTAGGTACTTAATAATGCGATTGCGATCACCTTAAAGCACTGTTTTGAATTTAAACATAATTTTGTGTAGGTAAGTGTACATTTTAAATTCGTTAATAATATGAAAGCCTTTGTACCAGCCGAGGCTATATAACTTCGCTGACAGTGGACTCGGTGAAATATCTACCGTTCGTGAGGTTTTTGTGCCTTTATTTGAGCAAATCTTTTCATGTTCGCGTGCCAGGTTTTTCGCTAGTTTCTGTGTAGGCATTTTGTCCTTTGTTATCAGGGTAAGTTGGCCTGCAAAATGGAATTCCAGTTTGAATTTTACACAGAACCCGCCAAAAACATTTTTTCCAACGAACCTAGGTTTCCGGGAAAAAGTTTCAAAATACCTGTATCAGAATTTTTGGAGGACTGGCTCCACTTAAAGGGACTTAGAACATCAATAATATGGAATGAATTCAAACTGGTAAGTGATCATGAGGGCAAGGGTGGTCTTAAGTTTTTTCGGCTACAGGATGTCTGAAGAGGCCAGATAGGAGATATATTTTGTTGCGCTAACAGACTATTTGGTTTTCTGTTGGCACGTTAACTTTGAAATTCTTTTTAAGTTCTATGTATAAGTCAGGAATAGTATATTGCCGTGGTATAAGCTTCTGTCATTCTGTCATTAATTAAAATACAATAATTTTTACCATTGAAAAATAAAATTTTATTTACGAATAGTAAGTAATTGTTAGAACACTGTTCTCAACATAATTTATGGGCCTTTAAATACAAATTCGTAATTATTTAAATAGGTACTTAGTTTTATTTTTGCCCAAGTTTGATCGATTTTTTTTATTACAAAAATGTTCGAGTCACCATTTAATTCAAATAATTCAAACATTCCCGTGACCGGATTATTTGTTGTAAGTACCTACTGGATCCAATATGACTATAGAAAAATTTGTAGGTATTTATGGAACATGAAAGTTTCAAGTGAAATAATTTCTTATGGTCTTTGGGATATTATTACAAAATCGGCTACATTGTTACCTTATGATTCTCGAGACCAAAAGGCGTATACAAAAATTTGTCTAAATGTACAACCTTGTTACCCACATGTACACAATGCTAAGACTGCAGCTGAAGCATGGGATAATTTGACGTGCTTATAAAAATGCCGGTATTAGCCGTAGATTACAATTAAAAATGAAAAATGGGGCAAATTAGATATGTCGATTACAGTAGCATGGTAGATTTTCTGATTAATTCAAGTCCCGCTTGACTTAAAGAATAATTGGCGATATCCACTCGATCTATTGAAAAGATCCATTGATTTGATGTTTTTGCATTCTAATATCCACTTTCAATGTATGATTCAGAAATTCATTGTAAGGATCCATCAGTTCTTTAAATGTTTGATTTGTCCGTTTTATAAATATAGAATTTTTCCCATTTGTATTTACAGTGAATCCTCCCTCCTCCAGTCTTTGCATTGTTATATTATTCGAGCACCTCATTTCACAAAGAGAAACTTTGTTAGATTAAGTTAAATTAGGCGAGGAACCAATATTTTATACAGAACCGCTTTTAGAACAGTTACCGAAATGACTTTTTAGCTAAGTCGCCCTTTAGAGGATCGCTTGTACTTAATGTAACCATTAACAGCTCTTTCACTCACACGTTTCGTATAACTTTTACTTTAAAATCCAGTTCTCATTTCAAAGCCGCGTAGGTACGCGACAGTACGGAAATTATGTTTTACATAATGTACGAGTATCTTACATTATTATAATACTCACATATCTCTTATATTACGTATACTCGTGGAGGGCTTGGATGTTGGCTCATCATCATCTTAACAGCTCATATACGTCCCCAACGAGGGGCTCGAGCCTACTCTAAGTGTTTAGGCCTTAGTCAACCACGCTGGCCCGCGAGGATTGGTCGACCTCACCTTTGAATTACTTCGTAGATGTGTGTACTATGCAGGTTTCCTCACGATGTTTTCCTTCACCGCAGGAGCGTCGAACAAATGTAAAAAGTGTTATAGTTCTGTGCGGTCATGGGTTTGAACTACATAATTATATATTTTTATGGCGGAATAATCTTCCAATATAGCTAAGGAGATCGTCTACTTGAATACAGGACTCAGGTCCATTATAATAGTGACTATTCCGCTGGTGTCCTCAAACCTGACTAAACCTCCCTCATGAACCTCTCCTACGCATGTGCGGGATCAGAAAGGCTAATTCACAGAACAAATCCCCCGGAGACAGGCACAGCAGTATAAACAAGGCTAGGGTGGGGATTCGCTTAAAAAGGGGTGACTTGGTGAAAACTGGTTTGTGACACAAACGTGCCTCCAGGTCAAGGCAAACTCAAAATTCAAAAATCTTTATTCAATATTGACCATTACAGGCACTTATTGACTTCAAACAAAATACGAGAATCTAGTTAATTAAAATGTCATAATTAAGATAAACAATGTATTATTTAAACCTTGTATGTACATACACCACAGAAAAAAATGACTCTACACCTGGTGTAGAGTCATTTTTTTCTATTTTACTTCTATTTGCATACATATTAATAATTATTGTTGTATTGTTTATTGGTTGGGAGAGCCTCCACGAGAAGTCTCGAGAAGAACAGGCAAGAAACTCGAAAGGCCTAATTTATATATCTCTCAGTCAAATGTCAGTCCGATTGGACTAACCCTTCCTCAGTTGCTTAGGGTATTTCGAGTCTGCCTACGAAAGTACGAGTACGTCTCCTTATAACCCACATGCGGCAAGCGGACCCTTTTCCGAGCCCGCTCTGAGCATCAAGAGAGGCATTAATCTAAATCGCAGATTTTTAAGGTGTGATAAATAAAATTTTAGTCATACCGCCATCTGTTGAAACTTTTAGAACTAAAAAAACAATTTAATAATATTTGAAGTGATATAATCGAGATAAAAAGTATCCTATCTTAAAAAGTCTGTGATTTGTCGACATATAGTAATAGTATGTGTGCTACAGTCTATTCTACTAAGATGAGTTCTACTATATTCTACTATCAAAGGTATTTCTATGAAAAAATATATCTATGTTTTTCTCAAATAGGTAAATCTCATGATAAATGATTATAAAACATTTTTTATTAAATTCACTCATGGGTCAGTATTAAATATTTTCCACATTTTAGAGCATAAATAAAACTTGTCCTTACAACGATTTAAACAATTAATCATATTTACTACTAATTAATAAATCAACTACAGGAGTAGAACTTCTATGCACAAATGTAACGTCGACTACCAATGTGTTTGACATGGGTAATCAAGTATCTAAATACGTGCAACTATTTTCTTCTATTCCATTAGGTGTCTACGAGTACCTCATGCTGTGCATGCTAATGTCTCCTTCCGCATGGGATTAAAATGTCGGCTGTCACGTTGGTAAACGGTATTTTATTACATCGTCTCAGTCGTGACCCGGGAATCGCTTATGTGCGTGAAACTAATGGTGTTGAAAAGATTTATGCCCAAAGCCCGACACCCACTGAGAGATTACCACTGAACGAGCTATCTTATGTCATTCCTTCACGCACTATTGTTGAGTTGGCTTGTCAGTGCCGAATAGATTTTCTTAACGATCTAGCGGAGTGCGCGGACTGAGCGATTTCCCGTAAGATTTGGAGGGTTGGGAAGGGAGTTACTTGTGTGTTTTACTTGTTACCTTTGTGGGGTGTTATTTACAACATCTAGTCAATTTATTGGAAATGTGATTTAAATCGTACTTTTGAAATTATGTTGAATGTTGTGTTTGTGAGTGTGTGTGGGTTTTGGTTTTCGTTGTCTTAGATCCCAAAAATGGCTTGATAAAATGACATACAGTGACGTTTAAATTATATAATAAAGGCAATCAAAAGTTTTAATCGCGGGGAAAGGAAAAGTTTGATCACACAAAATTGCTCTAGAAGAAACAGTTTAGGTATCTTTGGAAATGACATGATTGAGGTTGTGGCAGTTTTACAGTATTGTGATTTTAATATTTTATAAAAAAATATTTCATCGTCATCAGAAACAGATAAAAACATGCCGCGGTTTTTAAGCTTGAAACCAAATCACTCGGTGAATTTTGAATAAAGCCGTGCATGCATTAATTTTTTTCTTTACGACGGTCGTTGGTATTAATCACCTTGGACTAAAACACTATAGGTGGTTCGCCTGGAGTCATAGACGATCTAATTCTTGTAATCATGCTTTTTAAGGGAGAAACTTTTCTAATAATTATTCAAAATCCTCATATTTCATTAGATAAAAGTTTTCATAAGCTTAATGTTAATGCGTAACTCATTCAGCAGGCTATGTTAAACTCCTGATTCTAGGCTTTTTTGAATACACTGGTCGACCCTTTTTCATATTATATTACTACTTTAGTTAAGTAGTAATATAATAGCGGCTGCAAGACGTTTTTCGTGCTGACCGAGCACCACTCCAATTTTGCGAACGATCAGACAATTTCCGTACACTTATAAACAGACACTGTTCAACAACCAATAAATCCATAAAATATCAACAGCACAGAAATTCTATTGTCTGACATTTATGTCGCAATTCACGAGTAAATCAAATGTAATATAAAAATGTAAATTCGAAGTAATTGACATGGATTTATTTAATAAATCCATGGTAATTGAGTTGACAAAAAATCGCCTGCATCATTACAGATTTGAGAAAACACTTTCGCAAATAATTACCTTTGGAAAATGAAAGGTACGAGTATAATGGTTATTCCTTGCGATTTTCTTTGCCTGTTCCTTTTTCAAAGGTAAAATAAAATTTTACGTCAATCTATTTCGTTTTTTCAAGTGCCGATATAGGGGAGGTAAATGGAGTACCTGCGTGGAACAGCATTATTATTTATTTTAGTTTAGCTCCACAAATGGTGGTTGTTATTTCATAGTCCTTTTGATGTGAAGTTATCTTTTTAACCACCTTCAAAAAGGAGGAGGTTATCAATTCGGTGCGTTAGTTTTTTTTGTGTGTACGAGTATGTTACGCGATTAAGCCGCTAATTGTGAACTGATTTTCAAAATTCTTTTTGTATTCGATAGAGTATACTCCAAGGGTGTTCCCATGGTCACCAAAGTTAGGATCTGATGATAGAATCCCATGAAAATCGAGAAAAACCCTTACATTTTTAGGTGTGTCCAACGTGTTTTGTGTGTACGAGTATGTTACGCGATTACTCCGCCAATTGTGGACCGATTTTCAAAATTCTTTTTGTATTCGATAGAGTATACTCCTGGGGTGGTTACAAGGTCAGGATCTGATGATAGGATCTCATGAAAATCCAGGGAAACGCTTAGGGTTTCTTTCACTAAAAATATTTCATTCACTAAAAAGTTAAAAATAAAAAATATTTTACAAAAAATAAAAACCGACTTCAAAAACACTGAAAAGTTAAAAATAATATAAAAATAGGTACAGACAACATCACACTTCTCTATTGAAGTCGGTGACAAATTCTTTCTAGGAGATCATCGTTTGGCACCGACTTCAATATAGAAGTGTGATGTTGTCTGTACCTATTCTTATATTATTTTTAACTTTTCAGTGTTTTTGAAGACGGTTTTTATTTTTGTAAAATATTTCTTAATATGTCCCGGAAAAAAAAAACATTGACTAGGATTACAGAGAAGTAAGATAATGTCAGTATTTCAAATAAATTGCTTACTGACTTTATAGTGATTAGATCAAGTTTATTTTCGGTGCCGCATGTTTTGTTAATGTCTGCCAAAGTTTAATAAACCATAAAGCCGGCACACAATGAAATGATCGATCTTATCCGCCACCAAGGCTCCACCATACCACAGCGAAAATCCTGATTAGTTCGAAATGAGCTTCCCCTCACCGCTTCGTGGAGACCTCTCTCCTATTTTGTTCATCAAGTTTAATGGACGAATGCAAGGGGGCGCTGGAGCTCAGACAATAATGGTTGCAGCCCTAACCGATGTTTACTCTGCCATTTGCGGTTTTAACGTTTATTCAAACTATTTGAATGAAACATAATATACTATTTGTGCTAGCTGGCACATTCATTTTTCACCATGTATTAAGTGATGAAAATCTAAAGAATATTACTTACGACAGAAATCAATTTTATTTGCATTTTATAAAAAACGAAACGAAAGCAGTCTAGGCTAGACGATTATTGAAAAGCCGAGAGAGACGCCGCAGGCGAGGCGGAGAACCCACTCTACGTAGTTGTGAACGAAAAGTATTTTGACAGTCTAAGCCAAACATCAACGTAAAGCCAAAGCCACGTTATTATGTCGTTTACAAAAACATATATATAAATAGTAAAGCAAGATCGGGTTAGTTAAAAAGATTGACTGTAAACGAATGAAATGTTCAATTTATGAAAAAAAAAGTAAAACAATTTAAATCACAGATTTCGGTATTAATGCTTCATTACCCTTAAAGTTTTAGGTGTGTCCAACGTGTTTTGTGTGTATGTTACACGATTACTCCGCCAATTGTGGACCGATTTTCAAAATTCCTTTTGTATTCGATAGAGTATACTCCTGGGGTGGTCCCAAAATCACTTAAGTCAGGATCTGATGATGAAAAAAAGAAAAATTTTAAGACTTTCTAAGGGATCATCGTTTGGCACCGACTTCAATATAGAAGTGTGATGTTGTCTGTACTTATTCTTATATTATTTTAAACTTTTCAGTGTTTTTGAAGTCGGTTTTTATTTTTTATGTAAGTAGCTAATTGACATAGATATAAAATTGTAAATGCGCAACGTCACGGACCATGAGTCTGTGGTGTATAACATAGAAAAAAAATACTTAACTCAAAAGACTCGGTCATTGCGGCGTCAGTATAAGAATCTGTGCCGACTGCCTATTAAAAAGCGGTAATGTGTGCAATGTACTGTCAAGACTGAAAGAGATAGTGGTAGATTTAGTTACACATAATGCAGTACATACACAAGCAAAACCACTGGGTACATCTAGTTATAATAAATGTATTGAGCTATTGTTAAAGGCTTTAGTACTATAACTTATTCTGTGGTTTAAGCAAACATTTCTCTGTTAATTCTCGCGGCGATCCTGAGATTGCCGTATTTTTTTTCACTTAACCAAACGTATACAGGATGCAATTAGCGCTACAGATTAATGTTTCATCCGCGTCCTTGTTTGAAAGTAGGTCAAATAAAACCTCAGGGTTTGCGCTTTCTATACGGCAATCATAGTGTGCTTACTGAACTGTGGAAAGATAGGCGGACTTGTGTTTACGGGTGGCGTAAATCGAATTATTGTACCAACTATCAGCTCCGGCAACTTTGTTGATACATAATAGTACCTACATTGTTCACCGCGGGATGGAAGGGACCGATTACTGACGAGGGAGCAGTTTTGTATGGGTGTCACCACAATATCACTTTCGCTATTATAATTCGACATTTTACATAATAAACTCACGCGCATCAACAGGTTAGAATTTGAATTTAGTATAACTTTTCCTCCCGCTAAACATGTTTGAAATGGATTTTCATATAACTTTTCCTCCCGATTATATTGGTCGTAGAAAAGACTAACTTTCTCTTTCATTTTAGAGGGAATAATTACTGCTATTCCGATTAGGTGTAGCATAAAAATTTTCAGATATTAAATGGCAAAATGGTATCAGTTTCAGACTCAGCAATCAAATGGCATGTGTCATCCCCATCAAAGGAGCACTCTTGTTCTGTAAACATTTTCAAATCCTTTTGTGAAAATGTCTATGAAGATGTCCGTACAACTTTGATCAATGAATGATTAATTTTTCGGAAGCTCCAGTCAAATAAGACATTTAAATAATTTGATTGATTGATTGATTTAAGATTGGATTTGACACCAGATGAGATAATATTATATTTCCACTCTGATGCTTTAATCAATGTTTCCCGGAAAGGTGTTATGGGTAGGTAGAGGTATGGTCATTTTAAGGTTGTTATGGATTTATTTTCATTATAACGAGTAAAATATCTTTCTGTTTGTTGTATAATGTTTCTGTTTAATGTTTTCTCATGCATAACGTATGATCAATACAGTGTACAAATATCATGTCACAAAAAGGTTAATTTCAAAAATTAAATTCGTAAGTCCTTTTAAAATAATGTTAGATTATCACATTCATGCGGATTGTTTTAAGCTTCTTTAAAATACTTGATGTTTAGATTTACTTCATCATCATCATCACAGCGCAAGTATGTCTCCACCGAGGCGCTCGAGCCTACCCTAAGTTAGGGTGTTTAGGCCTTAGTCAGATTGTTACATATGAATTGTTATGCTATGTCTTAGTCAACCACGCTGGTCCAGTGCGTATTGGTCGACTTGAATGAATGAATGAATGTATACCTTATTGCATAAAGAACAACATAAAAAAATAACAAACTATAGAAACAAACACAAAAGGCGGCCTAATTGCTAAATAGCAATTTCCGCCAGGCAACCTTAAGGCTAAGTAGAGTGTGAAAGTAAAGTTTAACATAATATAAACTAATTTATACATAGTTATTAAACATATACACATTTTATAAACTATAATAAACAATTTCTTACACAAGGATATTTTAAGGACAGTGAGTGAATACAATTTAAAGGGTGAGTTAAGAGGTTGGTGTCAGGTTATCTGGATAGCATTATGACTGACTAGCTTCCCTAAAAACTATATCGCTAAATGACTAGCCTCTTAATGCTAGTCTCTTAATGCCCAGACCTTTATTGGATCACATCGCAAAGTGTTCGGATCTCAAAATGAGGAAGTTTATCTATTTGTTAACATTTTGAGTTACACTGGTCACCTTTTTCTTACAAACATTTCTGACAAATCTTCAATTTTTTTGACTTTGTAAATATTATTCATTGCTTACATTACTGTAAGAAAATACAGCTAAACACTAATGTAAAATATATGTATATAGAAATACCGCGACCACACAGATTTAAGGTCATGATCTTACGCATAAACCAATCCCGATCTATATGAAGTGGTGAAATTAAAGATCTCATGTTTCTGTGCGATAGATGAATTAATTTTTAATGAATTAAAAAATTAAATTAATTAAATTTGCGTAGATGTAAATAAAGTTTCACTTAAAAAAAACGAAATTTTTATGAGATTTTGATTGTATTGTATAAAATTATTTAAAATATTATTGCAATTAAATAAAACCTACCGATAAATCAAGTTCTTGCTAAATTTTCGTAATATTCCTGGCGAGTTCATGAAGTGCAACTTTCTTCAACAGAAAGATTTCGTGCGGTCCTTAATCGCACACAAATCAGTAAAAAGGCAATCAAACGGTGCAAAACAGTGCAATTTCTAGCAAGAGTCAACACAAAAAAAAATCATTTAGGGAATACAAAGGAACAGCAGAGATGTCAACAATTCGCGAACGCGTAAAGCAGACTGACACCAAGAGCGATTTCAATGAAAACCAGATGTCTGTCTATGATTGGCCGTAGTAAAATCGTAGTAAAAATACGTACCCAATCAGGGATAGGTATGGGTCATGTGGGCGCGTCCGATGCTCCGCTTTCAAACAAATATTTCTACAAAATGGTAAGGCACGAGAGACCCCGATAGTACGTTTATTCGACGCTTTTACGGTGAAGGAAAACATCGTGAAGAAACCTGCACCTACCTGTGAAGAAAGAATTTCTTTACAGGTTTTGTGTGAAGTCGACCAACCCGCACTTGGCCAGCGTGGTTGACTAAGGCCTAATCGCCTCCGTTTAGGGTAGGCTCGAGCCCCTCGGTGGAGACGTATATGAGCTGTTGATGATGATGATATTCTGGGAGGGTTCTCGCCTTATGACCTCAGGTAAAGAGTTCCACAGTTTAATAGTAGACTTCACATACACGTTTGAATTTCTTTGCAGATGTATGCAGGTTGCCTCAAACAATGCAGATATGAAATTCGAAAAATGAAAAACATCGGTACTTGGCAGGATCGAACCCCGGACCTCTCGATTAGAAAGTCAGTGAGTCCACAGTGCTGCCGACGCTCAGTCCACGATTACAAGAAACTTTTACCAACATTCTCTTTCTGTAGACATACTATTTTATGCAGAATTAATCATAATTTCTATGCATATCATGTTAAAGTGCGCGTAGAAAAATACCGTTTTTCTATTTTTCTATAGAATGGGTCAAGAGTGTCTACAGTTAATACTTCTATGAGGATTTAAGTATATGAATTTATGAACCGTCATCGCAACGAGGTAATGTTATACATTTTTTTTATTGCAATTAAGTTGGCAATCAAGCAAACTGCCAACCTGATGGTAAGTGGTAACAGTCACCTATAATACATGTGGTTCCTGTGAGATTCGCAGCAAAACCGCAACCCTCACAAGAACCACAGTGTACGTTGCCAACTTGTGACTTAAGATGTAAAGTCACGGTACCCGGTAATTTCAGTGCCATATCTTACCTTTCAAACCGGAACACAGTAATGCAAGCACTGCTGCTTTGCGGCAAAAATAGGTAAGACGTGGTACCCATGCACACGACCCTGGTATAGAGTTTCCCTCCGGTTAAGCAATCCTGGTATTTTTTAGTTTAGTTTAGATTGTGTGTTTTAAAAGCTATAATATATAAAGCTGGATTATATTTCATAAAAGGAAAGCGTAACTGATTAACTAATTTATCAATACACAGGTCAAAGTACTGAACTCATTGACAGTTATTATGATATAAGCATTCGCTAAGAACAGAATTTGATTAACCTAAGAGGCGATTTCCTTAAAACTGTTTTTTTTTTCATTCTTTGTATTGAGGCTATAGTGATTAGTAATACGTACACCAGTGCATGTGCTTAAGCGTTATAAAAACTCTACTTTAAGGAGAAAAATAGAGGTTGAATGAATAAAGTCATGAAATTCTGTTTTTGGGGAAGTAATGAATATCAAACAAATACCCAGGGTTGTTTTTTTTAAATGCTTTCTCTAATCTCGTTTAATATAAAATATAGTGCGCGTAGATCCAATAAGACGGGCCTTTTTGCATTACATGTTTACAGAAATAATACCTCATTTTACAATCCTCTAGTTAGGATGACTCGTCTCTATAATGACATTTCGCGGGATAACACAGATCTGGATATATTTACTCCAAAATATGCAACATATTGCAAAAAACTCCGACAAATCCTCTACTAGAGTCCAAAGGTAGATATGTAGTATGTATATGGAATTAATTTTAAGGTTAGGGTTTGCATTATTATCAATTTAGTTTTATATTCATCGAATGCGTCTTACCTTATTGTGTTTTTATAGTGCACATACTAATGGATTATAATTCAGATCTCATTGTCTTTGTTAACTTATTATAATGTTTGTAATTGATTATAATCTGTCATGTGTACATAATAAAATAAAATAATTATGCCCTTAAAGAAGAATATTTGTAATAAATGTTTTTTTTAAGTTCACAATAGTTGCTTTATGGTATATTTATTTAAGTATATTATTTAGTCGGAAAGCATAACGTCAATGTTTAATTATCCCATGATACAAAACTAAAAAAAAACGTGTATGATGTTTATTATGTCTAGGAATGTCGAAAGTCAATCAAAAAACCAAAATAATGACTTAAGCTTTTAAAAGAAATACTTTATTGCCCAATCAGTCACAAAGTAATATTGAAGCAAAACTTTGTCATGCCATAAATTGGGGAGTAATGTTGTGAAGTCAAGCGTTACAGTTTGTCGAAACATGGACACCGGGACTGCTTAAGTTTTAGAAGCGTTTATCAGTATTAAGGGTGATTTTCCACCTGCTAAGACGCTGTGCGATGCGATGCGAGGATGCGGAGCGAGCATAGAACAGAAAAAATAATGGAAGTGCGTTCCGAGTTCCGACAACATTACTGTTACGGAAGTGGGTTTACGACCGGTTTCAATATTCTATCTATCTGTGGATTTGGTTACTAGCGATAGGCATTTGACATTAGGTCTATACAAAATACGTCAAAATTCTATCTCCAGTAAGCAAATCCACTGATAGACAGGATATTGAAACCAGTTGTTAGTAATTAGAAGAAATCCATTGGTTATCGTCGAAAGTAGCGATTAGTCTGTCACATAGTTACGTCACTGTACCGTCCCTTTTGAACTAACCGTTTTCCTTGCACTGTCACTTTTCAATTCACTTTCATCATTTTTCGTCTCTTCCTCTCCTTTCCCTCAAACTTGCTCTTAGCTGAACTAAACTTACGGCGCTTGGTCGGTGTCTTTTATACTCCAATGACTGTCACGGAATTCAAGGCAAATGGCGTAGTTAGTTAACTCAACTGTTTTATCAAAATATGCCGAAATTAATTTACTCAACGCACATACGAGTATACTCTCTTAATATAAGTATTTTACATTCAGGCAGATTGTTCCTCGAACACGGACGACTCACTAGGGGTAAGTACACATAGACTACCTATCTAACAGAGTATACAACTGCAGATAACCACATATTTTGATTGCACATATAATAGATGCTTTGTTGCTATGATTTGTCTCAAATGAATTGCGGAACGAGAGGGCTCACGATTGAAAATGGTAGCCATTTGTGCCGTAATCGATTTGTGATGAGTTGTCATATTCAAATTATTTTAAACTTTTTGTAACTTTTTCTTTTGGACAAACCCAAAACATTTTCGGTAAACGATGAAAACCAGTATTCAGCCTAGTACCTTCAAACCCTAGTTGACTAGCCATTCGTAATGTGAGCACGCACCGCGTTCCTTCGCACAAAACGCGGTCTATTTGGTCTCCATCACTTTTGCAATAAAACATAATAAGAGATTTAACGTAGTAGAGTAAGTTAAACAGCCTATCCACGGGATGAAAATGATCATAATTTGACAGTGTATAGCATGACCCATAACCCCAATAGTATGGACGGCTGAGAGTTGCGAGGATGCATAAGAGCAATCACACTCTTTTTATGTGAGAATAGAATTTGGTACGTTGCGTTGGGATGGCAGCAAAGGCTGTATGAATCCTTAGTCCATCCATAGTATACTGTGGGCTATCGCACATACCTCTCGTATGCGTTCCTAACCGCGCCTATGTCATTTACTCTTCACTTCTTTTTAATGTAATAGCCTCGCTCCGCTGAGACCTTTTCTACCAGCTGCGTTGAGCATCCTGACCTAGGGGATCATGGTGACCTATATAACACTCCTTAGTGCTGTGCTGTGCAGGCCGTGATTGTCTCTATGTAGAATGCGGTTTGTCTAACGCTATCTATCACTAAGTTGTGAGTGTCGCATCGGCTCATTTTTCCTGGTCTACTGTTAACAATTTTGCTTGTGAATATTAGCCTTCTTAAGTTGTCATAATGCATCTCATTTCCATGTTAAGTCATTTCTCGTTAAGTGTCACAAGTGTTCTCGAACTTCGTGAACACATCGCGGAAAACTTATGATTAAATCCTGTTGCGATCAGCCTTCTTTAACCCTGGTGAGAAAGACGTGCCCCCTGTCTCTGCACTGTACAAGAATATACTCGTAGATGAAGTGTACTTGTAAATTTTATCCTCGCCCAGCTTCCTGGTATATTGTCGGTGGAAAAGCGTCTTAGCTCCGAGCTTTGTTTCGAACAACAATTCCAATGCCTGAAGTTATTTTCGTTGACGTAAGAAAAATTAAGCCATTAGGTACTTGGTTTCACCAATCCATTCCACCAATGAAATACCGATGTAAACTCTGTTGATGGTCCAAATAAATAAATAAATAAATAAATAAATAAATAAATAAATAAATGAAAATAAAGTTTCTAAACTCATTGAAACCAGTATTTATTTTCGTACTGAAAGTGCCTGTGCAGATTTTACGTAGACTTGTTTTGAGCTGATAATTATTTTAAACCGCCTTAAAAGAAGAAGGGGGTTCTATGTTCGACTTGTATCTATGTTTTATCCATATTTGTGGGACTATTTTCAAAATTCCAAAGAATGATCAGGATATACATAGCACAACTAATGTAAATTGTAAAAATTTGACACCAACTTCAATATGAAAATGTGATGTTGTATGTATTCTTATATTAATTTAGACTTTCTGGTGTTTTTATTTATGAAAAAATCTTATCGTTTTTATTTAGAAGCCCAAGAGGTTAAATTTTCAAATAATATGAAGCTACACATTAACATGAATCAATTGCCTCATAAGCTCTCTTACCAAACTATTAATTTTAAGGGACTACCTGGTTAATGATATCTTTGAATGAAGTGAATCATATAATTATTATGATAAGATCGAACTTCAATTGAGAAGTTCGTTTGATCACCTATCCTCGTATTTATCTCGAACGAAAACGTATCCGTTTATAATAGCAATAAAGTCAACGATTCTAACATACTCGTACCTATTAAGGCGCTACTTCCCATTTTCGTACAATTTCGATTGACTGTACCGCCACAAATATTAAACATACAGTTCTAAAATTCATACGTGACATTTTTGAACATTTCATCTAAACATTCTTAAAGATAGAAACATGATTAATAATATTTCACTCGATAGAACTAATAATAATAATAATAAAGACCATAATAATAATAATTTTATTTGAATGAATGAATATTTTCGTATCAATTAAGAACAATTCAAACATATATTAGAACTTTTGCAATAAAACTGCCATCAAAAATGCATCCCATCCCATATCACCTGACGAAAAAGTTGCTGTAAACATTTGTTTATAAATATTATTTTCATGTTCCTGATCACTTTTATTGTATAATGCACTATAACATTGGACTGATTCAATCAATAATTTGTCTTTTTCTTTATCAAATTTCGACATTTTGTACTGACGCCAAATAAGACGTTTACGCTGCAATGGTTCGAAATAACTAGAGACGCGGCGCAAAGCGTTCCAATGTCGCCTACGGCGTCCACACGCCCACGTCAGCGTACGAAAGAGACCACAACAGTACATTTCTATAGTAAGCATCGTAACGCAGCGTACGGCGTGACGCTGTACGCGGCCGATGGCGTTTATAGGAGACCATAGCCTCACAGTACATTTCTATAGTAAGCATCGTGACGCGGCGTACGGCGTAACGCTGAACGCGGCCGACAGCGTTTATAGGAGACCATAGCCTAAAGGACATTAGAAGCTATGCATGAAGCAACTTTATTACTTTGCAATAAAGCAATCGCCGTGCACGAGTAGATTTTCTGGGAAACCTCGTGTTAAGTCTGGTTAGTTTAGTGTCGAACTGAAAGTACCTATACAATGGTAACATAGACAATTTTCATAGTCCACAACAACAGTCCATTTAAATCCACGATAATTTACGTTTGAATCCGAAAAGGATAATGACGCTTGGATAACGATCAGTGAATCGGAGCGTTGTTTCGAACATTGACTGATGTCGGCAATTGGTCACTGAATTGCTTAGGCTGTGCTGCGGAATTCTCTTCAAATTAAGTGAATTTCTAGAACAGAGGCTAATTGTATCATTTACCATCTTAGTTATAGTATTCGCTTTGAAATTCACAGACCCAGAAGTCCAAGAGAAAAGGTAAAATATATAGAGCTTCATTGAAAAGGACTCCTTTAAAAAGCCATAAACTTGTGCGTATTCAGATTGTTTAGATATTTATTTTATAAAAGAATTAGCATATAATGCCATAGCAAAATTATAATTAGCATTAGCATTTTAATCTGAGTTTGCTTTTTGTATAATCTAGTTCATTTGAAATATGTTAATTTTGTCAAAACTGAAGCATTATTACTAACCCGTGTACAAATACTTCGTGGAAGGTCACAATATTCATGTTTTGGGGTATTGCGTATTTTGATAAAAGTTTAATTTTCATCGTGCTGTATGTAACATCTAAGTTATAAAAATCTTGTGTCACATTATTTGTTATCGAACTCCTCAGAAACGGCTTGACCGATTTTTATATGTTATTTCGTGTATATTTGATAGGTCTTTAGACTCTGAGAATAGGTTCTAGGCTATTTTTTATACCCTTAGGTCCTCTCCAGAAAATGTTGAGTGTTGAACTTATAGTTCGCGGGCATATCTAGTAAGAATATAAAATCATCACAAAATGTATCATAAAGATTGATGTCAGCCTAATTAGAGTTATTTACTAAGGTGTTCTATTGTAGAAGTCGTATTAAAGCCAAATCGTAGATAATTAATGGCATGAAGTCATAAAAATTTAAAAATGTTACCGCTTAAATCCTATAAGAAATAACAATAAAAAGTATGCATTATCAAGTGTAGCGCTTATGTCTTACCAAAACATTACGAGAAAAACTTGTTCGATATGTCAAACTGTGTTGGATTCAATTTTAGCGACCCTACATACACCGGTCCTACATTACGGCTGCAAAAAGTACGCAACAGCGCATGAATAACAATATAATATTACGGACGTGGAATGTTCGAGATAAAAGGGCTGATATAGTGCCATACCTGGAGCTAGCATGGAAGACAAGTTACACTTATTTCTTTGGCCCGGGAATGTAATGGTATACGACTATACATATATCTACCTTTAAACATTATATTCGACACGTTACTAGTGTTCGTATCTCAATGATCTTTTAGGGTTTCGACGTTGTTTTAGAGCCCTGCTGTACCTAGATTCAGTATTTCTACGAGCTTCATACATAATGTTCCTATAAAATCTAATTTTAACAAAATAGGTAAACTATTTTGTTAATATTAGATTCGGAACATTTCCATAATATAATAATGATGAAACGTTTGCTTGTTTTTTTAACATATAATATTTCCAGTATTAATCTGGATAATAAATAAATCACCACAGCTCATATACGTCCCCACCGAGGGGCTCGAGCCTACCCTAAGTTAGTGTTTTGTTTAGGACTAGAAGCCTCGGACAAAATATGTACATTATGAAATTTTAAAAAACACATTGGTACATGGCAAGATCAAACATCGGACCTCCCGAGTAGAAGGCCAGTGCTGAATCCACAGCACCACCGACGCTCCTAAATAATAAATAAATAATTAACTATTATGAGTGGGTAAACCTGAACTACTATATCACGAAATACTTACGAATTTATCAATGACACATTTTCTTTTCATTTTAAGGTACAGACAGCCAGTAGTGCAGTCTGCCGCTATAGAACAAGGCTTTTCTCGCAATAATTTAACCGACAGCTACTGAAGTATCGGTCTACATCTTCTATCCGTCTATCAAATGTACATATGAAATTCTGAAACAAAAAACACATTGGTACATGGCGGTCCGCAACCCCAAACCTCCCGATTGGAAGGCAAGTGCCGAGTCCACCAACGCCACCGACGCTCATGAACTGATAGAACACGCTATTATGTAATTCAAAAGGAAGTTCTAACACTGCCCAATCTTTTTGTGTAAAATGGTTATTATACTAATAATATAATAGCTTTCATTACTTTCCATAGTACCTACCTACTTAGTGTTTTGTCAATATGTTACCGAAACACCATTAAAAAGATCCTGTGGATGACTTGCAAAGGGCTCGGCTAATGGTTATTTGCTTGGGTAACATGCACAAACACGAATAAAGGGTGTATTAAAAATGTGTGTTAAGTGGAAGCTCAGAAGTCAATCACCTAAATATTAAAGTAAGGCGTGCAAAACATTAACATTTTTATATCAGATTAATGACGATAACCGGAGTTCGATCGTGCCATGTACCAATATGTTTGCGATTTTCGAATTTCATACGTACATTTATCCGACAATCCAAACTGTGAAAGAAAACATGGTGAGGCAACCTGCATACATCTGCGAAGAAGTTTAAGGGTGTATGTCAGGGATTCCCAACCTTTTACCCTATGCGCCTCACCCAACATTATGCTAAAATACTACGCCCCCCTAGGGTCCGAAACGGGTAGTTAAGAAAATTGAGGAAACGATTAAAATATTGGCGTGTTTAGTTTTATTCAAAAGATGGATGCAACGTGTCTCTGACTTCGCATATTCTTTATACAGTTTAATTCCGAAGCCATTCGCTGCGCCTCCCCTTAGTTCACTCTATCCAAGTGGGGCGCGCCTCACTGGTTGGGAAACCCTGGTGTATGTGAAGTCGGCCAATTCGCTAGCGTAGTTGACTAAGGCTGCAATGCCCTAACTAAAGGCTTGAGCCCCTCGGTGGCGACGTATATATATCAGCTGTGATGAGGGATAACTGTCAATGATTCATTTATTAGATATGGGTATAGTCCTCTTACTCAGTTATAATTAAGAACCTTAAAAAATGCTTGTATCTCTATTATTGACGTCAGCAGGTAGTCTCGAAATCTATCGAAAGAAAGAGCTTCGTAAAAAAACATAACTTGTAAGCCAAAAAATCGTAGAACTGAAATAATACAATATTTCAAAAGACTATCTAAGTGAACAAGCGAAGTATAAGTATTATAGTTGACTGACCTCAGGGAGGGAGACTCTGTACCAGGGTCTTCGGCTTGGAAACCTCCGTCTTGCCTATTTTTGCCGCAGCATTGCTTGCATTGTTGTGTTCCGGTTTGAATGGTAACAGATATGGCAGTGAAATTACTGGGTACCGTGAGCTCACATCTGATGTCACAAGTTGGCAACGTACACTGTGGTATACTGTGGGATTGCAGTTTTGCTGCGAATCTCACAAGAGCCATATTATATTATAGGTGACTGTAACCATTTATCATTAGGTGAGCAGTTTTGCTAACTTAGTAGTATAAAAGAAGGGTTTCATTGGCACTTATTCTGGGACATCCTGTTTGTCGGGCAGCGCTACTTTATCTCAGCATTATGCGACAATGTGGCACGAATTATCCATGATATCAACACGGTCCTGTGAATAGCCGCGCTGCAACGCTCTATTTGCTGATTTGCATTTAAAGCACCTTTCGGCGATAGATGTTTGTGTAAGCGTGCAACGAGCATAGAGAATTTTCGAAGCCCCACGACGATAAATTCCATGGACATTGTAAACAGGCCGAGATAATTTACAGTGTTGTTATTTTGTCACGGTTAGCTGAAAAGTTCCCGAGCCCTCCGTGCGGGTAGACTGTTTGTAAGTTTCTACATCGTCTAGTGAAAGTTGGTTCTATTATTTGTTTGGAAAAAACGCAAAAAGTAGGCTAAAGTATCTTGAAGTAAATAAACCGATTTTACAAAAAATAACGTTAAAAATTTAAGTGCACTTTAACATTTGATTTGGATTTAAATATCTGTTACAACTACTCCTACAGGCATTTCGATTAAAATCATTTAAATGAAAAATATACATATTGTAAATATTGTAATGTTATAATGCTATAAATAATACATTGTAATGTTGACAATTTTAGGAAGGAGACAAAAAATTTGACCTTCCAAATTTCTTGCCTGTTTCTTTCGAGAAGGCTCTTCCAATTTCCAGACAGCTGGTGTAGAGTCACCTTTTTTTTCATTTTATTGTTACTTGTATTTACATTCACCTTAATTATAGTTGGGGCGTATGTACACAATAAACAAGAATTAAGTAATTTAATTGCTAAATATCCTAGTAAATTAGATTTTTAGTTAGTTTAGATTTTTTTTTTTTTTATATTTTTGTTTGACATCAATATGTGCCTTTAGAGGTCTACCTATATTGAATAAAGATTTTTGAGTTTGAGTTTGAAAACGTTGGCAATATTATTTCACTGCTTAAATCCTCTGATTAAAGTGAGCCAGGGAAGTAGGCTCTCTAAAGGGGGTTTTAGTGGATAGGCCTGGCACTCTGCCGGGAGAGCCCCACACACGCTCGCCGTCTACCTAACGGCGGGTACGGTGCGGTTACGCATTTCCCCCCGAGAAAAAACAGTTGTCGACAAGACAGTTGATAACATAATTTTGTTGGAGAGCCTACATAAGATAGTGATTATTTCGCACAATAAATATAGACAGAAAACTAAATGTCAAAGTATTTTGGGACAATTGACACAGGAAATCAGAGATAAAATAGTGAAACAAGGTGCTGTAGAATTATACGTATGTGTTTAGTTTGATATTAAGGCTAAGATTAGACTTAAATGATAAATAAGCATGTAACCGAAATTCGAATTCAGTACGTAATGTGTAACCTAGAGTGAAAGTAAATATCTAAACATCCACTTAGTCACTATATTTTATCGTAAAATTGATTGCCTAGAATAGTTTATTTTAGCACCCTTAAAGTGACTTTAAGCGTTAAGGGAATTCGTTGAACAATGAGAATTCATTAGCATCCTAGGTCAACAGCTTAATCTCTAAAAGGCCATTACCAGAATAAGCACCGGAGACTCTTAACTACCTTTAATAGCTATTACACTATCTTTATCGTTTATCATATGTGTGAGAAACAAACACTTGTCCTTTCTTGTCTTAATGAATATACTCAATAATTAAAAACAATTCTTATTGCAATGAATATCAGGGTTAGTATGTACTTTATTTATTTATTAACATTTTATGCACAATTTTTTTATGTACAAAGGCGGACTTAATGCCTGAGGCATTTTCTGCCAGTCAACCTTTGGGGGATGCAGAGAAACAATGTGGTAGATGTACAAAAAAACGACATATTTTAAAATAGTTATATTTTGATATATATAAAATCCCAATACACAAATAAAATATAAAAATACACTAATATAAATTTTTGCCTAAAATCACTGCAAAAATTTAAGAATAGTTCGAGCCTATCCCAGAGTAACCTAAGTTTTTTGCCTATGACCGCTCAACGAACAGCTTGCGTAACTTATTTTTAAAGCTAAGGTTGCTTGGGGAGTTTCTCACTTCTTGAGGGAGGGCATTCCATAAAAGAATAGATTGAACAAAAAAAGGGTTAGTATGTACCTACCCGATAAGGTAAATGTGTTATGTTTTGAATAAAACTAGTAGCAAATGTCATATTGGATTGATTGAATTTGTGCACACACACACACACAAATTACATAATTTATAAGTTACATAATTTATACACCAACGTCATGTTATTCCTGCTTTGTTAGGAACAGAAAAACAGGGTAAATAATGGAAAACATTTATCAACGCTATCATCTGAAAAACACGAGCTCGACAAAAAAACAAGCTCTACCTAAAGAAGACAAAACTGCTCACTCCATATTTATCCATCAATTAGAAAGGAAATCTATCAAATCTATTTAATTGACTATAGCGTAGGTGGTTGAATGGCAACAAGTTAATGTGACCATTAAAAATATTTCTCGGCCCGGCTCCACATTCATCAGGCGTGACTTTAATTAAAATTTGGACGTAACGTATCCTGGTGGCCACTCGCGGTACGCCCGCCCAGTAATGAGATTACAGACGACCGTTTGTTTCCGCTAAATGCCGGCCTGCTGTACGCCCCCGTGTAAACAAACTCGAACAATACTCGTAAACGTGGAATTTCATTGCTTCCCTACGCAGTTCTGAAGCCACGTGACGCGCGCAAAAGAAGTTAACTTTGAATAGTTCAAAAATAAATAATACATTGAACAAATTATTTGATTATCTGTAGCTGTAGATATTAAATTATAAACAAATAATCCCAAAATCACAATTAGTGAAACGGATGAAAATGTTGACACTGGCTTTAACGGAAAATGTGATTCAAAGTGATAGCCGTTGACATTATAAATTAGTTATCACTTTTAAAAAGTTGGTATGTACACTATGCACCACAGAAGCGAGTGATTGTTCTGAGTTATGCACATAGTATAATATTTCGGAACGCATCCTTCATTCATGACAGTGACACTTAAATGTCACAATTTGAGCTTGACGAATGTATTGCTTTGAGAATTGGGATGATGACTGAATTCAAATTTTTACGTCTCGTCATTAAATATTAAAATACCATGGGAAAACATGCAGTCCTGTGAAATTAGAATTAAAATCGGCTTAGAAATACCTACATTAGATACAAGCATTTTAAGTTGCTAATTTGAAGGCGATTAGACAGAGAGATCCGACATCAACCGTGACCTCCTTGTAAATTGTCGTTTTGCTAGAAAGAGATGGAGAAAAATCTTTAATACCTTCTATCTTGGTTGTTTTTATAGTTATTCGAAAACCGATTTTTTGTGACCGAAAAAAAATTGTGTCATCTAGCCTATTGGTTGCTCTCATATATTGTCTTTTCTGTATTACTACAACTAATATTAATAGCGATTAATCTTCGGATTAATACTTACTTGTAAAATGAGATGCAAGTATACTCCAATAATTTGATAATTATGAAACACAACCAGAACTGAAAGTATTTTTCATTACTCATATTCTGAAAGAAGGTCTGAAGTTGCCTGAGAAGCGGGTTGAAAGAAATACTTTTCAGCCCTAGGGAGTTTTAAGCTGACAGCTGTCAAATTATAAAAAAAAATAAGTAGTTCTATTTTCATATTTCTGTTGAACCATGGTTCCAACTTTTTATACAGCCACTCAATAACAGCGCGGTGGAAAATTGAAATAACATAAAGTCAATTTAAAGAATATATTTTTTAAATGACTTTATTATAGTTTACTTTTAATTATTTCTTTAAAATAACATAGATTTGGGCAAAATATTTAAAATTTTTTAAATGATGAAAATGAAAAATAATGGCCGAATAGCTGAAAACAAAAAAAAACAAGCGGCAAAGCGGCACTCTGATCTTCATTTGTTTTTTCGAGTTGTAGTTTTGTTTATACTTCCGTATAGCAGAGATTTGTATTATAACACGAGTTCATCTGATTGGATTTAATGGATTTAATGCCTGATTTCATTAGAGAAGAGGCTAAAGCAGAAGTCGTTGATTTATTTAAATAAAATTTCTTCATTTTTCAGTAGCTAATTCATGTATTTATTTTTACTTTCCTTGTATTCGTAATAAAAAGCACTGTTTATTTCGGGTTAAAGACTTATTAACTATAGGCGCTCGAGCGTATCGGGAATAAATAAGTTACTTTCACCCCCACAGACTATTATTGAACAGCCGCCCTGCTTATATTCTAGTGAACCCCTTTGAAGCACTGCCGTGATCTAACACCTAACAATAATCAGTAATCACCATGGCATTACCATGAACTAACATAAATCAATGGGGAACATTAACTACTTCATCAAGGTACTAATGTTTTTAGGCAGTCATCGTGAGTATAAGTCTGTGGATGTATACTGCCATCTCCATATTTATGTCTCTGTTAACAATACATCGATTAGGTATGTACCTACTGTTGTGAGTATAGCAAAATTATTCAATTGACTAATGTTATCAATACAATAAAATTATTCAATTAATAGTTGTCTCTCCGGATACACGTGTGATCAATGTGTTTGTTCTTTTTACATGATTCATGTTACTTAGTTGTCATTAAAACTCATTAATTTGCCAAAATTGCATTACATGTTATATGTTAACGGTTGCCACTCAAAATAATACTTGTCATTATTCATTCATTTTGGTTGATTCGTTTCGATCCCAGCCTTTTCGGGCTGGGATCAAAACCGCGTCAACAACATACCGTGTTGACGCCTTCACCACTTCGGCTATCGAGCTCTTACCGATTGATTCTCACGGATTCGAAAAAAGTTTGAATTCGAATTTTTTCTCGAGCGGTAGCCACAGCTCAGCCAATCAGAGGATTAGACATGTCGAAGTCCGCCATTAATTGAGGGAACGTCGTTTCACTTATCTCGAGTAGTAAGATCGATTTTTCAATTTTTTAACATTCTTTTAAATAATTACTTTTTTTTTTAGATAAATAAACATGCAATGAAATGATTTTTTTGGCATAAATTATATTTTTAAGTATTTATTTAGATAAACAAAATGCCAAGCTAGATTCTACAATATATACAAATTGTAATTGAAAATAAATTAAAAAATATACAATGGGATAATCAAAAACGGAAAAAAAATATATAAACACCATACCATAAATTTGCAATTGACGTCTCGACTACTCCCGAGCACTCGAAACAATACAAGCGACTTTCAAAAGGAAATGGCGGAGTTCGACATGTCCTGTGTTCTCATTGGCTCAATTCTGATTACCGCTCGAAAAAATCTCGAATTCGAACATTTTTACGAATTGTGCGAGAATCGGCCCCCAAATCTTTAACTGTATTGATATTTTTTGAATTTTGTTAAGCCAAAGTAGTCTTTATTCACTGTTAATAATAGACAAGGGGAGGGAGACTTATCGTTTCTGCCCGAACGTGGCGGACCGGCTCCAGGTTTACCTGGGTCGAACCGGACTACGAAGTTTCGCAGCTGCTATCGGGGCATGGCTGCTTTAATGGTAGGCTCTTAAGTTTGAAGTTAGTGGACAGCAGTAGGTGCTACTGCGTTGAGTACGAGGTCGAAAACCTGCACCACGCACTGTGGGAGTGCTCATTATATAGCGACGCGCGTAGGGACTTACTAGATAAGGTGAAGGCGCTTGAGGTTGGCCTGGTCTACTACCGTGATCTCGTGGGGACAGAGGCGAATTTCCTGAGGTTACGGGACTTCGCGCATCGGTGGCATAAGATCAGGAGTAGGCTAGAGAGGTGAAGGAGGAAGTGGGCAACAGCCCGAAGAAAGAAGAGGAGACATTAGGCAAACGATGCCGGCGATCCCACAACAGTAGGCATACGGCGACCTTGCGGCGGACACCGAAGGCATACCGTACGTGTGTTTGTCCGACCCAACAGGGGAGAGAGTCTCCCACGAACAGGGACAAGGCAGGAGAATTTAAATAATTTGTAGGGAGTCAAGAAGTGCGGCGCGGCAGAGTGCGATTCGCAGGTTCCGCGCGCATCTCCCATGATTCGGACCGTAAAACCAGGATTGGACGAGTAGGGCCATGGGTGGTGGTGGGTTCTGTTAATAACTACGTTTTAATATCCAATTTAGAAATCTACAGATTTACTGAAAATTAGTTGGGAATAAAGCAGACTACAAATGTTATATAGAACATTGCCTTTTTTTTAAATGGCTCTATAAATTCAATCCCCGCCTGAGACGAAATTATTTCTTTATTGATTTTTTAATTTTTCCTTTTGTTTAGCTTTTTTAAAGAAAATGCAAAGTTCTATTTAGTGTGTAACGAAAACCCTGTAAACTCTTAAAGGAGCGTATTTATGTTTACCAAAAAAGAAGTTAAAAGATTAAAAATAATATTAACAATTTAATGTCCATTATTAGTAGAATATCGGTGGCGCTGTGGACTCGGCACTTGCCTTCCAATCGGGAGGTCCGTGGTTCGAGATCGCGATGTACCAATGTGTTTTTCGTTTTTCGAATTTCATATGTACATTTGTCTGACGCTCCTACGGAAGGAAAACATCGTGAGGCAACCTACCTAACATCTGCGAAGAAATTCAAAGGTGTAGTGAAGTCGACCAATCCGCCCGGGCCAACTTAGAGTAGGCTCGAGCCCCTCGGTGAGGACGTATATGAGCTGTTATGACGATTAGATTGTTTTAAAATTGATACATTTGAAAAAAATGTTACTATGATCAGTATTAATACGGCATAGACGAGGCGCCGCCGGCGCACAAAGCGGTTGGGTCGAATCGTTAAAGGGGGTAATCAGTATTACTTTTAAAATATTGATGATCAAAAAACCTATTTATTTTGATGTTTTATAAAAAAATGCATAGTACATAAAAAACATTGTATCACAATTCTGAATATGCTTCTAAAAGGGCTCACAGTGTTTTGTTACAAACTGTATAAAATTATTCATTCATATTTAATATTATTCTCATGTTGGACATTTTACTAAATGCGAGATTAGCAGATCCAGGGATTAAATGCTTCGTAACAGGCCGTTGGAATTTTATACGTTTCCATATAATTTCTCTTTACGAATCTATTTAAATTTAATTTATCTCTAAAGGAACCCTACTTGTATAATTTAAATATTTCGTGGTCCCAGAATTTTTCTAACTTATTGTGTTTTGCATTTTTATTTTCTGCAAGTTTTCTTTCATGTCCTGTTTTCAGGACTAATGATTTTTAAATTCTTTCCTGGATAATCAGGGTTACGTACGCGTAGGAGGCTGAACATTAGCATGCATATTTATCGCGTGACAATGCAATATTATGGTAACATGGAGCTAATCTAATGCTGGATCAAAAGGTGGCCACAGGAACTTCGCAATCCCCATCGAGTTTTGGTAGTGGATTTCACATTGACTAGTAAGCTTGTTAAATAATTGAGTTTTGGCGGGATTAATGAACACCGATTGAAGATGATACGAAGTTTACTGGATCAGCTAGTCTGTATTTATTAAAGGCTATAGTGACTGACTGACTGAGGTATCAACGTATAGCCCAGTTAGAAGCATGAAATTTGGTACAACTCGTGCGGTTAAAGAATGGGATTAGAAATGGCGGCGCATGTATTCACTTCTCGCTCGCACACTATTTCCATCTATACTCACACTCGTGGGTAGGTCACGGTACCGGCTCGATGAGCCACCATTTCTAATCCCATTCTTTAACCGCACGGGTTGTACAGGGGTTCGTCGTCTTATGTAGGCACCCACTAAAGAAGGATTTTTCAAAATTACTACACGAGGCTGAGAAATCCCTACTGAAAAAAAGGAACAACCAGCAAAGCCAATGAAAACAATATGGCGGGCGTAAAATTCTCATGTCAAATCTGTTACATACCTGGTTTTCCATCTTTTTATGATATTAACATATGTTAACCATGTTTTGAGTTTCTTTTAGGTAATGTTAACACTTTTTACCGCGCTAGTCTAACTATATATATAAAAAAATAAATGTATGTACTATGTATGTTTGTCCTCTATGCGTTCCGAAACCATTCATCAGATTGTGATGAAACTTTGGTAGGGTGTTCTGGGAACGCCCGTGAGGGTTCCTAGCAAAAAAAAAGGCATTTACGTGGCATTGCAACGCATGCCGGGTACAGCTAGTTGATAATAAAATAAATAAATATTCCGTTAATGCTCTAGGTACTTTTGGTACGTGTAGGAATTGTAAGAACGTTCTTCTTGAAAACGATGTGAATCAGGCGCTAAGTGAATCCCAAAAGACTGAACCCGGCATGTTTCTTTTACCTACGACTGGGAAGTTCTTGGCCATCATCTCACCCGGGCCCTATATTCTTTCAATAAAACTGCTTCTGTCATATTTATACGCTATTCGTTGTGCATTTAATAGGCTAGATGACTAAACATTTTTTTTTTGCTTTAATAGAAGCTCATTCATATAATAAACAGAAAGAAAAAATCAGTTTTCGAATAACTATTAAAACAACCAAGATATTCATATTAATTTATTTCACAATACACGGGTATATACATTGGTGTTCTAAATATAAGGTATTAAAAAATTTTCTCCATCTCTTTTTAGCAAAACGGCAATTTACAAGGAGTTTATATGGCCGTACGATTGATCAATGACGTCACGATTGATGTCGGATCTCTCTGTCTAATCGCCTTCAAATTAACAACTTAAAATGCTTGTATCTAATGTATTTCTAAGCCGATTTTAATTCTAATTTCACAGGACTGCATCTTTTTCCATGGTATTTTATTATTTATTGACGAGACGTAAAAATTAGAATTCAGTCGTAATCCCATTCCTTTTTATAATTTCTTAATCAATAAATAGTGACAAAAGTATTAGTTAGTTTTCGGTTACCTATCAATAGCTGCCTCAAAAAGCAATGCTATTGAAACGTTATTGACACGCCGCATAAAAACATTAATGCTAGCAAAATAAGGCCCCTGATGGTAACTGATGATAAGGCCGAAGGTTCATCTGGACTCCTCAACAGCTGGATCAAATTCAAATTCAACATCGTTTATTCAAATTGGATTATTACATAATCACTTTTGCACGTCAAAGAAGCTACGCCAATGGTTCACAAGTCAGCGGCGGGAGACCTTGTACTGGAAAGAACCAACAAGAAAACCAGAAAGGGCTAATTTTTTCCTCCCTGTATTATTCTGAGGAACTCCCTATATCTAACCTCTAATCGTGGGAACATAACAATGCTATTAACATTGTTATCATGGCGTCAAACTTAGGAAAGACGGTGGTAGCTAGCCAGGCGAGCTCAGAAGCCTTACCACCAAACAAACTGAACAGAAAAACTTCTGCCCTCACGGGAAATCGAACCCTGGATCTCCCAATCAACACCCGGTGGTCTCAACCACTAGACTATGAAGACGGCGATATTATGCCAACTTTAAAATCCCACATACAAAGTGGTACTATATATTCATGTAATTTACAAGATTGTGAAACCAACCCAAATCTATCATCTTTTATAAAGAAATATCATTTTTGGTGTAACAATAAAATTCGTTCATCGATTACTGCCAGCGATAACTATCGCGAACCAATGAAGCTTAACATTACCGAGTAAATTGAAAGGGGCTGCCATGAGCGTAATAATCATATAAGGAAGTGAGAACAGCGTCAGCGATCCAAAATAATTAATAGACGTATAATAATAAAATTCCTGAATAGAAATTTCCCCGAATTACTATTGCCTTTAATACCAATACAATAATATTGTTTATTTATGATTGTGTATATTTGTTTGGAGTAACTTTTTCTGAGTATCAGTGTTTTTAAATATAAGAGTACTTATACAATACCATAGCTAAACAAATACGGGTTGATATACTTAAGCATAATATTATTTTTTCACGGATGACAAAATGTTCAACTCCTATAACCTGCTAATATTATAAAAAAATATTTTATAAAAAATAAAAACCGACTTCAAATTCACTGAAAGTTAAAATTAATATAAGAAAAGGTACAGACAACATCACACTTCTATATTGAAGTCGGTGCCAAACGATTATATCCTAGAAAGTCTTAAAATTTGTCTTAATAATTGTCTTTACCCATTCTTATATTATTTTTAACTTTTCAGTGTTTTTGAAGTCGGTGTTTATATTTTGTAATAGTACATTGTTACCCCAGGGGTGAAAGTAACTTATTTAGTCCGGAGACGGTGTTTGGCGCCCGAGCGCAGCGAGGGCACCAATAGTTGTAGTAATGAAATGAGTAGTAGTAATGAAATAGTACATTGTTACCCTTTTTTTTTTTTTTTTTCTCGGGGGGAATTGCGTAACCGCACCGTACCCGCCGTTGGCTAGGCGGCGAGCGTGTGTGGGGCTCTCCCGGCAGAGTGCCAGGCCTACCCACTAAAACCCCCCGGTGTTCTCCCTGCCCATAAGGGCGCGCTAGGTAAGGTCCACACTGCGACTCCACTACCCACGCGCCCGGGCAAGCCCGACCGACTGGTCGGGCTATCGCCAAGGGGGGATTGCCCGAGAACACCAGGGCAATCCCCAGACGGAGGGCCTTACGGCGGCGTGCACGGGGCCAACCGTGCACGCAGACCTCCACGGCAGGGTCATTAGACGGGCATCGCTTGTGCGAATGCCCGTCTTCGCCTGCCTGTCCGTCTACGGCGGATTGGAGCGGCTTGAGGATCATTCTCCTGCTCCCTCTCCGCGGCCTCCTTCTGCGAGATGACGTCCTCGCAAAAGGAGGCGACAGCCCCCCATTCCGCCTCGCCACGAAGCATGGCCACGACCATGCTCGGCAGCGAGAGGTCTCCGTCACCCAGCGCAGCGCTGAGTTCGCTGCGCTGGCGTCGCCAGGCCGGGCACACCAACAGGGTGTGCTCGGCAGTATCGTCGGGAGCGTCGCAGTGATGACACTGCGGCGTTTCCTCCCGACGCGCGACCCGGTGCAAGTAGTGATCAAAACAACCATGTCCGGTCAGTACCTGCACCATGCGGAATGAGAGACTGCCCTGCCGGCGCCCTACCCACTCCTCCAACACCGGACGTATCGCTTCTATCGTCCGGTGGCCGGCAGCTGGGAAGGCGAGTGCCTCGCCCCATCGACGCAGAGCCTCCCTCTGCGCCTGGGTACGAACCCGCTCCACCTCATCAGGAGCGGATCGTCCCCCCCGCACTCTAACGGCAACCCGATGTCGATACACCTTAGCATGGACGCGTGCATCGACATCCCACGGCGTTTGACCCGCAAGAACGCAGGCCGCGCTGTGGCTGACCGTACGATAAGCTCGCACGGCCCGGGCTGCTATGACCCTCTGCGGACGTCGCAAGAGGGCCACCGTTCGGGGGGAGAGGCACTCCGCCCATACCGGGGCTCCATAGAGTGCCATCGACCGTATCACCCCGTGATACAGTCGACGGCACGCCGATCCTGGCCCTCCCACGTTAGGGAGGACCCGTCCGAGTGCGGCTGCGGCAGCACACAGCCGTGGAGTGAGGAGCTTGAAGTGCTCCTCGAAACTCCATCGGGGGTCCAGAACCAGGCCGAGGTACTTGAGGTGCGACTCGACCGGTATACGGACCCCCTCCACTCGGACTTGAAGCCCCGGTGGGATCCTGCGACGGGGGGCGTGAAAACTCATGGCCCTCGTTTTATCGAGGGCCACGTCCAGGCCCAGGAGGCGGATGCGTCGGACAACCAAAGAGGTGCAGACCGACGCAAGGTGGGCCGCCTCCTCCCCCGTTTTGGCTCTCGCCGCGACGAGCGTATCGTCAGCGAAGCAGACGACCTCCGTTCGTGGCAGGAGGCCGCCTCGCAGGACCCAATTGTACCCCAGGTTCCATAGTAGTGGACCTAGTACGGAACCCTGGGGCACACCTGCCGCCATTGCCCACGTATGGACGCGACCGTCCGGTCCCTCGAAAGTAACTTATTTAGTCCCGAGACGGGGTTTGGCGCCCGAGCGTAGAGAGGGCGCCTATAGTTCGAGGGACTAAATAAGTCTTTAACCCGAGGTAAACACTGTGCTTTTCATTACGAATACAAGGAAAGTAAAAATAAAAACATGAATCAGCTAAAGAACATATGAGTGAATTATATTTCAATAAAATATTTCAATAAATCAACAACATCTGCTTTTGCCTTTTCTCTTATGTATGAAATCTCTGCTATACTGAAGAATAAACAAAACTCCAAAAAACAAATGATCGGATTGCCGCTTTCCAGCTTATTTTGAATTTTTTTTGTGGCCATTATTTTTCATTTTCATCATTGAAAAAATCGAAAATATTTTGCTCAAATCTGTTATTTAAAAAAAATGTTGAAATAACATAATGTTAAGTATTTAAAGAATATATTTTTTCAATGACTTTATTATAATTTACTTTCAACTATTTCTTTAAAATAACATAGTTTTGGGCAAAATATTAACCATTTCTTCAATGATGAAAATGAAAAAAATAATGGCTGAATAGCTGGCCGGTCACAGAAAAAAAACAAAATAAGCGAGATAGCGGCAATCTGATCTTCATTTGTTTTTTCGAGTTTTAATTGTTTATTCTTCCGTATAGCAGAGATTTCAAGATAAGAGTCAAAAGCAGAAGTTGTTCATTTAATAAAATTAATTTCACTCATATATGTTCTTTTGCTGATTCATGATTTTGTTTTTACTTTCCTTGTATTCGTAATGAAAAGCACAGTGTTTACCTCGGGTTAAAGACTTATTTAGTCCCTCGAACTATAGGCACTCTCTCTACGCTCGGGCGCCAAACACCGTCTCGGGACTAAATAAGTTACTTTCACCCCTAGGGTAACAATGTACTATTTTATCTTTATCTTTTTAGTGAATTTAATACGAGCTCACCTTCGGTTGTGCTGGTATTAAATTGAGGTATAAGGTCAGGTCAGTTCAGGTCAGGTTAAGTCCAGAAGTTAAGGATCCTTCCATCATGAGCTCGGTTCATGACTACCAGACGCAATACGTGAATAGCGTCGGAAGAAACATGAAACACGTTGGACGTTCTTAAAAAATGTAGGGGTTTCCCTCGATTTTTATGGGATCCCATCATCAGATCCTGACTTTGGTAGCATTGGGACTACCCCAGGAGTATACCTTATTGAATACAAAAAGAATTATGAAAATCGGTCTACAGTTGGCGGAGTAATTGCGTAACACGCGTAACATAGGTACACACAAAACACGTTGAAAATACCTATAAAATTTAAGGGATTCCCTCGATTTTTATGGGATCCCATCATCAGATCCAGACTTTAGTGACCTTGGGACCACTCCAGGGGTATACTCTATCAAATACGAAAAGAATTCGGAAATCGGTCCACAATTTGGCGCGTAATCGTGTAACATACACACACATACAAAAAACAACAACATACGGGTCGAATTGATAACTTTCTTCTTTTTGTAGTCGGTTAAAAAAGAAAAGATTTGATTGTTTGCATTGAATAGGCTCCGCAACCACTAGACCGATTAGAAAAAATCTTTCACATTTAGAATCATACATTATCCCCGAGAACAATAGGCTACAACATTATTTTACCTATAGAAAAATAACACGGAAATATCCGCGAGCGAGAAACTATTATTCCTATGGGAAAATATAAAATTCCCACGGAAAGACAAAAATAACGCGAGCGAAACCGCGAGCGGAAAGCTAGTCTGTAAAGAAATTCTTTCTTCACAGGTGTGTGCAGGTTTCCTCACGATGTTTTCCTTCACCGTAAAAGCGTCGAATAAACGTAAGTACATATGAATTCTTGAAAACACAGTGGTACGTGGCGGGGTTCGAACCGCTACCTCCCGATTGGAAGGCGATGGTCTAACGCACTCCGCCATCGACGCTTAAATGTTAGTATTGCAGCAGAAT
Source organism: Schoenobius gigantellus (assembly GCA_963935595.1). Lineage (NCBI taxonomy): Eukaryota > Metazoa > Arthropoda > Insecta > Lepidoptera > Crambidae > Schoenobius > Schoenobius gigantellus. Next base: position 19,094,160 of record OZ012553.1, on the reverse strand, counting down.
TTATCAAATACTAGCTTTCCGCTCGCGGCTTCGCCCATGTTATTATTGTTTTCCCGTGGGAATTTTATATTTTCCCGTAGAAAATAAACTGTTATTTATGTTTAGGAGCTCGGATAATAAATTTCATAGAAATTGGAGCAGACTTAAAATATTTTCTATAGAAACTTTCAACCCCTATTTTCCACCCTAAGGGGTAAATTACAATAAACCATGAAACACGTATTCAGTGAAATGTTTTTAAGAGCATGAATCTTAAGTTTTTTCAAAATCGTTGCTAATTTAAAGATTTTTCCATACAAACTTGCAACCCCTATTTCATCCCTTTAGGGTTAATTTTTTTTTAAATTCCTTCTTAGTGTGCGTCCACATTTTGAATTAAAACAACTGTTCAAATTTCCCCAACCAAACCGTAGTCACACCGTATTGTTTCTACCAATAGCGGTTACAGCTGTGCGTGCGTCTATAGATGGAAATTTCTCCTTTTACATATCGGCGATGGAAAACAGAAAGGGCGTAACCCTGAAGACCCAAACTTTACACCAGAGCCGAAAAACATTTGAAAAAACGGTAAGTCGTATAATCTTAATTTTTGGACCATATCTATAAAAAGAAAATCTGCATTAAATGGTCTATAAACCAATAAGTGCTTGTTACTAGAAATAAGCTTTTTTCGAGTTACAGCCATTGCCTTCAGAATTACAGACCTCAAGAATGGCGTATCTTAGTATGATATTTGTACTGCCATCGGAATATTATATCAAATTCGCAAACCTCAAAAAAGCTGTTACAAGTTTTTGTTTTTATTTGCTGTCTGTAACGAGGTGTAACCGTGCGTTTGCACTGACGAAACATCTACAAAAAAACATGTTTTTTAAACATGTTTCTGTCAATGTTTATGAATGCGTTTCCATTGTCAAACGACATGTTTTAGCGCAACAAGTTTCAAGTTTTACAGACGAAACATGTTGTGAAAAAAATTTGCATGAACATGTTTCACATTACCGCGCGTTTGCACTGACGAAACATCTACAAAAAAAAACATGTTTCTGTCAATGTTTATGAACACGTTTTCATTGCCAAACGACATGTTTTAGCACAACAAGTTTGTTTACCATTTTACAGACGAAACACGTGAAAAAATATTGTATGAACATGTTTTTTTATTTGAAAAGTCAATTGGTTTTTTGTTTGAAAGATTTGTTTCGAAACATTTAAGTACAATTAATAATTTTTATTTTTTAAATGACTCTGTATAGAAAATGACTAAGGTATTTAATAGCTTTTGAAATACGACTTATTAGTTAATAGGTATGTTAGTACCTACTTCGATGATCACATTTATTTCAAAGTTACTATTCACACCTTTAAAGTTTTTTATCAACCTTACCTACTTAAACCATCTTTTATCTAGGAAATATAAGTAGGACCTACAGTTGAGTGATGGACTCCAGTGACGAAAAAGAAATATGCGATAGCGTCCCGACATTTTGTCTATTTTTATATTGCGGTGATTTGGCATAACATAAACATGGCATTCCACGCCTTTCTATGAACTTTAATGTATCTGATTTTGTCCATTACATAATTTCAAATGTTATCCGACACAGCCCGAAAACACCCCAACATGTTACAAAACATGTATTAAGACTCTCACAGCCGACAGTGCGAACGCAATCGTTGACAAATCCATAAAAAACATTGACAGACAACAAGTATTGAGACAGTCCGAACGCAATCTGCAACAAATCTTAGGATTTGTTCCGAATCCAATACGATATTCGGCAGTGCGAACGCAAAAACACACACAACAAGTTTTGAGATTTGTATCATACAACAAGTTGTAAAACATTGCATGTTTTATGTTTCTCAGTGCAAACGCACGGTAAGGATGTGTTTATTGCATGCAATGGCTTGAATAAGTGTCGTATTTAACCTTTCAAATACCCAATATGCTTGTATTAAAATTTCGTAAGCGTTTCTTAACTAAAATTAATTGTTAGTTTTTGAAAAGTTACACGTGATAACCCGGCAATACCTATGACAAAATTATCTCAAAAAACGAGCTTAAAAGCTCGTTTTTTATACTAATATTTTTTTTTCATAAAAAGGTATAATTATTAATCATCGCTATGATGAATTGCTTCAATAATTTATAATTATAACTCGCACAAATGTGTGTTAGCTAAAATAATACCAACAATAACATGTTGTGTTCACTGATATAAGGTACTACACTTAAATGTATATTTGTATTTGTTAATGTGTACCCATGTTATGTGTATGTACCAAGTTGTGAACCAAATAAAAAAAAAAAAAAAAATAACAAAAACACTTATAGGTTTTCAATTAATTTATCAAGAATAGTAACTTGAGATCGGTTATTTCACCACAACGATATTTATTGCTGGCACAAGGATTCAGTTTCATTGTTTTTTCTTTAACTGTAAGAATTCCATTGCTATTCTTATGATGCATGCCCAATGTTTTATTTTTTCTTGTTTGGGTTGACATTTTTTGACAGTATTTAGTTGTAACGAACAATCCTCTAGACTACGAGAGCTACCACTTGATTTAGGTTGAGGACATAGAGATCGTAGTGCTATAGCATCCCGGTAAGTAGCTACCTCGTTGGATGTGGAGACTTAGGAGATGGAGATCGGGGTATGCTGACAGCTCGGTACATATATAAAAAAAATATCATCGTTCGTTTCTGACCTAAGAGTTGGAGTTCGGGGTACGCCTGGCAGCTCGGTAAGTAGCTGGCACATCGTTAATTTTAGAGCTAAGGGATGGAAATCGAGCTACGCTGGCAGCTCGGTAAGTATCTGGGTCATTGCTTGTTTCTGACCTAAGAGATGGAAATCGTGGTACGTTGGCAGCTCGGTAAGAAGCTGCGTTATTGCTTCTTTCTAGCCTAGAAGATAGAGTTCGGGGTACGCTGGGAGCTCGATAAGTTACTGGCTCATCGCTTGTTTCTGGCCTAGAAGATAAAGTTGGAGCTACGCTGTTAGCTCGGTAAGTAGCTGGCCCATTATTCATTTCTCACCTAGGAGATGGAGTTCGATTTACGCGGTTAGCTCGGTAAGTAGCTGGTTCATTATTCATTTCTGGCTTAGGAGATGGAGTTCGAGCTACGCTGGCAGCTCGGTGAATAGTTGTAGTGAGATATCTAACAAATCTAGATTACCAATCCACTGAAAGTCTCCTTTCTATCTTAAAGTAATCAACACCCGAAAAGCGTATACTCAAATAAAATGAGTAAATTATGGAACTTAATATTATTTTTATAAGTCGTAACATTTTGACCAAAGATAAGACCAAAATTGTATACATTAATCCCCTTATTATTGCTAAAGCTAAAGCTTCTGCCCTACACTTTGAAATATATTTATTGTTAGCCTTTTGTTGTTTATACAAACCTCATTGACATTTTTTTCAGACCACTCACATAAACACACACATGTACACTCACACCCACTGTATATGTACACAACAACACACTCACGCACACACGCAAACACACATCCACATACCATCACCTTACCCCCTTACACGTTCGCACACACAGCCACATACGTCAGATAAATTCGCTCTGTGTTTTTCCGCAGTACATTAATAGCTAAGTATAGTGTTATTTCTTTAACGTTTTTAGTACTATTTTAATTTTCTAAATATGATTTTTCATACATTTTCTTTTATTATTATTATTAATTATTGTGATTATTCCTTATCTCTTTTTCTAAACGGATGTCCTTTCAAACATAGGCACATACCTTATTATATTGCAATCTGCTTGAGGGGGGCCTGATGACCTGTAACACAGGCTATATAGTCTCTAACAGGCACCAGCTTCTCACAACACTGTATGCAAAAATTGTACGATCTAAATAAGTTATATTGTAAGTTAACTTGTTGTGAGAGAAATAAATAATTTTATTATTATCCATTTATTCAAAAATATCCTTAAATTTAAGTTTTTTACAATATATATCGACGCTTGAAAGGCAACATTGTCTAACCGCCATTAACCTAATTTTACAGGAGAGACGTTTAAAGTTTGGATTTTTTGAAAAAAAATCGTATAGCTTCTGCTATATAATCAGTAAGAGCAATTCTTACTGATTCGGAAATCTTATTTTATGGTCTTAATTGTAGCTTAAAACACTATTCAAGAACGTTATTGGTTCAAAAGTTAAGTGTCGCTTAGTAAATTTTTACCTAAAGATACAGACGGGAAAAATTTACTAACCGACAAACAATGATCTAGTAACGTAAAGTAAAATGTAATATAGAGGAATTGTAACGAATGATATCAGAGCAAAAATTAACTAACCAAAATCACAAGTGCCGGAAAATGGAGGCAAATTTGCTTAAACTATATTTAAATTATTGTTTTTTCTCGGCATATTCAACTTAGTAACACTTGTCATCGAAATTAGGATCATTATTAAAATAAAGAAAATAACAGTTATAAACAATATTGAGCTTTATTTAGTAGGAACATTTCTTGTACTTGGAAAATAAAAAAGCACTTCTAGATAAAATCAAATATAATCTAAATAAATCAACATTAACACTATTATCTTAGTAATACCTATGTTTGACGTTAACGAAAAATACGACTAGGTAAACAACAAAACGAAAAGTAAATACAGGGTGTAACTGAACACCCCAATTACATTTAAGGGTACTATCCATCAGAAGTAGAGATTCTGTAGAAAAAATATTATGGCTAATAAATCTACTTTTTCCCCATACAAACTAAATAAATTATTTTTGGTATTAAGTGCCAACAGTCCTACGTAAGCGTACGAGGAATACTACGCTCACGTCATACAAACTAAATAAATTATTTTTTGATATTAAGTGCCGACAGCCCTACGTAAGCGTACGAGGATACTACGCTCACGTCTGTCACGTGTCATTTTGTGTTTAAGAGCTGATTATGGTTGTCACTTGAAAGTTTTTGCTTTCAGTTTAAAATCAAATAACTCTGAAAGTATTGGGGTTCCAGGTCTCAGACAAGCGCCGAAGGTCCATTTAGTATCTAACTTATATGTCCCTTAAATGTTATTGGGGTGTTCAGTTACACCCGGTATAAGCGGTTATGTTTCCAGATAATATTGCCTACTTTTACGAACATTGATCTGGTTTAGAAGTACCTAATAAAAGTAAATCAATTGGTGGTCACTTGGCCATATAACACTTGTCAACACAATCATAATCCAGCTTTATACCTTACCTTTCTGCACATTATTCATTGGAACACTACTTATTAAAAATAATTAAAAATAATTAACACAAAAAAACACTTTTAAGAAAATCAAACTTATTTGATAACCTATCGTGTTTTAAATATCCATCTAATCAGTCAAAATCTCGTAATCTTCTACATCTGATTCAAGTAAAGAATCTTTAACATTATTCGCCTTTGGTATATTGGAGTATTCTTGATGGAATTGAGTGGGTATGACTTGGTCGTATTTAGCTTTTGATATGGGCAACTGTGATCGGTACAAAAGAATTAGTGGGCCCTTAGTTTTGGATTGAACTTCAACGTCAAAAGATTTTGTAGACACATTCATTGAATATTTTACGGAAATTGTCAAAGGTCTATTTTTCTTGAATGTTACGATGCGAACTTTACTGATTTTACCAGTCAAATTTCCTTTAAAGTATTTGTCGCCGATAACATCCCATTTTAAAGTCTTTAAAAGTCATTTGTTGAACTTCACATAGAAAGGGTTCTCTTCGGGCTGTAGTAAATACAGTGTACCATTGCGATGGTGCATAAATCATGCTGTTCTTAAGATTTTCTTTGTCCACATTCAAGTTTTCATTTGTAATGGTTGCAACCTTTCTTGCTTGACAGTTTTCGTCTATTTTGTTTCTTATTTTGTGTTTTCCTCTTTTTTGTCTGGCCTTGTTCTTCACTACTATCTGTCACTTCCGATCCTACCCATTCATCAGAATCAGTTCCAGCCGAGCCAAACACTGCAAAGAAATCTTCACCAGACATGTAATCTGATATACACGGTTATTTTTTATCACCCTGGAAAATTTAAGTGACGCTTCACGACATGGTATTAGAATGATTTAAATATGAATAAATAAAATTACTCACTTAATCTATACAAATAAAAATGGATCTTCGAAATGTATGTACGCCCATAACTTTCGAACGACTGCACCAAATTGGATGAGTCTTGGTTTTATGTATTCGTTATTGTTAGAACAAGGTTTGTGTAATATAAAAATTACAATAATTTAAACAAACATAAACATGGCGATACAAAGTACGCCGGGCCAGCTAGTTTTATATAAATTTTCTAAAAAATTCAAAAAATGCTGCACTAGTTGAGAGCAGCATTTCTAGAGATTTTTTTTTTCATTTTTTTTTATATAATAATGGATGTGTCCTGAAGCTTCCCTAAAATTTTCCAGGGTGATAAAAAAATAACCGTGTATATCGGGTACTAGTCTTGGCCTTTCGTTTACGTCCACTTCCACTCTACCTGGAGTAGCAATGTCAGTCTGACGTAAGTTCTTACTACATGAGATTTTTGCGTCATTCTGCAAACCACCTACAGCGACATTATCCATCGAAGGTGAGTTTGGTGAGACAGTTTCATCATTCTGCAAAGGGTCAGGATCTGCGGCGGTATCATCTTTCGAAGGTGAGTATGAAGGGACAGTTTCATCACTCTGCGACGGCTTAATATCTCCCGCAGCATCATTTTTTCGAAAGTGAGTATGGTTGGACAGTTTTGTCATTCTGCGAGGGGTCAAGATCTGGGGCTTTATCATTCTTTGAAGGTGAGTATGGTAAGACAATTTCGTCATTCTGCAAAGGGTCAGGATCTGCGGCGGTATCATTTTTCGAAGGTGAGTATGGGGGGGACAGTTACGTCACTTTGCGAGGGGTCAAAATCTGGAGCGGAATCATTCTTCGAAGGTGAGTATGGTGGCACAGTTTCGTTATTCTGCGAGAGGTCAAGATCTAGGGTGGCATCATTCTTCGAAGGTGAGTATGGTGGAACAGTTTCTTCATTCTGCGGGGGGTGAGTATCTACAGCGGCATCATTCTTCAAAGGTGAGTATGGAGGGACTGTTTCGTCATTCTGTGAGGGATTGTTACCAGGATCAACAAAGGTAGATATCACAAAATATAGACATACTTATTATAGGTATAAACACCTAGGACACAAAACAAACACAAATTGTATTCTATAGTGACTGTTTGTCACGGATAAGAAATCGAACCCAAGCAAGACCCTCGCCATAATAGACAGGATTACTTTCAAATCGTGAGTATAATGACTGGAAAATGTGTATAAGAACATACCAATAACTCTTCATCGACTTTAATTCCCGAACATTCGAGAGCTTCTTCCAAAATATTATATCTGTCACCGTAAAATTGTAAATACCGTTAGATTATAATCTATCTCGCGAGATTGTAAACTATCGATAGATTGTGAACCGTAACACACTGCTTACAATTTAACGCATTATTTCTCGGTAGATTATAATCTATCGAAGTGAAACTGTTAAATCACAATCTGTCGCGCGTTAAATTGTCAACTCTCCATAGGCTGTCCCTGATTGGTCCGTCTTACAGTTCTACTGTTCTGTGTCCATAGAGTTAGGAATCAAACACAGTGTCAGTCAAATAAAATAAATGCACTTCAAGAATAGTGACACCAAGTATGTATTTTTTTATTTAGTAGTTAATCAATAATTCTAACATCATAATATGGTAAGAAAAATTAACGAAACAAAATCTTGACTTATTGTAAGAGTAATAAAAAATAATATGAAAGAAAAATGCACCAATAAAAATGTTCCCGTATTGGGAACTTGTAGGCTAAGGAAACATTTTTGATGTATTTTTTCTTCATATTATTTTTATTACTCTTACAATAAGTCAAGATTCGTTTTTTTTCTAATAGACAATTTTGTTACGTTTCGATTTTCATTTTTATTTTAATTAGTTTGTGTTTAATTTGCTTCGGCGAAGATTTTTTATTATTTTTTCAATCTTAATTTGTGTTTGAAAAGAAAATGTTGTTACCTTTCTGATTTTCTCATTTGGTTACAATTTTTCTTACTATATTATGATGTCAGAAATATTATTTAACTACTAAATAATAAATACATACTTGCTGTCACTATTATTGAAGTGCATTTATTTTATTTGACTGACACTTGTGTTTGATTCCTAATTCTATGGACACAGAACGATCTTCTGTAAAACTGACCAATCAGTGACGGCCTTCGGACAGTTGACAATTTAACGTGCGACAGATTGTGATCTAACAGTTTCACTTCGATAGATTATAATCTACCGAAAAATAATGCGATAAATTGTAAGCAGTGTGTTACGGTTCACAATCTTTCGATAGTTTACAATCTCGCGAGATAGATTACAATCTAACGGTATTTGCAATTTTACGGTGACATATCCATTGCATTGATCTGTGACTGAAACACACATAATGCTGTATTTTAAGTGGAGCAAAAATCAAAATCTTAAGCATCAAAATATAGGCTCGTGAAGTAAACTTACAATTTTCTTGTATATTGAGTCGGGCGCGAGCGACGTGAGTGGTAAAAATAGCGTGTTTGCAACACGCGCATGTTACCGAAGCGCCATCTCGTCGCATACTGTATTATCCTTGTTACATTTAAACTAACTTCACAGTTTGCTCAAGCGACAGTGCACGAGCCACTTGTAAGTATAAACAACATTTTGTCAATGTATTAATACAAGTAAAAATAGTACTAAAACCTGTGCATGATGTGCCCGTAGTGTATAACCGTCATTTAATATTGACGGAACTTCAAGTAAAACCTACCTAAACATAAAAACTGTATTGTACAACGGCAGGTAAAAATGTACTAACCGACCGAAGGTAGTGTCCTTAGGATCAGTAAATCAAGGATAAACATAATGTAGCATTGAAAATAAAATAGGCATTTTTAACTAAGCGCCATTAGGGAGCAATTTGATTTCCGTTAATTTTGGATAAGAGATCACAAAAAATATTCTTTGTCGGGAAGAAATGTATCATACGCATAAAACTATATTTCCACATTTAGGCAAAATAAGCTAAGTAATGGAATTATCGCACCAACATCATGCAAAAAATTACCAAGGACAAATCTTACTTGTAATAAATATGATAACCGACATTTTATTAAAAAATGCCAAATGTTTTGTCGCTTAGAGACAATAAAAAGTGAAAATTCATAAAATCTGTTATGCATAAGCGACATCAAAAGTCGTCGTAGAAACACGTGAGTACGACCAATCGACGCAGAAAAATCTGGCGGTCCGAACTGTATATTTAACTCAATTTGCCCAAAAATGGCGCTTAGTCAATTTTGCCTTTCAAGCGTCGATATATATAAAACAAAATACTATAAAAAACTTAAACCTAGTATGCCGCCAACAGCGAGGCAAGGCCCAAGCTGCCGGTGGTTAGGGCTGCAGAGAGAGGAATCTCCGGACAATACGTGCCGTGTCGAGAATCACTGCTTTCTGTATCCGACCCTTGATCCATTCCTCAAGCGAGAGCCTCTTAAGATGTCGGTCGAGACTCTTCGCTATCAAGCCATTCGCCGAAACAACTATCGGAACAATGATCGTCGAATCAACATTCCACATGGCGGTTACCTCGTGAGCTAAGTCAAGGTACTTGCTGACTTTGTCCTTCTCAGCTTTCACGAGATTCTCATCATGAGGGATAGTGATATCGACGAGCACTGCTCGGCGTTGGGACCGGTCGATCACCACGATATCAGGCTTATTGCAAACAATAGTCCTGTCCGTGATGATAGAGCGGTCCCAATAGAGCAACGCACGACCATTTTCAAGAACTGGCACTGGCGCGTACTTATAGTACGGCGTCTCAGATTCGACAAGGCCGTATCGAATGGCAAGTTGCTGGTGGATGATTCTGGCCACTAGGTTGTGCCTGTGCAAATACTCGCCGTTAGCAAGATGAGAACAACCAGAGATAATATGCCTGAGTGACTCTCCGGGACGGCGGCATGCCCGACAGATGTCAACCGTACCGTCCTTCAGGATATATTTTCTATAGTTGTTCGTCATCATTACTTCGTCTGCAATTGCACAGGCAAAGCCCTCAGTTTCCCCAAATAGGTCACCAAAGCGTAGCCAGTTCACCGAAGCGGGTAGGTCTACATCAGGCCCAGTCAAGGCCCGATAAAACCTCCCATGTAGCTCCTTGCCCTTCCATACCTCTTTGCGATCTTCGACGCTAAGCACCGGTGGTTTGCGCCAGTTCTCGATTGCCATGGAGAGAGGGGTAAATCCTTTGTCAACTGCCACAACATCACGATGCATCCCACACTCGTTGTTAAGGAAGTAATTCCTAAGGCTGTACACTTCACGGTTGTGGAGATTCTTGGCATTTAGAAAGCCCCGTCCCCCACACTTCCGTGGAATGTACAGTCTCATAACAGACGAGCGAGGGTGGAGCATGCGATGTGTTGTGAGCAGTTGACGGACTCTCCTATCCAAGGCGTCCAGCTCAGTTTGAGTCCATCTCAGTATGCCAAAGGAGTACACCAATAGAGGCATCACCCAGCCATTGAAGGCACGCACCTTATTGCCGCCAGACAAAAGGCTGTTAAGTACCTTTGCTAGGCGACAGAAGAAACGTGCCTTCACCGACTGCTTGACGTCCTCCACAGATATTCCCAAAGACTCTGACATACCGAGATATTTATATGTGTCGGCTTCGAAGAGAGATCTGAGTGTCATTGTCTCGGAAAGTTGTACATTCGGTGAGTTTACAACTTTCCCCCGCTGCACATGCAAGATCGCACACTTGTCTACACCGAACTCCATCCTTATAGCGCTGCTAAAAATCTGTGTGATTTTCAGCAACTCTACCAGGTCTTGGTGTTTCGGTGCAAACAACTTGAGATCGTCCATGTACAGCAGATGACTAATAACTTCACCCTGTCTCCGAAGTCGACAGCCCAGCCCTGAATCCTTCAGCAAAGTACTGAGAGGATTCAGTGCCAGGCAAAACCATAAGGGGCTCAAACTGTCACCCTGGAAAATGCCTCTCTCTATTTTGATCAAGTCTTGCGGACCAGGAGGGCTGTCGCCGCCACATGGTTGACGAAGAGCTGTGGTCCACTGCCGCATAAAGTTACTAAGAAAGTATTTCAGAGTTGTATTTATTTTATACAACTCTAAAATCCTCTCTAGCCTCGCTAGTTATTATTATTATTATTATAGTTAACTCGTCACGTTGTTGAAGATTGAAAATCATCGTCTCTATAGTAAATCAACTTGTGAGATATTAACTTTTTTACTCTATTCGTTTCAATAATGTAAGAATTTGGACTGCGAAATGTAGGTGTTCATCTATACTAATATAATACACCTGAAGAGTTTGTTTGTTTGGTTGAACGCGCAAATCACAGGAACTACTAATTTAAAAAAAATGTGTTGGATAGTCCATTTATCGGAAAAGGCTATAGGCTATTTAACATCACGCTACGACTAACAGGAAAAAGTTAGGAGTCGATGGCGAGCGTAGAAGCAATTCACTATCCTTTGAATTGGAATTTGTTTGAATTAGAATCTTAGGAATTCGGACTGTATGTACTATACTAACACTCGTATCTATAGTCAAGTGAAAGTAATTACTTGAGTAAAAGTCTTTACTCAAGTTGTGATTTTTATACATTAAGCGAGAATTTGAATGAAGTCAAGAAAGTTTTGCTTATCACCTAGTGCAGGTTGGTGCATTTAAACGATTGCAAATACGCCTGAGAGCAACGGCTTAACTAGTCTTTTGAAAGACGGAGGAGCTCGAGATACTAAGTTTTTGGTCACCCATCTTGTGACGGACCGTTGCGAAAGCCTAATCGCCATTATCACAGGCCGGACGCACGAACTACTGCACCACCAAATGCAATAATAAGACAATTTTTTTATTGTCACAGTACTTATTGTTTAAAAATCACAACTTAATTAACGACTTTTACTCAAGTAATTACTTTGACTTGACTATAGATACGAGTGTAAGAGTTTCGTGTTTTATTCTACTTACTTCTCTTTTACAATGAGTCGCTTGTTATCTGGTAATTTTAATGACCTCTCAGAATAATTGATAAGTGGGAATAACTGCAGTAAAACTTTATAAAAACCTTTATTAATTTCATACTTTACTGCATCCCATCAAAAACATAAATTATATAAATTATAAAAAAGATATTTCACTTGGGATATTATTCAAGTTAAAGATTTTAATTGGCTAGTTTCCACCAAGAAAACACATTTTAGAAATTGTAGAAAACTAACCAATTCAAATCCTGAACTTGAATTACATTCCAAGTGAAATCAATGCATTGTGTAAATAATTGTCTGTAAATTATTAGTCTGAACTTGGCACCCATTTATATCTCAATTCTTTTGTCGTCGAAGTCAATAACGACGCATATTCTTAATATTGAATTTGGCTCTCATTTCACATTTATACTACTTCATCTGGAGGTGGTTTATATATAATTCAGCTAAACTTTCAAACTTAACATTGTTATGAGTTTGTTGATACTAATTTTAAAAATTTTTAGTTTTCAGACTTTTTCCTTTATTTAACGCCTTATAGTCTACCTTGATGATATATATCAAGTTTTTAGGTCATCTGGAAGTGGCCATTACGAAGTGCAAATTGTCGCCGCGAAGCCTTTTTTTTGTGTTTTGTGCCGGCTTTATTGTGCGTAAGATCACTGTCGGGGGTAAAATTGGTGGCCTGATAGGGCGTGTATTTTTGTTTGTTCCTACTGTTACTGGTCGGTGGATTACTGACAGCAGCCCTTTAGGATGGTAGCAGAGCGTGGTTGCATTCAGTAATTTAATCTCTATAGCAACTTTTGTAATATGCTCATTGCTATGTTCTAATAAGTGTATCAATTCCATAAGTAAAATAATCCTTACGAATGCAACGACTTTAAATTTTATCTATTATAACTGAACATTAAATTCACTTATTATTTAATATGTACACGAGCAATCCTTAATTGTGTCAATGATATAAACAAATACACGTGATCTCATTGCTGTATGCACCGTATGGAGCTCGCTCATTATTGGTGCAAGCGGCCGACAGCTCGTACTGTGTCCCTCTCATTCCCAGCGCATTTTTTCTTATACGTATCGTAATAGTAAAAGCTCTAATCTTATTTAAATTATCGTGAGAGACGAACGAGTGGAATATCCCATTCGCAGGGTCGATAGCAACTCACCCATTATCCCTTACCCAGGTTTACATCGGAAACCGGAAAACCCATATCCAGCGGCCTATCGTGAATATTTAAAGTGATGTGTGATGCTCCCAATAAAGAGTTTTTTGATTATAGGCATTGTCGCACATGGCCAACTGCTATCACCATTGAATATATGCGTAATACCTATCTAGTTTGGAATAAAAAAAATGTTTCTTGATAAGTTATAAATTACGCTTCGAATCATATAAACCAATTTGTCTATTAATTCAATCAATATTTTTCATTTCGTCCTTAAAACAGGTAAAATGCTTTTTCACTTTATAATTTATGCACTGTTTATTTGGCACTGTGAAATCTTAATATTTGATTGGGACATGACCATGATTGATAAATGATCTCTACATTTGAGTTGGAATGGAATAATTGGTGCGCGACTGCGTCATATTTGGACTCGACCAATTTGATTTTATTTGCATTTTCATTAGTAAAAGTAATCTTTTAAAGGTATACAATTTGATTAACTAAGTAAAACATTAACTTAAAGGGTCTTTTATAATTTTCCGCAAACCGAAAGTTTTAAATTAAGGTAGGTAAGCACAAGGTAGGTTTGTGTTTTTAAGTAAGTAATTGTCGTCCTTTTTATCGCTGCTTTAATTAGCAGTAATTAATATTAAATGTACATTAAAATTATAGTCCAGAATCGTATTAACGAACTGTCTGTGGACAATTCACTTGAGTATTGTGAAAAGAAAATGCCATTGTAACCGGTAACCGAAGTAAGTGAATAGGAAGATGGGTGGGCATTATACTTGTTTCCATCCTTCTAAGAATATTAGAGCAAAGTATAAAAATATTAGTATGACAAATTAAGTGTATTCAAAATTATGGAAACAACAATACACTAAACCACTAAACCTATATTGATTGCTGTAGTATTTACACAGAAAACTAAATTTTTGTGCAAGTAACTTTTTTGCATTATTAGAGTAATTTCAATATTTACAAGCATTGTAAGAATGTCATATCCTAGCTTAAGATCTCGTTCTCAGTGTTTATCGAGAATCGATTCCAAGTTTTACTATCACAATTTATTGTTTGTTCTAGGAAAAGTCCTACTTCCACACAAGTCATATTTTTACGATTGCATTAATAAAAGACAGTAAAATTCTGCTGCATCTATAGTTTTTCAATTATATGACATGATTCCACAAAATTGTTATGCTGCGTCTAAAGATTTTCGATTATATGATGTGGTATCAAATGATTGTGTTATAAAGATAGAAAGATTGTTTTTATATGGAATAGGTAGTTTAAAATCAACATTGAACTGTAACTAAATACTACTTTTCCTATTATCATCATCGTTTCATCCGCACACTGTTGGACGTAGACCTCGTCTGTCTTCAAGTATCTCCAAAGTGTTCTGCACAGCCCGCTTCGTAGCGAACATTACCAGATCGTCGATCAAGCTTGTGGGAAGCCTACAAACACTGTATCTTCCTATACGCCGCCACCTCTTGAGGACCTTTCCGCCTCAACGGCTGTGCCGAATATAATAACTAGCGCATCGCGCCTTGCCCTACACTTCTTTGTAGTTAAAATATTTGTAGGGATGAATCAAATATAAACGGCTTTCGTGTAATTAACTATATTTTTCAGGTTCACTTACATATCACAATATTCAATACAAAATTCAAAAGTCATAAAAACGTCAAACCAAAAACATAAATCAGATCATGAGAGAAGTAGGTATGTCTCACATAACAAAAAGTTCACAACATACTCCCGCCGTTGCAGAAGATGACTATAAAAACAATTCTACAACTAATTACAAACAAGAACACAAATAAAAACTTCTATATATTCAACCTATGAGGCTTCTTGACGGGACGCCCAGAACGAGTGACTGAAATCGGTTCACTAGACTGCACAGGGCGTGAAAACGTCTCCCGTTCTTCGGGCATTGAGACCTCAAGTGGAAATAGCCTCTGCAAAGGCCTAACTAACTCACCAGTTGCCGTCTTGAGTCTAGCTACGCAGCAACAGTTGTCAACTCCACTACAAATCTCTAGCACTAACCCTAAAGGCCAATTTGTTCTTTTTAAACCGTCAGATCCAATAAAAACTATGTCTCCAACATTTACCATCTGAGAACTACACTTAGTCCTTTTCTCAATTAAAGCGGCTAAATACTCACTTCTGAATCTGAGCTTTAAATCATTTTTTAGTTTTTGTATATAGCGCCAACGAACGGGCAACATTTTAGAATTAAAATCAGCACATATACTATCTTTATCTCCTATCCTACCATGTAAAAACATTGACGGTGTAAGGGGTCTTAAACTTTCCGTGCTATCCATTATGTTTGTAATAGGACGATTGTTTATCACGACCTCTACCTCACAAAGAACCGTGTATAATTCGATTTGACTGAGTGAAGCTTTTCCTAGCATGCGACGTAATATATCTTTGACTAACCTAACCATGCGCTCCCAAAATCCTCCCCACCATGGCGCTTGAGGCGGAATAAAGCGCCAATCTATTTTATCCACACTTGTCTTAGAAGCTACATCCTCCCAATTTATCGAGTCCAATACATTCTTAGCGCCCCTGAAATTCGTTCCATTGTCACTATACATTACTTTTACATTACCTCTTCGAGCCATAAATATTTTTAAAGCCAGTAAAAAATCCTCAGTAGACAATGACAACGTGATTTCTAAATGAATTGCTCTGTACGTGGCACAAGTAAACAGAACCACCCAACATTTCTCGCCTGATCGAAGATATAACGGTCCCGCAAAGTCAACAACCGACACTTCGAAAGCGTCCCAACATGTGATTCTATTTAATGGTAGAGGAGCCGGTGGAGCCAGACATGGTTTCGCGCTATATCGCCGACACACTACACACTCTCGCACTGTCTTCTTAGCGAGCCTTCGAACACCGACTATCCAATAACATTCTTTAAGAGAATTCATAAGACTTTGTGACCCAGCATGCTTATATAATGAGATGCATATACGCGACTAGCCTTTCAACTATTACATTCTTACCAGGTAATAAGTAGGGAAACTTGAAACTTTTAGACTCTTTAGCCAAAGTTAATCGCTTTTTGACACTAATTAAACCATCTTCATTTTGAAATTTAACTAATTTTAACTTATTCAACTCATTTATATTCTCAATTTGTATTAACTTTAATAATTTTGTTTCCGCACACTTATACTCCTTACCTAACAAATCTTTCTTATTCACTCTTACCTCACCTTTCGTACAATTCCTGACAAATTTAAGACACCACGCAACTGTTCTAACTATTTTTGAATACTTACTAAAGTAAAGTAGACGCTCAGAAAACTTTTCCTCCTCTTGCACACTCAACACACTTTTTTTAACTTCTTTAATAACCTCATTCATATCAGGCGCAGGGTTAGACATTGGCCACTCCGATGAAGAATTCCTTAACCATGCTGGCCCTTCCCACCACTGCGACTTGAGTAATTGTGACGTATTGCATACGCGCTATAGTAAATCCGCCGGGTTCATTTCACCTGGCACGTGACGCCAATCACGCCAAAACTATGCTGGAATCGGTCCAATAATACTCTTTACAACCTAGTTTTTATTTTTTTATTTTATTTATTGGTCAAAATATTTCAACATAGATATTTTTTACACATAATACCCTCGCTTAAACCACTGGGGTTTTTATGCGGGTGGGAGTTCGCATACTTAATAAATATCTTAGTTATTATACATAATAATTTTCATATTTCAATATGATCTAATAGG
The DNA here is from genome assembly GCA_963935595.1 of Schoenobius gigantellus. NCBI lineage: Eukaryota > Metazoa > Arthropoda > Insecta > Lepidoptera > Crambidae > Schoenobius > Schoenobius gigantellus. The sequence continues at coordinate 19,077,090 of OZ012553.1, read as the reverse complement.
TATTTTTGCAACAGTTGCAATCCTGCTTTAACCTTTGTCGCTAATCTAGTCCCTAACAAAGCGGCAATTAATTCTAGCCTTGGCATCGTGATTTGCTTAGCTGGAGTCACCCTTGACTTTGCCATTACTAGCTGCAGTGACACAATGCCATTCAACTCCGACCTTAAAAATATGCACACAGCATATGCTAATTGACTTGCGTCACTGAAAATGTGCAAGGAGTTTTCACTCAAAATTTTATCATTTCTGCTAACACGTCGCGGCAGTCTGCATTGATTCAACATATCGATATGTTTAAGCCACATATCTATTCGAGCTGATAATTCCATTGGCAATACGGAGTCCCAATCAATCTTTCTGACCCATCATTCCTGAATTATTAACTTTGGTACAATTGTTACCGGACAAACAAAGCCTAAAGGATCAAATATGCTAAGTGTGCTATCGATAACAATACTCTTTTTGTGACTTTCTCGAAATATTGAATAGCAGGTATCTTACAATATAGTTCATCCTTCACAGGATCCCACATGATACCTAATACATAATTACAGCTATCTTGCCCATCAGAAAAGATTGGACCAGTCACCCAACACCTCAAGTCAAACATACCTTCGTTCATTATTTCTTTCGATCTAACTACAAAATCATTCATCTCACTCACTATTTACACTTATAATACAATTATCTACATAAAAGGCATTTCTTAATTTCATAGCTACCTCGTCAGAATATTTATTCAAGTGATATAAAATTGTTGCAGACAGTAAAAATGGACTAGTGGTGACCCCTAATACTACCCGGCAATGCCTATAAGTTCTAAATGCTTTGTCTATATAGTTTATATCACGCCACCATAAAAATTTCAAATATTCACGATCATCTGAATTTACGCTTATCTGTAGGAAAGCTTTTTTAATGTCCGCACTAATACCGATTGCACCCTTTCTAAAATTCATAAGCAATTTTGGTATTAACTCTATTAAATTACTACCTTTGTCCAAACAATCATTCAAAGATAAACTTAACTCATCACTAGCAGATGCATCAAAGACTGGCCTAATTTTGGTCGTTAAACTAGATTCCTTGACCATCGCGTGATGAGGCATGTAATGGCCTTTATCTATATTATCCTCGAAAACCTCTCCTATAATGTTATCTTTCAACCACTCTAAAAAAACCTTATCATAATCTGCTAATATTCCTAACTTACATAGCTTCTTAGTAGTCGATTTAACCCTTTTTTCAGCAATATGATAGTTTGTACTAAGATTAGCTACTGTATTTTTCCATGGCGATTTCATTTCATAACGTCCTTCATTATTTACAACAACAGTCTCCTCGAAAAATTTTACTACTTCCGCTTTTGCATTTTTTTTTATTTGTGTATCATCCTTAATCCCCAAAGCCTCTAGTTTCCACAGGTCTTCAATGTCAAAAGAACGAGATAGCGCACTTACCTGGACTTCATTTGAACAATATACACCGACTGCAGGGCCCTGTACGGTCCAACCCAACCTGGTCTCCATTGCAAGTAAATTGTTGTCAACACGTATTGATCGTCCCGTCAGGATTGTACCTAAAATATCTGAACCTATTAGCAAACTTACTTCATTTACATTATTCATACAATCAGATAAATAAATACCTCTTTGCTGCAATTTATAAAACAATTCACCCTGTCTTACTTTAGGTAAGTAGCCACATGACTTAGCATCTCTAGCTTGGTATGAAAACTCCCGTCCACGTTTGCAATATTGACGTCATATACTTCATGCATCTTCCTTTTGGTGACAACTCCACCAAAGAGCGTGTGGCTTATTTCCTGCTGACCAATAGCGACTAATCTCAGCTTCTTTACTACATCAATCTTTATAAATGATCGCTGCGCCCCCGAATCTAGCAAAGCTCGAACAGTCAATCTTTCGCTTCCGTGAACAACATCCACCACTACCGTTTGTAGCAGCACTGTAGTAGGTCTAGAAGTTAACTGTTTCAAAATCGCTTGATCAACAGGCGTGCAAGCTGTTTTATCCTGTGCAGCCTTGCATTTGATCACGTTTTCACACATTATAGGAAAATGTCTTCTCTCGCATATGATACATTTCACGTGTTTTCCACATTTGCTTGCCATATACCCTATTTTTAGACAAATATAACACGCGCTCTTGTTCTTTAAAAAATTTCGCCGCTCATCTAAAGACATTTTAACGGTTTACGTGCACTCTGAGCTCACATGCGATAGCTTATCACCCCATAGATAATACACAACTCGTCTGCACTATCGCTCTCTAATTCTATCAGCTTTTCTTCTCGACTTTCACTTTCTAACCATACATTAAAATATTTATTCTGTATACTCACAAGTTTTCGAAATAATTGCTTAGTTTTTTAAACTCTGCGCTAATGCAAGTAATATCTTCCTTCTTCAAATACTCCTCCAACTTATTTGCACTCAATGAAAATCGTCTCCGAGCAATTGTTCTTTCTATTTTTATTTTTTCCATATTTTCTTCGCTACTCACGGTCGCCATATGTGCCGAATATAATAACTAGCGCGTCGCGCCTTGCCCTACACTTCTTTGTAGTTAAAATATTTGTAGGGATGAATCAAATATAAACGGCTTTCGTGTAATTAACTATATCTTTCAGGTTCACTTACATATCACAATATTCAATACAAAATTAAAAAGTCATAAAAACGTCAAACCAAAAACATAAATCAGATCATGAGAGAAGTAGGTATGTCAGTCCTGCGAGCAATGTGCCTGTCTGCCTGTCACTGACAATTTAGCCTGGCAAGTCTTAGGGCTATATCAATGGCGTCAACTCTTTTTTACATGTTATCATGTGTGATTTGTTATCTTTTTCCATAGGGGTGTGCAATCCGAAACATAGTTTTAAGATTATCCTAGGTACGTAGGTACACCTTCATCTAAGGGCTTTCTTCACCAGAGGGATTATTCAATTAATAAACCATAGCCGAACTAAAACTGCACGGAGTGCATTATTGTCTTCAAATGTGTTATTCTGGGTTGTGATTTTGTCACTCGTCGATTGATTGGCAAAAGTTATCACATAGTTACCATGTTCATCGGCTATAAGTAATCGGTTCATTTAACAAATATGCCAAGACTGCTTGGACGCTGACGACACAAAATGCTAAACATTTATAAATAGGTTTCAATGCAACAAATTTATCGACTCTATATATATTCTTATTGCACATAAAACATTCACTGGAAAACAAAAAACAGATAGGACGTGTACAAAGGTGGACTTATCTCTGAGAGAGATCTCTTCCAGCCAACCTCACTGGGTGTTAGGTGATAGAATATAAATACCTATGATAATAGCTGATAGGTTTCAAATCGCCTCATTGATAAGTAGAATGCAACGTCTTAATTTAAGTTCAGCTCTGGGTTATTAGTAGAATTGACCCTTTATTCCTTCATAGATAATGACGGTCCTTATTAATGAGAACACACAAATTCACCTAGTTGTTCCTTTTAACCCAATCATTCATATATTATTCTTAGCAAATGAATTCCAGCTAATAGGCGAAGATGCCTAGCGCAGAAGAAAGAATTCACGCTGCACTAGCAACTGTCACCTTGCTAAAGTGATCTTGCACTGCAAGATCACCTTAGCCGCTTTAGCCTTTTAAAGGACCCAGGATTGTAAGATAGAGGGAACAACGACAAAGTTTTTTTTATTAATTTATTTAAGGTCACTCAAACATCTAAGGTCATTAGCGACCACAGTAGAGTACAATTTATATTTCTTTGTAATAGCTAGTTAACTTAAGAAACTTTAGGGTATTTTGAGGCTCATCTAGACATTTTTTAGATTTCTAGTAAGGCTTACTTTAAGATTATCTGCATTGAAGAATGAGCATTCTATAAGAAGGTGCTTTACAGTCATATCGCTATTGCATTTTGTATATTTGTTCCTATTTTCTTTTAGATTGTGTAACATAGAAATGAATGAATAGTTCGCACATTTAGTTTTTTAAAAGGATCTATTTCCAGAAAAATCACGTTAATCCTCCGTTGAGCACTATTTTAAAAGCTTTCTGTTCGTTGAATGTTAAATACAAACCATTATTTTTTTATACATGATCTGATTTATCATTTCAGCCATAATTTCTCAACTGCTTGGCATAGTCCTCCCACTAAAAGAAAGGTTTTGGTGGCTATCACTCTGGCCCAGTGCAGGCTTATGTGGAGGTCCAATTGATCGGATTAAGCAATAGGATGATGAGCCACATATTTAGGACGTATTGAAGACTAGATAATAGAGAAAAATTAATTTGTAGGGAGTTAAGAAGTGCGTGTGGTAGAGAACAGGTACCTACTGCGCGCATCATACATGACTCGGCTACAATTACTTTGAGTATTGAAGGCATTGATTTACTACCAAACGTAGATAGAGCGCTTCATACAAAAACGCGCTTGAAATCTGTCACCTAATCCACTATATAATTGTACTCGCTGATATATGCACGCCCGAATGAAAATTACCATAAAGAAAGTACCGTAATTATCGAATTCAACCTTATTCTGCATTATTACGGCAACTATTTTAAGTACAACCGTGGGACGTTACATCATTTCATACCTAGCCACAGATCAAACGACGATTTAGTAATTGCTACAAGAAAATATCAACTTTATACTCTCAAACATAATGCTTGAAATTGCTTATCACGTTGTCGCTCCAACGCATGAATGAGATAACACATCGTGATGCGACGCCCGTGCGAGTGAGACGATTGTGATGTACTGACACTGACGCGAAGCGACATGTTTATGATTAAAATAATTGTTGTTGATTGGATTTTACGTATAAATCGAATATTTGAAGACATGATACGATGTGTAATGAGTTTACTCACGCAAAATATGAAATCCCGTCTTTTTCTGCCGTTTCTGGTTATTGTTACCACAACTTTCGAATACGCACTTCGGCATGTTTACATGCCGACAGCTAATCACTCACTATGGAAAGGAACTGCACGAGTCGCGATTGAGCAGTTCTTCACCAGCCTACTTTTCGATCGTTCATGCGTTATCTACGTTTGGTAGTAAATCAATGATTGAAGGGCCCCATGCACACTTATTATTCTAAGAATATTATACCTATGTTAGTTCCATTATTGAATGCTGTGTCCTAGATAAAGGTACAATGTGTGATGATGACGGCGAATTTTAATAGAAATATCATGGCGGCCTTACAGATCCCTATTTCATTTAACGATGTTCCCCGAAACTATTATGAAAATAAACCAACGCTGCGACGTCATAAAACTAGCGGTAAAATTTAAAGGCCAGGTAAATGAGTTAGCCCGGCGCAAGCCTTTTATTACTTTTATACGACTTCTGTATGAAATAACCGACAGCAATTTATAAGAGACCTCATAAAACACATTTCATACTTTCTATTTTTAGAGCGAACATGTTCTATAATTAAACTGTAACTTTCTTATAATATTGTAGATCCTTTAGCAATAAGTAGACGTATATATTTTAATGGGTGTTCCATTTAGGATAATGCAAATCAAAAACAGTTTGGTAGTATTAAAACAATTTATTACGTAAAATTCAGCTTCAAAATGTTAACTTACAAAATATTATACATTATATGTCAGAATCATTTTTCAGTTTATTGAGCGCGCTTTTTTGTCTTCGTTATTTTTTTTTATGAGGCAAATTATCGAAGCACTGACCCATTGCGTGGACATTTCAGTGCAAATTCTGTTTACAAAATGTGAGCATTCTGTTCCGTTGCCAACTCACTATCATGTCTAAGAAATGAAAGCCTACAATAATGTCCTATTTCCGAAAGCCCTAGGGGTGGTATTCCATTTATCAAGTATCTTTGTCCAATTTCTATGTCAAATATTTGATCAAATTTCTTTGACGGATGCCTATTCCACTTGTCCTATATCTTTATCCAAGACTAGCTTTCCGCTCGCGACTTCGTCCGCGTTATTTTTGTTTTCCCGCGGGAATTTTATATTTTCCCGTAGGAAAATTACCCTATGTCCTTCCCCTGGTCTCGCACTATTCCTATACCAACTTTCATCAAAATCGGTTCAGTAGTCTCGAAGACTATTCAATACAAACAAACAAACAAACAAACAATCAAATCATTCCTCTTTATAATATTAGTATAGATTTTGCGTATTTTGAGAAAATAGAAGAACGCAGAGGAAGTTTATGTGCTGCGATAGTTATTCAGTTACTACTAAAAAAGAAAAAATCAAAACTGTACTAAACAGCTGTATCAGCATCTGACTGTACTAAACAGCTTCAATAATTTAATAGTGTAGTGTCCGAATCGTCAGTGAAAAAAATATTGAAATGAAAATGTGTCAATTCGGACACTTTGTCCGAATATATTTTGTCCGAATCGTCAGCAAGCCAAAAATTTAGGTGAAGGTATGGATCCAAAAGCGAAGAGAAAAAAGCATCCAGGATAATTTACTTAGAGAATTACAGATCGAGGACAGCCATTAGTTTAAGCATTTTTTACATATAAATGACTTTACATTCAATTACATTGTGTTGAAAGTATAATCATTAACATGATAAAACAATAAAGCGAAATAATATTTAAAGGTAAGTATTATCATCATCATCACAGTCCACACCGAGGGCCACGAGCCTACCCTAACTAGTTGTCTTAGGGCGATTAGGCCTTAGTCAAACCATACTGGCCCAGCGCGGATTGGTTGACTTCACATACACCTTTGAATTACGTCGCAGGTGTATGCAGGTTTCCTCACGATGTTTTCCTTCACCGTAAAAGTATATCGACTTGTGATTCTGTAGAAAAATTAGGACCAAATAAAGTATTTTCTACGTACAAACTGAATAAAGCTATGAGTCGGCGGTCCCACGTTGGCGTATGAGGAACAATGTACAGTGACCTCTTTAGGTACAGTGATTTTTGCCTCAAGTACAAAGTTGATTTACTCGGAATGTATGAGGTACTCGTATCTAGGTCTTAGACTAGCACCTATGAAATAATATTAGCTAATGTGTCCCTTAAATATTGTAAACTGAACATATACATTATGTTTGTTCAATACCCTATCAAATAGTTGGGTCTGTGAAAAAAATGTATGGGGATTCGAATTTTCAATATCGTCATAACTTTTATATATGACTATGTTAACATGGGTAGGCTTCGGCTTGATAGGATTTATGTACCTTGTATAAAAATCAAAATCGAAAGACAACAATATTTCGATTTCTTAGTGTTTATCGTTTGTCGAATTACTGATAGTGGCCAATTAAAGCTGAAATAACAACGCATAATAATTGAATACTTAATATAATAATCCTTTAAATATCCTGTCGCTTTGACTCAGTGATTTAGGCCATCAAAAACCATAATTCTCAGGGCATCAGTCTCAAATGACAAGGAAAGTAAAATAAGAAAAATGTACCTGCTGGATCGCGAATGCAAATTATAAAATGAGCGTCAGGATTGAGGATATAATGTAGGCACTTACCTACCAATTGGAAGTGTGTTTTTATTCTTTTAAAGTCATACATCTTAGATTAGGTCGGCTCTCTGGATCTTTTTGCATAAAATATGCCTTAATCATCACCTCATTATATAGTTTCAAAGTCCTAAATCTAAACCATTTGGCACTTATTGTAGGTATGTGTCAACACCACCAACATGTCAGCCACAATACACCCACTGTTGAGCATAGACCTTCACAAGCAGAGGGAATTTGGGTCATCTCCCATCACGCTAACCCAGTGCGGGATGGTGGGGAGAGTGAGAGCTTCATCTATTACTCGATCGGCAGGGCGCACCAGGAGCACGAGGCATGCTGCCTGGGCTACTTACTTGAACTACCTATCCAGAGAATAATTTATCGGTAAACTAGCATCTTAATGATCCACCTTTTACGATTTATTTTAACAACAACATCTAAAAGTAAAAATTGTCTCACTTTTTTAAAATTAATCTTTGAATTCGTATGTTATGATATCACAAGTTATATTTTTATGGATGATCAAGTATTAAAGGAATGAACGATGTAAATCAAAATGACTATATGCTACTTGTAATACACTCAAAATCTTTATGTTAATTCTCAGGTTTATTAATTTATTATTCAAAACTTCATTGAATGATCATTAGAAGTTCACATTGGGCGGTTGGCGAAGATTATAGAGCTCCATAAAATTATGAATCTTAAAGTGAGTGTGTCCTGACACACGTAATTTTTGAACCTTGCATTACTTATAAGCAATATTAGCTATAAGTAATGCGCTTTTTGCCTACCAGGTTCAGCCGCTACCAATCTTTTTATTTTATCATAAACGCTATCAAGAAATCGATGCTAATATTCCAATCATGACAATTTTTCTTTCTATGACCCAGTTATGTAAAATGTTTTGGGTGGTGTCTTAACAACCTTTATATATTTTATCTCGCGCGCGTGTGTGTTTGACTCTGGTATTTGCATGTAATTTGCGTCTGCAATAGCTGTCTCGTGGAAACTGAAAAAGGATTTCATTCAAATCAGAGCTAGAAAAATTTTTACAGTACTGGTCACTGCTGTTTAGTTCTTCAAAACATTTTTACAGCGTTATCTCTCTTTTTTAGAATTTACTAGTTCAATTTTGGAATTGCTTCGTTCAGCTCCGGAAATGGAATTTAAATTCGATAATGTTGGTCATACCGTTCCAATTAGTATCAGATTTTCAGGATATTGTTCCCATAGGCGTTAATTGCCAAAATGGATGTCATGAAGATTAATATGAATGGTTGCCTTTAATATCATCTCTATTGGCACAAACTACCAGGGCTCTAATTTTCACCTTTCAAACATGTGGATCCCAATCTATTTGGTATTTTCTAACAATTTGACACAACAGAATTATCTTTTACTGGCGAGGATAGTTCCCCACTGTGTCATCATCATATATTCAATCTGACGATTCTACGTTATACTATGAATTAACCGAAGAAGGAAGATTCTCCGGCTTGTGGTTTAGGTTTAGGTCAATTCACAGCCACTAATAAACCTTTCCATTACATTACGCATATAATGGAATCGGTAAAACAAAATTCTCACTTTTATTTCTTGATAAAATCTGTTGCGCCATCATCACAGTGTAAGCATTACCTATCTTTTTAACTTTATCCGTATCTATGGCGCCTTGTAATCGTATATGAATCTTCACAGGGTTCTTAGTCAGATCCTTGTGCAACTCTACAGGCGATTACAACCATCTCCTAGCTTAAGATTTCTTGGTCAACATATACATTTAATCTTATTTTAGCATATTTAAATGTAAAAATATTTCAATTTAAAATTCACTTTAATTAAATTGCTTAAACAAGTAATTTTCGCAGGCCATAATAAACATTGGCTAGGGAGGACCTAGAATTAAGAGGACTAGATTGAAGTCTTTTTATTGTCATTAAACAAAAATGTTTTATTAACACAAGTTTTTTTATGAAGTCCGTTACTTTATGTCTCATGGACACTCATTTCTGTTCATGTTCATTAATCTATGGATTTGCATAGAAAATCGGAACTTTGAAGCATATCGTTGTTAGTGCTTCTAAGAACTTGGACTAGGTAATTTTTCTTCTTGATCTTAATAAGATGTTTCAAATGTCCTTTACATTCGAACACATTCTATGGAATGGATCTTGTGACTATTTATGTAGCCAATGCCATTATGAAATAATTATGAACAGCTATGTAACACCATAACCGTAATTAGAAGTCAGAAAAATACAAATTACCTACATCAATGTGGGTAATATGCATTTCGTTGTAAAACTACGGTATTTCCTTAAATTAAAAATATGTATTGTCTCGTTCGTATTAAAATTAAAGTTTATTACTATTGTTATTGCATATGTTTAGTTAGAAATTGCAAATTTTCTAGCTCATTTCCACGTTATTCACAAATTAGAATTCACATTGCAAATTCTTCACTTAAACAGATAACCAAATCAGTGACGATACAATGACATTCCTTAATCTCCTGCCACTGCCTCGGCACAACTGTCGGGATTGGTAACAGCAAAAATGAAAATCGGGCCACTGCCGGCGCCGGCAAAGGGAAAACAAACAACACAATAGATAATAGAGATGCGGGCATTTTTTTAATGTGCATACGTCTAGCACAGGGGTTCCCAACCTTTTAACCTATGCGCCTCACCCAACACTGTGCTAAAATACTACGCCCCCTAGGGGCTGGGGGGCGTATTTGAATAAAACTTTTATTCAAAAGATGGTTGCAACGTGTCGCTGACTTCGCATAGGTGGCACCGTCCGCGTCGCGCGAGTTTATATGAACAATTTTAATAAATATTCTTTAAACAGTTTAATTCTGGAGCCGCTCGCTGCGCCCCCCCCCCCCTTGGTTCACTCTACGCCCCCCAAGTAGGGCGCGCCTCGCTGGTTGGGGAACCCTGGTCTAGCAGATTACTAAAAATATTGCACACGCACGCGGCAGCCGTGTCGTTGCGATTTCGGATTTGCTATTGCAGTAGAAAAGTGGCCTTTGTCAGGCAATCTCAAACACACTTTACCTTAATTAAAGAGTTTTGGTTGTTTAAAAGAAGCACTTCACTTACACCGTAAAACTTTTACATAATTTAAAATAAGTCCGCTGATATTTTTACCATGGTGTTATTGTGATTTTAGTTAGAGAGAATATCTTTTTCTACACAGCTGTTCACAATAATTATTTTGCACCGGTGACTGTACAAGATAAAACAACAATTACATTTCAACAATATGGCAGCATAAATTCATTTTGTGACAATATCAATTAAATAATATGTACTAAATAACAATTTAATATATGTATGTATAATTTACATTTCTTTAAAGATTTGCACTATCTGTTTCGCTAGCCTAACTACGTAGAAGTGGAACAGTTTTAGCCTTATTGCTCAAAACGTCATTAACTACCTTAATAGCTTACAAAACAATTGGAGCTCGATCGCACAAGCCCTTTTCTAACGATCGTTAAAAAAGCGTTGAAATAGAACAAATGCATTTCCAATATGTACGGTAGCGCTTTTAAAACGCGACGCTTTTTATCGAGCAGTGTTGTATTTTCAACACTTGGCTTTGAGCGTAGAGTATCGTATGTATAGTGAACGCTTAAAAGCGCTAACGCCGGAATTTAACGCAACGCTTTTTTAACGCTTGTGTGAATGAGGTCTTAAGGTGCGATTCCACTTGAGCAAACGTAGTGTTCAGAAGAGACTTTCGATGTAACAATCACAATTATAGTGTTGAAATGTATCCTCTCTACTGTCTGAGCTTTAGAAGAAAGATATTTAGACGAAAGATTTATAGGAATGAAGGAGTGAAAGTTTCATACAAGAGTCGAGACTTATGTTTGTTTACCAACCAACCAACTTTTCCATTTCAAAAACCATTATGAAGTTATTAATGTTAGCTATTAATGAGAAGCTATAAATGATATCACACAATTAAGGTACATAATGAACCACAGAACACAGAAAGACCTCTTTCTGTGTTCTGTGTAATGAACCAATGCGTTCTGCGTGCCTTTTGTAACATTCTTACAAGCAGTGTTTCATTCCTGACTGAGGTACTAATACCTACAGAAAACATAGTCACAAGTAATACGCAGTGTAGCGACCTGCGGGAAATCTCTATGGACTAAGCTAGAATCCACGCTGTTCAATGGAATCACACCCTTTTTCACTTAAAGAATACAATACTTAGCTATAAGTTCATGAATATAAAACATCGAAACTACACCATACCATCACTGTTAAAGAACATTTCCATAACTCTTAATTATTATTGTATTTTTTTTGTACACTTATATAATTACACAAACTTTGGTAAATTTTGGCACATGCGTTTCATTTGGCAACAGAATCACACTGGTCGTATTATTTACACGTATAACAGAATGTAGGAACTAGACAAGAGTCCTACGAAGCATTAGTTACACGCACGATTTCAACTATTGCTAATTAAGATATCATCATCATCATCATTTCAGCCAAGAGATGCCCACTGTTGGACATAGGCCTCCCGCAAGGAGGACCTGCGCCTCCCGCATCCAGCGGCTTCCCGCGACCTTCACCAGATCGTCAGTCCACCTTGTTAGGGCCTACCAACACTGCGTCTCCCGGTACGCGGCCGCCACTAATTAAGATATGAGTTCTATAAATTTACTATTTACATCAGGTACAGTGAAATCAGTTCGGTTTCTCACTTCACTTGTCACAGGTAGTTTATTGTGCTAATAGCGGTCTATCACGTGCCTACACTTCGCTGGGGGGCGAGGAGGCCGGGGCTGGGTGCTAGTGAAGCTGGCTCTTGGCGGTGAAGCCATAGTGCAGGTACGGGGAGTTGGCACTGTCCCGGGAGCCCCCGGTGGTGCCACCGCTGCCCGCGCCGCTCGGACACTTCAGCGCCGAACGGAGTTCAGATGCCATTTCCGAACAGAGCGAGGCCTAAACACAATAATACTGCTGCAATAATTCTCGTTGTATCTAGACGTAATACGAATGTTTTGGGTGCAATGATGTAGGTATGATTGTATTTAATAATTGCTATAAAACATAGGTATGATTATAGTATTTTAAAGATTAAAAACGTACAACATCTTAACTGGCAAATGTATATGCACCCTATCTTAATATACCAAGTGCTTCTAGAAAAATCATGTTAATTCTCTCAATCTACTTTATGAATAGCACAAATATTAAAAGTTGACAATAATACTAAATCGTTTGAATATAGGTTGCGTAGTTTTTGTTATAAATACGTACCTCTTCCTTCTATTTTAATAATTCCAATGGGTAGCAGCATCAAAAACAATTATGTGGATTAGAAATCTGTCAATTTTTAGAATCCATACCTACGAAACTCAAAGTAGTGCGTCAAACATTCAATTATGACTACGCAGACGACATATTTATTGCTTTAATATGATTTTTTATTGGAAAATTCAGTTGAAAGTAAAAAAAACCTAGAATAGACCCGATCGTATTCACATAATATTAAGTAGTCTGCGAGCCTTATAATCTTAGACCATTTAGTACTAAATGGTGTAAGCTTCTAATAAATCAGGCGTGTAAGTACCAAACACTAGTGATCTAGCGACTACGGAATTCGAAAAAAAAATTACCGAACCGACTTCAAAAATAAACCTAAAACAAAACAGAAATCAAATTAAGGAATAGAAAAAAAAATCACCAACCTCTTAATGTTAAAATGAAATGTAAAAAACTAAATTTTTGCTAATGATCTTATGTATGTAGAATACAAATAAATATTAATATTTTGAATAAGTTAACAAATACTAAAATTTATTTGTGATTAGTCATTGTCATAGTTAATACCTTCTTAAAGTAAAGAATATAATAATATTGCACATTTGATTTTATTAATATACTTTGAAATATCTTGTCTTAAGTAAAAAGTTAGTTGCTTACCTTTTTTACATTTTCGAATACGTGCACCTACTTATAGATTTAAAAATATATCAAGCACAAGGATACGAGCAAATTATACCAGTAATATGCGCTTACAATTTTTATAATAAAATCTAACATTGTGAATAAATATAAGTAGATTCTATTCCAGTAGAAGCTAAGCCCTTCCAATAAGAAAGCGTCCGGCCCCTAAATCATAAAGCTCAAAACAATATTAAAGCCGCACTGAGAGCGGGACGGCGCTATACGCAGCTAGAGCGGGGTCTCTGTTTCAATATTGTTTTAACCTTGCTATAAGCGATCATGGTAGGGGTGCGGCCTGTTCTGAGAATACAATAATACTTTTCACTTTTATGTACACAAGTTACTTACACGTTCATCAACGGCGACTTTGCGCGATTTCCACACGAATTCGCAGACGGCGATGACGCACGCTACGCCCATGCCGCCCATGAGGACGACAAACACGCCGCCCACGTTTGCTAGGCCGAGCTCGTTCGCCGTCGATGACGACTTCGACGTCTCATCCTATTTTAGTCACATAGCATGCATAGCAATAGGAAGGAAGACATTTTTTAAAATGTCCGATTTAAGTATAAGTTATTAATTGTACATTATGCAAAACTAGTGAATAAAGGACAGATTTAAAGCGAGGGCCATATAGATGAATCACGAGTAAGTGAAGGATTCTAAATAGTCGTGATTCATGATGATTGAAGTGTTTGAATTCTGAGCGAAACGAGTGATTCATGGCCCTCGATATAAATCCGTTTTATTCAAGAGTTGCATACTATACTTTATACGATGACTACGAGAAAAAGAAAGATTAAGCGAAAATAGACATCAATTAATGAAGAAAAAAGGAGGATTAAATTAATTAGATCGCACATTAAAATTGGAACAATTACTAAAATAAGAGTAATTTTATTCTAATGCCAAACTCCATGGAGAAAATATCGACCAATCAAATCTCGGGGAGTTATTTTCACAAGGATTTCGTATGTCGAGTATTCATTGCACAAGGAGTTTGTATCGTATATTTATTTGCGCAAGGAGGTTGTATAGCATTGAGATAATGGTCGACTATATTGGAATGTTCTGTATTCAAACACCAAAACAATGATTAAAAGTTCTTATTATTAACTGTTTTCATTGAATAAAGTAAACTTTTTAAAGGGGGAATGTTATAAATAATATTAGACGCAAATTTTTAATTTTTTATCACCCCGGAAAATTTAAGGGACGCATCCATTATTATAGAAAAAAACAAAAAAAGTACTTAAAAAATCATAAAAAATTACTGCACTAAACTAGTGTTCTAGGATATTTTAGAAAATTAATATAAAATTAAATAGGTGACTTTTTTATTAATATTTAAATGATTCTACTACCTTGAAGTGTCTTGAAGCACAGGGAAAAGTAATCCTGTATATTAACTTAAAATGTTGCATGACGTCATACCTAGGTAATTTTTTAACTAATTGTGACCATGGACTAAATATTTGGTCCATGCGAGACTAGCTTTGAATCGCTTTATCACGGTAGTTTTTGTTGTTTCGACAAAGAAAAAATACGTGCCTGTGGGTCTAGACTAGGCCTTAGTTCAAATAGAACAAAATGTATGGTAATGATTACACATCACGAATCATTATCATACATTGCCGATCGATACAGAATGTATAAATAACATGAAACGAACGCGTATGTTACTTTATCAAGGCCCACTGTCATTTTTTATTATCTATGATTTTTCATACTGACTCCGCACTTTTATTATGGTCTATTGCATTAAATCAACTTAACGTTCTAATCATCTTGATACATATGAGTGTCTTATTCCATTTCTAAAAATATATAATGTATGCTAAACTTTTGACGTTTTAAATGAAGGGTTATGTAAACCCAATATTGTAAGAAGAAACATTTTGGTACAACTAGCCGTTGGTAGTAAACAGCGAGAAGCTTAGACAGGTTCTCTTCCAGCCTGATTCTCGACTACTAGATGGCTAAATTAACAAAGACTTAGTGGGCACCTATGTATTTACAACCCTCTATTCTCTTACTCACGTCAATCTATGCCTAACTGACACGGCAGTGACGAGATCAGATCAGTTACTCTTGAACCAATTTCGATGGATCGTTATTGGGATTGTGATTTTTCATACGCTTGAATAGCAACTTTAGCGTCAAATTGGATCCGTATTTTGAGAAAATTAAATAAAACTGTGTTTGGTTCATCCAAAATCCCCGCAAAACGGGCTCAATTTGGAGACAATGCGAAAAAATAAGCGTACGAAAAATCACAATCTCAATGCCGATCGATCGGAATTGCTTCAAGAGCAAGCCTACTGGTGTAGGATATTGCTTTATTTTGCCAATAGTAATGTATTGTAGATTCTCGACAGCAAGCAAGCAACAGACCCTCGTATTTTGCGTAAAAATATATTTATCCATCCAGATGGGTCTGCTAAAAAAGTACCTAATTCACAGCATAGCCGTAAAACTTACAATTATAAAATTATAAATCTTGTATGAACTTGTGAAAAGAAAATTACTTTTTAGTTGTATATTAATTGAACAATAAAAAATTGATATCACTATCCCCATAACAATTACTTCCTCCAAGTCGACATATATACAGAATACATTAGTGTTAACAATTGCAGGACTAAATTCGAATTGAAAAAAATCGGTATTGCTTCCTGACAGAATGCGGTACCACATCTAAGCCAATAGGCTAGTAACTAAAAATTTTTTTTGCTTTAATAGAAGCTCATTCATATAATAAACAGAAAGAAATAATCGGTTTTCGAATAACTATAAAAACAACCAAGATATAAGGTATTAAAGATTTTTCTCCATCTCTTTCTAGCAAATCGGCAATTTACAAGGAGTTTATATGGCCGTACTCAACAATGACATCACGGTTGATGTTGGATCTCTCTGTCTAATCGCCTTCAAATTAACAACTTAAAATGGTTGTATCTAATGTATTTCTAAGCCGATTTTAATTCTAATTTCACAGGACTGCATCTTTTTCCACGGTATTTTAATATTTAATAATGAGACGTAAAAATTAGAATTCAGTCATCATCCCAATTGTAAAATAAGCATAAATATCTAACATAGACTTTGTCCCTTTGAAAAGCGTCAGGAAATTCTCATTCAACGATCTCAAAACCGATTCACAATTGTCTGGTTAAACCTTTTAGCCGTTTACTCCTGATCAGATATAAAGTAAAATGATTATTTTCTCGATAATGTTATAGCTTGGAGCTCTTATCGCAATCGGTTGAGTGAGAACGGAGCCAGTTATTACGTCGACTGACATTATGCTATTTCGTTTTTTTCGTGTCCGTATAATCTAGTCATTTGTTTGTGTTTATGGTCTGTAATCGGTGCTTGTGCTGTACATAAGAGAAAGAAAAAGATTTTATCTCACACTGGCCTACTCGCGAGTAAACTGGCGGTACAAACTACGAAGGACTACTCTATTTTAGCGGTTTTTTTTTTCAATCTCGCTGGAATATTGCAAATTTTCGTAAACAAATTCCAAATTATGTAAATTCAAAATACTTACCTAACTTTTCATAGGTGGACATTTTATCACTGGTTTTATAATTTATCTCTCCCTTAGGGAATACATTAATGACGTTTCAAAAATACTATTACATAATATATTTCTGGGCAATAAAAATCTCATTACCTACCCATAATTACCAAATTTGTAAAATCGAAAACGACGATTTTCCTATCCAAAGTGTCATCCCCATTTAGACAACCCTAAAATTTTAATTCAAAAACGGTTGAAAGGATTATTTTTAAATGTAATCAGTCACCTACATAATTATATAAAGTCTAAAAATTAATTTTCATACAACCTTGCACCCCTTTTCTACCGTAAGGAAATCTTATGAAACAGTTGAATAATATACAAGTAAAACAACTTACCCTACATGATCCACCACCACGCTTCTCCTTCCACCATTTTGTTTTCAAGATGTGTAGTTTCCCTTCCTCTTGCAGTTTCAGAACAGCACCGCTGATGGCGGTGCGGTATGGAGAATCTATAGATATATTTTATGCATGAAATTACCAACTTCAGCCTAATACCTCTATATTCACATGTTATGCTTGGGGACGAATGAAATGATACCCGTAATAATAGAAGGTCCATGTAATACAAAGCGCTCATAACGTCTGATGTTATGTACTCGACTCAATTTATAAGCTTTGAACAAACAAAGCTTCTTGTCAATATTAACGCGATTGTGTACGAAATGTTTTAAATATAAGTGAGTGCATAAAAATATCTTCGAACCTTCGTTTACATGGCTGAACTGTAGAAACAGCAGAAGAACCTAGTCGGCGAAATGATAGTGATTAAAATTACTAAGCTCGTAGGTATATCTTTTTTCAAAACTTCATAACTTTATCTTCGCAAGATACCATTATATTGCACAGCTAGTTGGAAAGGCCTCGAGCGATCTACCCTCAACTTTTGTTTCATCGAAGTGACACGAGTGCGACGTATCTATATCAAGACTTTCGTTAGAGGAATGAAATAAAAGGTCGAAATCCTTCCGAAACTTATTCAAAATCTATCGCACGAACATGCTGTATATTTGCAAGAAAATATTGTAGTTGTTTTATATGTATATTACAAATGTTACAGACCAATTGAATTGTTTTTTCGCAACTTCTATGTTAAATTATTAATTACTACAACTAAAGTGAGTGCTATCAATAAAAGCCACACTTTTCTTTGCAGAGTCCCCAATAATCAAGTAAATGTACCACTGCAATAATACATCCATCTTGTCAGAAAGTTAGAGAAACATCTCAATGTTACTGAAAATATGATAAAGTAGGACATTTCAAACCTCCCATAAACATTGTACTCGTATGGAAGTCACAGATTCAGTTTTTCTTTATTGAGAAAATAGAAACGCGTTACTATAATAAATTGAAATGCTTGACTGATAGCAATAAGTGAACATGACGTTTAATTACTGTAGCGCATTTACTTTATTATTAGTGACTTTCTAAAGTAAACATGTTTGTATGAAAATCGTGCTTTGATATATTTTCTTTCGACGATCATTGTATTTTAAGACTCAGCCGTCATCATAAGAACCTAATATCATAACTAATAAGATAAAGCCTTACTTTCGTCCAAACGTGATACATGTATATTTTCCATTAGTTCCCTATCACAATAGTAATCAAACACCAGCAGTTCTGTTAGACGCCTAATTTGAGCGAGAAATGTGAGACGTAATTCCATCTCGGAAAGCACTTATACACTCATATTATCATTTCACTGTGACATGTCTAACGTACTCATATTTCTTAATGTGAACATTTGTGTTTCTAGGAACAACAGTAAATGAACAGAGAGATTCGGTTACTTTATAACGTATAAAGTTTTACTGCCGACCCATTTTACAAATTTTCTTATTAATCCATTTATTTTTACTCCCAAATTATCATATCCAATGTGGATGACGTAAGGGATTTTGTTATGGAAATAGAGTGTACGCATGGGACTTGAATCTTTAAAAGTAGTTCTGAGAAGAAAACTTGAAGTAATAGAATTGCTGCTGTTTTCATATTGTTTAATCCCTTAAAATAATTCAAGTTTAGAGTAGATCCAAACGGTTAGGACTAAACTCTGTATATAAAATGTAATGCAATTAGCTGGTTGTGGAAATGGCAATATTAATAATAATAATATGATTATTAATATTAAATTTTATTTATACAAACACCAATAGTTCCATAGTTCACCATATTAACTTTAACAGCATTGGATACTTATTAACGTAAGCTTGTAAAATTTTTACTTAAATATTGTAGATTTCATCAAGTGTTAAGTCAAATAATCGAGTCATACCACCCAGCTCTAGCTCATTGTTATAACAACGTAGCATTGAGACTGTTATATACACTCGCGAGCAAAAGTTTGGAATCAGTTACTTGAAATTGGTTCCGCGTGATCTTGCTTACTAAATACATTTTTAATAATCATAAAAATGACATCATGTTAAAGGTGCAACTGTCCACTTTAAATCGATATAAAATTAATTCATATCGAGGCCGTAATTGTGGAGTTATCCCGGATTAAGTGAAGGAGGTAGGAAAACAAGGAAACAGGGAAAAATAATGAATGAATAAAACAACAAAAATTATTAAATAAAAATTTTATTTATCTTTAAAAATAAGTGTCAATATTTTGTGTTCCCTCCCCTCGCCCTAATAACTGCTCCAAGACGATTCTTCATAGACCTGATCAGCTTCTGAATTGATTCTTGTGGAATACCTTCCTACTCCTCAATCAACGCTGATTTCAGCTCATTCAGACACGAAGGAGCAGGAGTTCTGGAACGAACCTTCCTCTTCAGTTCATCCCACACGTGCTCAATGGGATTCAAGTCAGGGCTGAGCGCTGGCCAGTCCAATGTGGCAATATCGACTTCTTCGAGGTATTCCGTTGTTACACGGACAGTGTGACAACGAGCGTTATCGTGCATAAGGAGGAAGTCATCACCGATGTATCCCGCATAGGGCACGACATGTTCCAGGAGAATATCGGAAATGTACCGGTCCGAAGTTAGACCGCCTCCTCGTCCCCCGCCAGGCACGAAAACAAACTCGGTTTTAACAACGAAGGAAATGCCGGCCCACATCATACAAGAGCCGCCCCCAGAAGTCACTGTTTCAGCGACACAGCACTGTGATAATCGCTCCCCAGGCCGCCTGTAGACCCGTCCTCTTCTGTCGCTACCGTGCAAACAGAACAGGACTTGCCTCCATTGCTCAACCTCCCAATCAAGATGGGTGCGAGCAAACTGAAGGCGTGCTTGTCGGTGAGCAGCCGTGAGTTTCGGGCCTGTGGCAGGCCTTTTTGCAGTCAGATTCGCTTGCTTGAGTCGTCGACGAATTGTCCACTCGCTGGCTGCTACCCCACAAACATCTCGGAGCTCCTGTTGGACGTCGACACCAGTCAAATGCCGATTTCGGAGAGAGGTTGACACGATAAAACGGTCATCCCTCTCCGATGTGCACCGGCGCCGTCCAGATCTTGGTCTCGGGATAAAGCCACCAGTCTCCCGAAAGCGCTTATAAACTTTCAAAACACAGGATTGGCTTATGTGGAGCCGACGAGCGACAACCCGCTGGCTGAGCCCTTCTTGCAATAGGGCTACGATTTGTGCTGCTTCTGTAGGTGTTGTCTCCATTGTCGTACAAGGTAAATGGTCAAAAGTGGCGGAGATGTGTACTGGTCAACGTGTGAAAGTCGACTGATAAAGAAAATCCGATAACAGGTGCTTTTATAGGGGGTCAATAGGTCGCAACTCGTGACGTATCAAACAATTGAAACACGTCTTTTTCGATACACCTTCACTTAATGCGGAATGGCTCCATAAATACTGGCTTGTTTTTAATGAATTCGGTATCAGTTTAAAAGTAAAGAGTTGAACCTTTAAAACGATGTAATTTTTACGATTATTAAAAAAGTATTAACTACTCAAGATAACGCGCAACCAATTTCAAGTAGGTAACTGATTCCAAACTTTTGCTCGCGAGTGTATTTATAGTGAACGAATACACTATTTCGTTATTTCGAAACTGGTTTATCTCTGTAGAAATGAAAAACAATTAACTCACTAGGCGGCATAGCGATTCCGTAGCCCTTGGAATCCAGCATCCCACCAACTTGAGTCAGATCACAATTCCTTTCGACTACATATTCGATCGTGGTGGATTCCATCAGGTACGCATAAGCACCTTTGCCACGCATCACGCGTTCCTCTCCTTCTTTATTGCTGCTAGTAAATACTGAAGGGCGGGCAGATTCCATAAACGACCACATTCGTTGGTAAGTAGAGAAGTTAGAGTCCTTCGAAGAAAATTCTATGATTACTATCAGTATACAAGTATATCAGGAAGTTAATAATAAGTATAAAACTAGACAAAAAAATTGCCATCTCAAGAAATTTTCCGCGCGGTATAAAACATAAGCAAACTCCAAAGTGGTTATGTTAGACTTGTTTTGCGAATTTGCAAGGAGCTGAATGGACAATTTATTGCAAAAGTGGCTACTCAATTTTCGTAGAAACATTATGGCCAAATTAGGTTATACTTGCGGAAAACCCTAATAAATTCCGGACAATGATACGAGTACCGAGAAATAAAGTGCGTACTGTTATATTCTTGGTAAAACGGCTACAATAAAAAGGTTCTGTTTCGTGTTCAGGATATATGAATTTGGGATTTCTACCGGTATTTGAGAAAAGGCTAACACCGTTAGAACCTTGAAATTAATAAACTTGACAAGGGCATTATTAAAAATCTGTTTCGTTTTAGTGAAATGTTTCCCACCGAGAAATGAATTTTTACAAACTTGATGAGATGAAAATATTTTTTTTCTATCTATAACTCGATTTTTGTTGTTTGATTCATAGGAATTAAGATTTATTATACTGAGAGTCAAATTTTATTCTTTAAAATTGCTGAATTAATTCAATTCAAACAACATTTCAATTCAATTAAAAAAAAAATACCCTCAAAATTCAATCCTTCGTCTACAACATACCGTGTTGGCACCATGGCTTAGGCCTCCCATTTGAGTAGAATTTCAGCTGTTTTGATCTCTTTTTAATCATATTTAGTTAAAGTACAAGGTTAACTTCATTTGATGATTCACTGTTGCAAACTAAGTTTCAATACCAGCGGAAACGTCAGACAATTAGTTTAAGTCACAAACAATGCTTAATTGCTTATGAATAATTTAAAAACAAGCACAATTATACGAAGTTTCGAAGCGTAGTTTGTAGTTAAAGGCTAACATGAGCCTTTTATTGTACTAACAATGCAAAATTCAAAAGTGATAAATAACACTGCTCCTGCAAATTATTCTGAGTTCGGAACAATGAGAAGTAGTACATCATTACGAGTATTTCGCGTTCATAAGAGGTCAACGTCTGTTTCCTCGAAAGAATTAAATTTGAGCATTGGATAGTTGTTTAAAAAATATTAGTACCTATTGCAATGTTTTTTTTATTTTTTTAAAAAATATTTCATTATTTCTCGTTTGACTTTTAATAATTTAAATATAAAATGCAGTTACTAAACGGGAAAATACTTGCACAGAAACTGATATATTAACAAATAAAATTAATGTAGCTTACAATGATACAAACAAACAACATACATACAAACAAGGAATAAACATGAAACTTAAATGATATTACTAGCGGGACAAACTATGCTAGTACTTACCCTGAAGAAAGCAGCAGTTGATCCTCCTTTTAATGCTCCGTACTTAATTTTTGTTTGTTTGGCTAAATCCTCTGCACTTTCTATAGGCGAATCCATTCTCTCCACAGTTAAAAAAGCAGCTAAGTTTGCAGTATACGATGATATCATGATCAGTGTAAAAAACCACCACATACCAGCTACCATTCTTGTTGAAACAGCCCTAGTTTATAATAAAAGTTATATTATATATGCACATTTAAAATATCATATTATCAATGTTTCCAGAACTCAGTTGTGATAACTTCTTATTTCAGTGCTTAATCAAATTCTATTCAATGTAGTAGATAAAGTTATTTTGAAGTTTCATATTAATTCAAATGAACAAGTTATTCAAAGTAAATAGCTAAATTGGGAAACTTAGACTATTGACATTACTAGTGGTTGAATATAACAGTGTAATTACATATTCTAAACTATATGAAATTGATTTTACATATTTAATCACGCATAGTATTAAAATTTGGTTAAGATAACTTAAAACATATGTAAAATCATTTTCCAAGTCTTACACACTATGATTAAAGTTGAACTTTGATGCAGCAAGCTATGGATACTACACAAGCATAGAAGTTGTAACGGGTGCAATTTTCGAGACAATACCCGAACTAGTTGTTGAATTAGCAACTAAATTACAAAGTGTTTAGCCAACTATGGTGGGGAACAAAGCTAGTTGAAATTGCCAACACGTGTCTATTTAAATTGGCCACTATACAGCCACCAATGCTTTTAATTTGCAAAGGGCTGTGGTCGCTTTGAAACTAATTAGTAGAAGGGAGTTCTTCATCCGACTGCAAGTGAAGGCTACACTTCCATTTATAAACATAGCTACATTATTCATAAGTAAAACGGGACTCGTAAAGCGGCGCTAACTTTCCGAGAACACATCAAAGTAAATGAAGTCAATTACTCTTTATTCAATGTTGGCACTTTGATCGTTGGAACTGTAGCCGTCATGGCATCGGTTTGAGAGTTTTCATAAAGTGGGACTTACTTCGGTGCGATATCCGAACCTTGCTGCATCAAGGATCCGATAGTGAACCACAGCGAGTTCAACAGAGTGAACTGATTCTCCAGCACCGGCGGCTCGTCTAGACAGTTCCTTGGACTGTCCCACTCGTACGGACTGAACCTGTGCCGAAATACTGTCCGTCATTTATTTCTGATTATTATCTATTACTAAACAATGCACCCAACGTTTGAGTCAAAATGTGTAGGCTCAATAGAATATAATCAAGCACAACGCTAGAATCGCTTTTTATCAAAAGTATTTAAGAACGTCATGGAAATATTATCAGGGTACATTTTCAAATGAGACATCAAACTTATAAAATGGATTGCAAACTTTTTTGTTGTTCTTTACATTTTCAAAATATCGTTTAATTTTTATCGCAAGTACGTTGATGCCCGATTCTATTAAACGGATCCTTGCTTAGTTCTTCATGTGGACTTCGCTGAGGTCACTGGTCGTAAAAATTTGAAAACACACTACCAGGTATATGCGTTTCCAAATACCTTAAAGTAATGGTTCCAGAGTATCTTACTTGGGTAAAAAGTCACAGCTCTGCTGCATGAGAGATCCAATGGCAAACCAAAGACAGTTGGCGAGAGAGAAAATATTTTCCAGTTTCTCGCCTTCTGGTGAATGTGTCGGATGCCATTCGTACGGAGTGAACCTATTAGATTATTTGTTGTGTTGAAAACAAATTTCAAGTACACCATTATCACAGATCCTCTATCAAAATTATGATTCGCGTTCAATGAAATAATGTATTCACCGATTCGTAGTGTGTGATTCTCAGAAAAACTAAAAGTTAAATTTACAAAAGATATAGGTAACTTAGATTGAGATTCGATGAATAATTTATAACTGAATCTAAAAAGACACTAACCTGGCTAGAATGAAGAGTAACACAGAGACGCCTAAGTAAGCAGTGGCCATATAGATCCATACGTCGAGTGAGAGGGGCGAGAGAAATGAAAATAGGTTGGGAGGCTGCTTTATGGGCTTGCGGTACAGCACTGAAATTCCGAGGTTCATGAATGGCATCGTGAAGTCGACCACTTGCTCTCTGTTTGAATAAATAGCACGATTACTTAAGAACGACCAGAATTTGGAACTAATTCAGATGGTATGATTAAAGTTATTTCAATTAATAGTATAAAACTACAAATTGCTTTTTGTAAATTGTATAATTTTAATTTAATTTTAATCAAACAAAAATCGCTTTTATGTCATGTTTCAACTAAAGTTCCTCAGGACCTTACCTGAGGACCTCAGTTTTGACAGTTCACTACTCATATAGCTAAGAAAATAATTTCTTTATTGAGGCAAAAAGGCTATCCACACATTTTACACGTCATATCAAAAATATAACTCATTAATTAATATGACCAAAGGAAGGCCTCATAATAAGAATATCTTTAAAATCTGCCATTTTGAGGAAAATTGTCGTGTAATACGGGTCCAATTTTTGAGGTCCGATTTAAAGAGCCTGTGTTATTTTAAAACTGGTATTTGCGGAACGAGAAGTTTACCTGTCGTACGTAATGGTGAGGTCAGCTATAGCAACATCGGCTCTTTGTTCCAACAGTTCCCTTATCATTCCGTCCCACTCTTTGGTCTC
This sequence comes from Schoenobius gigantellus, assembly GCA_963935595.1. Classification (NCBI taxonomy): domain Eukaryota; kingdom Metazoa; phylum Arthropoda; class Insecta; order Lepidoptera; family Crambidae; genus Schoenobius; species Schoenobius gigantellus. The sequence continues at coordinate 19,051,660 of OZ012553.1, read as the reverse complement.
CCTGTTGTAGGAGCCATATCGACCGTCAGGCGCCAGCTTGAATGTATAATTGAAGCCCAGAATTTTAGATATCTCATGAATGAGATCAATGGCGTATCCTTCAAATTGTGCGTTACCAGCAAGCTTTTCGCTTGCTTCTCTCCTCATACAATATGGCGCACTCTAGGGATTAGAGAGGCAGATTAATATGGCTATTTTGTTCTTTTTTTTGGTCTTTTACTTTCGATAAAGTTTTAATGTATAAAATATAGCAATAATACTAAATTCACATTTAAAACGTTTTGAATTATATTTAGACGACTTCTGATTTTAAAAAAAGATGCTTCCTTTTTCTAAATAAAACATTTAAGCGTTAGGTACTTCGTAATGTTTACTAAATCTCGGTCGCCGAGATTTATTATGGCAGTACTTTTGCACTGTTTATTTAGTCGTATCGCTTACCAGAATTGTAGTGACCACGAGGGTCTTATTTTGAAGTATCTCAACTATTTGTCTCTGATTTTCGCCGTAAGATCGTGTGTAATTGACACCTTCAGTGGAATTCCAAGTTCCAGCCTTCTGAAGTCCATCCCTTGTCAACTCGATTATGTCTAAAGTGAAATCGTTTCTAAATCCTTGATGGTCGAACTTTATAACCCCTGTTAAGCCTTTCATTTCCACCTGTTTATTAAAATAGACGGAGGTGTAAAAGTTGTTAATTTGCTTAATGAATGATTCATTGTACAGAGTAAATAATTCCTTGTGGCTGACGACGGTTGTTTAATTCCTTAGTTATTCTCATATTTTTCACTGATATTATGAAAAGATATAATTTAGATGCCAAATAAGATTAATGTAAGTAAAATTTTAAAAAAGCTTGTTTACCATCACCAAGACTTTATCTGTAAGATTTATACCAAGTCTTTAATATCCTGTTGCATAAAAGTTTTTTAAATACCTATATACAGGTAGCAGTATTTGCATTTAGTTAGATATAATGAATAATATTATTTTAAAGAATTGCGTACAACATCAGAAACTAGTTATACATTTAACAGGTTTGCATTCAATTTGTAGATGTAGTTGCTTGGGCAAATATCCAATTTAAATTACTTTGAAGTTATCTATCGCTAATTTACTCTAATGCTGTTTTCGTGAGCAAACTATGTAAGTGCAAATTTGATTAGTACTGTGAACATCGATTTAAAAATAAATTATTAGAATAATATTTTGCTAATAAGCTTTGATTATCTTATAATTATTGGTCGTGTGTCCATATATTTTGTAATGTACATACAATCAAACATATTATTTTTAAAAAAGCAATGAATCAGACATGCTAATACTAGAGAATATATATTGCCTTTGATATTCTCAGTGCTGAAAAGAACAACATTATGTAGGAATAGCTTTCACTTACGATTTTCATGTAATTGATGAGACTATACCCGTGGGGCCACGTGTCTTCAGTTTCACACGAGAGCGGCTTCACATCAATTTGTTGGGACGTATCAAGATCGTGCAAAGCTTTCGCGAACAAATGTACTGCATCATACATGAGAGCTGTTTCTGTCTGCGAAGATAAAAGATAAGCATTCTCCATGAGAAAATCTAATAACGGGGGGTGGAAAAAACAAAGATAACACTAGAAGTGTTACCTGCTCATTTTGTTTTATGAGGTTTAAGGTTTTATTTTGTCAGCATCATTATGTGCTTACAATAATGAAGTTTGATGTCTACTTTATTGTGCGAGCTCACTCAATTTCTAAACTGTCAAAGTAATTATAGAACATAATTCCACAGTAACCTTGAAATAAAGCTTATATGTATACGTTTTCAGAAGTTTCTAGAAATCTGTTTACTTGAGGCTTCACAATAAACGTTTCGAATCATTATAATGCTTTATGGTATAAGTTTTATGTAATCTTTCTATTATTTTTAAGCCTTCATTATTTTTAAGTAAATACTTATTTAATGTGTAAAATATTTTCTACTAGTCATGAAAAGATGTTTTAATTATTAAGTCTTTTTATGGATTAAAATGCGCACTATTTATTTTATATTTAGATTCTGATCGCTACGACTGCGTTATACGAATATTTTGGCTTTATGGACTGTAAAGATATCTGCCGCTAATTTTGTTTTTCTTAACATATTTTTATTGTTTGATAATGATATTGTTGAAGTACATACCTATTTTGACCTAATTTAATGAGGTATGTAGTGAATTTTAAATTAACAATTAACAATACAAAGCACACTCTGATTTCTGTACCTAATCAAACTTACCTTTATAAACGTCAAATTTTCCTGCAAACAAATAAACTCTCTTTATTAAATTTTGAGGAAAAAAGATAAATATATCGCAAGATAATAATTCGCAATGATCAACCTTTCCCGATGTGTGTCCCAATTGTAATTTCCGACCTTTCCGGGCTTCATCGTAAACCCAATCGCGAACAACTCTTTGCACATCAGCTCTTTCAGGATCTAGTAGCCGCAGGGCAGTTATGTTTGTACCGCCGTATTTAAATTCCTCTAAGTCAACACTATGCAAGTCCTGTCGCAAGTTACATGAGGTTATATAGATTCTTTTAAAGTGAACGTCGCTTTAGCTTGTAATGTCTGTGCGTCACTATGATTTAAACGTAGGCTAGTGTACTTATAAAGTATGAAATATTCCATTAGGTTACATTTCAGCATAACGTTTAATCTGATATTCAAACAGGAAGATGACAGAACGCGTGAAAAATAAAACGTTTGTGAAAAAAATAGGTACGTGAGTTACACAATGAAAATAAAAATAATAAACATGCATTTTTTGCTTTGAAAATAACAAAAAGAAAAGAAAAGCTAATCAAGGCTAAGGAGTGGGTGTTCGCTACCAGTCATTACAAAAGACATCTACATAGATATATATCGTTGTAAATATTGATGAGGTATAGTTGAACCAGAATATGATGGTAAATGTAGAGCTAAAACATAGATAGTTGATAAATAGTTCAAGGGTAGTAATAGAAAAATCAATTGTTATTTACTTCTTAATCTAAATGTTATTTAAAGTCTGAATGAAGTGTTTTATCTTACAGGAAGAAAACTGTTTTATTATACAAGTTTCAGGTCTACATTTGCCATCAGATTCCGGTACAACTGCAAAAACTCTTGCTTGTCCTATTTTTAATATTAATCTACCAGATGGACATTAAAACATTTCAATGGCAATAATTTTATTGTCATTGAAATATACTAAATATTAATTGATTCTAATAATTTACAATACTCACCAATGAGGTAATCAGATAGCTGTGATAGTCGGACATCATTCCAATCTGTTGCGCTTGTTGGAGTACCTCCCTGATTCTCTCCGTCGCACAATCGAGCACAATATGTGATTCTGCTGAATTCTTTATTTGCTTCAGAAGTGGCCTGTGTAGAAAAATGTACTTTATATCTACAGCACAGGGTTCTCTTTAATGCAACTCACGCAATATTTCAATCTAGTTTTTAGTACCTGTAATCATGTGAATCTGGCAATTGCCTTACAGATACTGGTAATTCCGAGGGCCCGTGTGCTTTGAGTAATTCTTGGAGCCGTACTAAGCCATCGCTGTTTTCATATACAATAGTGAAGGATTTCCATCCCCATGTTCTTACTAGGTCGACATAAGCCTAAAACATATTGAAATAAATCATGCGCCTCTCTCGGAAAATAAGTGTTGGCTTTCCGCAATACTAAAAGTGCGGTAATATTTTAGTATTTATGAGTGGTATATTTATATACGAGTCATAAATATTTATTGATATGAAAGTGGGTAACATGTTTCTTTAATATAAGTTTGTCATAATATATCATGTTCTGATTTTTCAACTGTACTTAACAAAATGTATGTGTACCTAATATATTCAACCAGGTTCGTTACTTACCCGACTGAGGGCATCTGGGTGTGGGTACAGATTGACAAGACAGGACTCCCGCCTAGTTCGATAGTCCCATCTGGTTTCTAAGTGGGGGAGCTCCATTGTGTCACATATAGATTGCACATGAGCGGCAGCTGGTGCCGACTGGGGTCCAAATATAGCTGCCACTCCATTCTTTAAGAGCTGGCATACTATGAAAAATATTTCGCTATTTAGTATTTTTAATATTTACTACTTGTAGTCTTCCTTTTAATTCCCCTTTCCATAAAAATGGGATATATTCTTTTCACAGCATTAATAAAATAAACTCCACGAAAAAAAAGGTTCTTTGGCAAAGTAAAAGATTTTGTTAATACGAAAATTTACCAACACAATCTAATCAAATCAGATCCTCATCCACAAACCATTTTATATTTGCCACCCCTTAATAATTTATTCTGTCATTGAAAATATGCTTTTGTGTCACTTTTTCTTGATAGTTTGAGTTTCAAATTAAGTTTAATTATGCTTTTGAGTCACTTTTTCTTGATAGTTTGAGTTTCATAGTTAATGGAAAATTTGTTTACCTTTTTTTGATGCGTGAAAACTGTCTAGTGCTGATATATTTTCAACTTGCGCCAGTAATTTGGACCTCGGTAAGATGGCTCGGTCTGCGTTGACTCTCTCTACTGCGTAACGGAACACCACTTCCTGTTTTTCGTCTTCTGGATGAAATAACCCACCTAGAAGGTTGGTTTAAATTAAAATCCGACGAAACTTCTAGCCATGAAGCAATTTTAACGATTCCATATTTTTATATCCGATAATGGACCCTTTTCCATGACATGTTTTTGTATGTACCAATAAATATAAATATAATTTTGTAATCAATTGATATATTACATCTATTTGTGTATAAATATATTCTACAGTAAAAGTGCCGTCATATCTGCACTATTACTGAGTATCATACACATCCTTTTTTGTTGTTTGGTTTGAATATTAGATACTCGTATAGACGTTACGAACAGCAGTAACCTACTAGCCAATAACAGATATATCGATAAACTAATTGCGGTTGTGGAAATAGATAATATGCGAATGTAGACCCGATAGCGAAGAACCTAGTTAGTTATTCATGTTTAAAACCCTTGATATAGTAATTCAGTTTAGGTTCAGTGAACGTTTGTGATAATGACCTGTGGCTTTCACTTCTCTATAAAGTGCCGCAAAATATTTTGAATTGGTTTTTACTACATCAAATATTATTAATCAATCAAGTATATCAAGTATTCTCGAAGATATTTAATGAAACATGTTTAGAGTGTTAGTATTAGCCTTTATTAAAGTTTTTTGGAACGATCAGATAAAAAGAGCCGATGGACTGAACTGAATTCTATCTATGTCATTATCATGAACCAATCTACCAAAACAATATTCTAAAGTATTCTGCTTAATAATACATAAAATAATAATAACATGTTATTGAAATAATTATATTATGTATTTTATAAAAAAATATTAAAATACATTATGCTTATACAGAAATTTTTGAGTGACCCAAATAAATTAATTCATAGATCCAACAACTTCTAAAAAGCAGGTTAATACTAAGCTTACATTACAATTTTTTCGAAAGTCTATGTTACTCCATAAAATAGAAGATGTCGATCGTAAAATATAGTAGCTGTATCGAACGACCGTCAATCTATACGAGCTTCATATAAAGATACCCACACCTATCCACACAGCGATATGGTGGAACAAACCATTGATTCTCACCTATCCGTATGGTGTCAGGCAGCGCTGAAAGATGGCCGAAAAATAAAGCGAGAAAAACCGCTTTCGCTCCACCCATCCTGAAACAAAGGAGAACTTTTACAATATCGTAACTGTTGTGGAATCATTGACACAGTTGTTTCGCCATAACTGAAAATATTTTCCCAATTTTTGCGAGGACTGGTGTAGTTTATGGTTTTCATAAAAATGAGTCGTTTTTGGAATTATTTCAATGGTTTTTCTTACAAAAGTTGCTTATGAACATAGTTTCAGCGGTAGTAAAACTCTAATTCTATCTAATAAAAAAAAAGAATTAATGTAACTAACAAAGAAGGAACGGCGCAGCTTGTTCCGGGAAAACTCATTACCTGTTGGAGATGACTCAGTCTCTAAAAATACGGTAATATCAAAATATTTTGCATAGAAAACAAAATATTTTTTATAGTACTTTTTTAATAAGACTAGCTTGATTTTTAACTTGACGTCATGATGATTATGTTAATTTGGCATTGAACTATACATTTAAGTGCAAGTGTAAAAGGATGTGAGAAAATGATGAAGTTGAAATAAATAGAAGATTATATTGTTCGTCGAAGGTTCCTAGACTAGAAACCTTCACACACACAAGCTAGATGGCACTCATGTCAGGGAGACATCACGAATTTAATAAATCTGTCAGTCAATTAATCAGGACGCGACGCTCGCACAACAGAATATGAATGCCTGAGAAATACCAAATGCCTACCTATTTGGTTGAACTAGAGAAAGCTCACGGTTCCATTCGCAATTTTTTATACAATATGCTTGGCAAGCAACTCACAAATAACGTTATACTAGGAATCAGTATAATGCAGCTATCGCTCAAATCAAATTGCACAGCATAACAATAACATTAAGAGATATATGGCTTGTCTACTTTGCCCCGTAAGCTATCTGTTATTTGTAATATGATTACATAATAAATCAATCAATATCAGCTTCAGTGCCTTATCAATGGAAAATGGCAATAATCATATCTGTGCCTAAAAGCTATCTATCTCTAGGCCTTAAAAATCCGAGTCCTATCAGTATTTTGCAATTTTTATCTAATGTTTACATCTATAATTCAGCTTATAAAATGCATAAAAAAAGGGAATATTGCTGTCTTAACAATCGGGGTTTCGTAAAAGTTGTGGAGCTGTAACTGCTTTGCTTAATATTACCGATAATATACTCGTGGAATCAGGACGAGGTTCGACGTGGCACAGTTTTGGAACTTCTAGATTTAACTTGTGCCTTTGACTGTATTATTTTATCATTAGTTTTGTTTTCTTATTATGGATTTGATCAACTCTTAGTCAAATGGTTTAAGAGATATCATAGTTACTGTAGTCAATCGGTTAAGGTATGTGAAGAGGATGGTTTGTTATGTGTAACTATGGGTGAGAAGGGAACCCAAGAACGATTGCATGAGGAGTCCTTCAAGGCTCCATTATCGGACCTATTCTTTTCGATATTTTGCTGTCAGATCATGTTTCTACCGGCTTAAAATACTTTAAAGAATTCGTCAATTCATAAATGAAAAATAAGACTAATGTGAAGCGTTGTTATTATCTCAACTTAATTATGAGGATTTGGTTTACGGACCTAGACTGCAGTCAAGAACTTGTCGCCTTATACTGCGTGTTCAAAATGCCTGTTGCAGATTTTGTTATGACCTAAGAGCCACATATCACCATTCCTAATAGGGCCAATTTGTTATATATATATGTCATCTAGAAGACATCTTTATCTTGCTGGACTTTTGTTTGACGTACTGGAACTTAAAAATCCTGCGTACCTTCACTCTAAGCTACGTTACTTAAATTTTCAGAAGTATGAGGTGGCCTCTTGAAAGCCATCTTCCTCATAAGACTGAGGCTTTCACAGGTTGTTTGCGTTACCTGGCAACCAAATGTTGGAATAACAAAAGTCAATGGTGGAGCCATTGAGACAAATAACTTCAAAACATAGTTGCAAAAATAAAGTAACAAAACTAAAGTTGTTCCTTCTAGAAAAGCAAAGGATAGGTATACCTGAAGGTTACCTGGTATAGGATTTCAAAATATAGGCTATGTGAGTCAGGTACTGGCTGGACTGGTTGTTTTGGCCACTACCTGCACCGGGTCGCGCGTCGGAAGGAAACGCCGCAGTGTCGTCACTGCGAAGCTGCCGACGACACTGCCGAGCACAGCCTGTTGGTAGAGTTACGATGGGACTGACATGTAATTTTATTACAAAAGTCCTTAAATAAATAAAGATTTAAAAAAACCTGTTGGTGTGCCCGGCTCGGCGACGCCAGCGCAGCGAACTCAACGCTGCGCTGCGAGGCGGAGACCTCTCGCTGCAGAGCATGGTCGTGGCCATGCTCCGCGGCGAGGTGGAATGTGAGGCTGTCGCCGCCTTCTGCGAGGACGTCATCTTGCAGGAGGAGGCCGCGGAGAGGGAGCGGGAGAATGATCCTCAAGCCGCTCCCATCCGCCGCTGGCAGACAGGCAGGAGAAGGCGGGCATTCGCACAAGCGAAGCCCGTCTAATGACCCTGTCGTGGAGGCCTGCGTGCACGGTCGGCCCGTGTACGCCGCCGTAAGGCCCTCCGCCTGGGGATTGCCCTGGTGTTCTCGGGCAATTCCCCCTTGGCGATAGCTCGACCAGTTAGGTCGGGTCAACCTGGACGCGTTGGTAGGGATAGTCGCAGTGTGGACCCTATCTCGCGCGCCCATACACGCTCGGCGTCTAGCCAACGGCGAGTACGGTGCGGACACGCATTCCCCTCGAAAAAAACAAAAAAGGCTATGTGAGTTGGCGGGAGTTGCAGTGCAGTGATACTAGCTACATCAAACTGTTGTCCATTTTTGTTTATATATCTATCGTTTTTAATAATTATGTATGTACTATTTTATTATGTTATTGACTTATGTGCCGAGTAAATTGATTACAGAAATTTCAATTACATCCTCCGTGGGTTATAAAAGAATAACAGTGTTTTGCCCATATTATATGGGCAAAAATTCACTGAGCTACGGCCTTTTGTTCCGCTGCAACACACACACGCACACGCACCTCATTATAGAAATATTTATGGCAAATTAATAATTGCCATAAATATTGCTATGGATAAAGAAAATAGAAATCTAAATATATCATAAAATCATTGTTAACATTGTTGGAGTTTTGTATTGTACGTTTGAAACCTATTTAGAGTCAAGATGAAGTCTATGACTAAAAGAGGAATAATTTGTTTTGTCTTGTCGGTTTTGATGTCTGTCGAATGTAATACTCTAAGAAATGTTTGAATTAATAAATACTTATATTAACTTTGACGTGAACTCGTATTTTCTCCTAAAAACATAGGCACTTATGTGTAAGTCGTTATATATTATGTTGGTAAGTTTATAATAACATATTTATGTTCCATAGCTTATAACAGTCCGCACATTAATTTGTTACAGAGTGCCTTTTCTTTTATTTATAATAATTAATTGTAACGGTGGAGAATATATTAACAGTGACAAAATCTTGGTGCCTCATTTATCCTCCCTAACCACTGCACTACTACGTCCCTGCCCCTCACCACGTTACATTGGCGCCCAACGTGGGGCAAAATCAGTGACACAACATAATAATTAATTGTAACGATGAAGAAGATATTATCAGTGACAAAATCTTGGTGCTTCATTTATCCTCCCTAACCACTGCACTACTACGTTCCTGCCCCTCACCACGTTACAGTGGCGCCCAACGTGGGGCGAAATCAGTGACACAACATTGGTGCTTTATTTATCAGGCCGACTATATACTGCACCACCTACGTCACTACTAAACTAAGTTAACTGTCAATTGATTCACTGTGACAGTTGACAGAGCTGTCAAATTTATTTCCAAATCAATAAGTCAAGATCAGTTTTATATTATTTATATATACACGGTGTTTCATAATAACCAATAAATATTTTATCGTTATCTAAAACTAATTATTAAATAGTTTTTCCCTTAATGTCATTCAACCCAAAATTTTAATGTATATCATAGTATCATCATCATGTCTATGATTTACATGAAAATTTTGGGTTGAATGACATTACGGGTAAACACAATTTAATAATTAGTTTTAGATAACGATAAATTATTTATTGGTTATTATGAAACACCGTGTATATGTCCCTATATTAAAGTAAGTAAATATTTCAAAATTCGGTTGCGGTGAAGGAAAGGGTCTAAGGTCCGCGGGACGTTTTTGGGATGTTGCGTTGCTATTATAATACCTACTTATTATGGTTGTATCATAAAGAATAGCTAAAAATAAACACATTTTATTCTTGTCCATTTGTTCTCCAGTCTTATCCACTATCCGGGACACCTAAATTGAGTCACCTTGCACTTTTGGATTATCTTTTTTTTAGTATATCGATATTGTCGATAGTTTTGATAGTGCTGTAACCTTACTAAGCTGTCATTTCACTATGAAACGGCTGTTCTAAGGGTTGATTCCTATCTGTAACTGTCATAATAATTTGTGAACGCAAGTAAGACCTCGTAAAAATGGTCAATTGTGCAATTTCTTCTTGCAAAAGGCGATCCAATAACTGAAATCTTCAAGACTATGGCGTTTCCTATCACATGTAAGTATAAAAAATAAATGAACGTGTTTTATTTAAGTACAATTTTGAAGTAATTTTTATGCCGTCACGATAGAAAAATACAATGGTATGTTGGTAGCTCAACACAGTACACGAGCATGATTTGCGGGCGATTGATGTGTGTGTGTGTTTCTTTATACGCACACTATGAAGATATTATACCTCACAGGTATAATACCTTCATAGTGTGCGTATCATTAATTGAATTCTAGATTTTCGTAGTGTGCCATGCGTGTGGTGAACACGCATGGCACACTACGAAAATCAGAAAAATGTATACTGCGATTTGCTTATACGTCTGTTTATACATGCAAGTAGAATCGAGCGCTGCCGTACATTCTACCGCCTAACTCATAGCGATCACTCGCTATCGCTGTCGTGACATTAGAACAATAGCTCAAATGTCACCTGTGACATTTTTTTTTTTTTTTTATTGCTAACGGTGGCAGACGAGCCAGTGGCCCACCTGATGTTAAGTGGCAACCACCGCTCATGGACATCTGCAATGCCAGGGGCACAGTTCTGTCACTGCCTACCTGGAGAGAAATGCTCTTCTTAAGCCTCGTTTGAAGAAGGACATATCGTAGCGCTGAGGAAACACCGCAGCTGGGAGTTCGTTCCAGAGCCTACACGTACGTGGAATAAATGAACGCTGAAACCGAACTGTACTAGACGAGATTGGTTCCAGGTAATATGGATGAACTGTACTGCGATGGCGGGTGGTGCGATGGTAAAAAGGTGAAGAGGGCACCATTGCAAACAGTTCCTCAGAGCACTCTCCGTTAAAGAGCCGATAAAGCACGCAGAGAGAACCAAAGTCTCTCTTTTGCTCCAGCGTCTCCATTGAGGCCGTGATATTGAGGTCACCAACGATGCGGAATGCACGCCTTTGCAGGGAGTCAAGAGGGTCGAGCTGATATTTGGGAGCTCCCGCCCAGAGGTGCGAACAGTACTCCATATGCGGCCGAATTTGTGCTTTATAGAGCATTAGCCGCTGGCTTGGAGTGAAGTACCGCTTGGCTCTGTTCAGGACGCCCAGCTTTTTGCTCGCCAATTTGGCTTTGTCCTCCAAATGACTCCCAAACTGTACTTTAGCAGAAATTTCCACACCGAGGATTCCAATACCATCGGACATACGAAGAGTAACTCCCTGGAACTGAGGCACTACGATAAATGGGTCCTTTTTCGCAGTGAATGCGCACACTTGTGTCTTCGTGGGGTTGAACTTAACCAAGTTCTTTGCACCCCATTCGGAGACTCGCCCTAGAGAGTCTTCGACTTCAGACACAAGTTGTAACCGCCTTTCTAGTAACGAACTCCGAGGGACATTCTGGTGGTCGGTATACCGCGCATCACCCGTACTGTCATCTGCATAGCAATGTATGTTCTCAATTGACAACATGTCATTGATATGCAGAATGAACAGGGTTGGGGAGAGCACCGAACCTTGTGGAACACCAGCGTTTATGGGCATGGTTTCGGAGCAGCAGCCGTCGACGACGACCTTAATGCTCCTACCATCCAGGAAGCTGGCTATCCATTTGCAGAGTCCCTCGGGGAATCCATATGATGGTAACTTCGTGAGAAGAGCTCTATGCCAGACCCTATCAAACGCCTTAGCGATATCGAGTCCAACGGCGAGAGCCTCACCTTTGCCCTCCAAGGTTTCCGCCCATCGGTGGGTCAGATAAACTAAAAGGTCACCAGCTGAACGGCTGTGACGGAAGCCGTATTGTCGGTCGCTAATCAGCTGGTGTTCTTCTAGGTACCGTAGGAGGCGGGAGTTGATGACCCGCTCCATAATCTTGGAGACATTAAAACAATTGTTCTAATGTCACGACAGCGATAGCGAGTGATCGCTATGAGCTAGGCGGTACGGCCGCAGGATTTTTTTTGCGTATTTGTGTGTAGTAATATTTTCATTTACGTGTATATAGCTAATTATGTGTGTGTGATGTATATAAACGTTATATCTATCTAATGGCGTCTAATGCGATCTCAGATCATCTGAGGTTAAGTCAAAAATGTAAAGAAGAATAAGCATGATAGTCGTTAAATACTTTGATGTTGATGACGCCGCCGGACAAATACTTTTTAATACCTTAGTCAGACGACAAAGGGAGGTTACTGTAACGGACTATTATTCTATGGCATCCACATCCATTTCTATACTCCAGAAAAACCGAGGTACCGGTTTGATTCAGTTCCGCAGCACTTTAAGTTCTCATTGACTTCGTGTATTGAACTAACAATTTCTGATTTTCATGCACAATAGATATGAGGGTTAAGACCTTCATCATCAAAACTAATAATCTGTCCTCAAAATAAATTACTCACTAGATTCCGGGAGTGGCAAAATTAAAGTGGACTCTGATAAGCGCCTTGGAATATACCTATTAATAGAAATGTTCCATCAGAAGGCAATGGGGTCGTCATATTATTATTATTTCTTTGAGCTGCTCATATATAAGTATATTGTAAAGTTTGTTTCAATGTAACATGAATGGCTGACAATACATTTTCCAATTTAAAAAGTAGCTAGGATATTCATATTCATTTGTGTTAACGTGGTCTCGAAACACTACAAACCTATCAAATGTCTTTGATCACGACCTCTGTTCCTTCATGGATGTAGCAATGAAAAAGGTGAACAGTGCTTCGTTCCTTGGCGTACGGAAGATTTTGACATCTGTAATTTCATTTGTTATTTTATGAAGGTCTTGGGGCCGCGATTGACGTGTAGTTTTGCGGTTTTGTTATCTAGGAGATAAAACTCGTCAAAACTAGGGTGATGTGATTTATAACATTTTGTTGCGAAGTAGCGTAGCTAGGTAACCAAGGGCAAATAAAAAAATGGGGCCCTACTACTATCTAAACTGGTTAGGTTTTATCAAGTAAAAATATTAATATACAAATACTTTAAAAATGCTAAGCTACTTTATCATCAGCTCTTTTTCGTGCACTGCAGGGCAGGTAATAAAAATATTAAACAGTGACTACATAAATTACAATTAATACTTGATGAAGATACAGTGAATATATCGATCAAGATTCAAGAATCTTGACTCGATTCTTGAATCTTGATCGATATATTCACAATAAAACACATATCGATGAATAATAAAACGTACATATCGCAATCCGTCAAGTTGACAACACTGCCAACCCACAGAAAGAATTTAGGGGAATTCCCTAGGTATAACTTTCGAATTTCTCTCAACAGAGTTGCCATGATGAAAGTCGGGCTGCAAACTGTAATATTTATTTTGAAAATGAGAGACATTTTCGAAAGTTCAGTTCGATCGAGATTTTCTGGTAAGGATTCAAGGGCTCCTGAGCTTGAGGGCCCTGGGGCACTGCACCGCCTAGCTTCTGGGTAGCTACGCCACTGTGCGAAAACCACGGTTTTTTTTGATGGTCTGACTGACTATAATTAGAGTCGTTATGTTTACAAATTATATACATTCAAAGTCCAAGTTCACTATAAGTTCTTATTTTATGACAAGTGATTGTTGACTTTTTGCATGTATTATAATGCGTGTAATTACATGTCTTACGAGTATAGCCACCGAGCACACAATATGTGCTCGATGATTATAGCACTCTCCTTATTTTTCTTAATGAGTGCATGATTATTATTGAAATATGTTTTTCAGATCAAAATCGAAAAATACAGATGAAGGCCCAAAATGTGAGAACTTTCACGGGCTTGTTAATTTTCTCATGTCAATTATCCAAGAGTAGAATTTTAATGTTGGTAGTCACTAATAATAGATTTATTCAACTTTAGCCCTGGGCTTACTTACTTTGGGATGATTGCGTAGGACGAAATTTATTACGCTATAAGCTGTGCGGCGACGGATTTAGATTATTTACGTGTAAGATGTGTTACATTAAATAGAACCAGTAGATACATACGAGTATGTACTCAGTAAGGGCACTTCAAGAAAAAAACCAGATCGCGAATGAATGGATAATGTATCGCCGCTCCCTGTAGAAAGAGTTTTTCTAGTGGATGTCGTAAGAGCCAACTAAGAGGGCATACTGTAGACCTCTGCCAAGGCCCAAAAGATGGAAAACTAATAAAAAACCCCACACCAAACCGTCAGTGTGATGTAGTAGGCGAATTCCTCCTCGATTGAAGAGAGAGAGAGAGAGTTCAACACCTACTGGTGGAATGTGTCAAGAACTCAATAGCTGAATTGAAAATCAATATACTTGACACTACTGTTGTGGTCTAAAGCATTCTATCAAACCCTACGTGAAATAATGCTTTACTTGTTGTTTGTAGCAGTTTAATTTTGATTTATATCTTTATTTAATTGAGGTATCTTCAGTACCTTGTTATAATAATGGTCACTATGGGGCTGACATGTATTTAATATACATGTCAGCCCCATAGTGACTCCTTATTTCTTAAAAACTCCTTTTACAAATACAGAGTAAAAATGGAGAGAGTTTTTATACCTATGGGTTGTAAACACGACTTTACAAGACATATATTTTCGCATCGTCTTACCCTTTTCTGGAAACATCGAAAAGCGTGTTAATATCAACGTGCTCATTGCATAATCACTTTTCGAAATATTTACTGTCTCAGTTGGCAGCGACCCTTTAGAGCTAGTAAAATTTAGTAATAATAGCTTATTTAAGACTTAAAATATATAGATTTCATCATACGATCAATATCAAATCTAAAATAATTAAAATATTTCAGTTTGTTAACTTTTTTACAAGATTTTTGTGCAACTAAGTAAGAAATACTATTGGTTTAAACATTAACAGAATGAAAAGTCAGTAACGATGGTAACGAGATAGGTTAAATGAAATATAACACGGTTTAACCGTAAAACACATTCTTCTAAGAATTTATCACAAAATAATATTATAACACGTTCTGTCACTATTTAATTGAATATTTATTATAATCAATACCATTCACTCTCCGAGTACGCATCTATCCCTTTCATACTTGTGTAATGAAAGCGAAAGCACAAATAGGTAAGTAAATAGTTTGTGCAAAAGCGCACCGCAAACAGCATCGTAGATTACAATCAATATAGAGTATCCACTCTATCAAAAGCTTGGGACAGCGTTCATTTTGATACAACCTGATTTAAAAAAAAATCCTTCAGTGTTATCCGCCTTTATTTTAAGTGCAGTCTTTACGTGGGAGCAGAACCATAAATTCAACATAGACTGCTTGAAATTTGAAATTAAAGTATTTAACGCGTAAAGTAAAAACCGAAAAAATGCTAACAAAATTACATTGCTTAGATACATATGTGAGGCCTTTTAATAAAGGAGTCAGAACAATAGCTATTATTGCAACAGCTAAAATATACGTTCTCCAAGAGGGCGTTCTATTCAACACGTAGATTTCAGATTTAGATAAGCATAAATCATAAAGTAAGTATAAGCATAACATTTAGTATGTCTTATAGTATTGTTTCTAGTACTCTTGTTGGCGTCAACACTGGCTCGTGCACCTAAAATTGTAATCGTTGAACACGCATGGTTCTATTTACAACTAACTTCATTAATCGTAATTCAGTATGATTAAGGTGGAAATCATATTTTAATTAAACACAGACAAGTAATAAAAACCAGCATGCTTGTTTTACTTAATTTCAGTTGATTTTATTTTCTTAATTACTGAAATAGATTAAAAGTCCATTTTTGAAATTTAAATGAGTCTCGACAAGCCACAATTAAGTAATAATATTTGTTGCGAAATTACCACGTATATTGTGCATGTTAATTTGGCAATTATGTCGATTCTGTACGTTGCGCTAGTCTACGCTGCCAATTCTGAGAATTTCTCCCGTGTCAGCGGCCGGCGATATTGCAGCGAAATAGTGAACTTCAAAATAGGTACTTTCGTTTTTGTCGAGTTGGTAGTTACGAGTATATCAAGGTCAAATTAATTTTTCCGTTAATCTAGCGAGAATAGCATGCATTAATCTGTACTAAGCTTTATAATTTGTATGTGATTATACTCTGTACATCAATGTGCATTATAAGGAATTATATTGTTTGTACAGCATTAGTACAAAATTACGAGCAGAGGGATGAGAGAAGATGATAAAAGACCAAAATTTATATATTTATTTGGTGTTAGCAAAATAAACTATGATCATTAATTGTTCAGAGACTCAATAACGAATGGTCTTATACATCTATGTGTTCAAATGTTTGAAAATTTAAATTAAATCAAAACACAAGTCTGCTCTCATGTCTTCCTAAATATTACTGATACTATTATTTAATTTGTAATTCAAGAACAAGTCATTTGAAATCTGCGGTTGATTCACAGCGTGAAATCATAAAGAAACCTATTTAAAATTCAGTGCGTTAGTTACGTAAACAAAATGTTACAATTACAGCACCCTTACCTGTTCGATGTACACTACAGCAGCCACCGAGCGTGCTCAGCACTGGCGTTTAATCACTAATTAACTTGGCATTGCGTATACAAAAACACTGAGCGCACACACCGTTCACAGGTTATGTTTTCCGCGGACGCCTCTCTTTGCTTGGGCGCTTATTTCTCGACTGACTTTTGTTTTATTTATCTAGTTCTCTCAATTGGCATGGGACTCTCTTCTTTCGGCGTTTATTTTGACGAGATTGTTATTGATTTGTGTTCGAGTCGAGTTCCCGTAGTAGGCGAGCGCGGACGGGCGCAGTGGCGGGCCGCTTCGGCAGGCTGGCTTCAGGCGCCGAGCGTGTAACGTAGCCGGTAGCGCGCCTGCGTGCCTACACCCCGTCAGCCGGCGACATCCATTTAGATATTTCATTTTTACTTAACCGTATAATTTAATAAGGACCGTGACGTTTTAGTGACTTATTTTAACAATATTTCTCGAAGTGACAATAAAAAACGAACGGTTTTATCGGTTTCCTCTGAACGGAAAGGCGGCGTGACTAGTGCGGTTTCCAGCCAATCGATTTGTTAATCTTCACGAGGATTAAGTTGCGAATGTTGCTAATGTTTTTAGTGAATAAAAGTATTGTTTTTGTTACGATTCAGTGACTGTTACATGGGGCGACGCATATAAGTAGTACCGTACCAGTAAATGGGGGAGTATATGGCGCGAACTGGCGTACGCATCCCAAGCGTCCGTTCAACTCGAGGATTCACATAGTCGACGCAAATTGTCTTTTCATTATTCACGGCGCGATTATTTCGCCTTTTGACGGCTTACAATACACCCCGACATGCACTTCTATCAAAGAGCTTGGGGTCAGTTGGAATGAAATGGCATGAACTCAAGGTTAAGTTATGTGAATAATATAAAAGAAAGTTTTTATGAATTGAAGATTAAACATTCCTTAATTTTATAAAAATGAAAGTTTTTCCGTTCGGAACAACATGTCGTCCAAGAATAATTTTTATTGCTCATAATATAATAATATATACAGGTAAAGTATACTGATCGAACATACAGGTGGAAATCTCCCTAAAACAGATCTCTTCCAGTCAACCTTACTGGGTACTTGATGATAAAAATATTAATGCGGGAAAGAGAATGAAATTTGCATACTTTCACTTAAAATACATTACATGTTTCTATTACACTCTATCTGGCACTTTTCTTTGTAAATCCAACCACTGTTATTACATTTTATTCAAACAAATTAATTAATGAAAACAACATGCATATGAAATACAGATTATTATGATTAAGGCGCATAGTGCTCCCAATGACCTTGCGTCGATCGTCCCGCACTGATTACATAGGAGTGAGTGAGTGAGAGTGAGGGGAATATTTAAGCAAACCTTTACGCGTAAAATAAATTATTTCAATTAAAAATTAATACAGGCGAATAAGATAAAAATATAAAAAACTAAAAAGGCCATCCGCTAGAATATTGTTCACTTTATTTACAGAAATCGAAAATGATTTAACCTAATATTTACGACGCGATTAGGTTTAAGGTTTTAAAATCGAGGCATGTTTGGGTCACATTTTAACCAAGTTTTAATTAATTTATCAAGAAATTAAAAAGGCCATTCTCTAAAGAATGCGTTGAATAATAACATATCTTTTTTAAAGATTTTTTTATTCAATATTGATAAAGAAAACCGGTTTTTTCTGCAGTATTTTTTTTATGATTGACCCTTATATGCGCCTTAAGACACAGAGTTTGTTTTATAATAGTTTTACAACAGGAAAATGTATTTAGGGAGTCTGTTTCTATTTAGTCCTGTGTTCAGCGACGTGACTATAGCCCCAAACGACCAACTTTTATATCGATTCATATTTGAATTAAGATTATTTTGGTAAATGATCAACCTAACTTAAGTACCTATACAATTATTAAGCCACAGTGTCACAATATTTTTATTTATTTCTATATCAGTATAATAATTATAAAATGAGATAATGTAAAAATGTACATTATCTCATTGACTATTTTACTGAGATAAGTTTATCTTGTGCAGGTTTAAAAAAATCATTGTGTGGTAATTTTGTTAGAAATCTTGCAGTTGGTTAACTTTGTGATCCAATCTCATTTACGATCGAAGTCGGAAAAACTGAGGGGCAACTCTATGAACGTAACGAAGTTTCACTACGTTCGTTTGCCGGTGAATGCTGTGTGCGTTAATGTTAAAAAACCTGATGCGAATTTACTCATACACCGAGGGTTCCGTACAAATATGTCTAAGTTTATTAGGGACTCTGTCAAGAAAGTACCGGGAAAATATTAATAATACACAAAATATTACTTATTCATCCAAAATATCGCCTTCAAAGTATATTGCTTAACGAATAATCCAGACATCAAAACATTTTTAAACGCTTTTTTCGTAATTGAGCTCAGTGCTCGCCGCGAATTCTCTATTCTTTATACCTTTTACCGAATGAAAATATGTTTAGGCTAGGAAGGTATTAAGTTTATGAAAAAGAAAGAAGTCCACTGGAGCCATTTCTAGTGATTAAGTTGCTTAATGGTATTTGTTAAGTTTTTGGTCAAATATTGTTCACAACGCCTTGCGCGAAGGCGCATTATCGTGGTGCAAAATCCAAGATTTTTCTTCCCACTAATCTGGCCCTTTTCATCGAATTTTCTCTTGAACTCCACTTAACGCTCAAATAATATTCTTTATTTATCGTTTGTCCTTCAGGCAAGAATTCTGAGTACACAACACCGCGATAGTCAAAGAAAACAGTCAACATGCATGACTTTGACTTTTGATCGACTTTGACGTGATTTTTTCGGTTTCGGTTCAGTTCAAAGGCGCCACTCCGAAGTTTGTTGAAACTCGTGAACCCACTTCTCGTCACCAGTGACAATGCATTTCATGAATGTTGGGTCGGCATTGACTTGTTCTAGCATGTCCTCAGCAACTCTTATGCGTTTGAGTTTTTGGAGAAAATTCAGGTCTTTTGGGACTAGCAGAGCAGCAACATGTTTCATACCCAAGTGATTATCTACAATGATACGTATCGACTCGTGAGACACAGAAAGTTCAGCTGCTATCTCTGTTAAATTTGAATGAGGATTAACTTCAGTTGAAGACGTTGATAGCCTTACGTATTACAAGGTAAAATAGCAACAAAAGAGCTGAAATTTTGCTTGGGTTTGGTAAGTCATGTTAAGGTTGTGACGTTAACAATGGCTGTCGATTCTTTCAATATTTTAGAACATCTTCCTGCCTCCTTATTAACATTAAACATAATATTATTTTAACCCAAATTTTTTACTTTTCCAATTTTGATAATATTACCATCCCTCTTTTCCACACAGACGTTCACCTGATATCCTAATAATCTAAATTGGTGCAGCTATTTTAAAGTAATGGACTCACAAATCTACCTACATTAATCAATTGATTTCTATTTAAATAAAGTATAGATAAAGTAATCGTTATTCAGGAAAATCAATTCAGTTTACTTTTAGGAAATCCGTTAAATTCTATTTTTATACAAATTGGACTAAAGCGCTCCACACACAGAGACGGGAGCGGGAGCGGGACGGTAGCGGTACTGCATGCGGTAAGCGATTTACTTGCGCCGCGCCGCTACCTTTAGTGTGTACAAAGCATTCCGCCCAGCTAGGTACCGTCCCGCTTGGCGCCTCTGTGTGTGGAGCGCTTAAGGCATAAACAGAATTAGGGCATTGCAAAATGGAAACAGCTGCAAATTTTTTATTGAAAAAAAGTAAGTATAGAGCTGTTATACGGCACAGTACTACCACTGTGATGGTTCCCATTAACATTCATCATCATCAGCTCATATACGTCCCCACCGAGGGGCTCGAGCCTACCCTAAACTATTAGGGCCCTATAGTCAACCACGCTGGCCAAGTGCGGGTTGGTCGACTTCACACACAACCTGTAAAGAAATTCTTTCTTCACAGGTGTGTGCAAGTTTCCTCACGATGTTTTCCTTCACCGTAAAAGCGTCGAATAAACGTTGATATAAATTCAAAATTTGAAAACACATTGGTACGTGGCGGAGTTCGAACCTCTACCTCCCGATTGGAAGGCGGCGGCATTATGCACTGCGCCATCGACGCTCATAAAAATATGCATTATTTACCTTAAACATTGTGCCAACTATTTGCCCTAACGCTGTGATTGCGAACTTAGAAGCATAACCAATAAATAATCAACGCAAGTAGCTTCCGCATCATATTGGAATTGAGCCAAAAGAAATCTACCTTAAAAGTTTTAGCACAGAATAGATAATACTCGTGTACTACGTACAGAAGTTGCACATCCCAGTAAACGATCAAACATGTTTGTCAAATTTACGTGTTTGACATACTTGTTTGTTCGTGTAGGGCTGTGTTTGACAAACGAACTACGTATTTGATGTGTTTTAAAAGTATCTGACGTCGTGTTTGATGAAAACATGAAGTTTGTCAAGCAAATTTGACAAACATGTTTGATCGTTTACAGGGCTGTGTACACCTGTGAGTATGCATTAATGCTACGACCGCGCAGCACTCTGTACGGGGCGCCTTCTTCGGTAGGTATTTCTGTCTTACCTATTTCTGCCGCAAAGCAGCAGTGTCTGCATTGCTGTGATCCCGTTTGAAGGGTGCAGTGAAATTACGGGTTCCGTGACTTTGCATCTTATGTCACAAGTTGGCAACGTACCTACACTGTGGTTCATGTGGGGGTTGCAGATTTGCTGCGAATTTAACAAGAACCACATGTACAATTGGTGACTGTTACCACTTACCATCAGGTCGGCAGTATGCTTGCTTGCCAACTCTATTAAAAAACAAGTTCTATTAAAAAAAAAACAAAAATCAATATACTCCTAGCGCGCTCCGCTAGGAGTATATTGTTCCTTGTTTTTTTTTTGTTGCCCATTGAATATTATAAAATGTACCAACGAATTTCTGAATCTATGTTAACAATTATTTCTGAATGCATTTCTCCCGTCATTCAAATAAAATGACTCACGATTTGCAAAACTTACTAGTGCGTGCTTTTATAGAAGCAGGCAAACTTCTGAAAAAGCAAACACTAGTAAGTTTTTCAGAAGATGAAACCGGTGTTTTAAATGTTAAAACATTTAAAAATGGTCAATCATCGGCCTCAAAAAGACCAATACTCTAATATCACGGTCCAATCCATACATAACAACAAATATACAAAATATACAATGAAATTAAAATTGAAATTAAAAACTTTATTCACAATGAATAAGTTGATAGGTTAACAGCATGTGAACCTGTCAATGTACTGTGTGACTAACCACCGTGGGAGAGTGATGCATTATATTGGTCACTTCCCACATGGCAGTATTCTGGTCCTGTTTTCAATTAACTACATTTTTAAAAATCTTTTTAAACATATTACTTTGGCGGTTTAAGCAACAGTTGAAATTAAACAGCTTTTAATTAATGGACAAATTAATGAATGGTTTTAATAAGTAAATTTCGTTTGCACAATTTTTGTACAGCTTGTTCTATATCTAATACATACTTTGTATTTTGGATACAATTTCCTGCTATGATTTGCATGATAAAGTAAATCTCAAATTTATAAAATATTTTTATTTTCTCATATTTTAAACCTCAAAAATTAGAACATAAAAACCCACATCTTATAAAGTAGGCAATAAGAAATGTTTTATGGCATTTTTACACAAGAGCCCCGCCATAACTTTCGAGTGTGCATTTTGTCGAGTAGATCGTATATTGTTAGCAGATTCCAACACAGCAAGGAGGTTTCGAATGGATATAGAATATCGTAAAAGTGCACATCAGAGGGGGAGTTTCAATGGCAACGCTAGGGCACTAAAGTTGCCGACAAGTTGAGTACCAATCCGTGCTGGCTGGTATCCAACGGATAAATGTTGAGTTTGAGCCGACTTTGTACTATTGTTATGATTGTTTTCGGTTCAGCTTCACAAACACATAATATATGATTTATATTAAAATGCTGAACAAATGACATTCAAAATAAAACACTTAAATCGATGGGTAGTCCAGCTGAATCCTATGTGTACCTACCTTGTTAATTTTAGTTGCAGTTCTTATTGTCTTTATTGTAAAGTCGAAGTCAGAATTAGTTATCTGCATTAAAGATTTTCAGACACATTGATTGAAGACGAATAATAAAGTTTTTGAAGAATAAAAAATGGCAAAGTAACCTTAATTTTCACAGAATCATTTCTTAGTGAAGATACTACCAGCTTATCTAATAAGAGCCACGCTAACAGCTGATCAACAAGATTATTAATTATTTAATCAATATGTTGGTTTGATTAATTTTTGATAGTTAATCCATTCACCTTGTAGCTGAGCATAGTGGATACACACAGAGAGACTCGCATTCTCGTAAGTTAGTGAAGTGAGGCAATAACTGAACATTCCGTCTAAAATTATGAAAAATGTAGCTGACATAAATTATTTGAATCGTCTCACTAGCCTTGAAGTGCGAAACGAAACTTTGCTCATTTGTTTTTGTCAACTTGATTCGATAAACTAGAACACAAAGGCACGCGCGACGTCGCGTCGCGTCGCGCAACTAAAGTCAGTAACGAGCTTCTGTTTCAAAAGGGATTCGACAAAGGACCTAATCTTTCATACTCGGCCGCTTAAGTCGCGACTGAAAAGTAGGTTAATTTCAACTAGATACTGCGCGAAAATAATACCACATTTTTATTGGACGCTTTATGAGTCAGCTCAACAATATTGTTCATGTAAAAATTGCTAATAAAGCGACTTGTTTTCTTTATGTTGAGGTGTGAATAAGAATCTGTTTATAAATATATTTTTATTGACATTGCCTTTCTAAGCCACATGACTTGTTCACTTGGGTACCTTCAAAATTAATTTCAAATAATACAATACTTTTTCTGAAAGTTCACAGCAAAAACTATAACCCCTCCCCCCCTATTAATTTAAGGAAAAAATATTTGTAAATTAATTTTCCTTGAGAAATTTATTTGTAAAACATTGATAACTAGCTCGTAATAGTCTCAATAATCTTTTGTTGTGAAGTCAGTAAATTGAAGGCTTAGGGGCACAGCTCCGAGTCAGTATTTCTGGGGCGCGACAAAGAACGGGTCCCGGAGGATTTTTCCGAGCTACCTAATTTAACTGGGCTTTGAAAGTTTTATGTTCTAACTTTTCGAGTATCGGTAAACGCCTACTGGCAAATTGGCGTTTCGGTTTAAAAAGGCAAGTTGTTTCCAACTGTCATAATGTCCTTTGAATTCTCTGATATAGAGCTGATTGTTTAAATGCTAAATATCTCGCACATTAGTAGCTCAAGAGCTACGTATAGAGCTCATATAATGCTCTCATAATGAAATGGAGCCTTCCAAGAGGTTCAGATTTAAAATCAAACCGGTCGCTTTATTCATTCATCAGTTTGCATAATCTGGGAATGGGTAAACTTGAGCCAGATAAAGTTCTCTGAAGTGGCATGTAGAAAGGAGTAATTCTTTATCAGATATCGAGCTGGCACACGTAATTTATACTTACTTAGTAACTGGGGACAAACCCCTCCAACCACCTACGGCCCTACTCAACCAATCCTGGTCATACGGGCCGAATCATCGGGAGATGCACGCAGAACCTGCGAATGGCACTCTAGCCGCGCGCACTTCTTGACTCCCTACAAATTATTTAAATCTGTCTCTGTTTGTCCCTGTGTCCCTCTCCCCTTACGGGTCGGACTACACACTTAAGGCCTTTGGTGTCCGCCACCAGGTCGCCGTGTGCCCACCGATCGTGGCACCGCTGGCTTCGTCTACCGTTCGTCTACTCTTCTTTATTCGGGCGTTGCTCTTCGCCTCTATCGTACCCACTCCGGATCTTATACCACCGTCGCGCGAAGTCCCGCAGCCGCTGGAAATTCGCCTCCGTCCCCATGAGATCGCAGTAATAAATCGGACCCGTCTCAAGCGCTTTCATCTTTTTGACCAAGTCCCTAAGCGCCTCACCGTACAGCCTACACTCCCACAGTGCGTGATAAAGGTCTCCATCCTCGCACTCCCCACAAGGACACCTAGCACTGTCGACCAGTGACATCCTGAACAGTCTACAGTTGAAATGATCATGCCCCGTCAGTAATTGTGAGACTTCGTACTCCGGCTCGACCCAGGTGAACCTGAGCCGGGCCGCCATGTCCGGGAAGAACCGATACCTTTCCTTCCCCTGGTCCGATGCGTCCCATCGCTCCTGCCAAGAGGCATGAGCGGACTCCGAAGCTCCTCTTTGGTGGCGCGGCCTTCGCGCACTCTGTGAAACAATAAACCTATTATTGTACCAATCTAAAGGAATAATTTTTGTTTTCTTTTCCCAACATTAAATTTTGTCATGTATTTATACAATTTAGCAAGACTTGATAATGACGTATAAAATGCTTACCCTTAATCGACGTATTATTGACGTTATTTATGCGTCATAGTTGAAGGTACAATTATAGACTCTAAACTAAGTCAGTTTAAGAGTCTATAATTGTACCTTCAACTAAATGACGTAATTTATTAGTTATAGACGTCAGTCTGCTACTTGGGAAATATCCTGAATGCACTGTACTATCGTCTGCATAGCAATGAATGTTCCCAAGAGGAATCATATCATTGATATGCAGAAGAAAGGGTTGGGGACAGAACGGAACCTGGAGGAACGGACCTGGGTACTCCGGCGTTCACCGGCATAAGCCGCGAACTACATCCATTTAGAAGGACACGTATTATTTGCTCATGCAGGAAGTCAGCCACCCAGGAAGAATTTTGGAGAGAAGACCCTTGTGCCAGACCCTATTGAAGGCTTTGGCGATGTCTAGGCTAAGTAACACCGTTTTTCCAAAAAAAAAATAAAACACTATTTCTGTCGAAAACATTTTGGTTTCAACCAATTCAAATCAAGGTACATACAAATCAAATCAAATACATTAGAATGTATTGTAGGCCGCCCGCTAAAGTACTGTAGGCTAATATATTTCTATATTGGCTATATTTCATAAAACTTCGTATTACGCCATTATAAATCTGCAAAACGCAAAAACACTCTTCGAAATCATAATGTAGAAGGTTTCATCTATGTCCTTTTCCGGTCAAGCTTCCATAGAAAAATGAGCATTGTCCTTTTTACCTAAAAGAAATTACATCTGACGTATTGTATATGTTACAGTCAAAACTCATAACCGGTCAAAACCACTTTTGACTGATCAGGCAAAAGTGATTTTGACCAATCCTTCAGTTAAAAACAGTTTTGGCTGATTTTTGTAGTCAAAAGTGGTTTTGACCGATGCTCTTAGTGAAAAACAGTTTTGACTGCAAAAACCAGTCATAAGTGGTGTTGCCTGATTTAAAATTTGGGTGGTATGGGTTCCCTTAGAATAGTATGGTCATGTTCTGAATCTAACCTAACCTACAGTAGGCAATTTGTTACCTATTTTCTTTTGTGATGGCGGGGGGCTTCGCCCCCCGAGCCCTCCTATTTTGAGGGGCTGTGCCCCCCCGTACCCCTGCTCCTTAGTCTTTTATACAAAAAGATGCCCTCTCTGTATTTCTAATCGTTAACATAGTAATTTAGGCGCACGTTTAAAATTTTAATATCCAAAATCGATTATTCATAACCTACTTTTTGTAAGCTCGAACCACTTTTGACCGGTATAATTTGGTCACAAACACCAACCTAATATTTTGCAGTTAAAAGTAGTTTTGCCCAACGTCCTTAGTTAAAACCACTTTTGACTGCGAAAATTAGTCAAAATTGTTTTTAACTAAGGGTATCGGTCAAAACAACTTTTGCGTGATTTTTGCAGTCAAAAGTGGTTTTGACTGGTTATGAGTTTGGACTGTAACATATACATCGAAATATCGTTATGTGGTAATACGGCTGAAGGTGGTGATTATTGTTTCATCATATTTGGAAAATCGTCGAAAGCCGTTGCTTGTCCGTATTTTTTAAACTCAAGGCGGACAACTGCGATTCCTTGGGATATAACTCGCGCGTTGCCGACCTTCATAAAACCTTTTTATGCCTTTTCTAAATAACTCTATGCTATAGTCCTAATGGAAAATCTCAGAAGGGAGTTAGTTTCACAACCTAATTGTATTTATGAGAAATTATCTGTAGAACCTTATGGACTGCGCCCATTTCGGTTGAAAGGTGTGGGGATGAATTTCCTTCCGACAGCAAGCGGTGGTATGTAGAATGGTGCTGTTGGCATCATGCTAAACTGTTTGACATGATGTCCACAGACCCATTGTGCACCAGCACAACAGCCCCTGTGAAAACATCCCACTGTACAAATGGTAGAAGAACGCACACAATGAGGCAATCTCTCGGAAAGGATCGCTTACAAATCGCATAGCACGTATTTGAACTGCATCAATGGGACCAGGCTGGTATTTTGGTGCTCCCGCCCACAATGTCAGCAATAGAACAATTCAATCACATGTTTTTGTCAAGTTTTCTTTATTTTTAAATTGTTATTCAGTACATATAATATTTTATTGGAAAAACTATACTTCTCTGATAAAACTCCCAATGAAGTTTATGCTCAGGAAGTGATGCTCGCAAATTTTCCACAGCAAACCAAGGGATAGCCCGGATAATAAGCGTCTCCAGTGCTATCATCCGCATAGCAATGTATTCTGTCGATAGACGGGAAATCATTAATATGCAGAAAAAAAGCGCTGAAGACAGAAAAGAGCCTTGCGGGACACCGGCATTTCCTTCTTCGCTTTCAGGTCATCGAGGACGGTTCTGATGCATCTATCGGACAGGAAGCTGGTGACCTAATTACAAAATCTGTCGGGGAGTCCGTGCGATATTAACGTCGAATAAAAGACTTTGTTCCAGCCCCAATCGAACGCCAAAATTGCCAGAAGGCATTACGCAATTTTTTTCGTTCATGAGTGTCACGGAAAACTCAATTCATAATTTAACAGCACACACACGCCGAATTTGTGCAAGAAAAAAACACGGGCGTATACTGAACCCTACATACAAGTACTACAATGATTTCGAAAGGACATTGCTCTGCGTCCATTCATTGTTCGGTCCAACACCAACCAACAGCAGTGAAAAAATGCTTCTCGTATAATTAGACATTAGTAAATACTGTACGTCTACATCAATTACTGCGAAAAGCTTCGAAATCGAATTATATATCAAAACTAGTGGGTCTGGCAGACGTTGTCCTGCCCGATAACAACGTCACTAATTGTACGTTTAAACCTTCCTATGGACCTATTCAAACACACACAGAAAAGAAAATTTCGTAAGAATCTGTCGAGACGTTTCAGAGTTTTTGCGAGACTAACACACAGCGGTTCATTTTTATACATAAGAAGAAGAAGATTAATCAGATTTTGAGGTTAGTTGAAGTAACACTTTATTTCGTTAGAGCAATACACATAGTCCATACCTATTAAACTACTAAAATAATAATAATTGCAATCAATCAAGGAACGTTATTATAGTCACGTAGTAAGAAACAAGAAATCTCGAAATTATAAAGCAACTCAAAAACACAATAAACTAATAAGCGACAGCGCGTAAGTAGTCAATTGACGTGTATTAACGTTGTAAATTGTGATAGAAGTTGTGAAAAACATAATTTTCACAAATAAAAAAATGTCCATACCTACATAAAATCGACTCAATTCCATTCAATCAAGCATGGTAACAATAACCATTCGTTTATTTTACTTCATTTGGTTTTGTTTCTGAAAGTACTTTTAAATATTTCTGATTCGTCCGTCGAATACATTAATTGTAATGAGTGTTAAATATGCATATATTTGTGATGTAAATAAAATCTTTGTTGGTCATGGGGCAATTTTCGACATTGTCCTTCGGTGTCATGGCGTATGCCGTATTTACTTCCAGTATGGCATGATTGAGTATTATGTGTTTTGAATTATCATATTGTGAGATTTTCAAATGTTCAATTTGTATGTACTATAAACAGCAAGTAAATAGTGACGTTAGTCTATCTTTTTGCGTTAATACGTTATCAGAAGTTTGAGAACAGAAACTATTGATATCCGTATTGTAAGAAAGTAATATACATATTTTTGTCTGAAAAGTTAAGTGATGGATCAGACAGCGCGTTAGTCGTGAAAGATCTTTGTTCTTTGAATACTTTCCAAAAATATGTATTAAGTTCCTTGCCAAGTCAAATGGAGCCTTGCGCCAAAGAATTCCTACAAAAACAATTTGTATTGAAGCATTATATTATACTGGACTATATATTTGACTGTAATTTATTACTGTTAAGCTACCATTAGTAATGAAGGAGATCATGTGGCAGGATATTGGACATTGGATGAGGAATATTAGTCGTTGTTGCTATCCGGGCAATAATTAAAGCTCTCTTGATTACAATATATTTGGGTGGCAAACGTAAAGCTTATATTTTTCCCTAAAACATATATTGTTAGGTGTATCCTGTTTGTTATGAGTAGAATCATAACATGGAAAATATATGGGTTTCCGAGTTATGTACGTATATAACTTTATGGGTTGAGAGAAGTGGTATCTAGAGACAGTTTTTACTCTCTCTTGAGTAATAAAACCGGCCAAGTGCGTGTTGGGCCACGCGCAGTGTAGGGTTCCGTAGTTGCAAATGCCAACTTTGAGTTCACACTCACCTCACAACACGTTGCTGATGGACCGGGAACTATTTGCATCAGCCAGATATCTATCGCAGGTTGTTTATTAAGTAAGCCGGGAAGCCGTCAGCACAGGATAAGCTCCAAGGAAGAATTCTCAAACAATGACCTTCGAGTATTACATGCATCTGATTATCACATTACATAATCGCGTTATAATTTACAACAGCGCCATCTCTGTGGTCACATACGCACCAATACAATTGTATACAGTGGCGCCATCTATGTCAGCACGTTCAGACAATCAACTTACAGTATTTAGTGTCTGTTGTTACAGTATTCATTTTTTATGAAATTTTCCTTTTCCGAGTACATTTTATAAGTTGGTCATCTATAACTTTTTAGTTTGTACTTAGTACTCAACTCTGATAGTTTTTCTTTAAACTTCTTTATATGTATATACTACTGTTGTAATTTTTTTTACGTGCCCATATATAACCGTTTAGAAGATAGAGGGGGGAGAAACTTACCTCTAACAAAAATCCCTTTCTTACTGTCAGTTTTCCTTCTATTATTGTTGTGGTCATGTGTTCTAATAGCATCAAACCACATTTTCTATTTTCTTTTATGGTATTTTCCTTACCTCTCTAACTTTTTTATTTATTCTACTTTCTGTATGTCCAGCAAAATTTATTACTTTTTCTTCGTCTTCTGGTTTTGCAATAATTATAATGGCTCTAACTCTCTGCGCCTCTGCGTTGACTATGACTGGAAGCATTCGTTATCGTAACTAACAAGATACTTGTGTAGTTGATTGTACTGCGAGTGGAAATGATGCGGAATAGCTTAATTGCGGTAACTATTTTGCAGCCCAAATGATTTTCAGTTAATTATTCTATAGTCAAAAGGGAACATGCACACATTCTTATTATTGTATTTTCAAAAACGTTTTTATTAGAGAAAAACACAATGAATCTATGTTTTAAATAACTTTAAAAGAAATAAAAATAAAAATTTGGGTTTGATTTTTGATAACACACTGGCACGGGCATTCCATGTCAAGAAAATTTGTCGTATTATTGATATCAAGCGACTTTTGTACTTTCTGTCATCTAAAACTTTATATGTTAGTTATTATGTTTCGTATTATCTATTCTCAACTATAGGATGACGTATGTTATCCAGATGCGACTGGAGATTACTTAACAAATTGGATAGTCTTCAAAACTTGACAATCCGCTTTATCTTTTGCTTTCGAAAAAAAACAATGATTATAGATAAATCATTGTCTTAATATAGATTATAACTCAAATGGCTACCCATCCGTCTCCACGGAAATATGAACATCCTAACCTTTACGTATGAAATCCTAGTTTTCTCGAGTTTCCCGAATATTTACGTTACCGTTTTCGACACATACTCGTACCTTTTCTTCTCGTCCTGTACTCTTGTGAGTAACAAAACACTCTTATCACTCATACCTCCTTCAAATACCAAATTCTTCTTCCACTTCCTTACTATCCGTGCTGCGCAACTATGAAACAAGTTGCCAGCTGTAATCCGTCGGCTCGCCCGATAATATTTGCAAAAGAAAATTAAAATAGCACTTTTGACTATTGTGTATAGTGTATGTTTGAATGTATATGTTTGTATAAGATATGCATATTTACAAGTTAGGTAGTTTATTTATGTAAGTATTTTAAGTAGTAGTTAGAAGTTTATATTAAATAACCCAAATAAGTTTAAACTTGGTAAACTTTCTACCTATTGCCGCTGGCTGGTAAGAGATCTCTATTAGAGACCTCTTATACTACCTAATTATATATTTTTTATTCAAAAGTTTCATTTCAGAGTATACATTAGAGGACAATTAAAAACGGTAAATTTAGAAAGCTGTTAAGCTGCCGGCTAGATAGAGAGATTGGCAGACTGTGACGTCATCGAACAACAATCTGGTGGGTGATTTTGTAACTCATCGGCAATCGACTATCGCATCGATTTGATAATTCTGTTTGATTAAAACTGATTTTTAAAATGTTACGTTTTGTAATGTCGTCGTTAAAGTAGTCATGGAATATTTGTTGAATAAATCAACCAATACTTATAGCTAATGAAGATAATTTCGCTCTTCTTTATTAAATCATGTAGTCTGATAACGATTGCCGATCAATCGATGAGTTACAAAATCACCACCCTGATTTGCACGAAAAAGGTGGCATGCAATTTTCACTACATAATAACTTTTTTTTTTCGTTAAAATTAGACCTTTTCTTCGCAATTTTTATATATATTTTGAACGTATTATGATCTT
Source organism: Schoenobius gigantellus (assembly GCA_963935595.1). Lineage (NCBI taxonomy): Eukaryota > Metazoa > Arthropoda > Insecta > Lepidoptera > Crambidae > Schoenobius > Schoenobius gigantellus. Next base: position 19,019,985 of record OZ012553.1, on the reverse strand, counting down.
ATGATGATCAATAAAATTATAAAAACATTTCTATGCATAGAGGTCTTCTTTTTTGGTACAGATGGCCTTAGTAGTTTATTAAAGTGGTCGGTTATTATTTCCTAAATATTTAAACATTATAACATAAAGACTGATTGTAGAATATTACCAAGAAACCGTTTATTTCCTGAACAACAAAAAAGTTTAACATTGCGATATCAACAATACAAAACAGCATTTCACGCCGATTTAATTGAAATAATTTACACAAATAACGCATTTGCATTTCCGCATAATAGAGCACAGTCAAATAGAGCACGATTTTCGGGTAATTTGGTAAAGTCGTACGAAAATCATCGAATGCTGCAAACAAAGCCCAATCCGATTATACCAAATAAAGGATCTCATTCTGTTACTCATTTTGTCGTCGGGAAGGCATCCTCAATAATTGTTATCTGATACCAAAATTGAAATGACCTATTAGTAGGGATGGTGTGCTTCGGTTGGAATCCAATTACAATCTTGTGTAGATGCCGATGCTCCGATAGGCGTTACTGATTCCGTTTTCAGTTTCGATCCGAAAAATGCGTACATGTACAGCCGGCTTCAAAAGGAGATAAGCATTTTAGTACCATGTCACACCAACTATCAACAATGCAATATAGGTGTAACCATATAAATGAAAGGTAGTTGGTGTGACATGGTACTAAATCTGCTAAAATGCTTATCTACTTTTGAAGCCGGCTGTACTTAAAGTGAACTTTATCTGCTTACTCTTAAATCATCTCAAACCACCTGAATCTTAATTTATTCATTGATCCACCCGAATCTGATGGAAAGACGGAGAAGGCTCGTATTTCAAAGAGACCCCATTTTCAGGTTTTTGTAACGAAGTTCTTTATGGGACGTTGTGGGTAGATGGCAAAAACTGTACATTACAAAAAAGCGTCACAGCGCATTAATTTACATAACTCGAAAACAACGCATTGAATCGAGACACGATGCATATGATTTTTAATGAATTTTCTAGAGAATCGATTAAGATTTTGAAATGAAAGCCATATTGATCCCAAAAATAAGGAAAAAGAATAGTATTCTTTAAATAAATAAATTTAATAAAATATTTGTCGAAATGCATAAATAACGTTTCTATCCGGTGTCCCACGACACCACACGGCTTGTTTATTGTTTATCGTGTTCATGTAATGATTCTATACTCAATTACCCATGTATTGGGTTACCTACTCAATGTAAATACAGGTCTATTTTATTTTGGACTAGCTTTCCCCTCGCGACTTCGCCAGCGTTATTTTGTTTTCCCGTGGGAATTTTTTTCCCGTAGGAAAATTACCCTACGTCCTTCCCCTGGTCACGAACTATCCCTATACAAACTTGCATTAAAATCGGTTTCATTAAATTCAGTAGTTTCGAGGCCTATTCAATACAAACAAACAATCAAATGTTTCCTCTTTATAATATTAGTATAGATAAATATAGGGTGCTAAATGAATATATTTCGTACTAGTAGACCCAACACAGCCCAATAGACGTTGTTTTTTTTAAACTTTCAATGTATAAGTACATATGTTTATTTTGTGTCAAATCATGCAAGTACAATTTGATTCATTTGCCAGTGGCCGACTGAGCTGAAATTTAGAACGTACCTTTACTTCCTTAGTTCACAATGCAATTATTATGCATAATAAGTATCGTTGTGAATCCATAATGGCCGCCGCAACGAAATGATAAATTAGGGGAAAGGGGCCCAAAGCGGGCACCCTAAGGCAAAAGAGAAAAAAATCACTAGCTTTATGCAAAACTTAATATACTTTTATCGTGATCAGATGGCAAATTTATGGTAGTTTGACATTCCATTTCAAGTTATTCATTTGTCTTATAAAAATAAAGTAGAAACCCAAATACGAAACCTTACACTTGCTCACTTTGCCCAGGAGGTGGCCTAAAGCGGGCACAGGCATACGGGCAAAACGGGCACAAGTAGGGCAAAGTGGGCATACAATAATTTTAATTTTTTCTGAATAAAAAGTTGACCAATATATAGGAATATCTTAATTAAAACTCATAATAGGAATCATACTTTCTTTATTTTGTTCTAAGTTAACAAAAAGAAACTGTACTTATAATCAAAAAGGCTAATAAAACACACTGCATTTCAAATATATAATTTACTAGCTGACCCGGCGAACTTTATATCGCGATGTTTTTTTAACTAAATTACTGAAATGTTTGTTTAAATTATTGTAATTTTTATACTACACAAACCTTGTCCTAACAATAACGAATTCATAAAACTAAGAATCATCAAATTTGGTGCAGTCGTTCGAAAGTTATGGGCGTACATACATTTCGAAGATCCATTTTTATTTATATAGAAGATTAGTTCAAGCTCTTTGTCTATATTAAGCACAGAAGTAAACTTCGTCTTATTTTTTTCTTGTAAGAACCTATTTTCAGATGCCATTGTAATGATGCACGTGGTACTTATGTCATATTTTGCATTCCTATTTTTATTGGATCTTTTAAATTAGTTATATCTTAAATACCTAGCTTCTTCCACTGCAGTTTCACTGCATGAACCTTGTTGTGTTTTTATATTTATTTCCATCTGAAATGTCAAATAATAAAAATTTTATGTCTACATGATAAGTTTATAACAATATTATATAGGAAATAAGTACATACTCAACAATTTAAAGTCTAATATTGCTGTATAGTATAGAGGGGTAGGGGCATAGCGGTCATGCTCGCTTTGCCCTGCCCGCTTTGCCTTTTGCGCCACTTCACGTTTTGTAAAACCTAACCTTAAATATATGGTTATATGTTTCAAGCAAATATCTTCAAAACGTTGCAAAATTAACACATTTCACTTGGCACACATTAATAATAACGTACTACACTCACAATAAACCAAAACACTATGTACATATCTTCTTTGTTTTGAATGAAGATCTAGATTTTTGTTTTTTGTCGCGTACACTTTATACTATCACTCGGAGATAGGCACTCAATACTGCCGCGGCCTGAGGCGGGACGAGAGGTAATGCCAACAAAACGCAAAACCGCGGTGAGCTTATAACTGTGAATTTGGAAGGCGGTGCTCGCTTTAGGCTGGTGCTCGCTTTGGGCCCCCTTCCCCTACATATTTTGTTGTATTTATTGTACAACCCACGGCCCCTCCCCACCATAATGGGTATCAAATGAAAGGGCTTGACTTGTAGAATTGAACACATTATAAATAATAAAAAATATTTTTCAAAAAATAAAAACCGACTTCAAAAACAATGAAAAGTTTAAAATAATATAAGAATAGGTACAGACAACATCACACTTTTATATTGAAGTCGGTGCCAAGCGATAATCTCCTCGAACGTCTTAAAATTGGTCACTTTTCAGTGTTTTTGAAGTCGGTTTTTATTTTATGGAAAAAAATATTTTTTTAGCTTTTTTGTGAAAAAATCTTTTTAGTGAAAGAAACCATAATATAATAGCCTAATTAAATTAGAGTTTCCTCGATTTTCATGAGATCCCACTATCAGATCCTGACTTTGGTGACCTTGAGACCACTCCAGGAGTATATTATATCGAATACAAAAAGAATTTTGAAAATCGGTCCACAATTAGCGGAGTAATCGCGTAACATACACACAAAACACGTTGGACACACCTTAAAATAAGGGGTTTCCTCGATTTTCATGGGATCCCATCATCAGATCCTAACTTTGGTGACTATGAGACCATCCTTGGTGTATACTCTATCGAATATAAAAAGAATTTTGAAAATCAGACCACAGACCACAATCTCGTAACATACACACAAAAAAAAGAACACACGCATCGAATTGAAAACCTCCTCCTTTTTTGAAGTCTGTTAAAAGTCAAATCTAAGGTAAAGTGGCGGATTTCATATTTTTGTATAACCATCATCATATCATCACCACAGCTCATACACGTCCCCACCGAGAGGCACGAGCCTACACTAACATGTTAGGGCGATTAGGCTTTAGTCAAACCACGCTGGCCCAGTCTGGATTGGTTGACTTCACATAACATTTGAATTACTTCGTAGGTGTATGCAGGTTTCCTCACGATGTTTTCCTTCACCGTAGAAGCGTCAGATAAATGTACGTATGAAATTCGTGAAACGAAAAACACATTGGTACATGGCAGGATCGATCGCGAGCCTCCCAATTCTACTCGGGGCACAGTCCAGTGCCGAGGCCACAGCGCCACTGACGCTCACCTCGCTCGCCCACAATATGGGTATCAAATGAAAGGACTTGTGAAAAATACAGTACACCATGAAAACAGCTCAAGCCCAAGATGGCTGCTGTCATAGCAGGAAAAATATAAAATAAATTAATAGTAAAATCACATTTAAAAAGAGAGCTTTTATTAAGATGCTCTGAAAGTGAAAAATAAACTTCAATGAGGAGCTGAGCATCAATGAAAAAAGTTGGAAAAATGGGAAAAAATATTCCTGCAACAATTACTTAATCAAAATATTTACTCAAGTAAAATCATGTAACATGTTTTTACCCACCTACATTTGACTTGTTGTAATTTTCCGACATCCACGCGAACGAAGTCGCAGGCACAGCTAGTTATTCTATAAAATAGGTAAATCAAAATGGCTGAAATAGTAGTAGGTACTTTACCAAATTCACTAATCAACTTAGTTACATTCGCTTCTAAGTCAGTAGCTCTCATCTCAACGGAATAGTTGCAGTGCCTTCCTGAGTAAGTTTGTTAAGGTTGTTACTGGTACCTAAATTAAATCATAGTCGCGTCTCTCACATTCCCTTAGGAACCTTGTTTACATGGTAATTTGCGTATTAGACAAGTAATTTACTGACTGTTATTCAAATGCTTGAATAAATTATTCGATAATAGTGCTTTAAATGTAAAATAAACTTTCGAGAACGAATAACGTAACGTAATAGTACATTACGATATAAGTGCGGTATGTTGTTTATAACTCACGAGGCGGAATTTCAGCCCGAGCGGAAGGCGAGGGTGTAATGGAACCGAGTGTATATAACCAATATATCGTACGACGTTTTTCAACACACTTGTGAGGAAAAGTACCAAATAAACTAAATTTTTTGATTAAATAACACAATTCATTGTAAATTTGTAGACAAACTAAATAATGGTATGAAAATAATCATTTGAAAAATCAATGAAGATCGTTGATGTCTTTTATATTACCTATAACTTTAAAAAAATATAGTACATTACTGCCGCGGCTGGTAAGTGCAGCATTGCCGGACTCTGTGTTATAATACACTATATACTCCGGCTATAATACACGCGTGTTTTATGAGCTGCTTTATGTATCTAAAACCGGTGAAATTAGATCCACTTTATGAGCAAGTATGTTAAAAAGAGGTTAGCACGACTATTATTGTGAAAAATAAATAAAATTAAAAAGTTAAACGGTTTTATTAAAAATAAAGATAATAAAAATGTCGATAATGTACTAAAGGCTAAAAAAACTGTAGGTCCTAGGTACCCATCAGAGGATACCGTACGGTGTCACATGCGGCGGCCTGCGCTATCGCCGGCACTCCCCCGTGGGAGCTAGTGGCGCACGTACCGCCGCCAGTAGGCACGGCCTACTGGCGGCGGCCTATTGTGTTCGGGTTAACGGGAGGGAGGGGACCCGTAGGTTGGCTCCAAGAGCTCTCTTGGAGCCAACCTACGGGTCCTACGGGTAGTGGCCCTGAAAGGGGCACGGGAAGAATGTCCCGCTATGGCAAGAGAGCCTGTGTGAGCCAGCCTCCGGAACTCTTCGGAGAACCAAAAGTAGCAACAATAAATAACAACAATACTCGTATAGATCTTAAAAATGAGTATTCTTTACTCAAACAGCTCCTGCAAGAAGGCACTACATGCTAAATAAACAAATATTTCTAGCACTTGTGGGTCTTGCTGCTAGTTTTCCAACGACATTCATGACCATTTCTTGGGGGACCAACACCAACAGTCCCAGGTACCTTATCTAGCTTCAAAATTTCTGACATTCTTTATATTATCATGGACTGTGGCAAGTTCAACTGCATTTGTCGTTCTCTTAGTGAATGAGTATCACTTTATTGAGAATTTGGCTATGAAATTAATTGAACCTTATTAATTTTATAGCAAAATTCCGAGAGAAGTTACGAATTATGTTCATACATAGCGTAAAAGGCTGCCATAGGCCAACTTCTTGTTGTTTGAGCCCGATTAATTCGCACATAAAAGTTCAACTCCTCATCGCTCGCTGAATTTTGTATTTCATTTGTTAAGTATAATTCGCTGGCTTAAATCACTTCTAGCATCACTGCCTGATGACAATGGTGGTCTGTCCTCATCGTGTATTTCTTGTAGAAGAGATTCGTGACGATGCAGAAACAAAATTTACAACTTAAAACATATTTTACATTGCATAGGTATTTTTGTTTAAATATATCTATATAATCATGCAATAAGCTTACTGTTCATAGGATAATATAATATAATACTTACAGAAGTATGTGAAAAATGTTTATAGCCTTGGCAAAATGAAAATAATCAATAATTAAACTACGAGGGCTGCTACTTATGTATCCGGAATATGAAATAAAAAACCAGATATGTATTTTTTTATGTTTTTATTGTTTTTCAAAGTACTCTCCCTGATAGTCAATACATTTTTGCATCCGTTCAAACCAATTTTTGTAACACTTTTTCCACTCTGTTTGGGGTATCTTCGAAACGTGCATTTTGAATGCATCGACGGCCTCTTCACGTGTCGAAAAACGTAAACCTCGTAATTTATTCTTCACAAAAGGGAATAAATAGAAGTCGTTGGGAGCTAAATCGGGGCTGTATGGCGGATGACCGGTCAATTCAATCTTTTGAGCTTCTAAAAACTGTGTTGTTTCGACTGACGTGTGACAGCTCGCGTTGTCGTGATGCAGGATAATTCTTCGTTGTGGGTTATTTTTTCGAATATTATCAAAAACTTCTGCCAAACAAATGGTTGTATACCATTCAGAATTCACAGTTCTACGATTTTCTAATGGCACTGTAGCAACATGTCCATTGATTCCAAAAAAACAAGCAACCATCTGTTTTAAAGTGCTTTTTGCACGAACAACTTTTGTTGGCCTCCGCTCATCTTGGAACACCCATACCGTCGACTGCTGTTTTGTTTCTGGGTCATACGCATATATCCACGATTCGTCACCTGTATAGATATTATAAACAGCTTTTGAAGCACCTCGGTCATATTTTTGTAACATTTCTTTGCACCAATCGATACGGGCCTGTTTTTGTATAGACGTCAAATTGTGAGGAATCCAACGCGAACAAATTTTTTTTACGGCTAAATGTTCATGTAATATTTTGTGAATGCTTGTCATACTGATGCCCAAAGACGCCTCTATCTCACGATATGTGGCATGACGGTCTTTCATAATTAGTTCACACACAGCATCGATGTTTTGTGGCACAACGACTGATTTTGGCCGACCTTCCTTAAATTCGTCCGAGAGCAAAGACCGTCCACGTTTGAACTTACTAAACAATTGATATACGGTGGTTTTTGATGGTGCTTCATCACCAAAAGTAGAAACCATTTGATCGATGCACTGTTTTTGACTGAGCCCACGCCGAAAATCATAGTAAATCATCGCACGAAAATGTTCTCGACTTAATTCCATAATTACGGTGACGCGCAATTATCAAAATGGCGGCAAAGTTGTCAAACAATAGAGAGAATAATAAAACAAGCTGCATTCTACGACTAAAGAGTTCTATTTTCAAATGTAATTGTTCTTTTTTAAATATTTTTTTGTGTGTGGCCAGTTCCGGATACATAAGTAGCAGCCTATGTATGACTAATTTTCTAACGTAAACGCCTACACCGGTCTCACGCACCGGGTAGGTTCGAAAACTCCAGAATAAGCGCCCGCTTTGAAATCGCGGAATGACCTAACGGTGACGAACGTTCAAAGCGGCAGCTACTCGAAATCATGACATAAATCGATAGCGGGGAAAAAAGTTATTCATATTTTGGAAACACCCGGTTTCACAGACATACACGATACACCGGTGGCGGGATATGTAAGTAGCATTTTTGTAATGATATGAGCAGTTGACTGTTGATAGAATTTCAAGCGCCCCACGATTTAATTTTTTTGTCTGATCAATTTCCTAGATTGATGTGGAGGGTGGTGTGATGACTGGTACCTAGAACCTATTGTATTATTTTTTAGCTTTTGGTATGTATATTATCTACATCATTATTACCTTTATTTTCAACTAGCTGTGCCCGCGAAATACGTTTCGCCATAATATTTTTTTCCCGTTTTAGAGTGTGTTGTGAAGGGTGGTAAATAAAGTTCCACTTACGGCTGATAGATATGTAATCCAAATTATTACAGCAGCGTAAACACACTAATAACAATCACAGAAGGTACGTTACGAAAGTCATAAAAACTATAAGCACAGCACGAGATGGAAAGAGTTTATATGCACAATACAACAGATAGAAAGAGAAGAAAGCGACAGATAAATAACTACGAAAGCGAAGCGTAGACAAAAGCTTAGGGCGAGAGACAGTATGCCAATGTCGTAGTGAAGCATCGACTGGCTGAACGACGCGCGCGCAGGTAACTCATTCGCGCAGAACAATAGGCGATTTTTTGCATCGCGCATTAGCGTTGGGGCCATGTCGATACGCGTTATCGATGTTTCACCGAATTTATCGACACCGACAAACTGATACGTTAGATATTAATAAATATGTAAATAATATTAGGTAAGTGTGCATAAATATTTATAATTATATATTATATACATATATGTACGAGTATGTGTGTGCGTGTATATAATTAGTGTTAGTTTTTGTGTAGCAATTTATTATAACTTTAGTATTATGTAGGAAAATAGCCTACACCGTTTTTGCAACATTTTTCATTGATAACCTATTAGTCGTAGCGTGATGTTATATAGCTTAAAGCCTTCCTTGATAGATGGACTATCCAACACAAAAATATTTTTTAATTTGAATTAGTAGTTCCCGAGATTAGCGTGTTCAACCAAACAAACAAACAATCAAACAAACTCTTCAGCTTTATAATATTAGTAAGTAAGTATAAATAAAATCGTTATTTTTTTTACTTATTTTATTTTCAAGTTTTTCATCTTCTCATAGTTTACAGTATTCTACAAGTCAAGCCCTTTCATTTGATACCCATATTCAGAGGATTGTGAAAAAAATTGTAGCGACGGCCATCTTGGATTTACAACCATACTGATTTTTTAAATTGTATTGTCATCAGAACTTAAGGTGTGTACTAAATATCAGATCAATCTGTCAACAGGAAGGGGATTCAATTTATTTAAATTTCGCCTACTACATTTGACCAAAACAAACAAACAGGGCAAGCTAAAGGAAACCGTTTAAAAATTGATTCAGACACTCGTAGTAATGTAGCAACAATTTGTCGACCAAAAAGCCTAATGATTGTTTAATAAAGTCCACTTTGTAATGTGTAACATGTTTGCTACTAAGCATATCCTAAAAATCCAGCAGGTTTACTTGTTTGCTTATCAATTATTCCAAAGCCCTCCGGAGACCTAAGCGTACTTTTGAATTAATTATAAAGCACTCCCAGACTACATGGCTGTATTCCTGGATATTTCTGCATGGAGTTGTCTTGCGGCTTCATCAGCAGTGCTCCTGATTCCATGGGAGTTTCAAGACAAAACAAACATACGTTACTTCTTAATAATGTCAAATTGTATGATCGAAAGAAGTATTAAAATCGGTTTTGTATTTTTCTAATTTTTTGTTTCTAGTTTTTAATGGATCCAAATTATTACAGCAGCGTAAATACACTAATAACAATCACAGAAGGTACGTTACGAAAGTCACATAAAAACTATAAGCACAGCACGAGATGGAAAGAGTTTATATACACAATACAACAGATAGAAAGAGAAGAAAGCGACAGATAAATAACTACGAAAGCGAAGCGTAGACAAAAGCTTAGGGCGAGAGACGGAACAGAAAATTACAAACTAAGAACAGAAAATTAAATCTTTTCTCTTTGTAATATAAGTATGGATATTGCTAATGGAATATTAAAAGTGACAGTCATCTGGATTCAACCGACTGGCAAAGGGATGATTAATGAATTTGGCCTTTGTTGTTGTCTCCGAGCTTTATTAATCAAAAAGATGAAAAGCTGTCTTCGTTAGTTTCAACACTAGAAAAGTATAATTGTTCAATGTAAAAAAAAATATTCTAATCATAATTCAATTTATACATATAATTTCAGTTGTCTTTTATGATCTGCATTAAAAACTCGCTTTCTAATTTATTAATAGTTGATATTAGTTCTAATAATTACTGCAATATATATTTACTTATTAAACATCACCTACTTCGCAACGGGTCGCACAATAGCACAAGCACGTCTTTTATTATTATTTATCACATTGTTAAAAAAACAAAATGTATTTTTTTTAATACCAATTTAGCATTATTTCAGTAACACATTTTAAGTAACACAGTTTTAAGGCTGATTTACATTGAGTAAGTTACTGGCACCAGGCGGTGTCAGTAACTTACGTCAACACGTTTTGTTTTTTTTTAATATAATGAAGCATATTTTTGCAATCAAATTATTCAAGAGCATTTCAATTTAATTGCACATTTTTTTAACATTAAAACCGTGCTTTGAAACGAAGAACGCTACATTTACCTTAACGCGAAATCATAAATTTACCAATCTTCCGAACCAATAACACTGTCAGAAGTTGACTAAAAGTATTTTATCTAAATCAAGTGCTGAACGCTCTCAATAATTTATTGGAAATGGATAACTTTGTAGTATCGGTTTCCCCAAAGTTTCATTACGGTTTTAGTGGTTTCCGAGGATAGGCTACATTATTAAGTCCCCTGTCTCTAATTAATGAAGGCTTGGCCCACGTCTTAGGGACTTTCTTTCCCGATGTTGACCGATTAAACACAATATATAAGTACATATAGTTCTATACGTATGGTTACTTTACAATGTGTGTTCATTGGTTTTACAAAATATCTACAGATATCTTTATCACATATTTCTTTTCTTCTTTCTTTCTTTCTTTTTCTTTTTTTAAAAACGTCGCCCCACACTAGGATTTTCTCTTGTGTCGTGGGTGCAGTTACAAACATAGAATATCATGCACATACACGCCCAGACCGGAACAAATTTCTGTAGGCCATACAAAATATCTGTCCCGAGCGGGAATCGAACCCGCGACCCGTTGCGAAGTAGGCGATCACTCGACCTCTGCGCTAACCGTGTCATACTTGTTGGGTTTTATATTGAGTAGTTTCATCGTAAACAAAGATTTTTTAATATACAACGAAGTTGGCAAACAAGCTGGTTGCCTATTTGATGGCAAGTGGCTATAGTCGCCTATAGTACAATAAGCTCCCATTCAAGCTTTACATTTACACTATGAAAACCGTCTCTATTGCGAGCGACATAAGAAGGGTCCAAAGGTCAAACAGTATTGCTTTATAAGGAGTACATGTGGTTCCTGTAACACTTACAAATCTACAAGGACTTCAATGTAGAAACGTAGATTTAAAGACATTGTAGAGAATTGGACAATACTTGTAGTGTACAAAGTATGTTGGTAGGACAAAGTGAGACTTTTTGGATCTTATGGAGCTTGACGATTGCAGGACTTCCTATCCTGATGGTATTAAAATCCCAATGTGAGCTTCAGAAAGCAATGATAGCGGTGGTAACATACATTATAATCAATACATTTGTCTGAATATAATTTATAGCGAAATGTGAAACCGTTTTTATACTAAGACTAGCTACGCCCCCAAACTACGTTTCGCCGCAATAATTGTCAAAAAAAATCTGGAGGGCAAAGAGCAAAAAACAAAAGCAAATCTGTGCCTACTTTCAAAGCCATAAATATTAGCAAAATTAGGAATAGAACTGTGTTTTCTATCTGGAGTTCCGTTTGACGTTAGCGGGGATCGTTACTAGAGGATATAAAATTTGGCTCTCACAACGTATTTTGCGGGCGAATAGCTGTGTCAAAAAGAAATAGCTCATAGGACAAAATATTATCACTATGTTCATAGTGCAAATTCCTTGCCATGAAAAAATGTATTTATTGTATCACGCTTTGGTTTTTTGACCTAGAACGTAACCTACATCGGGGGCGGACAAGTTTCGAAGGGCTTTACCGAATATGGGAATACCAGCGGGATGGCCAGAGTCCTGCTGCATTCCTAAGTGGGTGGTGTAGTCAACTTAGCCCTTTGGTGTCATAACCAGTGCTGTAGCAAACCGTATGTACTAGTACTAGGTAGTAACCGTAGGTACTGAGTAACGGTTGCGCTGTCAAATACCGAGTAACGAAACGTTACTCACAAATGTATTTCGTTACTCGCATTTTTCTTAGTTTGGCTACAACTGTTACAGTTCACGCAAGTACCGTTGTTGATGCGTGTATTGAAACGATTTCCTGGTCGTGTATTTTGCGCTTTTTCGGTGAGTTAAAAATGTACGTCACAAGGAAAGAAGTTTTTGTTTACTAGGAAAAAAAAAACAAAAATTAAAAATGCTTAAACACATGTCTAGTTTAATATACGCTAAAGCGAAAATGCGCCTTACGCAGCTAGGTATGTAACGTATAATATGTTTAAAGTAAAGAGTAACATAACGATACTATAGTAACGAGTACTATAAAGTAACGAATACATACGGGTACGCTTCATAACCTTAGTTTTACATCAATAGTGACAGGTTATCCCGCCTTAAAAATAAAATGTACTTCAGAAAAGCTGTAAGTAATAAAATAACTTTTATTACTTACAGCTTTTCTAATTCAAATAATTATTTTGGCCAAAGGTGTAGAAAGTATCTAGTCCCTAAACTTTTCAATGACATCCCACAATAGAAATAAAAAATTGACAAACGCAAATAAATGTTTATTTTAGAATAAAATTCAAAAATACCTGTACACTTAGGATAAAATTAACATGAAATTTATAACAAGTAACTATTGAGTTTAAAGCTAAGAATAGATAAAAAATACATTGTTAACGTAAAACGGAGCCTTACTATTGTCGACAAACTTTATTAAAGTTCGGCAAATGTATTAAATTAATTGTAAGTTTAAAAAACCTCTAATAAAAGGATTTTTCATTTCATTTTATTTCATACTTATTTTTGACGTACTTAAGTATCAAATTAAACTTTTTGTATAAAGAATATAATATATTGTAGTCAACCCATCATTGTTTCCAACAACAAATCGGTCTCGAGAGGGGAAATCTAGCATTTGCATGATCTGGAGTAGCAAAGCAGGAATGTAACTAAATAATTCATAGTAACGACTGGTGCGAGAATACGCGAGCTTCACATCCTTTACCAGATATATCACTTGTAGACGTACATTTGCTAAGATTTATACTTTTTTTGGATTAGTCTTGCGAGTGAATAGATGAGTGACATACTCGTAACTGTCTGCTCTAGACAGTTAGGTAAGGAAGCTTTTATACCCAGAATTAAAATGTATGTATCAAGTTTTTAATTAAACTTATGCTTAATTTTGGTAGCTTGATACATACAAATATTATTATGGTTGTATAATGATATCACAACTATGTGTATTATTAATCGACTTCAAAAAAGGAGGAGGTTCTCAATTTGATGCGTATGTTTTTGGTGTGTATGTTATGTCTTCTTGTTATTAATTTCGAGATTATAAGAATTTATATGACTGTTTGTTCCTGAATAAATAAATAAATTACTCCGCCAATTGTGGACCGGTTTTTTAATAGGACTCTAGTTTATTTCGTCTCGAGACGGGGTTTCGCGCCCGAACGTAGTGAGAGCGCCAATAGTTCGAGGGACTATAAATAAGTCTTTAACCCGAGGTAAACATTGTGCTTTTCATTACAAATACAAGGAAAGTAAAAATAAAAACACGAATTGACTTAAGAAAAATTGAGTGAATTTAATTTTCTACAACTGCTTTAGCCTCTTTTCTTATGACCTCAAGCGTTAAATCCATATCTGAATTAGATGAACTCATACGTGTTGTTACTGACAGACTAAAAAAATTAATATGGGTATTTAAAACTCTCCGTCACATTACTACATACAATCTCTTGAACAGTATATACACGTCACTGGCTCAGTCGGTCTAAACATACTGTATTTCAGCATGGGGATGTGCTGTAAAGACAAAATACATAGAAGTTGAAAGGGCTCAACGATGTTTATTAAAGGTCAGGTACTTCAAGCCTTATAAATTCCTAACTAAAGATCTATATAAATTAGCTGATCTACCCACAGTGCGATAGCTTTATGTGTTGAATGCTACCTTAAATGTTCACAAAAATTTAACATACCTACAATCCCGCACAAACTCAAAAACGAAGAGGAGACCAAGTTGTCCAAATATCTAAACACAATACAGTCTTCGCCTCGAAACAATTTGATTGGCAAGGTGGCAACTTATATAACCAAATAAATAAAAAACTAAAGATTTATAAACTTAGCATGTGTGGATGTAAAAAACATGTATTATCTTGGCTAAAAACTCTCGACTATACTCAAACTGAACAACTACTTAAATTACCTTATAAATAATATTATTTACTCTTATAAATATTTTCAAATTCAAATTCAATATCTTTTATTCAAATTGGATTGTTACAATCTCTTTTGAACGTCAAAGCAGCTACGCCATTGGTTCACAAGTCTAGTTTTATTATAGTCTTATTATATATACCTCATAAATATATAAGTAATAATCATTAAACAAGCAACAATTAATCATAAATAATTATAATACACATACAAACAGAGACATATACACACACACTATACAACCATACTTACAATCACAACAAATTTATAGTATTAAGATTTTCTTTTATGTAAACGCTACTTCTAACCAATTCTGTATAACCGAGTTACGGAAGAGCGGGACCTCTTGACACAGGCACATTAATTTGCCTAATAGGAGGTCTCAAGCACTGTAGAAAAAGTGATATATTGGTTAAGGCACATAGTAACGTCAATCATAAAAAATCACTGCAGAAAAAACCGGTTCTCTTTATAAATATTGAATAAAAAAATCTTTAAAAAAGATATGTTATTATTCAACGCATTCTTTAGAGGATGGTCTTTTTAATTTTTTGATAAATTAATTAAAACTTGGTTAAAATGTGACCCAAACATGCCTCGATTTTAAAACTATAAACCTAATCGCTTCGTAAATATTAGGTTAAATCACATACTTTCGATTTCAATAAATAAAGTAAACAATATTCTAGGGAATGGTCTTTTTAGATTTTTCTTATTCGCCTTTATTAATTTTTTATTGAAATAATTCATCTTACGTGTAAAGGTTTGCTTGAATATTCCCCTCACTCTCACTCACTCACTCCTATGTAATCAGTGCGGGACGATCGACGCAAGGTCATTGGGAGCACTATGCGCCTTAAGGAAATAAACTTTTTTCAAACTATTTTCATTCATACAAATGTCTACTACATGAAAGTATAAATAAAGCCTTGTATTCATGGTAAACATTTGTTTAGCAAGAGTTGATCAACATTGTTGATGAGCGGCGAGATTGTTGCTGGAAACTTTGTTTAAATCAACATAGGTTGTCCACACGCCAGTCTGCGTTAAATAGTTGCCCGGGGGAGAAATTGCATTATTTTATTATTGCTCCACACTACTGCCATATGTATAAACGGTCGCAAATACGTCCACACACGTCAACAATTGTTAATACACAGATGTTGTCGCTCGCCGGGCGAAAACTTGTCAACATGCCGTGCTCAACTCTGCAACACACAGTGTTGCCAACAACATGTTGACAGCAACCCCGCAACACGTTGATTCAACTTTGTTGCTCAACAAATGTTTACCATGAATACGAGGCTTTAAACTCTACATCTCGAAAAACAAATGAAGATCAGATTGCCGTTTTCCCGCCTATTTTGTTTTTGTTTTTGCTGTGGCCGACCAGCTATTCATCCATTATTTTTCATTCTCAATATTGAAAAATTGTAAATATTTTGCCCAAATCTATGTTATTTTAAAGAAATAGTTGAAAGTATATTATAATAAAATTATTTAAAATCAATCAAATCAAAATCAAAAATAATTTATTTTCTTTCCACATACTGTGGAAAGACTGGCGTCTATACTAGGACAAGCCTGTGTTACAGAACACCAGACTCTCCACCCCATATACAAATATAAAACTTACAAATAATTCCTACTTGACACAAGCAAGCTTTATACATTTATACTAACTAGATACAATAAACTATCACGAGTGTGCCAGTGTGTGTTGTATATTGTGTGTGCTGAATGTGTGCCTGTGTTTGTGTGTGTTTTTGTGTATGTATGCCTGTGTTTGCTGGATTTGAGTGCGCGTGTGTGTGTGTGTGTGTGTTTGCATGTGTGTATGTGTGAGTGTTTGCATGTGTGAAAATATACGAGTATATCCTTTAATAAATACTTAACTTTATGTTACTTCAATTTACATCGCGCTGTTATTGAGTGACTATATAGAAAGTTGGGACATAGTTCAATAGAAATGTGAAAATAGAACTAGATTAATTCAATGTCAATTTAAAATTTGACAGCTGTCAGTTGAAAACGATTCTCCCTAGGGCTGAAAAGTATTACTTTTAACCCGCTCCTCAGGCAACTTCAGACGTGCGACTTATTAACCGCGTGCTCAACTTTGATGACCGAGCAAGCGAAGGATTCAAAAATTAGAATCCTGAGCGTTAGCGAGGGAATCAATAGAGCACAAGGTGAAAAATCTTTGCACTCGAGTGCAACACGTAACTTTTCATCCCCCCTCAGCGAGGAAATGACTAAATGCAAAATAAAACATTTACTATCACAAGATACCTACTATTATTTCAGTTTAGGTACATAATTATTTACTACAACATTATGATAGGTAAGTATTAGAGAAAAATATTTATATTATGTATAACAAATAATACGTTTTTTTACTTGTTTTCAAGTTTCTTATTTATAACAATACAATGTCAAAAAAAAATGGCGCGCGCAAAGCAAATTAAAAACAAAAGTACGCCAAGAAGGTTCAGAGTCTGAGTTTTTAACCGATTCGTTGCTGATGGCACGACAGGCATGTCATCAATGTTTTTAACTTGTGGCTTATAACACGATAGGCGTGTCATTTTTTGAATGATTGTTATACCCTCAAATTAAGTTTTAGAAGGATCTGCATAGAATAAAACAATCATGTTTTTCCACGTAGATCTAGCCTGTTGTGTTAGTTTCTAGATATTGTGTGAATTCAGAAGTTGCAGGGGTTGACAACCTTCAAACACAATTTGTAAACAACTTTCTGGAGCGTCTCAAAGACCCATACGTTTTCGCCATTGTTTGTTTATTTTTGCGAAAAATGGATAGACTTACAATAAAATTGTTTAAGTATAAGGTGGCCGTAGACTGTGTCTCCAATGTTTTAGGGAATTTCGCAGATATTAAAATTATTTATTGCAAGTAGTTGATTGTTGTAAGTGTCGGGTAAATAAATAATTATAATATATAATTAAGATGAGTCCCAGTTAAGTGTAAACGATTTTTTAAAATAAAAGAGTAAAAAATGTCATTATTTAATCATTTGTTCACTACAAATTAACATAAGTAAACAAAGTGCGCACGCAACAGTATATACGTTACGAGTGAATTTTAAAATAATTATGCCTAATAACTTTAAAGCATCAATAGTTTGGAACTTTTACAAAAATTTAAGGAAGACAGCCGCTTTTTCGTGTGAATTTCGTCTCTCGCGCTATACTAAATTACTAATAGACCAAGCATTGATTATCTCGAATAAATTGTTGTAAGCCGCGCGCCCGGCCAGTCCGCGCCTGCGACCGACAATCGACGCAATAATCGAATAACACCGATAGTTATTCGAATGCATTCGAATAAACACAGCAATCGAGTAATTCGATTGTTACTAAAACAATCGAATTATCCCATCGCTATTTACAGTCAAAGTAATTTATTACCTTTTAAACATTTCTTTAGATGGTTTACAAAAAAATAACCTTAACCTAATATATTACATGGACAATACCATTCTTAACCCTAACCTTTTAAATGTTACTTGTATTTATTACTTTATCCAAGTCTTCCAAGATATTATATATAATAGCTAGTGCATAATATCAGATTTATCACTTTGTCTGTAACATACTACATATAAGAAGAAAAAACATGGAAACATTTTGCTATTATTAAATCAAAAACGAGTTTTTGATACAAAAATCTATTGTCCATCCATTGTAGTTATGTAAGTAATAATAACAACTCTCCCCCCAAAGCAAGATACCCCACTCACCATGTGAATTCCCACACCGCAAATTGCCTTTCTTTTTAAATGAATAATCCCCAAGTCGAATAAAATGTATCTAGTTTTTTTACCAATTCGTTGAATACAACAAAGAAATTAAACAACATCACAAAAGGTTTGCAACATCTGAAAAAGTAAAGTCACTTACCTTCCATTTTAGGGAAAACACGTATTTAACCTCTTCAAAACCGATTTAATTAACGTATCGTGCCGTACACTACCGTAGTTTGATGTCAACTAAACTTGAATCAAGTCTAAACCAGTAAAAAATCAAAAAAGCATGTGGTTTTATATACATGGCTGATGGCACGTTACGCGTGCCATCAACTTCTATGGCGCTTGACACGCCAGTCGTGTCATAGAAAATTTGTTCACAGCTATGGCGAAAAGTTTCCAAAAATGGGTGCCGCAACGAATCGGTTAAGAAATTAAAAAAATGTTGTATGATAAATTCGGCACCATGGAGACGGAAGTAAATAGGTTTAATGAGGTTTTGAAATTACATACCTAGTGCACGCGATGCTCTAAATTCAAATTTACTTTAACCACAAGCGGGTAAAAACGGCTTTGGCGGTCAGATATCGAATAGCAAAAATACTCTTTCCGAGATGGGGGGATGAAAAATTATTTTTGTATTTGATTGACCATGATCATGAAGTGGTCCCGCTGTCACCAAAGTCAGGATCTAGTGGTGTAATGTCAGGAAAATCATTACAAATAATATAGGAATACAGACAACATTACATTTCTATATGAAAATCGGTGCCAAAAGATAATCTTCTAGAAAGTCTTAAAATTTAGCATCGACTTTAATATAGAAATGAAATGTCGTCTGTATAATAATTTTAAAATTTTTAGGTGCTTATGAAGTCCGTTTTTCTCAATATAATGACGAATCTCAGAGATTAGCATAAAGGTAAAGCTCCATTTTAATAATTATGACATGTGGAATTTTTGGGTTGAAATCATAGGGTGGCAACCCTGCAAAGCTAATAAATGGTCTTTGCTTTTTAGGCTGGTGTTGTTCAACAACCGATTTCAATATCTTATCTATTTCTGGATTAGTTTACTGCAAATAGAATTTTGACGTATTTTGTATAGGACTAATGTCAAAAACCTATCGCTAGCAACTAAATCCACATATAAACATATTGTAACTGGCCGCAAAATAAAATTCAACTTATATACGGTTATTTTTTTATCGCCCTGGATAATTTAAGGGCGGCTTCACGACATGGTATAAGAAAATAACTCACTTACTTAATTTTATATTAGTTTTCTAAAAAATCCAAAAAATTTAATTAAAATTTTATTTCATTTTTTATTTTTTATATAATAATGGATGTGTCCTGAAGTTTCCCTAAAATTTATAATGAAGAATGCTTCTGACCCTCCCAAACCGAGATCTTTTTAATAATCATTGGGCGAATTATATTATTTATTTTTGTATGTTACTATATGGACCGGTTTTCTAGACATTTTATCATAATGTTTGCAGAGCGGGTGCTCGAAGACATTCTGTGCCATTTAAATTTCACAGTGGCGGTAACATTTCTTTGTAAAAGTATTCTATCTAGTGCGCCAGCTGCGCCCATGGTCTCGTTCTTCACAAACTTGCCAACTTTGCGAATTTCCTGTCGTAGTTGGATTTTAATGCTGGAAAAAGTAGGCATATAAATAATAATAACAACAAAGTGGAATTGTATTTTTCGTCGCAATAAACTCATTTTGTTATATAATTCGGGTTGTTATTTTCAGGAAGTTTTGTGGAAGGGAAGCAAGAAAATTGCATAAATATTCGTGGGGTTATTCAATAATAATAATAATAACAGTAATATAAAATTCGAAGTAATAACAAGAAACAGCAATATAAAAAAATAAAACGTTCTAAACGCTCTAAACAGTTTTGAAACAATTTAAAGGAACTTCTAATCTACCAGAAATCTTCCAGCATGAGCTCAGTAACATGACATGATAACTACCAGACGCAAATATAATAAAAAAAAAATAAAAACATTTATTTCAACAAGTAGGATACAATTATCAGATATTATCACAAAATTTTTTACATAATTTACCGCCTACGTTTGTTGTGAGTGTTTAACTTTTAGTTTTCCTACGACACCAACACTAGAACAAGTCTGTATCGGTGGTGCCTGTTCGATTTACATGAGAAGTGGCCTCAACTTACGCAATATCTTTTAAGTTACAATTAGTTAATTTAAGCAGGTTATATAGACTAGATAACTGAATTAATTGGAAAAAAAAAATAAAAATTTAAAAAATAGTAGTAATAAAAACAATAAATTATAATAAATATACATTAATGTAACAAAATTATACATAATATAATAAAAATAATAATAACAAAAAAAATAAAGTAAATACATATAAGCATGTGTGTCGCTTAGATTTATGTAATTTGGTAAGTATAACTGTTACAATTTTTATCAAATCATTAGGATAGAGTTTTGAGCAAATTTTCTGTGTCAATATATGTTAGATTTTCGAGCCATTTGGTGACAATTGCTTTAACGTTATGTATTGAACAGAGCTTTATATCACAGAATCTGTTAACTTTGTTATAAATTACACAATTTATATAAGGAGGAAAACGTTTAGCGAAAGAGGTGTGAACAAGAGGAACTGGGACACCAAACAACCTCTTTAAGAGCATTTGGTCGAGTTCTCCGGACCTACCAACATTTTTATGAGTGAGAATTGTTGCCCTTAAAATAAAAAGTTGCCGAACAGTTAAAACTTTGCTGTCTTTGTACAGGTCCACAGTGGGGTATCTGAAAGGTTTATGTAACATTGTCTTTAGGACAGATCTCTGAGCTCTTTCAATTTCTATCATGGCGCTCTTTGCGGAACCACCCCAACCTATGATACAGTAAGAAAGGAGAATACCTAATTATCATATGAAAAAAACATGAAACACGTTGGATGTGAGGGGTTTCCCTCGGTTTTCCTGAGATTTCATAATCAGATCAGGTATACCTTCGGGAGTTTACTCTTTCGATTACAAAAATAATTTTGAAAAACGGCCTACAAATGGCAGTGTTTGGTGAACATAAAAAAAAGAAAATAGATACAGTCGAACATAGAACCTCCTCCTTTTTCGAATTCGGTTAAATCGGGCGTTGGTGGCGCTGTAGACTCGGCATCGGCATTCTAATAGGGAGGTCTGCGGTTCTATTCTGCCATGTGCCAATGTGTTTTTGTTTTTGGAATTTCATATGTACCTACATTTGTCCGTCGTTCCTAAGGTGACCTTTTACCGGAGGGAGACTCTGTACCAGGATCGTGTGCTTGGGTACCCCCGTCTTACCTATTTCTGCCGCAAAGCAGCAGTGCTTGCATAGCTGTGTTCCGGTTTGAGGGGTAAGATATGGCATTGAAATTACTGGGTACCGTGACTTTACATCCTAAGTCACACATACACCTGCGAATAAATTATTTAAAGGTGTATGTGAAACTAACCATCCGCACTGGGCGAGTGTGGTGGACTAAGACCTAGAACGCCCTAACTTAGGGTAGACCCGAGCCCCTCGGTAGGGACATATATGAGCTGTGGTGATGAATTGTGTATTACTGCTATTACAGTACAGAAGGTAAACAATGTTCCTTATTATATGACAGAAAACTCATAAGCAATTGCCAATCATATTGGTGTGATAATGTTGAGTTTGCCGACGATCATAATTCCGCTTTTCTTCATTAAATCATCTAATCCTACTGCCGATGAACCGGGAGTCACAAAATCATCATAGTCTACGATTTTTTGGCTGGTGTTGTTCAACCATTGATTTCGATATCTTATCTAGTATCTCTGGATTTCTTTACTAGAGATAGAATTGGACGTATATTGTATGGAGCTAATGTCAAATACCTATCACTGGTAACCAAATCCACAGATATTGAAACCAGTCGCAAAAAAATCAACTTTTACAATGAACAACTTTTAATATTACCTAATGATTTGATAATGTTTAGTTTGCCAACGATCATAATTCCGTTTTTCTTTATCAAAACATCTAATCCTACTGCCGCTCAACCGGGAGTCTCTTTTTTGTCTCTTATTTATTCTCAAAATTTCACTTGAAGTAAATAATCATCGTATAAAACTCAAAAAGAAGACAGTTAAAATATTAGGGAAATTTAAGCTGAGTGATGGCAACACGACGAGGGCTTAGCTTCAAGCTGGAGCGTTGCGGCACGTGACTGAGCGCCTGGAATTTGAGGGAGATGGTTAGAGGCGAACCCTAATACGGCATGCGATCGGCTGATTCATCTGAATTTTTGAAATATAGGTTGCAAGTGTAATGGCAGGTTGCAAGTCATAACGTGCTCATAATAATAGTTTAGAATCTAAACTATTATTATAAGTACGTTATGACTAAATTCGAGGTGATCTAAACTTTCGAATTTTACAAACAATAGACATTATACATTATTGAATTCTTTGTTAGGGTTCCATATAAAGGAAAAACGGAATCCTTATGAGATCACTTTGTTGTGCGTCTCTTCGTCTATCTGTCTAACAAGACGTATGCGTATGTGTTCCTGAGAAAAGGGTTCTTAAGAACGCATAGAGATATCAAACTAAGAGATGTCCTCTTTTTGTATGGATGTTGATTTTTCAGGATGTTGGTTTTTCATTTCGTGTGCTAACTTAAAGATGCAAAACTATGCATGTATTAAAGGTGTCCGAAAACCGTGAAAATCATATCTTAATACCCCTCCGTTCTAGAAATATCTTTTATTTTTGTACATTTTAGTTATGGCAACAGTTTTGTTAAAGAACGAAACTGTATTATATTATCTGCAAAAAAAAACATGTGTTACTAATCTGTTTTTGCAACAGACATTAGATTATAGATTAGATTGATGTTGTTTTGTGTGTTAAAGAAATTATAGGTACCATTGTGTTCAAATTAAGTTAGCGTTGCGCGGTGTCTCTCCTTCCCTGTTTTTATTTTGATTAGTGTACATTTGTACAACATAATTAAAATTGTAAAGTGTTATAAGTCAGATGAAGTCGGTGTCAAATATCAAACTCAAATTGTCAATCGTGTTTTTTTACATTCTAAGTACTTATTATAGACTAAGTAGTCTGTTCAGCCAAACACTATTTGATGATTCCAAGTTTTGTAGATTTTTCTTAAAATCTTGAATTAAATAAATTTTTATTTAAAATTAATTAAAGTTCAAAATTGAACGAAAGTAATTATAGAGTTTGAAGGTACTCATAAAATCTAAAATTATAAAATTTTTGATTTAAAGAAAAAATTATTACCATGTAACTATTCATCGAACCACTGTTTCGTTAAGAAGTTTTGCTATAGGTACTTCGTTTTATCACTAGTGTAAGAAAGAAGTTTTCATACCTTCAACTTCAACGTAAAGCAAGACATTATATCCCAAGGGATATAATATTGTATGAAACTCCCAAGGGATTAAAGTGTTTTAAATATGGAAAATAAAATTTGTATGAAAATTTAGCATAGATGCTAGCTTAGGAAGGCAAAGGTTCTACGCCCATACAGCAGTAGCGTGCATCCACTAGAGACAAAGACATTCTACCTGTGTAAATAATGTTTTTATAAAATCTAAATACATAATTTCTTTACCAAAATTATAAAATATTTATCTACA
Source organism: Schoenobius gigantellus (assembly GCA_963935595.1). NCBI lineage: Eukaryota > Metazoa > Arthropoda > Insecta > Lepidoptera > Crambidae > Schoenobius > Schoenobius gigantellus. The sequence goes on along the minus strand of OZ012553.1, from coordinate 18,995,904 downwards.
TAACACTGCAAGCTAAAATAAACAATTACATTTCACTTTATTTTTTATTAATAAAATACGTTTTATGCAAAAAGCGCCATCTTTTGACGGCCACCATTAACTATCGATAAAAACGAATAAAAGCAGAGTAAAGCAAAAACACTGAGCTGCCAGCGGATAAACAGCATTTGGAAAAATTACGCGGCATATTTAAAAATAAAGAATGTTTCTACAATTTGTTTTAATAATTTGCACCAACAGTATTCCGTTGTATTGTTTTCATAGCTTATTAACGTATTTTAGCGTATTTCAAAATTGTAATATCTTGTTGCTTACGTTAATAAAGTGCTTAGTGGAATGTGTTTTGTGGCATCAGTAATACAGTCTTTTTAGAAGTTTATTCAGTGTTTTATTGATAAAGTTAAAAAAACGTAAGTAAATGTCCAGGTGCTTCAGCTTTTTTTTTATTTGGGGTCAATAGGTTGTCGACTATTTGAGATTTATTTCGACAGTTGTGTGTAGTAATTAATTGCTGTTTCAAAAGTAAATACACAACAAAGTTGAAAAATAAAAGAACTTTATTGATTTTATGATACCATTTTATTGTTAACAAATTAATATTCGTCCTGCGTGCTACTAAAGGTCATTGACAGGGTCCAGCAGCTGATCGTATCGTATTGTAAATCGATTTGTAGACTAAGTTCATACTTGTTATATTATTACTAAATATGTTTTTGTAATGTTTTAAGCTTTACTTAAGATATAATTATTGCGTGACGTGTTCGTGCTTGAGAAAAATAAATCTTTTTTTTTGTATTTTATGGTTTTCATGATAATATCATAATTTCAACCATAGTTATAGTGATAGTGATAATGATAATGTGACAGTGGTTATGATGAAAATTACCACCTAAGTAATTGGTTATAGAGCCCTGAGTTTTTATTGTCTCGCAGATGGTATGAAAAGTAGAGTATTCACCTCTGGAATAAAGCAGTGTCTTCGTCTTAGGCGACTTGAACCCCTCGCTTCACTTAGGACTCTACATAACTCCCTCGCTTCGCTCAGGAGGTAAATCTAGAGTCCCTCGTTACGCTCGGGGTTCAATATGGCGCCCGTGACGTTAGACACTGCTTTAATCCCTTGGTGCATAATCTACATACAAGCTTTTAGAACTCTTCAATGCGAATCAAACGAACCCAAATTCGATGGGTTTGTGTAGTTTTATTGCGGGGTTCCTATGGCCACCTTCTAGATCCAGCATTAGATCAAGCTCCATATCATCATTATATTGCATTATCACGCGATATACATATGCATGCAAAATTTCAGCTCAATCGGAAACCAGGAAGTGGGTGAAATTTAACTTGCAACTTCACTACAAACACCGCCGGACAGGTGAAAGTAAATAAAATCTTGTAAAATACTCTGCGGTAAAATCAAAAAATTACAAAAAACAAGTGGATTTTTTTCTTAAAATATATTATTATTAATGGAAACTGGAAAGCTTGGAGATCAACATTTTCCACGATTCGTTCATTCCTTCAAAGTTATAAAGCATTGCAGTGAGATAAACAGAGTTTAAATACTTTAATGTCTCCGAGTTTAAATATCTTCCAATACAAGAGTTTACAGTCAGAGTTAAACGTTTAACAGTTTTGCTATAAGATGCAACTGAAATCTAGTTCAGGCAGCAGATAACTTTGTAGTCGTGTCAACGGGTGCCAGCGACATTTCAACCGACTTAACAAAAGAAGGAGGTTCTGAATTCGACTGTTTGTAGTTTTCTTTGTTATTTTTTTTTCATAAAGTTTAATACTGATGAAGACCAACAGTTTCCCTGTTATGGGTCAAAAAAAAACATTTAATTAATAAGCCTAACGTTTCAATGCATCGTAATAGATAAACAGGTGACTTAAGGAGAATATGTGGCTTACCAATTTTTAAATAACGCTAGCCATTATTTAAGCCCGTCAAAATTTTGACGGACCCAGCCATTATTTAAGATTGCTATACGAGGTTATTGAAATTCAGAAATACCGGAATTTTAATACCTGCTAACCTTCAAGATATGCGAGATGAGTGTAGTTGTTGCTCTCACACGCTCGACCCTTAACACAAACTGTAGAGTTTGTTCCACGTCTATGTTTTTCGTCAGATATTTATATTCCTTTAACCGCGTCGTGATGCTTCTTTTTGTTTAAACTACACTGACCTTCAAAAGTAAGTACTACACTTTTAAAATTAATTTTTTCCCTAAACTACAAAAGATAAAGGATTCAAACAAAAAACATTTTCAGTTCATTTCGTCAGGTTTCTCGGAAGTTATAGTTTTTTATACATTAGTCTTTTTAATACTTTTTATTTTGAAAATATATCCGGAAAGATTGGTTTACTTAAATACAGTAGAAACTTATTTTTTTTAGTTACGATTTGCATGTTCCACTTTTAAATTACTTCTCACATGAAATAAAAAATTTCTGTGATACGAGTCCTTTGTTCTGACTGAAATACATTTGATCCGAAAAAGTCTAATAAAATGAATATTTATTCAAACTTAATCCAGAAATACTATATAAAGGATATATTATTTCTGGATCAGGCTTGAATTATTATTGCTAAGCTTCAAAACTAAAACAAATAAATTTTTCATTTACATTTTTTTCACTTTATGCAATCGCCACTGTCTTGTTTTGACGAAATGCTTCATGAAAAATCACCTGATATTGTTATGCTAACAGAAACAAATATATTGTTTACTTATAATGTTATTTTTTTGACAAAAGTAAATTAATTCTACTGAAGAACACGCAGTAGCAGTCTTCTGTGGCCATTATTTGAAATACGTTTATTATTATTTTAATTAACTATTCTGAAATATAAGGCAAATCAAACACAATTATTAATACCATTAATAAAATGTATTTTTATTATAAGAAAATAGGTAAGAAAATAAGTAACATATTTAAACAAAACGCTGCTGACCTCAAAAAAAATGAACATTGAATCAGCATTAAAAAGAAGACTTATAAAGCGCCACGGGACTGTTCCTTGATTGTTGGGATAATGGCTTGTTAAATGAGATGGATGTCTGGAGCGTTTAAAAAGGATGATTTTTTGTTCAGAACCATTTATTGGTGTCAAAGATGATTACTTGTTCGCTAATGCGTAGACGAATTTTAGTCTTAAACGCTATACACGTGCTGTAATATTACAGAAGGAAGTAATTTTGGTTAAAATTATAAAGTTGGAAAAAAATATTTCAATTTGATTTTTATTGTGTTAAATTTATTAAAGTTTTGATAAGGATGCTTTATTTTGCATAGGGATCTAATATTTGTAGCTAAAATGTCACAATTTGATTATATAACAGGGTTCAGCATTTGGAACGGTATCAAAATCAGTATCTAATTTTAACAGCTTATAAACCGTTTGTTTTTTATTTAACATAAATTTCGTATTCAAATTTTTGTTGAAGTTTTTTTTGCCTAAAATAATTTGATAAATTTTGTTGTACATACATACGTTAGTTAGTTTCCCCTTCTTAAGTTGGTTACAACCTACGTCGTACTGTGCCCAACATAGGCGCAAGAGGGGGCAGCTCGGATATACGATGATTGGACACGACCATTCGCTATCAGCTGTAGTTCGCGCTATGGACGGCAGTGATGAGACCTGGAGGATTATGAAGATCTTTTGCGAGGAGGTACTGATTGATAAGTGGCCAGGGAGTTGTTCCGAAAAAAGACCCTGGTGGGCAGGCCTAACAGACACTGATGAGTTGGAAGGTGGCATATAAGGTATATGCCAGGATGCAACGTTAAAAAGTGGGAGTAGAACTGCCTTTTGGACAATCATACACCGCTGAAACGGTAGCTGATAAAATCTTGTGCTGTAAAATACCCGTGTTGGGTCGGTCTTAGGTTGTCTAGATAGCATTAAGACTACACTACACTAATGACTATATCATAAAAATTACTAGGTATCATTTCGCCTGGTATGCCTCGTGTAATGCGTGAGATTGCAAGATGGCGGGTATAGATAGTAAAAATATAAAAGGAACCAAACCGAAAATAAACAGAACTTTTCTAAAAAAAAACAACTTAATAGTCCAAATAATAGTCAACACCTAATAGTCAAAAATAATATAAGAATACACACAACGTTACATTTAGTTTAAAGTCGGTGTCAAATTTTAAGACTTTCTATATATGAGATGATCATCGCTTGGGTTTTACTTCAATATACAATTTGACGTTGTGTGTATTCTTATATTATTTTTAAGTTTTAAGTGTTTTTGATTGTTTCTTTTATTTTATTTAAGAATAAGAAGTCAGGGGATAGTTATTTTAATATTATGATCACGAATTGACCCATGCTTGTATTCTTGGAGCGTGTATCATTACATTACAATACTAAAGTCGGTGCCAAACAATGATCTCCTAGAAAGTCTTAAAATTTTGCACCGACTAAACGTAATGATGTCTGTATTCTTATATTATTTAAGTGAAATTTTTACGTCCATCTATCGCTTGTCGCATATTGGTCCTGTGTGGCTTCGACTTTAAATCACAGTGGCAGTGGTTCGATCCTGGTGTAAAACATTTTTTTTATTATTTTGTTTTTTATTGCTTATTTTATTTATTTCACAGTGTATTGCACAAAAACAGTACAAATGGCGGACTTATTGCCTTATTGCATTCTCTACCAGTCAACCTTGAAGGGATATAAGCACCGGTTCCTTGTATGGGTTGTACATTTGCAAACTTTACAGGAACCACGTGTACTATAGGCGACCACTAACCATAATGTAAGCAGCCTCCTTTTTGCCAACTTAAAAAAACCAAAGCTTCCAAGCTGTAGAGAAAACCTGAGTAAGCCTCAGGGACTTTACGGACTATTTAGAAATACGGAACCATATACCACCTTACAAAATTAATGACGCAACATCCCATTAGTGACAAAGAGCTTCTCTCTGACAAAGAGTAGGTATATAATCACTACTTTTTAATTTGTAACATATAGCGCTATTTACTTGAACAGGTCGGTCGGTCTCTGGTTTACATTAAAATAAATACACAAAGGAATCAGTATACTAAGTAACTGGAAAGTTCACTGTTACTAAAGTAGCAAGTAAAAATAAAAACCGGCCAAGTGCGAGTCGGACTCGTTCATGAAGGATTCCGTAGCAGCAAGTAACATAATATAATAGTTCTTGTTTTATTTTTATATTTGAGTTGATTGAATGAAAAATAAATTGCGGTTTGCGGTTTATTTATGACGTATTAAAAAAACTACTTACTAGATCGGGGGGGACATATTTTACCACTTTGGAAGTGTCTCTCGCGCAAACTATTCAGTTTAGAAAACAATGATATTAGAAACCTCAATATCATATTTTTAAAGACCTATCCATAGAATTATGTTTCAGTTCTAAGTATGGGGAACCCCCAAAATTTATTGTTCTTTTTTCTATTTTTGTGTGAAAATCTTAATCCGGGTAACAGAATACAACTACTTACCAAATTTCAACAGTATAGTTCTTATAGTTTCGGAAAAAAAGTGGCTGTGACATACGGACGGACAGACAGACAGGCAGACATGACGAATCCATAAGGGTTCCGTTTTTTGCCATTTAGCTAAGGAACCCTAAAAAGGCCTTGTCTTTTTGCACCCCTTTCCAACGAAGTTGAAATTTATGAACGAAAGGCGGTAATTTTCACAATAAGAGTTAAAGACAATAAGAGTGAAAAAAAAAGGTTTTATGTACTTATTTTCTTATTAATGACGAAAGAAAAAAAATACAATTAAAATGATTTTTTTAAATTTCATGTCAAATAGTTTTATAATTTTAGTGTTATGTTCAATGCTCCCATGTTTGTTTGAATGTATCAATACTGAACATTACAGGCTCGTAGTATAAAATTCCATTAAATACACACTTCTATTTTTCATTACCTGGGGAGTCGGTATCTCTTCCGACATGAAATTGTATATTAACATGTCTACTTCTCGCGACTCGACGAATTTATATAGTACGGAAAATTGTCTTGAGCCCGTTTGATTTACGGTGTTGTCACATTTTGTATGCATAAACACTGTGAATGGATACGCGAAATATATTTTAAATTATAACAGTTGATTTATAATGTACTCATTCGTTTTGTTGATACACCATGAAATAAATAATAATATTGTTTGAAGTAATCTATACTAATATTAAGTCCTTACATATGGGGGTGCGATGTCAGACAACCTTCTTGTGGTGCAATCTGGGCAACCCGGCAGATTTTCTGCCGCGGGCTAATAGTCTGACGAGAGGACCCCATAGAGGGGGGTGTGGGATGGCCGGGTTCAACCTGGCGGACCACTTCGTTTGGCCACCCGCTAAATGCGGGGGAAGGGCGAAGTCCCCTCTTCTTGTCTTAAGAAAAGGTGTGGCTTTCGCCGGAAGCCTGATTTGGGCGGCTACCTCTGAAGGTAGTGGGGTGAAGGCGACTTTTCGCCATGGCGCTTCACGCCTGCCGGGGATTGCCCCGAGCTTCGACTCACACGATGGATGGCGGTGGATCCAGTGGGATCTGCCGTCGGGCAACCTGCTACCCGCACTGAGCGGGCCGGGGGCCCGGCGCACTGAGGTTGGGCCGCGTGGAAGACAACCACAATAAAAAACCAATTTCGGGGTGTAGAGCAGCACACGTGCCGCTCCACTAAGCAGCAGAGCCAGAGGGTGAGTCCGGTAACGGACAGTTCACAGGCAGGGGGTCAGCGGGAACAAGGCCTGGCTGTACTCCCCTTCCTCTTGTCTTGTGACGGAAGGAGGAGCTGCTGGGGGGGTTTATAGTGGGTAGGCCTGGGCCGAGTACGGTCTCGGGAGTCCCACATATCCTCGTGGTTAGGCTCGACTACGAGGAATGCGTCAATGCATTTTCCCCCCTCCCAAAAAAAAAGGTACTTACATGACATGAAATTGGCGTTTTGCCGTACTGGCCACTTTGATCTCAAATATCTCCTCTATGGTTAGGAATTCCAAATTCAAATTTAAACAGCTATTTACTAATGTTTTGTGTTTCGAAAATATAATATAATTCACTTGTTTTTTCTCAATTATTTTGGACTTTTCAATCAATCGTTTTGTTTTTAACTTTTTTGGGAGTCAATTTTCGCTTGGGGCATGGTTTGGCTGGTTCGGCAAGGTTCAGCCATTGCGATGAGCGCTTCCGATTATCGTACAGGACCCACTTTTCATCACAAGTAATGATTCGATTTAAAATCCCTTCATTATTGTGCCAGTTGAGTAATGCAACGCAGCAGTCAACGCGCGTTTGTTGATTTTCTTCACTCAATTCGTGAAGTACCCACCTTTCAAGCTTTTTCACCTTCCCAATTTGCTTCAAGTGGATTAAAACGGTTTTATCACTAACACCGCAGCCTGCAGCTAACTCGGACGTGGCTTGCGATGGATCCGCTTCCACAATAGCCTTCAATTCTTCATTATCAACTTTGGTCTCCGACCGTCCACGGGACTTGTTGTGCAGGTCGAAATTTCCAGAACGAAAACGTTGGAACCAAAAACGCACAGTGTTTTCTTTTGCGGCACCGTCGCCATACACATCATTAATCCTTCCAGCTGTTTCTGCAGCACTGTTGCCACGGTGGAACTCGTACTCGTAAATAACGCGATATTTCAAGTTTTCCATTTTGTAAACTGAGTGACGCAAAGAAAAAAACAATTGAGGAAAAAACAAGTGAATTATAATTTTCGAAACACAAATACATGCGTAAATACCTGTACCAATTTGAATTTGGAATTCCTAACCATAGAGGAGATATTTGAGATCAAAGTGGCCAGTACGGCAAAACGCCAAATTCATAGGTAAGGACCTAATTATAAAGAGGACAGATTTGATTGTTTGTTTGTTTGTATTGAATAGGCTTCGAAACTACTGAACCGATTTTGATGAAAGTTGGTATAGATAGAGATAGTTCGAGACCAGGGGAAGGACATAGGGTAATTTTCGTACGTGAAAAAAAATCCCAAGGGAAAACAAAAATAACGCGGGTGAAGTCGCGCGCGGAAAGCTAGTTATACATCATTTTGTATACTTCTTACTACAAACAACATTATTGATTTATTTCAGGCAATATATTTATAATATTCTATTTACTTTGTATCTTGCTTCTAACTTCCAGATATTGTCACTTGCCTGTCTTATTTCAATAAAGGGCAAGTAAGTTTAACGTTGATAATGAAATGCTATGGCATACTAAAAAAAATGCTGCTTTGCGGCAGAAATAGGTAAGACGGCGGCACAGAAGCAGGTGACCCTGGAAGAGAGTCTCCTTCAAGTAAAAATTGAAAGTTTCTCGTACTTACGTGCCCGCAATGTGCACGGAGTTTCGCCGCGAAGATAGGCTACATAAGTCATCTTCGGGCGCATGAGCGCCAAATAACCGGCTAGGAGTCGAAGTGGTCGCCATGACCGAAACCGGTCGGACTAATCATCATCAATATTTACAGTGATCATAATATTAAAAGAACTATCCTCTCGCCTAATCCTAAAGGAACCTTCCATCACCAGCTCAGTGTCATCAGATGAAGACAACCAGACGCAAATTATATGAATAGCTTTACATAAAATGTGAAAAAATGTGGTATGTGCCTATAAACTTTGAGTGTTTCCTTCGATTTATCTGGGATCTCATCATCAAATGCTAACTTTAGTAACAATGGGATCACCTTAGGAGTTTACTCTTTCGCATACAGAAAATTGGTTCACAATTCCTGAAGTAAGCGCGTAAAATACATACACATTTGTCTGACGCTCCTACGGTGAAGGAAAACATCGTGAGGCAACCTGCATACATCTGCGAAGAAATTCAATGGTGTATGTGAAGTCGACTAATCCGCACTGGGCCAGCCTGGTTGACTAAGGCCTAATCACCCTAACATAGGGTAGGCTCGTACCCCTCGGTGGGGCCGTATATGAGCTGTGATGATGATGATGATACATATACACAAAATGTATACATTGTTACCCTAGAGGTGAAAGTAGCTTATTTAGTTCTGAGGTAAACAATGTGCTTTTCATTACGAATACAAGGAAAGTAAAAATACAAATACGAATAAAATTAGCTAAAGCAAAAATGAGTCAATTTTATTTTACATAAATCAACAACTTCGGCTTTAGCCTCTTCTCTTATGAAATCAGGCGATTTTAAAGAAACAGTTGAAAGTAAATTATAAGAAAGTTATTGAAAAATAGTTATTTGTTATACATGAGCGCAAAATTGCTTTTTAACTCTTCGCGGCTCAATCCCGTGTCGATGACTGTGGTACACAACCTCCGAAACTGTCCCATTGTGGGAGCACCATGCCCGATATCCGTATCAGACAGCGTGATGTGCGGGCGGAGCTCCAGTCGATCGATACTCGAAAAGCAAGTGGACCAGACGGCATTCCTGCGATTGTTCTTAAGAAGTGTGCAGCGGAGTTGACTCCGGTCCTTACGCGTCTATACCGTCTGTCGTTCTCTGCTGGTTGTGTGCCGAAATCTTGGAAAGAGGCCAATGTACAGCCGGTTCCCAAAAAGGGAGATCGTTCTGATCCGGCTAACTATCGTCCTATAGCCGTCACTTCCATTTTGTGTAAATTCATGGAGAGGATCCTTAATACCCAGCTGATCCGTTACCTGGAAGGTCACTCGTTACTTAATGACCGACAGTATGGGTTTCGTCCTAAACGGTCAACAGGTGACCTCTAGCGTTCCTCTTGCACAAATGGGGTGAATCTATCGATAAGCGAGGCGAATCGGTGGCTATTAGTCTCGACATCGCCAAAGCTTTTGATAGAGTCTGGCACAAGGCTCTTCTTTCCAAGCTTCCGGCATACGGATTACCCGAGCAGTTCTGTACGTGGATTGCCAGCTTCCTCCACGAGCGTAGAATTCGCGTTGTCGTTGACGGCTGCGCTTCGCGGTTCGTGGCAGTGAACGCTGGAGTTCCGCAAAGCTCCGTTCTATCCCCCACATTGTTTCTTCTGCATATCAATGATATGCTATCCTTGGGAGCTATACATTGCTATGCAGACGACAGTACAGTGCATGGGGGATATCACGGAAGCTCAGGGGCTGCTCGTGGTGATATTGGTAGGGAAAGGCAGAATCTTATCATTGAGCTCAACAGGACGCTGGACCTCGTTTCCGAATGGGGCTCCAACAATCTTGTTGAGTTCAATGCTAAGAAAACACAGGTGTGCGCATTCTCGGCGAAAAGGTCACCTTTCCTCCCCCTTCCTTCTCTTCAGGGCACAACCCTTCACAGACAGAGCAACATCACCTTGCTCGGAATGAACATTCGCTGCGATCTGAACCCCAGAGTCTACATCGAATCCCTCATAACTACTGCCTCACGGAAACTCGGTGTCCTGAACAAGGTGCGTAGGTATTTTGCGCCGGACCAACGATGCTTGTTGTATAAAACTCAGGTTAGGTCTTGCGTGGAATATTGCTCGCACCTTTGGGACGGCTCCGCTCAGTACCTCCTCGATGCTCTGGACAGATTGCAGCGTCGCGCTATTCGCATAATTGGCGATGTAGAGGCAACTAACACCCTCGAGCCTCTACAACTTCGTCGTGACATCGCCTCTCTTAGCGCCTTTTACCGAATGTTCCATGGGGAATGCTGGGGGATAAAAACGGCTTTGGCGGTCAGATATCGAATAGCAAAAATACTCTTTCTGAGATGGGGGGATGAAAAATATATTATTCAATTAACACTTAACTTTATGTTATTTTAATTTTACATCGCGCTGTGCCTGAGTGGCTGTATAGAAAGTTGGAACATGGTACATTAGACATGTGAAAATAGAACTAGTCTTCCTTATACTTTGACAGCTGTCAATTGAAAGTCGTTTCAAATATTATAATGCATACCGCAATTTGTGATAGTGTTTTTTTTCATCTTTCAGGAAAAAAACCTTTATTTTGCATTCGTTTCTATCTTGAAGTTTCGAGGATCACTAACTTTTCATTATACATATAAATTTTGAATAATGGCACAGCATGATGAATAAAAAAGCTGGTAGCTAGTTTGTTGTGTGTGAGTCTCATTATTATTGCTTGTCTCTGCGCTGGGAAAAGTTAATAGATGGCTCTTATTTCCTGGAACGAAATGAGTTTTGTATTATAAACGACCGGGATCCGCGATAAATACATACCACCACCTTTCACTCAGAATTGTGACTTTCCATGTTGTAACTCAAGTTTATTGGTAAAAAGGCGATGGTTGTTAGGGAATGGCAATATATTGTTTTTTTTTTGTTTTCCCGTGGGAATTTTTTTACCCGTAGGAAAATTACCCTATGTCCTTCCCCTGGTCTCGAACTATCCCTATTCCAACTTTCATCAAAATTGGTTCAGTAGTTTCAAGTCTATTCAATACAAACAAACAAACATACAAACAAACAATAAAATCTTTCCTCTTTATAATATTATAGTATAGATAGTATAGACTAATACTCTTTTATTACTTTTAATCTATGTAATATTATTTGTCAACAAAAGTGTAGTTATTATTGCCATATAACTTAGGATATTTATTTATTTGCTTGTCATAATATTATACATAAGTAGGTGGTATTCAGTCTTTAAAAGAACAAATGAGCATGTGACACCCTGCAAGAGCACTGTAATTCAAGGAAAGCTACACTATGCGATATACAGAGATACATATTAGTTTTTTATAAATAAAATAAGTGGTTAACATTCTGCATTGCACAAACAACATGTGACAAAAGAAACAAATGTAAAAAAAGAAGAAATGTACAAGTAGGTGGCCTTATTGCTATAAAGCAATCTCTTCCAGGCAACCTTTAATTCATTTTTGATAGATGAGAGAACATTAAAACTAGACCCTTTATTTGTATTATATAATAAAGTTAAATAGTTAGACTTCATTTACTATTATCAGGCTCATTACTGGCATAGATCGACCACAATTGAAATAGAACACTGATAAACAACCCAAGAAGGATATTTAACACTGTTTCCTATCACACTGGTTCTGTGTGACTTGGTAAGAACTATTTAGATACAATTATTACCTATATTTATAATTTATAACTAAGTATTGTGAGCCATAATCATGATGCAAAATGATGGAAAAATATCCGAAAGAGAAAAGGTATGGGCCAAAGTATAGGAATCGATCATAAATTCCATTAACATAAATAGTTGAGATTTTTCCTTTTAAGTTACTCGTATATTGTGCGATAATTTCACCGCTTCGGGAAAATTTATACTGAATAACCTACCCTTACTTGTGGAAGCTAGTAAATCTTAATGCTTTCGACACGATAACGAGTACGGGATAGTGCAAGAATTTAATCTCATAACTAAAGCTGTTGCATCATTTGCATGGTGACTTCCTTAATTGAAGAGTATGTTAATTAATTGAGGTGCACCTAATTAAAAAATCAAGGCCTAGTAGGCTAAGAACTCTTATTAATAACGATAAGTTTCTCCTGCCTAAAACTAATTAGTTATATGGATGTAGAATGTTAAATTATCTTGTTCCTAAGTACATTAACAATCTCCCAGATAAACTTCAAAACTTGTATAATGAGGAGGGCAAATACAAGAATAAAATTAAAGAGGAATTATTAAATAATAAGGAGCTAAGCAAATATGTGTATGTCGTAGCCAGATCGTAAAATTGATCACTTCATGATGTGGCCGACCATTTCATGAAATGGTTGTATTTCATGTAATGAGCATTCCTAAGAGTGTCTCGCCCTAGAGGCTTGAGAGTATTCGTAACATCCTTATTGTAATTTATTTGTATACTTGCAATATATTGAACAATAAATGAAGAAAAAGAAAAATAATTAAATCTATAATCTTGAACAAGAAGCAGAGGTTTTTTTGGACAAATGGGTTGGCAACCAAGCAGACAGCCTACCTGATGTTGAATGGCTAGCAACCAATTGTATGTGTGGTTTCTGTTAATTTCTATATCGTCAGTGGAAAGGAGAAAATGCTATAGCACCAAAACTGTACTTGTGGAAAATTAAGGATAAAGTTTTATTTTTTCGAAAAAAAATCATATCTCTTTCGTTATAAAAGTAAATCGTTTTTTTTCAAAAAGTGCCTAGTTTATCGATTTTTTATCTAAATTTACTGTATATCTGTAAGTTTGTAGCTTATTTAGATCGTGAAATAGTTGTCGCTTAAGCAAAAGTATTGCGAAAACTAATTAAATTATATTCAGGAAAAAACTTCTAATCTCCTTTAAATTTCAGTATCTAGCGATCAAAAAGTGCTAAGCGGTGATAGCACTCTTGCGCAAAAAACGAAAAATGCTCAGTGATCTGATGAGTTATAAGTATGTTAAAGATAAATTTCTAAACTACAGTCACAATAGACACATACGTTAGCGAAGAAATGCTTAAGAAGCGATATCCTTCATAGGTTGTTCAGGAAAATTTGCTTACATACACAGACCCCATAGAAAGGATTTATGCAAATATTACTAAACTCTAGCTTCATTACACGTTTTCAGCAAGAATACCACTTAAAGATTTGAATACGTATAATATTTTGTTACATAAAATTGCTAATGTCATACTGTACCTTATAATAATTTACTTAAATATAAGAAAATCAGAAACTCATCATCATAAACATTCTTTTTTTTTAACGGTGGGAAATGCGTTGCGCATACCTCGCGCTTGGGAAAACGCGAGGTTATGTCGGACTCTCCGCGGCCACTGGGGGTAGAGTGCCAGCCAGAAACCGCGGCCTACCGACTTAAACCCAACGATGCCCCCTCACAAACGCTTTGGCACAAGGACACCCATCACTGCCGCGTCCTCCCCGTCATCAGACGAAGAGGATACGCCGGGGAGGGACGCCCCGTCACCGAACAAGGCCATGGGAAACCCTTCGGACACTTCCATGACCTCGTCAGCGTCTGCTCGCCTACGGCGAGCCCCTCTCACCTCCCCAAAACGGGAAGGCCGGCGATGCTCCTGGGCATCAGGAGCAGCGACGACTGGCGGCGACCTGTGCAATGCAGGACTCAGGCTTCCCGGGCCCGCGTCCCGCTGGTCACCGTCAGGAGGAAGAAGGCGTGCAAACTGCCGCTTCCTCCGCCCCGTCCTTCTAAGGTGGCAATGGTCTGCCGCTGGGTCCTCTTCTCTAGCCCGTTCTGCCGCCTCCTTCTGCGTAATGACCTCCACACAGAAGGAGTTTGCTGCGTCCCAGACCTCCTCGCTCTCGACCATCTTCGAGATTAGAGATGGGAGAGAGAGGTCGGGGCCAACACATGAAACCAGACTGTTGCGCTGCGAGGAAAAGTCAGGACACTCCTCGAGAGTGTGCTGTGCTTAGTCCTCCGCAGCGCTATAGTGATGGCATTGAGTGGTCGGCTCACGCCCGATCCGGTGCAGGTAACGGCCAAAACAGCCGTGACCACTAATTACCTGCACCAGATGGTACGTGAGGGACCCGTGCTTCCTTTCCGCCCACGGCTTGAGTACAGGGAGCAATGCCTCAACGGTTCTCCTGAGAGTTCCGGAGGTTGGCTCACCCAGGCTCTCCTGCCATAGGCGGAACATCTCCTCACGTGCGCCTTCCATAGCAGCAACCCGCTCTCTTGGAGTCAATCTGTGGGCCGTCCCTTGCGTCGGTCCGCACGCGGTAGGCCGCATCATAAACATCCGCCACGAAATGCCTACTTCTGGGCAGGGTCTCCCCAAAAAAGGAGGATTACAGATATAGTAGCTACTGCCAGCATTTATTTATTGTAAATTCTTTATTTTATTTTACATCACAGCTTATTTGCTGATTTCATTATTTTGACGCCAGGGCGAAAACCAATAAACTACTTTTATTCGGTTACTATAATCGTAATAGTTATTAGCTAATCTGTGCTATAATTATCGTTAAAAGCTTATGACCTTACTTAATCAATAGCAAAATAATAACGAAGATTCGAACCCTGGACCTCCCGATCAATACCCGGTGGTCTCAACCACTAGTCTACGGATGCGATCCCAATAATTTCTTAAAAATTTCTTTTATTTGCTACAAACAAATTTCCAATCCCTTTGTTCTAGACAAATACTGAACTCGAGAAGTCTCTTGTACGAACTCAGGGGCTTTATATGTTGAATAGTCATAGTATTGGAAGTAGTACTAGTTCCAAAAACAGGTCGTAGTGGCATCAAACTAGAACTCTGCTGGGTGCGTATTAATCTAGGAGAGTCAATCATCGTACTCAGTCTCAGTTTATAAGGTAGATTTTTTTTAGTTTTAGGTTGTAACAACTTAGTACATAGCTGCTACATACTCGTACAAGGTAGGAGCCAAATTTTGTGTGCTTGTTCAGAAAAGCAAACTGAAACTGAGCCAAATTTTCTGTGCCTGTTTGGACAAACAAACTGTACAACTTTTACTATGGGAATGAACCTAAATGTATTGAACAGCTGATTTTTTTTCGCGATTCAAGATTGGTCCTATAGTAAAAGTTGTTCAGTTTGCTTGTATAAACAAGCACAAAAAATTTGGCTCCTGCTTCAAAAGTAATGTATGCTGCAAAGGCATATGGAGTGCTTGTGTGTATGGCAGATTGGAACAGTTCAGAAGCCTGAAGTTGTTAAGTAGACATCTTCTCAATAGCATTAGTTTTCATGGTAGGTTTAAGAAGAAAAAATGTTTGGTTGCGCTGAGTAGTTATTGCGTCAGCAGCGCCGCTGTCAATATCCAATTGCAGTAGCACCCAACCTGAGGTGTGTTGAGTGGACATCTGGACAGAAGTGCTTGTGCCCAGTGTGTTCATGACTTCCAGTAGAAGCTCGGGTGCCGCGATTTTCTGAGTGGACAACTTGTCAGCAGGGTTTGTGTTTGTATCCAATTGTAAGAGCATATGAGCCGAGGCGTACTGGCAGGACATTTTGATCACGTCACTGATGTTTTCGACCGGTTATATGAGGACAGAATGCAAGTTATGCTGGGTAGACAATGTGTCAGGAGGACAGATGTCAATACCCGGTTCTAGCAGTATAGGAACCGAGGTGTCGTGAGTGGATATCTCTTCAGATTGAAGGCCTCCATGAGCCATGGTTTGCTGAGTACACATTTTGTCAGATGCGTTGTTCTCCAAAAGTGGCTTACCGCCTCTTTTGGAAGCACTGGTGTGCTGAATGGGTGCTTCACTATGAGTACTGAATCATATTCATTCAAATAACAAGTGTTATCTTCTGGCTTCATAATCTGATGAGTTGGATCACAGTGCTTATAATCACGAGCGTATTTTTAAAGTATATGTATTATTAAATACTTAACTACCGGATAATCCATTTTCACTCAAGGTTTATATTGCTAAAATACTGAAAAATTTTATAAATATGGCTTCTTTTTTCTAACATGGATTCTATCATTATATCACAAGTATGATATTTTTGCTAACTTAATAAAGCATTTATACAAACAGTAAACGAATAAATGCTAAAGCGCCATAAATAATGAAATCAAATCATATTACTTTTTCTTACACGCCAATCAGTTTCTAACACTGGTAATGATAAATTACTAACAGACCAATAAAACGTAATACTGAGAAAGGTTACTTTGCTAAAGTAACATCATCAATAAATTATAAAATAACAAAAAATCACTTATGTCATAATATTGCAAATAGTGGGACATGAAAAAATTTCTTAAGCACCATCTGTTTAGAAAACACTGAAAATACGTCATTTTAGTCGCAACAAAGGAGATTTATGAAAAACTTCAAAATTTTGAAATGCTAAAGCGCCAAAAATATGCTCCGATCGACGCGAAACCTAGACAGTTCGACGCAGAAAAAAAATGCTATCCAACAATGTATATAACTCATTTTGGCCCAAATGGCGCTTTAGCATTTTTTCCTTTCCACTGACGATATGAATTTTAAGGGTTTTTACCTCAAAAGGAAAAACGAAACCCTTATAGGATCACTTCGTTGTTCATTGGACAGTCAAGGTCCCTTTTTCAGGTGCGCGTAGAGATATCAAACTGAAATTCTGAAATTCATGTGAAATACTAGAGTCTTGAAGCGTCGATGGCGTAGTGCGTAAGGCTGCCTTCCAATCGGGAGGTAGCGGTTCGAACCCCGCCACGTACCAATGTGTTTTCAAATTTTGAATTCATATGTACGTTTATTCGACGCTTTTACGGTGAAGGAAACATCGTGAGGAAACCTGCACACGCCTGTGAAGAAAGAATTTCTTTACAGTTTGTGTGTGAAGTCGACCAACCCGCACTTGGCCAGCGTGGTTGACTAAGGCCTAATCGCTCTAGCTTAGGGTAGGCTCGAGCCCCTCGGTGGGGACGTATATGAGCTGTTGATGATGATGATGACTGGGGTCTACACTTCTACAGTCTCCTTCTGCTGTCAGAAAATCAAACTTGTAAGGGAAGGCGATAAAAAGATATGACCGTTTATAATATTTTTGTATAATTTCCTATTTCACACAGAAATCAAATCCTATAGAGTACTTTCCTTTTTTATTTAATGCCCTTATTTGCTGGGAAAGAAATGATATTATTATTTGGAATTTATCATAAAAATATCTAACTAAGAAAGTTCCTATGAAACCAACGATATCTGTCGGTTCACACTAGAATAAAAGAGTTATGTAGACTATTAGGAATTGGAAACTAATATGAATATTACTGCAATAAAAAATATCTAATCTTCAGTAAACTCGTATACTAAAATGTGTCTTTTGAAACTCGCCTCTTTTGCGGTGTCTGCGCCTTGAATATATTACCCATTAGCTTAATTATAATCACACTCCCCCCACAAGGTGGACCGATGATCTGGAGAAGGTTGCAGGAAGCCGCTGGACGCGGGACGCAGGACTGATTGGTATGGAAATCTCTGGAGGAGGTCTATGTCCAACAGTAGGCATCTCTTCGCTGAAATGATTATGATGATGAATCACACTCACGCTTTATATCCTAAAAGAGTTGTGTAGAACTAAACTATTTACCTTTTATGTACAGTTGATGTCCATATAATTAATACGTATTTACATTGCTTCTAGAAATAATAAATGATTTTTTCGAAAAGCTAGCTTTTATATTTACGATTATAGCTTCACGTTGTCGAGCAAATAATTTAGGTACCCCAAAACGCTTTGTTATTAATACCAAGATAGCTTATATGGCTGACGTCTATAGTTTGCAGGACAATGGTAGGCTTTCATGAGGCTACAATGAGAGTGTCACGAATACTGTTAATGTTTATGCATAATACATAAATAATTATTGTTTAGTTACATCGTAGCGAATAATAGAGACTTTGACACAATTAATTTAACGATTGATTGCATACCTACATAAATTAATAATGTTTTCATTGTTTCATTTTGTATATGATTTTCTTTTCAATAATATACCTACTATCTATCAAATTCATTTGAATTTCTGAAGAAAAATATAAATACATTATTATTTGGTATCGATGAAATATACAAAGATGAATTAGAAATTCCTTACAACATTTACTATTAAAACATAGAACTACGAAGCAATCTACTTGACTGTATCAAAAGTTTTATAACTATCACAACGTAATCTTTCAAACGTTCATAATATCACTTTTGCATACATAAGGTAATTGGAGTTCTGTGAAAGAAGATATTTCTAAAGGCTCAGCGAACGAAATAATAAAGCTGAGTTGAGACGAAGGCATAATTACCATTGTACTATGGAAATGTGAGGTCGGGAAAGGGCTGAGGAAATAAAAGTTCCCTTACCGGCTGCTTACACTCCGGGACGAAACAAAACCGTACACACAAATTTACTTATGAGTTGGCATGAAAGAATCATGATATTCTGACTGGAACATAAATATTATTTTCTTCTTATATATGTTAATATCTTTGTTTTATGCAATATTATTATTTGTTACTGTAAAGGATCATTAATATTAGGGGTTAAATTATGAAATTGCCGTTTTCTATGAAAAATTCTAACCCTTTTTAGGCAAAATACTTAATCAAACTATTCAGTTTCAAAAATCCTTTATTCAATAATTTAAAAGCAATCACAAATACAGTCTACTTTCAAAATATTTGTGTTGACCATGTACTGTAATTTTATCAGGCTAACTAGGCGCCTACAAAAGTATTTAACACCAGAAAATACAAATATTCTTATTTAATCACCATGTTACTTAGTATAAAAAGGTAATGTTCGAAATTGTGAATAATATTTCATGTGAAAAATCAAACTATTAACCCGCATTGTTTAAATATTTCTGCCATCTCATGGCAATATGATTAGGCCTCAGCGGTAAAACTAGGTGTTTGTACTCAACAAGCTGTGTGAAGGCACTTTGTAATGCTTTCGGTAAAGGAAATTGTTGAACATGTACAAAATTTTCAGAACTGGCGAATACGATTTATCGGTAGGTGCATAATTAAGAGTACTTTTCTGTAAAACGTGGCGTGTTAAAACGGTTTCTCGAGCAGTATAAGGTCTTTCGAATCATGGAGCAACAGTAACAAAGATCTGTTGATAAGACGAGGTTGTCTCGCTCGCTGTAAGTTATATCGCCGCCGTCATCACTATACATGCTTACCTAAGTAATTGCATGACCGTATCTGAGGAAGCTGTAGGGAATTACTCCATAAAGCGACCACCGCGCAGTTGCAACCTTCGTTTTGGGGAATTTATTACGGCGCTTGACATTGGAATCAGCCATTGCACTGTTCTTATGCGATATCGCAAAGAATCCACTTTTACCACACGTAACAATTCCGTCCAAAATCACCTATTTCTGTACTGGTTCAACAAGGTAAGGCAAGCTTCAACGCACGCTTTTCTCTGCTGAGGCCCTGGACAAGTGCCACACGCTAACATTTCCGCAGTCGTCCCGCAGCAAAAATGTATGATATACTTTAGCTTAAGACAACTTCACGCTATTTTTTCCGTAGCTAATGTCATTTCCATACATTTTTGCTGCGGGACGACTGCGAAAAAGTTAGCGTATGGCATTGGTCTAGGGGGGAGGGGGGGTGAGCTGTCAAATTACGGGTCTGTTGCCGTCTAGCCACAGAGATACAGTTGCGAAGCAAACGTGGTGCAACGTGCAACTGCTGAAAGAAGTCAGTTAGTAAAGGGCCCAAAACTGCCTTTATCCCTATTTGTTCTTTTATGTTGTTCTTGTTGCCTCTTCAGACGTAAAGTATAACGGTAATCACTGTGTATTAATATATATTTTTTAAAGTTATCACTGTATATTAAATAAATCACTGCGCCTACGCAAATAAGTTATGTAACATAAAATGAATGAATAGATACTTTAAAAGTGCAGAGAGCTACGACATAAAGAAATTTCATGAATAAATTAAAAGAAAATGTTTAAGTATTTTAAATATGTTTTGCATAATTTTATTATTACTTACTTCCGCCTAAGTTGTGACGATATTAGCAATTCATCATAATTATCATCATAACAGCTCATATACGTCCCCACCGAGGGGCTCGAGCTTAGTCAACCACGCTGTCCCAGTTCGGATTGGTCGACTTCACACGTGTATGTGAAGTCGACCAATTCAAAGGTGTTAGCAATTACTTAGTACAATTCTATAACAGTTTTGTTGAATAATATAAAATACAGAAACATGTTCTGTATCTATCAAAATAGATTGTGAATCTAAGCCAAAGGGCGCCGCGACAGATGTTGTCCCAGTTTACATACGAATGTCCCGAGGCCAATGGTTTGGACCCGTATATATCAGATGTTTAGCATAAATTGTTGTGAGTATAAAATCAAAGAAAACCGTTCGACATGCGGAATAATAATGCGAGTACGACAGATTTGGTGCGATTAGATTAGAGACTATATATTTCACGACAATCTTTGTATCTTACTCAGTATTACTAGATGAATTGGTACAGGTGATAATAATTTATGAAGATAGCGGTTTTTACATCATTTCAACGTTTTTTTGATGAGAGAGAGTTCCAAACTGTTTTAGCTGTTAAGGTATATATATTTTCTATTTGTATAAAAGTTATCTCCCTACTCTGTTATTTCATATACATATGTTGCATACCGTCGATTTAAAAATTATGTTTATAAGATTCTTTGTATAACATCCCAAGTAGCATTTTGTTCTCTTTAATAGTTCACATTTGGTTCACTGGCGATCTGTTAGCATTTACAATAGTCATACGTGGTTCATTGGCTGTATTAAAGAGAAAAAATTCACTTATACCTGTATATGGCATGTATGAGATTATAAACTTTGCCTATTAAGTAACTATTGGTGCTATGATAGGATAAGATTACTTTTCTAGTCAGCTTTTATTATAAAAGCTGAACAAGAGCATTTTAAGAAGGAAAAAATAAGACATTAGCTATTGAAAGGTCCACATGTACGGTGTAAAATTGCTGGCATTAATGCAGCCACAGGTTCTTATATAGTAACTTTTGTGGGCCGTTATTCAGCTGTTGGTGTAAGCAGGTGTAGTTTGTGATATATTAATCAGCTATTTTATTATTCTGTAAAAGAGCGTTTAATGAGTTCACATGTACCTATAAGGTATAATGTCTATGACTTCGTATAGTACTACAAGAGTACAATAGGCTAGATGACAAAAAAATATTTTTTGCTTTAATAGAAGCTCATTAATATAATAAACAGAAAGAAAACATCGGTTTTCGATTAACTAAAAAAACAACCAAGATATAAGGTATTAAAGATTTTTCTCCGTCTCTTTCTAGCAAAACGGCAATTGACATGGAGTTTATATGGCTGTACTAAACAATGACGTCACAGTACATGTCGGATCTCTCTGTCTAATCGCTTCCAAATTAACAGCTTAAAATGATTGTATCTAATGTATTTCTAAGCCGATTTTAATTCTAATTTGCTTGCATCTTTTTCTACAGTATTTTAATATTTTATGACGAGACGTGAAAATTGGAATTCAGTCATCATCCCAATTATTAAAACATTCTTTGTCCCACGTATGTCTTTATAGTCGACTAAAAGAATCTCGTCAATGGTACTAATTTATTGTGTACTAGCTGTGCCCGCGACTTCGTCCGCGTGGAATAGTAACATTTGGCAGCATTTTGATTTTTGTAGGCAATTTTTTAATGATCTTGATAAGCCTATGTTATACCTTATATAATTAGCTATCTATTAGTGAAAGTCCCGTCAAAATCGGTCCAGCCGTTTCAAACATTAGCAAACAGACAGACAAATATTTTTTAAATTGTGTTTTTGTAATTGGTACCCGATATAAATGCATGCCCATTTAGTAAAAACTTGTTATTTTGACATTACAAACAGACACTTTAATTTTATTTATTTGTATAGATTATTTGTATACACTAGCTGTGCCCGCAATTAAAATCACCCTTAGCGGTTATCACGTAGGGGTATAAAAAAAGTTTACGACCTATTCTCAGACTTACCGAATATACACAAAAAATTTCATAAAAATTGATCAAGCCGCTTCGGAGGAGTTTGGTTACAAACACTATGAGACGAGAATTTTATATATTAAAAGATTGATAGTGACAAGAAAAGGCTGGTGCAATCGAATGCCACATAAAGTTGTAATACTTACGTACATATTGTAATTAATACAAAATAAGATTAGGTACTGTTAAGTGATCTCATCCATTCAAAGAGTTTTCAGTGCAAAATATATAAATTTGTAGGTATTATAAACAAAACCTGTGCGCTTGTATCCTGTTAATCTGAAATTGCTTCCGACATCCGACAAATTAAGTGCAGAACGTGAAGCCTGCTCTAGACGAATAGCTCGGAAAGCAACATTAATATATTAATAAAGAATCAGCAAACTTGGTAGTTAATTAAGTAAGTAATTATACTCGGAGTTCAGTGCTTACCCGTGGTACTACCGTTGGTACTACTGACTGGTATAACTACATATTTTGGTGTATCTCTTTGTGAGAGTTTGTTGCATTAAAATTAGAACTTTGTCTACTATAAATAGGTTTCAGCAGAGTTATTATGAATGAGAAAAATTGGTAAGTTCCTGAAACTTTGACTCTAAAGTATAATAAAAAAGTGGAAAGTTTCATTTTTCTTCTTTCAGTGCATTGTGTGATCTGTCGATTAAACTGTTAAATCCTTAGCTAAATTAGTCCTTGATTATGTCCTTCACTACTACTGCACCAATCCCCCGTTTAAATTTCCACTATGTATTTCCCTAGTCCAAGGTTGCCTGGAAGAGATTGCTCATTACCAATAAGGCCTGTGTTATACATCTGCAATATTTTTGAAAATGTTATGTATGTTTGTTTATTTTTTTTGTGTGCAATAAAGTGTTCATTATTAGTATTATTATTAAATCACTATGTAGGAAATGTTGTACCATTATGTATCTAAAGGAATTAGTAAATAGAATCTGAAATATAAGGTATAGGATGTATATTGGTGGTAATATAACATATTTTTAGTTAAACATGATTTATCAGATATAATTATTAATATATTGACGTAAAACAAATCATGTAGTTAATTTACTAATTAAAAATACCTATTAAACTAAACCCTACTCGTATACAATAACATAAAACTAATTTTTTGTATTTTTAATAAACTAATAATCACGACTCTCAGCCACGACCACGAGGAGCATGATTCTAGAGAGAGAGAGAATTATTTTTTATTCGTGATTTTTTATTATCAAATGAAAAGAGTTTGTTTACAGTGTAACCCGTGTATTCCCCAAGTAAATAATATTTTAAATAAAGACCGACCGAAGTCTTGGTTTCGGTTTCAGTCAGTTTCTGTCCAAAAATATAGTTTCGGACACATTTTTTTTTTAAAAAAACGTCGCCCCACACTAGGATTTTCTCCTGTGTCGTGGGTGCAGTTACAAACATAGAATATCACATGCACATACGCCCAGACCGGAACAAATTTCTGTAGGCCATACAGAACATTTGTCCCGTACGGGAATCGAATCGAAAATACTCTGCGCTAAACGTGTCGTCAGATTATTTTCGGTTTCGGGCAAAAATTGACCGAACCTTGCTTCGGCCCCGCCGAAACACGGTGTCTATCACTGTTATTATGTCGTGCGTCCTTCAACTTACTTCGGGTGTGTTCGTAAATTGTGAAAATAACAAAAATCAATTACCTACTTGTTAAAAAAATCCTCAATTTCATAGAGGGTTTGGGCTTGAAGGAGATACTCTAACGGTGCTATAATTCACAATAGATCTTTTAGGTCGAGGTGAAAAGGCCTACAAGGCGAAAGCCCGTACAATAACAACAATAATAATAATCCTTGTTATTTTTGTTACCAATTTTATTTGTCATTTATATGCTGTTTAAAAAAAGTTAACTGTGATAAACGGCCGTATTCATAAAAATATTTAATTATAAACAATGTTTAACTTAAACAATGTTGCTGTCACTTTCGATTTCCCTTTTTAACCGACTTCAAAAAAGGAGGAGGTTCTCAATTCAATGCGTATGTTTTTTTGTGTGTGTATGTTACGCGATTACGCCGCCAATTGTGGACCGATTTTCAATTTTGTTTTTGTATTCGATAGAGTAAGCTCCAAGGGTGGTCCCATGGTCACCAAAGTTAGGATCTGATAATAGGATCCCATGAAAATCGAGGAAAACTTTTAAATTTTAAGGTGTGTCCAACGTGTTTTGTATGTACGAGTATGTTACGCGATTACTTCGCCAATTGTAGACCGATTTTCAAAATTATTTTTGTAATCGATAGAGTATACTACTGGGGTGGTCTCAAGGTCACCAAAGTCAGGATCTGATCATGGGATCCTATGAAAATCGAGGGAAACGCTAATTTTAGAAATTTTAAGACTTTCTAGGAGATCATCGATTGGCACCGACTTCAGTATAGAAGTGTGATGTTGTCTGTACCTATTCTTATTTATTATTTTTAACTTTTCAGTGTTTTTGAAGTCGGCTTATATTTTTTGTAAAATATTTTTTATTTTGTAATGAGATTGAAAGTGACACTGACACTGCTTAACTTAAATATTTTAAATGACTCGGGCCGTTCATTTGTAAAAACTTTGCGATGGCCGATTGCCGATGAGTTGCAAAATCACCCACCTGATTTTATGAAGGGTTCTTGGAAGTTGAAATTTTTGTTCTAAAAAAAGGTTTTACTCTGGAACTCGTAATAAATGAAAACTTCGAAGTTATTTATAAGCCAACCTACACAAAAGACTTGGAATTCCCAAAATAGAGGGAAACATATTTCTCTTTACTTCAATTTCTTTTTAATGGTGCTACGAGTATAAACTTACTTTGGTTCGAGGTAATAAATATCTCTGTTTGCGTTTTTGAATAAATATTTATCAATACATAAGAAGAAAAATATACCTTTGAGTGAAAGTTAACACAACGAGCCCCTTAGTCATACTGGATTGGGCTGTAAGTATACTCGTTAATCAATGTTTTTCAACATGCCTCAACTTGTCACTTAGCCCGTAAATCAAGTTCTTGCTTTGTTCCGCGAACAATTGTAGGGGAATTAATAATAGCGAAGTAACTGGCAGTAAAGCTGATGAACGTGTTTAATGTTTATACTTTATAATTATATCACTGTACAGTATAGGTATTGTTAATCGATCAATGTAACTACATATAAGGTTCAATCCAATATATAACAAATTATAGGTAACATAGTATATTATATAGCTTTTATATACCTAGTAAGATCAATTAGATGTTCTTTATACAAACTATGTATTAACAATCTCTAATTCATCATCAACATCATAAAAGCTCACATACGTCCCCACCGAGGGGCTCGAGCTTACCCTTAGTTAGGATATTTAGGCCTTAGTCGACCACGCTGGCCCAGTGCGGATTGGTCCACAGGAGTAACTCATAACCGATCAAAAAAAAAGTAAATGCCTACCTAAACTTTGAAGTAAATTTGAGACCAATAGTGCTTGCTTACTATTATATACCTGCATACTAATTTTAAAGTAGGTACTTTTTGTTTTATTATTTCATACTAAAAAGAAATATTTAGTAACAGTACAAGTATTTGCTACATTTAGGATAAGGTTTTTGTATTTTAAATTAACTAAAAAAATGGAAAAAATGTTTTTTTACCAAAAATAAAACCGACTTCAAAAACACCAAAAAGTCATAAATAATATAAGAATACAAACAACATCACAGTTTTATATTAAAGTCGGTGCCAAGCAATAATCACCTGGAAAATATTAAAAAATATGAGTACTAGTTAAAATTTGGTACAAACTTCAATATAAAACTGTGATGTTGTTTGTATTCTTATATTATTTATAACTTTTTGGTGTTTTTGAAGTTGGTTTAATTTTTTGTAATAAAATATTTGAATTGTTTGTGCTATCTAATTTCAATGCGGGAGAGAGATTACACACCGAAA
Source organism: Schoenobius gigantellus (assembly GCA_963935595.1). Classification (NCBI taxonomy): domain Eukaryota; kingdom Metazoa; phylum Arthropoda; class Insecta; order Lepidoptera; family Crambidae; genus Schoenobius; species Schoenobius gigantellus. The sequence continues at coordinate 18,969,480 of OZ012553.1, read as the reverse complement.
TAGCCACCCTCACCTTGCCGACCTGCAAGATGCCTCTTTACAACTCTTTTAAACCAAGCTTTTATACTTTGATTTAAAATAATATTCACCCTTTTTTGTTAATGTTGTTAATAATTATTAAAGCGACTGTACATAATTGTGTAGTTGTGTTGGTTATAAGTTTCGTCTTCTCACATCAGCAGTTATGAGTGGGACCTTTACGTCTTGGTCATGAGATTTTTGGTTATGAGTGGGCGCGAGACCCCTTGGCGATAGCCCGACCAACTTGGTCGGGTATGCCCGGGCGCGCTGGTAGTGGTAGTCGCAGTGTGGACCTTACCACGCGCGCCCACAAGGGCAGGGAGAACACCGGAGGGTTTTAGTGGGTCGGCTTGGCACTCTGCCGAGCCAACCCCACACACGCCCGCCGTCTAGCCAACGGCGGGTACGGTGTGGTCGCGCATTTCCCCACGACAAAAAAAAGCATCGAACCGCTGACCTCCCGATAAGAAGACCAGTGCCGAGTCCATAGCGCTACCGATGAATCTAGATTCGAATTAGAATCTCTAATTGCTCGATTTTTATACTTTCCATATGGAATATTTACTTTTTAGTGCAATTTTTATAAGCATTATAAATGTTGTATAAAATTAATTTTTTTATAAAACTAAAGTTTATTGTCATGCCTTCAATAAAGCAGATTTGACCTATATCATGCTGGCTGGTTGGTGTGGGTTTTTCGTTTGGTGAATGGACACTTTCTGATCCCGAGTGTGACCTTCATAGGGCGGAGGGCTCCAGAGGGAGGCTTAGTTGGATATGGATACATCTGCGGGACGGCCACAGTATCAGAATCCTACGACATACGTAAGGCAGGTTTTCCACCAAAGCGGAGACTAAACGAGAGGAGACGAGATGTGCTATGGCGATATCACAGAACAATAATATTCTTCTGAGGACTGTACACACTCGCCGAGACACCCCAGAGAGGCCGAGAGCGAGTATGTACAACATAGTGCTCTCGTCTTGTCTCGCGCTCTCGCGCCTCGCCTCGGTCGGTCTCGGCCACTGGTCAGTTTTTTGTGCCCGAGTCAAAGGCTCTCGTTGGATCTCGCGGGAAAAGCGAGACCAAGCACGTACACACTCGTTCATTTAATTGCCCGCTTACTATGTTAATGTTAAGATGCGTTTCGCTATGTGGTCTAAGGAGCGTGAATTACAGTTTTTGAAGTGCTATCAAGGGGAACCAGTATAATAGAACTCAGAGGATGTTAAACAAAAAACAATTTATCTACTATGCTTGGGTGAAAATAAGCGAGCATTCCCGTAGCAGAGTTCTCATGGCCATGTAACGTGGCCATAGAACAAAAAGTTATTGGGTCTATGCAGTCTGGATAAAAACAAACAACAGCAGCAGTTTCTATGTCCATTATCATGGAAGTGTTCAGCAGGCGTAGCACGGGCGGCCAAGACTGGACTCGAGTCACGCATTATCTGACAATTTCAGTGACATAATCTCTATGTCTTATAGAGTAGCACGGTGGCTTGTATTTAGTGTGAATGACGTGATAAAAATTTCTTGACTCTCGTCAAGCAACACGTGTGACTGAATTTTATCATAAATTTCTTGGCGTACCTGTGCTCCGACTGCTGTGGTTGTAGGTAGCAAGGACTTAATACTTTGGAAGATGTAGCAGCAGTCGGGGAGCAAGAAACTTGTGATAAAACTCAAGTCACACATGTCCCTTGACGAGCGTCATGAAAATTTTATTACGTCAGGCGCACTAAATACGTGCCGCCATGCCACTCTTTAAGACATAGAGAATATATCACTGAAATTGTGAAATAATGCGTGACTCGAGTCCAGTCTTGGCAACCCGTGCTTCGCGTGCTGTGCAACTGACAGAACGAGTGTGTACAGGATACTCTCGTCGAGGGCGTTCACGGCCGAAACTTTCGGCGAATGTGTACAGCCGCCATTATGAGCAACCAATAGAATTTCGTTATTTACACGTCTCGTCTTCGCTCAGCTTTAGTGGAAACAATTGAGCAGAGCGGAGAAGATGTGTGCGGTATTTTTCTACAAAACGTGCACAAGCAGGACGTTGCGGAACGGGGTGGAGAAGATCTCTCCTCAAGCCGTGATGTGCGGGGAAGCGTGGCGGCCGCGCTTCTTTTCCCTCCACACCAGTACGTATTCTAGCGTTTCACTTTGTTTGATATCCATGTATTCCTGTCCTCTCACCTCACATCCGCTTGAAACTCGTCTCCGCACAATCCCGCTCTGCTCCGCTTTGGTGGAAATAACCTGCCACCGCTCGTCTTATCTTCGCTTTTTTGGATAACGGACCTAAGAGGACGGACGGTCTGGTCAACTTTTAACTACAGCCGTGGTCTTGTGGTTAAGACAACCCAGTATGAATCTGGAGGTCCGGGGTTTGATTCTCTGTGGGGGCAGAAGTTTTTCTGCTACGTTTTGTTGGTGGTAGGGTTTCTGAGCCCACTTAAATAGCTACCGCTGGCTTCCCTGAGTTTGTCGCCAAAATAATAATGTTTAAACGAATGCTAGGTTTCGACAATTAAATATAAGATATCCAGATCCTCAGCTGTTGAGGAGTCCAGGTGAAGCTCGCCCACATTATCGGCCTTATCTTTACTTACCATCATGTGAGATGAAAGTCAAGAGCTTTCCTGTTGTGATTTAAAAAACTTAGCCTTTAGGGTATTTTGACAGTGTCCGGGAGCATGGATGTATTGTAACAATTTATCCCACCTTAAAAAGTGTTTTGCTTCTATCTTTTGATCTCTTTGCATAAGTATATTTGTGGTCATCTATTTGAGTCGGCTCTTACAACATCCACAGAAAAAAGAGAGCGGCAATATATCAACGAGTATTCTCTAAGTCCGTCTCCGCACAGACAAATGTTGTGGCAAAATATAGGTACCGTAAGCGCTACATCAAGCTTTACACGTGCACTACGAAAAGCGTCGATATTACGACTGACATAAGAGTGGGCCAAAAGTCGAACAGTATAGCTTGATGCGGCGCTAACTCTACTGTGAATTCTCAGTGACGTGCAGATTAAAATTTTTCTTTCTATCTTGACCAAGCAGAAGGTAACGATTTATCTTTTAAATATTAGCCTACACCAACAAATTATATCATGCATCTTCACATTAACTTGATTAATTTTGTGTGAACTAAAGACAGTAACATTGCCATCTATTGAAGCACTATGAAATCACTAAGTAAAGGTTACTGCAAGCTTTGTAGAGAAAGCAAGGGATACTTTTCCCCTCGTCCTCTAACACGTATTTACTTTGGTCTACATCACACAGAGGTCACTGTTAAACAGTACACAATAATTTGCCCTTTTTATTGTTATAAAATGTCAGAATGTTTTTTTTCTCTACAAATAAATAATCAAATTACGGGTAAGTTGATGCACAATTGCATAGTACCTACTCGAGAATTAATAGGGCTTAAAAATTAAGACCTACAACAAGCGTGTTAAGAATACACAATTTGTACTAAATTGAAGACAATAATTGCTAATTACTAGTTACTGTCTGTTTAACAGTGCACTTTTATGCTCTCATCATTATTCAATAAATAGAAAGCGCAAAAATAATAAAGCATGTGGCTAAATTAAATCCAGAACAGTCTGGCTATTTCGAGCCGTTAGCTGTATTCGTGACATAATTGTATTGGGGCTATTATAAAGGTGCAAACTTCAAGATAGCTCGTATCTTTGTATTATGGACAACATCCTGTGAAAGCCCGATAAAATACGTGACATTAGATTTAAAAACGAACTGAAATTAGAATAGTGGGTAACCACTACGTAGTGCAATGTTGCTTTTGCTCGGTGTTTTCGTTTTCAGTTTCCGGTGCGCGTATTGTCAGAGAACATTGGGTAAGTGCAATTGATTGATATTAAACTCAAAACGAAAAAATACAATCAATTTCTTTGTTTACCATTTGTACACGATACACCGAATTTTCCAATAAAACCATGGGTTTTTTAAAATTATATTATTATGAATTTTAAATTAATACTGTTAAGTTATACAGTGTATACCGTCAGTGCGGTAACAAATTTGTGTCACCTTTCCCTTTCTTCTCGTGGATATGTTAAGACCCAACTAAGGGGAAAATACGAAACAAAACCCTGCAGTACCCGTATCTCTAGCGAGATGTAAGTAGGGCCAACTTCTCCTAGTCTAGATAGAGATAGTTGAGAAGTTGACACCAGAAATGGAACTAATACCTCGTTGGTTTAAGTTAAGTAATGATGACGATGACAGTGTATACAGCGGAGGCTGTTCTTCCACTCCGACCAACTAAACCGACCAACTGGTTGTGCAGAATGGAACCCGATAAAGGGTTTTATTCCAATCTAACCAACTAGTTGATCATTTATTTTGTTTTGAGAAATATTATTCCAAAGGGACCAACTGAACCGACCAATTGAAACGGACCAATTATTTTCTTTCTTAACGATACAACTTTTTAGTTGGTCTGATAAGAATATTTTGTTAATTCTAATTTGTCCCCATCCACACAACTTTCGTACCCCATCCATACATACGATATGAACATTTTCAATAGGTACACATAAGTCCGGCAATTAAAATAAAAATAGACAATTAACACAGTCGTTTTATTCAATCAAGTATTCTTCGTTTCTGTCCATAAACCAACAGGTTAGTGAATATAACCTACAGGTTTGATACTAAATTGTGTAGATGGAAACAAATTTGAATTAATAAAATATTCCTATCGGACCATTTTTTTTTGCGACTAGGTAAAATGCTTTTATGCATCTCCATGCGGGGTGGTGCCAACCGCAGAGGTTACGTAGTACCTAACTATTATCAGAGGTATGTGGGACGCCGGTAAAGGCGTTCCCGACTACCCACTAAACATCCTCCCCGGCCTGAGTCCCTTGCGCTGTACGGGGGCGACCCGGGCTCTGCGCTGAGCACATTTCACCAAGTCGCCACCAGCGCCCACCTGTCAAGGCTCACCGTGACACCAATTACGGGTGTCAGCAAACCGCTTCTCTAGAGAGAAGCGGCTACTGGCACCAGACGCCAGCAAACCATTAAGGCAACTGGCTTCGTCACCGGCCTTGTAGGCCAGCCAGCCACCACATAGAGCGCCCATAATAGGGCTGACCTCTATAGCGCTGCCTTACACCCAAAGCGCCGGTCCCCCTGCGCGCGTGCCAGGCACGAAACACCTGAAGATCACCCTTGGACACGGAACCCAAGGGGGCACGCAACCGCAGACGGTCCCCGCTCACCAAAAACCCACAAAGGGGTTACACCCGTAGAAGTCTTCGTCTGGTAGACGCACGGACCAGCCGAAGCCGGTCAAAACGCGCCCACACTCAAGCCTTCACCACGACAAGGGAATTCCTATCGGACCAACAAAAAAGTTGTACCGTTAAGAAAAACAAATAGGTGATCCGTTTTAAGTTGCGTGGATGAGGATAAATTTGAATTAACAAAATTTTCCTATCAGACCAACTAAAAAGTTGTATCGTTGAGAAAAAAAAATAGTTGATCCGTTTCAGTTGGTTAGTTTAGTTGGTCAGAGTGGAAGGACAGAGCGGAGGTTGTGTGCGGTATACGGTCAGGGTCGTAAGGAGTTCCGAATAACATCCGTCGAGCGAGACATAAACAATCCTCTGCTTGCAGTGCCCCTTAATGTTCAAGGTAACGGCGCAAACGTCCAATCGGATAAATAAACAATTTGTCGTTATCACAGGTCCATACATTTGGAAGTATACTAAATGGACATATCGTCAATGGGTACCTCCTTTACAGATTAACGAACGCTTCCCACTATGTCGCACGGGGCTAACTTGGTGGAAGACTGCACAAATCATGCTTTATACGAAAAGGTCACGCCAGCAATGGACGTATTGTAACTGTGGTGACGTGGATTCTATAAACTAAAGCATTAATTGTGGCCGAACAGGAATGTAAATTTAGTCACATATTCTCATATCTATGCTGATTTATAAGGTTGCCCCACCTACGCCAGACTTTTTGTAGGCCTGATAATTGCGCTGATTTTTCTCCTCTTCTTTTTTATTTCTGACGACTTTTTGTAGGCTGTGTTCGATTCACTATTGCAATCAGTACGTCCCATGTTTCCCTACAAAAATCGGTCATCGATTGTCGGTCGTGGGCGCGTAGCCTGAGTTGCTGTAGTAAAAAAATATTTATTTATACACATGACTTTTAATTTCAGTCTTTTTTTATACTTCATGACAGGGAAGCCTTCATTTCACCGGATGGTAAGTGATAATAAGGACAAAGATGGTAGCCAGCTTTACCAGAGAGCTATATCTGCTAATAAGCTTGCGTTCAACCAATCAGAATACCACATTATCTATCGCGCCCTGATTGGCCGATAGCAACGATTTAGTTTCGATTCGACTTTTAGTTTTTAGCAGAATTAGACCTCTGGACTTTTGAGCAAATAAGGAACTGCCTTGAATTGTGGGAACACGACATTGCTATTAACATTGTTATTGAGGCAAAAAGCCTACTCAGAATCCCTACCACCATCCAAACCAAGTAGAAAATCATGCCCCCGTGGGGAATCCAATTCCGGACCTCCCAATCAACACCTGGTGGTCTCAACAACTTGGAACCATGGAAGCGGTTTTATGGTTTTCGTCCTTTAAACTATAGTAAAATACAGTTATTAAAATTATTTTTAATAATATTTACTTTTCTCGCCTAACTAGGAGCAATATTCGATGATGGAACTTTTTTAATGGAAGCCGCATTCACCGTCGCGGCCGCCGCTGCATCAGAAGGTTCAGAAACTCCATTCGAGAGCAATGTCGTTCGAACAGCTCCGGGCGATTTGTTGGAAACGGAAAGAGCGATGTGCTCTCTTTTCGAGGTATGATAAAGTTTCTTTATAAATGAAAATTACATTCCGCAATCACGCTATCAAGAACAAGTAACATTAGTTACATTTATATGAAAATATCAGCAATAAAAAATATCATCAATATCTCTCATAAAGATTGTAAATCTGAAAATAAACATTTACAGAATAATATTTTTGCTGTGTTTGGACCTACAATCAAAGCCTCGATTCAGCACGTGCAATCAATAGCTGACACGTATGAAATACCTCAAATATTAACGGCACCGGTTGAAACACAAAATCGTAACTGGTCAACTATAAATCTGTACCCTCATCATATCGCGTACTCTCAGGTAAGTAATCATGAAAAAAATTATTAATGATTCAAATATAAACATATCATTATTATGAAGTAGAAATTTTTCTCATTAAACCTTTGATGGCAGGTTTTTGCCGATATCATGGAAATGAAAGGATGGACAGAATTCACAATTGTTTATGAAGGCGCTGAGCTTTTATATTTCTTGGACAATATACTAAGCTTCGAAGACCTTGATGAAGGAGAGCATATTGTAATGAATTTTGTTCAGTTACCAGACGGAGACGATTACAGGTAGGTATAGAAGAAAATACAAATTATTTTCATTACTGCGATTCTCGTTAGTGAGTTTTTGCTAGGACGCTCCTACACAATTTTACTTCCTACGCATCCTATTCACCTTTCGCTTAAAAGCATGTTTTCAAGAAGAGAAAATGTAAAATAAATAGAAAAGCCGTGCAATTTATATGAACATTCCGTGAATTTTCTTTTTACAAATAGTTCAAAAAGAACCAATATATAATTTTGTGTAAATAACATTATTACCAATTTATGTTCATTCATTGAATTTTTTTACTATCCTCAACAGTTTCAAGAATTAATTACATATAAGCCATCGATTTTATGTTCACGTTTACATTTTAGGACTCAATTGAAAATGATAAAATCGTCTGGTTCTCTGAACTATCTCATAGATTGCAGTTTGGAAAAATTACCACAATTCTTACAACAAGCTCAGCAAGTGGGAATAATGTCGGATGACCACAGCTATATAATTATGAACCCAGACTTTCAAACAATCGACATAGATCCTTTTAAGCATGGTGGTTCGAACATTACTGGTATGTATTAAAATCCAAATATATATCGAATTCTTTAAAAAATATACTTCATAAATATTTTAAATACCAATAAGAGAAACACACATTTTTCTTAGTTGACATATTTCCAAATAATATGAATATAACTGCTGTACAGAATATAATTATTACTGACAGAATTAATCAATTGATTAATTTTTAGGCATAAGATTTTTCGATCCAAGTCTTGAAACTGTTCAATCATTTATTGCTGCTTTAAATGAAAAAGTAAAAGAACTCTCAGAGGGACAAATAGAAAGTGCAGTTGCTGAAAATGGTCTGACTTTTCACTTAGCCTTAATTTATGATTCTGTAACATTATATACCACTGCTCTGAAGCAAATAGGAATTGAAGAAGGGGCTAATGTAACTTGTGAACAAGAAGAGAGCTGGAATTTAGGATCGAGTTTAATAAATTATGCCAGGACAGTGAGTTATTTACCTTATTAATAGACTATATCTTGTTAAAAGTGCCTTTAATCATGTTCTCGATTTTAGGTTGAAATAGATGGCCTAACGGGTATCGTTAAATTTGACGAAGATGGTTTTCGTTCAGATTTTGAAATTGATGTCCTTGAAGTCGTGGGTCATGGGTTTGATAAGGTATATTTGAAAAGGTATTTGATGATCAAATATTTTTCTATAATGTTGTAGGTATATGTTTGTAATTAACAATTATTTATTTTCCAAACTTTTACACGTAATTATATTATTAACACAGGTAGGTACTTGGAGTGGCGAAGATGGATACACTGAAACGCGGAACATAGTTGCCTCAGCAGAGCAAGAGGGATCGGAATCTATGAGAGGAAAACATTTTATTGTTCTTACAGCCCTTGTATGTAAACCCCCTCTTGTGTAAATTTGTTTAAATAAATTATTTTAGTAATTGCTACATCAATTGAAATATAAGTAATATACTGACTAACTTAATAATCATTTTGATATTTTGAAAGAGGAATATTTTGCAATTTAAAAAATTAACAATTGTTAGCAAATATCACGGAATTAAATGCTTTATATTCCTATACGTGGTTAGGTACTGTTAGAAAATAGATTTTTTTTTAAAAATACGTCTCTCTACACTAGGATTTTCTCCTGTGTAGTGGGTACACTTACAAACATAGAATATCACATGCACATACGCCCAGACCGGAACAAATTTCTGTAGGCCATACAAAATATTTGTCCCGTTGTACGGGAATCGAACCCGCGACCCGTTGCGCAGTAGGCGATCACTCGACTACTGCGGTAACCGTGTCGTTAAATTAAAATTTATTTATCACATACGAATAAAGTTATTATTTTATTATCTCAATACAATTGCTACGAATCTTTCTCAATCTTACAACATTCTTACTTTATAGAGTGCACCATATGGAATGCTTAAAGAATCTCCAGCTATATTAGAAGGAAACGATCGCTATGAGGGATTCGGTATCGAGCTAATTGAGGAATTGTCAAAAATGAATGGTTTCAATTACACGTTTGACATACAAGCGGACGGGGTATACGGCTCGTACGATGCTAAAGCTGGAAAATGGACGGGCATGATGGAAAAAATTATGAATGACGTAAATACAGAAATATGTATTGAAAATCTCAAATTTGAATTTGAATATAAATATATTAATGTGATTTAAAATATTTTGCAGAGAGCAGATTTTGCAATTACTGATCTGACAATTACTGCAGCTCGTCAAAAAGCTGTTGATTTCACAAGTCCATTTATGAATTTGGGGATCACTATACTATACAAAAAACCAACAAAACAACCACCTGATTTGTTTTCATTCATTTCACCGTTTTCTTTAGAAGTAAGTTATGAAATAATTGATTTATGACAAGTCTAAAGTTAAATAGGTACTTACTTTAATTAATAGTTTTATGTTGCTATTACATAACCTTCTTTGTTTTGGTTTATAAAAAAAATTCAAAGGTATAATGGTCCAGGACATAAAACTTTTAAAAGTTTTGCTGTTCGTTTCATTTATATTATCAAATTTTATTTTGATAAGATAAATATGACCATGAATTATTCAACAGGTATGGGGTTGGTTAGCCGGAGCGTATGTTGGGGTTTCTGGTCTTTTATTTATTCTTGGAAGAATAGCCCCAGAAGAATGGCAAAATCCTTATCCTTGTATAGCAGAACCGGAGACACTGGATAATCAATTCACATTAGCTAATTCGTTCTGGTTTACTTTAGGCAGTGTACTGACACAAGGCTCTGAAATTGCCCCAATGTAAGTACAAAATATTTTACAAAAAATAAAAACCGACTTCAAAAAACACTGAAAAGTTAAAAATAATATAAGAATAGGTACAGACAACATCACACTTTTATATTGAAGTCGGTGCCAAACGATGATCTCCTAGAAAGTCTTAAAATTTGTCACCGACTTTCATGGGATTTTCATGGGATCCCATCATCAGATCCTGACTTCGGTGACCTTGTGACCAAGTATACTCTATGGAATACAAAAAAAAATTAAAAATCGGTCCACAATTGGCGGAGTAATCGCCTAACATACACACAAAACACGTTGGACACACCTTAAAATTTAAGGGTTTTGGAAAATTTGAATTAAATTTAAAGAATTTTGAAAAATCGGTCCACAATTGGTGGCGTAAAGCGTAACATACACACAAAAAAAACATACGCATCGAATTGCGAACCTCCTCCTTTTTTTGAAGTCGGTTAAAAAGAGTATTGAATTGGTAAATAACACATTTTCATTAATTTTGAAAATTTATCTAAGTTGACCTTTTTTATATACATACCATACCTTTTTTATATATTTATTATATATCAAATATGTAGTTTTATATTTTTTTAGTATTTGTATCCTATTATTTGTTTATGTTTACTTATTTTATTTAATTTAACTAAACTTATGTCACCTTTCTCTCAACTTACTAAACATATACTTTTATTTTTTTTTAATCAGAGCGGTGTCCACACGCATGGCTGGCAGTATGTGGTGGTTCTTTACACTGATCATGGTTTCTTCATACACTGCCAATCTTGCAGCTTTTCTTACAGTCGAATCGAAATTTTATGCCATTAAGAGTGTATCTGACTTGGCTAACAACCCATACGGCATAAATTACGGTGCAAAAAAGGGTGGAGCAACGTTTAGTTTCTTCAAGGTAGAACATACTCGTATTATTATGAATTCGTAATTTCAGCTGATAATCAATTCATTTTCGACTGGCTAATTCATTTTTTCAGGAATCCGATAACTTATTATACCAAAAGATGTACGAATATATGGACAGTCATCCAGAATATCAGACAGCTACTAATGATGAGGGCTTGGAAAGGTAAAGAAAGTATGATACCTAAATTTATATTATTATATATTATTGGTTTTGAAAAGAAACGAAAGCAGCGGAAAGTCAATACTTAACCTACAGATAATGTGAAATTTGACGCTGTTTTTATGGCTATTATGAAATTGTTTTCTGTTTTAAATGATAATTATTTTATTGTTTTAAATTGCTGGCAGAAGATTGTTTCATCTTGATTTATTTTATGTTAATCCAGGCTTGGTTAATCCTTGTTTTTCGTAATGTTTCATTTTCTTGAATTTTATGAAATTCGATCCAACGTAAATAGGATCAAATGAATCCGTAAAGTCTTATAGTTCTCTCGAATGAAAACCGATAGGTAGTTTTTTTTTGCTTGGACAAGTTTCCGCATACAACAAAATTTTCCTGTCGACTTTAAATCCGAGTCGATTACGTTCCCTGTCTCTGTCAGCATATTCTATCTCTGTCAGCCAGTACGCCTAGAAGTTTCTAGATGCATTTCAATCTATTTTTTGATCTGGAAGGTGCTGACTATTGTTGTCCCTTCCTTATCGTGCTATCTCACTCACTCCTATTGAAAATTTAGTCGTATATCGAAATGTGCTTCAAAGGCCCATAAGGGGTCCTGAAAATGCCTGAAAACGGGAATTTTGAAGTTATGGTGTGGTTCGATAAAGGGTAGCCTGAAACGGACTGAATACATGTTTCAAGCGCCTGAAAACAACGGCAACTTGGGTAAAATTTCGATATTCCGTATGTGATAGAGCACCTCCTGAAACGCACTGAAATGCATTTTTAGGCTGCTGAAAACGCTTCTAAGGCCAAGAAAACTACGCCGGAAATCCCTTATACTATCGGTGTAACAATATTATATAGGTGTTATCCACTTGTAGTTTTTCAAATTACACGACCAAATTTACCCTGTTTATTACAGGGTGAAATCAGATTCGGAAAATTATGCTTTTTTGATGGAATCAACGTCAATTGAATATATGGCAGAAAGGAATTGTGATATAGCTCAAGTTGGAGGACTCTTGGATAGTAAAGGATATGGCATAGCTATGAAGAAAAGTATGTAGAAAATAGACAAATTCTTCTTATACCTAATTACCTATTATTTTATTCTGATTAAAAGACCGTATCTGGAGTACAATAATAAAACACAAATTGGTTTGTTTCTAAGTAGCAATTGTTTTTATATCTATAGATTCTCCTTACCGTCAGCCTATGAGTGAGTCCATTCTACAACTGCAAGAGCAGGGAGTGCTTACAAGAACGAAAGATAAATGGTGGAAAGAGAAAAGAGGTGGTGGCGCATGTGCTGTAAGACTTTTTGTTGTTATTTATTTACTCCTTACTTTAGGAACCTTCTACCTATCCAATTAAGTTCAGTATGGAACTCTAGCCAAAGTGAGAAATAAATAACATAAATAAAGATAATATCGTCGTGTGACAATATTTTTAATCTCTTTGGACATAATATCGCGTGATTTCGGCTTATCAGTATATTATAATTTTAATGAAATGAAAATTTACTATCTGTTGCTGGTTACAACTACAACTAATCGGTTGCTTTCGAGGGTAGATCACGATCTATGGAGGAGTTCCATGCACCACACCATCGCACAACGTAACATAAATAACGTTGATCTAATAAAATAGTGAAATAAATAGGTGTTGTCTCCTAAAATGAGTCATTGCCCGCAGGACGATGACGCAGGCAGCGGAGATGCTCAGCCACTCGTGCTCGCTAACGTGGGCGGGGTGTTTATAGTCCTCGCCGCTGGGTCCGCCATGGCCGTCATCTGCGCCTTCTGCGAAATGATGATTGATGTCTGGACTATTTCCCGGAAACAGAAGGTTCCGCACTATTTATATTTCATTTCCTTTTGAGTAAACTCGTATTATGAAGGGCTCATTGTGTAAATCAGGGGCAGCGAGGCAGTGACAAACTATAATTCAAAATCAAAAAAACTTATATGGGCATTTCTTCATTAACCGACCCGACACGACACCAGCACAGAAAGTACTGGAAGATATTTTTATTTTATAGGAATATTTTTTATTCTATAGGAAGGAAGGCATTCTGTAGACGTAAATAGCTGCTATATTTAGCCTAGCCAAATGAATTCCGTCGAAATTTGCTCGCAAATTAAAAAACGGAAGTACGGCATTTTGATGTCTCTTCATTTTAATGACGGTCTGTCATAGAAAGAACTACTCACTAGATGCGTGTGTTCCCTTTACCAGTGCATGTTCCGGTGTGACCCCTCATGTGCCCCTACCTGAACCAAATAGAACTGCCTACCAACTCAGCAACAGTTTCTTGTTGGTAAGTTTTTGTGTGTCTGTATCTTCCTTTATCTATTTTAAATTTAATTCGTATAAATTACTTTAAGATGTAGATAAATATTATAACTGAACCGCATTGATATACCTACTGTGATACCTGATTTACACTCGCGTCTCGAGGCTCGGCTCGCGGCTCGGCTCGTGTCTCGCGGAAGAGCGCGTGAGCTCTTCGAGGTGTTCACACTCTCGCAATGCGTTCAGTTGCTTTCGAGCTTCCAGCAATGGAGGACGTCGAAGTATTAACGGCATCAACGCTGTGCTTAGCCAGCATGTATCCTATAGCTACGTAAATAATTTGACTAATATGACTTTTTATTCTTACGGCCTTACAAATAAAAACTTATACCGAGGATAATCCTCGGAATAATTTATTCTGTGTTTTGTCTTGTTTTAGCACATGTCAGATATAATATCTCAAAATAAGACAAAACATGGAATAACTATTCCGAGGTTATTCCTAGGAATAAGTTTTTTATTTGTAAGGCCGTTAGGGTTCCAAATTATAGGCCCCTTTTGAGAAAATTCAATGAAGTGTAAGGTTTCGTCTGTAGCAATTTTTTTTTAATATAGGAAAGACGAATAAATCAATAAAGAAAAATTTTATCTCGTGGAGGGATCGAACCCGCGTCTTCAACATACCGTGTTGACACCTTGACCACTCGGCCACCGAGGTCTTACCAGTCCCGCCGAAAATTCAACTCTATTGATATCTTTTGTACTCTGTTAACCAAAGTAATCTTTATTCACTCTTAATAACTACGTATCAACAGCCCACTTTGAAATATTTAAAGATTTTTAAAAAATTGGTAAAAAAATAAAGCAAAATTATATATTTTATATGAAGCTCGCGCGCGAGTGAAAACACGCGGCTCGCGTAGCCCCTTTGACTCGTGCCCAAAAAACCGCTCCCGACGCGACGCGAGCCTTGCGAGTGGCGAGACGAGCCGCGAGCCGAGCCACGAGCTCAGTGTTTACACTCGCGTCTCGTCGCGCACGCGAGTGTAAATGGGGTATGAGATACATAATCTCGTGTAATAAATGTCAAAACTATGCTCAGCGTGACGTGTAAGCAGAGTTTTCCTTCAATCTCGTTTCGTTCACACGTGGTAACATGCGTCGCAATTATGAAATATTCAGCAAAAAACTGCAGAAATGCTTCAAGAAATGCACTAAAATGAATGATGGATAGATATGACATTTAATGTAATTTTTTTTTTGTATTAACTTTTTTACAAATATTCGTATGTTTAAGGAAATAACATTTATTTAATTTCTTTATTATTATAATGTTAGCAAGGCCACTAGGCGTTTGGTTGGCAAATTGCGACGCACTTACCTCTTTCTCTTGGTAAAGAGTGAACGAGACTGCGAGACAATATAAAAGTATAACTTGTTGAACACAGGTTAATAACCTAAATATTTAAAATGTGCTCGAATCATATGAAACTGTGCTTGTGCTATTTGAATTCCACCTTTATCATAAAAATATGCCGTTCAACATTGTAGGTATTAGCATGTTTAGCTTATCAATAAAATATTGCTAATATCTATACAGTAAGCTCCAGCATAGTTAAATATTATTTTTGTCATATTTTTATTCTTTTGCTAAATAGTAGAAAATATGATATGTATTAATGTTGCGGTGCTCTCGGATTTATAAATACCAAAACACCAGCAATGTATAACATGAAAGTAATAAATAAATATAAATCTCTGAAATTTTCTGGTTGCCGCTTCTGCGAGATTATGTATCTAGTTCCTTGAGGGCCGATCCTCACTATAATGCCGTTCACAGTTCGTTCTCAGTCTAACTTTTGGGAAAATATTATCAAGTAAGAAATATATATATAATTATAATCATACTTTACGTAACAGTCAAGTTTCGCTCTACTTTCGGAAAAATTATGTTTGAGCGAGATTGATCTTTTAACAATGCGACTTTACCAGATCAAGATCGTGCCGAGAACGAACTAGGAATGGCACTGTAGTAAGGATCGGCCCTTATTATATAGGCGATAGCAGTCAGCCTACAAATCTGTCAAATTTCTCTAATTGATTTTAAACCGTTAACTGCTTAACGTTATGCTCAAAGTCAAAGTTATGCATTACAAAATTGTAATGTATGTGTAGCCTGATATGCTGTATATCAATGCTGAACTGTTATCTTGTATTATTTTATAATAATAAATAGTTATACTTAATTGCAGCCTGTATGTGTAAACTAAAATTTAATGGGTATGCGATTATTCTAGGCAACGATGAAAAAAATATTTTCATCCTCAGAATTTTAATTTTTTATTTGTCTTATTTCTCAGGTTTCGTTTAGAGATGAGCTGATTGCAGAACTCAAGTTCATATTTAGTTTTGGTGGTGACGTGAAACCAGTTCGCCACCGAGAGCCTTCTGGCAGTGGTTCCGGTGGATCTAAGGGGTCGAAGAAAGAGGGAGATGCAGCTGACGATGTTGAGTCCTTAAAAGTTGAGGAGGATAAGGAGGAGTCACCGCCTACACCTAGATCTGAACGATCTACTCATTCACACCATACACTTCATAGTCGAAGGCAGAGTAACGCTGTACAAATGGCTAGAATGCGAAAATACAGCAGAAATTAGTAATTGTTTTGTCATGGTTAGGGCATGGATACCGGTATACCGGTATATCGAAATACCGGTATACCGATAAAATTTTTCGGTATTTTGATACCGGTATTTGAGGATAAAATACCGTTATTTCGGTATTTCAAAAATAAATATTTATTTTCACAAGGGTGTTTAAAGATTATGCGGAAGGCTCGATTTCTATGGTTTATAGTGATGTTCATACCAACCAACCACCGGACTAACGCATTGTGCTGCGTCCAAGAGGCCTTTTCCCATCAACTTTGCCGGTCACGATGAGCTTCTCGAGGTTTTCACCGTCTTTCCTTGCAATGTGTCCGAAGTATTCTAGGATTCTGCGTAGACACTCAGATGACAGCCGCGAGGAGATTTTGAGTTCTCGCAATATGGAGGCGTTAGTCCGAAATGCTGTCCACGGGATACGGAGCATCTTTCTCCAGCACCACATCTCAAAGTCGTCAAACCATTTGATTTGCGGTCTGCAGCTTTCAGTATCCACGTCTCAGCGCCATACGAGATCGAGAAGACTAGAGTCCGTACCAGTTTGGTTTTAGTTTTTACGAAATTGTTGCGATCTCTCCGGATTTTTTCAAGCTGAGACCAACCTGGTGGTTGCTGCAAGGAGGGTAGTGTCATCAGCGTAGCGCAGTTTGGTGATTTTCACGCCACCAACTGTGATGCCACCCTCCCAATTTTCATAGGTTCGTCTCATTATGTATTTTCCAGAGGCGTTGAATTGAATGGGTAAGAAAATACATCCCTGGCGTACTCCTTGGTGAAATTTAAAGGGTTTTGAGGTTGTTTTATCGACTCTTACGACTCCCTGGCTTGAACCATACAGGGTGCGAAGTAGAGATGATATGGTACTCCAAGTTCTTGTAGGACCCTCCATGAGTTGATATATTATTAATATTCTTCATCCTATTTATTTTAATAACTCATTTTGTGGTTTCTAGGAAGATGATAAATATTTTCACTGTTTCTGCCATAAAGCGTAGAAAACTGCTTTAATCGCTCTCCCCAAACAAGACTTACCAATCGTTATTAGAATCATTTAAATAGTAATTAACAGTATTTAAAAAATACCGAAAAAATACCGAAATTTCGGTATACCGGTTTTTGAAATTTCAATACCGGTATTAATACCGGTATGAAAGTCATTCCGGTATTCCATGCCCTAGTCATGGTGAACATCTCAAACTTGTTTAATTTAATTAAATAATCATTAATATTTAAGACATAATAAGAATATAACAATTTTATGCAGTCAAATATTCTGATAGGTATTGTACCTACTGTTAATGATGACGAAATTATCAATGAAGAGTATTAATTTGTTGAAATTGTTGAATCGATTTAAATTTTTAAAATCATATTTTATCTAAGTTCGTGAAGTATTTATGAATTATTTTATAAGTGAAATAAATAAACCACTGCAACAACTTGTTTGATTTATAAATTTTTTCGTCGTTGTTGTTAAATTCTATAGAGTAGAATTAGGAAAAACTAACTCAATTCTAAGAGTATAGTATCACAAAAAAGTTAATACTTTTTTGTGTAATCTCTCTTCATCAACACGATTGAATGAAAAGTATCACCAATAAGCTTCAATCTATACGACTTTATGACCTATTTAATAAATGTATTCAACAGATTCCATAAACTTTGTATCCGTTAGGCTAGTCAAAAGATTTTATATATATATTTCACAGATCAATTTCCTTAGAGGCATCGACTTCTTTCTCCAAATGAGACTCTTAATTAACACCGCTTTGAAAAATGATGCTTGTCACAGTGCCATGTGTCTTCTTTGAGGAGGGTGCTTTAATAAAAGCCCTTGATTGAAAGAAGCTCCCGTATGTCCTTCCGGAAAATCACTCTATTTCACCCAGCAATAATAAGTTATCACTTGTAAATTGTGAGCCATTCACAAAATACTTGGAAAATTATTATATACGTTATATTATATTGTATCTATCAAGCCTTTGTATCTATAAAAAGTATAGGATAAAGTTGTATTGATAAAGGTTGTTCAGACCACCAAATTGAATAAAGAACTCTCACTATGAACTCGACTCTGAAATCTTGAAAAAATTGTTTTAAAACCCTGGAGGGTGTCGCCGCATGATCCATTTTTCGGATCAATATAGAGTCAAACTAAACATTTATGAAGTTAAATAAGTACTTATTATCTTAAAATATGGAAACCTAGTGAAAACAGGACCCTAGCTAGGACGAGGCACTGGGTGCTAGAATTAGTGTTTCCATATGCAGCGTCTAAAGGCGAGTTCAATGAGCTACTACAAATCATATATTTTTTGGGTAAAATAGGATCATAGATGATATGGCTGCAGTTGCTACAAACCATTTTTCTGAATTTATAAATGAAAATATTACAGATTTTAGCTCTAGGTGACATAACCCCAATAATTTCCAAAATAACCAAAACTAGAGTTAATATGTACCATATTATCATCTTGTAAAAACTAAAAGTCTAAGCCCTAGCGCCGGGTTCGCGATGGAACGGGTAGACTGAAAGATAAACACATAATACCAAACAATGTTAGTTCTCTAAAAATCAGTTGCTTTATACAAAAGTTTATAGACCTGTGTACAGTCGCACTCTTTCTCATTTTTCAAATTCGATTCTTTATCACTCTGTATACAATAACGTTTAAAATGCTACATCAATGCTCTGATAACTTTTTAAAATTCGAAAACTATCGATTCTAGATCGAGCGTCGGTGGCGCTGTGACCTCGGCACTGGACTGTGCACCGAGTAGAATCGGGAGGCCCGCGGTCGATCCTGCCGTGTACCAATGTGTTTTTCGTGTTACGAATTTCATATGTACATTTATCTGACGCTCTTACGGTGAAGGAAAACATCGTGAGGAAACCTCCATTCTCCTGCGAAGTAATTCAAAGGTGTGTATGTGAAGTCAACCAATCCGCACTGGGCCAGCGTGGTTTGACTAAGGCCTAATCGCCCTTACTAGTTAGGGTAGGCTCGTGCCCCTCGGTGGGGACGTATATGAGCTGTGATGATGATGATGATGATGATCGATTCTAAGGAGTAATAAAGACAATTTAACATATTATCACAATTGACTTG
Organism: Schoenobius gigantellus; assembly: GCA_963935595.1. Lineage (NCBI taxonomy): Eukaryota > Metazoa > Arthropoda > Insecta > Lepidoptera > Crambidae > Schoenobius > Schoenobius gigantellus. Next base: position 18,950,026 of record OZ012553.1, on the reverse strand, counting down.
TAAATTTGTAAAAGAGCATAAAATGGTCTGTTTAACCCTGCTACAAAGGGTTGAAATAATATATCTCTATGAAGAAGGCATTAGTGCTATATCATGACAACTTAATATATCTCGATTCACTGTGAAATTTTGAATTCGGCTTCATAACGAGGAAGGGCAAATAACAGACCACAGAAGCAACTCAGGTTGACGGCGGATACTAACCGTCGCGCAAATAACGTATATGGTTCGATATTAGGAAGAGCACGTCATTACACCAACCAGTAATTTGGCTGCTCTCTTATGATGTTATTCCATAGTCGATTCGTTGAGCTTAATACAGCTGATTTGAACCCAATCGAAATTCTGTGGGGCATTATGGTTCAACGTTGGGATTGTCAAATTGAAAGAAATCCTCAATATTGAAAGAAAAAAGTAGGGATTACTAAAACGTTTTCTATACTATACTATAGTATTCCTCCTTGACCAACAGAAAAATGTATGCTTTCGAGATTATCAAATCACTTATAGACGCGTGTATTGTGTACACGCGTCACTAATAAACAATTTCAGACCGTGACTGTACATAGTGGACCAAAATATATGGCGCACATTTTTCGTGTAATTTCGAGGTTGATCTGTTTGTAGTAACAGTTATTCAGTATGATATTTTGAACAATCTCTAGATTATTATAAACACAACTTTTTGTTACACCTTATTTTTTTTGTACCCAGTGTATGCGAAAGTCCGCTTTGTGATTTTTGATAGATATTAAAAGTACCAGTAAAGCTTGCAAGAAACTGTATATTTGGGAAAAAAATAAAAATAGCGAGTTTATTTTAAAATATGCAGTTTAAAAATTACGGTAGTATAGATCTAAATTAAAATTTTCCAAATTGAAATATTCATAATGAGTTAATGATAGGCTACAGTCACCTATAGTGCATGCGGCTTCTGTAAGATTTGCAAATCTACAACTCCTTAATGGACGCCAATGTATATTGCCACTGCCTGTTATCCTTCAAACCGGAACACAGCAATGCAAGCACCGCTGCTTGGCGGAGCTGTAGAGACTCTGTACGTCCGTCCTACCTATTTCTGCCACAAAGCAGCACTGCTTGCATTGCTGTGTTCCAGTTTGAAGGGTAAGATATGCCAGTGAAATTACTGGGTACCGTGACTTTACATCTGATGTCACAAGTTGGCAAAATGGCAACGTACACTGTGGTTCATGTAGGAGTTGCAATTTTGCTGCGAATCTCACAAGAGCTACGGGTATTACAGGTAACTGTTACCACTTACCATTACAAGGGCAGTTTGCTTGTTTGCCAACTTAGTTGTATAAAAAAACCATTTACAGTCTCCTCTTTGTAACATTGGTTATTTAGCCATGAAATATTTTAAAGAAAATATATGGTGATATTTTCTTGGATTATTTTTTTTACTAAATTCTTTCGCGTGTGTTCACGCTCGAGGAAGAGCGAGTAGCAATACTGCATTGTGGTCTGTGCAGTGACAGCTTTTTTGGCGGCCGGCCGCATGTGACATGTCAGTTGAGTCGAGTCGAAATGTCATGACATGCTTAGAGGTTATGTGCGGGCCGGAATAAAATATAATACACAATATTCAAGCAAATAGTGATTTGCGCGGCGCACCTAATATCGGGGTGCGAAAGCCCGCTTTGTGTTGTGCAAGGTGTCAAAATCGCGTGTGTGAGTCGTGGTGGCCTAATAGGCCTTTGTAGTGCTCCGGTCTCCACCGGTGGATCCACTGCAGAACTTCAGGAGCCGCGACTTCCTTCGAGCTAGCTCAGGAAGTCCACCGGCTACGGAGGAGACGGACGGAGACAATTGGAACCAAGGTAAGTAATACCAATTTTCCAAGAGCTGGTATTCGGTGAATAAAATTCAGCAATACAAGTCGGTGAAACGCCGACGTGGTGGAGTCTACTTGGGGCACCACCATCTCTTGGTAGCAACCTTTGATGGGAACCTGGCTTCTTGGATGGGGTTCATTAACCTCTTTGATAGCCTGGTTCACTCGAGGGACGACCTGTTCCCTAGCCAGAAATTGGCCTATTTGCTCTCTGCCTTACGTGGAGAGGCTGGTGTACTTGTCCAGCATCTACCTGTCAATGATGACAGTTATGATATTGCAAGGGCGTTGTTGACCGCCCGGTATCAGAATGTTCGCTTGCTAGCGGACACACATGTGGCTGCCATTTTAGGGCTGCCACGAGTATCGCGGGTCTCCTCATTGAGGAAGGAGATTTTGAACCCGCTGCTGAGCGCTATTAACGCGCTCAAACGACTTGATCTACCGGTGGACCAGTGGTCCTTTATTTTGCTCCACCTCATCCTCCATAAGCTTCCCATGGAGATGAAGGGACGCTTCGAACAAAGGTACGGGGGCAATAGTGCCTCGTACCTCCCCCCTTCTCGGATCTCCTCAGATTTTTGGAGGATGAGTGTCGGATGACCGACCACTTGGATCTGGCTCCTATACCGGGACAGAGTACAGGTCGCTATGAGGCGACCCGGGCAGCGCTACGGAGAGAGCGCCGCCCGTACAAGCAGTATACTGCAGTGCGGCAGAACTCTCCACACAGGGAGAGGCCGATGCCTTGCAAGTGTTGCAAGCGGGATGGCCATCGTTTGCCGGCCTGTCCCAAATTTGTTGGCCTACGCACCGAGGGGCGTAGGAATATGGCCAAGCAGCGGAATTGGTGCTACCGCTGCCTGGGGGCCCATATGGCATCGGCTTGCCCCCACCCACGAGATTGCCACTGTTGTGGAGGGGCCCATCACCCCCTTTTGTGCTTCAACAATAGAGACACTCGTGAGGTGGTGAGAGAGAGGGACTCGCACACGGGCGGGGGCCCTCCTAGGTCACCCACCTCTCCGAGGAGATCGGAGGGGCGTGCCACCCCTCCGCGGAGATTGGACAGGCGCCCCCCCTCCAGTGAGAGGATTGGGCGCCCCACCCCCCCTACGGGCGGGGGGGATCGACGCGCCGCTTATGAGGCGCCACCGCGGGATTGGGCCGCGGTAATTAGGGAGCCACGCCGGGAGCCGATACGCTTCTCTCCCCCTCTGATGGAGAGACCTCGTTTATCGCGGGCTCCCCCAACTTTCGCCCATCATGGGCACCGCCCGGCCCCCCGATGCAGCTTTGGTCGGGGTGTGTACGTGCCGGATTGGGACCCGCTCGAGCGCCTTGAGCGCCCTATTCCTCCGCCGCGCACGCATTTTTCTTCGGACCCCCCTTCCCCCCCGTTGCGGGGAATGCGGGAGGATTTTCACTAAACCAACTGTCGGCTGCAACCCCCCCACAGGAGCAGGTGCTGTTACCAACAGCCTCCGTACAGGTGTGGGGCCCGAGGGGCACCTTTGTTTTAGTTCGCGCCCTTTTGGATACGGGAGCTCAGGGTTGCATTGCCTCCAGCTGGCTGGTCCGGCAGTTGAGTTTGAACACATCTCCATACCTTGAATCGGTACGAGGAATCGGAGACCTGCGGATCCCGGATCCGATCGGTCAGGTTTTGTTCTCCTTCTCCCCCCACTTCTCTTCAGCGCCCAAAATTGGCGCTACCGCGATTGTTTATGAGAAGGTTGTTGGTCAGCTTCCGCAACAGCACGTTTCGCGCGCTGTCGTTGATGCGACATCAGGATTGACCTTGGCTGACCCTTCCTTCCACCGAACCGGTCCGATTCACTTATTGCTCGGTGCCGATGTTCTAGGCCGCGTGTATTGTGGGAAGAGGAGAGAGTTACAGAAGGGTGGGCTGGTAGCCTTATCTACATCGCTTGGGTTTGTAGTGATGGGACCAGTTAGGCATAACCCACCATCTCCATCGGTGGACAGTTACATAACTGTTAGCTCCACCTTATCGGATGTCCTTCAACGGTTTTGGGAGGTGGAAGAGCCACCTACCGTGAAGCGAGTGAACCCCTTGGACGAGGAGTGTGAGTTGTTCTACCAGAACAATACAGGTCGCCTTCACTCGGGACGGCTGATCACTCGTTTGCCCTTTTTGTCAGTTCGCCCCTCACTTGGCAGCTCCCGGCCGTTGGCCGAGAAGCGGCTGCTGTCCATGGAGCGTCGTATGAGTAGGAACTCCGACCTCAAACAGAAGTATGTCGACTTCATGCGAGAATATGAGCAACTGGGGCACATGTCGGTCTCGCGACTGGACTGGCGAAACGAGGAACATAATTTTCTTCCTCACCACGCGGTTTTGAAACCTTCCACCGGGAAGATACGCGTTGTTTTTGATGGGTCAGCTCCCACGTCTACCGGAGCTTCGCTGAATCAATGTCTGCATGCTGGACCGAAGTTGCACCACGAGGTGGGTGATGTATTGACCAACTTCCGTCGCCATGCCGTCGTCTTTGTGACCGATATCCGGATGATGTTTCGGCAGACTGTGATTCACCCGGACGATAGACGATATCAGCTCATATTATGGAGGGAGGATCCCAGAGATCCCATGCTAGTCTACGAGCTGAACACCAATACATACGGTTTGCGTTCGAGCCCCTTTGTGGCAATTCGATCACTTGTGGAACTCGCTGAACGTGAACGGTTACGATACCCTCGCGCATCCTTGGTTCTCAAGGAGGATGCATTTGTTGATGATTTTTTTTTTTTTTTTTTTTATTATGGATGGCCCGGCAAATGACCTCCTCCCGCCTGATGTTAAGCGGTGAAAGAGGCCCAAATGAGTTGACAGATAGAGTAGGGACGACATCCACTCTCCTACCTGCCCGCCCCTTGCCGGCCCAAAAGATGCTTTTTCACGCCTCTTTTGAAGGAACCCATGTTGTAGGATGGAGGAAACACGTGCGCAGGTAGAGAATTCCAAGTGTGGGATGAACGACAGAAGAAGGAATCTTGGAATTTCTTGGTACGGTGTGAAAAGGAGGACACAGTGTACGGATGACTCCGAAGGCCCTTACGCGTGTTTCTGTTAAGGAATGGAGAGGGAGGGATAAGGTTAAAGAGCTCCTCAGAGCATTCCCCATGGAACATTCGGTAAAAGGCGCTAAGAGAGGCGATGTCACGACGAAGTTGTAGAGGCTCGAGGGTGTTAGTTGCCTCTACATCGCCAATTATGCGAATAGCGCGACGCTGCAATCTGTCCAGAGCATCGAGGAGGTACTGAGCGGAGCCGTCCCAAAGGTGCGAGCAATATTCCACGCAAGACCTAACCTGAGTTTTATACAACAAGCATAGTTGGTCCGGCGCAAAATACCTACGCACCTTGTTCAGGACACCGAGTTTCCGTGAGGCAGTAGTTATGACGGATTCGATGTAGTCTCTGGGGTTCAGATCGCAGCGAATGTTCATTCCGAGCAAGGTGATGTTGCTCTGTGTGTGAAGGGTTGTGCCCTGAAGAGAAGGAAGGGGGAGGAAAGGTGACCTTTTCGCCGAGAACACGCACACCTGTGTTTTCTTAGCATTGAACTCAACAAGATTGTTGGAGCCCCATTCGGAGACGAGGTCCAGCGTCCTGTTGAGCTCAATGATAAGATTCTGCCTTTCCCTACCAATATCACCACGAGCAGCCCCCGAGGCTCCGTGATATCCCCCATGCACTGTACTGTCGTCTGCATAGCAATGTATAGCTCCCAAGGAAAGCATATCATTGATATGCAGAAGAAACAATGTGGGGGATAGAACGGAGCCTTGCGGAACACCAGCGTTCACTGCCACGAACCGCGAAGCGCAGCCGTCAACGACAACGCGAATTCTACGCTCGTGGAGGAAGCTGGCAATCCACGTACAGAACTGCGCGGGTAATCCGTATGCCGGAAGCTTGGAAAGAAGAGCCTTGTGCCAGACTCTATCAAAAGCTTTGGCGATGTCGAGAATAATAGCCACCGATTCGCCGCGCTTATCGATAGATTCACCCCATTTGTGCAAAAGGAACGCTAGAAGGTCACCTGTTGACCGTTTAGGACGAAACCCATACTGTCGGTCATTAAGTAACGAGTGACCTTCCAGGTAACGGATCAGCTGTGTATTAAGGATCCTCTCCATGATTTTACACAAAATGGAAGTGACGGCTATAGGGCGATAGTTAGCCGGATCAGAACGATCTCCCTTTTTGGGAACCGGCTGGACATTGGCCTCTTTCCAAGATTTCGGCACACAACCAGCAGAGAACGACAGACGGTATAGACGCGTAAGGACCGGAGTCAACTCCGCTGCACACTTCTTAAGAACAATCGCAGGAATGCCGTCTGGTCCACTCGCTTTTCGAGTATCGATCGACTGGAGCTCCGCCCGCACATCACGCTGTCTGATACGGATATCGGGCATGGTGCTGCCACAATGGGACAGTTTCGGAGGTTGTGTACCACAGTCATCGACACGGGAATGAGCCGCAAAGAGTTTTGCCAGGAGGTCGGCTTTCTCCTGCGGCTGATGAGCAAGTGAGCCATCGGCAAGTCTCAGCGGTGGCAGCGAGGGTTGGCAGAAGTTTGATTGCACAGCTTTGGCCAGGCGCCAAAAAGAACGGCTACCCGTAGGGTGCGATAGCAGTTCCTGGCCCACTTGTGCAATGCGCTGAGCATCCGCTCTAATGTAAGCCCTCTTACATAACTTGGTGGCATTATTGTAGGCTGTTTTCAGTAGGCTTGTATTGGGATCCTTAGATGCTCGGCCTCTGATCCAAGCGCGGTAAGCCAGCTGTTTGTTTTCAACAGCAGAGGCGCACTCGCGATTGAACCAGAGGTTACGTCTGCCTCTACTGACGAGATTGGAATGCGGAATATAATATTCCATTCCTAGTATGATCTCGTCAGCAACAGAGGTAGCGCAGGAGTCCGGATCCATCCTATTGAAACAGCGCTGCCACCAAGGAACAGATGCGTAATAATCCCGCATACCGTCCCAATCTGCTGACGCATAGTGCCACAGACGGCGTGCTGCAACCACAGGCGACGGTCGTGACGCCTGAGGCACTGAGACGGATACCAGGCAGTGATCCGAAGATCCTAGTGGAGCTCGAACCACCACCTGATATCCGTCAGGGCGATTTGTCAACAGAAGGTCCAATAAAGAGGGCGCTTGACCGATAATATCTGGTACCCTTTTTTTTTTTTTTTTTTTTTTTTTTTTTTTTTTTTTTTTTTTTCTCGGGGGGAAATGCATAACCGCACCGTACCCGCCGTTGGCTAAACGGCGAGCGTGTGTGGGGCTCTCCCGGCAGAGTGCCAGGCCTACCCACTAAAACCCCCCGGTGTTCTCCCTGCCCTTATGAGCGCGCTAGGTAAGGTCCACACTGCGACTCCACTACCCACGCGCTCGGGCAAGCCCGACCACCTGGTCGGGCTATCGCCAAGGGGGGATTGCTCGAGAACACCAGGGCAATCCCCAGACGGAGGGCCTTACGGCGGCGTGCACGGGGCCAACCGTGCACGCAGGCCTCCACGGCAGGGTCATTAGACGGGCATCGCTTGTGCGAATGCCCGCCTTCTCCTGCCTATCCGTCTGCGACGGATGGGAGCGGCTTGAGGATCTGCCTCCCGCTCCCTCTCCGCGGCCTCCTTCTGCGATATTACGTCCTCGCAGAAGGAGGCGACAGCCCCCCATTCCGCCTCGCCGCGGAGCATGGCCACGACCATGCTCGGCAGCGAGAGGTTTCCGCCTCCCAGCGCAGCGTTGAGTTCGCTGCGCTGGCATCGCCAAGCCGGGCACACCAATAGTGTGTGCTCGGCAGTGTCATCGGGAGCGTCGCAGTGATGACACTGCGGCGTTTCCTCCCGACGGGCGACTCGGTGCAGGTAGTGACCGAAGCAGCCATGCCCGGTAAGTACCTGCACCATGCGAAATGTTAGGCTGCCCCGCCGGCGCCCAACCCACTCCTCCAACACCGGACGAATTGCCTCAATCGTCCGGTGGCCGGCAGCTGGGGAGGCGAGTGCCTCACCCCACTGGCGCAGAGCCTCCCTCTGCGCCAGGGTACGAACCCGCTCCACCTCCTGTGGAGCAGACCGTCCCCCCCGCTCTCGTACAGCAACCCGATGCCGATACACCTCCGAATGGACGCGTGCATCGACATCCCATGGCGTTTGGCCCGCAAGAACGCAGGCCGCGCCGTGGCTGACCGTGCGATAGGCTCGCACGGCCCGGGTTGCTATGACCCTCTGCGGACGTCGCAGTAGGGCCACCGTACGGGGGGAGAGGCACTCCGCCCATACCGGGGCTCCGTATAGTGCCATCGACCTTATCACCCCGTGATACAGTCGACGGCACGCCGATCCTGGTCCTCCCACGTTGGGAAGGACCCGCCCGAGTGCGGCTGCGGCGGCGCACAGCCGTGGAGCGAGGAGCTTAAAATGCTCCTCGAAACTCCATCGGGGGTCCAAAACCAAGCCGAGGTACTTGAGATGCGCCTCGACCGGTATACGTACCCCCTCCACTCGGACGCGGAGCCCCGGTGGGATCCTGCGACGGGGGGCGTGGAATAACATGGCCCTCGTTTTGTCGAGGGCCACGTCCAGGCCCAGGAGGCGGATGCGTCGGACGACCAGTGAGGTGCCGACCGACGCAAGGTGGGCCGCCTCCTCCCCCGTTTTCGCTCTCGCCGCGACAAGCGTGTCGTCGGCGAAGCAGACGACCTTCGTTCGTGGCAGAAGGTCGCCTCGCAGGACCCAGTTGTACCCCAGGTTCCATAACAGAGGACCTAGTATGGAACCCTGGGGTACACCCGCCGCCATTGTCCACGTGTGGACACGCCCATCCGGCCCATCGTAGAGGATGGATCTGCCTTGCAGGTAATCCTCCACGAGGGCGCGGAGGTATGGAGGCACCCGGTGGAAGCGGAGTGCCTCCTTTATGCACTCGTGGGGCAGGCTGTTGAAAGCGTTGCGAATGTCAAGAGACACCGCAACAACAGTCTCCCCACGAGCTGTGGCCTCTTCAGTCCACCTCTTGAGGAGGGCCACCGCGTCCACCGTGGACCGACCGGTGCGGAAGCCGAACTGGTTGTCAGCCAGGTCCGGCCCCCGGTCCTCTAGGTGCTCGACGATGCGGGAAGCCAGGATTTTCTCTAGGAACTTCCCGGCCTCGTCGAGTAGCACCACCGGCCGATACCCAGCCGGGGAATCCGCGGGGCGGCTCTCCTTCCTTAACAGGCAGAGCCTGCCCGCCTTCCAACGACTGGGGAAGCGGCCCGAGGTGATGCTTAAATTTAGCACTGCCCGGAACCGCTCCTCAAGGTGTCCCAGGGCGAGGGCCAGAACCCTACTTGGGACACCGTCCGGTCCCGGCGCCTTTTTTTTGCGCCGGAACCGTTCCCTCACCATGTCGAATTCCACGTTCGACACGGGAGGGACAACGGCAACCACTTCCACCGGAGGAGTGTCCGGGGGGACCATTCTGGGGGGCTGAAACGGACCGGGATCGGGAAACAGAGTCCCCAGTACCCGATCCAGCAGCCCTCTGTCCATAGCGGAGGTAGGGGGAGCGGAAGATTGAAACTTCCCCCTCACCATCCGGTACGGACGCCCCCACGGATCATCGTCCAGGAGCCGTATAAATTGCTCCCTAGACTCCTCCTTGGCCATGCAGATTTCGTTCCGCAGGGCCTTCTTGGCTGCCGCATACACCCGACGAAGTTCAGCTTCCTCGTCGGGTGTAGTTCTGGCGCGCCTACGACAACGCACGTAGGCGCGCCTGGCCCTCATACTGGTGGTCCGCAGGTCCGCAATCTCTTGCGTCCACCAGTACACCTGCCCCCTTTCGGGGCAGGCCTGCGCCCTCGGCATGGCGGCTTGGCAGACGACTTTCATGTCGTCTGCGAAGAGATCCGCCATGCCGTCGACATCCCCGGCGAGATGAGGCGGCACTGCTGCCCACGCTCGCACCATCGCCGCCTCCTCCGCCACATCCGGGCGGAGCTTGGTGAGCGCCCATCGCGGGAAGGCACTCACCACGGGGCCCCTACGGATCGGGGTTCCTGGGGATGCCGTGGAGACCTCATATCGGACATATAGGTGATCCGATAGGGTCTCCACTTCTTCCTCAACTCGCCAGTCATTAATTCGACTGGCGAGTGAGGGGGATGCAAAGGACACGTCCACCACGGACGTGCCCTGCACCCGGACGCAGGTAGGGATGGAGCCCCTATTCAAAATCTGGAGCCCCAGGGACAGAACCCAGGACTCCAAATCTCCACCCCTCGCGCTAGTGCGGGAGGACCCCCACGCGGTAGACCACGCATTGAAGTCCCCCGCAACTAGCACCGGTACCGGGGCCGTTCTACGGACGACCCCCTCTAGCGCAGCCAGGAAGATTGTGAAGTCCGCCCGGCTGCGATTGGGGGAGAAATATGTTGATACAACCAACATTCCCCCCCACATGGCGGCAACGTAGCCAGTGCCCCTCTCTCTTAAAATGAGAGAGGGGGCTGTGCCACGCGCCGCCCGCATTATGGCGGCGGAATTATCCGCCGCCACCAACCAATTTGACGACTGCGGCGGAGCGTAGTACGGCTCCGACACAATTGCCAAATCCACACCCCACTCCGCCGCGGTCTGACAAAGGAGGTCCTGTGCCGCGGCGCAGTGGTTCAAATTAGCCTGGAGGAGCTTTATGGGACCACTAGACATTGGTGGTCTCCATGGGCTCCTCCTGGGCCATCGCTGTGGCCGGTGCTGCTTGTGGTGTCGGGCTCCTTGGGGCCACGGTCAATTTCACTGGGGCCAAACGGCCCCTTATCGGCGGGGGGCTGCAGTTCATGCCCCCCATGCGGTGATTCGCTGGTCGTTTGGCGTCCGCACAGACGGCGCAATTCAGCTCCGCCTTGCAGTCAACCGCCTTGTGACCCTCCGACCCGCAGCGGAAACACAGCCCGCTGCGGTCCTTAGCGGAGGGGCACCGCTGCATGGGGTGGCCCATGCCCATACAGCGGAAGCACCGCATGGGTTTCTGCTCAAGAAGTTGAATGGAGGCAGAACTCCATCCAACTTCGATGCGCCCGGCCTCAGCCAGGCGCTTAGCTGCCTCCACAGGCACGGAGGCGAATGCCGCCCCGACGCCCCGCACCCCCGTGTGCACACGGCCCACCTTGATATGGTTCGCCGGGCACGCACCGGCCTGCGCCAGGATCTGCCCCAGCTCCTCAGCGGTCACCGAGTCATCTAAACCAATGACCCGGATATCTGCCGTTTTCACGGGACGCGTCACTTTTGCCGCGTCCCCTAAGGCTTCTCCCAGCTTTTCCGCCAGCGAATCAGCCTGAGACGGGGATGTCTCCTTTGGGAGCTCGATAATTCGAGCTCCGGTTATCCCCGTCCGGAATTTGGCGGGCCCTATGCCTAGGGCGCTGAGGCTAACGGAGGCCTTGGCCTTGGCTATAGCCTCACCATAGGTGAGGCCTTTCTCTACTGCCTCTGGCTTGAGAGCCAGCACCACCGCCAAACATCGCGGTGCCTTAGGCAGCTTTGGCGAAGGCTTGGAGGCCTCAGCGGAAGCACCTGCCTTCTTGGGCGTCGCCCCATCCACTGTCGGCTTCTTCCGACCTCGCCGCACAACCGTCGACCAACCGTCATCGACCGGTATCGCCACCGGCGCCGTAGCCCCCGATGAAGAGGGTACTGCCACTTGCGCAGAGGGCGTAGTCTTCCTTCTGACCGCTCTTGCCTCCTTCGGCATATTTGCCGGCGGGGCAAGAGTGGTGTTGCCCATCGCAACTTTCGCGGGCCGTTGCGGTTGAGGCTGTGACTGCGGCTCACTTGCACGGTCCACCGCAAGCGGTGGCCTTCGAACCTGAGCCGGCATAAGCCGCCCGTCAACCTCCAGGCCCTCCAGTCGAGCCGAGACCATAAAGCCGACTTGTGCCAGCAGCTCGCGCTGGAGGAACTCCATACTTTCAAGGAACTCCATCCTGGAAATCCCTCCGGCGGGTGCGGCCTCAGTTGGTACGGCCACGGCTGGGGCGGCCTCGGCTGGTTGGGCCGTCGGGAGCTGCACCTCCGGCAGCTCTTCCTCCATTGCGTCGTCGGCGGCAAGGTCCTCCGACTCAGCGCTTTCTACTATCAGAGGGGCCGTCTTTGCACAGCGGCCCTTTGGGCGTTCTACCCCCCGCTCCGAGAAAGCCCGGCGAAGGGCTTTCATTTCCCCCATTAGGGAGTCCACTTGACCCCGGAGGCGTTTGTTGTCGGCTTGGAGCCGACGCATCTCCTCCGAGGTATTTTTGGACGCCAGAGCACGGACAATCTCGAGTAGAGAGTCGGAGGACTCTCTAATCTCCCTCACGGACGTCCCCTTGAGGTTTTTCGATTTCCTCGCGACTTCCATTAGCGACTTCGCTCTCTCCTCAGCTCTGCTGCAGAGATGTTCAGCAGTGGGTTCGGGAGTGCGCATCCCCTTTCCTTTCCTTTTGGGAGCCGTTACGGCTTCCGTCTTCCGATTCGACTCCCGACCCGACTCCCGACCCGACTCCCGATCAGACTCCCGATCCGACTCCCGATCCGACTCCCGATCCGACTCCGACTCCTCAGAGTCGGCCTCTACTTGCCTGAGCTCTCGCTTCGCCTGCGAGAGCCCAGCTCCGTGCGATAGGCCTCCCCTACCCCTACGAGTTCGGGGAACCTTTGGGGCGTAGGGTGCCGTGACCTGCTCCGTCTCAGTCTCCAGGTCCGTTGCTAACGGATCCTGGAAAAAGCGGCCCAGCATGGACCGCTTCCTTAGAGCGGGCTGTGACGTCGCTGGGAAATCCACCTCCGCCGGCAACGCCGCTTTTGTCCCGCTACTTATATCCCTGTAGTCGGGACGAGACGCATTCAGGCGTATGCGAGAGCTGCGACGGGGCGCTGCCCTCCCGACGTCCGAGACTGACAATTCCGGGGACACCACCCCCTCGACAGCCGTAACCACACCATCATCAACCGGCGAGCGGCTTTTTTGTCTCCCAGATTCCACTGGGAAAATCAGGTTTTTCGGGTCCCTAATGGGCCCCCCTTCACCAGCAGTGTCCGTCTCGGACATCACGTCCGAGTCGGACATGGCCCAGTCGTGGACCCAGTCCAGTAACGAATTTGTTGGCGAGAACAGATTAAAAATCTATTTCTCGCACAACAAAAAAAAAAAAAAAATACAATCCAAATCGTAAGCAAAACAGTTTCACTGATCCAAAGCCAAGTCGTACACAAAGATCGTCAAAGTAAAAAAAAGAAAATATAAAAATATAACAATGAAAATAGAACAAACCTTAGTCTAACCTAAACCTACAAAAAAGAAACTAAAAACAACCAAAAATCCCATAAAAAAAAAACAAAACAACAATTCTTGAACCTAATAAAATAGAAAATAATATAACCAAGAGCAACAAAATAAAAGGCAACGTATAAACAATACCAAGACAAACTATTTATAGCCGCGCCGGGGCAATGACCCCCGCGCCACTGGCACAGACACTGACTTACAAAAAACGAATACCTTATACCTAGGGACACAAATAACCTACAATTTATTGACAACAAACAAATGATGAAGTAATGATTTGTGTGTTTGACTTCAAACACACAAATTATTTAATAAACAAGACAGCAGCAACAACGAAACAAGAACGAAAACGACAATGATAAAACCATACAAACAAACGAGTTAGACCAATCGAGATCGATACAACACAATAGGAAAGGACGCGCGCGCTCGCTGTGGCACCTCGCTCGCGACTAATATCTGGTACCCTGGTGTTCTGGGTGACCAATTGTGTCAGGTCGTGCGTGAGAGCGAATGCGTGGGCAGTCCTACCCGCATGGTCAGTTTTAGAGGAACTTAACCACAACTCGTGGTGAGCATTGAAGTCCCCTAAAAACACCAGCTCGGCGGAAGGAAATCGCTCCTGCGCGTCATCTGCCACCCGACTTAGATGTTCAAAAAGTCGAGTTGTCTCCAAGTCACCACGATGGGAACGGTAGACGCAGACGTAGACACGGCAATGAGTGCCAAAATCAACGTGTACCGCAAGGATGGAAAAGGAAGGTTCCTCCAAACAGCGCAGACGACGACAGCAAACATCCGCCCGGACGAACAAGCAAACACCAGCCTTCGCCTTGAAGGACTCCTCAAGAGCGTAGCCGGGGTAATTAAGGTAGCCTGTATCGGCCGGGCAGATAATTTGCGTCTCCGTCAAAAACAGCATTGCTGGACGGGCTGTCTCGAGATGGTGGTGGACAGCTAAGAGGTTAGAATGGAGCCCGCGGATGTTAGCGAGCCCCACCTCGAATAATGGTGTTTTGGTGGGATAATGCACCGCTGTACGACCTGTCTTAATATTTTGCGCTGCCATAATTATTGGAGTGAGAGGCGTGAAACTGAGGTGTCCTTGCTGCGCTTCGCATAGTTAATGTGTGTAGGCCTGTTTCGCCAGGGAACAGCCGACAGCTGATTTGCGCTGACCCTCCGCACGGAAGGGCCCCCGAACCCCCCCGGAAGTGGCCGCCGGGACCCACCATCCGGTCACCAACCGGCACGACGGACCACCCCGAGATTATGCGTGGCATGGTGGGGCAGCCTTACGGACTGGTTAGGTCCGCTTGGGCCCCTGTACTATACCACGGGCGGCCAGCGGAACAGCCGTTTCTTCGGGTCTTCCTGGGCGGAGGGTCAACGCAGTCAACCTGGCACTGGGTCGACGGAAGCCCGCACAAACCATACGAATCGCAGCAACGACCCCTCAAGCTCTGGCTGTGCGCAGACTGATCCCGAAACGCGGACAAAAATGGCCACTTGACGGGTTTTACATCATGCGCACGGTGGTCGCTAGCCAGTCGGGTTTTTCAAGCCCTACCACCAGAAGTTGGTCACTCGATTAGCACCACCCGGGGATCACGTGTAGGGTCTCGAGGGTAAAACCTACGGACGTGAGCGACTCCAATCCCCAAAAGATCCATCCATGATATTTGTACGGGCTCCTCTAGTGTCGAGGAAGCCTTGATTTTGCGAGATGAACTAATTGCTCTTCTCGGGGCTGGTGGTTATGAACTGAGGAAGTGGATGTCCAACTCACCTCAGCTTTTGTGTGACTTGCCAGACGACCACCAGCAGGAGCCTCATATTTTTGAGAATGCCAACACTCCAGATTTACTGTCTGTTTTGGGAGTGCAATACAGACCTGTCCAGGACACGTTCACCTATCGATTGGAGCTGCCAAGCCCCAAGGTCTGGACGAAACGGTTGGTTTTGTCTACAGTAGCTCGTACCTTTGACCCAAATGGCTGGATTAGTCCCATAGTGTTTTGGATGAAATGCTTCCTACAGGAACTTTGGTCAGCCGAAGTGTCGTGGGATGAGCCCCTCTCGGGCCGTTTGCTGCGAGATTGGGAGTCCTTCATGTTGTCTCTCCCCGACATTAATCGTGTTAGTATCCCTAGACATATACTGCCTAAGGGACGGTTTACGGCCAGCCTTCATGGCTTTTGTGACGCGTCTGAGAGTGGATACGCAGCCGTCGTATATATCCGGACGGTTGATGATAGAGGAGCTGTTAAGCTCCACTTGCTAATTGCTAAGAGTAAGGTTGCTCCACTTCGGACTCGATTAACGATTCCGAAGTTAGAATTGTCTGGAGCTACTCTTCTGGTTCGGTTGATGAACCACGTTGTTGACACCCTGGGACGTAGTGTGGACTTTGAGTCGCTCTTTGCTTGGTCCGACAGTCAGGTTGTCCTGTGTTGGATTAAGAACTCCGTCCACTCCCTGGAAGTATTTGTGGCCAATCGGGTATCCCAAATACAGGCCTCGAAGGCCACGTTGATTTGGCGCCACGTGCCAGGTGAAATAAACCCTGCTGACTGTGCATCACGTGGCAGCGAAGCCCCTCAGCTTATTGACCACACTCTGTGGTGGGGTCCCGACTGGTTGTTACAACCGTCTTGGCCTTCCACACCAGCTGTGGTGAAGGTACCAAATCCGGGCTTGCGTGTTCACGCTGTCGAGACTATGGCGGCTCCAGAGCGGGAATTTTTATTAGACCGCTACCGTTCTCTGGACAAGTTGCTCGGCGTGACCGCTTGGATAAGAAGATTTATACGAAATTGTCGCCGGCCTCAGGACAAAGATTTGTGTCCGGTCCTCTCACCGCAGGAGCGCCAAGATGCTCTTCTGCATTGGGTGCGTATGACCCAGTCTAGAGCGTTTGAACCGGAACTTAAGATTTTCCGTACCGGGACGTCCAAATTGAAGGGACCCTTGGTGCGTTTGACTCCCTTTCTGGATGATAAAGGATTGTTGCGTGTAGGAGGCCGATTGAGGCACGCTAACTTGCCTTATAGATCACGTCATCCCCTGTTGCTCCCCAAGGACGGACCATTGGTGCGATTGTTGATCATTGATCGCCATGTGAAGAATGCTCATGCCGGATGTAATGCATTGACCGCGCTCCTCCAACGGGAGTTTTGGATTTTGTCAGCGCGAAGAATAATCCGATCTGTTATCTTTCGATGTCTGCCCTGCTATCGTTTACGCCCCGAGACGATGCAGCCCCAAATGGGTGATTTGCCTGCTGATCGTGTGAATGAATCGATGACCTTCTTAGGAGTTGGAACTGATTTCGCGGGACCGTTCACTATAAAAACGTCGCGACTCCGTAATGCTAAGACTGAAAAGGCTTATTTGTGTGTGTTTGTTTGTTTGGCCACTAAAGCCGTTCATTTGGAGGTGGTGAGTGCACTCACCATGGACGCTTTCTTAGCAGCGTTAGGCAGATTTGTCTCCCGCCGGGGACTGCCTTCTCTAATTCGGTCCGATTGTGGGACGAACTTCAAGGGCACTGATAGACATATAAGAGAAGTTTGTGAATTTTTAGATAAAAATAATATTGTGATCGGATCCACACTCTCCCGTAGGGGGGTAACATGGCGATACTCCCCGCCGTCTTGCCCTCACTGGGGAGGGATTTTTGAATCTGTTGTAAAGGCCGCCAAGACTCACCTTCGCCGTGTTATTGGGGAGACTATTCTCACGTTTGAGGAACTCGCGACGGTGTTTCATAAGATTGAGGCGGTTCTCAACTCGCGTCCGTTATGTCCGTTGTCTACCGACGCGAACGATTTGCAGGCCCTCACGCCGGGCCATTTCTTGATAGGCAGACCACTTAACGCCCTGCCCGAGTATCCTTATAGAGATATCAATCCCGGACGCCTTTCGCGGTTTGAGTTGCTCCAGCAGCTTACCCAGAGTTTCTGGCGCCGCTGGCACCTTGAATATTTACACATTTTGCAACAGCGCGTTAAGTGGTCAGATAAGACAAACCCACCGAGGGTTGGAGACCTCGTGTTAGTGAAGGACCCAAACCTGCCACCCTTACGTTGGCGTCGCGGACGCATTGTCCAACTTACTCTAGGGTCTGATGGTGTGCCCAGGTTTGCCGAGGTCCTAGTTGGGGATTCTGTTTTGAAGCGCGCGGTCGCTACTCTTTCTCGCCTCCCCTTAGACTGATTTGGCGGACAGTCCGGGACTGTCCGGAGCGGGGGGATGTTCACGCTCGAGGAAGAGCGAGTAGCAATACTGCATTGTGGTCTGTGCAGTGACAGCTTTTTTGGCGGCCGGCCGCATGTGACATGTCAGTTGAGTCGAGTCGAAATGTCATGACATGCTTAGAGGTTATGTGCGGGCCGGAATAAAATATAATACACAATATTCAAGCAAATAGTGATTTGCGCGGCGCACCTAATATCGGGGTGCGAAAGCCCGCTTTGTGTTGTGCAAGGTGTCAAAATCGCGTGTGTGAGTCGTGGTGTCCTAATAGGCCTTTGTAGTGCTCCGGTCTCCACCGGTGGATCCACTGCAGAACTTCAGGAGCCGCGACTTCCTTCGAGCTAGCTCAGGAAGTCCACCGGCTACGGAGGAGACGGACGGAGACAATTGGAACCAAGGTAAGTAATACCAATTTTCCAAGAGCTGGTATTCGGTGAATAAAATTCAGCAATACAAGTCGGTGAAACGCCGACGTGGTGGAGTCTACTTGGGGCACCACCAGCGTGTTCTCTTAATATGACAAGAAGTTATTTGATATGTCAATTTTAGAAAGAATTCAAATCACATTATTCCGATTTCTCACTCGCATTCGCAATTATAGTCTTGTATTTAGTTCACTTTTAAATTCTTTTTTTGTGCATTGGTCGCAAATGACACTAGTAGGAGTATTCTATCTTCTCTGTGGTTGTAGTTCGTATCAGAGATAAAAAAATCAATTTAGTATAAATCGTACGTTTTATTTAACAATGTACACAATTAAACATTTTGCGAGACAAATACCAAATATTTGTTTTACCGGAAGAATTTGACATTTTTGAATTAGGCATTACTTTTACAGGAACCAGGTAAAATAACATTGATTTAAGGCGTTCTTCTCTTATAATATATTTTTTTAAATATTATATAAATAAAACGAAACATACAACATGCAATAAATAGACAATAATCAATATCTGGGACAAATTATTTCCTACGAATACTCTCGTCTCTTGGCAAAAGCAATACTAAGACTGTTCATGCCGCTTGACGAATGTCTCGAACTATGAGAGTGGTGGGTTCTTTGTGTGGAGGTAGATTTAACTGAGTAGTGCGAGCGAAGAGACTTGATTTCGTCTTTCCCCTCTAACTCTGCTAACGCTTCTGCACTGCCATCAGCTGTTTTGGGCGGTCTTTTAACAGGCTTAACGTCTCCACTGAACTTGATGACAAACTTAAACTCTTCAATCAACTCGTATTTGAACGATGTCTGAAAAGAAACAGAATAATCGATTAGTTATTCGAATACTAATAATAATGAGTTTGACTTACTATCAGTGTGCACCAGCGCCAATGCTTAAAGATAGTCGTGCGTTGCTCTATCAGGAACGCTCTATCATCATTCATCAAGGTCAATTGTTTGCAATAAACCTAACATCGTGGTGGTCAACCGGCCCCAACATCGGGCAATGCTCGTCGATACCACCATCTCTCATGACGAGAACCTTGGGAGAGCCAAAAAGGATAACATCAGCTAGTACCTTGACTTGGCCCACGAGGTAACCACTATATGAGATGTTGATTCGATGAGTTTTGTTCTCATCAACTTCGGGAATCGAAGAGTCTCGATGGATGGATTGAGGGTCAGATACTTAGTTCGGTTATTCTTGACACGGCACGTATTGTCCGGTGATTCCTCTCTAAGTAGCCCTAACCACCGGTAGCTTGGACCTTACCTCACAGCCGATGGTAAATAAGATATAAGTTCTTCTTATTATTATTATTATTACTTCTTATTATCGTATTAGATATTAGGGATGGGCCGAATATTCGTTTCATGTTCGGTATTCGGCATATTCGGCAGGTTTACCGAACATTCGTATTCGGCCGAATATTCGGTAAACCTGCCGAATATTCGGGAGAGTTAGATTTTAATAGCAGTTACTTTATTGTTAGCTGTATTAGAATGAGAATGATTGATTGAAGGATGCATGTACCTAAGTAAATTACTGTGTAGCGTTATAATTTTGTGACACTGTAGCTGTATTTTTTCTTTATAACAGTAGATACAAATATGATAAGTGAACAAAATAAGGTACAGCTTCTTTTTGGATCAAGATACAGTAATTTGAGACGTTATTTATTAGAAATAAAATAAATTATTTGTGTTCAAAATTGTAATAACTGTTTATTGTTATTAAGAAATAGAGATTTATTATAATAAAATAACATTGCTGTGGCGAACATTTTTTAAAATTTGCTTCAAACATTTATTTAACCATAGGGTAGCTTTTCAGAAAAAAGAGAGATGAACCAAACAAAAATAATTACACAAACTTACAAATTAGCTACCTATCCAGAACTCAAAAGTTTTGAATTTTTGTCCTTTCTTTATGACTGTGTGGTCAAATTCAGTAGGAAATTTACATTTTCAATTATGTTCTGTAAACCTTTTAACCAAATGCACGTGGTGAGTTTCTTTTCGCAATGGATGATGCAATAATAATGACAAGTGTAGCGCGGGGTAAGCGGGATCAGCGGGCGGGTGCGCCCCGCGTCAATTCGCGTGGTTAGCAAAACACGTACAGATTTTAGTTTGTCGTACAGACCTGCTCCGGTAGACCGAATATTCGGCCGAATATTCGGTTCGATGAAAGTTTAACCGAATATTCGGCCGAATGTTTGTATTCGGTGAAATACATGTTCGGCCCATCATTAGTAGATATGTTTTTATACTTATAAAAAAATATTTAATATATTTTTTGAGATAAATCATAATAAAAATATGTATAAAATTCTTTTCATCATTTAGGACACATGAACATGAACACATTAATACACATGACACATGAACTTTACAAAGACAACTATGTATTTAATAGGTATGAATAATAAATTTAATATATGGTTTGCAATGCTATTTTTATTTTATTTTTTAAATTTCCTCTCATTTCCAAAAAAATCTTTCTATAATCATAAGAATCAGGAAAGTGCCTTTAATAGAAATAATTAATTTGTGTCAAGTAGAAAATGTTTCAAGAAAGTACCGCTAAGTCTGATGGATGGAACTCATCGGTGTGACGTAGCTCAAGGATACTTGATTGGACTATATTTATAAATGCTGCTATTTTACCGCAACAATTTTATGAGCAACGTTATTTTTTATAAGAACTTTACAAATACATATCATAGGAATTTAATAGTTCAGTGGTTTATTAGCTATAAACTCTCATTTACTTTATTACAAAACGAGTCGTTCTGAACTTTATGAAACTGTGGCCCTGTTTTAGTTTTCTAAGCTCATTGTACAGTTTGCCAACACAGAATAAGCTAACCTTAAATTTATGATATTGAAAACAACGACGGGAAGTTATTGGTCTTAAATTAAGGTATGTGCAAGTGAGTTGCACCTAATATCTTGACCCTTGACTTGATTCTTGATACTACTCGTATTAATATTCTATAAATATAATATAATTGTCTGAATATCATCTTTGTTATTAATGTTATGGTGTCACACTCATACAAATTGGTGATGAGGACTCTAGCCAAAGTTACTCATAAAAGCTCTACCAGCGAATTAATCCAAGCAAAAACATATCCTACGATCAAATCGAGTTTCAATTCTCTAAAGGTCTGTTTCAATCAATATACTATATCGAATATAAGTGACGGTGTCCCTTTTCTTTTAACAGTGAGTTCAGACCAATGTTAATATTTGTTTACTGATGTTTGTTTTTCTCGGAAAAGCTTTTAAAGCGAAAAAAAAAGTTTTCCTTTTTTTTCATGTTACGCAATGTATGGCGCGCCGGCATCATTTTTGTTCCCCTTACACCGGTGCGTTGACGTTAGATGACCCAAATAGTTGAATCCGCGCGCAGTGTGATTGAAATGCTATACTAATTTACATTGCAAAGTTAATTTATTATGGTTTTTTGACAGAATATAATTAGTAAACGTTAACTTAGTTATTACACCACATAATTTAGAAAAATATAAAAAAATCGAAAAATTTATGAATATAACGGGAGAAAATTTCAGTGATTTTCAAATTAGGATCATGGTCCGAACTCACTGTTAAAAGAAAAGGGACACCGTCATTTATACGCTGTATATCGGCTGATTTGGCCACTAGAGATAGATGTCTGATATTATCTTCCCACAAAATATGTGAAAATTCTATTTCCAGTATAGAAATCCAGAGATGTATTGTATAGGATATTGAAACCCATCGTAAGACTAGAACTTTGGACCACCAAGGTACCGAAAAGGAAAATGGTTGGTGAGTAAAACGTAAGATTGTGGTCAGAAATATCCACATTACAGCCCACTCTTAGATCAAAAATAACTCTCCATCCTAGAGCCTACCTTGCGCGCGGTATCATTGTACCTATTGTATTTCGTGGTTGTAAATGAAGAAAACAAACATTGTAAATTAATCTCGCTCTCTAAATGCCACCTGTGCTGTGCCCTTCACTGTACTTTTTGTTTACTTACACTATATTTGACTGATCTTTTGAACACCCCCCAGAGCATGTCCAGCGTTGATATAAATAATCCAAACAAGCAGCCCACTCCCAACACCACGAAAGCGCCCAACATGTTCTTCATGCCCAATTGTTTTTGTTCCACTTCACGTTTTTCCTTAAAAGTTTCAACCAACATCAATATATTTAATATAATAGCATTAAAACAATATATTTTGAATGAAAATTGAATATTGAATTTGAAAAATAATGAATCTGTAATGAATTGTGTCAATGAAAAAACTGCCGTTAATACAATATAAAGTATATACATCATTCATTCATCAACAGCTCATATACGTCCCCACCGAGGGGCTCGAGCCTACCCTAAGCTAGGGCGATTAGGCCTTAGTCAACCACGCTGGCCAAGTGCGGGTTGGTCGACTTCACACACAAACTGTAAAGAAATTCTTTCTTCACAGGTGTGTGCAGGTTTCCTCACGATGTTTTCCTTCACCGTAAAAGCGTCGAATAAACGTACATATGAATTCAAAATTTGAAAACACATTGGTACGTGGCGGGGTTCGAACCGCTACCTCCCGATTGGAAGGCGACAATCTTACGCACTACGCCATCGACCTATGTCGGACATTTATAAACATGATATAATCTAGATCTATAAAAGAAAGTCGTGTTAGTTACACTATTTATAACTCAAGAACGGCTGAACCGATTTAGCCGATTTTTTTATCGCAGAAATCACCCTTTAAGGGGGAGAAACGGAGGGTGGAAGTTTGTATGGGGAATTAATAACCGCTGAACCAATTTAGATGAAATTTGGTATGGAGATAGTTTGAGTTGTGGCGAAGGATAAAGGGTGTAAAAAGGGTGGGGGGGGGGGAGAAATTTGTAGAGGGAATCAATAAAAAATTAATTCCACGCGGACGAAGTCGCTGGCAAAAGCTTGTATAGAAAAAATTGCGTGATAAATTTCTCAAATGTGAATTTCAAAACATCCGAGTGAATATTTCGCTTGACAAGTTTAAGTGAAACGTCGGAATTAATAAGTGTTTGGCTACATTAGAGTTTTTGTTTACACCATTAAGCAATAACCGAATATGGAAACTTTACGCACCCCACATTTACCTCCACCTCTTCTTTCTTGCCACCAAATGTTCTTCAACTTTTGTATTTCACCTCTCTCCTTCAATTTCAGAAGTGCGTCGTCAACATAAAGCTTGTAGGGTGAGTCTGAAATGGAATTTACATAATAAATGTCCAGTTTTCATTTCATTTGTATTCCTTTGAATATAAAACAAATCTATGCATACTTTTCTTCATTCCGATTCCATAACTCTTTTGGTCTAGAAGTCCCCCGACTTGTAGTAAATCACAATGTCTCTCCCTATAGTACTCTATCGATGTAGATTCCATAAAAAATGCGTATGTTGTGTTTTCGGCGCTAAAATAAAGAAAATGCTTTTGAGAATCTCAACAGCACCAGATTTTGAAATGAATCTTGAATTAAGATATTTTTTTATATCAAATTATCATTCATAAATTGATTCATACAAAATCGAGGCACATAGTATCGAAACGCTAAACAGATACCTATTAGTTATGAGATAAAATTTGTTAAAGAAAGAAATGATAACGAAATACTCACATGGCTACTCCAATTTCATTGTCCGCCACTGTCCAACCTCGAGAAATCATCTTCTGGTACATTTTCTTGTATATTTCATTATGAGACCCCTGTAAATAAAATATAATTTATTATACGTTGTAAAACGCATAATATTTTTCGTAAAGAAAGCTCATAATTTAGTATCTTGTTATTAAAACACAAAGCTTTAACTATTCTCATAATTTAGTTCAAAAAGCTCATTATTCGTCCTCACTTTAATAATGAGCTTTTTTACAAAATATTGCAGTGTACATACTCGAAAATACAAATTATCTACTAGTATTACGACGTAATATCAAAAAAGTTACCTTAAAAAAGCCAATAGTAGAGCCCCCAGTTTTCGCACCATAAGAAATCGACTTGTGCTTATACAGTTCTTCGGGAGTATCGAATGGTAACACGTTCTTTTCAACGGTCAGAAAAGCAACCAGGGTACCGACGTATGAGGCTACCATAACCATCGTGAAAAACCACCAAATACTAGTAATCATTCTTGGAGCTAATGCACTGAAAGGAAAATATTAGATTTTTGCTATGGTGTATAAAGGTGTTTCAGTAAGAGCGCAAGATTTGAATTGCACACCATTTCAAGGCGCGGATCCAGCCCTCAAAAAAGCTTGTGGTCACAGCCACCCGAAAGTCGGCAAGTGCGAGCCGGAGTCTGGACTCGCTTATGATCGATATAGTGCATTCCTACAAAGGAAATGTTTACAAAACATATGTGACGCCCTGACCGAAATTCATTGTTTTTTTTATTAAGATATTAGATGTACTATCATCAGCCTATTGATCTCACTAAACCGTGAAAGTGTGACGTCACAAGTCTATTAGGGTTGTGGGCATGCCCATCGTGCCCACAACGGTGGATCCGCGTTTGCACCATTTTGACAGTTGTAGTCTAGTGCCAGGTGATTTTAACGTGGTAGATCAACAGTGGATAGTTGGGATGGGAATTGAGTAAGTTGGAGTATTGGAGTATAGTGAGGGATAGAAAAACGTGTGTTCAAATTCAATAAAAAGTTTTATTGCTACCATTCGGATAATGAGTTCAATATTTGGTCTTATCTTAAGTCAAAGATTTATGGAAATAAGCCCACGACTATAGTTAAGGCCGAAATTAGATGCTCCATCAATGAAATATCGCCACATTTATAAGACAAAATGTTATTGTAATTTTTCGCATGCGTCAACAATGCTGTGATTATCATTTACGTGTTCTCTTTCAAACATAATTCCCAAATTATCAAAAAATATTGCGTCTCATTGAAATACGCTTTACCAACAATACCAATAATAAAAATATCTTGAATCCTTACCACAGCGCAATATTTACACGATAATATAGTGTTTATAAGTTTGAGAATACTCGTGTTACCAATCCCTTTCCCAAGAAGTTGTAAGAATTAACCAACTACGTGAGTATACTGCAATTACATTTCTGTGAGTAAACGGGAAACTCGAAATGGTTAAAACTGACTAGCGCAATGTAGTAAGCCGATTCCTCTCAGTGTAACGATTCTCTTAAGTGACAGCCTTGAGTTCGTCGCTGTGACAGCGCTGGAGCGCGTTCGGAGCCTTCGCAAAAAGTACAACTTTTCGCTCTAACCCCGTTCAATGCCTTCGAGCGTGACGCGCGGGTGAAACAACCGGCCCGTTCAAGACCTTAGTTAGAGTGTCGGAGCGAGTTGCAACCGAACAACCATCGAATTTAATGGTTGTAAAACGCTCTGACGTTTATTACTGAAATACTCTTACGTGATTGGATGATATTGGGGGCCATAATCTGTAATGTCATCTGCTAGAAAGAGAGAGAAATAAAAATTCATGTGAAAGAGGGAGATAAAAAATTTCATGCTGCAATGCATTCAACACCTCAGGGCAAGCTAAAAAACAACCGAACAACTACACTCCGAGGCTTTGAACGCGCTCCTGTATAACTTTTTTCACTATGATATGTTATAAAAATACCATACAGCGCTGTCACAGCGACGAACTCAATTTAGTTACTTTAGAGAATCGCAGCAATGGGACGATGAGCTAAGGTAATTTTTTTTATTGCAATAAAGTTGGCAAACAAGCAAACTGCCCACCCGATGGTAAGTGGTAACAGTAACCCATAATACATGTGGTTACTGTGAGATTCGCAGCAAAACTGCAATCCCTACAAGAACCACAGTGTACTTGTGACTTAAGATGTAAAGTCACGGTACTTATCCAGTAATTTCAATGCCATATCTTACCCTTCAAACCGGAACACAGCAATGCAAGCTCTGCTGCTTTGCGGCAGAAATAGGTAAGACGGAGGTACCCATGCACACGGCCCTATTTAATATTTTATATATACGTTTTTTTATTATGAAAGTATTTTGAATATATTCTTACTTTGTTGTTTTGTTTTATATCATAATTATATTTAAACACTTTACAGCATTCGTACGTTAGCTGCAGCAGCACAGCCAGCGTTAATATATATTTTTTCTATTCAACTAAGTTAAAATGTGTCTAATTTGACAATCCATCATTTTGGTGCGATCTCGTAGCCTTGCGGCGATGCTGAACTGATTTCTATTAGATGGACTACTTAAATTTGTTATTTGATATAATCCTGCTATATCAACATTGTCAACTAACAAATTTTAGTAGACTTACATAAGATCGATCTGAGAGTCCTGAATGAATGAGTCGATATGAGCTATGCGGAGCTGGTGAATCTCAACTAATTATTTAGTTATAACATCTTCATTACACAATAAGAATTATGTACAATTGCTGGACTTAATGCCATGTGGCATTCTCAACCAGTCTCTCTCCAGTCTCAAATTACTGAGTTGCTCGGGATATTTGATGGTTCACGAGACTACATATGTGTATCGGTGAACTTACATAGGTGCGATCTCAGAGCCCTGCTGCATGACCGAACCGATGATGAGCCACACGGAGTTAGCGAAGCTGAACTGATTGCTGAGCTCTTCGGGCTGTTCGATGCACGGGACTATGTTTTGCCACTCTTTGTGAGAGATGCGACCCACGAATATCATAATCATGCCAAGTCCCAGTTGTATTAGCACCATGTAATACCACACCTGGAAAGGGTGTTAAGGGCTATATTTATTGTATGCCTTGTCCAAAGAAAATAATTAAAAACTGTATTTAGAAAATGGATATATTTATACGTATGACGTATTGATGTTGCGCGAACGGTCTAAGTGACCAAATGTTTGTTTAATAATATAGGTTTGTTTATGCATAGTAAACCAAGGATTCTAGACAAAATATTATTAGTAAATCAATATTTACCTCTTTAGAGAATACAGCCATGAATGAGAACATTTCTGGGGGCTGTTTACTTGGCTCCTTATATAATATAGCAATTCCCAAAGTCATAAATGGTATTGAAAAATCTATAGCACTCTGTCGATCTGCTGTCATTGTAAAATCGCAGAGAGCTAGGTCCGCTCTCTGAAAAAATAAAACAAAATTAGGTATACGTTACACGGTTTCGAAAATTTACACAGGTTCTCTGTCATAACAAAATGGATTAATATTCATCCAATAAAGAAACTTAATAATTTCAAAATATTTAATAGATTTCTACGTGTAGACAACTTATAATCTATACAAATATAAATAAAATCGAAGTGTCTGTTTGTAATATTAAAATAACAAGTTTTTACTAAATGGGTATGAATGTATATCGGGTACCAATAACAAAAACACATTTTAATTTTTTTTTGTCTGTCTGTCTATCTGTCTGTTTGTTCCCGCTAATCTCCGGAACAGCTGAACCGATTTTGACGGGACTTTCACTAATAGATAGCTAATTATATAAGGTATAACATAGACTACGTTTTATGAAGAAAAGTTACTATTCCACGCGGACGAAGTCGCGGGCACAGCTAGTCACAACTAAAACAAACTAACCTCTTCCATTATTTTCGCAACCATTCCGCCCCACTTGCCTGTCTCTCGGTCGATGATTTTACCGTAGTCGTTCTCGATCTCGAACTCGTAGCTGAATCCCAGGATATCTGACAGTTTCTCAATGAGATCAACGGTGAAGCCTTCGTATCTGTCATTTCCTTGTAACTGAACTTCAGACTCTTTTATGTAAGCGTATGGGGGAGTCTAAAAAAGCAACAAAGTATTTCATTGTGTCTTTGAACACATTTCATCTTTTTTACACAACATAGTAGATGAAAACACTAGAAAATTTCAGTTTAAAGAATAATATAAAAAAATATTGATAATGTGATTAGTCATCAAGAGTGGCTAGAGCTAACATAGGTATTTTTGCTTCGATGTCACTCGGTTAGAAATTATTACGTTATCGTTAGAAGATACAATTCTCAGTTTTGATTTAAAACTACAAGTACTGGTAACAATATAACAATTAAGTTCAAAAGAAACTTACAGTCGCAATAAGAACTTTTAGAGTTTTATTTCTCAGTACGGTTTCCTCTATAATTTCGGCGTCAGGAACAAACGGCCTCTCTATAATTAATTTATCCGATTTCCAATATCCAACCTGAAAGTGGATGTAACATAGAAGTTTAATGTATTTTCATATCAAGTTGACTTAAATAGCGTAAATTGTGATATTTTCGAAATTATGGGTAAAGACTCGTGAAGGGCAGAAAGTTTTGTTTCTCAAGTTTTGTCACAATAATTGTTCTCGTAATCGTGAATATATTAATGAAGGCAGCACCTGAAGTTTTAGAAGCTTAGACATGTTCGTAAATAAGGCATTATTTTTAGGTTCTGCTTATAATTTTAATCTTATCGATTGATACCGTGTTGGTGGTTTTCGTATCAATCACAACAATACCTTTCCAAGGTCACGAATCGTTCAATTACTTACTGTTTGGTTTCCTGATGGAGTTAGTTCCAGCACGTCAAAGATGACATCGGAGCGTTGGCCTAAGCCATCGAAAATTAATGCTCTCGTTAAGCCGTCCACTTTATTCTGTAATTGTTACAAAATGTTACAATGTATGCTTATATCGCTGACGCCATTAAACAATTTACGTTATAGGTCATCAAATTGCATGAGTCATGATTAGGGTTAGCCAGTCCTTTCTCCATCGCGATAAAAACTAATGTCTATAGCAGGCTTGTAGTCCTTACTAATTTTACCCTAATATTATCCTAGATCGGAGAAATTGGGTTGATAGTTCTTGTGGTACTTGCAAAATTATTTAAATACTTTGAAAAATAATCGTTAACCGCAACTATCATGTCATATACTATTGACAAAAAATAATTTGTTATGCAAATACACGACAACACAAACATACGAGTACATAGTTGGGTTTGATATAACCTAATTTACTTGACTATAGATTGAGGTACAGGGTTTAGTTCCCCATTATAACAGAAGTTCTTCTGGCCAGTTTTATAAGCAAGCAGCAAACCATCTAGCTAGATCGTAAACAATATCTCAGCGACAAACACCCATTGACGGAGTGGTTGTAGGGCGTCCCCCCAAATAAAAAACACTTGTAACTTACGGTTCTCATAAAATTAAGCAGTGAAGACCCATACGTCCATGTGTCATAATTCTCACAGTTTAGCTCTTGAGGCTGAATATTGGCCAGCTTTTCAATAGCAGCTGCAAAAACGAGCATCGCGTCGTGTATTAGAACCACAACAGTTTTCAATTCCTCAGGCTGCATGTTCTTTCCGGTCTCCGAATTAAAGAGTGTTGTGAAGTTCCACAAGCGATCGTTTGAAGTTAGGTTCATAAGACGAAATCCTGTTTATGTAAAGAAGTAAAATGATTAAATAAGTATGTGTAGTTATTATGGAAACGTCTAAAATCTGCCAAAAAAACGAAACTGCCGTATCAAGAATCTGCCCAAACCAGAATCTGTCCTTAACCGAATAAGCGATAAAATCATATGAGACAATTTTTGTTTGTGAGCAGATGGAGTTCTGGTATTCTTCTTTGAATAAAATAATCGGTATAAATCAGTAATCACATTGAGATAAAAACATACATGCAATTTGGTAAGTTTATCATGAAATCTAGGGCGACATCTATACTAATTTCGAATCACATCTAATATGCTGGTAGCGGCTGGTTATGTAGAACTTATGTCTCCTCTGAACAAAACGGAGTCCTATCCACCAACCAAACCATTCTCGGTGGTTATTGTGTCCTACATGAAACGGTTCGGAATCGAAGTATTTTACAGGAAAGCAAGTTAAAATTAATGTACACAAACGTGGATTTATGTGTAATAGAGATTTCTTCCAGCTAAACTGTGAATATTTTAGAGAGACATAAAATCACATTAATTTACTAAAACATAAATTACAGTTAAATGTTAAAATAACATAAACCCAAATACAAAATGTGAACATACACAATTGTACATGTACTTATTATATAAGATGATGTTATACATAACTAACCAAATTAAGGTTGAAAATTGTTAAAAAAAGTGCTCCTTTAGTTATAAAAAGGATGAGACCGGTGAGGAGTAAAGGACCTTATTGGACATGTGTCAGAAGATCGTTCCACATTTGGGTAGCTCGGAAACTAAGAGTAGTGAAGAAAGTTAGCATTGGGGTAGATTCAATTAGAAGTAACAAGCTTTTCTCAAATATTATTATTGACTACATAAATAATGATATACCCACCTGTCATATTAACTCCTCCGTACCTATATCTCTCCATGTCCAAAGTGAACAAATCTGGGGATATTATTATATATGAATGTTCGTCCGCCATAAGTCCAACTTGCTGGGCGTGTCGGAGTAGTCTTTCCAGATATCTTGGAGGGCAATCAACTACAAAATTGGTGTAGCCATTTTCTTTTGCATTGATCAAGACATCTCTAAAAATATTTACAAATTATAAATACTAAGCTTTGATCCTATATGCTTTTGTTTCATCAATTAATGCAAAATCTTTATTTTACCGCAAAGAGCATTTTATTAGACTATTATATTTATTAGGCAAGTTTAGGACAGAAACAGTCATTGTAAAGGTTTTTTTTCAGTCACTTAGTTGTTTACTTTTTTAAAAGTCATCTGACCTATCCCAAATTTTTGTTTATATAACATTGATAGGTTTACAAGAATGTGAAATATCTCGAGTGCCTCCGTCTTCTAGAAAGCACGATAAGCGATGGGTTTCTATACCTGATCAAGCTTCGGTCGCGTCTGGAAGCACAACCTTTACAGTATTACTAAAAACGCTATTTAACAGTTGTCTAAAGTAAGTAATAAACATAATGCTGTCTCTATATATTTAGTTGTATAAAAAAATGAAACAGTATCATATTTTAGCCATGACTTACTTTAGACAACGTTCTGTAGTAAGACCGTAGACTTTATACAAGCCTGTGTCTGCCTGCATATACACTTGTGCTTACTATCCCTCCGCCTATAATCAATATTGAAAGCCCAATGCAGAGATCAAGAGTGGTCTAAGTTTTGACAGGAAAATTATTACTATATAAAATGCATCTAATCTTTGCTTTCTCTACCCTCTATGTAGGATAGAAACGCGTAGTGCTTTAATTAGTCAAAAATGCTTTCTAGAAGCCTTGACGTCTAAATATAGCTGAATGAAATTGCAAGTCAGTGTTTATAAAGACTCGAGAGTGCTTATTGGTTTTGCACGGGATCGACGACATTATTCCCCTTTCATGTTAAAGAGGGATATAGGTACTTTGGTGTCCCCTGACAATGCTTTTAGCTATCGTTACATATAGACTCAACTAATTTGATAAAATTCAATAACAATCGAAAGTATGTTGTTACACATTACATAACTCCAAAATTGTACATTTTTGTATTTTGTAAGTACTTGTATATGTATTTGCGTACAAAATATAATTTTATTTAAACTTCAGTCAGTAGATTTTGTTTAGCTTAGTCAATAAAATGTTGTCAATTTTCTTATATGAATTTTCTGTCCACTCTTTTGTCTAGTGTTTGCTACACAAAACTATTTAACCTGATTTTCAATGTTCCATATTATTGTAATGTTAATAAATTGTGGGGTTAGATGAAATGGAACACAAACAGCTAAATTCCTTGTACAATTTCTCGATTGAGCAGTTTTTGGGGTTTCCACGCGATATTGTTATTTAGTAAGCACTATAAATGACCTGGAAATCCTCTAAAATTATTGCTAGGTATCACTGAAAACCGCGCACCTAATACTTATGATCATCATATTAATTAAATTAAATACTATAAAATAAGTTTACCTATAATCAGTTCCTTCTAATTCCCGTACTGAAACAGCATACTTGTCTGTGTCGTTGCCAATCATCAATAAATTGTTTAGGCGCAACAAACTATGCCCTTTTAGGTATATTAAGGTGAAATTCTTCCACTCTTTGTGCAGAATCAACTCTTCCAACATCTGCAAAGTATTTCATTTCGCGTTTTTAGAAACAGATGGCATTTCTAATAAAATACTGTGGCCTTGCTATTGTGGCGCGTTATCGCGGAACAAAGGCGCGTTATCTCTTTTAGATACAAGTCGTGCATGGCTGAAGACAAAACAAAATCATGTATTTTAATTCAAGTTGGATTTTACAATCTCTTTTTAAAGGCAATACAGTTACGCCAATGGTTTACAAGTCTACAGGGGAAGACCTTGTACTGGAAAGAACCAGCAAGAAAACCAGCAAGGGCTATTTTTTTGCTCCCTGTATTGTTACAGAGGTGTCAATTGGAAGCTGACCTCAAAGCAAAACTTTAAGCTCAACTTCCATTACAAATTTAGATTTGTCACTTCTCTTCTTACTATGTCGTTACCAAACATGCCTACGTCACATCATTTCTATAGGAAAAATAAGACATTATAAAAAATGTCCCTGAATTCTTCACGTGCAGTTCTAAGTACTGGAAAAATATTAAGTTAGTGTCATTTCTAATAAAATACAGACAGAAGAGTATTTATCCTACTAATCCTACTAATATTATAAATGTGAAAGTGTGGATGTTTGGATGTTTGATGTTTGGATGTTTGGATGTTTGTTACTCAATCACGCAAAAACGGCTGAATGGATTTGGATGAAATTTGGCATGCATGTAGCCTTTGACATGGAAAAGAACATAGACTACCTTTTATCCCGATTCATTAAGTAGTTTCCGAGGGAAAATTGAAAATTGTTTACGAGCTAAGCCGCGGGCAGGCAGCTTTGAAGTATGCATGTCACCTATGCTATGGAAAAGGACATGTACTTTATATTCCTTAATGATCTCTCAAGTAGTTCTCGTGGGAAGATTTAAAATTGTTAACGAGCGAAGCTTTAGACCCAATTCTGAAGTCCACGCAGACGAAGTCGCGGGCAGAAGCTAGTCACAAATAAAAACTTATAATTAGTTTCTATATTATGTAAGCACGGTCATCGTAATCTCCAACATTGATACTAATAACAACTCTTAACTTACTTATTGGAGATGGTGATATGTATGTATCTAAATTTACGGAAACCAAATAATGTACGAGTAATTTAAGCTATTTTATTTCAATGCATAACTAGTTTTGAGTAAAAATACTCGAAACTAGTGATGCATTTGAAACACACACACACATATACATACTCACACAGACACACACAGACCTTTTATTTGTAATTTATAGTTGTTTTCTATTAATTCTTTTTTTGTGAAACCCGAACGAAAAAGACTGGTTCTCACAACACAGAGAATCCTACTGCGAGGACCAGGGCCTAAAAATTTGTAAATAATTACGGCAATTTATTATGTTTATGCAATGTTTAGGTAAAATAGTTTACACGTATCAAGCTACCATACGGTGTACTTAAAAGTTATACACAAGCAGAAAGAAGACTCACCAAATTATATGCTGAGGGGCTTGGGTGAAGATTGAGCACCGACCAATTCTTGGTGTCGATGATATCCTGGCGAATGAACACGTGTGGCAGTTCCATCGTGTCACAAAGCGCCTGAATGACCTCGCTAGCTCGACCTCCAACCCCATCCAGTACTCCTATTATACCTTCCTTTAAAACGAGTTTCTCATGGTTATGAAATTAAAGCCTCAGTTCACACACATTTCAACGTGGATAGACAGCCTTGCAGACTGTTGCCGGCTAGATAGCTAATAGCTTTTTGGGTGGACAAACAAGACAAGCATATTGCCCAACTGATACTAGGCAGTTATAACCCCAGCGAACAAATGTCTCAGTTACATGTTGCTGATTCAAATCCCTTTAATCCCTGAATCTGAATTCTAATGCCTTCACTCACAAACACGACTAGAATAAGCTTGGTTGCAGTCCACCAGCGTGTTGTGTATTTCATTAATAAACACTTTAGTCGGACAGCACATTAGAGTGATAAACGCCATGTTCTACTGCTCTAGTGTATTGTAAAGATACGGAGAGCAGAATCGTCTAATACCGAACACCAAGGCCTAAACCTTAAAAACGTAGGATTTACAGACGTTATAACAATTTTTGACAATCGATTCCTGAACTTGTTAAGCCACTCGTGGCTAGGCTTGTTTTGACAGTTCTCTGAACAAGTTGGGTGCTACTGATTGTGTGTTCTATCGACTAGTTCAGGGATGGGAAAACTACGGCCCGGGAAGCGTTGAAATACAGCCCGCAACCATAAAATAAACATCAAGTGAAGTTTTAGTATTGTTAGAAATTTCATTCTCATAGCAGTGCGAGGCTCGAATGACCACATTATTCACTGCTAAAAATTTCAGCATTACAAATGGAAGCAGCTAATGGTGAAATCATGCAAAAACGAAAACAGTTCCACATGTCTCAATTTGTCCTCATAATGATCAGCGTTCAACATTCTACTTCGCAGCTTACTTAAAAGATTAATTTAATTCATCATCATCATCATCATCATGACAGCTCATGTACGTTCCCACCGAGGGGCACGAGCCCACCCTAGATAGTTAGAGCGATTAGGCCTTAGTCAAACCGCGCTGGCCCAGTGCGGATTGGTTGACTTTACAATCATACACCTTTGAATTACTTTGCAGGTGTATGCAGGTTTCCTCAAGATATTTTCCTTCACCGTAGGAGCGTCAGATAAATGTATATATATAATTCGTGAAACAAAAAATACATTGGTACATGGCAGGATCGATCGCGGGCCTCCCGATTCTACTCGGAGCACAGTCCAGTACCGAGGCCACAGCGCCACCGACGCTCCTTAATTTAATTGCAATTTACAATTTCTTTCTAAATTATTAGTCATTTTGTAATATTGCCCAATAAATTATTGTTTCAGTAAATATATGTCAATATGAATATTTTTATTTCAGTAAATAATTTATAGCTAAAGGCATCAACTGGCCCGCCATACGAGTATTTCGAAAGTAAATATTGGCACGCGAAGTAAAAAGTTTCCCCATTCCTGGACTAGTTACTTCCTATATGTACGAGTAATCGACACTTGAAGTTTTACACAATATTTGCTTGCTTGAATAAATATTTTCTACATACAAAACTGAGTTTCGTTTTCATAGCTAATTGTTATACTCGTATGTAGAAGGTAGGCACAGTATAAACGGCAAACTTCTTTCGTCTTTGGAAATAGCAGCTCCCCCTCTTGCTTTATAGTTAGGGATGCAGGTCACTTACCAGCAGTTGCAGCCAGGCAGGCAAAAATATTTCTTCCCATGAATTATTCAAAAGAAGCGTACCTAACCTTAGTTTGCATCTAACTGAGATTAGATTTAATTTTCCTGGCATACTGAACAATGGGTTAATAGCCTTAGATGATTGGGAATTTCAGAATTGACGTAAGAAGCAGAATTGGGAATTCATTTAAGAAGCAGATCAAGCGATTTTTATTCAATGCCCAACTTGCTAAGTCATTAGGACAAATCTATTTCTTACCAGACTGATACTGTAAATATTATTCTGTAAAATCCTATTTGTTTAGATATTTACTCAATAAAATTTTACTACATTTGCCGATGGATGAAAATGCTGAGATTAAGACCACCTTTGGACACAATATTCATAATGAGTTAATAAATAAAGAAATACACCGCCTTTATGTGAATTTATTTATTGGTGTAAGTCACTGCTCACAATAGGCTAGATGACAAAAAATTTTTTTTTGCTTTAATAGAAGCAAATTCATATAATAAACAAAAAGAAAAAATCGGTTTTCGAATAACTATAAAAACAACCAAGATATAAGGTATTAAAGATTTTTCTCCATCTCTTTCTAGCAAAACGGCAATTTACAAGGAGTTTATATGGCCGTACTCAACGATGACGTCACGGTTGATGTCGGATCTCTCTGTCTAATCGCCTTCAAATTAACAACTTAAAATGCTTGTATCTAATGCATTTCTAAGCCGATTTTAATTCTAATTTCACAGGACTACATCTTTTTCCACGCTTTTTTAATATTTAATGACGAGACGTAAAAATTTGAATTCAGTCATCATCCCAATTGAGCAGGAATCTTTGTTATTTACTACTATCCCCAAAATATCATTGAAAGAAAGAAAGAAAGAAAGAATTTTATTGACATACACACAACACAACTCTTTTGTACATATTTAAATTAAACAGTAATAGGTAGTTAGTGTAGTCAACAAGGACCATACCTCAGCAAAAAGCATCTGCGACGTGTTAAATTAAAACAAAACATAATAAAACTTTTTGGATTGAAACATATGAATATTATGTCATTTATACTTAGAATGACTAATTTTTTATGAAGTTGTGGCGAATCTATATTAAATTTCGTAATTAGGGGCAAGTTGAACCATTTACAATTGTTCATATGGAAAAGATTCCTTTGTAAATAAATTGAATCATAGTGGAGCTTTTGGGTTTGGTTAACCATAATACTATATAGTATCAAAGTCAATATGTCGAATAACAATATAAACACACCTCGGCCAAAGAGCATACGTGTTTGCTCACTTCAATGGTCTCGCCCCTCTGTGACACTTCTCTTATTGTTGGGGTGAAGTTGTACATTTTAGCGCTCAAAGTGAACACCACTTTCAAGTCCTCGTCGTCTTGGTAGAAAATACCACCTGAAATAATAACAGAGTTCATTTCTAACACCATTTTCTCTTTAAATTTGTGAGTTCCGGTATCGAAATACATGTACATTTTATCATTAACGGGCAAAAGCTAGTTCACTATAAGAAGATTCCCGTGACGGGTTGTAGATTGCCGTTTCATGCATACCAGTTTCCGTGATTAAAAATATTATGTTTTAAAATATTTATTATGTATTTATTTTCCTAAGAAAACCAACAGCGTAATACATTAATAGATCAGCATTTATAAGTTGTTTTACCTTAAAATATTACAACTGAATATAATAAAATTGAAGAATGTATACAAGGCACATTAAAATATACCAAACGAAAAGTAATTATTTTGCGATAAAGGATTTAATTTGCGCGAATTTTTGGTGAATATTTTTAAAGCCTACTTTTCGACCAGTTGTTGAAGTCGTACTGGTCGTGCTATCAGACAGAAAAATAGTAAAACTATAACTAGATTTGGACGTTATTTGATAACTCACATTATCGGAATTTATAGCCTAATTTTTTTATTAGGATAGCAGAAATTCGTAAAATTTTGCTCCTTTTGCTATAAATTTTTAGTAAATATCCAACTACTGTTAGACTGAATCAATAAAATAAATTGATAAACTACATTATCTCGCAATTCGAACATACGTACAAATTCTACTAGAACAGCAGTAAATGTTAAGTAATACAGTAATGGTAAATGGTTGGTTATTTTTAATGTGAAACATTTTTACATCACCTGAATTTTTTTTGGCCGTCTATCGTATGTCGCATTACGCCAAAACATGAGATCTTTAATGTTACTACTTCATATAGGCCAGTAGGCCCTGAACATTAGTTATTCTTCTGAGCTAGCAGGCCTATTCTCTAACTACGGTTGGTAACTAGAACTGTCATTTTTGAAAGACACTTTATATCCATTATACATTACTAGTTTAGTAATCTTATGTGTTACTGTGGCGCTTATGGATGGATGAATTGATGTTATGTTTCTTTGAAGAATGACAGTACTAGTGAGCAACCGAAGTTAGAGAGTATGCCTGCAGGATTGGTCTATGCGTTAGTTAGATCTTCGTCTGTAAATCGGTGTGGTAGTGGATCGATCCTGGTGAAGAGCGTTATTTATTCATATAAATTTGTTTTTTTTTATTGCTTTTTCGTTTATTTTTTTCTTTTGTTTTTTATTGCTTTTTGTTTTTTACTAATTAGTTTACATTAATTTATAATTTTCTTATCGGAAGAAAAAGATTTAAGTTATGATTAAAAATATTTTTCCGAAAATTTTCAGTTAAATGCCTACGATCCGAAAAAAGTTTCACTTGGATCGTGATTTCATAAAACCACACAATATTTTTTTCTTATAATTTGTAATACTTACCTAAATAACTAACTGTTGTTAGACTGAACAAAAATGTATTTTAAAACACAAAAAATGTATAAATTGAGGTAGGACTGTTTATTTTTCGTCAAAGCTTTACCAATTTCCGAAAAAGTGAAGAGTCAACCTTTTTATCTCTTAGTATAAGCATTTGTCTGACTATATGTAGATAGAATGCATTCACATACAAGGCTCGAATGTTTGAATTATGTTCTTGGTCAACAGGAATTTGCTTGTAAAGGTGTTCTTTCAAAATTATTAAACGAAATAATATTTGCATATAATTTAGATGGGGGTTTGAATAATAAATTGACGTTTCTACCTACTGACCAATTTGAATTTAAACTAAAATTAAACACACTTCATGGTGTGAGCTTCCAGAGTATTTTATTCTTCACACGATAACATTCTTAATTTGAAAAATGTCAACAAACGATTGTTTCGCTTTTAAGTGTATCTAACGAACCGGAAGCAATATATCAATATTATTTTTGGAGAGGATATAGCTAATGAACCGTACGTTCAGGTGTAATCGAGTAAGAATTAGAACGTAAGAATCAGCTACTTACTTTAATGTTAGCTGATCCACAATATTAATTATACAAACGACTTGAAAATAGAGTGCCCAACATTTTACTAATAACCACAAAAGAACAACGCTCACTGCGTTGTTCTGTCTCTAGGTTAACACACACACACACAAACTCACTTAGAACCACACACACACACACACACATACACACACACCACACACTACAAACATACACACACATTCCACACACGTACACAGTACACACACTCATACACTTTACGATCTCTAAAACTATTGCTCCAAAATGATGCAAGACCACACACTGCTCTAAAAACGGTGTTAATACTACAGGACCTACAGTTGACAAACAAGAATCCGTAATCCTCCGTCTGTTATCACCAACTGACTATCATTTTATTCGCGATGTGGTATTGTTTACATGATAAACAAGTTCTTCTTGGAAAGTATTACAAAATACTAAAATACTGGGGTCAATAGGGTTACTCTTGAACCGATTCCGATCGATCGGCATTGAGATTGTGATTTTTCGTATGCTTATTTTTGCGCATTGGCTCCAATTTGAACTCGTATTGTGCGGATTTTGGGTGAACCAAACTCAGTATTATTTTCCAAAATACGGATCTAATTTGGCGCTGTTGTTGTTACTCAAGCGTACGAAAAGTCACAATCGCCAATGTTAAAAGTTATATTTAATGACGACGACAATGACGATCCATCGGAATTGGTGCGATAGTAACCCTACAGTTCGTTGTGCCCAGGCCACCGGTGGTCTATCACAAGAGTATAAGAATGATGTTCCCATGAGATGACAGAAATACAGACAATGGCCAGGCTAAATACTTTGATTCAATAAAAGTTCACTAGCGGCGGATTTATACTAATATTATTAGTCATATAGTGTGGTAGACTTATTGCATCTAAATATTTACTTTAGTACTTCAAAAACAACAATGCCTAAATTTACAATAATCATATTCAGTTTGACCTGTTGTCATAAATTGTTACCTATCTGTAATTATTGTCAAACACTCACGCACCAATTTTTAGTTCTTCCGCGCCTCTTATTGCACATGGCACTAGCATTAATATCACAAACAGTATATTCACGAACATACTCATCATATTTAACACTACACTATTTAATAAATCGATCACATTTTGACTGCCGCCGTAAAAAACACTAATCACAGGCCGTTAACGCTAATTAGTTTACACTTTACATTCAGTAGTGAAACTCTATTGTAGTAAAAGCGGAGTTTGTTAATGTTCTAACGCAGTTTAGTTATCCAGCGGCCCGCGATAATCTGTTTGGGCGGCGACGGCGCAAGCGACGATGTCAGAAATAATCCCAACCTAAATATAGGTCGAATTTTCCACAAACGACATAGTTTTGTCCAAGCGTCGCGTGTGCAGCGATGATTGTTGGTAAATATTCTGTAGATAGCATCTTCAGGTTTAATAAATCATTAGATATAGCATCGATTACAATATTTTGTTTTTTTTTGTATATTATATTTTCTTTCAAGTATCTTTTGTCGACGTCTCACATCTCTCGATAAGCTTTAATAATTATTATCATAACAAACGTGTCATGTAATAAGTTGATGGGTATTTCTAATTTTATTTTACTTTGTTTATAGCAATTAAATAAAGGTTAGTTTTCAAAAATGTTTATTACTGTTATAATACTTGTCAAAATAATCTACTAACAAGTAAAAGAGGTAACGTTTGAAAGTTTGTTTGTAGGAAGCATTCTCTGAAAGTGCATAACCGATTTTGAAAATTCTTTCATCAGTAGAAAACTGATAATCAGAGAACTAGCAACCCACCCCGGCTTCGCACGGGTTGAAGCTTTATATATAAATCCACTCTGGCGAATCCGCGGGCATATTACAAGTTGACGATAAATCAAATAAATTTAAAGTATTGTATAAAAATTGCAATAGCAATATTTATGCATACCGTGCTGTATATTTGTTAGCTCTAGCCGATAGTAGTGTCAACACTGGGTCCTAATTAATTACCCTGACGAGCCCTCTTCGCTCTTGTTTTTCTTCAATCGAACGAACTGTCGCCCAGTGCATCGGATTTTTCTACGAGCTTACTTGCTTTTTAATTGTAGTATCTTAGGGAGTTGTTTTTCTCCACCTCTTTTATTTATTTGCTTAACACCAGTGTCTACTCAAGAGTATTCGTTGAGAAATTCTAATTATACTCCCAGTATACACTAATGGGTTTTTGTGGTGTGGTGTGTTGCGTTAAACAAAATATAGCATCTATAAGTTACAAATAAATTTAATAGAAATTTTAATCATTTAAGCTCTGAAATATTTAATTGAAAGCCATTTCCAGGATTTATCTCGTAGAGTTCGACAAGGTAGTTTTTTTCTATTTAACTCCAGTGGGTCATCCAGAGAGCACGAAACCTATAAAGCAACAAATTAAACGCGGCACATAAAAATTTTAGCAAACATTTTCTTTTCTTTTTACGTAGATCGGCATACATTACTGATCTTTTGGCGCCTCATTTAACCATGTTTGTAAGTATACGGCATGTGTTATTCATTCAAATAAAAGTTGGTATATCGTTACCTCCAAGGGTTAAGCTTTTGTTGTCCAAACGTTGAAGATATTATTCCAGCCTTCTTATAACGTGCCTGTATTTATAAACGTTTTAAAATTTCCTTCGACTAATGTATGAGTATACGAACGCATTGAGACTATAGTCTAAAGAGTAACAATCGATTCTATTTTTAGCTATGGTTACCGTGCTACTTACGAATACTAGGCACGG
The DNA here is from genome assembly GCA_963935595.1 of Schoenobius gigantellus. Classification (NCBI taxonomy): domain Eukaryota; kingdom Metazoa; phylum Arthropoda; class Insecta; order Lepidoptera; family Crambidae; genus Schoenobius; species Schoenobius gigantellus. The sequence continues at coordinate 18,908,672 of OZ012553.1, read as the reverse complement.
TAGCCATTATTTGATATCTGATTCTTCTTTCGCAACTGTACTTTAACAGTTTGATTTTATTTTTCGGGAGAGCTGTCTGAGATAGTTGCAATTAATTCAGTGGCGAAATATCTCAGCCATCTTTTATCACTTACATTAATTATTTTCCTACGAATATAATGATTATTTTACCAAACTCAATCAGCAACCTTGTGAGTGAGAAATTGTAAAGAGACGAATACGTGCATCTTTTTTGAGTTGTTTTGTATATGGCGTGGTAGTGGACTTCGGAACTTCAAGTGATTTGCAAGAATATACGAAAAGCTTGGGAATTACTATAAAATTTACAAGCCCGCACAATGTATTTGTTGTTTTCTTTATGTAAATCAAGATTCTTGAGATTAGAAGTTACTGTCTTATACTCCTCATATTACTTTATTAAAATAAAAACAATCAGACAATACGCAAAAAGAAAAAAGTCATACATACTCGTACAAACATTTAATTTCACTATCTGAAAGTTAATTTATTATAGAATATTGTGTTACTAGCAATCAGTCACATTTCTTTTTACAAATATGATAACAATACAAAGGCCAATAACTTTCCCCCACCAATCACAACGAAAATAGAAAGATAAAATTTCATCACAATTTCATCCGATATGTAAACACAAAGTGCTGCTCTCGAAATAGAATAAAGACATAAATAAACGGCATTCATTGATAAAAAAGTGAATAATAAACATCGCCCTGAATCGAAATAATATTTGGAGTGATTGATCTGTAATTATCGCTTACTAAGTCTAAAAATGTTAGATGAAGGTCTTAATATAATAAATCTATTGTTAAGAGTTCATTTATTTCATTTCACTGCATAATGTTACGATTGTGCATCGCTATTAATAGTAATAGTTTACTTTGACTAACAATTTGAAGTAAAGAAATAACGAACGAATGAAGCGAACAAAAGAAATAAACGAAAAGAATTAAGCAAAGATAAGGATTCCTCGCTCTAGGATGTATTTTTTCTGTAGTCATTAATTAAATCTATTCTAGTTAAGGGGGCTGTCCAATAGTACAAGTGGTCCGGAAGGATTCTTTCTTTTCAAATATACCTAATTGTATTTTATTTTAAAATCGACATTTTACCACTAGGGTGCTTGATTGTCATTGAATTTATTTATCGCATTAATTTGTTGTTATTTGTACATTTTAAAAAGCAACAGTTTTAAGTTGTAATAAGATATTTTGATAATTTGAAATATGACCCGCTGGCGCTGGCGCTGTAGACTCGGCACTTGCCTTCCAATCGGGAGGCCCGGGGTTTGAGACCATCATGTACCAATGTGTTTTTCCTTTCCAATTTCATATGTACATTTGTCTGATAACCCTACGGTGATAGAAAACATCGTGAGGCAACCTGCATACATCTGTGAAGAAATTCAAAGGTGTATGTGAAGTCGACCAATCCGCACTGGGCCGTGGTTGACTATAAGGCAAAAACACCCTAACTTAGGGTAGGCTCGAGCCCCGTAGAGACAGGGCCCTTTGAATCAACTAAACAAAAAAAAATATTTAAGAGGTTTGATACTAGATGGAAGGTCCATGGATTTAAAAAAATAAAGTGACAACCATGAATAGTCCAGCTGACTTGGAATTAACACAAAAAAAAATGTAAGCACTGACGCCTTATTAATAAAAATGTTACTCCTTGGATCATCCGCGGATTAGTTACTATTATGTTTTGTCTTGTTTCCGCACGTGTCGACTGTTATATGTCAAAATAAGACAAAACACGGAATTACTAAACCGAGGTGATCCAAGGAGTAAAATTTTTATTAATAGGACCGTGAATGAAGAAGCAACGTACGCTGATGTAAGGCTGTCGACACTTAGGATTAAAAATAATTCATTTAGTTTGTTTGAAAAAAAAAGGAGCTTGATTAGCCCCAATATTTTTTCAACAGAACTTCTACTTCTGACGGATACATTTGATAAATGTACCCTTTGATAAATGTCTGTGTTCCGTTACATCCTGTATAAGCGGGTACGCTACGTAACGCTACTTGATAAAATGCTTTTAATTTAATTTGTAACGGAGCGCAAACTCTACAGCGTCGAGTGTGTGAAATGACATTAGCATAGAATCATTCCCATGGAAACAGGTCAGGCATATTGGCTTATTGAAGGGCGAGGTGCTATTACGAGCTAACTTCTATTTGTAAAAGTAATCTCTTTAAATTTTATGACTGGGGCTACTTGCAAATAAGTAGAATTTACCGTGAATTCTATTGAAATTTGAATCACTATTGAGTTATAGCCTGTAAAGTATAACTTTAATATTAATATCACGCATATATTTATCATAGTACGAACCATTGCTATGCTACGTGGATCACTTACGCACCGCCGCGCCCTCAAGTGTGGTACTTCCTTGCCTCATACCACGCTTTGTAGTACGGGGTTTGTACTGCAGTGGCGCGTGTGTGATTACTAAAGCTAAGTAGCGGTCGCCGTGGTCAGCGCTTCTCAGAAGACACGGTAAATAGTGGGTCCAGCTTGAGATCTTGCACCAGTCGTGTCGGTGAGTCATCCCATCTGACTATGCGAGTAAAGGATTAAAGATTTCACCTGGGTTTTGTGCGCACACTTGCTTACTATAATATTATCTCCCGTGCAGATGACTAGTCTCTGTTGAGACTGGCCGCCATGGATCTAAAATAGGTGAGGAGAACTTTGCGATTCGCTATAATCCGTCAGAAGTACTGCAGGTCGAGTTTTACACTTAGGAAGACTAAGACAGGAAGCGACCAAGGTACTCTCAAGACACACTCTAGGACGCCCTTCTACCGTTTAATCATCAGCACAATGGCTTGAAGCTTAATCTTCATCCAACCTCTCTACTGACACCTTCAGTGATATTACCTACAGAAGGCCAAAATTCCTTCACACTCTTCCGCTAGCATTATTAGTATTACAATATCTGGGTAGGTGCGGTCAATGTGACGAAACTTTTTTGTGCGTACCATACCTTCCGATGGCTATTCAATAGGAATGTGCAGAACTCTTCCTTAGGAACAGTTAAAGATTATTTGGATGATAAAACTGTTGGGAGATGAGGTTAGCTCCACACATGATAATTCTTTTGATTGATATGTAAATAAAGTCTGATGTTACCTAAATGTATAATGTAAACTGACACATCTCCTTTTAATGGAAGTTGAGCTCAAAATTTTGCTTTGAGGTCAGCTTCCAACTGACGACTCTGTAATAATACAGGGAGAAAAAAATAGCCCTTGCTGGTTTTCTTGCTGGTTCTTTCCAGTATAAGGTCTCCCGCCGTAGACTTGTGAACCATTGACGTAGCTTCTTTGACGTGCAAAAGTGATTATGTAATAATCCAATTTGAATAAACGATATTGAATTTGAATTTGAATGCGAGGCGTTGCTAACTATACTTAACCAACTCTACATCCATTATATCCTTAGTCGATCCAAGGGGCCACGTATAACCTAATACAAGCTTCATGATCCACCTTTCATTCTTCCACTGACACTCTCTGTGACATCACTTGTTCGCAGAAGGCTGAAAGTCTTCTAAATTCTCCCGCTAGCACTATACAGGTATAACTGAACACCCCAATAACATTTAAGGGTATGTATCCATCAGAAGTAGAGATTCTGTAGGAAAATATTAGGGTTAACAAACCTACTTTTTTCCCATACAAACTAAATAAAATATTTTTTGCTATTATGTGCCGACAGCTCTACGTAAGCGTACGAGGAACACTACGCTCACGTCTGTCACGTGTCATTTTGTGTTTAAATATCTTTTGTGTTAAGAACTGATTATGGTTGTCACTTAAAAGTTTTTGCTTTCAGTTTAAAATCAAATAACTTTGAAAGTATTGGGGTTCCAGGTCACAGACAAGTACCGAAGGTACATTTAGTATCTAACTTATATGCCCCTTAAATGTTATTGGGGTGTTCAGTTGCACCCGGTATACATACAATATCTTGTGGGTACTGACAATGGGATGACCTATCCTATGAAGTGGATTCCACACCGTATCTGCTAAAGGTCATTCAACAAGCGTATGTAACTTCCCAGAGAGTGCTAGGCATATCAACAAAACGACTTCAAAGTTCATCTCGCTCTTAATAGGGGTAATCTGTAAGCTCATGCGACAATATGAAGATGTAATGTATATGTTATAAGAAATAGATCTATCACTCGATATAAAATCCCCGTCGATCAACGTGATGTAAACTAATCCCTGTACAATTAAATACCCTCCTTCAAAACCGGGATGAAACAGTTATAGACCTCAGTTTGAATAATTGTAACGTTGTTTTTATTTTCACGAGGCCCGTGTTTTGAATTAACGAAAATAATGTACTTTACTAATTGAATTCAAAGGTAGTGGTTGGAAAGGTCTCATTTGCCATACGATTACGGTTTGAAAGGGTTCCATTTTAATGATGTAAATATTGAAGCTTAAAAAATAACCAGATATACATTTACTTATACGAATAAAAAAAATGTTTTTGACGTCATTTTATAGGAAAATTTGTGAATTTATTTACACTGTCGCTTGTCAGTGCCACTATCAAACAATGAATTTCATGTTTTATACCTGGTATTGGTAACAAGTTTCTATGAAACAAACTATCGTGTCGTGTTGTGTTATGACGCGTCAGAAGCGTATCGGTTTCATACTATTGTGTCGTGTTGTGTTGTAACGCGTCAGAAGCGTATCGGTTTCATACATTTTATATGGCTAGAAACACATTATTACAGTATGTTGCGCGAAGTTTGCAACTTCGTCATCTTCCCACTCCCTACCGTCACGCTGAAATCGTCAGATTATTTTAATCTGATGTGCTCGAGTATTTCTACTGATCGATTTTTTTTACTAATCTGATCAGCTGCCCTACGCAAACCGCCCTACATAAAGGGCTCAAATCGAGTAAAGATACTCAACAGGGTGTAAGGTATCCCCTAAATATTAATCTGACGCGACAGAATGACCTTAAAAAATCCTCTCTTGGGCTCCCCTACTATGAAAGTAACTTATCTTTAAATCATTATTACACGCTTTATTTATATTCGTTAAATCTTGCAAGTTAAAGGACATGTCCTTTTTTGGGCCACATATTTTAAACACCACAACTTAATATTTTTTGTATAGAGTTCTTAAAATCTTACACTTTTAAGAAAAAATTAGACCGTTTTAGCCCTGCAAATCAGAGAAAAAATTAATTGTTTTCAAAACTAACGTTACGTGAAATGGAACAGAATTTGTCAAATAGTGTGTAAAGGAACAACAAAAAAAAAGCTATGGCACGAATGAGTTTGGCCAGATGGGTGATACCAGCGCCGTAAAAATAGTAAAAAAAAGTGATAGCTGACAGCTGACATATGACAACTGACAGTTTAGCAAACAAATTCAAATCTGACTGATTTTTGATTAACTTTTTGCAAATGATAAATAGTTGCAACGATTATTTAATGCATAATCTTATATATCAATCTATACAAGAGACGTTAAACCTAAATCGTAACTTACCGGCACCTCTGTCTTATTTAGTTTTGCGTCTGTTATTCTATTAAATATGTAATAAACTGGGTACCACACCTGCTTAACACCTGAAGTCGAACACAACATCTGGACTACACATCCCACCGGATGTTCAGTCCCACCCTATTTGATGTTCTCACAACGTATGTGAAATATCCACGGACCAAAAGATGTAAATCTACCATTTTACCATTCGTTCCTAACCGGTAGCTGGTGCATAACAGAAAGGATCGATTTTATGCGGTACTCATATTGAATTAAAATAAAAATAACTCACAAGCGCGGATCCAGCCCTCGTAATAGGTTGTGGTCACAGACACCCGAAAATACATAAAATACATACAAAACCATTGCCCTGACAAAGATTCATTGTTTTTTTTTGTATTAGATATAGTGTCATCAGCCTATAGTTCCTAAAAGACTTTAAAAGTGTGATGTCACAAGTATTTTTCTTTTTTGTTTGCTTGTGGGTTAAGTGATTCGCGAATGAAAGGGAGATAAAGCTCAAATGCGATTTGATACATTCATGCTCTATCTCCCAGAGTGTAAAATTGGGAAGTGGGATGATGGCAAGGGTGCGCTGGGTGTTATGATGAACAGAAGTGTTGTTAGGAAGGATGGAAAGAAGAAAGGAAGCAAAAAGAAGGGAGAGAGGGTTTCTGACGAACATCACAAGTATATTAGGGTTGTGGGCATGCCCATCGTGCCCATAACGGTGGATCCGCGCTTGACACTCAATATTATGATGCTGTTGTTACCCTCTAAAATAGACAAAGATTAGAGTGTAGCTACCTAATTGGCTTTATAGGATAATCAAACATTATAACTTCTTATGCATATATTACTTAATAAACATGTTACATGATTATTATAAAATAAAACAATGTTTTTTTTTGCAATGTTTATTTTAATCAATTCAATTTATTCCAAACAAATAACTGACAATATCTGTATAAAATAAATCATCATCATCATCACAGCCCATATACGTCCCCATCGAGGGGCTCGAGCCTACCCTATATTAGGGTGATTAGGCCTTAGTCAACCACGCTGGCCCAGTGCGGATTGGTCGACTTCACATACATCATTGAATTTCTTCGCAGATGTATGCAGGTTGTCTCACGATGTTTTCCTTCACCGTAGGAGCGTCAGACAAATGTACATATGAAATTCGAAACGAAAAACACATTGGTACATGGCGGGTCTCGAACCCCGACCCCCCGATTGGAAGGCAAGTGCCGAGTCCACTGCGCCACCGACGCTCTTTAAATATGAATGCTTAAATACAAAACTAAAAACTGTTTTAAAAGCATGAAATTCCTAATTTGAATATGGAATTATTATCTATATCTCATGAGTTTATTTTATAGTGGAAAAAAACAATGATTCTTTTCTGCCATTTATTTAACTTGAACCTGGTTTAATTTGCACAATGTTTAATCTGGCTTTTTTGCTAATGTTGCTACGAAGGATCACCAACTCCTAGATAAATCATTTTTAACATTGAATTTGTAGCAGACAGTTCCATTATCTGATACATTGTTGATAACAAGAAAAACAAAAGCGAGGCAATGCAATACTGACTATACTTATATTAAAAAAAAAATATTACTGTCAATAATCATCAAGAGATGATGATGGCACACTTTTGCTTCCCACATTGTCACAATTAGGCACAAAACAATGGGTTGATGTATCAGAAGTGCGCCTGTAGTCTTGAAGTGTTAAAGTGTTTGAAACAGATTTAACATCAAATGTCTCAAAGCTAGGTTGACTAAGGTCAGGAACAGAGCTTGACCTGCTTTCTGATAAGCCGCCTTCGTCATTAAGTTCAGGTCCAATATGTTGGTGAGCTTCGCCAGCATGCATTACAAGCACGAGCATTAATGGGAACCTAAAAATGATCAGTTTTATTAGACTTGTAACACTGTCGTTTTTTATTGATTTGCCTTGATACTTAAGTTTCCATATACCTAACATCTTCAAAATTGATATTACCATTACATAAGTACATTAAGATCTAAAACACAAATATTATACGTGTCTTAGTTCATGATAAGAAATAGATAAATATATTATTACTACCATTATATAAAATGGATATTACTTCTTTAGTATCTGATACCAGATTTAAAGAACAAGTATGTACTTATTATAACTGTTATGTGGTTAGATAGATGCATTTAGCACAAGATCACAAATATAAACGTGTCTTGTTCATTATTTTTTATATGTATTCTACTCTAATCAACAAAATTAATTTTGAATTCCTCACAGGAGCGGTTTGCAACTCTAGAAATAAGCCTTTGCTATATTCTTATAATGGAGGAAGTTACATCTAGCTGGAAACGTAGGAAAACCAATATCGACGATCAGGGGCAACGACACATGCAACTCATTTTTTTTATTATTTCCTTTTTTATTGTTTTCTTTTACTTATTATTTGACTAATCATCAAAATGTCTGTAATAACGGCATCTACCGGTGGTTGTTGACATTACTTGCTATACACTGTTAGTGTCAAGATATACTTATTTAACAACGCCATCTCGGCGTCAGTCCTGACACTACAGTTTTTTCTTTATTACTTACTTATATTTGATGGGCATAGGATATAATGCCTTTTACCTATTTATCACAGCCATATAGGTGCTAGCAGAAGTGGTTTCGCTAGATTTTGCCACCTTATGGGTGAATATTTTTTTTAAAACCATGTAGGTGCTAGCAGCAGTAGTTTCGCGCTAGATCTTGTCACCTTATTGGTGAATGTTGTTTTTTTTATTACAATCTTTAACATACCATATTAATGGATTTACGTAGATTTAAGGTGCATGCATGTTAAATATTCTTTATTTACACACGTTTATATTTAAAGCTTTATGTTTTATCTTATACAAATAAATAAACTTATAAAAAAAAATGATAACGTTAGGCGTAATTGGGTACAGAGTTTATCACGAATGAATAGTTTTTAAGTACCTAATTGGTTCCATTTATGATAATTCTGTTTGGTTGGTTAGGGGGTTTTGAGGCTGACGGGGCGTCAGACGAATTCCCTACGTGAATTCTATCGTGGTTGGGGGGATACTGTAACACCATTTTTTCTTAAAATTGCATAAAACACTAATTTTGCAAAAACATTTTGGTTTCACTGTAGTTTTAACACAAATTTCACAACTAAAGTCATAATTACAATAACTTTGTCAATTAATTTCACAATATCAATGTCAAGTGTCAACGTCAACGTCGTTTTACGTCACGTCAGTGACATTTGCAATTATCTTTGGTCATTATTCAATTTTTGCATAAACAAAATAAATCTCGCGTTTATCCTAGCCTTATTTACAAAGATAGTTTTTTTTCGCCCAAAATCCCGTGCTTCCATTTAGGTGGGTTGATTTTCTCAAAATTCGGAATTTGACATTTAGACCGTTTGTTTTGATCATTTCTATAGATATATTTTAATAAAATACACTTAAACTTATAGATCATATAATTATAGTTTCGTCGAATAGAATTTGGAAAGCATTCACAGTTTGTTTATGGTAAATTTTTCATTACGTTTCGTTTTTCAACCAAGCTTATAACTTTGGCTGAAAATACTTATAGCATATTGTAGAATTCCGATAGATCCGTATGTTGACTTGACACATCATGACACACATGCTATGAAATGAATTTGGTTTTAGGGAAGGTTCCGTCGCCAATACGACGGTTAACATTCGGTGAACGGACCTCGATTCTAGTATGCGCGTAGATGGAACGCGCCCATTTTTCACCTTAGTCTTTGAACGCGTCTATCGTCTATGTTATGATTAGTCTGTGAGACATCGACCGAAGTAATCTAATATTGATTTCTTGCGAAATCTTAATTTCTACATTATCTTAATTTCTGCGAAGAAAATCCATAGGTATTTCTCTCGTTTTCCATGTGAATTTAATTTGAAAAGCTACAGTGAATTCTCCAGTCAGTTATTTTTGTTTTCAGCTTGAAGAGTAAAAGCTCAATCATATTTATAATCGCCGGCGCGCGATTCATTGAATTAGTTGAATAAATAAATTATATCGATAGATAATACTCCGCCCACAATAAGGTATCTAATTAACTTATTATATTTCATGATTTAAAGCAGATTTTGTTAATTTTATTTTTATTTGTGGGTAAATTGATTATTAAATCAAACATATTACATTTCCAAAATTTGCCTTTTTCATCCCCTATTTCATTAAAAAAACCTGATAGTAAGCGGCATCTTAGTGGGATTAAGGCATATATTGAGTAACACTTGCGAATTTCCTGTTAAATTCTAAATTTTCACAATATTAAGTTTCACATCCTTCTTTGGCAAATAACTCACAAATTAAGCTGTTTTCTTTTTATTAATAGCAGTAATTATACACAAAATAGGTGCTCTCCCCTCCATATGTCCTTTTTATTAACTACCCAATAAGAAACTTTGACAATTCATTGAAAATTATGTTTGGAATTAACTTGCAATGTTTATTACATGAAATTCAGATGTATTGACTGGGATTCCTTCAGAACTCAGTGTTAGACCCACTGACCTCAAGATCATAGGCATATTTAATTATATTTTTAACCTAACACTGTGCTATGAATCTCCAGGAGATCTATTTTTGAATTACGTATGCGATTTAGAAATCACCGCTGACTAAATAGTCAGCGATGACTTTGAAGTCACGAATTCCTAAATATCCTATTTTTGAAAGTCGAACGCAGAGCTGCCAACATAGATAAAGTACACACATACGTAAGGGTTCGGTTTCACGCAGAATGTAGCCGTTTTCGGTATATACCGGTTATTATACGGCTAAAAATTCATTGCAACTAGGCCAAAATATAAGAAAATACTGGTCTAAGTTTGTTTGTGACACAAATTTAAAAGATTTTAAACTTATACACGGTTATTTTTTTATCACCCTGGAAAATGTTAGGGACGCTTCAGGACACATCCAATATTATATAAAAAAAATGAAATAAAAAATATTAAAAAAAAACTAAAAAAAATCTCTAAAAATGCTGCTCTCAACTAGTGCAGCATTTTATGTATTTTAATATTTTTTTTTTAAATAAGTTTTTTTTTTATTTATATTAAATCATTCTAATACCATGTCGTGAAGCGTACCTTTTTCCAGGGTGATAAAAAATAACCGTGTATATTTACTTATTTGACAAATTATAAAAATTTTAAATCCAACTCAAAATCAACACACATCAACTTCAAACTTGTCAATATGTTCTCTAAACAAAACACAGATAACGTTTCCACAGTTATGACTTGTTTACGAGTGGGTGAGGGCACTCGTAATGAAATCACATCCGTGACTAAGGTAGTCACAAGTGATATTCAAAAATAAGAATTATTGAAAATCGGTGATTATTAGTCACATCGGTGATTTCGAAGTCGCATACGTAATTCAAAAATAGCTCTCCTGGGCAGTTCCCGGAGGCCGTAGGGCTCCGCTGCTTGACTTTAGAGCCAGATGAACTAACCTATTATCAAGGAGGAATTCTGTGGAGCTAAATATATTAATATAAAACAGGAATATTATATCTCTGACCCGTGATCGCAGAAACTTAGCATCGAAGGTATGATCCACTAACAACCGCTCCGGGGAAGGCTACTAATTTCTTTTAAAAAAAAGGAAACCTATAACTATTTGTTGGTGTACTTTATTGCCCCTCATTTTGTAGTTTTGTACCCAATTTGTACCTGATTTTTACCTGCCGAGATTGATCAAACAAACCTGAACCATCCTGCCCTTGGCTTGTATTAATTAAACATTTAGTTAAGTGCTTTGCATTGAGGGATTTTGTTAACTTCAGTAACATTATGCATAAGTGAATTATAATTGTGTACCTACAAGAATAAAGCTTTTCATTTTGTATCGGACTAAAGGAATAAGTTTGTTTTTTTTCTTTAACTTTAAGATTTCCCTATATTTCTACAATTCAGCAAGAAAAATCACTACAGACTTTACTATAGACATAAACATAAAATAAATGCAATATTGCTTAAATGGTCAATAAGAGGTGCTTCATTCTAGAACAAGTAGGTATAGTAAGTGTAAGAATATGAATAAAATTGATTAAAATAATATTATGTTATAGTGAATTAATGCAATGATTAATATAAGGATGCTGATAAAATAAAACTTACCAAATGTGGGTTAATTATAGTTACTATAAAATGTATTTAGCCGTCCCAATGTGTCATCATCATCATCATCATTTCAGCCAAGAGACACCCACAGCTGGACATAAGCCTATAGGCATAGGCACATAGACAATGTGTACATAATGGCAATGATTGTCAGCCTATTTGCCTTGATATTGATATTGTACAACATATACAAACTGACTGGTGCCCTATTTGTCAGTCTCCAATATTGCATCGACCTCTGATAGTTAATTCCAATGACAAAAGTTCACAGCACTCTTGGCATAGATGATTTCCATCTACTACCTGAAATATAGGTTATTAAGAGGTCAATTAAAAGAAAAAGCTAATAGAATTGCAAATAAATTAAGTTTTTGTTTACTATGACATTACCTCACGCATGTTCAGTCCATTTTTCAATAATGGATACATATAGTTTTGGCTCATATCCATTACATTGTAATGATAATGTTGATTTGAAACATTAATATTACAGATAGTGCAGTGTGCCATAGTGGAAATTGCCTGAAAAAGTTTATAAGCATTAGGTAATAAAAAACTATAAATTATCTTTAATTTATTATTTGATATAACATACTTTCTATGTTGGCTCGTATGATGGCTCAATTTGTATTTTGTAGTATCGGCAATACTCACATTCAATTTTCGTTCAGGGTAACAGGTTATAAAATCAAACGGTATCCAAATCGAAAAGATCAGTGAGAAAGCCAATATATATCTAGTTCATGTACGAAATCGAGAAATCCATAAAGAATAGCTAGGTATGTGTAAAAGAGCATTAAAATCACCAAAACGGAAAACACAAAACAACCACCAAACTAACAACCACAACAACAAACCTTAATATTTATTTTTTATTTTTTTTATTGAGCATTGGCAACAGGGCCATTAGCCTAAGTATGCAACTTACAAAATAGGTAATAACACAAATTAACATTTAAACATAAAAACATATCTTCTAAAACTAATTAACAAATTAATAAATATTATATACATGAAAGACATTAGACAAATCAAATTTCACCTATAGTGTTACGAATAAAATTATACATTATTCTATAAACCTTAACGTTACAAAGTAAATCCTGTAAGTTAGTAGGAATTTCAGATTTAATAATATTTTGCAAATCTATTATTAACAGCAAACGTTGTAGGGAAAAACGAGGACATACAAATATGATATGATTCATGTCACAATACTCCGCGTCACAATATGGGCAGCTTGGGCTATTACAAAGTTTTAGTCTTAAGAGATGTGACGGGAATCTGCCATGCCCAATACGAAGTCTACCTAACGTAGAGATAAAAGACCGACCGAGAAATTGCGAATCTTTTTCAAACCATGCATTGAAAGATGGTATTGGAACAATTTTCTCCAACCATTTACCTTTGATAGCTCTGGTATGATTAAGACATAAAATCCACCGCTTTAACATGGTATCTTTTATAAATAAATTCAAATCTGTATATGGGACCTTAAAATTACAAAAACTTAAATCCCTTGTGGATTTAGCTAGCGAGTCAACCAGTTCATTACCAAACACTCCACAGTGACTTGGAACCCAGGCTAATTCAACTTTAATGTCTAGTTCATTCAACATGTGTATATGTCGTTTAACCTCATATATTAAATAGTTTTCAGTAGCACTCAAATACTTCCTGGATAACGTTTGTAAAACACTCATTGAGTCACTCAATATGATTATATTTTTGTAAGAATTAGAAAAATTATCTAATACATATTGCAAAGCAAATAATATTGCCAAAGTCTCTGCAGAAAATATTGAAAAAAGTTTATTACATCCAAATACTTTGCCAACCTTATTTGAAGAATCATAAAAAGCAAAGCTGGTTCGATCTTTTGATTTAGAACCGTCGGTATAGATTTTAACACAATCGGTCTTACAGCTAAGAAATTCTAAAAATTTGAATTTGTTTTTAAACCGAATTAGAATCAGTGGTATTGGTAGAGTTATTATATGATAATCAAAACTGAAACAAGGTAGACTTCTACTCCAGTGAACAACATCCTGAAATTCATAATTAAGATGGCATATTCAGTAAGAGATGGAGTTGCTAGCAGTTAAAGGAGAAACATTGAAGTTAGGAATGTTGTAATTTTCTAAGTATTTAGATATGACATCGTTATCACATGTAACAAGCTTAAGACAATACTTGTCTGTAATATAACTACGCCGCACAGTAAGAGGAACAATACCTGATTCAACTTCAAGAGAGTTAATTGGGGAAGACATCATAGCTCCCGTTATAATACGCAATGCTCTATTTTGAATTAAATCTATTTTTCTAAGTAAATGTGGTGATGCATCAGAATAAAACATGCAACCATAATCAAAATAACTACGAACAGTGTGAGTATACAAAGTTTTAAGTATTTTAGGATCAGCGCCCCATAATACACCACATAAGGATCTCATTATATTTAATCCAAGCTCAGCTTTTTTACAAATATATTCTATGTGATTTTTCCAAGAAAGTTTTGAATCTAAATAAATCCCTAGATATTTTACAACAACAGATGTCGGGATCATCATATTGTTATACATAAGTTTAAGGTCATGGCGATGAAAGGCATTATTAGAGAATAGTATAGCTGAGCATTTATTAATGTTTACTTCTAATTTGAGGTTATTGGTTTGATGCTGAGACAATAAATACAAACAATTATTAATGATAATCTCCCCTTCTAAAGGAACAGTACAAGTTGAATAAATAACTAAATCATCAGCGTAAAGCAAATATTTGACATCATTTGGGATTGCATGCATGATCTTCACCAATGATAGAATGAATATCAATGGAGATATTACTGAACCTTGGGGAGTGCCTTTAACTGTATATTTTGGACCATAAATGTTGTGCTTTGTTTTTACATATACTTCCCGATTATTAAGAAAATAATAAATCCATTTTAAAATTGGGCCAGGAAGACCCAAATAATGCAAACTTTTAATTAAAAATTTATGGTCAATGTTATCGAATGCACCTTTAATATCTAAAAACACCGCAATAGTATAATTATTGTCATCAAAACTATTTTTAATATCACCAATTAAACAACTAAGGCTATGCATCGTACTTTTCCCTTTTCGGAATCCATATTGCGGATTTGGAAGAAGAGAATTATGTTCAACATACCATTCCAATCTATTTTTAAACATTGTGTCAAAAATCTTAGAAAAACAAGAAGTTAATGATATCGGTCTGTAAGAATCAACTTGAGTAGCATCCTTGTTTGGTTTCAAAATAGGGATTGTATGTTGTATTTTCCAAGAGGAGGGGATATAACAATTCTCCCAGAGTGAATTATAAATATTTAATAGCAATAATTTAGCTACAGACGGTAAGTTTTTAATAACTTTATATGGTATACAGTCGGGACCTGGAGAAGAGTTCTTTTTGTTTTCCATCGCAGCAACTAGTTCATGTAATTTAAAAGAATCTTTGAGCCAATATGCAGATTCATGACCTAAAGACAAAAAATAATTATCCAATTCTATGTCAAGATCATTATTATTGACTGGAATATTTGATTGTCCAATTTGATGCAAAAACTTTACAGCATTTATAGGGTCATCAAAAAATTGCAATCTATGTGACTGATTTAATTTAGAAAACTTAAATCTACGAATACAGTCCCAAATTAATTTGGAAGGTGTCATTCTATTAAAGGAAGAGCAAAGATTATACCAGGAAATTTTCTTTTGTTCGGCTATAATTTTTTTCTTTCTGGCGTCAAACTGTTTATAAATTAGATAATTTTCAGTGTTAGGAAACTGTTTATATGAAAGAAGAGCAACTTTAGCTTTGAGAACTGCTTGTTCACAAGCTTCATTCCACCAAACAGCCGACTTACGTCTAAAAGTATTGCAACACCGCGGTTTTTTAAATGTTAATAAGATTCTGTGGATTTCACCTATGAAATTGTCGTAATCTGTGATCGGGTCATTGGAGGTCGAAAAAGAAGAAAACGTATTTTCACATATTTCTGTAAATTCAGACCAGTTTATCTTATTAAAATTTAAACTATTTAGCGTACAAATTAGATTACTGTTGTTAAACGGATAAGCAGTGTCATGATTGTTAGTAGATATAGATTCTTGTGGAATACTAGAACTACCACTTTCGTAAATAACTTGAATCACAATTGGGAAATGATCACTACTTAGCGGATCCTCGGTGACAGAGACTATGCAACGTGAACTTATTGTAGGAGATGCCAAAACCAAATCTAAAACATTACCTGATTGTCCATGAGGAGGAAGAGTCGTTAACTCGTTGTTATTCAAACATACCAAATTGTGAGACTCAATAAATGAATGGATTAAGTTGCCTCTGCTATTATTGATTCTTGAGCCCCAGGAAGAGTGAAGCCCGTTGAAGTCTCCAACTATTAAAAAATTTATAGAATTGATTTTACTAAAAACATCAAACAAGTGACTTAATTGCATTTTACCATTTAGAGGAGGGGGACAATAAACACATAAAATATAAAATTCAAATGAATTCATGTTAATTTTAGGCAATAAATTTTGGAAACTATAATCAGAGTTTGTGTCAATTATATGAAAGTTATACCTGTTTCTTATTGCTATGGCTATACCACCATGAGGACGATTAGTATCTTTTCTAACGATATTGAAACCAGGAAGCTTAAGCGACTTACCCGGAGACAACCAAGTTTCATTTAGCAGAATAATATCTATACACATACCAGAGCTAGCAATATAATGTTTAAGTTGTTCCAATTTAGGTAAAATACTGCGAGAATTCCAATGCATCATATTGAATTGATTGTAAAGCAAGTTATCCATTTACAGCAAAATTATTAATAAGCAAGTCCTTAATTGATTTGGATGTAATTGAGGTGTGACAGTTTGGTTCAGTTCCGGTATCTGTTTGTATTTTTATAATATCAAGGACAGTTTTTGTTAAAGTTTTTATAACTATATCAGAGTTCAGAATTTCAGTAATAAGAAGTCTTCCTCTTGGGGTTTTCGATATCTGACTGCCATTGCTTCCAGCTGGTATGACAGTATCCTGTTGTACCACTAATTTAGACGGCTGCGTCAATGTTACTGAATAGGACTTCTTGTAAATTTTATTCTTAATCTCTTCCATTTTTGTAAGTTTAACTGGACACATTCTAGATACTGCAATATGAGCGCCACCACAGTTAGCACAATTTATTTTATTCTTGTTAGGGCAATCGGTAAAAAAATGGTGTTCAGCGCAAATGGAGCATATTTGTTGGCTTTTGCATGAACCTCTGCTATGACCAAACTTGTAGCAGGTGTAACATTGGGGTATAGGTCTTATATACTCTTGAACATCAAGCCAGAGGTGATCATAAGTGACATGATCGGGTAAAATTGTTGAATGAAATGTTAACAATACTAATTGTAATGGGATAGATGTTCCGTCTTCCTTCTTTTTAGAAAATCTCTTTACTCCAATTATCTCACAATTATTACATTTTAATTCCTGTAATAATTCCTCCTCAGATAGCTCAGTAGGAGCACGAATAAGTCCTTGACTTTCAATATGATCATTGGGTATTTTCGCTGACCATTTATGCTTATGTAACAATTCAGAATTTAGCAGAAAACTATTAGCATCTTTCATCGTTCCAAAAAATATTTTCACGTAAGTAAATCCAATCTGTTTGATATACATGACTCCATTAATATTTTTCAAAATGTTATTCACTTTAAGTAAATTAAATTTTGAAGAATCAATTGAATTTATTAATATAGGGTAATTGTCTTTGCTTTTTTCAGAATAAATCATGTTACAATCTTTAAAAAGGCCTCTTTTAGTAGTTATAAATTTTGTTTTTTGCTTAGAAACAGGACCTGGATCATCTTCATCTCCTTTTCGCTTAACCGCCTCTGTATGAGAAGTCTCCATTGGAGACCCTCTACCGCCACTAGATTTACCCATTAGTTTAACAAAAATACTTTAAAAAGGGCTATCAACTTATTATTTCAAAAAATTTAATAAAAGTCGTCTAAACTTTTCAATTTCCCGCCCTTTTTTCCCTTAATATTTAATTAACTTCAAACATTTTTTGACATTGACAACGACGCGACGTCAAAATGTTTTTTTTACTGTGCTTACATGCTATAAAATTCGTGCAGTGTTGCTGCTATAATAAGAAAAAAACGAATATTCAAATTAAATTTTTGAAAAAATGCAGGGGTCTACAATTTTTATTTTTGTGGTTTTACTTTCTTTTCATAAAGTTTAACCCTTCCCTGTAAGTTGAAGTTGTTTAGAAACTTAAATTTATAAAAAACCAGGCTCCATACAAATCGAGGACATCTCCTTTGACCCACTTTCCAGTGTCCGATTGAACTAAAATCTGGTATACACCTTTAGTTCCGATGACAATGCAATTATGCATAATTATTATTGTTATAAATCTAAAATGGCGGCCGCAACAAAATGGCGGATTACTAATTTTTGTACAATCCCCGCAATACCTATCAAATGAAAGAGCTTGACTTGCGAAATACAGTACTTTATGAAAAAAAATCAGACCTGAGATGGCCGCCACAACAAAATGACAGATTACATACTATATATTTGTACTACCCCGCAATATGGGTACTTATCAAATGAAGGCGCTTGCCTTAAGAATACAGTACACTTTTTCATTTTTTTATACTACGATGCCGGCAAACAAACTTACGGCCCGCCTGATGGTAAGCAGTTATTTGAAAAGACTAAAAAGTAGAAAAAATTACTATACAGGATACGGTGTCCCATTTTTTTAACAGTGAGTTCAGACTAATTGAAAAATCACTGAAAAATTTTTCCGATTTTTTGATTTTTTTTCTAAATTTTGTGGTGTTAATATAATTTAATATAATCGACGACACGTTTAGCGCAGAGGTCGAGTGATCACCTACTGCGCAACGGGTCGCGGGTTCGATTCCCGTACGGGACAAATGTTTTGTATGGCCTACACAAATTTGTTCCGGTCTGGGCGTATGTACATGTGATATTCTATGTTTGTAACTGCACCCACGTGAGCGTCGGTGGCGCAGTGGACTCGGCACTTGCCTTCCAATCGGGGGGTCGGGGTTCGAGACCCGCCATGTACCAATGTGTTTTTCGTTTCGAATTTCATATGTACATTTGTCTGACGCTCCTACGGCGAAGGAAAACATCGTGAGGCAACCTGCATACATCTGCGAAGAAATTCAATGATGTATGTGAAGTCGACCAATCCGCACTAGGCCAGCGTGGTTGACTAAGGCCTAATCACCCTAATATAGGGTAGGCTCGAGCCCCTCGGTGGGGACGTATATGGGCTGTGATGATGAACTGCACCCACGACACAGGAGAAAATCCTAGTTTGGGTGACGTTCTTTTAAAAAATAAGAAATAAAAAAGAAATTAAGTTTACGTTAACAAATCATATTCTGTCAAAAAACCATAATAAATACACAAAAAATTAACTTCGCAATGTAAAGCGTATAACATTTCCATCATACTGCGCGCGGAATCAGCTGTTTGGGTCAACGCACCGATGTGAGCGGAACAAAAATAATGCCGGCGCGCCATACATTGCGTAACATAAATAAAAGCGAAAATTTTTTTCATTTTTCGCTTTAAAAGCTTTTCCCGGAAAAATAAACATCGGTAAACAAATTTTAACATTGGTCTGAACTGACTGTTAAAAGAAAAGGGACACCGTCACTTATACCCAGTATAAAAAAACCTGTTAATAAAATTTACTCGTAGAAAGTGCCCAAAAAAAGAGATTTTTTTTCTTTGTGATATATTTTAAGTAATATATAATCTAAACTAAAAATAAAAGAGTGGGGCGTTAGCATGGATTATGATTATAAAGTAGAATCCTTCGATCCGCTCTGGTTTCAAAAAACACTTCCGCATTAAAAATACACTGGCCTGCAAAAGTAATTATCACACTTTTAAAAGTAGGCAAAATATATGTTCATAATAAAAAGTATTAAAAGACTAATGTATAAAAAACTTCAACTTCCGAGAAACCTGACGAAATGAGCTGAAAATGTTTTTTGTTGTTTGTTTGAATCCTTTATCTTTTGTAGTTTAGGGAAAAATTTAATTTTAAAAGTGTAGTACTTACTTTTGAAGATCAGTGTAGTTCTTTGCTCCCATGTTAGACTGAAAACTGTGAACCCAATCAAACCACTCCTCAACGGTGGAATTTTTATAAATACAAAATAACGTATTCTTTTTCATATAATTATAATTTGATTGTAGCCTAAATACAAACTTTCAAGTTCAAGTTTCTAATTT
Source organism: Schoenobius gigantellus (assembly GCA_963935595.1). Classification (NCBI taxonomy): domain Eukaryota; kingdom Metazoa; phylum Arthropoda; class Insecta; order Lepidoptera; family Crambidae; genus Schoenobius; species Schoenobius gigantellus. Next base: position 18,888,593 of record OZ012553.1, on the reverse strand, counting down.
GAAAAGACATAAACTGATAAATTTATATAGACGGTGGCCAACTGAGATATACATCATCTTTGCCGTCATTTTGTGTAGGTGTCAAATTTTGTTTCATAACAAATTATTAAAGTTGATTCAGCAAATTCGTCATAGAGCATTTTCACTTGAACAACTTATTTTAATTGTCAAAACTTTCAACTCAAATCAATCTTCAAGTGCGGATTCGCTAAGAAAATTGCGGCTCGCATTCGAGAGAAACAACTGTTAACTTCGGATTGCTCGACAATCATGCGTTTAGTGAATAAATTTGAGCAACACGGTATCGTAACAAATAAACCTCTCTCTAATCGTGCTAGGAGCCCACGCAAAGAGCAGAATATTGAAAATGTTCGTTAAGTGTAGTCGAAGATACGACATTTTCCACCAGACAACGTTCTCAACAATTAGGAATCAAGAGGACCTTTCTACACGTAATTCTGAAAAAAGCTAGTGGTGGATATTTAGCTATTTTACTATCTCTGAGAGGTGGGATGAAATATAGTTCATATATTTTTTGTGAATTTCGCACCTGTCAGAGATAATAGGGTTTGATATTTTTGAATTGTTGTAAAAATAATTTCAATTTAAAATTGAGTCGTTATTTGGCCACGATTTTTTTTTGTCGAATTGAATTGCCACAAAAAACACGTAAATAAATAATGCGAGCAAAGCTGCGGTCGGAAAGCTAGTATTCTAGAATACATTTTAGAAATAAAATCAAAACGTTAAATTACGCCTAACCACTATTGATAAATTGTGACACTATTGACACTGTATCTGTGCCTATTACAGCCTTATTCTCGATCATATACCTAAACAGGACAGCTATTAAAATACAAACAAAATCTCGATATTCTTACTTTATTCCAAGGAACTGCGTAGGAATCAAGCCGTAAAAGGGATCTAAGATCGCCCACATTTACTTGACTGACGTGATGGAGATTTAACCGTCTCAACGTTTATCAACCGCTTTTAGTAGAATATTCTCAGTTATAAAATACTTATACAGAAACATTATTGTATTTAATGATTTTGTTCATGCTATCTAAGAACTTTGTACAAACTGATATAATATTATTTCGTAAGTATATGTTTCGGAATACTAAAAACTAAACTTGCAAAAACCATGCAAAAAGCTGATCAGTAGCATCGTGAATGAAAACTTATAAATTTTTTCTTCCCAAAACGACATCAATATCTCAAACTATTTTCGTTAAATCACTGCGGATTATCAATCACTGTAACTGCCAGATTAGCTCGTCTATTCGTAAACTAAAACCTCATCGTTCAATAAAGTCGATGGCAGTATAAGTAAATGAAAGTCGCTTAGGTATTAGGGCGGACTGAATATCTTTTAGTATGCAGGGAGCTTGATTTTCAATGAACTCATAAAATTTACGACGTAAGCTTAAAATATCAATGGTGCATCGTGTGGGATTATCCTCTTATACGGTATCGCAAATACGAATAAATAAATCACTATAAACAAGGTCAGTGACCCTGGGACTTGAGACATTTTTGGAATTAATCATCCTTCAGAATATTAACGTCTAAAAAGTTGATGTATTGATAACATTTTAGACAAGTTTTTGATTTATGTATTTTGAATAAACGTATTTTTCATTTTAGTTTTGTGATTTATAGTATGCTGTCAAAGAACCTACATGTTTCAAAAAAGGTTGTTACGAATAATAAGCTATATGTATTGATTCATTGAAAATACTCAGCAAGATACAGAATCATTCCTTCGTAAAAATTTTACGAATTAATCAGATTGGCATAGTTAATATTTTGATCAATTACACCTATTTGCAATTATTATTGCTATAAGTGGGCCAAGATGGTTCACATGGTGATTTATTTTTTACTGTCTTACTATGAGTATGAAGTCCTTGTCTGAAAACCTACCTCACAACACAGAAATATGACTGTGTTAAGATTAAGCTTCGTCACACTCCGCACTGGCTTCCTTCGTCGTATCACTACTTCGGCTGCCGCCATCAGAATGCGAGAGTGTCACCACTAGCTCATGTCAGTTGCTTTGATCATAAACTACCCACTTCTAACAATATTTTATGTTGCCATTTCAATTATTACCTATTTATGTAGCATGATTGTATTGATTTATTTAATTGAAACACCTCAGATTAAGAATATTTAATAACAATTACTTATAATTTAAGAAAACTATGACATATTGTTACAACGAATAAAATCCGATTTGATCGACACCGCTGCGAAGAGATTAAAAAATTCGAAAAAAACCTTAACGCCACCTCATCTGGGTGTAATCGTATAATAGGTCAACTCCAAGTAATTATGAAACGCAATCATCAGACTATACCGGGCATAAGTGATGGTGTCCCTTTTCTTTTAACAATGAGTTCAGACCAATGTTAATATTTGTTTACCGATGTTTATTATTCCCGGAAAAGCTTTTAAAGCGAAAAAAAGGAGTTTTAATTTTTATTCATGTTACGCAATGTATGGCGCGCCGGCATCATTGTTGTTCCACTCACACGGGTGCGTTGACGTTCGATGACCCAAACAGCTGATTCCGCGCGCAGTATGATGGAAATGCTATACGATTTACAATGCAAAGTTAATTTTTTGTGTATTTATTACAGTTTTTGACAGAATATGATTTGTAAACGTTAACTTAGTTATATTACACCACAAAATATAGAGAGAAAAAAACGGAAAATTTATGAAATTGCAGTGATTTTCAAATTAGGAACATGGTCTGAACTCACTGTTGAAAGAAAAGGGACACCGTCACTTATACCCGTTATTAAAGTTGGTGACAAATTGAAACAAAAATTATAATTTTTTAAGACTTCACTGGATAACTACTTTACACTGAACAGATTATTATTTTAAGGTTGGTTTTTAGGGTTCCGTAGTAAACAAGGAACCCTTATAGTTTCGCCATGTCTGTCTATCTGTCCACGCCTTTACTCAGAGACTATTAGTACTAATAAGCTGTAATTTGGTATGGGTATGTATATTAATCATGCCAAAAAAGTGGTGGAAAAAAACATTGAAAAATTTTTTTTTTCTCAACTAACCCATCGTGTGGGGTATTGTTGAATAGGTCTTAAAAATAATGTTAGGTTCAGAATACCATTTTTCGATTTAGGGATCCGTTTCTGAAATATTTGGCCTTAAAGCAAATTTTTGTTAGAGGTAAGTGTCCCCCCTCTATCTGGTAAACAGTTTATATGGACACGTGAATAAAATTACAACAGTGGTATATATAGTAAAGTTTAAATGAAAACTATCAGAGTTGAGTACTAAGTACAAACTAAAAAGTTATAGACGACTAACTTAAAAAATTTACTCGGAAAAGTATAATTTCATTGAAAATTAGTACTGAATATAAATTTACGAACCACGTGAAGTTAAGGAAATATAAAATCATTGCAGCTTTAATAATAATAATAATAATGCCTAATTTAATAGCAACGTATTTAGTAATCTGTGGCAATGTGTTGTGAGTGTGAACTCAAAGTTGGCATTTGCAACTACGGAACCCTACACTGCGCGTGGCCCGACACGCACTTGGCCGGTTTTATTTTTTGGATTTTGTTATTAAAACCTTATAAATTAAGTGAGAGTGCCTAATGTGTTTGTGCTAATCAATTTAAAACACATTCATACAAGTATACCTATACAATACCATACACAAAAACACCGAACATTAGCAAGAAACAAAAACTTCGTAAGATACAAGAAAGTGCAAACAAATGTAATTTTTTTCCGAAGATATGTCTCGTAAGCTCCGTGAACAAAAAACAATCAGATGTTATTATTACCGGGGAGCCGTACGTGATATTTGGTGGCAGCCAATGACGTACCCGTCTAGACGTAACAGACCTCAAAGCAGGTTCCACTATTTGTCGCTACAGAAATAAGTTCAGGGAATGCTATTGCAAAACCTAATCCGTTTTGCGAATAACTACTGCGTTTTGATCCTTTCTGCAGACGCCAAATTTAGCTAGTAGGGCTGTCGATACTCAAGTGTCTACAATTTAAGTTCTCTTAATACCAAGTAATTAATCCTTTTTTTTCGTTAAGCAGCTTAAGCCATATTAACAGACTAATAACATAAGTTATAATTTTTTGCAATTGCATTAGGTACAATTTTTGTAGACTCGGATGAGTTATTTTTCGAGTGCGCCGATTCTGCAATGATTTTGAAATTCGATGTTTATACGTTGCTATTAACAGTGAAAAAAACTATGTTGGCTTAATTAAGTACAAAATAGATCCATACAGTAGCTGTTTTTGTATCTACCTATCTACCGCAGGCTGGCCCCACTCCCCTCTCGGGACTCTCCCCTAATTGGCTTACCCACTAAAAACACCGGGGTGTTCCGTCGTTCGCCTATCACTGTGTGTGTGTCGATGCTGCCTAGCCGTGCCGTGCCAGGCCCCTCTTCAAGGTAGGGAGTGCTTGCGGAACACTATAGCCCCCCCCCCCCAACACTAGAATCTTTGTTGCGAGCGACGGGAGCCCTAATCCGTCGCCCAACACCCATCTGGCAGCTCGTAGTCTCAAACTCAACGGTTACGTCCGGGCGGAATAAGTGCGGGTCGAATTGGGCAGGCGTCATATGGAATGTTGAAAACGCAGATCGAATCCTGCCAGAGTCGATTTTTTTAGAGTTATTACCTATAACAATTATTTCTATTATTAAGCATTTTTTAAGAAAATGCAAAGTCCCGTATCCTATATTCAAAACATTTTCTGTAACATAAGGTTTTCTAATCAGGTAAAAATCATAATCAATGAAAAGAATGTCAAAAGCCATTTAAGTGATAATTATCAGTCATTGCCTTTGGTCGGCTTTATGTATAGCCTACGTAACTTATGTTGTATGTATGTGTATGTTTAGTTTGTTTTATCAGTATAATTTAATTGAAGCTTTGCTGTCAGTCTAAAATCAAACCTTGGACTGTTGATTTATGAATCATTTATAAATCATGTTAGAGCAAAGAGGTTTCACATATTATTTGAACTGCGCTGAAAAAAAAATAGTGCGCGGCCCGATCGTCTTTTGTTTTTTTTCACTGCTACGTCGCAATTTGTTCGTAATCACACACAATTTGTTTTCCACTATTTTTGATAATGTAAACATGTTTTAATACAATTAATTACCCAAATTCAGTGCAATTTTATTTTTGTCGTGTACAAATCGATTACGATCGCAGCTTACGATAAGCTCATTCAAGGTATAAATAGTTACTCCCAATTTCCTTAAAACCATCTGAAGATTTCCTAATAAAATGTAAGGGAAAGAATAAATGGATTCCTTTCAGAAAGATTATCATTTAGATTATATTTTATGATCACGATCAATTTTTTGTGGCATCCTTAATAAAAAGTATTGCGGATCACATTACCATTGATATAAAACAAATGTTGTGTGATAGTAGAGCAACCGGCGTAGCTCAAGTTTGTTGAAGCCTTTTCTTGGCAAACACGTTAAATTGATAGAAGGTGGAGAGGAGACAAACACGAGAGTTTGCTCTCACTTCAGATAGTGCATAGCTTTAGTTTGGCTGTGGATCTTTCGCATTCCTGTTATTGGATTGATTCGTCACTTTTGCGTATATTGCCACATAGATTGCTATCGCAGATAATTACTTTAGTATTTTTGAAATGTTGTTTGTTCAGTAAGAAAGCTAAGTTAATATCAAATTCTGTTCGGGTGAATATCTTATCACTTTCTTTTCACTTATTCCTATAATATATGCGACACCTTAATTTATATGAATATATCAGGAAAATAAACTATTCAAGACTAAACAATGTATCCCGTATTCTATTTTATCTGTGCCTAAACGAATAATTTCCATTTGTATTTTTGTAATTTGAATATTTCTTTTCTATACTAAAGCCACAATTTGTGATTCGTATGCATGATAGCATACTATAGTTGGAAGAAAAACTTTTTTTTCGGCCCCGAGTATTTGCAAAAGAAGTCTTCATAACTTCGAGTCACTTTTTGTCATTACAAACTCGCTGACAAAAACATACTAAATCTATGCTCGATGAAAATGTTCCGAGTTTTTAGACAGCAAAGGGGCTATTTTCCTGTTGGAGTGGTTAAAATGATATTTAAAACATATTTCAATTTATCCATTGCTGGCATTTAAGCGTAAGGTAAAAAGGTAAAAACTAATTAACTGAGAGGTGTTGAAGAGGATTTAGTCTGTTGACGATCTAAGAACTTACACATCAAACGAATGATTTTCAAAGGTCCATTTGGAATGCGCACTGCTCTTAGAGCTAAATGATCTAAGGCACTGCTTCTAGTAAATACATTTTATACAAAACGAATAGACACTGTTTCCATACGGCTTACATTTTCGGTGGCTAAAGGTTTAGACGCTTATGATTTTGACGATGCTATAAAATTGATTTCCACTAAACCAACCTACACAACGCCGAGACGTGATTAAAATCCTATTGCTTGATTAAAATACTCAATCAATAAATCGTTGCTTCACCTCAATAATAGAGTAAATCATTTCATTGGTTTGAAATTTTATATAGAAATATTACAGTAATTCTGCTCCTAGTTAAACTTGTAAATTAAGATTTTAGTGTGCTTGAAAGAACTTGGGAGTTGGGAGGTTTTTTATATCTATCCCTTTTCCTTTACCCAGCTCTTTTGACATCCACGGGAAAAATTGGAGCAAAGTCACGTGTATTCTAAATTCAACAACGACCAGTGCACGCTGGGCCAGTCACCCTAACTCAGGATAGGCTCGGTGGGGACGTATATGAGCCGTGATGATGATGACGATGAATATATTACATATTTACCTAAAGCAAACAGTTCTCTATTACCTATGCAGTTCCTTGCAAGGTGCATGTACCTACTGATACAATGTTAATAAAACTGTAAACACGTATAAAATACATACTAATATTATTATAGAGTTGGGACGTTTTATATATCTATCCCTTTTCCTTTGCCCAGCTGTTTTGACATCAACGGGAAACATGGGAGCAACCTCACGTGTATTCTAAATTCAACAACGCAGGGATAAGCCTCATCATCACCATCATAACAGCTCATATACGGCCCCACCGAGGGGCTCGAGCCTACCCTAAGTTAGGCTGTTTAGGCCTTGTCAGCCACGCTGGCCCAGTGCGGATTGGTCGACTTCACATACATCTTTGAATTTTTTCGTAGATGTACGCAGGTTGCCTCAGGATGTTTTCCTTCACCGTAGGAGCGTCAGACAAATGTATACATATAAAATTCGAAGAACGAGAAACACATTGGTACATGGCGGTCTCGAACCCCGGACCTCCTGATTGGAAGGCAAGTGTCGAGTCCACAGCGCCACGGACCGAACGCCCCCGATTTTAAATTATAAAATATTAAATTGAGTCACAACATACAAGGTGGAAAGGAAAATACGACTATAAATGATAAAACAGCTAATATTAGTTAAAAGTAGTAATTTATAACGATTCATTTTTATTTAGATGTCAAGTTACTTACATGATATCTAAATAAAAAAATAAAAAAACTAAATAACAAAAATTTGTGGCGTTGTAAAAAAAGTAAACAATATAAACCATTAAAGTGTTTGTCTGAAAGTAAGAGCAGCCGCGTACCTACCTCCGTCTTACCTATTTCTGCCGCAATGCAGCAGTGCTTGCTGTGTTCCAGTTTGAAGGGTAAGATATGGCATTGAAATAACCTGGATACCGTGACTTTACATTTTATGTCGCAAGTTTCCAACGTACTCTGTAATTCTTGTGAGGGTTGCAGATTTGCTGCAAATCTCACAAGGGCCACATGTATTACAAGTAACTGTTACTAACTTACCATCAGGTGGGCAGTATGCTTTGTTTGCTAACTTTGTTGTATGAAAAAAGTGCTACCAATTATGATACCAACACGAGGAACTAACAAATTCATATAAAATAATCTGTTTACACCGATACGAGGTCAATAGGCCATTGACCTCGTAGGCGATAACAGATAACATAAGAAGTTGAACATCGAGTTGAAAATATTGAAAATAAAAAGTTATGCCCAGCAACTAAACCGACAAGTATTTTTGCATTGATTTTTTGAAAAGAGGCTTTGGGAGACATTATACATAAGTAAATTTCTGTTGTTTGAAAAATGCACATATTGCGAAGTGCATCAAGTGCATGGTGCACATGTTGTGAAGTGCATGGTGCGACTCAGCCATGGAACTATAAATACATACTAATATTATAAATGCGAGTGTGTCTGTCTGTACCTCTTTTACCTTTCACACATAAGCTGCTGCATCGATTTATATGAAATTTGGTATAGAGATAGTTTGTGTCCCGGGAAAGGACACGGGCTACTTTTTATAACAGAAATCATCCCTTAAGAGGGGTGAAAAGGGGTGAAAGTTTCTATGGGGAATCAATACTAAAACCGATTTAGATGAAATTTGGCATCTAAAGTTTTTGTTGTGTGATATAAGCAGGTTGGATAAAAATAAGCTACCCACATTACTAATTCCACGCGGAAGAAGTCGAGGGCAAAAACTAGTAAATAAATAAATTGAATCTGATATAAGACGTAAAGTACTCCTACTTTTGCTTGACTTCCAACTTATATGACATCTCTTCCACATGAGCTTCATAACTCAATTTGCTAACAAGTTTTACGTATAAAATCCGCACAATACACAAGGAAAGTTTCGTGATACAGTTCTAAAATTAACAGCATCCATTAATCTATTAGCCCGTCTTCAGTGGAACTTAACGGAAGAAATTTCTATGAACTCCGTCTTGTTTGATAAATTTGAATATCAGTTTTGAACGAAGTAAGAAAACTGAGTGAATTGTACTAAAACTTCCTTATAAGTAATTTATAAGTAAATTCGCAACGCCAAAAATAGAAATTTACATATTTAAGTAAAAAATAGGTACCCGCTGTTCTATTTATGGGATGCGATGGCTATTAATTGATTCTAGATTCTCCACACATTCTCAGGTCATAAGGACAAACGACGCATGACCTGATTCCACGCTGTAACATGCAAATGAATTCAAAACGCATACCTACGTGGAATGCACCCAATGCTATTGAAGCTTATCTTAGTCTTTCCTTCTATACAGTTCATTATATAAATTAGGTACCATTAAAAGTTGCTATACCTTCATTCTCACAGGTTACGGCAGGTAAGCGATTAAAATGCTAAGTCCTGAAAAATAAGTAGCAACACGAATTTGATTTTTACATTAAGTTTACTTAGGTGGAAGAGATAACTACAGAATATATTTTCTTAAGTGGACCTCAGGGAGCTTGGCCTTTATCCCAGCAGACCGCATATGACAATAAGGCTGAAGAAGGAAGGGAGCTTTACCTGAACTCCTCAATATCTGAGGAAATGGTTATCTCACTTCTAATTGTCGGAACAAAATCACGACTTTGTTCCGAGAGTTAGAATTTTTTTCTACCCCTAAGGGGAACCGAACCCCGGGCCTTTAGATCAATATCGGGTGTCCACAACCAATAGACTTTGGAGGCAATTTTAGTTTTAAAGGATTTTCAATTATTTGTGATATACTATAGTGAAATCTAAAGATAACTTGTTCCTTTTGAATAATTCTATCTGTTAACTTCCACTTTAATTTGATTATAACTCAATTACATAAATTATTATAGCGAAGACCTTAAGTAAAAATGGTAATCTTATACACATTTTATCATTTAATTTTTGTGGTATCATCATCATCAATAGCTCATACACGTCCCCACCGAGGGGCTCTAGCCTACCCTAAACTAGGGCGATTAGGCCTTAGTTAACCACGCTGGCCAAGTACGGGTTGGTCGACTTCACACACAACTATAGGCAAATGCCACACGCTAACTTTTCCGCAGTCGTTCCGCAGAAAAAATGTGTGGAGATGACATTAGCTTACGACAACCTCACGCTATTTTTTCCGCAGCTAATGTCATCTCCATACATTTTTTCTGAGGAACGACTGCGGAAAAGTTAGCGTGTGGCCTATGTCTAGGGGGGCTGGTGTGTGCAGGCATAGAACTTGGTCTATGGTGCAGGTTTCCTCACGATGTTTCCTTCACCGTAAAAGCGTCGAATAAACGTACATATGAATTCAAAATTTGAAAACACATTGGTACGTGGCGGGGTTCGAACCGCTACCTCCCGATTGGAAGGCGACGGGCCTTACGCACTACGCCATCGACGCTTTTTTTGTAATATCACATTGATATTAATATTTAAACCTGCAGTCTCGGTGCCTGCTACCCTACCAAAAAAAATCGAACAATGGCGTGAAATTCTGTGGAGTTGAATGTTTTTTTGAAAACTCATTACCAAGTTTCGAGAAGAACATTTCAAAAAATCACGAGTCTTTGAGTTTGTTTCCTAATGTCCATTAAATATACTTGGGTTCTTGCTGATCGGTCCTTCGACATAATTAACCATTAAGTGAACGATTTCAAGTCAAGTCATTATTGGCTGTATCGTTTCCAGAAATCTATTAAGATAACTTTTAGTGCCTGAATTGCGAATTAAGATCTTTTCCCAGATTAAGCTTATAATCTGGTTATTTCCTTATCATATACTGTCTCGGTTTACTTTCGGGAAATCTGCAATTAAAGCTACGATATAGTAATATAAGCTTATATTTTACTCGGCGGGTACAGTACTTAATGCCAAAACGTACTAATTGCTTGTTTGTCCAATTGTCAAAATGTACAACATGCAAGAGACAAAATGACCTTTTGTCGGAATGTTTCCATGACAGAATACCCTATGGTCAAAATGTGTAAATGATATAATGAAAGAGTGATGCAATAACCCTATGGTCAAAATATGTAAATAATATAAGGAACGAGTGATGCAATATTTAACTGTCCGGGTCACATGTCACACTATGTGTAGTGTTTAAATATCCACATATTTCACAAAGAATGAAGATGTAGATATAAATATAGTACATTTTATTTTTTTTTCCTTAAAATAAGATATTTGGGTATTTGTTACTTATATATTTAGATATTTATTAGATATTATAAAAACAAAATGAAATTGCATAACATTATTAAGTATCCTTCACTTAAATAAATGTACTCTTCTTTATAATCTTCACTTAAAACTTAATTTCCCATTACTCTTTAACAAACTTGTTATAACGATCACGTAGCTGCGTAATGTATACAAGAACTTAGCTTAAACAAATTTAAAGTTGCAATCAAAGATGTACTTATTAAAAAAGCATATGATAAAGTGTCTGATTACATGACGGACAAAAAAGCTTGGGTTTGAATTCTCATTTCTAATATTTAACAATGTACTGCGTTTTGTTTCAAAGAAACAATGTGAGCAATTTATAAGCTAAGTTCACACACTTCTCTCAGAGATAGCTTATATAATGTGAATTAACACATCTCTTCTTGTAATGGAAGTTGAGCTCAAACTTTTGCTTTGAGGTCAGCTTCCAATTGACGACTCTGTAACAAAACTAAAATTGTAAATGACGATTTAAAAGAGGAGATAAAAAATTTTGACCTTTCGAGTTTCTTGCCAGTTCTTATTTATTTATTTATTTAAGACAGATACACCATCGACAATATCAGTCTACATTAAAAATACATGTGCAAATGTAACAGTACAAAAGATATGTCATTGCAGGTATATACAACATTATTATAATAATATATACAACACAAAACAAACCTCAGAAGCAAACAATAACAAATTGAAAAGTGCTTCTATGTTAATAAATCAGAACCACTAGTTGAGCACGGCGAGTAATTCTTTGCATTTGTTTTGAATACTCGTTCAGGGTCACTAAAGATGTCAATGTCATGATTATTCAGGCTGTTGTAAGTTTGCATACATCTCGAGAAGGCTCTCCCAATTTCCGAACAGGTGTAGAGTCAACTTTTTTTTTTCATTCCTACTTGTATTTGCAGACATCTTGAGTATATTCAGGATGTATGCACATACAAGGTTAATATGATTTCTTTAAATTAGATTGTTTTGCTTTGTTTTGACGTCAATAAGTGGCTGTAAAAGCCTATGTTGAATAAAGATTTTTGAATTTTGAATGGACTTCAAAAAGTGATTAAGTGGAATCTCTTTTTCGTCTAATTGAATCAATAATCTTTTATATTTTCTATCAAAAACAATGTCAGACTTTTTTCTTTTCCGTTTTTCAAAAAGAGAATTCACGCATCTGTCGCACAATGGTACAATCGAGAACTTGAAGTTTTTAACATTTGTACATTTTGAAACGGGGATAATCAAGCACTTTGAACATTTTGATATTAATACGGTTTGACCCTTGCGGTTTATAACATGTTATTGTTTTGTCATTTGTTCATTCTAACATTGACACATTTGTGTACTTTTTAACTTTTGTACATTTTGACAATTGGATAAACAAGCAATTTGTACATTTTGGCATTTTTACGTACTGTACCCGCCGAGATTTTTTTCTAATATTTTTGTAATAATATTTTTGTTGACATTATTGAAGGTACTAACTACAGCATATTTAACTGGTTTGTAATGAAATAAAATAAATGAAATTCAGGTAAGTAAATTATAACAGTGTTATTCATAATCGTACAATAAAAAAATCCTTAGTTATTATGCTCTCATAATGTGTTTTATATTTGTCATATTTCATATAAGTGTCAAAAACAAAACACTTTATAAGCTGAAAAAATGATGAAAATAAATGAAATCCTTACAAGATTTTTTTAAATTATTTTGTCCTATTTTGAAACTATTTGTCTTCCTGGTCACTCGATTTGTCGAGGGAGGAGAGAATACCTATATTACAGAATAAATAATAGTACTAAAGTACCATAGCTCAGAGCGTCAAAGAGAGTTATCGAGCAATGCCGCACGTTATAACCTCGCAATCAGTAGCACAGAATAAATGATAGGTCAGCAATCCATTACGTAGTCCCAATTTCTGTAGATGATCGCAAAAAGAAATTTGGGACGAAGCCGTTGGATGAAACCGCTCTGTCTCTAAATATCATATTATCAAAAAATCATAATTGCAAAATATCATATTCTCCAAACATCATATTAGCAAAACATGATACTCGCAAAATATCCTATTCGCAAAATATCATATTGGCAGTATGTTCATTAATTTTATTTTAGACGGTAGATTAATAACAATTTTAAACAGTGGCGCGGCCCAATCCTTTCATTTCTACCTGCATACATTTTTGTGTGAATCCTAATTCCTTACCTTGACACTACTGACCGACTTGGCTTGCTATGTGACGCCACCACGCGTTTTTGAAAATTGGGAGCTCCCTAAGTGCTTGTGCCTAAAGTTTATTGTGCAACAAACAAGTGCAATATCTAATAAGTGTATCTTCGATCCAGACAATTGGTAACATACATTACTTATCTACTTATCACAAGCATTGCCACGACAATACTTACATACCTAACCTACTTTTAAAACGGGCCCAGCACCCTTACCAAACATTTGGTAGCAGAGCGTGGTTTTTTTAACGCACCTCTGCATTATAAAAGCATAGAAATACCTATACCTTGTCCCATAAAATATTGTGTTTCTAAATTATTAAATTATGATTTTCAAATATATCGCCTGGCCGTAACTTAAATATCAATTTATAACATCCATTACGATTTAAACATTTTTTCTAGAACGGTATGGTTAATAATATTGAAACATTATAGACATCATATTTGAATTTATAACTTAAATTGTGATTGATTCTGAAGCGCTGCATTCATTTTGCTAATACTTCGCTCGATACCGCACAAGTCGACCCATTTTTTTGTTGAGTACATTTCCCATACTGCAAGGAATGTTTTGTTCCTTGTTTGTTTATTAAGTATTGATTTTAATAAAAAGTTAACCTAGCAACAAAAAATCTCGTTACCCCTACCATTTGTCTCGAATGTAAAGTGTTGTTAACATTCACATTTGGTGTCCCCTACTATTTGTTCGCAAAATATATCCTATTAATTTTATAAAATAATTCCTGAATTTTGTGTTTTTTTTTCGCATCATTATGTCGGATACTGGAAATGATGATACAATTGTTAAACCTTACCTCTATACGGATTCATCTGAGTATCGCGATTCAATTGGAGTAGTGCGTTATGTTAGTGATTGGGTTGCAGACACACATAATATATTGGACAGCCTTTCAATTGCTAAATTACGAGTTCGTCTTGCCGATATTGATTCTCATCAAGTGAAGTTTAGTAACGCTTGCGATAAATTATTAGGTGGCTTAGACCCCAACATTTACGAGCAAGAACATGCATATGTTAAACAACAAATGCGTACTGTGAGAGATCAGATGGATGACCTTAAGGTGAAATTGGACGAAGTACGGCCTCCTATAGTTTCTGAGGTTCCCATTGTGAGCACCCCTAAGCACTATAGAGGAAGCGTCCCCGACACCCCGTTACCGAGCAAACTCCCGGATCTACCAATTCCACGATTCGACGGTCGGCCTGATAGCTGGATAAGTTTCATCGACCAGTTCGATAGTGTGGTTGATTCCCAACCTAACCTTACACCTACTTTGAAGTTGCACTATTTAGTGGGAGCACTCTCTAACGAGCCTCTTCGTTTAATTCAACATCTGCGTATTGAAGCAGGTAACTACCTTGTTGCGCGTGACCTTTTAAAAAGAAGATATCACAACTGTCGTGTGCTAGCAGATACTCATATCTCCCAAATACTCTCCTTACCCGCCATTCCATCAAAATTATCTGGATTACGTGTGCCATTCCTCAACCCACTACTAACTTCCTATAGATGTTTAGAACGATTGGAATTACCTGTTAGGCATTGGTCGTATATACTCATACATATTTGCCTGAGTAAACTCCCACCTGAATTAAAATCTAGATTTGAAAGGCGCTTTGGTGATGACACCAAGTCGTTCCCAACATTTGATAATCTCATCACCTTCTTAGAAGACGAGTGTCGTCACTTTGATAACGTAGGCAATGCAAATGTTGTTGATACATTTGCACATAATTATGCAAACGCGCCCCATAAACCTAAGTCGCATACTCCTCCCCCTATCCCTAAAACATATGTCGCTTTGTCAGCTGCCCCATCTATTAGATGTTTGGGTTGTGACAACACCTCCCATTATTTACGTGAATGCCCTACCTACCACCGTATGACAGTTGCTGATCGCGCGGCATTTATTAAAAAAAATCAACTATGCTTCCGATGTCTGGACAGGCACACCATAGCGTTTTGTAAACGAAACTATCGATGTGGTGTATGTTCTCGATCTTCCCATCATACTTCGCTATGTTTTAACAATGCCCAAAATGTGACCTATTCTCAAAATGATTATAATAGTTATCGTAATAAAGACATAAGACGTCATCACTCACCGTCCTACACGGGCGGGCGATCACAACCATCCCGCAAACAATATTCATCACCACGTCGTTCTCCTTCTCGTTCCTTGCCTCCCTGCAACACCCAGATGTCTCACACCTCTCGCTCGCACACCCCTCATCCCACTGAGCATCAAATCAGCCAAACTAGCCCTAGCAAGTCCAATGGATCTCCTGATCAATGACTAGAAAAGCCGCTACCTGTTCTTCCTTCATCTACCAATATTCCTGCCGGATCGTATGTACTCCTCCCTACAATTGATTTATCGGTCTTAACCTCGTCTGGCTATTATGTACAAGTTCGTGCTTTAGTAGATACGGGATCACAGAGCAGTCTTATAACAACAGACACCGCCACAAACCTTTTGAATTCTCCAATCATACCTTCATCTTTTCCTGTTCGTGGCTTAGGTAACGTTGATGTCCTTCACGCTCGGGGTACTGTTACATTGTCGTTCAAACCTAAAAATAGTGACTGCCTTACAATTACAACCACCGCTTTGGTAGTTGATGTGATCGCAGGTGTCCAACCGGAAATCAACGTAGCTAAAAACATTGTTGCTTCTACTACACACCTACCTCTAGCAGATCCATTATTTCATCAACCTAAGGACGTTTCCATTTTACTTGGATCTGATGTAATCGGATCTTTGTTGTTATCCGATGCTCGTTTACTTTCCTGTGGACTTACAGCCTTGTTTACATCCTTTGGTGTTATACTTTTCGGTCCTATTCCTGGTGGTTTGCATTCTATGATGACAGGCATTTCCTTGTCTCAAATTGTAGAAAAATTTTGGAAGGTTGAAGAACCACCTGAATCCTATATCCCTAACCCCTTAGACGAAGTTTGTGAAAAGTTTTTTAAAGCTACAACAGTTCGAGACATAGAGGGAAAGTTTATTGTACGCCTGCCATTCCTCCCTGATCGCCCTGCTTTAGGAGAATCGAAATCTAGTGCCCTTAAAAGATTTCGTAATTTAGAAAAGCGTATGCAATCTGACACAGAATTTCGTAATAAATATATTGAATTAATGCGAGAGTGTATTCAATTGAACCATATGTGTCTTTCATCATTTGACCCTTTGAAGGAACATAATTTTATTCCTCATCATGGAATTTTTAAACCATCAAGTGGCAAAATTCGTGTTGTGTTTGACGGTAGTTGCCGTACCTCTTCCGGTGTATCCCTAAATGATTGTCTTCACAAAGGCCCTAAGTTACACCGCGACATTACAGATATTCTTGTTAACTTTCGTAGGCACCCGATCGTATTTGTGGCTGACATAAAAATGATGTTCAGGATGACCTGGATTTCTCCTGAAGATCGGAGATATCAATTGATACTATGGCGTGAGGCTCCATCTCAACCCCTTCTGACCTACGAACTTACAACAAATATTTATGGCTTGCGCTCGAGTCCATTTCTGGCAATTCGTGCTCTTCAGGAATTGGTTGAGTTAGAGCGTGATAAATTTCCTCTTGGTGCCTTTGCTCTTGAAAATGATGTATATGTAGATGATATTCTTACAGGAGCTCCATCTCTCCCTGAAGCCCAACAGATCAAAGCTGAACTCGAAAATATCCTGGCTAAGGGTGGCTATGAATTAAGAAAATGGATTAGTAATACTCCTGAACTTATTGCAGATCTTCCTCCTGACCATGTGCAGTTGCCCTATTGTTTTTTAGATGCCAATAATCCTCAAGTTGCGTCTATTCTCGGTATTGAATATAACCCCTGCAGTGATACATTTACCTATAAATTTTCTTCAGAATCCGAAGATACGATTACCAAGCGAAAGGTATTGTCGGTAATTGCTCGGATGTATGACCCTTATGGATGGTTGTCCCCTGTAATATTTGAAGCCAAGTGTTTCATACAACGCTTGTGGTTATCAGGCCTTACCTGGGACGAACCTTTAACAAATCCACTGCTACATGAGTGGCTTTCATTTTTTGCAGACCTTACCCATATAGCTAAATTTTCTATTCCTCGTTTATTCGTTCCCCCTAATTCAGTTTCCTTTTCCATTCATGGCTTTTGTGACGCTTCTGAGTCAGGCTATACAGCTGCAGTCTATTTGCGTGCTGAGACTTCGTCCGGATCCTGCTCCGTTCACCTTATAATGTCCAAGACTAAAGTTGCACCCGTTCGTACTCATTTGACGATTCCTAAATTGGAATTGCTAGGAGCTACTCTCCTATCAAAATTACTTCATCATGTCGTCCTCTGTTTGCAGAAGTCGATTATGTTGAACTCTATCCATAGTTGGACGGACAGTAGGATTGTTTTGGCCTGGCTTAAAACCCCTTCTCACCTGCTCCAAAATTATGAAGCAAATAGAATTTCCCAAATTTTGAATTCGGAAACACAATCTTCCTGGAGACATGTGCCTGGTTCCATGAATCCCTGTGACTGCGCATCCAGAGGGCTCACTGCGAGTCAACTGCTTAACCATCCATTGTGGCTAACTCCTGATTGGCTAAAACAGGACATATCTCAATAGCCACTCAGTGGTGATCCTTTAACTTCAGACCTACCTGGCCTTCGCTGCCTTGTTATTTCAGGCTCTGCCCTCACAGCGGATCCTTCCTTCATATTAGAAAAATATAGTTCCTTTAATAAATTATTGAACGTGTATTGTTATATCAATCGATTTTGCCGATATTCCAAAAATCCTTTACTTCGCAAACCCTCCCCTTTTCTCACCGTTAGCGAACGACGGGAAGCTTTATTGGCGCTAGTCAAGATTGTACAGCGTCAATCGTTCCCTGATGAGATTGGTCGCCTTGAACGCGGTGATACCATCAATAATGCCTTGAGACGTCTCAACCTCTTTTTAGATCCAAAAGGCTTTATACGTGTAGGTGGTCGTCTTCGCCATAGTGATATGCCTTATGATGTAAAACACCCCCTCCTTCTTCCCAAAAATGGCCATTTTGTTGAGCTGCTGATTTCCCATTATCATCAACAGAATGCCCATGTCGGACTCAATTCCCTACTTGCCATTTTAAGCCGGCAGTTTTGGATTATTTCCGCTAGAAGAGCTATCCAAAGGGTTATTTTTAAATGTTTCTCTTGCTTACGTCTTAAGGCTGTAACGGAACAGCCTCCTATGGGAGATTTACCCAAAGATCGTATAACGCCTACTAAATCTTTCGACGGAGTTGGTACAGACTTTGCCGGACCCTTTTATACAAAGATTCAAGCTCATCGTAACCGAAAGCTAATTAAAAGTTATTTATGTGTATTTGTGTGTTTAAGTACTAAGGCTGTTCACCTAGAAGTTGTGTCGGATCTGACAACAGAAGCTTTCCTTGCTGCGTTTTGTAGGTTTGTTTCTCGTCGCGGGTTGCCTAGCTTAGTGCGTTCAGATTGTGGTAGAAACTATATTGGTGCAAAAAACTATTTGAAAGAGTTAGAAGATTTCCTTAAAAATAATCACACAGTTTTGGGTGGTGAACTAGCGAAACATAATATAAATTGGGTTTTCAATCCTCCTTTATGTCCACATTGGGGTGGTTTATTTGAGGCTGCTGTAAAATCAGCAAAGTCTCACCTTAAAAGAGTGGTCGGTGACACACCATTAACCTTTGAAGAGTTGACCACTGTGTTTGCTAAGATTGAGTCTGTCCTCAACTCTAGACCTCTGTGTCCTCTTTCATCAGATCCTAATGACCTATAAGTCCTCACTCCGGGTCATTTAATAACTGGTTACCCTTTAAACGCTTTACCGGAGTATCCTTATAAAGAGGTCTCAGTAAACCGATTATCTAGATTCCAACTTGTACAGCAAATAACACAACATTTCTGGTCCAGGTGGAGTATGGAATACCTTAACACCTTACAGTCGAGACAAAAATGGACAAATCCATCTAATCCTCCCGTTATTGGAGAAATCGTTCTTCTCAAAGAGGATAATTTACCTCCTTTACAGTGGCGTCGCGGTCGTATTACTTGTTTATATCCTGGACAGGACAATGTTATTCGGGTAGTTGATGTGCAGACATCGACTGGAGTATTAAAGAGGTCGCTAACGAAATTAGTGCGACTTCCTATTAATTAATTTTAATTGTAACGTAAACATTTTTGCATGTTTAAGGCGGGCGATATGTTCATTAATTTTATTTTAGACGGTAGATTAATAACAATTTTAAACAGTGGCGCGGCCCAATCCTTTCATTTCTACCTGCATAAATTTTTGTGTGAATCCTAATTCCTTACCTTGACACTACTGACCGACTTGGCTTGCTATGTGACGCCACCACGCGTTTTTGAAAATTGGGAGCTCCCTAAGTGCTTGTGCCTAAAGTTTATTGTGCAACAAACAAGTGCAATATCTAATAAGTGTATCTTCGATCCAGACAATTGGTAACGTACATTACTTATCTACTTATCACAAGCATTGCCACGACAATACTTACATACCTAACCTACTTTTAAAACGGGCCCAGCACCCTTACCAAACACAGTATAATATATCATAATCTCAAAATATTCTAATAGAGTATGCTATGATCTCAGTAGACGCCACTTGCCGCATTTCGGTAACCTCATCTGTCCATCTCTCAGGTTTAGATACCTACTTAATCTTTTTAACTGTTTCGACCATCATGAGTTTCTCATCTAAAGGGACAGTGACTCGACGCGACTCTTCCCGATCCATCAGTACGATAGCAGGCTTGTTGTAGGGAACTGTGTCCTGTTCGTAATGATGGAATGGTTCCAGTATAATCTAGCGCAGTCGTTTTCAGCACTGGTTCCGGCGATTATTTGTAATCCGGTGCCGTTTCATCCTTGAGGTCATATTTGGAAGCTAGCTCGAGATGGAATACTTTGGCACGGTAATTATACTATTACCGTGACTTTAGCTATTTAGTAATATTCGGTATTAAACAGTAGGACAGGAAAACTGGAAGTTATAAGGCTGAGTGACTCTCCGGGTTGAAGACAGGCTCTACACACGCCCTGCTGTCCCATTCTTCGGGATATACTTTCGGTAGTTACGAATCATGTCGACCTGTCCTGTATTTCACAGACAAACCTTTCAGTTTCCCCAAAGAGGTCCCCGAAATACAGCCAATAGTCTTTCGGATACACGCTGGCACTCATGTAACGCCTGTAAGAACCAACACTTATTTTATGTCCCGGTCCCTTGTCAATTTTTTAAATTAATTTTACTATTATAGGAAAAATGATTATGGATGTGTTTATGCAACAAATTAATCTTGTATCGCTTTAAATATAAAACTTTAAAATCTACGAGAGTAAAAGTAGTTCGGTTGCATTAATAAAATCTATTCTTTAAAGCACCATTACATAAATTTAATTCACTATTTAGGTAGCAATTAATGAAAAAAGAAACATAATTTCGATAGGTACTAGTCGTTCAAATAGAATTTAAAGGTAATAATAATATCATATAGAATACATGGGTACCTGCATTAAGATTTAGGAGGAAAATAAACTATTTGTAGCTCCCAAATGTGTCAAAGAATCGTTTTCCTATTAGCTGGCAAGATGTCACAATGGCGACCAACACGCACTAACGAGACAACTCATTCCCGTAATAAAATACAAAAAACGCTACCCGTTGAATTATTCAAGAAAAACTGAAAATGAAGGGGTGTGAAACCAGTCGCGGGCAATCTGACGAGACATGCTGGAATTATAATAAAATATTGAATTTTTCTTCTAAAGGTTGACATATGAAGATAATAGTAGCTGTTATTGATTAATTGAAAGTGAGCATCACTTATATGTATATAAGAGGCTCCGTAAGAAAGTCTGTTTTCATATTATTTTTCATGCTTTATAATTTATCATCACTCAGAGATTACAGTGTGATCTCTGTCTACCGCCCCATGAGAAAGACACATATTATGCGTCTCCAAAACATAATATACGCAAAACATCAACAAAATTCCAAATCAGCTCTAGCTAGACACAGGTAGGTACATATTTGAAATATAGAATCTCAAATGCTAATCTCAGTTTTCTTTAACCCTAATGTCATCGAAATTCTTTCAGTCAAGTTTTTACATAATGAAATTGATATTAGATAATAGTTATTTGTTATACATGAGTGCAAAGATGCTTTCTAACCGCGTGCTCAACTTTGATGACCGAGCAAGCGAGTGATTCAAAAATTAGAATTCTGAGCTTTAGCGAGGGAATCAAAAGAGCACAAGGTGAAAAATCTTTGCACTCAAGTGCAACACGTAATGATGAAAAGCATCCCCCCTTAGCGAGGAAATGACTAAATGCAAAATAAAACATTTACAATCACAAGATACTTTTACTACAACATTAAGATAGGTAAGTACTTATTACAGAAAAATATTTATATTATGTATAACAAATAATACGTTTTTTTTCTTCTTTTCATGTTTCTTATTTCCAACAATACGACGTCAAAACAAAATGGAGCGCGCAAAGCAAATTAAAAACAAAAGTACACCAAGGAGGTTCAGAGACTGAGTTTTTAACAAATTTAAAAAAAGTTGTATGATAAATTCGGCACCATGGAGATGGAAGTAAATAAGTTTAATGATGTTTTGAAATCACATACCTAATGCACGCGATGTTCTAAATTCAAATTTACTTTAACTCCAAGCGGATAAAAACGGCTTTGGCGGTCAGGTATCGAATAGCAAAAATACTCTTTCCGAGATGGGGGATGAAAAATTAATTAACTATGGATTCCTTAACTATTCATTCGTAAAATAACAATGGCTGAAATGTAGGATGTGACGACAAAGGTTGCATAGTAGCCATTGACGAACATACGCGCAATAAACGCGAACGAAGCTCTAACCTGAATACCGAGGAAGGAGGCGTTAAATTTTACGGCACCATAAATAAAGTGCACTGTGGTAACATTCTCGCTCGATCCATATTATTATTAGTTTTCCATCATTCCCATTAGCTTATCTTTTAATTCACGTTTATATTTTTGCTTCTACTTGCCTGGTTATCAAGGTATAATGTAATAGTAGGTATATGATGCTTCTATAGATGATCTATTTATAGACTTTTTACTTGATGCGACGATGCTTCTATAGATGATTTGTTGTAATTATATGACACAGTAATCTGTTACATGTGTCTAATTTAAATTTAGAAGTTTAGTTGTCAATAAAACGTCTTACAGCAAACGTTGCTTTAATTCTTTATATTTCTAATAACTTATAGTCTAAGATCCGAACTAGAAACGACCTTCACCCATCTGTTAATTGAATGAAAAGTATTTAATATCAAATTTAATATATAAGAAAATATATCTCGAGTGGGTTGTCTAAAAAATTCCTGGCCAGGCTATGATTAATTAAAAATTGAAAAATGTTTTTTTTTGAAAATTGCACTCATAAGTTTAACGAATAAATTTAATACCAACCGAAGGTATGAAGCCTATAGAATATAGAAACGTTGGGTTGTCTATTTTTTTCCTGGCATTACTACTGGGTTGCCAGGTATAAACAGGTATCTCAATATAGTTATTTTCACCTATTTGTTAAATAAATAAATCTTATATCAAAATGAGCGCTATTGAATTGCGAATACGATGATATAGGGTTGTCTGTAAAAAACCTGGCCTGAATGAGGGTTGTCGAGTTTTGAAAGGTGAACATTTTATGCGTGTGGAAACTTGTGAGAAAGAGGTCCGAGCTTAATATCCCGTGTGATAGAAGAGGGTTGTGGCTGAGCGAGACGTGACAGCCGACTGAAAGTTGCAACAAAGAGGTCAGAGCTATCCCATGCGATGAGCTGCTCGCTATTTAGTCGTGCAACAGAGAAGGACAGCGATATATATCAAAGTATATTCTGGATAAGAAGATTCCTGTGACAGGTCGAAGTTTTCTGTTTCATGCATACTTATTTGTTTTAAAAATTATGTTATTACATCTTTGTTGGCGACGGCATTTTTAATTTATTATTTATTTAATATGTTGAAGGTAATTTATAACGATATTTTTTGTAAACTGAAGGTATTTTTGTTATTAATTTAGCGTCACTGTAGGGTCTGATATTTTTATTATAATAAAAGAAAGAAAACATTTATTGACCACAAGCACACATATACAAGGCAAAAAAAAACATTTATACTTACATAGCGGCCAATTAGAACCCGACCTCAGCATAAGCTGCAACAGACTAGTCTGATGCAGCGCTGGTGTTCTGGCCAATAAAAGAGGGTAAATTGTTTATTTATTGTATTAATTGCATAAAAAGAAGCTAAATTATTATCGCGGCGTTAGTTCGTCTAATATTGTCTGTCTGTATACGCATCTATTTGCAAAGTAACTGTATTTATTCACTAAATTGTATCAGTGTGTAAAATATAAAATTTTCACGGTGTTGTCTCGTACTTATTGTATACTCCAAGTCACCGCCCACCATTTGGAAGCGCCTGCATCATTACAATCTTCTTTAGGTTATTTTTATCAAAAATGCAATAATTAATTCCACATTAAATAGAAACAAGAATATCAGTCCAATTAAATATAATTATTTTTTCACATCTACTCATACATAAATGTATCTATATTAAGGCAAAGAAAATGAGCCATACAACCAAACACAATAAGAAGTTCATAGATAGAATTCGTTATTTTATTATATTTACTTAAATTTATTTGCCTTGTGTGTTTTTTAAGACATAAAGAATTATTATACTACTATTTTATTTCCTTGCAGTCGAAGTGAGAAGCAGAGTTTATAACTCGTCAACAAAACCATTTTATCCTCGACATTACTATCAGCCCGAGCCGAACGGATAAAAATGGTTCGTTTTGTGCACTTGTTGTAAAATATACTAATAATTCTGAAAAAATGATTTGTTTAATTAAGTAAGTATGTATTTGAATCGTGAATCGCAACGATTCAAGTACATACACTTACACTTTTTACAAATAACAATTATTTTTTCAGAATTATAATTTTATTTAACTGGACTGATATTCTTTTTTCTATTAACTGTGGAATTATTGCATTTATTATAAAAACAACTTAAAGAGATTACCTAGTTATATCTTTAAAACAATATTTTTAATCACGAAAACTAGTATCCATGAAATGGAAAACTTCGACCTGTCACGGGAATCTTCTAATTTTGAATAGACTATACAGGCTAATTGTTAATGCATCAACAACCTCCCAGGGGCTGATTCTAGTGCTCAGATGCAACAACTTTTTGTATGGGACCAAAACCGAAATCGCAAAAAAAATCCACTTTCCCGTACTAAAGTCTCGATCAGCTATCCTAGTTTGTATGGGAAAGTGGATTTTTTTGTTGCGGTTTCGATGTTGGTCCCATACAAAAAGTTGCTGCATTTGAGCACTAGAATCAGCCCCTGGGAGGTTGCTGAGGCATTAAAAATTACCCTGTATATACTGAACATTATTTTATAATTAGTAACCTAAAATATTAAGAACACTTGTTACTGCGTATAGTTATTTATTGACAATAAAGGTATTGTATTGAAAAATGGCTAAAAAGTGTTTTTTGTGTGACTCGGACGATTCGTTGATTGACTTTTATAATTAAACTTTTAAAATTGCTCATTAAAGTTAGCTTTTCGTAAAAAAAAAAGAATTTTAAATACAACGAAGTTGAGCTAACTGAGGCATCACTCGATTTTGTTGGTTACCATACCACGTGTTATAAGAAAGTGATTGTTTCAGGAAATAAATATACTTAATGAAGAATTTAGAATTTTTTGTACGCAGAATACAATAAGTATATAATGTATGATTCTTCAAAATTATCATTATTTAATACCTATTAAATATTTCTTCTATATTTACTTTACAATGAATGAATATAACAATGGAAAATGTGATATTCTTACTTTGATTAAATTAGTTTCAGTTAAAGTAATTATTACCAAAATGTTTTTTTGCACCTACGGTTTTTTAATTTACCACATTCTTCATTTTTTTAAATTTCATTAAAGAATTTTTGGTTAGCAAATAAGCCAAAGAAATTACAATTTTTGCGACTTTCTGAAACAGTATTAAAGGCAATATTTTCATTCAACGATGTAAATGAAACATCTCAAAAAATTATGTCTCAAACATGATCATTTCATAATAAAAAAATACTTCTAGGAGCACATCAAAACTTCTGGCTCTGATGAAGGAACAAAATGTTTAGATACTAATGTCCCTTCCCGTTCAACAGTTATTGATGTTACCTCTGTCACATCTCGCTCAGCCACAACCCTCTTCTATCACACGGGATATTTAGCTCGGGCCTCTTTCTCACAAGTTTCCACACGCATAAAATGTTCACCTTTCAAAACTCGACAACCCTCATTCAGGCCAGGTTTTTTACAGACAACCCTATATCATCGTATTCGCAATTCAATAGCGCTCATTTTGATATAAGATTTATTTATTTAACAAATAGGTGAAAATAACTATATTGAGTTACCTGTTTATACCTGGCAACCCAGTAGTAATGCCAGGAAAAAAATAGACAACCCAACATTTCTTTATTCTATAGGCTTCATACTTTCGGTTGCTATTAAATTTATTCGTTAAACTGATGAGTGCAATTTTTAAAAAAAAAAACATTTTTCAATTTTTAATTAATCATAGTCTGGCCAGGAATTTCTTAGACAACCCACTTGAGATATATTTTCTAGTATATTAAATTTGATATAGAATACTTTTCATCCAATTAACAGATGGGTGAAGGTCGTTTCTAGTTCGGATCCTCTACTATTAATAACTCGGTATTGTAACTCGGTTATGTACGAGTTTCAAGGGATAAATATATATTCATAACATATATTATAAATATGATTGACTTAAAGACTTTTTTCTTCAGGCGATCAATAACGTCACACTTTTCTTATGTAATCTATGCGCTCCTTGCCATTTTCCGTAGCCTACGCGTAAATCAACGTAGTTATTTAAAGCTACATATTATTATCTATTCTGTGGCAATACACACAATAAAGCCCGATTTCACTAAAGTCAGATAAGTTTAATACCGGATAAAGTCATGGGTTACTCTCAGATAAGTCAATTTTAATTTCGCCAAATACTTATACTTAGAATAAAGCCGTTATTCGAGAATAGATATTATACCTTCGAATTTGATAGTATAATAGGCATAATACTAGGATAAATAAGAAAGATGGCGTCCAATTAACAGCTGACTGGCATGATATCTATTTGTGGAGCGTCAAAAAAAAAAGATTCTGACGCTCCTCTACAGTGAAAAAAAAACATCGTGGGGTAACCTGCATACATCTGCAAAGAAATTCAAAAGTGCAGTTCAAGATTGCACCAACCGTAGAATATTAAGGTTAGAGTAGAGCTATGAAATTATAGACCTAAACATGATGAAATATAAAAAAAATATAAGTAGATAAAAAATAATACAGATCAATGATCACCGATATTATTATATTGTTATTATTATAGTATCATATTATATTGTTGAATATAATCAATAATTAAAACTACCTACATTGTACAACATTTTTAATATGATTTACCAATACCTAAATCATCTATGCAAATACAAAAAGGTTCGTTTTGGACTTATTTGATTGAACTTTAACGTAAACTTAATTAACGGAGTTAAAAATTAATTTTAAATGTATTCATAAAAATGTTTTAAAATACATACCTACCCATGTAAAATATATGTATACGACACGATATGCCAGATGTTGCTCTCCGGAGACAAGTCGATCGAGAACAGGAGACCGCAAAACTTGCCCGTGAGGATGATGTCAACGCGGACCCGTCTCACAGGCCACGCCGAAGTAAGAAGAGACGAATTGACTCACTCGTCAAGTTCTATGCTAAGGATATCTGAAGGCTTCCCGCATCCTATAACCTGGAAAGGGCCCTGGTGTGTCCGGGCAGCATCACTCATGATACATGATGTCGAGAATGTCGTGCTGTGCAACCCCAAATAATGGATTTTACCTCGATTAGCGAGTTGAGTCCCGTGGGGTCCAAAATAGGGAGGGATGGCGGCAACAAGTGAAGACATATGCACTGTGGTGCTAGGACATCAATAACATGTTTTTTGGAAATATTTTTATGTGCAATAATGAAAAATAACTACTACAAAATTTTAAAGTGTAATTATTATTTAAACGTTGATTGTGCATTTCCTAAGGGTTAACAGATTTCTTAGAGTTGAATGACATTTTTCTTTTAAAAATTGATTGATTGTTACGCATTCCTACAGTCTTATTTAATTTTTCACGTGTATTGTGTTAGATAGATCATGCTTTTATTGGAAACATAATATTATAAGTATTCAAATATTTACAATCATCTAGTCAATATAAAAATGATATCAAGAGTACTTACTTTTTTGTAAAAATATTTTTCATTACTCATATTCGGAAAGTAAAATGCTGCTTCCCTCCATAGGAAGGGAAAAACTCATACAAATTACTTCCCACCTAAGGGCCGGAATGAACTTTAAAAATAGAACTGCTGTCAGCTGTGAAGAGTTTTATGTAAAAAAAAACTAAATAAAAAAATGCTGCGGCCATGTGAGTTTCTAAACAGCCAGTGTGAACTTAGCGCAAACTTCTTTGAGCGGAATAAGCCGCAACAATTACGTGGTGAGTTCCATATTTAAAATTTAAAAAGTCGACATAAATTGGCGGGATGCTAATCTGTTATGTATCTGTGATAGAATTCAAAAAATAGGTAATAATCTTTTATGCTAAGATTTGAATATTAAAAATGAGTTCAAGCGATTCTGAAATGTTGACACCAGATTCGATTAAAGACGAGGCAAATTATGTTATTGAAAATCTTTTGCCAGAATCTCAAAAGAAAGATATATTATATGTATATTACTGGGCCCGGCAGACGTTGTCCTGCCCGATTCCAGCCGCCGCCCGCCATCTACCGGGTCCAATTATACGTTTAAACCTTCCCTGGACCTATTCAAATACACACAGAAAATTTCGTAAGAACCGGTCGAGCCGTTTTTGAGTGTTTGCAAGACTAACACACAGCGTTTCATTTTTATATATAAAAAAGAAGATTATCAATAAATAGTTTAGATAAACAACTAGTTTTATTTTCCTCATATTCGAAATGAAAAGTAGAGTGTTTAACACGGGTTAAAGAATCAATTCCTACTCGGACTATAGCCTATAGTATAAATACCTCGGGAATTGATTCTTTCGACCCTCGGTTAACAATCTACTATTTCATGAATACTTGGCCCAGTGTGGGTAAAAAAGATGATTGGCCCATTGACATTTCACAATTTGACATGAATTGAATTGACATTAAAGCTTGTGACTATATTCTATATAATTTTTTTCTCAAAATTAATTCTATCAATATCGAATTAGGTACTTATATTGTATTCTTGTTTATCTACACCAGAATATGAAATAAAAAATTGTCTTTGTAAATGTTTATCTTTCCTATTTTTTACAAGTTTTTAACTTGCAATGTATCTATGTATGGAGGTTCGGGTCAAATCTTGCAAGTAACCTACACAAGCAACCCACTTGCCAGGTCCGATTGAGTTAAAACTTGGAATAGGTACACCTTTAGTTTTGATGAAAATGCAATTATGTATAATTAGTATTGATGTGAATGCCTTCTCTGCCGCCTTCCTTGTTTCCTGAGAGCTATAATCTTGGGATTTTCAAGGCTAGAGTGAATAGATATTATCTAGATCTACGTGCTTCATCCTCGACTTCACCTTCGCTTACCATCAGGTGAGTTGGTGGTCAAACGTAGACCTATTACGAATTAAAAAAAAAAAAATCTAAACGGCCGCTGCAACAAAATGACAGATTACATATCTTCATAAAACCCCATCGATATGGGTATCAAATAAAAGTTTGGACGTGTGGAATACGGTACGGTACTGTAAAAAAAATAAATCCAAGATGGCCGCCGTCACAAAGTGGTGGGTTAGATATATTTGACAACCCCCACAATACATATGGGTAAGTATTAAATGAAAGTGCTTGACTTGTAAAATACAGTACACCATGAAAAATAAACTAACTCCAAGGTGACCGTCGCGTCACAAAATAATAAAAAAAAAAAAAAAATTGTATACTTAAAACATTTTTAAAAACGAGTTTTTATTTAGATGCTCTAAAAAGAGAAAAATAAACTTATCTTAATATCAAAGATCGTCGCGAGAATTACTTATTCAATAAAAGGTTAAGATCAAGTTAAATACATATTGTATTGTATTATTATTTAGCTACATAGGTAATTCTCGCGACAAGACTTTGTATTGTCATGAAAAATTGTGTCATGTAATAAATTTATGTTTTTTTTCCTTTTTAGTGCATTTAAATAATATTATTTTTAAGTACATTAAGGGAACGGACCCTTAATGAGCGTTCACTAAAAGGATACATATTAACGTTGCAAGTTAATTTAAAACTATCGGGAATCGAAAAGCGATGATATTTTTGAGCGATGTTTTAACGATGAATTGCTATTAAGATTAATCTTTAGAAAACCTACAACATACCAAACCAAACTGTCAATATAATACATGTCTTTTACTTCCCATGGGCTGTCTAAAATTTTTGTAAGTGCATATCATCAATATTCCAGCTTCAGCATAATACGTCTCTTGTCCTTCGTCGTCTAGTCCGTCTTCAGTAGGCTTACTCTTGAACCAAGTCCGATCGATCGACATTGAGATTGTGATTTTTCGTACGCCTATTTTGCAACACTAGACAAATTGGATAGGTATCTTGAAAATATTTAAATAGTACTCTAATTTGGTGCGGTCATAATCTGCGCAATACAGCTTCAATTTTGTGCCAATGTGGAAACTCAAGCGCACAAAAAATCATAATCTCAATGTTTAATCGATTGGAATTGGTTCAGGATTTAGCCTCCGATAATTATATAATTGCAAGTAAAAAAAGCTTTTTTAATACACTTCATCGCTTTTAGATACATAGCAGCACAAAAAACACGCGTATGTTATAACGCAAATAGTACGGCTATAATCTATAACCCCCACTATTTGCATTATTGTGTTATTTTTTAAATCGGTAAATGGCTGTCTTAAAACTAGAAGTTCAATACTATTGTTAATAAATAAACTCTATTACTTAAAATATAATAAATAAACTTTTATCTTAATACCATTATTTAGTTTTGTCTACAAATTAACAATGATTTGTGTTATTTAATAAAAATTCAGTTTATTAGGTATTTTCTCTCACAAGTCTGTTGAAAAGCGCTGTACAATATATATGTATACGTATATATTGGTTATTATACACACTCGGCTTTTTCACGCCTTCGCCTTCGGCTCGGGCTGAAATTCTGTCTCGTGAGTTATAACCACCATAACGCACTTAGGTATATCGCAATGTACTATTACAATGTTTACAGAGCCACAGAGATTTATCTTTAATTTGGAAAATATAAAAATGAAATTGATATATTATTTTATTATGGCAGTTTGCCAGCTATTATGACGCAATGAAACGGAATAATTGTCATGCAATTCCTACATTCCTCATAAACTTATAGGAGAAGACAACACAGTAGAGTGTTATTATACTCTGATTGCCCACGAGTCAATGGAACAGCACTAAGCTATTTAATGCGGTACAATGAGAAATGACTTCCAAGAAATGTAAGCTGAATACCTACTTTGAATCACACTTAGCTGAATAGTTCCAAGCCTGAATTAGAAGTACAAAAGAGTTCTTTTATTGACAATAGGTATACGAGTATGTGTAAATAAAACTGATAGTAGAGGCGTTTGTATAATGGACCCCGAACTCCTTAACTTATTTGCCAAGTCACTAAATTGGATAGGTAGCATATTTAACAGGTCTGACGCTCATATTTCCCAGATAGTAAACGTATACAGAATATTGGCGTAGCTTTGAGAATTTGGGTCGATTGGTTCCACCATCTTCGAATTTGTAGCGAATGAACAGTGTTTCTCAAGTTGTCTGTTGTCAAAAGCATCGAGGGCCTCTGCTCTATTTATGACTGACCACCTTATGCTGTTGTCCTACGGATCATAATCCACTGAATCCTTAGTTACTTGCAAGTTGGTGGGTGGCTGTTCGTCACTTAAGTGGACCTTGTTTTGTTATTCGAAGTAGTTTCGAGGTAATTTTTTCAATAAGAAATTAACTGGACATTTTCCGAATTGCTACGACTTAACAAGCTTTTATATACTTTTTACAAGCACTTATTTACTTTCACCTGTCCCAGTGTCTGTAATGATATCTTGCAAGTTAAATTTAAGCCACTTTCCGGTTTCCGATTGAGCTGGAATTTTGCGTGCATAATATGTAGTTATATCGCGTGACAATGCAATATTATCATGACATGGAACAGCAGGCCTATTATCGATCTCATGGTTTTCAAATGATATCATTATGACATCAATGAGCAAAGCGAAAAATAAAATTTCCGTAAGATTGTTGATCATTCGTTCATTATATCATGTTGACATCATTGAAATTATGCCATTGTGATGATATCATTGCAGATCGGTAATACCAAAATGAAGCATTTCATTACTTCTTCATCTCAAAATTTATACCATGTCATATATAATCCATAATAGGCCTGTTGTTCTGATTCTGGAGTTGGAAGGTGATGGCCATAGGAATTCCGCTATAAAACGACACAACCCCATCAGGTTAGGGCTCGTTTGATTCGTATTGAGGAGTACCTAAAGCTTGTATTAAAAAAAAGTTTTTTTAAATATTTTATCTTGTTTGTACTATTATTACGATTATATAAGTAGATAAAGGTAAATAATGCCTAAGAGTATGGTTAAATATTTTAAATTGAATATGTTACACATCTTACAAGAGAGAATTTGATGTACTTTATCTAACCTGATATTGAGTGTCAAGAAGAATGCTGGCGGAGGTAGCGTTGTCTAAATTTCTAAACCACAGAGGAACTAGCAGAATCCTACCACAAATTCCACGAATAAGATTTCATTTTAGAAGTTTAGATACCATGGTGATTGCTATCCAGCTCAATGCCTTACCATAAACCAAAGGGAAAAATCAAATCATTTATTCACAAGAAACAGAATAAACCAGGTCATAATTGTTTTTAAAAAAATATCCAGACATGTAAACATGCCGATTTGGCATGTAAATGTCAGTATTAAAAATTTTAATAAATTATTATAACATGTCAATGATCTATAAAAATAGATAACAAACACAGGATTAACACAGCACAACACAACTAAACATAAACATTTCAATAAAGCTTAGATATGCAATATTCAATTTAACTATCAAATTTTTAAATGTCAATATTTATATCTCGACCCTTCAGAATTATTAAGCAAAATATAATTATGCTCATTGGGACATTTATCCCCGGTCCTTTCAATCTGTACTCTAAAGGATTCAACAAATTTAAATTGTATGTTAACATGCTTACAAACAGCTTGATATATAGAGACATCAGATGACTCACACGTCCAAATAGGTGAAATTTGTTAGATGTTTGAAATTTCAATGTGTGTAAAGTGACACGTTTCAAAGAAATCGACGACGGCGATTGATGCGTTTGACCCAACCATAGCCGTATAAGTAAAATCTAATTTGACTTTTAGATATCTGCAATGATATCGATCGATTTAGAATTCTCTATAAGGCAAGAGGAATAATGGGACAAAAATAAAAGTACTGTATATTAATACTTTACTTAAATTACAGTTTTTTTTTTCATTAGAATACGAGCTACAGTGATTTAAGCCGACTTCAAAGAGGTTGTAGAATAGAATAGAATAGAATATCATTTATTTGCTAGAACATGGTGTTACAATATGATCTTCAAGTGTATAAAGTGTCACATATTCCGCTTATGTCAAAAGCATGCAAATATAAATTGTTATTTAATCTTTAATGACATTTTCACATAATTGTAAGGTTCGACTGTATCTATTTTAATATAATTTTCACAATTACACTGCCATTTGTGAATCGAATTTATTTTTTTTTGTAATCGAAAGGGTTATCTCCTGAGGTAGTCCCATTATCATCAAGTCATGATCTGATGATAGGATCCCAGGAAAATCGAGAGAAACATTTCATAGGCATGTCCAACGTGGTTCATGTTTTTTCTGAAAATATTCAGGGAGGTATTTGCATCTTAGTAGTCATCATATATTATGCTGGTGCTTGAGATACAGGCTTTGCTTAGTTTAAGCACCAGTCTCTAACAATCTTTAGTCTGTCATCATCACAGCTCATATACGTTCCCACTGA
The DNA here is from genome assembly GCA_963935595.1 of Schoenobius gigantellus. NCBI lineage: Eukaryota > Metazoa > Arthropoda > Insecta > Lepidoptera > Crambidae > Schoenobius > Schoenobius gigantellus. The sequence goes on along the minus strand of OZ012553.1, from coordinate 18,854,909 downwards.
GGGGCACGAGCCTACTCTAACTAGTTAGGGCGATTAGGCCTTAGTCAAACCACGCTGGCCTAGTGCGGATTGGTTGACTTCACACCTTTGAATTACTTCGCAGGTGGATGCAGGTTTCCTCACGATGGTTTCCTTCACAGTAGGAGCGTCAGATAAATGTACATATGAAATTCGTGAAACGAAAAACACATTGGTACTTCGTCTCAGTCAATTGTCTTTATCGTCAGTGCTCTCTGTGATACTTGTAGATCCTTGTCCACACGACCACCATTTATTCAGGAACAATTTTAGCATCGCACATGTACCTACTCGAGATCTTTGAATTTATCGTTATTGATAAAAACGCTTTGGTGAGTGAGATTGAGGTAGCTATCAACGTAGAGTAGAGCCCAAATTACTGGAGCTAGAAGCATGTAATTCGGTAGTTCGTTCATTTTTCTAAACAGTTGAATAACTCTATAATTTCTTTCTGTATTGTTTCATCATTATTATTTACAAAAGCTTGGCAAGAATTTTGAGAACTTTTCTTTTAAAGTTCTCCTATCCACGGTAATTTTTACCAGGACCCCGGATTGGGATGTGTATTAGAAGAAGAACCTATTAACAAGAAACTCACTTCATATCATAGCGGTAACGAAATTGTAAGCCTTGAAGTTGGACTATCGAAAACTAAGTCAAATGTCGCAATTGAAACGTTTTAGTACATAGTAGAGCAAACATCTGTAATTTTAAAAATTATATCGTGAGCTGCATTTAGTTGTATAATAATTTCATTTGGTGTTGAAACATATTTACTTTTTTCATGTATGTCCACCCTTTCTCGACTTTTTTGTACAATTCTTTCATCATATTGCTTGACTTTACAAACAAGTCGCGAAATTTGGTTCTACAACTATTTCTCCTCTCACTTGCTCAGTATATCTTATTCTGTTACTCCAATCACAGATGCTAATTTATTATTGAGAGGTTCTTCTAAAAACCGCCTCCGTGGTTTAGTAGTTGAGACCACCGGGTGTTAATCGGTAGGTCCGGGGGTTCAATTCCCCATGGGGATAAAAGTTTTTCTGCTCGGTTTAGTTGGTGGTAGGGCTTCTGAGCCCGACTGGCTAACTACCACCGTCTTACCTAATTTTATTGCCATCATAACGTTAATGGCAGTGTTGTGTTCCGACAATTAGAGGCAAGATAGCCAGTCCCTCAGCTGTTGAGGAGTCCAGGTGAAGCGCCCATCTTCGGCTTTATCTTCACTTACCATCAGATGAGATAAAGGCCAAAAACTTAACAACTTCCCTGTGGTATGTAAAAAAATAGTTTTTGCTTATTTATATTGGGAATTTGAGACAGAATAATAGAACTATGGCAGTTGAAATTGTAATTTAGCCAAGTGCATTTATTCCGTTTTATAAAACTGATTTGATTTTGAAAGTTAAAAGATTTTTAAATTGTTGTATCTTGTTTAGTATTGGAATCCAAAATGCAATATTACCAATAAAACTGCTCAGTACCTTACACTGTTCATTTGAAGTCATCTTTTTGCAATAGAAACTCTATTTCATGTTCACATCGTAGTGGTACTGGAGAATCAATGCGTTTATCTTCATCATAACCATACTTCATCGAAACAGCTGAATAATTGTGCATTGTGCAAGCGATTATAAGCATGCATTTCATGTATCCAGTTTCAATCCCAGTATGAGTTTCAATTTAATTTCATTATTCATCATCATTTTGGCTGAGAGACTGCTAGGCATAAGCTTTCTCCAAGGATTTCCACACCGAGCGGTCCTTCTTTGCTAGCATTCAGCGCCTTCCTGCGATCTTCACCAAATCGTTGGTCCCCCTCGGGAAGGGCCTAGACCAACGCTGTGATTGCTCATTACTCATCAACATTGCTCTTAGGACTGACGGCAGTGTGACCTGCCCATTACCACTTATGCTGGTGACTTTGGTTTGTCTGTGTATTTCATAATTTATGATTCGATCACACAGATTTATAACCTCCGAGCATAGCCCTCTCCATTGCCCTTTAATAGCAGCCATTTTATGAAGCCCATTTAAGCAACCACGCTTCGGTCTCTCAGGTAAAGGAAACTAGCAACACACAGAAATCAATTACTTTCGTCTTGAGGCACTACGATAGATGGGCTGATAATATGCTGAGTAGTTTCCGAAACGACTTCATTTAAGATCAATCGACCAATCCAACTAAATTTAAAAGTAAGACTTTAAAAGTTATGTAAATAATTATATAATTTAGTTTGAAATCGTTTATATTGAATATGACATTTTTTAAGTTTTAATAGGTGGAGAAAAAAGCCCTTATTACCATTTCGTACTTATGCCAACAAAATAAAAAATACATTTTAGAAACTTACAAGCATATCAAAATTGAAAAAAATCTGTATTAGTAATTAAAAAACAAAAATATACGTAGTTTTTAATACCACAAACCACTGAAATAAAACAAACAATATTTTGCACGTAAAATAAAGACACAAGAGCTTATGTGGCTCGATCTCTTCCATACATTAGAATTTCAGCGATTCCGTAGAAAAGAGCTACAAATGAAGTAAGGGCCTTATTCTTCGTATTAGCACGTCTAATAGCAGTGAACATATTTGTTTATGTCAGCAACTTAGGATACTTAAAACATAAATATAAATCATAACATTTGCCATTAAAGACCTTAATTAACTATCTGTATTTTTAAAAAGTGTATAAATTTTTAAATAATTAATGTTTCACTTGTCACATGCTGTCCGCTGAATAAAGGCTGAATGGCGTGGCACCTCCATCCCTCTCATGCATCGACACAACGTTAAAATAGGCGGGCTTGCTATTGTGGCTTATTTATATTTTTTAATATCTAGACAAATACTGAGTTTTTCAAGAAAAGGTTCAAAGTGAACGATGTAATAAGGAACGTAGAATGCAAAAATAAAATAAAAGAAAAAAGCCCTAACAATCATTGGGGCAGTTTTCGTCGGATACGACGATATTATAAGCATTTCTCAAATGTTAAATTGAACATGTTAGATTGTAGGAAATGAATAAATAAATTATTATTATTACGGTTTTTCTTTAGTATCCTGGGCGGATACTAAAGAAAAAGCCCCCTCTTAAAGGAGGGAGATTCGGAAACTCATAGTTTTTGAAAACAAATTCTGAGGTTAGATCTATAAAAACTGCTCAATACTTGTCCTAGTCTAAATGTACCTATAGCCTGCAATAAAGACAACAATCATTATAAATTGTAAAAATGAAACAAAACTGTTGGCCAGAATTGGTTCTGAATACCTAGTCCAAAAAAAATAATTTAACCTAACCAACTGTGTTTCAAGTGCCCCAAGTCGGTTCTGGGTGGTCTTTAAAAAAATAACTTAACCTAACTGTATTTGAAGTGCTCCGAGTAAGTACTGGGTGGTCAAAAAAATGTAATTTGCTGATTCTTTACATACATTTTGTTATTTTTTTCAAAAGATATTATAATATAATTTTTTAAGGAAACAAACCTACAAAACCTAAATTAAGATTTTTCAAAAACGACGCGACGTGAGAGCGTCGGTGGCGCTGTGGACCCGGCACTCTCCTTCCAATCGGGAGGTCCGGGGTTCGAGACCGCCATGTACCAATGTGTTTTTCGTTTTCGAATTTCATATGTACATTTGTCTTACGCTCCTACGGTGAAGGGAAACATCGTGAGACAACCTGCATATATCTGCGAAGAAATTCAAAGGTGTATGTGAAGTCGACCAATCCGCACTTGGCCAGTGTGGATGACTAAAGCCTAAACACCATAATTTAGGGTAGGCTCGAGCCCCTCGGTGGGGACATATATGAGCTGTTGTAAATGTGATGATGAAAAACGACGTATTTACGCACAAAACACAATTAGATTATGATTTGGGGCATATCTGCCCCAAATCACTGCCTATCAATTAAAGCCAAAACTAGCCAGATGCTAGTGCCGCAGGATATTAAAGCCAACCCCTTAATCCTAAGTTGATGGTGGGAGGTTTCTGGCAGATTATTTAGGGAACAGTTATTTTAATATGATGGGAACTTATTGACATGTAGTTCTATTCTTTCAAGTTAATGAGCGATAGTGGAAAGTATAACTCCTAAACAATAAGGTAGTTAGGAGTTCGGAAATAATTCTCGCTATACCTACTGTTTAGAGCAAGACGTTTTATTTTAAGATAGTCTGATGTTTGCCTTGGGTCAAATTCTATTTACTAAAAAGATTGAAATCTTTACTATAAGTACTGATCTCAAAGGCAAATAGATGCTTGGACATAAATCCCAGTTAGAGGAAATAAATCTATTCAAACACGTCTTTGTTTAGTTTACAGATTGCCTTGGAGGTATCTTTATAAAAGGTGACGTGCTTTCAACTCCCACTTGTTTCAAGAAGTGTAACTAATACTGTTTATTTGATTTAGATTATTGTAAATAGTTATAATTAGATATAAAATGATCTTAATCGTTAAAATTCGTGAAACGCTCTTTCATTGTGATGTTTCTTGAGTCTTCAATTTGTTTGCTTTAGTGCTACTATGATAATATATTGTGTATTTATATTTACATAGTATAACAGATTTTATTGCAGTTTTCAGCAAATAGATAGAGTGAATGAAGAGGAAAGTTTATAATATGTATTATAACATGGCTCCAATCATTAACTTGCTAACAGCTGACAACTTTGATTCGCTTTATTTCAGTGTATTTTTTTATTTTGACAAAGCATAAACGTTCCTAATATATTTTATAGTTATTATCTACGAGTATCTTAGAACTATATAGATTTTTACTTTTTGTACCTAGTCTGCTTACATATAGGCTATAAATACCTATATATACAAGGAAACATACATAGGCATAATTAGTGAGCAATATTTAACTGTTCCCTTATCATAACAGTTTATATGTACATACTATGAAATTTAAAAAAAACGAAAAACATATCAATGTGTTGGCGATTGGAAGGCAAGTGCCGAGTCCACAGCGTCACCGACGTTCCTTGTAGTGAATATTTTGCCCCATTCAGGTATTGAACCTACCCACTAGTTAACAGTCATATTAGTTTTTCATAACATTCGGGTATTGAACCTACTCAGGGTTCAACAGTCGCATTTGTATTTTGTAAAATAGATAAATAAAGGCTTTTCAGACCCTATGCCAACGGTATTAGCTACCTACGCAGGCACTTTGTTCACACAATAGTTGCAATGGAACTGCTTAGACGGATTTTTATATATTTGTTGAGAGCTACGGTGTAGGGGTATAAATAGGCGGCAGCGCATATAAGGGTACTTTTACACCAATAATGTTAGGGAGCTAATCTATGCGAAACTGCAAATCGGTGTTGACGTTTCCAGAGTAGTTGTGCGAGAAAATTGTGCTCTGCCTAGCGAGGCTGTCAAACGGTGTTAGAATGAACGGTATGGAGATGTTGAGAACTCTTAGAAAAAGTCCTACATGGTGGGCAGTTTTTGTCTATCGCACTCTTTTTTTTAATGAGATATGACATCCTTCTACCTCATCGCATTTGCATATCATCTGATTAGATGGCATCTGTGTGGGGTCTATGTGTTTTTTTATATACAAGTTAAGTGCTGAGAGCCGTGCCGTTGCCGTGACGTCATCCATCTTTTTCCAGCATCTAGCGAATATCATCGCTCCTAGGCTGAGGGCATCCTTCACTTCGCTTGCCCATGTACGGTGTCCACTCCACATAAGAAGTTTCTCGCAAGGTGCTTGTATGCATGGTTCTCGGTTGTCCATGGTCTGCCTATTATTGTTTTAACTTTTACATTTTTAGCGAGGGAAGAATGTGGCTAAACACGAATGAGTAATTACATAAGAAGTGCTTTATACTAAATCGACGAGGAAAATTAAAAACATAATAGTCATATATCGACTTTTAGATATCTCAAGAAGTAGGTAAGTTCTCAGTGATTGGCCTGTGCGATATCTTTCAGTTCTAGCGGCATCATTGTAAAAACGTGAAAAAATAATTTCAAAACACCAAAAAGTCAATAAGAATACATGCAGCATCATATTTTTATATTCAAGTCGCTATCAAGCAGTGATGATCTCCCGGAAAACCATAAAAATGTAAAAACGAATAACTAATATAGTTAATTAAAACTTGACACCAACTTTAATATTAAAATATGATGTCACATGCAACGCCTTCTTGATTTTGAATTATTGGTATTTTTGAAGTCTGTTTTTATTTTTTTATTTTTATTTTTTAGTGAATTTATACATGCGTGTTAGAATTTGACCCCAGGGAAATACCAGAATAACTTGTACTACTAATAATTATGTACTGCTGTATTGTATTTATGGTTGAACGATTCACCCACACAGATAAACCCTTCAGGTTTTCGTGTAAGGGTATCTTTATAATATATGCAATTTATTGAAATATGCTCTGGTCAAAAATTAATCCCCCTTGGCGATAGCCCGACCAACTTGGTCGAGTTTACCCGGGCGCGCTGGTAGTGGTGGTCGCAGTGTGGACCTTACCATGCGCGCCCACAAGGGCAGGGCCAACCCCACACACGCCCGCCGTCTAGCCAACGGCGGGTACGGTGCGGTTGCGCATTTCTCCCAGACAAAAAAAATGGTCAATAAATGAAAAAAAAAAACTTTAAAAGTCCATCTTAAAAATAACACTTTTGAAGGAAGGATCTGTGCACCGCTAAATTGATGATTGTATAGAATTGATGAGTGATTTATGATGTTGAATTGTTTTATGTTTATATACATATAAATCAATGGAATACATCGAAATTATTTTTATGAAGCACAAGACGACATAAGGTGTGGTGATAATTCTGAAATACGTTCAACCGAAACCTGTGCGAGGTTTTATTTATGTGTAAGTAACAAATTAAATGTATCTCTGTGATTATAAATTGTGAGTCTTCATCATGTGCACATATTAAAATAAGGGAAACTATATGCTTAAGTTTATCGCCGAAAAAAGTATAATATAAATTCAAGTTAAAGTTCTCTACTGTAACCCTGTATGGTGTAACTTTTAAACTAAACGATCTAATATCGAAACAAACTCAATGATAATAATTGGAAGTAGCTGGTACTGAGCGCCGTTTGCAGAACATGAAGTATGAGGATTTTTTCTACATACTTTAAAAATTTTTACACTAATTTTAAAATTTCTTAATAAAACGCCCCTTTCATTGTGTTGAAATTCTACATGGTTTTAACAACATAATGTTAATAGGTATATGTTAATGATAGAAAACATTTTTTAAATGTCACAAAATTTAAAACATTTTTCGTCAATAAAATTAAGCATACTCATTTTAATATGTACACTTGATGACGACTCACACTGTATTATTATCCCTTATTGTTTCCCAAAACTCGTCAATTAAGGTTTGTTTTGACCTGATGCGTGGCCGGGCGAAAATTGAATTGCCAGGGTAAAATTAAAACCGCCGCGATATGGACACAATAATTATGCAAAATGGACAGCATTAATCAACACCACAAGCTGAATGTGACATATTATCAATTTACACTTTTCATTATATTGAAAGTGTTTTATTTTTAGTTTTAGTTTCTCAGACATAGCAAAAGTCTCACGGATTTAAAATTACTTACGTGATATTTTGGCGTGATTTTGTAAGAGATTATATGTGTAACACAGGTGAACACAGTACGTACTAAGTAGTGAATGTGCGACCAGAACCCTTCGACAAAAACCACACGCTAACTTTTCCGCAGTCGTTCCGCAGAAAAAATGTATGGAAATGACATACGAGTAAGTCTGCGACAACCTCACGTTATTTTTTCCGCAGCTAATGTCATCTCCATATATTTTTTCTGCGGTGCGACTGCAAAAAAGTTAGCGTGTGTCATTTGTCTAGGGGGGCTGAACACAAAGTCCGATAAATCCAAATCAGTAGTGGTTTATAGGTTGTTGAAAAAAAGGTTCTAAATATTGTTTATATTTTTTCAGTAAATTAATTAAAACAAGAAATTCACCAGCGAGCTATCAATCTATACGGTCATTCCACATATGTTTCATTCATACAATTATAAGAACAATTCTTAATTGAGACATTTTATTTTCCATGTAGTACTTATTCCATTGAATTTTTGAAATAGCTTTATTATACAAGAAAATCAAATAAACTGTACCTACTGGACTTGCGTGGTCCCCCTCTCGCCTTTCGAATGGGATCAAGGGTGGTGGTTGGTTCCAGATTTGTCGTGTTTCTGTCTTTTTGTAGTCGACATTCGTCTCAATCGTTGTCATAAGTGATATTCTAGATTCGTCGTTATTCATCGAGAACTTACTTACGACATAGTTAAAAAGAACGATTTTTTGAACCGTATAAGTCAATATATATTCTTTATTGTAAACAATTAAAACAAAATAGTTACAATCTAATGTTGTACAAGGGCGAGCTTATCTCTTTAAGAGATCTCTTCCAGCCAACCCTAGATGTTGTATGAAATTATATAAGCGGGAAGAATATTTTGTTACATACAGTCGTTGTATGCATTAGAGAACAAACTGTTATTGTTTTTTTTTTTCTTATAGCCTATAGATCCAGAGATAAGTTATAGATAATAATAGTAGGGGAGCGAGGGGCTTGTTGTAACAATTTTTAGAAAAACTTATATCTTGAAGTGTACTGGTTAAATTACCACCAATTAAACATGGCTTGATACTCTAACTATTCATCTATTAAATCAAATTGAAAAATATCCAAAACTATAGTTAGTTATTTCACAATTATTATTTTATTGAAAAAACTGAAACAAAAAATAAAATATTTATAATGAAACAGGTATTTCACATTTTAATATTTATCTTATTTCATTTGAAATTAATAATAATTTTATTTGAATATTAGATCAACTGGCACTTTATAGTCATAGTAAAACTCGTTATTATCTTTTTCTTCTATGCTACATTTATAATTATCTGCCTTTTTAATTAGTTTATCAATAACTTTAAATTAAAATTTAAATCAAACAGGCAACTGACTCGTCTGCCACCGATTTCAATAAAAACATTGAACTATTGCCTTTATTTGAATTACTATAAGCTTCACTACAAATTAGACAACACCTCCCTTCGGATTCATATTTAGAATTTAAACATAAAACCCCTAATATAACTCTTTTTACTCACTAGCGTTGATAGTCAGTCAGTCACGACAGACAAACAAACAAACTCTTTCTACTCCATATTTTTGCTGATTGTTCACTTTGCTTCTCCCATTCCCCTATTTTTTATTACTTTTCTCGTCTTTTATTGCCTTTCCTTCATCATCATCACAGCCCATATACGTCCCCACCGAGGGGCTCGAGCCTACCCTATGTTAGGGTGATTAGGCCTTAGTCAACCACGCTGGCCCAGTGCGGATTGGTCGACTTCACATACATCATTGAATTTCTTCGCAGATGTATGCAGGTTGCCTCACGATGTTTTCCTTCACCGTAGGAGCGTCAGAAAAATGTACATATGAAATTCGAAACGAAAAACACATTGGTACATGGCGGGTCTCGAACCCCGACCCCCCGATTGGAAGGCAAGTGCCGAGTCCACTGCGCCACCCACGCTCTTCATAATATTCCTTTATATGTTTAATGCCTCTTTTACAAGATATACACATTAAGAATACGATTAATACATTTTACATTCTTCTTCTGATGTGATAATACTTGACATAGCATATTCTTATTTTTCTTAATAGACCTGTGTAAATAGGTTCATGACATAGGCAAATTCCACTGACTCGCTTTCCGAATACTATACAGTTGTTTACCAAAACTTCCGCTGCAAATAACTTATACTCACTTTCGGCTTTGTATTATAAGCTCTTTCTCTTATACTCTTTTATTCTAATAGAGAACAATTAAATTACATTTTAAAACAGTTATTGACAAAAATTGTAACATGTTACAACTACATAGCATAATTCTTAAGATTTATCACGATAACTATTTAATTACCTTAAAAATCTTAAAACTGTGATACAACATCAGAAATAATCAGAAACCAATCAAAACTTGACGAAAGTAAATTTTTTTGTTACCTGACAACAATAGAGCGCGTGCTCAGATCCTTTCACTGTACTATCTGGTGAGATACTGGCTATGATGATGTGACGCGGGGCGGTATAAAGGTAAAATTGAGTTACTACTTACCCCTGTTACAACAAGCTCCTCGCTCCCTATACGTAGGTATGTTTCATGATTATTACAATTCATATTTTAATTAATCAACATGAATGCCATCATCGTATGCATTACGACCAAACTGGAGTACAATGACTATGACAATTCGGGAACACGGCGAATCCGGAACAAAAAAGTTAGTACTAACCGACAGCTCTTATCGTATTCCGCAAATTATGTAAATTTTCTTTAATTTTATGATTACATATCGATATAGCGATAATCCTGCCAAGGAGTTAAAAACCAACCCAAGATTATTTTTTGAACCATATAAGTCAATTGTATTTTGTATTATTATTAGATTTATTTCCACTTCGAATTAAATCATTTAAGCCAGTTGACGTACGAAAGATAACAATCATTCTCTTGAATGCAAAGAAGGCGCAGCATAGCATGTGCAAGGTACCGACCGTCAGTGTCGATTAGGACCTGTCCGCAAATGATTCGTGGAAAATTCGATTACAACGGATCACTTAATGTTAACGGTAAATTGCACTAACGCTCAATATTTACGATATTTTCTTTGGAACGTTCTGGAACGTTGTGTGAGTTGCGGTAATTACTCGTTGCTGAGCTTAGGGCATCGTCAAAACGAGGGATTTAGTGATCAGGTATTTTGACAGGAACAAATGGCGATGTTCTTGGTAACCTTTGCTACAAAATCTCATAACTTAACGAAAGCTTTGAAGTGGAATACTTGACATTTACTTAAAAAATCTATCTAGCTATACTTCTTTGTAGCATTACACATGTTTTCGTAAGTGATACATACAGCAATTCAACGAGTGATTCTCGTAGTAAAACTAGATTCACAGCTAAATAGTGTATTTTTTCCTATATTTTATTTAGAGACTTTTACAATGTAAGTATGCTAGTCCCATTGTACTCTTAACATTTTTTTACAAAAAAATAAAACCGACCTCAAAAACACCAAAAACTCATAAATAATATAACAATACACACAACATCACAGTTTTATATTGAAATTTTTCAGTGTGTGTATGTTACGCGGTTACGCCACGCCATTATGAGGTTCGTTAATACGAGCTTCACACAGAGATTTAAATCTCTGGCTTCACACGTAACGTGAAGATGCGTGGTGAATTCCACTCAAAGTTTAATTAGAATACTACCTACGAGTATGTAATTAGAATGTGCTAGAGAACAAAACACCTATTTCCTCAAACCTTGCTGTCTCATTAAACTTAAGACAAAGCTACACGCTGATTGCATTTAGCATCTAGGCAATCCGTTTGCTTTTACCTTCTATAAGCGCTAAAGTGCAAAATACGAATTATTCCCGAACTCCTTTTTTTTCACTGGGTAATCGACATGCGTGTGAGGGTCTCTCCTTGCTAAGTGCGGGGCATACCCATTAAACCGACATTGATGTCCATCTTGGCTATAGTCAGGGTGAAATCCGCGCATCAGGAGCCACCCTAGCGCGCAGGCCACACCTAGGGCGCTCGTGGAAGGTGAGTACAACATTTCGCCTTCTACCGCTCAACCGGCTGTGTTGGAGAGGATCGGCATTCAGGTCATTTTCCCGCTCCCTCTCCACTTCCTCCTTCTGCGTGATAACATTTTCTCAGGAGGCGACAGCCTCACATTCTCTCTAGCCAGCATCTTAGTGACGATAACCGAAAGCGAGAAGTCACCGCCGCTCAACGCCATGCGTAGCTCGCGACGTTGAGGTCAGCAGGCCAAGCACTGGAATAAAGTGTGCTCGGCCGTTTCATCGGGAGCGCCCTTGTGTAGTTAGTGACCAAAGCATCCATGTCTGGTCAATACCTGCACTATGCGATAAGAAAGGCGGTCCTGTTGGCATCCAACCCACTTCTCCAACACCGGACGTATAGTTTCTATCTTCCGGTGGCCGGCAGCTGGGAAGGCGAGTGCCTCTTCCCATTGGCGCAACATTGGCGAGCCTTCCTCTGCGCCTCGGTGCGAACCCGTCGCACTTATTGTATGAGGAGTCGCTCCTCCCGATTCCTTGCTGCAACCCGATGTCGATGCATCTCCACGCGGACGTGTGCATCGGTATCCCACGGTGCCGTGCCTGCTTACAGCCAGACCGCCCCGTGGCTAACTGCGATAAGCTCAGGTCGCAATGACCCTCTGCAGTCTCGCAAGTAGGCCATCGTACGGGGGGAAAGGCACTCCGCCCAAACCTTAAAGTGCCATCGACTTTATCCCACAATTGTAAAGGCGACAGCATGCCGAAGTCGGTCCTCCAATATTTGGGAGGACACGTTCGAGTGCTGCTGCGGTAGCGCACGTGGAGCGAGTAGCTTAAGGTGCTCCTCGAACAACTATCGGGGATCCAATACCAGGCGGAGGTACATAATTTTTACCTCGACCGGTATACGGACCCCTTCCGCTCGTACTTGTAGACCCGGTTGGGTCCTGACTCCTGCTACTAGGGGATTTCCGAACTCCTAACAACATACAAGTTTATGAGTTACTTTCAATTATCAACTAACTTAAATCGCTTGAAAGAATAGAACTAGGCATCAATAAATTCCCATTACATTGAAATAAATATTCCCTAACTCCTTACCCACCAGAAACCTTGCGTCATCAGCTCAGTAACATGATATGACTACTAGATGCAAATACCTGTATATCTTTAAAAATTATATAAAACATGTTAGACATGCCTATGAAATTTATGGATTTCTTCTCATTATTCTGAAATCCTATCCAGGAGTATACTCTTTCGATTACAAAAAGAATTTTAAAAATCGGCTCACAAATATCGGAGAATTCGGTGAACATACATAAAAAAAAGATACAGTCGAACACAGAGCTTCCTTTTTTTAGTTGCTTAAAAATACAGAATAGGTTTTAATGAAACCTAGCGATCAGAATAATAAAGGTGTAAATTTAATTAAACATAATTATGTACACCTTTAATTACTAAAATTTATATTAAAAAAATGCGGTGTCTGCAACTCATGAGAAACACTTGGATGTCCACTTGTATTTAATATTGTTGGATGTGATTCGAAAATGCATTGAATGGCATAAGGAAAATTTGCATGGCATGAGTATTTTCCTTCGAAAATCGTTGCATTTATGACATACCTTACTATGACGTGCCTCCAGAGGGGAGACATTCATTGAACCGAACGAAAGGGATTGAAGTGAATAAAAAAAATTTATCATAAATCGTTCTACAGCACAGTAAGTTTTTGAGTTTTGATTGCATAATGAAGACAACGTGCAAAAAATTCATCTTAAGATATTTCGATTTTGATAAATTGAATACCATTTAATAATAATAAATAATAATAATAAATTTATTTGAAACACAACAAATCAAACATTTACAAATATACGTTAATATCTGCATTAGTCAAGAGACTGTGTCGCAGATATTAGCGCCCACCTCAGACAGGACACTTGCGTTTCACAATTTATTAATATAATAATATTATTGCAATAAACATACACCAACATTAACTAAAAACTAAAATAACTGAAAAACTTACAATTTAAAAGAAATAAACAACAGGTGTGTGTGTGGGTGTGTGTGTGTGTTTGTGTGTTGTGTGCGTGGAAGTGTGTAAGTGTTTCTGTGTAAGCAATGGATTAAATATTATTTATTTCCAATATTTATATATTTTATTTAATAAATGCTTCAACCTGATCATAATCAAGGCTAAGAAGCCATTTACTTATAACATTTTTACATTTATATATATGTAAGGAATATATATTTAGTGCTTTGTTAATTCTATTATATAAGAAAGGTGCAATAAAATCATAATGTTGCCTCACTAGCGCTATTCTATATCCAGTAGTCTGACAAACATTATACCGAATCCGCTTATTTTGATGGTCATACGGAAGGGACATATGTTTTCGGAGTAAAATCTTTAATATGAATAATTTTCGAACGGAAAAAATTTGCCAAAACTCATATATTAGTTTGGTGGGATATCTAATAGTCCTGAAAGCCATTACTTTCAAGATCGCCCTCTGCGCTCTTTCTAGTTATAATAGCTTAGTCTTTCCAGCGACAGCCCAAACAGTGATGCAGTATATTAATATAGATTGAGCCAGAGCAAAGTAAATGGTCCTAAGAGTAGATGAATCGGCACCAGATCTTAACCTGCTAAAAATAAAAATAAGTTTTCTGATACGTGCAGTGATAATCCAGACCCTTATTTTCTCTTTAATCGACTATGGCGATGTATGCTATCTCGACCTGAATGCAGATCTTCTCAATAAACTTGATCGACTTCTAAATAACTGCATTCGATTCGTTTTCAATCTTCGTAAATATGACCATGTATCTACTCATCGTCAAACCTTAAAATGGTTGCCTATACGACAGCGAAGAAAGATAAGATCCCTTACAACTTTGTTTTCTCTTCTACATTCCCCTCATTCCCCGCCTTATTTAAAATCTCAGTTTCAATACTTGAGTACTTCCCATGAAAAAAACCTTCGCTCGTCCTTCAATCGACTGCTCAAATGTCCATCTCATCACTCTGATATTCTCCATTCTTCATTCTTTGTGCAGTCGATTCTTTTCTGGAATACTCTCCCTCCCGCAATTAGAATGTCCTCCAACTTGTATGCATTCAAGAGGGGGCTACGGAGGCTGCTATCAGAAGACCATCGATAATTTTAATTTCGAAAAGAACCTTCCCTTTATTTTTATCTCTAGAGTCACCAGCAATCTCTCTATTTAACAATAGATATGTATATATTATTATATTATATATATACTATCTATATTTATATATATTCATATATGTTTATTTTGTATATTGTAATATTTTATACTAAATACTATTTATTTATATATTAATATAAATAGTTAACATTTGTTATAATTATAACTTTTAAATTGATTTGCGTATTTTTTAGTTGTTTATTGTTTCAAATAATGTTGTTTCTTTTAACATCTACCTTGTATTCTCTGCACCACCCCAAGGTCGACTGGCAGAGAATGCCCATGGCATTAAGTCCGCCTTTGTACACAGTACATGAAGAATAAATAAATAAATAAATAAATAAATAATCCCAATATGCTCACTTCAAGACAGTACGCTATCAACCATAACACCCAAGTATTTGATGCTATGCGCACGTGTTAAAGATGTACAGGAGCATGCGCTGTTTCGTGCTATATTACATGTGTGAGCGGTAATGGTGAAAGAAGAATCTGGTTGCAATGAGACTCTTGGAGCGAAAGTAATAAAATGTGTTTTATTTAGATTTAGAGTAAGCAGATTATGAGATAACCACGTCATAATTGATTTCAAGGCAAATTTAGCACAAAAATGAGCATCTCTCCAACTCTGACCACAGGCAACAATCGCAGTGTCATCGGCATATGTTATTATTTTAGTAGTCTGACAAACATTATACCGAATCCGCTTATTTTGATGGTCATACGGAAGGGACATATGTTTTCGGAGTATAATCTTTAATATTAATAATTTTCGAACGGAAAAAATTTGCCAAAACTCATATATTAGTTTGGTGGGATATCTAATAGTCCTGAAAGCCATTACTTTCAAGATCGCCCTCTGCGCTCTTTCTAGTTGTAATAGCTTAGTCTTTCCAGCGGCACCCCAAACAGTGATGCAGTATATTAATATAGATTGAGCCAGAGCAAAGTAAACGGTCCTAAGAGTAGATGAATCGGCACCAGATCTTAACCTGCTAAAAATAAAAATAAGTTTTCTGATACGTGCAGTGATAATCCCAATATGCTCACTCCAAGATAGTACGCTATCAACCATAACACCCAAGTATTTGATGCTATGCGCACGTGTTAAAGATGTACAGGAGCATGCGCTGTTTCGTGCTATATTACATGTGTGAGCGGTAATGGTGAAAGAAGAATCTGGTTGCAATGAGACTCTTGGAGCGAAAGTAATAAAATGTGTTTTATTTAGATTTAGAGTAAGCAGATTATGAGATAACCACGTCATAATTGATTTCAAGGCAAATTCAGCACAAAAATGAGCATCTCTCCAACTCTGACCACAGGCAACAATCGCAGTGTCATCGGCATATGTTATTATTTTACAGTTTGTCAGTTTTAGACGACATAGGTCATTGATATATATAAGGAACAGTGTTGGCCCAAGTACACTGCCCTGTGGTACGCCATAAGTAATAGATTCATCATGACTAGTGATGTTGCAAATGGTGACACACTGTGTTCGATCACTAAGGTAGCTTGCAAACATATCAAATGCAATGCCACCAACACCGATTCTATGCAGCTTAGAAAGTAGAAGTGGAATAGATACAGTGTCAAATGCCTTAGAAAGATCAAGAAAGATGCACAAAGAATTTAGATTAAGATTGAGATTATTAGCTATAGTACCAGTTAGATCAAGAACAGCATCCTCTGTTGATTTACCTGCTCTGAATCCATACTGATTTTGAGCTAGAAGATTCTTAGAGTCGAGGTATTTTATAAGCCTTCTGTTTGAATTTTTTTCTAAGATTTTAGATAAAATAGGTAAAACGGAAATTGGTCTATAATTAGTGCCACTGCATCTATCCCCACTCTTATAAATAGGGTGGACTAAAGCCCTCTTAAGTACTTGCGGAAACGTACCAGATGATAAGCAAAGATTAAATACATGTTTTAAAACTGGAATTAAAACGTGTCGCGTTTCCCTTATCAGAGAAATAGGATGCGATCCCAACCTACCGCGCTGTTAGGTTTGAGTTCCAAGATTATTCCTTCTACTTCACTTTCATCTGTAGTCAGCAACGCCATGGAGTCCACCGCAGAATTTTCCGCAGAAGGGTTCAAGGATAACACATTACGAGAATCAGAGAACGATAAAGATGCCATATCTTTTCCTATATTAGCAAAGAACTTATTCACTAAATTAACTGAAATCTGAGGATCGTCGTAAGTTGATAAAAGATCGTCAGAGAATGAAGTCTTCTGTTGCAAGTTGGTAACTTTTCTAATCAAATTCCAGAGCTGTTTGGGGTTTTGCTTATGCTTTTCGAATTCAGAGTGTTCATACTGCCTTTTAACTTTTTTGAGGAGATTATTACAAAAGTTTCGATAACGTTTGTATGATGGATGTTTTATGGAATTGTGATAAAGTTTATCTCGGTGTCTGATACAACGCAGCAATCCCGGCGTAATCCATGGCTTCAAAATACGTTTACTGCTTGTAGTTTTGACATTTTGCGTATTAGCTACGATTACTGATGATAACTGATTGACTAACTGGTTTACTTTTGCTTAGCTATAATAAAACGCATGAGCTTGAAGTCTCTTTATATTTCTTTAAATTTAAGGAATTCTTTGTGTTATCGATCTTAATAACTTTGTTTACTTGTCTCCCTACAGTTGGCCACCATTAGAAGGTCCAGATTTAGAGTGAATCACTTGTTGCCATCGGCTTCAATTCATCACAACCTATACCGTCTTTTAGAGGCAGTAAAGTCCTTTGTTTGGTTTATCGATCGGATTTCAAATCGTTTAACTTCAGTACTACCAACCACCACAAGGTTCTCCAGATTTTCTTTACTGTTCCTCCTGACGTGTCCAAAGTATTAGAGAGAATCTGACCGGCATATTATTGTGGATTGACGCATGTTCAGCTTGGAGAAAATCGACATCGTTCACCGTGCGTTTATTACGGTTCTAACTCTAGTAATAGGGATGATGACTGAATGCTAATTTTCACGTCTCGTCATAAAATATTAAAAAACCGTAGAAAGAAATACAATCCTGTGAAATTAGAATTAAAATCAGCTTAGAAATACATTAGATACAAGCATTTTAAGTTGTTAATTTGGAAGCGATTAGACAGAGAGATCCGACATCAACCGTGACGTCATTGTTTAGTACGGCCATATCAACTCCATGTAAATTGCCGTTTTGCTAGAAAGAGATGGAGAAAAATCTTTAATACCTTTTGGATGTTGGTGCCCAAAGTAGACACCACCACGTCGGCGTTTCGCCGATTATTTGATTGCTGATGTAGACCAAATACAATTAAAGAATTTGCTATTTACCTTGTCTCCGTTCGGTCTCCGTATGTAGCCGGTGGACTTCCTGAGCTAGCTCGAAGGAAGTCGCGGCTCCTGAAGAGCTACTGTTAACCGATGGAGACCGGAGCACTACATAAGCCTATTAAGCCACCACGGCTCACACACGCGACGATAAAAGATTTGGTGAATTTACACTTTCACCGACACTAAAACTTTGGCGGACCCTCGCACCAACAATCACTTGGTGCGCCGCGCAATACACTATTTGTTATATATTTTATTGAAACGAAAAATCACCGCCCGCTCATAACCTATTTCAATGTCATTCCGTATTCGACTCGACTGACATGTTACATGCGGCCGGCCGCCACAGGCTCTCACTGCACAGACTATAATGCAGTGTTGCCACTCGCTCTTCCTTGAGCGTGAACATCCCCCTGCTCCGGACAGTCCCGGACTGTCCGCCAAATCAGTCTAAGGGGAGGCGAGAAAGAGTAGCGACCGCGCGCTTCAAAACAGAATCCCCAACTAGGACCTCGGCAAACCTGGGCACACCATCAGACCCTAGAGTAAGTTGGACAATGCGTCCGCGACGCCAACGTAAGGGTGGCAGGTTTGGGTCCTTCACTAACACGAGGTCTCCAACCCTCGGTGGGTTTGTCTTATCTGACCACTTAACGCGCTGTTGCAAAATGTGTAAATATTCAAGGTGCCAGCGGCGCCAGAAGCTCTGGGTAAGCTGCTGGAGCAACTCAAACCGCGAAAGGCGTCCTGGATTGATATCTCTATAAGGATACTCGGGCAGGGCGTTAAGTGGTCTGCCTATCAAGAAATGGCCCGGCGTGAGGGCCTGCAAATCGTTCGCGTCGGTAGACAACGGACATAACGGACGTGAGTTGAGAACCGCCTCAATCTTATGAAACACCGTCGCGAGTTCCTCGAACGTGAGAATAGTCTCCCCAATAACGCGGCGAAGGTGAGTCTTGGCGGCCTTTACAACAGATTCAAAAATCCCTCCCCAGTGAGGGCAAGACGGCAGGGAGTATCGCCATGTTACCCCCCTACGGGAGAGTGTAGATCCGATCTCAATATTATTTTTATCTAAAAATTCACAAACTTCTCTTATATGTCTATCAGTGCCCTTGAAGTTCGTCCCACAATCGGACCGAATTAGAGAAGGCAGTCCCCGGCGGGAGACAAATCTGCCTAACGCTGCTAAGAAAGCGTCCATGGTGAGCGCACTCACCACCTCCAAATGAACGGCTTTAGTGGCCAAACAAACAAACACACACAAGTAAGCCTTTTCAGTCTTAGCATTACGGAGTCGCGACGTTTTTATAGTGAACGGTCCCGCGAAATCAGTTCCAACTCCTAAGAAGGTCATCGATTCATTCACACGATCAGCAGGCAAATCAACCATTTGGGGCTGCATCGTCTCGGGGCGTAAACGTTAGCAGGGCAGACATCGAAAGATAACAGATCGGATTATTCTTCGCGCTGACAAAATCCAAAACTCCCGTTGGAGGAGCGCGGTCAATGCATTACATCCGGCATGAGCATTCTTCACATGGCGATCAATGATCAACAATCGCACCAATGGTCCGTCCTTGGGGAGCAACAGGGGGTGACGTGATCTATAAGGCAAGTTAGCGTGCCTTAATCGGACTCCTACACGCAACAATCCCTTATCATCCAGAAAGGGAGTCAAACGCACCAAGGGTCCCTTCAATTTGGACGTCCCGGTACGGAAAATCTTAAGTTCCGGTTCAAACGCTCTAGACTGGGTCATACGCACCCATGCATCTTGGTGCTCCTTCGGTGAGAGGACCGGACACAAATCTTTGTCCTGAGGCCGGCGACAATTTCGTATAAATCTTCTTATCCAAGCGGTCACGCCGAGCAACTTGTCCAGAGAACTGTAGCGGTCTAATAAAAATTCCCGCTCTGGAGCAGGGACCGGACCCGGTTACCGTTATAGCCGGTAACCTTAGGGTTTTGATGGGGTATTTTATAATGCTGGGTTTTTAAACCCTTTGCCTTACGGTAAGCTTTCAAACGGCTTACCGGTTTACACATTAATCCCTTCGATTGAATTAATTCGGGTTACCGCTAACCGATATCAAAAACCCCCAAATGGGTTACCGTTCTAAACGCTGATTAATTTGTAAAAAATATTTTAGACCTTAGGTATATCGCGTGTAGATTGCTTTTGCACCGCATATTTGCCGAAGGTCGCAACCGAACTCTGGCGTTATTGCGCCGGCAGTGTTATTTCAATCGCTCGGTGTGCGTGAGGGAAAGGGTTACCCTAACCCGAACAGTAAGCGGTTAAGCGCATAAACACTAAAAACCTTTAAGATTGGGTAAGCGGTAAATTATTGTTGTGGGTGGTAACCCCTATTTTACGGGTTATCGTTATTGTTGGGAAACCTGTTGAACGGCTTACCGAGCCCACTGGGTTACCATACGAATGGGTTACCCTTTCGAACGGCTTAAGCAAATGAACGGGTTTTCCGGTCCCTGCTCTGGAGCCGCCATAGTCTCGACAGCGTGAACACGCAAGCCCGGATTTGGTGCCTTCACCACAGCTGGTGTGGAAGGCCAAGACGGCTGTAACAACCATTCGGGACCCCACCACAGAGTGTGGTCAATAAGCTGAGGGGCTTCGCTGCCACGTGATGTACAGTCAGCAGGGTTTATTTCACCTGGCACGTGGCGCCAAATCAACGGGGCCTTCGAGGCCTGTATTTGGGATACCCGATTGGCCACAAATACCTCCAGGGAGTGGACAGAGTTCTTAATCCAACATAGGACAACCTGACTGTCGGACCAAGCAAAGAGCGACTCAAAGTCCACAGTACGTCCCAGGGTGTCAACAACGTGGTTCATCAAACAAACCAGAAGAGTAGCTCCAGACAATTCTAACTTCGGAATCGTTAATCGAGTCCGAAGTGGAGCAACCTTACTCTTAGCAATTAGCAAGTGGAGCTTAACAGCTCCTCTATCATCGACCGTCCGGATATATACGACGGCTGCGTATCCACTCTCAGACGCGTCACAAAAGCCATGAAGGCTGGCCGTAAACCGTCCCTTAGGCAGTATATGTCTAGGGATACTAACACGGTTAATGTCGGGGAGAGACGACATGAAGGACTCCCAATCTCGCAGCAAACGGCCCGAGAGGGGCTCATCCCACGACACTTCGGCTGACCAAAGTTCCTGCAGGAAGCACTTCATCCAAAACACTACGGGACTAATCCAGCCATTTGGGTCAAAGGTACGAGCTACTGTAGACAAAACTAACCGTTTCGTCCAGACCTTGGGGCTTGGCAGCTCCAATCGATAGGTGAATGTATCCTGGACAGGTCTGTATTGCACTCCCAAAACAGACAGTAAATCTGGAGTGTTGGCATTCTCAAAAATATGAGGCTCCTGCTGGTGGTCGTCTGGCAAGTCACACAGAAGCTGAGGTGAGTTGGACATCCACTTCCTCAGTTCATAACCACCAGCCCCGAGAAGAGCAATTAGTTCATCTCGCAAAATCAAGGCTTCCTCGACACTAGAGGAGCCCGTACAAATATCATCCACAAATGCATCCTCCTTGAGAACCAAGAATGCGCGAGGGTATCGTAACCGCTCACGTTCAGCGAGTTCCACAAGTGAGCGAATTGCCACAAAGGGGCTCGAACGCAGACCGTATGTATTGGTGTTCAGCTCGTAGACTAGCATGGGATCTCTGGGATCCTCCCTCCATAATATGAGCTGATATCGTCTATCGTCCGGGTGAATCACAGTCTGCCGAAACATCATCCGGATATCGGTCACAAAGACGACGGCATGGCGACGGAAGTTGGTCAATACATCACCCACCTCGTGGTGCAACTTCGGTCCAGCATGCAGACATTGATTCAGCGAAACTCCGGTAGACGTAGGAGCTGACCCATCAAAAACAACGCGTATCTTCCCGGTGGAAGGTTTCAAAACCGCGTGGTGAGGAAGAAAATTATGTTCCTCGTTTCGCCAGTCCAGTCGCGAGACCGACATGTGCCCCAGTTGCTCATATTCTCGCATGAAGTCGACATACTTCTGTTTGAAGTCGGAGTCCCTACTCATACGACGCTCCATGGACAGCAGCCGCTTCTCGGCCAACGGCCGGGAGCTGCCAAGTGAGGGGCGAACTGACAAAAAGGGCAAACGAGTGATCAGCCGTCCCGAGTGAAGGCGACCTGTATTGTTCTGGTAGAACAACTCACACTCCTCGTCTAAGGGGTTCACTCGCTTCACGGTAGGTGGCTCTTCCACCTCCCAAAACCGTTGAAGGATATCCGATAAGGTGGAGCTAACAGTTATGTAACTGTCCACCGATGGAGATGGTGGGTTATGCCTAACTGGTCCCATCACTACAAACCCAAGCGATGTAGATAAGGCTACCAGCCCACCCTTCTGTAACTCTCTCCTCTTCCCACAATACACGCGGCCTAGAACATCGGCACCGAGCAATAAGTGAATCGGAACGGTTTCTTTGGAAGGAAGGGTCAGCCAAGGTCAATCCTGATGTCGCATCAACGACAGCGCGCGAAACGTGCTGTTGCGGAAGCTGACCAACAACCTTCTCAAAAACAATCGCGGTAGCGCCAATTTTAGGCGCTGAAGAGAAGTGGGGGGAAAAGGAGAACAAAACCTGACCGATCGGATCCGGGATCCGCAGGTCTCCGATTCCCCGTACCGATTCAAGGTATGGAGATGTGTTCAAACTCAACTGCCGGACCAGCCAGCTGGAGGCAATGCAACCCTGAGCTCCCGTATCCAAAAGGGCGCGAACTAAAACAAAAGTGCCCCTCGGACCCCACACCTGTACGGAGGCTGTTGGTAACAGCACCTGCTCCTGTGGGGGGGTTGCAGCCGACAGTTGGTTTAATGAAAATCCTCCCGCATTCCCCGCAACGGGGGGGAAGGGGGGTTCAAGGAGAAATGCGTGCGCGACGGAGGAATAGGGCGCTCAAGGCGCTCGAGCGGGTCCCAATCCGGCACGTACACACCCCGACCAAAGCTGCATCGGGGGGCCGGGCGGTGCCCATGATAGGCGAAAGTTGGGGGAGCCCGTGACAACCGGGGTCTCTCCATCAGAGGGGGAGAGAAGCGTATCGGCTCCCGACGTAGCTCCCTAATAACCGCGGCCCAATCCCGCGGTGGCGCCTCATAAGCGGCGCGTCGATCCCCCCCGCCCGTAGGGGGGGTGGGACGCCCAATACTCTCACTGGAGGGGGGGCGCCTGTCCAATCTCCGCGGAGGGGTGGCACGCCCCTCCGATCTCCTCGGAGATGTGGGTGACCTACGAGGGCCCCCGCCCGTGTGCGAGTCCCTCTCTCTCACCACCTCACGATTGTCTCTATTGTTGAAGCACAAAAGGGGGTGATGGGCCCCTCCACAACAGTCGCAATCTCGTGGGTGGGGGCAAGCCGATGCCATATGAGCCCCCAGGCAGCGGTAGCACCAATTCCGCTGCTTGGCCATATTCCTACGCCCCTCGGTGCGTAGGCCAACAAATTTGGGACAGGCCGGCAAACGATGGCCATTCCGCTTGCAACACTTGCAAGGCATCGGCCTCTCCCCGTGTAGCGAGTTCTGCCGCACTGCAGTATACTGCTTGTACGGGCGGCGCTCTCTCCGTGGCGCTGCCCGGGTCGCCTCATAGCGACCTGTACTCGGTCCCGGTATAGGAGCCAGATCCAAGTGGTCGGTCATCCGACACTCATCCTCCAAAAATCTGAGGAGATCAGAAAAGGGGGGGAGGTACGAGGCACTATTGCCCCCGTACCTTTGTTCAAAGCGCCCCTTCATCTCCATGGGAAGCTTATTGAGGATGAGGTGGAGCAATATGAAGGACCACTGGTCCACCGGTAGGTCAAGTCGTTTGAGCGCGTTAATAGCGCTTAGCAGCGGGTTCAAAATCTCCTTCCTCAATGAGGAGACCCGCGATACTCGTGGCAGCCCTAAAATGGCAGCCACATGTGTGTCCGCTAGCAAGCGAACATTCTGATACCGGGCAGTCAACAACGCCCTTGCAATATCATAACTGTTATCGTTGACAAGTAGATGCTGGACAAGCACACCAGCCTCTCCACGTAAGGCAGAGAGCAAATAGGCCAATTTCTGGCTAGGGAACAGGTCGTCCCTCGAGTGGACCAGGCTATCAAAGAGGTTAATGAACCCCATCCAAGCAGCCAAGTTCCCATCAAAGGTTGGGATGTCCAAAGTGGGCAGTCTGCCCAGCAAGCCGGCCAGGGTAGGCTTGACCTCCCCGGTCGTGCACGACTCACCCCTCCGGGCGAATAGGATAGCCTGAGCCTTGTTTATGATCACATCCGCCTGTTCAAAACATTGATCATAATCGGCATTAAATTGGTCGACTGCCCGCAACTCAGCGGCACCCTCGGCTGGGTGGTCGAGCAAATATTGTTGATGAACAACAAAAAGCTGCTCCAATTCCTTCAAGCGAGCAGGTACTCCCTCATGCCGAATTAACAAGGCCTGTTCTCTGTCTGGTCGGTCTATCAAAGCGACGGCACTAGCAAACCATCTCAAGATCTTTTGTGCACCCGCGCGGGCACCACTAAGCGGGCTGACTGGCGGGACCATTTTGCACCAAAATTAATATACACTACAATAATACACGGACAAACAGACCGACAACCGCAGACAACAAAACAGATCGGGAGGAACTTCAAAGGCAGAACAAAATATATAAACAAACCAAAATCAAGTGTAAATGCTAGAACTTAACTAGAACAACAAAGGCATTTAACAACAGAATTTTTCAAACAAATTAAATTCAAGTATTAAGTCAATAACTTAACAAACATAATATTCAAAGGCAAACAAAACAAAATCAAATGTAAATGCTAAAACTTAACACAGAAAAATAGTGTATTACAACAACAGCAAAGTCATTTAGCAGCAAAATTTTTTCAACAAATTAAATTTAAGTATAAGTTTACAACTTAACAAACAAAATATTCAAGGGCAAAACAAAGATATGAAAAAACAAACCAAAATCAAATATAGGTAAATGCTAGAACTTAACTAGAACAACAAAAGGCATTTAACCCCAATTTTTCATATACAATGACAATGACTACTAGTTAGGGAGATCGGTCCACAAATAAGATTGTATTCGGTTTAAAATCAGCAATCAAAACCAATTAATATGTATTGCCCGTTTGGACAACCAACAAGATTACAATATTAATTGTACAATACTAATCAATCAATCAAATCTAACAACAACCACGCTCTGCTACCAAAAGATGTTGGTGCCCAAAGTAGACACCACCACGTCGGCGTTTCGCCGATTATTTGATTGCTGATGTCGACCAAATACAATTAAAGAATTTGCTACTTACCTTGTCTCCGTTCGGTCTCCGTATGTAGCCGGTGGACTTCCTGAGCTAGCTCGAAGGAAGTCGCGGCTCCTGAAGAGCTACTGTTAACCGATAGAGACCGGAGCACTACATAGGCCTATTAGGCCACCACGGCTCACACACGCGACGATAACAGATTTGGTGAATTTACACTTTCACCGACACTAAAACTTTGGCAGACCCTCGCACCAACAATCACTTGGTGCGCCGCGCAATACTATTTGTTAGATGCTTATATATTTTGTATTATATTTTATTGCTGCCCGGTTCTAACCTAGTTCAATGTCATTCCGTATTCGACTCGACTGACATGTTACATGCGGCCGGCCGCCACAGGCTCTCACTGCACAGACTATAATGCAGTGTTGCCACTCGCTCTTCCTCGAGCGTAAACATATTGGTTGTTTTATTAGTTATTCGAAAACATATTTTTTCTTTCAGTTTATTATATGAATGAGCTTCTATTAAAGCAAAAAAAAGTTATCGTCATCTAGCCTATTAACGGTATCCGTGGACTAGTGGTTGTGTCACCGTGTTGATCGGCAAGTCCGGGGTTCGATTCCCCATAGGAACAAAAGTTTTTCTGCTTAGTTTAGTTGGTTGTATTGTATATAGGGTTTCTGAGCCCGCCTGGCTAGCTTCCACCATCTTACCTAAGTGTGTCGCCATAATAACAATGTAGGTAAATAGCATTGTTGTGTTCCCATAATTAGAGATAAGATAGCCAGTCCCTCAATTGTTGAGGAGTCCAGGTGAATGTCACTGCTACCTTCGACCTTATCATCCCTTACCGTCAAGTGAGATGATGGAAGAGTTTCCCTGTCGTAACTATCTAAAAAAATATTTTAAATAAACACTAGCTGCTGAAAAATATACACTAGCTGCTGAGCCGGCCACGCGTTGCCTTGAAGTTGAAGAAGTTTTAATACTCGTACATAGCTTACCGCTCGCCCGCGTTATTTCTGTTTTACCGTAGAAAGGACAATGTCGAAAATCGCCCCATGACCAACAAAGATTTGATTTACGTTATAATTATATGCATATTTTATAACACTCATAACAAATATTTGTATTCGACGGACAAATCAAAAATATATAAAAGTACTTTTGGAAACAAAACCAAATGAAGTAAAATATAGAAATGGTTATTGTTACCTTTGCTCGACTGAATAGAATTGAGTCGATTTTATGTAGGTATGTACATTTATTTATTTGTATAAATTAAGTTTCTCATAACTTACAACGTAAATTGAATTAAAACATTCGTCAATTGACTACTCACGCGCTGTCGCTTGTTAGTTCGTCGTGTTTTTGACTTGCTTTATAATTTCGCGATTTCTTGTTCTTTACAACGTGGCTATAATAACGTGCTTTGATTGATTGCAATAATTATTATTTTAATAATTGTATAGATATGGACTATGTGTATTGCTCTAACGAATTAAATTGTTACCTCAACTAACCTCAAAATCTGATTCATTTTCATATTTAATTCGATTTCGAAGCTTGTCCGTAGTAATTGATGTGGATGTACAGTATTTACTAATGGCTAATTATATGAAAAGCATTTTTTCACTGGTGTTGGTGTTGGGGTGAACAATGTATGGACGCAGAGCAATGTCCTTTATATTTTCCCGTAGGAAAAATAATTTTGTAGCCGATTTACTTTACGCAGCTTCGCCCGCGTTGTTTTTGTTTTCCCGTGGGAATTTTATATTTTCCCGTAGAAAAATGACCTCAGGGATATAGTTACTCAGGGATAATGTAGCACTCTAATAGTGAAAGAATTTTTCCAATCGGTCCAGTAGTTTTGGAGCCTTTTCAATGCAAACATATAAAAATACAAAAATACAAATCTTTCCTCTTTATAATATTATAATAGTATAGATTGAATCAATGTTATACTAAACTTCCTAATGTAGTCAAATTAACATTCACTAATAAAATTAAAAAAAACATCTTCATACGAAACGATACACAACAATATAGTATACTAAGTATACTATATTCTACAATACACATGTCGTAAATACGAGTATACACATACAACACCGTCTACTGGAAGGGTTACCCAAACTAGATAGCTACGAGATGTCGATTTTATTTACTCAAACCGTCATCTGTTTTAAACTCATGCAACCAAAAAATTTACAAACAATTTATAATAAACTAGTGGGCCCGGCAGACGTTGTCCTGCCCCATTACAGCGCCATCTACCGGGTCCAATTAAATTACGTATAAACCTTCCCTGAACCTATTTAAACACACGGAAAATTTTGTAAGAATCGGTCTCGCCGTTTTTGAGTTTAAGCGTGACTCGATTCTTTTTTAGGGTTCCGTAGCCAAATGGCAAAAAACGGAACCCTTATAGATTCGTCATGTCTGTCTGTCTGTCCGTATGTCACAGCCACTTTTCTTGGAAACTATAAGAACTACACTGTTGAAACTTGGTAAGTAGATGTATTCTGTGAACCGCATTAAGATTTTCACAGAAAAATAGAAAAAAGCAATAAATTTTGGGGGTTCCCCATACATAGAACTGAAACTCAAAATTTTTTTTCATCAAACCCATACGTGTGGGGTATCTGTGGATAGGTCTTCAAAAATCATATTGAGGTTTCTAATATTATTATTTTTCTAAACTGAATAGTTTGCGCGAGAGACACGTCCAAAGTGGTAAAATGTGTGTGTCCCCCCCCCCCCCCCCCCTGTAAGTTCTAAAATAAGAGAATTATAAAACTAAAAAAAATATATGATGTACATTACCATGCAAACTTCCACCGAAAATTGGTTTGAACGAGATCTAGTAAGTTGGTGACGCATCTTTTTCATATATATATTTTACTATTTTCACATCAACAATACTGGCATACTGGTTTGGTAGACGTACTCGGCGATGCCGCCTGGTGTGGACTCTGTGATTCGGAGTGATGGCCAAAAGGCGCTACGCCGTGCCACCACTTTTGGGATAGACAAGAAAGAGAAGTTCCCGTGTTTGTTTCTGTTATTCTCGCTGCCCCGCAACGGTTATATATTAATATCCGCAAATAAAATTTTGGAAATTATTCGCCGTGATCTCATCTTATCATAATATATTTGAAGTGAGAAACTATTGTAGACTTTACATATTGTGTTTGGTGCAACTGTTGGGCTGATTATCTAGAATCGCAGGACTGGTGCGTGCAGCGGCTGTGCCTACATCTTTAGGCCTGAAGGCTGATGATCGGTGAAGCATCGGGTGAGTCGTAGATTACGTTTATCTGACCTATTTGCCTAGATTGTTGATGTTCAGTCCATAGTTATTTGTGAAACATTAAGTTCGCCATTTCATCAGAAGTTGGCGAAATTCCCCCTTTAATATTACACATGATAAGCTATTTACACGCTTCATCATTTCTTATTGGTCCTTCTAGAGCCTAGGATATTGTTCTAGCTTCCGCATATTCATTTAATTAATTATTATATATCTTTTGCTAAGTTAGAGTAGGATTTGCGTACTTATTGGCATAACTCTCAACTTAGACCGCATCACCGCTCCCGCCATATTGCGAAAAATACAAATTTTATATGAATTTTCGTAAATAATATTTTAAATTACATTTTCGATTTTTTTGCATTAGTATAAAGATAAAATGTCTCACAAACAATTAGAAAATAAATTATCTTTGCTACAATGTAAAAAGGAATCGGCATTTGCACGTTTCAACCATTTATTTGATTTAACGAAAAATATTTCAACTTTCGATTCGAGGTCAAGGGATAATTTTATAACTGAGACGGAAACGATCGATTCTTTGTTTAATAAATATGAAAGTTTGATTGATGACATTAACGAGATTCAATTGAACTTGGATTCCGAAGCAAAGCCAGACTACTCGGCTTTTGAATCTTGTCAAGATTTGTATATCCGCATCAAAAGTGCACGTAATAGGATTATTGTCAATTCTTCATCGGAGCGACCCAGTACTGAAAGGTCGCATAAAGGCAATGTAGACATAAAATTACCACCGATAGAATTACCTTCGTTTGACGGTCGTACGGAAAATTGGCCGATTTTTTATGAGTCGTTTAGGGCGAATATTCATGACAACGCTCGACTGTCTAACTCGCAACGGGTGCAATACTTAGTAGGCAAATTAACGCACTCTGCATTAAAGGTCACGGCAGGTATCGTACCTACCGGTGACACTTATGACATAATATGGAATAGTTTAGTCAAGAAATTCCAAGATAAACGCGCATTAGGCACACATTATTTGAATAATATTTTTGAATTAAAGAATTGCAATAATTCAAAAAATAGTTTAGATTCGTTTGTTGAAAATTATTCCGCTTCGATTTCCTCATTAAAACAATTAGACATTTCAGATTTGACTGACTTCTTATTATTATATTGTGGCTTGAGAAAACTTGACACAACAACTATTCAAGCATTTGAGTTATCAGTTAGAAATATTGAAATTCCTTTTTATACGGATTTAATTTCTTTTATTCAAGATCAGGTCAAGATTTTGGAACGTTCTAATAATAATAATTCTAGTTCACGTTCTTTAGTGACTGGTAATAAGCCTGCCCTGCGTTCACAAAATACTTATAAGACGTTCGTATCACGCAACGAACCGTCGACTAGCTTGAGATCACAAAAGTGTGCGTTATGTGATGGCACCGATCATTTACAACTTTATCTTTGTAACAAATTTAAAAATGCCCTTTCTGTCAGAGATAGGTTCGATTTTATTAAGTCGCAACATGGCTGCTTAAATTGTTTGAGTTTATCGCATACTGTTTCTAATTGTAATTCCGCTTCGGTTTGTAAATCATGTAGTAAACGTCATCATACATTTTTGCATTTTGATGCGAAGCAACCTACCGTATCAAACGTTCATATACTGACAAAGGATGCCGTCGGCGTAGTTCAATGTGAAGATGGTTCGCGGTTATCACGGCCCGCGTCTTACCGGTCGCCGTCTTCTTCGCCGTCGCCGCTGCCGTCCTCGATGGCTGTCGTCGCGAACTCCGTGCCTCTCGGCGAGTGCGCGGTCAGCGCTTCGCCTGAATCGCGCGGTCCTGGTTCATGCAGTCATGCGCCGTGTAATAATAATAACAACGCGTTTTTATCTTATAGCGCGCGTAATAATGCAACGATACTTTTGTCAACCGCGCAAGTATTTGCAAAATGTAATGATAATAGCAGTGTTTTAATTCGTTGTCTTATTGACAACGGTTCACAACATAATTTAATCACTCTTGATTGTTGTAAGTCACTAAATTTACCTATTATTCCTTTGAATAATTCTTTCGTCAAAGGAGTTGGTTTATCTTCGCGACCGATATATGGTTTTGTTCGTTTTGATATCGAGTCCCGCATTCATCCGCACGGTAAATATAATATTTACGCTTTAGTTGTTGATTGTATTACAGATCAATTACCGTCACATTTCATCGAAAATAAGGGTGATTTTAGTTTTTTGAATAATTTACCGCTCGCAGACCTTACGTGGAATATTCCGGGTGATATTAATCTAATACTTGGTGCTCAACTCTTTCCTTATCTCTATCTCGGGAATAAGATTGATTCGGGTTCTCGCTCTCCGCCGGCGTTGCAAACAACTTTGGGTTATGTCCTGATGGGGGACTACCCACGTCATGGCGACGCCACTTCTTCCTCCTTTTCCGCTGTCGCACGAGACGTGGTTACCTTCAACTTGCAGAGGTTTTGGGAGTTGGAGGAATTACCGCTTAAACATTACTTGAGTCCCGAAGACACTGAATGCGAAAATTTATTTACTAGTTCCATAACTCGTACTAGTGAAGGACGTTATTCTGTTGCCTTACCATTCTGTAAAAATATAACGAAGTTAGGTAATTCTTACGCTGCCGCTCAACGTCGTCTTTATTCACTCGAAAAGAAATTTAAACAGTCTCCGTCCCTGAAAATAAATTACGACAAGGTCATTCAGGAATATATTGATAATAATTACCTTTCCGAAATTGTAACATTTGATGTTAGTGATGGGTACTTCATACCACATCACGCCGTTGTTCGCCCGGACAAGCCCATGCCGCGAATTGTGTTGGACGCAAGTGCCAGGACTCATACAGGTGTCTCATTGAATGACATCTTGCATACAGGATCTAATCTACAGGCTGATTTATTTTTACTTTTATTAAATTTCCGTTTATTTCCTATCGCATTAAATGCCGATATTCGGCAAATGTACTTACAAGTAGGCGTAACAGAGGCCGATCGCAAGTTTTTAAAAATTTTGTATCGCTTTACTGACAGGGAGCCGATCCGTACTTTTCAATTTAATAGGGTCCCCTTTGGGCTCAAGTCTAGCCCATTCTTAGCCATGCGTACTATTAGGCATTTGGCTACTGATAGTTTGCATTTTCCTGAAGCGGCTCAGGTAGCAGTGACCAGAATGTATATGGACGATTTGGTACATTTAGTCCCAAGACGAAGATATAGCTGTTTGTCTTTCACGCGAATTAATTTCTTTCTTCAAAACTGGTGGTTTTGATTTAGTCAAGTGGAAATCTAACTCGGAAACTGTTATGAATAGTCTCCCGCATTCGCATCTCGGTAGTGTAGACTTTATAAAGGATGGCTGCGAAAATATTTCTAAAGTATTAGGGTTATCATGGGAACCTACAAATGATGTTTTCATGTTAACCATATCGCAAATACACGATAAGTGTACAAAACGTAACATACTCTCGGTGGTAGCCCGCTTGTTTGACATACTTGGAGTAGTAGCTCCTGTAATTTTTTATGCGAAGTTGCTAATTAAGGAATTATGACTTGATAAAGTCGGTTGGGACGATAGTCCCCATGAAGATATAATTAAGCGTTTTTCATTACTGACACAAGAATTTCCCTTATTGTGTAAAGTTCAAATTCCGCGTCATATTGGTGTTTTTACTAACACAAAGGTAAATATAGTAGCATTTTGTGACGCAAGCCTCAATGGCTATGGAGCTGTGATATATTTACACACAACTTCCGCATCAGGAGAAATAAATGTTCGGCTGTTATGTGCTAAATCGAAAGTATCGCCGGCAAAAATTGCCACACTTGCTCGCTTAGAGTTGTGTGCCGCGCTTCTGATGGCAAAATTAGTTAACACCGTCCGTAGTTCATACGAAGAACGCTGTTCTATAGCCGATGTTTTTGCATTTTCTGATTCCACCATTGCGCTTTCGTGGATTGCGTCATCTCCTCATAGATGGTCAATCTTTGTGAGCAACCGCGTCGCTCAGTGTCAGGAGCACTTAGCACCGCGTCATTTTTATCACGTATCTGGCATCGAAAATCCGAGTGATTGCCTATCTCGTGGCATGCTTCCGTCACAATTAATTTCTCACGGTTTGTGGTGGGATGGTCCTTCTTGGTTGCGATCTCCTGTTGAAGAGTGGCCGGTGAAACCGTTTTTACCCACACCGAGTGACGCATTACCAGAGCTCCGGACTGAGGCTCTTACATGTACTGTTAGCCGGGATCCTTCGATTGTATATGAACTCTCACAACGAATCTCGTCGTGGGATAAATTGTTACGTGTGGTTGTATACGTTTTAAAATTCGCAAAACTTTTGAATTCCGCTATTTCGAATAATGTTATTAATAATTTGAGTATAGCTGAACGAGTTGTGATACGTGCCGTACAACAACTTCATTTCTACGAGGATATCTCTTTAATTAAAAAGGGTCATTTGCCGTCTAAAAGGTTACGCAATTTATCGATATTTTTAGATGAGAATAATATCCTTCGTATAGGCGGCAGATTGTCTCATTCTGACCTAGGGTTTGAGTCTAAACACCCTGTACTACTTCCTAAGCGTGACCACGTTACTAATCTTATAATAATTCATTTTCATATCATGAACTGTCATACTGGCTCTGAATTATTGCTGTCAATTTTGCGTCAGCGGTTCTGGATATTAGATGCCAGAACAGTTATCAGAAATTTAATCCGCAAATGCAATTCCTGCTTTCGGGTAAACCCCAAGCATCCTACCCCCATGATGGCAGATCTACCAGCGTACCGCATTACTGAGGCTAAAGCTTTCGTGCACACTGGCGTAGACTACGCAGGCCCCATACGCATTACGCTCTGTCGCAGACGTGGACAGAGAGCCCAAAAGGCATACATATGCCTGTTCGTGTGTCTTGTCACAAAGGCAGTGCATATCGAACTGGTGTCTGATCTGACATCTGATAAATTTTTGTTGGCATTCAAACGTTTTATATCCCTTCGTGGTCCTGTAACGTGTTTATATTCCGACAATGGGACAAACTTTGTCGGGGCCAAGTCTCACCTCAACGAACTATATCAGTTCACATTGCGAGCGGAATATAATGCCGTTATAAAGAGTGAACTCGCTAGTCGGCGGATCGAGTGGAAAATGATTCCACCCAGGGCTCCTCATTTTGGTGGTATATGGGAGTCCAACATAAAAAGTTTGAAAACTCATTTATACAGAGTGGTTGGATCTCAGCTACTAACATATGAGAAACTGCAAACTGTACTCACTCAGATTGGATGCGTTATGAATTCGCGTCCACTAAGCGTTTTATCTTCGGATCCGTATCCTGACGTAATCACTCCCGCTCATTTCTTAATGTCTACGCCATTACAATATTTACCCGCGTCAGACGTTCCAAGTGGTAGTGTTAATTTAAACAACCGCAAAAAATTATTAGATTCTATGGTCCGTTCGTACTGGAAAAAATGGCACCAAGAATATTTGCATACGTTGCAAGTTAGGCAAAAATGGGCGACTCCTGAACATCCTGTTGAAATAGGAACCGTAGTCCTTATCGGTCAGGAAGATAGTCCTCCTTTGTGTTGGGCTTTAGGAATAATCACGGAGGTCTTTCCTGGACCCGATGGTATAGTGCGGGTTGCTCTGGTAAAGACACGAACAGGATTTTTAAGGCGTCCAGTTGTAAAATTATACCCTTTGCCTAACCAGTAACTTTAGTAGCTTCTCATATCGTGTCGTTTTTTAATTTAGTTAAATTTAGATTTCTTAATTTGTTGTTTTGAAAGTTCCAAGAACTTCCAAGGCGGGGAGCATGGTGACGCATCTTTTTCATATATATATTTTACTATTTTCACATCAACAATACTGGCATACTGGTTTGGTAGACGTACTCGGCGATGCCGCCTGGTGTGGACTCTGTGATTCGGAGTGATGGCCAAAAGGCGCTACGCCGTGCCACCACTTTTGGGATAGACAAGAAAGAGAAGTTCCCGTGTTTGTTTCTGTTATTCTCGCTGCCCCGCAACGGTTATATATTAATATCCGCAAATAAAATTTTGGAAATTATTCGCCGTGATCTCATCTTATCATAATATATTTGAAGTGAGAAACTATTGTAGACTTTACATATTGTGTTTGGTGCAACTGTTGGGCTGATTATCTAGAATCGCAGGACTGGTGCGTGCAGCGGCTGTGCCTACATCTTTAGGCCTGAAGGCTGATGATCGGTGAAGCATCGGGTGAGTCGTAGATTACGTTTATCTGACCTATTTGCCTAGATTGTTGATGTTCAGTCCATAGTTATTTGTGAAACATTAAGTTCGCCATTTCATCAGAAGTTGGCGAAATTCCCCCTTTAATATTACACATGATAAGCTATTTACACGCTTCATCATAAGTAGTTTTTTAAATAATTGAGATAAAAACTTCTATCTCTCAAGTTGAACCAAATTATTCAAAGTGTACCTGAGAATATGCATTAACTTAAGCCTCTTACTAAGACCATCAAGTTGAACAAATGTCACTATCGGATCAACTCGGAAATCCCGAAAAAAATCTACTGTGCCATATATTTCGGTCGAGTGAGTCTTGAACTTTTCTATGAAGCAGCTATTTTTTTTTCGCGATTTTAGTATTGGTTTCAAAGTGAAAGTTACTCAGTTTGATGGTCTGAATAATAGGCCCAAGTTAATGCATATACTCAGGAACACGGTGTATACAGTAAGGCAAAGGACATGACCAGTAATCGCCCTTCAATTTGGCAATATGTGCAGGATAACTGCTTTTACATTATGATTTATAAAATAAACATTAATTTACGGTGGTGTTATTATTTCAAATAAAGCACATTTGAAATAAATAGGTACACATTATTACTTCCGCTTCGCGCAGACTTTCGGATGCGTGTGCGACCATAGATAGATTTAGGATCCCGCTAGCACAGATAATATAATACTACAGTCTACAGTAGCTAGTGACGTTCCATACTATATACGCTCCGTTCCGCAACCGTCGTAACAAACAAGTAAACGTCACTGTCGTGTTCTTATGATTTCTTAATTTTTACAAGAGGGTTCTTATTAAAAAGGAACGGTAGGTAGGTTAATCTTTTTTCTTCATTGTGTGTAAGTTTTTACCCCGTTTGAAACTAAAAAAAAACAAAGATACGTGCATACATTAGTGCTGACCGAAAATTGCCACCATCTTTTCGAAGATTTGATAATGAAATATCGATTTGAGAAAAAGCAAGAAAATTGGCAAGTAGGTACTTATGTATTATGTTAATCGAAGTGTGAAGTTCGTACTTTTCTTGTGATAATTAATTGAATTCATTCAAATAATCGTTTTGTTTTCGCCTGTTGCCTGTGTTCCTTTTTTAGTTTTCTTCATGACAAAGTAGAAAATCCTTTTTGTAGATTTCATTACTTATCTATATGTTATTTTGTAGGTCAAACTGCCAAATATCAAAGAACTAAGATATAACTTTAATCAAACTCAAACTCAAAAATCTTTATTCAATATAGACCTTTACAGGCACTTATTGACGTCAAAAAAAACATAAAAATCTTCAACCAAGAATCTAATTAACTAAATTATTTAATCCTTGTATGTACACATACCCCAACCATTATTAAGATGTGTGCAAATACAAGTCAAATGAAAAAAAAAATGACTCTACACCTGTTCGGAAATTGGGAGAGCCTTCTCGAGAAGAACAGGCAAGAAACTCGGAAGGTCTTGTATTTTTTTTGTCTTCTCTTTTAAAATGCCAACATTACAATATTATATTTCACAAACATTTTTTTAATAATATAGAAATGCCTGTCGGTATGAGTGGAACAGTTACTCGAATGAAATTTATCCTATTATCACAAAGTGTTAACACCCTTTGAACGTCAATTATCACATTTTTTGTCAATCCCAAGCAGTTTTATCTGTCATATAATCAGACACTTTATAATATGCTTTTTTCATAAGTGTGCCCTTGATAGTGACTTTAAATTTATTCAAGTTAAGTGCTTTAATATTATTTGGGATTTTATTGTAGAAACGTACACAAAGGCCTTTGAAAGAATTATTAATTTTTTTAAGCCGAGTATTTGGTAACACTAACATATTCTTTTGCCTAGTATTTACTGAATGAATATCACTGTTTTTACAAAACGAATGTATATTTTTATGAACATATACTATATTCTCGTAAATATATTGCGACGCGACGGTCATAATACCAATTTCTTTAAATTTTTCTCTCAAAGTGTCTCTTATTTTAAGGTTATAAATAGCACGAATAGCCCTTTTTTGCAGCACAAAAACAGTCTGAATGTCGGCAGCATTTCCCCACAGCAAAATGCCATACGACATCACACTATGAAAATAGGCAAAGTATACAAGTCTTGCTGTATCAACATCAGTCAGCTGACGTATTTTCCATACAGCGTAGGCTGCAGAACTAAGTCTCTTCGACAAGTTATCAATATGTGGGCCCCACTGAAGCTTTGAATCTAAAGTAATACCAAGAAAAACTACGGTATCCACAAGGTCCACATTTTTATGCTTTATGTTAACAGTGGTGTGAACCTCTTTAACATTGGGTAAAACAAATTTTATACATTTAGTTTTCCCTTCATTGAGGCACAAGTTATTCGCATTAAACCAGTAAACTATTCTTGAGATAGAACTATTTACATCGTCATAAATTTGCAATTGACTTTTAATTTTAAACATAAGTGAAGTATCATCTGCAAATAATACAATCTCATGTCTGTCTTGTACAAAAGCAGGCAAGTCATTTATATATATTAAAAATAGAAAAGGACCAAGAATTGAACCCTGCGGAACTCCCATTTTAACCGAGGCGCCCTGGGACCTCTCCCCGTTGACGTCTACTTTCTGAATCCTCTCAGTCAAATAGGAGACGAGTAGATCCCGAACAGTGTCGCGAAATCCATAGTAGTGTAATTTCCTGATCAGGGTGTCATGATGAACGCAATCAAACGCCTTGGACAAGTCACAAAAAACGCCCAGCGCATCATGTGAGTCCTCCCAGGCCTCATATATATTTTGTATTAACTCAACACCAGCATCAGTTGTTGAGCGACCCTTTCTAAAACCAAATTGTTGACAGTGTAGAAGATTATTTCTGTTAAAAAAGCTTTGCATTTGTTCCAACATTATTTTTTCAAAGATTTTGCTAAAAGTAGGTAGCACAGAGATAGGTCTAAAATTATTGGGGTCTGATGTGCTACCAGATTTGTGTAATGGAATAATTTTACTCAGTTTCATTAGATCAGGAAACACACCACAGTCAATGCAATCATTAAAAATACTAGCAAGTATTGGAGCTATTGTTTCTATTACAGATTGGGAAACATCTACAGAGTTGCCCCACAGATCCACAGATCCACATTTCAAATCAAATAAGCTTAAAAGAATGTGTAGATGATGAAGTAGTTATAGCTTTCAGAATATTATTCATAAACTATATTGCAACAAGTGTAAGCGCCATCTTGTGTGTAGGAGGTTATTTTGCAAATACTTATCTTCATTTTTCTCTGGATTCTCAGCTTTCAGAGTCTGGAAACATTTTTTGCTATAAACTATGGGGCATAAAAATTCTAAAAGTAGCACCATATTTGCTGCACATTAATATTAAATGCCTATAGGCTAGCGCCCATAGTAGCACTGGTCATGTCCTTTCATCAAAATCTGTTAAGTAGTTTGGGAGTATATCCCGGACAAACATCGTGACGCGAGAATTTATTTGTGTACGTATGTATAAGATAAGAATATTAGATAGATAAGATATCGTTTACAACCTTTTTGCCTTTGCTTTGGTGGGCGATGTTGTTTACGTGTTAAGCAAAATGTCAAGTATGTTTTAGTGTACTAAGTGGACCTAGAAAGTTATTTATCAGAGCTTGATAATTTTACCAAATATCAAGTTGTATTTTTATTACATTTACATATAATTAAATGTAAAAAAACCTTTTAAAAACAAGCTTTTATTTAAATGCGCTAAAAAGAAAAAATACACTTTTACTCTAAAACTTTTATAACGTCATTTCACATTTGACACAATTTATATGACATAATAGTTTGTCGCGAGATTTACTTGTGTGTAGTAAGTAACTTAAAAGTAGGTACTTAAAAGAGTACCTACTTTTAAGTATCTACCTACTCGTATTTACTTGTTTATCTACAAAAGTAAATCTCGCGACAAGCTTTTATGTCATATAAATTGTGTCAAATGTGAAATGACGTTATAAGTAAAAATTTAGTGTAAAAGCTTATTTTTTCTTTTTAGCGCATTTAAATAAAAGCTTGTTTTACATTAAATTTATTTTTACTTTTAAGTTATCACTGGACAGGTTTCTCAGTCTGTTCATCTCATTCAACGCATCATTGTTGCAAGGTCGTTTGCCGGAACGTCTATACAGAATTTTAGCTCAATCGGTTAATGATATCTACTTCAAAATTGATTTTTTAGCATTAGAAGTACGCCATATTGGATTAATAGTGACATCACTTTATTTTTCAACTTATTCTTAGCAAGACCTTTTATTTGATATCCATATTGTAGGAGTGCATTAAAAATAAATGGTCCGCCATCTTGGGCATGCCGCTATCTTGTATTTAGAATATTTATAACCACGCATTTTCATCCAAACTGTGTGTGTATACAAAATTTCAGCTCAATCGGTTAAAGATATCTTCTTCAAAATTGATTTCCAAGCTTTAGATGTCCGCCATATTAGATTAATAGTGACGTCACATTATTTTTCGAATTACTCTTAGCAAGACCTTTTATTTGATATCCGTATTGTAGGGGTGCATTCAAAATAATTGGTCCGCCATCTTGAGTATGCCGCTATCTTGGATTTAGAATGACGTCACGGAGTCAGCCATGCATTGTCATCCAAACTGAATGTGTATACAAAATTTCAGCCGAATCGGTTAAAGATATCTGCTTCAAAATTGGGTTGCAAAATTTCACCCGAACATACATACTTACATTGCAAGTTAAATAAAAGCTTGTAAAAAATAACATTAATTTAACAGTAACGGGGAGATGGAATAAGTATATTGTAGAGATTTCATCAGTAGTCCGTGATCTTATTTCGTTTTTATGTATCAAGCAATCCACCCGCAGCCTCGCTTGCGTTATTTTCCCGTGTGGCCTCTATATTAGTAATACAAACCATAATGCTCAAGCTTTCAAAAAAGTCCCGTTGATTTAGTGTGATAAGTACGCAAATATAGAATACTATCAACCCCTATTTCATCCCTTTGAGGTTTTAATGTTAATGACTGTGTCATTCCTTTCATTGTATTTGTTTCATAACATGATAGAACTATGACTCCACAGCGTTGGCCTTACAATGGCAATGCTTGAACAATGACAAAGGCCCAAAATAGGACGTATAATCTTCTTTATAATTAAATTGTAAGTCCCCAAAAATAGAGAACCAAAAATGGTATATAGATGTTTCAAGTATTGGATTCACATAAATGTTTCAAAAGACTTTTTTGTTGAAAGATGTACTTATTGTTATGTTATTTCAATTTCTAGAAGTAATAAAAATCGAGGTGACTTTTCCCTATTATATCTTAGGCACTTTTTAAATAACATACATGAGCCATAAATAAAAAAGGGGTGGGGTCGGAAAACCTATACGAGCCCACGCTATAAATATTTTGGTGGGTTAGGTTAAACTTGTGACCACACGCATGCAATTGTTTTTTATCATTGACTAGTGGGCCCCGCAGACATTATCCTGCCCGATTTCAGTGCCACCTACCGGGTCCAATTTTACATTTAAACCTTCCCTGGACCTATTCAAACACACAGAAAGTTTCATAAGAATCGGTCGAGCCGATTAGGAGTTTTTGCGAGACGAGAACACACAGCGATTAATTTTTATTATAAGAAGAAGAGAAGAGAAGAAGAAGACTTATGGGCCTGGCAGACGTTGTCCTGCCTGCCCAAATACACCGCTACCAACTGGGTCCATTTGTACATATAAACCTTCCCTATAGACCTATTCAAACACAGAAAATTTCGTAATAATCGGTCTTGCCGCTTTTGAGTTATTTTTATATATTGATTTATTTTTATATATTTAGGCTATCATTCAGTATGAAAAAATATTTTATGGTAAAGTTATTATGAATTGATGTAAAATAGATTTTCGTGTAAAGTACCCGTTGTCACGACTTAATGCTTGGCACTGTAGAAAAGATGTCTTATCTCAAGAAAGGGCCGTTCAGTTATTTTTGTCAAAGTCTGGAACTCGTATGGGAGCGTCTCGTATGAAGTCACGTAGACACTCCCATGGGCTTAAGGTCAGAAATAACTTTGGTTGTCGTTAATTTTGTGTTAATTTTTCCGTGAGAAACCCATAGCCGCATAATCCTAATGACTTGCGGCAAATCTTTTTAATGATTGTAAGTTAAGTAGTGTGAATGAGGTCTTTGTTGTTTTATAATATCAGTGATATCTATAACCATATCAATGATTCCTATAACCATTTTATTATACTTCATAATTTATAAAAAAATATAGGGTTGCTTTTGAAACAAGAGCGAAATATTGTGTGCTTGTTCCAGAGAGCTAACTGGTCAACTTTTACTATGGGACCAATCAAGAAATCGCAAAAAAAAACAACTGTTCCATATATCTAGGTTCATTGAATGTTGAGCAGTTGTACACAACAGCCGATTTTTTTTGAGATTTCAACCTTAATCCCATAGTAAAAATTGTTCAGTTCGTTTGCCTAAATAACTATAAATATTATAACGATTATTAGTATAAAAATCATGTTCATATGTTATTTTTAAAATATTACTGTCGATAGAGTTTTTACAGAACATAGGTACTACCTACTACTCAATTAAAAAAGTTGCCTCTAAAGCAAACATTGATTACCTTGCACTCTTATTTAGTGACTAAAAGTACAATTTATATAAATTGGAAACAATTCTCTATGATACTCGTAGAAAGGAAACACCGTTTTCCATGCGACCGTAAACCAACGGAAACGGAGCCACGAATGAGAAACAAGAACAATATTTAGTAGTGTCTAACACAAAGTGACAGTGACGGACGCGTTAAACGCGAAAACTATCCCGGTGGAAAGGTGCAGGAAGCAAAGGATTCTGGTACGTGACGCTATCAGCAGTTTATCACGAGTTCAGTATCGCTCCAGTGCCGGCGCGAGACGCACGCAGTCAGACGTGAGCCGTTTGTGAAGCATACACAAAAGTTTCACACTTTCGCGCGTTCTAATGTATCGTGCAATGTGAAATTAAAAAACGTGAGTTTTACTCTTAAATTTTAATATTTTTGCTTCTGGTGTTCTGTCAATTAAGGTGCCGTCAACGTCAACTTTGAAGTTCTCATTGGGAAGGTTTTTTTTCAGTAAGCTATTGATCTGAAAACAAACCTGTTATGGGTTAACTGGTTAACAATAACTGATTACCTACAATTTTAACTCACAAAACTACGAAGGTCAGGAAATTAGATCTGGTTGCTGAAATTAATTACATGTATTGTTTTTAGTTGTATTTTCGGAATAATCTTTTATGAATGGTTTTAGGGTTAGGGTTAAATTTCTACATGATAATTCAACTAAATTCCAAAAGAAAATATTATTTGTTTCAGTTACATAATCAAATTATAACTATGCAATTTTCATTTAATCTACTTGTGAACAAAAAGTCGATTGTTTTTTCATTATTTGTAAGCGTTGATTTTTATTCCAAATCATGGCAATACTAAGCTGGTAACTGAAAGCTTTTATATAATAAAATAAATATGAATAAAGACGCTTTTCATAATAACGCTTGCATGCTGTGGCCCTGTGGGTTTGAGTTTTAAAACTTACGTATTTTCATTTGCTTAGCAAGGTATTTCC
The DNA here is from genome assembly GCA_963935595.1 of Schoenobius gigantellus. Classification (NCBI taxonomy): domain Eukaryota; kingdom Metazoa; phylum Arthropoda; class Insecta; order Lepidoptera; family Crambidae; genus Schoenobius; species Schoenobius gigantellus. Next base: position 18,812,080 of record OZ012553.1, on the reverse strand, counting down.
CAAACTGTTCAAGTTTCATTTCAAAATATACTTGTCAATGTCTTATTCTTGTTAAAGTACGAGTATGTAATAGGTTTAATTACAGTTTGTAATAATTTTTAAGATTATTATTGTTATGATCACATTTATAACACAGTAATGACGTTTGACTTCTAAAGCTATTTAACTTAATTATTTTTATTTGTTAATTATTCATGTACTGTGTGAACAACTGCGATGCCTTAGGGTTTCTCTACCAGCTAACCTTAAGTGATAATAGTGTAGCAGATATGGTTATCGTACAGGTAGGTATAGAAGTAGATTAACAGTATTTTTAAGAAAACATAAATGCAATAATATAGTAATTAACACTCATTTATTTAATAAACTAATGTGTAATAAAGAACTATTTCCAAACTAAAACAACAAATGAATTATTAATCTGGCTTCAGAACATTTGGATTTGTAGCTGCAGTATACCTATTCAAATTAAAGCATACGTTTCTAAATTACTTAAAAAGTACTAAAGTTCAGCAAAGCAATTTACATAATTATATCCTTTTATCATAATTATTGCCCTCAACGTATAAAACTTTAACGCATTAATTTTATTTTGAAACTCGCACAATATAATTCTTTTGGGAATTTCGTTATAACTCTTTTGATTTAACGATATTCTCTATAGAAATGTGTTTTTAACAGCTCAGACAGTAGATTTATTATTATTTTAAGTTAATACTCTCGGGCCTCAAGTTTGTGACGAAGTATTGTAACTTTTACAGACGCTCTTGAATTTCATCGGTTAGCAGTTGTAGTATTTTTTTTTCTGAGTCCCTGCATACCTATTTTCGAATGCTTTTATATAACTTGCAATGTAATGTTTACTTAGGTCGCATCTAAAATTGAATGAGATGTACTACCTACTTGATGTCCGATTAAAGCTTAAATACAGCGTTAGTTCTCGTAACAGTGACAAACGATCAAGCTTCCATTGGTTTTAACGCATTTAATAAAACTTTGTTTTTAAAATATTTTTACTTAATCATTTTAATTACTCGTCGTTTGATTTTGGTTTCGTTGTTGGGATCGCATACACTATTAAATTTGTAACAATAAACTACTATCGAAACCGTGGGTTTGCTTGAATTTCGTGCAGAATATGAAGACAGCGCATCATGCTGGTACATACTTCTTCTTCTTCTTCTTTAGCCTGTCTCGACTGATTTAGTGTAGGCCTCCTTCAGCATTTTCCATTCCTTCCGGCATTGCGCTTTCTGCATCCAACTTGAGCCTGCAATCTTTTTCACGTCGTCCTTCCAGCGCATTTGTGGTCTGCCTTTTGGGCGTTTGTTTCCCCACGGTTTCCACTCAAGAAGACGCTTGCACCAGGAGTTTTTTTTACGGGCGACATGTCCCGCCCACCTCCACTTAAGGTGAGCCACTCGTTCTGTTACATCTGCGACTTTGCTTTGCTCTCGAAGCCATTTGTTCGTTTTGTGATCCATTAATGTCACTCCTACCAGCTTTCTCTCTACTGCCCTCTGGGCTACTTCCAATCTCTTGATTGTATCTTTGGTGAAAACCCAGGTTTCGGCACCATGAGTGAGCACCGATAGGATGCACTGGTTAAATATCCTGGCTTTTTGTTCCGTTGAGATTTTCATCTTAAAAGCAAAGTCCAGTTTCGAGTAGGCTGCCCACATAAGCCTTATCCTTCTATGAAGCTCGTTTGTCTGATTATCCTTACCCATTCCCCCATTCCCATAGCTGGTACATACATTGAATAGTAAATTTTACCAAAAAATCTAAAATTCCTTCAATTGATAATGAACACTATTAGTATGATGTAGAACTTGGAATCGATCGAAACCTGATACGCTGTTAAATACGACTTCGCCACGGAGAGTGAAAGCATTAAAAACAACTCGTCAACGCACTCCACAGAATACTTATGAATCCTTTTCGAACTCGCGAAAATAATTGCTTACCCAAAAAAAGATTTAGTAATGTGTGTATTTAATAGTGTGTAGGTATTATATAAACACAGTCGTGGTCGACTATTAAGTGACATTTGTATAATATGAACTTCTATCGACTTTTGGGTAAACTATATGCTAATAGTTAATGTGGTAATTTAGGGATCTAGCTACAAAACTAAATATTCATGAGACTTCAACTTAAGTTATCCTGCATACATTTGAGCCCTGGATAACTAATTAGGGACATCTAAGAAAAAGTTTAAAATAATGGTCGTTACTCGTAGTCCCTTACCCCAATATTAAAAATATGGATTTATTATTCGGTCAGTGGCGCTGTGGACTCGGCACTGGTTTTTTAATCGGGAGGATCTAACCCCGGACGATTAGATCCTACCATGTTGTAATGTGTTTTTCGAATTTCAAATGTACATTTATCCGACGGTCCTACGGTGAAGATAAACATCGTGAGGCAATCTGCATACCTGCAAAGAAATTCAAAAGTGAATGTGAAGTCGACCAACCCGCACAGGGCCAGCGTGGTTGACTAAGACCTAAACACCCTTACTTCGGGTCTTGTTATTCAATTCTTGGGGTTAGTTCTATTTAACAACTGTGCGGCATCTATTCAATCATATCCTTACACTCTTTTGTGATGCTATTACAGACATCCCTGAAACTGTTTTAAAATTATTTTAAATTACCAGTTTGTTTGTTTGCGATCTTTTTCCTAATCTCTTACCACAGATGTTTTAAAATATTCAGGTCTGGGCTATTCGCAGGTCAACCCAAGACAGATACAGACTCCTTAGCGACGAAAAAGATCTGACAGACAGTGCGGTGTTGCAGGTCGTTATCGTGTTGAAATTTCCGATGGAAGGGTTTCTTTAGCATACGGCAACATGGTTTAATATGTTGATCATAAGTGCCTTGAATTAATTTTATAAGTCTTGCCGAAACGCAGCCCCATAATTTTATATTCCCGCCTTCTTATTAAACTTGTTTTTTTTTTTCATTTCGGTTTTATTCTTTTTAGGACGCTCATCAAAACATTTTTTTCATTGAGGCTAGGTTCAATATTATCCGTACTCCTAGCAAACATCAAACGAGCGAGTCTTGTTCTTTTGTCAGTAAGGGAAATGTCCATACTTTCTAGCAAACGCCAACCGTGTGAGTCTATCTTCTTTCGGAATAAAGAAAGTTTTCGAGCAACCCTGTCAAACAAATTGACCTCGATTTGTCGTCTTCAAATGGTCATCGCTGATGCTGTGCTATGTTCAAGTCCGAATACTTCCTCTTTAATCAATACAGAACTCAAACAAGGGTCACTGCTGCCACAATTCTGCGATCTTGCAGTGACATCGCTTTTCTTGCATTTTCTCCCTGGCCACACTTTCAGTTTTATGATAATTGCATTGAAATATTACACTGCATGAAAACCATACTTTTAGAACCATTTAAAAAACTAGCTTTTCACGGTACGAATAATTATTTTTCAGATTGTCATCAGCATCACTACTCCTATTAGGACCTATATTTAATTATATTTTTGATGAAATTATCAACGGTAGAATAAAAAGAACCAACACAAAAACAGTTTCATTTTTCTGGATTTTGAAAAAAGAACACCATTCTTTTTCGTCTCTAATTAAATTGTCAGTCAGACTACAGGCTAAATAGGGATGCAAGGAATTTACTATAAAATTTAGTGTCATATACAGTGTGGAAAAAAAGACCGTGGTTGGAGGAAAAGTACCCTTAATATTGATAATGGCAAATTTTACTGAAAGAAAACGTTCCCTTATTTTCAAAAGTAATTTTTTTTTTTTTATTTATCTTTTAAAATACATCGATACAAAAAAAAAATACAACATAACATTTAATAAACCAATGAGGTTTGTGACAAATGTTATTATTATTTATTCTAAGGTTTGTAACATATTGTTTAAAAAATGATACTTTAACTTAAATTTAATGTTGTTCGGTCTGACATTGTGGATGGAACGCAATTCCGGAGGTAGATTATTTATAAGCCGAGGAACTAGGTAAGCAGTCGTTCGCTCGCCATAGGTATTGTTCATACCGGTCATCGTACGTAACTTCAGTTCATTCCGAGCGGCCGCTCGCGTGCATACAGGATGTTGGTGCTTTATCTCTTCTCTATATTTTTCATTAAAAAAATTTTCTTTGAGAAGCAAATATTTTAATTCGATTTCTACAGGTAAAATCTTACAATAGTTAAAAAGGCCATTATCATTGTCGTAAAATTGCTGCTTAATGTTAGGGGACACTAAAGTACGAAGAATTCGACGTTGAAAGTTAAAAATATGTTTTAAGTATGTACTATAAGTGTGACCATAACTACTTAGTCCGTATTGGATGTATGATTCTGCTAGGGAATTGTACAACATTATCTTGACCTTAAATGGTATACGGTCCTTTAAAATAATTAAATTGGCCAAGAATTGTCGAAGCTTATCACAGACATGTTCGATATGTGGGCCCCAGTTCATCCTGCTATCAATAATTAAGCCAAGATATTTTTGTTGCTCAACATTTTCTATTGGTGGACACTTGCAATTCCGCGCATGAGTCACATGCAAACAGCTGTGGTCATGGGCAATTATATCACTATATGGAGAATGTTTAAGGTATGGGGATTTAATACAAAGAAGTTTGGTCTTATCTGCATTCAACTGTAAGCCCCCATCGTGGCACCACTTCAAGAGCAAATTAAAATCAGCCTGCAGACGTTCGCTCGCTGTTTGAGGGTCTTTGTCAGAAGCTATTAAGCATGTATCGTCGGCAAACTGATAACAAGTGCAAAAATTGAGACAGTTGGGCATATCATTCACATACGCAAGAAAATGAAGAGGACCGATTACAGAACCCTGTGCCGTTCCCTCCATAACCGTTTTGTAGTCACTATACGTGTCATTGACTTTAACTGTAAATTTACGATTATGAAGGTAATTCTCGCACCACCCGAGGAGCGGTCCACGTACACCAGATTGTTCGAGTTTGTTGATCAACTCTCTATGATTTAGAGTGTCAAATGCCCGGGAAAAATCAATAAACAAAACCAGTACGTGCTTCCTGTCATTTAGGTAATTGTTGATTTCATCAGTAAATTTTGATAACAACTGGGTAGTACTTTTACCCGCTTGAAACCCATACTGGTTCTGAGTTATGATTTCATGTTTCTTGTAAAATTGGTGTATTTCCTGGCTGACGTATTTCTCAACAATTTTGTCAACAGTTGATAATAGTGTTATGGGGCGATAATTCATGTAATTATTCTTAGCACCTTTTTTGTGAACAGGTCTAACGCATCCTATTTTCAGTTCATCGGGGTATTCACCACTTGCAACACTTTCGTTAATAAGATTAGCAAATGCAACTGAAATCTCCTCTGCAACCATTTTCAACTCGTATGTTTTAATGTTGTCAATACCTGGGGATTTATTAGAGTTTAATTTATTTATTATTTTATATACACTAGCACGCGTAGCTTTTTTAAATAACATACTTTTATCTATGGTTTCATTGTAACTACAAGGATCAAGAAGCTTGACACTGCAGTTAGGAACGATATCCTTTACCGCATTTTCCAGACTAATTGCAAATTTATTCGTAATATTTTTCATTGACAATCCTTGCGCCTCAAAAGCTTTTGTAATTACGGAATCTATAGATGATGTAACTCTTCCTAACATTTCATTCAATATCTTATAAACTTTCTTGGTATTTTTGAAATTTTCATTAATAATCTTCATATAATATAAATTTCTACTTTTTTCTAATAATTTATTTACTTTATTGCGAATCTTATTGTAATTTAGTCTTAATTCTAGGTCATTTGAGTTATTTTTCCAAGCTCTAAATAGTTTATTACGCTTGTCACATAACCTGTTAATATTTTCATCAGCCCAAGGAAACGTTATTTTACTGTTAGTACGACAGGAATATTTTTTTTCTATTGTAGCAGTTTTACGTGCTTTTTGGAAAGAATTACAAATGAAATTATAGATTTCGCGAGGACTACGCATATCATTTGAGTTTGACCAGTCAATCTTTTGCAATTCCTTGCGAAGCTTGTTACGATCTACTTTTTTGCAAACACTCCGTATACGCTCACGCGCCGTGTTACCGACGCAGGCAAAGATAACTGCTCGGTGATCGGCCAGTACTACGTCTAGCACCGCAGAGTATGGATGACATGCCTGGAACCGAGCAAAAATATGATCGATGCAAGTTTTAGTGGTTATGTTTATTTTTTTTTCAATTCGGGTGTAATCGGTTACTCCGCATATCAGCCCACACCCGCCGAGTTTATCTAGATACAAGTCTTTGTACGATGATACGGCTTTTAAATCGATATTTGTGTCGCCGACTAAAAGAAAGTTTTGTTTTGTGTTAAACATAGATACGTGATTACCTAGTTCCTTTACAAAAATCTTTTTATTTGTACTGGGTGGCCTATAAACCGCACACATAACTACATCCTGGTTAGCGATTTGGCTGGTATTTAAGGTACCAGTTATGTTTTCGTACGTTAAGGTTTTGTGTTGGAATTCAGTGAATTTAATGTGATTCTTAACGTAAACAATCACTCCGCCGCCTCGTCTTCCATTCCGCAGTCGTGTGTACATGTTATAGCCGGGTATATTGTATAGTGATGCAATATTATCTGATATACCGACTTCTGTTAATGCAATAATATCGAGGGGAAATGAGCAAGAACCAATTAGTTGTAATAGCTTAGTGAAATTTTTAATCATTGACCTGATGTTAAGATGTAAACATGAGATATTAAGATGACATTTCGGCGGTAAGTTTCTAATAAAATCTTGGGTAGAACTACAGTTAGGTATAATATTTATATGCGAAAAGTTATCCATTATAATTATGTAGAATTTGGTAAGTATAAATATTTTTTTTACGTTAAGTTAATAAGTAACTATGTAGGTATGATTATAGTTAGGTACAAAAAATAGGTTCTCAACTAGTTCTTATTAGGTTTAGGACTAGATAATAGGTCAATATCATGCTGTGATCGGATGTATAGAATTTTTTCGTTATCGTCCTTTCTAACAAGTACCTTGCCATCTCTGCACCATATGTATTTATATGAACTATGTAACTGCATTTTCGCATTATATAAAAGGGTTTTAAAATGTCTAGTGAGGGCTTCCCTGATATAGATCCGGTGTTCGACTTCCTCCTTCGGGGCATTCGGCAGCACATCTCCTACGTTTAGACATTTTCTTCTCCCAGCGTCTACCCACTGCTTACGAATTGATGCATTCTTCAGCTCGATCAGGATCGGTCCAGGCTTGCCTTTAGAACCCGACATTTTTTGATGTGTTTGTATGTCATGTTGGTTCAGTTCTAACTTTGAAGCTACCATTTGGACGAATTGCGGTACATCTTCGGGGATAATATCAGGCATTCCGGCGATCTCCACTAAATTAGACAGCGACTTCTGCTCAGAAACTCTCAGTCCCTGCTCCAGAACTGCAACTCTTAACTCAAGATTTTTGTTCTTGTTTATTAAATCTTCATTCTTATTCTCGAGCACTAAAATTTCGAGACGCACTAAAAGCACGAGAATTAAAACTGCATTTAAAGATTTTTGAAAAATCACAATATGATTGAGCCGGGATTCAAATCAGTGAAATTTGAAAAAAAAACAACCTGTATTTTAGAATACCAACCGAAAGAGTCATTCATAAGGATGAATTTCTTTTAAACAACATAGTATCTTAAATTAAAGAAAGACCAAGAAAAATATTTTTTTATTAAGATACTACGGGTCAGTAGACGAATTGAAAACCGAAGTTCAAAATATTATTTTAAATATTCACCATAACTCGATACAAAAGGCGACACATAGTGAATTTTGTCGATGAATACGATTGTGCATTAGTGAAAATGGGTCTCATTTTGAGCAATTCATAAGTAAGGTGAACTATTTTCTTTAGATAGTAAGCTTTACAAAAAAAATCTTGGTCGTTCTTTAATTTAAGATACTATGTTGTTTAAAAGAAATTGATCCTTATGAATGACTCTTTCGGTTGGTATCATAAAATACTTACATTATGCTTATTTTCATATTTCACCGGTTCGATTCCCGGCTCAAGCAGGTGATTTTTCAAAAATCTTTAAATGCAGTTTTAATTATTTTATATTCATATTTCAATTATGTTTATTTTCATATTTCACTGGTTCGATTCCCGGCTCAAGCAGGTGATTTTTCAAAAATCCTTAAATGCAGTTTTAATTATTTTTGAAAATAAAGGAATGTTTCCTGTCAGTAAAATTTGCCATCATCATTATTAAGGGTACTTTTCTTCTTCCAACCATGGTCTTTTTTTTCTACACTGTATATTCTCGTTAGCAAAAACCGCAGTCCTACTATTCAAGACACTTAACAGCGAACATAATTTGATAATTTATCTACTATATATTTTATTTTAGTATGTGTACAAAATGCACTTAAAAATAGAATTTGCGTAAATTCTTATCTGTCCCTAATTAGTTGACCACGTCTGTATATTATTTAATCGTGTAAGAAACATTTTTAGATGTTCCGCATTCTTTGCAAATGTCCAGTGAGGTTAGCTAGAAGAGATCTTTTATAAAAATGGGTACAGCTTCATGCATATGACCTCTATGTGTGTTTTGTTTTTGTGATTTATTCTATATACAATAAATAATACATGATAATATTATACCACTATTCAAATGGTTTGTGTTCTTTGAAGTTTTCGTTAGAAGATAAAGGTTATGTGTTCCTTTACATGTTTTTCATGTATTTTGTATTCTTTTTGTCTGAAACTATTAAGCTCATGTATAAACACATTTATTTATTTATTTATTTATTTACATCTATATGCTTACAACTATTATTACAGGATTCACCCAATGCAATAGTGAAGCTATACTATTTTGTTTATGACATAAAAAATCAAATATATATTTTTATATACAATAACATGAACTTAAATGCATGAACACCAGCACTTTGTTAACAGTTTGGCAATAAATACTATTCTAATCTATTCTATTCCATACCTATTCATAATGTATTTTCGTAATGTAGTTCAATTCGTAGTGGTCATTCGAAATATTTTTGCTTGTCCTAGATTTTGTACTTTATTTAAATCTCTCTGCAATAAGTGCAGTGTTAATGGAAAACAGACGTTAAAAACTTTAACATATATAAGTTAGCACTCCATTATTATCGCGTAGACAATAATAGCGTCATCTACGATAAATACATCTACCAACAGTAACTGCGCACTAGATACTACGTACGTTTTCATAGGCTCCAAAGATGTGTCTATCTTCACTATTTACCAAGATATTTATAAGTCATGAAATATTGCAGTATATTTTTCTGTATAAAAACTTCTTGCGCCAGCATGAAGCTAAATTAATCGTCCTCCTACTAAACATGACAGTTTACAGGCATGAAAAAGATGAAACATTAAAGAGTTCCATTTATAACGATTAAAGGTTAACTAGTTTTCGGATATTAGCACATATCATCGTAGAAGCACATTTTTTTGTTTATTATGTTATTAGCTGTAGCTACCTATACAGGGTTACATCGCAATCTGGAGCAAACTTTGAAAATAATATCTTTTTAATATATTGAAATGAAACAATGCTTTTAAATCACATTACTGAGATAAAGAATTGTTACCTTAAAATTCGGCTCCTAACAATTAGTTAACACATTTTCGTTCAATGCTGCTGGTGCTAGAACCAATTTTACTCAATACTTATATAAATAAATATATAATCCTAAACTTATCGCTTGCTACAATCTCCACATATGTGTATCTACTTAGTGGCCTGAAGAAACGGAAAAGGATCTTTATGAGTAACGATTTATAACAATGACAGAAACATCCTTAAAGAAACTGCCCCGCGCACAAAGGTCCCATCGCATAAGCCATATTATTAACGCCATATTTCGTCCGTATGCCGCTAGTGAAAAATGATAGAGTCAAGTAGAGTTCATAGAGTCATTCCTTTGGCAACAAACTATTAAATGTTACGATAGTTAGCTAATGATACAATGCTACGAGTATATGCAGCAATTTTGACATTGTAAGGACTGATTTTACAAGTTTAAACTATTTTTGACTGGTTAAGAATTTTTTGGTAAGCTTGCTGCTAAGTAGACCTTTTTTTTCACTTTATTTGGATCAACAAACGGCTTCGTAATCAAACTTAGGCATAGCATGTTACAATTAATTAAATTACATATTGTGAAACCAACACCGTTGTCCACAGATAATGAAATGAGTCTGTTATTTGCAATTTTTGAGAGTGTGGGTGCGTTAATGGCGGTATAAATAGTGTTGATTTTGAGACTTCCATTTCTGTGCAAAATAATTATTCAAGTATCATAAATATCTGAACCGATAAATATCTGAATCTTAACATTCAAACCGATAAATATTTGAATCAATAGGTACACCAAATAACAGAATTTGTGGCATTACCAGCATTACTGTATTTAAACAATATGATTTCAATTTTTTTAAACCCATAACATAGATCTTTCCCTGTGACCCATATTTACGGATGATAGCATTATTGAATAGGAATATAGAGAAATTTCACGAATCAATACAAAAAATAACAGAATGTGTAACTGTATCTATACAACTTGATTTCAATATTAAAAATGGCTTCAAAACCCATATTTACGAATGGCGACATTAATGCATTTATAATAATATTATTAGATTCATAGTGCTCTACTCCTTAAACCCTTTCATTTGATACCCTTATAACTGGGTTTAAAAACGAGTCTATATTATAAAATGCTAAATATAAAGCAAATATTTATTATCCAGGGGCGGGTCTTGAAAAAATATTAATCTGAAAGTGACAAACTGAACTTGATTTCTAATGCTTCATATTTATTAATAATATTCCTGTTACGCTTTTACGCCTAAACTGCCAAACCAATTTAAGAGGACGTTATAAGGACCGTTTGTCTCTATAAATGGAATCTCATGTTTCCTTCCTGGATAATGGCAATAGAGCAATACTATTTTTTTTTCTCGAAAAATTCTATGGCAACTTTTGTGAATGTTCCTACGTTTTTCTTTTTTCTTCAATTAATTATTTACATACATTTAAACGTTCTAAAACGATATAAATAAAAATAAAGAGAAACATTAAAATTATAATCTAGGATCCCTCAAATTTAGAGTGGACAGACATTATCTAGGAGAGCGTGCTACATCATAGACTACATCGGCGCTTACCATCAGGCGAGATAGTGGTCAAACGCACTCTTAGCATATAGTAAAAAAAAAAAACATAGAAACCAGGCAAAAAGTCTTTCTTTAATTTTAAATGAAAAAAGTAATTAAATCGGACCAGTTTTAGAGAAGCCAACAGGGGACTTTTTTTATTCTTAATTAAGGACAATACCATCTTAAAAGATTAAGCTGGCAAACAGGGGACTTTGAAAAGTCAATTTTCGTATACGAGCCTCAGGTCCGAGCTGCAGTTGTCTCTCTGCACGCGCTCTGCACGGTTGTTCGGGCACAGACGACAGCAATACATTTCAGCCCCCGTAGCACGTCCACCAAAACACGATATGATAAAGCGATTTATCGCAGTGAACTGTCAAAATACGTCGAAACCCTATTGTATTTTGACTGTTCGCCGCGATAAATCGCTTTATCATATCGTGTTTTGGTGGACGTGCTAGGGGGGCTTAAATAACATTTTTTTTAATTTCTTCCGCCTTTATGGTGTTTCCTTTTAAATGAAATTTGATTTACAAATAGATTTAGCCCTGAGGAAGGGCAAAAGCTAAATTTTATCCCAAATATTGTTGAGTTCCCCAGGAAATGCGTAATGTAACCGAGAATGCGATATAATTTCAACCACGCCAACTCTATCGTCTTGGCAACGCGCGCGCAGCGCGACGGCTTAGCGGTATCTCGCATAGAGTTTTTAATTTGCAAAATATGCAACAAAACAAAACAAAATCTCAACAATCAAAAACAAAACAAAAAGGAAATATTATCGTGAATAATACGCGAAATGTTATTTTCATAATTTATGTCTTTTACAATAAAAATTACTTGAGGTGTGTGAGGTTTTACGTAATTTTATTAACACTTTATATATACAGTGTTACTTTTTTATCACCCCGAATAATTTCCCTCCCTTAAATTATCCGGGGTGATAAAAAGTGATCCTGTATAACGATAACTAACTTTTATACAACTACCTACACTTACACTTGTAACTTTTGTACAACAATGTTTAACAACACTAAAAGTTTTGTTTAAAATTAATAGTCAATTTAATCGTTGTCTCTACTATTTAATTGTATGATTCAGCAAACAGAGTCAAATGAGTTTAATGGTTGCAAATCACGCCATTTATTATCTCAATCATATTATAGTCTCAGATGAATTTTCCGCAGGTCTGAAGGATTGAGAATTGCGATAATTTGTCAGACAATAATTACACTAAGCTAAACATAACTGACGAAGGTAGACATGTCCACCATTATTACTTGGAAACCACATCGTAGAGTGAAGCCGGGTAGATAAAAACCAAAATATGTCAAGGAGGGCTCTAAACATGTCATTTCCAGATTACCATTTCTACATTCCGCCTATAAACAAAAATAGCTTAACCTTCCTTATCAAATTCACAAAACAACTTTACTCACTTGACTTAAAATATCTGATGATTATACTATCACGTATACATGATTAGAATTATTAAGACTTTTCGACAATACTCGTAGTACTTTTGACTGAATTTACAGTCAAAAGTTGTTTGACTGGTTTAATAAAAATGAAAATATATTTATAATGTTTTTTAATGGTGTAACTTAGAAATTATTATTATGAAATCAGTCAAAATTAAAGGTTTAGATATAGATAACAATGAAATGCACATTTTCGTTATAATAAACTAAATATTTTTGCAGAATCTGTAAATATTTGTAAAATGAGTGACTGCGAAAACACGGGTTTATTTAATTTTGTTTGTAGTCTTTACTATGATTGTCACAACTAAAATTGTTGGCACTTTGATATACACATTTTCGAACCCCTCACACTGACGTTTTCTATAAGCCCCTTATCAAGTTGGTCGGGTAAGAGGTAGATTGTAATTGAGTTTTTCATTTTGATTAGGAAATTTTCAGACGCACCTTGGAGTCTAAAATGTGTACCCGGATAGATGCAATATTATCCATTTTACATGTGACTTAAAATAAGTAATTGGCGAATTGTAGATGTTCAACACTTCTAATACTTGGGGTGAACTGAGGCATGGATTTGGAACGTGGCATACAATGCGCCACTTAGGCACGTTATGGGGCAAAGGGGCAGTGAAGATGGGTCGATATTCTCTCAATATTTCTCTACGTGATCTCGAATTAGAAATAATAAGACCCGTAGAACAACTAAAATCACCTTCACAGCCCGTCAAGTGCATTAGTGTCTAACTAAGAAAATAATTCTTCATAGTTACACCAGTGTCGGTGGCGCTGTGGACTCGGCACTTGCTTTCCAATCGGGAGGTCGGGCTTCGAGACTCGCCATGTACCAATGTGTTTTTCGTTTCGAATTTCATATGTACATTTGTCTGATGCTCCTACGGTGAAGGAAAACATCGTGAGGCAACCTGCATACATCTGCGAAGAGATTCAATTGTGTATGTGAAGTTGACCAATCCGCACTGGGCCAGCGTGGTTGACTAAGGCCTAATCACCCTTACATAGGGTAGGCTCGAGCCCCTCGGTGGGACGTATATGAGCTGTGATGATGACACCAGTGTAATCACCAAGAAAATATATTTAAGAGTTACAGTGATATACTGCGAGGATGTAATCCCGATTCGTTCACGTATCATAGCCCAAAGAATTGCAAGTTTTAAATAGCAGTGGGCAGCAAAATACATTGCAAGCATCTCGACGTCTATCGCGGAGGAAAAGTCCTTGAGTGACGGCCACGGATCGGGAGACGCAACGTTGGTCCCCTGCAAGGTGAACCGACGATCTCGTTGGATCACGGCAAGCCCTTGGATGCGGGTAGTACAGGACCGATTTACGGTCTAACGGTATTTACGGTAAGGTTTACAGAACCATGTTCATGGGGAGAGGCCTTTATGTGTTATTGAGTGTCACGAGCGTTTGAGCTTGTAATAGTGGATTGTTTTATAAGGACTGAAACGGGTGCTGTTCACCCGAATTAAACAGTCACTTTTTATTTTGATTATGAGGAAAGTAATATTCCAAAAATATATTTGTGTTAGCTGACATTGGCTTCCCCACCTACATATTTTTCACGCCCAGTATTTAAACGCTATAAAGCCAGCATGGTATATTTTATATTTCGAAGTAAATTATTAACATGTATTTGTGACTGTCAAATCACATTCTTATAAAATACTTCCATAAATTTGAAAGAAGAAATTAAATATATAGCATATTTGATCTGTTCATAATTGCCCAAAATTGTAATTGCCCAAAATAATAAGTTTTCCTTGTCATAGATCAGATATATCATTTTTTATACATTTTATACATTCGACTTAAATTAATGCATTGTCTATCGCTGCGTTTTCAGTCCTATAAAAACTGACCTACTTTTAGAAAATAAGAAATAAAAAAGTATTTGATGACTAAGAGGGCTTTTTCGCAAAATGTCTACTTCACAAAGCTTCGGTCAAAAACCACTTTTGTTCAAAAATTTGCATAATTGCTTTGGATCAAAATAACTATTACGCAATGATTCTCAGTTATAACTACTTTAACACCACTTACTTTTCCGGCTATAACTACTTTAAGGTATTTGTAAAGTTATTTTAGATGTATAATATAGTACTATTTTAATACAATTATATTTATTTTGTAAAATATTACAACACGGTGACTTACATCAATACCAAACAAAAAATCTGGCACCTAAAGCAAACTACAGCCTCATGGTCGCGCCTGGAAGCTTCACACAATATACAGAGTAAGCGTTGTCGTTATTAAGGTTTTGAACCTGATTTCAGGCTGTCTAGGAGACCTTGTTGTGAGTGCATAAAATATGATAGATAGACTGTTGAGACTGATAAGATTCTTTAATAAATATTCGATGAACTTGATCATTCTGACAAATTGAACAGGTATATCGACGAATAAAACAAAGACTACGAGTACTTACCAATATAAATGCATATCACTATATATCACCGAACAAAACGTGAAAACGTAATAATCTCTGCATATGAAATCGGGAAATCGCAGGTGCAGCTTCAATTTAATTCAATGGTACTCAATAAATGTCATGACTCTGTTTTTGAGCAGCAAATAATCCTAACACTTCTAACGCCATGTGCGCTAGAACGCGCTATAAATGCTATCGATAAAATTTGGAAATATTTTTCTTTGCCCTCAATGATTTTGTATTTGCGATTTCAGTACATCTAATTCTGCGTAAACTTGAGAATTGAATATTGAGGAAAGGGTAGTATTTAAACGAGTGACTATAAATGAAAATTTTAAGAGACAAAAATAATTAATGTGGTATTATTGTATTACTAAGTGAGCGACTGACTGCGAATGACGATAAATGAACAGAACATAACTTATAAACATTCATTCGAGTTACTTCAAATACAAAATGAGAAGCTGCATAATATTTGAGCGACCTAATATTTGTTTGAGTGACACTCAAACAAATATTGGGTCGTGCATTTTTTTCAGTATTTGGCACATGATTTATTTATAGTGAGCGGCATTTTATCTTAAATGAAGTGTTTCGAATAGAAAAACCATTTTGAAAAATACCATAATGAGCAGAGTACTTTGATTTTTTTTTTGTTATTAATTTATTGAAAATTAATAAGAGAGGAGAAGGGGAGCTACCCCCTGTACCACTTCCCCCTCTCAACGATGCGTAGTTTTCGAGATATTAATTTTTATAATTTTCACAATCCTAATCTCAAAATATATGGGGGAAAAGGTTGGGTTGTGTATCATTATTGTGACGCACCTTGAACCTATTTAAGAATTAGAATTAATAATGAATTAGGGGCTTCGCCCCCCTAACCCCCTTTTGGGGGGCTGTGCCCCCCCGTCCCCCTGCTCTTTAGTTTTTTATACAAAAAGATGCCCTCTCTGTATTTCTAGTCGCTCACATAGTAATTTAGTCGCAAGTTTAAAATTTCAATATCCAAAATCGATAATTCATAACCCACTTTTTGTAAGATCTTTCTGGATTTTATTATTAATTAATATATGTCGTCAGTTTAGTTAATTTTTCGCTTACTCAAATTCATACCGCTCAAGTTATTAAAATAGTATCTCATTATCAGTCGCTACCTGTTTTTTTATTCGATCGTTTTATTTTATCCCCTTGAGGAAATAATGTCAAACTACAAAAATATTATTTGCACCTTGATGATAAATAGTTCTTTACTCCAAGCACTCAGACAAAAAACTTATTTGATGGGATTACAGAATGTATTTAATGTGTGTATGTGACTACATTTCAAAAAATCCACGGTACGAGTAATAGAAGTACTAAGTCAAAGAAAATAAAAGTTGAAAGCTTTCCAAAAAAAAGGTGACAGGAAATTTGGAATGTCTATTGTATTTATTCACATTAATAGTTATTTGTTTGACAAACTTTATCTAAATAGGTATGTTAAACATTTATGTTTCAAGAAACAGATATCAAGACATTAAATGTCAAAGAAATATTCATAAATATCCACAATTTATTCTCATTATTTGGTAAAATTTAAATTTGTATTAAATGACATCAAATGAAATGTTCAAAATGGTAACGCGATTCAACAATCGACAGCATTTAGATCCAAAAATGTATTTTATATAATATTTACCCGCTTTGTAAAATTTTAAGTATTCTGCTGATTTGTATGACTATTCTGCTGCTATCCCATACACGTCTCAACTGCTTAGCACATAAATGTCTAGCAGTCGCTGCTCCGCAACCGCGACTCAGGCAGTGGCGCACTACTCTGTATACATTTGTATCGAAGGAAATCTGATCATAATGGAGCTGAGCTCATCATCATCATCATCACAGCTCATATACGTCCCCACCGAGGGGTTCGAGCCTACCCTATGTATTAGGGTGATTAGGCCTTAGTCAACCACGCTGGCCCAGTGCGGATTGGTCGACTTCACATACATCATTAAATTTCTTCGCAGATGTATGCAGGTTGCCTCACGATGTTTTCCTTCACCGTAGGAGCGTCAGACGAATGTACATATGGAATTCGAAACGAAAAACACATTGGTACATGGCGGGTCTCGAACCCCGACCCCCCGATTGGAAGGCAAGTGCCGAGTCCACAGCGCCACTGACGCTCCTCGAGCTGCTCAGCTCGAACTCTTCTGTCGGAACGGAAGCCTTTACATACAAATATATACAGAACTGTGCACCACAGCCAGCGTATTCGGATCATAATGAAGCTGCGCTACGCGGCTTGACGTCTCGGTTGGAACGAAAGCCTCTACATATAAATGCTTATAGAGCTGTACGCCACGGCTAGCTGCCGCTCAGTCACTGCTTCCGAGCATCAATCACCAGGGCTGGAGATACTTCTTCACAGCTACAGTTTGATGCAAATTCAGGCCTGTGTCCGTCGTATATAGCTCAATACCAATAAACATATTGATAGAAGACAAAATTATAAAATTTACTTTTGGTGGTCCCTTTGAGGTGGGGGAATCTGTTACGATGCAAAGGGGCTTAATTGAATAGACCTTGGTATACCGTAAGACTCGGTTTACAGCCTGTTCCGTTGGTGACCCGACTAAACCACCTTCCGAAACCTCTCCGCGCTCATTGGAGAGGATCTTCCGTTTGGGATCGGAAAGCAAATCCACCGAACGCACCCCTGAAGACAGACCCAACAGTATAAACAAGCTGAGACTTCGCCTAGGAAAGGGTCACCAGGTTCAATCAGATCAGGGCCGCAGAAGGAGGCGACAGCTTCTCATACCGTCACGCTGGTCACCATCTTTCTGATGATGACGGTCAGCGCAAGGGCTCCGTTACAGCCTAGCACGAGGACTAACGTATCGCGCTGGGTTCATAAGGCCGGGCACTCCACGAGGGTGTACTCGGCGGTGTTGTCGGAAGCACCGCAGTGATGACATTGCGGCGTTTCCTACCGACATGCGGCATAGTGCCACGGTAGTGACCGAACAGCCGTGTCCAGACATGTTAGGCTGCCTGCATCATCCGAAAGGTTAGGCTGCCATGCCGGCATCCCACCAACGCCTCCAACACTAGACGAATGGCCCCATTCGTCCTGTGGCTGGCAACTGGGTAAGCGAGCCTGATAAGATGAACATCCCTCTTTCCCATGCCGCCACCCGATACCGAGGCACGGTCGGAAGGACACGTCCCCGTGAGATCACAGGCCGCTACAGGGGAATCCTTGCGATACGCTCACTCCTATATATTTAGAATTTAGAATTTGAGAACCGAAGCTATTATCTAAACTCAGGTTTGTAGACGGAGCAGTAAATTTTCCATCCTGGTACCATATTGAAAATAGTATCCTACTATTACTCTGTCAGTTTTGTAAATAACTAGTTGGGATTTGGTATATGACATTGTGATATATTTTTTTAAAGTCACGAAATAAACTCGTAATCTTTATATATGAAAGAAGAAACTGACTGACTAACTGACTGACATATCAACGCACAACCCAAACCACTGGGCCTAGAGATTCCAAATTTGGCACGTAGGCTCCTTATGAGGTGAAGGGGTGCATTAAGAAAGGATTTTTTCAAATTCACCCTCTAAAGTCTTGAAAAAGGGCTCCAAAGTTTGTATGGGGAAACCAGATTACATGCTCTATTTTAATCGAAACTTCGCATGAGTACTCCAATCGATAAATAAGTTAACACCTGTTGCAGGATTTTCCAAATTTCAATCCCTAAAAGGGGGATATGGGGTGTCAAAGTGTAAAAATTGATAATATTAACGCACAGCCCAAACCACTGGGCCTAGAGATTCTTAATTTGGCACGTAGGTTCCTTATGAAGTGAAGGGGTGTACTAAGAAAGGATTTTTTAAAATTCACCTTCTAAAGGGTTGAAAAAGGGCTCCAAAGTTTGTATGGGGAAACCAGATTACTTGCTCTATTTTAATCGAAACTTCACATGAGTACTCCAATCGATAAATAAGTTAACACCTGTTGCAGGATTTTTCAAATTTAAACCCCTAAAAGGGGGATATGGGGTGTCAAAGTGTGAAAATTGATAATATCAACGCACAGCCCAAACCACTGGGCCTAGAGATTCCAAATTTGGCACGTAGGTTCCTCGTAGGGGTGCACTAAGAAAGAATTTTTGGAAATTCCACCCCGGAGGGGGTAAAATGGGGATAAAAGTTTGTATGAAAGTCCGTCAGTTTTGAAGTTAGGATTTCCATATTTTGGATTCAGGCTGGAGATTTATGCAAGTGCAAAAAGAATGGATTTTTTAAAAACCGCCCACTATGGCGTTAAAACGGAGGTGTAAAATTTGTACAAAATTAGACTATCTATATAATCACCAGATCGGTGGCCACGAGAAAATATGAAGTCCCTAGTGTAAGTAATTATTTTGGTGATAGAACATTAAAAAAACGTGTGCCATATCTGCTAAATAATATACCCGAAAACATCAGACTGGAGCCACGATTATGCCGATTTAAAAGTTTATTAAAAAAATATTTATTGGAGACACTCTAATATAGTAAAATTTTGTTTATGTACAACTTATATTGTTTAGAAGAGACTATTACCTGCAGTCAAACTGCGCAAGCAGTTTTGCGGGACATGTATAAAACTAAGATAATTGTAAAGCTATTAATAAATAAATAATAAAAAAAAAACGACACACCAAAAAATCGAGGCAAACACCCTTACTTCTGTTCCAGTCGATTCTTTCAAAAAGCACCGGACCGCCAGTATCTAAATGGGGCCATCCCCGCGATATCACAGAAATCGGCTCTCAATCAACGAAGTTCCACAGTAGCGAACATAACTGAATTGACAGCCCCCTCCTTTCTGAAGTCGGTTAAAAATGCAATGCAGCCAGTGCCAGAAGATTGATTTTTTTATCAAACTCACACTTCACCGTTTTTCATAAGTACATTAGATTCCTCCAACTTATCTCTTGGGTATCACAGGGATCCGAAATTTCGTTATTTTTTAAGCATCGACGCATACTTTGGAGATATTTGTAAAATCTCTAAATTTCTCTACATAATAGGGCTCGGGATGAAAAATTTTGTATGGGGGAACAAGATTAGTTGGACTATTTTATTCGAATCTTCACAGGAGTACTCCTATCGATCAATGAGTCAACACTTGTTTTAGGTTTTTTTCGGAATTCACCCTTTCAAATGGGGGATATGGGGTGTCGAAGGCTGAAAATTAATTTGGGTATCCTTTGTATGGTTTATCGGGTCGCTGGTTACAAAAACAATAACGATTTCTAAATCTAACCTGGCGGTCGTGAACTACCATCATCGTTTTCTATCTTCTTCATAATATGGAAAAGAAGAAACTGACTCACATATCAACGTATAGCCCAAACCTTCGGGTCTAAAGATGCAAAATTTAACAAGTAGGTTTCTTATGAGGTCTAAGGGCTATGAGCACTAAGAATGGATTTTTCAAAAACCACCCTCTAAGGATTTGAAACGGAGGTCCAACATTTGTATGAGTAAACAAAATCAGACTATTTTATTCGAAATTTCACAGGAGTACTGTTATCAATAAATGAGTAAACACATGTTTTAAGTTTTTACAGAATACAACCCCTAAAAAAGGGAAATGGGATGAGAAAGTCTGAAAATCAACATGGGTTTTCTTTTTGTGGTTTATCGAGTCGCTGATTACGAAAACAGCAACAATTTTAAGATCTAACGTGGCAGACGTGAAATATCGTCACCCATCTAAGGGTTCTATATATTTTTTCATTTTAGGTATGCCATCTCGATCGTCGTCAATCGGGTACCTAGGCGAGCGCGGGCGGCGCGGCGAGACAAGAGGAGTAGTTATCAGGAATAATTGGGATGATGACTGAATTCTAATTTTTACGTCTCGTCATTAAATATTAAAATACCGTGGAAAAAGATGCAGTCCTGTGAAATCAGAATTAAAATCGGCTTAGAAATACATTAGATACAAGCATTTTAAGTTGTTAATTGGAAGGCGATTAGAGAGAGAGATCCGACATCAACCGTGACGTCATTGTTGAGTACGGCCATATAAACTTCTTGTAAATTGCCGTTTGCTAGAAAGAGATGGAGAAAAATCTTTAATACCTTATATGTTGGTTGTTTTTATAGTTATTCGAAAACCGATTTTTTCTTTCTGTTTATTATATGAATGAGCTTCTATTAAAGCAAAACATTTTTTTTAGTCATCTAGCCTATTCTGCATCTATAATTAGTACAGTGCAAGGTGCTGCTGGAAGGTACCCTAACCCCAAATTTGACGCTAGCGAAGCCGCGGGCAAAAGCTATTTCTATACATAAAACTTAAATTATTGTGAAAATCTAGGAAATTATTTAGAATAACTTATAACGGCGATATCAATATACATAATAACAAACAATTAAGGGCAATGAAATATAATGAATCTGCAAAAAGGGCAAATGAAACTATTCACTTAACGTATTTTACTACACAGTACATTTGAGCTGTTTGCAGTGAATCTGTTTAAATGGAATTCAAGTCTACAATGGAGCGGTGGCACTATAATGTTTGTGAAAATAAACTACTAATTGAACAGAGATTTACTGTTACTGTGTACAACATTTTTGTAGTGTAAAAAAGATGGAGCAATGTAACTATGTTTGGGGTGAAGCTTTCATTTTGATTTTAACTAGGCATTGTTTCAGTGTTATACAATATATCTACTAAAGTAGTAAGATAGCTGGCTTTTCAGTGGTTGAGAATTCCTTGAGAAATTGAGAATTCAAGAAGAGTAAGTCTATCTTCAGCCTTATAGTAACATCACATGCTTAAAACACTTGTTCAAAATTTAGCAGTTTAAATTCAACAAAAGGTGTTCTAGAAAACTTCTACGACATTATTTTAATGGAAGCAAAAAAGAAGAACTCATGGATCGAAAAAGTTTGTGTGTCAATAAACATACATAACAAACAGTTACGATCATTTCCACAGAAAACAGTTTTTAATCAATCTTCGCTTCTATCTGTGACGGAGAGCGTGTGATATTATTTCTAGGGAATTCCGAATTAAGCGTGATGATAAAGAAGAATACGTGATCCATTAACTATCAGCAGACCTTTGCTAATTGGACAGTTGTTAACAAAATGAATAACTAATATCGATCATTTATTATTATTTGTAGACTGATCAATGAAAAATATGCGGATACAGCTAAAAATAAGGGATTAGTTTAAGTTAGGTATATGTCAAAAACTTAAAGCTAACCAAACAATGTCATAACAATAAATTCTGATTTTTAAAAATATAACACCAGTTTTTGTCTAAAACATGACATATTTATTGAAAGTTATTACTGATCAGCCGGCGAATTGCAGTGAACGAAATATTTTCAGTTCCAATTCTATAGGCGCCAAAGCTCGTATTATTGCCAATTCAAAATAGGGCTTGTCGCACAAAAATACCAATAACAGAGCAGCGTTCTATACTAACTACACAACGAGCGCCATCGAGTGAAATTCGAAAGTCTTTGTGTAATCTGTGGAACCTCGTATACCAACTAATACTTAATAAGAGATTTATAGTTTACAGATACGAGTTCATTACACGCCATAGCTTACCCGTGGCACAACCATGCCATACTATCGGTAGTGCCTTGGGGAACCGCATTTGTCTAATTTATAATAAGTAATAGGTAAAAATAAACCAATCAAAAATAAAAACCGACATCAAAAACACTGAATAGTTAAAAAAATATAAGAATCGGTACAGACAACATTACACTTCTATATTGAAGTCGGTGACAAACGATGATCTCCTAAAAAGTCTTTAGTATATGGCAAGTATTTGGCACCGACTTCAATATAGAAAGTGCAATTTGATGTTGTCTGTACTTATTCTTATATTATTTTGTTATTAAAACACTAATTTCACAAGTTCCACTTGAATCTTTATTATATTTAAATTATTGCGACCGGTTTCGATACATCAGCGTTAGGCAGGATGTATCGAAACCGGTCGCAATAATTTAAATATAATAAAGATTCAAGTGGAACTTGTGAAATTAGTGTTTTAATAACAAGATACCATGGAGTTCCATCAAGAAATTACAACACAAAGCTTTAACTATCATACCCCATTTACACTCGCGCGCGAGCCGCGAGACGAGCCACGAGCCGCGCCACAAGTCGCGAGTGTAAACACTGAGCTCGTGGCTCGGCTCGCGGCTCGTCTCGCCACTCGCAAGGCTCGCGTCGGGAGCGGTTTTTTGGGCACGAGTCAAAGGGGCTCGCGTCGTGGCTGCGCGTACGCGCGTTTTTACACTCGCGCGCGAGCTTCATATAAAATTTATAATTTTGCTTTATTTTTTACCAATTTTTTTAAAATCTTTAAATATTTCAAAGTTGGCTGTTGATACGTAGTTATTAGGAGTGAATAAAGATTACTTTGGTTAAAAGAGAACAAAAGATATCAATACAGTTGAATTTTCGTCGGGGCTGGTAAGACCTCGGTGGCCGAGTGGTCAAGGCGTCAACACGGTATGTTGAAGACGCGGGTTCGATCCCCTCCCGAGATTAAATTTTTCTTTATTGATTTATTCATCATTTTTTTATTTTAAAAAAATTTACTACAGACGAAACCTTACACTTCATTGAACTTTCTCAAAAGGGGCCTAATATAATTTGGAACCCTAACAATAAAAAGTCATATTTAGTCAAATTATTTACGTAGTTATAGGGTATATGCTGGCTAAGCACAGCGTTGATGCCGCTAATACTTCGACGTCCTTCATTGCTGAAGGCTCGAAAGCAACTGAACGCATTGCGAGAGTGTAAACACCTTGATGAGCTCACACGCTCTTCCGCGAGACACGAGCCGAGCCGCGAGCCGAGCCACGAGACGCGAGTGTAAATCAGGTATTAGTATTTTTGAAGTCGGTTTTTATTTTTTGTAAAATATTTTTTATTTTTAACTTAATACCGATTTAAAAATTTTACTGGTCAGGTCAAGTCTTAAAGTTAAGGTTCTTTCCATCATAAGCTCGGTTCATGACTACCAGACGTAAATACGTGAATAGCTTCGGAAAAAAACATGAAACACATTGGACGTACCTATGAAATTTAAGGGTTTCCCTCGATTTTCATGAAATCCTATCATCAGATTCTGACTTTGGTAACCTTAGGACCACTCCAGGAGTATACTTTATCGAATACAAAAAGAATTTTAAAAGTCAGACCACAATTGGCGGAGTACCTAATCGCGTAACAAACACGTTGGACATACCTATAAAATTTAAGGGTTTCCCTCAATTTTTATGGGATACCATCATCAGATCCTGAGTTTTGTGACCTTGGGACCACTCCAGAAGTATATTTTTTCGAATACAAAAAAGAATTTTGAAAATCGGTGCACAATTGGCGGTGTAATCGCGTAACATACACACAAAAAAAACATACGCATCGAATCGATAACCTTTATATTTTTTGAAGTCGTTTAAAAAAAGTAACATCTAACTTCTTAAATTCCAGGATCCTTCCATCCTCAGCTTGTCTCATGACTACATTGAACAAGAAATCCCGTTAAATTAACAATAAAACGTTGATCCGGGAGAGCCGTTCATAGTGAAATGTTACCATATAAAACTTTTTATTGTCAAATGAAATCGATAACTGAGTCAGCAACAATAATAATATATATTACTAGCTGACCGTATGCAACTTTGTTTGTATTATAACTAACTTTTCCCGTAGGAAAATTACCCTATGTCCTTTCCCTGGTCTCGAACTATCCCTATACCAACTTTCATCAAAATTGGTTCAGTTAGTTTCGAAGCCTATTCAATACAAACAACCAAACAATCAAATCTTTCCTCTTTATAATATTAGTATAGATTGTTGCTCAATCTACCCAGTTATCGATTTCATTTAAAGAAGCAAGTGTGATCTTGTGGTGTCATATTACTACTCATATTAGTTTCCCCAACAATTTAGCTTTGTTCCCATAAAAAATCCCATTTTGCTATAATTCAAACTCAAACTCAAAAATCTTTATTCAATATAGACCCTTACAGGCACTTATTGACGTCAAAAAAAAAAAAAAAATCTTCAACCAAAAATCTAATTAATTAAATTGATTAATCCTTGTATGTACACACACCACAACCATTATTAAGATGTGTGCAAATACAAGTCAAATGAAAAAAAAAGTTGACTCTACACCTGTTCGGAAATTGGGAGAGCCTTCTCGAGAAGAACAGGCAAGAAACTCGGAAGGTCTTGTATTTTTTTGTCTCCTCTTTTAAAATGCCAACATTACAATATTATATTTCACATTTTTTAAATAAAATTGAAATTCCCAAACCTTTTTCGGTTTTGTTTCCCTAGCAACCTGACTCTTGACCTAGTTCAACTGACTGTACATTCATGAAACAAAAGAGAAACTATAGGAATAAGCTATGTAGTCATTTTGCGACCTAGTCATAAAACGGATGTAGTCAATTAAAGACCTAGGCGAAATGATACCTAGTCATTTTTTTATGATATAGTCATTAGTGTAGTGTAGTCTTAATGCTATCTAGACAACCTGAGACCGACCCATTATTATAATGTTTGTACAGTACAATTATGTGTTATGTACAAAAAAAATCCAAGACAATTCACCACATTTCAACTTACATTTTGTTTACTTTTTGATAATATATTCTGCAACTAGCTTTTGCCTGCGACTTCGTCCGCGTGGAAGTCCTTTTTTACTGATTCCCTTAACAATCCCCCCCCCCCCCCAGATTACACCCTTAAGAAAAGATTTCAGGGATAAAAACTATTTTTTATCCTTCCCCACAACTCAAACTGTCTCCATACCAAATTTTATCACCTCCATTTTCTCCCCCTTAAGGGCTTATTTCTGCTATAAAAACTATTCTATGTCCTTTCCTGGGACTCAAACTATGTCTATGCCAATTTTTACCTAAATCGGTGCAGTAGTTAAGGCGTGATTGCGTAAGTAAGGATAAGGATAGTAAGGATTATGCAAGCATCGAGGTGTCAAACAAAACGCACACGATTGCAATCGAGTTGAGCAGTGTGGATGAAACGTTTTCTTCGCGAGTGTTCGGACATGAGCGAGCCGAACCCTGCGCGATATGAGTGAAGTTAGTGAGAGAAATGGCTACCGGAATGGAACGATTAACCGGAAGTTGTCACGATACACTAATTTTATATTTTGTTTCTTTTAAATATTGTTGATCTAGCGAATAAACATAAGAACAAGTTTAGTTTTCTTACAAGTTATTTTATTAAAGTTAATATACGAACAACAGTAGCGGTTGTTATATTAACAACGTTAATCAACATTGTAACTTGGTTTAAATTTTCGAAGCCGCAGGTACAACAAATCTCTGACCATAAAAAATTGCAGAGCGCACAATTTGTTATTGTATGTCAAGTGTTTAGTTGCAGTACTGTAATTATTCAACAACGCTTTTGTGGACACTTTGTTAGCCAATTTCATTCGCAGTGTATCAGACGCATACCTGAATAGCTTCAGAAAAAACATGAAACACGTTGGACGTGCATATAAAATTTAAGGGTTTCCCTCGATTTTGGTGACAATGGGACCAAACGGGAAGCAAAAAGAATTTTCCAAATCGGATAGTAAATAACAGAGTATGAGGTAACAAACATAAATAAGGGTTTCCCTCGATTTTCCTGGGATTCTGTCACTGAATCCTGATTTAGGTGACGCTATAAATGGAATAAATAACGTCCTCCTTTTTGTGAAGTCGGTTAAAAATCTAATTTTACAAAAAAACTCCTTTTTACACACATACGACAGGGAAGCTCATAGCCTACATTGAACCTGTGGTAAATGACGATAAGGCTGAAGATGGAAGGACACCTGGACTCCTCAACAACTGAGGAACTGGTTATCTCGGAGGGAGACTCTGTACCAGGGCGCCTGTTTGGGTACCTCCGTCTTACCCATTTCTGCCGCAAAGCAGTAGTGCTTGCATTGCTGTATTCCGGTTTGAAGGGTAAGAGATATGACACTCAAATTAATGGGTATCGTGACTTTACATGTGATGTCACAAGTAGGCAACGTACACTGTGGTTCTTGTGGGGATTGCAGTTTTGCTGCGAATCTCACAGGCACCACATGTATTAGGTATAGATGATTGTTACCACTTACCATCAGGTGGTGTAATACTTAGTTTTTTGAGTAATGAGCATAGGGTTAATAGATATAAGGTGATTAATAAAAGAGTGAAATGTCAAAATATGTGGTTTAATCCGGCAAAGCCGACATAAGGATTTTTTTTATCCAAGGGAACACAATATTAGTGGGCGCACTGATTGTGGCCTACGGCTGCCAATCAGTGGTGAGGATTTGTATCACTAATATTTTTTGACAATATGGTACAGGTTCTTTGCACGATTTGATCGATAACGCTCTCTCTTTAGTTAACTCCCTAAATGCCTTTACCTAAGGATGGTAGAATTATGTTTGATAATAATCTTATTTGGAGTGGACTCAGCTGTGAAATTCGGGGAGATCCTGCTCTGGAGACACCACAGGCTCCGGGCCACCGGACACTGGTGGTAGAAGAGAAGTCGGGGCAACCGGGTTCAGTAGTTGAGTCTGACTCCGGGGTATTCAATAACCACGGGGTAGGGAATTCCTCCTGTCGGAGGAAAGTGGGTCTGCCTGGCTGCGCTGGTAGATTGCTGGCTGTCTATTTTAATGACGCTACACTATGTCGTACGTGCTTCGAAATCATATGAACGAACGGGTAAAATGGGTTAGAGGCCCTTATATGAAATTGAGTAAATCCAACCGTGTGGAAGATTAGGTGTTCGCTTATCGATGCTTGAGATTTGTTTTAATAAAAAAATCTAGGCTATCTAGCCAACAGACACAAGCGTTCGACCGTCAACGTCAAAACAGCAAATATCGCTGTCTCGGCTCAGCCAGTCCACACTCCACAGACTAACTATTCTGAGATAACATAAACTAATAAACATAGATAAAAAACCAAGTAAACTATCGATATTTATTGAATTAAAAGTTCCTGAACTAAATTTGAAAATAATCAAAGACACGATATACATAAAACTATTATAACCCAAGGCGCGTTCAATGTTTTCTGAATTTAGATAAAAAAAGGTAACTAATACATGGAAATATCACTAGATGGCAGTAGGAACCTGATTAGAAATTTCCTGTAGGGAAATTTATGTTACAATACCCCCTCAACCAGGGAGAATTTTACGATGGAAGTATACTGAAAGAGTAAAATTCCAGCTCGACCCCGAGCTGACACCAAATCATAACACTGAACTCATATCACCTCCACTGCGAAACTCACCGCTAGTACTTTTTGTCCTTCCAGATAAACTATTCGACAAAATATGCTCTCCTTCCTCTTCGTATTGAAGGTACCTCCTTAAGGGGGGTACGGAACTCAACCATCCTAGGTAGTCGCCAAGGTGACCTATCCTGCAATAAAAATTTAGTTACCCCGTGGGGTAAACACAGCGCCGTAGCACTCCCCTGATATCCACCTTAACGACGCCATTGGGTTTTTTTTAAAGATACAATAGAAAAAATTAAGTGAAAAAAAAACTGTCTCGTAGTATGGTAAGCAAAGTACTGGTCTATATATATATACTAATATATTAATTCATTCACTACTTAGCGTTTGCAGAAATTGGTTTACAATCCTTAATGTGCCATTTTCCCAACTTTTTCCCATTTTCATCTTCCAATTCATAGACTAAGCGCGATAATTTTCGAATTACTTTGCATTTTTCGTATTTTGGGGCCAATTTTGCAGCAAAATATTTACCGGCGTTGCTCTGCTTGAACGTTCTTTTCCATACTTCGTCACCCACGTTAAATTCGATGTCACGTCGCCCATCGTTGTAATACTTGATGTTACGATCATGAGATTTACGCAATAACTCTTTGACGGTAGGGTATGTGTCCTTGAGGACGACGATTTTATCTAAATAGTCGCGCCTCGAAGAGAAGACAATTTCGTCCACCACCTCGGTTTCATTGTAGATGGTACCATCAGGTACGGCTTCACGTCCGTGGGTCAACATGAACGGGGTGAACGAAGTGGATTCGTTCACTGAAGTGTTAAGAGCGAACTGAATTTTGGAGAGGTTTATATCCCAGTTTCTATGGTCGGACTCAACAAAACTGGAAATTGCAGTCACGATCGTCTTGTTATATCGCTCCACCACATTTACTTGTGGGCAGTACACTGGGGTAAAATGAAGTTGCGGGATATTGTACTTGGCGAACAATCGTTGCACGTCGCCCCCGGTAAAATACGTAGCGTTATCTGCAATAATAGTCTGAGGGATGCCATGTACCATGAAGACCTGGTCTTCTAAGCGCTGGGATATCACTTTCCCTGTTGCACGGCGCATCGGAAACAGCATGCAGTACTTTGAAAAACAACAGACCACCACCAGTAGGTAGGTGTTTAACTGTCTCGACGGTGGCAGGGGCCCAACGAGATCTAGGCTGAGGCACTGGAAAGGCCGGGAGCAGTCCTTAGCGCTTCCCATGAAACCGGGAGTAGATTGCTGACTGTGTTTGTAAGCTGCACATACTGAACATTCCGCGACAAAGCGTACCACGTCGGAGTACATCTTTGGCCAGAAATAACGTAACTTAAGTCTTCTGTATGTCTTAGCTGTACCCAAATGAGCGGCAGTTGGAACAGAATGATTGCTTTGGAGGATTTCTTCTCGAAAATCCGCAGGTATTACTTCCTTCCATTCAAAATCCTTTGTTAATACATTTCCGCATTTTGTGTAACGGTAAAGACGTCCGTTTATAATTTGAAAGTTAGGGCAAGAGGCGGGATTTTCATCGCACTTCCTACGTAAGTTTAAATACCAGGTATCGGTAACAATATTGAGATCTATTATTGAAATAGGCACAGACCTTGATAAAGCGTCTGGGACTATATTTTCAGAGCCCTTACGATGCTCGATAATAAAATTGTACGGAGATAAGCGACAACCCCATCTTTCGAGGCGCCCTGTCGGATTTTTTAAGTTAAGGAACCATTTCAAGCTGGAATGGTCGGTAATAATTTTAAATTGGTTATTTCCCTCTAAGTAGGGTCTAAAATGCTCGACTACGTTTACCACAGCTAGGGCCTCTCTCTCGGTCGCAGAGTAGTTTCTTTCTGGTGGTGTGAGTGAACGACTATAATAAGCAATAGGGTGTTCGACTCCCTCAAAGTCCTGAGTCAAGGTTCCTCCAATCCCGAAGTCTGATGCGTCACAGTGGACAGCGAATGACTTAGTGAAATCTGGGCACGCGAGGACGGGTGCAGATGTCATTGCTTTTTTTAGCTCGATGAGAGAGTGGTCGGCTTCCGGAGACCATTTAAAAGGTGGTGCACCCTTGCGAGATGAAGTGAGTTGATTTAGAGGTCCAGCAATGTTACTAAAATTTTTTATGAAACGTCGGTAATAGGAAGCGGTGCCGAGGAAACGTTTCACATCTTTACGTGAGGCCGGTGTAGGGAAATCCACTATAGCTCTCACCTTGTCAGGGTCAGTACGTAAACCGTATTCATCTACGACAAAACCAAGGTATTTTAATTGTTTTCTAAAAAAATTACATTTAGATAGGTTAATTGTTAAATTAGCATAACGGAGGCGATCCAAGACAGTACGTAAGAGCAGAATGTGCTCCGAAAACGTCTCCGATACCACGATAATGTCGTCGAGGTAGATAAATATGCGCCCATTATACTCGGGTCCGAAGAGTATGTCCATCAGACGCTGCTGCGTTGCTGGCGCAGAAGTTAGACCAAAACACATTACCTTAAAGTGGAATAAACCGCGTGAGGGCACAGTGAATGCTGTCTTTTCCTTGCATTCCTGTGAACTCAGAGGAATCTGCCAAAATGCGGATTTTAAGTCCAATGACGATAAGTATTTAGCGTTACCAAGTTCGTTAAGAATTTGATTAATGTAAGGAAGAGGGTAGGCATCATGCTTTGAGATCTCGTTAAGCTTCCTACTATCCAGGCAGAAACGCAAAGAGCCGTCTGATTTGGGAGCCATTGTAACAGGATTGTTCCACGGACTAGAACTAGGTTCCACCACGTCAAGTTCCAGCATCTCATCGAGCTGCTTATTCAACTCTTGTAGTTTAAATGGCGAGATCATATAGTATCGTTGCTTAATGGGTTTCGCGTTCCCCGTTTCAATCCTATGAGTTAGAAGATGAGTACGCCCCAGGCCTCTGTCCTCGGAAGAAATGGACTTGAATTCCGTCAGAATCTCCTCCGCCTGCGTCCGTTCCTCACACGACAAGGATTCCAAGCCTTGTAAAAAATGAATATGAGAGGATACTGTGCATATTTGATCCTCACTTGATAAAGAGTAGGCGTTACCCAGTAATGAAAGTATATCCGGAGCGATGTTAAATTAGCGCCAAAAATTAATTCCAAACAACAGTTTTGTAGATACCCCTGGTATAACATAAAACTTAATAATCGACGTCTTGTTCTGTACAGTTACTGGCAGGAACATGTAACCGGTAACGGGTGAAGAAGAACCGTTAGCCGTTACCACATGATCAAGATCAAGTGATTTATGAACCGTCGCCAAGTCCGTAAAATATTTACTAGTATCGCTACCAATTATCGAAATCTCCGATCCTGAATCGAGAAGACCGTTGCATTGTAATCCGTAAATGCTGACCGACAAGTATGGTCGTAAATCTCGACCACAAAAAAGACTGACAGGTTTAGTTGTAGAACCTGTGTGAGAGAACTCTCTTATTGTCGACAGCCAGGATTGCCAATCTTTCATATCAGTGTTACCTGTCGTTAATGCCGATTCAGTTTTCTTAAAATAAGCGTTCCTGTTTGACTTAGTAGATTGTCTCTTCAGTGAAGGAATGGGTAAGTTACACTTTGGTAGTTTAGAATTGTAATAAGTTTTAGTTCTATAGCTAGTTATTCTATGCGATGTCTTTGTACTTAAATTCCGATTTTGGGGGGATTTGGATGACAGCAGGACATTCCTGTTAGTAGTTGCGTTAGGGTAAGTATTGGGTAAAGGCTTAGTAACACAATTCTGTCGATCAGAGTGTTGTGTCATAGTACCTGGTAATGTAGAAGGCAAATGTTGGTCAGCATTTGGTTCAGGTGAATGCTGGTTAACATTAGTAATGGGTGAATGGTGCGTAACGGTACGTTGGTAAGCGGTGTTAGTAGGGTAAGTAAGGTTAGTAGCGTAAGCGTTAGTAGGGTAAGTAGAGTTAGTAGCGTAAGCGTTAGTAGGGTAAGTAGGGTTAGTAGCGTAAGCATTAGTAGGGTAAGTAGCGTAAGCATTAGTAGGGTAAGTAGTGTTAGACGAACAATGCCTATTTGGATAGTAAGTATGGTTTTGAGGATAAGTAGGAAAGTTATGGTAAACGGAATAATATGCAGGAAATGTAAATGCGGGTAAAGCATTGTGGGTTCTGTTAGTAGTAGTAGTAGTGGTAGTAGTAGTAGTGGTGGTAGTAGTAGTAGTAGTAGTAGTCACATCCGGTATTGTATGGGTTTTTGAAATCGTATAGCAGGTAGGTAGTAATATAGAAGGAGACTTATCATTTCGAGTAGCACTCGAATCGGCCATACTCCGATCCGAGCAAGTTAGTTTTTTGTAGGATTACACTTAGGGCACGTACGGGCAGTGACGTCCTTCTCGCCGCAACGGTAACAGATAATAATAAATGGAGCTCTGCACGCACTTAGTTTATGACCATATACGCGGCAGCGTACGCAGAAGTCAGAGGTACTATCCGTTTGTACTACTGACACAATTTTTCCCTGGTTACCCTTGAATACCAAGTCTGTGGCTAAAGATTTACTGACATCTTTGCTGGGTTCTATAAACAGTTTAGCGCGTTGGCTGGCAGCCTCCAGCTGTCGACAACAAGACCTTAAATCATCAATATTGTTTATCGTAGTTAAAGCCAGCTGTTTAGAGTAAAATGGCCGTATATTATGTAAAATAATGCTAAGCTGCTCTTCTTTCGGTAGGGGTCGTTCTAACCGAGAGAAATAACACAACATGACACTAATGTAAATAACTATGTTTTCGTCTACACCTTGGGTTCTCGATCTAATCTCGTTGAGTAGGCGCTCATTATAATCGATAGGTAAAAAATCGCGAATCAGCAAAGCCTGCAGTTCGGCCCATGAATAGACGTCATGACCAATTCCTTCAAACCACAGTAAAGCGTCGCCAGTAAATAGTTCACTGGCAGAACTGAACAGTCTACTCTCAGAGATTTCTCGCGATACCCTGAGTTGTTCGAGTCTTCTTAAAAAAGTTTTTACGCAAGATTGTCCGTCATATTTAAGATTTAATTTAGTTACGGCCTGGTAATTTTCGGCGGAACATTTAATAGAAGTTGTTGATTGAGGGTCAACAACTTGGGTAGTAGTAGAAGTATAAACTGCAGTTAAAGAGCTACGGAATATGACTAGTATGTTGTCGATCTTAACCAAGAGCTTGTTAAGCTCATCGAACAACTCACTGTGCAGTTTGGACTCTGATTCGGATGGAGATATTCGAGTTAGCCTATGGTATAAATGATGGCCGACGGCTTGGACACGGTTCAAAACGTTCAACGTCTTGCGTTTCTCGGTCTTCTGTATTAACTCTGTTAGGCTAGCAAGCTTGTTTTTAATATCCGCGAGTTCCTTTGTCACGTCTCCGTCGAATGTGGCTATCTCATCAGTTGGTAAGTCCTTGCACAGCTTCCTGATTTGAGCACGTAAGTCCGCTACACTGGAAGCAGGAGTTTCGAACCTAATCCTTACCTCATGCTCGAGCTCGTCCTTTTGTAAAAGGTTAAAGGCGATTGGACGTTCCTCCATTGTAATCAAACGAAAAAGCAAAAAAATATCCAACAAGGCTGAACAAACAACAAAGAAGAAAAAAAAACAATTGTCAAATT
The DNA here is from genome assembly GCA_963935595.1 of Schoenobius gigantellus. Classification (NCBI taxonomy): domain Eukaryota; kingdom Metazoa; phylum Arthropoda; class Insecta; order Lepidoptera; family Crambidae; genus Schoenobius; species Schoenobius gigantellus. Next base: position 18,777,905 of record OZ012553.1, on the reverse strand, counting down.
GCAAAGCCAAACTGGTTAAATATGTTTATTAGTAGAGGTAGAAAGTTTTACCCTCGGTCGCTAAGTTGCTATATTTTTAAAAAAATGTAAGTAATGTTTGGGTATGGGTTGACTGGAAGAAATTTATTTCGGGGATAAGTCCACCTTGCCAACAATATACTATATTTACTCTCAGTCGCCAAGTCTTCAAACAAAAAAATGTTTGGGTATAGGTTGACTGGAAGAAATTTATTTTGGGGATAAGTCCACCTTGCCAACAATATACTATATTCACTCTCAGTCGCCAAGTCTTCAAACAAAAAAAATGTTTGGGTATAGGTTGACTGGAAGAAATTTATTTCGGGGATAAGTCTACCTTGCCAACTATATACTATATTTACTCTCAGTCGCCAAGTCTTTAAACAAAAAAAAATGTTGACTGGAAGAAATTTAATTCGGGGATAAGTCCGCCTTTCTAAGAATATTCTATATTTACTCTCAGTCACCGAGTCTTAATTTATTAAAAAATAAAAACATGTAATTTTTGGATATAGGTGGACTGGAAGAAATTTATTTCGGGGACAAGTCCGCCTTTGTAAAAATTATCCGTTACTGAGTCTCAAGTATGCAACGTTTTCCTGCCAGAAAGAGTGTAGCGTGATCGATCAATTACAAAAAAATACAATTATAGGTAAAATATTTAAGATTGTATAAGTAGTATAAGTAGTACCAAGTAGTAATCTGACCACTCTGGTCAATTTGTTACTAATCTGACCACTCTGGTCAATTTGTTACTATACCTTACAAATGTAAGCTTATGGCGAAAAAGAATATCACTGTTGTACCAAAGACTGCTGGCCGCTTGGAGCGTTTCAATAATAATCTTGGTATTAATTTAAAGTATATTGATTATGACGAAGACCCAAATAAATTGTATGAAAACTTTTTTAACACATTTTGTTGTGAATTTAAAAATATCTTTGTTCCAAAAACCATCTCAGTCAATGGTAGATTAGCTTTTAGTGAATGGGCCACACCAGGTATTCACAAAAGCAGAATAAAACTTTATGAACTTTACAATGAGCGTTCATTAAATACTAGTGATCAATTTAAATTGTATGTAAAAACTTATTCCAAAGTATTTAAAAAAGTTTGTAAATTTGCAAAGTCCAATTATTTAAGCTCTAAAATAAAAAATAGTAGTGACAAAATTAAAACGACATGGAACATTATTAATAATGAAACCGGAAGAGTAAAAACTAATAACAACAATTTTTGTTTAAATATTGAAAATAAGAAAGTTACAGTAGATATTGAGGTAGCTACAGAATTTGAAAAATTCTTTACTGACATTCCAGTTTCAATCACAAAATCTTTGGATTCCTCCCCCACTGTAGCCGAATCTATTCTAAAAGATTATGTTAAAACTTGTGATGATAAATTTAAATTTGCCCATATTTGTGCAAATGATTTAATAAAGTCATTTAAAACGCTGAATAAAAAGAAAACCGTGGATCTGTGGGGCAACTCTGTAGATGTTTCCCAATCTGTAATAGAAACAATAGCTCCAATACTTGCTAGTATTTTTAATGATTGCATTGACTGTGGTGTGTTTCCTGATCTAATGAAACTGAGTAAAATTATTCCATTACATAAATCTGGTAGCACATCAGACCCCAATAATTTTAGACCTATCTCTGTGCTACCTACTTTTAGCAAAATCTTTGAAAAAATAATGTTGGAACAAATGCAAAGCTTTTTTAACAGAAATAATCTTCTACACTGTAAACAATTTGGTTTTAGAAAGGGTCGCTCAACAACTGATGCTGGTGTTGAGTTAATACAAAATATATATGAGGCCTGGGAGGACTCACATGATGCGCTGGGCGTTTTTTGTGACTTGTCCAAGGCGTTTGATTGCGTTCATCATGACACCCTGATCAGGAAATTACACTACTATGGATTTCGCGACACTGTTCTGGATTTACTCATCTCCTATTTGACTGAGAGGATTCAGAAAGAAGACGTCAACGGGGAGAGGTCCCAGGGCGCCTCGGTTAAAATGGGAGTTCCGCAGGGTTCAATTCTTGGTCCTTTTCTATTTTTAATATATATAAATGACTTGCCTGCTTTTGTACAAGACAGGCATGAGATTGTATTATTTGCAGATGATACTTCACTTATGTTTAAAATTAAAAGACGATTGCAAATTTATGACGATGTAAATAGTTCTATCTCAAGAATAGTTTACTGGTTTAATGCGAATAACTTGTGCCTCAATGAAGGGAAAACTAAATGTATAAAATTTGTTTTACCCAATGTTAAAGAGGTTCACACCACTGTTAACATAAAGCATAAAAATGTGGACCTTGTGGATACCGTAGTATTTCTTGGTATTACTTTAGATTCAAAGCTTCAGTGGGGCCCACATATTGATAAATTGTCGAAGAGACTTAGTTCTGCAGCCTACGCTGTATGGAAAATACGTCAGCTGACTGATGTTGATACAGCAAGACTTGTATACTTTGCCTATTTTCATAGTGTGATGTCGTATGGCATTTTGCTGTGGGGAAATGCTGCCGACATTCAGACTGTTTTTGTGCTGCAAAAAAGGGCTATTCGTGCTATTTATAACCTTAAAATAAGAGACTCTTTGAGAGAAAAATTTAAAGAAATTGGTATTATGACCGTCGCGTCGCAATATATTTACGAGAATATAGTATATGTTCATAAAAATATACATTCGTTTTGTAAAAACAGTGATATTCATTCAGTAAATACTAGGCAAAAGAATATGTTAGCGTTACCAAATACTAGGCTTAAAAAAATTAATAATTCTTTCAAAGGCCTTTGTGTACGTTTCTACAATAAAATCCCAAATAATATTAAAGCACTTAACTTGAATAAATTTAAAGTCGCTATCAAGGGCGCACTTATGAAAAAAGCATATTATAAAGTGTCTGATTATATGACAGATAAAACTGCTTGGGATTGACAAAAAATGTGATAATTGACGTTTAAAGGGTGTTAACACTTTGTGATAGTGGGATAAATTTCATTCGAGTAACTGTTCCACTCACACCGACAGGCATTTCTATATTATTTAAAAAAATGTATGTGAAATATAATATTGTAATGTTGGCATTTTAAAAGAGGAGACAAAAAAAAATACAAGACCTTCCGAGTTTCTTGCCTGTTCTTCTTGAGAAGGCTCTCCCAATTTCCGAACAGGTGTAGAGTCAATTTTTTTTTTTTTTTTTAATTTTACTTGTATTTGCACACATCTTAATAATGATTGGGGTGTGTGTACATACAAGGATTAAATAATTTAGTTAATTAGATTCTTGGTTGAAGATTTTTATGTTTTTATTTTGACGTCAATAAGTGCCTGTAAAGGTCTATATTGAATAAAGATTTTTGAGTTTGAGTTTGAGTTTGAGTTTGAGTAGTAAAAAAATATAAGTACAGTTGACAAATCTCAAGCACCAAGCTATTAAGTTAATATCAGGTAAAAGTATACAGGTGGCTAGTTGTAGCAATTAGGTATCATTCAATATTGGGTTTAAACTTAAAATAATGTAACAGTATCTGAGTAATAAAAGGTAACACCTAGATATTAAAAAATTCTATGTGTCTTACAAAAAACGTTCTAAGATAATAACTGATATAAGAAACAGAGTCATGCAATCTCCACTTTACAAAGCACAGAACATTTATACTTATATATATTTATGTAATAAGATCATGTAAAAAAAAACATCAATAACCTTCCACACTAATTAATAAAACATAGGTTTTACTATTCAAACACTTAAAAATAATTGAGTTAAAGTTTGAAATAAACTGAAAAAATCTTGGCCTATACTATATTATGCAATGAGAATATATTATTATTATACCAGAAGTTATGTTAAAGAAGACTTGTAGTTAAACCAAATAAAACTATCAATCTATTGTTCTGAGAGAGTTATAACACAGTTATTATGCTTAGTTACTGAATACCTAATGTTAATTATGGCATATGATTATCTATTAGTTATATTATTGAGAATTTTTTTTAAAAGAAAATTGACAATCTGGTTTGTGAGTAACCTCAGGGATACGATAAACAAAGTATAACACCAACACAACAAGTTTTAAATTTTAAAAGTTCTAACCGAACAGTGTCCAAGAAGAAAAAAAACGTTACCAATCAACACTGTTCCTAAGCATTGTAATGAGCATAGGATCATTCAAATCGTGCAAATGTCCATATGTTCGGGCGCCATGTAATACTTAGTTTTTTGAGTAATGAGCATAGGGTTAATAGATATAAGGTGATTAATAAAAGAGTGAAATGTCAAAATATGTGGTTTAATCCGGCAAAGCCGACATAAGGATTTTTTTTATCCAAGGGAACACAATATTAGTGGGCGCACTGATTGTGGCCTACGGCTGCCAATCAGTGGTGAGGATTTGTATCACTAATATTTTTTGACAATATGGTACAGGTTCTTTGCACGATTTGATCGATAACGCTCTCTCTTTAGTTAACTCCCTAAATGCCTTTACCTAAGGATGGTAGAATTATGTTTGATAATAATCTTATTTGGAGTGGACTCAGCTGTGAAATTCGGGGAGATCCTGCTCTGGAGACACCACAGGCTCCGGGCCACCGGACACTGGTGGTAGAAGAGAAGTCGGGGCAACCGGGTTCAGTAGTTGAGTCTGACTCCGGGGTATTCAATAACCACGGGGTAGGGAATTCCTCCTGTCGGAGGAAAGTGGGTCTGCCTGGCTGCGCTGGTAGATTGCTGGCTGTCTATTTTAATGACGCTACACTATGTCGTACGTGCTTCGAAATCATATGAACGAACGGGTAAAATGGGTTAGAGGCCCTTATATGAAATTGAGTAAATCCAACCGTGTGGAAGATTAGGTGTTCGCTTATCGATGCTTGAGATTTGTTTTAATAAAAAAATCTAGGCTATCTAGCCAACAGACACAAGCGTTCGACCGTCAACGTCAAAACAGCAAATATCGCTGTCTCGGCTCAGCCAGTCCACACTCCACAGACTAACTATTCTGAGATAACATAAACTAATAAACATAGATAAAAAACCAAGTAAACTATCGATATTTATTGAATTAAAAGTTCCTGAACTAAATTTGAAAATAATCAAAGACACGATATACATAAAACTATTATAACCCAAGGCGCGTTCAATGTTTTCTGAATTTAGATAAAAAAAGGTAACTAATACATGGAAATATCACTAGATGGCAGTAGGAACCTGATTAGAAATTTCCTGTAGGGAAATTTATGTTACAGTGGGCAGTTTGCTTGTTTGCTGTCTTAGTTGTAATAAAAAAAGCTCTTAGCCTCAATTTAAAGCAAATGACGATAAGGCTAAAGATGGAAAGACACCGGACTCCTCAACAACTGAGGAACTGGGTATCTTACCTCTAATTAACGGAAAACAACAATGTCATAAACATTGTTACTATGGCGACAAACTTAGGTAAGATGGTGGTATTGGTGGTAGCACGGTAATAGTATATACAGATGTCGATTTCATTGTTAATGGTTGGTGTGACATGGAACTAAAATGTTTGTCTACTTTTGGAGCCGGCTGTACAAACAATTAATAATAATAAAAATACAACATATATAATATATTTTAATGTTATAATAAATAGTGTAATGTAGAATAACAAAAATCTGTAATATGTAAAGTATACTTTACATATTACAAATGTAATAGGAATATGTATGAATATGTATAAATATATATATGATGTATAAGCGTGTGTGTATTATATATAAACATGTAGGATAGTTACACTTTAGGTGATGCGCAACTCACCCTAGATATAGAGTAGAGTAATCGGACTTATTAAGTTTAAAAATGTTTGAAATTTTATACCTACGGCCGCTCGGCATCGCTTGGTGCGTTGGCCCGCGATAGGGCTACCCGCTTCGATAATTACGTAAATATTACTATCGCGATTACGCGATCTAAGGTGCACTCCGTTTGGCTCATGCGTCTGCGGTGAACTGCGTTCGTGACTGTCCTTGTAGATGCAATCCGAGTGCGATCCCAGATCGAGGCGAGTAGGCATAGCGCGTGTTTCGACCGTTTCTATGAAGTCGGTCTACTGTATATACTATAACCGTGGTGGTAGCAAGCCAGGCGTGCTGAGAACCAATACCACCAACTAAACCGAGCAGAAAAACCTCTGCCCCATGGGAATCGAGCTACGTACCACCTTATTAATAAGCGGTGGTCATCGATCAGCACCTTCCGCACTTACATTCCTACCTCATTCCATCTCACACAGTTCCTAACTGGTCACGGTTTCCACCTCTCATATCTACACCGCTTTCATATCGCACCATCCGAATGTTGTCCATGCGACCTATCATCTTCACAGACGCCCACTCATCTCCTCCAAGACTGTCCTATATTTTCTATGCAACGCCACAATCACACGTCCTTTTGCCATCTTCACAATATCCCCCCCTTCTCTATCTCTGACCATTTTTTGAAGCCGCACTGTCTCCGCTCCCTCGCCAAATTCATCACTAATATTTATTCTCAACTCCGCCACCACAACACCCCACTAATTATTCCTGTTACTCCACCTAATCAACCACAAGTATCCCGCTGAATCTAGCCTTATCTATTATATCTTACTAGACATATCTCCAACTCCACGCATTGCGCTACCCTAGGACAGAACCTATCTCTCTCTCCGAGTAAATCATGGTTGACAGCGTATACCGGTCGCGCTGTCACTATCTCTGGCACAGTATTGATATTACATTGTAACAAAGTAGATACCATAATAATTTGATCACATGCTTCAATGTATTACACAAATAAATAAATTAAAAAAATGGTTTTTGAATAGTTTCTCCATATCGAAGCTCTACTTAACTACAAAATATTATATGAAGCCTACTTTTTGAATGGTTATCGATGGCTCAATTGATTTCGAAAAACAGTAAAATTGTCAAACGTTACTGGGTAACATTAACGTCAAGAGCTCTGACGTTAACTAAGCTTCAAGTTTTATTTAAATTCGATACTGAGTAAAGCCACTTTATGTAGTCATTTACAGCCATCAATTTTACGAGTATTATTATTGAAACCCGTAAACTGGCGAAGACAGTTTATATAGCCGCACGTAGTAAACAATTTTTAACCAAAGATAAAGTAGCAAGGATAGAGTTGCCTGACCACAACCATTGCAGTTGATAACTTTGAAATTATGTGTTGGCACAATAGACGACATGTTATACAAAAGTAAATCGCTTTAGCTAGAATTTTATTCCACTATAGAATAGTTTATTAAATTTCACTTTACACGTTACTTACTTAAGTTGCATTTTTACACACATTATCATCTCATTTACTCTATTTTGAAGAAGTTGAGCACGCAGTAAAATATTTTTTTTAAATCCCATAGTAAAGAAAACCTCAACCAACTTTCCAATAGTTTGTTACACAGTCATCAGATTTACATTTAATAAGCGACCCACCATTAAGTGTTAGACTAAAACATGATTCCCGCCCATTTTCACATCATCGTTCTATAGGAGCAATATTGACTTTAAAATAGTTATTGCTATCATAACTTTGTTTGAAATTAAATTTTGAAATAGGAATAAAGTCTCCTTTCGTATGCTGAGTAAGCAAATAAACCAAAAGATGAGCAAGCTGGCCATCGATTATTACTTAGGATTATTGTTGATATTGTAGGTAGCGTTTCAATTATGCATTGTCCCGAATGTCGTACAATTCAACCGTATATTCTTTTGATGTCACGCATCGTCTCAAAGTAACTTTGACAGATCTCATGGGAACTTCCGAATAAAAAGTATCTTTATGCTACATAAATATGTACTTATAAAGTTTTATCGCAATCGGTTCAGTAGCTCTTCCAGGAAGTGTATCAAACTTTCATCTGTCCTCATAAATTTTTCATTCCTAATATTAGATGGCTTATTAGAATATGACACCTTTTTATTTTTTTATGTAATGCAAAATTTATTTATTTATTTGTTTATTTTTTAACAACGTCGCCCCACACTGCGATTTTCTCCTGTGTCGTGGGTGCAGTTACAAACATAGAATATCACATGCACATACGCCCTATATACATAATTTCAGTAATAAACACGATACTAGTATTTTTTTTATTACAATCAGTTGGCAAACAAGCAAACTGCTCACCTGATGGTAAGTGGTAACAGTCACTTATAATACATGTGGCTCCTGTGATATTCGCAGTAAACCTGCAACCCCCAAAAGAACCACAGTGTACGAGTATGTTGCCAACTTGTGACTTGACACAGCAATGCAAGCACTGCTGCTTTGCGGCAGAAATAGGTAAGACTGAGGTACCCATGCACACGACCCTGGTACAGAGTCTCCCTCCGGACTTTTACAAACACACTTTTATTAGATAAATAGTGAAAACCATTTGCGAGCTACTTATCTTCATTTTTTTGTCTAAGTCCACTGATTACAACTTTCACTATATTACAAACTGTATACAGGATGTTATGCAACCGCTTCCGAAAAAAAGAGAACTCAACTCTACTTCTGGAACTTTCCCCAAGGAATATATGCCTAAAAACGACTAAAATGTTCGCAATATTCATACAATTACTTGCGTCTTTGGACATAATATTATGTTCCTTGAAGAAAGTTATTCAGTTTTGCTAGTAGTATTGTGTTCTCTTTTTTCCGGAATCGGTTCCACTACACTCTGTATATACCAAAGTAATACCGCAAATATAGTTGATAGATAGACTACGCAATGTAGAGAATGCAATCGTATAGGTGCCGAGGCCCAATTCAGCTAATAAACTACAGCCGAATCGAAACTGAACCGTTGCGGTCGACCAATCGGAGCGCTTATATTGCCTTTCAACTGCTCGATGACGTGATAATGTGGCGTTCTGATTGGTCGATCGCAACGGTTCAGTTTCGATTCGGCTGTAGTTTATTAGCTGAATTGGGCCTCTGGACGTGATTGCGGCGTTATAAGCGTTTCAATACAGAGCTTTCAATTCAAATTACTGTTGGCTAGGATCGGACAACCACGTACTTAAACATAATGTTAGCCATTGTACGCTACTGTAGGAATATCTTATATGTGGTGGTAATATAATAAATTTATAGCGTCTTATAGCATATCTATAAATTTCAGTACTGTATGGTATACATTACTAGTATAACTGTTATTTTAATACAGCCAATAGTTCATTGTATAGACTGAAATGTTGTTTTGAATTTATGAATAAAAAAAAATAAAGGCTCATAGTGTGTTAGTACAGTTTTTTATGAAGTATGTTGGTAAATAAAGAAGAAGTAGAAGTAAAATAGGAGTAGAAATAGGTTTTCCAATTATACACTCTATATATTTTTATAGTCAATTTAACGTTCCAAATATTAAGAAATTTTCCGCAATACTCAAATTGGTCTAAAATAAGCATTTTTAAGCAAAAAATGAGGAAATTCACTCATTAGACTTAAGAGCATAGCTCTTGTAGATGAAGTTTATGCCATCAATCTTTCGACGACGACAACGAAATATCTTAATTTAGTTTTATATAACAGTATTTTTATCTACTATTTTTAACACTTCATGATTGGACGTTCGTTCGTTATTAAAACAGATAAGGCTAACCAAATGATCCTGATAGACCCGATGCTCGAGTTGACGCAGGCTTAGCTCAGAGCGGATGTAAAAAAAATATTCTATTACCCTCGAACATTTACCTTTTTGTAAATATAACGCAATAATTGTCATAATTACATTTAAAAGTACTCACCTAAGTTTGTCGTCATAGCAGCATTGTTGTGTTTCGACGATTAGAGGTAAGGTAAGTAAGTTACTCGCTTGTTGAGGAGTTCAGGTGAAGCTCACATTCATCTTCTACCTTAATGTCTCTTACCATCTGGTGAGATTAAGGCCAAAAGCTTCCCTGTCATAAGTAAAAAAAACTTCTACGTAAGCAGCCATATTCTTTTGCTGAATGATTCGTCACAAATGCATGCATGTACAATCCAGAAAACTCTACAGTGTGTCATCACGACACACTAAATGAATAATAATAAAACGTTTGATCGCAGAATATTATAAAATCATTGGAACACTGTCAACAACAAATATCAGATATTACGGCGTATCATAATGTAATGAGTTAACTGGTTGCCGTGCTGTCAAAGTGTCGCACATACGGTGCAGTCGCCAGATTTTATCGCCAATGTAGGTAGTGAAGATCGCTTGTCATCTTTTGGGTGGGTTCCAACGAAGTTGTCCGAAATCTTTTTGCCGTCTTTTCTTATCAGTATCGTTTTCGAGTCATTACGATATCTTACTTTTAGCAAGTCATTAACTAAAGTTTTTACTTGCATGTTTGAAGCTCTCCTAAGTACATATTTTACATTAAAGTAAATCTTCTGTCTAATCTAATACAAATTTAGATGTTACTAACATATTAATAGCGTAATTTGATCAACTTTCAAATCTCACGTTGGTGAGATTTCTAAAGTGTCATTTTCTCCCCTACCTCTAGCCCACTACCTCGTTCTTATAGTAGACACATTAGTATTTCTTGAATTGCTTCCTAACTAATAAACTGTGACTGACATATTTTCATTTTGTAATGTTTGTACCATTAACATTTGAATACCTTGAACTATTGACCAAAGAACATTTAATTACAAATGCTACTTTTTGAAATGTAATTTAGTGGTAAGATAGGAACAAATCTTTTGCGTAATGTACAATTGTAATACTCATATATATTTAAAGGGAGTGTTCTAAGTCAAGCATTTGAATGACGCACTTTATATTTAAATAAATTCATATGCCCTGACGAACAAGAATTTAAATTTAATAAAACGGAGTGTGAATTATTCAGTACACAATGGAGTTACGATGATATAAACAAACTTATTAGGTCATCACAACTTTATGCTGTAAAGTGTCGAAATACGTAATACATTTGGTCTAGCAATACATTAGTGAGTTATTAATGTGAAATGTATCAATAACTTGAAATTAGGCAAGGTACGGACCCCCTAAATAAAGTGTTACTAGTTTAGTAAGTTGTCAGGACTAATTGAAATTTGACATTATAACTTAATAAAATTCATTCATTTTCGAAAAAATAAAAAATACGTCTATCCGTTAATAAATTGTTCAAAATCAACACATCGATCGTTGTGTAAGAGCCTATATAGGGTGTTATAATTATGTCGTATTTCCACGTTTGAATTAATTTTGGCTGATACCAGATTACAGCTATTGCGGCGTTGTCAACTAACTGCGGTTACGTTTTAGTTAACCCTTTAACCAAAAGCTTTTACTTTTGATTGGCCGCGTTGATTTATAATTAGCCAATGACTATCAAAATTTTCAGCTATTGTATATATATTTACCGCGATTTATGCATTGTCTGCACGAAACAGTATATTCTATGGCCGAAACTTTAAATTAAGTTTATAGCAACAATATTTACAAATGTTCACATTTATGAAACATGTTTAGTATTATTTTAATATAGGTATACCTATTAAAATGTAAATGGTTCTAATAAACCATAGTTTGCATACTAATAGTAGACGCTAGAAAATATTATAGAAGTGACTCTGTATTTCTATCTGTTTGTTGCCTTACATGCTTTAGTAATTAAATCGATTGCAATTTTCAACAAGTACATAAGTAAAAAACTTCTTGACACGAATAATAAATAGCAAATATACAAAAAAAAATTAAGGAGACTTAAAAATGTACTTCCGTGTTTATATTTAAGCAATTCTGTATTTGTGTTTGTCGTGAGCGTGACATATCATTATAAGTTAGTAAGAAATGTGATTGCGGTGTTAATTTGAAATACACTTATTAGGATTTTCGAGGAGGCGGCGAGGTTATTGAAGCTAAGACACTAATTTTTGTTCGTAACCCTTAAGCATAGAATTTCAATTTTCTTCGTTTCACCAACTTTTCAATGACATTGGAATCTACAAAAAGTTCGGTACCCCGGCGCTATGAACTTCTCTTTAAACAGTTTGACAGCAACTCTGTTGGCATTACCGAATTAATTATTAGAGTTTATAGAAGGTACGGCCATTGTGTTTGACCGTATTAGGTTAATTAGTTAAGTTTGTTGAAAGTTAACACCAACAGTGCGGAGATATATTGTTCTATCAAATAATTTGTACGAATGAAAGCTCGACGAAGGCATTTCAAGCTTGCGACGAGGAAATTGAAACTTAATTAAAATTAAAATTATTTGGTTGTTTTCAATGTAACAATGTCATTGACAAAACTAGACAGCCTGATGCATACTATGAAATTTTAAGCTGTAAAGCTTATTTGCAAAGTATTAAAAATTAGTACTACAATACAACAAAATAACGTTTTAAAATTATTCAAATTCATAGATTAATTATTAGGGACCGTTCGAAATTCCATTCGGAAAATAAAGAAAAAGATAGATATTGCGAGAAAGAGAATGTTTACAATGCTCAGCTCAATCCATCAATAAGGATGGGGTATTTATGTGCATTATCGATGTATGTACTCGTAAGACTTAGAGCATACAAGATGCGGAAACGAACCACCTCACCCCAAATCCCCCTTGCGGTAGTCCCTCTAGCATTAACCTAAGCTAAGCCATAAGTTTAAAACAATGCTACAAACGTATGGACATAGTTAAGTTAATAGTTAAGAACACTTATAAAAATATGGAATATGTACAGCCGGCTCCAGGAGTGGATAGGCATTTTTTAGCAGATTTGGTGCCATGTCGCACCGACTATTCCTTTTATTTAGTATGGTTACACCTATATTTCATTGTTAATGGTTGGTGTGACATGGAACTAAAATGTTTGTCTACTTTTGGAGCCGGCTGTACAAACAATTAATAATAATAAAAATACAACATATATAATATATTTTAATGTTATAAATAAATAGTGTAATGTAGAATAACAAAAATCTGTAATATGTAAAGTATACAATGTAATAGGAATATGTATGAAAATGTATAAATATACAGGGTGTAACTGAACACCCCAATAACATTTAAGGGTATGTATCCATCAGAAGTAGATATTCTGTAGGAAAAATATTAGGGCTAACAAACCTACTTTTTTTCCCCATACAGACTAAATAAATTATTTTTGGTATTAAATGCCGACAGCCCTACGTAAGCGTAGGAGGAATACTACGCTCACGTCTGTCACGTGTCATTTTGTGTTTAAATTTATTTTGTGTGAAGAGCTGATTATGGTTGTCACTTGAAAGTTTTTGCTTTCAGTTTAAAATCAAATAACTCTGAAAGTATTGGGGTTCCAAGTCTCAGACAAGCACCGAAGGTCCATTTAGTATCTAACTTATGTGCCCCTTAAATGTTATTGGGGTGTTCAGTTACACCCGGTATATATGATGTATAAGCGTGTGTGTATTATACAGGGTGTCCCAAAAAATAGTGTCAAGCGTAAGTCCAGAGTTAGAGCATCTCTTGGAGTACTCGAATCACCCCCATGTATGTTCCGCAATTATTCGTAGTTTTCGAGTAATAATTTTTTTTCTGACTTTTTGAAAATTTTGATCCAAAGAACTTAAAAATTTTTAATAAAAAAAGTAGAACATATTTTAATGTTTTTCTTTTTGCCACTGAATCATCTTTAGTGCTTCTTTTATGTCTAAAATAATCAGCTTCGTAACTTTAGTGGAAATTTAGAAAACAGTAGTGTAAAGTCAAAATTTGAATGTTAGTGAATAATTACTTAAAAATTCATCTTTAAATTAAAAATCTAAACAGGCGAATTCATGGTTTCTAAGTATGTGTAAAAACTTCTCTAGACTCTCTGCTTTCATAATCATTTAAAAAAAGAAGTACTTAATAGGGCTACTTTGGCTTAAATCGGCCATCAAAGACAGCGAGGTGAAAATTTCATAAAATTTACCAAATTCCTATCAGATGATAAAAAAAAAATCTCGGGTCTTTTTATAATTTCTAAGGTTCAGATTAATTACAATTTAGCAAAAATTAACTACATGAAACCCATATTTAAATATTTTTCTCGCGGATCACATCGGTTGTAGTGTTGGATGTAACGCAGTACTTACCTGCTAAAAAATTGCCCGAGTGAGAGGATATGAAAGAGACCGCATTATTGCTATCTCTCTCACTCTCATTGGCGAAATGGATAACTGTAACTGAGGAATGCTATTCTTTGTGACAAGGGGATGAGGCGGGGGGTGTAGTCCGAGCGCCTATTGTGTTCTGGCGCCAGTCGTTTGCCTGCTTTTGTTTGCGCCTTACGTACGATACGCTCATTTGTGATTATTTGACGAACTTTGCTTTCTTTACGGACCTTGAGTGCGATTACGATTTGGTTTTGTGTGAATACGGGATTTTGACAAATTTGGCATTCTTAACGGACTTTTCAAGCTCTTCATTTTGTGATGTCTTTTTTTTATCGCAAGAATATGCTCTTATGCATTACTTTTATGGATATGCAAGAGGAAATGCTTCTGAAGCAGCCAGGTTGTTCCGGCAGCAAGTACAAAATGGAGGTGGACCTCAGCCTGAAACTTGGCCTGATCATCGCTTGATTTTAAGAGTACATAACTCTTACATGGAAGGACGCCTACCAGGTAGAAGATCGGGGCGCCCATCTGAAATGAGTGACCCAGATACTGTCCAATCAGTGGTCGAAGAAGTGGTGAGAGATCCATCAGTTAGTGTAAGAACAATAGAACGTCGAATCGGAATTCCGAAATCACAAGCACATCGAATACTTCATCAAGAGCGTTTTCACCCATATCACATCCAGAAAGTTCAGCAGCTCAAGCCCGCAGACTACCCGAGAAGGGTGGCATTTTGTCAGGAAATGTTACGGAGACAAGCTGAAAACGAAAATTTCTTTAAAAATATTCTATGGAGTGATGAATCACATTTTAAGCGATGTGGGATGTTTAATGCGCATAACTACCATTCGTGGAGTATTGAAAATCCACACCTCACAAGGGAATCTAATTTCCAAGAACAATTTAGTATCAATTTGTGGTCAGGCATCCTAAACGGACAGCTGATTGGTCCGTTCGAACTACCGGACCGACTGAACAGCGAGGCTTACTTGCAATTTCTACGACGTGATCTCGGCGTCTTATTAGAAGATGTAGACCTATTAACGCGGAGAAATATGATTTTTCAAAACGACGACGCTCCATGCCATTTTGCTAGAAATGTTAGACAACATTTGTCTGAAACATTTCCAGGCAGATGGATCGGTCGTGGAGGGCCCATTGCGTGGCCGCCACGGTCCCCCGACTTGAACCCCATAGATTTTTTTGTCTGGGGATACTACAAGGAATTAGTATACGCCAAGGACATTACAAACGTCACAGTGTTAAGAACAAAATTAAGACAAGCGGAAGAAACAATAAAAAACAACAGAATTGCATTTATAAATTTAAAAGAAAACTTTTTTAGACGATGTAGAATATGTATTGAGCACGAAGGTCGTCATTTTGAAAACTTTCTTTAAGCGATCGAATAATAAATACTTTGAAAATAATGTTATGTTTCATTTATTAAGTTATAATAAACCTTCAAAGGTTATTAAAGATGGCAGCAGGAACAGTTATTATTGACCTTCAAATAATAAATTTTTAGCTTTTCTACAATCATTTTTGGTTTATTAATAAATAATTGGAATTAAAAAAAAAATTATTCAGAAGTCGAGTTTTATGAAATTTTTACCTTGCTGTCTTTGATGGCCGATTTAAGCCAAAGTAGCCCTATTAAGTACTTTTTTTTAAATTATTATGAAAGCAGAGAGTCTAGAGAAGTTTTTACACATACTTAGAAACCATGAATTTGCCTGTTTAGATTTTTAAATTAAAGATGAATTGTTAAGTAATTATTCACTAACATTCAAATTTTGACTTTACAGTACTGTTTTCTAAATTTTCACTAAAGTTACGAAGCTGATTATTTTAGACATAAAAGAAGCACTAAAGATAATTCAGTGGCATAAAGAAAAACATTAAAATATGTTCAACTTTTTTTTATTAAAAAATTTTAAGTTCTTTAGATCGAAATTTTCAAAAAGTCAGAAAAAAATTATTACTCTAAAACTACGAATAATCGCGGAACATACATGGGGGTGATTCGGGTACTCCAAGAGGTGCTCTAACTCTGGACTTTCGCTTGACACTATTTTTTGGGACACCTGTATATAAACATGTAGGATAGTTACACTTTAGGTGATGCGCAACTCACCCTAGATATAGAGTAGAGTAATCGGACTTATTAAGTTTAAAAAAGATCAAAACGAAAATACAGCATTAAAAGGGCACGGACCACGAGTCTGTGGTGATATAATTACATAAATAAAAAAAAACATGTAAGAAGGTATTAATATTATTTTAGACAAAATCGATTATTCCTATAAACCATAACATTAAATAGTCGAAATATTGTGTTCTTATTAAAAATACCATAACAAATTCCCTTTAAATTCATACATTGATATCTACATACTTACATCAAAATAAAATTAAGATAATTATGTAGGTACTTATAAGTTAGTAGTGGCAGTATATTACGAGTATTACTAACTACATTCTATAAAATATTGATGATATTCGAGTGAGGAACGCGATTATATTACTAACATAACTGCTAACTACTGTGTATCGAGTACATCATTCGAGAGTGGTAAAAGGAGTTTATTCGTATTTATTTTATTCCTAAAACTATAATAATAATCAATTGCATATTGTCAAAATTATTATTTGTCGAATGCGAAACACGAAAGAATATGATATATATTTTATGCCAAATTAGTTTTCATTAGTTATCAGAAATAACACCCACCATGTCTTTTTGTTCTACATTTTTGTTGTTTTGTTTTGACTAGTAAAATATTCTATGAGATTTTATGCCGAAACTAGTTTTTTTGTCATTTTGTCATAGATAGTTTGTCATAGAAACAATTTGTCATTTTTATTCTTTCTAATCTGTGGTCTGTTTTTATGGTGAATCTCACGTAGGTACTTAACACAGTACCTTCTTACCGTTTTGTTGTTTATTTGAGTGCAATTTCGATTTGTTTCATTGCTTGATAAGACTTTTTATCAAATTGAGATGTGTTAATTGCGGGTTGGCAGTTAATCGTTTGAGGCGACACTTCGTTAAACTATGAGCACAGAACGGTGTACCGAAACATCCTTCGCAGATGGGACGTTTCGCGAAAACACTCTTAACGGGCCACGTACCTATGTAACGAGGTGCTATACTCTACATATAGCAACTCGTTGCATTCCCGCCTAACCTGACTGCATTTTAAATCTTGTCTTTGACATAATTAATTTCGTCTTTCCCGTCACTCAATTGCGGACATCGAAACGTGAAAAAGTAGCGATGGCTAATTAATATAAATTAATATTTTTATCAGCACCTTTTTCTATAAATCTGACGAAATAATGTAACGAATATCATAAAATCTTAAAGGCACTTATGTGTAAGTCTTTTATTATGTTGGTAAGTTTTTATAACATATTTGTGATCCATAGCTTATAATAGTCCATATATCTGTTTCAGAGTGCCTTTTTATTCTAATGTTTGTAACGATGCAATAATATATGCAGTGGCATAATTCTGGTGCTTCATTTATCTGGCCCTACGTACCCACTACACCAACACCACTGCGTCGTCGCTGAACCTCACCACGCTCACCCGTTACACCTACATAGATTAAATGTATAGGAATAATCATAATCCGAATTATTGCTTAAAGTGGCCACTTTTAGCAATAATTCGGATTATGATTATTCATATACATTTAATCTATGCCTGAATAGCTCAAAAAATCTGAAATATCTGTATTGAGTAGATGACTGATCTATTTTTTGGAGAAACCTCTTTAATTTATCATAATTAATAAAAAACGAATGGCGGCGCTAGTAGTAGGTGTTGTGCCCTCTTAAGCCGAACGCACATAATATGCCCGCGCCGCACGCGCCTTATGCCCCGCATTTTTGTAATTCGTTGTATGAAATTGTTTGAAACCTCGCACATTTGGCCTCACCGTACGCGCCGAATTTCAGAAATGCGGTAGGTGTCCCGCGGCCCTACCACCTAACTCATAGCGATTAACGATGGCGATAGCGAGAAACTCGCTATAGTTTTAATTTCACGAGTTTGCTATGATAGGCGGTGGCTCTACCGCCTAATTCACTTTATAGTTTTAGCTGTCTGATCTTGCGATTTCCTACCGCCTATCATAGCAAACTCGTGAAACTAAAACGATAGCGATTCACTTGCTATTGCCATCGTTAATCGCTATGAGATGGCAGCGGGTATTGAAAAACGAATGCTGATGACGTCATGTAATGCGGCGCGTACGGCGCGTGCGGATATGTGCGATCAGCTTTAGTTGACGGTTGGTTCAAAGTGTTTGTCAATGTGTATTGATAACCTATCATGTAAGAAACCTTATTATATATTCTAAGTAATCGCTTATCAATTATTTTTGTCTGCAGTTTTATTTATATAAAGAATAGTAAAATCGCATATTTTTTATTAGCATCGTCTACATTAACTTGTAACAATGTCATTTTTTAGAACCTATGTCTTGGTATACCTACTATATTTCCGGATTATTGCAAAAAAGCTGAAACTTCTGGAAGTTTTAGAATTTTATATTCTTATTCTAGAACTGTAAATATGGACTATCTATTGATGTACTTATTCTGTGTGTACATCTTAATTTTTTTCAGGGCACACGCCCATACTAATCTTGGCCACCTCCTAAGCTTAACTTTACAACGGCACAAAGCTCTACTTATCATTTGCAAATTTTAACTTACACTTGAAAATAAAATCGGCTATCCACAGATCACAGAACAATCAACTGTCAATATCAGGTAAAATTCAACGGTGACTGGGGGTCGCGAGAAATTCACCCCTGCGAGGCGAAATTACACTACGCTTACGAAGGCATTTAGAAATACGAGTAGAGTAAAAGATCAGTCATCTTCAGTTTTATGCGGGTGGTTCTCGAACGCCATCAATAAAAATTCACTCTGCCCCGAGTATAAGAATTACTCGATCTCGAACGTATCCTGAGTCTATTTTCAAATGTTCAAATCTATATGCCTCTTGTTTCCGTCAAAACATCAAATGAAAAAACACGACATGATTTTAGGCCTAATTACTAAAGGTACAGACAAGCTCATCAAATCTTCAAAAGGCAATGCTAATTAGCATGCTAGTTTAAATGAGCAATAAGGTTAAAAGTCAAACGACTGTTGATTTTTCAGCATGCTAATTACTAGCAAAGTCTTGACACACGTGCTACTAAATAGCAATTGGTCAATAATGGCATGCTTTCGTGCAATGCTTTTGACCAATCAGAACGCCACAAGTCTTGTCATCGAATATTTGAAAGTCAATCTTGGCGCTCCGATTGGTTGATTGCAACGGTTAAATTTCGGTTCGGATGTAACTATGAGTAGAATTGGACTTTACCGAGATTGCTTAGGGCAAAACAATATTGAAACAACGACACCGATATTGCAGCGTATAGCGCTATTTCGCTCGCTGTTTAATACTGTTTTAGCGATTATGCTAAGAAAGCAGGGCTAATCCTACTCATTGCTTACGCGGATAATACAATATTTGCTCATTAACGTTCCTTTCGAAACCCACAGAACGTAAGTATAGAATATAGAGATAGATAATCTTTGTTTTTATTTGTTCACTTATCGGGATCTTAACACCCGTATTACAATTCCTTTACCTCAATCTTTACTCAGGCGTAAGGAAAACATTTACTCAGTCGGTATTACCAGTAATTTCTTTCTCAACCCTCACCACACTACACACTTTCCTTAGAAAAATGAGGTTTGACGTCCCTTTCTGCCAATTACCACTGAGAATGCAGAACTTACTGTATCACAGGCGGTAATGGGATTCCCCATTGTTTACAGGAACAGGATGCCAACCAATGACAGAATTTCATAAAGTGTCGCTCTTTTCTGAAACGGTATCTTTGCTTGAACTGCTAGTCTATATACATAAATATATCTATCTAATATATAAAATTCTCGCGTCACAGTGTTTGTTACCAAACTCCTCCGAAACGGCTTGACCGATCTTTATGAAATTTTTTGTGTACATTCAGTAGGTCTGAGAATAGGTCGTAAACTATTTTTTATTATGGCGAAACGTAAGTTCGCCGTTATTATGGCGAAACGTAGTTTGCCGGCACAGCTAGTATGTATATAACAATCTCGTGCTACAGTGTTTGTCCGGAATAAACCCCAAACCTACTTTACCGATTTTGATGAAATTTGCCTTACCGTATGTAATTAGGTCCAACTTAAAAGATATGTCAGTTTTTATCTATCTACATATTTACCTTAATATTTATAATTGCGAATTAAATTGTTTGTTATTATTTATTAGTTCCAAAAGTTTAAAACAGATGGCGATGTGAGTTAATAACGACACCGACACGACACTTATCTAGGTTATCTAGGTTGGGTTATCTAGGTTATCTAGGTTGGGTTATCTAGGTTATCTAGGTTGGGTAAACTTCCAGTAGATGGCGCTGTGTGCTATAACTACTCAGCCACAGCACCGCGTGGCCGGGTTAGCTAGTATATAGGTAAACCTTACTAATATTACAAACGAGAAAGTTTGTGAATATGGATGGATGTATGGATGTTTGTTACTCTTTCACGCAAAAACTACTGAATGGGTTTGGATGAAATTTTGTAGGTATTCGAATTAACATGGATTAACATAAAGACTACTTATTATCCCGGAAAAGTAAGTACATACAAGTAGTTATCGCGAGAAGTAGATAGTTTTTTTAAGGCAAAACATAGTTCGCGATCACAGCTAGTATGCTATGAAAAATAAGTGAACGTAATGTACAGAAGAAACAATTTCTACACAACAAAACCATAAATCTTCCTTTTTGTCAAAAATGACACCAACCTTAAAAACAGTGTAATAAAAAATAAATTTACGAAGCAAGAATCCTTAATATCTTTGTTCAGCCCCGGCTAAGTCGGTCTAAGTCATTTATAAGCGTAATAATAAGCATTCAAATTTAAGATGAATTACTTCGCACCCTTGAACTTGAGCCGCGGCTTATTACACCAAGACTGTTGATATTGTTTTCCTAAGCAAAATTTTACTATGAAACAAATACAAATCAAGCCCTAACTTTGTTTGTCTTTTTTGTTGCTGTTACTTGAATTAATTTAACTCTTTTAATAAGCTTGCCGCTTGTTTTCTTTTTTTACGTGCTTTTGTGTTATTATGGAAAACAGATATACAAAAAGTTTAAACTTCCTTTTTTACGCGCTTAGGTAATTTTTAAATAATTAGTTTAGTTTTATATATTAGTTTAGTTTCATATATTACTGTAAGTACAAATATTTTCTTATTAAGACATTTAATTTGTATTAAGTTGTTTATGGAAGGTTTTTATATTATGGTTTATGGTTATTTTGCAATAAGTTATTTTCGCATCCCAAAGCGATCAGTCGCACAAGTTAATACCGATTAGAAGAAGCATGAGTGTGATGTAGGGTGAGGCAAACCGCTTTAAGGCGCTGCGCTGCTTTTCCGTTTTCAAGCAATTTTGGTTTCCCAAAAAAATCTACTCGTGCACGGCGACTACTTTATTGCAAAATAATAAAGTTGCATTATGCATAAACTTCTACTACTAGCTTCTAATGTCGCTTACGCGCGGTGACCGAACTAAAACGTTACTTTTTACACGTTTTAATCGATTTTTTGAAAACTGGGGTACAAAATAAAAATTGTAGGTACTTTGCAATTTTCTATATAATAAAAATGCACGTCTATTAGTAAAACTTTTATGTCATTTATTATTCTATTTTCTGAGTCACAGCAGTTTTAAAATATTGAACCGAGTGATATTTGGATTTTATTTCTATCGAGTGAAATATTATAAATAATATTTCTGTCTTTAAGAATGTTTAGATGAAATGTTCAAAAATGTCACATAATATGAATTTTACAACTGTATGTTTTTTTTTTAATATTGGTGGCGGTACAGTCAATAGAAATTGTTCGCAAACGGGAAGTAGCGCCTTAAATCCACAAATATAAAACATACAGTTCTAAAATTCAAATATGATATTGTTGAACAAATTATCTAAACATTCTTAAATACAGAAACATGATTAATAATATTTCTCTCGATAAAAAATTTGAAAGCTCACTCTATTAAATCTTTTAAAACAGCTATGAATCAGAAAATACAATAATAAATGACATAAGTTATAGCAATAGATGTGCATTTTTATTGTCTAGAAAACTGCACATTTGTTTTGTACTTCAGTTTTCCAAAAGTCGTTTAAAATGTGTAAAAAGTAACGTTTTCGTTCGGTCACATCGTGTAAGCCACATCAGAAGCTATGCAATTATCAACAATATTTCCTTGCAATAAAGCAGTCGCCGTGCACAGTAGATTTCCTGGGAAACCTCGCCTTTACCAATCACGAGCCAGATCACATAGACGCTTATCGCCGACTGCGATATCAAAGCAAGGTATTCATTCAAAGATATTAATTAGTGCAGGCGATCGCGGTTTATAGCTAGCAATTCTTTGAATAAAGACTGATTAATTGAAATCTTGGCATTAGGTAGTGGGGAATAGTTAGAGGAACAAAAGTAAATTAGTGCCCATATTTATCTTCACCCTGGGGTGTAGGTATGCCAGCCTTTCGTGGGGGTGAAAAATGTTTAATAAAGATTTAGTCCGGAATTGGGTATATTCACTAATACTAAACAGCTTTTGGTCCGTGCTTTTGGCATATAAATTTATTATTGTTTAGATTTTGTTTTTTCCCAACTCGCAAACCGTCAACAATTACTCGTAGATCTCGCATTTTACGGGCCGACTTGTAGAGAATGGCTCAGGCAGGCATTAAGTTCGATTTTTTTTTTATTGCAGAAAGTTAGCAAACAAGCAAACTGCCCACCTGATGGTAAGTGGTAACAGTCACCTATAATACATGTGGCTCCTGTGAGATTCGCAGCATAACTGCAACCCCCACAAGAACCACAGTGTACGTTGCCAACTTGTGATACAAGATGTAAAGTCACAGTACCCAGTAATTACACTGCCATATCTTACCCTTCAAACCGGAACACAGCAATGCAAGCACTGCTGCTTTGCGGTAGAAATAGGTAAGACGGAGGTACCTAAGCAGACGACCCTTTTTTTTTTTTTTCGGGGGGAAATGCGCAACGGCACCGTACCCGCCGTTGGCTAGACGGCGGGCGTGTGTGGGGCTGGCCCGGCAGAGTGCCAGGCCGACCCACTAAAACCCCCCGGTGTTCTCCCTGCCCTTATGGGCGCGCATGGTAAGGTCCACACTGCGACTAGGTACCACTACCAGCGCGCCCGGGCAAGCCCGACCAAGATGGTCGAGCTATCGCCAAGGGGGGATTGCCCGAGAACACCAGGGCAATCCCCAGATAGAGGGCCTTACGGCGGCATGCACGGGGCCAACCGTGCACGCAGGCCTAAGCAGACGACCCTGGTACAGAGTCTCCCTCCAGTAAACTACTTTATTCCATGTTAAATAAATATAGATATTGTTTTTTAATTATTTTGAGCTTGTTAATAAACAGTTATTCGCGAATTAATGTTAAAAAAGAAACATTTTTAGCAAAATTTTAAAGGAAAAAAAAGAAACATTATTTGCATTAATAGCAGAAAAAAAAACAAACAGATTGAATTTTTTATGATTTCTGTATACCCAATCCCGACAGAGTTATTGACTTTTAGCTGTGTTCCGCCAAATTTGAAACCTTAATAACTGAGAAATAGCAAGGCGCCAAACACACTGCCCTGGCGGGCGACGAACGGGTTCGACGCATATGACCAAAAACGCAACAAGCCAATAGACGCATTTAACCAGTTAAACAAATGGCCAAATACGTATTTGGCCAGATATGCAAATGTCCAAAAGTGAAATACGCGATTGACTAAAAACTGCAATACGCGACGCGATTGACTGAAACTAATTAGTACCCTTAATTTATTTTTTTCTGTAGATACACTTGTTAGTTTGGCGAGTTAATAGTGTAATGCCTATAATAAGAATTTTACATTGGTAAATTAAAAAGACATAATTATCTTTATATTTGTTTAATAAAAAAGGTTGCACTTGAAAATTAATGGCCACTTTGTTTTAAATTTGTAGAGAACATTGTCCGTTCGACGATATTTGTCAGTGTCAATGAAGACGTGATTTTAATAAATTGTTAGAATTATTTTTTTTGGATAATGGTTTCAGAACATGAAGTCCCAATTTCTACCACAAATCAAAGAAATGGAGTTTCTTTAATGTACAAAGGATATCGTTATAATATTAATGTAATAAAAAAAAACTCCACCAACTGGAGATGTGGTAACAGAAGGAAGTTCAACTGTATCGCGTCGATGACTGTTGATTCCTGCTCTGAGAAAGTGCTACGAATAAGTCAACATTGTTGCGAAAGTAACCGGAATGCGAATAAAATAATGATTGAGAAGAATAATCTCAAAAAAGAAGTATGTGATGATCTTTCGTCTTTACCACAATTGTTGGAAAAACGTTTCGAGGATTTAGAAAAGAGAGGTTTGAATGATTTGCCAGTTGTTAAACAAAAACAGGATAATCTATATCGTGCAAGCAAGCGATTTTTGAAATTAGATTAGTTGATCGATAATAAAACACCAGAAGTATTGTCACAACAGTTTTTAGTGTGTGATGATGGTCATGATATAGATAGAATTTTAATATTTAGTTCAAATATTTCCCACACATTTATTAATATTTTTTACATCTCTCATGTTCGGTAAGTAGGTCCTTATTACCCCCAAATGGGGCTTGTAGGTGACCAATTAGCGCTCTAGGGTAATAATGTAGCTAGAAAAGCCCTAGGGCTGTAAGTAATTTATTGCTAGTATGATGGTTAGATGAATGCAAACTTTTTGAAATAGTGAAGTGTTTTTTTTAATTACTTACCGCCCTAGGGCTTTCCAAGCTACATTATTACCCTAGAGCGCTAATTGGTCACCTACAAGCCCCATTTGGGGGTAATAAGGACCTACTTACCTCACAATCGAGATGTAAAGCAGAGTAGTTAGCTCGGGTGTAAGCACCAATTGCACTCTCGAAATATAGGCGTAGGCCTAGTTATCTCGGGCTGCAATTGATGCCTTACAGCCCTTAGCTACTAATCTACTATTAGTAGCGACACTTTTTTTGGAGATGCCACATTATGACAGCTCTATCTCCCTTTGCTCAGTTGTATGTCATGTCATATCGATCGATTTGGCATCTGATAAAGATGTTACGAATACAGTTCCCATTGTTTTTGGGTTATTGCCTGATAAAAAAGTAAAAACATATGTAAAATTTTTCACACATTTGGAAAAATATACTGGGAATTGCAATTGGCAATCACAAAGCAGATTACGAGCAAGCGGCCCTAAGGGCAGTACAAACCGTTTACCCAGCGGCTAAAATATCGGGCTGTTTTGAAAAATGGCAAGAAACAAGGATGCGCTAAGAAAAAAGAATGCAGATGTATGATTCGTTTTACTGCGAAATTACCATTACTCCCTACAAACCATATTAGGCAATGCTGGAAATCAATTTTGAATATATTTTTTATTGATTTATGGGCAATTTCATAAATGATACTACTAAAAAATTTAAGAATTATATTGAAAAACAATGGCTTGAAAAATATCCGTTTAGAAGTGCTTAGCGTCGCATCTCAACGTCACCGTACGAATTCCATCTAATGGTTGGAATTGTCGTCTCAATACTCGTATCGGCAGAAATCCACAACTTTACGAATTTATACAAAAATTACGAAGAGAAACTTTAATTTATAACAGGAAAATTGGTAATTATTTGTCCAAAGTAGGCACAAAAAGTTTCCGTAGAAAAATGGAAATAGGTTTCGATAAAATCTAAAATTATGAACTAAAACAATCACATCATTAAATTTCGTAAGAATGCTAACTTTGTTTCTTTTGCTGAAAAATATAAATTAATATTTTTAAACAATAAGTACTTTAATTTATTTAAAAATATTTTTTTAAGCACAAGGTAAATGTGTCACAATATTATTCCTTTATTTGTCAGTAAGAAGAACTCAAGTTTTGTGTTAACGTTTTATTAAGTACTAGCTGTGCCCGCGAACTACGTTTCGCCAACAAAATGCTTAACACAGGGTTTAGTTTTTTCCTCCATTTTATTACATAATGATACAACTTTATTTTGCCTTTCTTGAGTAGTGGCCATTTCGAAATTAGGACAATTTTCGTAGGTTCGTAATGCTTTAGGTACTCTTTAAGGCCTTTCATATAATGCCCGTATTGGTAGGTTTGGAAACGAACTCTAATACGCCTTTATAGAGCGACGGCTAGTTGAATTTCCATCAATGTTGCTAGATTCCTAGTGCTCTACTTTTCAAGGCCTTTCATTTTATACCCATATTGCTGGGCTTGGAAACGAACTTTTATCCGCTTTTTTTAACAACGGCCATGATGAATTTAGGGTAATTTGTAAAGTTCATAGTGCTCTACTCTTGAAGGCCTTTCATTTGATATCCATATTGCTAGGTTTAGAAACGAACTTTTATCCACCTTTTTTGAGCGGCAGCCATGTTGAATTAAGGGCAATTTTCCTAGATTCATAGTGCTCTACTCTTGAAGTCCTTTCATTTGATACCTATACTATTGCTAGGTTTTTAAACGAACTTTTATCCATCTTTTTTGAGCGGCGGCCATGTTGAATTGCTGTTAGTATTGCTACGTTCATAGTGCTCTACTCATCAAGGTCTTTCATTTGATACACATATTGCTGGGTTTGCAAACGAACTTTTATCCACTTTTTTGAGCGGCGGCCCTGTTGAATGTAGGGCGATTTTCCTAGGTTCATAATGCTCTACTCTTTGAGGCCTTTCATTTGATACCCATATTGCTGGGTTTGAAAAGAAACATTTAACCTTTTTTTGAGCGGCAGCCATGTTGAATTTAGGTCGATATTCCTAGGTACCTAATGCTCTACTCTTCAAGGCCTTTCATTTGATACCTATGTTGCTAGGTTTGGAAAAAAACTTATATCTATCTTTTTAGAACGGCGGCCATGTTGAATGTATGTCAATGTTGCTAGGTTCATAGTGGTCTACTCATCAAAGCTTTTTATTTGATACCTATGTTGCTGGGTTTGAAAACGAACTTTTATCCATTTTTTTGTGCGGCGGCCACGTTGAATTTATGACAATTTTCCTAAGTTCATAATGCTCTAATCTTTGAGACCTTTCATTTGATACCCATATTGCTAAGTTTGGAAACGAACTTTTATCCACCGTTTTTGAACGGCGGCCATGTTGAATTTAGGGTGATTTTCCAAGGTTCATAATGCTCTTCTCATCGAGGCCTTTCATTTGATATCTATATTGCTGGGTTTGGAAACGAATTTTTATCGGCAGTCATGTCGAATTAGGTCAACGTGGCTAGGTTTAAAGTGTTCTACTCTTTAGGTCCTTCGTTCGATTATTCGATATCCATGTTTCTTGGGTGGATCCAAAAAAATTAGATCCGTCATTTTAGACATTAGAATCAAGAGTCCCGTACGCGTAACCCAGAATCATTGCAGTCAGATATTCTTTTTTAAATTTCAATGGATGAAAGAGTTTGATTCCTTAGTCATAATGTAAAAACATATAACACCTTTCAAAATACCTTGAAAAGGGTATCTTCACTTTCAATATTTCAAAAATTGTACCGATTTTGTGAAAGTTGGTCAAGAATTAAACCAACCTATTTTTATATATGTGACCTGATATTGTCATAAAAAGTGCTTTATACATTGGTTGTATGACTTGATCCTTTTGCATTACCACCACGGTAAGTAATACTTAAGAAAAAGACAATTTAAACTTCTAAACTTCTTGGTTGGCTTTTTCTTTGCACTATGTGACAGACTTGTCAAAATAATTTCACGTGCGCCATGTTGATTTTCTCCTTATAAGCATTGTTCGAAAATTTTATATGGTATTTTTTCACCAAAAATAAAAAGTTAATTTAAACTAATGAAATTATGCCTAAATGTTCTTCCGGAAAATTCTAAGCATCGTGATGTAAGCCATATCAAATTCTGTCCAGTAGTTTCGGAGATCTTTCCGGACAAACAGACAAACAAACAAATAAACAAACTAATAATTTTTTTAAAAACTATTCTATCGTGTTCTGCTAATGATTTGAAGGCGACCTGTGTATTTTTTTTTCTTATATTTCGCAATTACAGATTTTTGTACCCCTACGATTTTAATATATATAGAGATAAGGTTATTTTGATGCGGTATACACGTTTATGTGTTTAATACAATAATATTTAGTAAAATTCAAAATTATGTGATTTTCTTTTTTATTGATTTATGGGCAATTTCACTAGAAGTTGGAATTAATAATCCTGATAATAAAGATTGCTTCTAACTTCTTTATAGAAATTACTAATAATGTTTTTTTATTGAAATAAACAGTTCTATAATAAAAAAAATACTTATTTTCTATTTTTTCCTCTAATTTATCAAGGAAATTTGACTTTAGTGACATCTTTCACTCTCATTTTATTCGGTTTTGTGACTGTACTATGGACTTATGTCCATTGACTTCGCAGAAGTGACTGATACTAGCAATTTCGGTCTTATTACAAGACTTTGTCTAAATTTAGTCTTACTTTGTGCGCTTTCACTTGTGTTAATATACAAGTACTTCGTTACTTCAGGATTAAATTTAATCTTCTTTGTAATAAGACGGTTTAAGTTTAACGCATTAGTCTTTTGAGTTTCTGGCCTTTCGCTGATTTTCTCATTCATATAAATATGTTTTTAAAGAAGTAAAAAGCAAAATGGTCTTTAGCGTTTTTGGCCTTTTGCTGATTTAGTCATTTGCGAAAATATTTTTCGACGCATATGACCAAAAACGCAAAGGACCATTTGGCCTTTTGCATTTTTGGTCATATGCGTCGAACCTCGACGAACATACATACTGCCCTGGTGGTTTGCGTTCAAGTTATATCGGTAAAATGTTTTGTGGTTTTGAAAAGCCTCCAAAATGAGCACCATCGAAATTCTTCAAAACAAAAATTATGACATTAATATGCCAACAATCAAGTCGGTTGCAATTTTTTTCGCGTAAAAGTAACAACTGCGGTGAAGGAAAACATCGTGAGGAAACCTACATACACCTGCGAAGTAATTCAAAGGTGTATGTGAAGTCAACCAATTCGCACTGGGCCAGCGTGGTTTGACTAAGGCCTAAACGCCCTAACTAGTTAGGATAGGCTCGTGCCCCTCGGTGGGGACGTAATATGAGCTGTGATAATGATGATGATGAAAAGTAACAACTACACACTCGTCATCACCACCCTGATTGAAATTATTCGAAGCTCATTCAAGTTTCATTCTATTAAGTACTTACTAGTTACTTATACGATTCAAGTGAGTTGCCTGGTTGTTACTGAATTTTTTTCAGAATAAATATGAAAATAATTACGATGCATAAAAAAACTAAAACAAAAAAATAAAGGTATTTTTTTTAGCAAAAATGTAGTTTAAATTTTTATATAATATAATATATTTATAAAATTCTTTTCAGCACTTTACCTCAATATTTGTTTGTAAGTGGTATAGTTTTAATAGTCTCAACATTAAGTAATAAAACAAATCAAACTGAAAATATTAAGGAGAATCAGTGCAACATTAACTTTCAGAAATGTCAAATCGCTCCATTGGCTTTTAATTTGTTCAATATGGATAAATTTTTACACCAAAAGACAATAAAAACAAAATACTCCTGTCGCCATTAATTTACTTTTCAAATAGAGACTTATTCGTTCTAATTAGCTATATCCAAGTTTATTTAAAGAATTGAAAAGTTACACCTTACTTTTATCGCTATAGAATAGACTGGACTAATAGACAATTATGTATATTTACCTCCATGTAAACGCGCTCTGCATACAATTGTTTTTATCGGCGTCAGACATAATTTTAAGCCTTTGGACGTTGAATATTACTTTGAACACTCTTAGCTGCTACCTACCACACTTGCGCAATAGCCATTGTTTACTTTGAATGCTTTAGTGTAAGTCAAAACCCGACCGTACAACATATCTAAGTACAAAGTGTGTGCTTAAACTTTGAAGACTCATGCTCGTGTCACACTAGTTTCATCTATAGGTGGGTACTAGTCTAATCTTATAAAGAGGAAGGATTTGTGATTTTGTATGTTTGTATTGAATAGGCTCCGAAACTACTGGAGCAATTTCAAAAAGTCTTCCACCATTAGAATGTTGCATGATCCCTGGTTAACATAGGCTACAAAATTATTTTTTCTGCAGGAAAATATAAAATTCAAACAGGAAAACAAAAATAACGCGGCGAACCCGCTTGCGGAAATCTAGTACAAAATAATTTTATGTACATGCTTTGAAGCTATATCTGGTCCCACTGACATTAAAGGTTCAATACACAAAATTACGTTGAGGTGATATCGAAATACCGATCGCAACTGGCCCACTGTACACGCCACGTTTCGGTTTTCGTCATCACTGGCACGCATTAATTGAAGAATATCGTCTTGAGGCACTACGGTAGATGGGGCGTGAATATGTTGCGTCGCTTCCCAAAACCTGCCCAGCTGAGTTCGAGTCGTCAATGGACCTCTTCGTGGAAGTTTGACTTACCGACCTGGACTATATGCCCTAGGTAAACAAGTTTCAATTCACAGGAGTGGGTACGACATGAGTACTCGACATATTTTTTGCCTTGCCCATGTTCATTTTAAGACCCACTCGTTGGGAAACACTGCCAAAATCTTTCAACATTATGCTCAGGCCTTTCAGGGTTTCAGCTACAAATACGATGTTTTCAGCAAAACGAAGTAAAGACATGTGCTCGCCGTATATGTTAATGCCGAAATATGAACAGTTTTGGCGTTATTACGTCGTCTCGTTTCACACCTTGCTGAAGCCGTCTTGGTTCGAATTCCTTCTGAAGGTGAATTTATCCTATGTAATGCATAAGATCATAATGTATACTATAATATGTATATATGTAGTTCAATAGCGGTAGATTAGTTTTTGAAGTGAAACTGAACTTAACCACTGTGTGTTTGACCTAAGTGCTGACAAATCTCTCTCGCTAAGCGAAGTAATAAAGCATACATTACTGTGATGGACAGAGAGCACGGGCAATTTGCAAAAAGTTTTATCTCGCATTTTAGATTCGCTTGGAAGCGTTTGCTACATTACTGAATTTGGAATTTGTTATCCTACCAAGTTTATTTGATTTCGCGCGAGCTACATGTCATAGGTTTTTATGTAAATAAAACGTGTTTTTACTGTGTCAATAAATGATCACGAAAGGAGAAAACTCAATCATATAGTATTATGTTACATTTTCAAACCATATTATATGTAATGTAATTTTTATTTGTAATTCACACACGAATGTGCCGAAAAAAATACAAAGTATGAAAAGTGATGAAGCTTTTAACTCTTGTGAATTCGTCAAGTAATCTTTCAGTCTTGAATATTTTGTGAACGTTCATTATTGAATATATATTTTTTTAAACAAGTACTAATACAACATAATGCCAATGATCTAAAATCTGATCAACATGGTAAGTAGGTAGATTGGTCCCTTCGTAAGAGCAAATAAAAACATCAACAAAATCAAGCTCCTTCTTCAACTTCGTGCCTTATTTGCTTTGCGTTCAACCAACAAAGAAGAAAGTTTCGATTACATAATGCGGCAAAGGACATTGTTCGCCCCGATACCGACAGGAGTAAAAAAATGCTTTTCGTATATGTAATTAGACATTAGTTAATTCTGCTTGTACGTCCACATCAATTACTACGGACAAGCTTCGAAATCGAATTATATATCAAAAAATGAATCAGATTTTGAGGTTAGTTGAAGTAACACTTTATTTCGTTAGAGCAATACACATAGTCCATACCTATACAATTATGAAAATAATAATTAATGCAATCAATCAAAGAACGTTATTACAGCCACCTAGTAAAGAACAAGAAATCTCGAAATTATAAAGCTAGTCAATAACACAACGAACTAACAAGCGACAGCGCGTGAGTATGTCTACTCACGCGCTGTCGCTTGTTAGTTCGTTGTGTTATTGACTGACCTGTGTTTAAGTTGTAAATTGTGATAGAAATTATGAAAAACATAATTTTACGAATAAATAAATATCCATACCTACATAAAATCAACTCAATTCTATTAAATCGGTAACAATAACTCATCCGTATCCGTATATTTCACTTCATTAGGTTTTCTTTCTGAAAGTACTTTGAAATATTTTTGATTTGTCCGTCGAATACATATTATTTGTTACTAGCTGTGCCAGCGAACTACGTTTCGCCGTATATTTTTTACCCGTTTTTGCAACATTTGTCATTGATGCTCAGCTCCTATTAGTCGTATCGTGATGTTATATAGCCTAAAGCCTTCCTCGATAAATAAACTATCCAACACAAAAATAATTTTTCAATTTGAATCAGTAGTTCCTGAGATTAGCGCGTTCAAGCAAACAAACAAACAAACAAACTCTTCAGCTTTATAATATTAGTATAGATGAGTGTTATAAAATATCCAAATAATTAATGACATAAATCAAATCTTTGTTGGTTATGGGGCGATTTTCGACATTGTCCTTTTTAACAACCTCGATGTTTGTGTTTTTAGTTAATTATTTTGGATAATAAAGTCTAGTTAATTTGGTGTTGTTACGATACGCTTAAGATTGAAAAAGAAAACGAAAATTTTCGAAAGAATATAATCGTACAATAGCTCAAGAGTACTCGTTTCTATAAAAAAAAAGAAAATGCTAACGAATAAGAGCAGCTTGGAAACAAAAAACAGCATTAATTATAATGGGAAAAAAAAACAAAATAATCAAATCTTCTCACCTGACTTTATACATTTCCAAACTCTGTGGCATAAATACGAGTATATGGAATACTAACGAAATCATGTCACGTTAGAACGTTTAGGTGAGCGGGGCGTCACCGCTATAGCCACATCTCTCTCATCTCCGGGGAGACGTTTGGTTCCGTGCTGAAATGTACATGTACTGGAAATTGGGTTAAAAGGCTTTCTCCTCAAACACAAATTAAGTATGTGAAATTGTATTCAAAACAGGACTTCCTCGATAGTAGAATTGAATTAAATTGCATTTGGTCATGTATTTTTTTCAGCTCATAGCCGCGTTCTGGCCGAAATCACTTGACCCAGATCTTGAGCTAAATTGCCCGTGGAAACATATTTTATCCCCGATTTGGTTGTTTTAGAACTTCTCGATACAATCCGTATATCTACTGCTGAAAGAAAAAAATAGGCTGAATGTTGATATTTATTATTATATATTTATTATTTTTAGCTGTGTCGAACAAACTTCTAAAAGCGAGAGATGGGTAGTAGGGCATTTTTTCGGCACTTCGGCACTTTGCCAAAATTAGCAATTTGGTGCCAAGTAAAACCATTTTTTACCTCATTCGACATTTTTATGTAAAATGAAAAATATGTTGGGGTGGGCTTTGGTCCGACCGACGCCCAAAAAAAATTACCTCACTGCTATTTTTTACGGAACCGCTTATTTTAGACATAGGCATTAAATACAATGTAACCTTGTCCGAAATATTTTTGGGATCAATTTGGTTGTGAGATGCTCCAAGGATGGTACCAAAAACGCTCCGCCACCCCAGCTATCTCGCTATCAGAAGTTTGTTTGTCCGATTCGGTAAATACTCGTACAATCAAGAAAAATCAACGGTATATACTAATTTTTATTTCAACCGTGGGCCCAAGGGCAAGTACACTTTATCGAAGCCTGCCGCGATATTTTGAACTTAGAAATAAGACTACTAAAAACACTTGCAGAGAAAAATACAAAAAGAAAGTGTAATAAAAATTATAAATAACTATTTAAAATCTTCAATATCTTGCCCGTTCACGAAAAGGTTTCATATTTATTGATTTTGGAACAATTTAATAACTTTGATTTTTTAGTAACAACACCACTTAACTGTAGATTAAGAAATAAGAATAAAACAAAATATGTATTATCTAATGTTAAAAATTATTATGGTAAGAGAACAAGAAAGTATTTAATACCAAAAATTCTCAATAGTGTTGCAAATGATATAAATATAGTAAAAATTGGAAGTAAATTTTCATAAAAAAATAAGATTAAAAGTTTGATATTGGATACTTACAATAATAGTATTAGTTAGAATATTGCCCGTTTCATTTCTAGGTAATCTATATTATACTAGCTGTGCCCGCGAACTACGTTTCGCCATCAAAATACTTAACACAGTGTTTAGTTTTTTCCTCCATTTTATTCCATAATGATTCAACTTTATTCTGCCTTTCTTGAGCATCGGCCATTTCGAAATTAGGACAATTTTCGTAGGTTCGTAATGCTCTTTTTCTAACAGTCCACAAAATTTAATACATTACATATTACTATAAACACTAAGTATAATTATTGTTTTAGAGACATTTTTAATATTAATTAATTCTTCTTCAGTAGAAAAAACTACACAGTTGCAAGAATAATCTTTATCGTATTCATGTTTCGAATTAAAATAAACAATTGTTAATAAATTAGAACTGTATACGAATAAAGTTTAGATTTTATAATGGGTGTTGGTAACACCAACAAAATATATTTTTTGGATATGACAACTTGGCCAATTTTGACTGGTCGTACCTCAGAACAATCACTTCTGAGGGTCGTACAGTAAGCTCCTTGTCAAGCTATACTTTGAACCGTTCTTATGTCGCTCGTAATACTGGCGGTTTTCGTAGAGTTAATGTATAGCATGAATGGGGGGGTTACTGTATAAATACGTTTTCCGTATTCGATATCCGATCACGGAATACAGACACGGAGCGCAGACGTTCGTTTCTTCTCATTCGGGATTTCTACCATTCTACCTAAACGTACGTACAGAATGTTCGGCAGTCAATGAGTATTTTGTATAGATTTGATGCATTCGGATGCCCGCATTCAGAAAACGAATGCGAAAAACGTATTTATGCGGATAGCCTTAAAATGTATTGAGACTTCCGTTTTTGTAACGTGTACTGTGCGATATAGTGTTGCTGGCATAGTTCGGTTAGCAAACTCGCCGTGATGACTAACATCCAACGCACAAGCTTGGAGTTATCGTTAGTTAGTTCACGATCGTTGCATTATCACGGTCTCGAAGGACACTAAACACAGGTAACATCTAACATCGAACATCCAATAGGCCCTGAAGCGGTTCTCAAACTTTTTTGGTGACGGAACCCTTTTGGAAAGCGAAATACTTGACGGAACCCTAAAATAAAACAATAGTTTTTAAAAGTGTATTCTTTATTAATAAGCATAATAAAAGTACGACCAGAGAGGGTGTTTTGATTTTTCTAAATTATTGCGGAACCCTTATATGGGTATTGTGGAGCCCTAGGGTTCCGCGGAACACACTTAGAGCATGGCTGCTCTAGGTACCCTTCAGGGCCTACTTTCATTTAATACCTGGGTTTGAAAAGCAACTGTTATCCGTCTTTTTTGAGCGGCGGCCATGTTGAATTTACGTCAATGTTGCTACGTTCATAGTGCTCTACTGATCAAGGCCTTTCATTTGATACCCATATTGCTGGGCTTAGAAACGAACTTTTATCAGTTTTTTTTTTTGAGCAGCGGCCATATTGAATTTTGTGCTATTTTCCTAGGTTCATAGTGCTCTACTCTTCAAGGCCTTTCATTTGATACCTATATTGCTAGGTTTGGAAACGAACTTTTATCCACCTTTATTGAGCGGCGGCCATGTTGAATTTATTTACGTGTTGCTAGGTTCATAGTGCTCTACTCATCAAGGCCTTTCATTTGAGACCTATATTGCTGGGTTTGGAAACGAACTTTTATCCACTTTTTTGAGCGGCGGCCCTGTTGAATGTAGGGCGATTTCCTAGGTTCATAATGCTCTACTCTTTAAGGCCTTTCATTTGATACCCATATTGCTGGGTTTGAAAAGAAACATTTAACCTTTTTTGAGCGGCAGCCATGCTGAATTTAGGTCGATTTTGCTAGGTTCCTAATGCTCTACTCTTCAAGGCCTTTCATTTGATACCCCTATTGCTAGGTTTGGAAACGAACTTTTATCTATCTTTTTTGAGCGGCGGCCATGTTGAATTTAGGTTTGCTAGGTTTGGAAACTAACTTTATTCCACCTTTTTTGAGCGGCGGCCATGTTGAATTTATGTCAATGTAGCTAGGTTCATAGTGCTCTACTCATCAATGCCTTTCATTTGATACCCATATTGCTAGGTTTGGAAACTAACTTTTATCCACCTTTTTTGAGTGGCGGCCATGTTGAATTTATGTCAATGTTGCTAGGTTCATAGTGCTGTACTCATCAATGCCTTTCATTTGATACCCATATTGCTGGGTTTGGAAACGAACTTATATCCACCTTTATTGAGCGGCGGCCATGTTGAATTTATTTATGTGTTGCTAGGTTCATAGTGCTCTACTCATCAAGGCTTTTCATTTTATATGCATATCGCTGGGTTTGGAAACGAAATTTATCGGCAGTCATGTCACATTAAGTCAACGTGTCTAGGTTCAATGTGTTCTACTCTTTAGGTTCTTCGTTCGATATCCATGTTCCTTGGGTGGATCCAAAAAAATGTGATCCGTCATTTTAGACATTAGGATCAAGAGTCCCGTCCCGTCCCTCTACGCGTAACCCAGAACATTGCAGTCAGATATTTTTTTTAATTATCAATATTAATCTATTACTTTTAATAGTTTTAAATGGATGAAAGAGTTTGATTCCTTAGTCCTAATATAAAAACATATAACACCTTTCAAAATACCTTGAAAAGAGTATCTTCATTTTTCAATAATTCAAATATTTCAAAAATTGTACCGATTTTGTGAAAATTAGTCAAGTCAATTAAACCTATCTACAAATTTTATTCGATAAGTATTATCATAAAAAATGCTTTATATATTGGTTGTATGGCTTGATCTTTTTGCCTTACCACCACGGTACGACATAAGAAAAAGACGAGATTTGGTTGGCGAAATCCAGTTGGGCACAGCCATTAACAGAAAATATTAAATTTTATTTGTAAGTACTATGTGAAACACTTCATTCCTGCCTTTCAATTTTCGAAATCCAATTACTTAGGATCAGGCTGTATGGCGTAGTTCCATTGCCTTTCCTTCGTGGAAGAAAATACCTTCTCTCTGTACTCGAGCTGTACTCTGTACTATGTGACAGACTTGGACAGACTTGTCAAAATAATTTCACGTGCGCCATGTTGTTCGAAAATTTTATATGGTATTTTTTTCCTAAAAATAAAAAGTGAATTTAAACAAACGAAATTATGCCTAAATGTTCTTCCGGAAAATTCTAAGCATTGTGGTGTAAGCCATATCAAATTCTGTCCAGTAGTTTCGGAGATCTTTCCGGACAAACTGACAAACAAACAAACAAACAAACAAACAAACCAACAAACAGACAATTTTTTTTTACTATTCTATCGTGTTCTGCTAATGATTTTAAGGCGACCTGTGTATTTTTTTTCTTAATATTTCGCAATTACAGATTCTTGTACCCCTACGATTTTATTATATATAGAGATAAGGCTTGATTGTTATAAAACGTAAAAGAGTGCATCATCGCCAACAAATTGCGTAGCAGTTTGGCGATACATTAAATAAACTGGCATTGTATTTAATTGTATAATTAACTGCATTGTTGACTATATTACAATAATATTCAACATATAAAAGTAATAGTTTGTTGCTTTGTAGCTGATGAGTTCGATCTTCTCCAAAAAATTATTTACGTAATACGTTTATAATTAAGATTCCAAAAGAAACTACTTTCTACACAATTACTTAAGTTTTAACTCATTTATCACTCAATTTGCGGAAACCGAGCACTTGCGTAAGTAGTTAGATAGTTTGTATCTCCGGAGTACCATTTACTTTTAGCTAGCGGCAATGCTAAATAAGTTATTCCTTGACCGAAGTTTTAAATTAAGCACCTTTTATGCCAAAACCTCTGTCAAGGATTTAGCATTTTTAAAGAAAATGCAAAGTCACAAATATAAAAATTGGTTTATTCTTAACCAATTTTCACAAAATCTGTAAAGATTTCCAAATTGGATGTTGATACGTAAATATTAACAGTTTTCGCCAGGGCAGGTAAATACTCGGTAGGCAATTTGGTTAAGGCGTCAAAATGGTATGTTAAAGACGTCGGTTCAAACCCCGCCCGAGTCGAAATTTTTTGTTGTGTTGATTTATTCATAGAAGATACTTGCTTTACCCTGACTCGGAGGTCTCCTTTCAGTTGATAAATACCAGCTACTTACGCCATAGTTAGACGTATTTTTCTATTAATAAGAAAATCTTTTCAATAACTATTACATCTATTGATAAATACATAATTGAACATAAAGCTACTTACGCTATAGTTAGATGTAGTTTTCTATTAATAATAAAACTCTTTTCGATAACGTTAGCGGAAAACCTGTAAAATCGCTACCCTCGACCACCAGTATGTAAACACATAAATCATACAAGTAGTCAGTCCCGCTCATGCACTGGTGACCTATTGCATAGTGCATTACAATAGCTTAAAGTTAGCTACGATATAGCTTAGTTGGCAGCTGACGGAAATTTCTGTCAACCTTAAACTACACCAGTCACGTTCTTTAAATAAATAGCATAGAATTAAATTTTTATTACAAATATAGTAAATAATATAGCTTATCTGGGGGCACGGCAGTGCCCCCGCCAAGTCAAGCGCGAAGCAAACACTGCCGTACTATCCTTTACTGGAACCATTTCGCCGCATTTTCAGGCCCCTATTTGAGAACCTCTGGATAAGACCAGAACGCAGAAATTTTCGTCATCCAGTAAGCTATAATCACATACTTAAAATCCAAAATTTCAAGTCTGTAGGTCATTTAGT
This sequence comes from Schoenobius gigantellus, assembly GCA_963935595.1. Taxonomy (NCBI): domain Eukaryota; kingdom Metazoa; phylum Arthropoda; class Insecta; order Lepidoptera; family Crambidae; genus Schoenobius; species Schoenobius gigantellus. The sequence continues at coordinate 18,738,779 of OZ012553.1, read as the reverse complement.
TCCGAAGTCAAGCGAAAGCAAAGTTTCGCATTTATGACACTCACTCACTCACTCATGATCATCAAAATAGAACTAGTACTTCCCATAAACTCAGAGAGCTGAAATTTGGCACAGAGTTAGGGTTGAATGGCCACATAAAGGGAAAACTATAAAAACTAGGATAATCGAAGATCTGGAGTACCTGGTGACCCTGATTAGAAAACACAAGAGCCCAACCAAACTATTAGAGATATCGACATACCGCGTTTACAAAAAATATTCAACTTGGTGGGCCGCTTCCAATAAAGAAAAGAAAAAAAGAAAAGAAAGATTTGTAATAATAAAAAAACTACCCCTAAAAAAAACTGTGTCAAATAAGAAAATCTAATAAAATAAATCAATAAGCTCACGTTTCTACAAAAAGAAGTGAAATCCCACCAAAAACATTCTGTAAAAAACTAGCCAAGTCTCGATGGAGCTGCTTGTTTATCTCTAAAAAGTAATGAAATCAAACATAGTAATACCTATATTCACTAACCAGTGTAACGGGTGTGTAAAATTGATATAAATACTGATGATCTAACATTCAAATAATTGACTTAATATAATAAATATAAACTTGACATTATCCTGGAACCACCGATAATTACAGCTTGGAATTTTGTAGGATTAATAAGGATCCCAAATTGCTCAGACCAGCTCTTAATAGATTTAAGATCCGTATTTATTGTATCAATAGCAAAATTGACATTATCAATATCCGCCGGGTGTACAGTTGCAAGTCGTCGGCATATAAATGATACGAGCAGCGAAGATGGTAAGTAAGAAAGTTTATGAAGATAGAAAACGGAAGAGGGGAGAATATGCCACCTTGAGGAACTCCAGCTACAAGGTTACTCCATGAGGACGATGACTCATTCGAGATAACAGATTGCTGGCGTCCCTGATGATATGAAGAGAACCACTTCAAAACCTCCCGGGAGACCGAAAAATGAGAAAGAATAGATAACAGAATTTCATGAATAACGATATTAAATGCGTTTGAAAAAACAACAAGAACTAGAATTGTAACCTTCCTGTCTTCAATTCCAGCTCTAACATCGCTAGTTACTTTAAGCAGGGCAGAGGTAGTGCTGTGACCAGGTCTAAAGCCAGACTGAAAAGGACTCAGAATAGAGTTAAGGTGGATAAATGGTCCAGGTCCGTCCAGACCTCGTCTGTTTGCTGGTGCCTTCTGCACCACCTTGCTTCTGGTTGGGAGTCGGATTTGGTTGGATACCGCTCTGTGCCTTGGATGTTCTTGGGCAATCCGTATCGTGCACAATGTACGCTGGTTTAATGCGGTCTACAGAAACTGTATTAGCCTTGCCGCCGACCAGAATCTTAAAGGTCTTCTCGCCTCTCTGCAAAACTTCATGTGGGCCTGAGTATGCGGGTTGCAGTGCTCCACGAATTGTGTCGTCACGAAGGAGCACGTGTGATGCTGATGCGAGCTCCCTAAAAATGAAGGTCTTCCTTGATCCATGGTGAGAGGCAGGAACAGGGGCAAGCTCTCTGACTATGTTCCTCAGCCGCGTGGTGAAGTCTGTTACGTCTGGTGTGGAATCTGCAGGTGACGTTTGCAGGAATTCTCCAGGTAGTCGCAGCGGTTTTCCAAAGATGAGTTCAGCTGAGGAGCACTTCAAATCGGTCTTGAGGGAGCTTCGGATACCAAGCAGGACGAGTGGGAGAGATTCGGTCCAGTTTCTGCTGTGGCAGATGATGGCGGATTTGAGCTTCCTATGGAATCTCTCGACTATTCCGTTGCAGGCAGGATGATATGCCGTCGTCCGCTTGTGTTGAAAACCAACAATTTCAGAGAAGCATTTGAAGATAGCTAATTCAAACTACCGGCCTCGATCAGTAATGATGTCGGTAGGGCAACCAAATCTGGAAATTCAGCCAGAAAGTAGTGCCTTGGCTGTGGTCTCTGCTGTGATGTCGGGCATGGGTACTACTTCAGGCCAACGCGTGAATCTATCGACGGCGGTGAGGCAGTATTGGTATTCGTTGGAGACGGGCAAAGGACCAACGATGTCGATATGCACGACCATGAACCTAGATCTTGGTAGGTTGAAGGTGCCAAGGTGTGACTGGACATGCCTTGTGATCTTCAGCGATCGCTGACAGTCTTCGCAGGCTCGCGTCCAAATGCGACAGTCCTTCTTTAGACCGGGCCAAACAAAGCGCTCTGCGACCAGCTTGATGGTAGCCTTGACGCCAGGGTGACTCAGCGAGTGCAGACTCTTAAAAACTTGTCTCCGCAACTCGGGTGTGACGTAAGGCCTGGGAGCTGATGGGTTGTTGTCGCAGTACAAGTCAATGCGAGTCCCAGGGATCTTTATATCCTTGAGTCGGAGTGTAAATTTCTCTATGTCAGCTAATATTTGCTTCAGTTCCGGGTCATTCTGCTCTAATGATGCCAAATGGTTCAGGTCTATCGGCATCTGGAGTTCTTCGATTCTGTAGAGGGTATCGGCGACAATATTATCTTTGCCAGATATGTGCCTGATATCCGTAGTGAATTGAGAAATGAAGTCGAGATGGCGAAACTGACGTTCCGGGATGAAAATGCGAAGGTGAGTAACTTGTGGTCCGTGAAGATGGTGAAGATGCGTGCTTCCAACATGTGCCTGAAGTATTGGATGGACTTGTCAATGGCTAGCAGTTCTCGGTCATACGGTGAGTACTTTTGCTGGGCTGGACTAAGCTTCTGAGAGAAGAAGGCTAAGGGCTGCCATTGGTGATGTTTCCTTTGCTGGAGCACAGCACCTATAGCCGTGTCAGAAGCGTCGGTCACGAGACTGAGGTTGGCTTCACAATCGGGATGAGCCAGCTGTGTTGCGTCGCAAAGGCTTCTCTTACAGTCTTCAAATGCGGTCATCAGCAGTGACATCCAGCTCGATAGGATGAGAACCTTTCACCGAACCAGTGAGGAGCTTGTTGAGAGGCGCTTGGATCTTCGCTGCCTGTGGTATGAAACGGCGGTAAAAGTTTATCATACCAAGAAATCTTCTTAACTCCTTCACTTTTTTGGGGGCCGGAAAGTTCTTGATGGCCTCGACCTTGGTATCCAGTGGTTTGGTACCTGCTGCTGAGATGGCGTAGCCCAGGAACTGTACTTGCGAGGCACCAAAAACGCATTTTGCAGGGTTGATAACGACGCCAAATTCCCTGAGCCTGGTGAAAACCTGACGTAGGTGGTCCTCATGACAGATCTGGTCTCGCGAGAAAATCAAAAAATCGTCTAAATACGCGTAGACGAAATCTAAGCCCCTAGTGACTTCATCGACGAAACGCTGAAACGTTTGAGCTGCATTTCGTAACCCAAACGTCATAAAGGGGAATTCATAGAGCCCGAACGGTGTGGTGATGGCGGTTTTATGAATATCAGGTGTATGGACAGGAATTTGGTTGTAAGCCTTGAGCAGATCGAGGGTTGAGAAGATGGTGCATCCAGCCAAACTGTGCGAAAAGTCATGGATGTGGCGGATGGGGTATCGGTCCGGTACGGTGCGTGCATTGAGCATCCGATAGTCTCCACAAGGTCGCCAGCTACTATCTTTCTTCGGGACGAGATGCAGTGGAGAAGACCATGGACTCTTGGAAGGTCTTGCTGTTCCACTGTTGATCATGGCTTCAAACTCAGCTTTGGCGATCTTGAGCTTCTCTGGGGCCAGGCGACGAGGAGTGCAGTGCAATGGTGGGCCGTCTGTGGTCTTGATGTGGTGGACCGTTGAGTGACGAACTTCTCGGTGAAGACCTGGTGGTCTTGTAATATCCGGAAACTCGCGGAGGATGGCATCGTACGTCGAAGAACCAGAAAGTGTCTTGACCGATGAGACGGATCTGCAGCTTGGTTGGGCGTGGCAGAAGTCGACAAAGATGTTATGTTGTCCTACAGACGCTTGTTGCGACAATCGACAACGAGACCATAAAAGGAAAGGAAGTCGATGCCAATGATGGGCTTGGAAACGTCTGCTACCACGAACGACAATTGAAATGCGCAGCGTAGTCCCAGGTCCAGGTTCAAGCTGATGTGTCCGTAAGTTGCTATCGACGTACCATTAGCAGCAAAGAGTTCGTACTGCGTCTTTGTGAGCCCATTTAAGCGAGAACGGGGATATACGCAAAAATCCGATCCGGTATCAACTAGGTACTGAACCTTGGTCTTTCGGTCCGTGATGAACAAACGGCCTGGGGTCGAGTGGCAGCTGCTTTCGGCCACTAGCAACTGCTCGTCCCGTTTCCCGAAGTATAGCTTGCAGGGTGATGTGCACTTCCTTGCCTTGTCTCCAAAGTGCGAATGGTACCAGCAGTGCAGGTGTTCCTTTGGGCGTGAGCGAGATCGGGAAGATGACCGGTGCTGCGAGCGAGAACGTCCTTGGCTACGGCATCTAAACCGGGTGTGCTTCCGTCGGTGTTGGCTCATCCTCAGCTCTTCGACCTGTTTTGACAGCTCTGCAACCTGCTTGCACATTGTGTCGAACGCAGTGGCCGTTAAGGAGGTGCTTGCTACCTGCGCGCTGTTGGATGGTACGATATCATGCACATGGTCAACCAGGTCCGCAACTGCTTCCAAGGTATTGCCCTGCTGCATCGCGACGACGGTCTGAAGATTTGCGGGCAGACGGCTGAACCAAATAGTGCGCAAAAGATCTTCGGAAACAGTATCGGAAACTCTGTAGGTGCCGTAAAAATTTGCGAGGGCTTCCTATCTCCTAACTCCTCGTGCGTTAACATTTGTTGTTTCCTGCGCTCCTGTGAGGTGGTGAGTCGCTTGATTAGCTCCGCTTTTAGCTTTGGGTACTTGTCGGTGGTGGGTGGGGACACGATTAAATCTTTCACCTCTGCGGCATATTGGTGGTCTAGTTGACTTACCACGAAGTAAAATTTTGTGGCGTCTTGCGTGATTCCGGACAGCAAAAACTGAGCTTCCACTTGCGCAAACCAAACAGCAGGTTCTTCGGGCCAGAACGGTGGAATTTTTACGCCAACACGATTTATTTCCGCTAACAAAATCTTCCTTTTGGGTTGTTTCCATAGTTACAACAATAATTTTCAATGTGTTTGCGGGCGTGTTGCGATGCGGGATCACCAGTATAGAAGATGTTGGTAAAAACTAGTTTCTTCTATGTACAAATTTATTTACAGAAGTATTTACAACACGGGATAAAATAAAATATAATTATAGAAGATAGTACGGAGCGAAATGTTGTTTGTTATACAGACAGGACAAAAGACGAGAGTGCGAATGACAGAACTATGAACATAGATGAATGACATGATATGGAATGTGTGATAAAATAATAATCTTATGGAGATGACAATGTACAATGAAAAGTATACATAAGTAGCGAGGTCGCTACAGACATAATCATCTGACGGCCAATATTGTTACATAATAATTTTTTAACATAATACCACTTAATGTTCAAATGAAATACTAAACATTTTATATACTTAACGCCTGTTCGTTTGCAATGTATTTTTCGCATGCAAGCAAGCAAGCACATGTAAGCAAACATGCAGCATGCAAGCAAGCGTACAGTATACAAGAAAGACACGCAGCATTAAAGCAAGTATGCAGCCTGCAAGCAAATGTAGAGTAAAATCAAGCATACAGCATACAAGTAAGGATGCATTCTGCAAACAAGCATGCTACATGCAAGCAAGCATGAAACATGCAAACAAAAATATTAGCAAGCATGTAGCATGCAAGGAAGCATGTGACGTGCGAACGAGCAGCGTGAAAGTAAGCACGTATCATGCAAGCAAATATACAGCGTCCATGGTTTCTGTCACGGTTCCGGCGCTTCGGCGGGGCACCGGCGGTCCCACCCGAACTTTTCCTCACAGATGGTTCGCGCTCACCACCGCAGCTTCAGCTTGCTGGCCGACTGAGCCCGCCAGCCAGCCTCAGCCGCAGCGGGGAGTGTTAAAACCACCTCCTCCTCAGCTCGCGAGCGCTTCGCCCCTCCGCGCCTACGCGGGTTTGAATATCACTAACGGCCGGTTGCACCACATTTTACGTTTTACGATTTTGTAAAAGTAACAGTAAGTAAATACTGTAAATATAAATACGTAATCTAAATAAGTAAATATAAATACGTAAACTAGTTTCAATTGCAGTATTGTTTTACGTTTGAAAAGGCGCGAATGATATATTTCATAGTAAAACGACACATTTTTGTGTATTTATGTATTAAGTTGTTACTTTTTACGAAATCGTAAAATGTGAAAATTGGTGCAACCGGATGTAGGGTAAAAGAAACAGGACTACGTGAAGTCGGTTTTGCAGCGATTCGTTTCTGTCACTAGAAGCATGAATGTATTTCTTTGTCAAATAATATTTTATGTTCGAAGTATTATTTTTATAGTAAATTATTTATTACATTATGTTAGAATTATATTAAATGAAAATATAGCATATTGTTATGATTATTGCAGTAATGTAGCTTTATACAAAATTTTGTTATAGAATATGAGTATATCAAATGAATAATATATGAAGTGTTTAGACCATGTAAAAAATATATACAGTTTACTTTATTTCCTTTGAAATTAGATCATTTGTAATTATAGGAAACGTAAGGAACCCCAGTTTAACAACACAGTTTAATGGCAGGTGTGTACTTTAAAAATCTTTTATTCATCTTTCAAAGTAGGTAAGTGGTTTTTAAGGAGAACAACACTAAACAGACTTCTTTTTAAGCTATACATTTGAGTATTAAGCTTTATTAATTAAATTCGTCCATTAATTAAAATCTTGTTTGAAAAAAGATAGGCACACGTAAGTAACAGACACTTCATGACTTCTCTTGGATGCCAGCAAATCCAAAGTAAATAATAAAACGAGCAACTCAACTAAATAACTTTAGTAATTTGAATATTGCAATTAATCTCCGAGGAAAACCGTTTAACAAAAGATTTATTTTGCGCCCTTCATTTCAGAACGGTATTAAGGCTTAGCTCACACAATGATATAGAATTAAGGGCAAGTTACGAAAACCTAACTATGTAAATACTCAAATTTGTAAAAATAAAATCGTCACAAACGAGGCATTTAAGTAATAATTAAACCATGTCGCGTAAATGAAGCTGATGTAGACCTTATATAAACCTTATCTACAACCAACCAAGCCTTTGGAATGAACGAACGCAGAGCCACTTAAAGAAGTCACGATGCGATTCCTAAAGGATTGCACTTGGGGAAAAGCTTTGACATGCTATTCCTGAGACGACTTTTCGTCTGTCGTTTGCAAGCGACGTAGAATATCTTTTTTATTTTATTTTACCTATTGCGAAAGCCTTGACTTTGTAGTACTTTTTCTTGCTAAATTGTAGAAATATAGGGAAATCTTAAAGTTGAAAGAAAAAAAACAAAGTTATTCCTTTAGTCCGATACAAAATGAAAAGCTTTATTCTGGTAGGTACACAACTCACTTATGCATATGTCACTGAAGTAAATAAAATCCCTTAATGCAAAGCACTTAACTTAATGTTTAATTAATACAAGCCAAGGGCAGGATGGTTCAGGTTTGTTTGATCAATCTCGGTAAGTTCTTGGTAAATTAACTGGGTACAAAAGTCATAATACAACCGGGGTAATAAAATACACAAACAAATAGTTTTCTTTCTTTTTCTAAAAAATTAGATTAGGTACCTTCGATTGTAAGTTCTTGCGATCACGGGTCAGAGATAGGGTATTCCAGTTTCATAACTTATTCTCTCTCTATTGATATATTTATTACTTGTGTAATTCCACAGAATTCCTCCTTGATGTTAAGTTAGTTTGTCTAGCTAAGCAGCGGAGCCCTACGGCCTCCGGGAACTGCCCTGGAGATTCATAGCACAGTGTTAGGTTAAAAATATAATTAAATATGCCTATGACCTTGAGGTCAGTGGATCTAACACTGATTTCTGAAGGAATCCCAGTCAATACATCTGAATTTCAGGTAATAAACATTGCAAGCTAATTCCAAACATAATTTTCAATGAATTGTCAGTGTCTTATTTGTTAGTTAATAATAAAGGACATATGGAGGGGAGAGCACCTATTTTGTGTATAATTATGGCTATTAATAAAAAGAAAACAGCTTAATTTGTGAGTTATTTGCCAAAGAATGATGTGAAACTTAATATAGTGAAAATTTCGAATTTAACATGAAATAAGCAAGTGTTACTCAATATATGCATTAATCCCACTAAAATGCCGCTTACTATCAGGTTTTTTAATAAAATAGGGGATGAAAAAGGCGAATTTTGGAAATGTAATGCGTTTGATTTGATAATCAATTTACCCACTAATAAAAAAAAATTTCAAAATCTGTTTTAAATCATGAAATATAATAAGTTAATTAGATACCTTATTGTGGGCGGAGTATTATCTATTGGTAAAATTTATTTCTCCAATGAATTTAATGAATCGCGCGCCGGCGATTAAAAATATGATTGAGCTTTTACTCTTCAAGCTGAAAACAAAATAACTGTAGCTAAAATTCACTGTAGCTTTTCAAATTAAATTCACGCGGAAAACGGGAGAAATACCTATGGATTTTCTTCGCAGAAATTAAGATAATGCAGAAATTTCTATTCCGCAATCAAATCGATAACAAATTACTTCGGTCGATGTCTCACAGACTAAGAACCACATAGAGATAATATCATAGCTTAGGCGCGTTCACGTACCAACGCTCCACTTGCGCCCAGATTTGCGTTTATGTGGAAGCGACGGAGCCGAGGTCCGTTTGCTCAATGTTAAGCGCCGTATTGGCGACGGAACCTCTCCTAAAACCAAATTCATTTCATAACACTCGTAAGACTCTTAACTTGCTTCAAGATGTGTCAAGTCAACATACGGATCTTTCGAAATTCTACAATATGCAATAAGTATTTCCAGCTAAAGTTATAAGTTTGGTTGAAAAACAAAACGTAATGAAAAATTAACCATAAACAAATTGTGAATGCTTTCCAAATTCTATTCGACGAAACCATAATTATATGATCTGTAGCTTTAAGTGTATTTTATTATGATATGTCTCTAAAAATGATCAAAACAAACGGTCTAAATGTCAAATTCCGAATTTTGAGAAAATCAACCCACCTAAAGGGAAGCACGGGATTTTGGGCGAAAAAAAACTATCTTTGTAAATAAGGCCAGGATAAACGCGAGATTTATTTTGTTTATGCAAAAATTGAATAATGACCAAAGATAATTGCAAATATCACTGACGTGACGTGAAACGACGTTGACGTTGACACTTGACATTGATATTGTGAAATTAATTGACAAAGTTGTTGTAATTATGATTTTAGTAGTGAAATTTGTGTTAAAACTACAGTGAAACTAGTGTTTTTGCAAAATTAGTGTTTTATGAAATTTTAAGAAAAAACGGTGTTACAACTTTTAAAATTACTTCGTAAATTAAACTAGTGCTACTACAAAAAAGTTTTAAAACGCTGTCTAAAACACTCTATTAATATGATGCTATTTCATTTCTTTCAATGGGATAGATAGAGACAGCATTATGTTTATTAGTATCCAACTTTAGACAGCGCTTAAAAACTTTTTGTAGTAACACCGGTATTTTTTACCATCTGGTGAGTAAATTGAACAACAACCACAGAAAAACTTGCTATCTTTTTCAAGATTATTTCGACAAATATTTTATTGTTGTTACATTTTTTTATAATAGCCTAAAACAGTTTTACTATCAGTAGTAAGATAATACTTAAATAGCATTGGTTAGGACTGCAATCACTTTGCATATTGGAAAAATGATATTAGAAAAAATCCATCTCTTATAAAAAGACAAAATTTAATAATTGACATTAAAATGGTGACAAATGGCGTGAATACTTCTTAAATAAGCTGCGATTCTTACTCACCATTCTTTTACAATTCAGTGAACGCATGATTGATGAGTAAATTAAATCTGCTGATCCAAAATTAAATCCAGTAAATTAAAATATTTGCTTCACTGGAAAGGTTAATGCCTTGCCATAAATAAATACAAAATTTGATTATGTGCTCCAAATATAAATTACATTCTGCTCCTTTGATGCTATAAACCAAAGCAGCAAATAATTGCTTCCTTTCTTGAAATAAGTAGTACTATTCTGATAATTACTTAACATTTTTCATACTGTGCCGGCTTTTAATAACCGGAAGCTTTATTGTAATAAATTCTGTATAATTTTTCTTCAGATTCATTTTGTTTATTGTCTAATTTAATATAAAGCAAAGGCATACTTAAACAACATATATTTTAGAAAGTCTATTGTAAAGATCTTTAGGTCCGGAGTTCGATTTTCCTTCGAACATGAATACTGCTCTTAATTGAGTTGGTTTTGGTGGTGAGATTGTATTAGTCTATGTCTATCTATAAAATCTACATTGACTTCACGTTGTTCTTTTAACTATTCTAAGCGATAAAGGGGACTTTGAATGCTTGACTCTGTTACAATACAGGGCGAGGAAAAAATAGCCCTTGCTGGTTCTTATCCAATACAATGTCTCCCGCTTGACTCGTAAACTATTAGCGCAGCTTCTTAGACATTCAAAAGTGATATTCATCTCATAAAATCCTATTTGAATAAACGTTCGAGCATTAAACTGAGGCTAGAATAGAGTGAATTTGGGTGATGTGGCTTATAGAAGAAATAGGACGCGAATTTTTCTTCAGTTACCTAATCAAAAACTTGCAGACACATTGATTTGAAATGTAGTGTGACGTCACGCTTGTGTACGTTTTGTAGCATTTTGTGACGATTTGTAGCCTTCAACTTTAAATCGCTTCATCTCAATTGTATTTTTTTATTTCGACGAAGCAAGAAAAACGAGTGTTATATTTTTTTTTATTGTTCAACTACTAGGAATAAAACTAATTAAATTTTCACTATCCTTATTATTAGGGACACTGCAATATCGCGAAACTGCTATTAGAGAACTACTTTTTATGACTGATAGTACCAATGGAGAACTAACCGGAACTTCTAAATCAGAATCAGAAAAGTAATGAATTTACTTCTACTAATGAATCAAATAATTGTAACCGTAAACATTTTAAAGGTCTTACTAAACACACAGAATAACAAAAATACAAATAAATAAGTTTTTTCACCGCAAAAACATATCAGTAAATCGTCATGCACCATTAAAAACGCCTCAGTCGTAGACCTAGAATAACTGAGAATTACCAGTGATCACTCACTACTAATTACCATTTCACCGATGCTTAACAAATTATGATTTTCGCAAACATCCAACACCTTGTACTCTTTCAAATATCTTTTGCACAACTTTTTAATTAGATTTCAGTCTGGGCTGTAAACAAGATAAAAACGTTCACGCATCTGGCACGGGTCGTGTTGATTTTTTAGAGTTCCGTCGTTCGTAAAGTGACCCGTGTAGAAGTTGGACGGAGAAGTAAAATCGCTTGTCTGTCTAACTTTTTCACCCTTATACTACGTGGATGGAGATACCTAAAGCCTATACAGCTTACTGAAGTAAAATCTGTAATAAATTCAAAACTGAGAACAACTCGACCCAAACATAAATCAAAACTTTCCTTTGCATAGGTTTATGAAATTTGTCGAGAAACATGATATACTAGTGATAATTAAATTGCGCACAACCTGAATATAGTTTGTTCAGAATCGAGGGAGAATCGATAGGATCGATCAGACTTATAGAAAATACACTCCCGGACACCTAAATCGAGCCACCTTGCACTTTAGGATTATATCGTCCATAACTTTTAAGGAGTATTTGGACAACCAAGAAGATTTTATGCAATTTTGTAGCTGACATATTCATGTTGAATCTGATGTGCTGATTATGAATATGCAAGCTATAAAATTCTATGACACTTTTTGGGCGACCAATTTTTAAAAGTTATGGACGATATAATCTAAACAGCAAGGTGGCTCAATTTAGGTATCCCGGAGTGTAAAATATGTGTCAGATTTTATCCATAATTAAATTTTCAACTACGCCACTTTTTACATTCACATAACTCTATCGCCTTTACCTCTTATCAGCGGCGCGACAGCTAAGCAGCAACATCGTATTGGCAGGCGCGCAACCATAGAGTTTCAAATTTGCAAGATATGGAACAAAGTGGAAAGATTATCTTCGTAAATAGTCCGCGAGAATCTAATTTGTTAATTTATGGAATTCAATTATAATAAAAATTACCGGAGGTAGACTCTGTACCAGGGTCGTCTGCATGGGTACCTACGTCTTACCTATTTCTGCCGTAAAGCTTGCATTGCTGCATTCCGGTTTGAAGGGTAAGATATGACAGTGAAATTACTGGGTACCGTGACTTTACATCTGATGTCACAAGTTGGCAACGTGGACAGTGGTTCTTGTGGGGGTTGCTGTTTTGCTGCGAATCTCACAGGAGCCACATGTATTATAGGCGACTGTTACCACTTACCATCAGGTGGGCAGTTTGCTTGTTTGCCAACTTATGCAATAAAAAAAAGTTAGTGTCTGAGGTTTTGCTTGACTTAATTAACACGTTGTATTTTTAATTTAAGATTAATTATCTAATGTTTAAAATAATCTGTTTCATGCCGACGTATTTTTCAACCATACCACATTTTGTATTTGATTAAACATAAAATTATAAGTTTGTTTTATTTCTAACCCATTTCGAGAGACCCCAAAGAGATTAATAAGCATAGTTTCGCTCGGACTGGGTAAGTCCTCGGTGGCCTAGTAGTTTTTGTTTTTCTTTATTTCTTTTTATTTTGTCAGTTTTACTATTACGAGTAAAAGTTTCTCTCCAATACTTTTTTGAGTGAGACTACATCATTTCAGATATATATTTTCGATTGTCAGTATCTTTCTCTTTTAATATTTAAAAAATGTTCCAAAAGAAATAAAAATACAAAATTTATGTAACTGTCGGAATTTCTGCATGCAATTCACAAAATCTTCAGCGTACTCGCCAGATTAGCACTTTATCCCTTTTTTAGAGGGCAATTCATTTGCGATTTTCGTCAAGTTCTTTTCATCTCACGATTTCGTAGGGATTTTTAATTGTGCGTTTTGTCGCTCAGTCACGATTTTAAATAGGACGATCAAAACAGTTAAAATTGCACTCTAGATTTCCTGTGTTTGTTTTCAAACTCAAGCCTAATTTCATTCTACAGGCACAGATAATATAATACTACAGTACTACAGGGTTACACACACGATGTGTTACAAAAACGATGTGAGCCCTTTTAGGAGCATGTTTAGCAGCAGAATTAAGAGCAGAATTAATGTACAAAAGTCCTCCATACAAATATTTCAGTCTGTGAAAAAGAAAAAGAGAAATCAGAATATTAATTTTACAATTTCCAATTTTCAATGACGTGATATCTTTTATTTGTCGATTCAGAACATGCACCTATCTATCTACGTACGTCTACTACGTATATCAACGTACGAATACCTAGCAACTAGCAAAGCAAGAACTCATAAACATTATCAAAAGAGATACCAGTCAGGAACGATTACCATATAGAGATTTAGTCTGAGGATCGCACTGATTGTGCCAAAGAAGATCTGAAGTCACCTAGCTAGCTACCACCATGTTTGCCTACTAAAGCATTGTTATGTTCCAACAATTAGAGGTAAGATAGCCAGTTCTTCAGTTGTTGAGGAGTCCAAGTGAAGCTCGCTTCCACCTTCGGCCTTATCGTCACTTACCATTAGGTGAGATGAAAGTCAACAACTTCTCTATCGTATGTAAAAAAAAATATTAGGAAGGTATAGAATATTCACTTCTTAAACATGACCCAAGGTCTAAGAGTACCTAAATCTAATGGAGAGTACATATGGATGCCACTTTAAAAAGACACGTTTCTCGAAATATGATAATATTAAAATGAAGATTTGTTCGAAATCGATAAACACAAAAACAACTGAATAATTTTTAAAATTCTTAGCATCCGCATAGATAAAATAAAGTCTAATATGATCATAAACATAAAACTCATCAACATCTTAAAAAGTTTGACTTTTATAGGCTTGCGCGCGGTTTTCAAAGCTGAACAACTTACAAATTGCAAACTTCAACGGTTTTGCTTGGCACCCGAGCGTCGTCTTTTTGACTTACGGAAAACAGATGCATAAGTTTTAAAGTTTAGTTTTTAAATTATTTAAAGTTTACGGATCACTTAGTTATAAACTGAAAAACGTATGTATTTTTAAAAACGTCAGACGTTCGTTTATCTGATCTTGCGACATCAATCTGAAAGCAAAACCAGTAATTAATGATTGCATCGGAAGGCTGAGTCTTAAGCCAGAATAAATTATTCCAAATCAGTATTCGTTCAGCAAGTCGTTCGTTTTCTTATCAAGGATAGTTAAACGCATGGCAACTTGTTTACAAAAGTTAAATGTGAGAATATAAACCAAAATATAGCTTGGGATAAATTAGATTTATAATTGTACTAAGTTTATTTTACATTAGAATATATTATTTTTGTTTCACTCTATCAAGCAAAAAGCTGGACGGAATCGAATGTCGTTTTTATTCATAAACTTTCAATATACCTGTTTTTTTCTATCCATGTTGTTTCAATTCTATTTTATTTAAATCTGACTTATGTTGGAATGAGACAAAACATAGCTTAACTAAACCAGACTTCATAAAAGTTTATATTCATAATATGAATACTTATTGGGGACAATTAATAGCCAGCCCCTTTATTGTTTACCTAACACCAATTATATTGCTTTAAGTGTTTGTTGTGTATCTATATTTGTTATTGTTAATGTTAATTGCAAATAAACGTTGAAGAATTAATAACTTACAAAAAACATCAACACCCTATCGAACAACTCCGCTTCGTCAGAGTGCTTGTTCAGAATCAGGGGGGCTATTGTCTATGAAATAATTTATCACGATCGCCTTGAAATTACTAGTCATTGCGGCGTCAATACAAGACTGGGTGTTGACTGTCTCATAAAAATAGTAATGGATGCACTTTGACTGTTAAAATTGAAAGCGAATGCGATAGATTTTTGTTACACAATCAAGGAACAGAAGTCCAATTCTCCTAATAAGTGACAGCCGAATCCAAGCTAAGCCGTTGCGTTCGACCAATCGGAGCGCGTATACATATTGCCATTCAAGTGTTCGATAACGTGATAAGGGGCCCTACCACGATCGCTTATAGCAAGGTTAAAACAATATTGAAACAGAGACACCGCTCTTGCTGCGTATAGCGCCATCCCGCTCTCAGCGCGGTCTTAATATTGTTTTGAGCGATCATGGTTAGGGGGAAGGTGGCGTTTTGATTGGTTTAACTAACGCAACGGTTTAGTTTTGGCTTAGCGGTAGCTCATTAGAAGGATTTGGCTTCAGGAAGGTCCAGTACGTCGAACGAACACCTCTGGAGTAGGTCCGGTATTTTTATCCTCTGTGGACTTTGCACCAAGGGGGGATAATCAGAGTTAGTCGTTTGTGATATGATACACCAAAGGTGTCTAGGACGAAGCCGGCTTATCTCCCGGTCGTTAAAACAGGCTAGCCCCTCGCCTTATGAGACAGTTATCGTCAGCCGGTGAAGGGACATCTCTATCCCACCCCACCACTTACATCGTTACGTGTTAATAATGCAATAATTTGAGTAATTTATTATTTCCAGCATCATCTCCCAGGATTACCAGACGCAAATTCCTGAACAGCTTCAGAAAAAGCATGATACACGTTGGACGTGCCTGTAAAATTTAAGGGTTTCCCTCGATTTTTCTGGGGTCCGAGCAATAGATCCTGACTTTGGTGACAATGAGCCCACCTCAGGTGTATACTGTAGGTATCGAACACGAAATGAATTTTGAAAATCGGTGTTCAATTGGCGAAGTAATCGCGTAACATATGCACTAAAAACAAAACATACTCGACGAATTGAGAACCTTTTCCTATTGAAGTCTAATAAATAGTACGCATAATACATCTGTGCCCAAAAGCTTGGTGCGTTAATAAGTATGGATTATTGTTAGTGGCGTTAGTCGTTAATAACTTTTGTAGCTTAGTCCGCAGATATACTTGTTGTTTAACGCCTAAAAATCTCGGTCGCACCCACCACACCAATAGGAGGACAGGATTTATCCGTATTTTTTCATTTCTAGTATTCATAATAAATAACGCAACCTTCTGGAATGTTTCAGAGACGTACAAATGGAATTCATAAATCAAGGTCGTGGTATTACAATGGTTTAATTTTCACGTTCTTCGGCCGGGATATCTTTTGGGTTAATCTCTAGGACTATGGGTCTAACGTAGAGCTCGTTTCATACATTTACATATAATTTACAAGTTTCCGGATTCCTGAATCTTATTAATAAGTATTAATTTAGTTTTCTCACTAAGACTTTTACTTGAATTGAGTAAATTTATAATTTATTTAAAAATAATAATTACTGTTTTGATATATTGTAAGATATGCCGGTGCAAAAAGAATTCCTACAGTTATTTATTTATGCATATGTTTGAAATGGATTTACGTAACATGAACGATCTTTTCGACATGCTGTCAGTATTTTAACTATCGTATTAGTTTTTTGATGCTTTTCTAAATACACATCTCAGGAATGTATTTTATTTGCTGATGATACCAGAATTATTGTAGAGGTGTTAAATATGAAAATATCAAAATATACGAAAAAACTATAATGAAACCTTATACAGCATCACTGAATAGCTGAAAAGTAATAATTTGAAAATTAATGACCAACAAAATAAACTTTTACAATTCGGAACTAAAAAAGAAAAATTCGGAACATCAATATGTAAATATTAACAGACAAGCAATAGTCAGTGAAATTTTGTGATTGCAAACAACATAATCAGATTTGTGCAAAATTAAATAGATTTGTGTTCGCTTTAAGCTGTATTAGTCAAATTGTTTCTAAAGAGGCTGCTATCACTGCTCATAATGGCTATGTAAACTCAACGTTGCGGTACGGAGTCATGGTGTGGGGAAACTCTGTTGATAGAGATAAAGCGTTTATAATGCAAAAAAAAAGTGTTTTCAGGTTATATTTGCTTAATTCCATAGGTAATAAAGCACTTACTCACATTTTTCTCTGATTATAGACCCAAAAGATTGTGAGAATTGTGATTCCCCGCTATGCAATAAAATCGCGAAAATGTATTCGATACCTTAACAAATAAATATACGTGATTTGTTTTCTTGTGAATTGCTTGCGATTCCTGTATGATTCAATAAGTATGCCATAAATATTTGAGATAAGATTTTTCTATTTAGGTTTCCGTTTGTAAAATTGTTAAAGGCACAGCATAATATTTTAGTCAAAGTTAGACGAAATGTGCTATTAAACAACGGAAAATAGAAACACAGTACAACTGTTAAGTCGATGACGATAGTGGACAAGATCACAAATTTACGAAGAAATTATTTGAATGAAATAATATTTTCATAGCGATGTAGGTAGTTCCAATTTTACCACTCAACATAAGGTGATAAACATCGTAAATGCAATCATTAGACTATTTGTCTTCTTATTTATCTTCTAATATATAAAAATCTCCTGTCACAGTGTTTGTTATCGAACTCCTCCAATACAGCTTGGCCGATTTTTTATGTTTTTTTTTTGTATATTGGTAGGTATTTGAATAGGTCGTAGACTATTTTTATATATCCCTTACTAATAAGGGTAGCCTTCTTCAGATATTTTTACTATTTTTTAAAGATTTGGCATCAAAAATACCTTAAACCCTAAATGTTAACCCTTCTACCACCAACCCCGATTTTTTATAGCGATATTAGTATTTTTACTGGTGAAACGTAGTTCGCGGGCGCAGCTGGTAATAAGAAATAGATCGCATTGGAATATTAACTAGGTAGTACCCACAGAAATCGTAATAATTAATTTCAGAGTCTATCTGGATGGATTAATTAGATAGTATTGTTAAAGACTAGTCACTCATTGGCAGGTGATTAAGAGATCTGAAGCCCTATTGTTCTTGAGATCTAAATAACTGAGTTCCAGCCCTTGAGGCTATTGATCCAATTGGCTAATCGAGAGTTTTTGAAAACATTGTTTGGCAAACCGAAGCTACTCAGTTTTTTAATACTCATCCCCTTTCATACTATTAAGTGTTATAATATTCTTTATAACACATATAAAAATTGACTTATAAAACATAATAGGTACTAAATTGGTAAAATGTTAAATGGTAAAAACTCTGTACCAGGGTCGTCTGCTTGGGCCCCTCCGTCTTACCTATTTCTGCCGCAAAGCAGCAGTGCTTGCATTGCTGTGTTTTGGTTTGAAGGGTCAGATAAGGCAGTGAAATTACTGGGTAACGTGACTTAACATTGTAACGTTGTGCGTACATAATTATATAACAAGTAATAATTAATCAAAATATTTACAATTACATTTAAAATATAAACAGCACAGCAACAACACAAGTAAACTTACCTAATTAATAAATACAACAAAATTAAATAAAAACACAATTTAGATTTTTCCTAACAAAATAAATAATTTGATTAAAACTGTCTCAAGTGATGTGTGACTTCTGATGTCACAAGTTGACAACGTAGGTACACTGTGGATCCTGTGGGGGTTGCATTTTTGCTGCGAATCTCACAGGAGATGGACTATATAACAGTCATCTAGACTGTTGCCACTTACCATCAGGTGGGCAGTTTGCTTGTTTGTCAACTTAGTGGCAATAAAAAAACGACACAGGTGGACTTATCCCTAAAAGCGATCTCTTCCAAGTAACCTTACAGGGTGTTTGGAGACAAAAAGATTAAAGTTAGAAAGATAAAAAAAATGCAACAAGTGTATTCGAAGTATGTCCGACATACCGCTTAGCGTGGGGATGTTTTAAGCTTTAATTTTTTGTTCTTTTGATTTTCTTATTGATTTCAGTTTTATTATCGCTATAATATTTTTTTCCGTTTTAAATAGAAAAATGATTTAATGAGACTAAATAAGAAATGTTACTGAAATTAAAAGACGTACGATGTAAATAGAAAATCCTTTTAAACCCTCAATTCAAATCTAAGTAACTTGTTGCGAAGTACTGTTTTAATTCGTTCAGATAATAATGAAAATACGTAGAAAATAGGTACTTATTTATGACTAGCTGTGCCCGCGACTTCGTCCGCGTGGAACAGTAACTTTTGTTTATGTTTATATGTATGTAGTATAATGCGGCGTTTGATACTGGTATAAATGAAATAAAATTTCGTTAATTTTGCCCAATAAACAACATGACTTAACGATATCAATCTTATAAAAAAAGATTGACGGCCTTAACCTTTAAAAAACAAGCTTTGACGCTTATTAAATTTATCAGAATATTCTGGAGCCATTTATTAATTGGATCATGCAGTTTCTCGATTTCGATCGCTTACGAAATGTGATAAATTTTCTTCATCCGATAAAAACATGTTATAAACGGGTAATTCAATACTGATTATAATTAAATTGGAAGTTTCAATACATCAACAAGCTTTACATTTTGACTCTCACGTTCTTTTTACAAAATTATTTATACTTACGTCTCGTTAAACGAAACGTTGAATAAGTATGTACGATATGTACCGACGACGATAATTTTTTTTATAATAAGTGCGTGTTATTTTTCAGTTCGCTTTATGATTTCAAAATTAATTGATGCTGTTTGTGTTTTGGCAAAAAAAAATATCGAGTCACTAAGTCACAATACGAAGTAAGGAGACAAACACTAATAATTGTCTAATTCTAAAATCATTGTTTCAGATTCGTGTATGATAATAAGTAATCAAAACTGAATGCGTACTAAAAATGGGACCACCAAATCTGAATGACAATGACGCTCCGCCGATGTGACAGTTTGCCCACGCGACTCCGCGAAGCGCCTGTCCCAACCCCCGCTGAACCCGACCCAAATGGGCCGCATGCCAAAAAAACGCCCGACTCTAGCACCGTTCCCGATTTCTCTGAGCCGCCCGATCGCGACCAAGTTATCGCCACTTGGAAGTCCCTTCACACTGACGTCAAGAAAATAAAAAATGGTTTCCCCGTTAATACGGAATCGACGAGCCAGCAAGACAAAAAAGAACAAATCACATACCGTTCTAAACCCACACTTACATTCAACAATAGCGGACCGAGAAAAATCACTTATGCTAATAGAAGAGTCGGCATTAATGGGCAGGAGGCCGATCGTTGCTCGTCATATCCACTGGACACGGGCCAAACGAAATCCACTGTTGGGAGTACTACTTTGGAGCGTCGCAAAACTTTGCTGGACCGACTGCTTCCTTGGCGGAATAGGCAATGCGACTGTCGCGAGCGATGTGAAAGAAGGTTTCGAACTCCCCGGCTGCGTGCCGAAGATCTGCTCTGTACTTGTGGTGTCAGCGGCAACCGTATCAACTTGCCGGACCAATGTCAAAAATACTCTGAACGAGGTCGCTCTAAAAGTGTAGGATACGAGGTTGCCCGTGAGGTGACGCAGTTTCGACGGTTAGTGCAGTGTTTTGGGTGAAGGTATCTGAAAGGAGGTCTATCTACTATCAGATCACTGTTTGTACGAGAACTAGTAGATCGACCTCCTTTGGATCCTGTTATTGAAGTGTATGGTGTGTCAGGTGTGCAAGTGCTGGTGCTACGGTTGGTGCCGAAACCGCGGCGGCGTTGCGTGCCCGCGCCGCCCTCACGCTCGCGCGCCGCTATTACCCTGAAGGTGGTTGGGGATGGACTATTACTGTGGTCGGGACCATAGTGCAGGTCCTGTCCCATGGCTTGCAGCTAGGAGGCGGGCCGGGAGCGATAGCCTGCACTGCTTCATTGAAATATAGAGTACCTCCACTCTATACACACGGTGAGTCTAAACTAACACCTACCTACTTTGCGATTAGCGAAAAGTTATACGAGTAACACACAAATTTGAACACCGGTAATTGTGGCAGATGGCGCGTAATAACGATCTTTTTGAGCAATATATACATTTGCAAAAACTGCGCTTAAACTTTATTTCAGTTCGGCTGATGACAAAATCATAATTTTACTTCAACGTGAACATGAATGTACTTTTTTATCTGTAAAAAAAGAGGCGCGTGTTGTCTACTCGGCTCTATAGTTTGCTTACGACTGTCAAGAAAATATATGAACATTCAGGACATTAACAAACAAAGAAAAAACTGAAATCAGTGATCTTATTGAGAAATATCTTATTCTGTTGAACTCATGTATGAAATTGATAATATTTACTTCATTAGTGCCAAATGATTGAACAATGAGTTAAAATTAACCGATGAAAACAGACTCGTTTGAGCAAACACAGGAGTTGCTTCGTAGGGTGATTTAGAGATGATATTGTTTGTGTTTAAAGACTAAAATACCGCTTGGTTTATTAAGCAATCAATTCCATCTCCACGGTTCAAAATTTTGATTGATACTACAACAACTTCAAAATAACTTTCAAAGTTTGACTGTAAAGTTTATAAACGACAAATGTGAAGTCGGTAATGTATTTCAAAATAATATGTTTCGTTATTAAACTTTAATTGAACCGGGTCGGACACTTGGACTAACTGTATTGCACAAATATTTATGCATTACGTATAAAAAGAAATAATTTCCTTTTAATGTTTTGTTCCGTGATACAATCAATTGGAATTTATTTATTTATTTACTAGGCCTATGGACAACAAAACAGATTACAATCACGAATTCGTAAAAAAGTGCTTCTTAAAATTAAAAGATATATTTATGTGCTAGACTGTAACCCTAACCTTGCTGACACATCATTATGAAGGTACCAAACAAAAAAGACCTACTCCTCATAAACAAACTTTTGTAGTTAGTAATAAAAAAAATCTCAAAATTAATTACAATATATTTAACTATGTTCTTAGTTATTATATACAGCGAGCGATATGGGCGCGTGTTAAGACTTAAAATAGAGTTGTTAGTTGCTTTGATTTTGACTTGTATCTTGGATCCAAAATATCCAAGCACAAACTCTTAACAGATATCTCGTTATAAAGCCGACACATTCTTACAAGAGGATTATAAAAAGAAGTGTTGTTTTTGTATGTTTTTGTTAATAAAATGTTTTGTAAGGTATTCGGGGATTGCGCTTTGTAATTATATTTAGTTTACATAAAAGGTAGGAAGAATCAATACCACTATGCAGGATCGTATGCTAATATATAAGGTCCTGTTTCTTGCGACGGACAAGTAAGGTGGTTACTTTAAACTTCTTGAGCCTCTCACTATAACCAGCGAAACTGCGACCAAAACCGCATTTGAAGCTTAGTATCCTAAGTAGAGATGAAACGGATATCCGGTAACTATCCGGTATTCGGCCTATCCGGTCTAATATTACTATCCGGCCGGATACCGGATAACAAGGACTATCCGGCCGCCGAATACCGGATATAAAAAATCATACATATATTCGCCGCCCACGACTTCATCCGCTCTATACTAAGGCAACTCTCTATAGGTAAAAAATAATTAAAATTATAGAAGGTTAAATAACGAGACTGGCGCTGCTACAGAAAAAATGCGTTTAACACACAACTCCAGCAACCAACAGCTGTTTATTGTGAAGTCTTCTCTTTCACATGCAGTGCTTCTTGCTTCTGAAAACAAATTAGTATAGCCGCAGCCTTGCCACCTTTACTCTTTTGCTGAGCTTGGTGAAAGAATGAGAAAAACAAAACTGAATTGTGGAAGGGCAAGTCGTAAAAATGAAAGCAGCTCGGGTCGTGAAGAAGCTGACAAAAGAAGACTTCCAGCACTGTTTTTAACCATGGAAGATTCTCATGTAGAGTTGTAAGTAGGGATAGAGCACTAGAGGGGTTTATGATGAAAGTTATAATAATAAGTAATTATATGTACTCGTATGAAATGATTTGATTTGAAATGAAATGATTTATTTGATTTAAAACACGGTATACAATAGTTTGTTACAGATCACATAGAGCTCAAGCGTATTTTGTCAATTAATTGACATGCAAAATTTGTGTCCAACATAGAATACATAAAATTTCATTAACAATAAAATTCATTGAATTAGAATAAATGATTACAATTAAATTTCTATCACAAATAATAAATTCAATTATCAATATATAATAAATGTCAAAATTTAAAATCACGAATAAAACATATTATTATAGTAGAATCAAATTAATAAAATGTCAATATAATGTATTATCAAATATATAAGGACTAAAGTAGATAGCAAAAATATCAGCGAATGTCAAAATACTCTTTCAGATCATAGAAACACATATGAATCAACCAGGTTCTCAATTTATGTAAAAAAAGTTTTGTGGGTAATTGTCTTATCTCTATAGGAATTCTATTATAAATGCGTATTGTCATCACGTCACAATTTTTTCCATATAAACTTGTATTGCATGTCGGTAAAAGCAGCTTGTATGGATCTTTCAGACGCAAGCGTTGATTATGAACAGGTTTTTTGAACATCTCCATATTATGTCGTATAAACTTTCCAGTTTCATAAATATCATCATCATCATCATCATCACAGCTCATATACGTCCCCACCGAGGGGCTCGAGCCTACCCTATGTTAGGGTGATTAGGCCTTAGTCAACCACGCTGGCCCAATGCGGATTGGTCGACTTCACATACACCATTGAATTTCTTCGCAGATGTATGCAGGTTTCCTCACGATGTTTTCCTTCACCGTAGGAGCGTCAGACAAATGTACATATGAAATTCGAAAACGAAAAACACAGTGGTACATGGCAGTCTCGAACCCGGACCTCCCGATTGGAAGGCAAGTGCCGAGTCCACAGCGCCACCGACGCTAAATATACATAGATGTTAATGTTAACAAATTGTGTTTCTTAAACATTTCTCTACAACTTTCAAAAGGACCAAGGCCACTAATGGCTCGGATACATTTCTTTTGTATTACAAAAACTTTATTTACATTTGTCGAGTTTCCCCACAGAATTATTGCGTATCTTAATACTGAGGACACATAGCCATGATATGCGAGAAGGGCCGTTCTTTCACCTGCACTAATTCTCAGGCGATAGAGAGCGAAAACGAATTTACTTAACCTATTGCAAATATCATATACATGACTTTTCCAGTTACAGTGGCAGTCCACCACTATGCCTAAGAATTTAGTCTCTTTAACCTCATTTAGATTTTGTCCTTTACATTGTATATTAAGATCAAATTTTTTAGCTTTATAATTTGAGAATTGTACAAAATTAGTTTATTATGTTGTCAAAACTTAGATTTTTAATATTTTTTTAAACCACACCTCATCAAAACATTTCAAATAACAAGACCCAAATTCGACCAACGTTCGCGGCACACGAATGACACGAACGTTCGTGGCGGGACCTATGCAAACTCGCTTTTTGCATTGCACCAAATGGCAATGTTCAGCCGGATAACCGGCGGCCGGATATCCGGCGCTCCGGTTGCAAGGTAGGCCGGTTATCCGGTATTCGGTATCCGGCCAAACAGCTTTTTTTTTATTGCAGAAAGTTGGCAAACAAGCAAACTGCCCACCTGATGGTAAGTGGTAACAGTCACCTATAATACATGTGGCTCTTGTGAGATTCTCAGCAAAACTGCAACCCCCACAAGAACCACAGTGTACGTTGCCAACTTGTGACACAAGATGTAAAGTGTGACTTTACATCTTGTGTCACAAGTTGGCAACGTACCCAATAATTTCACTACCATATCTTACCCTTCAAACTGGAACACAGCAATGCAAGCACTGCTGCTTTGCGGCAGAAATAGGTAAGACGGAGGTACCTAAGCAGACGACCCTGGTACAGAGTCTCCCTCCAGTAGCTATCCGTTTCATCTCTAATCCTAAGTGCTCTTTGTAAATATAATAATTTGCTGTATGTGAAAATATAATAAAAAATATTGTTATTTTAAGTCATATAGCACAACTTCTGTTGAAGTTACAAGGAGTTTCGAGTCGTTTACTGAAAATAGAAATATTTTGATCATTTTTAAACTAGTTGTATTTTTTGACAAGCAAAACATACTTGGTATTGAAAAAAACATTCCAATAATGAAATCAAACTTACCTCAGTTTTATTTTTAATTCTTTAATTAAAAGTTGCATTTGAATGTGCGGTATTATCAAGTAAATAGCATTCATGGTCAATTAAAATTTTTATACGTGGAACTATTTAGATGGTATTGGCGATTTATTTTTAGTCTAAGCAATAACAACTATTTTAATAAAGAAAGCTAAGTAATGCGCTATAAATAGTATTCGTTAAATCGCATGAAGCCAAAGCAAAAGACAGTGAAAATTAATGAATACTGGCTTAACAGTCCGCCGCCGCCGTCCACATTTTAGTGGCATCGCCCTAAACAATTTGTTTCAATTCGCTTAGGGGTATCGCTTAAAACGGTTTATATTTATTTAAAAACTCGAATCTTTTGCATGACGCCGGAATTATACAGTTTTTTTTATTTAGGTAAAGGGTGCCAACGGGTGCCATCTTGATTTGTATTTAATAAATACTAGCTGTGCCCGCGAACTACGTTTCGTTATATATTTTTTTCCCGTTTTTGTAACATTTTTCATTGATACTCAGCTCCTATTAGTCGCAGCGTGATGTTGTATAGCCTAAAGCGTTCCTCGATAAATGGACTATCCAACACAAAAATATTTTTTGATTTGAATCAGTAGTTCCTGAGATTAGCGCGCTCAAACAAACAAAAATCAAACATACTCTTCAGCTTTATAATATTAGTATAGATTCATCTGGTGGTAATTAGGTAATGAGAAAGCCGATTGTCTAAACAAGCTTCATCCTGATTAGTTAACTACATACACCAGCGTTCTTACCTGAGAAAACTACAACAACTGTTATCTACACTTCTACACTATTATTATAAAGAGGAAAGATTTGTTTGCATGTAACGAATAAACTTAAAATCTACTGGAATTCGAAAATTCTTTCATCAATAGAATGCTACATTATCCTTGATTAACATAGGCTACAGCATTATTTTACTACGGGAAAATGTAAAATTCCCACGGGAAAATAAAATAATTGCAAGCGTGCTAAATAATTTTGATAAAATGATTGTAGCTAGCCAGACTTACTCAGCCCCCCTAGACAAGACGCATTTCGATAATCGCTATCGCAATCGCTAGAAGGAAAATGTATGGGATTTGACATAAGGCCTCGCTTAGCTTTCGAGCGCAATTGTCAAATCTCATACATTGCCCATTTAGCGATTGCGATAACGATTATCGAAAGACATCTTGTCTAGGGGGGCTGTTCTCCTGCCTGCTTTTTTAAAAAATGTAAATTTTGTGCCTTCATTTCACCTAATACATAGTGAGATAAAGTCATTGGCGACACCGTCAGTTACGATACACAGCCGAAGATTAAAACGAGTTTACCCTGGTTGGATCGGTAAAGTACGAATTGGCTATCCAACCTCAAATTGTTCAACAGTACTATCAGTACTGTTGGATAATTTGACAATAACACATTATGACAAGCTTCATCATTATCATAACAGCTTATACACGTCCCCACCGAGGGGCTCGAGCCTACCCTAAGTTAGGGTAGGCCCTAACCCTACCCTAATCCTACCCTGTTACCCTATGACAAGCTTACCTATCCCTAACTAAATGAAGTAGAAAAACGTCTACCCACGTGGAGAAACGAACCCTGGACGTCCAAATCGGAACCGAGGAGGGTTGCACCGCAACGTTACGGATGCGGTTGGCCGTGGAGAAAAAAACTATAATAAATGATATCCTTCATTGTACAATCTATACAAATAAATCAAATTGAAGTGTCTATTTGTAATGTCAAAATAACAAGTTTTTACTAAATGGGTATGAATGTATATCGGGTACCAATAACAAAAACACAATTTAAAAATGTTTTGTCTGTCTGCCTGTTTGTTCCCGCTAATCTCCGGAACGGCTGGGCCGATTTTGACGGGACTTTCACTAATAGACAGCTAATTATATAAGGTATAACTTATGCTACTTTTTATCAACTTCAACAAAAGTTACTATTCCACGCGGAC
Organism: Schoenobius gigantellus; assembly: GCA_963935595.1. NCBI lineage: Eukaryota > Metazoa > Arthropoda > Insecta > Lepidoptera > Crambidae > Schoenobius > Schoenobius gigantellus. The sequence continues at coordinate 18,711,701 of OZ012553.1, read as the reverse complement.
GACGTCGCGGGCACAGCTAGTATAATATATAGCGTCGGTGGCGTCGTGGACTCAGCACTGTCTTTCTAATCGGGAGGTCCAAGTTTCGATCCTGTGATGGTCCACCCTGTTTTTCGTTTTTCAAATTTTATATGTATACTTGTCCGACGCTTCTACGGTGAAGGAAAACAACGTGAGGCAATTTGCATACATCTGCGAAGAAATTCAAAGGTGTATGTGACGTCAGCCAATACGCACTGGACCAGAGTGGTCGACTAAGGCCTAAACACCCTAACTTAGAGAGCCCCTCGAAGAGGACATACTAGTATATAAGCTGTGGAGATGATTGTACTGTTGCACTATAGTAAAACGAAATATGCAAAATGAAAAAGATGTACACAGGCCAACACTAGCGGATGTAATGAGACCGCGGGAGTAGGTTAAGTTTGCACCAATATTTAAATAAAATATTACACTTACTTGCAATAAAATCGAACCACCTCGTATGTTTCGATTCGGAAATATCGGTATATAAAGAATAACATGAGACAAACAATAACTGTAAATACTATTTGAAAATATGCTCCATAAGCTTTATTTTCTCATACTTTAAACATGTATAAAAGAAATGTTGCTGACAATAGAATTATTTCTTTAGAAACCCCTGTTTCTCATTTTTACCATACATGCAATCTCTGTGACTGTTCAGTGTTAAAAGCTAATTGAATCAATGTTTATTCAAAAATTTATTATTCCAATAGATTTATTGAGCCTTTAAATTGACCTGATTTTCCCAAAAAATATTTTAAGTATTTTTCAAAATTTTAGTTTTCAGTTTGTGAAATCAATAAACCTAAATCTGTCACAGTAAAAACTAATCAAATGTAAGCTTAGGCTCTTGTTTATTGATGGTAGATTTTGATTCGTCGAGCTCTGAACCAAAGCGTAGAGGTGGGTCGATTTCATTGCAGGTTTACTTTTCCTAATATAAACTTACTAAAAATACATTGGAAAAATAAATGCATAAATTATATAAAATACCTAACTTGCCTAGTTATACACAAAAAACAAACATACATACACTACACTCAGTTAGTCGAAAAATACTCTTTTAATTTACATCTGAAAATGTTCACGGTCGAGCTCTGACGAATAGGAGTAAAAGAAGAATTTGGTATCAAAAAAACGGTTTGTAACACACGAACGTACAAGACGAGAGGAAGGAGGTATGGTGAATACGATAACGCAAATATTGGGGAAACTTGGGATATCCTAGGATTTTATTGGTGCGATATCTCTGCGGAGACGGATCAGTATAGTCATTTGAGTTGTGCTCTACATTGATAATATTTTCGAAGGGCAAAGATAAAGTGGATTGCCAAATTTTGAAGTCTGTCTGGCGTGTCCACAAATTCTACCACCATTTTTAATGTCTAATTTTTTATAGATAATTCAGTTATATTTCAACTACTTATTAGCCTTCACGCATTAAACCTTTTTTTTCATAAATTTTCGAGGGTTGAAATATGTCTTCATTAGCGAACATACTGCAGATACCATAAATCAAATGATACCAATATCGGAGCAATCTGTGCGTATATTAAGGACGTGATGTGGTTTTCTCCACATTTCTGCGCATCTTTTAATATAATGTGACCATTTATTTTTGTATAAAAGTGAATACTTGTTTTTCAGTGATTTGAACAACATCTCACGACTAACATTATTTTAGTTGGTCATTTAAAAATAAATTTATAATGTGTGTGTTTAAAGCGCAGCTCCTTGTCAAGCTATACTGTTTATACAAGCTATATCGTTCTTATGTCGTTCGTAATAGTGGCGGTTTTGTAGTGTAAATGTTTAGCTTGAGTTGGAGCTTACTGTACCACAAAACTTTAGTAGTCATAATAGGAACTGTTTGATTCAATACATTTTGACCAACGAGATTCAAGCTTGTTTATTCTAATCTTGTAAATTGACCTTTAAAAAGTTGTCCAAATTTTAAAAAAACTGAGAGTCAGTTTTTTGGAAGGTTTGGCGAGTATGGTGGGTGTGGCAGGATTTCGAACCCCAACTGGTAAATTTTTTGTAGGGTCAATTGTGCGATGTGCGGCCTTGCATCGTCGTAAAGCAAACCACCGCAGTGGGGCAAAGTAGTGGGAACACGAGGAACGACCCAAAATTGGTCCTTTTCTATCGACTAATGCTGGATAATGTGTCGAAGTATTAAGTGCATTTCGTCCATTTAGTGAAACTGTGATGAATGGGGCCAGACGCAGACCACCAAACAGTCACCATCACCTACTTTTGGCGTAATGTTAGCTTTGCAAAATGTTGTGGGGCTTAGTCATGGTCCAACCATTGAGCTGACCGCTTTCGCTTGTCGCTTAGAGTATCCATTTTTAATCACAAGTCACTATCCGGTCGATACAAAGATCATTATTGTTGCGCAAAATGAGTGAGACAACTGTAAATCGACGATTCTTCTGACTTTCATTTAATTCGTGTGGAAAACACTTATCTAGCTTTTTTTACAAACCAAGTTTCTTCAGGTGGCTGGAAACGTTTCTAATTGTAACATCTAAATCTCCTGCAAGTTCTCGAACTGTTATAAGTGAATTCATTTCCACCGAAGCCTTCAATAACTCATTATTGAGGACCGTCTTTCGTCCACGGCCTTCCTTAACTGCAAGTGTCTCATCTTCCTCACGATAATTTTGAAACCAACGTCGTAGCGTACATTCGTTAGTTGATCCTTCGCCGGATGCGCAGTTAATGTTGCGACTATTGCTTCCGTTGCTTTGTGTCCCAATTGAAGCTCGTATAAGAAAATGATACCCAATTGTTTATTTTCCATGTTAATTCATTTTCTTTTATTGCAGAAAGTTGGCAAACAAGCAAACTGCCCACCTGATGGTAAGTGGTAACAGTCACCTATAATACATGTGGCTCTTGTGAGATTCGCAGCAAAACTGCAACCCCCACAAGAACCACAGTGTACGTTGCCAACTTGTGACACAAGATGTAAAATCACAGTACCCAGTAATTTTACTGCCATACCTTACCCTTCAAACCGGAACACAGCAATGCAAGCACTGCTGCTTTGCGGCAGAAATAGGTAAGACGGAGGTACCTAAGCAGACGACCCTGGTACAGAGTCTCCCTCCAGTAAAATTAATAATCACGATGCTCACAATGGAATATTGTTTAAATGCTAATAGCTAAATATAGAGAAATTCTAGTGCTTTAAAATGACATAGAAGATCCATAAAATACAAAAGAAATATAATGTCAAAATAAACGTTTTTTTTTTCAAAAACCGCCTATTATTTTTAAACAGCCTTAATAAATATTTAATAAAACAAAATTTGTTAATTTATCATTTGTATATTTTAAGTAACAATTGTTTGTACTTTCATAAATGAAAGTAAAGGGCTTATTTAAAATTAATACCTATTATATTTAAAATGATGAAAACAAATGGATGTGCCGACATCCATCTATTTATCAAAATGTTGGACAGGGTGTTGTCAGCGACTAACGCGTACGGAAAGATAAACTGTCATATACTTTCATACAACATAAAAACGCGTCAAGACTAATTAATCTATATACCTACTTTAAATATTTCTCTTGTGTGCTTAACTTTTGTACTTTTAAACTAAACGCAACTAATATTTATTATAATGGCATTTTTTGTGACCGAAATAGGTGTTGTTAATGTGTTTCAATAGAAGCTTTAAGAAGCTATTTATCGTCTAGACAATAAACAAATATAAGAAGGAATGGTTTGAGACTTTTTTCTTTGCTTGTGGAGAAAGAATGCGCCGAAACGATTTTGGCTTAGTTAAAATGTCAGCGCGTGACGAAGGTCTACTACAGCTTCACACCGAATCTAAATAACATGCATCGCTCTATATTTAGCTCTAAACTTTTCGCATTTTTTATTATTTTCATTTAAACCTTTTGGCTATGTTTACTAGGGAGCATTGCTTTATCATTAACAATAACATACTTCACTATGAAATAATCATCTTTAATCTTGTATTTAGCATTAGTTTACACTACAAGATTTTTTAGCTTTTTATTTAGACAAGGTAGTTAGTTATGCCGAATGTTAAAATTTTGTGCTATTAATATTTTTAAATAAAAAATCTTAAACATTTTTATTTTTAGTCTCGTCATTGATAATATTTTTTTTAACTTTTCTTTAGACACAACAGATGAACACAAAAAGCTTTTTGTTTTTTTTTAGGTATATTTTGAATATACAGAAATCTGTAAGTAGATGTACGTACAAATAATTACATCAAGTTCTTTGGTACTTGACTAAAGTGAGGAGAATCTGCTCGGCATAAAAGTTTTGAGTGATTTCGCCAACTCAATTTGATTGATGACAAATGAATGGTGCTTACAATATTCTTGTTTCAATATCTTCAAGATCGATCCTTTGTTAACGAGTTGCTATAACTTGCCTTCCGAATTGTCAATAAAGCCAATAATGTTATCGCCTACTTAATTTGAATTTTAAGTACCGGAACATTGATTCAATAAGCGTGTTATTAGATAAGTGTTAAAACTAATGTTAATTAGATGGCGGGATCGCAAATTATTATCACTGCATCTTCTTTTAAAATCCCTTGAACTTTTTGTTTTGTATTATAAGGTCGTTTTTTTTGGTGAACTACGAACTCGGGCTATAATAATACCTATGTTAGTAAGGTTTCCAAACATATCGTCTCGAGAATTTTTCCTTCACACCAAGTGCCCGACTAACTTGTCGAGTTTATATTTTCACCTGACATATTAGATATATGTGATGTGCAACATTAGTTATATACAACACCTAGTGAATACAATGCTTTATTTACCTGTCACGTATTTTCCTCAAACATGTCACATATTCCAGTTCTCTTCCGCCACTCACAATACACGTACACACGTACCTACCTACTATACTTCACCAGAAGTGCTACCCTCTACTACTTAATACGCCGTACATTGCAGCCTGCGCACGTATAAATAACCAATAACTATACATTCCGGCAGCATTGTAATGTGAAGTACTGTCATTCGCAAAACTTTAATTATATTTTTGTTGTTAAGGAACTAATATGAAGGAAAAGATTTTATGCTTTCTAATGTAACCGTAAACCAGGATCGTACAACTACATTTTTTAACATGGATCTCTGGGATAATATTTTCGCAAAATATTAATGTTTAGTGCTGTATATTATAAATAACGTTGTACAATAGAATAATAGTCATCGTGCCTTTTCTAAACATGCAAATGCATATGCGCATGCAACGCCACTTTTCAAAACATAAGAACGTGACGGTGAACATTAATCTATTAGCAAATCGGAGCAAACTATTTTTACAATTTTTTATTACATAGGCTTTTTATATTAGTTACGAAATGATAAACGTTTTGTTTCATGTTATAATAACGGTATTTCATTTCCCAAAATTGCTGTTATCAATACTATCCTATACTCAAAACTCTAGCACGAAATAATATTTTATGTTTCTTGAGACAACCAACACGTACAAAAGTAAGGCAGCCTTTTTTTATGATGACATTAGTCGTCAAAGGAAGTAACACGCCTCTCCGTCATTCCTTAAATTGTGTCCTTGAATAGGTCATATAGTCGCCGGCAGACGGACGAGTCTCTGTGTCTATTATCCCGCGGGAGTTACGCCAAATCTCTCTTTAATGACATATGTCACAACAAGAAACCGCTGTGTAAATTTATGTAGGTTTGATAGTTACATCTTGGCCGACTTCCGATTTTCCTAAAAACCTTTTTGGCGTCATATTGTGAGACTGTCAGTTCCATGTTTTCGGTCAATTGACGATGTTTGATATGCAGATTTATTAGTCGCAAGCTGATTGTTAAATATAGTTTAAAAAGTTTTATATTACACAAAGTGAGTATAATGTTGCAAAAGTCACAGATAACAGGAGAGTGCTTTGTGTGTTTTTTACAACAAACTGTACGACTAAAAAACCAAGAATAATAAGTCTGAGTAATTTTTAGGGTCCGTACCTCAAAGAAAATACGGGACCCTTATAGAATCTCTTTGTTGTCCGTCTGTCTGTCAAGACTATTTTTCGCGAAAACGTGTAAATATATCAAACCGAAATTTATGTCAAATATTCGGGTCTACATTCTCTTTCAGTGTTTTACATGTTTATGTCACATGTTTCCGATTTCACAAGGGAATCAAAACCTATACGATTCTTTCCGTTGACCTAGAATTATGAAATTTAGCAGTAAGAAAGTTCTGAAAGCCGTAAATATGTAGATACACAGTAAGGCTCTTATATACTAAAAGTACAGAACTCTCGGTTCGAGAGTCCAACTCGCACTTTATTATTAAATTGTTCCAAACACAACGATTGAGACACTTCTTGATCGTATTGTTCTTGACTGTATTGTAACATGACTGTATTGTTCGAAATTAAATTTCGTAAAATATGATAATATTTGCATGCTATTTAAGATGGCTAAATAGGATAATCTCCTGATGTACCTTATTGTAAGATCACCTTTTGTATCCCTATTTAAGGCAAATAAAGATACTACGTTCTACAAATCACTAACAGTCACTAACAAATTACCATAATGATATACATTCATTAGTATGCGGTTCTACTTTAGCAAGCAATACACAGTCATATTTCGTCTCGTTTAGCTACGTGGCTCGGGAGCCTTACCATGATCGCTTATGGTGAGGTCAAAACGACATTGAAACAGAGACACCGCTCTTGCTGCGTATAGCGCCATCCCGCTCTCGGTGCGGTTTCAATATTGTTTCGTGCGATCATGGTACGGGGGCAGATGTGACACAGCACACGTGCCGTAACTGATACTGGCATCCAACTGTTAAAAGTTACTCCGCAATACAAACCAACGAGCGTACGAACTGCAGCTTGCTGTCGCCATGCGGCGTATTTCCGCTAATGTATCATCGTGGAGGGGAAAATAAAATAGAATCTCAGTTGTGATTTTCTAATCAAGGCATCAGTCACAGTTTAGTTGTAAGGCAAACTAAAAATGCAACATTCAAGTGTGTACCTAGTTGATTAAAAATGCAACAACCAAGTCTATTTATTTATTTATTTTACAATATACCTATTGTACACAAACACACAAAAAAACATAAACAACATACATATAAATAAAAAAGGTTTGGCTTATCTCTTGCGAAGTCTCTTCCAGCCAGCCAAAGTATAGGAAAAATAAAAAAACAGCCGCTGTGTGTATACACTTAATTCAATAAATACAAGTGTGATACAAAAAAATATACCTATACTTACAAACAACAAAATAATAAAAACTTGAATACTAATAAAATTATGTCTATTGTGTGCCAAACAAGCGAACCGTATGAACTTATTATTATTCAAGAATGTGATAAAGAATAATTTAATACATGTTCTATAGACATGAGTAAGAACCTTCTCTCATTTATAATCCTCTCTTTTTAATCGACTTCACAAAAATAAGTTTTTTTTATCTTTTATTTATCGGCAGATTTGAAATAATCTTTTTTGCTTGAAAGGGATTTACCTACTTGCCGATTGGTTCCATTGCCACCAAGTCTGTATGTGGTGATGGGATCCTAGGAAAATCGAGGGAAGCCCTTAAATTTTTTCCCTATTAGGTACATTCTATATACGGTAAAATCAAGTTAAAGTCAAGTCAATCAAGGCAATTAGAGAATAATTCATTTATTATAAAAAGTAAATATTTCAGTCTTTCTGACGTAGTTGAAATTTTATTTTATGTGAAAGTCTCTTGTTTAATTTTTCAAGTCCTAAAATCTACTGCCGCGAAATTTATTAGGTATTGGTGCCAATTTTCAGCACTTACAACGCCATCTACAATGAAAATTTCCTTTTTTTAATCTATACTATTATTATAAATTATATACTATTATTCTATACTATTATTATTATAAAGCTGAAGAGTTTGTTTAGTTCAACGCGCTAATCTCAGGAACAACTGATTTAAATTGAAAAAATATTTTTGTGTTGGATAGCCCATTTATCGAGGAAGGCTATTTAACATCACACTACGACTAATGGGAGCTGAGCATCAATTAAAAATGTTAAAAAAGCATCAGTTAAATACGGGGAAAAATGTACAATATATGTTATTTTCCGACATCCATACGCGAACGAAGTCGCAGGCACAGCTAGTTATATTTATTGGTAAAACGAAATATGTAATCGAAATCCTATACAAACTCAATGTAACATCATGAAAAGTCACGCCTCTTTATAGCACGGCATGATATAACAATGAAGCAAGTGACTTAATTCCTTAACTTATGAGTTCATGGGAGTATCTAAGTATATAAATGCCGCGGAAAAACCAATGCTTTAGAACTAAACGATATAAATGCGATCTCTTCGACTTAACTTACAAAAAGAATGCATTTGCAAAAACTTTCACTTCAAACTGTTTCATTATTTTTAGTAGCTCATTTCAGTTTTTAATTCGTAGGATGATATGTATGGAAGAAACTTTTAATTTTTTTGCTTAACTATTTGCTCTTTTTATTTTTGTAGCACTCAAAATTAATGGAACTCCTACTTTTAATAGATTCCTGCACTAACTTTTGCCCGCGACTTGGTCCGCGTGGAAATCCTTTTTTATTGATTCCCTTTAAAAATCCCCCCCCCCCCCCCTTTTTACACCCTTAAAGAATGATTTCGGGGATAAAAACTATTCTTCATCCTTCCCCACAACTAAAAATTTCATCTAAATCGGTTCAGCGATTATTGATTCCCCATACAAACTTCTGCCCCCTTTTTCGGCCCCTTAGGGGGTGTTTTCTGTGATAAAAGCTATACTCTGTCCGTCTCCTGGTTCTAAGCTACCTTCCAACCAATTTTCAGTCAAATCGGTTTAGCCGTTCTTGAGTTATAAATAGTGTAACTAGCACGACTTTCTTTTATATATAAATAAAAATTGGTACAAACAACTCATTGCATTGGGTACTACAGACAGTAACTATTTTTATTGTGCTATTCTTAAAGTACGTAAGTACCAGTACGGTACCCATTTCGTACGTTCTAAAACTTGCTAAAGTACACGAACGTTTATTCTAATAAATAACTAATTGTAGGTATATAAGCGTAGTTTAGGTAACCAACAAAAAAATAACATAAATTCAAAGAAATAAAAATTAAAAGTTTTCCTTATGTCTGCTAATTACTATCTATTCTAACAAAATTGGGTCTCTCTAGTTTTAACGCTTATAGCGAAAGAGATCAATTTGAAATTCGACAGTCACTTCGGAGTGGTAGGTAGCCCCTTAGTCTCACAATAATAAAATTAGCCCCTTATCACACGAAATGTCTATTATACAAATAAATTACCTGTTACCTATGAGTAACTAATTTATCACCGAGAAGTTGCCGCCACAGCTGTACTTAAAGCGCCTAGTGCGGTCAATTATAAAAACCGCTCATTAAGAAACCGTTTTTCTTTAAAAACAGTTTAAGAAAAAAAAAATATATAGTTAAGATTTTAACAAATATGCCTTGGTTTTATTAGGTGCAAACAAACCTTTGACTCTTTGAAAAAAAGCGTTCCACCGCCATTTCCTTGAACTTTGACCCTATGAATTTATATATTACTAGCTTTTGCCCGCGGCTTCGCTCGCGTTAAATTCGGGGTAACACCAAAGATTTCAAAAAAAAAATAAGGCAGGTATTTTTCGTTAGTAACAAAGAGTCTGTGTACCGATTTTTAGCTTCCTACCTTGAAAACTGCAAAAAGACACATATAAAATTTCACCCCCTCTTTTAAGGGGTTGGGGGCAGATTTCCAAAAAAAAAATGATGCACGATTTTTTTGTTAGTCACAAATAGTTCGCATACCAATTTTTAGCTTTCTACCTTGAAAATTGCGGAATGCTCCATTCAAACTTCCAACCCCCATTTTAGGGGGTTAGAAAGAGACAAAAAGTAGCCTATGTCACTCTCCATCCGTTCAACTATCTCCACTTAAAAAATCATTTCAATCCGTCGCTCCGTTTTGCCGTGAAAGACTGACAAACAAACACACACACACACTTTCCCATTTATAATATTAGTATGGAAGTATGGATATTTACTCTGTTATTATTTTGTAGTATGTTTTAGTATTTTATACATATATCAATATTAAAGTATATATTTTGTACCAGTGTATTATTGAAAAATACCCACTTGATCATATGTTTTGACATAATTATGTAAAAGTTGTCTGGTAGAGATCGCCTATGGCGATAAGGCCGCCTTTTTGTTTTTTTTATATGTATTGTTATTGTTTGTGTTATTTTATTTAAGCGAAATAAAGAGTATCTATCTCATCATCATCATCTATCAATCTATCTAACAACGTTTAAGGTGGTGGGTGGCTATTTTGGAAGTTTATATTCTTTCTTTCTCTATTATTAAATATTTAAGTTTTCGCGCAAGTATTTTCTTACATATTACATTCATACGCTCTCACTCACACTCACGCGATTAGTGCAGGATGATCGATCCAAGTTCGTTGGCACTTCCAACTCCCTTAAACTAATTACCGCTATCAAACCAACGTATTTAGGGCTCGTTAACGTTGGCAATGAAAAGTTTTTCTCATTATACAAAACAAACAACAAAACTTTTTGTAAGTCAAGACGATGGTTGTAGAAAATAAGATACCGATAATGAAATAATATAAAGCTATTTAAAATAAATTATTGCGTTTAGCAAAATATGTGTACTATAATTTTATGTCTTCGAAGTATTTTCAATATACCCGTATTATATGAAAGAAGTTCTTTCCCTCTCCATAATAACTCATTTGTCAAATATTCCAACGACTATAACAAAAGCTTACAACTTACAAATTGTGTAAATGAAATCAACTTGCATTCATTTAATGCAACAAATGGATCGCAAATTAATTACCTAATATACAACAAAACGCAAAGAACAACATCCATTGATAATATTTAATATTAATAATATATTAAAAGATTGATGATTCTCTGAATTCTGTTAAATGGAGCAGTACCCCAGTCTCTAGTTATAGTAGGTACGGTTTCTTTATGTTCGTCAAATTGGAAAATTCAATCGACTCTTTTCCCTAATATGAAGTCCGAAGGCACTGTAGTGGTTTATTGAATATTTTCAATACGCCGGGAATTCCACGTGTGCTTTCCTCACTGTGATACAATTCGTAAAACTATTCAGAGATCAGAAAAAATAAACTCCATTCCTAGGAATAGCTCTGACAAAAGCTTAAGATTAGAATTACAATTACTGAATTGTGGTCCAAGCCGTTTATTTAGATAATAGTAATGTAGGCGAGTCAGTAAATATTTTACCGCAAAATTTATTAAACTAATAATACCTACAGTATTTTGCAGCTTTATTCAATGTAGATATTTAATAACACTGTTACGTTAATTTTATTACATTTTATTATTTTTTAATTTACATACCATAACATAATATTAAGTTGGGCAACATACGAAACGAAATAACACGAACGAAATAGCATTAATTTCACTTTTATTCGTTACAAAAAATATGTACTTCATTCCTGGTTATGTCGTGGCAATTTATGTGCTATGAAATTTCCAATATATTATTTTAACTGCTTTTGACATACTGAAGACTTTAATTACAAGACCTACAAAGCAGACCGTCATGACATGAGTATCCCTCGTTTATGGGTCAATGATCCTCATTAAACCAATTGCAATGAACGAGTTTAATTAATAAACCTCCTCAGAAATTGATCGGGATATACGGGATAATTAAATGAGGTTTTTAAGTTTGTTGCATAAATGAAGACGTTATAGAAGCCTAAATTCAAATTTCACTCTATATTAATAAAGTTAATATATTACAAATGCGTATTTTTGAATTGTTCAATAGTAACAATTATTGACAAATATAAAAATATTAATGGAAAATGTATTGATTACAGTTCCGTAGTATTAGATTGTAGTTCTACTGATTGCATTCTACTTGTCTACTTCTTCAAACAAAACAAAATTTGACTAACAACTATATCGCTTCGATATGCCTTGGAGGATGAGTGGAAGAGTGATTTCAATTAAAAATATCTATAATGACTCTTATAATTTCTTCATCATCATTATTATTTTAGCCAGGAAACGCCTACTGTTAGACAAAGGCCTCCCCAAAGGATCTTCAAACCGAGGGTTCTACGCTTCACCTTATTATCGGTCCACCAATCGAACCTTTGAGCCTCGATCTTCAGTTCTACATAATGTCCTGCCTACTGCCACTTAGAGTTTACAATTCTTTGGGTTATGTCGGTGACTTAAGTTCTTCAACAGATCTCATTACGCCTGACTTGATCGGAAAGAAACCCAAAACACAGATTAGATAATGCCCAAAGCGTTCACTTTTTGCACTTTGAGTGCCTTTGAGCATACTTATGAGGTACATTTTAAGCGGCCATATACTGTAACCAATCGAATTAACCGATAACATCACGTTGACCCATATCAAAATGATGACTTGATCGCTTACAAAGGAGAAACCTTAAGCCGCTGAGAATAATAAGCATATCACAAATCTGCTTCATAACACATACATAGAATGATAAAGGTAAACAACATAATTTTCGGCTACGTGAATTCACGATTTATCACACGCTAATTTCAGCCCAACAAGGTAGAATGCGATAATTTCTACTCATGACTGGTCTGAGTTGATGGATGATACCAACCGATTAACTCTCCCACTAATAGGCGCGTGTAATGGCACCATGACGCAGCAGATGCCACCTTCCTCCCATTAATTGAAATTTGAGAATTGCGTACCTCATTTCAGGCTTCGCAGCTTGATGTCTTCGTCAATGTTGTTATATATATATCTATACAAATAAATAAAATTGAAGTGTCTGTTTGTAGTGTCCAAATAACAAGTTTTTACTAAATGGGTATGAATGTATATCGGGTACCAATAACAAAAACACAATTATTATTTTTTGTCTGTCTGTCTGTTTGTTCCCGCTAATCTCCGGAACGGCTGGAGCGATTTTGACGGAACTTTCACTAATAGATAGCTAATTATATAAGGTATAACATAGGCTACTTTTTATCAACTTCAACAAAAGTTACTTTTCCACGCGGACGAAGTCGCGGGCACAGCTAGTTGTATAATATGTAAACTGATTGAGATATTTCAAATTTCGGTATAGAATATTATTCTTTTGTTTAAATTAACAATTCAGAGATCGAAAATTGAACTGTTTTAACTCATTAGATTCAAATCCACATCAGATAGGTGTTAACTTTGCAAATTACCTGCCCCAAATAGTTCGTCATCGACGATTGTTTCATAATACAGAATGGAAAGTAAAAAATAAATATTAAACAAAAAATAAAAACCAACTTCAAAAACACAAAAATTTCAAAATATCACATTTTTTAAGGTCGGTGCGGATGATCGGTGATCATGAGCTAAAATTTGGCACCGACTTCAAAATAAAAATGTGATGTTGGTAATCTTACATTATTTTTTACTTTTTCTGTCTTATTACGAAAAAATCGCTAGACCATGGTTTAAACCAGATCTAAAAAATCCGAAGTTGAACCTCGGCCTTTCACTTAGTGTCGACTTTATTACGAAACGCGTTTTATCTCTGGTTTTACAAAACCTGAGTTCAACCCAAGTTCGAAGTAAATAATTCATTCAAATCGCCCATTTGAGCGCTTTGTAGTACCTAATATATTTTTGGCTCATTCCGTATCAAATTTATCGTATATTATCAGCTGACATATATAGATTGTGCTAATATCAGCTTTGAGCGCTTTAAGATATGGACGAAAGACCATAAACAGACATGGAAATGTAAAAAATGTTCAAAAAATAATAAAAAAGATACTGCATCAGGGATTGCTATGGAAAAGCCATCAATTATATCACGCTCACAAAGAAACCGAAAAATAACATCACCTTACGAGGATTCTAACGATTCTGTGCCACCTCATGACACTCATGGCAAAATAACGTCACCAATAGTGTGCGCAGAAATTGAATTCTGTCCCGACATAGAAGAACATTCTGAGCTATGTACACCAAAAGAAAATTCAAGACCAAGATCCCTATCTCTCGATCGAATAAATAATTCAATCAATAATAGCTTTCAATCGCTGAGAGATATATCAAATGATCTGGATATTGTTAATGACCTAAAACAGAAGAATAATGACTTAAAGCTTAAACTACAAAGTTGTGAACATGAATTGGAAAATAAGATTATTGAAAACAATGAATTAAACCGCCAAATTGATAAACTTGCACAGGAAATAAGCCTTCTTCGAAATATCTGTAAAACTCCACAAAGATCTAAAAAAACGATAAATACAATACATAGTCCAAGACAACAAAAGCATGATGAAAAAGTAACGGCCTTATCAAATACAATCACCCAACTACAGCAAGACTTACGATCTGCAAACTTGGAAATATCAAACCTACACAAAAATATCAAAAATATTGAAAACCTGGAACAGGTTCTTTCTGAAAACTCAAAACAAGACGTACAACCACAATTAACAAAAGTACAGTAAAAATACACAAAGAGACTATACCAAAGAACAAGCTTTGTTTCATCACAAACAACAATCGATATAAAATACTACAAAACATACAAAGAGAATCTGGCTTTGATAAATATCAGATATGCAATTACATTATTCAGAATGTTGGAGTCGAAATTCTAGTGAGAGATCTAAATACAAAACTTCGAGATTTTAACAAGACAGACTACTGTGTGATAATGATTGGGGAAACTGATTTTTACAGTTCTCAAAACTTTGTAAGCCTTGTGGCATCGATACGAAACCTCCTTAAGAATTTCACACACACAAACATAATATTAATAGCCCCCACATATATATGTGGTAAACCATTATATAATTACAATGTGGAGATATTCAATAATCTACTCAATCGAGACCTAATGGAAGACAATTATGCTTATTTGATTGACTCAAATCTACATTTAACCTATGACATGTTCTCATTGATATCTGGCAAGGTAAAGAATAACGGTATCCAAAATATACTTCACAATACAGCTAGCTTCATTTCTAAAGTCCAATCAAGTCCAATGAGAAGAGTCTATGAAAAATCAAATGAAAATAATTTTTTCTCGTATAACCACCTAAATATACTTCACCAAAACATATCTGGGCTGCTAAATAAGAGTGACGAGCTAGTATTACACATAGATGATTTAAGCAAACACAAAAAACCGATAGATATTGTATGTATAACAGAACATAATATGACTAAAGACACGGAAGAGTTTTTAGTGATGCCGAATTTTCGCCTAGCAACAAGCTTTTCAAGAGATAAAAAAAGGGGGGGCGCATGTATACTGGTTAGAAGAGGGATAGAATATAAAACATTAAAAGATATTAGGAATTTCTCAAAAAAATGTGTTATAGAAACGTGTGCTATTGAAATATGTGATCATAATTTAGTGATAGTATGTTTGTATAGAATACCGAATAATAATAAGTCTAGTCTTGACATGTTTCATGAATCTCTAGAGAAGATTCTTAAATGCGTTTGTGACTTAAAGGATAAGAAAGTTGACATCTGTGGTGACTTTAATATTGACACCTTAAAAGATTCACCAAGGAGCCGTGATTTTAAATTTCATCTCCTAAGCCGAAATCTTAAACTCGAAATAAAAGAACCTACCAGATTAGTTAGTGGAACATGTATTGATAACTTTGCTCATAATATTTAAAAATCCAGAGGAGAAGTAATTGAGACAGGTCTTTCAGATCACACAGCGCAGATACTAAATTGCCCTGTTAATAAAACCTGTGCTATAAAGTCCTGGCGTATAAAACGTCGAGATTTTAGCATGGAAAATATGCATAAATTTAAAAACTATATCGAAAGCCTAACTTTTTCAGATACTATATCATCAAATGATCCCAATGAAGCATATGATAACTTTTTAACATATTTAAATGTCTTTATGATCTATGCTTTCCATATACAATGATAAAAATAACACGATCGACAACACCTAAATGGATTACAAAGAGTTTACGAACTTGCTGTAAAAAAAAAAGAGAAATGTTATGGGCTTATAGAAAACAAAAACATAAACAAGATACATCTGCTCTCAAAACGTATAGTAAAACAACGTATGTACCAAAATGTTTCGAATGATGATGTGGTGATGATTTTAAAATAAATTTAGCCTTTTTTGCTATACAACTGCGTTTATTGCGTTGAAACAACGAAAAATAATAAAACAAACGCAACGAACATATAATTCAAAATACATTAATTTATCCAATAATAAAATGAAAGCAACCTGGTCAGTGATAAAAAATATTAAAAACAATATGCCCAAAGAACCTATACAAAAAATTAAAATGGGTGACAATTATTTGATTAATCCAGTAGATATTGTGAATGCATTTAATGATTTTTTTATAGATAATGTTAGGGATACATTAGCACGTAATAATTTAATTACGAATAGCATTAACGATAAAAGTCCCTTAAATAAAAATAATAGCACTAATGTTTTAATTGATACAAGCAAAATTGACAATAATAATGATATAATTAATAGAAATAATCAATTCAATAATATTTTGACATATTATAATAAAAATAAAACTGAGTATACTAAGGATATGATTAATAATAATATTAATGATGGTTATGACATCTTAACAAAAAATACTAATGATATTGACAATAATTTGACTAATAAGAATAACAACTATGATAACATTTTGACTAATGACAATGATAATAATAATAGTGATTCCATCCATAGCAATAGCAGATCTGATAGCATATTAAGTGGTACAGAAATTAAAAACAATAGACATATAAAAATGAACTTTAATTCAATTTTTTTAGCGCCCACTACACCTGAATTTGTAAACAATGTAATCAAAAAATTAAAAAATACACGTTCTGTAGGTTTCGATGATATTTGCACTAAAGTAATAAAACACGTTGGTCACGTAATTTCTTTACCATTAAGTCACATAATTAACTTAAGTCTGAATACAGGTATATATCCAAAAAACTTAAAGATTTCTATGGTTAGACCTCTTTATAAAAATAATGACAAGGAACACCTTAACAACTACCGCCCAATAGCCCTGCTATCTATATTTTCAAAAATTTTTGAACGAATACTACATGACACTCTATCCAAATTTATTGAAAAACATAATATTTTACATACTGAACAAAAAGGATTTCGCAAAGGCGTCAGTATTGATGTAGCAATCTATGATTTGGTCAAAAGAGCGGTTCTTTGTTTAGATAAAAGAACGCCATCTTGTGCAATATACATGGATATGACAAAGGCTTTCGACTGTGTAAATCATAAGATACTGCTGAATAAATTATATCGTTATGGTATACGTGGAAGTGCGTTGAACCTTATAGAATCCTATCTAACAAATAGAGAGCAATACACCGAGCTTAATCAAATTTGTACATTACGTAATAAAGAAAAAAAATATATTTCAAAACTTAGGACAGTTGAACGCGGTGTTCCGCAGGGGAGTGTCATGGCACCACTGCTATTTAATCTTTATATTAACGACATTATACAAATAACTCATCAACCCATGGTACTATTTGCCGACGATAGCACAATTTTTATAGAAGGTAATGATATTGATATTTATGAAAATAATATTAACCATGCCGTAAGTAACATAATTGAATGGCTCAAACTTAACGACCTACAAGTGAACTTGGAAAAAACGAAATACATGCAATTTACCCAAAGAATAGCAGCATCTGACTTAAACATTAACTATAAAAATAACACAATCAATAAAACAAATGTTCAAAAGTTTCTAGGGTTACAGATAGATGATAATATGTCTTGGGAGTCCCACTCAATTGACGTCTGCAAAAAGCTGTACAAATTTTCTTATGCTCTCTATAAACTGACAAAAATATCAGATACAAAAACAGCTCTCACGGCGTACCATGGATTTGTTGCCTCAACGTTACGATACGGTGTTATATTCTGGGGTAACTCAAGCTATCGAGAAATATTGTTAAGGGCTCAAAAACGCTGTATTAGAGCTATTTGTGGACTAGGACCGATGGAGAGTTGTAAGTCATCTTTTAAAACCCTAAAAATATTGACACTACCGTGCCTATACATTTTAGAGAGTTGCATGTTTGTGAAAAAAAACCCTAATTTATTTAATATGGAAACATGCACACACAACTTGAACCTTCGTCCTAGAAACATGAAGATTTCTATTAATGAATATAAGACCGCTCTAATGAAAAAAAGTATAATAAATATGGCTCCAATATTGTTTAATAAATTACCAGAAACTATTAAATATTCTACCTTACACAAATTTAAATACAACCTAACTAAAATATTAAAAGGCAAATGCTACTACAGTATAAACGAATACCTTAACGATATAAATTTCTTGGAATAATTAAATATTAGGATTAAATTATGACGTGATATGTGACATTTAATAATTAGCGGAAAATTGATACCTATTGTTATTTTTATGTATGAGGATTATTTTTATTGTGTGCTATTATTGTTAGGTCTATTATATTGTTGTTATGTAATTTTTGACATTCTTTATTATTTGACATTTTATTATATTCAATAACTAAATTTTTGTGCATGTTAACAACAACAATGTATACATATAAAATTTGCGCGTCGAAATATTCGACAGAATGTGCTGGAAAATCTATATACTTATCAACTTGTGTACACCATATTCTGCAAATAATAAATGAAATTATGAAATTATGAAATTAAATTATGACGTGACGCTGGCAAAATGTTTTTTTTTATAAAAAATCTTTGCCATTATAAAAATACTTACTTACTTCAATCATTCTTTTTTATAGCCTGGCAATGTTTCCTTAAGCTACATGTTACATATTTTTTTACAAAATGCCGTAACTTTCAAGAATTCCTAGATATTTAAGGCGAAATATAGAGCCATATTGATATTGAGATATTAAAATACATCATTATATCACTTATTAGTTTGTGCATTAAGTATATGAAGATAATCACATGATATTACCGAAGGTTACCTACATAATTTGTTTTTTTGCAATAAAATATGGCTTTATGACCTTAAAGATCTCTGCTTTCCCTTAGGGGGAGTTTTATAACAAAATGTGCAAAATATCATGAATCTAAAATATATTTAAAATTTAAAGTTTAACCGCAAAGGCGCGCCAAAGTTTCACAAGTTTGAAATTCTGCATTTTTCATGTGTATAACATGAAAAATGCAGAATTTCAAACTTGTGAAAAGGTAAATAAAACAAAAAGGACTATTATTTACAAAAAGGATTATTATTACTTAAACAAAAAGGAACATTGACCCGCGTTTAGTTTGGTTGTCTAGTAAAGGACGATCCCACGGCTTCCAAATCATCGAAATCCATTTCATCAAGCATATCCAAATCCATTTTAAAAGCCAAACAATTTTCGTTATAAATATCTAAAAAACGCACTAAGCCACACACACGTGCACTAAACCACAGCAAGAATTATTAGTTGTCAAATGGGACATTCGAAATTCGAATCGACGTTAAATCTAAGATAAACCAGCGCTAAACTAGGGGTTTAGCGCTGGTTTATCTAGTACGTAAACAAACACGTAAAATGAGCGTCGGTGGCGCTGTGGACTCGGCACTTGCCTTCCAATCAGGAGGTCGGGGTTCGAGACCCGCCATATACCAATGTGTTCTTCGTTTCGAATTTCATATGTACATTTGTCTGACGCTCCTACGGTGAAGGTAAACATCGTGAGGCAACCTGCATACATCTGCGAAGAAATTCAATGGTGTGTGTGAAGTCGACCAATCCGCACTGGGCCAGCGTGGTTGACTAAGGCCTAATCACCCTAACATAGGGTAGGCTGGAACCCCTCGGTGAGAACGTATATGAGCTGTGATGATGATGATGATGATGATGACGTAAACAAAATATATAACGTAACATAAAAAACAATGGAGAACAAAAAATAAAATAAGTGGAAAGTGAACAAAATCTTAAAGCGTGAAACAAACGATGAAGTTGGGTTAGTTCAGTTGAGGATATTTTTCACTGTGTACCTGAACGCAATTTAAGAAAATATCCAGCTCATCGTGTTCCAGTGACCCTCCGAGCTATGGGGTTATAATAAGAAGTATTGTTCTAATATACACGCAGGATGAATAGATTTCCCCTCCCCCTCTTGCTACAATTAGGCCGATCTTGGTCTCAGTCTTGCAACAAGAGTCTCGCAAGACTGCAAGACCAAAGTGTTGCCCAAAATGGGTCTTGATTTTGGGCGACACTACTCTCAAACAAGAAAGAATTTTCCAAATCGTTATATAAATGACAGAGTTATGAGGTAACAAATATAAAAAAAGAAAATAGAACATACAGTCGAATTGATAATCTGTTTCTTTTTGTGAAATCGGTTATAAACGGTAACCGGAGAGCAGGCACGCTGAATATTGATGACTGGCAATGCCCGCGGCGCGAATTATACTTCGCCTCAATAAGGTTGTACATCTGTAGTTAGTTTTAACCCCTATTTTAAGCCTCAGTCTTAATCACAAATCAAAAACTTAAAATAATTGATAAACTAAAATTTTTCGAAAATATGCGACATATACGGCCATATCTTTTGATCGTGATGACATACAAGTATGATTTTTTCACAGTTGAAAGAGACCGTAGACTCGAGTAATTGATATAAATTTTACTTTGATATCTGTAAGCGTTCTTGAGAAAAAGGGTCTTGACAGAGAGTTTACGTCGCATACTTTCGCAAATTTTGCAATTTCTCAAGGGAATCAATTGTCCATGCCTTACGAGGTGGAAAAAAATTGTCGCTGAGCACTTTGGCAGTACACACTTAAGACGTGTATTTGCTACGTATGGGATTGTATCGTTGTTTTAACATTTAAGTTTAGTTTTAGCATGTCATGAGAAGTAAATGAAGTGTTTAAGTAACTTATTTCAAAACATCTGCGTGTTGTTGACCATACTAATAATCTTCTAAATAATTCACCTGTAACGTCAATGTAATTGGTAAATTGTTCATAAATTTACTGTACGGTACTTTGGTAATTTTATACTAGAAATAAATACAAAAAGGTTCTCAGTATTTGGTTTGTCTAGTCATTGTAAAATATGTTATTAAATGCTTCTTAAATGTAAAATATCTCAATAACCAAATTATCTAAAATTGAATTTTGGATATTTATTTGAAATGTATTTTGAGATTTTAAGCAGTTCGACACCCGATTCAGACACAATATATAAATTAATGAAAATCTGCGAAGATAGAAGTATTTCAATATATTTTTTTGGCCAGCGTAGTTGACTAAGGCCTAAACACCCTAGTTTAGGGTAGGCTTGAGCCCCTCGTGCTTTTGTGTATTTATTATAAAGATATTCTAATGATATATTGATAATGATGACTTGAGTATGAAACATGTTGCCGCTCGGCTTGTCACAAAAGGCCTGAATACGCATAAAATCGCTGAGGACATACTAGAACGAGTCAATGCCGACCCAACATTAAGGAAACGCATTGTTAATAGTGACGAGACGTGAGTTTAGAAGTTTGACATGCAAACTAGTCATGTTCAGTAAACTTCAGTGTAGTGCCTTCCAACTGAACCGAAACCGACAAAACTTAGCCAAAGTCGAACAAAACTCAAAGTCATGTTTACTGTTCTATCGCAGTATTGTGCACTCGTCATTCTTACCAGCAGGTCAAACGGTAATTAAGGAATATTATTTGAGCATTATGCGGCGTTTAACAGAGCAAATTCGACGAAAAAGGCCAGATTTGTGAAAAGAAAATTCTCAGATTTTGCACGAAGATAATGCGCCTTCGCACAGGACCATCATTGTGAACGAATTTTTGACCAAAAACTCAACAAATACCATCGAGCAACCACCTTATTTTTTTTATTCACCATATAATATGACTCCAGCGGACTTCTTTCATTTTCCGGAACTCGGACTACGCGTTTTCATTCGGTAAAGGACATAAAGGAGAATTCGTGACGAGACTGAACTCATTCCGGAAAAGCCTTTAAAAATGTTTTGATGATTGAATTATTGCCAACTTTGAAGGCAATAAAATAAATTTGGATTAACAACTAATATTTTGTTTACTATTTAATTTTGATCTATTCCCGATACTTTCTTGACAGAGTAGTAAGTATATGGATATTAGCGCGGCTAACAGTACTCGTAAAAAGCTCGAGCGGTGACAGCTGAAACTGTTTTTCATAATTGTTAGAGGTATGAATGGGCAGGAAGACGGAAGTTGGATAGAGCACTCCAAGAACAATCCAGCAGAGGCTGCGAAGCTCCAAGTCAAGAGGAATCCTGAGCCGGAGACTGCGGGGACGCCCGAACCCCCCCGAAAGTGTCTACCGGGTCCTCAAATTCGGTCGCCAACCGGCACGGTAGCGCACCCCGGGATTTTTCGCACGATGGCGGGGCAGCCTTTCGTAGGTAGCTAGTCTACTACTTGGGCCCCCAACTATCGGCGGCCAGCCAACAGAGTAACTGTGCTTCGGATCCCGCTACCCTCCGAAATCAGGACTCCGACTCAGAAACTATCGCAACATCGAAAACAATATTTAATTACAATGCAACTACCCGGACCCATCCTCCCCAAATGGCTACATTAGGCTGCGTGACATAACACGGTTAAACCGTTTGGTGGCACGATTGAGCCTAATGAGTGGTGACAAGCCGCGGCGGAAGCCTACCACCAGGATTTCTGATACCTATTAGCGCTACACGGGGGCCACGTGTAGGGTCTCTAGAGCTATAGCCTACGGACGTGGTATCAATAGACCCTTAACAATTAACAAACCAAATTTCAAAAGTTCATTTTTATGCTTCCATACAGAAATGTCACATTTTCATCCCCCGTTTTAATATTACGTTCAGAACACAGAGTTCCTATTTATACTCGTAATGTAGATGTCACCGTAAAATTGTAAATACCGTTAGATTATAATCTATCTCGTGATATTGTAAACTATCGATAGATTGTGAACCGTAACAAACTGCTTACAATTTAACGCATTATTTTTCGGTAGATTATAATCTATCGAAGTGAAACAGTTAAATCACAATCTGTCGCGCGTTAAATTGTCAACTGTCCGAAGGCTGTCCCTGATTGGTCCGTCTTACAGTAGATCGTTCTGTGTCCATAGAGTTAGGAATCAAACACAGTGTCAGTCAAATAAAACAAATGCACTTCAAGAATAGTGACATCAAGTATGTATTTATTATTTAGTAGTTAATCAATAATTCTGACATCATAATATGGTAAGAAAAATTTACGAATGAAAATCTTAACTTATGGTAAGAGTAATAAAAAACTATGTGAAAGAAAAATGCACAAATAAAAATGTTCCCGTATTGGGAACTTGTAGGCTAAGGAAACATTTTTGTTGGTGTATTTTTTTTCATATTATTTTTATTACTCTTTCAATAAGTCAAGATTTTGTTTCGGTTGTTTTTTCTAATAGACAATTTTGTTACATTTCGATTTTCATTTTTATTTTAATTAGTTTGTGTTTAATTTGCTTCGGCAAATTTTTTTTATTATTTTTTCAATCTTAATTTGTATTCGAAAAGAAAATGTTGTTACATTTCCGATTTTCTCATTTGGTTACAATTTTTCTTACTGTATTATGATGTCAGAAATATTATTTAACTACTAAATAATAAATACATACTTGATATACATACTTGATATACAGGATACTCAAATATATCAATGTGTTTGTGCAACAAGGACAAGGCACGAACACTGTCACTATTCTTGAAGTGATTTTATTTGACTGACACTTGTGTTTGATTCCTAATTCTATGGACACAGAACGATCTTCTGTAAAACTAACCAATCAGGGACAGCCTTCGGACAGTTGACAATTTAACGTGCGACAGATTGTAATCTAACAGTTTCACTTCGATAGATTATAATCTACCGAAAAACAATGCGTTAAATTGTAAGCGGTTCACAATCTTTCGATAGTTTACAATCTCACGAGATAGATTATAATCTAACGGTATTTGCAATTTTACGGTGACATAGACATTGCAATATTTCGTCTTCTTAGGTATAGTTATTTTGAATTTTCGTCATAGTCTCAGTCAATGAATGATCTCTTTTCGCTTTAATATTATAGATTTTATGTGTTCTTGTGCAATATATGGCCCCCCGCTTCATTATAAACTCTTCTTTGACAGCTCGACATGGAGATCTATTTTTTTATTTCAAAATATATTTATGTTGATAATATTGACAAATTAGTCGCATAAGAATACACAAAACGGAAGTCAATTCAAATATCAACCACTAACACGTTCGTGTTTCATTTCCAACTGTCAACTAGCAATCCTTTGATGTTTCCGTAAATGTAACGCGCCAGGATTAAAGGAATGTATTCGATTCTCCTAAAATTTGATTGCGGAAATTGAACAAAACCTCTATTCAGACATCAAATAGGTACAACATAAAACAAATTAATAACATTTTTAGACGTAAAATCATAATAATCTGCTGAATACATAAGACACAAAAAATAATATGAGCGGTGTATAAGAATGGACTGTATTTTGTGTTTTAGGGATAAATCAGAGGGAGACTCTGTACCAGGGTCGTCTGCTTAGGTCCGTCTTACCTATTTCTGCCGCAAAGCAGCAGTGCTTGCATTGCTGTGTTCCGGTTTGAAGGGTAAGATATGGCAGTGAAATTACTGGGTACCGTGACTTTAGATCCTTGTGTCACTTGGCAACGTATACTGTAGTTCTTGTGGGGGTTGCAGTTTTGCTGCGAATCTCACAAGAGCCACATGTATTATAGGTGACTGTTACCACTTACCATCAGGTGGGCAGTTTGCTTTGTTTACCAACTTTCTGCAATAAAAAAAAAAATTAAGCAAAACTACGAAATTACTAAGGCAGTGACAAGCTTTAGAGTTATAATAGATAAATGTCAAAAAAATACATGTCAGTAATAGTAAAAGTATAAAAACATAAATATATTAAAAAGGTGTGCAATCCTGCACAATCGGTATAACGGTATAATACAATATTACCAAAAGCAGGTGTCACGCAGAAAGATACTTATCTTCTAAATATATCTATGCTAAAAAGCAAAATTCCAAAAATGGTACAACAAAAATAATAAAAAGAAATAGAAAAATATTATTATAGGGTGCCGTGAGAAACTTGAAATTTTCTGACTTGGAAAAGTTTATGGACCCCTGTTTTAGTCGGTAACACTTTTTACAAGGAATTTTGACTTGCTATAATAATGTTTAACATTCACTATTTGCTACACATCATTCGCTGAAATACAACAATGCAAATGCCTAAATTCGATTCTATAGCATTTTTTTCGAATACAAAATGCAGCAGTTAAAAATGTATAAATGTAATGTGTTAACACTTGCCATCTTGCTTCATATCTTGGATAGGCTCGAATTTGGTGATACAGATAGCCTAATTATTATGATTTTGACAAATACAGTGCCGATGTTCGTATTATAGTAATGTACAATGAAACGCCACGAAAACAAACGAAGAAAAAGAACTCTCCGAATCCAAAGTGTTGCGGAGTTAATGTAAAACCACCCACAAACGAGTTTATTTTATTTAAGTCCTTGCAAGTTATTTTCCATTTGCAGTTGCGGCTTATGTCTGGCATCTTTGATAATTTGAATATTAATGTTTCCATTTGCAGTTTCCCGTAGACATATTCTTCTCTAAGGTCTTTTTCTGTTTGAAGTGTATTTTATTGATTTTATACATAGTTCTTTAGTTTCCTGTGAGATACAGGGGCCTAGACAAAGTGACAATTCAAAAACGTTAACGAAGTTCGATAGGAACAAAATGTATGTGATTGACATATGCCTTCGCTAAATAATGTGGTGATTCGATCAAAGTCATCGATATGTAACTTGGTAGACAAATTGATTCGCAACGAATCGATGAATTAGCGAATTGCTTTTTCGTAACTTTCATATACTATCTATATACTCAAAACAACTCAGATTTCATTAAAATAAAATGAAATTATTAATTTTAATCATTTATTTTACCACTTCTTTTCCTTTTCTCGGTGTTGAATCCTTAGATAATTAATGGTTAAACAAACTTACCTTTGTGATGTTTGACCATAATTATACGAGACGTTGCATTCGAAGAGATTTATATATTAACCAGGTAGTCCACTTTCCAATGTACCGGGCACCAAGCACAATTTTAGAGCGAAGACATAAAAATAAAAAGATAGGTAGGTAGTTTTAGTATTATTCACCCGCTTGCGCGATGTTACGCCGTTTGACTCATTCCTTTAGAGCAAAATTTCTCAAAAACATTGAGTATTTATTTGCAACACAGCAAATAATGGGTAGGGAGGGAGTATAAATCTCTTCGGATGCAACGTCTCGTATAATTATGGTCAAACATCACAAAGGTAAGTTTGTTTAACCATTAATTATACCACGACGTTGCATCCTCGAGATTTATATATTAACCAGGTAGGATGTTTAGAGTATTTTGAGAAATTTTTGATTAGAAGAGAGAGAAAAAAGAAAGTTTGTCGTTAATTCGGTATATGTTGACTTTTTTTTATAATTTATAACAAAATCTAAATCAGTGAATAAGAGTTTTATTACGCATGATAGACTCTTGATAGAATCTTGATAAGAATTTCCAAGGCACAGAAAATCACCTAAATAATTTATAATAGTAAACTAGACTTCTAAGATAAGATAATATGGGTTTCAAAAGCTTAGTGAAAATGTATGAAGCTGAAGCAAGTGCAAAGGGAAGACATTGAAATTCTTAAGTTATTTGCTCAAATTTAAATCTAAGATAATGTTTCGACGATTAATGCGTAGTGGCTAAAAAATAGACATCTATATTGATAGTTCATAACAAGAGTTTCATAGGTGGTGTAACTGGTTGGGGTATTATGGGTGTGATTCCTTTACCAATACCTTGACCTTAGAAAAATCAATCCCTAGTTATAATCGAAGTATATCATTTCTTCTGCTTTTCATTTTATTCTTACGAAATAGTTTCGTTGGAATATATCAAGTGCACGCGACCTTCGAGGTTTTGTTTCCAGTTCGAGATCAAGGCTCAGGACACGCAATACATATTTAGCTATAAATAATAAGGATTCTCCGAATGATTCATCAATTTGTTATAATAATTTAAGTACTTACGCTAATTACCAAGGTACCTTAGGTATATCTTAATTACTTGAATTTTTTTTTTGATTTAGAACAGATTTTATTAAGTTTTTTGGTAGGTAGGATTTTTTTTTTCAAACACATTATATTCCCAAAATCCGTCTTTTACATCCCCTATTTCATAAAAAAACCTGATAGTAAGCGGCATCTGGGTGGATTAATTAACAATATTTACAGATTTCATGTTATAAATATTCTAGATTTTCACCATAGAAAGTTTCAGATCACTCCTTGGCAAATAACTCACAAAGGCTATTTTCTTTGAATTAATGGTAGTAGTTGTACACAAAATAGGTGCTCTCTCCTCCATATGTTATTTTTATAATCCAACAAATAACAAAATATAACAATTTATTAAAAATTATGTTTGTAAAACCCAGTGTGAGAGCCCCGGGCCATATGATCATAGACATGTTACATATATTTAACCCAACACTGTACTATGAATCTCCAGGGCAGTTCCCTTAAGGCTTGGCTGTCTGGTTTTTCAGTGGAGGAACTAAGAAACAACTAGTATAACAAGGAAGAATTCTGTGGAATTACATATCTAAAACATATAAAATCTAACGAATTGGAGTACAGTATCATTGACCCGTGATCGCAAGAACTTAAAGTCGAAGGTACGATCCACTAACCACCGTTACGGGGAAGGCTAATCTTAAAAAAAGAAACAAAACATTTTCATTTGGTGTATTCCATTACCCAGATTTGTACCCAATTTTTAGCTATATTAGTTTGATACCGAGATTGATAAAAAATCCCGAACCATTCTGCCCTTTGATTGTATAGATTTCTGTATCTATTATAATATAGGTACCTGATTCTCTTTAATTTAACTTACAACTCTAAGGATATGATTGTATCTGGCTATTATTATGATGGCTGGCTTATGATTGTATTGTTCTCTTATGCTTATGCATAAGGAAACTGTATGTAAACATATACGGCCTTACAAATAAAAAACTTATTCCTAGGAATAACCTCGGAATAGTTATTCCGTGTTTTGTCTTAGTTTGACATATTACATCTGACATGTGCTAAAACAAGACAAAACACAGAATAAATTATTCCGAGGATTATCCTCGGTATAAGTTTTTATTTGTAAGGCCGTTAAAGCTTATTATTTCAATAAGTCAAGGATTAAATTTGTTTTCTTTCCCAAATTTTGACAATTAGCAAGAAAAGAGCATTACAGGTGGGAAATATTATGTTAGTTAGTTTATATGTAAATTGATCTAATTCATCATTGCATCATCTTACTGCTCTCATTTAGTATAACTTCTTAATTTCATAACGTAATGTCACAATATTTGACTGTGAAAAACGTGAACTTATAGGTAAACATCTTTGAGATTCGGTTTCTTAAAAAGAAATTTGTAATCCGTTTTACCCGTTATAACTCATAAGAGAACTGGATCGATTGTATTTTTTTTTCAGGTGTGAATAAAATATTTTCATTTAAGTACCAAAATAAGAATTTTTTTTTTCTATTATGTTTTGATCGGCGCCTTTGGTCGAGACTTCGTTGTCTGATATCGATCTACTACAGGTGCTTTCCTCGCAGACTAATGGTACGAGTGACTCCTCGCCTAACCACGTCTCTGCGTGCGTGGCATTTGACGCGGTGGAGCTTTGCAGTTTCCCTGCTGGCTGACTGAAGGCCTATTAGAAGAAGAAGTACTCGCCGCTGGAACTTTCTTGATTTGGAGTCGATATTTCTGCCAACTTCGATGCTTTAATTTTATTAGTGAGATTCCCGCCAAAGAGAAATGAATCACTTCGTATACGTGCAATATCTTTTTAAACTTATAATCTAATGAATACATTATTAATTTCCTTCGATTAAGCGTGTTTTTATAATGAAGGTCCAATATAAGCTGATTTCTTTGAGTAACACAGCAGTGATTTCAGGATTCGATTTGGGTGTTTTAACTAATTGAAAGTTTTCAGGTATGAAGATGTTGCCCTCTAACTCTTTCTTTTAATCCTTATTTAAGCCTCCGCACAATATATGACCCCAACGTTCAGAGATTTCATCCTGGATTTTTGTTCCGAAAAGCTCGTGTTTCCCTTTTGAGGTCCCTAAGACCTCTAAAATATTCTCAAATAAATTGGTTGCTGGAGGGTTAACATCATTTACACGTACCTGAGAGCTAGTGGATGGTATGGGACACTTGGCTGATGCTTCTGATGTCATCACCTGTACATTACTAGGTTGTCACTCATTACAAGTTTCAGTCACATGAACCACTGACTGAACATATGGGATGTATGATAACACACTGAAGCCAATTCATCCTCTCCATAGATTTTTATTTTATTTTATTTAACAAAATATACTATTATAAACATAAACACAAAACTACGAAGTAGTTTGTCGGCGAGTAACATTAGTAATATTCTGCGAGGCGAGTCATATTCTGCGAGGCTATCCTCAGCCTGTGTACTAATATATATGACCAAAAAACATGACTACAATCGCATCGTAGTACCATTCTCTATATTGTGGTAGTACTGTGCGCGACTATGATCGCATCATAGTACAACGGCACACTGTTCTATTAAAAAATAAAGAAATAATAACGTTCCGTTGAATAAATAAGCTAGGTCATGCTCACACCATGACAGGAAGTGCTGTGGTTGAGACCGTAATCGCGTCACGGTACTAATAAATATGACCAAAAAACATGACTACAATCGCGTCGTAGTACTGTGCGTGACTATAATCGCGTCATAATTCCAAGGCACACTGTTCTATAAAATATAAAGAAATAATAACATTCTTTCAAAAAATAAGCTAGGTCATGATCGCATCATGACAGGAAGTGCTGTGATCGAGACCGTAATCGCGTCACGGTACTAATAAATATGACCAAAAACCATGACTACAGTCGCATTGTAGTACTGTGTGTGTCTATAATCACATCATAGTTCCAAGGCACACAGTTCTATAAAATATAAAGAAATAATAACATTCTGTTGAAAAAATAAGCTAGGTCATTATCGCATCATGACACGAAGTGTTGTGATCGAGACCGTGATCGCGTCACGGTACCAATAAATCTGACCAAAAAACATGACTACAATCGCATCGTAGTACTGTGTGTGGTTATAATTGCAGCATAGTTTCAAGGCACAGTGTTCTATAAAATATAAAGAAATAATAACACTTAAACACGTGTACAAGGCGTGTTTCAAAGTGCCGATTCACGGTTCTTTAGTAATTATGAATTATTGCTTGAATAGACGTTTATTTGGTACAAAAAATACAACACACAATGTAACAAAAAAATATAAATATATTTTCAGATAGATTTTAGGCCAAATAGGCCCCGCATGCAGAGGCAGAGAGTGCATTGACGCTGGTATTCTGCGGATACCATTTAACACTGTATACAGAATATTTTCTAATTAAACAGTAACGTTAGGCAATGCGAAAATAGCAAGGCTCTTTTTGTTGCTCAATAAATTTCAAAATGAAATTAATTAGTGAGCTAAATATAATCTACTGATTCGAACAAACACGAAATAAAGTTTTGCTTTAAACGAACGAAATGCAAAGATGAGAACGTGTCGAAAAAATAGTACAATATAATAAACAATAAATACTTATAATTTAAACTTACATAGGTACTTCCAGCACCATCAAAATGCTCGCAGCGGCGGCGGCGGTGACGCAAACGTTTCTCTAGTTTACGAATCTTTTCCTTAATATATTGCTTAGAATACTTACGTTTTCATTTACACATATTGATATCTATAACAACTACACAACACACTAAAAATAAAGTTATAAAATAATAAAACTTTGATCTTTAATATTCCGATGCTGTGATGCCCGCACAAAGAAAGCGAATGAGTCAAACGGCGTAACATCGCGCAAGCGGGTGAATAATACTAAAACTACCTACCTATCTTTCCATTTTTATGTCTTCGCTCTAAAATTGTGCTTGGTGCCCGGTACATTGGAAAGTGGACTACCTGGTTAATATATAAATCTCGAGGATGCAACGTCGTGGTATAATCAATATGTTGTTTACATATAGAAATAACAATTCGACACAGCGATCGCTAATTCTTACGTTGTTGGCTAGGAGTTTTGGTTATCTCAGAAACGATGACAAATATTTAGATATCGTTTTGCTATAAAACCACTGCCACTTCTCTAGGCCACCTGAATAGAATAATCAACCGAAATAATCGCAAATGTTCTGATTGATCCCAATCTGAGTCATATCTGTCGGTGGGATTCATATCTGTCATATACCAGACGGAGACACAGTGCTACTGCTGAGAGTCGTCTACGCAGGTAGCTCTATCTACCTTTTTGTCAGAGGTGTTTGTCTTGTTGTTGAAGGTATACTTTATGCCCTATTCTCACCTCAGAGGGATAGCTGGCCAGAAAGTAGCTGACTGTATCATGGGCCGAGTTCCGGACGCCTCCATCGGAACTCCCGGATCCCATTACCCATAGGGGAGCTTTCCTCTGGGTTGTGCAGTAGCAGGACGCTATCGGGTTTTAAGTGGGTGCAAATCCCACACACCCCTACTGTCGATCCCTCGGCATGCTTGATAGCGCGTCAGGCATTTTCCCGACAAAAAAGCGGTGAATAACTCAACTTTGTAACAAGGAGCAACATACACTGCAGTCCTTTTAAGGGTTGCAGATTTTCATATCTTACAGGAACAATAATTATGACCCTTATCATCAGGTGAGTAAACTTCTTTTTTACGAACTTAGTTGTCTAGAAAAATATTATTCTCTTTATCTGCCAGATAGTCACAAGCATTAAACCACTGCCAATCATTGACATTAACCGAAAATGAGTAAGTAAGCCGTATCGAATTTGGGTATTTAATTATTCATGAAATATTTTACAAAGCGAATCCGTAGCAGCAATACTTGGAATGTTTACAGAGGCAAGGCAGGATCTGTGTGTTTAAGACCCTTAATGCTTGGGAATAAATCTTTACTTTAATGAAGGCTGTTAATGGTATAATAAAATATCCGCATTTTCTAATGGTTGCTTAGTAATAATTTGTATCCAATTTCAATAATGATTCCAATATCAATAAGTATTTTAAAAGAATTTGCTTGCTAACAAATTTTTAAGGCATTTTTTTAAAGTGAGCTTTTATCTGACTTTGACTATTTTGAATATACACAGAACATGGGCGTAATCTACAGAATTGCTATCACTTAGATATTTTAAATTGTTGACATTATGTTCAGAAAGAAAGAAAATCGTCAATTGTTGAGCATCATAAGAAAAAGTGACACCTAAAGCTTACACCGTAAGGTCCGTTTCAGCATTTTTTTACTAAACTACGACTATGAACACCCTAAAGCGTTGAGCCCCTGTACTGCGACCACAAGAGACTAACGAGCTATAAACACTGTTTTACAGCGCTCAGTTCAGGGAGCCTACTCTCTAAGCCCGTAATCGAAGTATAGAACTCCAAATTCGCTGTACAACGCACGCGCGCACCTGGTAACGAGGGGACAATACACAATGTACGGTGATTGTAGTATGTATTCGAAATTTTAACTACGGTACAGAGTATCCCTTCAATGTCGCTCTGTAGCTTTGACCTTCGAAATACGGCCCCACCTCGCCTGGTAGAGTCATAATGCTTTCTGCACCAAATGTGTTTGTCACTGAAACATTGTGGAATGGATTTGGTAAAATATGAGATGACGGCTGTTGACTTTTATATGCATTGTACTTATACGCAGAATAAAATGAAATGTATTTTATCTTGAGGCTAGTTATTTGTTTGTGCTTGTTTACTTAATTCGCGTATTAATTCAACTTGTTTGTGTTGAAAAACAATAGGTCTAAATTTTATGGTGATTGTTTGATCCTAATAGACCTTAAAAAAATATTCCTATTACCTATTTCATATCAAAAAAGACAACTACAACAATGTAACATTTAGCGTCTTTGGGAGACTTGTACAATACTCACCTATAACGATTATTCAGATTCTGGTTTAGGCAGACTCATGATACGGCTGATTCGTTTTATGGCAGTAGTAACATGACCAACTTAAACAACATAATTCATGTATGTCAAGATTAAAGCTAAACGCGTTTAAAACATAGGTCATTCTGTATCTATCAATTTCAAACCAATGGCAGGGATAAGACGATTGCTTAAAACCATTTGGCTGTAATCGTATTTAGTTATTGTAAATAACAGACTAATTATATGATAAGCAACAATAAGTGGCTATTTGCAATGTGAAACAACTTAAGTCTAATTTTAATATTTGAGTAACGTTTTAAATTTAAAAAACTAACAAACAAATACTTAAATAAAGAAAAAACCAAAAGGCTTAAACGATAGCAAAGTTCGAGAAATTAAATTAGCAAGCTTAAAGCTCCAGATTCATGATTATTGCTTCTTTTCTAGACTAATGTCCTCCTAACCGATATTCGGTCACGGCGGCCAATCTCCACAGAGACTAGCCGTCTGCGCAGGAGATATTATTATAGTACACAAGTGACTGCGTATGCGCAAACGCAAGTGCACTCTCTGTTCGTTCACTCGCCTATTCCGATGGGACGGTTAACCGACACGACCGGGGCGAGATCAGGCGCAGGACTCACTGTTTAACGTACCTTCCGAAGCACGGAGCTTGAGATGTTTCTTATTTTGGTCACCCATCATAGGGCTGACCGCAGCGAACGTTGCTTAACCTTAGCAATCGTTCGCTGACCGCACGCGCCAATGCGCCACCAAGCTCCTCAAAAACACCCTATCTCTGACAACACTATCCTGATATGTTGTGTATATGTGTACCTACTACCACAGATTAGAAACAGTAGCTTCATGTATCCGCCAAAGCCATATATTTAACAAATGCAGTTCATTTTACTTCACGGTCGTTACGCACTGGAATGGTACTGACATCAAGCTATCTACCGTCATGCAACCAGATCGAGCATGTTCAAAGTCAGGACTGAAAAATAGGACTATATAGTACAGTATTGGAACTTGCTTTCTTATCTCAAGAACTAGCCCCTATACTTCGGACAAACATACGAAACACTGTATAGCAATTGTTCAAAATTGGGATGATGACTGAAATCTAATTTTTACGTCTCGTCATTAAATATTAAAATACCGTGGAAAAAGATGCATTCCTGTAAAATCAGAATTAAAATCGGCTTAGAAATACATTAGATACAAGCATTTTAAGTTGTTAATTTGAAGGCGATTAGACAGAGAGATCCGACATCAACCATGACGTCATTGTTGAGTACGGCCATGTAAACTCCTTGTAAATTGCCGTTCTGCTAGAAAGAGATGGAGAAAAATCTTTAATACCTTATATCTTGGTTGTTTTTATAGTTATTCGAAAACCGATTTTTTCTTTCTGTTTATTATATGAATGAGCTTCTATTAAAGCAAAAATTTTTTTTGTCATCTAGCCTATTGTTGTGCTTCGATATATTAGAAATAACTAGTACCTCGATAATTGAGAAACACATTACGTTTCCTTTCATATTCATCGTTATCGCCTTATATGTCATCATTTCAGCCAAAAGTCTCCCGCTGCTGGACGTCCCCCAACTTACTCGTATATACCACTAGCTTTACTTTACGCAGCTTCGCCCGCGTTGTTTTTTTTTCCTTGAGAATTTTATATTTTCCCGTAGGAAAAATTATTTTGCAGCCTATATTAATCAGGGATAATGTACCATTCTAATGGTGAAAGAATTTTTGAAATCGGTCTAGTAGTTTTTGAGTTATTCGTTACATAAGTACATATCTTTCTTCTTTTTATTAATAGTGTAGATTAAAGGTCAAAATGTTACAAACAATGAATGAAAAAATCTTTCATATTCCCAGAAAATATAACTTAAATATCATACTTGGATTAGAAAATACGTTTCAGTCACGAGATTAATATTATAAAAACGTCTCAGCGCACGTGGCGCTACAAAATTGTTTTCCGAGCACCGATAAAAATGATGCTGTTTAGGATTCCTCCCCCGAAGTCTACTGAACCCTAATAGTGATATATTAAAGTTTCTTTTACCCAATACATAATCCACTTAGCAGTAAAATAGAATCTCATCAAAAACATAGCATTATACAAAAAAGCAAAAATCTCGCAACGCAGTTTTTCTGCCGTAAAAAGTTGTGAAACCGAATATAGACCAAGTCGGTTAATTCACTACCTACCCATCTATAGGAGCAGCTTTTCATAAATTGATACATTGTTGTTATCTAACAACATTTTATAGTAACCATTTTAGTAAGACAATTGCATATCTTCTTTTATATAAATCAAATGGATCTTCGAAATGTATGTACGCCCATAACTTTCGAACGACTGCACCAAATTGGATGATTTTTGGTTTTATGTATTCGTTATTGTTAGGACAAGGTTTGTATAAAAGAAATTATTTGAAAAATTATTACAGGAAAAATAATGAATTTAAAATATGTTCACGTAAAAGTGACGAACTTGACAGATTGAAATTCAGGCTACTCCAAATCTATGGTTTCTTACACTGTTGTATTGTCAATAGGTTTTTTAGTATACCCGTGTGGGACCGGGGCGGGCAGCTATAGTCTTTAATAAATAAAGTGACTTGGCAAATGCACACGGCACAAGTACCTATGTTATTGTGAATGTCCGATATTAGTGAATGTTAAGATATACCGGTGTATGTTGACAATCACCAATCTCGATTGTGTAACTCAAAAATTGATCTTAAATCGCATAGTACGGTCAATCATAAAAAATCACTGCAGAAAAAACCGGGTCTTTTCATAAATATTGAATGAAAAAATCTTTAAAAAAATATATTTTATTATTCAACGCATTCTTTAGAGGATGGTCGTTTTAATTTTTTAATAAATTATTTAAAACTTGGTTAAAATGTGACCCAAACATGCCTCGATTTTAAAACTTTAAACCTAATCGCGTCGTAAATATTATGTTAAATCATATACTTTCGATTTCAATAAATAAATTGAACAATATTCGGTCTTTTTAGATTTTTCTTATTCGCCTTAATTAATTTTTAATTGAAATAATTCATCTTACGCGTAAAGGTTTGCTTAAATATTCCCCTCACTCCCACTCACTCACTCCTATGTAATCAGTGCGGGACGATCGACGCAAGGTCATTGGGAGCACTATGCGCCCTAATTTATACATGAATCGAATATACACCGGTGACTATTAATATACACCGAGGCGATACAGTGAATCAAAGATTCATCGATTTATAATTTGTGTGAATGTTAACAACTCTAGTGTTTTACAAATGTGTGCTTGCTTACAATGTTTAACTTTTTTTTTAGGGCGGGGGAATCTCTACGATTCGTAAGGGACTTAGTTGGTAAGGCTGCCCCTAAGATCAGAAGGAGGCTGCGGAGAGGGAGCGGGAGGAAGATTCACAAGCCGCTCCCCTCCGCCGCAGACGGATAGGTAGGCGAAGGCGGGCATTCGCACAAGCAATGCCCGTCTAGTGACCCTGCCGTGGAGGCCTGCGTGCACGGTTGGCCCCGTGCACGGCGCCGTAAGGCCCCCCGTTTGGGGATTGCCCTGGTGTTCTCGGGCAATCCCCCCTTGGCGATAGCCCGACCGACCTGGTCGGGCTTGCCTGGACGCGCTGGTAGTGGTAGTCGCAGTGTGGACCCTACCATGCGCGCCCACAAGGGCAGGGAGAACACCGGGGGGTTTTAGTGGGTCGGCCTGACACTATGCCGGGCCAGCCCCACACACACCCGCCGTCTAGCCAACGGCGGGTACGGTGCGATCACGCATTTACCCCCGAAAAAAAAAAAAAAAAAAAGGCTGCCCCTAAGATATCCCGTAGGACTCGGGTAAAAACCCCACCGAACGAAGCTCGTTAACAGGTTATTCATTTTTAAATTCAATACTTATGCATTTTTTTAATCTGGGTTATTGTTTTTTTTTATTATTTATAACTATATGTATAGATATAGGAAACCAGATAACAGACTTATTATTGTGATTGGATATCTAGGGAAGGGGACTATAAAAATTCGGAATATCAGAGTTTTTGAAGTTACAGGATCTTCTATGTGGAAATAAGGAAAAACTTTCAAAAATGGCCCAAATGGCTTCGAGAAAAGGATGGTTCGGCCGTGCTTCTTTGCTCTTTTGCTCGACTTAGCGGGGGCACTTCCCTGTCCCCAGAAATCCACTGAGCAAATTGCGTGGCTAAAAATAAACCAGTCAAACCAATGAATGGATTTTTCCTCGAAATTTAAATGGATTTCCTCGTTTGAGTTGTATTATCTATTCCTAACAATTGTTGAATTTTATCAATGAGTTAATTGAAATAATCGAAATCCAAATTACAATAATTCTCAGTTAATTGCGTTAGTGTGCAAAATTATTTAAATTTAGGCGAACTACCATACTGACTTCGCCATTCTCCTTTGCTCTCCACATACTCGTGGTCCGCGCCTCATTTTTCATACTTTCTTCTTTTTGATTTATTGCTTTTATGATATGACTATATTTAGAGTTACGGCAACTCTTTACTCTTATTCTAAGGAGAGCTGCGCAACTCAATTTCTTAAATTTATCTATTCTTAATTGAAACCTTTATGTTACATTTTAATCGTCTATAATTTCACGCATACGCCGAGTCAAATGCTTCAAATTACAAATATTCTTTATCAAACAATTTCATAACACAAGTATTGAACAAATACCGATATGACGAATCCCGAATCTAACCACAAATCACAGGGAATATCAGACCACTAACTTCTGTACCGTATCTGCGCCGTATCGCAAGAGACGGTCTAAGCAAAGTTTTAACGTTTTTTATAATGAACCTACGCTGTTCGCCAAAAGGAGGCGAAAATATTGGTAGCTCCGCATTTCCACAAACCTTGTTGTCAAACTTTACTTGATGGATTTCTATCAAAAGCGCATTATCTCTAGGCTGTTCCGCTGTGCGAGTAGAATAACCAGAGGATTCTAGCCGGGGCGGGGAACGCCATAACACCGGACATGTTGTACGCTCACCCGTAGCACACAGGAAGTGGTTTCGAACCACTTGTGGACTTTTAAAGCGACATTTGGGGACGTGGGCGAACACAACGCTAGCGTAGGTTATTATAGGGCGAACGCAAACCTTGTAAAGTGTCAGCTTATGACGAAGTGACATTTTACTGCTTTTGTGTATAAGATGGTACAGGCGGCCGAATATGTGAGGTGCGAACTTAAGGCGAGTGACATCCAGGTGTTTGATGCGATTGGACCAATAAAGCACTGAATAGACTTCTGAATAGACTATATTGATGCCGCAAACACATTTCACTAAGCGCTTTATTAACGTAAGCATCAAGGTATTACAATTTTGAAATACATAATAGCGTTGGCGGCAAACTTAAGCTATGAAAACAATACAACGGAATACCGTTGCTGCACATTATGGAACAAATTGTAGAAACATTCTTTATTTTTAAATATGCCGCATAATTTTTCCAAATGAAAGAATTTAGATCGCTGTGTATCCGCCTTGCTTTACTCTGCTTTTTATTCGTGTATATAGATAGCTAATGGTGGCCGTCAAAAAATTGCGCTTTTAGCTTAAACAGTATTTTATCAATAAAAAATAAAGTGAAATGTAATTGTTTATTTTAGCTTACAGTATTATGTAAATATATTGGTAAAGAAATAATGTATTAAAATTTTATAAAAAGCATTATTTACACAGTTAGAATGTCTATTTATCTCTAGTGGATGCACGCTTCTGCTGTATGGGCGTAGAACCTTTGCCTTCCTAAGCTAGCATCTAAGCTAAATTTTCATACGAATTTTATGTTCCAAATTTAAAACACTTTAATCCCTTGGGAGTTTCATACAACATTATATCCCTGGGGATATAATGTCTTGCTTTACGTTGAAGTTATTAGGGTTATAATTGAACATATTGTCGAGCAGGTGGTAGGAAAAAAAAATATACTATTCTTGTATTTTGTTCCAACTATAAAATTATTCTAAATAGAATAAAAAATAGGATATTAAATGGAAATTAAAACATTAATGAACTATAAACCTTTGTAACGAGGTGCTATACTCTACATATAGCAACTCGTTGCATTCCCGCCTAACCTGACTGCATTTCAAATCTTATGTCTTTGACATAATTAATTCGTCTCTCCCGTCACTCAATTGCGGACATCGAAACGTGAAAAAGTAGCGATGGCTAATTAACATAAATTAATATTTTCATCAGCACCTTTTTCTATGAATCTAACGAAATAATTTAACGAATATCATAAAATCTTAAAGGCACTTATGTAGTGCCTTTTTAATTATGTTTGTAACGATACAATAATATATTCAGTGGCATAATTCTGGTGCTTTATTTGGCTGACCCTCCCTAACCACTGCACCACTGCGAACCTAGTCCTCACCCGTTACACCGTCACACCTTTTATTATAAAAAACCTTATCTAATTAATTTAAATTCAAAAGGTACATATAAAAATGTTGAAATATGTCAACCTACAACGTTTTTTTAAGAAATTAAGTTACCTATTTTTAAAAATAAATATTTAAATAGATTAAATGCTTTAATAAAAGGTACATGAATGAGAAGTACAATAATTGCATAACGTGAGAACTTCGTGTTTTTACTAAAACTGTGACCCAGCGCCATCTGTGAATTTCTTCGTGAAGCGCTACAGAGTAACGCTATGCTTCGTGGCTAAAAGCGCTTCTACGTGCGTTACTAATATTCTCATAGGAGAGAGTTCTTGCTAAGCTTCGGAAGATAGAGCCAGTTGTTTTGAATAGCTGTATTCAATAACTCGCATCATTCAATGGGCAATTCACTCAATTCAGCCTCACATAATAATTCCTGTTTATCATAAAAATACCTATCAGATTTGTCTCAAATTTTTTAAGCTGCTTTACTTTTCTTATTGATAAAAATTATAAATATAGTTGAGATTAGGTACGTCATGGGTAAATGAATGAATGAATGAATGAATAAATTCTTTATTGTCAATAAAAAACACATATCAGTAATTATGTGCAAAGAAAACAAGAATTAACAAAAAGGCGGCCTTATTGCCTAGGCGGCAATCTCTGCCAGGCAACCTTTAGGTAGAGGAAAGTTGATATATGAAATTAGAGATAATGACGGGATGTGACAATCATGTTAAAAAAAAACAATATTAAATGAACGTGTTCCATATACTTCATAAAATACATATACTAATTTAGGAGATGAGATGGATGGTACATCTATATGTCCAGCTGCAGGAAATGTGATTTAGTAGCACGTTTAAATGCGTCGAGAGTAAATATAAATAAAATCACAATTTTGTCTTACAAATGAATTGAATCGATATAATCATTTTGAATCCTATTGAAATTACCTATTATTATAACTACCAGTTGTACCTAAGGTTTTTTAATCGACTTCATATTTTTTTTTACAAAAAATAAAACAGACTACTTATGACTTATTGGTGTTTTTGAAGTTAGTTTTATTTTTTGTAAAAAAAAATTCAATCTTTTGAGTAAATTTATAAATACATGCGTATTGGAATTCCAGCCAAGGCAAACATCAGAATAACTTAAAATACCATGTTTTCGCTCTTAGCAGTATTGGAAGAATTATTTTCGAACTCCTAACCTGCCAGAAACATTTCTCATCAGCTCAGTAATATAATGAAATGCATGACTACAAGATGCAAATATATACTTAACCTGAATATCTTCATAGAAAAAACATGGAACACATTGGACATGCCTATGAAATTTAAGGGTTTTTCTCGATTTTCCTAAGATTTCATCATCAGATCATGACTTGGTGACAATGAAACCACCTAGGGAGTATACTCTTTCGATTACAAAAGGAATTTTGAAAATCGGCCCACAAATGGCGGAGTAATCGGTGATCATAATAAATTAATAGTAAAAAAAATTAAACAAGCTTTTATTATTGCATTGTCACGCGATATCCTACATGTGCATGCAAAATTTCAGCTCAATTGGAAACGGGGAAGTGGGTCAAATTTAGCTTGCAAGATTTCATTACAGACACGGGACAGGTACCTAAAAGTAAATAAAAGCTTGAAAATAAAAGCTTGTCAAAATTGGTACAGTCGAACATAGAACCTCCTCCTTTTATGAAGTCGGTTAAAAAGGAGGAAGTTGTCAATTCAGCTGTATATTTCAAAGGTTTGTTAGGTACGCGATTAATCCTCTGATTTTGAAAAGTATTTTTTATTCGAAAGAGTATACTCGCGAGATGGTTCCATTGTCACCAAGAGGATCTGCTGATGGGATCCCAGGGAACTCGAGGAAAACCCTTAAATTTCGCAGGCAAATCCACCGTGTTTCGTGTTTTTTCTGAAGCTTTTTAGGTATTTGCGTCTCGTAGTCATCATCTCAAACCAAGGTTTGTTCCATCATGCTGAGCTGATAATGAAAGGGTCTTTGACTTTTAAGAATTAGAGGTAAGTTTATTAAATATAATAGGCACATATTGACCCTAAGTTGTATTCTTTCAAGATACTTCGATGACTGATACAGAATATAGGTACTAAAAATATTAAAATAAAAATATTTCACAAAAAATAAAAGGTTCGCAGGGCTTATCCTTATTTTAGCTTATTATAATTTATGTAATTAGAATACATCTATGCTTAATTGGTTTCTTAAAGGCGTAAGTCAACAATTAAAATTGACTACTTTGAACAAAACGTAAAAAGCTCAAAAATTTCATAAGAAGATATATTTTTGGAGGCTATTTTATATTAAATTTGAGATACAGCGAGGTGTGAAATTTCGATACATCATTAAAAACAAATAAACCAAATCTAATTTAGTAATAACTTACGTAAAAATAACTTTACGTAATCAATGTAACTATTAATTACGATTCCAAATGAAAAGCTTTAATTAAAATATGTCATGTCTGATATCATAAAAATATCTAGATAAAGCAAAACCATCACAGATTGTATAAAATTTATGGCTGCGATATGATAAATGTAACGACAAAATATATAAGCCGGCGACAAATTATGCAAATGTATGACACTCGCAAAATCTCGTTATCTGCACTTACGCTACAAAAATGCTGTGAAATCTATCTTATACAGATATCTATTATATTACTTATGTAATAATGTTTCCTTACTGGAAGAAGTCATTAAAATAGAATATAAATATCAGAATAAACTTTTTGTCTAAATATGTTCCTTTCCTTCTCATAATTTTCTTATTATTCTATTCTTTATTCTCTTCTCGTCATATCGATTAGTGATTATCAAAATTTACTACTAAAATAAGAAGCCTATTGGTTCTTATTTTTTAATTTGATTACTTAATTGAAGAAAGAACAAGGTAATGAAAAATTTCTTCATTGCAAATTGCACATTGATTATTGCTGTTGAATTGTTCAAAACGTCTCTTCTTATCTTGTTATAACTTCTCTGAAGGAACATTTTAGTGACGAATGAGCGCACGTGGCTGTGATCCAGATCATGAATGAATGAATGAATAAACACTTTATTGCACACAAAATATACATGCCATGGGAATGAAACTTGTCGTTTTAATACACCGTCGTTAAAAATTTAATCATATTTATATGCCGTGGACTAACGTAACGTATAAAGTGCTAATTTCTAACTTTCTTTGCATTAAGAAGGTATATGAAATTTTATTTTATATAAAACCATTTTTCGTTATAAGTATATTAAAAATAGATACAAAATAACTCTACGTGTACTTAGTTTGTAATTTTCCATGATTTTAGTTCAGTTTTGTAAGTCAGATGTTGAATTTTTATAAGCTAATGACATTGCCTCTTCAAACCCAAAAAAATAAAATACCAAAAAGAGATTAAGTTCTTTTATACAGATAGCTAAAAGATTATACATTCATAAAAATTCTACGCTAGCCATTTTATTACCAACTAGCTGTACCCGGCATGCGTTGCGATGCCGCGTAAAACCTTACTTTTTTGTCCCAATTTCATGATTCTATGTCAACGGGAAGTACCCTATAAGTTTTGATTCCCTTGTGAAATCTCAAAATCTTATATTATCATATCTTTTGATTGCATTTATTTACAAGATTAATTTTTTCACAGCTAAAACCGATCATACACTCGACCACTGATGGTACCCTCTAATGGTACCAACGTAAGGAAATGGAGTATTTGATATAAATTTCAGTTTGATATCTCTACGTGTTCCTGAAAATGAGATCCTTCACAGACAATTAGACAGACGGACAGATGAATCAAGTTGGGTACCCCTGCTCTACACCATCCCGCATATCTACTGTAACGTAATAAGGAAAGATCGCAGTGGAACGTATAAGGTGCAAACAAACTGAGCTTATGTGATGCCATGGACGCCACGTTATGTGATTGGTCGTGTTAACGACGTCACGTAAGCACAGAATAGATAATAGTACTACGTACAGAACGGCCACTCACCTCCCCGCACTCATTTCAAATACCTCACCCCACCCGGCACTTCGTTGTAGACATCACTGACACATAAACAAGGGCGCGCGCGATCGCTCGGACGAGTAGACGCGAGCGCCGGGCGATAACAGAGACAGCGCTATGCGGGTGAAAGAGAAGGCAGTCGCTGCAATTCCCGCGTCATTTCGATTGATAACCGCGCACTCAGCCCTACTAGATTCCACGCACACATTTGCGTGTGTACGAACGTCATTTGTTTATGTAGTAGTAATAGGTAATTGATTTGCGAACGTTGTATGGAGTGTCCGGGGTGTGACGTAAGCTAAGTGTAGTTCTAAATAATGATTTATCATATTAGATCATATTAAATCATTTTCTATTAAGACCGATGTCTTCTGATGGACGTAACATCACATACCTGGCATCACATAAGCCTAGTTTGTTTGCACCTATATGCATTGAAGTGTATGAGCGGTACATAAGCTTCCTTATGATAATTCATGAAAAAATGAATGTTGAATTTATCAGAGAGCTTCATGTGCCTTAAATGAGTATTTGATTCCGATAACTGTTCGAATAACTCTGGTAGGCATTGCTATGAGTATAA
This sequence comes from Schoenobius gigantellus, assembly GCA_963935595.1. Classification (NCBI taxonomy): domain Eukaryota; kingdom Metazoa; phylum Arthropoda; class Insecta; order Lepidoptera; family Crambidae; genus Schoenobius; species Schoenobius gigantellus. The sequence continues at coordinate 18,667,304 of OZ012553.1, read as the reverse complement.
TATGACTGTTAAAATCAAAATCAGTATATCATTTAAAAGAGAATACAAAAAAATATGTTTTTGACAAATTTAAAGTCGATTTTTTTTTATTTAATTATATATCTACATATATCGAGTATTTTTTTACTGAGCTGAATTGATTTTTTTCGGATTTCACAACATTCATTGCCATTTAATACTTATAATAACAAGCAATGTATATTAAACCCCCAAAAAAAAATGTTAAACAATGTGAAACTGAATGAATGCACTACCTAAAAAAACTATTGGTTGTTATCGGCATAAGTAATCGATTATAAATAAAAAAAATGAAATGAATTTAATCATCATCATCGTCGTCGGTGGCGCTGTGGACTCCGCACAGACCTTTTAATCGGGAGGTCCGGGGTTCGACACTGCCATGTACCAATGTGTTGTTCGTTTTTCCGCATATCATATGACCGACATACATTTGACCGACGCCCCTACGGTGAAGGAAAACATATGCGGCAACCTGCATACATCTGCATAGAAATTCAAAGATGTATGTGAAGTCGACCAATCCGCACTGGGGCAGGGTGGTTAACCAAGGCCTAAACACCCTAACTAGGATAGGCTCGAGCCCTTGGTAGGGACATAATGTCTGAGCTTTATTTTTTATTGCTGTAAGTAGCAGACGAGCAGACAGCCCACCTGATGGTAAGCGGTAACCGCCGCCCATAGACTTCGCCAATATCAGGAACATAGCTAAGTCGCTGCCAACTTTGAATATAGTGCTCCCTTCAAACCTCTCCTGAAAAGGGACATGTCGTAGCGTTCGGGAAACACAGCAGTGGGAAGTTCGTTCCAGAGGCGACATGTTCGTAGTCAAAATGAGCGCTGAAAGCGAACTGCACTAGACGGCATTGGTTCCAGGTAATATGGATGAACCCCACTGCGGTGTCGAGTGGTACGATGATAGAAAGGTGACGTTGGTACCAATTCGAACAGTTCCTCGGAGCACTCACCGTTGAAGAGACGGTAGAACACACAGAGCTAAAGTCCCTCCGTGAGCTCAGTGACTCTAGCGAGTCCGTTAGATTGGCATCCCCGATGATTCGAGTAGCTCGCCTTTGCAGAGAGTCAAATGGATCCAGCTGGTATTTAGGAGCCCCTGCCCACAGATGCGCGCAGTACTCCACGTGCGGACGAATTTGGGCCTTATAAAGTACAAGGCGTTGATAGGGCGTGAAGTACCGCTTCGCTCTACTAAGCACACCGAGCTTCTTGCTGGCTAGTTTGACCTTGCTATCCAGATGGCTCCCAAATTGGACTTTACTCGTGATCTCAAAACCGAGGATACCAATGTTTTCAGAGATTTTAAGGGATACTCCTTGGAACTGGGCCGCTAGTGAAAAATTGTATTTTTTGGCAGTAAATGCGCAAACCTGCGTCTTTGTGGGGTTGAACTGCACTAAATTCATATACCCCCATTCTGAAGCCCGTCCCAAAGAGTCTTCAACCCTAGACACAAGCTGTGACCGTCTCTCCGACACGGAGTTCCGGGAGATATTCTGATGGTTGGTGTATCTCGCATCACCCGTACTGTCATCCGCATAGCAATGAATGTTCTCTATCGACAACAAATCATTAATATGCAGAATAAACAGCGTTGGGGAGAGAACCGAACCTTGTGGAACTCCAGCATTAATTGTTTTAGTCTCGGAACACGAACCATCAACAACGACTCTGATGCTCCGACCATCCAAAAAGCTGGCGATCCATCTGCAGAGTCCCCGGGGATTCCGTAGGATGGTAACTTCGCTAGAAGTGCTCTATGCCAGATCCTGTCAAATGCCTTGGCGATACTCCTCTCCAAAGCTTCAGCCCAGCGGTGTGTCAAATACACTAGAAGATCACCAGCCGAGCGACCGTGACGGAAACCGTACTGGCGGTCGCTAATCAGCTGGCGATCCTCAAGGTATTGTAGTAAATAGCGGTTTATAACTCGCTCCATAATCTTGCAGAGCAAGGATGTTACCGCTATCGGCCTGTAATTTGACGGGTCCGATCGGTTACCCTTCTTCGGGATGGTGTACAAGAGCTACCTTCCAGGAAGATGGAACCTTATGCGATGTGTAAGAGAGACGGTAGAGACGTGTCAGAACTGGGGTCACCTCAGGGGCGCACGTCTTCAACACTACTGCGGGGATACCGTCCGGCCCACTCGACTTGTGGACGTCGAGAAGTCTTAGCTCTCGCCTTACTGCACGTTGAGTAAAGCGAATCTCAGCCAGAGAACTTTCACACCGTTTAATCGTCGGTGGGGTAGCTCCTCCATCGTCCAAAGTAGAGTTTGAGGCAAAGAGATGCGCCAGAAGATCGGCCTTATCCTATGCACTATGGGCCAAGCTGTCATCAGGCTTACGCAGCGGTGGGAGGCTAGACTGGCAAACGTTGCCCTCCGCAGCCTTGGCGAGCGACCAGAAGGCACGTTTAACACAGTTGATTAACAGACTGAACAAAACTATGACTACAATCGGTCGTACTTTCTTCAAAATATCACTATTATAGCAAACTTTAATTCAATCGCAAGATAGGAAACTATTAATAATGATTTTGTAACACTTTACCTCAGTAGTACACTAACTATGTTTTTATTAGCAGTACAAATATGTTCTAGTAAAAGCAATGCTGTTAATATACAAGCTAGTTCGGCTTCATTTCGCCACAAAGCCATTTCTGCCCCTATTAGTTTTATTGCCGCGCGTTATTTACTCTATGGCACAGCTTACAATTGCCCATTTTAGCATTCCGTTAAGGGTGGACTAATTATAGGGGCCGTCGCCCTATCACAATTATTCTTTATAAGCTGTGCAACCTGAATTATGTAACAAAGACTTATCGCGAAACGAAACGGAGGTCTACCGTTATATATTATTAGTACTGTACCCGATATAGACACTTAAAATGTGTATCAATTCTCAAAAGTTCAAGTTTAAAATTTCTCATTTCTTTGTTTCATATTTAATTTCAATTTCGTTCGATACATTTTCCAAATTATTTCAAATTTTTCATCCCTGTTGCATCATTCAACCAGCAGTCAAATTTACAGAAGCAAATCATTTATCAGGAACATAAAGCAATTTCTATATTAATATAACGGGTTAAACTTCACAGGTGAGACTCGATAAGTATTTAATTTAACCCGTTATATACAAAATGCTTGAATGTAACATATTTGATTTATGTATGAAGAACACTTTTTTCAAATTTAATTGTATGATTCATCGTCAAAGCTCATATACGTCCCCAAAACCAGCAAGGGCTATTGTGATTTCTCTCCCCATATTGTTATAGAATCGTCAATCAGAAGCTTACCTCTGAACAAATAGTTTGAACTATGACCTGCTTAGATAAGTGTCAGTTGCATTGCAATATTTAATGAACTCTCCCATGACTCTTAACTACCGAATAATCTTCCATCACCAGCGCCGCAAAATGAGATGATGACTACCAGGGTGAATTACCTGAATAGCTTTAGGCAAAAATTATGATACATGCTATGTCTATTAACGTTGCGAGAAGCTCTCAATTTCCCTACAATCCGATACTGATATCCTCATTTGGTGACAATAGGACCCTTTTAAGTGTTTAATCTTTCGAATAGAAAAAGTATTCTGAAAATCGGTTTACAATTGACGGAGAAATCGGTGAACATTTTAAAAAGTAAATCGGCGCAGAACCTCCTACTTTTTCGGAGTCATTAAAATTTGCGTGCATAACGAAATACTTTCTAGCTACGGAGACATATCAACATGCAAAAATATAATTTAATAATAATGTCCTCCTAACCGATATTCGGTCACGGCGCGGCGGCCAAACTCAACAGAGACTAGCCATCTGCGCAGGAGATATTATAGTGCACAAGCGACTCCGAAAACGCAAGTGCACTCTCTGTTCCTTCACTCGCCTAGTCCGATGGAACGGTTAACCGGCACGACCGGGGCGAGATCAGGCGCAGGACCCACTGTTTAACGTGCCTTCTGAAGCACGGAGGAGCTTGAGATTTTTCGTATTTTGGTCACCCATCATAGGACTAACCACTGCCGACGTTGCTTAACCTTAGCAATCGTTCACTAAGCGCACGCGCCAATGCGCCACCAAGCTCCTCAAATATACCTAATTAGTAAAAAAAATACCTAATTAGTAAACGTGTGATTGAAAGGTCGAACCACAAATTTAATTTTAAAATCTATTGCTTGCTACCTACTAGCAATATAAAAATGTAGAGCCTAGCCATCGTCCGATATCTGGGGTGAGATACCTAGGGCAATAAAACTGCTTGTTTCGCCTGCAGCTAGTGCGACCCAGTGTGCCAAATGAACACTAAAAAACTGACCTGAATTACACCAGCAAGATATCCCGCTCAGGGAGGGGTGCGTTAAGGAAACCGAAGCGGAGTTTTGTCGCTTCTTTACGACTTTTGTTTACTTGTTTATGCATTTTGATTCGATATCGATGAAGTTCGGCTTTGTTCATACACACAGTTCATTATTTACGATTCTTATTAACTCAAGAAGGTGAACTGTGTAAGAAAATACGATTGTTGCGGGTCTGGCGAAATATTTTTTCTCTCGTTTATTATTAAGAAATCCTTCGTAAGGAAATGTCTTTGTTACAATATTTTAATTGATTAAAATTAATCTCTTCTTTGATAACTTGAAACCGTAACTAATTTCAAAATATACAATATCTGCCGATGAAATAAAATATTTTGCTTGTAAATTGAATAAGGCATTCGATGTAATCTAAAAAGTCGAATTATAAGAGTAGGTATGCGATGTAGACTGTAGAACTGGCAGATATGATATTTATTTTATAATACAGTAAAACGGTTTTCCAATTAGACAGGTTTAAAATTATTGTTGTCTCATTTACAGATGAGAGCTTATAGAGGTCGAAATGTCCTGTTATTCCATTTATAGAGGTGGAAATGTTAATTAAAATACGTATTTTTGGTGTTAAGAATTAAGTGTGGGTATTTAAAATAATGATGAAAGAAATCAAATACAAGAAAAAAAATACAAAAAGCTTCGATATATACACCTGAAAGCTTCAATTGTGATAGTACTGACAAACAAAGGATGTGCGAAAGAAATTCAAATGTTTTAAACAAACGTATCGAAACCAGTCTCAACCTGATAAAATGTCTCACTTTTACATGAAATTGAGCTACAGAGTCCCAATTATAGAGGTAAACATCTAAAAAATCCTAGAAATCAAATCTCATTAAACCAGGTTCGAAAAGTGCCATTAGCAGTGGTAATTCAATGCAAAAGTGCCGTGACCTCATTGGAATTCTCAATAATAGAGGTTTCTTAATTATCCAGGGAGGTTATTGTATAAGAAAAAAAATTACGCGATCGCTTACAATTTGACAGTCGCCGTCCATCCATCGCTTCTTTAGCGATGGATGTCGGCTCAGTCTTGTGTTTTCACGGCGCAATGGTTGTCAAATCGAATGCGATCGTGATAGGTTTTTTCTTACGGCCGGTCTCAATATCTATGGATTTGGTTACTAGCGATAGATATTTGACATTAGCTCTATACAAATTACGTCAAAATTCTATCTCCAGTAAACAAATCCACAGATAGATAGAATATTGAGACCGGTCGTTAGACAATAACCCACCAGGTCCCACTTAACCAGGTTTCACTGTAAATTCAGAGATTAGTAGATAGATATACATTTACTCACACTGTTCTCCTTCCGAGTGAACTAAGAAAAAGTTTTTATATCGCCTGGAATCGTTAACAGTGACTGATTAAAGGAAATAGTTAGGTACTACTTACTAGTCCGTAATAATGTTTCTAGATAAGTATGTTGTCTGATATGAAATAATTTATTTTATTTGTTAATGCTGAAATATACATTTGTATATGATAATTATAATTAAATATTTCGTATATTTTATAAAACTGAGCGAGGCAGCGTTTGAGTTAAATAAATGAAATGTTTGGTATCAGATTATTCTCTTTCAGCGAATTGGATCAGCTTTCCTTATCCCAAACGGACCCACCATAGAGGGTGGAAATGTTCCCAGGGGAAGTTTTGCCAGGTATACGACACACCAGTCGATACGCCATGGTGTGCCGGAGTCCAACGTTTAACCCAACCTTAATTTAGCCTTTTTTTTTTTACGAGGGGAATGCGTTTGCGCATCGTCCAAGCCCCCGCAGGGGCAAGGGTGTGTGGGACTCCGCAGCGAGCGACTACCCACTAAACCCCTCGATATGCCCTCTTTGGCGCCTAGCGCAGCCACGTCCAAAGGACGCGCCGCTGCCGAACGAGGTCGTGGGAACCCTTACAGACCGACCATAACCCCGTCCGCGGCACCTGCCCACCAATGGCGGGCCCCTCACGCCCTCTCCAAGATGGAGATGGAGAGGAGTTCTCGGGGCATACTCCGGGTGGTAATTTTTTACTGTGGTTTTCTTCCACGCGGCCCGACGCTCAGTGCGCCAGGCCCCCGGCCACGCTCAGTGCGGGGTAACGGGCTTGCCCGACGGCAGACCCCACTGGATCCACCGCCGCGCACACGAGCCGAAGCTCAGCGGCGCCAAAGCGCCGACCCACCGCAAAAAGCGGCCACGGTGGCCACACGAGGTTGCCCGCCGAGTAGCACTCGGCCATCCCACGCCCCCCTCATGGGGGCCGCACAAGTGTGCCGAAGCCACACGTTGATCGGGTCAGCCTCAGTCCTTGGAACAACGACACGCCGAAGCTCAACGAGCTTGCACCGACTCGGAACAACGACATGCCGAAGCTCAACAAGGACCCGCACCAACCCGATCAAAGGGGCAACGGCACAAGGCGCAACGCGCCATGACCCGCGAGCGGGTCCCTAGGCGACACACAACCCCATCTTCAAAAAGAAGGGGAGGTGACGCCCCACATGGCCACGTGAAGTGGCCCGCCGGGTTAAACCCGGCCACACCACGCCCCCTTCACGGGGCAGCTGTCAGACTCTTAGCCCGCGGCAGAAAATCTGCCGGGTTGCCCAGGGTGCACCACGAGGAGGTGTTCTGACATCGCACCCCAACCTTAATTTAGCCTGTAAGTGTGAACAGAAACCCTGTGAACCCTTTTAGGAGCATGTTCAGAATCGATGTATAAGTGACATGGCGTCATTGAAAATACGAAATTATAAAATTAATTTTCAAACTCCCTATTCATTATTTTCACAGATAGGGATTTGAAAATTAATTTTACAATTTTGAATTTGCAATAATGCTATAACTTTCATATCGATTCTGAACATGCTCCTAAAAGGGGTCACAGGGTTTTTGTTACACACTGTAGATTAAGTCTTCACAAAATAAGTATGTACTTACTCGTATGTACAAATTAAGAATATTATGCAAAAAGATTAGATAAAACCCTTCGTCCATTCGTAACCAAAGTTTCATAACCAGTTTCGAAACTGGAATATTTTTCACCGTTTCGTAACCAGTTATCAAACAACACGTTTTTTACGGTTCAAATAAAATTCCAAAAGGCTCGTGACTACCAGACGCTTAACTAAATAGCTTCGGCAAATTTTTTTACAAAAAACAAATAACGACTTCAGCATCACTTCAAAGTTATAAATAATATATATAACAATACAGACAACATTACATTTCTATATTGAAGTCGGTGCTAAATTTTAAGACATTCTAGAAGATCATTAATGTTGTCTGTACTCTTATGTAATTTTTATGTTTTGACTGTTTTTGAAGTCGATTTTTATTTTTTGTAAAATAAAATCTAACTTCTAACCCCTAAAATTTAAGGATCTTTCCATCACCAGCTCCGTTCATGGCTACCAGACGCGAATACCTGAATAGCTTCGACAAAAACATGAAACACGTTGGACGTACCTATAAAATTTGAGGGTTTCCCTCGATTCCCCTGGGATCCCGTCATCAGATCTTAACTTTGGTATCATTGAGACTACCTTAAGAGTATACTCTATCGAATATAGAAAGAATGTTAAAAATCAGTCCACAATTAGCGGAGTTAATCGAGTAACAATACACACAAAAAAAAACAATATACAAAGAATTGAGAACCTCCTCCTTTTTCGATGTCGGCTAAAAATGCCTTATCATACCAAAATGAACCATAGTAGCTGGGTACAGTGATACTTTTTAGGGTTCCGTTGTCAACAAGGAACCCTTATAGTTTCGTCATGTCCATTTGTCTGTCGGTTTAGCTAAGAGACTAGTACGAGTAGTACTAGAAAGCTGTAATTTGGATAAATTTTGTTTTTTTTTTTGCATTTTACTATGTTGAACTTTAGTTATGGGTAAATAAAAGCGAGACAATTAATCGGAACAAAAAGAAAGTGAGAATTAACATTCTGCATATAAAAAAGCTTGCCATCAAATGTCCGTCGGGAAGAAACAAAAAGTACATTTAATGAACATCGGGCACAAGTCGTAATTAATGCAAGGAATGAAGTGAAAAGATTGGGCTCCTTTTCAAACGACACGCGACGCGTTCCGAGTTTTTCGATGTTTCACCGAGATAAACAAATTAGGTACTTCTCTTCGTACTTTTCTTCGCCACAAAAGAATTTCTTTTAACTACTTATAATTGGGGTGGAATGAAACAAAATAAATTGTCAAATCGGTCGAATCACACGGGAATGTGTATCCACACAGCGTGTACGTCGGTCGACCGTTAAAAATTCAGTCATGCAGTAAAGCTAATACTTAACACGTACTCGTGGGCAGTTCGTGTAATTCGTTTTAACTCGATTAACTGACTCAGTACGAAAACAACAAAATATTCGAACAAAAATGTATGAACACATTATATACATTATAACTTCGTACTACATCCAAACAATAATATTCATAAAACATCGTCCACCTTATCATCACAGAGGCTAATGTGGGAACTGCATGCAAATTCAAAAAGGCATAATTAAGACTTACAAGATGCTCATGCAAATAAGACGATAAGGGCTTCATTACAGAAATAAAATCAACGTGCCTAAGGCGAGACGCTGTAAGTTTTTTAACGTTAAAAATATTATCGTATTCTGTGAAATAACATTACTTATTTAAATATTTAATTTTTGTTTTATACATAAAGCAAAAGATAAAAGAGAATGAATAGTAGCTTCTTGTAGAACGTAGAATAAAATCTTTCCTGTTGTAGGTAGGTACACAGATACAGTGTTTATTCTGTCAGTTGAGATTCAAGCATAATATTTGCATTTTGGTACTTGCTATGTTCCCGTATTATTAACAAACAACGTTTTTGCGGCATTCTATACCGAACGAGATCCGACTAGGATCTTAAGTGAGTACTTACTCGTACTATTTTTCACACCTTCAGATTCAAACCTTACCGAAGTTACTAGAGTTTCTCTAGTCGAGAATACTGAGCGCTTCCTTCCTTTGGTGTTATTATCACATACCTACTATGAGGCTTCAACGTAGTACATCTCAAAACCATTAAGCGAGATGAAGGGTTTGTCCACTGTGAAACAAATAAATTAAAAGTATTTTTTGGCCCAGAAAAAACAATGTTGTAATATGAGTATAGTTTTCAATCGAATCAATGTGTAGTCTCGAGATGTAAAGTTCGTGTATTGTTCTGTTGCCATAATCCTCAATGATGTTTATTTATCGAAAATCGCAACTATGAAACGGATATATTTCGCTTCAGTCACAGCTTTACATAGCTTCAAGTATTGTGTAATCTGTGGCTTCAAGTGCTCGCGATCGGGCTCGGAAAGTCCAAGTAAATATCCAAACTCAAGCATATGTAGCACAAAACATCAGCAAACCGAGTAACATCATCCGGCCCTCGCAGATTGAATTGAAATGTAAATAAGGGCACAACTGTCGAGCTTGATGTGTAGGCTCTTCTAAGGACTGACGTATGTACAAAATTATACTTACTGTCATTTAAGGCATCAGCTCAGTCAGTGGGACAAACGGATGACAATTTCTACTTATGTACATTTTATCAATGTAAGAAAGGCAATTCGAAACTTTAACTTGGGACTATTAGTGCTTTAATGCTTGAATACCATTTTACAATTAGGCATTTAATCGATATTGTGTGTGACACAAAAAAATAGTACATTTTAGTTACCTACAAATTGTGGTGTTAAATCTCGCAAAATATTTAAATGTATATTTTGCACGGTCACTTCATTTTGCATTACAGCCGAATTAGCAGTATTTGCTTAAGAATATCCGTGACTCGAATAAACTAAAACAGTGATGTGATTCACAGCACAAAGCGATAGTCAATGAACATTAGGATTGTGAACGCCATAAGCTACATTGCGATTTAAACCAAATGCGTGTCTGTGTGTGTGTACCAAATTAACCGTTAAAATCGACAACAAAACATAGCGATTTTAATAGGCGCAAAGAAGATAATAATGTATCCCACTGCGCTGGACAAGGGTACTCCTTAGACGACTAGTACATTATTTAGTCAAACTGATTGTTGTATGTTTTTTTTTAGTTTTCCGAGCTATCTCTTCAAATATTTGTTTCCTTGTGTTTAATTTATTCATAGTGTGTTTGTTTACTTATGTTTAATTTATTTAATAGGTACTTTTACAGCAATGGCCAAAAAAATGTAACCAGATAAATAACTTAAGGGTGTGATAATTGCACGATAATGATGTAACTAAATAATATCATATATATGAACGATCTCTAAACTAAAGCATATATTACTTATTTACTCTTGCAAATCACAAATAACAATAATTTGATATTAAATTATCTTATCTTATCTTAATATTATGTTTATATAAAAAGAAAATAGAATTCTAAGTATCAACTTAAAATTCTAAGTATAAGTTTTACTACAGCCTGCGAATTAACGCATACATATTTTATTGAGACAAATATGTAAGCTATAATAGTAAGTACGTCATGATCATCATAACAGCTTATACACGTCTCCACCGAGGGGCTCGAGCCTACCCTAAATTAGGGTGCTAAGGCCTTAGTCAGGTCAACCACGCTGGCCCAGTGCGGATTGGTCGACTTCACATACACCATTGAATTTCTTGGCAGATGTATGCAGGTTGCCTCACGATGTTTTCCTTCACCGTAGAAGCGTCGAACAAATGTACATGTTATGGAATTCGAAAATGAAAAGCACATTGGTAAACGGCGGTCTCGAAGCCCGGACCTCCCGATTGGAAGGCAAGTGTCGTGTTCACAGTGCCACCGCAATAATACATATCGGGAAAAAATTGTTCTCAACAGTCTAATACACAATTTTACGTGTAGATATATAACTTTAGGTATATATGTATATAAGGTGTTCAAAAAAGTTGTGATAATTTTTCATATCATCTAGAAAGTCATAAACTTTTGTATGAAACAGCTGTTTGTTGTTGACATACGTTATGTTTTCTAAAAGATTGTTAAAAGAATTCAAAAAGTTTGTGCTATATATTTTAACCAAGTATGGAAGCCTGAATAAGAGGGCCAGCAATGAGATATAAAAAAAACCACCATCCATAAACAAATAAATAAATCTCCATATTTCTTACAAAATCGTCACTGGATAAGATAGTAGGCCATTACGAGTACTATTGGATTTCCGTAATTGGGGGGCTGGTTCCCCAACTGAGTTACAAAGAGCAATATTGGCGACACATTGAAAAACGAATAGACTGACACAGAATAATACGGGGAACGTGTCTCGCCCGCTTTGTGTAAGGCCCTTGAAAGATATTTGCGTTATGCGCGTACTTTCGGCCTAATGGCGGAACGTCGGAATGTATTTTTACGGAAGGGGGGCCCACAGCTCCCTCCCTGGTGCTCCCTGTGTCGTTGTTTCTGTTATTCTTGCTGAACAAATTGCGTAAAAATGTCTTGCATTACAAAATTTGGTGAATTAAATAAATAAAATATATACATCCCGCTGACGGGCCTGGGTTAATTGTACGACTTTGTTTCGACTTTTCTATCTCTTCAAAAAGGTGTAGTTGCGGTAAGCTATTTAAATTCTTGTATCAATATCTGAATAATATAAATAGTATATTATTTTTATTATTCATATTCAGTTTATGTAGTATACAGGATGGATTTTTGAGATGGGATTTAAAGGGCAGGTACATTAACCGTTATAGTTACAAGAAAACATTGTTAGGCAACCATCCATAACTTTTTGAGATATTCTGATCTGCATTCACAGATTTTTTTAAAAAAGTTACAGTCAACAAAAAAATGCTGAGATAGCAAAAACAAATTTTTTATGCCTATCGATCCTATTTCATGTAGGGATCAAAAGACTATATGGGACCATTTAAGGTATGAGTACTAGAAACGACAGAAATCGCCAAAAACATTTCCCATACATTTTGTACGGAAAATCCTCGGATACTATTTCTTACGGTGATCTCTCTATGAATCCTATTTCTTACTTTTAAGGAAAACTGTAATTTAAATAAATACTAAATTAAATCATTTAAACATGTATTAAACAAACGGCGCTCCACCACATAACAGCCGCCGTACGCGTTCCAATTTGATTTTTTATGGGGCTACCTAAAAAACGAAATCTACAAAAAGAAATACGACAGTGTTCAGGAACTGAAAGATGCATTGACGAGGACTTTAAATAACATCCATCCAAGAAAATTATTAGCTGCTACGTCCTCAGTACAAAAGCGGTAAGCTTATGTATTCGTGAAGACGGCGGACATTTCGAGCAATTTAGTTCATAGATAGATCAGATATTTTTGCGTTTGTTTAAAAATACATGTTTAAATGATTTAATTTAGTATTTATTTAAATTACAGTTTCCCTTAAAAGTAAGAAATAGGATTCATAGAGAGATCGTGTATTTTTTTGTTTTGTGTACATAGGTAAATAAAAATAAATAAAATAAGATCTTGAAATATTTTATGTTACATGATTTTATTTACAACTGAACGTGCGAACTATGATGGAGCAGCCTGTATAGACTTCTATCGTATATGTTAATTGGGATGATGACTGAATTCTAATTTTTACGTCTCGTCATTAAATATTAAAATACCGTGGAAAAAGATGCAGTCCTGTGAAATCAGAATTAAAATCGGCTCAGAAATACATTAGATACAAGCATTTTAAGTTGTTAATTTGAAGGCGATTAGACAGAGAGATCCGATATCAACCGTGACGTCATTGTTGAGAAACTCCTTGTAAATTGCCGTTTTGCTAGAAAGAGATAGAGAAAAATCTTTGATACCTTATATCTTGGTTGTTTTTATAGTTATTCGAAAACCGATTTTTTCTTTCTGTTTATTATATGAATGAGCTTCTATTAAAGCAAAAAAAAATTTTTTGTCATCTACCCTCTGATACTTACTCCCTTATCAGGATTGAGAAGTACGACGTACGTATCTTAAACTTATGTATTTGTACCTAACACTTTTAGCTTATCCTTTTCATCAATACTACTGCAGATCTAGCATGGTCTCAAAACATTGATAATGCGACCACCCAGGCCCGAATTCCACGCAGCCATTAAACAGCAATATGACAGCTATTGAAATGACGTCTGTCAATGATTGCGATCGTTCAACGTATCAATGTCATACGGAGCACCAGAAATACAAGTATGTCACTTAATTATACTTCTTGCATATATATCTTCCATTTACACTACTAAATTGCAGTTGGAAAGGATAATTGTAAATACACGCGCCATCATGTTGTCCGTAGCCTATGTGTGTGTGTGTGTACATAAAGTAATCTATACTATATAAAGCTGGATTACCACCTGTTACGGGCGACTGTGCGCTGGCTTGGGGTAATTACTAGAAGTTCTATGACTACAATCGAAATAAAACTTAAGAGGGCTGCTGCAATAGTGCCATTTTTTACTGTCAGATAATAATCAATCAAAAAACAAAAAATATCAAAAACATTGTCAGTTTAAAAAATATATATATAAAAATGATAAATACTTATAAAAAGGCTGCAAGGACGCAGAGGTGTCCGCAACATCCTCCACCCCCCTGGCAGAGCCACATTAATAATTAATTGGCCTCAGCTGGCAGCTTAACCACTTTGGTGACTGGCCTTACTAGAGTACCGCCAGCTGTGGTCACTTCAACAACGCGGATGATGTCGTCCTTACCGGGCCGAAGTGCCGTAATTCGGCCACGGGGCCACATTCCCCTAGGTAGATTACCGTCAGCGATAAGGACGAGATCACCAACGTTAAAATTTTGGGAAACGGCGTTGTTAGGAGACCTTCGAGGGGCGATTAACGGGAGATATTCCTTAATCCAACGATTCCAAAACATGTCAGCTAAGCGCTGTGACTTTCTCCAATCGCTTCTCCCGATAAGGTCTCCAGCATCGGTTTTGATGGGCTGATAGGGTGAAGATGAACCAATGAGGAAATGAAATGGAGTAAGTGCTTCTGCGGCGTCTGGTTCCGATGATACGTCGGTCAAGGGGCGACTGTTGACAAGTGCTTCGATTTCCATCAAAACGGTGAACAAAAGTTCCTCCCTGGGTGTTCGTTCCTTTAAAAGTGCATATAATGCAACCTTTACTGTGCGCACTAAACGTTCCCATGCTCCTCCCATGTTAGGTGCTCCTGGGGGAATGAATTTCCATGAGATGTTCTTGTTGGCGCACTCATCACCAAAAGTCTCCTGATAAGCTTTTCGCAGAATGTTGTTGGCACCGACAAATGCAGTTCCATTATCGGACAAGACTCTGCAAGGTGTACCTCGACGGGCGATGAACCGGCGTAAGCACATCACAGCTGCATCTGCCGAAAGACTGTGTACAATCTCCAGGTGGATGCCTCGCGTGGTCATGCAGGTGAAAAGTGCAATATATCTTTTTTCGTGCCTTCTGCCGACAGCTACAGTAATCGGTCCCATGTAGTCCAAGCCCGTGAATGTGAAGGGGCGGCGGTGGTGAGCCAAGCGTTCTGGGGGCAAGTCTCCCATAGGTGGTGGAATGGGTTTAGATTTGCGGATGACGCATTGTACACATTTAAGGGTAACAGAACGAACAACACAGCGGAGATGCAGTATCCAATATTTTTGTCGGAGTTCGTTTATTATGAAATTATTTAACCCATGTGCAGCAACTTTATGAAAATGGGAAATCAAGAGACGAGTAGATTGGTGTCGGCCATCTAGGATAATAAGATTCTTCGCCGATGCAGGAACGTCAGGAGCTGCAGAAATTCGTCCAGAAATTCTAAGAATACCACTGGGATCCAGAATCGGTGATAATCGTGCGATTCGACTGCGTCGAGGAACTGGTTTCCTGTCATGAAGTGAACGTAACTCCTCCGGGAAAGAATCTTGCTGGCTTCGTCTAATAATATTCAACTCCGCTCTTAACATGTCGTCGCAGGATAAAATGGGTGAAGTGGAATGAGCTGATGGGTTACAAAGAACATGACGATTAATAGAACTATTAGCTGATTGTAATCTGGAACTAACACGCTCGCGAAGAATACGAATATATTGATGCGCACGGGCGGTCGCACGCATCATTTTTAACCAACTGCTAAATCGCGATGAATCTGGTGCAAGCGAAATAATATTGTGAAGCGATTGTGGCTTATCGTTAAGTGCATGTATATAAGAACACTGGGCCTTGAATTCGGTTTTGAAATCTTCAGCAAACTGTTTTGCTGAAGGTTCCAAAGGCCATGTCTCCGAATTTTGGAGGAGAAAACTGGGACCGTCTATCCAACGAGATGATAGATCGCGACTCTTGCGTGTGGCTTCATCTGCCACATTAAGAGAACTCGGAACCCATCTCCATTCAGAGACTTCGGTGGTTTCCGATATCTCACCTACTCGATTCGCTACGAACGGCTTAAGAGAACGAGCTTCAGCTCGTAGCCAACCGAGTACGTTCATTGAATCTATCCAAAAGAATCTTTTAGATGGAACTATATCATGTTCACGCTGAATGGTGGCTGCGAGACGTGAACCCAGCAAAGCACTTTGCAACTCGAGACGTGGTATCGATGTGGGCTTAAGTGGAGTTACACGTGCTTTTGCGGCTATAAACGAGAGTTTGATTTCAGAGTTGCTTATTATTCTCCAATATGCAACGCACGAATAGGCAGACTCGCTTGCATCGGCAAAAACGTGCAACTCCAACTTGCACTTGTCAAAGTTTGTTGACAAATTAGACACATAACATCGTGGAATTGTTATGTTACTGACGTGTGAAATGCTTTCCATCCAATTACGCCACTCAGTTTGCTGGTCTGCGGGCAAAGGCTCATCCCAGTCCACGCCAGCTCGCCAAGCCTTTTGAAGCAGGATTCGACCATAAATGGTTAGAGGTACGAGAACGCCTAATGGGTCATACAAGGACATAGTGTATGACAGTACAGTTCTTTTTGAAAATACGGTATCTGACTGTAAAATATTGGGGTAATGGAACATTAGGCAGTCACAATCTAGACCCCAAGTTAAACCTAACACCCGGCATGGTGGTGAAGATGGTGCCGCCGCTGCGACTGGAACCACAGTTTCAGCCCTATTAGCTCGAAGCTCTTCGGGTATTAAATTTAAAGCATTGCTATTATTTGAGACCCAACCACGCATTTCAAAATTCCCTAATTTGTGCATGTTCACAACATCAGAGACAAGGCGAGCCGCTTGATCCAACTCATTTACGCTTATCACGCAATCGTCCATGTATGTGTTTTTTATCGTAGCAGCAGCATCCGGATATTGACATTCATGATCTTTGGCATTTTTTTGTAAAACATATAAAGCTGTGCAAGGGCTAGAAGTGGCACCAAAGATCATGGAAGTCATTTTAAATTCTTTGATTGGATCATTAGCATTGTCCCTCCAAAGATTCCTTTGCATGTCCTGATCCTGCTCTCTTACCTTTACTTGAGGAAACATCTCTTTGATGTCACCAATCATGGCAATGCGACCCATGCGCCAGCGAAATAAAATTCCCAAAAGTGAAGGCAAAAGATCTGGACCAGGTAATAGCAAGGAGTTTAAGCTTACACCATTTGTTTTAGCCGCTGCGTCATGAACAACCCTAATTTTTTTCTTTTGTGGGTGAAACACTGCAAAATGCGGTAAATACCAAAACTTTTTTGACGATTTTACAAGTGACTCGTGACAATTATTACATTCGACAGCGTATCCTTTTTTGATCATTTCCTTAATAAATTGACTGTACGCATTAAACAGATCCTTATCCTTTTTAAATTTGCGCTCTAAACCAATAAAACGAGAAAGTGCTTGATCGTAACTATCTGGTACGTATGGATTATTCTCACGCCAAAGCAGCCCGGTCTCGAACCTACCGCTAGGTAAACGTTGCGTTGTGGAGTTCAAGATGTGTAAAGCACGTTCATGTTGAGGACCACATGACGTATGATGTTGTGTTATGCCGATTGCATCTAAGTGAAACTGTTCTTTCATCAGCTTTTGTATAGATTCCGGAGTAGGTTCAACGACACTATTATTAACAAAGTGTATTGGATTTGTCTTACTGCTAGACACACCATGGAGAACCCAGCCTAAAGCAGTGAGTGAAGCCACTGGTTGAGACCGGGTACCAGATTTAATCTGTCGAGATATTGTGAGGGGCCAATCGCCAGAACCTATTAATACCGTAGGCTTAGCATCATCATAGGTGAGTTCCCCGTTAATATCGTGTAGATAGGGGTAACTAACATCATGACTATCTACAGTTTGCCTACACAAATCAAGATTTTTGATAGATCGAGCATTTTCAATAGGATAGAATATATCTCTGTATTTGCCACGAATCTCAAAGGAAACGTATTGTACCTTTTGTTCACATGACATGCCACTAATACCATGAATACGTATGCTATCATCACGCCCACGTAAACCGGTCTGACTGGCTACGTCAGAGTCTATAAGCGTAGTAGTTGACCCATCATCAAGCAAGGCAAAAGTGTCTACGTCCCCCAGAGGTCCCCTGACAACTACGGGAATAATTTTTAGAAGAACCTTTCGTGGGATACCGGAGGTGGCTAGTGAACACGCGTAAGCACTATTATTATCAACCGGGTGCTCTACGCGGTAATTAGCCGTAGGCAACGTCAGAGGTTCGATTCCTTTATTGGCCGTCTGTTCAACGCAAACACTAGTAGAAACTTGCGGTACATTTTGGTTTGATTCTATAAGGGATTTCACTGGAAAAATATCTAAGCCGTGTAAAAGTCGATGATGACGACGTTTGCAATTGTTAATACCACACACTTTACTGTTTGAACAAGATCTCCATTGATGTGCTTTGGATGACAAACATTTGTAGCAAATCTTATTACTTTTTATAAACGAAGCTTTTTGGTCAGCTGGCATGGAGATAAAACCTTTACAATTTTTTATTTCATGACTTTGACTATGACAAACTGGACAGTTCGTGTCAGTAACATCAGTAACTAAGACTTGACAACGTTTGTCATTAATGTAAACATTGTTATTATTTTTTAAACTTACAGGAAAATGTTGTGTAATTAAACCAAAACGCATATAATTTGATGATTCACTGCGAAGGAAATCAGATAATTGCTCAATTTTGGAAGTATTTTCCACTGTGGAATAATGTTCTGCGGCATAACGTGTCCATAGTGCTCGTAATAACGGAGTTAATTTTATTAAAATGTTATTGTATAATTCTGGTGAATAAAGATGTTCTCGTTGACCCAAGTGTTTCAATAAAGATACTAAATTGTGTATTTTGCAGGAAATAGTGTTTAAATCTTTCAAATCTGTTTGTAACCTAGGCAACGCTCTAACTGCTGCTAATTCCTCCAAAACTATGAGTTCAGGTCGACCAAACCGTTTTTCCAAAGCTTGCATTAACTCCTCTGGAGAGTTAGCAGTCAACGCCAGAGCAGAGACAGCTGTGACCGCCTCTCCACGAAGAGATGACCGAATTCGAACCAAATTTTCATTAGGTGAAAATGATTGACACGATTGATTGTATATTTGCTTAAAAGTAATCCAGTCTCCTGCTTTACCACCAAATATAGGTAATGGACATGGTTTAGACTTGTGACTGAGTGCAGCAATGGCTTGGGCCAAGTCACTCATTCCGGTACAGCTATGAGGTGATAAACAATTAACTACTTTGGTAGATGTATGGGGTAATGAGGTTTTATTAAAATTTGATATGTACCCTTTTGATGTAGCAATATCAGGTGCGTTTCGATTATCCTCGATGGTACATACAGGAACACTTTGTTGATTCACATGGTTCTTTTGTTCGTTACGTCCCAAGTTGGTCACTTCTTGATGGTTTTGAATCATAGCAACTGGACCCACCGCATCGGGAACATTCGGTTGATCTAAAAAGGGTGAGCTTTTCCCTGGAAGATCTAAGTTATCTGGAAGGCTGTGAACCCAGGAAGAAACAGAGTTAGCATGTGAAGACTTACTACTTTCTATTGCGGCAAGTTCGGCTGCTAAGATGCTGTTATGAGCTGCTTTTTCAGCTTCTAAGATCTTAAGCATGGCCATCGCATGGCGTGCCTCAGCCGCCATACGTTTTGCTTTCACAGTGTGAGTAGATGACATGGAGCCACGAGATGTAGAGCACGGACTCGATGTAATATTAACAGACGTGACAGGGCAGGATATTGATGGCAATGGTTGTTGTGCTACACTACACGTTGGTTCAGACTCCAAAACGCGAGGAGAATGAACTGAATCCACTGGAGAGTTATTGATTCCAGAACCCGAAAGAGAGGGTAACCTTTCTGGAACCAAGCTCGGTTGTGTTGTGGATGCAACATTTGCAGCCGATGTACCCGTGATAGTTAAATTCTTAACCTTGCTTCTAGTAAGCATCTTACCTGCGAATTTTCTCCCTCGAAGGACCACTGTTACGGGCGACTGTGCGCTGGCTTGGGGTAATTACTAGAAGTTCTATGACTACAATCGAAATAAAACTTAAGAGGGCTGCTGCAATAGTGCCATTTTTTACTGTCAGATAATAATCAATCAAAAAACAAAAAATATCAAAAACATTGTCAGTTTAAAAAATATATATATAAAAATGATAAATACTTATAAAAAGGCTGCAAGGACGCAGAGGTGTCCGCAACACCACCCATCTATAGACGCACGCATAGCCGTAACCGCTAATGGTAGAAACGTGAAATTTGGGCAAAAAAAATTGCCCTGAAGGGATGAAATGATGAAAGTTTGTATGGATTTTTTTTTAAAACGATTATGATAAAACTTGAGATTCATGCTTTTAAGAACATTTCATTGAAAATGTGTTTCATGGTTTATTGGAATTCACCCCCTTAGGGTGCAAAATCGGGGTTGAAAGTTTCTATGGAAAATATTTAAAATCTGCTCCAATTTCTATGAAATTTATTATTCGAGCTCCTAAATACAAATAACAATCTTTTATATAATAGGCGACAAAATTATTTTACGGGAAAATATAAAATTCCCACGGTAAATCAATAATATCGCGAGCGAAGCCGCGAGTGGAAAGCTAGTTATATTACTTACTAGCTGTGCCCGCGAACTCCGTTTCGCCATCAAAATGCTTAAAACAGTGTTTAGATTTTTCCTCCATTTTATTCCATAATGATTCAACTTTATTCTGCCTTTCTTGAGCAGCGGCCATTTGGAAATTAACAAATTAAGACAATTATCGTAGGTTCGTAATGCTCTAGGTACTCTTCAGGGCCTTTCATTTAATACCCATATTGCTGGGTTTGAAAACGATCTTTAATCCATTTTTTGAACGGCGGCCATGTTTAATTTAGGGCAATTTTCCTAAGTTCATAATGCGCTACTCTTTGAGACCTTTTATTTGATACCCATATTGCTAGGTTTGGAAACGAACTTTTATCCATCTTTTTTGAGCAGCGGCTATGTTGAATTTATGTCAATGTTTCTAGGTTCATAGTGCTTTACTTATCAAGGACTACTTTCATTTGATACCCATATTGCTGGGTTCGAAAACGAACTTGTATCCTTTTTTTAGCGGCGGCCATGTTGAATTAAGGTCGATTTTTCTAGGTACCTAATGCTCTACTCTTCAAGGCCTTTCATTTGATACCCATATTGCTAGGTTTGGAAACGAACTTTTATCCATTTTTTTTGAGCGGCGGCCATGTTTTATTTAGGACAATTTTCCTAAGTTCATAATGCTCTACTCTTTGAGGCCTTTCATTTGATACCCATATTGCTATGTTTGGAAACGAATTTTATCCACCTTTTTTGAGCAGCGGCTGTTTTGAATTTATGTCAATTTTGCTAAGTTCATAGTGCTTTACTCGTCAAGGCCTTTCATTTGATACCCATATTGCTGCGTTTGAAAACGAACTTTTATCCTTTTTTTAGCGGCGGCCATGTTGAATTTAGATCGATTTTTCTAGTTACCTAATGCTTTACCCTTCAAGGCCTTTCATTTGATACCCATATTGCTAGGTTTGGAAACGAACTTTCATCCACCATTTTTGAGCGGCAGCCATGTTGAATTTATGTCAATGTTGCTAGGTTCATAGTGCTTTATGCATCAAAGCTTTTGATTTGATACCCATATTGCAGGGTTTGAAAACGAACTTTTATCCTTTTTTTTTTGAGCGGTGGCCATGTTTAATTTAGACCAATTTTCCTAAGTTCATATTGCTCTACTCTTTGATGCCTTTCATTTGATACCCATATTGCTAGGTTTGGAAAGGAACTTTTATCCACCTTTTTCGAGCAGCGGCTATGTTGAATTTATGTCAATATTGCTAGGTTCGTAGTGCTTTACTCGTCAACGCCTTTCATTTGATACCCATATTGCTGGGTATGAAAACGAACTTTTATCCTTTTTTTACGAACTTTTATCCTTTAGGACAATGTTTCTAGGTACCTAATGCTCTACTTTTCAAGGCTTTTCATTTGATACCCATATTGCTTTTTTTGAGCGGCGGCCATGTTGAATTTATGTCAATGTTGCTAGGTTCATAGTGCTTTATTCATCAGAGCCTTTGATTTGATACCCATATTGCTGGGTTTGGAAACGAACTTTTATCCGTTTTTTTGGAGCCGCGGCCATGTTGAATTTAGGTCAATTTTTCTAGATACCTAATGCTTTACTCTTCAAGGCCTTTCATTTGATAACCATATTGCTGGGTTTGAAAACGAACTTTTATCCATTTTTTTGAGCGGCGGCCATGTTTAATTTAGGGCATTTTTCCTAAGTTCATAATGCTTTACTCTTCTAGGCCTTTCATTTGATACCCATATTGCTAGGTTTGGAAACGATCTTGAATCCACCTTTTTTGAGCGGCGGCCATGTTGAATTTATGTCAATGTTGCTAGGTTCATATTGCTCTACACATCAAGGCCTTTCATTTGATACCCATATTGCTGGGTTTGGAAACGAACTTGTATCCACCTTTTTTGAGCGGCGGCCATGTTGAATTTTAGGCGATTTTCCTAGGTTCATAATGTTCTACGCTTCAAGGCCTTTCACTTGATACCTATATTGCTAGGTTTGGAAACGAACTTTTATCCACCTTTTTTGAGCATCAGCTATGTCGGCGAATTTACGTCAATGTTACATTAGGATCAAGAGTCCCGTACTCCCTCTACGCGTAATACTTTTAATAGTTTTAAATGGATGAAAGAGTTTGATTCCTTAGTCATAATGTAAAAACATAATATAACACCTTTCAAAATGCCTTGAAAAGGGTATCTTCATTTTTCAACATTTCAAATATTGTACCGATTTTGTGAAAATTGGCCAAAAATTAAACCAACCTACAAATTTTATATTTGTGACGTGATATTGTCATAAAAAATGCTATATACATTGGTTGTATGGCTTGATCCTTTTTCCTTACCACCACGGTACTACATAAGAAAAATACAATTTAAACTTCTTGGTTGGCAAAATTCAGATGGGCACAGCCAATAACAGAAAAGATTTTTTTTTGCAATATGTAACAGACTTGTCAAAATAATTTCACGTGCGCCATGTTGATTTTCTACATACTTGTCATCAAAAATTTTATATGGTATTTTTTGAATAAAAATAAAAAGTGAATTTAAGCAAATGAAATTATGCCTAAATGTTCTTCCGGAAAATTTTAAGCATTGTGGTGTAAGCCATATCAAATTCTGTCCAGTAGTTTCGGAGATCTTTCCGGACAAACATTTGTACCCCTACGATTTTATTATATATGGAGATGGAGATATACTTTCCGTCCGCAGCATTGCTCGTGATATTTTCGTTCGACCTCAAAAAATAGCATAAGTATTTTCTTTAGATTTTTTAAAAGATAAATATTTCTCCGTTTTTATTTATTATTACATAAATACGTTACAGTTTGAAGTCGGTTAAATTTTTTTAAATCCTTTTTTTTATATTTCAACTAACTCTAACTTAAAAACTACAATACCAATTTTGATGAAACTTGCACTGTTCCCTGAATAGGACTTTTCCTAGTCCAACTAAAAATATTTTTACAATCGGACTTATAGTTCTTGAAATATGCGCGGAGAAACATACAAACGTACACACAAACATACACACCTATACATGTTTAGAAGCTTATACTTATGGACTCGCAATAACCAATTATTACATACAATGGGTCGAATTGATAACCTCACCACTTTAGTAGATATGGCATGAAATTGACATTAAAATATCGAAATTTTTGGAATATGCTCGCTCTTAGGTAGGTAAGTAGTTACTATCACTACTAGAGACAACAATATAGATTTTTAACATTTTTGTAAAAGATTCTTGACTACTTTTCTAAAAACTAAAAATAGTTTTTAAAAAATATTAAATCACACCGAACTTGGCAAGTATCAGCAGTCCACTTCTGAAGTGCTTTCGAAAAAAAATATTATTTTATTAAATTGACATCATGTCATGGGATATTACCTTATATTCATAACTAGTGGGTCCAGCAAACGTTGTGCTGACCCTCAGGACAACTAAACTAGTAATCCTCCTGAGTGCTGCCCAATTACACCGCCACCTAGCGGGTTCAGTTTTATGTGGCAACCTTTTCTAGACCTATTCAAACACAGATAATTTCGTAATCATTCGAGAATCATTCAAGCGATTTAAGAGTTTTTGCGAGACTAAAACACAGCGATTCATTTTTATATAAATACTAGTGGGCCCGGCAGACGTTGTCCTGCCCGATCTCAGCGCCACCTACCGCGTCCAATCGTACGTTTAATTCCCTGGAACTATTCAAACACACACCGAAAATTTCGTAAGAATCGATCCAGCCATTTTTGAGTTTTAGCGAGACTAACACCCAGTTTCTGAAAGGCTGTTCAGCGTTAAAATTAACTAATAAGCTGTCAATCTAATGCTAACTATGAATTGAGTTGCTGAAAGCTAAATCAACTTATCACTGTGTTAGTTGACACAGCTGTCAAATTTATTGCAAAATTAATAAGGAAAGACCCATTTTGGGTTTCCAAAATACATATGAATAAAACAAAATATATGATTTCAGCAATGTGACCGTGTCTAAAAATATTTCTCACAAGAAATCAAATTTTTAGAGATAAGTAAATTTTGGCTAATCAACGTTTCGGAAACTCAAATTGATTTGACACTGCTGTTAAGATGACATGGATGTTAGTTGAACATTATTTTGATCAACCTTTCAGAAACTGGGGGTAACACAAGCGTTTCATTTTTATATACACGGTGTTTCATAATAACCAATAAATAATATCGAAAACTCATTATTAAATTGTGTTTACACGTAATGTCATTTAACCCAAAATTTTCATGTACGAGTAAATCATAGACATGATGATGATGCTATGATTTACATGAACATTTTGGGTTGAATGACATTACGCGTAAACACATTTTAATAATGAATTTTCGATAATGATTTATTTATTGGTTATTTTGAAACACCGTGTATAAGACTAGGTAGATATAGCTGTGCCCGCGAACTAACGTACGTTTCGCCATAATAATTGTCAATAAAAAATTTTGGGGAGGGCCACTCTTATCACCTAGCTAGAGGTATAATTGGTATAAAATAGCCTACGACTTGTTCTCAGACCTACCAAATATACACAATAAATTTCATAAAAATCGTTCAAGTTGTTTCGGAGGAGTTTGATAACAAACATCGGGACAGATGATTTTTATATGTATATTAGATAAGAAGAATTACGGACGCACACTAAGAGATTTTTAAAAATTTTAACCCTTGAATGAAAATTAAATAGGGGTTGCAAGTTTGTATGGAAAAATCTTTAAATAAGCAACGATTTTGATAAAATTTGAGATTCATGCTCATAAAAATATTTAATTGAACACGTTTTTCACGGTTTATTGGAATTGACTCCCTTAGGGTGCAAAATAGGGGTTGAAAGTTACTATAGAAAATATTTAAAATCTGCTCCAATTTCTATGAAATTTATTATTCGGGCTTAAATAGGCTACAAAATTATTTTTCCTACGGGAAAATATAAATTCCCACCGGAAAACAATAATAACGCGGGCGAAGCCGCGAGCAGAAAGCTAGTCACCTATCTAATTCAAAAGTATGCCACTTTTTCTCTACTAAGTAAACGTGATCAGTCACGCAGTGTAACGCTGCTTTTATAACCAAATTTGAAGCAGCAATCAGCTGCGTTGGTGGTGTAATGGTCAGCATAGTTGCCTTCCAAGCAGTTGATCCGGGTTCGATTCCCGGCCAACGCACTTTTTTGTGTCGTTTTTCTCGCGGTACATTTTTTTATGTAATTTTTTATCTAGTTATAAAGTTTTACGCTCGAAATGTTTTGTAGAAATAATCACTGTGATTAATAATCTAATATAATCACATTGATTCATGTACTTTATTGTATTTACTGATATATATTAATATGCACAATAATGATATAAATAAATTTAATAATTAACTTACATTATTGCTAGGTTTTATACCTTTCAATACATAAAAGTTTCCGTGCTAAAAGATTTTGATTAAAATTTACCATTTTGCAGCGGCAAAACTCACAAATACAAATTATATCGAGCATAATGAAGTTTTTTTATCTGTCAGTGGATCGTGAATCAAATCCCAAGTCAGAACACTAAGTTGTCTCATATACAAAATGTTTATTTTGTGTTGCCCAAAATCGGTCTTGGTCTTCAGTCTTGCGAGACTCTTGCTGCAAGACCGAGTCCTAGACCAACACCAAGACTTGACCCATACAAGATTTTAGCAAGATTCTTGCTTAAATCTTGCATGGGTCAGTCTTGATCTTGGTCTTGCTACAATTGGCTAGACGACCAAAAATTTTTTTTGCTTTAATAGAAGCTTATTCATATAATAAACAGAAAGAAAAAAACGGTTTTCGAATAACTATAAAAACAACCAAGATATAAGGTATTAAAGATTTTTCTCCATCTCTTTCTAGCAAAACGGAAATTTACAAGGAGTTTATATGGCCGTACTCAACAATGACGTCACGGTTGATGTCGGATCTCTCTGTCTAATCGCTTTCAAATTAACAACCTAAAATGCTTGTATCTAATGTATTTCTATGCCGATTTTAATTCTAATTTCACAGGACTGCATCTTTTTCCACGATATTTTAATATTTAATGACGAGACGTAAAAATTTGAATTCAGTCATCATCCCAATTAGGCTGTTTTTTGCCCCGGTCTTGCAACAAGAGTCTCGCAAGACTGCAAGACTGCAAGACCAAGACCAATTTGGGCAACACTACTTTTTATGTTATGAAATTTTTCTTGGTAAGTAAGTATTATACAATGTATATATTTTTTAAAATAAATATATCTAGTTACCTACTTTTTTCCGCTAAACAATTCGATATACCTAATACAGTAAAAATTTATAACAAGATCCGCTATTTCTGAAAAAGTCTGAAAACTTAAAATTATTTTTGAATAACTTCATCCCACGCGTTGAACTGTGGTAAAAAGGGGGTATTACTTTACTCAATGCTTATAATAAGCGCAGAAAATACAAAGTCCAATTACAATAACAAGTGGAAACTCGCAAAGCCCGCAATAACAGAACAAAGCAAGAATACCTACGAACCTACGAGTATAATGGACATTTTTACTGCGCAGTGTGCATCCAGGGATAATAATCAGTGCGCTCGCACCGACTTTCGATGTTCCGACGAACTTGTAATAAGAAAAGTTGCAAGATACCATTATGAGTGTTTCCTGACCCACCTCAGTTGGCTTGCGAGCAATGAACTGTTTTGTTGATAATCCTCGTCCAACATTAGCAACTATTCATAAATCACTTCAGCTAATGTTTGTTTGGTGAATCAGTAGTGAGTAGATTTAGCTTAGGCCTCAGAGACGATCCAACATCTTTGCGGTCTTTTTTTAAATTGCATAATAATAACTAAATTATTATAAATGACTTGACATGCCAATAGCTAAGGCAATTAATAATTTTATTGTGTTAAACTGAAGTACAAAATTATATCCAAAGTACCTTAGTACCGATATTCTTATAATGGGTACGTCGTTGAAACCTAAATAATATTTCGTGCCTTTTATATTAGGTGTTACAACACCTTGAAGAATTTATTTCAACAAAATGTAAAGTGCTCGTCGAGAAAAACTGCACATCGAAATAACGAATTGAATTTGTTTTCTGTGTCTCTAAAAGAAACAAACAAAAATTACTATTATTCTATGATTAGTAGAGTTTTCTTCTTCCTTAATAATCATACGTCTGGCTGTATTATATCACGTGAGTAGTTCCGTTTCTCTACTCATGTGATTATACCGCTAAGTTACATTGTAAAAAAAGAGTTGAAACGATTCGTAACCAAATTAACAACTCATTCGGTCGGACACGAAAAACAAAACGAGAAAAAGCAAACCTCATCTCAAGCACCGAGGTGTGCTCAAACATCGAAGATTAAAGATAATAATGTCTTAATATAACAGCTAACTGTAGTCATTGCACAACGCCTTTATCTGCTTTGAGGTAAGGTTTAAAATCAATGAACTAGTAGCGATCGTCAAAAGTTCTTTGCTACTGTATAAAACGATTGTTAAGTTTTTGTGTACGACATAGCAACGCGTAAATTAACAACGCTGCTTGTCGGTTTATCGTGGCCGCGTTAAATGGACTGACGCCAGTCAATCTGATAAAACGATTTCATTTTTAGCGGTCACCGTTTAACAAGAACTGCTGCACTGCGAAGCGACAGGGTCAATATTGTTATTTTATTTTGCTGACGATCAAATTGTGAAACACTTAGTGGTTATCATAAATCAATCGGGGGCTATTATGGTAGATAGGTAGGTATTTGTTTCTTTTTTCTTCTTTTCACACATTATTTATTTCTTTGATTCTTTTTAACAGCGCTGCCAGGAGTGATTTAGTAATTTTCATTAGTGAGTGTTAAATCTTTAAGATATAAATTCTTTTAACTCTTTGATGAGAAAATCACAAAACGTTAGCTGTATTGATATAGATAAGTAACAAGTATTGTTACTATTTCGATAATTATTCCTTTTTTTATTAGTTAAACAGATGCAAATCAACACCCATCAAAGTTCACTTCGTCGTTTTATACTTACAAGCAAAATATTTGTGGAATACAGTTATCAGCGATGTAAATGAGTAAACTTGAATTTAAATCGTATTTTAATACCTATAATGTTATTATTCATCATCATCATCATCTGGTCATGTAACCACTAACCAGTAATGTACGTCCCACTGCACAATAATAATTAGCCTCCTTAAGTTTGGGTAAAAACTGTTTCAAGGTTTTTTGAGATCATGAACAAAAATGTAATTTTTCTAGAATCCTTTAGTCAGGAATAAAAAAAAACGTTCAAATAACTGTAACAGCGATGTTCTCCATTCTTCTACATTTCAATTAAAAAAACGAATATTTTTATAGATGAATTGAAAATTTACACAGCCTTTAAAGCTTAAAAATCGAGGTATGTTTGTTACATTCCATGAAGTTAAAATTACTTTTTTAAATCAAAATAATATTTGAAAAATGTTTTATAAGACATGTTAAAATATATGAGCTTTCCTCTTTATAATAATAGTGTACACATGTTAAATCAAACATGTCATCTACATCTACACTAATATTATAAAGAGGAAAACTTTGTTTGTTTGGTTGTAATGAATAGGCTCAAAAACTACTGGACCGTTTTTAAAAATTCTTTCACCATTCGATAGCTACATTATTCACAAGTAACATAGGCTAAATTTTATTTTGGAAAAAAATAGGGTTCCGTAAGATATTTGGGTTTTTCGGACACAAGGTGTAAAAATCAACCAGAAAAGTAACTTATTTTGCGTACGCTGCCTAAACTATAAAAGATAGAACCATAAAATGTTCTAATTTATTGTAGATCTTATAAATATCTACAAAAAAGTCTGCAACACACTATACTTATCTATGTCAAGTGAGCCACAACAACCATTTTTTTATTTAAAAATCTTGAATTTTTTTTTGACTACATTTAAACGCATTTATTTTTCTCATGCTATTAATCCTTATCAAAATAAATTATTTCATCACTAAGTACAGTTTATGTAGATAATATTTGGTCTTTGAATGATTAAAATTTGACGTTTGGTTTTGAAGTTATGGCGAAATTAAAATATTACGATTTCTGCTGCACGGCCCGTTGCGAAGTGAGCGTCACCAAGGCGGGGGTGCGCGTGCGGGAGGTTATAGAATAAAATGGAGGAAAAAATTAAACACTGTGTTAAGCATTTCGATGGCGAAACGTAGTTCGCGGG
Organism: Schoenobius gigantellus; assembly: GCA_963935595.1. Taxonomy (NCBI): domain Eukaryota; kingdom Metazoa; phylum Arthropoda; class Insecta; order Lepidoptera; family Crambidae; genus Schoenobius; species Schoenobius gigantellus. The sequence goes on along the minus strand of OZ012553.1, from coordinate 18,637,560 downwards.
CACAGCTAGTGTCTTATATATTTATTTTATAGATGACAGGAAAGCTCTTTGCCTTATGGTAATAAGGCCAAAGGTGGGAGAGAGCTTCACCTGGTCTTCTCAACAACTGCTGTCGCAACACAACAATGCTATAAACATTGTTATTATGGCGACGAACTTAGGTAAAATGGTTGTAGCAAGCCAGACGGGCTGAGTAGAATATTAGACGGGTAGAATAATATAACAATTTTTTAGTCATGATTTCCTTAATATTTATGAAGTGAAACGGTTTTATTCTTGTCTGATTTTTTGTAATAGAGACGACTATAGGGACCTTAAGATAGTCATCATTGGCCTGTATATAACTGTAAACACGATTTTATTTCGAAAAAAAACATTTAACAGAAAGTGGCAATATTCAAACAAAAAGTAATTCAGTTTACCACACAGGACTGGCAGCTGTCAATGTATTTTTTTAACTGTTTGATTTGCGTCATGTTGGCGAGATTGGCAACCAAGAGCCATTAGAAGTAAATGTAAATTGCCTAAAGTTGGCATACAAGTATGCACAGATTATCGAGTCGTTTGTCTAGCACGAATGGCGCTTCAAATTGTCAAAAAAATTGCTGATATTTGTATGTAGCCAGTCCAGTGGTAATTTTATTACTGTCAGTGACTGTACTGCGATCCATAACTCATAAGAGTCACAGACGATCCTTGACACGCATCGTGTATAAAGAGGATCCTTTGAATAATAAAGTACCATAATAATGTTTCCAATTGATACTAATTATGCTAAAACCGTGTGTCTATTTCTATTGTATCCTTTTTGTACTATTCTTTATCTTTATTTTTTATTGACTAATACAATCAATTTATTTTTTATTGACTGTATTGACCATATTTTTATTTCTAAAAATATTTTAGAAATCCTGTATTGACTGTCAATGCATGATATCAACAATGCATCTATTATTAATGCTATGGTAAATGTAAATTTGCCATAGTACCTATTAATATTCGATATAGAATCGGCATATGATGTCCTTACAATGACTTTATCTATATATAAAAATGTTGCGTCCCGATGTTTGTCCGGGATAAACTCTAAAACTACTTAACCAGCTTACTGTATACCGGTTTTTTATATATAACTTCTATAAGTTTCAAACAGATGGCGGTCTGAGTTAATTAATCGACACAACACTTGGTTATCTAAGTCGAGTGCCTAATCATCTAGTAGATTGCATTGTGTTTTTTATGCTACAGTCTATTCCACTCCACGTCATACCTATATGCTTTGGACATAACTGAGTTTCTTGAATGTTTCGTGTTATGTATTTTAATTTGACTATATAAGAAGTTTAGTATAATATTGATCCATGGATAATCACTGAGCCACAGCATCACGTTGCCGGGTCAGCTAGTAACAAATAAAGATCTTTATCTCTTATCAAGTCGATTAAAAACGCGTCATCATCCTCCCCTGCCCTTATCCCAAACTTACTTATGTGAGATAAGTCCAGGACATTTTCTTCTTATTTATTACTTATTTCAATAATTAATTTAATATTTAATAATCATATCGATTTTAAAAACACTTGTCTAAAATATCCTAATGAAGCTAAGGTACGGACACATCATTCGTCACCACGGATAAGGTACGTCGATTCTCAAATGAGATACTCTCATCTGCTCACGTGCAAGATGTCTGGAGGTAAGAACGCGTGCCTGCATGAAGAGATTGATGACAGTTAATGAAGCGAAAACCCGCGTCAAAAGTTCAAAACCGTATAATGGAGCCCTTATATGGACCTGTAACTCAATCAGCACGTTTAATGAGATTAAACACAATTGATTCGGAGGAATAAAAGTTAAATCGATGTGGCATAAGCCCTAATAAAACAAGTAATTAAAACAACCGAAACCGTGATGACATGTTGTTAATGTCAACTTCTTTGTGAAGAAAATTAAGCGATCTTTATCGCCATACTCGGAAATCATTGGTATCAATAAGCCGTGTAAAAAATATAGTGTTACTAGTTTCTGCCCGCGACTTCGTCTGCGTGGACTTCAATTTTGAACAATTTTTAATTTTCCCTCGGAAACTACTTAAGGAATTGGGATAAAAGGTAGCCTATGTTCTGTTCCATGTCAAAGGCTACATGCATGACAAATTGCATCTAGCCGTTTTTGCGTGATTGAGTAACAAACATCCAACATCCACACTTTCGCATTTATAATATTAGTAGGATAAACCCTCTTATTTTGTATCGCAATATCTATCTATACATATATGTAAAAATCTAGCGTCACGATGTTGGTCCGGGGTAAACTTCGAAACTACTTAATCGATTTTTATAAATTTTGACTTGCTGTATGTAATTTTGTCCAACTTAAATGATAGGATAGTTTTTATCTCTAATATTGACCTCTATATTTATTACTGCGAATTAAATGGTTTGTAATTAATAGTAAATTCCATAAGTTTCAAACAGGTGACGGTGTGAGTTAATTATATCATTTAAGTTGGGTACCTATGATCCAGTAGATGGCACTGTGTTTTGACTTATTATGCTACAGTATTCCACGTCATAGGGGTTTATGTTTACGACATAACCGAGTTTCTTGGAATGTTTTTTGTATTATTTTAATTTGACTAAAATAGGGAGTTTAGTAATATAGAATTGATGAAGCGTAGTATAAATACACAACATTAGCTTACAATTTGATAACAATCGATACAATCGATTTGATTACAATTTGATAGCGTCAAAATAAAACTCTAACTACTACTTTTTCAAAAGCAGAAATAAGTGACTACCATCATAATAGCAGAAATTGAGCTACACCATAAAGGATTCACAATCGGATTAAAAAGCAGATACTCCAAAATTTGAAACAAATATTGATTAGTAGGGATTCTCTCATCATTTCAGCCGTGATACGCCCGACATGCGTCTCATTGATTTACTACCAAGCGTATGGTAGTAAATCAATGATGCGTCGCTAAAAATCTCCACACATATCGGTCAGGCGCTGTTCGTATTCAGCAACAGCCCGCGACATTCCGCGACCTTCCATATTATTAGATACAAGGTCGACTCTTTGTGATGGGTCTTTCAACACTGCGTCTTCTCCCGTGCTACTATGCCAATGTGCCCTACCTCTGCCACTTAAAGCTCACATTTCTTTATTAGGCTATGCGGTGAACTTGATTCTTATAGTTTCTGATTCGATCAAGCAAATAACGTTCTCATAAGATTTAAATTGTAGTTTTGTGTCCACATTTTGTTGTACATTCCTGCATACACAGTTCCGTCATCCACAAGAAGTTCTTGATTCCACAGCGACTCCAGTAGTGAAATTTAAAGTATTATATGTTATCATTGTACACATACAACAATGTGTATAAATCTATCGATCATGACATCAGATTGGTTGCAAAGGCAGCTCAAGCTTAACATCACTTAAAAACAAATAGACTCCTTTAACGATGCAGTGATTGTAATCACGTAATACAGTTTCAGTCCTTAGTTCTAAATGCAACTGGCAAGTTTTAGTCACTGGTAAGTTTTACTTAGCTTTTGTAAATATACTCATAGTACGAGTATTATCGGTGCACATGAGAGGCTGAGATGACAGACAAGAGCAGAGTGTTTTCAATCAAAGAATGTATTCCATATAGCTCTCTCTATTGTAAGGCATTACAAGACAATGCATTGTTGTAATCGCATTATAGTTTCAGAAGCTTAACTTACATTATAACTATATTTTATTATTTTAATAAATGTCTGCAAACAATAAACCTGATAATTACCTAAGTAATCCTATCAAGTATTATATATAACCTAGCGATTAAGATATCAATTTCGAATGTGTTTGTAAAAGCTCCTCTCCTAATTGTGTGTGTTTAGTTTTCATATGTCGTCTGCTTTTGGTCACCTACAAAAAGTTTTGTTGTATCAATCCTTTGGGGTATGTAATCCAATTTCGCCGTCTGATTTCGCCGGTCAACAAATCCAACAAGGACAAAGTTATAGTTACTGATTTATCTTAAGATTTATTTTCTCAACGGTCAGTGTGTATTGAAACTTACAGGATTCCAAGCTAGTGCTATCAAAATGACATATTGCTCAACGAATAAGAGAAATTTCATACGCGAAAAACATGATTCTATATTTTATTCAAAGTATATCATATTTTTTTTATTAAGTAAGTTGATTTGAATTCTTCTTTATTAAATTAATACTCATTAACATTTTTGGCCTCAGATGTTACTCAATAAACGTTTTTCTCATTAATACCAAAGACTGCCTAAAAATCTATTTTCATTTGAAAATCTTCATGGAGGATGACTACTTATAAGTGCCCAGAGAATCACTTCGTTTGATAATGATGATAATGAAAGAAATGTGGCAAAGTCGAAAATAGATCAATAAATACATCAAGGATCTCCACAATTTTAAAGTTAACAATTTGCAACCGAAGAAAATATAAAAACTATGTGATGGTCTAGCAGTGTCTATGATATTGGATAACATTACTAACATCATCTTTTTATTGGGATTTCTTATCGGTCGACTCAAATTAATATTCAAACTCAAAAACAACCAACTCCAAGTTATAAGTATTTTGCCTAGCCAAATCTATATAAATAAAAATCATGTTTGTTTGTCCTCTATGCGTTCCGAAACCATTCATCAGATTGTAATGAAACTTTGGTAGGGTGTTATGGGGACACCCGTGAGGGTTCCTAGCAAAAAAAAAGGCATTTACGTGGCATTTTGGTTATGAGCTCTATGCTTCACCTATTTAGGTATATGAATGTTACTTAGTTCAATGAATTTAAATGTTCAATAACAATAATTAGAATATAGTAGTCGAACAATGTACATTTTTATACATTTTTAAATGTATTTTTATAGATATTTGGCTAGGCTAGATACTTATCACTTGGTTTTGGTTGTTTTTGAGTTTGAATATTAATTTGAGTCGCCCGATAAGAAATCCCAATAAAAAGATGATGTTAGTAATGTTATCCAATATCACGATATAATATTTCATACATTCTAATCAAAAGCGTGTCAAATACTGTTTCGCTTTTGTAACAGTGTATCACGTACCTAGTCATCCGGCACTGACAGCGTTATCGGAGTGCACACCAGCAGAAAAAAAATTTTTTTCATCATAGCCATATCGTCACACTTATTGGTTAAGTCAAGATGTTAAGTTCTCTAACACGTTGATTTTAATGAAAACATAATATTGAAATAAAATATAAAAATATTATCCTGTACTCAAACGTTATTTTATTTAACATATTCAGAACAGAAGCGTCTGTGTTTGGCAATAAGATTAATTGTCTGAGGTGCTGGCGTGCGTGAAATATTATAGGGATACTGTCCCTTTTTTGCACACAGCAAGACCTCTATTCCCTTTAACATATTGGAACAATAATATCTAAATGCACTCGCATGTAAACAAAAATAAATCTCAACGTTCGATAACCTGTAGGGCCCTTTTGACTGACTTGACAAGAAATAAACTTGTGACGCCGCAAGCCGAGACAGCGCAATCAATTGTTGCCTAAATGTATTGCTTGTTTTTCTGAGTATACCGGGCAATTCCGTCCAATAATAAATATACCGTAAACAGGACGTGTGTATTTGACTAACGAGTCAATTGTAATAATTTTATGAGGGGCAAATAATAAATAAATTAGCACTTACACGTAAAGTACAAAAACAAATTGAAGTGGGTTGTAAATCCTAGAGTGTTTTCTTATTTTATCTTGAAATAACTTTTCAGAACTGATACCTTTAGGGCGCTTGCGCACTTATACGTATTCGATTCGTGTTCGGATTTGATCCGGTTTGGCCGTCCTTTTTTTTTCTTTTGGAGAAAATGCGCGACCGCACCGTACCCGCCGTTGGCTAGACGGCGAGCGTGTGTGGGGTTGGCCCGGCCACAGATAACATAATACTAGTACAGATGCCCAATCCCATAGTACAAATCCGTGCACGCCTAAGGAAACTATCTCGGGTAACTAAAAAGTTACCATAGCTTTCTTGCTTGGCGGCAGCACTGGACACTGCTTTTTTGTTCCTAAAACCAAAGAGAGCACAGCAATGCTTTGCTTCGAAAATCGACGTTTTATTGCGTAGTTATATAGCATGTCAATAGATGGCAGTATTTTTACAAGCAATTAAAGCAAGGGATTCTCACAGAAACCGGAAATACTCGGAAACAGCATCTTAACTGTCACAACAACTTACCTACATGTTATAATTTTTGTAATTTGTTAGACTTTAGCATTAATTTGTCTACTTATTTAAATAAATTCAACTAAGAGAAAACCGTCGCTCATTAACTCAACGTAGAAAACTATTAGAGAGCGACAAGATTTTAGAATTGAACCAACCACATACCTACCTACCCAATACAAGAAATGTTCTAATGGACAAGAAGACATTTTATTCTTTGAGAATTCCAATGATTCATGAAGCTGTAATTTTAGTGAATGTACTTAGGTATAGTAAAACAAATAAAACTATTAAAGTCAATTTGAGTAAGTACCTACTTTCATTGCATTTTCACCGACCATACAATACAATAATTTAACTTAGAATTTGTCTAAAGAATAATACTTACCTACATAATTTCTTGAATGAATCTTCATTTTTAACCGACTTCAAAAAAGGAGGAGGTTATCAATTTTGTTGTGTTTTTTTTATATTTGTTATCTCATAACTCCGTCATTTTTAAACTGATTTCCAAATTTTTTTTGTATTCGATAGAGTATACTGCAAGGGTGGTCCCATGGTCACCAAAGTCAGGATCTGATGATGGGATCCCATAGAAAATCGAGGAAAACACTAATTTACTTTCTTCTTTCACAAAAAGATTTCATTCACTAAAAAGTTAAAAATAAAAAATATTTTACAAAAAATAGAAACCGACTTCAAAAACACTGAAAACTTAAAAATAATATAAGAATAGGTACAGACAACATCACACTTCTATATTGAAGTCGGTGACAAATTTTAACACTTTTTAGGAGATCATCGTTTGGCGCCGACTTCAATATAGAAGTGTGATGTTGTCTGTACCTATTCTTATATTACTTTTAAGTTTTCAGTGTTTTTTGTTCAATTAGTTCTCGTCATTTTACTCAATTCGTCAATTTAAATTTTTGCCAACTAACTTTCTTTGCTATTGCCGATACTATAAGTAATACAATAATTAAGAATTTAGCTAAAGAATTGTTAATTTATTGAATATAGTCTTAATTTTGTTTAATTAGTTGTCATTTTATTCAATTCGTCAATTTGAATTCTTACCCACTATCAATATTCAGCCAAAATAGATCTGTACAGGTCGCAATGGCCCACTGGGGGTCGCTCATTCATTGGTTGCCCCTTGCCCCCTTAAAATAACAAATAGATTACCTACTATCAATATTCCATTTATTTCTACAGAATGGAAATTAAACATTTTTGACGAATGGAATGTACCCGTTTTTTTTCTCGGGGGGAAATGCGTTTAACCGCACCGTACCCGCCGTTGGCTAGACGGTGAGCGTGTGTAGGGCCATAAGAATAACTAATAATACGAGTATTCTTATGGTAGGGCTCTCCCGGCAGAGTGCCAGGCCTACCCACTAAAAACCCTTCGGTGTTCTCCCTGAAAGGGAGTGTACCCTAAATTTTATTATAACTAAACATTTTTCATTTTCAAAAAATAGTAAAGCTGTATTTAAAGTTTTTGATACTTACATAAACCGGGAATTGAACTCGTTAAATTCTGACATTTACTTAAGTAGGTACTATTATACTATTTTTAGCACCAATCGACAGGGATCTTTTCTCATACTTAATTTTGTAGGTATATAAAATTAAAGAAAAAGAGTAGAAAGTGACTACATACCTAGCTAAGTAATTGAAATAATGATGTGATACGAGCGATACGACCTTCAAACTTTCAAAAAAAGAGCGTATCCCACCTCAAAGGCCGGCAACGCACTTGTAGCTCCTCTGGGGCTGCGGGTGTCCCTGGGCGACGGTAATAACTTACCATCAGGTGATACGTCTGCTCGCTTGCCCCCTATACCATAAAAAAAAAGGCCATACAAAATATTTGTCCCGTACGGGAATCGAACTCGCGACCCGTTGCGCAGCAGGCGATCACTCGACTTCTGCGCTAACCGTGCATTACGAAAGTAATTGCTATTACGACCGACATTCAAAAGCCTTAATCGTCATGCGTGGATGGTTCGTCGGAGTCCAAATTCAAAATTGCAGCAGTCGTATATTGTGTAGGTGTCTAATTCGAATTGTCCGTTTTCAAAGCCAGTAGGCCTATTCGCTAACTATATCCATTACTAGTTCAGTGATTTTATGTGTTACGGTGGCGTTCATGGTGCAGTAATGGATGTTAAGTTTCTTTAAAAAATGACAGTTCTAGTTAGCAACCGAAGTTAGAGAAAAGGCCTGGGTCGTCGATAAAACACCAGAAATTAGCAAGCACAAATTCACCTCGAAACTCACAGTCGCAATGTTTTTAAACAATTAGTTCAAAAGATAACAATATAATCAAAACAAATATTTAACATTTATTTACTTAATAAAAAAATAATAATTCATCATATTCCTTCTTACCTAATGTATATTTTCTTCTAAATTATTTAACGACAAACGAAAATTTGATAACATTGAGATGTTAGAATATGTACCTAATCTGCGATTTAGACATAAAAATGCCAAACACATTTGGAAAACAAAACGCAAACACTCAGTTCAAGCTCACTTCTGTTTATCAGTATCTGAAATACTGCCATCTGTAGTCATACTTTTAAATTTCAAAGTTATTGACGTCTGGACGAGATATTAACAATAGCTCACGATAGATGGCAGTTCAAAACAAAAAAGCACAACAAAGCAGACTCATTTTGCAATTTATCAATTTTACTTAAAAAATTAACAAATTTGTTTTGAAAATAATAAAATCTTTTTAATTAAAACATCTAGTGGTTAGTTACAGCTTAATGTTAACAGAATGCGTAAGAATAAGTTATGGCATTCTAGTATGGTACATGCCGCGACATCTATTGATTTTATTTAGAACTAATTATAATTTGTTCCTATCGGGAGCCCATGGCCGCCCGGCAGAGTGCCAGGCCGACCCACTAAAACCCCCCTGTGTTCTCCCTGCCCTTGTGAGCGCGCATGGTAGGGTCCACAATGCGACTACCACTACCAGCGCGTCCAGGCAGGCCCGACAATGCTGGTCGAGTTTGGCCGTCCTAGTGATTGTATGGACGCTTGCGCAGTCATACGTATACGGATCGTATTCGATTCGTGTTCAACGTAAATATACCTAGGTATTAATAATGATTGCTTAGCTGTTTTTTTATATAAAATGACAATTTATACTGGAAAACATATGTTATAAGTGGAATGTTAAAACTCCTACAGCTTATTCAAATATCAATTAATTAAGTTGGAAGTTTTGGTCGTGGTTCCTTTCCCATATAACACACTTTCTTTAGTCCTAGTCCTTTCCCCTATTGAATATGCTGTCTCATCCTTTCGTCCCAAGGTTGCGTGGAAGAGATTGCTTTTAGCAGTAAGGTCGCCTATTTGTATTAGTCTGTTTTTTTGCAAAATATTTCATACAGTTTTTGTTCTTTTAAGTTATTAACCGAATCAAGAAATTCCGTAACGAAAAAAAAATAATACCTCCTCCGACCAGCAGGCAAATTCGCTAACTAGAACTGTCCATTTTGAATTTTGAAAGACATTATTTATATCCATTACTAGTTAAGTGATCTTATGTCTTACGGCAGCGTTTATGATAGCAGTAGGTATTGGATGATAAGTTCCTTTCAAAAATGACAGTACTGGTTAGCAACCGAAGTTAGTTATACCGGCTTTGTGACAATCTCTTAACCGCGATGTAGCTGGTGAAAAGCGCCATCTAGTGACGGGCGTGAAAAGCGCCATCTATTGACAAGCGGGCAAACCACCACAACACGGCCGTTATGGCATTTTACGAGTGTTAACAATCAAAGAAAAAAAAACCGCATAAATAAAATAAATAATAGTACATCACTGCCGCGGTCTATAATGACTACTTTGCTGGTCGCGCTGATGATGGCCGACAGCGCAGCTAGGCTAGCTCGAGGCAATCATAGCGTGACCAGCGAAGCAGTCATTGTGGGCCAAGGTTTGTATAGTGCTTTACTCAAAAATGCAAGTAAGTACCTAATCTAAATAAAACCAGCAAGTAATTTAAATAAAAAATATATTAATTAACTAGAAATTTAATTAAAATGACAATTATGAAAGTTATCGGCAAGGTCGACTTTGCGCAAACAAGGTTGTCAAAATAATGACCACATTAGATACATTTTTGAGTAAATAATTATAATTGCATAAGTTGATAAAAAATGCTATGCAATAACTTTACCGCGGCAGTCCCAGAGTGCCACTTTAATTTTTTTCTTATTTTTTTGTTCAGAATTGAAATATACGATTTTAAAAGAAACTACTTTTAATTTCTGGAGGTAGTTAGGTACTAAATTGTGGTTTAATCTGTTACATCAAATAGTAACTTTAATGTTAGAGCATGATCCCGCCATTTTGATAATGAAAGCCGGATTTTGTCTAAACTAAGTACTTAAGTACCAAAATGATAATGTTTGGTATCAAATAGTACCAAATGAGTACCTACGAAATTGGGATGATGATTGAATTCTAATTTTTACGTCTCGACATTAAATATTAAAAACCCGTGGAAAAAGATGCAGTCCTGTGAAATTAGAATTAAAATAGGCTTAGAAATACATTAGAAACAAGCTTTTTAAGTTGTTAATTTGAAGGCGATTAGACAGAGAGATCCGACATCAACCGTGACGTCATTGTTGAGTACGGCCATATAAACTCCTTGTAAATTGCCGTTTTGCTAGAAAGAGTTGGAGAAAAATTATTTTATTATTAAAGTTTTTATTAAAGCAAAAAAAATGTTTAGTCATCTAGCCTATTGCACTGGGTTTTTCAAAACAGGAAGTGATCCCGCCATCTTGACGTTTATAGCACAACCGTCTCAAACATGAATCAAATACGGCTATGTGCGCAAACGCTAGGACGTAAATTTCCCGTTCGGTTTTTTCACGTATCGAACACGAACCGAATAAGTATAAGTGCGCAGGCGCCCTTAGGAAAAAAACATTTTTTTTTATTTTTCGTCTTGAAGTGATGTCTCGCCATCAATAAATAATAAGCAATTTGTGTATAGTCGGCCAAGAAAGTGGTTTACTAGCATCTAGTCCGCTCCACACCAACCAAACATCTAGTCCGCTCTGAACACAGCACGATTCTCGTCTTAATATATTTTATGTGCATGAGAAAGAGGCGCGAAGCAACTTCAGAGCGCACTAGAAGTTTGCCGTAGTCTGTAAAACAAAACGTCGTTAAGGTAACTTTAAGGTAACTTTAGTAACTGTCAGTATGTTATTGCAAAAGAAAATCAACTGTGTTGATTTATGTTGCAAAACTGAATTTCAACCTTCCACTTTTTGCTCTTCTACACCAACAAAACAAATCCTTTTAGTCATTTTTACACAATAATACATATAAGAATTCTTAAAATATAAAATCACCGTAGTGGTTTTCCTGTTTAATTTCATCCCAGTTTTCCGGATAGCCTGAAAACAATTGCCCTGACGTATCTCAGAACTGGCATTAATTGCTCTTGCCCTCACTCCACCGGGCAGCGGAGAATTTAAAATCTGACTCATTTTTTAAGTGTTTCCACGCGAACACTTTGGTAAGGGTTTCCTACTATAGGCGAATTAAACTGCTTACCACTGAAGCGAATCGTAGATATTAAAAGATTGGTAAACCACGCTGGACAGATTGTTTGCTGGAAGTTTTTATATGAAGCTCTGGTATTTAAACTAAAATTCCTTAAAAACAGAGGCGCTCACAGAAGATGGGTTACTGAAATAAATATTCACACAATTATAACGAACCTGTCCATACATCGCTTTACAGACATTTTGACAAGCATAATACAAGTAAAATTCAATTTCTAAAAATGCTTATTTGACTTGAGATTTTATTCATTTCCAATATACAATTGCCTTTCAGAATTGAGATAGGTTGTATTTGTGTTCTATCTACTTTATAAGAAACAATGTCACCTACCTAAATGTAGTTGCTATTAATAACTATACGAAAATTCTAGTAAGTACATAAGTAAATCCCAAATTCGCGATCCGAACCGGAAAATATTCGTTGATGAATGAGCAAGCTTTTAGGCAGAATCGTTGACTATGTTTAATATCAATTTACCACTCATCATGTCAATGTACTCCGCTTACACATACTTAAATGCTATAGGTACTGCAGTACATGGTGCCTGTTTGTATGATTTATAAAGTTATTTATAGCGGCAATAATTCGAGCATATTTTATTCGTCGTAAAGGCGTTTTTATCTTTGTTTGGCGTCTGGCGTACTAAGTATATCGGACGCATCAAGCTACACAACTAGTACCAAATCAACCACAGCCGAACTGAAATTGCTTTGCGTATCAACCAATCGGAATGCATAATTTGACTTTGAAATGTTCAATATGGCATTCTCATTGGACAAACGCATCGGTTTAGATTCGGTAGTCGAATTGGTCCTCTGCTACAAACATAGCGCGTGTTTGCTTCTTGCCCGTATAAGGCCGTAACAGTGGTCCCGTGACTGTCTGAGTGGAACAAGGAATTGCTCGATTTTAAACCTGGTCTATTATTTCTCTCTAAAGTAGCTACCCACTCGGTATTGTTTCCCGTAATGGTTCCTACTTAAATGACGTAGTTACATTCGTTTGATGTAATTTTCCTTGTTCTTGTGGAAAAAGTAAGTAATATTAGGTCCTTACATATAAAATTGGTGTTTTGCCGTACTGGCCACTTTGATCTCAAATATGTCCTCTATGGTTAGGAATTTCAAATTCAAATTTATACAGCTATATATTCATGTATGTATTTGTTTCGAAAATTATAATTCCTTATAAATAATAGGATTTCTATTGCTAATAGAGGAGATATTTGAGATCAAAGTGGCCAGTACAGCAATACGCCAATTTCATATGTAAGGACCTAATATATATTTTTCTTTTATTAGCATTCGATGTGGCGAGGAAATCTTAGCCGAAATGAATGTGTTAAAAATGTTTTTCTGTGTTTATCTTCCTGTTGGTATGTCATGGCATAGTACAATTGTCATTGTTAGTAAAACAAAATGTGTAATTTTTTCCTCGCGATAAAATTCAGCGTATGGGAATAATATACAATTTGGTAGTAAGTAAAAAGCATTGCAAAAGTATTTAGTACATTACTGCCGCGGTCATTGATTTACTACCAAACGTAGATAACGCATGAACGATCGAAAAGTAGGCCGGTGAAGAACTGCTCAATCGCGACTCGTGCAGTTCCTTTCTATAGTATGTGATTAGCTGTTGGCACGTAAACATGCCGAAGTGCGCATTCAAAAATTGTGGTAACAATCGCCAGAAACAGAAAAAAGACGGGATTTCATATTTTGCGTGAGTAAACTCATTACACATCTTATCATGTATTCAAATATTCGATTTATACGTAAAAACCATTAAAAAACAATTATTTTAATCATAAACATGTCGCTTCGCGTCAGTGTCAGTACATCACAATCGTCTCGCTCGCACGGGCATCGTATTACGATGTGCTATCTCATTCATGCGTTGGAGCGACAACGCGATAAGCAATTTCAAGCATTATGTTTGAGAGTTTAAGTTGATATTTTCTTGTAGCAATTACTAAAACGTCGTTTGCTCTGTGGCTAGGTATGAAATGATGTAACTTCCCACGGTTGCACTTAAAATAGTTGCCGTAATAATGCAGAATAAGGTTGAATATACGGTACTTTCTTTATGGTAATTTTCATTCGGGCGTGCATATTCAAGTATATATCAGCGAGTACAAATGTATAGACGATTAGGTGACAGATTTCAAGCGCGTTTTTGTATGAAGCGCTCTATCTACGTTTGGTAGTATATCAATGGCCGCGGTCTATAATGACTACTTTGCTGGTCGCGCTGATGATGGCCGACAGCGCATTGTAGCGCAGCTCCAGGCCGACACAGCGCGGTCAGCGTGCAGCACTTGATGGACGAGCTGAGATAAAGGCCGAGACCGTAGATCGAGGCCTTTACAGTGAGGACAGCAAGGGCTGCAATGATGGCGAAGCTGGAAGGCCTAGAGCGTAGCTAGGCTAGCTCGAGGCAATCATAGCGTGACCAGCGAAGCAGTCATTGTGGGCCAAGGCTTGTATAATGCTTTACTCAAAAATGCAAGTACCTAATCTAAATAAAACCAGCAAGTAATTTAAATAAAAAATATATTAATTAACTAGAAGCAAAACTTTGCCGGCCGCTCCTTGAAATAGAACGGCAAGGTCGACTTTGCTCAAACAAGGTTGTCAAAATAATGACCACATTACATGCATTTTTGAGTAAAAACTATTAGTTACGGAGAAAGTAGTTTTAATTAAATTAATGTTAGATGACAAGACGTAGGGTTCCGTGAAATCACGCGAAAGCCGATATTTTCATTTTCGAATATTAATAATAATATTATTTTCTATGTTTGTTTTATTTTATGTTATTGGCGTTTACGGCAGCAGGCAGCACTTTGCCCTCAACAAAGTACTACGACATAATGCAATACCATTCTTAACACATTTGAGCGAGAAACAGTCAAATTTAATAAAAGTGAACGCGTGGCGTTCAGGATGCCATAGTAATACGGGTAGGCAGTAAGAATTGAGATCTTATTATTTTATTGCAAATTTTTTCGCCGTTTTTTATTGTTATATATATATATAAGAAATTGTTGTGTTATTAAAGTAAGAACTTTATAAAAATAATAATTTTATCAATCAGCCGTGATCAGATTTTAAGTCTGTACAATCATAGCAAAGACACGAGTCGACCGTGGATTTACTTGTCACTCGACAATACGTTAACAAACATCTGGATTTCATTGACGCCATTTAGCATTCACCTGAAATACAACAATTCATTGTTTAAAGACCATCTGTTCCTAACCACAATTAAATTTTCGTCTTTTGTCATGGTACTCGCTATTATGTTGGTATTTATTTAGTTAATTGTAGCTATTTATTAAAAGTTAACAGAGTCACTTCCAACCCAAGAAACAATGGATCCACACAAATACGCAATTTTTTAATTTATTGCTAATTTTAATGATTTGCGGTGATGGAATTAGCATACTTACATAATATATTACGTCGCCTTTACCTTTCATCACGCAGATATCGTAAGAATCGAGTAAGATAGTTTTACTGCAATTGGGATGATGACTGAATTCAAATTTTTACATCTCGTCATTAAATATTAAAATAACGTGGAAAAAGATGCAGTCCTGTGAAATTAGAATTAAAATCGGCTTAGAAATACGTTAGATACAAGCATTTTAAGTTGTTAATTTGAAGGCGATTAGACAGAGAGATCCGATGTCAACTGTGACGTCACTGTTGAGTGAGGCCATATAAACTCCATGTAAATTGCCGTTTTGCTAGAAAGAGACGGAGAAAAATCTTTAATACCTTATATCTTGGTTGTTTTTATAGTTATTCGAAAACCGATTTTTTCTTTCTGTTTATTATATGCATGAGCTTTTATTAAAGCAAAAAAAAATTTTTTGTCATCTAGCCTATTCAAGATCAGCGAAGATGCAAATTTCGAAGCAAAACCCCTTTTTAAGGCGGTAGAAGCCGTTACGATACCAAAGGGCTTAGTTGACTGACCACCTATTGGCATTCCGTAGGCCGGCACCAGCAACTAAAATAAATCTCAATTCTTCCATATTCTAGAATATCAAGACTAATTTTAATATTTTTAAATATAGGAGCTCGAAATATCCAAGTAAGATTAGACCTATAAAACAGTTTAAGAGTTATCCAGATCATATTAGAGTTAAAAAATACTTTCTAAAATACACGACTAAATATATTGTTTATTAGGTACTATACTAAAAAAATCCTGCATATATTTGATGCAACAATTACAAAACTATAAACTACAAAAGCAGAGAGCAAGAAAAAATTCTGCATCGAAATTCTATGCTGGCGCTTCTATCACAAAGTTAATATCTATTTACTTTGTGGTATTATGGCCCCTACACACATGCGACTTTTGACAGCAACACAGTCGCGTTGGAAACACGATACAGCCACTTGCATTACTACACGTGCGTCTTCTTTCATTGCGACTGCATTGCGTTTGCATCACGACTGTATCGCAGCAAAAAATCGCAGTGTAAAGGGCCTACGTATGTTTATGCTACCAACGAAAGTAATAGTACTTTTTCATCCTCTCTATAAAGTCTGTGTAGAATGTGCTTAACCATTCTGAACTACGTTCAATTTTAAATAAAACCAATCCTTAGGCTAATATATATTATTTGGATTGGTTTGATTTCGAATAATAACATCAATGTTTTCATAACATTGCAAATTATAAAATGTCAAACAAAACTATTACACTATAACCAACTGTCCTTAATAATGACGTTTTTCACACATGGCGACATTGCAGCGGCACTCAGTGCACTAAATTATTTTCTAAGCCATTGTATTTTTTTTTCATGCTTAATAAAAAATGTTTCATCGGGTGAGGGGACGAACCCCGATTGCAACCAATATAAAGTTTCCCTGCTGCTAAACGCCTCGCTGTAATAAAACCTCTTTTTAAATTCCTTACGCGTGCAAGACAAATATAGCTTTATTATTATAGCAGAGATGAGATTTCGTGAATCACCCTTCAAAGTTAGCGTTATTGGTGTACTTAAATGTTATTGAATGCTTTGATCACGCTGTTGGGCCGTTATAGAAAGTTAGGGGTAATTGCTACCATTTTGAAATGACCAGTTTCATTTCAGACTCTTAAAAAAATAGTTTGTAAGAAAGAATCGGTTTTTAGTGGTAATATGAACCACAGAAGTCGATTGCTTCGTCATCAAGGCTTAGAAGATTCTCAATCATTATTGACGTAACGCAGTCAGTGGATTAATGGTCTATATCTCATCGTTGTGTCCACGGAAGTTATGTCTATGTGTCTAAATTTCATCAGATGTTTCATTCATATCTAGCATTATTCTTTTGTTTAAATAAAGAGTTATCCTCATGCATCTATATACGCAAGGATAACTTCTTATATACTTAAGGGGCAACAGTACCTACTACTAGCGCCGCCATTCGTTCTTTATTAATTATGATAAATTAAAGACGTTTCTACAAAAAATAGATCAGTCAACTACTAAATACAGACATTTCAGATTTTTGAGCAAAGTTTAATAATTTTTGTTTCATTTTACACCAAAAACGCTCGTGAAAACTAAAAACGTATATATGTCAATTGCGTTTGAAAAATATTGGTCCAAATTACCAGACTTTCCCCCTATTTATTGTATGATATGTATTACGGCTAACAAAGTTATCTTTACAAATTTAACCAAGTACCTACATGTTTTATTTATACCAATATATTTGCCATTACTTATAATTGCTCCTATAGTCAATTGGTATTCTTTTTTGTAATAATAATTTATTGTTAAGTCATTAGCACAATTACATATACAGAAAAAATTACAGAATAGAGATATTTTTTAAAATGGTTTCTTAGCTTAATAAAGTAATTGTGAATCCCAAACTCGGCACAGCCTGTCTTTTGGGACTCAGATGTGAATGTCAAGAAGTGGCAAATACAATATTGTCGCCAGCGCTGTTACATACAAGTGTAGATATTTTTAATAATCGTTAGCAAAAACAAATCATATAATTTGAAAAAATATTGAACCAGCCATTATAAAATTATCAAACTGTTACAAATCAAGCCATAGGACAACAAACATATTTTATGAACATTCCGAGCTATTACTACAAGAATACATTATACTATAGTGTGCCAAGTGTCTTCTTCTGCTACACACGAGGAGCTTATTCTTACATACGTAGAAAAAAAATCATTGTGTAGTTTTATGAAACCACGATGCAGGTGAAACTTTTTTCGGATCGTAGGCATTTAGCTGAAATTTTTATGCACTGCACATAAAAATTTCGCGTTCTTAATCTTTATCTTCTTCTGAAAAAACAAAAAGTAATTAAAAAATAAACAAAAAGCAATTATTACAACAAAATAACAATAAACGAAAAAAACAAATTTATTAAGAAAAGTGCTCTACACCCAGCATCGAACCACTGCCACACTGATTTAACTGATTTAAAGATCTAACGCATTAGAGACCATTAATTCTGACTGTGTGACTGGTGTGAAAAAAGATTTCAAGTTCAGAAAAAAGTTTCATTTTTAAAATTAAATTTCTTTTTTTTGTTATATATTATAGTATATCTGATACACATTTTAAAAATTATAGCAAATACCAACAATAAATATAACACAATAAGAGAGTTTAAACATATTAAGTACTTTATTCCAGCTCAAGAAAATTGTTTTCAACTTTAGTTGCGTAGGTGCGCGCCTTATAGCCGCAGGCAAAGAGTTTCACAGCGTAATCGCTTTGTAAGTAAAAGAGTTGGAACAACACGAGAAATGTGGAGGGAGATATAAGGATAGGTTATGAGAGGATCGTAAGTTTCGGTCGTGTAAAGACGCACTGTACTCAAACCGGGTTGTAAGGTAGGTTGGTATATTGGGATTGTAGAGGATTCCTATATCCTCTATAGGATATAGGAAATAGGAGCGACACGATATGGTAGTTTTTCCGACGGGAGATTGGCAGCCATAGAAAGTAAGAACGATATTTGAAGATATGGTCGAATATTTTGTAATTAGACGGTTGAAGTTTGGCTCACAGATTCCTTTTATGATGCTTCCATACATGATAGGGTTTTTGGGAAATTTATACGAAACTGCATTATCTTTGAAACGCTTAAAATTTTATTTTTATGTTAATTATTAGAAACGAGTAGGTATCCTATTATACCTGCATAGTGATTCAGCTTTGAAAAATAATTCCAGGCCTAAAAACCCGAAATAAAGGTTAAAAGTTTGATTTTTGTTTTAGTATCACACTAAACTAAGTACGGCTAATTTTAATGGGCTTTACAGTTTAAATTGACTTTAACTTTAGAAAATATTAAAAGACATTGCTCTGCGTCCATACATTGTTCGCCCCGATACCAACAGCAGTGCAAAAATGCTTTTCATATAATAAGACATTAGTAAATATTGTATGTCCACATCAATTACTACGGACAAGCTTCGAAATCGAATTATATATAAAAAAATTAATCAGAGTTTGAGGTTATATAGTTGAAGTAACACTTTATTTCTTTTGAGCAATACACATAGACCATGCGTATAAAATTATTAAAATAATTATTATTGCAAACGATTAAAGAACGTTATTATAGCCACGTAGTAAAGAATAAGAAATGTCGAAATTATAAAGCAAGTCAAAAACAACAAACTATCAAGCGGACACCGCGTGAGTAGTCAATTGACGTGTTGACGTTGTAAATTGTGAAAGAAGTTATGAAAAACATAATTTATACGAATAAAAAAGAGTCCATACCTACATAAAATCGACTCAATTCCATTCAATCATAAGGTTAGCAATAACCATTCGTTTATTTTACTTCATTTGGTTTTTGATTTGTCCGTAGAATAATTATTATTATATATTTGTAATGAATGTTATAAAATATGCATATTATAATTATGACGTAAATCAAATCTTTGTTGGCCATGGGGCGATTTTCGACATTGTCCTTTCCACAGGACAAATAAAACAAAATGCGGGCGAAGCTGCGGGCTGAATGCTAGTTTATGTGATATTTCTTCAGTACTGTTTTTTGCAAAGCTTTTAACTAGTACGTCAACTCCACTTAAAATATAAAGTAAGTACATAAAATTTTGGTTCTTCGACATTTATCCGAGTTAATTAAATTGGCCCGCGAATTCACTTATGTCGACTTCATAGCTAGAGCAATCACTTCGTCAGCTAAGCGCCCAAATTAAATAGAGATCTGGCATTACAAAGAAAAACGACGTCCAATTTTGGTAACCGCGCATTTCTTTGCTAATGAAACTGCCGTAATTTGTCTCAAACTTGTGTCTCTTACACACTAATTTACTGTTTCGCGTTTAAGGAAATCTTTTCGACCGGAAACTAGTTTGATATTGTATGAACAAAAGTGTCTCTATGATCGGGAATGTTACTTTTAAACTCGACACGACTATGATTTCATTAAAATTTTACCACTAAACTTACTTGTTTACTTAATTACTCCAAGTAAAATAGATAGATCACACTAATATTCATTAATCTATAGCAGCCATACTCTAAGTGTGTTCCGCGGAACCCTAGGGTTCCGCGATACCCCTGTAGGGGTTCCGCTATAATTGAGAAAAAATCAAAACACCCTTCGCAGGTGTACTTTTATTATGCTTATTAATAAAGAATACACTTTTAAAAACTATTGTTTTATTGTAGGGTTCCGTCAAGTATTTCGCTTTCCAAAAAGGTTCCAAAAAGGGTAACCAAAAAAAGTTTGAGAACCGCTGATCTATAGCAACTGTATATTGGAACGATTTAATAGTGGTGATGAGATAGCCGTAGAAATAGATCATTGTATCATATTTTCTCTATGTTTAATGTTAACTATAGGTAGTCTATTACACGAATTTCCCAAAAAACAGATTTGTATGTTGTTTGGGAATTACTGGATAATGTTTCTGCTTTTCATTTTTTAACATTGTAACTTATGTAGTATGTAGTCTGCATCAGAATATAAATAAGCATTTACTATACGTCCTACTTTGTAACTGTCACTATGTCGTTCATCAATTAAGATACAGGATCTCCCTAGTTCGATTGATGGATGGTGGTGATAGAACAAATTTTAATCAAGCTGTACCTATGTTCTCATCATAAGAAGCACTCAATAAAGTTATATCATATTATAATAAATACTTTTACTTATCGTAGTTGCTAAAATAAATGATTGCAAATGAATTGATTAATAATAATATATAGATATTACTTAAACATACTTTACATATGTTTTATCTCTCTGTCTATATGTTCACCGATAACATCATAATAAAATTAATCAGTAAAAAAATCGGGTTTACATTCAAGAGTTTTATTTTTGTACGTGTGCCATATTCATAGTATCTCTTCAACCCACACACGTCCCAGAGGAACGACCCGGGGCTGAGCACGGGTAGCTCCTCAAACGATAAGGAATTGGCTTAATAGGTACATCACATTTACCAGATTGGTGATGGGAGAAAATATTACCATTCTATATTACCCATGTTTGTTTTAATTGCCTTTTGACTAAACCACAACAAACTGACAGTGGGACTTCGATAAACATTAATTATCATACTCGTAAGATAGCACGCTCAAAATGTTGTTGACTGAAAATAAACAGCAAGCAGTGTTGCAAACAGCTTAATGTGTGCCTTGAATTCCAAAGACCATTTCATATGTAATATCGCTATTAAAAATGGGGGTTGATGGTGGAAAGGTTAAAAATTTTATTATATGTTAACCAGGGTCTGATTCTGGAGCTGGAAGGTGGCCATAGGAACTCCGTCAATAAAAAACAAACGATTATCGAAACCGATCGATACATCATCATCAGGCAGCCGGAAACCGGTCGCAATAACTTAAATATAATAAAGATTCAAGTGGAACTAGTGTATTATGCTAAGGATAAAATTAATTAACAAAAATTAGTGTTTTAATAACAAGAACAAAATTGTTCAAAATTATTCTGAAGAGGGCCACCATAAGGGTGGCTCTCTTCAGGGGTGTAAAAAATAATCTACGAAATATTCTTGAATTCATAAGACTAGTCAAGCCATTTCGGAGGATTTCGATAACAAACCACTGTGGCGCGAGATTTTTAAATATTAGATTTTCATCGGAAGGAGTCACTGTTCCAGGATCGCCTGGAACAGTCTTACCGTCTTACCTATTTCTGCCGCAAAGCAGGAGTGCTTGCATTGCTGTGTTCCGGTTTGAAGGGTGAAATTACTGCATGGGTACCGTGACTCTACGTCATATGTGACAAGTTGTCAAAGTACATTGTGGTTCTTGTGGAGGTTGCAGATTTACTGTGAAGCTCACAAGAACCACATGTACTATGTGACTGTTACCACTTATCAGCTTGTATAAAAAGATGTAAAATATGAGTCCAAAGCTGTATGATATCACGATTTTGATTAAAAGGTACTTCTCGTGTTACCATTAGAGCATTTGGCACCAGTCGCGCGGATATCGTGCGGCAAAATTAAATTCATTTTAGTTTGAGATCAAAAACCTGTCATTCACAACTTTATTTATTTCCGGGCTGCAAATGACTTCCAATATAACTTCCTTTTTAACAATGTTGCTCATAAAATCTATCTATATGTATATATAAAATGAGATATATAGACGCATCTATAGACGCACGCACAGCCGTAGCCTTATGGTTAGAAACGTGAAATTTGGACAGTTGCTTTAATTCAAAATGCGGACACACACTAAGAAGGGATTTTAAAAATGTTTAACCCTGAAGGGGTGAAATAGGGGTTGCAAGTTTGTATGGATTTTTTTAATTAGCAACGATTTTGATAAAACTTGACATTCATGCTCTTAAAAACATTTCATTGAACACGTGGTTCATGTTTTATTGGAATTCACCCCCTTAGGGTGCAAAATAGGGGTTGAAAGTTTCTATGGAAAATATTTCAAACCTGCTCCAATTTCTATGAAATTTATTATCCGAGCTCCTGAATATAAATAACCGTTTTCTATATAATAGGCTCCAAATGTTTTTTCCTACGGGAAAATATAAAATTCCCACGGGAAGACAATAATAACGCGGGCAAAGTTGCGAGCGGAAAGCTAGCAACGAATATAATTAAATGGAATGTGAATACTAATAAAAAATATAACCAATTGACACAGAAAGGACCCATTATGAGATCCGCATCAATTATTCCAACACTTACGAGTAATTCGAATAATCTCGACAATTTTTTCCTGTCACTCGGCTGATTTTTAACAATTACGCTCGAGTCGATACCGGCTCTTTACTGGTTCTTAATCGTCCCGGTAACTTGGCAGCCGCTCATTTCTCTGACGAAAAAATAAGTGAGTCATTGTTATTAAGATCCAACTATTAAGATCAGTAAAGTAATTGGAGTAACAAATACGTTTCAAACAACTTGAAAATCAATACAACAAAAATAGTATTGATTTGGAATTGATTTAACATTTCTAAATAAAATGCAGTCAGAAATATAAAACAAACACGTTTTTCATTTGTTGTGCTCGCTGATATAAGTGGGTTGAACATTTTAATAATTAGAAAATATTGGGAAAATATAAAATAGTTTAAAAAAATATTCAATCAGAAAGCAAGAAAATTATTTTTCACACAGGTAAAATGTTCTCCAAAGGTAAAATAGTCATTGCCCGAAATTTTTTAACCCACTTTACAAGAACCTCCCCCGTTGTCAGTTCGACCTCTAAGTTTGTTACCTCACACCTCCGTTCTTTGTTACTAATTTGGAAAGTTCTTTTTTGTTTGTGACCAAGTAAGGATCTGGTAATGGGATCGCAGGAAAATCGAGGAAAACCCTTAAATTTTATGGACACGTCCTACGTTTTTCATGTTTTTTCTTAAGCTTTTCAGGTATTTGCGTCTGGTAGTCACGAGCCGAGCTGACGATAGAAGAATTCTAAACTTTAAGGAGTTAGATTAAAGATTAATTTTTCAATAAAAAAGGCACGTATTAACCTTTAGTTGTATTCTTTCAATTAACTTCGGTGAATTGGTAAAAAATCACAAAAAAGATTAAAATAATTTATAAAAAAAAAAATTATAATAACATAAGAATACATACAACATCACATTTTTTAAATTTTGAAGTCAGTACCAAATTTAAACTCATCTCATGAATCATGATCGAATGCCATACGCAGAGACTTCAAAATAAAAAAGTGGTGATATTGTGTGAATTCTTATATCATTTTTGACATGTTTGCGTTTTTGATGTCTGTTTATTTTTTTTCGTTATTTAATCATAAATGTTGGGGCTAAGATCCTTTTATAGACAAAAATATAACGTCAGAAATATAAATTTAAAGTTAAAGAAGGAAATTATGTCTAAAACATAAAATAAGGAGAGAAACAAATCAATTCTGCAGGTTAGGACAGTTAGGAGAATCTTCACGGGTACAACGGAAGAAAAACTTGTAAAGTCTTATCTGTCATCTCTTTTAAATCACTATATACCCTTTTTTGCGAGGGGGGAAAATGCATTGACGCATTCCTCGTGGTCGAGCCAAACCACGAGGATATGTGGGACTCCCCAGACCCACTAAACAAACCCCCAGCAGCTCCTCCGTCCGTCACAAGACAGAGGGAAAGGGAGTACAGCCAGGCCTTGTTCCCGCTGACCCCCTGCCTATGAACTGTCCGTTGCCGGACTCGCCGTCTGACTCTGCTGCTTAGTGGTGCGGCACGTGTGCTGCTCTACACCCCGAAACTAGTTTTTTATTGTGGTTGTCTTCCACGCGACCCGACGCTCAGTGCGGCGGGCCCCTGGCTCGTTTAGTGCGGGTAACGGGCTGCCCGACGGCAGACCCCACTGAATCCACCGCCACGCGGGAGGGCGATGCTCGGGGAAATCTCTGGTAGACAACTAGCGCCATGGCGAAAAGTGGCCTCCACCCTGCTACCTTCAAAGTTAGCCGCCCAAATCAGACTTCCGGCGATAGCCACACCTCTTCTTAAGACAAGAAGAGGGGACCCTTTGCCGCATGAAGCGGGTGGTCACTTCGTGTGGCCACCCGCCACACACCACAACCCAGCCATCCTAAGCCCCCCCCCCCCCTCCACGGGCAGACTATTAGCACGAGGCAGAAAATATGCCTGGTTGCCCAGGGTGGCTGCCCAATATTTCAGGGTGCACCACGAAGAGGTTATCTGACATCGCACCCCATTTGGTCAATATCAAGCCGGAACCTACCCATGTTAACATAGTCATAAGAAAGACATGGCATCATTGAAAATCCTAAATTGTAAAATTAATTTTGGAATCATCCATACAAATAGATATACGACTATGAAAAAAAAAATCGGGAAATATGATAATTAAATTGAAATTGAATTTAAATAAATTTTTGCAAGAACTCTAGAATGAAATACTTACTGAGAATGGAATGGCGCTGTACGCAGCAAGAGCGGTGTGTCTGTTTCAATGTTGTTTTAAACCTTTACCATTACAAGGCCCCTGAGCCCTTTTGGAAAATGTAGCTTCTATCTTGATTCTAGGATCATTGCAGACATTCATAATGATGCTGGAACTATGTTTTATAAATCTGTATGAATATAATGTTACACTTTTATTCATTTATCTCTTTTTAATCTCGTGATCATCTGTAAAGTGTTCTAGTCACGTCGCCATATTTTTAACTGAACCTGTGACAGTTAAGGAATCATCGTATAATTAATCGTGACCTAAACGACACTCTGTTTGACAATCTGTCAGATCGTTTACTTTCAGCATTAAAATCCGATTGGAACATCGTTCATAGCGATTTAGAACTTATGTTTCGTAAAATAAACGTCTAAATTTATGTCCCTGTATAAATAGATTTTTAGAGATTAGGTTCATTTTTGTAGTTGGTTAATCTGTTTATAATCCTGAAGATTACGTTGTTTATCGCTTTTCTTTCACGGCGCTTAGACATAATCAAAATAATTAATTATTGCCTAAGATAGACATGAGAACATTTAGACAGTTCTAAATGTTTAAAGCTAACAGTGTTAAAGCTTGCGTGGGGACATCTCTACGCAAGCATTAAAATTGTTAGCTGTTAACACATTCTATTGGGTAGCTACCTATTCTTTAAGTTTTAACGCCTATTTCCACATATCCATAGGTATGTTAGTTACTAATTTTCCTAATATGTGAGTAGGTACTTCATATATTTGCGAGATATAGGTGTCACTATTTGAATGCTTCCATGTGTTGTATTGTGTGCTCACTGAAGATGCCCCCTTACCGGACAGGCTCAAGTTTAATGTGCAATTTAATTGTACAGACATAGCCTTGTAAGTGTTGCGAAAATCTACGCACGCTATTCTGTACAGTGAAGTGTAGTATAACAATATACATGGACATTGGACAAGTTAAAAGAACAGTAGTTTATGAAAAAGTGAGTAGAGCCTAGTTGTGATTTTATATTTTAGAGGTTCATAGTCGACTCAACTCAGCCACAGTGTGCCTATTACTGGGCAGAAGCCTACATTAAGGGGGGGTTTGGATAGTCTCCCACCACGCTGGCCCAGTTAAGGATGAGAGCTCTAGAGTCTCCATTGTCGATTTACAGAGTGCACTGAAAATATTTAGAGAGCGCTGCAGCGTTGCATGAACACACATAAATATAATCATTAGAAAAGGAACATGGCGCTATGGCAACTTAGTCAATATGCGATGTCAACCTTGTTATATCCATAAAAAAATCTTGCAGCAAGAAAACCAGTGTAGGACAATGTCGTTCAAAATATTCGATCAATTAAGGAATACTTTTCCCTTGCTTTGACAGGGATCTGTTGTATTCTTTCGTTAGAGAGAGTTCCGAGTTCGTTGAGTTATCAAATTAGTACGCAGTCTCTCCACATTGATGTCAACCTTCACGCTTTTGATCCCAATCTCTTGCACCAAAAATATGTTTTCTGTTAGTAACTAATACCAACGTTGCCTTTTTTGAAACTAAAGTGGTAAGTCTAATTCAGATTCCAAATAGCATATGCAATGTTACAAACTCTATATGCTATTCATTGCCAAAGTTAATTTCTTTGACTTGTTCTGCAGAGGCTTAGGTTAATACGAGTACACCAAAAATGAATCCGTTGTGTTTAATCGTGATTAAGAAAATAAATCAAATGTTTTAACTTCTTAACCTAGGTAACTTTACCTCAGAGTAGAGGAATGTTTCTTTTTTTACTAAAATTCTACGATGCTCTAGTCCAGGGGTATCCAAACTTTGAAGTCTTAGGGCCATAATTATTTCTTCAGTGTGTTCCAAGGGCCGAAACAGTTTTAATTTTTCTACACTTAACTACATTTTTATTCGCAGAGTGCGTGACCTAAGCAAACATAGATACGCTTTTTTTGCATTTCAATTACTATAATATTTTCTGCAACTTATCACAGCAATAGTAATAACAATAAGACATTGGCTGTCGCGGGCCGGATTGATGGTACTGGTGGGCCGGATTTGGCCCGCGGGCCGTAGTTTGGAGACCTTCAGCAAGCCTGCTCTAGTCCATTGCGGTGCACAGTGTGGAAGACAAGGAACTTATAGGCATAGTCCTTCATTAGAACTCTTTCCGGTGAAATTAAGTAGCCATTATTACATTTTGAAAGTGACAAATAAGCTTTAATGATTACACTTGGTGCTAATGTTATCCTTAATACGGTTTGATTATTAATAGATAAGTATTCTAAATAAGGTCCCGTCTTGTCTCCCAAATATTGACAAGTCCTTATATTTTTTTAGTTTAGTATGAGGTACCTTCATAAACATAAGCATACTCTTCTGTTCTTATTTATATGTAGGTCAACGCATAACGCGTTTGCATAGTTGTAACTTTATCTTACTTGTAGATAAATCAACGATATTCCGCAAATTAGATGCACATCGTCAACTTAACCTGTCTTCGGAAGCTCAATTTTCATCCTGCCTTTATAGTCCCCTTGTAAAAACATTTGATATTCATATTCGATAATTTGCAAAGTAATAGCAACAGACACGGTTAACGTCGATTCCAGTTTAGTGGCTGCACTTAGAAGTAGAATGGATAGAGGCTAATATCGGGTGTGCTGGCGTCGGTAATAGTACGTAATTGTGGCGGACACTTAGCCCGACAGGTAAGTGAGTTAACCAACTATGTGCGGAAGATAATTGCTTGAAAACTAGTAAGTGTCGCATAGTGTATGTGCCGCTCAGCCGGGTAATAGTCCGTACACCGGTCGTCGAATGTGGAGCAGAGGCGAGCGTGGCTTGATGGCTCCGCTCCGACAGAATCAGTGTAAGCTCCACACGAAGGCGATACGGTCGCTCGCGCGCTCCTGCCGGCGACGCGACGCGGGAACTTTCAGCCAACTTCGGGAACTCGGATCGGTCGCTCGTGTCAAACAATGTCCCCCTGAACTCGCAAGTGATTCAAAGTGAAAAGTGACGTATTGGTGGTGTAAGTCGAACATATGGCCGTGGAGAGCCGGTCGCAGGCTCCGGTCGGCTAGAATCACGACCGAGCACGTGTGAGCATAGCGCCTGATCTGGAGGACCGTTCACTTCTATTTGCCGATACATTTCGATTCAATTTTTCAAATGTACACCGCGTGAGTCACTTTGCCTAATTAGGTAACTTAACTGGACATACACGATCGAGTGTTATCAACTTCGACCCATGTTTACGGTTATTACATATATATAAAGTAATAGCAATTATATAGCAACGAATTGTTGCGATAAAATATACTTATTAAAAATTGCGAAGGACTAAGTCACTTACTCACAAGATCAAACATTTTATTAATTACAACTACATAAAATTCAACTTCGATCATAATGTGACATATTAATTTAAAGTTTCTCAATTGTAACGTGAGCTTAACTGATAAAAAGCGCATGTTGATAAGTTAAACTTACTTGACAAGTCTAATTCTATGACTGAATATAAACTCAGAAAAGTTATAAATGTAACAGTTCCATATATGACTGCAGCATAGACATAGACATACTTATATATAACTTGACAATATTACAAAAATTCCCAGTTCAATACTTACAACTTACAGCATAGCAAACATCACCAAAGCTCACAAAAGCTCTCCGACCGAACTAAAACAATGATATCGCGCACACCTCACCGAGCGTTTCAATAGAAGTGCAAAACATAAACAAGGACTTAGCACTCCGGACAAACACTAGTATAATATGCAAAGCTCGTTTAAATTTAACACACATAAATACGCATGTATTAGAATTGCACCTACATACATACCTATATAATAATGTCACTATAAGCGTTTGAGCTCAGACACCGACGGTTAATGATACATACATTAAACTTTTATAATTGTGAAAAAGATATAATTTTGCCGGTTTTTAAGAAAAAATAAATTACAGCTAACATTTTTTAATCGATAAAATGGTACTGGTAAATGGATGTTACGAGAAGATTGTACAACCTGGTAACTACCCTCAGAATCTGGATAACACGGGACATAGACAAAGTCCTATTTTATACAGAACAGTAATGTAACTAGGGAATGCAATCTCGTTCTCGCGAGATCTCGGCCTTTTTAGCGAGATTGATCTCGGCCGAAAAAAAGGCGAGATCTCGCGAGTTTAACGAGATTGCACTTAAGCATAAAAACGTCTTATTCGAAGCGCGGACTGGGAACGGCTGGACGTTGTTAATTAATCTGTAATATCTAATGGATCTACTGAGTAGATATAGTTTCATTACTTTCATTTAATTGATAATAATATCTCAGTTTAATAGTCAACTCAACTTAGATAATAAGTTTAATTTTTTTTGACTTCTTGTTTTGTTTGTTATAAAAGAACTGTTTTATTACTAAAAGATTTTTGTTTGATATTAGAAGAGAGGACTGGTTGTTTCTTTCATTTTTTATTTAATAGATACGTATGTCAAAGTTTACTACTTAGAAGTTTATTAAAAAAATATAGACAGATACGTAAAACAATGTTTGATGCATAAAAGTCTATTGAAAAAATCTTATAATACTTCTAATATTTATTATTTTTTCCTAAATTATTCAAATATTGTGATTATTAGCAAAAAAAAACACACCAAACTGCTAATCTCGCGAGATCTCGAAATTGGCGAGATCTCGTAGTATTGTTATTCATAAACTCGCGGGATCTCGCTTGAGCCCCAATCTCGCGAGATTTGCATTCCCTAAATTTAACTATGTCAGTCATCTTTTCGTGATTAGACAAATATCTTTTTTGGTTACCAAAAAAAACAAGCGAGGGTGAATATATTGAGAGGTGTTTGCGTTTCTCCTCAAAAACAATAGATAAGTTACACTACATTACGATAAATAAGTGTAAAATAAGTAAGTATGTACATTAAAATAAAAAAACAACAAAATAATTACTATTTTTATTCGTATTCCAAGACTGAAGCAAAAAGATGAGTAGGTACCTACCTCAAGCTGATGTACAGAACAGGGGTGGTAAACCTACCCATAGAAGTAGATCTTACAAAGTCTTATTAATAATATAATGCCCTAACGATTCGATTAAGGTGTTCAATAGTAATAAATAAAAGAATCTCTAAATTACTGATATCGATAATAGTTGTATTGATTACAAAGAATAACGCTTGCACTTGTATCCACCTCCTTCGCATTAAATCACGAGACGCAAATAGATCTGCCAAACGTGCAATTTATTTTTTTACAAGCAAACGAATAAATAACGTGAAACTAATCGGCATGAACCCATGAGTATGAGCATTGAAATTAATCACACATAGAAATCGCCGCCGAACCAGTCCTTGCCTAAGAGCTCAAGAGCTGATCAAAATATTAGTAGGTCGATTTGTTTCCGTTCTCATGGCATCGCAAATTTGTTTTGCACGCAGTTCTCTTACGAAGTTTTAATTACATTGTGATTTATTTCGTAATGTAAGCACCGCTTTCGTTTAAGTTAATACTTTATGGGATTGTTAATTTTAGTTCTTCTTGTGTCTATCAAGACACAAAAATTGCGCTCCCTAAAGTTAGTTTGAACAACAGAGTAGCAAATTTACAATGACATAGGTACTACGACTTCAATGATTTTAAAAAATCGAGATTGACCGATTCAGGCAACTGTAACCTATGATCTATCCGTACTTAATAATTATCCATTTCAATTTGCTATTTTTTGCCATATACAAAATCACATGCGTTATGTTCTAATAACGGTATTTTACAAGTCGTTTGAACCTAATATTAAATTTTAATATAATAGATGAGTTAATCATTACCTTATATTTTTTACTGATACACTGAACTGATGATTGTCTTGTCACGACCCAAGGCTTTGAGTGAAAACTTAACAAGTTCAATGGTTTATTAATGTCTTATGATGTTTAATATTATTCAAGACTTAAATCTTTTATTTTAACAAAAATAAAAAAATATATCTATACTAATATTATAAAGAGGAAAGATCTGATTGTTTGTTTTTTTGTATTGAATAGGCTTGGAAACCACTAAACCAATTTTGATGAAAGTTGGTATAGGAATAGTTCGAGACCGGGGGAAGGACATTGGGTAATTTTCCTACGGGAAAATATCAAATTCCCACGGGAAAACAAAAATAACGCGGACGAAGTCGCGAGCGGAAAGCTAGTATGAAATAATAATATAAGAAACTAGTATAAACCAATAAACGTAATTTAAACATAACGTTGTAACGTAATTTGTAGTGTCATTTATAGGTGATATAACTTAAAGTTATTTATCTAAATTACACCTACAAATCAAATACATTTATTAAAATACTAATTACAAAATTTTATTACTATAATTAGAACAAACTTATAAAAGTTAGCTACAAAAAACTATACATTTAACTCTGTTAAAATTTGGCCCTTAACTCAGTATCTAATATGCAAGCAGGGAGCGCTCTCTCTGGATTGCAGACAGACAAAATAACAATTGAAAAGCGATAACAAAATTAGAAAAATAAAACAAAATATATAAGAAAGATTCCACGTCACAAATCATTCTCATACATTGCCGTTCGCAAACGAAACGAACGCGAATGATACTTTGTCTAGGAATTTTGCTGATCCTTTACGCGGGAATGCTGCCTGCACGAATATCTTTAGTAGCCTCCCTCAGCCTTTTGCTTATCTCACTATAGCACCCTGACCCAACGACCCAAGTGTCTCGAAGGCAAGAGCCACAAAACTGTATTGCACGCATTTTGAAACAACAGAATTCAAATTCGTATCGACATCGTAAACTTCGAATACTAATTTTGAAAATTCACTTTATTTGAATATGGATCCGTGAATACTGCAACGAGTGGTCCTACTCACTCCTTTAAATAGTCCTACTAGTAGAAAATACTCAATGTAAATACGTTTCGTTTTACGTGCGATTCATCGTTGCTTTTTAAATTAATAAGTTATTGCGTACGGGATTTTTTTCTTCTGCGCGAAACGGTATTTAATATAGAATTTGTTTTCAATGATAACATTGAATTCGAGTGATTCATAAGTCTTTGACATTTGGAAGATTAGAAAATAATTTCACACATGATTTGTTTTCGTGCTTAATACAAGATTCATCTATTAGGTATGATTCAAAAATGCGTTTCCTGTCTATCTGTAGACGCTCACGGCACTGCAATAACTATCCTTGCAAGATAGGTGGTGGAAAAAGAGGCGCCTGCCAGCGCCTGATAAACAAGTAAGGCCGTGATAGCAAAAGCGATCAACATCACTTCCACATGACTTACAAAGCCAAATATAACAATACTAGTTGTGTTCGCGAATAACTTTTCGCTTATATTTTTTGAATGGATTCCTGTGGATATTTCAAAAATCCTTCCTTATTGGCCAGGGGCTTACATAAGCCGACTAACTCCTGTATCGAATTTCATGCTTCTAACTCCAATAGTTGGGGCTTCACGAGGATACCTCAGTCAGTCGTTTACCAAAGCCTTTTATAAATATAGAAGATAGTAATTATGACATTATTGTCGCAGTGATAACATCTTACTTCTGGCTGCTGGGATAGGTCTCTACCACGAAGGGATTTGGGCAATCTTCCACCACGCTGTCCAGTGCGGGTTATCGCGCAGAGCCGTTTTTTACCGGAGGGAGACTCTGTACCAGGGTCGCCTGCTTGGGTACCTCCGTGTTACCTACTTCTGCCGCAAAGCAGCGTGCTTGCATTGCTGTGTTCCGGTTTGAAGGGTAATGTATGGCAGTGAAATTACCGGTACCGTGACTTTACATCTTATGTCACAAGTTGGCAACGTACACTGTGGTTCTTGTGGGGGTTGCCGATTTACTGCGAATCTCACAAGAACAACGTACTATATAGGTGACTGTTACCACTTACCATCAGGTGGGCAGCGTGCTTGTTTGCCAACTTAGTTGTATAAAAAAAGCTATAACTGACTGTTAAACAAAGGGTACACGACGAGCTGGTAAGGTTGAGTCTTGAAGGATGTAATTAAGGGCCCCTTACATCCTTATAATATTGTGCTAAAGACCAAAGGTCCGACGTTTCCTATGTCGCCCGTAATGAAGTCGGATTTTGTAGTACTGACTTTTGACTGTACTAAAAGATGAATTACTAAGTAGGTTTTTTTAGGACTTCTATAATAGTTTCAAAGAAAATTGTTAACGAACATGTTTATTATTTAAAACGGGTGTCGAATACCAGACATTATATATTTGACGATAAATTAAAAAGAATGAAATAGCTAATTATGTTTTTTTTTTAATTTACCGACTCAAGAAATTTATAAAATAGCTACATATAAAATAACAAATAAAAAGAAACATGTCCGAAACAAATTATAAAGTGATACACAAATCATTAAAATTAAAGTATGTTTTACGCATAACCGCATAGAGTAAATTTAGTTTCTTTAATAAATCACTGTCCCGTGTTTAATCGCCAAATCGATGTGAACTCGACGTTGCATTTCGTCTTATCCAATACGCTCGTTTCTTTTTTAAAATAAAAAGCGCAAGACTCCGTTTTACACCTTGTCTCTTAGATATTATCGCAGACTCCAATTTGTAATTTATTTGCTCGAGTTAATTAAAGAATTCAGTCACTCTCCGTTAACTTTACATTTTCGCCTTAAGTACAGTAGAAATACACAAATTGATACATCAGTAAACTTTGACATTATTAGAACAATTTAAAACACATACAACATAACAAGAGGAAAGATTTGATTGTTTGTTTGTTTGTATGTTTGTTTGTATTGAATAGCTTCGAAACTACTGAACCGATTTTGATGAAAGTTGGTATAGGGATAGTTCGAGACCAGGGGAAGGACATAGGGTAATTTTCCTATGGGAAAAAATCCCAAGGGAAAACAAAACTAACGCGGGCGAAGTCGCGAGCGGAAAGCTAGTTTTTTTATATATTGCGTTTTCCATATCGATCACATTCATCGAGGCACGTTGTGATTTTCATTTACAAATATTGCGCTTAAAAATTGTTGAAAGCTGCAAAGATAATTATTTCTTAAGCACAAATTATATCTCAAGCAAAGTGTATCTTTATTTTGTCCGAATATAAATCAAGCTCTCCGTGCTTGACTTTTTATGTTGAAACTATGTTTACTCACCTTTTTTAAGGATACCGATAGGTAGGAAGGTTTCCTTTTCACCTACAACCGTAGCAAAACAAATGTTTAACAGTGACACTTTTGTGGGCTAGCTTTTTATTTTAATGGAAAAACAAAAGAATAAGTATCCCTTACGTGTAGAATCTGGGAGACCCCCATTCGTTTTAACCTATAACATGTAGGTACTCAGAATGACGAATCGCTTTTCTATAAAAACAATCTACCCTGGTAAAATATTTGTAACTCTATATTATTATGACACGGTCATGATAAATGTCCATTGATTTATGTCTCGTGAAAATACTTTTTTCCCTTGTCAAATCAGCTACTACCTGTATCGGTTCGTGTATATTGACTGCAAATCGCCATCGTACATCATACAGGTTGTTTGTTCGCGCGGCTAAAATGTTATGTGTGCAAGAGCGATGAGAATTGTCTGACATCTCTCAGTTATTGTAACTTCTTGTTAGTATTGTAAGTGTATCTAGCTGGAAGTACAAAATAGTTCAACAGAGAAACGACACAACTCACAACTGATTTTTATTTGTCATTATCGCAAGTCTAATTTAATTAATTTTGAATCCAGCACCTTTAGGTGGTTATATATTATATTTGATCGTCTAATTTTTTGTAGCCCTAATTGTCAGTATGCAAACTTTCAGCTGGAATATTTATTCGCCCAATTTTCATTTGCCCTAAATATGTTTAGCCTATTCTCATTTCGCCTAACTTTTTATCGTCATATTTTAACTTCCTAAATTCGACATTAATCTGAACAATAACAATTTCTACTATTTACAATTACTCAATTATAATTCATACGAAATGAAACTTAGTTCATGCAGCATGCAAGCCTTGTGACCAGTTGACCACACATCGGATTACTTAATCCGACGTGTGGTCAACTGGTCACAAGTCTAACCTTTTTTTTGTTAACGCGGTAAGAAAAGCTTTCATATTTTATCTACCCAACATATTAGGGGATATCTCTTGTGGTTACGTAGGACTTCCTCGCTAATTGAGGGTTCCCAGTTATAACATATCCGGGATGTTCCTTCACTCCAATCATGGGATTTGGAATCTGTTTGATCCATGTGACCAGGTCACAAGTCTAACCTAACCTAACTCACCATTAGTCATTCTTTATATCCAGGGGCCTGAAGCCTCACTAACCCTCTCAATGTTTGTTTTTCGGCTTACTAATGTTATGTAAAATAAAAAATAGGGATTGTGCACGGCTGTGCCATACCTTTTTATGTTTTTACGTTTATGGTTTCTTTTTTTAAATTGATGCTTTGATATATATTTTTTTAAAGTCAAATATTATATTGACATTTTTCCGATAAAAGCTATTTCATTTCATTACCATGATTTTTTAGAAATTCTGAATAAGTAGCAGGAAAAGGTAAATAATAATATAATATTACTTTGATCTTTAATACTTCTAGAAATAAAAAATATTTCCACGATAAAAACAAGTAAATTTAGCGTATATTTATCATAATACTGAAAGAACAAATTTTAGAATGTCAATAAATTTTAGTGCATTATTATAATCTCTAATAACATTAGAGATTATAAAATTAGGGCTTTCAATTTGTAAACAACTGTTCGATTAAATAACAATTGTACAAAATAGGCTAAACAACATTAATAAACTTACATAAAAATTAGAACTACATAGTAATTTAGGCGAGCAAAACGGCACCCTCTTCAAGTACCTGCATGCTAAGAGAATAAGATTACAAAACATTTTTTTTTGAAGTCAGCCATTTCATTTTACTGAAATCACTATAAATAAACTATACCCAGTTTATTTATAGTTATTCTTGTAAATTTTTAAACCACTTACTCGGAATAAAAATAATAGTTTTCCGTAAGTAATTAATCCTATAAGAATTTTTACAAAAACCTTTTCTTTCTCACAACCCTTAGCTCGTAAATTTGCTGCATTCCTTATTTACCATTGATCAGCTAGTGATAATAATATTATCTAATATTTAAAAAAAAAACGTCCCCCCACCTTAGGATTTTCTCCCGTGTCGTGGGCGCAGTTACAGTTGCAACCCTTAGCTCATAAATTTGCTGCATTTCATTTATTATTGATCAACGATTGATAATATCATGATATGAGATGATTTTTGATGATTCAAAATCTAATTTCCAACGCGCACTAAACAATAATGATATAGCATTATTTTATGATCTTTACACCAAAAACATTTTTCGCACATCGTTTACAAAATACAACAGTTATTATAACTTACAAATAACAGTTTCATCTCACTCGTAAAGCTGAGATGATAGGTAGATTATACTTGTGAATTGGTACGCCTAAAAGATGTTATTATCACGCAATCGTGATTTAAATACGACAAGCCGCACACAGAGCCAAATTATTTCCAAAAGCAACATTTCTCCGATAATGATCCCTTGTATACTTATTTTAAATTTATCGATTCGCCAATTTTGGTTGTTGTTGGACCGTTTATTGAAAATCGAATCCAGTTGAAAATACAATCAGTTTTTTTATGTTCTTAAAGTAACTGATATATTTTATTTATTCAGACGATTTTATCGGACGATTTTTTCGTGATATTATTTCTGTCTGGCCAAGGTGAGGCGTGGCCATCAGTGGGACGTTTATGGGTTCAAATTAATATTACTAAGACAAAATACTGTGTTCTAGTAATGAAATATATTAATTACTAGCGGTGCCCGCGAACTACGTTTCGCAATAATATTAGGTCTTTACATATGAAATTGGCGTGTTGTATGGGAGGAACATAAAGTCGTTTTTTTTAAATATAATATATTTATTCAATCTATATGTACCATTGCTATCTATGCACTTTTGCCATCTCATAGGTAGTTCATCGATCCCTTTACTAAAAAAACCATTCGGACGGGAATCAATAAATTCTTTGAAGGCGGTTTGGACTTTTGGCGGCTTTCAAGAAGTTATCTAAATTTCGAAAAAAATGGTAATCTGTTGGAGTAAGGTCCGGAGAGTACGGTGGATGTCCTAGACATTCCAATTGAAGCTCCTCTAATTTGGTAGCCGTCTGTAACGCAGTGTGTGGTCTAGCGTTATCATGAAGCAGCAGTGACCTAGAGCGAATGACCAGCCTCGGCTTTTTAGCAGCTAGCTTTTTCATCATGGTTTGCAGTTGCTGACAATAGACATCTGCCGTAATCGTCTGGAAAGATTTAAGAAAGCTGTAGTGAACGACACCAGCACTAGTCCACCAAACGCTCACAAGTAACTTTTTTGGATTCAATTTTCACTTGGGGCATGGTTTGGCTGGTTGGGCAGGGTTCAGCCTTTGCAATGAGCGCTTCCGATTATCGTACAGGACCCACTTTTCATCACAAGTAATGATTCGATTTAAAATCCCTTCATTATTAGTAATGCAACGCAGCAGTCAACGCGCGTTTGTTGATTTGCTTCACTCAATTCGTGAGGTACCCATCTTTCAAGTTTTTCACCTTCCCAATTTGCTTCAAGTGGATTAAAACAGTTTTATCACTAACACCGCAGCCTGCAGTTAACTCGGACGTGGTTTGCGATGGATCCGCTTCCGCAATAGCCTTCAATTCTTCATTATCAACTTTGGTCTCCAGCCGTCCACGGGGCTTGTTCTGCAGGTCGAAATTTCCAGAACAAAACCGTTGGAACCAAAAACGCACTGTGTTTTCTTTTGCGGCACCGTCGCCATACACATCATTAATCCTTCGAGCCGTTTCTGCAGCACTTGTGCCACGGTGGAACTCGTACTCGTAAATAACGCGATATTTCAAGTTTTCCATTTTGTAAACTGAGTGACGCAAAGAAAAAAAACAAGTGAATTATAATTTTCGAAACACAAATACATGAGTAAATAGCTGTATAAATTTGAATTTGGAATTTCTAACCATAAGGGAGATATTTGAGATCAAAGTGGCCAGTACGGCAAAACGCCTATTTCATATGTAAGGACCTAATTTTTTTTCCGTTTTGGCAACATTTTGCATTGATGCTCAGCTCCTATTAGTCGTAGTGTGATGTTTAGCCTAAAGCCTTCCTCGATAAATGGACTATCCAACACAAAAAGAATATTTCAATTTGAATCAGTGGCACACCCCGGACACTCCATACAACGTTCGCAAATCAATTACTTATTACTACTACTTAAACAGATGACGTTCGTATACGCGCAAATGTGTGCGTGGAATCTAGTAGGGCTGAGTGCGCGGTTATCAATCGATTATCGAAATGACGCGGGAAGTGCAGCGACTGCCTTCTCTTTCACCCGCATAGCGCTGTCTCTATTATCGGCCGGCGCTCGCGTCTACTCGTCCGAGCGATCGCGCGCGCCCTTGTTTATGTGTCAGTGATGTCTACAGCGAAGTGCCGGGTAGGACGAGGTATTTGAAATGAGTGCGGGGAGGTGAGTGGCCGTTCTGTACGTAGTACTATTATCTATTCTATGTCAGTGGTTCCTGAGATTAGCGCGCTCAACCAAACAAACAATCAAACATACTCTTCAGTTTTATAACATTAGTATTAATATGGTAATACGTAAGTATTTTAACAAAATTATGCCAAACCGCAGAACGGTTAATATTCGTATGCTGTTATCAAATGTTGTTGAAATGCTATTAAAAAAAATAAAAACTGACTTCAAAGACACTGAAAAGTTTAAAATAATATAAGAATATGTACAGACAACATCACACTTCTATATTGAAGTCGGTGCCAAACGATGATCCCCTAGAAAGTCTTAAAATTTGTCACCGACTTCAATATAGAAGTGTGATGTTGCCTGTTCCTATTCTTATATTATTTTAAACTTTTCAGTGTTTTTGAAGTTGGTTTTTATTTTTTGTAAAATATTTTTTATTTTTAACTTTTTAGTGAAAGGAACCCTAATTTAGGTATTACATTAGGGTTTCCCTCGATTTTTATGAGATCCCATCATCAAATCTGGCTTTAGTGACCTTGAGACCACCCCAGGAGTATACTCTATAAAATACAAAAGGAATTTTGAAAATCGGTCTACAATTGGCGGAGTAATAGCGTAACATACACACAAAACACGTTGGACACACCTAAAACTTTAAGAGTTTCCCTCAATTTTTATAGGATCTAATCATCAGATCCTAACTTTGGTGACCAT
The DNA here is from genome assembly GCA_963935595.1 of Schoenobius gigantellus. NCBI lineage: Eukaryota > Metazoa > Arthropoda > Insecta > Lepidoptera > Crambidae > Schoenobius > Schoenobius gigantellus. The sequence goes on along the minus strand of OZ012553.1, from coordinate 18,597,919 downwards.
GGGACCTCTATCGAATCCTCTATCGAATACAAAAAGAATCATCAAAATCGGTTCATAAACGACGAAGTTATCCGCAAACAAACATAAAAAAAGCATATACGGTCGAATTGAGACATTTAATTATACTTTTGTCCCTTTACTTGGTATTTAAATGGGAGTTAGGTTTATTTTTTTGTGCATCAACAAAAGAATAATAAAATACCTTCAAAATGTTTGTTAATGACTAACCATCTCAGGTATGTTCGGCTATAAAAAAATATTATTCTTAACTAGATCTACTCAGTGCTTACTTTATTGAATATTTCATTCATTTCAATTAAGAAAACATTTTTTTCTGAATGCCATTTTTTTATTTATATTTTGATTTTCAAATATTTCATTTACAATTCATAACATATAACAATTTTCTATTGTATTCCTATAAAACATTTTGATAATGCCCAAAACTACGTTGACTTTTTTTATTTAATACACAGTCAAAACAGTTTTTTAATAAGACAAAATGCTCGATAAAGCATGTTGGTTTAATTCATCTTAGGCCAAATTTTTTAATCGTTAGATAAATTTCAACTGTAGAATAATTTTGTGGTTTTCAGATTTTCTATGTAAAAGCTGTCAAACCATTAATGAATTTTTAACTTAACTTATAATTTTTTGAATCTATATCAAAAATAAATATTCTTAAACTTATTATTGCCATTATTCGTCCAATACGTAAAGTTGTAATAATAAATAATAATTTTGATTAAGTTAATTGTTTCTTGAAGGAAAACAATGTTTATTTTTTTATGACCGACAACGCAAAACACTGTTGTCAGCCCAAAACTTATTAATCGCCTGTCGACTTTACTTCGTTTAAGTATAGTGTAATTTTGTTAATCAAAAAATAATAGGAACATCTGTTTAAAATATTTCGTCAACTAAGAGCTGAAAATATTCTCTATGACGAAAGAATTATATTTTTAATTGAATAATATTGATTTTAGCTCTTGAAATGAAACATTAGGATGATTTCTTATGAAATTATAAATAATGTCGGTTGATTCTACGGTATTTAATTGAATAAAAAAATATATTCTTTAAGCTGATAACATTTATATTTAGAAATTGAAAATTTTTTTACTTCTTTTAGGTTCATTATACATTATAATGATTTCAAGTAGAATTGCAAATAGAATTTTTGCTTAATTTCAGTGCCTTTATTACGTTCTTAGAACAACTATTTTATTTCTTGTTATTTCATGAGAATTTCTTGAACCAGCGATCCATCAAATATCCCCCTCCCCCCTCCCCGTCCATTCCAATAATTAATTTATACTTATAAAATGTAAGTAGGTCCTTGATAAAGGACTTGTACAAATTCTATGAAGATAACATAGATAAAGATGTTAGTTAAGGTAAACAGGTAGATAGATTAACATACTCGTATCATGTGAAATTATATTTTATAACAGCCTTTAATAATATAACTGTTTTGCATTACAACAAAACAGATATTATGTGTGTGAGAAAACACACAGCGTTGGTTGAAGAAGCATCCATAGATTTTACCGTCTTAAGTATTAAATTAAGGAACTTACCAGAATTATTCCTATGTATCAAGAATTTTTCTTTCACTCATCAAGGCTGCATGTACTCCATTCCCTTTTACATGTAGCTCAGTAGTGACATATACCAGCTGTCACTGTCATAGTCTTCAATAAACACCTGCACGCCCTTGCTCAACGCTGTGTGTTTTCTCACACACATAATATCTGTTTTGTTGTAATGCAAAACAGTTATATTATATGTGTATCTAAAACACACAGCATTGGTTGAAGATCTGTTTGATATCTGCTGGTGAAAGAAATTCTACAAATGCTATGTGAAATCTCAATAATAAATAATATAGACATCATAACTTGAAATCAAATCAATTATATTCCTTTACAAATCAACAAAAATAATTAAATTAGGAAATATATAAAAAGTATAGGGTCAACAAATTTTGGTTATATACACTATTGTCTTTCCTTTTTACTTCCTTATAATAAATTTATAAAAGGTCTAGGCATTCTTCTAGATAGATCTGTTCATAATATCCTCAATAATAGCTCTATTTTCTATCCAACCTTTAGATACTACTACAGAACAGTTACTGGCCATTCAAATCAGATTCTTATTTGATCCAGGCACCAATTATTGTTCTAATGACTGGTTTAACTACTCCAGCAATAGATATAAGTATCCAAGATCTGTTCACATTCCCTGTACTCTCAGTTAATGCATTATTTTTCTCACATGATGAAATGGACAATTGGACATATTAGATGGATCAGGTACTGTTTCATTAGCCACCCTGATTGTCTATAGTAGCAATATCAGCCCTTGAGCCAAACTTGGACCAAAAACATATTTCTTCTTAGGTTATCTATTCAGGTAGTTCTAAAAGAGTGAATACCCTTCTGCCGGGGGCCAAAAGTAATATTATCGCTGTTCTGATTCCACAATTCTACTTCTATCTGAGTTTACAATTGGTGTCTCAATTTATTAATAATTAATTCTCAATGAACCAATCAAAAAGTATCTTGGTATCCTAAATTGAGCTTTTATTGTCTGTAGTCTAGCTAGCGGACCAATTTATTTATTTTTTATCTTGTCAATGTTAGTTGCACAGTAATATTATATGTATATAGCTGACTTGTGTAAAAGTCTGATATGTTATGACAGCTTGTCCTCTAAATAAAATTTTGCTAAAAATCTAGCTACATCTTGACCCTGAGGTGATTTATGGTCAATATCTGTATGTTGCACCAATCAGTCCACCTCCTGCTTGGGGCCTTGTAAGTTGCCACTGTTGAGTCACGGCAACTATTTCAACTATTTGTAAGCAGTGTCCTTTCCTGCGTTGACCTGTGAGCTATCTATACTAAATAGCCTCAATTTTCTAAGCAAACAAAACTTCTGTGTCTGTGGTGTTCGTTCTTGTTCGTTGTGAAATCTATTTCAGCAGATTTTTTGTTTTTTTTATCAGTTCCTCTAGAGCTCTTGTCTCCAGTTCTGCCAGCCAAAAAACACTGAAACCACTGAGGTGCTATCAGACTGAAGGTTACCTGAGCTGTGTTGTGGTGCCTCAGTACTCTGGGATTTAAGTTGGGCATTGAAACCTCCAGGCCAAGCTGAACCGCTAAAGACGACTTAATGGGTCGCAAAATAGCGCGGAGTCTCTGCAATCCCAGGTTGTGCAGACTCAGGTTACGTGGCACAACTGCGCGACGTGATGCGAACAAGTCAACATCTGGCGCGCCCCACTTTTTAAATATAGGCTCCAAGGCCTGGGGCAACAAATGCCATTCCTGCGCCGCTGGTCAGGCCGCGCTTTTTCGAGACGCGAACAATTCGACATGTGGCACACCCCATCTTTCGAATAAAGCCTCTGAGGCCTGGGGCAGCAAGTACCATTCCCACACTGGTTGGACTGCGCTTCTTCGAGACGCAAACAAGTCGACATCTGCCATGCCCCACTTTTTGAATATAGCCTCCGAGGCCTGGGGCAACAAGTACCATTCCGGCACTGGTTGGACTGCGCTTCTTCAAGACGCAAATAAGTCGACATCTGCCCTACCCCATATTTTGAATATAGCCTCCGAGGCTTGAGGCAACAAGTGCTATTCCAGCACTGGTTAGTTTCTGGACAAGCGGCCGGCAATGCCTGTACCTCCCCGAGAGATACGCCGCTAAGTGTGGTGTTAAATTTGTTCGATCATCCCTAACAATTTCATTGCTAATTCAAGCAAGGTGAGCAATAGCTTGGAATGTGTGCTACAAACGTTCTGTTGTACAACTGTACAAGTTTTGGCAGCTGACTGCTTATAACATGTGTACACAGCAAATATCCCTTTTAGGTTTGGGTGCCAACACTTTGTCTTTGAAACCATGTTTCTGATAAATCCGACTCGCCGTTGAGTTTTGTGACTCAGAACTCCCCTGTACAGTGGGATTATACTGTGATCAACTGACTGATCTTAGCCACCAGCTCAGAACCTGGTACCTACCTCCCTAGGTAAGATTTATTTCATTCTGAGGTGGTGCTGCCTGAAACGTCTGAGAAACATCTATGTATGACGACAATAGGCGCCCTTTCAGAGTTGTTAAGCTTGAAAAATTCAGTAAACTTAATTTGCTTTATATCTGTTGTAAGATAGCTTGCCTTTTGTTGAATCTAGGTTATTGCTAGCTTTATTCTTGTAGCTTTGTTTATATAGCAAGGCCATTGTTCTTTCCTGAGTATTTCAGCGGAGACTCAGGTACTCTATTGATTGGTAAGGTTCTAATATTGACTTTTTGTAACTTATATGTCAACCTAGCATCTCCAGTATATTTAATGTCGCAGATATTCTGCTATCCAATCTGATACCGCAACAAAAATCCGGCAGCTGAAGCTGGCCAAATGGAAAGGATGTTCATTCCTGTAAATCTATTTTAACCAAACAGTGATTGTCCTTTAGAAAGTCTACAATATCTCTCTGAGAAATTAGTTGAAAAGGTATTGTTGTAACATTCCTGTAAAAATTGGCCCTATTCCTCCATCTGGCTTTTTTTTTTAAATATTTATATATATTATATATATAATTTTTTAAAGATATCCCATTCTTACTTTTGTCAGTACTTCTGAAATGCCCTTCTCCTTTAGACTGTAAATTACCAGATTCATCTGCGAAGAAGTTTTTATACAATATTTGTGAAAACTGAATCTGCTTAGATGACAAAAAGTAGTTTCTGTTTGCCTGGAATTTGGCTGTTGAATATTATTTTCATGTTAAAAGAATTTGCACCTAACTGCTTCCAAGCATTAGCTAAAAAATATTTTTGTCTGATGTTAGATTAGAAATGTCTTGTGCTTGCTTGCTAAATGGGCTAAAATTACTGGTTCTCAGGAGAATATCTACCCTCCTTGACAACTCTTTATCTTTCTTTGTTCAGTCGTATTTTCTGAAGCATGAGCATGACATAGCTGAAAGCTCTTGGAACCTGCCTGAGTCTTGTTTCTCAATTATGTGGGAGTGTATAACCACATGTGGAAACCATCTAATGATTGGATAATAGGCTGTAAAGCCGCCCAACTAAACAAGTGTTCATGCCTTAATGAAATAGAATAGAAAACATTTATGTTGAATAAACATGTTTTGAGGGATGACTTTAAATTCATCTCTCTTTTAAAATTCTTTCTCTTCTTATTTCAATACATTCACTACAACTCCCACCTATTATCTGAAACTTTATGCAAAGGAGAGCCTGGACCAAGCAAGGTCCATTTGATCAAATAAGGATTTAACTCACACGGATTAACTGCTGCCCAGTTTACTAGAACTTGTAAAAACTGTCTTAGTGATTTACATTGCTCTAAATCAGCATTTGTTAGGCCGGTTTACATATTTTCTGCAGAAGCTAAATAGTCCCTAATTTATTAAAATAACATCTCATTAACTTTAAACAATAGACACCTGAGGTGTTTTCAGAATAACCTCTTAATGAACATTATCAACAAATGCCTTTCAATGACTGTTATTCAAAATGCTGTAACTTATTAACCTTTAAATCTCGCTTCTCTCTGGCAGAACGGATAACCTTTTTATCATCCTACTCATTGTATATCTCCTGTTTTTTTTTTTTTTTTTGGTGTACCCTGATCTCACTTTGAGTATTAGGTATTAATGAAGAACTGGGCAGTAGGCAAGATATTGATGGTATGTTGGGGATAGAACTAACGTACTGCGGTAATCTTTTTAGATACTTATTATGAAATGTAAGTAGGTACCTAATTCGATTTACCAAGGCCGAGATTCGTGGTTCTTCTTGTCTGTGAGTCCGCTTTCTCCTATTATTTGGAGATAGTGAAACGAAACTCTGTTCGTCTTCCGAAGAGGAAGAAATTTTGTCAATACTAGCACTACAAGAAACAAGCACTTCCTCCGAAGCAGCGGCATTCGAGTTCCGAACATTAAGATCCACAATCTCTTTTCACAATTTATTTTGTTAAATAACAACTTACCCCGATACTGCTCATCACAATTTTTACTGTTTTAAATAGTAAAATAGAGCAATTGAAAAATTTTGTGCGTAATCGCGGCAAAATCTACAAACGCTATGACAGTGACAGCTGGTATATGTCACTACTGAGCTACATATAAAAGGGAATGGAGTACATGCAGCCTTGGTGAGTGAAAGAAAAATTCTTGATACATAGGAATAATTCTGGTAAGTTCCTTAATTTAATACTTAAGACGGTAAAATCTATGGATGCTTCTTCAACCAACGCTGTGTGTTTTAGATACACATATAATACTCGTAATAAAGTACGGAGCCCTACATTGCGCGTGCTGGCCCGACAGGCACCACGGCTTATCTTATACATTTTTATTTTAGTTTTATGTTAATCGTGTTATTTATTTTTGTGGTTTTTTTTTACTAAATCGTAAAATAAATATAATAAAACCCCTAACTACTTACTTCATTAATTTATAGAAGTCAATTAATTAACTGTAACTTTTCTATAAAAAGCGATAAGTGGATTGTTGCACACATAAAAAAATCAAGATAAAAGTAAATAAGCATTACCAAGCATTTATTATGCCACTTGATACCAGAAGGGGTGAAAGTTTGTTTGTCTGCATATTTATCACCTCCGACCATCCGAGAGGCGTACGCCATCATATTGTTTATTTTCATCTTGACGGCTTGACAAATAATATGAATGTCGTTGTCGTGTGCGAGCGAACACGAGACATTTTTATTTGTAACGAGTGCAGCGATTTTATTTGCAAAAATGCAGCATATCTTCATTCGTTCAATATGCTCACTGATATTATTATGTACGGCGATTACAGTAAGGTTAATATTTTTTCATCCCCCCGTCTCGGAAAGAGTATTTTTGCTATTCGATATCTGACCGCCAAAGCCGTTTTTATTCGCTTGAGGTTAAAGTAAATTTGAATTTGGAACATCGCGTACACTACAATAGGTATGTAATTTCAAAACATTATTAATCCTATTTACTTCCATCTCCATGGTGCCGAATTTATCATACAACTTTTTTTAAATTTGTTAAATACTCAGATTTGGAACCTCCTTGGTGTACCTACTTTTGTTTTAAATTTGCTTTGCGCGCGCCATTTTGTTTTGACGTCGTATTGTTATAAATAAGAAACTTGAAAACAAGTAAAAAAACGTATTATTTGTTATACATAATATAAATATTTTTCTGTAATACTTACCTATCATAATGTTGTAGTAAATATGTACTTACCTAAACTGAAATAAAAGTATCTTGTGATTGTAAGTAAATGTTTTATTTTGCATTTAGTCATTTCCTCGCTGAGGGGGGATGAAAAGTTACGTGTTGCACTCGAGTGCAAAGATTTTTCACCTTGTGCTCTTTTGATTCCATCGCAAACGCTCAGGATTCTAATTTTTGAATCACTCGCTTTGCTCGTGATTCAATTTTAGAATCCTTCGCTTGCTCGGTCATCAAAGTTGAGCACGCGGTTAAAAAGCAACTTTGCACTCATGTATAACAAATAACTATTATATGCACAAAAATCTCAAAAATAAATATTGTTGAAGTTAAAGTCAAAAAATAATGTTTTTTCAAAAATATTGAAGGCATGTTTATCTTCAAAACAGCGAATGCCTTTAATAATTATATATTTTTATTATTTCATAATACTAATACTCTTTAATGTTTAATTTATGAACTTAATTTAACAGTGCATGGGTGCTCATATATACTTACTTACTAATATTATAAAGCTGAAGAGTTTGATTTATTTGTTTGTTTGGTTGAACGCGCTAATCTCAGGAACTACTTACTGATTGAAATTGAAAAATTATTTTTGTGTTGGATAGTCCATTTATCGAGGAAGGCTATAATGGGCAATATATAACATCACGCTACAACTAATAGGAGCTGAGCCTTAATGAAAAATGTTCCAAAAACGGGATAAAATATATGGTGAAACGTAGTTGGCACAGCTAGTTTTGTATAAAATATTATAAAACTGAGGAATTTGTTTGATTGTTTGTTTGTTTGGTTGAACGCGTATATCTCTGGAAGTACTGGTTTGAATTTAAAAAAAATATTTTTATGTTAGATAGTCCATTTATCGATGAAGGCTTTAGGCTATGTAATATCACGCTACGACCAATAGGAGAGGAGAATCAATGAAAAATGTTGCTAAAACGGGAAAATATTGAAAATACGAAACTAAGAACGCGTTAAAGTCTTAAGGCGAAACGTAGTTCGCAGGCACAGCTAGTACTTTTATGTGATTATTACAGTAATGTGTGGATAATTGTCGATATTATTATTCGTTAGTGATAAGTATTGTTGGTGAGCTAAATTATTAAAAAACCGACAATTGATGCCACGATGCCAAAATAACTGACTAAATAATATTTTGAGAAAGGCGATGACAACCGCGAGGAATTTGAAACGTTTTTGACCTCAGCAGTCGTCGCGTCAAGTTGTTTAACTGGCTAGGTGTGCACTTAAAGCTCTAGTCAGCTTAGCGACCGAGTACTTTAACTGTAGATGCAGCAGGAACCAATATCTATATACAATATCTATATCTATACTATATAAAGCTGGATTGCGTCACGATGTTTTTCTGCGATAAACTCGGAAACTACTTAACCGATTTCAATGAAATATGACTTATTGTATGTAATTTGACCCAACTTAAAAATAGGATAGTGATTATTGACTATATATTGTATACTAGCTGTGCCCGCGAAGTACGTTTCGCCATATATTTCTTCCCGTTTTTGCAACATTTTTCATTGATACTCAGCTGCTATTAGTCGTAGCGTGATGTTATATAGCCTATAGCCTTCCTCGATAAATGGACTATCCAACACAAAAAGAATTTTCCAATTTGAAACAGTAGTTCCTGAGATTGGCGCGTTCAACCGAACAAACAAACAAACAACAGTATAGATACATTTATTATTGCTAATTAAAAGTTTAATAAATTAAAAGTCAATGGCTTATAAGTTTCATAAGTTTGATGGCGGTACGAGTCAATTTATCGACACAACACTATTTAGGCTATCTTGTTAGGGTAACCATTCAGTAAGTGGCCTTGTGTTTCAATTGCTCTATGCTACGATTTATTCCACTAGAATCTATACTTACTTACTAATGTTATAAAGCTGAAGACTTTGTTTGATAATTTGTTTGTTTGGTTGAACACGCTTATTTCAGGAACTACTGATTCAAATTGAAAAATTATTTTTGTGTTGAAAAGTCCATTTATCGATGGAGGCTAATAGAAGCTGAGTATCAATGAAAAATGTTGCAAAAACGGGAAAAAATTTACGACATACTCGTATTGTTATTTTTATCTTTATTTACAAGGGATAAATTCAAAACTACCTAGACAGTATTCGAAACTGCGTTCTCAATTTATCGCATTAGGGTTAACCTATAGAGTACCTCCCATTGATCGAAAAACATGAAATATGGCATTAATCAAGGTCTTATAGCATATGTTAAGGAGAAAATCTGCAAACTGTAAATATGTTGAAATTCAGTAACTTAGACAATAAGTTATTACGAATCAAATCCACCTCGCTCTTGACCGGTTTTTAATTTCAGTAATTAAGGGCCCATGGCGCGAAAAATAGCAAAAAGGCCGTTGGCGTTTTGATATTTTCCTTTAACGTTCGAGTTGACTGACCGGGGAAAAATAAATTTAAGTTCTTTAATTATGTGTTTACACAATCACCGTCACCATTTTTCAAATTTACATACCATTTCGTTAAAAAATAGCATCAATTTTACTTAAAATGTGGGTTACACCCCGTTCGTGATTTTTAGCTTCATTAACTAACCCTGTTATATTTTACTTTTACAAATATATAGAACAAAGGTACGCAATACACTGACACCGTGGTATTTTTTAAATTATCTTACATTGATTTTTATATGAAATTTTTAACATACATTTATCGATTTTCTTACAAATACTTGGCTCGGGCGCGTCAAAATTCAGTGTGCAATCGAGCCTCGAAGTTTGTTAAGCTTTAATGCTTATCTAACGTATGGTGGAATTACGTTTATCTGTGTTGTTTTTGAAAATTTTCTTGTTATATATATCTTTGTGTGCAATAAAGTGTTTATTATTATTATTATTGTTAGTTGTATTAACATTATAATTTAAATGCTTAAAACCGTATTTTTTAGTATCCTTTATCAGCCTTAAACATGCGAATGTAACAGGAACAATAATGACGGAAAGAAAACAATTGAGCTACAATTTATTGTTTATTAGTCGTCAAAACTATGAAATGCCCAAGTCGTCATGATCAGAGGCAAAAAAATAAAATAGAATTATTCTCTTTAGTTATTATCAAAAACTAAAACTGGACATTAATTGTCTTTGGAACTCTCATTTATATGAATTGTTAATAATTATTTCAAATTAAAGTTGTATATGGATGCGATTCTGGCGAGTTTTTACAGAGAAAACTCCAAAGAAAGTCTATTTTCTAATGCATACAATGACAGTTGAAAGATGGTTGGCATCGACGAAAAAGGCATACTGTGGACAGGGCTGCCAAATAATTATGAATTTATAACTTTCGCAATTTCAAAATAATTAGAGCATTTTTATTTTTTGCAATAAATACTTATCAGCGCGCGATACACGTTTTTCAAATTATTTCTTTTCCTTTCATAAAATCAATGTTGGTATACTGGGTTACGGAAAATACTCAATCAAACCCACAAAACGAAATTTGACAATTGTGAAGCAAGAACAAACACACATTACAAACAATGGTTATTTTTTGATTACTCATTTAAATTTTTTATATTTCAAATTTGAATATTGATAGAATGAACCATCAATGTCTCATATTTTTGTCGTAGTTTTTATGTGTATTATTAAGTAAGCAAAATTAATTTTAAAATTATAAATAATTTTCTTAATAGTTCACGAAAATGTATTTGTTTCAACGCTCTAAACATTTGAAACGTTTTTAAAGCTTCGAATCTTCAGTCAACTTCAACTTGAACAATCTTATAGTCAGTTTTTTTATGAGATATCCCATTCTTATTACATCATTTTACAAACATAATAAGTAACATCGGAAAGCCCCGAAAGGATTTGTCTCGATTTTAACACTTCCACTCAGAAAGTTTATGTTGAATAGAAGCAGAGTTATTTTTAGTATAAGTTAATAAAACTACAAACAGTATATTTTCACATTTGATTTCGTATCGCATTAATCACATTTAACGATAGCAATTGTATCTACGTCAAATCATGTAAATATCCACATAATTCCCATTCGAGTGACAGCCCTATGATTAGTATCGTTCTCAGCTTAGCATTCCACGAACGGTTGGTTGGATATTAGTCATTTTGAAGCTATCCCTTTGTTGTTACTGTCGAAACGAATTTATTATGTCTCCTAGCCTGAGGACGCATGATTTTTCTACGACACTGAAAATATTCACCACTCTAAAGAAATTTCAATTATTTTAATTCAAAGTGTCTGTCGTTTCATCTGGTGTAAACTAATTGGATTTATTTTTAACGTTTTTTATTTGGATTTAAAGAAAATTTACACTTTTATTCAGTTGAATGAACTCAACATATATACGTTACAAGGCTCAACTTACAAACATACAACCCAACAGTAAGAATCAAGTAATACTTTTATATTATTATTATGAGACACTGTGTATCTCCTCGTTCTGTCTAGCCAAGGCGATAAATTAGGTTGGTGGTCACGTCTCTGGGATGCATCCAAAGTATCAAATGTTGTAGCGGCAACTTTTACACTTTTCTTCTTGTCATCATCTATTACTATCTAACTTTCCAAGCAGTTACCCGCCGTATGTAGTTTCAATGATATCAGAGGAACAATCGCACTATTTAGAAACGCTTTAAATCTGATTCACACAGATGAGTGACGTTACTGTTCCGCCACAGTTATAATTATTCTTTCTTACATTCTCAGTACCTGTTCGATGCTCTGGACAGACTGCAGCGTCGCGCTATTTGCATTATTGGCGATGTAGAGGTAACTAACACCCTCGAGCCTCTACAACTTCGTCGTGACATCGCCTCTCTTAGCGCCTTTTACCGAATGTTCCATGGGGAATGCTCTGAGGAGCTCTTTAACCTTATCCCTCCCTCTCCATTCCTTAACAGAAACACGCGTAAGGGCCTTCGGAGTCATCCGTACACTGTGTCCTCCTTTTCACATCGTACCAAGAAACCGTGTGACTTGACTAATTTGTGTGAATCAGCCTGTACCCAAAACCAAATCATTACCGTTTCCTCAGAAGAATAACTAAAACATGCTTTAGTTATTGTTCGAGACTACCAAGGTGTTGTCAAAATGTATGGGAATGGAAACGTTTTTGGCGTTTTAAATAGTGCAAGTGCCCCTCTAAACATTAAAGAAAACTTTTTAACACCACACTAAATCACATCTTTAAAATATGGATTCGAACAAATATTTTACAAAAAATAAAAACCGACTTCAGAAACACCCCAAAGTTCAAAATAATATAAGAACGATAATCTCCTAGAAAGTCTTAAAATTTGTCACCGATTTCAATATAGAAGTGTGATGTTGCCTGTACCTTTTTTATATTATTTTTAACTTTTTAGTGTTTTTGAAGTCGGTTTTTATTACAATTTTCTTTTTTAGTTTTTTTTGTATTTTAAACTTTTTAGTGAATTAAATCTTTTTAGTGAAAGAAACCCTAATTTAATACCAGCTGCTGGTATTAAATTAGGGTTTCCCTCGATTTTCATGGGATTCTATCATCAGATCCTGACCTTGGGATTACTCCAGGAGTATACTCTATCGAATACAAAAAGTTTCAAAATCGATCCAAAATTGGCGGAGTAATCGTAACATACACACAAAACACGTTGAACACACCTAAAAATTTAAGGTCCTAACTTTGGTAACTATGGGACCACCCTTGGAGTATATTCTATCGAATACAAAAAGAATTTTTCAAAATCGGTCCACAATTGGCGGCGTAATCGCCTAACATGCACACAAAAAAAACACGCATCGAATTGAGAACCTCTTCCTTGTTTGAAGTCGTTTAAAAACGATACCTAAGATTCACATTCCCGTACAATCTAAAACCCATAACTGTGCTCTAAGCATCGGAAAACGAACAGTTCAAAAAGTGTTTGGAACTTTTTCTTGAACCTCGTCGACCCAGTGCAAAACTTATTCGTATGTGTAGAAATCATGAATAGGCAATTCTAACTATTTCTGATCACGTGCAGTCCTTTGGGTCCTGGCCAAGCTTCACATATAACTTCCATTTCATACGAGAAACGGCTTTCATGTTAGCCTCTCCATATGAAGTAAAAACAACATTCGATATTTTTTCTATCTTTTTATGTATGTTCAGCGATTACTTCGCGATTTGTGGGCCAATTTTCAAAATTATTTTTGTAATCAAAAGACTGAGGTTCACTCCTGAGGTGGTCATGCTCTGATTATGGGATCCAAAGAAACCCGTAAATTTCATAAGCATGTCCAACGTGTTTCATGTTTTTTTTAAGATATTCAAATATTTGCACCTGGTAGTCATCATATCATGGAAGGTTTCTGCTGGGTTAGAAGTCAGGGGATAGTTCTTCAGTTATAATAGGAACTTAAAGTTATTCTGGTGTTTGCCATGGTTCAAATTCTAATAAGTATATTAGAGTCCAGGGCAGCGCTTGCTGCAAAAAAGCTTGGCATCCTATTTAAGGTTAAACAGTACTTCACACCAGAACAACTCTTGAAACTTTACCAAGCTCAAATTCGAACGTGTATGGGGTACTGTTCCCACCTTTAGGACGGCTCTACCAAATATCAGCTGGCTGCTATGGACTCAGTTGAACGTCGTGCCCTGCCCCGTAGCACGTCCATCAAAACACGATATGATAAAGCGATTTATCGCTGTGAACTGTCAAAATACGACGAAACCCTATTGTATTTTGAGAGTTCGCCGCGATAAACCGCTTTATCATATCGTGTATTGGTGGACGTGCTGGGGGGGCTGAGATTGGTAAATAATTGTCATCTATTCGAGACCAAACTCCAAAGCCTCGAACATCGGCGTAAAGTGGCCTGTCTGTCGGTATTTTATAAGATACATTTTGGAGAGTGCGCTCAAGAGCTACATAGTCTTATACCTCCTGCTCCATTCCTTTTTAGAGATCTAAGACGCACGTCGGGAATACATCCCTACACTGTGGACATTCCATTTTGCCGAACTAAACGATTCGGCAATTCTTTCCTTATTCGTGTCGCCAAGGAATGGAACTCTTTACCTTTATCGGTGTTCCCAGACCATTATAACCTGGGTCTTTTTAAAAAAAGGGTGAATGGGCATTTACTAGGTAAGCGCGCTCCAACATAGACCCAGTCTCGCTTACCATCAGGTGATTCTGGGTCAAGCGCAAACCTATTAACAAAAAAAAAAAGTAAAAAAATCATAAACCGTCTTCGAAGCACCAGAAAGTCAAATATAATATAATAATACATACAACATCACATTTTTGTATTGAAGTCGGGGACAAGCAGTGATCACCCGAAAAGTCTTTAAAAATATAAAGACAATTAAGGTACTTACCTAGTAGTTAAAATTTCAATTTCAGTACAAAAATGCGATATTGTATGTATTACTACTCATATATAAATTTCGACTTTTTGGTGTACTACACAACATCTACAAATCAAATCTACACTCGCGAGCAACCAAATCGACTCAACCTTTCACTGCGCACACATACACCAATTTTAGAAAAACTACACGCGGTATTTTTGACATCAATATTTATGTCATTTAAAAGATTAATATGTCAGCTATAATTTGGTGTCATTATTATTGACATCCAATCATTATTTTTTTAAATAATAATGTTGAACGTAAGTGTAGGAAAAAAGGGAAATTTAGGACAAAGGCTTGTGGTCGGGGGTTTTACAAATTAAACAAAAAATGACGAAAAAATATAAAAAAATAATAAAAATAAATCAATATTTGGTATTGCCCCCCTAGCTCTAATTACAGCTTGCAAATTTTTTTTTTCATTGACCTAATTGACTTTTTCACGGTTTCTTGAGGAATGCCCTCCCACTCCTCTAATAACACTGTCTTCAGCTCTACTACGCTCGAAGGGACTGGATTTCTGGCTCATACTCCTCTTAAAGCTCATCCCATAAGTGATCAATGGGATTCATGTCTGGACTGAGCGCAAGCCAGTCCAAGTGATGTGTGCCAACGGGCGTTGTCGTGCATTAACACACAGTCTTCGCCAATAAACCCTGCGTTGGGAACAGCACGGTCCAGCAGTATGTCGGTGATATACCGATCAGCCGTTACCCCGCCCCCTCGGCCTCCCTCAGGCACAAAAACAAGCTCGGTTTTTCCTTCTAAGCAGATCCCAGGCACATCATGCAAGAACTTCCGCCATATGCAACTGTTTCAGCGAAACAGCACTATGAAAATCTTTCGCCTGGATGCCTGTAGACCCGGCCTCTCCTTTCGCTCTCATGTAGACACATTCTGCACTCGTCAGTTAACAGGACGAACCGTCATAGCGCAATGTCCCAATCGAGATGCTCTCGAGCAAACTGAAGGCGCACTTGTCGGTGACCTGTGGTCAATTTAGGACCGGTCGCAGGCCTTTTTGGAGTTAGGTTAGCTTTCTTCAAGCGTCTTCTTACTGCCCACTAGCTGACAGCCACCCCTCGTACACGTGTCAGTTCTTGCTGTACATCAACACCCGTTAAATGGAGATTGCGCAACGAGGTTGAGACTATGAAACGGTCGTCTCATTCGGAAGTGCACCGGTGGCGGCTGGTCCTTGGTCTCCGATCGAAGGCACCAGTCTCTTGAAATCGTCTGTATACCCTGGATACAGCAAAGTGGCTCAAGTGAAGCTGGGCAGCGACTGCTCGCTGACTTAGCCCTTGTTACAACAGGGCAACAGCTTGAGCGGCTTTTTCAGGTGTGGTATCCATATTTACGTAAAAACAATGAATGTAATTTACAGAGGTGTGTACCAGTCATCTTGTGATATGCAACTGATAAGGGTAGCGGGCTGTGTGGGGCTTTTAGAGCGGGGTAAGTAGCGCAAGTCGTGGGTGGCATATGGTGCAAGTTTACTGTATCGCCCTATAAAATAGCGTAAATAAATAAGGGCTTATTTTTATATAACGTATTGATGCTCATTGAAAGCTTAAATTTTAAGCTTTCAAATGACATATTGCTGTCATAAATACCGTGAGTAGTTTTGGAAAAAATGATGTTTGTGTGCGCAGTGAATGGTTGAGTCGATTTGGTTGCTCGCGAGTGTAGTTTAGTAGAATAGTATTAGTATTTGAAAAAAGTTTTCTATCTATCTGAATATCAATTTGATAAATAATATTTTACAGAGTAAATATAAATACGAATTTCTATCAAGACTCCCATGTAATAAATGGACGCCAGCTACAACAATACCCGAACTGGTACGAGTAGACTGACTTATGCAATACGTTTGTTACAAATGATTGATCGTTATCTGCTATTGACTGGAGGTATGTAGCCCATCACCTCTAACTTCTGTTACAAATGACATCATATATTGATTTACATATCGGCATAACCAATAGCAATTCAGAGTGGCTCATAACCGGAATTTTTGCTGTCCTTAAAGTTACATCCATCATGACATGAGGAGCTCGGTGGCGTAGTGGTTCGCACGCCTTGGTTTCGATATTGAAAATAAAGCAACCTTCGCTATAGTTGGACCCTGGATGGGTGACCAAATCTTTGTGATCTCAAATTCCTCCGTGCTTCGGACGGCACGTTAAGCCGTTGGTCTGGGCTGCTATTGCAACCGTTTCAACCCATCAATCCGCATTGGACCAGCGTGGTAGTGTTATAGCCCATAATCCTCATGTGTTTCTTCCATCAAGGTAGTGGGACGTATATAGATGATGAAAATTTCCAACAATGTTTTTCAGTTCTAGCCAGTACCGACCCCAATTCGTAACTTCCTCTACGCGAAGTCACATTTCTTATACTTTATCTTTATTTATTTCGCCGAACACCATATCTTCGGGAAAGTCGTCTTAGTTCTTGTTTGTTGGATAGCCAGCTACCTAAATAAATATGAATGCTTCGAAAGTCGACTCCTAGCTTTCCTCGCGTGCGAATACGTGAGTACGATTTTCCTTGAGTAGTATCCGAGATTTCAAGCCCTTACTTTGGACAGTTTGCATTCGACAAATAAATTGCCTGTGCGCAATTTAATGTGTCAGATTATGAACTTAAATATTTATTTAAGATACCAATATAAATATCATGATTTTTGTCATGTCGGTGTTCTGATAAACAAGCAACGACAATTAATTACTTTAAACGGAAAAGGAAACGGACGTATGCAGCGTATTATATCATTTGTGGTAGCGTCAAAATCTTAACACAGCTCTGTGATCGATTAACCTTTAAGAATTTTTTAGCTACAATTATTTTTATGAATGTTACGGAACCATTTTAAGTGTTTAACCATGTATTGGCAAGAATATGAAAAAACATGTCCTTATTCAATCGAATGCGCTGCTCATCATCACCTGGGCACAGGCTTTCCTAACATGTAAGAAACACATGAGGAATACAAGCCTTAACACCATAACACTGGCCCAATGTAGATTGGTGGGTAGAAATGGTTGCAATAGCAACCGGGACCGATAGTTTAACGTGCCCTCCAAGGCACGGAGGAACTCGCGATCACAATGTATCAGTTACCCATCCAAGATCCAACCGCGGCGAGAGTTGCTTTGTTTCCAACATCGAAACAAGCATTCGAACCACTACGCCATCGAGCTCCTCCTGTGTGCTGCTCGTGTGGCTTGAATCCATTTCATTTATTGTGCGGCTAATAAAGTGCCAAAAGATCTACTTACCTGTCAACTGAATTTTCATGTCTGTTTCAAGTATATCGCGATGACATTCCGATATTATTGTGTGGCATAAAGTCGATTAATGTCATGTAAATGGGTAAAGGAACCGTCAGTGGCAGCGAAATATGCGAGACATCCTCTTGATGATTCCGCATGCCGCTTGTGTACGTTATGCATTTATTAAATGTCACTTATAAATCGTACTTAATATGTCTGGTACACCGGGCTCAGATTCCAATTCTTCATTAAATTTTTTGGACTTTCCGACAATGGTAGCGCGTGATAAAATTAGCACATTTAATAGTTTGAATGATGAACTCTATAGTTACTCGTTTAAAGTTGTTTTTAGCCTTTCATATACACATTTTTTCTTCGGACACACGACTTCTACCCCCCATGGCGCATTAATACCCTCTGTCGTAATTTCACGTCCAAAAAATCTAAAGGAGGTTTAATAAAAGTGCTCCGAACGGCACCAGCATTGTTTTCATTGTAAGGAGCTCGTATAAATCAACGACAAGAAATAATTGGACCTCTTTTATTTCCATTCACAGATTCACTTACGGCCTGTTAAACGAAAAAAGCAGAATTTAATAGCTTTTATGTCCAATAAGTGAGTTTGTGTATTATTTACTTGTTTTACAGACACGAAACATTTCGTGAACGTACAAATATGTATAAGCATAGGTTATATAAAAACTCTGATAGTAAATAACGTTGAAAATTTATTTATTACCCCTAAAGAAGAATGTGTTGAAAACATTTACTTATTTTGTTATAATTTAGTCATTTTAATAGGTCTTTGTTTGACGTTATCTCTAGAAATATATTTTCGGCTTATACATCTTCAGGCACATAATTGATAATAATAGGTACCTACTTGTTTCAGCTTCAAAGCCTATTGTAATTTAAAAAGAAACAAATCAGCACACTACACTACTTATTAAGTCATTAGTACAAATTGGTACCGCTTACTTCTTATTCTTCCAAAGAAAAATACTGAAACTTTCTACGCATAGGATATATATAAAAGAACTGAAACTGATTTTAATAATTTTCCCCTGGACAATAGAGCAACATTTCTACTTTGAATTTGAAATTATTGTAATGGTATATTTCAGCATGCCAAGAAAGTTGCTTTGTTATTCGTATTGCACTGAATGTGTACGCAAGTTTTACATTTAGTTGCCATAAATAGGGCTTATCACAACTTTTATTGTAAAATATTGTTCACATACCATACAATGATAAAATTAACTCAGAATAAGAATATGACATTTTTACCAAGTAGGGACTATTATTATTTTTGTATCGCTTACTTGTCACAGGTCTACTTACCTGTGTCTGTACGAGCCAAGGGGTTATGGACCCAACACATAGATACCATATTTTAGAGAATTTAATAAAAAAAACGTGTTAAATAAGTTAGTACCACTAACTAAGTAACCCATTTCAGTCTGGTTTCCGTTAGCTTAACCACTGCGTTAGTTACAGTACCTATTGATGATATCCGTCAGGCAATGGACAATAAACTTCTAACTGTATTAGTTCTTTTAGACTTTTCTAATGCATTCAATACGATTGATACCGATATACTATATACTTACGATTGATACCGATATACTATATATACTTTGCACGATTGATGTCTCGCCTTGTGCTGTCCAATGGTTTGAGTCCTACTATCGAGGGTGGTCTCAGCGCGTCCATCTGGGTGATCTTCACTCAGACTGGTCCACACCCACAGTCATTGCTAGGGTTCCACAGGGTAGAGTCCTCTCACAATTACTTTTCTCCATTTCCATTAACCCAATCACCAGAGTTATCACATCCAGATTTCATAGCTATGCAAACAAATATATTTCAGCTTAAATGATGCTAGGACCGCCATCACAGATATGGACGATAAGTGTTATCGAGTGGCTTATGATCTCGCAACTAATCCAGGTAAATCTCAAGTGCAACTGATCGGGAGTAGATAGTATTGTAACCAAATCAATATTGCAGAGTTACTCTCTATCACTATGGACAAAACTCCGATTCCATACTCTAAATCAGTAAAAAACTTGGAAGTTATATTGGATTCCAATTTATCTTAGAGTTTACATGTTAACGAAGTCCGCAAGAAGATATTTTTCGCTATGCATAACTTGAAATGCCTTCTAACTCTCTAGCCTTTAAAAACTAAAATCACTTTGTTCCAAATCCAAATTCTTCATTAATTATTCATATGCTACGTTTACTACTATCTATACTTATTCTTTTTATACATGCATACCTTGCTTATAATACAATTTCTCTGCTTACGGGTCTGCTGGAAGAAATTTCATTTTTGAAATAAGCAGTACCTATATAAATCTTTTTGCACCACCTGCTCAAAACTCTAGGCCATGTAAACCCAACTTATGTAACTCATTTAAAGCCTCTAAAAATAGGGATAGAATATTATACTGAATTTCATTATTTCCCTGGTGATTGAATTAATTTGCATTTGGAACGCCAAAAGTACTCAAATTTTGATATAAGCCCAACGTACATTGTCAAAAATTGTTGTTCGGAATCAACAATAAAAATCCGTGACGACACTAAAATATATACAAGGTTATTTTTTAATTATGACAAAAATTTTGTGTGCTTGATCAGACAAGCAAACTGAACAACTTTCACTATGGCACCAACTTCGAAATCGCAAAAAAAATCAGCTGTTCCATACATTTAGGTTCAGTGAATGTTGAACATTTGTATGGAACATCAGATTTTTTTTTGCGATTTCGAAGTTGGTCCCATAGTGAAAGTTGTTCAGTTTGCTTGTCTGAACAAGCACACAAAATTTTTGCCATAACTAAAAAATAAACTTGTATAATAAACTCAAACAAAAATTTAATATCGGCATGTTTTTAACGCCACAGTTTTCGGTTTCCAACAAGAAAGCATATGGATTAAAGCACATTTACAGTCGAAATAGCTGTATAGTTTTCTCAATACCGAAGATTCATGACCTTTTTAAGTAATATAATGCTGTATTTCTTACGTATTTGTTTTTATTTTCTCACAGATGGCGCGAAAAGTAGCCTTTTTTGCCTCGGGGATAAAAGTCTAGGATGAGCTTATATCCCTCAAGATACCGTCCTTCGTTACGCTCGCGATTCGAGTCTGCACCCCGTGAAATAAGATAGAGTCCGTTGTTACGCTCGCGATTCGAGTCTGCACTCCGTGAAATAAGATAGAGTCCTTCGTTACGCTCTTGATTCGAGTCTGCACTCCGTGAAATAAGATAGTGTCCTTCGTTACGCTCGCGATTCGAGTCTGCACTCCGTGAAATAAGATAGAGTCCTTCGTTACGCTCTTGATTCGAGTCTGCACCCCGTGAAATAAGATAGAGTCCGTTGTTACGCTCGCGATTCGAGTTTGCACTCCGTGAAATAAGATAGAGTCCTTCGTTACGCTCTTGATTCGAGTCTGCACTCCGTGAAATAAGATAGTGTCCTTCGTTACGCTCGCGATTCGAGTCTGCACTCCGTGAAATAAGATAGAGTCCTTCGTTACGCTCTTGATTCGAGTCTGCACTCCGTGAAATAAGATAGTGTCCTTCGTTACGCTCGCGATTCGAGTCTGCACTCCATGAAATAAGATAGAGTCCTTCGTTACGCTCGCGATTCGAGTCTGCACCCCGTGAAATAAAATAGATTCTTTCTTTACACTCGTGATTCGAATCTGCACCCCGTGAAATAAGAAAGAGTCCTTCGTTAAGCTCGCGATTCGAGTCTGCACCCCGTGAAATAAGATAGAGTCCTTCGTTAAGCTCGCGATTCGAGTCTGCACCCGGTGAAATAAGATAGAGTCCTTCGTTACGCTCGCGATTCGAGTCTGCACCCCGTGAAATAAAATAGAGTCCTTCGTTACGCGCGCGATTTGAGTCTGCACCCCATGAAATAAGATAGAGTCTTTCGTTACGCTCGCGATTCGAGTCTGCACCCCGTGATATAAAATAGAGTCTTTCTTTACGCTCGCGATTCGAGTCTGCACCCCGTGAAATAAGATAGGGTCCTTCGTTACGCTCGCGATTCGAGTCTGCACCCCGTGAAATAAGATAGAGTCCTTCGTTACGCTCGCGATTTGAGTCTGCACCCGTAACATAAGACACTACTTTATCCCATTGGTTAATATTCTACTATTCTTTCTGTGCTGTTTATAGTATTTATGTTAAATCCTGCGCGCATGAATTTTTAAATCTTCAATAAATTCACAGTGTTTGTAACCAAACTACTCCGAAACGACTTAAACTATTTTTATGAAATGTTTTGTGTACTTACCTATATTTGGTAGGTCTGAGAATAGGTCGTAAACTATTTTTAATAAGTCTTTTTGAAAACTATTATGACGAAACGTAGATCGCGGGCACAGCTTGTAAATAATTAAAATAAATACGAGAGCGACTCTGTACCAGGAGCATCCGCATGGTTACCTCTAGCTTATTTCTGTCACTAATCACCACACGGAGACTTTGTACCAGAGTCGTCTGCATGTGTACTTTACCTAACGTATTTCTGCCGCCAAATAGCAGTGGTTGCGTGGTTATGTTCCGGATTGAAGGGTAGACAGGCAGTAAAATTACTGGGTGCTATCATTTTCAACCGACTTCAAAAAATTAGGAGGTTCTCAATTTAACGTATTTACATAATACACAAAGGAAACTTGTCAAAACACATACTGCCATAGCAATAGACCGCACGGAGCGGTGCAGGGTGTGAGGGCATAGAGTACATTAGAACAAACGAGCGCTGAAACAATCATGTCGATACTAGTTTTGGCTCCATACACCGAGCGAATACTTTTGCCTAATATTCGGCTATTCGGCCAAAGAACTCGTCGAATATTCGGTATCCGGCGTATGGTCGAATATACTCACAGATATGTGTATAAAAATTGTATTGTGTATAAGTGTATTGTGTATAAAAATATTTAAGTGTAGTTTAAGTGCTCTGTGTAGTTATGTAGTTATGTGTCAGGGTAGTGTTAGTTTATTAGGTATAAATTGATTATTAATGTAGTTCAAGTTCTCTGTGTTCAGTTTTATTTTTCTCTCTTTTTGTTATGTTTGTGTTATCTTACCTCTTTTGATGTTACTATTTTTTAAGTACGTGTTTTGTAACTGTTTGTTGTTTGTCGTATCGTGCGCGGTCCAGAGGCCTGTCATAATAAAAGCGCCCTTGCGGAAACCTCCGCAAGAGCACACGCTGAGGCAGAGCCTTTTTGGGCCTCGCGCCTAATTTTTAAAATG
Organism: Schoenobius gigantellus; assembly: GCA_963935595.1. Lineage (NCBI taxonomy): Eukaryota > Metazoa > Arthropoda > Insecta > Lepidoptera > Crambidae > Schoenobius > Schoenobius gigantellus. The sequence goes on along the minus strand of OZ012553.1, from coordinate 18,574,677 downwards.
TATGCAGTTGATTACTCAATCAATTTTGTGCTTGGCTCAATAAACGATTCATTCATTCATTCAGATATAGCTAAATCTGTGAATATACTATTCGTTGCAAGTCTAGTATTATTATTATTTCTTTAATAACTTATTCTCCCTTTTGATTTTTGCCACAACGCGGGTTGGCACCAAGCGTTAGTGGTTTATGAGTGGATTTTCGTGAGTAATTTGTCTCTATCTATGTGGTGGTATCTATATGTATGGTCTATTTCAGTATCTAAGAATTTTCTTACTATCCGACAGATATTAAGAATTGCGGCTTTCTGCATTGTTCTGGATGTTTTTGGGTTATTATTATTATGTACTTATCTCTTTAAATTACTTAGCTTACGAGCTGGTGTCAATAAGCTATGGACACGGGTTATTATTAAGTGGTACCCAGAGAGAAAATAATCAGAATGTTTTAGTGGTACCCTCGAGAAAATCAGCAATTAAGTTGATTTCGTTTGGTCTTCTAATGTCAAAAAACTATTAAAACACAAGTATATAATTAAAAAAGTAAAACACAAATCGCATGCTCAATACAATAATATACTGAATGACTGTTTTTTTCTAGCAAAGCTGGAGAAACGTGGACAAGCCACGATAGTGTGTAGGTACCTATTCATATAAAACTTATGAACTTTACAATGAGCGTTCATTAAATACTATTGATCAATTTAAATTGTATGTAAAAACTTATTCCAAAGTATTTAAAAAAGTTTGTAAATTTGCAAAGTCCAATTATTTAAGCTCTAAAATAAAAAATAGTAGTGACAAAATTAAAACGACATGGAACATTATTAATAATGAAACTGGAAGAGTAAAAACTAATAACAACAATTTTTGTTTAAATATTAAAAATAAGGAAGTTACAGTAGATATTGAGGTAGCTACAGAATTTGAAAAATTCTTTACTGACATTCCAGTTTCAATCACAAAATCTTTGGATTCCTCCCCCACTGTAGCCGAATCTATTCTAAAAGATCATGTTAAAACTTGTGATGATAAATTTAAATTTGCCCATATTTGTGCAAATGATTTAATAAAGTCATTTAAAACGCTGAATAAAAAGAAAACCGTGGATCTGTGGGGCAACTCTGTAGATGTTTCCCAATCTGTAATAGAAACAATAGCTCCAATACTTGCTAGTATTTTTAATGATTGCATTGACTGTGGTGTGTTTCCTGATCTAATGAAACTGAGTAAAATTATTCCATTACACAAATCTGGTAGCACATCAGACCCTAATAATTTTAGACCTATCTCTGTGCTACCTACTTTTAGCAAAATCTTTGAAAAAATAATGTTGGAACAAATGCAAAGCTTTTTTAACAGAAATAATCTTCTACACTGTAAACAATTTGGTTTTAGAAAGGGTCGCTCAACAACTGATGCTGGTGTTGAGTTAATACAAAATATATATGAGGCCTGGGAGGACTCACATGATGCGCTGGGCGTTTTTTGTGACTTGTCCAAGGCGTTTGATTGCGTTCATCATGACACCCTGATCAGGAAATTACACTACTATGGATTTCGCGACACTGTTCTGGATCTACTCGTCTCCTATTTGACTGAGAGGATTCAGAAAGTAGACGTCAACGGGGAGAGGTCCCAGGGCGCCTCGGTTAAAATGGGAGTTCCGCAGGGTTCAATTCTTGGTCCTTTTCTATTTTTAATATATATAAATGACTTGCCTGATTTTGTACAAGACAGGCATGAGATTGTATTATTTGCAGAAGATACTTCACTTACATTTAAAATTAAAAGACGATTGCAAATTTATGACGATGTAAATAGTTCTATCTCAAGAATAGTTTACTGGTTTAATGCGAATAACTTGTGCCTCAATGAAAGGAAAACTAAATGTATAAAATTTGTTTTACCCAATGTTAAAGAGGTTCACACCACTGTTAACATAAAGCATAAAAATGTGGACCTTGTGGATACCGTAGTATTTCTTGGTATTACTTTAGATTCAAAGCTTCAGTGGGGCCCACATATTGATAAATTGTCGAAGAGACTTAGTTCTGCAGCCTACGCTGTATGGAAAATACGTCAGCTGACTGATGTTGATACAGCAAGACTTGTATACTTTGCCTATTTTCATAGTGTGATGTCGTATGGCATTTTGCTGTGGGGAAATGCTGCCGACATTCAGACTGTTTTTGTGCTGCAAAAAAGGGCTATTCGTGCTATTTATAACCTTAAAATAAGAGACTCTTTGAGAGAAAATTTTAAAGAAATTGGTATTATGACCGTCGCGTCGCAATATATTTACGAGAATATAGTATATGTTCATAAAAATATACATTCGTTTTGTAAAAACAGTGATATTCATTCAGTAAATACTAGGCAAAAGAATATGTTAGCGTTACCAAATACTAGGCTTAAAAAAATTAATAATTCTTTCAAAGGCCTTTGTGTACGTTTATACAATAAAATCCCAAATAATATTAAAGCACTTAACTTGAATAAATTTAAAGTCACTATCAAGGGCGCACTTATGAAAAAAGCATATTATAAAGTGTCTGATTATATGACAGATAAAACTGCTTGGGATTGACAAAAATGTGATAATTGACGTTCAAAGGGTGTTAACACTTTGTGATAATGGGATAAATTTCATTCGAGTAATTGTTCCACTCACACCGACAGGCATTTCTATATTATAAAAAAAAATGTTTGTGAAATATAATATTGTAATGTTGGCATTTTAAAAGAGGAGACAAAAAAAATACAAGACCTTCCGAGTTTCTTGCCTGTTCTTCTCGAGAAGGCTCTCCCAATTTCCGAACAGGTGTAGAGTCAATTTTTTTTTTCATTTGACTTGTATTTGCACACATCTTAATAATGGTTGGGGTGTGTGTACATACAATGATTAAATAATTTAGTTAATTAGATTCTTGGTTGAAGATTTTTATGTTTTTTTTTTGACGTCAATAAGTGCCTGTAAAGGTCTATATTGAATAAAGATTTTTGAGTTTGAGTTTGAGTTATATAAACTTTGCTAAAAATAACTTGCTAAGGTCCATGTTTCCCAAATTCATTCAAGCGTATTATTAGGCATATTTTCTAGCATGCCGCTAAAAGCAAGTATATTTATACCTTTCACAATGCTACATCACATTGCATTGCATTTGGTTAACTTAAATACTTTTTACCTCCCTACCCATTGCTAACGTAATGTGAATACTGCATTTATTAAATAGTATATCAATAGTAATAGATCATTCGCATAATATTTTTTCTTTATTCCTGCGATACAAACGTACTTAGATACAGTTTTTTTCTTATATTATCTTAAATTGTAGGTATCGCTCTCTTACCTTTCAGCTAATCCAGTCATAAACAATGGCAAACTTTCGAAACGAAAAGTCTTCTTCCATTGTATTACTATCTGGAAAGTGGAAACAGCCAGGGATAACATGCACCAACTACAGCCCAACGATCTAACTTGGACACATTCGTGCAATCTAACAAATAATTTATATCTATTTTGTTGCTACGCGACCGAACTTTTATCTACGTCGTTGTCTTATCAATTCCCGAATTTCTTACAAGGAAACACAAAGGGAATTTGTAAAATGTAATGACACATAGCGCGACGCTATGTGTCCGAACAACTGAACTGAGCCCGATAGGGACAACTGCAGTTCGGACCGAAAATACCTATGAAAAGCACACAAAATAAAGATTTCGTAGTCCCCTGTTTTCTCCGCAAAAAAAACGATTTAATTACTATTTGCATTAAAAATTAAAGCAAGGCTTTTTCTGTGTTTTTATGTTCTGCTTTTTTTCATATAATCTTGTTTAATTTGTTTGCTGGACATTTGAATACAGAAGAAAATTAGGTAGATTTTTAATTTTTTGAAGGTTTAAAATCTCTTTTAATAATTAACTTAATAAAAAGGAAAACATAGGAACATGCTCATAGTAGCCATTGATTTTATTGGAAAAAATAGAGCAACAAGTGCCATTATTATCCAGGAAGGAAAAAGGGGACTACGTTTGTATGGAAATACGGTCTGTACGATTGCCTCCTAAATTGATTCAATTTGCACTGATTAAATTGTAAATTCAATTCTGTAATTCATGTGCTATAATCTTTACGATGGGACACGAAATGAGATCCATGGAACCTACACAAAGTAACAATTTAAAAACTATAACAAAAATAGAAAAGAGCAAAATCTATAGGAATAAATCACATCACAAATCATTCTCATACATTGCCGTTCGATACAGACCGTATAACATAAACTAAACGGACGCGAATGATACTTTGGCTACAGGCCGAGACTCAGAACCTACTGTATAATGTGCCTTCCTCGCTTCCGAAGCACGAAGAAGCTTGTATTGTGCTGTTCCAAAGTTTTACTGCCCTATCGGAATTATGACCACTGCAGACATTGCTAACTTTGGCCTAACGCTATGATCGCCGTGGTCAAGTCCCAGCTACTAATAATGATTTTATTGGTATCATGTACAATATGTGATCTAAATAGTTTGGCCATGTTGCAATTTAGATACCACTGTTCATTCCTTCCAGTCAATAGAGTACCTACATGTGCGACACAAATGCGTGTGACGTTCCATTAATTACATTTATTCATAACACTGAAATCATGTCAACTTGCATGAAGTTTTCCCGTGGATAAGCCACCAACTCTAAATAATTACACATTCACACGTCATCATCACCCCTGTTCGCTACGACAGGTTAGCATCAAAGGTAGATTAAGCATACTTCGCATTTTTTAGATTTGATGTTATTGGCGACAAGCCTATCGCCACTATTCAGGTACTAATTTAAGACTCTGAGCTGCTGCTGAATCGAAATCCAGAACTTCGGATTAGCAATCTCATTTGAGACCAACTAGACGAGGGAGTGCGAACCTGTATGTAATGTATACATTATCGTGCCATTTTTACGTGTCTTGACGTGCCAATATTCTTCGTTCTAGTGAGTAAAAGAATCGCCTTGTAGTAAGTAAAAAAAAAATTTACTTAATTAATATAATACAAATCAGGTGCCCAATAGATCCCGTGTCTATAATATTTCGTTGAGTGTCATTCGCCTTTTTTGAACAGTAAATATATGTACGAGTATGCAGCATTCATTCTTGATTAACAACACAATCTTATTATCATATAACTATGTGACCGTATCGTACGTAACCATTTTGTATGTTTGGACGTAAAACATGTATAAATATTTACTTATCAAAATAATAATAATTTTTAGTCTTCTAGATATCATTCATGACTTATTATTACTGATTTACATTCATGTCAGTTGACGTCTTACATAAAAGACCTTAACAAAAAATTAATTTAGTGAAATCCGTACTGAAAAAGATACTGATATTTTTGAATATGTTCCTTTGATAGAAAAGGGATTTTACTTCACCAAGATAGTTTTACTTTTTACTGTAAGAAGTGCTAATAGTGATAAATGTAAGTGTAAATAATATACACTTAATCCATTATAATAGACTTGAACAACACAGCTAAGCACAAACCTTTCATTATTATTATAACTTATATATATTATTTATTGCACATAAAACATTCACAGGAAAACAAAAAAAAACAGAAAGAACGTGTACATCGGTGGACTTATCTCTAAGAGAGATCTCTTCCAGCCAACCTCACTGGATGCTAAGTGATAGAATATAAAATGCTTACTACATACAAAAAAATAACGTTGATAAGGTATGATCAAAAGGCTTTGTTCCTATCTGTAATAATGCATTATTCGAATAGGTATTGTGACTTCGCAACATCCAAAGCTTATAATGGAGGGCCGAATTCATACCGAGAGCTCGGCTCGCAAAGGCTGCATTATGAGCCCTCGAATTACCCATCATTAATTCTGATTTAAATAACGTAATAGATTACGCTGGTAGCTTCAGGAATTAGGGAAAATAAAAATGAGCATGTTATTTCGAATGCAATGTTTAATTTGTTGGATGAAATTGATGAGTATCCCAAAAAACATAATTTAAAATAAATTGCATTATCAATAAATCAGCAGGACTTTACTGTTACGAATATTACCTAGTATTTTTCATAGTCTATATGTGGCGGATTCAGAAAACGTGTCGCTGCTCTCTTTCTTCCCATGGATGTCGTTAGAGTCGACTAAGGTGTTCCTGCAATTATACTTCTGTAATGATATGAAAAACTCAAAAACAAAAACCTTTTTTTTAAACAAGATTATTTAATACGATGGTGGACTTAAGTCAACAAGTGGCCGTTTCACTTGTATCCCCATACCTTTTTAGGGTTCCGTAGTAAACAAGGAACTCTTATAGTTTCGCCATGTCTGCCTGTCTGTCCTCGGTTTGACTCAGAGACTATTATTACTAGAAAGCTGTAATTTTGTATGGGTATGTATATTATTCATGTCACAAAAGTGGTAGAAAAAAATATTGAGATTTTTTTTTACTGTAGCTCCCATATAAGTAAAGTGGGAGTAATTTTTTTTCTCGAGTAAACCATCGTGTGGGGTATTGTTGAATAGTTCTTAAAAAAATAATGTAAGGTTCAGAACACCATTTTTCGATTTAGGGATCCGTTTCTGAAATATTTGGTTTTAAAGAGCACATTTTTGTTAGAGGTAAGTGCCCCCCCCCCCCTCTGTCTGCTAAACGGTTATATATAGACACGTGAAAAAAAGTACAATAGTAGTATATATAACGAAGTTTAAAGGAAAACTATCAGACTTGAGTACTAAGTACAAACTAAAAAGTTATAGACGACCAACTTATAAAATGTACTCGGAAAACTAAATTTCATTGAAAATTAGTACTGAATATAAATTTACGAACCACGTGAAGTTAAGGAAAAAAAACATTGCAGCTTTAATAATAATAATAATGCCTAATTTAATAGCAACATGTTGTGAGGTATGAGTGTGAACTCAGGTTGGCATTTGCAACTACGGAACCCTACACTGCGCGTGGCCCGACACGCACTTGGCCGGTTTTTTTTAGTTTAGTTTTAGTAAGAAAAGAGTTTAAATCTACCCAAGAAATTAGGGGCTATCTCTTGTGATTATGTTCGACTTCCTCGCTAATCGGGGCCTACCCACAAAAAACTTTCGGGGTGTTCTCTCACACCAGATCACCCCCTGAACAGCTCGGCCAGTTGGCAGTACTGGCCAAGCCAACGCTAAAGAAGGAACACCCCGGACACAGGTGCTCCTCAGACGGGAGGAACCAAGGCCCTTGATCCCCTAGTATCCCCATGCTTAACCGCCCACTGCTCTCGATGTTATTACGTTCCGAATCAGGGAGAGCCCATTCACTGAACATCGAAACAAAAATTCTGACAACGTGATGTTGCAGGTAACTTCCTTCTCGTCTTAGAGAGTCGTACTCAACCGTCAGAATAAAACGAACGAACGATTTATTCTGTTTTATTTTTGATAAGTCCAACAGTTAATGAACAGTACACGCCTATTTGTCAAATTGACAAAACAATTGACCATTCATGAAAAAATTTAAAAATATACAAAAAGCTGGACTATTAAAATGGATATCGGAGAAGAGAGGAGAGAGGATCAGACTTTAAAAATCGTTATCGTAAGTAATCCCTGAAAATAATTTTTGACGTATTACTTACAAAAATATATTTTTTTGTTTTGTTGCATAAAAAACTATGGTCGCGTTACGGAATTTCATCAACATGTTTGCATAAAGCCAATCGAAGTCAATGTAATTAGTTAAATTCCTAGTGTGGGGCGACATTTTTTAATAACAAAAAATATACACGAATCGATAACAAATTTAAATACTCGCGCTATGAGATATTATTGTTCCTTTCCCTCCTCTGCCAATTGTTTCCCGATTGTGTGCAATGCAAGTGACGGTCGAGTTTTGAACTGCACCCGCACGATCGACAACCAGTTCTGATTAAAATTAAACGTGAGATAAATAACGTAATCACTACGTGGAATAATTTAATACTATACATTTTGCACAAAAGTGGCCACTCGAGAAGATTCAGAAGCAGAATTTCACAAGTGAAGGTGTCAAAACTATAAAACTTGGGCACAATTGTGGTGTTGCATCGGTGAGTTTTCCTAATGTTGTGTAATCCTTTTTTTTCTCGGGGGGAAATGCGTAATTCTCATCCAGCTTCTGCCAGCCACCTTGCAAAGATCGTCGCTCCACGTAGTCTGAGGACGTCCTACACATCACTTGCCGACGTAGGTGTCCACTCTGTTAGTAATTTCCCACAACGGTTATCGGTTCAGCGGTTGATGTGGTCAGCCAATTGCCAATTTTGTTTGAAGTCGGTTTTTATTTTTTGTAAAATAATTTTTATTTCCGAAGCTATTCACGTATTTGCCTCGTAGGTAGTCGTAGTAGTCGTGAACGGAGTGGTAATTATGATGAAAGGAACCTTAACTTTTGGACTTGTCCTGACCTGACCTTGGATCTGAATCTTTAAATTCAGTGAACAGATAAAAATAAAAAATACACAACAAAAAATAAAAACCGACTTCAAAAACACTGAAAAGTTAAAAATAATATAAGAATAGGTACAGACATCACACTTCTATATTGAAGTCGGTGCCAAATTTTAAGACTTTCTAGGAGATCATCGTTTGGCACCGACTTCAATATAGAAGTGTGATGTTGTCTGTACGTATTCTTATATTATTTTTAACTTTTCAGTGTTTTTGAAGTCTGTTTTATTTTTTGTATTTTTTTTAAATTTATGACACGCTTCAGGTCTGATAGTAGAATGATTTAAACATTAATAAAAAAAACTAACTTACCTATTTAATTTTATATTAATTTTCTGATATATCCAAAAAATACTGCACTAATTTAGTGCAATATTTTTTATTATTATTTTTATTTTTTATTAATGTTTAAATCATTCTAGTACCACGTTCTGAAGCGTCCCTTAAATTATTCAGGGTTTAATTTTTTCTTTTACATGTGATATAAGATCTTACTTCTTGCAAATTTCATGATTCTAGCTCAACCGGAAGAACCTTTGAAAATAATTGCCTTGTCAAATCGCAAAATATGCGACATAATCGGTCACACATGTTAATCGAGTTGACTTACAGTTACACTTTTGATTATTTGATTATTTCACAGCTGAAAAAGACCTTACAAACGAATATTTGATATCTCTACTCGTTCCCGAGAAAAAGGTCTTAACAGACAGACGGACAGATGTATAGACAAACAACCAAGTGATCCTTTAAGGGTTCCGTTTTCGCCATTTGAGGTACGGAACCCTTAAAAGATACAGTCGAACATAGAACCTCCTCCTTTTTTGAAGTCGGTTAAAAACTTGCCTTTGAAAAGTTTGTTGTTTCCCGTACACCTGACTTCTTCAAGAAGGGCTTGGAGAGATGCATTGATTGCAGGGGATAGGTGCATACTTCGAATAACAAGGATGTATAAAAGAAGAATGAAGTCTAACTTTTTGTATACTAACCACACAATTTCAAAGGCAAAGGCCTTATCGTAATATACGGTATTGTTAGTATATTCTCTTTCAGTTTATGTCACTTTATGCTGTAACTTAGATAAATAAAATTTAAATGTTAGATTTTTAAGCGATTATGGCTTATGCCAATAATATCCTGAGATTCTTGTAGGATTGGGCAGCTTAAGCTTTGAGGGCTTTACTGCGGCTGTAAAGACTTAGCTCACTAAAGATGTAATTAACTTGACTCTGTTAAAGAAGTAAGCTTTATTCCGGACACCGCTAAAAGTTATGGCCGCACTTTGCAGAACAAAATGATCTCTAATAATTAATTTCTCTTGTGAAAAACTCCAACACTTTTCGAGAACTTGTATCGATGACGACACAAAGAACTTGTAGAATCAATCGAATGACTTAATGCTTATTAGGTGTCAAGCAGACTCGCAATCGGCCTATTTTTTTTTTGTTTTCTAATATATAAAAATCCCGTGCCATACTGTTTGTTATCGAACTTCTCCGAAACGGCTTGACCGATTTTATGTTTTTTTTTCGTATAATAATAATAGTTAATTCAGGTAAATAACCTTGTAACAACAATCGCTTTACCCTGCCAAACTGTATAGCAGTTTGTTGGCAGATGTAGTACGTATATTTGGTAGGTCTGAGAATAGGTCGTAGGCTGTCGTAGGCTATTTTCTTCTAGGTGATAAGGGTGGCCCTCTCCAGATTTTTTTTGACAATTGATATGGCGAAACGTATATAGTTCGCGGACACAGCTAGTAATTGATAATAATAGTTTCGTTGGTTACACAAACGAAATAAGTTTTAAACCTTTTTTTATGGACTACGTATATTCAAGCTATATGTAGTTACGCTTTATTAAGGGTATGATTGACTACATAACACCATAAGAACTTAAGCCAATTAGCTTAGTGTGTCATCATTGCTTAATCGCTGTAGTAGCGTATTATGGATCACTAATACGGTAGTGCCTAGCTTATTTGTGATGATACTCGAACAGATTTTCGGGTACACAATACTTTCGCTTATTTCAACTAGCTGTGCCCGCGACGTCGTTGGTACTGGTTGGAGCGTCGGTGGCGCTGTGGACTCGGCACTTCTCCACTCCAATCGGGAGGTCCGGGTTCGAGACCGCCATTTACCAATGTGTTTTTCGTTTCGAATTTCATATGTACATTTGTCTGACGCTCCTACGGTGAAGGAAAACATCGTGAGGCAACCTGCATACATCTGCGAAGAAATTCAATGATGTATGTGAAGTCGACCAATCCGCACTGGGCCAGCGTGGTTGACTAAGGCCTTATCACCCTAACATAGGGTAGGCTCGAGCCCCTCGGTGGGGACGTATATGAGCTGTGGTGATGTGCCCGCGACTTCGTTCGCGTGGAAGTCGGAAAATAACAACTAATTTTTGGCGTAACATTAACCGTTTACACAGCGCACGCAACGAAAGCTCTGAAAAGGAATAGGTATTTCTTTCCCGCTTTTGCTTTGCCGGTCGTAGCCTAAGGTTATATAGGGGCTATCCTATATACATCGATACATCGATAAATGGTCTATCCAACACAAACATATTTTTTCAATTAGAATCAATTGTTTCTGAGATGAGCGCGTTCAACCAAACAAACAAACATACTCTTTAGCTTTATAATATAAGCAAGCATAGGCATCGAATAAAAAGCATTTATATAAATACCGGCATTTATTTCGACAAGTATCGCATAATATCATTGTCATTTTGTGCAAACGAATTTCTGTCACTTTGTTATTGGAGGCTTAATATTTTATTATAATAAAAATATTTTATAGGAATAATAAATACCATAATATAATTAAAACCCTTAGTATTAACACCACGTTATTACACTAATATATTTTATATTCCCCTAAATTCTTTTTTACGAACATTAATGAGGAATTATTATTTTATTCCTAAATAGCCTGAGTTTTCAGTTTCAGAGTTGGGAAGCGCATTCCCTTTGTGGGGGCGAGAGGGGAAGAGCGAAAATTAGAATTTTTTGTTTAAAATTCCCGGTATAAAAGAGATAGAGAAAATTTTTAATTTACTCGCATATATATACATATATGCGGAACCAGTCAGCGGCCAGCGCTAGTCGAATAATTAAAAAGTAATATTGAACATGAATATAAGTTTAGTTCTGTTCGCTTTTACCATTTTAAAATTGTATATTCACATTTCAAAGTTTGCTTCAGTCAAATTCTTCACTGAAAATCTCCACTAACTCCTCAAAGCATAAAATATCTCAAAGAAATTCTTGATTCGATATGGAAAGGATTTTTCCTTTAAGGGTTTTTGTAGCCCGATCATTATTTAGCATATACTATGCAGCGTGTGTGGCTTCACCCGGTTCATAGTGTACCCATTCCAACCAAAATTAATTGTTACAGAAAACGCACCCCACAAACAAATTAATTACACCCGTAGCTATATAACTCATCAAGTTACATACATAAAGGCGACATCCGTCGTTTGGTCCGAACATATTTTACGAGGATGAAACGGCTCCAAAAGAATTATGCTAGATGTTAAAGTCGACGTTTATGCTTGTTCGAATGGACGTGTTTATTATCTGAATAGTGCATTTATGTGGCTTTCTAACGAGATACAATGCCATAACAATTATTATAACGACTATATCATTATGCAATAATATAACATCTCGATGATATGTTATCATAGAGGTGATAATTTACGACAAATTCTGCACATTAATCCTGCGTTATGAGGTTTTATGAACGTTTGCTGTTTTGACGAAATAAGAATTTCCTTTAATAAAAATTCTTTTGTACCATTTTACGAAACCTTAAGTGAAGTTTTGAAACTTTAAATAATCTACGCTGGCGTAAATTTTCCTACTCTCTTTTGTAGTAAAATTAGCGTAGTTATTTACGACTTTACAACTCACGATTGCTGTAAGTCTGTTTTTTGGAACCCCAATAATGTGTAACAATCTTAATTTGAGCGGATACCGACATGTGACTCTGATTAAAATAACATTTAACCTAATTATTATCAATGAATATAATATGTTTAAAAATATATATATATAAGAGACGCGAAGCTTCTCCGAGCGTTAAGTTTTTTGCTGACTACTTTTGTTCAAGTTAAATGCTGTGACTAAAAGTTAAATACCGAATTATTTAAGAAATGTAATTCTCCCGCAACTTTATTAAAATACTTGAGCAGTGTTTAATTAAAGTCATTGTCAACAAAAAGACTAAATGCCAAGCAGACGAAACGAAACGCGGCCAGATCTCTTAATAAGGAGCCGTAACAAAACGCCGGGCAATCAGAAACGACTGAACCACTAATGCCGCTCATAAAATCTTTTTAAAAGTCCAAAACTCATAACAGAGCTCTCCAAAGGCCAGCCTCCGACCGAATTACTCGTTTCGGAGGAGTATGAGCACAATAATTCGTTTGTGAAATTAAACGAGTGCCAAATTTGCTACCAATGCACATTTAATCGTTCGACAACACAATAAAAACGACGATACATCGCCAATTAATTTTGCAGAACTTCGTCTCGGCTCGCTTAAGTTTCTTGTTTATGCAAATCTGGTTTGTCTTGGGCGGCGCCGTCGGCGGGATCAGTGCTGGGCTATTTTTCAACTCGAAAGCTCAAGCTCACATTATTCTGCGAATGATGTGCGCCTAAATAATGATGACATTAATAGCCTATCCTCAACGTCAGGTTAAATTAATTGGTGCGGAACTACAGTTTTTAATGTGAGACACAAAAAGATAATGTAATAATATGGGATGGATGGAATGGTCAATGGACGGTAATAGTTTTTCGTTTAGATTCTTTAGGTTTAGTGAAATTTTTTTTTACAATAAATACACTCCGACTTCAGAAACACTTAAAAGTTATAAATAGTACCAAGAATACACACAAAATCACATTTTTACTCGTATTTTGAAGTTGGTGCCATTCTAGAAAATCATCACTTTGCACCGTCTTTAAAATAAAAATGTGGTGTGTTTTCTTATATTATTTTTTACTTTGACACGTTTTTGTAGTCGGTTTTTTTAATTTTTATCTCTTTAGTGAATTTACCACCAGCTCACCGAAGTAACCTTGAAAGAAAACAACTAAGGGTCAATACGTGCCTATAGTATTTAAAAAACTAACCTCTTAACTACTCCTCAAAGTTAAGGATCCTTCCATCATCATCTCAGCTCATGACTACCAGATGGAAATACCTGAATAGTTTCGGAAGAAACATGAATTACGTTGAACGTACCTATAAAATTTAAGGGTTCCCTCGATTTTCCTATTCTGGGATCCCATCATCAGGTTCATACTTTGGTGACAATGGGACCACCGCAGGATTATACTCTATCGAATACAAAAAGAATTTTGAAAATCGGTCCCCAATTGGCGGCGTAATCGCCTAACATACACAAATAAAACATACGCATCGAATTGATAACCTACTCGTACTCTTTCCTTACTTTAAGTCGGTTAAAAAAGTGCCTATAAAATTGAAGGGTTTCCCTCGATATTCCTGGAATCCCATCGCCAAATCCTGATTTTGGTGATAATGGGACCACCTCAGCACGCGACGACTAGATAACCTCCTTCTTTTTTGAAGTCAGTTAAATTCGATAGATGTTTTAAACAATTTACACTTATTATAATCTGTTAAAATTACCGTAAATATTTCTGCAACCCCGAAATAAAAAAAAAACAATAAAATTGACCATTCAACGCGTTTAAAGTACCAAATATAAGTTTTTATATAAATACATTAAACAAATTATAAAATATATTTTTTTTAAATTTTCTGTTTAGGTATATTCAAACATTTTTTCATTGCCATTTTCCCAGCCCATGTAACAAGATTTTTTTTATAAATTACATAATGTTTGATTAATTTCTTAGAAATAAGGCAAGGATAACCCATATAATTTAATATAACTTATGGTACTAAATACCTTAATCGATCAATATATCGACGAGCAAATTGATGCAAATTTTTCAATTAACAACAAAGCTACTGGCGTTTAACCAGCGACCCATCAATTATTCAGTGAGATTTACACCATAACACCCGAATAACTAAACACCTATTCATTACCTTACATATATATATATATATATATATATATATAAGCTGGTTGATCGATGTTATTGTATCAAGATAGCTAATAACACACTATTGACATTTAATATTGGACTGTAGGTGACGTGAATATCGCAGGAATTTACACTATAACAGAAACTTCATACAATATTACAGTATACTATACTACAATGTAATATTGGCATATTGAATGCTATTATAATGTAATGTTGGCGATATAAAAGAAAAGACAAAAAATTAGACCTTACAAGTTTCTTACCGGTTTTTCTTAAGAAAGGCTCTCTCAATTTCCGAACAGGTGACAGACGGACATGGCGAAACTATAAAGGTTCCTTGTTGACTACAAAATCGTTAAAATCAGAACAAAATCGTATATAAGTTCGAATATAACACCAACAAACCGTTGTGTGAACACAAAAATGCCGATCATCTGCCGATGTAGGTACTCTGTTTTTGTTCAAAGAAGATTTGATATCCAGTGTATGGTTAGCTTATGGTTTTTCTAAGTCATTTTCTGGGGGCATATAAACTTTATGAGATAAAAAGATGCCGCCGTTAGTGGTTCGCTATTTGAAGACGGTCGCACCCCTGTCACATATAACAAGTTCTTGTTTTACGGCCTTATTAATCCCTATCTCCTCACACGCACATCTTCCAATATATTTCATAGCGATATCAATATTTGTTCGGTCATAGGCAAAAGTACTGAAAACATCAAATTTGATACATTTAATACTCGTCCATTTAATATTATACCCCTATCTCTACGTGCCTTCTTGCAAATTGGTTTCACTTTCTTATCAATATTATTTTAAGTAACTAGCTTTACTTTACGCAGTTACGCCCGCGTTTTTTTTTGTTTTCCCGTGGGAATTTTATATTTTCGCGTAGGAAAAGTAATTTTGTAGCCTATGTTAATCAGGGATAATGTAGCATTCTAATGGTGAAAGGATTTTTGAAATCGGTCCAGTAGTTTTTGAGTTTATTTGTTACATACATACATACAAATCTTTACTCTTTATATAATAATAGTATAGACTAGCCAACATAATGAACCACCTTGACAGATTACAGATCTTATCTTACCATCCTTTTTCAAATTAAATTACTATTATTACTTTATATTGTTCTTAGATTTTCTTTAGGTCCTGTTATTTCTCTTTTTTAACCACCCCTGTATTAAACATGGTATGGTCATGGTATTAAAGGGAACAAAGAATAAATATTCAAACCGGTTAAAAGCCGTTTTTGAGCGAGATTAACGAACGGAGATTCATTTTTTTAAATAAGGTAATAATTATTATAAGGACTTACGTATACGTCCCAGTGTTGGGCGTAATTTTCTTGCAAGATAGAAGAAATTTGTATTCAACATCACTGCGGCTAGACTTGAGTTGGGAATCGAACCGTCGTCACCTCGAAAAATAAAACTTACATTATTTCTATATAGATATCGATTGTGTAGGTCATAAGCAGTAAAAGTTACTATGAAACATGATTATCTAAAATGAATAGATTTATTAAACTTAAATGAATAAATTTTATTTCATATCATAAATAAAAATTATAAAATTTTAATGCAAATTCACCATCTAAAGATATAAAACGCAACAGTAAACGTATCATTATCTAAACGAGTTGAATAAATGCATTGAAATAAAAAATATTTTACAAAAAACACTGAAAAGTTAAAAATTATATAAGAATAGGTACAGACAGCATCACACTCCTATATTGAAGTCGGTGCCAAACGAAGATCTCCTAGAAAGTCTTAAAATTTGGCACCAACTTCAATATAGAAGTGTGATGCTGTCTGTACCTATTCTTATATAATTTTTAACTTATCAGTGTTTTTGAAGTCGGTTTTTATTTTTGTAATATATTTTTTATTTTTACCTTTTTAGTGGATGGAATCATTTTGGTGAATGAAGGTGAGCTGGTATTAAATTGAGGTGCAAGGTCAGGTTAAGTCCAAAAGATAAGGATCCTTCCATCATCAGCTCGGTGCATGACTACCACACGCAAATACGTAAATAACTTCGGAACAAACAACACGTTGGACGTACCTATAAAATTTAACGGTGTCCCTCGATTTTCATGGGATCCCATCCTGATCCTGACTTTGGTGACCTTGGGACCTTGGGACCACAGGAGTATACTCTATTGAATACAAAAATAATGATGAAAATCGGTTTATGATTTATTTATTTATTTATTCACAATTGGCGGAGTAATCGCGTAACACACACAAAACACGTTGAAAATACCTATAAAATTTAAGGGAGTCCCTCGATTTTTATACGATCACATCATCAGATTCTGACTCTGGTGATCTTGGTACCACCCCAGGAGTATACTCTATCGAATACAAAAACAATTTTGAAAATCGGTCCACAACTGGCGGCGTAATAGCGTAACATACACACAAAAAAAACAACAACATACGGGTCGAATTGTTAACCTCCTTCTTTTTGAAGTCGGTTAAAAATGGTTGACATTTCAAATATCTAACTTTATTAAATTAAATTAAATGATGTGAAATTAGAGAGTACAGAGCAATTTATTCATTTTAGATATCATGTTTCATAGTAACATTCACTGTTTATGACCTATACAATCGATATCCATATAGAAATAATGTATCTTTTGTTTTTCAACACGACCGGGTTCGATTCCCGAACTGAATACAAGTTTTTATTTCTGTATGCAGTTTTTCTTGTGACTAAAATCAATGATAGGTTCATAGGAACAAATCTTTGTATGTCTTATGGTTACATACTTGCCCATACTGACCGATCTAAATGTGCCACCCTGTATACACCGGTAGTCATGAACCGAGCTGATGATGGAAGGATCCTTAACTTTTAAGAGTTAAAGGTTTTTTAAATACGCTAAGCACGTATTGACCCATTGTCGTATTCTTTCAAGTCACTTCAGAGAGCTGGTATTAAATTCACTAAAAAGATTTTAATAAAACTTGCAAAAAATAAAAATTGACTTCAAAAACACTTAAATGTTAAAAATAATATAAGAATACAAACAACATTATATTTCTATATTGAAGTCCGTGTCAAACGATGATATCCTAGAAAGTCTTTTAATAAAATTTAGCACCGACTTCAATATAAAAATGTAATGTCTGTATTCTTATATCATTTTTAATTTTCAAATGTTTTTAAGTCGGTTTTTATTTTTCGTCTTTTTTTAATATGGCCCTAATGTTAAATACCAATGGCTAGTAACGAAATCCTTAGATAGATAGAATATGGACCGGTCATTAGTCGACTCTTACGACATCTACATAAGAAAAGGGGCGGCGACACATGTATTTCAAATCCGAAAATATATTATTCGAAAACTACTTCAAATATACTGTAATAAATTGAATATGTTTAAATATTTGCCCCTTCCCGTAGGCAAGTCATTACGTCACAACCTACTAATTTGGATTTATGCTAACGACAGCTAAAGTGAAATGTAATTGACAATAAATTGTAGCACAGTTTAACAAATACATTATTAAACTGTGACTGTAGTGAATAGGATTAGTTGAAACTTTCAAATATTTAGTTATTTTTGTTCTCATATTTGGATATACGTTAATTCAAAATTAGCATTTTATAGTTTTAAATTGCGATCAGGATACTTAATCGAAACTGTGAATGGACGTTGTAACCATGGATTCAATTTGATTTTTAAAAGAAATTGAGGTTACGTATTTAAAAAAATTAAAAAACACAGTTTAGTTTTTGTTTATTTCACTATTCCATTCTTAAACTCGACCGGTCCTCATATTATGGCTGGCTAAACTTTTGACAAGCAAAGCAACTGCTCGCCGACAAGAAAACTGTATGCAAATAAACTGAATAAAGGAGCAAAACAGCTTTCGCAAATAAAACAAACAAAGTTGATACGAGCGGCAGACAACTTTTTGTCTCGATAATGCTTCGTGATAAATCTTGCGAAACAAACACATCCTATCTAATCTGTGACCATCTAGATCTGCCGCAAGTTGCGCCTATCAAGAATCTTCTCGGTTTCCAACCCATTTAACAGGCCATAACTTGGACGCGAAACATTAATACGTTGGGACATTATCTGCAAATGAAATATAAGTGTGCTAAGACCGCGACTCGCGCCAAGCATCTCTCTATTCCAGATAACAGACTTAAATCGTTGCAAACAGAGAGAAAAAATGTTTCTCGCTTCAAAAATACAGCTTTTAGATAAGCATTACTTACTTGTAGGAAAAAAAATAACTGACGACTCTGTTAATTCTTGCATTATTGAAGGCTTTCCAGGTGATTATCGCTTGGCACGGACTTCATTATAAAAATCTGATGTTGTGGGTATTCTTATATTATTGTTGACTTTCAAATGTTTTTAAAGTCATTTTATTTTATTATATATTTTTATTTCAGCCTTTTCTTCCAATCTTAAACAAGTCTTCCAAATTTGACACGAGGTAAATACCAGAATAACTGAAATTAAATGTTCTTCCACTCTAAAACGAAGAATTATTCTCGAACTCTCCCCCTTCCTGATTTTTAAGGAGTTTTACTTTCCCGGATCACTTAAAAAATACAACTAGGTACGCGTCATACGGTCTCACTATATTTAGAGAGCTACGACTCCTGCCACCCATAAGGAGCTCTCCATCATCAGCTCAGTAATATAAGATGATGACTACCAAACGCAAAAAAAAAAACAAAAAATCCGACTTCAAAAACACTTGAAAGTTAAAAATAATATAAGAATACAGACAACATTATACATTTGTATATTGAAGTCTGTGCTAAATTTTAAGAGATTTCTAGGAGATCATCGTATGGCACCGACTTCTATATAGAAATGTAATATTGTCTCTATTCTTATATTATTTTAAACTTTAAAGTGTTTTTGAAGTCTGCTTTATTTTACATTTGTGTCTTTGAATATTCTTTAAAAATGCTAAATAATTTGAAAAAAATGTTGAAAATAAATGAAATACAAAAAAAAATCATCCCGGGCGGGACTCGAACCCGCGCCGCGTCTCCAACATATCGTGTTGACACCTTAGGCGCTGGCACACCTCGGACACTCCATACAACGTTCGCAAATCAAATACCTATTACTACTACATAAACAAATGACGTTCGTACACGCGCAAATGTGTGCGTGGAATCTAGTAGGGCTGAGTGCGTGGTTATCAATCGGAATGACGCGGGAAGTGCAGCGACTGCCTTCTCTTTCACCCGCATAGCGCTGTCTCTGTTATCGCATAGCGCTGTCTCTGTTATCGCCCGGCGCTCGCGTCTACTCGTCCGAGCGATCGCGCGCGCCCTTGTTTATGTGTCAGTGATGTCTACAACGAAGTGCCGGGTAGGACGAGGTATTTGAAATGAGTGCGGGGAGGTGAGTGGCCGTTCTGTACGTAGTACTATTATCTATTCTGTGGCATTGGGCCACCGAGCACTTACCGACCACGATGAAATTTTAACTGTACTGTACTTTGTATAATAAATATTAAATTTGTAAGTTTATTACATTATATTAGTAAGTTACATGCTATATAAAGCTCTATTACCACGATTTATATTGTGTCTATACAAGATTCGCTTCCGGACGAAACTGAGATCGGGGGTCTACAATGAACACACGAAACCCGAATGAACTCCGTAATTTCGGGCTGTTTCTTACCACGAAAATACTACAGGCCCGTCAACGGAACGAAATCGGAGTTTGACGTTTGCTGTTACGGATAGCTTACTATGATCACCCGAACCCGACACGAAAATTGGATTTTGACATACAGATTTTCGGGCGTTTAACCTCACTTCTCACGAGAACTCAAGTGCTACCGTAAGAGTTTCGGATTAACATTTTAATCCAGAATTAAGTGAGTTATTGTCAATTTTACATCCGTTTGGGTTTTATTTGACTACTAAGAAGGTGTACTTAAGTATAATAAGTTAACTATATAATATTTGTTGAAGTTATGGCATTCAACTTAAATTCAGTGCGAGGTGCGAGTCGTAGGAAACACTTGAAAGTATACTATCACTTCATGTGAACAAAAGCAAAAAATAACTCCGAAACACTTAAAAATGTAATCACAAAAAACGTAAATAAACAAAAGCAGCAAAAGCTATTTAGGTGTAAAATGCTGCAGCAGGAAATATCCCCTTAACATCAAAATGTTATTAGTCTAACGTGACATTCTAGATTAGGTTGGTTTATCATTTGCCGGGGGCCACTTTGCCACAGACTCATGGTCGATTTCACCAACCATTACTTAGCTTAGGTAGCCCCTAAGACGCATGCTGTCACTTTTTGTCTTTAATGAAAAGAATGTGACAGCATGCCACCTAAGAGTCCCCTAAGCTAAGAAGAGGTTGGTGAAAATGGCCATAAGAGCCCGGGCTGTCATGGCGCGTTAAAGTGTAATAACAAAATGTTTTTGTTAAAAATTGGCAGTTTTAATAACATACCCAGCTTTCCGCTAATCATTACTGTAGTTTATTAAAGCAAAACTGTTTAAATACAAATAATTTTAATTATTTTTCTACTACCTTTTTCAATCATTCGTTCACGTAACTTGTCAATGCGTCCGTACTAAACCTACGAATCCGAAAATAGTTCGCGGTAGCTACGAGTCACGTACTTCGTTCGGGTTACGGACGGGCCCCAAATTACGGACGAACATTTTATAGTAGACGTCCTGAGACGAAGGTTCGTTTCGACTGAAAAACCTATTACGGTCCTTACGAACACGCATTACCCTTATCTTTCCCTAGCTTAGGCTACTGCTATTAGTTAGCACTCGTGTAAGCGCAAGCATGGGGCTTGGGTAGCTAACGCGCGCGAGTATATTCGGTCCCAACATCATTAGGTTGTTGTAACTATTAAAACTCAAAAGACTTTATTCAACATAAACCTTGACGGATACCTTTTGATATCGAACAGATTTTTTTATAAAGCTTTGGCTTTGTTAGCAAACAAAGTCAAAGTTAGGCAGCCTGCCCACCTGATGGTTAATGACTACAGTCGCCTAATAGTACACGTGGTTCCTGTAAGACTTGCAAATCTTCAAAGTATATGTGGTTCCTGTAAGACTTGCAAATTTACAAGGTACGTGTGATTCCAGTAAGACTTGCAAATCTTTGAAATACATGTGGTTCCTGTAAGACTTGCAAATTTACAAAGTACATGTGGTTCCTGTAAGACTTGCAAATCTACAAAGTACATGTGGTTCCAGTATGACTTGCAAATCTTCAAAGTACATGTCGTTCCTGTAAGACATGCCAATTTACAAAGTACATGTGGTTCCTGTAAGACTTGCCAATTTACAAAGTACATGTGGTTCCTGTAAGACTTGCAAATCTACAAAGTACTTGTGGTTCCTGTAAGGCTTGCAAATCTACAGAATACTTGTGGTTCCTGTAAGACTTACATACCTACAAAGTACTTGTAGTTCCTGTAAGACTTGCAAATCTACAAAGTACACGTGGTTCCTGTAAGACTTGCAAATCTATAAAGCACATGTGGTTCCTGTAAGACTTGCAAATCTACAAAGCCTACAAGAACGCCGATGTAGATTGCCAACTTGTAACTTATAACGTTCATGTCACAGTATCCAGTAATTTCAGTGCCTCGCTCACCCTTGAATGCTATTTGGACATTTAGACCAAGGAAATTCAAAATTCTTATTAACAAAGAACAAAACGATCCAAGATATTTAAAAATTAATTATTTCGTTTAATGCTTGAATGTCATACATTCCAATAATAATTAAGTATGTAAGTACAAGAGTAAGAAACCAAAATATTGTCTCGAGACGACCATGCAAGAATCACAAAAGTGTAATTTTGCCTCCTTATTTAAATCGCCAACATTACAATATGTCAAACGAAACATATAAACGTATAATTAATGAAATAGGTATACCCATTAGGTATAATGTAGGCCTAGATCATATCATGCATATTATACATGAATTAAATTTAAGTATGAAACTAAGAAATCCGCATATTTACTTGTTTGTCACCAATGAGAATAAAAAATGTCCTATTGACATGACGTTTCCGTCCATTGTCCAATGTGAAGCAATTATGCAAGTTTCTTAGAGCATTCAGGCAAGTTTTGATGTCAGCTCTAAGGTCCTTTTATTCGAAACTTACAATATCATATCCATAAGCCATACAAGGATTCGTAGATATTTGAGATAATATTTCGATCATAGTTGTGCACTATGTACCACCACTTACATGTCAATCAAAATATCAAGAAATCAACAGAGGCAACGCGGTTTAATTTTTATATATGTAATTTGTACACTTCATCAAGACACTAAAGTCAAGTGTAATCGAGCCAAAAGTAGATTTGTGAAGAGAAGTGCTTATTTAAAAGACCAAGCCGAAATTCAGTCAAAGTAATATAATTTGTGTCACATAAATTTTTCCCGCCAAGAATATGTTGCGGTTGAGTGCAATAAAATTATTATTTTATTAAAGCTTCCACACGCCATGTCGTGATGTAGTGCCGTATTTATGGCGCAATGGATACACAGAGGCGCTTTAATAGCGAGCGTTCAATGAAAATTATGGTATTCATTGAAGAAAGTGCTCAGTTTAAGATTAATGTTTTATTTATATATGCACACCTTAATCGACGATAACCATTTATTAATTCGTTTGCCGCTTTTGGCACTGTTATTTATAATGTTGTACAATTAACTTCATAAAATTCAATCTCTTACCAACGTCAAGTTTTAAATAATATTGTTACGTGTAATGCGACATTGTCTGCCGCAATACACTACTCGATTTTAGTGTATTGTTTGGGGTCTATAAGACAAAAAGTAGAATTTTAGGTCGAACAATTGGTGCTTGATATTCAAATTTCATTCTACTACTCGTATTTTATAGTTTTTCTGTATGTTGGAGTCGTAAAACGTAGGAGGGTGCATGATTACTCTGCCAATGCCAAAATTATTGAGTGCCTTCACTGATAAGCAAAGGTTAAAAATAGAAAAAAAGAAAGAATCAAATTAATATGTCTAGGTATATCATTATCACTAAGGCCTAATCACCCTAGTTTAGGGTAGGCTCGAGCCCCTCGGTGGGGACGTATATATGAGCTGTTGATGATGATGATGATATCCTTATCAAACAAATATTGTCCATAAGGAATTGAGTAAAATTTAGGTATAGTGCAAACAGTTTACCTATCATTAATTTACTATGTAGTAAATGAAAAATTTCCATCCCAATTATCCAGTTACATCAAAGATTACATACATACTTATAGGCTTAAATCGTTAGTACCCAAGACATGATAATGTCCGTGAAGACCAATATACTGGTAAATAAAATAGTGCTATAAGCTATTGTTTCCTGTTACAAATATAAATTTTGCTACCTAAAGAATATCCTTTTATCAAAATCAAATGTAATAAAAGTAGTGTTTCGACCACTTATGCTTTCTTCCCGATTGCGCGCCGTGCGTCCTCTTGTTACTAATAACAAAAACGCAATGACAGTTGAGTTGTTGCCTTCCCGACGCCAGACGTATAGACTCACTGACCACGGTACTCGCGCACCTACCTAGAACGTGGAGGGATATGTATATGTACCTAAAATAGTGCCTGGAACTTAACCGAAGAAGCCTCGAGTTTGCGTATATCCTATGGTCGACCTAGGTAACACCGAAATCTAGGAATAACGGTATAGTACCAGACTTGATTACTTGAATAACCTTACAGTTCAGCCCAGCATATTATTAAAATTATATTTTTTGATGTTTCCCCTAACAATTAGAAAATGAAACATCAAATTTATTAATTATCACATTAATACCGTGATGTTTTAACTACCTAAATTTTTATCCCAACTTTGAATCATTATTACTTCCCGCAGTAAAAACTATCCAGATTATAAAGCAGAAGCTTGCAAAAACAATACAGTAAAAACGTTAAATTAGTTTCACTAGAATAAGTACTGAAAAATGGAACGTCAACTACTTATTTTACCCTTTTAAGGGTGGTAGGTGTGTTCAAAAAGGCTAAAGCAAGTGTTAACTCATTTTAATTATTAACGTAAAAAAAGTACAAGTACGTAAAGTAACTTACGTCTTGCATCAAAAGTAACGAAGTTCCATAAAAACTCCAGCTTCTATTTTTACCCTCTTAGGCATAAAATTCGTTTATGTCAGTTAAATCGCTAATGGTTAGAGCTGTGCGTTGATAGATCAGTCAATCACGATTTTTATAGCAACACCTCCTGTAAAAAGATAGTGATTTTGCATATATTTTTCATTTAATCGCTTTAAAAACCAAGAAAATCCATTAAAGGCTCAACGGCAAAGCTTAAAGAATCCTTTCCTGATACTAAGCAAAACACATTTGAGCAATGATCGTTGTATCGTTGCGATGCTTAGCTGAGATTTAGTGCTTCGGGGCACTGACACCAAGATTTATGCGTCCGAGACTTGGACCGCCTCCGATGAACTTCCATTCCATGACACGCTTCCAGGACTGAATCACGCAGAGTTGTCAGACATGTTGAAACTAGACTTTAATAAACAACGTACATCCACTAAATGGGAACCCTAAGCTCTTGAATTTAAAGGAAGCTCTTGCTAAAAACTTAGCTAAATCGCATATTTTATCGTATGTTTGCAAAATTGATTCAATCGTCGGCACACTAATAAAAAAAATTTGACTCATTTATGACAAGTATTGTAAAATAATAAAACAGCAGATATAGTAGGTAGATATAGTACTCTTCGTAAGTGTGATATACACGAACAGAAATTACTTGTATTTACAACGTTTTTTAACATATATTTTTAAATTATACAATTTCTATTTTGAAACGCATTTCAATGAAATTTTTTTTTCTTCACAATAAAACGAGAAAGCGTCTATATCCCGCGAACGCCTTTTGTAATAAAAACGAATTTGTCTCGCAACAACACACTTCTTCTGTAACTTAATATTTTGTAGCTGGAAGAGGTGAAAATTTATACGCTTCAAACTCGAACTAAACATTTTTATGGTCTCTTAACTTTAAATCCCTCAGTGTGCACAGAATTTACTCTAGAAATACTCAAGGACAGCAATAAATCTAGACGTCTCCGCTTGAAAAGTAGTTGGTAGATATTCACACTTAGATAAGAACAACTTTAATCAGTCGTTTAATAATAAAAGCAAAAGGGACAAAGTCAGTAACTAATTTGACTTGGCTCATGAGGTACCTAACCACCATGTGGGATGTTGATTCGACGATCGACGATCACTGATTATTTCAGCAAATGGCTTTATAAAGCAGAGTCTCGACCAACATGGATGGAACTTGATCCACCCATCTAGTAAAATCACAGAGGGAAATAATTCTCGATAAGACACGCATTGTCCGGAGATTTCTAGCTCGCTGTGTAGCCCTTACTACCGGTAGCTTATGCCTTGTCCTCCAGTCAATGGCGCACTCTAGTTTTTTATAATACTTGTTTATTTTAAATATATATATATATATTTTTAAATTCTTAGACTTAAGGAACTTAAATAAATGATAATACAAATAACAAAAATCTTCAGTTGACACAAAATTTTGCAGCTTAACAAGTAGGTTATCATTACCACCCCGCCCTTATGTCAACATGTTTTCTGGCGGAGCAAATACCTAATTCTCATATTGCGGTGTCATTCTCCAAGAACGTGAAATTTTACTACCCCATGACGCTAAACCAGAAACTCCTCCAGATCAGACCGATAAACGATACACAAACCGACAGCCGCGAAGATCAACATAAAATCGCTCGTCCAAAGTGTTCAATTGAAACTGTGATGTGCCGGACATGACCGAGAGAGCGCGTGCGGAGCGACGGTGATGTTGGCGCACACCAATGCGCACGATGCGCGCGCGCTTTGATGGAAGAGTCTTGGTCGTCGGGCGGCGCGCCGCTGTTGCGCACTCGGTCGCTGCCTCTGGTGCTCGAGGCGGCGAGCGGCGCGCCCGCGCGGCAAGCGAAGCTCGACCCGCGGCAGCTGATCACGCTCACGCGCCACTACTACCCCGAGGGCGGCTGGGGCTGGGGCGTCGCCGCCGCGGCTACCCTCGCGCAGCTGCTCGCTCACGGCCTGCACCAGGCCTCCGCGGTGCTCGCGGTGGAGGCCGTCAAGCGATTTGGACCCGAAGTTCGGATGCAAGCAGGTAATTTTACAGTTGTCATTATCGGGGCTGTACGGGGTTCCAACTCTTTACAGAACCCACAACAGGTCGTCTGATCACGGCGCACCCTGAGAACCATGAACGATGCTCTAGCGCTCCCCGCCGACCCGCTTGCGCCAACGTGATGGCTAAAACATCAACCATCACAAGAGGGGTTTCTGGTAGGAGGCTAGCAGTGGACGTATTATGGCTGGAATGATGATGAATTTATGAAAAAATTATAATATTACGACGTATACACAACAGGGCCGCAGACCCATCCACATTTCGTGGAGATACATAATAGTTGTAAGGGATTGCGAACAATACCTACAGGAATCCGAGCTAAATATACCTACTCACATAGAATCCCCAATCCGTGATTCTCATCAACTGCTGTCGAAGTTTAGGCGCTTCCGAATAGCCCAGACCGAACCAGCGTGGTAGGAAATGGACCACATATACTCCCCATGTAGGGTCGGCCTGTACCCAGCAGTTGGCTTACTGCGTTTTGCCCTAGTAGTAGAATTATATAAAAAAATATTATTCATGGTTATCGAGCTTTATATAGCACTTAGCATAAGAACTTAGCACAAGACTGTTTATTTAGTTGTATTTGAACAAAATCCTGTTGATACAATAATGCAAAAGTTTGAGAAAATTTTAGATGACATTCTCTAAATCTTGAATCATACCACTTAAAAATCCACAATATAAAACTAAACAATCAGATACTAACAGTTATTTATTGGCATTTTTTCTCTGTGTTTCGGTATAAAAGACAACTTAACTTACTCGACGAATCTTCGGGCTGGACAGTATCCAATAATAGATACATGATCGTTAAACAAACAGTTCATTGCTTGTGTCAAGCCGGGTCCGCAGCGCCAATTTTTTAACAAAACATGTTAACAAAACATGTTAGCAAAACATGTTAAGAAAAACAGCCAGTCCGCTGCGCCAATTTTCTAACAAAATATGTTAACAAAACATGGCGCCTGTTTTTAAAATGTTTTTATCATCATTTATCAAGAACTAAAAATTTATGATAGGTTCGGTATAATCTATTAATGTAACATCCCACAGCACCGGTCTCTCTCTTATTAGTTGTATTAAAAACGAAATATTGTCTTTATTTCACTCAAAAATAAACCAAAGAGCCTTCAAGCGATACGTGTTCCTCTAGTGAGCGCTAACAAAAAATGCTTAGCTTCCCCTCCCGCAGGCGAACGCGGGGGATGTTATCCATTCGTCGCGGAAAACATGTTATCGTATTTTTCTAACAAAACTGTTAAACCACGCCCCTAATCGGTTAACTAAACAATGTTTTCGTGTTTACAAACATGAAAACATGGCGCAGCGGACCCGGCTTCAGACATTTGTTCGAAATAAAAAGCATGCAAAGTCGAACTTACGGACGCGCCGGACCTATATCACGGCATATCAAGCCATTAAAGCTTTATTGTATGAACTGTAATTAACTGTATCATGATTTATAACCTTACGTATGGCTGAATAAATTTTCATAAAAACGTTATACTAATGTATTATTATTATTACTGATGATAAAATAATGTAGTATTATTTTATCACCGCTTCTGTGATCTAGTTGCTGAGACTACCAGAGCGCCTAAGCGAAGTCTCTTTCTAATAAGGGGCTATAGTAGAAACAGAACAAAAAAAAATATTATAGTGTAAGAATTGTGTAAGATTGTTAAAAGCATTATGTAGAAAGGTGACATAGAATCGTTAATAATCAAATTATTTCCACCAATCAAGCATTGAATCATAATATAAAATTCGGATTTAAATGCAAAGTTATAAAGTTACTATTCTTACACATGCATACAGGGAATAACGTCAATAACAACATGCAATATCAATAATGATCCAATTATTATCCCACGCTATTAATTAACAATAATATCTTTATTATCATTATCTTGTTCACATTTCTTTTCGGTACTTTAGTCACTATTCTTTCGTAAAAGAGTATGTCCCTAAAAAGAACGAATCTCTTATTACTCGAATGCGGATACACCATACTTAACCCATTCCAATCGTAAATACTTTCACGTCTTATCAAATATTTCTCTCTGCGTATGTAAGTAAATACACTCCAGCAGATATCACAATACGCGATCATTTTGATGTACTTACCGAGAAAAATGATATAATTTTTCACGAGCTCCAGTTTTGTTGTTGTCAGATTGTTAGCACATCCTGTTCGCGCTGATCTGAGAGCTCCGAGTCGAAATTTTATGTAGTACTCACTACGGAAAGTGTGACATTCATACGTAACGGTAAACTGATAATTAGACCAAATAATGACAAAAACTACATTACTAATACTCGGTAGCAGAGCATCAGTAATGTACCAGTGCAAGTGCAAATAAAATTCGGGCGCTCAGCAAGTAAGATAAAATAAAAAACTTAAAACTATGTAGTAAAGTTCCTTGTGTTTGTTACTAATTGTGTTGTATACTTTTAGTATGATCTATGTTGTAGGTTATGGTTAGTCTTCCGATGTATAAGATTTTATAAATGTTTCTTTATAACTGTAAACTGTTATGTATATTTAATAAATAAATAAAAATTAATAAAATCTGAATAACCAACCTATTAAGGAAGCGACCACATATCCGTATAATCATCGATGTAGCTACATTTCTTACCTAAGCAGTTAAAAATAATTGTCTATTTATTTGATCATAGTGGTGCTTGGTCACATGAGTAGAGAAAGGAAATCTCTATTTCTCTACTCATGTGGTTTGGTAGGGACACAGATAATATGACAATACAGCAATAAAGCGCGCATAACGGGAATTCATAAAAAATATTCGCATATGCTAAAATATTCAAATAAATAAGATTTTTTACAAACAACCAAGTTGGCAAACAGCACGCTACATGCCAATACCAAAATCTGTAGTACCGTGAGTTTACCTCTGATGTCACAATTAAGTTGCCAACATGCTCTGTGGTTCTTGTGGGGGTAGCAGATTTTCTACGAATCTCACAAGAACCACATGTACCTATCTACTATGGGTGACTGTTACCACTTACCATCAGGATGTCAGTATGTTTGTTTAGCAACTTATTTGTATAAAAAATACCTGGGGAAGCAGAAAATACCTATAGTGGGTCGAAGTGCGACCCTTACATTAAAATAAGTTGGCAAACGAGTTGGCTGCCTTCCTGTTAGTAAGTGGAATACAGTCGCCTATAGTACCTACATGTGGTTCGTAGTCACAATACCCAATAATTGAAACAGAGATACCGCTACTCCAGCATCTAGTGCCTTCTCGCTGCCACTGCGGTATTAATATTGTTTTAAGCGATCATTGTAAGGGCACTAGGCATCTTAACGTCATTGTCGTGTCTACATAACGTTTAAATAAAACTGCTTTTGTCGCTTTTATATGCATTTCCTGGTGCAGTTTATTCGTACTGCAATTTCTTGATAACAAAATCATGGCACATGTTTTAGTTAGTTTTAGGATAACCAACAATAACTGTCTCAAAAAGCGATACTACTGAAGCGTTATTGACGTCACAAATGCGTTAACGCTAGCAGCATGAGCATGTTCTTTCAATCGATGGTCAAAATCTTAATTGTCAACTGAAATAATAATTATAAATACTTAATTTACGATAATTGGGCACTAGATTCTAAAATTTTGCTTATAGTGTCAATCATATCAAAGATTTTTATATAATATACTTACTTATTTACGGAAAAAAAGATTTCTGTGACTGAGGTCACTAGGCGCCTTAAATTAATTATAGTATCTGCGGGGTATACCTACTGTATATCGCGCAGATCCTATAATTAATTTAATGTATATACCGTACACAAAGTGTCCGTCCTCTGCACATTTCCTTAATTACCGTTTTTGATACATTGCCAAAACCTTAATTCCGAAAGTCGTAATCAAGAATTTTGAAATTTCGAATTTCATAACACTGAATAATTCAGAATTCCAAAAATCAGAAATCTAAATTAAAATAAAAACAAATTTGAAAACTCCTGATGTTTCTAAAATTCGATTATTATCAGAATGCCGAATTTCAAGATATCGAACCATAAAAATTCCGAGAATCAAATATTATCTGATACGTTAGTTTTTTTTTTTACATTTTTATTTTACACTAGACAGTTTGCTCTATTGAATATACACCCTATGAGGAGACTCTGACTTCTGTTTTTATCTTCCATTACATTTTACTAACCGGAGTTAAAAATATTAGGTGTGACGAATTTCATCTAAGTACTTTTTAAAATCATTCACCCTAAACACAGTATACCCACTACGGGGCATGGGCTTCGCCAAAAATTAGTGTCATTTCCCACCACGCTGCATGGCCTAGCCATCACTTTGGTGGGTTGGCTGGGTAGCGTCAGAGACTCAGAGCTAGTCTGTTAATCAGCATTACATCCCAGGAACTTAATATGCCGTTTTGCATAATTTAAAACACAAATATTCACCTCACAAACACACGGTCTATAATTGTCATAAACACATATAACTAATCATAATAACAACATAACTGGCTTTTTTTTATTCGCAGTAGGTCTACGTTTGACCACCAAATCTCCTGATGGTAAGCGACGGTGTAGTCGAGGATGGATCCGTAGATCTAGATAATATCTATTCACTCTAGCCTTGAAAACCCCAAGTTTATAACTCTCAGGAAACAAGGAAGGCGGCAGAGAGTTCCACTCCTGTGCAGTACGCACCAGAAAAGTGGACCTAAAACATTGTGTACGGATTTTAGGCATTTCGATCTGAAATGGGTGGTAATGAGCCGACCTTCTGCTCGTCCTATAATGGAAAGGGGAGGGTGGAATAAGGTCGTGAATCTCTTGAACTCACCGCTCACTTACCGAAATGCAAACTATAAAATATGGACAGACATGCCACTTTGCGGCGGTGCTCCAGACTAAGCAGCTTCTTGGCAACTAGTTTCTCGTCTCTGATTAACCTCACAGCTCGGCGCTCCACCGCCTCCAAAGCCTCTAGCTGATACATAGCCGATCCATCAAAGAGTGACAGCAGTGGTGATCGGACTTGTGCTTGATATAAATGAAGCAACTGCCCTGGTGAGAAGTACCGCTTAACCTTATTGAAGATGCCCAGCTTTTTACCAGTCAGTTTAGCCTTAGAGGCAAAGTAAGGCCCAAAGTTGAGTTTTGAGGTTATGTGAGTCCCAGCAGCTCAAGACGGTCTTTCAGAGATATAGTTACATTTCGGAAAGTTGGAAAACGTTGGAAACTGGCTCATTTTGGCGGAGAAAAGGCAAGCCTGTGTTTTGTTAGCGTTGAATTTGGCGAGATTTTCGTCACTTCAGTCGGAAACAGCTTTTAAAGATTTATTCATACGCTCAACCATGCCTTCTCTCAACGCCTCGATTTCCGCCTTTTTGGTCTGTGGACCGGAAGTATACTTCTCCACAACTGTGCTGTCATCTGCATACCCATAGATGCCGGACTTCAGTAGGTCATTGATGTGCAGCAAGAATAGAGTTGCAGATAGTACTGACCCTTGCGGTACGCCAGTATTAATTGCCAATAGATAGATCGGACAAGCAGCCATATCAATAACTACTCGATCGTTCCAATCTGGTATTATAAATCAATTCTTAAACATCAGTGATGAATTCAGACGTAAACTATTCAGATACTGCAACGAAGCAGAAAATTTGCGAGCGTCGACAAACGAATGCATCATATTATTATTCAGTCTAGTAGCCTGAAAGCTTAGCTTTGTAAGTAAATCTGTTCGTACATGCTTCTCCACGCAATTCCCAGAGTGTTTTGTCTTTGGAGGAGATTTACGGCACACTGGCTTCATCGAATACCGCAATCTCTCGACTATTTTGTCAAATCTTGCTCAAAATCTATTCCCCGAGATAAAAAAGCGTTAAAATTATGCGTTATAAAGTTACGGCTCAATTTAAACCTCCGATATATGCAATTGGGAGTAGTGTGAAACGCATTCTAATAAAATAAGTAGGTATCTAACTAAGTATTTAGTGCTGAAATACACCCAAGAAATTTATAAACATAGTCTTGTAACGCATGTTAGATTTTTTTTGTGATTTTTGGACAGCATCAAAGTAATCAATATAAAGGTCAGAGGACAATCTCACTATACTAATTATATCTACTTGACAGGTGATAAAATGAGTTTTTCCCCTGTGGATAGCTCTACCCTTAAAGACAAAACTTAAATCTCTCATTATGACATACGGAATAACATTTTCTCCATTTGATTAGCACAGCGTGAAAAGAAAGAGAGGTGAAAATAAATTTCTTGATATTTTTAGTAAAGTTTTTTGTCTTCGAGCAGTTCGAGATATAGTTGTAAAAGTTTTGTCAAATATCTTTGTTTTTTAGACTTTATCATAATTTCGCGAGGATTCTGTAACTATTTAATTATAAAATAAGAAGACTGACTGATAAGAAGGGGATGATTCGAGATTCTATGAATGTTTGAATTGCCCAAAGCGAATAATAGGTAATGCTAGACAGCAATGGCATTAATGATTTTATTGAATACTCCAATAAAATTAATTTCTATATCCTAGTCATCACATGACATTAAGCAAAAATGATTGGACGTCTTTTGGACAAGAGCAAAATTTTACTGATTACAGAAATGATTCGTCGTTACGAAAAGAACGGTTTCACACCAACTAGTTATTTTGCTGCTTTATATGATGAAAGCGCTGGCGGGATGACCTAAAAAATTTCCACGAAGATTGGTGGCATGTGGCTCGAGACAAGATTTTGTCGAGGGATTTGGGGGAGGCCTTTGCTCAGCAGTGGGACAGTATAGGCTAGAGAAAGAAAAATGATGTGAGTGCTCGGATGAGCGGACGAGTTTTGCACAGTGCTGGACTACACAGACACCATGCTGTTAAAGTGGAGCTGAAACCTCACCACAAAACAGCCCGGCTTAACTCTGCGCGATAACATCTCGATTTTTAATTGTTAGAATACTATATTTACCGATGAAAAAACTTTTAAATCAAGCCAAATCGGAAGATTAACTTTATGGCGCTATAATAGAACTCGGTATGATGAAGCTCATATCGTGCCTCAAAACGATGTCAGGTCGATGAGCCTCGACGGCGTCGGAGAGCGTTGGAGAACTGGCTAGGTACTGCCAGAATTATGTCGCTTTAGGAAGAAGTGATGCTGCCTACTGTGCGCGTAGTGTATCTTGCATCAGAATTCCCACACATTACTTACGTTCAAGATAATGCACGGATACACATGGCCCGTGCTATGGCGTGGCTGAACCTGCACCGTGACATTCATCCCATTCAATGGCCCGCTCGGTTTGCTGATTTAAACCCTATTGAAAATTTATGGGGGCTTTTGGTTCAACGCTAGGACTATCAAAATAAAAGAAACCCTCATGCTTCTAGATCACACTGTGCTGCGTGCCGTCATAGCTGCGGAGGAAAGTTATACTAGATATTAAATAAAGATTTTTAAAGTTTCCATTTTATTATTTCTTCATATTCTTAGTTAAAAAACTTAAACATTACCTAGTTTTTTCAAAAAAAGTTTTCTATATTTTTTTGACGACACGGTTAGTCATCGCCTACTGCGCAACGGGTCGCGGGTTCGATTCCCGCACCGGACAGATATTTTGTATGGCCTACAGAAATTCGTCCCGGTCTGGGCGTATGTACATGTGAGATTTAATCTTGTAATTGCACCCACGATACAAGAGAAAATCCTAGTGTGGGGCGAAGTTTTTTTTAAATATATCAAACCTTGATAGTAGTCAGTCCATCTCCTAGAGCGATTGGTTGTCATATCATTAGAAAAAAGTTAATCTATGGTCCATCAAATTATTATGAATTAGACATTTAGAACTTGTGACCTAAATGTGTGCATGCAATTGTGATCCTTAAGGTGGTAAACATTTTCTGGCCGCGACCGTACTTAAGTTTATTTCAGTACAAACAAACGTAAATTTAACATAGAATATGGTGTATATTCTGTCTTACTATGAAATGGAAATTGAATAGTATTCAGTAAAGACAGTACTTTTATCATGATTAGTAGATAAGATACAAATTTTTAAATTTGCAACCTGAGTATATGTGAAAAACAAAATTGTTCATACGAAAATACCTACTTTTAACAAATAGCAAAATATCTAGGTATAATAATTAGTAATATACTCTTAAGTATTATATTAAGGTATTCGCAATAAAAAAAATACAAAAGCGATTACAGTGATGCAACATTATTTATTAAATAAAATTCCACAGAGTCCTGGAACCGCATTAAAGTTAGAAACT
Organism: Schoenobius gigantellus; assembly: GCA_963935595.1. NCBI lineage: Eukaryota > Metazoa > Arthropoda > Insecta > Lepidoptera > Crambidae > Schoenobius > Schoenobius gigantellus. Next base: position 18,539,548 of record OZ012553.1, on the reverse strand, counting down.
TTTATTGAAACTGAACATTATAGGAAGACGGTGCAAATAAACTCGTGAACGTTTATTCCAGTAAAAAATGTCCTCACTTATTACCGACACTGCGACTCAGTCAGACATAGACAATCCTTTATTCTGACAGTTTTACTATTCATATCAGCTCAAATCAGTCGTAAACCCCCGATCCTTGACCCACATATCGATGGAACTCCTGTTTAATATGAATTTATTGTCACGGAACCGGTTCGCTCTGTGTGCTCTTTACTTGAGATCTAGAATTTTATCTGTGGAAAACGAACAAGTAGGTACAGTCACCCACGGGAGTCGTAAAAATAACAGTCAATAAATACCGATAATGTGCGTTGGGCATCGTCAAGAATCGATTACATTGTGAAGCGGGTCGTTATCTTTGTATCTGGCGTCGAGGATTCGATCCTTGAATTGTCACAAAAGCGTTTAGTTGTTACATTACATTGCAAATAAAACGTTTTCTTGCCGACCTTTTCTAACAAAGTTCTTTCGTTCGCTTTATAAGGACACATTATTTGTTACAACATTTTGCACACTTAGCAATTTTGAGTTCGGAATTAACTTAGGCCTGATTTTTCAATTGTCAGTTAACTATTATCCAAGGAATAAATATGACAGTTTGACACTTTTTATATAGAAAGTCTGTCAAGCCACCATATTTATTCTTAGTTAAATGTTATCTGACGATTGAAAAATTAGCCCTTAATGTCATATTATTAACAAGGAGAAATCAGATTGAATCTGCATTGGTAAACATTCGTATTATCTAACAGCAAACTTAGGGATCTTGCGCTCTGACGGCCACGCGCACGACCAGGGGCTCTATTTTTGAATCATTCGTCCGGCATCGTGCGCTTTTCAAGCGTCATCTGTGCTCGATTCTTATTGATTTTCGTTTCTCTTGTGATAAAAATCAATAGAACATTACGATGAAGATCAATATTGTTTTGATTTTCGTCGAAAACATAACGAAAATTGGTAGAAATCGAACACTGACGAGAACTATATGCCGGAAGCACACCCCGGACACTCCATACCTATTACTACTACTGAAGCAAATGACTTGTACACGCGCAAATGTGTGCGTGGAATCTAGTAGGGCTGAGTGATCGAAATGACGCGAGAAGTGCAGCGACTGCCATCTCTTTTACCTGCATAGCGCTATCTCTGTTATGGACTGGCGCTCGCGTCTAATCGGTGAACGTGAAGTCTCGCCGCGCCCGGGCGAACGCGCGCGCCCTTGTTTAGTGTCTGTCAGTGATGTCTACAACGAAGTGCGGGGTGGGGTGAGGTATTTGAAATGAGTGCGGGGAAGTGAGTGGTCGTTCTGTACGGAGTACTATTATATCTTCTGTGCCGGAAAAAAAATTCAAAAATAGAGCCCCAGTAGCCGCATGCGACCTCCCCTATTGCGTAACACTCCATCTAACATCTACGCGATCGCTTTCGATATTGACAGTCAAAGTGCATCCATCACTATTTTTCATCAGACAATCGACACAGAATCTTGTATTGACGCTACAATTATTGGCAAATTCATAGCGAACGTGATAGATTTTTTCTTAGACAATAACGTAATAAGTAACGTAAAAACGCAACGTTAATAAGTAATTAATTAACGGGTCTGTATAGATAGAGGCAAGCAGTTTGAAATAGTTGAATGAGTGTGTGAGAATGAGACACCTAGTTAGGTTTTGGCCTTAGGTACTCGTAGCATGACCCTAGGTCGGACCTAAACACAATCAAAATGGATAAAACTAGAGTCCATATCATCCTATATCTATATCCCTATCAATATATCATCCTATACATATATCAAAACCCAAAGTCCCTAGAGCCAGGGATCTTGATGTAATGGACAGACAGATAGACAGAGAGATGAACACACAAACAAAGTTTGGCTCACGCTAAAAAATGTATTGCGGGCCTTTTCTTACATTCGACAGAGACTCATGGCCTTCATCTCACCTGATCGTAAATGGACCAGGCCAGAAAGTGGAAGCGAGCTTCACTTGGGCTCCTCAACAACAAGACATCTTACCTCTGATTGTCGGAACATAGCACAATAATGCCATTAAAATTATTTTATGGCAACAAGCTTAGGTAAGACGATGGTAACTAGCCAGGCGGGCTCAGAAGCCTGCCACCAACCAAACCGCAAAAAATCATCTACCTCCATGGGAAATTGAACCCCGGACCTCCTGATCAAAGACCATGGAGGCGTTCATGGGCCTGCGGCGCGTTCCCAGCATGAACACATCGAACACACTGCGGAGTACGCGGGCTAATTTGTATATTCTTATCTTTCTTTAGGTGTGCCCGAAAACTACGTTTCGCTTTACAAAAACTAAACACTGCAGTTTTCTTAATTTTTGGATGGGGATTACTTAGCTTCCTGTGGGAATTTTAGAAGAAACCTTCCTTAGTGGACGCAAACATAAGCCAATGAATCCCTGTACCGCATTTTATGCTTCTAGCTCAAGGAGTTTGTTTTCAGGCACTCGCCGAAGTCTTTTATAAAGTGAGTAAGGCTTTGGTATGATATGTATTGTATGTTAGGTCGGTGTATGATATCATAGAAACACAGTGAGTATAATCAACTGAATTTAATCAAATAATTTACAGAGCACACAGCCATGACTCGTCCTAGCGGCCATGTTACCCGAAGAGAAAAGTTGCCATCACAATAAATATATTCGAATACAACAGTTTCCTCCCCCTTTTAATATGTACTACAACCATCCTTTAACTAAGCACAGTCACACATAAACTTACAAATTCAATTTTACAACAGGTTTTCTTATTCTACTACTACTACGCACCGGAACACTAATATTAATAGGAACACTTACATTATCACTTACAGTATCAGTAGTCTTATCATAATCTGACACAGTTTTTGAAATATCTACATTATTACTATCATTATCCAAAGAAATTCTAGGCCCTTGGTTCTCAAAAGTAGTGTTAGTTGCACTCGAAGTGGCAGTGAGAGTAGGAATAACATCTGAACGCTTCTGTGAATCACTGGTCACTATAGGAAAATAACGGCTATTATGTGCATTTAAATCAACTTGAACATCAACATGATCACCAACATTTTTAATTTGATCAATATGTCGACGCCACACCATACCATTATCCATTTTTAATTCATAATGCAATAACCCTAAAACTTTAGAAACCATTCCAAATTTCCACTTCTCCTGGCCCATGTAGTTCCTTGCAATCACCCTATCCCCCACCTGTAACACTCTCACTCCGTCCTTGACAGTACCATAATAAGGAGATAGTCGTGAAAACCTGGATGAAACTTTATAATTAAAAATTAAGTCTGTAGGTGCTTTCCCTGTGACAGTATGAGGTGTAATTCTGAATTGGAATAAAATCTGATTTAAATTCTCTTGTAATGTATTTTTATTTCCCTGTAAACACTTTAATTTATTTTTTAAAGTTTGCACATACCTCTCAGCCTGACCGTTTGTCGCAGGGTTATAAGGTGCAGAACGTTTATGTTTAATACCATGGCGTTGCAAATAATTTTGAAATTTAGGATTTACAAATTGTGGACCATTGTCACTAACAAGTATGTGTGGATAACCAAATGTAGTGAAAACCTTTTCTAGGACTTCCATAGTAGCATTAGTGTCAATATTATTAAGTATGTGTATTTCTGGCCATTTCGAAAATGCATCTACTATTATGAGAAAATAAACCCCCATAAACTTCCCAGCAAAGTCAATGTGAACCCGCTCAAATGGTTGTGAAGGATATTCCCAGCAATGCTGAGGAGCAACTGCAGTAGGGTTTCTTTGGTTTTGGCAGCATCTTACACAATTTGAAACTAAATCTTTAACTTGCCTATCAATCCCAGGCCACCAGCAGTAACTTCTAGCTAAAGCCAACATCCTAGTTATGCCAAAATGTGCATCATGTAAATCATTTAAAATTGATTCTCTGTATTTAGTAGGTATAAGAACTCTTGAACCCCTCATTATACAATTATTGTGTAAGCTAAACTCAGACTGATCTATGCCAAATCTGTCAGTATGCGATAAGCGTTTGCCCTCGCGCAAAGCTTGCAGCAGAGGCTTCAAGGTGTCATCATTCTGTGTAGCAGCAGCTATCTCTTCACTAGTCACAGGTAGAATGTTGAACTGCTGGATCTGAAACACATCAGCTTCCTCCAGTGGGCAGGGTTCTTCTTCTTGAAGAGGTAGACGCGAAAGTGCGTCGGCGTTCGCATTAGACTTTGAATTCTTGTATTTAATCTCGTAATTAAAGCCTTGTAAAAATATGGCATAGTGCTGCATTCTCGCAGCTGACAGATGTGGCAAAGCTTTTGATGGTGAAAAGATCTGAACAAGAGGCTTGTGGTCAGTCAACAATAAGAATTTTCTACCATACAAGTATTGGATAAAACGCTTAACCCCAAAAACAATTCCATAAGCCTCCTTGTCGATCTGAGCCCATTTACGCTGAGTTGAGTTCAGCGTCTGTGAAGCATAGTGTATAGGCCGTTCTGTACCATCAGGCATGACATGGGATAGGACTGCTCCAACCCCAGTCGGTGAAGCATCTGTCGCCAGAACCAGTGGCAAGTCAGGTGAGTAATGCGTAAGTATAGTATCTGAAGCCATCTGTTTCTTAATAATTTGCAAAGCTTTCTCACAATCAGCCGACCAATACCACTTAGTCCCTTGACGTAATAGCTTGTGTAACGGCTCCAAGGTGTCACTCAAATTTGGAAAAAACCTGCCATAGTAGTTAACCATACCTAACAACGCTTGCAACTCACTGACATTAGTTGGGTTCAGTGCTTCTGTAACGGACTTGATTTTACTATTGGCTTTATGTATACCTTCTTTGCTAATTTTGTAACCACAATACTCAATTTCATTTTTCAAGAATTCAGATTTTTCCAAATTAACTTTAAGGCCATACTCAGATAATCTAGCAAAAACCATTTCTAGCCGTTCCAGATGCAACTCATCTGTAGGAGCCGTAATCCTGATATCGTCGATGAAACACAATACTCCTGGTATCCCTTTTAATATATTTTCAATTTTACGTTGCCACTTAGCAGGAGCACAGTTCAAACCAAACATGAGACGTGTACATTTGTATAACCCTTTATGAGTGTTCAAGGTCAGCAAGTGCTGATCTTCTTCCCTAACTTTCCAGTTTAGGTATGCATTACGCAAGTCAATTTTAGAAAAGGTGTTGCCACCCGCTAAACCGTTAAACAATTCATCAGATGTAGGCAAAGGATGGTCATCAACCACTAGCTGCTGATTCAAAGTCAACTTAAAGTCTCCGCATAACCTAATCTTTCCATTTGCCTTTACCACTGGGACTACAGGGGTAGCATACTCGCTATAGTCTACTTTAACTAAAACCCCATCACTCACCAAGTTATCAATCTCTTTACCTACTCTATCTCTTTAAGCAAAAGGTACAGGCCTAGCACGAAAAAACACAGGTTTGGCATCGTTTTTTAATATAAGTGCAACAGGATCGCCCTTAATTTCCCCTACATTTTGGTTATCAAATAAGGTACTGTATTTCGTGAACAAGGACTGTAAGGCAGAGTGAAAAGTGTTAGAAGTGTTACCTGATATCTTGCACACTTTGTGCACAGCTGAAGACAAATTTTCCCATGTAAATGCTCGGATCCATTCACGGCCCAGGAGAGGCTTCTTGTCTCCCTTTACTACATATAACTTTAAGTTATTCCGCGTTTCATTTCCAATGGTAATGGTATTTATGTAGCAGAAACCTAAAACATCAAGAAAATTATTAGAATATGTACATAATTTCACATTACTTTTTTGTAAGGTCACATCACTAAAGTTCTTTTTGTAAATATTTTCATTAATAATCGAAACTGCAGAACCACTGTCAAATTCCATTTGCAATTTTACTTTGTTCATTTGCACTGAAATAAGAAACTGTTTGTCACTCTCCATGTTAACATTATTGACATATTCAACAGCAATGGAGTTCACCTTCCTTTTCAACGCAAGGCACATTTTCTTCAAATGTCCTGTTTTCTGGCAAAAATTACATGAAGCGGTCTTGAATGGGCACTTGTCAGCATAGTGGTTGCCCCCACAACGAAAGCAAGAAAATTTCTTTTTTCCCACAGGTGCAGAAGACACATCAGTATTCGCAGGTGTGTGCAACGGCACAGTTTTCTTTACAGGTAAGTTAGTATTAGTGTTATTCTTCTTCTTAGGTTTAGTAAACACAGCGTGCACTCGTCCTTCCTCTAAAGTGCTCGCCCGCGTGCTCTCCAAGCCAACAGCAATGTCGAATGCAATTTCTAATGTCAAATTTCTTGTTTCTAGCAATCTGTCTTTGATAGTTTTGTCCCTGATGCCGCAAACAAATTGATTTCTCAACGCCATACTGAGAAAGGTACCAAAATTGCAACTTGCCGCCATTTTGCGTAACGCAGCCAAAAATTCTTTGACAGATTCGCCATCACCTTGCGTGCGATGATGAAATTTGTAATATTCAGCAATCTCCAGCGGTTCTGGATCTAAATGACTCACTAGCGACTTCACATTATCAGAGTATGATTTCGCTTCCGGTTTGGCCGGCGAAACCAAGTCGCACAACGTATCATACAATTCCGACCCGATGTAATGTAGGAAATACGTGTTAGTTTTCTCATCGTTCTTGACGTTGTATATCTTCAAAGCGCCTTCAAAACGTTGCACCCAACGTTGGAATTTCGTTTTGGTGTCGTATACCTCAATGAAATTTGGCGGGATGGCGCGGGACGCGTCCGCCCCGGCGTTGGCCTCCGCCGCACATTTATCGGTGGACATCCTTGCAATTTCCGTGGGTTGGTTTCTTGAACTCGTCGCCAGTTATTGTATGTTAGGTCGGTGTATGATATCATAGAAACACAGTGAGTATAATCAACTGAATTTAATCAAATAATTTACAGAGCACACAGCCATGACTCGTCCTAGCGGCCATGTTACCCGAAGAGAAAAGTTGCCATCACAATAAATATATTCGAATACAACAATATGCTTATAAAATCGCTCGCTACTATGATCGCTTGTCTGGTAAAAAACATTGTAAGATGTAGACCAAGCGGAAGCTTAAGCTTCCGCTTAAGCACAATTCGTACCTACGTAGTAACTTTTGCCACAGTTTAACATTGTTACTCGTAAACTGTGATATTGCACACAGTGCCAATTCTGCGATAGTGTTGTGTTTTGTTTACACATTACCACTCGGGCTACCCGATTTATGTCCTCTGAATCTGATTTTTTAGAACCGCTGAAAGCACGTTGTACGAATATGTTACTTAGAATTGAAAACAAGATTTATCTTTAGTAAGAATCTATGCTAATTACATGTTATCTTTTAAGCGCCTGCCAGTCAAGAAAAAAGTGTCAATTTAATGTTTGAAAGTGGATGATTTTAAAAAACGGTTTGCTTTGTTTCCACGAAAAGCAATCACGATCTTGTCGCGCAGCCAAAATGCTCAACGATCATTCCAATTGATACTCATCTTAAGTCGTTCTTTTCCCTTCCTATTGCCATTACATACAATGTTATGGTTTCTATGGAGGATATTTATCTATGAACCCTATTGTTGTCAAACAATATAGATGAACTATTTAATTATTTAGCTATGAACATGCCTTCTTCTAATTTATTAACGCTAATAAAATTGTCTTTTGCAAGAAATGTTACAACATATTAAACATTGTTTGACTATTTATCATTATATTTTCTAAATTGTTCTATTAAGATGTCCAAGCGACCAATATGTAGATACGAGAAAGTAGGCCTAAATAAGGTTAAAACTTTTTTGTAAATAAAATTTTAGATAAATTTTGTTTTTGAAATAGTTTTTATGAGTACATTTTTGAATTGCGTGACTATATTTCTGCATGATGTATTGAATCTACGTACAATATTTATGAAAAATATATTGCCAGTTGATTTTATAATTCCATACTTAATTGATATTAAGTGTTCCTAATTATATTTCTACCACTGTATAATAGCCAAAACATTTTTTTCGGCGACGAGTAATTACAAAATATGGGTTCCAAGTTTGAATTAACTTTGCTTACTGTAAACTCGCAGCGAATATTAAGCTGCCAGATTTTATGCAGTAAAAGGATCCTTTTCGTTCTGGAGACGTGAAAAAACTAATAATAGAAGTGATTAAAATATAAATATAAGAACTTTTACAAAACATAACTCATCATCATATTAGCCAATTAGCCATCAAAATAGCTCACCCAGAGACGGGGGTTTAGTTAGGCGATCTCCCACCACGCTGCCCCAGTGCGGGTTGAAGAAATCAGCAAAATGTACTGAATGTACTGAGGTTGACTTGAGTCGCATCAGTCCTGCGAGCATGGAACTCTCGATAAACAAAATTTGACAGATATTCCTAAGGAGTGAAAAGGACAGATGCTTTTGTCGATCGACAAGTCTATGCTCGCAGGGCAGGTGCTATTTGGAACCCCTGGCACTAAAAACAAATCACATAATATAACCATTATAACATTATTTGATACATCGTTGACCCTAAATAAATTTGCGTTATTACTAATATATTTCAGTCGAATCTATAGTGATAACATTGAATGAATAAATCAAAAGTAATAAACAGACACGCTTTTATATTGATCCAGCTAGCTCTTTCTGCTAGTCATATTTCAAATAGATTATAGGATATTAATATTATTTGAACATAAGATATTATTACCCATTTTATATAATCTAGCCTATCTAGGCTAATAGGCTTATTTATAGCTATAAATAAACAAAATTATGATGCCGATACATAAAAATATGCTCAATTTCTGTCATAGGCAACTTTTCATTGCGCTACCTTTCACACAAAATATGCCTCGAATTCTGCCGCCAACTAAACGCTGCGTGGGTCGGCCCTTCTGTCAATCATACACAATCGTTTATTAGGATCGAGGCGACGCAAAGGGCGATACGAGGCTGGCTTGTACATCTATCATGGCAGGACGTTTAATATGTTTTGGTTCGGTGACAGGCCCGCGATAAGACCCGTTTGCGGCGATGCGATGACGAACGATTATAATTTTGACGATTTTTCTGCTGGTCGCGTTTTCGGGTTAATGCTACAATTTGCGGAACCGGAAGATTTATTACATGGGGTATGTTGGGGCGCCGAATCCATTAATTAATTGATATTGATCGCTACAATCATGCGATGTTATTAATGATAACACAGTGACGATATTTTTCTTTTTCGAAGACAGATAAGGTTTTACAAAACTCCGGAGTATTTGCATAAATTAAAGCTATGCAATAATCAACCATGTTGTATTGCAATAAGCAATCCCTGTAAAAAAGTAGATTTCGTGAACTGACACGTATCGACGTATAACGCCATCTCTCTCTCAGTGCGGTTTTAAGACTGTTTTGAACGATCATGATGATGAGCTGGTGTTATTAGTCGAAGAATCAAAAGTCGGAATAACATCTAGACTTAGGTAAGTACCTCATATTTCTCTGAACAAATTGCAGAGGAAAGCCAATAGATCGCCCAACGAATAAAGGCGGTAGAACAATAACTATCAATAATTGTTCCTCCCGATCGCTTGGCAGGTTCTGCCTCAGATACTTGATCTTGGAGCATGTCCAATTTGTTATGGGATGCGATATCTAACACCGAGTGCCTCTATCCTAAAGAACAGCCTCTTTAGATGTAGTAAGTTGTTGACATTTGATTTCTTCGTATTCAATAAGATATTCTATATATTTTTTTATTTCCACCTTTATCTACAAAACCGAAAAAAACGTGGAAATGGCATAGGTATGGGCATTCCGCGCGTGTCCAAGGTATGTGTAGCTCATCATAATAAATGTGTGTTTTCAATAGCCTATTGTGTAACTTTTTTGACAATGTGTCAACTAGCCAATTCAGAACTTGAATTACATCCGTAGTGAAACAAAATAAAAAATTAGGATTTCCAACAGAACTTGACACCCATATGGATCTTAATTATTTTGTCGGTGAAGTCAACAACGACGCGTATTCTTAATATTGAACTTGGTTCGTATTTCACATTGATGGGATAGTAGAAACTACAGCCTCACTCTTAAATTATATTTTACCAACATTGGAATAAACGTGGGTGATCTAGGCTCCATGCTCGAAGACTTCTGTAGGGCTTCCCAACAAATTGGTTGGTGGCAGCGGATAGTTCCGCCGCCATAATGCGGGCGGCGCGTGGCACAGCCCCCTCTCTCATTTTAAGAGAGAGGGGGGCACTGGCTACGTTGCCGCCATGTGGGGGGGAATTTTGGTTGTATCAACATATTTCTCCCCCAATCGCAGCCGGGCGGACTTCACAATCTTCCTGGCTGCGCTAGAGGGGGTCGTCCGTAGGACGACCCCGGTACCGGTGTTAGTTGCGGGGGACTTCAATGCGTGGTCTACCGCGTGGGGGTCCTCCCGCACTAGCGCGAGGGGTGGAGATTTGGAGTCCTGGGTTCTGTCCCTGGGACTCCAGATTTTGAATAGGGGCTCCATCCCTACCTGCGTCCGGGTGCAGGGCACGTCCGTGGTGGACGTGTCCTTTGCATCCCCCTCACTCGCCAGTCGAATTAATGACTGGCGAGTTGAGGAAGAAGTGGAGACCCTATCGGACCACCTATATGTCCGATATAATGTCTCCACGGCATCCCCAGGGACCCCGATCCGTAGGGGTCCCGCGGTGAGTGCCTTCCCGCGATGGGCGCTCACCAAGCTCCGCCCGGATGTGGCGGAGGAGGCGGCGATGGTGCGGGCGTGGGCAGCAGTGCCGCCTCATCTCGCCGGGGATGTCGACGGCATGGCGGATCTCTTCGCAGACGACATGAAGGTCGTCTGCCAAGCCGCCATGCCGAGGGCACAGGCCTGCCCCGATAGGGGGCAGGTGTACTGGTGGACGCGAGAGATTGCGGATCTGCGTACCACCAGTATGAGGGCCAGGCGCGCCTACGTGCGTTGTCGTAGGCGCGTCAGAACTACACCCGATGAAGAAGCTGAACTTCGTCGGGTGTATGCGGCAGCCAAGAAGGCCCTGCGGAACGAAATCTGCAGGGCCAAGGAGGAGTCCAGGGAGCAATTTATACGGCTCCTGGACGATGATCCGTGGGGGCGTCCGTACCGGATGGTGAGGGGGAAGTTTAAATCTTCCGCTCCCCCTACTTCCACTATGGACAGGGGGCTGCTGGATCGGGTACTGGGGACTCTGTTTCCCGATCCCGGTCCATTCCAGCCCCCCAGAATGGTCCCCCCGGACACTCCTCCGGTGGAAGTGGTTGCCGCTATCCCTCCTGTGTCGAACGTGGAATTCGACACGGTGAGGGAACGGTTCCGGCGCAAAAAGAAGGCGCCGGGACCGGACGGTGTCCCAAGCAGGGTTCTGGCCCTCGCCCTGGGACACCTTGAGGAGCGGTTCCGGGCGGTGCTAAATTTAAGCATCGCCTCGGGCCGCTTCCCCAGTCGTTGGAAGGCGGGCAGGCTCTGCCTGTTAAGGAAGGAGAGCCGGCCCGCTGATTCCCCGACTGGGTATCGGCCGGTGGTGCTACTCGACGAGGCCAGGAAATTCCTGGAGAAAATCCTGGCTTCCCGAATCGTCAAGCACCTAGAGGACCGGGGGCCGGACTTGGCTAACAACCAGTTCGGCTTCCGCACCGGCCGGTCCACGGTGGACGAGGTGGCCCTCCTCAAGTTGACGTATTGACAGTTGATGAAGCAACTTCCTTACTAACATCAGAAATCAATACCTGTTTAAATAAGCACACAAAAAAGATATTTCTCAGTAGAAAGATGTGTACAATGAAAAAGTGGATGACCCCAGGCCTAATAAGATGTTCCAAACATAGGGACTATTTACATGCAAAACATAGAAAAAATCCTTTGGATGATAATTTAAGACTAGTATATACACGGTACAGAAACTTCTACAGTAATCTTCTTAGGAAACTTAAAAATCAGCATGATTCTTATGAGTTAGAAAAAAATAAAGAAAACCCAAAAAAGCTCTGGGGCAGTATTCGTGACATAACATATACGGGAACAACTAAAAAAAGTGCATCTGAACTCTTGAAATATAAAGATACCTTCCAAGAATCTTTGGATTGCTGTAACCAGTACTTTTGTAGTATTGGAAACTCATTAAATAAACAAATTCTGGAGGCTACAAATGAAAATATAAATTCCCTGGGGTCTAAGGTCAAATTAAGTGTAACTCCGCCTTGCTCATTATTTTTAAATCCAACAAACAAAGAGGAAATTGCAACAACCATAAGCAAACTTAAGACTTATAGTTCTCCAGGAATTGACGGTATTACAAATCGGCTCATAAAATCAGTTAAACCTTACATTCTGGTTCCGTTGGTCCACATATGCAATTTAAGCCTGTCCAGTGGTACCTTTCCCTCTGCCTGGAAAGAATCAGTTGTAACACCCATTTATAAAGCTGGAAACAAATCAGAACCCAGGAACTACAGGCCAATTTCACTGCTTCCTGCCTTCTCAAAAATTTTAGAAAAGTTGGTAAATAACAGGCTCGTTTCATTTCTTGAGAGAAATAAAATCATTGCTGATGGACAGTTTGGATTTCGTAGCGGTAAATCAACAGAGGATGCAGTGTCGCTTTTCGTCAATACAGTGGCTGGTCATTTGGACAAAGGGAAGGCTTGTGTTGGTGTGTTCCTAGATCTGGCCAAGGCGTTCGACACCGTTTGCACTCAAATCTTACTGCGGAAGCTTGAATTAATTGGCGTGCGAGGTCTGGCCCTAGAATGGTTTACGAGCTACCTCTGTGGACGTAAGCAATGTGTCAAACTAGAAGGCCAAAGAAGCTGCCTAAATCCTATTGAATTTGGTGTACCACAAGGCAGCATTCTGGGGCCGACTCTGTTCATAATATATATTAACGACATTCTCGGCCTGAGTCTGGAAAACGCAGAAATTATTTGTTATGCCGATGACACTGTAATAACTTTTAGCGGCAATACCTGGACAACGGTTCAGAACACAGTCGAAAGGGGAATGGCTAAGGTGACTGATTGGCTCAATAAAAATTTACTCAATATTAATATTAGCAAGACCAAATATCTCTGTTTTTATAAAAGTATAGCATCTGCACCAGACAGTGCCCTTTTTAATGAAATCATTCTACACAAATGTGCTATTGGACTCGGAAGTGATTGTACCTGTGAAATTATTTATCGTGCTCACACTACGAAATATCTAGGAGTCACACTCGATGAAAGGTTATGTTTCAAAAACCACATTGCTGATACAGCGAAACGAGTAAGAAAGTTAGTCTATGTCTTCAAAACCTTGAGAGATACGGCAGATGAAAAACTCTTAAAAACTGTTTACATTGCGATCTGTGAGTCGGTTATTACATACTGCATTGCAATATGGGGAGGAGCAGCATCTACTCATATGATGACATTGGAAAGAGCACAGCGATCAATCATAAAAGTAATGCTTAAGAAACCTATTAGATATTCCACTAAAATGGTATATAGCGACGCTAAGCTTAGTACCGTCCGTTGCCTTTTTGTTGTTCGCTCAAATATAAAGGCGCACCAGGAAGCACGAGCTAGTGCACAGTACCGAGAAAGGCTTGAGAAACGAGTGTACATAGTGGATGTCCCATGTATCAATACAAATTTTGCCCGCAGGTTTGGTCAATTTATTCAGAGATCTCTGTACAATAAAGTTAATGCCAAGTGTTGTATCAAGGACTGCTCTGTCAAAGAAGCTAAGGTCAAAGTAACCAATTGGTTGCGAGCACTTACATATGAGGAATTAGAAAGTCTCCTAAGAAAGGCTCTGTAAGAACAGCAAACATATTAATATAGACATTCATTGAAACTACATACATTCATACACACACACACACCCCATACATACACACACGCGAACCTCATACATACATACACACACACACATATACTTACATGCACCCATACACGTACTCACATTAGTTACATAGTTCTAAGCACAAAACTCTTACCTGTGAGAATCCTTTTAGTTGTGTCTTCTTTATGTTTAAGCAAAAATGTTTAACCTAAAAAAATGTTAACCTTGCACGCATATGCTAAAATTGTATTGTATTGTATCCATGATAGGTCTCCTACGATACAGGCATAGCCTAGTGTAGGGATCAAACAGATGACTTAATGTGTTGTAAACCTAATGTGGAAATAAAATTATTATTATTATTATTATTATTAAGAGGTGGACTGAAGAGGCCACAGCTCGTGGGGAGACTGTTGTTGCGGTGTCTCTTGACATCCGCAACGCTTTCAACAGCCTGCCCCACGAGTGCATAAAGGAGGCACTCCGATTCCACCGGGTGCCTCCGTACCTCCGCGCCCTCGTGGAGGATTACCTGCAAGGCAGATCCATCCTCTACGAGGGGCCGGATGGGCGCGTCCACACGTGGACAATGGCGGCGGGTGTGCCCCAGGGTTCCATACTAGGTCCTCTGTTATGGAACCTGGGGTACAACTGGGTCCTGCGAGGCGACCTTCTGCCACGACACGCTCGTCGCTGCGAGAGCGAAAACGGGGGAGGAGGCGGCCCGCCTTGCGTCGGTCGGCACCTCACTATTCGTCCGACGCATCCGCCTCCTGGGCCTGGACGTGGCCCTCAACAAAACGAGGGCCATGTTATTCCACGCCCCCCGTCGCAGGATCCCACCGGGGCTCCGCGTCCAAGTGGAGGGGGTACGTATACCGGTCGAGGCGCATCTCAAGTACCTCGGCTTGGTTCTGGACCCCCGATGGAGTTTCGAGGACCATTTTAAGCTCCTCGCTCCACGGCTGTGCGCCGCCGCAGCCGCACTCGGGCGGGTCCTTCCCAACGTGGGAGGACCAGGATCGGCGTGCCGTCGGCTGTATCACGGGGTGATACGGTCGATGGCACTATACGGAGCCCCGGTATGGGCGGAGTGCCTCTCCCCCCGTACGGTGGCCCTGCTGCGACGTCCGCAGAGGGTCATAGCAGCCCGGGCCGTGCGAGCCTATCGTACGGTCAGCAACGGCGCGGCCTGTGTTCTTGCGGGCCAAACGCCGTGGGATGTCGATGCACGCGTCCATTCGGAGGTGTATCGGCATCGGGTTGCTGTACGAGAGCGGGGGGGACGGTCTGCTCCACAGGAGGTGGAGCGGGTTCGTACCCTGGCGCAGAGGGAGGCTCTGCGCAAGTGGGGTGATTCACTCGCCTCCCCAGCTGCCGGCCACCGGACGATTGAGGCAATTCGTCCGGTGTTGGAGGAGTGGGTTGGGCGCCGGCAGGGCAGCCTAACATTCCGCATGGTGCAGGTACTTGTAACAACCCCCCCCCCCCCCTTGCCAATACCGCACGGAAGTTCCTCATCGCAGGGCCCTACCTATTTAATAGTTCTAAAAGTTTCCCTACAAAACCTATTAGATTTATTATATACATTACAGAGGAGAGCCAAATGTAGTGCCTGGGGCTTACGACCCAGGTGCAGGTTTAAAATAGCTATTTTATAATATATTAACATTCACTACTTCTCTCTCTGTCTAATCATATTAAATATGATTCATAGTAATAAATCTTTATGTCTTATTCTAACAACGTTTAGCCAGTGATCATCTAGTGATCATAAAGGAACCCATATCATGCCGCAATTAACCCTAGTTCTTTTAGGAAACAAAAGAATGATACAACTACTCCCTAATACACCTATTCCATTGATTTCTATACATCCTATTAATCTTTAGCTACCTAAGCAATTTCATAATATTAAAAGAAACAGATTTCCCTTAGAAACCTAGTATGAAATTAGTTTGTAGATGAACTAAACATCTTCAATTTCTTTAATATATTATAGTTTGTTAAGTAAATACAGAAATATTAACCACAGCAATATTAACTTCTGGTTAGACTTGAAGATAACAACATACACCCTTTTATTTTTGAGTCATTGTTGTAGGCTGCCTTTGGCTCACCTGAATAACACTGAATTAACATGCCATAATTAATAGCAAACAATGGATAATTTTCCCATTTACATAATAAAGAATCATTTCATATGATTTTATAATCATGTTATTGCATATCAACATTTAAGGACATCCTTTAGAATATTTAATAGCTGTATTCTATTTACATTTTAATTAGTCATTTTGACTTGGAAAATTGAAGAGTATTTAATTTATCATGATATTAATTTCATTATAACTTTGAACAATTTCCATTTTTTAGAGCATTTTCTTACTAGTTAAATTTATTAATTATATTCATTATTTCTCAAATTGACTCCTCCAAACTTTATAAACCTTCTCACTGAGAAGTAGTTTCCATGAAACTCAGCTATTTCCTTGATTTTAAATTCAAATATTCCCTACCTTTCTAGCCTAGCTCAACCTAAACTCTATCATCAAATGATACTTAGCAACATCTAATGATCCTATCCCTATCACCCTATTCCTAGTTCCCATTCTAATTTCCCTATCCTGCCTATTATCCTATCCATGTCTACTTTATAATCCTAATCTGCTAAATTAATGAGAAGATAGCAAGCTAAGGATCAAATCCTTTTTATTACGTTAATCGTGTGGTGTGTTCTGTTGTCTTACGAAGTGCAATGTAAGACACCTAACTAACTTAAAAGAATGAAAGGCGAGGTGAGAAGGGCCTCTGTGTACCTATTTCCCTATACTCGTGTAAGTGTGAGCACGGGCAACTGGATTGGGATCGCCGTGTGTTCACAAGCCCTATGTACGTGGTGTATATATAAATATATAAGTAGGAGACCGACTTCTTTAGTCCATGCGTAGCTAAACGGGTGCAATTAAGGCATGGGTCCACTTCGACAGTCCCCCCGCCGCTAAACACTTCTCAAAGAAACCAGGGAACTTGAGCCACTTGTATGTTGATAAAGAGTGACTGCGTTGATATGTTCCAAACAACGCCCTCCCCGAAGGAAGTTAAAACCAAGGTCTGCTGTCACCATAGGGTAACCCGACCGAGGCCCACCGAACCATGTCAGTGTTTAGGTCGTCACAATTCGATATTCGGATTCGTATACTAATATTTTGAAATTCACAATATTTGCAATTACAAATTAATTCGAATTAAATACACAATATCAAAGAACGCGTTAAAAACCAACCGGCTTGAATAGAATTCACAATGCACTCGAGGCTTGCTTTGAAACTCCCGGTAAGACGACCCGCGAAAAATGAGCTCCCGATTTCCAACCTCCGACCTATTTATACTTAAAACGACAAGGCGATCAGACCCCCTAGACAAGATGCCTTTCGATAATCGCAAACGCAATCGCTAGAAGGAAAATGTATGCGATTTGACATAAGCCCTCGTTAGCTTTCGAGTGCAATTGTCAAATCTCATACATTATCCATTTAGCGATTGCGTTTGCGATTATCGAAAGGCATCTTGTCTAGGGGGGCTGGGCGATCTCGGCGAGCTGCGCAAGCTGAACCATCACTAGCGACGCCGCGATCTCGACAGACGCGGGGATGACACGCCATTTTGATATCAAAATATGAGAAATAGTTCCGCTGTTAGAATCCATAATCGCTTGTACCAACTATACTTAATACATTTTTACATGCATTTATGCACAACAGCCGCGTCGACAGGCAAGCGTCTAATACAGGGCCTATTCTCAATGTTTACATGACTTTATTAGGCCACTATTCTAATTATTTGTTTCTTAATTGACTTTCTAAATTTAATTGAAGCTTTATTTAATTTATTTATTTAAATTCTCTATGTACATAGTATGCACCAAAGCTGACCTATTGTCATTAAGCATTTTTGCCAATTTACCCTAGAATAATTGAGAAACTATCAAGTTTTACATTGCATGATGTATTTTATTATTCCCTATTTGTAACGAATGCTTAAAACTCAATGCGTTCCGTTACATACTTACCGGGCATGGCTGCTTCGGTCACTACCTGCACCGGGTCGCCCGTCGGGAGGAAACGCCGCAGTGTCATCACTGCGACGCTCCCGACGACACTGCCGAGCACACACTATTGGTGTGCCCGGCTTGGCGATGCCAGCGCAGCGAACTCAACGCTGCGCTGGGAGGCGGAAACCTCTCGCTGCCGAGCATGGTCGTGGCCATGCTCCGCGGCGAGGCGGAATGGGGGGCTGTCGCCTCCTTCTGCGAGGACGTAATTTCGCAGAAGGAGGCCGCGGAGAGGGAGCGGGAGGTAGATCCTCAAGCCGCTCCCATCCGTCGCAGACGGATAAGCAGGCGAAGGCGGGCATTCGCACAAGCGATGCCCGTCTAATGACCCTGTCGTGGAGGCCTGCGTGCACGGTTGGCCCTGTGCACGCCGCCGTAAGGCCCTCCGTCTGGGGATTGCCCTGGTGTTCTCGGGCAATCCCCCCTTGGCGATAGCCCGACCAGTTGGTCGGGCTTGCCCGGGCGCGTGGGTAGTGGAGTCGCAGTGTGGACCTTACCTAGCGCGCTCATAAGGTCAGGGAGAACACCGGGGGGGTTTTAGTGGGTAGGACTGGTACTTTGCCGGAAGAGCCCCACACACGCTCGCCGTCTAGCCCACGGCGGGTACGGTGCGGTTACGCATTTCCCCCCGAGAAAAAAAAAAAAAAAAAGTCTGATCGCCTTGTCGTTTTAAGTATAAATAGGTCGGAGGTTGGAAATCGGGAGCTCATTTTTCGCGGGTCGTCTTACCGGGAGTTTCAAAGCAAGCCTCGAGTGCATTGTGAATTCTATTCAAGCCGGTTGGTTTTTAACGCGTTCTTTGATATTGTGTATTTAATTCGAATTAATTTGTGATTGCAAATATTGTGAATTTCAAAATATTAGTATACGAATCCGAATATCGAATTGTGACGACCTAAACACTGACATGGTTCGGTGGGCCTCGGTCGGGTTACCCTATGGTGACAGCAGACCTTGGTTTTAACTTCCTTCGGGGAGGGCGTTGTTTGGAACATATCAACGAAGTCACTCTTTATCAACATACAAGTGGCTCAAGTTCCCTGGTTTCTTTGAGAAGTGTTTAGCGGCGGGGGGACTGTCGAAGTGGACCCATGCCTTAATTGCACCCGTTTAGCTACGCATGGACTAAAGAAGTCGGTCTCCTACTTATATATTTATATATACACCACGTACATAGGGCTTGTGAACACACGGCGATCCCAATCCAGTTGCCCGTGCTCACACTTACACGAGTATAGGGAAATAGGTACACAGAGGCCCTTCTCACCTCGCCTTTCATTCTTTTAAGTTAGTTAGGTGTCTTACATTGCACTTCGTAAGACAACAGAACACACCACACGATTAACGTAATAAAAAGGATTTGATCCTTAGCTTGCTATCTTCTCATTAATTTAGCAGATTAGGATTATAAAGTAGACATGGATAGGATAATAGGCAGGATAGGGAAATTAGAATGGGAACTAGGAATAGGGTGATAGGGATAGGATCATTAGATGTTGCTAAGTATCATTTGATGATAGAGTTTAGGTTGAGCTAGGCTAGAAAGGTAGGGAATATTTGAATTTAAAATCAAGGAAATAGCTGAGTTTCATGGAAACTACTTCTCAGTGAGAAGGTTTATAAAGTTTGGAGGAGTCAATTTGAGAAATAATGAATATAATTAATAAATTTAACTAGTAAGAAAATGCTCTAAAAAATGGAAATTGTTCAAAGTTATAATGAAATTAATATCATGATAAATTAAATACTCTTCAATTTTCCAAGTCAAAATGACTAATTAAAATGTAAATAGAATACAGCTATTAAATATTCTAAAGGATGTCCTTAAATGTTGATATGCAATAACATGATTATAAAATCATATGAAATGATTCTTTATTATGTAAATGGGAAAATTATCCATTGTTTGCTATTAATTATGGCATGTTAATTCAGTGTTATTCAGGTGAGCCAAAGGCAGCCTACAACAATGACTCAAAAATAAAAGGGTGTATGTTGTTATCTTCAAGTCTAACCAGAAGTTAATATTGCTGTGGTTAATATTTCTGTATTTACTTAACAAACTATAATATATTAAAGAAATTGAAGATGTTTAGTTCATCTACAAACTAATTTCATACTAGGTTTCTAAGGGAAATCTGTTTCTTTTAATATTATGAAATTGCTTAGGTAGCTAAAGATTAATAGGATGTATAGAAATCAATGGAATAGGTGTATTAGGGAGTAGTTGTATCATTCTTTTGTTTCCTAAAAGAACTAGGGTTAATTGCGGCATGATATGGGTTCCTTTATGATCACTAGATGATCACTGGCTAAACGTTGTTAGAATAAGACATAAAGATTTATTACTATGAATCATATTTAATATGATTAGACAGAGAGAGAAGTAGTGAATGTTAATATATTATAAAATAGCTATTTTAAACCTGCACCTGGGTCGTAAGCCCCAGGCACTACATTTGGCTCTCCTCTGTAATGTATATAATAAATCTAATAGGTTTTGTAGGGAAACTTTTAGAACTATTAAATAGGTAGGGCCCTGCGATGAGGAACTTCCGTGCGGTATTGGCAAGGGGGGGGGGGGGGGGTTGTTACAAGTACCTGCACCATGCGGAATGTTAGGCTGCCCTGCCGGCGCCCAACCCACTCCTCCAACACCGGACGAATTGCCTCAATCGTCCGGTGGCCGGCAGCTGGGGAGGCGAGTGAATCACCCCACTTGCGCAGAGCCTCCCTCTGCGCCAGGGTACGAACCCGCTCCACCTCCTGTGGAGCAGACCGTCCCCCCCGCTCTCGTACAGCAACCCGATGCCGATACACCTCCGAATGGACGCGTGCATCGACATCCCACGGCGTTTGGCCCGCAAGAACACAGGCCGCGCCGTTGCTGACCGTACGATAGGTTCGCACGGCCCGGGCTGCTATGACCCTCTGCGGACGTCGCAGCAGGGCCACCGTACGGGGGGAGAGGCACTCCGCCCATACCGGGGCTCCGTATAGTGCCATCGACCGTATCACCCCGTGATACAGCCGACGGCACGCCGATCCTGGTCCTCCCACGTTGGGAAGGACCCGCCCGAGTGCGGCTGCGGCGGCGCACAGCCGTGGAGCGAGGAGCTTAAAATGGTCCTCGAAACTCCATCGGGGGTCCAGAACCAAGCCGAGGTACTTGAGATGCGCCTCGACCGGTATACGTACCCCCTCCACTTGGACGCGGAGCCCCGGTGGGATCCTGCGACGGGGGGCGTGGAATAACATGGCCCTCGTTTTGTTGAGGGCCACGTCCAGGCCCAGGAGGCGGATGCGTCGGACGAATAGTGAGGTGCCGACCGACGCAAGGCGGGCCGCCTCCTCCCCCGTTTTCGCTCTCGCAGCGACGAGCGTGTCGTGGCAGAAGGTCGCCTCGCAGGACCCAGTTGTACCCCAGGTTCCATAACAGAGGACCTAGTATGGAACCCTGGGGCACACCCGCCGCCATTGTCCACGTGTGGACGCGCCCATCCGGCCCCTCGTAGAGGATGGATCTGCCTTGCAGGTAATCCTCCACGAGGGCGCGGAGGTACGGAGGCACCCGGTGGAATCGGAGTGCCTCCTTTATGCACTCGTGGGGCAGGCTGTTGAAAGCGTTGCGGATGTCAAGAGACACCGCAACAACAGTCTCCCCACGAGCTGTGGCCTCTTCAGTCCACCTCTTAATAATAATAATAATAATAATAATTTTATTTCCACATTAGGTTTACAACACATTAAGTCATCTGTTTGATCCCTACACTAGGCTATGCCTGTATCGTAGGAGACCTATCATGGATACAATACAATACAATTTTAGCATATGCGTGCAAGGTTAACATTTTTTTAGGTTAAACATTTTTGCTTAAACATAAAGAAGACACAACTAAAAGGATTCTCACAGGTAAGAGTTTTGTGCTTAGAACTATGTAACTAATGTGAGTACGTGTATGGGTGCATGTAAGTATATGTGTGTGTGTGTATGTATGTATGAGGTTCGCGTGTGTGTATGTATGGGGTGTGTGTGTGTGTATGAATGTATGTAGTTTCAATGAATGTCTATATTAATATGTTTGCTGTTCTTACAGAGCCTTTCTTAGGAGACTTTCTAATTCCTCATATGTAAGTGCTCGCAACCAATTGGTTACTTTGACCTTAGCTTCTTTGACAGAGCAGTCCTTGATACAACACTTGGCATTAACTTTATTGTACAGAGATCTCTGAATAAATTGACCAAACCTGCGGGCAAAATTTGTATTGATACATGGGACATCCACTATGTACACTCGTTTCTCAAGCCTTTCTCGGTACTGTGCACTAGCTCGTGCTTCCTGGTGCGCCTTTATAATTGAGCGAACAACAAAAAGGCAACGGACGGTACTAAGCTTAGCGTCGCTATATACCATTTTAGTGGAATATCTAATAGGTTTCTTAAGCATTACTTTTATGATTGATCGCTGTGCTCTTTCCAATGTCATCATATGAGTAGATGCTGCTCCTCCCCATATTGCAATGCAGTATGTAATAACCGACTCACAGATCGCAATGTAAACAGTTTTTAAGAGTTTTTCATCTGCCGTATCTCTCAAGGTTTTGAAGACATAGACTAACTTTCTTACTCGTTTCGCTGTATCAGCAATGTGGTTTTTGAAACATAACCTTTCATCGAGTGTGACTCCTAGATATTTCGTAGTGTGAGCACGATAAATAATTTCACAGGTACAATCACTTCCGAGTCCAATAGCACATTTGTGTAGAATGATTTCATTAAAAAGGGCACTGTCTGGTGCAGATGCTATACTTTTATAAAAACAGAGATATTTGGTCTTGCTAATATTAATATTGAGTAAATTTTTATTGAGCCAATCAGTCACCTTAGCCATTCCCCTTTCGACTGTGTTCTGAACCGTTGTCCAGGTATTGCCGCTAAAAGTTATTACAGTGTCATCGGCATAACAAATAATTTCTGCGTTTTCCAGACTCAGGCCGAGAATGTCGTTAATATATATTATGAACAGAGTCGGCCCCAGAATGCTGCCTTGGACAATATTTCTTGAACTAATGACAATTTAACATGGAATTTTAATACGATGAGAAAGCCAGAGTAATGTAGATTTTAATATTTCGCGTTAATTAATTTACGAAAGCAATACAAAGCTTTACTTCTTGAACGTTTAATAGATGTCCGATTTAAAATTTGGTGTAATAACTAAAGCTACTAAACATATAAAATCATATGATTACGCTAAAGGAGTCGTTTTTTCATTTTTTTTAAACCCAAACTGTAAGTACGCATAAACATTCCACCGGAGATGCGGCCACAATATATTAGTGTAGAGACATCAGTTTCACAGCCTCTCTTGTCCGCTAAACATGCCCATCCCTTATTTACGACCTTATATTTCGCTTTTAGTGGCATCCTTTTATAGAATATGCCGTAACAAGGAATAAGAAATACCATCGCGTGTTTACATGCAAAACGTTTGGAGAAGGGCAAACTAAAAATCCCCCTCGCCATGTAGCTACCCCGCGAATTTATTGCAACTAAAATTTGAATTTCAAACTAGAACCTAAATGGGATCATTAAATTGAATTTGTTAACGGCGTTGTCCGCACACAAAAGTTTTCCAAGCCATATTATTTTGCGCCAAACTGATATACCTACTTACTCGTACATTCATGCAAAGAGTGTAGTGTTTCTCCTTTGGCGTGTTCGGATATTCCAACTGTAGAAGTGCACAAGTAAGCCAAGTCTGTGATACCTAAAGTCATTCTATACGAATACAATATCAATAATAAATTACAATGTAAAAAAGGTAAATTATAATTTTTTTAAAATACGTTTTAAATGACGAGTAGGTACTAAATACTCGTCAATACGAATCAAACAAGCCCGAACTCGATGGGGTTGTGTCGTTTTATTGCGGAGCTCCTATGGCCACCTTCCAGCTTCAGCATCAGATCAGCTCCATATCATCATAATATTGCATTGACACGCGATATACATACGAGTATGCATGCAAAATTTCAGCTCAATCGGAAACCGTTTAACGTTTGCAAGATTTCATTACAGACACCGGGACAGGTGAAAGTAACTAAAAGCTTGAAAAAGAACTACCTTTTATAAACGCGATATAATAACGTTATCTTTAATTATTATAGTAACAGACCAGTTTATGATTTTTACAAAATAATAAATATTTTAACAAAAAAATGACAGTCTTTTTATTTCAAATCAACATAAAAGTATACTTATCCTTTTTCATAAAAAAATTGAGTTTTAATTCTTATTTTTTATATACTTACTTACCTATTTTAAAAGATGAATGAGTTATTTCTTTATTACTCGTACGATATAGTCGATATAGTGCGTAAACAAGAATTAAGGGTGACAAGTACAATTACCTCTTGTTTAACAAGCAACACAATAGAGCATCATTTTGATACGAATACTATTCGCACAGACTCTTCGACAGATCTCTCTCCTTCCACCCGTTGCTTCAGCCGAGTTTTGTTCGTTTCTCCCATGAAAATTCAAAATTTTCGCGCAGTAAAAGCAATTCTTGAAACAAGAAAGCAAAAGCTATAAACAACTGTCTTGTTAAATCACGCTAAGTGGTTTAAGTGTGATATTTCTTACCTTTAATTGATAGTTTCGTGCTTTTAACTTCAGTAATTTACAAATACCTGTTTTACCACCCTATATGTTGAATTTTAACATTACCGTTTTAACGTAACCGTTTCTTAGTGAATGTTAACATTATAAAAGAAACTAGAGGCCTAGAAAAAGGGGAAACCCAGAAACGATAACGAAGTTCGAAAAAAACAAAATATATGGGAATGATTCCACATCACGAATCTTGCCGTTCGATACAGAACGTAAAGCGTAAACGAAACGAATTTTCATATATTTCATATTTCTAGCTTTTTAAAACAACTAAGTTGGCAAACAAGCAAACTGCCCACCTGATGGTAAGTGGTAACAGGCACCATGTGGCCCCTATGAGATTCCCAGCAAAATTGCAACCTCCACAAGAACCACAGTGTACACATTGCCAACTTGTGACATAAGATGTAAAGTCACGGAACTCAGTAATTTCACTGCCATATCTTCCCTTCAAACCGAAACACAGCAATGCAAGCACAGCTGCTTTGCGGCAGAAATAAGTCAAGGTCATAGCACATTATGCCGGCACGGCAACTGCACAGCTACAGCACGGCGACGACGCCGACGACGCCTCAAATTTGAGCTAGCCGTCAGCGCACTAACTACCCGCCCGTCGCAAGGTGTAAGCGCTCAGTCCTTGCGCTGGCCGCGAGGCACAAGCTTGCTGTCACCTCGAACAAAAGTTTTATATTGTATTTGAGATTGAACACGTCTAGTACTTGCGCGTTTTGATTATGTCCCGGTTTACATTGCGCGAACCAGCAATGCGGAGTCGGCGGTCGGTGCGCTGTAAGCACGCAGGCTGCGAGTCGCGCTGTAAGCTTTCATATTTATTTTATGAAATGTATTATATGACACACGATTTAATGGTGTTATTTGAATGACAAGGTAATTGCTAGGTAGGAGAGGTGCCGGGATAGTGTGCCAAGACCTTAAGTAGTACCCAAGCAAGCGACCCTGGTCTGGTACAAAGTCTCCCTCCCTCCGGTAAAAGCTTTTCGATTCGGCGATGCTGAATCAGTCAGTCAGTCAGGAGGTAACAAATAGATATTTTTATCTCAAGAAATAATTGATACCATTTCGACAAAATTAATTGCATTAGTTTAGATTGGATGGTCATCGTGAGGCCTTCAAGGAGACGATGTTTCGTCAAGCGATAACAAAACAAGACGTACTTGCATCGAGACACACGCTCCGACACGGATCACTCATCAATCCACACGTCTGTCTGTGGGTAGATTAACCGATCTGGTGACCCCCGAGTGTCAGTCTCACAGTTTAAATGTCGACGAACCTTTTTGTTGCTTTCTTGGTGTGAACTTTTGTACGTTATTCTGTATCGCCATGGTATATCCATATGAATACTAATTCTTTCATGAATCAGTCGCCTGAGTTGGTGCCGTAAGAATCTACTTTATTTAAGATAAGTACTCGTATGAGAAATATTTTGACCGAAAACAATTAATTGCCTTATTAAACTGAATATATTTTCTCGTTGTGATAGACACTTTCGTTAGGAGTACAACATTTTCCGATGGTCTATAGTTAGACTGTGCAATCGTGAAGGTAAAGGAAACTAGAAACATGACAACAAATGGTTTAAGATTCATTTATCTTTACGAATTCGAAACAAATTATTATTTTTTGTTATACTATTGATGTGCTTTATTTTCTTCCAATGTACCTATGATTGCATTAGACATTGAGTACAAAAGCCTTAAAGAACACATAAGAGTAACGATCTTATGTGTTCTTTAAGGCTTGCAATAACAAATCTATGAAAAAACCGGCCAAGTGTGAGTCGGACTCGCCCATGAAGGGTTCCGTAGCAGCAAGTAACATAATAGTATAAGAGTTCTTGTAGTTCGTTGTAACTTTGATCGATGTTTTAATAATAGTGTATTTGTTTTTAATTGAGTTATTGATAAGTAAACATTATGATTAGGTACCTAAATGATGGGATTTTTTTATTAGAAAATAATGCTTTACGGTTTATGCAAAAGGTTTATGTTTATGAAATATATATATTTTTTTATATATTTAAGTTGATTGAATGAAAGGTAAATTTCGGTTTTCGATTTATGACGTATTAAAAAAACTACTTACCAATTTTCGGTGGAAGTTTGTATGGTATGTTTTCATGTTTTTTTTAGTTTATTATTCTCTTATTTTAGAAATTAAAAAGGGGGGGGGGCACACATTTTACCACTTTGGAAGTGTCTCTCGCGCAAACTATTAGAAACCTCAATATCATTTTTGAAGACCTATCCATTGATACGTACCCCACACGTATGAGTTTGATGAAAAAAAAATTTTGAGTTTCAGTTCTAAGTATAGGGAACCCCCAAAATTTATTGTTTTTCTTTCTATTTTTGTGTGAAAATCTTAATGGGGTTCACAGAATACATCTACTTACCAAGTTTCAACAGTATAGTTCTTATAGTTTCGGAAAAAAGTGGCTGTGACATACGGACGGACAGAGAGACAGACAGACAGACATGACGAATCCGTTTTTTGCCATTTGGCTACGGAACCCTAAAAAAGACGGTAAAGGTATTGACAAATAGTAAACGTATACAGTACCTAATAACGTCTTTGGACTAATAATATTTATTTTTACAATTTGAAGTTTTAATTTACTAAACCGTGACTTTGTAAGCTATTAAAGAGACAAACATTTCCCTAGGGCGGCGGGAAACTTCGCGTTCGCAAAACTTCCGGTGCGGAAACATAAAAGCGACATTTTTCGGCCTCCTCGTAACTTTTTTATATATGTAAAAAGTAGCTGAGCTTAGTAATGCGTATTTTAAAAAACTACCGCAAACGATGATAGGGAGCGTAAATTCAACTTGAAGTAGTAAATTATGCATAATATTTGGATGGTAGAGTGGATGACAGTTATATGAAAGAAAAGCCATGACCGAAGCATTCAATATAAAGAATGTTTTATATTTCAAAAAACACAATTATGTCATTAGGCCACCGAATTTGGTTAAAGGGAAATGATATCTTACTATGATGCCTCAATTTCTCGACACACACTATGCCATACACTGATCGGTCATCAAACAAAGTTTAATTTCTCCTAAATGAAGGGTATATGAAAGGATTTTCTATATACTTTTACTTCAAATCCATATCTTATATACTCGTACATTAGAAGAAAAATTTTCTAAGGAAACTGGAACTTTTGATCACCAGATTAAGGATAAAGTACCCTTCTTCCCGATGGTTTCATGAATTCACTTTCATTTTTATTTGTAATGTAGCTTTGTTTATATGTACAGGAGGCATTTGACAGTGCACAAGATTTTCAGCATGGCAAATAATGTTTAAAACAGGAGGTATCAAACAGGAGTACGCATTTTTAAGACGTGGACAGTTAAGAAATATCTGAAATTGTCCTTTCTATCTAAGACATTCATGAGAACTTAATACTTTTCATACGATCAGTAGAAAAAGCAGTAAGGACGCATTTTGCTAACGTATCTCATTACCGTCGCTCGACGAAAGGAAAAGCAAACAGGGGATCCACTACAAGACCAATAAGACCGTTTCTGTCGGACCCACTTTGATATTTCTCGGGGAGCGTGGCAGAATAAATTTTCAAGCTGACAGCAATAGAGTCCTGAATGAAATCTGGACCGCGGGAAAACTTAGATGAATGCTAGAGCACATAATAAGAACTCCACTTCTCGATGTGGTGCAACTTAATAAATTCAAATTTTTAAATCTTTATTCAATAAAGGCTTTTATGGACACTTATTGCCGTAAAAAATAAAAGAAACATGAAATACTTATTAGAAAATTATTACTTAGACTAGTATGTTTAGACACGCCAACCATAAACAATATTTGTGCAAATAAAAGCAGAAGCAAAAAAACGTTTGGGAAAGCCTTCATGAGTAAACTGGCAAGAAAAGAACGAAAGATAACATTTTTTCCCCTCTTTTAAAGCCCCAATAACTAAGTTAATCAACTTAGAAAATAGGGCTTTTTCATATGCACATGAGTGATTATAAAAATATAGATAAAAGAAGATGGAGAGAACACCTATAGAAAATCGAAGATAGAACATGGTCTTAATTGAAAATAATCCTTCCTTCCTTACTAATATTATAAACGCGAAAGTTTGTGAGTATGGATGTTTGTTACTCCTTCAAGCAAAAACTACTGAATGATGAATTTTTGTAGGTAGACGGATTACGACCGGGATTAACATAAATATAGGCTACTTATTATCCTGGAAAATTTAGTAGATCCCGCGGTAAAGTAGATTTACAGTTTTTTCTTTGAACTTTTAAGGCGAAACATAGTTAGCGGGCACAGCTAGTTTAAAAATAAATACTGTCAGATTAAAGTTTTCATCTTAATAATTAATTCAACTTAGTACTGGTTTTTTCTCTCATTTCTGATTATTTAATTTTAAAAACATTTCCTCGACTACGACTACCTAGCGATCTCAATATTAGTTCGATAAGCCACTGCCGAAAGAATCGCATCATTTACTCCAAACTGTGGTGATTATGTAGGTATAGGAAATTACAATATAATGAGTAAAATAATTAATTAAAAGTGTATCTTTGTAAAATATGTAAAACATTACTGAACATCATGAATTAGTAAATATTGAATATCAGGTAATATTTGTAGACATACTGATTTAACTTTAATGTGTAAAATAAACAAATCAGTTAAACATAAACGACTTTCTAATCTCTTACACTAAGAACAAAAAAATTGAGCACTATGGCATATTTTAAGCTTGTAATAACTTGTTTCCTAACAAAATGTCTAATTCTTATCATAGAAATCTTCATGATGATTATAAATATTATTAAGTTACTAATACTTATAATAACAATGTGGGTAACTACAGCAATACCTCAGAGATCGTAAGGATAATCGGTTGAATTACCTACAGCTGAAAAAACATGGTACTTAAACCTTATAAACGTAACGTATTTAGACATTCTTATATTTAGAAATATTAAGATTGTTTGCACAAAAGTTGATGACGGTGATGCTCGCCATCTACAACGGAACTTTACGATTGCGGATATCAATAAATGTCGCGAGTTATCCGCGCACGGACAGCGCGCGGCGCGCGTCGAAACCAAACAAAAAGTTGATTTCATTAAGCTCTGTTCACATGCAAACGCGTTGGCGCAGTTGAGTGCGCTCGGCAAACGATCCCAAACGTAACAGGAACTAAATTTCCTTGGCTAGGGTAGAATTAGAATCAAAAACTACAATCAGACTTCTGTGTTGGGGCTTTTTACCAGTTATATTTCAAATGGAAATATTAAACCGGAATTGATCTTGTTTTCAATTGACATTGTTTATTTCAATTGAATTGAATTTCAATTCCAACGTTTATTTGTCAGTTATAAGAGAAATGAAACTTATTTACGTCGCCATATTATTATGACGTCATATCACCTTGTCTCCCGTCAGTCAAGCCCGGTCGCTTCATTTTCGACGTCTCACAAGACGTATGTGCCATTTAGTATCATTTTCAACGACTTTTTCCCACTCACAGTGACCGATTCCAAAGGCTAGCAGGTCCCCTTCGACGCAGACTTTGAGGAGAGGCAATGGCCTCCCACCATCTCTTTTTGCGTTAGCTATTTCACTAAGAAGGTCACGGCGCGTGGTAGTTGGGTAAGTTCCATCTTACGTACATGTCCCCACCAGTGCAATCGCCCCTGTTTGATGAACGCGGTTAGGCAGGAGAGCAATTTCAAGAACCTCTCGTTGGTACTGTAGACTCGGTACTATCCTTCTAATTGGGAGGTCCGTGGTTCGATCCTGCCATGTACAATGTTTTTTTCGTTTTGCGAATTACATATGTACATTTATTCGACGCTCCTACGCTGAAGAAAAACATTGTGAGACAACCTGCATACATCTGCCGGGAATTTAAAGATTTATGTGAAATCGACCAATCCGCTCTGAGCCATCGTGGTTGACTTAGGCCTAAACACCCTAAAAACTGTATTTTCCTTCTTGTAAAAAAAAAGGCCTAAACACCCTCACTTAGGGTTAGTTCGAGCCTCTCGGTGGGGACGTATATGAGCTGTGATGATGAACGTGTTCGAAATGTAAGTACTTTCTTACTTCCATAATTTTTGTGAATGTAATATGGAAAATACTTTAATGTCTTAATTCCGAGTAATGAAATTGAACCCCTTCAGTTGTAATTGTAACTATGTATATTTAAAAATTTGAATAAATAAAATTATCGCCATAATGTTATCTATCTGAGTGTTACGAGCATGCTTAAGCTTGCTGAAGAAGGATCTCAAGAGGTAGAGATTATTTTGTTACCTTAACATCTGGATATCCCTGTTATATGAATAAGCCTTTATTGTCCAGCAAAGACTAATTAAATACAAGGTCAAGGAAATGTTTTCAGGAAAAAAGGAGAGCGGAGTTAACGTAATAAACAGGTTACTCACCCAGCCGGGCCGACGTAACGACTCAGCCAAATAATGTTTTTCAGGAGAATGAAAATTCGAGCGGATATACATTTTTAGAGTCACACTTTTGGTGACTGTTTAACAATATTGGCGCACGGGGAATTGAGTTTACCTTCTTTTTAATTAGTTTCAGAGATTTTTGTGTCTTGAAGCGAGCGAGTGGATAAAAAGGCTGTTATACGTTTCTTAAGTTTTATTTTGGAGCTTGGTGGCGCATTGGCGCGTGCGCTCAGCGAATGATTGCTAAGGTTAAGTAACGTTGGCTGTGATCAGCCCTACGATGGGTGACCAAAATATGAAACATTTCGAACTCTTCCGTGCTTCGGAAGACAAGTTAAACAGTGGGTCCTGCGCCTGATCACTAATCTCGCCTCGGTCGTGTCGGCTAACCGTCCCATCGGACTAAGCAAGTGAAGCACTTGCGTTTGCGCAGTCACTTGTGCACTATAATAATATTATTATATCCTGCCCAAATGTCTAATCTCTGTTCAGATTGGCCGCCGTGACCGAATATCGGTTAGGAGGACATTATAAGTTTTATTAGTGCCTGCCTACCTACTAACGAAATCTAAAATCGTTATATTGAGGGATTGCATCTTAGTGATGATAAATCAGCGACTTAGGCATGCATCTTTATCTAAAATACTTATTATAAAAATCTCGTGTCATAGTGTTTGTTAGCAATTGGCGTTGGTATGCCATTATTTATCACTCCATTATATTCAGATTACCGTAAAATTATTAAATATGATTGTTTGAAACTCTGGCAAGAATATTTTGACAAAAGGTCACTGGAAAAAGGCATCTGGTATAAAACGATTCAACCCTGCATACCAGCAAAAGGCACTTGGATTGATCATTGTAAATTAAATCGGCAATGTATTGTGACAGCAATGAGGCTGCGCTTCGGGTACATTCCATCGAACAAATTTGGATATCTCATGAAAAAATTTCAATCTCCTAATTGTGAAACATGTGACGTAATAGAAGATGTTCAACATATTACAATGGAGTGTGCCCGTAGTGCGGATTTGCGGCGGTCTTTACATGTTAATAATAGTAATGTGGGGACGTGTAATAGTATATTATCTTTTCCATTATCAGAACAGGCTACAACCCTATATAAAATAGCACTGGTTCGTGAGCAGCTCAGGCTCCTCGGACCAACAAATACATGTTATGTAATATTGATTTTATGTAGCCTATACGACTATTTGTTCTTTCTCATGTTATACTTTGTTTGTTTTAAACAGGGTGTCATTATCGCTTAGCGATAAAACCCTTAAATAATAAAAAACAGTGTTTGTTATTGAAGTCCTCCGCAACGGCTTGACCGATTTTTATGACTTTTTCTGTGTATATTACCCTTAATTTTATACCTTTCTAATTAAGATATTTCTAATTAAGTATTAAGATATACATTTTAATGAAGATATTAGTAATTTTACTGGCGAAACGTAGTTCGCGGGCACAGCGAGTCTAACACAGAACACAGTTAAGCTCAATCCACACATATCCGGGCCGTGCCAGGGACGTGGCCGGGACGTGTTCCGTCAGTGGCTTGAAAAAATATCATTGTTGTGGACTCGTTCACACACACCCGTGTCCGGGCCGGCGACGGAGCTTCAGTGCCCGAGCCGACGCCGTGACGTGCGCCCGTCCACCGATATAACCTGTGCGCGTCGTTTTCTTTTCGAAAAATGAATGACGAGTTATTGATAGAAGCGGTACGCAGTTATATCGTGTTGTACGACTTATCTAACCCCAAGTATATGGATTCTAAATATAAAAATAATATTTGGAATCGAATTGGACAAAAATTAATATCATATCCAACTCCTCGGTATTGAACAAAGACATAATGTTTATTGTTATCTCTATTTTAAATCACCACTGAACACTAGACTGAAGCGTTACGAAAACGAAATGGTGCTTGAGGGGTACAGATTGAAGTCAGTCAGTGGACAGGCCACGGCCCGGACACGACCCTGAAATGTGTGAACAGAAATGCCCTGACGGGGCACGGATTACCGGTCGTGCCACGGACACGGCCCGGTCACGTCCCGGGCACGGCCCGGATGTGTGTGGATAGACCTTGAGGCTTCTGTGTTCTGTGGAGTCTAAAGGTCTATCCACACACATCAGGGCCGTGCCCGGGACGTGACCGGGCCGTGTCCGTGGCAAGACCGGAGATCCGTGCCACGTCAGGGCCACCAACTTCAATCTGTACCTCTTAAGCACCATTACCGGAAACCAATTTGCATTATGACTTTGTTTAAAACTGCAGAGATGCATATCGCTTCTATTAATAACTCGTCATTCATTTTATTTAATAATACTCGGATATGCACTGGTAATATCGGTGGACGGGCGCAATTCGCGATGTCGGCCCGGGCACGGAAGCTCCGTCGCCGCGCCGGCCCGGACACGGACGTGTGTGAACGAGTTTATATAAAAAGTACGCAATGATATTTTTTCAAGCCACTGACGGAACACGTCCCGGCCACGTCCCGGGCACGGCCCGGAAATGTGTGGATTGAGCTTAATAGGGGTATGTAAAAATCTCGTGCCACAGTGTTTGTTGTCTAACTTCTCCGAAACGGCTTAATGTCCGGTTTTAATAAAAATTTTGTGTATATTTGGTAGGTCTGAGAATAGATCATAGGCTATTTTTATACTCCTAGGTGACAGATAAGGGTGGGCCCACTCCAGATTTTTTTTGAACATATATTATTTTCACCCTCCTACCATCTCATCCCATTTTTAATAGGGTTTTTAGTATTTTTAGTGGCAAACATGATGGGGTTGTGTCGTTTTATTGCAGAGTTCCTATGGACACCTTCTAGCTCCAGCATTAGATCAGCTCCATGTCATCATAATGCAGAATTTCAGCTCAATCAGAAACCGTTCTGCAGAATACCAGTACAGCTTGCTCTACTAGCTGCTTATACTGAGCTGAACGCAGTTTTTGACATTGCACGGCGACATACAATTTTATTTCACCTATGTTGTTAATGTTATTTTTGTTACCTAAGTGTTATTTAAGTTGATTATGTGCTGTCGTGTGATGTTAAAACATTAAAATTAATGGTTTTTCTTTCTTTCTTTCTTAAACCGGAAAATGGGTCAAATTTAACTTGCAAGATTTCATTCCAGACACCGGGACAGGTGAAAGTAAACAAGAGCTTGTAATAGCGTATGTTTAAACCATGATTCACTTGTTTATAGTACCTACATAACCTTTTGAAATAATTTGTTAGGATAATGAGCAATAAGAATGTCTCATATTCATAGATTATTTAAGAAGTCCACATGAATGTAAGTAGGTACTTCTTTTTGCACGTGGTTAAAATGACTTCTATGCTACACTGTAAGCAATTTGGTTTTAGAAGAGGTCGCTCAACAGCCGATGCTGATGTTATATTATTACCTACAACAAGTCTACAACAATAATTAATAATTCATTGATATTTTTATAAATTCAAAATCATGATTGTGAAATACTTTTGTTAATTAGCAATTTAAAAGATGAGGTAAAAATCTAGACCTTCCGTGTTTCTAGCATGTTCATATCGAGAAAAGCTCTCCCAATTTTCGAACAGGTGTACTGACAACTTTTTTCATTTCACTTGTATTTACATACTATTGTATTAACATCTTAATTATAGTTGGAGTGTACATACAAGGATTAAATAAACAATTAATTAAATAATATCTTAGTTAATAAGATTCTTGGTTGATTAGACGTTTGTTTTGTTTGACGTCAATAAGTGACTGTTAAAATGATAATAAATGTCTATATTGAATAATGAATTTTATGTTTCAGATCGGTTTAGTGGGTGTCGCAAAGTCCCATATGCGAAAATCCTGTGCTGAGTTCAGTAAAAGGGTTTTGTATATGAGTTGTGTCGTGTGAGTAGCCATGCGAATATGTGTATGTGTGCGTGTAAGACAACTTCTTAGCGAAATTATTAATTCGTCCTAACTTCTTTTAATGGTTCATCACAGTCACACCAGCTTCTTGTGGTGTTCCTGGAGAGGGACTTCTTGTCCCTAGAATGGCCTCCAACTCCGCCCCTTACAGCCATCCCAGACCACCGGCACCGCAACCATATCTTTCGGTCGCCTTTCATTCTCATTCATACCATACCATATTCTTCCATTTCTGTTTCGTTTGCCATTGCTTTTCTGTCGCTACGAAGGACCTCTTTCATATTTTTGCCTACTTTCTCCTCATTGCAAATTTCCAATGGGTACAAATGAGTTATGGATCTTCTCAACAGCTCTTCGTCTGGTAATTTTACTATGGCTACCCTAATCTCTTTGTCCTTACTTATTATTAACTTTTCTATCTCACCAACTCTCCATTTCAGCCTGTTCTTAGAATCGTCCTTGGTCTGCACGATGTCGCCAATTTGGGGAAGAGACTTTTGTATTATTCTCGGTTCTTTCTGGTTTGCTGCACGTTCTCTGAGACTAGTTAAATACTGGTTAGTGAACATTTTCCCGAATTCTTGTAGAATATACTGCCCCGATTCCGGCCTTCAATTAAGCTTGTTTTTGTGTCTATAGCAGATTCTAAAAATACCTCGTCTGAGACCTCTGGTGAAGAAGAGTTGTGTCGTGTGAGTAGCCATGCGAGTATGTGTATGTGTGCGTGTAAGACAACTTCGTAGCGAAATTATTAATTCGTCCTAACTTCTTTTAATGGTTCATCACAGTCACACCAGCTTCTTGTGGTGTTCCTGGAGAGGGACTTCTTGTCCCTAGAATGGCCTCCAACTCCGCCCCTTACAGCTATCCCAAACCACCGGCACCGCAACCATATCTTTCGGTCGCCTTTCATTCTCATTCATAGGTACATTGATCGTGATAATACTGATAAAACACTTACCGAGTTCCGAGATAACTTCTAGCATTCGTTCATGATGGGTGTCTTACCAAAACGATGTCCGTTCTCCTCAAGTTCTCCTTCTTTTCGTTTTTCCCTCGCTCGCCGTCCATTCTGACTCGTCAGTGTTGCCATACACACCCATCCTTTTTCTTTCCCCTTCCCCCCTTGCCTCTTTCCTCGCGTTCCGTTTTACACAGAACATATTTCGCGTTTGCGACAGTGGGTAATGCAAGTATGGCCGCAGCTGGGGGCGCTTTCTTCTTTCACCTCCTAATTGGACTAAAACTTTTTCGATATTGTTTTGATTTATTTTATGTGATTTTCATGCTTATGAAACCAATCTTCTCTTGTTTCAGGATGTTTGGGCGCGCTGTCAGCGGGTGTTGCGCTCGCGCTTTCGCCGGTGACGGTGGCGCTGTGCGTGCGCAAGTCGACGCGCGTCACCGCCGTCGTGGGCGGGCTGGTGGCAGCCCTCGGCTGCCTCTTTACCTCCTTCGCCACGCAATTCCACCAGTTGTTCTTCAGTTACGGTAAACATTGCTTTATACATGATCGATTACGTTACTGTCATTCTTGGATTTGAATTTGATTTTTTTTTCATTTGACTTGTATTTGCACACATCTTAATAATGGTTGGGGTGTGTGTACAGACAAGGATTAAATAATTTAGTTAATTAGATTCTTGGTTGAAGATTTTTATGTTTTTTTTGACGTCAATAAGTGCCTGTAAAGGTCTAAGTATATTGAATATAAAATTATGTATTTTTTTTAGTTTGAGTTACTGGTTGTAAAGTAACCCCCTATGCTTGACATTTTCATGATGCCTGATATCAAATGGGTAGTGCCGTTTTTGAAGCTGCATGTTACTTGTATATTGTTCTTTGCTCGAGCCAACGGAGTCGGAAAACCTCAAAGCCAAAAAAACTACAAGCTTTAACTATTTTTCCTTTAAATTCAGACTTACTGATATGGCAACAGAAATTAACTTTGTTTTTAGTTTTCCAGAACGTATCAAAATCAAAATCAAAATCAAAATATTTTATTCAACTTGGATTTTACAATCTCTTTTGAAAGTCAAGGAAGCTACGCCAATGGTTCACAAGTCTACGGCGGGAGACCTTGTACTGGAAAGAACCAGCAAGAAAACCAGCAAGGGCTATTTTTTTCTCCCTGTATTGTTACAGAGTCGTCAATTGGAAGCTGACCTCAAGGCAAGAATTTGAGCTCAACTTCCATAACAAATGTATATTTGTCAGTTCTCTTCTTAGTACAACGTTACCAATACTACTTAATGAAAAGTTATACACAACAACACGATTATTTACATTATTATCATTAATAATTTCTTCAAATTAACACCAGGCATTGGCATCTTGTAAATAATCGTTGACTTTATAATATCCTTTACTCATCAGAGTCTTTTTTACATGCGCTTTAAACTTATCAAAAGGCAAGTCAGTTACATTTTGTGGGACTTTGTTGTAAAAAGTTATACATTTCCCCATAAATGAGCTTCTAGTTTTTTGGAGCCTGTACGTTGGAACGGCAAGTTTATTTTTATTTCTTGTGTTTAAATGGTGAAGTTGGAAATTGGTTTCAAATATATTATAATTTTTATAGACATAAATCAAATTTTCATAAATGTACTGTCCTGCTAAAGTCAATATGTTAATTTCTCTAAATAAATCTCTAAGAGAGTCTCTTGCTCTTAAATTATAAATAGCGCGAACCGCTCTTTTTTGAAGTACAAAAATACTTTCTATACTAGCAGCTGATCCCCACAGAAGTATTCCATATGACATGATGCTATGAAAATAACTAAAGTAAATTAATCTTGCCGTTTCAACATCAGTAAGTTGTCTTATTTTTTTTACTGCATATGCTGCAGAACTAAGTCTGTTTGCCAAGGACTCAATATGTGGATCCCACTGCAATCTAGAATCTAGAGTAATACCCAAAAATTTTGTAGAATTGACGAATTCAACAATTTGTTTGTTCATTTGCACAATAGTATCAACTTTTCTTACATTTGGCAATGAGAATTTAATACATTTAGTTTTACTTGAATTTAATGATAAATTATTAATGGTGAACCAATGCAATACTTTAGTGAGAGTACTATTTACAACGTCAGTATTTCCGTTTCCTCTGTCAACCTTAAATATTAAAGAAGTATCATCTGCAAATAGCACCGTATCGCACAAACTATTAGTGAAGTGTGGGAGGTCGTTAATGTAAATTAAGAAAAGCAAAGGTCCCAATATCGAGCCCTGAGGCACATCCATAATTATGGGTGCACCAGCAGACTTAGATTTGTTAATGACAACTTTCTGGACTCTACTGGACAAATAAGACTCAATAAGTCTAATTGCTTCTTCAGAGACACCATAATATTTGAGTTTATTTAAAAGAGTCTGGTGACCAACGCAGTCAAAAGCCTTCGATAGGTCACAAAATATACCAATCACATCCTGTTTACGCTCCCAAGCAGCAAAAATGTGTTTAAGAAGGGCAACTCCAGCATCTGTAGTGCAACGACCTTTAGTAAAACCAAACTGATTCATATGTAATATGTTGTTACTTGAAAAATAACCTGTTAGCTGATTAGACATATTTTTTTCAAATATTTTACTAAGAGCTGGTAAAATTGAAATTGGTCGATAATTTGAAGGATCGTTTTTATTTCCCGATTTAAATAAAGGTATTAATTTGCTATTCTTCATAAGGTCAGGGAAGATACCTTCATCAATACATTTATTGAATATAAACGCGAGTTGGGGAGCAAGTTCCTTTATCACAGATTTGATCATGTTGGTCGAAATACCCCAAAGGTCTTCAGTGTTTTTTGTACTGATCATGCGGAATGTTTTCAAGATAGTGTCGGCGTCAATGTGACAGAATGTGAAGCCATTGTTGCACTTTTCTACACTCTGTGACAAGAGGGCCACAGCTGCATCGGGGCACGAGTTGAGACTACTTGTAGTTTCTATGGGTATATGGGAGAAAAAGTCTTCGAATACATTGGCAACTGCAATGTCCGAATTAACTGTAATATTATTGACTTCCAGTGAAATCGAATTTACTGAGCTTTTAGATTTCCCGGTTTCCTGGTTAATGATATTCCAGGTGGTCTTTACTTTATTTTTTGATAAGCTAATTTTGTTGGTTATATACATAGCTTTTGCGGACATGCACACTTTCTTAAATGTATAATTACCTTACCTCTTTGGCAATCGAACTAGCGAACTAACGAAGCCTTTTAATGATCCCATTTCTTGTGCTATCATATACCTTGCCACTGGCACCCTCTCATAGTTTGCAAATCCTATTACCTGTTAAAATTTGTTTAGAATTTAGGATATCATTTTCCACTGCGAAGAAAAGTTTCTTATGTATGGTAGCTGAAAACTTACGGTAGTAAAGCCGTAAGGTAGTGTCGGCCGTTATGAATGAAGCTGACTTTATGACTCAGACGACCTGCCAAAACCTGCGGTCCGAGACATAAGAAAGTAGGCACCTAGTCTACTGTCTAGTTTATCATCTTATTATGCAAACCATGTCACTTGTGAATAGAAATTAAAATAAATCACATGAATGTTTGCTATCATATACGTCATATCATTTTCACAGCATAACCTGCAGTTGTTGTCATCACATAATACTCGTACTACTATTGTTCTCTATGTGAAGTTATGAACATATTTTTGGGTTAAAAAAAGATTTTATAACCGAATATAATAACGTTGACGAAATGACCGCTATCGAGTTAATTAATTGAGATGCAGAGTAACGCAATTCGCAACGCAGTATTTATCCTCATAATTTTATATATCTGTACCGTACCTCTCCTTTTATAGTTTGCTATCGCCTGCAAACTACGTTTCGCTTTTATTTTTTCAATGAGGATTTTTAGCTTCCTGTGGAATTTCGAAAAATCCTGCCTTAGTGGGTGATTACATAAAGCAACGAATCCCGGTGCCGAATTTCATAATTCTAGTTCCAGTGGCTTGGGTTCTACGTCAATACCTCAATCAGTCACTCACCAAAACCTTTCAAACAGCCAGCAGACCACTTCAAAGCCGCTTTACTATATTTTTTGGTCCTTTGGCACCGAATTGTTTAAATTAGTTATTCCGTAAAAATCTTCAAAGAGATGTGCAACGTTGAATCTGGACATATCATTTTGATTAAGTGAATATAGAAATTGATTTCCAGTAGCTAATCCTAACCATTTGCTGTTTGCTCTTTTCTTGTTAAATAACATCTTTTATAAGTGTCTTTTAAAATTATTATTATTATTAAATAGAATAGACAATACAAATTTAAGTAAACAAACGTTAAAACGATTTATCAAAACATTTCTACCACGCGATAGCCGTAAACGAAATGGAACCGTATCTGAAATTCGAATGCACTCGGAATCTGACGGCTCAATTCATTACTTACACCGGACTGTACTCGGAAACTTGTATGGACTTCAAAGGTGGCCGCTAATTGGCACTTTGAATAAACAAGCGGACGCACGACAAACCGCGAGATCCTGGATCAAACGTGGCTTTGCGATTTTTTACATTGCACCAGTGTAGAGTTTGGCATTTAATCAACTGACATCCTATTAATTTGATTGACATTTGATTATTCATTTAGGTACAATATTAATTTTTATTTACTGACGTTCAATCTACTTCATAAAAATTTTACTCCTGTTTACTTCCATTTACTTACCTAATTAGGCGTTTAATACTCGTAGTATCACGTTTTCGAAATAAATCTAGTAATTCGATTGACTTTATGAACGACTTAATTAAATTTAATCTAGTTTTATTTTAATACATTGACATTTCATTTTATTCTATGACATTCCAATTAATCTATTGACATTTCGTTAATTCATTCACATTACTATTATTTATTGACTCGCGTCTTCATAATAATGTAACTAAATAATTTATTTGATAGGATCTCAATTCATAATTATTTTTCAATAAATACAGGAACAAGGAAATCTAGCTAGTAAAATTAAATGTCTGCCCTTCTCTATTCATATTTAATTGCAACGCCTTAACAAGGTACAATGTGTAACTTCATCTCACACTTGTAATGCAATATATAAATAAATAAATAAATAAATATTAACATAAATTCCTTACATTTACATTGATCTTGTTAGGTTGGTATAACTTACACTCTATAAACAGAAGGCAGCCCTATTGCTAAAGTGCCCACCTCTTAAAGGGAGATTAGGAGTTATAGCTAAGTAGATCTGATACTAAAGTGTATCATTACTAAAATTAATACAACTGAATAATAATAATAAACATACCTAAAATGTCCATGATCTATAAACTACCTAAAATACAAAGCTACTTATAGGTACTAGCTTCCATTTAAAAAGCAGAGGACAAAATTTTATGGTCGGGCATTGGAATTTATGCACGTGCATTCAAGGCTAAATAGCTTAATATTTTAGACATTTATCCATATGTTTATACTCGTACATACATATATGCACAATTGCACATCTATTGTAATTTAAAAAAGCTAAATTAAGTCAATCTAAACACCTACGGCCTTATTAATAAAAATTTTAGTCCTTGGATCATCCTCGGATTAGTTACTCCGTGTTTTGTCTTGTTTCCGCGCATGTCGTCTGTAATATGTCAAAATAAGACAAAACACGGAGTAGGTACCTAACTAAATTTTTATTAATTAGGCTGTTGGTGTACCAATTTAAAATAATGTAATTTTAGATACTTATGTTTTTGTTTAATCAAAATGTTGTTTTGCTTTTGACGTGGTAAGTGCCCGTGAACTTCGAATGCAGAATGCTCATTCAGATTCGTGAGCAGTCCCGTCAAATTAGCATTATATCAGCACTAATTGACTAGGTTTGGCGGTAAAGCCCGTAAATCGATTTGGGAAACGGTTATTGAATTCCAATCGGTCGACATTTAGATTGTGATTTTTCGTAGGTA
Source organism: Schoenobius gigantellus (assembly GCA_963935595.1). Classification (NCBI taxonomy): domain Eukaryota; kingdom Metazoa; phylum Arthropoda; class Insecta; order Lepidoptera; family Crambidae; genus Schoenobius; species Schoenobius gigantellus. Next base: position 18,497,498 of record OZ012553.1, on the reverse strand, counting down.
CGCTTATTTAACAACACTAGCAACAAATTGGATCAGTATGTTGAAAAAATTAAATAGCACGAGATTGGCTCACGCAAAATCTGCGCAACACGGGTCCAATTTGGCGCCAATGTGGAAACTCAAGCGTATAAAAAATCACAATCTCACCCCCAGTTTCTGAAAGGCTGATCAAAATATTGTTCAACTAACATCCATGTCATCTTAACAGCAGTGTCAAATCAATTTGAGTTTCCGAAACGTTGGTTAGACAAAATTTACTTATCTCTAAAAATTTGATTTCTCGTGAGAAATATTTTTAGACACGATCACATTGCTGAAATCATATTTTGTTTTATTCATGTGTATTTTGGAAACCCAAAATGGGTCTTTCCTTAATAATTTTGCAATAAATTTGACAGCTGTGTCAACTAACACAGTGATAAGTTGATTTAGCTTTCAGCAACTCAATTCATAGTTAGCATTAGATTGACAGTTTGTTAGTTAATTTTATCACTGAACAGCCTTTCAGAAACTGGGTGTTAATGTCGATCGATTGGGAGTGGTTCAAGAGAACTGGCGAAAAATCTCTAGCGTGACGAATACCTAACATTGATAAATGACTAGCTTTCCGCTCGCGGTTTCGGCCGCGTTATTATTGTTTTCCCGTGGGAATTTTATATTTTCTCGTAGAAAAATGAATTTTTTAGCTTATTATATAGAAGACTGTTCTCTGATCTACATTTAGGAGCTCGGATGAAAAATTTCATAGAAATTGGAGCAGATTTTAAACATATTCCATAGAAACTTTCAAACCCTATTTTGCACCCTAAGACCATCATTTTATTTTACGAACGGAAAAGTTAAAACAAAAAAGTTTTAAGTTATTTTATTATATAAACTAATTACATAATTGTATTACCGCTATAGAATGATAGAAAAAAAATTAGCAGAGGTTCCAAAAATAGCCCTGTATATTCACTTTTAATTTGACAGTCATTGAGGCATTAATACAAGACTTGCGTCAACTGTCTTTTATGAATATGATGGACGCACTGTGCCTGGCAAAACTGGACACAATCGTGGTTTCCAGTTACACAATCAATATTTGGATAGCCGCTTATATTTTCTCAAACAAACCCAATTAATCAGCATTAGAAAAGGTTAAAAGGATTGTAGGTGCTAGGTAAATGCAGCTAGTATAATACTAATAATTTCTGATTTAACGAAACGGGCGTCCGTATACTTTTATTGTCCCTGTTTTCGCGCAAGTAACCTGAGATAGGTTAAAGTTTACTTTGTATTTTACCTATCCTTGCTTCACAAATAAAACTATAAAACAGGTTTTCATAGTTTTCCAAAGCCGCAAACTAGGAATATGAACTTTGCTATGGGGGAAAGTTCGACAAAATTTTTCAATCCTATTATCGTTGAAATTGGGTTAAAATTCCAGGAGTATAGAAAATCTATAAATTTTTATTGCTGTTTCCAACATCGGTACCACAAATATAGCCTTAGTTTTTGAACAATTTTATTTGCTGATCTCAATCTTTTCTTTGAAAACATAAAGGGACTTTTGAAACATGCTCTTTTTTATTTCAGTTAACAAGGACACTTATCACAGTTAAGACACAATTGATACTAAAGTCTTTGACAAATAAGTGTGAGCTCCCCCAAATTAACATTGCGTAAAACAATTTTTAAATGAAAATTATCAGAGAAGCAGACTAATGAATACACGTAATAACTATAATATACAATCAACTTAAATTATAGGAATAGGTCGCAAAATTAAATAAGTTATAGAAACACGTTTTCAAAACACACGCTTGGCTATCTTAACTTTTCCGTCGTACAAAGACTAAGTACTAGTCCTATAAGGCTCCCGGGGTTTGATTGGACTTTAGGCAAAGCTTGCTATTTATATGTGGCATGTGGCCTGTAACGTTTTTTTTAGGAAACTCATAAAGGAAATGGAAGGCTTCAACAGCAAATTAGTTCATGCCGTCGAGGGATTAACAAATTTTATAATCCTCTGTATTTGCATTACGCCCATTGAACAATCTGGGACTGATGAAAATCGTGAGTAGGCAGGCTTCTTCAGTATAAACTTTTTAAATTTTTAGGTCCAAACTCATTGCTGATTTAAAAAAAAAAGATTAAAGGTACCTATCATACCTTTTAAACTTTTTTTAATGTCAAATAATAAAGGATGTTTCGGACCATTTCCGGTTGCATTTATTTAATGACGCACATTGTCTTTACATAGAACCATGAAAGTCGCTCCCGCTGTCTGTGCGCTTAGATCTTTTAAACTACGCAACGGTTTTTAATGCAGTTTTCAACAATAGATAGCGTGATTCAAGAGGAAGGCTTATATGTATAGCTAGCGATCCGCCCCGGCTTCGCACGGGTAATCATCATCATCACAGCTCTTATACGTCCCCACCGAGGGGTTCGAGCCTACCCAATGTTAGGGTGATTAGGCCTTAGTCAACCACGCTGGCCCAGTGCGGATTGGTCGACTTCACATACATCATTGAATTTCTTCGCAGATGTATGCAGGTTGCCTCACGATGTTTTCCTTCACCGTAGGAGCGTCAGACAAATGTACATATGAAATTCGAAACGAAAAACACATTGGTACATGGCGGGTCTCGAACCCCGACCCCCCGATTGGAAGGCAAGTGCCGAGTCCACTGCGCCACCGACGCTCATACATAAACTTTAAAATCGTATAAATACCTAGTTTGGTTTTAAACGACGTCATGTCAATGCAATTTTTATTTTACACAATAAAAGTTGCTTTATCTACCCACATAAAACTATCTTGCATTGTTAGATGCTAACATGAGCCAAAGTCCCGGTTTAAATGCTAATGCCCTAACCGCGCCAACGGGTTATCCCGGGATCGCGGGTTTACCGTGATCGTTTATGGACAAGACGAGAGGCAATTCACTTTGTATTCCTGACCTGTCTTTCAATGTGAGGAAAATAACGAGTGGGTACCTCCATGTGGAATTATGTTTTAAGTTTTCACTCTGTTAGGGCAGTCGTGCTCTACAATACTTTATCTCCCATTAGATAAAATGTTACAGTATACATATGTGCATCAATTTGTATTAGCTTGAAATGTACTTCATGATTTATTTCTCATTCAAATTCCAAATTTGAAATTCACTTCGCCACAAAGAAAAGGAGAAAGTAACAAAAACCTCAATTATAAATAAAGTAGCTTTCCGCTCGCAGCGTCGCCCGCGTTATCTTCGTTTTTCCCGTGGGAATTTTATATTTTCCCGTAGGAAAATATTCCATAGCCTATATTACTCAGTGATATTGTAGCATTCCATTAGTGAAAGAATTTTTCAAATCGGTCCAGTAGTTTCGGAGTGTATTCAATACAAACATACAAATCTTTCCTCTTTATAATATTAGTAAGTATAGAAGTATAGATAAGCTTTACAAAGCTTATGTTTTATTATTAAGCTTTAGAAAACTTATTTTTTATTTATGATCTTTAATACACTCACCAAAAATAAATAGCACAAACTTAGCATAACTCATATTTGTTATTAATGGCAAAACAAAAATCATATTTTGTTTTATATACATTGTAAGGTTACTCTTACCACTCCTGCAAATATGGCTCCTCATTGTAATATACACCGGTAAGTAATATTTATGTAAAATCATTGTATATAATGTTAAAGTAATAAACCTCATAGTTACGTTAACCTCTGCTTGATCTATAAGACAAAAAGTCAATCAAAATATTTGAGTATGACTGCACGAAATCGGTAGGGCCCCGATTACGAAAACAATATGTATGACAAGCGTTATGATAGAATCTTCGAGACCAACACAATATGACAGAAAATAAGTATTGTGAAGTCATCAATTCTTCACTTTAGCATTAAATATTTTCGTATCTTCAGAAATAGTTTTTGACATTTATTTATCTTTATTGAAGGATAGGCTTAGTGCAACGCAACCATAATGCAACCAATATTTTCATTATATGTATATACTGAATTTATGTACTTAACTTATCAGATAAGCAGGTATACAGCGTCACATACACACACACGCACGCACACACCAGAATCAATATTACTGTACAAAATGTATCACTAATTACCTACTGTAAGAAAATAAATTACATTTATTGTCGGTGATTTAACTATAGTTTCGTTACACAATGCTTTAAAAAATTAAATCTGATGCTATTATTTTTAAAATTGAAGCCGTGACACTAGGGCTCGTATTAATAATTGTAACTCAAGAATGAGATCGATCTTAAGATACTGTTTTTGACAGATGTTCCATACATTAAACGTCATAGCTTAAGATCGATCTCAACTTTGAGACGCGTTCATTAATACGAGCCTAAGAAATACATTTCTCTATGTCCTATAGTTTTTATTCTTGACACATTTGGAATGCTCATCCTGGTGTAGCGAACGACGAGAACGTTCTATTATCTTATCGCTGACGTCACAAGCGGGAAAGCAAACGACCATTTGGCTTAGCAAAGAACATCAGAGTTCAGATGCCACACTAATGTACTGTCCACCAAGTCCACATCCACTTGTCCTCCACCTACAGAACTCGACAAGATAAAATGCATTGTAATGGAAAAATGTGGGGGTTCGATCCGCAAATAAAAGTTGCAGCTCCTTTTTAAACGATATCGAACGATACCAAAGCGTATTCTTAGCAAACGTTATTTCTTACGATTGGTAAGATATTATAATAGTAGTTGGCAATGATGCCCTGAAAAGTACGACATTGAAAAATTTTGTTGATTCGAAGTCGCTCCCAGACGCATAAATGCGCGTATATTGTCAAAAACTATGGTCGCAACTTGACTGTAGTGCTACTGCAAAAGTTTGATATCGTTGAAATAAAACTGAATGACCCTTAGCTCTTTAATATACGGATTGTTATTTCAGTGAAATTCTTCTAGATTAAGCTCGATGTTTGCTATGTTGACACCCCAACTCATTTTAGCATTTGAGCAAACTTTAAACTTTGCAATTTCTTCAACTACATATATTTACTTTCGGGATCAACAACAATTTGTTTAACAAATTGGAAATAGATGTCATTGCAACACATCCAAGATACTGCTAGGCATGAGTCTGCTCTAAAAAGGGGAATTTGGGCAACCACCCACCGCACTGGTCCAGTGTGGTTTGGTGGAGTAGCGCTTGTAAAATCAAACAGACAAAAAAAAATAACACAGAAAATGAGACATTTCCGAAAGGAAAAAAAATCTTAAAAGGTAATTGCATAGATCTCAAAATTGGATTGATGAACAAGTTCTTCAAAAATTACCAAACAAATTTTTCTGTAAGCTTCAACAATAGATAATGTGATCCAGGAGGACAGTTTGAGAACATAATTAAGTAATTGAGGTTCTAAATGAATTTCCATTAACAATAAACGTTAACGTTCTCGACAACGTCTGCGAGCTTTTTACTTGCGTGCGCTACAAATATTTTGGCACATCTGGTCCCAGTGCAAAGTCGGGTCTTTTTTCCGGCGAAGAGATAATTTACATTTTAAGCTAGGTAATAAACAATATGACTACAAGATTTATTATAAAGTGCTACAACATTCAAGCACTAAATATAGGTAGGAATAATAGCGGGTACATACCTAACCTACCCTACTTTTGTACTAAAATGTAATTGCAGTAGACATAACAACTTCTTAAAAACGTTATTAAATAAATATAAATAGGTCTTTAAATAATTAATGACAGCATTTACGTTTAAGAATAAATTAAGTGAAACAAGAAAATTGCAGACGCGGTAATTGCACTTTTATCATGTTTTCATACTTAAAGTAATTCCAGTAATTACGACGCGTGATTGAAATAGCATAACTTATAATTCAGCGGGTAACGACCGCGACCTCGATCTTATTTCATAGGTCTCGGGTTCACAGCCAGGTAGGTAGTGCATCAATTTGCGTTTTAAGTAAACATGAACTGAAATAAATATATAGTGTACCTTGTTTTAAGCCAAAAATCGTGTAACGAATATTTATTTAGGTACAGTTGACACCATCTGCAAACAAACAAAGACACGGGTGCGCGTCATTTAATATAATTTCATTTCAATAACGTTCTTATTGTATAACTAGCTGTGCCCGCGAACTTCGTTTCGCCTTACGATAGATTTCCCGTCATATTTTTCCCGTGGTATTCCCGTCATATTTTTCCCGTGAGAAATTTTTAAATCGGCCCAGTAGTTATCGAATTTTCCCAACATTATAATATAGCCTATAACCAAAGACATTATAAGAGTAGACCAACAATGCAAACGAAATGTATGAAGTCCCCTTCAACCAATTTTGATATGATAATAGCTAAATAAATAAGCATAATTAAGACTCATCGGTAATAAATAATGTTACAATGTGATTTAGTTTTTATTACTGTTCGTTTTTTACACTACAAAACGAAGTTATTTGGGCATGTTTAAGTATTTTTATAACTTGACGCGCGCTCGACAGTCGAATGCAGTACAAATACAGTATGGTAGCGGCCGCCTGACCGCTGTTGTGGTTGAAGGGGGTTTCTTAGAGGCCGCGCGTATTGTCGGTCTATCTCTTATAATGTCTTTGCCTATAACCATCAGGGACAATGTAGCATTCTAATGATAAAAGAGTTTCTCAATTCGAACCAGTAGTTTCTGAGATTTGCGCTTACCAACACATTTTGCGATTCATTTTTATATATAAGATAAACGTTTTACATAAAAACTCGTAACGTAATTTCTTTTAACATAATGATCATTTAATATATTAATCACTAGTGGGCCCGGCAGACGTTGTCCTGCCCGGCGATTACAAAACCTACACCTTCATTGGACCTATTCAAACATACACAAAAAAATTCGTAAGAATCGGTCGAGCCGTTTAAAAGTTTTGCGAGACAAACACACAGCGTTTTATTTTTATATATAAGAAGACTAGTGGGCCCGGCAGACGTTGTCCTGCCCGATTAAAGCGCCACCTACCGGGTCCAACTATACTTTGAAACCTTCCCTGGACCTATATAAATACACACAGAAAATTTCGTAAGAATCTGTCGAGCCGTTTCAGAGTTTTTGCGAGACAAACACACAGAGTTTCATTTTTATATATAAGAAAGAAGATTTTGTATAAAAGGAATTAGCATAACATTCAAAATACCTAAAATCCATTCAAATAAAACACATGCGGCCTTATAAATAAAAAATGTACTCCTTGGATCATCCTCGGAGTAGTTACTCCGTGTTTTGTTTTGACATATGACAGCCGACATGTGCGGAAACAAGACAAAATACGGAGTAACTAACCGAGGATGATCCAAGGAGTATTTTTTTTATTAATAATGCAGATGAATTATAACGGTCATTTCATTTAATTTCGTTTTATATAGGTAATCGTTGTTACTTACCATTTGAGATAATTTTTGTTGTTTGTTTACTATAAAGATCAATTCTTATTTTTATTTATAAATAAATCAAATATAGGTAAAACTGCATCAGGCGTAGCACGGGCTGCCAAGACTGGACTCGAGTCACGCATTATCTCACAAATTCAGTAACATAATCTCTGTCACGGTGCCGCGTATTTAGTGTGACTTACGTGATAAAAATTTCTTGACACTCGTCAAGGAACACGTGTAACTGAGTTTTATCACAAATTTTTTGCTCTCCGACTGCTGCTACATCTTCTAAACGTCAAGTATTGAAGCCCTCGCTACAACTACAGCAGTCGGCGCACAAGCACGCCAAAAAATTTGTGATAAAACCGAGTCACCCGTGTGACTGAGTTTTATCACAAATTGTTCCTTGACGAACGTCAAGAAAATTTATCACGTCTCAGTCACACTAAATACGCGCCACCATACTACTCTTTAATACATAAAGGAGACATAGAGGTTACCTACTTTCGATTTAATACGCTTAACAGTTAAGCGTATTAAATCGAAAGTAGGCATATAATAAAAATACAAACAATAGTCATAAAACATTTTCTTTGTTAATCAACAACCTTAAATATTATTTCGGTATTCCGTTACACCCGGTATATAGCCCAGAACTAGGTAGGAAAGTCAAACAAATGTGTTGGAATACTTGGCAAAAAAACTTTAGTAACCAATCAATATTAAAGGGGATCTGATACTGCTCTATCACAGTGAGGCTTTTTATGCCAACCTGGTTTATTCATACCGTAGCCTCTCCAGGGAGCTGCTTATTTTTACTTTTATGATTCGGGCAGGTCACATTCCATTAACCAAGTTGACATATGATGCGCATTAAGCCATCTCCATTATATACTAAATGCGGTAAGGATGAGGAGCTCCTCCACATTTCATGGAATGTGCACTAACAAAGAAAAAGAGAAATAAATATTTGTCAAATATGAATCTAAAAAATTGTGGATTAAATCTGTTGGTACTGAAATGTGTCGGTGGTGAAGCGGGCCAGAAGAACGGAATTGGGTATTATGAATAACTTATTAATCATTGGGTTGAATGAAGGTTTTGAAAGTCCCTATGAGGCTGACATAGTGTTATTACCATGAGTGTCTAAAGCCTCTTAAAATCGATGTAAAAATATTTGCGAGCGATTAAAACTTAAAATAGAATAAAAACAAAACAGAAACTTTCATGTCAAATAAACGAACAACTTAGATATTTCGCCTGTCGCTTAGCCCACCACGTGGGGTAATGTTGAAGTTCCATGCAAACTTTTTCTCCCTTAAGATAGAAAATTTATCTCCTACTAACAACACCCTTCCCTTTTTAAAATCTTTCTTGAAATCTTTACAACTGACCTTAGTGAACATCGCCTCTAATTTCTTCTTCATAGATCAAGTTTCTACAAAAAATCTGTTATCCTGACATCTTAGAGTAAATGCTCTAAGCCTGAAATGAACGCTCCGATTACGTGAGTCGTGAGAACTACAAAGATACGAATAAAACCATAAGCGCACAGAGAAGACATTATGGAATCCATAAAATCACACTCCGTTGGGCTTGCGAACACAGAAATCATGTCGCAATCATATAGGTACTACTATGACTTGCTTCACTGCAGCGAGACAGGATATTCATTGCCACTTGCAAGCTACGATATTGTCGGCTATAACAAACAGTTATGGTGATCATAGAATAAAATAAACTTAGCAAATAACTATAAAGCTATTTTATGTTAATGGATGGATATGAAATGTACATCATACGTCCATGCCACCTAATTAACATCTGATTCTATGCGAACATTGGCTATCTAATGATCAAACATTAGACGACATTAGGCATTACGAAATTAATTGATAAATAAAAAGACACAGAATTATGTGTACTTACAAGTAACAGTGAAACACCGTGTATTTGCAGGTTTGGTATTTACGAAATTTTAGAATACGTGAAACGTGTTACAATATCGGACAATTCTTTAGAACACATCCCGTTGTATTTATAGGTAAAATACGCACAATGAGGCAAAGTATTTTTTAAAGTAACATCCATCACACTTAAGCCATCTATAACACTTGGATTGTTAACAATATGAAAAATCAACGTAGATAGAATGAATTTTTTCTCCAAGTAAAAATAAGTAAAGGATAAAAATAGAAGTAAGTATGTACAGCAAATAAAAAGAAAAACCAAATACCGAGGACAAGATTTGAGGGAATTGATTCCGAAGAGAAAATGGGTTTAATTGTTTAATGATAGTTTTAATTAAAAGTTAGTTTAAATTTCGTTAAACGTGGCAAGGAGCTTACGAATAATTTAGATGTGCTTAGTCAAATTGTCTGTTACCGAACTAGGTACCTTCATTAATAACATTTTACTATTTCATTTGCCATTTTTTTTCAATATGAAAATAGTAGAACTAGGTATTCCCTGCACGAAAAAATTCTATCCATGTCTCAAAATTTCAATCGCGCTGTGTTAGCAACTGAGACTATCAAATCATACATCCCTAATCGCAAAAGTCACTTAAAAGAAACAATTTTATTGATCTCAATCGATTGACAAACTTCACGTTTTCATCAAACACGACGTCAATCCAGATACTTTTCAAACACATCAAACACGTAGTTCGTTTGTCAAACGCGTCAAACACAGCCCTACACGAACAAACCAGTTTGTCAAACACGTAAATTTGACAAACATGTTTGATCGTTTACAGGGTCCTTTAGCCAAAATTATTCCAACTCGTCTCTGTCTCTCCTACTATTCCATTCACCTATTAACATCAAACATAAACTGTTAAAGGTACGGTGGTCGGCGTCGGCGTGGGGCTCACCCGAGACTGCTCCACGCTGATGGTGGCGCAGTACTTCAAGCGGCGACGCGAGCTGGTAGAGATATTTATCGTGAGCGGAAGCGGCCTCGGCATCGCTGTCATGTCAACGTTCATCAAAGGGGCGATCAGGTAAGCATTTGGAAGTCTTGGTGAGCCTTAGCGCCCGATAGCCTCTGTGAGACGAGGATTTGTGACTTTGATTTTTATAGAAGCAAATTGTTAAGATCCTGTTTCTTTGAGCTTAGAAATAATGTTCATAAAAGACATTACGAATTGTCCAGGATGAGACCAGAGAGCCAGCGGCACCAAAATGTCTTACTTACCTACTTCTTATCAATGAGAAAAATATCATTGTTTTTGACAATTTCTGTTTTCAGGTTTAGCACTAAATTCTTCACGTTAACGTAAAGAATGGCATATAATAAAAACAGAACAACCTATAACCTGTTATTACTTTTACTACCAATATACTATTTATGAGACAAGTTCACGAAAATTAATTATTGCTTCCTACCACATGTTTGTTGTGTTTGTAGACGTAATTATGTAAGAGTCAACAAGTCTTGAAAGTAAGGCAGAATAGGCTAGATGACAATTTTTTTTTGCTTTAATAAAAACTCATTCATATAATAAACAGAAAGAAAAAATCGGTTTTCGAATAACTATAAAAACAACCAAGATATAAGGTATCAAAGATTTTTCTCTATCTCTTTCTAGCAAAACGGCAATTTACAAGGAGTTTATATGGCCGTACTCAACGATGACGTCACGGTTGATGTCGGATCTCTCTGTCTAATCGCCTTCAAATTAACAACTTAAAATGCTTGTATCTAATGTATTCTAACTAAGCCGATTTTAATTCTAATTTCACAGGACTGCATCTTTTTTCACGGTATTTAAATATTTAATGACAAGACGTAAAAATTTGAATTCAGTCATCATCCCAATTAGAGAGATCTTCAAAAATATTATTAAAATACACAAGTTATTATCGTTCAGTTTAGTTCTATTTTAGTTATTTTTAAATATTATATTTCAATACTGTCGTAAAGTTCGCTAGGACTTCAGCTACTCTATAAAAATTTTAGGCAATTTTAAGGTCCACTACCACTTAGGTAGTATGTTTATCAATAAGTTTGTAATATTAAATAAATATATCAATATGTTATAATAAATTAATGTCCATAAGATTAACAACTTATAATAGCTCTAATAACAAACGATAAAATATTATGTTTACTCTAATAATGATTTTATGATGTCTCTTTTACTTAGATGTATTAGTAACCATAAATTTTTCATAACACCACAACATAGCACCCAATGTTTATGTCAGTATTTGATTCATCTAGGTATGTTTGTGGGGATACTTAAGTGAAATTTGTCGTTGGGACTTAAATGTTAAGGATATTATGCAAATAACGACATAATCGGGATGATATATCTAGTTAATTGCGTTAGAATCATAAAACGCAAGAAGGTAACTAATAAATGTTGTTTAAGTAATTACCATAAGTCCATGGTAATTAGGTACATGTAAGTAATTACATGTACGTTAATGACTAAGCAATGTTATAAGTATAAGTAATGCAATTATTTGGTTAACCGTATAAAGTAGGTATGTTTTTAATTATGTATGTTAGTACGCTTCACAGGTCATAAGTATTATATCCAGTATCCATGTGATTTCAATGTTTTTTATACTTACATCGATTTCTGCTTCTACATCCTTGGAATCACACTCCTTACAGGTTCAAAATGAGGTTAAATGTATCAAAAAACCCTAATTTTGAAAGCTGAAAAAATAGGAATTGGTAGCTATGCTTCTGATTACCAAGAAAAATAGGATGTTGTAAAAAGTGATAGGTTTCGAACCCCAGTGTATCTATCCACGCAGACGGATGCCGCAAGCCACGATTGGAAGTTCAGTTATTTTATTAAATATCTCCTTTATTAAATTATAAAGTATAAAAATCCTTCACTTAAATAATTACACATATAGGAGCGTACTAGGCATGTGCCATACAAAGGAAAATAGAACCTTACTAAAAGAAGTCTTCGTTTTTATTATAAAATCAAATCAAACTACATTCAAAGATTTTAAAGAATCAAAATCAAAATATTCTTTGTTGAAATATTCGGGGCGGTCGTGAAGGGGAAGATAAGAACCATTGCCTCAGTTCTCATCAATGGTGTGGAAGCATCAAAACGCCTTTTGGTGGACGAAGCTCTCCTAGTCCATTTTGGAGCTATCATCATGGCAACAAGGCTGACCGGGGCAAGAGAATTGGTACTAATGACCGATACAAATCAGATCCCCTTCATAGACAGAGACAACCTGTTCGAGATGCGTTACGGAAGCCCCGCCGCCATCACGTCGGTAACAGAAAAGCTCCTCTGCACACACCGAAGTCCGATGGATGTGGTGTATGCCCTCCAAAACATCTACAAGGGTATTTACACATCACGGCAAGTGCTGAGGTCCATGACATGCAGAATGGCATCGGAGGCGGTGTTACGAAGGGGCAACCCAAATACTCTCTTCCTTACCTTTACTCAAGACGAGAAAGAAGCATATGGGAGGGAAGGGTTCGGCACCGGAGAACAATCTAGACTGCTGACGATCCACGAAGCACAGGGACTAACGTACGATCACGTGGTTGTGCTCAGAGGAGCAGAAAGGAAGAACCCTGTCCACGATAGTGTCCCTCACGCGGTGGTTGCAATTACACGGTATCCTGCACCTACTTCTACCGGGAGTTGAAGGAGGACGACGCAATTAGACGTCTCATTGCCCTTCCCAGCATAGCAACAGATGAAGTGGTCATGGAATACAATAAAAAGGGCCCTATCAAGCGGAGCGACCTTGGTGTTACTAAAAAAAAAAAAAACCGGACGTAACATATATTATGCCAAATACGAGTATACTAACTGACCAAATCTTATGAAATATTCCATACATAAATTATTAACATACTCGTATAGTATAATATTATTAAGATATATATTTGAGTATAATTAAGTATATGTCGGAGAAGATGCACCTTGACCATTCCCTTGCGACTCAGACATGGCGGAACCAAGTAAATTAAAAGGCAGGACAGCAAATGATACAACGTGTTCGGCAGCGTTTAATTTAATCTCTTTGCAAATAACCTAATACAAACTTTAATTATTTTACGAAGCAATTATTAGACAACACTTAACAATTTAAAGATTACGCGAGGCAAACGATCCGTCGAAGTCAAACCGGCACTATGTGGATTGCACGTGGTTCGCCCCGAACGTTCCGTTAGCGCGCTCCGCCGCACCGGCGTTACCGACCGGCGTTAACCGCGCCACCGTCGGTATCGCGGAAACGTGCTGTGCCTCGGTAGTCAAATAAGCATCCGTTTTAATTTTCGCCGACACGGCCTTCCTGACGCACGCACGTCCTCGTGCGTTAAACATCTGGAATCAAGAAATCCAAGCATTACCATCAACCCCAAATTGCTTCCTATCACGACAAATCAAAGCATACACTGTCAGAACATCAATTTCATATCTCGCCATCACACCGAACACCAGCGTTCATCTTTCATCTCCGGAATACAAAAGGTCGCATTAACACACGCTACAGCTCCGCGCCACGCGCTGGGGACCGACACGCATATAGCGCGCGGCAAGCCAACGGCTTGCGGCCAGTAGCGAGATGCTAACATTACGTACCTTCTCTACACACAGAGCCGGCTGGTTCTGCGACCACCGCTCCATTCTGCACCTCGTCGTGCACTTCCGCCACAGTTTTATTAACAACCACATCATCAATCTCCATGTCACTACCACTATCCGCCGACACGGACTCATCCTGCTCTAGAGCTTGATCACATAGCGCTTCCGCCATTTCCGTTAGCCCTTCACGTCCTTCGGGCACTTTACGTAAGCTTTCATGGGCGTATTTATACTTCCTCTTAGAGCCGTCAACATGTTGCAGTTCATAGCGATCGTTTTCTAAGACTCTAGTTACTCTAAAGGGACCCCTAAACTTTCTATCTAGTTTTGTTTGGTTACGTTCGCAACATTTCAGAAAAACAAAGTCACCCGCACAAAATGGCTTGATACGAGCTCTACCTTTATTGAAGCGCTCCGTGTCTAACTTCGCTGTATGCTCTATGTTAGCTGAGGCTTCACTACGGATCTGATTAAGGTCAGCTCTACGCTCGGTGGTCTCATCAAAACTAGCTATTCTAGAGATTCCTAAAGGCTGTGACTGAATACCAAACATGAGCTCAGTCGCAGAATACCCAGTGACCCTACACCTAGTACTATTTAATGCTAGCTGAATTGCACCTAGCTCGTCTCTCCACACACTGTCTGAACTATTTTCGGTAATAGTAAGTAGATTTTTGAGGGTTTGCATAACCCTTTCGACCTGACCGTTTGCTCTACTTGCCCCGACTGCAATAACATGAAGCTCTATGTTGTTTTCAGAGCAGAAGCTTCGAAAACTACCACTAATATAGCAACGACCCTGGTCTGCGATAATGCGTTTAGGTGTACCAAACAAATTGATGGCCTCTTTTAACGATTCTATGGCACTACTAGCGTCTAAACTTGACGTCAACCGTAACAAGACATATTTAGTAAAGGCATCAATAATAACGCTTATGTACTCCTTCTTTGAGCTTTTACCACTTAGTTTTCCGCTTAAATCTATGTGGATGGTATGCCATGGAAGGGCAACTTTTGGTATAGAATGCAACTGAATAGGCTGAGCGCCTGAAGTTCCTTTACAAGCTTTACAAACTAAGCATGCGTCTACAAACTTTTTAACAGCTCTTGCCATACCGGGAAACCAGTACAGCTCAAATAATTTATCTAGAGTCTTATCATAGCCAAGATGTTTTAGTTCCGAATGAACGTAACTTATCAGGGACCACGTTAACGACCGAGGCACTATAGGTAGCCACTTTGACCTCTTGTTACGCTCTACTTTTCGGTACAAAACTCCTTTTCGAACATCATACGACTTTGCAAGTTCTTGCTGTAAATCACCTACTCTCCACTTCTCCATAATATCCACTAACTCACTGTCGCGTTGCTGTTCTACAGCTAACCATTCTTGCTGCAAATTTAAAACCTGGACTTTCTTTTTAGAAATGTTATTAATGTTATTACCATCAGAGTCACAATGAGGTAGTGGGTTTCTGGATAGGAAATCAACATGCGACATATGGCGACCCGCTCTATACTCAATGTTAAAATCGTAGCTTTGTAATATCGCCCACCATCTATGAACACGTGGCGTTAGATCTTTTTTTGTGCTAGATGACTTAAGCGCATTACAGTCAGTACGAACCGTGAAATGGCGACCATATAAGTAGTGCCTAAAATGCTCTACGGCGCGCACCACCGCTAAAGTCTCCAACTCATACGAGTGGTAGCGTGACTCAGCGGCGGACGTGCGGCGGCTGTAGTAAGCGACATGTTGAACGCGTTCGTGTCGTTGGACTAAAATTGCACCATAGTCCAGCGCACTCGCATCAGTGTGTAATTCGATGTCTTTGTCTGGGTCGAAAATTGCTAGTACCGGTTTCGAAGTCAGAATCTGTACAACGCGTCTATGTATTTCACTATGCTGTTCAGTCCAACTGATCTGACCTTTATGTTGCGTAAGCGGATATAGTGGGGCCATAAGTAATGAAAAGTTAGGAATAAATTGCCTAAAATAAGACGCAAGTCCAATAAACTGGCGAACTTGCGTAACTGTATGAGGTACTGGGATCTCCACTAAAGCTTGCACTTTATTCGGATTTGGTCTTATTGATCCAGATTTAATCTCATAACCTAAATAAGAGATTTCACATTTAAGAAATTTGCACTTTTTCAAGTTCAGAGAGAAACCAGCCCTTGCAAGTGCACAGAGAACCAGACCGAGACGTTCCAGACCTTGTTCCACTGTTATTGCTGGAATACATACATCGTCGATGTAAATAAGGGCAAAATCACATTCTTTCAGTGCAACTTGAATGGATCTTCGGAAAACCGAAGGTGCATTTTTGAGTCCAAATGGCATGGCAACGTACTCGAACTGCCCATCAGGTGTAACAAACGCAGTACGTTCAATGGAACCCGACTCTACACTAATACAATGGAAACCAGATGTCATATCCAGGGAAGTAAAGTACTTAGCGCCTTGCAACCTGTCTATCTGGTCGCCAATCCGTGGCAAAGGAAAATTATCGCTACGCGTGTTTGAGTTAAGCTCTCTATAATCAACTACCATGCGGTCGCTACCATCCTTTTTCTTTACCAGCAAGATAGGACTAGAGAAAGGAGAGTTGCTCTCGCGAATAACGCCTGCTTTAAGTAACTCAGAAACTTTGTCCTTTACTATTTGCCGTTCACTAACCGATAGCCTATATGGTCGTCGCTGTACAACTTTATTAGGGTCAATCAGCTCTATTTTAATTTCACCGGTAGTAATTCGTTTTGTTGGGGTACCTTCTACAAAGTGCTCTGAATATGAATCAAGTATTGACAACAAAGAAGTTTTAGCGTTACCTTCCAAATCTGTATCAACCTGAGACTCAATCAGAGCAGGTGCACAAGATACAAACTGCGAAAATTTGGATTTAAAAAAATTAATGCCATTAACATCTAGCTCTACATACACCCCCATGTCGATAATATCGCGTCCCAGAAGAATAGGTTCGATTAAAAATGAATCATCAACAATATAAAACACAACTTTCAAGGACAAACCCTGAAGGTTAATCAGACACCTTACTTGTTCAGTGCATTTAATATCGGAATTACCGATACCCACCAAAACTATAGTGTCATTTAGCATTGTGGCATTAATTGCTTTTGCAAGACTATGTTTAATCAGTGAGCATTCAGATCCTGAGTCAAATAGAAAACGACAACTCCTACCTGCAATTTGTAGCTCACCAGTCACCGCCCGCTTGCCGCAAAGTTTGACCTCTTTCGTAGGAGCGTTGTTGGTTTCTCGGAGGGTAGCAGCGGCGGCGCAAGCACTGGCTATGTGGCCCTGCTTTCCGCACGCGTAGCACGTCACGGGGCGCTTCTCTTCATAGCGCGGGGGTGTCACTACTGACGTTACCGGCTTTTGCTTGTACACCTGAGAACTTTCACCAAAGCGTTTAGAACAATTTATGATTTTATGCCCTATCTCGCCACAGCGATGACATGTGCCGCTGAAGGCAGCACTAACTGGGTGCTGATTACTAAAACGCGGGCGTTTATTTTCGATGTACGTAGAAATATCGTCGTTTTGACGCTTGAGCGATACTCCACGTAATATGCGACATAACTGCGTTTTTGTTGTTATAGTGTGGGCGTTTAATTCACGTCTTAAGCCCTGTTCACAGTTTGATAACACTGACACAGCAAACCCAGTAATCACTTCGTCACTAAATTCAACATTAGGTATAGACTCGATCGTATGCCAAAGACGCATTGCGGCGTCGGCTGCGGTTTCTTTATCTTGAATTTTAAATTTAATGACACGTTCGAAATAATCCTGCATAAGCATAGGCTTTGCAAACTTTGCGATCAGAGTTGTTTTTACATTTTGCCACGTCATGCAGTCAGGTTGAATCTTTGTTAAGCACGTGGCAGCTCGTCCACGCAAGGCTTGCATAAGCGGTAACAATAAGTCAGTACCTTTGAGATCCTTTTGTTTTATTATCATCTCGCTTACGTTGCACCAGCCCTCGATATCAGCGTCAGCGTCGTCAAGGTCGAATTTGATAAGCGGCACAGGAACGGACGTCGTAGACCCGCCGGCGACATTGTTAGCCAACCCACGTAACAACTGCAGCAACGCAGCAGCCTCGGCAGCACCACTAGTTTCATTATGATTCGCACTCGCGATACCGGACGTATGATCGGCATTATTCGCAATTTGTTCGCCCGTGTCACTGCCTCCAGAGCGTTCTTGGATCCCGGATCCCACTTCTGATGTCGGAGAAGATGCACCTTGACCATTCCCTTGCGACTCAGACATGGCGGAACCAAGTAAATTAAAAGGCAGGACAGCAAATGATACAACGTGTTCGGCAGCGTTTAATTTAATCTCTTTGCAAATAACCTAATACAAACTTTAATTATTTTACGAAGCAATTATTAGACAACACTTAACAATTTAAAGATTACGCGAGGCAAACGATCCGTCGAAGTGGAGCACGCGCACCGCACACGCGTCAAACCGGCACTATGTGGATTGCACGTGGTTCGCCCCGACGTTCCGTTAGCGCGCTCCGCCGCACCGGCGTTACCGACCGGCGTTAACCGCGCCACCGTCGCACTGTGGGACATCCATAGGTCATAAATCTTAAAAACCTGCTTTCTTGTTTTACATTTTATTCCTTGTCGTTACATTGGATAGTTGCGGTACCTTCTGAAACTATAAATAGGTCAGTAATTAGAGTGCGCCTTCATTATCTATTGTGCATTCAAAGAGAGCGCATCGCCAATCGTAAATACTGTTATCAGTGAGTCATTAAAAAGCGTGACGTCATTTGTTGTCATTGCGGGACCTGTGAGTGCTGTGTGAGTTTTTTCTGAAATGGATATCCAAGAACAGGGTATGTAATAATTAATATTTTTATTTTAATTGTATCTTAGTATATATTTTCTTTAGTATGTCATTGCTACGAGGCGACTTTTCTTGGAGTATTATATTTTAATATTCAAAGTTTGAATAAACTTTTAAATATGTTCCCACTCGCTCCGACTATGGAGGTATATTGCACCATAATCTTTAGACTTTCTTATCTTAGGAAAATTAAAACTTGGCTGCCCTTATCTGCCCTTTTGGCGATGACAAGGGTGCTACGGTTGCCAGATTATCTCGTAGCATTTGCTACGAAATTAGTTTATTTAGTCTTAGTGCTTTGTGTAGGTTTTGTGACTGAATTTTAACCGTTTTTTTTTGTTTTAGGTAATTTATATATATGCTCGTTTTCAAGAATGCATATTCTTGAAATATGGCTAACTGTCAATACCGATAATGACTCGGAAAAGTGTCGTCAAGTCCTACAAAGTTTGTTGACTACTCTGAACGACGATGCTGAGAACATTGATATTCATTATTTAGAGAAAATTGTTAATAATTTATGTAAAGCTATTGCTCGATTCTGGAAAAAATGTAATAGGGATAAAACCAAGCTTTTATATAAGAATTCCGATTGGTTTAATGTTATTGAAAAAATTCAACTTGTGAAAAACAATAAGCAATGTACTCCGTCTGAAACGTCGCCGTGTCATTCACGTGGTCGTCCTCGAAAACCTTTTACGCAATGTAGTAAAAGGACTAAACGTCGGAGAGTAGCTGATTTGTCAAAGTCTGATGATTCTACTGTGAGTGCATTGCTTGATGTTTCAGACTGTTCATTCGATTCGTGTATATCTAGAGTTAGCACTGATGATGTCTTGTCACTTGTGACTGATGCTCAGTTGACAAAACATCAGTATTTATTAATTAAAAACTTTGTTAATAGTAAGATTTCTCCTAATGTATTACCATGTTACCAACAAATTACTAAAGCGAAACAGAGATGTTACCCTTCTAATATAACTGTTTCCGAGTCTTCAGCTGAAGTTGAATTACAAAGTCTTTTTGATCACACAGCTTCTCGAATCCTTGAATCTCAAAAAGAGGTCTTAGATCAGATTCCTGATGATTGTTTGTCTAATATCTCTTTACTTGGGAAATGGGGATTCGATGGCAGCACTGGACATAGTGAATACAAACAATTTTTTTCAGATTCAACTTTAGAAGATAGTAGTTTGTTTGTAACATCTTATGTACCCCTTCAAATTATTGTAAAATTAGCTGAAGATAATTGTAAAATTTTATGGAAAAATCCTCGACCCTCTTCCACTAGGTACTGCCGTCCTATTCGATTTCAATTTTTGAAAGAAAGCACAGCAGTGTCTTTGCAAGAGGAAGCTTATTTTAAGGATAAAATTGAAAGTTTGCAACCTACTTTTATTCAGATCGACAATCGTGAATTGGTCGTTTCTCATAAGTTGCAGCTTTCAATGGTAGATGGTAAAATTTGTAGTGCTTTAAGTGAAACATCTACAAGTAGATGTTATATATGTAATGCTACCCCTAAAGAGATGAATAAAATAGACGAATGTTTACAAAAACCTGTAATAGAGAGTAGATACCAATTTGGATTATCACCACTACATTCTTGGATACGTTTCTTCGAATATTTTATTCATCTTTCATATAGATTAGACATAAAAAAATGGCAAGTTAGGCTAGATAGTGATAAACAATTGTTATCAAATAAAAAACAATATGTACAGTCCCAGTTTAGGGAACGATTAGGTTTAATAGTTGACAAGCCGCGTAGTGGTGGAAGCGGGACGTCTAACGACGGAAACACGGCCAGGAAGTTTTTTTTGGAATCAGCTGTATCTGCTGAAATTACAGGTTTGAATAAGGATCTCATAGATCGTTGTTGTGTAATATTACAAACGTTATCTTCTGGACATAAAATTAATGAATGCAAGTTTAAAGACTATGCATTACAAACAGCATACAGCCTGGTCGAGGAATATCCGTGGTATAGTCTTCCTGCTTCTGTCCACAAGGTGCTCGTACATGGATCAGATATTATAAGTTATGCATTGTTATCTATAGGAGAACTTTCCGAAGAAGCTGCTGAAGCGACAAATAAGTATATCAAAATTTATAGACGAAGTCACACTCGAAAAATGTCACGTGAAGTTACCAATCAAGATTTAATACAACGACTATTATTACATTCAGATCCTTATATTACAAGTCTTCGGAAACTTCCCCCTAAAAAGAAAAATACTCTGTCACAAAGTGTAATAGAATTGTTACATGTTTAATATTGTTAGAATAAGAATAATTTATTTGTATTTTGTTAGTTGTTTTGTTTTTTTTGTATTTAATTAATTTTAATTTATTTATTTCTATTATTTTATTATAATTAAATAATGTTATCAATGTTTTGACTCTTATTTTATTTAAAATATATGTTTTACATTCCAATTTTTAAGTGTTTGTTCATGATAAATTTAGGTAAAAGTATGTTATTGTTTATATTTGTTTTTTACTGAAGTAAACGTTTTTTATTCCGTAAATACATGTACTTCTTTCATTTTGATGTTCCTAAAACACTTTTACAACTATAAGTCACTAAAATAATACAATGTATTGATAGTAACAGGACTTTAACTATTTATGACCGCCCTTGTATGGAGCGTGTCCCTCTGTGCGTCGGTATCGCGGAAACGTGCTGTGCTGTGCCTCGGTAGTCAAATAAGCATCCGTTTTAATTTTCGCCGACATATATATAAGTATAAATAGATATTATTAAGATATATATTTAAATTTTTAAATTGATTGAGTTGCGCAACTCAATTAGGAGTAAAAAGTAGTCGTAAGTCTTAATATAATAATTATAATAAAATAGATCACAATGAGAAGATTCCATGAAAAGAGTACGGACCACGAGTCTGTGGAGTGTTAAATTAGTAATAAAAAAATAAAAAAAATATGCCTTGATATATTTTTGAGGGACCTATGCTTTAAGCCGCAGATTGGCTGCACAACTCCACCTTAATTATTATAATAAGAAGGCGGGAGCTTTGGTAAATCTTCGAGTCTCGTTTATAGCCGGTGCGAGGAGCGGCTGCAACTCGAGCGCGCCTCTAAGGCTCGTACGCTCAAGTTCGCCGTGTAGGTAGTAGGTAGAGGGTTACAAATATGACTTCATAGAATGCTCTTTCAAGACATCTTTTCGCTGATAAGAAGAATAGGCGCTAGAAACTTATCAGGTTTCAACTAATCGCCTGTCTATCTTATAAACTAATCACCTGCCTAGACCGGGAATCGAAACTTGGCAGATTGGCAGGGTAATTGTTTTTTATAATACCGTTGACCCTCAATTTCTTTTTCATTCATAGCCTACAAGATTAATATAATACAGCACAAAAAGTACTTACTACAATTCTCTGTATCTATTAGGTTATTTATTTATTGCATACAAACTAATGTATGCTATAAATAAATAACTTAATAGATACAGGGAACTGAGTAATAAAACAACAATTTACATAAATTTACGAGACGGACAATCTTATTATTGTTGATATCGTAACTTTATTAATCTATTTGGTCTTACATCATTCAGTGCTTACATACACCTAGTTCCACAGAATACATAATAGTTACTAGTACCTATATTTTTTTTTCTAGGGCCATAGGCTGGCGACTAGGACTGCAGGCGGTAACAGGAGTCGTTTTCATCACCTTTATTTTAGGGACGTTTTATCGTTCCGCGTCCCTCTACCACCCTCAAAGACGAGCGATACTACACCTTAAGAATCAGACCAAAATCAAGCGGAAGATGAAGGACAGGAACAAATCGGACGACCGCCAGCCGTTTTTCGACTTCTCCACTCTGAAATCGAAGACAGTGCGCATACTGCTCATGTCCACGGGCATATCAGCCTTCGGGATAAATACGCCTATATTTTATTTGGCATACCACGCCGAAGAGGAAGGTGAGTATGACTTACTACCAATCTTACCATTTATCAGTTATTAGCTAGACTTATTTGTTTAACTTTGATTTTAGTAGCGCATAACACATTGCACCGGACGCCGCTCCGGTGTGCGGTGCTGCGGTTTTTAATTTTGACTGAAGAATATTAATTTGTATACAAAAACCGCAGGGTATAACACACTCACACCGCATGTCCGTGCGGTTGTGCGGCGCGCGCAACGGCACCGCACTCCCGGACGGTGAGTCCGCGGGGTATGCCACACTGTGCCGCAGTATCGTACGAATTTTTGCGTCGAAAGGACGTACATACGCGTAATAGATCTCGACATAGATAGTGCGGTGATGCGGTGCGTCGTGCATCGCAGCTCCGGACGGAGATACGGAGCAAACCGTACGGTGGCACGGTTCCGTGTCCCCGCAGCCGCATGCGGATTTCGTCCCTCCGTACACAGCAGCGGGATGCGGCGGCAATGTGTTAAGCGCCTTACGACGTTTCAACATTCATAGGTTATTTATTAGTAAATGTTAGTAACAATTGCACCCGATATTATGTTAGCATTGTTAGCTCATCTAAGTACACATTAAGAGGAAATCGTATTTCGTTTTTCCATACAAATGTAGTCCCGTTTCCTTCCTGGATAATGGCAATAGCTATTTTTTTCGAAAAAAATCAATGGCCACTATTAGCATTTTCCTATGTTTTCCTTTCTTTAAAGTAAGGAAGCTCAGCCCCCGTAGACAAGATGTCTTTCGATACCTAATCGTTATCGCAATCGCTAAATGGTCAATGTAAGTATATTATGAGATTTGACAATTGCGCTCGAAAGCTAAACGAGGGCTTATGTCAAATCCCATACATTTTCCTTCTAGCGATTGTGATTGCGATTATAAAAAACAGCGAATTGACAGCTCCGCCCGCGTTATTAAAGTGAAACGTTTTTTTGGTTTTCCGTGGAAATTTTATATTTTCCTTCGGGAAAAATAATGTTGTAGTCTATGTTTATCAGGAATAATGTAGCATTCTAAATGTGAAAGAATTTTTAAATCGGTCTAGTGGTTTCGGAACCTATTCAATGCAAACAAACAATCGAATCTTTCCTCTTTATAATATTACGAGAAGTATAAAAAAATCAACAAAATACCTACTCGTTAAAGTATGATATAAACACTCATAATAATTTCTGTTCCCCATTGATCTGAATCGAAATAACTACAGAAAATGAAAGCTGGATAAAATCAGCAAGATCTAAAAGTATTTTGGTTTTTGTTCGCGACTTTTCAAAAACCGGGTAAAATGCCCAATGTCCTTTGACGAAATTATATGAAAAAAGCAAAACATAGCAACACAGCCAAAGCCTTTCTTTAATTTTTAACGCAAAAAGTAATTAAATAGGTCTGGTTTTAGCGGAGAAAACAGGGGACTACGAAACGTTTATATTGTGTACTTTTTATAGGTACCTATTTTCGGTCCGGGCTGAATTTGTCTCTACTATCGCGCTCAGAACGATTGTTCAGGCCACAGAACACACAGAAAGACGTTTCTGTGTTCTGTGGAGGCCATTGATTTACTACCAAACGTAGATAGAGCAGTTCATACAAAAACGCGCTTAAAATCTAACACCTAATCCACTATACATTTGTACTCGCTGATAATGTAGTTACATGTGCACGCCCGAATTAAAATTACCATAAAGAAAGTACCGTATTTATCGAATTCAACCCTATTCTGCATTATTACGGCAAATATTTTAAGTACAACCGTGAGAAGTTATATCATTTCATACCTAGCCACAGATCAAACGACGTTTTAGTAATTGCTACAAAAAAATATCAACTTTATACTCTCAAAAACATAATGCTCGAAATTGCTTATCGCGTTGTCGCTCCAACGCATGAATGAGATAACACATCGTGATTAAAATAATTGTTTTTGATTGGTTTTTACGTATAAATCGAATATTGAATACATAATAAGACGTGTAATGAGTTTACTCACGCAAAATATGTAATCCCGTCAATTTCTGCCGTTTCTGGCTATTGTTACCACAACTTTTGAATGAGCACTTCGGCATGTTGACTTGCCGACAGCTAATCACTTACTATGGAAAAGAACTGCACGAGTCGCGATTGGGCAGTTCTTCACCGGCCCACTTTACGAACATTCATGCGTTATCTACGTTTGGTAGTAAATCAATGGGATTAGGCACACAACGCGCAATACATTTTACAAATACCTATTTTTGAATTCTCTCCTTAGTGTTTCCTCTTAATGAAAGTTTTACAACCGACATCTGTATATTACTAATTGTTATAGGAAAATCAATATGACGGGTCAAATAAATTTAATTGCACTTAACAATAATAATAATTATTATTAATGTTTTAAATAATAACAATAATCAAGTGTTTATAACTTTATAGTACATGCTAATTACTGTGATTAGAAAGTCAAATTATGAAATAATTAAACATATAAACAAATGAAAACAATTTAAATGATTACTAATCAACAACTTGATGATGTCGCATAACACAAAGGCTGTGTTTCATGTAGGTACCTATAAAACAGAAATGTAAATAACTAAGAGACAAAGTAGGTACCTACTTACTTACACGTGAATAGTAATTTCATTTTCATAACATTTCAATCGACCTAACAATAAAACCGACTTCCAAGAAATTACAATCTACTTCGAACATTTAGGAAAAAGTTATTGGTACGATTATCATAGAGTTGGTAAACAAGTAGGCAATCACGCCAATGGCTAGGTCATAAAAAGCATGTAAACCTTAATAGCCACTGTTAATAAACTTACTTTCATTTGCAATTTTGTTTTCTGGCTGATATTTCGAAACATTAACCTAGTTGCAACAGGAATTTGTCATAAAATACTCGATAAAAGACGATAGTCCACAGAGCAATGTGTTCGGAGATTTTTAATTATGTACAGTAAGCTCCTTGTCAAGCTATACTGTTTGACCTTTGGACCGTTCTTATGCCGCTCGTAATAGCGGCGGTTTTCGTAGTGCAAATGTAAAGCTTGAATGGGAGCTTACTGTACCTACCTTACATTTTAAGAGGAAATCGTACAGTCCGTTTTTTCCATACAAACGTAGTCCCCTGTTTCCTTCCTGGATAATGGCATTACCTAGTTGCTCTATTTTTTTCCAGTAAAATCAATAGCCACTATAAGCGTGTTCCTATGTTTTCCTTTTTTATTAAGGTAATTATTAAAAGAGATTTTAAACTTTCAACAACCAAAAAAAATCGACCTAATTTTCTGCTATACGTATTTAAACATCCAGCAAACAAATTGAAAATGAAAAAGATTATTTGAAAAAAGCAAAACATAGAAACACAGAAAAAGCCTTGCTTTAATTTTTTACGCAAAAAGTACCTAATTAAATCGGTCATTTTTTCGCGGAGAAAACAGGGGACTACGAAACGTATATTTTGTGTACTTTTCATAGGTATTTTCGGTCCCAGCTGCAGTTGTCCCTATCCGCAATACATTTTACAAATAGCTATTTTTGAATTCTCTTGACCTTGGTGTTTCCTCTTAAGGTATGGTTTAGTTGGTATGGTTCCTCTTAAGGTATATGGTTGTTTGAGCCCCCGCAGGGCGGAGGCGGGGGAACGCGCTCCTCCACTCACCACGACCTGCGCTGCATTTTGCAGCGCTGCAAGGTGGCTGTATGATCTCAGATCTCTGTGTTATCTATACAAATAAATAAAATTGAAGTGTCTGTTTGTAATGTCAAAATAACAAGTTTTTACTAAATGGGTATGAATGTATATCGGGTACCAATAACAAAAACACAATATATAAATTTTAGTCTGTTTGTATGTCTGTCTATCTGTTTGTTCCCGCTAATCTCCGGAACGGCTTGACCGATTTTGACGGGACTTTCACTAATAGATAGCTAATTATATAAGGTATAACATAGGCATAGGATATTTTTATCAAGATCTTTAAAAAAATTGCCAACAAAAATCAAAATGCTGCCAAAAGTTACTATTCCACGCGGACGAAGTCGCGGGCACAGCTTGTCATAAATAAAGAGGAGAAGCGCGAATTTTTCATCAAATTTATTTATCCAAATTTTTTGTTATGAGTACTTATAGGTTAAAATGACGATTTTTTTAGTAGTGCAAGTGATATTGAGATGACACCATAGTGAGATGACGGCGTAGGTATAACTTTTGGATGGGGGGTCCAGATTAAAACTTCAATTTGCCTAGCATACTTATACTGATACATGGAAGGAAAAGTTCATTCTATCTAGTGTAACTATGTTGATTTTCAATGGGGGGTGTAAGCCCCCCCCCGCCGCCCCTATACCTACGCCAATGGATGACACCCATACAAATATAGTATTGTTTAGGTATTTTTAATACCGGTAGGTCGGAATTGGGGGAAGGTAGAGCTCGAATGCGATTTGATACATTCTTGCTCCATCTCCCAGGTATGGTTTAGGCTAGCGTCCTTGGATCTAAGTTCCAGTGGGTTATCTACTGCAGTTCCGTTCAGCGAATCGGACCTTCCCGATTCCCGTCACTGAAGGGAAAAGTATCCGGACGAAAGTTTAACTGGGTAGAAGACGCCAGTGGATGAGGTTTTGGCGTCCCCGCATAACCGAGAAATTGCTCGTCACGAGACCTTCGAAATTTATACAAAATTTATATTCTTTTATTAATCTCCCTTAAAAGATACATGTAACGTAACTATATATGACATGCAATATGCATCGATTTCGGCAACTCGAATCCAATTTCGACATAAAACATCATAGGTAGGTATATCCTTACTTCTTCCTTCCTTTGCTGAAATGGTACAAATAAATTGTGTGCGGTTGCTGCTCACGCTTGCTATCAGCCGCATTCTGTCTAGCACATAACTTAGATACATTTGACTTACTTAGAAGTAGGTACTTAATGATGTACTCGTATCTAAAAAACTTCTTTCCTACCAATTTGACCTTTTGAGCTCTTTGTATTGTTTACTCTGTTGTCCAATCTTACTTGAATCGCAAAGGATAGGATCAGCAGTAAGTGGCGAAATTTATCAAATTAACATCAATTCATTTAAACAATCAACAGGAATAGAACACATAAAAATTAAAGATTTATCTCGAAGGTTTAATTACTTTCCCATTGTCTTGATTGTAGGTACTTTTACCTAGAAATATGTAAATATCTTTAACTTTTCAGGCTTAGGTGATACAGCTGAGATTCTCCAAGCATACCTGGGTATGGCGTGGGCGGTGGGGTGCGCTGCCTTCGGTCTGCTAGTGCGTCAGAACTCGGCGGAGTGCCGCATAGCGCGGCAGTACCTCACGCAGGCCGCCGTGTTTGTGTGTGGGCTGGCCACCATGGCGCTCACCGCGGTGGAGGGCTCTTACCGGGGATATGTCATGTTTGCTTGGGTCTACGGTAATTCTCGATCAGAATGTTGTTATTATTACTATAATGACAAGCACGAAATCATTAATGACAGTTGAGGAGACTAGCCCCATGGGAAAGAGGCGTGAATATCTGATATCTACCTACCGTTTTTAATAAAAGTATTATTTTGTTCCGTCAGTTACAGCAGGTAACACAACCAGTGCTTAAGTTGGCAAATATAAGAAATTTCACATACCTAGTCCATTTCCATCAGGTGATATAAGCCAAGAGCTTCCTTCATAGCATAGGACTAAATTCGAGGGTGTGACGGTTTGTCGGTAAAACCTACGCAGCCCACCTACTGCCGTAGGTCCTGCGCGCTAAAGTGGCTGCTGATGCGCGTGATTTTAAGCCTCACCGTCTGGAATTACCTTTATGTTCAGGGTCCCCCACAGGTGTTAAAAACTAGTAACTGGCCAGGCTGTCCCGTGGTGGTCCGGAGAATTGGGTTATCCCGGTCCCTGAATCGCCCCGACGATGAAGTGCATGGATGTCGAGGTCAATTTAGTATGTCCCGCACTCCGCGGTAGTTCCACACACGCCTGTCGAATAACCATCTGCACAGGTATGGAATGCAACACATTCCACTTAGTGAAAAATGCAATTTCTTTTTCTATTAATCGAAACGTTGTGTTAACCACCTAACAATAATCGGCCTCGATGCCTTACCTGGCAACAGATTTGTTTGTAGACAGTCTTATGGACATCATTTTCTCAAAAAATATTTTGAAAGTACCACTTGAGTATTATTCAAATTTTAATATACCAATGAGCTACCAACCATTTTAGATTGTTAGTCCCGATCATCTTTGACCATTGAGGATGCAAAATAGAAATCAAGATGCCAAAGGCTCAATTGTACTAATAATTAAAAATTCAACCGAATTGAAACTAAACCGCTGCGATCGACCCATCGAAAAGCATCATTGCCTTTCAACTATTCGATGACGTGATAATGGGTGGTGGGTGATATATTTATGAGTTATTGGTCTGGCGTCAAGCGTTCGATTTGTTTTGAATTTCGATTTGTTTTCGATAAAAATAGAATATTACGACGATAATCTATACAATTTTCATTTTCGTCGAAAAAGAAACGAAGCTCAACAGAAATCGTGCACAGACCACACTCGACGAGCGCTCGACCTCAGACGAAAGATTAAAAAATAGAGCCCCTGATTGGTCGAACGCAACGGTTTCATTTCGGTTCAGCACCGGCTCATTAGCAAACTGACCTTCAGGACCTTTTCACGCTGTTCGCAGGTATATTCTGCGGTGGGTACCACTACTCGCTGAAGATGTATACGTACGAGAGGGTGCGTTCGCGGAACTTCGCCCGGACCTGGGGGTTCGTGCAGTGCTCGCAAGCGGTGCCGATCGTGATAGGAGTTCCTCTTTCTGGTAAGGGGCCATCATGCATTACAAACTGAATCTTGTACAATCTTCGTTCTAATAGGGAAGCGTACATTTTTTTTAAGTATTATGTATGTATCCATCCATCCAGTAAAGTTGAATATGTATAAAAAAATTTCAAGGCCAATTTTTTGATTGGTTATCTTTACTTTATAGTAAAGATAATCGTGTATCTAAAACATAGCCGTGAGAGCTCTTTTTCGCCGTACAAGTAACACTACTGACATCTATCACGTGGATTCAGAGCATGAAGTTTGTGGTTTAAAATACAATTATATTATATTAGTATTTGCTTCAAGTTCATAATCAGCCTGCAGCTCATAGACTATCAACTAGGGTGCTAACAATGAGTAACTATGCTAGATTAGCTATCCAATAGCTAACCTAGATACTGCTTGTTATTTCAATACAGAAAAACAACATTGCGTAGTGGATGTGGTGAAGAAAACTGAATGTTTATCTTTTTGCTTGCAGGTTACATAAACGTAGGATGCGGTGGCAAGGCTGGCTACTATTTCAGCTCAACGTGTTCGTTAATAGGATCCCTGTCTCTCTTCTGTATAGACCTGCACCGACGCAGTGTCGCTCATAAACACACCAAGTGAGTTAACATTGCAAAGCTTCATTTTACATGGACTATCAGCACGATCATAGCCGGTTTTGGGTTTTAAACGCATGCAACGAGCAATGTATCAGCTCATCAATTCTCATCGTTAAATTAGTTTGTGTAAGGGATTCTTAATAACAATGTAAGGCCGGTTGTCCACGGTGCCGAGGTAGCAACACAGCCATTAATAAACATTAATAAACCCTCCTTCATCGCACGAGCGATAGAAAAGCGTTGCATTAAATTCCGGCGTTAGCGCTTTGGGGCCGTCCATATATTATGTCATCGATTTTTGC
The DNA here is from genome assembly GCA_963935595.1 of Schoenobius gigantellus. Lineage (NCBI taxonomy): Eukaryota > Metazoa > Arthropoda > Insecta > Lepidoptera > Crambidae > Schoenobius > Schoenobius gigantellus. Next base: position 18,466,887 of record OZ012553.1, on the reverse strand, counting down.
TGATTTTCGACTCCCCTCCCGCCCCCCTACAATCATCTTATCGTCATTTCCTAATGACCCCCCCCCCCTCGCAAAACTGACGTCATTACCAGTTTGACAAAATTAAAACATTTGCGGATTTGAGATAGAATCATCTTTTATTACTTTGTACTTTGGCAATGTTCATTAATATAATAATATTATTCTTCCCTATTCTTTAGTTTTCTTTGGATAGCTCCCACATTTTGTTATAGAATCATCTTCTATTATTTTGTACTTGGCAATTTTCATTAGATTGGATAGCTCCCACGGAGTTTTCACCCGTTCTTGCATACAAGTTCTCGAATATACGAGTAAGGTAGACAAACTTTATGTAATAAATAAATTAATAATGAGTTCAATAATTAATACCATATTAGGTACTTGCAAAATATTTTGTACATTTTGGAGTATTTCGAAAGCCCCCCCCCCCCCCCCTTCATCCATAATTTACCGTCATCCGCAGACCAACCTCCCCCCCCCCCCCCCACAATTTAGAATGACGTAATATATGGACGGCCCCTTTTATAACGTTTGCTATACGATACGAAAAGCAACGCTGCTCGGAAAAAAGCGTCGCTTTATGAAAGCGCTACCGTGTAACATATACATGGGAATGCATTGTTCTATTTGAACGCTTTTAGAAACGCACGTTAGAAAAGCGCTCGTGCGAACGGGCTCTTATTATGCCCGCCTGTCCACCGCACGCCGAATAATATTAATCTCAAGCAGACATATCTTTCTCGTTGGCGACAGCGGTAATAGCCGTGGTGGCCTTTCTCGAAACCCCTCACACAGATTGATAACACCATAATAGTGAACATTGCAGAAATGATGAGGAGGGTTTTAAAAGAACAGACATTATGCTTTCGTCTTGTTAGATCAATGCCAAACGCGACTGCAGTCCTTATTGATGCGAATGGCGGATGTACTCGTTTTGGATAAGTTTTATTTTACCATAACGACTATTTATTTTTAACACTAGAGTACACGCGCCCCTTTTTTTTACATGAGTACACGCGTGGCCTACTATGGTATACCATTTTATAATTGCTATCAATTTGTTTTTTGGTTACGTATGAATAAAATTCCTACAGAAATGAAAAATATATTCAATCAGTCCCTTATTTTTCATAGCATTCAAGGCATACTACAGCTTGATGATCAGAGCAAACCCATTGGTTGCATGTCTTGCACCATTTGTTTGTGGATCGATTTCTGGCTCTTGAGCAAAGTGCGCATCGACCGACCCGTCCCATCTTGAGGGTAACATCATACTGTGTGGCTTGAGCTGTCCCCGTTAGCATTTCTATTCTACATCTCAACTGTCGAGGAAGAGTCTCCATGGTTGCTCGAACAAAATAAATAGCAAATCGAAACAAATAGCACTTACCTAAAGGACATTGTTCTGCGTCCATACATTGTTCGCCCCAACACCAACAGCAGTGAAAAATGCTTTTCATATAATAAGCCATTAGTGAATACTGTACATCCACATCAATTACTACGGACAAGCTTCGAAATCGAATAAAATATGAAAATGAATCAGATTTTGAGGTTAGTTGAGGTAACAATTTAATTCGTTAGAGCAATACACATAGTTCATACCTATACAATTATTAAAATAATAATTATTGCAATCAATCAAAGCACGTTATTATAGCCACGTTGTAAAGAACAAGAAATCGCGAAATTATAAAGCAAGTCAAAAACATGACGAACTAACAAGAGACAGCGCGTGAGTAGTCAATTGACGAATGTTTTAATTCAATTTACGTTGTAAGTTATGAGAAACTTAATTTATACAAATAAATAAATGTACATAACTACATAAAATCGACTCAATTCTATTTAGTCGAGCAAAGGTAACAATAACCATTTCTATATTTTACTTCATTTGGTTTTGTTTCCAAAAGTACTTTTATATATTTTTGATTTGTCCGTCGAATACAAATATTTGTTATGAGTGTTATAAAATATGCATATAATTATAACGTAAATCAAATCTTTGTTGGTCATGGGGCGATTTTCGACATTGTCCTTTGTTAAACACATATATACTCAAAATACTCGCGCGGACTACTATGGTAGGCCAACGTATTTGGTGGGAAATCGCAGGAACGTGTTTACGTGCTGACCTTGCGGGCTTTACTGGCTCGCTGACAAATTTAATGGCCGAGGCTAGCCTAAAATTCCAACGCACCAGCGTGGATAATTCAAAAGTTATCACTTAAAATGTCACCCTGGTCTACTATAGTAGACCACGCGTGTACTGTAGTGTTAATCTGTAATTAATCAAAACAAAATATGGACATGAACAAGTCAATTATTTAATACGATAATTGATCGATGTTTCGGGATAAGTCGTATTTTCCGGGTTTCCCCGGTGACCATCTTTATTAGTTGACCTGTCGCTATTAGATTGCAATTGCAAACGTCCATGCGATATTTCTGTTTCCCTTGAAATCAAACGTTGGCAGGACTGATGATGTGCCAGAGAGTAAGCACCCATTATTACCTTGGTGCAAAGAAATGTCGACTTTAAGGTGAGAAACCTTTTCTTCCCCCGACTGTATATTTTTTTTTTTTTAATAATAATAATTTATTTGTAGCCAACAATTACAATTAAAAGTAACAAGGTGGATATCTTCTTTTAAGTATAAAAATACCTGTATCAGAAGACATCACTCCTCCATACCCACTAGTCAATTGGGTTGGTTACAATGGATCTATAATTTTAATTACAATACGAACTGCATATTTGCGGGTGAGTATACTAGTGTATGCGAGGTTGTGTGTGTGTGTATGTGTGTATTTGTGTGTGAGTGTGTGTATGTGTGCACGCACGTGTGTGTGTGTATGTGTGTGCGTGTGTGTGGGTGGGTTTATTGATTCAGTAGGTATACAGAGTAAAGTGTTGAATATATAATTTATATGTGATGGGAATACTCATATTAACACCTTTTGTTAAGTATATAAGTATGCATTATATGCATTATTGCATATTTATTTTAAGTTGTCAGTTACATTATTTATTAATTTTAAGTAATCCTTCAACTTCTTCATAACTTTTGCTTTTAATCCAGTTCAATATCCTCTTTTTACATTCGTAAAACTGTAGGGAATAAATGCTTAGCTCTCTATTCAACATGTTATATATTTGCGCAGATCTATTTGTGTATTGATTTTGAGCGTAGCATGTTTTCGTTTCCTTTGTATCTATGACTGTATAGTTTTTTCTCTTTTTCAAAACATTAGGGTTAAATGTATGTTTTTTGTGAAGTCTTAATATAGTTTGTATTATATACAACTTTCGTACTGATATTAGCCCACTTATGGAATATAGAGAACCTGTAGAAAATCGCTTAGGCTTAAAATATATTACTTTTATGAGTGCTCGTTGCGCCCTCTCCAGTTGAATAAGTTTAGTTTTGTTTGCTCCTCCCCAAAAGGGAATGCAATATATTAAGATCGATTGGGCCAAGGATGTATATATTTCATTAAGTAATTGTTGAGTGGCTACATGCCGTAGATTTTTGAATATCCATATCAATTTCCTAATTCTACTACTTAGCATTTCAATTTGCGATTCCCAAGATAACCTTTGGTCTATTATAATGCCTAAATATTTTATTGATGTTACTTTGCTTAATACTATACAATTGTTATTACATTTATGTTCAGAAGTATTAGTGTTTCTTAAATGAATTTTGACTTTAAAATCTGACTGAGGTTGAGTTTTATTATAAATCGAGTAACACATGTAATTTGTTTTATTAATATTTAAAGTAAGTAGATTTGTCCGAAGCCAATTTATTATCTCAGTAAGTCCATTTTCTGCCCTAGCTCCAACACTTTCCCAATTTTGGTCAGTGAAAACTACTACAGTATCGTCAGCATAGGAGAACATTTTTGCATTAGTCAGCTTTAGATTACAAAGATTATTAATATAGATCAAAAACAAAGTAGGTCCTAATACGCTACCCTGAGGTACTCCAAATTTGATATTTAATTCTTCGCTAAAGTATTCACCAATTTTTACTTTCTGAGTTCGATCATAAAGATAATCTTTGAGGAGAGCCAAAGACCTTTCCCTAATGCCGATACATTCCATTTTTTTTTATTAAAATTGGAATATGTACAGTATCGAAAGCTTTCCTCAAATCCAAGTAAACAGCCAGACATTTCTTACCCTGATCTGTTTGATTGACTATAAATGAGGTCAGCGCTTCCACTGCATCCTCAGTAGATTTTCCTGTGCGAAAGCCAAACTGCGTTTCTGCTAGAATGTCATATTTTGTTAAATAGCTCACAAGTCTCTTATTGATCAGCTTTTCTAAAATTTTAGAAATTGAGGGGAGCACTGATATTGGACGATAATTATTAACCTCATTTGACTTTCCGCTTTTATAGATAGGTGTCACTATAGATTTTTTTAGAAACAAAGGAAACACTCCCTTCTTAAAACAGACATTTGCAAGGTGACATATAATCGGTACTATTATATTCTTAGCTAATTTTAAAAATTTTGTTGGGACGTTATCCCAGCCGGGAGCACTGTTTGTTTTGAGACTAGCAAGTAGATCGTGCACCTCTTTATTATCTGTGTCTAATAGTACGAACGAGTTTTGTTGTAGCTTGCAGGATTCATTAATTATGGGTTTGGTTTTTTCATTATCAGACATAATTTTTTCGGCTAAAGATTGCCCTATGCCTGCAAAGTACTTATTTACCTCATTGATAGATTCATTGGGAGTGCATTTTAATTTGAGCAAATCCTTATTATGCATTTTAGATTGATTTAAATATGTTATTCTTTTTATATTCTTCCAAAGTTCTTTATTGTTGTTAGTACACTGAGACAATAGGTTTCTTTCATAATTGCGCTTTAGTTTTTTAATTAAGCTGTTACAATAATTTCGATATCTTTTATAACTTATTTTAAGAATTTCATTATAGGGATCAATTTTTATTTGTTTTTGCATATTATTGCGGTTTCTTATACATCGTAGTACACCAGTTGTTATCCACGGCTTAATAATGCGCTTATTTTTAGGTATATTTATAGTACATGTGTTTTGATCTAAACATTCTTTAATCGTATTAGTAAGGCGTTCTGCTAAAATATTAGGGTCAGTACAATTTAAAAGATCTGATATTTGTGAACGAGACAGGGATTCTAAAGCTTTTTCAAAATTTGTCACTGTTTTCGTTTTTCGGCAGTTTTTTAAACCTGTGATTGACGATTTCCTTAAATTTAAAAATATTAGTGCATGATCTGTTATGGTTGTATTTAGGATGGCTACCTGAGCAGAATTGTTTTTTGTATCAAGTTTTAACATATAATGATCCAAACAGTTGACACCCCTAGTAGGAAATAAGTGGCCTGGTATCAACCCATGTGTAGCCAACATATTAAGATAGTTTATCCTGTTAGTGCTGTCCCGATTTAATTCTGATTCCCTGACTTTGATATTAATGTTTATATCTCCAGTTAGAATTATATTTTGATAACTGCTAAGACTTTCAAGATGACTGCTTAAGGAATCAATGAATGCTTCAGCATTGGAGATAGAGGGTGAACGATATATACCCAATAGAACACAATCTTGTGTTTTTATTTGTAAACAAGATGCATGTCTTAGATTAACCTCGCAAATATCTGAAACAATCAGGTCATTTCTGATATATGCTACAACCCCGTCATTTTGATTAAGATGATGTGTAGTAGCAATATGTGTATAATTAGTCAAGTCAGGAACTGGCTTGTCAGATTTTAGTCTACATTCAGTAAGAAATATTACGCTTGGTTCAAACTTTAGCATACTTAGAGTTAGACTAAGGTCATCAATGTTACTGTAGACACTTCTGATATTTTGACAAAATACATTAAGGTCAGAGTTAATTACAGACAAGCGATCACACAAGTCCTCCACATCGCATTGTATAGCGTGAGCGATATTTATTTCATCTATCTCTTTCAAAGATATTCTTGTGTTATCCATTTATAAAAGTTGTCAATGATCTGTAGGCTTTTGCGAGGTTATAATATATAGAGTTGAGTGTCTTAAATAACGGTAATATAACAATATGAAGTACGTTGTTGAAAAATAATTAATAAAGTAATGTAGAAAAATCTATCTCCAGACTCCTACTTCTGCAATATGAGCAGGTAGCCATAAGGATGTAAACACTTGGAAAAGCTTTATAAAAAATATCAAACGAGTTGAATGTGGCTATAAAATTGAAGAGCTTTTCTCATTTTACCTGGAATCCTATCATCAAATCCTACCTAACATGGTGACAATGGGACCACCTCAGGAGATACTTTTTCGAAAAGCAAAAGAATTTTGAAAGTCAATCCATCAGTAATTGACGAAGAAATCGTTGAACATAAATAAAAAACAATAGATACAGTCGATCATAGCACCTCTTCAATTTATTAAGTCAATTAATAATTGCATGTGATCAATTTTTCAACACGTCTAAACTTTAAGACAGGGAATTCTGCAAATTAAACCACATTTATTAACCGCTTAACTGAAAAAGTATCAATATAAAAAAGATTTTACGAAATTATTGTAACACCTAAAATAATTGCTTTACAGAGAAAATGGCGCTACGTGCGAATCCGCGTGCGGCCAATCACGACGCAGCCGCAGCCGTGAGCGGGAACCGCGCACAGCCACTGGCGCCGCCACCGCTTTAGGTCTGTCAATACATAACGAGTATTTTAGTGGCGATATTTTTGGCGAAGGCCACCCTTAATATGTAATAAAATTGTTTTAACTATTACAGACATAAATACCCTTTTATCTATCCACACATGATAAGTCATCTGAAATTCGTTCAGATACCGGGGATTTATAGTCAAATGCCTAGGACAATACGCACGCTGTTGTATTTAAAAACTTCCTGGAAAAAATTAATGTTTTTTCTCTGTTCTGAACTACTTGTTGATTCAATTCTACCTTTGTACCTATAGATAATGCTCTATTCTGCTTACCTCAGCATCATAATCGTGTGTCGATAGCCTCCAGACCCACCATACCCCTAGCAATACCCCTGGTGGTAGGGTGGGACTTAACCAAACCACCATAGCACTTCAATATAACTGCTTTTTGACAGTATGTTACAATTTTCAAGACCTTATTTATTAATACACTGATGTATTGTATATCAATCGTATCTTATATTTTTCAGAATTAGTGTTAAAACGACTGCTGCGCCATAATTGCGTAAATATTAGCAGCATTTATTTAGCGTCCAATTCTTTTGCCTTCGGCTTCTGTACCCATGATAGATATTATCGTACATAGTTATTATAAGTTAGGTGATTCAGTGATTGTGAAGCTTTTGTCGGAGTCGCTTTAGTGTGACGAGTGGCCAAGTTGTCTTCGCTTGGGACCTCGGAATGTCACCAAGCATCAGACAAGGAGCCTGTGAGAGATTCAGACAGGGGACAGACAGAAGAAAAAAGTCGGGAAGGAAGCGATAGAAGTATACAGTACGAAAGTAAATCCTCATCCTTGTCGCTGCCCTCATATGCGGCAAACAGCCACAAAATTGCTCTGGGCCCGGAGCAACAGTCGTGATAACTTCTGCGATTAAAGATGGTTTTGACGGGGCGGGGGTTCATTGAACCCTTTGAGGACCTTATAAATACTCTCGATAAAAGCAACTGTTGCTTTTATCGCCGCTCTCCTCCCAAGGATGTCGGAGAAGTTTGCGGGATCGACGCCGGCCACACCACAAAGAGAGGCCCAGTTGTGTCGGACCTACCCCGAAACGCGGGCAGTCGTGCAGAAGGTGTGGGGGTTTTGTGGAGTGGATGAGTCACAGGGGCAGACGTCGGTCCCGCAAACCTTGAACCTGTGCAGGTAGCTCCTGTGTGCTCCGTGGCCAGTCAAAAACTGCGTCAGGTAGAATGACGGGGCCGCAGACGCCCAGAACTCCGCAATGTGTGTCAGGGAGGGGAATAGTGCTCGGGTGTGGGCGCCCTGTTCCACATCCTGGTACCTCTCCTCCCACTCGATGCGCGCCCTCTCCCGCACCGATCTTTTGATATAGGAGATCGGAAAGGCCGAATAATCACGTAGTATATTAGGTATTCATATTTCCATGACAAACGTTCAGTTCTCGGTGCCGAGCTGGTGGCGCCGGGCAGGGCGGGCCGCGAGCTGCTGGACAGCATTGGACCCGGCAGCCTCGGCTCGCCGCCGCCCAACGTGCCGCCCGAGCTCACCTGCATCAGCGAGGAGGGCGGCCTCGACCTCGACCTCGACCTCGACATACCCGACCACCTGCTCGACGACCTCGACTGCGGCGGCGACTGCATCACTAGCTGTAATAAGGTACGTCGTCCTGTCGCCCGAGCTCACCTGCATCAGCGAGGAGGGCGGCCTCGACCTCGATCTCGACACACATCTGCTCAATAACCTCGACTACGGCGGTGACTGCATCACTAGTTGTAATAAGGTACGTCGTCATGTCACCCGAGCTCGTCTGTATCAGCGAGGAGGGCGCCCTCAACCTCGACCTCGACGACCTCGACGGTAACTGCATACTAATAAGGTACTCATCAGGTTGTTAGCTTCATTCTGTTACCCGAGCTCATCTGCATCAGCGAGAAGGGCGGCCTTGACCTGGACCTGGATCTCGACATTCCATACTACCTTCACCCGAGCTCATCTGCATCAGCGTGAAGGGTGGCCTTGACCTCGACCTGGACATCGACATACCAGACCACCTGCTTGACGACCTCGACTGCGGCGGTGACTGCATCACTAGTTGTAATAAGGCAAGCATCGGGCCTGTCGACTTCGTCCTGTCACCCGACCTCGACCATCTACGTGACGACCTCGACTGCGGCTGTGACTGCACTGCATCACTTGTTGTAATAGAATACGCATCGAGCCTGTCGCCTTCATCCTTTTGCGCGAGCTCATCTGCATCAGAGAGGACATACCCGAGCACCTCTTCGACCTCGACTGAGGCGGTGACTGCATCACTAGTGGTAATAAGGTAAGCATCGGGCCTGTCAGCTAATCAGCTTCGTCCTGTCGCTAGGGTCAAAGAGTGGGGCGGCCCCAACCTTGGCATATCTGGTAACCTGGAAGGAAGACTTGAGCCTCCCGCTGGTTATCTTACTCTATTACTGATACTTGAGTCCTGTACTGTTACTGTTGGCGCAATTACCTCTATTTTTAATAATTCTGCAGCCAAGCAGCGGTCCTTGCATCGCTGTTCCAGTTTGAATGGTAAGACAGTCACAAGTTGGCAACGTAGGCACATTGGAGTCATTGTAGGGTTGTTTGTATATTTGCAAATCCTATCCGAACCGCATGTACTATAGGGGACTGTATCCACTTACCACCAGGTTGGCAGCGTATGCTTGTTTACCAACTTAATGGTATTAAAAATAACTCAGATTCGTGGCAGTTGTTTGGCACCCGCACTGAGGCCCAATTCTACTAATAAGTTACAGCCGAATCGAAACTGGACCGTTGCGTTCGACCAATTGGAGCGCTTATATTGCCATTCAACTGTTCGATGACGTGATAATGTGGCGTTCTGATTGGACGATCGCAACGATACAGTTTCGATTCGCCTGTAGCTTATTAGTAGAATTGGGCCTCTGCTCTCTATGCATTTGTATAGAAGGCATTCCGATCAAGGCGGCTGACAGTGTGGTCTTCTAACTCTAACTGCCAAAATCTGAATCATACCTTCCTCGGATAACTTTTTGACAATGCAAACATCACTTACCATCAGGTGACCCACGTGCATGTTTGCCACCTTTGTGGTATAAAAAAAGCAATATTATATTCAATTTGGCAATGCTTTATATCATTATTTTTCAATCTGTGGGTCGAGACCGTTGGGGGGGTCGCGAAACCTTACTCGGAAGAGTCGCCGACAAAAGGATAATTCAAGCTTCTACACAACAATGCTCGTAACATTGTTGTTTACCCATTCCTACAATAAGGGTTATATTTTAACCCACAATTCCTCAGTTGTTAAGGAGTCGAGATAAAGCTTGCTTCCGTCTTTGGCCTTATGGTCACATCATAATAGCACCATCAGTTGATTTGAAGGCATGTCGTAATTTGGAAAATATGTTTCCGTTCGACTCATATGAAATCCGAAAAATAAAAACAATATTTATTTCGCAGGTTGAGAACTATTTGATGCTGAGCGAATATGAGAACAACCTGATAGCAGAGCTGCCGAATCTGAACGAACGCCGTCCGCGGCGATGGTCCATCGTGGTGTCCAACTCGCCACAGCCTTCCACTGTCAACGACCAAAGCTCCCCAGAGAACCACAGGAAGAACTCCATCAAGTGGAAGAAAAAGTGCCATAACTCAAACAATAGACTGATTACAGTGATCAATGAGGCGTCACTTTAAACTTGTAGTGAATCACGATCGAGACAATAAATAGACCTAAAACATTAGTGTACCTATTTAACCTCAGTAATTTATTTGTTGCGTGTGAATAGTAGTTTGTGTATTGTTCAGTATAATTTATTAAATTATTATAAATACTCGATTTCGTTATTTTGTTTTGCTATCTAGGGATGGGCGACACCTTTACTTATAGAACCCAAGTCAACCTTATCGACTCACGATGCACCCTGCCGACTAACGAATGAGGCGCTAGGGGTGGTGGCCTTTAAATTTTTTGGAACTTCACCGCATAGAAGTAATTTTTAGGAATAGATAAAAAATAAAAGCATAGAGAATAAATAAAAATAAATTTGGCAAAGATAAAAATATGGAGCGTCGGTGGCGCTGTGGACTCGGCACTCGGCACTTGCCTTCCAATCGGGGGGTCGGGGTTCGAGACCCGCCATGTACCAATGTGTTTTTCGTTTCGAATTTCATATGTACATTTGTCTGACGCTCCTACGGTGAAGGAAAACATCGTGAGACAACCTGCATACATCTGCGAAGAAATTCAATGATGTATGTGAAGTCGACCAATCCACACTGGGCCAGCGTGGTTGACTAAGGCCTAACATAGGGTAGGCTCGAACCCCTCGGTGGGGACGTATATGAGGTGTGATGATAATGTGATGAAGATAAAAATATGCTAAGAATATATTATTTCATTGCTTCTTGTTTTACTGTTGTTGAACGTGTAGATGCGTACCGCCATCGCTGCCCCGCTACTCTTTGATGTTATTTATTTAATTAAACAAACATGATTTTCGACGAATGTGACATAAATCCGAGGGATGTTTCCGTACATTCAATTCATCGCAAGACTTAGGTGTACATGTACAAAATTTAATCACAATAGCCTTAACAAAACATAGAACGTAACAACTACGAGTATATAGCTATTGATTGAGTGCCCGTATATAGGTAGCAAGAACTTAGTTAAAATTAACTTGTGCACAAGTGGGTATATTCAACCATTGCGGTAGCTTCGTTCCATAGGTGTGAAGTAGTGTGCTGTGGATGTTGTTTACGAGGCACGTCTTATACCGAGTATTCACAGGATGGTCTTTATGTAGGATACTATTGTGATTGTCATTTTAGGTAAGTTGTGTTGATTTATATTTAAGTTTAGAATATTTTTATAAATTACACACTGTTATTATGAAGTACATATATTAAAACCGATATCGTGGCCATCCCAGCCCCATCCCACCGCGCCATAAGCCATCATACAAAATACGCCCTCTACAATATGGCCCATTCTAGTGGGCCATGAGATGGCCTATCGTGTAGTGCTAGCATAAGACGCCACCTCTATAGGCGAGTCTAATGTAACCGAGTCCACCCATCTATCACAGGGTAATCTCCATGAGACGGCGATAATTTCGCCGGCGATGTAGGTATCATTATTATATTGCAAATCAAGACGTATCGCTGCACGTCCGCAACGAGTAATTATTTGTTTGCAGAAATTATAACATCACCAATTTAAAGTAGTTATATTACTATTATACGAAGACATGCAATATCAGTAGAAACACATCTTCAGATGTTCTTTAAAGAATTTAAATTATTGTATTACTACACTCGCGAGCAAAAGTTTGGAATCAGTTACTTGAAATTGGTTCCGCGTGATCTTGCTTACTAAATAAATTTTTAATAATCATAAAAATGACATCATGTTAAAGGTGCAACTGTCCACTTTAAATCGATATAAAATTAATTCATATCGAGCCCGTAATTGTGGAGTTATCCCGGATTAAGTGAAGGAGGTAGGAAAACAAGGAAATAGGGAAAAATAATGAATGAATAAAACATCAAAAATTATTAAATAAAAATTTTATTTATCTTTAAAAATAAGTGTCAATATTTTGTGTTCCCTCCCCTCGCCCTAATAACTGCTCCAAGACGATTCTTCATAGACCTGATCAGCTTCTGAATTGATTCTTGTGGAATACCTTCCCACTCCTCAATCAACGCTGATTTCAGCTCATTCAGACATGAAGGAGCAGGAGTTCTGGAACGAACCTTCCTCTTCAGTTCATCCCACACGTGCTCAATGGGATTCAAGTCAGGGCGGAGCGCTGGCCAGTCCAATGTGGCAATACCGACTTCTTCGAGGTATTTCATTGTTACACGGGCAGTGTGACAACGAGCGTTATCGTGCATAAGGAGGAAGTCATCACCGATGTATCCCGCATAGGGAATGACATGTTCCAGGAGAATATCGGAAATGTACCGGTCCGAAGTTAGACCGCCTCCTCGTCCCCCGCCAGGCACGAAAACAAGCTCGGTTTTACCATCGAAGGAAATGCCGGCAAACATCATACAAGAGCCGCCCCCATAAGCCAATGTTTCAGCGACACAGCACTGTGCAAATCGCTCCCCAGGCCGCCTGTAGACCCGTCCTCTTCTGTCGCTACCGTGCAAACACATCCTGCTTTCGTCGGAGAACAGGACTTGCCTCCATTGCTCAACCTCCCAATCAAGATGGGTGCGAGCAAACTGAAGGCGTACTTGTCGGTGAGCTGCCGTGAGTTTCGGGCCTGTGGCAGGCCTTTTTGGAGTCCGCTTCGCTTGCTTGAGTCGTCGACGAACTGTCCACTCGCTGGCTGCTACCCCACGAACATCTCGGAGCTCCTGTTGGACGTCGACACCAGTCAAATGCCGATTTCGGAGAGAGGTTGACACGATAAAACGGTCATCCCTCTCCGATGTGCACCGGCGCCGCCCAGATCTTGGTCTCGGGATAAAGCCACCAGTCTCCCGAAAGCGCATATAAACTTTCGAAACACAGGATTGGCTTATGTGGAGTCGACGAGCGACAACCCGCTGGCTGAGCCCTTCTTGCAATAGGGCTATGATTTGTGCTGCTTCTATAGGTGTTGTCTCCATTGTCGTACAAGGTAAAGGCACAGAATAGATAATAGTACTACGTACAGAACGGCCACTCACCTCCCCGCACTCATTTCAAATACCTCGTCCTACCCGGCACTTCGCTGTAGACATCACTGACACGTAAACAAGGGCGCGCGCGATCGCTCGGACGAGTAGACGCGAGCGCCGGCCGATAACAGAGACAGTGCTATGCGGGTGAAAGAGAAGGCAGTCGCTGCACTTCCCGCGTCATTTCGATTGATAGCCGCGCACTCAGCCCTACTAGATTCCATGCACACATTTGCGCGTGTACGAACGTCATTTGTTTAAGTAGTAGTAATAGGTAATTGAATTGCGAACGTTGTATGGAGTGTCCGGGGTGTGGTAAAGGGTCAAAAGTGGCGGAGATGTGTACCGGTCAACGTGTAAAAGTCGACTGATAAAGAAAATCCGATAACAGGTGCTTTTATAGGGGGTCAATAGGTCGCAACTCGTGACGTATCAAACAATTGAAACACGTCTTTTTCGATACACCTTCACTTAATGCGGAATGGCTCCATAAATACTGGCTTGTTTTTAATGAATTCGGTATCAGTTTAAAAGTAAAGAGTTGAACCTTTAATTTGATGTCATTTTTACGATTATTAAAAAAGTAATAACTCATTGATTTACTACCAAACGTAGATAACGCATGAACGTTCGAAAAGTGGGCCGGTGAAGAACTGCCCAATCGGGCCTCGTGCAGTTCTTTTCCATGCGTTGGAGCAACGCGATAAGCAATTTTGAGCATTATGTTTGAGAGTATAAAGTTGATATTTTCTTGTAGCAATTACTAAAACGTCAAATTTTATGTGGCTAGGTATGAAATGATGTAACTGCACACGGTTGTACTTCAAATAGTTGCCGTAATAATAAAGAATAAGGTTGAATTCGATAAATACGGTACTTTCTTCATGGTAATTTTAATTCGGGTGTGCATATTCAACTACCTATTTAACAGCGTACAAATGTATAGTCGATTAGGTGACAGATTTCAAGCGCGTTTTTGTATGAAGTGCTCTATCTACGTTTGGTAGTAAATCAATGTATTAACTACTCAAAATAACGCGCAACCAATTTCAAGTAACTGATTCCAAACTTTTGCTCGCGAGTGTAGTTGTTGCCCGCGATTTCGTCGGCATGGAATATTGCGTAAAGTTCCGTTACATCACGCATTCCTTGGAAAACTCATTAAAATAGTAGATAATCGTAGTTATTATTAGTGAGTAAAGTCTACCTTGTCTTAGCAAAGAAACAGAGATCTATACATCAATTGTAATTTCGCTCGGGTTGGTTTTGACTGCCTGCGCCTCCGCGGGCTTGTGGTCGAGACCACCCGCGATTGATCGGGAGGTCCGGGGTTCGATTCCAAATGGGGGCAGAGGTTTTTCTGCTTGATGTGGTTGGCGGTAGGGCTTCGAATCCCGCCTGGCTAGCTACCATCATTTTACCTTGTCGTATGGGTAATAACAATGATTATAACATCGTTGTGTTCCGGCAATTAGAGGTATGATAGCCAGTTCCATAGTTGTTGAGTCCAGGTGAAGCTCGCTTAGCCTTACTGTCACTCACCTTACGTCACAACAGCTTCTCTGTTGTGTAAAAAAAAGTCCTCGGTGACGTTGGACATGGCGTCAACACGGTATGTTGACGATGCAGCCCTGCGAGCATAGAACTCTCGATAAACAAAATTTGACATTTAAGATCGAACCCACTGAGCGTCCTCAGTGGGTTGGCCCCCGGCAGTGGACCGACGATCTGGCAATGGTCGGGGTAAGCCGCTGGATGCGGGCAGCACAGGACAGTCGTTGTGGAGATCGATGGGGGAGGCCTATGCCCAGCAGTGGGCGTCGTGCGGCCGAGATGATAATGATGATGATGAAACGTCAAAACTCTTAAATGTCAAAAACTACCACGTTTGACTCCTTTCGAGAGCTAGGGCAAAATTAGAAGTCCACAATGCCATTTAAGACATTTTTTTAGCTATCCGAACGGTTAACGAAAACAGATAAAAATGCAACTTTTGTTCACATTTCTTCAAACCGAATGCTCCTTGTATCAATTTTGTCATTTTTAACAGTTATTTTTGACATCGCGATGCTATCCGAGCGCACCTAATATGCTTTTGTTTCAATTTTCAATAATTTTTTGCAATAAAAAATGCCACATTCGAAACCAGCTTAAAATTAACTGTTACCTATAGGTAACAGTTAATTTAATTTTAACCAAAAACCCATGGTGTCCAGAATTTTCAAGTATTGTTGAAAATTCTGGACGACATGGAATTTTGGCAATCTTGGATATTTTTTCTGAATATGTTTTCTTTTAATTTAATCATTAAAGTAGAAATTACAAAGAGTTTTCATAATGCGAATAATATATCTTTTTAAAAAGTTGACATTCTAAGAAGTTGTCATTGTACGAATTTGACATTCTAAGAAGTTGTCATTGTACGAATTTGACATTAGAAGAAGTTGACATTTTAAGAAGTGGACATTATACGTCCGGTTGTCATTTTCTCAACAACATAATGACAGACGGACAACGAAATGATCCTAAAATGGTTCCGTTTTTCCTTTTGGACTACAGAGCCCTAAAAAACTATATTTTAATTTTAATTTCATAAAGACAACTCTTATATTTTTAGAAAAGCTTTTTTATCTGACTCGGTATATTAAGGGCCCACCATCCGCGCGAGCCCGAGCTAGTTTAGGTAAATTTCTCTAGTCTCTGTGTGCGTCGCACAGGCACACAAGCGAACTCGGTCGCGCAATCGGCACCAATCGGTACGGCCGCCTAGCAAAATATCGTAGATGTTAATTTTGAATTTAATAGGTGTTTATTATTTACTGTGTTATACTATAGTAAATACAGGGATGTGATGTGTTTGATCAACTTTTATTTTTACAAGCTTTTATTTAGCTTGCACTGTATGTATAATGTAGATTTGACCACTTCTCGGTTTTCGATTGGGCTGAAATTTTGCACATAATAATATGTATATCGTGACAATGCAATATTATGATAACATGGAGCTGATCTGATGAAGGAACTGGACGGTGGCCATAAGAACTCCGTAATAAAACGACGCAACCCCATCGAGTTTAGGCTCGTTTGACTCGGATTGACGAGTACTTTGATCCTATATGCTAACCAGGATCTGATGCTGGAGCTGGAAGGTGGCCATAGGAACTCTGCAATAAAACGACAAAACCCCATCGAGTTTGGACTCGTTTGATTCGTATTGACGAGAACTTTGATCCTATATGGTAGCCAGGGTCTGATGCTGGAGCTGAAAGGTGGCCACAGGCACTCTTCAATAAAACGACACAACCCCATCGAGTTTGGGCTCGTTTGATTCGTATTGACCAGTACTTTGGTCCTATATGTTATCCAGGGTCTGATGCTGGAGCTGGGAGGTGGCCATAAGACCTCCGCCATAAAACGACATAACCCTATCGAGTTTGGGCTCGTTTGATTCGTAATGACGAGTACTTTGGTCCTATATGGTAACCAGGGTCTGATGCTGGAGCTGGAAGGTGGCCATAGGACCTCCGCAATATAACGACATAACCCTATCGAGTTTGGGCTCGTTTGATTCATATTGACGAGTACTTTGGTCCTATATGTTAACCAGGGTCTGATGTTGGAGCTGGAAGGTGGCCATAGGACCTCCGCAATAAAACGACATAACCCTATTGAGTTTGGGCTCGTTTGATTCGTAATGACGAGGACTTTGGTCCTATATGGTAACTAGGGTCTGATGCTGGAGCTGGAAGGTGGCCAGAGGAACTCCGCTATAAAATGACATAGCCCCATCGAGTTTGGGCTCGTTTGATTCGTATTGACGAGTACTTTCATCTTATATGGTAACCATGGTGTTATGCTGGAACTGGAAGGTGGCCATAGGAACTCCGCAATAAAACGACACAAGCCCATCGAGTTTTGGGCTCGTTTGTTTCGTTATGACGAGTACTTTGGTCGAGTTTCGTAATGGCGGCCATGCGGTTACAAAATGATAAAATATAAAATAATAGTAAAAAGATTTAAAAAAAACGTCGCCCCACACTAGGATTTTATTTTAAAGCCCTAATAAGACGAAAATATTTTTTTATTTATTACATGATACATCTAATATACATATAAAATTCTCGTGTTACAGTGTTTGTTACCAAACTCCTCCGAAACGGCTTGACCGATCTTTATGAATTTTTTTGTGTATACTCAGTAGGTCTGAGAATAAGTCGTAAACTATTTTTTATTATGGCGAAACGTAAGTTCGCCGTTATTATGGCGAAACGTAGTTCGCCGGCACAGCTAGTTTTTAATAAAATATAAAAGCTTGTGGCAAGATTTACCTATTTTATAAAAAACAAATATTTTTTTCTTAGAATTACCAATATTTATTTATTTAAGGCTTACCAAGTAAATACATACGGGCAAGGTACTTAAACAGTTTTTTTTTATGGAGGGCCTGGCAAATCACCTCCTCCCGCCTGATGTTAAGCGGTGAAAGAGGCCCAAATGAGTTGACAGATAGAGGAGGGAGGACATCCACTATCCAACCTGCCCGCCCCTTACCGGCCTAAAAGATGTTTTTCACACCTCTTTTGAAGGAACCCATGTTGTAGGATGGAGGAAACACGTGCGCAGGTAGAGAATTCCAAGTGTGGGATGAACGACAGAAGACTTACCGGAGGGGGACTCTGTACCCAGGTCGTGTACTTGGGTACCTCCGTCTTACCTATTTCTGCCGCAAAGCAGTAGTGCTTGCATTGCTGTGTTCCGGTTTGAAGGATAAGATATGGCACTGAAATTACTGGGTACCGTGACTTTACATCTTAAGTCACAAGTTGGCAACGTACACTGTGGCCTTTGTGGGGGTTGCAGTTTTACTGCGAATGACACAGGAGCCACATGTATTATAGGTGACTGTTACCACTTAGCATCAGGTGGGCAGTTTGCTTTGTTGCCAACTTAGTAGCAATAAAAAAAAAGAAGAAGGAATCTTGGAATTTCTTGGTACGGTGTGAAAAGGAGGATACAGTGTAAGGATGACTCCGTAGACCCTTACTCGTGTTTCTGTTAAGGAATGGAGAGGGAGGGATAAGGTTAAAGAGCTCCTCAGAGCATTCCCCGTGGAACATTCGGTAAAAAGCGCTAAGAGAGGCGATGTCACGACGAAGTTGTAGAGGCTCGAGGGTGTTAGTTGCCTCTACATCGCCAATTATTTGAATAGCGCGACGCTGCAATCTGTCCAGAGCATCGAGGAGGTACTGAGCGGAGCCGGAGTGCGAGCAATATTCCACGCAAGACCTAACCTGAGTTTTATACAACAGGCATAGTTGGTCCGGCGCAAAATACCTACGCACCTTGTTCAGGACACCGAGTTTCCGTGAGGCAGCAGTTATAACGGATTCGAGTTTTTCAAAAAAGGGATCATATATGCATTTAAATTTCAGGACTGCACAGCATTGTCATGTGTGTATGACAATGCTGTACAAAACGTTATTTATTACAAAAAAATAAATATAATAATCAAGTTAAATTGTTTTATTGTTTATCCTAATTCTCGGGACAAGCTTTTATATTTTTATAAGAAAATATATCTTGTAATTTAATAAAGTTTATTTTCTTCTTTTGAGGCATTATAATATAAGCTTGTTTTTAAAAAAACTTTTTTTAAACTAATTGCTCAAATAATACGAAATATTTTAATGACTACTGAGTTCTTTATTGTTAGTTGTATCTACAATTATTTTATATAATATACATATGTATACAGGCCCATATTGTGGGGATTGTACATGTAAAAATAATCTGTCAATTTGTGACGGCGGCCATCTTGGATTAGATTGTCTTTCAGAATATACTATATTCTACAATTTATTCTACAATTCAAGTTCATTCATTTGACACCTAAAGGGGAAGGTCGCATAAAAGAAATTGATGGGTTTGCGTATGGATATTATCTAGGCTAGGCTCAAAAAACTCATCAAGAAAAATCATATAGGACCAAAGTACTCGTCAATACGAATCAAGCAAGCCCAAACTCGATGGGGTTGCGTCGTTTTATTTCGAAGTTCCTTTGGCCACCTTCCAACTTCAGCATCAGACCCTGGTTACCATATAGGACCAAAGTACTCGTCAGTACGAATCAAACGAGCCCAAACTCGATGGGGTTGTGTCCTTTTATTGTGGAGTTCCTATGGCTATCTTCCAGCTCCAGCATCAGACCCTGGTTACCACATAGGTCCAAAGTACTCGTCAATACGAATCAAGCAAGCCCAAACTCGATGGGGTTGCATTGTTTGATTGTGGAGTTCCTATGGCAAACTTCCAGATCCATCATCAGACCCTGGTTACCATATAGGACCAAAGTACTCGTCAGTACGAATCAAACGAGCCCAAACTCGATGGGGTTGTGTCCTTTTATTGCGGAGTTCCTATGGCTACCTTCCAGCTCCAGCATCAGACCCTGGTTACCACATAGGTCCAAAGTACTCGTCAATACGAATCAAGCAAGCCCAAACTCGATGGGGTTGCGTCGTTTTATTTCGGAGTTCCTTTGGCCACCTTCCAATTTCAGCATCAGACCCTGGTTACCATATAGGACCAAAGTACTCGTCAATACGAATCAAACGAGCCCAAATTCGATGGGGTTGTGTCCTTTTATTGCGGAGTTCCTATGGCTACCTTCCAGCTCCAGCATCAGACCCTGGTTACCACATAGGTCCAAAGTACTCGTCAATACGAATCAAACGAGCCCAAACTCGATGGGGTTGCGTTGTTTGATTGCGGAGTTCCTATGGCCACCTTCCAGTTCCAGGATCAGACCCTGGTTACCCTATAGGACCAAAGTACTCGTTAATACGAATCAAACGAGCCCAAACTCGACGGGGTTCTGTCGTTTTATTGCGGAGTTCCTTTGGCTACCTTCCAGCTCCAGCATCAGACCCTGGTTACCACATAGGACTAAATTACTCGTCAATACGAATCAAACGAGCCCAAACTCGATGGGGTTGCGTTGTTTGATTGCGGAGTTCCTATGGCCACCTTCCAGCTCCAGCATCAGACGCTGGTTACCACATAGGTCCAAAGTACTCGTCAATACGAATCAAACGAGCCCAAACTCGATGGGGTTCTGTCCTTTTATTGCGGAGTTCCTATGGCTACCTTCGAGCTCCAGCATCAGACCCTGGTTACCACATAGGTCCAAAGTACTCGTCAATACGAATCAAACGAGCCCAAACTCGATGGGGTTGCATTGTTTGATTGCGGAGTTCCTATGGCAAACTTCCAGATCCAGCATCAGACCCTGGTTACCATATAGGATCAAAGTTCTCGTCAATACGAATCAAATGAGCTCAAACTCGATGGGGCTATGTCGTTTTATTGCGGAGTTCCTATGGCCACCCTACAGCTCCAACATCAGATCAGCTCCATGTCGTCATCATAATATATTTATACATATGCATGCAAAATTTCAGCTTTATCGGAAATCGGGAAGTGAGTCAAATTTAACTCGCAAGATTAGACCCGAACATGCAAAAGATAAATAAAAGCTTGTAAAAAGGTTGAATGTTTTTCGTACGGCAGCCACAAATAACAAAATTGTTAGTTATCAACTTCTCTGATTACTCCGTAGGACTTCGCGTCGTATACATACACAAATAATTACGCGACCGGGAGCTAGCTCAAAGCGACGTGCTCTCACTTCGAGTCTTGATTGCACACTGAATTTCGACGCTCCCGAACCAAGTATTTGTAAGAACATCGATAAATGTATTTTAAAAAATTCAAATAAAAATCAATGTACGATAATTTAAAAAAATACCACGGTGTCAGTGTTTTGCTTACCTTTGTTCTATATATTTGTTAAACTAAAATATAATAGGGTTAATTAATTAAGCTAAAAATCACGAACGGTATGTGGGTGTAACCTAAATTTTAAGTAAAATTGATGCAATTTTTTAACGAAATGGTATGTCAATTTGAAAAATGGTGACGGTGATTGTGTAGACACATAATTTAAGAATTTAAATTAATTTTTACCCGGTCAGTTAACTGGAACGTTAACGTAAAATATCAAAAACGCCAACGGCCTTTTTGCTATTTTTCGCGCCATGGGCCCTTAAGCAGCCTAGTGTGGTTATAAAATTGCATCTGAAATTTCTTCTAATACACTTCTATTCATTAGCATACAAACTGTTTCTGATATCCCTTAACTAAAGGGTGTTCATGAGGCCACAAAATGAACCATTGCATTAATCATACAGATTTGTATACTGTTCGAGTATAAGATATGATTGTTTATATTAGTTTAGTAAAAGTGTATTAAAATTGAAATATTTATGTACCTATAATTAGGAGACCAAAATTGTATATTTAAAATGCATCAATATAAATAAACAGCGAACCTTTAAAAATGTAATAATAGTGGCCGCTTACTATAGTGAAAGTATAACAAAGACGTGCGTGACGAAACGAGAGACGTTGCGATTGAGAAATATGCAATACACCAACTGAAGCGGTGGAACAGAAAGATGTTTCGTAATTATCAAATACTAAGCACGAAGATAATTTGTTGCACGCGCGTCTCTGCTACATTAAATTCACCAAGTACAAAGAACACCGACTCACAACCTGATTACATTATTAGGGGCAGCATTAAAACAACGTTTACAATATATGATATTGAAATATATTATTGACGTTTCATATTGGAGGATACAACTAAATGAATACTGCACTAAAAATACAAAGGAACACAGTAACAGTTACCGTTGAGGAACTACAATGTCCTCCAAGAACTGCGCAAAACATCGCATCGCTTGCAACAAAGCGGCCAGAAGTATCGAAAGCGATAAACTGACCAGCTTTTGGCTCTCGGAGCTCACAATTTCGTTGTTGACAGGAACTAAACTTTGGCTAGTACCTACACTATGTATACTGGAATGATCACAATCGATATTTTTATTTGTACCTACGGTTCGCTCCTCACATTTAGCTGCCACGGGAGCGTTGTCGACATCACATGTCAGATCTATCACAATAAACTCAGATCTATTCTTATCACGGTCTATGCGTAAATTAGTATCGCTGTCCAGGTTAAGCCTGTTTTTATTATCAATTACTTCGTGAATAACGCTTACATTAGCAACATGAGTTGAACAAGAGGGAATTTCATTCCAACGCTCAGTGTGTTGAGGTTCACTAGTTAGGCACTTTGTTATTACGTCGAGATTGTTTTCAAACTTTGAACTAACACTAGTTATATCATTAGAAGCACTTACGATTAATTTGAGAGAGTCGTCGTTTTCTTCCGACGACATACCACTATCATTGTCTACTTCGTCTTTTCCGTTACTACTATTATCAATGTTCACTACTTTTAAATTCGTACCTCCAAAAGTGCCATATATGAGTGACTTTGGAGTATTAGCAGGCTGCGACTGCTGTAGAGGCGTGCCCGTGGTGGGCACGGCCTCAGGTCAGGAAACCTTTCCCGAGCCTATGTTGCTCTTTATAACGACGGGGTTCGAGGTAAACTCTTGTGTCCCGTACAGACTGTCGACATCTGCTAATGATCCGTCGTCCACAGAACAATCATCGTCCAGCAACATATCTGATCGTAAGCCCTGAAAAATATTAACATTGTTTAGAAACATTTACCTAATTTAACCTTCATTTTAACTACTTGGCGTCGGTGGCGCTGTGGAAGTGGCACTGGGCTTCTAATCTGGAAGTCTGGGGGTTCGATCCTGCCATGTATCAATGTGTTTTTCGTTCTTTGAATTTTATATTATTACGTACTTAATACAAATATCAGAAATAATAAAAATTTTGAACATTCATGACTAAGACACGCACAACTGTTCATACTCAACTTTTTTTTATTGCTACTAAGTTAGCACACAAGCAAACTGCCCACCTGATGGTAAGTAGTAACAGTCACCTATAAATACATGTGGCTTCTTTGAGATTGCAGTAAACACATGCATATTATTACTTACTGAATATTGCATTGACATAGTATTAAAATTGTTAATATATAAAATAACTTCCACACTTTTATACAATTTACAATATCTAACGTCTAAGGACATTTTTTTGTGAATGAATCTGTAAAAAAACATCACTCTACCCCAAGTAACTACATTCCATGGACATGGGTCTCTTAATTAACCTATCACAACACTTAAATCTTTAGTCGGCTCTCACGACTTCTGAGGGAAGAGAGCAGCAACACGTGTATTCTAAGCCCGCGACACCGGAAAGACTAAACTATTAAACGTACAACTTAAAAGCAATGAAAATCTCACCTCAGCAAAATATTCGTACTCCTTTTCAAAGGATAAAATGAATATACAAAATATTGCTGCCAGCATATAACTGCACAGTGAAGTGACAACTACACAAAGGTATACGCCACTAGAACCACCTGAAAAATAACAACGAAATTCAATCACTTAACCATAAGAATTAGGCGGCACTCAGAAGACAACATTAAAAGTATGCCAGTCGCAAAACGAATTCATATCAGTATAAAAGAAAGACCATATACATAGTTATTATTTTTGTCTAGGAAATATATCTAAATACGTATGCATTTTTAAATATCCATAAAAATTGGTTGATTTTTGTGCTCTAGGTACAGTATTATTTACTGCTTAGATTAAATATGAATGAAGCAAAGTGCTGGCGTAAAAAAGGACCACATAGTGTAGTGACGAATTCGAAGCATTAAATATTAACACATTCATTTCAATGTACATATGTAAAAAATTCATTTAAACGGGTACAATTTATACAACTAACAATGGTAAACTAACATGTTCAAAACTAGTATGGTCTCGGGTTTATATCTCAATTTAAATGATTTCCTAAATACACTCGATTACAATTGAGTATATGTTTCTCTGTCTTTTGGTAGTTATTATTTGTCTTATTTTCGGTTTCGAGAAGTATTATTATTAGGTATATAAAGTGCTATGTAGCTTTCCGTCCGTAGCTCGCCCGCGCTATTTTCGTTTTTCCCGTAGAAATTCTATATTTTCCTGTAGTAAAAAATTATTATAATATTCATAAACTACCTTCCCGACAAATTTCATGTTCACTTACTTAGTTTTTAAGATTTCGTGATTTTCATGAATGAGTTAGTGACCTTGCTTTTTTGACATATAGATTGATGCTATTCTCAAACGTATTATTTGCAAAATATACATACCGCGTTGCCGGGTTAGCTACTCTTCTATACTGTAAAGAGGAAAGATTTGTACTTTTGTATGTTTGTATTGAATAGGCTTCGAAACTACTGAACCGATATGAAAAATTCTTTCAGTAATAGTATGCCTCAATATCACTGAGTAACATAGGCTATAGAATATTATCCTACAGGAAAATATGGAATTCCCAAGGGAAAAACGAAGATAGCGTGAGCAAAGCTGCGAGCGGAAAGCTAGTTATTATATAAAAATCTGTTTGAAGCTTATTGAACTAACAAATATTTTCAAACAAAGCGCAATAATAAATACTGAGGTCAATAATACTGAGGACAAACATTTTGTCCATGATAAGCTCCGTAAGAACTTAACTGATTTTGATGAAATTAGCATTACTGTATGTAATTTGATCCAACTTAAAATATAAGATAGTTTTTATCTCGATTATTGACCTCAGTATTTTATTATTGCGCATTGTTTGAAAATATTTGTTAGTTCCATAAGCTTCAAACAGATGGCGGTGTTAGTTTATTTATCGACACACGTACTATAACTACTAAGCCAATGCAACGCGTAACCAGTGGGCCTAGACAAATGCCACAGGCTTTTTTTTCGCAGTCGTTCCGCAGAAGAAAATGTATGGAACTGACATTAGCTTGTGACAACCTCACACTATTTTTCCCGCAGGTAGTGTTGCCATCCGTCCGGATAAAGCCGGACAGTGTTAGGCTTTGTGACCTCTTGTCCGGCCAAATTTGACTGCGTTCGGACTGTCCAGTTTTTGTTAGGTTTTTTTATACTATCGTTCAATCAATTCAATCAATCACTTCAGTCAGTAGCGAACGAGCGAGTACGACGAGATTGGCTGATTCGCTCGCAACTGTGTGTTTCATTAATTTTTTTTATCAATAATCCCTTTTTTAGCGTCCGGTTTTGGTATTCAAAAGTCCGGCTTTTAAATATGTGAATTATTCGAATATTTATGTTAATTTTTAAAATTTTTCTTAATGTCCGGCTTTGGGACTCAAAAGGCTTTTTTGAAGGGTAAGTCCGGCTTTTGGATTTTAAGAGATGGCAACGCTATCCGCAGCTAATGTCATCTCCATATATTTTTTCTGCGAAACGACTGCGAAAAAATAGCGTACGGTTTTGTCTAGGCCCACTGGTCAGCCAGTTTATAAATAAACAAACTTTTGCAAGTTATAATTACCTCTCGGTAAAAACGATGTGATCATGCCGAAAATTGTCATTACAATAAGAAGTAGGAAGCTCAAATTGGCAAGACATTGTCTCAAAATAGATAAGTATTTATCGTAATATAATGTTGCTACGTATGTAGTTATGATGCACTGAAACATAAAAAAGAAACATTAAATTCGAAATATGAAAACTGTAGCGGAAAAAATAAACCAATCAACAAATTTAATATTTCTGCGTCGTCAAGGTTTTCGAACTTTCGTTTTTTACTATTTTCCAATTGTATCGTTATTTTTATAAATACATACTATAAATAATGCACAATCGTAAGAGAAAGTATCGAATCCATTAACATTACATTCCAATGTACGTAATACACCTACTAATTTAGATTATTCCAGTGACATAATAACAAGCAAGCATAATAACTTTAAATTAAAACTTTACAACTGGAGGTTCGTATTTCAAATTGAACCCCTCCAACAGTAGGAAGCCACACGCGCACCGTGGACGTGACTCATTCAACTTTTTCATTGCTCCAATTCTATTAAATCATTATCATTACTTTAAAGATCTTATCACTGGACGCTTAGGTTCAAAATGCAATTGCGACAGCGCGAAACGCAGTGGCATTGAACTCCGTTTGGAATTAATATACTATTACCGTGTTAATAGTCTCGATTCAGAAACCCAATAACACTCACTTGCATCCATATGTATAAAGTTCCGAACCCGCATATGAATATACTCAACGCGGTAAGGTAATGATAGTTATCCACCTGGAAGAGATAAGACTGATTAAAATAGGTGGACTTATAGAGGAGAGAGTTGACACTTTCACTGCCTCTTACCTTAAATAAAAACAAACAGAAATATATCAGGAAGCCCGCGGACAGGAATGAGGCTGAGAAGGAAGCTATCTTATTTGCAAAGGAAGTCACATTTGGGTTCGGTGTTAGTGACCCTAGCACATGTATTTGCTGGTATCTGTCATAGACGATTTTTCCAGCTGCAAAAAATGTTATTAGCACAATGTTAATAAATATTAGTATTTTAACACACACATACACAACAAAAAATGAAATAATGTTAAATGTTAAGTTTCAAGAGAAAATTTTAATATCTAGAGCGAATTATTTCAGTTAGTCAATTGCAGCCTAAATATAAATGAACAAAAAAGATAACAAAGGCATGAAAGCGATTTAACAACAACACGTAAAAAATCTAGGTCGGTTGTAAAATAGTTATATGGCAACACATAATTATGTCGAGTTTTATCAGACTTCCTAAGACTATTACATAAAGCTAAGGTGTGACACAATAATAGTATGCATGTACACATCTGCACATGATAATGGGGATCTCGTCGGTCATGTAATATCACAATTACAACAAAGTGAATAGGTATAGCTCTGCTATTATTTCGTAAGGAACATAATTCGATTCTGCATTAAATTCTCAAATCATTCACTGTCATGAAATTGAGAACAGTCACTCACTGCAAATTATTCACTACAATGGTACGTATGCACGTTATTAATAATAGATACGAAAGTAGTGTCAGGTTGGGAATGGACATCATAATAACCCGTATCTTGTAGATACGTAACTAATTACATTTTGGAATCAGCAATCACGTTAACTTAACTATATCTATCCGTTAACTTTTTACGTGACCAGACTAATTTTGATAAAAGTTGTCACACGGATAGACATATTGACCGACTCAATGAAAAAGCAAAAGTTTCTTTTTCACGTACAAATAAAATTTTAAGCCCAGCAGACAATTTCGTGGACAAAGATGAAGAATCTATAGACTATTGGCACCGGTGGAAAAAGTGAGATAGCCAAATGTAACTTTTTAGTTTGAAAAACAAAGATGAAAGCACGCACGTACAAAACGGGGTCCGTGGATGAAGATTATCTTTTGTTCCCATCGGCGCCGTTATTTGTTCGGCAAAATTCAGATTGTTACAAATAATAACAGATCTTTGAGTTTTTAGTATGAGAGTATTAGTTTTTAAGGGTTGAAAATATTATTGATAAATTTTAGTAACTTTAGTATACAGGATGAATTTATCAAGTGTGCCTGGATAGCCAAATTCAAAACTATTACAGATATTGAAGAATGCTCAAGGAGGTCTCGGGACAGATTTTAATAAAACTAAAAATTTATTTTCCTGGTCGGGAATTGAACTCACTGGAGTTGAAAAAAGTCACCTGTATTTTTACACAAACCAATGGTGTCGCTTGTAAGAACCAAATACTGAGAAGTAATCAGAATCACATATTGCAAACTAAAGGGCTCATTTTTAACAAAATAATATTTTATTTGCCTTACAACTGAACTAAACTTGATTAATCAATTGTTTAAAATGATGGATCTTACGTTTCAATTATTGAACTGTATCCAGCATCACAAGGAATAAAATTACTACAGTATACATTATACTACAGTATACAGTACAGTATACTTATCAGTTTAGTATATTTTTATAAACTTTTATTGTGGTATGCAAAATTATTATGTAAACGCAAAGTCGTGAGCTGTAGATAGTGTTACATTGCTTTCTAGTTGTGAAAGTAACGATTAATGGCGCCTGGTCGCTGGATACGTACCCAGTTACTAATACTATCTAATTTACTAATACAACTTTTAACGGACGAAAGAACGATTACTCTAATATACTCAATTACTGTATAGTGTCAAATCACTCGTAGTTCAGTTTAGTTCAGGAGTGGGCAACAAACAACCTTTAACAACCTAGTTCTGTATCTGTAAATTCCTACGTTCCTACTAATTCCTACGTAAAGTCGGGGTGTGCGTATTCGTCAGGGGTGATGTTTGCTGTCGCCGCCTTGGCGGCCTCGAGCATCAGTACCTGTCGTTACTGTGGCTGCGCGTGGACCATCGAGGCCTTACCCGAATCTACGCGTGCCTTACACGTCCCATGACAGTGAATCAGAGTCAGCTCAGCTTTTCGAGCGCGTCCAAGAGGGGATTGACCGAGCTTTGGAGCAGTACCCATCTGCGGAGGTGGTGGTCCTTGATGATTTGAATGCTCACCATAAATAGTGGTTGGAGTCCCGGACGGACCATTGAACTTCCGGGTAGGACTGTCTTCAACATGACTTCGGTCTATGGCCTCTCTCAACTGGTGGTACAGCCCACCCGTATCCCAGATATAGAGCCTTAAGCCTCCTTGTTGGACCTACTGCTGACTACACAACCAAGCGAATACAGGGTTGTGGTCGATGCTCCTCTTGGATCATCGGACCACTGCCTTGTCCGTAGTACTGCCAGTCTTACGCGACCCTATCGCGCGTCTGCGGCTGGCAGTCGCACAGTTTGGAGCGAGTGGTATGAATCAGATGGGATGAACTCCAAGAATTCTTCGGATCCTACCCTGGAAGCGGCTCTGCTTCGCCTCCGAAGATCCCGATACATGCGCAGATTGCATCACTGAAAGGTTTTGATGGGAAAATGGGAATGGAAGTATTTATTCCCAACGCCAAAATACCTGTTAGCGGTCGCAGTCATCCTTGATACAACAATTCCTGCAAGAAGACTGCCCACCTCAAGCAATCTGCGTACATCGCCTGGGACAACAACAGGTAAAGTCAGGATCCTGACGTGACAGAGAAGAAGCGACAGTACAACGCTGCTTCTAAATTCAACAAGAAGGTAATTTCTGCCAGTCCAGTCTCCCACCACTGGATGCTGATAGCAGCCTGGCCCACAGCGCAAAAGAAAAAGGCCAATCTCTTGGTTCAACTCTTTGCATCCAACCCGACAATGGACGATGGGTGAGCCACACCACCCACCATACCTTGGTGTGAAAGTTCTCAGCCTGAAATCCGCATCACACATCGTACGGTCAGGCGGGAGCTCCTAAACGTCCATAAGTCGAGTGGACCGGATGGCATCCCAGCAGTGGTGCTGAAGACGTGTGCCCCTGAGCTGACCCCCGTACTAACGCGCCTTTACCGCCTTTCCTATCAGAACAACAGAGTTCCATCTTCGTAGAATATTGCTCACGTCCAACCAATCCCCATAAAGGGCGACCAATCCGACCCATCAAATTACAGGCGAATAGCGATAACGTCCTTGCTCTCCAAGATTATTGAGCGGATCATCATCCCTCCTCCTACGGTACCTAGAAGAGCACCAGCTCATTAGCTACCGACAATACGGATTCCATCACGGCCGTTCAGCTGGTGATCTTTTAGTTGACCTGACCCACCGTTGAGCGGAAACCTTGGAGGGCAAAGGTGAGGCGCTCGCCGTCGGACTCGATATCGCTAAAGAGTACGATAGGGTCTGGCATAGGACTCTTCTCACGAAGCTACCATCATATTGGAATCCCTCTACGTACTCTGCAAGTGGATAGGCAGGTCGACGGCTGCTGCTTACCCGTAAACGCTGGCGTTCCACAGGGTTCGGTGCTCTCCCCAACCCTGTTCATTCTGCATATCAATGACATGTTGTCCATTGAGAATATGATTGAAATTATACTATAGTGATGATATCATTAAAGATTGGTCATACTAAATGAAGCATTTCATGACTTCTTTATATCAAAATGTATACTATATACAATGAAATATCCATAATAGGCCTGCAGCTCCATGTCATCATAATATTGCATTGTCACGTCATGATATACATATGCATGCAAAATTTCAACTCAATTGGAAACCAGGAAGTGGGTCAAATTTAACTTGCAAGATTTCATTATAGACACCGGGACGGTTGAAAGTAAATAAAACCTTATAAAACGAAATCATTTTGAAATTTATCATTTCTAACCAATAGTTTTACTATTGCAAATCGGCAAACTATTGATAAGCAACTATCGATCGATATTCGACAACACTACAGCCGACCTGATTTAGCATCGGAGCAGTCGCTACTCGCTAAAACGCGCGACTCCGACACCGCGTTCGAACGCAGTCGCTAAATCGCGATGCAGCACCGAATGAATCTCTAAAGCCGGGTCCGCTGCGCCATGTTTTCGTGTTTGTAAACACGAAAACATTGTTTAGTTAACCGATTAGGGGCGTGGTTTAACAGTTTTGTTAGAAAAATACGATGACATGTTTCCCGCGACGAATGGATAACATCCCCCGCGTTCGCCTGCGGGGAGGGGAAGCTAAGCATTTTTTGTTAGCGCTCACTAGAGGAACACGTATCGCTTGAAGTTTATTACAATTCTCTTTGGTTTATTTTTGAGTGAAATAAACACAATAATTTGTTTTTAATACAACTAATAAGAGAGAGACCGGTGCTGTGGAATGTTACATTAATAGATTATACCGAACCTATCATAAATTTTTAGTTCTTGATAAATAATGACAAAAACATTTTAAAAACAGGCGCCATGTTGGACTTACATGTTTTGTTAACATGTTTTGTTAGAAAATTGGCGCAGCGGACTGGCTGTTTTTATAGTAATAATAAATGTAGTAATGGTGAACCTATAAAATATTACCAAAAACACAAAAAATATTTAGAAATGTAATGCATATATGCATAATTTAAATTCTATTAAATAAATATCATGATGTTGATTATAAAACTATTATATTGTATGTGTAAAAAGCGTATTTGTGAGGAATATAAAGTATTATTAAGGAAAAGAGAAGTTTTTAATTCTAATTCTAAAAAAAATCTCTGAAGTTCTACAGGATTCTAGAATGGGTGAATTTTTTTATATTTATTTGCTTAGGTGGTATTCGTGACCATTCATCATCATCAAATTCAAAATTCAAATTTAAATTCAATAATCTTTATTCCACATAGGCCTTTACAGGCACTTATTGACGTCAAAACAAAACAACACATTCTAATTTAAAGGAAACATATTAACCTTGTGTGTGCATACATCCAGAATATAATCAGGATGTCTGCAAATACAAGTAGGAGTGAAAAAAAAAAAGTTGATTCTACACCTGTTCGGAAATTGGGAGGCCTTCTCGAGAAGAACAGGCAAGAAACTCGAAAGGTAAAATTTTTTATCTCCTCTTTTAAATCGCCATTTACAATATTGGTTCTGTTACATAGTCATTGAAAGTTAGAAAATACATTCAGTACATAAGTATGCTTACATGCACTTAAAATGTCAGAAAAACATGATAATCATAACAGCTCCTATACGTCCCCACCGAGGGGCTCGAGCCTACCCGAAGTTAGGGTGCTTAGGCATTTGTCAACCATGCTGACCGATTACCCATGCTGACCCAGTGTGGATTGGTCGACATCACATACACCTTTGAATTTCTTCACAGATGTATGCAGGTTGCCTCACGATGTTTTCCTTTACTTTTTTTAGGAGCGTCAGACAAATGTACATATGAAATTCGAAAATGAAAAACACATTGGTACATGGCAGACAATGGCAGTCAGGAATTGGCCATGTCCCTTTTGATTTCTTATCGAATACATAAGTATTAAAAATTTTCTGCTTAATGCTAGACAGATGGGTGCGTTTCATTTGTTATCTTTACAAATGATCTAATTTCAAAGGATATAACATTCATTGGGTATAATTTTTACTTGGTGTAACGACACTTCCTATAAATAATAAATAAAAAAGCAAAACATGTTTTGTTAAAAAATTGGCACTGCGGACCCGGCTTAAAACGCGCGTTTCCGATGCTGTGACCGAACGCGGCAAGTCGCGATGCAGCATGGATGCAATCGCAAAAATGCTGATCGCCGCTACTAAAAATAGCATGTGTGTATTTTTTTTTATTTTTTTTTTATAGGAAGTGTCGTTACACCAAGTAAAAATTATACCCAATGAATGTTATATCCTTTGAAATTAGATCATTTGTAAAGATAACAAATGAAACGCACCCATCTGTCTAGCATTAAGCAGAAAAATTTTAATACTTATGTATTCGATAAGAAATCAAAAGGGACATGGCCAATTCCTGACTGCCATTGTCTGCCATGTACCAATGTGTTTTTAATTTTCGAATTTCATATGTACATTTGTCTAACGCTCCTAAAAAAAGTAAAGGAAAACATCGTGAGGCAACCTGCATACATCTGTGAAGAAATTCAAAGGTGTATGTGATGTCGACCAATCCACACTGGGTCAGCATGGGTAATCGGTCAGCATGGTTGACAAATGCCTAAGCACCCTAACTTCGGGTAGGCTCGAACCCCTCGGTGGGGACGTATAGGAGCTGTTATGATTATCATGTTTTTCTGACATTTTAAGTGCATGTAAGCATACTTACATGAATGTATTTTATAACTTTCAATGACTATGTAAGAGAACCAATATTGTAAATGGCGATTTAAAAGAGGAGATAAAAAAATTTACCTTTCGAGTTTCTTGCCTGTTCTTCTCGAGAAGGCCTCCCAATTTCCGAACAGGTGTAGAATCAACTTTTTTTTTTTCACTCCTACTTGTATTTGCAGACATCCTGATTATATTCAGGATGTATGCACACACAAGGTTAATATGTTTCCTTTAAATTAGAATGTGTTGCTTTGTTTTGACGTCAATAAGTGCCTGTAAAGGCCTATGTTGAATAAAGATTATTGAATTTAAATTTGAATTTTGAATTTGATGATGATGAATGGTCACGAATACCACCTAAGCAAATAAATGTAAAAAAATTCACCCATTCTAGAATCCTGTAGAACTTCAGAGATTTTTTTTAGAATTAGAATTAAAAACTTCTCTTTTCCTTAATACTTTATATTCCTCACAAATACGCTTTTTACACATACAATATAATAGTTTTATAATCAACATCATGATATTTATTTAATAGAATTTAAATTATGCATATATGCATAACATTTCTAAATATTTTTTGTGTTTTTGGTAATATTTTATAGGTTCACCATTACTACATTTATTAAACAAAGATGACACAGAATGAGACCAATTCAATTTTTAAGTTTAATTGCTTCTGTCAGATTTGACAATTTCGGCAATGTCGAGTGGGTAGCAAAAACATGAAATGGGAAACAGGATGTCGTTATTTTGTGTGTCACTGTCAAAGTCATTGCAGTCTGGCAGTTGTGCTTGCATTTGTTGTTGTACCCTACTGTGAGATATTTATATTAGATTTTGTGATATTTCAAAATATTTTAGGATCTTCCTGGACAATGAAATGAAATTTGACTGTTTACATTTTATTGACAGTTTCTTGAAAATTATTTTCACTTCTCGTGCTCGTAAAGTTCGTCTTTATGTCGTTTATAGGCTGCATAAAATGGATTTTTATGTTCTAGAGCATAAAGTAAAATTTTCTTTTAGACAAAGATTCTTAGGCCCAACAGCCAACAATAAAACTCAATAAAACTTCGCAGAATAACTTGCGATCATTTATTTATTTGCTTTAATTTATTTGTCTTGTGTTTTCTACCTCAAAAGTCATGAAACCAGATAAAAATAGTAACAAGTTATTATTAAAACGCATCAAATTATTTTTATTACTTGACAGAATGAAATATGTACCTAAACCATCGTCATGTAAAAATTAAAAAAGAGTTTACTAGCGGAAATTGGCTATTATTTATGTTCTTTAACTTTTCAACATTGTGTTACATATTTGAATTTAAGTGAATAAATTAACTTCCCGGAATACGAATTTTCATTTATATTTTGAAGTAATTGTTTATTTTCTTACAATCGAAGTAAAAAGCAGAGTGTAAAACACTGGCATAAACAAGTCATTGTACCCGGTTGAAACCAGAGTGTAAAACACTGGAAAATGCATAAAAATAAAATTTTGATTTGAAAACTATATTACCAGTTTGTGAAAATACTTTACATAAAATATAATTTATTTGAATTAATAGGGTATAAATTACTTATAATTTTAATTCTAAGCCATTAATAAAATGCTTAAAACTACTCAACTTAAAATGATGTAAGTCCACCATAAGACTTTTAGGCAGATTCCTTTGCCTCTACATGTAGAGTTGCAAATGCCCCGTATTTTACGGGTTACACCGTTTTTCAGGCTATAATAACACAGAAACCCATAATTGCGAAAATAAAATATGGGGTACCTAAACAAAGCTCCCATATTTACTATCATTGACAAGATGAAGTGCAACTCAACGAAATGGACTTAACATTGACACAATAAAAGCGGAATTATACATGAAATGTAACTTAAACATACAGTTTTATGCTTCCATTTTAGAAAATGAAGATTTTAAACACCAGTAACCTTTTAATCAATAAGTGGCAGGTGGCAACCCTATCTACATGCCTCTATAGCAATAATATTCAATGTCAACTAAAACATTACTACAAATAGCTTCAGTTTTAAAAAATGGAAGACATTAAAACATGTTATTAATTTTAAGTTTTCCATTTCTAGGCCATTCCAAGATTTTAAAAATATCTTTTCAATTAACGCATACTAAAATATATAAAAAAAAT
Source organism: Schoenobius gigantellus (assembly GCA_963935595.1). Classification (NCBI taxonomy): domain Eukaryota; kingdom Metazoa; phylum Arthropoda; class Insecta; order Lepidoptera; family Crambidae; genus Schoenobius; species Schoenobius gigantellus. The sequence goes on along the minus strand of OZ012553.1, from coordinate 18,431,664 downwards.
TACAAATGTATAGTGTTCAGAATCAAAGTCCCCCAAAAAAGTTATAATTTTCATACTGAAATTTTTTGAGATGTCAATTAGTAGGCTGTCAATAGAACTTAATTTTATATTACACTTAATTTTAAATTACAGTTAACACAACAAAAGCATGATAAAGTGCATCTCACCAATTATACCACTGGCCAAATAAAGAAAAGCAAGGCCATTATCCAAAGAATTTGTTTCTTGAGTTACTTGAAAACACAGACTGCAAATGAAAAAAACAAACATTTTAAGTCAACAAAATGGAGTTAAAAGTAAATGCTAAACATATTTAAATCTACTGTATGTTATCTCTTAATCTCATAATGTTGTATTTTTTCATGTTTAATAAGCCATACAAATATAGTTAATATTATACCAAAACACTTAGATGGCTACAGCTTTACAAGTAATACTCTTCAATTACTTAATAATTCAAAGTTAGTAATCAATTACTTAGTAATTTTAATATCAATACTTACGAGAGTAAATATGTAAAAGATAAAACAACGAGACCACACTTAAATATCAACATATTTTGTGAAAACTAAGCGTGTCATTAAAACTTCAATTTGTTGATAGTTTTCGACCACAATTATAACTTCACAATAATCTATAGCAAAAACCTTGCAATAGTTTTGCAAATCCCCGTCGTATTCATCACATAATCACCGCTCGCCACACCACCATCAATCACACCATCAAATACCATAACACAACAGTATTCATTAAATAACATAGGCTTGTTGCGACCAAATAGCAACTATAGTACGAAGTGAATTGATTTGATAGTTTTCAATATATCTGATAGTATAATTTAAGTTTACATACAACTCAAAAGCGTCAACTCGTGAACTCAATTTAAATAAAACTGTCAAACTGTCAGATTAACAGCTGTCTGTCATGTCGCATTTACACATGCGTGTTCGCCATTCGTCGAAACATTCGACGAAACATTCGACGAAACATTCGACGAAACATTCGACGAAACATTCGTGTGGCGTTTACACATTCGTGTTCGCTATTCGCCTCGTCATTCGACGAAACATTCGTACCTACGAGTGCCACCGCGAACTACTGTTCACTCACACATTCGCAGGTGATTCATTTTGATATGCGCACACGAACATGGAGGACGTGAAAATAATGGCGGCATGCGCGCTACATCTATCGAGTTTATACAATTATTTAGACATCCTGCATAACAAAGTAAAAAAGAAACGTCGACGCAGACGATGGTGGATGATAGCGTGTCATCGTAATCGAACAATGTAAGTTTGTACCTATTTAATTCGAAATTTTGAGCGAAACATTTATTAAATTCCACATTATGGTAAATAATTAATATCTTCTACTATGTTTGTTAATAATCAATTTTCTTGTAGTCGAACTATGGATTCTGTCTTCCAAGAAATGCTATGTGAAGATTCTGGAGAATTCTCAAATTTTTGTAGAATGTCACCAATAGAATTTAATTATTTACTGAGTAAAATTGAAGCAATAATCACCAAAAAAACGACGAAGTGGAGAATACCTATACCAGCAAAAGTGCGTCTAGCTATAACTTTGAGATTTCTGGCAACTGGGGATAGCTACCGAAGTCTTCATTATTTGTTCAAGATTTCAAGCTCACTTATATCAAAAATCATCAACGAAGTATGTCAAGCAATTAACATAGTTTTGAAGGAAGAAATAAAGGTATGTATTCAATATTTTAAATCAGATTTTTATTAGGTGATCTTAGAATTAGGCGTTCTAAATTAACAAAATAATAATAGTATCATTGATGATATCAGTTATCTACCACTTATACTAAGTCAGACTCATTAATTTCCGCATGATATTGAATCAGTAATCTACCACTTTTACTAAATCAGACATCAATTTCTGCACGATATTAGTAATCTACCACTTATACTAAATCAGACTTATGAATTTCCGCACGATATCAGTAATCTACCACTTATACTAAATCAGACTTATCAATTTCCACATAAAATCAGTAATCTACCACTTATACTAAAATCTAAACCGCCTCCGTGGTCTAGTGGTTGAGACCACTGGGTGCTGATCGGGAGGTCCGGGGTTCGATTCCCACTGGGGGCAGAAAGAACAATGGCCAAATTGGACCTGACTATGGGCATAAATCAAATGTATGTTAAAAGATATACTTTTATGAGTTAAATTTAAAAATGTAACTATTAAACCTCAAGAACTTCGAGTTTCAGAGAAAATAATGAATTCGTAAAATCAATTTTCTCGCATATGAAATCGTAATATAGTTTTTGAACGGTTTTCACCATAGATGATAGATCTTCAAAATGACGTCAAGTTCCGTTTCACATTCTCGTATAAACATTACATACATCTTTGCGCTTAATTGAAAAAAAAATTTTTTTCTAAAAAAACACAACATTAAAAATGTGTTTATTTTTTGAGAATAGTATTTTAACTTGCTGAAACGAATAATACTAAGCAAACGATGCATAATTCAAAGTATTGGTTCTTTTTTGGTGATTTGCGTGTAAAGGATCGTCACTCTCGAAATCGAGTGACAGTGGGGCTAGCACGCAGGAGAATCGAAAATCGAATCGAAATCCGAATCGAGGAGTTTGTATGGCAATTTTATTAGTTCTACTCTTTTCTACTACTCACCGCCGTGGCGCGAATAAAATTGCCATACAAACTCCTCGATTCGGATTTCGATTCGATTTTCGATTCTCCTGCGTGCTAGCCCCACAGATGTCTTTCATTGATTTTACACTTTACAGTCAATCTTTCTTTGCATTTGCTTAATAGGTACTGTGCGATTTTTGATTCTCCTTTGTGATGTGTTTTGACCCCTATTTTGTTTCACGGATTCTGATACTACCTGCTTCTTACGATCATCTTATTTAAAGATAGAAAATATTGTGTCTGGAAGGGAAACTATCACAGAATATTGTTGTAGTTGTTTGGTAGACTGGAAAACAATTGTATGGTGTGCCCGTGTTATGACTATGACTGTGGTATATGATACCTTGGGCGGGCCAGGCACCAAGATAATACAATAGCGGTACCAGTAGGTTTTTTAGACTGTGTTGTTATAAATATAAGAGACTACATTGAATAAATCTTTAGAGAATCAAAGTGTTTTATTTCTAAACATCCTTATTGTTACATACTCGTATATTAATGAAATCTTATTAAATATTATATGTTCACGTAACGTTTCTAATTATTTTAACGTAACATAGTTCTAAGTTTACTCAAGGAATAGAAAATATATTGCTCCTACTCCTAACCTAAAACGGAGTGGCTATTCAGACCCCGGGTCCCTATCCTTAGATTATAGAAGTTGATTACTATTCGGACCCGATAGAATCGTAATCGAACAATAACTTTAGGATAAATTGAAAACTGTCGCTTAGGTAAGGTAGAAATTGTGACCACACACAGAAACTTTAATGAAACTGCATATTTCATGCTCTGGGTCCAAATAGCAATCGACTTCTATAGGGATCCGGGTCCGAATAGACACAGCCAAACTAAAAAAGGAAAAAGAGAATATCTCCTATTATTGAAGTTCTTAATGAATTATTGAGCTATGGGACTAATTCAAATAATGTTATGTCTATAATGAATACAAAAGTAATGATGCCCATGGTTATTTAATATCAGGTCCAGCTACTATGGGGTTTTGGCCGATGTTCTTTTTCTGCTCGGTTTTGTTGGTGGTAGGGCTTCTGAGCCCGACTGGCTAGCTACCATCGTCTTACCTAAGTTTGTCGCCATAACAACAATGTTTATAGCATTGTTGTGTTCCGACAATTAGAGGTAAGATAGCCAGTTCCTCAGTTGTTGAGAAGTCCGGGTGAAGCTCGCTTCCACCTTCGGCCTTATCGTCACTTACCATCAAGCGAGATGAAGGCCAAGAGCTTCCCTGTTGCATGTAAAAAAACTACTTCTTACACAAAATCAGACTCATCAATATCCGCCTTTGTTAGTGCATGCTGAAGGATGTTTGAAGGTAATATAACCTCTTCAGACAGGATACGGACTTGGTTTGATTGCGTTGTTGAGACACTAGAGGGCATTGATGGATTATTCGAGATGCTTGTTTGATCTGGTGACTGTGACGGAAAGGGGGTATAGGAAGTTGGAGATGAAGATGATCTATTTTGGATGCTAATTTGAACGGGTGACTGTAACGACATAGAAGTATATGAAGATGCGGCAGAAGATGGTCTATTAATTGGTGACTGTGGCTGAAAGGAAGCATAGTAAGTTCCAGCTGAAGATGGTCTATTTGGGATGTTAATTTGAACTGGTGACTGTGAATGCATAGGAGTATATGAAGCTAAGGCAGAAGATGATCTATGAATTGGTGACTGTGACGGCAAATCAACATAGGAAGCTGCTGAAAATTGTTGATTTGGTATATTAATGTGAACTGGTGACTGTGGTAGGGAATCAGTAGAGTCCTGTCCTGGGGAGGAAGAAGAATAGTAGTTACAAGAAATATTTGAAATTCTACTGGGTGGTTTTCTAAGAAGAAGCCCATCGATTTCATGCATCATAAGATGCCTTTCGTACTTCGAATAATTCCTTAATTTTTTTGCCAGTAACTTTCCATACAGATCACAATCATCGTCTTGAACATCTCGTTTCTTTTGAGATATCACATCGTTAAGCGTTTCGAAAGTTTGTTTGATTTTCCGTTGTGCATCACTAATTTCTAATGCTAATTGCCGACGTCTTTGACGTTGGCTTGTAGGTGCGGGAACATCGCTAGATGTATCTCTACTGGACTGTGTGTGAACTCTACTGTGGTGATCCGTTTCTTCTGAATGGTCCTCAGTGTTTACAGTCTTATCTGATACACTTTGTTGCTCGTTGTTGATATGTTGTTCTTCATTTAAAAGTGATGATGCCTATAAAAATATAAACATGTTAATATTTTTTTTCAGATACCGCAGACACCAGAGCAATGGATTTCAATTGAAGAAGGGTTCAGAGGAAAGTTTCCGCATTGCATCGGAGCGATCGATGGCAAACACATTGTACTAGAAAGTCCAATAGGCAGTGGCTCTCAATATTATAATTATAAAAAAACATTTAGCATTGTACTATTAGCATTAGTTGATAGCGATTACAATTTTATATTTGCGGATATCGGTGCCCCAGGGCGAATTAGTGATGGAGGAGTATTCCAGAACAGCTTACTGTGGAAAAAAATTATTAGGGATGATCTTAACTTGCCACCTGCTCGCCCACTACCTGGAAGGCAAAAACCTGTCCCATTTGTTTTCTTAGGTGATGGAGCATTTGCCTTGACTACACATGTGATGAAACCTTATCCGGGTAATCATGACCATGGTACATTGCAACGAACTTTTAACAAGAGATTATCTAGTGCACGCGTTATCGTTGAAAATGTTTTTGGTGTTTTGACATCTGTGTTCAGGGTTTTAAAAAAACCCATGGAAATTCAAGTGGAAAAAGCTAAAACAATTACTATGTCTTGCATATTGTTACATAATTTTCTAAGGAGAAGAGAGACTTCTAGAAATATATATACCCCTCCAGGAATATTTGATACAATAGTTAATGGCGAAGTTGTTCACGAAGGTTTTTGGAGGAGGGAAAACCAATCTGCTTCTACTGTGCGATCCTTGCCAAATAGAGCTAGGCGTCCTACACTCCATGCTTTAGAGATAAGAGAAGAATTTGCTAACTACTTTAACAATTTATAAAATCATTAATATATTTATGATGTATGTAAGAAATTATAATAAATTATAAACTAAAGAGTTTTAGTTTTATTGAAAACTAGCGGCCCGCCTCGTCTGCGCCCGGGGTATGTTTATGTTACAGCGAAAGTAATAAATCCGGATACCCAATCGTAATACCCAGCCATTATAAATAATATCTACTTAATTTTGACAAAGTGATAATTAACACATTTAGACATGACATTATTATTGCAAAGAGCATATTAAAACCAGCCAAGTGTGTGTCTCGCCACGCGCAGTGTAGGGTTCCGTAGTTGCAAATGCCAACTTTGAGTTTACACTCACACCTCACAACACGTTGCTATTAAATTAGGCATTATTATTATTATTAAAGCTGCAATGATTTTATATTTCCTTAACTTCACCTGGTTCGTAAATTTATATTCGGTACTAATTTTCAATAAAATTTTACTTTTCCGAGTACATTTTATAAGTTGGTCATCTATAAATTTTTAGTTTGTACTTAGTACTCAACTCTGATAGTTTTCCTTTAAACTTCGCTAACATAAATTTTTAAAACCAAATATTTCATAAATGGATCCCTAAATCGAAAAATGGTGATCTGAAACACATTATTTTTTAAAGACCTATTCAACAATACCACTCACGATGGGTTAGTCGGGAAAAAAAATACTCCCACTTTACTTGTATGGGAGCTACCCTTAAAAAAATTTTTTTTTCAATTATTTCTTTCTACCCCTTTTTTGGCATGATTAATATACATACCCATACCTAATTACACTTTCTAGTACTAATAGCAAGACAGACAAAAGTCTCTGCAAGAAGAAAAGGTGTTCATAGAGACACGCGCCGAGAATCGAGATTCCCGCGTACACCGCGTGATTGCGTCATCAAGCGAAAACTAAAGGGTTGTACAAAGAACATAAACAAAATGGTCAAAGTAAAACTTTAATGTTATTATTTTCTATGATATACGTAGGATTATAATGAAATAACGTGATTGCGAGGAAAGCCCCTGACTCAAATGTGCTTTTCTATACTATTATTATAAAGAGATTTGAAGAGAGAAGAAGAATTTGAAAAGATTTGATTGTTTGTTTGTTTCTTTGTATTGAATAGGCTTCGAAACTACTGACCCGATTTTGATGAAAGTTGGTATAGGGATTGTATGAGACGGGTGGACTACTCAATGTCAAGAAGCTAAATCAACAGTAAAAATATCAGGGGAAGAGGACATAGGGTAATTTTCTACGCGAAAAAAATCCCACGGGAAAACAAAAATAACGCGGGCGAAGTCGCGAGCGGAAAGCTAGTATTTTATAAAATGATAATAATAATAGTACTTTATTTGCATGAATATGGTAAAATACACGATTGGTATTAAATTATTTATATACATCATTCCTCATAGTGTACTTCTAAATTGACAGTGCGCAATTATTTAAAAATTTAAAATAGTACATGTCAAAATAATAAGAGAATAGAATATTATTTTATCGTCATAAATACATTTAAAAATTATAAAAAAATACAAATTATTAAAAAATTAAGTACCAATCCCGCCCGAGGCGAAATTTTTTCTTCATTGATTTTATTCATTTCTCAAATTACAAATGATTAAAAAATATTGCGAATTATTATGAAAAATACATGATCGATATTTTTTTTCATATTTGAACTGGCGGTTACAAAAAGCCTATAATAAAATAAACAAAAAAAAGCAAAAATATAATAAACAAATATTTGAAAAAATATACAAGATTCGATAATAACAATAAAAGTCTCGCTTGCGGCGCGGCGGGTGGTGGCGGCCCTCTGCCGGTGGGCGCGCCGGCGCGCTACTTAGCGTTAGGTATTTATAACGCTGCATTGCGCGAGTGACGGGGGCCTGCTAATAGTCTCTGAGCAAAACCGCGGACACACAGACAGACATGGCGAAACTATAAGAGTTCCTTGTTTACTACGGAACCCTAAACAGATAAAAAGTTTTCGGAGAATTACCTTAATTTTTTAATTATGATAAAAGGATCTATGACTATTATGTGTAGAACAAAATATCGGCAAAAAGCTTATTTTTGTTTTATTTGGGACTAGCTGTGCCCGCGACTTCGTCCGCGTGGAATGGTAATTTTTGGCAGCATGTTGATTTTTGTAGACATTTTTTTTAGATCTTGATAAAAAGTAACCTATATTATACTTTATATAATTAGCTATCTATTAGAGAAAGTCTCGTCAAAATCGGTCCAGCCGTTTCGGAGATTAACGGGAACAAACAGACAGACAGACAAAAAAAAATTGTGTTTTTGTTATTGGTACCCGATATACATTCATATTTCATACCCATTTAGTAAAAACTTATTATTTTGACATTACAAAGAGACACTTCAATTTTATTTATTTGAATAGATAACAAACAGAACAGTTATACATATAGGGCCATACTAATAACCATTGTATAAGCCTTGTATAGTTAAGCAGTGTTTTGTCTCTTTTGTTCGAATTTGAAATGTCATTCGAGTGAACGTGACAAAACACTGTTTAACTAAATCAGGCTTATACAATGGCTATTAGTAAGGCCTTAAGAGTTTACATTATTGTATAAACTGCAAAGTAATGCAATGTACAACCAAGAACATTATCCACATATTACCAAACTACAAATACGACCCAGTGTGATAGTAATTAATTATTATTGGTAAAGCGGATAGGGAATATGCATAGAAACTGGATTTTAATTTTCTTGATAAAATCCAAAAATATTCAAAACCTTTAATAATCAAAAACACTTACATTATGCTCAGTGTCCATTGTATTACCGCAGTCGTACACTGGAGCCAGGAAATCTTCCATGAGCTTGAAAGCGAACCATATAGGTTCATAGACTTCTTCAGCTTCCATACCCGATTTCATAGATGATTTCTTCTTTCGAAGATGTGTACGAAAACAGGCCATTAATGAATTTTTTTTTATTTTTAAGTCGCTGACTGACAACCCCATTCTAGATGAAATTCGATTCCATGCATCGTTTATTTTTTGTTTGTTCTTGTGATTGTGATGTTTTGGATTCCAAATTAGCTCTTCTCTTTGATATAGTTCGAGAAATTCTAGAATTCGCGCTTCACTCCACTCCATTTTGTTTAAACGTACTGTTCGGTCGGACGCTAGCTGCCAACTGAATGCATGCGAATGTGTAAACACTAAGTTCGTGTTCGCCATTCGTGTCCTTTGATTCGCGTCCAAAAAACCGCTCCCAACGCGAACTCACGAATCGCGAGGCGAATGGGCGAGGCGAATAGCGAACTTACTGTTTACACATGCGTGTTCGTTATTCGCCTCGCGATTCGCGCGAATGTGTAAACGCGCTATTTCGCGCGAATCTCGAGGCGAATTGCTAGGCGAATAGCGAGGCGAATAACGAACACGCATGTGTAAACAGCTAGTTCGTTATTCGCCTCGCTATTCGCCTCGCGATTCGCGCGAATGTGTAAACGCGGTGTCAGACGTTAGGCCGCGGTCCGAAAATCGCTTAAAGTGTGTATAATAATGCCTATTAGGTTTGGCCCCACCTGCGCCTATCGTCCCGAAGATTCGTGCTATGACGAGATACATGCAGATGTGACCAGTCAACATAGCATCCACAATTAGGTTTCTTATCATATTTCGTATTTTGTAACGTCGTCCGAGCAGTCACGACAAGTTCGTCGAGTCAATCGACGAACATAGCCGATGATGAATAATTTCACATAAAAAGTAATATTTGATGGAATCTTGGAATTAGTCGTAAACTATTAATCGTCAAATGAAAAAGGTGACTCCCGAGATATTAACCTCATTTGTTTGTATTTAATATATTTAAAATTTGGCACCGACTTCAGTATAGAAGTGTGATGTTGTCTGTACCCTATTCTTATATTATTTTTAACTTTTCAGTGTTTTCGAAGTCGGTTTTTATTTTTTGTAAAATATTTTTTATTTTTAACTTTTTAGTGAATGAAATCTTTTTAGTGAAAGAAACCCTAAATAAATACCAGTTCACCTTCGGTGCTGGTATTTAATTAGCGTTTACCTCGATTTTCATGGGATCCCATCATCAGAAAGATCCTGACTTTGGTGACCTTGGGAGCACCATTTTATTTTAATGGGGTAACTCTAGTTACGGATTCAACAAGGGGCAGCGGCTGACAAGGCCGCCCCAAGGATATGTCATTGGACTCGGGTATAAACCCCATACCTGGCTAAAAACCCTCCAGATACTTCTACCTCGTAGCGACACAATCGGGAATCTATCGAATACAAAAAGAATTTTGAAAATTGGTCCACAATTGGCAGAGTAATCGCGTACCTAACATACTATATTACACACAAAACACGTTGGACATACCATAAAATTTAAGGGTTTTTCTCAATTTTCATGGGATTCCATCATCAGATCCTGACTTTGGTGACGATGGGACCACCCTTGGAGTATACTCTATCGAATACCAAAATAATTTTGAAAATCGGTCCACAATTGGCGGCGTAATCGCGTAACATACACACAAAAAAAAAACATACGCATCGAATTGAGAACCTCCTCCTTTTTTGAAGTCGGTTAAAAACGCTCTAAGCTTCGGCACGAATTGATTCGTGGCGATAGGCGCAGGTGGGTCCGCCGAAGCAATAATCAAGCAAAAAAAAAATGCGCGACTGCGCGCCATTTTTTGACGTAGATTGGTATTTTTGTGATTGTTATAATTTGTCTGCTTTGCTTTGCTTGTTGTAGTTTGTGGTCGTCAAACTGTCAGTGTTTATTTATTGCAAAAAAATCATAAATTATTACTGATTTGTATCAATGTAATAATTGAGTTTAATGTGAAAAATTAGCATTAGGCCATGTCTTCTTTACAACCTATTCATGCACTTAGTCTTGGTGAGTTTTATCAATATTTAAACTTTTAGGTCAATTTAATTAAGTTTAAGGGTGTATTACAATCTCTTATTTACAGGCAGTCAAATGCCTTGTTTTTTTTGCCTTGGTTCCTCTTATTCCAAAAACTACTCTGATCTCCAGGGTTTAAACCAGTACTATCAAGTCTACGTTTAAAACAGTATTAATAGTAGGTAGGTACATAATTAATAATTTTCTCAATATTTAAATTAAACTTTAATACCGCAATTACATGTCAAACCGCATTTACAAAGGCGAGCAAGTAATCAACATCTGACTCGAGAACTTCGCTTAGCTATAATAAGAGTATTAAACGTAGAAGAACCTATACCCGAGGTAGAAGAAAAGCTGGAAATTAGAAAAACATGCTATACTTGTAATCCCAAAAAAAAAAGAAAGACCTATCATATATGTTTTTGTTGTAGAAAGCCAATATGTATCGAATGTAGCCACAAGATGTGCCGCGATTGTCGCGAAGCAAGACCATGAGTTATGGTTGTCAATTTTTCATAAGTTATATCGTTTATGATTATTTTTTATTTTCTATATGTTATATTATTATGATCTCTTGAAACAACAAAACCAAATTTTTCATTTTTCTAAACTCCTTATAATGTTTTTTTTACAACAAAGTTGGCAAAGAAGTATACTGTCAACCTGATGGTAAGTGGTACCAGTCACCTATAATACATGTAACTCTTGTGAGATTTGCAACAAATCTGCAACCCCCACAAGAACCAAAGTGTCAATTCAATTCAATTCAAAAATCTTTATTCAACATAGGCCTTTACAGGCACTTATTGACGTCAAAACAAAGCAAAACCATCTAATTTAAAGAAATCATATTAACCTTGTATGTGCATACATCCTGAATATACTCAAGATGCCTGCAAATACAAGTAGGAATGAAAAAAAAAAAGAAATTGACTCTACACCTGTTTGGAAATTGGGAGAGCCTTCTCGAGAAGAACAGACAAGAAACTCGAAAGGTCAAAATTTTTTATCTCCTCTTTTAAATCGCCATTTACAATTTGGTTTGTTACAGAGTCGTCAATTGGAAGCTGACCTCAAAGCAAAAGTTTGAGCTCAACTTCCATTACAAGAATAGATGTGTTAATTCACATTATATAAGCAGTCTCTGAGAGAAGTGCGTGAACTTAGCTTATAAATTGCTCTCACTGAACGTTTCTTTGAACGTTCTTGAACGCAGTTCATTGTTAAATATTAGAATTGAGAGTTCAAACCCAAGCTTTTTTGTCCGTCATGTAATCAGACACTTTATAATATGCTTTTTTAATAAGTACATCTTTGATTGCATCTTTAAATTTGTTTAAGCTAAGTTCTTGTATACAACCTGGGATTTTATTGTAGAAACGTATACACAGGCCTCTAAAAGAATTATAAATTTTTTGGAGCCTGGTATTTGGTAAAGCTAACATATTCTTTTGTCCAGTATTAACTGAATGAATATCACTATTTTTACAAAACAAATGAATATTCTTACGAACATATATTAGATTCTCATAAATATATTGCGACGCTACTGTCATAATACCAATTTCTTTGAACTTTTCTCGCAAAGAATCTCTCATTGTAAGGTTATAGATTGCTTGAATAGCCCTTTTCTGCAGTACAAAAACGATCTGAATGTCGGCAGCATTTCCCCACAACAAAATACCATACGACATCACACTATGAAAGTAAGAAAAGTATACAAGTCTTGCTGTATCAACATCAGTCAGTTGATGTATTTTCCATATAGCGTGAGCTGCAGAACTAAGTCTCTTTGACAATTTATCGATATGTGGGCCCCATTGCAGCTTAGAATCAAGTGTGATCCCAAGAAATACTGTGGTGTCTACAGGGTCTGTTACAACTCTAGAGGTTGTTGTAAATAAGAATGGCAAAGTATCAAACACAAACTGGGCTTTATTTACTTGTTGTAATTTTGCACTCAAATCAAAACATGGTTATAATCAATCACTGACTAGTCACGACCTTCATCTGACAGCCTAAAAAACGCGGGAGCGAGCGCTGCGTCTGATTACGGTCCGAAATTAGGTACTAAATATGCAACACTCCTTCCCTCTTAAGTTCTTAACCTATAGATCTAAGACTTGTCTAGGCTTGGGAACGCGTGTACTGCGTCTTAACTGAACAGGAGCGTTAGTGCAATCATTTGTTACGTCTTGGCTCACAACAGGAATAACGTCAGTGGGTTCGTAATTAGAAATGGCTGCAGTATGCTCCTGATCATCACCACTAATAGGGCTTGAGATAGAACCAGTTTGGCTGCAAGACTTATTCGGAATTATTTGTGTCACATTTCTAGTTACCGTACCATTCTTTGTTATCACTTTATACATCACATTACCAATGGGTTCTTTTACTATACCTTCAGACCACTTTTGGGAATCATTATACAATGCAACATGGACGTTATCACCAGGCATGTACTGCTTAGGTTGTTTACCAGATTGTGTGATTTTAGATTGTCTTGGAATGACTACAGAATTTTTGGTAATAGATAATCGAGTTCTAAGATGTCTGCCAAACATCAGCTCACAAGGAGCCTTGCCAGTTGTAGCATGAGGAGCAGATCTATAGCTAAGGAGCCATGCTTGCAAGTTGGCATCTACATTATTACAATCAACATTTGCAGCCTTTAATGCTTTCTTAAAAGATTGTACTCCTCTCTCTGCCAAACCATTACTGGCAGGATGGTAAGGTGCTGTGAAAGTGTGTCGGATGTTATTATTCTTACAGAAGGTAGCAAACTCTTCTGATGTCCATTGAGGACCATTATCAGTGACAAGTTGTTCTGGAATTCCAAAACGAGCGAACATAGTTCTTAAATATTTAATAGTTAATTCAGAAGTTGTTTTTGACATCCGAATCACTTCTGGCCATTTAGAATGTGCATCAATTACAATCAACCACATTGAGCCAAAGAATGGACCAGCAAAATCTGCGTGAATCCTTTGCCACGGTTTGCTAGGCCATTCCCAATTGTGCAACGGCTTACATTCTGGTTTATTTCTAACTTGTATACAACCTTTACAATTTTGAGTAATGTTCTCAATATCATTATTCATGTTTGGCCACCAAAAGTAGCTTTTGGCCAAGTCTTTCATTTTCATTGTACCTAAGTGTCCAGAATGTAATTCGTTTAACAGTTTTTCTCTTAACTTGACAGGAATAACAGTTCTACCTCTCCATATAATACAACCATTAACAATATGTAATTCCAATTCTTTACCTTTATAATTAATACAATCAGAATCAACTTTATTAGGCCATCCATGCTCTACATAATAATAAATCTTACTTAAGGTATGGTCTTTTTGCGTTGCTGCTACGATCTCAGTTTGGGTAACAGGAGGACATTCTAACACAATACTATTTACAAAAGGAATATTATCTTCAGAATCGATTTCATCCTTTTTACTAATAGGTAGAGGCAGCCTGGATGGAAAATCTGCACTAGCATTTTGGTGCGACTTCCGGTACTGTATAACATATGTATAACTGCTTAATATTAATGCCCACCTAACCATTCTATCAGCATAAATTTTACCAATAGCTTTATTTGGGTTGAATAATGAAACTAAGGGCTTGTGGTCTGTGACCAAGGTGAAGGTATTACCTTTTAAATATAAGTCGAATTTTTTTACAGCCCACACAATAGACAATGCTTCTTTATCTATCTGAGAATACTTTAATTCAGTTTCTGTTAAGGTACGGCTAGCAAAAGCAATTGGCCTTTCTACCGTTTTACCTTTATCATTTGGATCTGGAACCTCATGTGCAAGACATGCACCCAAACCATATTTACTAGCATCACAGCTTAAAACTAATTTTAATTTTGGATTATAATGTATTAACACTTGCTTAGATGCAATAGCTTGTTTGGCCCACTCAAAAGCTTTGGTGTGGCTATTATTCCAATGTCATGTAGTATTTTTATGTAAAAGCTCATATAAAACATGCAAATGTTCTGAAGCATTTTTCAAAACTTATTATAAAAATTAATAGTACCTAAAAAGCTACGTAGTTCTTTAGCATTTCTAGGTTGTGGGGCATCAAGAACTGCTTTTACATGTTCTGGTGTTTTACTTATACCCTGGCCATTTATAACATGACCACAGTATTGCAACTCATTAGACATTAATACAGTTTTATCTTTATTGACTTTGATGTTCAATGAATTAAGTTTCTCAAATACTGTCTTCAATGTACTTAAATGACAACTATAAGAATCAGACCCTATCAAAATATCGTCCAGGTAACAGTATACATCAGGTATATTAAAATTATCATTCATAAATTTTTGCCAGTCAAGTGGAGCCGATGAAATACCAAACATCATAAAAGTTGGCCTATAGTATCCCCATGGAGTTGTAAGGGTCAAAAGCTCTTGCGACTCATCATCCATTCTCCTATTCATGTAAGCTTTACGGATATCAATTTTTGAAAACACTTTTTTTGGTCTCGAGTCAGTACATAATTTTGCAAAAATGTCTTCTATTACGGGAATAGGATACTGTGGAAACTCCAAGTGAGGGTTAATTGTCTGTTTATAATCACCACAGATCCTCACATTAGTAGGACTCTTTATTACTGGGACAATTGGTGTGGCCCATGTCACTTCGTCAATATTACTTAATTTGACCAGCTTACCTTGAACAACTAACTTATCTAATTCTGATTTAATTATATGTTCTAATGCATAAGGTACTCTACGGGATTTACACATCATAGGCCTAGTTCCTGGTTTAATTTTTAATTTTCCTGGCTGACCTTTAATTTCCCCAGAAGCTGCAGAGAACACATTATTGAATTTATTTATTAAAATTTGCAATTCATTTAAATGCTTACTGTCAGCTTCAATTAACCCGACACTTGGTTTGCTATTGGCGCTTTCATTTTGTTTGTAAGCAAGGGGCCAATCAATTTTGATTACATTCAACCAGTCCCTCCCTAAAAGAGCTTTTGATCCTTCTTTAACAATAATCAATGGTGCCAGAAAGTATCTACCTTTTTCTTTTACATAAACTTTAGCTTTACCTAATACTTGAATAGGTTTACCTCCAAAAGCTTTTAAACTTACTTTTGTTTTCTTTAATTTTAAATGAGGTAGATACTTCCTGCACATAAATTCAGGCATTAATGTGACATCAGATCCACAATCTATTTCAAAATTTATATTATTATTGTCAACACAAAGACATACTATCCATGGGTCCGGCTTACCTTTATTAATCTTGGTGACTTTCTCACATTTTACAGTGCCATTTAATGATTTTTTCCTTTTTCATTCATTTTTAATCCAAAATCATCTTGTTTTCTTTCACAAATCGCTGTTTTTGATTTATTACTCTTGACACTTTTTATGTTAAATTCCAAAGAATTTTCACTATCACTGCCACTGGATGCCTCCAGCCCCTTAACATTTAAATTTTTCTTTAATTTCCTTTCCTTCTCAGCAGTTTTCTTAAATTTACAAATGGCTTGTAGGTGACCCTTCTTATGACAATTATGGCAGATTTCTTCCTTAAAATGGCATTTCGGTTTTGTGTGGCCTGCCTGGCCGCAACAATAGCATTGTAGTGTGAAAGTTTTATTCAAATTCACAGCATTAACTTCCTCCAACGAAGTTGAGGGTCTCATCACAAGCTTTGCATCTCTATCTGCTACTTCCATTGTCTTTGCTATGCTTACTGCTTGTTGGAATGTTAAATTCTTCTCACTAAATAGTCTTTTCACAATGGATTGATTTTTCAAACCATGGACAAACTTGTCACGCATGGCACGATCCAAATAAGAACCAAAATTACATGTTTGGGCTAATTTTTTTAATGCTGCCACAAATTCCATAATGTTTTCACTGTCTAGTTGTGCTCTTTGCATAAATCTGAATGTTTCTGCGATTTCAGATGGTTCTGGTTCCAATTGTTGTTCAATTAAATGGGAAATTTCTTCAAAGGATTTAGTTTCAATTAAGTCAGGAAAACATAGTTCCGTGAGCAAAGACACCATCTCAAATCCTATAAATGTAAGTAGGAACTGTGACCACCTACTTTCATCAATGTCGTGGACTTTCATTTTATTTTTAAATACTTGTATGTAAACCTTCCATTTACATTTTGCCGCCTCGAATGTAGGCATGGTGAGCGCCGCCGGTGTTGGTGCCATCAAAAATACTTGCTGTTGCTGTTGTTGAGCATTGCTATCTGCTCCAGCAGCACCTTGAACGGTGACCCCCACATTAACATTATTGCCCTCCATTGCCATCTTCATAAAACACGAACTTGATGCGAAATACAAAACTCGTCGCCAGTGTTACAACTCTAGAGGTTGTTGTAAATAAGAATGGCAAAGTATCAAACACAAATTGGCTTTATTTACTTGTTTAACAATAATTTTGCACTCAAATCAAAACATGGTTATAATCAATCACTGACTAGTCACGACCTTCATCTGACAGCCTAAAAAACGCGGGAGCGAGCGCTGCGTCTGATTACGGTCCGAAATTAGGTACTAAATATGCAACAGGGTCAACACCTATATACTTTATTTTTACAGTGGTGTGAACCTCTTTGACATTGGGTAAAACAAATTTTATACATTTTGTTTTCCCTTCATTAAGTGACAGGTTGTTCACATTAAACCAATGAACAATTCTTGAGATAGAATTATTTACATCGTCATTAATTTGCACACCTCTTTTAATTTTAAATAAAAGTGAAGTATCATCTGCAAATAATACCATCTCATGTCTGTCCTGTACAAAATCAGGGAGGTCATTGACATATATAAGAAATAGAAAAGGACCAAGAATCGAACCCTGCGGAACTCCCATTTTAACTGTAGAACCTTGAGACCTTTTTCCATTGATGTCTACTTTCTGAATCCTCCCACTTAGATAAGAGATTAGAAGATCTAGTGCAGTGTCACGAAACCCATAGTGGTGTAATTTTCTGATAAAGATTTCGTGATAAACGCAATCAAATGCCTTGGACAAGTCACAAAAAATGCCTAACGCATCGTGTGAGTCGTCCCAGGCTTCAAATATATGTTGTATTAACTCAACACCAGCATCGGTTGTTGAGCGACCCCACCTAAAACCAAATTGTTTACAGTGTAGAAGATTATACCTATTAAAATAACTTTGCATTTGCTCCAATATTATTTTTTCAAAAATTTTGCTAAAAGTAGGTAGCACAGAGATAGGTCTAAAATTATTGGGGTCTGATGTGCTACCAGATTTATGTAAAGGAATAATTTTACTCAGCTTCATTAGATCAGGAAATACACCACAGTCAATGCAATCATTAAAAATGTTAGCAAGTATTGGAGCTATTGTTTCAATTACGGATTTAGTAACATCAACGGAATTGCCCCACAGATCCGCAGTTTTCTTTTTATTCAAAGTTTTAAATGACTTTGTTATATCAATTCCACTAATGTGTACAAATTCGAATTTATCATCACAAACTTTAACATGATCCTTCACTATGGATTCAGCAATAGCGGGGGATGAATCCAAAGATTTTGTGATTGAGACTGGAATATTAGTAAAGAACTTTTCAAATTCTGCAGCTACTTCTGTGTCAACTGTTACCTTCTTACCATCAACATTCAAACAATATTGATTATTAGTAGTTTTAGCTTTTCCAGTTTCATTATTTATAATATTCCATGTCATTTTAATTTTATTATTACTGTTTTTTATTTTTGAACTTAAATAATTAGATTTAGCAAGCTTGCAAATTTTTTTGAACACTTTGGAATACGTTTTTACTGGATAAGTTTGGATTACTTAAACTCATCACTAGTATCGAATGAACGTTCATTGTAAAGTTCAAAAAGTTTTATTCTACTTTTGTGAATACCTGGTGTAGCCCATTCACTAAAAGCTAAAGTGCCATCAACCGATATAGTCTTTGGAATAAAAATATTTTTAAATTCAGAACAAAATGTATGAAAAAAATGTTCATATAATTTATTTGGATTTTCTTCATAACCTATATAATTTAATTTAATACCAATATTGTTTTTCAGCTGTTCTAAGCGACCAGCAGTCTTTGGCACAACAGTGATATTCTTTTTTTCCATGCGTTTACATTTAAGTGGAATGGTAACAATTTGCCCAGAATGGTCAGATTCTAAATTATTAAAAACTCTTTTTGCTAAAGGAACAGTATTTGTATAAATATTGTCAATGCATGTGGCAGACGATTGAGTTATTCTTGTTGGCTCCAAAAATAAGTTTCCAAGGTTATATGACCAAAACAGATTTTTAATTCTAATAGATAAACTAGAATTTTCTAATAAGTTAATATTAAAATCACCACAAACAATGGTTTGTTTTGTGGAACTACACACTTTTTTCAATACTTCATCCATA
Source organism: Schoenobius gigantellus (assembly GCA_963935595.1). Lineage (NCBI taxonomy): Eukaryota > Metazoa > Arthropoda > Insecta > Lepidoptera > Crambidae > Schoenobius > Schoenobius gigantellus. The sequence continues at coordinate 18,412,571 of OZ012553.1, read as the reverse complement.
GTATCTTCAAAAAGGTCATATAATCCTGAAGGAGGCCTGTATATACTTAATACAATAATCTGCTCCAGCTCCACGCAGGCTATTTCTATTGTTCGCTCAATCGAAAGACTCACAATATCCTTACGATCCTTAAATTTCAGCTTTTTATCTAATATTATTAAAGAACCACCACGAATTGCATTTTCTCGACTGAACGAACTACCAACCAGATGATTGCTGAAATTAAACATGAACTGATAACTTTTAAGCCAGTGTTCAGTTACACAAAAGATGTCTACATTACTACAGTTCAAGAAAAAATCCACTTCCAGATCCTTGCCTAACATTCCTTGAATGTTCTGGTGCACCAGGTTGATAACATTTACTTTATTTTTGTTTTCAAATGGGTTTTGCAATACATTTATTAAGTTTTCAGTATCTTTTCTACTTAATGATAAGCAAGAGGATGTCTCTTTTGTCTCATTACTTAATTTAAAGATTTATTAAAAACATCATCAGTAACATTACTGACAGTCCTTTCACTACCAAAGTATTGCTCAATAGAAGCAATTTCAGTACTTTGAGTGGGCTGCTCAATAAAAGCATTGTCAGAGAAAGAATTTATAGCCATGTTTTTGGCTAAAGTTTGTAAGTAAAATCTTAGCGAAATAGCTAATTGTTTTTTATAGAATGTTGATAGATATAATCTACCTTCTGTCAAATAAGCTTTAATACATGTCAGTTTGTTAAAGTCAATAATATGGAATTTTTTCGAATAATTTGTCATTAAATCTAATGTCAAATTAAGTTTGTATCTAATATTATTTTCATGTTGTGGCAAACGATTATGGTAGGGAAGGGTAAACATTATTATTTGTTTGACATGTAAATTATTTAAATGAGAACAAATTTTTTTTTGTGTTTTTTTATCCAAGTTACCCCTATTTCCCAAGATCATAACCAGTTTGTCATTAATATCAAACTTATAACTATTAATTTTATTTGCAATATCGTGGAAACTTGAGCCAGGCATACAATAATTAATGACACTAAAATCCAACTGATTTGTCAATAACTGGCCCATACCTTTGCCTATGTCATCACAAAAGATAATGCATTTAGGCTTAGACACAGACATCTTACAATGAAAACTAGATTGCTCATTGACTGGTGACTGACATACAATACTATGAGCAGAGGATGTATGACTGGGTGCATTGTTATTATTTGTGACATTGCATTCTGTTATTGAATTATTCTCACTTGCACTCCAAAGTTGTTTGTCAAGAAGGGACTGATAGCGGTCCTCGTTATGCTGACAGAGTGTGGCTAGTTCTCTGATAGATTTAATATGCATTTTAATATCATTTTGAGCCGTGTCATAATTTTCGGAGATAGTTGACAATTTGTGTTGTAAATTTCTAATAGTATTATTGAGTTCTTCAATGTCCCTATCATACATACCCCTGCTCTCTTTCAATTTGCAATCATAAATGTCTAATGAATCTATTAGACATGCACGCTCTTTCCGTAATTTAATATTACTCCTAAACGAGTTATACTTTTTTAATTGGTATTGAGTCCTTTTTAGCATTTTCTTGATTTTAATATTTTTCTTAAATTTTTTATTACTCATATGATTGTTCAATAAGGGCCTACCCTCTGTAGGTGAAGAAGATTCTGCTAAATATAGGATTCTGCTATAGGTATGTTACCAACTTGTGACATAAGATGTAGTCACTGCACCCAGTAATTTCACTGCCATATCTCTTACCCTTCAAACTGGTAGGTACACAGCAATGCAAGCAATGCTGCTTTGCAGCTCATTTTCCTCAATTACCTTATATAAATTCTGAAGCTGCTTGCTGCGCCCCCCCTTGGTTCACTCTACGCCCCCCCCCCCCCCCCCAAGTGGGGCGCGCTGATTTAGTCAATTATTAATATAGGTACATTGATGTTAAAATTAAAATAATAAGTATCCCTCAGGTGAACATGTGTAACTTAACACCAAAATAATACTTATAGGCCCGCCTCCCTCACGCTCTGTCTTGCCAGTGAACATGCCTGTATTGCCTGTACAAACTAGTTTGCGCAGGTAAGTGCGTGCGTGTGGACTGTGGACGGCAAGACGGTTACTTGGCTTGCATGGTTTTACTTGAGCGTGTGGCTGGTCATTCAAGCCGCGCATCAGTCCGAAGAATTATTTTCGACTACACAATCAATCAAGTACAGTAAGCTCCTTGTCAAGCTGTACTGTTTGACCTTTGGTTGGACCGTTCTTAAGTCGCTCGTAATAGCGGCGGCGGTTTTCGTAGTGTAAATGTAAAGCTTGAATGGGAGCTTATTGTACATACACATCGCGAATAAAAAAAATGAGTGATGTAAGGGGTTATACAAATGATTTTTTAATTCAGTTCATGGAACTTTACAAATCGTTGCCGGCTTGTTTGCTTGTTGCTTTTTTATCAGCAAACAATAAAATAACACTCCTAATAGAAAACCCTTCTCTGTTGGCCACATCTTGACGTGATGCGTGACGAGCTATCCACATACATATGTATAGGACTGCACAGTCCTGTTTATGCACAGCTTACCTGCACATGTGGCCAATACACCGTGTACCATCTTTTTGTACAGTCATGACTGCACAGTCCTGGACTGCGCAGGCAAGACGGAGCGTGTAGCCAAAGCATTAAGGGGCATACAGGTTAGTTATAAGATGGACCCTAGGTGCATGTCTTAGATCTGGAAACCTAATACTTTTTTTTTTATTGCAGAAAGTTGGCAAACAAGCAAACTGCCCACCTGATGGTAAGTGGTAACAGAGACCTATAGTATATGTGGCTCCTGTGAGATTCGCAGCAAAACTGCAACCCCCACAAGAACCACAGTGCACGTTGCCAACTTGTGACTAAGGATGTAAAGTCACGGTACCCATATATTTCAATGCTATATCTTACCTTTCAAACCGGAACACAGCAATGTAAACACTGCTGCTTTGCGGCAGAAGTAGGTAAGACGGAGGTACCCAAGCACACGACCCCGGTACAGAGTCTTCCTCCGGTTCTTCTGGGTTAATTCCACTTTCTGAGTTAATTGACTTTTAAACTAAAAGCAAAAATTTTCAGGTGACAACTATAGTCCAGCTGACTATGAAATTAACATTAAAGATATGTAAACACTGACTGAAGAAACATGGTACATTGATGTGGGGCAGTTAGCTCTTACAGCGAACGCATATTACCATATTTTTATAGGCCCAATCCAACTGACTCAACACAATATACGTTTATCACTTTGTCTGTAGCCCACTTTTTGTAGTTTGTATGCGTTGCAATGTAGAAGTCCATATTATGTTAAATTTTCCATCTTAAAAAAAATCAGTCTAATAGTCTGTTGTGTGCATTTGCACTTATGATCAAAAAATATTTTATTAAGTTTGTATGGCAAAAGTGCAGGGACGTTGGCGGCGCTGTGGACTCGTCACTGGCCTTCTGATCGGGAGGTCTGAGCTTCAATCCTGTCGATTACGAATGTGTTTTTTCGTTTTTTGAATTTCATATGTACATCTGTCTAAAATTCCTACTGTGAACGAAAACATCATGAGGCACCTGCATACACCTGCAAAGAAATTCAAAGATGTATGTGCAGTCAACCAATCTGCACTGGGACAGTGTGGTTGACTAAAGGCCTAAACACCCTAACTTAGGATAGGCTCGAGCCCCTCGGTGGGGAATTGGGGATGCATATGAGCTGTAATGATGTATGGCAACAAAGTTGCTTGATCAGCCCAATATCTTACCACTCCACTTCTAATGGATACATACCATTATAAAGCCTAATGTCATTGTTAAAGTTCCTATCATATTGTAACTGAATTCTGATGACTAAACAATAATGTATAAATTTTAATTTTATTTTCAGACTCCGTCCAACAGCAAGCATTTATACAATTCTTCCAATCTCTTCCTGAGGTATGTGTATATTTGATACTTATATTCAACAGTACAATAGCACAAGTGCCAGATACACTTAAGGCACACTAATGTTTTGGTGGTTATGATAAGGTGGCAGGTGAGCTAAGTGTCAGACATTATTAATAAATAAGAGATATCACTAATACCCAAAACACAATAAAGTGCATGTATAATAATAAAATATTAGAAAACCAAATAAGATTTGAAGCCTTGTAAAACATTAAGCTTGTTTATTTTTGCCTTATACATTTAAATTCATTCTAAGGTAGCCTAAACAGATAAATATTTTATTGTTGATTGTAACCTACTAAAACCTTAACTTGGAATTAAAAAAATTGGATTATAACTTTATGTCCTCTAGAGAGTGTTACAGTTTAATGTGACCCCCATAGCTATAACCACTAGATGAGCACAATGTTTTCATTCAAGGATACCTCATTTGTCAAATTGGAGAACATATGTGGTTATGTAGGTATGTATATGTGGATTTTTATGTACTGTACAGGTCACAATGTAGCCGCTTGTGGTTACACTGGGCTCCATTTTATCATTATAGCAGGTAGATAGATACATACTTTGATGACAGGAAAGTATATCAAAAGATTTGTATTTTCATATATATTTATTTATGTACATACACTCATACACTATAGGTAGGTATGATTTTTTTTCAATCAAACAGTTGATGACTAATTGCCAATACATAAAAGCAATATGTACAAAATAAAATTTTTGCTATTAAAAATAAATGGAAAATGCATTTGAAAATTTTTTATTGAGCAATGATCAGCATAGATTTATAGGGTCATGAATCTTCCAAATATTTTAAGTATGTTTCAAATATATAGAATATTTCCATGCAAATAGTGCTCATACAACATAATTTCACTGCAAATAAATTAAATTTAAAGTTAATTACTGTTCAGAATTATTCTAATTACGACTAGAATTACATTGATCTAACTTCAAAACCAGGAAGCTATTTTATCTTTGGCATTTTTAAATTTATTTCCTACAGATTTCCAAAAACTAGATGTTTCTGTCGTTGGAGATATAGTTGATGCCGTAATATTATCTTGCGTTACATTATAATTAAGGCGATTGATTCCTTCAATACCTATTACTTTGTGAGTTTCATCATACATATCAGTTTTCCTGTCTGTTTCCGAGACGATAACATCATTTTTGTGCTGTTCAACTTTGTTCTTATTATGTCTATTTACATACTTTTCTGTTTCTTGAACTATTACTGGATTTAATTGAGGATTGCTCTTATCTTTTAGGTTAGAATAGAGAAAATCTTCATTTTGTTGACTGAAATCCATGAAATTCTTATTCACATTTTCTTGACCAAAATCGTAAATATTTTGACTTTGTTGGTTTTGATTAGAAAAACGCTGATCCATATTTTGCTGTTCAAAAGTCCAGCTCTCCTGTTCTATGTTAATTTGTTGATCAGCGAATTCTTGGTGTTTATCAACAAAATTTTTATTATTAATAAAAGTGCTTGTGATATTGCTTTCGTTCATATTCTTAAGTATTTTAAAATCATTAACATCTTTAAAAACATATTGCTCAGTAGTATTCTCACTCAGTATATGCTTTGTGTTGTTAGTTGCTGTATTTTCTACTAAAAGTTCTTCTGCTGATTGATTAATAGTTTCTGGGTGATCTTCTGGACCAATATCGCCTCGACCGATATTCATATGATTTCGTTCAGTTTTACTTGTAGTAGTATCTATTGTATGTTGGTTAGTATTTTCGTTTAATGATTTTTGAGACAAAATGTCTAGAATCGTTAATTTCGTTTCTTCTATTGTTTTTTCAGTAGGATGTTTCTCTGTTTGTGTTCCATCTGTGATTATGTCTGCCCGTCCTTCATAACTTCTATTTGCGAAACTATTATGGAAATTAGTATCAGAAAATTGTTCATGCAATTTATCATATGATCTTTGCGATTCCCCGCTGTAATTTTTTTCGTAGAACCCATCCAAATTGTCAATTTTACCCCATAAGTTGCTTAATGATCCTATTTCTCTATGATTACTATCAGGCTTCTCTTTTAATTTTGATTCAGGTTTAAAAAAACTCGTATCCGAGAACATTGTATTTTGTTGATTCAAATACGCTTTCCCAGTTGCTATGTAAAGATAAGAATTGTTTTCTGTATTTTTTCCCCCATTTGATTGAAACTTATCAGAAGAGTCTTTTTGAAATGAATTAGATGAGTCTTGACTCTGTGCTATGAGTACCGAATCTTCTTGATCATGTGTTGTTCGATTAATATCGTCTTGTCTTTTTCTTGTGTTTTGTTTCTTTTCATCGGAGTTCTCTGTTTTAAATAGCATAATTTTTCTTTAATTGAGAGTTAATGAGATAATTGATCAACAAATAGTTTCTAAAAATAATATGTACTTTATGCTAAATGTTACAGTTTGCTTTGAAACTAAAATGATTCTGTTATATTTTTAACAGCATAACTCTAGCTAGTATTGTAAAACTTAATAAAATATGTTTGGTTAGTAGAAAATGCAATAATTTTTATTCACGTCACTTACTTTGTAACTGCTGATCAAAGTAATGTAAATCTTGAGTTTGTTGCCCGAAATCTTCTGAATTTTGTGACTGTTGTCCAAAGCTCTCTAATTGTTGCGTCTGTTGTCCGAAGTCTATAACATTTTGTGACTGTTGTCCGAAACTATCTAAATGTTGGGTTTGTTGTCCGAAATCTTCTGAATTTTGTGACTGTTGTCCAAAGCTGTCTAACTGTTGCGTCTGTTGTCCTAAATCTTCTAAATTTTGTGACTGTTGTCCAAAGCTCTCTAACTGTTGCGTCTGTTGTCCAAAGCTTTCTAACTGTTGCGTCTGTTGTCCTAAATCTTCTAAATTTTGTGACTGTTGTCCAAAACTCTGTAACTGTTGCGTCTGTTGTCCGAAGTCTTCCAAATTTTGTGACTGTTGTCCGAAACTATTTAATTGCTGAGTTTGCTGTCCGAAATCTTCTAAATTTTGTGACTGTTGTCCAAAGCTTTCTAACTGTTGTGTCTGTTGTCCGAAGTCTTCGGAATTTTGTGACTGGTGTCCAAAGCTTTCTAACTGTTGTGTCTGTTGTCCGAAGTCTTCGGCATTTTGTGACTGTTGTCCAAAGCTCTCTAATTGTTGTGTCTGTTGTCCGAAATCTTCCATTTGTTGACCAAGATGCTCCTGATTTTGAGTTTGCTGCGCAAAGTTTTCTATGTTCCACTCCGTTTGCGTTTGTTGTCCTAAATCTGATATATTCTCATTTTGTTGTTCCATCTGAACTGCAGTAGAACCGTAAGACCTAGCAACCCTGGTGTGCCGAGGCTCACATGCTACTAAGCACTTATAGGAAAAATCTTGTTGGTTGTTTGTGATACTAGAATCATAATTGTAGGAAGACGCAGCATCTGTTAACCTTTCAGCTGTTTGACCGTCGTTTATACTATTTGATGCGGGCTTTATTATATAAGGATCCCCTTGTCGTTCCCAAGATTTGTGATAAGAGTACGAGGAGTGATAACTTTGTGGTTTTGAATTACCAGCAAGATTAGCCGCATCAAATTGAAGGTTAGATTTAATTCCTTGATTATGAGCTAAATAATTGGAATTTGAAGACGACGCACTTTGGTGTTGTCGACTTAAAGCAGATTGATACATTGACTGACTAGATGCAGTATTTTGGGACAGATTTTGTCCATATCTGTTGTCATTGTGTTGAGATTCATGTTTTGTCAATGAATCATCGTATAACTCACTATTCACTGGTATCGGGCTCAACGTAGGTAACACTAATGAGGGGTTTGTATCATGTTTTTCCCATTCCTTATGATAGCTATAAGAAGACTCGTAATGTTTTCCATTGCTATTTGGCTTAAAAGTTCCTTGATGACTCCCTATATTCAAAACCTCAGCGTCGCTATTGATAGCATTTTGATCAGAAGATGTATAATGAGAATTGCTACGTGATATTGTGTCAAGAGCTTGTTGGTTTGCAATGCTTTGGTCATAGTAGGTTGCGCTTTGTGCACCACTATGTGTTTGTGTAGCTATAGGCACTGCAATTCTTTGTCCCGGTCTTACTATGACTTTAACGGGAACAGTGCTGATAAGTCTATTATGAGTGTTGGATCCGAAATTGTTTGCTGCTTCTTCAGTGTTCCCTTGGACATACGAATTACTTCCTTCATATGCAGATTGTGTGTAATGTTTGGATGTTCGTCCCAACTGTGATTCTTGTACAAATTGGTTTGTGTCGTAAGAGTTTTGGGCGTCTAGATTAGATTGATGTCTTATGTAGTTTGAATTTGATAATTGTCCATTTGATCTATATCTCGCGTTGCTAAAAGCACTATTAGAAGATGAAACCGCCTGAGCATCTCCATAACTAACTCCTTCTTGAAAATTGCGGCCTTGTAAATTACTTAAATCGTAATGCCCTGAACCGTAAACACCTCGGGAGTTTGATGAAGTAAATACACTTCCGGTTCTGGTCTTAGAGGCATCTCCTAATTCACCTTCAACGTGTTTCACCAATCCACCCATCTGATGCTGTGCTAAGGTGTCCATATTATGGGCTCGTTCGTAATTCCCACCCATATTACCTCTCTGAGCATCATAATATCCAGATTTTGTTCCATCGTTTGAAGAGCTTCTGCTATATTGGAAGTCTTCCTTTTCTCTATACATTTCGGGCCTAGCCATGACTAGAGTTGCCATGGCTAAATACAGCACAAGACGCCTCATTATGTAGTCAATCCGGTGGCACACTGAAAAAGATACAATTGTTTTTCATTTACATTGTCGTTTTGTTTGAGTTCGTTAAAAAAGTGATTTCAGAAATAAATTTCTTTATTTTTGATTCTGTCATAGATTCTAAAGTGATGAAATACCTCTCTTTAGTCCCTTGCAAGAGTTGCAAATACTGATATTTTTTTCAACTATATTATTACACTAGCTGTGCCAGCGAACTACGTTTCGCCGTATATTTTTTACCCGTTCTTGCAACATTTGTCATTGATGCTCAGCTCCTATTAGTCGTAGCGTGATGTTATATAGCCTAAAGCGTTCCTTGATAAATGAACTATCCAACAAAAAACAATTTTTCAATTTGAATCAGTAGTTCCTGAGATTAGCGCGTTCAAGCAAACAAACAAACAAACTCTTCAGCTTTATAATATTAGTATAGATTTGTTACTAGTTACTGGATGGAGAAGTAAGTACCCTAAATACTGAAGATAGGAAATATTACTTAAAGAAAACACTATTTCATTAAAAAAAAGAGTAGAGTGTATTTAAAGAGATTTGCTTAATTACCTTGCCTGAACCAGGAACGGAACCAGCTAAAGTCCAAAAAATAACGTTCTGTTATTTTATGGGGTTATTGACAGAGCAAGTGCTTTATCGAAAATATCTGAATATGGAAAAGTGAACTAATGTTTGTTTTGTTTTTTTTTTATACAACTAGGTTGTCCAACAAGCCGGCTGCTCTCCTCTATTGTTTAAAGCGGTTTTGTAAACTAAAACAGGCGGCGAAACAGCTTAAACCCCGATAATTTTTATTGCGACCTATAAGGTCGCCAGTCCATCAGTGCCTTTCGGGTCATTAAAAACTTAAATGTTGTGCGATTATGGAATTACTCGGTAAATTTGAGCTGAATAAAACAATGATCGCCTTTTATTTATCGATATAATAAATTTCGAAAAGCACACATCGATGGCGTGACGCCACTAACAATTGGACAATGTATACAAAGTCGAGCGTTAGAATGCTAAGTATCTATTTTCCCTGAAGGTGTCTTATCACCTATGCAAGGCACGATACCACGACCTTTGGATACAGCGATGAGAGCTCATCATTATATATTTTTTTGTATTATTATCAGACAACGGTTTGTCAGAAAATTTGGCATAACATTTGTATTTTTGCAATTTTCTAAACAATAAAAATGCACGTCTATTGGTAAAACTTTGTCATTTATTACTGTATTTTCTGATTCACAGCTGTTTAAAAATATTTAACAGTGATCGTTGGATTTTTTTTGAGTGTAATATTATTAATCTTTAAGAATATTTAGATAAAACGTTTAACATTATCATATATTAATTTTAGAACAGTATGTTTTATATTTGTGGCGGTTATAGTAAATCGAAATTGTTCGAAAACGGGAAAGTTAATAAGAAAGAAAATTTATTATATGTATGAAAATTCGTAATTTTAAATGTCTGTGCTGTGTTTATATTTTTTAATATTTTGCCAATTACTTATTAACTTAACGTCCAGTATTGTTGATATTTTCGATTAACTTTTAATTAGCTGAACGATCTTTTCTTCGATTCGATTTTCAATCGTAACGTAATAAATAGATCCACGAACTAAATCGTATGGCCGTGAATCGATCTTATAAATGTCGTCAAAAATCGGATGATATTAAATTTAAATATTATCACGTAGGTAAGTATTTAATCAAATATTTTTTAGCATTATCCCTAAAATGTTATAAGTCATAAGTTTTATATTTATAATCTTGCAATTCTTTTGGATATGCTTAGTAATTCAATACAATTACATCATACAACTTGCGTATGCTTCAACTTGCGTCTTCAACATAAGGTGTTGACGTCAAGACCACTTGTACCTACCAACGAGGAGCGAGGACTTAACAAACCGAGCGACTTTTTAACTACATTGATCAACAATGACATTCTTTACCATGTTAATTAAAAGCAGATCGTATTCACTGTTTGAAACATCATATGAACATCCAATTTCGAAATCTTTATAGATTTCTTTCAGCATTATTGTTATTTTGTGAAAAAAGATGAAATTGCAATTAAAACATAATTTATTTTTTAATTATCTAAATGCAATTTAATTTGTGTAGGCATCTAAGTGACATAAGGGCATTTTTACTACATAACATTTCACTAAAAGTTGCTATACTGACCTAAAATAAAAACATGAATTAGATATTTATATATTAGAATATCATTTACCTTATATTAGAAGTACATTTATTTCAATCCTTTAACTTGCCGGAGGAAAGCTATCACAAGAATTAAAAGCTTCACGCCACTGTAGTCGCAAACAGAATGACATTGGCTGATCGCAATACGCCAATTTATTGTGCTTTACATTTCTATCTACAAACCGATAACCTCCTACGGGTCATCGTGTTTTATTCTGAGAACCAAGCGTCGTCAATTATACTACAAATAATATGACAAATGTACAGTGTTTAAGCGGCCAAACAAGATCAAGCTCTACCTGAGAACTTTGCTGTCACTTCTTGTTTCTATCCGCCTAATACGGATTTATGAAATTGTACTTTGATCCTGCTGTATCAAGGTACGAAATTGCTTAGATTTTGTGGAATAGATCGTAAGTTGTTCTTGTTTTCTGGTGTGAGTCAGACTCTTATGACTTCACCATTAATCTGTTACTAACATCATATTTAATTTCGTCTATTGCCGTGACCGTGAACACTGTCTAGAAGTTTTTAGGTTTTCGTTTGTTACAGTTTTATACGATAGTGCCAAATTAGAGTTTACAACAAAACTACTTTTGGAACCCTAGATGGTCTAAGTTTGGAACACAATAATTGTCTTTTTTAGGGTTCCGTGCCTCAAAGGGAAAACACGTAACCCTTATAGGATCACTTCGTTGTTCGTCTGTCTCTCAAGGCCTCTTTTCACGAGAACGATATAAAACTGAAACTAATATCGAATACTTGGATCTACGGTCTCTTTCAGCCGTGAAATAATCATACTTGTAAGTCAACGCTATCAAAGGATATTACCGTTTATGTCGCATATTTTCCCAAATTTTTCGTTTTCACAAGGGAATCAAAACCTATAGAGGTACTCCCTGTTGACCTAGAATCATGAAATTTGATAAGAAGCTAGGTGTTATATACTATAGCACATGTTAAGGAAAAAAGTAGCTAATGACAAATATACTTAGATAAGTTCGTACGGGACCCTCGGTGTGGGGGTCCAACTCGTAATTTGTCAGCTTTTACTGACAGGAATCCTGTTACGGATCTGTCACAGTACAAACTAAATGGTCGCCTATAGCCCAGTACCTGATGGGGATACCCAATTTCCTTTGGCTTTTAGTAACAAAAAGAAAGAATTGAATATTAATTTTAACTAAATAATGACCAATCAACGGCGTTAGCATATACTGAGGAAGATGCGAAAATCATTAAATATAGGGGTGTATTAAAGCTTTTCTTAACAGTAAAATAATTAGTCTTGGTTCTGTAGCTTAACTTACAAAAAGAAAAGCATAATGATCGATCATATTTAAAAATGTGTAGATATCTGTTATTTTGTGTGTATAATAAAAAAAAATAAGTGCAAGCTACTGCAGGATATTTAAATGTTTATATACAATGTTTGCATCAATCCTTTGCAGTCTTAATGATTCTTATCAGTGCAAAACAAATGACGCCTTGACCGACATTGCTGATTGCTCGCGTGACAAATAAATAAATCTCTCCTTTTTATATGTTAAATTGTATTTTTTCCTCAACATATTAAGAATATGACAATGAAGGACATAAACCGACGATTGGATTATGTACTTACACATATATAGTAGCATTAAAAAATTGATGTATCAGTCAATACTATAGTCCCTTCCATTCCAATGAATGAACGGACTTAGCTATATCGTTAATTTGGAATTTTAGTGTTTAAAAGTGTGTGGAAGTCAGAAGTGATTGGACCTTATTATTTACATAATAATAAATTTCTGCTGTCTTGTAATATTACTGAACATTAAAGATCGTTCGAGCATTTGTGGTCACTTAAACAAAATAAAGCGATCATCATAAGATGGATTCACGATCTCGCGAGTCATGCCAGGAAAAGATTGTTTCATTTAAACGTGTAGTGAAATACTGTTTCCTTTTTGTCCACAGAAACCTCCAACAACAGTGAGGATCTTCGACAGGAATGATTATTACAGCGTCCATGGCGTCGACGCCCATACGGCTGCGCGCGAGGTGTTCTCTTCAATATCCAACATCAAAAGAATGGGGATCGAGCCAAATCGGTTGGACTACTTGGTTCTATCTAAAGGAAACTTCGAAATTCTTATTAAAAAGTTATTGCTGGTAAGTGCTATGTTTTAATCAATCAATTTGACTAAAATGCGAACGGGAAAACACACGTTCGGGAAACAGCAGTGGGTCCACTGCTGTGTTTTCCGAACGCTACGACATGCCATTGTCATGAGAGCATTATACTTAAAGTTGGCAGCGACCTAGCTGTCCCTGATATTGGCGAAGTCCATGGGCGGCGGTTACTGCTTACCATCAGGTGGGCCGTCTGCTCACGACAATAAAAAAAAATGATTCGTATGACACATGATTCATTTTTACACTCTTTTGCAAAAAACGGGCACCTATGAAAATTTATGTTCCCAGGCTTATTTCAACCTATTTGTAGGAATTGCCTAGCTATTTAGCGTAGCTTGTATATAGTGATAAACTTGTAAGTGATATGCGTACAGAGTATATGCGTATAATGTTCACGCAAGAAAAAAAAGGAAAAAAAGGACTTTCTTTTTTTTTGGGGAAAGTTGTTCAGTTTCACAAGTAGAATTATGTTCCCTTTTTTCGGAAGTGGCTGCATTACACCCACAGAACACGACCTCTTTCTGTGTTCTGTGATTACACCTGTATTTATTGTAGAATTTAACTTAGCATTTTATTGGTCTGATTACACAATTATAAATATTATTTACCTATTCAAATCAAAATTAAATAATTTTAATGTGAAGGTTTATTTATCCAAAATTCCAAAGTAAATAATAATTTCATAGAATGATAAAGTTAGTAAAAAAAAATCGATCCTACTTACACGAGACAAGTCAAACGACGGTCCTTCAATAAATGGCGCAGCTCGATATGTCCATTGTTTTATTTATTAATTTATTAAGTAACTGCTCATATCGGCAGCCAAATAAAAGGCTCCTCCTGACCATCCAGAAGCTGATTTCTCCTTCTCATACTTCTTCGCAGCACTTGTGCACACGCCTTACGACGCAACACGACTCACATTTAGCCGCTGGGTGACGTTAGTTTGCGAATAACCTTATTAAGGTAGCGCTATAATTTTACTGGGTCATTATTGCTCTATCAACCATATCAGAAAGTGGTGTTTAATGTAAAAATTTAATGTATTAATTTACATAAATTATCCAAAAAGCTGAATATTAATAATGCAATATTACAACAATCGTAAATTTTTATGTGTTAAGAAACATCGTCATCTGTATTAAAAAATGGTCATCGTAAAGAATATACCTAATGATTTGTCTATTTTAATATTATTAAAATTAATTTATCTATTTAATCATTATCTTTATACATTTCATTATCAATTCTTGAATTAATTTTAGTTACCATGTTTTGTTTAATATTTATGTATTTCCTAAGGTATTTCATTTAAGTGTAAGTAAATTTTTTTAAGTAAGTAATTAAATACGTTATTATATAATCTTAAGATATTTTCATTTTAATAATAATATTCTATGTCATTAATATCACAAAGTAGTCATTAATTTAAAATTTCAATTAATTTATACATACATTTCATTATACATGTAAACACATTTTAATAATGGGTTTTCGATAAAGAATTGATTATTTATTGGTTATTTTGAAACACCGTGTATAAAAGCGAAAGGTCACTCAAAGAAATCACGAAAACCGCTTGACGTAAAAAAATGAAATTTGGCAGGGTGGTAGCTTATAGTTAGTAGAAGTCAGCTATGAACGGATTTTGCGACAGGGCCAGATTAAGGAGTTTCTAAGGGCTGTCGCATGTTTGTATGAGGGTACTTAATTTTTTGGGCTACAATCTTTAAATTTGGCAGCGAGATAGTTAATAGTTAGTAGACGTTCGCTAAGAACGGATTTTGCGAAATGGCCGGATTAAGAGGTCTAAGGGCTCTCGCAAGTTTGTATGAAAGTGCCTACTTCATTTTTTGTACTTACTACAAACTTTAAATTTGGCAAGCAGAAAGTTAAAAGTCAGTAATTATGGATGAACTAAGGGCTCTGTTTATATGTAGTCGTACGCTTTTTGTACCTGAAAATTGAAAGGTAGATAGAATATAGTTAAGACATGTCAGGTAGGAACAGATTTTACGACAGGGTCCGTTTAAGGGAATATAATCGTTTTTGCAACCCTATGTATTAAAAGTTGCTTTGTGTGATAGGCATTTTCTGTTGACTGAAATATGAAACATCATTAAACTTCATAGTACTTTATATTTTCATTACTACGCGGACGATGTCGCGGGCAACAGCTAGTTACATATAAATTAATCCGTTGAAATTCGTAAAACAAATAGGCGACCTTTCGTTTATCGGTCAACTTCTTATCTTTAAAGATATACAGTTCTCGTTTAAAATAAACAATAATTTATATTGAAGGTAACGGATATTTATGTCAGTGTTAAGGTTATTTCCGCATTCAATAATTTATTAAATCGGTCATTGTATGCAATGAAAGAATTCAAAATTGTTATTTCTGCTGAATAAATAATCTGAATTTGAAATCTGTTAAATAATTATAAATTGTTGTAGTAGAATAGGTAGTTAATCCATAATTTAAATTGGTTCATTTATTTTTGTAATAATTGTGCGTAAGCTAAGTGCAAAATGATAAGTAATAAAAAAGCGGTGGAAACATCAATAACCACGATGTGGTTTTATTAATAATCTAGTGTAATGTACCTTGTTGCTATTGTTTCTTTAATTTTTGCCCTACCCGTGAATTACTTTGTTAACATAATCACAGATAATATAATACTCAAGAGCGTCGGTGGCGCTGTGGACTCGACACTTGCCTTCCAATCGGGAGGTTCGGGGTTCGAGACCGCCATGTACCAATATGTTTTTCGTTTTCGAATTCCATATGTACACATATGTCCGACGCTCCTACGGTGAAGGAAAACATCGTGAGGCAACCTGCATACATCTGCGAAGAAATTCAATGGTGTATGTGAAGACGACCAATCCGCACTGGGCCAGCGTGGTTGACTAAGGCCTAAGCACCCTAACTTAGGGCAGGCTCGAATTCCTCGGTTGGAACGCGTATAAGCTGTTATAATGATGATAATACTGAGATAATATAATACTACAGTAACATAATAAAGATTCATAAAATCAGTTGAAAAAGTTAATTAGTGAATCCACCGAGGCGTGTTGATAACTTGAGGCGGTATATTTATTATACCTAAACGTAATACTGTTATCAAAACTAAGCTACTAAACAAGATGGAAAGTAAAGTAACAATATTAAGTAGCAATATAAGTGTGATGCTGTCTGTACCTATTCTTATATTATTTTAACTTTTCAGTGTTTTTGAAGTCGGTTTTTATTTTTTGGGAAACATTTTTTTTAAATGGTGTTACTTTTGACCCGGGGTAGGGGACATTTGCAACACTACCCTTTCTTATTCAACCTGATATATCTCGAAGGTAATAAAATATACCAAAACCTCAATAAGGTCACTTTATAGCCAGATAAATTTACTGTCGTAGTCTCGTCGTATAGTAACAGATTTTTGAGTTAACTTAAGAGTTTTTTGTAATCATGTCTTACATAAATATTGTTACTTTTGCCTCCGGTCTAGCCTACTTGGAACTAAAATTCTCACTCATTTCACGATGACGATACGAATATGTATCACTTTGACGCAAATGTTCGTGCTAGGCTAGGCCTCAATTCAGAATATCAACGCTGCGTTTGGAGAGGATACGACTACGATTAATGAATGCTCCGTGCGTTTTTTATTTAATCGTTTTTGTAGTAGAGACTTCGACTTAACTGTATTAACACTTCCCGTAGTGTTAAGGGCCCGGTCTCGTAATAATCGGTGTTCTAGCAGAATTATCAGAGAAGTAAAGTTTTTTTTTAGTGATTAAAAATGCAATGAAGGAAATACATCTTACGTAAGTTTAGAGTGTAGGACTTGAAGTTTCCATAACACATTTTACTATTTACTTAAATGCTATTTTTAATGTCTTTTTAAGGCTTTAAACATAAGTACCTATATTTACATTCCACGCGTTTAAGGACATTCATTAGGGTTTCCCAGCCTATAAAGGCGAATTTTTTTTCGATTTTAGGTATGCATACCCTTTATATTTTTTTCTATTTCACCCTAATAACTAAAATAAAAAATATTATTGCAATCGGATAATGATAACCCGTGCCGACTTGATGTCAAACTTTTAACAAAATATTTGTATGACATCTCTAGAAGTCATTTTTGAACTTAATTTTTATTTAGTAAATAAAACACTATTTTACCTTTTTCATATATTTATCAAATATTTATTAGTAAAAAAACATTATTTATTAATTTTCCTTTCAAAGTTTTCTTTTTACAGGCAGGGTATACCAGTCTGTGTTCCTGTACGCAACGTACCTAGTAAAATTTGCTTTTGTTCCTCTTCAACAGTGATTTTTCCATGGAAATCTTGCATTAACTTAACCGTTGTTGTGCTTTATCATCAACGGCTCTCAGTGTCATCACCTATTTCTTAACTCGTGGAAAAGTAGAATTATTAGACCATGAAATAGGACACTCGTTGAGAAAACAGTCATTAATTTTTAAACAATTGAACAAGGGTTTGCTTTTGATGGAAACTAAGTCATCAATGTTTTTCTCGTGAAGTGAACCACAAAAGTTTTCTTGCGAGGGGATATTGCGTTTATTAGCGTTTATATAAATCACCTTTTATAGCTGCTGCCCGCTCTTTTCGTTTTTCCGTACGGATTCTTTGAATGGAGGACTTGCAAATGGAAAATTCGTCAGTATTGAGCCCAATTGCCTCAATAGTAGCTTCAATAATAAAGACAGAAGTTCTCATACTTAATTGACACCTATCTAAAGCTGGTACTAACTTTGGATAAATTTTGATATTTTTTTTTGTCATTGACGTTTTATTTGTTTCGAACTGTGCGCTCTCGATTGGGTGAAGCGAACTGACTTGTAAATCCATTACTTAGAAATCAGATGATGAATTTTCTTGATAAGATAAGAGTTAGAGATGCAGAATAATTGGTCCAACGTATTTGTTCCTCGATTTTGCTATGACGCGTTATTTTCTCTTTGTCGGACAATTTTTTGTTCACTCCACTAAATGACCGTCTGTCAGGCTCTCTTTAGCGCTGCAAGAAGATCTATCTCCATTTATCTTTATTAATTGAAGTGCATCGACATGTGCAATGTCGAACAAATTGTCTTTTGTAACTAACTCTTGTTGACGCTACAGCAGGCGTAGCACGGGCTGCCAAGACTGGACTCTAGTCACGCATTATCTCACAATTTCAGTGACATAATCTCTATGTCTTAAAGAGTATCACGGTGGCGCGTATTTAGTGTGACCGACGTGATAAATTTTCTTGACGTTCATCAAGGAACACGTGTGACTGAGTTTTATCACAAAATTTTTGGCGTGCCTGTGCGCCGACTGCTGTAGTTGTAGCAAGGGCTTTAATACTTTAGAAGATGTAGCAGCAGTCGGAGAGCAAAAAATTTGTGATGAAACTCAGTCACACGTGTCCCTTGACGAGCGTCAAGAAATTTTTGTTTTTATGTATGTCAGTTCCCTTACTACGCGTCGCCCTGCTACTCTTAGAGATTATGTCACTGAAATTGTGAGATAATGCGTGACTCGAGTCCAGTCTTGGCAGCCCGTGCTACGCCTGTGTTTTGATTGCATTTTTTTTGAAAATCTCTCTAAACTTGATATAAGGTAGGTAACCAGTTTTTTAACACAGTTAAAGCTTTAGTCGGTATTCGCGCCTTTTCCTAATAAATAACGCACTCACCTATAGTTAGATTCGCGCTTTCATTGGCACTTAAATTCACTTCACGAATATAAAATAGAACAGAAGTTGCTAATACTTGTCCATTAGAGGGCAGTTTTGAGGGTAATTTAATAATTTACATCCCCTATTCCTTTCTCTAGAACTGCCTAATTCCACTGATATCTTCTTTGAACGAAAATAATGTGTTTACTAATTGACCAACGAGAAATAACAAACCCTTCGATACATTAAAGAGCCATTTACATGTTGCAAGTTTCTTGCCTGTTGCATACAATAAAATTGAAGCAATAAATGACTTGCATGGTCTAAACAGCACGTCACATTCTTGATCTGTTATAAAAGTTTCGTTTCAAAACTTTTCTTGGTGTAAACAGCACATACAATAATTTCTTAAGCAATTCTTGTATTCAACTGGTCATTTGCAAACATGAGTGCAAAATGACTAGTGCAACCTTCAACTCCAAATTCCTGTGCAAAATGCTGTAGTGCAGCATTACGTGCATCACGATTCTTGTAAATTTACACTTTCGGTATCCCATAAACACTCATGATTGCGATAAATCTCGATGAACTTAATTAAATCAGCAGAACCAAATTTTAATACTTTTTGACTCATTTTTTTTTATACACACCCTCTTCTAAAACGTTCAACACTTTAATAAATATTCGCCAACGCAAATACGTGCAATTTTTGAAGCAACTCTCCAATAAATGGTACACGCACATAGAAGTCTCTGTTTAGACATGTCAAAACTTGAAAGCAATAATTTCCTAGACATAATTGTATTGGTGTAAACAAAAGACATTTGCAATTATTTTTTGTCAAAACTGGCATTCAATAATTTTATGCAACCTTTTTACTACATCCACGTGTAAACAGTTGCTAACAATTCTTTAAGATCAATTATTGCGCTACATTTATTGCATTCAATTATTGCTTCTGTATGTACAAGAAAATGTCATCGTGTAAATGAGTCTTTAACTCCGCCGCGCGCGACGCGCCAAAGTATGCAAGTACTGACATTAAGACTCATTTACACGATGACATTTTCTTGTACATACAGAAACAATAATTAAATGCAATAAATGTAGCGCAATAATTGATCTTCAAGAATTGTAAGCAACTGTTTACACGTGGATGTAGTAAAAAGGTTGCATACAATTATTGAATGCCAGTTTTGACAAAAAATAATTGCAAATGTCTTTTGTTTACACCAATACAATTATGTCTAGGAAATTATTGCTTTCAAGTTTTGACATGTCTAAACAGAGACTTGTATGTGCGTGTACCATTTATTGGAGAGTTGCTTCAAGAATTACACGTGTTTGCGTTGGCGAATATTTATTGAAGTGTTGAACGTTTTAGAAGAAGGTTTGTGTACAAAAAAATATGAGTCAAAAAGTATTAAAATTTGGTTCTGCAAATGACCAGTTGAATACAAGAATAGTAGGTGTATATTGGGCATTCTAAAACAGTTTTCATCAAAACACCGCAAACGAACGGAGTGAGATTTGAGCTACGCTTCGCTGCGCTCTAGCTCCGCTACGCTCCGCAAATCTCACTGCGTTCGTTTACGGTGATTTGATGAAAACAGTTTGAGATTGCCCAATATACATTATACAGGGTTAAATTATTCATACCATTAAATTGTAATTTTTGATAAATAAAGAGTTATGTGAGTATATTGAATCACCATATTTGTTTTCATTAATAAAACACAGAAATTTTTGTTAAAAATATTTTTTTATTATAAAGCAAGTAACAAATATCATCATAGCTAAACTAGAACAATACTTTAAATACAAATTTTCATTCAAGTACAATTTACTGAAGTCATAAATTACATGTGCTTAAGTACCACTTTTTTATGAATAAAACATTCCTTAGAGCGCACTCTTTTTTATGAGTTATACAATTGAAGTTAGCTCCACCTTTAGCATAACTATTGCGCAATGTTGCAAAATTAGGACAACCTTTGCCTTCAACATTTATCAAAAAGCAGTCAGAACACAAATCTTTAATCCATTTTTGCTTTTCAACACCTTTCATTATTATGGTTTGGTCCTTTAAAATTGGAATAATTAATCTCTTAAATTCTCTGAAATCTATATTGCCTTGACTCCAGTATATTCCTCTGTTGCGTTCAATCCAATTGACTGCTCTTTTTTCTTCGGCAGATAATTTTAGATACGAATATGGAGGTTTTATTAAAAAGACTTGCGTAAACTCTTTTGTGGCTAACGCAAATTCCTTAATAATAAAATTATTTTTGCAGTCTTTGAATCCTTGAACATCAACAAAAAGTATCGAACTCTTATCAGCACTCATTATTTCGTTGTATTCCACTGTTTAACATAAAGTTGAAGTTTGTTCTTTCAAATACCTTTTGATTGCACTTTATTTAGTTAAGATATTTTCTTCACAATATTGCTCAGAGGTTTGTACTCAAAAATGCAGTCATTTAAAATCAAGCAATATGCTGCTGTCTGATCCGGGATTTCTTGGTCTGTTTCAATCTCCACTCTGACATCGATTGATCCCTTTATCATTTCTTGTTGGTGAGAACAATCAATAACAAATAATGGGGCAACGTCTCTGAATTCCTTCAAGCTCATCAACGGCTCTGGTCGCCGTCCATGATAAGACTGTTGGAATCTTGCATATTGTTCGTATAATAAATTAAATTTATCCTCTGAGAAACTGACATTCAATCCTTCATAAGGGTAATACGATGAATTTAAATATACTTTTACATCTCGTACATTGCAGTGATCGAACTCTGCCATTGACATTTCCGCATTGTGTTTGCGATTGGTTTGCAAGGCTATAATAACGAATCTTGGTTTCTCTATCTGTGACGAAGTTTTGATAGACCAAGTGTGTTTACGTGTCTTCGGTAATAATGGATATTCATACAAATCCCAATTTCGAAATGCTAGTGTAATAGGCCTGTCCTTTTCTAGATGTTTCAACAAATTGATTCTTTCACGATCTGATACTTTAACGTGCGGAACTCGCCAAACAACTTTGCTAATAGTTATATCTTCGACCACCTCTCCGACATTTAATTTCAAAGCATTGAGATTCGTATTGCTTCTTAATAGCACCAATTCATGTTTGGAGTTAATTATAACTTTTTCATAATCTTCTGCAAAACCTAAAATTTTCTTCAACGGCACAGAAGCCGAAAAAATTTCTCCGTTAAGATTGTTTGTACCAGAAGTTGACCATCCCCATACACGTGAGCATTTAGATTCATTATCATTTAACGAGAGGTACGATTTTATTGTTGTAGTTATGCCAGCATTTTTTATTTTGTCTATTTCTATTCCGTTTAACTCATATCGAATATCTTGAAATAAATATAGTATTGGATTGTTGATAAAATACACATTTGATATTTTTTCTTTAGTCGAACTATTATATACATTGGCTTTACCCTCAATATACAAAGTGCTGAGTGAGGGTAACAGACATAGATCTTGTTGATTAATAGGTATTCTTATTTCATCATTCTTGTTGAAACTTGTTACGTACGGTTTATAAGAATGATATTCGAAACTTTCAATACTATTGTCGTATGATGTTGATTGAGATATATTTAAAATATTCATTTTAACAAGCCAATCAACTTCAAAAATTCCTTATTGTTTTTGGTGAGCTTCTTTTTTATGTGAAGCGGTGTGCTTTTATGAGGTGATCTTCTAGTACTAACTTGAATGCAAGCTGTGTCATGATTTTTATTGAAATTTATCATTTTTACGAAAATGTAGATACAGTTGTACTTCTTCGTCTCGTAAATTGATTTGTTTATTCTCGGCGTCTAATAATTGTATAGTTATTGCACTTATAGAACTTTTATTTACAGGAAAATATATTAGATTTTTCGGCACTTCAATGATCCGATAACCAGGTGGTACGTTAGGAACAAACTCGTGAATAATATGACTTGCAGATCCGTTCACGAATGACCCACTAACTACGTCGCATTCGATGCGCACAATGGTTGTTGGCAATATACTGACAGGATACAGAGATTCGGTCCTTTTTAATGCCTTTATTGTTTCTCCACCAAAACCTAAAATCCTTCCAAGTGAGTCACTTTTGTTGAAATGAACATCTTTAGTACAAAAAATTGTAGTTTTTAAAGTATTATTATTACAAGTTAATTTTAACATTGCATTTCTAATGTATGTCTTTAAATAATCACAGATATCTTGAAGTTCATAAGCTCCTTCAGGTATTTCGATTACTTCGTTATCGTCATAGTAGAATTTATTATTTCTTTTATCTATGTTGGGTATAGAATTAAATGTTGAAAAATACAACAATCCACACTCATAGTATCCACTTAATTCCAAAGTAGGTGAGTAGTTTGTTATCAGAGAGGATCCTTTTCCAGTTATAGACACAGTGAAAGACATTTTACTACTGATAAAGAATTTTATTTCAAGCTTTATATAAATGTGTTTTCCAATACTCCTTTAAAAATTTTATACAAAGGTGGCCGCAATTAACAGAGTCAAATGTTTGATATTGCTCATAGTTATAATTTAAAGAAACATTTCTTAAGTAATCAAGTAGTTCTAACGGAGGTTTCAGATTACCAAAACTATCAAAATATTCAGCATACTTATTTTCTTTCACGTAGGCTACCCAATGTGTTCCAATGTTATTTGAAGTATCTAAATTTATAATACCGCATTCTATCTTCCTAGGTTTTGAGGGCAACGTATCCCTCATGAAAACACCACGAAAAAATGGAATATCACTAGCATGTTCTAATATATCCCAATTAGTTAATGCCCGCCTAGGTAGCCGCTTTATTAGTTTTTTGAGGGTTTCAAATATAGACCTGCACCCTTTTTATAAGGTCTAATATATAATCCTTTTCCGAGAGCAACCGCCTCCATCATCTTATTATGTCGTTCCGATTCTTGAAGAGCTTTTTGAGCTGCTTTTGAATCATTAACCGCTTTTGCTATGTCAGCTGCTCCACCAGCCAGTGAACCTAAATAGGAATTAACGGTAACAGTCCTCCACATTTTGGAATAGGAATACAACGAGGTAAACTCATTTTATTTTTATTTCTAAATAGTTTTTTTGCAGCGGCGACCGCATATTTAATAGTAGAATTTGTGTCTTTAGATTTTATTTTTTTTAATTTAGATTTGAGTTTTTTCACAGTCGTCATAAACGACCGAGCACCTGCACCAGCTCTTAATTTGGCCTTCATAGCATTTTTTACTATCCATGAAGCAATTTTTTCTTTCTTTCCAGCGTCTTTTGATTTCAATCTTCTTTGAGCCATATTTAATAAATCTAGATCAGCTTTGTGCCTTACGTTAGCGTCGTTGTTTATGTAAGCAATATCGTGGTGCATACAAGCGTTATCCAATTTATTAATTCCTCGCTGACCCTTAAGTAATCGTTTCTGAAGCTTTGTGCCGGGTCCGCAATATTGGTAGCCCGGTAAATGTAACTCAAACGGAATCTTATTTATTAAGCTGTTTATGATACCACTTCCTTTCTTCATTGATAAACAAAAAGTGAATCAATAAAGATATCTTGAGCTATTTTATATCATAAAACCAATTTATTCTTATCAACCCAACTATTTTCGCTATTACTTAATCCTAACCATTTTACAAACAATTTGTTTCCTTTTCTTTTTATAACCTTTTCAATGAGGTATAGGTCTGGAAACTTAGTTTTTTGTAACTCGTATGCATAAAATGAGCCGAGGATTCTTTGATTGCGTCTGTCCTCTATTTGATAAGTTGTTGGGTTAGTGTGATTAACTTTTACTATACGAAATATTTCGGTGGACCAGTTTGGCGTATAGCCTTTGTAAAAATCTGCTTTATATCTACTTATGCGAACATAATCACCAACACGAAATGTATATCCCCGACTTGTTTTATTCTTTTGAGAATTCATAATATAACCTTTGACTATAAGCTCATTTACTTTGTTAACTTCCACAGGCTTAAATTTTGTTATTCTATGCAAAGTGTTATTGTAGTGTTCTACAACGTCCTTTAAAATATTTTTATACCATTGGTAATTTCCGTTCAAACTAAATAGTTTGTAAAGGTGAGATTTAATTGTTCTTATAACTCTTTCTACTATAGATGCTTTTTTTATAGAATATGTTGAATAATGATTAATATTATACTTTTTCATTAATTGTTTAAAATTATCATTGTAGAATTCTGTGCCTAAATCAGTTTGTAAATTTTTAGGTTTTCGTAATGATGTAGTTAAAATACTTTGCATTGCATCTGTAACATAATTTTTCGCTTTTGATTTTAAAGGTCTGATCCATACATATTTTGATAAAGTGTCAATTACGATAAGAATATATTTATACCCTTTATTAAACTGTGAATATTTTTGCAAATCTATGAGGTCGGCTTGCCATAAATCATCTATTCCTTTTATGATCGTACATCGCCGGGAAAAATTCCTTCTTGCTGCTTTGTGAAGCTCATTCACTATGTCTTGTTTGCTCATTATTATCTGGTTTCTCTTGAAGCATGTGATCAATTTCTGTCCTTGTGTAAAACAAGGTGGCTAGCTTATTAAGTATTGAACTTTCAAAATCATTTAAACGAATATTTACATCACTTAAAATATTAGTTCTTAGTTCGTGTGTCTTTTCATCCACGTAAGCTTTATTGGCGGCTTCGTCATCATTGCCTGGCGATATAAGCCCTTTTAATCTTGATGATTTTAAATCATATTCACCTGTTTCTGACTTCACTAATGTATCGTTGAGATTTCCAATATATTCCTCTAATCGTAAACGTTTATGAACGTGATGACCAAATTTATCTACATTCATTTCCGTATCTATGCGGTGTTTGCTGTATAACTACTGATCAGTTTTTTAAAATTAGGTTCCTTATATTTGGTGTTTTTAATGATGCCTGCTTCGTACAGCTCTTCTATAATCGCAATAATTTCATTATCTAAGCCGGTATTGCCAGCATCACGAGATGCAAACAGTAATTTCAATCGATCTACTAATTCATTTGGATCATCCCAATAAACGTAATCTATATCTTTCTTTACACTTTTTAAAAGATTTATTCCTTTTCCTACCGTAAGACTTTCTGTGCTGTCATACTTATTTCTAGAGAACTTAAACAGTGGTTTAATAATATGCATGTACTTAAACCCTTTGTTACTATTAATTGGCTTGCGTGGATCACAATTACGCCTATGTGCATTCGTTTCTATTAGAAGCTCTTTATAATTTTGCAAATCTTCATCTGTGATAACATCCAAATTTGGTGTCTTTTTAAATAGTAATTCTTTTAATCCAAGAGTTTTGTTTAAACTTCGATTTCCAATTTTTATAATTTTTCCGTCGTCGAAAACACGTGTTTGGCCGAGCATAAGTTTTCCTCGTTCATTTTTTATTCCAAAAGGGATATTTGCGTCGGGTGAAGCACACCACGATAAACTATTAAGTGAAACATTTGGTGATGATTGAAAGGACTTAAAGGAAGCATCACTCATATTATTGTTGTCAGAAGGTGATACGACAAGGGTTTTTTCGGAATTAAATTTTTTATAGAACTGTTGTTCCTCTTCTTCATTAAAATCGTCATCAGAAAAATTTGTTGCCTCGCTGTCATTATGTTTATTTTTTTTTATTGTATAATGTTCAAACTCATCCTCATCTTCATGAGAAATTTCATTGTTCTTAATGGCTATTTGTTTCAGTGGATCGGTTATAGGTTTGAATATGGATTCCAGAGTGGCATCATTTGTATTTTTCATATCCTTTATCATTTCAACCTTTCTTTTTACAGCAGCTGCAGCTTTTACAATTTGTTTTTTAAGTTGCTTTTCCATTTTGACAAGGATTCCGTTCAATGCAAAATCCAGAGTAATAGTGATTGTGTATTGATGAAACAATAACTTATGTATATTAATCTACTACTACAAAAGTATCGAATGCCATCCTATAACATCCTTTATTTCTTTCGCAGTCTTTATTGATCACAACATAATTAAATGGTTTATTCCAAATAGTTGAGCACATTTCACGGAACTGAGACCACGACATATCTGAACCTACATGCTCATCGTAAACGTGTTTTAAATTTACATCGTCTTGTTTAAATAAAATAATGAGGTTAGAATTGTCCCTTATAAGTTGTTTAGGTACTTTACTGTATGTTTGGTTAATGTAAAAACAATCAATATTCTTATGTCGACCCATAGCAAAATAATCCCGAATGCTATTTTGGTTTTCACAAGCTACGTCGTCGAATATTATAATGGAGTTTGGCAAAGCTTCGTGTGGGCTTATGATATCATTATTATGGTTATATTTACTATAAGATATGTCTGCAACTAAATCTAATACTTTTTCTAAGAACACATATTTTGGTTGGTATAATGATTTAGAATATACATATAAGTTACGAAAACGTGCACCATTCTCATGTAATAACAAACCTATTACTAAGTTTGTCTTGCCGCAATTTGATGGTCCACAAACAATACATCGTATAGTGCTCGGCAATAAGTTGCCATGTCGCTTTGCTTCACATAATGATGCAGGACAGATATTATAATCTAATTTTAACGTTTCCTTTTGTTTGAGGAACTTCATAGCAACTTGTCCGTTTTGATTCGTGGCTTTTAACAAAATGGATATAACACTTTGCGTTCGTAATAATAAGAGAACTAGCAGTATATTTACTTGTAAGTGCACTCACTCCACCATATAGACTAAGCATTCGACGGCGGTAACAATAGCAAGGAGTAGAAGAATTTGGATACTGTTACCACTCATTATATTAAGTTATTGGACGTGTCTAGAACACACAATGTTAAAGCATCGAGAAGAATGGAGAGAGAAGAAAGAGCTCTCACCCCTCTCGAATCGTGCAATAAAAAATGATATGAGTAAGGAATCGATGCTTAAAAATAAACATTGTTTAATTACTTGCATCCCTACTTTAACAAAGTAATACACTGCGTTCTTTAATAAATAAAACTATATTTTTAATTTTATTACCATTATTTTAAACTATGTATTTGAATTCTAATAAATTTTATCTTAGATTTATTTATAGAGGTAATTCTGAATGAATGTTTTTCAAAATATTTGATTACATTATAGAGGTGTTAAAATAAAAACAAATATTTTCATACAAGTCTTTTTATTTTTAAATAATATTTATTGAAAACAATACAAGACTTAAACTAACATAACTATTTAAAATAACATAAGTCTTAGTTAGTAAAATTTATAAGCATTACTATAATTTTTCAGAAGAATAATGTTGTTGAAATAATGTATCTCCGTGAGTGTACACGTAACTAAAGATAGTAGGTACGCATCTAGCACATTAGAGAATTTTAATATACATCTACAAATGTTTTAGGTCAGCAATAGTTATTTAAAAACTATAACTGTAACCACATATTTTCTTAGAGATATTAGTTATAATATTTTCTGCTTGATCCATTATTGGATCAATATGCTCGGTTACCACATATTGTGTTTTTATTAATGGATCATTGCTGGTTGATTCCAGATCTAATATTTCTAATTTAATTAATCGCCGCCCTTTAGTAGGTATTGTTTTAATTAAATAAGAAGGTTCGTTCCCCTTCGTATTCTGCAGTAACTTGCTTCTCCTCTTCATGGGCTTCTTTTTATTAAAAAGACTTTTAACCACCTTGGCATGCAGCGGTGAATCTTTAGCATTCCAATGTGGAAATTCTTCAGAGAAGCCCTCCAACATATCTTGCGCATTTTGCTCAAAGCAAGGAGGATAATCTTCTGTTGCCTCCTTGCTTATGAGTAGCGACTGCGAGATTTCTTGGGTATTCTGAAATTTAATTTATTATGCAACAAAAATAATTTCACATCGAAGAAATGATTGATATAGTGGCGGAGGTAGAAGAGTATATCTAGGATCCACAAGGAGGCTGACTATCTTATACGGAACCGATAGAATATGAGAATCACGATAACAGCATCACAACCATAAGGTTTTAACAACAACATTATCTTCCAACTAAATCAAATATACAAATAAACATTAACTAGTGATCTAACCACTACACAAGAAAAGAGTTTGAAGAAAAATAATTTATACGACTTACCATGATGTATTTGGGTGACCGTAGTTGTCACTTGATTAATTATGTGTGAAACAAATTTTAAAAACATTCGACTTTAATAGCTATTTATAGTGTAAATATAATGCTGACATAACAACAAAGCATTCGCACGGAATCGCAATTGGACAAATTACTAATGAACTATAAGTTGGAATACCTAAATCAGCAATAACATGTCCCAACCAGTTTCGAATTGTTTATTGCGTGTGCTATTTTATTAATAGTTTTATATTTTATGGATTATGAAATAAAAAAAAACATGGTAGCTGGTTTATAACGTTATATATTTTCATCGTTACAATACAACATTAAGTATTTGATTAAAACTAGGTAATTAATTTACCTATTTACCATTAAAAAACAATGTATAATACTATTAAACAAATAACTGATGGATAACAATATTAAAATTAAATAACTTTACAATATAAAGTGCCGTGTCGGTACATACTATACAATTTCATGTATGTTTTTATTCTATTAACTTATTCATTACTTAAGCCATATAATAAATAAATAAATAGATGATGGGGTAACATATTTCTCAACTTACAATTTGATTCATGATTACCATTAAAATAATAATAAACTATACAATACGGTGCTTCTAAAGAAAAACTAATGATATTAAACTAAACTATCCCAGTGACCCCATGATAAAGTAGAAATTTTGTTTTTTAATATGATACGTTTATCGTCATTACCTGACAAAGCTATTTTGTTCTGTTCTTGAGTAAATATTTCGTGCTTAAGAGATTTAAATATGATATTTTTTTTCTTCAAAAATGTATTTTCATTTAATACCTTGTAATAATCTTTATATTGTACATCTTTTAATACTTGCTTCTGTATGCCTTTTGCTTTTTTTAATTCATCTTCTGCCGTTTTAATACAGTATAACTTGGACCTTAATCCTACAAACTTCGAAATCAAACTTCCTCCTAGCTCATCTTTAAAGAGACCTGGCACCTTTTTGTTCCAACTAGGAATGTCGTATACGTTATTTACAGAATAATTACTAGTGTCGAAATAGGGAAGAAAATTTGATTTTAAATCCGCATAAAAATCTTTACTTTCTATTGAATACAAAAAACTATCAGTATCCGTATAACAAAGTTTTAACTTTTCCTTATAAAAAGGCTTCATAATAGAATAATGAAAATCAAACATGTGACTCTTAGATATTTCCAAAACGGAAAAACCAATGTATATAGGTTTATCCAAAGTGATTGTTTCAGGCTTCATTTGAATGGCTACCAAGTTTTCAGTGAAAATTGTAACACTGTGAAAATTTGGTCGAGCTATCATTTGCTCTGCACAGAAACTTTTCTTTGTTTTGTTACTATCATCATTCCACTTATTGACTAATTTCACATTAACCCTCTTTTCTGTGTCTTCTAACGTCTTGCCAAATATACTGTTGTTAAGAAGTTTGAAGAAATCTTGTTCAAATGTAGATTTAGCTTTTTTTCGTAATTCAGTATTCATGTCAATATACTGCTTTAAATAAGGACTCTGATTAAATTGAATAACTCTATGTATTTTTTTTAACAACAAACCATGTTTTATACATGTTTGCAGATGAGCAAAATGTATGACATAGAAATATTTATCGTATAAATTTGGAATCAATTTTGAAGTTTTAGAACCTGGCGGAGTAAATTTTTGAGCACAGAATGGAAAATCGTTATGATCATTATGCAAATGTTCGGGGTATTCTAAATCTACTTCTAGTATATAACCAGTGTCTCCGTTAGTTGGCACATTTATAAAATCTATTCCAGCGATTTCCAAGTTATTCAATAACTTAAAATTGGAATGAGGCAAATAAGCACACATTGCATATCCATAGAGATTATTACAATCGATATAAATTAGAAAGTTATTACTTTTTCTTGGATCGTAAGTTTTTAAATACTTGTTATTGGCTTTTGAATACCTTGTCGAACATAAACATATTCCACCGCGAATACCTTTTTGAATCATTCTTATTATTTCCAGGTCGTGTATTAATTCTAATTTAACATCTGTTTTTAATAGCATGGCATCAAAACTGATACTCGGTGCTGTAACATAAAAGGCTGGATCTAATTTATAATTCATCTTACATGTCTGGCGAAAACTTTCAAAAACGTCAGCTAATAAAAGAACATCTGACTTAAGATACAAGTCTGTGTATTCACCGAGATTCGATAATTCAAACGTTTGCCAGACTTTTTTTGCATGATCATAATCTACTTTAGATATATTACTATTGCGTAATTTGCTGAAAAAGAACTCCTGAGGCGGAAGTACTTTTTCTTCGTATGAACTCCAAGTAGTCATGTATTCATATGGATACACCCCTTTTCGTTTTATTAAAGCAAAATGCTCACGAGAAGGAAAATAACGCCGCAGATGTTTAAAGTCGTCATTTTTTAAGTTTGCGACAAGTTTCTCTAGACTTGTGCCTAAAAATTTAAAAGAATCAACAAATCGAACAGGTATGATATCTTTATCATTAATTTGAAAAAATTTTGTAAAAGATATGTAGTTTTCCTTATTTTTTGCTATTACTTGTATTTTTCCTGATAGTTTTCCCAACTGTCGTATAAAAAGATGACTGTCATAACCCGCTAAATTATGAAAAAATATAGGAACAAACTTAGGCAAACAATATCTAATATTGCAATAAGAATGAGCTGCACCACGATACCGTCCTGTAAGATGGCAATGATCTTTAACTTTATCGTCAAACAATATTTTATCACAAAGAAAACAATTTGTAGCCCGAGCAAAGTTCGCTTTGTCTTCATTTGTTAAACAAATAGCCACTGGCGACTGCAAAACGTTATAAATATCGGTTATATCCAATAATAGACTTTCTAAAAACTTTTCTACACAGGCTGGACCTCGATAAGATACATATTTATTACGCGACTTATCATAAGAACACACAACGTAATAAGCAAATGCTGATGGTACGTGTTTTTGCAATATCTTTGTACAGCCTGATCCAGAATCGAGTTCAGTTGGTTTTAATAATGATTCAAAATCTGCGTATAAGACGAAGGGCATGTCATGCATTCGCTCGTAATGATTAAATTGAATTCGTGTTCCATCACCGGGTAATATTGTCGATACACCACCACAAACATGAGCTTTCAGTTTATCATTACTATCAAAGAATATCATACAATCCTCGCATAAATATATTTTAGAATGATGTTTAGTTAATTGAAGACGAAGTAATTTAGATAAATCTTTAATAAGACAGTAATGGGTGCGTTTTCTGTTTTCCAGGAAAAGCATATTAATGTGATGATCTTTGCGAATCTCGCTTTTGTATAAAGGTCCAACAATGTTACCATTCTTTTGAATGCCGTAAATATTAATACTTATGCGAGGATTATTCTTTTCAAAAACTTTGATGTCCGCAAACCCAACTGGAAAAATCATATTTTTGATATTGAGTACATTTTTAAAGTGTGGGTAAGCTGACGTTCGATGTGCGTTTCTGTTTATAGGAAATAGTGCTGCCATGACACACCATAAAAAACAATAATTATCAGAATTTTGAATGTTGATACATGCTCGTTTACATTTTATGGACTTTGGTAATTCTATAAAACTGGAGCCTCTTAACGGGTTATATTTGTTTATATTTACTTCTAGATATAGGCTTTGTAAATAGGCCCACCCACTATCTCTTTCTTCAAATTCTTCAATTTTTTTACAAATTAAGTGAATAATTTTTGAAAACATATCTTCAAAATTGAAGTTTTGATGCAAGATGAAGTTTTCCGTTGCAAATGACTTGATTGAAATCGAATCATACTTACTAAGCAGAAAGAATTCACAGAAAAGTTCAAAATTAGCTTTAACATTAGTGTGAGCTTGAATTTTCGCTATGAGCAATAGGCGTACGCGAGAGCGCAAGTGCCATAAAAACTCGGCGGGCAGGCGAACACGCGCACTATCATGACCCTCATCTTGATATCGAACACGGTACGATGCTATACGATTACGAAAAGCGCTATGAACTTTTTCAACCCCCTCACTATCAACGACCGAACTGTTGTTCTTATGTAAAATACTTTTCAAATGTGCAGAGAAAACTTTGTTATTTACGGATACGTCACAAACTGAACAGAAAGTAGACCTCGACATTATGATTTGGACAGTACAAATTCTCAAAGTTAAAGTAATAAAGGCTTAAGTATGTAAGTACCTAATCTTTGAGTTTGCTAACGATAAACAATAAGTAAACCAGCTAAAACATAATTTACGCAGAGAGAAACAAAAGAGAACCTATTTTTTAACTTTATCTTTATAAAATATCCCCTCTGTGGTAAACTTTGCCTTAGCTAATTTTACATTTTTTTTTAATGCGTAAAATTCTGGAGATTCTGCTTCGCCTTGCAAGCGTACCCAAACGATAGCGCGCTCGCACCGGTCAAGGCCGCTGAGATTAGATACCTCCTCCTGTTTGTAGAGGCGTAGCTCCACTAGCAAGTCGCCGTCGAGCTGTGCAGTCCGACGCGTTACACCACCAGGTACTCGGCGTGTCAGGATACTGGTGGTCTTGTTTGGCAGGTTTGGCGGCCGCGAAACCTCGCTGTCCGACTCTGAGTCGAACAACCACTCAGAAGTATTGGACGACGATGTATTCTTCACTTCTGCACTCTTCGCCTTCGATAGGCACTTTATCGCCTTGCTTCTCTTCTTTGGACTAGGGAGATAGAAAAAGGATACACGATTATTGTACACATTAAACACTTGAAATTTAGATATATGTAAATATAGCAATAAAAGTACCTGATGTCTCCGTCGTCGGTATCAAAGAAAAGGTCAGATTCACAGCTCTTCTTGGCTGACCTTTTGTTTTGCTTGCTATCCGACCTGAAAATAGTAAATGTCATATTAGTATTAAGAGTGGTTACAAGAAAACGAGTTGAAGATTCACATCTTCAATTCATAAGATAAAAAAAATATCATCATCATCAGTCAATCAGCATGCCACTGCTGGGCTTGATGGTCCCTCGTGAAGACAGCACTTGGAGAGGTCACGTCATATACAGCCTGGTCCAACGGCTCAATTTGTTGAAGCATGAAGATGATCAACCACTTATAGACAATTAAAGAATAGATATAAAGTATAGCAATAAAGTATAAAAACTTACGAACATTTTTCAGCTGTCTTGGTCTTGAGATTTTTTGATGAGGAGGTACTGAAGCACTGTTAGTGGTCAGAGATAGCACTGGAGTGTACTGTGACTACAGTTTTTCCGGATTTTATATAAGAAAAGTGCAATGCAAGTAATAATTTTACTGAGGTTCTCAACCTATACCTTATCTTTATAATCATTTTTATTTAACATGACTATTCTAAAAAAGAATGCTCATTAATTTTTATATTGTTAAATAAGTAAGTAATATTATAAAATATTATATATATAATCATAAAATTATTAATTTCCGTCCAAATCATATCCACACAAAATATTTATAAGAAAACAAATATGCATTCACGGATATGATGTCTATACGTTATCGAGAATCCTAATGCATTCACTTCCACTTCCATGGTCAGTGTTCGTTTTTCAAACACTAAAGAACTGACACTTTATTTAGAGAAAATATTATTTTTTTCGTGATTTTTTTATCACTCCGCGCGTTTTAGGCAAAGGAGACGCGAAGCGCTCTGGGTACTATGGTACCCGGGACGTGTGAGTGGAGCAGTTCTCAGGTCTGCAACAAAATTTTTGATCCGCAGTTGCGTATGATCCAAAAACGGTCCGATCATCGGCTGAACTTCGTCAGCTATATAAAAAAAAAGTACTTACGTAGCAAGAAAGAAACAAAACGACGAACTGACGCAATTACGTGTATTGGATTTTTATTTTCGAGGTAGTAGTAGATCGTTATTCAGCATCACAACATCTAAGAGAAGATTATAGTTTGGTAGTTTACTTTCAAAAAGTCGGTTCCATACTCGAAATATAAAACTTAATAACGTTTTGCACCTCTGACTTTCATGATATTTAGCAAAATTTGATATTTACCCATAATTCTACCAATGTGCAATATGACGCGGAAATAATCAGCAAATTAATTGTTTGTCGTTTATTTCCACAAACTTGCAATACAATACTGTGCATATACAGCAAAATAGTTGGTAACCGTTTAATTCTGCTGATGCAGAAATCTCGTGTAAGGCTGCATGCTCCAAATTTTTTTTCATTTCGGGTTTATTATATTTATTTAAATTATACA
The DNA here is from genome assembly GCA_963935595.1 of Schoenobius gigantellus. Taxonomy (NCBI): domain Eukaryota; kingdom Metazoa; phylum Arthropoda; class Insecta; order Lepidoptera; family Crambidae; genus Schoenobius; species Schoenobius gigantellus. The sequence goes on along the minus strand of OZ012553.1, from coordinate 18,377,324 downwards.
TGTACATACATATTTACAATTACTAACGAATATTATCTCCAAATTAAAAAGTCTTCTTTATAATAACGGATGCGATTTCTAATTTTCATTTTTCGATACTACTATTTAAAACAGATAAACAATAGGTATATCGTTCTATTAGGCGAACCGAATGTATTTATAGCATAACGATATTGATACGACATGAGGACAGAACCATAGAAGTTTATGAAAATTATTGTAATAATACATAGATGGTATTCATCGGCAGCATCTCATACACGTTCCCACCGCACTACCCTATTTAATTAGGATGTTAAGACCTTAGTCAGCCAAGGTAGGTAGTTAAAATGTTCTTAATATTTTTTATATTTTCATTTTTTAAATTATTGGAATATTTATTTTCTATTTTTTATTCGTGTGATGACTGGAACACATCTTTCAGGGATTAGCCCGCCCTTTTAAATATTTTGTAAAAATCAACAATTTTATACTTTGTTTTATAATAAAGAATATATTTAATTGAAGTAATTTAATAAACAAATAAAAGTATTAACGTGTGAAAGAAGCCTTATTATTTGAGTAAGCACTCGTAACTGGATATATGAATAATGTGCAATAAATTTATTGCTGATAAATGAATTTCGTGGGAATGCTTTGAAACTGTATGGCAGGCAGAGTGTAGAACGGTACTTATCCGAGAGTTGAGTCCTGAAGCTACGAAACCTCAACCTGTTTAATTTCTGTTGTTATTGCACTGCTACCTAGTTGAATGCCTTAATATTCTGAGATAGAAAACCTTGAAAATGTGTCTAGTAAATCGCAATCAATCAAAAGTATACTGTTTACAGTCAAACAACACAACACAATAGAAACATTATGAAATGAAATGAAATAAAAAATCTTCTTTTCCATTTAACCCTATATAATGTATATTGGGCAATCTTAAACTGTTTTCATCAAATCACCGTAAACGAACGCAGTGAGATTTGCGGAGCTAGAGCGCAGCGAAGCGTAGCTCAAATCTCACTGCGTTCGTTTGCGGTGTTTTGATGAAAACTGTTTTAGAATGCCCAATATACACCTACTAAGAATTGCTAATAAAATTATTGTATGTGCTGTTTACACCAAAAAAAGTTTTGAAACGAAACTTGTATAACAGATCAAGAATGTGACGTGCTGTTTAGACCATGCAAGTCATTTATTGTTTCAATTTTATTGTATGTAACAGGCAAGAAACTTTCATGATGTAAATGGCTCTTTATGTATCGATTCAAGTCGGCACGGGTTGTTTTGGTTCTAGGTACGAGTACAGTAAGCTCCCATTCAAGCTTTGCATTTGCACTACGAAAACCGCCACTATTACGAGCGACATAAGAGCGGTCCAAAGGTCAAACAGTATAGCTTGATAAGGAGCTTACTGTACATAAATAGTAGATTAGTAGCTAAGGGCTGTAAGGCATCAATTGCAGCACGAGCGCAGCGAGGGCGCCTATATTTCGAGGGTGCAATTGGTGCTTACACTCGAGCTAGCTACTCTGCTTTACATCTCGATTGTGAGGTAAGTAGGTCCTTATTACCCCCAAATGGGGCTTGTAGGTGACCAATTAGCGCTTTAGGGTAATAATGTAGCTTGGAAAGCCCTAGGGTGGTAATAAAAAAAAACATCACTATTTCAAAAAGTTAGCGTACATCTAACCATCATACTGGCAATAAATTACTTACAGCCCTAGGGCTTTTCCAGCTACATTATTACCCTAGAGCGCTAATTAGTCACCTACAAGCCCCATTTTGGGGTAATAAGGACCTACTTACCGAACATGAGAGATGTAAATTTTATTTACATGTGTTTTGATACCATTCGAAAATAATAAGAGGGTAATTGCGTTGAAAAAAAGACATTTTTTGGGACACCCTAATATTCATGTACTCGTCATGTAAAAAATATGACCAAAACATAAACTATATTCAGTAAACATTTATTCTCAAATCTTCAACAATGATCTTTACTGGTTACTTTTTTTCGAAATATTTTAGTTTCCTTATTTAAGGTGGTTTAAATAGTTCAAATTTTATTTCACCACTGTTTAAATATTTCTTTTTCTATAAGAAATCATCCTTAAGCGTAATCAACTTTAACCACTTAGAAACCAGTTATTATCAAAGCAAATAATAAATAACTGTATTTATAAAATCATTATAGGCACAGATAATATAATACTACAGTACAGATGCCTCATCCCATACAATGAAATGGTCCCTACTTAAGTCGGGCAATTCTTCGAGCTGTTTTATTTCACCATTTCACCGCGAGATCACGCAACTAAAACGCCACTGACAATTCTGAGCAAGCTCGGGCCATCGAACCTTTGCTACATTATGCTCAGTAGTTCTCGCACGCACTCAACAGATGGCACTTTAATTAAACTCCTGCTATGCTTATGATTTTTTTAACAAATTCATATTTATGCTTCGTTTAGTTCATTACAATGACTTATGCGTAAATAGGTCTTATAAAACATCATACGCTTACGGTACGCTAAATGTGTTATAATTTGGTAAAAAAGTGACGTATAAATCCATGTTATACCTAAGGGGTTGTTCTGCCATGGATTGGATTTATGTCATACATTTTATATACCTACGTTTGATATTTAAGATGTAAAGTAAATATATCATTGGAGATAAGTAATTTTGGTAGTGGGTACTTTCTATTATCACAAGGTTATCATCTGTAACTTCAAATTCAAAAAACTGGTTAAGAATAAAGCAAACTTGCAAATTTTTCATATGTGACTTTTTTTTATCCCGCCCAAGACGATTTCTTTTTCAATGATTTAGGTATTCATCATTTTACAATTTATTTATTATTTTTAAAGAAAATACAAAGTCACATATTGTATATTGTTAAAAATGTGATTTTAGTTTTTTATACTAAAATAAAATAAGTGTTTATTTTTATACCGGGTTATTTTTCCATCAGGAGCCAAATTTTGTACGCTTGTTTAGACAAGGAAAATGAACAACTTATACTATGCGACCAAACTCGAAATCCGAAATTTTTTTCCGCGATTTCAAGATTGGTCCCATAGTAAAAGAATTTCATTTTGCATGTCTGAACAAGGACACAAAATTTGGCTCCTGCTGGAAAAATAACCCGGTATGTATACAAACTTACCTATAAAAAACTAAGCAATTTTATTATATAAAATATCATTGAGAAATTAAATTGCAAAATTGAGCCGGCTGAAATTAATTTATTCGACTGTTTTATCAAATTCCGAAATTATATAATTTAGTACTATTTTCAAACCATTTTTTTCCTTGTTCTTTCTTACCAGTTATCTAATTTTCTATTTCATTTTAAAGAATGTTATTAATTCTGTGATAAAAAATCATAAAAACATAACATGCATTACGCGGGTTCGAACCGCAGACCTCTAGCGGTATAGCGCAATAATTTCGCAGTATATCCTCATGAGCCATCCGTTCGCTTAGATTTGATGTTGAAATTTCGAATCTTTTATTTAAATTGTGACGTGTACGTGTACTGTCAATCTATATATCTTTTATCTTTTTATATATAAAATTCTCGTGTCACAGTGTTTGTTATCGAACTCCTCCGTAACGGCTTAACCGATCTTTATGAATTTTTTTGTGTATGTTCGGTGGTGTGAGAATAGGTCGTAAACTAATTTTTATTATGGCGAAACGTAGTTCGCCAGCATAGCTAGTATATTATAAAAAGAGAAGTTCTCATCTATAGACGCACGCACTGCCGTAACCGCTAATGGTAGAAACGTGAATTTTGGACAGTTGTTTTAATTCAAAATTTAAGAAAATTTAACCCTGAAGGGATGAAATAGGGGTTGCAAGCTTGTATGGATTTTTTTAAATAAGCAACGATTTTGATAAACCTGGAGAATCATGCTCTTAAAAACATTTCATTGAACACCTGTTTCATGGTTTATTGGAATTCACCCCCTTATTGTGCAAATTAGGGGTTGAAAATTTCTATGGAAAATAATTAAAATCTGCTCCAATTTCTATGAAATTTATTATTCGAGCTCCTAAATATAAAAAACAGTCTTCTACAAAATTATTTTACGGGAAAATATTAAATTCCCACGGGAAACAATATTAATGCGGGCGAAGCCGCGAGCGGAAAGCTACCTATTAATAGCAGTCGCGGTTGCCACACTATTTGTAAATGGTAAAATCTAATAAAACACCGTACCTATTTGCCAAAATTCAAAATTTACCTAATCACCATTGAGAAAAAAAAATAATTCAAGTAGTTAGTATTAGTACCTACATTAATTTAATTTATTTATAGTCAGGCAACTTATGTCCATTAATAATCTTGACGTATTACTTACCTATGTTATCTTTTACTATGTATGTACCTAACCTAGTTGAATGTACCACTTCTAAGGTGTTATTAAAAATTCAGATTTGTAAAATTAGTTTTGAAATCCCCCATACAAAATAGTTAGGTCAGTGAAAAAAATCACTGTGGTTTTATGAAACGAACATGCAAGTGAGACTTTTTTTCGGTTAGTAGGCATTTAACTGAAAATATCCGAAAAATTATTAAATAGGGTACTTACTTATAAAAATCGCGTTTTTAATCTTAACCTAAATCTTTTTGTTCTGAAATGAAAATTATAAATAAAAACAAATTGAGATATAAAAAAAGGAATTGATATAATAACCAAAAAGCAATAAAGAAAAACAAAATAATAAAACAAGCAATTTTTGAAAAAATAACTAGGTACACCAGGAATCGGGATCGAACTACTGCCACACAGATTTAAAAACGAAGATCAAACGAATAGATAAGACCAATCCTGACCTTTTTGAAGTGGTGAAATTTAAGATGTCATGTTTTTGTGTAATTCGACCATAATTCGACATTACACTTTCAAATGTATAGGGATTACAAAATTAATTTTACAATTTCGAATTTTCAATGACGCCATTACTATTATAATTATGTCAAAAAAAATATGTAAAAAATAATTTAACTCAATGCTATGTATGCTAGTTCGTAAGGTCTGTGACCTTACGAACTAGCATAGGTACATAAATAGTGCCATCTATGAGTGAGCAGTATGTAATCAAATAGTCAAAGCAGACATTGCGTGCTTCTTTGAGCTATGCTTTTGAGAGATACATTGAAGTTCACATAATTTGTCGCTAGGAGTGCTATAAATTTATAAAAAGAGATGTTAAACCGTTCTAGCATGACTTAAAAACGTATTTTGATACTTCCCACGTGCTAAGTGATTTTTTTAAATATAATCAATACTTTTCTGAACCTCCTTGTTGACTTTTACTAAATTCACAAAAAAGTCATTACAAAAATCGATTAAAGTAGCGCCATCTGTTGATGCTTTCATCGAATTATTTTACTTTTGTTCGTGATGGGTCCCCGTGTTGGCGCTGGTTTGAAAATGATGCAAAGTCGAGACTATTGAAATGGTTTATTGATTTACAAATTATAAATTATCGTACTTAATTAAATAAGGAGCGCGCGCGGCAACGTGCTTCCGTACACGCTGCCGGAGAAGAAGAGAGGGTGTTGTCGCCGCGGGGCCCGGCTCGCCTCGACGGCGGCGTTCTCCTTGAAAAGCGGTGGTGGGGCAGTGCGCGTGCTCACGCATACTCGCGCGTTGACAGGCTGCCCCCTTGGAGCAGGCACATCCTGGTCCAATGGTAGAGGGCAGAGTCTATTATAGGCTCTGCGTAGTGTTCCAGCTGTGGTGCGGACATCGGCGACACGGTTGATGCCATCATTGCCCGGGTGAACTGCGATAATACGCCCGAGCAGCCATCGGTTTGGTGGTAGGCGGTCATCCTTCACCACCACCATTTCTCCCAGCTGCGGATGCTCTCCTTGCGTGCGCCACTTGCAGCGAGTCTGGAGTTCTGAAATATATTCCTTATAATATCTATTCCAAAAATGAGCCTTCAGCTGCTGTGTCCTCTCGAATCTGGAGAGCGTCGAGAGCTGGATATCTTGTACCTGGGGAGCAGGTGACATAATGAGTGTCCGTCCAATTAAGAAATGTGCTGGAGTGAGGGGGACAAGATCTGAAGGATCTGATGAGAGAGGAGTGAGAGGCCTAGAGTTCAATATTCCCTCTATTTGAATCAATACAGTATTCATTCCTTCATAATCTAAGCTAGCCATAGATAAAATACGTTTTAAATGATGTTTCACGGACTTGACTGAACCCTCTGCTAAGCCATTGAAATTTGGACTGTAAGCTGGGGTAAATCTGAAGTTTATTTCGTTTTCAGCTGAATAAGAAATGATATCATTACAATTTTCTTTTAAAAATTTAGATAGCTCATTACATGCTCCCACATAATTGGTGCCATTATCTGAATAAATAGTTGCCGGTTTACCTCTGCGGGCAATAAATCTGTTTAACGTGGCAATAAAACCTTGAGACGTCAGATCGGTGACGAGCTCTAAGTGTACTGCTCTCACAGCCAAACATACAAATATTACTATGTAAGATTTAATTAAATGAGAACCTCGACCCTTTCTGCTCGATATCATGATAGGGCCGGCGTAGTCTGTAGCTATGTGAGTAAATGGATAATCAGCATGCAACCTCTGCTCAGGAAGTTGGCTCATAATAGGCTGGTAAGTTTTACCTGAGAAACGAAGACAAATTAAACAATCCTTTGTTACCTTCCGGCAAAGGCTGCGACCACTTAGCATCCAAAACTTATGACGTAGTGTGGATAATAACAGCTGTGGTCCTGCATGTAATAAAATTGTGTGATAATGTTGTACTAGTTTTTTTGTGATGTGATGTGATGCATGTAATAAAATAGGATGTTTTGTGTTATAACTGTAGTTAGAATTGGATAGTCTACCTCCAACTCTGATTAGATTATCTTCATCAACAAAAGGATTTAATTGAATAAGTTTATCCTTAGGTGAAAGTTTTCCCTTAAGAAGTAAGTAGTATTGTTTATTGAATGTATCTACTTGAACTCTTTTGCATAAATAATACAATGCTAATCTTAATTCTGAAATAGTTAGTGGACCAAATCTTTTATTAGAATGTTGACAATTATATTTAAATCTGTATAAATAAGCTACTACGCGTTGCATTTTGCTAAAATTTGAAAATCGCGCAGTAAAATCATTCTCCTGCAGGTCTGTTGCTGCAGAAAAATGGCACTGTGATTTTAACTCAGGCAATGTAGAAATATCAATGTTTTGAGGTTGTGAAGGCCATTGAGTATGATTTTGACGTAAAAATTCTGGACCTTCCCACCACAAAGATGAGATCCTGAGTTGTGACGCGTTCAGGCCCCTAGACCCGATATCAGCGGGATTCATGTCTGTGGGAACATAATGCCATGCGTCTGATTCAAAATTATTTTTAATTTCAATTATTCTATTGTATACAAATTGTTTTAATTGCTTTGTACATGTTTTAATCCAACCCAGTACGATTGTTGAGTCACACCAGAAATATAATGAATTCACCTTTAGACGTAATGAATTTAAAACCTTTTTCATAAGTTGTGTAGCCAGGAGATTACCACATAATTCAAGTTTCGGCATTGTCAACTTATGTTTCAGTGGCGCCACCTTGCTTTTTGCAATAAGCAAGTGAACACTTACATTGCCACTATTTGATATTGTGCGTAAATATACACATGCAGCATATGCCTTTGCAGATGCATCGCTAAATGCATGTAGTTCAACTGTTATATAATTATCGCATAATACTCTGCGAGGAATTTCAATTTTAGAAATGTCTGGTAAGTATTTGACAAACTGGTTCCACTGTGACTCAACCTCGGCTGGTAGTTGGCCGTCCCATGTGACATTGTTTGCCCATAGAAACTGCAAGATTAATTTTGCCTGTAACATACAAGGACTTATTAAACCTAGTGGATCGAACACTCTTGCAATAGTGGACAAAATTGTGCGTTTTGTTTTATGTTTTTGTTCTGTATGTGGTTGTGAAAATAATAACGTGTCTCTTTTACAGGCCCAAAGTAAGCCTAATATTTTTGCATATTCATCTTGGGTTAGATTTAATAAATTATTACTATTAGTGACAATATTATTGGTTATCTGCGATAAAATAGAAGGTTTGTTAGACCGCCATTTGCGTAAATGGAAATGAGCGCCCTCTAGCTCATTAATAACACCTTTACATATACTGATAAGCGTTTTTTCATCATCATTTCCAGTGATATAGTCATCGACGTAGAAATCGTGTAGTATGGATTGACTTACAGGTTCATTAGTGCAGTCAGTACCTAGCTGTTTTAAGCACCTGGTAGCCAAAAAGGGTGCTGATGCGGTACCATAGGTAACTGTGTTGAGCTTGTATTGTGTGACTGGATGTGTTGGATCCGACCGCCACAAAATTTGCTGCAAACTTCGTTGATCGTCTCTTACATAAATTTGTCTGTACATTTTTTCTATGTCCGAAGTTGCAACAAATTTGTGTTGCCTAAATCGAATAAGAATATTTATCAAGTCATCTTGTACAATTGGACCAACGTATTGGATATCATTTAATGATTTTCCTGTGCTGGTGATGGCTGAACCGTCAAATACAGTTCGCAATTTAGTTGTAAGGCTGTCCTCACGCAAAATACCATGGTGAGGCAGGAAATAAGATACATTGTCATTTTGTGGGTTTATGTTTTCTGACATATGGCCTAAATTTAAATATTCATTTAAAAAATCTGTATATTCTTGTTTGAATTTAGGATTTCGCTTAAATTTGCGCTCTAATGAGTGAAGTCTGATTAGAGCTTGTTCTTTTGAATCCCCTAGAGAATTAGGAGATTCCTTTAATGGAATCGTAACAATAAAATTGCCATCTGGGTGGCGTGTTGTAGTAGAATTGAAAATTTGTTCACACTCACTCTCACCCTTATCGTGCATTGTTTGAGTGGTGGAAACTGACTCAGATTCAAAAAAATAGTTTAGTTTCTGATCGAGCTCAATATCGTTTGTAAAATGGCAGTGGACTGTATAGGATTGCCTTTTTGTTTGTTTTGTGTGTGGAAATCTTATTGAACCAGAGACAAGCCACCCTAGTTTTGTTTCAACTAAAGTTGGTTTGTGCTTGCCTAAGGATATTTGATTATGTGATAGTACCTCCCAAAAGAGGTCAGCGCCCAGCAGCATCTGCACCTCTGATGGCATAAAGAAAGATGGATCTGCGAGGTGGATGTGAGGGGGAATATTGAGTGTATTGCAACTGATTGGTGTAGTTGGTATCAACTGGGTGATATTCGGGACAACAAAACAATTGACATTTGTTGTATAAGAATTATTGTAAAGTGACGATATGGTTATGTCACATCTTTTTGTTATTGTTGAGGACTGTCCATTTAGCCCTTGAACTGATATAGAAGTGGAATAACTGGGTACCCCTAATTGCTTTTGTAAGGCTTCTGTTAGAAAACTAGACGTACTACCATTGTCTAATAGTGTTCGAACCTTATGTGGTTGATCATATTGGTCATATATTATAATTATTGCGGTAGATAACAGAACCTGGCTGTGATGTGTTGTAGTTAGAGTTATGATTTGTTCATCAGGTTTTGATAGGTCCTGAGGGTTTGGTGAGCCAACACAGTCACCTTTGGAGGATTGTATTGCCTGTGGTTCTTTATAGTGTGTTGTTGGGTGTAACAATGTGTTGTGGCGTTTGGTGCACAAGCGGCATGAGCTTAGCCTACAGTGTTGTTCGTTGTGTCCTGCTCGCAAACAATTTGTACAAAGATTCAATTGCTTAATTTTTTCAATGCGAGACTCAATTGGTAATGATTTAAATCTAAAACATTGATATATAGTATGGTAATTTTTGCACACAGGACATTTGTATTGTTTTTGTTTGTGAACTTCATTAACGATTAATGCCCTAGGACGATTGTATGTGACATCACTGTGCCTACGAGGCTTACATTGTGCCTGAGCCTCTTCCATAGTTTCTAATAAGTCGGCTCGATTTTTTAGAAACATTGTAAATGTATTTAATGTGGGAATGCCTTTAATATGATTGCGCTCTGTTTCCCAGTCGCGCATTGAAACTACGTCAAGTTTACTGGCCATCATATGAATAATCAAAATGTCCCAATGCTCAGTTGGTAATTTTAAAGTTTTTAAGGCCCTTAAATTTTTGGTTACCCAGTCTATCATGTTGCGCAAGGCCTTTGAAGACTCTTGTGTAACTGGTTGTAAATTGAACAAAGCTTGAATATGATTGTTTATTAAAATGCGATCATTATGAAAACGATCACACAGCAAATCCCATGCGACATCATAATTTTCTGTTGAGAATTCTAAAGATTTAATAATTAGTGATGCACTGTCCTTTAAGGAATTTCTCAAATAATGAAATTTGTGTATTTTTGGTATGGATGTGTTATCGTGTATGAGTGATTTGTACGTGTCGTGAAACTCTAACCAATCCTGATATCGGCCAGAGAAGGTGGGTAAATGTATGGTCGGAAGTTTAATGTTTGGTCCACCTGAGAATGCAGCATCACCTGATCCCGCCACCGATCCACAGCCGTGGCCAGCAGAGGCAGCCTCGGCAACCGCGGTGTGCCTGCTGAGCAGATCTTGCGCAGCAGCCACGACGCTGAAGTAGCTACTCTCGAAGCTAGCACGCTCAGCAAACTCCGTATCTGGAATTTCCGTTAGGCTTTCTATATCATTTTGTATGGAATCGAAATCATTATACATGTCTTGTATTCTACCATGACGTATAGTTAATTCTTGAGCCTGCAAGCTATTTAACTCTTTGCTGGGTAGCAATGTATCTATATAAGTTGTAAATATTGTAAGTTTAGATTTAATGCTTGCTCGAGACCTCTTTAGAGTTTTAAGATCCATCTTTAATGGTGCAAAATATAACGGAAAATATATATGATTGCAGTAGCTTAATATTGATAATTGTGTGCAGTTGTAAAGAAATATTGAAAAGAAGAAAACGAAACAAATCTCAAAATCCCACAGCTGTAAAAAAAATATTAATTACACAATATGAGCAAAAATGAGAAATATAAGTGAATAAAATTTTGTTAAATGTACTTAAATTTTTATGTGAAGCGTGATTTAAGCAGAAGATACAGTCAAGCTAGCACGTGGTGCTGAGCCACGCCGCGCGCACGCGACGACGCGAGACGCGACGCCGCGCAGGTCACGTAGGCAGGCACCAGCCGGCCGCTCTGCGCGAGCGCGGACTTTGACCCGACGCGACGCTGTTTCTGTAATGTTCGAAATTTGAATTAAAAATTAGCTAATGATGTGCTGTATTAGCTCAAACAAAGGCAACACAGCTTTCAAGACCTCTGAAAATAGATATACTTACTAACTGATTTAAAAATCAAAAAATGAAATTTTATTGAGAAATGTTTGTTATAGGAAATTTTAATTATTTAAAGATGGTTGAATGTATTTAAATAAGATGAAATAGTAAGTTACTGAATATGAAATTTTTGGGAATTATTCGAGTAAAGAGCACATGGAAAATAGAATCACATTTTAAATTGGAACGAACACACATAAATACCACTGCAAACCCTTTCCTTGGTTTATTTTCGACTGCTTGTAGTAGATAGATTCAGATGATGCTTGAATTGTTTGTGACTTCTTCGCGCTTGGATGCTTCTAGAATCTCGACTCGACAAACGTTGGAATGTGACCGCGCCTATACGATCCGTTGTTCTTCTGGCTTCAAAGTATTCCGGTATCGTATCCGGCTCGAATATGTTGGCGCTGGTTTGAAAATGATGCAAAGTCGAGACTATTGAAATGGTTTATTGATTTACAAATTATAAATTATCGTACTTAATTAAATAAGGAGCGCGCGCGGCAACGTGCTTCCGTACACGCTGCCGGAGAAGAAGAGAGGGTGTTGTCGCCGCGGGGCCCGGCTCGCCTCGACGGCGGCGTTCTCCTTGAAAAGCGGTGGTGGGGCAGTGCGCGTGCTCACGCATACTCGCGCGTTGACACCCCGTGTTATAGGTAAATTTTATACAATCAAAACTTACCGATAGTTTACGCGTCGAAATTTCCCTCAGTTCTGCTACGATTTCGCAGCGTAATGGGAATTCGCAAGTTATGGGAGTAATGAAATTTTGTGAATTCCACCCCTAAGGGGGTGTAATAGGGGATGAAAGTTTGTATGAAAGTCGATTACTTTTGAAGTTAGGATCTTCGAATTTTTGGTTTGGGCTGAAGATTAAAATCTAACGCAACATAAAAAAAAAGAAAGTGACTGACCCACTCACTCTCTTTGGAAATTCCACCCTTAAGAGGGTGAAATAGAGGATGAAAGTATGTGTATGAAAATCCGTCAGTTTTAATGTCAGGATCTTAATATTTTGGGTTTAGGCTGAAGATTAAAAAATAATTTACACGTGTCTCAGCGATTTTGATGATTCCCCACCCCCATGAGGGTGAAAAGGGGGATGATGTTATGGGAGTAATGATATCGTCTAGAGACTTAAAATTTTGCACATAGATACTTTATACTGTGTAGGCATCCACTAAGGAAGGATTTTCGTGAATTCCATCCCCAAGGGGGTGTAATAGGGGATGAAAGTTTGTATGAAAGTAGATTAGTTTTGAAGTTAGGATCTTGGAATTTTGGGTTTGGGCTGAAGTTAAAATCTGACGCAACATATAAATGTAGAAAGTGACTGACTCACTCACTCACATACTGACCATCAACGCACAGCCCAAACGGCTGAAGCTTCAACCATGAAACTTGGCACGTAGGTTCCTTTGGTAGTGTAGGTGAGTACTAAGAAAGGATTTTTGAAAATTCCGCCCTTAAGGGGGTGAAATACGGGATGAAAGTTTGTATGAAAATCCGTCAGTTTTAATGTCAGGATCTTCATATTTTGGGTTTAGGCTGAAGATTAAAAAATAATTTACACGTGTCTCAGCGATTTTGATGATTCCACCCCCATGAGGGTAAACACAAAAATAGTGGAGGGATAGGACGATACAAGGATTGAGCGTATTGATGATAAAGTTGGTAAGTATAAGTATGTCCTTTTTTTTTTTTTTTTTTTTGAGGCGGGGGAATCTCTTTACGATTCAACAAGGGGCTGAAAGCTGACAAAGCCGCTCCAAGGATATGCCATTGGACTCGGGTTACCTGGGTAACCCCATACCTGGCTAAACCACCCTCCAGAGCAACTTCTACCTCCGTAGAGACACACTCGGGATCGGCGTTAGCCATTCCCCGAGTGCGCCCCCTGGATTGTAGGCCTGACGCAAGCGCCAGGTCTTACCTCTACGGGGGGGTCCACAAGTGCAATAATTCGACCCCCCAGACGGGCAGGCCAGGGGTAGAAAAGTGTCTCCCGACCGGTTGTCGGCCGGCCGGGCCATTTCATCCCCAGCTTGCTTAGGGGAGTTGGTGGCGCGCGTCCAGGAACGCGCGCCTCCTCCTACCCAACCGCCTGCGCCGGAGCGGTGCGGCGAGAGGGTCAACCTCTCGCGCCCGCTCCGCTGCCTCCTTCTGCGAGATCACTTCCTCGCAGAAGGAGGCGACAGCCTCCCACGCCGTCGCGCTGGTCAGCATCTCGCGTGCGACGTTGGCCAGCACGACGGGCGCACCCCTACCTAGGCCCAGCGCGAGGGCTAATGCGTCGCGCTGGGGTCGCCAGGCCGGGCACTCCGAGAGGGTGTGTCCGGCCGTGTCGTCGGGAGCGCCGCAGTGGTGGCACTGCGGCGTCTCTTCCCTCCGTGCGACATGGTGCAGATAATGGCCGAAGCAGCCGTGCCCGGTCATCATCTGCACCATCCGGTAGGTGAGGCTGCCCTGCCGGCGCCCAACCCACTCCTCCAACACTGGACGAACGGCCTCGATCGTCCAGTGGCCGGCAGCTGGGTGGGCGAGCGTCTCGGCCCACTGGCGGAGAGCCTCCCTCTGCGCCAGGAGCCACCTCCTGCGGGAGGGGGCGCTCCCCCCGACTCCTCGCTGCCACCCGATGTCGGTGCACGGCCGCAAGGACGCGTGCCTCGACATCCCACGGAGGCGAGCCCGCTAGAACGCAGGCCGCCCCGTGAGAGACCGTGCGGTAGGCCCGCACGGCCCGGGTGGCAATGACCCTCTGCGGCCTACGCAGGAGGGCCACCGTTCGGGGGGCGAGACGCTCCGCCCAAATCGGGGCTCCGTACAGCGCCATCGACTTTATCACCGTCTGATAAAGTCGACGGCTCGCTGCGCCTGGTCCCCCCACGTTGGGGAGGACCCGTCCGAGGGCTGCCGCGGCGGCACACAGCCTTGGGGCGAGGAGCTTAAAGTGCTCCCCGAAATCCCATCGGGGGTCCAGCACCAGACCGAGATACTTCATCGAGCTCTCGATCTGGACTTGCACCCCCTCTACTCGGACACGGAGCCCCGCCTGGGGTCTGCGGCGACGCGGCGGCCTGAACGAAATGGCCGTCGTCTTCTCGACGGCCACGTCCAGCCCGAGGAGGCGGATGCGCCGGACGACCATCGTCGCGCCGACCGACGCCAGGTGGACCGCCTCCTCATACGTGCGCCCCTTCGCCGCGACAAGGGTGTCGTCGGCGAAGCAGACAACCTCCATGTTCGGCAGGAGGTTGCCCCGCAGAACCCAGTTGTACCCCAGGTTCCAGAGCAGAGGGCCCAGCACGGAACCCTGGGGTACTCCCGCCGCCATCGGCCACCTGTGGACGCGACCGTCCGCCCCCTCATACACGATTTCCCTCCCGCGGAGGTAATCGGTGATGAGGGAGCGGAGGTAGAGGGGCACTCCATGAAAACGCAGTGCCTCCTCTATGCATTCGTGGGGGAGGCTGTTGAATGCGTTGCGGATGTCTAATGACACCGCAACGACAACCTCCCCCGCCGACGTGGCCCCCTCAGTCCACCTCTTGAGGTGGGCCACGGCGTCCACGGTGGACCGGCCGGTGTGGAAACCGAACTGGCACTCAGCCAAGTCCGGTCCCGGGCCCTCCAGATGCTCGACGAGCCGGGAAGCGAGAATTTTCTCAAAAAACTTCCCGGCCTCGTCGAGCAGCACCACCGGCCTGTACCCCGACGGGGCATCGGCGGGGCGATTCGGCTTCCGCAGAAGGCAGAGTCGCCCACCTTCCAGCACTGAGGGAAACGGCCCGAGGCGATGCTCGTATTGAGCACCGCCCGGAACCGCTCCTCCAGGGGGCCCAGTGCCAGGCACAGGACCCTCGCTGGCACCCCGTCCGGTCCCGGCGCCTTCCCCTTCCCCTTGCGCCGGAACCGCTCCCTCACCGCGTCGAACTCGAGGTCCGACACGGGAGGGCCCGCTTCCTCCACTTGGAGGGAGGCGCTGGGGGCGACCATCCTCGGGGGCTCGAAGGGTCCAGGGTCGGGGAAGAGCGACCCTAGAACCCTCTGTACAAGCCCCTCGTCCAACTGGTGTATCGGAGGAGCACCGTTTTGGTACTTCCCCCTCACCAGTCGGTACGGCCGTCCCCAGGGGTCGGAGTCGAGGAGCTCTATAAAAGAGTTCCACGACTCCGTTTTGGCCCTCGAGATCTCCGTCTTGAGGGCCTTATTCGCCTCCCTGTACGCCCGACGCAGGGTTTCCTCTTCGTCGGGCGTCCTCCTGGTGGCGCGCCTTCTGCACCGCAGGTAGGCGCGCCTCGCCCTACAACTGGTGGCGTGCAGATCCGCGATGGTCTGCGACCACCAGTATACCTGCCGCTTGCGGGCGGCAGGTTTCGCTGCGGCATGGCGGCGTCGCAGACGACTCAGGTCCTCTGCGAAGTGCACCGCCATGCCGTTAGCGTCGCCGGCGAGGTGCGGGGGCAGCTCAGACCACTCCCGCACCATCGCCGCCTCCAGCGCCACGTCGGGCTGGAGGTGCGTCACCGCCCACCGGCGGAAGGCGGCACCCGTCCCCGCTGGAGACGTGGAGGCGTGCGAGGGGGAGACCGAATATCGGACGTACCGGTGGTCCGACATGGTCTCCTCCTCTGCCTCCACTCTCCAGTCCCTCACCCTTGCGGCGAGGGGTGCGGTGGCTAGGGTCACGTCGACGATCGACGAACCCTGCCACCGCACGCACGTCGGGGTGGTCCCTCGGTTGAGGACGTCGAGGCCCAGGCTCGTGGCCCAGGACTCGACCAAACGACCCCTGACGTCCGTGGCGGGCGAGCCCCACACGCGCGACTTCGCGTTGAGGTCGCCCGCCACCAAAACTTGCAGGGGCGCCGCCCTCGACCGCAGTCAGGTAGGCCTCGAAGTCTGCCCGACTGCGGTTCGGGGAGAAGTAGGTGGACACCACCACCACTTCTCCCCACTTGACGGCCACGTAACCCGGCCCCCTCTCTCTAACCGAGATGAGGGGGGCCGAGCTGGTGGGCGGCACCACAACGGCCGCCAAGCCGTCGGTGGACTCAGCCCACCTCGTGGACTGAGGCACCGCGTACGGCTCGGCGACCACCGCCAGGTCTATCTGCCACTGCGCCATCGACTGGCACAGGAGATCTTGTGCCGCGGCGCAGTGGTTGATATTGGCTTGGAGGAGATTCCCTGTGGACCTACTGGCCATTGGCGATGTCCATGGAAATCTCCTCCCTGGCGGACAGTGTTGCCCGCCCGGTAGCCGCCACTGTGGCAGCCCTCGGCATCAGTCTTCCCCTCACCGGCGGGGGGTTGCAACTGAGGCCCCCCATCCGGTGAGTGGAAGGCTTGCCGGCGTCGGCGCACACGGCGCACTTTATCTGCCCCTGGCAGGTGGCGGCTGCGTGCCCCTCCGAACCGCAGCGGAAGCAGAGCGCGCTGCGGTCCTTGGCGGAGGGGCACCGCTGCACAGGGTGACCGATCCCCATGCAGCGGAAGCAGCGCATGGGGCGCTGCTCCAGCAGGCGGATGGAGGCGTTGCTCCATCCGACCGCGACTTTGCCAGCGCCTGCGAGGCGTTTGGCCACTTCGATGGGAGCTGACACGTTGGCGGCTCCCATGCCCCTGAGGCCAGGGTGGACAGTGCCCACCCTGATTGCAGAGCGGGGGCACTCCGCCAACGCGGCCAAGGCCTCGCATACCTCCGCTGCGGTCACCGAGTCATCCAGTCCGGTGACTCGAATGTCCGCAGTCTTGGTCGGACGCACCACCTTGGCGGCGTCGCCGAGTACCCCCGCTATGCGTGTGGCGAGCGCGTCAGCCTGCTCCGGCGAAGTGCCCTTCGGGAGCTCCATGATCCGAGCTCCCGTCACCCCAGTCCGGAACGTGGGGCTCCCCACAATTCCCATCTCCCCCAGCTTGATGCTGCCTTTCGCCGTTGCAATGGCGGCGGCGTATGTGGCGCCTTTTGCCACCGCTTCGGGCGACAGGCTAATCACCACCGCCAGAGTCTTGGGTGCCTTAGGCATCTTCGGCTTTGCGGCGGTGGTTGGGGGTGGAGGGGGCGCGGACTTGACCGGGGCCGTCACCGCAGCCGTCTTGGCTGGCTTCCTGCGCCCCTTCCTTACCACCGTGCTCCAGCCCTCCTTTTCGGGGGGCTTGGAGGTGTCAGGCCTCGAAGGGCCCGCCACCGGCACAGGAGTCGCGGCTGGAGCCGCCGGGGCCTTCTTCGAAGTATAAGTCTGTCCTAAGAAACACTTTCACATTACATTATTTTTATCATCATTATTTTTTACTTTTTCTCTACATACTGTTAAAATATGGTAAGGAGAAGCATGTAGTCTACGCGTGCGAAGCCGCGGGCAAAAGCTAGTTTATTTATAAAAAAAACGATTTCAGTTTACTTTTAATGTGTTTCGTATTTAAACCGTTGCGCAATTTTGACGGTACCGTGTTTATTAACTTGGGAATCACCTAACAACCAGAAGAGTATCACAGAGGTGATTTTTTCACGCTGTTTCTAAATAAAGAATGAATAGGGTATTAATTAAGTAGTATATGCATTACAATGTTTAAAGAGTTCAATATCATACTTATGTTTTAAAATTATTTTTTTGAGTGTCATCTGATTCTCTTTGTATCGTACCTACTATTTTTTTAATTGTGTCTAGCTACGCTACATAATTATAATTAAATATTTTAAGGTTGTCTCGTGCGTCGCGGTCTTGGAGGCAATATGTACTATATTCATTATGCATATTGCTCCTACGGTTGCGGCGAATTGCCCTGCCTGAAAATCAGCATTTTTGTGTCGGAGACGCAAAAACATTAGCTGAGGTAGGGACCTTTTTGGCTTACCTGCAATTTTTTTGGTAATCATTCTTTTCTTTTCTCTTTGTGTGGCCAAATAAATATATCTTTCTTTCTCTCTTTCTTCTATCATTATCGTGAGAATACTGTCGAATTGTACTCAAAATAATGATTTTTAAAATTAATTCAAATTACGAGATAAAATTTGAAACACATTTTTTTTCTTTATATGTATACCTACTTTTTATGTGTCCATATTTTGTTAGGTTTGGAAACAACCAGTTAACTTATAGAGCAGGAAAAAATCGGTCAAGAGTGATGTAATCTGTTTCTGGAAACTGAGCTCTTAATAACAAAACAAATGAATAAAATTTTGGACAGCCGCAAGAAGTAAGATACTCACAATAAATTACGTGTCCTTTAAACGAATATGTTTAGTGTCAGTTTCGTTTCTTTGGAAGCGTAGCACGTAGCACTCGCTGCGCTCGTGATTCAATCGTGAACAATCTATACTAATATTATAAAGAGAGATTTGATTGTTTGTTTGCATTGCATAGGCTCCGAAGCTACTATAGACCGATTTGAAAAATTCTTTCACATTTGGAATCCTACATTGTCCCTAATGAATATAGGCTACAATAGTAGATTGTTCACCGCGGGTAGAAAGTGACCGATTACTAGCGAGGGAGTAGTTTGTGCCTTGAAGGCGCAGCCGAGGGACACAAAACTCCTGAGGTAGGAATCGGATTTTCTCCTAAGTGCTATATGGTGCTTTTTAGTACACCTGTGAGGAACATATCAAAACTTGTTTGATTGAAATTGTTTATAGAATTATATACGTGTAAAAATATAATTATACATTTGTATGGATGTCATCTCAGTATTACTTTTACTACTGGAATTCGAAATTTTAACTTTTATTACGTAATAAACTCACGTCGTAACAAAAAATCACGATAAATAAATTCAGATTTTATAAAGAGATCTAAGATCATACAACCACCTTGCAGCGCGGCAAAATGTAGCGCAGGTCGTGATGAGTGGAGAATCACGTTCCCCGCCCTTGCCCCGAGGCAGCTCAAACAGGTTGGAAATGGAATTTAGTATAACTTTTCATTTCGCTAAAACACGTTATAAATGGATTTTCATATAACTTTTCCTCCCGCTTATTTTGGTCGTAGAAAAGACTAAGTTTCTCTATTTTTGAGGGAATAATGACTGCTGTTCCGATCAGGTGTAGTATAAAATTATTTTTCCTACGGAAAATATAAAATTCCCGCGGGTGAAGCCGCGAGCGGAAAGCTATTTTTCGTACGGGAACATATAAATTTCCCACGGGAAAACTAAAATAGCGCGGGCGAAGCCGCCAGCTAGTTTTATTTAATCTTGAAAACCGCCAAATTTGCCGATTAGAAAGAGAGCCTTTGACGTCATTGGTACATTAACATACATGTCCACAATAATACATATTATAGGCATTAATAATAAAGATAAAAATCTGTTATTCAAGAACGAGATGGCATGCAATTACAACAGCTAATAGTTTTTCAGTCTTTATTGTTGTTATGCAGTTTCTTCACAGTTTATTAAAGTTTTGAATGTATTGTATTGTGATGTGTTCTCAATGAAAATATAATCCTTATTCCCTATCTATCTGAAGCGTCGATGGCGTTGTGCGTTAGGCCGTCGCCTACCAATCGGGAGGTAGCGGTTCGAACCCCGCCACGTACCAATGTGTTTTCAAATTTTGAATTCATATGTACGTTTATTCTACGCTTTTACGGTGAAGGAAAGCATCGTGAGGAAACCTGTACCTACACACCTGTGAAGAAAGTATTTCTTTACAGGTTGTGTGTGAAGTCGACCAAGCCGCACTTGGCCAGCATGGTTGTTGACTAAGGCCTAATCGCCCTAGTTTAGGGTAGGCTCGAGCCCCTCGGTGGGGACGTATATGAGCTGTTGATGATGATCATTCCCTATCTATATGTGGTAGATACCCCGTCTGTATGCTATTGCCACTTTTAAGAACTGCCTCTTCTCGTTATTCCTTTTATGGCTGTTTTTTTATTAGACTCGTATCATCATCATCACAGCTCATATACGTCCCCACCGATGGGCACGAGCCTACCCTTACTAACTAGGGTAATTAGACCTTAGTCAAACCACGCTGGCCCAGTGCGGATTGGTTGACTTCACATACACCTTTGAATTAATTCGCAGGTGTATGCCAGTTTCCTCACGATGTTTTCCTTCGTACGTATGAAATTAGCTCGATTCGATCGCGGGCCTCCCGATTCTACTCGGGGCACAGTCCAGTGCCGAGGCCACAGCGCCACCGACGCTCCCTATACTCGTATATCGAAGCTAAACACCGCTTAATCTGTTTGTCTCCAAAGAGCTTCTTAGTTTGAGATATTTAACAAATATAGACTACCAAGCTACAGAAAGTCTCCTAGCCGTCATTAAATAAATCTTATTCTGAATTGATGAAATTTGGCTTACTGTATGTTACTTCGTCCTATTTAACAGATAGGAAAGTTTTTACCTCTACAAATGACCTCAATATTGATTATTGCGAATTAATTGGTCTGCAATTATTTGTAAGTTCTATAAGTTTCCGACAGATGGCAAAGTCAGTTAATTTATTGACACAACATATTATCTAGGTTGGATAACCATTTAGTAGATGGCCTCACGTACTGTAGCTACTTAGCCACATCATCGCGTCGCGTGGTAGGGTTAGCCAGTATGTCTTATAATAAATATTTAACTTGTAAAAAAACTAACTGTTTTTATGAAAATATCAATTATTTTAACTCAAACACATGGTAATATTTAATAAAATAAAATGAAACAATATAAGTAATCTAACTTTACAATAATAACAACATTTAATAATTGATCTCAAAACTTGAGTTTCTACCATAACATCACAGCTGCAGTTTTTGTGCCATTGAACCCTAATCATTTACAGGTCAGGCGATATAGAGTGGAGATATACGTAGCGGAAGGGTCAGTGAAGAACAGCATATGGCAACTCAAATATAAAGGCTCACCGGGATATTTGTCACAGCTAGAGGAGGTACTCGGGGAGGGCTTAGGTTCAACAGACGATAATTCCCCATGTCTAATGGCTGTGAATATCAAAACTGATGCAGTTAGTAAGGTAAGTCATCTACTGCTACGCTTTGAGTGTATAAAAAACTATACAGGCTAATTATACCTTTACGAAGATTAAAGGATATTATTTGTTCAAATATTATTTTAATAAGTAATTATATTAATAGGTAATACGTCTTTCCATACACAGAACAAACCTCTTTGTCTATATAGTCACGAAATTGTTCAACAAAAGAAAATAAAAATTTTATGTCATTTCAGCTGAGTGTCCCACCCAATTTATACAAAAAATCTGTATATTTTTTTCAATAGTTATTCTGTTATTCGGGGCGGAGACGAATCCAACAAATCATTGATCATCAAAATCGGTCCAGTCGTTCTTGAGCTATAATATAATGGTGTAACTAATCCAACTTTCTTTAAGTATACAGGGTTAATCGTAAAACACCTGCAACCTCGCAGGATTAGATAACTAACTAACTAACATACCTGTAGAATATTTGTAACTCGACGCGCTCAGCGCGCGAGCGTGGCGTCGTCTTCCGTCGTCGTTTATAAATGAAACATAGACTTATCAATGTCACGACAGTGCAATATAAACTTAAAAATTGATTTGTGTTCAATTTATTGAGTTATCTTAAAACTCGTAAAACAAACGTTGCAGTTAATGATGTTAGCTATCTAATCCTGCAAGGTTGCAGGTGTTTTACAATTAACCCTGTATAGATGTACAAATATGTTTAAACATTTATAATAGGTATATTGCAGTGCCCTGACAGTGTGGTATTACAAACAAAACTTGAAACAGTTTTGTCACCACATGAAAGCAGTAAAGGATTTGATTTGAAATCAATTTATTCCAGGGTCGTTTACTCGGCGTGGCCTGTATATCTCCCGGCGACTATCAGATGTCTGTCGTTGAGTTCACAGATGACGATTTGTTGACTGAACTAGAAACGATTACTGTACAAATGGCACCTTCAGAATGTCTTGTACCACAAACGGAAAATGAGGATGTAAGTATTCGAATTTCGGCTTAAAAAACGTGTAGAAAAAAAATCTGTGTTCTCTTGAACATTCTATTTTAATTTTTGTTTTGCCTGAAGGTAATAGTCAATAAATGCAATATATTACTGTAGTATCGTCGTCTCTTATTTGTGTTGTCTGTTTCACGTGTGATACAGATGAGTTTTGTCAATTGAACGGCTGTGGGAGGCTTAAGTCGTTTTTTTCGGAAATCGTCATCAAGTGAAATCGTCAATATGTTGTCATCAAACACCTTTACAGAAATAACACTGAATATGACACAGGATTGTCATATGTTTTAATGGTTTTAAGAGATCAACACTTCCCAAAGTGTCACAAGCACACAAAGCAATTTTTTTTCGTATATTTTTTGCATATTGTAGGTAATTATAGTAACCAGCAGTATTTTAAAATCTGTGAAGGCAACCTAACATTGACAGGCAACCAATAGGGAATAAGCACAAAGTTCATCAATCAAATGACAACAATGCAGTCTAGTACCTATTTTATATGAAAGTTGTAGCTTAGCCTCCATATTAGTCGTTGATGAACATTCATGTCAAAGTAATCAGTTTTGAAAATGGCGTTTTGTGAAAATGACAATCTGCGATTAAGCAACGTTTTACGAAAAAATTTTTTTACAAAAAATAAAACCGACTTCAGAAACACTAAAAACTTAAAAGTTAGTTTTTAGTGTTTTTGAAGTCAATTTTATTTTTTGTAAAAAAATTTTTATTTTTAACTTAGTGAATGAAATCTTTTCAGTTAAAGAAACCCTAATTTAATACCAAAATTAGTGTTTTCCTCTATTTTCTATGGGATCTCATCATCAGATCCTGACTGGTGACCATGGGACCACCCTTGCAGTATACTCTATCGAATACAAAATTTTGGAAATCGGTTTAAAAATGACGGAGTTATGAGGTAACAAACATAAAAAAAAATACAACCGAATTGATAACCTCCTCCTTTTTTAAAGTCGGGTAATGACCAATTTTTTTCGAATGTCGATTTGCGAAAGGACGATATAAGATATCTAAACCGTTAACCACACATTATTTCCCAGAATATAACTCGATTATTATGATACTATAAGCTAATACTTACTTGCTGATTCCCAATTGCTGTAAGCTAAATAATAATATCATCTGTTAATATTCGATTAGTTTTACTAGTACCCTCACTTTGCACGTTTGAGAGTACTACCGGTACTAGATCAACTAGATGTCATTTTATTTTGTATGACTAATACCTTGAAATATAGTTTGGTGGCGCATTAGCCCGTGCGCTCAGCGAACGATTGCTTAGGTTAAGCATCGTTGGCTGTGGTCAGTCCGATGATGGATGACCAAACTACGAAACATGTTACTACAAACAGCTCCTCCATGCTTCGGAGGGCATGTTAAACGGTCCTGCGCCTGAGCTCGCCCCGTAGGCTTATTATGCAAAAAACAACCGGTTGCTTTGTACAATGGCATCGCGATCAACAAAGTATTTCTAAGTGGTCTGTGATCAACAACCAAATTAAAAGTGCTAACAGACGATCCGATTTAAGGGTTCACAGGGTTTTTGTTACACACTCTATAGGTAGATTCTGTTAGGATATTTATTTATCGACTCGAGAAGCATGATTACTTTAAGCACACATAATTAAATTAAACCACAAAGTATCGATACTTTTGTCTTTTGTCTTGTCCCTACTTGTCGGATGAGCGATTGGGCCGTCAAGCACCCGACAAGCTAATAATAATTATGTCGGGCCGACAGCCGTACACACGTTCCAATTTGGTCGGGGTCGGGCGGTTGGCTCCAACCAAATCGGATCGTCTGTTACGGCTATATAAGCAATCGGTAGCTATGTCCAAGCGTTGACGTGCATTTCTAGTTCGTCAGTCGCTCGCATGGGGCGCTGTCGTAGCGCAATCTTAACGTTCCTTAGTACGAATTTGCGATTTATGTAAGTATGCAATAATTGTACAATAGCAGCAATTACGACTGTCTCTAAATATCGGTAATAAGCCTGCCGGTCGTGTCGGCTAACCGTCCCATCGGACTAGGCGAGTGAAAGAGCAGAGAGTGCACTTGCGTTTGCTCAGTCACTTGTGCACTATAATATCTCTTGCGCAGATGGCTACTTTCCGTTGAGATTGGCCGCCGTGACCGAATATCTTGAAAAATTAACTACCGTTGTATTTGGTTTTCTTTTGAGTTTTGTATTTCAATATTACAGACACGAAGTTACCAATAAAGAAGACTATTATTGTAAACTAATGTTTATTTAATTCTAAATCATCATAATTGTCACGATTTCATTAATTTCTTAAAAACATACATAAAACAAATCTTCAGTACAAACTACTATTCCGAAGTTGTACATGTTTTTTTGATTAAGTGTACAGCCTGCGGCTGTATATTATTTTTGAAAAATTTCCTACTGTAGGTTGGCTGGACGAGATTTCGCAAGAGATAAGCCATACGATTTTTTTTTTGTTTTTTTTTTGGGAGGGGGAAAATTTTTTATTGTGGTTGTCTGCCACGCGGCCCGACGCTCAGTGCGCCGGGCCCCCGGCCCGCTCAGTGCGGGTTACGGGTTGACCGACGGCAGATCCCACTGGATCCACCGCCGCGCGGGTGAGCCAAAGCTCTGGGAAACCCCCGGCAGGCGCGAAGCGCCGTGGCGAAAAGTTGCTTCCACCTTGCTACCTTCATAGGTAGCCGCCCAAATCGGGCTTCTGGCGAAAGCCACACCTCTTCTTAAAATAAGAAGAGGGGACTTCGCCCTTCTCCGCATGAAGCGGGTGGCCACATGAAGTGGCCCGCCGGGTTAAACTCGGCCATCCCACACCCCCCCTCTATGGGGGTCCTCTCGTCAGACTATTATTAGCCCGCGGCAGAGAATCTGCCGGGTTGCCCAGGGTGCACCACAAGGAGGTTGTCTGACATCGCACCCCAGATAAGCCATACCTTTTTGTACTCATATTGTGTATGTACAATAAATTGTAAATAATAATAATAATATGTTAATGCTCCAATTTACGGAATACTAAGCATTAGTTTGTAGTATTTATTAATCGTGATCGATTAATATTCAGTTATAGGTAAAATTGTGTAAGATGTATTACGGAATTCGGCATATCCTTTTCAGTACAAAGCATTGAAACAAGTAATGGCGCGGGCAAACGTAACTGTGACAAAGTTGAAGAAAGCAGAGTTTTCAACCGAAGGTTTGCATCAAGATCTTAATAGGCTGTTGAAGTTCAAAGAAAACCAACAACAAGATGCCCATGCTTTCCCAGAAACTAGAAAGGAGTTGGCTATGACCAGCTTAGCTGCCGTTATTAAATACACAACTTTATTAAATGACTCTACAAATTTCGCAAGGTATTTAATATATTTTGTATTGCAATGCAGCTATTAATATCCATCCCTACACATTAATAAAGAATAATTTGGAATGAAATGGAGCTTAATTTTAATTATTTTTTTTTAATTTCATACCATTGTTTGAGTTTGGTGCTGAGCTGTATGATTTGAGCCAAAATTACGTCACCTGCCGAAAGCAGAAAAGTAGTTTTGATGCAAGCGCAGAAAGTTATTTTCCAGAAGTTCTTCAAACAATTCCTCGAAACAGTTTTATAAAGTTAACACATAAGTGTTAATAATAACTAAATATATAGGAACGTATGTTAATAATTACTAATTATATACGTATTGTATTTTCTGGTTTCATGTTCTTTTTCATTAGAATCAATAAAATTGAGGTTAAGATAAAATATATATGAAACTGTGATGTTGTGAGACTAAAATTTAATGGGTTTACTTGAATTAATAGATTTCGACTATCAATTATTCAAGCCGAATGCTTCTTACACTTGGATGCGGCTGCTCTGTCTGCACTTAACGTGTTCCCCGAGCTCGGGGATGGATCTCACGCGCACTCGAGAAGTTTGTACGGCCTGCTCGATAGATGTCGCACGCAACAGGGCAAAAGGTTTGGATTTTTTAATTTCTCCCGAACACGCACGCTTTTTATTTTCACTAAATTCGGATGGCAAGGAGGGTAGTACACGAAATCTACTCTTCGGTAAAAGAATTGTCAACTTTACAAATGAAAATATAAACAGTTTAGTACAATTAGTTTTTAGAATACTGCATCATTTATTAAATATCTATCTAATTATTATCTAAGAACAATAGAAAACTATTCTTTTCGTTAAAAAACATATCTCTGTCGTTGAAAATGTTGATGTTTAGGATTTTTTACTGAGCGACCAAACCAAGTCATTTTTCTTTATTATTTTCAGTTGTCGTGTTTCTTTTTTTCAGTCTATAGTATTCTACATCATTTCTTCACACTGAAAGCTCAAACATCAATCTTTTGGTCAGATTTTGTGAATTGGCCTGATGTTAATTAAATTTTTGTGGTGTAGGCTGAAAAAATATAGTAATGGAGTATTTCAATGGTTTCTTTACATTTATCTATAGTTTCTTTACATTTATTTATCTATATATGTTTGTAAAATGCTAAGTATATATTTTTAATATGTTTTAACTTTGAAATTTGGTTTTTACTTATCAAAATTGATTTTACTTATCAAAGTCGGGTTTTCAGGCTCTTAGCCCAATGGTTGCGTCAGCCGCTGCGTGATATTAATCTCATAAATGAACGTTTAGATGTGGTAGAACTGTTGGTGGACAGCTCCCAATTAAGGTTACAATTGCATGAGGACCACCTCCGTAGAATGCCAGATTTGCAAGCTCTTTCCAGGCGGCTCACAAGGAAGAAAGCTAATTTGCACGATTGTTACAAAATTTACCAAGTAAGTGATGTGATGAATTTATACAGTACCACATAATATTAGGAAAAACAATATCTCTTAATTTATGCAGTTAAGTTTACATGTAAATAAATTTTCATTATTATTAGTAGTGATTTATTTTGCGGGTTAAGCTGTCATATTTGCTCAGATAACTTACTACATGAGTGTAAAGTAAGTGCGTTACGTTATAACTGTAGGTATACAATCCATACTATAATGTATATGTATATGTTAATATTATAAATGGGAAATTGTGTGTGTGTGTTTGTTTGTCCGTCTTTCACGGCAAAACGGAGCGACGGATTGAAGTGATTTTTTAAGTGGAGATAGTTGAACGGATGGAGAGTGACATAGGTTACTTTTTGTCTCTTTCTAACCCCCCACTTCCCTAAAATGGAA
The DNA here is from genome assembly GCA_963935595.1 of Schoenobius gigantellus. Lineage (NCBI taxonomy): Eukaryota > Metazoa > Arthropoda > Insecta > Lepidoptera > Crambidae > Schoenobius > Schoenobius gigantellus. The sequence continues at coordinate 18,349,792 of OZ012553.1, read as the reverse complement.
TTCCCTAAGGTGGAAGTTTGTATGGAGCATTTCGCAATTTTCAAGGTAGAAAGCTAAAAATTGGTATGCGAACCTAACAAAAAAATCGTGCATCATTTTTTTTAGAAATCTGCCCCCAACCCTTTAAAAGAGGGGGTAAAATTTTATATGGGACTTTTTGCAGTTTTCAAGGTAGGAAGCTAAAAATCGGTACACAGACTCTTTGTTACCAACGAAAAATACCTGCCTTATTTTTTTTTTTTAATCTTTGGTGTTACCCCGAATTTAACGCGAGCGAAGCCGCGGGCAAAAGCTAGTGTTTTATATTTTTTTAAGAATTGTAGTAGGTACTAATGAAATTAGTAGTAGTTAGAACTAACGAAATCCATCCTATAATATATTACAAGTGTGAGGATTTATAGTGTGAGAGTGCGTGGGGCCCCACGTTGGGCGCCAGTGTCACGGGTTCTGGTCTTAAGTTCCCACTCAACCTCAAGCAAAGGTGGTGAATGAATAAAAAGAACCGTGCAATTTAAAATGTATAATTATTGATAAAAAATTTATATATCTAGCTCAAATTTTGTTTGGGCAAATGGGTAAATTCTATTCCGCTCTTCAATCCAGTCCTTCCCTGCAAGAGTGACCGTAGGTGGTGTTTTGGGAATCTGGATCGTTGGCAAACTTTTAGGTACTGCTCGCTGCAGGTCCGGCTGTACAGCGCACGGAAGCGATGCAGAATAAAAGGGCGGCAGCAAATGTGGACTACAGTCTTAGTTCGAGCTGTACTGTGGACCCTGGAACGCGTCAACAAACAAAGCGTTAATCGCTGTTCCCATTCTTCATGTGACCACCCAACGGCACAAGGGTAAAGAAAAGTACCGTAGCGTTGTGACGTGGGTGTTTACAATCAGATTCGGAGATTACAATAATTTGGAATACAGAAATTTAAAATGAAAACGCTACATAAAAATATTTAATTGTTTTACAAAAACTGCGAAGGTAGAAAAATAACAAAAGGCTAACTAATTTTGCAGATTCATTGTAATGCATATTATGAGAGTTTTATATAATGAATTGTAACTTTGTTTTATATAGATGATCGATTAAAATGAAGGAACATTTGATGATTGAAATTATAAACTAAAATAAGCTAAAGCGATAGTAATAGCTAACTGCAACAATAAATTACGCCTTGAATTATTAATATTTGTAACCACTTACCCGAACTGGGGTTTCACAAGCACTTATACTTAATTTTAAGGATTATGTGACAGTATTAAAATAAATTTAACTGCGAAACAAAACTTGTCGCATGTAAATAAACGTTTATATCGTTTCGAAGCTGTCGCGTTCTGTCGGCTCTGTGAGTCGGCCGAGCGGCGCGGGCGCAAGAAACTAACCATCCCGAGACCAAACGACGGTCGCCGAGTATTCAACAAAATAAGACGCTGTAAGACGCGCGGAAAACAATATTTATTGTTGAAATTAATTTAAAAATCATAGAAACTATTTCGGTATGATACCTATGTATACGTATAACGTTATAACTTTTTATTGCTTTACCCTGAAAGTCATCATAATCATCACTTTAACCCACCTACGCCCGACTTCAGGGCGCGGCATCCTAACCATGATCGCTCAAAACAATATGTAAAACCACACTGAGAGCGGAATGGCGCTATAAGCAGCAAGAGCGGAGCGTCTCTGTTTCAATATTGTTTTAACCTTGCTATAAGCGATCATGGTAAGGTCCCAGGTCTCTCCTAAGACGAATAGGAATTGACCTCCAACAACACGTGTTGGTATAGGGTTTGTTTTCAGTTTCCCATCTCTATGCACAGCTTTAACTTTTTGTGTCGGAGACGCAAAAACATTAGCTGAGGTAGGGACCTTTTTGGCTTACCTGCAATTTTTTGTTAATCATTCTTTTTTTTTTCTTAGTGTGGCCTGTGGGTTCTTTTCTTTCTTTGTAATTGCTGTAAACTCACTTAGTCGGCTCCTACGACATCTAGGGATGGAAGAAAGTAGTGACACAAGTAATCTTACTCCGTCACCGCACGGATGAAGTGTTGGACGAATTTTGAAGTAGGAAACTAGACTTGTAGAGCAATAAAATTCCTTAATTATATTTTCCCCCAGCCACGCGCACGAAACTATACTCCTTTCTGTCTATCATTAAAAAATGTATCCTAACTTACAGGCTATAAAAAGATTGCCAGCGTTATTACTGTGCTTGGCAGAGGCGAATAATGCGACAGTACATTCGTCTCTGTCTGAACCTATATCGGAGCTGAAAGAAGACCTCGAAAAGTTCGAGCAAATGATCGAAGCTACAGTGGATTTGGATGCTGTTGATCGAGGTGTGGTGGATTGATAATAAAAAGAAGTTAGACAGTGAAATTTTATTATTTATAATTGGTCTGCTCGCCTGCAGGATTATTTATTACTAACTACGGTTGGTAGATAGAACTGTCATTTTTGAAAGAAACTTTATATCCATTATGAGTTTAGTGATTATTTCTGTTACGGCGGCGTTCATAGTAGCAGTAATCGATATTAAGTTTCTTCAAAAATGAGAGCTCTAGTTAGGAACCGAAGTTAGAAAGTAGGTCCGCTGATGGTAAGTGACTAAATTCACCATATAATAGACATGAGGACTAATTATGAAAAGAAAAATCTAATTAGTCCGTCAGTTAAATAACAAAAAAAACGGCGATAGGATATGGATAATGAGAAAGAGCTCGCTACGTCACAAATTATGAGAAAATTTACCTACGTATGACTTCATGCGACAATTCATATCAGAAGTACGTAATATGTGTGCTGCGTTGCAACGCATGCGAACAACAATAAGTCGATCAAAAAATTATCGGTGTATCCCGGCTGACCCGATTATCAAACCCCACCATCCACCAATGGCCCTACTAAACCAATCCTGGTTATACGGGCCGAAACAGCGGGAAATGCGCGGTGAACCTGCGTAATCACACTAGCCGCGCGTACTTCTTGACTCTCTACAAGTTATTTAACAATCTGTCTCCGTTTGTCCCTGTGTCCTTCTCCCCTTTTCAGGGGTTTCAGTTTTAAGTCTATTAACTCAAAATGTATAAGGCTTCCAGATCTAAGACAAGCTCCTAGGGTTCATCTAATATACTATTTTGCTTACTAAACTACTTAGCTCATACTATGGTATCTGAAAACAAACTACTTGTTTCCTCATTCTGTCAACCTCTCATTTTTTACCAGTTTTCTAAGCCAAAGGTTATCTGGAAGAGATCGCTTCTAGCGATAAAACCACCTTTGCCCTCATTAATATTAAGAACCATATTGTACCTTACTGTATTTAAATTGTGATTAGTGCAATAAAGAATCTATCTATCTATCCTGTTCATTTAAAAATACAACATATAATGTGTTAAAACCTGAGTGGAATGCCTTTAATATGATTTAACATGACATCTAGGTGACTACCTTGTCAAACCTTCGTTCGATGAGCTGCTACAAAGCTTAAATGATCAACTCGAAGAGTTGCAATCCGCGGCCGAAAAGGAATTGAATTTGGCAGCACGGGATCTTGGATTCGATGCTGGCAAGAGTATTAAACTGGAACAAAATCCTCAAAATGGGTTCTTTTTAAGGTATGGCAAAAATATTTATTATTTTATAATTATAACCCCGTTTATAGTCTATTGCTTGAGACCACTATCATCGTGTTAGCCATGATACGCTTAGACTTTATGTTAATGGATAACGGACAACGGTTCGTTTTTAGAAACGGAAGACGGTACGTCGTGCAGTGCTCTATGGGCTAATATCATCTCCATTTCCGCCACAGTGCGCCCACTGGTGAGCAACAGTTTCCAGGTGCTGGTCTAGTACGGATTGGTGGGGAATCAATGAATCGTAAGTTGATCAGTAGTGATACATTTACATTTTTCCTGCGGAACGACTGCGGAAAACTGAGCGTGTGGCTTTTATTTAGGGGGACAAATCTGTCATGTCAGCGCTTTTACAGCGATTACGCGTTACAGCAATATCAGTCACAGCTCGCCTGAGCGTGCTCACAATTGATTCGAGACGCGAAATATCAATTCGGACCGCATAATTTAGTTGACATAACATCGTTCTCGCTCGTTCCTTCGCTGTTTTGTTTTGTTTGTGTGTTGCTTAGCGCCTTCGAAGCACTTAAGTATTTGCTGTTGGTTTTTCGTGCTTTTGAGTAACCCTGGACTGCTACTGGACTACCGAGATCTCCTATCATGACTGCTGACTACTGCTAGCCAATGGATTCCGATTCTCGACGACGTAATTTACGGTTTTAAGAAATAACCTCTTAAAGTTTATGCGTCTTTAACTTTTTGTCCAGACTTCGAAGAATAATTATTCTACTAATACTTTACTAATTAAATCTCTATACTTTGGCATGTTGTTCATGCATATTCACTAAAAATATATCAACAAAAATTTGTTAGGGAGTTTGCCATTGTTCTTTAGGTAATGATAACTTATGACATTAACATATTGAGTAAGCGTATCACTGGTCTTTTTCCTTATTTGAAAGTTTCGCTAATTTGCCAATTTACTTATTCGACAGTTTCTTGATTTTAAGGTATTTGACCTTACTTGCCAGTTTCACCAAGTTGACTGTTCCTTTTCAGTTAGCGTTCGGTTAAGGTGTGGAGCAAAAATGGCAAATATTTCATAAATCTACACTAAACTAACCGAACGCTTTACATCAACGCCAATTTCGATAATGCTAAAAACGCCAACATACGCTATCGGAACGCGCCTATTGTAACGTAATCAAGATCACGTGATAGCTTGGAGCGCTTAGGCGCGAAATTTTAAAAATAAACTAATTAAATCTGGTTTTTTATTTTAAGTCAATAATTTGTTTAAATATTTTTTTTGTGTCTATCTTTTAAATAAATATAGTCCAAAAATTTGCTGAACATCCCTATTGGCTATCATACCTCAACTGAATAATCTGAGCACAATAATGTTATTACATAATTCAGAATGATATATTTATCCTTATATTTGTTTGTATTTATATCGCATCTCTTTTTTATAATTTTTAAATTTCAGGCCTGTCTACCATATTTTTGGTGAACCACTAGATCACTGAGGCGTTAAGCGCCCCAGTGATCGGCATGGTGATCGGCATCGGCGGCTTATGTCCAATGGAATGGTTTGTGTCTTGCACAATTTTTATCACACAATATTATTCTATGTTTACAGGGTAACACTCAAAGATGAACAAGCTATACGCGGAAACAAGAAGTATACGATATTAGAAGCTGTAAGGGCTGGCGTTAGGTTTAGGACAAGAAAGCTAGAAAGCATTACAGAGGAATATTCTCAAGTGAAATCTTCTTATGAAAAGGAACAGGATAAAGTGGTAACTGAAATTGTGGGAATCGCTGGTACGTAAACACAATTATGCACAAAAATATGTACTATGTACAAGATAATATTTGCTCAGCTTTTCTCCTCTGTCTCCGTATCAAATTTGGCCGTATAAGTACTAGTATCAAGGATTGTGATAAGTAAGGCGTATCAAGCCTTATCGTATCAGGGCGTATCAGGAAACGTTCAGAAGAAGTAATTACAAAAAAAAATGAGATTTTTAATTAACTGACAAAATTTCTGCCATATTCATTATAATCGTCCCACTGTAACTTTCGAGATTTCGTTAGTCGGTGAACACGAGTGTCGTTTGAGCTTCGCTTTTAAGTATATAAAACAGCTAAATTAAACAATAAAATATATAGGTACTACAAAATCATGCTTGCTTTCCTTTTCAGCCGGCTACTCGGAATGTCTGTTTTGCCTGTCTCACATACTAGCGCGATTGGACGTTCTAGTAGCGTTCGCTGTAGCGGCTTCGACTGCACCCTACCCTTATTGCAGGCCTATAATAACAGAATCTCTGGACGAATTAATTCTGAAGGATGTGCGACACCCCTGTCTCGAAGTCCAAGAAGGTGTCTCTTATATTCCCAACGATGCTGAGTTCAAGCGAGGTATGTATTGCCTGTAATAAGGACGATACATAGAAACACTTTATTTTGCACAATAAATAACAGATACTAGAACACAAAACAACAAAATAGGCACAAAAAATCGTTACGATTGATGCTATTTTCCTATATTTATTTGAAACATGTAGGACAAAAAAATTGTGTCCTATTTATTTTTAGCTATCGCTGTACTCGGCATGCGTTGCAATGCAACGTAGAGCTTATTTTTATACAGATTTTTTGTCTAGAAATCCTCGAGGTCTTCCTCAAAGGAAGTCATTAGACAATCCCAGTTTCGTCGATCAATGGCTTAACAACACAGAGGACAAACATGCCCTGCGTTCCAGATAAGCACTGCTACTTTCTTAGGCTAACATCTGTTAGCCTCGTTTTGCGTTTCTTATAAGAAATGTTGACATTTTTAGCCGCGCTAATTGTTACAAATGAAACGGAAGGTACTGAGTTTTTGTGCTGAATTTTGACACCTCACCTACTTAATCCAGCCACTTAAAATTTCTAATAATATAAATCAGAATTAGCTAATACTATAAATATCTTTCAATGAATTTTTTAAATCCGCTGAAAATCCTCTTTGATTCATGATAAAAAGATTCCAAATATCAAATTTGAAAGCTGTCAAAAAGTGGTATCAGAGGACCCATCTATTAGCTAGGTATTTGATGCTAGCATTTCGTGTTAAAAATGCTGAAATGAAACGCATGACAACCAGCAAGAAAAACTAGCATCACCGCTAATGAAACGCAGAGATGCTAAAAATGTTGATATTTATGGCTAAAAATGCTTATCTGGAACGCGCCCATGGCGTTTCAAATGGCGATGATATCGATGTCAGCGCTCTAAACGTCCGTCGCGTCGTTTCGTATCACCAGAGCGTGCGGACAGCATCCAACCTGACGGCATTACATTTTCCATCTTGCGTTCACGGCGACTATAGGGCTATTATCTATTCTGTTTCATAAGCGCGTTCCATCTAAGCACAGATTTGTAGCATTTTCAACATTTTTCGCATTATCGCGTTTCGTTAGGTTTTCACGCTAGCAAAGCTAGCATCAAACCCGCACTTGGCCAGCGTGGTTGACTAAGGCCTAATCGCCCTAGTTTAGGGTAGACTCGAACCCCTCGGTGGGCACCTATATGAGCTGTTGATGATGATGATTATGAAGGCTAGCATCGTATGTTAACGTCGTGCGTTTTATTTAAAAAATATTTGGTTTTTCGGTCAGGTTCCTCTTTGTGAAAACTAGCGCGGTTAAAAATGTTAACATTACTTAAAAGAAACGTGGTTATAACATTTGATGTTAGCGTGAAAAAATGGTGACGCTTAAATGGAAAACCGGGTACGCCTTGTATAGTATAATCATCGTGAGTGTTCTGTCATAGGACTGTCAAGTGTCAAGGTCAACAAAAATGAATAAAGCAATAACAACAATGAATGAATTGAAAACAACAATGGACATGGTTACATTTATTGTGATGAATGAGCAAAATAATACATACAGTAGTGGATTAACTTTTCTGTTGTCTACCTAAGTGCCCATTAAAAATGGTAAGATGCAAAAAGTATGTCATCATCATCACAGCTCATATACGTCCCCACAGAGGGGCACGAGCCTATCCTATCTAGTTAGGGCAATTAGACCTTAGTCAAACCACGCTGGCCCAGTGCGGATTGGTTGACTTCACATACACCTTTGAATTACTTTGCAGGTGTATGCAGGTTTCCTCACGATGTTTTCCATCACCATTAGGAGCGTCAGATAAATGTACATATGAAATTCGTGAAACGAAAAACACATTGGTACATGGCAGGGTTGATCGCGGGCCTCCCGATTCTACTCAGAGCACAGTCCAGTGCCGAGACCACAGCGCCACCGATGCTGTATGTGCTATTGCTGAAAATTAATTGTCAACCTAATGGACGTCAACGTCTAAGGAAACGTCAGCGCTGTAAGCGCGCAACTATCGTTCAAATGGCCTACTGTCATTTGTAGATGCGCGATATCCTATTCGGAACAGTTGTGTGCGCTCCCACCGCTCTCATTGCTATAAGCTCATTCGGAACGCACCTATGCAAACACTCATTTTTATTTATATACAGGGTGTAAAAGACGTATACCGAAGCTCGCGTCTACGCATTCAGACCATTAAATAAAGCAATATAACGAAAAATCAATGATGTGAAACGAAATTAAATTTTAGGCTTAAAAAAACAACCACAATAAATACTACGCAATGTAACGCGTGCCCGCGCCTGGCTTGCGCGTCCGGATATCGCGTCGGTGTTAGTGAGTCAGTGTAAGTGCGTAAAACAAGACGAGTTTCCCGCGCAAGAGATTCCTTTTCAGTCATAAATTTTGTTAAGAAATACTAATTTTTTCGTAGATGTTTCTTTGGATGAAAATCATCAAAATACATTTCGAACAGTTTTGTATAAAAATCTCAAAAAAAAATTGTAACTTTAACCTTGAATATCTCGGCAACTATTAGTATCACAACCATGGTCTAGAAGACAAAAACTTTAGTGATGATGGGAGCAATACGTGGGTTTCGGCTTCGGTACCGGTCTTTTTACATCCTGTAGATAGATTGATAATAACCGACCGCCATAAACGCAAATCTCGCACACCGTTGCCGAAGTACACCGTGTGAACGGTTTTTTCGTAGGTTCGTGTTTGATGCACATAGTGACTGGTGCTAATATGGGTGGCAAGTCGACTTGGATGCGATCGGTCGGCACCGCGGTTGTGTTGGCACACGCCGGCTGTTTAGTTCCCGCAGCATCCGCTTCGATTCCCGCGCTGCGAGCTCTGGCCGCGAGAGTTGGCGCCGCCGATAGAGAAGATAAGGGTCAGAGCACGTTCATGCTCGAGATGATAGAGTCCGCCGCCATATTGAGGGTGAGATGCTCTGCGGACCTAAAAAGGCCGCATCGCAGAATCATAATACGAATCATATTATGATTCATATTATGAATTGCGTGCAACTCATCATAAGCAAATTCTATTTGTCTGCTTTGTATGAATATTCGTAAAATGGTCCCAATTGACACTTTAGCAATGCCTTATTTGTGGACCATTTTACGAATATTTACACAAAGCTATCAAATAGAATAATTGCTTATGATGAGTTGCACTCCATTCATAATATGATTCGTATTATGATTCTGCGATGCGGCATTTTTAGGTCCGCTGGTTTTCGAGGTGGTTTGGTGTCAGTTTTAAGGGTATAGTGCTTAATTACACTATGATGATGGTTATAATAAAGTATCAGTATTCAGTTTTTTTTTCATCAGTTCCAACGTTTTTCATCGACATCTATGTAGTATATTTAGATGTATATTACATACATCTAAAAAGATGAGCTTTCACTATTTATGATAGGTGCTTTAAAATAAATTACAGAACTTCAGGGGATGGTCAGATTTCACACTGGAAAAAGATTTTTTTTATTTTTGGATGGATATATGTAGGTACATCACTCGAGCTTAAAATGTTGCTCCCGAGATGAACACTACTTTTTATCACCCTCTTATGGGAAAACAAGTGAAACTTATGAGTAAGAATCACGTTTATTTATTTACTTACATTCAAATGAATTTGTCACTAAATAGTGACAATCAAACAAGACAAGGAAAAAGAAAAATCAATAAATTGTTAGCAATTAGGGGGTGCCACCAACACCAGGGTATGATGAGCCATCGAGTGTCTGCTTGTTTTCTTGTTCTTTATAATAGTTAATTAGTTATATTATTCACTACGCAATGCTGGAGTGCTTGGAAACCTAAAAATATCAGTTACTTAATTATAACAAATTTTGGTATTCTTTTGCGCAAATAATGACTTCCTAATGTGAATAGTAATTCTATTTCAATATAACTTAGGCAAACAAGTTTGAATTAATGTAATTTAAAGTCAATGTTACTATTATTTTTTATATTGATACTTCTGTCAATAACTAGTGTAAACAATCAATTTACCATTTTACTTTTTTTTGTAATTTCTGTCTATAGTCACGAAATATACTTAATATAAAACTTTCAATTTCAAAATATTATTGTAAAAACTTTTGAATCGATTACAAGCAGAAATTTGAAAAAAAATTGGTTTGAAAAATATCTATGAAAATATCGTATTTACCCGTGGAAAGTGTATTGATTTGGATTATTTTGTCTTGTACTTCACATTTACGTACAGAACATGTCACAATAATTGCACTATTAATATTTTCAATTTTTATCTAAGCAATAATAGAAAAATACCCAACTTTTATAGCGACTTAGAAATGACTGCGACGCTATGGCATCTTCGGCTAAAACTCGGGCTTTTCTTTTTTTTATGATAACACAGAGATCTAAGATCTTCAGCCACCTCGTAGCGCGGCAAAACTCAGCGCAGGTGGTGGTGAGTGGAGGAGCGCGTTCCCCCGCCTCCACCCCATGGAGGCTCTAACTGGTTAGAAATGGAATTTAGTATAACTTTTCCTCCCGCTAAAACACGATAGAAATGAATTTTCATATAACTTTTCCTCCCGCTTATTTAGGTCGTAGAAAAGACTAACTTTCTCTTTCACTTTTGAGGAAATAATGAATGCTGTTCCGATCAGGTGTAGTATAAAATATTTTTTTGAAACTAAACCTGACCATCCCTCTAAAGCCATGTCATTTAATTAAACACCTTAATTAGTATAATTTGGCATTTACTATAATTCTACATTTAACAGTATTTATGACAACGGACACGACTTACATTATGTTTCTTTTTTCGCAGACAGCAACGTCGGACTCACTGGTACTTATAGACGAATTAGGACGCGGCACTTCAACATATGAAGGATGCGGGATCGCCTGGGCTATTGCTGAGTAGGTTTAGTTTCAACAACACAATTCCACTATTAGGCCGTGTGCATACTTTGCTATATCCCGTATAGCACGATGACTTTGTCTCAGTCTCAGTAAAGTAGATAGATTGGTACCAAACACTGACGTCTACGTAACCTAGATGCTCTCCGGTGCAGGTGCCAATTGACACCAATTGTGTCGCAAATTTTGCGTAAAATATGTCTTAAAACTTTAGTGCGACAATTGAAAACAGTTGTTAGTACGTATGAATATAGGTTTTGTATTTAAGGTGCGTATTACTGAGTAAAAATATATATCTTGATGAAAACAAATGAAAATGGTTTCCGAACTGCTATCTACGCTCGACCGCCACCTTATGTCCTTAGTTTTGCTGTCTCTTTTACTCTCATACAAGCGAGCGAGTACGCTACTGTCCACGCCTCACCCAGCGCTGCCCCGCGTCGTGTCACAATTTTTCTTCGCAACAGCGTGTCTAGGTTACGTATATGTCAATTATACCAAACGAGATAATTACAAACAAAAAAAGGGATTTTTTTAGTAATTTCTATGATTGTTTCGTTTATTTTTTATTATTATAACAGGAAACTACAGACAAAGTACAAACTGCTGAGGGCTTGCCTAACTCCATTTTAATGTAGACAATTTATCAAAATGATACTTAATCAAAGAAGCTATCCTTCGTTGGGGAAGGTTGTCTATGCTCTTGCGCTAGCGGCGTGGGCTTATTAGTTATTTTAACGCGAAGTAATTGCAGGCTATAAAATACAGCGAAACCTTATTATCAGATAAACCGTGTGCATGTTTACCACCTATGTCACATAGATAAGTTTGAGCTGCACAAAAAAATAATATGTTCATTACAGCTAAATACTAGAAATTAGCGATATATATCAAGATAAAAATAATTATTATTGCGGCTGGTTGGATAAAACCCTGTTACGGACCAACAAAGACCGAAAAAAAAAGGTTTTTAGAGTAATTTTTATGATCTTAAGGCGATTCATACACTGCCACGCACGACGCAGCGTAGCGCGTGAATGCGTGTTCTTACGTTGCTTGTAAGTATCTCCGTTTGTATAAAAAATACGCACAGTCCAACACACAGAAAACGCATCAACGCGCGTTCATGCAGATCACGCGCCTAAAAGCGGTGAAAGACGCACCCACGCGCGTAGGTGCGCGCGAGACGCAAGGTATGGCACACCAAGTCTCGCAGTGCCGTGCGTTATTTTGGAAGGACTTGACGTTGATTTTGGAAATGCAACTACGCGCGTGAGTATGTAAAAAACCCGCATGATGATGCAGATCTGCACTCCTTCATGTACGCGCGTAGGTGCGTCGACACGCAACGTGCAGCGTGGTGCGTGGCAGTGTGTGAATCGCCTAATTTTCGTTGATTTGTTTTTTTTTTATAATGACAGGGAGCTGGCGACAAAATCCCAGTGCTTTTGTTTGTTCGCGACTCACTACCACGAGTTAACTCGCTTGGCGAGCCTTCACCCAGGCGTGATTGTAAACTCCCACGCGGAAGCGTCAGTGGTTGACCAGCAATTGGTGCTCCTTCACAAGATATCCCCCGGTCCGGCCACGCACTCGCTCGGTATACACGTTGCGAAGTTGGCAGACCTACCGGACTCTATCATTGAGGTGAATATAACATTAGTGCTCCCACACGAGATATTCCCCGGGTATGTGACGCACTTGTTCGGTATATACGTTGCGAAGTTGACTGATTTACCGGACTCTTCATTGAGGTATGTACCAATTACAATTAGTGCTCTGAAACAAGACATCTGGATTATCAGCGGGCGGAGCACAGGCTGTCGTGAAATTTGTGATAAAACTCAGTCACACGTATCCCTTGACGAGCGTCAAGAAATTTTTATCACGTCAGTCACACTAAGGCTGCGGTCCAAAAATCAATAAATCTTACTATCACACTATTAGCGCGCTCAAACGCGTCCCGAAAAGTTGTGAGCGCGCTAACGTTAGCCGGCATGGAGAGCCAAATGACGTCATCGTTTACGTCATAACGAATTTACGGCGCTAATGCTCTGGAGCGAAATTACTGTAAGCGAACTGTCAATCTGACGTTTGATAATTGTGTTTTCGGTTCAAAATGAATGTACCTGTTCTGGATGAGCAGCGGGGAAATAATCCTTTACTCCACGTTCGTAACTGATTTTTGATAACCATATACGAACAAAGAATTTTTTTCTTGTTTGATAACCAGTTACGAAAATGGAATTTATTTGTCGTTTTCGTAACTATGGTTCATAACCAGCTACGAAAACGGCATTTTTTTTCTCTGTTTATAACCGGTTATTAATTAGGAATATATTTAATATAATAAATATATTCCTAATTAATAACCGGTTATAAACAGAACAGGTTATAATATATAAAATTATTATATATTTAATATAATAATGCCTGTCCAACTGAAAATTGCAATCATGCAATTTAATATTTTCAAAATTTGATCGCAGGCTGGTTAAAAAATAGTTATTTTTACTAACTAATAATTTATTTACTAACTTTTTGTTGAATAACCAATTTGGCAAACGAATTATTAAGTCAAATGAAAAATTTTAAAATAATATTTAAACAGATGAAATATTTCCTAAGTAAAACGTTTGCGAATGTCAAATGAATATATTTGATTAGTTTTTCAAACGTTGTTTGTAAAATGATCTTTTGTCATATGTTTTTTGTTAAACAATAGTAAACCGTAATAAATAGTTTCTCAAATTTTACGTGTTTGTGAAATACATTTTTCGGTGTACGTTAAATACATTTCTGTTGTGTAAGGTTTTGTTTTATGCATTTGTCAAGCACCTACATGTTCGTATTCTTTCTAATATCTTATCTGATAATCTTTCTCGTAGGGTTCAGCCAGCAGCGTTTGCAATGTAAGCGCAAAAAAAGTGTTTATTTACGACATCACTTTAGAAACCGCTAAAATTTTCATTATTTCTCTACTATATTATGCATATATTATACATATAAACCTTCCTCTTGAATCACTCTATCTATATAAAAAACCGCATCGAAATCCATTGCGTAGTTTTTAGGATCTACGCCTACATAGGGACAGACAGACAGCGGAAAGCGACTTTGTTTTATACTATGTAGTGATATGGTTGGTTAGTTGATACTGATGTAAACAATCATCGATTAGTTTGGTTCTTTTGCAATTAATCTCATTCTGACACAAATCAATAAATGATTTTATCTTACTTATTAATCTTTATTTTATAGATTTATATCATCTTAAAATTCCTCGAATCTATCACATGTAACAAATTCTCCATGCGTTCATCAAGTGCCCTTTTGATCATACCCCAACAAAAATCTACCGCTTTTCGCAGAAGTTTTAAATATAATGTTACACCAAGTGATGGAATAAGCTGCCACCCCCCGTACGTTAATTGAATAGTTTACAAAATGTTAAAATTAAACTAAAAATAATAATGCTGAATAAACAGACATCCAACACGTAAACTTATTAGTGGCATTAATGGAAATAACAGAGTACCTACCTATTACAATTATTGATTTGATTTGGTGCAACCCAAGTCAAGCTCCTACTTGTGATGAAAAGTGGGTCGTGTACGATAATCGGAAGCGCTCATCGCAATGGCTGAACCCTGCCGAACCAGCCAAACCGTGCCCCAAGCGAAAATTGACTCCAAAAAAGTTGAAAACAAAACAATTGATTGAAAATTCCCAAAACAATTGAGGAAAAAAACAAGTAAATTATAATTTTCGAAACACAAATACATGGGTAAATAGCTGTATAAATTTGAATTTGGTATTCCTAACCATAGAGGAGATATTTGAGATCAAAGTGGCCAGTACGATAAAACGCCAATTTCATATGTAAGGACCTAATATATACAAATGTTTTTTTTTGCTATATAAGTTAGTAGTAAGTACCTACGTCTTTTAGGCTGCGGGAACCGCTTAATGCAATAGCTAAAAATCGACGCTGCAGTTAGCATTCTGTCGAGCTAGGAGCCTATTGAACACCACACATGCAATTCGCCCATCACTTGTGTTATTTTTGTTTTCCTTTTTTTACTCAAATGTAGTGTTTGTGTGTGTGTGTCTCAATAAATTAATTCTGTTCTTTTGAATTTGATGGCAACATAATTAATTTCTTCCACTCTGGTTGACATGCGCGAGAGAGAATATATTATTGAAATTCAGAAACATATTCTTGGTATTATTAACTGTCCTATGTATATATTGTTTGTAACGCTTCATTTTGGAGTTAAGGCGTTCTAAGTTAATTTTATTGTATTACAGTATGCAGAAGAGAAACAAGCGCAACTTGAAACGAATCTCTTTCAAGCGGAGGCAGCGGCTAAATCGAAAGAAGTACCTGAAGGTCAGAAAATTATTGAAGATTTTTTGAAGCAGTGCAAGAAAATTCAAAGTTCCGCGGCATCGGATGAAATGATGATGAAAGAGATAAATAAACTGAAACAAAGTCTCTTGCACCACGAAAACAAGTATGTGCAGTCTTTACTTGTATGATTTTTCTTAGTTTCTTTGCAATTAAATTTTTACATACAAGTGTCTCTTGTAATTTCATATGTACCTCAATAAAATCATTTGCCTACATGTCCCGGAGAACAATAAATTGTTTTTTTTTTTTGTTCAAAAAACCCAATTTTCTTAATACATACTTCGTATTTGGCGCCTTTTTATACAACAAAGTATTAAGTAATTTAAAATAATAATCTATAATTTTGTTTAGAATTCATACGTTAAACGGTCGTATTATTTCTTAAGTGAATTATTATTAAGTAGTACAATTATGTACCAATCCGCACTGGGCCAGCGTGGTTGACTAAGGCCTAATCACTCTAACATAGGGTAGGCTCGCTCGAGTCCCTTGGTAGGGACGTATATGAGCTGTGATGATGATGGTTAATTATGTGATTAAACTAATACCCATGTAGCTAAATTTGGTACTTTATTGTACCAAATTTAGGTGCCTGGTCAGGCCCCCTTCACTCTCGCAATGCAGCGTTATAAATACCTACCGCTAAGTAGCGCGCCGGCGCTCCGACCGGCAGAGGGCCGCCGCCACGCCACCCGCCGCGCCGCACGCGAGACTTTTATTATTATCGAATCTTGTATTTTTTTTTCATATTTTTTTTATTATATTTTTTTTTTTCGTATATTTTATTGCTTTTTTATTATTATATTAATTTAGTTTTTGATTTCTTTTAGTTTTTTTCAATTATTTTTTTTATTTATAATTTTCTTTTCAGAACTAAACATGGGATTTTTATACCTAAATTGAATGATTTTCCGAAAATTTTCAGTTAAATGTTGATACGAAAAAAGTTCCACTTGCATTGTGGTTTTACAAAACCACACAATAATTTTATTTTTTTAAACTTGATTAACAATACGGTGGTTCATTACTATGATTCATTACTATGGTTCATTACTACCGTTATTGGATGTCGTTGTTAAAAGACAAATAAATAATTTGATTTTTTTTTTCATAGTCGAAATTCGAAGTAATTCGAACTAATTAGATAGTAATTCGTCGCCATTGTAACAATCTTCAGTCCTCAGCCTAGTTCCTCACTTGCTGAGGAGTTCAGGTTCAGCTCACTTTCATCTTAGACGTTTTCGTCACTTATCATCGGCTAAGATGAAAGCCAACAGCTTCCCTGTTGTTTGTAAAAAAAAATGGCAGCCTGCTTGATTGTCTGCTTGATTGCCTACTTAGTTTTATAAAAAAATAATAAAGTCTCGATGAACCGGTTATTTGATTCCTTACAAAAAAAAATATTCCACCTTACTCTTGTTTTTAAAAGATTGCCTATTTATCACAATTATTCATGCGATTCAGGATATTTTCAATAGTAAAATTGAATAACCGTGAGTTCAAACATGAAAAAAAACATCGATCATGTATTTTTCATAATAATTCGTAATTTTTTTAATCGCTTGTAATTTGACAAATGAATAAAATCAATGAAGAAAAAATTTCGCCTTGGGCGGGAGGTATTAATGACGATAAAATAATATTCTATTCTCTTATTTTTTAACAAATACTATTTGAAATTTTTAAATATATGCGCACTGCCAATTTAGAAGTAGATTATGAAGAATAATGTAATGATTAACACCAATCATGTATTTTACCATATTCTTGCAAATAAAGTAAGTACTATTATTATTATCATTTTATAAAATTAAAGCACATTTGAGTCGGGAGCTTTCCTCGCAATAACTTTATTTCATTATAATCCTACGTATATTAATAAAATAATAACATTAAAGTTTTACTTTAACTATTTTGTTTATGTTCTTTGTACAACCCTTAAGTTTTCGCTCGATGACGCAATCACGTGGTGTACGCGGGAATCTCAACTCTCGGCGCGCGTTCATAGAGACCTTTTCTTCTTGCAGCGACTTTTGTCTGTCGGTTTTGGCTATTATTATTACAACGATTCGAGCGTTTCTATGGGAGTGATGTATCTGTTACGTAGTAACTATTATCTAATCTGTGGCCTGGTGCCTAAATGGGTTCTGAGAACGTTTTGGAGCCTCTAATGAGTGTTCATGATTAGCACTATACTTAATGGTCTTGTAAACGTTTACAAAACCTCGAAAAGGCCCTAGTTTTATCACTGATTTAATCTTTAAAAATTACATAGAGGCTCTCATGGTGATAAATTAGGTCTATAGTTGAAATGTTAAAGTGTCAAGAAACGCTTTTAAGGTTCCGTAGTAAACAAGTAACCCTTATAATTTCGCCATGTCTGTCTGTCTGTCCGCGGTTTTACTCAGAGACTATTAGTACTAGAAAGCTGTAATTTGGTATGGGTATGTATATTAATCATGCCAAAAAAGTGGTAGAAAAAAATATTGAAAAAAAAAATATTTAGGCTAGCTCCCATACAAGTAAAGTGGGAATCAATTTTTTTTTCTCGACTAACCCATTGTGTGGGGTATTGTTGAATAGGTCTTTAAAAAATAATGTAAGGTTCAGAACACCATATTTAGATTTAGGGATCCGTTTCTGAAATATTTGGTTTTAAAGTGCAAATTTTTGTTAGAGGTGAGTGTCCCCCCCCCCCCCCTATCTGCTAAACGGTTATACACTCGGCGTCAAAAAAATCGCACCTTTTAAAAATCTTCACCTTTAAAAAAGGAGTATCAAAAACAATTAAATTTAAACTTTTGTTTAATTATAATGATAAAAAAAAACATTAAAATGAAAAAAATAATAAAAATCCTTAATTAAGTCCTGAATAACAATCGATTTACAAAAAAAAAATGTACAAAAAGTGTCTTAAAATTAACTTAAAATCTAGTGTTACCCCCCCTTGCCCTGATGACGGCTTCCATGCGGTCCCTCATGGACCTCACCAACTTCAGGAGCTCTTCTTGAGGGACAAGATCCCATTCCTCAATTACCGCGTCTTGGAGTTCCTGTAGAGTCGAAGGAGCTGGATCCCGAGATCGAACCTTCCGTTTAAGATGGTCCCAGAGGTGCTCTATCGGATTCAGATCCGGGCTTCTCGCTGGCCACTGCATCACAGAAATTTGGGACCTCCGCAGAAAGTCGCTCACGATGGCTGCAGTGTGAGCGCGAGCGTTGTCGTGTATTAATGTGAACCCCTTGCCAAAAAAGGGGACCACATGCACTTCCAGGATCTCTGTACATAGCGGCGAGCAGTCAGCGACCCTTGTCCGCGAGCACCTCCCGTCCGGGAGACGCAGACAAGGTCGGTTTTGCCGGCAGCCGACATACCACCCCAGAACATGCAGGATCCGCCTCCATATTCCACCGTCTCCTGGATGCAGACTTGGGCGAAACGTTCACCCTGCCTCCGGTATACCCTTCTCCGTCGGTCGTTGCAGAAAAGACACACTCGCGTCTCGTCTGAGAAGAGAACAGCTCCCCACTGCTCAAGGGTCCAATCGCCTTGGTCACGAGCAAACTGTAAGCGGGCTCGCCGGTGCGCTGCAGTCAATTTTGGACCTGTAGCAGCTCTGTGGGCTGCTGTCTTCTTCTCCTTCAGTCTCCATCTAATCGTAGAGACGCTCACGGTGCGTCTGCGAGCTGCCTGGAGCTGCTGTTGCAACCGGTCGTCTCTTTCCGAAGTGCAGCGACGTCTACCGGACCCATGTCTCCGGATATGTGCACTCACACTCTGTGTGAGCCACAAGTCTCTAAAAAGCGCTGTTATACTCTTCGAACCGAAAAACGGCTCAGATTCAGTTGCCGGGCGACATCACACTGCCGCATGCCTGATTGCAGTAGTGCAACCACTTGAGCGGCCTCATCAGCTGTGGTATCCATCTACCAGGTGTTTTTTCTTTAGTAAAATATACAGATGTGTCCTCTTCAACGGTTGAATAGCGAATGACCCACATTGACTTTTTTTTCAGCAAACGCAGTTTACCAACCACTATGCGGAGTGGAGGTGAAGAATCCTCATGGATACCCGCACGGCCGGCCGTACGGATTATGTCGGACTCTTACCGCCTAAACTCCACCTTGTGCCTTTAACCGTGAGGTCATCAAGGCTTCATCGGATGGCGACCGCCCCTCGAGAGAGGAGGCGTTGCAGCGCTGCCCTAGACTAACTAAGGCATATGCGCTCGAAATCGAACGGGGACCAGAGTGGGCCGTTCGTATCTGATAAAAGGGGTGTGAATCGCTGCTCTAGACTAGCTAGAACATAAGCGTATGAAGTGATCGGGAACCTGAAGTTAGGGCCGACCGTAATTGATTATGATTAATTCGAGCGTACAGAAGGTAGCTCACAATCAGGGCTGGGATGGAGGCGCTGATGCCGCCATTTGCAGGTTAAGCATTAAGATCCTGCGTTAGAGCGTCGGGAGGGTTGGTCAGGACGTGTCTTGGTCGGCGTTAATAATGCCGCCAGCGTGGAGGGGGGATATATGCCACCGTCCCCCCTTAATGAGGGGGTTGGGGTGCTCTTCTGCGGTTTTGAAAAACCGCTCAGAGCAAGATTTCAGGTGTTGCTGTATCGTTGGCAACTCGAGATCCCTATGGAGGTCGGCGTTTCTAACGTACCATGGGGCGTTAGTGGCTCTACGGCAAAACAAATTCTGTACGACCTGAATTTTACATAAAATTTTGGGGTTCGCGTGTGCAAAAACTGTGCTCGCGTAAGTCATGACCGGTATGCAGACCTTATAAACGCTTGTTTCTGAGGGACATTGAACTATGCCTGCCTAAGATAGCGTTGAGGCGGCCCATGTAGAAGCGGGCGTTCTTTGTCACTCGGTTAACATGTGCTCGGAAATTGAGTATTCTATCGAGTCTGACGCCGAGGTATTTGACAGTTTTCTGCCAGGGAATGGCAGTGCCTTGTAGGCGGAGGGACCACATTGACCCCGTGTTGACCCTTTTATACCCACAAAGGAAGCGCAACTAACGACTCTCCCGGGTAGCAAAATTTGCAAGAAATTTGTGACACTATTTGTTGCTTTAGGTTTTATTTGATAATGAAAAGTAATGTTTTTTATTAAGTTCATTAAGTAACCTTTTAAATAAAATCATAATAAATGTGACTGCATCTGCATATCAAAAGTTAATGACATTTGAAAGTGATTTTCTTAGAGGTGCGATTTTTTTGACGCCGAGTGTATATGGACACATGAAAAAAATTACAACAGTAGTATATATAACGAAGTTTAAAGGAAAACTATCAGAGTTGCGTACTAAGTACAAACTAAAAAGAGACCTAGAAAGAGTTGTACGGAACACAAACTCTTGTTCCTGGAACTGAGGCGCGTCGTGCTGGATATGCGTCTACTGTATGATAGAATTTATAACATTATAACAAAGTCGACACTATGACATACTTAATGTTAATGACGTGATCATGATATACAGGATGTCCCGAAAACAATGGTTAAACCTGTAACTGTAGATGGACTTCATCATGGCCTCCCTTACCATAAACTTTGACCTTTTGAAAATATCACGGTTTCAGATATATTTATTGTTTTTGTATTTTTCGAAAATTTCCAAGTGCGATTAGTTTTTATTGTGCCATTTCTACAAATGGAGAGGTTTCTTGATTTCGCTTTTTCTCTTTTCATAAGCGATAGCTCAGCTATCAAAAACAAAGACTTAAATTTAACAAATTAGCTTAAAGTGTTTAAAAAAACTTAAAAACAAACAAAATTAAAAATGAAATTAATTTTCTTTAATGTTTGATTAGCTACAGTGTAAATAAAATGTAGGACGCTCATCGGGCCCATTATCTTAAAAACTTGCTTAGCTATTCTAGATTCCAAAAAGGTATTATAAGCCTAGGCATTCTGAATATTTTTAATTTTATGACTACTTGAATAGCAAATAGTATAAAAACTTCAAATAACTGTTTTTGTCCTAACAAGTCACACTACCCAGTAATTTCACTGCCTGTCTTACCCTCCAAACCGGAAAACAGCAATGCAATCGCTGCTGCTTGGCAGCAGAAATAGGTAAGATAGAGGCACCCATGCAGACGACTGGTACCTACATAATCTCCCTGTGTGTGATTGGTTAAATTAAAAAATCACATAGACAAAGAACATACAGCAATGCAAGTCGAGACTCGTCGCCATAGAGTAAGGTAAACACCTCGTCGCCTAAAGATCTTACAGAGTAGAAACTTAAGGTCCGTATTCACGGATCTAGACAATTCGTATTCATATCCGTGTCTGCGTAGGTATACGCATTTTTAACGACACCACACACCACAAATAATACACAACGATATACTGGTACCTATGTATATTGATATTTTTTACTTGTGACACTGTCGAAGATCCGTTTATTACCGCTGTACTCTTGTGAGAGAAACTTTTTGATAGACCTTACGCCGCAATTTCGCGAAATGCCCTATGAGTGTTATTACGGAAATTTTCTTTAAAATAGATTAATTCAACAGAGCCCTCTCTAAACTGTCTCTTATACTCATTCCTGTGGGGCACGCAGGAGAATCGAAAATCGAATCGAAATCCGAATCGAGGAGTTTGTATGGCAATTTTATTAGCGCCACGGCGGTGAGTAGCAGAACTAATAAAATTGCCATACAAACTCCTCGATTCGGATTTCGATTCGATTTTCGATTCTCCTGCGTGCTAGCCCCACTGGTCGCACTGTACCGTTTTTCAGATCATGCTGCCTTTTTAAAGTGAAACTTTTTTTCTGATAAATTTACTACCTAGATGCTAGATGATATGATTGATTACAATATTTACCTTGATGAATGATTTAGATTGCCTGGTAGATAATAAAACATTGTTAAAAGCGACCTCTATGTCGTGCTTCTTGCATTAAAATCCGATCAAGCTTCTGTGCTTCAGATACTTGCACGTACTACGTAGATATTTACTTATCGTGCAGATGGCGGTAGTAGGACTTCATCTTTCATTGTATTGTACCAGAAAAATCGAAGAGAACCAGAGGATCATGATCAAACTTATTTTTTAAGGCATCATCACCACAGCTCATCCGATCCGACCCCTTCGAGCCCCTCGGTGGGAATACGTTCCCACCCTAAATTAAGGTACGCTCGAGCCTACCCTAAGTTAGGGTGTTTAAGCCTTATTCAACCACATTGGCCCAGTACGGATTCGTCAATTTCAACTTCACATAGGTACACCCTGGAATTTCTTGGCAGATAGGTATATGCAGGTTGCCTCATTATGATTTTTTCTACATATGAAGTTCGAAAAACGAGAAACACATTGGTACCTGGCAGCACAGAACACAGAAAGAGGTTAGAAGGGCTATGTGGGCGGGGCACGCGTAGCCACAACTATGACTAAATGCTCATACTTGTGGCCCCGCAACGCCAACGCGTTGTTTAATCACTGACGGACAACTACAGTGAGTGTATCGTGAAGCGCGGCGCTATAAATATAAAAAAATGCCTTCTTGTGCTATAATTACTTGTAAAACAAGAAGTCAGGTGTCAAGTGTAGCTAAAGAAGGAATTTCTTTTCATCGGTAAGTAGTAAATTAATCATAATGACCATATTCCATAGATCATAATGTCAAAATCCACCAAAACTGATCATAACGATAAGTTACATAATATTTTTCTAAAAAATATACATTACCGGCAATGTACGCCCGCGATTCTTGCCATATTACTTAGAGCGCGTAATGTAGTACACTGCTTTCGGTAGTGACGCATTTGGCTTAAAGAGCATTAACGCAGTAGTCGCAGTACAAGGGATAGTGCCGTGCTAATCAAAAAACGCACGCATTACATTTTATCGATAAATGTATATTTTAAAATATTTGTATAAAGTAAAAATAACATATTATTTGTCACTTAAATTGCCATAATAATAATTATTACTTATCGATAATACAGAATGTTTGGCGAAGCTAACACCTACCCTTTCTAACATCCTATTCATATAAGTACGGCGATGTAATCAAAGATTAAAATTGTAAAATTAATTTCAATTTTCACGATACAATTAGTTCGATTAGTAAAAAAATTGTGGGCAAATTCTAAACTAATTTTACAACTTAGAATTTTTAATATAACCATAATATTTATATGACTATTTTAGCATAGGTAGGTGGCCATGCAAGACATGAAGATTTGAGTACTTTAAAAAACACAAATTTACAGGTAAATATTTACTTTACAAATATTTACTTCTCCATCCAACTAAAATATCCTAACAACTAAACTACCGCACGTCCGTTTGTCAGATTATCCATTCTAGTTTATGCTTTCAGACCGGTGCATTATAGTATTATAGTTTTTCTTTTATTTTACGTCTAACCTACAACATTTTTGAGCTAAAAAGCTTTAATTTTGTTACATAGAAACAAAATATTACTTGAATATTATTAATTATAAACGTATAATGAAAGTATTAATTTTTTTTTGGTTTTCTAAATATTTGAAATGGTTAAATTGCTGGCAATATTTAATATCGATAGCTATTAATCGATGTCAATCACTAAAATAATGTTATTTGTACACGCGGCTCTGGACGTCAGTGAATTTCGATGAATGAGGAGCCCAGTGAGCGTTGTGATTGGTTCAGCCCGATTTCGCGCGACTTTGCATGGGCGGTGCAAGGAAAAGAAGTGGGAGCAAAACTGGCGACAGCGGTTCCCGTACAAACGGTGCATGATTGCCTTTCTAACCTCTTTCTGTGTTCTGTGCCTGGCAGGATCGAAACCCGGACCTCCCGATTAGAAAGAAGGCCAGTGCGGAGTCCACGGCGCCACCGACGGCCGCTAGATGGCGTTTAGAATGTCGAATCTGCTGTACGAGCATAGACTTCATCAGTCCTTTTCACTCCTTAGGTAGGAATATCTGCCAAATTTATCGATTTTTATCGAGTATGTCGATCTTAGCTGTCAATTTTTTTTATCGAGAGTTCCATGCTCGGACCGCTGGCTTGAATCTAAAGTGAAAATGCATCTTATAGCCGGTACACACATTGTTTAGTGTTTAGTGCGAGTGGCTTGTTTAGTGTTAAGTGTTTAGTAAAAAACACGTTCGGACAGCTTCTGTTTAGTGTTAAGTGTTTAGTGTTTAGCGAATAGGAACGCGTTCTATTTTTTCTGCGAGTCGCCCCTCCCGCTCTCCCGCCTTCACCCCTCACTTAACACTAAACACTCACTAAACACGTCTGGACAGATCTGTTTAGTGTTAAGTCCATATAATGAACAAATAAACTAAACACTGTTTACTAAACAGTGTATGGACAGCACCTACTAATCACTTAACACTAAACAGTCTACTAAACACTAAACACTAAGCACTTCACTAAACAAAGTGTATACCGGCCATTATGGGTAGATAACAAGGATGGTTAAAATAAATTTGTCTATGTGGATAATTACAATATCAAGCATTATTAAGCAAACATACAGCAGCACAGCCTACACATCAATGTATTATAATGTAATACTCAACGTGACCTGACGGTCTAGCTAGACAAAATGACTTTCTATTGAGAAATAAAAAATGTAAGTATCGGACTAACACTAAATCATCGTTTAGGGTCATCGCTTTTCATCAGCAGTCATTTTTCATGATTTCTTCTAAAGAAACCGCAATTTAAAAGAAAGTGCTTCCGCCTAAGTACTGTTGGGTCTGTTAAGGGTTTCGTACTTCGAAAGAAAAGACCGAACCCTTATTAGATCACTTCGTTGTCTGTCTGTCAAGACCCCTTTATTCAGGAATGCGTAGTTCATCATCACAGCTCATATACGTCCCCACCGAGGGGCTCGAGCCTGCACTATGGTGATTAGGCCTTAGTCAACCACGCTGGCCCAGTGCGGATTGGTCGACTGCACATACACCATTGAGTTTCTTCGCAGATGTGTGAAGGTTGCCTCACAATGTTTTCCTTCACCGTAGGAACGTCAGACAAATGTACTCGTACATATGAAATTCGAAAAACATCGGTACATGGCGGTCTCGAACCCCGGACCTCCCGATTGGAAGGCAAGTGCCGAGTTCACAGCACCATCGACGCTCCAGACACGTAGTTATTAAGGCGAGGTTTTCCTGGAAATCTACGCGTGCACGGCGATTCCTTTATTGCGAGGTAATATAGTTGATAATCGTATAGCTTCTAATGTCGCTTACGCGCCCGTGACCGAACGAAAACGTTACTTTTTACATGTTTTATTCGATTTTTGGAAAACTGGAGTACAAAATCAAAAATGTATTTTAGCAATTTTCTAGACAATAAAAATGCACATCTATTAGTAACACTTTTATGCCATTTATTATTTTATTCTCTGATTCACAGCTGTTTTAAAATATTGAACAGAGTAATCTTTGGATTTTTTTTCTATCGAGTGAAATATTATTAATCATGTTTGTCTTTAAGAATGTTTAGATAAAATGTTCAAAAATATCATATATGAATTTGAGAACTGCATGTTTTATATTCGTGGCGGTACAGTTAATCGAAATTGTATAAAACGGGAAAGTAGCGCCTTAAACTGGAATTTATATCAAAACTCGGGCACGGTAATTGTATATTAGCGTGACTCGGGTCTACTGTCTCAGCTGTGAAAAAATCAAACTCAACACGATCAAAAGATGTGTCCATTTATATCGCATAATTTGCGATGGGAATCAAAACCTTCCCTTTGACCTAGAATCATGAAATTTGGCAAGAAGTGACATCATATATGTGATATCATATTGTCTATTTATTTACCTACAGTGCTCTAAGAAACTATTTGCAATGGTGCCTTCGTCACCTACCATCGCACCACCCGCCACCGCAGTAGAGTTCATCCGTATCACCTGGAACCGATCTGGTCTAGTACAGTTCGGTTCATTTTTTCCACGTCTGTGCAGACTCTGGAACTCCCAGCTGCAGTGTTTTCGAGCGCTACGATATGTGCAACTTCAAACGAGGGTTAAAAAGAGCACCTCTCCAGGTAGGCAGTAACTGAGCTACGCCCCTTGCATTGCAGATGTCCATGAGCGGTGATTACCAACTACCATCAGGTAGGCCACTAGCTCGTCTGTCACCGATAGCAATAAAAAGGAGAATAAAAATTACGTTTGTACGGGAACCCCGGTAGTCCAACTCGAACTTGGCCGATTTTTTTAAAGGGCAGCTGACTAGATCGCCCACTTGGGTATGCTGTTGGACTCCAGACAACCATGGCTAGTCCGCTGGTGTCCTAATACCCAGCTAAACCTCCCTCCGGAAGAACCTCTGCGCCCCCTTTCGAGTCATATTCATCCAACGAAGTGCTATAGTACCTAGTCCAAGTAAATATGCTTTTGTGGTGTCATTGAACGCAATATATGTATGAGAATGACATTTTGAATCCATGCAACTATTTCGAAACCTTGCCATATGTTGATCGGACTAGTCAATAGTCACAGCCCAAAGGGATTTTGTCTAGGGCGTAGACCCGATAGCACTTAGAGAAAATCACTTTCTATTGAAGATTCTTAAAAAGTGCTGAGGTGCTAGTCAAACGCATAATAACGGGGACCGTGCAAATCTGACTACGCCATAAAAGGTTAGTCTTCTTGTCTTATTAGAAAACCATTTTATTATTAAAAAAATGTGATGTAAATAAAAGAGCAAAATTAATGAATTTGTTTTTTATTGAATAACAACAATCACCAAACTATTGGAAGTATTCTTTAATTAGCTGTTTTTAACTCACTTATTTTTTACACAACGTGGGTGGCAAACAAATTACTTCATCTAACGTTACGAAGTTACCATATAGGTTATGGTCGCTTGCAACCATCACAGTACCACAGCGTCGCGTCCCCTTGCTACCCCAATGTTATTCCTCCTAATATGATGTTACTAGGTTGCAGTCTTCTGTGAGATGGAAGTACTTCAAATAATTTAACATTATGGCCGGTACACACATTGTTTAGTGTTTAGTGCGAGTGGCTTGTTTAGTGTTAAGTGTTTAGTAAAAAACACGTTCGGACAGCTTCTGTTTAGTGTTAAGTGTTTAGTGTTAAGTGTTTAGTGTTTAGCGAATAGGAACGCGTTCTATTTTTTCTGCGAGTCGCCCCTCCCGCTCTCCCGCCTTCACCCCTCACTTAACACTAAACACTCACTAAACACGTCTGGACAGATCTGTTTAGTGTTTAGTCCATATAATGAACAAATAAACTAAACACCGTTTACTAAACAGTGTATGGACAGCACCTACTAATCACTTAACACTAAACAGTCTACTAAACACTAAACACTAAACAAAGTGTATACCGGCCATTAAACAACACAATAATTATTAATTTTATCACACGATAAGACTCGAATTATACACTTAAAATTTGATCGTTTAAATCCCATGGACATGTGGTTCAATTTTAAAAAAATATTGTTTACTAGCTGTTCCCGCGACCTACGTTTCGCCATATATTTTTTTCCCGTTTTTGCAACATTTTTCATCGATGCTCAGTTTCTATTAGTCGTAGCGTGATGTTATATAGCCTAAAGCCTTCCTCGATAAACGGACTATCCAACACAAAAATAATTTTTCGATTTGAATCAGTAGTTCCTGAGATTAGCGCGTTCAAACAAACAAACAATCAAACAAACTCTTTAGCTTTATAATATATGTATGTATGTATAGATTAACAAACTGCTTTAAATATCTCTTACATATAATTAAAAATATAGAAAGTGATAAATAATAATGGTTGGATGGATGAATAAAACCTCTATAGGCACACGCCTTTCCAAAGGGCGATTGTATATGAAGGTTTTTTATTAATTAAGTATGATACAGTTTGGTAGGTAAACAAATGACTGCCGAAAAGAATTCGAGTTTATTTAAAATAAGAAGAAAGTAATCTTTTGATTTCATCAATACAAATTAATAGTGTATGTACCAGATCAATCGCCATGGGATTAAAACGATAAAAAAGTTAGAGTGCGGAAACATTTTTTTTCGGAAACTAACAGATTTTTTTTTCCACATTTCATAATTACTAGGAAATTTACACAATAGTCACAAAGTATAGCTTTATAAAACTAATATTGTAATCATTTAATTTTATTGGTGATCTAGACCTTAAACAAATTAAGATTATAAAATAATTATTATGTACATTTATTTACATGTCATAAAATTTCACAATAAATAATTTAAGAACATTGTATTCTACATTCATTATAAATTTCTAATTCAGTACCTATCTATTTTTAATACCTGTACACTATAAATGACTTGAAAGCAAATGGATGTTTAATCTCCTATGTTTTCCTTCATGAGATACTGACAGACCTGGTTCACCTGAGCACCTACTGTACAATATTTGGCTGCATTTAGATTAATGTTAGCTATGATTATTCATATTCCCGGCTGTTACTGATCCCTCCCCCTTCTCTGATTGCTAGATGGAATTTGCAATCATAGCTAAAAATAAATACGTTGGGCGATTGTGTATGGTTTCAACACACACAAAACGGATTGACTAGTAAATAGTTTAACACAGATTCTTTCACGAATAGTATAACCTAACTGCATCCTGGAACGTCCTACGACACATCGGACACTTGTTTGTTGAGAGGGCGCACTTGGCACAGGCCACCACGTGACCGCAAGGTATAAAGACAACATTACGTTCTTCGACGTAACATATTTTACACACTTTCGAATCGTCTATAGGAGTTTCTTCTTCGACAGTCGCGGGTTTCGGAGAGGGTGCTGGCGTAGTATGTTTTGTTTCCTCTTTGGGCGGACGTATTTCGCAAGAGTTGGTGATCACGTTTTGAACGTATTCTTTGCCTTTTACCAATTGCACATAGGCACACCGATTGAACCATCGTGCATGTTGCTCC
Source organism: Schoenobius gigantellus (assembly GCA_963935595.1). Classification (NCBI taxonomy): domain Eukaryota; kingdom Metazoa; phylum Arthropoda; class Insecta; order Lepidoptera; family Crambidae; genus Schoenobius; species Schoenobius gigantellus. The sequence continues at coordinate 18,320,572 of OZ012553.1, read as the reverse complement.
CACGGTACGTCGTCATCTTCCCAATCTTTAAGACCCCCATCACAGTAAAAGCATTTCGTCTTGTCGCCTTGCCCAGTGTAGTAGAAGCCTGCTTCGGCTAGATCTTCTGGCTTCTGACGCATGCATCTAGGCCAATCCTTAAAACTGCTGAGACGCGCCGCCTCAGAAGCGTACTGTGGATGAACTGGCCCTGGCATGCGTATTGGAGAAGTGGTAGGGGGAGCGCGGACACCGCACTCATCTCGCCCTGCTGACGAATTAGTTTCCAGGGGCACAGTACTCGAGCTGGCGTGCTTTTTCAGAAATGGACACTGTGGCGCCCACCTTTGATGATCTTTGGCAGGGTCGTCTCCCTTTTCCCATCTCATAATTTCAACTTTGCAAAAGGCGCATCGGACTTCATCACCGCGGCCTAAGTAGTAGAAACCATTTCGAGCAAGTTGCTCCGCTGATAGAAATGACAGAGGCCATTTCTCGAATGTTTTGATCCGTTCTGCTTCGTGCTGTAGATCTGCACCAGAGCAAAAAAGAGTGTCGCGATTATCGGTTTTATCCGCGGAAGTAGTAGGAGATGAATTTGGTATCGATGGTAGTTGCTCTAACAACTTTGTCATTACTTGTGAGGCCAGCGGTGAGGTTGTTGCGGTTGTGGCAACTGTAACAAGAAAAAAAAACTTCATCAGTTAGGTATATAGATTTCAAAATAAATCATAGTTTGACTTATTATCTAAAGACACATATATATCGGATCCAATTACGTAATATACATATTTTTGGTGTCTTTGGAGATTGAAGCTCCTTACGACCTAAAGGAACATAGTGTGTACGTTCAAAAACAGTTCCACATAACAACAAGTCCGAGGCCGGTCGGGCTGGCTGCGTCATCGACATTCCATTCCCACCGGTCCCCCCCGTTCCCTGCGTCGCACCCCTCTCTACGTGCACTCAGTGCGCATGCACTAAAAGGTCACAATATAATCAATTTTTTCTTTTCTAGTTTCCTAATCTAATCAAAATACGAGTACAAAGGTAAACAAAGGTCCCACGGTATTGATTACTAGAGCTATTGATTTCTTTGAAAGTCTAAAAAAATTATACACGGATATATAGAGTCATACATGTCCTTATTCCTTTTGTAAAGATTTTCATTAATGATGCAAAATGGAGATTTTATTCAATTTTTGTTAAATGAACTTTAATGAAGTTGTAAATAATGATGTCTGATTGGACATATGCAAATAAGTGTTAATGGTACATGCACTGCTAACATTGATGCAATGATCTATTGTGAAATTATGAAAAATCCAAATGCACGATGCATAATATTATTATTAATATTGCTAGAGATATTGTTTTTGGCAAATGAACTTATAAGGCGTTTTCATAGACCTACACGTTTTAGGAAATGGCTGAAGACGGCACTACGATCGATATTTACCATTTCTGTTTTTGCAATCCACTAACATCGGCATGTTATACTGTAACGATTGACACTTATTTTACGTAGCACTTAAAATGCACATCGCATCAACTTGTCTACGTTGCAAACACTTATGTTTTTCACACTTAAGCAATGGCGATTGAGTGAGTACAAGCATCGTTGGCTACCCGTACGTTGTATCGTCTGTCGACGACTGCAATATCTACCCCATACCTATGGCGCATGCGTGCGTAGTCATAAAAGAGGGTTCAAAATTGCTTATGTGGGGTGGCCAGCTGTGCCGCGACGGTCTTTCTCGACCTATTATTACATTTTGGTGTAAAATGTTGAATACCTACCTATAGTCTCATTTATAAACATAATTTTGGATTAAGCAGTCTGCAACTTTTGTGTTTATATATAGATCTTTTTATATTATTCATAGACAGTAAAAGAGAATAATTTATTTTTACAGCCCAACAATGAAACATGCTTTTATATATATACCTAAATAGGTACTAAGTGACACGGGAACCTCGCCGCGGAGGGGCTACGCGGGAGATGTAGTTCTGAATCGGGCGGGCGTCTTGAGGCGACGTTGCCGCACCGAACACTAGCGACCGGATTCATTCATAATCTGAGACGCGACGTTGCCGCCTTCAACGGAAACCGCGACCACACAGCGTAAAAAAGGGCCTGAGGAATGTGGCAGTACTGCTGGGCGGGCCTAACATCAAATAAAAAAAGTAGATAAAAGTTGTTGCACGGAATGCGGTCATTGCTTTGAAATTTTCGGATGATAAGATAGTACCCACATTTGGGCCTTTAAACAGTTTGAAAATTAATATGGGTGGTAGGATATTTTGCGAAGTAAGTATTGTGTTACCTTGAAAGGTGAATTATAAATATGCAAAAACATTGAAAAAACTTCTTCAATTAACTTTTTCTTAATAATACCGTTGACGATACTCGTTAACTTTTTCTTAATAATACTCACATACAATTTTTTGGCGACTTATTTCGAAATTGGTATCTCAGCAAAAAATTTCAGAAAACGATTTTTGAGACAAAGTTAAGTGGCGGGCGCCCAGTGAACGAGCGCCCGCGCCGTGGGGAAGGGAGCCGAGCCATGTTCTCAGGCCTATGGGTGGTCTGCGCGGTGCTTTCGAATTCCAATGCCTCGCCTGTAGCGCCTACGCGCTAGACTGCTATGCGAGATAATGGGGCTTTGCAATGCTATTTCAGCTATTACTATGAGCTCTATTTTACATCTACCTACTTAACAAAAAAGGCAATTTGAAAAATCTTATAAATTTAATGCTTAACACAATGTTGTAAAAGGTGATATCGAGAATATTGTAATACACATAATGTTCCAGAGCTCCAACATCTCAAACTGAAGGAAAAATCTAGAGATAAAAATAAACAATGCAAGTATTACTAAAATAAAGAATGAATGAGTAAGTATTTTTATGCTTTCTTCAAATGAACCTAAACAAACGGTATCTTTTTAATGAAAGATAAAAATAAACTAAGGATTTCCCATAAATAAGGTCAGGGGCAGTGAACATCTGCCAGATGGTAACTATAACATGACAATAATATACTTACCAAAATTTAAGTTTGATTACAAAATAACAATCTTGTAATTTAAAGAGATGTTGTTACAGTAAAGTTAAATTCTTTGCTATTATGACAGCTTTTAATGCTGACAATGCTTAAAACATGCTTAGCCCTTATGTCATAAGGGCTAAGCATGTTTTAGTAGTAGATTTCATAAAAACTGTCAAAACTGGCAACCATAATACCTAATGCCATTGCTGGGCATAGGCCTTCCTTTAGAAAGGGGTGCATCTCCTATCATGTTGACTTTACTAAAGAGCATGAGTATTCATTGCTGTGTAGAACAAAAACCTCGTTTGTTGGTCAGCAGGATGTACAGAGAACAGAGCAGGTTGATAAGTGTGTAAGGTGTTATTATTATCTATTTTTTACTAGACAACTTGATACATTTATTCTATTTCAATAATATCAAATTTTATTTCAATATTTCATAATTTAAAAACAGAAGCACAGAATGCCAAGGATTAAAACGGAAAACAAAAAATAAAGTAAAACTAATGCAGCTAAATATTCCAACTTAAAATGGTTCAGCTCATGGGAAAAATGATATGTTGATTCATAAATGCATAGGAACTATTCCCATTGGCAAATTTGCAAATGCTTTGTGACAGAAAATTCATTAATCACACCCAGACAAAGCACTAACAAACAAGTTAAGATACAATTTAGCATTTTCTGCGCTAAAGCAATTATATCCTTAAGATACTATAGATAATGATTGTAAATGTAGCCGCACTGCAGTAAAGGAAATGAATCCAAGCATTTGTTTGGCAGGCGAGTTCGTTCAGCAGGTTGTTTGCTGCTCTAATGACCATATATTTTTGGTTTTAAACTCATCTAGAAAGCAATATTTGGTACAAAACTAAGAATTACTCATTAACATTGCTTTTGCTGAATGTTTTGGTTCATAACAACAGTCATAGATGGCGCTGGCAGTCTGATTATGAGGTAGTCAATGAAAAGATACTAAATTTTCTTTATATGCTTATAATAGTAATGTTTGAAATGTATAAAATAAATAACTACTTATATATGATTAACAAAAAATTAAAAACAGTGTGTGTGTAAAAAGAATGTAATCTAAATGCTTTTGGGGGTTTTATTTTTAAATTTTAAAACATTTTCCTGTTAAAAGCCTTCAGCTTTGTTCATTTTATAGAATTTGGTATCAAAATAACATTATGTTTAAAAGTTTATAGAGAACCTGCCAGCTGCTGCTACTGGCTGAGGCCCCATTGGGTAACATAATTACTATTCAAGGCCATAGTTGTAAACAAATAGTGCAATAAAAAATAAATGTTTCAAAAGGTTTCCATTTAGAGCTGATATTCCAGAGTGACTTATGGTGATAACATAGATAAAATACTAGTATCAATGTTTTCTGGGAAAATATAACTTGGGTTGGGTGAATCATGCCTATTTAAACAGGCTTGATAGAAAGGAAAATTATTGTTATTGTCTGTCACATTTTAACATGAAATGTAAAACCTCAGAATAATTGTTCTGAGTGTAAAACAAATACCTATAGGATCAATGACTACATAAAACCATAAACAAATGAAAATTGTATAGAATATTATAACAAGTTTCGTGTGTAAAATAAAAACATACATTAATATAAAAAAAATCGGGGACCTCGTATTATTTTAGCGTTTCGACGAATTTTGAGGTTGTGAAAATTATCTTTAAAAAATTTCATAGAATAAGTTAAACGTGTAATTAATCTTGAGGTTGTACAAAATACCTATCATCAATAATTTAAACGTTATCGAATTTTGAGGTTGTAAAAATTATTTTATCAATAACATTTGTTTATTAAAGTTTTATAAGCTACCCAACAGATAATAAAAACAGACCATTGTATTAAAATCATTTTCCAAATAAACTAAATTGAAACATATGGCAAAATAATTACCTCGTAATGGGTTCATCCTTCCCAAATTTTAGAGTAGTCCACAAGGAATTATAATATTGACACTAGATTGGTACCGAAATTGTCCACTTTCACTATTGTTCGGGAGGACAAAAATTTTTACACTTCACAACAATCCTTGAACGCGAATCTCACTAATATTTTACATCACTACAATAAGACGTGGCTGGTGGATGGAGCACTACGACTACGTCACGTGTTGACGTTGTTGAAAACTGAATCTGTCAGTCGGACAGTCGGACCGCAACGCAACTCACTCAACGAATGAAACGAAGGCGGAGGGAGAGAGACGTATGAATGAACGAAGAAATGGCTGAACGAACGAAATAAACGAAGCGAGTTGGCCAACTAAAGCCGGCTCGGTTCGGCTCAGCTTAGCTCACGGCCCACTGGATTGTTGCAGATATTACAAGCGCTTTATATTGTTAATAGTCTCAAATTATCTTATGACGATGTGATAACGGCCTAATAGGTATCTACTATATAGTATAATAGTACTTATTCAAATTCAGCGTTGCTAATATGTTCTTTTATAACATTTTACCCTTTGATTAATATAGATACCTACCTAATCAAAGCATTTTACAATTCCCTTAACCCCATTATCGCCCTTGGCACCGACTTCAATATAGAAATAAGATGTTGTCTGTGTACCTATTTTTATATTATTTTTATCTTTTCTGTGTTTTTGACGTCTGTTTAAGTATATTTTTCATATAAAAAATTACCCACTTCAAAAAAGAAGGAGTTTCTCAATTTGTGTGTTGTTGTATGTAACGCGATTACACCGCCAATTGTAGATCGATTTTCAAAATTCTTTTTGTATTCGATAAAGTATACTCCTGGGGTGGTCCCATTGTCACCAAAGTCAGAATCTGATGATGAGATTCCATGAAAATCGAAGGAAACCCTTTAATTTTATAGCTACTTACATCCAACTTTTGGTTTTTTTTTCGAAGCTATTCACGTACTTATTTATCACCAATTTATTACCAGCGGTGAGCTAGTAGAAAAGATAAAAAGATCTCATTCACTACAAGTTAAAAATATTTTTTTCTACAATAAATAAAAACCGACTTCAAAAACACTGAAAAGTTAATAATAATATAAGAATAGGTAGGTACAGACAACATCTCATTTCTATATTGAAGTCGGTGCCAAATTTTAAGACTTTCTATTCTATCCTTGGCACCGACTTCAATATAGGTAACTGGTAGAAATGAGATGTTGTCTGTATCTATTTTTTTTATATTATTTTTAACTTTAGGTAGCTACGGTGTTTTTGAAGTCTTTTTTTTATTTTTTGTAATTTTTTTAACCGACTTAAAATTACTTATGATTTTTTGTGTGTATATGTTACGCGATTACTCCACCAATTGTGGACTGATCATCAAAATTATTTTTGTATTCGATAGAGTATTCCTACTCCTGGGGTGGTCCCATTGTCACCAAAGTCAGGATCTGATAATGGGATTCCATGAAAATCGAGGAAAATCCCATTTTCCATGGAAAATTCCTTAAAAACCCTTAAATTTCATAGGTACGTCAAACGTGTTTAATGTTTTTTCCCGAAGCTATTCAAGTATTTGCGTCTGGTAGTCATGATCCGAGATGATGGAAGGAACCTTAACTTTTAGGAGTTAGAGCTTAATTTTTCAAATGCAAATTCACTAGGAGTAGGAGGATCGCATTCACTTAAAAGATATTTTATTTAGAAAAAAAGAAAACCGACTCAAAAAATACTGAAATTTAAAAATAATACAGGAATAGGTACAGACAACATCACATTTCTATATTGCTCTGTTGCTGTATCAGTGTTTTGGGAGTCGGGATTTATTTAAAAAAAAATATCACCAGTCTTCGTAATAATTAGGTAAGTATGCATGATTGCACACTTTGCACACGTAGTGACAAATCTTACCTTCCGATGTTGTTGGTATTTCATATGATGTTACATTCTCTTCACTAATCCTTTTTTCTGTTTGTTTATATTTTTCCATTACACCATCTCACACAGATATCACCATAGTTCGTAGTACACTTTACAATGCGTTTGTTCTTTATCGAATACAATGCAGTAATACATAGACAGCGACGTCGTATGTATCCTTAGGCAACTCTAGCACTGCGATAAGATAAAATTGATTTCGTAAAAGAAAACAACTTAAGAGTAGGTACACACGAACGATACTTAACGTGAAGTCGGGATCAGTGATGTTGATGGAATAGTGATGCAGCCGTTACATCTAGCCGAGATAAAGATAGGTCTATGATATGCTCTTAATTACAACGTAAATTAAACGTAGGTGTGTGGTGGGTTGGTTACGTCATTACGTGTCACTCGATGAATCAACAAGCCAGATGCAATTGGTAAATATGTTTATGTTTCGTAATCACTAACTTACTTATCTGGAATAGGGAAAAATGTGGAAAGTGAGGTAAACAGAAAATAGGCTGTTTGTACCTACCTTCAGTTAATTTCACAATTAATGAAATAATTAATTAGGAACATCGACATTGCTTTTAGGTTACAATTGCTTTTATAGGTTAGTATTAATTACTTATTTGTTTTCAGAGCCGCAGGTTAGTATAATAATGACAATAGGAATTAGGTAAGAGTTAGATAAGTAGGTACTTGTTATGTCTAGGGAATTGAATTTTAATATTGATTGTGGTATTGAATATTGATTGTGGAATTTAATATTAATATTTCCCAACGCACAATAAAAAACATAGGGACGTATGATGGATGAGTAGACTGTGATCACGAAACGTCAATGTGTTCTTTCTCGTGCGTGAATGAAGTTGCCGGTGGTTGTAGTAGCCACTCACGGTTGGGGTTAGTTGATAATCCGTCTGTAAGCGCTTGGTGCGAACAGTTCTTAATCAAAAGAGATTTCTAAAATAGTTACCTCTTTAATGAAAAAACTACCAGCTAAAGCAAGAATACAATAGAGAACATGCAATATTTTTATTTTTGCGTTTATTGTAAAGAATCCCATGTAGAATAGATCACAAGTATGATAAAAATTAAAATAATAAATTTTATTGCAATAAAATGCAGTCTGAAACTAACAGTTTCAAATTTCGCGCTAAAACGGGCCTACAGTTCTGATGACGTCACTCCTGTCTGTCACTCATTCGTCGCTAACATTCAATTCAAATATCATACGGAAAGTTTCCATTTATTTCAAATTACTTGTTTTAAATGGACTATCCATCACTATAAGATAGTCAGAAAAATGCAATTATTGCTCTGAAAAAAGACGTTTGGATTCATGTTTTATACCAATGTGCCCATCGACTTCAAAGAATTTCCCAAATAAATTGTTTTTAACTGGACCTTCAGATCCAAAGTTGAAAAAATGATTGTAACGCGATAACCTTCTTTTCGTACTTTATGCTCTTAATAAAACACTAAAACTTTACTGTAATTAATACTTAATCTACTGCAGAAGTCTAGTTCCTTTCATTTCTGCAGTCGAAAACTCGGCACTTTCAACAAAAAAGTTACTACCATGTCGACACCAACTCTCGGTAGGTTTCTGGGGTCTATTTTTATACAACCAACTACCATTATTTACATTAAAAAAAATGTACATAATTTTCTTAAAAATAATGTTTACCTTTACATCTGCAGGCGTAGCACGGGCTGCCAAGACGGGACTCGAGTCACGCATTATCTCACAATTTCAGTGACATAATCTCTATGTCTTAAAAGAGTAGCACGGCGGCGGCGGCGCGTATTGAGGCTGCGGTCCGATAACAGCGCTCACAGTGCTAACGATTATAATCGCCTTGTCCAAATTGAAGAGAACACTGAAAATGCTATCAGTATGCTTACGATTTCGGTCCGGAAGAACAGGTACATTCATTTTGAACCGAAAACACAATTATCGAACATCAGACTGACAGTTCGCATAAAGTGATTTCACTCCAGAGCATTAGCGCCGTAAGTTCTATATGACGTTAACGATGACGTCATGTGGCTCTTCATGCCGGCTAACATTAGCGCGCTCACAACATTTCGGGACGCATTTGAGGGCGCTAATAGTGACTCTTATTGATTTTCGGAACGCAGCCTTAGTGTGACTGACATGATAAAATTTCTTGACGCTTCTCAAGGGAAAGGGATACGTGTCACTGAGTCTTATCACAAATTTCTTGGCAGTCCGTGCTACGACTGCTGACGGGACATAAAACACGAGTGACGTCACTAGTCGCTGATTGGTAGATCAAGATGCGTTCCGTTTCGCGTATTTTTCATCCGCAATTTTTTATGAAAAATAGTATTAACTAAAATAAAAACGTTGCCATCATTCTTATTTTAGGTTTTTTATAACATTTTAATTACAAATCGTTCATAAATATTATATTTGCATCTTCCCTATGGGAGAGGCGGAAAGGTTATCCGGACTCGACATGCATTTATCGACGAGGCACCGGGAAGGCTCCCCTGGGTTATTTGCACACACTACCCTTATAGCACGACTAGCTTTGCCCGCGAATTCGATTGCGTGGATGTCGAAAAATAACATCGTGATTGTATTTAAAATTTTTTTTTACGAAAAACTAATCCCAATTTAAAAAAAACTATTAAATACCTAATGTAAGATTAAATACAACCAGTGTTTCCCTTAGGAAAATCTAGTTTGTGGCTATACATAAAATAAAAGTGGCCAGTTTTGTGAAAAAAACGCATTTGAAATGTTGCTAGAAGTGACTAACTATTATAGAAATTTTGGGCTACTTTAATATTCTATTACCATTAACAATATAATTTTATTACTATACAGGAATGGTGATAAGTGGTTCTGAGTTTAATTAATATAGTATGACACATCAATTCCGTATTAAAAATACCACTTCACACAATATTTCACACATTTTTCACAGCATACACGTGAACATTATGTAATCCCGCCAAAAACTTTCACATTGAATATGCTGCGGTGGCCTACTACCAGTTTTCTTACTCTACAAATTTCTTTAAAATCACAACTAAAAAACAAAAGTAACTAATATCTAATGTAAAAAAATACCAGAAATAGCTAGAAGTATAGCTAAATTAATTTTGTTGGCTAAAATAGATTCTTTTGTAGAAAATCCGCTATATCTAGCCACAAACTGGCTAAAACTGCAACACTGCTTACAACATTACAGTTTTTTAATGAATTTAGTGCCAAATTTTATGTAAGTAGCTATATTTGTTTAAATTAATTATATTATTACACGACTACTGCCTTAACCAAAATTACACATGATATTCGCCAGGGTATTGAAAATCGTCAACTTACACTAATGACTCTCTAAGACTTTAGTAATGCCTTTAATTTCGTGGATTTTGATGTACTTACTGGTGCGCTACGTTCTTTTCGCATTTCTCCTACCGTAGTTGACTGGTAGTTCGTAGTTACCTACTAGGGAGCCGGCAACGTATACGCCATTGATTTGTAGTAAATCAATGGTATACGCATTGAGGATTCCTTTTCCGACTGGTGTAGTATCAATGCGGGTGTCTTTCAGGGTGGCGTATTGTCTCCGCTTCTTTTCTCTATATTTATTAATTCCATTACACATGCATTTTCGTGTCTCTATCACTTGTATGCTGATTACTTGCAGATCTATACGCATGCAACATTATCAAATCTCGCTCATGCCATCGCTGAAACTAACAGCAATTTCAAACTGGTCGACTACTGGGGCAAATCATGTGGACTACTCAATAATCCTACAAAATCTGAAGCTATTATTATTGGCGGTCCGTATTTTGTTTCAAGGATTGATTATAGTTTGTTGCTAGCAGTCATATTGGTGGCACTATTGTTTCTTTTAGCAAATGTGTTAAAAATTTAGATGTAGTTGTTGATCAGTGCTTATCATGGCGACCGCAAGTTGAGGTATTCGCATGAAGATCTTTGCATATTATTCACTCAACAGGTTTCGTAACTTTCTCCCATGCAATTAGTACTAAATCAGCATTAGCACAATCACTTTTACTTTCACTGCTCTGCTCGACTATGCTGATTGTGCCTGGGTGCTGTCTGAGGAATTTCTTGACAAGCTGGAGCATCTGCAAAATGTGGCCATTAGGTTCATTTTTAATTTATGAAAATTTGACCATGTTTCTTACTGTCGCTAGTTACCGTTTTTCTCCAGGTCACAAATAGGGAAATCTGTCAATTTTCATTTTTTTACATAAAAAAAAAGAAAATAGACACAGTCGAACATAGAACCTCCTCATTTTCGAAGTCGGTTAAAACATGAAACACGTTGGACGTACCTATAAAATTTAAGGGTTTCCCTCGATTTTCCTCGAATCTCATCATCAGTTTCTGACTTTGGTGACAATGAGACTACCGCAGAAGTACCTATAAAAAGATTTTTATCTATTGAATAATTTTTTTTAATCGGTCCACAATAATTGGCAGAGTAATCGCGTAACAAACATACAAAAAAAACATAAGCATCGAATTGAGAACCTCGTCCATTTTTTAAGACGGTTAAAAATTTAGCCCAAATGAATAATATGGTACTAGGTACTTGCTAAGAAAGAAAATGTACGAGTACATTGCCTTCTTCGCGTGGATGCCATAAGAGTCGATTATGAGAATTTACAGCACTATAGGTACCTCTATGAAGAATGGGCCACTTACATACAGACAGCCAATTTTTGTTATTGCAGAAAGTTGGCAAACAAGCAAACTGCCCACCTGATGGTAAGTGGTAACAGTCGCCTATAATACACGTAGCTCCGCTCCTGTGAGATTCGCAGCAAAACTGCAACCCCCACAAGAACCACAGTGTACGTTGCCAACTTGTGACACCAGATGTAAAGCCATCTTACCCTTCAAACCGGAGCAATGCAAGCACTGCTGCTTTGTGGCAGAAATAGGTAAGGCGGAGGTACCAAGCAGACGACCCTAGTACAGAGTCTCCCTCCAGTAATTCCAGTGAGATGGGTTGTAGCACATATTATATTTGCATTCTTTATTTTACACAATTTTCACGTAATTTAAAACATTGGCCGTATGGTGTAGATCCCTTTGCCTTCCAAAAGTAAGATTACGGCTATATAGTTTAGGCCTCAGAAGAATAACTCAAGCAATAATGCTTTAGTTATTGTTCTGAGGTTTAGTTAGAACTTTTGCTATTTTAACAGTTGGATTTAAATCTATGTTAAGTAATTCAAATGTACCTACATACTTAGTTTACTTACGAGTACACCACGACTCGTGTGATCGTGGTAGATTTTTTGAAATCGTTAAATGGTGATACCTGTGGAATATTTACAAATTCTTTTTGATATTATAATGACGGCAATAAATGTGTAGCACGCACCTTTGTTGAAGGTAGGTAGGTAAAAAAATTAAACTTTGGCAGGTGCGCACGCGCAGCTTGCTCGTGCGCGGGCGTCAGTTCGCATCTGCCACACCACGTGCTTAGCAGCTGTTGTTTGTCCTCTTTCATCCCCTTCGCCTTAATGTCACCCCCTCAGCTCTCGGCTAAGTAAGATCTTTTAACGTGATTAAAAATGTGTATCTAACTAAATTACTTTTTATCACATCTATGTTCAAAAGAGCAGAAAAGGAGGAAAGCAAAGGATTAAGGAAACCAATAAGGATTTCGTTCTGAAATATTTCATAAATACGCAATAGTAAAGCGAAAAGCTTCTGTTAGGCACGTTTGATCAAAGATTATATTATTATAACAATTTCCGTATGTGGTAAGTTTAATGATAAACATTGTCACATTATCACTATAACTAAGATATAATGTTAATCTTAGTTATAATGATAATGATTACGCGCTGCTTTACCTATTCAATTTAGGAAAGCAATTAAAAATATTCTTCTGCATGTTCCTAAGTCGTAATAATTTTTACTGAGCCTCTATTTGTAGTATCACTAACAACAATTACCGTGACCACATACTATAATGAATTATGATAATACATTATATTACTTATAATTAATTTGTTAACATAAGCCGAAAACTTTGCGTAGAAATTAAGTTAAATTCCATCTTAGTTTATGAATTGGTGTTAAAATGGGATGCTGCACTCAGGCCGGCGGCGGCGGCGGCACGGCCAACCAGACGCATGGTGGTAATAAATGCATATTTTAATGAATGAACTCGGGCCGGCGCGGCGCGGAGCCTGGAGCGCTCACATCGTGACTTTTAACAATACCATAGACTATTGGAATTTATATAGAACCGACATATTATTATGAACTTGAACTTAATCTGCTTTATGGGACTCCCTACTTACATTCACTATTCTTCAATTTATGTTTCCAGAATTTAAGACTATGGACGTGGACGTTGCGCTGCTACACTGTATTTAATCACTGTAATTTTTTTATTGTATTGTATGTACCTATATCTGTTTTTTTATCATTACCGAACTAAGAATAATATTTTCACCACTTGTCTTACCCTTCAAACCGTAAAACAACAATGCAAGCACTGCTGCTTTGCGGCAGAAATAGATGAGACAGAGGTACCCGCAGTTGACATATGTAGGTACAGAGTCGTACTTACTGAGCTTCGTTACAACAGCTCCTTTATTCAAAATTTGTCAATTTTTGGATGTGTTCCTCGTGGTATGGTTACACCACACGTTACATTGGTGTAACCACGAGGAAGGCCTTATTCCTTGTGGTAACACGGCGAAAGAGATCAACTGTCGATTATCGATAAAACATAATTGACAATTATTAGTATAAAAAAATCAGGTACGATATGTCGTCTTTTAATTGTGGCAATGTGTCATCCTTGTCCGACAACAATTCTGCCAGCTTAGCGACTTAACTTAGCATGTGTTTGAAGAAAAATAAATTTAAACCGATAAAGAAATAATCCGCTTATGTGATAAGTTAATTTCCCTCAAATCCGATTCCCACAAATTAAAAAAGAATAAGAATAAATCCATCTCGATGACATATCTCATTTGACAGGTGTCAAAATTATAACGCTCTTACCTCGTGAACTTTTGAACTTATACCACAGAAGATATAATAGTATGTCTGGCGAAATGAAAGAGGTCGACAAGACAGTAATTTTGGACGACAACTGTCAAAATTAACAGGCGAACATCTCGCAAATTAATTAAACCTAGACATTTGTCTAGGTTTAGTTAGTTTATGACATCAGTCCTTGTCAAGTTGAAATATCTCGATGAGATCTTTATTTTGAATGACGACTGTCAAAATTAAAACTTGATTGTGTCGCAACTACTAAACCTATACTTTTTTCAAATTCAAATTCAAAAATCTTTATTCAACATAGGCCTTTACAGGCACTTGTTGACGTCGAAACAAAGCAAAACAATCTAATTTAAAGAAATTATGTTAACCTTGTATGTGCATACATCCTAAATATACTCAAGATGTCTGTAAATACAAGTAGGAATGAAAAAAAAAAAAAGTTGACTCTACACCTGTTCGGAAATTGGGAGAGCCTTCTCGAGAAGAACAGGCAAGAAACTCGAAAGGTCTTAATTTTTTATCTCCTCTTTCAAATCGCCATTTACAATTTTGGTTTGTTACAGAGTCGTCAATTGGAAGCTGACCTCAAAGCAAAAGTTTGAGCTCAACTTCCATTACAAGAATAGATGTGTTAATTCACATTATACTAATAGTGTCTTTGATAACTTGATAGATCTCGATTAGATTTTCATTTCGGATGTCAGCTCTCAAAATTAACTAGCGCAAACGCACTTCTTGCAAACTATACTAAACCTAGATAGTGTCTTTAGGAAGATGATACAACTTTGAGCCTTTATTTCAATTTTCTACATTAGGTGCGATATGTCAACTTTTTTCCATTCTTAGTATTGGCACAATTTCTTTCGCCGGTGGCTTTCTTCGAGGGCTTAATTAATAAAGCATCTGTATAAAAACTGGAGCAGCCCAGCCCAGGTTCGAGACCCGGTGAGGAAGCATTTGTTACTGGCTTGTTAGAATATTGTGCTGTGCGGCCTGCGTCTCAGCGTATGTTCACTCTTAGCCAGTCTAGCTACACCCACACCACAAAAATATTTTTTTTCATGATCCAAAACTATAACACTTTCCGTCAGATTGTTCCATAAATGTTATAGTTTTGGATTTAAGTGTAGAAAGAGAAATTCTCGATCTATTTTAGGATATTAATTTCAATATTTTATCTTTTTGATCAATAGATATATTTCAATATCACAATAAAAAACTTTAAATCTAAATCTGTCCCTGACATCCAAAAAGTAACTCTAATTTAGATCTGTCATTATGCCAAAAACACTACAGGTCTAGGTTAAGTAGTTAACGAGATAGGCTCATTCTCATTTTGGCAGCTATCATCCGAAATGAAGCTCAAGGTTTAGTAGTTTGCAAGATTAATGCATTTGCGCTTGTTAATTTTGACAGCTGTCATCTAATAACGTCGTTACAATCTCGTCGACCTCTTTCGTTTTGCAAGACACCACTAGTCTAGGTTCAATAGTTCAGTGGAGACCTGCGTGCACGATTGGCCTCGTGCACGCCGCCGAAGGCCCTCTGCTTGGGGATTACCCTGATTCTCAGGCAATTTTCCTTGGCGACCAGTTGGTCGGGTTTGCCCGCGCGTGGATAGTGGAGTCGCAGTGTGGACCTTACCTAGCGCGCCCATAGGGGCAGGGAGAACACCGGGGGGCTTAAGTGGGTAGGCCTGGCACTCTGCCCCACACACGTTCGCCGTCTAGCCAACGGCAGGTACGGTGCAGTCACGCATTTCCCCGAAAAAAAGGATCAATAGTTCACGCAATAAGAACGTTCTAATTTTGATATCTGTTAATTATCCGAAATGTCATCGCAGGAAGGACGAAGAGAAATGTTTTCTTTTCTTTTTGCATGAAAATAATATTAGTCCCTTGTGTTTTATCAATAATCGACAGTTGATCGCTATTGTGGTGGGTGTCACCACGAGAAAAAGGGTCTTTCTCGTGGTTACACCAGTGTAACGTGGGTGTCACCATGAGGAACACATAAATTTTTGAACGACTTCAAAAATGAGAATGTTCTAGTTCTATGTTCCTACGCGTATATGTATTGTGGAGCCAAATCACAAAATCAATGAAAGTTCACGCCCTGATTTAGTAGCAAATTAGCCGATTTTGTATACGAAATTCGTAGTACAACATATCAAAGCCATACATCATCAATGAAAAGCCACTATTAATAACGCTTACAAAATCAGCTAATTGCTACTAAGTCAGATCGTCAACTTTGATTGATTTTGACCGATTTCTTCGTTACGGACCGATTTTCAAAATGTTATATTTCCATTTGAAAGAGTATACCTATAGCTCCCATCTTAAGTCAATCGTGAGAAATCCTTAAATTTTATATTAGCACTAGCTTTTGCCCGCATGTATAGTTTAATTTTAGCAGATTTGTATTTTCTTGTTATCTCTCGTGGTTGTCTCTGATATTTCGTAAAAAATAATTATAAAAAGGCCAAATAATAGAGTTGTTAGATTTTGATACTTACTTCTAAATCAAAAATAGCGGATTTCTTAAATATATATTTTCATCTGCTTACCGTCTTACGCATGTTTTCACCTATTCACCCTTCAAAGTTGGGTACCATAAGTGTGTCCTATCATTAATCTTGCTGAGTATTTAACTGCCTAATTACCAACTCCTAAATTAACAAATTCAAAATTGATGATATATTTCAACTGATCCCCATTATCACCCAAATAAACATATAATTTGCAATAACAAATACTGGCGATTCGCCCTTTACAAACTGATCCCCATTATCGTCAATTGAACATTTAATTATTAATTTAATAAATATTGTGGGCAAGAATCGAGATAAAAACTATACAATCTTTTAAGTTAGACCAAATTATAGTAAAGTACCTACTTACTACATAAAATATTAGTACTTACTAGAATTAATTGGACAAATATTTTGTTTAGAAATGGGTAAAGTACAATTTATAAAATAATAATAAAAACAGGATATTTTTAAGATTATGCCATGTCGCTTCTGCGCTTTCAATGGGCGGCGCAAGCGCAGCCGTCCAATGGCGGAGCGCGGCGCGGTATGCGGCCTGCTTTCCCAGAACTCTTCGCCGGGACTGGATCACTTGTGTAAGTATACCTATGTAGAAAGCTTTTGCCGGCGCAAAGCCTGCGACCGTTGTTGTGAACAAAATTTAGTTACCACGTAAACTTTGTGTTTAATTTTCCAAAATTTACATACAACACAACACAACACGTATAGTGTTAAGATAATATCATCACAATTTTTCAGTACTCGTATTATAGGTAAGATTCATTACATATTTTGAAAAAATGGGTTCATTGCATTTTTGTTTCTTTGTAGGTATCTAAATATATTTAGTTTTTATATGACTAAGTTGCATCCTAGTTGATTAAAGTCAAAGTCAAAGCATTTATTGCAACCATGTGGTTTACAAGATGTTAAAAACTATTTTTTGTTGATAATTTTCGAAAGAGCAATGCCCATTTGCCATGCTACGTCTATGCTAGAAGTGGATAGTTAAATATTGCAAAAGTAATGATTGTTTTAGATACATGAATGTGAACAAAAGCAGAAAATCTAAACAAAAAGTCCGCCAGATATTAGTATGCGTCTACGGCCGGTTTCAATATTCTATCTATCTGTGGATTTGGTTACTAGCGATAGGTGTTTGACATTAGCTCCATATAAAATACGTCAAAATTCTATCTCCAGCAAGCAAATCCAGAGATAGATAGGATATTGAAATCAGTCGTAAGTATTTAATGGTTTGTCTTTGCGTCGTCGCTCGTCGGTGTCTGTTCGCTTAGATCTTTAAAACTAATCAACGGATTTTAATGCAGTTTTCAGCAATAGAAAAAGTGATTCAAGAGGAAGGTTTATAGTATAAGTGGCGACCCTCTCCGGCTTTACACGGGTAATAGTTTAAGGCGCATAGTGGTCCCAATGACCTTGCGTCGATCGTCCCGCACTGATTACATAGGAGTGAGTGAGTTAGAATGAGGGGAATATTTAAGCAAACCTTTACGCGTAAAATGAATTATTTCAATTAAAAATTAATAAAGGCGAATAAGAAAAATCTAAAAAGACCATCCGCTAGAATATTGTTCACTTTATTTATTGAAATCGGAATTTTACCTAATATTTACGACGCGATTAGGTTTAAAGTTTTAAAATCGAGGCATGTTTGGGTCACATTTTAACCAAGTTTTAATTAATTTATCAAAAAATTAAAAAGATCATCCTCTAAAAAATGCGTTGAATAATAACGTATCTTTTAAGATTTTTTATTCAAATTTTATGAAGAGAACCGGTTTTTTCTGTAGTGATATAAATAATCCACGCTGGTAAAGCCGCGAGCGAGCCGCTAGTTTTGAAATAAATAAAATGTTATCAAAGGTAGGTATTTTGTATGTAGTACGTCGTTTTGAGCAAATACAAGATTTAAAGCATTTAAATAAAAAATGCTTTAAATCTTGTATTTGCTCAAAACGACATAACGAGAAAATGTGCGAGTGGTGTATAAGAGCGGTTTCGCAATACGTCCGATCCGAATCCGATCCGAACCCGTGAAAATATGGTCCGTAAGATAAGATAAGATAAGATAATTTTTATTTGTCAGAAACATGTGTTTGCTGTATACATCGCTAAGGTTTATAAAGCTTTCTTAAAGAACCAACATGTCTTACCTCTAAAGGTGTACAAAAATATTATTTATAAAAATCTAGATTACAATTCAATAAAAATACAAAAACTAAAATGTCTAGTAGTAAAATGTCAAATAATACCTAAATAATAAAATTAAAATTCATTAAAATAATACAATAACTAAAATGTTAAGCAATACAATGTCAAATAATAAATACATTATGAATTTAAAATTAAAAAGAAAAAAAAACTAAATATGTCATGTAATAAAATAACAAAAACTACATAATACAATTAAAATTCATCAATAGCTAAAATGTCACATAAAACAATTAAAATTAAGTTTCCATTTTGTCGTCAAGAAAATCTTTTACTTTATAATAACATTTCTCAATCAACGTAGTAGCCGTAGAACTATTTCTATGGTAATTTACGCACTAGATCCGATCTCCGTCACCCGATTTCTTTCCGTCATTCTAGAATCTTCATTCCGGAGAAGTTTTTGACGGACCCAAGTAGCCATAATATTATTTGTATGAACGCTCGCGCACTGCGTCCGAGTTGAAGCCGAGCTGCGTACCAGCGGAGAGGCAGCGGGGTGGGCGGGCGTCTTCGTACGTACAATAGTATTGCCAGAAGTTGACGTCGATTGAAAGGACTCATGATCAACGACGTGAACACTCTGCTGTGGCTCCGCGTAAAATCTGATTTAAAAACTTAGTTAAATTACACCACAAATTAAAAAAAAAAAACGGAAAATTTATGAAATTTCCGGGAGAAAATTTCAGTGATTTTCAAATTAGGATCATGGTCTGAACTCACTGTTAAAAGATAAGGGACACCGTCACGTATACTCTGTATAAAACGTTACTGAAAACACACGAAATAATCCTACCCAAATCCGATTCGATCGATTTCAGAGTTGTTAGTTATTAATATTTTATTTACCTAATCGGTATGTAGTGTTAGGTATCTTTTAGATAGATATAAAGCGGATCGGTACTTGATACCGTATTCCCACAATCAAAATTAATTCCAACAAATATAATTCCATAAGCGTTTTAACCGATTATTCCGATATCCTAGACAGATTCGGATATATTCGGATAAAGACAGATTCCGGTTTGGACAGATTTTTGCTAAAAATTTACCATCTTCTTTCAAATAAAATCATTTATTAGTTTTTTTTTTTTTATTAGTATTATAAAGGTCTTAAATCATAGTCTTTTCGTAGGTATAAAATTATTATCAGATTAAAATGTAGGTGTTTTTATGTTTTCATTCGTACTCAGTAGGTAGGTACTTCTTTTATCGAAACTATTTCCAATCGAGTCGATCTTATTTACTTTTAAATTAGGAAATGCCCGTAATACGCGACCAACAATAGCAGAACGATACACAATACTATTTTTTACCTAACAAATCCGTTACATTCCATTCCATGGAGCCGCGAGCTGGGCACGAAGCTATCTCGGCGAGATTTCGAAATTCTGAGAAAGGCAAAGCCTTATAAATTATCTCAAAAGGGCCGACGCTGGTAACAGCCAGAAATGCTTTTTTTACTCTACCTCCACAGGTATACGCTGGCGCTAAGAAGGCAATGGAATGTCTATTACGACGTACTAATTTGATACTTGGGCTAAATTTACATTTTTAATAGTTTCCTTTATTCCCGAAATTAATGTTGCTTGTGAAGTTATGGTAAATTTAAACTTATTTACGGTAAAGTTATGCTTACTATTTGGAATTTTATGTATTATGCATCGTATAGGCGATGCATCCCAGAAATTATGATTTTAACCCCTAAACTCTGGAATAGATTAACAGAATATATATATGTAACTAACGCTACATTTTTGGTTTTCATTGATATCTTGCCTTCTTGAAAATATAATGTTAACTGCTAATACTGATAATGCACACAGTAAATTACTTAAAATAAAATAAAAAACAAAAAGTGGTTTTTAAAGTTGTTTTTAAATTTTAATTCTCTACTTTAATTTTATGTAAACCAATTTAAGGGTTCTTAGTAAAAAAATACAACAATAAATAATTTTGCTAGCACTACTTGTGCCAGAGCGGTTGAAGAGATTCTTTGTAATCGTAATTATAAGTGTCTCGTGCGTTAAAAAAATAATCGTATTTAATAATAATATGAAAAATTAAAAACACCATCTAAAATATTATTGATTTTATTCGTTGGAAAAGAAACAGCGTGACAACTTAAAAAATTCTCATTTAGTTTTCAGCTTAAAATATCGAGGCGTGCTTGTGTCACTAACCTGATGAATAACGAAATAACGAAACTTTTAACGTCTTTCTATTATTGACTCCGCTAATAGGCGCCATAAAATGTAAAGTATCAAGATGGTTTATAACACCCGCTATCGCATCTGCTATACAATTATATGTGTAAAAAATTCGTGGTACACGCGTGAAGCACGCTTCTTGGAAAATGGCACTCTTGAAAGAACCCAAGGACCATTCCAGTAGGGTCTAGTCCTGAAGGCCGATCGATTCTGCTTATAACAATTATTAATGGCATATTTTGGCGTCAAAATTGTAGAAAGAGATCAGTGAAGGTTCCATCCTTTTTAACGTATGCTTTAACGTATTATATGGTTTCTCTGTATATTTTTTTATTATTATTTTAGTATTTTTTTACTATAATATATATTTATAAAAGTATACTACTCATACACACGATATGACTGTCACTCACAACTCACAATAGACCTATTATTTGTAGTAATATTATGATAGAACTAAGTATTACGTAATAATAAAACGTAAGTAGGTACTTGATGTAACGGTATCATCTGATCAGACTATAATAAATATAAAAAAGCAAAATAACAAGAAAACATTAACAAGCACTGCCTATTAA
The DNA here is from genome assembly GCA_963935595.1 of Schoenobius gigantellus. Classification (NCBI taxonomy): domain Eukaryota; kingdom Metazoa; phylum Arthropoda; class Insecta; order Lepidoptera; family Crambidae; genus Schoenobius; species Schoenobius gigantellus. The sequence continues at coordinate 18,299,050 of OZ012553.1, read as the reverse complement.
AAACTGAAATAAACCGCCTGTGGAATTCACAAGTGATCATTGTTATTAGCGCTACGGGCGGGAGGTCCTAGTTGCTAAAAGTAGGTATCAAAAGATATAACTTATTGAAAAGTTATCTTTCATACTTATCCTACTTTGAGCATTTGCTCTAAGTAACCCTTAGACCAACCCATTTTTGATTTGATCTAAGAAATTTTCAAACTTCAAAAACTATCTGCCATATACACATCCATCATCCTCAGTAAAGCACCCGTAGATAGTGTATTTGTACATAGCACACAAGACGAGCACACACCAAACCACAGAGACATCCACAACCACACCATAAATACTAGATTCATAAAAGTAGGACTACAAATGTTGTATTTTCAACAAGGAATAATTACATTTTTACCAAAAGGGATTGGGACGGGGTATTTTTTCCAAAACCGACAAAAGTAGTGAAATAAAACGAAATAGAGATTTGTTTTTAATTCATTTTGCAGATACACCTTTTAAGTCTACAATTAAAATCATCGAAACATCTTCGACGGTAAAATTCAGTTTTCACTAACAGCGATGTCGTAAACAAACGTCTCCTCGAAATTTTGACAAAAGTTGTAACAATACAAACAATAGAATTTTTCAAAGAAGATGTCTCACAATATTTATAAGATATCTTGTTCCCATGTACAAACCGTCGACTTTCGGTACTAGATGTGATAGATGTCCTCAACGTAATTCAGTCTTCCAATTATAGAGCCTAGTTCTAACTCAATAACGTCATTGTTTCCAAAATGTTAACAATAACTGCCCGTGGTGTATTCGAACGACTATAAAGCATCTGCCAGACATTTACTATCGCTAGTACTATGGATACAAAGGCTCATAGATAGACGTGATATCAGAAAATAGATCGTATTTGAAAGATACTCGGTTCATTTTACTCCGCTAGACTTGTAGAATGGATGGTGCGCAATGGAATTTGGGGCATGGCGCTGCTGACTCAACGCCGATCTAATCCCTTCCCTATGAGATCGTTGTAGGTATAGATTATTATGTAGTTATCGTTCCCACAAACACGGATCTGATCTGTCGTGAACTCGGATCTAATGCTGCTAGTTCCATAGAATATATTTTAAAGTAGGTACCTACTACCTACCTACCTTACCTTGCATCTAATTGTAGAAAGTTTGTAATCAAACGTCTATACTATGAAAAAAATTTATACATATGCAGAAATTCATAATTATGTTAAAATTTTAGGTCTATCCCACTAATCCCGTTGAGTTGTCCAATCACGGGGCTGCTACCAATATTTCGTCCCAGTAATACCGCGGGACACAGAACAAATATTACTTTATTTTTTCTTATTTCTGAATTTTAGATATTTTTAAAATACATAAAGTTAATTGATACTTTACTTTTTATCCACACGATGGTTGTCAAATTGTATACAATTGTATGTAAGGATTTGTACCCGTAGTACGGCCATTGCTACTTCTAGTATCTCGGATTTTTTTGCCCATGGTAAGTAAGTACTAGGTATTAACGTATTTGGAACTAATATATGTACTAATTTTATCCCTGATACGCTTTATTATTTTATCAAAAAAGAAGACCACAATACACTATACCAAAATATACTCAAACTATACTCCTATTAAGATGAAAGTAAGGTTCCAATTTGCGCTTGAAAGATATTATTATGATGGAGGTGATATCCCGAATGCAAGAAGACCATGGATCACGTATCCATGGTCTTCAACTCTTACGGAAACCAAAAATATATTGGATTACTAAATTTTGCAGGCTCATTAAAAATCCCCTCTATAGCATTCAATTTCAAATAGACATCAGCATAGTTGAGGATTAGTAGCAGGTTATTCTGATCTATAGTAACTTTCGTATTTATTAATTCCTCTGTTTTAAGCCGGTTGTTCATTTTTGATCATGTCCTTGCCCTCAGTAGCTCACTAACAATCGATAACTTTTTGATATGAGCATTTTCTAAAAAAGTTCGAAAGTAGGTAATTGATTTTAGCTCCATAGCTTTTAATAATTAGCTCAAAATCCTTAATATAATAATTTTAATGTAATAGTAGATGTTATAATTATTAAGAATTAAATGAAGTATGATTATCTTCAATTAAAAAAAATAGCATCAATATTACCGCAGCCTTAGCTCGGTGTTTACAGATAATAAAAATATTTTTTGGATTAAGTTATTTATTGTACTACCCAAAGCATGATTTTGGGTAGTTCTTACTTTTGGACGATGAAGGACGGCTTACTACGAGTGTTTATAGCAGTTAGTTATCCGAGACACACTATTGCAGCGACAGTACCATTTTGCTCTAATCTCGGCTTCAATGTTGTTTGAAGCGATCTTAGTAGTATGCCAGCCATTTCACTGATCCTAGTGGTATATTAAGCATTTGCGTTGCTCACCTTGTTCTTGATATAATCCGGGATTCTATTTCATCGATACCTAAATGAAATAATTGAGCATGTCGTATACCTATTTATCTACAAAAATTAACAATAGGTCTAGTATCAAATCCCTTCAGGGTAACTTCTCTTTTGAATCAATGAAAAAAAGCGTTGGACTAATTAATAGTAATTTTATACGTTGGGATATACAAATGAAATATCTAATAATACTTTTGTATTGCTTTACTTGTACATGTACAACAACTGTGGCGCAGTCTACGTGTTTCGAGGTCATCGGCATTGCCAAATTTGAAGGCATGACGTCATTCATCGTTCCTCTCCAAATATGTTCACTTGCGGCTGTGTTAAGGAAGTCAGCCATGCTGCCGTTGTCGAGGGAGCAATGTAGTGACGATTGTAAGTAAATGTCTTTGTCCATAAAGATGACGAGGCTACATTAGACACTAATAAGAAACCGAGGGACAAAAACGGTCACGTCTCGTTGGCTCGCATCGGCCGATGTATCCTTAAGCGTAAGACAAAGAAGTTCTCAATTTACTTGTGTAACTTAATAAGTTGCAAGTTTAGGATAAGTACCCATAGAGGTAACAATTCATCGTTTCTCTATATAAGTTGAATGAGAATGAATGATGGGGAAAGGTGGCATAATGATTAAATAGATAAAACAGAAAGATTCGTTAAAAGATTCTTATTAGAGTTTTAACAAAATAAGTACCTTTGCTACACATTTGATTGAATACTTACCCAATCAATTCTCTCATAGCATAATGCCGTAAAAATATTCATTTTCTCCCAACAAACCGAAAACACAGTAATAGTATATATATTACCGTGCCGAAAGTATGAGAGTTCAAAAATACGACGAAAAGCTTTGAGAAAAGGTAGTACTTATTCCATTTCGATTCTGTACTATGCGTGGGCCTTCAGCCAAAGTATCATTCGCGTTCGTTTCTGTTTCACTTGGGTCTGTAGAGGTTTTTTTTCGCGTCTAAAGTAAAATAATCATTATGGAACCTAAAGCGTCATTTAGATGTAACAAAATCCATATACAAATAAGGTTTCCTGCTGGGGACTCCCCACACTCAGCGGGGAGAACCCCACTATCCCTTGTAATGTAGGCCTCTAGCACAGAAGATTACTGCACTCTAGCACAGTACTAGACTCTAGACTAGTCATCAGCAGGTACGGTGAGCACCACCAAGTTGAAATAAAATAAAAAGGTAAAAATACTCGAGGATTGTTATAAACTGACTTTGAATCGAGACATATTGCAGTTATGATGGCTCCTTAATGCTGTAGTATGGTAGCATTACCCACAATAGATGTGCTGTATACTTAATAGTTGCCAATATTGCTATGCTTACTTTCTTTAAACATGGTGACAGCCAGATTCTGATCTGTAGGTTTAACAACTTCCTCGAATTACATTCCAGAAAAGGTTCATCTAGATTTACAGAGTAAATAGAGATTTTCTTAGCAAATAATTCTGGTCTTTGGTAAAACATTGGTTTTACCTTATTGGCTGAGGCACGTTTCGCAGTAATTGCCTGAGCAAGCCACCAGACTGGGGCGGATCGTTTTCTGTTTGTCCAATCACTCGAAGTATCAGGTTTCTGAGATCACGTTTCCTTAAGGACATAACAGAAGAACTGTGTTAAGTTATAAATTTGTGCCCAAATTAAATATTGACATTAATTCAAATCACTTAATATTTAAAAATTACGTAAATAATAATATGTATATTTTTGGAAAACTAAATTACAAAATTAAAAATATATTTTATAATTTTCTATACAATAAAAAATGCACGTCTATTGACTTCGATTTTGTTTCATGCAATGAAAAAATATTACAATCTTTTTAGAATTTGAACCGAGGGAAACGTCAGAAAACTTAAAATAAAACATCTTTCGCTCTAAACAGTATTGAAAGAAGTATTCCCGAACTCACCTACCAAAAACCTTCCATCCTCATCTCAGTAATATGATATGATGACTATCAGATACAAATACCTGAATATCTTCAGAAAAAAAATGAAACACGTTGGACGTGCCTTTGAAATTTAAGGGTATCCCTCGATTTTGAGTTTGTGATAATGGGACCGCCTCGGGAGTATACTCTTTCGATTACAAAAAGAATTTTAAAAATCGGCCCACAAATGGCCTAGTAATCGGTGAGCATACATAAAAAAATAGAAAAAAAAGAGATACAGTCGAAAATAGAACCTCCTCCTTTTTTGAAGTCGGTTAATAATTCCGACTAAGAGATAGCGAATTAGTAATTGACTGGTGGCTTTGCTCATAAACGCTTGTTGGCCTTATTTCCTTTTTTAACCGACTTCAAAAAAGGAGGTTCTCAATTCGATGCCTGTTTCTTTTTGTGTGTATGTTAGGCGATTAATCCGCCAATTGTGGACCGATTTTCAAAATTCTTTTTGTATTCGATAGAGTATACTCCAAGGTTCGTCCCATGGTCACCAAAGTTAGGATCTGATGATGGGATCCCATGAAAATCGAGGAAAGCCCTTAAATTTTAAGGTGTGTCCAACGTGTTTTGTGTGTATGTTATGCGATTACTCCGCCAATTGTGGACCGATTTTCAAAATTCTTTTTGTATTCGATAGAGTATACACCTATGGTGGTCCCAAGGTCACCATAGTCAGGATCTGATGATGGGATCCCATGAAAATCGAGGGAAACTCTAATTAAATACCATACCATACATAATAAAACTGTGACTTATAATATTATTTATGACTTTTTGGTGTTTTTGAAGTCGGTTTTATTTTTTGTTGAAAAATGTTCAAACTCCCTCTTATAATATATCCACTCCCTATCATATCCATTCTAGATACACCACACATTCATCTTAACAATCTCTGCTCCGCCACATGAACTCTTCTTTCTTCCGTCTCATCCGAAAAAGCCAATTAAAAAAATAAAAACCGACTTCAAAAACACGAAAAGTTAAAAATAATATAAGAATAGGTACAGACAACACCACACTTCTATATTGTAGTCGGTGCCAAACGATGATCTCCTAGAAAGTCTTAAAATTTTTCACCGACTTCAATATAGAAGTGTGATGTTGTCTGTACCTATTCTTATATTATTTTTAACTTTTCAGTGTTTTTGAAGTCGGTTTTTATTTTTTGTAAAATATTTTTTATTTTACCTTTTTAGTGAATGAAATCGTTTTAATGAAAGAAACCCTAATTAAATACCAGCTCACCGAAGGCTGATATTTAATTAGCGTTTCCCTCGATTTTCATGGGATCCCATCATCAGATCCTGACTTTGGTAATCTTGGGACCACCCTAGAATTATACTCTATCGAATACAAAAAGAATTTTGAAAATCGGTCCACAATTGGCGGAGTAATCGACAACAATAGACAATATCACACTTCTATATTGAAGGCGGTGACAAATTTTAAGACTTTCTAGGAGATCATCGTTGGCACCGACTTCAATATAGAAGTGTGATTTTGTCTGTACCTATTCTTATATTATTTTTTACTTTTCAGTGTTTTTAAAGTCGGTTTTTATTTTTTGTAATTTGAAGTCGGTTCGGAATCGAAAAAATTAACTACTAATAATAATTTTTTCGATAGTTAGTAATAGCAAAGTATTATTAGGGTAGTAAAACAGACCCTAACCAGGAACCATAAAGGTCCTTTATGAGGTGTACCTACTTATACTTTACTATTACTAACGTTCGATAAACCGACCCTAAGGAAAAGCGAATACTGGCGGCTTTGTTCATAAGCGTTTGTTTGCCTTATTTCTTTTTTATAAAATTTGACTTTTTCGTATAAGATGGACGAATGAAGAGTTCACGTAGCGGAGCAGAGATTGTTTAGATGGATGTGTGGTGTACTATGGATATGATTAGGAGTTGATCCTATATAAGAGGAAGTTATAAAGTAGCACCAGTGGCAGAGAAGATAAGAAGTAAAAGGTTAGCGAGGAAAGAGAGAGTGTAGTTACTACAAACCCGTTTTGATACATGTCATCATATTTTATGCATCAGTTTTGACAGATAAACTATGGCGATGACAGCTGTCAAATCGAGCTTCTTAGAACGTGAGGACGAAAGTTATGGACATGAATGTGTACGATCATAAGGGTGAGGAAGAAAGTATGGATCGCAATTAGGGTTGCCAACCGTACTCTAAAATAGAGTAAGTATTGTACTCTATGTCATGTAAGCGTACTCTATAATCTATAACACTAATAGAGGACGCTCAAATACTCTTTTTTACACAAGGTTTACTATACTAGTATGTACCAGTCACGCATGATGCATATTACCTATTATCGTAATCAAAAAAGTATACTATTTTCTTTAATATGCTGGTATTCCCAAGTTGGGCATGAGTTTATATTCAGAAGTTATAATTTTAAAAGAACTCCAAGGCGGAATGTTAAATAACGCAGATCTTAGGACCTATGCAAAAATCCACTGCAGAAAAATGTACTGATGAATTTGTTTAGTTTATAAAAAATATTAGCTATATACTCTCTGTTCCCGCCACTTCAGCATTTACTGAGAAAGTCTTTTCGGTCATGAATGAATGTGGTTTTATAAGTCTGTACTCTTTATAAACCTCCTTTGAAATCAGATATACTCTATTTCTTCTAATAAATGTTGTCAACCCTAATCGCAATCCGCGTGATGAAGGATATGTACGCAAAGCTCTGAGGTGACGTGAGATAAAGATGAATGAAAGAAAAAAACTTGTGCGTGGGCCACGCATAAATTAGGATAAGGTCAGGGGTGATCGCCTATCGAAATGGGAAAAAATATTTTACAAGAAATAAAAACCGACTTCAAAAACACTGAAAAGTTAAAAATAATGTAAGAATAGGTACATACGAGATCACACTTCTATATTGAAGTCGGAGCCAAACGATGGTCTCCTAGAAAGTCTTAAAATTTGTCACCGACTTCAATATAGAAGTGTGATGTTGTCTGTACCTATTCTTATATCATTTTGAACTTTTCAGTGTTTTTGGGGTGATCGCCTATCGAAATGAGAAAAAAAAAAATTTTACAAAAAATAAAAACCGACTTCAAAAACACTGAAAAGTTGGGATTGGGACCATCCTAGGAGTATACTCTATCGAATACAAAAAGAATGTTGAAAATCGGTTCACAATTGGCGGAGTAATCGCGTAACATGCACACAAAACACGTTGGACACACCCAAAAATTTAAGTGTTTTCTTCGATTTTTATGAGATCCCATTATCAGATCCTAACTTTGGTGACTATTGGACTACCTTTGGAGTATACTCTATCGAATACAAAAAAAAATGAAAATCAGTCCACAATTGGCGGCGTGCTCGCGTAACCACAGATATATCAAGATATATCTGTGCGCGTAACATACACAGAAAAAAAAACATACGAATTGAGAACCTCCTCCTTTTTTGAAGTCGGTTAAAAATATAGATTAACTGAACCCAGGGCTACCATGATTGCTTATAGAAAGGTTAAAACATTATTGAAACCTCAGACCAAGGAAACCAATGGTTTCTTTGGTCTGAGATTGAAATAGAGACACCGACCGCTCTTGCTGCTTTTTAATATTGTTTTGAGGAATCATGTAAAGAAGTTAGATAATAGAAAGTTGTACGTACGTGTCAAGTATTTTTTAATCAATGTTTATAATTTAAATATGTAGTTAGAAATAAATTTTAAGAATATGATAGAATTATAGTCTGTCAAATAAATGTGTTTACATGGGAAATCAATGAGGACTTTCAAAAACTCTACTTAACTTCTCCTTTTTAAGTAATCGAGACACTATATAAGAGGTAAGATTACTTGTTTTTTTTTATTCTTATAAGACTGCATGGTAGAATAGCGGGTTGCACACGATTTGCGCGATGCACAAGGATTTTGTTTCATGGCTCTTCTTCGGTGGAAATCACACAATGCATATTGTCTGTAAAGAATGGTTTCACACTGCATTATATGGAACGCGTTATGATACAGTGGTTATTGTTCAAGAAAGTCATGATCCTCTGTTCAACGTTGGCTCATGTTTTAATTTTAGAGCTGTTGAAAAGCGCGGTAAGAATGCTACACTCATAACACATGATTTTAGCGAAATCTATAATTATTTATCAATCAATCGACTAATTCACGTTTTATGCCGCCAAATGTTGCATAATACCTTTAGCGAAGTGCATGACAAAGAGAAAGACTGCTATGCCTATGTTACATACATACTGGTCCATACAGTTAGTGGTCCAATGGCTTGACCACAAGCTAGACAGATATATTGTGAAATGATCCCCCATCACTAAAAGATTATTAAGTACCTACTGCACTTAATAATAGCAAAATATAAAAAAATAAAATTGACAACATTACGATGAAACTTGATGGAAGATGATGAGTATTTAAAGCAGAGATCATTGCATTTTAGATATGTACATACTTTTATAGGAATTCTGTGTGAACGGTTTTTTTAAAAGTAAACAAGCTACTAAACTGTTATATAAACATACTCGTATATTCATTCAATAATATATTGTTCCAAGGTAGTTTCTTGAATCCGATCAACAACAAATTCACAATGTTCAATTACAACATTTTTTTGTGTAAATATAGTAGAAGTAGATCAGAAATTTCCACTTCATATAGGGTCTGCCCCTTAGGCATTCTAGGTCAGTAGTTCCGCTATTGTTATGATATGGTGGAAATTAGATTAAGTGAAATTTGTACCTGCGCAATAGATTATGAATATTAACGTACCGGATTGTGACGATTAACGAGTCAACGGCGGGCTAAGAAGATCATCGATGAAAGAGTTGGTGGAGTTGTACCCCAACGAATAATAATGCGACAAAGTGTTCTCACTGCATACACCTTCGGGCGTGAAGAAAGTCACGTAAATAGCTGGAGCTAGGGACGCCAAGGAAAGCGCGATGAAAAACGCAAAAATTCCCAGGTTCCCGCGGCGGTGTAGCTGAGTCAAGAAGTGCTCTGAAGTCATAACTTCTTTGTAAAGTAAATCAACAAATAACCCGCTACATGGCCTACTTGATTTGATGAAAGGATGACAGGCATACATTACGCCTTAAGTCTCGTCTCGCGGACTCCACCGGGTAAAGGTAAGGCCGACCCATAAAGATATTGACAGGGTATGAAAAATGAAAAGTTAATTCAAGCATCATTAGCTAATAAAAAAATATCAGACAACAATTTTTTCCTAAGTCGATATGACAAAATACTACTGTGATAATGAACGACACTTGTCAGTACACCGTGACGACACAGGGCTTTGAGTCTCAGAAGTCAGAAGAATAACTAAAGCATTATTGTTCTGAGGCTCTGAGTGCCGTTTATAGTGAATGTATGAAATAATAATTATCATAGTGGCAGTACTGTGCCGGAATTGTGACTTGAGTTATCTGTGTGAACCAGTACTTATAGCAATAAAGTACTTCATCACTTCGTCAGCTAAACCTATATACAATCCTACTGAGCTGAAACGGGTCTCTCGTTTAGTAAAGTTAGTGTTAATATTAAAGTAAAGAAATAAATCACCAAGCTCATAATTATGTTCAAAAAGGAAATTGTTTCTCCCTTCCAATGGAATTAAATTTGGAAGATATTTTATTTATGATCGTTGAAATTTCATCGACTTCAAAAAAAAGAGGTTATCAATTCCTTAAATTTTTAGGTGTGTCCAACGTGTTATGTGTATATGTTACGTGATTACTCCGCCAATTGTGAACCGATTTTAAAAATTCTTTTTGTATTCGATAGAGTATACTCCTAGGGTGGTTCCAAGGTCACCAAAGTCAGGATCTGATGATGGGATCCCATGAAAATCGAGGGAAACCCTAACTTACACTAAAAAGTTAAAAATAAAAAATATTTTACAAAAAATAAAAACCGACTTCAAAAACACTGAAAAATTTAAAATAATATAGGAATAGGTACAGACAACATCACACTTCTATATTGAAGTCGGTGACAAATTTTAGGACTTTCTCGATCATCGTTTGGCACCGACTTCAATATAGAAGTGTGATGTTGCCTGTACCTATTCTTATTATTTTTAACTTTTCAGTGTTTTTGAAGTCGGTTTTTGTTTTGTGTAAAATATTTTTTGAAGTCAACCCTTGAAGCTAGTAAGAATTAAATAGTAATAAAGAAAGATGTCATGTTAGTTTCATACACATTAGGTAAACGATGAACATGTAGTAATAGGACTCTTATGAAAGAGAAGATTCGCCGCAGTTAAAGGAAGGCCTCACTAAACATACAGCAAAAGTCCGATGTATGAATGGCATCGTCATACTTAATTGAGTTTCCCTGTGCCAACTATTGCGTCGCTGACTTTCGCAAGCACCGGATGACTGATAGAAAGCGCGGCCCGACCTCACTTTCACTGTTGCTAGTTCACCACACCCGTTTAGCTTAATGTCATCATCTGTGGTGCCTACTACGAGTATTAAAATGATGAAAGATTTGTTTGATTTCATACTATTTAAAATTTTACATACACATTATCTGCAGTTGTATTTTATATCACTAAAAAATGTAAAAAAAAACAGACACAAATTGTTTTGCAGAAGGAGTTCTCTTTCTTTTATAAGTGTAGTTATTTACTGTAGTTTGTATAGATAGGTAGTTTTTATCATTAGCATCGCGCAATTGCGTGACTTTAATGCTCTTGGTCTACGTTTTTTGTACTGTTTGTTTTTGTTGAATGTCGATACCATGCTGACCTTCACCCTTCTACAAAGTATAATGCCAAACAACAACGCCAAATGTAAATCGTCTGAAAGCTTGAGCGATTAGCATAAACTGCGCATCGAAATAAATGTTACTTAAATTTTTTTATGCAAAATCTGATATCAATTTATAGATATTGATTTTCAAATGATCTTGTCTTGTAATTTTTCTTTTTTGTACTCATCAGCATGACGCAATTGCTTACATACCATTCTAAACCAATATTTATATTACGATGTCGTCAGAAGCTTGTTGAGTCAATTTGCCCGGTGTCAATTGATTTTCAATAACAGTTTACAATTGAGACGGACGGCATGCGGGACCCGCTCGATTGTTTAATCAATAGCCATCGAGAACAATTTGAGGCGCCGATGTCTGTTTTAAAAATATAATGCCTACAGGACAACATCCTCGGCGGGGGGTCTAGTGACACTGTTCAGCTTAAATAAGGGCGGCCATCAATTTTATTGTGACTGACTGACTGAGGGACAGTTTTACAAGTGACTGAGGTATCGACGTAGAGCCCAAACTACTAGCGCTGAAAACATGATTCTCGGTACAGCCACCGTAGTATGACCACCAAAACACGATGATAAACAGGTTTATCGCAGTGAACTGTCAAAATACGATATTGTATGGGGGCTGGGGTTCGTTTGCTTATGCTTGCACCCATTAGAAAAGATTCTCAAAATTCCCACAGAAAGCTGAGACATCCCCTCCCAAAAAATTTCAGCGAAACGTATTCGAACTCACAGCTAGTCTGCTCATAATATTAGCTGAGATTTCTTGGAGTATTACTTCATCATAAACAATGTCGATGACTTCTAATTCTGAATAATTATTACGTGACTGTAGAAAAGGATTTAAAACATGTTTGTTTTGTGGGAAACCATTATTTTTTGTTGCTTATCATCAATTATCGCTTAGTGTTATACATTTTTTTGTTCATTAAGTAATTATGAAACTGAATAGCCATTGTATCCTAGTGTCTGCATATGTTTTGTACGAAATATTTGTTCTTTATGACAATATTTCTGAGTCAGAGAAATGCAAATATTTACGTGCAAGCATGGACTCTGATAACTATGCTGTTTAAATTAGTTGAGATAAGTCACAATGTAGCTAAGAAGTATTTGTTTTATACAGCAATGTCTGCAGTTTTGCATTGCGGTAAGTAAGTGATCATCATTAGGTAAAATATTGTATTAAGTTTTACAGGTTCTGTACCTGAGGACACAAACGATGCTAATACTGACAAACTAATCTGACTCTGTTACTGTAGGAAATTTAAGGCATACTTTGACAACGTTTTTTTTTCCTGATCATAATATGTACACTCTCATTCAAATGAGTCTTAAGATTTCTTTATTATTATTGCATAAGTCTTACACAGGTTAACTTAAGTACTAAATTCCCACACTAGGCCTAGCCTGTATCGTGGGAAGTAATTAAAGCAATTACATTTATGATTTAAAGCTGTCAATTAGTAAGAAGATTGAAGAGAGAAAAGCACTACACCACATCTCTCCTTCATTCGGATAGAGCAAAATACCTGGGAAATTATACTTTATACTGGCAGGCAGGATGCACACTACACGGCACAGTGGAGCGAGACGGTTGTGCGCTGCCGCACGGAACACTTGCGAATGTTTTTGATTCAAAGATATATCTCCATTAAATATTTCACCATATATGTTATAGCATAAGGCTGATATTGCTATCTAGTACATTCCAAACATAAAACGTTCATGAACGTGACTGTTTAACAGTTATATTGCTAGTCTACGCTCTTAAGTCGTCGCTTTATCAATATTAAATATCTGTCTTATTTCTTCGTGTTAAAGTTCAATATACTAAATCCTTGGAAGGTTCTATCGACGTTCTAGAACAGTATAGTTAGTTCCATGAACCGCTTCCGCTGCAGCTCCTTCCGTCTCGGGTTGCTGGCTCGGCTCGACCGTAGTGCCCACATTGCTAGGGTTGCTATCTGTCTGGTTTAAAGCTTTATGGATGTCTACTCCTAAAATATCATAAATTATGTATTATTTTTCATTTTATGTATTATTTTTTTAAGAATAGCCACTAACTTCATGTTGTCTCATGGTAAGCACAAGTGGGGTTTAAGATTGAGCGTGCCCATTCATTTTAAGCCAATTCAATCGGACGACTCGGGGTGTAGTTTGGCGTGAACACAGAAGGTGGGAAAGAATTCCATTCCTTTGAAGTGCGAATTAGAAAAGTAGAAGAAAACGGCTTCGTCCAGTGGGGTGGAATTTCCAAAACATAGGGATGGCTTTTGGCTGACCTCCGAGTGCTTCCATGGTAAAAGGGACGTGGTGGAATAAAACCAAACCACTTTTGGAAACAGTCCCCAGTATGAATCCTATTGTTTCGGTATTCATATTAATCTTTTTGTGTACACAAATACATAGCAATAGACATAAGTTCAGAAAAATCAATTACAAAGGCAGACTGAAGAATTGTAATCCTTCTATTTTTTATAAAGTAATATTTAAATATCGAATAATAGTAATTTAGCTACAGTTTTGTTTTTTTTTTGCTATAAAATTTCATAGCTATTGTCCTAAAACCATTATTTTGTTTGTTTCAAAAGTACATACGTAGTGTTTCCGACTTGTATCCATCAGTCGCAAATTGAGCCTAGTTTCGTCCTTGGAAATACTCTCCAACAGTATACAAAGTGGTCTGATAACGAGTACTTATTTCAGATTCTTTTTCTTCTACCAATATTTCATTCCAGTTATCCACTGTTGACTGTAAGTTAACCCATATATTATTTTTAAGTTAAGTTTCAGTCTAGTTTATCCATAATTTTTAAGTTTTAGAGCTATGCACTAAGCCACGGTAACCCTAGACATTCCAGAGCCGGACAGATCGGGTCCGGCCCAAGAATGCCGCCCAGACGGGCCGCGATGCGCGATAGCTTGCACCGTCAGCCATTGGTTGCCACCGCATTCCTAGCGAGATAGCCAAGGCTGTTCCAATGTAATGCGGTCGTCCGGTAAAAATATCCTGGGAACTAATACAAAGAAGAACGCAACGTTATTCTTAGTGGTTACATTCTTATCCATATTATCAGAAAGCTTGTTAAGGTATTTGAAATCATCAGAATTGATTGAGCTACGATAATGTTCATTTTTAAGCGACTTCAAAAAAAGATGAGGTTCTCAATTCGATGCGTATGTTTTTTTGTGTGTATGTTACGCGATTACTCCGCCAATTCTGGACCGAGTTTCAAAATTCTTTTTGTATTCGATAGAGTATAGTTTTGGGGTCGTCCCAAAATCAGGATCTGATGATGGGATTCCATGAAAATCGAGCAAAACCTTAATTTAATACCAGCTCACCGAAGGTGAGCGGGTATTAGATTAAGGTTTCTCGATTCACTTAAAAGATATCATTCACTAAAAAGCTAAAAATAAAATTATTTTACAAAAAATGAAAACCGACTTCAAAAACACTGAAAAGTTAAAAATAATATAAGATTAGGTTCAAGCAACATCACACTTCTATATTGAAGTCGGTGCCAAACGATGATCTCCCAAGTCTTTAAATTTGGCACCGACTTCAATATAGAAGTGTGATGTTGTTTGTACCTATTCTTATATTATTTTTAACTTTTCAGTGTTTTTGAAGTCGGTTTTTATTTTTTGTAAAATAATTTTTATGGGTATTGCTTTCTTACAAAGCGTTTGAAAATTTATTAATACAATAATGTCTTGATTGTTGTTATTTAAATATGCTACTAAGTAAGTTGTTTACTTATACTTTAATAATAATTAACTTATCATAAGTAAATATTTTATGAACTGCTCCTTTGTGGCTCTTTTATCAACTATATAACTACCCATAATGATGATGAGTAAATAAAGGAATATTTCTCCGTCATTTCTATTCATATCGCTATCGCAATGAACTTTGACTTAAATAATATTAAGCTCATTCATCGTCGTGAGTACAGCATTATTTTTTATTGCTGCATTATCTGTCATGCTAAGTTTTTGTGACTATAATGGAATACTGCGTTCTTTTTATGTAAGTACGAGTACGTTTCTTGGAAGCGTGAGAATAGGGTTTGGTCCTTTAACGTTATCTGTTACCCATTCATGGAAGACATCGTTGTCGCTCCCACGCAGGCACGCCAAGCATATGCTGTCCATGTGTGTCAGAAATTAGAAGGTCTCGGACACAAACTGGTATTTTCCTTGAAACTCTATTAAATTATTTTTTCTATTCTAGCGAATGCAAAATAATGTATGATAATGTTATAGTGCTATTCAAAATATGCCAGTAATAATAGTTTAAAAATATTAATCATAAAAATCGTTTTACAAGTAGGTAGGTACTCTTTAGAGATTTGATGAGAATTAGGTATAGAAAAACCGAGACCAGAATAATATTATATAATATCGATCAAAAACTGTTTTATTTAGATTTTAACGTTTGGTCATAAAAATTGGTCCAATTATGATTTTATTTCAATGCTGAAATTCTAATGTCTTGTATTTTATAATGAATCAAATATTATTTCAACGGTCAACGGTAGGTATACAATAATAAAATATATTATACAAAAAATAAAAACCGACTTAAAAAATACTGAAAAGTTAAAAAAATATTTTACAAAAAATAAAAACCGTCTTCAAAAACACTGAAAAGTTAAACATAATATAAGAATAGGTACAGACATCACACTTCTATATTGAAGTCGGTGCCAAACGATGATCTCCTAGAAAGTCTTAAAATTTGGCACCGACTTCAATATAGAAGTGTGATGTCTGTATCTATTCTTATATTATTTTTAACTTTTCAGTGTTTTTGAAGTCGGTTTTCATTTTTTTTTAAATATTTTTTTTAACGTTTTAGTGAGTGAAATCTTTTTAGTGATCCCATCATCAAATCCTGACTTTGGTGAACATGGGACCACCCTTGGAGTATACTCTATCGAATACTAATTTTGAAAATCGGTCCACAATTGGCGGCGTAATCGCGTAACATACACACAAAAAAAACATAGGCATCGAATTGAGAACCTCCTCCTTTTTTGAAGTCGGTTAAAAATACAGAAATGAAATGAAATGAAATGAAATGACAGTCCAACATCTTAAAGGCTAAATGCTCTAAGTCGAACATAGAACCTCCTTTTTCGAAGTCAGTTAAAACAGGTGGTCTTACACTTCAGCAACGAAATTAATTCTTTTGTTACTAACTAAATAAGTAAGTATGTATGTAAACTTAAAGAAGAAACGCATTCTAGTATGGCTTGTATTTTTTAATCACCACCTACACATGTTAAACACACCACGAACTTCTCAATGAGACACATTCATGTGTTATGGGAACATTTTTTCGGGAGCATAACGGTTTTTGTATTATTTTTTTGTCGTGACCGTGTGAAAGGATCAATGGATGATGCACATCTTAGTAAACCAATCAAACGAGAACTGTAACGATACTTCGTCTCGTCCGCTCTCTGCCTCTCTTCGTGCCTCTTCAGAGAGAGGGGAGGCGGTTCAACACTGACTGGTCACAGAAATAAAAAGCTTTCTATGAGCTAGTTCTGTCAATATTTCCCATAGATGACATTGTGAGAAATTTTCCCACGATATTATTACTTCAAATTGTGCAAGAAATGTATTTTCTCAATTCGCATCACAAGTTATGTGAATTTTATATTAGGTCCTTACATTTGAAATTGGCGTTTTGTATGGGAGGAACATAAAGTCGATTTTTTAAAATATAATAAATTTATTCAATCAAAGTATGTATCATTGCTATCTATGCACTTTTGCCATCTCATAGGTAGTTCATCAATCCCTTTACTAAAAAAACCATTCGGACGGGAATCAATAAATTCTTTGAAGGCGGTTTGGACTGCCCCATCGGAGTTGAATTTTTTCCCTTTCAAGAACTTATCCAAATTTCGAAAAAAATGGTAGTCTGTTAGAGCAAGGTCCGGAGAGTACGGTGGATGTCTTAGTGTCTTAGACATTCCAACTGAAGCTCCTGTAATTTGGTAGCCGTCTGTTGTGCAGTGTGTGGTCTAGCGTTATCATGAAGCAGCAGTGGCCTAGAGCGATTGACCAGCCTCGGTTGTTTAGCAGCTAGCTTTTCCATCATGGTTTGCAGTTGCTGGCAATAGACATCTGCCGTAATCGTCTGGCCAGATTTAAGAAAGCTGTAGTGAACGACACCAGCACTAGTCCACCAAACGCTCACAAGTACCTTTTTTGAAGTCAATTTTCGCTTGGGGCATGGTTTGGCTGGTTCGGCAGGGTTCAGCCATTGCAATGACCGCATCCGATTATCGTACAGGACCCACTTTTCATCACAAGTAATGATTCGATTTAAATCCCTTCATTATTATGCCGGTTGAGTAATGCAACGCAGCAGTCAATGCGCGTTTGTTGATTTGCTTCACTCAATTCGTTAGGTACCAACCTTTCAAGCTTTTTCACCTTCCCAATTTGCTTCAAGTGGATTAATTAACAGTTTTATCACTAACACCGCAGCCTGCAGCTCGGACGTGGTTTGTGATGGATCCGCTTCCACAATAGCCTTCAATTCTTCATTAACAACTTGGTCACCGGCCGTCCACGTGGCTTGTTCTACAGG
Source organism: Schoenobius gigantellus (assembly GCA_963935595.1). Lineage (NCBI taxonomy): Eukaryota > Metazoa > Arthropoda > Insecta > Lepidoptera > Crambidae > Schoenobius > Schoenobius gigantellus. The sequence goes on along the minus strand of OZ012553.1, from coordinate 18,281,223 downwards.
TCGAAATTTCCAGAACGAAAACGTTGGAACCAAAAACGCACTGTGTTTTCTTTTGCGGCACCGTCGCCATACACATCATTAATCCTTCGAGCTGTTTCTGCAGCACTGGTGCCACAGTGGAGCTCGTACTCGTAAATAACGCGATATTTCAAGTTTTCCATTTTGTAAACTGAGTGACGCAAAGAAAAAAACAATTGAGGAAAAAGCAAGTGAATTATAATTTTCGAAACACAAATACATGAGTAAATAGTTGTATGTTTGAATGTGGAATTCCTAACCATAGAAGAGATATTTGGGATCAAAGTGGCCAGTACGGCAAAACGCCAATTTCATATGTAAGGACCTAATATGATCGATCCCAGGAAATTTTATCGATAATTCTTTTACTTAATAGTAACAATTATCTATAAAAATTCTTAGGATCGATAAAATTTCTCGGACGGTTATTTTAATAACATTTCTGTTGTGGTAGATGTGATAATTAATGCCTTCTAGTTAATGCGTGATTTCATTGTTTTAATTTAATAAAAGACCTTTATCAGTGTAACAGTTTATTATTACAAAAGAACCCATTAGAACAATTTCAAAAAGCCGCTCAAGTGTGAGTTGGACTCGCGCAGCGTACAGCTTCCGTACAGACTTATAAGTTCTTAACTAAGTATATATTTACGATTTTCACATTTTTTTCCTTAACATGTGCTTCTTGCCAAATTTCATGATTCTACAGGTTAATTTTCAAGCAGGAGCCAAATTTTGTGTGCTTGTTCAGACAAGAAAACTGGACAACTTTTACTATGGCACCAATCCTGAAATCGCGAAAAAAAAATCAGCTGTTCCATTCAAATATTCAACATCCACTGCACCTCTAGCTCCAAAGTATGGAACAGCAGATTTTTTTTTCACGATTTCAAGGTTGGTCCCATAGTAAAAATTGTTTATTTTGCTTGTATGAACAAGCACACAATCTGTAAGTATAAGTCAAGGGAAAGTGCCCTATAGGTTGCGATTCCCTTGTGAAATCGCAAAATATGTGAAAATATGCAACATACGCTGTCATTTATGATCTTGTTGATTTACAAGTTTGTAATTTTTTACACAATTGCAAAAGACTGTAGACCCGAGAATTTGTTATAAATTTCAGTTTGATATCTCTAGGCGTTTCTGAGTAAAGAGATCTTCCAAAAATCGGCAGCGTGGGCTTTAACATTAATAAAATATATTTGTTGCTCATTTTAAAGCTTCTGTGTGATGTTGTCTGTACCTATTCTTATATTATTTTTAACTTTTCAGTGTTATTGAAGTCGGTTTTTACTTTTTGTAAATTATTTTTTTTGTGTGTATGTTACGCGATTACGCCGCCAATGGTAGACCGATCCTCAAAATTCTTTTTATATTCGATAGAGTATATTCCTGGGATGGTCCCAAGGTCACTAAAGTCAGGATCTGATGATGATATCCAATAAAAATCAAGGGAAACCCTTAAATTTTATAGATATTTTCAGCGTGTTTTGTGTATATGTTACGATTACTCCGCCAATAGTGGACCGATTTTCATAATTATTTTTGGATTGAGTTGATGATGGAAGGATCCTTAACTTCTGAATTTGACCTGACCTGACCTGACCCTGCATCTCAATTTAAAACCAGCTCACAAAAAGATTCCATTCGCTAAAAAGATAAAAAAAAATATTTTACTAAAAATAAAAACAGACTTTTCAAAAACACTGAAAAGTTAAAAATAATATGTCTGTACCTATTCTTGGTACAGACAGCATAACACTTCTATATTGAAGTAGGTGCCAAATTTTAAGACTTTCTAGATCATCGTTTGGCACCGACTTCAATATAGAAGTGTGATGCTGTATGTACTTATTCTTATATTATTTTTAACATTTCAGTTTTATTGAAGTCGGTTGGTACTTTTTGTAAAAAAAATTGACATTTATTAGGGCATAACGTAGTTCGTGGGCAAAGCTAATCTTAAGTGTATGTAACTCCTCTGAAACGGCTTGACAGATTGGTATGATTTTTTTTGTGTATATTCGGTAGGTCTGAGGTCCCGTAAACTTTTTTTTATAACCCCTAGGTGATATTTTTTGGAGAATTATTATGGCGAAACGAAGTTCGCGGGCACAGCTAGTTATGGTATAAAAATCGCCATTATGTTACCACGAGTAACAAAGGACAACCTAATCGACACAAAGAATGTCGCCTCGGCCGTCCTTCAAGTAATTAAGGGACATCGACTCGACTTGAACTATTCACGTGTCATAATGGAGCTACCATTATGGGTCAATTAATTATGTTGCTACTTAATTCTATGACTCGTTTGAAGCTACAAATGGCTTCGTAAATGAGTTCACCACGATTAGATCCCGGTATTTTTTCAATTTAATATGATCATCATCATATCATATCATTTATTTGCTTTAAATAGGGTTACATTGAGTTCTTAGTCATATAATTATGAGTTCTTACCTCTTCAGCAGATATCAATTTCAGCATGCAAATTCATTAAATCAATAACGCATCGATCATAAGATGTCGCAAACAGTGTTCATTTGAGAATTTTATGTAATCAAATTGAGAGGCGAATTCAGCTTACTTGGAACAAATACTGGAGCCTGAACGAAATTTTTAAAAGCAACATACCAGTAAAAACTAAAACAAAAGTTATGTCGAGCTGCCTTTTACCATGCTTAGTTTATGCTTGTCAGACTTGGAAATATACAGCCAAAATAAAGAAAAAATAACCACGTGTCAACGAGGCTTAGAATAAAGCATGCTAAATATTTTAAAAAAATCAACAAATACGTCACACAAAAATAAGAAACATAACTAAAGTTACTGATGCTCTTAACTATGCCCAAAAACTAAAGTGGAAGTGGGCAGGACATGTTGCGAAACTGTCAGATGAGCGATGGACCAAAAGGGTGACAATGTGGAATGGTCCAAGTGGAAAACGATACAGAGGTCGACCGCCTTTGAGATGGACGGACGATATTAGCAAAACGGCTGGTACAGACTGGATGCAAACAGCCCAAGACAGGCAAAAGTGGGCTTCTTTGGAGGAAGCCTTCACCAGCGGAGGGGCTTTTGCAGATTAATAAATTTTATTGTACATACTCATTTAGCATTATAGTAGTGACTAGCTGTGCCCGCGAACTACGTTTCGCCATCAAAATGCTTAACACAGTGTTTAGTTTTTCCTCCATTTTATTCCATAATGATTCAACTTTATTCTGCCTTTCTTGAGCAGCGGCTATTTCGAAATTAGAACAATTTTCGTAGGTTCGTAATGCTCTAGGTACTCTTCAGTGCCTACTTTCATTTAATACCCATATTGCTGGGTTTGAAGAGAAACTTTTATCCGCCTTTTTTGAGCGGCGGCCATGTTGAATTTACGTCAATGTTGCTACGTTCATAGTGCTCCACTGATCAAGGCCTTTCATTTGATACTTGATTGCTGGGTTTGGAAACGAACTTTTATCCGTTTTTTTGAGCGGCGGCCATATTGAATTTTGTGCGATTTTCATCATTGTGCGAGGTTCATAGTGCTCTACTCTTCAAGGCCTTTCATTTAATACCTATATTGCTAGGTTTGGAAACGAACTTTAATCCACCTAATTTGAGCGGTTGCCATGTCGAATTTACGTTATTATTGCTAGATCCATAGTACTCTTCTCTACTCATCAAGGCCTTTCATTTGATACCCATATTGCTGGGTTTGGAAATTAACTTTTATCCACATTTTTTGAGCAGCGGCTATGTTAAATATATGTCAATGTTGCTAGGTTCATAGTGCTCTACTCATCAAGGACTTTCATTTGACACCCATATTGCTAGGTTTGAATTTTGAAAACAAACTTTTATCCTTTTTTTTGAGCAGCGGCCATATGGAATTTAGGTTGATTTTTTTAGGTTCCTACTCTTTGAGGCCTTTTATTTGATACCCATATTGCTAGGTTTGGAAACGAATTTTTATCCACCTTTTTTGAGCAGCGGCTATGTTGAATTTATGTCAATGTTGCTAGGTTCATAGTGCTCTGGCGAAGACGGGCATTCGCACAAGCGATGCCCGTCTAATGACCCTGCCGTGGAGGCCTGCGTGCACGGTTGGCCCCGTGCACGCCGCCGTAAGGCCCTCCGTCTGGGGATTGCCCTGGTGTTCTAGGGCAATCCCCACTTGGCGATAGCCCGACCAGTTGGTCGGGCTTGCCCGGGCGCGTGGGTAGTGGAGTCGCAGTGTGGACCTTACCTAGCGCACCCATAAGGGCAGGGAGAACACCGGGGGGTTTTAGTGGGTAGGCCTGGCATTCTGCCAGGAGAGTCCCACACACGCCCGCCGTCTAGCCCACGGCGGGTAAGGTTAGGTTAGGTTAGGTTAGGCATTTCCCTCCGAGAAAAAAAAAGGTTCATAGTGCTCTACTCATCAAGGCCTTTCGTATGACACCCACCCACATTGCTGGGTTTGAAATCGAACTTTTACCCTTTTTTTAACGGCGGCCATGTTGAATTCAGGTCGATTGTGCTAGGCATCTAATGCTCTACTCTTCAAGGCCTTTCATTTGATACCCATATTGCTAGGTTTGGAAACTAACTTTTATCCACCTTTTTTGAGCGGCGGCCATGTTGAATTTATGTCAATGTTGCTAGGTTCATAGTGCTTTATTCGTCAAGACCTTTGATTTGATACCCATATTGCTGGGTTTGCAAACAAACTTTTATCCGTTTTTTTGAGCGGCGGCCATGTTTAATTTAGGGTAATTTTCCTAAGTTCATAATGTTCTACTCTTTGAGACCTTTCAGTTGATACCCATATTGCTAGGTTTGGAAACGAATTTTTATCCACCTTTTTAGAGCAACGGCTATGTTGAATTTATGTCAATGTTGCTAGGTACATAGTATTCTACTCATCAACTTTAAATGATCTAAGCTCATCAAGGCGTTTCATATTTTGATATCCACATTGCTGGGTTTGGAAACGAACTTTATCGGCAGTCATGTCGAATTAAGTCAACGTGGCTAGGTTCAATGTGTTCTACTATTTAGGTCCTTCGTTCGACATCCATGTTCCTTGGGTGGATCAATAGAAATATGATCCGTCATTTTACACATTAGGATCAAGAGTCCCGTCGCGTCCCTCTACGCGTAACCCAGAATCATTGCAGTCGGATATTTTTTTTATTATCAATATTCATCTATTACTTTTAGTTTTAAATGGATGAAAGAGTTTGATTCCTTACTCATAATGTTAAAACATATAACACCTTTCAAACCCCTTCACCCTTGAAAACGATATCTTCATTTTTCAACATTTCAAATATTTCAAAAATTGTACCTATTTTGTGAAAATTAGTCAAGGATTAAACCAACCTACAAATTTTATTGTGACGTGATATTGTCTTAAAAATGCTTTATACATTGGTTGTTTGGCTTGATCCTTTTGCCTCACCACCACGGTACGACATAAGAAAAAGACAATTTAAAGTTCTAAACTTCTTAGTTGGCGAAATCCAGATGGGCACAGCCATTAACAGAAAATATTAAATTTTTCTTTGCACTATGTGACAGACTTGTCAAAATAATTTTACGTGCGCCATGTTGATTTTCTACATAAACATTGTTCGATAATTTTATATGGTATTTTTCAAACTATTTATTTAAAATGAACTATTTCAACCCCATTGCACCCCATCCAGGAATGATGGTATGTGGTGTTGAAATCTACGACCCGAAAAACCATGAAAACGGCATCAATGTCGATTTTGACATTTTATCAATTTATCACCCCATCTCACCCCGTTTGGGGATGAATTTCAATAAAATAAGAAACACGTCTTCCATTAATTCTGTTAAAGAAAGTTTATGCAAAATTTGAAGTAGATTCGAGAACGGAATCACGATGTCCCATACAAACTTTTCCCCCCATTTTCAACCCCTTAGGGGTAGAATTTCGGAAAATCCTTTCTTAACGGACGCCTACATCATACAAAGAACACACCCTCCAAGTTTCAAGTCTCTACGATCAGCGGTTTAGGCTGTGCGTTGATCCGTCAGTCAGTCAGTCAGTCAGTCATTCAGGACAAAGCATTTTATAGATATAGATAATGTATAGTAGCATAGTACAACACTAAAAGAAAGTTGATTAATAGCAGTTATAACGATTACATTTCTTTTTCTCTCTTTGTAATTTATGCAAGAAATAAAAGGCTTTATTTTTGTTTTATTTATTATGTAATTAATTCAATCAATCCAACCTAAAGTAAAACAATCCAAGCCATTTCGGGCCTAGAATAAATTAAATTTTATTTTTATACCCAGTGATTATTAATGAAATAATATTTTTATAGTAAGTATTAATGAAATGGTATTAGGCGGACATTGTGCTGTTTCTAAGATTTAATGTAATGTCGGAATAACAAACCGAGTTCCGTATAAACTTATCTAAATAAGGTTATCTTATCTAAAATATACACGGTGTTTCAAAATAACCAATAAATAATCAATTCTTTATTGAAAACTCATTATTAAAATGTCCCATTTCTAGCTTTAATGTCACTCAACCCAAAATTGACCATGATTTACATGTCAATTTTGGGTTAATGACAATACGTAAAAATTTTTTTTACAAAAAATAGAACCGACTTCAAAAACACTGAAAACTTAAAAATAATCTTCTTCTATATTGAAGTCGGCGCCAAACGATGTTCTCCTAGAAAGTGTTAAAATTTGTCACCGACTTCAATATAGAAGAAGATTATTTTTAAGTTTTCAGTGTTTTTGAAGTCGGTTCTATTTTTTGTAAAAAAAATAATTTTTAAGTTTTTATTGAATGAAATCTTTTTAGTGAAAGAAACCCTAATTTATTAAAGGTATTAAATTAGTGTTTTTCTCGATTTTCTATGGGATCCCATCCGATCCTGACTTTGGTGACCATGGGACCACCCTTGCAGTATACTCTATCAAATACAAAAAGAATTTTGGAAATCGGTTTAAAAATGACGGAGTTATGAGGTAACAAACATAAAAAAAATACAACCGAATTGATAACCTCCTCCTTTTTTGAAGTCGGTTAAAAATGAAGTATTTCAGGGGTGCGTTTTTAGGGCTGTAATAGAAGTTCCTTTTGTATAATAGAGGATGTTAGATGTACCTATGTTCAATTGTTTAGTTACCTTTTCACACTAATGTTAACGAATTTCAGTATAGAAATAGATACTTAGTGCATTGATAAAACTTGAAAACTTAATTTTGATAGTAGGTATGTAATTGGTAATCTCATACCTACTTAACAAACCGAATTTTTATCAATACCCTGTCTATTTTTATACCGAAGTCCGTTAAAATTGGTTTGGTATTAAAAGGTAATATTACCATTAATCTAGCATATAACATAACTTATAACATCCAATTTTTTATAGTTTATGGGTAGGCACGGTAACAGATAATACATATAAATAAAATTGGGTTACCTACTAATATTTAATCACGTCGTTAAATTATCATTTTAACAATGTGAACGTCATTTGGAATCAAATAGTCATTTGGAAATTTATTTGTACACCACATCAAAAATGTGGAAAATTATCAATTCCATTATTGTCTGTTCCGGCAGAGTGATGAACAATTTAATTACTTAGATGTTAAATTGAACAGAGCGACAAATAATTTTCAAAACATTTACTAGTATATTCATGCACATCTTACTGATATACAATTACCGTGCCTATGTATAAGTAGTAGGTATACTTATCCCAGCACAATAGCCCCGATACGTCAACTGATATAATTACCAATTATTTACCTAATATTGCTCCATGACAACCCAGGGGGCTGATTCTCACGGATTCGAAAAAAATTAGAATTCGAATTTTATCTCGAGCTCAGCCAATCAGAAGATTAGACATGACAAAATCCGCCATCAATGTCTTTGTCCGCCATTTTTTGAGGAAACGTCGCTTGACTAATCTCGAGTAGTAAGATCGATTTTTATCATTCTATTAAATAATTATTTATTTTAGATAAATAAACTATATTTTTAAGTATTTATTTAGTGAAACAAAATGTCAAGCTAAATTCTACAATATATAGTTACATAATATAATTGAAAATAAATTAAAAATATACAATAGGATAATCAAAAAAGGAAAAAAAAATAAACACCATACCATAAATTAGCAATTGACCTCTCGACTACTCCCGAACACTCGACACAATACAAGCGACTTTCCATCAAAAAATGAGAACACAGGACATGTCGAGCTCCGCGCTCGACATGTCCTGTGTTCTCATTGGCTCAACTCTGATTACCGCTCGAGAAAAATGTCGAATTCGAACATTTTTACGAATTGTGCGAGAATCGGCCCCCAGGAACGGTTTCTCGAGCAGTGTCAGAGTGCTTAGGGTGTGTTCCAGTTTCCAGTCTTCCAGATAAGAATCACCACTTTGGTAATGTTAGCTTCGTTTTGTCTTTCATTTAATAAATGCTTTTTAATAATTTATTTTATTTAATAATTAATTCATTTAATAAAATATTTTTAGCCACTCTAATTGTTACAAATGAACTGATTTTTCGTGCTGAATTTCAGTGCGCAAATCAAAATCGGCTAAAACTAAGTATAATTTTTTTCAATTTAGTTTTTAAATCTTCTTAAAAATCTTTATGATTCATGAAAAAAGTTTCAAATGTCAAAGCTGTAAAGTTTCAATAGCCTGGCCTGGGTATTTGATGGTAACTTTTCGTGGCAAAAAAGTTTAAATGGAACACACGAAACCAGCACGAAAAGTTAACACCAAAAGCGAGTTCAAACCAGAGATTTAAATCTCTCTGGTTGAAACGAGTTGATGCTAAAAATTTTGAAAATGTTGCAAATCGGTTCTTATCTGGAACGAACCTTTACTCGATTACACGCATCGAGCGAAAAGTGAATTTATATGATCGCCATCTAGTAGTAGTCGACGGCGCGTCCTCAATCTCATACAAATTCATGTTTTACATTATATAAACTCGCACGAAACTGTTATAACAGTAATCGTAACCACACCAGTCAGTGTCTGTGACGACACAAGGCTGATTGAGATCTGTGACTGCACTGACCTGTGTGAATCAGCCTTAATAAATAATATGAATATGATATTTACGGGCAATTTCACCAACCAAGTCTTAGCTTAGGAAAAAAAGACAATCCTGAATAGTATACCTACTGTCACTTCTTGTCTTTAATGGTAAGAATGCGACAGCTTGCTTGCCAAAGATTTTCCCTCAGAACAATAACTAAAGCCTTAGTTATTCTTCTGAGGATTTTCCTAACCTAAGACAAAGTTGGTGAAATAAATATCGAACTTACCAAACTCCAAATATCGAACTTACAAAATTCCACAGCTTACTTGGACTTGCAGACAGACTTGCATAGGTACTCAAAAGTTAGACTCGATTAGAATCAGTGCGCAACGAGACCATACTAGATTGCAAATAAAACACATTTTACAGAAAATAAAAACCGTCTTCAAAAAACACAAAAAAAAGTCAAAAATAATATATAAGAACAACATCAGTAGAATTAACTGATGTAGAAGGTAAAGTTTAACACCCTTTTGTAAATAAAAAGGTGTGTGTATTCCAATATTATATTTGACTTTTTAGTGTTTTTAAAGTCGATTTTTATAAAATATTTGTAGTTAGTGAATTATTAGGCCTAGCGTACACCGCTGGAAGCATAACATAGGCTACTTTTTATCAACTTCAACAAAAGTTACTATTCCACGCGGACAAAGTCGCGGGCACAGCTAGTTTAATATAAACCGTAACGTCTTGGACAAACTGTCAATAATTATTGCATTACACGAATACGCGCGCGGGTATCAGCGTCCACAAGAGCATGCGTGCGAGTAATGCAATTATTAACCGTATGTCTAAGACGTTACAGTTTATATTAAATTGTTGTCTTGAAATGCTCTTCGCCGCGCTTCCGGCGGTGTGCGCTGGGCCTTAGGTACCAACTCACCAAAGCAACTTGAAAGAATACGAATGGTCGATGTGTGCTTATTATTTTTAAAAACTTACCTCTAACTCCTAATCCATCCTTGGTTAAGCGTGGTGGAGTGGAAGGATCCTTGAAATGATTACTACCAGACGCAAATACCTGAATATCTTTATAAAAAAAACATGAAAGACGTAGGACTGTAACAAAAATTAGATATATAACATTTTTGTTACAGTAATTCTGGAATCCCATAAATGGGACCACCTCAGGAGTATACTCTTTCGAATAAAAAAAAATTGGTTAGTAACTTATGTTGTCGTAACATGCAAAAATAAACAAATATATACGTCGAATTGAGAATCGCCTCCTTTTTGGAAGTCTGTTAAAAAAATAAGTACTACTCAGATTGAGTTCCGTTCTGACAGACATAGTTCGAGCGAATACCCATGGACCTACTTGATAGCACAAGTGGTTGTGCTATCGGGATATGCTTAGTTCCACGTGATGACGCGCTCCGTGCCGATTTAGAATACTTTTGTCACCGCTCCCCCCTTTCTTTCCGTGGATATCGCAAAAGTCGACTAACGAAGTTTAGTGCCAGTATACTTCTGTAAACGAAGATTATCAGTAGTATCATTATATCTGTGGCGAACAGAAAAAACTCGAAACAAAACCCAGCACCAACACATTTGTACCCAGTACCACAACCTACGGCAGCGTGATGTAGTGTCTGCTCGTTGGAGACTCGTGTTGTAATGATAACTACACACATATTGACCTACTAACAAGTGGAATTCGGGGGGGCTACCGCCTAACTCATAGCGATCACTCGCTATCGCTTTCGTGACATTAGAATAATAGCTCAAATGCCACCTGTGACATTAAAACTATTGTTCTAATGTCACGTAAGCGATAGCGAGTGATCGCTATGAGTTAGGCGGTACGGCTGCGGATCCAAAACAAAATCTAAGAAACCCTTATATTATTAGAGCATTTAGCCTAAATGTTCCAAGAAGAAACCTGACCCCATTACATATTTTTGAACGGTCGCAATGTCCATTTGTTGGTATGTCAACGTACTTACACAGATTACAAAATATGATAATATTGATGTGACGTCAAGCGAAATAAAAGTCTATTCTTCTGAGGTCTATTCTATTATTCTATTCTACACTTCACTCAAATATTGAAATTCTTAAGGTATTTTAAATGAGAGCTTACAAATGTTTTTTCATTCCCTTTGCTTGGACTTTAATATGAATTTAAAAAAGGAGAAAGAAAACAACTAACCGTAAATATTAGAATTTTATTTTTATTACGGACAGAATACACGTGTGCTTATTACGTTTTTAAACGATAAATATCCTACATAGTATTAATAAAAATAGCATTAAATACATTGAGACTAGAAATATTAGTGCATAATTACCATGTCATTATTTTTCCTAAAATAAATTTAATCTTGTTAGCTTTCTGGGATTAGTTCTAGCTTTATGGTGCAATCTTATGTATGAATATTGCTCAATTATGGCACGTATTAAGTGTGTTCTATGATTTAGAGTACCTGGTTGTTGCAAAGCATGGAATTTCAAGGATCTAAAAATTTCTGAATTTGAAAATTCTTTCAGGGTATTAACAACAATATAGTAATTATTATTACAATATTTCACAGTTAGATATCCGCTTTTCTCCCTAACCAGTAATTTTATAAATGATTCTGTCTTTAAACAAACTTGAAAAACATTTTCAGTTGAATAGCTAAGCCCACCCATATCTCTTAGAGCTATTAATTTGTGATGCCACAACTTTATATGACTCGTTAAATTAGCGACACACTCTTCACATTTTATTATTTTTACTAATCTATGGGCTACATACCCAGATAAATAACCAACTATTAGTTTTGAATCACATATTAAACTCACGTTATTAAGTTTATCTGCCAAAATTTCACAGTTTACACTGACCTCGATATCAGAGTTTAAAAGTTTGTCATCATTAAGATAAACTTGATATTCTGCATCTTCATGTCGGTTAGTGCCACTGGTGCTATTTATGATATTCACTGAAGTTGTCGTTATTAGCGAAAAATTATCAAAAGGTATACAATTCTCTGTCAGTGATGATCTTAGTTTGAGGTGGCTAAGTAATTTTTTATACGCTGCACGGAATTCAATCACGTTCGGATAATTATTATTTCCACGGTGTTTCCTAATACACCCAAAAAATAACTCAAGGTGGTATTGGCTCAATCTGTGTGTGGAAATATGACACATTATTCCTGTTTCTTCCACAATTTCAAGATACATATTTTTTAAACTTTCAATACATATAATGGCGCTAATAAACCCAATATCTCTTTGAGACTCAACTAATAGTTTTTTTGTTACATCAACAGTAATTTTGGGAACCCTATTTGGACGTTTAATAAACCTTGTGTTTTTAACTTGAATTTGCAATAAAAGCATATAGGATTTTATTTCGTTTAGCAATTCAAAAACATTGTCTTTATTTATTCTACATAAGGGGCTTTTGTAACCGTAAAAGTGACATTCTTGGGAGTTTAAAACATCGGCGAGGTTGTTTATTAAAGTAATGAAACGAACAGTATGCTCACTATCTAAAAATCGTGATGATTTTAGTACTTTATTACAAAGTTCAAGGTCCTTCGCTATATTCATGCTGAGTAATTGGGTAGCCAGCTTAGCATTTACAACTCGGTTACGAAAGTATATATATTTGGGTGATAGTTTGTTTTCAAATTTAAGTTCTTTATTTTGTTGTAGTTTGTTTAAATTAACAAGCAATTGCCATTTCACTTTTTTATCATTTTCATCAAAAAATATTTTTTTATTTTCAAACGCGTCTCTTATAAGTTTGACGACGTGGTAAGGGTCTACGAAGACATACACATTTTCAAGTGTAGATGGATGACAAAAATGAGTTTTCATATTATATACATCTGAAAATTTACAACCTAGGTCCTCAACAGCACAAAAATTTGCTTTAGTTCCATTAAATGTTAAACTAACTACTCTGACTCCAACTTTGTGACATTTTTCTAGGCAAATTTTAATCAGTGTTGTTTTTGTTTCAGAACTAATACTAGATACCAAGAAATATCCAATTGGTATTTTCCAGTTTTCCGTTAGGGATACTAACATGAATACTAATACTTGTGCTGCCTTTTCTTCTTGCCAGCCTGTTCCGAAATTTATTGCACCAAGATTTGCATTTTTAAAAAGTTTTTGCTGTCGAATAGCCATCTCATCGAATACAAGAGAACACACTAAGGCTTTTTCTGGCGAAGCACTTTTATATTTGAGGTGCAAAATCTTAAACGCTTCTTCAGTGAAGCCTGGCTCCGCATTTACTGATTGATACCATCTACTGAGTATTCGAGGGTGTGGTAAGACATTATTATAAATTTTTCTCACGTATTTATACGCAGCTGCTGAATGGTAATTAAGTGTTAGTGCAAAATTTCGAACACATGCGTAACGTGCGACATTTTTTGTGGATTGCTTTAATTTTTTCAATGTGTTAATTAATGATTCTACGATTGCAGCTTCATGTAAAATTTTGTTTTCATTCTCAAGCAAACACTCCAGAGGAAATTTCGTTTTTAGTTTTTTTACTATCTCTGTTAATTTTCGATCTTTTGATTCGAGACATTTATGTTGGCGTTTTATTACTTTCCTTTTTTTAATTGAACCTTTTTTTGCAGCAATTTTTTTTCTTTGTTTCCCCTCTAAATTATTTTCTCTTCCTGTGTCAAATAATGTTTCTGACTCTGATTCGTTTACTAGTTCTAATGGATCTGGAGGTGTTATTTGCTTTTCTTTTGAAAGTATAGAAACATCAATCGGCATAGCATCTTTTACGAGGAACCGTCGCCCATTATTTGTAAAATAACAATCTTGCCGAGAAAAGTGATCAGAACAAACACGCGTGTGGATTGTTGGCAACCAATCATCTTCACTTCTGTTTTTTCGTATTAAGTTTATCCATTCCTCTCTTTTACTGTGCCCTGGGCGCGGGAGTCTGTTAAAAATACGGACAGCAATATTAGAAAACAATAATACTATATTTTTGTTTAGTAGCGTTATCTGTTGGCATCACTTCACTGGAATATATTAACGAATTACCTTTATCATCATTAATATAATATCAGCCGAGGGACGCCCACTGCTGGGCATAAGAACCCCATGGATCTCCAAACCGATTAGTCTTGCGCCACCTGCATCTAACGGCTTCCCACGGCCTTCACCAGTAAGTATCCCTAGTTTGAGTTTGAAATGTACAAACGTAACTATTGTGTTTGCGCTAGGGTGGTTTAATTGTCCACCTTATTTTCTTACCGATTATATCTATCTGTCAAAATTTTACCGTAACGCGATGGCAACGTTTGTACATTTTCAAACTTACACTAGGGGTTGATCGTGTCTCGGGGTGATCCAGAGAAATTGGGTTTTCCAGTTTCTAGATCGCCTCGGCTAAGGACAAGATGTACTATCGAGGTCTCTCGTGCCTTACCACTTTGTTGAAATATTCGATTGAAAGCGGATCGCATCGGACACTCCCACACGACCCATACCTATCCCCGATTGGCTACGTATTTATACTACGATTTACTACGGCCAATCAAAGACAGACATGACACGCCCACACGACCCATACCTATCCCTGATTGGCTACGCATTTTTACTATGATTTACTACGGCCAATAATAGACAGACATCTGGTTTCATTGAAATCCGTACGTGGGAGAGCCATGCTTCGGTACGAATGGGCCGGCTCGACCGGAGTAATACCACGGCCTCACAGAAGACCGGCGTGAAGCAACGATTGCGTTGTGTTTCGTCGAGTGAGTGAGGGTACCGGAGGCCCAACCCCCCTACCCCCCCTATGATGGCGCAGTTCAATAGATTGTTACCCCAGGAGGGTACCAACTGCGCTAGCGTTGGATAATCCCTCTCTGGACGTCCACTTTCAGGACGCAATATATCTGGGCGTGGACGCCTAGGCCGCCCCTCGTATTGGGGGGGGGGGACAAAACCGCGCTCAACCATACCTGGGGCAAGAGCAAAACCACGGCATCCCCTGCCAGACTGTCTGTGGACTTCTGCAACATCAGGGGGCTTCACTCCAACCTGAATGCTGTCCACTACCACCTTGAGACAGCAAAGCCGGCCTTGCTCTTTTTGACCGAGACGCAGATATCGTCCCCGGCGGACACTTCTTATCGCTCCTACCCTGGGTATGGACTGGAACACCTTTTTGCACCTAAGGCCGGTGTGTGCGTGTACGTCAGAGACGATATTTGTTCTCGGCGCCTCAGTCATCTTGAAAGTGGGGACCTCTCCACCTTATGGCTCCGTGTAGACAGCGACGACCATCCCCGCGTCTATTCGTGCCTCTATAGATCCCATAGCGGTGATACCGAAACTGACCGACTCATCGAGCACGTCCAAATGGCTGCAGACTCTGTGCAGCAACAGATCCCACTCGCAGAGATCGTGATACTTGGCGATTTTAACGCTCACCACACCGAATGGCTCGGTTCAAGCAAAACATGCGGGGAGATCTGGTGGGTGATTTTGTAACTCATCGGCAATCGGCCATGGTATAGATTTGATGAATATGTTTGATTTAAAACTGATTTTTAATATGTTTAACATTCTGTAACATCGTCGTCTAAGTGATCCTGGTATATTTGTTGAATAAATCAACCAATTCTTATAGCTAATGAACATAATTCCGCTTTTATTCATTAAGTCATCCAGTTTGAAAACGATGCCGATCAATCGACGAGTTACAAAATCACCGCCCTGTTCACGCCTTCGCTCTTGCATATGGCTTGACGCAACTGGTCACTACGCCCACGCGAATTCCCGATGTGGAGAGCCAGGAACCTTCACTGTTGGATCTTCTGCTGACATCTCATCCTGATGGCTACCTCATATTTGTCGACGCCCCTCTTGGCTCCTCGGACCACTACCTTATAAGGAGTACGGTGCCACTCACGTGCTTGCAACGACCTCGAGTTGCACGTAGTCGTCGTGTGTGGCACTACAAGTCAGCAGACTGGGATGGGATGCGGTCCTTTTTTGCGTCCTACCCTTGGAGGCAGGTTTGCTTTTCGCCGGATGATCCCAACATCGCCGCTGAGTCTGTTGCTGATGTGGTGTTGCAGGGTATGGAAATTTTTATTCCATCCTCAGTAGTCGCCATTGGTGGCAGGTTCCAACCTTGGTTTGGTCACTCCTCCAAAAAGGCTTCTCGCTGGAAACAGGAAACCTACCAAGCCTGGGCAAATGCGGTGACGTCTCGGGATGGAAATACCAGCGCCATAAAAAAGCAGTATAACTATGCCTCCAGATCCTTCAAAAGAGACATTGCAAGAGCGAAGTCGGAGCACATCAGTAGAATTGACGAGAAACTAGAGCGTCTTCCTTCGGGGACTCATGAGTGCTGGTCTCTTGCCAAAGCTATTCAGGGAAATTTCTGCACGCCATCCTTTCCACCACTGCACAAGGATAACACATCGTTAGCCCATGATGCAAAAGAGAAAGCCGATCTTTTTGGGAAACTCTTTGCCTCCAACTCGACTTTGGATGACGGGGGCCAGGAACCGCCGACCATACCGCAGTGCAAGAGCTTTATGTCAGATATTCGGTTTCACTAAAGCTCAGTGCGTCGAGCACTATTCACCCTGGATATCCATAAGTCTAGTGGGCCCGATGGTATCCCTCCAATCGTGCTAAAGACGTGCGCTCCTGAGTTGGCACCGGTTTTAACGCGTCTATTTCGGCTCTCTTACTCATCTGGCGTAATCCCAACTTAATGGAAAACAGCTTTAGTGCATCCGATCCCTAAGAAAGGTGACCGCTCGAATCCGTCCAACTACAGGCCGATCGCTATAACCTCTTTGTTTTCAAAGATAATAGAATCGATTATCAACCGCGAGCTTCTTCAGTACCTAGAGGATCACCAGCTGCTTAGTGACCAACAATACGGTTTTCGTAGGGGTCGCTCTGCTGGTGATCTTCTAGTTTACTTGACACATCATTGGGCAGAGGCAATTGAAGCGAAGGGGGAGGCAGTGGCAGTAAGATTGGACATCGCGAAGGCCTTCGATCGGGTCTGGCACAAAGCGCTTCTTTCTAAACTTCCTTCGTATGGGCTTCCCGAGAAACTATGTGGATGGGTCACCAGTTTTTTATTAGACAGAAGCATAAAGGTCTTAATTGATGGTGAATGCTCAGACTCACTGTCTATAAATGCTGGTGTCCCCCAAGAATGTGTGCTATCACCTACACTATTCCTTTTGCATATTATTGATATGCTGCAAATCAGCGGCATTCATTGTTATGCAGATGACAGCACGAAAGATACCTCCTATAACGGCCGTGCGAATATTTCTCGGGAAAACGTCATTGAGTGCCGAAATAAACTTGTGTCTGAAATTGATACATCATTAGAGAAAGTCTCTAACTGGGGTCGACTTAATTTAGTCCGTTTTAACACTACAAAGACACAGGTTTGCGCGTTCACCGCCAAGAAAATGCCATTTGTCGTATCTCCTCGCTTTCAGAGCATTCCCCTATCTGCCTCAGCCAATATTGAGATCCTTGGTGTCGACATATCGAGCGAAGTCCAGTTCCGTGGCCACTTGGAGGGTAAGGCTAAATTAGCCTCTAAGAAGCTTGGTGTGCTCAATAGATCGAGAAGGTAATTCAGTCCAGCGCACCGTCTACAGCTTTACAAGGCGCAGGTTCGGCCTTATATGGAATAATGTTCTCATCTTTGGGCAGGGGCACCCCAATACCAGCTTCTCCCACTGGACCGCATTCAGCGGAGAGCGACTCGAATCGTCGACTGCCAGGAAATTTCTAATCGGCTTGATACCTTGGCGCTGCGTAGAGATGTCGCCTCACTATGCATCTTCTATCGCATATATTATGGGGAATGCTCCGAGGAATTGTTCGGTCTCATACCTGCCGCCTCTTTCCGCCATCGTTCCACGCGACAAAAAATCCATGCCCATCACTTAGATGGTTGGCAGTCCACAACTGTGCGTTTTTCTCGCAGTTTCCTGCCTCGTACAGTCAAACTTTGGAATGAATTGTCGCCTTCGGTATTTACGGACCGATACGACCTTCAAACTTTCAAGAAAAGAGCGTATTCCTACCTTAAAGGCCGGCAACGCACTTGTAACTCCTATGGGGTTGAGGGTGTCCATGGGCGACGGTAATCACTTACCATCAGGTGATACGTTTGCTCGTTTGCCCCCTATCCCATAAAAAAAATCGCTCTTGGTGTCAGTCTGCTTTACGCTTTACTATTGGTGAATGAATGGAGCAGGGCGTGGTCTGACGCAATTGTTATCGTGCATTGTGCAAGCGACTTTCAACGTAGGACTGGTAAGGTGCCAGTGTCCTCGATAGTACATCGAGGTGGTTAAGTGGGTATACTCTACCACTGTGCGGGAAGAGTCCTACACAATGACCCTGTCGCCACCGTCTGTCGACTCACCATCGGCAGGTACAGTCGGCTTCAAAAGTGCATCGATCAACTCACTTCGACTTTTGGGGATGAAGCACCATCGAGAACCCCTGTCTATCACTGGTTCAATGTGTTTAATTGTGAGCGTCGTATGCGTCGTATCACGGACGAATTTAAAGAAGGTCGCCCTACATCTGTTGTACCACAAAACATCGATGTTGTGCGCGAACTTTAATACAAGATCGTTATGTTACATATTGCAAGATAGAGGTGTTTCTGGTAGTTTCATTAGTATAATGAGCATACATAAGATATTACATGAACATTTGGCTGAGAGAAAAAAATAGTTTGCGTTGGTTCCCATACTACTTGAGAATTGATCAAAAACAGGGTCGTGTCGATTGGTACGAAAAAATTTTAAAAAATACAACAGTTGTTCGTCAAAAGCTGTTTATAATATCTACACAAGTGATAAATCTTGGGTCTATGGGTATGACTCCGAAACGAAACAACAGTCGACGGTGCGAGTGTACAAACATGAAAGAAGCATTTGGTCGCTTGTTTTTTTTTGTATAAATGGACATGTGGCTACAGTGCCACTAGATAGAGAATCGTAAAACGGGTAATTCTGAACGCTACATGACACTTTATTTGCCAGAAGTCTTTGAAAAAATACGAAAGAACAAACGGCAACCCAGAATCATTTCTCACCATAACATAATAATGCTAGCTGCCACACGTTCGGCCGAAACAACTCAGTATTTGGAAGGTCAAAAGATCGAATTGACGGGTCATCCGCCGTACAGTTCCGACGTGGCACCCAACGACTTCTATTTATTTCCAAGCGTGAAGAATAAATTACGTGGTCAACGATTTTCGACCCGCGAAGAAGCCGTTGATGCGTTCAAAATGCATGTTTTAGAGACACACCAATCAGAGTGGCAAAAGTGCAATAAAAATTGGTTTCAACGTATGCAAAAGTACATCAATTATCATGGCGAATATTTTTAAAAAGCAATAAAACCACATAATGACAGATGTTAGTTTCTTTTGTTATACCGGATTATTAAATATTCTAGAGTCTGGCTAATAAAAGATGAACCTGATATTTTTTCAAGTAGCAACACTGATACAATGTCCCCATGTAGTTCAACATGGTGACTTTGATACTTTGTAATAAACAATTTCATAATATTTTTTTCTTAATTTCTGTCGAAATATTACAATATTCATGAAATCTAAATACAGCGATTTCTTATAAAAGGTTAATTGTTGGAAGTTCATTGAAACTAAACATTACCTAATATGTAATTAAAAAAGAGTATGAACTCCTTTTTTTCCTACTATATTCTTCTGAATATAGTAGGAAAAAAAAGACATTCCTTTTACAAATTTAACATTCTAATTACATAAATAAAAAAATATTAGAATATTTCAAGTATCAAAATGTATTTTACCTTCTGTAGACAGTATTACCAGAGCTAGAATTTTTGAATTTGCCGCTTTTTTCCAAGCTCATGTTTCGTACTTTCGTACACTCGTACTGATCGTCGATCCAACTTAATAAAACTACCAAAGAACTACCTTAATAAACGATATGTATTACGAATGTTGTATAGCAGATTGTTACCCTAGGGACGAAAGAAATATCTGTCTATTTTAAGAACATTGTATGATTGTAACCCTCGCTTCGCTAGTGTGCCAAACTATCTCGGGTGCTAAATAGGTATTTCTCCCGATGGAAACACTATGCTTTTCATTTCGAATATAAGGAACATAAAAACCTGACCTGTTTAACTAAACAGAATGTGATGGATTCACTTTATACGTAAATTATAAGCATTCGACAAAACAACTGAATACAATATTGTCGCTTTTCCGCCTTTTTTCCATAGAAATCTACCAGTCACTATTTTTTTATCATTGAATTGGTGGTTAATATTTATCTAAGTACTGAAATAACGCGCTTGTATGTTTCCCACAACACTATATTTCTCTCATGCTCTCAGGTTGGCTGGAAGAAATCTCTGTTAGAGATAAGTCCACCTTTGTAAACATAGTAACTGTAAACTTTTCATGTGTAATTTATGCGCACTAAAGAGTATTATAATAATTTAGTGACAAATAAATTAGAAGTATTGTACTATTTTAACGGGGTAGGTAGTATAGCAATAATTAAATGAAAATATTTTTCTCTCTACATAGTCCGGCTAGGTATATTACCTACTAAATTCCAGAGGTGTCTCGTCTCCGTCAAAAAAAATCAGTCAAGAAGTGTTCGAAAATATTACACAAAAATAACAAAAAGCCCAAAAAAGAGTAATAATTCTTCGAGATACGTGTGTTGACCATCGATTTGTTTAAATAAGGTATTAAAGCCACTAACTAAAGTAGGTAGAGGTACCTACGAAATGCTGATTTAAAACTGTATTTAGCGTAATTAGCGTTCGCTGCTAGTAACAATTTAGTATTTGGTACCTTATATAGAATAATTCGTTTACTTATAATATTAAAAAGCATGTAGGTATTCTTATATAATTAGGTATAAGTACTTAACTCACTTATGAAAACTTATCCCTTCAGAAATTACACATGGTCTTCGAGAATAGTTTTGGCAGTAGCGGAAAATGCAATTTGGCATTTTTGTAAATACACACTTTCCATCCAATATCTAAAACACAAAAAAAAAGATTTAAGTTAAGTCACTTGTCATTATTCTTCTTCGTGGTGATTTTATAACTCGGCGATTGGTCAGCATTGTAGGTAAGTGTAAGTACCTAATTGAATCGTTAGTAAATTGGTGCATGAATGTACTAAAAAAACTGTTTTAATCAAACAGAATTATCAAATATACAAGAGCCAATTGACGATGAGTTACAAAATCACCACTGCTGCACTCTTGTGAAAGTTTTCAATCGATATCAGCGAATTGGTAGTAGGACTCACTTACTAATAAATATTATTTATTAAGAGTAAAGGAAATGGCAACACGTTGAAGTCAACGAAAAAATAGTTATTTGCCCAAAATAAATGTATGTATCACTTACTAACAAAATAAGCACGTTATTGAGGACAATGTCACCTTGAACGTTCGAGAAGCTTGTCCGATTAGAACGTTTGGAACGGCACGACTACTCTCCACATTCGCTCGCAATCGACTAAATGTGGTGGTGACACTTGACGCTGCCTGTCAGAACAAATGGTACGTGCTGCCAGTCTGTTCGATCCACAGAGCACAGACGTATAAAGCTATACTGTCTGTGGTTCGATCTAGTGTCCGGCGCTAGATCAGTTAAAAAGCGCTAGATTTCGCTAGACTAAAATAAAATGTTTGATTGATGAAAAACTTATTGTCTGTAAAAATAATTATAATTTTTGTTCGTTTCAGTATGGTTTACATTCTAAACAAAAACGGATTAATCTTTAGCAAGACACGGTAATTATTAAAATCTAATATATAAAAATCCCGTGTCAAAGTCTTTGTTATCGAACTTCTCCGAAAGAATTTTTTGTGTATAATTATGTGGTAGGTTTGAGAATAGGTTGAGGCTATTTTTTATTACCCCTAGGTGATTAGGTAGCCCTCTTCAGAATTTTTTAAACAATTTTTATGGCGAAACGTAGTTGGCGGGCACAGCTAGTAAATATAATATTCATATAACGTTGTACATCCTATCTTTATCTTTTCATCTTTAATAATTGCCTTAATACGTTGTCAGAAAGATTTTAATTAATAAAAATCATTGTGGGGTTTTATGAAACCACGATGCAAATGAACCTTTTTTCGGTTCGTAGGCATTTAATTGAATATTTTCGGAAAATTATTCGAGGCGTTTATAATCATTATTACATCTTTTTCTTATGAAAATTAAATTATGAACAAAAAAAAGCAAAAAGTAACTAAGTACTATAAAAAAACAAATTATTAATTTAAAATAAATAAACAAAAGAACCAAAAATAAAAAAAATAAAAACAACGCTCTACACCAGAATCGAACCACATCGAAGAATTAACGCATAGACTAATCCTGACCTCGAAGAAAAGATCTAATTTTTTTTGTACTGCGACATGCTATAAATGGACGAAAAAATTTGAGGCGATGTAAAAAAAGTTTCACTATAAAAATTTGTTTTTTAGTGGTTGAAAATATAGTTTTTTAATGGTTAAAATATTTCTAAGTACAACCTACCTATAAATTAGTAAATTAATCAATAAAGCGCTATTTTCCGGTAGAAGACACCAGAAAAAAATGGAAGTTTAAAAAATGTTTTTGGTGGATAAAATATTTCTAAGTAAGTACTTATAAACTAGTAAATTAATCAATAAAGCGCTATTTTCCCGTAGAAGATACCAGAAACAAACGGGAGTTGATTATCCAAAAATTCCGCAAGATCTAGCGCTGTGAGCGCCAAAATGGTAGCACTGCACTTGACGTAAGCCGAGGGTGGCGATTTGGCAATGGCAACTGCCAGGTACATGCTCGCTGTACGCGTTTGCGAACGAAAGACAAAGATGAACGACTTTATTTATTTATTCACATAAACAAAAGAACGTACTCAATACCCAAAACAATATTTTTTTGCCGATTTCACAAAAAAAAAATATTATTTTGATACCGACTTCGAAAAAGGAGGATTCTATGTTCGGCTGTATCTATGTTCAGCGATTACTCCGCCATTTGTTTACCGATTTTCAAAATTCTTTTTGTAATCGAAAGAGTATACTCCCGAGGTAGGCCCATGGTCACCATGTCATGGTCTGATGATGGGATCCCATGACAATCGAGGGAAACCCTTGAATTTCATAGGCATGTCCAACGTGTTTCATGTTTCTTCTTAAGATATTCAGGTATTTGTGTCTGGTAGTCATCATGTCATGTTACTGAGCGGCTGATGGAAGGTTTCTGGTAGACTAGGAGTTCGGGAATATTTCTTTTGAAACTGTTTAGTGCGAAAAACGTTTTATTTTAAGTTATTCTGGTGTTTGCCATGGCTCAAATTATAATAATTATGTTTAACTAAAAAGATTGAAAAAAATTTTTTTACAAAAAATAAAACCGACTTCAAAAACATCAAAATGAATATGAGTAATATAAGAATACATACACATTACAATTTTATATTGAAGTCGGTGCAAAGCAATGATAACCTTGAGTCTTAAAAAATATAAGATCAATTAATGTAGTTACCTACTTAAAATTTATCACCGACTTCAATATAAAACTGTGATTTGTAAGTATTATTCATGACTTTTTGGTGTTTTTTAAATCGGTTTTATTTTCTTGTATTTTTTTTATTATTAACCGATTCCGAAAAAGGAAGAGGTTCTATGTTCGGCTGTAACTATTTTTTAATGTATGTTTAGCGGTTACTCCGCCATTTGTGGACCGATTTTCAATTTTTTTTTTGTAATCGAAAGAGAATAATCCCGAGGTGGTCCCATTGACACTATGTCATGATCTGATGATGGGATCTCATGGAAATAGAGAAAAACCCTTAAATTTCTGTCTGGTACTTACTTATAGTCATCACGACATGTTACTGAACTGATGATGGAATTCTTTCACAGCTATTTAGAGCGAAAGACGTTTTATTTTTGTTATTCTGGTGTTTGCCTTGGCTCAAATTCTAATACGCATATATCTAATTCTAATCTCAAATTCTGACTAGAAAGATTAAAATAAAAATTTTTACAAAAAAAATAAAACCGACTTCAAAAATACCTAAAAGTCATAAATAATATAATAATACATAACAGGTTTATGCTGAAGACGGTGCCAAGCAATAATCACCTTGAAAGTGTTAAGAAAACAATTTAATACTTACTAAAAATTTGGCACCAAATTCAATATAAATCTGTGATGTTGTATTTGTATGTATTGTAATATTATTAATGACTTTTTTAAATCCGATTTATTTTTTTGTAAAAAATCTGTTTGTTACTTCCTTTGTCATTTATTACCCGATTTGAAAAATTCCTTTTTTGTTTGAGAGGGTATATACCTACCTACATCCCGGTTTGTCCCATTGTCATCTAAGTCAGGATCTGATAATTGCATCCCAGGAAAATCAAGAGAAAACCCTAAAGTTGATATGCACGTCCAAAGTATTTCATGTTTTTTCTGAAGCTAAGCTAGGTAGTGAGATATTGCGTCTGGTAGTCATCAGCCGAGCTGATGGATGGAAAGCCACCTTTTTTGAAACAAATAAAGTATTTTCATTGTAGCGTAAGTACCAAAGCGGGGCTAAATAGCGTTTTAGTCCTACGGGATATAGCTTTTTTATTTTCACTCTCCCTGGAAGAAAAGGAAACAAATTTTCAATGACTTAGACTACTAGGACCTTCCAAGCAGACTAAGACATTGAAAATTTGTTCACTTTCTTCAGTTTCAATTTTTTGTATTTATATTTGTTATTTATTTATTTAAGGACAATCAGTAACAGTCGCAATAATTCAAACAAAATAAAGACAAAAACATACAATAATTGTTAAGAGCACTGTTTTTAGATGCCACAACATGTATTTATGAACATGTTATTTATTATAACTGTCACATTCTTTTTGTTTTTGGACTTTTTTTAATAAAAATCATTCCACCAAGAACTAAAAACTAAGGAAGAGCGTTGCCACCAGGCACAGGCATTGTTTGTTTAAAAGGTGGCACCGACAACTGAGATGTTTGATTATATGTTTAAAATGAATAAAGATTATTAAGTAACAGAATATGAGACATAAATATTATGATTATGATAGCAGCGCCTAAACGATCTATTAGCCAAAATGTGCATTCTGCACTTTGTGACCTTTGGTCGCAGGCCAATGTGGAGCTGCGCGGGCGCTGCGTTCTTTCTCACGGGAACGACCGAGCGTGCGGTAATTGCACACCACCGTACACACTGTAGTGGGTCGCCGCATATACACCCACATACCAATCATGGATACGATATCAACGAACAAAAATTTGTTGTAAATACTAGCGAGTAGCGGCTGTTTTGAATTTAGTATTTATCTTTAGGTATTAGTGTAAATGTTACTGTAAAAGCCCGAACTACAAACTTAAGATTTACCAATTGTTGATAATGAAAGTCCGAACTGTTGCGTGGTCACTGTCCATTTCGGACTTTTACCATCATAAATACTCGGTAAATCTTAGAACTTACCACCAAGATGCGGTAAATGTTGAAAATATCGTAATCATACGGGCCTTTTTCCATACAAACCAAGTCCCCTGGTTTCTTCTAGAAAAATGGCAATAGTTGCTTTATTTTTTACCAGATTTTACTGACCAAGATACAGTCAATTCCATGCAGCACTAAACCGAAAAACTGTTGTCCTCAATAATTCAAGACATGTCAGATACGTCATTTAGAATGGCAAGCGACGATATGTAGATACCAGCTGTAACGCCTAAATAAGCCAACGAACCCTAGGTACAGGATTTATTGCTTCTAGCTCCAGTAGTTTAGGCTATACGCTGATACCTTAGCCAGGCATTTGCCAAAACCTGTAATAAATAAATACGGATTAAAACATATTTTTTTTATTTAGAAAATTAAATGTTCAATACAGCATTACAAGTATCGATTACAGATGTACATTAACCATTAAATTATTGGACTCATATTTTTCTTTTTCCACCTAATCAAAAACTTTCCACTTAGTGACGTAGCAAGCCCCCACTCCATAGCTTTAAATCGCTTTATCGGAGTATTTTTTTTATGTCAGCAAAGATAAAAATAAGGGTCTGATATTTTTTTTTGTTATCGACTATTGATTTTCATTTTCATACGTTGTAATCATCCCTATTGTTCGCGCATAATTTTTACAATACTTGTAGGTTATATGCATCGAAATGCCACATCCATCCATTCCGAACGTAAGGCTGTGTGATTTTTCCCATTGGCGACCGCGACTTGTTTCCAATCACAATAACGCTTCTTTTTGGTCCGTGCACCTCTTTTCCTCTATACTGGGACGAGCCAGTTTTTACTGTCCTCGCCTTGTGGCGATTCAATTGGAAGCAAGGACCTTGCCATGAACACCTTGGAATTCGAAAAAAAGCCGACAGAGTTAACATTCCGTAATGAAAGCCAAGATAGAAAGTTAATAGATTTATGTTGATGTAATAGTAGATTAATAAACGAGGGGATAAAGTAGTATCCTATGTTACGGGTGTTGACTTCGGGGATGGGGAATACCCTCAGGAATAATGTCTTTCGATTACAAAAAGAATTTTGAAAATCGACCCACAAATGGCGGAATATAGTAGTAATCAGTAAACACAGTGGCGGCGCTAGACCACATGTGGACGTCGGCGACATCAAGTTCGCTAGGCCTATTTTACTTCGCCCTCGGCCCTTCGGCCCTTTTAATTTAAATACTTAATTGTTACGAATTTTGACGCATACAAAACATACTCGAAGGCATTGATCGAAAGGCAAAAAAATTCTATGTTCTCGATAAAAAACACTAGCGCAGGTTTAAAACTAGGTAAGTATTTACTATTCTCTTTCGGTTTCTATGGAGAAATAAATTACCTATATGTTAGTACTTACCTTAGGTACCTATTTCTTGGTTAATATTACGAGTATTTACTACTTGTAAAAGATATAGCTATTAATTTTGAGAAAATAGTTTTGAAACTTGACGAAACTTGTAAAAAAATTTTGCGAGGCCCCCTTAGGCGCGAGGCCGTCGGCGGTGGCCGACGTCGCCGACGCCTAGCGCCGCCACTGGGTATACATAAAAATAGATACAATCGAACATAAAACCTTCTTTTTCTAGTCGGTTAAAAATGTTATACTCCCTGTATTTTAGGCTGGTCCATCTATAATATTATTGATCAATAAATAAAGAGTAGGTATGACATACGTATGTTACGTCGTCTATTGCTATGGATAAGCGCAAATCTGTTCGCCATCAGTTAATTGTTAGTTGAATTGCTTGTCTTTTTTAAGCCCTAATTCACAGACTTACAGTTTTAAATAATGTCACGAGTATTCTGATATACAAAGTATATTGCCACTATAAAGGAAATATTAGTTTATATAAATTATTTTGATAGTCGTTGAACGACTACGACGATAGTCGTTAAAGCGGTAGAATCAGTGTGAATTAACACAACAGACTCAGTAAAATCATAAGTTATTTATAATATTCACGACATTTTACAGTAAAATCTTATTAGTATGTTTCATTGGGTGATCATATTTTCATCGTTCATACAGCCGGTTATCGAAACAATAATAACAAGGAAATCGTAAAAGCTGGCTCGTTTCTCGGGCTTACATACAAATGCCAGCACAAACGTTCTCATGTTTTTTAGGTTCCGTTTCCTAGGCCATTATTGCACATTTAAATCTCGGAGTTTTTTTAATTATCGTATCGTCGGTGAGCCCAATATCACGACTCAACGCTGGAGCAAAGGAGGGAGTTGTCAGTTTCAGAAGCTGTCAGTTTGGTTCTCTCCAATGGTGCTGTTGTCACTTCTTTACCATATATCGCACCACTCGCCACCGCAGTATCATTCGAATCACCTGGAATCGATCTGAGGGCCTATTACCGATCTCATGGTTTTGCAAATGATATCGTATGATACATGAAATGAAAAATACGATTTCCGATCAGATTTTTGAACATTTGTTCATTATTTAACGATGACATTATTGAAATTATGCCATAGTGATGACATCATTGGAGATCGGTAATACGAAATGCAGCATTTCATGACTTCTTTTTCTCAAATTTATACCATGTCATACGATGAAAGATCCATAATTGGCCTTCTGGTCTAGCACAGTTTGACTTCAGCTTTCATTAATTCTTCTGCGTACGGGCAGACCACGCGAGTAAAGAAACGGACAGAGACTCTGAGATGAACTCTCAGCTGCTGTCGCATGACATACGTAAGTAAATTTTCTACTTACTATTAATTTAATTCGCTTTATCTCAGTAGGTTTTCGTTATACTCGTATTGACAAAGCAAAAAATACGTGTCTATTTTTTACTAACTAACTGATATTAATTTTACTTATCCTCTCTCTAGTTTTGAAACAACATAATTTGGGATTCGAACAGAGTATATAAAAATGGAAATCTATGTAAGTAATTAATCCTACTTAGATTTCAATTTTTATACTCAGTTCGAACCCCAAATGATATTGTTTCAAAATTAGAGAGAGGATAAGTAAAATATTTTCAGAAAATCAATATTGTTTTATTTTTTATTGTCAGTGCTGCGAAACAAAGAATCGCATTTATTCCTATAATCATGTCAGCCGTATTAGTTGAGATTCAAAATGACATCACATGATTCAAAGCAGTAATCCTTGATGTTCGCCCACGTTTAGTTTTGTGACGATCTTATACCTTTGTTAGTTTCCATGAATTTAATAAACTATAAGATATACATTAAACAAATATAAAAAGTTTTAGAACACCAGCGATATGTAGCCACGTTGCCACAAACGATATGTAGCTGTTTAATAACACTTAACCTTTAATCATTAGTGTGAAAAATAACGAACCCAAACACGAACAAGATTATTGAGTTTTAGTTAATAGCTTTGTATTAAACTAAAAGAAGTATCAAAAATATATGGTTACTTGTAAAATTATCTTAATATTTTTTGTGTGTTGTTGTACATTTGTAGTAAACAAATGTACACACAAAAAACTGACATTTTTAACCGACTTCAAAAAAGGAGGAGGTTCTCAATTCGATGCGTGTTTTTTTGTGTGTATTTTACGCGATTACGCCGCCAACTCTGGACCGATTTTCAAAATTCTTTTTGTATTCGATAGAGTATACTCCAAGGGTGGTTCCATGGTCACCAAAGTTAGGATCCGATAATGGGATCCCATAAAAATCGAGGAAAACCCCTAAACTTTTAGGTGTGTTCAAACGTGTTTTGTGATTTTCATTTTTTTTTGTATTCGATAGAGTGAACTCCAAAGGTGGTCCCATGGTCACCAAAGTTAGGATCTGATGATGGGATCCCATGAAAATCGAGGAAAACCCTTAAATTTTAAGGTGTGTCCAACGTGTTTTCTATGTATGTTACGCGATTACTTCGCGAATACTGGATCGATTTTTGAAATTTCATTTTGTATTCGATAGAGTATACTCCTGGGGTGGTCCCAAGATCACCAAAGTCAGGATCTGATCATGGAATCCCATGAAAATCGAGGGAAACGCTAATTAAATACCAGCTCACCGAAGGTGAGGGTTAAGGCTCAGGAAATTAGGGTTTCTTTCACTAAAAAGATTGCATTCACTAAAAAGTTAAAAATAAAAAATATTTTACAAAAAATAAAAACCGACTTCAAAAACACTGAAAAGTTAAAAATAATATAAGAATAGGTACAGACAACATCACACTTCTATATTGAAGTCGGTGCCGAATTTTAAGACTTTCTAGGAGATCATCGTTTGGCACCGACTTCAATATAGAAGTGTGATGTTGTCTGTACCTATTCTTATATTATTTTTAACTTTTCAGTGTTTTTGAAGCCAGTTTTTATTTTTTGTAAAATATTTTTTACATATTTAAGCACTCCACACACCGTGGCGGAAGCAAGGCGGTAGCGGAACTGCGGTAAGCGGTGCGGTATTTACTTGCGCCTTGCGCCGCGGCGCTTCCGCGGGCGGTTTCTGTTTGGCATGGTCCGTAACAACACGAACATTAGAAAAAATTCCGCTCCGTTACCGTCCCGCTTCCCGCCTCTTGTATGTGGAGCGCTTTAGTGTCTGTCTCACACGGTAATCGTTTCTTGGAAATGTTGGAAACTCCACTAGGATCAAGCTTTCGAAGATCATTTTTTTACACACAACAGATAAACTCTGGGCCTTCATCTCACCTGATGGTGACAATAAAGCCGAAGATGGAAGCGAGCTTCACCTGGATTCCTCAACAATTGGCTCTCTTTACCTCTAATTGTCGGAACACAAAAATGTTATTCACGTGTTGTTATGGCGACAAACTTACTTAGGTCGGTGGTAGTTAGCCGGTCGGGCTCAAAAGCCGTAGCACCGACGTAACCAAGCTGAAATAATTTACCCCCACGTGGAATCCAACCCTGGACCTCCAGATCAAGAACGGGTAGTCTCAACCAATAGTACGGAGATATAATATCCTCTGTGCCAATAGACCACGCAGGCGATAAGAAATTCAATACATTATTTTGTTTAAGTTGCTAAAGATCTAGGTAAGTACTTACATGTTTATTGCTGCAAGCTTGTACAATTTATTAGAGCTGTGACTTTCCCAACATTCCAATAACTAAAGAATGCCTTAAAATTTTAAAAAATTTGTAAATTTTTACAGATTTAAGATTTTTGGACATTGATGTACCATTTGGTAAAAGATTTTGGTAAAAAAATTGTAAGCAATTGTAAACATTGTTATAGAAATATTTTCATAGTAGGTAATAAAATTATTTTGAATTTTAGAGAAAAACATAAAAATATAAGTGGGTACCTACTTATATTATGAAAATATTTTGGATTTTGTTATTATCAGATGAGAAATTGTTGGTTTAATCTTATTTAAGGAACTCTTTTGAGATGACTTGGATTCTTCCTTTATGTATCGCTCTAAAGACGACAGAGTGAACTTTAGACTAATTAAATGTGATGAATCACTGTTGTTTATTATCTTTATCAGTGACATGGGTTTATCAGCTTCATTACAATGCGGGTCAAAAAACTAATTGATCTTACTGTAGGAACACGTGGGGTGTGCCAAAAAGAACGTGATACGGAACCACCCCCTATACAAGATGTCTTTCGATAATCGCCACCGCAATCGCTAAATGGACTAAGGATGTATGAGATTTCACAATTGCACTTTAAAGCTGAGCGAGGGTTTGTGTCAAGTCCCATACATTCCATTTTTGGCGATTGCGATGGGAATTAGAGAAATGCGTCTTGTTTACAGCTGTACCACGGTTCTACCGCTGGTTGTACCGTGGTCGTTTAGTTAGAGCAACGTCAAAGCAAAATAAAATCGAAACAGATACAGCTACGGGTATTGCGGCGTACCTTTAGCACCATCTCGTTTTCATTGCGGTTTTAATATTGTTTTAAGCCTGCCTAGTATACCGCTTTTCTTGTTTCTTTTCTTAAATATTTCTTTCTTTCTTTCTTTTACCAACATCACGGACCTTTTCTTTTTCCTTGTTTCTTTTCTTAAATATTTCTTTGTTTCTTTCTTTTACCAATATCACGGACGGAACCCCTTACGCTTACACAAAGATATGTAGCTCACTTTATTTACTCGACTGTCTGCTTCCTTCCTATCTGTTCCGTCATCTGTCCTCTACCCTGGACCTTTCCCAATCCCCTTGCCGCTGATAATTAGAGTCATGTCGAAGTCCTAAGCAAAGGCAAGGGGATCTCCACCTAAACCAACCAAGACCAATAAGACCAACCACCAACTAACCAATTAAAATCGAACAAAACAGAAAAAAACACTGCACGAAGCAAAACAGTGGTGATGTTTATCGGCCAATGCCTGTATATTCGTTCCTTTGTGGCACTCTAGACACCAAACGCGATGGACTAATAAATGGACTAATTTTAATTATTCTTACGTCAATCAGTTTGTGTTAATGTCACTAAAAATATGACAGTAATTAAAATTCAACATGGTGACAATTAAACGCCATATTGTAAAAAAAGAAGAAAGCTTACGAACTACTCGTATGTAGAAATGGGGTATCATAGAATGAGTACATGAGAGAATCATCTGTAACTTTCGTTCAAATATTTTTTTTAATTCATAACTGTTTAAGATATGTAATGTTTTAGTTACCAACTATATTCAATGTTTATCTATAGGAATGTGATAAAGTTTTTGTAAAATCGTTATGAATGTCTTAAGCGAGTTCATAAAAAAGTAGTCAATAAAAATTATCATTTGTTTATTAAATAAAGCTGACTGCATAAAAACTTTGTATTAAATCATAATAAGAAGTGGAAAGAAAAAACAAGTCTTCTAGTAGTATAAAATTCTACCAGGTGGGACCCATTACCTATCGAGAATATTCCAGGTTATCTAAAAGAATAATGGGTCCCGACTGCTAGAATTTCATACTACTGGACTTGTTTTTTGTTTTCAGTTTTTATTGAAAGTTTCTTATAATACAGTTGGATTTTAAAATTATAATAGCAAGGTACACTGGCAATGGATATCTCGTATTGTTAAATATTCGATAGAAAGTAAAAACGTTTTTCTCATTCTATTCCTCGTTTACCCAAAGCTCTCCACTATGTCTTGATTCGTCCGCGCAGTGTCCGCGATTCCTTGCGATTTTTCTGAGTTCTGCTGTGCTCAATAATTAAAATCATTATATTAATTGACAAAATGCTCGTACCAGTTTTGTAACAATAGGTACAATACATTACATATCCTCGTGATTTGTGTGACTTATTGTGGTTTAAATTAATCAAATCCCGTTTGTACGCACGCATTGGGACTTTCCCTGCAAAAGGAAAGATTCAATGTTTACTGTAAGGTTTTTCTCCTATTGTTGACAATACCGTCTTGAAGTTTAAGACTAGGTTCGAGTTACCCATACCCATCTATGAATGGTTTTTTGAAACGCTTATTGTTAAATTTTTCAAGATTTCAGTTTTTTTTTTCATTAAGCCTCTGGTCACTCAAAAGATAAACTTCACACAGATCATGGATTAAACTGTTTTCTAAAAATTAAAAGACATTTTTGTTTAAATTTGTAACATATGTGTTAATTTGAATAAAGATTAAATAAAAAAAGATTTTGAAGCTTGTGCTTAGATATTTCTTAAATAAATTTATTGAGCATGAATTTTTGTGTGTAGCAAACGCGAAAAATGTTTTTGTTACAGACTACTTAGATATTGTATCTCTATGCTTACCATAACTACAATAGTATTTTAATCCTTGCACGTCGTATCCTTGTGAAACCTATAACAATACAATGTGTCATCTTGTCACAGCCTTTCCTCGCGATGATGTCTTGTACCTTGCCTAAGTCGGTAAGTAGGTAATCATAAAACAATGTGGTAATATTTTATTTGTGTCATATTTTTAATGTTATATTCTTGGTACATTGTATGCCTTATTTTTAATTACTTTAGTATTTATTAAAGAAGATAATATAAGTCCTACTTACTGCTAAGTAATCAATACACATATTTTTCAAAGTTATTATTTCCGAGTTTTTTAGGGTTCCGTACCTCGAAAGTAAAACGGAACCCTTATAGGATCACTTTGTTGTCCGTCCGTCCGTCCGTCTGTCTGTCTGTCAAGACCCTTTTTCTCTGGAACGCGTGGAGGTATCAAGCTGAAATTTGTATCAAATACTCAGGTCTACTGTCCCTTGGAGCTGTGAAAAAATCAAACTTCTAAGCCGACGCAATCAAAATATACAGCCGTTTATGCCGCATATTTTCGACACTCGCAAGGGAATCAAAACCTACAGGGTACTTCCCGTGAACTCAACACATTAATTGCAAAAACCGTAAATTTTTAGTTACATTCTATAATAAAAACATTTTTAATAATTTTGTACGGAACCCTCGGTGCGCGAGTCCGACTCGTACTTGGCCGGTTTTTTTTTTGTTTGCAGGCTTTGGAAGTCATAATGTGTATGAGTAAATTGTCGTATCGTCTTCGCCACCTTCTATAAAGCAGCAGCGGAGAATGCACATTTTCTGTCAAAATTTAAAGTGATCGCGATAGATTTGAACTTAATCAAATGTTCAATAACAATTATTCTGTGTGAATTTAAGCTGTGCGAACCTAAACGTTATCGAAAGAACCGGCGCGACTATCGGGTCGTGGCTCACTATCGTGGTAGCAACATACAAAACCCACACTAACTTTATATAGGTCAACGAAACAAATATAGGGCGTGATATAAAGTGCAAGTCTCATGTTATATATCTGCTCGTTGTGGTTGTCTATCAAGACATTCGGGGTGATGCTCTTATGAATTTACGATCAGGGTTATTTAATTTTGATATTTGATAAATGTTGGATTGATAATAAATACCACTTTGAAACATTTTAAAATTTTAATGAATGGACAACCTTGAATTCTCATGTTTTTCTATACAACTATAGGTATAGTGGCTGCCCACCTGTGGGGATATTGTCTATGAAAAAATATATGTATAACGATCGCTTTCAATTTGCCAGTCGCAGTCCATCCATCGCTCCTTTATAAAAGGAAGTCAGCGCAGAGTTTTGTGTTCACGGCGCAATGCCTGTCAAATTAACGGCAATCGTGATAGATTTTTTCTTAAGACAATAACCCCGCTGATGGTAAGTGGCTGCAGTAGCCTATAGTACAGCAAATCTACAAACCCTAGAAGAACTCCGATGCCAACTGATCCCTTGCCAACTTATGACATGCTAGCTGTGCCCGAGAACTAAGTATGTTTTGCCTTCAAAGTTCAAAGAAAAAACTGTAAAGTTCAAAGAAAAAATGTAAATCAACAAACATTCTCACATTTTACGGGTTGACTGGTAGAGAATGCCTCGGGCATTAAGTCCGCCTTTTGTACACTTCTTCATAATTTGTACGAAAAAGCTTTAATAAATAAATCTACTTTCCCGCAGGAACTTACTGCTTACTTTTCCGGGATAATAAGTATATAGCCTATATGTTTATGCCTATATGCCCTGTCGTAATCCTACAAAATTTCATCCAAATCCAATCAGTAGTTTTTGCGTGAAAGAGTAACGAGCATCCATACATCCATACTTACAAACTTTCGCGTTTTTAATATTAGTAAGGATGTGTAGTCACAGTACCCAGGGATTTCACTGCTTGTTTTACCCTTCAAATCACAGTAGTGGCTACAAGCACCACTGTTAGGCGGCAGAAATAGGCAAGATAAAGGTATCCAATCCATGCAAAAGACAAAGTACAAAGTAGGTACAAAGTCTGGTAATCAAGACAAATTGCAATCTTTTGTGGTATTAAATAAAAAAAACGTATCGTTAATATCATTACTTTTGTAAGTTTTATAGGTATTTAGTCACAGCATTCCAAAATAGAGGACAACATTTTTAATCTTGAGGACAAAATTTAACGCGCCGGAGTCTATTAGCCATTTTTTATGAATACACCTTAGACGCGTGTGGTCGACTCAGCGACTCTCCCGTTGAGTGCGGGGCATACCCACTAAACCAACCTCCATGTCCATCTTATCCATAGTCGAGGCCATCAATCCATAGACTGGAAATACCCAATTCTCTGGGTCACTCCGATCTTTATGAATGTCTAAGAACTCAGACTGTGATACCAGATACAGTATTTCAAGTTCAAAACGTATGGTTTTGAACTTGAAAGTTTGCTTCTCTCTCCTAACCTAAACCATTTTTGAAAATGTTCCATTTTCGTTGTCCAACCGATTTTTCTATGAATTTGTTATTTGCAAAGTAACAGAGAACTATAGTAGGCAAAAGGTACATTTATATGGTATTTACACTACAAGATATTTTGCGAATCTATTTTTGTTTTTATTTTATTTAGAGAAGTATGAAATGATTCATCTTTTTGTTTTGCGAACTCAAAGTTGAAATAAAACAGACATCGGGTTCCGAATATAAAGCATTCCGCCGGCCGCTAAAATTGAATCACTGTCCATCAACATTTCGAGGAGCAAGTTTTTTGTGTGCGGAGATGACTCAGTTTGCAATTGATAGAACTATGTGTGTCAAAATAGATACACCGTTCCTCCTAGGCAGCTGGCATGCGTGTGAATATGGAGGTTAACGGCTCTCCGTCTTCCGTTCAAACTGAAATCATGCCAAAAGATTGACCGGCGGTCGATGACCTACAAAATCGTTATTAATGCACTAGAATCTTTTAACTGCGATCCATAAATTGTGGTAATGCCTTAAGAGTACCTACATATGTATATGAATATGATGTTCATAGCAGATATTGTGAATGCATAATAAATTTTAGAAGTGTCACTGAAAAATTTTGTTGAAATGATGTTCATTTCTATGCCCAGGGCCATTCGTTAGAATTTTTTTCCAGACTGAGCTACATATTTGCTTCGCTTGGCTTGTTCAGCAGAATCTACGGCGGCACCAGCTCTCTAGGTTGTTTTGTGGTCATTAAATGCGAGGCGGCAAGCGTATCCGTATAGATAGTGGCATTCCAAAGAAGACGACCGCGCTCCCTAGGAATAAGAGTCAAGCCGTCTGGCCTCTTCTGCCATCATCGCGGGAAATGCCACTTCGTTCTAGGGTGCTTCAATATCGATGGTGGAAAGAGATTTTAATTAATTCGTTTAGAGAGCTGTGCTGCGACAGCCTATCGGCTCTGAAGTGGCACGAGAGACCATGGTGCTCAAAACAGTTGACACCACTACCACAGGGGCAAATGTGAAGGACGCATACTGGACAACCTAGCGGAAGGCCCACGCGACCCGAAAACTGAGGTTGTACAAAAAGGTTATTTGCGGACGAAATGGTGTAGAGCCAGAAGCTGGATTGTTCTTCTGAAACGACAAGAGGCCTAGCACTGTCATGGTCACGGAAGAATTTTGTAGAAGAAGTAAGGTCTGTCCCAACATTTTGGAAGGAAAGGGACATCAACATTAGGCCAATGAGAGAACCAGATTTGTAGAAAAGTATCGATGAAGGGTGAAACACTATTTTAAATTTTAGTACTCAGGTCTAAAGTGCTGTGCAGTAAACGGATGACAGAAAAGCTGAAACGGAAAAGCTGGAAATCGTGCTGATACAAATACCGCTGAATCTGATGGGGAGTGTAGCTGGTGTCCAAGAAAGAAGGGAGAATGATAAATTCAGAATATTTCCAAGAAAATTTTAAGGCAAGCATCAATACGTTCGAAGAGGGTCGGAAATTTCCAGGTAGGACATAGAAAATACGTGACATTTGGGTCAAACATATAACATTCAATATGTAATCGTGTAAGCGATGTGGGGATTTAAGATTGTTAATCTATTACTGTTAGTGTTAAATTAAAAATGTTGTTTTCTGAAGTTGGTTTTGTACTCTCATCGATGAGAGGTGCTCCGAGGTGGCAAAGAGGATCTCTAGAGATTACAGGGCTTATGGAAGACATGTCTAAAATAATTTGTTGTTGTTCATTAAAGGAGAATTAGTCAGAAAAAAAAATTCGCACTTTTTGAGATTTACTAATTTTGAATTTTCGAATTATATATTAATAAAATTATTCTTAAAGGCATCAACACTACCTCCCTGAGTACCGTCATCGGGATACCAAATGTTGAGCTCTAATAAGAGTCGAAATAACGTGTTAATTATCTGTAACAATAAAATAAAATTAATTTTCAAACAAAGCATCACTATTATTAATTGTATACGTAGCTATTTCAATTTTGCATTTAGTTTTGTATTTGATTACTTATTTTCAAAATTGGAAAACACTAAAGAATAATGAGAAAAGTGTATTTGTGGTTTTGTGTCGTAGGATGTGCACATCAGTTTTCATGAACGCACCGGGGGGAATATTGTCTAAGATAAAATCTATCGATGTTATTTTGGCAGTTATTGCGGCATCACTACAAGGTTCTGTGCCGACTGTCTTATTTAAGACTAGATGTGCCCGCGAACTATGTTTTGCATTTAAAGTTCAAAGAAGAAACTGTAAATCTACTTTTCCGCGGGAACTACTTACTTTTCCGGGATAGTAAGTAGCCTATATGTTAATCCCTGACGTAATCCGTCTACATGCAAAATTTCATTTAAATCCATTTAGTAGTTTTTGCGTGAAAGAGTAACAAACATCCATACATCCATCCATCGCGTTTATTAAGTATTGGAATGGATACTCTTTAACTGTCAAAATTGAAAGATTAGAAAGATTTAAAATTTCCAAGTTACACAATTAACGGGCTGGAGCCTCTTGCGCGCTTCGTTTGAGGACGAATTTCGGGAACAATTAGAGACGCCTTGCATTAAGTTTAATACTCACATTGGCCTATATAACGCCCACTGCGAATCGTTACCCCGATTAGGGTTGAGTTGGTTGCATCGATCAGTTTATTTTGGTCGTGTGACTCCATTGCCAATGACGAGGTACAAGAGATGAGATCACCAGCGCATGTTCCAAGACAACTACGTAAGGCTAAAAAAACTTCAGATGTTTACGATATTACAGCACAGGAAATTAAGTTAATCTACGTATGTATGTAAGTACTAAGTCTAATATGGATAACAGTTGCCAAATGAGGCACCTAATATAACGTTTTTGAATTAATTGCATGCATTCTATTGGAAAATTTATACATAAGTCAAGTGCTTATTGGCTGTGATATCCTGCCTACTACTCAAGGTTTATGTTTGTAGATATTGGACCACCTCAATCTATCCATTAATTATACAAGCACCTATAACCTTTTCATACCAAACTCTTCAAATATTGTGTTTTTTTATATAATTTCAACATTATCGTTTGGCACCGACTTCAATATAAAAATGTATTCTTATATTTTAATGACTTTTTAGTGTTTTAGAAGTCGATTTTTGTTTTGTAATTATTTTTATTTCAATATTTCATTATTAAAGCCTATATTTAATACCACTTCAACGAAGCAACTTGAAAGAATAAAACTAAGTATTAATATCTGTCTATTATGAGAAAAACTAACATGTAACTCATCTCAACATGGTGGAAAAAACCTTGAGATGATGACTACTGGACACAAATACCTGAGTAGCTTCAAAAAAACATAGTAAGAGACGTTGTACTTGTCTTTAAAATTTAAGGGTTTCCCTAGATATTCCTGAGATTCTATCATCAGACCCTGACTTGGTGACAATGAGACCACCCTGGAAGTATAGTCTTTCTGTTAAATATAGCAACTGTCACATTTATGATTGATCTGTACCTGCTGTGACATATGTGGTCTGTGTTAATTTTGACTACCTTCTCTCTTCTCTCGCTAAGAAACATCTAAGCTTTTTTGGTACCGCTCCAAGAAATATATTTTGTATGTGCTGCACTTCGTGGTTTCAATTATTAAAACAACCTACAACACTTTCGAACACAATTTTTTTAATCGGTTAAAAAATAACGGAGATAACTTTATAAGGGAACAAAGTAAGATACACAAAACAAACATACGCGTCGAATTGAGAACCTCCTCCTTTTTGGAGGGAAAAAAAATTATATTTATGATTTTGAATTGTCTATGTAAAGGTGGTTTTTTTCTTCTATTAGTTAGTTAATTTGTTGATATATTTTCGACAATACCTAAAATTCAAGCCAGGTTGTCTTTTTATTAAGGCTTAGCCCGACTAAAATTTGAACGGCAGTCATTTATAATTTAGCATCTATTAAACTAGTGAAAAATGCAAAGAGAAAAAAATACACCAATTATTACTTCAGTCTTTTTGTCCTCGTCACGCTTAGCTGCATTCTGCCTGTCATTATGTGATGTAAAAAAGTTCTCACGCAACCTATAAATAACAATGACTATTATAATTGGCTTCACTGGTAGTATAGGTACTCTAGGATAGTTCCCAGAGACTAACGAGAGACGCAATGTTACGAAATAGGTTTCGTTGTATTTATTAATAGGCTAGATGACAAAAAAAAATTATGCTTTAATAGAAGCTCATTCATATAATAAACTGAAAGCAAAAATAGGATTTCGAATAACTAAAAAAAATAACCAAAATATTATAAGGTATTAAAGATTTTTCTCCATCTCTTTCTAGCAAAACGGCAATTTACATGGAGTTTATATGGCCGTACTAAACAATGACAAATTGGGGAAGTACAAAGGATCCTTAACCGATTCGTTGCTGATGGCACGACAGGCGTGTCATCAATGTTTTTAACTTGTGGCTTATGACATGATACGCGTGTCATTTTTTGAATGATTGTTACACCCTCAAATTTTTAGAAAAGTTTTAGAAGGATCTGCCTAGAACAAAACAATCATGTTTTTCCACGTAGATCTAGCCTGTTGTGTTAGTTTCTGGATATTGTGTGAATTCAGAAGTTGCAGGGGTTGACAACCTTCATAATTTGCATTGAATTATTTTTAACGTAATAACAACCCTCCTCCCCCCAAAGCAAGATACCCCACTCACCATGTGAATTCCCACACCGCAAATTGCCTTTCATTTTAAATGAATAATCCCCAAGTCGAATAAAATGTATCTAGTTTTTTTTACCAATTCGTTGAATACAACAAAGAAATTAAACAACATCACAAAAGGTTTGCAACATCTGAAAAAGTAAAGTCACTTACCTTCCATTTTAGGGAAAACACGTATTTAACCTCTTCAAAACCGATTTAATTAACGTGTCGCGCCGTACACTACCATAGTTTGATGTCAACTAAACTTGAATCAAGTCTAAACCAGTGAAAAATCAAAAAAAGCATGTGGTTTCATATACATGGCTGATGGCACGTTACGCGTGCCATCTACTTCTATGGCGCTTGACACG
Source organism: Schoenobius gigantellus (assembly GCA_963935595.1). Taxonomy (NCBI): domain Eukaryota; kingdom Metazoa; phylum Arthropoda; class Insecta; order Lepidoptera; family Crambidae; genus Schoenobius; species Schoenobius gigantellus. Next base: position 18,240,272 of record OZ012553.1, on the reverse strand, counting down.
CCAGTCGTGTCATAGAAAATTTGTTCACAGCCATGGCGAAAAGTTTTCAAAAATGGGTGCCGCAACGAATCAGTTAAGGGTTGAAGTGCAGGGCCCCCTGGGGGCCCCCCATTATAAGATAAGATAAGAAGATAAACAATGACATCACGGTTGATGTCGGATCTCTCTGTCTAATCGCTTCCAAATTAAGAACTTAAAATGCTTGTATCTAATGTATATTTCTAAGCCGATTTTAATTCTAGTTTCACAGGATTGTATCTTTTTCTACGGTATTTCAATATTTTATGACAAGACGTGAAAATTAGAATTCAGTCATCATCCCTATTGCCTACTCAAAGTATGTACAAGTGTTACACTAAAGTACAAAACACTGTCAAAGCCTATGATTTAAAATCATAAATCATTATGTATAGCACGTAGTGTGTGCAAATGTGTCGTTTGTTTTGCTTGTGTGAGTCAAAATGGTTTTGTTCAAGCTTAGCTTTTGTAGTTACTAAAACCTCATCCCCCATTTGTTGTGGCCAAGTAAAGACGCCTCCATATACTAATACTTGCTATAAATAAAATACTCTGAGTACGTCACAGACATATTATATCACGTAAACTTTATTTTAAGCCTATTATCAGACAGCATAATTATACATATTTTCTACTTCTTTATTTTCCAAATAGACATTTCCACTTTGATACAAATCACGACTAGGGTTTGGTCTCACATCGTTCTGTTGCATGGGTCACCGAAGGTAAGCTGGTATTTAATTAGGGTTTCCCTAAATTTTCATGGCATCCCATTATCAGATCCTGACTTTGATGATCTTGGGACCACCTCAGGAATATACTCTATAGAATACAAAAAGATTTTGAAAATCGATCCAAAATTGGCAGAGTAATCGTGTAACATACACACAAAACACGTTGGACACACCTAAAAATTTAAGGGTTTCCCTTGATTTCTATGGGATCCCATCATTAGATCTTAACTTTGGTGACCACGGGACTACCCTTGGAGTATACTCTATCGAATACAAAAAGAAATTTGAAAATCGGTCCACAATTGGCGGCGTAACCGCGTAACATACACACAAAAAAAAACATACGCATCGAATTGAGAATCTCTTCCTTTTTTGAAGTCGGTTAAAAAGCGGGAAATGGGTTTGTGCTAATTGCTTCCTTTCCGAGATGCCGGAATCTCGAACTTTTTTTACCGAGATTTCAGTTCCGGATAACTCAATAGAGAGTTAATTAAGTATTTTAATTTAAAATACTTAATTGTAATTCATTATTTTTAGATAAATATGATACCTATTTCGCATGTCTATTTTCTTAGTTTTCTTTAGATAGTAAAAAAAAATACAAAACAAAAATAAACATTTTTTTGTAATAAAATGAACTTCTATTTCCGGAACTAGTTCCGGAATTCCTATTAAAATAAAAACTCGCAGTTCCGGAACTAGCGACCTTCCGAGACTAGAAGCCCTGGTTCGTGCTCGAAAAAATATTGGAAAAGTTTTTCAACTTTTCCAATATTTTTTCTTGAGCAATTTAACAACTTCTACGGTCTAGTGGTTGAGTTACCACCTGGTATTGATCGTGATGTCCGAGGTTCGATACCCATAGAGGGAGACATTTTGCTGCTTCTGAGCCTGCGTGGCTAGATACCACCGTCTTACCTAAGTTTGTCGCCATAAAAACAACGTTAATAGCATTGTTGTGTTCCGACAATTATAGGTTAGATAGCTAATTTCTCATTTGTTGAGGCGTCCAAGTGAAGCTCACTTCATCTTCGGCCTTATCAGGTGAGATGAAGACCTACAGGTTCCTTGTTGAGCTAAGAAATCGTTACCATATAAATTAGTGACCGAAGCTCACCAACAAACATGCATTAAGTTTTATTTATTACTAGCTGTACCCGGCATGCGTTGCAATACCACGTAAATCCTTTTTTTTTTTGCTAGGAACCAACACGGGTGTCCCCATAAGACCCTACCAAAGTTTCATTACAATCTGATGAATGGTTTCGGAACGCATAGAGAACAAACAAACATAGTAATACATTGATTTTTATTTATATAAGATAGACTAGCTTTCCGCTCGCGACTTCGTCCGCGTTACTTTTGTTTTCCTGTGGGAATTTTATATTTTCCCGTAGGAAAATTACCCTTCCCCTGGTCTCGAACTATCCCCATACCAACTTTCATCAAAATCGGTTCAGTAGATTCGAAGCCTATTCAATACAAACAAACAATCAAATCTTTCCTCTTTATAATATAATATTAGTATAGATTTAATCATTACAATACCAAGGGAGTTTTGAATCGTACCGATATACTGGATCAGGGTCCAACCTTTTCAGGTTTTTGGACTGCCTTGGAAGAAAATTCAAAGGCAGTCCAAACTGCCTTTAAAGATTTTGTTGCTTCTCGCTCCTACAATTATTTATTATTTAGCAATGAACTCAAAGCACTATCTATAAAATGGCTAAAGTGCATAGATAACTACTTCGTTTGATTAAATATGTAATTTAAACATATTTTTTTCGTTTAACTATTTTTTTTATGTCAGTACTTAATAAGAATATTATGTACTTTAAAACGTCATTTTTTATCTACATTACTGTCGTTTTACAAAAAAAGTGTTTCTGTTTCAGATTCTACATACCCACCTAATGCTTTTCACGATCTAACAAAAGTAAAACTTTCAACCGCACTATAAAATTGCGGTGTCTGGTGGTGATCGTGAAGCTCATGGTTGTAGGATATCGGTGCGCAGAATATTGGTTCCGTGCAATTAGTAAGTATGCCCTTTTCAATTGGAATTCCTTGAGGCCGACTTTTAATCGTGAGATCAATTTAATTCGATGAATAAATACGATAGACAAAGATTTTTTATAGATAGCTGTTATACGAGTATACCTACATATTTTTAAGCGTTAAAATTGTTTTAATACCTACTCAATTTTGTACAAACCTGAATAATTTACATGGTCATATTAAATTGTATAAACTATTACGGCCCTATTAATAAAAAAATTACTGCTTGAATCATCCTCGGATTAGTTACTCCGTGTTTTGTCTTATTTTGACTTTATACTAGCACTTATTATATAGATTATATTTCATTAAGTCACAACCAAATCACATTAAAATAACTATATACAAATTAATAGACAGGTACTAGTAATATCATAAAACGTTTAATAATAGAAGAGTCCCCGAAATGTCAGTTGATTGAAAAATTGTCCCTTTGTTATAAGCATATTTAATCTGGCCTAAGTTACCTGGTTTAGTAAATAAGTTTATGAAGATTATTATGACATCAGGTTAAAATCAATGAACGCCCAATTCAAATCAAATCCCTTAACGATCCGTTTCTTTATTGAAACCCTGTATTTAAGTTTATAAAATTATGAGCAATAAAAAAGTTATGAGACATAATATGTAATGGGTGCTTTAAAATAGGGTGTTCTAAATCTGTGATACTCCACAAAAGCTTTGACAATATTTAAATAGGTTTTTCGGATTATGAAACTAAAAAAAAAATATTAGTTCTGAAGCAACTATGAAATCGCAAAAAAACTGCTATTTTATACAAAAGCTTACTCGATCGAAATAAATGAAGCGGTTGACTTTTATTTTAGCGATTTTAGGGTTGTTCCCAAAGTGAAAGCGGTCCAGTTTGATAGTCTGTACAACGTTTTTAAATATCGTTATATGACAGCATTATTACCTATCTATGACATGATGGATGATTGGAAATACTGTATATGTAGGTACTAGATAATAATTGTCAGCTACATATTCTATCTACGGAATAACCTATAACAATAAAATGCCACGCCAGTTTTCAATTGATATAAAAAATATCTTTCTTCTAAGAACATATTACTTTCGCGTAACGAAAATATTAAAACGAAGATCTTTGTAATATTCCTGCTCACCAACTATGATCAGGGGCCATATTATTGAATCACTCGCATTGCGTTGAGTGCTTTTGAGCGTAGTTTGCACGCGATTTTCAAAATCAATAAGATATGTTATAACGAACATTATTTCGATTGTCATCGAAAACGAACTGACAATCTGTAGAAATCGAGCGAAGACGACGTCACCAGACCAATGATTCAAAAATAGATAACCAGGAGCCTTTACAACCATCTTTTACTGCGATTCATTCAAGGACTTGAATAGAATGGCACTACGACGCCAAACATGCGATTCAGATTGGGTGGTGCCTTTGACACTTGACCGCGAATTTTGTATGAGAATTCATACCACTATGTTGTTTAATAGCCTTAAAACAGTATCGTAACACTTTTACAGTAGTTGTTAACAGTATTGTAACATTGGAAATTTGGTGTAAAAGTGAAGCATAGACGAACGAATTAAAAGCGGCCAAGTATTTCTATGGTCTGTGGTCCATGGATGCAGACGTAGCGAATAGTAGCGATCACATCATGGTTACAAAATATGAAGAACTCGAAATAATACCCTACACCAAGTCGTTCTGCAAGCCAGCGAATAGACAAACTCCTCGTTTAACGGCACGCGGTACAGTTATATTTTTCAATATTCTATCTGTGAATTTGGTTACTAGCTATTAGTATTTGACATCAACTCCATACAAAATACATCAAAACTTGATCATCAGTAACCAAATTTGGAGATACATACTTAGATATTAAAACCGGTCGTAAGAATATATCATTTTTCCTGGAAGTCGAACATGTAGGTTGTGATGAATGAAATAAAGTTTTTATTGTTTGAAATCAATGAAAATTCTAGAATTCCATTCACTATGGTACCCTAACGACGTTAAATGACCATAAACGAGTGCAGCAATAAATTGTTAAGATGCATGTGGGTTCGCCCCTTGGCTGACTGGGTACAAGGTCATGCTGGTCATGTGTTTACCATTTGTATTGGAACGTGATCCAGAGAAAATAAATCCATTTCTATTAATTTGAGAAAATCGACTATTTTAATTTCACATTTTCAAAAAGCAGCGAGAAAGTTTTATCAATAATATCATCTAACTAAACTTTAAATCCTTTTAATAGGCAATGTTAAAAGGATTTAAAGTTTAGTTAGATGCAAGTAAGAGAAGGAAAAGACAAGAATAAATTAAAAAAAGAAAGGGGAAGAGAGGAATCTATAGACAAGGTATAGTAAAGGTAAACGTATAATGTAGTTTTCTATTGATTTTTCCATCTATATTAATTGTAACCGTTGCATTTTCAAATTAAATTAATAATTCATGCCACAATTATTTTTCATTATTAAAGTATTTTAAAAAATAATGCGCATTTGCTTTGATTATATTTCATATTTAAAGAATGTACAACAAAAAAATGAACGTGGTACCTACATTTTTTGTAATTGTCTCAACCGAATATTGACGCAATTACTGGGCAGGAATCAACACAGTTCTGCAAACAGAAACTAAACTCAATATCAATAGCTTTACGTCCATAAAGCATTGATAAAACGAACATTGTATAGATTAAAAGAGCTTTTCGTACGTCACGTGTTCGGCCTGACTGCTTTGTTGAGCGGTTTTTGATTAAATTCCACGATGATGTAAGAAACATCTGGATGTTTCGTGTCGAAACAAGTTCGGCTCTCATTGTGCAATTAGAGGGGGGCCAAGCGAACACTATTCTACGTTTTTGCCATCCATTATCCGCTCCCTAATATTGGGCCGTACCGAATTAACTATTAATATATTCAGTCCAGTTTCCATTCATATGTAATTCAATGTGCTGTGAGTATCCCTTTTTGGAACAAAAACTAGGTCGCAGATGCGCTCTGGATTGAGAAATTTAAATAATAACTCCATGCGAATGCCTTTTGGAGATTTCTTTACAATTGGCCTTTAAAAGTATGCTGGGGGATAAGAGGCAATTCATAATGGCGATATGTTAATAAATTGCTCTTAAACAGAAAGTAATGTTTTATTCATAAGCCGTGATATAAGAAAAGACTATATCGGTAACATGGGTATTATAGGTAACATGGTCTGCAGGGATGAAGTTGTGTTTCAAGTACTTCAGTTGCCTCGTCCCTTATATCGAAACAACTGTTAAAAAATAATTTTTGTCACAATTGTCCACATATCAGAAGGCGAAGATTGGATTATTTGAAAACGGCATGTTAATAGAGCTCAGTTAAAGTTTTACAGGATGATGCCTTTAGCGATAAGGTACATCAACAAAAATATCTATCTATCTATTATAATGTTATTGATGTCCCAGTAACTTAATACCAACGTCGGCTTAAGAAACCTTGAGATAAATTCTTACACCTACATGCATTTGGATTATCACCGCAATGAGCTTTAAATTACTTTCTTTAAAGGCGTTAGTGAAGATCCCTGCGGGAGTCTACCCATATTGTGGGCAAATGGTACAATTAATTTAATCCCATCTGTATTTCACAACCATAATTACTCTTATTGATTTTGTTAAATGTTGATGTGTCCCTCTTAACATATCTGTCTACTTCTAAACGCACACATTTGTTCAATTGTGTTCAAAAAAACTTTACAAGTTTTTAAGACCAGGCGAGATCAACATCTAGTGAAAGTTTGTTGATTGGAGTTCCATGCTCAAGAAATGATGTAGAAAACAACACAAATTTTACTATAGACTAAAAGTGAAACAAAGAAGCACAGTAAGTAACCTAATAGAATGTAAAAAATTAAAATGGCACTCGGGGACTGCCGCGGTTATTTATGCAGTATTTTTCTTTCTTTGATATTAATTCAAGTTTTTTCTTTGATATTAATTCAAGTTACACTTTTTGAGCGTGGTGACCGATAAGAAAACAATTTTTTTTCTTTTATTGAATAAATGAGAAGTGAATATTGCTTAAAATATTTTTATTATCTTACAATACATGTAGGTTATTCAGGAATGTTTATCATTGAAACTATAGGTTTATGGTATGAAATAAGAAACATAAGTTTGAGACTTGATATCCTCTAATTATCTGGAAAATACCGCGTCAAAACACCGTGCCGAAGTCTGCCGAACTGAAACGACGTTAGACGATGCACGGCTTTCAACGCCGCACCGCTGTGCCGCAGGCCTATTCTCTAACTTCGGTTGCTAACTAGTACTGTCATTTTTGAAAGGAACTTATCATCCATTACTGCTATCATGAACGCTGCCGTAAGACATAAGATCACTTAACTAGTAATGGATATAAAATGTCTTTCAAAAATGACAGTTCTAGTTACCAACCGTAGTTAGTGAATAGGCCTGCCGGTCTGAGTGGGAGGTGTTAGGTGTTTTTCGTTACGGAATTTTTTGATTCGGTCACCGCGCTCAAAGGCCGCGATAAAAGCAATGCAATAGCTTAAAAATTACTTATTAACGAACTCGTTAAAATAACTCTATATACTTACCACAATCAAAAATAAACGTCCATGTTGACTATGTCTTATTCTTCAACGACACTGATATAATATTTTAAAGAATAGTGTTGTCATCGTCCACACAATTAGTTTTGTTAATAACTAATCAAGGTTTCCAAAAATCTATTAAAATAGTCTTAACAATAATAATTTCATGTGAACCTGAGGTCGCGACATTAAACGATACAATAATCAACCCAATGAGAGGTCCTAAGTACGAGCCATTCACTGCAGTTAATTATCCAGAGAAAGATCTAAGTGACTGACAAATCTGTGCTAATGGTTTCAAAGAAGCAGTCGGTCGCTTTCAAGAGCTGCTGTACCAAGGTGGAAATCAATGATTGCCAAACTACGATAACAGTTGAGAATAAGTATTAACCACAATACAATGCAGTAAATAGCCTTCGTGAAAGAGTTAATTTCGTGAATTGGACTGGTCTCAACATTAAACTTTTACTAATCCAAGTGTAGTTCGTATAATGGTGTCCACCTATGCAATATTACAATAATCAAATCCACAGAACATATCGAAGCTTTCATTTAACCAGATTTTCTTTCTCTGATTTTGAGTCTGAATACTATTCCCAGCTCATTTAGCTTTCCAGTCATAAATATGCTGCAGCACTTCAAGTCTGAATTAGTTTTTTCTAACGTATGGAACGCTTTCAAGAAAAGAGGTACTGTACCAATAGGCGCCTGCATGGGTACCTCTATCTTATCTATCTCTGTCGCCAAGGAACGGTGCTTGCATTGCTGAGTTCGGGTTGAAGGGTTTAAGACAGGCAGTGAAAGTGTTGGGTACTGTAACTTGACATCTAATGTCACAAAATTGTATCAAACTTACATTGGAATCCTTGCAGGGGTTGTTAATTTGCAAGTCCTGCAGGAACCACGGGACCTATAGGCAACCGTTGCCACTTACCATCACGTGGGCAGCCAGCTTATTTTCCAAATAAGTTGTATAGAAAAAACTACCAATAAGTGTTGTATTAGCATCGTCTAACAAAACAAAACGCGTAAAATTGTAGTGTAAACAAATAAATATTTTTATCATTATCATTCTTGATTGTAGTTGTTACGATTGTAGATATTACGGATCTTAAGATACAGCTTTTAAAATTATGGAAAGCTATCTGAGCAACCGAAGTCAAATTGTAAACATAGATGATAAAAGCTCCTATATTGGTGATGTTTGTATCGGTGTAACACAAGGTTCTATACTAGGCCCCGTGTTGTTCTTGATATACGTCAATGACTTGGTAAATGCTCTGCCAGACTGGGCATATGTAAGTCTATTCGCAGATGATACACATGTAGGTTGTAAAGATAATAAAATAGAAAATTTAGAAAAAAAAATAATAACGCTATGACTATTCTTAAAAACTGGTTTAATGCTAATGGCATCATACTAAATGCTGACAAAAGTGTAGTTATGGAATATCGACTAAAAAAAGATGACAAGAATATTAAAACCACAGACACAATTTTCCTAGGCTATGGGCTATTTCCTAGGCTTATCTACCTTTTTTACAGTCTCTGCCAGAAAACTAGCTGTTGGAGTCGACTTTATTTCGGTATTCGGAAAACCAGAACGGGAGAGCCGGGTGGATTCTTCTGATTCAACCTCCCATTTTATGAATTCTAATAACTTTGACAAGTGGTTAGATTCTATATTATCACCGGTGCTCTTTATACTATCAGAAGAGAAACATCGATGTGGTGACCTGTTCCATGCCCTCAGTGTTTCTTCGGGAAGAGCCGATTCAACCATAGGGTACAAAAATGCAGCGTATTTATTTTGTGTTATACCCATAGACTCTAAGGCTAGTATTTGTGTCATTAATTTATCATACAATTGACGTGTAGCCATTCTAGCGCCTGATTTAGTTTGAGCGACTACCAGTTGTATCAATTCCCTTACATAGTGCTCGATATGGTCTTTACGCGCGAATCTGGCTTCTAATTGCTTAATGGCGTTTTCGTAATTATCTCCGGATGGGGGAAAACTCCTAACCAATTTCTGAGCGCTCGATCCTTCCTCCATACATTGCAGTAAGTATTGAAATTTGTCATCTACATCAAAATTGACGTCTAGATGAATTTTTTTTGAATTGAGACCAAAACGGAAGCCATAATATCACTTCCCCATTAAACTTCGGTAAATGCAACTGTGGGAGACGGAAGTGGCGATTAGGAAGTTGCTGGCAACACTCGGATGCCGCGGAGGTTCTTTGGTTTATTATTGTGCTACCTTTGGTGCTCTGACAATCCTCAATGAATTCGTTGTATAATTGTTGCAGAGCATACCATCGCTTGATATGTTTCCTCATCCCGGTCATTTTTGTCGAGCCACAAATTCAAAATTTTATTGTCTACAGAAGTCAACTGCTCATATTTATTGAAGAGACTTGCAAAATGTGCTTTAATCTTACTTTTATCTTTATTGGTCAGTGCGCATTCAAGTTTATCAGCACTTACCGTAAAAAATCGTCTTGCAGTCTTCCGCTCCTGAAAAGTTCTTTCCATCACGGTCGCCATATATTACGAACGTTCGCGGGTTCGTAGCTGTGTTATATTATAATTAAATTGTCCTGATTGTATTTAAATAAAACTATATTTTTTCAAGACATCGAATCATCTTTCATATATTTTCCATTCTGACATGACATACATATATATCAAAAGCAACGACAATAAGAAGTTAATAAAATAACAAGAACGAAAAAGAGTTTCTACAACAGTAGTGATAAATATATTGGAAAATTACTTAAAAGGTATGTAACGTACTTAAAAGGCACTTAATGATGTTTAATAATAATCTGGCTTACTGGTTCGCAGTTGTATAAACAAACTTATCTTGCTCTTCGAAACAAATGCTTGTGCTACAAGGAAATCAATGATATCAGAATTTATGATGCTGTTGTTTTGTGTCATTGGTGCGGCTATTATTTATTCAGTGATGACATGTAACGCATTGGCGGCACGGCTTCGGTTGATAGTTTGCTTGTAGCTCATGTTATAAGCGCGTGCGCACGACTTGGCTATTGTGGTCCGATACTGCCTATTGTTACGCATTGCGTGACATAGGAACTCAACCAAATAAAATATTAATTAACCTGATACTCCACCACGTATTGTATTATTATTCTGTCAAATGAGGGTTTTGTAGTGACAAATATCTTATCTATCTCGTCACAAGCGCGGGTCCACCGTTATTGGTACGATGGGCATGCCCACAACCCTAATAGACTTTAAAATCACAATATCGCGGTCTATTGAGCTTATTTGAGATCGATAGCCTCATGAGTTCATGACATATCTAATGCCTTAATAAAAAAAAAACTAAATTTTGTTCAGGGCGTCATATGTTTTGGAAACATCTTTATAGGAATGCATGCACTATATCGAACATTAGCAAGTTCATACTCTGTCTCGCACTTCACCGATTTTCGGGTGGCTGTGATCTATGTGACCACAACCTTTTTTAAGAGCTGGATCCGCGCCTGTCTCGTCAGATAGGGAAAATCTATAAATCTAATTACAACAAAACATTTCCTTAAAAAATGGTAAAGGAGAATAGTCATATAAAAATATTCTTAATCAGTGTATGATAAAAATTTAGTATTATTATTTATTTATTTATACACTTTATTGCATATGGTACAACAAAAGAAAACATAATATTAAAAGACAGTTTGCAAATTGGTGGACTTATTATCTCTTACAGAGATTTCTTCCAGTCATCCCATGGCAGTGGAAGTGGTTAAATGGTGAGGTGACACTAAAGTGTATCGATAACATATAAATTATACAATGCAAACAATAAATACATATACATATACGTATATATACAAAAACACTATATAAAACACAAATAAACATAAAAATATATAAATATTGCTTGATGAATATTGCTTGAGGTATTACTTGAAAGCAATCGTTCAATTGGGAAAGGTAGAACTTCTTAAGCTGACGTTTGAGCGAGTAGACACACTGATGGACAGTTTTGAATATCTGTGGGGAGTTTATGATGAAAGGAAAAAGAGTGAAAAAGAAAACGGGTTATTATTGTATTGTAACAACTACCGAATCTTTGCTATTATGTAGTCGTATATATAAAAAGGTATAATTCTGTGATGTACCGATACGACCGATAGAGCGGACGTCCCCATTCCGAGCGGTAACGGGACCGCTTCGCGAATGCCTTCACAACTGTTTCAGTGACGAATGGTGACTATGAACTGTGTCAATTTATTTAATGTGGGCGTAGAATTGGGATGTGTAGAGCTTAACTCTTCACTAGGTATAATATCTAGAGTTGTAGTGTTAGTGTAAAACGAATGTTACAAATTCTAAAATATTTTATGTAATTGGTAGGCTAGCTTTCGCAGTTGACAATTAGGTACGAAGATAAATTCTATAATTATTACACACATACTTATTACAATAAAAACAGTAACATAGATTATACTTAAATCTTATCTGTAATATAATAAAATTCTTTACCAGTTTTGACAAAGTTATACAATAAGTGAACGAACGGAAACGATTTCCTTAGAGATTATTATCAATAATAGAGCTGGCTAGATGAATTTTTGGTTATTTATTGTAGTGTCTTATCAGTGAAATAAAGATTCAGTCAATGATAATGATCAACATTTCAGAAAAAATCATCCAAATATTACTTCTTAAGAGGACTGTGAAGTGCCAATTCATGGCTCGAGTACCTATGAACTTTCAAAAATGCAGTTTGTTGCACACCACTTAGAGTTGAAAGTCCGAGGCAAGTGCCTACATTTCTTATTGAAATATTGTTTCGGGCAATAACGGTTTTACCCCCCAAAACCTTTACGGAGTTAGACACTTTTGGTCTCATTAGATTCAGTATACCTTAATCTATGTTTGTACGTTTTGCTTTTTTGTAATTCAGTATAATTTTGTCAAAAAAAGATAAAAATGCTCGAGGTAGTTTTGAAGTCTAAAATATATTTATATTTAGATATTTAGATGCTAATAATTTATATTCTGGGCAATATTACTTTAAAATGAAAACGTACAAACCTAGATCTTCATTATATTTACAGCATTTCCAAAAATTATGAAAATTGGACTACTTTTTGTATGAAAATTTACAGCTTCACAATCCTCTTAAGAGCGAGAAACAAAAACAAATTAATCAAAAACAAAACTATATTTTTTATTTAATGTCAATATGATGTCCTTAAACAAAACAATATTTTAACATGTAATGGTAATAGCTAAATAACTTCACTTCACCAGATGTTACAAAGTAACATGTATTAGGTTAAGATCTAATAGCTTGCTCCGATAAAATGCTGATAAAAAGCCCAGTTCCCTTTTGCAGAGTGTGCGAATCGATCGGCCAAGCTGTTCCCAAGTGTCTGGATTCCATAGACAGGGCTGGCTTACCGCTACAGTTGTCAACTAGTATCTTATCAAATCTACATAAGTGCTCTCTACAAAGATGCTTATAATCTTTCCTGATAAAACCTAAGCTTATCTACCTGTCATGAAATTATACATATAGGTATATATAGGGTTTGTTTCGATGTAGTTTTACAAAACACGTTCGACATGACAGAAAACAAGAATTGAATTTAACGAATCTTTTTGAATATCATCTTGAACCGACTTTTAAAAAAGGAGGTTATTTATGTCACATATATATTCATATATTCACCGTGGCCATGTCAATTATCTAAAATGTATTTTAAATTACGTAACAAAGTAACGTGGAAACTGGGACCTCAAATCCATCATAACCAGCCTGATGGCCAACGCCATGAGTCAGAAGAGTGTCCGCCAGTTGGTCAAACTATCGTGATTAGAATTGCTTAAGCTTTCTGAGAAGTTATTGGTGATGAATTTCAATGTAGTACTGAGCAATATAATCGTTTAATGTAACTAATGGTTAATATTGAGGGAAAAAAGCTTTCGGAAGAAGAATGGTCAACTATATAGAACTTTTATTTAAATCCTGACTTGCTACCGCCAGTTTAGTCTGACAGTATGACAGCAATGAAACGGCATTGGATAGTTCCACCGGTTTTAGGAGTTGTCGCATACACCTTACCTTCAGGTGGATAAACATCAAGATCAATGGAAGTATAAAATATTATTAAAACAATTTTAGTTTCCTGTACAAAAGTAGGTATGCCGTCACTATCGACACTTAATAACTTGAGTGCTAATAACGGTCTCTTTTCCTCATCCACTGGCATACATTAAAGGAAACATTGTCGCCGAACCAAACCATCAGCGTAAAGTTGTTTTAAATTTATTTTTCTCCAGAAAAAAGGTTAATTTCGTTAAAGTTCTTTAATGGATGTTTACGAACTCCTTAAAACTATTATAGTACACCGGTTTTGTCTTCCAGATCTGTGTACACTGAGCCTTGTTGCACAATTACGAAAATATAGTTTGTGACGTTTTATCAAACTCTCATCAATCATATTGTTGATAACATATATGTGACGTAAGAATCCTATTGATCAAAGCAAACGTATGCATTATTTGAATATTTTACTCGTCATGATGAAATGATACTGATTTCCAAATTCATCCAGACGTTGCGAGTCTATCGATTTGTTCGCCATGTTGTTTAGAAATTATTCTAAATAAAAACAGATTTAGAAGAATGTCTCCCTGTGGAAACCGAATAAGGAAGCTTATCCCAAATATACCTCCGAATAGATATAGAAAACTCGAAACTGGCCAATTCCTCCATGTCTAAGGAGAGATTATGATTTCCTCACAACAATCATATTTTCTTAAGACATAATATTATGTTTGTATGTCTATTATAACAATAACGTATGTACATTAGGGAATCCAAATTTTTGTCCTGGTTGTTGTATATACTTAAAATTTTACACTTCTTATGTCGTCTTAGATATCTACCGCATAGATCAGGGATGTCGAACCTAAAATATTCCTAAAATTTTTACAAATAGACATAAAAATAGTCTTGACATCACATATACAACCTTCTTGTAAATAAAAGAAAATAATCTCAATTCCGTTGGTCCGCTATGGCCTCGGCACTGGGCTGTGCTCCGAGTAGAAATCGGAAGGCCCGCGATCGATCCTGCCATGTACCAATGGGTTTTTCGTTTCACGAATTTAATATGTACTAAATGTACAATAAAATGTAATTTAAATGTACATTTATCTGACGCTCCTACGGTGAAGGAAAACATCATGGTGAAACCTGCATTCACCTGCGAAGTAATTCAAAGGTGTATGTTTGTGAACTCAACCAATCCGCACTGGGCCAGCGTGGTTTGGCCTGACTAGTTAGGGTAGGCTCGTGTCCATTGATGGGGACGTATATGAGCTGTGATGATGAAACTCTTCGTTGCTTGCCATGGCACTCGTGCCATTGGTTCGCCATCTAATCTGATTACACTTGACTGTACCTGAAATCAAAGTTATTAAATCCTTATTGATATTAAGCGAATCTGTATAGTCGGTAACGTGTGTTTGTCACGGCTTCATCGCGCTGATGTCGTAAGAGCCGACTACGAGAGCTTACTGCAGTCACACCTCTAGTTGTGATATTCGAAACAAAACTCTGCTCCACTCATTAAGGTAATAATACTACGTAGTACATATTACCTCAATGACTCAACCCGTCTGGCAAGCTTGGTGTAGTGGGTCAAATCATCCTAACATAAAACGAACAACAGTAGTGAAATAATGAAATGATGATCAAACAGGCAAAATTATGAATTCAAATAGTATTTTATTAGAAAACAACACATGCATAATTAATTCGCACAATTATTATTTTTTTATTATATTACTTTTTATACTTATACTTTTTTTTATTATATACCTATTTAATACAATATTTTTAATACGAGTACATTCCTAAATGTTATATAGGACGTTTAAATTAAATATCCAAGTAGGTATATCAATAATAAGGTACTTACTTGCCACTTGGTTCGACGTACTTAGTCCAAGTCAACGGTTTGGAATTTTGTGGTTACGGTTTGACCAAACTTGTCAAAGTGTTGACTGACAGCCCTGCGCAAGCGACGGTGCTCCACCATTTAAGGCGAGGACGTCCGTGAAGGAATGTCTTGTGTCCCAACCACAATAACAACACTTATAACTCCCAGACACCATAAAAACTAGTAAAAGGTTTACTTATTGAAGAGGAAAATTAATTTGTCGGTATTTCTGAAAAATCTAAAATGATTTTCATTCATTATGAGTAGGGAACCTCGAAATCATTAACTCGGCTTACTAAAAAAATGTTATATTACTTTACACTGTATTGTCAATTTAAATTATAGTATTATATGTATTTTAAAATTTTAATGCTGTTCATTTTCAATTATAATACTCGTACTACATAATATAAGTACTTATTAAAAAAAATTATGCTGATTTTTTATTTTTTGTTTAATCACACTTAACCTTTTCTATAAAATAAAAAGAATATTGAGAGACGTATATTTAAATACATAAGAAAGAAAGAACCTTTATTTACACGAATATGGTGTAAACAGTGCTTATTACATTTTCCACATATTATTAGAACTTAATTGGCTATCTTCAAAATATTTTTAAGTTAGATAGTGGCTTTCCTTTGCTATATTTTTTTTTCTTAATCCGACCATAAAAACTGCGTTAGCTTGGGTTCGGGGCTGAGTCCCAATTATCCCAACGAGATCGTCTGTCTAGACGTGTTGGGGCGATAAACCTCGCTAGAGACTAGACATTTGCCGGCGACCCGTCTGATTTCCGGAGATCTATGCGCATTTTATCAATCAATTACTATTAAGAAAAAATTATTGACGAACTCATTTTCAGACGTATTGTTATATTTATTTTATCATCAATACCGTTACAACTATTTCATACATTAAGGGTGCAATTCCACGATTACTTTCAAATCTATGAATGCAGTATATTTTTCAATTTAAAATGAAGTTTTCTTTCAGTAATGATGCTACCTCCGAGGCTTAAGATACTATTATCATTTACTCTGCGACATGGCCTACTATCATTTACTTACTCGTGTGTCATTGCTGTGCGACATGCTCCTAAATCATTCTCCTGCTTTCTTTGGCAAGGTTAGTCAGCTTGTAAGTTTGTATAACACATTTCAATCGCAACCGTTAAGAAAAACGACGCCTGCGGTTTCTAAACCTCGGCTACATGGCGAGCGCTTCATACATAAACGTTGTTTATGCATTTGGTTAAATAGCTGCGGTTCAAATTGAACGGTGCGTGATAAAATGCGGCCAATTGATCCGATACAGATTTAGCAAGAGTTAACAATAATCACAGCGAACTATTACGTTGAGCTGTAATAGCTAAGTTCGGTAACAGTGGAACATTGAAATCTCTTATAGACTGCGCAATTCGTACCTAAAAAGCCTCTAATCAGATTAATAAGGCCATTAGATCTTGACGCAAAAGAGACCTTGAGAACATGTTATGTTCCAAGTTCATATAATGACCATAATGTAATTTACGTAAATAAAAGCAAACATTCATGAAATAAATACACACAGCAAAACATTGATTTTTGGTATCGATAAAAGTTCTCCGGGACCTTTGCCAATGTGCACAGTTTAATCAATTAAAACTTGAAAGACAATTTTTTTTGTAATTATTCAAGTTTTTATTAATGGTTCAATAGTACTTACAAGTATTATACCTATAGCCATCTCTAAAACTATGTGTTTCGTGACTCTTGTGTTATTTATATCACGAATTCCACAAACAAAGAAGTTTCGCAATTTTGTAAACACAACTGTAATCCATTGTTTAAGATTAATTTAGGTTTAGAAGGCCTTTAAGCTTTAGCGATAAATAATTATTGTCACTCTACCAGCGTTACATACAGTGCCATGTAATAAATGTTTCAGAAAAGAAAAATGAACAAAATTTTAGCTACGATTCCCTCTTTTCATTATTTGTTAAACCAAAGTAAACTACCAACTCAAAGTTAATATAATGAAATGTATTCATGAAAATTACTAAAAATTAATACTGAATAAAATAGCGTCGTTAAGTATAAGGTAACTTTTAAAAGATTTAATAAAAGCAATTATTATTGTGCGTCCATCATCTAGAAGTTTTCTTCAGGTTTTCAGAACAATTCCTATTCTATAATGTATCATTTTGAAGGGGATACTTCAAAATAATCACCTTAAATCAACTTCAAAATGAGCGCCGCAGTGTTGACACTGTGGCGTCTCCCTCCGTGCGAATATTAGCCAACCTCACCTGTTCGTGGTATACTACCATCTGATGCTGTTCTCTCGCTTTCCAAAAAGCCGGTCGAGGTCAGGGGCTCTATTTTTAATTTTTCGCCAGGCGTTAAGTGCTCGTCGAGGGTTGTCTGCATTCAATTTCTACTGATTTTTAACCGACTTCAAAAAAGAATGAGGTTCTCAATTCGATCCGTATGTTTTTTTTGTGTGTATGTTACGCGATTACGCCGTCAATTGTGGACCGATTTTCAAAATTATTTTTGTATTCGATAGAGTATACTGCTGGGGTGGCCCCAAGGTCACCAAAGTCAGGATCTGATGACAGGATCCCATGAAAATCGAAGGAAACCATAATTTAATACCAGCTCACCGAAGGAAGGATTGAAATCTTTTCGTGAGCTCAGCTTTACTAAAAAGATTTCATTCACTAAAAAGTTAAAAATATTTTACAAAAAATAAAAACCAACTTCAAAAACACTGAAAAGTTAAAAATAATATAAGAATAGGTACAGACAACATCACACTTCTATATTGAAGTCGGTGACAAATTTTAAGACTTTCTAGGAGATCATCGTTTGGCTCCAACTTCAATATAGAAGTGTGATGTTGTCTGTACCTATTCTTATATTATTTTTAACTTTGTAGTGTTTTTTTGTTTTCAAAGAAAATCAAAATAATATTGTTTTTCGTCGTAATGTTCAATTGATTGTCATCACAAAAGAAACGAAATTCAATCACATCGAGCATAAACGGCGCTCGACAAGCCGCTCAATATCAGACGAATGATTCAAAATTAACATCCCACTGTGGTAGGACAGACAACTGATATGGCTGAAATGAATTCTGTGGATTATTGAGTTAACAATTAAATTAGAAGCTTAGAACAGTTATTAAAAAAGTCTTTGACTCTACCAAAAGGGTCGGTCAATCTAAGTGTTTTTTTAAAACAATTTTTTCTTTTTTTTTCTTTTATAAAACGTCGCCCCACACTAGGTTTTTCTCCTGTGTCGTGGGTGCAGTTACAATGTCGCGACTATAGTAACAAGAGAGAAGCAAACAATCTGTTTTCTGTTTTAACCGCAACAGTTCTTAATAAATTGCAAATAACATCGGTTTATTTCTCATTTCATGCGTCAGTACAAGGGGACATGACACATTGTGTGCGTTCACATTTTCTCGTTTTATTTTGTTCACGACATTTGTTGATGTCACTCCAAAATCTGGCGCCTATAAGAATAGGTACAGACAACATCACACTTCTATATTGAAGTCGGTGACAAATTTTAAGACTTTCTAGGAGATCATCGTTTGGCTCCGACTTCAATATAGAAGTGTGATGTTGTCTGTACCTATTCTTATATTATTTTTAACTTTGTAGTGTTTTTTTGTTTTCAAAGAAAATCAAAATAATATTGTTTTTCGTCGTAATGTTCAATTGATTGTCATCACAAAAGAAACGAAATTCAATCACATCGAGCATAAACGGCGCTCGACAAGCCGCTCAATATCAGACGACTGATTCAAAATTAACATCCCACTGTGGTAGGACAGACAACTGATATGGCTGAAATGAATTCTGTGGATTATTGAGTTAACAATTAAATTAGAAGCTTAGAACAGTTATTAAAAAAGTCTTTGACTCTACCAAAAGGGTCGGTCAATCTAAGTGTTTTTTTAAAACAATTTTTTCTTTTTTTTTCTTTTATAAAACGTCGCCCCACACTAGGTTTTTCTCCTGTGTCGTGGGTGCAGTTACAATGTCGCGACTATAGTAACAAGAGAGAAGCAAACAATCTGTTTTCTGTTTTAACCGCAACAGTTCTTAATAAATTGCAAATAACATCGGTTTATTTCTCATTTCATGCGTCAGTACAAGGGGACATGACACATTGTGTGCGTTCACATTTTCTCGTTTTATTTTGTTCACGACATTTGTTGATGTCACTCCAAAATCTGGCGCCAAGCTGCACCCGCTATACCACCCCGACTGTTTCTGGATTTCTGGCTTAGCGTTAAAACTGTTGGAATTCAAAGGTTCAAAAGGCCTATATTTTTTCTTTTCAATAAATTTTTGATTTACTGGAATCTAATCGATCTAAAATCTAAATCTAAACAATCCAGATTCTTGAACAATCGTTTAAGTTGATTAAAATGAAATTGCACTGGTGATGAGAAAAGGCTATTCTTGGATCGCTTGCCCAATTACTATCGTTCAGTTTGTCGTGTAGCAGACTCTTCATCATCACCCTATCGATAACATACATACAAATGAACTGGACTGATGTCCTTGGGCCTTTTTTTTTCTTGGGGGGAAATGCGTAACCGCACCGTACCCGCCGTTGGCTAGGCGGCGAGCGTGTGTGGGGCTCTCCCGGCAGAGTGCCAGGCCTACCCACTAAAACCCCCCGGTGTTCTTCCTGCCCATAAGGGCGCGCTAGGTAAGGTCCACACTGCGACTCCACTACCCACGCGCCCGGGCAAGCCCGACCGACTGGTCGGGCTATCGCCAAGGGGGGATTGCCCGAGAACACCAGGGCAATCCCCAGACGGAGGGCCTTACGGCGGCGTGCACGGGGCCAACCGTGCACGCAGACCTCCACGGCAGGGTCATTAGACGGGCATCGCTTGTGCGAATGCCCGCCTTCGCCTGCCTGTCAGTCTACGGCGGATGGGAGCGGCTTGAGGATCATTCTCCCGCTCCCTCTCCGCGGCCTCCTTCTGCGAGATGACGTCCTCGCAAAAGGAGGCGACAGCCCCCCATTCCGCCTCGCCACGAAGCATGGCCATGACCATGCTCGGCAGCGAGAGGTCTCCGTCTCCCAGCGCAGCGTTGAGTTCGCTGCGCTGGCGTCGCCAGGCCGGGCACACCAACAGGGTGTGCTCGGCAGTGTCGTCGGGAGCGTCGCAGTGATGACACTGCGGCGTTTCCTCCCGACGCGCGACCCGGTGCAAGTAGTGACCAAAACAACCATGTCCGGTCAGTACCTGCACCATGCGGAATGAGAGACTGCCCTGCCGGCGCCCTACCCACTCCTCCAACACCGGACGTATCGCTTCTATCGTAGGTGGCCGGCAGCTGGGAAGGCGAGTGCCTCGCCCCATCGACGCAGAGCCTCCCTCTGCGCCTGGGTTCGAACCCGCTCCACCTCATCAGGAGCGGATCGTCCCCCCCGCACTCTAACGGCAACCCGATGTCGATACACCTCCGCATGGACGCGTGCATCGACATTCCACGGCGTTTGACCCGCAAGAGATGTCCTTGGGCCTGCCAAACAAGAACAAGCACCATTCTATTAGCCCAATATTGTGTTTATAATTTTAAAAAGAAACAAAAAAATATTATCTTGCACGTCTTAAGAGTGAGAGTGACAGCCTACCGTAACAGTTTAGTCATCCTGCTGATAGGACTTCAGTATAATTCAAAGTGGAAGTATAATTGTCAGACCGTAAGAAGTACAGGTACGAGCTATGTACATAAAATTATGGTACACAAAAAGTGTTCCATTTGTGCCCAGCAGAGTTAAACAGACTCTTATCAAATTAAGAAACCCTTATCGTGCAATTGTAATACAATAGACTGTACACAATTTCTATTCAGAATAACAACGAACAGTACATAGCTGAAACAATAGTTTCTTATCACACAACTAAGCTTTAGAAATGAATACATTGATTGGCTACTGGTGCAACGACCGCAGAGTCTGCTGTGATAACCCGGCTTTGTTTTATTTCCATACTCCCTGGGAGTAAACACTTGTGTGTCAACTCCCTGCGGCTCGTGATCCACAAATACTTAGTTGCTGCCATATGGCCACTGTCTCAAATTGTCAAAAGCAGCAATTTTAGATTTTCTCTACATAAAAAAATATTACCGCTAACTCGTGGTTGAATTGAAGTGTTTTTCGAAACAAGGGTTTTTTGCCACATCTTATCATTGCCGTTTAATGTTTCGTTTTTAACAAAAGTACTCGTTAATGACTAAGCAAATGCCATGGCAATAAAAAGTGGTCTTAAAGCGAAGGGCATGATTATACCAAAGGATTCCGAGTATGCACTTTTGTGGAATTTTGTAAGAAGAAAATGGAGCGTTGTTTTCTTTGGAAATAATGCGAGTACGCATACGCATTGTAACTCGGCTAAGGCGCAATCGCTGAACAAAAGGTCGTGCGTGCTCATGCAATTTATATTCTGAATTTCAATGTTTAAGAGCCATGTATAGAAGTGCCGAGCTGAACGGATTGTGCAAGTCTCCTGTATAATAATGGTCAATTTTAATGTTTAATTCTACATGCATGGCCACGCATTCTTAAAATGTTGTGTTATACCAAAGTAGAAACAATTATATCATCAACCATTATAAAAATATAATACCTATATATCAAGGAACAATAGCTCATCTACATTTGTAATCGGTTGTTGCCAAATATGCACAAAAAGGTCAAATAGCCTATACCTATCTAAAATCAGACAATACAATTGATTGAATACTGAGATGTGTTTAAAAACCAGCCCCCCTAGACAAGACGCATTACGATAATCGCTAACGCAATCGCTAGAAGGAAAATGTATGCGATTTGACATAAGCCCTCGCTTAGCTTTCGCAATTGTCAAATCTCATACATTGTCCATTTAGCGATTGCGTTAGCGATTATCGAAAGACATCTTGTCTAGGGGGGCAGTGCAGAATCAGAATTATTTTTTTGGAGAACTTATTCCTTACTCGTATAACACCATTTTGTAACAGACCTATCATAAAAAGTGCATAGGATAAAACAGAAGATGTAAGTAAGTATACTGTGAAAAGAAAAATAATTTAAGTGGTCCTTATGTTTAAAATTAAATGTAAATATTTCAGGTTACCAATGAAAATTTCAATTCGATAATAGCTGATATGCTAATGGCAAATAACACTTGGATTTAAGTAATTAATTATCATTCAAGTGTAAAGATCGCAGCCTCCTGAGCCCATTACTCAGCGTCGTTGCGTTTTCTCCTTACAATGATATGCAGTTTGTCAAAGATGCAGAGCATGTGGCAGGGCTCAAAACACTTCTTATGTGTAAACAGTGGAAGCAAGTCATTTGCAAAACAAAGGGCCGAACGCGGACGAATAAAAATATTTACGCAGCTCCGAAGCTGATTCAGTCTCCTTTGTTTGGCCGAAGTCTAAACATTTGAAAGGAAATAAATTATATTTCAACAATAGCAAAACACTACATAAGACCAATATTGGTGGAACTTAGGGATTATCATTGTGCTAAAATGCTGAGTTGAGAAATTCTGTTGAATTAAAATCTGTTGAAGGATTGTGTTGCAGGATAGTCAAAGTTGTAAAATCATTAATTAATCAAACCCTAAGCAATAAAAATGACAATGCGAATCCACTGGGAGTTGACAAGCTTTGAGGCTGATTAAGGCTGTTTAATTTTATCCTTACATACGAGTATTATAAAACAAAGTCCCCCGCCGCGTCTGTCTGTCTGTTCGCGATAAACTCAAAAACTACTGCACCGATTTTCAAGCGGTTTTCACCACTCGATTGCGTGATTCTCGAGGAAGGTTTTAGTTTTAGTATAATTTGTTAAGTTTTTGTATTTATTTCTGTGTACAATAACGATATTTGTTGAAGATGTCGGGAAAAAATAAATTAAGGCGAAACGTAGTTCGCGGGCACAGCTAAATCAAACAGCCAATAAAGCAGATCAAAGCACTCTCGTCATACAAACAAGCCTTGTCAATCAAATATGAATGGAGCTAAAATAAATTACATGTAGCTTTAAGACTTCGTTCAGGACACTATCCAACAGCGAAATCTTTTAAAAAATCGCAATCAGACTAAGGACTATTATGCGACAAAGTGGAAGACAAACAACATTTGCTGATATATCGTGTCAAGAAAAAGAGTGAGACCAATTTATAAAAGAATTTAATTGCACATTTTTTAGATACAGTATTATCAGTATCAGTTCCTTCTTTTCGAATCGCAAAATGTTAAAGTATGTAGTTTAGTTCAAGTAACATAGATAAATAATAATAATGTCCTGCTAAGCGATATTCGGTCACGGCGGCCAATCTCCACAGAGACTAGCCTCCGCGCAGGAGATATTATAGTGCACAAGTGACTGCGCAAACGCAAGTGCACTCTCTGTTCCTTCACTCGCCTAGTCCGATGGGATGGTTAACCGGACCCACTGTTTAACGTGCCTTCCGATCCGAAGCACGGAGGAGCTTGAGATGTTTCATATTCTGGTTACCCATCCTAGGACTGATCACAGCGAACGTTGCTTAACCTTAGCAATCGTTCGCTGAGCGCACGCGCCAATGCGCCATCAAGCTAAGATAAATAATAAACATAGTTCTAATATAATTATTTTAGATTCTTTTGTTGTTATATCGTTTAATGGTAATGTACGATCGGGTTGGCATATCCAAAAGGATAAAAACCCATTATAATAAATAAGAATAAATAAATTATAAAAAAATACTCCTTTTGAACCGAATCTATTGCTGTGACGAATGCAAATAAATGCTAATATTGTAATGTTTCCTGTTAAAGGTCGTTCGTAATGGTGGCACGCGAAGGCGACAGCCCAGCCGGACGTCGCGCATTACTTTAATGAAATAACAAGTATTTGAAATAATTTGCATCAAGTAGGTAGGCGGCCTGCACAGACCTACCATGACAGCATCTCTGAATGAGTGAGATATTATCTGACTCATGTTCAATGAACATGCATCCTAATTGAGATACCCAATGCATTACATGTACTTTATGTATAGGTAGTATAGATACGTATGTAATATGCATATGTATGAACATGTATACCGGCTTTGGAAGTAAACGAGTTAAAAGAGGACAACTTGGTGCGTTGTGTAAGTGCTGTGAGTGACAGATGTAGATTTATTAACAGCTTACACAACAGTAACTTTTGGCAGTATTTTGATTTTGTAGCCTATATTATACCTTATATAATTAGCAATCTAATAGTTTAAGTCCCGTCAAAATCGGTTCAGCCGTTCCGGAGATTAGCGGGAACAATCGGACAGACAGAGACAAAAAATTTTTAAATTGTGTTTTTGTTATTGGTACCCGATATACATTCATACCCATTTAGTAAAAACTTGTTATTTTGACATTACAAACAGACACTTCAATTTTATTTACTTTTATAGATATACTCGTAGATGTGCTAGTCCTTATTATCCTCAAAATAAATTTCGAGTTCTCGAGTGCATGCACCAGGGTCCCGGTTGCGCGGATCCTACTCGTATCAACTAACCAGACATTTACAAATGTGAAAGCCTATGTTTGTTTGTCAAATACTTATTAATAGCATGATGGATTTGGATGAAAGGCATATCTTATATCAGGTAAATGGTCAACGATGTCGCATGCACAAAGTAGTTTAAACCAGAAGGTATTGAGAAATCTCATGCCTTATCGACATCCTGGGTTCTCGCTGGTGTAAATAATTATAGGCCAATTAAACATTTCATTAACATCTTAAATGAAATGCAGATGTTTTGTGTTTATGTTGAGCTCAATGGGGGAGTAGCGTGTGCACTCACCGAAGGATTATTAAAGATAGACCAGACATGATAGGTGACAAAAAATATGCAACATCTCAAGCTTCTCCATGCTTCGATAGGCATATTAAATTATGGGTACGCCTCATCTCGCTCCTGTCATGTCGGCTTACCGTCCCAGCGGACTCTGGGAGTGACTACAAAGATCAGTATTCTCTATTGCAAGTGCCTCGGCAGACAGTGCACTGTCTCTCGCACAAATCGCTAGTCCTCATTAAGATTTGTGGCTGTGACCAAAAAAAAGACACCAGACAATACAAATTTTTACCTTCCTCTCTCATCTAGTGGTTGATATTGATCATTAGGTCCGAGGTTCGATTCCCCATGCCGGCACAAGTTTTCTGCTTGGTTTGGTTGGCAGTCCGTGTAGCTAGCTACTACCGTTTTGCTATAGTTTGTCGCTATAATAACAATGTTGATAACCACGTTCCAACGGATATTGGAAGTCAATGATTTATCTAATGATGTCAATGCTTGGTCTTAATTGTAGACTTAATTTATAGATTTAAATGTATAATGTACACTGACACATCTAATCTTGTAATGGAAGTTGAACACAATCTTTTACTTTGAGTTCTGCTTCCAATTGACGACTCTGTAACAATACAGGGAGAAAAAAATAGCCCTTGCTGGTTTTCTTGCTGGTTCTTTCCAGTACAAGGTGAACCAATGGCGTAGCTTCTTTGACGTTCAAAAGTGATTGTAAAATCCCAATTGAATAAAGGATATTGAATTTGAATTTTGAATTTGAACAGTTAGAGGTCAGATGGCCAGTTCCTCAGTTACTGAGGAGCCCAGCCCCCTTAGAAAAAAGCCACACGCTTATATGTACGCAGTCGTTCTGCATAACAAATATATGAAATTGACATTAGTCTGTGACAATCTCACGCTGACATTGGCTGCGGAAAAAATCCGCAGCCATAGTCATATCCATACATTTTTTGACAGGTTCTGTCAGATTCTTATGTATATCCATGGATTAATAATGTACAGCCGGCTTCAAAAGTAGATTAGCATTTTAGCAGATTTAGTACCATGTCGCACCAACTATTCCTTTTATTTAGTATGGCTACACCTATATTGCATTGTTTATAGTTGGTGTGACATGTACTAAAATGTTTATGTACTTTTGAAACCGGCTGTACATAGAATAAGAGACATTTTTGGTTTATCCAAAACGCTGTTCTCCGTAATGAACTCTAAATATTCAGCATGAGGAACTGACCGTAGTGTCGTCGCGTCGGTCAAAAGTTATGTCGCTCAGACGTGTGTCGGGCAACAGTTTGTCGGAACGGTTCCACACTCGTCAAGAACACATTCTCTCGGAACTTTTACAATAAAGAAGTTTAATTGTAAAACTAGTTCAAATGGAATGCAAGCTCAGGTAACGTATTCTAATTCTGTGGGTTAGACAATAATTTACCTACGGTTTTATTACAACTTTTATATGTATCAACAGCCCCCCAACCATGATTGCCTAAAACAATATTTAAACCGCGCTGAGAGCGGGATGGCGCTATACGGAGCAAGAGCGGTGTCTCTGTTTCAACCTTGCTATAAGCGATCATGGTACGGCCCCTGCTTTGATTAAGCCCTACAAGAACGCTAAATAATGAGTGTAGTCTTTAAAAATACATGAAAATTGTATGCATTGTATTAATATAGGATAATTAATTAAGCGTTACTTTTCCTGGGAAAACGTAAGAACACTTTTTTGAGGAAAGTGTACCTACTGGAAACAACTGCTCTCTATCTTGGTTCCGGTGATTGAATTAAAGTCTGATTATCTATCAAGTATTTTATTAAAATATAACCGTAATGCCGTATTATTAAAATATGTATATGCCGTAATGGATTTAAAATAGTGTGCTGCTCCATTTTTTCCCTTGGATGCCTTAAGAATTGATTAAGGGAGCTAGCCCGCTGTCCTGCACCTCTGCGAAGAGATAGAAAACTCAAAGAGATACAAAATCCTAAGCCCAACAGTGGGACGCTCAAGGGTTGAAATGCTTTCGAAAGTAATAAAAAAGTATCAGATTCAGATTCTGAAACAAATTATAGGAGCTAAATTTCATCAGTTTAAATTCCTACAAATGTCAAAGGCATTGCTGACTTACTCGAAATAACTAAAATGTTACACAATAAATTTTCAAATTCAAAATTAAACCCACTACCATAGCAGACACCGATCCCAATTTAGGTACACTCAGAACGGATATTGTACTCGTATATTATTTCTATCGTACAAAAACTCTTGCAACAAACAACTTAAGCCACTCGCCTTACCATGGCAATTCAACCAGATAGGAACTGACAAAATCAAGATTACTTAGATGGATGAATAATAGATAAAGATTAAGGTCTAAATCTTAAGGCACTCCTTGAAGATAAGATTCTGCATATGTCACAGAGTTATAATAAAAAAAAATAATAAGAACAAGATAGCAAGTAACACGGGGAGAAAGGCACAGCCGCAGAATAATGAAAATAAGAAAAAATCATCTGAACTAAGGGAAGGGCAAGACATCGAGGTTGGCTTAGTGGGTATATCCCATACTGTGGGGTTGCTCCCACACACGCCTATCCTGTCACCAAAAAAGCATGCTATCTCGTAAAATAGGTGGGCATCCTTGTGTGGGCATTAACAATCGAACAAATTAATATCGACCCACTAACTAGATAATATTACTCTTAAAATTGTCAAAACTGTTAAGTTTTATTCCAACTAGATTAGCATGCATGTTGCAGGTCCTAAGACAGAGACTTTCTAAATAGGGTTGCCACCGTTTTATCATTTAGGTAGAACAACAATAAAGTAACACCGCGTGAAAACAAAGAACTTATTTATTATTAATTATTTATATTTATAATACATGACTTTTGATGCTTTTTACAACATTTAATCAATATTTATATTTCTCATAAGGTATAGCATTTTTACAAAAAAAAATTACAATATACAATCAGTAAGTTCTTAATTAACTTTTAGGAGGTATAGTATTTTAGCGTACTTTATTGATATCGTAGATTTCAGATTTCGTAGTATCGTACATCCACTCGAAAGAGAGAATAATTCTCTACTGTAAAGTGCGGGTGGCAACATTTAACTGGAAGTTAGACTACTGACTAATAAAATCTACAGTGTGAGTCATCATAATATTAGAAAGGGGTTAAGTATGCTTTATTTTATAGAAGCAAAATGTATTGAAAAAGTTAATTTTCTCTCTACCATTAACATATTAAAATTAGGTAGTTGATACCATGGTATCAATAATATTATGTCGAATCATTTTCACGTGGTATGATTCGACATAATAAAAAAGTGTTTTATGTAGTTTTGCAATTTGTGTGAAAATTGGCGAAAATCGAAACAGTTTTGTCTCAATTTGCATTTTATACAAACATTTTATGCTTCCAATTATTATCAAGTTTGTTTTGTTAAGTTACATTGTTGTTTTGTTTACACGGGGGTCACAATAGAGATCTTAAATTTGAGTTTTTTAATACGGTTCTCATCCATAAAATTTCCCTCTTTTTTAAAGTTTCCCTCATTTTAATATGTGCACACCTGTACCTATGTGCTGATTTCAAAAATGGTAACCTAAGCGTATTAACAATTGCGATGCTATAGTACATAATAAATTGCTTTTCAATTTCTGTTCGAACTGCTTTTAGGGTTCCGTAGAAGAAAAACGGAACCCTTATAGGACTCTTTTGTTGTCCGTCTGTGTGTCTGTCTATGAACACTTTTCTCGGCAACGCGTACAGATATCAAACGGAAATTTATATCAAATCCTAATGATATTTGATATAAATTCCAGTTTCAATTTCATTTCTAAGTCTCTTTCAGCTGTGAAAACATAGACTTAAAAGTCAACACGATCAAAAGATACGATCGTTTATGTCGCCAATATCCCATTTTTTTTTCGATTTTACAAGTGAATTAAAAGTTATAGAGTACTTCCCATTGACCTAGAATCATGAAACTTGGCAAGAAGCAAGGTCTTATAGCATATTAAGGAAAAAATCTGAAAACCGTAAATGTGTACATATACTTAAATAAGTTTGTAATACGGAACCGTTTTTTGATAAAACTTACAGTTTGGTACAAAATTGCATAATAGTACATTACACTTGTGAGGGAAAATACCTAATAGACTGATTTTTTTAAATTAAATAACACATCATTGTAGACAAACTAAATAATGTTATGAAAATAATCATTTGAAAAATCATGTAGTTCGTTGATGTCTTAATTTTATATTATCTCTAGCTTTTAAAAATATAGTACATTACTGCCGCGGCCGGCAAGTGCAGCATTGCCGGACGCCTTACCAATAATACACGCGTGTTTTTTAAGCTGCATTATGTATCTAAAACCGGTTAAATTAAATCCACTTTACGAGCAAGTGTGTTGAAAACCTATTTTTGTAACATTATCCCGGAATAAAAAAATTGCTGATGTGGTATCGATGGCGAATTTTCAAATTTAATTTGAAATTGTGTTCTGAACTATGGTATAGCTCTTTGCGACTTATTGTAACCACGATTGTCCATTTTGACGGAAACATACCTTACATTATGAGAAATTCAATTTTATTGTATTAAAAAGTTTCTTAGAAAATAGGCTTAAGGTGGATCATGTTTCAATTTGTACTTAATTATTATGATTTGCACATACAATATGTGCAAGTCTTATGGAATTTGAGAGATACTAAAAAATTCTACACCCCTTCGAAACCTCGGAGTTCACAAGAACACAGTTTTAATGTTGTGTTTATGTAATAGTAAAGTATATAATTTGGGACTTTTTTGGGGGGTGAATAACACGATGACGCAGTTAAAATAATAAAAATATATTTCTAAATTTTGCAATAGAAAATGATTACAGCCGAATCACCATTTCTTTTTCTATACGTATATACGTTATGATAACTAAAAAGTTTTATACAAATAAAACCGCTACAACAATAACCCCGAACAGTCCCACGTTGGGCGCCAAAAACACAAACCGGAATAGAAATATTAACATTTAACCTCGAAACACTTTTTCGTTGCCAAACCCAAAGAGCTCTACAAAACTAATCGAGTACTTTATCATGAGTTCGAAACCAATACGCCATACGAACATGCTCCACTTATCGCGCCCGTTTGAAAAAATACTTGCCTAACAACACGTAGATACAGTTTAATATTGTGCGATAGTGGGAATCGCTGATAATTTTTAGTAAACTGATACCGCACACGCTAAAAGTGTGCTGGTTTTGTTATCTTTAATACAATATTTGATGAAATTTCTGTACTTACCTAACAAAATTTTGCGACGTTATTGGTGCGATCATAACGGTTAGAAAACAATTAAGTAGAAAATTGCTTGCGCAAAACTATTATATCCACATTTCAAGACTGTTTAGGGCGAGATAAACTATTACTGTCTGTCAACATTGACACCGAACTATAAAAATATGTACGACGATTATAATAATATTGCAAATTTTCCCAGGAAACGGACAAACGAATAAAAGATAATAAAATTTTATGAAGTGTTTTATTAGATAATAATAAAAATTGGTACTTACCAGATACCTTGTGCATATAATGGGAAATCAGTTTCTTTAAACTATAAAACCACGGACCTGAAAAAAAGACGGACGGAGCGTTGTTGAATTAAGAGTGAAGCATGCAAATGACAGCACATTTGTATGTGTGCGTGTCTTGTTCGTAGAAAAATAACAGCTTTTTGTCTTACCTGGTAACATCTGTGTGAGTGTAGGTTGTGTACAAACACATGAAATTGTCTTACCTTGTATGCTTCACATTTGTTTAATGCCACACTACGTCCATATTTTTGTAGCTCCATGTATAAAACATTTTCGCCCTATGACAGTGAATCGTCGACGGAAACAAAACGTTAATACCTATCGAGTTTCTACGCTTTTTTACGGTTCCGTAGCCAAATGGCAAAAAACGGAACCCTAATAGATTCGTCATTTATTTATTTATTTATTCAACAGTACACATACTGGTTTACAGACCAGAGTATCCAACGCACCAGTATGTTAGTCAAATCACAAAATAATATACATTTTGCTATTACAAAAATTATTAACAAGTCTAATAATGAAAAAACACAATAGAATATTAAGAAAATAAAAATGTCATACTTATCAACTACCTATGTAAAAATTAAATAAAATAGAATTATAAATATCAACTTAATTACAACATAACATTATAATAATCATTTCATACCTATTTAGAACGATACAATTATAAAAAACGTGGTCTGTCATGTCTGCCTATCTATAAGAACTATACTGTTGAAACTTGGTAAGTAGATGTATTCTGTAAACCGCATTAAGATTTTCACACAAAAATAGAAAAAAAACAATAAATTTTGGGGGTTATATACTTAGAACTGAAACTCAAAAATTTTTTTTCATCAAACCCATAAGTGTGGGTTATCTAATGATAGGTCTTCAAAAATGGTATTGAGGTTTCTAATATCATTTTTTTCTAAACTGAATAGTTTGCGCGAGAGACACTTCCAAAGTGGTAAAATGTGTGTGTCCCCCCCCCCCCTGTAACTTCTAAAATAACAGAATGATAAAACTAAAAAAAATATATGATGTACATTACCATGCAAATTTCCACTGAAAATTGATTTGAACGAGATCTAGTAAGTAGTTTTTTTTAATACGTCATAAATCGTACGGAACCCTTCATGGGCGAGTCCGACTTGCACTTGGCCGGTTTTTCATTAATGAAATTCAATTTTGACATTCATTAATTTATGTAATGTGTTGAATGTTGAATCGTCTATTCATATAAAAATCTAATTGCATCAAGTATGCTATGTGAAATAAACAAATTCGGTTTTGTTTTTTTTTATTCTTTAAAAGCCATACACCACACATGGTGACGTCGGCTAGCTTTTGGTTTAATACAATTTTGTTTTAAAAAATATTAACTACGCCATTTGCTGTAGGAACATTGTCAATTTTTTATCGTTTTGATTCCGTAACAGGATGCTTCTGACGATCGAATCGTAACGATCAAATTAAGTTTGTTTTTTTCCTGGAATTTTTAATAAACTCAAATCATTTCGTTGTTATAATTATCTTATTATTCTAGTCTAGAATTTCTTATCAGTCCCCATAAAGAAATGATAAGTAATACTAGTTTTCTTTGTTTACTATAGTTTACCGCCCTTAATTATTCTTGAAGTTGATTGATCTTTCGAAAAGTAAACGCACCCCGCTCCCTCAAAAAAACCATTTCGGAAGTAGGTGGTCCTATGTTGGGTACAGCAAAATTAATAAAAGTATACTTCGTTAATTATCCTAACATTGTGTTACACCAGCTCAATACACAAAGCAAGCATAGTATTGCTAAAATTTGATGTTAACTGGCGACAGCTATTTTCATTATGGTGCGTCCACATTATCATACGTTATCACTATAAAACTTTTAAAAGTAAACGATGTATTTACTACGGCCAGACATGACGCGACAGCGATAAAAAATATCACACATATTTTCTTTTACATTGTCGAAAAATGAAAAATAACATCGAAGAAACGAAGGCTCGCTACGTCATTTAGTTGTGGCACGTACTATTTCAAATCAATCTATCGTTGCTGTTTCAATCAATCAATGTAAAATTGTTGATTGTATTAAATTGATAGCAGTACACTCACAATTAAAATTCAAAATGTTCTTTCTTGAAACATCAACACAAACTTTTCGTGGACTTAGAAACACACAAATAGAAGCAAAAAGATATATTTGTATTGTAATTTGTGTATATATTTGATATGTATTTGAAGAGTAGGTACCCCAAGGCCGCCAAGACAAAAAAGGCTTGTTAAATTAGGAGCTCCTTGCTACGGTCTATCAAAGGTTCAAGGTCTACGAAACTACGAACTAACATTGTGATGTTATGGAGGAGCATAAAACAAAATTTAAACATTTGTCTCGTGAATAAGTGGAGTTCACAGATCATCTTAGAGACGTGCAGCTAGACAGTAACAAAAAGTAGAATCAATTTAACATAATGTCTAAACAACTGAATAAAATAGTGAAGGTAGAACTCTTATTAATAACTTGACGATGATCTAATCAGAAACGTTATTAAATGTACGAATAGTAGGAAAAACAGCTACCCATAGGTACTTATGGTGATAGTAGATTGCTTTATAAGGGTGGAAAGGAATCAATCCCTACGAGGTTGTTAGACGCCCGAGCGCAGCGAGGGCGGCTATAGTCCGAGTAGGGTTTGATTCCTTTTACCCGTGTGTAGCACTCTACTTTTCATTTCGAATGCAAGGAAAATAAAAAATAGCTTTTCTAATAAAATTTATTAATAAAAATACTCCTAACATGACATATCGACATCGTGTTTTACACTTAGTGTACTTTTAAGCATTGAATATCTGCTCCATAGCGTAGACGCCTGCACTTTATGAGATAGTTCATTAAAGTATATAAGAAATACATTTTCAGTAAATGATTTTATATTCCTTGCATCTCGCCACTTCATAAAGTCGGAATATGTATTTAAATATCTTTCCTTTGAAATTTTTGGCAAAAAAATTTCGAGTATTGTATTTGCTTCGTTCGTGACTGAATCTGGAGCCGAAATTTCAGAATCGATTGAATTCATTGTTTTTCTTAAATACCTAAATCACACAATCAAGATTTCGGTACAGCGTAACAGATTCCCCTCCCGCCAAAATTATCTTTTTCACAGGTATTTTTAAATTTGGAACACATCGCGTTACCTGTTACTGGCCATTCAGCCAAATACTTTTATTATCATTGTACCAAAGATTGTATGTACGTAACCTAATTCAGTTCTATTTTTAAAATTTTACTTTCCGCCCTAAGGAGGGAAGTAAATAGTATGAGAATTTCCCGCCCGCTGGTGGGAACTAGCGTTTTCCTCCCAATACTCAGATCAAGGAAACGCTCCTTTCCGAGCATGAGGAATGAAAACATTTTTTCTGTAGCCCAACTTTGCAAATAAAGAGGCATGTTTAATGCTAATCTTAAACTAAGGTTCACTGTTGTAATACATTTTAGTTTCAACACACATTTCCAAGAACGAGACAATCGTATGCAATTCAAGAAGAATGGGTGTTTCACTGATAAAGGCAAGTTGTTCACTGCGCGGTGGCGGGAGTTGAATGCTCCATTGTCCCTTGTGTAGATATTTACATGGTATATAGTACAAACAGTATCAATGTACAATCTCATCACGCAATGTCATGCAAAGAAGGACTGGACAGGCGTTAACACTTAGAATATAACAATCTGAATGTTCTCTACAAGGTTCCACTATATTGTAACTAGGAACAAGGTAATATTGTATACCTAGTCATAATGTACGCCAACTTTCGACCCATTCAACTAAACTTTTACAAATCCCATTCAGTATACTACAGTTTGAAGACGAAAGATCCCTTAATCTACGCCGATTGGCAAACATTCAAAGCTTCGTATTTTTTGCAACTATGCGCAACGTCTATAAAGATAGCATGTCTAGACTGATTATGGTTCTATATTTAGATTCATTAAGTATCTATGTATTAAATAAGTTTGCTCTCCGTGACACAGAAAAGAAACAAGTTTAGTTATCGTGACTGTATGCGTACATTAGACTTGCATTAAGCTGTGTATCTAGATCTAGGACACATATGGCCAATATTGCTCGAGTTCCTAAGACGTGTATACATAAGGATAAAACACTTTTGTGGTTAGTAGGTTATATCTTTTGCTGGATAACAAAAGCGCAAAAATCCCGCAACTTTTCTAACACTTTTTGTTCTATAAAAGATACGTTATGGCTGGAGAATTTCGGGATTTAAAGCAACACAACATTTTTTGTAATATGACTGTGCGGACTAGATATAATATACTTGTGGTCATATAGTAACTAACTCAAAATCAGATTTGACAGTAATTGCGGCGTCAATCAAAAGAAATTGGAAGTACCAGAGGGTACACAGTCTGTGTACCAGGTTCGCCTGCTTAGGTACCTTAAGCAGCAGTGCTTGCATTACTGTGATCCGGTTTGAAGGGTAAGATATGGCAGTGAAATTACTGGGTACCGTGATTTTACATCTTATGTCACAAGTTTGGCAACGAATACACTATGGTTCTTGTGGGGGTTGCAAATTTGCTGCGAATCTCAAGAACTACATGTACCTATTATAGGGTGACTGTTACCACTTACCATCAGGTGGGCAGTGTGCTTGTATGCCAACTTAGTCGTGTATAACGTACGTCATAATTGGCAAATCCACACCAATCCGCACTGGGCCAGCGTGGTTGACTAAGGCCTAACCGCCCTAACACAAAGTAGGCTCGAGCCCCTCGGTAGGAACGTACTCGTATATGAGATGTGATGATGAATTTGCAAATTCCTTTCGCTCTATGATAATTCTTCTTCTTCTTCAACATCACATATACGTCCAATTTCTGAACATAGGTCTCTCCTTTTTTTTATTTTTTAAACGTCGCCTCACACTAGGATTTTCTCCTGTGTCGTGGGTGCAGTTACAAACATAGAATATCACATGCACATACGCCCAGACCGAAACATATTTCTGTAGGCCATACAAAATATCTGTCCCGAGCGGGAATCGAACCCGCGACCCGTTGCGCAGTAGGCGATCACTCGACCTCTGCGCTAACCGTGTCTTATCTATTCATAAAGCAGTGACAGATGAGTACAAATAGAAACCAAAGGTTGCACCTTTGTTGTGTAAATTAAAATCAAATTCAAACTCGTGCTGTCCATAAAGCGACAGGTTTGCTAATATCGTCTTGAGGGCCAATTCCACTAATAAACCATCGCTGAATCGAAACTGATCTGTTGCTTTCAACCAATCAGAACGCGACATTATCACGTCATCGAACATTTGAAAGTTAGTCTATGCGTTCTGATTGGTTGAACGCAACGCTTTAGTTTTGCTTCAGTTGTAACATACCTAAGTAGAATAGGACCTCTGGATGTCTTTTGGCCAAGCACGCCGCCTTATATGTGCAAACCGCTCCTCAGGCATGTCTGCTCTGAGAAAACTCTGGCTATCGCCGACTAAATCTCACCGCAATTACCCACTCGTTTCAATGGCCATTGCGTCAGACTTCGTTTGAAGACGGATCGAAGAGAAATTATCCGATATGCACTGTCAATCCAATTAGCCTTATAAGAACTAAAATGCTCATGCTGTGTGGACTTAAAACGGGTAAAAAGCTCAGTTTTAAACGAGTGACTCATTAAACTTCGTCATATTATGACTCATTAACTTTATTTTTATCTGGTGGCTGTTTTTCCACAGTCGAACCCGCCACGGAGCGGCTGTCGCGGGTTTCTGTAATGAACCTACAGCTTGGCAAAAAAGAGAAAATATGAGGGCGCCACTAGTACAGTATTGGACAATTAACACGATAATAAAGGCACAATTACAAAAAAAAAACAATTTTTCAATAGCAAAAGGAAAATTAAGTAACAACAGTCTCAATAATACATTCTAGCTAAGAAACTAGTTTTACTAAGGGAATCGCTTTTTAGTTCCGGCTGTCACCGCTCCAAACTCCTCTTTCACAACAGTAGCTGTCAGAAGGATCTCATACACCTAAAAGAAAACAAGGACACAAAGACAAAGTTGAGAACGGTGTAGGTATATAATGTATAGGTACTTTTATGCACATAACAAGATAGCTCTTGGCCTTTATTTCATCTGATGGTTGTGGCGATTAGGTACCTTATAAATAAGATCACTTACCGAATAGGTGGTAGGGAGTTCAATAATAAAGTAATTTACTAATATTTGACTTAAAAAAAGAAATTTTCCGTGAGCTCAATTCATACCGTAAATAAGGTCACTACTTACTATATTAAACTAATCTTTCAGGAAATGGTCATTTTCCCACTTTAAAAATAATTTAATAAAAATTTACAACAAAGGGGTTTTCTTGACACATCATATATTATGACCTAGCTAGCTAGATAGACTACGTGTTAATAGGTATTAAAAGTCTCCTCGTTTATACAGTGAGCGAAAATTAATGATAAACTGTAATATTATTATGGCCATATTCGACCTGCGTGCACGTTTGGCCCCGTGCACGCCGCCGTAAGGCCCTCCATCTGGGGATTGCCCTTGTGTTCTCGGGGAACCCCCCCTTGGTGATAGCTCGACCAGGTGGACGGGCTTGCCCGGGCGCGTGGGTAGTGGAGTCGCAGTGTGGACCTTACCTAGCGCGCCCATAAGGGCAGGGAGAACACCGGGGGGTTTTAGTGGGTAGGCCTGGCACTCTGCCGGGAGAGCCCCACACACGCTCGCCTTGTAGCCAACGGCGGGTACGGTGTGGTTACGCATTTCCACCCGAGAAAAAAAAGGGAATTTACACAAATGTCGTGCCGTTGCCAGCGCCGAGAGTGAAAAAGTGTGATATGTTTAACTTATAACAGCTTCTTACGTGTTTGCTTAGCCGGCAGCCGTGCTGTTGCTGTTGCTGGTGCCGGCGCTGAGCTGAGCCGGGCAGTGGAAAGCCAATATTTCCTAGATTTCCTTTGAAAACACACGTGACGTAGACGAACATTTCAAAGTCCTTTTGATATTATATTTATTTGTTCATTCTATGCTTAAACGCTTATTTTAATTTTCTATCAGACTATTGCTTTGCAACCAGTAATCAGAATAAGTACCAGTGTTAAGAGATTTAGAATTATTCTACTTTGAGCTCCTGGGTGATATCACCCAGGTGATCCACATTTTGGTGTACTAAAATCACCCGGCACCAAATCACTTGGTGCCGATCCTAAAAATTAACAAATTCTTTTTCCTCAAGCAGAAATTATTTTTACCTTTAAATGCTGTCCCGTCTAGAAACCATGCACTGCCATTATCAGGCTCTATACTGAAGTCGGCTGACACCAGTAACTTACTCAATGCATTAATTTGGCTTTCAAGAAACTACCGGACTGCATCGAATTGCCTTAATATCGGGAACATATCAAGAAATCGTGATGAGATTAGCTTGCGATTATACCCATCTTCGAGGAACGCTCATTCAACTCCATATTCAATTTACAACAACGGTAACTAAAAGGTATTAAACATATAGTTGAAAGAATCCAAAGCTTTCTCACGATCTCTGAAATACAAAGTCGGCACTAACAATGTTATGTAGAGTTCTCATTTGTCACGTGGCGGTCGCTTTTGAGAGTTCAACTCAACGGCTTTCATTACTGACTGATGACCTGATGGACATGAGAACGATTGGGCTTTTGTCAGGCGAAGACTTAACCTTTGTAACAATGAGGCGGCTTTATCAAAGGTTCGAGTTACTAATAGGATTTTAACATGTCTGTTTCCTGAATGCTATGTATGTTTTTTGTTAAAAGTTCGTATTCTAACGCCCACAAGTTTTTCTTGTTGCATTTACTCGACGTCAGCTCAAGTAAGAACAAATAAAAAATAATTGATAGGTTTAATATCGGTAATCTATGCAGGCGAGGCAGGCGAGATGAAACATTAACTTAAATCTATAGAAACAAAAACATATCGCCGAATGTTCGTAAATTTATCACTTCAGGAACGCCTGTGGCAATTCGGCAATTGTTTATAGATGTGTACGTAATCGTCAGGCCAAAGTTTGTATGACAGAATACTTTTGAAAAATCGACCGAGGAAATCTGTACCCATGCGGAGCCTTGTCTCCAATTACTCATGTCCTTATACGTGCTACTTTTATCTTTTTTCCAGTAGGTAATAAAAAGTTGATAAGGCTTCTGATGTATTGTTCATCAAGTGGCGCTAAAAGTTATACCAAGCGATAATAAGTCTCATAGTGAGCCTCTGCACTAAGCATTCCATATTTCCAAATAGGCTCATCTACAAAGCCTGAAGACGTCGCTATAGGGACGCCAATTTACTTACTCTGTCTAAACAGCTTACGTCATCGGTAGCACTACCCCATCATCACAGCCACAATGCGTCAATTCTGGGCATAGGCTTCCCCCAAGGAGTATTTATGCCAGTAGACTACGCAATATAATCGTCGTGCTAAGTTCTGCAGTGAGGTCAGCTTCCAATTGACGACTCTGTAACAATACAGGGAGAAAAAAATAGCCCTTGCTAGTTTTCTTGCTGGTTCTTTCCAGTACAAGGTCTCCCGCCGTAGACTTGTGATCCAATGGCGTAGCTGCTTTGACGTTCAAAAGAGATTGTAACAATCCAATTTGAATAAAAGATATTGAATTTGAATTTGAATAAGCAACGAGGTGTAGCACTGGCTGACATTGTCAGAATGATGCTGACTAGCGCGACGGTATGAAGGGGTGTTGCATCCTTCTGCAAAGATGTCATCTTGCAGGAGGCTGCACAAGGGGGAACGATAAAAGGACCTCTCACAACTTTCCTCCGGGACAGATGAGTCTTCATAAACAGACTCGCAACTTTCATTAGTGGTTGGATAAAACAGTGGCGATTGTGACGCGTATATACCAACAAAACAGTTGCTATTCGGCCGCTATATGTGTGCGCGCACATTATACACGGTTATTTTTTTATCACCCTGGAAATTTTAAGGGACGCTTCACGGCATGGTATTAGAATGATTTAAATATAAATAAAAAAAAATCCTTAATTATATATTATTTTTTTTTAAAATACAAAAATGTTGCACTAGTCGAGAGCAGCATTTTTAGAGATTTTTTATTTTTTTTTATTTTTATTTTTTTATTTCATTTTTTTTATTTTTTATATAATATTGGATGTGTCCTGAAGCGTCCCTAAAATTTTCCAGGGTGATAAAAAAATAACCGTGTATAGATGAGAATTTTTTTTCACATAATAGGGAAGATCTTGGCCTTCTTCACACATGATGGTGAGTGACGATAAGGCCGAAAATAAATGTGAACTTCATCTGGACTCCTCAAAATCTGAAGAACTGACTATCTTTTCTCTAACTGTCGGAACACAACAATATAATTCACACAACATTAGGTAAGATACTTTGATTATACTCGTATAATCAAAGGTAAGATAATGGTAGCTAACCAGGCGGGCTCAAAAGCCAATCAGAATAGTAGATTGCTTTATAAGGGTGGAAAGGAATCAATCCAATAAAGGGTTTGATTCCTTTTACCCGTGTGTAGCACTCTACTTTTCATTTCGAATGCAAGGAAAATAAAAAATAGCTTTTCTAATAAAATTTATTAATAAAAATACTCCTAACATGACATATCGACATCGTGTTTTACACTTAGTGTACTTTTAAGCATTGAATATCTGCTCCATAGCGTAGACGCCTGCACTTTATGAGATAGTTCATTAAAGTATATAAGAAATACATTTTCAGAAAATGATTTTATATTCCTTGCATCTCGCCACTTCATAAAGTCGGAATATGTATTTCAATATCTTTCCTTTGAAATTTTTGGCAAAAAAATTTCGAGTATTGTATTTGCTTCGTTCGTGACTGAATCTGGAGCCGAAATTTCAGAATCGCTTGAATTCATTGTTTTTCTTAAATACCTAAATCACACAATCAAGATTTCGGTACAGCGTAACAGATTCCCCTCCCGCCAAAATTATCTTTTTCACAGGTATTTTTAAATTTGGAACACATCGCGTTACCTGTTACTGGCCATTCAGCCAAATACTTTTATTATCATTGTACCAAAGATTGTATGTACATAACCTAATTCAGTTCTATTTTTAAAATTTTACTTTCCGCCCTAAGGAGGGAAGTAAATAGTATGAGAATTTCCCGCCCGCTGGTGGGAACTAGCGTTTTCCTCCCAATACTCAGATCAAGGAAACGCTCCTTTCCGAGCATGAGGAATGAAAAAATTCTTCCCCATTGAGAATCCCAACCCGAACCCAGGACCTACCGGGACCAAACTCAGCTTTTAAATTCCTATATTTCTAATTTTCCTTACTGTGCTCCCTTTCTAGTAGGTAGAAGCTTATTATTATTGTTTTCGCTATCGTTATCGTTTTATTATATCTATTATTATACGTTTCGAAAATGATAATCGTTTGAATTTCCAACGAAAGCGATAATAATGAAGCGATAAGTTATATTATCAACTACGTGTCACTCATTATCACTTACTTTATCGTCATTGTAAGTGTTAAAGCAAACAAAAAAAATGTACCTAAATTAGATATCCCATATTATAATAAAAAATATAGTTTTCATTCCTCATGCTCGGAAAGGAGCGTTTCCTTGATCTGAGTATTGGGAGGAAAACGCTAGTTCCCACCAGCGGGCGGGAAATTCTCATACTATTTACTTCCCTCCTTAGGGCGGAAAGTAAAATTTTAAAAATAGAACTGAATTAGGTTACGTACATACAATCTTTGGTACAATGATAATAAAAGTATTTGGCTGAATGGCCAGTAACAGGTAACGCGATGTGTTCCAAATTTAAAAATACCTGTGAAAAAGATAATTTTGGCGGGAGGGGAATCTGTTACGCTGTACCGAACTCTTGATTGTGTGATTTAGGTATTTAAGAAAAACAATGAATTCAAGCGATTCTGAAATTTCGGCTCCAGATTCAGTCACGAACGAAGCAAATACAATACTCGAAATTTTTTTGCCAAAAATTTCAAAGGAAAGATATTTAAATACATATTCCGACTTTATGAAGTGGCGAGATGCAAGGAATATAAAATCATTTTCTGAAAATGTATTTCTTATATACTTTAATGAACTATCTCATAAAGTGCAGGCGTCTACGCTATGGAGCAGATATTCAATGCTTAAAAGTACACTAAGTGTAAAACACGATGTCGATATGTCATGTTAGGAGTATTTTTATTAATAAATTTTATTAGAAAAGCTATTTTTTATTTTCCTTGCATTCGAAATGAAAAGTAGAGTGCTACACACGGGTAAAAGGAATCAAACCCTACTCGGACTATAGCCGCCCTCGCTGCGCTCGGGCGTCTAACAACCTCGTAGGGATTGATTCCTTTCCACCCTTATAAAGCAATCTACTATTTCATCTCATACTCGGAAAGTAGGTCTGAAGTTGCCTGAGGAGCGGGTTGAAAGTAATACTTTTCAGCCCTAGGGAGAATCGTTTTCAAATGACAGCTGTCAAATTATAAAAAAAAACTAGTTCTATTTTCACATTTCAATTGAACCATGTTCCAACAGCCAGTCAATTACAGCGCGATGTACAATTGAAATAACATAAAGTTGAGTATTAATTAATATTTTTTAAATAACAATATAATTTACTTCCAACTATTTCTTTAAAATAACATAGATTTGGGCAAAATATTTAGCATTTTTTCAATGATGAAAATAAAAAATAATTGTTGAATAGCTGACCGGCCACAGAAAAAAAAATAAAACAGGCAGGAAAGCGGCAATCCGATCCGATCTTCGTTTGTTTTTTCGAGTTGTAGAGTTTTATTTATACTTCCGTATAGCAGAGATTTGTATTAACACAAAGAGTTCATTTGATTCAGATATGGATTTAACGCCTGATTTCATAAGTGCAGAGGATAAAGTAGAAGTTGTTGATTTATCTAATATACATATAAAAATCTCGTGTAACAGTGTTTGTTATCGAACTTCTCCGAAACGGCTTGACCGATTTTTATGATTTTGTATTTGGTAGGTCTGAATAGAACGTAGGCTATTTTTATACCTCTGGGTGATATTTTTTTGGACAATTATTATGGCAAAACGTAGTTCGCAGGCACAGCTAGTGTAAAATAAAATTCAGTCAATTAATTCCTCCAAATAAAATTCATTCAGTTAATTAATGTTTTTATTTTTACTTTCCTTGTATTCGTAATCCTATCGAATTTGGGTTGGGCTCGTTTGATTCGTATTGACGAGTACCTACTAAAAGCTTGTAAGTATTAAAAAAGTTTTGTTTAAATAATTATTTTCATTTCTTAAATTATATCGAATACATACGTCAATGATTCAATGCTATAATATAGTGTCGGACCCAAAAAAGTTATATATATACCATGGTCAGTATAAATATAAAATAAAACACGAAATATCTAATACGAGCATCAAAGGAGTAAAATTTTTATAATCGTTAAAGTTTATGAAATAAATACTGCCTTACATTACAGCATATCTAAACAAAGACTTCCTCTTCGTTCATTCATAGATTAACAACAACAAGTGTGGTAAGATCTTGATATACCCACGAAACGAGCGGAAGTTCCTTTGACCCTTTGTTTATCATCAGCGGAGCGGCGCGGCGCGTACCGCCCGGCCGGATACACACGCCGACGGAAGTGCGTTGT
The DNA here is from genome assembly GCA_963935595.1 of Schoenobius gigantellus. NCBI lineage: Eukaryota > Metazoa > Arthropoda > Insecta > Lepidoptera > Crambidae > Schoenobius > Schoenobius gigantellus. The sequence continues at coordinate 18,196,711 of OZ012553.1, read as the reverse complement.
CAGCGAACTCGATAATGGCCATCAGAATCAGACAGGGCACATGATACCACAGCGTTACATTTAAACGACATTCAAATACGAACTCTAATCGTTGCCTGGTAAGAGTCATTACAATTTTCTAACTTCTTTCAAAGGGTGCGGGCATATGGTTGTATTTGGTTGGCGCCTATCACATTGCACCGGACACCGCTCCGGTGTGCGGTGCTGCGGTTTTTAATTTTGACTAAAAAATATTATTTTGTATACAAAAACCGCAGGGTATAACACTCACACCGCATCTCCGTGCGGGCGTGCGGCGCGCGCGACGGCATCGCACTCCCGGACGGTGATGCGGTGCGGTCCGCGGGGTATGTCACACTGTGCCGCAGTATCGTACGGTTTTTTACGTAGAAAGGACGTGCATACGGGTGCATACTCGACATAGATAATGCAGTGATGCGAGGCGTCGTGCTCTGCAGTTCCGGACGGAGATACGGAGCAAACCCCGCAGCCGCATGCGGATTTCGTCCCTCCGTACACCGCAGCGGGATGCGGCGGCAATGTGTTAACCGCCTAAAGTTCATTTAAGATTAAAACTAACCACAAAGGTGAAGCGTTAGCCTTTATTTGATCTAGCAGAAATTACTAGTAGGTGTAATTTACACCCGATTCTCAACCACCAAATGTATCAGCTACTTCTGTACAACATTCTAGAAGGTCGTAACGTAGGAGTCGGACTAACGTTACGCCTTTCTCTGAGGGCAGCCAGCACAATCCTGCATTGCATAGGTTACCGTCAGCCGTCGATGATCCAGATGCGCCGAGGAATCTTCGGCCTCCTGATTTTTGGGAGGTGAGATGGGCTCGGAATGGAGAGCAGACGCCCACGAGATCATGAAAGCAGTCGATAGAGTTCCCACGACCTTGTCAGGTAACGCCGCGTCCCTCCTCGGCATGAGGAACATCATGGTGGGGAAGAACGTGCTCACGCCAAAGCGTATATGAGTCATTGGGCTTTAGTTGGTAGACCGTAATCCCTGGGTATTCTGACTTCGGTGGCAGCCTAGTGTCCGTCATAAATATGCGTAGCGTATTTCTCAATGTTAAAAAGCTACTAAAGTACACACATAGTAAATGTCCTAGTTGTAGGTGACAGCAACACAGTTGAAAGGTAGGTATTTTCAGTGGATGGACTGATTTAACGCAAGGCTAATCACTAAACAAACATGGTAGAGGAGTTTTAAAAGCTTTGAACCAATTTTTACGAATGAATGAATACCAATGCTTAAGAATGTTTTTGTTGTTGTCAGTAACATTACTAGGAAACACTCATATCGCTGGCGCCATTGTGAAGTGGGAGCGGCCCGAATTTCGGTCTCGCTTGTATGTAAACATTTCGGTGATAACAACAATACATTGACACAGTTTTAAACGTCGACAAACATACTCAGTGCTAAATGGGTAATTTACTTACGTAGAACATAATTATTCTAGTCGTAAGTACCTACTTTTGACCAAGGATACTTTGAAGATACTGTTTTTTTATTATATCTCCTGTTTTGGACATACGAGTGTTTCTATATTTAACCGACTTTAAAACAGGAGAAGGTTATCAATTCGATACGTATGTTTTTTTTTGTTGTGTGTATGTTACCGCTAATTGTGGACCGATTTTCGAAATTCTTTTTTGCAAAGTTATATTTTTATATCAGCACAGCATACTCTCCAGGAGTTGTTGCCTTTTCCTCGCATCGCAACACGCTGGTCAGGTGCGTTGGCCCTGACCTCTCTCTCCCATCTTTAATTTCAAAATGTTTGAGAGTGAGGTCTGGGACACAACAAACTCCTTCTGGAGGAGGTCATCACAGAGAAGAAGGCGGCAGAACGAGCCAGGGAATATGACCCACTGGCAGAAGCCATCGTAGGAGACGACAGTTTGCTCGACTTCTTCCTCCTGACGGTGACCAGTCCTGCATAGCACAGGTCACCGTCAGTCGTCGGTGCTCCTAATGCCCAGGAGCATCGCCGGCCTTTCTATTTGGGGAGGTGAGAGGGGCTCGCCGTAAGCGAGCAGACGCTGACGAGACCATGGAAGTGTCCGTAAGGGTTCCCATAGACATATATGTCCGGTGATGACGCGTCCCTCACCAGTGTATCCCCTTATTCCGATGACGGGGAGGATGCGGTAGTAATGGACATGCTCGCGCCATGGACATGGCATCGTTGGGTTTTAGTCGGTAGGCTGCGGTTTCTTTTCTAGATACCAGTGGTCGCGGAGAATCCGACATAACTTTGCGTTATCCCAAGCGCGAAGCATTTCGTAACGTTAAAAATAAGGTATGTGAGTAATTATTCCTTGCGCCATAAATCTGAGAATTTAGATAATCCATGGTCTCGGTTTCTCAGGCGAGCACAAACAAAACTAGCAAAACAACAACATCATAATGTCTAAGATTATCTAAGATCGAAGCAATGCCAACCTTGATACTATTTTATTGAAAGATAGAAAAGATAAATAAATAGAGGCACAAACAGTGATAATTGCCAGCCCACGACGTGCGCGGGTCAATTAGTGTGCCGCCCATTCAGTGGGCCATTCGGTGGCCGCTACCATTCATCCTGTTTGTTAGATCAGCGCTAATTGGCCAGGGATCCAGTTGGTGTAGGGTTAAGTGGGTAGTTCAAAAGTACTATCGCGCCGCTTTCCGGACGATACTTCTTTAACTCTCAATAAAGGTTTCGACGACATCCTAAACATATATAGAATGTTATACGGGTTTTCAATTTGATGCCAGTTATTCAGCTATCACAACTTATCATAATGACTTAAGCTAGATCACTCATTATATTCTTCAATACTAGTACTAATTCAATACTAGTAATCACCTACTAGCATTAAGACACTAGGCCGTTTGGGCATCGCTGCCGGGAGAGCCCCACACACGCTCGTCGTCTAGCCAACGGCGGGTACGGTGCGGTTACGCATTTCCCCCCGAGAAAAAAAAAAAAAAAAAAAAGGCCGTTTGGGCATGGTTTGGTGCAACGTTGCTTTTAACTATTTTCAGTTCACAAAACAACCCCCCCTTAACAAAAATACAATTATAAATATCGGACCTTTCATTTAGTGCTAAAAATACAAAACGCTAATAAGTCTTAAACACGTTAAAGTGAAGGTTGATACTGCTAGATCGGATTTTACTTGTAGTCTGGTTTTTGTATTTGTTCATTATTATTTTTAAATTGTCCATTGACGAGACTACGGACCCCCATACACATACCCACGGGTCTACTACAAAAGATTTCTTACTCGTACATTAAAATTCGCACTTTTCTTGTCCTTTCGTTTGCTTGTCTTTAAACCATTAGTGTAAGTTTGTGATAGTTCACATACTTTCGTGATTGTTTGGTGAGGTGAAAAACTACACCCATGCATGAACATCAGCTATTATTCGTTAAGTTTGATTCAACAACGTTTGCATCTCTGACATGTCGCTGTTTTTTAAAATATCCTGAAAACTGTCTCCATTTGCAAAGACTGCTTTTAGCTCACGACACAATTGGGATCGCAAGGCCAAACACTCTAATAAGTGCTCGGCCGTATCGTCGGGAGCTTCACAGTGGTGACACTGTGGCTCTTTCTCCCAACGAGCGACCTTGTGCAGCTAGTGACCGAAACATCAATGTCCAGACCCAGTCAATCCAACCTAGCTATAAGATATGAGAGGGGTCGTGAACGGAACAGCCTATGCGTGAGAGGTCGTGGATACTAAGACAACGAGACCCTGCAAGTTAATTTTAAAAAGGATGTGTTTGAATACAAAACAGTAACTGAGTATAGCATCATGCAACAAAGTTTACTTTGTCAATGCTCGATTTCCGCGTCTCAAGGCAGACGTGGTCGTAGCGAAGGGAAGGTCGTCGCCATTAAAACATGGTTATGAGAAATGTACTGACTAAGATAAAAACATCTCGCCTCTTTTAATATTCTGCCTACTTTAAAAATCGAATAGATTTTTAATTGATATGAATGTACATTTTTTTTAGAAAACTTAAACCTAACCATGCTCCTTAGACCATCCCGGCTCTATCGCAATGAAAATTAATATCCAGTAGCAAAACCTTAGTTTTTTACTCAGAACAATCACTTATTCTTCTGAAGTTTTTAATGACTGTTTGACAACAATGTGGCATAGATGATATCAATTTCTGTCATTAACCGACTTCAAAAAAGGAGGAGGTTATCAATTCGGTTGTATTTTTTTTTATGTTTGTTACCTCATATTTTACCGTCATTTTTAAACCGATTTCCAAAATTCTTTTTGTATTAGATAAAATATACTGCAGGGGTGGTCCCATGGTCACCAAAGTTAGGATCTGATGATGGGATCCCATGGAAATTGAGGAAAACCCTTAAATTTTAAAGTGTGTCCAACGTGTATCATATGGAATATACTGTTCTCATCTTTGGGCTGGGGCACCCCAATACCAACTTCTCCCACTGGACCGCACTCAACGGAGAGCGACTCGAATCGTCGACTGCCAGGAAATTTCAAATCGGCTTGATACCTTGGCGCTGCGTAGAGATGTCGCTTCGCTATGCATCTTCTATCGTATTTATTACGGGGAATGCTCCGAGGAATTGTTCGGTCTTATACCTGCCGCCTCTTTCCGCCATCGTTCCACGCGGCAAAAAATCCATGCCCATCACTTAGATGGTTGGCAGTCCACAACTGTGCGTTTCTCTTGAAGTTTCCTGCCTCGCACAGTCAAGCTTTGGAACGAATTGTCGCCTGCGGTATTTCCGGACCGATACGACCTTCAAACTTTCAAAAAAGAGCGTATTCCCACTTCAAAGGCCGGCAACGCACTTGTAGCTCCTCTGGGGTTGCGGGTGTCCATGGGCGACGGTAATTACTTACCATCAGGTGATACGTCTGCTCGCTTGCCCACTATCCCATAAAAAAACGTGTTTTGTGTGTATGTTACGCCATTACTCCGCGAATTATGGACCGATTTTCAAAATTCTTTTGTATTTGATAATATATACTCCTGGGGTGATCCCAAGGTCACCAAAGTCAGGATCTGATGATGGGATCCCATGAAAACCGACTTCAAAAACACTGAAAAGTTAAAAATAACATAAGAATAGGTACAGACAACATCACACTTCTATATTGAAGTTGGTGACAAATTTTAAGACTTTCAAGATCATCGTTTGGCACCGACTTCAATATAGAAGTGTGATGTTGTCTGTACCTATTCTTATGTTATTTTTAACTTATCAGTGTTTTTGAAGTCGGTTTTTATTTTTGTAGAATATTTCAATTCTATCTGTACCCAAACCTCACAAAAGCTTCATAAAGTTCTAAGGTTGTGGTACGATAAGCTGCAACTTTTTTTTTTAATTTCATGCCAAGAGTGCTCAATAAGATCTAAGTCCGTGCTATTTACTGGCCAATTTAGCACTGAGACAAACTGACTGTTGAAAAACGACTTGATTGCGCGAGTAGTATGTTTTAGGTTATCATGCTGAAACGTCTATATAAAAGAAAGAAATAGAAAAGATGTTTTGCAGCACAAGGAAGCATAGTTCCTCTAATATCGCCTCGTATTGGTATTAGTCTAAATTGCCTTGAAGATCCAGAAAATGAGCCCCAAATTTTTATGTTTCCTACGCCCGTGTTTCATCTGCTTTTTTAAATCTCGGATTCACATCTGCTTTTGCAGGACGCCGTAACGTATTGTCTTCTATCTGAAAAAAATTAATTAACGTTCGTCTCGTCGAAACCAACACATGTTTGGGGGCGTAGGACCAAAGTCCATATTTACGTGTAAATGCCGAACGTTATAGCATAATATGTTCACTTATATGCGGTAGAAGTAGGCGTGAGCGGTATTCCGGCAAAATCCTTATACACATTGCTAAAAGATCTAGGCTTATCGAGAACGTCCGTGAGCTCGATATTAAACCGCGTAACAAAGGCGGCACTGACGGAATCATATCAAATATGGTTAGGCAGAGAGAGGAGCCGGAGTGGTAAAGGTGAATGTTGATGCATTGTAAAGTAGCTACTTAAACCCGCACCTGGGTCGGAAGCCCCAGGCACTGCTCTTGGCTATTTTCTCTGCAACGCGATGGACCCGGCACCCGCACGGTGAATCCATGGAATGCTAAGTTATCGTCTCTCAATTGTACTTTCCGAGCCACTCTACGGAACAGCCCCACTTCTACCAGACGTCATCGGACGGTCCTAGTAGATACCCCACCCAGCTGTTACTTCTGATCCAACACTTCAGGTTTTATTAAAACAGAGCCTTTTCTTGGCTAACCTGGACATCAGACTGTCTTCTTGGGGAGTTGTTTTTCGTGATTTTTTTCTAGGCTCATATAACGTAGTGTATTGCGTTTGTAACATTGCAAGGCATTCGATACCATAATTTTCTAACATTTTCAATAAGAAACTATCTGTCGCGGTGTTATGAGTTTTTCAAGCGTGGCCCGGTCAACGCCCGAAAAACTCATAATTACTTTTGTTGCATTGCAGCTTTTAATTGTTGCTTATTAGCAAATAAATACTTTCACGACAGTATAAACAAATCAGATTACAGCCAGAACTATGCCGAATTAATAATAAGCCTTAGGCTTATTATTATTTCCAAATTTTGAAAATATATAATACAATAAACAAATTCTCAGTGGGATTAATGACTAGTCCTTATCGAGAAATAATTATAGTATTTATATTGTACTAGTGATAATTCAAAGAGGCTTATTGTTCAAGGCTTAGTTATTATTGTTTAAAAAAAATGAGACTTGAATAGCTGACGATATTTAGACAAAATAAGTACTAAATACTTTTAGATAATTATTTTTTCTGGCTTAAGACTTAAAGGCTCGTGGCTTAACCACTAAAGCAAATCGCGACGAATATGTGAGGCTTAATTCCGCTGTTCAAAGATCCTGCCGTCTTGATAAAAACAACTAAATTGCCCGCATCTGTAAAGAAATAGAAGACTATTCACTGAGAATGCAGAGTTCGGATCTGTTTAAGCATCTGCTCTCGAAACAGTTCAAGCCTAAAACTTGGGTCATTGAGCATGAGAATGGGAGTCCCCTTAATGAACTTGGTGAGATTGCTGACAGGTGGCGGAGGTACTGTGAGGAGTTGTACAAAAATCCTCGGGGTCGCGATTCTGCGTGTATGCCGTTGGCATGGAATGAGGTTGAGTTTAAACCATCTATCCTTCTTTCTGAAATCATAGCTGCCATAAAAGCGCTCAAAGCTAGAAAAGCCCCTGGACCTGACCATCTTACCGCGGAAATCTTGAAAGCAATGGGCCTGACAGGAATTGATGCAATACACGCAATTTGCAACGACATCTGGACGACTGGCATGTGGCCGTCCGACTGGACCAGGTCGATCATCTTGCCTCTACACAAAAAGGGTACTACCACCAAGTGCGATAACTATAGGACCCTTTTTTTTCTCGGGGGGAAATGCGTAACTGCACCGTACCCGCCGTTGGCTAGACGGCGAGCGTGTGTGGGGCTCTCCCGGCAGAGTGCCAGGCCTACCCACTAAAACCCCCCGGTGTTCTCCCTGCCCTTATGAGCGCGCTAGGTAAGGTCCACACTGCGACTCCACTAATAACTATAGGACCCTAGCGCTTATATCCCATGCCAGCAAAATACTTTTGTACGTCATCAACAGTAGAATACAACACTTTTTGGGTTGGCAAATACCCCAAGAACAAGCAGGATTCGTAAAAGGTAAAGGGACTCGTGAACAAATTTTCAACATTCGCCAACTGATCGAAAAGTCCTATGAATTCAACATACCTACCCCTCATCATATGTTTCATTGACTATAGTAAGGCCTTCGACTGTGTGATCTGGGAGAGCCTATGGAAAATCCTTCAAGAACTTGGGGTACCCCGACATCTGGTTGCTTTGATCCAGACCTTGTATGAGGGTAACCAGGGTGTCGTTAGCGTTGACCGGGTTGTTTCGGGCCCGTTCGGATTTGGCAAGGGAGTCAGACAAGGCTGCATCCTTTCCCCCATTTTGTTCAATATATATGGAGAGTATATTATCAGGAAGGCCTGTGAGGATTGGGAGAATGGCATCACAATTAGTGGTACCAAGTTAACAAATCTTCGCTACGCCGATGACATCGCACTTCTGGCATCAAGTGAGGCGGAGATGATCGACCTTCTGAACCTTCAGAATCTCAAATGTCAGCATTGAACTAGGCCTCAAAATAAACCACAGCAAGACCAAAATTATGATTGTGACCGGGGCAAGTCACTGTCATTTACTGGTGCTCTGGATTTGGAGATAGTCGACAACTTTTTATACCTGTGGTCTAGTTTAAGTAGTAACGGGTCATGCGGAAATAAAAAGGCGGATAGATGTTACAACAAACTATCATCAGAGCAGGATGACTTCGATCTGTTTTGTTCATCACCAAGTATGCTAAAAAGACTTATTAATTCTTCATTCTTTGCAACTTGATTCGATCTTTTGACTGCGAGCTGTTTTAGTTATGTTTCCTGTAATCTTAGTTTTAAATTTCATTGTTATTACTTACATATATGTGAAAACTTGTAATTGGCCATCAGCAAACTTATTTATTTACTATGATTTAAGCTAGCTGTAAGTTTTCCTAATAAATATAAATAAATAAATAAATAAAATAAATAGGAATGGCCAAAAGTGCGATGTCTCGACTGCGAGGCCTGTGATGCGACCGCAATATTTCGCGAAAAACCAAAATGAGACTCGTAAACTCGCTCATTTTTTCCATTTTCAGCTATGGAGTGGAGACATGGACCCTGAGGAAGGCTGATCGAGACCGTATCGATGCATTCGAGATGTGGTGCTGGAGAATGACGCGCCAGATCCCTTGGACAGCATTTCGCACTAACCAGTCCATTCTACACGAACTGGGTGTAAAGACTAGATTGTCTGCTATCTGCCTTGGCAGGGTTTTGATGTTTTTTGGCCACATTGCTAGAAAAGATGGTCATAACTTAGAACAACTTTTGGTTACTGGGAAGGTAGACGGCAGACAGTCTAGAGGTCGCAGCCCAATGAGATGGTCTGACCTGCGGCCATACCGCCTAACTCAAAGCGATCAGTCGCTATCGTTATTGTGACATTAGAAAAATAGATTTAATGTCACAGGTGACATTTGAACTATTGTTCTAATGTCACGAAAGCGATAGCGAGTGATCGCTATGAGTTCGGCGGTAGAACCCCAGATCCGCTCACTCATCACTGGACACGAAACTCCACGATGCACTGCATGCCGCTAAGGACAAAAACAAATGGCGCGATATAGTCCGTAGCAAATTGATTCCGCGGGGGATTCACGACCCTCAGTAATGAGGAGCACGACGCGAAGAGACAGAGAGATTTTTTCTGTTATTTAGCTGTACCATCTGCAATCAGTATTAACACTATGAACAGGTGAGGGAAGAAGAACAAAGACTTGTAGGATCTCCATCCGGTGATGAAGTCCCCTGTTCATTGTTGGGACATTAATCGTCCCCCAATCCTATGCTGTGACTCCTTTTCAGGCGTTTTGGAAGTCTATTAGAGAAAAGATCCTGATTTAGCGCATTTGGGTGACATTGCAAACGCGACCTGTATTTTGTGAAATGAGCATTAATTTCCTCCCTAACTGTGTTAATCTGAGCGTACTGGTGCACTTCGCCATTCCTAATGAACCAAGGGGCTCTAAGAATGGTCTTTAGATTAGAGTTTGGCAACGTTGAATGATTTCAATGGTGGAATGACATGCACCACCCCACAGCTGAATCCCGTCTGTCCAGATGGGTTTTATTACTGCTTTATACACTAGGAGTTTGTTGTCTATTGAAAGATGTGAAGTCCTTCCCAGAAGCCACATTAGGCTCTGAAATTTTAGGTTTGTTTGTTCCCTCTTTGCTCAAACGTGGTTCTTCTAGGTTAGTCGCCGGTCCAAGTGGATGCCCAGGTATTTGACACAATCCACGTGAGAGAGCATTTCGTTGGACAAAGTTACTGGAGGACAGTCACCATATCTGAGAGAAAATGTTATATGAGATGATTTAGATGCACTAGCATTGATCCTTCACTTTTTCAGTCCATTTTCAATATTGTTGAGGGATTCTTGGAGATTAGACGAAACTGTATCCGGAATTGGATGACTAGCCAGTATAGCAGTGTCATCTGCAAAGGCGGCAGTTGTAACTAGCTCTGAGGTGGGAAGATCTGAGGTAAATAGAACATAACAAGGATGGTTCAAGCAAAGATCCCTGTAGAACTCCTGCTGTAACGTGATAAAAGTTCGAGTATGCTCCGTCCTCCTAAACTTGAAATATTCTACCATCCAAGTAGGATTTTATAATTTCTTTTTAGATTAATTGAAGAGAAAAAATAAAATACACAATTTCTAACCACAACTACTGTTTATATGATTATCTTACCAAAATCGAGTAAAATTTTAACTATTATCTTCAACTATTTCTTATTATACCTTATTAAGCCAAAGTAGAACGTATTCGCAATTAATAACCAAGCATCAACATCTTGAGGATGTGTTAAATAATAATAAAAATAAAGTGCCAATTAACTCAATCATTCATTTATCGGTGCCACTACCGTACTTTATTTGGATCTAAGTTCCTATCGATTACATTTTGATTTAAAAAGGCTAAAATATAATTCTTTAACAAATAATTATAGACAAACAATATGTAATTTATTTATAAGGAAATTATTAAATGTTTTGCTAACATGTGATGACTCTCACAAAAAATTTAAAGTGGATACAATATGACGTCTAAAATTTATGAGGTCAGGACAACAACTGCATTCAACACGTCGTCTGTGACCTGCATAACTTTGCACATCAACTACATGACAGTGAGTCAACGTATCAGCATCAATATTTAACTTTTATGATAAGTTTAACCGCCTTCGTCAGCTAGTGGTTGAGACCACCTAGATATTGATCTAAAGGTCATGGGTCCGCTTCCCTATGGGAGAGAAGATTACCCGTTGCTTTATTGGTGGTTAGGGCTTCCGAACCCGCCTGGATACCCACCACCGTCTTACCTAAGTTTGTCGCCATATTATCAATATTAGTAACATTTTGGTATTCCGGCAACTAAAAATATCATAGCCAGTCTCTCAGTTGTTGTTGAGTCCAGATGAAGTTCGCTTTCATCTTCGGTCTTAATATCAAAAAGAAGGTCAAAAGTTTCTTTGTAAAAAAAATAAAGCAATTAACCATTTATTACGAGTCAGTGTTTGTTTAATTCAAAATCTATCGCGATCGCTTTCTTTTTTGACAATAAAGGTGCATCTATCACTGCTTGATATGCTTGATGGCGCATTGGCGCGTCTCAGTGAACGATTGCTAAGTTTAAGCAATGTTGGCTGTGGTCAGTCCTACGATGGGTGACCAAAATGCGAAACATCTTGAGCTCCTCCGTGTGTCGGAAGGCACGTTAAACAGTGGGTCCTGCGCCTGATCTCACCCTGGTCGTGTCGGTTAACCGTCCTATCGGACTACGAGTTAAGGAACAGAGAGTGCACTGGCGTTTGCGCAGTCACTTGTGTACTATAATATCTCCCGCGCAAAGCTAGGGATAGTTTCGGTTGAGATTGGCCACCGTGACCGAATATCGAGAACATTTTTATCCGACTGCAAGGAAAGGGTTATATGTCTGTACCTACTGGCCCTTGTATGCAACTATACAAGGGCCACTACAGACTACTTAAGGCGAGGAATTTCCACGTGCAAGCCCATATGTTCCGCACTTCACACCGTTCATTTGTACATGACGTTAGCGCGGACGCGGCCACTGAACAGGCGCCAACATCATGTGCCGCACAGTAAAAATATTACAGTACAACAAGGACGTTTTATATCGTATGCAATATACTTTTTGCTAGGTTACAAATAAGTATTGATTTATAAACTGAGGTAAGTACCTACAGTAATTCAACCAATAAAGATACAGCTTTATGACTTCATTGCTATTTTTTATTGTAACTTTACTTGTATGTAAATATGGACACTTTTTAATTGTTACATTACATAGTATTTTTATTTGACAAACAACCACGTGTTTTTTTTAATAACTTAAAAAATAACAAAGTTTAAAAAGCTTTCATTTGCTAGTGACGTCATTGTACTCGTCCACCATTATAATACCGATACAAACATATATTTTATCAGAAAGAGACGTAAAGCAATTATCAATAATTAGCGACTTTTCAAGATTCATCATAATTAGATCGTTTCTTCACAATTTCAAAGGTTTTAAATGTTTCTATGATGTGTTATTAATAAAATGTAAATTCAAATTTTATGCATATTTCTTTTGTGCAGTATAGAATGCATCACTAGAATACAAGAAATGCTCGATTAGCTAGAAGTAGTATTTAAAACAAAAGCTAAGAATATGACTGACGCGGCGGCATATATAAAGCACTGTTAAATTTTTTTGTTTGACTTCGACGGCTATTCGGTTTGATTTAGATATAGTAGATTGTTACACCGAGCGCTAAGTGACTTATTAATGCCCGCGGATGTTTGGTGCACGAGCACTTGCTCGAAGGCACTAATAGCCCGAGGACATTAATAGCTCACTTACGAGGTGTGTAATCTGCTTTTCCTTCAACTTATTAAAAAATAATAAAAAACTGAAGTTGACTGTAGAAAAACTTATTTATTTATGACAAAAAAATACAAATTGTTCTTATTAAAAAACCAAACCTATTATCTTGACGGTGGTGACGGAAGTGGAAAATCTACAAAAAAAAAACTCACTGTCATGTACACCACAAAACCTTTATTTCTTGCCGTCAACATGAATGTGCACCAAAAAACACCACTTTCACTGCACAATATTCACTCGAATACAATTTTTAATTTATTAAAATAAAAGCTAACCTTCGCCATAAAAGCCAATTGCCTCTCTTTTTTAAATAAAATTGGCTTTGTAGGGTCCTATCTAACTTGTTTTGCGCATGTGTATTTTTTGTGACATGTTATACAACCACTCAAATCTCTTTGGAAAAATGCCTACATTTTGTATGAATTTGAATTGTAATTTCTTTTTAAATTAGAAAAAAAAACAACAGGGCAATTATGTTGAACGGGTCATTAATGAAATTTCATACAATACTACTGCCGTTTTCCAGGGTAGTAATGTATTACTTAGTGTTGCCTTTTCCGATGATTAAAGGAAAATTAATGAGTAGTTTGAAGAAAAATATTTTAATAGATATATGTAGGTATTTTAATACAGTACTGAATAAATAAGTACTATAACTTATTTCGCTTACTATTCGTCAATAAAAATATTTTAATATATATATGTAGGTATTTTAATACATTACTGAATAAATAAGTACTATAACTTATTTCGATTTGATTTGTTAACCGACTTCACTGACTTCACGAAGTTATGAGGTAACACATACCTCATAGCTTCGTCATTTATTAAATGATTTTCAAAATTCTTTTTGTATTCAGAAAAGTATACCCCCGAAGTGGTTCCATGCCATCAAGTCAGGATCTAGTATTAGAATCCCAAGAAAATCGAGAGAATAGGCACGTCCAACGTCTTTCCTGATTTTTTTTCTGAAGCTATTCAGGTATTTGCGTTTGAAAGACATCATCTCAAGGATTCTTCCACTATACTGAGCTTACGATGGATCCTTAACTTTAAGGAGTTAGGGGGTTAGTCTTTAGATATAAAAGGTACGTATTGACTCTCAGTTAGGTATATTCTTTTAAGTTGACTTAGAGAGCTATTATTAATTTCACGAAAAAAATAAAAATATTTTTTTTACAAAAATACCGTCACCACTTCAAAACAAAAACTACTTCAAATTAAAAATGTAATGTTGTGTGTTTTATTTTATTGCTACTAAGTTGGCAAACAAGCAAACTGCCCACCTCATGGTAAGTGGTAACAGTCACCTATAATACATGTGGTTCCTGTGCGATTCGCAGTAAAACTGCAAGCCCCACAAGAACCACAGTGTACGTTGCCAACTTGTGACATCAGATGTAAAGTCACGGTACCCAGTAATTTCAGTGCCATATCTTGCCCTTCACACCGGAACACAGCAATGCAAGCACTGCTGATTTGCGGCAGAAATAGGTAAGACGGAGGTCTTACCTATTTCTGCCGCAAATCAACACACGACCATGCACACGACGCTGGTACAGTCTCCCTCCGGTAATTCTCATATATTATTGTATACTATATTAGTGTATTCTTATATATACTTTTTGACTTTGTGGTGTTTTTATTTTTACTTCATGATGTTCACGCGGTATTGGCGTCGTTTTCTAAGCGTCCTTGGTAGCTCGAAAGCTTTGAGACTTTTCCGAAACCACCTCAGCCGATCAGGCGGCGTACATCGAAAACATTATTTTTTCACACTATCTGGCTATTTTTATCCTTGCCTTAGCAAGCATCAAAAACGATAGTATTTTTGTTTTTAATTATATCCCAATTTTTGTGACAGGTATCTCTGGCAGGTATGTCATCATATTATTATTAGATGAATTCGAAACAAGCTCAAACCTGTTTTTGATGTGCTACCATCATCAACGCTGGCCAAGTGCGGGTTGGTCGACTTCACACACAACCTAAGAATTTCTTTACACGTACACGTGTGTGCAGCGGTCGGCGCGCCGGCGCGCTACTTAGTGGTAGGTATTTATAACGCTGCATTGCGTGAGTGACAGGGGCGTGCATGTACTAAACAAGATTATCAAGAAGAAAGCCACAAATCGCTATGAATATCAGGCAACCGTATTAGTCTCTAAGCAAGCAACCTGCATACATCTGCGAAGAAATTCAATGATGTATGTGAAGTCGACCAATCCGCACTGGGCCAGCGTGGTTGACTAAGGCCTAATCACCCTAATATAGGGTAGGCTCGAACCCCTCGGTGGGGACGTATATGAGCTGTGATGATGATGATGGTGAACCTGGTTTTAAAATATTAATTAATATTCTACCACCTTAGGCCGTTCTTTACCATGATGACTTTACATTTGACAACACGGTTAGCGCACAGAGTTCGAGTGATCGCCTACTACGCAACTGGTCGCGGGTTCGGTTCCCAAATATTTTTAACCGACTTCAAAAAAGGAGGAGGTTATCAATTCGGTTGTATTTTTTTAAATGTTTGTTACCTCATAACTCCGTCATTTGTAAACCGATGTCCAAAATTATTTTTGTATTCGATAGAGTATAGAGCAAGGGTGGTCTCATGGTCACCAAAGTCAGGATCTGATGATGGGATCCCATGGAAAATCGAGGAAAACACTAAAAACACTTCTTTCACTAAAAAGATTTCATTCACTGAAAAGTTAAAAAAAAATATTTTACAAAAAATAAAAAACGACTTCAAAAACACTGAAAGCTTAAAAATAATATAAGAATAGGTACAGACAACATCACACTTCTATATTGAAGTCGGTGACAAATTTTAACACTTTCTAGGAGATTATCGTTCGGCGCCGACTTCAATATAGAAGTGTGATGTTGTCTATATGTTTAATAATTCTGTTTGTAACTTTGATGACACGGTTAGCGCAGAGGTCGAATGATCGCCTACTGCGCAACGGGTCGCGGGTTCGATTCCCGTACGGGACAAATATTTTGTATGGCCTACAGAATTTTTTTCCGGTCTGGGCGTATGTACATGTGATATTCTATGTTCGTAACTGCACCCACAACACAGGAGAAAATCTTAGTGTGGGGCGACGTTTTCAAAAAGAAAAAAACTGCATCTACGACACAGTTGAAAATCCTAGTGTGGGCCGACGTATTTATATAAAAACACTTTCATTACTGAGTGACTGACAGATTACGCACAGCCGTAATTAAAAGGCACAAAAAGCGGAAATTTGACATGTATGTTGGAAATTCGGGGGGTAAAACTAAAAAAGAATAGTTTGTATGGAATCTCTATGACATTTGCAGCGGGCAAAAGCAAATATTTTATAAAGTTTCACAAAATTCCGCTGATCAGATATTTTCTTTTAATACAATGAAGTGATCTTTACATAAATCGAACGGAAATTTATGTTAATTATTTTTTACTTTTTTATAATCAACTCACGCATGACCATAAATGTTACGAAATTTAAAAGATTCCTAAAATACTGTTTTACTGTTCATAATCATATATAATACATAGGCTCGAATAAAACTCTATTATTTACCTACATGTATAATGTGCTGTTGATTCTACCTTCTAAAGCTTTGATGTAAGGCGTTGTACATAAAGAGGGTAACATTAAGTATTTAAAGGAATTCAGCAATAAAGTTTTATAGGAAACATTATTTTGAATCTATGAATCGTTGCATATTTACTTGAAGAAATTATCATACTGGCTTATTAACACTGCACTGTGCTATATGGCCGCGGCAATAAAATATAAACATTTGGGAAATAAATATTTACCACTTTTCTTTCAGCATTTTTTGTATGCATTTGATTTAACATTTCGACATAAAATAACTTATAGAAAAAAAGAACGAAAAACATATTTTTTCACACATAAAATAATTTAGGAAGAAGGATTAAAATAGTTTTCTCCTTTATAATACCTAATCCATTATTTACACTATTCACCATATTACTACACTAATCTATAATAATAATGAAAGTTAACAAAATAAACGCAAACTGCAAAATTAAAATTCGATCGTAAAGAAACACGTAATATATTTTTTTGCGCCCGCGACACGAAGCGACATGACCATACCCTGAGACGACTTGGCGAGTACTGTCTTATATGGAGCGCGATTGCAACCAAGCCAAATTATAGAATTTTCGTCATTTTCCTAAATATTTTATATGACATCAAAAAATCTGTCTTCACAGTTCACTAGATAATAACGAACTACATGTTTTGGTATAACTTTTATACTGTTTTATGTATATTTCGCTTTCAAATCGTGGTTTTAGTTTTTGATTTAGACCTATGTTTGGATTTTTTTTCTATCGAGTGAAATGGAGTAAATCGTGTTTCTGCCTTCACAGTTCACTAGATTATATCTTCAAGTTTAAGGTGTGTGAATTTCAGAATTGTGGGTTCTAATATTATCCAGATCTAGACGTTCTAAGATCGGCAAATTTGGGAAATCCTCGCCTTAACAGTAACTTCAAAACAAAAAGGAACTTGAGCCTTGAGCATGAGATATAAAAACGAAAGATCCATTGATTTTTCATGAAGAGGCATTGTTTAATCTCGTATTCCGTTTTCTACTTTTACCGACTTCAAAAAAGAATTAGATCGTATTTGTTTTATGTATTTACACGATTACTCCGCCAATTGTAAATCGATTTTCGAAATAGAGGTACTGACAATGTGTCACAAAGTCAGGATCTCATGATGGGATCCAAGGTAAATCAAGGAAAATTCTAATTTTACAGTCACGTACCACATTTTTCACACTTCAAAAAAGGAGGAGGTCCTATGTTCAACTGTATCTATTTTTATGTATGTTCACCGATTACTCCGCCATGTGTGGGTCGATTTTAAAAATTATTTTTGTAATCGGAAAGAGTATTCTCCCGAGGTGGTCCCATCTCCCATTGTTTTAAAACCCAATCATGAACTGATGATGGGACACCAGGAATAAAACAAAATCAAAAACCACAGGAAGACAATATTCTACGGTTTTTGATTTTTTCTGTGGTAAATCTATTAGATGAATAACGTTAAGGAGATTACCTTGGGCCAGCCTCGTCAAGTTACGTTAGTACTATTAGTTACGTAGTAACTATTAAGTAATCTGTGCTATTAGTAGTGGTATGACGATACTCTTAGAACTTGACACATACAGTTGAGCGATATCCCTAAAATTTCCATTTGTTGGTATCAAAGGAAAATAAATATTTATTTGTCTCGTCTCTAGCAGAAAAGGGCTTTTGATGCCATAAATTCATAGCAGAATCACTTTTTGCTGCGAGTTTGCTACTCTGCAAATATTTTACAGTAAGAGTTTTGAATTTCGAACACCGCTTTCTGGAATTACTCGTTACTCGTTACCGAATTAAATGTTAGGTATTAAAAATTTAGTTATCTTATTAAAAACCTTTTCTCACTGGTCAAGGTGAAAACTTGTATGGCTACACAAAAAGCAATTTTTTGTCTTGTAACTTTAAATCTGTCACCATGCTCAGTTGGTAAGTACCTCTCTGCATACGCGAATTCAACTCGTCTAGTTTGCTACTTAGTTCATGCAGCAAAAAATTACTTCGCTCTCTATTTGAACAAATAATTATTTAATACATATTTCATTTTTTGCCCGTCCTTTATCTCGGCTCTTGGGTATTCAAGATACTAGCAATCAATGAATCTGTGATTCTTATCTATAACGTCATTCAATCGATCTTACTGATCGTAAATATTGCATTCGATTTTATCTATAGTGCGCAGAAAAGGTCTTCGGAGTTTTCGATTTTCAATTTGGGGTTATATCCACTACGTAGGGATGAAGTCTCCGTTCATGTCTAGAGGTTCAGTTCAGTTATGGAACAGTGACGGAGGAATTAGGTTACGGAGTTGCGGAGTGTCATCGAAATATAATAGACATGGTCTGTAGCATATGGCGATATTGTGTATTGTGCGGGTTAGTGTAAGTAAGCTCAGTGTGCCTGGGTGAAAGATTAGATAAGAGTAATTATATTATTAGGTAAATACTGTAACTAGACATCTACTACGAGTTAGTCCGGAATTGTCTTTTTTTGTTTATATTGTGAAAGCTGCAGTTGGTTTAGGGATTCTGATGAACTGAGTTCACGGGGATCCCCTAGGGGATCGGGCCAGGGGATCCTGGTCGACGAACTGACGCATACTGTGGTCCTTTTGGTATGGTGTACATGTGCTTTGGTGACTGTAGCCACTTGTTTCTTTATCAAATTGTAGGTACGTTCGTCGACGCGCATCCATCGCTAGGCTCGCTTTGGATAAAATCCAATTTTTATAACATTTTTAGATGCTTACTACCATTAGATACAACTTTCGTATTGGCTGGAAAAACCATATTACCATACAGTCCCTAAAGTTCTAGCGATTATCATAACCAAACCGTTTGCAACTATGGAGTATCCAGACGCTATTTACCACTAGATCTCACGTTAGCGGACACAGTAAAAAAGTACTGACAGAGCGTCCCCAGTCCGTTTGGCGCTGGCGACCACCTCACTTAAGAGGCTGACAACTTTGAGCTGAGCTAATCGAGCCTCACTTAAAACTTTTTTTTTAGCAAAACCCGTTGAATATACCATAGTAAAAAAAATATATGCTACTCTTGAAAATATTTCTGAGAATATCCATGTCCCCAAAACAAATTTTAAACAAAATTTCTCGTTAAAAAATTGCCAAAGACGCCCATTAAAAACAGCTTCCAGAAGAAAATCAGAGTTATTTAACAATGGTTATTTAATGATTTTCAGGGAATTGTTTCGTTACACTTAATTTGATAATATTGATTGATGTTTCATATCTTCAAGTAAGTTACTAGTTTCTTTAAAAAAAATATTTTTTCGCTCAATTTCAATAGCGCACCGCGCCCATAATCTCGTTACTCAGCCACGACCACGATCCGATATGAAGTTTTTAACTTTCCTCTGTTAAAAAAGTTGTATATGCGCTTTGTCCTACCTAACACGTTATTTTATATAAATAATATTATAAGCATATTGACATTGTATGTTATCTCTAAATTGTCTATTGGTTTTCTCCATTTTCGTAGCAAAATGTCTTTGTTGATAGAATATTGCCAACAGAGGTTCCATAGAGTCTTCGGCCAGAATATTGACCTTTGGGATTTATTGATGATGATTCGCAACTTATTAAGGTATTCGTTAGTTTAAGTCTAAGAGTAAAACTGAAATTGTACTCTTGAATCGAAGAGGGAGATCTTCATACGCTGAGTGTATTTTTCATACATACGATTTCCAAACATGATTTTTTCGAATGATAGCAGCTATAGCTTTCTTGATCCTATCTGTCTACTATACTGTCTACGTCTTCGTCGCTCCTCCGTACCTAGGTACCCCTTTTGACAAAACTGCCTTTAGGTAAACAAATATGAAGATGGGTTCCAATCTTACACTTCACTGTGGAGTCCAAATCAACTCGGATTTCATTCGTTTTACGTTTGATGATTCATGTTTAGGATAGGCGCAGGTTTCAGCTTCAATTAACATATCATAAATAGTTACAATATCAATCAATAACAACGAATCGTATGTATATGTACTTATAGAATATATTCCAATATAAGCATAACTATGAAATTTCCCAATAAGTATTTATCATAAATACTTATCAACCATATACATTATTTCTCATCGTGTTTCCTATATACTAACTACGTGTTTCCTCTTTCCTTCATGAGCGCAATGTAATGCAAATAATGCAATTGACTAACGACGACTCACTGGCGCCAGTGAGACACGGTTCTGGTTAAACGGTGCAAATACATTCTTACAGTATTACTCAGTGCACGTGACGGATAAAGCACGTCGTCCCTCCCTAGTGGAAGTACAGAATTCCATTCAAGCGCAATTGTCTATTGCAAGACAGTGTGGAAAATGGATGACAAATTCCAATCGGTATGTGATTGATACCAGATGGTGCCAACGGTACCGTATTACTAAGCTTTTCTCGGAGTTTCCTGCCTCGCACAGTCAAACTTTGGAATGAATTGTCGCCTGCGGTATTTCCGGACCGATACGACCTTCAAACTTTCAAGAAAAGAGCGTATTAAAGATCTTAAAAGCCGGCAACGCACTTGTAACTCCTCTGGGGTTGCGGGTGTCCATGGGCGACGGTTATCACTTACCATCAGGTGATACGTTTACTCGTATGCCCCCTATACCATAAAAAATGCAAATTCAAAAAGTAGTTGAGCTATATTGGTATAAAATAGAGGGTCCAGCCAGCCTAAAAGCTTATAGAATATCTCGATATTGTAATTAGAGTAAGTCCCGAAACCAACAGCTACAGCTACAGCTCACTTTATTCCACCACCTTATCAAATTTTCATTAAATTAGTACAGAATTTTTTAGTCTATCGGGTTAGGAGATCTGTGTTGATAGAAGATTATCAAGAAAGGTTCCACATGTCTTCGTTTCTTATTTTCTTCGGCGAGAATTTTATTTGGGATTAATAGACGAAGATTTGCAACTTATTAAGTTATTCGTTAGTTTCACAATTGAAGACTATTACTACTTACTATAATATTATTTTTAAAATTTCAGTACTTTTGAAGTCTGTTTTTATTTTTTGTAAAAATACTTTTATCTTTTAATAATAAATTCACCAAAAAGATAATTGGAAGTAATACGACAAACGCACATACGTACCTATTGTAGCTTAAAAGGGGTCAATACCAATACAAAGTGCCTGTTGTATTAAAAAACCTCCAATTCCTAAAAGTTAAGGATCCTTCCATCATCAACTCGGTTCATGACTACCAGACGTAAATAGCTAAGATATAGCTTCGGAAGTAACATGAAACACGTTAGACGTATCTATAAAATTAAGGGCTTTCCCTCGATTTTCCTGGGATCCCATCATCAGATCCTGACTTTGGTGGCAATAGGACCACCGCAGGAGTATACTCTGGCGAATACAAAAAGAATTTTGAAAATCGTTCGACAATTGGCGGCGTAATCGCGTAAAATACACACAAAAAAAAACATCCGCATCGAATTGATAACCTCTTCCTTTTTTTTGAAGTCTGTTAAAAGACCCTTAAGATCTAAATATCAATCCTAATAGTTTTTCTAAGCATGTGGACTAAATGGTGCCAAAGAAAATAAACACGGTGTTTATTTTCTTTTGCAACATTTAGTACCAAGCTAAAATTATGCATTGAATATAGACACTTAGCCTTTTCTGCGAAGTTTCTAGTTAATATTTGATATATTGGCTCGTTCCCATTCTCGGTGAAAGCGAGCATTGTGGTGCACGAGTTACGCCATCGTCGTCGCGGAAGCGGTGTCACCATTCGCTTCGGTGCAATTGCCTCATCAGAAAACCGAATACATTGTGCCAATACTGCTAATATTCTATACTGGTACGATAAAAGGTATTCATAATTTTTGGCACTTAAAAAATAGCAGATATTTTATAGGATAGAATATGTAAAATGCTTCACGTCCACGCGTTTTTTGCGTACCTATACTTTTAAGCCATAAGCAGGATTAAAATTATCTTCTTACCTGTATCCTTTGATAGAGTTAGGTTTAACATTGTAACCTGCTTATACTTCTTCATGCGTAGCCTAGTGGTTACAATCAGAGGAAGTGGTTTCTCTGCATTTATAAGACAGGGCGTATTGGTATATTCCAGTATCCAAAGTTACGGGTGACCAACCTGTAGCTATTCTTGCAGGTTAGCATTTGCACACCTTCTGCCGTCCCATCGTTTTCCTCTGCGCGGATACAGAGGACCTGTGGCCAGTCTTCGTGTTGTGGACTTCGACCAGCAGGGGAGTACCTGGGGTATCTACCCTTCACCAAAGATAGGGATTTTGTGACCAGTTCCGTAGCCTGACCCATAAATCAATAAATGTGTGCGTTTCATTTAACACCCTTAACGCCGCATAGGACCTAATATGTGGCAAATTTCAACCAAATCCGTGGAATTCTGAACAGTAAACTTGACATAGTTATGATATTAGCGGAATTTAAGTAAAACTTTATCTAGTTATATCTATATGGATGTTGTGTGAACAACATTTTTTTGCGTTGAAGCGATTTTTCCATTTTTTGAATTTATGACAAGTTTGGATTGGGTTAAGTTTCACTTTCGCAAGCGTATCCGAATTGGGCAAAATTATCGACAAAGATTCAACCACAGAAAATGAATAAACTCTGTCAGGGTTTACAAATATTATCACAATGTATGTACCTAAGTTAAAATTACGAATTTATCTGAGTAAGTATATATCCTGCTTGATTGCTTGTTTAGGTATCATATCTTATACAATGAGATTAAATATTATTGTTTTTTTTCTAGTTCTCACTGTCCTCTGTCTATCATCTTTTAGATACTTAGGATATCAGATAGTGTAACAGCAGATTGTTTGCAGGAAAATATCAATGGATGTTTGACCATGCCCATCATTCACATTAATACGTGGATTTATTTGTAATCTCGTAAGCTACATTTCTTTGTTCAATATGTCTGTTAAATTCTATGAAATGCAATTGATTTCAATGTCAGATTTCTAGTTCTGTTGCGTTTTAATAGCAGCAATTATTTCATCATATTTATCAATTACCTTGTTTGTAGAGTCGATAAATTATTATTTTTTTGCCAGTTTTACTATGAAAACTATATACTTATGTGCTCATTATATTTTAATTTTTTATGTTTACTAAGATTAAAGTAGAAAAACTTTACTCAAATTACAATTTATATCTAGGTACTGGACTTATCTTTCATAAGTAAGGCAGAGTGCAAAGATCGAAGTTAGTTGATAATTACAAATGAGCTGTAGCGGATGATGACGAAAGTTGCAATTGTCATGAGTAACAATTAGCAATAATAATATACGCCCCCTAAAGCTATGAATCAATCAGACTATCAATGTGTCCAGGCAAGTAGTGATAAAACTTTAGGAGCAGTATCTATGATGAAATTCATCGATGAAAACACCCCATATAGGGGGTCAATTCTAAAACCCCATCAGACAACAGAACTTTTTGTTTTTGTCTTACCAAAAATCAACTTTACTCGTAAAACCTCGGCGGTGTGAGTCCTACGTATCCCAGATTTGATTTTGATGTTATTTGAAAGGCAAACAAGTAGACTACTTACCTTTAAAAACACATGGTTGAACTTTTTTATTTTTAATGCCGAAGGGAGAAAATACATTTTTTATAATTTTTTTGTGCATTCCGTCGCTTTATATTAAAATTGTGCGAAAACAAGGTCATTGACATACCTTTTTTATACTTTCTTATTAGTATTTGAGTTACTCAACAAATTGATATATCAATCATTACTCTCGGTCTATTACTTCAAGAGTTATTGATGTTCAAAACGAAACCTCGCTCGCAGGCTCACGGGCAGGAAGGCCGATTCGTAATGACTACAAACACACAGCGCAATAATGCTCGAAGGGAGCGGGACCTCTCCGCAGCCTCCTTCGCAGATTACTTCTTCGCAGAAGGAGGCGACAGCCTACCATTCCGCCTCGCCACGAAGCATGGCCATGATCATGCTCGACAGCGAGAGGTCTCCGCCTCCTAGCGCAGCGTTTAGTTCGCTGCGCTGTGGTCGCCAGGCCGGGCACAACAACGTGAGGCTGCCGTGCCGGCGTCCAACCCCTTCTCCAAGGCCGGCAACTGGGGAGGCGAGTGCCTCACCCCACTGATGCAGAGCCTGCCTCTGTGCCAGGGTACGAATCTGCTTCACCTCCTGTGGAGCCGATCGTCGTCCCCCCCGTTCACGGACAGCAACCCGATGTCGATACACCTCCCCGAGGACGCGTGCACGGCGTGCATCGACAAGCCACGACGTTTGGCCAGCAAGAACGCAGACCGCACCGTGGCTGACCGTACGATAGGCTCGCACGGCCCGGGTCGCTATGACCCTCTATGGACATCGCAGAAGGGCCACAACATGGGGGGAGAGACATTCCGCCCATACCGGGGCTCCGTAGAGTGCCATCGACCGTATCATCCCGTGATACAGCCGACGGCACGCCAAACCTGGTCCTCCCACGTTCGGGAGAACCCGCCCGAGTGCGGCTGCAACAGTTTGTAGTTAAATAAGGAGGTATTTTCCTGCCAACAAACTGCTATGCAGTATGGCGGATCATATAAGATATAAGTGTAAAAACTGTTTGAATTCATTTAATAAATGTTTGAAAATTAAAAAAACTTTTTTTTAAGTGTTACTGGTCATTGTAAGGGGAAATGGAACGGACAAGAACGATCGATTCTGTTCAGCGGACAAAATGTCCGTCGTGAATTCAGTATAGGTACTCGAATTTATACTATGTTTCAAAGAGTCGCCATTTACTTGATAGTAGGTTGGTTTATTGCTCATGTGCAATTTCATACTGATAAAAACATTTTATTAAGTAATTACTTGTTCTCAGAAAGGAAATCGATTACCTAGATGAGATACGGGCGCCACGAGTAAATTAAGTGGACAAATATCACAAAGTACATGTAAGTAGGGTATTATCAATATCATGGTACCTATCTATATTCTGAGAATATAAGTTCGGTCATATTTTGGGTTTGTAGAAATTTTTTGTCCCTTAGTCAGCGATTTATTTATATCAAGGGCTAGCCAGACAGGGCCGGGTACGATACGTGCGTTGCTTTGCAGCCGTGTCGTGCGTGACGGTGGACAGTGAAGCGGACCCACATAAAATCTCCACGAGTCATACCGAATTTCCGTCTGCGGCCCTACCGCGATCGCTTATAGCAAGGTTAAAACAACATTGAAACAAAGACACCGCTCTTACTGCGTATAGCGCCACCCCGCTCTCAACGCGGTTTTAATATTGTTTTAAGCGATCATGGTTAGGGGCTGGTGAAATGTGCGAACATGTTGAACCGCAGGTTTGCACGATGTTTCACCAATGTAAAGGCGTGTCTATTCCGCGCATACTGCACATTTTCAGGCATTCATGCTGCCTGTGGGCTAGATACTCGCAGAGGGTGTACAGTACAGTTCCCTCCGTGTTCAATTTTATAACGCATTTAGGGCGGTGTTGGAGCTGTCTCGTTTCTGAAGCACATCAGGGATGTTTGTTGCGGCTAACTCCGATTGTTTCCATGCAATAATGGGCAGAAGAAGAGCTTCCCTGGTGCACAGGGTTCAGGCCAGCTGCAACGCCGTCCTAGCAACGATTGCTGGTAAGTTGGACTGTCCATAAATCGGGCATTGCTGTCAAAGGCAAATCCCCCAGTGCCGATTTTAATTTATTTTAATTTTATGAAATTTTATTGATTTATTATTAATATCATTTATCGAATGCAATTTCTAAAATTAATTTGTAAATGTATCTGTCTAAATTTGTAATATGTAATCTTACGAACTGCAAATATGGGTCTTTGTTACTACCTGAAATAATTTTATTTAATTTATTTTTATTTTTAAAAACTAGGTACATTTAGTGTGAAATGAAGTGGACGCCCTCCGGCAAGATGGAGCGACGACATGGAATCGCTGCTGCAGCAGTAGCTGGTGCGATGGTTGAGTTAGACCAGAGATCCAGCTGATTGGGAGAGGCCTATGTCCCGCAGTGGACGAACATGGGCTGGTTATGTTAAGAATGCGAATAAACACCCACCGCTATTGCAGCGAATAGCGCTTTCTTACTTTGACCATGATATTGTTTTAAGAGATCATTGCATGCACATGAGCATCCCTATCAAACAGATTTTACATCTCATAGAAATCCTATTGATCACATTTTATGGCGTAAATAACATCTTCATTCATTTACGTCATGCGTAAGTCTCGCGCTTAACCACAAAATAAAGAGACATTCTGGAGAGACTTATTATCGAGGTAACGAAGGGAATATCCAAGCGGATACGGCAGGAACGACTCTCAATATCTCTGTTTTGCATCTCTTACTGAATACCGCCTTCATCGTCCAGCTTGTCCGTTGTCGGGGCAATTCGGGTTCCGGTAAAATTCTATTTTCCCAATTCCTTGAACTACTTCTGGATCGGTCAACCAGCCCCCCTAGACAAATGCCATACGCTATATTGCCGCATAGTTCCTCAGAAAAAATGTATGGAGATGACATTAGCTGCGGAAAAATAGCGTGAGGTTGTCGTAAGCTAATGTCATCTCCATACATTTTTCTGCGGAACGACTGCGGAAACGTTACCGTGTGGCATTTGTTTAGGACCTCAGCTATGAACCGAGACTTACTGGTAACGCCTTCAAGCCCTAACATGATTCTAAGTACTGCGGTAATACAACGAACTTATTTAGTTCGGTTATGAGTTCGTTGTAGTATGTACCTATCTATCAACGTTTCATGAATATTCAGTTATTATATTCCCCATTATCGGCTCACATTTTATGGAAAATATTCCTGTTTTAGTATTACGCATATTTGATTAGGAATTCCACGAACAATTTTATTTCAAACGAATCAGGAAAAAAATAAAAAATCGATACTAAAGTTAAATATTTCGGACTTAGTATTTTTTTATTTTTTAACAGATAAATTAGCATCTCTACCGAGTACCTACTGATCACGCAGCGTGGTGGAAGATGGTCCGAATTTCATATTTTTGGGAGAAACCTTTACCCAGCAGTGGGTGACAAATTGATGTGATAATATTTTTTTGTTAATTTGTAATTAATATATAACATTTGTTATATAAAAGAATACCTACATACCCAATATCAATTTAATTTATTCTAATCGTGAAATAAGAAAAGATTATCAAAATTAATAAATCCAATTACCGATGATTATGAAATATCATTTTTTAATTACCTAACGTAGGTAATAATAGGTCTTAATTATGTATCACACACAACACACACACCACGCAACTCTTTACAACAGAAGCTGATACCTATTTCTTTGTCAATAACAACCAATTTACGCATTCGGCTCTTTAAACAGCCGAATACGTATAGCGCAAAAAGATTCCACTTAAAACAAATTGGGTGTGTAATAGCAGACTTTTATACTAAGGGGATAAAGCGAGGGATTGCTCACCCAAAACTAAGACTGCTTTTATCCTCGAGAAAAATCTTTATACCACCTGCGAGAAAATAAAAACCAATACGTAAGAAATACAGCATTTACAAGGTCAAGAAACATCTGTCCCTATTGAAAAAGCTACAGAAGACTAATGTGGCTGTATGTGATTGAATTCCTTTGCTTTTTTAGCTTGGAAAATCAAAACCTACCAATGCAAACAACATGGCATGATTAAAGGACATGTCCTCTTTTGGGCTAAGAATATAATTATTTATTAACCAACATGTTTCAGGTATTATTGTAAAGAGTACTCAAAAATCTAGGGTTTGGAATAAAATTTAGGTTTTTTTAGGCCTGCAAATTCAAAAAAACAGCAATTTTCTGATTGACTTTCATAGTATGTAAAAGAAAGCGATTTTTGTATGGAAACCAATGACAAGTTACTGAAACGTGTCACAAACGAATAAATAAGTAACAAAAGCGCACAAACGATGTGATAGTGAGTGACTTTCTGACTAAAATTCACATAAATTACATTTTTAATGTTTTATCAAGAGATTTACGAAAAACATGGCTGTATGAACTTAGCTCCCTTTGCCTTCTCTTGCAGAAATGACAGCGTCAAAAAAGCCTCGTTTAATTTTGTGATTTTTTTAATGATCGTGATCGCATATAATCTAAGCAATCACAATACATCACAATACTTTTTATTAAGAAGTGCACAATCTTGTGTTGTTGCCGCAATGACTGTCAAATTAAAGGCAGCGCAGACGTTATAGATTTTTCCTTCGACAATAAACCCCCAGGTGACCACATATTGAATTGGATTGCAAATTAGCAGCATTGCAGGTCACTGCTGGTAACAAACAAGCATCTCTGACTCTGACCAAAAAAATGATACATGTAATCAATAGGTCCATGCTATTAAAATGAAATCTAGCACAATAAATGCATTGGTTGGTGGCAGATGACTTCTATACTTTACTTTGTAGCAGTGTGTTTGTGCAGCATTTGTTAGGATGAGCCCCTGGCTGTAGTGTCTAGTGTGTGATACCTGTTTTACTCTGCCTACTCTTAGGATAAGCACCTACCTCACAGTAATGAAATATCAAAATAAATAAAATATACTGGTCTGTTCTTAAGAATGCTACAGTTTTACTATTTCAATAACAAAAGATTTTTTACAAAACAAATGCTAATTAATGAAGTCATTATAATGAACTAAGTGCAAAATTCTCTAAGATTACTATAATGCTAATTCAAAGTGTAAATATTTACTTCTATATGACTACATACCCTCGATTTTATCATGGGTACTAAATAATATTTAGTGTAGCATTCTTAATAGTGTAGAAGTGTTGAATAATTATAATAGTGGAAACTATGTGAAAGAGTTGTAATATAGAAACTGGTTGCAGGTATGAAATAAAACCCAGAAATTATGTAATTTTTATTTATTCAATTTCAACATCTTCCCTCATTAGTACGTCATTTCAAAATTGAGCCATATGAGTTTGGTGCGGAGCCCATCCTAAATTCATGGATTTCATTTGATTTTTCCTCTTATCAGCAGTCTCATGTGATGGATCATTTTCTTGAATATGTTCCCCAAAATATGACTTGGCTTGCTTAATTTAATATGTTCCAAGACTGATTAAAATTAAATTGAATATTTTCATTCTGGGGAACATATTCAAGTGTGGAATTTAAGCATCAATATGTACAAAGATGGCTTCTAATGCCCTATTTAAAATAGATTGACCACCAGGTTGGTTGGTCGCTTACTGCAGCTAGCAGTGTAAGTTATAAGATTTCTTTTGAAATAGGTAATTAGAGGACTTTTGTAAGTAAAATTTTAGTAACCTCTAATAAAACAATGGAATTGTTTGAATCAGACCCAAAGAGTATAACGTATAGTTAGATTTCTACTGGACAGGTTTTCCCTGCTTATATGGGCTATACCTAAATGTAAAGGTGCATATTGATTTTTGAAGCAATAACACTTTTTTATATAAGTAAACATGAGTTTTTGAAATGCATACCCGAGAAGCAATTCTGCAAAGGGATTCCTTAGCCCATAGTCTGACTTAATATAAACCTAAGGCCTTTTTAGGCTTTGAACAAACCTCACGTAATTGAGTTAAGCAAGAGAACAATAAAACAAATTGTGTGACTGTTAAACCTGTCCAGTATTTACATACTATATCAGTGGAATTTTCTATATTTTCAAATTCAATTAGTTTCTGTTCTTTGATTTTATTGTTAGTAAGTCAAGCATGAATTATTTGGTGTAAACAATACAGTGAACTTATATTACCGTAAAAATGCAAAATCATATTGACTCATGTGATTTTCACAGACTCTGGCATTACTTTACGAATATTTTACAATCCCCGAGGATTTTCTTTCTTAAATATAATGGTACCCTTCGACATTCCAAATTATAGCACTCTGGTACAAAAAAAATGAGAAGTTGTATCAGGAGTGCGACTGTAACCTGGAAGTATAACATTTTGTTGTTCAATTCTTGGTTCTGGTTACTTCGTACGTTTAAATTACGAGAAAACTTAGTCCAGTTAGCAAGCCAATATTTAAATCACATGTAAAATCAAGAACCTGAGCATAGCTGTAGAAAATAAATGATACTATTTTGTGAAAGGAAGGAAGGTTACACCTTAGAATAATAACACATAGAAACCCAATCGGCGCGCACAATTTGAAGCAACTAAAACTAAGCCATAAATGGCTCACTACGCCGGACAGCTCCGCAGTGTTCAAGGTCAATGTGCTTCGAATGTATCTCTCGTAAAATAATTAATAATGATGACTTGTGCAGTTGAATGGTATCACAAGACATCTGAAAAGATTATAAAGTGTAATAACATTATTATCACAGCAAAGATTTAAAAATTGTTTAGTATTTTAACCATATAAGACAAATTATACGAAACTTTTCATTTCAATCGTTGTGTTGCCAGTTTGGAAACATAAATGTCCCAATTTAACCGACTAAAGAGGTTATGATTAATATGAAAAATATTTAGGTATCTACTTATCTAGGCGACACTTATCCTGTTTATAATATAGGTTTAATTTGAAGTTAAAAAAAACAACGCATCGAAGAGCGAGACGCGATGCGTATGATTTTAGAGAATTTTCTAGAGAATCGATTGGGATTTTTAAATACAAGCCATATTGATCCTAAAAAAGAAAAAAGGTTAGGGTGTAGCAAAGGGAGTGCGGCACTTAGAAAACTTTCACCGTATTTTGTAAGAAGCCCAGGACTTATTTTCGACTGTTTTTAGAAGGAACTAGCTTCTGCCCGCAACTTCGTCTGCGTAGACTTTAATTTTGAACAATTTTCTATTTTCCCTGGGTAACTACTTAAGGAATCGGGATAAAAGGTAGCCTATGTTTTGTTCCATGTCAAAGGCTACATGCATGCCAAATTTCATCCAAATTCGTTCAGCCGTTTTTGCGTGATTGAGTAACAAACATCCAAATATCCAAACATCCACAATTTCACATTTATAATATTACTAGGATTTTCTATTTTCCCTCGGGAACTACTTAAGGAATCGGGATAAAAGGTAGCCTATGTTCTTTTCCATGTCAAAGGCTACATGCAAGCCAAATTTCATGCAAATCCATTCAGCCGTTTTTGCGTGATTGAGTAACAAACATCCAAACATCCAAACGTCCACACTTTCACATTTATAATATAATAATATTAGTAGGATAAGATTTCAATTTTAATTATATTTCAAGAAAAGTATTAACAAAAACGCTTATATCTCGGAAACAGTGCATCGGAGCTAAAAAATTACGAAATTTTTGACCCCCTCATACTCCTCCGATAATTAAGACACGAATAATGGACTTATCAAAAAATGGTCAAGTGTGAGTTTGCCTTTTTTTCATACTACATTCGGATTTTTATATGGAGTTTAATCCAGTTCCTACATTGTGTAGCAACAGGAGGGCTCTAGAGGAGAAGTCCCCGCCATCACAAAAGAAAACAGGTGACGGGTTGCGTAGTCATGTTCTGAACTATTTTATTCGACATACTTTTCTATGAGAACAAAAAAAAATTGTAAGTAGGTATTCTTTAAACACAATAAACTTTTTATGATATGAGTCGAAAAAGATAATGTGGACATACCTAACAGCATTATCAAAGTGATATTTGTTAAGAAAACAAATACAATTAACGGATTAATGAAGATTATTATACGCGGTAGGTACGTACCTCTTTCATTATTAGAAATAAGGAATTAACTATTTACATGACAATTATTTCATTTTAAAATATACGCTTTTTAGTACTTATATAAACAGAGATTTGGCAACTTTCATTTCATTTCTGTCTTTACATAAAAACATAAAGACATAGATTAGGTACGACAATTGCGACATTCATTTAACAACATGAGCACAAGATGAGTTCCCTCATTTTGGGAAAACAACTGCTCGGTGGCGCGCACTGGCAGCCCCGTCATATCGTAGTGTGCGTGTGTCGCGCGTAAACAACTTCACACAGCGGTGTCATTTTTGCTTCACTTTCGGCCCGTTCCAGATAAGCATTTTTAGCCATAAATACCAACATTTTTAGCATCTCTGCGTTTCATTAGCCGGTGATGCTAGTTTTTCTTGCTGGTTGTCATGCGTTTCATTTAAGCATTTTTAACACAAAATGCTAGCATCAAATACCCATGTTAATAGATGGGTCCTCTGATACCACTTTTTGACAGCTTTCAAATTTGACATTTGGAATCTTTTTTTCATGAATCAAAAAGGATTTTCAGCGGATTTAAAAAAATTTTTGAAAGATATTTATAGTATTAGCCAATTCTGATTTATATTATAAAAAAAATTAAGTGGCTGGACTAATTAAGTGAGGTGTCAAAATTCAGCACGAAAAATCAGTACCTTGCGTTTCATTTGTAACAATTAGCGCGGCTAAAAATGTCAACATTTCTTAAAAGAAACGCAAAACGAGGCTAACATCAGATGTTAGCCTCAGAAAGTAGCAGTGCTTTATCTGGAACGCAGGGTTTAATCACCGCGCTCAGTACCGGACTATCCTTCTATGCGTTATTATTCTAAGGGTTACACACATACACACAAACAATAAACAAAAGTCAAAACGACAGCTACAGTGGCATTGACAATGACATCCTTTTAATTGCCAGTAAAAAAAACTAAATGTGGCCCTGCTAAAGAAACAATAAAAAAAAAACATTTTTAATTTTTTTCTCCTAAATGCAGGCCTTAATATTTTTAATATTCATGGATAAACATCCTTCTCATAAAGTTCTATTTCCGTTATAAAGGACAATGGCAAACTTCCTAACAAATTTTTGCTGACAATTTTTTTTGCGTCAATTTATAAAATATGTACAAAAACATTAAGAATCAATTACTAAACAAAATTGTCTTAGGAAGTAATATTGTAGGAAGTGTGTATTTTGTAAAATTATTATTTAAAGTTTTAGAGGTTAGCTTTTGCCGATTGGTTAAATGGCTTTGTAAATAATCAAAACTTCCTCAATGAACAACTTCCAAGGCACTATTCATATTACCCAATATGATAACATCCCTATTTAATGCCAATAAGCAGCATATTTTTAAATAATAATAAAAAAAACAAATAAAACAACACAAACAAAAGCAATAGACA
Source organism: Schoenobius gigantellus (assembly GCA_963935595.1). Classification (NCBI taxonomy): domain Eukaryota; kingdom Metazoa; phylum Arthropoda; class Insecta; order Lepidoptera; family Crambidae; genus Schoenobius; species Schoenobius gigantellus. The sequence goes on along the minus strand of OZ012553.1, from coordinate 18,163,298 downwards.
ACAGACAACACCTTTTTTTGTGTTTGATGGCAATACATCTTGAGATTTTGCCAAAGATCTAGGACTAGTTTTGTAAAACCACAAAACTAGAATGTTATCAACTATTCATATCATTATTTTATCGCAATTATTGTATTTATGAACGGAGTGGCTATTCGGACCCGGGATCCAATAGAAGTCGATTGCTATTCGGACCCGATAGTTAATTGTTATCGAAAAAACTTATAGAATCAAACTGAAAGATATAGGTTAGGTTAGATATTGTGACCAGACACAGAAAGTCAGAAACTGAAATTAAACTGCATTTTTTCATGCTCTGGGTCCGAATAGCAATAGACTCCTATTAGGACCCGGGTCCGAATAGACACAGCAATAGACAATGAATCATTTCAGTCAGTATAATATAGATCCCTATGCTTTATCCCACGATAGATGTTACTATAGATAAGAAATAACATCCTTTTGAAGTCACCACAGACCAGTAATTATGTATTGGAAAGTCACAATATCAATTAACCTTATAATTAATTCAAACAAATTATTGAGACTTCGTCAAATATAAGTAAATATTGTAAAAAACTGATGAAATTATTTTATACAAATCTACTAAAATGGAATTAATTGACGCTTACTAAAGACGCCAACAAATATTTCGCCATTGTCCTTTTTAAACTGGTTAAAAAAGGTTCAGAATAAAATTCCACGTTCCATACAAAAAGTGGACATGTCCTTTTTGTTTCATTTTGTTATCTGTGTATTTACGGATTTTTGTGTACATGTTGTCGATTCAGAATCATTAACTTTTTTACAATCAAAATTTAAATGGGTACCTATACATTTGGCGTTTCAAATACAAATAAATTCAATCTCTAGGGAGAGAACAAATGCAGTACAATATTCAATTACTATCCTTAGAGGCTTTAAACGTCTACTTAATGTTTAATGACTCCAAAACAAGGTATTGTTTATATTTAAGGGTGCAATGAAAGCAACGTATGGATAATTCAGGATTTGTCTTAGCCTTTGGCCATTAATTTGCTACCAGGCGGCCGGCGCAGAGTCTAGATCTGCACTGCGATGTCGAGAAACAGTTGTACTAACCTTATCGTAGCATCCACAGCTCATGAGCCGAGCGCGTCGTAATAGTCGTCAAAAACTTTAAAATATTGACAAGAGTGTAAATGGCATTATTTTAAAATATAATACCACTATAAAGGCTCCGCCACACAGGCGCGTTATTATCGGCCGTTAATATCGTAAGCGTTATTGCGATATCTGTTTGCAGTTCACCTTTTGGTATACGAGTTCCTAGAACAGTATATATACACTTACAGTAGTGCGCAACGTAAGAAATATTGGACGATAAAAAAACGCAGTTGTGTGACTTGAAATGAATGCATTATCGCCATAACGCGACCGATATTATTGACCGATAAATCAAGCCTGTGTGGGAGAGCCTTTATGAGCTAACTATAACTGTGCGGAACGAGAACTGTCGTCGGGCTGTTTATGATCTAAATTCTAAGCTCATAAGAACAGAAAAGAGGATTTTCGCTAGGCTCAAGAGTGAAAATGAGAGATTTTCTGAATGAGGGGAGTTTTTCAAGTTTTTACAATTGCTGTCTTTACCACAATTACCTTTTTAGCTAGCATTACCGTTCATAAGACTAATGATTACCTTCCCCGTCAGCAAATAGCCGGAGCCACCCACGAATTTAAGAGTTCGTCGACCACAATCCCCTAGTCCGATATAAGTAGTTCGGAAAATCGAAAAAGCGCTGTTTTGTAAAGCCAGTAGTACCTATTCACATTTTATTCATGATCCTTTTAACCATTCCTTTGAAAACTTTGAATTTACAATATCCTATGGCGTGGTGACCTTTTGAACCAAATATTTATTTGATGATACGTTAGTTTCATTTTAGGCCGCGACGGTGCTTTTTTGGTGACGGTGACGGTGTACAGACTCGTACAGGACACGTACTTACCTAGAACCATGTCGAGAAGCGCGTTGCATTGCAAATGGCTCGCCCTCGCTACTCGCGAGATTGTCAGGCCAAGGAGTGTCGCTGACTCATTCGGAGTGGCACCCACGCTGTCTTGAATCAAATTCTAAAAGCCAGATGGCGCCACAATAACTTTATGCATATCCGAATCCGTTTCGTTATTGTATAGATGGTCTAGAGCAGCTACACTCAACCATCGGCCCGCCGGGCGTTTGTGATTGGTCTTGCGTTACAAAATTGTAAACCATCAGAGAAACTGGTAGACTTACCGAGGAAACTAGATAACCCTACCGGGGTGCATTACATCGAGCGTTGCCCGAGCGAGACCTATTCTTTTTTCGTTAACTTTAAAAGTCATAAGTTTAAACACCCAAATAATTTTTTATTGCGGCCCGCGACACCATGATTGAAACCTGTTTGTGGCCCCTATAAAAAAAGATTAAGTATCGCTGGTCTAGAGGTCTGCTTAAGCAAAAGCGTTAATGCACCGTACTTACCGCACTGTTCCAAAAAAAAATAAACGTTAATATTTAGTACGTAAAACCAGTTAGTGCACACAAAAATCAGTTAAATCAATTTAATCTTATGTACCCCCAGCTACGGAGCAAAGTCCAAGCTAAGAGTTAGTACCGGAAAGAACAATTTACTGCAACTAATTTCTTGCTGAAAATTCCACTGCCCTTTTCATCCGACCATCGAAAACGTGTAAGTCATCCGATCTTTGGTCCATGCGTCACGCGAAAGCGCCTTGCGATATAGGTCGAAGCTCTTCGCTATCGGCCGTTCACCGAATCGACTATCGGAACAATAATCTTCGAATCAACGTCTCACATAGCGGTTCTCATAAGCCCAGACAAGGTAATTGCTGACTTTCTTCTTGTTTTCACGAGGTTCCCGTAATGAGGTATGGTGAACAAGCACTGCCCGTGAACACGATATCAGGCTTGTTGAAAACAATATTAAGTACTATTATAATAAAGAACAGCTATATGTAGGTATCTAATGGTTTCGACTTTCGCCAATAGCAAATCACGCTTTAAGCAAACTCAGGCAGGTTAATATAACAACATAATAATCGCTAAAACTAGTTTATGAAAATAGTCTTCTTCTATCTACTCCTATAAAATTAAACTCTTTAATTAGGGACCCAAAAGCGAACTGAACGATGTCACGCCAATTTACTTGTAATGAACGTCCCATAAATAACACCATGAGTGCTCCACAGACAGTTCTTTGTAGTGCCATTAGCCCCAGTAATTCGACATAAACTATATCCTCACTTACTTTGAACTCATTAAATGTTAAAGTGAAATAGAACTCTTTTAATAGAGAATAAAGATTCAGTTAGATAAAATCTCCTTCTAATTAGTAATCTTAAGAGATAAAGAAAACCAACTAAAAAACATGTAGGTAAGTAGTTTGCGTTTCCTAAATGTAAAAATGTAATCTCGGATTCATTTGTTACCAACATTTCAAACCTTAATCAATATATTATTAATAAGTTTTTAAATAATGAAGACCTTTTCATGTTTTTAAATAATCAAATTCTGCATTTAACAACGAAAGAAAATCGACTAGGAATAAGGACAATTATTCGCACCGCGATGCACTATCATTGTCGAGATGTTTATCACTAATTGCAGGGGCCGTGTGGGCGATTAGTGCCAGAAGTATCGAGACGCTGCGCAGGCGCAACTGCACGTGATCTCAGTCTCCGACGCAACAGCCTTGTAAGGTCACAGGCAGCCTGTTGATTCTACGTTAGAGCTGAGTCATCGTGCATTTTAATATTCAACTTCACGATTAGTTCAGTAGCGTCATCTGTGGACAAACACTGACAACATTTCAACTAAGTGATTACAACCACGTATTCCTTTTGTATTTATTCTATAATTTTAAATCTCGTTGTAAAGTAAACCGTTATTATTGTTAAAAAGTTTAAAAAACTTATTAAAATCTCATTTAGTTTCGATTTATTCGTAAGAGTATTTATGTTATAATTAAACAGGTCAGTCTCGCAGTCCAATGTCTGTCGAAGTTCCATATGTACTCGTACCAGCTATAGAAGCATTTTCATGAATCACTGCGTCTAAAATCCACCGGTTAAGGTGCGTTCGCATATTAATATTCGTTAAAGCGCCGCTGTCGGCGTCGTCTGCGCTATTTCAGTGCGCACGCGCCGTCTATTCCCGTCCAGACGGCGGCGCCGCTATCGCATATCTTGACTTCTTTACACGCACTTCACCTTTGTCCCAAAAAAGTTCTCTTTGATCCCTGTACGCGACAGTTGCAATTACTTGTTGGAAGTGGAACAGGCTTGTAATTGCTGGCAGAATAGTTGTAGCGTGTCGAAATGATATTTGTATAGGAAATAATTTTCCATAAAATAGAATATAGTATTGTAATAACACCTATAGATAGTTTATAGTCATAATATTTCATTACCATAACTTTGTTACGGTCATCTCGCTGACGTGGTTTATTACCATAATGATTGTCGCCCCATATAAGCTAAAATCGGATTTCCCCCCCGTATTGACGAGGTTGTCTGGTGGAATTAATTTCCCCGCACGTAAAGGTGTAGAACTTATAAGTGTTAAAATATTCATTGTCAGGTATAATAACTAAAAATTCCATTGCTAATAAGTTATCTTAGTCTACGTTAAAATAGTTGTAATCATGATATGCATTTTGAAAAATTTTATTCCAAAATTTAATTCAATGAAGTATACCTGCGGGATTTTCCTTTGTGATTGAAAAACGTCAGTAGTCATTTTAATTAAGTTCATTATTTTCAAAATTATTTGCGCAATCTGTTTCAGCTTTTTATGATGATCGAATTTCCTAATTCTGTCCTATTCTACAAGTGACTTAGTTAAATGGATAATAAGGGATTTAATAACATTCTAAAACACATCAGGTTTTGAACCAATATATTAGTTCTATACTAATATTACAGGTCATAATAATAGCCAGATTCTAAATTACTTATACTAACATATCTAGTATAATTTACAGTTTAATGGTAATTGATGACTCGATACAAACTAAATATATCGGTATTGTGTGTTAAGCCCCTTAAGTTGTTGCTTTAACAACATGTTATATGTAATTTTAGCTTTTTATTAGTAATTTTAGCCCTGACATTGCAAAAAGCAATCGTAATTATCAATATCAAAATATTATTGTTAATTGCCCGGTTATTATTGATATATAATATACCAGACATTATTAATGTGTTCCAAAGAGTTGTGATAATATTTAAAGTTCAGCCCACTTAGCCAAGCAAACTAAACAACTTTCACTATAGAACCAACTGTGAAATCGTGAAAAAATAACAGCTGTTTCATACAAAAGCTCATGAGCTATTCGACCGAAATGTGTGAAGCGGGTGATTTTTACCAATTTTTTGATGCTAGGGATTTTAAGCCCGCCTGGTTAGCTACCAACGTCTTACCTCAGTTTATGGCCACAATAACAATGTTGATAACATGGTTGTGTTCCGACAATTAGAAGATGGCCAGATCCTCAGATGTTGAGGGGTCCAGGTGAAAAGATTCATGATAAAAGATTTCCGAGTTGTTTCTACAGCAAAATAAATAAATAAATAAAAATTTTAATTTGATACACTCAAGGACTTTGACAGCTTATTGAAGCTATAAACGAGAAAAAATGCTGCAGATAACCTCAATGCAGTTAATTTGCAATAGAGAATCTGCTTCTGTCATTTCTCTTGCAAATTTGCTTTTGGAATATAGGTGTAGTCCATTAACACGAAAGTTAAAATTCGAGAAGAAAATATATGTTGTTCGTGAATCGGTATAACTAAAAATAAAAACAAACGTATCAAAATCACTTAAGCCTTCTCATTTACTTATTTTATAAATAAAAAACACCAATTAAACATAGAAACTGGTGTCACACGACTCAAGTCATACACAGGTTTAAAATGAAAGCATAGCCGCTAAAATCACCTCAATATAAAACTACATGTCGTTCTGCATTAAAAGGTTTGAAGTTTATACTAGATTTAACTATTTTTCACCTTATAAGTCAATATTATTCAAACGTGTTCATAGATTCGAGCCACATGTTTCGAACTAGGGAAATCTGAAATTCCACTTTAATTCTTTCAAATTTTGAATGCACGCCAAGTCGAGTGCAAGGTAACAACGCAAACATGAATCAACGATAATGTTTTTGTCGGGAATAAATTACACCTAAAATAGAACTAACGCACTCGCAAAATGCGACAAATTTACAGACACGGACCCAAGAGACAGTAAGTAATTATCGCATCTTATTATATTTTCACAAATACTTTATCATTAGATCAATGGGGAATATGCATGGAATTGGTATTATAACTCTATTGATAACACTTCATAATATATTATAAACTTTAACAAATTGTGAATAAACATCTTATTACGATGAAAAATGAACAAGTTATTTGCTATTGAAAATTGCATTCCATCTCTTTCTTGCAATCAACAAACATTTTCGTACGTGTATTAAGTATAATAGTATGATGGACATGTACGATGACGTCACAGTCTATGTCGGATCTCTGTCTAGCTGGCAACTTAAAAGCTTTATAACTCTGCGATTTTCAAAGTAATTTGGCATATTTACTGAGTTGTTAGTCTGATAAAAAATCTTTTTATAATACAATAAGTGTGCATATTCCCCATTATTCTCGATTGTTATACATCTCTGACAATATCGGAGTTACATTTTCACAGCCTTATATATACATCCTATTGTAATACTTATACACTAGGAACAAACATTGTTAAATAATGTTCACTAGGACGACATACGGAAGCTCTTACAGTCACTTCCTACCTAAAATTGCGACGACCCACCTACAGCTAATGGTCCATTTACATAATCATATGGTCATATCAGATCCCACAACATATTTACATAGGTATGAGGAGAAGCCCGTTTACGTATTGACACCAAAATATTTATAATAGACATTTTAGAATTTATTTTGTGTAATCGCACATACACTAAAGGTTGAAGATCCTTTCATAAATAAGTATATTACTATAACAATTATAAACATTCAGTACATCAATATATTAAGATCGATCGTTGATTCAGAAAGTTGTATGTTTAATTTCTTTTTCTGTGTTTCGGACAAACCATATGTCATATAATAATAACGATAATGTGCTTCCGAGTGTCTTAGAAATTTCGACTATCCAGTAGCTTCCAGTTATATTTTCCTTCCATTCTCCGAGTTGAAAAAATATGTATACTAAAGTGAAAAACAGAAACAATATATATATTTCACTTAAGCAAATCTCTATTAATTCTTTGAATGTCTTCAATAGTTATAAATATGACTCAACAATTATACTAATATATATGGTTATTTGAAAAAAATATTCAAACTGCACCTGAATTAAAAAATACACTATTAACTCAAAATACACTGTTAAGATAATGATAGTTATATTTTTGTCTATTTTATTTAAAATTAGTTTTCATTTCGTTCAATTACATACGTAAATACTATAACGTAAATACAATAGAGCGTCGGTGGCGCAGTGGACTCGGCACTTGCCTTCCAATCGGGGGGTCGGGGTTCGAGACCGGCCATGTACCAATGTGTTTTTCGTTTCGAATTTTATATGTACATGTCTGACGCTCCTACGGTGAAGGAAAACATCGTGAGGCAACCTGCATACATCTGCGAAGAAATTCAATGATGTATGTGAAGTCGACCAATCCGCACTGGGCCAGTGTGGTTGACTAAGGCCTAATCACCCTAATATAGGGTAGGCTCGAGCCCCTCGGTGGGGACGTATATGGGCTGTGATGATGAATAGCACAATCACACAGAACGCCGATTAAAAAGTTTCATTACGTGTGAATGTACCATTGGTTAAAAATAAGATATAATATGCAGCACATCGAAACATATTCTAAGTAAACTAGATACATCTGATTTTAAATTTGATTTAACTAAATAAGTTTTGGTGTTATTAATATAAAATAAAAATGAATCGCTTAAAAGTAAAGCTAAGCGCTAAATTTACAAACGATTGATATTCGTTGAGGTCCAAGGATGGTTCTTATGAAGAGAGAAATACATAAAATTTACGGAAAAATGAAGCGACTAGATTTTCCTATAGAAAGTGTTCCTAGCTGCGAATACAAACGTTTTCTTTATTTATTTATTGCAATGAAATAACGTTCATAAAAAAGACAAGCACTTGATAGAACGAAGTCTGTCGAGAAAATAAACAACAGGATCAAACTGAGTCAAGTTGCTAATAACCTTGTTAGTATTTGTTTGTCCCAAAAAACCGAAGCTATTACAACGATTTTAGTATACTCGCATCCGTCTGTCAATCAGGTTGCTTTGTATCCTCAGGATGTATCAAGTAAAAATTTGAATTTCTGCGAGCAGAACACAGAAGTATATTATTATATACAAATAGCGCAAATAAATTAATTATAAATATAACATTTTACTTTTGCAATTGGCAAAAATAAAAAATAAGTCATAAAATAACTTTCAACATATCAAAAAAATGTTGTCATTTGGGTAGAGTATGTAGTTAAAACACGTACGTAAAATGATTATAAAGGTACGATTCAGACGTGTAGACTTCAACAGTAGGAGACGACTATTTCTAGCTACGGAGGGACGATTTTATTGAAATACATACAATATCCGTATCTGTACATAGAATGTATATTATACATATTTTTAAAATATTATTTTGTATTCAGTTTCAGTGTAAATATACACCATCATTTCGCTAATGTCTTATCAAACGACTTCTAAGCTTGGCTGGAAAATCTCTTAGAGATAAGCTCGCCTTTGTACATGTCTATCTCGAATTTTGTTTTGTCATCGGTGTGCAATAAAGAATATACTATATATAGACACCAGTCATAGTCTACGTATTGTACTTTTAAGTATAATTGCGCTGATTATAAATATAATTCCATTAGTGATTAGATACTGATTGATAAGAATAGTGTAAGTGGACATTTATTTCTTTGTCTTTTGAAATAAGCTTCTTGTAAACAATATACGGAAAAAGTACGCGTCACAAACTACAACTGTGATCGGCATGTGCTTACGTAACAAATCCTTTTAGGCAAGTACTTAATTTTTGAAGTGGTGACAGATAACCTTATACGTATGTTATCTAAGTACTATATATCCTGCGAAATATCTGTTGCTTAGCATAATATAATCAAACAAGAATAGTCACCTTCATACTTAACGATCGTTAATCAGTAAGTGAAATGGTAAAAAATAAAAAAAGAGAAACTAACCATAATATAAGGATAACTTTAATTTAGTGTTAAATTGCAAATATCAATACATAGAATTGATAAAAAGTTGAGTGGTCGCGGATTTCCCGTTTCCGTAATATTTTAACAATAACAGCGATAAACATTTATGACTTTATAATTATCGTTGCTTGATATTTTGACCACATAAACGATTAGGGGGCTATAAAAGTATACACACTATAAAAGTGCGTGGTAATGATAAAACTTGTTGAAAACTTGTGTTAGTTAAATTGCAGAAGATGACTCATTGAAATATATATAATATTAATAATAATGCCAAAAAAATTGAAAGTAAAATGCAATAATCTTTACAAAATCAAAGATACGATATATTATGTATTTTAAGAGCCCTTTAAATGCTAGGGAGTTATTTGAAAATATACCCACTGAAATAATATGCGGCTCTCCAGAGTAAATACGCGGTGACTAGGGTCTGTGCCGATGTGGGGTTTTTTTTACAGACTGTATAACTCAAAAACGGCTTTGACTGTTTTTCAGTTTTACAAATAAAAAATGACAGTACACTACGCGATTGCTTATTTAGATGTCATCTGTCAAGGGGATACAAAGTTTACCGAGTAAGCTAGTAATTATATATTAACGCACCGCGAGGCATGTCATTTTAGTGCGTTTGAAAAACAACGTACCGCCTCGTCCCGTCGTCGCGTCGCTTATATGTGCGAGCTGTTGTAGCCCCTACGAGTATTTTAGATATCGCAAAAACCATTGGGCGAGAATTCGAAATTTTCAAGCGGACAGTCCGATCCAGTGATAATAATAAAATATTACATACTAACTGCAGGCCTATTCTGCAACTTCGGTTGCTAACTAGAACTGTCATTTTTGAAAGGAACTTAACATCCATTACTGCTATCATGAACGCTGCCGTAACACAGAACTTCACATAAGATCACTAAGCGAGTAATGGATATAAAGTGTCTTTCAAAAACGACAGTTCTAGTTACCAATCGTAGTTAGCGAATAGGCCTGCTGAGCTGGTGATATATAAACATAATTTTGCTCCCAGAAACTTGAGCAATGCAATAAACTTCCACATTCATTCGTTCCACTTATGTATAAAGTCCATTCGCTTAGATAGTGTCAGTACACCCGCACATAATTGTGGTCATTGTAATAAAATTCGAATATAAATAATACACATAACTAAGGTAGCAAAAGGAATTTTAATAAAAATTTGAGTAGGTACACGTTAGCAAAGTAAAATTAGACACTGTTCTTATCTCACAGTCATCACAGTCATTACCACCTGTATTTATTATAGGAGATCCAACAACTTCACGTTCCAAATCTATACTAAAATAAAATATCGATTTTTTGTTGTTGATGGCCCCGTTTTTAATATTGATTCTTGGTATCCCCACCATTTTTGAAGTGTCTATGATAAATTTCAACACAATACTGATGAATATTTATTATAAATTGTTTACAAGTTTACCAAAACACCCGTCTTTTTTTATTGTTGGTTCACATAAAGTTTCATCTTGGGGCATTTCACTGTCCTTCCAAGTACGAAAAAACATTTTCGGTATACGTAACAGAGTCAACAAACACAACCTGGCGCTTCGATGAAAATTGCCATATTCACTAGCGGGTGTGCGCCCCACGCGGCATCTTTTGTTTTTCTTTTATAAAAGTCGCCAAGTGCCTAAGCGGCGCGGTACAAAGGCGACCGTATCTAAGCGAATGGACCTTACTATTAACTCGCGTAGGTATTCCAAACGACAACACTGAAAGAGAAGTTACTCCTCACTACCGGCGCTTTGTGTTTCTATTCTGTACCGAAATTGAGTGCAAAAGAAAGCGATGGGGAGGACATTCACCAGTTTCGGAACAGAATAAATAATAGTACTAAAGTACATAAGAATCGCTCTCGAAGAAAAGCCAAGTTTAAGTATGAAAATTTACCTACTCTTACGACCTTCATCTGACTGCACGGTAAATTGAAATTTATTGCATAACACGACACGAGTGTTTCAATTCCGTTACGCGTCGCTGACCCGATACCGATTTAGCGATAAGAGCGCAGGGTTCCCACTCACCGATATGCAGTTATCGTTACAGAAATTACCGAGAAAAATCTAAATTATCACGTGTGACGCGGCCAGCGTGCGAGCCGAGCGGCAACCTTTGCCATACACCGGCCCGGTCGGTGCGCCGGCTAAACGTACCTAAACTGCGGAGTGAAACCCCCCGTGAAAGTCGTTTCGGGAGCAATTAGGGTTGCCAAGAGCAAAAATAAAATATCCGGACACAGATTTATATTAAGCCGGACAGTTTTGTCCTGAAAGCTCAACACATTTTAATAGAACAAAGTCTTGCGAGATCGCATGCGTAAATCGCTTGTGCTCTTTGGGTTTGACCAAAAGTCGGACTACTTTATATTCGGCTGGACATGACTGTAACTGTGCGATTGGAAGTTCGCGTCTGTCTGTCACAAACGCGCTAGACTTGTACAGTAAGCTCCCATTCAAGTTTTACATTTGCGCTACGAAAACCGCTACTATTACGAGAGACATAAAAATATGTTATAATAAATAGTATAGCATAAAAATTAGTATACGGTCCGAAGCATAAGAATAACTAATAATACGAGTATAGAAGCGAAACTCCCGGCCGTCGAGCGCTCAAGGCCACGTTATTTACCTACCGTTTGATTTCTGTTGAACGGAATCGCCAGTCAAGGCGCGCACCGTGTGACCGTGTGTTTCAGGTACCTTGTGAATGTTTTCCTATTGATTACCTGATTAAGCTTTTTATAAGAATGCGTATTTACTACGCGCTGAAGTTTAATAACCGAAACTTCAAATCATCTACAAAAACGCCATCTTTTATAAATATCAGACATTTGTAAATATTTCTGTTGAATTGAAACCTTTTAAATAAAAATGATTAAATACTTTAAAATTATTTTTATTATACCTACCCTAGATACAGATACCGTTTTATTCGTAATATTCATTAATGTATCGAGTTTCTAAAGCTGTCATTGTAGTGCAATTTTGAAACTCTGTAAGTATGGGATTTTTTTTATCAAGTCGGGAATAATTTGAATTATGAGAAACTTTGGTACTGCTATATATATTTTTATCGACCTTTGTCACTGTTCCATATAAAATTGAAATACAATCGACGACACGACGACTCGACGACACGTTTAGCGCAGAGGTCAAGTGATCGCCTACTGTGCAACGGGTCGCGGGTTCGATTCCCGCATGGGACAGATATTTTGTATGGCCTACAGAAATTTGTTCCGGTCTGGGCTTATGTGCATGTGATATTCTATGTTTGTAACTGCACCCACGACACAGGAGAAAATCCTAGTGTGAGGCGACGTATTAAAAAATAAAAAAAAATCAATACTTGATTAAAATTATGAATCAACAGATTTTTTTTCAAGTGAAAATGTTGGTCTGATAGTAAAAAGTGAGCTTAGGTTTTATCCATTCATCATCATCACAGCTCATTTACGTCCCCACCGAGGGGTTCGAGCCTACCCTATGTTAGGGTGATTAGGCCTTAGTCAACCACGCTGGCCCAGTGTGGATTGGTCGACTTCACATACCTACACCATTGAATTTCTTCGCAGATGTATGCAGGTTGCCTCACGATGTTTTCCTTCACCGTAGGAGCGTCAGACAAATGTACATGTGAAATTCGAAACGAAAGGTTCCATATGTACATTTGTTTGTCGAAAGTAGGTTTTATCCATTAGTACATTCATAACTTCAACTCTTGGACTATAAACGTAGGTACGATACCTAAATTACAAACCATTTTTGTATATCGAAATTCGAAACATTTTAATGATTTTGTTCTCGAAGTGTAGGGATTAAGCTCAATTAATCAAAAATAGGCAGGTTCTTATAACTACGGAATCAAAAAAACTAAAAATGTGCGTACTATTGCTAAAGATAGTCGCTCGCTCGCTACACGTGAAGTACAAATAAGAATCAATAAGACTTGGTGTATACTCAGTTTCTCATTTAATGTAAAATATGGAGGTACCTATATAAAAAATATTGTAGTGGTAACCATACGTCCATGTGGTGACCCTAGCGGCGTCCGCAGACTACTGCGGGGCGTTACAGGGGAAGGGCGCTGTAGGTATGCAAATAGCGGCATTTGGCGCACCCACAAAGGAGATTCGCTTCTATACTAGTATTATTAGTTATTCTTATGTCCGAAGGTCAAATAGCTTGACCAGGAGCTTACTGTACTAATACAGACTACACCTGTGAAAATTTTTTAGAGACCGTTACGATTTTGTCGATATTAAAAAATTATTTTGTTTGGACAATTTGAAACTCGTAACCCTTAGTATGGAACAAAAACTACTATCCAAATATTTTATACATAAAACTATAGCTACAAATAATATTAAGAAACGAAGTTTGGTTTATTCTATATTCCTTTTGTTTTTTTTTCGGAAACAATATGTTATTGAGCTGTTGTGCAACATAATTCACTCTATTAGATTGTTTCATTTACAACTTTATTCGACATTCATTCGAACAATAAATCAACAACACTTCTTATATCAGATCATAATTTGTTTCATATTTGTTCTTTCACCATTTTAGTAATATTTTGCATAGAATTTTCACATCTATTTCTACATTACTATTAAAACTTCGAAATACTGCACTCATACATACTACAAGCATACATCTTATGTAGGCCTAATGTAACGAAATCACAAATGCATTTTTATACATACTGAATAATCAGAATATTCAAATTTCTTATACAATTCTTATGGAACACCGTTATCTAATGCACTTGAATGAACTTCAATGGTTTCTTATAAGGACACCGTGTGACGACTTCCTTTGCATTACAGATCTCTGATAATCTCCTGGAAAAAAAAGAAAAATGTATGGCCTTTCTTTGTACAATCAACGAAGAAAGGTTTCATTACAGTACGCGGCAATAAATCATGCACATCAAGCTTTGGTGAGAAATAATTAGGTATAAATAAAGGAAATTTCGACTTCATAGAGCGTTGTCTCTGTCGCTGGTATCTACTTGAAGCTGTTATAACAATTCATTGGATGGTTTCCTGTCAACTGAATTATTAACCTGAACAAGTGGGATTAAACATTCTTCTTTATAATATAGAAGGCGTCGTTCAATTTAAACTTGTATAATTTAACCTTGGAGGCTCTGCGCTGGAAGTTGTCGAAGGGTATATTGATTTGTAATAGGTTGGGGAAAAAGTTTCTTCGCATTTTTTAAGAAAATTCAAAACATTTTTTAATATAGTTTATTTACATTTAACTAAAGTATGTAGGTACCATTTTGTTCGATAACTTTTTCCCATCTTGTAGGTAGGGACATGATCCCATTGCTATAGAAATTTTGGGACTTCTGGTCAAAATACCGCGACAAGTGGTTTTGGCAGTCCTCTCGTGATGTTAACCTGACACTGCCTAAAGAATTCTGAAGAGACCGAAACAGGTGGAAATCTGAAGGTGCAAGGTCAGGACTATACGGCGGATGCATTATCACCTCCCAGCCAAACTCTCTTATTTTTTGCTGAGTGGCTAAAGATGTGTGAGGTCTAGCGTTATCATGATGAAAAACCACACCCCTTCTGTTGATTAATTCTGGCCGCTTTCTCTCAACTTCTTGCTTTAATCTCATCAGTTGTTCGCACTAGAGTTCAGAATCGATGGTCCTGCCTAGTGGTAACAGCTCATAATGAATAATGCCTTCATTCAATAATGCCTGCAATAATGCTCATAATGAATAAATTCTTTCAGTGAGCTCGTGAGGTACCCAAATGTCGAGCTTTTTTGTGTACCCAGTTTTTTTCAAATGCGCCAAAACTGTTTTGTGGTCAATTCCCAGTTCTTCAGCTACGTCGTAACTACTGACATACCGATCTTGCTCCACTTTTTCAAAAATGGCATCCATTTTATCTGTAATAGGGCGACCAGAGCGACGTGCATCTTTGACATCAAAATTTCCGGATTGAAAACGCTTAAACCAAATTTGTGCTACTCTCACAGACACTGCACTAGGTCCATAAACATCGCAAAATTTTTTCGCGGCTTGCGTTGCATTTTTACCTTTTTTGTAGTAACATTTTAAAATGTATCGAATTTCTTCATTAGATTCACTCATCTTGGCGGTACGAAAAACAAATGAAAATCACACATTTTCCTAATTTGAATTTGGAATTATGTTCTTTAAAATTTAAACTTTCAATGATACCAAAACCAGCCAGATACAAATAGTATAGCCAAAGAGATTTTATTACAAGTTTATACATACTATAATGCGAAAAGACTTTTTCCCCAACCTAATATATAATCTCTAGCTTGATAGTTCCATCTTTTAGCAAGAGGTCAACGTACGAATCCAAATCGGCTGGGCAGTCTTCGGTAAGTTACGCAACATATTCTCGGTCCATCTTCCCCTATCAAGTCGAAAGTCTTTAATTCGTGTGTGTTGCCAGTGTTGTTTTATGATAACGAGACATGGCTGCTTACAATAGGCCTTATAATACGGCTCGCAGCCACCCAAAGGGCAATGGAAAGGGCCATGCTCTGTTTCTCTGCGTGATCGAATTACAAATGATAAAATCGGAGAACCAAAGTAACCGACATAACCAAAACAAATCGATTCTCTTTCCCAATAAGCTCAATATGCATTATTTTCCACTGTCCATCCAATAAAAGGCCGATACTATACCTGATGACTAGCACTTCAACTCGTATAATCCTAATGGACACGTAGCACGAATCGATCCTCAGACGGTGGCCAGACAGATTGATGTAGGGTTACATTTTTGCCTTTTTCGTCTCTTCCCATAGGGTTATTATGAGGGCTGTAACTTCCCTTCGTCGACACTTACGAAATCCACAGAAAGAAAGCAACACAAATCCATCACCGCACGGACTTCTAAATCCGTATGGAGCAAGTTAAATCCATAAATTATGTAGGTACCTGCCACATAATCCGCCATATTGGGCGGTGGCCATTTTGAAATTTAAATAGCACCGGCGGCAACTAGCTACATAACTTACACATTTCACTTGGCGCGGTAGAGAATCAGTGTCCGACATTGCTATCGCATTGGTTAGTGTGGAAACGATCTATGTCTGGATGGATCTTGTTGTTGGATTACAATGAAGACTCTACAATTTAGAATATAATTCACTAGTGGATCCGATTAGTGAAACATAGTGGATTGCGAGAAACATAACGGGGCCGTATACTTGCTTACATGAAACACACATGTAATGGTAAAATAAAAACATTTTTCTTTTTAATTGTGTATAAGCCCTCATTTGATTGGCCGTCCACAAAACCCGTTTCATACCGTCGGTTTCGTTCACTCTACCAACATCAATTACCTATAAAATTTGCATTTTTTTTTAATATCATACATTAGTGCAGAGTGGGTTGTAACGTACCTAATATATTTGTAAGTTAAACCACCTGATTAAGCGAAGAAAAAAATTAAAATTCAACGGTAGGTACATAAAATGGGTCATAGATACCGTGTGTGCGGTCAGGCGAGGTACGCCCTGACTAAGGCCTTCACTGCGCTGCGGCAGAGCGGGCACGCGGACAACGCTGCGCCGCAGCGGGCGCACGATACCAGGTGGCCGCAAGGCAGGAACACTACGCTCACCTGGACAACGCAAGCGCATAGGGTACAGATAGGAACAATCTATTATTCGAATTGGAGACATTGTAGTACGCAATAGACGTGATAATAACCGTTTATGTCTGCCCAGTCATAATACAGCACTGACGGGAAATAGTATTCTGTGTATGGCTCCTAGACTTTCTAACAATTGCCCATGGAAAATAAAAAAAATAATTACAACTTTTATAATTAATTGATCAATAAGTGTTATTATAATGTAAATGAATTCCTGAATGACGACACACTAACTAACAAATTGCAGTCACAGTAATTTTGTATTTGACATTAATTCTATCAAACTACATATGAGTTTGTTTGACGACACTACTACGGTGAATAGTGTTATTGTTGACAAAATAGGTTTTACAATTCGAAAACAGAAAAGTTAAAATATTTGACACATAATTGAAGTGTAAAGTTTTCGTGTAAATTTATATAATTTGTACACCAATTATGGTAAGACATGTTGATACTAGAAGTTGTATAAGACCACAACCTAAAATACATGATTAAACAAATAAATATTTTATTTCTTTCAAAAAGCAAAGTTTAATATTTGCATAGCTTGTATCAAACGAGAATGAAATATAATAAGTTTTCGATTTTTTAAATATGTACAATGGGGATCCAAACTGCCAATTTCTCCCTAAAGAGGGCGAATCGTCGACCCGACCATTGCAATTTATTTTGTAACTAGCTGTGCCAGCGAACTACGTTTCGCCGTATATTTTATACCCGTTTTTGCAACATTTGTCATTGATGCTCAGCTCCTGCTAGTCGTAGCGTGATGTTATATAGCCTAAAGCCTTCCTCGATAAATGGACTATCCAACGCAAAAAGAATTTTTCAATTTGAATCAGTAGTTCCTGAGATTAGCGCGTTCAAGCAAACAAACAAACTCTTCAGCTTTATAATATTAGTATAGATATGTGCATTCCACATAAGCATCACCCCTTTTAGGTGCTAACATCTGATGTTGACCGCGTTTTGCGTTTCTTTTAAGAAATATTAATAATGAATACCTACAGTACGAGAATTGGTAGTGGAAGCCAAGTGGAAACTAAAAAAACACGAACAAAAACACAAAACCAACAATAACACCTCTGACCACAGATTTGGTATTATTTACTAGGAGTCTGGTCGCCGCTGGCGCCATCTGCGATCAGCTTTGCGCGTGGAACCCCATTGCATTTAGTTTTACAGTATCAGACATGGTCAATAAAGATCTTTACAGGCACTTTTGACGTCAAACAAAATATAAAAATCTTCAACCAAGGATCTAATTAACTAATAATTTAATCCTTGTATGTACACAAACCCCAACCATTACTAAGATATATGCATATACAAGTAAAATGAAAAAAAAAGTCGACTCTACACTTGTTCGGAAATTGGGTTGGGAGAGCCTTCTCGAGAAGAACAGAAGCCCTAACATGATCGCTTATAACAAGGTCAAAACAATATTGAGACAGAGACACTGCTCTAGCTGCGTGTAGCGCCATTTCGCTCTCAGTGCGGTTTTAATATTGTTTTGATCGATCATGGTTAGAAGGCAGGCAAGAAACTTTGAAAATCAGTAGCATGACTAATCTACGTCGAAAAATATTTATTTGTTTAATAAAGGTACAGTTATTTTTGCTGTGACTTAAAATCACGAACTAAGTTATCTGGAATGTAGATTTAAATAAGTCTGGAATTCAATTACACATCAGCACGCGACAAAAAAAATTACTGAAGTATGAAACATACAACTTTTCACTTTGACTAGAAAGAAAAGCAAAACTTTTAGGAAAAATAATAATTGAGAAAGTAGACAAACAATTTTTTTTTTCGGTGCCAAGTAATGTCAAATGGTGGTGTTCAAAATTCGAATCAAGTTAACTCACTGTAAACTCACAGCAAAAATTGTGGTTTTTACAAGCGTCAAACACGCAGCCATAAAGGATTTTGCTGCGATTTTTAAATTTAGCATTTTCGTGCTCGATGTGAAAAAAAACAAACAAACTGGTTCGTATCAAAAACATACCTCACTATCCATACAGACTTTACAGAGTCTCGCTTCCTTGAGTTGTCTGTTCTCTTCTTCTAAGGACAATGGCTGTTTCTCAATTGTACTGTTATCATT
Organism: Schoenobius gigantellus; assembly: GCA_963935595.1. Classification (NCBI taxonomy): domain Eukaryota; kingdom Metazoa; phylum Arthropoda; class Insecta; order Lepidoptera; family Crambidae; genus Schoenobius; species Schoenobius gigantellus. Next base: position 18,144,157 of record OZ012553.1, on the reverse strand, counting down.
CTTGTCACTATCGTCTCCCTGAGCCACTGTATTTGGTGTCACCCTTAGCTGTTCTATTTCCGCTATATTGGTGCTCACAGTTTGACTGGGAATCGACTCCGGCGATGGAGAGGTCGGAGGTGACGTCGACTGCGACCTGGCACTTTCAGGCCGGTCGTCCCATTGCGAAGGTATGATACTGAAATGAAATGAAAAACTTCGATATAAATAAATATAAATCGTAAAGAATATTTTCACTTCTCATTTCTTGCTCTGAAAGTGCTTATTTGTGCAGGATATAGGCTGTACATTTTGTGCACAAGTGCATTAACGTATCTACTCATACATAAATGTATCTATATTAAGGCAAAGAAAATGAGCCAAACACAATAGGAAGTTCATAGATAGAATTTGTTATTTTATTATATTTACTTTAATTTATTTGCCTTATGTGTTTTTTAAGACATAAAGAAATGTTATGTTATCATCATCACAGCTCATATACGTCCCCACCGAGGGGCTCGAGCCTACCCTATGTTAGGGTAATTAGGCCTTAGTCAACCACGCTGGCCCAGTGCGGATTGGTCGACTTCACATACACCTTTGAATTTCTTCGCAGATGTATGCAGGTTGCCTCACGATGTTTTCCTTCACCGTAGGAGCGTCAAATATGGTCAGGTATGTTATACTACTGTTTTATTTCCGCACAATCGAAGTGAAAAGCAGAGTTTATAACTCGTCCACAAAACCATTTTATCTTCGACATTACTATCAGCCCTCGCCAAAGTCTCGGATAAAAATGGTTCGTTTTGTGCACTTATTCTAAAATCTACTATTTCACAATTTTTCACCTCTTCAACACGAAAAGAGGAGAGTAAAAGCGACTTTTGCTGCGAGTTTGCAGTAAGCTGAAGTGATTCAAATTACAAACACCCTCTTTTCTAATTACTTGGCACCGTGCCGTTACAAATGTTTTGAACTATTTGTCAATGGTTGTCCTACTTATAATCTTGGTTTTCTCACTGGTTGAGGGGAAAAATTTATGTTTTACACGAGATTTTTTTCTTATCTTGTGCCATTAAATCACTCACTGTGCTCAATAGTCTCTATTAGACTACTTCGCTAAAATTACTACTAGCAGCGAAAAATAACTTTGCTCTCTTGTTGAACAAAGAACTATTCTAGGACATTGGACAGTCTTTATGTTGTTATTAAATTAATGTTACATCAGGTTTTCTGTGAAAGAGCATTTCTATAGACAGCGCATAAACTCAGTGATTGCAACTATGACAAAACTAACATAACCGATTTTACAGAAAAGCAAAAAAAAATTGTATACAACTATGTGCTTCGTGACTATACCTAATTGGACATGCAATGTAATGGACTAAATCACAATTTTTGCACTGCAGATTCAATGACATTTTGCACTGCGGTTTGGTTATGCAGTTGTTGAAGAAAAGTAACTCTGGTTGCAAAGATCAGTTCTATGTTTACTTCTTAACACTGTATCTGATAAAAAATAAATCAAGAAATGATTAAACCGCCTCTGTGGTCTATTGTTTCAGACCACTTGGTGTTTATTGGAAAATCTGAGGTTTGTTTTCCCATAGGGGCACAAACTTTTCTTTTCAGTTTGGTAAGTGGTAGGACTTCTGATTTAGATTCAATCAATTCCAGAGGTAAGCATAGCCAGTGTCTCAGTTCTTGAGGATTCCAAGTAAAGCTCGCCTCCACCTTCGGCCTTATCGTCTCTTACCATCAGGTGAAATTAAGGCTAAGAACCGTAGTATGAAAAAAAACATACCCTGCTCCGGGTGCAAATTCTCTTAACGTCTCCGTGAGTATGTCACGCGCGAGCCGTTGACTTTGAGGAGAGACGCTCCAAGCTTCTTCGTTCAGCTGCTCATCTAACACGGCGTCTATTAATGCTTCTGATGAGCTAAATGGAAGTCCTGAAACACAAGTGAAAGATGCATGCATAACAAACTGCTTTTGTTATATTAAAAAGAATCGAAAAATCGAAAACGAACCCCATCAAATAACGTGGGAATGTTAAACACATATTCACAACATTTTGTTTGTTTAAGAGACCACGTATGTACATTCAATTGAATATACCAAAATCAGGCAAAACCCAACAGAAAATAATATAAAACGAGCTTTGGAAAGGAAATCGGTTGCTTCTGGTGTCGTATAGCATTATCTCTATCACACACGTTCGACATTAATACAATTATGTCGTTAATATATAGAGTTGTCAAAATCCAAGCTTTAACTTGTATGATCACATATAGACTTGATTTGGGCTCAAACAAAGGGGCATGTGGTTTAAAAATAATAAAACCTTAAAGATGGCGAAAGTTAAACAAAGAAATTCAAAGCAGAAAAGTTATTAAAACAAAAAAAATATCTGAGTTGTTTAAGAACGACTTCTATCAAAATTCCGTCGAATTAAAAATCAGACTTTACGTGGCGACATCATACGCGGGTGCGCGACCATAGAGTTCAAATCTGCAAGATATGCAATAAATAAAAAAAAAGGAATATCTACGTAAATATTCCACGAAAATTCATTTTCATAATTAAATTAATTATTTTCAAATAAAAATACATGGGATGTCTGAGGTTTTTTGAAATTTCAACTGACCAGTAGCTCTCAGCCGCCGCAATAAGGCCCTCCGGACTCTGGCTGCATCCAAGCCAGCGTTGAGCGCAGCTAGCGCCGTCCCACTTTCCATGCATTCCTCAACCTAAAATAAGTATTGGCTTTTCTTATTTTATAGATTTATACATGGTGTTTCATAATAACCAATAAATAATTAATGCTAACGCATGTATATCATAGTATCATCATCATGTCTATGATTTACATGAAAATTTTGGGTTGAATGACATTACGGGTAAACACAATTTAATAATTAGTTTTAGATAACGCATTAATTATTTATTGGTTATATGAAACACCGTGTATATGCTCCAAAAATTTGTGTTGATATTTAAAGAGGTTGTTGAGACCATCTAATTCAGAGGTTCCCAACCTTTTTTTCTCATAGACTACTTTCAATATTTTACATTTCTACCCCATTTCCTAAAACTCGACGAAAAGTGTGAAGATTATTTTAAGAAAATTGCGTTGCGGCTGAGTTCAAACCACGAATTAACAGTTTTCGAAAAAAAGTGAGAATTGATTGGTTAATTATTTAATTGATTGTGCTGTAATTAATTGACAGTTTTTACAAGTAACAGTCGCTGAGCTTATTAAAATATTATCTACCTACATTGATAGGTGAAGTCAAGCCAACATTTTAGTTCTTCAATATCGAAACCAGACAAATTTTCGTGGACCCCTGCTTTTGAATTGTAAACCGTTTTTTTGTCACGCCAACGTAGACCCCCGTTGTCTCCCGTGGCTCCCTGGGGATCTACCAGGACCACTTTGGAAATCAATGACCTAATTGAACAACTTGCACTAAAGGAGCAAATGTATGCAACACATTTGAAACAAAAACCCTTCAATCTTAGTAGATCCATTGTCTAGTCTAGATCCATTTTAGATCTAGTAACATATTTTTTCTTTGTAGATCTTTAGACTTTGGGGATCTAATGAGAAGTCTCCTTCTAGCTAGATCAAAGGATCCAGCTACAAAGAGACTTCGTCAGAGGACCAGATTCAGATTGGGAACTTCGAAAGTGTGAGTGTACTGAGGAATTTCTTTCTCACTAGATGCAATTATGGATCCAATAAGAACTTTATGACTTTGTCACTGATTTTTCCCGCTAATTCCGACGAAGGTTTAATAGCAATCTACTGCACCATAAAGTTCTTATTACCTCACTTACTTAATTAAGTTTACTCACTTACTTAATTAATTTGCTAAATGTATGCTGGACAATTCGAATATGTGTAGAAACAATTGATCTAATTATTTTTAGGTCTTGGGTAAGTACATATTTCGATTGAAGTGGAGCAGTGAAAATATTTTATATTTTTTTAGCTAGTGAATTTATTATTTAAGTATTAAAATATACCAAAGAAGCATCGCAAGTTTTTGAATTAACTCACCTGACTGTCAGAAATCGGAAAATTAATTGCACTGACTCCAGTGGTCCTTCTTCTCGAGCTTAACCCACTATCAGCATAGAACTATAAAAATAGGTATAATGTGTAAGTATTATATAACTTGCCATGACTACAAGGTATACTGCAAGAATCACAAGAATTACTTCTGGCATCTTTGTCTAATGTCGATTTTAAGGGTGCGTCCACATCTGGCGAATGCGCTGCGAATACGCAGCTCGCGAGCCGTTCGCGAGCTGCGTGCGCACTGCACTCGTGCAGTTACTGGAGCGCGTTCAGAGCCTCTGGGTGTAGTTGTCCGGTTGTTTTTTAACTCACTCAGAGGCGTTGAACGGATTGCAGCAACCAAGTCTTTTATGGCCCCCAATATCATCCAATCACGTAAGAGTATTTTAGTAATAAACGTCAGAGCCTTTTGCAACCACCAAATTCAATGGTTGTACGGAGCTCGTGATCTGCGCGCGCGCTGCTCACGCGCGCCACACGATTCCACACAATGGGTAATTATTTTATACGTTTCGATTAATCGTAAAAAAATTATCTGTCCACTCCATGACAATACGTATTTTGCCTCCGATAGTCAGAAACAGGGCTTAAGGCGCGGGCGGGGGTAAGCAGTAGTATTTCGCGGGGCGCTAGCACGTTGCTCTCGCGCCGCTCGCTCTGGGGCGCTGATCTGGGGCTCTATTTTTGAATCATTCCTCCGGCATCGAGCGCTTTTCAAATGTCATCTGTACTCGATTCCTATTGATCTTCGTTTCTCTTGTGATAAAAATCAAAAGAACATTACGACAATGATCAATATTGTTTTGATTTTCGTCGAAAACAAAACGAAAACAGGTAGAAATCGAACACTGATGAGCACTCGATGCCGGAAGAATGATTAAAAAATAGGGCCTCTGCGCAGGAGCGACGCACACACATAAAATGCACGCGCTCAGCTCGCGGGCAGCTCGCGAGCTGCGCATGCGCCAGATGTGGACATACTCTAAGATCTGACGTAATAACACAGATAATATAATACTACAGTACAGATGCCCCATCCCATACAACGAAATGGGACCTACTTAAATCGGGCTATTCTTCGAACTATTTTATTTCAGCATTTCACCGCGAGATGACGCACCAGCAAGCTCGGGCCATCGAGCCTTTGCTACATAGGGCTCAGTAGTTCTCGCACGCACTCAACAGATGGCACTTTGTGAACTGCTATGCTTATTATGCTTTGTTTAGTTCATGACTGCGTAAGTAAATAGGTCTTGTAAAACATCATACGCTTACGGCCGGCTGCACCAAGCTAAATGTGTTACAATTTGGTAAAAAATTGACGTATAAATCAATGTTATACCTAAGGGGTTGTTCCGCCATGGTTATACGATTTATGTCATACATTTTATATACGTTTGACATTTAAGATGTAATTGTAAAATAAATTTGATATCATTGGAGGTATAAGTCATTTTGCTAGTGGGTACTTTCTATTATATCTGTAACTTCAAATTCAAAAAACTGGTTAAGAATAAAGCAAACTTGCAAATTTTTTATATGTGACCTTTTTTTATCCCGCCCAAGACGATTTTTTTCACTGATTTATTTAAGTATCATTTTTTCAATTTATTTAGTATTTTTAAAGAAAATCAAAGTCACATAATATTGTATTTTGTTAAAATGTGATTTAATTATTTGACAAGATATTTCAGTTTATGATTTTTGTTTTTTATATAAAATAAGTGTTTATTTTTATATTTATACATCTGAAAAAACTGTGCAATTTAATTACTCAGTGATATTTTATAATATAAAATATAATTGAGAAATTTATATTCTTATAGCCGGCTGAAATTAATTTATTCGACTGTTTTATCAAATATCGAAATTATATAATTTAGTACTATTTTTTAAACAAAATTTGATTTTTCCTTGTTCTTTCTTACCAGTTATCTAATTTTCTGTTTCATTTTAAGAATGTTGTTATTAATTCTGTGATAAAAAATCATTGAAACAAAAGATACTTAATGCGGGTTCGAACCACAGACCTCTAGCGGTATACCTAGCTTAATAATTTCGCAGTATTTCCGCATGAGCCATCTGTTCACTTAGATTTGATATTGAAATTTCGAATCTATTATTTAAATTATGTGACGTCTATTGTAAGTCGCGCTTGCCACAATATTTGTAAATGGTAAAATCTAATAAAACACTGTACCTATAATATTTTATTTGGCAAAATTCAAAATATACCTAATCACCATTGAGATTAAAAAATAATTCAAGTAGTACCTATATTAATTTTATTTATTTTTTATAGTCAGGAAACTTACAGAAATTGTGTATGTAAAGAAAAAATATTGCTGTGTTTGTAAACTACCTCAAAGTTTTGTATTACTGATAGGGTAGATTAGCCTGTTTTCGACCAATTAGTGGAGTTGCCAACTTTGGGAATAAAAATATGTGTTCTGACATGTATTTTGTATCAAAATAAATTGTGGTAACTCCTCATATAGTCTATTTTTAATAATTATATATTTTATAATAGTCAAATTAACAGTTTTTTTTATTATTAAATCCAAGCGTCAAATTGCCGATTTTACCACTTTTCGAGCAAAAATTCTAGTTTTCGTCCATCTGTTGACCAGTTTTCGACCAATTAATTAAGAAAGATTTTTATGAATAAAAGTATGATAGAATATTGTTAGCGGCAATTGACGAAGGGGGCGTCGCATAATCACGGAATCGAAGACGAACGACGAGCGCCGAACACCCACGAGCATTATATTTTGGGGATTGGAGTCGCTCACGTCCGTAGGTTTTACCCTCGAGACCCTACACGTGATCCCCGGGTGGTGCTAATCGAGTGACCAACTTCTGGTGGTAGGGCTTGAAAAACCCGACTGGCTAGCGACCACCGTGCGCATGACGTAAAACCCGTCAAGTGGGCATTTTGTGTCCGCGTTTCGGGATCAGTCATCGCACAGCCAGAGCTTGAGGGGTCGTTGCTGCGATTCGTGTGGTTTGTGTGGGCTTCCGTCGACCCAGTGCCAGGTTGACTGCGTTGACCCTCCGCCCAGGAAGACCCGAAGAAACGGCTGTTCCGCTGGCCGCCCGTGGTACAGTACAGGGGCCCAAGCGGACCTAACCAGTCCGTGAGGCTGCCCCACCATGCCACGCATAATCTCGGGGTGGTCCGTCGTGCCGGTTGGTGACCGGACGGTGGGTCCCGGCGACCACTTCCGGGGGGGTTCGGGGGCCCTTTCGTGCGGAGAGTCAGCGCAAATCAGCTGTCGGCTGTTCCCTGGCGAAACAGGCCTACACACGTTAACTATGCTAATCGCTGCAACGACACCTCAATTTCACACCTCTCACTCCAACAAACATGTCAGCGCACAATATTAGGACTGGTCGTACAGCGGTGCACTATCCCACCAAAACACCACTATTCGAGGTGGGGCTCGCTAACATCCGCGGGCTCCATTCTAACCTCTTGGCTGTCCACCACCATCTCGAGACAGCCCGTCCAGCAATGCTGTTTTTGACAGAGACGCAAATTATCTGCCCGGCCGATACAAGCTACCTTAATTACCCCGGCTACGCTCTTGAGGAGTCCTTCAAGGCAAAGGCAGGTGTTTGCTTGTTCGTCCGGGCGGACGTTTGTTGTCGTCGCCTGCGCTGTTTGGAGGAACCTTCCTTTTCCCTCCTTGTGGTACACGTCGATTTTGGCACTCATTGCAGTGTCTACGTGTGCGTCTATCGTTCCCACCGTGGTGACTTGGAGACAACTCGACTTTTTGAACACCTAAGTCGGGTGGCAGATGACGCGCAGGAGCAATTTCCTTCCGCCGAGCTGGTGTTTTTAGGGGACTTCAATGCTCACCACGAGTTGTGGTTAAGTTCCTCTAAAACTGACCATGCGGGTAGGACTGCCCACGCATTCGCTCTCACGCACGACCTGACACAATTGGTTACCCAGCACACCAGGGTACCAGATATTATCGGTCAAGCGCCCTCTTTGTTGGACCTTCTGCTGACAAATCGCCCCGACGGATATCAGGTGGTGATTCGAGCTCCACTAGGATCTTCGGATCACTGCCTGGTATCCGTCTCAGTGCCTCAGGCGTCGCGACCGTCGCCTGTGGTTGCAGCACGCCGTCTGTGGCACTATGCGTCAGCAGATTGGGACGGTATGCGGGATTATTACGCGTCTGTCCCTTGGTGGCAGCGCTGTTTCAGTGGGATGGATCCGAACTCCTGCGCTACCTCTGTTGCTGACGAGATCAGATTAGGAATGGAATATTATATTCCACATTCCAATCTCGTCAGTAGAGGGAGACGTAACCTCTGGTTCAATCGCGAGTGTGCCTCTGCTGTTGAAAACAAACAGCTAGCTTACCGCGCTTGGATCAGAGGTCGAGCTTCTAGGGATCCCAATACTAACCTACTGAAAACAGCCTATAATAATGCCACCAAGTTGTGTAAGAGGGCTTACATTAGAGCGGATGCTCAGCGCATTGCACAAGTGGGTCAGGAACTGCTAGCGCACCCTACGGGTAGCCGTTCTTTCTGGCGCCTGGCCAAAGCTGTGCAATCAAACTTCTGCCAACCCTCGCTGCCACCGCTGAGACATGCCGATGGCTCACTTGCTCATCAGCCGCAGGAGAAAGCCGACCTCCTGGCAAAACTCTTCGCGGCCCATTCCCGTATCGATGAATGTGGTGCACAACCTCCGACACTGTCCCATTGTGGCAGCACTATGCCCGATATCCGCATCAGACAGCGAGATGTGCGGGCGGAGCTACAGTCGATTGATATTCGAAAAGCAAGTGGACCAGACGGCATTCCTGCGATTGTACTTAAGAAGTGTGCAGCGGAGTTGACTCCGGTCCTGACGCGTCTATACCGTCTGTCGTTCTCTGCTGGTTGTGTGCCGAAATCTTGGAAAGAGGCCAATGTCCAGCCGGTTCCCAAAAAGGGAGATCGTTCTGATCCGGCTAACTATCGCCCTATAGCCGTCACTTCCATTTTGTGTAAAATCATGGAGAGGATCCTTAACACCCAGCTGATCCGTTACCTGGAAGGTCACTCGTTGCTTAATGACCGTCAGTATGGGTTTCGTCCTAAACGGTCAACAGGTGACCTTCTAGCGTTCCTTTTGCACAAATGGGGTGAATCTATCGATAAGCGCGGCGAGTCTGTGGCTATTAGTCTCGACATCGCCAAAGCTTTTGATAGAGTCTGGCACAAGGCTCTCCTTTCCAAGCTTCCGGCATACGGATTGCCCGCTCAGTTCTGTACGTGGATTGCCAGCTTCCTCCACGAGCGTAGAATTCGCGTTGTCGTTGACGGCTGCGCTTCGCGGTTCGTGGCAGTGAATGCTGGTGTTCCACAAGGCTCCGTTCTATCCCCAGCATTGTTTTTTCTGCATATCAATGACATGCTTTCCTTGGGAAGTATACATTGCTATGCAGACGACAGTACAGTGCATGGGGGATATCACGGAAGCTCAGGGGCTGCTCGTGGCAATATTGATAGGGAGAGGCAGAATCTTATCATTGAGCTCAACAGGACGCTGGACCTCATCTCCGAATGGGGTTCCAACAATCTTGTCGAGTTCAATGCTAAGAAAACACAGGTGTGCGCGTTCTCGGCGAAAAGGTCACCTTTCCTCCCCCCTCCTTCTCTTCAGGGCACAACCCTTCACACACAGAGTAACATCACCTTGCTCGGAATGAACATTCGCTGCGATCTGAACCCCAGAGACTACATCGAATCCGTTATAACTGCTGCCTCACGGAAACTCGGTGTCCTAAACAAGGTGCGTAGGTATTTTGCGCCGGACCAACTATGCCTGTTGTATAAAACTCAGGTTAGGTCTTGCGTGGAATATTGCTCGCACCTTTGGGACGGCTCCGCTCAGTACCTCCTCGATGCTCTGGACAGATTGCAGCGTCGCGCTATTCGAATAATTGGCGATGTAGAGGCAACTAACACCCTCGAGCCTCTACAACTTCGTCGTGACATCGCCTCTCTTAGCGCCTTTTACCGAATGTTCCATGGGGAATGCTCTGAGGAGCTCTTTAACCTTATCCCTCCCTCTCCATTCCTTAACAGAAACACGCGTAAGGGCCTTCGGAGTCATCCGTACACTGTGTCCTCCTTTTCACACCGTACCAGGAAATTCCAAGATTCCTTCTTCTGTCGTTCATCCCACACTTGGAATTCTCTACCTGCGCACGTGTTTCCTCCATCCTACAACATGGGTTCCTTCAAAAGAGGTGTGAAAAAGCATCTTTTAGGCCGGCAAGGGGCGGGCAGGTAGGATAGTGGATGTCGTCCCTACTCTATCTGTCAACTCATTTGGGCCTCTTTCACCGCATAACATCAGGCGGGAGGAGGTCATTTGCCGGGCCTTACATAAAAAAAAAAAAAAAAAAAAAAAAATACGGCCGTTGCCACGTGCTCGCGTTCATTATTCATTCTGCCTGCAACCATCGGATCGGACGGACGTTCACTGTTACTCGTAGATTTTCTGTTCATAATTTTGATTTTTGTTATTCGTAATTAAGTTATTAAAATTTGATTGTAAATTCTCCCTTTTTTTTATTCAATTCAATCAAATAACCTTATTTCAGAAGTGGGATCTGATATATGTTTTGTGAAAGCTTATTATTAGAATTAATCTTAATATTTAAATATTAGTTTTCTCGAACTTAACCATGTCAAAAGAAGCCAGTCGAAAACGTGGACGTTCCTCCGGGCCTAATATTGCGCAACAACTTCAAACAATTATAACACGTTTGAACGCGTTGGAAGATAGTTCAAGAAACCGAAGCGTTGGTGAACACCTTGAGCAGGACGTACCTGCGGTTATGCCGCTGCCGGTGCGCTCTTTTACGCCACCCCTGCGCGAGGCTGCACCCGATTCGGCTGCCCTGGTAGCGCCTAGACAGTTTGAAGAGCCAAGCGTTGCATCGTTGGCGTTGCCGCCCAGCAACATATCGTGCAATGCGAGCGAGTCAACTCGACCGCCGACCGCAGACGGTATAGTAAGTGAGGTAACCAACAAGCTTGTCTCTGCGATCAACGCCATTAACCCGGTAAGATCCAACCATATTTATATTTCTTGTTTTGATCCGTCTCTTAATGATTTCGACACGTGGTGTAGTGAAGTTGATCACGTGCGAAGTATTAATTTGTGGGATGACCGTGAATGCTTGGCACGGGTAGGAAATTGCTTAAAAGGAGATGCTCGCGTATGGTTACAAGAATGGGTATCAAATGATCGCACGTGGTCCAGCTTCAAACGTGATTTTCAATCATTATGCCCACGTAGGATAGATGTAGCTAATATATTATTCGATGTTATGAAAACCGATTCTGATAAATACCCTACATACGCAGAGTATGCTCGACGTTCGTTGTTACGATTGCGGATTGTTAATGGATTAAGTGAAGAATTAATATCGGCTATAATAATTCGTGGCATAACTGATCCACATGTCCGTGCGGCCGCTACAAATGCCAAATTGTTGCCTACTGATTTAGTTGGATTTTTATCAATTTATGTAAAACCCACGCAAAATGCTCCGATGCGCATCAGGCAACAGCGTGCCAATATTAGTGGTTTTGACCATTTTAATAATCCCCGCAAGAGAGATTACCCTGATGCGAGATCGAAGTGTTTTGGTTGTGGTAATTTCGGCCATAAGCAGTATGATTGCCCTAAGCGTGCCAAGTTAGACAGTACGGACAAGAACAAGGTCTCAGTACCTAGTTTAAACGCATTAAATCGAAAATCTGACCCATGTAGTTTTTGTAAAAAGGTAGGACATAAAACTAGTGATTGCTTTGCAAAGCAACGCGCTGAGTCACGTGGCAAACTAAATGTTAACTTTTGTCGTGAGTCGTTAAGCGAATATAAGCGAAACTAATATTTATTAAGGCTGTGTCTATTTGAACCCGGGTCCTAATCATCATCATCGACCTACACTCGTCCACTGCTGGACATATGTCTCCCCTAATGCACGCCACCGCTCCCGATCTTCGGCTACTCTCATCCAGCCCACTCCAGCCAGCCTACATATATCGTCATCCCATCTTGTCGCAGGTAGCGTTGCCAGGCGTCCGGATAAAGCCGGACAGGGTTAGGCTTTTTGACCTCTTGTCCGGCCAAATTTGACTGCGTCCGGCCCGTCCGGCTTTTGTCAGGCTTTTTACATTTCGCAAACGAGCGAGCACCGAGCGTGGCTGAGCGCAGGCGACAGGACATAACGCAAACTAAACGTTGAAAGAGCTTTTTCCTTGATAGGTCAGCAATGGACGAAAGAACGCAACAGATTACATATTGACAGTGTTGCCAAAATGTTGGTTGTAGAATTTAATTAAAAAAATTTGACATGTAAGGATTCATTTTGAAAGAAACTGAGCTCTTAAAGCAGGTTTCGGCAAACCAAAAATATGAATAATTATTTTTATTGTGTAACTCAAAGAGAAGTTTTTTTTGTTTTATTGTTTAACTTAAAGAGAAGAAGTTTTGATTTATTGTTTTAATTTAAGAGAAGAATTTTTGTTTTGTTGTATTGTTTAACATAAAGAGAAGTTTTTGATTCTTTTTTTAGTTCAAAAAGTCTTATTTGTGATAAGATTCATTAGTATTCAAGAAGAATTTAAATATGTTGATAAATGTCTGTATCTAGAATTTAATTTTGAGTGATGACTATTTGACTGATTAATAATAAAGTACATAGGTACCTAAGACTGATTTGGCATTCGATTTTGTTTATTATTTCACTAGAATTTAACAAGATTTATGATAATAATCAAAAAAAGCTTGATTGTATGTAAAATCAAGCTTTTTCAATTCATTCAATTTTTTTTGTCGTACCTATTAATACGGAAATTCCTTAAAAATGTAGGGTGTCCTTTCTACCCAAATGTCCGGCCAAACTGGCTGGTCTGTCCGGCTATTAGGTTTGGCGACCTGGCAACCCTAGTCGCAGGGCGTCCCACACTACGTTTACCGAGTCGCGGTCTCCACTCAAGCACCTTACGACTCCAACGGCCGTCAGTTCTGCGGCTCATTAGACCAGCCCACCGCCATTTCAGTTTACTAATTCGGTGGGCTATGACGGTGACTTTGGTTCTCTGACGGATCACATCATTTTTGATACGGTCTTTCAGAGATACTCCGAGTATAGCCCTTTCCATAGCACGCTTAGTGACTTTAAATTGGTGGACTAGTCGAGCCGTGAGTATCCACGTCTCGGCACCGTATGTCATGACTGGGAGGACGCACTGGTCGAAGACTTTCGACTTAAGACACTGAGAAATGGGTGACGAGAAGACATGTCGAAGCTTACGAAATGCTGCCCAGCCCAGCCGAAATCTTCTGTTGGCTTCCCTCTCGAAGTTGTTTCTGCCTAGTTGAAGAGTTTGCCCTAGGTACACATATTCCTGTACAACTTCGAGAGATACTCCATTTACTACAACCTGTCCCAGATCAACGAGCTCGTTGAACATGACCTTGATTTTATCCAAGTTTATCCAGAGACCGATACGTTCGGAAGACTCAACCAGGCTGTTCACCATCTCTTGTAAGTCTTGCAGAGTTTCAGCCATAATTACGATATCGTCCGCGAATCGTAAGTGTGAGATGCACTCGCCGTTTATATTAATGCCACGGCCTGTCCAGTTGAGCGTTCCGAATACATCCTGCAGCGCAGCGGAGAAAAGAGTTTCGGTGATATTACATCCCCCGGCCTCACACCACGTCACAGGAGGATAGGCTCAGTTTGACCATTCTGGACAACGACGAACATATAAGCAGTGTCATACAAACATCTCACCATTTCGATATATCGCCAATCAACTTGGCACCTCTGCAAAGACTCTAGAACAGACCAGGTCTCGACGGAGTCAAAAGCTTTCTCATAGCCCACAAATGCCATGCACAGGGGTTGGTTATACTCATTGGTCTTCTGTAAAACCTGCCTTACTGTGTGAATGTGGTCTATGGTGCTATAACTCCGTCGGAACCCGGCCTGCTCCGGAGGTTGAGCTTTGTCAAGTCTTCGTGTAAGACGGTTCGAGACGACTCTTGAAAACAACTTATAGACATGGCTCAAGAGTGAAATTAGTCGATAGTTCTTCAACAAAGTCTTGTCGCCCTTCTTGAAGAACAATACGCCTAAACTCCATGTGCCATGCCTTAGGAGTTCTCCCGGAGAAAAGAATAGAATTAAATATACGCTGGAGCTCCTTCAGTATCGGCTTGCCAGCAGCTTTCAGAAGCTGCGTTGTGACTCCATCCTCCCCCGGGGCTTTTCCATTTTTAAGTTGCCCAAGAGCCTTCTCGATTTCGTCTAGGCTGATGTCTGGGAGATCCTTCGTTGCATGGCGGGTTAAGGTGGCTCTTGGATCCTTCTCATCCGGCGCGGGACGGGGTGAGTGCGACGCGTATAGCTGACTGTAGAAGGTGCTAGTGCTAACTTCCGAAAGAATCTCCGATTTCGAAGCGACGATTTCTCCGTTTGCTTTGGTCAACTTCGTCAACGGGTCCTAATCGGACGTCTATTTATTCCTAATCAAATCCGGAGTATTAAAACATGCAGTTTTAATTCAGATTCATGTGGTCACAATATCTAACCTTTTTTTTAAGGAGGGGTAATCTCTTTACGATTCGACAAGGGACTTAAAAGCTGACAAGGCCGCCCCAAGGATATGCCATTGGACTCGGGTATTAACCCCATACCTGGCTAAACCACCCTCCAGCAACTTTTAACTCCATAGAGGCACAATCAGGATCGGCGTTAGCCATTCCCCGAGTGCGCCCACTGCAGACTGGCACGACGGTGAGCCAGCATCACTGACCCAAGCGCAGGGCCTTACTCTACGGAGGGGTCGCCAAGTGCAATAATGCCCCAGACGGGCAGGCCAGGGGTAGAAAAGTAATGTATCCCAACCGGTTGTCGGCCGGCCGGGCCATTTCATCCCCAACTTACTTGAATATTACTAATTAAATTTAAATATTTTTACAATGAATTTCTAATTAGAATGTATAATAATATTTATGAAATAGCTTTAATTAACTTTAAACTTTAACTAACCAAAAAACGGTCGATAATTGGAATGATTTTACACTATAAGTAGGTACCCAATTTTCGACCAACATGACTTATCGAATTTTCGAAGTATTTATTTAAAAAGTAAACACAATCTAAAATTTATTTTGATTAAGAAGTGGGAGTTAATTAGAATTCATTCAAATAGTTTTGAATAATTAATTCAATTCTTTTGATTTTAGCTAAACGAAAAAAGGCAGTCGGAAACTGGGATGATTATACCATATTTCTAATTTTCGACCAACAACATTGTTTGTCATATTCAGTTTATATTAACAAAGTAAAATATTGGACGAAAATTGGCCATTAGATAATATATGTAAATAAAGCTCACATTATCAAATTAGATTTAATATCTTTCCATACATTTTAAAACAACATAGAAATCTTATTTTTAGGTGCCTTACCTATTTTTCGACCATCCGGTCGAAAACTGAATTTTTTGAGTAAAGCGTGTACCCTTTCTTGACCACCTCATTTTATGAATTTGGTCATAAAATTTACGTTAAAATCTAATTAATCCACACAGTAAAGGTCATAAACTAGCTGCACAAACAATAAATAATCCAATATTACTTAAGATTAATTAAAAACTTTCCGTACAAGTAGTGGCACCTTACTATTTTTTTCTTAATATTCAACGCATGTGACGCTCTCCGCTGCTAACCTCAGACAAATAATTGGTTAGTTTTCGCAGCTTTCGTTCAATTCTTCTAGTTTGTGTGTGTGGGGGGGAACAATGTATTCAGGTTGCTACTTGTTTATGTTTTGGTGATGCAAGTATACCAATATTACTATTTTTGATCATTTAACAAGGGAGGACCGTTAAATGGTCGAAAATTGGCAGTAATCGGGAAACAGGCGCATCTACCCTACTATGTTATGTAACCTGTCACAATTTATGACACGTCATGCTGTTGATACAATGTATATATACGTGGAGCTTTATGTACCTATATATATTATATATATTTGTATTTTTCTATTATTCCATATTGAGTGTATTACGTAGATATTAAGATTTTTGTTGTTGTTTATAGCTTAGTGTGTGTGCCATAGTGGTGCCTCTTCAGGGTGTCTACGGAAGACCAGCGCCGGGGAGTCTGCGACGCCTCGGCTTTATGCTGAGTAGATACCCTTTCCGTGGCACATCTATTAGTGTTTTCCCTTTTTTTATTTGTTATTCTGTGTTAGTGCCATTGAATAAACCATTTTCTTTCTTTCTTTCTTTTTTCTTTCATTAATACTCACGCTGGGCTTTAAATGTTGACCTTAAGACTGCCCTTATGTCGCTCGTAATAGCGGCGGCTTTCGTAATGCAAATGTAAAGCTTGACGTGTTGCTGACTGTACTTTACGTATTACTTACCTATATTATCTATGACTATGTATGTACCTAACATAGTTGAATAATACTTATGATGTTATTAAAAATTCAGATTTGTAAAATTCGTTTTGAAATCTCCCATACAAAATAGTTAGGTCAGTGAAAAAATCACTGTGGTTTTATGAAACCAACATGCAAGTGAAACTTTTTTTTCGGTTCGTAGGCATTTAACTGAAAATTTCCGAAAAAATATTAAATAGGGTAAGTTCTTACTTATTAAAATCGCCACTCTAATCCTAACCTAAATCTTTTTGTTCTTAAAAGAAAATTATAAATAAAAAACAAATTGAGATATAAATAAAAGGAATTGATATACCTACCTAATAAACAAAAAGCAATAAAGAAAAACAAAATAATAAAACAAGCAATTTTTTTAAAAAATAACTACATCAGGACAGGATCGAACCACTGCCACACAGATTTAAAAACGAAGATCTAACGAGTAGACCAATCCTGACCTATTGGAAGTGGTGAAATTTACGATGTCATGTTTTTGTGTAATTCGACCATAATTCGACATTACACTTTCAAATGTATGGGAATTAGAAAATTAATTTTGCAGTTTCGAATTTTCAATGACGCCATTACTATTATGATTATGTCAAAATACCTACATACCAAACACCTTGTAGGTAATATAATAAAATAAAATAATTCAACTCAATCTGTGACCATACGAACAAGCATACATAAGTAGTGCCATCTATGAGTGAGCAGTATATAATCAAATGGTTAAAACAGACATTGCGTGCTACTTTGAGCTATGCTTTTGAGAGATACATTGAAGTTCAGACAATTGTCGCTAGGAGTGCTATAAATTTGTAAAAAGAAATGTTAAACCGTTCTAGCATGACTTAAAATTATATTTTACGTATTTTGATACTTCCCACGTGCTAAGTTATTTTTTAAAATATAATCAATAGTTTTATGAATCTCCTTGTTGACTTTTACTAAATTCACTAAAAAGTCATTACAAAAATCGATTAAAGTAGCGCCATCTATTGATGCTTTTATAGATTTATTTTACTTTTGTTCGTGATGGGTCCCCGTGGTAATAACCTCTTAAATAATCCACATGCATTATGTATAGAAACAATTTTAACTGCCTCCGTGGTCTAGTGGTTGAGACCACCGAGTGTTAATCGTGAGATCCGGGGTTCGATTCCCCGTGGGGGCAGACGTTTTTCTGCTCCCAGTATTTGGTTGATGGTAGGGCCTCTAAGCCCGCCTGGCTAGCTATCACCATCTTACCTAAGTAAGTCGCCACAATAGTAATGTTAATAATATGTTTTTGCGATCGACGATCCGACAAGAGAGTAAGATAGCCAGTTTCTCAGTTGTTGAGGAGTCCAAAAGGCTAATTCTGCTAATGAACCACCGCTAAACCGAAGCTAAGCCGTTGCGTTCGACCAATCAGAGCGCCACATTTTCACGTCATTGAACAATCTACATAGGTTTTGTTTCGAATCGGCTTTAACTTTTTTGCAGAGGTAGAGCTCAAGCACTTATTACACTATTCAATTTGTGGAAATTCTAATTAGGAAACAGGAAGGTGTAATCGCAGTAAGAATAGATTGGATACGATTTAGGAAGTAAGGAGGGTCCCAACCCAACCGCTCTACTTCCTAAATTGGGATGATGACTGAATTCTAATTTTTACGTTAAATATTAAAATACCGTGGAAAAAGATGCAGTCCTGTGAAATTAGAATTAAAATCGGCTTAGAAATACATTAGATACAAGCATTTTAAGTTGTTAATTTGATGGCGATTAGACAGAGAGATCCGACATCAACCGTGACGTCATCGTTGAGTACGGCCATATAAACTCCTTGTAAATTGCCGTTTTGCTAGAAAGAGATGGAGAAAAATCTTTAATACCTTATATCTTGGTTGTTTTTATAGTTATTCGAAAACCGATTTTTTCTTTCTGTTTATTATATGAATGAGCTTCTATTAAAGCAAAAAAAAATTTGTCATCTAGCCTATTGTATACAATTTACAGATATAGTGTTGCCAACTTAGGTCTTTTAGAATTAGGTCATCTCTTTTAACAATGTGCTAGTTCTAAAATAACGTGTTTAGCTCCATAGCTCTTTTTTGGCTCTATTCTTAAACATAAATAAAATCATTTTTTAGGACTTTTATGCGTTAACTACTTATAGTATTCTTGTATTGCAATTCCTAATTAAATTTAATTCTTTTCCATTATTTCCTTGCCATGGTCTAATCTAACGACAAAGAATGTTAAGCCAGCTAAATATGTTTTACACCAAAAGTGAAACCTTTTTTAAACCTCACAAAAATTATCTTTTTATACATAAAAATGAATGCGTAAACACGCAATTAGTACCTATGTCTTGTTAGAAAGTTTTTATTTCTAAAAACATTAATTCGAAAAAAATAATGGTTCATTCCCAATAACTCGTATTATTAGGCGTTTTCCCTATTGTTTTAAAAAAAACAATGTCTAACTCTAGTGCCAAGGATATTACGCGTTTGAAATATAAATCACCAGTACCAATCAATGCAGGGAGTAGCGCCCATGTCTCGGCTGTATAAAACAACTTACGGTACGTTGGACAGAAGTCTGATTCCGGCAGGAGTCTACGAATTCTTGCCCCTTAATGAGAATAACATAGCCACAGTGCGGGAACCAGTGGGCGTGCTCCGACCATGGCGTATCATCCGCCTCCCATTGGCCGAGCCCGCCATCACAGTAAAAGCAGCGCACCTTTCGACAATAGGGGAATAAAATAGATTTGGTCAGCGTTAATCGCTCAAAGAAGTAGCCCCACAATTACAGTCCCCATGGTTAAGTACAGTCGAGCAAATTAAATCATAGCCCACTTGCTCAATAGTTCGCTTGAAGTGATCAAACTGTAAAATCGTAGCGCCACCTAGTGTTACTTTTATTGAATTACTAGCTGTGCCCGCGACTTCGTCCGCGTGGAATAGTAACTTTTGGCAACATTTTGATTTTTGTAGGCAATTTTTTTTAAAAGATCTTGATAAAAAAGAAGCCTATGTTATACCTTATACCGGGTGTAACGAATACCGAAATAATATTTAAGGTTGTTGATTAACAAAAAAAATGTTTATGACTATTCTTTGTATTTTTATTATATGCCTACTTTTTTTTAAATTGTGTTTTGGTTATTGGTACCCGATATACATTCATACCCTTTTAGTAAAAACTTGTTATTTTGACATTACAAACAGACACTTCAATTTTATTTATTTGTATAGATTTGTGATAGGTACCCATGGTTTGAGTATTGACTGCATATTGATAGATAACAAGAAAATAATGAGATACTCCTGCTTATGAGTAAGGTTATCAGAGCTCATTGGGGATCACTTATCTCATTTGCTGACTGTGTGGGGTTTTGGACTGGAAGCCTGCAAATAACACTGGTGGCAAATGTCTATCGGATTTGGTAACCACGTAACATCAGATGGGAATATAACATTTGAAATTCAATAAAAATCTGAAGTTAAAAATAATGAGTTAGATAAACAAAATCTACATATAAAAAATCTCGTGTCGCGATGTCTGTCTAGGATAAACTCCGAAACTACTTAATCGATTTTGATGAAATTTGGCTTCCTGTATGTAATTTGGTCCAACTTAAAAGATATGATAGTTTTTATCTCAATTTTTGACGACAATATTTATTATTGCGTTTAAGTAACTTTATTATGGCGAAAAGTAGTTAGCGGGCACAGCCAGTATATTTACTGTGGCAATGTTGTGAAGGGTATTGTTTCAAAAAGCAATGATTTAGGCCAACTGGGATTGTTTGTGTGCATAGTAATAATGTCGTAAGTATAACCTTGATCTCAGCAGTTCGTTGCGTTGTCTGCAATACATTTGTACTTTAGACTTATTTGATTGGTTTGCTTGGTTGATAACACAGCGAATGTGTTTTAAATGCGTTCACTTGTTCGGTTATGAACAAGTAAATGCATGTATGACACACTAGCTGTCGCCCGCGACTTTATCTGCTAATTGTCTGTAATTGAATGTACTGTCTTAAAAAGTTGCAAACTTCGTCTCCTCCTGAACCAAATTAAATACATACGCACAAATAATCACATCCAACAACAAACTTCCACTGGTTTCAATTCAAATCACCGACCTCTAGACCAGAAACGGCCCTCAAAAATTAAGGGGGCACAGTCAGTCCACTAGCGCCGCCATTCGTTTTTTTAATAATTATGATGAATTAAAGAGGTTTCTACAAAAAATAGCACAGTCACGAACTCAATATAAATACTTCAGATTTATATTTACGTATTTTGTACACATTAACCGTATAGAATAGACGAAATCATAATTATTGATTAAAGTGGCCACTTTTAGCAATAATTCTGATTATGATTATTCCTTGACTTTTCATTTATGCCTGAATAGCTCTCAAAAATCTAAAATATCTAATTATTGAGTTCGTGACTGTGCTATTTTTTGTAGAAACGTCATAATTAATAAAAAAACGATTGGCGGCGCTAGTGGACTGAGTGGAATTTAGCACGAAAATTCACTACAGTATTTACTTGATCGTCGGTGCCGGTGTAGAAGAAGCCGGCTTCGGCGAGTGTTTGCGGTTGTTGGTGTCGATCCGCCGGCCACCGCTCGAAGGTCGCCAGTCGAACGGCCAAGGAAGCCCTAGTGGGATGTCTCGCACCACCACTCACCACGCCCAAATTCCGCCACGTTCTACCGCGCTCGAGTAAGCGAGCGTTGTGTTCCGCGCCTGTCCTAATTATAAATGTATATTGCATACATTCATTAAATATGCACATATTTTTTATTTTAGTCCGTAGTCATATGAACTGCGCTAATTATTTTGAATGGGCTCTATGTGTTGAACCTTTAAATACAAAAAAAAAACTTGTGCAAGTTACAGTTAGAGATATATTCATTACACACAACACAAGGAAATAACCTTCAAGATATTGAATCTACATTAAATCAAGTAACAAATTATTTTTTAAACATTCAATACTTAAATGAGTTGTGTTCCACAAATTACTAAGTTGATATGTTCATGACCTTGTTTAACTTTGAAAGCAAGCAATCTTTTTCATAAAGAGTAATAACTATTATTATTTTTTATTGAAATAATATATGAAGGAAGTAGTTTATTTCTTTAACTCACGATTGCTTTTGGTTGTCTTCGGTCTCGGGCAGAGATTGAATAGGTGGTGTCTGAGGCGGTGATGACGACGTAGGAGATACATTACTATTTCGTTGTGCGATTTCTAAAGACGCCGCGTGTGCACATCTAGGGAAATACCTGCAAAATAGGAAATTACATTTGAAAAATGTTTGTTTCCACTAAAAGGTTGCAGCCTTTGAAAAATGGTATTATCAAAGTGGATATACCTACATTGTCATTTAAAGTAAGTAATATATAAAAATCTTGTGTCAGTGTTTGTTATATAGCTGCTCCGAAACGGCTTGACTGATTTTTATGGAATTTTTTGTGTGTATTTGGTAGGTCTGAGAATAGGTCGTAGGCTATTTTTTATACCCCTAGATGATAGAGCTGGCCCTCTCCAGAATTTTTTTTTACAATTCTTAAGGCTTAACGTAGTTCGCGGGCACAGCTAGTAGTACATAATTTTCATAACATCTATCAAACATAATAATTAGTGATGGATGAAATTTTTATTCAGTTGTTGATTTCTGGTTTTTAAAATTAATAGAGTATCAATAATAGGGAAGGTATTATATTATAACTTTATTGATAAGATAACACGTCATAACATCAATCAGCAGTGGGTTGGAGCTGGGTATGTTTGCCCAGCAGTGGGGCGAATGGTTTATAATTTATAACATTAGTTTTAGTGAATTCTTAATATTTTTATTTATCACTAGCTGTGCCAGCGAACTACGTTTCGCCGTATATTTTTTACCCGTTTTTGCAACATTTGTCATTGATGCTCAGCTCCTATTAGCCGTAGCGTGATGTTATATAGCCTAAAGCCTTCCTCGATAAATGGACTATCCAACACAAAAATAATTTTTCAATTTGAATCAGTAGTTCCTGAGATTAGCGCGTTCAAGCAAACAAACAAACAAACTCTTCAGCTTTATAATATTAGTATAGATAATTGAAGAGGAAAATAAACAGAAGCTAATAGGTAGGTACGTAAATTGTTAGAAATTTTTAACTGTGTAAAGTCGTGTTTGAAATTTAAAAAAAAGCTGTATTATACATTAAAACTAAGAAAGCTTTGTGGACATGCATTCCATATAATTTGCAAACTTGTACGACTTTCACTTCACTGGGTTATAATAGTGGATTCCTTAGAATAATAACGCATAGAAACCCAACCGACGACGCGCACAATTTGATGCAACTAAACGTGAGCCATATATGGCTCACTACGCCGGCAGCTCCGTACTGTTTTTATCGCAGCGTGCGTGTTATGCGCGTAAGCGACTTCACACAGCGCTGTCATTTTTGCTTCACTTTAATCATCGCACTCTGTACCGGGCTATCCTTCTATGTGTTATTATTCTAAGAGTGGATTCATTCAGATCGTCGGTGGTGCTATGACCTCAGCACTGGCCATCTAATCAGGAGGTCCGAGGCGCAATCCTGGCATGTACCAATGTGTTTTTCGTTTATCAAATTTCATATGTACATTTGTCCTTGCGCTTCTTCAATAAAGGAAAACATTGTGAGGCAACCTGGATAAGCCTGTGCAGAAATTCAAAGGTGTATGTGAAGTCTACCAATCTGCACTGAGTCAGCATAGTTGACTAAACACCCTGACTTAGGGTAGGTTCCAGGCCGTGGAAGGAGACCTATGAGCTGTGGTGATGGATTAGATATAATAAAACACTAGTTGTTGTAATGTAAAAAAACCCACCTTTTCTTTATTTGGGATTATGGGTCTAAAAGCTAGGTAATAAAAGGAATGTTAAAAGCAATAAGTGTGTTAATGCGTGTGTAATTTAGGGTATCCCAGCCTATAAAGGCGAATTTTTTTTTTCGATTTTAGATATGCATACAATTAATATTTTTTCTATTTCACCCTAATAACTAAAATAAAAAATATTATTGCAATCGGATAATGATAACCCGTGCCGACTTGATGTCAAACTTTTAACAAAATATTTGTATGACAACTGCAGAAGACATTTTCAAACTTAATTTTTATTTAGTAAATAAAACACTATTTTACCTTTTTCATATATTTATCAAATATTTATTAGTAAAAAAAACATTATTTATCTTACATTTTCGTTTCAAAGTTTTCTTTTTACAGGCAGGGTATACCAGTCTGTGTTCCTGTACGCAACGTACGTAGTAAAAATTGCTTTTGTTTCTCTTTAACAGTGATTTTTTCATGGAAATCTTGTATTAACTTAACTGCTCTCTCAGCTTTAT
Organism: Schoenobius gigantellus; assembly: GCA_963935595.1. Classification (NCBI taxonomy): domain Eukaryota; kingdom Metazoa; phylum Arthropoda; class Insecta; order Lepidoptera; family Crambidae; genus Schoenobius; species Schoenobius gigantellus. The sequence continues at coordinate 18,120,192 of OZ012553.1, read as the reverse complement.
CATCAACGGCTCTCAGAGTCATCATCTATTTCTTAACTCGTTGAAAAGTAGCATTATTAGACATTTTTCTATTTAAATTTTTTGTTGTTGGATGTTAATTATAATGGTAACGTATATTATTTCTTAGTACTGTTTAGCACTATTCTTACCTTAGCAAGAGCTTTCCTTAACCCCAAGGTTGCCTGGTAGAAATTGCCACCTTAGCAATAAGGCCGCCTATTATCACTGTGTCTCTTGTATTGTTGTGTCCTGTTTATGTATGTTTCGTGTGCAATAAAGTGTTCAATCAATCAATCAATTATTAGACCATGAAGTAGGACACTCGTTGAGAAAACAGTCATTAATTTTTAAACAATTGAATGGCTTTGCTTTTGATGGAAACGAAATCATCAATGTTTTTCTCATGAAGTGAACCACAAAAGTCTTCTTGCGAGGGGATATACCGTTTATTAAAATCAGCTTTTATAGCTGCTGCCCGCTCTTTTCATTTTTCCGTAGGGATTCTTTGAAATAGGAAAATTCGTCAGTATTGAGTCCAAGTGCCTCAATAGTAGCTTCAATAATAAAGACAGAAGTTATTATACTTAATTGACACCTATCTAAAGCTAGTACTATCTTTGGAGTGATCATTTTTTTTATAATTGAAGTTTTATTTGTTTCGAACTGTGTGGTCTCGATTGGGTTAAGCGAACTGACTTGTCTCTTCGGAAATCCATTACTTCGGAATCAGATGATGAATTTCCTTGATAAGATGACATCGAAGCAGTTAGGGATGCATAATAATTGGTCCAACGTTTTTGTTCCTCGATTTTTCTAAGACGCGTTTTTTCCTCTTTGTCGGACAATTTTTTGTTCACTCCACTAAATGACCAGGTCTGTCAGGCTCTCTTTAGCGCTGCAAGAAGATCTATCTTCATTTATCTTTATGAATTGAAGTGCCTCGACATGTGCAATGTCGAACAAATTGTCTTTTGTAACTAACTCTTGTTGACGCTGCTCAAATATAGTGATTTGATCAAAGATTTAAATTTCTCTGGTTTTGATTGTATTTTTTTGAAAATCTCTCCAAACTTGATATAAGGTAGGTAACTAGTTTTTTAACACAGTTAAAGCTTTAGTCGGTATTTGCGCCTTTTCCCAATAAATAACGCACTCACGTATAGTTAGATTCGCGCTTTCATTGACACTTCATCATCACAGCCCATATACGTCCCCACCGAGGGGCTCGAGCCTACCCTATATTAGGGTGATTAGGCCTTAGTCAACCACGCTGGCCCAGTGCGGATTGGTCGACTTCACATACACCATTGAATTTCTTCGCAGATGTATGCAGGTTGCCTCACGATGTTTTCCTTCACCGTAGGAGCGTCAGACAAATGTACATATGAAATTCGAAACGAAAAACACATTGGTACGTGGCGGGTCTCGAACCCCGACCCCCCGATTGGAAGGCAAGTGCCGAGTCCACTGCGCCACCGACGCAGTCGACCGATTCCACTGACATCTTCTTTGAACGAAAATAATGTGTTTACTAATTGACCAATGAGAAATAACAAACCCTTCGATAAATTAACTCCGCCGCGCGCGAAGCGCCAAAGTATGCAAGTACTGACATATGTATCGATTCAAGTCGTCGGCACGGTCGTTGCTTTGGTTCTAGGTACATAAAATTTTATTTACGTGTTTTGACACCATTCGAAAAAAATAAGAGGGTATGCGTTGAAAAAAAAAGACCGATTTTTTTGGGACACCCTAGGTGTATTATGTGTAATAATGTAATATGACTGACTTACATCCTGTGCACTTCAAGTGGGGGACCTAATGAACCAAATCTACTAAACGGAGCAAGTTCCCCACCACACCACGCACATCGCAATTTTCCTTCACCTGCATGGTAAAATCCTGCACTCACAAGAGCTTCACGAGACACTGAAGAGTCCTGTATAAAAGAGTAACATAATTTCACTAACAACAACCTGGCATGCCATTTAAAATTATCTATGAAATAATTCCATTATTGGTGAAATAGTTATACTGAAGGTCAGCATTTAGTCTAGATTTGCTTGCTGCCAAATGGCTCTTTGGCATAGCTCTCAAGCAAATTCGCAAAGCAAAGATCGGCTGCTTTGATTGAAAGCCCCTATATAAACAAGCCCACAGAGCAGAGGCCCAATTCAGCTAATAAGCTGCAGCCGAATCGAAGCTGAACCGTTGCGATCGACCAATCAGAACGCCACATTATCACGTCATCGAGCAGTTGAAAGGCAATATAAGCACTCCGATTGGTCGACCGCAACGGTTCGGTTTCGATTCGGCTGTAGTTTATTAGCTGAATTGGGCCGCAGTGTGTGGCTGCCAAGCAGCGATTGTCAGGGTTGAAATAGAAAGTTATGTCACTGATGACTAAGGCATACTTAGTCATCAGTGACTTTACTGAGAAATTAAAAGTATAAAAACAGTCACAAATCTATCAATCGCACAAATGCTACTATCCATAGAATTCGTCAAGTCTGTCTGTCTGTCCGGCCATATGTCACACACTTTTTCCGAAACTATAAGAACTATACTGTTGAAACTTGGTAAGTAGATGTATTCTGTGAACCGCATTAAGATTTTCACAAAAAAATATAAAAAAGCAATAAATTTTGGGGGTTCCCCATACTTAGAACTGACCTTACGTGTGCGGTATCTATGGATAAGTCTTCAAAAATGATATTGAGGTTTCTAATATCGTTTTTTTTCTAAACTGAATAGTTTGCGGGAGAGACTTCCAAAGTGGTAAAATGTGTGTCCCCCCTGCAGGCGTAGCACGGGCTGCCAAGACCGGTCTTGAGTCACGCGTTATCTCACAATTTCAGTGACATAGTCTCTATGTCTTAAAGTGTAGCACGGCGGCGCGTATTTATGCTGCGGTCCGATAACAGCACAGTGCTAACAATTATAATCGCCTGGTTCAAATTAAAAAGAACATTAAAAATGATAACAGCGCTCTCAGCATGCTTACGATTCCGGTCCGGGGTTTTAGGGTATCAATTTTTCAAACCAAATGTCGAGTTAAAAATTTGGTTTGAGTAGGTCATTTTGCTTTTGATTGCTTCAGAGTATTTTTCTTTTGTAGATTTTAATTACAACATTGTTACCCCGCCGCTCATCCAGAACAGGTACCTGACAGTTCGCTTAGAGTGATTTCACTCCAGAGCATTAGTGCCGTAAGTTCAAGATGGCGTATGACGTTAACGATGGCATCATGTCGTGGCTCTTCATGCCGGCTAACATAAGCACGCACAACATTTCGGGACGCGTTTGAGCGCGCTTATAGTGACTCTTATTGATTTTCGGAATGCAGCCTTAGTGACTGACGTGATAAAAATTTCTTGACGCTCCTCAAGGGATACGTGTCATTGAGTCTTATCACAAATTTCTTGGCAGCCCGTGCTATGCCTGCTGTAACTTCTAAAATAAGAGAATGACAAAACTAAAACAAATATATGATGTACATTACCATGCAAACTTCCACCGAAAATTGGTTTGAACGAGATCTAGTAAGTAGTTTTTTTAATACATCATAAATCGTACGGAACCTTTCATGGGCGAGTCTGACTCGCACTTGGCCGATTTTTTTATAACATATTTTACTTTCATACTGTAAACATAATCATAGGTAGAGGAAAGTAAAATCTAGTTATATCTAAAAACATGGCATCACACCTTTGGTGCACTTTTAAATGAAATACTTTTCTCTGGCACAAAGATGGGCTGATTTGAACTAATACAGAATTTTCTCTGTCAGTCTCCAATGATGTTCAAGTGGCAACCCTATTTACTGGCCTTTTGATGCTAATAAACTTACAGACCTGAATTTTTTTATCGCAAAAAGCTTAAATAAGCAGTGTGTGCTTACACACTTTTTTTTTTCCCCGGGGGGAAATGCATAACCGCACCGTAGGTGTGCTTACACACTACTTATTTAAGCTTTTATCAAAACAAGTAGGGATGGGTCGTCTGATCATAAACCATTGATATTTAGCTTGGGAAATTGGGTTATAATTCAGGAGAAGCCAGAATCTCTGTATGACTTCAAAACGGATTGTGATGGGTTTAGGAGTTATTAAGAATATGAAATGTGATGTTGAAGATGAATGTAAACATTTTACTAAGCAAATTGAAGTACTTGGATTAACAGGCCTCAGCTCAATGATTTGGAAATACCCCCTGCACAACCTCTGAAAGTCAAATTAAAAATGCAGAAAAACCCTGCCAAAGAAGTAGAGGTGGGCGTTTAAATGAAAAGCACTTAAAAAAGTTTGCTTTTGAACAAAAGTACAAAAGCAGACTTTCTCTAATCAAAACATTACGCTTTTTACTTATGCTTTTTACGAACATACATTAGTCCCGCCAGCTGTATTCCAGCAATAAAATTACCTACTTTGAAAGCATGGTCTGTCTGTATACATGCATCGGAAATAGAATGTTTGCCGCTAGATGGCATTATACTGCATGCTGGAGTTATAAAGCGACCAAAACGCATCGCAAGATTGGATGGCTTACCATGCTTTTCGTTTAAAAAAGTAGTAAGCTTTTCACTGTCGAGAGATAAGTACGCGTTTGTTGTGTTGTGGCTGGCTGCTTTTACGTACGATTTTGTTTTATTTTTTTAAATACGTGTATAAATAAACATTGTATTTACCTTTGTTATGCGTGTGTGTATAAAGTGCGATTAAATAAAGTTTATAAATATATAATTTGATAGTTTTAGTGTCGAGAGATGGTAATAATGTAAAGTGGGACTTTTTTGAAAGGAACTTGGTCAATTAAGTCGCGTGATGCAATATTTGTAGAAACATTGTTTATTAAATAAAAAAATAAGAATATTAATATTTCCATCAATAAAAATATTTCATGTGATTGATATGAGAACAGTTTTTTTTTCGTTTAAATAGTATAAAGCTATCCCTATAGTGTTTTTGTCATTAGCAATAGAACGGTGCGTATGTTGTACTTAAACGTTTTTGCAAACATAATTATACGCAATAAACAATAAGCGTTTAAATGAAAAGCTTTTTTACAAGCGCGCTTGTCTAAAGAAGTACAATGTTATGTTTAAACGTTTTAAAATTTTAAGCCGTTTTTTCCACTTCTACTAAGAAGCCTTTGGTAATTATCTCCTTAACCTGATGACAAGAAAAGGTTAAAGACCAAACAGACTTGCATTTGACAAGCAAAGTCTAGTGAGTTGTTTTGTTTACCTACATATTAGATCAATTTATATTTTTTTAATGAGTTAACTAGAATATCTTCAAAAAAAATTTTTTCCTTAATTAAGATGGTAATTAATTCTTGAACTTTAATTGATTGAAAGCAAACTCACCAATCATTCATCACTTCCACAGCATTTAAAAACTCTTATTAAATGTAAGGAACATTCTAATTACAATTTGCTTTAACTTAAATATCCAAATAATAGCACTCACATTCCAATTTGTAAAAGATAACAAGCGAAGTGCATCAATCCGGTACATTAAATCCTCCTCCGTTAATCCATAATCCTGTGCAGTATCACTATTATCATGGTTTGTATCTTCAGTAGCAGACCATGCGGTAGACGTGTCTACATTCGAAGGGCATTCTGAGTTTAAAACCAAGGGTACGTTTCCTGATAAGCGAGGATTTACTACAAATTCGCAATTAGGCTCCATTTGTCTGTGGCGCGACATTACTTGGTCACCATAATTCCACTGCGATATTTTACCCCCACAGCTAAAACACTGCACTTCTGTACCTTCTCCGGTATAATAAAAGCCGGCTTTGGCTATTCTAATAGGATCAACAGGAGCTGACGAAGGCCAATTCGCGAATGTATTCAGCCTGTTTGTTTCAAAATTCATCTTTTGCTGATAATATGGATAGTTCGGACGGGAGTGTGATAATGTAGACGTAAATATAGAATAATGCAAATCATTAAGACACACTAAAGACTAACATTTCATTTTAATTTACACAAGAAAATTAATATAAAATTGCTATGTATCGATTCGCAAAAAATTTATAGGTGAAGGTGTCCCGATGCTTGTCACTGTCACTGTCACAAGCACAGACTACTAATGGTGCAAGTGCGTTCCGAATTGCGATAAAAGCAATAATATCGCGAATCCGACCAAATTAAATCGTCACAAATTTTTTTACAAAAAATAGAACCGACCGACTTTAAAAAACACTGAAAACTTAAAAATAATCGTTGTTCGTTGATCGTTGCCTCCGCGGTATTCACCTAATATTTTGACGTTTACTTTGATCGAATGTCAGCGATTAAACGTCAAATTAAACGATTTCTAAGTCGTTGAATAGAAGTTCATAATTTGTTAAAATTGTGTGCTTTTTTCCGTAAAAAAATGAGTTTGGGACTAGGACTCTTACCTTTGGACCAAGCCAATGAGAGAGACGGCCCATCTACCTCAGTGTCTCAAGACGGAAGTCTTCAATTCGTGCGTGTTGCCAGTGATGACATACGGAACTGAGACGTGGCCACTTACAATGGGTCTCATAAGGGGGCTCAAAGTCACTCAAAGGGCAATGGAGAGAGCTATGCTCGGAGTTTCTCTACGTGATCACATCAAAAATGATGAGATCCGTGGAAGAACTAGAGTTACCGACATAGCCCAAAGAATTTCAAACCTTAAGTGGCAGTGGGCAGGACACATCGCTTGTAGGACTGACGGCCGTTGGGGCGGAAAGGTCCTCGAGTGGCGGCCGCGTACCGGGAGACGCAGTGTTGGTAGGCCCCCCACAAGGTAGACCGACGATCTGGTGAAGGTCGCGGGAAGCCGCTGGATGCGGGAGGCGCAGGACCGATCGATATGGAGATCCTTGGGGGAGGCCTATGTCCAACAGTGGGCGTCTCTTGGCTGATATGATGATGATGATGAATGAGAGAGACAGGTGCCGATGTCGAAACGAGCTCCGGAACAGCTCAATAGATCCTTTTGATATGTGAAAATAAATAATAAAATATAATAATATAATAGACGCAAAAGATGTTGACGCCTAAAGTCGACGCAACCATTTCGGCGTTTCGCCGATTATTTTGTTTGGCACGCTTTTTTCGTTGGTATTTCGTGTCTATTGGTATCTATAGTCTAAGGTATATTTGTAACCATTTGCAACGCATTCTCGTGATTCTCACTATAGAGCTGCGCAGACCAGTGTGGCCAGATTTTGAAGACTTTTTTCCATTTTAGTAGAAATGTAGTTTTATTGTAATTAGGTTGTTGTGCTAGAAATGTTTTGAAATTCTACTATTCATAAATAAAGCGGTAACTACCTACTGCATCTGTTTTGTGTATAAAAACGAAACTAACAGATAATATTAGAAAATTCCCCTACACACTTTGTGAAAATTATCTGTTGTTTTGTGGAAAGTTTCGATGTTTTTCTATACAGAACAAGAGACACGGCTAAATATACAGTGCGAAAAGGTTTTTAATGAATGTAGTTTTCCAATTTTTGTTTCTATTAAAAGTATTTATTTTAAAATATATCTTTATTTCATTATTTTATCATTCATCGTCATCTGGTAGACGATTGTTTGATTGAGTTTTTTTTTTTTATCTAATTTCTTACTTATAAACAAAAACATATACGCCAAACTACTGAGTAGTTTGTCGGCGAAACGCTCTAATTTTCACTTAAACTATCTTATAATTATGCATTACAACTTTATGATTAAAGACTAAGTATATATAAGTATGTATTTGTTATAAATAATGGCTTACCTACTAACATCCCTTCATAATAATTTCTTTTAGCTTTCTCTTTAAGGTTTGTTTACATTTAATTTTAACTTCATTTAGCATCAACTCATAATATTTATTACATTGCCTTGGTATTATATATTTCCTGGTTCTCTTTCCATAATAATTTATACACCCCAATTCAATTAATTTGCCTTTCATCTTTGCTCTTGTATTAATTTTAATATTGATTTTCTTTTTAAAAGTTTCTGTATAATATGATTCTACCGCTAGCAAATACTGAACTTTTGTTTCTACGGGTATAATTTTTAATTCTGAAAATAGGGCATCATAGTTCTTTTTACATGTATCTTTGGTTTTTTTACTACATAATATTTAGTAATAAAATACGTGTTCATTGTGAAGAATAGGAATACTTTTATTTACAAATTAGAGCTAACTGTATCATGTTTTAATGGAATGGCTGCCGTAGGTATCTGTCATGTGATTTTCTGTCGCTGAAAAAGATGTAGAGAAAAAGGAGGACTACCCCCGATACCTCTTTCTCCTCTCGGCGATGCATAGTTTTTGTAAGATTTCGTTGTAGATTTCGTTCATACCTATCCTCAAAATGTATGGACTAGTAAAAATGTTAGTAAATCTGTACATTGTAGGTTTTTTTATTGCAACTAAGTTGGCTAACAAGCAAACTGCCCACCTGATGGTAAGTGGTAACAGTCACCTATAATACATGTGGCTCCTGTGATATTAGCAGCAAAACTGCAACCCCCACAACAACCACAGTGTACGTTGCCAACCTGTGACATAAGATGTAAAGATGTACCCAGTAATTTCACTGCCATATTTTACCCTTCAAACCGGAACACAGCAATGCAAGCACTGCTGCTTTGCGGCAGAAATAGGTAAGACGGAGTTAGGTACCCATGCAGACGACCCTGGTACAGAGTTTTTTTTGGGATTTGCACTGAAATAAATAAAAACTAGACTTCTGAATATCTCCTGCACTACGGGATGTGCAGTCCCTACGCCTTTGCGTAATAACAAATTGCTGAGGCTGGTCGCAAACACTCTAGGGGTAAGGCAGACTAGTACTACGTGGAGTCAGGGATGATTCGGTTCTGTCACTATTACTATTCTGTGCGCATTGCCACATCCAGTAGTAGTACAATATTGCCAGCACCGGTAGCCGTTCAAATTGCCGGCAGCGGAGTCACTACCTAATTTGTATTATAAAGTGACAGCTATCGTTAGCCAGATGAGTTGTATGCAGCTCACGTAGGGTTATAATATCTTTCGAGTTTTCCAGATTGAGGATCGCAGGATTGAGGATTTAGATAGCATAAACGTTGTGATATCGCAAATAAATGACAATTTTGCAGCAATAGCAAATTGGAGTGTTAAATTTGGTCTGAATGTAAATCCCTTAAAATCGCAAGCTATTGTTGTAGGAAGCTCATAGTACATTTCAAAGATTGACTGGAGATCGCTGCCTGCAGTAATTTTTGATGGTGTCTACATACCTTGCGAGAATGTAAAGAATCTGGGCGTGATTTTTGATAGAACGTTGTCATGGGCACCTCACGTCAACCAAATCAGCTGTAATATATTTGCAGCAGTGGGTTCTATGCGTAGATTACGTAACTTCTTACCTATCGCCACTAAGGTTGCTCTTGCTCAATCACTCCTTCTCCTTATCCTTGACTATGCAAATTGCTGTTATTGTGACCTCAACGAAGTGCTTGTTGATAAGCTTGAGCATTGGTATTGGTTATTGGTACCCGATATACATTCATACCCATTTAGTAAAAACTTGTTATTTGGACACTACAAACAGACAATTCAATTTTATTTATTTGTATAGATACACAGGTATTAAAAAGTTTTTACAGTTTGTATTGTGCATTCTGTGATCGGTCGGCCATATGGCATACAAATATAAATTAAAATTAATTAAAATCCAATGAATTGCAATATAATTAATAAAAGAGTGTGTAATTAAAAATAAATAAATTCAATTTTGTTGTTCGTAGTCAAAACTGGATATAAAGAATAAATAAAAATCCAATAAATTACGATGTCATTAATTACAAATATAAATTAATTATTTATTTACTTCACAAATTATATTTTTATGCTTTAGTTATTGTTCTGAGGGAAGTTGGCATATTTTTGGAATTTACGTGAGTCGCGTTTGGCAGATTTTAAACAAGTGTCGGGAAGGCTTGCCGTTTTTGAGATGGTCACACTGGCCGGCCGCGCGGCTGTGCCGGGTCGCGTGACTTAAGGTGCGTCCCCACTACGAGCCGCGCGGCCGCGGGAGCCGCGAGGCTCGGCCTCACCAGCTTTTTGTGTATATTTTTATCGCATTCTCACTATAGAGCTGCGCGGCCCAGTGTGGCCAGATTTTGAAGAATTATTTCCATTTTAGGAGAAATGTAGTTTTATTTCAGTTAGGTTGTTGTGCTAGAAATGTTTTGAAATTCTACTATTCATAAATAAAGCGGTAACTACTGCATCTGTTTTGTGTATAAAAACGAAACTAACAGATAATGTTAGAAAATTCCCATACACACTTTGTGAAAATTATCTGTTGTTTTGTGGAAAGTTTCGATGTTTTTCTATACAGAACAAGAGACACGGCTAAATATACAGTGCGAAAAATTGTTTAATGAATGTAGTTTTTCAATTTTTGTTTCCATTAAAAATGTTTATTTAAAAATATTTCTTTATTTTTTTTTAATTTATCATTCATTGTCATCTGGTAGACGATTGTTTGAGTAATAAAATACGTGTTCATTGTGAAGAATAGGAATGATTTTATTTACAAATTGGAGCTATAATATCATGTTTTAATAGAATGGCTGCCGTAGGTGTCTGTCATGTGATTTTCTGTCGTTGTCAATGTCTAAAATTTTGCAGGGGGGAGGTGAAAAAGATGTGCAGAAAGAGGAGGACTACCCTCCGATACCCCTTTCCCCTCTCGGCGATGCATAGTTTTTGTAATATTAATTTTTTGAATTCATTCATACCTAACCACAAAATGTATGGACTAGTAAAATGTTAGTAAAACTGTACATTGTAGTTTTTTCATTATTGCAATGCAACTAAGTTGGTAAACAAGCAAACTGTCCACCTGATGGTAAGTCTTACATCTTTTAATAAAAGCGTAAAGCAACATTTCCTTCAGCTCTGACACCCCCTTCCATACACACCCCCTGTCATAACGGCCCTTTAGAATTTATGTAGGTACTTACAGTATGGAGTTATTATTATAATTTTGTTTGTTGTACTTTTTTTATTAATTTTCTTTAATTTGTTTCTATTTTATTTTGTTTAAAATATTTGTATTTCATTAATGATTTATTTTTACTTTTATTAACCACCAACCTAGTATGGATATCATATATAAAGGCTGCCTGGCAGAAATCTGATAAGCCCGCCTTTTGTTATTTTTGTATTTATTGTCCAATTATTTGTTATTTGTTCTATCGCGAGGAGATGACAGTAGTCGTATAATAGTGGCGGTAGCAATAATGTTCACCTTTATTTGTAACTAGCTGTGCCCGCGACTTCGTCCGCACGGAATAGTAACTTTTGTTGATGTTGATAAAAAGTAGCCTATGTTATACCTATTATAATTAGCTATCTATTAGTGAAAGTCCCGTCAAAATCGGTCCAGCCGTTCCGGAGATTAGCGGGAACAAACAGACAGACAGATAGACAGACAAAAATTTTTAAAATGGTGTTTGTTATTGGTACCCGATATACATTCATACCCATTTAGTAAAAACTTGTTATTTTGATATTACAAACAGACACTTCAATTTTATTTATTTGTATAGATGTATAGATAATAATGAATCATAACATGTCCACTTTTTGTATGGAACGTGGAATTTTATTCTGAACCTTTTTTAACCAGTTTAAAAATTTATGACGGAAATAGAACTTTATGAGAAGGATGTTTATCCATGAATATTAAAAATATTAAGGCCTGCATTTAGGAGAAAAAAATTTAAAATGTTTTTTTTTATTGTTTCTTTAGCAGGGCCACATTTAGTTTTTTTTTACTGGCAATTAAAAGGATGTCATTGTCAATATGTCAATGCCACTGTAGCTGTCGTTTTGACTTTGTTTATTGTTTGTGTGTATGTGTGTAACCTTCCTTCCTTTCACAAAATAGTATCTTTTATTTTCTACAGCTATGCTCAGGTTCTTGATTTTACATGTGATTTAAATATTGGCTTGCTAACTGGACTAAGTTTTCTCGTAATTTGAACGTACGAAGTAACCAGACCCAAGAATTGAACAACAAAATGTTATACTTCCAGGTTACAGTCGCACTCCTGATACAACTTCTCATTTTTTTTGTACCAGAGTGCTATAATTGTGAATGTCGAATGGTACCATTATATTTAAGAAAGAAGATCCTCGGGGATTGTAAAATATTCGTAAAGTAATGCCAGAGTCTGTGAAAATCACATGAGTCAATATGATTTTGCATTTTTACGGTAATATAAGTTCACTGTATTGTTTACACCAAATAATTCATGCTTGACTTACTAACAATAAAATCAAAGAACAGAAACTAATTGAATTTGAAAATATAGAAAATTCCACTGATATAGTATGTAAATACTGGACAGGTTTAACAGTCACACAATTTGTTTTATTGTTCTCTTGCTTAACTCAATTAGGTGAGGTTTTTTCAAAGCCTAAAAAGGCCTTAGGTTTATATTAAGTCAGACTATGGGCTAAGGAATCCCTTTGCAGAATTGCTTCTCGGGTATACATTTCAAAAACTCATGTTTACTTATATAAAAAAGTGTTATTGCTTCAAAAATCAATATGCACCTTTACATTTAGGTATAGCCCATATAAGCAGGGAAAACCTGTCCAGTAGAAATCTAACTATACTACGTTATACTCTTTGGGTCTGATTCAAACAATTCCATTGTTTTATTAGAGGTTACTAAAATTGTACTTACAAAAGTCCTCTAATTACCTATTTCAAAAGAAATCTTATAACTTACACTGCTAGCTGCAGTAAGCGACCAACCAACCTGGTGGTCAATCTATTTTAAATAGGGCATTAGAAGCCATCTTTGTACATATTGATGCTTAAATTCCACACTTGAATGTTCCCCAGAATGAAAATATTCAATTTAATTTTAATCAGTCTTGGAACATATTAAATTAAGCAAGCTAAGTCATATTTTGGAGAACATATTCAAGAAAATGATCTATCACATGAGACTGCTGATAAGAGGAAAAATCAAATGAAATCCATGAATTTAGGATGGGCTCCGCACCAAACTCATATAACACCACTGGCTCAATTTTGAAATGACGTACTAATGAGGGAAGATGTTGAAATTTAATAAATAAAAATAACATAATTTCTGGGTTTTATTTCATACCTGCAACCAGTTTCTATATTACAACTCTTTCACATAGCTTCCACCATTATAATTATTCAACACTTCATATTACATATTTAGTACCCATGATAAAATCGAGGGTATGTAGTCATATAGAAGTAAATATTTACACTTTGAATTAGCATTATAGTAATCTTAGAGAATTTTGCACTTAGTTCATTATAATGACTTCATTAATTAGCATTTGTTTTGTAAAAAATCTTTTGTTATTGAAATAGTAGAACTGTAGCATTCTTAAGAACAGACCAGTATATATTATTTATGTTGATATTTCATTACTGTGAGGTAGGTGCTTATCCTAAGAGTAGGCAGAGTAAAACAGGTATCACACACTAGACACTACAGCCAGGGGCTCATCCTAACAAATGCTGCACAAACACACTGCTACAAAGTATAGAAGTCATCTGCCACCAACCAATGCATTTATTGTGCTAGATTTCATTTTAATAGCATGGACCTATTAATTACATGTATCATTTTTTTGGTCAGAGTCAGAGATGCTTGTTTGTTACCAGCAGTGACCTGCAATGCTGCTAATTTGCAATCCAATTCAATATGTGGTCACCTGGGGGTTTATTGTCGAAGGAAAAATCTATAACGTCCGCGCTGCCTTTAATTTGACAGTCTTCTTCTTCTTCTTTTTTAATATGTGGCAATTGGTCGTTGGAGAGAACAACCATTACTGCCAGTGTCAAGTGCCAGGATAGACAGTCTTATAGAGTAATAACGCGCGTTTTTGGTAAGCTTTTCAACGTCGTCGTTTGACCACCTGAAAGGACAATCACAATACAAACATAACAAAAATATGGTTAGTATGATTAGACTATTTATAATTTAATTTGGTTAGTACAAATATATTTACACAACACCTTAATAACGCGGACATCTTTTAGGATGAGCAAACTCTTAATATTAATAGGTCTGGGGATATTATTAGGAAGGAGTTCATATAAGGCACAGGGTACAAAGGACAATTAAAAAAAATATGATCTGTTGTATCTTCCTCGAGACCGCAATCGCAGATAGGAGAATCCCGGACTTGTATTTTATTTAGATGGACTGGGGTAGAAGAATGGCCAAATCTAAGTCTGCATAATATTGACGAGCAGTGTTTGTCAATACCACGGAGACGGAAAAACCAAGGCTTTATTGGAATGTCAGGTTGAATGTCTCCATAATATCGTCCTTTAACTTTACGGCTTTGTTCCCACCGTTTCGACCAGAGGTTACGTAATTCATCTCTTGCAAGGGAGGAGAGGTCAAAAGCGAACGCGTGATAAAAGTCCTTACTACCCGTCACAACTGCATCTTTAGCAAACGCGTCCACAGTTTCATTACCCTTAATACCTTTATGGCTTGGAATCCAGGCCAATGTTATGCTTATGTTCTCTCTGGCACAAAGGTAGAGAAGCTCTTTGATCTTTAAAATATTTGGGTGTCTGGACCCGATAGACAGGGGATCTGAGTCAATAGCTTGCAGACTGCTAAGGGAGTCAGAAAATATAATTGTTATTGCGGCAACAACACAAGATTGTGCACTTCTTAATAAAAAGTATTGTGATGTATTGTGATTGCTTTAGATTGTAAGCGATCACGATCACTAATCACAAAATTAAACGAGGCTTTTTTTGACGCTGTCACTTCTGCAAGAGAAGGCAAAGGGAGCTAAGTTCATACAGCCATGTTTTTCGTAAATCTTGATAAAACATTAAAAATGTAATTTATGTGAATTTTAGTCAGAAAGTCACTCACTATCACATCGTTTGTGCGCTTTTGTTACTTATTTATTCGTTTGTGACACGTTTCAGTAACTTGTCATTGGTTTCCATACAAAAATCGCTTTGTTTTACATACTATGAAAGTCAATCATAAAATTGCTGTTTTTTTGAATTTGCAGGCCTAAAAAAACCTAAATTTTATTCTAAACCCTAGATTTTTGAGTACTCTTTACAATAATACCTGAAACATGTTGGTTAATAAATAATTATATTCTTAGCCCAAAAGTGGACATGTCCATACAAGTTTATTTTTTAGTTAAGACAAAAATTTTGTGTGCTTGTTCAGACAAGCAAACTGAACAACTTTCACTATGGGACCAACTTCGAAATCGCAAAAAAAATCAGCTGTTCCATACAAATGTTCAACATTCTCTGAACCTAAATGTATGGAACAGCTGATTTTTTTGCGATTTCGAAGTTGGTCCCATAGTGAAAGTTGTTCAGTTTGCTTGTCTGAACAAGCACACAAAATTTTTATCACAACTAAAAAATAACCTTGTATAATAGCAGAATATCGGCGAACAGCTGGCAGAATGGTAAGTTCAATTTAAAGTTGACTTACGGAATACAGTACCTACCTACTTTTGGTTACCTTTATGTAGCCGACTTTTAAAGCGTTAAATGTCGAATATTATAACTTGTCAAGTCGTCTTGGTACGCATTTTGGTTCCGTAATACTTCAGTAAATGCTTGTTACAAGTTACAGCCTTTTACAGAAGTCATAATTTTGTCTATTTCTTTAAAATATCACAAAGTGTATACGTTTAAACTTCTTTCGTCTTATTAGAAAACAAACATGGTCTGAACTTAGTCCTGGTTGAAACTAGGACCAAGTTGACGTTGTCTCAATCTACGAGTATCAACACAAGTGAAAGCGCACTAGGTTTAAACCAAGACTAACTTTAGACCAGCGGCCCTACCACCTAACTAATAGTGATTAACGATGGCGATAGCGAGTTACTCGCTATCGTTTCAATTTCAAAAGCTATGATAGGCGGTACGAAATCACAATATTAGAGAGCTAAAATTATAACGAGGGAATTAGGCGGTAGGGCCGCCGCTTATCATAGCAAACTCGTAAAATTAAAACGATAGCGAGTCACTCGCTATCACCATCGTTAATCGCTATGAGTTAAGCGGTAGGACCGCAGGTTTAGACCAGAGGTTTTGTAACAAGATCGTTTAAAAGTTAGCGTATACTGTGAGGGGGCGCAACGGGTCGGGTCGCAGCGCAAAAATCAGTTCGAATCGCTCGTATGTATTTTATATGAGCTATCGAGTACTATGCCGGGGCGCAGCGGGCCGCATATTCCGCCGCTAATAGTGGTTGCGTGCTATGCGGCTCGATCCGCCCCGCTGCGGCCCGTCACAGTGTGCGCGATCCTCGTGTTTACTTCACAAATTATATTTTTAGGCTTTATTTATTGTTCTGAGAGAAGATGGCATATTTTTGGCATTAGTCGCGTTTGGTAGATTTTAAACAAGTCGGGCAGGTTTGCCGTTTTTGAGATAGTCACACTGACCGGCCGCGCGGCTGTGCTGGGCCGCGCGACTTGGGCCTCGCTTTAGGTGCGTCCCCACTAGGGCCGCGCGGCTTACGAGGCCTAGCCGCGAGGCTGAGCCTCGTGAGTGTGGATGTAAAGCGAGGCCCAAGTCGCGCGGCCGGTCAGTGTGACTATCTCAAAAACGGCAAACCTGCCCGACTTGTTTAAAATCTGCCAAACGCGACTCACGATAATGCCAAAAATATGCCATCTTCTCTCAGAACAATAAATAAAGCCTAAAAATATAATTTGTGAAGTAAACACGAGGATCGCGCACACTGTGACGGGCCGCAGCGGGGCGGATCGAGCCGCATAGCACGCAACCACTATTAGCGGCGGAATATGCGGCCCGCTGCACTTCGGCATAGTACTCGATAGCTCATATAAAATACATACGAGCGATTCGAACTGATTTTTGTGCTGCGACCCGACCCGTTGCGCCCCCTCACAGTATACGCTAACTTTTAAACGATCTTGTTACAAAACCTCTGGTCTAAACCTGCGGTCCTACCGCTTAACTCATAGCGATTAACGATGGCGATAGCGAGTGACTCGCTATCGTTTTAATTTTACGAGTTTGCTATGATAAGCGGCGGCCCTACCGCCTAATTCCCTCGTTATAATTTTAGCTCTCTAATATTGTGATTTCGTACAGCCTATCATAGCTTTTGAAATTGAAACGATAGCGAGTAACTCGCTATCGCCATCGTTAATCACTATTAGTTAGGTGGTAGGGCCGCTGGTCTAAAGTTAGTCTTGGTTTAAACCTAGTGCGCTTTCACTTGTGTTGATACTCGTAGATTGAGACAACGTCAACTTGGTCCTAGTTTCAACCAGGACTAAGTTCAGACCATGTTTGTTTTCTAATAAGACGAAAGAAGTTTAAACGTATACACTTTGTGATATTTTAAAGAAATAGACAAAATTATGACTTCTGTAAAAGGCTGTAACTTGTAACAAGCATTTACTGAAGTATTACGGAACCAAAATGCGTACCAAGACGACTTGACAAGTTATAATATTCGACATTTAACGCTTTAAAAGTCGGCTACATAAAGGTAACCAAAAGTAGGTAGGTACTGTATTCCGTAAGTCAACTTTAAATTGAACTTACCATTCTGCCAGCTGTTCGCCGATATTCTGCTATTATACAAGGTTATTTTTTAGTTGTGATAAAAATTTTGTGTGCTTGTTCAGACAAGCAAACTGAACAACTTGTGACGGGGTGACCCGGCTAAGGGTCGTTTCGTGACATTAAAGTGTTAATGTTGCTCTATCAGGGTTGCCTACGGGGTCAGGTGAGAGAAACAGCGAGTAGAGACAAATAAGGAAGTTTATTTACAATACCACAAAATCAATTCTTAAGTAACTTACTATTTACTATTCCGGGCGCGCAACGCGCGTAACTTAAATTATGCCACGCAGGGCAAACGATCGCACTTATTTACTGTACAGGGGTTGCCTGGGCACGACAACCAATCGGGACGGAGCGACGACGCCCGATTAAAATACGCTTCACTAGGGTTGTACACCGTGACGACCGCACGAGACGAGGGAGGAAACGGGAAAAACGGGGATACAGGAGCCGTCACGCCTGTGACGACTATCGGGGTACTGGAACCTCCGGCGGCTGGGGCCGTCACTCCTGTGACAACCAGTGAAGCGCTGGAATCTCTGGCAGTTGGGGCCGTCACTCCTGTGACAGCCAGCGGGGTGCTGGAACTTCGAGCGACTGGATCGACTGGGTTACTGGGAAACTGGGATACGGGGATCGCGACGTTACGCGCCTAGTGGGGACGTGGACCGCTGCCGGATCAGGCAGTCCACGGAGCCACTCTCGCACACCGAGACGCAGGGACTCCGCCGGGTTACGACTACCACTCGGTCTATGCTTGGTGAGCCTGGTTACGCGGGATTCTTTCTACGGTTGGTGTTCAATCGACTGTCGAACTAGGCTAGCCCCGTGTAGGGCCTGCTTGACCGAACCAATCGAGAGAACGTCGCGGGACTATTTCTACTCTGCGTTCGTGCGACTGACGAACTAGGCTAGCCTCGGGTGAGACCTGCTTGACCGTACCAGTCGAAAGAACGCCGCACTCGTTCGATTGACGAACTAGGCTAGCCTCGGTTGAAGCCTGCTTGACCGTACCAGTCGGAGGGACTCCGCGCTCACTCGATTGACGAACTAGGCTAGCCTCGGTTGAAGCCTGCTTGATCGTACCAATCGAGGGAGCGAGTTATCTATTTAATCAAAACGGGAACAATTACTAGCTCAATGCACCAAACAAAAGACCGGACCTAAACTAGGACCTACCTCAGTATTCGGTCTAGGTCCTGCGCGAGAGTGACTGGCTCTCCGGCGGCGGTGCGCTCGCATATATCGCCGGTTCGAGTGGCCGCGGCCACCGACGTGCCACAGTGCAAATAAGACGCCACAGTGCATATCGAACCGCAGTATTGTAACTTTGTTACAAACTTTCACTATGGGACCAACTTCGAAATCGCAAAAAAAATCAGCTGTTCCATACATTTAGGTTCAGTAAATGTTGAACATTTGTATGGAACAGCTGATTTTTTTGCGATTTCGAAGTTGGTCCCATAGTGAAAGTTGTTCAGTTTGCTTGTCTGAACAAGCACACAAAATTTTTGTCATAACTTAAAAATAAACTTGTATAAAATTTATGTTATGATTCATTATTTTCTATACATCTATACAAATAAATAAAATTGAAGTGTCTGTTTGTAATATCAAAATAACAAGTTTTTACTAAATGGGTATGAATGTATATCGGGTACCAATAACAAACACCATTTTAAAAATTTTTGTCTGTCTATCTGTCTGTTTGTTTTTTCCCGCTAATCTCCGGAACGGCTGGACCGATTTTGACGGGACTTTCACTAGTAGATAGCTAATTAAATTAGGTATAACATAGGCTACTTTTTATCAACTTCAACAAAAGTTACTATTCCGTGCGGACGAAGTCGCGGGCACAGCTAGTTACAAATAAATGTGAATATTATTGCTACCGCCACTATTATACGACTACTGTCATCTCCTCGCGATAGAACAAATAACAAATAATTGGACAATAAATACAAAAATAACAAAAGGCGGGCTTATCAGATTTCTGCCAGGCAGCCTTTATATATGATATCCATACTAGGTTGGTGGTTAATAAAAGAAAAAATAAATCATTAATGAAATACAAATATTTTAAACAAAATAAAATAGAAACAAATTAAAGAAAATTAATAAAAAAAGTACAACAAACAAAATTATAATAATAACTCCATACTGTAAGTACCTACATAAATTCTAAAGGGCCGTTATGCCAGGGGGTGTGTATGGAAGGGGGTGTCAGAGCTGAAGGAAATGTTGCTTTACGCTTTTATTAAAAGATGTAAGACTTACCATCAGGTGGACAGTTTGCTTGTTTGCCAACTTAGTTGCATTGCAATAAAGATAAAACTACAATGTACAGTTTTACTAACATTTTACATTTTGTGGTTAGGTATGAATGAATTCAAAAAATTTATATTACAAAAACTATGCATCGCCGAGAGGGGAAAGGGGTATCGGGGGGTAGTCCTCCTCTTTCTGCACATCTTTTTCACCTCCCCCCTGCAAAATTTTAGACATTGACAACGACAGAAAATCACATGACAGACACCTACGGCAGCCATTATATTAAAACATGATATTATAGCTCCAATTTGTAAATAAAATCATTCCTATTCTTTACAATGAACACGTATTTTATTACTCAAACAATCGTCTACCAGATGACGATGAATGATAAATTAAAAAAAAATAAAGAAATATTTTTAAATAAAATTTTTTAATGGAAACAAAAATTGAAAAACTACATTCATTAAACAATTTTTCGCACTGTATATTTAGCCGTGTCTCTTGTTCTGTATAGAAAAACATCGAAACTTTCCACAAAACAACAGATAATTTTCACAAAGTGTGTATGGGAATTTTCTAATATTATCTGTTAGTTTCGTTTTTTACACAAAACAGATGCAGTAGTTACCGCTTTATTTATGAATAGTAGAATTTCAAAACATTTCTAGCACAACAACCTAACTGAAATAAAACTACATTTCTACTAAAATGGAAATAATTCTTCAAAATCTGGCCACACTGGGCCGCGCAGCTCTATAGTGAGAACGCGATAAAAATATAGGTACCGTAAAATGGGGTAAATAGAAAATGCGGGGTGAATAGAAAAAAAACGAGGAAAGTTTTTTCAAGAACAATTACTCGTTGATGGATATAGGAAAACTACTAAAATATTATATTTTTAATATGGTAACATTTTTTTTATATGGTAGCAACGCCGATTTGAAATGAAGTATGTCAAAAGTGATTTTAGTAACGTTTTTCAAAGCACCAGTTGAGCTGTGTGATTTTGAGGTCTACAAACTTTGGGTTTTTAACGAAAACTACGTTTCTTACGGTGTTGAAAACACTTTTAATCGATCTGTAGTTCCTCTGGGATAAATTTTGTGCAAAAGTAAGTACCATTTTTATAATAGTTTTTTATTATAAACGTAAATAATGAATTGTGCCAATTTTGGTTTGTATTTGAGGTTAATAGACACGGGGAAAAGGCGAATAGACACGTAGTATGGGGTCAATGGATACGGCATACGGGGCTAATAGAAACGAGAAAGGGGTCACTGGAAAAAATCCATTTAGGGTTGCCACGCATGTTTAGTTCTAGTATATTTAAATTTAACTTCCATACATTCACATCCCGAATCTAATTCGAAGCAAAGTAAGCACTTACATTGCTTAGGCGTCGAGCAAATTGTCTCAGTATGTTTCAACGTAAATCTTTTTTTCTTTACCTAGAGTAATATCAGACGAGTGAGTGTAGTGTGCCTACTTAGTGCACCAGGGATCGTGGATTTGATCTTCGCCCAGGACAATCCTTTATGTGATGAACATTTCTGTTTGTTCTGTCTGGGTGTTTATATTTATCTATATATAAATATCTCACGTCACAGGGTTTGTCCGAGATAAGCTCCAAAACAACTTAATCGATTTTGGTGTATGGCTAATGTCCAATTTAAAAGATAGGATTACCTTTTACCTCGATTATTGATTTTAATATTTATTATTGCGTTAAACTTTATTATGACAAAACGAGGATCGCGGGCACAGCTCGTTTATCTATATTAAAAATAACTTCGTTGGTAAGTGCTTAAGCTACGTATCACGGAATCAGATCAATGTTTGTGATGTTGTCTAACATTTCACTATATTTAACAAGCTTTTATTTAACTTGTTAATTTGAAGTTTATGTTATAAATCATTCATGTATGTACCTGTTTGTTCAAACAATGTGGTTTTGTTCCAGGTACATCATCAACATGCCAAGAATCTATAAAG
Organism: Schoenobius gigantellus; assembly: GCA_963935595.1. Classification (NCBI taxonomy): domain Eukaryota; kingdom Metazoa; phylum Arthropoda; class Insecta; order Lepidoptera; family Crambidae; genus Schoenobius; species Schoenobius gigantellus. Next base: position 18,098,280 of record OZ012553.1, on the reverse strand, counting down.
AAAATTTGCCAACCCTACACAATTTTTCTATTCACCTCGTATACCGTATTTAATCACCCTGGGTTCGAGGAGAATAGAAAATGCGTATATTTTTGAAGTTTTTGCTAAAATAAGAAGGGAAACTTAGTTAAGTTTGCTTTTGACAGACTAAATAGACCTAGACTCATATAGTAATTATTATTCCCTAGCCGTAAGTAAATAAAAACATAGTTTAAATCTTATCTAAAGTTCAGAATTGTGTCTATTCACCCCATTTTACGGTACACAAAAAGCTGGTGAGGCCGAACCTCGCGGCTCCCGCGGCCGCGCGGCTCGTAGTGGGGACGCACCTTAAAAGATGATACGTAGTATTTATTATCTCTATTAGTCTGTGGTATTATCTCTGAAGTCTGTGAGACCTAGTTATAGTAATGATTGGGGCGCGAAAATTCGAACGGGTATCTTGTATTTACTATAAATATTTGATAAATCCTTAACTAGCGTCCCTTTTTTATTAGTTATTGTGTGTAAATATTTGTACATAGAATTATTTTGTTGAGTTAAGTACATTTAGTTATTCAAAATGAATGAAGAGAGTGGCGGCGGAAAAAATTCTGCCGCCAAACGCAAGTTTCAAGACGATGTCGATTCTCCTCCACATAAAATGGCGGCAAATTATAATTCTTCGAAAAGAGGTTTATTTAAAGACTACACGCACATTTATACGGAAGATTCTAAGAAAGAATATCCAATTTTGCTTTCATCTTCAACTCCTAATACAAAACTTGATTTATTAAAAACAAATTCCATTCTTAAATCTTGCACTGGATTAAAATATGTGAAGCCCATTGGAAACTTCTTGCTTAAAGTTTTTTTCAATAACAAGAATAATGCAAATTCTTTTCTTCTCGGGAAATCATTATTGAAATCCCAGAATTGGCAAGCTAAAATTCCATATGATCATCTGGAAAGTTTAGGAATAATCAAAGCTCCAGTAGATATTTCAGAAGAAGATTTATTGACAAACTTAAAAGCAAATAATGAAATTATTGGCGTGAAAAGATTCTCCAGAAAAAATTCAGATGGCTCCTTCTCTCCGACTCCTACAGTTTTGCTCACATTCTTGAGTTCCACTCGACCAGACCATGTGACATATGAATTTATTTGGTTTGATGTGAAGGAATATATAAAGCCAGTTAGACAATGCTTTATTTGCTATAAGTTTGGACATGGTCGCGGGTCTTGTAAGAGTCAACAAATTTGCTCAATTTGCTCGGGTAACCATTTCTTCAAAGAATGCTGCAACAAAGAAAATGTAAATTGTGTTAATTGCAAAGGATCTCATCTAGCAGTCAGTAATTCATGCCCAATAAAACAAGCAAAAGTTCGTGAACTTAAGGACAAAATAAGTGGCAAGCAAACATATGCTACTGTAGCGGCTAAAATTAAGGATTCAAACCCACAACCAGAACCTCCTAGTTATAGTTCAAAAGAGAAATATGCTTATAGTTCGAAATTAGTTAATACTCCCCACAAAAGACTTTTGTATACAGATATCCTCAACTCCGATGATGTAATTAATGTCATAACAAAAACTATGGTAGATTTAATGAAGAAAGAAGATGCTATCTCTACCAAGCTCATAAAAGAATTGCTGATTTCCAATTTCTCATCCTAATTTTTTATGGATAGTGACATTGGAATTAAACATTTTAATATCATGCACTGGAACTGTCGTAGCATCACTCAAAAATTAGACGAACTCAAATTGTTTATTTCATCCCATAGTTTTAAAATTGATATTATTCTGTTAAATGAGACATGGTTAAACTTACCCAAAACTATTAAGATTCCAGGTTTCAAGATAATTCGCCGTGATTCTGACCATCCTCATAGTGGTATTGCGGTGGCTATCCGAGATAAGTTCTCTTACACTATGATTGATACTCCGTCTAGTTACCACTTTCAAAATTTATTAATTTCTGTTAAATGTGGTTCGATTGTAATTGATATTCTTTGTGTTTATATTCCACCTTCTCCTAACGGTAAATTTAATTTAAGCATGCTTAATAGATCTTTCTCCTGTATAAATAGCAGAAGATACTTAATAATTGGTGATTTTAATGCTCATAACATAGCTTGGGGTTCACGATTGAATGACAGAAGAGGTAATATTATTAATTCTTTTGCAGATGAACACAACCTTGTATGTCTGAACGACTTTTCTAACACAACATTGGCGCCGCACGGCCAAACTGGTAACGTTTTGGATTTAGCTTTTGCTTCCTCTGGGGTAAGTTCCAGCTGTTCTTTCTGTGTGCATGATGATCTTCTGAGTAGTAATCACTACCCGCTTTTCGTAAGCATTTTGTATAATAGTCCTAACAGTAATAATAACGCTTGCTCGTTTCATAACCTCAACTCTAATGTTATTTTGGATTCTTCATGTTTATCAAATATAAATTTCAACAAAATTGACTGGATACTGTTTTCACAAGTATGCGAAAGTAGGTTTTCTTCCTTTTCTTTAAATCAAGATCCTTTTGAAAGTTACAATTCATTCATTAAAATTCTGAGCGAAGTACTTTTGACATTTCCTCAGAAAAATAGTAATACTAATAATTGCCATAGTAAAAAACGTAAGGCCGTTATATGGTGGAACGATCTATGTTCTAAAGCAGTCAACGAAAGTAGGTTTGCTTTGATTTCTTACAAACGTTATCCAACTTTGGAAAATTATTTGCTGTACAAAAAACTTGACGCTAAAAAGAAAAGAACTTTGTTTGAGCAAAAACGCTTAAGCTGGTCCAAACTCTGTGATTCATTTAACAGAAAAACACCCTTAAAATTAATTTGGGATTATATTAAAAAATTTAAATTTGCCAAGTTAGGTACAAGCACCAGTTCTCATTATCTCAATAATCCATCTAACGCCACTGAGTTTTTAACTAAAATAGCTTCTCCTAGTCCTTTAATTTCTTTTAATAATCTTTTTTCGTTTTTTCATGATAAAGGTTCAAATTCAGCGACATGGATTCAGAAACCATTCGAGTTTCATGAATTTGAAGCTTCATTACATAACAAAAGGAACTCGTCCCCAGGTCCAGATTTCATCCCTTACTCAGTCATAAAAAAGCTACCTACGAAAGTAAAAAATATTCTTTTAAATATATTTAATCAATTATGGTTGCATAAAGTAGTTCCTTCGATTTGGAAAATTCAGTTTGTTGTTCCTATATTAAAACCTAACAAAGATTGTAATAATTTAGACTCATATAGACCAATTTCATTAACCTCTTGCTTTGCGAAACTATTTGAAACTATGTTAAAAAATCGACTGGAATGGTTTATTGAACACAACTCTTTAATACCAGATTTACAATTCGGTTTTCGTAAAGGAAAAAGTACAATGTACAATTTAAGTTGCCTCATTGGTGATGTACAAAATAATCTCAAAAACAATAAAATTACACTAGCAGTATTTTTGGACATCAAAGGTGCGTTTGACAACATTAATCACGATTATTTAATGGAATGTTTACATTCACTGGGTATTCCTGGTCATGTTTTACAATGGATGTATAACTTTCTGCATGGCCGCACATTATTACTTAAAGTTAAAAATAATTTATATGGTCCTAGAAAAACTTTTAAAGGTACTCCACAGGGTTCTGTAATCTCTCCATTCATTTTTATTCTATCATTAGTACATGTAATGAAATTAATACCAAGTTCTATAAATTATTCCTTTTATGCTGATGATCTTGTTTTATATCTGGCCTGTGAAGATGTTTCACAAGGAGAGCAAGCAATGAATAACTGTCTGCTAACTTTGGGTAGCTATTTCAAAAACCGTCTCGGTCTCGAAATAAATGTCGGGAAAAGTTCAGTGATGGCTTTTGCTCATTATGACTGTTTAGTAACTCCTCGCATATTATATAATAATAGTATTATTCCGTTCAAATCGTCTGATATGTATTTAGGTATTATGCTTGACTGTAATCTATCCTGGGACTTACATATCGCATATATTTGCAAAAAAGCAGAGCTTCGACTTAATATCTTAAGGTCCTTAGTTGGTGTGAATTGGGGTGCTGACCCTAAAATTCTTAAAAATGTGTACGTATCTCTGATTCGCAGCCAGTTTGACTATGGATGTGTATTTTACTCGCACGCTTCTAATTACTTGCTTCGTAAACTCGACATATTACAAAATAAAGCATTACGGATTATTACAGGCGCTATGATGTCTTCACCAATCAATTCTTTGGAAGTGGAAGCCGGGATTCCTCCATTACTTATTAGGAGAAGTTATTTAACAGATAAATTTTGTCTAAATTTAGTTAGTCGCGACAATGTTGTGGTCAGACGTTTTTTAGAAAATTACTATATTCCTAATTTTAATAGCATTCCTTTGATTTTGACTCCTACGATTAATGCATCTATTGCCTACTTAAATTTTGAATTCCAAGACATCGTTCATTGGGTAAGTTTAATTCCATGCTTCTTATACAATTTAGATTCCATGCTTTGCGACGTTCCAGTGACTATAACGCGCTTTGTATCAAAATATGAGTTTTATGAGTACTTGGAAGAGAAATGCAATTTTATAAAAATTTATACTGATGGTTCTAAAACTAAACATCGCACCAGCTTTGCTTTTTATGATGCTTGTAAAAAATTTGGTAAAGTTTTTGCATGTGATACTCATTTTTCAATTTTTTCTGCAGAACTGTTAGGTTTAATTTATGCTGTTAAATATATTTTAGATAACTATGTTGGATTACAATACCGTAATTTTATAGTACTTTGTGATTCTATGTCTGTACTTCAAGCGTTGCAGCAAAAGTGTATTAGTAGTAACCATAATTATTTGCTATACGAATTGAGGCATCTTATATATAATTTAAATGTAAATAGTATCTGCATCGAGTTCTGCTGGGTGCCTGGACATTCGGGCATTTTCGGTAATGAACTTGTAGACAAACTTGCGCGTTCGGCTTCAAATATCACTACTATTGATGATTACAAAGTACCACAAAGCGATTTAATAACATGTCTGAAGAGTGATATGATTAAGCGTTGGTCAACAACATTATATGAAAGTCGTCAAGTAAAAGGAAAATGGCACGCCGAAATTGTCCCAATGCCAAGTACCAAGGCATGGTTCGATGTAACTTCTTATTTGGATAGAAATTATATTACTTGTTTTTGTAGATTAAGGCTAGGTCACTGTAAATTTCCTTCACATCTTTTTCGTCTTAGGTTAAGTAACGACTCTAAATGTAAATACTGTTTTCAAGAAAATTGTGATCTTCAACATCTTTTCTTTAATTGTACATATTTTAACTTACAACGTCTGCTTTTTATTTCTTCTTGTATAGATATATTAAAATCAAATAATATGCCTCAAAATTTGCAAATTTTATTAAAAAATATTAAATTGTACGATGTAATATATAAATTTTATATTGATTGCTTTGGTCCATTATAATAGTTAGTTACTTTAGTTAAATGTTCTACTTATGTATCTGATAGTTTTAAAAGTTTCTTGTGTATAATGTTTGTTTTTCGATAATGTTTTATCTAACTAATTTGAAGTGTATGTTATAATAGTATTTTATGTATTGCGTGTATTGCTTAAGCTGATGGCCTGGCTGCCAATGCTTTAATAAAGAAAAAAAAAAAAAAAAAAAGTTATAGTAATCTGTGTGTGGATTCTGGCAGGAACTTTGAAAGCAAGTGGTCGAATTTATTTTCGCTTGAACATTTAATTTTGATTTTACGAGTTTTTCTTAGTTTTTTTTGTACATATTAATACCTTTAATTCTTGGCTTTAAGATTGTAAATACGATGGGTGGGGATTCACTCCCCAGCCCTGTAGGGGAACCTCCCCGCAAAAGATCATATCAATCGGAGGGACAGGGAAAGGAAAAATTGTGTGAGGACTTCTATATTCCATTTTTAAACCTTCGTATAAAAGACTATCCAGATCTTCCAACTAGTGAGTATAAAGTTTTTATCGAAAGCACGAATGGAGACAAAATTGGCAATAAAAGCCCTACTTATCTCAACAATATTTTTGCGCGGGAAATAAAAGGGGTGATGGCAATGCATCGAGTTAATGCAAAAAAAAATTGCAATTATATTCAAGCAAGCTATCACGGCTAATAATTTTATTCATAATGATACATTTTTAGAAAAATATTTTATAAAGGCTTACATACCAGCAAGAGAAATAGAAAAGACCGGTGTAATAAGGTTTGTACCAACAAATATTTCTAACAAAGAACTATACACAAAATTAATTTCACAATTTGAAATAATTGCGGTTCGAAGATTTATGAAGAAAATTGGAGAAGAACTAGTGACCCTACAGACTGTAAGCATTACTTTCTTGTCAAGCAGTTTACCCGACACAGTCCAATTTGATTTATTTTCATACAGAGTTTCCGAGTATATTCCACCATTACTTCAATGTTTTAGATGTTTTAAATATAACCACTCGGCAAAAGTATGTGCTAATAAGCAAAGGTGTTCAATCTGCTCAGGAGAACATCACTTCAAAGAATGCAATAATTCAAAAGAAATAAATTGTATTAACTGCGGGGGGCCGCATTTAGCTATTGATAAGTCTTGTCCGATTAAAATACAAAAAACATTAGAGAAAAAATCTACAGTAACTTATGCATCAGTTGCAAATAGTAAGACAAAGCTAACTTCTGAAGATTTTCCACCTTTGCACTCACAGCAAGGTTTTTTAAAAAATGTAAATAATATTACTAAAAATACTATAAGTAAGCCACAACAAAATGAAATTGTAAATAATTCTTCATTTGTACAAGACTTAATCAACAATAAGGACGTCATTGCTGCTTTAGTTAAAACTTTAGTAGAGTTGGGCAATAAAAAAGGTGATGTGAAATTACACACGCATCTATTCAAGAAAAGTTATTAAAAAATCTTTCGTAATGGATAGGTCCCCACTTCATCAATTACGACTAATGCAATTTAATATACAAAATATCAGAAACAAAGTCCCACTGTTAAACTCATTTTTGCGTAATCATGATATACATTTATGTTTATTAAACGAAACTTGGTTAAAGGATAATCAACAACTCAAAATTTCGGGTTATAACGTTTATTGCAGAAATTCAAATAATGGTCAGGGAGGCGTTGCAATTCTTATAAAAAATACAATTAAGCATAAACCTCTTTACTCTTTCTTTTCTCAAGATATACAAACTGTTGCAATATCGGTTGAAACTATAAGAGGAAACTTAACAGTGCTATGTGTATACTGCCCACCAAATAGTCATAATATACGTCTTCAAAGACTAGCTAACAATATTAGTACTTTACCATCGCCGATCATTGTTTCGGGGGACTTTAATGCACACCATGTTGCCTTTGGATGTTCATCAACCAAGGGTCGTGGCCAGAACTTGTATGATATAATTGATTTTGCTGATATGTGTATATTAAACAATGGTAGTTTTACTACAGTTCCATACCCACGGCGGAGTCCGTCTGCTATTGATGTTACATTCATAAGCTCAGAATTGGCGCCATATTGTGATTGGTTTGTCAATGATGACCCATTAGGTAGTGATCACTTTCCCACGATTACATCCATAGATATCACCCCGGTTTAATATGAATATCGTCCTCCAACCGACAGATTTGTATACAAAAAGGGCAATTGGATGAAATTTTATGAACTATCGGAAATTATGTTTAGTAATTTTCATATCAATTCCACTGACATTTTACACACTTATAATGAATTTTGCTTATTACTAGATCAATTAAAAATAAAATGCATTCCTAAATTCTGTAAAATATCCAGCTACAAAGCAAGACCTCCTTCTCCTTGGTGGAATGAGGAATGCGAAAAAGCAGTAATTAACTCTTATAATGCATTAAAATTTTATAGAAGAAATCCTACAACTGAAAATTTTATCAATTATAAAAAATTAGATGCGTTTAAAAAACGCACCATTTCTCAACAGAAAAAGAATAGTTGGCGTGAATTGTGTACATCTTTCAATAGGACAACAAATATAAGTAAAATATGGAGTAACATTAAAATGATGAAAGGTATAAATACGCAGTCTAAACAATTAAATGACAACGTTATTCAACCTTTTCTTAACAAACTTTCACAAGGTGGCAATGATAGTTCTTTTGATTATAATATATTTCACAGAAATAGCGACTTTGACCAACATAAATTACTATTAGAGCCATTTACTTGGGCTGAATTTAAAATGAGTTTAATGACCAGAAAAGATACAACTCCAGGTCTTGATGATTATCCATATTTACTTATCAAGAAACTACATCCGGCCTGTCAAAAGATTCTACTTTCCATTTTTAATTTACTTTGGTCTCAAAATATTATACCTGATTCATGGAAAGAGCAATGTGTTATCCCAATTTTAAAACCAGAAAAACCTCCTGATGATTTCAATTCTTATCGTCCAATTTCCCTTTCCTCATGTATTGGTAAATTATTTGAAAATCTTATAAAAATCAGATTAGAGTACTATGTTGAAGTTAATGCTATTTTGCCCCCTATACAGTTTGGATTCAGACGAGGGAAAAGTTGTGCTAATAGTTTTACTTGTCTCATCTCAGATCTTAGTTATGCAAAAGAGTTTAACTTAAACGCTGTCTGTGCATTTCTTGATGTACAGGGCGCTTTTGATAATTTACAGCCAAAAATTATAGTAAAAATAATGTTAGACCTGGGTTTTCCAGGTAAACTCTGTAAATGGCTCTATAGTTTTCTAACTAATCGGAAAATATATGTTAGATATAACAATATATTGCATGGGCCAGTATTCGCATCAAAAGGTACAATGCAAGGTTCTATTTTATCTCCGATATTATATAATTTGTATACAAGTCAAATATTAAAATATGTAAATAATAACTGTGTAAATATTCTACAATTTGCAGACGATATTGTAGTGTACAGTGTAAATAAGACCTTAGATACAGCTAAGCACAATATTAATAAAGCATTAGTAGGTATATATTCTTACTATAAAAATGAATTACACTTTGATATCAACCCTGATAAAAGTTCAGCTTTAACAATAAGTAGGGAAAATTCAGATACTCCAATAAAATACAGGAATACAAATTTAAAAGAAGTTATGTATATAAAATTCCTTGGAATTATTATAGATAAAAAACTTACATTTGAAAAACATATTGACTATATTATATCCAACTCATTAAAAGGACTTAACATTATGAGGTGCTTAGCTGCTGGCATTGTTATATAAAAGCATAGTTCGAAGCCATTTTGACTACAGCTTTCTAGCATATTTAAATAGTATTCATGTACATAAATTAGAGAAAATCCAAAATAGAGCTTTAGGAATCATCTCTGGAGCTATGTGCTCAACTCCCATAAGAGCTATGGAAGTTGAAACTCATATTATGCCATTGTCATTGAGACGTCTTCTTCTGTCGCAAAGGTTTTGTCTTAAGTTAATTTCTTCTGCCAATAATGATTTCATTGTTAGTAAAATAACCCATGGTATAATAAATATTGTCAATGATCTAAATAATGCATCTTCACTGTTGACAGGCTCATCTTGCAAACTTGTAGAGATCTATTCATATACCTTTCATACATTTCCTAATATATATAAAAATTTTGTGCACTGGACTTGTTATACTGGTTCTTACTATAGTAAAACTATAGAAATTCCGATATGTACATCACCAGTAAATAACAATACAGAGCTCTTAGAATACATAAATAATAATTCTGAATATCATCCATTGTGTACTGATGGTAGTAAAACTAAAGACTCTGTTCGTAGTGCTTTATTTGATCCCGGTAATGATTTCCAACAAAGTTTTCTATTAGATAGTAATTGTTCCATTTTTTCGGCAGAGGCTTATGCAGTTTTAAAAGCCTTGCATTATATAATATCATCTGTAAAAAATTTCACCAAGTTTATAATATTGTCTGATTCTTTAAGTTTATTAAAATGTTTAGAAAAATTAGAGTTGAAATATAGTCAGAATTTTATAGTTAGTACAATAAGAGAAACCTTATACTACTTGAAAGTGAGAAATATAGATGTGAAGTTCAAGTGGGTTCGTTCTCATGCAGGACTAAAAGGAAATGAGACTGCAGACTCAATTGCAAGAATAGGGATTAATGAAGTTGACAAGAGGTTATATACCAAAGTTCCATTCACAGATATGCAAAGTGTTATTGAGGAGAATATGATGCAAACATGGCAAAATTTTTGGCAACTTGACCAGACTGAAAACAATAAAGGGAAATGGTACGGTTCTATACAATCCTCAATAACATCTAAGCCGTGGTATGCTGATACTCGATATAAGGAAGCCAACCGTGATTTTATTACCACTATAAATCGCTTAAGATTTGGTCATAATAAAGCCCCTGCCCATCTAGCAAGATTTAATATAATTAGAAGTGATATCTGCCCACACTGTAACTCATTTGTTGGTGATATTGAACACATAATTTTTCTATTCTATTCTATTTTTAGGTTAAATGGCTTCTGTCAGGTTTGACAATTTGCCAATGTCGAGTAGCGAAAACACGGTTTTACGGTTTATAAATGGTAAAATTTTACAGTCTAGAAAATACTTAGCCGGTTGGGCTACCTGTGGACAAGCAAAAGCAGACATTAAAACTCTAGTAGAAACCTTAGTTATAATTTAATCTGATATTTTTCTATATATTTAAAAAGAGTATTGAGGAATGGGGTGTTTATTTGTGTTAGAAGGAAATTCATGTTTGTAGGACGGGGAATAAATTCAGGAAGCAGGTCGTACAGTGAGGTTTGGTGTCTAGGGCAGTTAAAGAAAATGTGGTCTACGGTGCCTTCCTCCAAACCACATTCGCATATGGAATGGTCTTGAATGTGAATTTTAGCCAAAAAGACTGGCGAGCAGACATGTCCGAGACGTAGCCGTATTATTGTAGAAGTGGTTAATTTGTCTGCAGATCTGTATTTTAAAAACCATGGCTTTGTAGGGATATCCATCTGAATGCCACCATAGAATTTGCCTTTTAAGGCACGAGAGAGGTTCCACTCTTCTTGCCATTGTAAAGTTAAGTTTGATTTTAAGGATATACGAATGTCTTGGGAGAAGCATTTATTATAGGTAAGGCAGCCTAAGGTTGTGGCCTGTTTAGCACAGGCATCAGCATTTTCGTTTCCAGTGATACCACAGTGTCCAGGGATCCATACAATGATAACATCTTTGTCTTGTAAATGGCATTGATACAGCAGTTCCATGGTCTTCAGAGATAAGTAGGAGATATTCTTACAGCGGAGGGGGAATTTCAAAAGATCTTCTAACACACTACGAGAGTCAGTAAAAATCACAGACTTACTGTATCCATGTGAATTAATAAAAGTGACTGCTTCATATAAAGCGATGGATTCACCTGTGAACACTGTGGTTTCAGGGGGGCATTTGAAACTGAGGACGACCTTGAGACTTGGGATCCATACAGCTGCTCCAACATTACCATCCTGTGATAATTTTGAGGCATCAGTATATATAAGTAATCTATCTGTCCAGTTATTGTTTTCTAGGAGTAATCTAAAAGTTGTATTAGCTTCAGGTGAGAGTTTGTCTAAAATAGTGTTTAAAATGACATTAGGTTTAAAAATTAAGGCTTCATAGGTAAAACTGAAAAGGGGATTGATAGGGAAAATGTATAGGGGTTGCCCAGCAGAATATTTAATAAAACTTTTAATTAGACAAGGTGTAACCTTGTGGGTCCAATATCTTGAGGACTCAACTAAATTCTGCAGCTGGTTAAGGCGAGGAAGTTTTGGGTGGTTATTCCTCTGGATAACCCTACACAAGTAATTATCGGCAAGGAATTGACGACGCAAATGAAGTGGGGGATCAACGCATTCCACCTGCATAGCATTGATAGGGGAGGATTTCATGGCACCACATATTATTCGGAGGGCTTTTGACTGAATTTTGTCCAAGGAGCTAAGGGCCATCTTGTTGCAAGGCTCCCAGAGAAAGCTACCATAATCGAAGTGGCTGCGGATTATAGCATTATATAGGAGTTTTTGACAATAGGGGTGAGCTCCCCACCAGACTCCAGAGATCGCCCGGAGGACGTTTAAATTTTTTTCACATTTACCTTTGATGTAATTAAGGTGTTGTATGCCAGTTAATCTGGAGTCTAGAAGTAGTCCTAAGAATTTAACACAGTCTTCAACTGGTAAACGTGCATCAACAATGGCAATGGTAATGTCAGGTATGAGTCTTTTTCGAGTAAACACAACAACAGTAGACTTAGATGTTGACAAAGTTAGACCGTGATCATTAAGCCATTGGTTGAGATACTGGAGAGCTGTGTTTAGACGGACAGAACATTCCGATATGTCGTTAGAAGGATAGTATAATGCAATGTCATCAGCATATTGGAGGATATCGCAGAAAGAGTCTACAGATTTATCAAGGTCATATGTGTATAAATTATACAGTAGTGGGCTGATGACTGAACCCTGGGGTAGTCCCTTCCAGATTTTTCTTGTCGAATCTGTTGAGTCCTGTGTGCGGATGGAAATAGTCCTGGCAGTAAATAAATTAAAAATAACGTTTATCAACTTCTCAGGTAAACTCAGCTGGTGCATTTTCTGCCTGAGCACTGGAAGAAGGACGTTGTCGTATGCCGAGGATATGTCCAAGAATACACCCACCAAATGTTCTCCTCGGGAGAAGGCGAGGCGAACATCTGACATAAATACACTTAAACTGTCAGAAGTTCCCATCCCTTTACGGAAGCCAAATTGGGTTGTGGAAAGTATAGGAGGTTTGGGTTATATTTAATAAAACTATCTTTTAAACTTACTAATCACTGATATATTATCGTAAACGTACTAGGTAGGCAATACGTCCGTATCCTAACCACACAGAAAGCAAAGTGAGCTAGCTTGCTAGGTGGGCGCTTTATATAGAGAGAATACTCGTACCAACTGATTCAAAATATACAGGTAGTTAACAAACAAGTTAATTTTTATGGTTATTAATTTTTGCACAATTAACTATTATATTCTAACACGCCCCCTCAAAAATTAATGATCAATTATACAATCATAAACCTAATACGGAACATAATACCCCCAAGTATATACTGGACATTACAATATGGCCCAACATTCATTGCTATGGATTAGGAAAACCAGCAAAACCTAATCAGACCATTATTAAATTGATTGGTGTAACATGATTTCAATTAAAATAATTATTATGTGACAATAAATACTTGAACAATACATTAATACATTCTATTCTAATCCTATATTTTTAATCACCTCCTTAAAAGTAACTGCAGGGAGAGGTTTTGTAAAAGCGTCTGCTAATTGTTGACCTGTGGGAATGTAATTTAATTTTATTACATTTCTTTCAATTTGTTCTCTAGAAAAATGATACTTTATATCAATATGTTTCGAACGTTTATGGCTTGTTGGGTTGTTCGCAATACTTATACACCCATTGTTATCTTCATGAAGTATTATTGGATTCACAATATTAATATCAATACTCATAGCCAAAGATTTAAGCCATAACGCTTCCCTAACAGCCTCATATAATGCCATATATTCGGCTTCAGTTGATGATGCCGCTACTGACATTTGTCTCCTAGTACACCAAGACAAAATACAACGATCGAACAACATAAATAAATAACCAGTTGTACTTTTTCTATTATTAGTATCATTACCACCCCAGTCGGAATCTACATACCCACATATAATATTATTATAATTACGCCTTTTGTAACATAATTTTAAGTCGACTGAACCCTTTAAATACCTAAGTACTCTTTTAAGACATTGCCAAAGTTCTTTATTATTTTTATTTGTGTATCTACTTAATATATTTATACTTGTACTTAGATCTGGACGAGTACATAGCATTAAATACATAAGGCAACCAATAACATTTCGACATGGAGCATCATAATACTCGTCTAAATTAAGTGCTTCGTAGTTCGGTTTGATTTCTAAGGGTGTACTAACTGGATTACAATCTATCATATTATATTTTCTTAGAATTGTATTTATATACATGCTCTGATCTAATATTATTTTATTGGAATGCCTAGTAATTCTAATACCGAGAAACATTTTAATGTCTTTTAAGTCAGACATCTCAAATTTTTTCATTAGATATGATTTAAAATTATTCATGATATCTGTTTCAGCACAGACTATTACCAAATCATCAACATACAAAAGGACATAAATATTTTTATGTATACTTCCTTTATTTAGCATATATAAACACTTATCCACTGATGAATTTTGAAAACCAATCTCCTTAAGTGATCTTTCAAATAGTTCAAACCAACACCTAGCGGCCTGCTTAAGGCCGTACAAGGCTTTGTTCAACTTGCAAACATAATTTTCCTTACAATTAATACCATCAGGAACTTTCATATAAATTTCCTCCTTCAATTCGCCATTCAAAAATGCAGTTTTGACATCCATATGATGAATTAATAATTCATGTTGGTTGGCAAAACATATTAAAAATCTAAAACTACTAATTCTGGCGACAGGTGCAAATGTTTCATTGTAATCCATTAAATATACTTGACTAAAGCCTCTGGCCACTAGTCGCGCCTTATATCGTTTTGGTTTTCCAAATTCATCGTTTTTAATACTAAATATCCATTTGCAGTCAACAATATTTTTATTTTCAGGTCTCGGTACCAAAGTCCATGTATTATTTACCAGTAGAGAATTCAATTCATCCTTAATTGCATTCTCCCATTGAAAACTATCATGCCTACTTTTAATATCATTATATGAATTTGGTACTTCTGAGGACATAGATTGAGAACATAAAATAAAATCACCATCATCAACTTCTTTATATGATACAGGAGGTTGGTCTTTAAGCCTAGCACTCCTCCTTAGAGTATTATTATTTTCGAAGGATTCGACTTCCTTTGTTGAGACAGAACTATCAAAATTACAATCAACAATATCATGGTTTAATTTGCGAACTTTATTTGGGTGTACTTGATCATCAGATTTAAGAACATCTGATTTATCCCTTTAGGGTTTTGAGACTTGAATGACACTGATTTACGTAAAATATTACTATCAGTTTTGCCATGAGAATTTTTATTATTCTCTTCATACTGAGACACAGGTCTGGATTCCAAGAAATTTGTCTCATCAACAATAACATCTCTAGCAACAGAACATTTCTTAGATTCGGGGTTCCAAACTTTATACCCGTTTGGTGCATACCCCACAAGTACACCCTTCCATGACTTATCGTCGAACTTATTTTTACTAGTTTTAATATGTACATAAACCGTTGCACCAAAATCTTTCAAATATTTTATCTGTGGCTTTTTACCATGCCACATCTGATATGGTGTTTGAAAAAGTTTTAATGCTTTAGTTGGCGATAAATTAATTAAATAAACAGCATGTAATACGGCCTCGCCCCAAAACACCTTATCAAGTTTAGCAGCGCTTATCATAGAGCGAGCTTTTTCAGTAATAGTTCTGACCATTCGCTCAGATACACCATTCAACTGAGGGGTACGAGGAACGGTCAAATGGTATGTGATACCTTTTTCAACACAATAATTTTTCATTTCTGTTGACAAATACTCTCCTCCATTGTCACAGTATAAATTAACCAACTTATAATTAAATTTTGCTTCACTTTTGTTAACAAAATCTTTAAAAGCATTTATTACATCAGATTTATATGTTATTAAATATGTAACACAATAGTGAGTATATTCATCAACAAAAAGTACGAAATAGTTTTTATTATCATACGTCATAGGCGTAATAGGGCCGCATACATCACTATGTACAACAAATAACGGTCGATGTATGTAACTTTTATCTTTTGATTTGTTAAACGACAATCTACTCTGTTTCCCATTTATGCACGCTTCACATAAATCAATATCAGGTATAACTGTATCTATTTTATTTGTGTCTTCAAACATATCATTATTTTTTAATGTTAAAAATTTCGTTTTGCTAATGTGACCTAAACGCTCATGCCATAATTTATAGCTATTTTTATCACTGCATGTCTGGGAAACAGTTTGAACTAACTTTACTGATACAATAAAATCTAAAATAATTAAATTATTGATTGACATACCTTTCATTATAGTCACGCCATCCTTAGAGACACGTGCACCTTGTTGGTCGAAAACAATAGTCAAACCTGCGCGTTGCATTCTCGATACTGACAGTAGATTGTATGGAACTTCAGGGCAGTAAAGCACATCTTCCAAAACCGTTTGAGAGCCCATGTTGCTTGTAACATGCAAGGTCCCTTTCTTTGAAGCTGAAATAAATTCACCATGCTTAGCAACCGAAATTTTCAGAGGCGTAGGTAAATTGATATAATTAAAAAACAAATCTTCCCTGTTAATGATATGATCGGAAGCTCCAGAATCTAGTAAGAATGTCAATTTGCTATTATTTAAATCATTTTGATAATCCCCCGTCATGAAAGCAATGCCTGAAAAATCACTAGATGTAGAAGGTTGATTTATATCAACGGCCTGAACTGTTCTTGTCCTCTCAGTACTTTTCTGCTGATTCATCCTTTTGAAATAGTAACAGTCATTTTTTACATGTCCCTTTCGTCCACAATGATGACATTTTATTAACAATTTTCTTTTGAAATTATAATTCTTTTGAGGGTAATTTTTCTTAAACGAACTATCAAATTTTCTTTTCTTAAAAGTTGATAGCTTATTTTCAGCTTGCAGTACTTTAACACTTGTGTCTATAGATTCATTTTTCAACTTTACCTCATAGTCTAATAATCTCGTTTTAACAAATGCCAAAGTCAAATTATCCTCTGACAATGTTTCAATAGCTGTTATAACACCATCATAGGATGAGGGTAATGTGAGAAGTAAATGGGCCACCTTATCCATTTCTTCTAACAAAAATATAAAAGTGTTTTATGAGCGGTATATCACCTTGCATTTTTAAAGCTAATAATCTTTTACGTATAGTTAATTGAGTTGCAATACTTTTACGCTCAAACAATGCATCTAGATTTTTTTTAAATATCCTTAGCGGTAGTATCTTCCTTTGCAAAAACGAGAAAAGAATCGGACAGGTACTCAACAATTATATTTTTTGCTACACGATTAGCTTTTTCCCACTTACTGCATCGAATTATTGGGTCCTCGTCGATAACACTAATCACATTTAGTTCTATTTAATAAAACTATCTTTTAAACTTACTAATCACTGATATATTATCGTAAACGTACTAGGTAGGCAATACGTCCGTATCCTAACCACACAGAAAGCAAAGTGAGCTAGCTTGCTAGGTGGGCGCTTTATATAGAGAGAATACTCGTACAACTGATTCAAAATATACAGGTAGTTAACAAACAAGTTAATTTTTATGGTTATTAATTTTTGCACAATTAACTATTATATTCTAATAGAAAGTATGCCCCTGTTTTCTAAAATCCACTCAAGCCGGTTCTTTATCAAGTGCTCTAAAATTTTTGCTAATACTGATATCAGAGCTATAGGTCTGTAGGAGGAGGGATCATTAGGGTCCTTGTGAGGTTTTAAAATTGGGATAATAATATGCTGTTTCCATGATTCTGGAATATTACCAGATTCTAAAACATTATTTATAAGTTTTAAAAAGAAGAGTTTTGACAAATCAGAGCAATTCTTAATGAAGGAGTAAGGAATTCCATCTATACCAGGAGAAGAATCTTTTAAGGAGCCTAATGTACTGTTAAGTTCTTCTATGGTAAAAGGATCATCCATTTTGTTATGGGCAGTGGGGTAAACTAGTGGGTTGAGAGGGCAGTCTTTGGGAGGGACGAAGGGAGGAGCTTGTTTGTCCATGAATTCCTCTAGCCAATTTGAGGGATTGAAGCTAATATCAGGACCAGTGTGGTTCTGAGAGAGACGAAATTTTTTTAGGTTGCTCCAGACAATGGAAGCTGGAGTACGGGGAGATAATGACTCACAAAAGCGTGTCCATCCTTGTTGCTTTTTATGTTTGAGAAGTTTTTTTGTTTTGGCATTAATTCTTTGGAATGCTAAGTAGTTTTCTAAGTTTATATCTGCCAAATATTTTCTTTCAGCCTCCTTTCGTTGCCGGATAGCAGTAGTGCATTCTGAATCCCACCAAGGTGGGGATGAAATTTTACGCATTGAAGAATTTTTTAAAGGTATGGCCAAATCTGCAACTGATGTTAAAATGGAGGTAAAATTTGAGATTAAATCTAAGCAATTGGAATTTTGGACTAGGGGTAGGGCTTTTATTTGATTTTCTGTTTCTAGGGTAAATAATTCCCAGTCAGCTTTTGAGGTTTTGTACTTAAGCAGAGGAGGAGGGGGCAATGGAATGGATCTTTGTAAGGACATTGTAATAATAATGGGAAGGTGGTCGCTCCCATGACAGAAAGGAAGTGTTCTCCAAGAAGAGCATGATGCTAAGCTTGAGGAAACTAAGGACAAGTCAACTGCACTAGGGTTTTGAAGGGGAGATGTTCGTCTAGTTGGGGATCCATCATTCAGTACACATAGATTCTTGTCATCAAGGATATCAAGTAAGGTGGAAGAAGTTGAATCACAGTGAGCTGATCCCCATAGGGTGTGGTGGCAATTGAAATCTCCCATTATTAGGACAGAGCCAGGGATATGGGACAGAATGGAATCGAATTCATTAAGAATTACTTGATTTGGATGTGGGATGTATAGGGAAACAAAAGAAACACCTAAAGCCTTAGCAGCTATGATATTAATTTGATCGGAATGAGTCGGGATCTGGATTGACTGAAAATTAATAGGGCGTTTGATGAGGAGGGCACAACCAGCCCACCCATCAATGTTATCATCTCTGAGACATGAATATCCTGGTATCCGGAAAACAGAACCAGGTTTTAGCCACGTCTCTGAGATAGCGAGTATGAGTGGTTTATGCGTATTGATTAAATTAATAAGGTCTTGCTTTTTATGCCTAATACTTCTAGTGTTCCACTGGAGAATTAGTTGGTCCATAATTAAATTGGGGCAGAAGAGAGAACAATTGATTTAGCGTATCTGAGACATTGGGCGGTAGGATGTCGCTAAATTTAGCTATAACATTTATTAACAGTTTGACTAATAAATAGCCTGTATCTTCGTTTGGACTGGGACTATTCTCAGTGTTCAAGCAACAGCCGTTAGGTTGCGAATAGGTAGGGGAGCTAATTAGGTCATTATAATTTTTTTTTGTCATATCCTGGAGCTAATGATGGTCTCGGAGAGCGGTTTAAAGTAACTGTTTTTTTATGTGAGGTCCTTTGGAGGCTTACTAGGGGGTTACAAATTTGAGGAGGTGGGTTTGGGGAAAGGGGTTGTGTAGTAGGGGATCGAGAGGTGTCTGCGTATGATCTTCGTACTGGTCTGAAACGAAGGGAGGCTTCCGAGTAATTGATGTTTTCTTCAGACATCACAACTTTTATAATTTTTTGCCGGGCATGTTCTGGGCAATTGGAATTGGTGGCAAAATGGTTGGAGGAGCAAAAAATACAGGTGGCATTCTCTTCAAAAATGGAGCAAGTCTCCCCTGTATGAGGCTGAGCACACTTGTAACATCTGGGCTTTGATCGGCACTGTGCCTGTATGTGCCCAAATCGACAACATGCATTGCACATAATAGTTGGTAATTGGTATATCGACACAGGCAAAGATGTATAGAAGCAGAATACCCTCTCTGGCAATTTTTGCCCTATAAAAGTCAAAACAACTGTACGAGTAGGAATCCATTCTATTGAGCCATTGTTGGCCTGTTTCCTATTTAACCGCCTAGCACGTATTACCCTAATATTGTCTGGGCATTCTATCGAGTTGACCAGCTCTTCCATGGTCCATTCAGAAGGTATGTCCCTGACTATGCCATTTCTTGTAATATGGAATTTTGGGATGACAGCTGTGTAATTATGATTCTCTAAAAATGCATTTTCAATAAAACTATTGGCCAATTCTGCATTTTTAAAATCTATTATAATGCGGTTACGTCCCGAAGCCTTGACGCCACCCTTGGAAATGCCAGCTATAGAGTTTTTAGATAAAAGCTGAGCGAACTTTAAAAGTCGAATGGATAAACCTGATGATGGGTCAGGTTCCTTTCTTGAGACATGGACAATAAATGGTCCATTGTCTTCAAGACCATATTTAAATTTAACTGTCGAGAATTCAGGTAGGGTGTATGTATTTTGTGATGACGCCGAGGGAGAGGTAGTTTTTTTATTTTGGGGTTCAGTGGATGTATCGGTAATGGGACGTTTCGGAGCCTTTCTGGTACCAGAAGTACTAGAGCAGGCCATGTCGAGATCTATAGCCGTAGCCGTACTGCCACCGCCCCCATCCGGGGGCTCGTCTTCAGACAACATATAAGCAGATAGTACTTACGCGACAATCACAATAGCGGACAAACACAGTTATAATAAGCAGCACAAATATTAAGCACACAATAACGACACAATCCACACGGTTTAACAACCACTGGTTGGTACAATTAAAATGTATTTGCAGAGGAAACGCGGCACGTGTGTTCACCTGTCCACGACTCGGCCGAAAAAAGACATAATTTTTAAATGCAATGCTTTTGCTTTCGATCGGCTTGTACTGGCAAGTGACATTGACTTATGCCACAGTGATAACCAAAACATTGAAGTGGAATCACAAAATCAAAATGAGCAAAACCCTGTCCCCCGCCGCTTGCAAGATTTTCTTCGCAACAAAAAATATTACATTACACTATACAATTATATAAAGAATACAGTTGGAAATATTTAATTATTAAAAGGATTTATATTATATGCTGTTTAAAAATAAGAACAAGATATCCACAGAAGACATGGCCTAAAAGACTTGAATCCAGGCCAGTAAAGCAGCCAAAAAAAAAAAATCTGTGTGTGAGAGGTGTGCATAGATATAGAATGGAATAGATGGGCTATAAAAGCCGTCAAACATGAGGAAAAGAGATAAACTTATACACATTGCCAAAGGAAAGAAGAAGACGGCATCATTTTTTTTTGTCTTTGTCACCGTATATAGGTGAAACTGGTAGTGGGGATTGTTTATCACCAGCGTCTGGTGCTAAACAAATACGTGGATAAAATTTGTTGTGTGAAGTATAGCTCACTGTGCAATTATTTAACAGTTTAATTAGTGTAATTGTGAACTATTTGAACATTTAAATCTTGGTGCACTGCTCCGCTTTAGGTTGTAATAGTTATAGTGCTAGAAAACAGGAAAATATAACCTTTACAGGTAAGACCTAAATTGTGTCAATATTAAGCGCCAAAACTATTTTTTAAATTATAAATACAAGTTATATTGCAATATTTTATCCTTCTACTATGGTTCTCAATCATATTATGGGATTAAACATGAAATTTCAAACTAATTATAAGGTTACTATTAACCTAATAAGTTAAGAATGTCGCCATTCAATAAGGTCACCTATACAACCAACGCGTATAACATTTTGCCGGGTTATAATGATACCAGTCGCTACGACAATTTTTCCTTGATTCGTAGGTAATTTGTTACGTTAAAGGGAACTCACATATTAGTTTCTGTGTTACATTAATATTGACATATTTAAGTATAAAATTTTGAGCATTTTAGATAACAAAGGTAATTCTTTTGAAGTGAAACTTTCTATTTGCTTGTTTGTCTGTATTTAACAGATTTCCTTCGGAGATAATTACTCGAAACAGTTGGGTTAAAGCTACTGGTCGATTGAATTGGCAGCCAACCAAGCATACCCGAATGTGTTCTAAGCATTTTGAACAACAGTGGATTCAGAAAAACAAAAAAGGCACTTTTCTTGGGAGTGGTGCTATTCCTAACTTTTTTTACAGGTCAGTAACTTATACATATTATATCTACAAAGTAAATACCCTATCAAGCCGAAACCTATATTTATTTTTCACAGACCCAACTATTTGTATAAGTGATTTCAAAATTAATTTTACAGTTTTGGATTAATGACACCAAATTTTTTATAAGAGTATGTTAACATGGGTAGGTACCAAATTCTTTTCTACTATTTTGAAATGGCCAAAAATATTATTAATGGTTTGATTTTGGACATTTCCTATTTATATAACAAGTCTGACCATTAGTACAGATACAGTTTACAAATTTCTTAATTATTATTTTTAATGTTGTAAAATTAGCACCTGCTTTTATTTTTAACCTGTATACATATTGTTTCAGGACGCATCGTTGTTGGGTTTCGGTTCAAATTTGAATACGCCCCGAAAGAGAAAAATGCGGCTTCAAATGCTGCGTTTGAAACAATCATCGAGGACATCAAGTAAAAAACTACGGGCAGTGCGTGAATCGCTTTGACGATTGGGAAAAAAAGTAGCCAAACTTGAAAATGTGTTAAGTGATTTGAAGTGTAAGTTAATGATGCAAAATGAGCGGTTGGACATTTTAGATACTGTAGGAGAAACCAATAGAGATTTTCTGAAAATATTATTAAGTACATACATTCCCTTTTGCACCAATGCTTAGAAAAATTGTTAAATAATTTTTTTTACTGAAGAGTTTACGCATAATCACTACCCGCTTTTGATGAAATGTATTTGTAAAAAATATTTAAATACGCGAATTCATTGCTAATACGCTGTATTCGATGACAATAACGGAGTTATTGAAATCTAATTTTAGAAAATGTTTATTTAAAATTTTATATTTATACATTTTCTAAATCTTCACATATATTTAGTAAATGTATAAATATTGGATTTTAAATAAATTGCAGAGATAAAGAAAAAACAATGATATTGCCCGCTGTATTCTTAATCAAGCGTCGATCTTCGCAAGGTTCCAGCTGGCAAAAGCTGGAAGTGAGTGGTCGCGGATCGTACTCAGTGGCGAGCACTTGGAGAGGCCTATGTCCAGCAGTGGACGCGTGTGGGCTGATGATGATTCCTAATATTTTTTCTTATATTTGTAAAGATGTTTACATAATAGCTTAAATAATTAAGTAAAATGTTTTAAAACTAAATATACTCGAGTAAATCCGAAAAGTGTAGTTTTATTTAAAAGTGTAAATAACTTTAGACTGCGAAGGTTGAATGAAGAATACAATAAAAAAATTCGCAACTTCCTCCCACTTTTATTTTTTGAAACATATTGTTGAGCGAAGGACGCTCATTAAAATGTCTCAATAAAAATACGTAGATCAACCAACCTTTTTACCACTATAAACATAAAGTAGGGTAAAACTTAAAGCAACACTGGTATACCCATCTACTTTAGGCAGGTATGACGTCATCTATGTCTGTCCCTTACGGGTATACGGTCACGTCCTATCTATTCATTCTTTATCTAAGGAGGTGTGAGACCATGAAGCTATAGTATCTTTATCTATAACTTCATGTGTGAGACTACCTCTCAGACTAAGGAAAAGTATCTCTAATAAGTCTGTGTAAGGAAAAAAGATATATAGTCTGAGGACTACCTGCCGTGCACATTTTTTAAAATTTGAATCGCCTCATTTCACCATTATACGTAGTATCTTTATATAGTTTGTGACCATTATTACTTGATTATAGACACGTAGATACGTAGCTCAGATAAAGTACTACTAGATACCACGGGTGGTAATCTCCATACTATTTTTTTATTCATCCCAGAAAGGGGCCCTACATCGTCAGATGACAGTTACCCCTCCCCGCCCTGCCCTTCCCTTCCCTTCTGTGGCCCGTCGTCCGTCACGCACGAAAAGAAACAAACAATATGGCTGACATTTCAATTCTTGTGTTCAAGTGTGTGCTTTCGTTGATTAATTTCCGACCACATCTCCGCAATTACCTGTGATATTTGCAATTGTATTTACATTTTGTTAAAATGTATTACTTTTGCTGTGTTGAAGGGTGTTATAGTGTACGACAGGACGTTTATTTACACCGTTTTCCATTTACCAACAAGGAAAGACTTGAAAAGTGGATTTAGTGTCTTGGTAGTGACAAATTCCGGGATTTGAGTATGTGAGCCTAGAAACCATTATGTTTGTCATAAGCATTTCGAGAAACGTTTTATAACACCAAAAAACCGTTTACTCATAACTACTCATCCAACGCTATTCTCAAGTGAAGAAATCACTACGGGCATAACGTCATCACACTCTGAGGATACTGGTGAGCACCTAACCTTAATTATCACGTATCCCAGTAATAATTTAGACGAAATATGTATCTTAATGTGAAAAAAGTAATATAATAAGATATTTTTTTAATAAAAGATTAACAAACATCATCAATCGATGCTGAATTAGGAATAGATGTCATATAAAATGGTTTGTGATGATAAATAATTTTTATTTGTTACAGAGAACATTTCTCAGTACCACACTTATTCCCAGAAGACGAAGACGCTTTGACCACAATTATTGCAAGCCTTTCTGTGCAGTGTTACAAGACATAACTTTAAATGTACAGGAACGACTACCTACAACATCAAGTGCAGGTTGGTACTTAGTTACTAAACAAAAAGTGTGTTAAGGTCAGATATCAGACTTCTTTATCAAAAATAATTTTTAAGCAAAGAAGTAAGCAGTTGGTTCAGAGTGGCTTGTCATTATGTAAGATAGTTAATAGCAAGTTTTGTTTAGTACTATCTTTTTACTATATACACATGTCATACATACATATGTCATGTTACTGGTGGAAATTTCGACCACTTTTGTTCAATGTCCTTTATACATATTTAGACAATGCTAATGTTTATTACATAAGTGTTTGTCGTTGGTAGGAATTGAACTCACATTGTAACTAATCAGTCATTGCACCACTGATCCGTCAAATGTAATAAATATTAAATTTGTTTGTTATTGCTTTTCAGATTTAAAGAAACCTAAATTTACAAATGTTCCAGCAAGTGTTACTCGAGGATTAAATCCATATGCGAGAAGAATTATTGAAATGCAAATCAATTTAGCATATAGAAAGGAAAAAGGAAGACGATTCTCTGCAAAAGAAAAATTACTTGCTTTAAGTATAATGAAGCAAAGCCCGAAAGCTTACAGGTTTCTACATAGAATTTTCATTTTACCATCGAAAACAACACTAAATAAATTCACATCAAATTTAAATGTGGAAGCTGGAATCAATCCACAAATTTTTACCGCTCTGAAAGAACAGGTAATATTCTGAAAACATTATAATGTATCATATCGTAGCTAAATCGTAGCGTCATGTAAATTGGATGTTGAAGTTACAAATGAAATTTTTATTTTGTTTTAGATTGCGAGCTGGGATGAAAAAAGAAGCTATGCTCAATAGTTTTTGATGAGATATCATTGACTTCATTTTAATAAGAGCAAGGACCAAGTAACTGGTTTTGTAGAGATGGAAGAGCGGTCTAACGAGCACTGAAACTAAAAATATCCATAATTAGTTAAGTGCCCAGGAGTACAATACGGTGAAAGCAAAGAAGTTAACCTACCCCTCTGAAAAGCTCGTGAGGTCATCTGGAACTATTGTTAAAGAAACAAATAGGTATTTGGAAGAAAATGGATACAAAAAAAATGTTACAAAAAATTTGAGTAAAAGGCAAAAACCTTACTAAAATATAAAAAAAAATGTAAAAATAAACAGTTTAATAAATACTACCTTCTTTTATTGCACAATTATTCACTTCAAAAGTAGTTAAAAAGATATGTGACAAAAAAAAGTGTAAATGTATGTTAACTCCCTTTGCCTATAAGCAGTCGCCATATCGAAAAAAAAAACAATAAAAAAAAAAGAAATGTCATGTATCGTTTCAGTATTGACAGTTCTTTTTTCAAGCAAAAATTTGTCTATGTGAGATTGCCGTCTGATACGTAGTATCTCTATATAGTTTGTGCTAGATACGAAATGTGTGTGCCCACCTATGCCGCTCTCGTACTCACACTAGGTGTTGCTATAATAAACACGTAAACTCTAATTTGGGTAATTCTAAACTGAACAGAAAGTTTAATGTGGTGTTTTTATATGGGTTTTATTATCTTAAAGTTGAATAGTGGCTATCCATGAGTCACATACGAATTCAAATACGACACAAGGCTGGAAGAACTTAGTAGATATTTCGATCTAAAACGAAGTTTAGAATATTTTCCATCGCACGCCGCTGTTCATTATTTGCTCTCTAGATTACTCGGTAGCTGTTATACCATGCCACTGTCAATAGAACTCTATCGAGGAGTAAACCCACATGCTTAGAATAATAACACATAGGAGGATAGTTCGGTACTCGAAGCGGCGATTAAAATGAAGCTATCAAAATCGATGGATCGGCCGGCGCACTTATCGCTACCTACTCTTGTAACATAAATGAATGTTTGTTTTTGAACGCCTTTGTTTCATTTCAAAATACAGACCGTAGATAGGGTTGCCAACTCTCCCAATTAATTATTCGGGATTTGTATGAAAAAATATCGGGACTGGCAAAATTAAATCGGGATATAAAAAAAAGCATTATTATTTTAATCAAGATTATAATTATTTTGCGATTTGGCACATTTAAATAAATTTTTATTTTTAATTACGTAATCGTAAAATAGGCAATGAAAAAAAATTATTGCTTTAATAGAAGTTCATTCATATTCATTATTTCGCTGCGCTCGGTTGTGTCTAGACGTGCGCTCGTGACTTTATTCAACACGAGTAGCACAAACTATATAGAGATACTACGTAACGAGTAGCGCGGCGTAAGCCGTTGCTAGAATATAGCTGACATTATGCGCGAGTCCGGCCTGGTGACAAACGAGCTCCTCGCGTTTCTGCAACAAAAGCTGGACGTGATGGACGAGGTCAGCGCGATGCAGATTTGTAAGTCCAGCTTTACGGAGGACGACATTAAAGCTGCAAAGTTGCTGTTGTACCGGTCTTTAAACAAGCTGGACCAGATGGCGTCGGCGTGATGGAAAGCAGAAGAGCCTGCAGGAAATAATAACCCTGCTCAAAGAAACCGATCCAGACGACGTACCTACGTTCGTGGCGAGAGATCTCAGCAAGTTACCTTCCGTCACTTTCGACGTAACTGTACTGCTTAAGGATATCGTCGCCCTGAAGGCGAGTATGGCGGACGTGATGCTGAAGTTCGAGGCATCACAGAATACGGTGAGTGAATTGCGCAAAGAATTTGACAGTCAGTCAGTGTCAGCGGTAGAAGCGTCGACAGTGCCAGTCATAGGAAGCAAGGTCACGGTATCGTCTCCCCGTGACTACGCGACTGTTTCGGCTCAAGCAGTGCCTTGAGGAGACGTATTGAGATCCGTTGCCGAGGACTGTGACGACGACGGCTTCGTTAAGGTCGAGAAGAAGAGAGTGCGCCGCCAAAGGGGAACACAGAACCGCTGCGGCACCGCACCGACAGGGCCAACTTCCCGCTGAGGGCCGCGGCGCCGACTACGGCATTGTACCTGTCCCGCCTGCACTACACCACCACAGAGCGGGATGTAGGACAGTACATCCAGTACAACTGTCCCGGTAGGGAGATGTATGAAGTGATGATGATACAGTTTGTATCATGCTTGTTCTTATTAGTAACAATTATATACCTACACGTCGGAGCGTCGGTGCCGCTGTGGACTCGGCACTTGCCTTCCAATCGGGGGGTCGGGGTTCGAGACCCGCCATGTACCAATGTGTTTTTCGTTTCGAATTTCATATGTACATTTGTCTGACGCTCCTACGGTGAAGGAAAACATCGTGAGGCAACCTGCATACATCTGCGAAGAAATTCAATGATGTATGTGAAGTCGACCAATCCGCACTGGGCCGGCGTGGTTGACTAAGGCCTAATCACCCTAACATAGGGTAGGCTCGAACCCCTCGGTGGGGGACGTATATGAGCTGTGATGATGATGATGATGATATACCTACAGTTAAAACTCACGCACGTCCTCTTCTTGATGTCATCTTGTTGTGGAGATTAGTTTACAATGGTTAGACATATTAAATAAAATAAAAATTCTTTTCAATAAGCTCATTTAATAGAATGAACAGAGAAGACACCCCTCATCAATACATTTACATTAAATTTACATACAGAAAAAAAATCATTTTAGAGACACTTGGCTATTGACCTTTAAATAAAATAAGTTTCGTTAGTTGATTCCTTACTTTTTTATCTGTTTTATTTAATTCCTTTAATATATGATGAATACGTACCTCAATGTATCTTAATGCGATTGATTTTATTAGGAGAGATAGGTGACTATCAAGTGGATCTTGCTCTAAAATATGTTGTTTTAACTCTACAAAAACATTTTTTGTTGTGAAATGTTTGAAAATATTAAACACCATTTTTGGAACATTTTTTTTATTGGCAAAATAATGCGCCCCTTCGGTGTTAATCGTTTCGCGTATGTATTTCTCTGCATATAAGCATACGTTAATCACGCTTTGTGAGGGAAAATTAAGCCCACCAACATCCTTATGAAAAATTAATTTGGATATTTTTTCTGTGGAAATTAAAGCCAGTATACAAGTATTGCATTTCAGTTGCTTTTTCATTTTCTTTACAATGAAACCTGCAATATAAATCGTAACTTCTCGCGAAAACTCTGTTAAATTATTATTTGCCAAATAATCATGTGTATCTGGAACATCAATTGGTAAACTTTCATCTTCTTCTACAATGTCTACATTATGTTTTTCTGACGTGGTATTAATTTTGGAGACGTAATCTTTCTTCTCCACATTTAAAATGCTTATGTCTTCGAATGCAATACAGTTACCTGTGGTTACATTTTTTAGTTCTCCATGAATCAATAAACGCCTATAGGCGGAAATAAACTGTATAGCCGTGGGGTTGTTATTAAATCCACCTTTTGATCTGATAGAGCCAAAAAAAATTTCTAGATGATCCTGTGACATCTTATAAGTACACAAATATTGTAACAAAGGAGAGTTAATGTTAATAAATTTATTAAAAATTATTTTTAATGATTGTGCACAACAAATCAAGCCGAGGAAACCCATTTTCCTTCCTGAACTTAAGACTAATTCGTCATTTATTTTTAATCCTTTTACATAATTAACAAAAGCATCTAGAAATGTTTCTATTTGTACAAAATTTTCGGCTGTTATAGGTTTTTTAAAACCGTACGAAAATAATTTCCGACTATTCATAATGTCAAAAATGTCATTGAAATAATTTATGAATTCAGCAGTTGCACTTGCATTCTCAAAACCATTTATTTTTAAGCTCATGCAAAAACGTATAGCTTCAGCCACGGATTTACTAAAAGTTTGGGTAGCTAGTCTCACTTTCATTATTTGAGTCTTAAAATTAATGTGATCTCGGCGGAGTTTATTCGCAAGGTGTAACCCTTCAGTTTCTTGGAGCTCGTGTAATTTTTTAATATATTCCCAGGCAATTAATTCATTGTTTGGACTTTTTAACGTTTTTTTATCGGCCAATGTATTTCTGACAAGCTTCATCATATGACATGGATCTGGGTAAATTACCATATCCTGCCCTGCTATTTTAATTAGTGTATTAATATTATTGGCGTTATCTAATTTCGCACCAAGAACTTTAGCCATAGCCATATTGGCTGGGCTTCCATCAAAGGTTAGAGATGCTACATGAACTCCGCATTCAATTAATAATTTCACACAATAATTAACTAATGAAGCCCGTTGTTCCCCACTAACTCCATTGGTTAAAAAGTAACCAACTGGTAACTTCCACACACCATTCATGGCGACAACCATAAACACTAGAGCATCCTTTGCAACTTGTAATGAGTCACTATCTAAGTTGTCACCTACATTTACATATCCAATGGTTTGTTTGCCATTCCATTGTAAATGCTGTCTAATTGACATTTCATCTAACATCAAACTACAAACTATTTTAGTTTGTGATTTATTTACTAAAGATTTCAAACAATTTAATGATTCTTCTGTGAATCCAGGCTCACAATTGATGGATTTGTACCAATTGTACAGAGTTCTTGGATGTGGCAAACAAGTATTAAACTGCTTTCGTACAAAAGAGTAAGCTTTTGGGCTAATAAAATTTAGACTCAATGCAAATTTGCGTAAAGAGCTTGAATATTGTTTATGGCCGATATTGGAATGCAGATCTTTTTGTAAAAATCTTTTTAAGAAATCTTTATTTTCGTTGCTAACCTTAATGCAACACAAAGCTTCTGATTGCTCTGTGTTAATAAGCATTTTGCATTTTAATTCCGTAATAATATCTTCCAGGGCAGATACTTTTTTTTCTAGTCTGCGTCGTGATACTCTAGCAGCACGTAATTTCTTCAAACGAGACTTTGAAATTTCTTTTTGTTTCGCCAACTAAAACAAGCAATATTAGCAAATTTAACTTAAATTAAAAAAAGACTAGATAGCATAGCCTTAAACACTCCTCACAAAAAAAAATTGTAACTAAACCAATACAATGAAAATTGGTTCATCGGATCATCAAATACACTACATTAGTGTATTAGCGAAAAGTGACAGGGCTTGAAACCAGAAAAAATCAAACCGTTTAAGGCCCAAGTACATAGAAATAGGTTTATCCAATATTTCTGTAACAATCATATTTGTTATCCTAGAAAAAATCGGCCAAGTGCGTGTCGGGCCACGCGCAGTGTAGGGTTCCGTAGTTGCAAATGCCAACTTTGAGTTCACACTCACACCTCACAACACGTTGCTATTAAATTAGGCATTATTATTATGATTAAAGCTGCAATGATTTTATATTTACTTAACTTCACCTGGTTCGTAAATTTATATTCAGTACTAATTTTCAATGAAATTTTACTTTTCTGAGTACATTATTTCCGAGTACATTATAAGTCTATAACTTTTTAGTTTCTACTTAGTATTCAACTCTGATAGTTTTTCTTTAAACTTCGTTATATATACTACTATTGTAATTTTTTTCACGTGTCCATATATAACCGTTTAGCAGTTAGAGGAAGGGGACACTTACCTCTAACAAAAATTTGCACTTTAAAAACCAAATATTTCAGAAACGGATCCCTAAATCGAAAAATGGTATTCTGAACCTTACATTGTTTTTAAAGACCTATTCAACAATATCCCACACGATGGGTTAGTCGAGAAAAAAAAATGTTACTCCCACTTTACTTGTATACCCCAAAAAATTTTTTTTATATATTTTTTCTACCACTTTTTTGGCATGATTAATATACATACTCATACCAAATTACAGCTTTCTAGTAAAAAGCGCGGACAGACAGACAGACAGACATGGCGAAACTATAAGGGTTCCTTGTTTACTACGGAACCCTAAAAAATAGGATAAACTTATTCTAACGTCCCAAAATGGTTTTTTTTTTTAAGAGTAAACTAGTTTATGCTGTTAATAATAAGTCGCCAAGTTGGGGATTCTGAAATAGATTTAGGGAAGTAAATTTTTTTAAATGTTAAATTAATTTTTTTTATTTACCTGTTCTCTAATAGTTCTTGAGCGTGGTGAAGATTTTAACTCTGGAACAGTTGGTGGAATATTCTGGCATACTTCAAAAGCTCTTCGTTTGACAATAGGACCATGACTTGTAGATGGCTCTGCTGATACGAAGTTACCAGATTCACAAATCTGAAAAAAGATTCCGGTGAATTGGGAACATTAAATTTTATATTTATGATGTAAATGTAATCAAAAAGTCTAGAAATGAATAGTAAGAATTACCCTTGTTTTACTAGATGAAATATCAGAAGCTGGGACATTAGAAGTATTCACCTGCACTTCTTGCAATATATTAGTGGAATATTCAATAGGCGCCTTTACCTGTAATAATAACATATGATTTAATGTATGTTTAGTCTATCGTTATAACGTTCTTCTTGTATTACTGTATTATATTTGGGGCACCTTTTATATATTTTTTTAAACCTTGTTAGATATTTCAGGAACAAAAAAGAAACTAGTTTACTCACCTTGATAAATTTTGTAGGTACTGCAAATTGTTTCAAATGGGCATTGTATCCCATAGATCTAAAGACATCAGGATTGAAATGAACGGAGCATATTTTTGATGAATTTTTTGGTTGCCAATTTTGACGACCGGTAGCATCAATCCATTTTATCCTTAGTTCAGGATCAGAAGGGAAGCTAAAAGGACAAATATTGAGGAATTATTAAAATGTAACCATATATTATTAACTACATTAGCTGTAATATAGTTTTATTTTATAATAATAATAATAATAATCTGTATTTTGGAAATTAATGTTCTTATTCTAGTTATGATATATTTCACAAGTTTTATATGTAATACAAATGTAAATTACAAACTCATATCTAGTAGCATCCATTACCGAACTACTCGTATAGTCTATTCATTTTAGACTGAGACAAAAGGTAAACAATCTTTAACAGTCTTTTTATCATTAAATGTTATAAAATATAAATTTGAAATATTTATATGCAAATTGGAATAATTCATATTCCAATTTGTATAATTCAAGTTTTTATGTTTAATTAGGAGTTATATGTTAATTTTACAATTAAAAAACCTAACAAGAAAGAAAGAAAGAAAATTTGTTTATTTGGTAGACATTTGACACTACAAGACACATAATTTAAAAAACTACCAAAATGGTCTTCGCTCAGCATATGTCGGGCGTTTGTTTACCTTTTGTCTCAGTCTAAAATGGATAGACGGTAGGTGGGGAACCTGTTTTGGTTTTCCGGCCCTCTAGCCTCGAATACTCTGCTTATCATTAAAGAACATTTATACTATTTTAACAATATTTAAATATAATTATAGGATGGTAGCAAGTAGTCAGTAATATGTAATTGATTGAACTTATGATTAAGAGTGTGGAGTGTGTAGTGTCATCTCTGTTGAGTGATGTGTATGAGATGTTAAAAAAAGTTTATTCCAAAAAAATACATGTAGCTTTAAGATTTTCTTATAAATCTGTATTTGATTCTCAGTTTACTAGGCACAATTTTTTTATGTAATTCAATTAAAAGCATCATCTTGGGATTTTTTACAATTTCAAGGAAATGTTTGTATTTCAGAATTTTTACATATTTCACACATTTCTTAATTATGTATACTTACTTATTGGATTTGTGTACATTTCCTAGGTTTCACACATTTCCTGTACCATGTATACTACGTAGGACAAAAATAAAAATGAATGTTCACAATAATATAGACAATAGGTATAGGGATTAGGGAAAATTTCTATCCAACATTGGCAACATAATATCAAATTAAGTTAGAGGTTATGATTGCAATAACATAATGTTAAATCAATGAAATGGTAATTCCCAAGCATAATTACCAATGTTAGCTGTCAGAATATTATCATGTAACACATTGCAATGTAAAATATTCAATAATTTGTATTACTTACGAATGAAATGTGATGCCACTGATTTTCCTCTCACTGCGGCTTTTACAACCAAGGATACTGCAGCCACCCATGTTCAACACACTTATTAAACACAATTATCAAGTCTCTATCTCAAAACAAGCACAACTAACAAAATATATCGTTAAACGAGGTCAAAAACTAAGAAAAACACAATATTTTCACCGAACGCCAGTTTGTTTGGCTAACAAACTGTCAAAAGTGGCATTTAGCCAAACAAAAAACGCGGTTACACCGAAAGGGACAAAAAAAAAATTATGTCTCCTTCTTTCTCAGGGCTAGGATAATTTAACTGTCCTTGTCTATCTTAGCGTGACGTCATGTCTACATATCTACCGTGCGTTCCGAATTGCGCTAAAAGCGATAATATCGCGAATCCGACCAATTTAAATTGTCAAAATATAAGGGCTATTGAATCAGTAGGTTATGTTGTGACTTTGGTCGGATCCGCGATATTATCACTTTTATCGTTTTACGGAACGCAGGGTTAGTAGTTCTTTATCAAAGCTGCGTTCAGAACCTACGCTCGAGTGCACTCCGAGTGCACCCTGACAGCAACCGACCCGTTCAGAGCCTCGGGGTAAAAAACGCTCTGACAGGCGGTTAGTACACTCTGTGCCCGTTCAGAAGCTTCGAGTGATGCAACCAAACAACCGACTCGAGCGTAGGGTGAAAAACACTCTGACAGATTTTATGTCAAAGTCGATGTCAAAAATACGCTAATTATTTATTATTTTATTAAATAACACTACTTTGAACTCTTTTAAGCCTAATACAAGGGAAATATAGTGATTTCTATGTGTTGTAATTATTTTTAAGCAGAAAAATGGATATTGACTGTTAATTTCATAGTAAGGATTAGTAATATTTTGCCCTTTGCTTGATCTTGATCAGCAAGATACAAACTAAAAAAAAAGATTGCATCCGACCCGTTCTGAACCTCGGAGCGAGTGTGAAAAACACTCTCGGTTGCATTACTCTGACCCTCGGAACGCAACTCTGAGATACGCACGAGATACGTAGTATCTCTAATAAGTCTGTGATTATAGAGCAGATCTCTGTGGAGCAGATAGATCACGCTTAACAATGTTTCTTTATATTGCTCTTATTATTATCACAGTTATTGCACTTACTGCCTACATTTTACACTCTTCACTGGACAAAAAAGTGACTTACAAATCCTTACAAAATAGGCATGTTGTAATCACCGGTGGATCTAGCGGTATTGGAAAATCATCGGCGATTGAAGCTGCAAAATTAGGGGCCAATGTGACAATAATTGGCCGCGACGAGCTGAAACTAAAGTCTGCTGTCGAAGAAATTACAGCTAATTGTATGAATAGAAAGGAACAAAAAATTCAGTACGCTGCTTTAGACATTACGTCCAGCTACGATGTAATAGCAAAGTGCTTAGCTTACAAAGAAACTGAAATTGGCCCTATTTTTATGCTTATAAATTGTGCCGGTGCATGTATATGTGGTCAATTTGAGAACATGAAAGTTGAAGATATTAAAATGATGGTGGATCTCAATTACTTTGGCACTGCATATCCTACTAAATATGTTCTCAAAGGAATGAAGGAGAGAGATGAAGGGATCATTGTTTTTGTATCATCTGAAGCAGCATTTATTGGTTGGTTTAATGTTTGTAACAAGCTATATAAGAAGCATTATGTTTAATCAACAATGTGTCATAAAACTGCTTTTTCACAAAGCAGCATACGAGTTGACTTTAGTATCCTGCTGCACTAGTATAATTTTTTTTTTGCAGAAAGTTGGCAAACAAGCAAACTGCCCACCTGATGGTAAGTGGTAACAGTCACCTATAATACATGTGGCTTTTGTGAGATTCACAGCAAAACTGCAACCCCCACAAGAACCACAGTGTATGTTGCCAACTTGTGACACCAGATGTAAAGTCACAGTACCCAGTAATTTCACTGCCAAATCTTACCCTTCAAACCGGAACACAGCAATGCAAGCATTGCTGCTTTGCGGCAGAAATAGGTAAGACGGAGGTACCTAAGCAGACGACCCTGGTACAGGGTTGCTCTCCAGTAATCTGGCTAATTTTAGCTTTATTCGATAGGTATTGATGCCTCAAATCATAATCTAAGAGATTTTTATGTGGAAACACATCGTTCGTGAAAAATTTGAAATCTTAGACTTTTAAGGGTTATAGGGACTTTTAAGGACTTTTAAAGGTTATATCTTAGACTTTTATTCCTTAAAAAATTATATCATATTTATTGAACAAATAACACAAATTATGTTGAAAAGAATTAGCAAATGCTAATTATGGGTGTAAATTTTTTTTGACCACCCAGAACTGACTCGGAGCACCTCAAATTTAATATAGTTGGTTAACTTTTTTTTATGACCACCCAGAACTGACCTGGGGCTCTTGAAACACAGTTGGTTAGGTTAAGTTTTTTTATGACTTCAGAATCAATTCCAGATACCTACCCCAGACACAGTTTTGTCTCTTTTTTTTACAATTTCTCTTGATTGTTGTCTTTGTTGCAGGCTATAGATTTAGACTAGGATTAGTTTTAAGCAGTTTTCATAGACCTATCCTCAGAAAAAATGACGGGTTGCACTCCGGGAGTGCCGGCAGAAGTGAAAACTTAAGTATTAACGTTGTGCGTTTTGGATATTTTGGAATGGTTATGGAATAATTTTGCACGAATTGCTTTAATTATCAGAATAAAAGTACTATCTTTTATGTGGTAGAATACAATATTTATTTATTGCGCTATCGTACACAAACATGACAATTTATATTACATTAAAAAGTTTATCCCTCAGAAAAATCAACTTCCTAGTAATAATGAATAAAAATATTTACGATTAAATTAAAAATATGATCAAAACAGACATTAATATACTACTTAAAAACGTAATTTTATAACAAATAAATAATATTTAATTTATACTAACTTACCTAATTAATGTTTACAACAAAATCAAATAAAAGCACAATTTAGATTTTTCCTAACAAAGTAAATAAATTGATTAAAACTGTCTCAAGTGATGTGTGACTTCCAGTACTTTTGCCAGCCGCTATTGTTCTCGGCCGGCTTACGTGGACCCCTCACCGCACCTCGACAGTTCCTGCGGCCATTTCAATTTTAATTGGTCTTACGAATTTTTGATCAGTGTCACATGTCCTGACGCGAGTTTATAATTTTTTACCCATTACAAAAAAAGTGTACAACGCCGCTAAAGAAGTTCTCACTTCAGAAAAAAACATTCGGCTGAATATCTTAGCTGTGTTCCAGTTAACCATCACCACTTTGCTGGTGCTGACATCCGATGTTAGCCTCGTTATGCGTTTCTAAGAAATGTTGACATTTTTAGCCATGCTAATTGTTACAAATGAAACGGTATGAACTGATATTTCATGCTGAATTTTGACGTCTCACCTACATAGTCCCTTAATATTTCAAATAATACAAATCAAAATCGACTAGAACTATATCTTACAATTTATTATTGAAATCCACTGAAAAATCTTTTTGATTCTTGAAAAAAGCGTCCAAATGTCAAATTTGAAAGCTGTCATAAAATGGTATCGGAGGACCCATCTATTAGTATGGGTATTTGATCTTAACTTTTAGTGGCAAAAATGTTTAAGTGACCAGAACACGAAACCAGCACGAAAAGTTAACACCAAAGGCTAATTTAACGCATTGATGCTATAAATGTTGCAAATCCGTGCTTAATTGGAACGGGCCTCTTGTTAGGTTGCTGAACATGTCATTGTTATTTAGAGATTCTAATTTGAACCTGTTTATGGTGCTGAAAAGATTCAAATAAATCAGTCAGAAAAGATACATTTTGGACCAAAATATACAGCCAAATATTCATAATATTCTTTCATACTCACATCCAGGCATCACTTGTCAATACTAGAGTCAATAATAACACAATTTTTCATTTAGGGATATATGGCTACACTGCTTACAGTGCTGGAAAATGGGCAGTACGTGGCCTGGCAGAGGCTTTGACAATGGAACTATTGGGAACTGGTGTAAGGCTAACCTCAGCATTCCCTCCTGATACAGACACACCTGGTTTTGAAAAAGAAGAACTTACTAAACCAAATGAAACAAAACTTATCTCAAGCTCTGGTGGTCTCCATTCACCTGACAAGATTGGAAAGAAAATTATTCATGATGCTCTTGTAAGTATTCATTTCACACTTTCATATTTTAAAAATTCTACTAATATTATAAATGTGAAAGTGTGGATGTTTTGATGTTTGTTACTCAATCACGCAAAAACGGCTTAACGGATTTGGATGAAATTTGGCATCCATGTAGCTTTTGATATGGAAAAGAACATAGGCTACCTTTTATCCCGATTCCCTACGTAGTTCCCGAGGGAAAATTGAAAATTGTTTATGAGCTAAGCCGCGGGCAGACAGCTTTAAAGTATGCATGTCACCTTTGCTATGGAAAAGCGAAAAGGACATGTACTTTATATTCCTTAATGATCTCTCAAATAGTTCTCTCAAATAGATTAAAAATTGTTAACGAGCGAAGCTTTAGACCCAATTCTGAAGTCCACGCAGACAAAGTCGCGGGCAGAAGCTAGTATTATATAAAATTAACGATTCCCATGGCTTGTGTGGAGAATCAAGTATATTTTCACTAATTCTGACTACATTTCAACTCTTACCCAATTGGAATTGAACATGGTCAAATCTCTGAAATTCATCAATTCATTATAGTTTAAAGTGGGTGATAATAACAAAACATATTTTGCAATGTTTTTGGGGAACAGTAAGTTATCAGTGGCCATCTGATGAGTGATGATGGTAAATTATATGGATGGATGTTACATAATGTCCTATACTTTATTTGCATGGATTAGAATTGAGTAATTTCCTACTCAAATAAGACTGATTAGATTGTTTAACAACCAACAAAATACTGTTTATCATCAGATTTTTTTTTAAATGTTTATTATTACATTTTATTATTTCAAAAGTTTTAATGTAAAATATATTGTCTAATTCTTTTCCTTTCTTGTGCTTGATTGCAATGTCTAAGCCTTACATAATATATCTTACAAACATCCATAAATCTAATCATCAATTAATAACACAAATATTATCCACTACCTGCAGTAAAAATACCCTATTTTATGTTTCAGGTGGGGAAGACATATTCTGTATTTGGTGTATCTGGCCAAGTTTTGTCTCTATTGAGTGGACTGTCCATTGAGAGCACTTCACAGGTTCTGATGCAAGTATTTGCAATGGGGATGTTACGAGCAATCATGGTTAGTATTATATTGTCATTCCATAAAATAGTCAAAGATGGCTTCTTAACACGAAGAAACAAAGAGAAACTTCAAGCCAAATAATTGTGTTTGTAACCAAATTAAATAAATGTTTTACTTAAAAATACATATTTTTAAGATATTTATTGTTAATCTATGGTTTTATTTGTCACTATTTCATTTTCATATTAGTGTTACTCATATGACTTCTTAGATAATAGGCATACTTTTATTTTATAACTGTAAATAGGTAGGTTTCATTTCTAAGTATTTTTTATTGCAAAGCAATCAAATATTCCATCTCACTGCATTTACTTTTTACACAAACCCACAACAAGGGTGTTATGTTATACAATACCTATTCTTATATTATTTTTAACTTTCCAGTATTTTAGAAGTCGGTTTTTTTTAGTAACTAAAAAATAAACTTGTACCTATAAAAGAACAATAGAAAACAAAAGAACTAGAAATTAATTATAAAATTAGAACAGTTTTTCAAACTTTATAATTACGTTTTGGTGGTTTTTAGTACGTTTTTATAGTGAGAGTGTGTGTGCAACCTTTTTGCACATTTTAATTTTTTCTTACTTTAATCCGTATATTCGCGCATGTTCCAAATTAATTTTTTTTATTCATTTAGTGAGTGAAACAAAGAGCGTTTTATTCACTGTTTTTGAAGAATTGCGAGCCCTTTGTTGAGTGTCCATGGTAAAAAAGAACTGGCCAAGCGCGTGTCAGGCCACGCGCCGTGTAGGGTTCCGTAGTTGCAAATGCCAACTTTGAGTGTGCACTCACACCTCACACCTCAAATATTTCCTTAACTTTACGAGGTTCGTAAATTTATATTGAGTACTAATTTTCAATGAAATTTGACTTTTCCGACTACATTTTATAAGTTGGTTGTCTATAATTTTTTACTTTGTACTTGGTACTCATTCTGATAGTTTTCCTTAAAACTTCGTTATATATACTACTGTTGTAATTTTTTTCACGTGTCCATATATAGGTTTGCACTTTAAAACCAAATATTTGAGAAACGTATCCCTAAATCGAAAAATGGTGTTCTGAACCTTACATTGTTTTTTAAATATCTATTTAACAATACCCCACACGAAGGGTTAATAGAGAAAAAAAAATTACTCCCACTTTACTTGTATGGGAGCTTCCCTAAAAAAAGTTTTTTTTCAATATTTTTTTCGCATAATTAATATACATACCCATACCAAATTACAGTACTTATAGTCTCTGAGTAAAACCGCGGACATACAGACAGACAGACATGGTGAAACTATAAGGGTTCCTTGTTTACTACAGAACCCTAAAAAAGGTATTTTGGTCCCTGTGTACGGGGAACCAAGTAACTATTTTCGAATAGATGTGATAAAAATCTATTTCTCAACTCCCTTCCCAACATTCTTGTTGGTGTTTTATGTTCTCTTGGCATATCTCCTACCGTAGTTGACTGGTTTCGTAGTTACCTTCTAGGGCGCCGGCAAGGCATACGCATTGAGGACTCCATGTCTACGTGGTGTGGTATCTCTGCAGGTGTCCCTCAGGGTGGCGTTTTATCTCCGCTTCTTTTTACAGTATTTATTAACTCTACTACGATAGCTGGAGTAAATTGTATGGTCTTGTCATTAATCCTAGCAAATCTCAGACAAGAATTATAGGCAGTCCATACTTCGTTTCCACGATCTGTTCTTTTTCTGTTGTACTTCGTCTTTGTGTGCAATAAAGAGTATTATTATTATGAACTTTTCATTTTTTTTCTCAGAGAGATGTTACTCTGGTATTTAATGAGAGTCACGGGCATAAGCCAAGTGAGAATCATTTATAGGGTTAGGGGAATTATTATTATTAATTTAGCTGGTGTGATTCCAGTAGAACGTTAAGGAGAGTTCCTATAATCCATTAAAAATAAATTTATTGCATTTGACCTTAGAGCATCTAAGCATTTGACATAGAATTTCCATTGTCTCTAAATTTTGTTATTATACGAGGGTGGATTGAAAAGTTCGCGGCCAAGTCAAGAAAACAAGATAAATATATGAAAAAAAATTTTTTTTCGACGTAATTTCCGTCTCGGTCTACCTATGCATTTTTTCCACCTACGTTTCAAAGCTTCTATGCCACTCTTAATTAAATGTAAAAAAAAATATTTACAGCACTTTCGATCTCTTCATTTGATTGAAATTTTTCCCTGCCAAGGAGTTTTTTTAATGTTTGGAAATAGGTGAAAGTCCGAAGGTGCCAAATCTGGTGAATAGGTGGGATGAGACAGTAATTCAAAACCATAATCACGAATTTGAGCCATGGATTCGACAGACGTGTATTCGCGAGCATTGTCTTGGTGAAACAACACTGTCTTTCTCAGTAATCCGGGGTGTTTTTCTTTAATTTTTTCACGTAAACGACGTAGAAGGGTGCAATAATACTGAGAGTTTATTGTTTTTCCTATTTTAAGATAGTCCACCATGACGACAATCTTAGCATTCCAAAAAAATCTGATGCTATCACCTTGCCAGCCGACAAAATCTTCATTGCTTTGTTTGGTGCTGGTTCATCCCTATTTTTCCATTGCTTAGATCGTTTTTTTCGGAGTATAGTGATGAACCCAAGTTTCATCCATTGTCAACAAATCTGTGGAAAAAATCTTGCGAATCAAACATCTCCAAACAGTCGCTTGAAATCGTATCGTATTCGTTTTTGCTCAACTGAAAGCATTTGTCTGGCGATCCACTGAGCAGAAACCTAGAAAATCCTAGCTCATTGACTATGATGTTTTGTATTTGTTCATACGAGATGCCTGTAATGTCAGCAATCTCTTTGATAGTCAATTATCGGTCTGCCATTACAAGATCACACACATTATCGATGTTTTCTTTAGTCGTACAAGTTGTAAGCCTTCCAGAGCAAGTGTCTTCTTCGGTGTTCTCTCGTCCTCGTTTGAATTCTGCAACCCACTTTTTCACCATAGTAAACGACAGAGCAGATTCCCCCAATATTGTTTCTGTTGTAAATATAAACTCCATGTCTCTATAGAGTAACATAAGCACAGTGCATGAAAAATAAACTGAACGAACGACTCGATTCGATTGTTTCGCCCAAGATGGTAATTTTATTCTATTTTACCGCTTATTAATTCTATTCGTTTCCCAACAGTTTCCATGTCATCGTGAATCTCTTTCGGTGTTGATTTTTTTAACAAGTATATAGTGACCGCAGGTTGCCAATTTTCTAAAAATGCTACACTTGAACTCACTTATCTTGTTATTACGTCTTTAATACCCAGAATAAGAAAGTTAATATTTGTTTTCAAGAAAATAAATAAAGTTGCTGACCAGAATACACTAAAGTCTGTTTACATGGCACTGTGTCAGTCTATCCTGATGTATTGCATAACGGCATGGGGTGGCGCAGGTAAAACTATAATGCTGCCTTTGGAGAGAGCTCAGAGAGCGGTTCTTAAGGTCATGATCAGAAAACCGGTCAGATATTCTACGTCGCAACTCTACACTGACACCTTGGTCTTGACAGTGAGGCAACTGTTTCTTTTGTACACTACACTTCGCAAGCACTCCCAACTTCGCTTTAATCCGGATATATTTACTCAAAAGCGTAGATCAGACCTCGTCTGTACAACGCCTCAGCATAGGACAGTCCTCGCTAAGCGACACTTTAATATTCTCAGTTGCATTCTCTATAATAAATTCAACAGCATTCTTAAAATATACCCCTGCCCTAAAAGTGTAGTAAAAAACAAAGTTTCGCGGTGGTTAATGACTATGACATATTCAAAAACAGAAGAACTATTACCGAAATCAATATAACTTATATCGAGACTACGATTAATTGCAATCTATCCAAACACTTCACACACACTCACACACATTCACACGCACACACGCAAATTATTCACATTCACATTCGTTTACTTTAATAGCTACTTGATCCTTAAAGTAAATAAGTAAATACCTACTTGAACCTTTTAAAAATAGCTTGATCACTAAATATATTCATTAAATTTAATATAAACGGCGGTGAACAATAAAAAAAAAAAATTAAGCAATAGAGCGTTGTACGTAAGTTGTCTTATTTCATTGTTACTATCTTAATTACTTCTTTATTGCTTAAATTCCCAAAAAGCAGACTTGCTCTTGTTTGGGAATCTCCGTAGACACTGTCAGTGTTTATGTTACTGTAGTTTGTTTTTGTTTGGGTTGTAAAGTTTGTAAGCTAGATTATTTCACTGATATTTAAGAACATAAAATACTTGATGTCTTTGTAAGCATCTCCATGCTCTCTATCTACTCGAGATACAGGATTTTCTTAGTTCGGTGGATGGGGGGCTGGGGACAATTAATATATAAATATCACTGTTCTAGCTGGAGCTGTATTTTCCTAGACATAAGAAACGAACGAACAATAAAGAATTATTATTATTATTATTATTATTATAATTTAAAAACCATAAACGCTACCGAAATACAATTTTGCACGTTAACAGCCAATTAACAAGTAAACATCATGACAGTAGAAAAAAATGTGAGTATTTCAAATTCAATATCCTTACAATCGCTTTTGAACGTCAGAGAAGCTACGCCATTGGTTCACAAGCCTACGGCGGGAGACCTTGTACTGGAAAGAACCGTCAATTGGAAGCAGAACTCAAAGTAAAAGATTGAGCTCAACTTCCATTACAAAATTAGATGTGTCAGTGTACATTATACATTTAAATCTATGAATTAAGTCTATAATTAGGACTAAGCATTGACTTTATAATATCTTTTACTACATTAGTCTTTTTTTACATGCGCTTTAAACTTATGAAAAGGTCAGTCAGTAACACTCTGTGGAACTTTGTAGTAAAAAGTTATACATTTCCCCATAAATGAGCCTCTAGTTTTTTGGAGCCTGTACGTTGGAACGGCAAGTTTATTTTTATTTCTTGTATTTAAGTTATGAAATTTAAAATTGGTATCAAATGTGTTATAATTTTTATAAACATAAATTAAATTTTCATAAATATACTGTCCTGCTAACGTCAATATATTAATTTCTTTAAATAAATCACGTAGAGAATCCTTCTTCGTAAATTATAAATAGCCCGCATTGCTCTTTTTAGAAGTACAAAAATACTTTCTATACTAGCGGCTGATCCCCATAGTAGTAGCCCATATGACATGACACTGTGAAAATAACTAAAGTAAATCAGTCTTGCCGTTTCAACATCAGTAAGTTGTCTTCTTTTTTTTAACTGCATATGCCGCAGAACTGAGTCTGTTTGCCAAGGACGCAATATGTGGATTATGTGTGAGGCCGCGAACTTTTCAATCCACCCTCGTAGATTTGAACGTTTGTACATATCTTTCTGCAGTCCCATTTGTTGCGGGATGATATGGGAGTGTGAACATACGTTACGTCTTATTTGGCATGCTATACAAAATTCTTTGAATTCTAAACTGTTACTAATTGTACTGGGTGGGAACCCAAAAATGGAAAACATTTTTTTAAATATTAAGTTTATAATTTCAGCAATTTCCTTCATGCGAACAACCCCAAAATGACTCTTATGTGAGTGACAGAATGGTGTGACAGAGAGTAAACCCCCAATAATTCTTCTCGAATTAGATGGGGTATTAAAATACGGTATCCCCAGAATATAGAATCTTTATCCGATTGTTTGTATCCCATAGACAACATAACATTACTGATTGTTTTATTTCAATACATAGGGGCTCTTTTTAAGCCGTACAGTGACTTATTTAACTTAACAAATTTACCACCAGCTCCTTCAGGCAAAGTCAAATACAATTCTTCTTAAAATTTAGCATTTAAGAATGCTCCACAAACACCCATTTGTTTTATTTCTTAATTAAATTTTATTGCAAGACATACAAAAATTCGGAAAGTATTAAATCTATCTCCTAGCTAGAAGATAGAGATCATACTCATTATTAAAATTTTGCTCAAACCTCGAGCTACTAGTCATGCCTTAAAATCATTTTCCTTCTTCTTAAAAACCCACTTTGTGCTAACTTCTTTGCCTTCACGTATGCTGTCTATCTCCTCCCATGTCTGATTTTCTTTTAATTGCTGTAGCTCTGAAGCTATAGCCTCTTTCTATTCTTTTGCCTCTGATGATAATGTCATAGCTTCTTTATAAGTTAAAAGTTCCTCTCCCAACACTAGACACCCCAAATCGTAATCTTGTAG
Organism: Schoenobius gigantellus; assembly: GCA_963935595.1. Lineage (NCBI taxonomy): Eukaryota > Metazoa > Arthropoda > Insecta > Lepidoptera > Crambidae > Schoenobius > Schoenobius gigantellus. The sequence goes on along the minus strand of OZ012553.1, from coordinate 18,053,348 downwards.
ATGTTTTGGCTTGATAATTCTGCGTCCACTTCTTTGGCTCAAGAAATCTGGAGTATCATCTATTTCACTGAAATCCTTTTCTATATTCTGAGTATCCTGCTCAATTTCATTTTTACATCCTATGGGCTCTAGGTGAGAAAGTACTTCCTCTCCACCAATGTATTCACTTTGCAATTCCGGATTTTCATCTAAAGATAAGTCTAATAATATTATATTTTCTTCCTCTTTTTCTTTACTTGCCGACTGGTCCATCATTTCATTTGTCTTCTCTGTTGTAAATATTATATCTCTTTTTCTTCCATTCCATTTTTATTCCACAATCTTTTTTCCCCTGTAGTAAATTCTATATCCTTCAAAACATTCATACCCTACGAAAATTTCTTCCTAGACCTTGTTATCTAATTTCTATCTGTTTCCTTAGGAATATGTACATACACTCTCTCACCAAATATTCTATTTAAAGTTCTAATATCAAAGTCCTTTTTCGTCCAAACTTGATATGGAGTTTTACCTTCAATCTTACTCTTACTAGTCCTATTTAATACATACACCACCAAGTTCCTCTGCCCAAAATTCTTTGTCCAAACTTGAAGAAGCTAGCAGTGTACGTGCAGCTACAACAAGTGTACGCATATATCGTTCAGCTTGGCCATTTTGGTCGGGTGTGTATGGGTAAGTGGTTTGGTGTATAATTCCCTTATTCTTTCAACAATTTCTTCAACAAATTTCTTACTACAGTCAGATCTAAATACTTTGACAAGGCAACCAGTGCGCTTGTGATGAATTCTGCAACTTCTTCACAACTTCTAACTTCTTTTTTTATAAAATAAACATGCCTGTACTTATCTTGAAAAATCATCTTTTATAATTCGATTTATATTTGTATGAACATGGGTATGCTTTTAAATGGGGAGTCTTGTGTCAATTTGAATGCTGGCTAGTGTAACATAACCAGAAAATCATAATTTTTTTAGATAAATCAATAAATGTGCTTGATTTCTATTTACCTGGAAAACGGGGTGAATAGATACGCTATAGGGGTGAATAGAAAAATTATGTAGGGCTGGCAATTATTGTACTTTAAATTTACTACATTTACTACATAGATATGATTTATTAGATATGACTCCGGTTCACTTCAATACGTTGACTACGCATTACAGTTAATAAGTAAACACTGCAGTATAATGATAATATTGTTTATTTAATATTAAATTAAATTTAAGACATTTAAAAATAATTGTATGATACTTATAAAAAAAAACGGGAATAATATGGGAAAAAACGAAGGAAATTACCAATCCATAATTACAAAAATGAAAATTTGAAAGTGCTAATCATCCATTAGCACTTTCAAAATTTCATCATCATTTTTGTAATTATGGATTGGTAATTTCCTTCGTTTTTTCCCAGTAATTTCTATTGTGCTGGTTGGCGAAACTACTTGTAAATTATTAACTCATACATTAGCAAGTCTATCCACAAAAGGAATGTCAGACAGTATCTCAATTTTAGATACTTTCTTGAGTTCAACATTTTGGACCTTATCTTTAACATGATTTGAATTGTCAACAGTTTCAGTATGATCGATATCTATTTCATGGTCAAGAATTATAGGGCATAATGTTATATCCAATAATTCTTGACTTTGATCGTTTTCTTTTAAATTGTTTTCAAATTGATGTTCAACTGGCTGTGGTACTATTTTTGTTTTTTTTTTTACCTACTCCTTTACCTTTACTCGTAGTTGGTTCATTGTAGTTGTTATTTTCTTCCTGGTTTTTAACTTTCTATTTGAGTGCCTTACTTATTTTTGATTTCTTTTGTGTTTTATTTTCATCTTCAGTTGCAGCATAACTTTCATCAAAGCTAATACTTCTTCCTGGCTCTACTTCTAATTTTCTTTTCCTCTTAGGTTCGACCGTGTTCGTAGTTCCATGCCTCATTTCTTTCAATATTTCTAGAACGGATTCATTAATTGTGTCTGGTTAGTGATTAACTCTTTCATAGCCGGGCAATCTACTCAAAACTTGATGAGGATCGAAAGGGCTAATCCCAGTTTTTTTGAAACCAGCCAAAATATATTCTGAGCATTGTCTTTTATACAGTCTATTAGTTTCGATAATAAGCTTGGAAAACATCCTTTGGGAATGGTTGATTGTTGACGGCCATCTGCAGATTTTTTCCACGTACATAAAATATTTCGCCATGAAATTTTCATTGGCCGAAAAAAGGCCACTTCAAGAGGCTGTGTCATATGGGTTGAACTGGGTGCAAAAAGACGAAACTTATTTCATGTTCATGACATAATTTTATAAGATCTATTGAAAAATGGGATGACAGATTGTCTCCGATCAATATTTTTTGCCAGGCCTAGATTTAAAGAATGGTTTTACTATCGATTTAATCCAATCGTCGAAAATTGTAGAATCAAACCACCCAGACTGTGATCTATTGTAGCGAGCTCCTTTTGGTCCTTTTGATGTCCAGGTATCATATAAGTTTTGGGCCTTATAAACAATATAAGGAGGTAATAATTCCCCCTCAGCTATTCAAGACATCATGATTGAAACAGCAGATTTTGAGTGGTTCATTACTCGCTCGGGGTACTTTGTTCCCCTTTTTGTTATTATTTTCTTACGCCCTGGGTCATCCGCAAGATTAGTTTCATCATAATTCAAAATATTACACATAGGAATTGTATAAACATCATACCAATCCTTCCAGTTTTCATTTTTTCCAAATTGATTCCCCATCCGCTTATTCAAATTTCGCGCCACGATGGGCTGTCATTTAATATGTCAGCGACGTTACTCCTGCGCCGCTGTAGAAGTAAACTATGATATGGCCGCCTGAGCTATGTCGTGTTACCGCACATCATAAGAAAATTCTGTTATTAACAACTAAAAGGTTCCTAGAAGTTTACGGACTGAATAATAGTGATCGATCAAGTCTGCCTGATTTGTGGTGTAAAAATTCAAGTGCAATCTGGTGTATTTTGAGAGATTCGCTAGCCGGCCGGCACGCAGCCCCGTCGTTGGTGGACCCCATCTCTCCTACATAATTCAGGTCAGTGTTTGTACCTTTTTCTACCGTTGAAAGTCACAGGATTTCGAAACATAGTATTCGGTTATTCAGTAGCTTCTCCAGCAAAGCCTATACAGGAATATCTGCTATTGACTCTTTTAATTCATCAAAATACTTCTCTATAACCTCTGGTGAAACTGCAGCCCTGTTTCTTTTAATATTTTGAGAAATTCTTTGAGATATGATACTGATACTGCATCCAATGAAGTGTTGCCGCGAGAATACTCATCAACTGCGCTTTGTATAGCGTTCATATCATACCTTCTATATCTTTGTGTCTTTTCATAAAGCTGGTGACAAAGTCTGGCCCAGGCATATTGTTTTTAAATCTTTTTTCATTTACACCTAATTTGTCCAGATAAAGTTTTACAAGTAATCTTAAGTCATAGGCCTCTAGAGGATATGCCCTTTCAGCACATATGTTAATATATTTGATAAATTCTTCAGTTTCTTTAGCCAGAACTGTTTGACCACCATGACATTTCATTGTTTTAGTACAATGCCTATAAAAAACCGATCTGTGTATTCCATATTTTTTTGATACTGCATCCAATGAAGTGTTGCCGCGAGAATACTCATCAACTGCGCTTTGTAAAGCGTTCATATCGTACCTTCTATATCTTTTACCACGAGGGTCTGGTTTATACGTCCTCGGCATATTTAGTATACCTGCTAGAAATAAAAAAAAAACAGTAGGTAAATATTAAACGCTCATAAAAAAATTATGATATATTTTTATAAAAGTTTTTGTGCAGCGTAAAAGTGACAACCATATTTCCATTAACCTCTTTCTCATTTTTATTACACCCTTTCTCGTTTCCATAAACCCCTTTGGCGTTTCATTTCACCCCATTCCACGTTTCCACCGACCCCTCGTTTCTATTCACCTCTGAACAGAGAAAAAACAAAGGCCTCCAAAGATTTACCAAAAAAATAATTAAAACTAATATTATTTGAAAAACTTACTCGTTGAATCGATTACCTAATAAGTAAACTTTAAAAGAAAACCAATTTTGGTATCGTTATCACTGTCTTAACAGTTTAATGACGAAGTTTAGAAAGGCACAAATCGTACGTAAAAGTCAGTTAGGTATTTTTGAAAGAACTTTTTTAATCCTGTTCCTAACTTCATGTCAATCAAATGTCGCCAGACCAAAAAGAAAATGTTGCTCTTCGTAAAAAAGTCCAAATTGCATCATTTTGTAAAAATATTTTTGTAGTCGACGCCACGAAAAGTCCAAGAAAATTTCTATTCACCCCTTGATTTCTATTGACCCCGTTTTACGGTAGCAAGAAATGCAATTTATTATCAATTTGCTTACCCTGTTTGTCTTTTCGCTTAGGACACTATTTCTTCAATTATGACCTATTTCGTTACACACAAAACACTTTCGTCGGCGTTGGTAGCGCTGTGGACTCGGCACTTGCCGTCCGGACTCGAGACCGCCATGTACAGTGGCGTAGCGTCGTCTAATCTGAACGTGGGCAGAGGCGCATCAGCGAGGCCCTTTCCTTTCAGTACCTATTAGTGACCCTACCATTTTATGTGATACCGAAAATGAAATATAATTTAACAGAAAACATGAAACTCATAATAAAAAAAAGAGTTTATTACTAACTTGTACGATCTAATCTTTACAAAAATAATGCCTTTCGGCTCTTTGCTTTGCTAAAGTCTTGAAGTAAAGATTTGTAGTCGATTTTTGAAGATAACTCTGCTTCCATTGATAATATTCCCAAAGCAGACAATCGGTCCTGCTTCATACTATTCCTCAAATAATTTTTTATTATTTTTAACTTAGAAAAACTTCTTTCTGTTTTAATATATTATAATCAAACACTATAAATCATTAACACTTTATTAAGCAAGCAACAAACAATTAACTGAGACTCTCTGACATAACGTCAAGCCTGTTGGCGGCATTATTGTCATGACATTACGTTTAGTTATTACACTTAAGCAATAACACAACACCTCCTTTACCAGACTGATCCTTTTTATATGAAGAAAGATGTTATACCTACAATCACAATCAACTCAATTATTCAAACATACTCTAGTTATGATTATCTCAAATAAAATCCTCACAAAATTTATTCAACAAATTATTGTATGTATGTACCTATATCTTATTTGCTAAATTCTTATTTTATAACAGTTTTATTTTTATTCTATTTCTTAGAAAGATTTTATTAATTCAATTTCCCTTAACACATAATAAAACCTGGATTAGATTACTTACTTCCATCAGAGTACTAAATGTGATTCATCCTCATCAATAATTTAACACACTATACTAATCTATAACATATAAAGCTGGATTTCTATCTATAATATATAAAGCTGGATTAAATTAGAAAACAATGTCAAACAAATACAATTTACAAATCTAATATTTTCTTTTGTTTTATTACCCTTCCACTCCTTGTACATTTTGGAGCATTTAACACAACTGGAGGTTGAGTAGGTTCTTCCTCCTGTATACTTCTCTGGGGGGAAGGAGTGAGAACTCTATCCGGTGATTTATTTTGATTGGGTTCATAATCATAGAAGTTTCTCTGAATACATGATCTTTCTGTAAAAGACTTTTTCAAGTGATGTGTATTTCGTCGTAAAATATTGGTAGATCCATCTTTTGTGATCCAGTATGATCTAGTTGTATGTTTATCTTTATTCACTATCACTCCTTTCCTCCAGTATTTATCATTTGGCGTCTTATAAACAATCTTGTCACCAATTTTAAACTCAGAATTATATTTTTTTGTACGCCTATCATGAATATTTTTGTAATCGACTGTTTTAATATTAACAATTTGTGTATATCTTTCTCAACTTTAGGTTCTAACATTGCTTCTGTTACTGGTATACATGTTCTAAGAATTCTACTGTTTAATATTTGTGATGGTGAACTATTTGTTCCTGACAAGGGAGTATTATTATATGATAGAATAAAGTTTCTGTAGTCTACATTATCCTCCTGAGCTTTTTTCATTAGGTTCTTTGCAATATTTACAGCCTTTTCGGCCATTCTATTGCTCCTGGGATAGTGTGGACTACTGTTCATTATACATATATCCTTACTATTGTAATATTCTTTACACTCTAATGAACTAAACGGATTATTATGAGCTACAATAATTGATGGATAACCAAATCTTGTAAAGATTTCTTGAAAGGCATATATAATATGATACATTTTGAACTCTTATTTAGTAATGGTATAATTTCTAACCAATGTGATAGGTAATCTACTACTACAAGGTATGCCTTCCCCGCAAAGTCATATATGTCAATTCCTACCTTAGAAAATCTTAACTTAGGTATTTTGTGATGTATCAGCTCCTCATGGATATTGGATGGTTTAAATTTCTCACATGTGCGACATCTTTGTATAAACTCTTTGATATCATGTAACATATGAGGCCAGTAGAATAGTTGTCTTGCTTTTGATGTACATTTACTGACTCCGGGGTGACCTTCGTGAACTAATTTTAGTACATAATTTTGTAAAGACTTAGGAACTATGATTTTATTTTTGAGAAATACTAATCCAGATTCCACAAATACTTCATCTTTAAATTGATAAAATGGTTTGCATTCTTTTGACATTTTATTTTTATTTGGCCACCCAGAATAATAGTATTTACATATCTGAGTCAATAATTCATCCCTACTAGTTTCTACGCGAAATTCTCTTTTCTTTTGATCACTCATTGGTAAGTGAATTGATACAGACAGAGTGCACCATTTCATACATTTCATGATCCTTGCTATATGTTTTTATGCTATTCCGAGACAACATGTCGGCAAAATGTATGTCTTTCCCTGGTGCATATGATAAATTTAAGCTATAATTTAATGCGTAATCGTCTCAATCTTGGCGATCCTACTTTACTAATGGGTTTACACATGATGGAGAGCAATGGTTTGTGATCTGTTTGAACACTAATATTGTTAGCACCATATATATACTTGTGAAATTTTTGTGTCCCAAAATACACTGCTAAAAGTTCTTTTTCTGTTTGACTATAGTAAATTTTTGCACTATTCATTGTTCTAGACGCACAAGCTACTAAACGATATATTTGATTTTTGTCCTGTTGAAATAAACAAGCACCAATTCCATTCTTAGAGGCATCACATTGTACATTTTATTTTTGGGTTAAAGGGAGATAGCGCTTCAACTCTTCTTTAAATCACGTGTGACACGTGATTTTATTTTTTAAGTCCATAAATGCTTTGTCATGAATTGGAAGCCGTTGAAACTCCACATCTTTTCTTAATAGTTGACACAGAGGTGCCATAAGTTCTGCCATTGCTGGTACATATCTTCTAACATAATTGAATGAACCTATAATTCTCTGCAACTGTTCTTTATTTTCAGGAATTTTTAATTTTAGTAAAGACTCAACTCTGTCAGCATCTAAACTCATCCCACTTTCACTGAATATTTGACCTACGTACTTAACTTTAGATTGTTTATATTGAAATTTGTCTTTATTAAATTTCGCATTTACACTTCGTGCTCTTTCTACAACTTTAGACAATGAATCATTGTGTATTTTCTCAGTTTCCCCCATGACTAAAATATCATCACACCAGGTTATTACATTGGGAATGTCACCAAAATAATTTTGAATGTGTTTTAAAAAAACATCAGGAGAGTTTGAGAGACCATACGGTAAGACTAAATATTTGTAAATCCCGAATGGTGTCGCAAAGCAACATTTCCATGTAGCTTCATCATTCAATTTTATGTGGTGAAAGCCTTCTGACAAGTCTAAAACTGAGAAATATTTCATACCTTGTAACTTAGTAGCTATATCTTCAAGTGTCAGCAAAACTTGAGGTTTACGTATAATGCATTTGTTGAGTTCGACTGGGTCCAAACATAGTCTAATCTTACCATTTGGTTTCTCAACTAAAACTAACCTATTTATACAAGCACTGGAATCTATTTCCTCTATTTTACAAATTGCGCCTCTTGCCACTAGTCGCTCTAATTCAGTTTTTAACGGTTTTAGTAAAACATGTGGAATTTTAGATGATGGGTGACATATTGGACTATGTTCTGTTGTTGGTATATTACATGGTTTGGGAAATTGTCCATACCCTTCAAATATATCTTTGTTACATTCAATAAACTGAACTTTTTCTACATTATTTTCAATACTTTTACTTAACATTACACTATTGACTCTTTTAATCAAATTGAGAGATACACATCCTGGTAGTCCTAATAACATGGACTTACAGTCTACTACCATAAAGTTCTCAAAACATTAATTATTCTTAAATTTACAGTGTAAGTTGACCATTCCTATTGGTTTGATTGTTGAGTCTTGAAAAGCTTCTAAATTTTGTTCACATTTCAATAGTTTAATATTACACTTCATGTTCTTAAATATTCTAAGAGGCATAATACTCACATCAGCTCCGGTGTCTTGTCTACATACTAGTGGATATTTTTCAATTTCTATAGTTTCCGTCCATTCACTTTTGCAATTTTTATTATGAATTTGTTTGACTTTGTGACATTTTAACGATTCTTCGGATGATGGAGTCCTAGATCGGCAAAAATGGTCTTCTTGTCTTTTTTCTCTGACCAATTGAACTTTTCTAACTCGATAGCTAACTGCAAAGTGGTTTTCTAAGCCACACTTCGCACACTTTTTCCTATATGCTGGACATTCTTTTGGACCGTGTTTCCTCTGACACCTGCGACAATTGAACAACTTACTTTCTGATCCTGTATGCTGTTTCATTTTTCTCACAGCATCCACTTCTATTTCTGGATTCATTTCTTTGACTTGCTTCCGACTAATCTCTGCTGCTCTACACAAATCTGTGGCCTTATTTAAATTTAGCTCCTCTATCCTTAGGAGGCTCTCTTGTAGACTTTTGTCATAAATGCCATGCACTATTTTGTCTCTAAGCATTTGGTCTTCTAATGGTTCTGTTTGATTGTTAAAATTACATTGCTTTAATAGTTCCTTGCAGTCTGTATAAAAATTGTCAAAAGACTCTCCCTCTTTTTGTTTGCGGTTATTGAACTTGTAGCGGATAAACACTTCGTTCGACTGATATACTTTGTAATGGCACCAATAACTTTATCATAGTCTTTTGACTCCTCGTCTGTCAAGGACAAAGTCCATAAGACTCTCGTAGCTTCCACCCCCATCATATTACGAAGTAAAGACAGCTTTACTTTACTAGAGGCATCCTCTTTACCGCTCCCAATTAAAAAATCCTTAAAGGATTGAAGCCATAGTTGCCACTCAGTGGCTGCGTTTGCAGCTCTTAAATCGAAATTCGGTGGTAGCTTCACAGATTCCATACTTCTGACAATTTATTTATACTTGAAACTTTAAATCTACGACTGCGCCATGTTTTAGTATATTATAATCAAACACTATAAATCATTAACACTTTATTAAACAAGCAACAAACAATTAACTGAGACTCTCTCTGACATAACGTCAAGCCTGTTGGCGGCATTATTGACATTGACATTACGTTTAGTTATTACACTTAAGCAATAACACAACACTTTCTGCGGAAGCTGTACTTACTGGCATAGTCAGCATAATTCTAATCACAACGTAAACATTAGGGTAAATGTCTTGCAATTAATTTTTAATAATGTATTCAATCAGATTTTTGGCGTCTTTAATAGAATCTGGTAGGTTAGGAACTAAAAGTTGTAGTTCTTCAAATAGTTCATACGAATCTATATCTTTGCTCTCTCCATATTGTAGTACTGTACCTAAGTCATTACAGTGTGTCAAAAGTTCGCTATTTGTCAAGAATTTTAAATTATTTATTTCATACAAGAATCCAAAATAATTGTAGTATTGAGTGAGTGCAGTAAATCTCGTATCAGTGTCTTGTATAATGGCATCAACCATTGTAGTGGAAAAATCAATTCTGTATCTTCTTTCAGCAGAATCAATAGGCTCGTCTACAGCTTCATAAATGAACATTCTCTTTTTTCTGCGAGCCCTTTTCTCTTTAAAAGTGGTTGGAATTTCATAATTGCTCTTTTCTATGAATTCGTAAGCTTTTTCAACACAATCATTGAATCCTGTCACGAAAATTGCGTAAATTATCAATAGTGACCTTCAAATTAATGTTTACTTTTTGCCAGATTTTACTTATGTTATTCACACGGATTAAGATTTCGTACCACACGTGTATCGAAATAATAAATTCCAGAGTAAGCATTTCAGTAATAATTGCTTCGCAATCGCAGAGTATCTGCGTCTTCAGATTGAGTTTTGAGGTTATTGACGCAATCGATGATTTCATCAAATTGAAATAATATAGCTTTAACGCAAGCTATTCTGCTTTCCCATCTTGTATCAGACGAAGATTTCAACGTTATTTTTAATTTATCTTTGAGTAGTTCCCATCTTTTGCTGGATTTTGAGAATAAGACATATATTTTTTGAATAAAGCCAAAAAACACCTTTGCTGTAGATGAAGTGTTGGCTGCGTCTACTAATATGAGGTTCCAACTATGGCAGCCACAAGGAGTAAAGAATGCTCTTGGATTAATAGTCAATATTCTTGATTTCACTCCCTTGTTGATTCCGACCATATTTGCGCCATTATCGTAGCCTTGTCCTCTACAGTTTTGTATATCTAATTCAAATTTTTCTAGCTCTTTGAGAATTGTTTCAGTTAAAAACTCTCCAGTTGATTCGGAAACTGCCAAAAAACCAAGAAAATGTTCTTCTATTGTACCGGTGCAGGTATTAACGAATCTTATTATAACGGACATTTGTTCGACCCTACTGATGTCTCTTGTACAGTCCAACATTATAGCGTAGTACTTAGTATGTTTAATTTTCGCTATAATCTTATCGACAATGGTTTGCGACATTAATAAAATAAGTTCATTTTGAATTTGAGGACTTAAATAGTGTTGATTTAAGTGTTTTTCATTGATACGTCTTAAGTGTTCACGAAGATTCAAATCGTATTTAAACAGTAATTTAAACAGGTCGATAAAATTGCCGCTATTTGCAATATGATTCTGACCTCGAAAAGCCAAGTTATGTGAAGCTAAATAATTTATGATATCAGCCAGTCTTTCAAATAAATTATACCAATGTTTCTGACTTTCTTGAATCAGTCGTTCGTTTTCTTGATCAATAGTTTTTCCATGTTTAATACCTTTTTCATATTCTAGCCACTGAACCATGCTTTTCCTGTGTTCTTTCTGATTTTCATGACGTTCAAGGGTAGTCTTTAAGTGTTTCCAGTCATTACAACCTAGAACCATTTGTGTTTGTAAACTAGAGAAAAGTTTGCAACTAAAACGATATACTTTACTATGTGATGTTGAATATATTAACCACCTACGATGTTGATTTTCACCATTGCTCAATTTCCTTGTAAAATAATAATTAGAAAAGTGTCTACCATGTTCATTTTTAGGATAGCATTCATTGTTAAGATGTAGGTTTTGCCGAGGACCACATTGGACTAAATCGTGCCGGTAAGCATCGCTTATGGGAAAGCTCCATTTTCCTGGATCATTCGTTTCTGGTTTACAGAGTTCTGACTCGTCATTCTCCATAACATTAAATGATGAAGTAGCCTGGCCTAGATCAAAAGAAGTTCCCTGGCCTGGATCAAAAGAAGTTCCAGCACAGGGCTCAGTGTCATTTATACTCTTGTTGCATATACTTTGCATAACTTCTTCTGGACAAGACTTCTCTTCACTCATTTGACCATGCGATACTGCAGTATCAGAGGTCGAAAGAATTTTGTTTTGATTTAAAAATTTCAGCATGCTAGAACTAAGAGCTTCTTTAGTCACTGCCATCTCAGCTTTTCTTTTTCGCTTCGATGCTCCAGATTCCCACTTTCGATGTGCATCTCTATCTGTGCTCGGGCCGGACATGATATCAACATTTTCTAATTTACGTAGATGTATAAACAACATGGGATTATCTTCTTTCAAACCAAAATTCTTTATGAAATTGTGAGTTGAGATGAGAATGCAAACTTTGGTAACTTTCCTTGCCACGCTGCGTAATAAAAGATATAAAATCGCTGATGCTTTGCAATTTTTTCGCAGGCAGTCGTTTCCCCCAATAATGGAATTTAATAAATCCGTGAATAATGTTAAAGTTATAGGAGTTTGACAATTTCGAACAATGCCAGCAAATAGCAAACAGAAGTTTCCCAAAAAAAAAAAATGTATTTGTTAATTTATTATACCTATTCTCCAAGGAAATTGAAATAAGTGCTCAAAAGCCCAATAGGCCAGTCAAATTAGGTCCAAAAAGTGCGTTACTTAAAATTATTCCCAGCAAGCCGGAAATCGTTTTAAAACCTTTATTTGGTCCTAAATGCGTGTAATCTGAGTTTGTACCATCCCATGTGGTGAGCTTAACTTTTGGTAGTTCAAAAACCCCAAAAATTTTTGCACTTTTTTTATTTTATCGCTTGTAGCTGGAAAACGGTGCGTCGGACAGAAAATGTCATACTATTCAAAAATAAATAGCACTAAATTCTGCGTCGATTGACATATAAAACTTTAAAATCGGTTGAGTAGAATAGCGGAAATCGAATGTTAAAAAAGAAAAAAAAATCGTATTTCGTATATTATTTATTTTTCGGGACTTAATTTTAAGTAATTTGTGAAAACGTTAAAAAAAGTGAATTTAATAACAAAATAATTAAGTAATGTTTTTTATTCTCAGCAAAATAATCTCAAAAATTTGAAATAAAGTACCTGATTAGTTAGCCAGTGTCATTAGCTACCGTTTGTCTTTTTTTTCATGTTTCTAGGATAAATGAAACCTTTGATATCGCATACAGTATCGAGCGAGAAAAAAAACTTTTTAAAAGGTTCATAAATCATAGGGGGAAGGGGGTTGAACACCCCATATTATTTTTTGTCGATGAATTTAGATGTAGTACTTAGCCTTAGCGGGTTAGAAGTAGTAGGTGTATATTGGGCATTCTAAAACAGTTTTCATCAAAACACCGCAAACGAACGGAGTGAGATTTGAGCTACGCTTCGCTGCGCTCTAGCTCCGCTACGCTCCGCAAATCTCACTGCGTTCGTTTACGGTGATTTGATGAAAACAGTTTGAGATTGCCCAATATACATTATACAGGGTTAAATTATTCATACCATTAAATTGTAATTTTTTATAAAAAAGAGTTATGCGAGTATATTGAATCACCATATTTGTTTTCATTAATAAAACGCAGAAATTTTTGTTAAAAATATTTTTTTATTATAAAGCAAGTAACAAATATCATCATAGCTAAACTAGAACAATACTTTAAATACAAATTTTCATTCAAGTACAATTTACTGAAGTCATAAATTACATGTGCTTAAGTACCACTTTTTTATGAATAAAACATTCCTTAGAGCGCACTCTTTTTTATGAGTTATACAATTGAAGTTAGCTCCACCTTTAGCATAACTATTGCGCAATGTTGCAAAATTAGGACAACCTTTGCCTTCAACATTTATCAAAAAGCAGTCAGAACACAAATCTTTAATCCATTTTTGCTTTTCAACACCTTTCATTATTATGGTTTGGTCCTTTAAAATTGAAATAATTAATCTCTTAAATTCTCTGAAATCTATATTGCCTTGACTCCAGTATATTCCTCTGTTGCGTTCAATCCAATTGACTGCTCTTTTTTCTTCGGCAGATAATTTTAGATACGAATATGGAGGTTTTATTAAAAAGACTTGCGTAAACTCTTTTGTGGCTAACGCAAATTCCTTAATAATAAAATTATTTTTGCAGTCTTTGAATCCTTGAACATCAACAAAAAGTATCGAACTCTTATCAGCACTCATTGTTTCGTTGTATTCCACTGTTTAACATAAAGTTGAAGTTTGTTCTTTCAAATACCTTTTGATTGCACTTTATTTAGTTAAGATATTTTCTTCACAATATTGCTCAGAGGTTTGTACTCAAAAATGCAGTCATTTAAAATCAAGCAATATGCTGCTGTCTGATCCGGGATTTCTTGGTCTGTTTCAATCTCCACTCTGACATCGATTGATCCCTTTATCATTTTTTGTTGGTGAGAACAATCAATAACAAATAATGGGGCAACGTCTCTGAATTCCTTCAAGCTCATCAACGGCTCTGGTCGCCGTCCATGATAAGACTGTTGGAATCTTGCATATTGTTCGTATAATAAATTAAATTTATCCTCTGAGAAACTGACATTCAATCCTTCATAAGGGTAATACGATGAATTTAAATATACTTTTACATCTCGTACATTGCAGTGATCGAACTCTGCCATTGACATTTCCGCATTGTGTTTGCGATTGGTTTGCAAGGCTATAATAACGAATCTTGGTTTCTCTATCTGTGACGAAGTTTTGATAGACCAAGTGTGTTTACGTGTCTTCGGTAATAATGGATATTCATACAAATCCCAATTTCGAAATGCTAGTGTAATAGGCCTGTCCTTTTCTAGATGTTTCAACAAATTGATTCTTTCACGATCTGATACTTTAACGTGCGGAACTCGCCAAACAACTTTGCTAATAGTTATATCTTCGACCACCTCTCCGACATTTAATTTCAAAGCATTGAGATTCGTATTGCTTCTTAATAGCACCAATTCATGTTTGGAGTTAATTATAACTTTTTCATAATCTTCTGCAAAACCTAAAATTTTCTTCAACGGCACAGAAGCCGAAAAAATTCCTCCGTTAAGATTGTTTGTACCAGAAGTTGACCATCCCCATACACGTGAGCATTTAGATTCATTATCATTTAACGAGAGGTACGATTTTATTGTTGTAGTTATGCCAGCATTTTTTATTTTGTCTATTTCTATTCCGTTTAACTCATATCGAATATCTTGAAATAAATATAGTATTGGATTGTTGATAAAATACACATTTGATATTTTTTCTTTAGTCGAACTATTATAAACATTGGCTTTACCCTCAATATACAAAGTGCTGAGTGAGGGTAACAGACATAGATCTTGTTGATTAATAGGTATTCTTATTTCATCATTCTTGTTGAAACTTGTTACGTACGGTTTATAAGAATGATATTCGAAACTTTCAATACTATTGTCGTATGATGTTGATTGAGATATATTTAAAATATTCATTTTAACAAGCCAATCAACTTTAAAAATTCCTTATTGTTTTTGGTGAGCTTCTTTTTTATGTGAAGCGGTGTGCTTTTATGAGGTGATCTTCTAGTACTAACTTGAATGCAAGCTGTGTCATGATTTTTATTGAAATTTATCATTTTTACGAAAATGTAGATACAGTTGTACTTCTTCGTCTCGTAAATTGATTTGTTTATTCTCGGCGTCTAATAATTGTATAGTTATTGCACTTATAGAACTTTTATTTACAGGAAAATATATTAGATTTTTCGGCACTTCAATGATCCGATAACCAGGTGGTACGTTAGGAACAAACTCGTGAATAATATGACTTGCAGATCCATTCACGAATGACCCACTAACTACGTCGCATTCGATGCGCACAATGGTTGTTGGCAATATACTGACAGGATACAGAGATTCGGTCCTTTTTAATGCCTTTATTGTTTCTCCACCAAAACCTAAAATCCTTCCAAGTGAGTCACTTTTGTTGAAATGAACATCTTTAGTACAAAAAATTTTAGTTTTTAAAGTATTATTATTACAAGTTAATTTTAACATTGCATTTCTAATGTATGTCTTTAAATAATCACAGATATCTTGAAGTTCATAAGCTCCTTCGGGTATTTCGATTACTTCGTTATCGTCATAGTAGAATTTATTATTTCTTTTATCTATGTTGGGTATAGAATTAAATGTTGAAAAATACAACAATCCACACTCATAGTATCCACTTAATTCCAAAGTAGGTGAGTAGTTTGTTATCAGAGAGGATCCTTTTCCAGTTATAGACACAGTGAAAGACATTTTACTACTGATAAAGAATTTTATTTCAAGCTTTATATAAATGTGTTTTCCAATACTCCTTTAAAAATTTTATACAAAGGTGGCCGCAATTAACAGAGTCAAATGTTTGATATTGCTCATAGTTATAATTTAAAGAAACATTTCTTAAGTAATCAAGTAGTTCTAACGGAGGTTTCAGATTACCAAAACTATCAAAATATTCAGCATACTTATTTTCTTTCACGTAGGCTACCCAATGTGTTCCAATGTTATTTGAAGTATCTAAATTTACAATACCGCATTCTATCTTCCTAGGTTTTGAGGGCAACGTATCCCTCATGAAAACACCACGAAAAAATGGAATATCACTAGCATGTTCTAATATATCCCAATTAGTTAATGCCCGCCTAGGTAGCCGCTTTATTAGTTTTTTGAGGGTTTCAAATATAGACCTGCACCCTTTTTATAAGGTCTAATATATAATCCTTTTCCGAGAGCAACCGCCTCCATCATCTTATTATGTCGTTCCGATTCTTGAAGAGCTTTTTGAGCTGCTTTTGAATCATTAACCGCTTTTGCTATGCCAGCTGCTCCACCAGCCAGTGAACCTAAAGCTGATAATCCCGCGAAAATAGGAATTAACGGTAACAGTCCTCCACATTTTGGAATAGGAATACAACGAGGTAAACTCATTTTATTTTTATTTCTAAATAGTTTTTTTGCAGCGGCGACCGCATATTTAATAGTAGAATTTGTGTCTTTAGATTTTATTTTTTTTAATTTAGATTTGAGTTTTTTCACAGCCGTCATAAACGACCGAGCACCTGCACCAGCTCTTAATTTGGCCTTCATAGCATTTTTTACTATCCATGAAGCAATTTTTTCTTTCTTTCCAGCGTCTTTTGATTTCAATCTTCTTTGAGCCATATTTAATAGATCTAGATCAGCTTTGTGCCTTACGTTAGCGTCGTTGTTTATGTAAGCAATATCGTGGTGCATACAAGCGTTATCCAATTTATTAATTCCTTGCTGACCCTTAAGTAATCGTTTCTGAAGCTTTGTGCCGGGTCCGCAATATGTGTAGCCCGGTAAATGTAACTCAAACGGAATCTTATTTATTAAGCTGTTTATGATACCACTTCCTTTCTTCATTGATAAACAAAAAGTGAATCAATAAAGATATCTTGAGCTATTTTATATCATAAAACCAATTTATTCTTATCAACCCAACTATTTTCGCTATTACTTAATCCTAACCATTTTACAAACAATTTGTTTCCTTTTCTTTTTATAACCTTTTCAATGAGGTATAGGTCTGGAAACTTAATTTTTTGTAACTCGTATGCATAAAATGAGCCGAGGATTCTTTGATTGCGTCTGTCCTCTATTTGATAAGTTGTTGGGTTAGTGTGATTAACTTTTACTATACGAAATATTTCGGTGGACCAGTTTGGCGTATAGCCTTTGTAAAAATCTGCTTTATATCTACTTATGCGAACATAATCACCAACACGAAATGTATATCCCCGACTTGTTTTATTCTTTTGAGAATTCATAATATAACCTTTGACTATAAGCTCATTTACTTTGTTAACTTCCACAGGCTTAAATTTTGTTATTCTATGCAAAGTGTTATTGTAGTGTTCTACAACGTCCTTTAAAATATTTTTATACCATTGGTAATTTCCGTTCAAACTAAATAGTTTGTAAAGGTGAGATTTAATTGTTCTTATAACTCTTTCTACTATAGATGCTTTTTTAATAGAATATGTTGAATAATGATTAATATTATACTTTTTCATTAATTGTTTAAAATTATCATTGTAGAATTCTGTGCCTAAATCAGTTTGTAAATTTTTAGGTTTTCGTAATGATGTAGTTAAAATACTTTGCATTGCATCTGTAACATAATTTTTCGCTTTTGATTTTAAAGGTCTGATCCATACATATTTTGATAAAGTGTCAATTACGATAAGAATATATTTATACCCTTTATTAAACTGTGAATATTTTTGCAAATCTATGAGGTCGGCTTGCCATAAATCATCTATTCCTTTTATGATCGTACATCGCCGGGAAAAATTCCTTCTTGCTGCTTTGTGAAGCTCATTCACTATGTCTTGTTTGCTCATTATTATCTGGTTTCTCTTGAAGCATGTGATCAATTTCTGTCCTTGTGTAAAACAAGGTGGCTAGCTTATTAAGTATTGAACTTTCAAAATCATTTAAACGAATATTTACATCACTTAAAATATTAGTTCTTAGTTCGTGTGTCTTTTCATCCACGTAAGCTTTATTGGCGGCTTCGTCATCATTGCCTGGCGATATAAGCCCTTTTAATCTTGATGATTTTAAATCATATTCACCTGTTTCTGACTTCACTAATGTATCGTTGAGATTTCCAATATATTCCTCTAATCGTAAACGTTTATGAACGTGATGACCAAATTTATCTACATTCATTTCCGTATCTATGCGGTGTTTGCTGTATAACTACTGATCAGTTTTTTAAAATTAGGTTCCTTATATTTGGTGTTTTTAATGATGCCTGCTTCGTACAGCTCTTCTATAATCGCAATAATTTCATTATCTAAGCCGGTATTGCCAGCATCACGAGATGCAAACAGTAATTTCAATCGATCTACTAATTCATTTGGATCATCCCAATAAACGTAATCTATATCTTTCTTTACACTTTTTAAAAGATTTATTCCTTTTCCTACCGTAAGACTTTCTGTGCTGTCATACTTATTTCTAGAGAACTTAAACAGTGGTTTAATAATATGCATGTACTTAAACCCTTTGTTACTATTAATTGGCTTGCGTGGATCACAATTACGCCTATGTGCATTCGTTTCTATTAGAAGCTCTTTATAATTTTGCAAATCTTCATCTGTGATAACATCCAAATTTGGTGTCTTTTCAAATAGTAATTCTTTTAATCCAAGAGTTTTGTTTAAACTTCGATTTCCAATTTTTATAATTTTTCCGTCGTCGAAAACACGTGTTTGGCCGAGCATAAGTTTTCCTCGTTCATTTTTTATTCCAAAAGAGATATTTGCGTCGGGTGAAGCACACCACGATAAACTATTAAGTGAAACATTTGGTGATGATTGAAAGGACTTAAAGGAAGCATCACTCATATTATTGTTGTCAGAAGGTGATACGACAAGGGTTTTTTCGGAATTAAATTTTTTATAGAACTGTTGTTCCTCTTCTTCATTAAAATCGTCATCAGAAAAATTTGTTGCCTCGCTGTCATTATGTTTATTTTTTTTTATTGTATAATGTTCAAACTCATCCTCATCTTCATGAGAAATTTCATTGTTCTTAATGGCTATTTGTTTCAGTGGATCGGTTATAGGTTTGAATATGGATTCCAGAGTGGCATCATTTGTATTTTTCATATCCTTTATCATTTCAACCTTTCTTTTTACAGCAGCTGCAGCTTTTACAATTTGTTTTTTAAGTTGCTTTTCCATTTTGACAAGGATTCCGTTCAATGCAAAATCCAGAGTAATAGTGATTGTGTATTGATGAAACAATAACTTATGTATATTAATCTACTACTACAAAAGTATCGAATGCCATCCTATAACATCCTTTATTTCTTTCGCAGTCTTTATTGATCACAACATAATTAAATGGTTTATTCCAAATAGTTGAGCACATTTCACGGAACTGAGACCACGACATATCTGAACCTACATGCTCATCGTAAACGTGTTTTAAATTTACATCGTCTTGTTTAAATAAAATAATGAGGTTAGAATTGTCCCTTATAAGTTGTTTAGGTACTTTACTGTATGTTTGGTTAATGTAAAAACAATCAATATTCTTATGTCGACCCATAGCAAAATAATCCCGAATGCTATTTTGGTTTTCACAAGCTACGTCGTCGAATATTATAATGGAGTTTGGCAAAGCTTCGTGTGGGCTTATGATATCATTATTATGGTTATATTTACTATAAGATATGTCTGCAACTAAATCTAATACTTTTTCTAAGAACACATATTTTGGTTGGTATAATGATTTAGAATATACATATAAGTTACGAAAACGTGCACCATTCTCATGTAATAACAAACCTATTACTAAGTTTGTCTTGCCGCAATTTGATGGTCCACAAACAATACATCGTATAGTGCTCGGCAATAAGTTGCCATGTCGCTTTGCTTCACATAATGATGCAGGACAGATATTATAATCTAATTTTAACGTTTCCTTTTGTTTGAGGAACTTCATAGCAACTTGTCCGTTTTGATTCGTGGCTTTTAACAAAATGGATATAACACTTTGCGTTCGTAATAATAAGAGAACTAGCAGTATATTTACTTGTAAGTGCACTCACTCCACCATATAGACTAAGCATTCGACGGCGGTAACAATAGCAAGGAGTAGAAGAATTTGGATACTGTTACCACTCATTATATTAAGTTATTGGACGTGTCTAGAACACACAATGTTAAAGCATCGAGAAGAATGGAGAGAGAAGAAAGAGCTCTCACCCCTCTCGAATCATGCAATAAAAAATGATATGAGTAAGGAATCGATGCTTAAAAATAAACATTGTTTAATTACTTGCATCCCTACTTTAACAAAGTAATACACTGCGTTCTTTAATAAATAAAACTATATTTTTAATTTTATTACCATTATTTTAAACTATGTATTTGAATTCTAATAAATTTTATCTTAGATTTATTTATAGAGGTAATTCTGAATGAATGTTTTTCAAAATATTTGATTACATTATAGAGGTGTTAAAATAAAAACAAATATTTTCATACAAGTCTTTTTATTTTTAAATAATATTTATTGAAAACAATACAAGACTTAAACTAACATAACTATTTAAAATAACATAAGTCTTAGTTAGTAAAATTTATAAGCATTACTATAATTTTTCAGAAGAATAATGTTGTTGAAATAATGTATCTCCGTGAGTGTACACGTAACTAAAGATAGTAGGTACGCATCTAGCACATTAGAGAATTTTAATATACATCTACAAATGTTTTAGGTCAGCAATAGTTATTTAAAAACTATAACTGTAACCACATATTTTCTTAGAGATATTAGTTATAATATTTTCTGCTTGATCCATTATTGGATCAATATGCTCGGTTACCACATATTGTGTTTTTATTAATGGATCATTGCTGGTTGATTCCAGATCTAATATTTCTAATTTAATTAATCGCCGCCCTTTAGTAGGTATTGTTTTAATTAAATAAGAAGGTTCGTTCCCCTTCGTATTCTGCAGTAACTTGCTTCTCCTCTTCATGGGCTTCTTTTTATTAAAAAGACTTTTAACCACCTTGGCATGCAGCGGTGAATCTTTAGCATTCCAATGTGGAAATTCTTCAGAGAAGCCCTCCAACATATCTTGCGCATTTTGCTCAAAGCAAGGAGGATAATCTTCTGTTGCCTCCTTGCTTATGAGTAGCGACTGCGAGATTTCTTGGGTATTCTGAAATTTAATTTATTATGCAACAAAAATAATTTCACATCGAAGAAATGATTGATATAGTGGCGGAGGTAGAAGAGTATATCTAGGATCCACAAGGAGGCTGACTATCTTATACGGAACCGATAGAATATGAGAATCACGATAACAGCATCACAACCATAAGGTTTTAACAACAACATTATCTTCCAACTAAATCAAATATACAAATAAACATTAACTAGTGATCTAACCACTACACAAGAAAAGAGTTTGAAGAAAAATAATTTATACGACTTACCATGATGTATTTGGGTGACCGTAGTTGTCACTTGATTAATTATGTGTGAAACAAATTTTAAAAACATTCGACTTTAATAGCTATTTATAGTGTAAATATAATGCTGACATAACAACAAAGCATTCGCACGGAATCGCAATTGGACAAATTACTAATGAACTATAAGTTGGAATACCTAAATCAGCAATAACATGTCCCAACCAGTTTCGAATTGTTCATTGCGTGTGCTATTTTATTAATAGTTTTATATTTTATGGATTATGAAATAAAAAAAACATGGTAGCTGGTTTATAACGTTATATATTTTCATCGTTACAATACAACATTAAGTATTTGATTAAAATTAGGTAATTAATTTACCTATTTACCATTAAAAAACAATGTATAATACTATTAAACAAATAACTGATGGATAACAATATTAAAATTAAATAACTTTACAATATAAAGTGCCGTGTCGGTACATACTATACAATTTCATGTATGTTTTTATTCTATTAACTTATTCATTACTTAAGCCATATAATAAATAAATAAATAGATGATGGGGTAACATATTTCTCAACTTACAATTTGATTCATGATTACCATTAAAATAATAATAAACTATACAATACGGTGCTTCTAAAGAAAAACTAATGATATTAAACTAAACTATCCCAGTGACCCCATGATAAAGTAGAAATTTTGTTTTTTAATATGATACGTTTATCGTCATTACCTGACAAAGCTATTTTGTTCTGTTCTTGAGTAAATATTTCGTGCTTAAGAGATTTAAATATGATATTTTTTTTCTTCAAAAATGTATTTTCATTTAATACCTTGTAATAATCTTTATATTGTACATCTTTTAATACTTGCTTCTGTATGCCTTTTGCTTTTTTTAATTCATCTTCTGCCGTTTTAATACAGTATAACTTGGACCTTAATCCTACAAACTTCGAAATCAAACTTCCTCCTAGCTCATCTTTAAAGAGACCTGGCACCTTTTTGTTCCAACTAGGAATGTCGTA
The DNA here is from genome assembly GCA_963935595.1 of Schoenobius gigantellus. Lineage (NCBI taxonomy): Eukaryota > Metazoa > Arthropoda > Insecta > Lepidoptera > Crambidae > Schoenobius > Schoenobius gigantellus. Next base: position 18,030,579 of record OZ012553.1, on the reverse strand, counting down.
TACGTTATTTACAGAATAATTACTAGTGTCGAAATAGGGAAGAAAATTTGATTTTAAATCAGCATAAAAATCTTTACTTTCTATTGAATACAAAAAACTATCAGTATCCGTATAACAAAGTTTTAACTTTTCCTTATAAAAAGGCTTCATAATAGAATAATGAAAATCAAACATGTGACTCTTAGATATTTCCAAAACGGAAAAACCAATGTATATAGGTTTATCCAAAGTGATTGTTTCAGGCTTCATTTGAATGGCTACCAAGTTTTCAGTGAAAATTGTAACACTGTGAAAATTTGGTCGAGCTATCATTTGCTCTGCACAGAAACTTTTCTTTGTTTTGTTACTATCATCATTCCACTTATTGACTAATTTCACATTAACCCTCTTTTCTGTGTCTTCTAACGTCTTGCCAAATATACTGTTGTTAAGAAGTTTGAAGAAATCTTGTTCAAATGTAGATTTAGCTTTTTTTCGTAATTCAGTATTCATGTCAATATACTGCTTTAAATAAGGACTCTGATTAAATTGAATAACTCTATGTATTTTTTTTAACAACAAACCATGTTTTATACATGTTTGCAGATGAGCAAAATGTATGATATAGAAATATTTATCGTATAAATTTGGAATCAATTTTGAAGTTTTAGAACCTGGCGGAGTAAATTTTTGAGCACAGAATGGAAAATCGTTATGATCATTATGCAAATGTTCGGGGTATTCTAAATCTACTTCTAGTATATAACCAGTGTCTCCGTTAGTTGGCACATTTATAAAATCTATTCCAGCGATTTCCAAGTCATTCAATAACTTAAAATTGGAATGAGGCAAATAAGCACACATTGCATATCCATAGAGATTATTACAATCGATATAAATTAGAAAGTTATTACTTTTTCTTGGATCGTAAGTTTTTAAATACTTGTTATTGGCTTTTGAATACCTTGTCGAACATAAACATATTCCACCGCGAATACCTTTTTGAATCATTCTTATTATTTCCAGGTCGTGTATTAATTCTAATTTAACATCTGTTTTTAATAGCATGGCATCAAAACTGAGACTCGGTGCTGTAACATAAAAGGCTGGATCTAATTTATAATTCATCTTACATGTCTGGCGAAAACTTTCAAAAACGTCAGCTAATAAAAGAACATCTGACTTAAGATACAAGTCTGTGTATTCACCGAGATTCGATAATTCAAACGTTTGCCAGACTTTTTTTGCATGATCATAATCTACTTTAGATATATTACTATTGCGTAATTTGCTGAAAAAGAACTCCTGAGGCGGAAGTAATTTTTCTTCGTATGAACTCCAAGTAGTCATGTATTCATATGGGTACACCCCTTTTCGTTTTATTAAAGCAAAATGCTCACGAGAAGGAAAATAACGCCGCAGATGTTTAAAGTCGTCATTTTTTAAGTTTGCGACAAGTTTCTCTAGACTTGTGCCTAAAAATTTAAAAGAATCAACAAATCGAACAGGTGTGATATCTTTATCATTAATTTGAAAAAAATTTGTAAAAGATATGTAGTTTTCCTTATTTTTTGCTATTACTTGTATTTTTCCTGATAGTTTTCCCAACTGTCGTATAAAAAGATGACTGTCATAACCCGCTAAATTATGAAAAAATATAGGAACAAACTTAGGCAAACAATATCTAATATTGCAATGAGAATGAGCTGCACCACGATACCGTCCTGTAAGATGGCAATGATCTTTAACTTTATCGTCAAACAATATTTTATCACAAAGAAAACAATTTGTAGCCCGAGCAAAGTTCGCTTTGTCTTCATTTGTTAAACAAATAGCCACTGGCGACTGCAAAACGTTATAAATATCGGTTATATCCAATAATAGACTTTCTAAAAACTTTTCTACACAGGCTGGACCTCGATAAGATACATATTTATTACGCGACTTATCATAAGAACACACAACGTAATAAGCAAATGCTGATGGTACGTGTTTTTGCAATATCTTTGTACAGCCTGATCCAGAATCGAGTTCAGTTGGTTTTAATAATGATTCAAAATCTGCGTATAAGACGAAGGGCATGTCATGCATTCGCTCGTAATGATTAAATTGAATTCGTGTTCCATCACCGGGTAATATTGTCGATACACCACCACAAACATGAGCTTTCAGTTTATCATTACTATCAAAGAATATCATACAATCCTCGCATAAATATATTTTAGAATGATGTTTAGTTAATTGAAGACGAAGTAATTTAGATAAATCTTTAATAAGACAGTAATGGGTGCGTTTTCTGTTTTCCAGGAAAAGCATATTAATGTGATGATCTTTGCGAATCTCGCTTTTGTATAAAGGTCCAACAATGTTACCATTCTTTTGAATGCCGTAAATATTAATACTTATGCGAGGATTATTCTTTTCAAAAACTTTGATGTCCGCAAACCCAACTGGAAAAATCATATTTTTGATATTGAGTACATTTTTAAAGTGTGGGTAAGCTGACGTTCGATGTGCGTTTCTGTTTATAGGAAATAGTGCTGCCATGACACACCATAAAAAACAATAATTATCAGAATTTTGAATGTTGATACATGCTCGTTTACATTTTATGGACTTTGGTAATTCTATAAAACTGGAGCCTCTTAACGGGTTATATTTGTTTATATTTACTTCTAGATATAGGCTTTGTAAATAGGCCCACCCACTATCTCTTTCTTCAAATTCTTCAATTTTTTTACAAATTAAGTGAATAATTTTTGAAAACATATCTTCAAAATTGAAGTTTTGATGCAAGATGAAGTTTTCCGTTGCAAATGACTTGATTGAAATCGAATCATACTTACTAAGCAGAAAGAATTCACAGAAAAGTTCAAAATTAGCTTTAACATTAGTGTGAGCTTGAATTTTCGATATGAGCAATAGGCGTACGCGAGAGCGCAAGTGCCATAAAAACTCGGCGGGCAGGCGAACACGCGCACTATCATGACCCTCATCTTGATATCGAACACGGTACGATGCTATACGATTACGAAAAGCGCTATGAACTTTTTCAACCCCCTCACTATCAACGACCGAACTGTTGTTCTTATGTAAAATACTTTTCAAATGTGCAGAGAAAACTTTGTTATTTACGGATACGTCACAAACTGAACAGAAAGTAGACCTCGACATTATGATTTGGACAGTACAAATTCTCAAAGTTAAAGTAATAAAGGCTTAAGTATGTAAGTACCTAATCTTTGAGTTTGCTAACGATAAACAATGAGTAAACCAGCTAAAACATAATTTACGCAGAGAGAAACAAAAGAGAACCTATTTTTTAACTTTATCTTTATAAAATATCCCCTCTGTGGTAAACTTTGCCTTAGCTAATTTTACAAATTTTTTTAATGCGTAAAATTCTGGAGATTCTGCTTCGCCTTGCAAGCGTACCCAAACGATAGCGCGCTCGCACCGGTCAAGGCCGCTGAGATTAGATACCTCCTTCTGGTTGTAGAGGCGTAGCTCCACTAGCAAGTCGCCGTCGAGCTGTGCAGTCCGACGCGTTACACCACCAGGTACTCGGCGTGTCAGGATACTGGTGGTCTTGTTTGGCAGGTTTGGCGGCCGCGAAACCTCGCTGTCCGACTCTGAGTCGAACAACCACTCAGAAGTATTGGACGACGATGTATTCTTCACTTCTGCACTCTTCGCCTTCGATAGGCACTTTATCGCCTTGCTTCTCTTCTTTGGACTAGGGAGATAGAAAAAGGATACACGATTATTGTACACATTAAACACTTGAAATTTAGATATATGTAAATATAGCAATAAAAGTACCTGATGTCTTCGTCGTCGGTATCAAAGAAAAGGTCAGATTCACAGCTCTTCTTGGCTGACCTTTTGTTTTGCTTGCTATCCGACCTGAAAATAGTAAATGTCATATTAGTATTAAGAGTGGTTACAAGAAAACGAGTTGAAGATTCACATCTTCAATTCATAAGATAAAAAAAATATCATCATCATCAGTCAATCAGCATGCCACTGCTGGGCTTGATGGTCCCTCGTGAAGACAGCACTTGGAGAGGTCACGTCATATACAGCCTGGTCCAACGGCTCAATTTGTTGAAGCATGAAGATGATCAACCACTTATAGACAATTAAAGAATAGATATAAAGTATAGCAATAAAGTATAAAAACTTACGAACATTTTTCAGCTGTCTTGGTCTTGAGATTTTTTGATGAGGAGGTACTGAAGCACTGTTAGTGGTCAGAGATAGCACTGGAGTGTACTGTGACTACAGTTTTTCCGGATTTTATATAAGAAAAGTGCAATGCAAGTAATAATTTTACTGAGGTTCTCAACCTATACCTTATCTTTATAATCATTTTTATTTAACATGACTAATCTAAAAAAGAATGCTCATTAATTTTTATATTGTTAAATAAGTAAGTAATATTATAAAATATTATATATATAATCATAAAATTATTAATTTCCGTCCAAATCATATCCACACAAAATATTTATAAGAAAACAAATATGCATTCACGGATATGATGTCTATACGTTATCGAGAATCCTAATGCATTCACTTCCACTTCCATGGTCAGTGTTCGTTTTTCAAACACTAAAGAACTGACACTTTATTTAGAGAAAATATTTTTTTTTTCGTGATTTTTTTATCACACCGCGCGTTTTAGGCAAAAGAGACGCGAAGCGCTCTGGGTACTATGGTACCCGGGACGTGTGAGTGGAGCAGTTCTCAGGTCTGCAACAAAATTTTTGATCCGCAGTTGCGTATGATCCAAAAACGGTCCGATCATCGGCTGAACTTCGTCAGCTATATAAAAAAAAAGTACTTACGTAGCAAGAAAGAAACAAAACGACGAACTGACGCAATTACGTGTATTGGATTTTTATTTTCGAGGTAGTAGTAGATCGTTATTCAGCATCACAACATCTAAGAGAAGATTATAGTTTGGTAGTTTACTTTCAAAAAGTCGGTTCCATACTCGAAATATAAAACTTAATAACGTTTTGCACCTCTGACTTTCATGATATTTAGCAAAATTTGATATTTACCCATAATTCTACCAATGTGCAATATGACGCGGAAATAATCAGCAAATTAATTGTTTGTCGTTTATTTCCACAAACTTGCAATACAATACTGTGCATATACAGCAAAATAATTGTTTACCGTTTAATTCTGCTGATGCAGAAATCTCGTGTAAGGCTGCATGCTCCAAATTTTTTTTCATTTCGGGTTTATTATATTTATTTAAATTATACATGTACATACATATTTACAATTACTAACGAATATTATCTCCAAATTAAAAAGTCTTCTTTATAATAACGGATGCGATTTCTAATTTTCATTTTTCGATACTACTATTTAAAACAGATAAACAATAGGTATATCGTTCTATTAGGCGAACCGAATGTATTTATAGCATAACGATATTGATACGACATGAGGACAGAACCATAGAAGTTTATGAAAATTATTGTAATAATACATAGGTGGTATTCATCGGCAGCATCTCATACACGTTCCCACCGCACTACCCTATTTAATTAGGATGTTAAGACCTTAGTCAGCCAAGGTAGGTAGTTAAAATGTTCTTAATATTTTTTATATTTTCATTTTTTAAATTATTGGAATATTTATTTTCTATTTTTTATTCGTGTGATGACTGGAACACATCTTTCAGGGATTACCCCGCCCTTTTAAATATTTTGTAAAAATCAACAATTTTATACTTTGTTTTATAATAAAGAATATATTTAATTGAAGTAATTTAATAAACAAATAAAAGTATTAACGTGTGAAAGAAGCCTTATTATTTGAGTAACCACTCGTAACTGGATATATGAATAATGTGCAATAAATTTATTGCTGATAAATGAATTTCGTGGGAATGCTTTGAAACTGTATGGCAGGCAGAGTGTAGAACGGTACTTATCCGAGAGTTGAGTCCTGAAGCTACGAAACCTCAACCTGTTTAATTTCTGTTGTTATTGCACTGCTACCTAGTTGAATGCCTTAATATTCTGAGATAGAAAACCTTGAAAATGTGTCTAGTAAATCGCAATCAATCAAAAGTATACTGTTTACAGTCAAACAACACAACACAATAGAAACATTATGAAATGAAATGAAATAAAAAATCTTCTTTTCCATTTAACCCTATATAATGTATATTGGGCAATCTTAAACTGTTTTCATCAAATCACCGTAAACGAACGCAGTGAGATTTGCGGAGCTAGAGCGCAGCGAAGCGTAGCTCAAATCTCACTGCGTTCGTTTGCGGTGTTTTGATGAAAACTGTTTTAGAATGCCCAATATACACCTACTAGAAGTACCATACATATCACATTCTATAAATATGTGTATGCAAGTACCTATATGTATACAAAGTAGCCTACACAGACATTAAATTGATGCAAAATTTTGTGTTTCAATATCGACTGAATTAAATATTGAGGCAGTTATAATATGAAGAATTTTACTCCCTACAACTTTTATTCTACGTGTTTTTTCAATGGGAGTATCTATTTTCAAGATAGTGTGGTCTTGGAAAGTCTCAGACTGTAATTTTGCACCGAAATACGTTTTGTTTTTCTTTTTTAACATTCGATTTCCGCTATTCGACTCTACCGATTTTAAAGTTTTATATTATTCTTTCCGACGCATAAAAAAAGTACAAAAATTTAAAAAGTACAAAAATTTTGGGGGTTTTGGGCTACCAAAAGTTGAGCTGACCACCTGGGATGGTGCAAACTCAGATTACACGCATTTAGGACCAAATAAAGGTTTTAAAACGATTTCCAGCTTGCTAGGAATTAGTTCCAGTAAACGCACTTTTTGGACCTAATTTGACTGGCCTACAATTCAAAAGTAAAAGTACACACAGATTAATACTTTACTTCTCAGATAGTTTCTTACGTGATGAAAGTGACGAGAAATAACATTATGTAGAATAAGGTTAAGTGAATTATATTATATATATGCGGTAGCTTATCAATAGCTTTAAGACATTATAAGCCGGTGTTAATTTTAAGAAGCTGTTAGCTATCCCAAAATGTAAAAATAAAAATAAATAAATAAATATATAGGTACCTACTTACCTGCTGATTTATTTACTCTTTGTTTGATTCACTCACAATTCAATTAGATGGTATAAATTAAAAAAGTATAAAAATATTCAAACAAATGATACAGTTATTATGATTAACTTCTTGTGTATTTAAATTATACACTTAGTGATAGCTTTGATGTTATGTTTATAAAAACACTGTTTAGTGTCCACGACCAATGTAATCAGTCACGCACAATTTCTTTATGGCCGTTCTGAAGCTAGCCGCATTGCGCGGCGCAGAACACAAAATCAGGCATCAGCGGGACGTACGCGGGGCGTGGAGACAGGGCACGCCCGCGCGCGCTGTCTTCCACCCGCGCGTTAGTGAGAGTGCTACGTTCGTACACGAATCACATACATACCATGCGCAAGTTCGTACCGACGGCTACATTCAGAGCGGCCATAAAGATAGGCGAGTACTTGTAGGTAAGTAACTAGCTAGTTAGTAACTACGTCTGCCGGGTCGTATCGGACGAACGAAAGTTAGACAGAAAAAAAGATCGGGGAATCCCCGGTGCATAGCTATAAGTCAAACAAAATCCTGAAGTCTAGGGATGAGAACGCAAAGATCGATACCGAAAATGTTCGATTCCGTCATATCGATATTTATAATTTTGTTATATGTAGGATGAAATTATGAACATTAAAATGTAAACTAATTTATATAAAAATATGATTTTTAGTAACACTTGCACATAAAGGGGCCTCGCGGCGAGGCCCCTTTATATGCGAGGCCGCGGGCGAGGGGCCGTTTCGCCCACGCCTAGCTACGCCACTGGCCATGTACCAATGTGTTTTTTGTTTTTCGAATTTCATATGTACATTTGTCTGACGCTCTTACGGTGAAGGAAAACATCGTGAGGCAACCTGCATACATCTGCGAAGAAATTCAAAGGTGAAAGGCCTAACTTAGGGTAGGCTCGAACCCCTCGGTCGGGCGGGACGTATATGAGCTGTTATGATGAAAACACTTTCGCATGTTTTTATCATTTCTGCAATCTTGTTCCAAATGCCCTACTTTGCCGCACTTAATTTTTTTTCTCGCACACTGTTTTCTTTTCTGATAAACATAACTACAGTATCACTTTCTCTTTTTGACTTGATTCTCTCTTCCTCCACAAGTAATCTGGACACAAGATTATCATAAGTTTGATTTGCTGAGTCAACTTGACTCCCATGCAGAAATAAAGTGTGAAAATCTTTCCGGTAAGGACATTAACAACTTAGTGATCAGAAAGAGACTTTCCTGCATACTTCAGCTGACTTGTCATTTTATGTAGCTTTGACAAAAATGTGGACATGTCCATCCCTTCTTCATTTGAAAAATTAAAAACTTCTGTTGATGTAAGTGTACTCTTGTGGTAGAATTTTGTTCATATACACTCAGGAGCTTGCTCCACATTTGTGCTGCTGTTTCACAGGTGATAATGTGAATCATAATACTTTCATTTATTTTACTAACTGAAATACTTTGCGTTTTTGCGTCCTTCTTTTGCCAATCTTCTGTTGCAGTCTTTTGCGCAGCTCCCTCTACCACAGAAAAAAGACCCAACCCTCTTAGTACTACTCTCATTTGGAATTTCCAAACACTGCCGTACAAAGCCGAACGTGCCAACGCCGATTGTTGTGAAAACAACACCACTCTCTAAAGACCCCTTAACGTCTCAAAATCACTTGCCGCCAAAATAATCACGCCAACTAAAATGCCGTTGTCGAACAAATCTTAGTTTATTTTACCACAACAGAGTTACGGAAGACGGCCCATAACCTGTTGATGATAGGTGAAATAAAAGTTTTATCTTCTCTAACAGCCTTGTTTTATTTCACTACTGAACTCGAGTTTTACAATCAAAATAGTTTTCTTAATAGAACACGGCATCTTACAAGACAATCCGTACGTGTACCAGAGAGAACCACAAACGCGGAACTACAATAATAAACTATTGGTAGCGTTCACACTATGTACATGTTTTATTGACTCATTCACGACATATTCACTTAGAGGTTTCCGTAATTCACTAATATTCGAACATTCAAAATCAGGAAATTGCAAGTTTTCATCTTTTATTATTTGTATCAGTTCGGTTTTATTACATTTATATATTATAAATGAAGCTAAGTTTTCCCAGTTTTACTTGAGTTATCTTAATATTTTCCTCATTTTGAGATGGTTGCGAATCTAAATAATCTTCTGAATCTGCAGCCGAACTCCGAGCCGACGACATTGCCCTTTAATTGTAGCCTGCGGCGAGATTTTTTTTATACAGTAAATGTTAGCGAGGTGGAATACAGCCGCAAATTAAGGTTTCTCACGAAATTCACCCCGATGACTTTACACCAATTTTTATTTCTTCTATTTGTTGATAATTATTCGTATGATAGGTAAACTTGAATAAAACGCGTAAATTAATTAATTACCTAAATGTTTTATTCACAGATACAGACACTTTTACACTGCAGTAATTAAAAGAGAGGGAAAGAGAGGGCGAGATCATTCGCTCTCTTTTTAGGGATACCACAGACTTGAATAGCGCAATACTCTTTTTAAAAAAGTTAAATTCATATTATTTGCTCCATTTTGATACCTACTTAATACTGAAACAGCGAAACACAAATTTGGCCGTGTACCCTGTACCACAGATTAGATAATAGTTACTACGTAACAGATACATCACTCCCATAGAAACGCTCGAATCGCTGTAATAATAATAGCCAAAACCGACAGACAAAAGTCGCTGCAAGAAGAAAAGGTCTCTATGAACGCGCGCCGAGAGTCGAGATTCCCGCGTACACCGCGTGATTGCGCCATCGAGCGAAAACTTAAGGGTTGTACAAAGAACATAAACAAAATGGTATACGTAGGATTAATGAAATAAAGGGATTGCAAAAAAGCCCCTGACTCAAATGTGCTCTAATTTTAATGATAATAATAAAAAATGATAATAATAATAGTTCTTTATTTGCAAGAATATGGTAAAATACATGATTGGTGTTAAATTATACACACTATTCCTCATAATCTACTTCTAAATTGGCAGTGCGCAAATATTCAAAAATTTTAAAATATTACATGTCAAAAAATAAGAGAATAGAATATTATTTTATCGTCATTAATACATTTAAAAATTATAAAAAAAATACTATTAAAATATTACCAATCCCGCCCGAGGCGAAATTTTTTTTTCATTGATTATATTCATTTGTCAAATTACAAATGATTAAAAAAAATACGAATTATTATGAAAAATACATGACCGATGTTTTTTTTTCATGTCGGTTATTCAGTTTTACTAAAACAGAATAAAAATTTTTGAAAAAAAATTTTTTTTGAAAAAAATCGATTTATGTGTAAAAATCCCGTTCGTGGTTCTGAAAAGAAAATTATTAATAAAAAAAATTATAAATAAAAAACAAAACGAAATTAAAACCAAATTAATATAATAAACAATAAAATTAAAAAAAAAAACAAATTATAAAAAACAAATTTATAAAAAAAAACAAGTTACAAGATTTGATAATAATAGTAAAAGTCTCGCGTGCGGCGCGGCGGGTGGCGGCGGCCCTCTGCCGGTCGGCGCGCCGGCGCTCTACTTAGCGGTAGGTATTTATAACGCTGCATTGCGCGAGTGACGGGGGCCTGCCTGTACAGTGTACATTAGGCTCCCAATTATTTGGCGACATAATTTTTCAATACTTTTATCAGATGGTGTATTATCAAAAATACTACAATTAAAATTGCTATCCATAGGTGTGGTCATTGGCTTAGAATCAAACATATTAAATTTTCTGAGAATATTTTCAAAATATTTTTTTTGTCTTAGTTCAGTAACCCCAGGCCTTAGGTCTTGATTCACATTAATATCTAGAAAATTTGAAACTAATCCTAGGTACTTCATTTTAAATTCTGTATTAAAAACAGTTTTAAGTTTGTTAATATCCGAGTTATTTGTCCCAAAAATTAATAGGTCGTTGACATACAATAATAAAAATATTTTATCTTTACCATTACATATTTTATAGTACAAACAAGAGTCACAACTAGATCTACTAAAACCTTCTGTTTTCATAACATCATTGAATTTGCTATTCCAATATTTTGGAGACATTTTTAAACCATATAATGATTCGTTTAGCTTAACAATATTTTTATTATTACAATAAGCTCCTTCTGGTATATACATCTTCTTGGATTTCTCCATACAAAAATGCCCCTGTTACATCCATTTGATATAAAGGCAATTTAAATTTTGTAGCAATAATTACAAAAATTCTAAATGTTGACAGTTTGGCAACTGGAGCATAAATGTCTTGATAGGTAAAAAAAATCTTGCTCAAACCCCCTCGCTACTAGCCTAGCTTTATACTGATTTTGACCTTTAATTTTGAACGCCCATTTGGTACTTACGATTTTAGTTCAATCAGCAGGCGACTCACACAGGTCCCACACATTGTTATCCCTCAATGTTTCCAACTCCTGTTCAATAGCCTCTTTCCACTTAGGAGCATCACTTCTACCCATAGCGTCTTCATATGTTACAGGATCAGGATTAACACTAATATGCACATTGTTACACTTATAACAGGATGTATGTTTCATTTCCTTATAGGTCTCCCAAGGTTTACATGTGGTGTATCTCTAACATTCTCTGAACTTAATTATTGCAGCTTTAATAATAATGCCTAATTTATAAAATCATTGCAGCTTTAATAATAATAATGCCTAATTTAATAGCAACGTATTTTTAGTAATCTGTGGCAACGTGTTGTGAGGTGTGAGTGTGAACTCAAAGTTGGCATTTGCAACTACGGAACCCTACACTGCGCGTGGCCCGACACGCACTTGGCCGGTTTTTAGAAGAACCCTTGTTTTACGTGGCAAAAATCCAGCCTTAGATATTGCTTATAAATATTCTAGTGGAGAAACTAACAGTAACAGTGTGTAACATTGTTATTACGTTATTAGCTCTGAATAGTTATTGCTTACACAATTGTATCGTGTAGGTAGATATTATGATAATATAATTATGGTAAAATGATTGTCTTGTAGGGTATCTTAGAATAGCTTGTAGGGTAACATAAGAATAGCCAATAAAAATAACTTCAACACTTCAATCACAAAATTGGTGACCCCGACGTGATTCACAAAAGTCTTATAATCTGCTGCGGATTTTTTACAGTAAAAGAATTTCTGCGAATTCAAATAAATGAGATAGGCTGCATTGCATAATATTTCATGTAATTTTCCAGATAAAATTAAATTGTATTTAAAAAATCGTATAACATTCAGTGTAAAAAAACACAATAAATTGTCAGGTACATTTACAGGCGGTTCTGAGTACATTCCATATATACCTTGTCGCGAAGCGGAAGGCTTCGTACAAAAAAAGAGAGGAGGAAGCTAAAAGAAAACAAGTTAGATAATTAACACGGTATATTTACAAGAGAAAACGGAAACAAGAAAAGGCAGAGGTAGGGAGGAATAATATTAGGAGGGCACGACAGGACTTATATAACTAAATTAGCCTAAAAGGTAACTATGTACAACAGAATAATATAATCTAGCCTGGCCAGGGTAGGACGCGGGGACGAGTAGCAGCTCCGCCGGTTAGCCGGAGCAGGAGTAGGCACGGCAACGCAGCAGGCAGGATAGGTTGCGCAGGTCAGGTAGTCAGCATAGGAGCGTCCCAACGGCACGCAGTAGGCAGACGGCTCAGGAACACCCGGCGGCAGCGTTATGCAGGTAGGAGGGCCAGAGCACCCCCAACGGCGCTCCTCAGGATAGGCGGTAGCAGGGACCAGTAGAAGGCGCGACGGAGTGGTCAGGTAGGCAGAAGGCCCACGTAGCAGGCGCGGTGGAGACGCGTCAAGGAACCGGCACGAAGTGATATGATCACGAAGGCCAGGCGGTGCTGGTTTGGTTCCAAGCCGGTGTAAGGAGCTTAGCTACTCCTTAGCCGTTAGCGTTCAATATCAGAGCTGGTAGTAGACTGGCTTCCTAATGACCCTGGTCCGCTTTTATACTGGCCATAACAATAGACAACTACATAGCTGTCAAGCGAAAGATTTTTGAACAATAAAATAATTATATGACATTTGTCAGTCACGTAGGCATTGAGCTACAATATTGAGATCAAATGTCGGACGCTAACAATTATAATAAGAAAACATAGAAAAATACAATAAAGGACTAATAAATACTACAAATATTTATAGCTTGTGAATAATAGCGTTATACAAAGTGACGTTCAAATAAATAATCAGTTAGTGCTTTACAAACATTCGTGAATCAATAAGTGTTACAAGAATTTGTGCATATTTACAATATGAAAAGACAAGGTAATAATATTATATTTTCCTACCTAGGTTGTGTTCCGAAACAAAATTTCCTTTGTCGGGTAAAGTTACTCGATTGAAAATCGGTTTTGGAACGGGGTAAAAAGTGATTTCTCGAAGAATTCTGACCTAGCGTCGCGGAACGCGTTATCTGGGAATTTTCTAACCTCTCCCATATTATGTTTCATCGCTATCTCTCGGTAGAGAGTATATTGTTCTATGATCACTCGCTGTCGGTATCATCTTTCTGAATTTGAAGTTAATTGCAATGCTACAATAATTCTTTTAGAAAATTTCGAAAATTTACCACGTCAAGTTAATGTCAACTGTCACTGCTGTCAGTAGTGACATTGACATTAACATAACAGTCATGACAGAATAATTATCACCCCTGAATTTTATAGGATAAATAAATCGCTCTTTCCAGGATCTAATTGACTCGGCAAAGTCGTTCCAAAACACCTCGATAAATATCCTTCGATGTGTTTTGGAACTGGGATTGAGTCAATTTAGCTATTTACCGGGCGAAACTTATCCGTTTTGGAACGCAACCCTAGTTACAATAAAGAATTAGTAGACTTAAATGTAGTTAGTGTAGAGTATGAGAGTTTTGTCTTTTATTAACATTTATGAAGTAAACATTTTCAATACTCAATACTCAATATTTTTATTGCGTTCCATAAGTACATTTAGATGGTAATTGAATGATCAGAAACAATTATGGACCCTGGCGGGCACAACACAAATTAATAGGAGAGAGGACGAGTGCTATATAATATTTTTTTTTCTTTTTGTCGAGTTGTACGAGTACGAGTTTGTACGAGTATATATTTTTTTTTTCATTTTGTCATTACGATTATAAAAATATTAAGTACTTTTAGGCGGATAATACTGAATTCTTTATTTTTATTTATTTCTTAAAATGTAAATTTGTCTATTATACTAATTATCATTATTTTTATGTAGCTTTTTTAGAATCAAACAACAATAAAGGACATGTCCACTTTTTGTATGGAACGTGGAATTTTATTCTGAACCTTTTTTAACCAGTTTAAAAATTTATGACGGAAATAGAACTTTATGAGAAGGATGTTTATCCATGAATATTAAAAATATAAAGGCCTGCATTTAGGAGAAAAAAATTAAAAATGTTTTTTTTATTGTTTCTTTAGCAGGGCCACATTTAGTTTTTTTTACTGGCAATTAAAAGGACGTCATTGTCAATGCCACTGTAGCTGTCGTTTTGACTTTTGTTTATTGTTTGTGTGTATGTGTGTAACCTTCCTTCCTTTCACAAAATAGTATCTTTTATTTTCTACAGCTATGCTCAGGTTCTTGATTTTACATGTGATTTAAATATTGGCTTGCTAACTGGACTAAGTTTTCTCGTAATTTGAACGTACGAAGTAACCAGACCCAAGAATTGAACAACAAAATGTTATACTTCCAGGTTACAGTCGCACTCCTGATACAACTTCTCATTTTTTTTTGTACCAGAGTGCTATAATTTGGAATGTCGAAGGGTACCATTATATTTAAGAAAGAAGATCCTCGGGGATTGTAAAATATTCGTAAAGTAATGCCAGAGTCTGTGAAAATCACATGAGTCAATATGATTTTGCATTTTTACGGTAATATAAGTTCACTGTATTGTTTACACCAAATAATTCATGCTTGACTTACTAACAATAAAATCAAAGAACAGAAACTAATTGAATTTGAAAATATAGAAAATTCCACTGATATAGTATGTAAATACTGGACAGGTTTAACAGTCACACAATTTGTTTTATTGTTCTCTTGCTTAACTCAATTAGGTGAGGTTTGTTCAAAGCCTAAAAAGGCCTTAGGTTTATATTAAGTCAGACTATGGGCTAAGGAATCCCTTTGCAGAATTGCTTCTCAGGTATGCATTTCAAAAACTCATGTTTACTTATATAAAAAAGTGTTATTGCTTCAAAAATCAATATGCACCTTTACATTTAGGTATAGCCCATATAAGCAGGGAAAACCTGTCCAGTAGAAATCTAACTATACCTTATACTCTTTGGGTCTGATTCAAACAATTCCATTGTTTTATTAGAGGTTACTAACATTTTACTTACAAAAGTTCTCTAATTACCTATTTCAAAAGAAATCTTATAACTTACACTGCTAGCTGCAGTAAGCGACCAACCAACCTGGTGGTCAATCTATTTTAAATAGGGCATTAGAAGCCATCTTTGTACATATTGATGCTTAAATTCCACACTTGAATATGTTCCCCAGAATGAAAATATTCAATTTAATTTTAATCAGTCTTGGAACATATTAAATTAAGCAAGCTAAGTCATATTTTGGGGAACATATTCAAGAAAATGATCCATCACATGAGACTGCTGATAAGAGGAAAAATCAAATGAAATCCATGAATTTAGGATGGGCTCCGCACCAAACTCATATAACACCACTGGCTCAATTTTGAAATGACGTACTAATGAGGGAAGATGTTGAAATTGAATAAATAAAAATTACATAATTTCTGGGTTTTATTTCATACCTGCAACCAGTTTCTATATTACAACTCTTTCACATAGTTTCCACTATTATAATTATTCAACACTTCATATTACATATTTAGTACCCATGATAAAATCGAGGGTATGTAGTCATATAGAAGTAAATATTTACACTTTGAATTAGCATTATAGTAATCTTAGAGAATTTTGCACTTAGTTCATTATAATGACTTCATTAATTAGCATTTGTTTTGTAAAAAATCTTTTGTTATTGAAATAGTAAAACTGTAGCATTCTTAAGAACAGACCAGTATATTTTATTTATGTTGATAATTCATTACTGTGAGGTAGGTGCTTATCCTAAGAGTAGGCAGAGTAAAACAGGTATCACACACTAGACACTACAGCCAGGGGCTCATCCTAACAAATGCTGCACAAACACACTGCTACAAAGTATAGAAGTCATCTGCCACCAACCAATGCATTTATTGTGCTAGATTTCATTTTAATAGCATGGACCTATTGATTACATGTATCATTTTTTTGGTCAGAGTCAGAGATGCTTGTTTGTTACTAGCAGTGACCTGCAATGCTGCTAATTTGCAATCCAATTCAATATGTGGTCACCTTCGGGGTTTATTGTCGAAGGAAAAATCTATAACGTCTACGCTGCCTTTAATTTGACAGTCATTGCGGCAACAACACAAGATTGTGCACTTCTTAATAAAAAGTATTGTGATGTATTGTGATTTGTGATTGCTTAGACTAAAAGCGATCACGATCATTATAATCTTTTTTTTTTTTTTTTTTTTTTAACTATGGGCTCTGTCTTTATAGACAATTCCGCCAACGTCGAGTTCGAAAAAGACACGTTTATGTGTAAGTGTTTTGTTCTGGGTGTAGGTAAAGAAAACGACTTGATCAGTTGTGTTACCTGGGGACAATGCAAATTATTTTGTTAGTATTGTTACTTACAGTTAAGTAAACATCACATTTGGCCATTGACGTATATAACCTAGACGCGCTGTCCGGTACAGTGAAATTCAGCAGTCAACTGGAGCCAATCGGCACCAGTTCGCTTAGTCGGTCGCGGGCGAATGAGAGAAGCAGTTGATGTGCCGTGGATATTGTGTCGGTAAAACAGAGATTTACAGTTATAGTGATACAAAAAAACTCCATTTATTTGTGTACCTATGTATTTGTTAAGTAATTGACATATTTTTAAGGTGAGTAATCATATATTTCTTGATGAAAACAAAAAATATGTTTCCGAAACTGCGTAATACGCTCGGCCGCCACGGCCGCCACCTTAGTATTGTCGTCTCTTTTACTCTTATGTAATATTCTGTTGGAGCGAGGACGCTACCGAGTCACTGACATAGATTAAATTTAACAATAAAAAAACAGATGTGCCAAAAGCTGTAAAAGTGATGATATAATAATAACTCATTATGATTTATTGTTTTAAATATTGCATCGATAGTTCTAAATATAAAATGCCTTCTTGTATTATGGTAAAATGCAAAAATTATTCGGGAAGAGCAAATGTTGCTGCAGGCATAAGTTTTCATAGGTAAGTTATTTTAATACCTATACTTCTTAACATAACTAATATAGTTTGGTTAATTTTAATTAAATTGTCAGTTCTATGTGTTATTCTATTTAACAAGGTCATTATATTTTTAGTATTTTCTTGCTTTCTGTTTATGCAGATAGCCATGTTTCGTTCTTTGAATAATATTCCAGACGGTTCGAAACACAACAGCGCTCGCAGTGCTTACGATCATACTCACCAGATCCAAATTAAAAAGCGCTTTAAAAGTGCTAACAAAGGCATTTTTTGTATGTTGAATGGGTATTTTTGAAATTTTATAAAATGTGTATTTTCTAAAGATTTTAAACTTATAATAAATGATAATTTATTTATAACAATATCTTAAAATAAAAGTAACAAAAACAAAGCAAGGTTTCTCTGCTTTGTTTTTGTTACTTTTATTTTAAGATATTGTTATAAATAAATTATCTTTTGAAAATAACCATATCTAAAATAGTTTATAAAGTTTTATACATTCAATGTTAATTTTCCAAGAAATATTAAATGTTATGTAATCTCTCAGAGGCAACCTCAGAAAAATAGGTAAAAATCATTTTCGACGCATCTGCGTGAACGCAAGATTATTCTTTGCACTATACCCCGCTCCGAACGTCACCACACCTCACTCGGCGCCGTCCCGCGTTGGGGCACAAAATTTCTTCGCAACAGCGAGTCTAGGTTATATACGTCAATGCATTTGGCAGGTTTTTTGTTAATTATTAGTTATAGTGTTAGTAAGTTACCAGAAAGACCCATCTATACTATATAAAGCTGGATTTATTATAATATATACTTCAATAAAATGTTTATTTACATATATAGATATTTGTGTTTTCTCTGCTAAAGTTTTATATTAAATTTTGTAATGTACTTAGCTAATCTGTCTATAACTGTAGAATTCATACAATAGAGTAATGAGTTCATATTGGTTGGACGAGGAGTTTTATCTGGTAACCAGTTGTAAAATGAAGAGTTGTTTTTAGCGCAGTTTAATAATATGTGATCCGGAGTACCTTCATCTAGTCCACATTCACATATTGAGCTATCCCGTATATGTAATTTAGCTAAGAAAACTGGAGAGCAGTTATGTCCTAGGCGTAATCTAATTATGACGCTGGTGGCGCGTTTATCAATTGATCTAAAAATTAAACGAGACTTTTTTGACGCTGTCACTTCTGCAAGAGAAGGCAAAGGGAGTTAAGTTCATACAGCCATGTTTTTCGTAAATCTTGATAAAACATTAAAAATGTAATTTATGTGAATTTTAGTCAGAAAGTCACTCACTATCACATCGTTTGTGCGCTTTTGTTACTTATTTATTCGTTTGTGACACGTTTCAGTAACTTGTCATTGGTTTCCATACAAAAATCGCTTTGTTTTACATACTATGAAAGTCAATCAGAAAATTGCTGTTTTTTTGAATTTGCAGGCCTAAAAAAACCTAAATTTTATTCTAAACCCTAGATTTTTGAGTACTCTTTA
Organism: Schoenobius gigantellus; assembly: GCA_963935595.1. Taxonomy (NCBI): domain Eukaryota; kingdom Metazoa; phylum Arthropoda; class Insecta; order Lepidoptera; family Crambidae; genus Schoenobius; species Schoenobius gigantellus. The sequence continues at coordinate 18,011,561 of OZ012553.1, read as the reverse complement.
CAATAATACCTGAAACATGTTGGTTAATAAATAATTATATTCTTAGCCCAAAAGAGGACATGTCCTTTAAAACACAAATTAAATAAAAATTGATACATCACAGAAATTTTTGTTTACATTTTCTCAAATAATCTTATTGATTTCATTTCTATTATTTATTTATTTACTATTTGATATATACTTATGTCTAAAAGATATTTGTGACTAGGGTGTTATAATTTTACTTTTGGGTGTTATTTAGTATACCTAGTTAGGATTTATCATCAAGATATTCTTTTATACTGTAATAACTTTTGTTAATTAACAAATGTTTTAGTTCATTAATAAATGTATTGAGTTTATTGTGATTTTTAATATATTCTGGTAGCTTATTATATATTTTTATGGACATGACTAAAGGACCGGATGAGTGCATTTTCAGTCGGGAATCTGGCAAGTTTAATTTATTTTTATGTCTAAGTAGATATCTTGTTTGTATATTCTCTCGTTCTGTATAGAATTCCGGATGTTTTCGAACAAATTTACATGTTTCTAGTATATAGATGGAAGGAAAAGTTAAAAGTTTTTGTTCTTGGAAATGTGGTTTACAAGTATCTGTTTGTTCTATGTTTACCAATATTCTAATCAATTTTTTCTGTAAAGTGAGAACTGTTAGTGCGTCCGTGCTATTTCCCCATAAGATTACGCCATAAGTGAGCCATGAATATGCATAAGCGTAATAGGTGACCAAAGCAGTAGAAAAATCTGTGGTTTTTTTGACTTCGCGTAAGGCGTATGAGAAACTAGACAATTTTGCCCTCACTCTCTTTATGTGTGGTTTCCAATTTAAATTGTTGTCTATTAGTAGTCCAAGTAGGTTGAACTCATTTACTACTTGTAACTGTATGCCTTCAAAAGTGAAATTTATATTTATAGATGCCTTTTGGTGTGGATGAAAGGTCATTAATTTAGTTTTATGGAAATTTATTTCTAGGTTGTGTTTATTCATCCAGTCTACTATTTTGGTAAGTATAAAGTTTAGATTTTCTTTTATATTTAAGTTAGTTTTACATGGGACAAGCAGGGATATATCATCCGCAAACAAAACACTTTGTTCCTCTATAATTTTAGGCAGGTCGTTTATATATATAAGGAAAAGAAGGCATCCTATTACACTACCTTGCGGTATAGAGGCATTTAAATTGTGACTGTTTGATCGGATGTTTTCTATTATATTTCTATTATTATTAAAATATTCTATTTCTACTACTTGATTTCTACCTGTTAAGTAAGATGTTAGCCATTTGTGTGATTTTCCGCGTATACCTATCCCATATAATTTATTTAATAAAATTTTAAATATTACCTTATCATAAGCTTTGATCATGTCTAGAAGAATTCCTATTGCGTATTGTTTTGTGTCGATAATATTAAGAGCTTCTTGGATATATTTAAAAACAGCTAAGGTAGTGGATTTATTTTTTCTAAAGCCATTTTGTCTTTCATCAAGTATTTTATATTTTTCGCAAAAGGTGTATACTCTGTCACACATAGCTTTTTCAAACATTTTTGAGGCGGTGGGTAAGAGAGCTATGGGCCGATAGTTGCTTGGGTCTAATTTAGAGTTCTTTTTGTGGATCGGTTTCATTAAATACTGTTTCAGTTGATATGGCACAACGCCTTCTTCAAAAGACTGATTTATTAAAATATAAAAAGGGAAAGTTAATTCGTTAGCGCAGTGTCTAAACAAAATAGGCGGCAGCTCGTCGATCCCGTGGCTCTTTTTATTTTTGAGGTTTTTCAGTATTTTATTGACTTCCTGAGGATCTACGGAGCTAAGGTACATTGTATTTTCGGTAGGGTGAATCACCGGAACACCGGTAGGTTCACCACCGAATGACTGAGTGGTTTTTTTCTCCAATAAAAGCAAAAAAGGTATTGAAATAGTTAGCTATCTGCCTTGGATCAGTGATGAGATTATTGTCTATTTGTAGCGTTGTGTTTTGTTTATCCTTTTTCAATTTTTTATTCGTACGTTCATTTATAACATTCCACATGGTTTTAGTTTTATTGTTAGATTTTAGTATTTTATTTTTGTAGTAAAGTCTTTTTGCCGTAGCTACAGTCTTTTTTAATATTTTTTCGTAATGTTTGTAATGTTGTCTAATAATCGGCTTATTCGTTTTTTGTGAAATAATTTTTAACAGCCTTTTGTTTTTACAAGACACCTTAATACCAACTGTTAACCAGTATTTTTTATACAGTGTTTTTAATTTAATTTTCCGCTTCGGTATACATTCGTTCAGAATACTTAATAATGTTTTGTGGAATGCATTATAATTTTCTTCTATATTTTGATTAGTTAGTAGAATTTCTTGCCAATTAATTGCCTTAAGCTTAGTTTGAAAGTATTGCATATTTTTTTTATTCGTAAGTCTCGCGACTTTCCGTCAGCGCGAAGCAACCTGACAACCTATACAACGTGTTTGGTACATACGGAATCAAGCGGAAACCTACCCATGTTAACATAGTCGTTAAAAGTTATGGTGTCATTGAAAATTCGAAATTGTAAAATAAATTTTGAAAACTCCCATACGAATAGTTGGGTCTGTGGAAAAAAATGTTTTTGTTTGGGGAATTAGAAAATTAATTTTACAATTTCGAATTTTCATTGACGCCATAGCTTTTATATCACTATGTTATGAGGAATGTGAAGTGCCAATTTATGGCTCGAGTACGTAGGTATGCACTTACAAAAATGCAGTTGTACACCGCTTAGAGTTGAAAGTCCGAGGCCTATATTTCTTATTGAAATATTGTTTCGGGTGATAACGATTTTACCCCCCTAAACCTTTACAAAATTAGACTCTTTTGGTCTTATTAGATTCAGTATACCTTAAACTATGTTTGTAACTTTTGCTTTTTTGTAATTCGGTATAATTAGTCAATAAAAAAATATGAATACTCGAGGTAATTTTTAGGTCTAAAATATAGATATTTAGATGCTAATAATTTATATTCTGAGCGATATTACTTCAAAATCAAAACGTACAAACCTAGATCTTCATTAGGTATATCCACAACATTTCCAAAAATTATGAAAATTGGACTATGTAAAGAGGGAGAAAAGCGTTATTGCTTTTTGTATGAAAATTTACAGCTTCACAATCCTCTTAAGATGGGAGGTTTCGGCTTTATAGGGATGTACAAAACGCCTTATATACATTGTACTACAAGATAGATAGATAGGCGGTAATAATTCGCAATGCAGGTTAGTCCATTTAATCTGAGCTTTCAAAATCATGCATAAAGACTGTTTGTGGATTTTTTAATATTGAAAAAATTGTGACGACTGTAACACAATATAATATTAGACATGATGATAACACATACAGATGTGTTCATTGGGATATAAACTTGCTGATAAATAAGAGTTTGTACACCAATATTTTATAATTATATGGCTTTAAATAAACAAAAAATATTTTTTTCTGAAATGTGTCTTTTTTTTTCTAATCCTGACTATTACATATATTCTGTTTATACTGAACTTTGAAACCTCTGCCAACATATCCCTCGTCCGATCTGAACCATATTACTAAAGGACCAGCATTAGTATCTGAAACAAAAGATGAAATATCATATCATTATCTTTTGGTATTCCAAAAGACAGGTAACTTGGTGTTCCTAAATGTTCAGTAATTCATTGTGACTTTTTAAAATCTATTTTTAATAAGGCTTTAGTCACTCATGGTGACCATGTAAGCCGATAGGGATTCTCAAGATCTACGTTCAACTTATTGTTTATTAGAAATAATTTCGGGATTTTGTAGGATTGTCTTTGGTAAATGTGTCTATAATGTGCAGTTATAAACCATTACATTCACTTTGTCACTCCAAAGTTAAATTCGCATTATATTCATTTATTTCGTATGGAAGATAAAATAGCGGTCATTAGTAATGCATAACATTGATTGCACATTATATTTTTGTTCACAGAATGAAGTTGTATTTATTTAATCATCCATATAATATAATAGATATAACATACCTGTGATTGGGGCATCTAACGAAAAGTCTTGTATAATGGACCCATCGTTGAGTCTATCACCGCAAAGTCTTGTTGCAGACATAAGGAGCCAGTCGCTTGGACAATTAAATATTTCCACTCCAGCCTGCCCCTTTGGTATCACGGGCAAACCATCTGTAAAATAATTTCCACCAATTACACTACACTGGCACTCTCAGATTCACAAATGTCTTATTTTGGGTGCAGTGCAACCATCTAACCAATGTTTAGTAGGAATTATGGTATTACCTAAATGGTCTGAATGTCGAATAAGAATAATAAACCTTGTTAAAACATAAAAACAATTTTATAACGAGTGACACCACTCAATACCATGTAACTTAGTCCCGCTTTGAATCCTATTAAAGGTCCAGTTTCGTTCTTGCGATTTGTATTTTGGCGAAATTCTTAATTGACTACTTCCGAGATGTGTGTTTTCCAATTTAAACTAGGTACAACTTTATCATTGCATCAGAGATAGTGTCATAGGCTTTAGGTAGATCCCCTAACTATATATGGCGCGGATGGCCAATCAATCGATCGCGGCTGTTATTTCAGTTGACCATGTTAAGGCAAAAACATAAGTTTAAAAATCTAATCAGGTTGTGACCAACTTGATTAGATTTTTAAACTTATGTCACTGAAATAATTATTACAGTTAGATAGTCATATAATAGCAAATTATTATTCGTGATATAGTTGTAAGTCATCAAAAGTAAGATATTCGATCTCTAAGTCGTGTAGAAGACATTGAAGATTAGTACGGCCCAATGCTGTGATTTGGCATGTTTAGTATCTATTATTACGAGTATAATATGGTTTTTTAAAAACAAACATATTCACGGAATATATCATTTGTACAGTATGTATTAACACGGCCATTGTAGAATTTTAAGTAGATACACATCAGTTTACTTAAGATTCATGATCACTGACGTCATGTGATGCGATAAGAAGTAACCAAAATATGCACAAAATCTGGTATTATTCCAAAATCTTCAAATCTAGGACCATGAGCACAGATTAGATAGGTTGATTTTGGATAAATAAATCCATGTATGTATGTATGTATGCTAGGGTGTCCCTTATATGGGTGAAAAAAAATTTTTTTAGGTATCGAAATGCATACCCCCTATTTATTTTTAAACTACCCAGACCTACTTAAATACAAAATATTATCTTCCCATGTCAACATTAACCCGTGCCGACAGAACTCTGAAGATTTTGAAAATTGCCGTTTTCAACCCTTTCGATTATGTAACTCAATCAATTGAAATACTTAAATCTAAAAAACAAAATATTTAAAGAAGATAAAATTACAGATCAGGCAGGATATTTTTTATTGAGGGTCTCTTTTTTACATTCTGGATACAGATTTCTATGCTCCTACACAGTGTAACAAAAATTGCTTTTGCTCTTCCTTTGCAGTGATCAAACCATGAAAATCTTGCATAAGCTTTACAGCTCTTTAAGCTCTTTTTTTTGCATCTTTAGATGCATAAAGAAAAGTGCTTTCATCTTCATCCCGTGTAAAAATGGGTCTCTGGAAGAAATTCTTATTAATTTTTAATCGAGAAAATAAATTTGTACTCTTGACAGACACAAAATCACTTAATGATTTTCTGCAACAATAAATAAGGCAGTATTATCAATTTATTGAAAATACTATAAAAATAGTATTGTATTGTATTCCCACTTACCATACAAATAATCAGACATATCTTCTTCAGATGTAATGTATCTCTTCATAAAATCATACAAATTCTCTCTTTGTAAATTCACTAAAATATTCGTCTTAGTTTGTTCATTAACTTCATTGTCAAAGAATGATAAAACGGCAATTTCTTCTGACAAGCATAATCGATAATCGTCACGTACACTGATATTTTGCAGTTCTTGATTATAAAATGTCAACAAGTCTTCTATTGTTGTATTACAAAAATGTCGTGCGACGATATCGGTGTATGTTTCAATGGCAGCAGGATTAATAGTTTTCCAGTTGTCTCTAAACTTTTTGAGCAGTGGAATATCAGGGCTACTTGTGACATGGTGGATTTTTGTTTCGAAAACACATTTTAAAACCAGTTCGTAAACGTGATGGCGGCAAGCAAAGAGTAGTAATATAATTCTCTGTCTAGTTATTGTACCAAAAGTACACAAGCCCCTTTCAATCGTCCTGTATTAGACGCAGTTGTGTCACAGCACATTATTTGTACTTTGTCATGTTACAGTCATAAAGTGCCTTCAACACGGCTTTAGCTTGATACTGGCCGGAAGAGTACCCAAACTGGAGAGCAGTTTGGGTACAGCCAGAAGTTGTTCCTTTTCTCCAAATGAAATAAGAATGGCAGGCGTTCTTCTTTAGGACTTCTGACGTCAAGTCCAGGTAATAATTGCCCATCCCAGTAAACGGTCACCATTTCAGGCATATTATTCTGAAAATTGGATTTTATAGATTCCGCTCTATCTTTACGACTCTGTGTGCGAATGCGTTAAAAAAAACTTCACAGCTAAGATATAGTGCTTCTACTACAGCCTGAAGTATATATACAGAATCCCTTATGCTTAATTGACATCTATCTAAAGCTGCAACTAACTTAGACGTGATAAAGTCTTTCCTTCCTCTTTTTGTAGTAGTTTCAGAACTTACCCTTTGAGAGGTGGATGGCACGGGTTACTCAAGGCTTTCATCAGAGCTGGTAAGTTGATCGTGATGTCCTTGCATTTGTATAGAATCTTGCGTAGTAAGAGATGCCGATAAACCTCCGAAACACATTTGCTCATATCTTTTTTTCTCTTCATTTAATTTTCTTTGTCTTGCCCTTTTTTCTTTTTGTCTACATCCGCTAAATACCCTGGACGCCCTGGTTCTTTTCATCCGTTCCAAAGCATCAGCGTGTGCTACATCAAATAAATTAAATTTGTTTTTAAAGTCCTCCTCGCGGCGCTTGTAAATATCTTGTATTTTTAAAAAAATATCTGCAACTCCCTCCAAGTATGGTGAAGATCCACAAGTTCTTTTACACAGTTAGGTATAGCTCAGGTAAGGATTCTAGCTTTTTCCTAAAATATAATACACTCCCGAATGACGAGATTAGCGCTTTTACTAACAGTCAATTTAACTTCGCAAATCTTAAAAAAATGTACTGCAAGAACTTGACGATTAGACGGGAACTTTGTGCCTGTTATTTGAAAATTTACGTCTCCAACTTAGAAAATACTTTTTTTATTGCTTCTAAATTCCATTGCCATCTTTTAAATGTAAAACAATACGTGGTAATTGCGAAAATAATTGAGAACAAATGATAAATACCGCGAATATGCACCGCTACTGCCGCGCAACATGAATGAACATGATTCGATGCATGTCGGCACGGGTTATCGTACTCCAAATAAGGTAAAAATTTATTTCCGAGTGTTTTAGAGGCAAATGAACAAAATTAAGACCTATGCGTTAGAAAATTAAAACTTTGAAAAATAAGGGACACCCTAATGTATGTAGTAGCCTTTATGATTATTTATTGCATGTTTCAAAAAGTATTTCACACAGAAATATTCTATAAGATGACAGGATATAAATTGGTTTTATTCAATTCGTTTTTACAAGCTTTTATTTTCCTTGCCATGTTCGTATGTAAGTAACTCATTTTTCAAATCTTGCTCACCAATTTTAAACAACTTCCTGATATTCTATTGACTTGAAATTTGCGTTTGATTCACGTGACAATACATTATAATGTCCAGCATGATTTGATGGTGCACCCAGGATCGGCTCCCAACGAAAGAACTCCTCAATAGTTAACAGTATGGACATGAAATTTTACACGTGGCTACAGTTCTAATGGCAATGCAGTATTATGATTGAAATGACCTGATGGTACACCCAGGATCAGCTCCCAACGAAAGAACTCCTCAATAGTTAACAGTACGGGCTTGAAATTTTACACGTGGCTACAGTGCTAATGGCAATGCATTATTATGATTGAAATGACCTGATGGTACACCCGGGATCGGCTCCCAGCGAAAGAACTCCTCAATAGTTAACAGTACGGACTTAATTTTTTTTACACATGGCTACAGTTCTAATGGCAATGCAGGATTATAATCGAAATGACCTGATGGTACATCCAGGATCGACTCTCAATGATGTAACTCCTCAATAGTTAACAATACGGACTTGAAATCTGTATTTTAGATCAGGTTGCATTGGGATATAAGGGGATGTCAGTGCTGTAAGTAATGTAAATAATTTTGTCTAATCCGTCCCTGTTGTCAATAATTTGAAAAGGTGTAAATGATGTAAAAAAAATTAAATAATGTAGATTCAGTTAATGATTTAAAATACCACAAATCACTTTTTTGAATGACCTGAAAGTGAAATGCAATAGTGTGAATACGCAAACATAACCTTAAATATAAACAAAAAAAAAAGTCTGAAGACAGACTAAAAAGTAAAAAATAAATTAAAAGTAAAAAATCTTTTTTAACACGTTAACTGCCAAAGGGAAATTCTAAAAATTTCTGAAATTGATATCCCGGTTTTTTTGTTTATTTCGTCAAAAGAAGGCTAGAAATAGGTAATAGTCTTATATACACTATGTTAGCTTGTATATAAGGGCTTATTTACTACTGGCAGTCACATGTGTCCGTCGTGGCCCGAACGGAATAATTATTTCAATTGCGCCACGCGGGTCACTTCGTCGGACACTTCATATTTTTGACGTCCCGCCCTTTTTATCACGTGAGCCACCTGTGACCAATTAGATGCACTTAACCGCGTGTCAACCGGTGTTAACCGGTGTCAAAAAAAGAAAACCAAAGATAATACTTGATTATAACGAAGCTAAAGCAGCAGTGGACTTGTCAGACCAGATGTCAGCATACTCATCTCCTCTTAGAAAGACGATCAAGTGGTATCGTAAGTTGGCGATTGAATTGCTTTTGAATACAGCTGTTGTTAACGCTTTGGTTTTATACAAACAAACTACAAAAAAAAAAAACGAGTGTGCTTATGACCACACGACTGAAGTGAAACTTCTATGAGAGGAAGAGAGAAAGAAAATGTGCGCGCGCACTGCTGTCTCTTGCTTATATCCCCCACTTAACTTCCGTTCGCCTTGCCCGATCACACTTTTCGTAACGCTTACGTCACGCGTTCGCCAGCTTACTCCCCAAGTCAAGCGTGCCTAAAGAAGTTTCACTTCAAAAAATATGAGCATTGTGCAGTTCAGAAGTGCACTCGTCAACTATCTGACGACTACTAAAAATAAAGAAAATCAACCCAATACATCACGAGCGTCTCAACTAAAGCATCAGCTGCTTTCAAAAGAAGGAAAGGCTAAACAGTCGCGACGGAATTGTCTTAGTTGCTATAAGAAAAACGTCCAATCTTATGGCAGGGTAATCGCACGCAATAGGACAAAAAAAGTCATGACTTACTGTCTTAATTGCCCCGGAGAACCGCACTTATGTCTGGCTTGCTTCAACATTCAACATTGCTGAATTACGATTTCACATATGTTTATATTAGTTTTTATTTCTATGTTCATTTAAAATTTATTATTTCTTAGTTCGCCATTCAAAACTGTCTTTATTTTAAATAAACAAAATGATTACAAAAATTACATTTTTTAATCGAATAATTTAATTTACTGTTTATAATTTTCAAAATACTAACAAAAGTTAGGTTGACACCTTAGTTTTACTACTCTACAGGGCCACGCGGGTCACTCCAAACGCTTAAATCTAGCGAAAATGTGACCGCCGGCCTGCAAGAGTAAGTTGAAGTAAGGGTTGTCATGTCGGACACCATTGTCCGACGTGGCCTGAATGGTATATTTGCTGGCGGTCACCATTGTCCGACATGGCGGTTAACGTGTTAAAAAAACAAGCCTTTATTTAAATGCTCTAAAAATAATAAAATAAATTTAAAACTTTTACTATCAACTTATAATGTTATTACACAATATACTTAGATATCTGATAAAAAAGATTGTCGCGAGTTTTACCTGAGCACCTAGATAAACAAGTAAACTAAATACATATATTAATGTAAACTAAATACATATTATAATATATTGTGTAATAAATAACATTATAAGTTGATAGTAAAAGTTTTAAACGAAAAATTTATTTTATTCTTTTTAGGGCATTTAAATAAAAGCTTGTTTTTTTAAAAAAGCTTTTTTACTTTTAATTTTATAAAACTATCTCTGCTCTGTTTCGTTGCAGTTTGGGCGTAAATGTAGAAAACGTTAAGTATAAGTAGTCTTATTTCCTAATTTTCCACCAACTACAAAATTTTCATCACTGGCCGTGGTCTTCCAAATTCAAGCCAATTTTACCCAAAACTTTCAAGAGGGAATTCCGTCTCTAAGTGTTGATTTAGGGATGAATATAGTTTTCAACATTCCTATCATGTAAATTACGCGATATCTTCGCTAATTGTAAAACGATTTTATATAATGATTCTTTTTACACGCTTTATATTAGCTTTACTATTCCACCATGCTGAGCTGATGAGTGGTGCTTGCTTGCTTCGGTGAGCTGGTATCAAATTAAGAAAAAAAAACTGACTTCTATACCACTGAAATAATATAAGAATACACACAACATCTCATTTTTATATTGAAGTCAGTGCCAAGTGATGATATACTGTGGAAAGCCTTAAAAAATAAGAGTTAGGTAACTCTACTTAATGTAATAAGATAAAAATCTGGCACAGACTACAATTTTAAAAATGTGATGTTTTGTGTATACTTATACACTCCGCGACACCTAAACCGAGCCACCTTGCACTTTTAGATTATATCGATAATAATTGTTAAAAAACGTTTGGTCGGCCCATAAGTTTATGCAATTTTATAACTGGCATATTCATAATCAGCACATCATATTGAACGAATATCTCAGCTACAAAATTGCATAAAAACTTTTTGGTTGACCAAATATGAAAGTAATGGAAGATAATATAATCCATAAGTGCAAGGTGGCATAATTGAGTGGTGGTATGATTTAAAAGTATTTTTGTTTCTTTGATGGAAATCAAATATCAATTTTGTTTCCAACTCTAGTGCTATGGTGGGTTGAACGGTGGGTGGAGGCGGTGAAAGCACGGATCCCCCGTGCTCTTGCATTAAATAGGTGCTATGGTCTCTACAAGACTATTTACTCGGTGGCATAGCTTTAAACCCATCATACCGTGGGTTGTCACGACATTCTTTTCCCAAAATATAATGCTAGTACTAGGCTAGTGCACAAAATCTATTACTCTACAGAAAAGATTGATATTTGAGCAACCATTGTGAAGAAATTATATAGAATTTCACTATACCACAGATAATATAATACTACAGTACAGATGCCCCATCCCATACAACGAAATGGGACCTACTTAAATCGGGCTATTCTTCGAACTATTTTATTTCACCATTTCACCGCGAGATGACGCACCAGCAAGCTCGGGCCATCGAGCCTTTGCTACATTGGGCTGAGTAGTTCGCGCACGCACTCAACAGATGGCACTTTGTGAACTGCTATTCTTAGTTAGTTAGTTTGGCTGGGCTCTATCGCACTTAGCCTCATGATTGGGCCATTGTGCGTTCTGACTTTACATCAGCCTCTATTCTACTCCATCCATCCCAGGTCCTCCCAGAATGCCAGCAGCCTCTGTGGGCTACTACATGCATCTGGCATTGATGCCGGGGAGTGGAGAAGTTTCGCCCGTTGATCGGCCACGCTTGTGCATTCCATAAGGACGTGCTGTGGCGTTTCCTCCGCCTTCATGCATCCTCTGCATAGAGGGCTGTCTGTCACCCCTATTGTGAATAGGTGTTTGTTTAGGAGACAGTGTCCGGTTATAGTGGCTATAACTTTTCGAATTTCGTCTCTCTTTAGTCTGATGAGGGAACGGGCAAGCTTTTTGGATGGTACCGGGATTGCATCTTTTGTTTGCTTGCATCCCCCATGGGTTCTCCATTCTGTTAGATGTTGTTCCTCGGTTTTCTCACGCAGCCAGGTTTTTATTTGGGCCTGTGGAATGGGCAGTAAGGGCTCTGGTCCATACACTTTTGTGTTTGAACCTCTCTTAGCCAATTCATCTGCTGCGTCGTTGCCAAGTGAGTCGCTGTGTCCTTTTATCCATTGCAGAGTTACCCGGTTTGTATCTGCTATGGCTTGGAGCGTGTTATGGCATTCCAGTATAAGGACAGAGTTAATAATATTATTTTGGAGGGCCTGCAGGACAGATGCGCTATCTGAGATAATCTTTATGTTAAGATTACTAATACCTCTAGCTGCAACTGCCTGTGCCGCTCTGGTGATACCAATGCATTCTGCTTGGAAGATGGTGTTCCGCTTATCTAGGGTTATTGATAATTTGATATTAAGGTCGTTTGAGAAGACGCCGGCCCCAGTTCCACAAGTGGTCTTGGAGCCATCTGTGTATATCCTAACTTCTTTAATGTCAGAGCAATCTTTTGATTCTGCTGTTAGTTGGATATCGTATCTTCTGCCAAAGACATGGTGGCATGGTATTCTATCGATCGGTGCATCGAGAAGAGGTATTTCTTTCGTACTCCAATCTAGGATTATCGTGTGTGTTTTTCCTATGTTACATTTCCATAGTCCCTGCGATTTTAGTCTTATGGCTGCTGCTTTCGCTTCCTCTTGTATGACTAGATCTAGAGGTCTCAGTTGTAAGAGGTATTCTAGGGAGGCTGATGGAGTGGTTCTCATACATCCGCTGGTCGATGTAGTTGCTAAGCGTTGCAGACTCTGGAGCTTAGCTTTTGCTGTGGTCAGTTGGGTTCTGGGCCACCAAACGACTGATCCGTAGGTTATAGAGGGTCTGATAACTGCAGTGTATAACCAAAGTGTGATTTTTGGGTTTAGACCCCATTTCTTACCAACGAGTCTCCTGCATTGGTTAAACGCTAAGCATGCCTTCTTTGTTACTGTTTCCATGTGACTCGCCCAGTTTAATTTATTATCGAAGATAATGCCCAGATATTTTACTTGTGTTGAAAGGGAGAGTTTGGTGTTAAATAGTTTTGGTAGCTGTAGTTCTGGTAACTTCCTTTTGTTGGTGAAAAGTATAAGTTCTGTTTTATTTGGATTTACTGACAATTGGTGCTCGTCACACCATTGTTCCACTAATACTAGGGCTGCGCGCATTTCCTTACATAATATGTTTTCTGCAGTCCCATTTATCAGTATTGCCAGGTCATCTGCATAACCAATAGTAGTGTAGCCTCTTCCGTTTAGTTTCCGTAGGAGGCTGTCTACTACTATGTTCCACAGAAGTGGGGATAGGACTCCCCCTTGGGGGCATCCTTTGACCACTTTAGCTCTAATGGTGTTATTCCCCACTATCCGAACCGCCCTCTTGCTTACCAGCTCAGTGATCCATATTGTTACTGCTGGTTCTATATTGTACTTTTGAAGGGCGTGGTTAATGCTATTGTGCATTGTTTTGTCGAAAGCTCCTTCTATGTCTATGAAGGCGCCTAGGGTGGAGGATTTGTTATATATGGCCGACTCTATTTTACGGACCACCATATGTAGTGCCGACTCTGTGGACCTGCCTTTTCTATAGGCGTGTTGTTGGGGGTGTAAGGGTCTTTCTTGGAGTGCTCCATCCCTAAGGTGTCTGTCTACTAATCTTTCCAGTGTTTTGAGCAGGAATGATGTTAGACTTATTGGTCTGAAGGATTTCGCCGTAGTGTAGTCTTCTTTCCCTGGTTTGGGTAGGAATACTACCTTCGCCTCTCTCCATTGTTTGGGAATATATTTGAAGGCTATGCAGGCCTTAAATATAGGTTCTAAATGTTTTACTGCTAAGTTAGGTTGCCATTGTAGCAGCGCTGGGAATATTCCGTCCAGTCCTGCGGATTTAAAGGGTTTGAAGCTCTTTATAGCCCACTCTATTCTATCCGCGGTTACTACTTTGCTGGCAGCCTCCCATTCTTCGCTTGTTGGTGTGCTGTAATGCTCGTCGGACCATTCCAGGTGTGACGCGATTTGGCAACCGGGAAAGTGTGTTTCCAGCAGTACCGCACTAGTTTCTTCTTCAGATTTGGTATAAGTGCCGTCATCTTTTTTGATATTGCCAAGGAGATCTGTGTTTCCCTTGGACAAAATTTTCTTTATTCTGGCGGCTTGGTTTGTTGAGTTTATGCTGCTACAGAAGTTTTGCCAGGCTTCCGTTCTCCGGAATCTGATCCTCTTCTTGTAGTGTCTCTGCGCGTCTTTGTATTTGTCCCAGTCATCGGGAGTTCTTGTATTTTTTGCTCTATTGAAGAGTGCCCTAAGTTTTTTCCTCAGCCTTTCAAGTTCTGGCCCCCACCAAAGATTCTTGTTAAAGTCTTTCGGTATAGACATCGGGCACGCCAACTCGTAGCTTCTGACTATTGCTGAAGTGAGGAGTTGTACTTTTTCTTCAATATTGTTCGTACTAGGTGTTTCTCCGCTGCCATGCGTTTCGCCTAGTGCTTTTCTTAGTGTGTTAGTGTACCTTGCTATGTTTGTTTTACGGGGGTTGCGATAAGGAGCAGGGTCTGGTAATCTATAGAGCAATTGAAAGCACACTCGACGGTGGTCCGCGAAGGATGGTTCGCTCGATACATGCCAACCTTTAATAAAGTTCGCCGCCGTGTGTGTTGCCAGAGTAATATCAATGATGGTTTGATACCTAGAGCTTACAAAGGTTGGTTCTGTACCTTTGTTCATGATATTTAGGTTTGTTTGGAATAGGTATTCGGTTAGTGACTCACCTCTTTTATTTGTGTCCTTACTTCCCCACAGTGGATGATGTGCATTGCAGTCCGCCGCAATGATCAGCTCCCAGCCGTGGTTCTCGCAGTGTTGTACCAGTTCCATCACTTCCCTTGGAGGAATGTCCTCTTCGCACGGCATATATGCTGAAGCTAGTACAAGGGTAGTTTGGTTTTCTGTGGAGAGCAGCTTCACTGCAGTAAGATCTCTAGAACAGAATTGGTTAAGCATGGTTGATTTTACAGAGTTAGGCATGTAAATGCAGGTTCTCGGTTTCTCCACTGCTGTGTTTAACAGTAACTTACCACCGATGTTGTTCAGACCGCAGATTCTGCTGTTCCTGATCCAGGGTTCCTGGATCAGGGCGACGGTCTTCGTGTTTACCTCCAGCACTCTTCGCAGTGTAGCCGCCGCTATATGTTTGTGCTGGAGGTTTGTTTGTATAATTTGTAGGCTACTAGGGACTCCGCAACACGTCATCTTCGTCGCTGGTGTCCCCTTCACCCATTATCAGCGGGGAGGTAGTCTCCATCTGGCTCGAACCCTGTTGGGGAGCCGAGGTGGAGCGCTCCGGGGAAGAAGTCTCCCTCGGTTGCATCCTCTCCGCTGCTTGGTTGCCGGCCGGTGGCTCGTCTGGTTTCTTCGTCTCTTCCGAGGTGAAGAAGCGGATGTATCCGCTGCCAGACATATGGGCCACCCGGCGGTCCCTCTCCAGAATGGTCTGCTTCTGGTCTTCTGGTATCCCAAGGATCAGGTGCACCACCTTCTCCTTGGAATCTGGTTCCTGCGCCTTGTCATCCACCGTCATATCGTAGCACTGCCAGGAATCAACTTTGTACCACGGGTTTTGGGCACAAAGGACTCTCTGCAGTGTTACGGCGTCGGTGATGCGCGTGTGGACAAGAAGCCCCGCTCTGAGCCTCTTCTTCATCTCTGACTGTCTGATGACAGCCAGAGTGGTGTCAGCTATAGGTGACTGAATGGTTTTCACCTCCTTCTCCAGCCAGCTGAGTGCGTTCGCATCCTCACACCACATCGCTAGGACCCCCTCTAAAAGAAAGGGCCGACCGCGGAAAGATGGAGCCTGCGCGCTCGGGTACGGAGGAGACAGTATGGCCTGTAGGATCCTATCGTCGATAGTCTCCTTCAGCCACTCTGCCTGTTCGGCCGAGAGGTCTCTCGGCGGGACGATGGTGACCGCTACTCTCAGGTGCGAATTACTCGCATCTGCGTAGCTCACCGACCGCCGGGTTTTCGAGTCGGTTTTCGCGCGTTTGGCATCCCCCCTGGGCGACTGGGTTTCGTCCAGACGAGTTCGCTTCGCTGAAGCTGGCCCGTCCGAATTCTTCCCAGCACCAGGCTGCTCCTTTTCAGGAGCAGTGGGAGCCGCCGCAGCAGTCCGCCGACCTCGTTTACCCCTCGGCTTCCGCCTCCTGCTCTGCTGGTTGGGTGGTGGTGGTGGTGGTGGTGGTGGTGGTGGTGGTGGTAGTGTTGGTGGTTGTGTCGGCGATGGCCCCTGTATTTCTACAGGTTCGCGCTGTGCTTCCACTGCTGCGTTGGCCATCGCTGTGCTAGTATTAGGCCGCAGAGCTTCCCTTCTCGCGCGCCTGTTGGGGCGACTGCGTTCCGGTAGACCCTTTGGCCCTTGTGTGTGTATCGTTGTGTGGGTGGCTGCATTAGCACTCCTTTTGCAAGGACGCTTATGAGCCACAACTTTCCAGGTGTTGACGGTTTCGGTGTTGTCCACCGTCTTGATGGCCTCTGCTAGGCCGGATAGACTGAGGCTTTCGCCTGAACTTGGGCATACGTTGTCCCCCCCAGAATACGCGGGACGGACCGGGCTAGGCCCGGTGAGGGACTCCCCACCTTCGGTGGGACCCTCCTGGGGTCGTTTTACCTGTATCTTTTGTCCGTTTTAACTGCTATTCTTATTATGCTTTGTTTAGTTCATGACTGCATAAATAGGTCTTGTAAAACATCATACGCTTACGGCCGGTTGCAACAAGCTAAATGTGTTACAATTTGGTAAAAAATTTACGTATAAATCAATGTTATACCTAAGGGGTTGTTCCGCCAAGGTTATACGATTTAAGTCATACATTTTATATACGCTTGACATTTAAGATGTAAGTAATTGTAAAATAAATTTGATATCATTGGAGGTATAAGTCATTTTGGTAGTGGGTACTTTCTATTATATCTGTAACTTCAAATTGAAAAAACTGGTTAAGAATAAACCAAACTTGCAAATTTTTTATATGTGACCTTTTTTTATCCCGCCCAAGACGATTTTTTTCACTGATTTATTCATCATTTTTTCAATTTATTTAGTATTTTTAAAGAAAATCAAAGTCACATAATAGCTAAAATTTTTCAGATTATGATTTTTGTTTTTTATATAAAATAAGTGTTTATTTTTATATTTATACATACTTACTTACCTATAAAAACTAAGCAATTTAATTTCTCAGTGATATTTTATAATATAAAATATCATTGAGAAATTTAATTCTTAATTACTTATATTTTTTATAATATATAATATAATTGAGAAAGGGGAATGGCAGATGGCCATACTAACTTAGGCCCACAGCGCACAAATATAACCGAATGTGAAAATAATAGTAGATAATACCAGTATTTTATTGGTAAAAGAAAAAATATAAAAAAACTTGGTGAATTTTATTTAATGTATATTTTATTTTTCGTAAAATCAATAAATGTGTAACTTAACCATTATGGTAATATGTTATTTATGTCCATTACATTACTAATATAATATTAAGAATTGTACACATTATGTCATGAGTAATAAATAATATACAACATGCAGGAAGACATTGCGGAGATATAAAGAGTTCTTATCTTTTTTATTAGTCTATTTTATTGTCATATATGACGAGAACATCTAAAAATTAGCAGCAGAAAGCAGGTACCTAATACCATATAACGCAACGACTTAGGAGACCTTATATTAAACTTTTCCCTCGTTTAAACAACCTGAAAAATGTAAAAAAGTCCTTATTGATTTCAATACTAATATTATAATACAGTAGGTATTTTTATTATAGTAAAACCTATCTATCTATAAAAAGCTATTATTTAGTTGTTTATAAGTTATATATTAGAATAAGAAAGTACCAAAATGAAATTATTGATTTGACATCGAAAATAGTTATCGATTTTAAGATATTTGTTTGAATATCACTAATAGCATAGCTATGGTTCACTTCCTGCAATCGTTTTAATATTGTATAATTATTTAAAATTAGCGCTCCGCCCGCAGCTTTGCCAGCTTGGATAAGTGGGGGGGGGGGGGGGGGGGGTGGATTTCTGGTTATACATATAAAGCTTCCTCTTGAATCACTCTACCTATTGCTGAAAACTTAGCTAGTTAAAAAGATCTAAGCGAATAGACAGTGGGAGCGACTTTCTTTTATACTATGTAAAGAAGATATAATCTAACATTTAGAGATATCTGGATAGAACGAAAAATTAAATACGAATATTTTATATTTTTCTACTGCATCAAATTTGTTGTGCATTCTTGGGCCTAAAATCGCCATTCCCCTTTATATTCTTATAGCCGGCTGAAATTAATTTATTCGACTGTTTTATCAAATATCGAAATTATATAATTTAGTACTATTTTTTAAACAAAATTTTATTTTTCCTTGTTCTTTCTTACCAGTTATCTAATTTTCTGTTTCATTTTAAGAATGTTGTTATTAATTCTGTGATAAAAAATCATTGAAACAAAAAACACTTAATGCGGGTTCGAACCACAGACCTATAGCGGTATGGCTTAATAATTTCGCAGTATT
Source organism: Schoenobius gigantellus (assembly GCA_963935595.1). NCBI lineage: Eukaryota > Metazoa > Arthropoda > Insecta > Lepidoptera > Crambidae > Schoenobius > Schoenobius gigantellus. Next base: position 17,992,916 of record OZ012553.1, on the reverse strand, counting down.
TCCGCATGAGCCATCTGTTCACTTAGATTCGATGTTGAAATTTCGAATCTATTATTTAAATTATGTGACGTCTATTGTAAGTCGCGCTTGCCACAATATTTGTAAATGGTAAAATCTAATAAAACACTGTACCTATAATATTTTATTTGGCAAAATTCAAAATATACCTAATCACCATTGAGATTAAAAAATAATTCAAGTAGTACCTACATTAATTTTATTTATTTTTTTATAGTCAGGAAACTTATGTCCATTAAAGTATTTACTAAACTTACAGAAATTGTGTATGTAAAGAAAAAATATTGCTGTGTTTGTAAACTACCTCTAAGTTTTTGTATTACTGACACTATGTTATGTAACCTGTCACAATTTATGACACGCCATACTGTTGATACAATGTATATACGTGGAGCTTTATGTACCTATATGTATCGATTTGTATATTTCTATTATTCCATGTTGAGTGTATTACGCAGATATTAAGGTTTTTGTTGTTGTTTATAGCTTAGTGTGTGTGTGCCATAGTGGTGCCTCTTAGAGCGTCTTCAGGGTGTCTACGGAAGACCAGCGCCGGGGAGTCTGCGACGCCTCGGCATTATGCTGAGTAGATACCCTTTCCGTGGCACATCTATTAGTGTTTTCCCTTTTTTTATTTGTTATTCTGTGTTAGTGCCATTGAATAAACCATTTTCTTTCTTTCTTTCTTTTTTCTTTCATTAATACTCACGCTGGACTTTAAATGTTGACCTTAAGACTGCCCTTATGTCGCTCGTAATAGCGGCGGCTTTCGTAATGCAAATGTAAAGCTTGACGTGTTGCTGACTGTACTTTACGTATTACTTACCTATATTATCTATGACTATGTATGTACCTAACATAGTTGAATAATACTTATGATGTTATTAAAAATTCAGATTTGTAAAATTAGTTTTGAAATCCCCCATACAAAATAGTTAGGTCAGTGAAAAAATCACTGTGGTTTTATGAAACCAACATGCAAGTGAAACTTTTTTTCGGTTCGTAGGCATTTAACTGAAAATTTCCGAAAAATTATTTAATAGGGTAAGTTCTTACTTATTAAAATCGCGTTTCTAATCCTAACCTAAATCTTTTTGTTCTTAAATAAAAATTATAAATAAAAAACAAATTGAGATATAAATAAAAGGAATTGATATACTTAATAAACAAAAAGCAATAAAGAAAAACAAAATAATAAAACAAGCAATTTTTTTTAAAAAATAACTACATCAGGACAGGATCGAACCACTGCCACACAGATTTAAAAACGAAGATCTAACGAGTAGACCAATCCTGACCTATTGGAAGTGGTGAAATTTAAGATGTCATGTTTTTGTGTAATTCGACCATAATTCGACATTACACTTTCAAATGTATGGGAATTAGAAAATTAATTTTGCAATTTCGAATTTTCAATGACGCCATTACTATTATGATTATGTCAAAATACCAACATACCAAACACCTTGTAGGTAATATAATAAAATAATTCAACTCAATCTGTGACCATACGAACAAGCATACATAAGTAGTGCCATCTATGAGTGAGCAGTATGTAATCAAATAGTTAAAGCAGACATTGCGTACACTGAGCTATGCTTTTGAGAGATACATTGAAGTTCAGACAATTTGTCGCTAGGAGTGCTATAAATTTGTAAAAAGAAATGTTAAACCGTTCTAGCATGACTTAAAAACGTATTTTGATACTTCCCACGTGCTAAGTGATTTTTTAAAATATAATCAATAGTTTTCTGAATCTCCTTGTTGACTTTTACTAAATTCACTAAAAAGTCATTACAAAAATCGATTAAAGTAGCGTGATTTTATCGAATTATTTTACTTTTGTTCGTGATGGGTCCCCGTGATACACAAAACTACTGAAGCCTGAAAAAGAAACAAAGAAATACAATATCCGAAATGAATTTTGAAAACAGGCTTGTAAAAAAATCAAAATACCACCATAAAAAAATTCATGTCGTCGGTTTCGTAATTTTTATCGACATTGATATTTTTTTACACAAAGAATGTAACATTGTACTCGTACTGTTCACAACACAATAATATAAACGATTTTTTTTATAAATGGTCCAGTCTTCAAAAATAAACATGAAAATGTGCTAAATAGTATATTTTCCAACGTGAACCTGCAACCTCAGTAAAAAATGCTGTCTCCTAGCCCTAAACATGATTACTCCTCAAAACAACATTAAAATCACACTAACTAAGAGCACAGAATATATTATGCTAAGAGCGAAATGGTGCTAGCCAACGCAGCTAGAGCGGTGTCTCTGTTTCAATACTGTTTTAAACTTGCTATAAGCGATCATGGTAAGGCCCCAGTACCTGGCCATAACTAATATCTGCAAGTTTAAAGTGAACCTCATTCATTTCATAGTAGTTTAATAGCAACAAGTGGAGTTAAGAAACAGCTCTACACTTCTATCGCGTATTGCTGGCTGTGGTAATCGTATATGTATGTAGCAAACCAAACGCACTATAGTGCGAGAATTCTCATTGTAGAAAAAAAGTAAGTATTAGAACATATATCGTTATGAATGGAGTCTTACCTAAGTCATAATTAACTATTTGCATATAATCATCGTTCGTGTAGGTTATACTGCAGGCATCTTCAGCACGTTCTATACACATTGCATAGTTAAGATTGTTCTGAAAAATAAAATTTATGGTAATTCTTTGTATTGGTTTGGACTTTTGGAAGTTGCAAAAGGCGTGCAAAGACCGTCCGCCGGGTGATTTTTTTTTTCATTTTGATTGATCGTAGTCGGATTCAAAATTTTGGTTCGGATTAAAAAGCGGAGCGGAGAAGCAGAAACAGTGTTAGCAGCGGCTAATATTACAGTTCGCTAAATATAATGTTTCTAGTTTGCTATTTTAAGGGGTCGAAATAAAATCCAACAGGATTCAAGTCAACCTCACTTGCACGTGTTACATCCTGCCGCAAAGCAGACAAGCTTTCGCCACTCTGGCGCTGCCCCGAACCCTCACTAGCCAAGCGTGGTGGATCACAACCCAAATCCTTCTTCCGGCTTAGGCCCACCAGTGGACGTATTAGGGCTGTGTAAGCATGTGATGGATGATATAGTTACTGCCAATATTATTGGTTAAATAACATTTCTCGACAAGTCGCGTCGCTCACTTTTGTTTCAATCTTCGTTATAAAACACAGACTCAACACAACAAACAAACTCAACTCAACACAACGAACAAGATTATCGGAGTTAAAAGGCTGAATTAGGGATGACTAGCCAATCTGAAACTCCGACTTTTCGAAATTCAGTCAAAGGTCTTTATTAGCCTCCGAAAAGCAATAGGTGTGCCACAACTGTAGTTGTAGTTTTTACTGAGTTGTGATAAAATTGTTTCATCAGTCATATCGAGAAGGCTCTTCCAATCCAACTTCCGAACAGTAGTCAACTTTTTTTTTCAATTTACTTTTACTTGTATTTGCATACATCTTAATAATGGTTGGGGTGTGTGTACATACAAGGATTAAATAATTAGTTAATTAGATTCTTGTTTGAAGACGTTTAATGTTTTGTTTGACGTCAATAAGTGCCTGTAAAGGTCTATATTGAATAAAGATTTTTGAGTTCGAGTTTGAGTACCTATATCGTCTCCGGGGCTATGCAGTCGAGTGGAGAAAAACTCCCAATAACAGATAAATCAGATAAACAAGTAATGTCTTTATCTTTATGCCTAGTCGTAATGGACGAATAAGTGTTATAGCCGAGGTGTAATTATTAGATATAAAATTACAACAGAATAGTTACTAGATAGCTTGGAAATCTCGCAATCCCTATTTCGGAAGTGTCCTTGAAGTTGAATGACTCTAAATGTCCTTCCAAATTTGTATGGTATTGTAAACATCCAGCGGGTGCAACTAGATCATCCGATCCTGTTAGCTGGGTTACCTAGAAAAAAGGTATTCTTTAGTCTCATTCTCATCCTTTTTGTCATTTATTGGATTAGTATGTTTAATAATTATATGATTATTATTTCTAGTTAAGCATTGATGAAAAAAATAACCTTGATAGAAAATAGCCTGCTGTCCGACGATATAGTTTGGACGGAAAAAAGTATCGGTCCATCGGTGTCTCCCACTTCTACGTATACTGAAATTACAAATTATTATCTCTTTAAATGGAGTCTAAAATTAAATGTTGATATGCCAAAGAGTAACCAAAGCAATACAATGAAAACACTAGAACAAAGAATATACCATGTTGTCCAGAATTTATGCCACATAAGATTGGAACTATACTATTATTATTCTGTCCAGATATAATAAATTGATCTTGTTGACACGTTCCTCCCGTGGGTCCTAATAACTGAAAGAAATTATTATCAGGTAAACGATAACATAGCTCCGTTTCTTTTAAGGCTATCGCCATTAGACAATATGGTTGCAATAAGCTTTGCATTTGGCCTATTATTATGAAAAATACAGCTTTAACTCTTGAATGATAAGTAACAATGAGGTCAAGGATGACAGCAAGCTTCATCTGGAATCTCTATCACAAAGAACTAGTTATAATTTAAAAAAACAATTGTTATACTTAGCTACCTAACCATTCTATCTTGTAAATGTAGTAACACAACATTTGAGCAAGCCCAAAAATCTTTTTACTTAAATGTTTATCACTTGATCAATCATGCTAATGTTACGAGTACATGGATAAAGATATTATGATACATAGATAAAAATTATGAACCTACCTCAAATGTAGCAAAATCCAATCTAATTTGTTTGACTTCAGGTGAAGCTTTATTTAACGTAAATGTACATGACAGTCTCTCTGAGCTGGGGGATGGGAATCCTGGATTGCTGAACCACCCCACAGGTTCTGACGATTGACCATCGCATAAAAATTGTGCTGTAAATGAAGTTGAATTGTGTAGGGTGTAAATAATACTTACTTATAACTGGTTTGCAGGTTTGGCGTAGGTCCTTATTACCCCCAAATGGGGCTTGTAGGTGACCAATAAACGCTCTAGGGTAATAATGTAGCTTGGAAAGCCCTAGGGCGGTAAGTAATAAAAAAAAACACTTCACTATTTCAAAAAGTTCGCGTACATCTAACCATCATACTGGCTATAAATTACTTACAGCCTCAGGGCTTTTCTAGCTACATTATTACCCTAGAGCGCTAATTGGTCACGTAGAAGCCCCATTTGGGGGTAATAAGGACCTACTTACCGAACATGAGAGATGTAAAGGAACGTTTTTGTGAGCATAGATCTATGTGCGTGGTCATTCAGGGGTAAATGAATGTTTGCATACGGACTAATTAATTTTGTTGTGAAACTATTTTCATTAATTACAACCTAGGTAGTACGTAGCAGAGAAGATAGTTAAGAAACTCATAACTAGTTACTGTAGTTAGACAAGAACTTGGCGGTTTAGGTTGATGAAAATGCCATGGACTAGGTAGTCTGTTCCTATTCTATTTGTGTTGTAGAATTGTTACCGTCCTAAGTATCTTTAGCACGAGATAATGCAAAGTGTACCTACACAAAAGTCTAGGAGATTGCGTAATTACTTTAAACCACGTATAACAGTTACTGTTTGACAAGTTCAGAGATAAAAGTAAGGGAGTTTTATTAACTTCATGATTTACAGTCTATTCACGATTCACGCATACATATATTTCTAAGAGATATGTATAGTCTATAGTATTGAGAACCTACTGCCGTAGAAGGTAATCAATTAAGTATAAGTAACATTTTAGTAGGCGTGGAGATATTGTCTACTACATAGATATTGTCTAGTAGGCATGATAAAATTTAGTTCAAACATAGAATGTATAAGAAAATATGTAACTTACTGACACAGCAGCTTCCGTATCCATCAGCACAAGAACCCATAGTAGATCCTCCACTCGACTCGCATTCATATTCATGTAAACACGTTCCTTCTAATCCGCTGCTTGATACGCATGTGACATGCTTAAACTCAACCACCTGGAAAACCTCTAAAAACCGCGGTTTTGCTATTTGTTTCGATTCAATGCTCACTGTATTCCTCGATGTCGGTTCTCTGCATATCCTCTTGATAATTTTCTTTTTTGGCCGCTTTCTTTTAATCACATTGACAATGTTCACTGTATTGTCGTAACTTAACACTTGAGATGGCTTCTTTGATTTACTGCTTTTCTGAGAACTACTATTTACTGCTTTTTCCCAACCCCTATCTGTCTTATGCTTGCGAATGACTGCAGCCATTATATTGTTATTTGAAGTTGTTGTGTTTAGGTGAACTGTAGTTTTTGAAGCCTTATCAAAACTTCTATGGTCTTCGACTTCAAAAGATAATGTTGAATGATTATTTTCTTCAGTTAACAGTCTGCTTTCCTCAGCGACACCAGCTGGATACCAGTATTCGGCGTAAATGTTAAAAATGAAGAAACAGATCACAATGATTTGACTTTTAATGTGATCCATTACGAATCTTTTTCTTGCGTTGCTTCTAGTCACTGAATGTCAACAAGCAAGTAGGAATGTCAATGTGGAAATGCAGTTGCATTTGAACTGCACCTTGTAACGACACACTCGGTTTGCTCGAGAGCCGCATGACGGATGCAATTAAATGCCGAGAAAATGTGCCGATTTCTTTATTTGATCTACTTTTACAAACATTATATATTTTTTAAACGATTGTTGAAGTTAAGCTGCGTTTGAATATAAACATTTTGTGTCCTCATTCTGCGGAAAACTAGCTATACTAAAGTGGTGACGATGACAGTAACTGATATACTTTCATCTCCCATACATTATTTCGTTTCCGAACAGCCAATTATTATGGCTTTAGAACTCTATTAGACTATAGTAGCTGTTGTAAAGACTTTAATCTATTTTACCTTCGTACTTTGATATTAATATTTCCCCACCACGGAGTAGTTAAGCGTGGTGCGAGACGGCCGAAATCCCTCTTCCTGGAGGCTTTGCCCAGCAGTGGGCGATGTGGTTAAAATAATAAATTTGTGTTATTGTGCGCCCAACCTCTACCATAAACTACATATTTAGGAGTACATCCTCGATCACCATCGAAAGTCTGATTTGGGTAAGGAAACAGTAGACCCTACATTTTTTCTTAAAAATCCCAAGCAAATTGTGCTTTCGTTGAGAGCAGTCCCTGCTCAAAACTTTTTCCTGTAAGTTCTATTTACTCAAGTCTCCAAGTAGATGATTTGCCATCAAACGTAGGTAAGTATATCAAATTTTCTTAAGCAAGTCGTTAGTTATTAGAAAAAGTAATTCACAGAATTCCGATATAAAATTAGTTACTGTGTAAATGATTTCACTCTAACAGTTATAGATAATGGCTTGACATGTTTAGGTCACATGCTTGACTCGGCGAATAAAGCGAGCAAGATATTAGGGCCGCCGCCGCACCCAGTTGGTAATTTACCACGTGCGTGTGCGATCTAAAGAAAATGCTGCGAATTTATATTGCCGTTTGATTAATTGTAAAACAACTTTACGTTACACTTTTTAATTACACCTGGTTATGATTATGAAGCATAGCGATGCAAACAGTTAGCGTTCCCACTTTTTGCGGCAGATTTTATCAGATACATTTTGATCTCAAGGGACTTTTTATACATATAATGAATAATTAATAGTTTTGTACCAGGCGTTCGCTGTAGGTACAATTTAGTTAGCAGGAATACTATAGTAAGAGTAGACATTTGCAGCAATGTACAGCAAACGAAATTAAACTGCGATTATCGTTTTTGAGCTGAATTGGCTACGCACATAGGTACTTATATTTGTTTTTGCGGTAAAAACGCTTCAGATATTACAGTTTGTACACGCAAGAACATGCTGAGTTAGTTTTCTCTATTAACGCTTGATAATTAACAGAGCTTGTTAAATTCACTCTCCTATATCCGCATTTTATCAACACTGGTGAAGATTGAGATCAGTGAAACTACCTAGTTTGACTCTGAGGGATATAGGACGTGACATAACGTAGGGGAGACAGGGGCTGGTTCTAACAGGGGTAGGTATTAACAGGCTGATTACCGCCAAACTATTGGACTATAAGAAAAAAGAAATTGATTGCCGCGTTTGTAAACGATGCTCAACGTGTCGCGACTCGACAGTTCCGGCTGCGCCGTCGCTGGAGTGAGTAGTGTGTGGCGTGCCCATTTGAACAGGTAAACGATCTTTTTTGTGTTTTTACTTTTTTGATTTGTAATCCTACTATTATATTTAAAGCCATGAAACTTTTTGTTAGTAAAAAGTGTTTATTCAACTATAAATACACTCTAAGTTTTTGCTGATATGTTACATAACTAATATAGTACAACCTTTTATTCTTTAAATGGGGGCATGGGATTGGTTTTAACAGAATACATGGGGCAAGTTCTAACATGTTAATACTTGCCCCAATATCGGGGCAAGTACTAACATACTAACAAACGATTTGTATCTTTTTAATTTCGACCGATCGTTTTATTTATTGACTGCCCACTGTGGCTTGATGTAATTTTGTCGAACCTAATTAATTAATTATGGTTTTTGTTTTGATTTAGGATGCGGAACTATAAGAGAAAATCGACCCGTGGAAGTACATCTCAAGAAGTGTTTGAGTTAGCTGCAAATGATGTGCTGGAAAATAATAAGAGTATCCGAGGGGTTGCTAAAAGTTTTAATATATGCCATGTGACACTGCATGCCTATATCAAAAAGAAAAAAGCTGGCTTAAATATTAAAATGGGATATAAAAAGAACAAGCAAGTTTTTAGTCCTGATGAAGAAAACAAGATATCAGAATATCTTAAGCAGTGTGCCAAAATATATTTCGGTTTACTGCCAAGTGAAGTCAAAAAACTTGCATATGAACTGGCCGTTTATTATAAATTAAATAATATTCCGACAAGCTGGGAAAAAAACAAGTCAGCTGGCAACGACTGGTTTACTGCATTCTTAAAGAGGAATCCTACATTATCGATTAAAAGTCCTGAAGCAACAAGTTTAAGTCGTGCTACCTCTTTTAACCGCACAAACGTAGGTGAGTTTTTCAATAAATTAAAGGAGGTTCTTCAACGATATAATTTCACTTCCAGCAGAATATGGAACGTAGATGAAAGTGGGGTGACTACAGTTCAGAAACCTAAAAAAGTGGTAGCAGAGCGAGGATCAAAACAAGTTGGGGCAGTTACATCGGCTGAAAGAGGTACCTTAATTACTGTAGCCGCCGCAGCAAATGCCCTTGGAAACTATATTCCATGTATGTTTATACGAATAAGATTTAATGACATGTTTTTACGAAATGGACCACCTGAAGCCATCGGGGCTGGTAACAGCTCAGGGTGGATGTCCGAAAAGGAGTTTATACAGTTTATTGACCACTTCATAAAGCACGTGAAACCTACAAAAGAAGACCCAGTCCTTCTTCTATTGGACAATCACCATTCACATGTTAATGCTCAAGTAGTGAACAAGGCTAAGGAAAACAACGTGGTACTTTTGTCATTTCCACCACACTGTTCACACCACTTGCAACCTCTGGACGTTGGAGTATTCGGTCCTTTTAAAAACTACATCAGCCGGTTACAGACAAATTGGATGACTAACAACCCTGGTAAGACCATGACAATTTATGATCTTCCTGGAATTGTTCGTGAAGCATTCCAGCTAGCCTTTACACCTAATAACATCATAAATTCCTTCCGAAAGTCAGGAATTTGGCCTTGCAATGAGCTGATATTTGAAGACACCGACTTCTCCCCATCATTTGTGACAGATCGTCCTAATCCAGCATCTCAGCAAACAGAAAATGTTGAAGACGTGTCCGCAAATAACGATCTTAATTTGAGTTTAGGCTTGGAGCCATCACTGTTACCTGATGTTGAAGATATCATGCCTAATATTGATGTAAGTTTGGGAGAAGTGATTAATCAATTATCAGCGAGCCCCATTTCTCAACCTGTTACGTCTGCCGAATCATCAGAGTCACCTTTATTCGCCTGCCCAGCTATTCCAGGTCCCTCATCTCGTAGTTTTGAATTAGATGCTGTACGACCTCTGCCTAAAGCTGCTCCACGTGCTGTGTCGAAACGAAAACGGCAGAGAAAATCAGCTATACTGACGGATACTCCAGAAAAAACTGCAATAGAAGAAGAGGCTAATTTGAAAAGCAATAAAAAGACTAAAATTGTGGATACAAAAAAAACTTTACCTATAGATAAGAAGAACAAAAATTATCAAGGAAAACGTAAGAGGAAAGGAAAAAAAAGTGCTAATAATAGAGTAGATTCCGTAAAAAAAAAGTTCTTCAGGAAGAGAGCTCGGAGGAAGATGACACTATCTGCTTAATTTGCGGTGTAGTTTACAGTGAAGACACTTCTGGAGTAGACTGGATTGAATGTATAACATGTAAGAATTGGTCGCATGCCAATTGCATCAAAGGAGATTTATTGAGATACATATGTGCGAATTGCAACTCGGATGACGATTACAATGAGTAGATTTCCTGTATTTCCTATATTACTTAAGGCCAGAGTTCCTATTTTAGTTTTTGATTCAAAGATTAAGTGCTTTTTACCTTTTATAGTGTAAGAGAACTGCTATGAATGAAAAAGTTTTGTTACTGAATTGATGATGACGAATAACTGTGATTTGTTTTTTTTTTAAAGAAAATGTTCATAATAGTTTAAGAGACATTTCTCTTAAGCTATTATGAACATTTAATACCAGTGTATTAAAGCCAAAGTTTTGTTGGTTAATGTTGATAAAATTGAATGTTGATTTTATTAAAAGAAAATATTTAATAATTTGTATGAAAAGAAAATGTAGGTTTAAGATAACTGTTACAAAATTTATTTTTTGTTAGTTCCTTAGCACGTAACTTTAAAATATCACACAGTACTGAATATGGTAAGACTGAACATATCGTTGTGTTGAAATACGATGAGACTTATTATGAAAAAATAAAGGTATATTTTTGTTGATTAACTGGTCTTTTATTATTTATCAAACAGTTCAAATGTTATTATTACGCTTCTTGTTAAAATTTACCCCAGGCCCGTTAGAACCAACCCCAAACCTGGGGTTGGTTCTAACATGTGAGTTTCTTTGGAAAAACCGTTATAATTCAATAAGTTATATGCTGACAATAACTTTTATAAACTATATTTGAAGCCCTATAAATAACGAATAACATGGCCTAAAATCAAGTATTTATCTCAAAAGGTTGGGTAGTTAGGAAAGTTACTTTCAAAATTGTTAGAACCAGCCCCTATCTCCCCTACATAGTTCAATCGATTTCATATTTGGGTCCCTTTTAACGGGCCTTAACTTTTTTTTTACAGAAGACTGAGCCGGTTATCAATTCACTTACTTTACACGACTTAGTCCGGGCTTTTCTGCCATGGGCGGGTGCGGGCGTCGGGCATTGGTCCCCGTGGTCGCCCGCCCGCCCAATACAACTCCTGATTTTGCTTTCCGCCCAGCCCCTGTAGCCATGACCATGACCACCAAAACACGATATACATATATGATATTGCGGTTTTTTATTTATTTAATCTTCCAGAACATTTTGTGTACAGAGGCAGACTTAATGTCAAGGGCATTATCTACCAGTCAACATTTGGGTGGTGCAGAGAAAAGGAAATAGATGTAGTAAGTAGGTACTTAAATGGTAAAATAATACTGGAGAATGGTACATAAAATACTAATAGATAAATATTATAAATAAAATAAACTAATATACCGGGTTATTTTTCCAGCAGGAGCCAAATTTTGTGCGCTTGTTCAGACAAGCAAAATGATGATCTTTCACTGGACCAATCTCGAAATCGCGAAAAAAAAATCAGCTGTTCCATACAAATGTTCAACATCCACTGAACCTAAATACATGGAACAGCTGATTTCGAGTTTGGTCCCATAGTAAAAGTTGTTCATTTTGCTTGGCTACATAACCATACAAAATTTGGCTCCTGATGGAAAAAAACCCGGTATACGTGCCTATTATGAGTCCAGTCAGGACTAAGATATCAGATTTGTGGGAGGGGCATTTGAGGAGACCATTAAAGGGATCTATCATGTGAGGAACATAGGAACTCAAAACTATTGTTAAGATAACTCGGCTTGTTGGCGGACTATTAAGTAATGAATGGAGTGTTGTCAAAGTTCTCATGTGCCGACGTTGCCGTATAGACAACCATTTCAAACGCAGCCGATGCTCAGAAACAAGATTAAACTTTTTTAAATTAAAAACAAATCGAATGCAGTTATTTAGAAGTCAGTCGGACGGAACTGTCAAAATACGATAAAAATGTATTGCATTTTGACAGTTTACCGCGATAAACTGCTATTGACAGTTTACCGCGATAAAGGGATCGGAAATTCAGCGGACCCGCACCTGCCTCCAGGGTTCATATTAACGTTGTTATCGTGTCTTTCTTGATATCTTATTTATTTATTTATCTTTATTAGGGACACAAACAGTTATTATTACAAACATAGATTTAAACATCATTACAGTACATAAACCAATGAAGTGTCCACAGACAACTAACACATTCAGTTCTGAGCAGCGTTTAACATTAAGCATTAAAAACAAGGAGACGACAAAACAAATGAAAATAATACCACTAAACAAACAATTAAATTCCATTAACACAAAATAAAAATCAATGCAATAACAATAAACTAATGATGATTTTTAACTAGATTCCTAAATTTATTTACACTTATATGAAAGTCTAAAATATCAATTTCCAAAAACCTTTTATTGTGCGACTGACAGGCACGAAATAAAAACACATTTTTGGCATACTTGGTTCTGGTGGCGGGTACAAAGAACACATCTTTACAGCGAGCGCTTAAGCGAGGACATCTGAACTGTATATTTTTCAATAAATACGGGGAATCTAATAGGTTATGGATCAGTTTGAATAAGAATACTTGATCTCTTACAGCTCGACGATCCTCCAAAGACGAAATAACAGGGAAGGACAGCTGAGATCGACGACATCTATATTCCAAATATCTTTTAAATTTATTGTTCAAAGATTCGATGTTGTTAATATATAAGTGATATTGAGGGTTCCATACAACAGACCCATACTCGAGAATCGTTCTGACATAAGAGTTATACAGCAGGATGAAGGTTGAGGGATATTTAAACTCTTTGCACATTCTCAGAACAAATCCCAACATTCGATATGCTTTATTAACAATATAGTTGATATGCGAGTTGAAATTTAAGTTACTGTCAACAATTACCCCCAGGTCCTTCACTTCATCAACACGAGTGATAGGGAGGCTATTGAGCTTACAAATATATGGCTTTTTACTTCTAGAGAGAGACATGATGTTACATTTTTTAACATTTATAAACAGAAAATTGGCTTCACAGTAACTACATAAAGAGTCGAGGTCATCCTGCAATTTCTGAGCATCCGACGGCGATCGAATCTCCACGAATACCTTCATATCATCAGCATACATTAAAATATTGCTATGATGAATACAGCTGATTATGTCATTGGTAAAAATATTGAATAGCAAGGGTGCCAGGTGTGAGCCTTGAGGTACACCAGAGGTAACTGGAACAAAACTTGAACAGAATCCTTTGACGGTTACAGCTTGGCTACGCTCACGGAGATACGATTCCATCCATCTCAGTAAGTCGCCATGAATACCTACCTGTTCGAGTTTACGTATAAGTGTCCAGTGTGAAATTTTGTCAAAACACTTTGAGTAATCAGTGTAGACAACGTCAACCTGCTGACCTCGGTCCATAGATCCCGTCACATTATGGATAAATTCACACAGGTTCGTCTCAGTGCCTCTTCCCGCTCGAAAACCATGCTGCTGTTCTATTATTATTGAGCCTAGATGAGGGTACAAGGTGTCGTATACAATTTTCTCGAACAATTTTGCAATTGTGCACAGCTTAGAGATGGGACGGTAGTTTTCTACCAGGTGCTTATCTCCAGATTTAAAGATGGGCACGACAAATGACTGTTTCCATAAGCGAGGCATTATGCCCAACGCCAATGACAAGTTAAACAAAAAAGTTAGAGGCTCGGTCAGACAATCTTTGCAACATTTCAAAAATATAGTAAAGAATACTGAGAAAAAAGACTTGATCTAGCTTGAAAAATACTTTAATTATTCTCATAAAACTTATTTACATTTATTTATACACAGACTACTATTTATGACAGATCACAAACTTGACATTTGTTTCGTGGTAAGTAATAGTGCGTTCCGATACATCACACTCGTCCCTCTTTTCAAAAGTCTTAAATATACAGTTGTTTGATAAGAGATCACATATTATGTAATTTAAATAAAATACAAGCCTAACAATATTTTAGGAAAGGCAATCCTATCTTATATATCTATCTATATTTTTACAAGTTTAAACGATCAGGAGCTTTCCTTATTCTAGTTGATCTACGTACTTCAGGTAGAGTCAATTCAGTTTGAGAACTATTAGTTAAATCTGATTCTTTCTGAATGTCATTTCCATAACGCTCTTCTACCTCTTCCCTAAAACTTAAATCTCTATCCAACATTAATTTGCCTGACTGTTCATTCTCTTTATAACTTTCTTGTTCAGTAGCTATGTTCTCAGACTGAACAAATGGTTCCCGATTCTCTGGTACTTGAGCCCTTCTACTGGGCACATTAATATCTGATTTATCATCAACACCATAATACAATCTCAGAGATGATGCATGAAAATATTTATTTACTCCTTCAACTTTAACAATATATGTTACACTACTTAACTTTTCAATAACAACTCCCTTCATCCATCCATTTCCCTTACTTAAGTCTTTACACCATACCACATCACCCTCACTAAATACTATTACTTGTTTTATCTTTTCTTTACAAAATTCTTTTGTTATAATATTATGTGGTTTCAGCAAATCAAATTTTGTTCGAGGTCTCTGTTTGAACAAAATTTCATTGGGTGACAATCCAGTAACATTGGGTGAGTTTCTGTAGGAAAATAAAAAGTTCTGCAATATAACTTCTCTACTTAATCTTGGATTTTCTTTTTCTAGTCTCCCTAAACATTTTTTTATAGTTTGGACTGTCCTTTCAGCCAATCCATTTGACTGTGGATGATAAGGTGGAGTTTTGACAGCTTCACATCCATTAGCTTTCAAAAAACTTATGAATTGGATTGAGTTGAAAGGAGGTCCATTATCACTTACTAATTTGGCTGGTACACCAATTATGGCAAAAGTCCTACATAATTTTTCTATTACATGAGTTGCCGTTGTACTCTGCATAATGTGAACATCTAACCATTTTGACCGTGAATCAATCAAAAGCAAATATGTAATAGACCTAACATAAAAAAAATCAACATGTACTCTTTCAAAGTTAACATCTGTTTTTTTCCAAGGTATAAGTGGACACGAGTTAGTAAAATTTCTAGAAGCCTGACAGATATTACAGCTGGATATTAAATTTTCTATGTCTTGTCCTAAATTTGGCCACCAACAATACTCCCTCATTAACATCTTTGATTGCACTACCCCTTGATGTGATTCATGAAATAGTTTTAAAACTTTTGGCCTTAGCTTTACAGGTATTATAACTCTGCTACCCCATAATACACACTTTTGTTCAACAGTAAGCTCAGCACGTTTTAAGAAATAAGCTTTCAAATTATCTTGACTAACATATCTAGGCCATCCTGAAGTAACATAGTCTAATACTCTACTTAGAATAGGATCTTTTCTAGTATATTCTGCAATATCTTTAAAATCTAATGGAGAATCTTCTGTAAAATTTAAATAATTTATTCTATCCTCATCAGCTATATCTGGCAAAGGTAGTCTAGATAGGGCATCTGCATTTCCTAACAAAATTCCTTTTCTATACATTATACTGTAATTATAACCCGAAAGCAACAAAGCCCATCTTTGTAATCTTGCATTTGCAGTTACTGGTATTCTCTTTAAGGGGTCAAAGATGAATTTCAGGGGTTGATGATCACTGACTAAAATAAATTTTCTGCCATATAAATATTTATGAAATTTTTTAACTGCGAATATAATGGCCAAAGCCTCCTTTTCAATTTGCGAGTAATTTCTTTGAGCACTATTTAATGAGGCTGAAGCAAAATAAATTGGATCCCCATCAATTTTATGACTAAGCACTGCACCCACCCCATATTCACTAGCATCTGTAGTTAAAAATAAATCCTTTTTACAGTTATAATGTACTAGTAACTGATTTTGTAATAAAAGTTCTTTACTTTCTTGAAATGATTTCTCACAAATATCTGACCATATAAACTTGGTATCATTTTTTAATAATTGATGAAGCGGTTTCAAACATACTGACAATCTAGGTAAAAATTTACAATAGTAATTTAAAAGACCTAAATAGGCCTGCAGCTGTGTCACAGATTTAGGAGATGGTGCTTTAATGATAGCATCTACTTTTTCTGGCAATGGCTTAATCCCTTCCTTACAAATAATGTGACCTAAAAATTTGATCTCACTACAAAAAAATTGACATTTATCTAAATTAACTTTAACATTATAATTTTGTAAGCATTCTAGCACTTTCAGTAAGTGATTATAACAATCTAAAACACTGTCCCCTTTGACAACCACATCGTCTATGAAACATTTTACATTTTTCTGCCCCTGTAAAATTTGATCCATGGCGCACTGGAAAACAGAAGGTCCACTCGAAACACCAAACTGTAATCGAGTTGGTCTAAATAATCCTAAATGGGTGTTAAGAGTCATATATTCTCGAGATGTCTCCTCTAATAACAATTGTTGGTAGGCCCCAGTCAAATCCAAAACACAAAAAACATTCCCCCCTGACAACTCAGTGAAAATATCCTCAGGAATTGGCAAGGGATAATGCTCCGAATCTAATACTTTATTTAGTGTAACTTTATAATCTACACAAACACGAATTTTCTTATCACTTCTTTGTGCTAATACTATCGGACTAGCCCACTTACTATGCCTTACTCTTTCAATAACCCCGGCTCTTTCTAAACTTAACAATTCTCTTTCAACTTCTTCTTTCTTTGAATATGGAATAGTATAGGCTTTATGAAAGATAGGTTCTGCTCCTTCTTTGAGTTTGAGACTAGCTTTTAAATTGGATATATGAGAGGACCTATCCCTCTCAAACACTTTACAAAATTTACTTTTTATCTGTTGTATTAACTTTTCCTTCTCACATGTTTCCCCATTAACCACTTTTAATTCAAAATATTTCTGCCATTTAGGAAATATAATTCTTAACCAATTTCTTCCAACTAAAGGCTCAAAATACTTCTCACAGTCGATAACTATTAAATACAAAGTTTTTTTTAAATTACTCACCCCAATTTTTATACATCCTAAAACTTTCAAAATTTCTCCAGAAACAGACTTTAATCTATAATCATACTTTCTTAGTTCACATTTAGAAAAATACTTTATAAAATCTTTTTTGTGAATTACTGATTTGCATGCACCTGTATCTACTTGCATTTTCAACACCTGTCCACCTGTTAGTCACAATGGCATCCAAGCCGCTTCTTCCCCGCCAGAAATCTGCTTAATACTACCCAAAACTATCTCTTCTTGTTCTGATGATTCCTGATAATGAATATCATTGTTTGCCAGCTGTCTCACAACATTACTCTCTTCAACTGAACGGAAGTAGCATTTGTTTGCAACATGCCCTTGTTTTTTGCAGTTAAAACATATCCAAGACTTCTTAAAACATTTGTCCGAGGAATGGTTTCCTCCACAACGAGTACATTCAACATGTCCTTGGGGCCTTCTGCCTTTGTTGTATGTATTTGTGTCATAACCTCGTAATGGTGGACGTCCATTAACATGAGCACTTGAGCGTGTTTGCCTTGGAACTTTTTGCTGAACTACTTGCACTGTCATATCTGGTTGTATTTTCTTAGCCTCTTTTTCTGCACTCTCAAAAGCTGTTGCTAAATTTGCTGCGTCTTCGAAGGACAAATCGTCTCCCATTGTCAACAATTTCCTTGTAAGCTGTTCTTTTATGACACCACAAACCAATCTATCTCTTAAGGCCTCATCGAGAAATGTACCAAAGTTGCAGACAGCTGCTTTTCTTTTTATTTCTACAATAAACTCGTTAACACTCTGCCCTTCTTTTTGAACACATTTGTAGAATTCATATCGACCGGCGATTGCAGACTTTCTAACCACAAAATGTTTTAACATCACATCTATAAGTTCTTGATAAGTTTTCTTCGATGGCTTTTCCGGAGATACTAAATTCTTCAAAATATTGTAAGCGTCCGGTCCAATTAAAGTAATAAGCATGGGAACTTTTTTTTCTTTATCGATTTCATTTACAATAAAAAACTGTTCAAGACGCTCACTGTAATCCACAAAGTCCTGGTTTTCTGGGTTGAATTGTTCGATATTTCCAATCAACATTTTGCTTACACTACGATATTGTTGCTCGTCGCCAAATAAAGAATACTGAGAAAAAAGACTTGATCTAGCTTGAAAAATACTTTAATTATTCTCATAAAACTTATTTACATTTATTTATACACATTTGGCAGAAGGTTGCTTGAATAAAATCCGTGTTCAGTGTGTAGAATAGGAATGAATTTATTTACAAAATTGAGCTATATTTATACATACAAACTTAATACTAAAACCAATCAAAAAATAGGATTTTACGCCAATCAAAATTCAGCGGCCGGCGAAGGCGCGAATTCTCATGGCGTATACGTCAGACGCGATATAAATACTTGCGATGACGTAGGCGCGCTCTTTTTGGCGGCGACAGCGAGACGGTGCGTACGTGTGTGGAGGCAGCGCGCGGATATCGGAACAGCGGCGCGCGCGCAGCGAAATACTACTACACGAAGATTTGATGCTGTGTTGAAAACTGTTGGAAGCTGTCTTATAGCTCTTTTCAGAGCTGCTCTTATTTCAAACCATAGCTCTTTTCAGAGCTGCTTACTATTTCACTCGACGATGTCTGTAGGTAAGTAGGCTACAGTGCTCCCCTTCAAGTGAAACGTACCGGCAGCTTGACGACACGGCCTGAGCGCGTTTTCTTGTGCTCTTGTTGGGTCGTCATGGTGGCCGTTGGCGCGGGCTTGATGCACTGTTGCTGAGGTATGGTGTTGGTATTTTTGGTATTTGTCTGGTTCTGAGGTAACTGCATGGTAACTTGGTTTCGCGGTGATGGTACTGTTTCTATGTCTTGATGTATGGTAACTTCGATTCTGTTTGATGTTAGGGCTTCATCTAAAAGGTATGCAGGCTTCAATCTGTCTATTGATATGTTTGTCTGGCGATCAGGTAACTGGATGGTATATACTTTTTCTGTTCTCTTGACAACTTTGAAAGGGCCTTCGTATGGCGGTTGAAGTGGTTTCTTTACTGCGTCGACTCTAATAAACACATGACTGCAGTTGTGTAAATCTTTATGCACGAAGATGTGTTTATTGTTGTGATGTGCAGTAGAACATTTTGGTTTATTTTCTTCTATGGCGGACCGTAGTTTTTCGACGTAAGTATAGTCCATTGTTGTAGACATAGATGTTTCGCTGAAGAATTCGCCCGGAAGTCGTAAGTTATATCCGTAGGTAAGTTCGGCTGCGCTAACTCCGGCATCTGTGCGTAGAGCGGCTCGTAATCCGAGTAACACTGTAGGTAATTCGTCTATCCATGTTGTAGTATCAGACAGTTTTGTACGTAGAGCAGTCTTTAATGAACGATGCCACCGTTCGATGATTCCGTTGCTTTGTGGGTGATACGGAGTAGTACGATTCTTCATCACACCTAATATTTTCATTAGGTTAGTGAATAGGTGACTCTCGAATTGTCGTCCTTGGTCGCTTATCAGTGTTGTGGGGCAACCGAAACGTGATATCCAGTTCGTATACACAATGTCGGCTATTGTCTCAGCCGTTATGTTGTCGGTAGGTATTGCTTCGGGCCATTTGGTGACTCGGTCAATCATAGTGACGAGATAGCGATATCCTTGTCGTGTTACAGGTAGAGGTCCAACTATGTCTATATGCACGTGTTGAAATCGGTCGGTTGGCGGGAATCTTGATGTATCCGAGTACGTGTGTCGTTGTATCTTGCTTTTTTGGCAGTCGGTACAACTTTTTGTCCATTTTCCTATGTCGGCATTCATTGATGGCCAAAAGTACTTCTGTGTCATGAGCTTGCGAGTTGTGCGAGTACCGGGGTGACTGACGTTATGTACACTTCTGAATACTTCTCGACGATGTTGCTCTGGGATGTATGGCCGAATGTGATGTGTAGACGTTTCACAGTAGAGTTCTATATTGGTGTTAGGTATGATGATTTTTTTCATGGAGAGATTTTCTTGTCGGATTAATGCTTGAATATTTGTGTCTTGTTCTTGTGATGCAGCGATTTCTTCGTAGTTTATTGTTGATGGGCAAGTTATTGTTTCTATGCGGCTGAGTGCGTCGGCGACGATGTTTTGTTTACCGCTCACGTGACGGATATCAGTCGTAAATTCGCTGATAAACAAAAGCTGTCTTGTTCTTCGTGGAGTTTCGGTATTTGACTTCGTTTTGTTCATTGCGTATGTGAGTGGCTTATGGTCAGTGAATATAATAAGTTGTCTTCCTTCGAACATTTTCCTGAAGTATTTTACTGCCATATACATTGCCATTAGCTCACGATCATATGTAGAATATTTTATTTGAGCTTCGGAAAACTTCTTGGAAAAATATCCGAGTGGTTGCCATCTTTCTTGAACAAATTGTTGTAGTACGGCTCCTGCTGATTTGTCGGATGCGTCGCAGAATAATGCGTAGGTAGCATGTAGAGATGGGTGTGCGAGTAAAGCAGCGTTGCTGATGCTGGTTTTACAGGCTTCGAATGCTCGTGACGCTTCTTCAGTCCATTCTATTATCGTTTTGTCTCGCTTCTTGACGTTGTGCAAATAGTCATTTAACGGTGCTTGGGTGGATGCAGCATTAGGGATGTGATCGCGGTAAAAATTTATCATCCCAAGAAATCTTCGGAGTTCTTCAATAGTCTTGGGTTTGGGATACTTGGTAATGATGTCGACTTTGTCGGCTGGAAGTTTGATGCCCTCTTTCGAGACGATGTATCCGAGGAATTTTACTTCTGACTGCCCGAGATTGCATTTTGCGGGGTTGATAGTGATGCCATTGTCTTCCAATCTTCTGAGTACTGTGGTAAGGTGCTCTCGGTTCATATTTTCGTTTGGGGATGCAATCAAGACGTCATCCAGGAACGGGAAAACGAAATCTAACCCTCTGAGTACTTCGTGCATGTACCTTTGGAATGTTTGAGCTGCATTCTTAAGGCCTGGACACATTCTTGGAAATTCGAAAAGGCCCATTGGTGTTATAATGGCTGTCTTCTCAATGTCTTCTTCCCTCACACTTAGCTGTTGGTATGCTCGGTTGAGGTCTAGTGTTGAGAATATTGTCTTGCCGGACAGCTGGTATGTGAAATCTTTGATGCGAGGTATTGGGTATCGGTCGGGCTTCGTAATGGCGTTGAGACGACGATAGTCCCCACAGACTCTTAAGTCTCCGTTTTTCTTGGGCACGATGTGAAGAGGTGATGCCCAGGGACTTTTGCTTGGTCTGCATAGCCCTTGTTCGATCATGTTTTCGAACTCCTTCTTGACTTTTTCGTATCGGTGAGGTGGTATCGGACGAGCTCGGCAATGAATGGGACGACCTTCGGTTTCGATGTAGTGTTGCACGTTGATATTGCTGTTGAGATTCATAGATGTTAATCTTGTAATTCCAGGAAACTCGGCCAAAATCTCGTGGTAAGATTTCTCTATGTCGATACTGCGTATTGTTGGTATGTTTGTTGCTTGAACGGGTGCGTTGATTTTGAGGTTTGTAACACTGTCGATTAGTTTCTTGTTTTGAAGGTCGACGATGAGCTTGTGGTGCTTCAAAAAATCGGCTCCCAGAATTGGTTTTGATACATCGGCGACTATAAACTTCCACTTGTATGGACGGCGTAGATTGAGGTCGAGCTCCAGAGTTTTCTCTCCATATGTGGAAATTACTGTGTTGTTGGCGGCAAACAGCTTGAATGGTAGCGGACTTGCATTGCTGCCTTTAATCCTAGGTAGCACGGATATATTTGCCCCTGTGTCTACCAGGAATGAGAGTCCGGTTTTCTTGTCGGTGACGAATAGGCGGTAAGAGTATTCGTGAACGCCGGTTTCCGCCGCTGCCAACGTTCGGTCTAGTTTTCCGATGTTTTGAAATTGCACGGAGTGGTACATTTTCTTGCTTGAGCTCCAAATCGGCGGTGGTAGTAGCAATGTGGAGACGGTGAAGGTGACGGTGAAGACGCGCGGGATCGAGACTGTGAGTGCCGGTTTCGAGACTGAAATCGATTTCTTCGGTAACCATCGTATCTTCTGGTTTTCAATTCTGCGACTTCTAGTGATAACTTATGTATTTCTGCTACTAGAAACTGCATGTCGGCTTGAAGTGTGGGAGGTGAAGATTGTTTTGGCTGAAGATTGACCGCTGACACTTCGTGGGACTGTTCCATCATCTTGTCAGCTAACAAAGCCAATTCTTCCAGTGTGGCTTTTGAGCTGAGCGACTCGCTCACGGCCAAAACGGAACGGACTTGTAGCGGCAGGTGGTTGGTCCACATTAGACGTAGCGTTGAATCTGGTAGGCGTTCTCTTGCAAGATCTTTCATTCGTCGCAGTAGTTGTGACGGCTTTTGGTCGCCTAGTTCCATTTCTGACAGGAGCTTTTGGAACTGCCGGCTGTCAGATTCTTCATACACCGCGATGAGACGCTCCTTAATTGCAGTATATTGGTCGGCTTCCGGCGGGTTGTAGAGCAGGTCGGTGATTTGCTCGATATCTGGCCTCTCGAGCTGTGCAATGACCATTTGCGCCAGTTGAGCTTGACTCTTCTTTAGTTCGTGTGTTGCAGCTTCAAAACTGAAGAACCATAGTCGTGGTCTGTCACGCCAGAAAGGTGGTATTCGCAGTGATAGCGATATATTAGCGACTTCAGCTGGTCGTGACGTGATTGGTTGCGTTGCGTTTGGTGATTCCTCCATTTTTCTGGTTTCTGTCTTCTGACGGACGGACGTAGTAGCAGCTTGTTGTTAGGCAGCGGAGTAGAGCTTCTGGGCTGGCTTCTTTTCTTCAGTCGGGGTCACCACTTTGGCAGAAGGTTGCTTGAATAAAATCCGTGTTCAGTGTGTAGAATAGGAATGAATTTATTTACAAAATTGAGCTATATTTATACATACAAACTTAATACTAAAACCAATCAAAAAATAGGATTTTACGCCAATCAAAATTCAGCGGCCGGCGAAGGCGCGAATTCTCATGGCGTATACGTCAGACGCGATATAAATACTTGCGATGACGTAGGCGCGCTCTTTTTGGCGGCGACAGCGAGACGGTGCGTACGTGTGTGGAGGCAGCGCGCGGATATCGGAACAGCGGCGCGCGCGCAGCGAAATACTACTACACGAAGATTTGATGCTGTGTTGAAAACTGTTGGAAGCTGTCTTATAGCTCTTTTCAGAGCTGCTCTTATTTCAAACCATAGCTCTTTTCAGAGCTGCTTACTATTTCACTCGACGATGTCTGTAGGTAAGTAGGCTACACACAGACTACTATTTATGACAGATCACAAACTTGACATTTGTTTCGTGGTAAGTAATAGTGCGTTCCGATACATCACATATATGAGGAATGCCATCAGGACCACAACCCTTATTTATATCTAGGGTCTTTAAATATTTGTACACAGTATCGATATCTAAAGGAGCAATACAACCAATAGATACTGTGTGATGTTGGTGAGAAACAATATTGTGATTTAGTAATGGGGGTGAACTATTGTTTGGCTCAAATACCGATTGAAAATACTCATTAGAGGCTACTCGCGTGCTCCCCACTAGTTGATGCTGTTGAGTTAAAATAGGTAGACAGTTTCAGGAATACAGCTTGTTGATTTTTTCGCCTTAACGAATGACCAGAAAAATTTACTGTTTAAATGCAACTTCATCTCTGAGTTATACAAAAATGAATTATAACACTCAGTCTGCATTTTCTTCTGGCGCTTGCGTAGCAATGCAAATAAGTTGTAATCACACGATCTACCATACATCTTCCATTTTCTATGTGATTTTAATTTTTCTTTAGTTAATTTTATGAGTACTTTCGAATACCAGGGAGGATATCCGGAATCACCCTTGACAGACCTAACAGGAACATGTTTAGATATTACTTTATTAACTTTAGTGTAAAACAACGATACCGCCGAATCAATGTTATCACAATCATACAGATCACTCCAGTCAGTTCCAGACAACTCTGCATTAATAATGTTATAGTCTGCGTCACGAAACAATTTAACCAATCGCGGTGGGGTTCGAAGACGACTGTCTCGCGACCAATCAGTATCAATCTCAAGAGACGGATGATGCAAATCTTCAGCAACAAGAGGCATATTACAACGCTTAACTTTACACGGGATGTTTCCTATTATAAGATCCAGGCATCTTGAATTATTATTAAGGATGTGGTTGTACTGGTCAAAGTTACTCAAAGCAAGGAAACTGTGCAGATCCTGAACAATATCTCCTCCCGTGCCAGCGTTATCAAGAGAAGCGAACGATCCGTTATACGTCCAGCTAGCACAGCTCACGTTGAAATCCCCCACTATCACGAATTTTGAATTTGGGTCATTGATTGTACTCAGGGAAACCGATTCAAAGTATTCACAAAGACAATCGTGTTGCATTGGGCCATGAGGATTTTCATGAGGAGGAGCCATATCGTTTTAATGAAACTGCTTTTGTCACTTTATGAGCTTTGTGGTGCAATTTATTCTTTAATTAATTGATAAGTCAATAGTGACTAATGTTTTAGTTAACGGTTTACCAACAATAACTGTCTCAAAAAGCAATGCTATTAGAGGCGTTATTGACACGCCCACGCACCACACACACTCAGAGGCGGTAGCGGGACGGTAGCGTCCCCACTAGAGCCGCGCGGCTTACGAGGCCTAGCCGCGAGGCTGAGCCTAGCCGTGAGGACGCGTTGCAAGAGAACAAAAAAAGCTCGTGAGGCCGAGCCTCGCGGCTTCCGCGGCCGAGCGGCTCGCTATGGGGACGCGCACAGAACATAGACACTTCTTTCTGTGTTCTGTGGGGACGCGCCTTAACTGCCGCACTAGGACTCACGGGGGAACAGTAGGCCACGGTAATATATTATACTATTACCGTTATTAGGCAGTGATCACGGTAGATGCATTGTAAAACTGTGGTAGTGTGCTGTCTCCTGTTGGTGGTCTTACTTAATAATAAATAATTTCCTAAGGTTAATAAATCAATTTAGGTGTCTTGAATCTCTCTCGTAATTGTTTTTTTTTACTTAGGCTTACTCTTGATCTCGAGGCAGCATTGACGCAGATTAATTTATGAAGCTTAACAAGGGATATTAAATAAAAGCAGTTTTTATCATTTTATCTTAAATTGTTATTAGAAATCATTTATTATTCGATTGAAAAGTCTTACAAAATAATTTAGGAAGGTTTAGATTTCTACAAAACGAAGCCACGTAATTGGTTGGTTCTAGGACTAGCAGATGTACGTATAGATTTTATGAATATAGCCATAGAGCCTTAACCCTTGCGCTTGAAAACAGGATCTAGTCCTATTCATTAAAGCATTCAAAATAACCCACGTAGGTAATGGGCTATTTACATGTCATTAAAACCACATGTAATCTTTCTACTACTAGTCTCTAATAGTCTGTTGTGCCCATGACATGAATCAAGTATCCTGAGATAGGCATAATAAATCTTGTCTTGTATTAATTTTTGTACGAGCAACTTTTCCAACTTTATAAGTGGAGCAGGAGAATATTTCAGCTATTTCTTCATGCATTCTTGCATAATCCTAGAGATATTTGCAATTGTTTCGTTTTTTAGAGGTCCGTACCTCAAACGGAAAAAATGGGAACCCTTATAGGATCACTTAGTTGTCCGCCTATCCATCTGTCTCCCTCTGTCAAGACCCTTCTTCGCAGGAGCGAGTCAAGATATCAAACTGAAATCTAATATCAAATATCCGGGTCTAAGGTCGCGAAAAATCAAACATGTAAAACAACGCGATCAAGAGCGCTCATAGTTTGCGATTTCGTAAGGGAATCAAAACCTATAGGGTAGGTAGGTAGTTACTTCCTGTTGACCTAGAATCAGGCAAAAAGCAATGTCTTACAGTACAGCACATGTTTAAAAAATCTGTAAAATCGCATATACAGTGTGTCCCCGGATAAGGTGCACAAACGAAAATGAGTGAAACTAGACTACAATTTATCGATAAAAAAAGAGATTTTTTTTTTAAATTAAATTGTATTCAATATTGATTTTTTATTTTTTAATTCTCTTTTAAGACCTTTTGTGTTTGTAAAATTGTAACATTGTAACCACTGCGTGGATTTAGTTCAAATAAAAACAATAATGATGCCAAAAAATTAACACTGTATGCTAAAAAAAAAAAGTACGTAAAAGCAGTCAATAGGGAGAAAAACATTTTTTTTTCACTAATTTTGAACATGTATTAAATTTTGAGTAAATATTTATTTTTACCAACTTATGCCCCCTATAACAATTTCTTTTTATTACCTCTTATTAATCCAGATCTTATAACCTTTTCAACAAAAAAAATCAACATTCTGTCTCTAATACTTACATATGCTTAGCTTTAATTGACGGGCCTGCTAAGGCGCCGTCCCCTGGCGCCCGCGCCGCTGCCTTTTTGTCAAACGCTGATGAGGTAGCTTTTCTTAAATTGGAATTTAGTTAAACACATTTAAGCATTGTTTAAACTTAAGCTTTAACTTAATCTTTAAAGTAAATTAAATTGATTAACAAGAAAAACAAATCACAATAAGTATTTATTACAAATCAAGGTGCGTCATGTCCGCTTGGATTTTAAGAAAAGCTAAGCATGTACAGTAAGCTCTTTGTCAAGCTATACTGTTTGACCTTTGGACCGTTCTTACGCCGCTCGTAATAGTGGCGGTTTTCGTAGTGTAAATGTAATGCTTGAATGGGAGCTTACTGTACTAGAGACAGAATGTTGATTTTTTTTGTTGAAAAGGTTATTTATAAGATCTGGATTAATAAGAGGTAATAAAAAGAAATTGTTATAGGGGGCATTATTTGGTAAAAATAAACATTTAAGTACTCAAAATTTAACTGAAATCTATATACAGGGTGACAGGAAAAGTCGACGTATTCCTTGAAAGGGGTTATAGTACAGGCCATAAGCAACAAAAAAAGCCCAATTAACCAGGGGTCAAAAACAGTTGGTTATCGAGCTACGACGGTTTTAAAATTTTTGAGATTTTTTCCGACTTGTTACTAAAATTTAAAAAAAAACTACGCCATTTACAATGACAAATTGATTAATTGCGGAAAGCTGAAAAATGGGCAGTTAATTTAAATTAAAATTGTTGTCAAAAACTTACATAATTTTGGAAATAAGAGGTCTTTATTGACAATTAAGTCGATTAGTTTTTTATCTTTCTGAAAATCGACGTCAATTATTGAAAAAAAATGTATGGCAGTTGGCGTAAAAACTACTAAAATAACTTGCTGGTTTCATAAGCTTTCAAAAAAGGTAAAAATATTATTTACTTTTATTAGTAGTTTTTACAGAAATTAGCAAAAAGTTGCGCTGTAGGTCAAAATTCATAATTTCATCTTTGAATAAAATTTGTCTGGAAAATACAAAAGTACGAAGTAGAAATAAAGAAAATTGCTTCTAATACATAAAAGAATGAAAAATACTAAATTACAAAATAATACTACAAGTTCTGTTCAAAATTGTCTAAGGCTATGGTTTATTTAGATAATTTCCATGCAACTTAAAAGAAATCATGGCAGTACGTCATTATCCAGCCTTTTTGGTTGAACTGATTGAAGCAGAACGAAGTTTGCAATCCTTTTTGGATAGCAAACCTCTTTGCTATCCAAAAAGCTGTAACCTCTTTGGATCGACCTAACCACAGGTTGCATAGGTTTTGGACGTTTTGGAGCATGATTGATAAGGATTACGAATGTTTCGACGACATCATTCATTTGTTTTCCTGATTGAAATTGTTTGTTAAGTTTGAAACTACTTTTGAGCTTATGGACAAACTTTTGATAACAAATAAACCGATACGCTATTTTGAAATGGCTGTTTTCGAAATCGAAGAATACGCAGATATTTAGTTTTATTATGGTTTTTGTAATGGTAATGATGCTGAAGCACAAAGAGAGTACCAAATCAGATTTCCTGATCGCCGTTTGCCTCACGAGAGCGTGTTTGGTGCATCCTATCAGCGCATTCGAGAAACGGGCTCAGTTCAACGACGACAGCGCGATCTTGGTAGACCGCTCGTTGGTAATGTTGGTGTTGACGAGGACGATGATGAAATTATTCGGAGTTACAGAGCAGATCCTACTGTGCCCACAAGGCAAGTGGCAAGAATACATGGCATATCACAATGGAGAGCCTGGTTTGCCGCATCGCGTACAGCACAACTGTATCCATTCCATTACAGATTTTTAATCAATGCTGAGATTGATGATCCAGATTATCTAAAGAAAATCCTGTGGACCGACGAATCTACGTTCGATCGCGTTGGCATCACAAACTACCACAATATTCACTTTTGGGCCCCTAAAGGTCAAAACCCAAGAAAAAGTAAAGAAAGGGCTCACCAGAGAAGATTCTCACTAAATGTGTGGATGGGGATTGTACACGATAATTTAATTGGACCTTTCTTCCTGCCCCAAAACCTGAATGGCACAACATACGAAAGTTTTTTAAGAAAGGAAGTGAAAAGGCTTTTGGAAGATGTTCAGCTAGCTACAAGAAGAAATATGGTATACCAGCATGATGGGTGCCCAGCTCACTTTTACCGTGGTGTACGACAGTGGCTGGATGAAAATTATCCACTAAGATGGATTGGTAGAAGTGGCCCGACTCCATGGCCGGCGAGAAGTCCTGATTTGACGCCCTGTGACTATTATCTTTGGGGTCACATGAAAGATCTAGTCTACCCCACACCTGCGACTTCCATTGAAGATATGAGGGCGAGGATCGTATCAGCTGCTGAAGTCATTAAGACATCACTTTCAACGCGTGTGACAGTGAGTGAGGTACGCCGTAGGCTGCGTGCGTGCATACGTAACAATGGCAGACAATTTGAACACGACTTATAAATGTTTTTATTTATGTTGGTTTGTTGTTTAGTATTTTTCAGTCTTTTGTGTATTAAAATGCAATTTCCTTTATTTCTACTTCGTACTTTTGCCTTTTTCAGACAATTTTTATTCAAAGATGAAATTATGAATTTTGACCTACAGCGCAACTTTTTGCTAATTTCTGTAAAAACTACAAATAAAAGTAAATAATATTTTTACCTTTTTTAAAAGCTTATGAAACCAGCCAGTTATTTTAGTAGTTTTTACGCAAACTGTCATACATTTTTTTTTCAATAATTGACGTCGATTTTCAGAAAGATAAAATATTAATCGACTTAATAGTCAATAAAGACCTCTTATTTCCAAAATTTTGTAAGTTTTTGACAACAATTTTAATTTAAATTAACTGCCCATTTTTCAGCTTTCCGCAATTAATCAATTTGTCATTGTAAATGGTGTAGTTTTTAAAAAAACATTTATTTGGTAACAAGTCGGAAAAAATCTCAAAAATTTTAAAACCATCGTAGCTCGATAACCAACTGGTTTTGACCCCTAGTTAATTGGACTTTTTTGTTGCTTATGACCTGTACTATAACCCCTTTCAAGGAATACGTCGACTTTTCCTGTCACCCTGTATATAAAACCTATATCATTCTTAAATAAATAATAAAAAACAATAAACTACCCTAATAAATATATTTAATGTACAAAATTAATCTAAGAGACCGTTGCCAATGGGTAACGTTCCCAAAATGCTGGCAGCATTGCTACGTTGTATGGCAAAGCTTATTCTTTGCCCAAAATAAAAGTCAGCATTTTGTTCACGTGTTGCCTCGACCAGACGTGCCGAAAGATCCTTATATAATCTATATGGGCTCCCGGTCCCCACGGCCCAAGTGTTTCGACCCCAAAAGGCTCAAATATATAACCACTATCAAGGGTGCTATATTTGCGCCTTTTGAGGCTCTCAATTGATTCAGCCGCCGCACCAGCCCTATTTTGAGTTCCAGGAAGGTGAGATGGCGCTAAGGTGTCGACACAGGAAGCGTTCCACACCAAAGGTCGACCCATCTTCCATGGAATAAGTGTCATCCCATCAGGTCTTTTACCATCGTCACGCATGAGACCATTGGGTTCTAAGATGGCCGCACAGTTGGCGGAGGCAAAAGCCCGACGTATGATATCTGTATATATTTGTGCTGTAATTGATAAATATATTAATTTGTATTGAAATGAAAGACTTGCTTTTCTTCACGTGAATATAATAACTGTTGCTAAGATACATAGCATAGACAATATCATTAAGGCTGGAATGGCGGGGAATCCTTCCAGCAATTCTACTGCACTACAAGCCATGGTGACCGAGTTGGTCGAAAGCAGTACCGCAACGGCAACGGTGTGGAACACAGCACGATATGCCCAGGCGCAGCGATACTGCAAGCCTGAAGGAATTTCGGTCCATTACAGTACCTGTGTTGTGTGATGGAAGAGCCTGGAGCCACAGACCCGATTCCCATACTGCAACGACCAAAAGACGGGCACGATCTGCGGGACTATTGCAATGTTCTAACAGTTGCTTCCGCACTAGCTCGCAGAGCGGCCCATCCCATTGTCGCTGCAAAAAGGTTTGTTTAGGAGCATCTGATTCTGGGCAAGCTGCACACCACGCACTCCTGGCCTCGTTCATGTTATATATCTCTAAGTCTAGAGAATTATTGCAGGCAGGTGCTAAAATTATAGTTGTAGATACGGAGGACAAAAATGCGGGGAGAGCCACGACTGAAATGGATCTAATTCCCAGGCCTCCAAATCGAACTGGAAGTAAAGCCTGTAACCACGACCATTCATTTAAATTTAACACTTTTATGTTCAAAATTAGTGAAAAAAAATGATTCTCTCTATTGACTGCTTTTATATACTTTTTTTTTATTTACCATACAGTGTTAATCTTTTGGCATCATTATTGTTTTTATTTGAACAAAATCCACGCAGTGGTTACAGTGTTACAATTTTACAAACACAAAAGGTCTTAAAAAGGGAATAAAAAATAAAAAAAATTAAATACAAATTAATTTTAATAATTTTTTTCTCTTCTTTTATCGATAAATTGTAGTCTAGTTTCACCCATTTTCGTTTGTGCACCTTATCCGGGGACACTCTGTATATCCGTTTTTTGGGAATTGGGATGATGACTGAATTCTAATTTTTACGTCTCGCCATTAAATATTAAAATACCATGGAAAAAGATGCAGTCCTGTGAAATTAGAATTAAAATCGGCTTAGAAATACATTAGATACAAACATTTTAATTTGTTAATTTGAAGTCGATTAGACAGAGAGATCCGACATCAACCGTGATGTCATTGTTGAGTACGGCCATATAAACTCCTTGTAAATTGCCGTTTTGCTAGAAAGAGATGGAGAAAAATCTTAAATACCTTATATCTTGGTTGTTTTTATAGTTATTCGAAAACCGATTTTGTCTTTCTGTTTATTATATGAATGAGCTTCTATTAAAGCAAAAAAAAATTTTTTGTCATCTAGCCTATTGAAGACTGCGTGACCCAAGAATCGCACGTACAACGGAACGTTTATACGTTGCGTATATTCTACGCAATATAAATAAACGTTGCGTATATTCTTCGAGTAGAAATAAAAAAACGAGTAGGTATAGGATCATCATCATCACAGCTCACATAGAATCTCTCATGTTCGAGTTCACGGAATGAATATTCATAAATAGTGAATTTGGAAATTCGTATACGAATCTTACGATTTTGAATGCGAATTTGAATTCTGATTCACAAATGCGTCTCCTGGACCACCTAATGACTACGGCTTTTCAGTTGCAGAAGATCGTAGGGTATGCACTCTACTAAAGACCATTTTGGAAATTTTGCCGATGTTAATTAGGCACACTGAACAACATACTTCGGTAGCTTTAAAAAAGTAACCACAACACTACATGCTAAAATATTTATTCGTACAATTTCTAAGTGCATTACATTACATGTTTGTCGTGTGCCATATTAGATTCATTAAATTTTATAGGTATCAAGGCGTTCATTCCAACGACTTGCATTGTCCTTGCTTGATCGGCCACGCCCGTACTTTTTGCAGCTTTGGAGACAGCGACATAGCGCAGGGCATACAATGAATGCCCTGATATTACGTCATTACATACAGCGACCACACACAGGACCAATGCAGTACATGTGTGTTGACACATGCAACTGATATAAAAGCCCTACAGGGTCTTAAACGGAACATAACACTCCCAAGCGTTGCGGGGTTGAGCAAGAACCATGATTTTAAAAGTAAGTAATTTCTAGTAGATATTAATATACATATTATTACTATTACATATTAGTAACTAAAGTGGAATGTTAATTCTATATATATATATTTAATATAATAGATGTAAGAACATATATAAAATATTAATCGTTATCCTGTGTCATGTCTTTAGGATCAATCATCACATCAAACACGATATAGTGGTTTATCTTAAAGATAAGGGTTTAAATATGAAATTGCCAGATTATTATTACAAAGTTTCATGCGCCAACTTAAGAAGATGCCTTTACTTCTTAAGTTGGCGCATGAAACTTTGTATTAATACTCATAAATAGATAAAAAAAATTAAAATGCTCCCTTAGAGCGGTGAAAAAGTGGTAAAAGAGATTTTTGTTTTTGCATATTAGATATCACGCACGACACCAAAATTATTTTACGACTTTCTATGTAAGTGTACGATCTGGCTAAGTTCATTTTGTTCTCGTCAGCATTTTTGTTTACAATATGAAAAGCATTCCAAACGCGAGCATTGTAGAACATAATAGATGCCACTGTGGTGGTTTGCGCTTTAGACACGAAAATAATAGAAAGTTTTTAATAGAATAAGCTTTAATCAAATCACAATTTGAAGGTAAATAAATAATAAACCTAATAAATAACAAAACGAACTATTAATGTAGTTTTACCACGGTATATTATCTGTGCCACGGTAATCTTTTCAGTTCGAGGTGTTAAAATTCTTTTTTGCGCCAAGCAAACAGACTGTATGCTTCCGTGAGAAAGCTTTAAAAAATATCAATGACAATAACTCCATGACCAGAGTTCCGCCTGAGAATTTGATTCAAATTCAATCTAACTTACTACAAGCACCTAAATTATACCACAAAATAGAACTTAAAGTTCTCTTCAGGGTACGACAGGGTACGGGATTACGTTGAACCCTGTAGGTAAGAAGCAAGCCCAACTAGGAGAGCAGTTACTCAGTCATAGAAGACCATTTGATTAAGCTGAAAAAGAGCAATGTAACTGGAGCAATGAGCACTAGTTGCATGTCATCAGACTTAAAAGGGCGGCTAGTGGAGGTATTGGTGGCAATTCTGTCGGCAAAAATTGGACTAAACTAAATTTAGTTTTAGTGCTGTCAAATCGTGTTTTTGTTCGAAAATTTTAATTGAAAACACAATTTCACCTGATGGTAAGATACGATAAGGCCGGAGGTGGAAGCGAGCTTCACCTGGACTCCTTAAGAGGAAACGGATGTATTATCTCAATTTGTCTGAACACAACAATGCTATTAACATTGATACGAGTATTATGGCGATAAGCTAGGCGGGCTTAGAAGCCCTACTATCAACCAAACCGGGAAAAAAAAATTCTGGGGAATAGAACCCTGGACCTCCCGAAGAACACCGGGTGGTAACCACTAGACCATGGAGGCGGTTAGAATTGAACTTACTACGGAAAACACATGTTATTATGAGTCGTACAAATTATTATGTGTGTCCAGTAACATTGAGACAATTGGACACATAATATGAAAATTCTAAAGTAGGTTATGACTTTGTTTTTTCAGTCCATTCTTTTGGTGTGTGTGGCTGCGTGCGCGCATGGGCTCCTTGCTCCTGTCGCGTACGGCGGTGGGTGGAACCCGTACAGCGCGTACCCCGCGCAGCCAGCAATCGCCTCGCAGCAGTCGAACATACTAAGATCGCCATTCAACTTGGGACAGGTTGGTTTTTTAGTATTTTGGTAGTCGTAATTGCAGTTGGTGGACACGCTTGTTTCCAGTCCTATATTCTTCTAAATTCTGTTTGATAAAATAGATATAATCAAGACTGCCCTGCGAGCATAGAACTCTCGATAAACAATATTTGACAGCTAAGATCGACATACTCGACAAAATCGATAAATTTGACAGATATTACTAATGAGTGGAAAGGACAGATGCTTTTGTCGATCGACAAGTCCCTGCTCGCAGGGCTGTTCTTTCCAAAAAGGATAGACATGGTAATTGTCACGTCTACTGTGTTGTGAGCAAGTGTTCCTAGAAGATATTCAGGGTCCATCCATGGGTGGACTTTGACCACGGAGGAGCGCTCCTCTCTCCGCTGCTGTTCAGGTGTTGTACGGGACACTTGCTATAGTGAGTTTGTTTGTTTATTACTTAGGTAAAGGTAGTTCTAACGTGCGATTCTGGCCCCGTGTATTACGGACGAGAGTCCAACCCGGAGTTTGGTTACGGTTAAGGGCGAAGGGTTTTCCGCCCCCCAAACGAACCGGCCGTGTACAGAACAGTACTTTTAGTATACACACCGACACTTCGCCATATTTTAAGTCCCATGCAATGCGGGGAAAACTTATTGCCACTATCCGAGCATTCATTCCAGACTCCCAGCTGCAATTGATAAAATAAATCAGAAAATACTCAACGATTACTTCTACCCGATCCAGGGTTTGAGCTTCGGACATGGGGATTAGCAGTCGCATCCGTGTTTTTTCATCATATTGACAATTTCACTTGTTAGCGGGATTCTGGTAAAACTTA
Organism: Schoenobius gigantellus; assembly: GCA_963935595.1. NCBI lineage: Eukaryota > Metazoa > Arthropoda > Insecta > Lepidoptera > Crambidae > Schoenobius > Schoenobius gigantellus. The sequence goes on along the minus strand of OZ012553.1, from coordinate 17,957,805 downwards.
CACTTCTAATCTTTGCTTGACAATGTTGCGTACAGCCAACTTAATCGATTTAATCGTCGATAAGAGCGTCGATCGGTGGCGCTGTGGACCCGGCACTTGCCTTCCAATCGGGAGGTTCGGGGTTCGAGACCGCCATGTACCAATGTGTTTTTTGTTTTCGAATTTCATATGTAAATTTGTCTGACGCTGTTACGGTGAAGGAAAACATCGTAAGGCAACCTGCATACATCTGCGGAAAAATTCAAAGGTGTATATGAAGTCGACCAATCCGCACTGGTAACTTAGGGTAAGCTCGAGCCTCTCGGTGTCTTGAAGTCTTGATCCCAAGCAGACAATTATGGATAAGATAAAAATCAAGGAATGCTGAAAGTAACATCATGTCTCGGTGAGCAGGACTGATGAGCACCACATGAGCGAAGAAGTCTTCAGCACGGGTACTTCTATCTAACCTATTTTGCCGCAAACAAAGCAACAGTGCTTGCATTGCTGTGTTTTGGTTGAATAGGTAAGCAGCAAAGACATTATAAGAGTAGACCAACAATGCAAACGAAATGTATGAAGTCCCCTTCAACCAATTTTGATATGATAATAGCTAAATAAATAAGCATAATTAAGACTCATCGGTAATAAATAATGTTACAATGTGATTTAGTTTTTATTACTGTTCGTTTTTTACACTACAAAACGAAGTTATTTGGGCATGTTTAAGTATTTTTATAACTTGACGCGCGCTCGACAGTCGAATGCAGTACAAATACAGTATGGTAGCGGCCGCCTGACCGCTGTTGTGGTTGAAGGGGGTTTCTTAGAGGCCGCGCGTATTGTCGGTCTATCTCTTATAATGTCTTTGGTAAGCAGTTTACTGGAGCGCGTTCTCTCTCGGAGCCTCTGGGTGTAGTTGTCCGGTTGTTTATTAACTCGCCCAGAGGCGTTGAACGCATTGCAGCAACCAAATCTTTCATCTCCCTCTCTCACAAGAATTTTTATTTCTCTCTCTTTTTATCCGAGGCCTTTCAACTGCTCGATGACGTGATAATGTGGCGTTCTGATTGGTCGATCGCAACGGTTCAGTTTCGATTCGGCTGTAGTTTATTAGCTGAATTGGGCCTCAGATGACATTTTAGATCATGGCCCCCAATATCATCCAATCACGTAAGAGTATTTCAGTAATAAACGTCAGAGCGTTTTACAACCATCAAATTCGACGGTTGTTCGGTTGTAACTCGCACCGACACTCTAAGGTCTTGAACGGGCCGGTTGTTTCACCCGCGCGAGACGCTCAAAGGCATTGAACGGGGTTAGAGCGAAAAGTTGTACTTCGCGCGAAGGCTCTGAACGCGCCTCTGGTCACTCTGCTAAGCATTGTACTGGTTTGCGAATCTGACAATAACCACGTGTAGGTACCAACAAAGTTTTGTTGGAGGTATAAGAAAAATGGTGGAACGATTGTGTAAATGAGGTCATGACAAATTCGTGTGACAAACAATAAAGAACATTAGTGGAGCCCACGTCTTATGTTCTTACGCCAATATTGAAACGAAGGGATGTAACTATGATTATGTTAGTTTCTGTATGTAATTATTTTGTTAAACAGGTATCAACATATTCAAAAGCCATTGACACACCGTTCTCAAGCGTTCGCAAGTCGGATATTCGTGTTAGCAACCCTGGCCTAAGGGTAGCACCGGCGTACGGCGCGTACGGTGGCATCGCGTCGCCTTATGTCTCCCATGTCGGCGTGGCTGCGCCCTATGCCCCAGTTGCTAAGGTATGACCTCTTTCTGTGTTCTGTGGTATGAACAAAAGGGGCAATTTATTTTTAAACTTAGTTGGTAATTTGCTAATCTTACCTTAGCCCATATAATGTCTCACCGCTGAGCACGTGTGAGCACGGACTTCCCGTAGACGACGAGGAATTAATTCACACACTACATCCAGCGATTTAAATCTCTGACTACATCATGCACCGGCCCCTTGATTGTGTAACAAAAATCTATCGCAATCGCTTTCATTGTTGACAGTCAAAGTGCATGCATTACTATTTTAGATCAGACATTCGACACAGAGTCTTGTATTGACGCCGCAATTACTAGTAATTTCAAGAATTTAGTTTCGAGTTTAGTTTCGAATTTTCTAACATAGCATATCGTAGGCTTCATTTATTGTGGTAAACCCACTTACAACCGTTTTCAATAATATATCTGTGGGATTTGGTTGCTATATAGTGAAAAATATTTGACATTAGCTCCACTCCATACCGGATATACGTCAAAATTATATATCCAGTAAACAAATCCACAGATAGATAGATATTGCAACTGGTCGTTACTCGGCCTTTACTACGATAGCATAAGGATTCCTTTTATCCACACACCAGGGATGCTCTTGGCCTTCTCATCTAATGGTAAGCGACGCGACGATGCGACCGAATACGGAAGTGAACGTCACCTGTGGTTCTACATATATAGACAAATATAGAAATATGTGGAGATGATATTAGCTGCGGAAAAAATAGCGTGAGGCTGCTAAATTCTAATGTCATTACCATACATTTTATCTGCGGAACGACATCGGAAAAATAAGCGTATGCCCACAGTACTCCTCAACTGTTGGCTGTTTTACACCTAAACCACAGAATAGATAATAGTACTACGTACCTAAACGTCGGAGCACAACAATGTTATTATCACCATTGTTTTTATGAGGACAAACTGGGTAATGGGTATCTATTCAGGCGCTGTCAGAAGCGCTACCACCATCTAAACCAAACAGAAAAACTTATGCCTCCTTGGGAAATCGAACCCTGAACCTCCAGATCAATTCCGGATGGTCTCAACCACTAGACCACGACGGCGGTTTACCTTAATAAAATATATTTCATGAAACCTTTTCTTAGAGCATTAACCCTCTTTGTACATGTATGTTGTTAATATTTTTTGGTGCAATTCAATTCAAATTCATTTATTTCAGGTTACATAGACCCATATCATATCATATCACAAAATTACAAACAAAAATCACCAATCAAAATTAAATGTCATAAATAATTAACCATATCAAAACACAAAATTGCAAAGAAAAATAACCAATTAAATTAAAATTAATGTCATAAAAAAATAACACAGATATCATAAATTGTCATTAATAAATGTCAGTAAAATTTAAAGAAAATAAATAAAATCATAAATTAAAATAAATACATTGTCAAATTCAAATTAAAACACTTATTTAAATACAAATTGAGATTTACACACTCTTTTAAATACAGAAATATATAATAATTTCTCCCCGGCTTAGGTACAGGTACCGAAACGTGTCTCTCACAGCAGTGTCTGAGCTAGGCGCAGTCGATCCTACACGCTATCATCGGCAGGACGGTGTTGGGGCTCTGGCCCGAACTCTGCGCACCAAGGACGCGGCCCGTGACCGCATAGTCGCATGGAAGCAAAGCGTGCAGCTTAGACATATATGTCTAGCTAGACTAACCATGAACAGTAGAGTGCGGCTCTTTAGATTATAAGCCACACTTAGGGCGCGTTAATTAGCTCTCTTGTGGCTCTGAACTGCGTGCTAAAAATGTGTGTTAAATGTTGAAAAAAAATGCTTTTGGAATAAAATCTTTATTATTTATTTAGGTGGCTGCCGCTGGAGGACTCCTCGGCGTGGCGTACTCAGCGGCCCCAGCAGTATCTCACATGACGTATACAAACGGGTTGGGCTTAGCTTACGCTTGGTGAACTTAAAATGGAAAGCAAGTCAGAGATAGTATGTATAATGTTGTAGCAAAAAAAGATTCTTCTGTATTTATTACCTGTTAGCTTTAGCATAATTTCTCTACATAATTATCTGTAGGTTTTTGCAATAAATAAATAAATGTTACATGGACTGTTTTATTTATCTTCTCTATTCTTGTTAGGGTAAGCGATTACCTACTGGGTCCGAATTACATATGACCGATAACAGTTGACCGACGTCTTTTTTACGATGTTATTGTTTGTGATATTTTAAGGCAATCGGTATCGTTTGATATAAGTATCATTTTACCGAACTACGTTTCACCCCGGTAGCTCATGTACGGTAGCTTCGCGTCAAGCTATACGTTCACAGATTAGGGAGAATATGTCTACGTTTGACCGTTTGGACCAGGGATGTTGCGGATAGCTATTTTTTCACATCCGCGGATGTGAATGCGGATGCGGATTTTTGAAGGCTCACATCCGCGGATGCGAATGCGGATGCGGATGTTTAAGATGTTATAGAAAAAAGTATATGCATTAAGAATTAAAATAATAATAGAGTAATTATTAACATTTTTATTAATTACTAGCTTTCCGCTCGCAGCTACACCCGCGTTATTTTTGTTTCCCCGTGGGAATTTTATATTTGCCCGTAGAAACAAAATAATTTTATAGCCTATGTTCATCAGGGATAACGTAGGATTTTCAATGTGAAAGAATTTTTCAAGTCGGTCCAGTAGTTTCAGAGCCTATTCAATACAAACAGACAAACAATCAAATCTTTCCCCTTTATAATATTAGTAAGTACAGACAATTAGTAAATGAAGTTATAAAATAGGAGCATTATCTATATAAATAAAAATCTGTGTATTATTATGTTTGTTTGTCCTCTATGCGTTCCGAAACCATTCATCAGATTGTAATGAAACTTTGGTATGGTGTTATGGGGACGCCCGTGAGGGTTCCTAGCAAAAAAAATGCATTTACGTGGCATTGCAACGCATGCCGGGTACAGCTAGTACTTAATAAAAAGTAATATTGCCACCTTCTTTGATTCAAGCCGGTTACGCAGAAGTTCATAAATTAAACCCGCGCTACTAAATAATTGTTCGCTAGGAACACGTGGAGTGGATAAACGATAAGTCTTAGTATTCCACAGCGCAAACAAACACGTAATGATTTATTTACAAGAAACAAATGATGCACCACAACAAACGCATCGGATCTTGTCACCAATTTCTTCGTTCCCATTGGTTAAAGTTAAGTGCGAACGGCACGCGCCATTCGCCTGCCCCACCCAATTTCTTTCTTGTCGCAACTGTTCTTACATCCGCATCCGCATGATCATCCGCATTGATTATTGCGGATGCGGATGCGGATGCAGATGTCCAAATCTATGCGGAAGCTCCGCATTTGCGGATGCGGATGCGAATATTCGCGACATCCCTGGTTTGGACCACTCATAAGTCACTCGTAGTAGCGGCGATTTTTGCAGTGGAAATATAAAGTTTGACGTGGCGCTTACGGACTGTAGCCAGATACCATCAGATGGGCAGCTTGTTTTCACCAAAGCAGATAGAAAAAGATCATAATTATTTTTGATTATTCATATTCTGAATGTAGGTCAACGTTTACACTGACGAAAAATCTACAAAAAAATAACGTTTTTTAAACATGTTTCTGTCAATGTTTATGAACGCTTTTCCATTGTCATCACTCCAACAAGTTGCAAAACATGTATAGACTTTGACACAAAGAACATTAGTGCTGAGTGGACGAATTAGGAAGTGGACGATTTTGGAAATGGACAATTTAGGAAGTGGCCGAAGTCGACCGGAGGGCTTTGACAGCCGACAGTGCGAACACAATCTTGGACAACTCCTAAAAACGTTAGAACAAGTTTTGAGGCGGTCTGTTATTAGGGCTGAGGCGCGATCAGAGCCTCTGGGTGTAGTTGTCCGGTTGTTTTTTAACTCGCTCAAAATCTTTTATCTCCCTCTTTCACATGATTTTTTCTTTCTCTCTCTTTCTAGTAGATGACATTATAGAATATGGCCGCCAATATCATCCAATCACGTAAGAGTATTTCAGTCATAAACGTCAGAGCGTTTTACAACCATCAAATTCGATGGTTGTTCGGTTGTTACTCGCGCCGACACTCAAAGGTCTTGAGCGGGCCGGTTGTTTCACCCGGTTGTCACGCTCGAAGGCATTGAACGGGGTTAGAGCGAAAAGATGTACATCGCGCGAAGGCTCTGAACGCGCCTCAGAACGCGCTCCACTATGTAGGTACCATCCACAGACCTATCACAAGTGGTAGGTCTGTGGTACCATCCTAATCTACCCTGCGTTCCGTAAAACGATAAAAGTGATAATATCTATCGCGAATCCGACCAAATTCACAACATAACCTACTGATTCAATAGCCCTTATATTTTGTGACGATTTAATTTGGTCGGATTCGCGATATTATCGCTTTTATCGCAATTCGGAACGCACCATTAGTATTCTATTCAAAAGGTTCCCCTGACAGGTCGAACTTTTCCGTTTCATGCATACTAGTTTCCGTGAATAAAAATATTATGTTTTAAAAATATAACATCTCCTTCGCTTATTTCTATCAACAATGCAACAATTAATTCCACATTAAATAGAAACATTAATATCAGTCCAGTTAAATATAATTAGGTATTTATAATTCTTATAAAATATTTGTTTAATTAAGTATTATTTGAGTCGTGAATCTTTAGATCATTTCTCTAATCTTGAGTTTCTTGAGTAAATGTGTTCTATGTTCTATGTCTCTAATGGCCGGTACACACATTGTTTAGTGTTTAGTGCGAGTGGCTTGTTTAGTGTTAAGTGTTTAGTAAAAAACAGGTTCGGACAGCTTCTGTTTAGTGTTTAGTGTTTAGTGTTAAGTGTTTAGTGTTTAGCGAATAGGAACGCGTTCTATTTTGTCTGCGAGTCGCCCCTCCCGCTCTCCCGCCTTCACCCCTCACTTAACACTAAACACTCACTAAACACGTCTGGACAGATCTGTTTAGTGTTAAGTCCATATAATGAACAAATAAACTAAACACTGTTTACTAAACAGTGTAGGGACAGCACCTACTAATCACTTAACACTAAACAGTCTACTAAACACTAAACAAAGTGTATACCGGCCATAAGCGTGAAACGAAACTTATACTTTACACAAATATTTTATTTGTTTTTTTCAGAATAATAATTTTATTTAAATAGACTGATATACTTGTTTTTATTTAATGTGGAATTAATTATTGCATTTTTGATAAAAATAACCTAAAGAGATGAATTATATTTTTAAAACATAATATTTTTAATTACGGAAACAAGTATGCATAAAACGGAAAAATTCGATCTGTCACTGTCATTAATGTGTATATGTGTTCTGTGGTCACTGTCAAGTACGTACCCGAAGAAGACAGAAGAAGAAAGAAGGGTTACCTATATAACTAATATCTCCTAAAGGTCTGTGGTTATTTTATTTTGTTCCTGATTTTTTCACGTTAACGTTGTGCATCGTATTTAAAATTAACCAGAGTGTATTAAAATAGATAGGTACTAGACAAAATTGTCTCACGACCAATAGCACATAGGCCGTAGGCTTAGTGTATTTATTTACGGCTTTGTGTCGTGCTCAATTTATTTTAATTACTGTGATAAGAGCTGGGCCTTAGTCATAAACACTGCTTAAACGTGAAGTGTTTTATTCAGTTCTATACAATAGGTTTGTGAAAAATGTCTGATAGTGGAGACAGCGATACAGATTGGACTCTGTACAAGGATCGACCAGAGTGGCGGGATATTACTCCTGTTCCTGAGGACGATGGACCCAATCCAGTTGTAGTAATAGCACATTCGGAGAAATGTAGGTCATTATTTCATTATAAATTTATTTTATACTAAAATATTGATTTCTTTTAAAATTCAGATAAAGAAAAATCTGGTTTTATATTTTAGATTATATTTACTATATTTTTACCTTTGTTATTAATATTGAGTTTATTATGGCTATACCTACCTTTCTCAAGTAGGTGATAAATTTCATAATTGATTGTATTGATTTCAGTTAAAGATGTTTATGACTACTTCCGAGCTGTTCTGAAAAGTAATGAAAAATCACAGAGAGTTTTGCAGTTGACAAAAGATGCTGTTGAACTCAATCCTGCTAATTACACCGTCTGGCAATATAGGTATAATAATTGTTTTTAAAAGTTTTGGTTATTATATTTGTTGAGGCTTCACTCACTCACCAACTTAGGGGCTGTTCGAAAACCCATGAAGTTTTCACTCGGTAAAAAGAAAAGGATAAATATATAGTGAGAAAGAGAAGTTTAACTGGTTTTCTAACGCTATCGAGTGATTTTCGCACTTCACAAGTTTTCGAACGGGTTCTGTCAGTTAAAAACGAAAAGAAGACTTCTTGTGTTTTGCAATGCGAACTTGCTTTATTTTACAACTCCACAAAGCTTTACTTAACATTTGTAAACTTTAACTTCGACTTAAAATCGAAATCAGTATTCAGTAGCCACAGATCACAGAATGGTCAACTGTCAATGTCAGGTAAAATTTAACGCTGACTGGGGGCCATGAGAAATTCACTCCTGTCAGGTGAAAATTACCAATGCGTTCAGAAATATGTGTGGAGTAATTGGTCGGTTACCCTGGGTTTCACTCTGGTGGTTCTCGAAAGCTATCAGGTGAAATTCACTCTACCCCAAGAGAGAGACGAGAACTTGCGAGCTGGCCTGCATCTTTATCATGTGGAACTTATTGAAAGACAATTTTTTGTTGTATAGCCTAATTTTTCTAGTCTTTAGTTGAACAAAGCAGCAGTTCATATTTAAATATTGTTTACATATTAAGCTTTGCATCTTGTGATTAGTTGTTTTATTACTAAACTTATGAGATATGTTTTATGATGATGATGTCCATTTGCACTATTGCTTTAAGAATATTTGAAAAAGTATGAGTAGGTTGAAAAGTGAGAGTGCCTCTTTGATCTTATGAGTCACGAGTGTGACAACTAATATGAGTAATCGCAGGTGCAAAGCTTTTTCTGTGATAGATGCTACTGATGCATTAATTCCAGACTCTGAGAAGTACCTTAGTGCTTGGAAAATGGCATGCTGCCTCCTTTTGCATCAATTTTTTTAAAAATTGCAAATTATGACTGAACCTGTCTTACTGCTTGAATAATGAAATAAAGGATTGTTCTATCTATAGTATTTTTAAGATTACTTCGCAGATCAATTTTGGGTGCTAACAGGCACCACCAGTAGTCAGCAGACCATCTGTTAAGAACCACTGGTCTAACTTTTCATACAGATCAGGGCCGTTATTGTCTAAGAAAAAATCTATCGCGATTGTTTACAATTTGACAGTCGCAGCCCATCCATTACTCCTTTATAAAAGAAAGTGAGTACAGAGTCTTAATGGCTGTCAAATTATAAGCGATCCTGATAGATTTTTTCTGAGACAATAACCCCCCAGGATCTTCCCCAAATAAGCACGCTAGCACCTTAAGATGATTTTTTTATACATGAGATGTTCCAGGGACTACCACATTTTAATATTAAAGAGTAAATTTATTATTAATGCAGATGTTATAATTCTTATTGTAAATCACTAATTCCAGGAGAGATGTGCTAAAAGCTTTAGATGCTGACCTACGGCCTGAATTAGATTATGTTGAAATGGTCATAAAACAGTCATCCAAAAACTATCAGGTACCATTCATAGATATTCCTTGTTTATCTATAGTTATTTTTATGTAAGTTTTTGTATAAAACCTATGTAATACAAAATGAAATATAGATTTGATTGAATATAAATAATTTGCAGCAACAAGCAGTTTATGGTAATGTTTGAAAAGTATTTTTTTTTATTGCTACTAAGTTGGCAAACAAGCAAACTGCCCACCAGATAGTAAGTGGTAACAGTCACCCATAATACATGTGGTTCTTGTGAGATTCACACCAAATCTGCAACCCTTACAAGAACCACATTGTACGTTGCCAACTTGTGACATCAGATGTAAAGTCACGGTACCCAGTAATTTCACTCCCATATCTTACCCTTCAAACCGGAACGAAATGCAAGCATTGCTGCTTTACGGCAGAAATAGGTAAGACGGAGGTACCCATTCAGACGACCCTAGTACATAGATATGAAAATCAACCATTCATTTAGTGATTTTCATATTGTTTCAGAGCTATTCATTTCATAAATAGATATCTGAAAAGACTGACTCTCTGCATTAGAGTCATCTGTGCCTCTATCTTACTTATTTCTGTCACCAAGCAGTAGTGCTCACATTGAGATATACCGGTTGGAAGTGTAAGACAGGCAGTGAAATTACTGAGTACTATGACTTGGCATTTTATGTCACATGTTGGCATCATACACTGGCGTCTTTGTAGGGATTGCAGTTTTGCAAGTCTTACAGGAACCACATGTACTATAGGTGACTGGTGTCACTACCATCAGGTAAGGGCAGGCTGCTTCCATGTCTCTTGCCTATTCTACTTGAGAAGGTTCTCCCAATTTCCAAACAGGTGTAGAGTTAATTTGTTTATTCATATTGTTCTTACTTGTGTATTTGCATTAGCATGCATCAATTATGGTTCGGTTGTATGTACATACAAGGATTAAGTCATTTAATTGCTAAATGTTCTAGTAATGTTAAATGTTCATGTTGTAAAGGAAATAGCACACAGCAATTGGGAAGGTGCGTCGGCGGGACTTGGGCGTGCTGCCGATGTTTAAATAGGCTAGATGAATTAAAATAAATTATTGCTTTAATAGAAGCTCATTCATATAATAAACAGAAAGAAAAAATTGGTTTTCGAATAACTATAAAAACAACCAAGATATATAAGGTATTAAAGATTTTTCTCCATTTCTTTCTAGCAAAACGGTAATTGACATGGAGTTTATATGGCCGTACAATGACGTCACGGTTCATGTCAGATCTCTCTGTCTAATCGCTGCCAAATTAACAGCTTAAAATGCTTGTATCTAATGTATTTCTAAGCCGATTTTAATTCTAATTTCACATGATTGCATCTTTTTCTACGGTATTTTAATATTTTATGACGAGACATGAAAATTAGAATTCAGTCATCATCCCAATTGTATTGATTTTGTATAGGACAAGTACACTGTAACGCTGCGCCTCACGTCCCGTCCGAGAGGTAACATTGCGCTAACGTCCCGCTGAGCGTGAATAAAAATAATGGGCTTATTACACTTATTACCTAGTTAGGATCCTAATTAAGCATACATTGCTTTCTTTGAGGTCATTTTTAGCAAGTGATGCAATCAAAATAAGCAATGTATTGGCATCCTAACTAGGATAAGTGTAATAAGTCCTTAAGCACGACAACGGCGGGGCGTTAGCTGGAGGTCGGCGGCGCGTGGGCGGCGGCAAGAGCTTTTGTGTTATATGAGGATTCGTGTTAGTAATTACATAGAGAGCAGGGCGTGAGCGTCGCTCTGGGTGAAACTGGACTTGGGCGTGTTGTTTGTATTTCTTTACAACTTTTTACTATGGATAATGGAGTTACGGAACCTCTTACAGAATGTGTTTATATATTTTTTCTTTTATTAAACCATGTAACTCTTCAAAACAAACTTGCAATGCATATCCGTTTTCGACATCTTTATTTAATTAGGGTAAAAAAAAGCAAAGCCGACATCAGAGAATCATTGGACATCAAAAAAAGCAGTCGTTTCAACCACGTCTGACTCCTTTGATAACTTCTATGTGGCATGCCCACGCCCACGCTGACGTCGTGCGCTCGCGCCCCGCTTCCTGTGTGTTTGCAGCGATACGCTATACACGGTGTTTCATAATAACCAATAAATAATCAATGCGTTATCTAATAGTAGTTTATAAAATAGTCACATAATAGGGGGTCTTAAAACACTAGTGTGTGTTTAAAATTCGAGGCTTGCCGAGAATTTTAATAGTACCACACGTGTGTTTTAAGACCTAATTATGTGCAATTTCATACACTACTTTATCTACACTCATGCAATCAGTGGTTACCTAAATTCCATTTCACTACTATCAGACATTTTTTAAGTAAAATTAAACTTTTCTTTAACCAATAACAGCAAAATAATGAATGAAAAATTCAGAGAAATGGCGCCAACACCAACATTCTACCGCGCATGCGCTGTTGCACGCGCCGCCATAGACAATGTACTGGCACAAAAGAAAATTGTGACAAAACCTCCTTGGTCGGGCTTCGTCAATCGAACTGTATTTTATTGGAATTCGAGTTACATTAAAGTACTGGTTTTGTATGGCGAACCTGTATTATAATGTAATTTGTAAAAGGCCAAGGGCTTTAAGTTATGCCTTTAAAATATTAGTGTTGAGTTCTTAATATTAGAATTAGAACATGAGTGTAGATAAAACTAATTATTAAATTGTGTTTACCCGTAATGTCATTCAACCCAAAATTTTCATGTAAATCATAGACATGTTGATGATACTATGATATACATGAAAATTTTAGGTTGAATGACATTACGTGTAAACACATTTTAATAATTAGTTTTAGATAACACATTGATTATTTATTGGTTATTATGTAACACCGTGTATAGTCACGCTGACCACCCGCTGACGTTCCGTCCGAAGCTTAAGGCTAGATTGAATAAAACTTTTGAGTTTGAGTTGGCTAGTTTGCCAACCTACAGTTGGCTAGTTTGCCATGCAGTAAACGTGCATACACCTGCGAAATAATTAAAAGGTGTATGTGAAGCTAACCAATCTGCACTGGGCCAGTATGGTTTGACTAAGGCCTAATCGCCCTAACAAGTTAGGGTAGGCTCGTGCCCCTCGGTGGGGACGTATATGAGCTGTGATGATGATGATGTGATGCCCACTAACATTTACAAACATTGCCTCACAAATTGTAGCAGCAGTGTGGATGCACCAATATTTAATTCACTGTTTGTGGGTCCTAATTTACCAGTATTACTTAGATCATCAATACAGTTCCCATGCAAACAGGTCATTAGTTATGTATCATGCAGCATGATACATAACTAATGACCATTAATAAACAGTATGATGCTGTTTATTAATAAACACAGAAATTTACCGTGTTTTGAAATGAGCTAGAAACAATAATTTTGAAAGTAGTTAGTACTGGCATAAGTCTAAAATATTTTTCAAAATTTCTGTTTTAATGTTGAGGAGACATTAAAATTGATATCTAAGTCAGTAAGTATATCAAAATATTTAATACCTTGTTATTAGGTGTGGCATCATAGAAGAGTACTTGTGGAATGGCTTCAAGACCCCTCACAGGAGTTAGAGTTGACAGGTGATGCCCTTTTACAAGACCCCAAAAATTATCATGCTTGGCAACACAGACAATGGGCTATTAGAACATTTGGGTAAGTGATGTTTTAAAATTATAAAACTGTCGCTTTTTCAATGTTTGTTCATGTTATAAAATTGGTGGCCAACCACAAGTCATGCATTTAAATTTTAAGAGATATCAGCTAAACGAGATAACAGAAAGGCTAGTTGTAGTAACGCCTATTTTGAATGAAGCTGCTTACCAATACAGATATGCATGGAATTTACTTAATTATGTTGATAACATATCATATAAAACATTAAAATCAAAAACAAATTAAAGCAGTAAAATATAATTAAAAATTAGAATAGTCAATAACTGTTTAAAATTGTACCCATCTCTTTCTCATAAAGCCGATTCTTTCTTGTTATTTTATACCCTTTGCAATGCCCTTTTCATTTGATACCCATAACTTAGGGGTTAGTGTGGAACCGGTTGGGAGACATTACTTTTCTAGAGTCTGGCACACGAAACATGAGCTTGGAAAAAAGCGGCAAATTCAAAAATTCTAGCTCTGTGGGGCTAGCACGCAGAAGAATCGAAAATCGAATCGAATTCCGAATCGAGGAGTTTGTATGGCAATTTTATTAGTTCTGCTACTCACCGCCGTGGCGCTAATAAAATTGCCATACAAACTAAACTACGTATTTAAAAACTGCGTGCTAGCCCCACTGAAGGTAAAATACATTTTGATACTTGAAATATTCTAATATTTTTTTATTTATGTAGTAATTTAGAATGTAAAATTTGTGAAAGGATTGTCTTTTTTTTCCTTTTTTTTCCTACTATATTCTACTGAATATAGTAGGAAAAAAAGGAGTTGATACTTTTTTAAATTTAAATATTAGGTAATGTTTAGTTTCAATGAACTTCCAACAATGAACCTTTTTTTAAGAAATCGCTGTATTTGGATTTCATGAATGTTAAAATTACTTAATATCTGTAATATTTCGACAGAAATTAAGAAAAAAATATCATGAAATTGTTTATTACAAAGGATCAAAATCACCATGTTGAACTAAACTACATGGGGACATTGTATCAGTGTTGCTACTTGAAAAAATGTCAGGTTTATGTTTCGTGTGTCAGACTCTAACCCTGGCCTGCCCGTCTTAGGGGTCGCATTATTGCTCTTGGCGACCCCTATGTAGAGTAAGGCCCGGCGCTTGGGTCAGCTACGCTGGCTCACCGTCGGGCATGTCTCCACGGGACGCACTCGGGGAATGGCTCACGCCGATCCCGATTGTGCCTCTATGGGGGTAGAAGTTGCTGGAGGGTTGGCCAGGTATGGGGTATATACCCGAGTTCGGTGGCATATCCTTGGGGCGGCCTTGTCAGCTTTCAGCCCCTTGTCGAATAGTATGGAGTTTCCCCTTCCTTAAAAAAAGGGTTAGTGTGGAAATAAAAAATAAAAATTTTGTGACATTGGCCATTTAAAATGACGGCACTTACTGTGCTTCGCTTATCTATCGATCTATCATAGGGGCCGTTATGGTAATGATTAATCGCAATTTGCAGCAGTCGCCTTATTAGGTTAAAAAATTGTGGGCCAAATTTAATATGCGAGATTACATTACATCGGGACAATAATGCTTGTTTTCTCTTCACTTAAACCTTGGCACTAAATTATTTGGTACTATGTATAGGCTTTTCAATTTTTTTCTGAAGTGAGTATAAAGTGTAAAAGGAGTTTTAAAACTACCTACCTATACTATAAGAATGATGTAACATATTTTCAGAAGATTCAGATTTCTTATTCAAATAGTAATCAGGCGTATGCTAATAAATAGGTAATAAAAGTAACACAGTGCTACTGTTTACAAGAGCAAATGTTTTATTTCTATACTTTATTATCTAACGACTGATTAAATATCATAACTACATACTAGATTAGTAAAGTAATGCTAGTCTTTTCACCATACAGGCTGGCAGGCCTGGCAGCCATCAAATGAAGGATAGTATTTTTTCAAAGTATAATTATGTACTCTGAAAAAATACTTTCTTTCATTCATCCATCTTCCTCGTGAATTCAGTGTGTGTGTGCTAATAACTGATTATGCCATTTGATATTATTACAGCAAGTTCAAATTATTAAAAAAAAAAATCTTCTGGCCTGATAATTATTGTAAGCACTTGAATGGAATATTTTGATGCTATAAAGTTTCGATAACCCTTTCATGGTTTCCTCACCTTTTGAGATTTAAAAGAAAGTTCTTTAATTTTTAACAACCCATTACACGACATTTGCGCATTTTTAAAATTTTTATTTTGTGACCTAATGTGACAGTTTTATTCTTCGTGTGAGTGTTTTGTCTCTAAAATTATCTGTAAATTGATTCCTGTAGATTGTAGATTATCATGACACTCATGCGTAGGGTTGCCAGATGGCCGAATTTCGACTGGACAGTACGGTTTTTTTACATTTGCAAACCGGACAAATATTCTATTTCATGCAAAAAAAGACTTATGGTGGCATCAAGTAAATAAATGAAATAATGATTTATGTATGCTTAATTTATTGTGTTCCAGAAAAAGGAACCTAGAATGTTAGTTTATACTAAATGGTCAAACTTAATTGTTAATAAATAAAAATTGAAAATTTGTCTCGTTTATCATTGCAGCCATCAGGCCAGCGTGGTGTACTGCGCCATTTCCTCCTCGTTTGAGGAGAGACCAGTAGGCATCAGTGTTTCCACTTTAAGGGTTTCAGTTCCCCTCCACGCCTCAAATGTGTTCCCCTTTCTTTCCCCTCGAAAATAAATTGGTAAATAAAATATTTAATTCTAAGTCACCTTTTTCAAATGCAGCAGTAGAACGGCTGTTTAGTGCTGTTAAGAATATCAAAACTGATCAACGAAACAGACTTGAAAATGAAACTATGGGCTTTCCTTTGCGTACTTGTTTACTTTGCGTTGCTTTGGTTTACAACGAACAGGGAAAAACCTCGGTATAGTTAATGAAATCAAAGCTAGTGAAGCCATTGAAGCAAGAAAGATAAAATTAAACATTATTTAAAATGTCGAATAAAGTATAATGTTCTTATTATGATTTAATCATATTTTCCCTTCGATTTTTCCTATCTAGCCCTTTCTCCTTTTTCTCCCCCTCTGAAGTCTAAATTCCCCTCAAAAGGGGAACTTCCCCTCATTGTGGAAACACTGGTAGGCATATTCTTGAACCAATTCCGATCAATCACATCGAGATTGTGATTTTTTGTGCGGTTAAATTTCCACATTGGCGCACAATTGGGACCCGTATTGCGCAGATTTTGAGTGAACCAAACTCAGTGCTTATTAATTTTTTCAAGATACGGATCTAATTTGTCGCTAGTGTTGCTAAATAAGCCATGTCCATCCATCCACCACCATCCACCATCTCAATGTCGATCGATCGGAATGTAAGTGGGTTGAAATGACGATGACACTTACCAGTCACCAATAGACGAGTTCTTTTTTGTGTGAAAATTACGAAATATAAAACTTGTCTCAAAGCAATCCTACAACTTTTGGCCGATATAATATTTGGCCTATTAGCCTATTACCGGTGTCCATTGCACCGGACACCGCTGCGGTGTACGGAGGGACGAAAACCGCATGCGGCTGCGGCGGCACGGAACCGTGCCACTGTACGGTTTGCTCCTTATCACCGTCCGAAGCTGCGGTGCACGACGCCCCGCATCACCGCATTATCTATGTCGAGATCTATTACGCGTATGCACGTCCTTTCTACGCAAAAATCCGTACGATACTGCGGCTCAGTGTGGCATACCCCGCGGACCGCACCGCATCACCGTCCGGGAGTGCGGTGCCATCGCGCGCGCCGCACAACCGCACGGGCATGCGGTGTGAGTGTGTTATACCCTGCGGTTTTTGTATACAAATTAAGATTCTTCAGTCAAAATTAAAAACCGCAGCGCCGCACACCAGAGCGGTGTCCGGTGCAATGTGTTATGCGCCTTACTTACTAAACAATGGACATATGTTATAAAGCGTACCATGTTATTGTTGGCTATGTTCAAAAAAGGCCCTAAATTGTATGCAGTCAGAATGATTTCCTTTTATCTGCAAATTAATGTAACTTGGTCCTTATTTTTCATGCGAACTTGAACAGGGAATCTGGGTTAAAAAATTATATGATTTTATTTCTGCTTTTCAGACTTTATGGAAAAGAACTGCAATTCGTAGACAATCTTATCACAGAAGATGTCCGCAACAATTCTGCGTGGAATCAACGCTACTTCATATATAATAGCCACTTAGGTTGGTCCGACTTGAATGTTCAGAGAGAAATATGTTATGCGTTGGAAAAAATTAAATTCGTCAAGAATAATGAAAGTGCTTGGAATTATTTAAGAGGAGTTTTGATTCACGACAAGAGAGGTATTAGTGGAAATGCGGTGGTTACCTCATTCTGCGAGGAGTTGTACAAAAATAAGTGTCGCTCTCCATATCTGCTAGCTTTTATAATTGATATTTGTGATGAAGCAATAAAAAAAGAAGAAACGAGTTGCCTTCACAATGCTGATAGAGCAATTGAACTTTGTCAAGCCTTAGCTACAAAATATGATAGAATTAGAAGTAAATATTGGAACTATATTGGTGAAAGGCTTAAAAAAACTAAGAAACTCGAAGAAGAATTGACGAAAGAAACTATAGTGGATGAAAACTAGTTTGAAAGTGAACTAGGAAGGCTGTGTGTACATCACCATGTAAATGGAGTTTTAAATCATGTGTTACTTTTATGTTGCACTGCTATGTTACCAGTAAAATTTATGAAATACCCCTTTATCCACCTTGAAGGATTATTCTGCATATTGGTCAATGAATTTTTTAATTTCATGAGTGGTTTCGATGTTGGTCTTCTATATCCAGACTAACACACATAACATTGATTTATAATAAAAGGTAATCAGTAACTATTGTAAATATAAAGTATGGAATATGAAGTAAGTACGAAATCTGTCGACACAGGGTTAAATTTAAATAAGGAGTCTGATAATTGTTTTAGTTTTTTTTTTGCAAATAGTATGCATTTCAACGTAATTATTCATAAAATATCTGAAATGGCTCCTACTTATTTTTGTTCGTTATTCTAAGTATTATTCCATTGCACTGAAAAGATAGTTTTCCGGATAACTTCTACCATTGGACTGTACCATTGATGGTACAACTGACATTGATTTATCCCACTCGTCATTTGCATAGTATGTTTGTTATTAAAGATCGAACTTTTTAAATTTTATTTTAATTTTATCACTAGTTGTCCCCCCCGTTTTCACTCGCGTTAATATGAAGAAAAAACGTAGGTACTAAAATAAATTTCATTACCACCTTCCCTCTCATGACTGCCCGTCTTTTACATCATAAATGCGCGCGTGGTTGGTACTTGGTCACTATTTTTTTGCGGAGTTATTTTGAAGCTCTGATATCTCCCAAGATATTCATTAAAATCAAATGAAGTCAAGGGCAATTTTGTTCAAAAAATTTTGTTCTTGTGACGAATAACGTAGTTATTTATTTCGATAAAGATTAATATCATGTTTATAAAAACACCTTCGTAAAAAATTAATTATTTTAGAGCAAAGATTACCATTAAGAGGTTATAGTGACTCAACCCTTAAAGATAGACATGCTATCGCGAACTTTTAACTTTTTTTAAAAACTTAATGTGAAACAATTTCGTTATACATGAGTTTTGCGTAACTTTTACCGTTTATGCAGCGCACGCAAAGGAATTTCTCAAAAAGGAATATTTTTTCCCGTTTTTGCAATCTTTTTCATTGATGCTTCGCTTTTATTAGTCGTAGCGGAATGTTATATAGTCTTTCTCGATAAATGGACTATCCAACAAAAAAATATTTTTTTCAAATCGAATTAGTAGTTCCTGAGATAAGCGCGTTCAACCAAACAAACAAACAAACACATTCTTCAGCTTCATAATATTAGGAGATAGAAGGATAGATTTGCGGGATAAAGGGTGAATACTAACAAAGACAATCATAGACATTATTTTTTTAACTACTTACTTTTTTAATATAAAATAAAAAGAAATAAAATAAAAATAAAATTGTAATATTTTAATCACTGACATTCCACCAATTTCATGTTTATTTTTTTATTCATTTTTGATATACGCGACTTTGACTGCACTGTGACACAGTTTGATCTATTTGCTATTAATATTGTCCAACAAAACGAAACCGGTCGCAATAATTGAAGTATAATAAAGATTCAAGTGGAACTTGTGAAATTAGTGTTTTAATAACAAGATACTTACTTTTTGTGGTTCTTTAAAAAACTGTTGTCGTAACTTTGCGTTTGCGCCTTAGGTTGATAAATTTAAGATTTGATGAATATAATTGTTTCCGTTACAACAATTTGGTCAGTTTTAGTTAGCCGTGATGAATGTATGTGGTCACAATGCCTAACCTAACCTACAGATTTCAGTTTTATCCTACAATTTTTTCCCTTGCTCGGGCTTCTGCCCCCCGACCCCCCGAACAAGGGGGCTGCACCCCCGCTCGTGCCAGTGTTGGTTAGACCTACCCCTCGGTGTTCTCCCTGTCCTTTAGGGCGCGTGTGGTAGGGTCCACAATGCGACACCACTACTCACGCGCCCGGGCTAGTCCGACCAGTTGATCGGGCTATCTGCGGCTATCATGCGGAATGAGAGGCTGCCCTGCCGGCGCCCAACCCACTTCTCCAAGACCGGACGGATCGCTTCGATCGTCCGATTGAAGGCAGCTGGGAAGGCGAGTGCTTCACCACACCGGCGCAGAGCCTCCCTCTGCGCCTGGGTACGAACCACCTCCACCTCCTGTGGGGCAAATCGCCCCCCCCCCCCCCGTTCTTGGAGTTTTGTCCGTCGCTATGATACATCACCAAAACAAAACGATATCAGCGCAGCTAGCTATGAATAATGTTATTATTTTACGATATGATCATCAATTAAAGAGAGAGGTTATCTAAAATGGGTGTGTTGTCTTTACAAGCTCGTCGTAAAAGATATGATCTTCTACACTCGCCAGCAAAAGTTTGGAATCAGTTACTTGAAATTGGTTCCGCGTGATCTTGCTTACTAAATAAATTTTTAATAATCATTAAAATGACATCATGTTAAAGGTGCAACTGTCCACTTTAAATCAATATAAAATTAATTCATATCGAGCCCGTAATTGTGGAGTTATCCCGGATTAAGTGTAGGAGGTAGGAAAACAAGGAAATAGGGAAAAATAATGAATGAATAAAACAACAATATTTTGTGTTCCCTCCCCTCGCCCTAATAACTGCTCCAAGACGATTCTTCATAGACCTGATCAGCTTCTGAATTGATTCTTGTGGAATACCTTCCCACTCCTCAATCAACGCTGATTTCAGCTCATTCAGACATGAAGGAGCAGGAGTTCTGGAACGAACCTTCCTCTTCAGTTCATCCCACACGTGCTCAATGGGATTCAAGTCAGGGCTGAGCGCTGGCCAGTCCAATGTGGCAATACCGACTTCTTCGAGGTATTCCGTTGTTACACGGGCAGTGTGACAACGAGCGTTATCGTGCATAAGGAGGAAGTCATCACCGATGTATCCCGCATAGGGAACGACATGTTCCAGGAGAAAATCGGAAATGTACCGGTCCGAAGTTAGACCGCCTCCTCGTCCCCCGCCAGGCACGAAAACAAGCTCGGTTTTACCATCGAAGGAAATGCCGGCCCACATCATACAAGAGCCGCCCCCATAAGCCACTGTTTCAGCGACACAGCACTGTGCAAATCGCTCCCCAGGCCGCCTGTAGACCCGTCCTCTTCTGTCGCTACCGTGCAAACACATCCTGCTTTCGTCGGAGAACAGGACTTGCATCCATTGCTCAACCTCCCAATCAAGATGGGTGCGAGCAAACTGAAGGCGTGCTTGTCGGTGAGCTGCCGTGAGTTTCGGGCCTGTGGCAGGCCTTTTTGGAGTCAGATTCACCTGCTTGAGTCGTCGACGAACTGTCCACTCGCTGGCTGCTATCCCACGAACATCTCGGAGCTCCTGTTGGACGTCGACACCAGTCAAATGCCGATTTCGGAGAGAGGTTGACACGATAAAACGGTCATCCCTCTCCGATGTGCACCGGCGCCGTCCAGATCTTGGTCTCGGGATAAAGCCACCAGTCTCCCGAAAGCGCTTATAAACTTTCGAAACACAGGATTGGCTTATGTGGAGCCGACGAGCGACAACCCGCTGGCTGAGCCCTTCTTGCAATAGGGCTACGATTTGTGCTGCTTCTGTAGGTGTTGTCTCCATTGTCGTACAAGGTAAAGGGTCAAAAGTGGCGGAGATGTGTACCGGTCAACGTGTGAAAGTCGAGTGATAAAGAAAATCCGATAACAGGTGCTTTATTGAAACACGTCTTTTTCGATACACCTTCACTTAATGCGGAATGGCTCCATAAATACTGGCTTGTTTTTAAAGAATTCGGTATCAGTTTAAAAGTAAAGAGTTGAACCTTTAAAATGATGTCATTTTTACGATTATTAAAAAAGTATTAACTACTCAAGATAACGCGCAACCAATTTCAAGTAACTGATTCCAAACTTTTGCTCGCGAGTGTATATCTTCATAAAATAATTCACGCAACCATTGACGTGCCAGACTTACTGTCTGCGATGAATATTAACACACGATATAGGTCTCGCTGTCCCAGTACCTTTGCAATACAGGTCTACAAAAACAACACATCCTTCTATAACCCAATTGTAAGAATGTGCCGTACGTACAATGATTTATCCCGTTGTTGTGATGAACTGGATATATTTGATAAATTTACTACTTACAAAAAAACTGTGACAGACATAAAGAAAGAAAATGTTCTCAGCCCTGCTCACTAACTCTTTGTCTTAAATTTGGTTGTACAACATTCACAATGTTTTAAATTAAAATTTTATCTATTAGGTTAAATTTGTTATATACAATAGTCTATAAACATGCTGTGTACACTATTTTTGGATTGCTATCTAGGTATAATTACTTTGTTTTAATATGATAATTTTGTCATGATAGTAATCTGTTTGTAAATAAATAAATAAATCAATTATTGACCATATCATGAAGTAGTCATAATACGTAGATGTTCATATCGTTAAATGTCTGATTATTCATTGATCCGGCCATACTGCATCATGATGTGGCCAGACGGTATTGGCCATTTCATGAAATACCTACTTACAACCATTTCATGAAATGATCGGCCACATCATTAAGTGGTCAATTTTCTGACGTGTCTGGCGACGACATATACATGCTTCTGGCTCGATTATTCAGATACAATTTGCACACACACGCTGGAGTTAAGGCATCACGCTGATCAGACACAGTTTCAAGTCTAGTCCTGTCTCATTTCACCAGAGGTAAACTATCAGAATCGTCTGCATAGGATCCTCTATCTAACCTATTTCTGCCGCCAAGCAGAGGTGCTTGCATTGTTGGGTTCTGATTTGAAGGGTAAAAGCGGCTACTCACACCTGCCGCAGGGGCGATCTAGGGCGCAAGGCGGTTGTGGCAATATCGGGTTGTCCCTACACACATGCCTGCAAGGCGGTGTTCGGGTTGAAGTTGAAGTAAACACACGCATTGAGAATGGCTCCAATATTGTCGAAAAATCAAAAGATCGGTACCTATAGAAATTGCCCCGATCGCGCTTCAAACGCGGCAACGTGCAGGGCGGCAGGGACAATATAGGGAGCAGGGGTGGACTCGCGCCCCTGCTGCCCTGCCGAAGGGCCAATCTATGTAATTTCCCCTGCTTGCCTAACACTTCACGATTTGCACACTTTCACACTTCACGAGTGCCAATTAAGGGTCATCCCCACTTTTACATCCTAGATTGCCCCTGCGGCTGGTGTGTGAGAAGCCTGCTTTTGACAGGCAGTGAAATTACTTGGTACTTTGACATGACATCTTGTCACAAGTGCGCAACGTACATTGGCGTTCTTGTAGGAGTTGTAGATTTGTAAATGTTATAGAAACCAGTATAGTATAGTCGACTGGAACTACTTACCTTCAGGTAGGCAGCCTGCTTGTTTAACAACTCAGCTTTATGGAATAGGTTGGTCTGTTTAAGGACTTATACAAAAGTGTTTAGTCAATACCCTCTCAAGCCGAAACCTACCCATGCAAGCATAGTCATATAAAAGACATGGCGTCATTGAAAATTCGAAATTGTAAAATTAATTTTCAAATCTCTCGAAGACAAATTGTTGGGACTGTGAAAAAAAATGTAAGGAGGATGCCCGATTTTGCTCTCACTATGAAAGTCGATGACCGATAAAGCGGTATTTCTAATTAAAATATATTTTATCAAAACACGTTTTTGAGTGTCATATAAAAAAGATAAAAGTTACAGTGGTTTTCAGCAAAAAAATTACTATTGAAATGCATTTCTGTATTTTTTTCGTTGTGGCTACAATAACACATTTTTCAATGTTAAGCATTAAGTACTTACTCCTTTCAATACATTATTTTTTTTTTGTTAAATTATTAAATTTATTTCTAATACTTAAGTCATAAAAAATATAACGTTTCATAACAGATATCCTATCGCAAATATAAAACCCCGTTTTCCACTTAAGCAGCGCACCATTTTTTTACGCTAACATCAAATGTTAATTATGTTTTGCGATTCTTTCATGCAATGCTAATATTAACATGCTTAACCACGCTATTATTCACAAAGGGAATCTTATCCAAAATACCAGATATTTTTCAATGTAGCGCATTGCCTTGACACACGATGCTCGATGACGATGGTAAGACTAACTCTAATGACTTTTGTATGACTAGGTTAACATGATTAGGTTTCGGCTTGATTGGGTATGTTTGGTACATACCCTATCAAGCCAGTATACTGAAGGAGAAAATAGTAGTGACAAGTGGAACAACCGTTTTGGTCTAGCGATGTGGTGGATGGATTCCCGCGGATGCAGAAATTAGTCTGCTCGGTTCGGTTACCTCCGCTTGCCTCCTTTACTTTCTTCGTTCACAATTTACAGAAATGCATTGCCATCACAATGATGCAAAATAAATAATAATGAATATGAAAGAGATATTGCGGCCGTACCGCCTTACTCAAAGCGATCACTCGCTATCGTTATCGTGACATTAGAACAATGGCTTTAATGTCACAGGTGACTTTTGTTCTAATGTCACGAAAGCGATAGCGAGTGATCGCTATGAGTTAGTCGGTAGCCCCCCTGGTTATCCTTGCTTCTACCACTGACACCGGCCTTATCACTGAACACAGAAAGAGGTTTCTTTGTTCTGTGGGCCTTATCGTTACCTACTTACCTAATTACGTTATAAATATAAGAAGGATCTATTTTTAAAGTCTGTGTGAGTAAACACCGACAATTTTTAAATTAGTAGCTCTTATAATAGCTTTACCTATTTTCGGTAATTTAAGCAATTGAGTAGTGCGCATAGTTAAATATAAGTAGAATTTATGAGGTCTCTGGACCCTTTGCCAACTTTCACGGTTTGCACTTTATACGACTTGGATTAACATTTGAATTAAAGTATCAACAAGGTATCAACATAAATAGGTATGTAGATGTAGAATCTGTGATATAAAAAAACAGTCAACAGAATGTCAGTGTCATAATGGTCACACCATGATGCTTTGAAATGGATTATTTCAGTTTCTTAATTCACTGTTGTCGTGCTTTTCCATAATTATTTTTCTGACCACATTTGCAAATGAAAGGTAGGAATTTGTGAACTAAAATTAGTCATTACGAGACTCAACTAGACATTAAGTCCCAAATTAAATCAAAAATATCTTAAACTTTCGACGAGAAATAAACATGTATTTTTTTTGTAGGTCCTGGTACTTAGGTACATAATTATTGTTTTAATGTAACCGAATATTCCCAATTTACGTCATATTATTTTAACTAATTCCACAAACATTGGAAACTAAATCGCAATTACTTTGTAATATAACGAAATCACTATGTGGAAAACGGCAGTTGCTAACACCAGCTGCAACTGGGAACCAATGGAGTTACGCATATTGAAGAAGGAACTAGAAAATTTGAAATGTAATTGCAGCATCTGTGAACTAAACAAGGAGCTCTCACTAACCGACGAAATGCAAGATAAAGAACAAAACGATGCAATCATACAAGTTAATTTCGAGACACCTTTTGTGTCGAATTCGCAGAATCATAAATGCCCTATGTTGATAAAATCCAAATGCGATCTACTTTGCCCTAATTGCTTTCTCATTTCGAAACTGTTACGTGGCATGAAAAAAATTGCTAAAGACGCAGAGTCTGAAACTGCACCTCATATGTTTGCTTTTGATAAGTTTACCGAACAAGATGTGGAATGTGTCGATAAGACTGCATCTGCCATGCGACTCGAGGAGAAAACTTCAAATGTAATTTCATGCGACACCCTTTCTAAATCTTTAAGTAATCCTATGGTATCCGCTCTTTTGAAGACAAGTGATAAGCATGATAGAGTAACTTTTCTGAATAATAATTCAAATGACTGCGAAAATCGGGAACGTGATATGGTGTCAATATATGAAAATGGCTTTTGTTTAGAATGCTTTGTTAATTCAATTCGCCCTTCTCTAAAATTTTAAGTAGGAAAAATCAAATAAAAATAGTAAAGATAAAACTATTTATTTCGCTGCATAGTGCTTGATGAATCTAGCAGATGGGTCTGAAACTTGCACCCATTTTGGCATCCAATAATAAGGTGTAAAGTTATGTTGTCCTTTGAATGATTTCTCAAAAATTGTGCGATAGTATTTTGATTCTGTTGTTGTCGGTGCAACACCATCGAATGACTGTTTTTCCTCATCTGTAAATCTTTCTGCTACAACTTCTCCTATAACAGTAAACAACGACTTTTTCACAGATGCTACTCCGTCGCTAAAAGCTTCTTTGTGTCGCCACAGTATTGGGTCTGGTAACAAGCCACTTTTGTCGAAACTACTTCTTAATAGATGCTTTTCAACTCCATTTTGTGGTTGTCGCATTTTGTGATCTAATCCTAAATAATGGCTAGTAAATTGAACATCTAAGAATGGAACACGAAGCTCGAGGCTGAAGGCACTGGTCGTTCTATCAGCTCTTAATCCATCATACAGATATATATCTGAAAGCAAACGTATGCTTTCTTTGTGAGCCTCTAATGGTGACGGTGCATCCCTAAAGTAAATATAGCCTTGGGCTAATTCATCAGCTCCTTCACCACTAAATACGACTGTTGTATCTGTGTTATTTTTTATATATCTAGACAAAAGATACATAGGTAGACTAGCCCGAATTGTAGTTATATCAAATGATTCTAAATGATAGATAACATTATCCAAAGCATCTCTAACATCGTTTTCATCAAATTGAACTTCGTGGTGTTCAGTCCCTAAGTGTTCGGCGACTGTCCTAGCTGCCGCAAGATCTGGCGAACTTCCCATACCGATTGCAAATGTCTGTATTTTATAGGGCAGCTTGCACTCCTTAGCGAGTTTTACAACCAACGCTGTTATAAGAGAAGAGTCTAAGCCACCACTAAGAAGGCAGCCAATACGTCGCTCAGACATTAAACGTTTCTTACAAGCAGCTTCTAGCAAATGTGCAGTTTTTTCATAAACGTTCAACTTTTCAAGATCTTGTTCAGGCACAAACGGAACGAATCGAGGTGGCGTGCCTGGCGTGAAGTATTTTTCGGTGTAATCGAGTTTTACTGTTCCATCATCCATTAATGACCAAACTTCGAAATGGCCTGGTGGGAATTGCGCTAATGTTGAGTTCGAACTAGCGGCATGTTTCATGCCAATCAAACCCTTGCCTTCGGAGCAAATTGCCATGACACCCTTGTCAGCATCGTGAAATTTAAAAAGTGGACGTACACCATAGGGATCTCTAGCGATATATACTTTCTTTTTTATGCCGTCAAGAAGACAAAATGCAAAAACTCCATCCAAGTTTTTAACAGTCGCCTCGATGCCAAATTGGTGATAGAGGTGAGTGATCGCTTCCACGTCGCATTTCGTTTCGAATGGGAAGTCATGTTGTTTCTGTAGTTGTTTGTAGTTGTATATCTCACCATTGCAAATGAGTGTGGTCCTGGGATATGTGTGAAGGCGCATAGGTTGCATTCCGTGAAGACTGTCGACAATAGCGAGTCTCTTGAAACCGAAAATGGCCAGCGGTTCGCGAGCATCCTGTTCAATACGCCATGCATCAGGTCCACGATGGTTGATGGATGAAAAGCACTTTATGCATTTGATACTCAGGCCTCCTTCCACACCGAATGTAGCCCAAATTCCGCACATTATTCAGTTTGGGTCCTGTAAATAAAGACCAACGCTTTACACCGGTAAGAGGTTGTGTACATACAAGGTTTGTATAAGTGACAAAATTGAAAATTAAGAATTTTAAAATGTTCGTATAAAAAGCGACGAACTTGACAGACTGATATTCAGCCCCTTGATTGTGTAATAAAAATAAATCTATCACTCACGATTGCTTTCGATTTTGATTAATTATAAATATTATGACAACAGACTAGGCTGTACGGACTTAGTTTCCTTTGCCTTTCCCTAAGGGATAATAGCCGTAACAGACAATCCGATTTGATTGGAGCCAACCGTCCGACCCCGATCAAATTGGAACGTGTGTACGGCTGTCGGCCCGACAATTATTATTAGCTTGTTGGTTGCTTGACGGCCCGATCGCTCATCCGACAAGTAGGGACACGACAAAAGACAAAAGTATCGATACTTTGTTATTTAATTTAATTATGTGTGCTTAAAGTAATAAATTAATAATTTAGGGCCGGTTTTTCAATTGTCAGATAACTCTTAACTGTTGAATAAATATGGCGATATGACAGATTTTCTATACAAAAGCAGTCAAACTGTCATTGTTATTCCTCAGATAAAAGTTAACTGACTTATATCTGATATGATTGAAAAATCGGCCCAAACTAAAATGACTCGACTGCTGTCCTGCCAAACCACAAAGTAGAGAAAAAAATGTATTGCAAAAATTTTGTTTATTTTTTGTTTGTGTTTTAATAGGGTTTTCGTTATTTATTTATTTTCGCACGTTTAGTTACGCATTTTACAGTAAGCTCTTTGTCAAGCTATACTATTTGACCTTTGGATCGTTCATATGTCGCTTGTAATAGTGGCGGTATTCGTAGTGTCAATGTAAAACTTGAATGGGAGCTTACTGTACATCCTGCTGTGGATTATAAAAATAGTTATTAACAAGCATTGCCCTTTTTATGAGTACCTACCTAATATAACTTTGATTTGTGAATTTACAGTTGCTTTTTTATTATTTTTTATACGCACCTACTTAATTTGTTGCTGTTTTCAAGTCACTGACTGACGTTGAAGTACTCTACACTTTGAATTTGAAGTTCTGATAGGACTTTTGTTTCAATATTTTTACGAGTACCTACGATACTTCTTTAACCCCCGTCGGATAAAGAGGGGTGTTATAAGTTTAACATAATGTGTATCTGTGTGTCTGTGTATCTGGATGTCTGGCTATGGCTTCATAGTTCCCAAACGAATGGAACGAATATTCAGTGACAATACAAGGCATCCGAAGGCGATGCCACATGGAGGAAAAGTACCATAGATACCGTAGATATAACTGCGGAAAGATTTCATAATTTTAAATTCAAAAACAAATCCAACCGCATTAAAAGACTGCTAAATAATCACCTGTCTGGATCGGGAATCGAACCCGCCAAATGAAGAAAATGAATATCCTGTATTTTTATGATACCAATCGATAGAGTCGGATCACAGGAAAAAATATCTCTAATAAACATTACCTGAAAAACTTAAGGAAAACCATGAAATCTATCTGTACCTATTTATTTATTATTTATTAACTTTATAAAATATAAACAAAAGGTGTTAATTTATTTGAGTTTCGCAAAGACAAATTATATTTTGTATTGGCCAAAATAGTATTTTGTATCGATATCGATATAGGTACATAATACTTTTTACGGCATCCCTTCTATTGGATTGCCAACCGCATCGGACCGTCTGTAGGCGCGTCGGCTACTCATTTGATTGGATCACGTTGGATCCAACCAAATCGGAACGTCTGTTAATAGTGCTAACAGACGATCCGATTTGGTTGGATCCAACGTGATCCAACCAAATGAGGAGCCGACGCGCCTACAGACGGTCCGACGCGGTTGGCAATCCAATATTAGGGATGCCCTAAAAAGTATTATGTATCTATATCGATATCGATACAAAATACTATTTTGGCCAATACAAAATATAATTTGTCTTTGCGAAACTCAAATAAATTAACACCTTTTGTTAATATTTTATAAAGTTTATAAAATTTGTTTATAAAGAATAAATAAATAGGTACAGATAGATTTCATGGTTGTCTTTAATTTTTTGAGGTAATGTTTGTTAGAAATATTTATTTCCTGTGATCCGACTCTATCGATCGGTATCATAAAAATCCCGATCCAGACAGGTGATTATTTAGCAGTATTTGAATGCGGTTGGATTTGTTTTTGAATTTAAAATTATGAATTCTTTCCGCAAAGTTATATCTACGGTATTTTATGTACTTTTCCTCCATGTGGCATCGCCGTCGGATGCCTTGTATTGTATCACTGAATAGGACCATTCGTTCCATTCGTTTGGGAACTATGAAGCCACAGCCAGACATCCATCCAGATACACAGACACACAGATACCTAAAATAAGACCTATACCTATAGATTAAAAAATTATCGTACTCGTAAAAATATCGAAAGAAAAGTATCAATACTTCAAATTCAAAGTGTAGAGTATTTCAACGTCAGTCAGTGACTTGAAAACAGCAACAAATTAAGTAGGTGTGTATAAACAATAATAAAAAAGCATCTGTAAATTCACAAATTAAAGTTTATTATATTAGGTAGGTACTCATAAATAGGGTAATGTCTGTTATTGATTATATAAATAATCAACTAGCAGGATGTACAGTAAGCTCCTATTGAAGCTTTACATTGACACTACGAATACCGCCACTATTACAAGGGACATAAGAACGATCCCAAGGTCAAATAGCTTGACAAAGAGCTTACTGTACAATGCGTAACTAAACGTGCGAAAATAAATAAATAATGAACGGTTGCCCTGTTAAAACACAAACAAAAAGTAAAACAACATTTTTGCAACATATTTTTTTCTCTACTTTGTGGTTTGGCAGGACAGTAGTCGAGTCATTTTAGTTTACTAAATTATGAATTTATTACTTTAAGCACACATAATTAAATTAAACCACAAAGTATCGATACTTTTGTCTTTTGTCGTGTCCCTACTTGTCGGATGAGCGATCGGGCCGTCGAGCATCCAACAAGCTAATAATAATTATGTCGGGCCGATAGCCGTACACACGTTCCAATTTGGTTGGGGTCGGGCGGTTGGCTCCAACCAAATCGGATCGTCTGTTACGGCTATAACACTTTAAACTGGACAAAAAAAAATGCTTTCGATTTTCGACATGAAGTTAATAGGTATAAGTATAACTTCATGATTTTCGACAGTCAAAGTGCATCCATCGCTTTTTTTTCGGACAGTCGACACAGTCGACACCATTCCCGTAGTATTATATTACTCTTTGGTCGACCGACACAGTCTTGTACCGACGACGCCGCAATGACTGACAAATTCAAAGCGATCGTGAGTGATAGATTTTTTAGACGATAACGCCCGATAGGTTATTCCAAATCTATATAGTTTCTTACATTGTTGTATTGTCGAAAGGTTTTTATACCCGTGCAAGGTCGGGGAGGAGGTACCTAGCTAGTTTAAAATATTTCCGATCCTGAAGTTACACGCTCGTTTTCAATCAA
Organism: Schoenobius gigantellus; assembly: GCA_963935595.1. Classification (NCBI taxonomy): domain Eukaryota; kingdom Metazoa; phylum Arthropoda; class Insecta; order Lepidoptera; family Crambidae; genus Schoenobius; species Schoenobius gigantellus. The sequence goes on along the minus strand of OZ012553.1, from coordinate 17,926,779 downwards.
TTATTATAGAAAATAGCACCAAACTAATATTTATCCCTTAAAAGGGTTGCATAAACTCCAAACTCACTTGGAGAATAAAATATTCCATAGAAATAATACCTATGCTACTAGAAATTTCCTATGTAACGAGTTCGATAGATTTTGTCGCATCGAGGATTGAACCCAAGACTTCGCATTTATGTACAAACCCAAGAAATACTTGATGCTGTTATGCAAATACATACTTACTTATCGCAAACGCAAACTGCATACTTAGATATCGTTTTTATGAGTAGTAGTCTCAAAATTGATATGAATGATGCAACAAAAAAAAATTCCTAAGCGGATTTCCTAATTTCTATTTTTTTTCTCACAAAGTAGAAGCCTTCTTCATCCTTATTCTTATGAATCCTTCTTCATCGAGAAACTGACGATTTTTTAAAATGTTTACATAAAATAAACTCAATAAATACCATTTTTATTTTGAGCTCGTGACAAGGAAGTCTCGAAATAAAACTAATTTAAGCGCTTCGTAAAGTAGGTAAGTACCTATATAGTATCTAACACAAAAATATTTACAAATGAATAGCATAAGTTTATTTAAACTTGTTATTTTAATAGACATTTGCATTTCAACGAATCAAAATTGACCTTACTGAGCTAATTTCAAATTTGTCATGCTAAAAAATACCTATATGTGGACAACGCGGCTGAATAATAGTACACTTTATTATAATTGATGAATAGATATTTACAAAAAGGATTAGACAAATATTGTATTTACCTTACTATCTGACAGTGCTCTTAGACAAAATATCGATAGCAAACCGAACTAGGTACATAGAGTTGCAACAAACTGATGCGGCAATCAACAAAACGTCGCGACAAGTTAGAGGTTATTTGCTACTGCGCGCGGTGCGGTCTGAAATGCGAGTCGAAATAGGAATGGGATATGGATAACCGGCTTACGTCACGTTGCTAAGCCAACGATGCGCGTTGAATGTGCGCGAACGTGGCGCGAACCAATATTAATTTCTGTGGCATCTACAGGCGTGTTCGGGTAGCCTGTGGTGGCGTTTTTAGCATTATCAAAATTGGCGTTGATGTAAAGCGTTCGGTTAGAAGGTTATGAAATTTTTGCCATTTTTGCTCCACACCCTAACCGAACGCTACATTATCAATATGTCAAAGTCATAAGCTATTATAACCTAAATTTATTTTCAGTTTCCAGATTCTGGATGTATTATGATGTAATAAGCTCGCTTCATGATTAACGATCATTAATTTCCATAAATAATGAAAATAAAATTTATTTCGTTAAAACTTATTCAATCGTGTCAAAAATTTTACGTTTAGTAAACGTCAAAAATCTTAAATGTCAAAAACTGCCACTTTTGACCCTCTTCGATAGCTGGGGCGAAATTGGCAGTTCACAATGCCATTTTTGACATTTTTTCAGCTATCCGAACGGTTGACGTAAACAGATAAAAATGCAACTTTTGTTCACATTTCTTCTAACCGAACGCCCCTTGTGTCAATTTTGTCATTTTTAACAGCTATTTTTGCCACCTCGATGCTATCCGAACGCGCCTTACGTGTGCGATGTTGGCCACACAACATTTGCATTGTGTGCGCCACGTTTTTAGTACAGTCAACAACACATCAAGCTTAACACTTGTACTACAAAAACTACTATTTCGAGCGATATAAGGGCGTTCGCAAGGAACTTTAAAACTTTCGGTGTTACCGCAAGTTTTAAAACTTTGTCTAAAGTTAAACACTATTCAAACATGATGCTGTTTCATTTGTTTTAAAAGGATTGGTAAAACTTTGAAAACTTTGTAGTTTAATTTGCTCAAAGTTCTAACAACTTTTCGATCATTTTTTTCTGCATTGAACATTGACGTATCAATCAAGGGCATTGAGTCGCTTGTAATAAAATGTAAGTAGACTTAAGAGCGTCGGTGGCGCTGTGGACTCTGCACTGGCCTTCTAATCGGGAGGTCCCGGGTTCGATCCTATCATGTAGGTACTAATGTGTTTCACGTTTTTCCAATTTCATATGTACATTTGTTCGATGCTCCTACGGTGAAGGAAAACATCATGAGGCAACCTGCATACATCTGTAAAGAAATTCAAAGGTGAAGGTATGTGAAGTCGACCAATCCACACTGGGCCAGTGTGGTTGACTAAGGCCTGAACACCCTAACTTAAGGTAGGCTCGAGCCCCTCGGTGGGGACATTTATGGGCTGTGGTGATAAAGTAGACATGTATGAAAATAATAAAGTAGATACCAACGCAAGATAATGTCAAAACTTTGTTATTTTTTTACCGAATTCTAAAAAAGGAGGTTTCTCAATTCGACCATAGATCGAGTTTGTTCGCGGATAACTTCGTCGTTTATGAACCGATTTTGATGATTCTTTTTGTATTCGTTAGAGGATACTCCAAGGGTGGTCATGGTCACCAAAGTTCGGATCTGATGACTGGATCCCATAAAAATCGAGGGAAACCTTTAAAGTTTTAGGTGTGTCCAACGTGTATTGTGTGTATGTTACGCAGCGTAACATACACACAATTGGCGGAGTATTACGCGATTATTCTGCCAGTTGTGGACCGATTTTAAAAAATTCCTTTTGTATTCGATAGAGTATACTCCTGGGGTGGTCCCAAGATCACTAAAGTCGGGATCTGATGATGGGATCTCATGAAAATCGAGGGAAACCCTAATTAAATTAGGGGTCCTTTCACTAAAAAGATTTCATTCACTAATAAGTTAAAAATAAAAAAATATTTTACAAAACATAAAAATTGATTTCAAAAACACTGAATAGTTTAAATAATATAAGAATAGGTACAAAGTTTGTACTATTCTTGTCGGTTTTTATTTTTTGTAAAATATTTTTTATTGAGTAAGCACTTTGTACTCACGGCAGTTTTAGTCAGGAGGGCAGCATAGTATATGGCACGAGGGGCTTATTAGACAAAACTAGTCGTATGCGATAACTTACCTAATTTGAAATCCTCAGATCCGGAATTCGATTCTTCATGGGGGTAGTTTTTTTTTCATTATTTATGATCGGTACTTTACTTTTAAGTCGGCCGGAAATTCTTTGTATGTACGTAGGTACGACATTGTGGTAACGTAGCACAGGTTTTACTTTATTTGTACGAAGAAACGTCTTTATACATAACTGGTTTCGTATTGAGAAAATATATTCTTTGTACGGTACTGGTTCCGTAGCACGGGTTTCGTAGACGACCGAAGGGCGTCTATAGCACAAATTATATTACTGTTGTCTATAGATATCACAATGACAAATACTGTGGTCCGACTGTATTCAGCAATTGATTCTTTGACATTGTAGGCATATTATGAAAAATTAAAAACAAGCGGTTCCTTGTCGCAAATAAAAAAACTAAATAAATAAATTAAGAATTAAGAAAATTAAACGAAATAGGAAGCAACGTTGCCAACAACTCATTTTTTATTAGTCACCCACTTATAAATCGCCAAACAAGTTTAAAAATCACATTCAAGACATTTAAAAATTCTACCACTGCGTTCGGAATATAGTTTCTAAAGAGAAAATGAAAGTATGCAGTAACTCTTTACAAAAAGTATGTGCACAATGTTCCTTATAATTAAAATTATTAAGATCTGAAGAATCCATTTTTAAAAATAAAAAATTGGTAATAAGTTCCTAAAATACGTTGATCTACGTAAAAGATTTTAAGTTAAGATCTAAAAATACGTGAATCTACGTAAACATAAGTAGAGTTCGTAACACTGCTCGAGTGGCGGCCGCGCGTGTACCTACTCGGAGACGCAGCGTTGGTAGGCCCCCCCGAAGGTAAAGCGACGATCAGCCCCCCTAACTATGATCGCTCAAAACAAAAAACCGTAATATAGGCGTGATGGCGCTATAGGTACGCAGTAAGAGCGTCTCGGGTTCAGTATTAATCTTGCTATATAAGCAATGGTAGGGCTACTGGGGCCAATTTATGATCTATAAACGGTTATTTTTTATCACCCCGGAAAATTTAAGGGACGCTTCAGGGCACATCCATTATTATATAAAAAATAAATCATAAATGAAAAAAAAAATACAAAAAAAGTAAAAAAAACTAAAAATGCTGCTGTCACAACTAGTGCGGCATTTTTTGAATATTTTAGAAAATTTATATATAATTAAGGAGGGGAGTTATTTTTTTTATTCATATTTAAATCACTCTACTACCATGTTGTGAAGCATCCTTTAAATTTTCGTGGGTGATAAAAAAGTAACGATGTATTATAAAAGGAGAAGTTGCCATCTATAGACGCACGCACAGCCGTAACCGCTAATGGTAGAAACGTGAAATTTGGACAGTTGTTTTAATTCAAAATGCGGACGCACACTAAGAAGAGATTAAAAAAAATACCCTGAGGGGATGAAATAGGGGTTGCAAGTTTAGTATGTTTTTTTTAAATTAGCAACGATATTGATAAAGCTTGAGATTCAAGTTCTTAAAAACATTTCATTGAATACGTGTTTCATTGTTTATTGGATTTCACCCCCTTAGGGTGCAAAATAGGGGTTGAAAGTTTTTATGGAAAATATTTAAAATCTGCTCCAATTTCCATGAAATTTATTATTCGAGCTCCTAAATATAAACAACAGTCTTCTATATAATAGGCAACCAAATTATTTTTCCTACGGGAAAATATAAAATTCCCACGGGAAAACATTAATAACGCATTTATTCTATCTCAAGAATTGTTCATTGGTTTAATGTGAACAACCTGTCACTTAATGAAGGGAAAACAAAATGTATAAAATTTGTTTTACCCAATGTCAAAGAGGTTCACACCACTGTAAAAATAAAGGATATAGGTGTTGACCCTGTGGACACCACAGTATTTCTTGGGATCACACTTGATTCTAAGCTGCAATGGGGCCCACATATCGATAAATTGTCAAAGAGACTTAGTTCTGCAGCTCACGCTGTATGGAAAATACATCAACTGACTGATGTTGATACAGCAAGACTTGTATACTTTTCTTACTTTCATAGTGTGATGTCGTATGGTATTTTGTTGTGGGGAAATGCTGCCGACATTCAGATTGTTTTTGTACTGCAGAAAAGGGCTATTCGAGCAATCTATAACCTTAAAATGAGAGATTCTTTGCGAGAAAAGTTCAAAGAAATTGGTATTATGACAGTAGCGTCGCAATATATTTATGAGAATCTAATATATGTTCGTAAGAATATTCATGTGTTTTGTAAAAATAGTGATATTCATTCAGTTAATACTAGACAAAAGAATATGTTAGCTTTACCAAATACCAGGCTCCAAAAAATTAATAATTCTTTTAGAGGCCTGTGTATACGTTTCTACAATAAAATCCCAAGTTGTATACAAGAACTTAGCTTAAACAAATTTAAAGTTGCAATCAAAGATGTACTTATTAAAAAAGCATATTATAAAGTGTCTGCCCCCTAGACAAGATGCCTTTCGATAATCGCTAACGCAATCGCTAAATGGACAATATATGAGATTTGACAATTGCGCTCGATAGCTAAGCGAGCGCTTATGTCAAATCGCATACATTTTCCTTCTAGCGATTGCGTTAGCGATTATCGAAATGCGTCTTGTCTAGGGGGGCTGATTACATGACGGACAAAAAAGCTTGGGTTTGAACTCTCAATTCTAATATTTTAATAATGTATTGCGTTTTGTTTCAAAGAAACGTTCAGTGAGAGCAATTTATAAGCTAAATTCACGCACTTCTCTCAGAGATAGCTTATATAATGTGAATTAACACATCTATTCTTGTAATGGAAGTTGAGCTCAAACTTTAGCTTTGAGGTCAGCTTCCAATTGACGACTCTGTAACAAACCAAAATTGTAAATGGCGATTTAAAAGAGGAGATAAAAAATTTAGACCTTTCGAGTTTCTTGCCTGTTCTTCTCGAGAAGGCTCTCCCAATTTCCGAACAGGTGTAGAGTCACCTTTTTTTTTTTTCATTCCTACTTGTATTTGCAGACATCTTGAGTATATTTAGGATGTATGCACATACAAGGTTAATATATTTTTTTAAAATTAGATTGCTTTGCTCTGTTTTGACGTCAATAAGTGCCTGTAAAGGCCTATGTTGAATAAAGATTTTTGAATTTGAATTTGCAGGCGAAGCCGCGAGCGGAATTAGCTAGTCGCTTAATAAAGCAATATTAAAACGACATTGAAACGGAGACACTGCTATTGCGTTGTATAATAGCGCTGCCTCTCTTTCGTTGCGGTTTTCATACTGTTTTACGTGATCATAGTAAGGGTGGTTGGTGAAGATCCCTGGAAGCCGCTGGATGGAGTTAAATGGAGATGGAGCGAGAGGTGCAGGTTTGGAGATCCGCGGGAGAGGACTATGTCCAACAGAGGAAGTGACTGAAACGATGACGATGATAACGAATTAAAAAACCGGCCAAGTGCGAGTCGGATTCGCCCATGAAGGGTTCCGTACGATTTATAACGTATTGAAAAAACTACTTACTAGATCTCGTTCAAACCAATTTTCGGTGGAAGTTTGCATGGTAATGAACATCATATATTTTTTTTAGTTTTATCATTCTCTTATTTTAGAAGTTACAGGGGGGACACACATTTTACAAATTTGGAAGTGTTTCTCGCGCATACTATTCAGTTTAGAAAAAAATGATATAGAAACCTCAATATCATTTTTAAAGACCTATCCATAGATACCCTACACATATGGGTTTGATAAAAAAAAATTGACTTTCAGTTTGAAGTATGGGGAACCACCAAAATTTGTTGCTCTTTTTCTATTTTTGTGTGAAAATCTTAATGCGGTTCACAGAATACAAATTTTGTATTTGCTTCATGCATTCAACATAGTTATTCTGACAGTCACTCACTAATTAAACACTGTTAATAACAGCAGTTTGAATGCTTATAAATTTTACAGTAGATTTCTCTTCCGTATTTATTATGTTAATGATATTGATGAAAGACTACAGTTGATAGTCTAGCGTAGTAGATATTTTTTAGTAGTTAGAAACGGTAAAGCTACATATTTTGACTAATGTGTACCTACACATTAGTCAAAATATTTAGAGTTTGTAAAGTTATCTTAGAGTTAGAAGCTTGGCTCTACATGAGATCTGATAACTTTTTGTCAGTGTGAGTCATGATCTCGTCTCGGCAACATTTTATAAGTATGAAAATGTTTTTTATGGGATAGGTACAATGTTTCCTTACTCAGTATCATTTTTTTAAAGTTTTTATACTTATATGCACCACACGACAGAACATAATCTGAACTTTATTCCTTCTTTTTGAATAAATTAAGAGTAATTTTTTTTAAACAAGCTTTTATTATTGCATTGTCACGCGATATATACATATGCATACAAAATTTTAGCTCAATCGGAAACCGGGAAGTAGGTCAAATTTAGCTTGCAAGATTTCATTACAGACACGGGACAAGTGAAAGTAAATAGAAGCTTGTAAAAAATATAGAGCTTACCAAACATTTTTGTTATTTATTGTTTTCATAGCTTACGTGTTTTTGGGGAGGAAAAAAAACAGTAGATTGTTATACAAGAGGCTAAGATAGCTCTGTCTACACTCTACTTTTTACTATTATTACGAAAAAATAAAATAATGTAATGCAAAATTAAATAAATTAAATTTGTAATAGATTCTAAATATTTCTCGCCAATAGATAGACTGATAGATAGAAACACTTTATTTTGCACAATAACTTACAGACTAAAACACAATACATATACGAACAGCAAAATAGGCGGCCTTATCGCCATAGGCGATCTCTACCAGGCAACCTTTACGTAGGGAAATAACATATGTGTCTAGGTTTATGGTTAGAATATATAAGGTGTTTGGTCAATACCTTATCAAGCCGAAACCTACCCATGTTAACATAGCATTAAGTTGAGTAGAATTGAGTCAATTTGTTTGTTCTTTGTTAATTCATTGTTGTTTGTCTTTTCTATCATAACTTTTAGTACATTGTGGATAACGGTGATGGCTTTACAATTACCAAAATTATTGTGTAAGGTCTGTTTGTAATACTATTTTTGTATAGCTGTTTGTTTTGTCCCAAATAAAGAGAAAAAATAGCCATATAAAAGTTATGGCGTCATTAACATGGGCAGGTTTCGGTTTGATATCAAACACGTTGTATGTGTTACAAATACAAGAAAGAAAATAAGGAGCTAAGCAAATAAGTATAAGGGTGTCTCTCTGCTCTCAGATAAGCCCTAGAGGCTTGATAGTAATAGCTTTATTGTAATTTATACATACTTTACAAAAAAAAAACTTCTGACCTACCTAATTCTCTTTTAGTAGGGAAAGTGAAAAAAAAACTTAATTCTCTAGGACTAAAATGGTATTTTAGTCACGCACGCGGTACGGCACTACGACGACGGACTTTTTGTGTAAGAGAAGTGAAGAATCTTTTTTTTTCTATTTAAGAAGTCTGACTTATTTCTTATATCAAATATTAATAAATATACTTATTTGAAGATTTTCAAAGGCTGAAGTTTAATAAAAAAAATAATTTCAATGTTCTTGATAACCTTGACATGAAAATTGAATGCATTAGGTGATATTAAAAATAGAATTCGTAGGTACTCCGTTACAGACGCAAACATACATGTGCAGACAACCCATAATGGCTTCATTAAGTTTTACATTTCACACCTGTGTTCAAAGTCAACAGTACAACAATAGGATTGAACAAAGTAAACTGTACATATAACCATATCGATCGGTGTAACGAGTGAAACGCAATGTAATTTGAATACGTAGGTTTGTCTTGAGGCTTATCGCATTACATAATACGCGTGCTATTCTTACCAATTAATGTCATGGACGCAACGGGTTCAAATGGGGGGATTGAGTAGAAAGAAACGATTATGATAATGCAGCTAAAATGTTATCAAACAAAATTTTAAATTAAAAGCCTTTCTATGTATAGTTTTATTTCACCTACTTATGTGGTACAAATAAATCTTATTTTCACAGACAAATGTATTAATTAAAGAAAAAGTAGGTATAGGAATACCTTAATAATAGATTATAGAATCTATCCTTTTCTACCTTCGTTGAACGTTGCCCCACACTAGGATTTTCTCCCGTGTTGTGGGTGCAGTTACAAACATAGTATATCACATGCACACACGCCCAGACCGGAATAAATTTCTGTAGGCCATACAAAATATTTGTCCCGTACGGGAATCGAACCCGTGACCCGTTGCGCCCTAACCGTGTCATTTGTCTGCCTATCAGAGAAATACTTTCCACCAGGAATGTTTGGAGTTATAATTGTGAAGTATTATCTAGGTAGGTAAGTACTTATCTGCGAGTATTTTGGGAATACTTGCAAGAGTTAAACATGTGCACATGGTTGATCCCAAAAAATGACAATTTTAGCGACATTTTCCTTTCAAGTTGAAACAATTTCATACTACGAACGAAGAATAGAATATAATTTTTACACGCAACAGGGAAGTTCTTGACCTTCGTCTCGACTGCTAGCATAAGAATAAGCTAACGTTAAGGCCGAAGACAGAGTTTACCTGGACTCCACAACAAATCAGGAACTGGCAATCTTAATAGGAAATTGTACAGGCCGTTTTTCCATACAATCGCAGTCCCCTGTTTCCTTTAATGGCACTAGTTGCTCTATTTTTCCCAAAAAAAGGCCACATTTAGCATGCTCCTTTTGTTTTATATGTATTTTCGTTTTTTTATTAAGTTGGTTATTGAAAGAGATTTAAACCTTCAAAAACACAAATAATTGCCTGATTTTCTGCTATATCAAAACATCCAAGAAACAAATTTAACGAGATTATATGAAAAAGCAAAACAGAAACACAGCCTTTCTTTAATGTTTTGTACTTTTCATAGGTATTTTCGGACCGAGCTGCAGTTGTCTCTATCGTGCCTAGTTCAGTTGTTTAGGCACACAACGCGACAGCAATACATTATTTTTGAATTCTTTCGACCTTAGTGTTTCCTCTTTAATACCTGTAATTATCAAAACACAACAGGCGGTCTCAAAAGGCCTACCACAATTATACTTGCCATCACCAAAAAAATCTGCCCCTGTGGAGAATTGAATCCTAGACCTTAAACATCCGTACAGCGTGGTCCACTAGACCACAAATGCGATTAATTATATCTTGAAACTGCAAGAAATAGAATACTATTATTGAAATATGTATAGACAACAGTTGTATAAACAAAATGTTATTATGGAGCTAATTGGAACTGGACTGGTAACTGATAAGACAGCTTAGCAGTCCCATTGTCTTTAAACAGTTTATTTATTCATTCTTTTAGTTCATTTTGTACTATGTACAAAGGAGGACTTGATAAAAGTTTATCTTATAAATATGCGATGGCTTACTAACTGGGAGGGCTACCGCGAAAGCCTGAAACAAAGCTTGGAGACGATACAAGCCGTTAAAACAGTAGAACAGTTAGAATTAGCGGCAGGGGCAGTGACCGCGGGCATCCTAAGTGCCTACGAAAATAACTGCCCCCACACCACCAGAGAGAGCAATCGTAAAGTACCCTGGTGGAGCGGCAAATTGCAATTCCTGAGGCAAAAAGCCCGCTCGCGCTTTAATAAAGCGAAAACTGATGGCAACTGGGAAGCCTATTCCCGTACAGGGTTCAACAAAGAACTAAGGAGAGCGAAAAGACGATCTTGGGGTAGGTCTTGTGAAATGATAAATAGCACAGCCCATGCCGCAAGGATACATAAGATCTTATCCAAAGCGCCTCCGTCCCATATAGGTCTACTCAGGAAACCAGACGGGACCTTTACGTGCAACGCAAAGGAGACCTTGGAACTCCTAGCGAAATTGCACTTTCCAGATTCGAGGGTAGTAGAATCATCAGAGGAATCCAATCAGCTGCCTAGGCTAAGTCCAAAGGCGGAGGACTGGAGAAAAGCCTCACAAATAGTAGGCCCTCAAATGGTAGCTTGGGCTATTGATAGCTTTAAGCCATACAAGACCGGGGGTGAGGATGGTATTTTCCCAGCCCTGCTACAACAGGGTAAAAATATCCTACTCCCAGTTTTAGTGAGGATCCTCAGGGCTAGTCTAGCGTGGGGATACCTCCCTAGTCTGTGGACAAGGGTCAGGGTTATATTCATCCCCAAAGGAGGGGATAAGGACAAGTCCCAATCTAAGTCCTACAGACCAATCAGCCTTACCTCCTTTCTGTTGAAAACCATGGAGAAGGTGATTAATTTTTATGTAAGGGATACGCACCTGGCAGGTGATCCCTTACATCCTAGGCAACACGCTTACCAGAAAGGTAAGTCTACGGAAACTGCCCTTATCGAATTGACCGATAGACTCGAACAGGCGCTGGAAAACAAAGAAATAGCCTTGTGTGCCTTTCTGGATGTTGAAGGTGCCTTTGACAACACCTCAACAGAAGTGATTGTGCGATGTCTACAAAACCGAGGCATCGACCAATTAGTAATCTCCTGGATAAGGGCAATGCTATCAACAAGAACTGTGAAAACCACACTGTTGGACTGCACTATAATCGCCAGGGTGACTAGGGGGTGCCCCCAGGGTGGAGTGCTGTCACCATTACTGTGGTGTCTGGTTGTTGACTGCCTAATCCGGGAGTTAAACATGGCGTACCTTCTCACTCAAGGCTACGCAGATGACCTGGTGGTCCACATAGTGGGGAAATGTCCTTCAACTATATCAGGTCTCATGCAACTCGCTCTCAAGAAGATCGAACAATGGTGCTGCCAGGTGGGGCTGTCTGTAAACGCCGGCAAAACCGTTATAGTCCCTTTCACTAGGAGGAGGAATCTAGACGGCCTTAAGCCTCCTAAGCTCTTTGGCAGGACTATTGAATTTTCACAAAATGCCAAATACCTTGGGGTCCTCTTGGACCATAGGATGAATTGGTGTACACATATACAGAACATAATCGAGAAGGCCAAAGCAGCGCTCGGAATTTGCCGTAAGCTGGCCTGTTCCCGGTGGGGACTGAAACCAAGCTACCTACTATGGCTTTACACCGCTGTGGTAAGACCTATGGTTAGCTACGGGTGTATAGCTTGGTTTAAGCAAACGGCAATAGGGACCACAAATAAGGCCCTCGAAAGCCTGCAAAGATGCGCCTGCTTGATGATCACGGGGGCCTTCTCGTCTTCTCCCACCCTTGCTCTGGAGGCTATCCTGAACCTCCCACCGCTCCACCTGTTCATTCAGGGGGAGGCAAGGATGGCCATGCTCAGAGCGGTAGAGGGAGGCAAATCGAGTTGGAAATCCCAGATCATGAGGAAACTACATAGCAGCCTCTTGGTAAATCCTATAATGGCAATGCCAGCTGATGCCATGCATGAAACTTTGGAGTTCAGGAGGAACTACAAAGTTACGATTCCTAACAGGGAAGAATGGGATATGCAAATCCCTGAGCCCTTTAGGAAAGCCAACCAGATTTGGTACACTGACGGCTCCAGAAAAGAAGGCCGTTCAGGTGCAGGTGTCTACGGAGGTAGCACGAAATCCAGGAGGACTACGAGCCTGGGTGCACATGCCACCGTTTTTCAGGCAGAAATGTATGCCATCATCGACTGCGTTCACGCAAACCGGTCGAGCGAAGGTAAAAACATTCTTATTCTGTCGGACAGCCAGGCTGCCTTAAAGGCCCTGGCTGCCGTGGAGTTCAAGTCCAAAATCACCTTAGAGTGTTCGAAGGCCTTGAATAATTTGGCGACCAGGAACTCGGTTATGATTGGCTGGGTTCCAGGTCACTCCAACATCCGAGGCAATGAAATTGCCGACGAACTAGCGAGGGCTGGCTCCGAAAACGTTCTTATAGGACCAGAACCAGCATGTGGCATTTCGAGGGTGACAAAAAAGAGAGCCCTTAGGGATTGGGTACAAACACAAGCCCGTCTCCAGTGGGCTCAGAGTTCAGGGCTTTTGCACTCAAAAATGCTCATTAGGGAATTTTCACCCAGGGTCGCAATGCGTAACCTCCAACTGAGCAGAGGCCAACTAAAGGTTCTCACTAGAGCCTTAACTGGCCACTGTAAACTCAACAAACATCTGCACAGAATGGGATTAGCAAATGCCCCCACGTGCAGATTCTGTGGTGAGGATGACGAGACACCTTCTCACATCCTCTGTGAATGCTATGCTCTCATCCACACAAGGAGCCGAGCTCTGGGAGGACCTAGTTTGCCACCTCATGAAGCAAAGGCTCTGTCTCCAAAAAAGGTCATCGGCTATTTTAACGTTACAGGCCTATTTGGAGACCTTTGAGGAGGGGTCAGCCACAATAGATCTGTACAGGTCGCAATGGCTTGCTGAGGGTCGCCACTCGTCGCCCACAGCTACCCCCACAAGTATAGATAGATAGAAATATGCGATGCTTCCCGAGGCTATTGAGATTCGAAAACACCCGAATATCAATAGAGATAATGGTTGGAGTATTCAAACTGCTATCATGAAAATAATCAAATCCCAAGCCCGTCCACAGATTGCTAAAACAATAGATATCTACCGTGAGCTCTGTTTGCGTGAAATGGATCACACCAATAAATCTAGTGTTATTGTATGACACCCTCTAGCTTTAGTGATCTCAAAAAAAAGGGAACCCTAATTAATAGGAACACTTTGTTATCCAGCTGTCTGTCTGTCAAGACCATCTCGGGAACGTGTGGAGGTATCGAGTTAAAATTAAAACCAATTATACTCAGGTCTACAGTCTCTTGACATAGGCGTATATAGAGAGGGGGCCGGGTGGGTCGTGCCCACCCCAGGATGGTCTTAGTGCTAGTGGTAATTCTAGGATGGACGGTTAAATACTGATAACTTCACACAAATCAAGGGCCAGGCGTCTCCTGAAACGAAAAAATTAGAGGTCGTAGTTTTTTTAGATAGTTTTATGACGATGTAGGTAGGTATATTGTGGACGAAATGAAACATTGCGACTAGACATGTGACAGGAGCATAAGGCTTATATCTCACAAGGGCAGCATAATGGCGCGATCACCGTCATATTTCGGTAGCCACTGATAAAATCACAAATTACATATATACAGGATAGATATTTTTAACGCCATCAATGAAGTACCTGCGACATTATGTTGTTAGTGAATATGAGCGTGATCTGTCAAAATAAATATACTAAACAAGGTATTTCTATAGACATTTCTTATGGCCAATTTCACAAACCTTGTCAAGTCAGTCCTGGATTTGTCAATAGGCCGTATAGGCCGCGGCCTAGGGGCGGCAGCGTCCTAGGGCCGGCAGATTTATGCCTTCCTTACTATAAATGGAAAATTATTATTTTAGAAAGGCATATGGGGCGGCGGAAATGAAGTGGCCTACACTCATATAAAATATAAATCCGGGACTAGTCTAAGCTTAGGGTATGCTTAGGATACTTCGGTGGGCATGCTGTCACGTCACATTCCTTTCATTAAAGATAAAAAGTGACAGCATACGTCTTAGGAGTTTCCTAAACTAAGATAAGGTTTAATTTACGATTAATAGCCAAGTTCACCAGAACTTGGCCATTATTCGTAAATTAAACAAGGTATTGATGTAAAAAATTGACAAAGTTGCGTTCAAATTCAGTCATTTAGTTAGTAGGTCTTATATAATACTCAATATTATATCTTTTCTCATCGTAATACTATTAACTATAAGATTTTAGTTAATAGTATTGTGATGAGTAAAGATATAGGTATCTAATACTGAGCTGAGAGCCTGTTACGAGGAAATCATTGTCAAAGTATAGTTTTAACATGCAAATAGGATATTAGGCAATATTGCGTATAGCAAAATCTACTAACTTTGGATTAATTGCCAAGATAACCTGCCAGCATCAATAAATGTCTCATTACGTATTCCATTTCCATTATAACTCTAACCCAGAGAACTATAATTAGGTAGGTCTACCTCGCTACTCCAATCCGTATTCTAAACATTACTTTGGTCTTATATCATATTATGAAATTTTGATTTATTTTGATTCTCAACACTTAGATAGATCCTATACAAAATTTACCAAAAATATGGATATATAAAAATATAAGTACTAATAAATATACATAATTACAGGCTAGATATGGTTTAGGTAAGTTGGCTAAGTTTCAAAGTGTAATGTGTAAAAATATGTTATGGTCAGTAAAAATTTATAGGTATGTTACTGTGAGCCTTGCAGACGTTGTCCTGCCCGATTATAACGCCACCTATCGGGTCCAATTGTCCAATTGTACCTTCCCTGGACCTATTTAAACACACACAGATTTCGTAAGAATCGGTCGAGCCGTTTCAGAGTTTTTGCGAGACTAACACTCAGCGTTTTATTTTTAATTAGAGGAAGAAGATGTATGTCATGGACAATAAGGAGCGTCGGTGGTGCTGTGGCCTTGGCACTGGTCTGTGCGCCGAGTAGAATCTGGAGGCCCGCGATCGATCCTGCCATGCACCAATGTGTTTTTCGCTTCACGAATTTCATATGTACATTTATCTGACGCTCCTACGGTGAAGGAAAATATTTTGAGGAAACCTACATACACCTGCGCAGTAATTCAAAGGTGTATGTGTAGTCAACCAACCCACACTGGGCCAGCGTGGCTTGACTAAGGCCTAATCGCACTAACTAGTTAGGGTAGGCTCGTGCCCCTCGGTGGGGACGTATATCATCATCATCATCATCATCATCACAGCTCATATTTCAGGGTTCGAGCCTACCCTATGTTAGGGTGATTAGGCCTTAGTCCACCACGCTGGCCCAGTGCGGATTGGTCGACTTCACATACATCATTGAATTTCTTCGCAAATGTATGCGGGTTGCCTGACGATGTTTTCCTTCACCGTAGGAGCGTCAGACAAATGTACATATGAAATTCGAAACGAAAAACACATTGGTACATGGCGGGTCTCGAACCCCGACCCCCCGATTGGAAGGCAAATGCCGAGTCCACAGCGCCACCGACGCTCCGCACCGACGGGGACGTATATGAGCTGTAATAATGATGATGTTATGGAAAATGAAATTCGGTACAGACATTCGTTCCTTAGCGGGTGCTAAGGAAAAATTTTTCGAAATTCCCACAGGATACTGAGAAATCCCTATCCAAAAAATAAGGAAAGCCGACGGAGCTAATGAATTAAAACAAGATTGCTGGCGTAAAATTCTTCTGTCAAATCTATTACGTATAATTCTTTTCGTACCACCTGCTCAAAAATGACATATTCTAGGTCATGTATTCATAAAGTAACTCAATTCAAGCCTCTAAAAAACCGGGTATAGAATATTGTACTCAATCATTAAAAACAGGCATAGAATATTGTACTTATGGTACAGTCAGTACGCTGTTGAATGTCACGGAGGATATCAGACCAGCAATGGACGACATTAAACTTACAGCAGTTGTTCTGCTAGATTTCAGAAACGCATTTAACTCTGTAGATTTTGATATACTCCTTGGAGCCCTTCCTGGAGTAAACATTTCTTCCCCTGCTATTCAGTGGTTTCGCTCCTATCTGTTTAGCCGGCAACAGTGCATAAAAATTGACAGTAACAAATCAGACTGGTGTTGCCTTTCTACTGGTGTACCTCAGGGTGCAGTGCTTTCTCCGTTTTTGTTCTCAGTTTATTGTTTAACTTTGAAATGCATTTTGTGTTTGGATTTTTTGTGACTATAATATGCATCGCGAATTAGAGTATTTATTGTGTTTTAAGAGATGAAAAAACCTCACATTGTGATGGTACGCGGAAAGTAATGCTTTTCATGGCATATAGCACGGGACCATTATGGTTCTATAGGGTGTGAGGGGTGAATTCTCTGTCGATGGCAGGCTGTACGATGGTAGAAAGTGACCATGACCATCATGTCAAATAGCTACTCAGAACATATTCCACTATACAAGTGGTAGAACATACCTACACAAAGAGGCAAAATCTCCTCTGAGACCTGAGACTGAGAGGTTGAATGCCGTTTATGGGTATGGGATTGTCAACGTATTGCATAGCTCGTTTTTGTATCGCGTCAAAAGGTGCGAGTTGATGTAAAGGTGCTTATGTCTACAGATGGTAGTAATATTCTACGCGGGCTCTGAATTGCGACTTAAAGTAAGTTTTTGACTTGGTGAGAAGTATCACGTAGCTCTTGCTTGGTTAAGCACACCGAGTTTTTTAGATCGACTTGACCTTGTCTCCAGGTGACTAACGGAACTTTACGTCACATGAGACGTCGACATTAAGAATCCTAATACTCATACATCCTAATATACAGGATGGTAAGACAACCCTTACCATCCTGAAGAGTAGAACTTTTTCCCTACAGATTTCACAATTTTTTTATCTTCACCATGATGTTTTCACAATTATTTCCTAAAATCTTCCTTGATTTCGTAAAAATATTATAACCTTTAAAAAAAGAGCTATCACACCACACGCACATCCTGAAGAGACCATCGACGAACCGTGGGGACACAGCAAAAAGTTTCGCAAATTCGTCATTCGTAAATACAATGACCATTGTGCGCGATACCAATTTTGAGAAAAGATTTTTAGTCGTACGTACCTAGTAATTTCTTTTGTCTGTCTAATACCTTAAACCAAAACACGATAACGCAAGCCATGCTGCTTTGCGGCAGAAATCGGCACGTTAGAAGTACCCGCGGAGACAACTCAGGTACAGAGTCTCCCTCTAGATGGCTATGAGCCTATGACGTAAGTGACAAACCCATGTAACATGACAAACATGTTGCACGCAATTAGCCAGGAAGGAAGTAAGTCACTGCAAACAAGCAACAACTTAATAAAGAAATAACTTGCACGCTTTCCAGTTTTTAGGAATATCCCAAAAGGAAAGGAAAGTCAAATATATTATTGTCGTTTCCTTTCAGAGCCTATCAAATTTCTTTATAATGAAAGGTTGTGGGTGGAATTGATACATTCAGAATTCGTTCGTTTAAAGTGTTCCAGTTCTTTACGTTCCTGCGGTATTGTAAAATGAAGTTTTTAAATATAGTCCTGATGGTGGTAGCAGCTTTGATATTGCTGGCTGAAGTCAATGAAGCTGTGCCCAGGTTTCCACCATTTCGACCTCCATTTCGCCCGGGAGGTCTCCCAGGTCGACCGATTGTAAGTACCTTGTTTTTATTTTGAATACGTAAATGGTGTAGTGAACACCTTACAAGTGGCTAGGCAGTTACTTCGTAACTGCGAGAGATGTCAAGAAACTTAACTGATATTGAAAGTGACCTAGTGAGTAAAATTATAAAAATCATTTTATAAAATTAGCCAAAGCTTTAGTATGAAATACTCCTATTCGTATATAGTACATACTTAAATTTTATATGAAATTCATAGAGGCATAATTTTACAGATCTTCTTCTCTTCTCTTTATATGTATATAGAAATCGCCGTTCGTTTAACTGATATTGAAAGTGACCTAGTGAATAAAATTACATAAATCATTTTATAAAATTAGCCAAAGCTTTAGTATGAAATACGGGTACTCCTATTCGTATATATAGTACATACTTAAATTTTATATGAAATTCATAGAGGCATAATTTTACAGATCTTCTCTTCTCTTTATCTATCTATATAAATAAAAATCAATGTATTACTATGATTGTTTGTCCTCTATGCGTTCCGAAACCATTCATCAGATTGTAATGAAACTTTGGTCGGGTGTTATGGGGACACCATGCCGGGTACAGCTCGTATGAATATAAGAATCACCGTTCGTTAGTCTTGTCAAAACTGAAGAACGGCTCGAGCGTTTTGAATTGTATTTTTTGTTTCATTCATTTTAATACAGGGGTGGTTTAAAAAGGAAAAGTTGGGTCAGCTTGTCTATACTAATATTATAAAAAGGAAATATTTGATTGTTTGTTTGTTTGTATTGAATAGGCTTCGAAACTACTGGACCGATTTTGATGAAAGTTCTTCTTTCTTACGGGAAAAAAATTCCCACGGGAAAACAAAAATAACGCGGGCGAAGTCGCGAGCAGAAAGATAGTAATTAATAAATACACAAATAGCACACTGTAATTCTAAATCCAAATACGAGGGCTAGTACGAAAAAAAAAGATTCTTTTGTATAAGATTTACGTAATTATACTTAAACTAAACCATCTTTTACAATTATAAATATTATTATGTGTTTTTTACGTTTATCTGAATTATTGAGAAAACTTCATTCTGATATTTGAATATAATATATGGGAGCATTAAAACATTGGTATTATTATCATTATTATTATTAATTGTTTTATTCTGGAAGGCTTATTAGGTTGGGTATTTTATAAGGTATATTTAAAAGTCAATCTTAATGTTTTTGGGACTTTAATTATTATTAAGCACAAATTGTTTTGTTACAGAAACCCATAATCAATGATTTCTTTAGACCATGGCTATCTAACAATGGTAATGGTGGCTTAGAACATTCTGATGAAGTATTTGCTGGAGATTTTTAATATTAAATTGGATATTAGATGGATATAGAAGGTATCTATCTATACGTCGCTCCAAAACAAGAATAATTATAATAAAAAAAAGGAAGACTTAAAAAAAATAAGGAAGGTTTCTGGCCATCTAACTATGCGGGCGGAAGAAACAGAAGATGAGAAAAACGAAGAATAAGTAACATTTCCGGATATTATTAGGATTCTATCCGGATAAATACACTACTAGTATTATGTTATCTGTGACACTGTGTTCATTTCATAATGTACACTGTACAGTAAGCGCCGCATCAACCTATATCTTTGGACTGCTCAGCTCCTATGTCGCTCGTAATACATAGTACCAGGTATAAGACTAAGTATACATTCTGTCATAATCTTGTAGGACTGTGATAACCACTATCTTTAAATCGTCTTAAATACACTCAAAATGCAATAAGGTTATTTTTTTCATTTCGAAGTAGTGTGTGGACAAATGTTAAGAGGCCTATTACAAAAAAACTCGCAGATTAAGGTTTTTAATCGTTCAAATTGTGTACCTTACCTTAGTCGCAATAATGAACATTTACTTGATAAAACTAGTTCATATTCTTATCTACAATAATACTAACGCGGTTTTAAGATTATATTTTTCTTAATTTAGTAATAGTTATTTTCCCGAAGCATGTTTAGGCAAAAACTCACGCGGACCTGAATTGGGAGCTCTAATTTACAGATTTTGTTAAATATGAACTATCATAATATTTATTTTATGTGACACAATATCCTTCACTTCAATAATAATAAAATATGTTTTCGTTATATGGCTCCTTAGTAAAGAAATAAATTCTTAATCTAATCAAATTTTCTAACGAAAAGGCGTCGAAACAAGTCAGATTATGTACGAAGTTCTTCATAGTTTAAACGCAATTTTTATGCCAAAATGTTATTTAATGTTTGCTTAAACTGTTGTATTATTTGTATGTTTATATATCGATACTATATTTTTTATGAACAAAATAAAATTACCATATTGCCGCGCCGGCGATGCCAGTTTGTTTTGTATGGCGCGACGTGATTGGTGCCGAGATGATTCTTAGTGGCGCTTCGTTATAAGCATGTTTGCTCGGCAATATACTAGACTAGAGGGTAACAAAATTAAAATCTGACTTACAATGTAAAGTAGGTTCTTAGGCGCATAACACATTGCACGGGACACCGCTCCGGTGTGCGGTGCTGCGGTTTTTAATTTTGACTGGAGAATCTTAATTTGTATACAAAAACCGCAGGGTATAACACACTCGCACCGCATCACCGTGCGGTTGTGCGGCGCGCGCGACGGCACCGCACCACAGAATAGATAATAGTACACCGCACTCCCGGACGGTGATACGGTGCGGTCCGCGGGGTATGCCACACTGTGCCGCAGTATCGTACGGATTTTTGCGTAGAAAGGACGTGCATACGCGTAATAGATCTCAACATAGATAATGCGGTGATGCGGGGCGTCGTCGTGCACCGCAGCTCCGGACGGTGATACGGAGCAAACCGTACGGTGGCACGGTTCCGTGCCGCCGCAGCCGCATGCGGTTTTCGTCCCTCCGTACAACGCAGCGGTGTCCGGTGCAATGTGTTATGCGCCTTATAGTTTGAAGGTCCAGGACAGATCGATTGCCAGAAATGTTTTGATTGTTCATTCATAAAATTTACACTTTTGCTTCTGGAGCCGACTGTACTAAATATGAAATATAATTTCATCAATAACGTATGTATTATGAAATAAACGCTGTAAAAAGTCATAGGTTTTTTTATTTATATGTGTAATTTCTGTATGCGTTTTTAAGCAATAAATTTTTTTTTAAGGAACAATTTTTCTTTTAAAAATCATTATTTGTATCAAAGATTGAAATTCCATAAAAAAATTCAATTATCTAATAAACAACGCATTTGTTTATAACAATTTTTTAAACAATAACAGATAAAAACCTAAAAAAAATATTTTTATGCAGCTTCTAATAACATAAAAACGGATCATTAATAATATTTGAAAAAAAAAATTTTTTCGATCATTAATTTAAGTTTTTAATTTTGCAACAATGAAAATTATTAATAAAAAACTGAAAAATATATTTTTTTTAATTTTTCCAACGGGGATCTATTCTGAAGCCTTCCAAAAATTGCTCCAAGAGAGAAAAAAAACTCAAATTTATAGTTTAACAATTATCACACTTGCAATGTTCATGTTCAAGCACAAAAAAATTATTAGTTAACAATTGCATAACTAATTGAAAAATTGTGATAAAAAAATTTTTCCGGCGGATTATTGTTGATTTATCTATCCAGTAAGCCCCTGAATTCTTTCATCTCTTAAATTTTATATTTAATATGTTAAAATAATTTTTATTAATAAAGTGTCCAAAGTGGCTTACGGAAGCCACAGCACCCGTTTTCGGCCGTATTTTCATCCCTCTGGGAAAATTATAAATATTTTTTTAGGAAATTTCCTGCTCTTTTCGAATCATTTTTTTATTTTGAAAAATCTTTATTAGTTTTTGAGATATTTGCAAAAAACTAAACCCCTCTTTTTTTTTAGTTAATTGTTAATAACTTTTGCAATTTTTGTTTGCGGAACTTCATTTTTTTCAAAAATCATCTAGATGCCATTCCGAATCGAATGACACCTCGCTCATAATTTTCGGAGACTGCTGAAAAAAGTTGGCCAAAAAGGCACTTGTTGACTAGACATTCACCCTTTTTTGTTAATGTTGTTAATAATTAATTAAGCGACTCTACATAATTGTGTAGTTGTGTTGGTTATGAGTTTCGTCTTCTCACATCAGCAGTTATTAGCAAAATTGGACTATTTATAGAGGGAGAAAAGGGTTATCGTTTTTGTATGAAAATTTACCCCTGTTTTCTCGTGGTCCCAGGGTTTTGTTCCATTAATGGGACCACGAGGGAGAACTGTTTCTCGTAGTCCCATTGTTGTGTACCTACATCCTGTATATACAAAAGGTATGTGGTTCGGCTTCACAATCCTCTTAAGAAAATTAAGCTGCGTCATCTTAGTAAGTCATCGAAACATTAACCCCCATCCTAAAGTAGTTTTTATAAGCGTCAGCTTCAGCAGTTAGTTGCACTTTATTAAAAAGATTGAGTAACCACTGTTTTAACCCAGCGCCTTTTTTTAAATTCTTTTCTTCAAAGTTAAGGCCAAAACAAGGGACACTACCAGCTTTGACTTTATGTAAATCCATGGCAACACGTGCTAACTTATCAGTTACGATATACGGACTGAAGAAATCAAGATTGATTGTGTAGGTAATGCTGTGACGCGATCCTGTGATCCAAGATCCCGATCAAAGCTTAATGATCACGATCGAGATTGACTATGTACGGGACGCCTATGAAAAATGACCTCAAAAGTCATTTACCCAATAAGTTTATCGTCAAAGCCTTAGGGCGCTTGAGCACTTATACGTATTCGGTTCGTATTCGATTCGTGTTCGGTTTTGATCCGGTTTGGCCGTCCTAGTGATTGTATGGACGCTTGCGCACTCATACGTATTCGGTTCGTCTTCGAACCTATTTGCATGAAAATGTTCGAGACATTTCAGTAGATAAACAACAAATGTAATTTTTGTTTTGTATTTTTACGATAAACATTTACTGTAAAACTTGAGCGATATTAATGTCCATTCTTGACACCATTTGGGTTTTCTAAATTCATGTCACATTAGAATAGAATAGTTTTTATAGACATAAAAGCTTGTCGCGAGATTTACTTGTGTGTAGTAACTTAAAAGTACTTAAAAGAGTACTTTTAAGTACCTACTCGTATTTACTTTGAAAATTGTAATGTATAAAATTATTTACATCAAATTATTTAATTTACTTGTTTATGTACAAAAGTAAATCTCGCGACAAGCTTTTATGTTATATAAATTGTGTCAAATGTGAAATGACGTTATAAGTAAAAGTTTTAGTGTAAAAGTTTATTAATTCTTTTAGCGCATTTAATTAAAAGCTTGTTTTTAAAAAGGTTTTTTACATTTAATTTATTTTTTACTTTTTAGTTATCACTGGACACGTTTCTCAGTCTGTTCATCTCATTCAACGCATCATTGTTGCAAAATTTATTTTTAGCTTTAGAAGTACGACATATTGGATTAATAGTGACATCACTTAATTTTTTAAGTTATTCTTAGCAAGACCTTTTATTTGATACCCATATTGTAGGAGTGCATTAAAAATAATTGGTCCGCCATCTTGGGTATGCAGCCATCTTGGATTTAGAATGACGTCACATAGTTAACCGTGCATTTTCATCCAAACTGTGTGTATACAAAATTTCAGCTCAATGTTAAAGATATCTACTTCAAAATTGATTTTCAAGCTTTAGAAGTCCGCCATATTGGATAAATAGTGACGTCATATTATTTTTCGAGTTACTCTTAGCAAGACCTTTTATTTGATACCCATATTGTAGGGGTGCATTAAAAATAATTGATCCGCCACCTTGGGTATGCCGCCATCTTGGATTTAAAATGACGTTACACAGTCAACCATGCATTGTCATCCAAAATGAACGTGTATACAAAATTTCAGCTCAATCGGTTAAAGATATCTGCTTCAAAATTGAGTTGCAAGATTCCACCCGAACATACATACATTGCAAGTTAAATAAAAGCTTGTAAAAAAGACTAGACAATGAAATAGAACGGCGACATGGAAGACGGCTCTAATAGAGAATATTGCAACTGTCATGCTGTAAAATTGCAGTTCGGATACAGATGGCATTACTGCCTAGAAACTGCGGTATTTTAATGAAGGTTGCAGTTTCTATGCCCCCTGTCCAAATTACAAATAACAACTACAGTGTTAGTAGGTTTAGCTGCACAGAATTGCCTTTTTTATCGAGTAAGCTGGCAAAGTCGCAGGCTGCCCACCTTATAGATTCTCACATCGAGTCGTTTTTAGGTGTACATCAGAATGGCGGGTCTCCATCATTTACTTATATTATTTGATGAAGTTGTTAAAAATGTTTTTATATGTATTTATAATGATTGCTTAATCGTTTTTTTTACTTTTCATTAGAATTTTAAAATTTTCCGTAGGAATTTTATATTTTCCCGTAGGAAAAAGAATTTTGTAACCTTTGTTAATCAGAAATAATGTAGCATTCTAACGGTGAAAGAATTTTTGAAATCGGCCCAGTAGTTACGGAGCCTATTCCATACAAACATATTACAAAAATACAAATCTTTCCTCTATATAATATTAGTACTTATAGATAAAATGACAATTTATACTGGAAAACATATGTTATAAGTGGAATGTTAAAACGCCTACAGCTTATTCAAATATTTTTGCTCGTAATTATTTGCAATAAGGCCGCATATTTGTACTGGTCTGTTTTTTTTTGTAAAATATTTCATACAGTTTTTGTTATTTTTTCATACATTTTTTTGGGCCATCAGAATATTTGATTTTAAAAGAAACTGCTTTTAATTTCTGGAGGTAGGTACAAAATTGTGGTTTAATCAGTGCTCGAATTGAACATTTTTACGAGACGGAACGCTAGGCCGCTATTCGCTATTCCGCCGTATTCCACGAGACGGAACGGTAACTTCATAAATTTTCACGAACCGGAACGGCGTTCCGGCGTGTTCCTGCTCAATTCGAGCACTGGGTTTAATCTGTTACATCAAATATTTAGTAACTTTAATGTTAGAGCATGATCCCGCCATTTTGATAATGAAAGTTAGATTTTGTCAAAACTAAGCAGGTACCATAATTATTATAATTTCGGTACCAAATAGTACCAAATGAGTACTAAATTGCAGTGGGCTTTTAAAAACAGGAAGTGATCCCGTCATCTTGACGTTTATCGTACAACTGTCTCAAATACAATTCGAATACGGATAAGTGCGCAAACGCTAGGACGTAAATTTCCCGTTCGGTTTTTTCACGTATCGAACATGAACCGAATACGTATAAGTGCGCATACGCCCTTAGGCCCATTTAAAGACTGTTTTGGAATGTGGGTCACATAAACCCATGACATGGTCACATTGGATCAAACTAGTTACAATATAAGAACTTATATCAATGTTTGATCTTACTGATGTGATCCCTGTCTGGAGTGGACTTTGATCGGGACGTTCGTCCTCGTTTAGTTTAGTCCTGGCTCTAGCAAAGTCCAGACTGCATCTGTCTTCCCTATCAGCAGCTAATCGGCTAATGTATGTTGTGATTGGCGCGAGACCGCCGTGTTACTTCTCAGTCAGTTCAACACACATTACGGGGACGTGCATAAGCGAACCGCTAACGAGAGTCGTTCGCTACCTCGAGCCAACAAAATCAACAAAAATAGTTTTTCATGTCACTCAAGTTCCTGCCTAGACTTAGAAGGCTATGCTGACGCCGACCATGGATCATGTCTGGTAGGTACATCGGTTACGTTTTCTTAGGAATCCCGTAAGCGATGCACGTAAAGAGGCCATCTATATCCGGTCCATTGGAAATAAACTCACCAACACAGATACACAGGTCTAACTGTACGGGACAATCAAAGCGCCTTAAGGCAACCTTAGTAACTTTAAAGTAATCTGTGTTTAAGGGCGCTTGGGCACTTATACGTATTCGGTTCGTGTTCGATACGTAAAAAAACCGAACGGGAAATTTACGTCCTACCGTTTGCGCACTTATCAATATTCGATTCGTGTTTGAGACGGTTGTGCGATAAACGTCAAGATGACGGGATCACTTCCTGTTTTTTATAACCCACTGCTATTTAGTTTAGTACAAACATTAAAATTTTGTTACCTGCTTAGTTTAGACAAAATTCGTTTTTATTATCAAAATGGCGGGCGGGATTATGCTCTCACATTAAAGTTACTAACTATTTGATGTAACAGATATAACCACAATTTAGTACCTATCTCCAGAAATAAAAAGCAATTTCTTAAAAAATCGAATATTGAAATTCCGATGGCACAAAAAATGATTAAAAAAAGAACAAAAACTGTATGAAATATTTTATAAATAAACAGACCAGTACAAATAGGCGGCCTTATTGAATACGTATAAGCGCCCTAAAGCTCTCTCACAGTAACAGTTCTAATTCCAGATCCAAACACATCGACATTCGTTATCATTTCATACGCACATGTTTGGACGACTCGCACATATTCCCTCAACGCAAATGCCAGTTTAATTTAGATTGTAAATTTGTATATTGTGTTAAGTAGCTATTATTAATACTTTTAAGTTATAGTGTGTGTGTATGTTAGTAATTTTATAGTTTAGTGTTTATTGTTAGGATCTTTTAGGTTTAAGTTGTACATTATGTTGTACATAGAGAATGTCGTGTGTTGTATACTTTTTCCTTCCTAAGTCTTATACATGATGTCCTTATTACGGGGAGGTGTAAACTTATGACATTTAATAAGGACACTGGTGGTTTTATACTTGTTTAATATTTGCCATGTTTAGAGCATAAGGTGCCAAGCAATGATCACTGAAAGTCTGAAAACAATTAATATGGTAAAATTTGGCACCAACTTCAATATAAAACGGTAATATTCTTTCTATTATTTATGACCTTTTGGTGTTTTTGAAGTCGGTTTTATATTGTGGAAAAAAAATTTTTCACGTTTATTCGATTTTTGGAAGACTGGGGTTCAAAATGGAAAAGTATTTTTGCAATTTTATAGGCGATAAAAATGTACGTCTTCAATGTCATTTATTATTGTACTTCCTGATTCACAGCTGTTTTAAAATATTGAACAAAGTGATCTTTGGATTTTTTTTCTATCAAGTGAAATATTGTTGATCATGTTTCTGTGTTGACGAATGCTTAGGTGAAAAGATCAATTAATATCATATGTGAATTTTAGAACTTGTTGTTTTATATTTGTTTAGATACAGTAAATCGACGCCTGGCGCCTTAAAGCTATTTAAAAAAAAGGTAAACATTTTTTAAAATATAAGATTATAATACATTACATCTGTTGCTATACGAGCTATAAAACAAATTTGTTGTTACAAATTATTTTATTAAAACAATAGATGTAATAAAAAGTCAAATCGTCAATTTAGTATACAAATTAGCATGTTAACCATTCTTCCTATTTTTTACGTTCTCGTATACCTCGTGAGCCGTGCCTGCTGCACTGAGTACGCCAAAACCAGTTTTCTGTAAAAAAGACATCAATTAATAACTATGCATTAATCGCATGCATCAGTTGTTAATATGTAATGGTAGTAAATGAAGAAAAATGATGCTATTATGTTCATCAACTATGAGTCTCAAAACTGAACAAATCAGGATGGCCGATTGCAAGACATATTGGAGCTTACGATAGCTTTGCCGATTTTCTTGAGGGTGTTCGCGCTGGGCAGCTTGGGCTGAGGCGCGGCCTGCGAGGCGCCCGCCAGCAGCGCCAGCAGCGCCACCACCATCAGAGCCAGTCGGGAAAACTTCATCTTCACAGGAAACGGTACCTCACACGTTCAAGCAAGCAGATGCCCTAATGAGCTGCTTTCGAATGTGCCCATCAAGGATACCAGTAGGAATATAAAGCAGAAGAATTCAAATTATTTTCCTTAAGGTGACGTGGATTAAATCAGGGTGGATTCCAGGATATTTTAACTATTTTGACGTCACAAATGAATGTAATACCATTTACGTGCGTGACTACTAAATAATAATACCGCGTGGGTAAGGAACATATTGACAGGACCAGGAAATGATCAAATTATTATGCGATATATGGATAGTTAACGTCATTGCTGTATCAAGTGTCACCGAACTTAATATTAGGATTTTCGACAACGTAAGTATAAATAAAATGAAATAGACGCTAAGATTATAGAATTATTTACTTTAAAAAATACTGAGAAGGGGAAAATATTATTTTCACAATATGTTGTTTATTCAAAAGCAGAAACATATTGTGTTTCCCTCTTTTACATAAAAAGAGGGAAACACAATATTTGAGATTTTATTAAGCGACTCCAAAAAAGGAGGAGGTTATCAAGTCGATGCATTTGTTTTTTTAACCGACTTCGAAAATGGAGGAGGTTCTACCTATGTTCGGCTGTATCTATTTTTTTTGTGTATGTTCATCGATTACTCCGCCATTTGTTGACCAATTTTTATTTTTTTTGTAATCGAAAGAGTACACTCCCAAGGTGGTCCTGCTGATTTGCAGACATCTTTTGTATATTCAGGATGTATGCACATACAAGGTTAATATGATTTCTTTAACTTAGATTGTTTTGCTTTGTTTTGACGTCAATAAGTGCCTGTAAAGGCCTATGTTGAATAAAGATTTTTGAATTTGAATTTGGAAGTGTGTCTGAACTCACTGTTATAAGAAATGGGACACCGTCACTTATACCCGGCATATTGAAGTCGGTGCCAAACGATGGTCTCCTAAAGAGTCTTAAAATATCTCAACGTGTCTCATAGCTTGTTTTTGCATCGCGTTAATAGGTGCAAGCTGGTATAAAGGTAAATTCCATGTGGGGTCTGACATGCGAATTAAAAGTAAGACTTTCACCCGGTTAGAAGTAGCAGCTAGCTCGTGCTTAATTATGCACACTAAGTTTTTTAAACCAACTTGACCTCGTCTTCAAGTTACTATGGAAATTTACGTCACATAAGATGTCGACACGAAGGCACCTAAAACACTTCAAGAGTCTCCCTCTAGATGGCTATGACGTAAGTGAAAAACCCAAGTAACATGTAATGACAAACACGATTGCACGCAATTACTGAGGAAGGAAGTAAGTAGGTGCTAATAAACAACAACTTAATAAAGAAATAACTTGCACGCTTTGCAGATTTTTTTGGGATATCCTAAAAGGAAAGGAAAGTCAAATATATTATTGTCGTTTCCTTTCAGTTCCTATCAAATTTCTTTATATTGAGAGGTTGTAGGTTGAATTCATACATTCAGGATTTGTTCGTCCAAAGTATACCAGTTTTTTAAGCTCCTGCGGTATTGTGAAATGAAGTTATTAAATATAGTCCTGATGGTGGTGGCAGCTTTGATATTGCTGGCTGAAGTCAATGAAGCTGTGCCCAGGTTTCCACTATTTCGACCTTCATTTCGCCCGGGAGGTCTCTCGGGTCGACCGATTGTAAGTACCTTGATCTAATTTTGAATACACAAATGGTGTAGTGAAAATCTTAAAAATGGTTAGGCATTTACTTCGTAACTGGGACATGTCAAGAAAATTTAACTAATATTGAAAGTGTGTTAGCTAGTGAGTAGGTAAAATTACATAAAACATTTTGTAAAATTTGCCAAAGTTTTAATATGAATTACTCTTGTATAGTACGTACATACGTAAAAACACTATAAATTTAAAAATAATATTATATTTTAGTAATTAGAGGTAAGTTTTTAAATACATTACCCATTGCATTTAAAAACTTACCTCCAACTACTAAAAGTTAAGGATCCTTCCATCATCAGCTCGGTTCATGACTACCAGATGCATAGCTTCGGAAAAAAATACGAAACACGTTGGACGTAGGCCTATAAAATTTAAGGGTTTCCCTCGATATTCATGAGATTTCATTATCAGATCCTGACTTTGGTGACAATGGGACCAACTTTGAGATATACTCATTCTAAAAAAAGAATAATCAAAATTGGACAATACCATAAAAAATTATGCGCGCTCATACATAAAAGAATGAAGAATACGTCACGAAAAATAACCTCCTCCGTTTTTTAGTTGGTTAAAAATTGCCGTTTGTTAGTCTCTCGCTAAAACTAAAGAGCGGCTTGAGTGCTTTGAATATATATTTTTTGTTTCATTCACTTTAATACAGGAGTGTTTCAAAAGGAAAAATAATAGGAAAAATCTTTTATAAAAGCTTCGTTGGTCTTGCATAGACCAATGTAAGTGGTTGGCAATATTAGCTTTGGTTTTACTTTAAAAAGGGCAAAGGTGGCCAGCGTACTTTCTTTCTGCGTGGTAGAGTCGCCCTGCCACCGTTGTTAGTAAAAAAATAGTTTCTTCGATTGTGAAGGATGCCAACTAATGACTTTGACTTTGCACTTTAATCAAATCAAAGCTTTGCAATTAAAATACGGTTAACATATTACCTTTTTTTTTTTTTTTTTTATGTAAGGCCCGGCAAATGACCTCCTCCCGCCTGATGTTAAGCGGTGAAAGAGGCCCAAATGAGTTGACAGATAGAGTAGGGACGACATCCACTATCCTACCTGCCCGCCCCTTGCCGGCCTAAAAGATGCTTTTTCACACCTCTTTTGAAGGAACCCATGTTGTAGGATGGAGGAAACACGTGCGCAGGTAGAGAATTCCAAGTATGGGATGAACGACAGAAGAAGGAATCTTGGAATTTCTTGGTACGGTGTGAAAAGGAGGACACAGTGTACGGATGACTCCGAAGGCCCTTACGCGTGTTTCTGTTAAGGAATGGAGAGGGAGGGATAAGGTTAAAGAGCTCCTCAGAGCATTCCCCATGGAACATTCGGTAAAAGGCGCTAAGAGAGGCGATGTCACGACGAAGTTGTAGAGGCTCGAGGGTGTTAGTTGCCTCTACATCGCCAATTATTCGAATAGCGCGACGCTGCAATCTGTCCAGAGCATCGAGGAGGTACTGAGCGGAGCCGTCCCAAAGGTGCGAGCAATATTCCACGCAAGACCTAACCTGAGTTTTATACAACAGGCATAGTTGGTCCGGCGCAAAATACCTACGCACCTTGTTTAGGACACCGAGTTTCCGTGAGGCAGCAGTTATAACGGATTCGATGTAGTCTCTGGGGTTCAGATCGCAGCGAATGTTCATTCCCAGCAAGGTGATGTTACTCTGTGTGTGAAGGGTTGTGCCCTGAAGAGAAGGAGGGGGGAGGAAAGGTGACCTTTTCGCCGAGAACGCGCACACCTGTGTTTTCTTAGCATTGAACTCGACAAGATTGCTGGAACCCCATTCGGAGATGAGGTCCAGCGTCCTGTTGAGCTCAATGATAAGATTCTGCCTCTCCCTATCAATATTGCCACGAGCAGCCCCTGAGCTTCCGTGATATCCCCCATGCACTGTACTGTCGTCTGCATAGCAATGTATACTTCCCAAGGAAAGCATGTCAATGATATGCAGAAGAAACAATGTTGGGGATAGAACGGAGCCTTGTGGAACACCAGCATTCACTGCCACGAACCGCGAAGCGCAGCCGTCAACGACAACGCGAATTCTACGCTCGTGGAGGAAACTGGCAATCAACGTACAGAACTGAGCGGGCAATCCGTATGCCGGAAGCTTGGAAAGGAGAGCCTTGTGCCAGACTCTATCAAAAGCTTTGGCGATGTTGAGACTAATAGCCACAGACTCGCCGCGCTTATCGATAGATTCACCCCATTTGTGCAAAAGGTTCGGTACCTTCTACGGTACAAATAATTTTTCATTACACCACTTACTTATAGGTGTTTTTCACATTTACCTGATTAATTAGTCTTTATAATTTTTCAATAAAATATATAGGAGCATTAAATTGGAATTGAGGAACTATCTTACCTCTAATTATAGGAATACAACAATGCTATCATCAACAGTTCACATACGTCCCCACCGAGGGGCTCGAGCCTACCCTAAACTAGGGCGATTAGGCCTTAGTCAACCAAGTGCGGGTTGCTAGACTTTACACACAACCTGTAAAGAAATTCTTTCTTCTTAGTGTGTGCAGGTTTCGTCACGATGTTTTCCTTCACTATAAAAGCGTCGAATAAACGTACATATGAATTCAAAATTTGAAAACACATTGATACGTGGCGGGGTTCGAACCGCTACCTCCCGATTGGAAGGCGACAGCCTTACGCACTACGCCATCGACGCTTTTTTCCATCGACGCTTCCAATAATGCTATAAACATTGTTATTATGACGACAAACTTAGGTAAGACGGTGGTAGCTAGTCAGGCGGGCTCAGAAGCCCTACCACCAAACAAACCGAGCAGAAAAATTCTGCTCCCATGGAGAATTGGACCCCGGCCCTCCCGATCAACACCCGGTGGTCTCAACCTTTTAAACCACGGTTAATGATGGTGAAAGACCACGGAAGCGATTGAGAGGCGGTTGTTTTTTTCTGGAAAGCTTTTTAGGTACTAAGGGTATATTATTTATTTATGTTATTAGGTGAATTTTAATGTTTTTGGAACATTAATTAAGCTCAAATTGTTTTGTTACAGAAACCCAGAGATAATGGTATCTTTAGACCAAGCTTAACTAACAATGGTGATGGCGGCGTAGATTATTCCGGTGAAATATTTCCTGGAGATTTTTGATATTAAGTTGGTAATTAAGTATATAGAAGATAAAAATATGTGTAACTCCAAAACAAGAACATTTGTAAATAAAAAAGTTATCGAAGACTATATTATGTTTCTGGTCATCTAAACTATGCGGGCGGATGAAACAAAAGATGGAAAAATGAAGATGGATTACATTTCCGGTTATTATTAGGATTCTATTCAGATAATACACTAAAGAGTCAGTTGCACAAAGGCTCATTAAATTTAATGCTTCTGTCACCTTCTTTCACATATGTTCCCTAACTATGATCGCTCAAAACAATATTAAAACCGCACTGAGAGCGGGATGGCGCTATACGCAGAAAGAGCGGGGTCTCTATTTCAATATTGTTTTAAGTTTGCTATAAAAGATCATGGTGAGGCCCCCGGACAGTGCGATACGAAATAAGACTCAAAAGCAGGGATGTTACGGATATGATATTTCGGATCTGGATACTGATACGGATATAGGAATAAAATTATATCGGTTTCGGATACGGTTACGGATATGTAATTATTTCGGATTATCCGTTAGTTTCGGATAGTTTCGGTTACGAATATTATATAGAAGTAATAAAATATAAACACAAATAGTATGTAAGTAACAATTTTGTTTTATTTATAAGTTTTATCTAGTCTAGGTTATCATTTGGTATTATAATCAGTCATGTAGGTAAGCAATTATTATATATCTCTAGAGAATGGGCTCAAGAAGATCATTAAGTGGTTAGACGATAATCTCCTTACCATTAATATTCAAAAAACAAAATATATTTGCTTTAGAATCTCTGGTGCTTCAAATCCGCCTAATGATTTCATAATCAAAGCGCATTCTGCTTATTGTGACTCGGAAAGTGAATGTAATTGTGAAATCCTAATACAAACTGACAACCATAAATATCTGGGAATAATTGTTGACAAGAACCTAAACTGGCAACCGCAAATAGTGGCGCTAAGCAAAAGAATCAGGAAACTCCTTCCTGTTTTTAGGAACCTTAGAGATGCCTCTGACCCTGAACTTATAACTAAAATCTACTTTGCTCTTTGCCAATCTCTCTTGACTTACTGTGTCACCGTTTGGGGTGGTGCTGCGGCTTCCTTTCTCTTGATATTGGAAAGAGCACAACGGGCAGTGATTAAGGTCATGTGCTTTAAGCCTAGAAGGTATCCAACAAAAAAGCTGTACGAGGAAACACAACTGCTAACTGTTAGACAATTGTTTATTTTCAATTCGGTTCTTCGGTACCATAAACATATAAAACCAAATGAGTTACCCAAAGGCAAACGGCGTTGCCGTACTCCAGTTCCAGACTTTAACACAATGTTTGCAAGACGTCAAATACCTTATATGAGCCCATTCTTGTACCGGTATATTAATGACAAAAACAATATAATAAAATTAAACAAAAATGGCATAAAAACAGTACTCAAACGTATTTTGGCTAGCCTTAATTATGATGAAACAGAAAACATTTTTAAGTTAAAATAAAAATTCATTCTAAAAAATACACATACCCATACACACATATACTCTCTCTGTGTGTCACATACACACACGAGAGCACACTCACAGAGGCACATACTCACTCACGCAGGCACACACTTACCCCCCCCCCCCCTACACACACAAACATACACACACACACACATACACATACACCCATGCACACATTTACACTCACACTTAAGTGGAAAAGAGGACCTAGGTATTCTATTGTACTAAGAATTGATTTAACCTGTGTTTTTGTACTTGTAATGGGGTGGAGGGCTGTGCGCCTGTGTTTCAGGATTCGTCCTATTTCAGGTGCCAGCCCACCATAGTCAACTTTCTAAGTTAAATTAATTGCTTACCTTTATAATTTATGTAAGACTATGGCGAGTAATAAAGTTATTATTATTATTATTATTATTATTATTATCTACTCAACATACAACAAACTGCAAGATTCACACGGCGCGCGAGCGGTGAAAAAAAACCAGTCGAAACATGTCGTTTTATTTAAGCTCCGCCCTTATTCGAAACTATCCGAAACTTGTAAAACGGATACGGTTACGGTTACGGATATTATTTAATTTCGGATATCCGATAGTTGCCGTTACGGTTACGGAGCTCCATAACATCCCTACTCAAAAGCAGAATTAAAAATAATGGACGTTTCTGCAACTGCTGCTGCTGCAGCGTCAGGCTGTCTCTTTGACCTTTGGACTACTCCTATGTCGCTCGTAACAGGGTCGGTTTTCGTAGTGCAAATGTAAAGCTTGACTTGACGCCTACTGTACAAATAAGCTAATCTTTCGATCAAAGGGGGTGTGTATTTTGAATGTCATTATTTCAATTTAACAAAAGATGTAATTATATCACTTCAAGAAAAGAACCTCTCAGCTGTAGTTCCAATTTTTGTCATTCCACACCAAGCACGTAGTAACTATTATCTAATCTGTGAGCAAGCTTCACACATAGAGCAATCTGTTTGAAGCTCCACTTATGCGGTCGTGACCATAATGTGTCGTGACACGGATGACCTAAAAGATCATGACATAGTAGGTACTTATACCTACTAGTTAATGATCTTTTAGGACAGCGATAATCCCTTCCTTGAAATCTCCATAAAACACTCAAAATGCAATAAGGTTGGAAGTGTAGTGTCAAATGTCAAGTGTTGAGATGATTCTTAGTTGCGCTTAGTAATTAACAGCTAACTCATTAGCGTTAATGATATTTTATACTAGTGGGTACTAAATTAAAGTGACCTACAATGTGAAATAAGTTCTCATAGTTAGAAGATGCAGGGTAGATCGATTGCCATAAATGTTTGTTTTGATTGTTTAATGTACAATCAAAACAAACATTAATTTTGTACTGGTCTGTATGACCAGTACAAAATTATTGACTTCTGCTTGGAGCGGACTGTACGAAATATGAAATATCATCAATTAACGTATGTATTATTAAATAAACGCTTTAAAAAGTCAACTTTCTTCTTATACAAGATTCTTTTTTATTTGTCCGTACAATATCTGTATGTAGTTAATTTTTAAATAAAGCACCATAAGTGGTTTTCATTAATAAAAAAACACCAAAGGAGTTGTTTTGAATCAAAATATTTTAATTTGAAATACATGTGTTTTATTTTTCCGTTACACCTTAAAAGATTTATAATATTTTATAGGTTTGTTGCTCATATTTATCATTTTTACTCAAATATATTAAATGTTCCAAAAGTACAAATAGGTTGAATAGAGTTAGATCAAATTTATTAATTTGTATATATTGCCTTAAGGTCGCAGGTAATAAAATTAGTAATTTATTATGAAGTAATACTTTCATATAATTTAGGAAAAATGTAGTATAGTTTCCAAAATGGCACTATTTGATCAATAAGTTTTTTGACATACAGATTGTTAGAACAAATACCTATTATAGCTAATATTGTCACCTTTTGAGTGTTTTTAAAATTACATACTGCTAGCAACACAAAAGTATATAAGTTTTGCTTTAGCACAAAACATCTGCATCTATACTTGAGTTAAGCATACTGTTCACAGTTTTCCGTCTTTGATAATTAACATTTTCTTCAGTAAAAGAGCATGACAATTTTGTATTAATCTAATTTTATGGATACCGTTTGTTGAATAGACTATTACAGGGTATTAATCAGAAATGAGGTCACATTTTGCAAATTTCAACCCAAATCTTCATCTTTCAACTTTTATCCACATTTCATTATACTCGTAGGTGTCTGCAAGATTTCCCACCAAAAATCTTCCCAACAAAAGAACCATCATGTGTTATGCACTGACTGACTTTATAGCACATGGAAGCTGTTATTGTTTATAACGAAGCTCGAACTAAATAGCACTTCTGTATTGATGATTCGTGGTTTAGTTTTCTATGCACTTTATTCTTCCTTCACTGAAGAGGTCTTTTATTTTTTAAGAAATATGTCACAATCTGTGTCTGTGAATGTATATATATTTTTTCTCCCAGTAATTTTCTTCATGTTTGATAAATGAACAACTGCCAATCTTTTTCTTTTAAGTTCATTTACAAATTCTTGCAGTACTACACTGGTATTTGACACATGATCCTGATGTTTTCTTTTCAACATATCTCTTGAAGTAAATACTTGTAGTGTTTATTTGACTTTTGAAAGATAGAATTCTATCCAATAGCATTCAACTGCTGTACAAAATAGCTCCTCACTGTGATGGTGCAACCACACCAAAAATGCATGTTTGCAACTCTCTTCTGCCGCGTGACAATCTTGACAAGTACACTTGTAACCTGTTCCTCATTATAACAGTATTGAAACTGTACTTATATTGTTTAGAGCGATACACAAAGAATCTCCTGACCATCAATCTGTCTATTTTCGGAAGATTTGTACTATCTGATCTCACAAATCCAACATCAATGGTTGATTTTGCTATTAATACGATATGATTTACGATATTTACAAATATAATAACGGAGACTTGGACGATTTTTTGCCAGTTTTAGGAAAGAATAGTAGTGCAAATCGACGAGTTGTTGAATCAAATTTGACATTTCTTTGTTTACTATATGAGTGACGTCACGGCCCTGACCACAGGATATCAAAGCGTTTACGGTGTGAGATAAAAAAAGATTATTTCTAGCATTTTCAAATTAAAATTTTACAGCAATCATTCATTGTTATTTATTAAAATCGGTATATTGTGGAGCTTAATGCCAAATACTGTTAGAAATAAACAATATTTTAATAAATTTTGATATGAGTCAACTACCCTATTGGCGGCGTAATCCCGTAACATACACACAAAAAAACATACGCATCGAATTGAGAACCTCCTCCTTTTTTGAAGCCGGTTAAAAATCTGTTACTATACGAGTAGGTACAAGCTCCAAAACAAATTTGAGGTAACAAATTCTTTTATTTAAACAAAAGACCTAATCGTCAATTTAGTATACAAATTGGCTTATTAACCATTCTTCCTATTTTTCACGTTCTCGTACACCTCGTGAGCCGTGCCCGCTGCACTGAGTACGCCAAGTCCAGTTTTCTGTAAAAAAACGTCATCAATATGCGTTAGTCGTATGCATCAATAGGTTATGAGTGTGGTAACTTTGTAATTATGAATGAAGAAAAACGAAGCTATACCTATGCTTATCGACTATGAGAAGGTATTGATCGATTCTCCCGTTGCCGGCCGCGTTGGTAGTGGTGTCGCAGTGTGGATTTTACCATACGCGCCCATAAGGGCAGGAAGAACAACGGGGGGTTTTAGTGGGTAGGCCTGGCACTCTGCCGGGAGAGCCCCACACACGCTCGCCGTCTAGCCAGCGGCGGGTACGATGCGGTTACGCATTTCCTCCCGAAGAAAAAAGGTATTGATCGATATATTTGAAAAATAATAAATGACCAAGACTGCTCAAGTCACGTTAGAAAATGCTTAACATATTCGGTTTCAAATTTCAATCGAATAGAATAACTGAACAAATCTGTACGATGGCCGAATGCAAAATGTATCAATGCTTACGATAGCTTTGCCGATTTTCTTGAGGGTGTTCGCGCTGGGCAGCTTGGGCTGAGGCGCGGCCTGCGAGGCGCCCGCCAGCAGCGCCAGCAGCGCCACCACCATCAGAGCCAGTCGGGAAAACCTCATCTTCACAGGAAACGGTAACTCACACGTTCATCCAAGCTGATGCCTTAATAAGCTGCTTTCGAATGTGCCCATCAAGGTTACCAGTACGAATATAAAGCAAAGGAAGGAATTCAAATTATTTTCCTATAATAATATGTGACATGGATTAGACTAGGGTGGATTCCAGGATATTATTAACTATTTTGACGTCACAGTTGAATTTAATGCCATTGACGTACGTGACTAAATAATAATGTATAGGCAAAGAGCGTATTGATAGAACAACGAAATGGTCAATATTAATTGCTTTTAAATTTTACCGCTTACCGACTGACGTTTCATTTTACAGCAGTTTGAATTATTACGCGATATATGGGCAGTGACGTCATTGCTGTGTCAAGTGTGTCCGAGCTTAATATTGGGATTTTGGACAACGCACTAACAAAGTTA
Source organism: Schoenobius gigantellus (assembly GCA_963935595.1). Taxonomy (NCBI): domain Eukaryota; kingdom Metazoa; phylum Arthropoda; class Insecta; order Lepidoptera; family Crambidae; genus Schoenobius; species Schoenobius gigantellus. The sequence continues at coordinate 17,887,907 of OZ012553.1, read as the reverse complement.
CGTTATACTTTCGATTATAGAATTACTCGCTATTCCCGCGAAATACGTTTCGCTTTAATAAAGTTCAACACTCAGAAATTTTAGGAGAGGAGTGAGAGGACCACCCTAATCATCTAAGGGTATTGTGGGATCCCCCAACATTTTATAAACATTTCAATATTTTATTACATCAAATTAATACAAATATTATTATTTGCAATTTCATTTAAATATCAATCGATTAAAAACAACTAAAATTAATTTTATAAACATATTTACATATACATAGATAAATATACACTACAATTTTAACAAATAAACATAAACAATAAAAATAACGATAACTTGTTATTTTTTGTACAAAATCGTTGAGCGCAAAACATCACTCTAATGGCCGGTATACACTTTGTTTAGTTAAGTGCTTAGTGTTTTTTTTTTATATAATTATATCACCACAGACTCGTGGTCCGTGCCCTTTTAAGGCTGTATTTTCGTATTGGTCTTTTTTTTTTTTTTTAAACTTAATAAGTCCGACTACTCTACTCTATATCTAGGGTGAGTTGCGCATCACCTAAAGTGTAACTATCCTACATGTTTATATATAATACACACACGCTTATACATCATATATATATTTATACTCATACATACCTATTATATTCCTATTACATTGCATACTTTACATATTACAGATTTTTGTTATTATTTATATTATGTTTTAACATACATTAATTATATATTACATTATATTTTAACATTAAAATATATTATATATGTTGTATTTTTATTATTATTAATTTGTTTGTACAGCCGGCTCAAAAAGTAGACAAACATTTTAGTTCCATGTCACACCAACCATTAACAATGAAATATAGGTGTAACCATACTAAATAAAATGAATAGTTGGTGTGACATGGCACCAAATTTGCTAAAAGATTGCTATCCACTCTCGGAGCCGGCTGTACATATTCGATATTTTTATACGTGTTCTTAACTATTAACTTAACTATGTCCATATGTTTGTAGCATTTTTTTTTTAACTTATGGCTTAGCCCAGGCTTAGCCCAGTGCTTAGTGTTTAGTGTTTAGTAGACTGTTTAGTGTTAAGTGATTAGTAGGTGCTGTCCATACACTGTTTAGTAAACGGTGTTTAGTTTATTTGTTCATTATATGGACTAAACACTAAGCAGATCTGTCCAGACGTGTTTAGTGAGTGTTTAGCTGCAAATGAGGGGTGAATGCGGGAGAGCGGGAGGGGCGACTCGCAGAAAAAATAGAACGCGTTCCTATTCGCTAAACACTAAACATTTAACACTAAACACTTAACACTAAACAGAAGCTGTCCGAACGTGTTTTTTACTAAACACTTAACACTAAACAAGCCACTCGCACTAAACACTAAATAAAGTGTGTACCGGCCATAATGCATAGCACTGCACTATCAGGCAACTTGTTTCTATTGTTCAATCGCGAGGCCCCGCGCCACACCGCGGCCGCGGAGCGAACCGCGAACCAGTCGATGCCTTGTATTGACACCAACTGCATGTTACTCGCGCTCAGGATTTTTATTACGTAAACATCATAAAGTGACATTGTTTTGTATGCTGAATGTTTATAGCCACCTATTATTTACGTACCAAGTGTATACCAGCTCTTGGCTTCTCCTTCTGTGAAGAATAAACTACTTAATGGAGTAATTTGGGGAAGTATATTTATTTTGGTGTGACAACTGTTGCGCGTACGCAACATATTACCGGCACCGATTATCATTCCTCTCTTTCGAACCCCCCAAAGTATAAAAAATAGCTTACGACCTATTCTCAGAACCAAATGTACACAATTTTTTTTTGTAAAAATCGGTCAAGCCAAAAAAAAGTCAAATTTATGGTTTGATAAGTAAGATGATATGAAACAATTTATATAAAACAAAACTTAAAAAATAGGCTTTAAATAAAAATAAAAATTCGAAATAAAGGTACGAAATAAAAAAAAAAAAATTATCTGACATCAAAAAAAATTAAGCACAAACTAAAATGCACTTCAAAGTTCAAAATAATATAATTATTTAGACATTGAGCTCAACAGGACGCTGGACCTCGTCTCCGAATGGGGCTCCAACAATCTTGTAAGTTAGTAATTTGGATAGCTTATTCTTTGATGAACTCCTCCTTTTTGTGAATTCGGTTAAAAATAACTGGTACACTGGAACTCGCTAATAAAAATTTGGGTTAAAGTGGCTTTTAAAATAGTTTTATTACTTAGAGCGTTCCTTAATTTCTTTAAAATAATAACAGTAACAGTTAGGAGAACATTAAAATTATTGGTAGGTATGTTTATTTATCTGTATAGTACCTTTAACGATAGACATTTAATTCAAAGGGAAAAAATAATAAGCAAGAAACTTAATCTGATCTGCGTGAAGAATCGAAATTTTTCCTTGTATTTATTTATTAATTTTTCAACTTATTTGGCATTTATAAAGATATTACAAAAGTCACAACAAACATAAAAATCATATGCATGGGATAGGCAGCAGGACCAAATACTGAATCAGTAGAGTCACTAAATATAATAATACAATAATATTGATTGAGGACAGTTGGGGTAGCAAATGGCGGCTACCTACTGAAATAATAACATTTTCCAAATTCCAGTTTTTTTACCGCCTTTTCGTCCCTTAAAAATTTGCCGCTATGGGCCCGGGCCCACTTGGCCCCAATGGTAAATCCGACCTTGCATGCTGTGCTTCAAAATAATTTCTTTCTTAACTGTTTTATTTTCGAGGTGTGTATACGAATAATTAAAGTTGTTGTTTAATTATTCGTATACACCCCCCTTGTTTACAAATTGGATATATCACAGCCTTTTGACATGTCTGAAATACCTCTTTGAATAATTTAAATTGACAAACTTTGCTCTAACAGGGCTAATACTTATATTTAATAATAATAATAATAAATATTATTTGGTTTAGGTTACGTGTCTTCTACCATCTTTCAGGTCATCAATATTTAGACGTGTTTTATTATTTTTAGTCCTTGTACCGAAATTGAATCTTGAGGACAGCTCGCTTTTAAAAATGTACAAAAACTTTAGAATTTGATATTTTCCCTTTGTCAGCACACTGGCATGTTAATTTTATTTTTATTTTTTTTATTAACAAACTATACTTAGGTAAAAATATCATTCTAGTATATTTTGAGAAGAACTTTTCATTCTAGCAGGTACTTACTCGTATATTTTGAGAAGTAGGTACTGAGTAATATTTTGAGAAGGACTGAACTGAGAAAGACCTAAATTGAATTTAATGAAAGTTTAATCGTTTCGGTGAAATGCCTGGAAAACGTACTTACATTTACGAAAAAATACTAAGTTCTTTGGAAATCGGCCTTTGCCAACAATGTTACATAGGTACGAGTACATGATCATCGAATTGATAACCTCCTTTTTTAATACGGTTAAATAAAAATGAGAAACACACGTGTAAAATGATGTAGGTGTCATAAAATTTGATAGCTTGTAGTAGTATAATACCTATTATACTTGGTGGTAAATTACATTAAGAAACATACCTATCCATTCAAAAATGCATAAATAATTGGGCTCCGATTGCCGCTTTGTGGTCTGGCTACCTCGAATCGAAACTCGTTATGTAGGCAAAAACCGGGTTTGCTTTCAGCGCTCATTTTTAGCACGAACATGCCGCCTCTGAAACAAACTTCGCAGTGCTGTATTCAAGAGGGGATTGAAGAGAGTTTTATATTCATAGTTAACAGCTAACTTAGCAATGTCCTTGATGTTGATTGGTTGAAGTCCATGGGCGGCGGTTACCGCTTACCATCAGGTGCGCCGTCTGCTCGTTTGCCAATAAAAAATGATATCATTTTATAGGGTTTGCTATCTCTAAAATTTGGCAACCCGGACAAGACGCGTGAAAACCCCGGATTTTAGAGCCCAGAACCCGGACATGTCAACAGTTTTTTAAACATAGTCAATATAATAAAAACAGTTGAAAATGTCATAAATCATTTTTTTTTAATTCTTTTCAGACCTTAAAATTAAATTTAGTCATCTTTTATCATCATTTTAAATGTACCTAACTAAACAGAAGAATCGCAAACCTTAAGTGGCAGTGGGCAGGACACATCGCTCGTAGGACTGACGGCCGTTCGGGCGGAAAGGTCCGCAGTCTGCGAGTGGCGGCCGCGTACCGGGAGACGCAGTGTTGGTAGGTCCTCCACAAGGTGAACCGACGATCTGGTGAAGGTCACGGGAAGCCACTGGATGCGGGAGGCGCGGGACCGATCGGTACCATAGGCCTTCCCCAAGGATCTCCATCCTTGGGGAAGGCCTATGTCCAACAGTGGGCGTCTCTTGGCTGATATGATGATGATTATGAAACAGAATCTTATTACAGCTTGTTACAAATTGTTGATCGCGGCGTGTGGGCACAGTGCGTGTGTCGCGGGCAGCCCAAGACTTTAAATTTTTAAACCCGGACTACAAATGAAGCCCCACCAGGACGCTCCCCGGATGCCCTCTAAACTAGGACAAATCCGGGGAAACCCGGACGGATGGCAACCCTACATTGTAGGATATGGCAATGTCTAAGTTGTGTATGGTATTCACTTACGACCGGTTCCAATAGCCCATCTACCTCTGGATTTGTTTACTGGATATAGAATTTTAATGTATTTAGTATACTAAATGTTTTGCTTTAAAAGTTCAAAGAACTGTAAATCTACTTACCCGCGGGAACTACTTACTTTCCCGGAATAATAAGTAGCCTATATCCCTATCGTAATCATCCAAAACCATTCAGCAGTTTTTGCGTGAAAGAGTACCAAACATCCATACATCCATCCATAGTCATCAACTTTCGCGTTCATAATATTAGTAAGGATTAGAAAGGACTTGTAACGGCAAGGTTAAGCGCTTACAGCCTCATCGCAGGTTGCCCAGCCCGACTATGGCCCTTGAATCCTGATAAAGTTACCTTCATAATGTGGTCATACATCATCATCGCAGCTCATATACGTCCCCACCGAGAGGCTCGAGCCTACCCCATGTTAGGGTGATTAGGCCTCAGTCGACCACGCTGGCCCAGTGCGGGTTGGTCGACTTCACATACACCTTTGAATTTCTTCGCAGATGTATGCAGGTTGCCTCACGATGTTTTCCTTCACCGTAGTAGCGTCACCGTAGTAGCGTATGTACATTTGGTACATATGAAATTCGAAAAGCACATTGGTACATGGCGGTCTCGAACCCGGACCTCCCGATTGGAAGGCAAGTGCCGAGTCCACAGCGCCACCGATGCTCCGCCATATAAATATGATCGTATGTCATCAGTCATCACATAAGATAATTGGGATGATGATTTTCACATCTCGACATAAAATATTAAAATAGCGTAGAAAAAGATACAATCATGTGAAATTAGAATTAAAATCGGCTTAGAAATACATAAGATACAAGCATTTTAAGCTGTTAATTTTGAAGCGATTAGACAGAGAGATCCGACATCAACCGTGACGTCATCGTTGAGTACGGCCATATAAACTCCATGTAAAATGCCGTTTTGCTAGAAAGAGATGGAGAAAAATCTTTAATGCCTTATATCTTGGTTGTTTTTATAGTTATTCGAAAACCGATTTTTTCTTTCTGTTTATTATATGAATGGGCTTGTATTAAAGCAAAAAATTTTTTTTAGTCATCTAGCCAATTGTTGGTACCTAATACTGGTAACTCAAATAGCTTTGGTTATGTATAAATAATACAGATTCGTTAAACGATAATTTTTATTTTAACAATCAATAAAATTACATAAACATAAACAAACTGGCAATAAAGTATCAAACAACTGTCGATATTAACCATTCTTCCTATTTTTCACGCTCTCGTAGATCTCGTGAGCTGTGCCCACTCCACTAAGTATGCCAAATCCAGTTTTCTGAAAACAAAAAAGGTTTACGTCAATATGCATCCTCAATTTAGTTTCGTAAATAATCTGATCTACAAGCGCAAAATATGTATTCTGAAGCTTACAATAGCTTTGCCGATTTTCTTGAGGGTGGTCGCGCTGGGCAGCTTGGGCTGAGGCGCGGCCTGCGAGGCGCCCGCCAGCAGCGCCAGCAGCGCCACCACCATCAGAACCAGTCGGGAAAACCTCATCTTCACAGGAAACGGGACCTCACACGTTCAAGCAAGCAGATGCCCAGACGAACTGCTCCCGAATGTGCCCGTCAAAGGTACCAGTACGAATATAAAGCAAAAGATTTCAAATTATTTTCCTTTTTGTGACGCGAATCGGATAGGGTGGATTCCAGACGTATTAACGTTGGTATGTCGTCACAGGTAAATTCTATTACCGTGATTTACGGAAAATGTTTATATTTAACTTGTTTATTTTAACATACAAGGTTAATATGATTTCATTAAATTAGATTGTTTTGCTTTGTTTTGACGTCAATAAGTGTCTGTAAAGGCCTATGTTGAATAAAGATTTTTGAATTTGAATTTGAATTTGAATTTGAATAACTCTAGGAACGCCCAAAATACGATATTTAGTATAAGTTAGTACTTATACATTTTGCTGAAAATTGTAATGATTATGTAAAACGGAAAATGGCGTCATGTGGCCGAACTAAATATTGGAATTTTGAACGATTCGCAAATACAATATGAAAAAACTAAGTACCTCCAAATATTTGGTATTCACCAAAGAGAAAAGCAAAAATGGTTTATTTTTATTTAAATTTCGGCCACGGTTCACATGTTAATTTATAATTTTTGCAACACCTATCACAATACACAAAACTCGTTTTTAACCGATTTCAAAAAGGAGGAGGTTCGACTATATTTTTTTTAGAACAGAAAAATCTAGGGAGACCCTTAAATTTTATTGGCACGTCCAACGTGTTTCATGTTTTTTTAAAGCTATTCATTCCGGTATTGAGACTGGTCCTCTCTAGTCCAAAAGCTTAAATACATTCTCCGATGTAGTTGTGAATTATTTCGGCGATATAACATCGCCCTGTCTCACACCTCGCCGAAGTCGCATTGGTTTCGAGTTTTGGTCCTGAATCATCATGCGAACTGACATAGTTAGCTGTAAATGGCTGTTATATTCATTAACAAACAATGCTATTGGCGATTGTTGTTAGAAATCCCCAACAAAAAGTCATTTAAATACTTTAAAACATTTTCAATGCACATTACAATAAATGTTACTGTTACCAAATATTGTGCGTCGTCAAATAATGTCGTGATGTTTTCATAAAAATCATTATATTTCGTTAATGAATTTTCATTTGCCAGAAAGGAACATTAACATATTTTTGTAATTACTAATAATCACTATTGCTGGTTAGTGAATTACGAAAAAAACAAAAATAATTCATTTGAAAATATCTTCTTTATGCATTAGTTATAACGTCTAAAGAAAAGCAAGCAAGAATTTCTCCGTCCTTTTAACTGTACTTGATGATTTTTTGTAATTAATGACTTCTTGCAATAAGCTGACGAAATATACTTTCTACCTATACTAGCAGCCGATCCCCATAGTAGTTCATACGACATGACAATGAAAATAACTAAAGTAAATCAATCTTGCCGGTTCAACGTTAGTAAGTTGTCTTATTTTTTTCAACTGCATATGCCGCAGAACTAAGTCTGTCAAGGACTCAATATGAGGCTCCCAGTGCAAACGTGAATCTAGTGTAATGGCGAAAAATTTAGTACAATCTTTGAATTCAATAATTTGATTATTCATTTCCACAATAGTATCCAGAGAACGAAGTGTCGATGGCGTAGTGTGTAAGGCCGTCGCCTTCCAGCCGGGAGATAGCGGTTCGAACCTCGCCACCCCGTACCAATGTGTTTTCAAATTTTGAAGTCATATTTCTATACAGGTTGTGTGTGAAGTCGACCAACCCGCATGTGGCCAGCGTGGTTATCTAAGGCCTAATCGCACTGGTTTATTTAGGGTATGTTCGAGCCCCTCGGTGGGGACCTATATGAGCTGTTGATGATTGATGATGATCCACTTTCCTTACATTTGGCAAAAAGAATTTTATACATTTAGTTTTATTTGAATTGAATGATAAGTTATAAATTGTGAACCAATGCAATACTTTAAAAGGGTACCTACTATTTACAACGTCAGTGTTCCTCTGTCAGCCTTAAATATTAAAGATCATCTACAAATAGTACTGTATCGCACATATTGTTAGTGACGTGTTATTAATTCTATTACTTTGGTTGTTTAATTAAGTAAGCAAAAGTGTAACTAAGAGGTAACCATATTTACACTATGAATGGTATAAATGGCAATGGTATGGAATTCAACTGCGACAGTGACGTCAAACCTGTTAATACGCCGATCTGGATTCCACTCTATCCGATCCGCGTCACAAAAAGGAAAATGATTTGAAATCTTTTACTTTATATTCGTGCTGGTACCTTTGACGGGCACATTCGGGAGCAGCTCGTCTAGGCATCTGTTTGCTTGAGCGTGTGAGGTCCCGTTTCCTGTGAAGATGAGGTTTTCTCGACTGGTTCTGATGGTGGTGGCGCTGCTGGCGCTGCTGGCGGGCGCCTCGCAGGCCGCGCCGCAGCCCAAGCTGCCCAGCGCTACCACCCTCAAGAAACTCGGCAAAGCTATTGTAAGCTCCGATATATTTTGCGCTAGTAGATGACTATAAACAAAATGAGATTGAAGATTGTTAACATATTGTTTTTTGTTTTCAGAAAACTGGATTTGGCATACTCAGTGCAGCGGGCACAGCTCACGAGGTGTACGAGAACGTAAAAAATAGGAATAATGGTTAATATCCACAATTTGTTTGACACTTTTGTCAGTTTGTTGATGATTTTGTTATTTTATTTATTATTTATGTTAAATATATTATTGCCGTTGACACAAGTTTGTATTTTTTAAGATCGTATTTATTCAATTATATATTCGTCACATGTTATGAGTTTAGCGAGAGACACAGAAGAAGTTTAAAATAATAAGAAAATTTATGCAAATTATTTGCCGCGGACAAACCCCAATTTAGGACGCCACGCAATTGCTACTGTAGACAGAAGCAATTGCGTACAGCAATTGTAGTAGTACAAGGCAGGGGGTGCGATGTCAGAAACCTCCTTGTGGCGCACCCTGGGCAACCCGGCAGATTCTCTGCCGCGGGCTAATAGTCTGACGAGAGGACCCCCATATGGGGCGTGGGATGGCCGGGTTCAACCCGGCGCGGGTCACTTCGTGTGGCCACCCGCTTCATGCGGGGAAGGGCGAAGTCCCCTCTTCTTATGATAAGAAGAGGTGTGGCTCTCGCTGGAAGCCGATCCCGGCGGCTACCTCTGGTGGTAGTAGGGACGAGGCGAGTTTCTCGCCATGGCGCTTCGCGCCCGTTGGGGATTTCCCCGAGCTTCGGCTCACCCGCGCGGCGGTGGATCCAGTGGGATCTGCCGTCGGGCAACCCGTAACCCGCACTGAGCGGGCCGGGGGCCCGGCGCACTGAGCGTCGGGCCGCGTGGAAGACAACTACAGTAGAAAACCAGTTGCAGGGTGTAGAGCGGCGCAATTCTGCGCCGCTCCACAAAGCAGCAGAGCCAGGCGAAGAGTCCGGCAACGGACATGTCACGGGCAGGGGGTCAGTGGGAATAAGGCCTGGCTGTTGTCCCCTTCCCTCTGTCTTGTGACGGACGGAGGAGCTGCTGGGGGGGTTTTTAGTGGGTAGGCCCGGGCCGGGTACGATCTGGGGAGTCCCACATATCCTCGTGGTTTGGCTTGACCACGAGGAATGCGTAAATGCATTTTCTCCCCTCCCAAAAAAAAAAAAAGTAGTACTAGGCAGAATCCTGAAAAGCCGCAACATTTGACTACTATTTTTTCTTTTTCTCTAAAATAAATGGCACAAGTAAACAGCTTCTCTGATATTACTAACTTCTGCACTTTTAACTTGACTTGTACCCACTAATGTATAAAGAATGTTCAACGACCAAGTCACACAACATTAACTATAATAATAAAGAACCTTAGACCTTAGACCTGGCACGACTTTGTCTAGATTTCATTACTTTTTAGAGATAAACAAGCAGCTCCATCGAGACTTAGCTAGTTTTTTACAGAATGTTTTTGGTGGGATTTCATTTCTTTTTGTAGAAACGTGAGCTTATTGATTTATTTTATTAGATTTTCTTATTTGACACAGTTTTTTTCTTTTTAGTGGTAGTTTTTTTATTATTACAAATCTTCCTTTTCTTTTTTCATTTCTTTATTGGAAGCGGCCCACCAAGTTGAATATTTTTTGTAAAGGCGGTATGTTGATATCTCTAATAGTTTGGTTGGGCTCTTGTGTTTTCTAATCAGGGTCACCAGGTACTCCAGATTTTCGATTATCCTAGTTTTTATAGTTTTCCCCTTATGTGGCCATTAAACCCTAACTCTGTACCAAATTTCAGCTCTCTGAGTTTATGGGAAGTACTAGTTCTATTTTGATAATCATGAGTGAGTGTCATAAATGCGAAACTTTGCTTTCGCTTAAGTTCGGAACTAAGTGACCTACAGACTTGAAATTTTGGATTTTAAGTATGTGATTATAGCTTACTGGATGATGAAAATTTCTGCGTTCTGGTCTTATCCAGAGGTTCTCAAATAGGGGCCTGAAAATGCGGCGAAATGGTTCCAGTAAAGGATGGTACGGCAGTGTTTGCTTCGCGCTCGACTTGGCAGGGGCACTGCCGTGCCCCCAGATAAACACCCGTAAACACCCAAAAACACCTAAAAATTGGGTGTTTATTTAATTAGTGAAAATACATCAGTATTATTAGAAACAAGTTTTAAAATTAATTTGTATTATATCAATGATCAATTCTACATTGATGCACATAACAATAAATTAAGGAGACGTTCTCTATATATAAAAGGAGATGTTCCCATCTATAAACGCACGCACAGCCGTAACCGCTAATGGTAGAAACGTGAAATTTGGACATTTGTTTCAAAATGCGGACGCACACTAAGAAGGGATTTAAAAAAAATTAATCCTAAAGGGTTGAAATAGCGGTTGCAAGTTTGTATGGAAAAATCTTTAAATTAGCAACGATTTTGATAAAACTTGAGATTCATGCTCTTAAAATTATTTCTTGAACACGTGTTTCATGGTTTATTGGAATTCAACTCCTTACACTGAAAAAAATGGTAGCTTATCAAGTTAAAATTTTGCTTGTTTGAGTAAAATATAATAAAAACTACAAACCACAAATGATTATGACAATCAATTTGAAATGATTGAACGCTTAATAAGAAAAACATATTCGAAACAATAAACTTTCTTATTTAAATATGGTGACGTCACCTTTGTAAACATTTATAATTGTGAATTCTAATAAGATAAAATGATTAATCATATCAAGCTTTGCGACTTGCCAAAAAAGTTATCAAATTCTTAATAAAATCCACAAACATCATAGTGACACTACGGCCACTACACTTTATTACTGCAATCATGCTGCACCTTTGTGCGCTCGTATATAATAAAGGTAACATATTCTTGATACATATTATCAAATTTTTTTTCAGTGTAGGGGTGCAAAATAAAGGTTTGAAAGTTTCTATGGAAAATATTTAAAATCTGCTCCAATTTCTTTGAAATTAATTATCCGGGCTTAAATAGGCTACAAAATTATTTTTCCTACGGGAAAATATAAATTCCCACGGGAAAACAATAATAACGCGGGCAAAGCCGCGAGCGCAAAGCTAGTAAATTATAAAAGGCTTATGTTTAACTGATCACCAAATATAGTAAAATATAACGCCAAAAAAACGATTTTTACTGTCGAAAATAGTAAACGATCACCAAAATTAAAACACCATTTTCATGTGAAATTATAGCCAAAAGTATAACCTATTACTATCAAATTAAAGACAATATCTCCAAACATATCATTGGTGACCCAAAAATAGGTAATGAGCGCCAAAATGTAAACTCCTTTTTTTTCAAAATTATAACCCAAATTATAACATCTTGCTATCCTATTAAAACATATGACTCCAAACTAATAATTGTAAACCCAAAAATATTATATAACCACCAATATTTTTACCGAATTTTAATCTAAAATGTCAAGCAAATATTTAACATCTCATTATCCTACTAAAGATAATTATGCTATGTAACTCATTGGGCACGTATTTGAATATCGAAAGTTAATATATCTAAAGTTAAAATGTCGACATTCAAAATATCGAAAATTAAAATATCGAATGACCCAAATACCTACTATCATTGTATCGACGTCTGCAATCGCTAAAACTCAAATACCGATCTTTTAAAATATCGAAAATTCAAAACATCTATATCGAATAATCGATACGTGTAAATAATGTTCGAGAATACACCTAAAGTCGTTTCTGGCGCTTCGCCGGCCGCTGTCGCGGCACGCTCGCTTCGCTCGCTCGGCTCGCGCGCTTGGTTCATTCATGTTCAAACCTTCTGTATTCCGAGGCTGAAGCACAGAATAGATGCTGAACCATTTTCGATCATGTCGCCTCGTTTCATTGCAAATAATTTCCATTTGTTGAGAGCCAAAGGAGAAACGGAAATGGGTAGCTGGAACTGGGTGCGTGGAATCGGTACCAGTTTGCATTTGTCAGGTCCATAATTAGCATAATTATTTGAATTTAAGTTTAAAATCGTAAACACCCAAAAATTTGGGTGTTTATCGGGTTTAAACCCAAAACACCCAAAACACCCGGTTTTTACCCACCTGGGTTTAAACCCGGGTGGGTGGATTGCCCATCTATAAATGTATTGTCGCATGACATTATAAGTAGGTAAATTTTCAACTTAAGTTAGGTATGTAGCGAGCCAGCACCACCTACTAATTTTAATTCACCTTATCTTAGCAGTTTTTTGTTATTTCGACAAAGCGAAAAAACTACAGTGTGTGATATTTTTTATTATCTCACTTTCGAGCTTATTACATTTCGATTTTTTATACTCAGTCCGTCGTTTGCACACCTAATGTTGGTAACTCAAACAACTTATGAATAAAAAATACAAAATCGTTCATCGATATCTTTTACTTTTTCACAATAAATAAAACTACGGTGCCTGTAGCCAAACTCATGACACGACGACACATTTCTCTAACATTTTCAATGACGGTTATGGCAGGTAATGTCTACATAACCATCATCGTCGACTAGCTTTTCTCTTCAGTACTTTTCTCACACGCCGGCTTGAGCGGCTTGTAGGTCGAGTTACAACTGAAACCTAAATATTCGTTTTCTATTCTTCGGGGGGAAAACGGTTCTGTTTAGGTGTTCGTGCTTTGCCTAATCCACTGTGGCCGGCGATGGCTAGACGTACTGAGTACGTAAGAGTCTGAATTGTACGAATCGTTTTCCAAAGAAAATTAAGTAGTGACTTAATAAAGAAATCCCGTCGAAATTTGCCGCGTCAATAAAATCGAAACAAACGATTAAGTTAAGCTATGAATGGAGTTTGAAGGTTTCGACTGATAAGGGACATTTTAAAATTTTTGTTTAAAATGTTACCAGTCGTAGCAATACGAATATCATGATAGTAACAGTTTCGAATCAATTTCAATCAGTAGTAAGTTGCTGAGGAGTTTGTTATCCCGCAGACTACTTGATACTGTAGCATCAGATCCAGGTTACCATATCGTGGAAATACCACCAAACAAACAGAATACCAAATTCCAAATCATTCAGACTTGTGAAAGTTGGTGAGATCCCTTCATCAACTAGGAAATAAGCTGATGATATTCCAATGCCTTAACAGGTCTTCATAAATTATAGCTATGAACCATTTCGATCATGCGAGTTTTCAAACAAAAAAACGCATCAAAATCGGTCCATTTGTTTGGGAGCTATGATGCCACAGACCAACACACGTTATGATATAATTATTAAACTTTTAACACCCCTTTTTTCCGTCGGGGGCTATAACATCAAATTCAGGAGAAAAGGGGAATCAAACTGCTGGGGACTTGCCCGAAATTTACTTGTGCGAATTACATTTAACCGAAAACGTTTTCACTTCATCAACATAACATTTAACCGAAAATTATTAGGTTAATGTTGGTTGGTTTGGTTGTGGAGGTTATAAGTTAGATATTGCAATCACACATGAAAATTTTTAATACTAGTTTGGTTAATTTTATAAATCAAATCTCATAATCTTTATTTTTTTTAATGATATTGAATACTAATATTAGTTTTTTTTAAATAGTGGAGTAAAAGCGCTTTTAAAGTACAACTTTATATGTTTTTTTATAATATAGGGGATATAATATATAGGGGATAATATAGGTTTTTAAAATAAGTTATTTTTAAGATGTTCTTTTGTATTTACGCAACTGTTTGTCCATAAATAAATAAAAAAAAAAAAATACATGTTGCTTGCATTGCATGCTTGCTTGCTTACATGAGCGGAGGTGCAGGGGGCACAGCCCCATGCTCAGGGGGATCAAGGGGCAGAAAACTCTGGTAAGGAAAAAAAATTATAGGATAACTTTGCAGGTTAAGTAGCTGCATCATTGCTTGCACATACGAGTACGTACTTTAGGTGAGGATTCCAGCTTAAAACATAATATTAAGGTCAATAATTTGCATGAGGCACCTACGCATTATCATCATCATCACAGCTCATATTATGTCCCCACCGAGGGGCACGAGCTTACCCGAACTATAGTAATGTTAGGGCGATTAGGTCTTAGTCAAACCATGCTGGGCCAGTGCGGGTTGGTTGACTTCACATACACCTTTGAATTACTTCGCAGGTGTATGTAGGCTTCCTCACGATGTTTTTCTCCACCGTAGGAGCGTCAATCGTGAATCGAAAAACACGTTGGTACATGGCAGGATCGATCGCGGGCCTCCCGATTCTACTCGCGGCACAAACCAGTGCTGAGGATACAGCGCCACCGACGCCACGGACGCATGGAAGAATGAAATCAAGAAGATACTATATATTCCGGGATTTAGGGTTTTCTAGAACACATTACAGTGAAAAGTGAGAATAAGTACGCAATGCTTGGCATATGACATATACATCATGGTCCTATATAGCGCCACCCAAAGTCGTAGATGGTATTCACTTAGATGCTCATATTGGCAACAGCAAGGTTTAGCACATACAGGCTACAGTGTCACCGAAGGTTGCCCGGGCCAGAGCTGACCATGACTCCCGAGTCCCAATAAAGTTACAACCCTTAACGTATTAATGTGGTCATTTATCAGTAACTTAGCTTGGTGGCGCATTGGCGCGTGCGCTCAGCGAACGATTGCTAAGGTTAAGCAACGTTGGCTGTGGTCAGTCCTATGATGGGTGACCAAAATAGGAAACATCTCAAGCTCCTTCGTGCTTCGGAAGGCATGTTAAACAGTGGGTCCTGCGCCTGATCTCGCCCCGGTCGTGTCGGCTAACCGTCCCATCGGACTAGGCGAGTGAAGGAACAGAGAGTGCATTTGCGTTTCCATAGTCACTTGTGCACTATAATATTTCCTGCGCTTGAGTTGAGATGGCCGCCGTGACCGAATATCGGTTAGGAGGACATTATCAGTACAAACATTCATTAAATAAATTCCTATGTCATACTCATGACATAAGATATTTTTGGTAATTCTGTAACATAAATAGCTTTATGTGTATAAAAAATACAAAATTGTTCAACGATCTCTTTCTTTTATTATAATAGTCAACAAAATAACAAAAATATCAACAAACTGACAAAAGTATTAAACAACTGTCGATATCAACCATTCTTCCTATTTTTTACGTTTTCGTATACCTCGTGAGCTGTGCCCACTGCGCTGAGTATGCCAAATCCAGTTTTCTGAAACAAAAAGATTTATGACAGTGTGTATTCTCGATCTAATTTTGTTTTAATAATCTCATCTATTAACGCAAAAAAATGAGGCTTACGATAGCTTTGCCGATTTTCTTGAGGGTAGTCGCACTGGGCAGTTTTGGCTGAGGCGCGGCCTGCGAGGCGCCCGCCAGCAGCGCCAGCAGCACCACCACCATCAGAGCCAGTCGGGAAAACTTCATTTTCACAGGAAACGGTACCTCACACGTTCAAGCAAGCAGATGCCCTGACGAGCTGCTTCCGAATGTGCCCATCAAAGATACCAGCACGAATATAAAGCAAAAGATTTCAAATCATTTTCCTATATGTGACGTGGATTAGATCAGGGTGGATTCCAGGCTGATGTATGCTGTTCAGACGTCACAATTAGGATATATACCATAACCGTGACTAATTATAAGGTATGGTGCGGAAAATAGTTATACTTACTTAGCATAAGGAAATCTGATATAAATGAACGCCTTTAAATTTAAATACAAAAAATTATAATTTATTATGGTGAAAATTTAAATTATTACGCAAAATGGAAAGTATAGTTATTTCTGTGGCAAGTGTGGCCGAAGTAAATACAATTTTGGACAATTCTCGAATAAAGGCGGCGTGTTTTTTTTTATATTAAATTGTTCCTAGAATTTATTCCTTTGAAATTCCAGAAGACGGTGTAGGAGAGGAGACTAGGTCTATAATATCATTGCTAAGCCATGTGAGCAGCTATTTGGCGTTAATTCCATCTCGGTTCGACTAAAGCTTATGCTTGTAAAGAAATAGTTTGCTGTTCAGATTACGACTGATAAATAACCTCTAATACGAACTGCCAGTTCCGATACGTAAAACCTTAACACAAATTGCCTAATAACGTTTGGCCTAAAACACATATCACCTAAAAACGAAATGCCTAATAACGTTTAGCCTCTTTTTGGAAATAAAAAGTTTAGAAACGTCAAAGCGTATGTAGAAACTGTAGGCAGGTCGAAAATAGGTAGCAAGGAGCGAAGCGACAAGCGTAGGTTTGAACATGAACCAAGCGCGCGAGCCGAGCGAGCGAAGCGAGCGTGCCGCGGCAGCGGCCGGCGAAGCGCCAGAAACGACTTTATGTGTATTCTCGACTTTATGCATACTTATTGCTTGTGGAAACTGCTAATTTTGAGGTTAGTTTTTTTTTTATTTCAAATGCTCATATCTCTGGAAGTATGTACTTCCTTTTCTCTTGCCAAATTTCATGATTCTAGGTAGGCTAAACGTTATTAGGCATTTCGTTGTTAGGTGATATGTGTTTTAAGCCAAACGTTATTAGGCAATTTGTGTTTAGGTTTTAAGTATAACACTCGGAACTGTCAAGTGATTTGCTAGATCAATAGCGAACCCGTAGAAACTTTTATGATTCTGTGCTAACTACACATCAATTATAATTCCATTAACAAGTACCTACAGAACGTTGAACTAAAGAAAATGAGCACAACATGTATTTCCGTCCGTACCTACCTAAATTACCATAGAAATCAGTAACAGTAAGACAATGAATTTATGATCGACTTATTTATTGCTTTGCAATTGCAATCACTTGTTGGTATCCTGACATTGATTTTGATGTGATTTTATTAGTTTTTTATAACAGAAAATGTAAAGTTTTGCAAGTACATTTATAAAATACGGTATAATTATGAGAAACGTTTATAATTATTATAAACGTACCTACTATTAGAGATATAAATGTGCTACAGTGCTCATATTCATTAATGATAAGTTATACGCAATTGAATACATCGATATATTATTCATCGTCAGTCTCACAAGATTTTCCCTTGAACTTGAACAAACATAATTATACTGTTGCGATGGTATTACGTAATTGTTTTAACAGTGACGTTAAAATTACTATGCGTACTAGCCCACCATACTCTCATTTGCAATGAGTAGGTAAAATATAAAATAAATTAATATTTTGCCAGTGACTTCGTTTTTAGAAAAATTTATTAAACTTGCCCTGTTTGTTTATTTGTTTGGGTCAAATTTTGCAAGTTAAATTTGACCCATTTGCCAGTATCCAATTGAGCTATTTGGTACTTTGAGTTCCGATAACAATGTTACTATGCATAATAAATACAAAATGGCCGCTACAACAAAATGGTGGATTACAATTTTTTGTATAAGCCCGACAATATGATTATAAAATGAAAGGGCTTGACTTGCAGAATACCGTCTTTTGTAAAAAAAAAATCAAATCCAAGATGACCGCCGCAACAAAATGACAGATTAAATATTTATGTGCAACTCCCGCAATATGGGTATCATTTTTTTTAACATTTTTTTTTCATTTATTGACATACATTAACATAAAATTTAAATTACAATTCCTACCACGAAAATCTTATACTGTCTATCTGTGTAGATCGCGCATTTGTAACAGTTTGGTTAGTGAGGCATTGAAATTACGGCATTCGTTGACTCTGTATACTATAATACTTTTTAAACTTATATTTATATTTAGATATAGCAGCATTTAAGTACATGTTTTGCAGGACTTCCGGCAATTCGTTTAAGTAATTAGGAATGAGATAATCTATTTTTCTACTTCCATGAACGTTATTATATTTAGGTAAAATAAATCTTTTTTGAACACAGATTTGCCGTAAATTTTCTTGTCGCTTATATTTAATGGTTAAACAAACTTACCTTTGTGATGTTTGACCATAATTATACGAGACGTTGCATCCGAAGAGATTTATATATTAACCAGGTAGTCCACTTTCCAATGTACCGGGCACCAAGCACAATTTTAGAGCGAAGACATAAAAATAAAAAGATAGGTAGGTAGTTTTAGTATTATTCACCCGCTTGCGCGATGTTACGCCGTTTGACTCATTCCTTTAGAGCAAAATTTCTCAAAAACATTGGGTATTTATTTGCAACACAGCAAATAATGGGTAGGGAGGGAGTATAAATCTCTTCGGATGCAACGTCTCGTATAATTATGGTCAAACATCACAAAGGTAAGTTTGTTTAACCATTAATTATACCACGACGTTGCATCCTCGAGATTTATATATTAACCAGGTAGGATGTTTAGAGTATTTTGAGAAATTTTTGATTAGAAGAGAGAAAAAAAAGAAAGTTTGTCGTTAATTCGGTATATGTTGACTTTTTTTTATAATTTATAACAAAATCTAAATCAGTGAATAAGAGTTTTATTACGCATGATAGACTCTTGATAGAATCTTGATAAGAATTTCCAAGGCACAGAAAATCACCTAAATAATTTATACTAGTAAACTAGACTTCTAAGATAAGATAATATGGGTTTCAAAAGCTTAGTGAAAATGTATGAAGCTGAAGCAAGTGCAAGAGGAAGACATTGAAATTCTTAAGTTATTTGCTCAAATTTAAATCTAAGATAATGTTTCGACGATTGATGCGTAGTGGCTAAAAAATAGACCTCTAAATTGATAGTTCATAACAAGAGTTTCATATGTGGTGTAACTGGTTGGGGTATTATGGGTGTGATTCCTTTACCAATACCTTGACCTTAGAAAAATCAATCCCTAGTTATAATCGAAGTATATCATTTCTTCTGCTTTTCATTTTATTCAAGAAAAATTACGAAATAGTTTCATTGGAATATATCAAGTGCACGCGACCTTCGAGGTTTTGTTTCCAGTTCGAGATCAAGGCTCAGGACACGCAATACATATTTAGCTTTAAATAATAAGGATTCTCCGAATGATTCATCAATTTGTTATAATAATTTAAGTAAGTACTTACGCTAATTACCAAGGTACCTTAGGTATATCTTAATTACTTGAATTTTCTTTTTGATTTAGAACAGATTTTATTAAGTTTTTTGGTGGGTAGGATTTTTTTTTCAAATATTATATTCCCAAAATCCGTCTTTTACATCCCCTATTTCATAAAAAAAACCTGATAGTAAGCGACATCTTGGTGGATTAATGAACAATATTTACAGATTTCATGTTATAAATATTCTAGATTTTCACCATAGAATGTTTCAGATCACTCCTTGGCAAATAACTCACAAAGGCTATTTTCTTTGAATTAATGGTAGTAGTTGTACACAAAATAGGTGCTCTCTCCTCTATATGTTATTTTTATAATCCAACAAATAACAAAATATAACAATTTATTAAAAATTATGTTTGTAAAACCCAGTGTGAGAGCCCCGGGCCATATGATCAGAGACATGTTACATATATTTAACCCAACACTGTACTATGAATCTCCAGGGCAGTTCCCTTAAGGCTTGGCTGTCTGGTTTTTCAGTGGAGGAACTAAGAAACAACTAGTAAAACAAGGAAGAATTCTGTGGAATTACATATCTAAAACATATAAAATCTAAGGAATTGGAGTACAGTATCATTGACCCGTGATCGCAAGAACTTAAAGTCGAAGGTACGATCCACTAACCACCGTTACGGGGAAGGCTAATCTTAAAAAAAAAGAAACAAAACATTTTCATTTGGTGTATTCCATTACCCAGATTTGTACCCAATTTTTAGCTATATTAGTTTGATACCGAGATTGATAAAAAATCCCGAACCATTCTGCCCTTTGATTGTATAGATTTCTGTATCTATTATAATATAGGTACCTGATTCTCTTTAATTTAACTTACAACTCTAAGGATATGACTGTATCTGGCTATTATTATGATGGCTGTCTTATGATTGTATTGTTCTCTTATGCTTATGCATAAGGAAACTGTATGTAAACATATAAAGCTTATTATTTCAGTAAGTCAAGGATTAAATTTGTTTTCTTTTCCCAAATTTTGACAATTAGCAAGAAAAGAGCATTACAGGTGGGAAATATTATGTTAGTTAGTTTATATATAAATTGATCTAATTCATCATTGCATCATCTTACTGCTCTCATTTAGTATAACTTCTTAATTTCATAACGTAATGTCACAATATTTGACTGTGAAAAACGTGAACTTATAGGTAAACATCTTTGAGATTCGGTTTCGTAAAAAGAAATTTGTAATCCGTTTTACCCGTTACAACTCATAAGAGAACTGGATCGATTGTATTTTTTTTTTCAGGTGTCAATAAAATATTTTCATTTAAGTACCAAAATAATAATAATAATAATAATAATTATTATTTTTTCTATTATGTTTTGATCGGCGCCTTTGGTCGAGACTTCGTTGTCTGATATCGATCTACTACAGGTGCTTTCCTCGCAGACTAGTGGTACGAGTGACTCCTCGCCTAACCACGTCTCTGCGTGCGTGGCATTTGACGCGGTGGAGCTTTGCAGTTTCCCTGCTGGCTGACTGAAGGCCTATTAGAAGAAGAAGTACTCGCCGCTGGAACTTTCTTGATTTGGAGTCGATATTTCTGCCAATTTCGATGCTTTAATTTTATTAGTGAGATTCCCGCCAAAGAGAAATGAATCACTTCGTATACACGTGCAATATCCTTTTAAACTTATAATCTAATGAATACATTATTAATTTCCTTCGATTAAGCGTGTTTTTATAATGAAGGTCCAATATAAGCTGATTTCTTTGAGTAACACAGCAGTGATTTCAGGATTCGATTTGGGTGTTTTAACTAATTGAAAGTTTTCAGGTATGAAGATGTTGCCCTCTAACTCTTTTTTTTTAAATCCTTATTTAAGCCTCCGCACAATATATGACCCCAACGTTCAAAGATTTCATCCTGGATTTTTGTTCCGAAAAGCTCGTGTTTCCCTTTTGAGGTCCCTAAGACCTCTAAAATATTCTCAAATAAATTGGTTGCTGGAGGGTTAACATCATTTACAAGTACCTGAGAGCTAGTGGATGGTATGGGACACTCGGCTGATGCTTCTGATGTCATCACCTGTACATTACTAGGTTGTCACTCATTACAAGTTTCAGTCACATGAACCACTGACTGAACATATGGGATGTATGTGAACACACTGAAGCCAATTCATCCTCTCCATAGATTTTTATTTTATTTTATTTAACAAAATGTACTATTATAAACATAAACACAAAACTACGAAGTAGTTTGTCGGCGAGTAACATTAGTAATATTCTGCGATTCTGCGAGGCGAGTCATATTCTGCGAGGCTTTCCTCAGCCTGTGTACTAATATATATGACCAAAAAACATGACTACAATCGCATCGTAGTACCATTCTCTATATTGTGGTAGTACTGTGCGCGACTATGATCGCATCATAGTACAAAGGCACACTGTTCTATAAAAAAATAAAGAAATAATAACATTCCGTTGAATAAATAAGCTAGGTCATGCTCACACCATGACAGGAAGTGCTGTGGTCGAGACCGTAATCGCGTCACGGTACTAATAAATATGACCAAAAAACATGACTACAATCGCGTCGTAGTACTGTGCGTGACTATAATCGCGTCATAGTTCCAAGGCACACTGCTCTATAAAATATAAAGAAATAATAACATTCTTTCAAAAAATAACCTAGGTCATGATCGCATCATGACAGGCAGTGCTGTGATCGAGACCGTAATCGCGTCACGGTACTAATAAATATGACCAAAAACCATGACTACAATCGCATTGTAGTACTGTGTGTGTCTATAATCGCATCATAGTTCCAAGGCACACAGTTCTATAAAATATAAAGAAATAATAACATTCTTGCAAAAAATAACCTAGGTCATGATCGCATCATGACAGGCAGTGCTGTGATCGAGACCGTAATCGCGTCACGGTACTAATAAATATGACCAAAAAACATGACTACAATCGCATCGTAGTACTGTGCGTGACTATAATCGCATCATAGTTCCAAGGCACACTGTTCTATATATATAAAGAAATAATAACACTTAAACACGTGTACAAAGCGTGTTTCAAAGTGCCGATTCACGGTTCTTTAGTAATTATGAATTATTGCTTGAATAGACGTTTATTTGGTACAAAAATACAACACACAATGTAACAAAAAAATATAAATATATATTCAGATAGATTTTAGGCCAAATAGGCCCCGCATGCAGAGGCACAGAGTGCTTTGACGCTGGTATTCTGCGGATACCATTTTATTTAACACTGTATACAGAATATTTTCTAATTAAACAGTAACGTTAGGCAATGCGCAAATAGCAAGGCTCTTATTGTTGCTCAATAAATTTCAAAATGAAATTAATTAGTGAGCTAAATATAATCTACTGATTCGAACAAACACGAAGTAAAGTTTTGCTTTAAACGAACGAAATGCAAAGATGAGAACGTGTCGAAAAAATAGTACAATATAATAAACAATAAACACTTATAATTTAAACTTACATAGGTACTTCCAGCACCATCAAAATGCTCGCAGCGGCGGCGGCGGTGACGTAAACGTTTCTCTAGTTTACGAATCTTTTCCTTAATATATTGCTTAGAATACTTACGTTTTCATTTACACATATTGATATCTATAACAACTACACAACACACTAAAAATAAAGTTATAAAATAATAAAACTTTGATCTTTAATATTCCGATGCTGTGATGCCCGCACAAAGAAAGCGAATGAGTCAAACGGCGTAACATCGCGCAAGCGGGTGAATAATACTAAAACTACCTAGGGTAGTCCGTCCGGTGAATGAACACGTTCAGTGAATGAACATTTCGACTGTTTTTTGCTTAAAACAAGAAATGTATGAGATTCTACCATAACAGTTTTATTTATTTTAATTAACAACAATATTTTCTTTATAGTGGCAGCATTTGTTATCGCTTGACAACATTAATTTTATCATGACAGCCTTTTGAAAAAGTCATATTTTTGTGTATAGCTGTTTGTATGGAAAACTTATTTCCCCAGGTAAGACCGGCAATACTTTGTCGGTCAATACTAAAATTGTTGACAGTTATATTTTTTAAACTTGTGGTTATTTATGTAATTCCAGACATTTTTAAATGTTTCTACCATAAAGAATCCTAGTTGACTCTTATTATCATAGAAATTTTGGGTGTTCCATTACTGGTTCACGGTTAGTTCTAAATTCAGTGAATGAACAGGGTGTTCAATCACTGGGTGTAAGATAATTTAGAAAAATTTCATAAATTAAGCCTTATACTCATTTCTTCATTGCAGATTTTGGTATGTGAGAATAAAAAATAGTTTTGATTTATTTAGCCAGTATTGGAACAACAGTGTTCATTCATTGGTTTTGAAAAACTAGTGAATGAACTATAGACTTTCGACAAAGTTCATTCATTGGTTTTGTTTTTTAATGAATGAACTACGCGCATTGTGGCTGACTAATTTCGATTGTAGCCTATAAATTAACAGCGAAAGTTTTTAATTTATTGTATTTGTTTATTGTATTTTTTCCTATTTTTATAAATGCTGATGCAGTTGATTTGATTACACCAAATGCATTAATACTCGCAGACAAGAAATGGCAGCGCAATCAACATCTGTTAATAATGGTGACAATGAAGAAAAGAAAGATGACATGAGGAGTGTCATAAAGGTTATAAAGGCAGAAGTAGGCCAGGTTATTCGTAATGAATTTATAGCAAGCTACAATGCAAATAAACAGCATGTTCATCCTTACTTTACAATACTGCACAAGTCCAGAGGGGACCTATCTAACTCAGTTTTCTATTGACATATCTACTGTTTTAAGCCCGGAGACCGACAGTGTGATGAAATGTTATTTAAATTATGAATCTGAAAATGAATCAGCCATACAAGTAACTGATGTAGTAGCTGAAATTCATAATGAGGCCGATGATAGCACCCTCCAAATAAATCACAAAAATTCGTCAAACGAGTCAGTTACTTTGATATGCAATGGTTCTGTCTGACTTGTTCGGAAACATTACTCACTGCAGCTGTGATTTCAGTAGAATACTGATGATGTCATAGAATTACCTTACCTGTTCACCTGTCACTCTAGCATTACGACGGTACGATACTTTAAACTTATATTTGACTGATAACAAGTTAACCGAAAAGTCTGATGGGAACTTCTTACAATCCAAAAGCGATTCCGTTACTGGTGCTTCCCATTTGGAGCTACATGTGGAACCAAAAACTTACGCTAATATATTGAATGTAGGTATGCCTGATTCTAATACCCTCATAAATGCTTTGTTGTTCTCTGAAGGTTAAAATATTAATGAGCTCAACATCGGCTCGATAATTACAGATGACATCAGTACTATTGATCACAATCTCGATATCTGTTCTTCTGATACTAAAATGCATCACATTCCTTCGACACCCGCTGAAGTTACACTAACTGGCCATAATCGTGCTTCCAATCCAATTCGGGAGTTTTTAAAATATCCTGAAGCTAATTCTACAAATAAAAAAATCTTGAAAACAAAAGAGTCTGTCCCATTTGGTTATACTGGTCAATGATACAAAGAGTTCATGAGGAAACAAGATGAAGAAAAACAAAGAATGGATGAAGAAGTTAAAAGTAAAAGGGAAAAAGAAACAGAAATACGAAAAGATTAAAAAGAGGAAAACTTAACAAATAGAAAAGAAGCGAAAACAAGAAATATATTGAACAATGAAAAAGGACATTGAACAGAAAAGTCAAGCAAAAAAAGTCAAAGGTATGAAATCTACAAGTAGAAGTTCATAGGCGAAAAGGTAGGTAGGTTACGTGTGAAAATATTTGTGGTAACTATGTGTCAGTAACTACGATTTAAAACTGAAAAAAATGCGTTATTTTGTTGGCGAAGTTCTGATGCTAAATGATGAAGACATGAAATGTAAAGTTGATTTGGAAGATAATGTTGTTAGAATTGTCAAACCACAGATACCAGACATATCAAATAAGTATTGAATATGACGATGTCCAGCGTGTTTTAAGTGAGCCAATTATTTCGAAATGCGGACTTTTCTCTTTCAGTGATATTAATTTTCAAGATATTGAATAAGTAGACTACAAAGTACTAATAAACTATTAATCTCAGAAATATATGATATGTAGAACAGTCATTGATAGGTACAAGACTTTGAATTATGTACGTATCGTGTTTTTTTATAGTTATTTTTATGTGCCTATACCTATAATGCAGGTTTATTAGGTATTAAGCGTACTCTATGATTCAAAAATATAGTTTTTAGGTAAAGATGCAGCCAAACTTGATTTAGAATGGTTATGGTGACCGATTTATAATTAAATAATATGTGTTCATTGACTAGCTGTATTCGTGTTCATTCATTAAAAAAAATGTTCATTCATTGGTAATTTAAGTCTTTTTTTACAAAACTTATCATTTCTCCCAAAGTAAAAGTAAAATTCCGAAATCCAGAAATTAGTTTTTTCTCTATTGAACATAGATGCCATAAAAGCTATAAAAATGCAACTAAAGCTATCACTGTCTTAGTGCGTCTCTTTCGAACTTGAAAAAATCCTTAAGTGTTCATTCACCGGTCGGACTACCCTACCTATCTTTTTATTTTTATGTCTTCGCTCTAAAATTGTGCTTGGTGCCCGGTACATTGGAAAGTGGACTACCTGGTTAATATATAAATCTCGAGGATGCAACGTCGTGGTATAATCTATTAATTTGTTTTTATCATTGAATTCAGTTAAAATAGCAAATGTTGTCTTTTCAAATACATTTATATCATTACAGTAACGAAAAATATCTTGTACATTGTCGATATACTTATCTTTTATTTGCTTGGGAACAATTGTTTTGAGTATTTTACACTGCAACTGGAATATATCATTTATATAGGACTTATATGTTCTACCATAACTACTAAGTCCATAACCGACTACAGAGTCTGCCAGATTTGTACTTTCATATTTTGAGTCTACTGGCAATGGATCACTCCATAAAGATCCGTGGTATCTTGTTATTAATCATTAAAACACTAATTTACTAGTTCCACTTGAATCTTTATTATATTTAAATTATTGCGACCGGTTTCGATACATCGATACATCATCGTTGCCTGACGATGATGTATCGAAACCGGTCGCAATAATTTAAATATAATAAAGATTCAAGTGGAACTAGTGAAATTAGTGTTTTAATAATTAATAACAAGAATATAAAATAACATTAAAACCAATACAAGAAAAAAACCATCTCTGGCAAAATTTAAAACTGCGTCTTCAACGTAATGTGTTAACGCCATGCCCACTGAGGACTCGTCCAATCCGAGCGAATTTTAAATTGATCTCTTTTAACCTCGTTAACGATCAGTTTTGTATATTCTACATATATATCTGTGGATTTGGTTACAAGCCATAGGATATTTGACATTAGCTCCATACATAAAACGTCAAAATTCTATCTCCACTAAAAAAGTCTAGTGCTAGATAGGATATTGATAATTGAAACTGGTCGTAAGTCAATAAAATAGATCGTTACATAGATCCATATATCGGCACCTGTAGCATACTTATTGAAGAAACTTGCAATGTAGTCTATCCTGTCCTAATGAAACACATAATTACAGTTTTAGAAACTAAGCACTAGTACTTCTAGTAGGTATACACAGTAGTACCTACCTACTTCATTAAACGGTAACGAAATTTACTGGAGGGAGACTCTGTACCAGGGTCGTCTGCTTAGGTACCTCCGTCTTACCTATTTCTGCCGCAAAGCAGCAGTGCTTGCATTGCTGTGTTCCGGTTTGAAGGGTAAGAAGATATGGCAGTGAAATTACTGGGTACTGTGACTTTACATCTTGTGTCACAAGTTGGCAACGTACACTGTGGTTCTTGTGGGGGTTGCAGTTTTGCTGCGAATCTCACAAGAGCCACATGTATTATAGGTGACTGTTACCACTTACCATCAGGTGGGCAGTTTGCTTGTTTGCCAACTTTCTGCAATAAAAAAAAATACGTGTAGGTAGATGTCCACAAATATTTTGTGTTTTTCTAAATTTACTAAAAAATCATCATCACAGCCTTTATAGCACTGCCGGGCACATGCCTTCCTATATGGAAGAAACACATGGGGAGTAAGGGCCATAACACGACAACACTCAATGCGGTTTGGTAGGCACTGTAGAAACAATTGCAATAGCAACTTAAAGTGCCTGCTGAAGCACGAAGGAATTCGAGATCACAAAGTTTCGGTCACCCATTGCAGAATCCAACAATGGCGAAGGTTGATTTGTTTATCATATCTAAGTCAAATCTTCGAACCACTAATGAGCTCCTCAAGTCAAAAATGAAGAGCTGTTGTTGTTGTAAGTACACAGATGAAAGAAATAAAGGCAACGATAGGAAATGATCTTTTACTCGTGAGTTTTCTTTATGTATGGCTTATTTATTTTTCATTAGAAGCATTTCTTTGGAACATTAAACACTGTGACTAAAATAACGATGTTTACACATACCGCCATCTAGCCTGAGAATAATAATATACATGAACTCGTAAACATAAACTCGTATTGGACGCATCCACAAAGCTTGCTTTTCGAGTATTTTCATTCGCCAGACATTTTCTTTTTTTGTTTCCTCCGGGGCCGTGCCAAACCGGGCCGGGAAGTGAAATAAAAACAGCCATTCCGACTACCGACTCTAGTTCCGAGCTGCCCTCTAACCACGAATTCTGGTAGCGATAATGGTAAGGCTTCTGGGCCCAAATTCTGCTAATTAATAAGTTACAGCCGAATCGAAACTAAACCGTTGCGATCGACCAATCGTAGCGCGTATCATCATCACAGCTCATATACGCCCCCACCGAGGGGTTCGAGCCTACCCAATGTTAGGGTGATTAGGCCTTAGTCAACCACGCTGGCCCAGTGCGGATTGGTCGACTTCACATACATCATTGAATTTCTTCGCAGATGTATGCAGGTTGCCTCACGATGTTTTCCTTCACCGTAGGAGCGTCAGACAAATGTACATATGAAATTCGAAACGAAAAAACACATTGGTACATGGCGGGTCTCGAACCCCGACCCCCCGATTGGAAGGCAAGTGCCGAAACCACAACGCCACCGACGCTCCTATGTAGCGCGTATATTGTCATGCAACTGTTCGATGACGTGATATTGTGGCGTTCTGCAGACCAATTATGGATCTTTCATCGTATGACATGGTATAAATTTGAGAAAAAAAAGTCATGAAATGCTGCATTTCGTATTACCGATCTCCAATGATATCATCACTGTGGCATAATTTCAATGATGTCATCATTAAATAATGAACAAATGATCGAAAATCTGTTCGGAAATCGTATTTTTCTTTTTGCACTATGATATCATTTGCAAAACCATGAGATCGGTAATAGGCCCTCTGATTGGTCGATCGCAACGGATTAGTTTTGATTCAGTTGTAACTTATTAGCAGAATTGGGCCTCTGCTCGTCTTTGCGATGGTCGAGAATATTGGTAAAGGCTGATTCGGATTGCATAGCGAGGACGCTGAACTCTCTTCATATTTAGAAAGAGCTGAGAATAAGAGATTTCAGCTGAAGTACCTAATAGAGTGGGTATAGCATGATTTATTAAATTTGTACCGACAGATTACCGGTGTATGTACAATGTTTGTATGTTACATGCTAGCTTATAAATTACAAGTTACCTTAACATTAGTTAAATGTAAAATATTGAGCTGTTCGTTTACGTTAGCATCAAATATTGATTAAGGGTATTCCGTTAATCATTTTTTTAAAAGTGAAATGAACAAACAAATGAACTTCGCGTCCGGGCTACAAAAGTGGCCTAAGAAAATGAGATCCACAATTCAAATTCAGCATGATTCAGATCTAATCGCTCGTCATATGTTTAAGAATTTGTGCAAGCAAAATGGAATACTATTACAGTAATGTCAAATACGACTGAAATTAAATTGTTTAAACCATGCATTGACCTTTCGGAATTTTTGGGACACATTTTTCTTGAAATCTTTTACGTTGACGTTCATTTGTTTTTACCTAAGTCAATGGTTGAAACACTCATACAAAGTGATTAGTATGTTTAATATACCGGGTGTAACGGAATACCGAAATAATATTTAAGGTTGTTGATTAACAAAAGAAATATTTTATGACTATTCTTTGTATTTTTATTACATGTCTATGCTTTCGATTTAATACGCTGAACTGTTAAGCGTATTAAATCGAAAGTAGGCATATAATAAAAAAAATACAGAGAATAGTCATAAAATATTTCTTTTGTTAATCAACAACCTTAAATATTATTTCGGTATTCCGTTACACCCGGTATATTGTAGTTACAGAAAGTAATCAGAATTTTACTTTCTGTTTGACATACTATAGCTTTTCCATGGATTTAAGGTCCGACCCATAATCCTTATCCCATCCGAATCACAATCTGAACCGGATCACAATCGAATCACGAGAAAAGTAATATGGATATGGTGCGCAACCCCTTACACAAAATAGTATTATGTGCTATAGGGCAAACAAAGCAAGCCAGACGATTTATTATCTTCAAATAGTTTTCCTCCTCCGGCGAGGAGGAGATTTCTCATGCATCAGAAAGTTATTCTTGGCGACTTGTTTGATTTCAACATTCTAGAGTTTCTTTTGTCTGTGGAAGTCGGTATTTCAAATCGCCTATGAAATTCAGTTTATTCAGGCAAAACTCAAACTAAATTCCTAGTTCTACATAAAATTGTAGTAAGTGTCATTTGTCAGAAAAGTACAATTATCAGCTAACAGCAAAAAATAATACTTACTCGAAATAAGATTTTGCTCGTGTGTTGTACTGAACGTCTAGCAGTGGGAAAAATAAGCTAAAGAAATATATTATCTGTGAGAAGTTTTAGTTTCAACGAGATTTTATTCTCCACGTATATATTTTAACGGCGTTATTCAAAAAAGCAGGCGACACTATAACTAGCTTGAGAAGTTTTTGTTTCTGCCATTCATATAAAAATGATAAAGATAAAACTTTATTATAAGAGCGTAGCTATTGAAGGCACATAATTTAAGACACTAAAGGCTAGCTATTAGAAGGTATTAGCAGGGATGTATCTAATGGATGTATGACACTTAATTTAAAATAAGAAAATATGTACATACACATGTTGACATAGTCATATTATTCACAGACCCAACTTTTTGTACGGGTGCTTTTTGGAATTTTCAATAAAGCCGTAACTTCAGTAGACATTTATTGCTTACAATTATATATACATTTATAAACACACATACGTGTGAATTATTATTGCATATACTCGTACAACTGGCAAAAGTAGAGTTTTTCTGTTATTCGAAAGATGATAGAATTAAATAAAACAATTTTAGCTCATTAGAGGAGACAATATAATGTTGATTTATTACAGGTCAATCATCTCTCTTCTTTCTTTACACAGTATTCAGCCCAATGCCAATTTGTCGTTGCTGAAAAGATTAACAATTGCTATTACAACAAAAGTACATAATTACAGCCGTATTCTTAAAATATATAAACTATAATGTTTGTGAAGTATGTAATTACGTACGTACGTATTGTAAGATGCTATCCACACCTCTTTACTTTGAAATAAACTTGTAAGATTGTTACAAACCCTATTACCCACCCCCCACGCATCCACCATTGCTGGGCTCGACTACTACTACATCTACTACAACTACATCTTTGTTGCTATTTTGTTGATAAATATTTACGTTAAGTTTACTATATAACACTATTTCTTGCAGTATGCTTCAATATCCGCCTATACAGCTAAACAGATATTTAATTGACACAAAGTGCATGAATATTGGTTATAACGAAATATTCATATTTCGAGATATACGCAAATAAAACCAGAAATCACAAAATAATTCAGCAATTAGCTGTTTCATTCTCGGTAAAAACCTACCACATTTCCTTTTCTGCACCACCCCAAGGTTGACTGGAAGGAAATGCCTCAGGCATTAAGTCCGCCTTTGTATTAAAATTATGTACATAAAGAATACCTAAATTATAAATAAATATACGTAGAGAAAATTTGAAATAGCACAACACTTATAACTCATGCGGCCTTATTGCTAAAAGGCAATTTCTTGAAATGACACTAAGTAATTAATACTCGTAAGTATAGTAAGCATACACCTGAAATTGTCAAAAATGAATAAATTTAAATAAATATATTTGGAATCTACCACTTCTTTCTTCCAGGGAACATTGGACCAATGATATAAGTACTACTAGGAAATTTACACGTAGGATGAGTACAGTAATAGAGATGGACGATGAAGGCCTATTTGAGCTAAGGATTTCGGGATAGCAAGGGATTTCGGATAGCACATTA
The DNA here is from genome assembly GCA_963935595.1 of Schoenobius gigantellus. Classification (NCBI taxonomy): domain Eukaryota; kingdom Metazoa; phylum Arthropoda; class Insecta; order Lepidoptera; family Crambidae; genus Schoenobius; species Schoenobius gigantellus. The sequence continues at coordinate 17,855,845 of OZ012553.1, read as the reverse complement.
TTTCTATTCTTTAAAGGACTCCATCGCTCTTAATACTCTCAGGAAGGGGAGTTCCATATCCGGATGGCATATTCCGGAAAAGATAAGTAAAATAATATGTTTGTTATAACTTACGTTATTGGTCGAGGGCGATTGATAAGTTTACTATCAATTTTTGTAAGCATCTTAGGCGACGAATGTGCACTCTGAAGCAGCGCATACATCACCATAATGGATTTTATTATAGTTGTGAATTTCATTATAAAATTATTTGAAATAAATAATAAGGAATACTAACGAAAGGCACGATACCACGAATGAGCATCCTGCTGCCGTGTTACTGTATTTTATATGAGCTGCGACGAGTTTTCCTGCTTTTTCACGCTGTCTTGGTTTTTACAACCACACGACAAAGTTATTGGTTTGTAAAGGCATAGACGAATGAATAATAGGGATAATTTTATTTGCCGCCGTTGCTTGGAATCGACTATAAACGCAAACGGTCTTTTTACAAAACCTAGTCTAAACCTGGTCTAAAGTTACTCTATGCTTCAATCTAGTGCGCTTTAACTTGTGTTAATATACATAGATAGAGACAGCATCAGTTTTAACCAGGACTAAGTTTAGACCATATTTTGTAAAAAGACGCCAGCGGGGTAAACAGTAAAGCGGCCCAGAGAAGTTCTTTTGTTTTCTAAATAAAACAATATTCTTCAAAACATAATTTTTTGAAAATAATGTTTCAACTAGACTATATTAAAATAATTCTAAGTTTGAAACCAAATTTTGAGTTAATCATGCAATTATTTAATAATTAAAGTAAATAGTTACTTGACGCAATCCGATAGCTATTTCTGAGGAATCATTTTTGACGTCGTTTAAGAAATGTTGAGGTTTTCTTATTTTTTTTAAAGGTTAGACTTTCTTTTACCTGTCCGTTTACACTTTCTCAGAGTGATGAATATTTGTGTTAAAATAAGAGGTTTGCTAATAACTAATCGCAATCACGTAAATGAAATTACCTATTTAAATAAACTAAGATAAAGCTAAATTTCTGTATTCTTACTAAGATAACTAAGATTTTTCTGTATCAATTTATAGAGCACACCAGTAAAACATTTTTTTACTGAGCACGTAAAATATGAAGGTGGAAACTTTTGTAAGCAGGGCGGAGATAATTATCTACATGCCTCTGCCTCTGCCATACTATAATCTATTCTGTGCCAGTGCGTATACGAGGCTTTGCAGAAAAAAAACTGACCAAGTGAGAGTCGGGACTCATATACCGATAGTTCCGTACAACCTTTACCTAAGTACATAAGTTACTAATTACATATTTACGGTGTGTACCTGCATATTTACGGTTTTCCGATTTTTTCCAAAACATGACTATAAGGCTGGCCTTGCTTCTAGGTTGCTAAAGGGAAGTACCAGTTTCAAATCTCTACGCCTTCCCGAGATACAGGTCTTGACAGACAGACGGACTACAAAGGGATCTTATTAGGGTTCCGTTTTTTTCCTCTTGAGGTACGAAACCTTAACAAAACGCTTACAAAGTGAATGTGATGACGTGCAGCGCGAAGCTTAATCAACGGGAATATCCAACGTAGACTCACCATGCTCAGTCCGTTACAGGAAAAATCTCGATAAGCTTCTATATAAATGAGTTTTCATTCTCTGGAGATCATTCGCAATCCAAACGCAAGCTGCAGTAATTTTTTTTCTAACCGTCAATAATGAAATTCTTCGCGTTGTTAGCTGTGGTTATGGCCATGTTAGCACTTTTCGCGGGAACTGGCCAAGCCGCGCCGAAAATTCCGATTAAAAAAGTCGGAAAAGCTATCGTAAGTAGTCAATGAAAATTTTACCCAAACCACATTATAGCGCGATAATTTGTGTTGTGTTCTCGAGATTATTGAATACCGAATTTTCCTTTAATGACACGCAATATGATGAAATGATTGGACGACATCGTGACAATTAATGTATGTCGCGATAATTATTAAATTATTTGGAAAGGTATAGGCACTAAGAAATAATTATCGTCCATTTATTAATTTCATTTATTTATTGTTTCAGAAAACTGGCCTTGGAGTTCTAGGCGCCGCAGGAACCGCCCATGAAGTATACGAGAGCGTCAAGAATAGGGGTTGAAATATTTAACGAAGCCCTTGTATCAATATTGTATTCAGTATAAAGCATAATGTAACTAGCGTGTATTATTACTTATTATAAATAAGCAATAGAATATTTTATTTACGTAAACTTTGAATAATAATATAAACTAAATAAACAGCAAGGAAAATTAAAAAGCTATTTATTTTACTTTTTTGTTACGAGTACCTTGGATAAAATTGAAAATTGTAGCGTTTAAGACCACCATATCAAGTCAAATAAACTTCCTTATGGCACATAATATAATCTTAAGTGCGGATGATCTTTGATCATGAGTTAAATTAGGCACCGACCTCAAAATAAAAAAATATGATGTTGGTATTCTTAAATTATTTTTGACTTTTTTGTGTTTTTGAGGTCGGTTTTTACTTTTTGTTAAATATTTTTTTTATTATAATCTTTTTAGTGAATTTAATACAAGCTCACCGAAGGAACTTGAAAGAATACAAAATACGTGTCTATTGTATATTAAAAACTAACCTCTAACTTCTAAAATTAAAGGATCCTTCCATTATCAGCTCGACTTATGACTACCAGACGCAAATACCTGAAGGGCTTCACAAAAAAACACGAAACACATTGGATGTGCCCATTAAATTTAATGGGTTTCCCTCGATTTTCCTTGGATCCTATCATCAGATCCGTTATAATGTAAATAACTTGTGTTACGGGAATTTGAGGTAAGAGAGCCAGTTCCGCAGTTGTTGAGGAATCCAGGTCAAGCTTGCTTTCATCTTTTATGTTGTCAATCTGAAGCTTTTAGCCAAATTGTGTTATCATAATATAGTTAAGGTAGTTTTTTTTAAATAAAAAAAAAACGTATCGCCACTTCCTGTTTTGAATGTTATTGTCAAAATTTTATCCAAAATGGAAAAGGTAAGTATGTACATTTTATTTTGAAACTTTCCTCGAGATTTTTTTTCTCAGATATCTTTGATTTTTTTGCATTATAAATAAAATAAGTAATTAAGTACAAAAAATTAAAACCGACTTAAAAACGCTGCGAAGTTAAAAATAATATAAGAATAAGAACAGATAACATCACATTTCTGTATTGAAGTCAGTGCCAAATTTTAAGACTTCTAGGACATCATCGTTTGGTACCGACTTCAATATAGAAATGTGATGTTGTCTGTATAAATTTTTATATTATTTTTAAATTTCAGTGTACCTATTTGAAGTGGGTTCCTAATGTTTGTAATTTCTATTTTTATTTTCATCATTTTAGTGAATTTAATACCATTATTAAATTCACTTGAAGAATACGACAAAGGGTCAATACGTGTTTATTAGGTATATTTAGAAAAGCTATTCTCTAACTCTTAAAAGTTAAGGATCCTTCCATCATCAGCTCGGTTAATGACTACCAGACGCAAATACGTGAAGCTTCGGGAAAAACATGAACTATGTTGAACGTACCTATAAAATTAAGTTATCTCGATTTTAATGGGATTTCATCATCAGATCCTGACTTTAGTGACAATGGGACCACAAATACAAAAATAAATTTGGAAAAACGGTCCACAATTGGCGGAGTAATCGCGTAACATATACACAAAAAAAAAACTTTTTTTAATACAAGCTTTTGGTACTCGTCATACTCGTCAATACGAATCAAACGAGCCCAAACTCGATGGGGTTGTGTCGTTTTATTGCGGAGTTCCTATAGCCACCTTTCAGCTCCAGCATTAGATCTGCCCCATGTCATCATAATATTGCATTGTCGCAAGATAAACATGCAAAATTTCGTGTTCAGCTCAATGGGAAACCGGGAAGTGTGTTAAATTTAACTTGCAAGATTTCATTACAGACACCGGGACAGGTGAAAGTAAAAATATAAGCTTGTAAAAACATATGCATCGAATTGAGAACCTCCTCCTTTTTGAAGTCGGTTAACAAAACCTATTATAAAATAAATTTGTACCTACTGCTTATGGATGTCAACTGATTAGATACCTAGTGTCGGATATGCGAAGATATATAAGTGCTGAAAAAATCTACCTCTAATTTAAAACAATAACTACGCTTACTTATTTATCATAAAATAACAAAAACACTTAAGATGACTTTTCCAACTGGTTTGATTGGAATTTTAGGTGCCGCGTGAGTGATTCCTGCGAAAAGTACGATTACAGCCATTATAACAGCGACCAAAGCTTCAAGCTTCATATTTGAATATTCGTTAATTGTTATATTTATGGAAGGTACTAAGTGGATATCAGTGCTGGATTTCGAATGATTTCCATTGAAGATATGAGAATATCGCTACATTTCCTGTTTCGCCCTCCTCATGCCGCCGAGTTAAAAGTTTCTCCTTGTGTGACTATGGTGCGGATATTCCCATCGATAAATCTACTTAGCTTACTCACTCCTGTTAATGAATTTAAACCGCAAATTACTTTGCGGTTATGCATGCGTACACAATTGAATTGAATAATTATGAAGTTTTTTTTTTGTTATTAATAACACGTAGAAATTATTAATAACGTAGAAAAGATCCTATAATAATATAATATTAAAGGATTTGGACACGGAAGGATTGACGACACGGTTAGCGCAGAGGTCGAGTGATCGCTTACTGCGCAACGGGTCACGGGTTCGATTCCCGTACGGGACAAATATTTTGTATGGCCTACAGAAATTTGTTCTGGTCTGGGCGTATGTGCATGTGAGATTCTACGAGGTTTGTAACTGCACCCACGACACAGGAGAAAAAACCTAGTTTTTTTTTATTAAAGAAAAAAAAATTAAAGAAATAGAATTATGAAGTTTAAGTAGCACAACATGCCTTATCATAAGAGTATTATACAAATACTCACGATTAAATTATCAAAGGTAAGGTAATTATTTTGTCTATAAAAAGAATTTTTACAAACTTTTTCGATCACTCATGTTCAGGAAAAGTTTTATCGTTGTCGTAAGTAATTAATGTCCTTCGATTTTTTTATACTTTATTAATATCATAATTTATTAAAACTGAATTTCCTTAAGGCACGCCTACAAAGTTATCGAATCAAATTCCAGAACACATTGTTGAATACATTGTACTACTTAACTGCGACTGAAGGAATCGTGATGACTGTTGTGTACAGCTTGTATGACTAAGGAGCGTATGTGGTTCTTCAACTAGGCCCTGTCGACCTTTTTGAACAAAAGGGCTACCACGCTCATGCCAACACCTGAATCATGGCAAATTTTAAGACTTTCTAGGAGATCATCATTTGGCACCGTCTTCAATATAGAAGTGTGCTGCTGTCTGTACCTATTCTTATATTATTTTTAACTTTTCAGTGTTTTTGAAGTCGGTTTTTATTTTTTGTAATATATTTTTTATTTTTATCTTTTTAGTGGATGGAATCATTTTAGTGAATTTAATACCAGCTAGTATTAAATTGAGGTGCAAGGTCAAGTCAAGTCAGGTCAAGTCCAAAAGTTAAGGATCTTTCCATAATCAGCTCGGTTCATATCTACCAGACGCAAATAGATACGTGAATAACTTCGGAACAAACGACACGTAGGACGTACCTATAAAGTTTAAGGGTGTCCCTCGATTTTCATGAAATCCCATCATCAGATCCTAACTTTGGTGACATTGGGACCACCCCAGGATTCCTTCGATTTTTATGGGATTCCATCATCAGATCCTGACTTTGGTGACATTGGGACTACACCAGGAGTGTACCCTATCGAATACCACGAAAGAATTTTGAAAATCGGTCCACAACTGGCGGCGTAATCGCGTAACATACATAAAAAAAACAACATACGGATCGAATTGATAAGAACGTTAAGGGTTAAAAGTTTCTTTATTTTAACATAAATGAGATCAAGCATTAACTTAATTGAGTATTAAATTTAAAATAAAGATAAAATTAAATGCGTTCTGCCAACATTACGTTTGAACTTAGCAATAATCATTAATATTTTTCTTTTTTTAACTGACTTCAAAAAAGGAGGAGGTTATCAATTCGGTTGTATTTTTGAAGTGAGAACTTCTTTAGCGGCGTTGTACACTTTTTTTGTAATGAGTAAAAAATGTTAAACTCGCGTCAGGACACGTGACCGTCAGGACACGTGACACTGATCGAAAATTCGTAAGACCAATTAAAATTGAAATGGCCGCAGGAACTGTCGAGGTGCGGTGAGGGGTCCACGTAAGCCGGCCCAGAACAATAGCGGCTGGCAAAAGTACTGGAAGTCACACGTCACTTGAGACAGTTTTAATCAATTTATTTACTTTGTTAGGAAAAATCTAAATTGTGCTTTTATTTGATTTTGTTGTAAATATTAATTAGGTAAGTTAGTATAAATTAAATATTATTTATTTGTTATAAAATTACGTTTTTAAGTAGTATATTAATGTCTGTTTTGATCATATTTTTAATTTAATTGTAAATATTTTGATTCATTATTACTAGTTATATAATTATGTACGCACAACGTTACAACAGGAAGTTGATTTTTCTGAGGGATAAACTTTTTAATGTAATATAAATTGTCATGTTTGTGTACGATAGCGCAATAAATAAATATTGTATTCTACCACATAAAAGATAGTACTTTTATTCTGATAATTAAAGCAATTCATGCAAAAATATTCCATAACCATTCCAAAATATCCAAAACGTACTTAAGTTTTCACTTCTGCCGGCACTCCCGGAGTGCAACCCGTCAATTTTTTTTATGTTTGTTACCTCATAACTCCGTCATTTTTAAACCGATTTCCTAAATTCTTTTTGTATTCGATAGAGTATACTGCAAGGGTGGTCCCATGGTCACCAAAGTCAGGATCTGATGATGGGATCCAATAGAAAATAGAGGAAAACACTAATTTTCTTTAACTGGAGGTTTCTTTAACTGAAAAGATTTCATTCACAAAAGTTAAAAATAAAATTTTTTTTACAAAAAATAAAACAGACTTCAAAAACACTAAAAACTTAAAAATAATATAAGAATAGGTACAGACAACATCACACTTCTATATTGAAGTCGGTGACAAATTTTAAGACTTTCTAGGAGATCATCGTTTGGCGCCAACTTCAATATAGAAGTGTGATGTTGTCTGTACCTATTCTTATATTATTTTTAAGTTTTTAGTGTTTTTGAAGTCGGTTTTATTTTTTGTAAAAAAAAATTTATTGCATTACAAGTGTCTGAGATGAATTTACACATTGTACCTTGTTAAGGTGTTGCAATTAAATAAGAATAGCTTAAGAATAGAGAAGGGCAGGCATTTAATTTTACTAGCTATAGATTTCCTTGTTGTTGTATGTAGCGAAGAATAATTATGAATTGAGATCATGTCAATTTAATTATATGCAGTTACATTATTCCGAAGACTTGATATTAAGTGATTTTAAGTGTCTAATTACATGGAAAGAAACAGACAGAATAAATTTTAAGCGTCAGTAAATAATATTAATGTCAATTAATTAAATGCAATGTCAATTAAATAAATGGAACTCAAATAAATGAAACTTCACCAGAGATAGACTCTATACGAGAGTCGTCTGCATGGGTACCTCTTATCCTACCTGTTTCTGCCGCCAGACAACGACGCGTACATTGCTGGGTTCCGGTTTGAGGGTGAGACAGGCAGTGAAATTGCTGGGTCCAGTGATATGACATTTTATATGTTACAAGTTGGCAATGCACATTGGTGTCCTTGTTGGGGATGTAAATATTCTCTAAGATGTAAATATTGCAAGTTTTACTACTACAAGTGGAAAAAACGTGACACCATGGAAGGAGATTTCCGGGTTTGGGGACACCACGAAATAGTCGCGGTCAGTAATCTAGTCAACTTAGCCCCATGGAATACTAAAAGAAATGCGTCCCGATAGTGCCTTCCTTAATATTTTAGATTTACAGCTATAGGTTATTAATTAAAAAATGTGTTAGCCGATATGGATACATCATTCAGTTGTTGAAGGAAATTATAATTGCTTCACTGAGTAATTTGGGCGAATGGTTAGAATGGAGTTCGAAAGAAATAAATTGCTATACTTTTCGTAGAACCATAAACCATACCACCTACGTTCTATGGTTCTGATAAAACAAATAGTGCGATTCTATAAGGTATCTCTATATATTATAATCAAACTTTGGAAACAACATATAAGGCTCTTACCGAAGGGACGATAACACATTAGGGATTTAGAGGTACTTTAGTTTTGGTTATAATAAATAACGAATGATATGCAGGATTTATTGTTATTGTTTTTTTTAGTATATGTGTGTTAATTTAAATGATTTTTTTATAGAATAGCAATAGTAGATTATGAATCAGTATTTATGTGATAAAGTTCTAGCCTACATACATATAGGATCACATTAGCATCACTAAATACATAGTACTGGTATTTTATCTCTAATATACATGTCTCTGCATGTGCTAGAGTAATTGGTTGTCGGAAATTCATTACGGGTCACTGATTCAAAACATGTTTGTAACAAACCCATTGGGGTTTGTTACAAACAGATCATGAGATGTTCCGGAATAGATATTGGACAGATCTATTCCGGAACATCTCACCGGGTACCAAAATAATGGTATCAATTGATTGTTGAACATGAATATCAATGATTATACTTTCATGAGCAAACAATCATTGTTTAATTATTTTACTATACCTATATTGAAAGTAAAATCGGATTATTATGTAACAGTGGTGTAAAATGTGGTATATGTGTAGGTACTTGAGCCTTGGGTCCTAGATCGCTTAGAGCAAAGTGAGTGAAAACAATAATATTAAAACAAAGTTACCGATATTTCGCTCTTACTGCGGTTTCGATACTCTTTTAAGGGATCATGGCTAAGGTATAGGGATAATTTTAAAAGATTCGAGATTATCAAAAAAGATAATTATAATAATATTAGGTCCTTACATATGAAATTGGCGTTTTGTATGGGAGGAACATAAAGTCGATTTTTTTTATATATAATATATTTATTCAATCAAAGTACTCGTATGTACCATTGCTATCTATGCACTTTTGCCATCTCATATAGGTAGTTCATCGATCCCTTTACTAAAAACCATTCGGACGGGAATCAATAAATTCTTTGAAGGCGGTTTGTACTGCACCATCGGAGTTGAAATTTTTCCCTTTCAAGAAGTTATCCAAATTTCGAAAAAAATGGTAATCTGTTGGAGCAAAATCCGGAGAGTACGGTGGATGTCTTAGACATTCCAATTGAAGCTCCTCTAATTTGGTAGCCGTCTGTTGTGCAGTGTGTGGTCTAGCGTTATCATGAAGCAGCAGTGGCCTAGAGCGATTGACCAGCCTCGGTTGTTTAGCAGCTAGCTTTTCCATCATGGTTTGCAGTTGCTGACGATAGACATCTGCCGTAATCGTCTGGCCAGATTTAAGATAGCTGTAGTGAACGACACCAGCACTAGTCCACTAAACGCTTACAAGTAAGTAACTTTTTTGGAGTCAATTTTCGCTTGGGGCATGGTTTGGCTGGTTCGGCAGGGTTCAGCCATTGCGATGAGCGCTTCCGATTGTCGTACAGGACCCACTTTTCATCACAAGTAATGATTCGATTTAAAATCCCTTCATTATTGTGCCGGTTGAGTAATGCAACGCAGCAGTCAACGCGCGTTTGTTGATTTGCTTTACTCAATTCGTGAGGTACCCACCCTTCAAGCTTTTTCACCTTCGCAATTTGCTTCAAGTGGATTAAAACAGTTTTATCACTAACACCACAGCTTGCAGCTAACTCGGACGTGGTTTGCGATGGATCCGCTTCCACAATAGCCTTAAATTCTTCATTATCAACTTTGGTTTCCGGCCGTCCACGGGGCTTGTTCTGCAGGTCGAAATTTACAGAACGAAAACGTTGGAACCAAAAACGCACTGTGTTTTCTTTTGCGGCACCGTCGCCATACACATCATTAATCCTTCGAGCCGTTTCTGCAGCACTGGTGCCACGGTGGAACTCGTACTCGTAAATAACGCGATATTTCAAGTTTTCCATTTTGTAAACTGAGTGACGCAAAGAAAAAAAAACAATTGAGGAAAAAACAAGTGAATTATAATTTTCGAAACACAAATACATGAGTAAATAGCTGTATAAATTTGAATTTGGAATTCCTAACCATAGAGAAGATATTTGAGATCAAAGTGGCCAGTACGGCAAAACGCCAATTTCATATGTAAAGGCTCCAGTACACGTTGGCCGAGCGCGCTCGGCGAGTGCGCTCGGTAGATTTTTGTGGTACTGTTTACACGTTGGCCGTGTTTCATTCTGCGTTGGTCGCTAGATGAAGATGGACGTTAGGGAGATCACGGCCTAACTAGACATGAATTATTTAATGTATTTGGCAAGTTACTTACTCTTCTTTTATTGTTTTGGGTTCCATATAACGGATTCAATATGATAAATGTCAATGAACCTAAATATCTCCTCATTACTCCATGACGCCATGTTCGTGAAACAATCTTTGAAACTATTACCCGTAAGCGCGACACTGAACGTATGAACGCTGTTTGCGGTTTGTGCCAAATCTCTTTGATGTGTGCACGAAAAGCCGACACGGGTCGGGTCGTCGGCGAGTGTTGGCGGCAAACATGTGGCAAACGCCAAATACACACAAAACGGCGCAGTACGCGTTGGGCGAGCGCGCTTGGCGAGTGCGCTCGCCCAACGTGCACTAGGACCATAAGGACCTAATAGATAACAAATTACGCTAAAAATTAAGGATAAAAGTAATAAACGAACATATTTTTACTAAGTATATTATTAAAAATAGAGGAAAAAAAGAATATTGCTAATAAAATATCTGTGAATTGATTTTTAACTCAAAATCGATTTGCTTGAGCTTGTGTAGGATTATCGGCTACAGACGTCATTACTTTGACTGAAGCTGAAGCGCTAGTCACATTATTGCCGGGTCAGTTGAGAGTTGTCCGTTTCGGTGTCTTCATCATGGCACGTCCATGACGATTCATCACCACCACGTATTTACACATATCAGGGAAACCGTTACCAGTGTAGTCAGTTGTCGCTGTTAACACAGAAGATTTTGAATTCAAATAAAGTGGATGAGAAGTATTATTCTCGCGTACAAGTTTTATCAGCCTCTCTGTATCCATATTGCGCTTACACAAAATGTCGGGGATAAAAATTGTTTAACACTTTTATAGCGTCCGTGCGTCAAAGCGTTCTCCAGACAGGACACTGCAATCTAGGCACCTTAGTGCGAACGTACATGACCGACTATCAGAGAGGTGAAATTCCCAGTAGTACTACTGGTAAGACTAATCGGTAAGACTACTGTGGGGCTAGCACGCAGGAAAATCGAAAATCGAATCGAAATCCGAATCGAGGAGTTTGTATGGCAATTTTATTAGTTCTGCTACTCACCGCCGTGGCGCTAATAAAAATGCCATACAAACTCCTCGATTCGGATTTCGATTCGATTTTCGATTCTCCTGCGTGCTAGCCCCACTAGGAACAGCCCGATTTTGACGGTGGAAAATGAAGTTCTATTACGTTGTGTGCAATGCATACGAACTACAAAAAGTCGTCCAAAAAATTAGTGAATACCGATGTGAATACACGATTATTATGGGTGAAAAATGGAACTCTGAAACGGCTTGACCGATCTTTATGAATTTTTTGTGTATGTTCGGTAGGTCTGGAAATAGGTCGTAAACTATTTTTTATGCCCCTAGGTGATTATTATGGCGAAAAGTATGTTAGAGAACTTGCAAATGGCAAATTTTAGTTCTCACCGGCGCCGCGGGTGGCGCTGGCAGTCGTAAACTTAGTCTGCTGCTTGAGATATATTCTCTCTAATCTGTGATTTCGTGATTCGAACGTTTGACGGTTAGGGCCACAGATTTAGAGTAGGCTAGATACCACTTGTTCATTAAATAGTATGAGAGCCGAGCGTGCCTCCGTATCCCCACTCACTATGACGTCACGCGAGTCATTTAGTGATGTACACACATAAAAAGAATCGTTTCAATCGCAACGCGCGATGCGCCGCGCTCGCTCAGTGAGCCAACAGACTTCGACGAGAGACAATGCGCGTTTAAAAACTATCTGTGTGCCAAATTTCATCCAAATCCGTCATCCACATTAACAAACATTGAGACACAGACACACTAACAAACATTCACATGTACCTATAATAAAATTGATAGGATGTAACAAAATGTGTTTGATCCCTAAATTACCTGTAATAGCTTCCTTTTTCTGGTTAAATCAGAAAATGTCGTATTTTCATTTGTTGTTGGTTGGTGGTAAACTTTCTGTAAAATAGAATATTATTTCTTTTTTGGCGCACTTGATTCAGACTTGACCAAGTAGGCTCATTAAAGAATAGAATAGAATCTCAAAATTACTAATAAATGTCATAATTATCAGTAGCAGGTATATGTCATTAATCATTAGCATAGAACACTTATCCACTTACTTCTTCATTTTGTGTCGTATTCAGCACCAAAATTTTCGGATATGCTGTTCCGGATAATCGTCTTAACTTTTTGCTGATTACATAGTCCTCTTTATTGAAGTGGATTGAGCAAATTGTACTGTGTGGTGAAGGAAACCAATTTCTATTACCTGTCACTTCAATCCATTTATTTTTTACAATGGGATCGCTTGGAAAACTGAAAACAATCATGCCCTATCTATACTTAATTCGAAAATGCATTTTCATTGGTCTCTCAATTATCATTCTGTTCTTAAACCGAATTGATGGCTCGATTGCTTGAATCGATTTGAAAGTAACCATTGTACATCACTAATCGCAAAATTTGACAGACGAATGATAAAAGCCCTTGTACCACGAAACTTGTTTACTTTGAAGTGATTCTGTCGTTTAAAATTCATTGCGTACAGCCAGAACACCCAATGGTGGTCTTTCAAAGCCAAACTCGCAATGTAAAATAAATATATCAACATTCCCAAATACGAATTTATCGCAGTAGTATCACGCGAATATCACAACAAATCAGAAATAATTGATTTTAAAATGAATTACAGCTATTTGTGAAACAAAGTTACTTACCGATGATAGGATACATCTCCATTGACACGATTTACTACTTTTTAAGAGTTTTTACAGTTTACAATTTGCGCAATTTGGCATTTTTACGTTTTCAACCACAGGACTCGTCAGCGTTACGTTAGAATGCCAACTAAAGTAGAAGCGCGGTCAGTTTGAGCATTGCTCAAACTCGGGGCGTCTCGGGGCACGCTGCACCGGGCAACAGGAGGTATCTAGCCTACTCTAAATCTGTGGTTAGGGCATTCAGTTTTGAAAACCAGTGAACTACTGTGAGTGCTGTGACCATTTGTTTACGTTTAAGCTTCTTCACTTTCGGAATCGTATCAAATATGGTTAGGTAGAGAGAGGAGCCGGGGTGGTGAAGGTGAATGTTAATGCATAATAAAGTAGCTACTTAAACATGCGCCTGGGTCATAAGCCCCAGGCACTAACGCGATAGAGCGAGTACCCGCATGGTGAATGCATGTTATGCATGGAATGCTAAGTTATCGCCTCTCCTTGGGATTAACCTAACGCGTAGTTCGCGGACACAGCTAGTATGAATGAATATAATACTTGTAAGCACATAAGCAATCATTATCTGTCTATAATCTGTTCATTCATCTATACTAATATTATAAAGCTGACGAGTTTGTTTGCTTGAACGCGCTAATCTCAGGAACTACTGATTCAAATTGAAAAATTCTTTTTTGTGTTGGATAGTCCATTTATCGAGGAAGGCTTTAGGCTATATAACATCACACTATGACGTATAGGAGCTGAGCATCAATGAAAAATGAAGCAAAAACGGGGAAAAAATACTAATATGGCGAAACGTAGTTCGCGGGCACAGCTAGTATCAAATAAAATAAAATTACTAGTCAGAACAGGTGAAATCATGTTTCTAAGTATCTATACTATATAAAGCTGATATCGTGTATTGAAATAAAAATTGCCTACTTTTAAAATGGTGATCAAAATTCTTGTCAACCATAATTGAGGCAGTTGTCCTACCGACGGCGAGGAAACGACTAACGAGCGACTAACCATCGGCTATTTTTTAACCGACTTCGAAAAAAGGAGGTTACTCAATTCGACCGTATACACGGTGTTTCATAATAACCAATAAATAATCAATTCTTTATCAAAAACTAATTATTAAATTGTGTCTACCCGTAATGTCATTCAACCCAAAAATTTCATGTAAATCATAGACATGATAATGATACTATGATATCCTGATTCCTGCAAATTATAGACCAATTTCGATTCTACCAGCACTTAGCAAAATATTTGAAAAAATTATTTCTAATCAGCTGTCAGATTATTTCACAATCAATAAAATCCTACATATGAACCAATTTGGCTTTACTAAGGGTCGTTGCACTACAGAGGCTGGAGTTGCACTTCTCAAACACATTTTTGCCGCCTGGGAGTGTAAACAGGATGTGATCGGTATATTTTGTGACCTGTCAAAGGCTTTTGACTGCGTTGATCATCAGACTCTTCTAAATAAGCTCAAGCATTATGGTGTGTCTGAAGAGGCAATTAAGCTTATTGAGTCTTATTTGTCCAATAGGGTCCAAAAAGTTGTAATTAACAGAACTGAGTCTTCTGGTGCACCTATCATTATGGGTGTGCCTCAAGGATCAATACTGGGACCTCTGCTCTTCTTAATTTATATTAATGACCTCCCACACTTCAACAATAATCTGTGCGATACAGTACTATTTGCAGATGACACTTCTTTAATATTTAAGATTGACAGAGGAAACGGAAATACTGACGTTGTAAATAGTACTCTTTCTAAAGTATTGCATTGGTTCACTGTGAATAATTTATCATTAAACTCGAGTAAAACTAAATGTATTAAGTTTTCATTGCCAAATGTTAGGAAAGTGGACAATATTGTGGAAATGAATAATCATACTGTTGAATTCGTCGATTTTACAAAATTTTTGGGTATAACACTAGATTCGACTTTGCAGTGGGATCCACATATTGCGTCTTTAGCAAACAGACTCAGTTCTGCGGCATATGCTGTAAAAAAAATGAGACAACTTACTGATGTTGAAACGGCAAGACTGATTTACTTTAGTTATTTTCACAGTGTCATGTCATATGGGCTATTACTGTGGGGATCAGCCGCTAGTATAGAAAGTATTTTTGTACTTCAAAAAAGAGCCGTGCGGGCTATTTATAATTTACGAACAAGGGATTCTCTACGTGATTTATTTAAAGAAATTAATATATTGACTTTAGCAGGACAGTATATTTATGAAAATTTGATTTATGTTTATAAAAATTATAACACATTCGATACCAATTTTAAATTTCATAACTTAAATACAAGAAATAAAAATAAACTTGCCGTTCCAACGTACAGGCTCCAAAAAACTAGAGGCTCATTTATGGGGAAATGTATATCTTTTTACAATAAAGTTCCACAGAGTGTTACTGACTTACCTTTTCATAAGTTTAAAGCGCATGTAAAAAAGACTCTAATGAGTAAAGGATATTATAAAGTCAATGATTATCTGAATGATGTCAATGCTTGGTCTTAATTGTAGACTTAATTTATAGATTTAAATGTATAATGTACACTGACACATCTAATCTTGTAATGGAAGTTGAACACAATCTTTACTTTTGAGTTCTGCTTCCAATTGACGACTCTGTAACAATACAGGGAGAAAAAAATAGCCCTTGCTGGTTTTCTTGCTGGTTCTTTCCAGTACAAGGTCTCCCGCCGTAGACTTGTGAACCAATGGCGTAGCTTCTTTGACGTTCAAAAGTGATTGTAAAATCCCAATTGAATAAAGGATATTGAATTTGAATTTGAATATACATGAAAATGTTGGGTTAAATGACATTACGTGTAAACACATTTTAATAATTAGTTTTAGATAACGCATTGATTTTTATTGGTTACTAGCTGTACCCGGCATGCGTTGCAATGCCACGTTTATGCCTTTTTTTTGCTAGTAACCCTCATGGGTGTTCCCATAGCACCCTACCAAAGTTTCATTACAATCTGATGAATAGTTTCGGAATGCATAGAGGACAAACAAACATAGTAATACATTGATTTTTATTTATATAGACTAGCTCTACCCGGCATGCGTTGCAATGCCACGTATATGCCTTTTTTTCGCTAAGAACCCTCACGGGTGTCCCCATAGCACCCTACCAAAGTTTCATTACAATCTGATGAATGGTTTCGGAATGCATAGAGGACAAACAAACATAGTAATACATTGATTTTTATTTATATAGACTAGCTGTACCCGGCATGCGTTGCAATGCCACGTATATGCCTTTTTTTCGCTAGGAACCCTCACGGGTGTCCCCATAACACCCTACCAAAGTTTCATTACAATCTGATGAATGGTTTCGGAATGCATAGAGGACAAACAAACATAGTAATACATTGATTTTTATTTATATAGACTAGCTGTAACCGGCATGCGTTGCAATGCCACGTATATGCCTTTTTTTCGCTAGGAACCCTCACGGGTGTCCCCATAGCACCCTAACAAAGTTTCATTACAATCTGATGAATGGTTTCGGAATGCATAGAGGACAAACAAACATAGTAATACATTATATAGATAGATTATGAAACACCGTGTATATGCTTGTTTTTTGTTTATATTTGTTCGCGGATAACTTCGTCGTTTATGAACCGATTTTGATGATTTTTTTTGTATTCGATAGAGGGTAGTCCTAGGGTGGTCCCATGGTTACCAAAGTTAGGATGTGATAATGGGATTCCATAAAAATCGAGGAAAACCATTAAATTTTTAGGTGTGTCCAACGTGTTTGTGTATATGTTACGCGATTACTCCGCCAATTGTTGACCGATTTTCAAAATTCTTTTTGTATTCGATAGAGTATAGTACTGGGATAGTCTCAAGGTCACCAACGTCAGGATCTGATGATGGGATCCCATGAAAAACGAGGGAAACCCTAATTTATTTATTAATAAATAATTTATTTATAGGGTTTTTTTCACTAAAAAGACTTCATTCAAAAGACTTCAGACACTAAAAAGTTAAAAATAAAGAATATTTTACAAAAAATAAAAACCGACTTCAAAAACACTGGAAAGTTAAAAATAATATATGAATAGGTATAGACAACATCACACTTCTATATTGAAGTCGGTGACAAATTTTAAGACTTTCTAGGAGATCATCATTTGGAACCGACTTCAATATAGAAGTGTGATGTTGTCTGTACCTATTCATATATTATTTTTATCTTTTCAGTGTTTTTGAAGTCGGTTTTTATTTTTTTGCTCAAGAAACGTACAATAGATATACATTCCGTGTAAACAAAAAAGATGCATATATAAAAAGTTGATCGCTGACTGTTCATACTCCCGGCGAGGACTCGCTGAGCGACAAGAGTTAGAGATAATACCTACTTACGTAGCGATACTTGCTCAGCGACCAGAGAACTCACGCCGAGAGAGCAAACAGTGGTTATTTCTCTACAGCGTGGATCTGAAAGCAACAATGATCTGCACGTATTTTTATTTATTATGAATGTCAAACAATCATTTGTATTATCATTGTTGTCTAGTTCAGTCGACGATGATGATGTATTTTATGATAGCATTGAGTAGTGGCCACAATTCTGAAAAAAAAACGCGAGTGGCACGAGTAATCGCCCGTGTTACTCGCACACTCGCTTATAGCCCAGGCGACAAAACTATTGGAACTACACACTCGCTTTCCGCTGCTCGCCAACTCGTTTCTAATTCTAGCTGTAGTCTGTACTCGCTTCTCTTTTATCGTCGGTGGTGGGACAAATGCCATAATAAACAGGCAACGAGAGTTTGAGAGAATTACGGGTTAGCCCATGCGCACATACTCGTATGATATGTATTTGTAACAACCTGTGAGTGGTTATTTTGCAGGAAAAATCCTAAGTTTATTCTATCATAAATAGGGCAGGATAATCTAGGAGAGCACATTCACAAGAGCATCGTTGAAGTAGACGGTTATAAAAAAATAGATTTTTTATTTAAAAAAAATGAGGTTCGCCTACTTGTTCGCGCTCGTTTTCGCGGTGCTCGCCCTGTTCGCGGGTGCTGGGCAAGCGGAACCAAAGATTCCAGTAAAGAAAATAGGAAAAGCCATTGTAAGTAGTATTTAATGTTCCTCAATTTCATAAAATCTACGAGTAAGAAGTCGTTAAAGGGCATATCGTTGAATCTAGTGCCTTATTGGAATAAATGGTTTATCCAAGTAATAAATACTGTTATGATAATTGAGTAAAGTGTCTTATATTGCTTAGCTGGGTTCAAGTGAGTATTTTGCCATTAAAATTACATACAGCTCATTTACATATACTTAAAACATTGTCTAAACGTACTTTGTACTCAATGGGTTTTGTCGTGTTAAAATCTCATGTTCAGAACACATAACATTTTAATCGTAGTACGCATTGCAAAACGTGTCCCTCAAGAAAGCGTTTAGCATAAACATGCGATTTAGTAGATTAATAGTGAGCCATTGGGCCATTCGGCCAAGCATAACTTGTGTCTTGTCTGAGTCATAGTCTTGAGACTAACACATAACTGATATAGAATTGTTATGGACACTATTCCAAATAATTTATTCCAAATGGACAGACAATGGTGATATTCAGAGTATATAGTGAACTTAACGTGCAGTAAGTTTCGCAATATCTTTCAAATTAAGTATATTTTTTTGAATGTCACATTTCGAAAAGACATACTTTTGGAAAAGATATTTAACTTGCTGTTTTCATTTCTCTGCAAATAAATCTCTATTGGCTAGTAGAGTACAATGGCTTATTCCTAGAGAAAGGTCTTGTAGTAGCATTTCGCAAAACAGCAAATCGCCACAAGCCTTACGAGTGAAACCCAAAAATATTGAATATATTAAACCTATCTACAATATGAATGATGTAGGTAGAGTTTATTTAAAAATACTATCTCCAGAGTGCCTTTAAATAATAGTCTTGTAGATGTTTTAGCAACATTAGAGGAAATCTAAAAGTCAAAAATATTTAATCAACCTACAGACCTTTACAGTCTAATCAGATCAAAGTCTTAATATTATATTTTTTTTTGCTGAATATGTCCTAACAAAAGTTTAGATGGGGTAAACAAATACAAGTAGAAGAAAGAAAAATTGCCCCTACACCTGTTTGGTGATAGATTGGGAGAGAGCTGGCAAGACATTTGGAAGGACTAATATTTTTTATGTTGTCTTGTAAAGATTAGATGCATACCAAATCGGTCTCTCATCAGAAAAAGGTACTGTCTATAACTTCGATAGCAAAATACGTGTTAGGAGGCTAGTCTCCGTTGCGGGTCTGCGTTATTTCTATTCGCTAATCAATTTTTTAAATATTGTTTCAGAAAACCGGGCTTGGAGTTCTTGGCGCCGCCGGCACGGCGCACGAAGTTTATGAGAACGTCAAGAACAGGGGCTGAACCCTTTGGACTTGTAATATCTGTAAAAGGTTATAACCCTAATAAACGACGCTTTAATTAAAACTGCTTGCTATTTTTTCTTTTCATTAGAAATGTACTAGCTATAATTGTAAGTAAAACAATAAATGATTTGGAATTATAAGAATAAAAAAAACTTGGCTATACCTTTCTTCTTTTTTAAACATAATTTTTTATTGTTCGATTAAAAAGTGCCTTTGCCGTTGCGGGTGACGAACTTATTGGATTTTAAGTAGCCAAAATAGAAACACGTACTTTCAAGCACAATGTAGTTTATTATAAGTCACTAACTTTACTTAACAAAGTTTTAACAGCCTCTTTTCTTTGGAAACGAGTTGAATGTTGAGGAAAATAATGTTTTCTTCAAACTTTATCCAAGTGGAGCTAACGGGATAAAAAGGCGTCTCGATCACTCTATCAAAGCCTTATTGTACCTGTGAAAGTTCGATTAGTCTTCAATATACATAAGAAGTAAACCCGAAGATTTTTAAGCGATTACACAATGTTTTCTCGCGTAGCTTATAGTTGTTACAAAATATTGCTTGTCGATAAAACTAACTTTATTTCATTTCTAGAATAGCATTGTTTCCTTGTTCTAAGGATTCTCATAAACCGACTTCAAAAAAGAAGGAGTTTCTCAATTCGTTGCGTACCTATGTTTTTTTTGTGTGTATGCCAATGTATTGCGCCGCCAATTGTTAACCGATTTTCAAAATTCTTATCGTGTTCAATTGTGTATACGCCTGGGGTGCTTCTAATGTCACCAAAGTCACGATCTGACGATGGGATCCCATGAAAATCGAGGGAAACCCTTAAATGTTATTGGTATGTCCAACGTGTTTTGTGTGTATTTTACGTTATTACTCCGCCAATAGTAGACCGATTTTCAAAATTTCGTTTGTATTCGATAGAGTGTACTCCTGGGGTGGTGTCAAGGTCACCAAAGTCAGGATCTGATAATGAGATCTCATGTAAATAAAGGGAAACCATTACATTTTATAGGTACCTACGTCCAACTTGTTTCATGTTTTTTCCGAAGCTATGCCCGCCTATATGCGTCTGGTAGTCATGAACCGAGCTGATGATGAAAGGATCCTTAACTTTTCGACTTGACCTGACCTGACCTCACCATGAAGATAAAAATAAAAAATATTTTACAAAAATAAAAACCGACTTTAAAAACACTGAAAAGTAAAAAATAATATTATTATAAAAATAGGTACAGACAACAGTACACTTCTACATATATTTGATGTCGAAGGAGATCATCGTTTGGTACCGACTTCAATATAAAAGTGTGGTGTTGTCTGTACCTATTCTTATAATAATATTATTTTTTACTTTTCAGTGTTTTTGAAGTCGGTTTTTATTTTTGTAAAATATTTTTTATTTTTATCTTCAAGGTGAGGTTAGTACCTATTCATATATTATTTTTAACTTTTCAGTATTTTTGAAGTCAGTTTTTATTTTTTTATGTCTCTGACCTAAACCAGCAGACGGACTAACCAACCAAACTTCTGTTGTAAAATCCCACATATATGTATGTATATTAAAAACTGATAAATATTAAATGAGTAACTTTAAATAATATTTGTATTGGAAAGCCCTGTAAATTTTATTCTCAAGCCTCGGTTCTATAATATGATTTCACTTCATGCGATGTGCCCGCGTTCTGAGCACTCCAAACAGGTTTACTGAAACAACATTGTGCTCGTTTAAAAGTACAGCTTTGTAGTACAAAGCAAGTATAAACAAATGTAGACACTGCAAAAGACAGACTTCGGCAACACGGATATAATATGAGCGTCAGAACTTTTACATTAATGCGGAATCTCGTTTCGAATTTCAACAATGTTCATTTCAATGTGGTTAAAAACAATATTCGGAAATATAGGTACGATCACACTTGTATTTCAGAGTTATCTCACTTCAACCCATATATGTCTCATTGCTAGGCACGCGTTGCTCTTCAATGTCCTCAAACAAGGAGGAATCGGCCTACGCAGGCCAAAACGGGTTAGTGTATGGTGTAGTAATTTGGGCCTATCTAATCCCAAACGTTATATCCGTAGGGAGCGGAGAGGTTCCAGAGCGAGGTTTAGCTGGTAGTGGGAAGGCAGTAGAATAGCCACTGGTGGGCTGGAGTCGAAAGGCATACCAAGTCAGCTAGCCCCTTGGAATCGTTAAACATTGTCGCTTTAAAGCGAAGGTTTTATACTACACCTGATCAGAATAGCAGTCATTATTCCCTCAAAAGTGAAAGAGAAAGTTAGTCTTTTCTATGACCTAAATAAGCGGGAGGAAAAGTTATATGAAAATCCATTTCTATCGTGTTTTAGCGGGAGTAAAAGTTATACTAAATTCCATTTCTAACCTGTTAGAGCCTCCGCGAGGTGGAGGCGGGGGAACGCGCTTCTTACCTCGAACTCACCACGAACTGCGCTGAATTTTACCGCGCTGCAAGGTGGCTGTATGATCTCAGCCCCCGTAGACAAGACGCATTTCGATAATCGCGAACGCAATCGCTAGAAGGAAAATGTATGAGATTTGACAATTGCGCTCGAAAGCAAAGCGAGAGCTTATGTCAAATCGCATACATTTTCCTTCTAGCGATTGCGTTAGCGATTATCAAAATGCGTTTTGTCTGTTGGGGCAGATCTGAAATAAAAAAGAAAAGAAGCCCGAATTTTTCATAAAATTTGTGAATCTGAATTTATTTATCTTATTTTTTGTTACGACGTGAGTTTATTACGTAATAAAAGTTAAAATGTCGAATTCTAGTAGTGGAAGTGATATGACACCCATAAAAAGGTAATAATATTTTCATACTAATATAATTCTATAAACAATTTCAATCAAACACGTTTTTATATGTTCCTCACAGGTGTAGTATAAAGCACTATTAGTTCTTGGGACAAAGTCCGATTCCTAGCTCGGGAGTATTGTGGCCTTCGGGCCACAAACTGCTCCCTTGCTAGTAATCGGTCACTTTCGTCTCGCGGTGAACAATGTACTATTGTTCACTTTGTCGCCTTACTATATTCACAAGAAGAAATGGCGAGTCAACGTATATTATAGATCGGACATTACTTTTTATAGAACTAAGATGGCAAAGGAGCAGGCTCTTCTGTGGCTTCAGTCGCCTATAATACATGTGCTTCTTGTAAGTCTTGTAGATCTAGTATCCCTATTAGGATACTAATGTACGTTGGACACCAACGTAAGTTGTGACATGCACAAGATGTGATGTCACAGTATCTAGTGATTACACTACCATGCAAGCATCGTCCACCAGAATCCCCTGACCTGAACACCCAGGGAATCTCTGTGAACTCGTCAGTTCATTAGAATCCCCAAACCAATGATAGGTAATAGTGGTAATAGTACATTATGATACGAGCGCGCTATGTCGGCGATATTGTGCGCGAGCCGCAGGCGAGCGCGACAAGAAAGCAGAGTACGTAATGACCAATGCGCGCGTGTATCATACGACGTTTTTCAACACTTGTGAGGAAAATAAAAGATCTTGTGGTATTAATATTTTTCTGAAAATGACTGCGCTTTTTATCAATCTTCCACTGCATGAAAGTATCGTATGCCGCCAAGTAGTTATCCTTTGACTTTGGCGGCAACAAACTATTATTATATTATTCTCTATAATTATTTCCGGCGGAGTTAATAATATGGATTCTTCTTCACTTGGACTCGACATATTTGTAGATAATCAATTATCAATTACAACAAAAAGGCAAAAAAATTCAATAGCGGGAAAATGGCGCGCGCCTTTTTTTTTCGCGAGCTGCCCGGGCATGGCTAAACTCTTCATACAGCCAACAAAAAAGGGCCAAACAGCCAAAATTCAAAACTAAATAAACCGAATATTTTAGTTTTTAAAAAACCAAGTTTGTGTGAATTTTTAATAATTTGTTATAGTTATTAATTATTGTTTTTAAATGTTTGTGTTTAAATGTCGTTTTTAATTTAATATTTAAGTAACCAGTAGTAGGCTGTTCATTTGATTCCAATTGAAGCCGCATAAAGTCGTGTTTAAAAAAAGTATTAAGCGACTAATTTAAGAATGCGTACTGGACATACATTGACTTTGCAATCTTGAACAAATTAGAATTTGTCGTGTTAAGATTACCGCACTTGTGCGATTATGTAAAGTGAAAAGCACTCGTGTTTAATATACTGAATAACGGGTCTAAATGCAGGGTAATAAGACCCACTTTGCGAGCAAGTGTGTTGAAAAGGTATCTTCTTACAATCCTTCCGTCATCCCTCTGAAAACCGTGTTTTCTTCTTCTTACAATCTCGGAGGAGTGTCGGTGGCACTATGGACTCAGCACTTGCCTTCTAATCGGGAGGTCCAGGGTTCGAGACCACCATGTACCAATGTGTTTTTCGATTTTATATGTATATTTGTCTGATGCTCCTACGGCGAAGAAAAACATCGTGAGGCAATCTACATACCTCTGCAAAGAAATTGAAAGGTGTATGTTTGTGAAGTCGACCAATCCGTACTGGGCCAGCGTGGTTGACTAAAGCTTAAACACCCTAACTTAGGGTAGTCTCGAGCCCCTCGGTGGAGATGTATATAAGCTGTAATGATGATGATGATGACAATCTCGGATCCTTTAATAGAGGCGTGAAGAAGCACCTTGCAGGTCGGCAAGGTGAGGGTGGTGGTCTATTTTCACTTACCACCAGGTAGAATGAAGTCATTTGCTAGGTGTTTTATAAAAAAAACATACAAAAGACTTCAAAAAGTTGGAGGTTCTATGTTTGAATATCTTTTCTTAATGTATATCCACCGACATCGCAGCCAATTGTAGATCGATTTTCGAAATCATTTTTTATTCATAAGGTCTTCTGATGTAGTCCCATTGTCACCAAGTTAAGATAAAATGGTAGGATGTAGGTGTTTGATGTTTTTTTAGAGCTATTCAAGTATTTTCGTCTGGTAGTCATCATCTCATGTTGCCAAGCTGTTCACGAAAGGTTCCTTGGAGGTTAGTAGTTAGGGGATATTTCTTTAAATATAATGGGCTTATTGCACCTCCCTGTCAGGAAAGAAAATACATGGAAAAAAAATTATATTTTTACCCGACTACACCAGCTGGAGGGTAATGTTTTTCCAGTGTATGTTTGTATGTAATACCATTTCGATAGCACGCGCTACAGCCCAAAGGGTTTGACGGATTTCAGCAAAAGATGTATCGTTAGATTCACGAAGACATAGGTAGGCTTAGTAGAATGCACCTTAAGTAGGTAGGTTTTCGATGAGCGAAATATATTTAATCAAATAGCCGCGTGTTTTGATTTTGATATTCTATTTATTCACATTCTATATTTTATATTGGTTAATAGTATGTGTAGATGCAGATGCAGCTCCCTGAAAATAAGCCTGGCGGCGCCCATGGGCATATTGACCTATAATAGGTGTAATGGAATACTTTTTTTTAGTATCGCTTAGGGCGAATATTCTAGTGTATTAAATACACAAAAAAGCCTAATATATAAAATATAAATATATTAAAAAAAAACAGAATCCAATAAGACATAACAATACACGAAATACACATAAATCATCACATTTTTATCATTATGTCGGTGCCGAGCGATTTTAAAGTCTGTTTTTGATTGTTTGTAAAACATTTACCATACTAGGTAAATGTTTTAGATGAGGTTTTTAGGTTCACATATTTAGGTTATAGACTTGGGTCTATTATTTCAAAACGATTTATAGCACAAAGTAACAAGATATAACTGGAATGCAAAGGTGGACTTTATTTCTGTAAAGATTTCTTCCAGCTAACCTTATTTTACATAGCATAAACAATATTGGTATGCAGTTAAATCGTAAATGAGGATAAATAAAATATATGGACGAACTACTGGCAGGCGAAGTTTCAAGACAAACCGCCACAGAACCTAACAGTTCCCGCAAAACTTTTTCAATCCCTTTGTGCCGAACTTGAGGAGTGGTAAACTACTTTATTCTGAAACTGTAATCAATACTTACCTACTTACTAATAATATATTAGGAAACTCGACGTTAACCTGGATGCTTTATGATTCTAGCATCTACGGGTGCACGGCGATTCCTTTATTGCGAGGTAATTATAGTTGATAATCGTTTAGCTTCTAATGTCGCTTACGCGCCCGTGACCGAACGAAAACGTTACTTTTTACATGTTTTATTAGATTTTTGGAAAACTGGAGTACAAAATCAAAAATGTATTTTTGCAATTTTCTAGACAATAAAAATGCACATCTATTAGTAACACTTTTATGCCATTTATTATTTTATTCTCTGATTCACAGCTGTTTTAAAATATTGAACAGAGTAATCTTTGGATTTTTTTTCTATCGAGTGAAATGTTATTAATCATGTTTCTGTCTTTAAGAATGTTTAGATAAAATGTTCAAAAATATCATATATGAATTTGAGAACTGCATGTTTTTTTTTCGTGGCGGTACAGTTAATTGAAATTGTATAAAACGGGAAAGTAGCGCCTTAAAAGACTTCAACGCTTTCTTAGTTATATCTATACTAATACAAACTTCCAACCCCGTTTTACCCCCTTAGGGTCGGAGTTTCGTAAAATCCGTTCTTTGCGGATGTCTACACCCTATAAGGAGCCTACCTGCCAAATTTTAAGTTTGTAGGTGTTATAGTTTCTGAGATTTCGTGATTAATCATTGAGTGGTATTTCGCTTTTTTATTATTATTTTTTTATTTAAACATATATAGATTATCATTTTCCTTAGAATTACAAACAGCAAGTCATTATAATCATAAAACCATATCAAATTATTATTTTCAAATTAAAATCAATATACAGGTGCGTTTTCCGGTATATAACAGTGACATTAGAGGAATTATTATTATAAATAGTACTACATACAGAAGTTGCATTCCTTTGATCTTGAAAAAAGTCGACGTTTTAAATAACTAAACTCAGTTTGGATGCTCAACCAAACTGAATGATACCTTAACGCCACGCGTTAGCGTATGTTATTATTATTCTGAGGTCTCACGTCGCTAAAACCTCGAGCAACAATACAGGGTTGTTGCCGTTTGATTACAAATAATCAAGCGCGCGCAAGAAAGTGCGCAAGAAACCCTGTGCCAAAACCGCGGCACACAGAACAATATACTGCGAGCGGTGCGCGGCAGCCCTGCTGCTTTTTGATGCGTGGAACGGTAGGTACTTATCTTGTACCTAATCGCATAGTGACGGACTCCAGGGGCTCTATCATTCGTCCGGCATCGAGCGCTTTTCAAGCGCCATCTGTGCGCGATTCCTATAGATTTTCGTTTCTCTTGCGATGAAAATCAAGAGAATATTACGACGAAGATCAATATTGTTTTGATTTTCGTCGAAAACAAAACGAAAATAAGTAGAAATCGAACACTGACGAGCGCTCGATACCGGAAGAATGATTTAAAAATAGGGCCCCTGGGGCTTTATTTTTGAGTTATTCGTCTGGCGGCAAGCGATTGTCAAGCGGTGTATTCACTCGATTTTTACTTATTTTCATTTCGTTTTTGATTAAAATCAAAAGTTTATTGATATTCGTTGTAATATTATATTGATTTTCGTCGAAAACGAAACGCAAATCCATAGAATTTGGGCGCAGACGACCTTGAAGTGATTCTTGAATCTCAAACCACTACACAGCGCTGTTACAAAGAAAAGTTATAAGAGCAGTCTACAGGCTCAGAATTTTGGGACCGTGGAACGCAAACAGGCCACTCACAAAACACATGGAATTCATGTCTGAAAAAGAGAATCTGCTGCTGAGCATGACCAGCGACAGAATGTTCCTTAAATATACAGGGTTACAGGAAAAGTCGACCTAGATCCGTTAAGGGCGTGTAGTACACATCATTTCTGAATGATTTCACTATGGAACCCCCCATCCTAAACTTCACCGTTTTCGAGATATTCGAGTTTTAATTTTTTTTATGAAAATGCCCAATTTTTCGGCTATTCAATTGAATATTTTGAATTTTTTTGATTCTAATGATTATTTTTTCGGCTTTTTACATGAAGAATGAGATGGTTAATGACCTCAATGACTAAAATTGCACGTAAGTTAAGTAAATAGGTCATTGTAGACGATCGAAACTTAAGAAAATAAGTACAAATTATAAAAAAATATTTTTCTTTTCTGGATATCTCAAAAAATTATCATGGCACTTGCTCTGCAGATGTGCTTAAAAACATCTACATTTTATCAGCTATCCAACGAGGTATAACAACCTAGGGTTGTATTTAAACTCATAGAAAAAAACATAGTTGAAAAGGTTCAGGTAGTAGGTCTAACGGTGAAACTTAGTTTCTAAGGCTACATGAAGCAGTCAGAATAAATAGCGCTTATTTAATCTAATTAATTTGACTTAAGTTCAGCATCATCATTTCAGCCTACTGGCTTCCACTACTGAACGGCCTCCCTCGGCTAGGTACAACCTTCATGCATCCATCGATGTCCCGCTATCCTGACCTAGGAGATCATTCCGTTTTTAAAGCATTTTTTTTTGTTCAGATCGTCGATCGTACAAATAATGACCATACGTCAACTATTAGTTGAGCGTAAGTGACTAGTTACTGGCTTTTGTTTGGAAAATAAATAAAATTTTATAGTTCATGTTCTACGTGTCCACCTCTATTTCGCACACATTTTCTCATTCTTTCACGTAGTCACTTTTCACTACACCAGTGGTTAATGTTCTTCTTATGTCGTTAGCAGCATTAATTATCCTTTCTTTGAGAACTTCCACTGACGATATGGGGTTGGGCTCACTGTAAACGAGGCTCTTCATGTGCCCCCATACATAAAAATCCATGGGGGTCAGGTCGGGACATTTGGCTGGCCAGGGTAAAGGCCCACCTCGTCCAATCCATTTGTTAGGATAGTTAGTGTCCAACCATTCCCTAACGCTTCTTCTGAAATGAGCAGGGCAGCCATCATGTTGAAACCACATGTCCCGCAGTAATTGTAATGGGAGATCATCTAGTAGGTCACCTAAGTCACCTCTTAAGAAATTTTCATAAGTTTCACCATTGAGGTTGTCTGGAAGAAAGTAAGGCCCAATCAAATGGTTGGAAATGATGCCCATCCACACATTTACACTAAATCGTCGTTGTGACCCCTTTACTCTTTTCTTATTTGGATTGCCTAGTTCTTTAGGAGCCCAATGGTGTGCGTTATGGTAATTAGTAATCCCGTCCTTATCGAATTTGGATTCATCTGTCCACAATATTAATTTTAGGAAATTCGGGTCCTCGATATCTGCATTGAGCATGAATCTTCAGAAGTCCATGCGTCTCGCGGGATCTCCTTCTTCAATTACATGTACCGGCGTGTAGTGGTATGGATACAGGCCTGCCGTATGAACCGTAAACCGCACTTTCCACTGAGTTAGGCCCAGTTCACGGGCAACAATATTGGTCGAAGTGGTTGGGTCTCTTCTGAACCGTTCTACGATTTCGTTGCTTGTTCCTCGTCGTCATCAATGACACGTGGTCTTCCTAAGTCCGTACGTCGTCGCAAAACAGAGCCAGTTTCACGAAGTCGTCGGTAAACTCCGTCGAAAATGCTCACATCAGGTACTCGACGGTCGGGATAGCGTCGTATGTACTCAGTCCGAGCTTGTGCGGACACACAATTGCAGTATCCGTAGCAGATAAGCATATCCGCATATTCTTCGTTCGAGTATGTTGCCATTTTCAACAGTCCAGTATCACAAGCACAAATCAGAGTCCAGTAAACAAGCACACTAGTCACAGTTAGAAAAATCAGTCCAGAAACGAAGTTGTGTGGGAATCCGAAAGCACAATAATTCGCATCTACCATGGACGAATCGCATGAGCAGACTAAAATGGATGGCAAGCAAACAAACGACCAAATACAAAACAGTGGGCATGTTGTATCCCCAAACTTGTTTTTGCACATTATTTTTCTCACTCTCACCTGCATAAATCGTAAGTTGTCTCGCTCACACGCACCGGATTAACTTGAAGGACAATAGCCGAGGGACCCGTTAGACCTACTACCTGAACCTTTTCAACTATGTTTTTTTCTATGAGTTTAAATACAACCCTAGGTTGTTATACCTCGTTGGATAGCTGATAAAATGTAGATGTTTTTAAGCACATCTGCAGAGCAAGTGCCATAATAATTTTTTGAGATATCCAGAAAAGAAAAATATTTTTTTATAATTTGTACTTATTTTCTTAAGTTTCGATCGTCTGCAATGACCTATTTACTTAACTTACATGCAATTCTAGTCATTGAGGTCATTAACCATCTCATTCTTCATGTAAAAAACCAAAAAAATATTCATTAGAATCAAAAAAATTCAAAATATTCAATTGAATAGCCGAAAAATTGGGCATTTTCATAAAAAAAATTAAAACTCGAATATCTCGAAAACGGTGAAGTTTAGGATGGGGGGTTTCATAGTGAAATCATTCAGAAATGATGTGTACTACACGCCCTTAATGGATCTAGGTCGACTTTTCCTGTAACCCTGTATATTTAGACGACTTTTTGAAGTACACATTTCAACAAGGGAGGAATGGGGTAAAGGGCTGGTATCCCCTTAGGGTTAGAGCATTTTCTGGTACACAGATGTATTGAAAATGAAATCTATTACAGGGGCAGAAGCGCCGTGCAATAAAACTGATATATCGATCACCATGGGTGAGCTAACCGCTGTATTTCAAGCTGAAACATATACTATCCTATCCTGTGCACAGAAGAATCAAGACCAGCGCCGTAATGGCTTAAATATTTACAGTCTCAGTGACGGTCAAGCGGTTCTTAAAGCGCTCCTGTCAAACAAAGTGGAATCCAAATTAGTGATGAATGCGATCGAAGTTCAGAAATTGGGTAAAAACAATACAACAATCACAATTGGTAGGACCGGAACCATTTGTTGAGATCATTTTAAAAACAATCTGTATAGGACTAAGAGCTTAATTGCAATTGCAAAGGATGCAGAAGAATGGGCTAACCAAAAAGGAATGAAACATGCGAAGCTCCGCATGGGTACGGATAATTGGCTCAAATTTATACTGAGCTCAGGTAGATACCAGATTAGCCTACTGTTAGGGGTGCACTTTAGCACTGGGACCATGCTAACCAGGATGGGCTAGCCTGCAGGAGATTAAGTGTGACAAGAATTAGATACCCTAACTGGAAGATTACAGGGTAATGCCACTGAAGGACATCGTCGAGCTTACGGGTACGACTGGACTTACTCCGACAGGCATTTCTATATTATTTAAAAAAAATAAAAATGTTTGTGAAATATATTATTGTAATGTTGGCACTTTAAAAGAGGAGACAAAAAAATACAAGACCTTCCGAGTTTCTTGCCTGTTCTTCTCGAGAAGGCTCTCCCAATTTCCGAACAGGTGTAGAGTCAACTTTTTTTTTTCATTTGACTTGTATTTGCAAACATCTTAATAATGGTTGGGGTGTGTGTAAATACAAGGATTAAATAATTTAGTTTATTAGATTCTTGGTTGAAGATTTTTATGTTATTTTTTGACGTCAATAAGTGCCTGTAAAAGTATATTGAATAAAGATTTTTGAGTTTGAGTTTGATGGCTATACGGACAAAAATCTGGGGAAGTACAAATGATCTATGGTGGGTTGAAGTGCGAAGGTTTAATGTTTGGGCCGCCCCTACCCCAAGATAAGATTAGATAATCTTCTTACTTAGTTCAAATAGAACTTTGTCTTTTTGAAGTCAGCATATTACGTATTGTTGATTATACTAACCATTGACTGGGCGTATTTAAAAGATGCGCAAAAATAGTCGCGCAGGGTGTGTTGCACCCCACGGATAGAAAATTAAAATGAAATACGAAATATCTGAAAAGTTTTGTATTAAAGCGAACATTTGAACTTACATATTAAATAACTTTTAAACTTTTTTAATAGCATAAATAAACTTTTAAACCAGATATTAACTTTTATAAATACTAGTTTTCAACGTTACATTTTTGGCAGACAATAATTTTACATATATTTCCATGGTTCCCCAAGAGATCCATCGCCGCGACTGAATTGTATGTATATATTATACCTACATGTATATCAACCTATCTGGAATACTTGCACGCTTGATTCATAGGTATTTTAAATGAGCTTGGAAACATGCCTTCGGTCGGTTATATCCTCAACGCCTAATTAAGGGTTAAAGGTTAATTGCGAAGAAAGGTTTGTTTATGTTTCTATCATCATCATTTCAGTCGTGAGACGAGTGGGCATAAGCCTCTTCCAAAGATTTTCAACGCGATCGGTCAACTATCTAAGTTACATAAATGTTATTATTTGGAACCTTATGGAACATAATTTGGACGTTTGGGAGCTTAATGGCTAGATTCAATGCTTGTAGTGATTATCCTTGGTTCTGGACGTCCTGGTAGACTTCGTGAGCTGTGCCGGCAGCGCCAAGTACTCCAAGGCCAGTTTTCTGGAATAAATTTAGATAACAATATTTTAAAATATATTTATTAAAATGATATTTCATAACAATAAATATTAAACTCAGTTTATAATGCCGAAATGGGGTATGGGGTAAGAATTGACAGACTTTTCCTTGTAGGAACATTATTTTATACGATGTTTACCGGAGGATTGATTTCTGATTTTGTATAGTGAGAGATGCTTCGCCTGGGCGACCAACGACAAAGTGCGTAAATCGTTCGAATTTTGGAGAGTAGCTTGTTAGATTTGAACAAGAAAACAATTTGACGATTTTGAAAGCTCCAGTTGATGCAGCATTTACACAAAGGTATAAATATTTCAACCCCACAGAGCAAACAATATGACAGGCAGGTAAATATATAAGTTCTCTGAACTAATACAAATTTCATTGACTACGCCGTACCTTGTTTTGAACCAACATCTACTTTGAAAATTCTTGATTACGTAGTACTAAACTATTTGTAAGGGCCGAGTTGCAAAATTCGCTTAGTATTAGTTCCAGTAAACAAACGTTGTATTATATTGAATTATATTACTATAAAATGAGGTACTTACAATGGCTTTGCCAATTTTCTTGATGGGAATCTTAGGCGCAGCGTGTCCCGAGCCTGCGAACAGCGCCAGAATAGCTAAGACGACGAGGGCAAAAAGAGCCGTAAACTTCATGTTACTGTTAACTTTTGGTTTTGGAAACGACAGAAATCTCTATACTTGGCGGCTAGCGCAGTGAATATGAAAATATACGTCGTCTCCTGTCTTATTTAAACAGATTGATTCTCCATATTTTTCCCGCTGCTGTCTGAATACCCATAACTCAGAGGATCGGGGTTATTTATGTACGTCATAGCTCCTGACATTGCCCGTGCATTGTCTGCGCTTAACTTGTGATGGGGTTTTTTATTCAACTTTCTATAAAGCGATTGTGTGTGAGGATAAATGATGAACGATCGACCCTTTGCTATTTGCAATGCTATTAAAAATCAAAGTTTTCATAGGACACATAGCTTAAAAGGTTATATATTTATCAGAGATCTTTCATAAAATTATATTTTTAACTGACTTTAAAAAAGAAGATGTTCTATGTTAGACTGTATCTATTTTTTTATATATGTTTACCGATGACTCCACCTTAGGGGTTATTGGGACCATGTGGGCCGATTTTCGAAATTATTTTTGTAATCGAAAGAGTACCTATACTCCCGAGGCGGTAGCATTGTCACCAAGTCATGATCTGATGATGGGATCCCAGTAAATCAAGGAAAACCCTTAGATTTCATAGGCACGTCCAACGAGTTTCATGTTTTTTCTGAATATATTCAGGTATTTGCATCTGGTCGTCATCATGTCATATTATTGAGC
Source organism: Schoenobius gigantellus (assembly GCA_963935595.1). NCBI lineage: Eukaryota > Metazoa > Arthropoda > Insecta > Lepidoptera > Crambidae > Schoenobius > Schoenobius gigantellus. The sequence continues at coordinate 17,822,323 of OZ012553.1, read as the reverse complement.
TGATGATGGAAGGGTTCTGGTAGGTGAAGAGTTGGGTGATAGTTCTTTAAATATACTGGGAACATATCGATGCGAATCTAAGTGATTCAGGTGCGCTGATTGTGGAAAGTAAAACTCCTAAACAGTTAGGTTGTTATGTTATGAGTTCGGGAATAATTCTTTCAATACTGTTTAGAGCGAAAGTCTTTTTATTTCAAGATATAATGGTGTTTGCCTCGGATCAAATTCTAAGACGTACCTATATTTATGTATAAAATTTACTAAAAATTTAAGTAATAAAGTATTATTTTTTTTGCAAAAAATATAATTGACTTCAAAAACACCAAAAGTCATTAAAAAGTCATTAATATTATAATATAAGAATACCTACGTACCTACATCACGTTTTTATATTCGGTGTCAAGCAATGATCACCAGGGGCCTTACCATGATCGCTTATAGCAAGGTTAAAACATTATTAAAACAGAGACACCGCTCTTGCTGCGTATATCGCTATCCCGCTCTAAGCGCCTTTTTAATATTGTTTTGGGCGATCATGGTTAGGGGCTGGAAAGATATAAAAAATATAAGAACAATTAATGTAGAAAGTTGAAATTTGGCACCAACTTTAATATAAAAATATGATGTTATGTATTCTTATATGTTTTATTGTAAGCATAAAATCATTATCGACTATAACATTATAGTCAATACTTAAGTGTTTGTTATTATTAAGTGTCGGTATTGGTTTATACTGAATAATGATTATTTAATGTCGCAATTTGCAGTAGGTAACAAATAAATAGATTTTGAATATCAAATAAATGGAGTCAGGCGTTCGTTAGCTCTGTAGTATATAAATAACAGGATATTCGACAAACAGTCACTGAATTTACCATATTTTCGACAATATTTTCTTAGAAAAAAAGGAAAATTTTTGTGATCGAGCTTAAATCCGGTTCATTATAAGTGATCTTTTTTATTTTAGTAATATTTTTAAAGTATAAAGTTTATTACAATAACTTATTATTTATTATTATTATTGTAACTGCGACTGAAACATACTTTCTAAGAAATGTGTCGCGATAGCGGACCATAAAAAACTCTAGAAAACATTGCTAAAACAATAATAGAACTTCTCAAATCCAAGAAATCGTGATATTTTCATTTAGACAAAAAAGTTTGAGATTGTGAGGCTTATCCATAAATAATTTACTATTTTCTAACAAATTAACGAGAAAAACGCATATATCGAAGAAAGGAAAATTGTTTCCGTTTCTATCTATTGATTCCGGAAACCCTATCCACCTCACTTTCAAATTCCAATTCAAAAATCTTTATTCAACATAATGCCTTTATAGGCACTAATTGACGTATAACCAGAGCAAAACATTATACTTAATTTAAAGGAAACATATTAATCTTGTATGTGCAGACATCCTGAATATAATCAAGATGTCTGCAAATACAAGTAGGAATGAAAAAAAGTAGACTCTACACCTGTTCGGAAATTGGGAGAGCCGTCTCGAGAAGAACAGGCGAGAAACTCGGAAGGTCTAATTTTTTTTTATTTTACGGCAATGGTCTCACTTCATTCGTTCTTCATATTTTGTTTAACTCTATTGACCCCAGAAGCTTTATCCACCCTATTTTACGCCAATGAACTCATTCCATTCGTTCCTCATTCCTTCACGGAAGTTGTCCATGTAAACGAAATTATTCTGTACTAGCTGTGCCCGCGACTTCGTCCGCGTAGAATAGTAACTTTTGGCAGCATTTTGATTTTTGTAGGCACTTTTTTAAGATCTTGATATAAAGGAGCCTATGTTATACCTTATATAATTAGCTATCTATTAGTGAAAGTCCCGTCAAAATCGGTTCAGTCGTTCCGGAGATAAGCGGGAACAAACAGACAGACAGACAAAAATTTTTTTAATTGTGTTTTTGCTATTGGTACCCGATATACATACCCATTTAGTAAAAACTTGTTCTTTCGACATTACAAACAGACACTTCAATTTTATTTATTTGTATGTATATGTATAGATTCGAAAATGAAATAGAGTAGAGACACTTGTGAAATATCGTTAGATCTACGTACGATGACGAAAGTTAGTTTCGGAGAAGCAGAGCAGAGCCTAATTCCGCTAATCTTAACGTCGTTGTCTCGTGGTGATAGCGTTTCAATAAAACTGCTTTTGTCGCTTTTATGCGCATTTTCTGCTAACATTTATTTGTTCTACAATTTCTTGATAATTCAATAGTGACAAATGCTTTAGTTAGTATTCGGTTAGCCAACAATAACTGTTTAAAAAAGCGATGCTATTGAAGCGTTATTGACACGCCACAAATGCATTAACGCTAGCAGAATAAGGCCCCAGATCTCCTGATCGTTTAGCAAAACAGAAATGGAATGCAATTAACGAAAGCTCCTAACTGACCTGATGAATGACTTCTAGAAATAGGGAACATGCAATATTTTTATTTTTGCGTTTATTGTAAAGAATCCCATGTAAGATCACAAGTATGATAAAAATTAAAATAATAAATTTTATTGCAATAAACTGCAGTCTGAAACTAACAGTTTCAAATTTCGCGCTAAAACGGGCCTACAGTTCTGATGACGTCACTCATGTCTGTCACTCATTCGTCGCTAACATTCAATTCAAATATCATAGGGAAAGTTTCCATTTGTTTCTTTTTACTTATTTTAAATGGGCTATCCATCACTATAAGATAGTCAGAAAAATGCAATTATTGCTCTGAAAAAAGGCGTTTGGATTCATGTTTTATACCAATGTGTCCATCGACTTCAAAGAAGTTCCCAAATAAATTGTTTTTAACTGGACCTCTGATCCAAAGTTGAAAAAATGATTGTAACACGATAACCTTCTTTTCGTACTTTATGCTCTTAATGAACTTTACTTGAAAACTTTACTGTAATTTAATACTTTACCTACCGGAAAAGTTTAGTTCCTTTCATTTATGCACTCGAAAACTCGGCACTTTCAACAAAAAAGTTACTACCATGTCGACACTTAACTCTCTGTAGGTTTCTGGGGTCTATTTTATACAACCAACTATCATTTTTTACATAAAAATGTAAATAATTTTCGTAAAATTTTATGTTTACCTTTACATCTAACGGGACATAAAACACGAGTGACGTCACTAGTCGCTGATTGGTAGATCAAGATGCGTTCCGTTTCGCGTATTTTTTATCTGCAACTTTTATTTATTTATTTATTTATTTATTTATTTATTTGGACCATCAACAGAGTTTACATCATTTTATAATTAAAAAACACAAAGTAATTAATTGTTAGATAGGTGCAACTCCAATTATAGACGGCCTCATCATTCACCATAAACATAACGGTTAACAACAATGTTACCAATATCTCATCTTAAAGGAATACAGTAGGTACAATCATAATTCAACGTAGGATAGCAATTATACTATTTATAAGTATGGAGTTAGCACGTCGAGTGTTTTACGTTTGAAAGCTGTTGAGCTGTTATGGAATAAATCTATAGTAATATCCTTTTTGACAATTTCGTCATATAACCTACATAGTCTAGGCAATAGGGAGTGGTGTCCCAAGTTAGTTCTATAAGTCCTATGTGTAAATAAAGACACTGCGTGGCGAGGCAGCCTCGGCGGAATCTTAAATTTTATTTCTTTGAGTAGTTTTGGAGTATCCAGAACTCCATTCAAAAGCCTGTATAAAAACAACAAATCGTGCATTTTACGTCTATCTGTCAATGACATCAACTTGAAAGTTTGAAGCCGATCAGCATATGGCATCCGTTTGTATTCCCTAGAACGTGAATTTAGCAATGTGAAACGTCTCTGAATGCTCTCTATTCGATCTTTGTACTTTTGATAGTTAGGATTCCATACCACTGAGCAATATTCTAGCCTACTTCTTACATAAGTAACAAATAATAATTTTTTGGTGCTAAGTTTTTTGAATATTTTTGATTGCCTTATAACAAAACCGAGCATTCTCCGTGCTGATTGGCACATATCGTCTATATGTTGATCAAAACGTATCTGCGAATCCATTGTAATTCCCAAATCTCTCGTCGACTTAAGTTCCTGTAAAACCGCGCTATCCATGCTATAATATGATTGAATCAAGTAACGCTTCCTAGTAAATTTAATATGAAAGCATTTGGCCGTATTTAGCTTCATACAATTCAGTAAGCACCACTCAGATAGTCTGTCTATATCTTCTTGTAACGCTCGAACATCCTCCTGACTATGAATAGATTTACAAAACTTTAGATCATCGGCAAACATGAAGCATTTGGAGTTTACAAAGCATTTCGGTAAGTCATTGACATATAGATTAAATAAAAGGGGTCCCAGAATGGATCCTTGGGGGACGCCAGATTTCGCGACGTATTCAAATGATGCGTGACCCTTAACTACCACGTATGCCTGCCTTGAGTCGAGATATGAGGCCAACCATGACAAAATAGGGCCATCAAATCCAAAATAATATGACAACTTCCATATCAATAGCTTATGATTAACCATATCGAAGGCTTTTGAGAAGTCCGTATAAATTGCGTCAACTTGAGTACCAGAATCCACCGAATCAGTTAAAGTAGTAATAAACTCCGCCATATTAGTAGCTGTTGAACGAAAGCGAATAAACCCATGCTGAGTATCAGTTAATGCTTGGTGTACATGATTCAAGAAGATAGGATACAACAACTTCTCAAAGGCCTTCGCCAGTACTGAAAGGATAGACACAGGCCTATAATTGTTTATATGGTCTCGTCCGCCCTTTTTGTATATTGGAGTTATTCTTGCCCGCTTCCATTGTTCCGGAAAAATTCCAACCCTCAGAGACTCATTAAATATTACAGTTGAAAATGTGACGCATTATCTACAGCACCCCATCCAACATTACTCAAATTGAAGTCGCCCATAATAATGACCCTTTGATTTTCATTGTTTATAATATTGTTAGTATTATTTATAAAGTTCTCAAGTACATCTTTTTTAATTGGTGGTGGTAAATAAACTGCACACAAAGCAATCCGAGTAAGCCCACCATTAATCTTAAGGTCCAATGTGACCCAAATGTCTTCGCACGAGCTCTCCCAAATTAGCTTACGATAAGACGCAATGCTGGCCTTAACTGCAATCACCACTCCCCCGCCATTCTTATTAATTCTGTCCCGTCTATATACTACATATCTGTCGTCAAAAAGCTCACTTTCGAAAACACTCTCGTTTAACCAACTCTCTGTAAAAATAATTATATCAAAATCATTATTCATGACATTAAACTTTACCTCAACTGTTTTACTGCGAAGACCTCTTACATTTTGATAGTAAATATTAAGATTATCCATAAAAATTTAAAAGAATATAAAAAGAGACTAGACACAAAAGAAACAAAATTGCAATAATAAATAAGTAAAAATAGTTATCACGCTAACGATTTAAGAACCTCTATATCCCTGATAATAATGTGCTCCGATGTCTCGGTCTTCCTCGTAAAGACCCGACCATTCTTGATCCACACAAATTTGAAATTCAGTTTTTTTGCAGTTTCTCTTGCCGCGGCGTGTATTTTTTTCATTTCAGGCGTTAGATGGTCGACTACATAAATGGGTTGTCGCTCACCTCCAATACCAACATGGCCTGTATTTAATTTGTCGTCTTTGTGTTTTTGATTATATTTAATCGCATAGGCCATGAACGAGTCTCTAATTCGTGGGCTAGAGAATTTTACAACAATTGAGCGAGGACGATTGTTCTCTGGGTGTAATTTTGCTATTCGGGTACACTTATGAATATCGTTTTCCTGTATGTTACTGCCAGTAACTTTACCAATTTGTGTAACCACTTTTAATAAATTTTCTGTTTTATATTCTGGAATACATTGTAGTTCGACGTTGCTCATTCGTGTATGCTGTTCAATAATACACAGTCGACTGTTTAAATCCTTAATCGTGGTTTTCATCAAAGTATTTTCATTAGAAAGTTCTTTTAATTGATTGCATTTAGATGACAATTGCTCTTTCATGTCTTCGTATTTATCATTAATAAAACTAACCGAATCCTTGAGACTATTTATTTCTTTAAATATCTCCCTTAACTTCTCGTCCATAATTTTCGCCATATTCTTCTCCATTCTAACTACCAGGTCGTCGGAAGCCTCTTTGAATAAAGCTTTTACACCATCATAAGTTAATTGACCATTACCTTGAGCCGCTTTGGAAGATGTACCTCGGCGGAGATTGACATTCAATGTGGCAGCATTTTCACTTGAGTGACTAGAAGTAGATATTCCACGGACAGGGGTGTTTGTATTGTCCCCTCTCGGTTGATTACCCTTACATGACGGACAAATCCAGGACGATTTAAATTCCGATGAAATCTCCTTAAATGATTTATTACTAGAATTGACACAATCATAGTGATAGTTTAGCCCACAAGTCGAGCATTTCAACTGATCAATAGTAATTAAGTCACCTGAACAACCCGCACATTTTTCACAATTATGTTTGGAGCTCATATTGTAAATAAAAATTTGTCAATGTGTTACGTCTGAGTTCGTGGTAAAAGTCCTCTGAATATCGTTTTTCTGTCGCTTGAACCGTGGTAGCAGCCACCGTACTATGAATATCCGGTGCTCGGTGTCGAAAAAAGGCAGCGACCAAAAAGTCGTAAGCGCCGCGAAATAGGCGTCACTTACGCGTTTCACCCGCACAAAATATACTTCACACCAACCACTAGATTGACGTAGAATTTTATAAATGTTGAATATAAATCGTTTCGTATGCAACTTATATCTTGCGACACAAAGGAAAATATATCACCATTACACTTCATTAAACTTTTCAAGAACAGTGATCACTCTTGACTAAACTTATCAGCAGAATTACGACGAAAAATAAGCAATTTTAATGGAGCTATCGATAACACGTCCCTTTACCGCTTCTACCCGAAATTATTTTCATGAAAAATAGTATTAACTAAAATAAAAACGTTGCCATCATTCTTATTTTAGGTTTTTATAACATTTTAATTACAAATCGTTCATAAATATTACATTTGCATCTTCCCTACTGTATAACACTTATTAATATTATTTTTCTAAATTCAATAATGTTATGTAATATTAGGTATGAAGTATTGTACACTTTTATTAGAGCCTACGTAGTAATAAGCGTATTACGAGTCGTTCTACGAAATAACAGAAGTAGCTACCTTTATGAACAATATTTGTACTTAGTATCTAAACTTATTGATTGGATGTTTCATAAGTACTCCACTTGAGAAGAAATAACCGGCTTGTTAACGAAGAATATTTTCAAAGCGTTGCCAAAATAATAATCTTCTATATGTATAATTATAAAAGGAGAAGTTCCCATCTATAGACGCACGCACAGCCGTAACCGCTAATGGTAAAAACGTGAAATTTGTACAGTTGTTTAAATTCAAAAATGCGGATGCACACTAAGAAGGGATTTAAAAAAATAATCCTGAAGGGGTGAAATAGGGGTTGCAAATTTGAATGGAAAAATCTTAAAATTAGCAACGATTTTGATAAAAGCTTGAGATTCATGCTCTTTAAACATTTCATTGAATACGTGTTTCATGGTTTATTGGAATTCATCCCCTTATGGTGCAAAATAAAGGTTGAAAGTTTCTTTGGAAAAAATTTAAAATCTGTTTAAATTTCTATAAAATTTATTATCCGAGCTCCTAAATATAAATAATAATCTTCTATATAATAGGCTACAACATTTTTTTTTCCTACGGGAAAATATAAAATTCCCACGGGAAAACCATAATAACGCGGGCGAAGCCGCGTGCGGAAAGCTAGTAAGTATATAAATATTATATATTTTGAGAACGTTGTGTAAATGCTGATTTTACGACTTATAATATTTTCTTTTTTATAATTTATCGGTTATTATTTAACATTTCATAAATTCTATTAAAGTGAAAATACAATATTAATTAGTTGTAAGTGTATTGTGATTTACCTGGACTTAAGTATATACATTCGTATAATATTACGTAGCTACGAGTACGTATTATATTTAAGTGCTCTTGGAAAAACGAAACTGCATTGTGAACGGTGTGTGACGGGTTCGGAAGCGCAGTGATTATGGCGCTCGTCACTACGTTTGCATGCTAAAAAAGTTATGCAACGGTCAAAATACTTTTCTTTACACCGTGCTAATGAAATTGCACAAAATATGAAATAAGTCCGTGCAGAATCGAGAGTAGAATCGATTCTACTAATAAAAAAACCGGGTCAGATTGTATCCAAAAAAAATTTCAACCACGCTGCTTTTTAAATTTACTTAACTCTATAGTCATATATCTATAGTTTCTACTCGCGGTATTGACGTGACCAGCCGACCACGTACGCGAGGAGCCGACCGCGTACACGAGCAGCCGACCGCGTACGCGAGGAGCCGACTGCGTACGCGAGGAGCCGACTGCGTACGCGAGGAGCCGACCGCGTACACGAGCAGCCGACCGCGTACGCGAGGAGCCGACTGCGTACGCGAGGAGCCGACCGCGTACACGAGCAGCCGACCGCGTACGCGAGGAGCCGACTGCGTACGCGAGGAGCCGACTGCGTACGCGATAAACCGGCTTGCGTGGCGTACGCGCGCATTCCAAGCAGCGTAAATTCCATGCAAACATGAACCTTAACATTTGTATAGAAGTCTGAATTTAATTTAGCACAGTGTGAAATGCGGGCGACAAGTGGGACGGTAGCGGAGCGGAATTTTTTGTAACGGCGGCTCCGCACGTTTGCCCTAACGTTGGCCCCAACGCCTTGCACCCGGCTCCACACGTTGGTCCAACGTTGCCCCAACGTTGGAGCCAAGCCAATGCCATTTTCTAGATCCCCGCGTTGGACGAGAGGCTTTGGGCCAACGTTGGGGCTAACGTGTGGAGCCGGCGTAATGTTCGTGTTGCTATGCTACGGACCAAGCCGCACAGAAACCGCCCGCGGAAGCGGCGCGACGCAAGAAAATCGCTTACCGCAGTTCCGCTACCGTCCCGCTTCCGCCTCTGTGTGTGGAGCGCTTTCATACTCGCACAGGCACACGACCATAGATTTTAAATTTGCAAGATTAGGAAATAATCCACAAACATTTATTTTCATCATAAATTATATAATTATTTTATTATAAAAATAACACAATTTTTTAAACCGTTGTATCTCAGAAACGGTGACTCTTGGGTGAAAAATTGTTGAGACAATTTTTATACATAACTAGCTGCCCGGTCTGTAATTTATATGGGAAAAGAAACACTTTTCTGTTTTTACTATTTCCACGATATCTTAACCTAGCAACGATATCTTAAGATATTGAAATATATATTTTTATACTAGGCGATATTTATCTTAATATAAACTACAGTATGTTCTATCTAGCGCTGTTTTTTGGTTCTTAAGTGGTTCTCTTACCTGATTTTATGCTTTTTTCTTCTCGACGCAATACATATATGATCAAATTCACTGTCACATTCGTCATCAGACGACCTGTCAAGTACTAATACATCTAGCAACAGCAGTCAGATTTGTATGCGGTTCATGGCAAAAAAAACACTGTATAAGGAACGAAACCGGCGACTCGCAAGACTGCCTCCAATACAATGATGTAGTTGCGATATATTATTGTATCTTGGCTGTGTGTGGTCCTTTAAGATAATATATTTTTATATTAGGTGCTAAAATATATATTATCTTCACTGTGTGTGATGGGCTTTACGATCATCACATCACACACAGCTCATAATATACGTCCCCACCGAGGGGCTCGAACCTCTTGACTAAGGCCTAATCACCCTATGTAGGGTGATTAGGCCTTAGTCAACCACGCTGGCCCGTTGCGGATTGGTCGACTTCACATACACCATTTAATTTCTTCGCAGATATATGCAGGTTGCCTCACGATGTTTTCTTTCATTGTAGGTGCGTCAGACAAATGTATATAAGAAATTGCAAACGAAAAACATATTGGTACACGGCGGTCTCGAACCCGGATCTCCCGATTGGAAGGCAAGTACCGAGTCCATAGCGCCACCGACGCTGATGATTTCGATAATGCAACAAAATGTTTTTGATATTAGTTACACGAATTAGTAAACACGAATTACACACTTTCCTAATGTTTTTCTGCTTTACTTTACCGATAGAAATGTCATTTGCTTCAATACAAATATCTGGTAATAAAAACCAAAAAAGTAATCAATTTTTGCAATACGAAATTGGATATAATGGACGTGAATTCGAATAAACTTAGAAATAATAGTTTATTCGAATTCACGTCCATTTTATCCAATTTCGTATTGCAAAAAATAGATTTATAGCATGGGTGTAGATATAATTCATTTATGTCAGGAGCCTTTCTTGGAAAGTAATTTAATTTCATGGCTGCTGTTAGGATAGTAGGAATTCATCACACATGGAATGATTAATGTCTTTTGACATACGTCATAATTGCTAAGCAAGCTCATTAAAACACTTCAAGTCCAGAGAATTCGCACATGACGACAAAGTGGCAAATTGCTCTTACTAATGTACCAAAAGATATAATTTATAACATAATATACTGTGCCAACAAGATGTGCCTACAATACAATCTAATTTCGATCGTATAATTTAATTAAGTATTTCGCTTTACACGCTTAGCTTCATTAACATAAGTTATTAATGAGGCATTCAATTTTCAGTTTGATGTCGTGTGGGGCTGTAAATTACACATTAAACGTTCAGTCTTGACACTGTCTTGAAGATGCGCAATTTTATACATTATGCGGTGTGTGGGAAGAATTTCACTGGGAAGGTGAAATATTCGCCTCCTTTAGATACAAAGTCTGGTAATATGGTTAAGGAACCATATTCAAAGAAATCCTTGTTTGAAAAATGAAAAAATCTTTATTCAGTATCTTATTTACAGTCATTTTGAGTGGCAGGGATCTCCTTTTAAGCGTAATGCCTGTGTTAGGATACCCCGTTGTTTTATAATAAAATATCCATGGATGAGTGTAGAATGCTATGTAAATTGCCTTAAATATTATATCATGCATGTCTCGAAATGGACATATTATAGGTACTTAATCGTTGACTATTACGAAATATCAAGAAATTGGTGAAAAAGTTTTTCTGTTATTTCTCGAATGTTATAAAATTAGGTAGGTAGGTAAATAAGAATTGGCTACACTTGAATTTTTATTTAAGAATTTGTTTGTCATTATCATCATCACAGCTCATATACGTCCCCACCGAGGGGCTCGAGCCTAATACCCTTAGTTAGAGTGTATAGGCATTAGTCAACCCCGCAGGCCCAGTGCGGATTTCACGACTTCACATACTTACACCTTTTAATTTCGTCGCAGATGTATGCAGGTTGCCTCACGATGTTTTTTTTCACTTTCACAAGAATTTGTTTATATCATAATCTATTACCTAGAGACCAGAATTCAAATCATGAAAAGTGAGCTTACAATCTACTTTACGTAATAGTTTTATTAAAAAAGTAGTGTTGGGCCCGTAGGTGTTATTCCAAACTCACTGTACCCCCCGTACTGTGAGTTCCGAATAACACCTACGGGCCCAACACTAGATTTTTTTCCCCACCGACCCGCACTGGGTCAGCGTGGTGCTAATACGAGACTGAACAGTCGTGGATCTATTTTAAATCAAAAGCAGATCGATGCAGCTGTTTGATTTTTCCATCAACAAAGGGACAGTGTGTAGATCGTAATATAATCCTATAAACTTGTGAACCACAACAAAGATATTTATGGTAATCTTGCGTAGTAGTTGAGGTGATGATGATATTATTAAGATGAATAGTTTTAATACCTACACATTGATAACACGTCTTACGTGTCTGCTTGGAAAACACAAAGGGACAGTGCGAACGTGTCAGTACTCTGAGCAAACATAAAACAATTTTTCCTCAAACCGTAGTGTACACATTATTTTCCTGTCCATAACTTTATAAGCTTGGAACGTGCGAATTATAACCACTATTTGCTTTAGTAAAATCAGAGCAAACACGTCGAAATGAAGGTTGCCATCTTATTCTCACTTGTGGCGCTGTGCTCGCAACTGTGCTGCGCGTCTAGTGCAAGCGTTGTTGCACCGGTCAGCGTGGCACCCGCTGTTACAACTACAGCAAAGCCGTGGACGCAAAAAGTTAGAGACGGCCTGGTTTGTATCGATAACTTCTGATTTAATTAGTTTTATTAATGTCTTATGAAAAGGAAAAAACCTAACACCTAGAATTCTATTAAACGAATGTAATATCTGATTAATTTTTTTGCGTATACCTACCGAACTTTATATCATTATTAGATTATGTTTCAGTTCCAGGTCCATATTTTATTTTATTACAAGTACTTCTTGATGAACATAATTAACCAATGTATAATTTATTTATTACTTTAAAATATATTATATGTGTATTAAAAAAATATTATACTTATAAAAATATTATATATATTTTCTTTGCAGAATACATTCTTTCAAGGCGTTGCAATTGGGGGAGCAGTTCACGGAGCTTTCCAAAACAACAGAAAACCAAAACACAACAACAAAGTCTCATTGAACCACCAGCCAACAAAACCACTGAATTAGAAAGCAGAAGAAAACGATAAAATTAAGCACTATTACTACGATAATTATTATTGGCAATGTGTGTCAAAATCATTGCTTCATTTTGAACATTTTGAAAAATATTATGATTTATTGTTACACTTTTCGCCACATACAATGTTAATAAGTACTTAATATGTCAAAAACGAGATATTTACCTATTAAACTTGCAATTTTGTGATAAGTATTGACAAATCGAATACCCATATCGAATAACCTAGAAGAGTTTAAGGTAAGGCGCCCAGTGCCTTAACCTAAAGTCTTCAATAGCCTAAAGTGTTTGATGCTTCACTCGATAGCATGTAACGGGTTATAAAGCGATATTTGATGATCGAAATCTATATCATCTGTCTGGGTTGAAATTAACAAATAAAATTATTCACGGTTGCATTTTGGGAGTTGTTTTACTGCAGCGAAACGATTTGACATCGATAAGAGATCTATAACCTGGGAGATTATTATCTAAGAAAAAATCTATCATGATCGCCTTGAAATTACTAGTCAATGCGGCGTCAATACAAGACTCTGTGTCGACTGTCTGATAAAAAAGTAATGGATGCACTTTAACTGTCAAAATTGGCTATCGCGATAGATTTTTGTACCTGTAGGTGATAACTTTGGAAGTTACAGATCGTGTAGAAAATATTAAAAATAAAAGGTCATGTCCTGTAACCAAACGGCGTTGTATTTTTGTTTTATTTTTTGACTTAAAGCTTTGAAAGGTGCGTATATAACTAAATTTACTGTCGTATCAACTTCACCTTATACTCGTATCGTATATATATAATCTGCAAGAAAATATGAAGTGATAATGTTGATATTTAATTTAAAACAGAAGCGGCATTATATTCGGATTGAAACGTAGGTGTAAACGTAGTGTCTAGTTAGTTACAAGTTAGTTAGTTTAAAGCTCTATTAAAATGAATTGACATGATCTTAATTCATGTAATAATTTTTAACTAAATTAGTAAACTTAAATGTCTGCACATTCTCTATTCTTATTTGATTGCAACTTCTTAACAAAGTATTTTTATCTCATACACTTGTAATGCAATTAAGAATAAATAAATAAAATTATTCACGACAATGTAAGTTTTCCAAAGATTTAGATGGCATTGTTAAATAGTATGATTTCGCAAAAAAATAAAGGAAAGTTGTCTATTGTCGTTTATTCCGCCGCTGAACCCGGAGTCAGTTTTGCTCGTCGGACATATAAATCAAAAGCTGTGAACCGGTAGCGTGCTAGGGAGGAGAGTGAAATGTGATGCCGCCGGCTAACTGGCTTGTGGCCAACGTCGAGTTCCTACACGTAATGACCTCCTTCAGCATGCCCGCAGACAACAATGAGGCGATTTATCATCGGAGAGCTTTTTTCAATTTATTCATCCTCAGCTCTGTCTCTTACGTTTTCATTCATGCCTTATACCTCTTTCTGTGTTCTGTGCCTTATACCACCGAACTCTATACTGTATTGATCTGGAGGTGCGGGGTTCAATTCTCCGTGTGCAAATGTTTTTCTGCTTGGTTTGTGTGGAAGCAGGCCTCCGTCACTAGGTATAAAAGATAAGTACCTACCGTTCCGCGCACTCTGAGAGTGTAAAAGCACCGGGGCTGCGGCGCTCTTGGGATTAATGCATAAGTACTCACAATGTAAAGCACAATTTCAAAACCTCAGAACTACCACAGATAATATCATCATCATCATCATTACAGCTCATTTACGTCCCCACCGAGGGGCACGAGCCTACCCTAATAAGTTAAGGCGATTAGGCCTTAGTCAAACCACGCTGGCCCAATGCGGATTGGTTGACTTCACATACACCTTTGAATTACTTCGCAGGTGTATGTACTGCAGGTTTCCTCACGATGTTTTCCTGCACCGTAGGAGCGTCAGATAAATGTAAGTACATATGAAATTCGTAAAACGAATAACACATTGGTACACGGCAGGGTCGATCGCGGGCCTCCCGATTCTACTCGGGGCAGAGTTAGAGTTGCCACCTTTTTTTTGTCCATATAAAGTACATTGGCTTTCAAAAGGTTGAAAAAAAAAGTACATTGTGGGAACTTAAAGTACTTTTTATTCCATTTTATTATTATGCTTTAAATATACCTATGTTTCATTACTTCTAGCAACTTTAATGCACTTTATGTTTACAAACGAATTTTTTTAAGCACTTTGACATGACAATGTTGACATTTGCGGCTAAATTGCGTTCAGGAATGAGCTTTTGGTTTTTTTTGGCTTTGGTTTACAAGAAGGTCAAAGATGCACCGAAAACGGGAAACTCCTGTCCTCATCCATAAAATCTTCCAGTTCTAGATATGAAAGAGAAACTGTTAGTTTGGGCTAATTATATACAGGAATTATTTCACGATTCAAGACCAGAAGAGTTTGAAGTTGGTGTGGGAAACTTATAACTCATAGAAGAAGACTATTTAGACCTACTCGTAAACCTCTTTAATAAAATATATACGACCAGTATTATACCAGAACAACGGCTTATCAACTTTTATCACCATCCCGAATAAAGTGGATCTAAAACTTGTAGTGATTACCGAACAATAAGCTTGATGAGTCATGTCTTAAAGATCTTCCTTAAAATAGTTAATGGTAGAATATACCGAATATGTGAAGATCTTGGCGACACACAGTTTGGCTTTAGAAATAGATTCCTGCTTCTGGCTAGAGAAATAGATTGCATTAGGGACGCCCTCTTTTGTACTCGCGTGACTTACATATTTGCTTCATCGATTACGAGAAAGCTTTTGATAAAGTTCAACATATGAAATTGATCGAAGTTTTGAAATCAATCCCACTTCTTATTAACATCTATGCAGAAGAGCTTTTCCGGAATTGATCAGCTAGTCATACAGGCATTATTGTAAAAGACACTCCTATTAATAATATATGTAACGCTGATGATACTGCCTTGATCTCAGACAATTTGGCGCCATTACAGGAGCTTCGTAATAAAGTAAGGAAATGGGATTGAGCATCAATATTGCAAAAAACCAAATACTTATTGATCTCTAAAACACCGCAATATGACTCGTAGCTCTATGTCGGGACAGAATTGGTAATAAGAGTGACTGAGTTCGGGTACCTGGGAAGTTGGATCAATGAGAGAGGTGATCATGCTCAGGAGATAAAAGTCCGCATTGAGGTGGCTCGTTGAGCCTTTTTCAGAATGAACTGATCGAGATCTGAGCCTTGACATAAGACTACGCCTAGTCCGCTATTTCTTCTGTACAATACGGTGTAGAACCATGGACTCTCACACAAAATATGATAAAAAGGTTGGAGGCGTTTGAGGTGTGGATATACCGCCGTATCTTGAAAATCTCATGGCGTGACCGAATCACCACCGTGTAGGTACTAAGTAGGCTCAAGAAGAAGATGGAGTTTATGAATACCATCAAGCGAATGAGAAATGATAAATACAAACTACTCCAACTCATCATTCAGGGGAAAGTTGCTGGAAAGAGAAGTGCTGACAGGAGGCGGCACTTGTGGTTGAAGAACCTGCGGGAATGGTTTTTCTGCAGTACGCAAACATTCTTACAATAAACTATTTTTTTATATTTAATGTTTAATGAATCCCAGAGAAATCAAATCGCGCAAAATAAAGTATTTTCGCGTACTTTATCTTTGGCATAAAGTATAGAGTATATTTACCCGAAATAACGTACAATACTTTATAATAAAGTACGGGTGGCAACCCTAGGCAGAGTCCAGTGCCGAGGCCACAGCGCCACCGACGCCAACGACGACAAATAATATAATAGTAACTAAAATAACATACGCTAACGTGTGGAGTCATAGTGTGATTCAGCTTGAATGCTCAAAGCTTAGGTATGTAGAATGTCGGCCTTTTTCAAGATCAAAAGAGTGCAACTTCTGTACATAGTACTATTATCTATTTTGTGGTGGAAGGGCTTCTGAGCGGACCTAAAAGGGCTGCATCGACAGAATCATAATATGATAATAATATTATTCATTTTGGTAGTCATAAAATGATCAACATGTTGGCATTTCGTATTATGAATCGAGTGCAATTCATCTTATGGAATCATTGGACAGCTTTGTATGAATTTTCGTAAAATGGTCCGAATTGACGTTTAGGCGATTTCTAATTTTTGGACCATTTGACGAATATTCATACAAAGCTGTCAAATAGAATAATCGCATAAGATGAACTGCACTCCGTTCATAACACGATATACGGTAATATATATCAGTTGAAATGGTGGTAACAGTGCAGGCAGTCATGTATTCCTGGTAAATTGATAAATTTGTTTATAAGCAGCCGAAACAATTTGTTCCTGAGTTGCTGTTAACATGTTGCAGAGTTGTTCACTGTACTGAAATATTGATTTGAATACAGTTTCCAGCAACTTTGTTGGTGTTTAACGATAAGTTACCAGGGTCGTCTGTTTGGGTACCTCCGTCTTGCCTATCTCTGCCGCAAAGCAGCAGTGCTTACATTGCTGTGTTCCAGTTTGAAGGGTAAGATATGGCGGTGAAATTACTGGATACCGTGACTTGACATCTGATGTCACAATTTGGCAACGTACACTGTGGTTCGTGGTTCTTGTGGGGGTTATAGTTTTGCTGCGAATCTCACAGGAGCCACATGCATTATAGGTGACTGTTATCACTTACCATCAGGTGGGCAGTTTGCTTGTTTGCCAACTTAATTGCAATAAAAGAAAACATGAATCTTTATTATGGATACGGGGCTTGCAATTAAAATGTTCGGCAACGTTGCACTGACACGTGTCTTGTGATGCGTGGACAGACAGCGTCAGCATAATAAATAAGTTACTCCTAGCCATTCAATCTGGCATCACATGACGCACGTGAATGTTAATTGCCTAATGGATATACGAGACTTTTTATATAAAGACAAAACAGGGAAGCTTGTTTCACCTGGATTCTTCAACATTTGAGGAACTGACTATCGTACTTATAATTGTTGGAACACAACAATGTTATTATGGCGACAAACTAAGGTAAGAAGGTGGTAGCTAGCCAAGTGGGCTTCTGAGCCCGCCTGGCTATCTATCTTTAGTAAGGCTTGATTAGGTTGGTGGTAACCAACCAAACCAAGCAGAAAACCTTCTGCTCCCATGAGGAATCGAGCCCCTGACCTCCAGTAGATAAATACCGTGTTGTCTTAACCACTAGATTATGGAGGTTACGGACCTTACTTTATTGCTATGCCTTCTTTTGTTATTTGTGTTAAGTTCTGTTAAATTTCTTAATATCGTCGTAAATAACATTGTGTTAACAATATTAAGTAGGGGGTATACTCAAAAGAATAGTCTATCTAAGTGACGAAAAGAAGGTACGCCATAGCTACAGCTTCAACACCGTATGTACATACATTAACCTCTACCTCTACTTCCACTAACTCTTAATTTAGCACCGTTAGACATTTTGCAACATAGACATTGCGATTATACAGCCGTACTTTATAGCTGTGTTACGTGCCATGTATTCTGTTGTTACTTTTTGTTGCTCCTGTTTACGGTTGTGGTAATGAAAAGGGACAGATGAGTTTTACTTGAACAATAAGAGACGGTATTTGGAAATTTAATTGCTTCCTCACTGAAATAATTTCAGATGTAAATTTATGTCTGGCTCAATGGAAAATTAAGTTAAAGAATTTTGTTAATGCTATTTTTAATTGAGTTAAGTTTTGATTCATATTTGTTTATCATATATTTATACATTTTGGATTAAGAATAAGGCCAAAAGATTTTAATGTAGGAATAAGTACCAATACGTTTTCGTATTATTTCCAATTAACTTTCCGCTCGTAGCTTCGCCCGCGATATCTTCTTTTTTCCCATGGGAATTCCATATCTTCCCTTAGGAAAATATTCTATAGCATGTGTTACTTAGTGATATTGTAGCATTCTATTAGTGGAAGAATTTTTCAAATCGGTCCATTAGTTTCAGAGTCTATTCAATACAATTATACAAAACAAATTCAGTCTACAAAAAAATTGTGACAATGACATTCTGTGTGAAAAACATTATCGGAAGAGCAATTCTTTATAAGCAACATTAGGATGGAAAATAGAATAGATCAAAAAAATAAGTTTTCAATATGCTTATAATGCAAATTATTGTTATTATAAAATAACAATAATTTACATTGAAAAATGTAAATTGTTGTTGTTTTTAAACCAATTCATTTGGTATGGTATCATTTTAATCCCTGCGTTGTCTTTGGCGTATCCTTGGATTTGAATAAAATTTTGTTAAGCAGAATATGTAAATGGCATCTTAAGTAGATAATGGATTAATGAAGAAATTGAAGCAGATTGAATGGATTAATGGTAACAAATAAAACACGAAGTGAAAGTTTGAATCTATTTAATCACGAATACAATGGAATTCTAAGTATCTAAGTAGCTGAATTGTCAGTAACGCTTTGACTTTGATAAGATAATTGTAAATCAAGTAACTTATTTGCGGCGTTGTGATTCTAAAAGTTTACGTTTTTCCGATAAGATTTCGTAATTCTTGGAGAGCTCTGCAATTTTAGCATCTAGATGAGATTTTCCTCTGAAAAAAAAAAAGAAAGTGAATTCGAGAAGAAAGTGAAAAGAAAATTCGAGCATTATTTTTTTATTGTGTTTTTGCACAGTGTAATAGTAATTATTTATTGGAATGGTAATATAATTTTTGTATTTTTTTTATTTTTATTAGAAACAAAATAATACGAATCCAACATGCGGGTTCAAAAGCGTCTATTATTCTGAATATTGTCGACAAAGGGACATGAGTGCGAGCTGCTTATCAATCTGAATAAGTTACTATTTTCTTAAATGGTTTCTATAAAACAAAACTTTTATCTAACTTCATAGTACTTTTTTGTATCACCTGTCATTGGTATCCTAAAATGTATTATAATAATAATATGTGAATTTTGTATTGTAAACAAACTTTACAAACGGTTTCTTAATGCAATAAAATAAATTTCTTCCTAGTTTTTATGGTATACTTAATTATTAACGACAATTGTTGACTTTAAATATCAATTTATTGTAATAATTAAAGTTTACTTTAAAAATTTACTTTATTTTTTATCTTCCTTATAGAAGAAGGCGAAGGAAGCTTTTTTATATAGAACTTTGCATTTGTTTTAAAGGAAGCTGTTAGAAACTGTTTTTATTACTGTAAAACATATTATGTTTGTAGGTAGGTACACAAGAAATTGCACCCGTTACGTAATACCACGTAAATATGATATTAGCGGCGTTACTGCAAAGTGTTCCTAAAGCTAGCATCACGACTAGCACCCTAGCAAAGGTACCTAGTCGTGGTTCAAACATGATGCTATCTTTATCTACGTATCTACTCTCATCAACACAAATGAAACAGAAGTATGTATAAACCGTGATTAACATTAAACAGCTGTTAGACAACGTTTTATGGTAAGGTTCAGACCTACATACAATCCCCCAGGCCATGATAAATATATGTAAGAAGCTATCGCTAACATTTATTTTAGTTCATATGGTTAATTAGACAAATTATAAACACAAACTCTTTTCGATGTTTACTTTGAATTAGATAATTGCACGAGTGTGCAATATGTTGTTTCATTCAGATATCATTATAAGCAACATAAACACAATAGAAATAAAGATGTTATGTCACAGAAAACACCACATTACTATAAGTATTTTAATAGTCAAAATTGTCGTACGTACAATATTTCCAGTAGATCTTCCGGCAAGTCTGCTGCCAAGTCGTCCAAATGACATTTGAATTCCTCCACAGCCTTTTCACGACTTTTCACTTCGTTTTCTAGTTCGCTTAAAATTGTCTCCAACTTTTCTGTTTCCAGTTTCACCTCGTCCTCTTTCTAATGTGTATAGATGTCATTATTAGTATTATAAAATACTAGCTTTCGGTTCGCGAATTCGCCCGCATTATTTTTGTTTTCCCGCAGGATTTTTTTTCCGTAGGAAAATTACCCTATGTCCTTCCCCTGGTCTCGAACTATCCCTATACCAACTTTCATCCAAATCGGTTCAGTAGTTTCGAAGCCTATTCAATACAAACAAACAAACAATCAAATCTTTCCTCTTTATAATATTAGTATAGATTCTATAAAATTCTCATTAAGTTTATTTTGTTCTAAAATTAATATATGCCGCAGGAGCCGACGACGGTAGTAGATTATCAACGAGGCGGGTCGCTTATGAATATAGTCACATATAGTACAAGATTAAGAAGACAATACAACATTAAATGATAACACAAAAAAATATAAATAATTAGTAGTAATTTAAAATGAATAAAGGTAACTTGACATACAAATACTTGCAAAAAAGTGTTTAATTTTTTGTCCTAAAAGGTATGAACGATAAAGACGAATATTGTAACTCCTCTGGGGTTGCGGGTGTCCATGGGCGACGCTAATCACTAACCATTAGGTGAAAATTGATTCATGAGTGTTACTGGAATTATGTTGGCTCAGTTGAAGATTCCTTTGTGAACAACATTAAATCCTTCTCGAACTTTGTTAACAGCAAAAAAGGTGGTAACTCGTTACCCCAGGCCATGTCGTACAATGGCACAACATCATCTGATCCCTATATTATTTGTGAGATGTTTTCGGATTATTTTGCCTCAGTTTTTGACAAACCAGTTTCTGGGATACATTCCTCTGCCTCGCCCGAGCCTGTCCACTCTGAAGTTTTGTCTCATATAGACATATCTCGTGAGGACGTAGACAAATGCTTTAAAAGTTTAAACGTTAATAAAGGGGCGGGTCCTGATGGCCTTCCGCCGTCGTTTATAAAAGAGTGCAGCGATAAAGTCTGTTACCCAGTTTATTTGCTGTTTTCAGTGTCTCTTACAACAGGAGTATTCCCAACCCGCTGGAAATTAGCCCACATTGTCCCTGTACTTAAATCTGGTGACAGATCACAGTGCTCTAACTATAGACCAATAAGTATCTTGTCATGTTTTGCGAAGATGTTAGAGGTTATAGTGTATGCGTCTCTTTACAATCACGTAAAATCGAGAATATCGACCAGGCAGCATGGATTTGTGAAAAATAGATCGACAATAACCAACCTGCTTAATATAAAGACTTACCTACCTTACCTAATATAAAGACTTTTTATGTTCTGGTTTTGCCAACAATATACAAACGGACGCAGTGTACACAGATTTCAGCAAGGCTTTTGACAAGGTGCAGCATCCAATTTTGCTTGGCAAGATATCGAAATTTGGCATTCACGGCAATCTGTTACGGTAGATTCAATCATACTTGGCCAATAGGAGTCAACTTGTGGCATTAAAAGGTTATACCTCTGCCCCTGCATCAGTAACCTCTGGTGTCCCTCAAGGTTCTCATCTTGGGCCTTTATTTTTTATATTATTTATTAATGACCTTGCCGAGCAACTCCTCTGTGACTGTTTATTGTACGCTGATGATCTTAAGGTGTATTGTAATGTGAGAAGTTTTGATGACTGTCAAAAGTTACAAGGTGATCTCGATACCATCTCCCTATGGTGTATGCAGAACTCCATGTCGCTCAATGTGCGCAAATGTTTTACTATAACTTTCACCGCCAAACAGCACATAATCTACTTTGATTATTGTATTAATAATGTTGCTCTAGAAAGGAAATCTACCGCTAAAGACCTTGGTATAATTTTTGACGAGAAAATGACATTCCGCGATCATTACGACTACATAGTGAGTAGAAGCAACAAGCTTGTTGGTTTTATTTCCAGGGTTACTAAGGGTTTCCGGAACCCCAAAAGCCTAATTGTCTTGTGGTGCAGCCTGGTACGCAGCGTGCTCGAGTATGGCTCTGTAATCTGGTCTCCATATTATTCCATCCACGTCACTCGTATTGAACGCGTGCAAAAAAAGTTTTTGAAAATGACTGCGTATAGGATTGGCTTTGGGCGCTCCTTGTTGTCTTATGAGGATAGACTTGAGAAGTTTGGTCTTATTTCCTTGGAATCTCGACGAAAGCATATGGATTTGACACACTTATATAAAATTGTACACTCCATTTTTGACTCACCAGTTTTATTGGGTGCATTAAACTTTAACACGAGACATGTTTCTCGCAATCCTAGCGTGTTTTGTTTGGAAGTTTATAGAAACAATACCTCTTTCTATAATCCAATAAATGGAATGTGCAGACAGTATAATACCCTTCATAAGGAACTCGACATCTTTGGATCGACGCTCAACTACTTTAAAGCGGCTGTATATCGTGCTTTGAGATAGTATCCATAGGTACTAATGATTTTCATGGCTTGTGTACTGTTCATCTTCTATATATTTTTTTTACATAGTATAATTGTTTAGTTTTAATTTGTTTAATCTATTTTTTATTTTGTAGTGTTTACATGAATAACACCTCTGTGTACATATGTAGTGGGTTATAGTCTTGTCCGGGATCTTTGTGTAAGCGTTTGTTATATTATATATAGTTGTGATTGTAACCTGTTATATGTACCTATTAAATAAATAAAAATAAAATAAAAAGATACGTCCGCTCGTTTGCCCCCTATCCCATACAAAAAAGATGCAGTATCTGCTAGCGATAACTGTGATTTGATTATTAGAATAGAAACCAACAAAACAATCAAAATTCACACCAAATAGTCTGTTTACACCAATACAGGATCTATCGGTCTTCCTATGTACACTGAGACAGGGTCTATCGGTCTTCCTATGGACTCGTACATCGCGTAGAAAATATTAAAAGTAGAAAATAATGTTCTGGAATTCAACAGCTAAGTAATTTTGTTACATTTATTAAATAAAGGATTTGGAAGTCATTTGCTTGTACATAAGTAAATTTATTACCGTATCGATATCTCCACTAGGCAATAATCTATACTAATACTATGTGTGCCTGCGAACTACGTTTGGCTTTAATAAAGCTCAACACTCAAAAAATTCTGGGGACGGCTACCCTTATCAACTAGGGGCATAAAAAATAGCCCACTACCTATTCTCAGACCTACTTAATATACATAAAAAGTTTCATAAAAATCGGTCAAGCCGTTTCGGAGCAGTTTGATAACAAACACTGTGACACGTGATTTTTATATATTAGACTACTTAGCTGTGACGGCGAACTACATTTCGCCATAATAATCACCTATGGGTATAAAAAAGTTTACGACCTACGAGTATTCTCAGACCTACCGAACATACACACAAAAATTCATGAAGATCGGTCAAGCCGTTTCGGAGGAGTTTGGTAACAAACACTGTGACACAAGAATTTTATACATATATTAGAAGATTTTAAAGCTGAAGAGTTTGTTTAGTTGAACGCGCTAATCTCAGGTACTACTGATTCAAATTGAAAAATAATTTATGTGTTGGATAGTTCATTTATCAAGGAACGCTATAGGCTATATCTATATAACACAACACTACGACCAATAGGACCTGAATAGGACATCAATTAAAAATAATGCAAAATCGGCGAAAAAATAGTCCTTTTCGAGCTTTCGTTGCGTGCGCTGCGTAAACGGTTAAAGTTAAGCAAAAATCATGCATGCCGGATTTGCCGGAATTGTTCTCCTTTAAAAACAGTCCGCAACAGCATATATCTATCTTCTAAGGTTGATTCGTGCAAACAAATTCGCGGGCACAGCGAGTTATTAATATATGTCTGATTGATATGGACATTAACTCTTTGGAAAATAAATATAAAAACGATTTGGGAAGTACTGGTTATGTAGACACATTTGGACACACGACAAACTGTGTGAGTTTTACACTAAAAAATTAAAAGTATTTTCATTTTGGTTTCACAGTTACACTTCGTAATCCGTTACATCAACAAAAATATCATAAGTAGTTCATGAAAGCTGTCAAATACATTAAAAAATGATGAGGTCATAAATAGTATCAATGTAAGCGAAGGTCTATATCAACAAAATAGTAATTTCATTTCGTCCTAAATATACAAGAAAATGTTACAAATGTTCCATTTTCGGTACAATCATGTTATTATATAGATACTAAACTATTGAATCTTGCCATTACGTTAGCACGACACCTAATGGAATTTGTACCACAAGTTGTTTACACATTAGTTGAACAATTTAATCTATAACGGTAGAAGGGATTCGGTTGGTGGGTATGTTGAGACACAACACAATCCTACAACAGCACAATATGAGCCATTACATTTAGGGAATTACAGGAGTTCTATAAAAGGAAATCGTAAGATTTCGGATGATATTGACATTATATTGACATTATTTCTTCAATCAGGACAGGAAAATTCTTATCTCACTGGATAAAAAGTGTTTAAGCGCAAAGGTAGTAGCCATCTTTATTACTACGCTGTTTAGATAATTGTTATGATAATAAAACTTTATTTTTTTAAATTATTTAAATAAAAAAAATAATTAAATTTATATTTTTTATTTATTGACATATTATGTATAATAACATTTATTACATTAATTTAATACGAGGTCCATAAAAAACTACAAAGTTTTAAGCATTACTTCGGATACATTTACTATTATTCGACAATAACAACAATAAATTTAAATTCAAAACACTAATACAGTGGTAATACGGCGTCGGATTGATACAGGCTGTTCAACAAAGTACATTTCGAGAAAGTGAAACAAAATAATGAATATTTTTTAAGCCATCAATATTATTTAAATATAATCATTCCAAAACCTATTGTTAACACTCGCTTTGCGAGCAGATTTGGCGATTGCATGAGAGCACATATTTATAACAGAGTACTGGGTTTCTGTAACATAAAATCATGTTCAGTCTCGGAAGCAAAATCAATTTTGATGAAGTAGTTACTCTCTTTGGACTATTTAAGCACTGAAAACGTCATAAATTGATGTTTTTGTCACTTTTATTATTTTTTATTTTATTTTATTATATGTTCTCTGTTGATAGTTTTTCATCTCAATCCACATTTAATTCATTTAAATAATGTCCTCTTATAAGTGACTTTGCATTTTCTTTAGCATAATTGAAAGCTGAAAGAGGAATTTGTAGTTTGCTTATTCTTAACCAATTTTCAAGATATCTGTAAATATTCCTAATCTGAATGTTGATACGTAGTTGTATACAGCGAGCAGAAGAACGGGCGCAAGAAACTTACTAGCTTCAGAAGTAGCATTTACAGTGAACTTTGTATCGTTGCCTTGCATTGTAGTATTTTTCATAAATGGTTATACACAACAGTATATGTCTAGAAGACCTCTTGAGGAGTAATATAAATTGTTGTTACATATTTCATTGGTTGCCCAAGATACAGGCTCTGCCTAGTTTGGGAACCTCTGTGCAATCTAAAGGTACATTCTCCCTATGCACATTAAAACGTTTTATTGTGTGTATATGTATCCTAAAGAAGTTTTGTGCAATAAATTCTTATTATTATTATTAATACACTATTGTTAATATGTTAGGAAGTAATTTAGAAGTTTGTGATTTATGTTATTTGTGATTTTAAATCTGAGGGAAGTGAATTTATAAGGGTTGGAATATTGTAACCCAGTGCTCTTTTACCATATAGGTTAGTATATTCCGGTATCCATAATCTGTCAGTCTTAGTAACACTATGATGATAGATATTCAGCCTTACACCAGTTCACCTTTGGTTATAAAAGTTCATTCACATCTATACTAATTATTATAAATAGGAAAGATTTCATTGTTTGTTTGTTTGTATTGAATAGGCTTCAAAACTACTGAACCGATTTTTATGAAAGTTGGTATAGGGATAGTTCAAGACTAGGAGAAGGACATAGGCTAATTTTCCTACGGAAATAAAACCCACGGGAAAACAAAAATAACGCGGGCGAAGTCGCGAGCGGAAATCTAGTTACCAATAAGTCTGTAACGGGTGGGTGACGTAGTGCAATGGGTAGGTAGGGTTGTAAATAACGCTCCAAGGTTTCGTCACTGAATATTCTTCTTAATATATCAAATTCTCGTGTCACAGTTTGTAACCGAGCTCCTCCGAAACGGCTTGACCGATTATTATGATTTTTTTGTGTTTATTCGGTAGGTCTGAGAATAGGTCGCAAATTATTTTTTATACCCCTAGGTGATAAGGTTTTTTTGAGAGTTATTATCTCGAAACGTAGTTCGCGGGCACAGCTTAGTATGTATAATATAATTTCCAAATTTTCACCATTACAATTATTACGATAAAAAGGCACTACTTAAGTGCCTATATTTTAATTTCAAATTTAAAGATTTTTGAACATTTCGACTTCATTATAATTGTTTCAAATTCAAAAGTATATAGTGTATTCAAATTGGATTATTACATAATCACTTTTGTACGTCAAAGAAGCTACGCCAATAAGACGTCAAATTCCAAAGTCTACGGCGAGAGACGGCTTGTACTGGAAAGAACTGCCAAGAAAACGAGCAAGGGCAATTTTTTCTCCCTGTATTGTTACAGAGTCGTCAATTGGAAGCTGATCTCAAAGCAAAAGTTTTAGCTCAACTTCCATTATAAGTTTAGATGTGTCAGTATTCTTCTTACTTATTTAATCCCCAACAATATTATTTAATTTAGGTACATTAAATTGTGCCATCGCGACTTTTAGCGTCTCGATGTCGCTAATTAAATTGAGTGACGGGAGAAAAGAATAAGAATTATGCCAAATATAAAATAAAATGTAACGGTTAGGCAGGAATGAAACGAGTTTCTATATCTGGAAATATTTAGCATCTCGTTAATAGATAGAAAAGATTGCCTTTTGAAGTTCATAGGAACACCATCTGTATCAAATATAGTGCATACTTATACATCCAAAATAGCTGGTATTTTTTTATTCTGAATGAGTAAGTAATACTTTGC
The DNA here is from genome assembly GCA_963935595.1 of Schoenobius gigantellus. NCBI lineage: Eukaryota > Metazoa > Arthropoda > Insecta > Lepidoptera > Crambidae > Schoenobius > Schoenobius gigantellus. Next base: position 17,794,808 of record OZ012553.1, on the reverse strand, counting down.
CCATTTTTCACAAGTTTCACACGTGTTCACGAAGAAGAATTTGAATAATACTTACAACATAACATTGAATTTCTGAATAGAAACAGGCATTTATTATGTATGAATCTTTGATTATATACTTATTGTATGAACACGAAAACTGTTAGAATATTTTATACTTACTTACCTCAAAATCACGGTTGTTTTAAAAAGAAATATAAATTTATATTTCTGTATTAGCCTTAGGTAATTAGCCTTATGTATTAGCCTTCTTTATATTAAATTTATTGTTCAGAATGTTTGCAAATAATTCTAAATTCATTATAACGCCTATTTACAATTGAATCTCGTTTCTCAGAAACTTTGTCGTAACTTTAATGTAGGTACTCGTACCTCTACAAATCGTACTCGTAATATTGAAGTTTTGAACTTTGTCGAGTACCTACTTGTAAAGCGTTACTTTAACGTGATTAGATTAGAATATGGTACGTTGTGGTACAATGAACCAGGAAAATTTAGGATCGTGGTATTTTATTAAATTTCATAGATTATCATGCCATTTTTAATATGTGTTACGTTACTTATCTCTGTCAATAAATGTATAATAATGTTAGCTTATTTACATATAGTTTAATAGATATTTTAAAAAGATGAGATTTGGTTCATTGTGTACAACCAGTGGTATACACTGAGCCGGGGTATTTTCTACAATGAACCACCCCCTTGTAAATAAATAAAAGAAATTTTAATATTACTTTGCATTTCAAACTATTACAAAATTGAGATCTGTAGACCTTTAAAAATATCAGAAGACACACGTATCTCTGGACTGCAGTAACACCGTCGATTTCAAGCGTTAAAGATCTTCGAGATCTGTAACGCCTGAAATACAGATAAGGGAAGAGGGGTGGGAGAATCGTTAACATCGTTTAAAATTAGAGATGTTAAAAACTGACGGCTAATCACTTTTTCAAGATCGCTACATACAAACAATTGCGTCTTCAGCAGATCTTAGTTCCACTCTCTCTTTGCTAACTTCTTAAGGCCTGTTTGTTACTTCTAACGGCAAAAAATCTTCATTTGATCATCTGAGAAAATGTCACGATCATAATATATCACACTTTCTGAAGGCTGCGGCTATGTTAATAGATGCTAAAGCCCTGGGATATGCAGCACTGGTGCATTCAGCTTCATTGTAATTGGTAGGTAATAGAAGTTTAGTGCTCTGAGCATATTCTCTGCAGTATGATTCCTTTTTACTAATATTTACTTTATCTTTTGCCATTAAAAACAAGACCACCTCGAAGTTGTTCAATCTGAGACACACCACATTTTAAGACGTAACCTAAAATTTTCACCACTTGCTACATAGCAGTGTTCCGTAAAGTGCGCAGTATTTAAAAGCTAAATATATTATGTTCAAAATACCGGATAATCACATTAACAATATACACTTAAGCAAAGATAAGAAAAAAATAAAGAAATCTAGCAAAAAAACTTACTTTTAGAGTAGATTTTCGCTTAATCGATCCCTGTGAGGCAGTCGTATGTGGACTATCCATATACGACTGCCTCACAGGGATCGCAGGGTCAGCTAGTGGGCAGAAGGGGGGTCAAGTCGCCTCGTGTTTACCGGTATTAGCACGTTTTGGAAACGTCGTATTTTCGAGATATTTGAATGGTTCATTGTAGCTGGGTGGCTCAATGAACTACCGACTTAATACTAAGTTAAATCAAGTATTTACTAACGTAAAATATACTCGACTCCCTGAAACGATCAGCCTTGTATCGCAGTAAGTCTTCGTATTTTCTTCTGTAAACAATTAAATGAATCAACTTACGAAAGTTTTCTGAATCACAACGAAGTGTGCCTCACAAAGTTTTTGCTACAATAAATACAAAAATAAGTATTTTGTAATAAGTAGCTAGATAGGATATGAACAATCACGTAAACAAAGTTATATTTTGTGACAAAGGGCAATTGTCCATTTCTGGCTACCAGTGAACACAATGATTTGCAAATTAATTATCTTATTATTTTAACAAACATATACTCAAACATTTTATTAAGGTAATTTTTTTTAACTTGATTGTCACATCCCGTCATTATCTCTAATTTCATATATCAACTTTCCTCTACCTAAAGGTTGCCTGGCAGAGATTGCCGCCTAGGCAATAAGGCCGCCTTTTTGTTAATTTTTGTTTACTTAGCACATAATTACTGATATGTGTTTTTTTATTAACAATAAAGAATTTATTCATTCATTCATTCATTCATACTCAAACAGATTTGTATCAAACAACACTTTTGTGGATATATTTCTTTTCAGTATTTATTTCATTTATGCGATCAATATTAGTTCCAATAATAATTGCTAGTGTGCAAGAGATCTAAATACTGCAGTCTATGTGGAAATAAATCAAGTTATAATATTTTTCAGTTTAAATCAGTAAAACAATAATAGGTATGAATTTAAAAAAAATTAACTGTTTCTGACTATAGGTTTAGTATTTTTGACATGGTAACACTAATACGAAAACGAGAAAAAAAAACTCATGTCATGTCAATTGTCATTCGCTTTGTTTTTCTGCATCGTAAGTGTTATTTTCGTGATTTGTGCAACGGCGACTTTGTTTATTCATAACTAGCTTTCCGCTCGCGACTTCGCCCGCGTTATTTTTGTTTTCCCGTGGGAATGTTTTTTCCCGTAGGAAAATTACCCTATGTCCTTCCCCTGGTCTCGAACCATCCCTATCTTATCTTATAATGGGGGGGGGGGCCCAGGGTGCCCTGCACTTCGACCCTTAAGGATCCTTTGTACTTCCCCAATTTCTTCATTCATTGATTGCTATCACCATTTATGGACCAATTGAGTGCACTCATGAGTCTCACAATTGGTCCAGGGGGGATAGCCTTGAAGTCTTCGGGTTTGGGATATCCAGTCCCAAAGAGACTCATTCTTCTACGAGAAAGGGAATCACAGTCGCACAATATGTGTTCCATGCTCTCCTCTCCCTCATTGCAGGCCCTACAGGTCTCTGTGTTGCTCAGACCCATTTTTGCTAGCATACGATTAGTGCCAAAGTGGTCAGTCAGAGCACCCAACAGGAGTCGGATTTGCATTCTGTCTGAATTCATTGATAATTTGTTGTAGTTATTCAGGCCCATGAACCGCTTGGTGTGCGCCATTCCTTTCTGAGCGACCCATTCATTTTGGTGTCTTCTCTTTGCTTGATCTCTGATGACAGAGTTGACTGCACAGTGTGCCAGACTCACAAAAGGTTCCGGACCCACAAAGTTGGTTTACGATCCTTATCTTGCGAGACTGTTGGCCTTCTCGTTTCCATGGAAACCCTCATGTCCTGGAATCCATATCAGCTGTACTGTATTTTTCTTCGCAAGCTTGTTTAGTGCATTGATGGTATTCAGGACCAGTTTAGAGTGCACTTTATGTGACATTAGCGCCTTTAGCGCAGCTTGACTATCGCTTAAGATGTATATGTTGAGTCCATTGCGCCTTTTATCAATGTTTACTTGCGCACAGGCTAGGATTGCAAACATTTCTGCTTGAAAACCTGTAGCAAGCTTGCCCATGCTAATACTAGCTTCAAAGCCTTTGGAATAAATTCCTGCACCTGTACCAGTGTCCATTTTGGAACCGTCTGTGTACCAAATCATGCTATTCCTACCAGGAGGCGCTAGTCCTTTGTTCCAGTCCTCCCTTGTTGGGATTTGTATACTAAATGACCTCCTAAAGATGTACCTGGGTAACATCTTGTCTCCGATCATTTCCAGTAGCCAATTCCCTTCTTCTTTGCCAAGTGCTGTGTGTCTTAGTTGTGGGGCTTAGTTACATTCCACAGATCTACAGTCTGTAATCTGAGGAGCGCTTTCTTTGCTTCACTACGTATGACAATGTGCAGCGGAGTGAGATCCAAAAATCTTTCCATAGCTGCCGTTGGAGTGGTTCTGAATGCACCAGTGATTGCCATGCAGGCAAGTCTCTGAATCTTATTTAGTGCCGTTTTACATGTGGTTAGGTTTGTCCTTGGCCACCAGACAATACTTCCATATGTAATAATGGGGAGTACCAGTAAAGTATCCTCGGTTTAAGACCCCAGGTTCTCGCGAAAGTAGATCGACACATATTAAAGACTCTTTGTGCCTTTATTAGAGTATCTTCTACATGCTTTCTCCACGTAAGTTCTTTATCGAGTACTACTCCCAGATATTTAACCTCCGTGGACCATGGTAGTTCTTCACCGTACAGAATGAGGTTCCTCATTTCACTGAGTTTTCTTTTCCTCGTAAATGGTATAACCATCATTTTGTTTGGATTAATGGTTAGATATGTTTCGTCACACCATCTCTCTACCTTGCGCAATGCTTCTTGCATTAAGCTGGATACTACACTCGGTACTTTTCCATTAATCAAGATGACCAAGTCATCCGCATAGCCTATTGTGCGAAATGGCCCTTCATTCAGTTGTGAGATCAATGAGTCCACCACTAGGCTCCACAATAGTGGTAAGAGTACGCCTCCTTGCGGGCATCCTCTTCTTACCCTGGCACTCATAGACTCACCCATGATGTCAGCAGTGATAGTTCTGCCTTTAAGCATAATAGTCTAGTGATGGTTTTGCTGATGCCGTGTTTTTCTGCTGCCTTTTTAATAGATTCAAAGGTGGTCTTGTCAAAGGCGCCCTCTACACCAAGAAAGGCTCCCAGACATAACTCCTTTGAGTCTAAGGCATTCTCGATTCTGTCTGCAACCAGATGCAAAGCAGTATGCGTTGACTTACCTGCCTGATAAGCACATTGCATATGATGCAGAGGTCGCTTCCTGAGTGGCCCATCACGTATGTGCCTGTCAACTAGTTTTTCTAGTGTTTTCAATGGGAAAGACGACAAACTTATGGGTCTATAAGATTTTGCTAGTTCATAGTCAGCCTTCCCTGGTTTTGTTATAAAGCTGACTCTGAACTATCCCTATACCAACTTTCATCAAAATCGGATCAGTAGTTTCGAAGCCTATTCCATACAAACAAACAAACAATCAAATCTTTCCTCTTTATAATATTAGTATAGATTAGTATTAGTATAAGTATATTAGTATAAGTATTAGCATAGATGGACCTCGGTAATTCTCTATCCGACGACCTTCGCAATCAATCATGCATCGATTCTCGGTCTCATACTAGGTAACTCTGGCTCAGTAAAGGACACCGAACGGAAGATTGTTTGTTACGTGGTTTGTTACATATTTTACAAAATTGGTAAGCGCTAGAAAAATCTATTTAAAAACACTTTGATACTAAATCTTGCTCAAATTCCTTTATATCAGGCTACTAATTAATTTATAATAGTAAAGATTTAGTTGTAAATGAATGTTCATCGTTAGCCACAAAGTGTCTTACAAAATGGACAATCCCTAAATCATCAAAATATTAAGTTACTTCACTTCTGAAAATACCTATTGCTTTTAGGAGCTAACGAACTAGAGGTCGAGCACATTTACATTGAATAAGTATTTTGCGCCAGTTGGATTTGGTTATTAGATTAGTAGTGACTCGATACTGGAATGTTGTAAATTGCTGTCACAATAAAGCTGACTGTGAGTGATCATCTCAAGTCAGTCATCCATGCAGTTACCTGCCAGTATAAAATGTGAAAGAGACATACAGACCTATGTGCCCTGTCTTATAATGAAGCATAAGTAAATTGTTTCGCTTAAACTGAAACTTAAAATATTTTACTTACATCAATAGTTCGGCGTCTCGTTCCTCACGCTTTAACTGTTCCGTAAGTTGTTCACGATGCTCCTTGGACCGTTCTAGAGCTTTATTCATATCTTCGCACTGTCGCTTCAGTTGCATTCGCTTCGCTGTTAATTTTACTAAAATTCAAAAATATTAAAGTTTGATAAGTTTAGAAACGTAATAAACATACATTTAGTTATATGTTCTCTCTGCCGAAAGGACTAAATCAGTGTTGAGTATTAAACGATTAATTAATATTTAACTCTGATGTTTTTTCTCACAATTCACGGATTTTTGCATTGTGTGTGGAGTATCGGTGGTATTGCGGACTCGGCACTGGCCTTCCAATCAGCACCATATACATTTGTCCGACGCTTCTACGGTGAAGGAAAATATCGTGACCTGCATACATTTGCGAAGAAGTTCAAAGGTGTATGTAAAGTTAACCGATACGCACTGGGCCAGCGTGGTTGACTAAGGGCTAAACATCCTAGGTTCTTGCGGCAGTGTACCATCAAACTGCGAACGAGAGGATCCAGGGCAGAAATCCTCTCCCAGAGGAGATAAATAGATGGCGGAGAGATGCCGAGGCGGTGGGCCTGAAAAAATGGCGTAGGATGCTGGGGGAGCCAAGTGCCGGACACAACATCATCCAGGCAATACTCCCAGTCCTAGACCAATGATTGTCAAGGCGGGGTGGTTCGCTCTCTTTCCGCCTAGTGCAGATCCTCACGGGGCATGGATGCTTCAGGAGGTATGTGTGCAACATCGCGAGGAGGGAACAAACTATCATCTGCCACGAGTGCGGGGCGCCGAACGACACGGCGCAACACACATTGGAGACGTGCCCTGGCTGGGCGGAAGAGGGGGCGTCAGTTATCGCAGTTGTGGGTAATATCTTGTCCCTGCCGGTTGTGGTGAAAGCTATAGTCAATAGTGACAAGGCGTGGCAGGCGATCAAGACCTTCTGCGTGGTGGTTCTAAGTGAGAAGGAGGCCAGGGAGGAGGACCCCCAAGCGGACCCGCTTAGACGCCGACGAGTAGGAAGACGGCGCCGGCCGTTTGCCGGAGCTCTGGTTTCCTGAAATGGGAGTTGTAGCTGTCACTAGGGGAATGAAGAGGACATCTATCGTCCGGCCTAATGGCTGATGGAGTGGTAGGTGCGGCGACATACAATACGTGTTCCGGTATGTCGCCGCATCGAGGAGTAGTGCGGGAAACCGCGGGTTGGTGGGCCCGGCGACGGGCGTAGTGATGGCTCCTGGACCTTTCAGAGACAAGGCCTCACTGTAACTCCGAACTCACGACCCATCGCTGAGGACGGAAGTTTTAGTGGGTATTTCCAAACGGCACTACACACCCCCGCACCGAATGTCCTTGGTGCGGCATAGTGCGTAAACGCATTTTTCCTATTTTAGTGTAGGCTCAAGCTCCTCAGTGGGGACATACCTATACACGGTGTTTCATAATAACCAACAAATAATCAATTCCTTATCTAAAACTAATTATTAAAATGTGTTTACACGTAATGTCATTCAACCCAAAATTTTCATGTATATCATAGTATCATCATCATGTCTATGATTTACATGAAAATTTTGGGTTGAATGACATTACGGGTAAACACAATTTAATAATTAGTTTTCGATAAAGAATTGATTATTTATTGGTTATAATGAAACACCGTGTATAAACTGTGTGATGATGCCTTTGCATTATTTTACTTCCTAATCTATATTTGTTTGTTTGTTTGAACGCGCTAATCTCAGGAACTACTGGTTCGAATTGAAAAATTATTTTTGTGTTGGATAGTCCATTTATCGAGGAAGGCTTTAGGTTATATAACATCACGATATTATTTTCGGACATCCAAAGGAACGAAGTCGCGGGTATAGCTAGTTAAGTGATATAAACTGTCATTGGCAATCTAAAATCATATTCCTTGAAGGAGGTTGATTTTGAGTCATCAGCATTAAACTAACGCCCATTGTGTAAGGGTCGAAAGTGAGCGATTTGTAAACTGAGATATCGAGCTTTTGTTTTTTTTTTAAATTTTCTATACTGCCATCGATATAAAAATAAATACAAATCGATGCATTTCTAAAAGGTTGTTGGTAAAAAAGAAGATGAACTTTTTATTTGTGAAAATCAAAATTAATTTATTTGAAATTATTTAAATGCGCTAAAAAGAAAAAATAAACTTTTACACTAAAACTTTTACTTACTTATAACGTCATTTCACATTTGACACAATTTATATGACATAAAGGCCTGTCGCGAGATTTACTTGTGTGTAGTAACTTAAAAGTACTTTTAAGTACCTACTCGTATTTACTTAGTTTGAAAATTATCTATACTAATATTATAAAGCTGAAGAGTTTGTTTGTTTCTTTGTTTGTTTGTTTGCTTGCTTGAACGCGCTAATCTCAGGAACTACTGATTCAAATTAAAAAATTATTTTTGTGTTGTATAGATAGTCCATTTATCGAGAAAGGCTTTAGGCTATATAACATTACGCTACGACTAATAGGAGCTGAGCATCAATGACAAATGTTGCAAAAACGGGTAAAAAATATACGGCGAAACGTAGTTCGCTGGCACAGCTAGTAATGTATAAAATTATTCACATCGAATTATTTAATTTACTTGTTTATCTACAAAAGTAAATCTCGCGACAAGCTTTTATGTCATATAAATTGTGTCAAATGTGAAATGACGTTATAAGTAAGTAAAAGTTTTAGTGTAAAAGTTTATTTTTTCTTTTTAGCGCATTTAAATAAAAGCTTGTTTTTAAAAAGGTTTTTTTACATTATTTTTTTTCTACTTTTTAGTTATCACTGGACACGTTTCTCAGTCTGTTCATCTCATTCAGCGCATCATTGTTGCAAGGTCGTTTGCCGGAACGCCTATACAGAATTTCAGCTCAATCGGTTGAAGATATCTACTTCAAAATTGATTTTTTAGCTTTAGAAGTACGCCATATTGGATTAATAGTGACATTACTTTATTTTTCAAGTTACTCTTAGCAAGACCTTTTATTTGATACCCATAATGTAGGGGTGCATTAAAAATAATTGGTCCGCCATCTTGGGTATGCCGCCATCTTGGATTTAGAATGACGTCACATAGTCAATCATGCATTGTCATCCAAACTAAAAGTGTGTACAAAATTTCAGCTCAATCGGTTAAAGATATCTGCTTCAAAATTGAGTTGCAAGATTTCACCCGAACATACTCGTACATACTTACATACATTGCAAGTTAAATAAAAGTTTGTAAAATGAAATAATTAATATTTTGGATTCATAACATTTTTAAAATGGTAAAAAATTACAGGTCGTTTTTTCTTCGATAAAATTAAGCATACTTTCCCTTATTTCAATATATTGTGCACATCATTATGGAGACTCATACTGCATTTATAATTAATTGAAAACAGTAATAACGCAATTTGATAACAAATTTTAGAGCAAAGCGCTACCAAATGGTAATAAAGGTAATTAGGATAAAACCGTAATTTGTCTTCTGTGTATGAATAGCATATTATTATCAATTATGCATGTTACCTACGTTACAATGACTTTACGACCTCACGTATACGTAGTACCTAGTTGTGAAATTGTTGAGTCGAGTGACTAAAACTTTGCTGCGTCATTCATTACTGTATTTTATAGAGGATATTACGCCGATGACTCTTGAAAGCAAAACGTTATTAATTACAACAAAAAGTAAGCGAAAGGAAAATAATAGGCATATTGTGTACTTAGCTTTCCTGTGGTACCTAGCTAAAACATTTTGGGCGATCTTTAGAATCTGATTTAAATAAAATTATTTTTATTAGTTTTTTTATTTCTGGTGGTGGTACTTGAGCAGTTTATTAATTACGTAATTATCTTTTGCTTAAATAATGTTGGGTCGTAAGCATTTATTACAAGCCTTTATTTACTTTCACCTGCCCCTCTATACAAATACCACACGCTAACTTTTCCGCAGTCGTTCCTCAGAAAAAATGTATGGAGATGACATTAGCTGCGGAAAAAATAGCGTGAGGTTGTCATAAGCTAATGTCATTTCCATACAATTTTTCTGCGGAATGACTGCGGAAAAGTTAGCGTGTGGCATTTGTCTAGGGCCTCTGTGCCGGTGTTTATTTATATTTATCTGTATAATATTTTTAACTCTCCCAATACTAACATTTTATTTTATATAGCAACACTCGCTAACTGTTAAGATTTCACAAAATTTCAAATTCTTGTACCACTAACGATCTTCGCTTTTGTAACGACTACACACGAAATATACTGTTAAGCACGAAGACTTCGCATTATTCAACTCCAATTAGCAGCTCCTCATCTCAAATTTAAAGTAAAGGCGTAAACATACGTCGTGTGGTGTCGGTGGGCTGATCTGGTACTGGAGCTGAAAGGTAGCGATAGGTATTCCGCAATAAAACACCACAACCCTATCGAGTTTGGGCTCGTTTGATTCGTATTGACGAGTACCTTGATCTTCTATAAGCTTGTGTTTAAAAATGTTTTTATTCTTTTGACTTCTAAGAGATCTGTAACTCAAAAGGAAAAACGAAACCTTTATAGGATCACTCGTGTGTCTGTCTTAGTTATTGGTTTATCCAAGATTTGGTTAAGGCTTTTTTTTCCAAATTTCAGTTTGTTCATATATTTCTATGACTCTAATACGGATGTGTGAAGTATTTCCATAAACAAACTTGGGTCAGATTTAGAACAACTTATCTTATTTAAATCTCTACACCCGATTTTAACCCGCACTTGTCCAGTTTGTTTTGTTTTGCTGTAGTTATCCTATCGACTAGAAACTACTGAAACCGTAGATTGGTTTTTAGATTGCTTTTTAGAAAAATACCGTTTACAAAATTTAGATATGAGTATACATGGATCAAAGGTATGTATAAGAAGTATTGTTCACGCTCGAGGAAGAGCGAGTGGCGGCACTGCATTCTAGTCTGTGCAGTGACAGCTTTTTTGGCGGCCGGCCGCATGTGATATGTCAGTTGAGTCGAGTCGAAATGTCATGACATGCTTAGAGGTTATAAGTTCAGGCCGGAATAAAATATAATATACAATATTCAAGCAAATAGTGGTTTGCGCGGCGCACCTAATATCGGGGTGCGAAAGCCCGCTTTGTGTTGTGCGAAATCGCGTGTGTGAGTCGTGGTGGCCTATTAGGCATTTGTAGTGCTCCGGTCTCCACCGGTGGATCCACTGCAGATCTTCAGGAGCCGCGACTTCCTTCGAGCTAGCTCAGGAAGTCCACCGGCTACGGAGGAGACGGAAGGAGACAATTGGAGCCAAGGTAAGTAATACCAGCTTTCTATGAGTTGGTAGTCAAATAAAATTCAGCAATACAAGTCGGTGAAACGCCGACGTGGTGGAGTCTACTTGGGGCACCACCATCTCTTGGTAGCAGAGCGTGGTTGTTGTTAGATTTGAGTATTTGATTAGTACTGTACAATTAATATTGTAATCTTGTTGGTTGTCCAAACGGGCAATACATATTAATTGGTTTTGATTGCTGATTTTAAACCGACTACCAGCTCATTTGTGGACCGATCTCCTTAACTAATTGTCATTGTATATGAAAAATTGAGGTTAAATGTCTTTTGTTGTTCTAGTTAAGTTCTAGCATTTACCTATATTTAAAATTTGGTTTGTTTTTTCATATCTTTGTTTTGCCCTTGAATATTTTGTTTGTTAAGTTGTAAACTTATACTTGAATTTGATTTGTTGAAAAAATTTTGCTGCTAAATGACTTTGCTGTTGTTGTAATACACTATATTGCTGTGTTAAGTTTTAGCATTTACATTTGATTTGTTTTGTTTGCCTTTGAATATTATGTTTGTTAAGTTATTGACTTAATGCTTGAATTTAATTTGTTTGAAAAATTCTCTTGTTAAATGCCTTTGTTGTTCTAGTTAAGTTCTAGCATTTACACTTGATTTTGGTTTGTTTATATATTTTGTTCTGCCTTTGAAGTTCCTCCCGATCTGTTTTATTGTCTGCGGTTGTCGGTCTGTTTGTCTGTGTATTATTATAGAGTATCTTAATTTTGGTGCAAAATGGTCCCGCCAGTCAGCCCGCTTAGTGGTGCCCGCGCGGGTGCACAAAAGATTTTGAGATGGTTTGCTAGTGCCGTCGCTTTGGTAGACCGACCAGACCGAGAACAGGCCTTGTTAATTCGGCATGAGGGAGTACCGGCTCGCTTGAAGGAATTGGAGCAGCTTTTCGTTGCTCATCAACAATATCTGCTCGACCACCCAGCCGAGGGTGCCGCTGAGTTGCGGGCAGTCGATCAATTTAATGCCGATTATGATCAGTGTTTTGAACAGGCGGATGTGATTATAAATAAGGCTCAGGCAATCCTATCCGTCCGGAGGGGTGAGTCGTGCACGCCCGGGGAGGTCAAGCCTACCCCGGCCGGCTTGCTGGGCAGACTGCCCACTTTAGACATCCCAACCTTTGATGGGAACTTGGCTTCTTGGATGGGGTTCATTAACCTCTTTGATAGCCTGGTTCACTCGAGGGACGACCTGTTCCCTAGCCAGAAATTGGCCTATTTGCTCTCTGCCTTACGTGGAGAGGCTGGTGTACTTGTCCAGCATCTACCTGTCAATGATGACAGTTATGATATTGCAAGGGCGTTGTTGACCGCCCGGTATCAGAATGTTCGCTTGCTAGCGGACACACATGTGGCTGCCATTTTAGGGCTGCCACGAGTATCGCGGGTCTCCTCATTGAGGAAGGAGATTTTGAACCCGCTGCTGAGCGCTATTAACGCGCTCAAACGACTTGATCTACCGGTGGACCAGTGGTCCTTTATTTTGCTCCACCTCATCCTCGATAAGCTTCCCATGGAGATGAAGGGACGCTTCGAACAAAGGTACGGGGGCAATAGTGGCTCGTACCTCCCCCCCTTCTCGGATCTCCTCAGATTTTTGGAGGATGAGTGTCGGATGACCGACCACTTGGATCTGGTTCCTATACCGGGACCGAGTACAGGCCGCTTTGAGGCGACCCGGGCAGCGCCACGGAGAGAGCGCCGCCCGTACAAGCAATATACTGCAGTGCGGCAGAACTCTCCACCCGGGGAGAGACCGATACCTTGCAAGTGTTGCAAGCGGGATGGCCATCGTTTGCCGGCCTGTCCCAAATTTGTTGGCCTACGCACCGAGGGGCGTAGGAATATGGCCAAACAGCGGAATTGGTGCTACCGCTGCCTGGGGGCTCATATGGCCTCGGCTTGCCCCCACCCACGAGATTGTCACTGTTGTGGAGGGGCCCATCACCCCCTTTTGTGCTTCAACAATAGAAACACTCGTGAGGTGGTGAGAGAGAGGGACTCGCACACGGGCGGGGGCCCTCCTAGGTCACCCACCTCTCCGAGGAGATCGGAGGGGCGTGCCACCCCTCCGCGGAGATTGGACAGGCGCCCCCCCTCCAGTGAGAGGATTGGGCGCCCCACCCCCCCTACGGGCGGGGGGGATCGACGCGCCGCTTATGAGGCGCCACCGCGGGATTGGGCCGCGGTTATTAGGGAGCCACGCCGGGAGCCGATACGCTTCTCTCCCCCTCTGATGGAGAGACCCCGGTTGTCACGGGCTCCCCCAACTTTCGCCCATCATGGGCACCGCCCGGCCCCCCGATGCAGCTTTGGTCGGGGTGTGTACGTGCGGGATTGGGACCCGCTCGAGCGCCTTGAGCGCCCTATTCCTCCGCCGCGCACGCATTTTTCTTCGGACCCCCCTTCCCCCCCGTTGCGGGGAATGCGGGAGGATTTTCACTAAACCAACTGTCGGCTGCAACCCCCCCACAGGAGCAGGTGCTGTTACCAACAGCCTCCGTACAGGTGTGGGGCCCGAGGGGCACCTTTGTTTTAGTTCGCGCCCTTTTGGATACGGGAGCTCAGGGTTGCATTGCCTCCAGCTGGCTGGTCCGGCAGTTGAGTTTGAACACATCTCCATACCTTGAATCGGTACGAGGAATCGGAGACCTGCGGATCCCAGATCCGATCGGTCAGGTTTTGTTCTCCTTTTCCCCCCACTTCTCTTCAGCGCCCAAAATTGGCGCTACCGCGATTGTTTATGAGAAGGTTGTTGGTCAGCTTCCGCAACAGCACGTTTCGCGCGCTGTCGTTGATGCGACATCAGGATTGACCTTGGCTGACCCTTCCTTCTACCGAACCGGTCCGATTCACTTATTGCTCGGTGCCGATGTTCTAGGCCGCGTGTATTGTGGGAAGAGGAGAGAGTTACAGAAGGGTGGGCTGGTAGCCTTATCTACATCGCTTGGGTTTGTAGTGATGGGACCAGTTAGGCATAACCCACCATCTCCATCGGTGGACAGTTACATAACTGTTAGCTCCACCTTATCGGATGTCCTTCAACGGTTTTGGGAGGTGGAAGAGCCACCTACCGTGAAGCGAGTGAACCCCTTGGACGAGGAGTGTGAGTTGTTCTACCAGAACAATACAGGTCGCCTTCACTCGGGACGGCTGATCACTCGTTTGCCCTTTTTGTCAGTTCGCCCCTCACTTGGCAGCTCCCGGCCGTTGGCCGAGAAGCGGCTGCTGTCCATGGAGCGTCGTATGAGTAGGAACTCCGACCTCAAACAGAAGTATGTCGACTTCATGCGAGAATATGAGCAACTGGGGCACATGTCGGTCTCGCGACTGGACTGGCGAAACGAGGAACATAATTTTCTTCCTCACCACGCGGTTTTGAAATCTTCCACCGGGAAGATACGCGTTGTTTTTGATGGGTCAGCTCCCACGTCTACCGGAGTTTCGCTGAATCAATGTCTGCATGCTGGACCGAAGTTGCACCACGAGGTGGGTGATGTATTGACCAACTTCCGTCGCCATGCCGTCGTCTTTGTGACCGATATCCGGATGATGTTTCGGCAGACTGTGATTCACCCGGACGATAGACGATATCAGCTCATATTATGGAGGGAGGATCCCAGGGATCCCATGCTGGTCTACGAGCTGAACACCAATACATACGGTTTGCGTTCGAGCCCCTTTGTGGCAATTCGCTCACTTGTGGAACTCGCTGAACGTGAACGGTTACGATACCCTCGCGCATCCTTGGTTCTCAAGGAGGATGCATTTGTGGATGATATTTGTACGGGCTCCTCTAGTGTCGAGGAAGCCTTGATTTTGCGAGATGAACTAATTGCTCTTCTCGGGGCTGGTGGTTATGAACTGAGGAAGTGGATGTCCAACTCACCTCAGCTTTTGTGTGACTTGCCAGACGACCACCAGCAGGAGCCTCATATTTTTGAGAATGCCAACACTCCAGATTTACTGTCTGTTTTGGGAGTGCAATACAGACCTGTCCAGGACACGTTCACCTATCGATTGGAGCTGCCAAGCCCCAAGGTCTGGACGAAACGGTTGGTTTTGTCTACAGTAGCTCGAACCTTTGACCCAAATGGCTGGATTAGTCCCGTAGTGTTTTGGATGAAGTGCTTCCTACAGGAACTTTGGTCAGCCGAAGTGTCGTGGGATGAGCCCCTCTCGGGCCGTTTGCTGCGAGATTGGGAGTCCTTCATGTTGTCTCTCCCCGACATTAACCGTGTTAGTATCCCTAGACATATACTGCCTAAGGGACGGTTTACGGCCAGCCTTCATGGCTTTTGTGACGCGTCTGAGAGTGGATACGCAGCCGTCGTATATATCCGGACGGTCGATGATAGAGGAGCTGTTAAGCTCCACTTGCTAATTGCTAAGAGTAAGGTTGCTCCACTTCGGACTCGATTAACGATTCCGAAGTTAGAATTGTCTGGAGCTACTCTTCTGGTTCGGTTGATGAACCACGTTGCTGACACCCTGGGACGTAGTGTGGACTTTGAGTCGCTCTTTGCTTGGTCCGACAGTCAGGTTGTCCTGTGTTGGATTAAGAACTCCGTCCACTCCCTGGAAGTATTTGTGGCCAATCGGGTATCCCAAATACAGGCCTCGAAGGCCACGTTGATTTGGCGCCACGTGCCAGGTGAAATAAACCCTGCTGACTGTGCATCACGTGGCAGCGAAGCCCCTCAGCTTATTGACCACACTCTGTGGTGGGGTCCCGACTGGTTGTTACAACCGTCTTGGCCTTCCACACCAGCTGTGGTGAAGGTACCAAATCCGGGCTTGCGTGTTCACGCTGTCGAGACGATGGCGGCTCCAGAGCGGGAATTTTTATTAGACCGCTACAGTTCTCTGGACAAGTTGCTCGGCGTGACCGCTTGGATAAGAAGATTTATACGAAATTGTCGCCGGCCTCAGGACAAAGATTTGTGTCCGGTCCTTTCACCGCAGGAGCGCCAAGATGCTCTTCTGCATTGGGTGCGTATGACCCAGTCTAGAGCGTCTGAACCGGAACTTAAGATTTTCCGTACCGGGACGTCCAAACTGAAGGGACCCTTGGTGCGTTTGACTCCCTTTCTGGATGATAAAGGATTGTTGCGTGTAGGAGGCCGATTGAGGCACGCTAACTTGCCTTATAGATCACGTCATCCCCTGTTGCTCCCCAAGAACGGACCATTGGTGCGATTGTTGATCATTGATCGCCATGTGAAGAATGCTCATGCCGGATGTAATGCATTGACCGCGCTCCTCCAACGGGAGTTTTGGATTTTGTCAGCGCGAAGAATAATCCGATCTGTTATCTTTCGATGTCTGCCCTGCTATCGTTTACGCCCCGAGACGATGCAGCCCCAAATGGGTGATTTGCCTGCTGATCGTGTGAATGAATCGATGACCTTCTTAGGAGTTGGAACTGATTTTGCGGGACCATTCACTATAAAAACGTCGCGACTCCGTAATGCTAAGACTGAAAAGGCTTACTTGTGTGTGTTTGTTTGTTTGGCCACTAAAGCCGTTCATTTGGAGGTGGTGAGTGCGCTCACCATGGACGCTTTCTTAGCAGCGTTAGGCAGATTTGTCTCCCGCCGGGGACTGCCTTCTCTAATTCGGTCCGATTGTGGGACGAACTTCAAGGGCACTGATAGACATATAAGAGAAGTTTGTGAATTTTTAGATAAAAATAATATTGAGATCGGATCCACACTCTCCCGTAGGGGGGTAACATGGCGATACTCCCCGCCGTCTTGCCCTCACTGGGGAGGGATTTTTGAATCTGTTGTAAAGGCCGCCAAGACTCACCTTCGCCGCGTTATTGGGGAGACTATTCTCACGTTTGAGGAACTCGCGACGGTGTTTCATAAGATTGAGGCGGTTCTCAACTCGCGTCCGTTATGTCCGTTGTCTACCGACGCGAACGATTTGCAGGCCCTCACGCCGGGCCATTTCTTGATAGGCAGACCACTTAACGCCCTGCCCGAGTATCCTTATAGAGATATCAATCCCGGACGCCTTTCGCGGTTTGAGTTGCTCCAGCAGCTTACCCAGAGTTTCTGGCGCCGCTGGCACCTTGAATATTTACACATTTTGCAACAGCGCGTTAAGTGGTCAGATAAGACAAACCCACCGAGGGTTGGAGACCTCGTGTTAGTGAAGGACCCAAACCTGCCACCCTTACGTTGGCGTCGCGGACGCATTGTCCAACTTACTCTAGGGTCTGATGGTGTGCCCAGGTTTGCCGAGGTCCTAGTTGGGGATTCTGTTTTGAAGCGCGCGGTCGCTACTCTTTCTCGCCTCCCCTTAGACTGATTTGGCGGACAGTCCGGGACTGTCCGGAGCGGGGGGATGTTCACGCTCGAGGAAGAGCGAGTGGCGGCACTGCATTCTAGTCTGTGCAGTGACAGCTTTTTTGTCGGCCGGCCGCATGTGATATGTCAGTTGAGTCGAGTCGAAATGTCATGACATGCTTAGAGGTTATAAGTTCAGGCCGGAATAAAATATAATATACAATATTCAAGCAAATAGTGGTTTGCGCGGCGCACCTAATATCGGGGTGCGAAAGCCCGCTTTGTGTTGTGCGAAATCGCGTGTGTGAGTCGTGGTGGCCTATTAGGCATTTGTAGTGCTCCGGTCTCCACCGGTGGATCCACTGCAGATCTTCAGGAGCCGCGACTTCCTTCGAGCTAGCTCAGGAAGTCCACCGGCTACGGAGGAGACGGAAGGAGACAATTGGAGCCAAGGTAAGTAATACCAGCTTTCTATGAGTTGGTAGTCAAATAAAATTCAGCAATACAAGTCGGTGAAACGCCGACGTGGTGGAGTCTACTTGGGGCACCACCAAGTATACTTACAGTATAACTTGTAACAAGAGAAGTCTTGTTACAAATTATATCACAGTAAAAAAAACACGCTAGCTTGCTGTTTGCCTGTATCCTTAAAAGGAGCTACAATGAATAGTAAAAAAAAAATAGTTTCTAATCCTTTAACAACTTTCGTCATGTCATGTTTGTATGATGTTACGTAAAAAAATATTTTGCATCATAATGTTGGTCATTATGATATACTTACCATTTTCCAAGTTGAGTCGCTCTCTCTCGGCGTTGTACGAGCGAGCTACCCGCAGTGCAGTCATGGTGTCCCGATATTTTTGTTCATTTTCTGCATCCAGGTCGGGCAATGCTGAGTTCTGCAATGTTAATATCTCTGTTTAAAAAAACAACGTCAAAAACAGTAAAGAATAAAATACCATATAAGAATGCATACAACTACTTATACTTTAATTTTTTAAGCTTTTATCATCGCTTCAATCCGATTTTAAAATGTGATATTTTATGTATTCTTATTTATTTATTCAATAATTTATGCACGCAGAAATTAACATATATATAAACAACACAGAAGAAAAGATGTACAAAGGTACTGCTTATTTCAAAAATGAAATTTCTTCCAGCAGACCCGCGAGAGGAGAAATTGTATTATAAAAATGGTATGCGTGTATAACAGAAGAACAAAAATATATATAATAATAAACATAGTATATTAATAATAGTCAGAAAGATAATAAATAAACATAAAAAATATATATAAACCAGCAACACAAATATCTATAATTCTAACGATTAATGTTAGGACCTGGATAGATAGAACTCCCTTAAGCGCCATTATCTTATATTATTTTTGAAGTCGGTTTTTATGTAAAATATTTTTATTTTAATCTTTTTAGTGAAACTAGAATTTGACTCGAGTCAAATATCAGAGCAACTTAAAATAAAACGTAGGTACTTTGATCTTAATAGTATTAACATCATTCATCACGAAATCTTAACATCATAATTGTTAAGGAGTTATACTTTCCAATATCAGCTCACTTGAATCACTTGAAGAAATACATCTGTGCGTCAACACGTTTCCATTATATTGAGAGAACTATCTCCTAACTGCTCTACGAGAAACCTTCCATTAATATAAACCTTCCATTAATTAAAATAACAGACGGTAATACTTACCTTTTTTTCGAGGCGAATGCGTGACCGCACCGTACTCGCCGTTGGCTGGACGATGAGCGTGGGTCTTCCGGCAGAGTGCCGGAGTGCCGGGCCTACCCATTAAACCCCCTGGTGTTCTCCCTGCCCTTATGGGCGCGCGTGATAGGGTCGAGACTGCGACTACCACTATCAACGCGCCCGGGGTCGGGCCATCACCAAGGGGGGATTGATCTCGAGCAAACCCCAGGGCAAACACCAGGGCACTCCTCAGACGGAGAGCCTTACGGCGGCGTACGGGGGCCAGCCGTGCACGCAGGCCTCCACGGCAGAGACGGAAGACCTTTTTTTTTCTTAGGGAGTTAATGCGCAACCGCACCGTACCCGCCGTTGGCTAGACGGCGAGCGTGTGTGGGGTTGGCCCGGCAGAGTGCCAGGCCGACCCACTAAAACCCCCCTGTGTTCTCCCTGTCCTTGTGGGTGCGCATGGTAGGGTCCACAGGGGTCCAGCAAAGACGGAAGACCTAGGTTAAAATAAACCAGGCGCATGAAATATAAGGGTTGGCCTCGATTTTTCTGGGATTCCATCACCATCCCCCTTGTTTACGATTGTCAGAAAACGATCGAATTACGGAACCTATATACCTGTCACTTTTTAAAGCGAGAGGGGCGGGACTTCCCGAATCGAATCGGCAATCTGACATTTATGAAAGATCCTCATTCGATTATAAAAAGAATTTTGGAAATCGGTCAACAAACGGCGGAGTCAAATATCTCTATAAACATGCGCATAGTAAAGTGTTGAAAACATCCTAATTATGTATATACTACGATAGGACTGGCATATCAATGGGATAAAATTCCATTCAAATATCCAATAGAATAAAAAAAACATAATTGTGACGTTTTATGTTAAGA
The DNA here is from genome assembly GCA_963935595.1 of Schoenobius gigantellus. Taxonomy (NCBI): domain Eukaryota; kingdom Metazoa; phylum Arthropoda; class Insecta; order Lepidoptera; family Crambidae; genus Schoenobius; species Schoenobius gigantellus. Next base: position 17,774,787 of record OZ012553.1, on the reverse strand, counting down.
GGAAATCATACGGCCCGTTTTTCCATACAAAGGTCTGTTTCCTTCCTGAATAAGGACAATAATGGCAACAGACAGAATCAGATGTCTGTTACGCTTTCGCGCCTAAACTGCTGAAGTCATAATTAATGAAATTTGTTAAGGAGATAGCTTGTGCTTGTATTAATACTTTTTATCCTTATTTTTAAGGGAGTTCCCTGGGAAACGTACGATGTAACTGAACTCGCGATGTAACTAAATTCCACGAGGGTGAATTCGCGGGCAACAGCAAGTCTATAATAATAAAATATAATATCAGACCGTAGTATTATATTATCTGTGGTTAGGGTAATTGGTGTCAAATGTGTCAATAATGTCGTTTAATAACCTCTAATTTACAAATAAAAATATAACGTAAACTAAACAAAGTAGGTACTAGGAAATTCAGCCATTTTGAAAATCGTTTACGTCGCTTTAGTGTTTATAAAAAAAACATTGCACTCACTTGAACAATCAAATCGTCGCCGATTTTTTCTAAATTAGACTTCAGAAGGCAAATTTCAATTTGTTGATCCTCTGGCGTAAACATTTTTGCAGTTTTTATAATTTGTTTAATTAACGCAAAACGGATTTAATTACTAGTTTTATTCAAACTAAATTATTAAAATTCGAACGCTTCTTGCGCGCTAAAGGAGGTTTTCTGATTTTTTTCTAGAGGTGACAAAGGTGCTTCGCATATACAGCTATCGTCTTAAGTAGTCTTCTTTCTCATTAGATACCTATATCACAGATTAGAATATTGTATATTAAAATATGGGTGGCAAATATTTTAATCTCATAATAAATGTCAACAGAGTGTATGGTGGTGACATACAGAATGGAAAATCGATAAAAAAGTAACGGTCAATCTTATTTAATGATACTTATTATTTGACCGACAACATTAATGTTTTAGCACCAGAACAACACCACTTTTACACATAATATTCACTCGACCATAGTTTTGGAAGTATTGAAAAAAAACCAGTTTGTTAAAAAAAATCAGTAATATTATTATTAAAGCATGTGAAACACTGAAAAGTATTTTCAAATTTTCTTTTTTTACGGAAGGCAAAAGGTCTATCCTATCCCATACAACAAAAATTTTCTTTAGTCTAGCTAGAATTTTATATGACTCCACCCATAGACACTTTTGACTAATCTATTTTTATATTAAGAAAGAAATTATACATATAATATTTTTTAATAAACTACACTCCTCAAACCGTTGATTCTATAAATTGATTGTATTAAAATCTGATTAAATTACAAGAAAACAGTAAAACCCTTCTACGATTCTACAACATTTATACGCATATATGCATCATACTGAACACTGGTCTCTCTTTACATGAGGAGAAATGCCCTGCTATGGAGCAGGCCAAACGGCTTGAAATATGGATTTATTTCTAGTTTTCGATCAGAAGTTATATTGCGGTAAACTTCTTTTCTCAATCATGCAACAATATGTATAACTACGTACTATCTTATTAAAATCTTTTTTGGGTTAAATCGTACTTGCAGTACTGGGCCAATTTCTTTTTTGGCGCGCTCGAGCGGTCGGCAGCGTAGATTTAAAAATAGAACGTACTCGTACTTTAATCTTACTATGTAATTGACTCACATATGTTTTATTTAAATTTCGAACAGGCATGAAAATATGATTGCTTCATTACATGAATAAAAAAGAAAAGTATAAAAAGATATTTTAACCGACTTAAAAAAAGGAGGTTCTCAGTTTGACCTGTATGTACAGCTGCTTTTAAATGTAGATAAACATTTTGCTACCGTATCACACCAACTATTAACAATGCAATATAGGTGTAACCATACTAAATAAAAGGAATAGTTGGTGTGACATGGTAATAAAAGGCTTAAAAATGCTTATCCACTTTTGAAGCCGGCTGATGTTTATCCGCGATTATCTCGCATTTGGTTGAATCGATTTTGATGCGGTTTTCAGAAAAATATTTGTTACATTTAGGAGAAGGTTGTGTTTTTATTAATTAACTAAAAAGATTGAAATAAATTTTCTTTTTTTTCAATCTTTTCCACCGTCAATATAAAACTGCACCAACTTCAATATAAAACTGTGATGTTGTTGATACTCGTATTATTTTTAACTTTTCAGTGTTTTTGAAGTCGGTTTTTATTTTTTGTAAAATATTTTTTATTTCTATCTTTTTAGTGAATTTAATACCAGCTCACCTTCCTGATCAAGATCAAGTTCAAAAGTTAAGGATTCCTCCACTATCAGCTCGGTTCATGACTACCGGACGCAAATACGTGAATAACTTCTGTTTCGTTACCATAACCTTTGTTTATTTTATATTTTTGTTATTATAATTCGATGTTCGGATACGTAGCGCGAAAACAAAACGCAGTCAAAAACGGCTGTCATGCACTTAGTACAACAGGCGTAGCACGGGCTGCCAAGACGGGACTTGAGTCACGCATTATCTCACAATTTCAGTGACATAATATCTATGTCTTAAAGAGTAGCACGGCGGCGCGTATTGAGGCTGCGGTCCGATAACAGCGCTCACAGTGCTAACGATTATAATCGCCTTGTCCAAATTAAAGAGAACACTAAAAATGCTATCAGCATGTTTTCGATTTCGGTCCGGAAGAACAGGTACATTCATTTTGAACCGAAAAAACAATTATCGAACGTCAGACTGACAGTTCGCATAGAGTGATTTCACTCCAGAGCATTAGGGCCGTAAGTTTTATATGACGTTAACGATGGTGTCATGTGGCTCTTAATGCCGGCTAACATTAGCGCGCTCGCAACATTTCGGGACGCGTTTGAGCGCGCTAATAGTGACTCTTATTGATTTTCGGAACGCAGCCTTAGTGTGACTGACATGATAAAATTTCTTGACGCTCCTCAAGGGATACATGTCACTGAGTCTTATCACAAATTTCTTGGCAGCCCGTGCTACGCCTGCTGGACGGTGTTCTTTGTTAATGTCGAGGGTAGCCGATTCATTCCGTTTGTTATCGTCATCGAAGACGTTACATATCTGAAGCAATAGTTATAAAATTGTGTCTGTTCGGTTGAAGATCTGGTGAATTATTGGTTTCTAAAGTATTGGAAAGTACTCTTTCTAAAGTATTGCATTGGTTCACTGTGAATAATTTATCATTAAACTCGAGTAAAACTAAATGTATTAAGTGTTACGTGACCCTCGATAATACCTGTCAATAATGACTCAATATTACAGTGGCAACACTGTACCTACTTATGTCAGTGTATGAACGTCACTTGCAGTCGGTTGGCATTTGACTTACTTCGGAACGAGGCGTCTTTGAATAAGGTTCTCCGCTAGGAGTGTATTGTTCTGTGATAAGGTTGGTGACATTTGATTATTATAATGATTAGTTTTCTGTTAATAGATATTTGTGTTATATTTCACTGTTGAAATTATTTGCCCACCTGAGATCCCGTAACATCTCAGAAGTGGGATTATTGCAATAATACTTTCGCTCCACGCCATTTAAAGCTCGACCGTTTTAATAATAAATTTACATTTAGTTAATATTCGGTAAATGACTATAAAATATACGTGAAAATAGAAAGACATGTAACCATTTAACAAGTTTTTAACAGTATGTAGTGAAATTAATACCTCAGTAAGCAGATGAAAATGGATTTGATGTAGAAACAGAATGACTGCAGTTAGTTATGTGTTATTTTCTTTGAACAGTGTTAAATAAATGTAAAAATAAGTGTAGAAATAAATAAAATATTAACGATTGCACAAATTAAAAATCACTTTATGTAAAAATATTAGAATTACAAGCAGATGAATGTGGATTTAAAACTAAAATGGTGGACGTCAATTTACATGTACACCCATCGAACCATGTATGTACTACTAGTAAAGTAATTGCATTGATATTTTTCAACTAAACCAGATTGAAGGAAATATACATGTCATGAATTTTGCATTTTTTATTGTCTTGTCCTTCATACTTCTTTTTTCTTCTTTTGCAATTCTCGATTAACTGGATGACCCAACAAAACACCTGTTGCTCATCTAAAATATGGCAAAGATTTCCATTAACACCTGCTCACATAATTTAATCTGAGTTTCAGAAAATGAGTGACCAAGAAATTGACTGGAATTTGCGGGGAAGTCTACGACGTAGTCGCGAGCTCATCCGTGGCGATGACCATGTCATGCGTACACGCCACAGCAGCCGAAGCCTTCGTGATTCTCGCGCTTCGAGGACGCGACCCAGTCGCAGCCGCAGTCGTTATGATCGGCGAGCTTCGCGGACGAGGACGACTCGCAGCCGCGGTCGTCATAATCGGCGAGTTTCGCGGACGAAGACGAGTTGCAGCCGCAGTCGTCACCGAAGCCGGAGCCTCAGCCGCTCTGAGCCAGAGCTAGAACTGAAACGAAAGCTTGAACAAGTAAGGTCCCTTGAAAACGAGGTACGTAGGAAACGAGCACGAATGGACGACGGAAAACGTGACGTGCGATCCTTAACATCCAGATCTGGCGCCGATCGCCGCACAGATAAAACTGCAAGTCACGACCGTCACCCTCGTGGCCGTTGCCTGAAAACACCAACAAACGAATGTAAATCTATGGATTGTAACGAGAATAAGAAACAAAGTGAACGTAGATCTGCGTCCGATTTCTTTGAGGAATTTTTGAATGTATTGAAAGCAAAGACGGGCAATAACGAATCGTTGTCTGGCTCATCTCTTAATAATGTCATACCGGAGTATGACCCCATGCTAAAAGAACAAACCATTAATAATTGGCTTGACAAAGTAGATGAATGTTCAGAAATTTATAATTGGAGCGAAAGACAAACAATTCATTATGCCCTGCCTAAGCTAACTGGACTTGCGAAAATATGGTACCAGGGTTTGCCCTCGATTAAGCATACCTGGAGTGAATGGAAAAAAATGTTGAGGGAATCATTTCCCGCTACTGAAAATTATTGCGAGCTCTTAACAGATATGCTTAATAGACAGGTGCGCCCTGGAGAGTCGTTTGAAGCTTATTATTTCGCCAAACTTAATCTATTAAATAGATGTAAGATATTTGGAAAGCAAGCAGTGGATTGTTTACTTTATGCGATTGATGATAGGGGCATACGTTTAGGTGCTCAGGCAGCTAGGTTCGACAAGCCTGAAGACGTACTAGAATTCTTCAAGACGGTAAAATCAAATAACCGGAACCAATTGGACACTCCAAAAGATGTTTACCGCGATAAACGGGGAGGCAATAACACAAATCCCAATACCAACACATCGAGAGCCACTGACACCAACAGTGTTACGACCAAGAACAATAGCAACAAGGGGCCTATGAAATGTTTTAACTGTCAGGGTGTAGGCCATCCTAGCTTCAAGTGCCCGAAACCAGTAGTAAAGTGCATCAATTGTGGGTTCCTAGGGCACGACTCCTCACATTGCCCAAAAACAAAAGGAAACCTACCACCCAGCGATAATACCAAAAATGTTTTGGAAGTGTCCGTCTCAGAAAACACGAATGATAAATATAAAATTCTCATAAGTGTGAACGGGTTTCCTATAACTTGCCAGGTAGATTTAGGTAGCGAAGCTACCCTAATTCGTAGAAATGCTGCCTTGAATATGGGTATGACTTGGAAGGATGTTACCGGTCCCTTCCTGAGGGGATTAGGTAACATACCTTACTTGCCATTAGGTTCCACGTTAGTTAATGTTGAAGTTCAGGGCATACTGGAAAGAGATGTCGAAGCATTAATAGTTGATGACCATTTGATTAACTATAATGTTTTACTTGGACATAGCTTTACAGAAAGGCCTTCACTTACGATCGTAAAAACGCCAACAGCTCTGAAATTCGAACGGACAAAACATGAACATGATTTTAAGCTACTATTATATACAACCTGTGATGTGACTATTGAGGTAGGTGAAATGATATCTATCCCAGTCAGATCCGACGTTTCGTGCAACGGCAGTATTTATGTTGGTGGGTCGGTCAGAGGCCATGTAGGTCATGAATATTATCTTTTGCCAGGCGAGTATCAAGTCAGGGGCGTTGACTGTAATTTGCTTATCCAGAATGTTAGCACAACACCTTTACAATTTAAAACGAATACTCTCGTTACTCGAGCTAGATTCATAGGTACCGGTAATAACGTTATGAGGGTCTCCGGCGAATTTCCCTCTCAGACAATCGTGAATCCCAAGTGCGGTGATCAGCTATCACCCAACCAAGTACAAAAATGCGAAGAATTACTTAACAAATATAAAGACTGCTTTTCTACAGGAATGCATGACTTGGGATTCACTAATGTGACTGAGATGGAAATTCATCTCAAGGATACAACTCCAGTGGTCTACAGGCCATATAGGTTGGCTCATTCTGAGCGTAGGTTAGTCCAGGATATGGTGGGAGACATGTTGGATCACGGCATAGTGCGGGAGTCCCAATCACCATATGCCAGTCCTATTGTACTCGTTAAAAAGAAATCGGGGGAAAAGCGCCTCTGCGTGGACTACCGCACTCTCAACCGTCGCACCAAACGAGATCATTACCCCTTACCACACATAGAGGATTTATTAGATCAACTTTCTGGCCATGCGTTATTCACTTCCCTGGACCTAGCGTCGGGTTACCACCAAATCCCGATAGCTGAGCAATCACGTGAAAAAACTGCGTTTGTCACACCCGATGGACTTTATGAGTATAATCGGGTACCTTTTGGGCTAGCAAACGCACCTGCAGTCTTTCAAAGGGCAATCCACAAGGTTCTTAGTAAATCTAAAGTCAGTTACATAGTAATTTACATGGACGACATTTTGATTCCGTCGAAGACCTTTGAAGAGGGGCTCGAACGTCTCGAAGAGGTGCTTGGGCTGTTGAGAGAGGCGGGTTTCACTCTTAAGATGGAAAAATGCCATTTCTTTCAAGAGCGAATAGATTTCCTTGGGTTTGAGATTGATAACAACGGTATCAGACCTGGCCTCTCTAAGACTGAGGCTGTGTCTATGTTCCCAACGCCGACTAATCAACACGAAGTGCGGAGATTCCTCGGACTTGCGAGCTTTTTCAGAAGGTTCGTCAGGGGGTTTGCAATGATAGTAAGGCCACTGACGAGCCTACTGAAGAAGGATACACCCTGGAAATGGGGCGATCTAGAAGCCCAAGCCTTTCAGGCAATCAAGGATAAACTAACGGATAGACCCGTGCTCGCATTATATGATCACACCGCAGATACACAATTGCACACCGACGCCAGTAAGTTCGGCATAGCAGGCATATTGTTGCAGAGAAAACAGTCCGATCCCTGGCGGCCAGTCGCTTACTTTAGCCGTCAAACTCAACCCGACGAGATGAAATTCCACTCATTTGAGCTCGAGACACTAGCTGTCGTTAGCTCGCTCAGTAAATTTCGCACATACCTAATCGGTATAAAATTTACAATTGAAAGTGATTGCAATGCCCTGCGGTCTACATTCACCAAAAGGGATCTCATCCCGCGCATATCCCGCTGGTGGATACAGTTTCTCGAGTTTGACTGCACAATCGAGTATCGCCCAGGTGAAAGGATGTCCCACGTTGATGCCCTCAGCAGAGGACCTGTGTCAGTGGAACCAGAACAAACACATACACTCGATGTTTTATCAGTAGGTACCGAAGACTGGATCTCCACGGTACAGTCTTCTGATGAGGAAATCAAACACATAAAAGATATCTTAGAAGACCCAGATACACCTAAAATCGCCAATACATATAAAGATTATACGCTTAAAAATGGACGAGTCTTTCGTGTGTTAAAAGACGGCGTAACAAGATGGGTTGTTCCAAAGGGAGTGCGTTGGCAACTTTTAAAAGCTAACCACGATAACGTGGGCCACTTTGGCTTTGATAAGACGCTAGAGCGGATACGTTCCTTGTTTTGGTTCGCAAAGATGCGAAAATTCGTCAAGAAATACGTATCTGCTTGTTTAGAGTGCGCTCACCATAAGTTGCCAGCGGGCTCGCGAGAGGGACTACTTCACCCCATCCCAAAAGTCAACATACCATTCCATACGCTTCACGCGGACCACCTCGGTCCATTTCCGAAGAGCAGACGAGGTTTCACATACATATTAGTGACAGTAGACGCGTTTATGAAATACGTAAGCTTATTTCCGGTTCGTAGTACTAAGACAAAAGAGAGTATACGCGCGTTCAAAACTCTTTTTAGCTATTTTGGGTCTCCAGCTCGATTGATAACAGACCGAGGAACAAGTTTCACAAGTAGAAAGTTTAAAACTTTTATACAATCAATAGGCACAAAACACGTTCTGAACGCTGTCGCCACACCAAGAGCCAATGGCCAAGTGGAACGATATAATAGGACCATCTTGGCTGCTCTTGGTTCTATGGTGCATGGCAAAAACAAAAATACTTGGGAAGACTTACTTCCTGATGTTCAGTTAGGACTGAACACGACAGTTCATGATGTAACGAAAAAAACGCCCACTGAACTTCTGTTTGGCAGAACAATAACAAATCCATCTCAGGGTGTTTTAAATGAACTTGTTGGTGAAGTCGAAAATATTGACGTAGGAGATAAATCGATAGAAGAAATAAGAAAAGAGGCTTCGGAAAGGATAGCACGGAATCAAGAAATGATGAAAAGTCAATATGATAAAAATAAAAAGCATAGTACAACTTAATAAAGAGGGCGATTTAGTGAGGATTGCTAGGGCAATTGTGACGGGACCAGGGCAATCTAAAAAGCTCGAGGCGAAATGTAAAGGGCCGTATAGAATTAAAAAGATTTTATCTAACGACCGTTTTCTCGTGGAAGACACCCCCTTAACCAAGAAAGGGGCTAGATACGCAACAGTTGTCGCAATTGACAAATTATTTCCATGGCTCAGTTTCAATACCGCTGCTTGCTCTTCAAGTGATTCAGACAGTGACAATGATGAACGTGTTAAATAACCTTGGTATGAAGCATACCTACAGTAACTAATTAATGAATTTCAATTAACTCAATCTTGTAATTGATGAAAATCACAATAGGTTAATAAACGAGACTTGATTTGTATTAATGGATTAGTCATGGACGTTTGATTAGGGCATGATTGGCGTATGAACTCGCCGCCCAAGACTGACTCAAAATTTTGTGAATGGTGACGGTGTGTCTGCGAAGGAAGTAGCTCTCACACTGTTTACTTACTAGTGAGTAGTATGGGTGATTGGGACCGGGCATGATTGGTGTAGGAACTCACCGCCCAGGAGTGGTCCCAAGCATCGCGGTCATGACAGTAAGACGGTTTGAGAGGCAATGAACTATCTCACTTCATGACTATAGCTAGGAGGATTATATAGTTTATTAATAAAATTAGCGTAGTTTAGTTAGAAAAGATAGGATTTTTTTTATGGATTCATTGATGAATAACTTCAACTTTGCTTAGCTCTAGATATGGGTGATTGGGACCGGGCATGATTGGTGTAGGAACTCACCGCCCAGGAGTGATCCCAAGCATCGCGGTCATGACAGTGAGACGGTTTGAGAGGCAATGAACTTTCTCACTTCATGACTATAGCTAGAAGGATTATATAGTTTAATACTAAAATTAGCGTAGTTTACTTAGAAAAGATAGGAAAAGTTTTTTTTTGGGATTCATTGATGAATAACTATTCATGGATGAAGATGTGAATTGTTAAGCTATTATAAACTATAAATTTCGTTTGTCATATTATTTTCTTAATTTCATTTGTAAAATTAACCAGAGTTAGTACAATTGATGGTTTTTCCACTGCTTATTGAAGTAAGGGCCTAAATATAAAACTTAGAACGAAGAGACTCGTTCCTGAAGGATGGCCGACTGTTACGTGACCCTCGATAATACCTGTCAATAATGACTCAATATTACAGTGGCAACACTGTACCTACTTATGTCAGTGTATGAACGTCACTTGCAGTCGGTTGGCATTTGACTTACTTCGGAACGAGGCGTCTTTGAATAAGGTTCTCCGCTAGGAGTGTATTGTTCTGTGATAAGGTTGGTGACATTTGATTATTATAATGATTAGTTTTCTGTTAATAGATATTTGTGTTATATTTCACTGTTGAAATTATTTGCCCACCTGAGATCCCGTAACATAAGTTTTCATTGCCAAATGTTAGGAAAGTGGACAATATTGTGGAAATGAATAATCATACTGTTGAATTCGTCGATTTTACTAAATTTTTGGGTATAACACTAGATTCGACTTTGCAGTGGGATCCACATATTGCGTCTTTAGCAAACAGACTCAGTTCTGCGGCATATGCTGTAAAAAAAATGAGACAACTTACTGATGTTGAAACGGCAAGACTGATTTACTTTAGTTATTTTCACAGTGTCATGTCATATGGGCTATTACTGTGGGGATCAGCCGCTAGTATAGAAAGTATTTTTGTACTTCAAAAAAGAGCCGTGCGGGCTATTTATAATTTAGGAACAAGGGATTCTCTACGTGATTTATTTAAAGAAATTAATATATTGACTTTAGCAGGACAGTATATTTATGAAAATTTGATTTATGTTTATAAAAATTATAACACATTCGATACCAATTTTAAATTTCATAACTTAAATACAAGAAATAAAAATAAACTTGCCGTTCCAACGTACAGGCTCCAAAAAACTAGAGGCTCATTTATGGGGAAATGTATATCTTTTTACAATAAAGTTCCACAGAGTGTTACTGACTTACCTTTTCATAAGTTTAAAGCGCATGTAAAAAAGACTCTAATGAGTAAAGGATATTATAAAGTCAATGATTATCTGAATGATGTCAATGCTTGGTCTTAATTGTAGACTTAATTTATAGATTTAAATGTATAATGTACACTGACACATCTAATCTTGTAATGGAAGTTGAACACAATCTTTACTTTTGAGTTCTGCTTCCAATTGACGACTCTGTAACAATACAGGGAGAAAAAAAGAGCCCTTGCTGGTTTTCTTGCTGGTTCTTTCCAGTACAAGGTCTCCCGCCGTAGACTTGTGAACCAATGGCGTAGCTTCTTTGACGTTCAAAAGTGATTGTAAAATCCCAATTGAATAAAGGATATTGAATTTGAATTTGAATTTGAATTTAAACAGCGTATGATCGTGAAACATATTATTATACGAAAAACGGACACAAAGGCAGAAGCTCATCGAGTACATTGGACAACTTAAAGGTACGTAAGTGCATTATATTTTTTTTTTGTGCTATCTAATTCGAACATCGATATTGATTAAGTTTCCCAAGATATAGTTTATTGTCTACGTGTTTCATATTATTGGAAAAAATATGAAACACGTTCGACGTACCAATAAAATTTAAGGGTTTCCCTCGATTTTCATGGAATCAAATCATTAGATCCTGACTTTGGTGACCTTGGGACCACCCCAGGAGTATACTCTACCGAATCGAAAAGAATTTTGAAAATCGGTCTACAATTGGCGGCCAAATTTTCAGACTTTCTAGGAGATCATTGTTTGGCACCGACTTCAATATAGAAGTGTGATGTCTGTTCTTACATTATTTTTAACTTTTCAGTGTTTTTTTGAAGTCGGTTTTAAAGCACTACAAGGCTTGGCCATAACCGAGCATCACCGGACTCTGTGATGTTTACCTCTGGCTCTGCTCCGCCTCTGCCCGCATACATAGCAGCTCATATACGTCTCCACCGAGGGGCTCAAGCTTACCCTAAATTAGGGTTTATGGGCCTTAGTCAACCACGCTGGCCCAATGCGGATTGGTCGACTTCACATACACGATGTATGCAGGTTGCCTCACGATGTTTTCCTTCACTATAGGTGCGTCAGACAAATGTACATATGAAATTCGAAAACGAAAAACACATTGGTACATGGCGGTCTCGAACCCCGGATTTGCGAATTGCCGAGTCCACAGCGCCACTGACGCCACTGACACTCACAATGGACTCAATTCTGTGCGCCGCCGTCTAAATAACTTAATTTAAATTGCCGGTTATGCAAGTGCTATTCAACGGCGACAGGCCAACTAAGGCAGAGCTTAAGCGTAATCACACCCTGGACACTCCATACAACGTTCGCAAATCAATTACCTATTACTACTACTTAAACAAATGACGTTCATACACACGCAAATGTGTGCGTGGAATCTAGTAGGGCTGAGTGAGCGGTTATCAATCGCAATGACGCGGGAAGTGCAGCGACTGCCTTCTCTTTCACCCGCATAGCGCTGTCTCTGTTATCGCCCGGCGCTCGCGTCTACTCGTCCGAGCGATCGCGCGCGCCCTTGTTTACTTGTCAGTGATGTCTACAGGGAAGTGCCGGGTAGGACGAGGTATTTGAAATGAGTGCGAGGAGGTGAGTGGCCGTTCTGTACGTAGTACTATTATCTATTCTGTGGCGTAATTCTAAAATGTCTAAGATTAGCTTTAATTGTTTTTGTTGCTATCGTAAAAATATTAACTAAAACGGGTTTATGTTTATACACTCATTTGCAATAAAAACGGGCGGTTTTGATTTTCATTCATCTTTAAAAAGATACAATACAAAAAAGGTTTCAATCGTTTGTACACGTTACTGGCTGGTTTTAAAAATGCCGTGGTATTTAAAAAAGTACGTTCTAAATTCAAATTTTCATTTGATGCTAATTTTTACAGAAAACCCCTTTTTATCCTAAATTTTTGGCGCGAAGTTCCAGAAGTTAACATCGACTTTCATAACTTTTATTCAATTTTCATCGATTAATTTCATATCCTTGACTGTCAAAGCTTTATTTATTGCTGTTTGGCTGTATCAAAAATGGTAGATAAAGTGGTGAAAGCTACCAAAATTATCGCGCTGCTTGAAGAGGGTTGCAGCCAATGCTTGGTGGCTAGGAGGCTAAATGTTAGTCGCTCGACGGTCCAAAGGACCTGGCAGCGATATCAGGAGACTCGTTCCGTCGAGAGAAGGCCTGGTTCTGGAAGAAAACCATGTACCCAACCACGGGATGATCGTTTTCTTGTGAGTCGCGCATTGAGAAATCGCAAATCTTCGTATGTGGATCTTAAGAACAACCTCCAAGAAGTAAGAAATGTGCATATTAGTCTATGGACGGTCAGGAGGAGGCTTCTCGCTGCCAATATACGCAGTCACTGCCCGGCCCGCGGCCCCAAATTACTCCGTGAGCACCGAGTTCACAGGCTTAGGTTCCCTAGAAATTGTGAATCATGGACTCAAGAAGATTGGAATAGGGTTTTGTTCTCTGATGAAGCCAGGATATCTCTGTTCGGTGAAGATCGACGTCGGCGAGTGCTAAGAAGACAAGGAGAACGCTTTGCAGAGGCATGTTTTGGAAGAAATCACACCTTATGGTGGGGGCTCTGTTATGTTTTGGGCAGGAATAAATTCAATGGATCGTACAGAGTTAGTCTTCATTGAAAACGGCTCACTGACTGGGCATCGATACATAACGGAAGTTCTAATTCAATATGCACTACTAACGAACATATACTACTAGTGAGGTTTAGCATTATTTCCCATAAATTGTATCAAAATTTTATGAAATACTAATGAAAACGATTATTTTCTTATTAATTTACCAAATTGTGAGGATAAAACTACCTATAATTATCAAACAAAGCAATATTAACATTTGAAATGGTTCATTGCTTAGGTGCCCGTTTTTTTTGCAAATGAGTTTATAACAGTTAATACATTTTTTTATACTACGATGCCGGCAAACAAACTTACGGCCCGCCTGATGGTAAGCAGTTACCGTAGTCTATGGACGCCTGCAACACCAGGGGCATCACAAACGACCTAATTTAATGTACATTTTTATCTTATTTTTAACAATAAAATTGTAACTACTAAAAAATTATTTTTATTTTCCTATTCATTTAAGGCGAAAACAATCAATTTGGGCAAAAATAAAATTTCTACTTCATTTCTATTTCGATTTGTATTTTTCATTACCAAAATGGTGGATTTTAGCAAGGTTTTAATTTTAATCGGGATGATTTTAGTCGCCGCTAAAATTAATCAGTTTAGGAAGTTTACGCGTAAAAATATCACGTCTGGAATAACGTTTGGAGGGCTAAGTTGAATTTGACCGTCTAAAATTAGAAACGTCAGATTCAAATTAGCAATGTCAATTGAATTTGACAGTTACCGTAGAATAGGAAAATAGTTTAGCGACACCTAAATAAAATTAGGAAATTTAGCAGCCGCTTCAGAATTGAGTCCAATGTACGTCGATGTCACACTACAAGTTTGCTGCACTATTATTAATCTGCGGTCAGCCACACTGCAAGTGGCGCGACGGCGGTAATAATGGACTATAGTCTTCATTCGGCTCTTAAAAAAGAGATCGACGAATCACAACACATTCCAAATCCGTTATCGCACAGATTACGAGTCAATCTACGGGTCTACGGTACATCACGAATAAATGTAACGTATTTTCCAAGCATTTTGTATTTTTAAAATATATATATACACGCGGAAAATCTATACACGGTTACTTTTTTATCACCCTGGAATATTTTAGGGAAGCTTCAGGACACATCCATTATTATATAAAAAAAATGAAAAAAAATCTCTAAAAATGCTGCTCTCAACTAGTGCAGCATTTTTTGGATTTTTTGAAAATTAATATTAAATTAAGTGAGCGAGTTATTTTTTTTTATTCATATTTAAATCATTCTAATACCATGTCGTGAAGCGTCCCTTAAATTTTCCAGGGTGATAAAAAAATAACCGTGTATACATAAAAGGAGATGTTCCCATCTATTATATAGACGGACGCACAGCCGTAACCGCTAATGGTAGAAACGTGAAATTTGAACAGTTGTTTTAATTCAAAATGCGGACGAAGACTAAGAAGGGATTTAAAAAAAAAAATTACCCTAAAGGGATGAAATAGGCGTTGCAAGTTTGTATGGAAAAATCTTTTAATTAGCAACGATTTTGATAAAACTTGAGAATCATGGTCTTAAAAATATGTATTTCATTGAACACGTGTTTCATGGTTTATTGGAATTCACCCCCTTAGGGTGCAAAATAGGGGTTGAAAGATTCTATGGAAAATATTTAAAAACTGCTCCAATTTCTATGAAATTTATTATCCGGGCTTAAATAGGCTACAACATTATTTTTCAACACACTTGCTCGTAAAGTGGGTCTTATTACCTTGCATTTAGACCCATTATTCAGTATATTAAACACAAGTGCCTTTCACTTTACATAATCGCACAAGTGCGGTAATCTTAACACGACAAATTCTAATTTGTTCAAGATTGCAAAGTAAATGTATGTCGAGTACGCATTCTTAAATTTGTCGCTTAATACACTTTTTTTTAACACGACTTTATGCAGCTGCCAATTGGAAACAAATGAACAGCCTACTACTGGTTACTTAAATATTAAATTAACAACGACATTTAAAAACAAAACAATATAATTAATAACTATAACTAAAATAAATTATTAAAAATTCACACAAACTTGTTTTTTAAAAACGAAAATATTCGGTTTATTTAGTTTTGAATTTTGGCTGTTTGGCCCTTTTTTGTTGGCTGTATGAAGTGTTTAGCCATGCCCGAGCAGCGCGCGAAAAAAAAGGCGTGCGGCATTTTCCCGCTATTGAAATTTTTTGCCTTTTTGTTGTAATTGATAAGTAATTGATTATCTACAAATATGTCGAGTTCAAGTGAAGAAGAATCCATATTATTAACACCGCCGGAAATAATTATGGAGGCGCAAAGCGCGAGTAATAGTTTGTTGCCGCCAAAGTCAAAGGATAAATACTTGGCGGCATACGATACATTCATGCAGTGGAAGATTAATAAAAAAACGCAGTCATTTTCATAAAAATATTAATACCACAAGATCTTTTATTTTCCTCACAAGTGTGTTGAAAAACGTCGTATGATACACGCGCGCATTGGTCATTACGTACTCTGCTTTCTTGTCGCGCTCGCCTGCGGCTCGCGCACAATATCGCCTCGTACGCAATAACCGACATAGCGCGCTCGTATCATAATGTACTATTTCTTACGGCAAAATATAAATTCCCACGGGAAAGCAATAATAACGCGGGCGAAGCCGCGAGCGGAAAGCTAGTAATTTATATAGTCGATGTCAACAGTTCTCATTTGTTTTCTTGCCCAACACTTTA
Source organism: Schoenobius gigantellus (assembly GCA_963935595.1). Taxonomy (NCBI): domain Eukaryota; kingdom Metazoa; phylum Arthropoda; class Insecta; order Lepidoptera; family Crambidae; genus Schoenobius; species Schoenobius gigantellus. The sequence continues at coordinate 17,758,621 of OZ012553.1, read as the reverse complement.
TTGGTGAATAATTCTTCGTGACTTATTTCAGTATTTGATTCCAGCTTTAGCGGTTATTGGCTAAGGAACTGCTATACGATCGTTGACTTTAATTCTAATTTGGGTTTAAGCACGTACTAAATTACTAATGCACTGATAAGGTCTTTATGACATTTGTAATAAATGGATTATAATTAATGCTATTGCTAATTTTATTAATTGTAAGTCGAAAAATTGTAAGAATTCATAGCAGTTGTGACATTACATTCGTTCTTCTTAATAATATTGTAACGGATGCGGCTGATGAAAATAAAAACTGCGGTGGCGAATGAGATTAGAGGTTTAATACGTCGAGACACAAATAGCACAGTCGGTAGCATCGAAGTGGTTTACAAATTTTTGTGCTCCTATTTATAAGATTTTAATAATTTAATTTATATAATACCGTCTAACATAATTAAATACATTTTTTAAATAATTAATATACCTTAACACGAATAAATAAAAAACTTATAACTACACACATACATTTAATAATGGTTCTATCCCCAACAAATATTGTTTGACTACACTGATTATTAATAAAGTGTGGCTGTTAATAGACTGTTTTCGCTTAGACACAGAACCGAGACCACAGTATAAACAAAGCTTACAATTAATCAAAATATTCTTTGACTAAAAAACAGTAATAATTAAGAACATTACTAGACGATTCAAGCGAAGTCTGCTGCTAATAGCCTTTTATCTCTATAAAACCTTAAATGGCTTTACGTAAATTTATCGTAAAATGTTACTGGAAAACGTGCTTTATTGGTCAAAAGATTTCATTAGTCATCATAAGATTCATACTTTTAAGTTATGTTTAAACGGACTACCTTATTACTTATTTCTAAAACTTTTGTATTTCTATTAATAATAATTGATTTAAATATTAGAGAAAGAGATTGAACAGTTTTATTTAAATTGCGAATTTCACAATTTTCATTTGACGTAACCAGGTGGAGAAATGGATAAATTAAAAAAATTGGAGATGCTTTTGTGTAGGCAAAGCTAAGCACATTTATGGTCGTCTGCATCTGAATGATGGATGGTGGCAAGTTCGGTGATTATTCTAAAATGATGAAGTATTTTTGCATCGATCGCTGCAACAGTACCTACCATGATTTTTTTCAAGGGCAATATTATGTAGAAACTTCTATTTTTTAAATTACAATTCTTATTCTTTGGTGAATGTAAAACCAAGCAGCTACATTTTCGTAAAAACATTCGATTGTGGAACATATCAGCTCCATGTCGGCTTGATAGCCTTTCTGGCATTAATGGCGTGTCATTTCCTGACATTAATGATTTTCCCGGAGCATTTGTGGACTTCTCTCGGTGAAATCAAACATATTAAGAAATTCGCGAAGCATTTGTGGAATTTTTTTGGTGAAATCAATCATGAAACTATTATATAGAGCATTTTATAGTATAGTATGTTGAACTTTTAGTTTTGATATAACATGGAAACCAATAAAGTTTATTATTGAAAAGCATATTACCTTCTTGCTCCAATATGGGCTGTATATTGATGCTTGCGCATTATAACACAGCACTTACTCATGCTACCGGTGTATTGACACGGTTAACCTTTATTGAAAGCTTGCTGGTATTACATTATGGCGTGAAAGTTTATAATGTGTTTGAAGTAATGAAATTTTGTGTTGTATTGGTTTCAGAAATTGAAAACATAATTCTAATTAAATACAGCACACTGTAATTATTTGCTAAAATTTAGTATTCGACGATTGTGGCTCGAGAGGTATGACCAAAAATATATATTTTTTTTTCATTTATTTAGGTACACAAATGAAATTTATCATAAAACAAAACACAAAATAAATAATAACTGGGCACTGGACTGGGATGCAACCCAAACAATGTACACATTCGCAATAAATTTTTTTAAATCTTAAAAGTAACAAAAAATACAAGATAATGAAAAACACATAAATAAGGTAATATTACAATCAAAAAACTAATAAAAACATTAGAATATTATAAAGTACTTAAGTTTATTAGTATATTAAATACATCCATGAGCAAATAGTAACGTAAAATGGTATTCAAAAAACTGTCTAAATAAAATATGTATCAATCATGAAATTAATTCCAACTTGCAATCTTCTTCGACTGAGATGAAAATTTCAATATTTTATTTATATCTTCAATAATTATAACTGAGTAAGCGATTTGTATAATGAGCCTAATCGTTAAATAATAAATGAAGGATTTCTATAAAAATGAATTAAACAGTTTGCAAGTTTTATTCTTTTATTCCACGGGAATGGTGTCCATTTAGGTGGACCACGGGCAATAACTTTTACCCCTGATCAACTTTTTGTTACAGGAAAACATAAAGAAGGAATCTCTGGGATAAACCAAATAAGAAATGTCACTCTGCTGTGAGCTTTATAATGAGCTTAAACCATGAATGACGTTAACTCCGAAAAAAGTAAGATTAACTTACATACTCGTTGGAATATTGATTTTTTATTAATTTAAAATTTCAGGAATTGAATCGTATCTATCGTAATATTGTCTGTACATTTTGTTTCAGAATTCTGTGGAATCGGGACTTCTGCGGTTAAAATGGGTGCCCAACTCTTCCATGGAAACACAAAATGGGAACTGTGAGCATTTTGAACTAATTATATCCCATTTATTAATCGCAAGTATGATGGGCGTTTTCACATTATGCGTGGTGCGATACAGGAGGAATGGGCGTTTTCTATACCAAAAGTAGTTTAAGAAGACAGATTTTGTCCAAAGAGGAATCAATTTTGCGCGTTACGGTATGCGCAAAATTGAGAACATTCAATTTTGCGCGTACCCTATCATCAATTTGAGATCGCGCAAATATCCAGAAAAGCGCTAGTCACAAGCAATCGCATTGAAAAAAGTGTGACACAACCCCTAGAAACACTAGTGGATAAAACTTAATTTATTCTTCTGTAAAATATTCAATATGGAATAAATACCTATATAACCCTGCATACAGCATCACCTCTACTTTTTGCACCTATAGGGTCGAAGGACTATCGATATTGCACATAGGTTTGTTGGTTATGCAGGAGACGTGAGTATTGATACATTCGAGATGTTACAATTTTGGTGCAAGCGCGTCTGGATGGCTGAGTACAGAATACGTAATTAGAATACGAGAAATACACGAACCGTTCCGCATAATAATTCGGACTCAGTGGCATCTGTCATGAATGGAGAGTCGGAACGAATTATAATAATCAGTAGGTTATTAGGGACTATTTTCCATAAAAAGTCTGCTTGACGGAGTTGAAAAGGGTTTTTATCGTAATTTTTATTAATTCGTACATCGCTTGTGATAACTTGTGATACATTTTCCCCCCAATAGAAAATTGTGTAGTAGTAATATAAGTAATTTGTATTCTATTCTCATCTATATGTGTTGTTTACTTAACAAGTTTTCTGTTATCATCATCTCAGATTCCTCAGAAATAGGCCTCACCCAAAGATCATCAAACCGATCGTTCCTGCGCTTCTCCCATCCAGCGTATTCCCGCGACCTTCTTCATCAGATCGCCGGTACACATAGTGGGGGCATACTAACGTGGGTTCCCCTAAAATAAAATTAAAAACGAATAATGTAATAAAAGTAACAACAAAGACATTAAATTGTAAACGCTAGCATGGCGCGCTACTATTCAAGCGTTTGTTATTGTTTTACACATTGTAAAAGCAGTATCTCCGTTTACACATTGTGCCAACCTTGCTCTAAATGCTCGTGGAGCTTTATCAAAGAGGTCTTCTTTATTCTAGAAAGCAAAAAAATTACGCGCGCACAATCATTTTTGCTAGTCCAATATCGTTTGTGCAACATTTCGATATTGTAGTAGGTAGAATATTGGGGAGTTTAAAAGTGTTCTATATTCAGTAATAAAGGAGATGTCCTCTTTTTGTATCGAGGCTGGGTTTTTATTTCGAAAGTTAGCTAAACGATATGAATCAATGCCTTTATTAAAAGTTTAATATTCAGTGTCCGAAAACCGTGAAAATCATAACTTTTTACTTCTCCGTTTTCGAAATATTATCATTTTCGTATATTTTAGTCATGGCAACAGTATTGTTAAAGACTGTGTTATATTATCTGCACAAAACGTCTATTTGTAATCTGTATTTGTAATTAAAATGACAGGCTAGTCTGTGGTTTGGCGTTTTATTGTGTTGTGTTTGAGAGTTAAATTAATTGCTCGGAACTTTTAATAAATTACTCGTATGAACACAAATTCGATATAAATAGGTAGGTACCGTGGACTTATCAATTGATAAATCCATGGTAGGTAAGTACCTACCGACTCTGAATAAAGTGTCATAAGCCAGACATGGTAAAATCGTTTATCAGGATAATTATGACAAATTAAAAGCGAAACTACAACCTGCATTTTTTTGTATCTGACCGGATATATTATATTGAAAACAAAAGGATAAACAGAACATGATAGAATGAAAAAAAAGACGTAGGTTTTTCGGTTTATTGGTAAAAAATGATGAGATTCTCTAAGATTTTCAAATGAAATTTAATTTCCCATACCCCCATAGTTAACGAGGTAGGTATAGAACAACCTGTGGCAGCAGTCATTTATATTTGCTCACCAGTGTTTAACGAAATCAAGGTAAAACAGAAATTAATGCCTTAGTTCTTCATCATCATCATTTCAGCCAAGAGACGCCCACTGTTGGACATAGGCCTCCCCCAAGGATCTCCATACCGATCGGTCCTGCGCCTCCCGCGTCCAGAGGGTTCTCGCGACTTTCACCAGATCGTCAGTCCACCTTGTGGAGGGCCTACCAACACTGCGTCTCCCTTAACGCGGCCAACCACTCGAGGACCTTTCCGCCTCAACGGCCGTCAGTCCTACGAGCGATGTGTTCTGCCCACTGCCACCGAAGGTTTGCAATTGTTTGGGCTATGTTGGTAACTCTAGTTCTTCTACGGAACTGATCTTTTCTGATGTGATCACTTAGAGAAACCCCTAGCATAGCCCTCTCCATTGCCCTTTGAGTGACTTTGAGCCTTCTTATGAGACCCATTGTAAGCGGCCACGTCTCAGTTCCGTATGTCATCACTGGCAACACGCACGAATTGAAGACTTTCGTCTTAATTGAGACTTAGTTCTTATCAGCATGATATTGTTCAATAAATTGACAAAGTAATATTTCAAAATGCTTCCGAAAATTTTATTCCGGTTTCAGTCACGATTCCCTTCATTTGTAAAAGCTTGAAAGAGTTCGGGTGTAAAAAACGAGTTCTACTTTAATTGACCGGTGCTGAAGTGAATTCATCGTAAAATTTCCCTTTAGAAAATTTATTGAGAATTCGCTTAGATATCGAAGTTAATAATTTCTTATAAAGTAATCTCAGCTGATTTTTTCCTTGACGTATGCTTATAATATCTTGCTTCTTGCCAAAGTTCATGATCCTAAGTCAACGGGAAGTACCCTATTGGTTTTGATTCCTTTGCGGAATCATAAAATTAGTGAAAATATTCTTCATAAACGGTCATATCTTTTGATCGTATTGACTTACAAGTGTAATTTTTTATAGCTGAAAGAGACCGTAGAGCCAAGTAGTGTTTCATATAAATCTTTCTTATATATCAAAATGAATCGCTGTGGGTTAGTCTTGCTAAAACCGACAGCTCGACTGATTCTTACGAAATTTTCTGTGTGTGTTTGAATAGGTCCAGGGAAGGTTTAAAAGTACAATTTGTTAGTGATTGTCTCTAAGACACCACCAACATAAAGTGTTGTTTTGAAATAGTAGGGTGTACGGCCTTCGAAGTGGACTGTAAAACACTTGCTGTAGATTTCGTAATCAGGAACCGGAGTACTGGATGGATCAATGAAACACTGGTATCACTACTGGAGCGCTTGCTGAGAGAGGTCGGAGGCACTTCTTGTTTCTGGTTGAGTTGTTGCTTCCTCGAGTGGTCGGAGCGGACTGGTTGCGGTGGCTTGTCCGCGCCGCCTTTTATTCTATTTTTTGTTATATAGGTCGTTGTTTATATATGGTTCCCCCCGCGCCCCGCAAGAGTGGCCTCCCACCTCTTCGCGCATGCGCACTTTATTTGCGTAAACCAACTAGCGTTTATTCTTATTCTAATACAATGAAATATTTCGATAAAATAAACCATTACAAATGTTACTTAACCATTCTACCTATTTAATGTTCCTTATTTCTAAGTAAAAGACAACAAGAATGACCATTTATTTTACATATACAAACTTATCGTTAAAACCAAATTATAAAAAAGACAAACTAAAACTATACATTGTCTTTCAGTTATTTGTGAATAATTTCGTCGTGAACATTATCTCCCGCCGTCGCCTCGCGAATTCCCGGTAGCACGACGATCCTCTTGGTAGGTCTCCGGAGTACGTGTCCTCGGCTCGTTGTGACGTCGACCACTCGAACTACGCCGTCTGCGCCTGGGTAGACTGCGGTGACTCTGCCTCTCGGCCATGTGTTGCGGGGTAGGTTGGGGTCGCAGACGATGACTAGGTCGCCAGTGGTTGGGCTAGTCCCGGTGCTATGGGGCTCCCGCCGCTGCTGGAGTACAGGCAGGTACTCGCGCACCCAGCGTTTCCAGAAGAGGTCAGCGAGGTACTGGGCGCGCCGCCAGTGTTGTCGCGCGTTCATGTCGCTGTCGTCGAAGCTCCCCGGGGCTGGTGAGTAGCAGTCTGGCCCGAGCAGGATCATATTCGGAGTGAGGGCCGGCGGGTCGTCTGGAGTCACCGGCACGTAGGTCAGGGGTCGAGAGTTGACTGTGGCTTCGACCTCGGCTAGCAGCGTGCGCAGCGTCTCGTCGCTGGGGCGTTTTTCGTGCAGCGTAGCCTTCATCGCCTCCTTCACTGTGCGCACGAGGCGCTCCCATGCCCCGGCCATGAAGGGTGCGGCGGGGGGCAGGAAACGCCAGCGGATGCGGCGTGCTCCGGCGCCGTTCTTGATCGCGCCGGACAGCTCACGGTCGGCGCCGCGGAAGGCGGTGGCGTTGTCGCTCCACAGCTCGGCGGGGCACCCGCGCCGTGCGATGAAACGGCGCAGTGCGTTGATGGCTGCGTCGGTGCTAAGTGACGGTACGATCTCCAGGTGTATCGCGCGCGACGTCAAGCAGGTGAACAGCGCGACCCATCTTTTTTCTCGGTGACGGCCAACGGTGACTTCTATGGGCCCATAATAGTCTAGGCCCGTGTATGAGTATGGCCTGACGTGGTGGGCCAGTCGCGCGGCGGGTAGGTCTCCGGTTGACGGGGCGGCCGGTTTCGCCTTGCGTATCCGGCACGCGAGGCAGTGGGCGATCGCTTCCTTGACCGCTGGCCTTATTTTTGCGATGTGCACGCGTTGCCGTAGCTCGTTGACGACAATCTCGGTGCCTCCGTGATGTAACTGCTCGTGTACGTGCGAAATGTACAACTTCGTGTAGTGATGCTTCCTATGTAGTATCACGGGGTGTGCGTTTGCCTCTTCTATGCCGCTAGCCGCCTCTATTCGCCCGCGTAGTCGCACGATGTCGTCTTTGTCTATATACACGCTGAGTTTGGCGAGCCGGTCATCCTTGTCTGGTGCGCGACCGCTTGATATGCGCTCTCTCTCTCTCTTGTAGCTGTCTTCTTGACTGGCGCGCATCCATAATTTCTCAGCCTTGATTATGTAGTCTGCATCTAGCGCGACGTATTTTTCTTTTTTCTCGCTCGCAGAGACGGGTTCGATGTGTAGACGGCCCCGCGGCGTTGTTTTGTTCCAAGCTTCGTCTTCGCTCGGGTTGGCCTTTGTGCGTTTTCTTCGTGCCGCGGCGATTGTTTCTATAGCCGGGGCGCGCGGGATGGTTGACTGGCGACGACAGAGACTGATGAACTGCAGTACGCGTCCTGTAGCCCGTAATAGTCGTGTCCACTTGGAGAAGCGCTCGATCTCGGGTAAGTGAGCGTGTTGTCGGCGTTGCTGCAGCGTGTTGCATTTTTCTCGCTCTTCGCCTGTCGCAGGAATTTCGACCTTATTTTCAGCGGGCCAAGACTCTTCATTATCGTGCAGGAAACGAGGTCCGTTGAACCATCTGTGACTTGCGCCGAAGTCGATCGGTGTCGCTCGCGTTGCATCGTCGGCGACGTTGTCTGCTGACGGTACCCAGCGCCATTCGTTTTTCTTGCTTGAGTCTTCGATTTCGGCGAGGCGGTGCGCAACGAACGTCTTGTATGTACGGGGTTCGCTTCTTATCCACGCTAGGACGGTGCGTGAGTCGCTCCAGTAGACCTTGCGCGCTATCTCGAAGTCGTGTTCGTCGGCGACTGTCTTCGCCAGACGTACGCCTAGCACGGCAGCTTGTAGCTCGAGCCTGGGCACGGAGATCGGTTTCGTCGGAGTGACGCGACTCTTGGCTGCTGCGAGGGCGATTCCTACGCTGCCGTCGCTGCGTATCATTTTCCAATATACGGCGGCTGCGTAGGCTTCTTCGCTGGCGTCGACGAATGTATGTAGCTCGTAGCGATCGACGTGCTTCTTGTCGTAGCACCTAGGTATACTTAGTTCGCCTAGGTCTCGAAGTTGCTGTAGCCACTCGCTCCATCGGTCGTGTAGTGCGTCGGGTATCGCGTCGTCCCACCCCATGTTGTGGCGCCATGTGTCTTGCATGATTCTCTTGGCCGGCGTGGTGAATGGCGAGATCAAGCCCAGCGGGTCGAATATCGACATTATGATACTGAGGGCCTCGCGTTTCGTGGGCGGTCGTAGGTCATTGATCACTTCGGCTGGAGCTCTTCTTGCATTGAGTCGAAATCGAATACAGTCTTCCGCGGTGTCCCATAGTAGGCCGAGTGTTTTTTCCATCTCGCTCCCGCCGATGGGGACCGTAGTGCCGTCTTGCTTCTCGCTAGTGCTGCTGATTGCTTCGACGTCGTTCGACGCCCAGCCGCGTAGTAGAAATTTCGCTTGTTTATGCACGTAGTCGACTTCTGACGTTATTTTTCTTGCTTCTTCTAGTGTCGCGAAGCTGTGTAGGTAATCATCCATGTAGTGATTACGCTCGATGGCCCGTGCCGCTTCCGGGAATCTTGACGCGTGTTCTCTTGCGTTGCGATTTTTGATGTACAGTGCGGTGCACGGCGATGACGATGCACCGAATACCACGGAGCTCATTCTATATTCGTCGGGCGCGCCCTCCCGCCGGTCGCCTCTCCATAAAAAACGTAGCGCGTCTCGATCTTCTTCTCGAATCTTGATCTGCATGAACATTTCTTTTATGTCCGCTGACACGCCGTAGGCATACTGGCGGAAGCGCATGATGACTCCGGGTAGGCTCTGTAGTAAGTCGGGCCCCGGCAGCAGCATATCGTTGAGGCTGAGGCCGGAGGATCGAGCGGCGGCGTCATGGACCACTCGAATCTTTTTCTTCTCCGGGTGAGTGACGGCGAAGTGCGGCAAGTACCACAGGCGGCCGCGGGGCGGTGCGACGACTCTCTCGGCGTAGTTGGACTTCAGCAAGTTCTCGATGCGCTCGTTATATTCTTTCTTCAAATTCTCGTTGCGGTCGAGCTTGCGTTCCAGTGTGTATAGTCGCTTAAGTGCGTCAGCGCGATTGTTAGGTGTCGCGGCGGCTTCTTCTCTCCACAGTAGCCCCGTCTCGAAGCGGCCGTCGGGCAGGCGTCGGCTTCTTTCTTCTAGTGTCTTGAGTGCTTGCAGCTCGGGATCGCTTCGCTGTCTTCTTGGCTCGATCGACAGTGATTCCAGCGCGAAATAGTCCTTCATCATTTTCTCCATATTCTCAGCCGGCTCACTTTGAGTAAGGTGAGCGCAACAATAGGCGACAGGCTCCGCTTGCGATGTTCGACACCCGTGAAGCACCCAGCCGACGGCCGTGCGTGAGGCCACCGGTTGGTCGCGACGTCCTCTTCTTATTTCGCGCGAGACGATCAACTCCCAGTTGTCTTGACCGATGAGAAGTCTCGGCGTGGCGTTGCTGTATATTAACTCTTGCTTCACTTCTTCTAGGTGCGGGCAGTCTTCTATTTCTTCTTTGCTCACGGACTGTGTTGCGAAGGCGAGGCTGTCGACTGTACGAGCGTTATAAATTTGCTGTTTGTCGTTGCTGTGGCGGCCTCTTATTGCGACGTTCACCCTCTTGCTCTTCTTGTGTTCCATTTCTTCGCCGCCGACGCCTTGCACCCACATGGGTTCTGTAGGCCCGTCGAGACCAAGGGTGTCGGCGAGCGACGCGTCGATGATCGTAACGGTGCTTCCCTCGTCCAATAGCGCGAACGTGTCAACCGCGGCGTTCGGGCCGCTCACAGTCACGGGCGCGATCTTCAGGTAGGCGCGGCTTTTGTTCGCTGCAGCGCTCGCGACTGGTTGTGTTGCTGACGCTATCACCTCTTCTTTCTTCTGGGGCGCGGGGGACTCGGTGGCGGGGACGCCGGTGAGTAGAGGCGTCTTCTTCTCGTGGTGCAGCAGGCGGTGGTGTCGCATGAGGCAGCCGTTGAAACCGCACGGCTTGGCACGGCATGAGAGGCGGCGATGCGTGCTAGCTAAGCAGCGATAGCACACGTGATTCTTCTTGGCTACCTCCCATCTCTCGTTCGTGTCAATCTTCAGGAATTTCGGGCACGTTGTCAGTTGGTGGCTCTGCTTGCACATCGGGCACGACGTAATCTTGTCGCAGGAGCTCTTCTTATATGGCTCGCTAGTGGCGGTGAAGGCGCGTTCGATCCTTTTCTTGGTCGCCCTGTGTTCCCTGTTGTCATTCATGGGTTCAGGCGGGGCGTAGGGGGCGCACTTGTCCGCTTCATGGTTCAAGAATTCGGCGATTCTCTTCAACTCTGGTATTTCTTCTCTGGTGGCGGCGTAGTCGTACCACTTGTTGCGTAGTATTGGCGTCAGCTTGTCCACGATGAGTCGTAGCACCTCCGGGTTGTACAGGTACTGCGGTTTCTTCAGTATTTCGATGGTAGCCACGGTGTTAGCGATGCGGCCGGCGAATATGCATAGGTCGCGCGGGCCGTCGGTCAGTCTGGGCAGCGTCTTGAGTTTCTCCATTTCGTTGATGAGCAGTGCGTCGGGCCTCCCGTATCTTCTTTCCAGCGCGCCGATGAGATCTTCAGGTTGCGGCTGACTAATGAGGAGGGAACTGACGGCCTCCAGCGCGACTCCCTTCAGACTCTTCCTTATTCTTGCGACGTTCTCGCTGGGTGGGAAGCTCGACGATGACTCGGTGTATGCTGCCTTGAATTGCAGCCATTCACTGCACTGCCCGCTGAACACTGGTAGTTCGGTGATGTATTTCCTCGTGGATTTGCTTGACTGGATTGCTTCTGTCAGCGCGGCGGCTAGCGACGTGACATCTATTTGCGGCGGTCGAGGCTGTTCTTGGCCCGTCTGATGTTGCGCGTGTTTATTGAAACGCGCGGGCGCCCCCGACTTCATCCCGTAATCTTGATGTCCCTCTATCGCTGCTGCTTCTTGCTGCGGGCGCCGATTGAACCAGTCTTCTACTCGACGCGGTGCTAGGTCCTCCTCCTCTTCATCTTCCGTTGATGACTCGGCGACTATTTTCTCTAGGCGAATCTTCTCTAGCGTGGCTTCGGCTTGAATTCGTTGCACTTCTAGCGCGGCGAGCCTCTCCTTAGTTTCTAATTCTGCGCGAATCCTCTTGCTCGACGCCTTGGAGTGACGTGATCGCGCAGGCGGAGGTACTCTTGCGGCGGGCGGCGGCGGTGGCATTAGTTTGGTGCTGTGACGCTCGACGATCGTGTGGATACTGCTTGCGGCCGGCGTAGCTTGAATACCCGACGTGTCGGCGGGTGCGCCTGCACCGTACGGTGCGCGGATGGCGGGCGCATCGGTGTCACACGTTGTCGTCTGTGTGGTGGTGGCGTCGGTTCCGTGGCTCCATGTACGCGTAGTTGTGGTTCCCGTTTCGCCGGTTGCCGGTGTTTCGCCGCTGTCTGAAGACTCTCTTGCCGTGTCGTCGTTCTTTTCCTTCTCGTGGCAGCTCCTTGTGAGAACCATGGTGATTCTTCAGTCTTCACGTTCTTGATGCACTAGTCCAGAAGATCCGGCTCCGAAAGGACCATACAATGTTAGTGATTGTCTCTAAGACACCACCAACATAAAGTGTTGTTTTGAAATAGTAGGGTGTACGGCCTTCGAAGTGGACTGTAAAACACTTGCTGTAGATTTCGTAATCAGGAACCGGAGTACTGGATGGATCAATGAAACACTGGTATCACTACTGGAGCGCTTGCTGAGAGAGGTCGGAGGCACTTCTTGTTTCTGGTTGAGTTGTTGCTTCCTCGAGTGGTCGGAGCGGACTGGTTGCGGTGGCTTGTCCGCGCCGCCTTTTATTCTATTTTTTGTTATATAGGTCGTTGTTTATATATGGTTCCCCCCGCGCCCCGCAAGAGTGGCCTCCCACCTCTTCGCGCATGCGCACTTTATTTGCGTAAACCAACTAGCGTTTATTCTTATTCTAATACAATGAAATATTTCGATAAAATAAACCATTACAAATGTTACTTAACCATTCTACCTATTTAATGTTCCTTATTTCTAAGTAAAAGACAACAAGAATGACCATTTATTTTACATATACAAACTTATCGTTAAAACCAAATTATAAAAAAGACAAACTAAAACTATACATTGTCTTTCAGTTATTTGTGAATAATTTCGTCGTGAACACAATTGGACTCAGTAGATAGCGCTGTACTCGTAATCGGGCAGGACAACGTCTGCCTGACCCATTAGCCTTTTTCTTATCTTCTTCTTATATATAAAAATTAAACGCTGTGTGTTATTCTCGCTAAAACTCAAAAACGGCTCGACCGATTCTTGAGAAATTTTCTGTGTGTGTTTGAATCGATGCAAGGAAGGTTTATACAATACGTACAATTAGGCCCGGTAGGTGGCGCTGTAATCGAGCAAGACAACGTCTGCTGAGTAGTGGGTTTGATATAAATTAAGATCCTACAAGGGTTTCGTTTTTATCAATTTTCTGAAATTAATTTAGCACGCAAGTAAAATTCCCTTTATTTCTAGAACTAAATAGCGTTCATATTTTATTTATCACTATTATTTACGCTAAATGGACATAATTGCAGATACAGTGGTCAAATTCCAAAGACTTTAGACTTTGGGGTATTCAAGGTTAAGCATGGCAACGTCTTACCTTTGTTATATTAGTAGAAAATAATATCGTTGTATTTTTATTTTTTAACACCAATCCTGTAATTACGTGACATCTATATTATTAAGTAGATTTCACGCAACAGTTACCTAGTTTGCGAATTGAAATTAACTTGTAAGTGTTTATGCATAAACCTTAACGAATACTGTAAGCTGCGTGGCTTAGCTAACTTGGATAATTTGGCTACAGAGTTTCCAACTTTACGTGATCGACGGTAAAGCCTTCGTTATTGGCGATAAACTCTACAGTGTTACAGCTTTGTAAGCTCTCCAGGATGAGCCTTATCGACTAAGCTTAGCTTACATTTTCCTAACGGTTTCATTCATAACGATTTTGTTCGTAAATAAATGCTCCGACTTTTATTTATCCAGAACAGTGGCTTTATGTCTGGATCCCATTGTTTTTTTTTAAATTATTGTCATACTATTTTAAACATATTTTTTGTTGTTATAATTTTTGACATAATTCATTTTTCTCATTGCTACTATTTCTATGATGCCATGGTTATTATTAAGGCTATTTTTTTGCTATAATGTTGATTTGACACGGTTAGCGCAGAGGTGGAATGATCGCTTACTGCACAACGGGTCGCGGGTTCAATTCCCATACGGGATAAATATTGTTCACGACGAAATTATTCACAAATAACTGAAAAACAATGTATAGTTTTAGTTTGTCTTTTTTATAATTTGGTTTTAACGATAAGTTTGTATATGTAAAATAAATGGTTATTCTTGTTGTCTTTTACTTAGAAATAAGGAACATTAAATAGGTAGAATGGTTAAGTAACATTTGTAATGGTTTATTTTATCGAAATATTTCATTGTATTAGAATAAGAATAAACGCTAGTTGGTTTACGCAAATAAAGTGCGCATGCGCGATGAGGTGGGAGGCCACTCTTGCGGGGCGCGGGGGGAACCATATATAAACGACGACCTATATAACAAAAAATAGAATAAAAGGCGGCGCGGACAAGCCACCGCAACCAGTCCGCTCCGACCACTCGAGGAAGCAACAACTCAACCAGAAACAAGAAGTGCCTCCGACCTCTCTCAGCAAGCGCTCCAGTAGTGATACCAGTGTTTCATTGATCCATCCAGTACTCCGGTTCCTGATTACAAAATCTACAGCAAGCGTTTTACAGTCCACTTCGAAGGCCGTACACCCTACTATTTCAAAACAACACTTTATGTTGGTGGTGTCCTAGAGACAATCACTAACATTGTATGGTCCTTTCGGAGCCGGATCTTCTGGACTAGTGCATCAAGAACGTGAAGACTGAAGAATCACCATGGTTCTCACAAGGAGCTGCCACGAGAAGGAAAAGAACGACGACACGGCAAGAGAGTCTTCAGACAGCGGCGAAACACCGGCAACCGGCGAAACGGGAACCACAACTACGCGTACATGGAGCCACGGAACCGACGCCACCACCACACAGACGACAACGTGTGACACCGATGCGCCCGCCATCCGCGCACCGTACGGTGCGGGCGCACCTGCCGACACGTCGGGTATTCAAGCTACGCCGGCCGCAAGCAGTATCCACACGATCGTCGAGCGTCACAGCACCAAACTAATGCCACCGCCGCCGCCCGCCGCAAGAGTACCTCCGCCTGCGCGATCACGTCACTCCAAGACGTCGAGCAAGAGGATTCGCGCAGAATTAGAAGCTAAGGAGAGGCTCGCCGCGCTAGAAGTGCAACGAATTCAAGCCGAAGCCACGCTAGAGAAGATTCGCCTAGAGAAAATAGTCGCCGAGTCATCAACGGAAGATGAAGAGGAGGAGGACCTAGCACCGCGTCGAGTAGAAGACTGGTTCAATCGGCGCCCGCAGCAAGAAGCAGCAGCGATAGAGGGATATCAAGATTACGGGATGAAGTCGGGGGCGCCCGCGCGTTTCAATAAACACGCGCAACATCAGACGGGCCAAGAACAGCCTCGACCGCCGCAAATAGATGTCACGTCGCTAGCCGCCGCACTGACAGAAGCAATCCAGTCAAGCAAATCCACAAGGAAATACATCACCGAACTACCAGTGTTCAGCGGGCAGTGCAGTGAATGGCTGCAATTCAAGGCAGCATACACCGAGTCATCGTCGAGCTTCTCACCCAGCGAGAACGTCGCAAGAATAAGGAAGAGTCTGAAGGGAGTCGCGCTGGAGGCCGTCAGTTCCCTCCTCATTAGTCAGCCGCAACCTGAAGATCTCATCGGCGCGCTGGAAAGAAGATACGGGAGGCCCGACGCACTGCTCATCAACGAAATGGAGAAACTCAAGACGCTGCCCAGACTGACCGACGGCCCGCGCGACCTATGCATATTCGCCGGCCGCATCGCTAACACCGTGGCTACCATCGAAATACTGAAGAAACCGCAGTACCTGTACAACCCGGAGGTGCTACGACTCATCGTGGACAAGCTGACGCCAATACTACGCAACAAGTGGTACGACTACGCCGCCACCAGAGAAGAAATACCAGAGTTGAAGAGAATCGCCGAATTCTTGAACCATGAAGCGGACAAGTGCGCCCCCTACGCCCCGCCTGAACCCATGAATGACAACAGGGAACACAGGGCGACCAAGAAAAGGATCGAACGCGCCTTCACCGCCACTAGCGAGCCATATAAGAAGAGCTCCTGCGACAAGATTACGTCGTGCCCGATGTGCAAGCAGAGCCACCAACTGACAACGTGCCCGAAATTCCTGAAGATTGACACGAACGAGAGATGGGAGGTAGCCAAGAAGAATCACGTGTGCTATCGCTGCTTAGCTAGCACGCATCGCCGCCTCTCATGCCGTGCCAAGCCGTGCGGTTTCAACGGCTGCCTCATGCGACACCACCGCCTGCTGCACCACGAGAAGAAGACGCCTCTACTCACCGGCGTCCCCGCCACCGAGTCCCCCGCGCCCCAGAAGAAAGAAGAGGTGATAGCGTCAGCAACACAACCAGTCGCGAGCGCTGCAGCGAACAAAAGCCGCGCCTACCTGAAGATCGCGCCCGTGACTGTGAGCGGCCCGAACGCCGCGGTTGACACGTTCGCGCTATTGGACGAGGGAAGCACCGTTACGATCATCGACGCGTCGCTCGCCGACACCCTTGGTCTCGACGGGCCTACAGAACCCATGTGGGTGCAAGGCGTCGGCGGCGAAGAAATGGAACACAAGAAGAGCAAGAGGGTGAACGTCGCAATAAGAGGCCGCCACAGCAACGACAAACAGCAAATTTATAACGCTCGTACAGTCGACAGCCTCGCCTTCGCAACACAGTCCGTGAGCAAAGAAGAAATAGAAGACTGCCCACACCTAGAAGAAGTGAAGCAAGAGTTAATATACAGCAACGCCACGCCGAGACTTCTCATCGGTCAAGACAACTGGGAGTTGATCGTCTCGCGCGAAATAAGAAGAGGACGTCGCGACCAACCGGTGGCCTCACGCACGGCCGTCGGCTGGGTGCTTCACGGGTGTCGAACATCGCAAGCGGAGCCTGCCGCCTATTGTTGCGCTCACCTTACTCAAAGTGAGCCGGCTGAGAATATGGAGAAAATGATGAAGGACTATTTCGCGCTGGAATCACTGTCGATCGAGCCAAGAAGACAGCGAAGCGATCCCGAGCTGCAAGCACTCAAGACACTAGAAGAAAGAAGCCGACGCCTGCCCGACGGCCGCTTCGAGACGGGGCTACTGTGGAGAGAAGAAGCCGCCGCGACACCTAACAATCGCGTTGACGCACTTAAGCGACTATACACACTGGAACGCAAGCTCGACCGCAACGAGAATTTGAAGAAAGAATATAACGAGCGCATCGAGAACTTGCTGAAGTCCAACTACGCCGAGAGAGTCGTCGCACCGCCCCGCGGCCGCCTGTGGTACTTGCCG
Source organism: Schoenobius gigantellus (assembly GCA_963935595.1). NCBI lineage: Eukaryota > Metazoa > Arthropoda > Insecta > Lepidoptera > Crambidae > Schoenobius > Schoenobius gigantellus. Next base: position 17,741,511 of record OZ012553.1, on the reverse strand, counting down.
CACTTCGCCGTCACTCACCCAGAGAAGAAAAAGATTCGAGTGGTCCACGACGCCGCCGCTCGATCCTCCGGCCTCAGCCTCAACGATATGCTGCTGCCGGGGCCCGACTTACTACAGAGCCTACCCGGAGTCATCATGCGCTTCCGCCAGTATGCCTACGGCGTGTCAGCGGACATAAAAGAAATGTTCATGCAGATCAAGATTCGAGAAGAAGATCGAGACGCGCTACGTTTTTTATGGAGAGGCGACCGGCGGGAGGGCGCGCCCGACGAATATAGAATGAGCTCCGTGGTATTCGGTGCATCGTCATCGCCGTGCACCGCACTGTACATCAAAAATCGCAACGCAAGAGAACACGCGTCAAGATTCCCGGAAGCGGCACGGGCCATCGAGCGTAATCACTACATGGATGATTACCTACACAGCTTCGCGACACTAGAAGAAGCAAGAAAAATAACGTCAGAAGTCGACTACGTGCATAAACAAGCGAAATTTCTACTACGCGGCTGGGCGTCGAACGACATCGAAGCAATCAGCAGCACTAGCGAGAAGCAAGACGGCACTACGGTCCCCATCGGCGGGAGCGAGATGGAAAAAACACTCGGCCTACTATGGGACACCGCGGAAGACTGTATTCGATTTCGACTCAATGCAAGAAGAGCTCCAGCCGAAGTGATCAACGACCTACGACCGCCCACGAAGCGCGAGGCCCTCAGTATCATAATGTCGATATTCGACCCGCTGGGCTTGATCTCGCCATTCACCACGCCGGCCAAGAGAATCATGCAAGACACATGGCGCCACAACATGGGGTGGGACGACGCGATACCCGACGCACTACACGACCGATGGAGCGAGTGGCTACAGCAACTTCGAGACCTAGGCGAACTAAGTATACCTAGGTGCTACGACAAGAAGCACGTCGATCGCTACGAGCTACATACATTCGTCGACGCCAGCGAAGAAGCCTACGCAGCCGCCGTATATTGGAAAATGATACGCAGCGACGGCAGCGTAGGAATCGCCCTCGCAGCAGCCAAGAGTCGCGTCACTCCGACGAAACCGATCTCCGTGCCCAGGCTCGAGCTACAAGCTGCCGTGCTAGGCGTACGTCTGGCGAAGACAGTCGCCGACGAACACGACTTCGAGATAGCGCGCAAGGTCTACTGGAGCGACTCACGCACCGTCCTAGCGTGGATAAGAAGCGAACCCCGTACATACAAGACGTTCGTTGCGCACCGCCTCGCCGAAATCGAAGACTCAAGCAAGAAAAACGAATGGCGCTGGGTACCGTCAGCAGACAACGTCGCCGACGATGCAACGCGAGCGACATCGATCGACTTCGGCGCAAGTCACAGATGGTTCAACGGACCTCGTTTCCTGCACGATAATGAAGAGTCTTGGCCCGCTGAAAATAAGGTCGAAATTCCTGCGACAGGCAAAGAGCGAGAAAAATACAACACGCTGCAGCAACGCCGACAACACGCTCACTTACCCGAGATCGAGCGCTTCTCCAAGTGGACACGACTATTACGGGCTACAGGACGCGTACTGCAGTTCATCAGTCTCTGTCGTCGCCAGTCAACCATCCCGCGCGCCCCGGCTATAGAAACAATCGCCGCGGCACGAAGAAAACGCACAAAGGCCAACCCGAGCGAAGACGAAGCTTGGAACAAAACAACGCCGCGGGGCCGTCTACACATCGAACCCGTCTCTGCGAGCGAGAAAAAAGAAAAATACGTCGCGCTAGATGCAGACTACATAATCAAGGCTGAGAAATTATGGATGCGCGCCAGTCAAGAAGACAGCTACAAGAGAGAGAGAGAGCGCATATCAAGCGGTCGCGCACCAGACAAGGATGACCGGCTCGCCAAACTCAGCGTGTATATAGACAAAGACGACATCGTGCGACTACGCGGGCGAATAGAGGCGGCTAGCGGCATAGAAGAGGCAAACGCACACCCCGTGATACTACATAGGAAGCATCACTACACGAAGTTGTACATTTCGCACGTACACGAGCAGTTACATCACGGAGGCACCGAGATTGTCGTCAACGAGCTACGGCAACGCGTGCACATCGCAAAAATAAGGCCAGCGGTCAAGGAAGCGATCGCCCACTGCCTCGCGTGCCGGATACGCAAGGCGAAACCGGCCGCCCCGTCAACCGGAGACCTACCCGCCGCGCGACTGGCCCACCACGTCAGGCCATACTCATACACGGGCCTAGACTATTATGGGCCCATAGAAGTCACCGTTGGCCGTCACCGAGAAAAAAGATGGGTCGCGCTGTTCACCTGCTTGACGTCGCGCGCGATACACCTGGAGATCGTACCGTCACTTAGCACCGACGCAGCCATCAACGCACTGCGCCGTTTCATCGCACGGCGCGGGTGCCCCGCCGAGCTGTGGAGCGACAACGCCACCGCCTTCCGCGGCGCCGACCGTGAGCTGTCCGGCGCGATCAAGAACGGCGCCGGAGCACGCCGCATCCGCTGGCGTTTCCTGCCCCCCGCCGCACCCTTCATGGCCGGGGCATGGGAGCGCCTCGTGCGCACAGTGAAGGAGGCGATGAAGGCTACGCTGCACGAAAAACGCCCCAGCGACGAGACGCTGCGCACGCTGCTAGCCGAGGTCGAAGCCACAGTCAACTCTCGACCCCTGACCTACGTGCCGGTGACTCCAGACGACCCGCCGGCCCTCACTCCGAATATGATCCTGCTCGGGCCAGACTGCTACTCACCAGCCCCGGGGAGCTTCGACGACAGCGACATGAACGCGCGACAACACTGGCGACGCGCCCAGTACCTCGCTGACCTCTTCTGGAAACGCTGGGTGCGCGAGTACCTGCCTGTACTCCAGCAGCGGCGGGAGCCCCATAGCACCGGGACTAGCCCAACCACTGGCGACCTAGTCATCGTCTGCGACTCCAACCTACCCCGCAACACATGGCCGAGAGGCAGAGTCACCGCAGTCTACCCAGGCGCAGACGGCGTAGTTCGAGTGGTCGACGTCACAACGAGCCGAGGACACGTACTCCGGAGACCTACCAAGAGGATCGTCGTGCTACCGGGAATTCGCGAGGCGACGGCGGGAGATAATGTTCACGACGAAATTATTCACAAATAACTGAAAAACAATGTATAGTTTTAGTTTGTCTTTTTTATAATTTGGTTTTAACGATAAGTTTGTATATGTAAAATAAATGGTTATTCTTGTTGTCTTTTACTTAGAAATAAGGAACATTAAATAGGTAGAATGGTTAAGTAACATTTGTAATGGTTTATTTTATCGAAATATTTCATTGTATTAGAATAAGAATAAACGCTAGTTGGTTTACGCAAATAAAGTGCGCATGCGCGATGAGGTGGGAGGCCACTCTTGCGGGGCGCGGGGGGAACCATATATAAACGACGACCTATATAACAAAAAATAGAATAAAAGGCGGCGCGGACAAGCCACCGCAACCAGTCCGCTCCGACCACTCGAGGAAGCAACAACTCAACCAGAAACAAGAAGTGCCTCCGACCTCTCTCAGCAAGCGCTCCAGTAGTGATACCAGTGTTTCATTGATCCATCCAGTACTCCGGTTCCTGATTACAAAATCTACAGCAAGCGTTTTACAGTCCACTTCGAAGGCCGTACACCCTACTATTTCAAAACAACACTTTATGTTGGTGGTGTCCTAGAGACAATCACTAACAAATATTTTGTATGGCCTACAGAAATTTGTTCCGGTTTGGGCGTATGTGCATGTGATATTCTTTGTTTGTAACTGCACCCACGACACAGGAGAAAATCCTAGTGTGGGGCGACGTTTTTTTTTAAAAAACAAAAGTTGTTTGTCTAAAATTAAAAAGCAAATTATTTGTTTAGGTACTAGTTATTGGATAAAACTTCTATAGTGTTATAGTAAGAAGTGTGAAACTTGCACCTAGCTAGGTGTGGCGGGTGTGTAATGTATGATATAACAACAATTATTATAATAGTCATATTATATAATTTTAAATAACCTTACCTTACCTTATACCACCTAACATTAATATTCACATAAAATTGTTTGATATAACACTTATTTACTATAAAATCTCTTTATATCACATTCAAAAGGTATAACATTCATTTAATCGAAAGTCAGTTAATATACAAGAAAGTTTATTACAATCAATTAATATAAAAGTCAATTCATAAATGTTTTGTTTGAAAATAATAAAGCTCAGTCCGGTTTAGGCTGTTCCCCATGCCCATGCGAAAGCGGCGCCGAGGTGGATTGTTTTAAAGAAAGAATACAGAAACCTTTGTAATCCTACTTAGAAAGTTTTTTAACTTATGTGAACTTGGTGATATTTAGTACCGGAAGTTTTTATTATAAAAAGTACAAGTGAATAACGATGCAGAAATTGAATTCCCGTTTCGTTTCCGAGAGAAAATTCGATTTGAATTAAATCATTTCTCCGTACCTACCTATCGTAATACAATTTTTCACAAACACGAAAAGCAGACAAGCAGGAAATCAATAAAAAAGCCGGCCAAGTGCGAGTCGGACTCGCCCATGAAGGGTTCCGTAGGATTTATGACGTATTAAAAAAACTAGTTACTAGATCTCGTTCAAACCAATTTTCGATAGAAGTTTGAATGTACATCATATATTTTTTTTAGTTTTATCATTCTCATATTTTAAAAGTTACAGTTACAGGGCACACATTTTACCACTTTGGAAGTGTCTCTCGCGCAAACTATTCAGTTTAGAAAAAAAATATATTAGAAACCTCAATATCATTTTTAAAGACCTATCCATAGATACCCCACACGTATGGGTTTGATGAACAAAAATTTTTTGAGTTTCTGTTCTATGTATGGGGAACCCCTAAAATTTATTGCTTTTTTTCTATTTTTGTGCGAAAATCTTAATGCGGTTTACAGAACACATCTACTTACCAAGTTTCAACAGTATAGTTCTTATAGTTTCGGAAAAAAGTGGCTGTGGACAGACAGACAGACATGACGAATCTATAAGTGTTCCGTTTTTTGCCATTTGGCTACGGAACCCTAACAAGTCATACATTCTCCTTTTAAAAGTTCAATTTGTGGAATGACACGATGACAGAATGCGAACGTTAAAACTTATCGATGTTGGACTATGAATTTTGTTGCTCTATTTATCAGCAAGACAGGCACAGTGGTTACATCACGGAGCGTTGTCTTGTCACAATGAGTGTCGGCTAGCAAGTTGATAAATATCCGATTTTGGTCCATCTATTAATTTTCCATCCAGCAGCAGCGAGTTCCACATAATTTAATTTACGTATCCAAGCGAAAACATAGCCGGTTTACTATTGTTCAAAATCTATTTCTGTTTAGGTATAATGAGATGAGAGTAGGTACGTGGTGTAAAATGGGAGAAGATGGGAGGTAATAACAATTTTTCTTTGTGAAAAAATTAAGTCAGCTCTATTAAATTGCATGTTAGAGGCTTGGCAGAAAGTCTCAGAGCGGTGATAGCTGGAACTAAAAAGGATCTCGCACCCACTCATAACCAGAAACTCATAACTGGAATAAAATGTGGCGACTCATAACTGACTTGAGGACCATGGCGATGAAAAAAGTAATTCCTGCGGTAAAACTAGATTGACTTGTGGTTGTAGAGCGGAGTATTGTTTATTCTTTTTTTATTTGTAATTTAATCATAGCTATACTTTTGAAAGTATGCCTTTTTTAGGGTTCCGTAGCCAAATGGCAAAAAACGGAACCCCTATAGATTCGTCATGTCTGTCTGTCCGTCCGTATGTCACAGCTACTTTTCTCCGAAACTATAAGAACTACACTGTTGAAACTTGGTAAGTAGATGTATTCTGTGAACCGCATTAAGATTTTTACACAAAAATAGAAAAAAGCAATAAATTTTGGGAGTTCCCCATACATAGAACTGAAACTCAAAATTTTTTTTCTTCAAACTCATACGTGTGCGGTGTGTGTATCTATAGGTCTTCAAAAATCATATTGAGGTTTCTAATATATTTTTTTTCTAAGCTGAATAGTTTGCGCGAGAGACACGTCCCCCCCTGTAACTTCTAAAATAAGAGAATGATAAAACTAAAAAAAATATATGATGTACATTATCATGCAAACTTCCACCGAAAATTGGTTTGAACGAGATCTAGTAAGTAGTTTTTTTAATACGTCATAAATCCTACGGAACCCTGCATGGGCGAGTCCGACTCGCGCTTGGCTGGTTTTTTCTTGTTTCTCGTAGTTTTGCACTAGTAGCGCCCTCATTTTTTCCAAACTATTTTTTGCCAAATTAAGCGCCATGTCATTCTCATAGATTTAGAATAGGTGTAACTAGTATGGTCATTCCATTCTGCTAGTTACCTAGATACTCCCAAACTACAAACAGGAATGGAATTGGACCGGAATTTTAAAATTGTATACACGGAAATGGGTAACTAGGCTACTCATTACCCTTAAAAGTATAAAATGAAAGCGGTTATATTTTTGAAACTCCACTCGCCTTAAGGTGTAGAAGGGGGTTGGAATTATTTATTGAACTTCGTCATTTTTGAACTTATAGAATATTGGTCTGCACCATACATTACAATTAAAAAATGATGTTTTTCAAAATTATTTGGAATTTTAGTCCTGTTGAGATGAAAAAGGGTTTGTGAAGAAAAAATATTTTTTTCACAATGACAAAATATGGTAATTTTAATACTCTAATCGCTAAAGGTGAGGGGAAATAAAACGTGCGATATAAAAGGATAGATATTTTATATGGCTTTCGAACTTATTCAAATGGAATTTTAATCTAGCCGAGTTATTGCGTTACGTAACTTGAGTAAATTTGGTGAAAGTCCTTAATTGTATTGGAAAGCCCACTTTTCAATCATTATAATCAAGTTTCAATGAAAAAAATTGGCGTATGGCTGCGATCCGAAGTGTCTGTGAATAATTTTGCAGTGAAATCATCGGGAAATTTAATTTCGTGAAATATAAGGTCTCGCGCCCACTCATAACCAAAAATCTCATAACCAATACGTAAAGGTCCCACTCATAACTGCTGATGTGAGAAGACGAAACTCATAACCAACACAACTACACAATTATGTACAGTCGCTTTAATAATTATTAACAACATTAACAAAAAAGGGTGAATAATATTTTAAATCAAAGTAAAAAGCTTGGTATAAAAGAGGTGTAAAGAGGCATCTTGCAGGTCGACAAGGTGAGAGTGGATATTGCAGTGTGTAATCTCTCTCCCACATTAAAATTAGACAGCACAAACAATACAGAAGTCAAAATGTAATTTTTTTAACAAAAAATTAAACCGACTTCAAAAACACCAAAAAGTTATAAATAATATAAGAATACAAACAACATCACCGTTTTATATTGAAGTTCGTGCCAAATGTTTACTAGTAGGTACTTAGGTATATTTTTTAAGATTTTCCAGGTGATTATTGGCTTGGCACCGACTTTAATATAAAACTGTGATGTTGTTTGTATTCTTATATTATTTATGACTTTTTAGTGTTTAAGTCGGTATTATTTTTTGTAAAAAAAAAATTCTTTTCAATCTTTTTAGTTCATTTAAAATACCAAAACCTTATCCTAAATGTAACAAATACTTTTCTGAAAACCGCATCAAAATCGATTCAGCCAACCGCGAGATAATCGCGGACAAACATACATACAAACATACAGGTCAAACTGAGAACCTCCTTTTTTAACCGACTTTGAAAAAGAATGAGGTTCTATGTTCGACTGTATCTATTTTTTTGAAGTGCGTTAAAAAGGATCTGCTTATTTCATAAATGAAATTTCTTCCAGCAGACCTGCGAAAGGAGAAATTGTAATATATTAGAATTTGCGTGTATAGCAGCTTAGAAGGCGATCAAATAGTAAAAAAATATATAAAAATAAAACCATACTATAATCATAATTAGGACTTGGATAGATAGTATTCTCTTATGCGGCGCTTGAAAGATTAGATGAGATGTAGCTATCAGGACAAACTAATTATCAATCACTTCTCAATATTGTTATTTTTGTTGAAGAAAGAGAAAGAAACTATTTATGCCTTCCTTGCACTAGGATTTGTTTAGTGCTTACCCGTGGTACAACGTTGGTACTACTGTTAGTATAGTACTACGGGTATTTTTTGTTGCCCGATCCCGGATTTGGTGACAATGAGACTAATCGAGAACTATACCCCCTCAAACAAAAAAAAAGAATTTTCCAAATCGGTTAATAAATGAAAAAGTTATGAGGTAGCAAACGTAAAAAAAGAACATACAATGGAAATGATAAAGTCCCCCTTTTTGTGAAGTCGGTTAAAAAATGAAATTAATATGCAAGTATATAATAGTAAGCAAGCACTATTGGTCTCAAATGTACTTCAAAGTAGTTCACAGTTTAGGTATTTGCTTTTTTTATGTTCGGTTATGAGTTACTCCTCTAAATTAAAAATTTTATAAGTTTAAAATATATTTCATAACCATGGTTATGAGTGGGTCCTCAAGTCGGTTATGAGTCGCCACATTTTATTCCAGTTATGAGTTTCTGGTTATGAGTGGGCGCGAGACCAAATATAATACCTCAGAACAATCACTACAGTAATACTGTCTTTTATTTGCACGATAATTTCTGTCAAACTTGGAAATGACATATTTTCATATTTATGAGGTATAATCACTGATTTACTACCAAACGTAAATAGAGCAGTTCATACAGAAACGCGCTTGAAATCTGTCACCTAATCGACTATACATTTAATTTTGTACTCGCTGATATATAGTTGAATATGCACGCCCGAATTAAAATTACCATGAAGAAAGTAGGTACCTTATTTATCGAATTCAACCTTCATCATCATCATCATCATATCAGCCAATAGACGCCCACTGTTGGACATAGGCCTCCCCCAAGGATCTCCATACCGATCGGTCCTGCGCCTCGGTCAACTTTTGAATGAGCACTTCGGCATGTTGACGTGCCGGCAGCTAATCACCTACCATGGAAAAGAACTGCACGAGTCGCGATTAGGCAGTTCTTCACCGGCTCACTTTTCGAACGTTCATGCGTTATCTAGGTTTGGTAGTAAATCAATGGGTATAATAGAACAAGGTGAGTACGAGTAATTAGTTCAAGGTTTTCGATTTTGAATTGTTTCTTTTACACTACGTTTCAGTAGCTTAGTGAATATGATGAAGGTTAACTGCCCCATCGCGACTCGTGCAGTTCTTTTTTTTAACCGCCTTCGTGGTCTAGTGGTTGAGATCACCATATTTTTTAAAATATTTTAATCATTTTACTACCGTGTTAAAGCGTCCCTTAAATTGTCTAGGGTAAAAATGTAAGCCTGTATAATAGGGAAAGTGTTCGGGTTAGGTTGCTTGGGAGGCGACGCTGTTTGGTGTCGATTCTATTTCCGTCTTGTGGTTCCCTGCTTGTTTTCTTTCACACAATGGACGCAACCTATTTGACACATTACACGTGCAGGATTACCAGTAGGTACAGCATCAAGTTTAGTTGTTAGTTTCGCGCTTACCTTATTGAAAAGCTATCTAGGCATTGGGATGACTGAATTGTAATTTTCACGTCTCGTCATATAATATTAAAATATTATATGACGAGGAAAGATGAAATCATATGAAATTAGAATTAAAATCGGCTTAGAAATAGATTAGATACAAGCATTTTAAGCTGTTATTTTGGAAGCGATTAGACAGAGAGATCCGACTACAAAATTGACGTCATTCTTGAGTACGGCTATAGAAACTCCATGTCAATTGCCGTTTTGCTAGAAAGAGACGAAGAAAAATCTTTAATACCTTATAACTTGGTTGTTTTTATAGTTATTCGAAAACCGATTTTTCTTTCTGTTTATTATATGAATGAGCTTCTATTAAAGCAATAATTTTCATTCATTTTTTCATTCATCTAGCCTTTTCTTTTTGATGTATCGCGATATTGATAAGCAAAGAGAAGTGGACACACAAAATGAAATGACATATAAGGTTCAGTTAGACAGCGGGCGTGGCGGGACGGCGACGGGGCGTCTGCGCAATATAAGCAGTTGTAATGTATTAGTTATTATGAAAGACGTCACACAGCGCCATCCCGCCCAGCGTGTCACGTCGCGCCCACGCCCCCGCCCGGCATGAATACAACAGGAGCTCGGCGCGACGGGGCGTGAGCGTGGCGTCGGCGGGGCATTACGCATTGTGTTCTATGAGTTTTCGCTTTCGTGTTCACACTGACGGCGGGGCGATAAAGTTGTGTTTCGGTACAAAAATGGATAACGAAACGGTTCATAGTCGTGTTTTTGTACGAGTTGAGCCACTAGCAATACACAACTATTTCCCTTTAATGAGATACAGCTTCAACGTCAGAATCATTTGACATTTTCATTGTGAATGTCCTCAATTTTTCCTCAATTTTCATTGTGAAAGAATTAGCGTCGACGTTACCGTCACGCCCCGCGCCGGCTATGTGACGTCCACGCCACGTCGCCGCCCCGCCGACACGTCCCGTCGCCGCGCCGTCCCGCCCTGTCCGCTGTCTGACTGAAGCTTTATTCATAAACTAGCTGTGCCCGTAAACTACGTTTCGCTTTAATAAAGCTCAACATTTCTGGATAGGGCCACCCTAATCACTTAGGGGTGTAAAAAATAGCCTATGACCTATTCTCAGACTTACCAAATATACACAAAAAAAAATCATAAAAATCGGCCAAGTCGTTCGGAGGAGTCCGGAACAAACCCTGTGACAGGAGATTTTTATGTATTAGATTACGCAAAAGGAAATATCAACAGTGTTAATGGCTTTAAAAAAGATATTGAAATTAATATTGGAAAAATTGTAAAATGGCCACCGTGCTTGCAAACCATTGGGCTTGTTTCAATCTTTCACAACTATTTTTGGGCTATCTCCCAGACACTAGCAGACTAGCAGTAATTAATGTTAAAAATAATCGTTGATAGGGTTTAATTTTTGTCCACTTAACACAACCCTATTTTTACCGTGGTACCATTAGATGGTACCATCAACGGTACTACGGAAAATTTTATTCCTCATTGTACCACCAATGGTACTATCACAAAAAGATAGAAAACCGAGTTAGTATCTAATAATTAGATTCATTTTAAAGCGAGAATATAAAATAGATGTAGTATAATTAAATAGGTAATCTTTATGAGGGATTAGCGTTTTGAAGTAGGTATTCAACTTTAAATAATTAGCAATTTTTATTTTTATTGCGCGTTAATAATTATTTATTACCCCCTTTACATTTTTCAAGAAATTGATAATACTTTAATTTCAAATACATACTTAGTAAAATAGGAGGCTGTAAACGCATACACAGTAAAGTACCAGAATCAAATAAACTAAAAAAAAATCTAAAGTCATGAGAAACGACGAACACGTTTAGTAGCAAATACTTACGTTAATTGAGTAGCTATAAATCAAGTTTTGTTGAGCAGTTTTATTTGACTCCCTTTCGTAGAGAACAGTAAATTTTAGTTTGGTTTTACGATCTTGTGTAAAATAAGACTACTTAGTAGGTATTCTCTAAAATGCTCAATTGGCATACTTACAGTAGAAAGTCTGTTTTAAGCACATACTTGTTTCTTTTATTCCGCTCTTGTAGACGACTACTTAATCTTAATACATTCCATATTGTTTAAATTGCCTAGGTACTTACTTTACATATCAGTTTTACCTATATTGTACAAAGACAAATAAATAATGCACAGCAATCTCTTCCAAATAAGGAATGGCCTGATAAAAGGAAGAATAAGATGGATATCGATAGTGTGTATAGCATAATAGTGCGTATGTATATCATAGAGACTATAAGTATCAGCGTCGAGACATAGAGCACCTCAATTACCGCAGCTGTTGTTACTTACCCATGAATGATGTGTGGAGTATATTGCGGTACATCTTATTTCCATAATGTAGTCAAAAAAATTGCCAAATCAGCCAGATAAATCTGCTTTCTCATAAAATCTAAATCAAACTCACTCAAAATATCGATGAATTAGATTCAAACAAAGAAAACAACCGCTCTAAATTTTAAATTAAATTTTCAAGGTAATTTGAAGAATTGTCCTTAATATCGGCAATGAAGAAGTTGTAATTAGCATGCATAATGCAGCCGAGAAAAGCTGGTAGAACTTAGTATTCGGCGCTCATTTCCCGTTATGAAACATAATGAATATTCTTTTGATATCCCAAATGATTTATAATTCATTTTTCCGCGTAGCAGCGTCAATGTATGAGCTCGTTTTACTGGAGACTGTCGCAAATTCTAATGAAAAAAACCTTCGTTGCTATAGTCAGCATGTCTTATAGTCAGACGACCGTACTTTAAAGCTAATTAACATAAATATCAATTAGTCTGTCGATAAAGAAACAATTTATTAACAAACTACTTTTATTATTATACATACTTTTACATAAATAATAGTTTATTCCAATATTTTCTGGCAAAGTAGGGTAAATTACTCAAGCGGGCGCGTGGGTAGTGGAGTCGCAGTATGGACCTTACCTAGCGCGCCCTTAAGGGCAGGGAGAACACCGAGGGGTTTTAGTGGGTAGGCCTGGCGCTCTGCTGGGTGAGCCCCACACACGCTCGCCGTCTAGCCAACGGTGGGTACGTGGTGCGAATACGCATTTCCCCCCGAAAAAAAGCTAGCGAATGCTGGTAGTACGCACTAAACCAAATGAAAACCAGTGTTGACTATGCTCACATTGAAAACAAAACAGTGACCGAAGTCAGATTCATAATATTCCCCCGGCAAGCCCAAACTAAAGTTGAGTTTGGAATTTAATAATGCCTAAAAATTACCTGCTTTACAATTCCACAGGATTGGAATAACGAAAAATGTGACGTATCGCAAATGCTGTAAAAAACGATTCAGCTAGGTTCAGTACTAGATATTGCAACGAGTTGCGGAAACTATAAATCATAGATTTGCGACCTCGCTACAACGCGATGCGGCACGCGAAACCATCATAGAGGCACGAATTATTATTAAATGGTATATTCCTCCTAAACTCACACATGGGGTGTGATTAGTTTAGGTGTTTTATTAATGATTATTCGTATTTGTATTTTATTTATACTTAACCTTTAGTATTAAAACCTGGCACACAGTAGAGGGGATCAGCCTCTGAGACCATTAGGAGTGCATCTTGATATTCTGACTATACATTAAGAAGGGAATCGAAGGAAGGATTTAAAGGAAAAAAAGCTTGTAAAATATACTACACCATTAACTACCCCCATATGGTACTATGTGGTTGTTACTGCGGCAGGCAAAACACTGAGGCTGGTGGTGCGCATGAGCATGAGCTAGCTACATGAACGCATGAGCTATGGTCGTTTACGTCTTCTATGTGATGAAATATAACAAAATCCAAGTTGAAAGGGGTCCAATAGCCTCCACACGGCTAATTAAAGATTAATTGCGCTACTCGATCGCTCAAATATTTGCGGCCCTAACAAAGACTCCATGTTGGTCGTTTCAATTTAACACGTGGTGCAACGGTAGCTAACGGCTTCATGAATGCTAATAGTGCAGATTCGAATAATTTTGTCCAATTAGTTCAACTAGTAGAACTTCTAGTTGAACTCTTTGGAATAGAGCTGCTATAGCTACAAACCCTTAGCTGTGAGGGCAAGGTAATGATGATGACAACAATGATACTATATTTACGGTCTTAGTTGAAGCAACAGCTACCTACAGTAAGCGGCGAAAGAAGGAACTCCAGGAATCTAGTGTGTGTATTATCTCATACTAGGATACATTGTCAAGGTTATGTAAACACCATTGATATTTTAGTTGAATAGTGTAGATAGGTAGATTAAAAAGGAATAATTCCTTAATTCATTCTATCAAACAAGTTTAACCTCAACTGAAATTGATTTCTTGACGGAGATCAAGTATATCAAGTAAAAAAAAACTGGAATATAACAGTGTAATTTTCTCAATTTTTCTGTAGTATACGTAAGAATTAAAACGCAATACGTAATAAATTTGAACAGTTGTAGCTTTCAAGTCGTATATTATACAGACTGTAACAAAGCAGAGCAGCACGAATATTTGAAAGAGAACAAAAGATCTTGACAATAATGGGAGGCGGTGCCCTTTTCCCATTTCAGGTTTGAAGTTTTACAATGAAACGTATCTAATAAATCCTTGCAAACACAATGGAGCTTCGTGTAATTATTGTAGGTTACAGGACTACCGAGTGCTAGACCGTAATGTATGAATACTTATGTTCTTTGAATAATTTGATATGTTACAACATGACAATGTAACGAAATGCAAGCTCGACTTTAAAATGATTGTGATATTGTTTCTTAAGTATTGCAGGGAAAATTCTTTAATAAGGCTGAACATTTAGATTTGTTTTACACGTGTATCAATTAACGGACTCATGCGCTTTCGTTTGTTTGTTTCTTGTGTTTGTTTACTTGATTTGTAGTTTCGGGTTAGGGGCGTTTGGTCATAGTTTCGTTTCGTCATTGCTATTTAAAATTAATTATTTTTAGGGGCGTTTGGTCATTCGCTTAAAGTACAGTCCGCATTGCAGTTTTATTATCATAAATGCATTAATTTAGTTACACACCATAAAAATAAATTAAATGACTCGATTGACTCTCTAACGTTGTATACAGGTCGCGGTATGTTGTAATGTTGTCGCGAATGTAACTTAGACACAGTGCGGAATGCAAAGTTCGTTTGATGAACATTAGATAGATATATCTGTGATTGATTTTGTGATTTTTAATTGTAAATTTTAAGAAGTGGTGTTAAATATTGTTATATTATTAAATTTTGCTTAATTAAATTGTTGTAAAAAATACATATGATTTTCAGACCTCTTCATATTGGTTTCATTTCTTTACATCGTTTGTTAACTGTACAATATTTTAAAAGCAGATGTACAGTCGACAAAGTTCGCGGTCTACCAGTAGAGTTTTCTTTGGGAAGCATTATTTCAAACAAAAAGAGGTATAAAGTAATCATTTAAATCATATATGAAAATATATAATTTTCTATTTTATATAACATTAATGCTTACGATTACGACCTGGATGCTTTTCTTCCACAATGGCCGGAGAGTGCTAGGGATCGTGATCTGTGGAGTGGGTTAAGGGAGACCTTTGCCCAGCAGTGGGACAATATAGGTTAAATAAAAAATAAAAAAATATAACATTAAAACCTGTTTTAACGCTTTTACTTTTTCAAATATCGCTGACCAAAAAAACTCTACCGGTAGACCGGCAACTTTGTGGACTGTACAAATGACGAAAGAACACTAAATATTTTTAAATTAAATCGAGTATAGTAATTTCGAGATCCCTTGTTCTTTACTACTATCTTAATTTATAGATCCTGATAAATGGACTACGGTTATTGCTCTAACGATAACTTCACATTCTCACTAGATGTACGCATAACAACGAAATAAAGTGTTTTTCAACACACTTGCTCGTAAAGTGGGTCTTATTACTTTGCATTTAGACCCGTTATTCAGTATATTAAACACGAGTGCTTTTCACTTTACATAATCGCACAAGTGCGGTAATCTTAACACGACAAATTATAGTTTGTTCAAGTTTGCAAAGTAAATGTATGTCCAGTATACGCATTCTTAAATTTGTCGCTTAATACACTTTTTTTTAACACGACTTTATGCGGCTGCCAGTTGGAAACAAATGAACAGCCTATTACTGGTTACTCAAATATTAAATTAACAACGACATTTAAACACAAACATTTAAAACAATAATTAATAACTATAACTAAAATAAATTATTAAAAATTCACACAAACTTGTTTTTTAAAAACTAAAATATTCGGTTTATTTAGTTTTGAATTTTGGCTGTTTGGCCCTTTTTTATTTATTTATTTATTTATTTATATATTGCATTACATTGTCCACAACAGAAGTATAGGTATGTATTTATGTTACTTAATTTGAGCCATTCATGTTTACAGGTAAATGTCGTTGTCTCGCATTCATCGCTGATAGGATTTTTGACACATAGATTTTGATCTGTTCTCATTTGATGAACTGGCTGATTTAATGGGCATATGTAGGTTTCGGTATCGTAATTAACACAATTTTGTAGGTTGTTCTCGAACATAGTTACGTAAGAGTCCTTTTGTATATTAACTGCTACATAATCTGAAATCGGAATTAGTGTAATCATTTTGCTGTTTACTTTTTGTGGGATTGGTATTAGCTTATAAATATCGAAACTGTCTCGTCTCACCAAGGGAATGCCAACTTCAAATATTATGAAGTCTTTCGTGGCTTTAGCTTTTACAGTTAGTAAATGATATATTTTTGATATGTCTGATTGAATATTATTGAATGGTAACGTCAAGTCTTGTGTTAATAATCCAGTGATTAAATTTAGTTCTGTTTTTAATTGATTTGGAGTTAAAAGATGAAAATTAAATCGGCCTAAGTAAATGTTGGTAAGCACATCTACCAGCGTTTCTTGTATATTTCGCAGGTTCATCAAAACTCCATTGGCAATAACTGACGATAACGTTAAATCGTTCTCTTTCATTGCGACATATAACTCACTACGCTGCATGTTTATTTGATTTTCTAAAGTATTTAGATGTTGATTAAAACCTTTGTGTTGCTTATCTATAGCTGTCTTCAATCTTTTGATCAAGTTTAATTCAGCTTCTACTACAGATGTCTGATTTTTCCATAATAACTCTAAATGTTTTTGATTATTTCTGACGGTTTCTATATCTTCGGTGTATTGCTGAGCGAAGCGGTCATCGAGAACTCCGAATAGTGTGTTGGCAAGGTTACCGACCCCGTTGATAAGGCCGCGGCGCTGTCGCGTGCGCGCGGCTTCCCCGGGCCTTGGGAGTTGCTGACCGAGCAGTATTGCATTGTAATGCTCGAGCTCGGCGAGCCCGTGATGTAATTGTAGAAGTATTACTTTGTATTGTGTTATTGTTGAATTGATAGATGCGCTTTCAATATGATTTATATATTTTTCAAGTAATTCTGTCCCTTGCCAAAACGGAGTCATGTCGTAATAAATAATTAGTTTCCATTGATCTTGTTCTAGACGCATTTTTCCTATATTGTCAAAGTAAAAGCCATGACTTGCATTTAAGCTTGATATTTTGTATTCGCAGACTGTAGGAGTTATAGTAAATAATAATGTAAATATTAAATATAAATAGTGGGATAAGTTTAATTTCCAGCTTGATCTTTTATGTTTATTTTGTACGGCGGCGGCAGAAATGATATTATTTGATTCGGTTGTTTCTTTGTTTTCTTTGGTCGTCTCCGTTGCGTCGGTTACTGGTAAGCGGGATATTTTAGTAATAGGCCTTTTGATATAACCATTTTTTGTTTTTAGTGTGACGACACGCACGAAGCCGTCGGATCCTGGGTGTAATTTCATTATGCGGCCCAATGCCCATTTTCCAGCGGGCAAATGATCGTCTTGTATTATCACTACGTCATCTATCTTAAAGTTTTCCTTGGGTTGGCGCCATTTACTTTTTACTGATAACTGACAAAGGTACTCAGATTTCCACCTTTTCCAGATGTCATTAAAAATCTTTTGCGTCAATTGCCATCTGGTTCTTAAGTCCTTTTCTGTTTCTATGATTGTTAATGTAGGTCCACTTGATAGGAAATGTGCTGGGGTTAGAAAATCAATGTTGTCTGGGTCTTCAGTTAAGACACAAAGTGGCCGTGAATTTAGACACCCTTCTAGTTGAGCCAAAAGAGTTGAATATTCTTCATAGGTCAACTTTTGCTCGCCAATCACCCTTTTTAGGTGATGTTTTAAACTTCTGACTGCGGCTTCCCAAAGGCCGCCTGCACTAGGCCACGATGGGGCGTTGAAATGCCAGTTGATCTCCATCTGAGTGACAGCATCGAAAAAGTCTGCGTCTAAAGTTTGTTTTAAATTAATGTATTCTTGATTTAGAACTCTGCTGGCACCGACAAAGTTTGTCCCATTGTCACTGTAGATGTGACGTGGGGCACCCTTTCTTGCTGCCATCCTGCGAAGGGCTGCTAAAAGGGCAGATGATGATAAATCTGACACAATTTCAAGGTGCACGGCTTTGGTTACCATGCACACAAAGACGGCGATGTATCCCTTCGTCGTTTTGATACCTCTTCCCTTATTTGATTTAACCTCTACGAATCCTGTAAAATCGACGCCGGTGTTATAAAATGGCCTTGTAGGGTTAACGCGTGATGCTGGTAAGTCTCCCATTATTTGATTATGTTTATCGGGGTTATGGTGTCTACATTTGACGCACTTTCGGAGACGTTTCTTAACCGCTCCGTAACCTCCTATAAGCCAATATCTTTGGCGTAGAATTGATGTGGTTAAGCGTGCTCCGCCATGAAATGAAAGTAAATGTGCTTGATCTATTAAAAGTTCGGCT
The DNA here is from genome assembly GCA_963935595.1 of Schoenobius gigantellus. Classification (NCBI taxonomy): domain Eukaryota; kingdom Metazoa; phylum Arthropoda; class Insecta; order Lepidoptera; family Crambidae; genus Schoenobius; species Schoenobius gigantellus. The sequence continues at coordinate 17,723,047 of OZ012553.1, read as the reverse complement.
AAACGGCAATTTTTGGGTTTGATCAAAGGGTTTTTCATTTCAGGACTTATGTTAGCTTTTCTTAAGCGTCCACCGACCCTTAGAAGACTGTTTTGATCTAAAATTGGATTCAACTCAATAATTCTACTTTTTGAATGAATTTTGTTGTTTTCCTTTAACGAGGTGATTTCTTTTGAAAATTCTGCATGCTGAACATTTTTGATAACAATAATTCTAGCTGTTTCTAATTCTTGTAATGATAAGTATTTTAATTTATTTTCTTTTGTTTTTGTAAACCGTATTATCCATGATAGTATTCTGATAACTTTGCTGAATGAACTATAATTTGATAGTAACTGATTAATTATATTATTTTCAATATATTCTTCTGTGACAACGTTTACTTGTTTTTTATTTTTTAACTCTTGTTCTGTTTTAAAACTTTGTTTATGTTCACTATGAAAGTAGTTTGACAGCCAGGACGGTCCCTTCCACCATAACGAATGATTTTTCAGCTGTACTACTGTCAAACCGCGGCTTGCGCAGTCTGCTGGGTTTTCTTCAGACCTTACGTAGTTCCAGCACTCACGAGGCATGATGTTTGTTATCTCTCTCACTCTATTCGCAACAAAGGTGTTCCATCTTGTTGGGTCACCGTTCAGCCATCCCAGAACGATCATAGAATCTGACCATCCATATACCTTAATCTCATAACTTTTCAAGCATTCTTTGACCTTAAATAATAATTTAGATAATAGAAGAGCTCCGCTTAACTCTAATCTTGGAAGAGAAAGCTTTGCACTAGCTGGAACTAACCTTGATTTTGCTACCAATAAATTTATATCAGAGTTTTGATCTCTTGCAATTCTAACGTAAATGACGCATGCGTAAGCTTTAATCGAAGCGTCACAGAATCCATGCAGCTCAATGGTGTCACTTTCTTGTGTTTTTATCCAGCGCGGGATCTCTAACTGATTTATATTCTTAATGTCATATTTGATTTTTTGACAATCTGAATTTATGTCCTGTGGTAATGGGTCATCCCATTTAATTTCTGATAGCCAAACATTCTGAAAAATTATTTTCAATTTTGTTGATAGGGGTGACAACCAACCTAGTGGATCGAAAAGCTTTGATATATTTGATAAAAGTGATCTTTTGGTTTCGTGATCCTTTGATGTATCTATTTTTGACTCGAACACAAATACATCCTTCTGTGGGTTCCAACCTAATCCCAAGGTCTTAGTATGTTCTGAACCTTTAAAATTAAAGCTCTCTAGATTTGATGATTCGACTGCATCGGGTAATATTGCTGGAAAGTTTGATTTCCATTTTCGGAGATTGAAACCACCTGATTGTAATAGTTTTTTAAGATCGTTGCATAAATGTTTCGCTGATTCGGGTCTATGGGCCCCATGGACTACGTCATCAGTGTAGAAAGACTGTTCAAGGACATCAGGAGCTGGGCTAGAGGTAAAGTTTTGTCGCTCATCAGAGGCTAACTGTCTAAGCGTCATCATGGCCAAAAACGGAGCTGCTTTTGTGCCATAAGTTACGGTGGTAAGTTGGTATTCTTTGATAGGTTCGTGCTGTGAACTACGCCAGATGATTTTTTGATAATGTTGGTCATTTTCATTCATGATTATTTGGCGAAACATTTTCTCTATGTCCGCTGTAAACCCATACCGATATTGTCTCCATTTGATAATGAGAGACTGAAGGTCTTGCTGGAGATTCGGCCCAGCTTCCATGACGTCATTAAGGCTTTGCCCTGAAGATGTTTTTAAAGAAGCATTAAAAACAACTCTCAATTTTGTTGTTGTTGATTCGGCCCTTTCTACACAATGGTGAGTCAAATAGCAGTCGGGTGTCGAGTGTCCGATAGCGGGCTTCATGTGTCCGAGTGATTCATACTCATTCATAAATAACTTATATTCCTTTGATATTTCTTTATTACGATTGAATTTTCGCTCTAATGTTTTGAATTGCGCAATAGCTTTGTTTTTTGAGGCCCCCAAATTTTCTTTGAAATCTTGTTTAAACGGTAATCTCACTTCATATCGCCCATCTTCGTGTCGGATAGTTGTATTTTTGTAATATTCTATACAAAGTTGATTTTCATTTGATATAGGGGTTGTTTCCGAAATATCTTCAACCTCCCAGAATTTATGGATCTCTTCTAAATGATTCAATATGACGTTACACTGTAATGTTTTGATGTTTCCGCTAAGTATCCATCCCAAGCGCATGTTTTGAGCAAGGGGTGAGTCATTACTCATTTTACATACGCCTTCCAAAAGTATTATTGAATAAATGTCAGCTCCTAGTAACAAATCTATTGGGCGACTATGATAAAATTCGGGGTCAGCTAAATTTAGATGATTCAATAATGTCCATGATGGTTTGCTAAATGAATGACTGGGTAAATTTTTAATTAAATTATTCATAATAATGGCGTCTGTTTCAAATTCAAAGTCGTTATTGTTTGATTGACACTGGATGTGTATCATCCCTTTACAACTGCTCTCCTTTGCACCTATTCCTGATATCACTCCCTGGCATTTACGACGAGGCATCCCTAATAGTTGCGCGGCATTCTCCGTGATGAGTGATGTTTGAGAACCCTGGTCCAGTAAGGCTCGTAAGTTAATATAAGACCCATCGCTGGTTAGTACTTTTATAATAGCTGTCGCCAAAAGTACCTCTGGGGTTTCGTCTTGTATAGACACGTGCGAGTTGCTACGAACCGCGTGCGAAGTTTCAGGTTTCGTGTTAGTGTCCGGACGGTGTTTTGGGGCCGCCGCGCCAGACATACGCTCCGATTGCGAAAATGCTTCGTGTAATAATGTGTTATGCGCCTGATTGCATTCGCGACACCGTTTTTCAGAAATGCATGCTTTACCATTATGACAATAAAGACAGTTTTGGCATAAGTTGAATTTGTAAATAGTCTGACGTTTAAGTAATGGTTTCATGTCTAAAAAGTGTTTACAGCAAAATACAGCGTGATCATCAGCTCTGCAAATGGGGCATCTGTAGAATTTTGTGGTATAAACATTTTTGTTATAAAATGATTGCGAAATTGAACGTCCCTGTGGTGGAAATGACTGCTTATTGTTGTAATTAGAAATTGGTTTTTGATATTTTGAAGTTGAAGGAATTTGATTATAATTTTTTATTATTGTTGATTTAATTAAGGGTTCTTGTTTACGTCTTGATGACTCCAACGTGGTGAACTTACTCTCCAAAAATTCAAAAAATTCTGATATTTTGGGTACTTCCCTTGGCTGTTTTACAGAGGCTACATATTCATTATTTGTCTCCGTGTCTAATTTTTGACACAAAATATAAATAAGAAGTGGGTCTCAGGACTCGACTGTCACGCCTAAGTTTTTGATAGCGTTGAGGGTTTCACGAGTGGTATCGTGAATCCTTTTTAAATGACCTATTGATATTTGTTGAACGGCAGGTATGCTAAACAAAATTTCAATATGTGAGTTCAAAATCAATTTCTTATTGTCATATCTATGTGTTAGAATATCCCAGCAAACGGAGTAATTATCAGAAGATATAGGTAAATGTTGAATAAGTCGCTCGGCCTCACTCTTGACCTTTGATTTCAAAAATTGCATTTTTTGAGCGCTCGAAAGTGACGGGTTATTATGGATGGTCTCGACAAAAAGATCTTTAAAGGAGGTCCATTGGTGATAGCTACCAGTGAAGACAGGTAATTCTATATGAGGCGTAGACTGTTCGCGGTGCGATACGGACCATAATTTTTTGTTAATTGATTTGATAGCATTATTGAAACTTCTTTCATATTTATAATACGCTGCGTCATATTCTGTATTTCTGCCGCCTAACTCGCTGTCCAGCTCCCAGTGAAGCGAATCTATCGCCTGCCAACGAGCTTGAACCGTACGCAATAAATGATCAAACTCCCACTTTTCGGTGATATTATCCAGTACTATGTTAGACAGAGTATGCTCAAATGCCCTAAAGTTACTAGTTTGTTTGCGCAGCATTTCATCTGTTTTACTGTTTGAACCTTGAGCTCGAGTTGGGGCGGGCTGTTCCGACCTGTACTGAGTGGTAGATGGCATAGCCATGGGTGTCGCTGGTTTAATGATCGGTGTAGAAGGCCTACTTTCATCTTTCGATTGATAATTCTGGATTGTTGTTCTTATAGTTGAGAATCTCTCACGCACACCATCATATTGTTTTGTTGTAAAATAATGATGAGACTTATCACCCACCTCACATAGCCTAATATGATTTGTTTGAAATTCCTGCCAGTAACTGTCTAATGTGTCAAGGCGACGTTTTATATATTCAGGCGTCTTCCTATCTGAACCGTCTTTTTTGAAATTGATAAATACCTGGTCTATACCCGATGATAGTTGATCTTGAGTAAGAATCAAATCCTCCATAGTGGTCATCTCGCTGTGGTGCTATTAAATAGAGTAAAGGAAATGATACGGCTTACTAGATATTGCTGGATATGTTGCTGGTTACTCACAACTCCAAGAATGATAGTCCTTGAATGTTCGTCTTTTGCTGCTAGATTTCTTCGATAGCTTCAGTGATAGGTGATAGTTCACCTCACTTGCAACACAGAGTCACGTTTTACACGTCCACGTTTTCACTGAGTCACTCACGAGGTCCCTTTGCGAAGGACCAAAAAGAATGTATGGTTTATACACTCTTTTATGATAGTTGATAGTGATAAATGAAAGCTCTTGATAAATGTTAAAAAACTGATATATTGATATAAAAACGACTTAGAACTTAAAATGATATGAGAGTGCGCGACGGCTATGATGTGCGAACACGTACTAACTTAATGAATAACCTAAATTAATGCATGTGGCGTAAAACGCTGATGTGACAAACTGTACGGCGCTTGCCCGTACAGTAAATAAGTCATATTATTTTAATAAATAAATTTAGAATTTCAAATTGTTTACTAGTAATAGATACGAAATCCAAATAAACATTAGTACTATATTAGTACCAGGCCAAATATTATATTACTTACTTGAGTTGTCAAGCCCCTGCAAGAATAAGGCCCCGAGTAGTTGCACTGCTCTTTTTGTTTTTTTAAACGGTTTTATTTAGCTTGCCCTGTTTTTTCCACGTTAGAATGAAAAACCTATTTTCCCCGATTTTCACTAAATTGCCGGTTCACGAATTCATTTCATTGTCGGGGTGACGATCTGGGGGCATGAGAATTCGCTAGATGCGGGCAGCGAAGGCTTTTTACCAGGTTTTATTTAACTAGCACTGCTCGTAGTAGTTGTCCGCTTTAAATCATGCAAACTTTTTTCGACCACTTATTGGTGCACAATCCCATTGAACTAAAATGAAGTATTGTTGTAAGTAAAAAATGGTCGCTGCAACAAATAGACATACTTTTATATAACCTCCGCAATATGGGTATCATATTGCGGAGTTGCGGTTGAGTTTATGATTTGTAGAATACAGTTTACTAAAAAAAAAACCAAGATGGCCGCCGTCACAAAGTAGCGGATTAGGTATATATTTTCGTACAACCCTTTCTAATATGAGTATCAAATGAAAGAACTTGACATGCGGAAAACAGTATAAATATTATGCGCTTTCTCCCTCAAACACCAAATTTTTCACAATTCCTTCTCCGTCCGTGCTGCCCAACTGTGGAACAGACTGCCAGTTGATATACGTGAGAGAAAAACCATCACATCTTTCAAATTAAAAGTGAAAGATTATCTTCTCTCGAACTCTTCTTAAATTTACTATATTTATTAATATATATATATATTCTTCTTCATAGTTAATAACAGTAAATATTGATTTATTATTATATGTATAGTGTGTATACGTTTATTATTATTTTTAAATATTTTTATAATCTGTACACTTTTACCCGCAATTTTAAAATCTTAATACACCTGCTAGGGTTACCTGGTAGAGATCTCTTTAAGAGATAAGCTCGCCCTTGTACGTAACACACGCATGTAACTGAAAAGAATGACAATTGTGTACAATAAAGAATATATAATAGTCAGTTCTGTTTCGATTTTTTTATTTTATTTTATTTTATTTCTTAGGCTCACAAAACAGGTTACAATCATAATATAACAAGTAACAAATTATCATAACTGAACAAGATTATAACCCAATTTATGTGTGCACAACAAGTTCAAAATTACAAGAAATCTTAGGCGGTAAGTAATGTAATTAGTTTTATTAGTAAGGTGGGTATTATATTGTGTTATACTATTGTCTGTAGTAGTTAGAACATTATATTATATATATCAAAAAGAAGATGTTACATACATTCTAGGTCCCAATTTATGCTATTTACAATTTCCTAATGCCATAATATTTCTAAAAAAGTAGGTGCCAAGCGAATTTTAAGTATTTGTGTTTTAAAATGTGATAATTTAGGCTGGAATATTTCCAAGGAAGGGTGTTCGGCAACAGTATCATTATAAAGGCGACACATTCATGTTATGGAATTGTAGAAGAAGGTATTATTTGTGTAAATTTGGAGCAGCAATATTTTAGGTGATGGTTTGCGAGCATTGAACTTGGTTCTAATATTAAAAAGGGAAAGAAGAGAAGGACTATCAATGTTCGAATGTATGGGCTTATACAGGCAGATCAGCTCTGCTATTTTCCTTCTAGGCTCCAACAAAACCAATTTGAATTTTTTAAGTCGACTTGCGTATGACCTATGCTCTCGTCCAAGAGTATGTTCAGAAATTTCTTTTGAACCCTTTCAATCTTATTACTATGCACCGCATAATAGGGGGACCAAATTAGCGCACCGTATTCAATTACGTTTCTGATAAGTGAGCCGTATAAGTGTAAGTATACCTGTTGATTTTTGAAACCCTTCGGGCAGCGGGATATAAATCCAAGTAGTTTGCAACATCTATCAAAGATATAGTCATAGTGAGCGTGAAAGGTCAACTTTTCATCAAAATATACCCAAAGATCCTTAACGACTGACGTACGTTAAAGTATGTTATTTTCTAACTAGTAGTCAAAAGTAGTTTTATTTTTTATGTTTGTGAACGAAATAACAAAACATTTGTCAACATTCAGGACCATCCTATTATTGAACTAGCTACTCGAGATAAATTTAAGTTCAAGTTAACACAGTCGTCTAAGTCTTTAATTACGGAGTATATTTTAAGGTCATCGGCATAGAGTAAGCAGGAGCATGTGAGTTCTAGAACAGAATCATTGATGAAAATTACAAACAGGAGAGGGCCCAGACGTGACCCCTGGGGGACACCGGAGGTAATAGTTAACGGCGTGGACAGATGGCCTATCACGCTCACCAGCTGACTAAAGTTTGCTTCTGTTTGAACTTATTATCATTTATCGTCAGGCGGGATGAAAGCCAAGAGCTCCACTGCAGTGCATAAATGTTACAGTTAATAATTCTGAATGTCGAAAATATCAAGTCAGTTTCTATGTAGCACAATTCCCTAATGAGCGTAATGCTACGTTGCAGAATAATCAGGGATTTATTATTCTAATTTTTATATTATTTTTGGTTGATTTAAGCCTTTTCCTTGTTCAGAGATAATAGGATTGCGATCATTTATTTTAAATAAGATTTCTTGTGCACCACTTGATTTAGATACTTTGTTTTGAGAAAATGTTAACATTCTTTTCTTTTGTTTAATCTTTACACAGCCTATTTAATCTCATAATCACAAATGTGTGCGAATTGCGACTGGAGAAATCTTATTATCACGACACCTCCAGGTGAGAGTTATTCCAAGAGCTTTTTACTTTTTACAACTACTAGATAAAAAATTATCGACAAAAAATAGAAAAAAAATTATGCAAGCTATTTGAACAATCAAAGCAATTTATTTTTTTTTGTAAAATTCTCATCATTCGGTTTTGAATGGTGTATTTTTTAAGGTAGTCTTATTTGAAAGCTAGAAAGACTAATTAGCAACAAAAAAATTAAAAAAACTACGATTTCGAGCAGTAAATTTGTTACAAAAATAATAAGATAATTTTTTTGTGAAAAAAATACTTTTTATTAAATTTTTCATTTGTTACCTCAAAACTAGCTCATTGACGTAACTTTCTTAGCATGTTATTTGTTTCTTTGCATGTTGTTGTTATTAAACTACATAATTTACTCTACAAGTTCTCTGAAATAACATAGGTTCTATCTCTAGTCGTTGTTAAATATAATCACTATTTAAATAAGGTAGGTAATCTCAGCACGAAAATCAAACGTGATCTAATAATGATTTAATTGACATACATTATGGAATAAAACAAAAAAAAACAATAGAAAAGTAAAATGATTTAATTTATTAAATTTTCAAATTGACCACCATTATCATTCATACAAACAGTTGCACCTAATGCGTACTGTTTTTTTTTTAAATACAGTACGATTTTTTTATTTGACTAGCCGCAGCCATTATTTTTTGTAACAACTCTTCTCTTGTACTAATTGGAGTGAGTGATGTACTACTCGTATACAGTCTGCTTCATTAGACCCCACAAATAAAAATCTGAGGGGGTCAGATCAGGGTTTCGTGCCGGCTACATTACCGGTCCGCCTCGTCCAATATATCTATCTCCGTATCGTTCGTTTAAATAATCATGCACGACTGTGCTAAAGTGAGCTTTAGCGCCGTCATGTTGAAACCACATCCTCCTCCTTGTTTGTAAATCCACATCACTCATCAGATCAGGTAGTTCTTCATGTAAAAATGATAGGCAAGCTGGGCCTGTCAACCTTGATGGAAGGTTAGAGGGTCCGATTGTAATCTCATGTCATTCCAGCCCAAACTTTTATCGAAAATTCGACTTGAAAAGATGCTGGCTGAACTGCTAACGGATTTTCTTCTTGCGGCATCGACAAGTGTAGATTGCGAAAATTTGTAACTCCAGTCCGGTTAAAGTTTGCCTCGTCGGTCCACAAAATACGATCACAGAAGTTGCGGACTAAACGTCTTTGCCGCAATAGCCACGAACAGAAAACAGTTCTTCCGTTGTAATCTGGCTCGTGCAAATTCTACACTCTTCGAAAATGGAAGGCGGACAAACATTCATTTTTAGGGTTCCGTACCTCGAAAGGAAAAAACGGAACCCTTATAGGATCACTTTGTTGTCCGTCCGTCCGTCTGTCTGTCTGTCAATACCCTTTTTTCATAAACACGTAGAGGTATCAAGCTGAAATTTATATCAAATACTCAGGTCTACTGTCCCTTGGAGCTGTGAAAAAATCAAACTTCTAAGCAAACGCAATCAAAAGATACAGCCGTTTATGCTACAAATTTCCGCAAATTTTCGACACTCGCAAGGGAATCAAAACCTACAGGGTACTTCCCGTGAACTCAGAATCTTGAAATTTGGTACGAAGTAACGCCTTATATATAGCACAGATAAAGGAAAAATTGTGAAAACCGCGTAAATTTTTACATTTATACCTACAGGTTTGTACGTAACCCTAGGTGCGCGAGTCCGACTCGCACTTGGCCGGTTTTTTTTCCACACTCGGACGTGATTAATCCCCAATTGGAGAGCTATTCATCGAGTACTAATTGTGGGGTCTTGGTACACCAAGCGCAAACACTTGTTCATCCACATCCACAGGTATAACGGGAGCACGTTCACGACGTGGGCGACGAAGTCCATTTTCACTAAATTCACGATGTACTGCTATGAAAAACCCTGTAGTCAACGGCAGGTCTTGTCGGGAATCGCTGATGATACTCTCGAGCGGCGGTGCGAGCATTGCCATCGCAAAACCCGTAAATAAAATGAATGTCAGCTACTTCGCGAGCAGACAATGAGTATATCGTAGAAGGCATGTCGACGAAAAAAACTCGCTCGTTTCGGCTTTAATCTCGTTAATTTATCTATTTCCTTTTATCTTTACCTGCTATTGTTCGAATATGCAGCGCTTAGCGCAAATCAACAAACCGATGGCATTCTTTGATGATGATTATTTTAAAAACGAAAAGAGATAGAACCCATGTTATTTTGCAGAGCTTGTAAAGTAAATCATGTAGTGCTAAGAATGTTACGCCAATGAGCTAGTTTTGAAGAAACAAATGAAAAAAAGTATTTTTTCACAAAATATTATCTTATTATATTTTTAACAAATTTACTGCTCGAAATTGTAGGTTTTTTTAAAATATTTGTTGCTAGTTAATCTTTCTAGGTTTCTTATTTTGAAATAATTAATTCACATTTAAACGGAGAGTAAGGTTGCCTTTAACACAGTGCTATAACCAGGGTGACAGGTACGTAAATTTGCACCATAAATCTACTTCCACTGAGCTACCTAACAAAAAAGGTAGAGACCACGAACTTTTATCTGAAATTGAAATCTTCACATTTGTCGTGAAAAAGTGTCACACGTCACTATCACACGACAACTTTAGAAGAGTTCTCTCGGTATTGAAAGGCCTGTGGTCTCTTTGTTACTGTACCTATATCTTTGAGTAGTTTCTCTTTTTCTTTCTTAATAATCTCTCTGTTTTTCTCAAGCAAACTAGCAAAATTTGAATTTATGATGATTTAAAAAAATATATTTACTTTGATATTAGCTACGGCTTCACCTGCGTTAATCTTAGTATTAAGGCCTACGTCTTACTACGCGTTATAAACAACACTTAAAATCAGTTGCTGCAAAGATGGAGTTTGATCCAAAAGTTCACATACAGATCAACATGCAAAGGTTTTTCATCCAAAGTCCAAGCTCTTGGACTTTTTTTTCTCGGGGAAAATGCGTAACCGCTCCGTAGCCACCGTTGGCTAAACGGCGAGCGTGTGTGGGACTCTCCCGGCAGGTGCCAGGCCTACCCACTAAAACCCCCCGGTGTTCTCCCTGCCCTTATGAGCGCGCTAGGTAAGGTCCACACTGCGACTCCACTACTCACGCTCAGGCAAGCCCGACCCTCTGGTCGGGCTATCGCCAAGGGATAGAAGCTCTTGACTTTCACCTCACCCGATGGTAAGTGACGACAAGGCCGAAGGTGGAAGGAAGCCTCACCTGGATTTCTCCACAACCGAGGAACTGACTATCTAAGAGCAATTGTCGAAACACACCAATATATGCTATTAACATTGTAATGGCGACACACTTAGGTAAGACGGTGGTAGCTAACCAGGCGGGCCCAGGAGTCCACCACCAAACAAGTTGTTGGCCCCACGTGTGATTTTCAAATTATTGCGTTTATTAATGCGTTACAATGTACTTAATTAACAGCGTCGATAGCGCAGTGCGTAAGGCTGTCGCCTTCCAATCGGGAGGTAGCGGTTCGAACCCCGCCACGTACCAATGTGTTTTCAAATTTGGATTCATATGTACGTATTCGACGTTCATGTGTACGTTTATTGGACGCTTTTACGGTGAACGAAAACATCGTGAGGAAACCTGCACACACCTGGGAAGAAGTAATTTCTTTACAGGTTGAAGTCGACTAACCCGCACTTGGCCAGCGTGGTTGACTAAGGCCTAATCGCCCTTGTTTAGGGTAGGCTTGAGCCCCTCGGTGGGGACGTATATATAAGCTGTTGATGATGATGTACTTAATAGTAAAGCAGTGGCTACATCATCTACATCACTGCTTACTACATTTTTCGTTTGCGGAGATTTTATAAAGTTACTAGCTTTTGCCCGCGACTTCGTCCGCGTGGAAGTCTTTTTAATGATTCCCTTTAAGAATTAACCCCCTCCCCTCTTACACCCTTAAGGAATGATTTCGGGGATAAAAACTATTTTTTATCCTTTTCCACAACTCAAAACTATCTTCATACGAATTTCTCTCCCTTAAGGAGTGGTTTCTGTGATAAAAGCTATGCTATGTCCTTTCTTAGGCTCTAGGTTATCTGGGTACCAAATTTCATTGAAATCGGTTACGTAGTTTTGGCGTGAAAGCGCGACAGACAGACAGAGTTACTTTCGCATTTATAATATTAGTATGGAAGTATAGATTAACGTCTAGTGCCACCAATAATGACACATACTAATTGTCGCGCTACATTTAGTTCCTGACACAGTGTGCCAGGTGTGTGAACTCAAAATTATTGCGTTTATTAACGCGTTACCACGTAGGTTAAGCCGTCGCATTAAAGGCAAAGCAACGGAATTTACATCGTTATGATACTACGTGCGAGGTGGGCTGCCAGCCATCCTGTTAATTTACTGGAGTTAGTACTATTCCAAGCCGAACGGAGTTACAGGGCTATATGGGTGTATTAAGTTTGGCTCGAATTCAATTACTTCTTATTGTGAGGGTCATATTTAATGAATGTTGCAAATAAACCCTTTTAGTGACACGCATTGTCTGTACCCCGACAATTCAAGACACAATCACGTCTGTTATTTGCTGGGGAGGCAACACAGGCTGAATTCTGTGACCGGCTTAACTTTACGATCCGGTGTTATGTTACTTATTCTTACAATGCTAATACAAACATTTTGTAGCTTTTTATATCGTCCAATATCTGGCTGTTATTGTTTACTGTGTTTTGAAATTTTTTTTGTTTTATTTACGAGGAATGTATTGCATAAATAAAAAAACGTGCAGGAACTTTGTCCTGACTACAACTAACAGCAAAAAGCAATACTTACGAGTTACTAAACCGGTGAAGATAGCTGTTATCAAAGTTACAAGCTTACAAATAATTTGATATAGGCGCAGTATTTTTTATTAAATATTCTAGCCCGCTGCTATAAACTAGTTGACTCCACTTAAGAACTGTTAGATAATATTAGTAGAGGTAAAGTTTACTTCTAAGTTACATAAATTTAGGTGTACATGCTGCTGTTACTAAGTAAGTGTGATGTTCCGGCAAACTTCCAACCCGTATTTTACAAAGCTGCGGTCAATTTCCGTAGTAACTACTTCCAGTTCTTGCCTAAGCATATTAAGCTTGAAATCACGTTGGCTCTTTTTTTTCAAATAAAACATGGATGCCAAAATTATTATTATATTCGCTGGTTTCCACTGCACACAATTTTTAACCGACTTCAAAAAAGGAGGAGGTTCTCAATTCGATGCGTATGTTTTTTTTGTGTATTTACGCGATTACGCCGCCAATTGTGAACCGATTTTCAAAATTATTTTTGTATTCGATAGAGTATACTCCAAGGGTGGTCCCATGGTCACCAAAGTCAGGATCTGATGATGGGATCCCATAAAAATCGAGGAAAACCCCTCAAATTTTAAGGTGTGTCCAACGTGTTTTGTGTGTATGTTACGCGATTACTCCGCCAATTGTAGACCGATTTTCAAAATTCTTTTTGTATTCGATAGAGTATACTCCTAGGGTGGTCCCAAGGTCACCAAAGTCAGGATCTGATGATGGTATCCCATGAAAATCGAGAGAAACGCTAATCAAATACCAGATGGTATTTAATATAATTATTAAATTAGGGTTCCTTTCACTATAAAGATGTCATTCACTAAAAAGTTAACATTAAAAAAAAATACAAAAAATAAAAACCGACTTCAAAAACACTGAAAAGTTGAAAATAATATAAGAATAGGTACAGACAACATCACACTTCTATATTGAAGTCGGTGACAAATTTTAAGACTTTCTAGGAGGTCATCGTTTGGCACCGACTTTAATATAGAAGTGTGATGTTGTCTGTGCCTATTCTTATATTATTTTGGGTGTAATTAAAATGGTTAGCATAGTATTCGTATTTTTTGAGCAGAAAAATATAATCTGTGAGCAGAAATAGCTAATTGATCAGCAACTCATGGCCAGCAAACATTCCAAAATCAATCAGCAATTTATGTCATTCTGGATGGCTGTAATTATTTTTGTACAGCATATTAATTACATACGCTGCAATGAGCTGCTCCTGTTTAATAAAATTTTGGTTACCACTCAGATAGTAAGCAAAAAAATTCATTTTGAGCTGCATATAAAAGTAGCAAAAATACTTGTCATATGCGCAAAATGGGCGCAAAGATTATTTAATTTATTTACTCGAGTGTTATACTTAAAACCTAAACACAAATTGCCTAATAACGTTTGGCCTAAAACACATATCAGCTAAAAACGTTTAGCCTACCTAGAATCGTGAAATTTGGCAAGAGAAAAGGAAGTACATACTTCCAGAGATATGAGCATTTGAAATTTTAAAAAACTAACCTCAAAATTAGCAGTTTCCACAAGCAATAAGTAGAATACACATAAAGTCGTTTCTGGCGCTTCGCCGGCCGCTGCCGCGGCACGCTCGCTTCGCTCGCTCGGCTCGCGCGCTTGGTTTATGTTCAAACCTACGCTCGTCGCTTCGCTCCTCGCTACCTATTTTTGACCCGCCTACAGTATCTACATACGCTTTGACGTTTCTAAACTTTTTATTTTTAAAAAGAGGGTAAACGTATTTCGTTTCGTTTCGTTTTTAGGTGATATGTTTTAGGCCAAACGTTATTAGGCAATTTGTGTTTAGGTTTTAAGTATCGGAACTTATTTACTCTCTGCTTGGGCATGTATTATTTATAGAAGTGTAAATGAATAAAATATTTTTTTTATTGTTATAAAATATAATTAGTTATTTTGTGCAATCCAATTAGTTATTTTGCTCACCATGTTTTAACTAAGCAAACCAATCAAATACACTGCTTATAGACATGTTTTCTCTGCTGGTCAATCATGAAATCTTGCTGATCAAGTAGTTATTTTGCGGACTTAATGTTTATTATGCAAACTCATGTTATTGTAAGCTGCCTATTTATGATTAAATTTTTGACCATTATCAAAATTATTTGCGGAACAAGGATTGCTGCCTGATTTTTTTAATTGCAAAGAAAATCTGTGTATGCCGACCAAATTATATAAATGCTGTTTTTTGTGGCTCACCAAATTTTATCATTGCTAACAATTTAATAACTTCTCTATTATTTTTAACTTTTTAGTGTTTTTGAAGACGGTTTTTATTTTTTGTAAAATATTTTTAATTTTAAACCTTGATTGTACAAAAATTCATCCCAATCAAAGAAGTTTGAGTTTGAAAGACAAAACGGCAAATTATAATAAATGTGGAAAAATACAAAAACATACATAGTTATATATTCATTTATTCAAAAGCTGTATAAGGCCGCCTATTTTTTATTATAATGTATGGGATACAGGTGGACAGAATCGGATATTTTTTCGAATAATTGTTGTATTACGGATCCAATTTTGGAAAAAAAATGCCTAGTAAAAACATAAAAAACACATTATTTCTAAACTGTTTCAGCTGGGTCATGACGTCAAACATTGATAATTGAAATCAAAACCTTTTGACATAACGACTTTTGTCAAAAGCTTTCATTTTCGGGGGGGTAGCTGTGCCGAGCTATAAGTAAAAATAAATCTACTCAGAAGTTACAATTTCACTGTTAGAATTTCTCGATGAGCATAATTACATAATTTTGCACTTAACTATTACTAGGCCTGTAACATATAATAATGATGATTTATAATCTCAGTACAATAATCATTTCTAACAGGTAATTAAAGCATTCAGAATGTGATCTTTTGTTTCATTTTAGCCCTGTAGCTTTTGTTCTGTCCATCGACCTACCAATCGAAACTAATCGCCCATAGAGAACGGAATCTCTGATTTCGACTCTAAACTAAGTAACCGACCGTTTGGGTTTAGCAAGAAATTCTTGCGGTTGTTGTTGAAACTGTTTATAGTATCCACATATTGTTGCAAGAAAATACGACATACAATTTTTGACCTTTGTTTCTTTCTACGAGTGTAAAATAAAAAAGTAACTTAAAAACTTACTTACGGTGGTTTGACTCACAGGTCTGAATCTATCCGTACAACGCCAATCCTTGGTCTTCATGACAACCGAGTATGTCACTTTACGTTATTATTTCGGTTATGATATTATGGATACCAATATAGTAATTTCAGCATTTGTATTGCAGCTTTTAATTCGGTGTAACTAGGCGTTTTGCTAAATTGCGAGTGACGGCTGTTTGTGCTATAAATAGTGGAGCATTTCAGCGATTTTTGACAAGCGAAGTAACACGTAATCGTGCTGACCCTGCTAACTACAGGCCCATCTCGGTCACGTCCATTCTCTGTAAGGCTATGGAACGTGTCAAAAATCACAGGCTTTTGATGTACTTAGAACAAAAACCTCCTAAGTGATCGAAAATACGGATTTCGCCGAAATCGATCTGCTGGGGATCTTCTAGCGTACGTCACTCACATCTGTAGTGAAGCAATTGAGAGACACGGAAAATCACTTGCCGTTTCCTTGGATACCTCAAAGGCCTTTGACAGGGTTTGGCATGACGGTCTTATCGGCAAGCTCTCCTCGTATGGCCTAACCACTGATCTCATTACGTGGATAAGTGACTTTTTGAGTGAACGGTCCATACCAGTAGTCATCGATGGGTGCTCGTTTGCTTCATATTAATGACCTGCTAAAGCCTAAGGTATCTATGGGTATGCAGATGACAGCACTGTCGTAGAGACCTATACATCTAGCGCACAAGCCAGTGGTTCGCAAATACAATCCCTGAGAGAGAGTATGATCGAGCGCCTAAACTTGACTCTTCAGACAGTCTCTAATGAGGTCCTGTAATGGTATGGCTTTTCATAATACAACATACATAGTAACATTCCTTACTGTATCACAATAAATATGTTTTTTAAATCAGCAAAATCGGTCCATCCGATGTAAAGTTATAAACCAATTTGCATCAACTGATTTTATTAAATCCGCCGCTGCCTACGGACAGGCTGTGACGTCAGTCGACACTATCCGCCGCCGCCGCGCGCCGCACTATGGGATGAAAGCGTGAGTTGCGTTTCAAAAATCGGCAACTTTTTTTCTACTACACCTACGGATACAAAATTTTGCATACAGGATCTCCAATATATAAGCTATGTAATGATACTAGAATCTTTATATATTTAATTTATTATTACACATAAAAACATACAAATTAAAAAATCGCTACTTTTCCATACAAAATTATTTTTTCCGTTTCATTGTTTCCTTATTACGAGAATATGAAGGTGATTATAAAGAAAATAATGATATAATATTGTTATTATATCACTATTATATTATATCACTAAATGACGTGATAGTTGACTAAAATACACTATAAGGGCATGGACCTACAAGAATCTTTTATTCAGGTCTGTTTATTCAGGAGACATGTTTCCCTCAAAATTTATAAAGTTAAATATAATATTACCTCATAGTTTATCGTTGTTTGTATTCACTTTGCCCCGATGAACCAACACATCCCCATTTGCTAAACCTGAGACGCATTTGAGAAGGTCTGTTAACACCTTTTATCATCAAAACACGGCCAATATTATGATCCAGCAAATCTTGTAGCTTTACTTTAGCACTTGTGTCTGTTACTTCAATAATCGAAGCAGGCAGATAGTACGTTTTTTTGCGTCAGATACTCGATATGTTATTATAATGACGGAAACATGACTGAGTTCTTTTCTATATTTTTTTTTAAATTCTTTTATTATAAAGGAGATTTGATCACATTTGATCATGCCATCTCCATTGGAGCATACACATAAAATAAATACATTACTTACAAAATTATCGACGTTTAAGTGCACAATTTACAATTTTGTATAAATATCGTGCCTCTTTAGATAAAGGGAACGCTAAAATTTGGTTTATTTGTCCAATATAATTTAAATCCATATTAAAAGTGTTTTGTAATTGATGTCTTTCAGTCTCGTTTCGGATACACTCCACTATTATATGAAAAACGTCCTCAGTTACATTGCATTCAGAACAATTCTTAGTTACAGCTTTACCCATGAGAAATGCGAAATTATTCAATGGCATCTGTCCGGAACGTAGCCTTACGGCGATAATAACCGTGTGTCGATTCAATTCTGACCCAGCAAACCAAGGTGTGCCCCTTACATTGGACTGGATGGTTCTATACCAAATGCCTTTGTTCTCTGAATTATTTTGGAAATGTTTTGTCCATATACTTAATGTTTTCTCTTTTACAATATGTAATAACTCAGTGTAATATGGTAGGTAGTCAACGTTTTTACCATTTCTATAAATTTTAAATCTTAAAAATGTGTAATAGCTTTTGACATCCAAATCTTAAAAATGTGTACTAGCTTTTGACAGATTCAAATCCCCATAGAGAGCCAAAGCTTCATCTGCAGAGAAACTTTTCATATTGATGGTTTCATGAAATATTTTTTCTTCATCACCTGTTTCTCGTTTGTATTAGAGCATCGCATTATGGCAACAATCGAAGCTTTTTCCGACCCGCCTTCATCTCTCAATTCTTGCACATATGCGTTATTCGAACCTAATGCACCGTTCAGCCATGTTGAATTTTTAGTTACAAAACGTTCGGCTTGTTTTGTTAATGCGATCTTGAAATTTCGACAACAGTTGTTTTTGTATCCTTTACCCAACTTACATAATAGATTATGGTGTTTTTTTAATTTCCTTTATGTATTTCCCTGGTCCAAGGTTGCCGGGAAGAGATTGCTTATTAGCAATAGCTTTCCGCTCATAGCTTCGCCCGCGTTATTTTTGCTTTCCCGTGGGAATTTTATATTTTCCCGTAGGAATATTACCCTATGCACTTCCCCTGGTCTCGAACTATCCCTATACCAACTTACATCAAAATCGGTTCAGTACTTTCGAAGCCTATTCAATACAAACAAACAAATAATCAAATCTTTCCTCTTTATTTAATATTATTAGTATTAGTATAGATAAGGCCGCCTGTGCTGAACATCTGTGTTGTTTTTGAAAAATTGATGTTTCTATATCTTTCTGTGCAATAAATCGTTTATTATTATTATTATTATTATTTTAAGTAAGGTTGAATGTTTTCTTGTTAAGTGCTATAATCAATGAAAAAAAACAAAAGTCTCTTTGTGGCAGGCAGGGAGACTTGTATTCTACCTACAGTAAACGAGTAGAGAGAAACTAACCGTTGTATGAGTCCATGCAATTCAAATTCAAATTCAAAAATCTTTATTCAGCATAGGCCTTTACAGACACTTATTGACGTCAAAACAAAGCAAAACAATCTAATTTAATGAAATCATATTAACCTTGTATGTGCATACATCTTGAATATACTCAAGATGTCTGCAAATACAAGTAGGAATGAAAAAAAAAAAAGACCAGAAAACATTAGACCGTATAATGATATAGTGAATCTATTTGTGTTCTGACGTTATTCTGGCTTTAACAGTGCACAATGTGGCCAGTTCTCTTTACTTGCACCTAACCTACGGCTTCATCGCCATAAGCTGCACTGCACGCCCAGATTGAAAAATGGAAACATTCTTTGTGACGGTAACATTCATAGATAGGTTTTATATACATATATGCATAAAATCACGCTTATAATCCCAAACAAAAGGGGTCTGGCAGAGCTATAGGTAACACTCTGTTAAAACTAGGTTTTACACTCAAAGCCACATCTGGCAGTATGGGCCATACAGTACTCCAGCCTGTCGCCTAGACAAAACGGGCACCAAAGCCAAAAATTATCGATTTTTCAGTAAACAAATCAACTAAAACCAACGACCATTGCCCTAATTCCGCTAATCTTAACGTCGTTGTCGCGTCGTGATAGCCTTTCAATAACACTGCTTTTGTCGCTTTTATGCGCATTTTCTGCTACAATTTAATTGTGCTACAATTTCTTGATAAGTCAATAGTTACAAATGATTTAGGTAGTTAGTATTCGGTTAACCAACAATAGCTGTCTCAAAAAGCAATGCTATTGAAGCGTTATTGACACGCCACAAATGCATTAACGCTAGCCGAATAAGGCCCCAGGACATATGTTACACTCAAAATCATCTCAGCAGTCCAGGGGGGCTACTGCCTAACTCATAGCGATCACTCGCTATCGCTTTCGTGACATTAGAACAACAGTTTAAATGTCACCTGTGACATTAAAACTATTGTTGTAATGTCACGATAACGATAGCGAGTGTTCTTTGAGTTAGGCGGTACGGCCGCGGATACGGATAGGATAGGTTTAGGTATCAGGAATAATAAAAAATGTGTGTTTTAAAAGAGAAAATCAAAAGGGAGCGCACGCTCATAGTGCAAATAAAGAATATATTCCGCGCCACGCTGCACCATCATTGTGTGTTTCGATCATAACATCACCACCATACTATGAAATCGAAAAGAGAAATACTAGTTTATAACTTAGTGACATAAATTTAGAGGTCAATAACCTATATATTATTATTATTATTTTAATTTTAAAATATGTAGCTTTATTCACTTACCTTTGAAGTTTCCAACCACGGATTTCGGCACCCACTGGTGTACTTTAAATGGGTAAGTAATCTGATAACCAGATTCCATAAAAATGTAAAAAAAAAAAGTTTATCCGATTGACCTTGAACAAAACCGATTTCTAATTTATTACTCATTGCTCAAACTGTACTAAACCTCTTGAATACTACTACCACTATTACATACAAAAAAAAAACAATTATGTAGGTATGTAATACGATTTCGCGTAAAACGTTGCGCGCGGCTAGGTACTAGTCGAAAACTCGGGAGTGATAGCACCGAGGCAGCTGCTAAAAAAAAACAATTATGTAGGTATGTAATACGATTTCGCGTAAAACGTTGCGCGCGGCTAGGTACTAGTCGAAAACTCGGGAGTGATAGCACCGAGGCAGCTGCTAGAACGTGTCGTGTGACGTCACACGCCTGCCAGGCGGCCGCTTGACGGAGCGATCTGTTTTTTCGTTATAATTTCTTAAATTTTCATCGTAGAAAAAAATTTTTGATACCATTTATATTGTTTTTTAATTGTCTACAAAGCTATATTTATAGTTAAAATCGTTACGGATCCTCATTGGGGCGATGCCAACCTGGTCAAGTTTAACGAGTCAAAGACCCAGGATTGTCTATTCTCTGCAAAAAGGCGGCCTTTTGTACTAGCTCTTGGGCGTCACTCTAACACCAACTCTAAACTTTGGGTCTTTTATTGAGTCCAGGGCAAAAAATGCAGCCAAAAAGCTGTGTGTCCTCTCGAAGGTGCGACGGTACTTTACATCGGAACAGCTGCTCACTCTATATAAAGCACAAGTTCGCTCGTGTATGGAATACTGTTCGCATCTTTGGGATGGTTCTGCCAAATATCAGCTCCAAGCGTTGACCTCAATTGAAAGACGTGCCAAAAGGCTTATTGGCAGTGATCGTCATTTAAATGACCGATTACAAAGTTTGGAACATCGCCGCAAAGTTGCCAGCTTGTCGGTCTTCTACCGGGTACATTGCAGAGAGTGCGCGACTGATTTGCACAATTTAATACCACCGAGCCCTTTTTTTCATCGGACAACCAGAAACACGAAAAGGCGCCACCGCTATATGGTAGACACTTCAAACACGAGAACCAAGCGTTTTGATAACACATTCATCGTACGAACCGCCAAACAATGGAACATGTTGCCTGAGTGGGTGTTTCCCAATGAATACAACCTGGGTGTCTTCAAATCGAGAGTGAATCGGTTTTTACTAGACAAGCGCGTTTCACCGTAGACTGCATCATCGCTTAACATCAGGCGAGATTGCGGTCAAGCGTAAGTCTATTCAATATTAAAAAAAACGCATCGCGACAACTATAAGCGAAGTTGTACATACACTCGCGACAACTATTTCGATTCAGTTCTGTGGTTGCATTAATGAAAAGTGTATAGAAAATCGCTGAAATACACGTATTCAACTATTCGCGGATATAAAATTACTAAGCGTCCTGTTGAAAATTCCTCAGAACAAAATCAAAATTCAAATTTCGTCACTCTCGCTACGAGCGTAACAATCAAATGGTTGCTAATTAAATAACGTTTTCATAGACAACGACTAATTGGCTGCCCGCAAACTAAACTTTACTATGACAATCGAAACAGCAAGAGTCGTCTGTGCCGGTAGCTCTATCATACTCGTAAAAGCTTTGTATTGTTGTACGTTTGTATATTTGTTTGTAATAAATAAACTCAGAAACTACTAGACTGATTTTAAACTTTCACTAATGGAATTCTACATTATCAACGAGTAGTATAGGCTATTAAAATTGTTTTTCCTACGCAAAAATATAGAATTCCAATGGGAAAAATGAAAATAACGCGGGCAAAGCTGTGTGCAGAATGTTACGAGTACTTAATAATAAGAAAAATAAACAGTTATTTGTGTAAATCATTTTTCGTTCATAAATTCCTTTAATAGGTAAATATTTAAATAAAAATCGAAATAGTTTTAAATTAAATTTGACTTGATAAAAGTTCTTAATAATCGTCTAATATTTAACTTACCACCACACAAATATTAATCAAAAACATAATAAGGGCTACTCGAAAATGCAAACTTCTGGGATAACGCTTTATAATTTTCAAGCGATCCTTATGGGTGATCCTTTATTGTGGTGGTCTCAAAAGTCAGCGGTAGAAACAAGAGAGGCGAATCTACGGTTTACCGACTTTACAGTAGAGCAAATTAATTAATTTTTGTTTTGCAAACACTTGGATTTATCCCACTTTCCGAAGAATTTTGTGAATGATTAAAATTGTAGATTTCTCCCTGCACAGTTCAAATCACAGATAATTTAGTGCGAATATCACATTTTGGAACAGCAATGCCGGAAGTATAGTGATATGTGCACAGCAAACTGCAAGCTGAGCCATATTATTTATTTAGAAGAGCCAATCGCAGCGTTCCGTAGCTTTGCAGCCAGGAATAATTTCAAGGAACTAGAAATATCATCAATAGGCAAAGATCTGGGGCCTTACCTTGATCGCTTAGATATATACATATAATACTTTGTTGTACAACGAAAAATATATAAAAGTACGAAGGAAACTTAATGTACAGGGGCGGACTTATCTCTACAATAGATCTCTTCCAGCATACTCAAGTTGTAGTGCGAAAGGTTGAAAAATTGCAGGGCCCGAGTGTTCAAGTCACTAGACTTATACAAATGATATACATATTTATTGTAGATACATATATTATACATATATATCTTCTTCTCTTCTTCTTCTATATATAAAAATGAAACGCTGTGTGTTAGTCTCGCAAAAACTCAGAAACGGCTCGACCGATTCTTACGAAATTTTCTATGTGTGTTTGAATAGGTCCAAGGAAGGTATAAACGTACAGTTGAACCCGGTAGGTGGCGCTGTAATCGGGCGGGACAACGTCCGCGGGGCCCACTAGTCTTCTTCTTCTTCTTATATATAAAAATGAAACGCTGTGTTTGTCTCGCAAAAACTCTGAGACGGCTCGACAGATTCTTACGAAATTTTCTGTGTGTATTTACATAGATCCAGGGAAGGTTTAAACATAAAATTGGTGGCGCTGCAATCGGGCAGGACAACGTCTGCCGGGCCACAAGTCTTCTTCTTCTTCTTCTTATATGATTTTCGACTTTGTGATTTTTATTAAAAATGAATTAACTAATTAATTTAACACTAACTAAAGCGTATTACAACGCAGGCATCAACACTAACACTCACGCAGATGAAGCTACATTTTAGGTACATGCCATTATCAATAACGTTAATTTCACGTGAAATAGAATCATAAACCTATATTGTGGTACAACAGAAGAGGTCTCAAACTTTGCAAATATTATTCATACCTGTTATGATACGGAAAGGAACGGAATCACAGTTACTTCTTACGGTCATTTACTGATATTTCGATATCTATTTCTGAAGATATAGAAATAACATATAAAAATGTATCATATTTTTGTTACGACGGCGACGTGACTTTATTACGTAATAAAAGTTAAAATGTCGAATTCTAGTAGTGAAAATAATACTCAGATGACACCCATACAATTGTAATAATATTTTTATACTAATATAAATTCCATAACAATTTCAATCATACAAGTTCTTAAATGTTGATTTAAAAAATACGATTTTTTGGTTGTTTATATTATACATATCATTATTGACTTCGTTACGGAAACGTTGAAGTCTCAGAACAATAGAGGTTGAAGTCTACTTTGTTTTAGTTCTATTTCCGCAAAGATGGTGGCGCCATTTTGCTTTCTCAATTTACTGTACTCTATTTTGTAAACCCTTGACGCAAAAAGAGGGGTGTTGTAAGTTTGACGTGTCTGCCTGTCTGTCTTTGGCATCATAGCTCCCGAACGGATAAAGCGATTTCAATTTAGTTTTTTTTTGTATTAAAGGTGACTTATGTGCGAGTATTCTTAGACATGTTTGATGAAAATGGGTTGAGCCGTTTATAAGTTGTGGGGGTGAAAGTGGGGAAGAATAACCGAATGTCTGCAAATATACTCGAGTGGGGTCTCAAATGAAAGCGCATCACGTGCACATTATAAAATATTATGTTGACCGGACACAGATTAACAAAAATAAATCGCGGATATAAGTAGTCCATAAAAAAAATTCAACCAAAAATTCTAAAAACCCCCGACAAAAACTGTGTAAATATTTTAGAAAATCGTCATTGTGGAGTACTTATTCTATGTTAAAGTCAACAAAGAATACGAAGCGCCAAGTGCAAATTAAGACATTCACAAATCTGTCTTCGATCCTAAAACGCTTTTTTTATTTTTCAATAAATCTTTTTGTACTAAATTTTCTATTTCTCCTCACACTCGAAGTGAAAAGTATAGTTGTGACCTCGAGACTAATGGCCAATTGCATTAACCTTGTCTTAGCTTAGGACGATCTTAAGTGTCATGCTGTCACATTCTTTTCATTAAAGACAAGTGACAGCATTCTTCTTAGGATTATCTTAGCTAAGACAAGGTTAGTGAAATTGGCCATTAAAGTCAAATATATCCCCTCGGATATAATTGGAGCTTTTCGTACTATTTCACCACGCCGCTTTATAAATTTACTTAACTCTATCGTATTTATCTATTTCTTATCAGCAGCGCGACGGCTATCGTACTCGCAGGCGCGTGACCATAGTTTTTTTTGCGACATATGCAGCAAAACAAAAAAAGGGCATAATCTTCGTCAATAATCCACGGAAATTTATTTTCATAAATTTTATTCTTTTATAGTAAAAATAAGTTGAGGTGCCTGAATTTGTGCGCTATTTTAATAATATTTTACTTTACACCTTGCGTTAGCTAGTTGAAGTTGTTTTCTATTCCTAAACATTCTGCAATGAATTTAAATAATGATTTGCTAATGAAAATAAAAGTTTTCTTAAAAACTAAAATCTCTCTATATTTAACCCACAATAATACTTTGCAAATAGGAGTAATCAATAGCGAGATAGGAAAGATTTCATTATATCATCATCAGTCTTTTGCCGGCCACTACTGAATGTAGGAAGGTCTCCCAAAAAGAGCGCACTCCAATCCGGCCCTGGGCAGCCCGCATCCATCTTCTTAAAATACCTACTTCAAATTGTCAGTTCATGGTGTCACCCACCAGGCGTTCTACATTTTGTTTTACCAATGTGTATCTAAACCTGTCTCTTCGCTAACAGTTGTCTGCTCTGTCTACCATCTGTTCACAACGACAAATTTTGTATGACTTTGTTACTATTCAAGTCTATCTCAGTCGAGTGAGATTCGTCGATTAACCATTTTCTGCAAGTACCTTTATTTAGATTTACCGAGGAAGACTATTTTCCCCAGGTAAAGATCAGTGTAAAGTCCCACTCTTCACCCGAAGGGGCTATTACACGGGTGTATTCGATATAATTTTTATCTTTTCGAACATTGTGGTCAGGTCTTCCATCGTCTCATCAACGACTGCGATGTCATCAGCGTTCAGAAAGCTACACAGCATATTCTCGGCCCATCCATCGTTGTGTCTTCATATGAAATTCAGTCTTCAATTCGTGCGTGTTGCCATATAAGACGTACGGAACTGAGACGTGGCCACTTACAATGGGTCTTATGAGAAACCTTACGGGTACTCAAAGGGCAGTGGGGAGGGCCATGCTCGGGATTCTCTACCACGTAGAGTCTACATGATCGAACCAGAAATGACGAGATCCGTAGAAGATGTAATAGTCACTGACATAGTAGAAATAATTCCGAACCGAAACGTGATGTAAATTTAGCCTTGGTTTAAACCTGTCGGTGTCTTTATCTACTCTTATTGACACAAGTGAAAGTGAAAGAGCATTAGGTTTAAACCGAGAACAATAAATATGTTTAAACAACGTTTAATAATAACACCGTAAGTGGCAGTGGACAGGACACATTGCTCGCAGGACTAACGGCCATTGGGGCGGAAAGGTTCTCGAGTGGTGGCCATGTAACGGGAGGCGTAGCGTTCGTAGACAAGGAGGACCGACGACGGTCTGGCGAATATGTTGGAAAGCTGCTGGATACGAAAAGTGCAGGACCAATTGGCTTGGAGATCCTCTGGGGAGGCCTATGTCCAACAGTAGGCGTCCCTTAGCTGAAATGATGATGATGATGAAGGCTATCCTGAGACCTATCCGTCTAGAAGCGTCGTTCACGTAATTTTACATAAATTTTACATAAATTCTAGCCTGCAGTGATTTCACCATAATGGCGATGTCATCCGCACTACAAACGCAGTGTTCCCTATTTTCTTATCTTGATAGAGATCTTTTCCGTATTCTCTTATCTCAAAAAGTCATGACGATAGTACGGGCAAGATCTAGTGAACAATAAAACCTACGTCGAGCAAATACATGTTGCAAATAAATCATGCGATTCATTTTTTCAAATGCTCGCTCCAGAAGTGTCATTTTGAGTTCACAATGAATCATAAGCGTGGTAAGAATATACTGCGGGAGACACGTCTCTTATAGGTCTTTTGAATGTCACATCGTAATAACATTTTTATTCGTTGCAATTTGTCTCCGTCATTCTTGTTTATAATGCTGTAAAATAATACAAGAACGCATTGCGATTTAACGCACAATGAATTAATTTCACAAAAATAGTGTTCTGGAGTCGGAAACGTTTTTATATATTTACTATATAAAAAGTTTCCGAAAGTTTGGTTTCGGTTTCGTATTTGGCTGGTTTCGGCCCAAAAATCTAGTTTCGACCAAATTGACCGAACCTTCGATGCCGTCGAAACTCAATGTCGTTGTCGTGCGTCCTTCAAATAACTTCGGGTCTGTTCGTTACCGTTAAATTATTAAAATATCATTAAATAAAAGTGTGATTATTATGTTTTTATCGAACCAATTAAATCAACACATCCTTTATGTTAAATAAATTTAACCACGCTATATATAAAAAATATACATTAAATTATCTGTGTTTATAAAAAGCTTTGGTGACTGAATGACTGAGGTATCATCGTAGAGCCCATACTACTGAAGCTAGAAGCATGAAATTCGGAACAGAGGTACGTTGACTTATATAGGCGCCCAGTAAGGGAGGATTTCTCAAAATTCCCACAGGAAGCTGAGTAGTCTCCATCCACAAAATAAGGAATAAGCGACGGGACGACACCATTTTAATGTAAAATTGTTGTCTAATATGCTACGTAGGTACTTTAGTTTATCAAACAAAATTCCCGCGAAAATTCAAGTTGTTTTTTTTTTTTTTTTTTTTTTAACAAACAAACAAATTTATTGTGCATTAATTTTCACAATAGTATCCACATTAATAAAAAGTACAACGATAAGTTTTAAGCTGCATACTTCTAATGTAGGTAGAAAAACAATAATCCTTTACTTTCCGCGCTAGTTATTAACTGTGTTACGGCAAAGTAATGATCCTCGTCCTGTCAGTTGTTTTTTTAAATCTACACTACGGTTAGGCAAAAGAATCAAGTCCATACATGTCTATTTTTTTGTTGAAAATTCTCATTTTAATGCATATGTGCAATAACTTAATTTTTTTTGTAAAATTTTTAAAATATCAAAATTGAATGTTGATATATTAGCAGCGAGTAAAGTCTACTTTCGTTTAATAAAGACAAATCAATAAAGTTGACATTTCGTTCGGGTTGCATAGGTAAGTTCTCGGCGGTCTTATGAGCTCTAACCGATGATAATCTGTTCAGCTGTTCAAAAGTCACTGTGCAGCACTATTTTTTATTCAGCAGGACGCACTGCGTCCAGGAAAAGATGCCGTAGGTTTCCTTACATAGCGTTTCCCCGACGGAATGGATAAAATAAAATAATTTTTTTCTTATTTTTCAAAGTAGAAGTACCTATGTGTAGGTATATCGCGGATTGAATTTTTACATTTAGCTAGCCCTTTTATTTATCTAACGTATCTGGAATGATTTGTAGTTTTTACGACTGCATATCACCAAAATGGAGTATTCCATTTTGGTGATATGCAGTCGTAAAAACTACACGCGTAGGAAGTCGCGGGCAAAATTTTGTAAGTATGTCTATATAAGTTTCGCCCGAAACTGAAATCAGATTCGAAGGTTAAGTTTCAGTTTCGGCTAAAAGTCCTGTTTTGATCGGGCACTAATACAGTATTATATTATCTGTGCTAATAGTGCTAATACATAGTAACACTTTAGAAAATTGAATTCATTACACAAGTAGATTAATGCTCTGTTGAATTAAGAGTTCCGATAGATATTGCTACTACTGAACATGAGACTTTGGTACTACTACTATTTGGCGTATATGTGTCTTTTATGATTTATTTACGCCTTAATATTGAAATCACGTGAAGTCAACCAATCCGCACTGGGCCAGCGTGGTTTGACTAAGGCCTAATCGCCCTAACTAGTTAGGGTAGGCTCGTGCCCCTCGGTGGGGACGTAGGCATATGAGCTATGATGATGATGATTTAAAAAATATTGTTCTTAAATATGTGATGTTAATTACTTGAAGCTTAAGAAACAAGTAATTAACATACACATACTTAGATGTCCACAATTATTCACTCTATACTTATGCTATAAATAAGGATCAAAAATTTACCTTCAGTTGGTGGTTATTAAAATAAATGATGCTCTACAATTTTGCCATATATAACCATAAAATAGGGATTAGCTAGATTCACCGTGGCTAAAAGGCCGAGGCGAATTCTTCCACACTCTTCCACCTAAGAATTTATCAATTTATTTTTAAGTCAGAAGAACTCCATGAATTCAGTTCGTGTACACAATAAGTTAAGTTCTTCAATTACCTTGCTATTGTTTATTGATCTGGCGAAGAAGCGTATATAGGGAAAAAGAACTTGATTGTGAATCGAATTACAGATTCACAAAACTATGTAAAACAATTAAGAACTTTTGTTATTCCACTTACCTTTCTTTTTGTTTTCTTTTATTGATTTTGTTTTGCTCCTTTGCTTTTTCAGCTTATGGCATAAATACAATAAATAGATGCATTACAGGTGACTATGCAGTAAATGGTGAAACAGAGGTGGATTGGACATAAAGTTATACTTACTTAAATGAAACTATAATTATTTCGATATCTAATAAAGTAGAACAACATTGCCCAGATGTCATATCTAAATTAATTACTTTATAGATCGCAGTATATCTAGATAGTGAAAAAAAATCGAATCATACATGTAAAATTATTTTTCATTAGGTACTCATACTCTAGAAGTAGGTCTGAAGTTGCCTGAGGAGTGGGTTCAAAGTAATACTTTTCAGCCTAGGGAGAATCGTTTTTAACTGACAGCTGTCAAATTATAAAAAAGAAACTAGTTCTATTTTCATATTTCTATTAAACTATGTTCCAACTTTCTATACAGCCACTCAATTACAGCGGGGTGTACAATTGAAATAAAGAAAGAAAGAAAGAAAGAAAACATTTATTGACCACAAGCACACATATACAAGACAAAAAACAAAAACATTTATACATAGCGGCCAATTAGAACCCGACCTCAGCATAAGCTGCAACAGACTAGTCTGATGCAGCGCTGGTGTTCTGGCCGGGCCTAAATGGGGTTAAGCGATTTAAAACGTAACATAAAAAATGGCACAAAACATATATTAATAAAAAGAAATATAAACAGAAGCATCAAAAACAAAATAAAACAAGAAAAAAAATACAAAATAGTACAGACACGCATACCTATTTAATGAACAAACAAGCAAAATACAACACAAACACAATGCATTCACGCTTACATCAAAAACCATGTGTTTAAGTTTAAGTGGAACGCATTACGTTAACATGCAATGAAAGCACCGAAACGCAATGATGCGCTCCAATGGAACGCACCTATGGTTAAACGTCTGTGGCCAGTATATTGTTCTGTGCGTATGGCTTTTGACTTTTGACTTAACCAACAAACTTAAGTACATATGTACTTACTTAACATATACAATATTGCTAAAAATTTAATTTAAATGAAAAAAGTGTACGTGTGTTATAGCGTGAATATAATATATTTTATTACAATAAAAGATTTGTGTGGGAATAGGAGACCGAAAACAGGAGCCCAACGAGCCTTATTGAAGTTTGTAGAAATTGGAAAAGTAAAAAGAATAAAATTGGCAATCCATTTATTCGCTGGCCGCCCTCGAATGCCCGGTGTTTCGTGAGGAAAAACGATGTGAGTCAGCAGAACACTGCTCGCTTAATAAAAACTTTTTAAGGTTAAGTCTAAACGAGTGCATTGTTTTTAGATCGCGCAAAGGAGGGGGGATGTCATTCCAGCAGCGTGAGGCGGCGAACCTGAAAGACCCACGGAATGCCGCTGTACGGTGTTTAGGGGTAACAAATATATGAGTGCAGGCTCTTCGAGGATACTTGGTGTGATCTTTTGCCCACGCCAACTTC
The DNA here is from genome assembly GCA_963935595.1 of Schoenobius gigantellus. Lineage (NCBI taxonomy): Eukaryota > Metazoa > Arthropoda > Insecta > Lepidoptera > Crambidae > Schoenobius > Schoenobius gigantellus. The sequence goes on along the minus strand of OZ012553.1, from coordinate 17,692,358 downwards.
TTATAAAGATATGGTGGCCTTTTCGTCCCAATCACACCGAACAGCAATGTGGCCAGATGAAGTCTCCTCCGACCCTCCATCTTTAAAATATTTGCAGTGTTCAGAGTTGGAGAGACATGTGTTCTGGGAGGAATATGGAAGCAGAAGCGTGCACAAGCATTCTGCACACGCTGGATGAGCTTAGCTGTTCTGGACAGCAGACAGGGACCATAGACAGTGTCGCAATAATTAAGCTTAGACAGAACCAGCGTTTCACAGAGTGACCGTCTCAGCTTTTCACACAGGTAAGGTCTGATTTTGTATAATAATTTGAGCCTATAGAAACACCCACGTGCACATTCTGCTATGTGGCTCTCAAAATTGAGGTGTCCGTCCAGCGTTAAACCCAAATTTCTAGCCGAGTCGACACAGTGTATTGATTCCCCATTGATACATATATCAAGTGAAGTATTATTTAGTCTTTGAATGCCCCGATTTGACCCTATGAGTAACAATTTAGATTTTTTGGGGTTAAGGACAAGGCAATTAGATTTGCACCACAATGATATCATTTTTAAGTCCTCATTTATTCTTGTTACAGCATCAACATGATCGTCAGGCTGGAATGAGTAATACAACTGAAGGTCATCAGCATATAAGTGGAACTTACAGTTAGTAATATTTTTTGTGATGTCGGCGCTGTACAAAGCATACAGGATTGGACCAAGGATTGAACCCTGAGGCACTCCACGTGTGACTGCCAACTGTGAGGAGCATATCCTGGACCCATCTGGCTTAGTTAATTCCACAAGCTGCCGCCTATCGTCCAAATAGCTGGTAAACCATTTCAGCGCCATTTTGTCAAGTCCATAGTATGCCAGCTTAGAGATCAAGAGGGTGCTGTTAATTGAGTCAAATGCCCTCGAAAAATCCAGTAACAGAAGAGCGCTGATCTGTCCCTGGTCCCGGGCAGCAAGCAGATTGTCGACTACATCCGCTAAGGCCGTTGCTGTACTGTGGTGTTTACGGAACCCGGACTGCAGTTGAGGGAGTATGTTGTTCACTTCCAAATAGCTGGTGAGCTGCTCGCAAACTATTTTCTCCAGGACCTTGGACAGACATGGGAGCAGGCTGATTGGTCGCAGGTCACTCACTGACATAGGATTGGTGTTTTTTGGCAATGGTTTCACTATGGCCAACTTCCAACTGTGAGGGAATATACCTTTAGTTAGCGACAAGTTGATAATGGCAGTAAGAGCACTGGGGAAGGGTTAGAAGTGACTGGGGAAGGGTTAGAAGCAACATGTCGAGGGATAACCCGTCACAGCCCTGAGCATTTGACTTAAGTCCCTTAATAGTTTTTAGTACCTTATCCTCAGATACTGCGCACAGAGAGAAAGTTGCTGAGCCATGCCTATGGTGCTCATAGTAAGAAAGTTGAGATGCTGGCACTTGACCATCCCCAGGTATATTTAAAAAATAAGCATTAATGACATCAGGGTTATCGAAAAAGGGAGGAATATCCAAGCACTTTTTGTCAGGAAGAACAGTTTTCTGGAGATTTTTCCAAAGTAACTTTGAGTTTTTGATGTTATAGTTAATATGGTTGTTGAAAAAGCACCTCTTCTCACACTCAATTGCTTGGCTCACAAACATAAAGTTAAGTATTAATTAAAGATATATTGCCCAAATCTATACTATTTCTTTAAAAAACATAGCTTTATGCAAGATATTGACCATTTTTTTAGCGATGAAAAAAAAATTGCTGAATAGCTGGCCGATCACAGAAAAAAAAACAAAATAAGCGGGAAAGCACGGGAAAGCGGCATTCCGATCTTCATTTGCTTTTTCGAGTTGTAGAATTCTGTTTTTACTTCCGTATACTTAGCAGGGATTTGTATTAACACCATGAGTTCATCTGATTCAGATATGGATTTAGTCCCTGATTTAATAAGAGAAGAGGCTAAAGCAGAAGTTGTTAATAATAATAATAATTTATTTATTTATCTCATCAACAGGATATGATAACTAACAGTTCACCAGGCCCTCCCTCAAGCGGAAAGACGACAAATGATTGTATATCTAAATAATGTTAAAGTATAACGTATCCATTGAGAGAATTTTACGTAATAAGTAATTTTTAATACAAGTTTATCAGTACATTGGAAAAAGAATACAAAACTAACAAGGATATAAAAATTAACACTATATTTAACCGAAGATTACACTTATACTTCAAGAGTTTTCGTTCATTATTGTGTGAAGATGTGTATCTGATTGAATGGAATACACGCGCAAGCGCATGTGTGTGTGTTTATGTGAGTGTAAGCATGTTTTGTACTGAAGGTTGTGCAACTTTTGAACGAACTTGAGAACGTGTGTGTGTATAAGTAGGTGTGTTTTTGTATGGTGTAAAAATGACAATAAGGGTATATTAAAATAAAATTCATTAATTTTTTCTTTAGCTAACTCATGTTTTTATTTTTACTTGCCATGTATTCGTAATGAAAAGCACAGTGTTTACCTTGAGTTAAAGACTTATTTACTCCCACGAGCTATAGACAAACACCGTCTCGGGACTAAATAAGTTACTTTCACCCGTAGGGTAACAATGTACTATTCCTGCTCTATTTCTATTATGTAGCTGCCTGTAGGTGTGTATATAACTGGGCAAGCAAAACGTCTTTGACAAATCAAAGCTTGGAAAAAATAATTGGTGCTTTTTGCTTTGATATAAACGTGTAGATGATGTTCTTTAATGTAGTTCATACATTCAATTGTGAGCTCAGAGTTGTAAGAGAAATGCGTAGATTTATTGAATACTAGCTGTGCCGGCTAACTACGTTTCGCCATAATAAAAAATAGTTGACGACCTATTTTCAGACCTACTGAATATACACAAAATATATATACCTTCCGAATATATACGTTTCTGAAATATTTGCAAATTGCAAATTTTTGTTAGAGGTAAGTGTCCGCCCCCTCTATCTGCTAAACGGTTATATATGGACACGTGAAAAAACTTACAGCAGTAGTATACACTGACCTTCAAAAGTAAGTACTACACTTTTAAAATTAAATTTTTCCCTAAACTACAAAGATAAAGGATTCAAATAAAAAACATTTTCAGCTCATTTCGTCAGGTTTCTCGGAAGTTATAGTTTTTTATACATTAGTCTTTTTAATACTTTTTATTTTGAAAATATATTTTGACGACTTTAAAAGTTATTGCAGATTTAAAAGTGTGATACTTACTTTTGCAGCTCGGTGTATATAACGAAGTTTAAAAGAAAACTATCAGAGTTGAGTACTAAGTACAAACTAAAAAGTAATAGACGACCAACTTATAAAATGTACTCGTTAAAGTAAAATTTCATTGAAAATTAGTACTGAATATAAATTTGCCAACCACGTGAAGTTAAGGAAATATAAAATCATTGCAGCTTTAATAATAATAATAATGCCTAATTTAATAGCAACGTGTTGTGAGGTGTGAGTGTGAACTCAAAGTTGGCATTTGCAACTACGTAACCCTAAACTGCGCGTGGCCCGACACGCACTTGGCCGGTTTTATGATATATTTATGTTTCATTTCAAGTGAAAAGACCGAATGAAAGTTATAATTAACAATTAATGAAACAGCAAATGTCGTTATGAAAGTTAGTATGGTTTGTTAACATTTAAATGTGAGCCACCACATAACGATATTGTAGCCTTTATTATTTTCTAAAATGTAGTTAGTTCCGTAAGTAGTGAATAATGACGCACTTCAAAAACATTTTAAAACCATTGGCATTTTACTCATTACTTATGTATATTATACAAAGCATCCTACGTTAATGCAACCTGTAGGAAAAGTACCATACGCATACTAAAGATAGAAAATATTATTGAAAGAAGACTTGTCTGTGTCATTTTGTATTTTTAACCGACTTCTAAAAAGGAGGAGGTTTCTCATTCGACCGTATATTATGCTTTTTTTTTGTTTTTTTTTTTAAGTTTATTCGCTGATAACTTCGTCGTTTATGAACCGATTTTGATGATTCTTTTTGTATTTGATAGAGGATGGTCCAAGTGTGGTCCCATAGTCACCAAAGTTAGGATCTGATAATTGGATCCCATAAAAATCGAGGAAAACCCTTAAAGTTTTAGGTGTGTCCAACGTGTTTTTTGTGTATGTTACGCGATTACTCCGCCAATTGTGGACCGATTTTCAAAATTCCTTTTGTATTCGATAGAGTATACTCCTGGGGTGGTCCCAATATCAGGGTAGTAGTACTAAAGTCAGGATCTGATGATGGGATCTCATGAAAATCGAGGGAAACCCTAATTTAATACCAATTAAATTAGGGTTCCTTTCACTAAAAAGATTTCATTTACTAAAATATTAAAAAAAAAATACAAAAAGTTAAAACCGACTTCAAAAACACTGAAAAGTTTAAAATAATATAAGAATAGGTACAGACAATATCATACTTCTATATTGAAGTCGGTGACAAATTTTAAGACTTTCTAGGGGATCATCGTTTGGCACCGACTTCAATATAGAAGTGTGATGTTTTCTGTACCTATTCTTATATTATTTTAAGCTTTTCAGTGTTTTTGAAGTCGGTTTTTATTTTTCATGATACCGGTAGGGTTAATTACAAGGAATAAACCTCTCTAATAAATATATTCGGTATTCAAGTTACCTTTCCTTAAGATGGAAGAGCTTTGGGCATTCTGTATACAGGCGGTTTTAAAAAAATGAATACTATTTTGTCGCGTCAATGAATAAGGCAGCGAAGACGAAATTGAATATACAACATCGGTAGAAGGTAAAAAACAGCTTTTGTGTTTTATTAGTGTGATCACAATTTTGTTTGTTTGTGTTTTAAAATTCAAACGCTTTTCCTCTACTTTAATTTTGTTTCTCTCAACATCATTTAATCGACACATTCGACACATACTTACATGTCTCTCTGCTGTATATAGGTTCACGGTATTTCTCCGATTTAATATCTTTAAATATGAAGGTTAAACATGACGGCAAAGCATTTAATTCAATTGAAAAGAAAATGAATACAAATACGGAAACAAAGGATTTGTTTTTATTCATCTTCCAGGAAAGGAGATTGAGTTTACCTTGTTTGTAGCGCGGAAGATGCGTCATTTTAAATCAGGAACATATTTAGTAACCTAATGTATAGTTTGAAAAGGAAAGGGGTTGTTTATTGAGATCCAAGCTTACGTGAGAATACATAGGTACGTGAATTAGGTACAATAGGCTAGATGACTAAAAAAAATGTTTGCTTTCATAGAAGCTCATTCATATAATAAACAGAAAGAAAAAATCGGTTTTCGAATAACTATAAAAACAACCAAGATATAAGGTATTACAGATTTTTCTCCATCTCTGTTTACAAGGAGCAATTTACAAGGAGTTTATATGGCCGAACTCAACTATGACGTCACGGTTGATGTTGGATCTCTCTGTCTAATAGCCTTCAAATTAACAACTTAAAATGCTTGTATTTAATGTATTTCTTAGTCGATTTTAATTCTAATTTCACAGGACTGCATCTTTTTCCACGGTATTTTCATATTTAATGACGAGACGTAAAAATTAGAATTCAGTCATCATCCCAATTGGAGTTATATTGTTCCTAACTGAAAATTAACATGTTGTTATACATAAATTTATATCAGTTAATTTATTTGGGGCTTTGCTGATGGACCAACTGTACAGCATTATTTTAGCTGTATAGCTCTCCTATGCCTTAATGTTCAGTCACTCTATGGTAGAGATTATAATAATTGTTGTATTGTCTATGGTAAAAAAATTTCTCAAGACACGCGAAGGGGACGTGCGTCTCAATAATTCGGCTCATTAGAAAAGATAATATAACATTGTATAAGGAGTACCTACTCAGTTTCAGGCAGATCGTCTACTTATCTATACTAATAGAGGTAAGATTTGTTTCTTTGTATTGAATAGGCTTCGAAACTACTGAACCGATTTTGATGAAAGTTGGAATATCGATAGTTATGGATAGACCAGGGAAAGGACATAGGGTAATTTTCCTACGGGAAAAATCTGACGGGAAAAATTTTCCTACGGGAAAAGTTAGTTATAATGCAAACAAAGTTGCATACGATTAGCTGGTCAGTAATAAAACAAATATTGTAAAGTCAGCTTTCATGTCCAATTTCACCAAGCTGGTCTTAGCTTAGGATACTCCTAGGTGGCATGCTATCACATATTTTTCATTAAAGTCAAAGAGTGATAGCATACTTCTTTTTTTTTTTTTATTATGGCATCAAACAGTCATCAATATACACAAATAATAAAAGTTACAAAAGTTATATAAAAGACCTATAGTGCCGAAAAGTACTTAGTTTTATATAATATCAAAAAACGAGTCCTGATATGGAATAACGCGAAAACATTCCAAAAGACATTCATAACATGCAAATGAATTTTATAATTATAATCCAGCTTTATATATTATAGATACTTTCTAGTGTTTTATAAAAGGTATAAAAATTAAAAATTAACTGCTAAACAACCGTTTCAGTTGCAACTTTGTGCTGTTGAGAGACATCTTAAATAAATCTATATTATAACATTCTTTGTTGTATACGTTGGTGGAACGAGTGAGACGAACGAGAACGAACGAACGAGAACTTCTTAGGAGTTTGCCAAGACACGGTTGGTGAAATTGGTCATTAGTTTCATTTAGCCACCATTATGCATGCGATACCAACTGAGCAGTCAGTGTCCAGATACCAACGTGGGGAGGGGCTCTTCTAACCCGCCACCGACCCACGATTTACGATACCGCTAACAAATATGTTCATCGTTGATAAGACAGCAAGTGCTACTTCCTTTTAACTTAGGTTTCTGCCCTTTTACCGTGATCGATTAAAACAGTGTTAAAACAGCGAGAGCAGGATTCGCCGCGTTCTGTTTCAATATTGTTTTAAACTAGCTCTAAGCGTTAATGTAAAGAAGGTATGATTACGCTACGACAATAAGGTCGTTAGTATTATGCTGCCGACCTAAACCCCTGGCCACAGAATAAATAATAGTACTAAAGTACAGAAGGAGAGTGATCTCTCGAAGAAAAGCCAAGATTAGGTATGAAAATTTACATTCTCTTACGACCTTCGTCTGACTGTACGGGAAATTGAAATATATTGCATAACACGAGTGTTCCGATTCCGTTACGCGTCGCTCACCCGATACTGATTTAGCGATAAGAGCGCAGGGTTTCCACTCACCGATATGCAGTTATCGTTACAGAAATGACCGAGAAAAATCTAAATTATTACCTACGTGCGACGCGGCCAGCGTCAGCGCGCGAGCCGTGTGGCAACCTTTGCCATACGCCGGCCCGGCCGGTGCGCCAGCCAAACGTACCTAAACTGCGGAGTGAAACCGCCCTGCCCTAGCCGTGGTTTTGTGAGTATTCTCCGCACTCATAAGAGCAGATTCTTACACGCGTCAATAGAATGGCCGTCGATACCTGCGTGCGTGGCGCAATGCGAGGTGCATTGCGTCAATAAAAGGGTATAAAATTTGCCTCGACGCGAAATCGTCGTTTTTAATTTGAAATATCAAGAGCGTTACTGTTGGCGTTGGTTTAACAATCTAATTTACTATCAATATACTAAAATTTGGGATAGCGGGGTTGCGAGGAAAAGACATCGTTTGTTGGCAAATAAACAGTACTTTAACTATTGGAGTCAATCCAGTGATAACAATTTGCTATAATAGGTATGTCACCAAACAAATAAAACGAAAATGATTGACACCATGGATTTTATTGGGAATTTACTTTTTCGATATTTGTTTATTTTTATTTACATCTATTTGATAGGTTCATTCATAGCAAAATGAAACTCAACAATATGTTTTGTACTTAATAGCAAATAAGCATATTAATGTACGTTAGTGATTAGTTGTTTAATTTTGAATATTACGGTGATGCTATATACACTATTATTTATAAGTATTGTAAAAGTATTTAACTTTAGTTTTGCTATGTATAATTCTAATATATCTTCACTTAATGGTACCTAGTCATAGTTACATAATAGGTACGGTCAAGGAACTTAATTCTCGATCCATTTCGATGACATATTGTTAGACGCTGACTTGTATAAGGTCGAAATTTAAATAGATACTAGTATGTCAAATGATATCTTCACAGTGTCAGCAGTCCTCATAGCAGCATTCGTAGCCCTTACGGTGCCATATTGCCTAACTATATTCAACCTCAGGTGGATCGAAAATTAAATTCCTTAACTGTATAAGCCTAATATTATATTATGTAAAAATTTTGTAAGGATAAGTATAAATTACTTATATATCATATTTAAAGTTTCTTATAATTGCCACGACTAAAATTATGAATTTGTTCTGAATAAATATATCAATTTATTATATTAAATAATGTAAGTATAATTTAACTCTAATAATAACAACTATGTACATGGTTAACAACAATTAACAATACATTGATTTTATTTAACAATTCGCTTAGGTAAAACATACATTTTATTTTCTAAACTTGTGACTGCTTAAGCGATGTGACTGCTTAAGGATATTCCGTAGAAATACTTATATTTTCTACATTGATTATTATCAATTATTACATCATTTAAACCTAATATTTGTAATTAAATATAACAAAAGCCTATTGAATTCTGATCATAAGTTCTACATATGTTTTACAATGAACTTTCAAGTTATTATTCATTATTACAAGTTTTTATATTTCTAAGTATCAACAATAAAACTGATATACTTAGGCAAGTTGTAAGTTTTCAATCAACCGAAGGAACGTGATTATAATATGAAATACTTACTTATAACTTATAATATATTTTAATTACCTACACAAAAAAAAATAAGTAATTAATTTAGCTCACTTTGATGTCTCATTATAATTATTATTATTTCAAAAATACCTTTAATTTCACACATAGTTGCCTAAGTGTTAATCACCATACCAAATGAAAGTACTTATAACATTTTTATCATATTATTAAAATAATGAAATTTATAAAATGTGTAAATGTGAAACTACACAAAGTTATTTTTTAGTCACATAAAAAAATTGTGTACTTGTTTACAGAAATAAACTGAACAACCTTTACTATGGGACCACTAGAAGACGCGAAAAAAAATCTGCTATTCCATACACATATTCAACGTCCACTGAACCTGATTGTATTGAAAAACCGTTTTTTTTTGCGATTTCAAGATTAGCCCCATAGTAAAAGCTGTTCAGTTTGCTTATCTGAACAAGCTCACAAAATTTGGCTCCTGTTTAAAAAGTAATGTTTAAAAAGTCCTGTATAACCTATACAGGACTTATTTTTATAATTATGTCCCAATGATCTAATCATAGGTTGGTGCGAGTGATATTTCATTACTTTTTACATGTGCGTACGGTAATGTTAACTAGTAGTAGAGTTATGCAAAGTTAAATAACCATATAAGGTCGACCGAAATAAAAAAGATTGCTGAATTTTACAAGCACATGTCAACGTCAACCCTTATTTACAATTTATGACGCGGTTGATTTTATATTCGCCGAATTAAATTCACTTTTATCATTCGCTAATTTCATTTCTACAGCACATAAAACTACGTCGCTGATAAATTGTATTCCTCAGTGTGTTCTATGTAAGAAATTTTACCTAGCAGATAATTGTTATATATATAATTTAGAACACTAGGTATAATTTGTTAAGTTTTGGTAGCTTTTGTTTGATAACAATTAACATTCAGTAATTCATACACCACCCACCATGTTATACGCGGTTATTTTTTATCATCCTGGAAAATTTAAGGGACTTCACGACATTAGAATGATTTAAATATGAATAAAAAAATAACTCGCTTAATTTCATATTAATTTTCTAAAAAATCCAAAAAATGCTGCACTAGTTAAAAGCAGCATTTTTAGAGATTTTTTTAGCTTTTTTTATATTTTTGTAATTTTTTATTTAATTCTTTTTATTTTTTATATAAAAATGGATGTGTCCTGAAGCGTCCCTAAAATGTTCCAGGGTGATAAAAAAATAACCGTGTATATACTTAACACATGCAATAAGTTTTTGGAAATAAGCACACACGACCATACATGTGTGTTGTGTTAGCACCGAGTCCATTCGTCGAAGCAATTCCATCGAAATCCAGCCAACAGCTCAACGGCGCGGCGCCCACGAATATTGACTGATTTCTAAAACAAAATTTAAAAATTATTACTAGTTAAATGATTTCAAAACGAGCAAAAGAGGAAAATAAACTTTAAATGAATTTAAATAAATAAGGAGCGTCGGTGGCGCTGTGGCTTCGGCACTGGACTGTGCCCTGAGTAGAATCGGGAGGCCCGCGATCGATCCTGCCATGTACCAATGTGTTTTTCGTTTCACGAATTTCATATGTTTTTTCGTTTCACGAATAATCTGACGCTCCTATGGTAAAGGAAAACATCGTGAGGAAACCTGCATACACCTGAGAAGTAATTCAAAGGTGTATGTGAAGTCAACCAATCCGCACTGGGCCAGCGTGGTTTGACTAAGGCCTAAATACCCTAACTAGTTAGGGTAGGCTCGTGCCCCTCGGTGGGGACGTATAGGAGCTGTGATGATGTTGATGATGAATATATGACACAATTTTTATAATAATATAAAAATACTTGTTGCGAAATTTACCTATTTTAAAAACCATATATTTTTTCTTAGAATTATTTATGTTAAGATCAAATTAAATAGGTAAATTGTATTCTTATTTTTTTTAATCTATGAAATTAAAATCTCGCGACAAATTTTAATATAATCATAAAAATTGTGTCATAAAAAAAATTGATGGGTTTTATTTAATATTAAGTTATTTTCCTCTCGTAAGAGTATTTAAATAAAAGCTTCTTTTTAAAAATGTTTTAATTGCTTATCTTGATTTAGATTTCTTTTTTATAGTGAGTATTTTACAAGTCAATCTCTTTCATTGAATACCCATATTGGGGGGAGTTGTACAAAAACATGTTAACCGCCATTTTGTTGCAGCGGCCATTTTGGATTTACAACGACACCAATTATGCATAATTGTATTGTTATATGAACCAAAGATGTGTTCCAAGTGTGGCGAACTGTTTTACTTTTTATAACTTGCAAAATTTCACCCAAACCAACATACATACATTGCAAGTTAAATAAAAGTTTGTAATTTATTATCTTCATGCTAAAAGAAACTATACAATGTTTGTATGCAAGGCTTTCCGAACACTGCCAGAAAGGCTACCTTTAGAAAGTGTTATTGATAACACAATGCACTTGCATACATTATGAATTATTATAATCAGTATTGAACTAAGTTTGCCGTTTATAAAGCGTATCCCACCCGTCCCTTCAATTGGGTAACCTATCTTAATTTCGAAACTTTCTTGTTCGAATTTCACTTGTTCGAAAACGGTTCACTGACGTCTTTTTTGCCATATGTATTGTTTGCCATATTTTTAAATCATCGAAATATCATTTGACGTAGGTGTTATTTTACCGAACAACGTTTCATCGATTTTCAAAATATTTCTTTTACTATTGGTCGAAGTTTCTTTTGAATTTTTTTCATTTGCCATATACTTTCACTTCACCAAAACAACATTTTACCGAATATTATTTGGCTACAAATGTTACATTATGTTGTGTACCTACTTAACCTCTGTGCTATTGCTTCAAAGGTAACGAATGAGCCAGGCCATGCAAAAAGTGCAAGGGGTGCTCGGGGGGGTCGGGGGGCGGAAGCCCCCCGCAAGGAAAAGATGTTACAGGATAAAACGGGATAATAGCTAGGTTAGGTTGGTTAGACCATAAGAATAACTAATAATACTCCTAACCATAAGAATAACTAATAATACTCGAATTATTAGTTATTCTTATGGTTAGACATTGTGACCACGCACAGCGGAGCGAGCGAAGCATCAAACTGCATGTTGCATGCTGCATTTGTTAGCATGTTCGGGAACACGATACTTCGAACAAATGTTATTTCGGTTAAGCATAACTTCGGCAAAAAAAAAATCGACCAAATGAAACTATGGAACCTAAAAAAAGTACAAATGAAAATCGGAATTATAGTAATATGGCAATTGTGTTTTAGTGAAATAAAAATATGAAAGATAAAAAAATTGACTAACGTTTTCGATAAAATAATATTCGAACTAAAAAAAATCGTCTTTAAGATAGGTAACCCTTCAATTGTGCAGGAGGATAAGTTAGCTTGTCTTTTTAAATATATATAAATGAATAATGAGACGGACATAATATACTTAAATAACAATACAAGCGGCGCTGCACGCCAGTTCTATTCCTTGAACTTGGCTTGACACACTACCGCGTGTTTAGTTTAGAAATATTTTCAATGCAGTTTCTTAAAAAGTTGTACCTTTCGTAGCTGCATAAACACATTGCAGATACGAACATTTACAGGCGCGGCGGGTACATGAGCATGCCGTAGAGCGCGGTGAGCAACGGCGCGGTGAGCGGCGGTGGCGGCGCGGCGCAGTACGCGCGCGGCTGCTGGCTGCACGCGGCCACGTCCTGCGCCAGCACCCACGCCATGCGCCGCAGCAGGGTGCCCGCCGAGCTAGAGCACCCCCGTCCCGCGTGGCCGACGCACATTATGAACGCGTCTCTTGCGCTGCGAACACAATAGGCGTGAGGACTGAGTATGAAGCTAATAGCTCAGGGGCTATGCTCGGGGTTTCTCAATGTGATCAAATCAGAAACGACGTAGCCCGAAGAATTAAGATCTTAAGTGGATAGTTGAGTAATGATTTTCTTGTTTACTGAACAAGATTTTCATTAAAACTCCACATTCGATACTTCACATATTCGTACGTCGATAGAGCACGAGATCTGTAAAGTGTCAAAGCTTCCAATCGACCGAAAATGAGTCCGATATTGAAAGAACAATGACGTTGGAAGTAACATCTAAAGCAGGGAATGGGGTTATTTAAAAAGGGATGGTTGTAGTAACTCTGATGGATAAATTATTAAAAACGATAAAAATAAATTATGATGAGGTAAAAGAATAAATTGACAAGGGTCAAGAAAGGAATTTCAAAAAGGTTTCGGCATGTAGAAAGAATGGATGAAGGACGACTAATGAAAGAAATTTATAAGGTTAAGCCAACTTATCTCGATCAAATAGGAGATATCCTGAAAAAAGCTATGTCAATAATAATAGTAACTGACGAGTGTGCATGAAAGCATAATAAAAAGGAGGAAACAAACTTGTAATCTCTGCCTATTGAAAATAGGCATATTGAAAATATGTATACCTTATGTATGTAAAACTTGGACTAATAAACATAATCTATATCTGTATACACGGTTTAAAATGGATTTAATTGCTTCATTCAGGATTTCCGATAGCGCATTTCTTTCATTTTTTATGGATGAAATCCAAAATAACAAAGTGAGTACAGTGCCCGCCGGCGGGCGCTGTCGAGGCGTTGGCATTTCTCCACGTCTCTTTTGTCCCCTGTGTACAATAGTCACTAGATTGCGCATTCTTTATAAAAAAGATTTGTATCATTCCAATAACTAATCGTTTTTGGCCCGAAGAAGTCACGCGACTTTTTATTGAAACTGTCTACTGTGCTGTCAACGCCAAAACGTTTCGCGTGACGTTTGCAAACCCTATGTTAGGGCCACATAAATTTAAATTCAGTATCTTTTATTCAAATAGGATTGTAACAATCTCTTTTGCACGTCAAAGCAGCTACGCCATTGGCTCATAAGTCTACGACGGGAGACCTTGTACTGGAATGAACCAGCAAGGGCAATTTTTTCCTCCCTGTATTGCTACAGAGTTGTCAACTGGAAGCTGACCTCAAAGCAAAAGTTTCCTTTACAAGATTAACTCAACTTCCATTACAAGATTAGATGTGTCAGTTCACATTATTTATACTAATATTATAAATGCGAAAGTAACTCTGTCTGTCTGTCGCGCTTTCACGCCAAAACTACTGAACCGATTTAGGTGAAATTTGGTAGGTATGGACATAGTTTGAGTCCCAGGAAAGGACATAGGATAGCTTTTATCGCAAAAATCACCGCTTAGGGGGGAGAAAAGGGGGGTGGAAGATTGTATGGGGAATCAATAACCGCCGAACCGATTTAGATGACATTTGGTATGGAGATAGTTTTGAGTTTTGGGGAAGGATAAAGAATAGTTTTTAATCCCGAAGTCATTGCTTTAGGGTGTAAAAGGGGGGGGGGGAGGGGGTGTAAAGGGCATAAATAAAAAGGACTTCCACGTTGACGAAATCGTGGGCAAAAGCTAGTATAAGATAAAGACTATTAATATCGTACAAAAGAAAGTGTAGAGTTGACCTCATGTCCACATAGTTTTATTATCCATTCAAATAATAATTCATAATACCAATCTCTTTAACCTATCTGTGAAAGAAGTGCGTAAACTTAGCTTATAAATTGCTCTCACTAAGCGTGTCTTTAAAACAAAACGCAGTACATTATTAAATTATTAGAATAGGGAGTTCAAACCCAAGCTTTTTTGTCCGTCATGTAATCAGACATATTAGTTTTGTAAGTGGCGGCAAATGCCAAACCTGTTTTGACATATCTATTCTTTGATGATCTAGAATTTTTTTACATAGCAATGGTATACTGTACTCGCCGGAAATGCGGAATAGCTGTGATCTTATTTTTATGTAATACGTAACTCGTCGGTTGTGTTAACGCAGTTAGAGTTTCGTTTTCGACTTCCTCGTCGTTCAGTGCCAACTCGGCACACTTTCGGGCTTTAAAGACTCGTGTCTATGTAAATTCTAGAAGATCCCAAATAAATTACAAGAAATCGACCATTTACCGCCTAAAACTCAGAAAAGAACCATCAAAAATGCCCTCAAACATGCCGTTATGGTCATCAGCAATGGCGAATAAGTAATAAGTGCATAAAATTTTAACCAAATTCACAACAAAATAACTGTTTTTATTTTAAAATAATAACATCTGGTGATAACTTTTGCGTCACCTGCTATCATACTTATGAACACAACAGAATTGTCACATATTTTGTCTCTATCATAACGATATGACCACTTATATAAGCTCGATACTTGCAATGTGCTCATTTACGCTTGTACTTTCTTCCTTGCCGTCTCATAAAAAAACAATAATGTTAAAACAATACAAAGAACAAGTTCAGATTCTTGTTATAATATATAAAAAGAACAGATCAGAAAGTAGTCGAAAAATTACCGAGCCAAAAGCGCCTTTTAAAATAAAAGGTCAACTAGTATTAGCAAAACTACGCAACACCAGATTATTCAAAGCATGTAAATTCAAGCAAGAGCAATCTGGCAGTGAAGTCTCAGGGTAGATACGGTTACCAGACATGTCACAAGTTGACAACGTACACTGTGGCCCTTATCGCAGTTGAATTTGCGAATCTTACACGAGCTATAAGTCACTTACCATCAGGTGATCAGTCACTTGCTTATCACCTTAGTTATAAAAACACTCCCAACGAATTTTAGTTCAAACTTTTACTCCAGTCTTAATGGGATTTGCACGACGCATTGAAAGTTTTGAAAGTGGTTCCCCCATAACTAGCTTAGGGCCAGAATGCTATTTACCACAACGCTAATAGCGACCAAAAACTGTCAAGTTCCGGCACATATTTGCATAATTAAATCATTAAGTGCGACGGGGGATAAAGGAGACTCCGAAATAATCTGAGCGTACCCATTTTTGTTTCTAACACAAATTTATTTGTTCGTTTCACGAAATTGCGGATGGCTTTTAACTTGTTTACAGTTTGTTGTTTTAATCAAAACGGGGCAAGCATTAAGGGTTAATCTCGTAAATCAATATAAATTGACACTTTTGCTTGCTTTCGGGTAGATCGCGTTTTCTCGTAGCATTTTGAAAAAGTTGGTTGACACAGATTTCGCTGGATTTCATCGCGTGTGTTTACGATGCTGACATTGTTTTAATAAATTAAAACCAATAAAATCTAAATACGACGGTTAGATTCGAGGAAGAACTTTCATAAAAATTGTTAGGTATAGTAAGTATCCAAAAGACACAAAACTTGTTTCGAATAAAATTTTCATTACGCGGATTAAAATAGCTAAGCAATTATTCAAAACGCGCTGCTATCTTAGTTCTTCTGAAATATCTTGTAGACACAAATTCACCACTTATTATAGTCTCGTCTCAATGTTTCAGTTACTTTGGCTAGTGGTGATGACTGAAACATCACTGCCTTGTTTAAATCATTATTTAGTCCCTTAGGGTTTTTTCTTGGTTAATCTAACAAACGTCTGCAGAAGCGATATTATACGCGAATAAAATTACTTTCTAAGCATATGTTTTGTGTAGTTATCATAAATTCTTAGCAAATACCCTGTGGCCAGGTAGTTAGACCGCATAGTTTGATCAAAGGGGATAAGAATTCTCGTATAAGGGAAGGAATATCCAATATACCTACTGTAAAGTAGGTAAAGTATATCTAGATAAATAATAGGCATCGGCAAATATTGGAAATCTAGTTTATATGTCTGTCATCTGTGCTACTTTTGTCATGATTTGGTACATAATTACTTCGTCGATATTCACAGAGGAAGGGTCCTATGCAAAGGACAATAGCACAAAGATCAATTAAATTCAGGAGTACGCCCCTACCTACAACAAAATATACTTAGTCGTACTATCGTATTTTACAATATACCGGGTGTAACAGAATACCGCAATAATATTTAAGGTTGTTGATTAACAAAAAAAATGTTTTATGACTATTCTTTGTATTTTTATTATATGCCTACTTTCGATTTAATATGCTTAACAGTTAAGTGTATTAAATCGAAAGTAGGCATATAATAAAAATACAAAGAATAGTCATAAAACATTTTTTTTGTTAATCAACAACCATAAATATTATTGCGGTAATCCGTTACACCCGGTATATAACATCAACTTCCATAATGTTTAGATAGCGACCAACATTTCAGAGCCTACGCACTTAAGCGTGAGAACTTTTGGAATGAAACGTAAAACTGCAAAGCGTGGCTTCTAATAACAAGAGTTAATAAAACACTTCGTAATTAGCCGTTCCAATGGTAATTACGCAATTACTATATACACACCTCCAAATCAATTCAACTGAGATAAACTTGTTTCACGGAATGTTATTCTAACTCTTTTGTTTTATTTTTCACCAAGGGCTGATTTTTTAACTATCAGGTAAATTTAATTACAGGAATAATAACGACCGACAAATCTGTTACACTACCAAAAATTAAGCGCTTAATTATGTAAAAGATAAGTTTATATTTTTATTAATAATATACAGACTTATATTCGTTAATTGTAGAGAAGGTACACATTAATTACTTTTCTTTACACGAACTGTTTGAGCGCGTTGTTTACTTCGAAGAAATTCTTGTTTAATATTTTTGTATTAAAACATGGAATTTTAGGTTTTATTTTAATGTGATTTGGATTATGGAGGTCAAGTTGTTGTTATTATCAAAAACATATAACCACCAAATTATAATGATTATAAGGATTTAATTTCGACTGTTCTACTTATAGTTATTATTTTTATTCATGATATTTTTCGAATGATAGCTTTTCTAAATAGAAAAATGTATCACAAAAATGCTTTTTATTATATTTCAACAATTTTTTAACTAAATGAGAAATTAGCCAATTAATAAATTTTATTTTACAAATCCGAAATCAATTTCTTTTACGTAGCTCGGCTATGCTGTGATACTGATTCGCTTTTGTAAATATGGGTCGAACAAATATTGAGAAATCTAATCAGTTTTGTTCCGTAAGTAATTTCACACCAAGAAATATTACAGAATGAATTAACCGCAATTGAGCTAAAACTCTACAACTGCTAAACGAGATTAAATTATGGCAATATAATTTCAAATATTATTAATTAGTCTCAAAACTATTAATTTCTATATATAAAAATCTCGTGTCACGATATTCGTCCTGGATAAACTCCGAAGCTACTTAATTGATCTTGATGATATTTTGTTCAATATGATTGTGTAATTTTGTCCAACTTAAAAGATTGGAGTTTTTATTTTAATTAGTGACCTCAATATTTTTTATTGCAAATTAAGTGTTTATTTGGTGATAATGAGGATTAGTTTGTACAAGCAAATCATACTTTTTTCATTTATTGATATGCGAACAGGTAGGTAATTAATACATTTGATTACCCAGGTAGACAAAAGTAGTTTTTACGGGACTTCATCCCTGAACCAGCGGGGTAAGGCGTAATGTAATATTTATTTGTGGAATCTGCCATGTCTTTATTTAGAAGTGTGAAAATGTAACCACTCCATTATTCAACATTTTGTATATCGCAGAGAGAACGAAGAGAAAAAAACAGCCAATATTGAGTTCTCCGCACTGTTAAGTATAGCAACTGTCACATTTATGATTGATCTGTGCCTGCTGTGACATATATGGTCTGTGGTAATTTTAACCTTCTTCTTCTCTCGTCTCGCCATTGAAACATGTAAACTTTTTGTACCGCTCCCAGAAATATATTTTGTATGTGCTGCACTTCGTGGTTTCAATTACTAAAACAACCTACAACAGGTTATGGGCCCAGAACGCGCATTTGCAGCATAAGAATCGGTAACAAGTTTTGTAGAAACGTAGTGTCAAGTAATTTCCATTTGCACTACACGTGCTCCGCACAGAAAAATGGCAGCGAAGGAAGAAAGCGGAACCAACAAATTTGGAGTACCACAATTTGCTGGTAAGAACTTTTCCCATTGGGATTTCCGATTAAAAATATCGCTAGCAGAACAAGGTCTAGAAGAAACGATTATAACAGGCGACAAAGATGATAAGAAAAACAAAAAGGCCATGTCAATAATTGTTCAAAGTGTGGCAGACAGCCACTTAGAAATAATTAAAGATTGTCAATCTGCATTTGAGATGTATAACAAGTTACTAAAAAACTACAAGAGGGAAGGCGTCGCATCCCAATTGTTACTAAGAAAAAGGCTATTGGCACTGAAGTATAACGAATCAGAAAAATTAGAAAGCCATTTCGTCACATTTGACGAGGCAATACGCGACTTGAAATCAGCGGGAGCCAGACCTGATGACACAGAACAAATATGCCTTTTGCTGATGACTATGCCCGATAGTTATGGAAATGTAATAACAGCTATAGAAACCATATCAAGCAATCTGACTTTGGAGTTTGTAAAGAACAGGCTTTTGGACGAAGAAATCAAAAAGAAATCCAATACAGAACCAGCAACGCCTGAGTCAACTGCATTTTTCAATAAGAAGGAAAAACATACCTATGTGAAGACAAATAAATTTAGATTTGAATGCTATAATTGCGGAAAATTGGGACACAAGAAAAGCGAATGTAGGTTCAGGAAATCAAATTATAAGAAACACGTGCACTATAGTGAGCAAAACCAAAATCAGGAGAGCAGTGAAGAAGTAGCCTTTATGATTTCATTGTGTACTGCCGATCAAAGAAGCTCTCAAAATAACCTGGTGTTTGTGATTGACTCTGGAGCGACCGATCACTTAGTAAACAGTGACAAGTATTACAGTGAGTATGTAGAATTAAAGAAACCTATAGAAATAAAAATAGCCAAACAAAATGAAAAATTAATTGCAACAAAAGTAGGTAATATAAAAACAAACCAATGTACTTTGAAAAATGTTTTATTTATTAGAGAATTACAATGTAACTTAATGTCAGTTAGGAAATGTGAAATGTCAGGGTTGTCTGTGAAATTTCAAAATAATAAAGTAGAAATATATAAAGATAATAAAAAAGCTTTTCAAGGGTTTCCTGAAAATAATTTGTATAAGGTAAGTTTTACACTGTCTAACTTGACATTTGCAGGTTCTGCATATAGTGTGTCAAAAGATAATTTACTTTGGCATAGACGGTTAGGTCATACTTCAGAAAATAAATTATTGGAATTAGCAAATAAAGGTTTAATTGAGTGTAACAAAAACTATACTAAATTATTGTGTGAAACTTGTATCATGGGCAAACAAAACAAGTTACCATTTAAGAATTATGAAGTAAAAACTAAATATCCTCTCGAAGTTGTACACACTGATTTATGTGGCCCCATTACACCACTGAGCCATGATGAAAAGAAATATATCCTCACCCTTTTGGACGATTACACTCATTTCACAATTATTTATTTATTAGAAAGCAAATCAGAAGTCACAAAATATTTTAAAGAATTTTATAGTAAAGTTGAAGCTCATTTTAATAGAAAGATTTCACGTCTCCGATGTGATAATGGTACTGAATATAAGAACAAAGATTTTTTATCTTTTTGTAATGAAAGGGGTATATCTATCGAGTTCAGTATTAAATATACTCCTGAGCATAATGGTAAAGCCGAGCGTTTAAATAGAACTCTTGTAGAGAAGGGCCGGTGTTTGCTTAAAGAATACAACTTAGAAAAAATGTTCTGGAGTAGTGCTATCTTATCATCTGCATATTTGTTAAATAGGTTACCTACTGTGGATGGTAAAATACCAGCAGAATTATGGTTTGAAAAGACACCAGATTATAGTAAAATCAAAGTGTTTGGCTGCAATTCTTATGTACTTATACCTAAGGAATTAAGGCAAGGAAAATTTCAAGAAAAATCTAAAAAATATAGAATGATAGGTTATTGTAATAATGGTTACATCTTATGGGATAGTGAAAATAATAAAGAAATTAGAGCTAAAAATGTAATATTTGATGAGAGTACTGATTGTTTGAATGAGTGTGATAATAATAATAAAAACCTACAAGAAAACCTGAATGTGATGGATGAATGTGTCTACAATCAATGTACTACTTATGAAAAAGAAAATTTAGTTGAAAACGTCGAAAATGTATGCAATAGTAATGATAATAGTATAAATGATAGTGATAGCATGCAAAATGAAAATAATATGTACTTACCAAATTCTGTGAAACCTGTAAGAGAAAGAAAAGCACCATACTGGCATGTGGACTATGAAAGCTATCATGCTGCTATGTTTTGCGAAAACGTTCCTTTGACTAGGGCTGAAGCTCAGGTAGGGTTAGATAGTTCAAAATGGGAAGAAGCTATTAGAAATGAATTAAAGTGTCATGAAAAGCATAAAACATGGACTATTATAAAGAAACCTGAAAATGTAAAAGTGATAGACAGTAGATGGGTATTTAGAGTAAAGAAAGATAGCAACGGAAAAGAAACTTTTAAAGCCAGGTTAGTAGCAAAAGGATTTCAAAGCAATAACTATACAGATACTTACTCACCTGTAGGAAATTTAGTAACTTTCAGAACCCTATTGTCAATTGCAAACAAATTTAACTTAGAAATAACACATATGGACGTAAAGACAGCATTTTTACATGGAAAGTTAAAGGAGGATATATATATGCACCTCCCAGAAAATATGAAAAATAATGATTTTGTTTGTAAGTTAAATCGTTCAATATATGGTCTAAAACAAGCACCTCGTTACTGGAACGAAGAGTTTCACAATTTTATGATGAAACAAGGTTTTTATAACTCAGGTTATGATACATGTTTATATATAAAGAATATAAATAATAACAGTATATTATATGTTTTCCTATTTGTCGATGACATTTTGATTGTTGGTAAACAAAACTTAACAAATTCATTTAAATATTCATTACAGCAAACCTTTGATATGGTTGATTTAGGTGATGTAAAATTATTTCTTGGATTTTACATAGAAAGAAATAGAAAATTAAATACTTTATTCATACATCAAAAACCTTATATAGAACAGTTATTAATTAAATTCTGTATGCAAGATTGTAAAGGTGTGAAAATACCCATAGAAAAATGTTTAGTTAAGAATAATTGTAATAATAAAAATGAGTCTAGTACTTACCCTTATAGAGAATTAGTTGGTAGTCTTATGTATCTTATGATAGGAAATAGACCAGATTTAAGTTTTTCTTTAAATTATTTCAGTAGATATCAAGATAGTCCATCTTATGATTTATGGTTAGGGTTGAAAAGAATTCTTAGATATTTGAAAACAACATGTAATATGGGAATTCTTTACAAGTCTGATTGTTCTGAAATCTGTTTTGGTTATGTAGATTCAGACTGGGCCAATGACCCTTATGATAGAAAATCGGTCACTGGTTATTCTCTCTTTGTATATGGAAATGTTGTAGCTTGGGGAACACGTAAACAAAATACAGTTTCTTTATCATCTAGTGAAGCTGAGTATAAAGCTTTATCTTTAGCTATTTGCCAGTCAATGTTTTTAAAGGGAATATTGTCAGAAATGTCTATACCTGTAATATCTGTAATAATTTATGAGGATAATCAAGCATGTATTTATATGGCTCATAATAGAGATAATAGTAAAAGAATGAAACATCTTGATGTAAAGTATCACTTTATTCGAGAACAAATATGTAATAAAACTATTGTACTTAAATACATTCCATCTGAAGAACAAATAGCAGACATTCTAACTAAGCCCTTAGTTTTCAAATTGTTTAGTTACTTTAGAGACAAAATTGGCATTGTGTAATAAGTAAACAAAAACAGTTTGTATTAAAAATTTTAAATATTGTTTTTTTTTAATTGGCATTTTGTAATAATTACAAAACATAGTTTGTGGTAAAAATATAAGAATATGTATAAAATAATTAGTGTAAATGTTACAGTTGAGGTAGGGTGTTAAGTATAGCAACTGTCACATTTATGATTGATCTGTGCCTGCTGTGACATATATGGTCTGTGGTAATTTTAACCTTCTTCTTCTCTCGTCTCGCCATTGAAACATGTAAACTTTTTGTACCGCTCCCAGAAATATATTTTGTATGTGCTGCACTTCGTGGTTTCAATTACTAAAACAACCTACAACACGCACGATCAAAGCCGCGAGCGGAAAGCGAGCATGAAATCTTCTTTCCTCCGAAACGGCTTGACCGATTTTTATGAAATTTTTTGTGTATATTCGGTAGGTCTGAGAATATGTCGTAAACTATTATTTAGACCCTTAAGTGACAAGGGTGTTTTTTTCGAAAATTACTCGTATTATGGCGGAGCGAAACGTAATTATTACTCGTATTATGGCGAAGCGAAACGTAGTTATTACTCGTATTATGGCGAAGCGAAACGTAGTTCGCGGGCACAGCTAGTATTATATTATTACTAGCTGTGCCCGCGAACTACGTTCCGCTCAAAGCTCAACAGTCAAAAATTTCTGGAGAGGGCCACCCACAGAACACAGAAAGAGTGTGTTCTGTGGGGCCACCTTTATCACCTCGAGATATAAAAAATAGCCTATGACCTATTCTCAGACCCACAAAATATACACGAAAAAATTTAAAAAAATCGGTCAAGCCGTTTCGGAGAAGGTCGATAATCTAGAGCATTCAGACTAAATGATCTAAGGTCGGTAACAAACACTGTGAAACGAGATTTTTATATATTAGAGGAAGATTATAGACCCACACGCAGAAATGGGGCGTAAGTGATGTGATGAAAGAAAATTTAGTTTGACAGATATTTATCATTCCAACTAAATAAATTATTAGATTGTAATTTCCGTGAGCGAGCATAGCGAATGTATCCGCCACTTCTTGCGTTTCATATGAATATTTTGCCTGCACCACAGATAATATCCTGCACGAACGCTCTGTAAACATGCAATTTCAATCTTACACCCGAGAAACTTCTTCAAATAAGTAGGCAGGTCTCTACTTTAACGCACAAGTAACACCGATATAAATAATATACTTCATTTGTGTGAGAGGCACGTAAGGGCCTTGCTCCTGTTTGCTGTCGTGAAAGTAATATTTAATTACAAGACGGTGAGTGACTTAGTC
This sequence comes from Schoenobius gigantellus, assembly GCA_963935595.1. NCBI lineage: Eukaryota > Metazoa > Arthropoda > Insecta > Lepidoptera > Crambidae > Schoenobius > Schoenobius gigantellus. The sequence continues at coordinate 17,668,468 of OZ012553.1, read as the reverse complement.
GCAGCTTACGAAAACTGCCTCGTAGGGACTTTGATTTTGTATTAGTAATGATCTTTTGATTGGTTTTCAAACCAAAGAGGTTACTTCGGTCTGAATAGAAATTGAACTTCCTACAAACCAACTAACACTGTAATTTGTTTTAGGTAAGTGTGTAGAATAGAATAAAAAAATGACACCTACATTCATCTTCAAACAAGAAATCCTCATTAATAGTGACTTTATTGAATTAACTAATCTTCTATATAAATAAAAATGGACCTTCGAAATGTATGTACTGTACGCCCATAACTTTCGAACTACTGCACCAAATTGGACGATTCTTGGTTTTATGTATTCGTTATTCTTAGGACAAGGTTTGTATAAAAGAAAATATTTGAAAAATTATTACTTGACAGATTGACATTCAGGCTACTCCACATCTATGGTTTCTTACACTTTTGTATTGTAGCACAATAGGTAGGTTTTTTATAGTATAGCCGTGCGGGACCGGGGCGGGCAGCTAGTTACTAATAAATTTCATCAATTACTTGTGATAAAGGCACTATAGTAAATATCAAAGAAACGTAAAGCAAGGCAAAGAGAAGGAAAAAGTAAGACAGAGACTTAATAGTGTAACATGTTCACATATTGTTTAATATCTTACCAACACAATTCAGCATTTCTGTTAAAATATGTTAGTTGCTGGGCACGCTCAGTGATTTCGCGCACAGCGTCCTGCAGCTCGTCCACACATCGCGACCAGTCAGGGGACACTCGCCCCCAGCACATTGGTTCCTTCAGGAATTCTGCCAACAAATAGAAAAATATCACAAAGCGCCACATATCACAGAAAACACGCTGACATTCTGACTGAATAAGATTATTAGTTCAGTTCACATAAACGTTTGTTAAAGCTAAAATCTATTGATTGGAAGTACGAATGAAACGAATCACAAAACCGGCCAAGTGCGTGTCGGGCCACGCGCAGTGTAGGGTTCCGTAGTTGCAAATGCCAACTCACAAGACTTTGCTAGTAAGTTAGGCCTTATTATTATTATTAAAACTGCAGTGATTTTATATTTCCTTAACTTCTCAGTACTAATTTTCAATAAAAATTTTCTTTCCGAGTACATTTGATAAGTTGGTCGTCTATAACTTTTTAGTTTGTACTTAGTACTCAACTCTGATAGTTTTCCTTTAAACTTCGTTATATTGTACATATACTACTGTTATATTTTTTTTTTCACGTGTCCATATATAACCGTTCAGCAGATAGAGGGTGTTCTGAATGGAAAAAATGGTGTTCTGAACCTTACATTATTTTTTAAAGACCTATTCAACAATACCCTACATGATGGGTTTTTTTCAATATTATTTTCTACCACTTTTTTGGCATGATTAATATACATACCCATACCAAATAACAGCTTTCTAGTACTCATAATCTCTGAGTAAAACCGCGGACAGACAGACAGACAAACATGGCGAAACTATAAGGGATCCTTGTTTACTACGGAACCCTAAAAATGGATTGTCAAATGTGTTGGTAAGCGCAAAACTCGAAATCGGGTGGAACGGTTTTTTTATAAACAAAGTCGCTTCCGCTGCCGGAAACAGAGTACGCTTTGATCTTTTAAGCTACGCAATTAATTTTAATGCAGTTTTCACCAATATATAATAATATAATCATCATCATCATCATATAATATTAATCTTTATTTGCAAGAATATGGTAACAAATTATGATGTAACATTCATATGACCCGGACATATCCTATCGATTGATCGACGTGCAAATTTTAATCGTAAAATTACCTTAATTTATATTAAATAATTATTTTACTCCAATTCAATGATTTTAAATTTTAATTTGTACTAATAACAATAAAAATAATATATTTTAATGTTAAAATGGCATTTCTAGTCTCATATGTGCATACATGTCATGTTTGATATATTTAATTTAAAAAATTGATAACATGATAATGTAATTTGTAACAAAAAAAATCAATATAATTGTATTAAATTAATTGAATATGTTATTTGTAATAGTGTCAAAATAAATAAATTGTATTTAATTAATTGAAATTGTTAGTACCTGTGTAATTATATAGAAATGTAATTCATAATAATGTGTAAATTCTTAAATTCTTATATAATAATAAAAATGGTTACGAAGGTAGCAATAATAAAAATAATTATATTAATTGTATTTATTTATTGCAAATGTAAAAATTATTATAATTGTATTTAGTTAATTGAATTGAATAGAGAGAGAGATAGAGTGATTCAAGAGGAAGGTTTATATGTATAATTAGCGATCCGACCCAGATTCGCACGTTTATTAGTTTAATATAGGCTGGTTTTAGTGTCACGCGGACCGTCAGTACGGTACCTCTACCATGAGTTGCCATCGATTGCACACTGTAGTTAACTACAGTCGCTAACGTGTTAACGCAGACGATATCGTTTTCGATAGTCACCGTACCATGAGTTACTTTTGCATTTACCTGACTTCGTAACGTTAACTCGATAGTATAGTAAACGATACAAAGGATACAGACTACTTACAGGTAATTATTTGTTGTCGTCATGTTGGTAATACGCTATAATCCGTCCTCGCAAAAAGGTAGCTCAATTCGGTTTCTTACCATATTGTTATGAAAGATTTAATTTAGTCGGCTTATACGTCAACTTCAAATTATTTCATAGGTTATATTTTTAATCATTGTTTGATTACATTCATGAAAACTTATTTAGTTTTATGTTAAAGAATAAGTTTTTATTAAATGTAGGCCATGTATTGATTTAATAATGATATAGACAAGCGCTCCATGGTTCCAGTTAATGGTGCAATTCATAGGAATATATAGTAATTATAGTTTAATTGTAAGTATTAACATTGTTGTGGTAAACATTGTAACAATTTTCCATTAAAAATAATCATTTTCTATGCTTCTATGGGTTTGTTTTTTAGTACCCATCTATTTAAAGACGTGGCTACACAAAGAGACCTATTGAATTGATAATTTAAATGTAAATAGTGCAATCCGTTATAATTGAAGGATTTTCCATTATAGCTAAATAATTTAACCAATTCATTTTTTCTTTCAGGCTTTAGATCACCATTATCTCAATTGTTCTCGAGGGCCCACAGGAAAATATATATAATATTTGTTTAATTCAATAGAGTTGACAAATATGCTGAAAATTGATACCTGCCAAATGTAGTATTACAAGAGATATACAACTGCATAAGTGAGTGGGTGAATGAATAAAACTAAAAATGTTACTCCTTTACAGTATGAGTAATTATGATGAAGCATTTTATATAAAACTTAAAATAAAGCTGATGACGTCTGACGTCGGCCAATATTCATATAAAATACTTTAATTTTACAATATTATGATTATCTATTATGGCTTTATGTGATGTTTAATGATATGTCTGTTGTTGCAGAAGTTTAAGTTCCAAAATTTACCTGGAATTACAGTCAAATGTCCAATCATAGAAATTACTGCACAAGAAAGAACCGGTACTACTGTTATTTATTATCATGCAATAATTATCATATTTTAGCAAACTTAATAGATGAAGAAATTTGTTTAATCGACACTATTATATTATTAAAATATATTCTATTGGTATTTTACTTATTTTGTATGATTACAAGTCAGTAAAATTATATTGCTGCCAAAATCTTAATGACAGTATGAAAGTATGCAGAGTCACAGCTACAAACTCACTGGATACTTTAGCAAACTGCATATTATTATGAGGTAAAATTAGGCTAAATGATCTAAGGGTAAAATACAGTGGGAAGTTAGTCTGAAAAATACATTTTGTTTGTATTATTATTTTATCATAATAACAGCAATGGTAGGGAAGCAATTAAAGAATATTACTATAAATGCATTGTTGACTGAAAAACAGTGAATTATTGTGTTCACATTACGACTCTTACATGGTTTTTGGGTTGGGCAATATATATCACCAACAAACCTGTTTTTTCATACCATCCACCTATTTGACATATGAATCAGAATAAATTCAAATATACAGAAGATTGTTTGTTTTATTTCATATTGTTTATATTCATTGAACAGCTCACTGGAAGTTATATTTATTAAGCACTTTGATACTGAATCATGCCCATATTCTTTTACGTAAGGTAATAACTTCTTTTACATAAGATGTAAAAGTAAAAATATAGTTTTATAGGAATGTTCATGACTGACCAGTCTTATAAAAAATGGACAATCTCCATTGAAAGATAATGTTTTTGATGCAAATTCTTAATGTTTATGTTAAATAACCAGAGGTACTAGGTCTTCTGTGTTATTGCAAAGCAGCAATGCTTTTCTGTTTTATATTGAAAGATACGAAATTTCAAGCTACTGTAACTACATTCATAAGATAATAACCTACACCTTGTACACTTTGGTCATTAGAAGACTATAGGTGACTATGATCATCTAAGTAGTAGACTATTTGCTTGTTTGCCAACATTCTTGTGTAAAATATGCACAAATACAACAATTCTGTTGTTGTTTATATTAGATTCAGTATGAAATATAGACCTAGAATTTTATTGAAAATTAATATTTTTTGCTTTGTCAAAACAAGGAAATCCTACTTAGGTAAATAAATTAAAGAGTGGGCTCATGCAATTTATTTATTTTTGGTGTAAAAAATGTGTTAACAACATTTTTTTATTAATCTACCAATAAAAAAAATCATCAACCAATTTTTCCTTTTTAATGCAATCCAAACTATTATGACACTGTAAAATCCAACTGCAGCTGTGGCAATAAATCAGTCCAAAAAATGAAATGCTAAAACCGAAGGTCTTGGCTGCACCATTCTGTATTATCATCAATGCCACTCAATCAAATCATCCTCCGCCACTCATCCAAAATAAATGTAGCTGTAAAAAATAAAATCTTATAACAATATATGCACCTTTTTAAGTTTTAACTGACTTCAAAAAAGGAGATGTATTGACTGAATCATTTTTTTAAAATATTATGTTCACTGATTACTCCGCCAATTGTGGACCGATTTTCAAAATTCTTTCTTTTTATCGATAGAGGGAGGGATCGATAAGGGGATACTTAAATTACAGAGGCACATCAGAAAAAAATGAAATATGTTATTTCATTTTTTTCTGACGATATTTAGGTAAGTAGGTACCTATTTGCATCTGATAGTCATCATATCATGTTACTGAGCTGATGATGATGGAAGGTTTCTGGTAGGTGACGAGTTTGGGAATTTTACTAAAAATATTGAAATATTTTTTTTTTTCAAAAAAAATTTAACCTGCTCCAAAACACCAAGTCTTAATTAAATACAAGAATACATACAATTATTATCACATTTTTATATTGAAGTTGGTGCCAAACTTTTCAGGTGATATTGCTTGGCACCGACTTCAATATAAAAATGTGATATTGTAAGTATTCTTATATTATTTATGACTTTTTGGTGTTTTTAAAGTCAGTTTTATTCTTTGTAAAAAAATTAGGTATACCTATTACCAATAACTTTTTATTAGAGAAACAACTCTAAGAAGTTAAGTATTTAAAAAAGTTATTAAGGTTTATAATATAGAAAATAAAATGCAATTCTTTACATTTGAGGGTGTAAGAATGTTTTACCTCTCTACACAGTGACAATGATTTTTAACCACAATTCTTTTTCCATTTGACTGGCTGTTATATCCAGCTAATTCTTTGCTTCTTCATTGGACTTGTTGCACGCAAGTATGGATGTGGCATCAATAGTCCCATTTATGGATAATCTGCAAGAAATGTTTTGTAAATAAAATGTTATAGAATAGGTATTTTAACACTTTGATATAGACTATTTTTAATTTCTTATCAGCTTGTCAAACAATTCCTTAACTTCTAGGGATGCCTTGTAGTTTATTGAATGTGTTATTTTTCCATACATAAGGATGACATTTTGTTTTGTTATTTCCAAAAATCCAAGTTTTGCATTTACCTACTGAAGGGGTCATACGAAGACAATCGGAATTATTACCCATATATTCACTTCAGTTGTCATAAAACAGTATTATACACTTAAGATACCTCTATGATCATAAAGCTATTAAGATCAAAACAAAATTGTATGTAACGTTTTAAAAATGATAATTTGATTTTGAGGTTACTTACATAAACTCTGTATAGCTTTCAGTTTCAAGTCTGTATTTGCTTTTAAACACCAATGCTGAAATGCTTATTTATAATACTATAATTGGCACAAATAGTTGTAATCACTCTTTTGAACTTTTTCTCACGACTGCTCTCTTATTTTAATTGTTTTCGTGTCATTGACGTATATATTATGTATGTGTTATTATTCTTGAACTCAGCCGTGGTTGGCATATTCCATGCAAAAAAAATCACAACTTATTAACTAATTGAACTCAATAATATTATTCCAAACTTGCTTAGATTATCTATCGAATCGAGTCTCACGCTTGAAAATGTAAGTGAGTAACGTAACTACAGAGTTATCGTTTTGTACGTTATCGTCTATCGAGTAGCTGTCAAATCATGAACTCATGGTACCGATTTCCATACAATATGCACAAAACGATTGTCGATAGCGAGCGCGTTTTCGATAGGTTCGCGACGTATCGTAAACTATTGCACTCATGGTACCGGTTTTAGTTCACCGCGTTACCGCTAGGGGCGCTGTACAAAGTTCCATACAAAAATTTACGCAGTCGATATCGACTCCAAACGAATGCAAACTCATGGTAGAGCTACTGATCGCTCCGCGCAGACCGATCGTCCGCGTATGTCGTTTTTAGGCATGGGTAATATCGGATTTTCGCTGTATTGTATCGTATCTATATATCGGTTTTGAATATCAGATATTGAAACTATATATTTCAATATCTATATATTGGTCGGAATCTACGGTACTCTGAAACCTAGATATACCACACAATGTCACATCGTACACATATTTTTAAATATTTCGGTTTTGTGAATAAAATTTGAATGATATCTATGAAATTCGACCGTCGATACTGAGAATTTACGTTGCAAAACATAAGGTCTAAAACTAATTTGACATTCATTGAAAGATAAAGGTAATAAATAAATAGTTTCAGAACACGAGTCAAAGTAATACCATACTTTTTTGCAAATAACTAACTTTAGATTAAACCTTATTTTGTTGCTAATAACGTTCAAACTAAAACGATACGCTCATTCGTTCTGCCAACATAACAATATTTCTCGCTCGCTCATGTATATATTGTTAAAATTAAACTGTGGCTCAGTCGTATCTATGTTTTTAGTCAGATTTCCGAATATCATAGATTTTTTGGGTATATGCGTATTGTTTATTACTTGGTTATGGCCGGTCGGTGAAGTCGTGCGATATCCAATATATAGTTTGTTCGCCGAGCGATATATAGATATTAGATATTGTGCCGGTACATAGATATTGTATCTGTATACGATTTGTATCGCCCACTCCTAGTCGTTTTAGTATCGACCTGATCGCCGCGATGTGCAGACGCGCGCAATGCATCCAATGTGGCGAGTGTTATTAGTTATTGCCCTATATTACACAAGAAAAAAAATTGAAGCAAAGAAGGAGACTACATGTTCACCCTTTAATAGAGCAGAGAGCCGTCGCGGGGGAATTCATCACATTATACGGCAATTTCAGGGCTGACGAAACAAATTTCTTCAACTACTTCCGTATGTCGACCAAAAGTTTTGACGAACGACTGTCAAAGATAAGAAATAATCTGGTTTGTTGCAGCTTACGAAGTCTGCCTATACCACCGATTGACTCGTGTCAACATTGCGATATTCACGACTCGCCATGATTGTACTGCGCTTACGCGTGCGCTCCGCACGATACTAAAACGCTCACTGCAGGCAGAGGCGCGCGAGCAAAACGGTCCGCGCGGATAGCTCCGCGGCACGGACGCGCCATGCGGACGGTTGCGGAGCTGTCCGTACGGACCCGTCCGCATTACTCTAAAACGCTCCTAGAAGCGTATACAAATCGGTATGTGCGGAGCGATCCGTACTGACGGTCCGTGTGACACTAAAACCAGCCATAAACTATCCATGCTGGCAATGTCACGGGCGGGTAGCTAGTTGTTATGGACTGTTGCTACCGGGTAAAAATGCCACAATGGATTTTATTGTAAAAATGGAGGTTTCTTGTAGGAAATATAGAAAAACAAAGTGTTATGTTATATTTTTAACAAAACATTGTGTGAATGAAGTATTTAGCTGTTAATGTAATGTATATTATTTTTAAATAAAATCACAGCATATACTTAATTAAACGTTTTTCTTACATGGCTTTTAATGAAACAATCTCACGATCATTTAGATCGTGTGACGAAATCGCATCGTATTGTTGTCCGATCGTCATCCAATTGGGATGATGACTGAATTGTAATTTTTACGTCTCGTCATTAAATATTAAAATACCGTGGAAAAAGATGCAGTCCTGTGAAATTAGAATTAAAATCGGCTTAGAAATATATTAGATAAAAGCATTTTAAGTTGTTAATTTGAAGGCGATTAGACAGGGAGATCCGACATCAACCGTGACGTCATCGTTTAGTACGGCCATATAAACTCCATGTAAATTGCCGTTTTGCTAGAAATCTTGGTTATTTTTTTAGTTATTCGAAAACAGATTTTTTCTTTCAGTTTATTGTATGAATGAGCTTCTATTAAAGCAAAAAAAATTTTTTTGTCATGTAGCCTATTAACAATTGAAATTACAGTGATGCCCAAATGAACATTACAGATACAGGCACGCACTCCAATGAATCAAGGCAAGGATATAATTTCCTCTATTCTTTGGTTGAAAGCAATTACTTAAGTGGGCTTAAACGCTAATTGAAAAAGTTATTTATTGGTTAAGGTAAATAAAACAGTGCAGTTCACTTAAATTGTTCTGTTAACTGGGATCTTTCTCGGGGTCGATAACATAAAACTTTGAATTGATTAACTAATGTAAGGAAAAATTCATAATAATTGTCTTCTATAAGGAAATTTATATACTGTAGAGATTCCAATTGGTATAAGATACATAGCCTACAAGATTTAGCAAGAAAGGAATTAAATGTCGTATTAGATCGTTACCTAATATTGCACATTGTCTTTTAAACTTATTTTTGTTAGTTTTCACATGAACAAAATGTATAAGTACCGCTACAAATATTGTCGGTGAACATATTTTGTCGACTTTCTTTAGAGTGCAATAGCTGTGTCCTTTGATTTTATTTTCCGGTTCGTTATAGCCGAGGTAACGCGTCGAGGCGTCTGATGGCCGTCCCGATATTACGCCAAGTGGATACCATTTCACAGCCGGAATAAGTTGTAGTTAAATTCAATTTTAATACTAGATTTAAGTGGTTAATAAAACCTTATTCAGCTCTTATCCCCTATTTTTGAGAGTTAGTCCACCAGGATCCGCTAGCCCGATCCACTAGGGGATCCACGTGAACTCGTTAGTTCATCAGGATCCCCCATTTGCTTAAAGTACGTAATTATGAGTTTACATGCACAATTTATTTAATTTAAAGTGATAATCGCAATTGTACCAGCTATCTCCCACAGACGCTTCTCCTTTGGTCTGAGAATCTGTTACGATGCCAAGGGGCTAAGTTGACTAGACTGGCACTTGGGAATGCTGTATAGGACTCAGCTCCACTAGCTGTTATTATCGCTGGTGTCCCCATACCTGGCCACACCACCTTCCGAAACCTTATCGCCCCCGATGGAGTAACGTTTGGGATTATTCAGCTGTTACTCCTAATGCTATCAATCAATTCGAATAAACTGCAGGTTGGCCATAACCTTTACAAACATCACACACTCCATTAATGCTTTGGAGGAAACATCATATCGTGTATCCGCCGACATGAAAATGATAAAGAACAATCATAATAATGCAAAACCATAAGCGTGCAATAAACAAAGCCCCCACATAAATCTTTGGTAGACCGTTTAGCAAAGCTTTGTAACGGGATTTCGAGTGCGTTCCGTAATTTGTAGCAGCAATTGTGCCTAAATATTAAGTACGAGCTTGTTTGTTTCAACCGCGTTTTATCATAATTTACCTGTGAGTTGTTCTATCATTTTTTTAGGATCTTTAATGAAATTGACACAATAATATAATTAATAATTGACACAATAGCTTGAATAATTGCTAGCTTTTTAATAATTGCATTGACGTGGTGTGTTTTGTAGACTTGTGCGGAGTATATCACCGAGAAGAAAAGAGATATATGTATCTTTTGGAGCTGCTGATATTTATCACTCTTTTATATCACTATATCACTTTTATATCAGTCTCTAGCTCAGCTGAGTAATTCATGCCAAGGCACTGATGCCTGAAAAACTTTTTGTCAATGAGATAATGAATGTCTGCTCTCTGTCTGTCAATTTCTTAATTAAAGTTTAATTAACTTGTTTATAATTTATTTGTATTCATATATACTTAGAATAGTTTTCTTAATATTGTTGTGAATATCAAAAAATCTGTTTACTGATTTAGGACTGCTTTGACTCAACACTCTCGGCCTTTTGTATTCGTAAAATCCGGCCGAACGAAAGAGAAAAGAGTTACCGAATTACAGATTCAATGCTGTTTCAATGCTCTCGGATATCTTAGGCGAGTGAGAGTTACTGAGCTACAGATACATTTTAAACTGAAGTGATATACTAATGCAATCACTCTTTGCGTCGGATATATATCTTTTGCATCAATCACTCCTGAGTTACACAGCTCTAGTGTTTTGTGATCTCTTAAAACTGAGTAATTACATAACATAAATCTGGTAGCACATAAGACACCAATAATAAATTGAAGAACTATTTCTGTGGTACCTACTTTTGGTAACATATTTGAAAAAATAATTTAGGAGAGGATGATTTAGGATGATGATACTATCTGCGAATTATTGCTACATTATACCTTTTTAATGAAGTGATCGTTGAAAATATTTGCAATTTATAAAGTATTATTCTCAGCTTTAGTTTTTTATATTATTTCTTGAATGTGTATGTATATTTTTTAGTGTTTCTTTATTAAGTAATACATTCTGAGTTCTGTCGCCCTTATTTTTTAATTCCCATTTTCTTTTCTCAGATTTGCTTTTAGTGTAGTAATATTTGTATCTATATTTATTCCTTTATATAATAATAATCGTAATGATTATTTTGTTACTTCACTATACCTTTCTGTTAGATTTGATTTTCAGACTGTGTCAATTACGCTCCCTTCGTTTTGATATTAAAGAGACACCCTGAATTTACACTTCATCGGTGATTTCATTTATTAGAAGCTATTTAAGCCGACAGGGTTACAAACTGAATGTCATTAATATAAACGAAGGCAATATTATTAAATCACCTTATAACATTTTAGCGTCACACAGCGTCAAATAGGTACTTATTTATTTCCGAATTAAATTCAGAAAGATAATTTATCTAAATTTGTTACAATGTGTAAGTCAGATTTCTAATAAATTTTACGATATAAATTATATGTTATCTTAATATTTATATAATTTGTTTGAGCAAAAAATGCAATGTAATTGAATATACACCCGAAAACATGAAAATTTCTGCAATTTTATAGTATTTACCTTCACGTCTTCCGGGAAGGTTAAACTTTGAAACAATTATATTCTGATTAGCGTTTCGACTTTAAAGCACATGGATCAGATTACATAATATTTCAATGATCATCACTTGATATCAAATAAGAAATACGATACCAATTATACTATTATTTTGTTTATAAGCTTTTAGTATATGTCGGGGATGCGTGGATGCATAACACTTTCCAACCAAGCTCTCAATTTTTTTACTGAGTGACTAAAGGCATGTGTGATCTGGAGTTATCGTGATGAAAATTCTTTGTTGATAGTTCATGAAGGGTTTTCCTCATATTTTATTGAGTCTCATCAGCTGTTGGCAGTAGATCCAAACCGATGGTTTCGCCCGGTGGTAAAAGTTCATAGTGAATAATGCCTTTCCAATCCTATACACACAGTATTACCTTAATCCGGGTTTCGCTATAGTGTGTGGGGCTTGATCTATATTGCAAGTTCTTGTCGTAAGCAATCCATTTTAACACCTGTGTCCAATCTTCTCAAAAATGCTTTATTTCAGTAGATTACCACAAATGAGTACACGATTTATTAGACGTCTTTTCATTATAAGTAGAATTCAATTAGCAAGCTTTTTTGTATACCCAGACATTTAAAATTACTTATAACTGTTTTGCTGTCTACTCTGAGTTCTTCAGCTATATCGTAAGTAGCATACGAATGTGTCGATCTTGCTCCACTTTTTCGACACAAAACAGCGTCGATTCTATTAGTGACGGGGCACCAGAGCAAATTGTCTTTTTGAAACCGCAATTCCTGTACTGAAAGCTTTCATCAGTTTTGTGCTAGTTGTGCTGACACAACGTAAGGTCTACAAACGATAAATTTTTCCTTCTTTTAGTGAAAGATCTTGAAAAATGTAACGAATTTCTGCGTTAAATTCAGCTATTTTCGGAAGAAAAAACAATTGAAGAATAGCGGGAAATAGTTTGTAGTTTTTTATTTTTTGTTGTAGTATTTTATATTGGTATCAAAACCTGTCAGATACAAATAATAAGCAAGGAGATACCTACTTTAATATAGGTAACTTTATACCATTAAAAAAATGAAAAAAAAGTTTTTTCCCCGACCTCATATTGTTGACATAAGCAAGTTTTATGACATTATAATAATGTTCGTTCGTAATTAATGCACATCTCCGATTGCTCTCAGAGCTGCAATCCGATCATCATTACTAAAATGCGCCTCATAACGAACGGTTTTACTGTCGATTGAGAATTGATAATATTATTATGATATACGAATGAAATGTGAACGTAACTTCACGAATTATGATGACGATTATTCTGTGTTAAAATAGGAGAAAGTTGGTCCCGAAGTAAATCAAGGATGAAAAAATAAAAATCATCTCAATATAATTTTGCATGTAGCAAAAAAGAAGATAATGAAATTTCATTATATGAATTTCAATTGATTTAACAGGAATTTTTATTAGAAAACAGGAATTATTATTACAAAATTACAATGAAGTTAATTAATAGGTAACAGGATCATATTTAAGTAATCAGGGATATGAGGAAATCATTTTGAACGTTTCAATATTGCCAAACTACGAAATTAAAATTCTGGTCAGAAATTTTATGTTTCTTAGAAAATCTTTTACTAAGAAACTACTAATTGTATAAAACTTCTTATTTTATTGAACCATAGACAAAAAGGCTTTACAGGGAAACATTTCAAAGTGTAGGTACTACGTTCGGTTATATAAAAAGAATTTAATTCTATTTTCTTCATTTCACCTATTTGGAAATATTTCACCCGTCAAACTGCGGTGGGTTTAAATGGCTTTGAGGTAGTATTAAGTTTACGAGTATACATATTAAAGCATCGTTCTTATGTTGGCAGCTGGAAGATACTGTTACAACGTTCTTTTCAAAGTACACGAAGACTATATTTTCCTATTCCATTTATATACATAATATATTATCCATACTATCCATACTAATATTATAAATGCGAAAGTGTGTGTGTGTGTTTGTTTGTCCGTCTTTCACGGCAAAACAGAGCGACGGATTATAGTGATTTTTTAAGTAGAGATAGTTGAATGGATGGAGAGTGACATAGGCTACTTTTTGTCTCTTTCTAACCCCCCACTTCCCTAAAATGGGGGGTGGAGGTTTGTATAGAGCATTCCGCAATTTTCAAGGTAGAAAGCTAAAAATTGGTATGCGAACTATTTGTGACAAACAAAAAAATCGTGCATAATTTTTTTTTTAGAAATCTGCCCCCAACCCCTTAAAAGAGGGGGTGAAATTTTATATGGGACTTTTTGCGTTTTCAAGGTAGGAAGCTAAAAACCGGTACACAGACTCTTTGTTACCAACGAAAAATACCCGCCTTATTTTTTTAAAATCTTCGGTGTTACCCCGAATTTAACGCGAGCGAAGCCGCGGGTAAAAGCTAGTAGATATATAAATAAATGCATTCTAGCAGAGTACCGAGTAAACGAGAGTACATGCCATAGAGAGACCCTGTTTTTCTTGCATTTCGACCAAAGTATAATATCTTAAACAAGTTCCGTCCTTGTATTCTCAGTTCACAATAGTAATTTGGTTGTTAATTTTCAATCGATTTAAATAACTTTAATCTGATATAACATTTTAAGTTTTATCACACAGTAATAAGCTTTACTGTTGTTATTTTTTATGAGATGCGAGCCGTTTGTTATCTAAACAAGTTACGTATCTAAATTAAACTTCTTATAAAAATATAACAAAAAAAATCTTAACCCTCGCGGTCAGTGGGCAACGTTTTTAACGTTTGAGTTATTAAAATTTGATTGTTGTTGACCCAAAAGACATGGACATATTTTGCTAATTTTCCTTTAAGGACCTTTTTGAACCGCCAACATCTGCGATTTGATTTAAAATATTGATACAAATTAAAGAATTTTCATAATATTTCGGACGCTTTTGTCCAATAAATTCTAATGATGTAATGTTGATTATCAGATGTAATCGTCGGTGTTTATCAATTACCTATATCTGTTATATTGGGAATTATGTAAAAGATGATAAATATTCTAATTAGAGGCTTAAGCAAATACAAATTATTTCTGTTAAATAAATGTTGACACCGTATGTTTTCTTTATTTACGTGCGTCCGACCCGCCTGCTTGAGAGGGATTCGTTTCTGCCACGTTTCTGCAGAGCTATAGGAAAAATGTTGCTATTTTTATTTTATACATGCCTCACCTCAGCTATTTGAATTCAAGTCTATTTAGGGCCGAACAAAGAAACACAAAAATATGGAGATTAACAAAGGAGCGAACTCAGCTGTTTCGCACGACTCTTATATTGGATCACGATTGTTATTTGGTGAGCTAGATACAATCAACTGTCAAAGCTTAGTGCTTTTATTAGTCTACGCCTCGTCAATGCTGTATTTTTTTATGACAGGTGACAGACGACACTTAAGACTCAAACTGTTTCTAATACTATGTTTTTATAGCTTTATATTTTACTTTGATCTCCTATTGTCGTATGGTAAGCGAAGGTGCGGACTAAGGTGGAGCGTACCTACTCATTAAGTGCCAATTCACTCTTATCCTGAAAAGACCCCGAATGATTGTGTGGTCACAAAGGGTGGCAAAGAATTCCATTCCTTTGCAGTACGCATTATAAAAGTAAAAGCAAAACGCTTCGTGTGGAGAAATGAAACTTCTACAGCGTGGCTTTTCACCGTCCTCCGGGTACTTCCGCGATAAAAGGAAAATGGTGGAATAAGACCAAATAGCTCTTAGGAACACTCCCTAAAAATGTAATCTTTAACAGACCGATAAACGGGCCACTTCACGACGATGTTTAAGTCTCTGGTCATCTCATTACAAAGCAAGGACTAAATATAATACTAGGTTTAAACTTGGATTAAACCGTGGACTAAAAAAAACCTTATTACAAAATAAAGTTTAACGCTAAACCTTGAACTATCTGCGGTACTAAAGTTAAATCCGCAAGACCCATGACTAATCTTTGTGTCGATTCGATCCAGCACTTCTCGCTCAATTTTCAATGTATAATTCCACTTTTTAATACATGTACAACACTATCTATTCATTCTTGCAGTATCTGCACTATATTTCTGCATTTTAGTTATATTTATTTATATATTATTGTTAGTACTTTTTTGTTTTTTTTTTTTGTATATTTTATGGCAATGTTTGCATATTTGATGTGTCAGTTTGGAAAATATTTTCAAACAAATGAAAATTGTCTCCTGATTTCCTGAAATGCTCATGAATTCTATAAAAAAATATATATTTTATTCTGCTCTAGAAGGTTTTCATGTAAATTTATTGTCTATTATAAGGACTGGAATAAATACTAACCAGGGTCACTAGACAGTTTTTTCGACAAGAAGCACTTGGAGAGCAGCTAAGCTCTTCAGGACGTGCAACCATCAACTCTACTACGAGTAGTATTTAAGGTCTTTAGACCTGTCTGCCTCCCTGTCTGCTACCGGTTCCCGCCGCCTGCCTGCTGACCAGTTGCTTGCCTGTCTGCCGTCTACGCATGCTTGCAGCTGCTTGCCTGCCTGTTACCAGGCCAGGCTCGACTTTTTTATTTAATTAGTTTAATTTAAGTTTTAAAGTAAATTTCTCAAGTCCTGACCTCTCAATTAATGGTATTTATATGTCCATCACTAAAATACTCTTATTGCTGTAAATAAACAGAGTTCCGTTTCATCGCGTTTATTTGACATAGTACAATAATCAAACCGACAAATCAATTCCCTTTTCAAAACCACTGACGTAACGTAGCTTGTAAGAGATTAGACAATACAACCTCCATCACGCACCCTTAATCTTTTACAGAAGGTACTTATTCAAACAAAACTTTAGTACAGTACAATATCACAAAGCTTGACTGATACGAGAAGGTTTCACAATTTTACAAGAATAATTGCATAAATAAAAACAACCAAAACAAAAAAAATCAGAAAATCTTTAATTAACTGCTAATTGTACAACTAACTTCTAAAATTTAATTAAAATTTTAATAGTCTGTTGTGCAAGCGGCTTTACTAACGTCTATAACTAAAACTTATCAACACGCACCCTTAACTCGTGCCCCCTTTAATTAAATATTTTCTGATTACTTCACATAATGCCCCCTTAAGTGAAATTATTCTGTAAACACAAATGCGGAACAAACTCCCTAATTTTCGGACCATGTAGACATTTTGTCATAATGTCTGCCACCATATCTTCGGTTGGCATATAAGTTATCGTTACTCTATTGTTTAAAACAGCCTCACGAATAAAATGGTATTTTATATCGATGTGTTTTGTTCGATTGTGGTTCATCTTATTGCGCGCTATTTTATGCGCCGACTGGTTGTCATTAAAAATAACTACAGGATTTGACGTGAATTTTATATTATTAGTCAAATCGTGCAACAAATTACTTAAGTAAATAGCTTCTTTAGAAGCATGACACAATCCTACATACTCCGCTTCAGTAGAAGACAGGGATATACATTGTTGTTTCTTACTTTCCCACGATATAATATTTGTACCTAATTTAAACACGAATCCAGTAAAAGACTTTCTATCGTATGACCCACCCCAATCTGCATCGACATAACCACACAATTCTATTTTATCTGACTTTTTAAACGTAAGGCATAGATTTGACGTCCCTTTTAGATACCTAAGCACACGTTTTGCACAATTGAAATGAAGTTCATCATAGCATGAATTAAATTGCGATAAAATGCTAACTACGTGTGCTATGTCTGGCCTAGTATTTACAGCTAAGTAATTCAGACATCCTATCAAACTTTGATATGGTAATGTGCATTTCGATTCGCAGGCTTTCTCTAATTTAAGACCAACCTCCATAGGGGTAATTGCTGGTTTGCAATCAGACATATCATATTCACTAAGAACATTCAGGATGTACTGTTCTTGGTCAAGGAAAATTTTGTTACATTCCCGCCTGAGTCGCATTCCTAAAACATGTCTTGCAGGGCCCAAGTCTTTCACTTTAAATTTATTCGACAGACCTGATTTTAGTTTATTTTTCTCTGTCTCATTATTCCAAAGCACAAATATATCGTCTACGTAAATTACAACAATGATTTTATCATTATTGATTAACCTCTTTTGATACAAACATGGTTCAATCTTAGACTGAGTGAAATCTAAGTTAAGCATTTCCCTATCTAACTCGTTGAACCACGCATTTGATGCTTGTTTCAAACCGTATAGTGACCTTTGCAGCTTACATACCTTGGTCTCTTCTCCTTTAATAACTGCTCCTTTTGGCTGCAACATATAGATGTCCTCTTTGAGCTTACCATAGAGAAACGCGGTAGTGACATCCCATTGTTCAATGAACATATTTTCTTCGGCAGCAAGTGCAAATAACAGTCGCAAGGTTGAACCTCTTACAACCGGAGAATAAGTCTCGTTGTAGTCTATGCCACGTACCTGTGTGAACCCTTTAGCTACCAATCTGGCTTTATATTTACTTATCTTGCCATCGCTATCTCGCTTTATTTTGAAAACCCACTTATTTTGTATTGGCTTCTTATCAAGTGGTAGCTCAACTAGTGTCCACGTTCCATTTTCTTTTAAAGATTTCAGTTCGTCATCAATCGCTTGTTGCCATAAATCACGATCCGGTCTCGCTAATGCAGCTTCAATCGTAAGCGGATCGCCATCTATCCCTGCGATTGCATTACAAATGGAGTAATCGATAGGTTTACGCTCTCTAAGATTATATCTTCTCTCGGGCTCAACACTAATTGTTTCTGCCATTTCATTGACCGACAACTCTTTGTCACGTTCCGTATCCGAAGTGTCAAGACTTACATTTTGCACTGCTTCTATTTGTTCCTGCTCGAGGTTTATAGGAACAACTGTGCTCTTCGTTATTTCAGTATTATCTCCAGGAAAAACAGTCTCCAAAAACTTGACATCTCTCGCAATGGTTATTTTGCCCGTCACTGGATCTATCAATCGGTAGCCCTTCGTATTTAAACCATAACCGATAAATATTGACGATTCGGTTTTGAAATCTAGCTTCTTCGTCTTTTGCTTTGGTTTCAGACTAAAGGCTAAACATCCGAAAACTTTGAGGTGACTTATATCAATTTTCTTTCCTGACCATAGTTCTTCAGGGACAGCGTTCATAACAGCTTTTGTAGGACTTCTGTTCTTTAAATATACGACAGTATGCACTGCCTCTGCCCAAAATTTTTTACTTAATTTTGCCTCATGTAATAATGTTCTTACTTTTTCAATTATTGTCCTATTGGCTCTTTCAGCCACACCATTTTGTTCAGGGGTATAGGGTATTGTCTTTTGGTGTTTTATACCCGCGGACTTTAATACGTTATCGAAAGCTGTATTACAAAATTCTGAGCCATTGTCAGATCTCAGACACTTTATGACTTTATTTGTTTCTTTCTCTACTTCAGACTTATATTCACAAAATTTTTGTAGAGTTTGACTTTTATTACGTAGGAAATAAACGTGTGTCTTTCTTGTGTAATCATCGATAAATAATAACATGTACCTTGATCCAGCAAATGAGGGCTCTTCCATTGGGCCGCAGAGGTCAGTGTGTACGATTTCTAAAATATCCTTTGCTCTCGTACCCTTGTTTTTAAAAGGGCTTTTGCATGTTTTTCCATTAATGCACGGTATACATGATTGACTAATATCTGATTTTTTAAACTCAATTCCAGTCACAATTTTTTTTAAGATATCCATATAACTTCTGCTCAGATGCGCCAACCTTCTATGCCAAAGATTTGACAAGGTGTTATTTGACAGTGTCACATTGACTAAGCATTTATTATTTTCTTTTATTTCATAAATGCCACTAACTTCACGACATGTCACAACTTTTTTATTATTTTTCTTTATAGTGCAACCTTCTTTAGTAAACTCTAATGCATAGTTTCTATCATTAAGTTTGCTTACAGAAATCAAATTCATGGATAAGTCCGGAACATGTAAAACATTGTCCAGTCTAAGTTTTACATTTTTACCGACGTTGAGCTCAGCATTACCCATTCCAGTGACTGTTAATTGTTGACCATTCGCAATTGTAATCTTAGATTCACTGTTGTTATTATATGTTCGATCTAATAAATTGCTTCTATCATGAGTCATGTGGTTTGAGCATCCACTGTCAATATACCAACTGCCTTTATCAAACACTTTAGTATGGCCAGTGTTTAGACATATGTTTGCAGAAACAGACGCTTGATTCTGTTTCTTTTCTGTACACTCAGACGCCTTGTGGCCTACTTTATGGCATTTATAGCATTTATACGTAAATTTTTGCTTGCGATCGTTGCTTTTCTTTGATCCCACAAATTTTTTTACTTTCTTTGTCAATAATGCTTGTACATCACTTGTGCTTTCGCCATTTTGTCTATTTCCTTCTTGTAACAATTTTGTTTTAATTTGCTCCAAACTTATCTCCTTTCCACAGTTATCTACGGCCATGATCAGTGGGTTGTATTCCGCAGTTAGACCGCTCAATAATATCGAGATAATCCACTCGTCTTTTATTTCAGCATCAATATCGGCGAGCTGTTGCGACAAGAATAATATTCGAGAAATATACTTCTCCATGGAGTCAAAATTATCAAGTTTACACTGCCAAAGTTGTCGTTGCAACATAATACGGCGGCCCCATCCTTTATCCTCGTAAGCTTTACAAAGATTGTTCCATACCTCTTTCGCTGTCTTAGCTTTATATACATGCGTGAAACACGATGGTTCTAACAATAGACATATCGTAGTCCTGGCTTTGCGATCTACATCAGCTAGCTTAGCATCAAGCACTTCAGCTTCGATCACACTCCACCAATTTTTATTTTCGAGGTAATTTCGTACCTGGAATTTCCAGTCTGGGAAATCTGCAGTACCGCGGAGTTTTTTAATTCCGCACACTCCCTTCGACGATGACTCTTCATCACTCATATTGCAAGTGAACCACTTTTGTCTACACGTTTTATAATTACAACGACAACTTAATAATGCGACTAGGATAAATTAGCCCCTAACCTAATGGTATTTATATGTCCATCACTAAAATACTCTTATTGCTGTAAATAAACAGAGTTCCGTTTCATCGCGTTTATTTGACATAGTACAATAATCAAACCGACAAATCAATTCCCTTTTCAAAACCACTGACGTAACGTAGCTTGTAAGAGATTAGACAATACAACCTCCATCATCAATCCCTTTTCTTTTTGTAGGTAATTATATTTTTTTTGTAATAATATAATTTTAATTTTAAGGTGAGGTTTCCTAAGGAATCTACTCGTGCACGGCAACGGCTTTATTGCAAAAGAATAAAGTTGACAATTGTATAGCTGCTAATAGTGCCAATGTCGCTTAAGCGTTGTGACCGAACGAAAACGTTACTTTATACACGTTTTAATTGATTTTTGGAAAACTGGAGTACAAAATAAATAATGTACTTTTGTAATTTTTTATACAATAAAAATGCACATCTATCTATTATTGTAATTTCTGAATCACAGCTGAAATATTGAACAGGAAGATCTTTGGATTTTTTTTCTATCGAGTGAAATATTATTAATCATGTTTCTGTCTTTAGGAATGTTTAGATAGTATGTTCAACAATATCATATATGAATTTAAGAACCAGTTTGTTTTATATTTGTGGCGGTACAGTAAATCGAAATTGCTTGAAAACGGGAAAGTAGCGCTTTAATACTTCGTTTTTTAACCGTAGCCGTAGCTACGCTACAGCTTAACGGACTGTAGCCGTTCCATTTCAGTGCCTCGTGCGCTTGACTTACTTGACTAAGGAGACTGAAACAATCCCATACAAATCTGGGCCCAATATGTAAAGAGATAAAAATGGTGTGAATAAAAAGGT
This sequence comes from Schoenobius gigantellus, assembly GCA_963935595.1. NCBI lineage: Eukaryota > Metazoa > Arthropoda > Insecta > Lepidoptera > Crambidae > Schoenobius > Schoenobius gigantellus. The sequence goes on along the minus strand of OZ012553.1, from coordinate 17,646,936 downwards.
TCACACTTATAAATACCTCACTGAAAATTCTGCAAGTTTCGACAATCTGAAAGTTGAGGTATTGAATTTTTTGTAAAGTAAGGTTTTTTTGCGAGGTCATCGCCTAAGGGTCGTCGGCCTAGTGTATTATTGCAGTGCAGTGACTAATTGCTTTCCCTTAGTTGACACAGCAATCCAGTTTCAACAATATTCAATTCACAAGCCGGCGATAAAAACAAAAAATAACAATTCAAAGTCAAACGTACGGGCAATCTTCAGTATTCAATGTGAGCAAGGGTCCGTACAAGGTGGGCAGGTTCGGAATCCGTAAAAACAAAGAAATGATCGTTAACATTTGGAAATAAATGGAAAAGCACTCATATATAATTATCACAACGGTAAACACACAAAACATGAACTACAATATAAATAATGTGAATAAAACAAATGAGCAAAGCAAGCAAAAGTCAGTGCCATAGACTAAATATGGGACTGATTAAAATCGATAAATATGAAATCGATAATTTATAGTTGACTGACGTTTTTAATTAGTATACACTTTAATACTATATTTCATTGAATTGGAGATATGTAGGTATGGTGTATTTTAATTACTTTAACTATCTAAAAACTTGGCACAAAGGTTTTCATTCTGTGATTGAGTAATCGATTAAACAAATATTTAAATATTCGATTATCTCACAAAAATGTTTTGTATGGCCTACAGAAATTTGTTCCAGTCTGGGCGTATGTGCATGTGATATTCTACAGAGATTTAAATCGTTAGATGCGACCTTCCCATACATAAGGCGCTCGAAAATGTCAGTCTGTGGCAGAAAGCACCGAGCGTTGGACGTCAAATGCATTTTTTCTTTTCCCTAATTTCAAGTGTAAAATAATAAAATATGCCTTCCTGTGCCTTTGTTGAAAGTGTTTTAATAACTCGAGGAATACGAACAAATCTAAAGGAATTACATTTTATGCGTAACTACCTATTGACTAATTATTTTCATCATTTCCCAAATAAATCACTTAGGTACTTAATTTGGCGTCCGGTACGTGTTTGTACGAGCGAGACCGAACAATACGTGCGTGAGCGAGATCGATATACGTGTCTTTGTTTTGTCGTTTAAACCAAATTAGTTGGACCCTTTGCATAATACACCGTTAGCGATTTTAGGTGTCAAAGTTTTATGGCGCGTCGCGTTGTTGTGTGAATTTGTGATGTAACGCACACAGACATAAATTGTAGTCACTTTTTGGAAGCGCAAGGCGCATCTAACGATTTAAATCTCAGATATTCTATGTTTGTAACTAGACCACGAAAATCCTAATGTGGGGCAACGTTTTTTCTCTGCTTGTAGATTGCGAATTTATGCAGATTTTTGGTATTTTATTTAAATATATATTACTAATTATTAGACCAAATCCCAACTCATTACATTTTGGGCCTAACATTTTCATTCTCCTTTGCACGGTTTTACGGTCCTCAGCACTTCGTAGGTGACCAAAATATCACGTACATGGGATTATTCGATAATAATTGTGCAAACGAGACGATGGTCAAAGTAAACAAGATCATGCGATTAATCGAGCTCGAAATGGTAGAGTGCGTGTACTCGGCGTGTTAAACTGGTTGCTGACCTGCCTCATCATATCTTTTCAATCCATATACATCCCACTTTAAGGCAAGGGATCTCCCATGGCGAGGAAGAACTGCTTACTGCATCACGCTCGCCAGACGACATATAAGTGTAGGGTTTTCTTTCGAGTTTTCGATCCTTTCGCATTAGTTACTACGCACTACATAATTAACGTCAAACAATTCATAAACATTTAATTAACCAAGAAGCTGATTTATCCTTGATATTTATAAATTAATTATTTATATCATTACCCCTGATGATATACAGGTACCCTGTAACTGTATATCATTGAAAGTTGTCTCATCTACTAAATATCTGGGAGTCATGATTGATAGCGCTATGAATTGGAAGCAACACATCGAATATACATTGTGAAGAGTGCGTAAATTAATTTATACATTTAAGAGTCTCCGATCGGTTGTTGACTTAAAATATTTAAAAACCATTTATTTAACTCTCGCCTAATCAGTGCTATCATACTGCATTACATCCTGGGGAGGATCAGCAAAGACTCATATGTTGCGCTTGGAAAGAGCTCAGAGAGTAACACTTAAAGCACTGTCGAAGAAACCTATTCGCTTACGGACTTTTGACTTATACTCTCTTTGCCGGGTCATACAGTTAGACAACTTTTTATGCTCTACACAGTATTAAAGAAACACAGTGAAATTGATTTCGAACCTCATACTTTAGTACTATTATCTATTCTGTGCTCATACTGTATACTCGAAACATCGATCCGATATAGTTTGTTTCACTGAACATCACCGTACGGCTCTGGCAGCTCAACATTATTGCTATTTGAGGCCAACACTATATAAACTTAACAAACAGTTACATATTTATCCACTCTCTTCATTAAAATGCAAAACAAAATGTATCCAATTTCTGCTATAACTGTCATATGATGAGACTGAAGATCTGCTTTCTATCATAAACGCATACTCACACATGCACATACACGCACACACACATACTCTCACACACTCATACATAATCATATATTCTGATAGTCTAATCACTTTTTGCTTTTGTTATTTAAGTATTATAGTAATTATTTTAACCAACAATCTTCATTGGGTTTGCTTGAAGGAAGACTGAACAGCTCCCTTAATTACGGAAGGATGTGACTGTGACAAATTTTTGCTGGTACATACCTATGACGACTCACAAACTGCGTACCTACCTCTTCTAAGTGCGGTTTCATTTGTACACAGAAACCGCATGAGAGCCCGGGCGCCGCCTATTTGCTGCTGGACAAGTTTCTGGCCATCAGTGGGCAAGCATCGCTTGATCCACGTGTCCATGCATGTCATGCCGGTCTGGTAAGCTCTGCGAACAAAAAATACGTTTTGATTTCTATCGTAAAATATTTTGTGCATTTATTTTTACTTCGTAATCTCAACGTAATAAATAAAAAATGTTTTCAAGACACTATTATTTTATCACTACTTATTTGTTTTACTAGCTGTGCCCGCAAACTACGTTTCGCTATAATAATTGTCAAAAAAATCTGGAGGCCACCCGTGCTAGCGATGGGCGTTTCAAAACGTTCAGAAACTAGTTATTGGTCCAGTAGCAGTTGTTACGTTTTAGGTTTCAAGAAAAACTATTTTTATTCTGAATAGCTGCTTTATATTAGACAAACATAAACAAAGGTTGGCTTGACTGTACAAAACGTCTCTATTTTGTCTATTTGGCAGTATTATAAAGCTGCTATCGATATCGTAAACGTCCGGTTCGTGTCGGTGTTCGCCGCCGCTGCCCTTGCACGTGTGTAATAATTAGCAGACAGTCCTAAGTGTGGATATTATATAAAGTGTAGTTCATTGAATACTTAACTGTAATCGAAATAATATTATATTTATAATAATAACAAGTCTCAAACTAGTTCGTAACAAAACATTATTCAACGTGCTATTATTATAATTTTATCAATTTTAATAACACGCATGTGTTTAAAATGTGTTAATAGTATACTTAATAATTTCGTTTTAAAACTAGTATCTACTGAGTTACGCTTAGGCGAACCCTGTATAGCCGGAAAAGCTGTTACTAGAAATAAATAGTTTCAGAAACTGTTATTGATATTCGAAAGCTGCTATCGTTTCGTTTCTGAAAAAAACTTACTATTGCCCATCGCTAATCGCTACCCGTGTCACTTTGGGGTACTAAAAATTACCTACGACCTATTCTTAGACCTATCAAATATACATAAAAAATTCATAAAAATCTATCAAGCCGTTTCGAAGGAGTTCGATAACAAACACTGTGACACGAGATTTTTATATATTAGTTAGAAGATATAACTTTCAAATTGGCAGCAGTCATATACGTGCTTACGCATTACTCAAGATTCAACATACATTATAAAATAAGGGTTGAAATTAAAGGCTAAGGGTACAGACTAAGCCTAAGGCTAATTTTAAGACTTTCTATGAGATCATTGTTTGGTACCGACTTTGATATAGAAATGTAATGTTGTCTGTATCCATATACGAGTATTATTACTAGCTATGCCGGCGAACTACGTTTCGCCATAATAAATAATAGTTTACGACCTATTCTCAGACCTACTACCCCCGACCTATACACAAAAAAAATTATAAAGATCGGTCAAGCCGTTTCGGAGGAGTTCGGTAACAAACACTGTGACACGAGAATTTTATATATTAGAAGACTAGCTGTGCCGGCGAACTACGTTTCGCCATAATAAAAAATAGTTTACGACTTATTCTCAGACCTTCTAGCTGTGCCGGCGAACTACGTTTCGCCATAATAAAAATAGTTTACGACCTATTCTCAGACCTTCTAGCTGTGCCGGCGAACTACGTTTCGCCATAATAAAAAATAGTTTACGACCTATTCTCAGACCTTCTAGCTGTGCCGGCGAACTACGTTTCGCCATAATAACGGCGAACTTACGTTTCGCCGTAATAAAAAATAGTTTACGACATATTCTCAGACCTACCGAATATACACAAAAATTTCATAAAGATCGGTCAAGCCGTTTCGGCGGAGTTCGGTAATAAACACTGTGACACGAGAATTTTATATATTAGATTAGATTATTTTTACGTTTTAAGTGTTTTAATTTGTTTAATGAATTTAATACCAGCTCACGGAAGTAACTTGAAAGAATACGACACAGGGTCAATGCGTGCCTATATTATTTAAAACACTAACCTCTAACTCCTAAAAGCTAAGGATCTTCCCATCATCAGCTCGATTCGTGACTACCAGACGCAAATACCTGAATAGCTTTGGAAAAAATATGAAACACGTTGGACGTACCCATAAAATTTATGGGTTACCATGGGATCTCAGGATAATCATCCTGAGATCCCATCATCAGATCCAGACTTTGGTGACAGTGGGACCACCGCAGGAGTATAGGTACTCTATCGAATCAAAAAGAATTTTGTAAATCAGCCCACAATTGTCGGAGTAATCGCGTAAGTACACATACACATAAAAAATGGATCGAATTGAGAACCTCCTCCTTTTTTAACCGACTTCAAAGAAAGGAGGTTCTCAGTTTGACCTGTATGTTTGTCCACTTATTTCTAGTCTAGGCCACTATGATATATTTTGCTGTTACATCGAAGAATACTCTTGCCCAGTCGCACATTTAATTCAAATTTCACCCAACAAATACTAAACTATGGATAGTTTAATAAATGTTACAATAATAAGCAAAGGGATATTTTACATTACTGTTAGAGTACTCTTTCTGAAAAATTGCATTATGTACCTAGTAATTTAGGGGATAGAGTGCCTCCCCAGAGGTTAATATTGGCCATTTTCACCAACCTCTTCTTAGCTTAGGGGACTCCTAGGTGGCATGCTATCACATTCTTTTCAATAAAGACAAAAAGTGACAGCATGCGTCTTAGGGGCTTCCTAAGCTAAGGGGACTCCTAGGTGGCATGCTGTCACATTCTTTTCAATAAAGACAAAAAGTGACAGCATGCGTCTTAGGGGCTTCCTAAGCTAAGGGGACTCCTAGGTGGCATGCTGTCACATTCTTTTCAATAAAGACAAAAAGTGACAGCATGCGTCTTAGGGGCTTCCTAAGCTAAGGGGACTCCTAGGTGGCATGCTGTCACATTCTTTTCAATAAAGACAAAAAGTGACAGCATGCGTCTTAGGGGCTTCCTAAGCTAAGGGGACTCCTAGGTGGCATGCTGTCACATTCTTTTCAATAAAGACAAAAAGTGACAGCATGCGTCTTAGGGGCTTCCTAAGCTAAGGGGACTCCTAGGTGGCATGCTGTCACATTCTTTTCAATAAAGACAAAAAGTGACAGCATGCGTCTTAGGGGCTTCCTAAGCTAAGGGGACTCCTAGGTGGCATGCTGTCACATTCTTTTCAATAAAGACAAAAAGTGACAGCATGCGTCTTAGGGGCTTCCTAAGCTAAGGGGACTCCTAGGTGGCATGCTGTCACATTCTTTTCAATAAAGACAAAAAGTGACAGCATGCGTCTTAGGGGCTTCCTAAGCTAAGTAATGGTTGGTGAAATCGACCATAAGTCACGTTATATTACGTTTATAAAGGTATATGTTAGAAAATTTAGCGAAGCGGTTTTTGAATGGTAAAATAGTGCTTATCAGAAGAACAGTTTTGTGTAATCAATATTATGAGATGTTTGAAATTTATTTGAACCGACTTGAAGTTTTATTCTATGCACGTGTCGCTAATATGTTTAATATGTTTTTTATTTCTTTAAATAATGAAACAGTAATAACTAAAACATTATTTCTTTGTATATGTAAGAATGAAACTAAACAAAACAAATATCTCAATATTTTAATATGGTTTTTACTTAACTATAGTTGAAAGAGTATTACTATTTAACTAACATATTTTATGCTAATAATATTATATTTTATTGATTGAAATGACTGAAGCATATTTTTATATTATTTACAAAAATCCACAAATTATATTTTTATACATTGTAAAAAGGGCTTATATTTGCTTCAGTCCTCTTGAAATTATAATATAAGGTGTCTCATGGGAAACATTCTATTATTTCTAACGTAAATTGCTTGCATATGAAGATTATGAGAAAATTCCCAAATTAAGGAATATCTGTAAATTCATGTATTTTTAAACGTGATTTTGTGGCTTACGTGAATTTTATGGTCTCTGTTAAATTTTTAAAGATGTATTAAAGAGACTTGTTCCTTGTGGTTGACTCCATCGAATGGTATCATAAAAATATAGGATATTTATTTTCTACCTTTGGCGGTGTCGGATCCCGGCTCAGATAGATGAATATTTAAACTGCAGTGCAGTTCTAATTTTAAACACTTTCAGAGTTCTTCAAATAAAATTTGCTATCTACGTATTATAAGCATCCTCACATGTAGTAGCACTGCCGTGAGATGCCCTATGTGGAGTTACCAACAAAATCAATGTTCTATAATGATAACTAAAAAATATTCTTTTAAGAAAATATTTTATAGCACCTTGGCCATTGTGCAGCCTTGTGTAGGTAGGTACTTAACGAAGCATTTATCAATGGTCAAAAACTTTAGCAACGATGTTTTCGAATGTGAGGATATTTGTTTTAGAAACGAACAAATCGGGTCAATTCGAGTGGTCGTCGTTTTTCCATTACACGACTACACCGAGTGTCGTCTCGTGAATGTAGGTGCTAATGGCGGCGATCTCGCAATATCGACAGTGACCAATTGCTCTACGTGCCTTTAGGAGTAGCGTCCACAGTCGAAGTGTTATTATCATGCCTTTGCTGGGTCCAATTCTCGGAATGCCACTTATTGGTCAATAGTACTTTGCGTTTCGTTTTGTGTTGTTTCTTTGGCTATGGTTGGGGTAGATTATCGCCGTTCGAAATATCCTAACTATTCTGTAGTATTGTAAAGCCTTTTAGTAGCAAAAGTTACTGTTTGATTGCTAATCAAACAACGATTTTCAGATAACTCTTCTAGTATATAAAATTCTCGTGTCACAGTGTTTGTTACCAAACTCCTCCGAAACAGTTTGACCGATTTTATGATTTTTTTTGTGTATATTCGGTAGGTCTAAGAATAGGTCGTAAACTATTTTTTTATTATGCCGAAACGTAGTTCGCCGGCACAGCTGGTGATAATGTGTTTTTTACAATCTTCTAATATATATAAAATTCTCGTGTCACAGTGTTTGTTACCAAACTCCTCCGAAACGGCTTAAACGATCTATAATATTTTTTTTGTATATGTTTGGTAGGTCTGAGAATAGATCGTAAACTATTTTTTATACGACGATACCTCCATCTTACCTATTTCTACTAGGCAAGCAGGTGAACCTGGTACAGAGTCTCCGTACGAGATTTTTTTATACGCGAAGTTTTGTAAATCTTTACTCAACGTAGGTCTCTACAGCTTGGCTACAAGGACAACACAAAATTAAAATTTTAAAATTAATTTATTATTTGAGAATTCTCAAAATTGTAGTCACCTCTGTAAAAGTAGGCCGTATCTCTAAGCTAATGATATTAAATTCCGTTCACATAACACTCTACACTCCAAGAGTTTACCTGTAATCAAGTATATGAGTGGGTGAGCCCAGATCGCCGAAGGGTTACTTTATTGTTCTTAGGTCAAAGAAGAACGTTGGTATTGACATAAAAAAAAATAATTTACAATTCAGACTTTATTCTTGAGATCGTTAGAAGCTTCTTTGCACAAAAAACTGAATCCTCCAAACTATACAACTATGTTATAGTCACTGTGATAGTATTGCCCAGACAAACCTGGACAATGAAAAACCACATACAAATCAAAGGACTATATCAAACAAAAAAAAATTTGATCAAAATTACGTACACAAAGAATACCTAAATCAATAAATACGGTAACATTGCCCGAAAATGTAATATTGAAAGTTGCTCTGATATTTTACGGCTTCTCAATGAGGAATTTAATTTCATTACATTTATTATAGTCGAGCCTATTTTAACGTCATTGTTATCATATCTACTTTCCATCTTTGCGTTCCATCGACAATCCGCGAACGACGTTTTGCTATAATAATTGTTCAAAAAAATCTGGAGCGAGCCACCCTTATCATCTTCTAGGGGTATAAAAATAGCCTACGACCTATTCTCAGACCTACTAAATAAACACAAAAATCCATAAAAATCAGTGAAGCCATTTAGGAGGAGTTCGATAAAAAACACTGTGACACATGATTTTTATATGTACGAGTATATTATATTATCTGTGCCCGCGAAATTTGTTACGCTATAATATCACACTTCTATATTGAAGTCGGTGCCAAACGATGATCTCCTAGAAAGTCTTAAAATTTGGCACCGACTTCAATATAGAAGTGTGATGTTGTCTGTACCTATTCTTATATTATTTATAACTTTCAGTGTTTTTGAAGTCGGTTTTTATTTTTTGTAAAATATTTTTTATTTTTATCTTTTTAGTGAAAGAAACCCTAATTTAATAAAAAAATAAATTAAAAATATTTAATTAACGTTTCCCTCGATTTTCATGGGATCCCATGATCAGATCCTGACTTTGGTGATCTTGGGACCACTCAAGGAGTATACTCTATCGAACACAAAAAGAATTTTGAAAATCGATCCAGTATTGGCGAAGTAATCGCGTAACATACATAGAAAACACGTTGGACACACCTTAAAATTTAAGGGTTTTCCTCGATTTTCATGGGATCCCATCATCAGATCCTAACTTTGGTGACCATGGGACCACCCTTGGAGTTCACTCTATCGAATACAAAAAAAAATTGAAAATCGGTCTACAATTGGCGGCGTAATCGCGTAACATACTTACACAAAAAAAAACATACGCATCAAATTGAGAACCTCCTCCTTTTTTGAAGTCGGTTAAAAATAGCCTACGACCAATTCTCAGATCACCCAAATATACACAAAAATTTCATAAAAATCCGCCAAGCTCTTTCGTAGGAGTTCGATAACGAACACTATAACACGAGATTTTTTAATATATTTAAGATATCGTAACTTCATTCGAGCATCCGCACGGTTTCTTAGTAAATAGGAGTACATAATATTACCATTACTGTTCATGAAAATAAATAGCTATTTTAACAAGACAGGAGGTTATTAAAATGTGTAATATATCTACCTACATTTAGGTGGTTTCAAGTTTGATTAAAGCATAGATAATAAGTATACAGTAATTAAAATGACATTGTGACTTTTTTCCTAAATAAAAATGATAAACCGAATTAGTAGGCTCCTGCTTTTCACAGAGTAGATTATTATTTTTGCTTTCAGAATATTATTTCTAAAATCCAATATTTTTTAAATTTATTTTTAACTAGCTGTACTCGGCATGCGTTGCAATGCCATGTAAATGCTTTTTTTTTTGCTAGGAACCCTCACGGGTGTCCCCATAACACCCTACCAAAGTTTCATTACAATCTGATAAATGGTTTCGGAACGCATAGAGGACAAACAAACATAGTAATACATTGATTTTTATTTATATAGATTATAGGCTAGAAAACAAATAAAACTGTCTTCATGGCACCAATTAGCGACTTCACAAAAAGCAGGTGGCTTTTAATTCGGCTGTATGTTGTTTGTTACCTCATAGCAAACCATATTTTGGTGCTTATTGCAACTCTTGTATTAGATTTAGTTAGATTGTAGAGAAAATAAAGAGATTTTAATATTATCTAACATTATCTAACACTATATATAAAGCTGGATTACCACTCACTCACTCACTGACTGACTGACTGATCAGGGGTATTTTTGGGTAATTTGCGGCCTCATTTTCGTTTTGGGATGTTAGAGTGAGATGCACTACCGATTAAAACACACAGGATTCGAAATTTGAAAAATCCAAGATGGCCGCCTGCGCTAAATGTGAAATTTTCCAAAACGACTCCGATGGCGCTGGTTTTTGGGATGGGTGATCGTGTCGCCCCCGGGGATGGGGTGCGGCTGTCAAAACGTAAAAAAACAAAATAGCAGCGTGGCCATCTTTGGTTTGATTGAAAAACCCGTTTCGCCCCGTGTTTGCGACCGAATACGCGCGTGATTTTCGGGATTTCGGCTGATTTTTTGGATGAATTCCCTTAAACGCGTGCTCGAGTTCTAGAATATGGAAATTTATTATATATCTCCGTCACTTATTAACTGCCCATAACCTTGTCTGGTAGCGACACGTCCCTACTTGGTGTGTCCTCTTCGTCCGATGACGGGGAGGATGCGGCGGTGATGGACGTGCTTGCGCCAAGGCGTATGTGGGCGTACCTATATCGTTAGGTTTTAGTCGGTAGGCCGCGGTCTCAGATGACACTATACCTCCAGTTGCCGCGGAGAGTCCGACATAACCTCGCGCTCCCAAGCGTGAGGTATAGGTACGTAACGCATTTCCGAACGTTCAAAAAATATAAATAAGGGAATATAGGTAGTTTATAAGTGTGCGATTAAGATAATATATTATAGGTACCTGCTTGTGCGATTTTATTTTTTATAAAAATAAACAAATAAGTCGCCTGCATTGTAGTCAAAATCAACTTTAGATTAATTATTATCCGATTATCCAAATCTCTGGATATCTCGAAATATTGCATTTCATTGAGATGTAACTTCATATCGGGTATCCAATATTAAAAATATCGTCTATCCAATATTAATTATTTATTTAATGCTTTTTATCTTTATGTACAAAAAGTGTACAAAGGTGGGCTTAATGCCATTGGGCATTTTCTGCCAGTCGAACTTAGGGTAGTTTAGAGACTATCTAAGTAGATTGTACAATATATCGGATTTATTTTAATATATTCATATACAGGTTTACTTTTTTATCACCCCGGATAATTTAAGAGACGTTTCAGGATACATCCATTTATTTATAAAAAAAAATACTAGATATTTTAGAAATTTTACATAAGTAAAATTAAATAGGTTTAGGAGAGTTTTTTTATTAATGTTTAAGGCGAGGATTTCCCAAATTTGGCGATCTTAGAACGTCTAGATCTGGATAATATTAGAACCCACAATTCTGAAATTCACACACCTTAAACTTGAAGATATAATCTAGTGAACTGTGAAAGCAGAAACACGATTTATTCCATTTCACTCGATAGAAAAAAAATCCAAACATAGGTCTAAATCAAAAACTAAAACCACGATTTGAAATCGAAATATACATAAAACAGTATAAAAGTTATACCAAAACATGTAGTTCGTTATTATCTAGTGAACTGTGAAGACAGATTTTTTGATGTCATATAAAATATTTAGGAAAATGACGAAAATTCTATAATTTCGCTTGGTTGCAATCGCGCTCCATATAAGACAGTACTCGCCAAGTCGTCTCAGGGTATGGTCATGTCGCTTCGTGTCGCGGGCGCAAAAAAATATATTACGTGTTTCTTTACGATCGAATTTTAATTTTGCAGTTTGCGTTTATTTTGTTAACTTTCATTATTATTATAGATTAGTGTAGTAATATGGTGAATAGTGTAAATAATGGATTAGGTATTATAAAGGAGAAAACTATTTTAATCCTTCTTCCTAAATTATTTTATGTGTGAAAAATATGTTTTTCGTTCTTTTTTTCTATAAGTTATTTTATGTGTAAAAATCGCTAATAAAAGAAGTCAAAGACGAAATGTTAAATCAAATGCATACAAAAAATGCTGAAAGAAAAGTGGTAAATATTTATTTCCCAAATGTTTATATTTTATTGCCGCGGCCATATAGCACAGTGCAGTGTTAATAAACCAGTATGATAATTTCTTCAAGTAAATATGCAACGATTTATAGGTTCAAAATAATGTTTCCTATAAAACTTTATTGCTGAATTCCTTTAAATACTTAATGTTACCCCCTTTATTCACAACGCCTTGCATCAAAGCTTTAGAAGGTAGAATCAACAGCACATTATACATGTAGCTAAATAATAGAGTTTTATTCGAGCCTATGTATTATATATGATTATGAACAGTAAAACAGTATTTTAGGAATCTTTTAAATTTCGTAACATTTATGGTCAAGCGTGAGTTGATTATAAAAAAGTAAAAAATAATTAACATAAATTTCCGTTCGATTTATGTAAAGATCACTTCATTGTATTAAAAGAAAATATCTGATCAGCGGAATTTTGTGAAACTTTATAAAATATTTGCTTTTGCCCGCTGCTTCGCCCGCATAAATGTCATAGAGGTTCCATACAAACTATTATTTTTTAGTTTTACCCCCTTAGATGGCGAATTTCCAACATACATGTCAAATTTCCGCTTTTTGTGCCTTTTAATTACGGCTGTGCGTAATCTGTCAGTCACTCAGTAATGAAAGTGTTTTTATATAAATACGTCGCCCCACACTCAGATTTTCTCCTGTGTTGTGGGTGCAGTTACGAACATAGAATATCACATGTACATACCGGAAAAAAATTCTGTAGGCCATACAAAATATTTGTCCCGTACGGGAATCGAACCCGCGACCCGTTGCGCAGTAGGCGATCATTCGACCTCTGCGCTAACCGTGTCATCAAAGTTACAAACATAGAATATATTACATATCACATGCACATACGCCCAGACCGGAACATATTTCTGTATTCCATATATAATATTTGACCCGTAACTACAAAAAATATTTTACAAAAAATAAAAACCGACTTCAAAAACACTGAAAACTTAAAAATAATATAAGAATAGGTACAGACAACATCACACTTCTGTATTGAAGTCGGCGCCAAACGATAATCTCCTAGAAAGTGTTAAAATTTGTCACCGACTTCAATATAGAAGTGTGATGTTGTCTGTACCTATTCTTATATTATTTTTAAGCTTTCAGTGTTTTTGAAGTCGTTTTTTATTTTTTGTAAAATATTTTTTATTTTTAACTTTTCAGTGAATGAAATCTTTTTAGTGAAAGAAATGTGTTTTTAGTGTTTTCCTCGATTTTCTATGGGATCCCATCATCAGATCCTGACTTTGGTGACCATGAGACCACCCTTGCTCTATACTCTATCGAATACAAAAATAATTTTGGACATCGGTTTAAAAATGACGGAGTTATGAGGTAACAAACATAAAAAATACAACCGAATTGATAACCTCCTCCTTTTTGAAGTCGGTTAAAAATAATTGGGAATCGAACCCGCGACCAGTTGCGTAGTAGGCGATCACTCGAACTCTGTGCGCTAACCGTGTCGTCAAATGTAAAGTCATCATGGTAAAGAACGCTAGCTGTGTAGTACCTCCCGAGTTTTCTTACAGGCCTAAGGTGGTAGAATATTAATTATTATTTTAAAACCAGGTTGCTTAGAGACTAATACGGTTGCCTGATATTCATAGCGATTTGTGGCTTTCTTCTTGATAATCTTGTTTAGTACATGCACGCCCTTGTCACTCACGCAATGCAGCGTTATAAATACCTACCACTAAGTAGCGCGCCGGCGGCGCGCCGACCGCTGCACACACGTCAACACGTGTAAAGAAATTCTTAGGTTGTGTGTGAAGTCGACCAACCCGCACTTGGCCAGCGTTGATGATGGTAGCACATCAAAAACAGGTTTGAGCTTGTTTCGAATTCATCTAATAATAATATGATGGATGACATACCTGCCAGAGATACCTGTCACAAAAATTGGGATATAATTAAAAACAACAATACTATCGTTTTTGATGCTTGCTAAGGCAAGGATAAAAATACCTCCGTCTTACCTATTTCTGCCGCAAATCAGCAGTGCTTGCATTGCTGTGTTCCAGTGTGAAGGGTAAGATATGGCACTGAAATTACTGGGTACCGTGACTTTAGATCTGATGTCACAAGTTGGCAACGTACACTGTGGTTCTTGTGGGGCTTGCTGTTTTACTGCGAATCGCACAGGAACCACATGTATTATAGGTGACTGTTACCACTTACCATCAGGTGGACAGTTTGCTTGTTTGCCAACTTAGTAGCAATAAAATAAAACACACAACATTACATTTTTATTTTGAAGTAGTTTTTGTTTTGAAGTGGTGTCGGTATTTTTGTAAAAAAATATTTTTATTTTTTTCGTGAATTTAATAATAGCTCTCTAAGTCATCTTGAAAGAATATACCTAACTGAGAGTCAATATGTACCTTTTATATCTAAAGACTAACCCCTTAACTCCTTAAAGTTAAGGATCCATCGTAAGCTCAGCATAGTGGAAGAATCCTTAAGATGATGTCTTTCAGACGCAAATACCTGAATAGCTTCAGGAAAAAAAACAGGAAAGACGTTGGACGTGCCTATTCTCTCGATTTTCTTGGGATTCTAATACTAGATCCTGACTTGATGGCATGGAACCACTTCGGGGGTATACTTTTCTGAATACAAAAAGAATTTGAAAATCAGTTAATAAATGACGAAGCTATGAGGTATGTGTTACCTCATAACTTCGTGAAGTCAGTGAAGTCGGTTAACAAATCAAATCGAAATAAGTTATAGTACTTATTTATTCAGTAATGTATTAAAATACCTACATATATATATTAAAATCAAGATAAGGTTTGGTTTTTTAATAAGAACAATTTGTATTTTTTTTGTCATAAATAAATAAGTTTTTCTACAGTCAACTTCAGTTTTTTATTATTTTTTAATAAGTTGAAGGAAACGCAGATTACACACCTCGTAAGTGAGCTATTAATGCCCTCGGGTTATTAGTGCCCTCGAGCAAGTGCTCGTGCACCAAACATCCGCGGGCATTAATAAGTCACTTAGTGCTCGGTGTAACAATCTACTATATCTAAATCAAACCGAATAGCCGTCGAAGTCAAACAAAAAAATTTAACAGTGCTTTATATATGCCGCCGCGTCAGTCATATTCTTAGCTTTTGTTTTAAATACTACTTCTAGCTAATCGAGCATTTCTTGTATTCTAGTGATGCATTCTATACTGCACAAAAGAAATATTCATAAAATTTGAATTTACATTTTATTAATAACACATCATAGAAACATTTAAAACCTTTGAAATTGTGAAGAAACGGTCTCATTATGATGAATCTTGAAAAAGTCTAATTATTGATAATTGCTTTACGTCTCTTTCTTATAAAATATATGTTTGTATCGGTATTATAATGGTGGACGAGTACAATGACGTCACTAGCAAATAAAAGCTTTATCATTTTTTAAGTTATTAAAAAAATCACGTGGTTGTTTGTCAAATAAAAATACTATGTAATGTAACAATTAAAAAGTGTCCATATTTACATACAAGTAAAGATACAATAAAAAATAGCAATGAAGTCATAAAGTTGTATCTTTATTGGTTGTATTACTGTAGGTACTTACCTCATCAGTTTATAAATCAATACTTATTTGTAACCTAGCAAAAAGTATATTGCATACGATATAAAACATCCTTGTTGTACTGTTATATTTTTACTGTGCGGCACATGATGTTGGCGCCTGTTCAGTGGCCGCGTCCGCGCTAACGTCATGTGCAAATAAACGGTGTGAAGTGCGGAACATATGGGCTTGCACGTGGAAATTCCTCGCCTTAAATCATTCTACTACCGTGTCCTGCAGTGACCCTCCAATTATCCGGGGTGATAAAAAGTAACTCTGTATATTACATGCGTTTACTATGTGTACTATTAAGCGCGCATACAAAACATACTTATACCCAAATAGCCTAATATTGTCATAATTACTATTACAAATAAATAAACATATAACATGACTACTGACAAAGGGACAATTTAATAAATCTGCAATTTATTGACTCTTACATTCCTTTGATAGCCATTTGCGTAGTTAAAGCTATTACTTGAAGGCGTAAGGACTAATGGACATTCTAATGTCAGGTTGCACGTTCCAAAAGAGAATTGCTTGCACCAAAAAGGAGGATGAAATAAATATGTATGACGGGAAGGACACTTGAGTATAGTCGATTAAACGAAGAGCGGACATTTCTATCATGAGATGTACGAGTACATATACATATAAGTACTGAAAATGGGATGTGAGATAAGTTGGGGAATTTGGGGAATGGAATAATGAGTAAAGAGTGGTTAAAGCCCTCATCTTTCAACGTCGTCGGGTGGGCATCCAGCAAAGAATTTTGCGGCGGGCAGATACATGATCGTACTTTCTAAGGTTGAACACGAATCAATGTAGTTGTTCAACAAACGACAAGTCTATTAAACAGGTCTACATTGAGGTATTATTGATATTTAATCATTAAAAGAAAAAAAATGTCGTTAATGAAGCTTTTGATTTAAGTATTTTGCTTATTTTAAGGTTATTATATACTTACTAATCTGATTTTAACAAATTATTTATGTTAATTTATTATGTTTGGGTTGTAATTTTCTAAAAATATCTAGTAATTATTCGGCTCATCTCCCCTATACCTAATTGCAACAATACAAATATTTTTTTCTGTATCAAACTTTAAAGATATTTATAATTATTCCTCTATATTATGTCGCTTTTCATAGAGATATACCACAAAAAGTCTTCGAACGAGAAAGAGAACTTTATTAACAAAAGAACCAAGATCTTAATAGGTGCCGACTTTTGCGGACAGTCATGGAATGAAATTTAGTTAAAAGAATTATTTAAACAAAGCAAAAACTTAAGATCTACTTATAGCACCTCAACCACATTTGACTTGGCTAGTTACATCGTTGGCAATACATATTATTATACTTGGATTGTGCAATTGAGAATTAATCAAAAACAAAATCAATCTCTGAATGCAATATAGCTTTTCCTAAGTTCATATTATATTACAAACAGAAAGTAAATCACATTTGCGAATTCAATATTCAAACCGAGAAGTATACTGGACGGCTGCATCTGACAGGATATAAATTCTTTTGTAATATTCCTTGGCGCTATGTTTACAGCAATTCGGAAGTCGTATTGGGGTGTGATTTCGTGCTGTAATATTATTGCCGCACTACCTGGTCAAAAATGATATATTCTGTGTCATGTAAACCCAAAAGAAAGTAAGTTATTCAAGCCTCTATAAAACAGAGATTAAATATTGTACTAAATTCCCTTCTTTTAGGATAGAATTGTATTTGGAACACAAAAAGTTATTAAATCTTAATAGCATATCTTAGATTATTAGGCGAAAAAAAAATGATTCTGTATTGAAAACTCAGTGATGCTCCAAAATTCGAAAAGATACTAATATAAAAAATCAAACAAACATTTAATCTCGCCATGTTGTTTATATTCATTTGTGGGTTTTAGTTTTCGTTAAATAAACCAACGGTTTTAAGCACACATAGCCACTCCTGTATACTTTTTTCAATACAGAGGTTTCGTGATCTTTTTGCAAAATATACTAATTTATGATTTACTTAATAGTTGATTTATATGATTATGAATAAATGCCGTATTTTTTCGTATTAATTGTTTTTAATTTCTCGCAGTTAAAAAACTAAACGGATTTAAGCACATAGAGCACAACCACTTCTTCTGCGATAGTTTTTTCAATACAGAAGTTTCGTAACTCTTTTAAGTTTATTTTCGGTGCGTCGGTAGCATTGTGGACTCGGCACTGACCTTCTAATCGGGAGGCCCGGGGTTCAATCCTGCCATATACCAATGTGTTTTTCATTTTTCGAACTTCTCGTACATTTGTTCGAAGATCCTACGATGAAGGAAAACATTGCGAGGCAACCTGTATATGTTGCTACTTAAGTTTTGATATAGACAAGTAAAAACAAATATTTATATTCGAAAATGGCTTTTTGTTTTTCAAAATATTCTCCTTGAATATCAACACTTTTGCATGCGTTCGAACCAATTTTCGAACCATTTTTCCAGTCCGATTGAGGTACATCCAAAACATGTGATTTGAACGTATCAACCGCTTCTTCAGGCGTCGAAAAACGTAGACCTCGCAATTTATTTTTTTCATGCGGGAATAACAAAAAATCATTGGGTGCCAAATCAGGACTGTACGGCGGATGACCCATCAATTCGATGTTTTGAATACTCAAAAATGTATTTGTTTGTGCAGATGTGTGTCAGCTTGCATTGTCATGGTGGAGAATGATTCGTCTTCTGCTGTTGGTGTCCCTTATTTTTCCGAATAATTCTGGCAAACAAATGGTGGTTGTACCGTTCAGCATTGACCGTTCTACGTTGCTCTAACGGAACGGTGACGACATGTCCAGTTATTCCGAAAGAACAGGCGACCATTTGCTTTGAAGTACTACGTGCGCGAACAATTTTTATTGGATTTGGCTCGTCTTGAAACACCCATACAGTCGATTGTTGTTTAGTTTCGGGTTCATATGCATAGATGCGTGATTCGTCGCCTGCTGTCACGATC
This sequence comes from Schoenobius gigantellus, assembly GCA_963935595.1. Taxonomy (NCBI): domain Eukaryota; kingdom Metazoa; phylum Arthropoda; class Insecta; order Lepidoptera; family Crambidae; genus Schoenobius; species Schoenobius gigantellus. Next base: position 17,628,012 of record OZ012553.1, on the reverse strand, counting down.
TTATAGACGTCTTTTGAAGCACCGCGATTGAATTTTTTAAACATTTGTTTGCAGCAATCGACACGAAAAAAAGCGTCGATGGCGTAGTGCGTATGCTGTCGCCTTCCAATCGGGAGGTAGCGGTTCGAACCCCGCTACGTGCCAATGTGTTTTTTAACTTTGAATTCATATGTATTCGACCCTTTAAAGTGAAGGTAAACATCGTGAGGAGACCTGCACACACCTGTGAAGAAAGAATTTCTTTACAGGTTGTGTGGAAGTCGACCAACCCGCACTTGGCCAGCGTGGTTGACTAAGGCCTAATCGCCCTAGTTTAGGGTAGGCTCGAGCCACTCGATGAGGACGTATATATGAGCTGTTGATGATGATGATGAATCGACACGAGCCTTTTTAAGGGAGTGTCAAATTTTGCGGTATCCAACGCGAACAAATCTTTTTGACAACCAAATGTTCATGCAATATTGAATGTATGCGAGTGGAACTAATGCCCAAGCATGCCTCAATCTCACGGTATATCATATGACGATCTTGCAATATCAGTTCTCGATTTTCGATTTTTCTTGGTATAACAGCAGATTTTGGTCGACCTTCAAGAAATTCGTCCTGCAACGAAGTGCGACCACGATTAAACTCAGAAAACTAGCGAAACACGATGGCTCGAGATGGTGCTACATCACCAAATATCGCAGCGAGTTGATCGGCACACTGCTGTTGGTTTAATCCACGTCAAAAGTCACAGAAAATCATCGCACGAAAATATTCACGATTTAGTTCCATTTAAAAAATAATCAAGAATCTATAAACAACACAAATATCACTCGTATGACAAAACGTCCTGAGTATGTTTACCATTAAAAATGGCAAAATTTACGATGACAATGTCAGATTTGACATGTACACACTGGTGTTGATATATCTCAAAACTTTTACAAAAAAACGGTTTTTAACCGTTCAAATTGTATACCTTACCACAGATAATATAATACTACAGTACAGATGCCTCATCCCATACAATGAAATGGTCCCTACTTAAGTCGGGCAATTCTTCGAGCTGTTTTATTTCACCATTTCACCGCGAGATGACGCAACTAAAACGCCACTGACAATTCTGAGCAAGCTCGGGCCATCGAACCTTTGCTACATTGGACTCAGTAGTTCTCGCGCGCACTCAACAGATGGCACTTTAATTAAACTCCTGCTATTCTTATGATTTTTTTAACAAATTCATATTTATGCTTCGTTTAGTTCATTACAATGACTTATGCGTAAATAGGTCTTATATAACATCATACGCTTACGGTACGCTAAATATGTTACAATTTGGTAAAAAAGTGACGTATAAATCCATGTTATACCTAAGGGGTTGTTCCGCCATGGATTGGATTTATGTCATACATTTTATATACCTACGTTTGATATTTAAGATGTAAAGTAAATATATCATTGGAGATAAGTCATTTTGGTAGTGGGTACTTTCTATTATCACAAGGTTATCATCTGTAACTTCAAATTCAAAAAACTGGTTAAGAATAAAGCAAACTTGCAAATTTTTCATATGTGACCAAATCGTCTTGGGCGGGATAACCGCCCAAGACGATTTCTTTTTCACTGATTTAGGTATTCATCATTTTACAATTTATTTATTATTTTTAAAGAAAATACAAAGTCACATATTGTATATTGTTAAAAATGTGATTTTAGTTTTTTATCTATCTATCTATCTATCTATATTATATAAAGCTGGATTACCATTCACTCACTGACTGACTGATCAGGGGTATTTTTGGGACATTTGCGATTACTTTTGGGTGTTGGGATGTTAGAGTGAGATGGACTACTGATTAAAAGACACAGGATTCGATATTTGAAATTTGAAAAATCCAAGATGGCCGCCACCGCGAAATGTCAACTTTTCCAAAATGGCTCCGAGCGTGCTGGTTTTTTGGATGGTTCTTGATCGTCTCGCTCCCGGGGATGAGGTGCAACTGTCAAAATAAGAAAAAACAAAATGGCCGCGCCGCCATCTTGTACTGAAAAACCCGTTTCGCCCCGTGTTTGCGACCGAAGACGCGCGTGATTTCCGGGATTTCGGCTGATTTTTTGGATGATTTCCCTTAAATGCGTCCTCGAGTTCCCGAATATGGTAGCCGATTGGCGAAAAACAAAATGGCGGCGGCGCCGGCGGCCATCTTGGAACGCTGAAATTTTCGACATATTTGAACCGAATTTTCGCCAAGATGGCGGCCTCGGAGTGGGGTCGAATGTTCTGGGCGGGGTTAGAGCTCGGCTTGGAGTGTTGCCAGGTGAGTTAAATTTTCTACCGTTTTTGGTAGTTTTTCCTCTGGAGGCCCGAAAAGTCGAAAATCGAAATAACGACTTTTCGCAATTTTCAACCCCATGCGCCTATAGAGGGTCTGGGCCTCTATGACTTTCTGGTATTTTTATTTTCTGCAACTGGCAACACTGGCCGCCAAGGGGATTTGAATTTTTTCGTAGATCCGGTTTGACCCGAATTGATCTCCCCGTTCCAGATAAGCTGGCAACTTGGGGTAAACGTTACCCTGCTCCGTATATGATGTAATTACCGGGAAAAATCCGAAACTTTGACATTTCAACATGGCGGCTCCGCTGGCGGCCATTTAGTAAAGTGTTGCAATTTCGAAAAAAATAAATCGCGATTTTGACGCGGTTGCCGGCGTTTTTCGACTGACAACACCGGGTGGTCTGTCATAGTGCTCGCCGAGGGAAATCTAATAGTGGGGTAATTTTCCCCGATTTTGGGGTAATTTCTCCGTTTTAGGGGAAAACGTAAATTTCGACTTTTTCAATTTTTTTTGATATAGCGGGGTGGAACAGTCGTCGCTGATCATTTCTACCAACATTTGGAGCTGGTGTTATGGCAACACTGGCAGGTGGGACGGTTTTTATTGTTAGCGACAACCTAAATTTGACGATTTATTGGCGGGGTTGTGTGAGGGCTAGCGGGTAGCTCGTAATGTCACTTGATAGCACATATAGTCGGCTTGACATGAAAAATATGACATTTAAATTTTTCAAGATGGCGGCGGCGCAGGCGGCCATTGTTTCAAAATTTGCGCTTTTGCTATTTCAGTGCGGTTTTCGGTAGCGGCACGGTAATATGGGTATCAAATTTAAGGATTTTAAGTGTAGAATACGATACAGTTAGTGACGTTGCTTCAAATTCAATATGGCCGCCGCTCCGACATGTCAAATCGATTTTCTTTTGCCACCTATGCAATATGGGTATCAAATGAAAGGGCTTTAATAGTAGAACACGATGCAGTGAGTGACATTGTTTCAAAGTCAATATGGCCGCCGCTTCAAAATGGCCGACCGCTTTCCTTTCACCACCTATGCAATATGGGTATCAAATGTAAGGGTTTTATTAGTAGAACACGATACAGTGAGTGACATTGCTTCAAACTCAATATGGCCGCCGCTGCGAAATGTCAAATCGCTTTTCCTTCTCCACCTATGTATTATGGGTATCAAATGTAAGTGTTTTATTAGTAGAACACGATACAGTGAGTGACATTGCTTCAAACTCAATATGGCCGCCGCTTCGAAATGTCAAATCGCTTTTCCTTCTCCACTTATGTAATATGGGTATCAAATGTAAGGATTTTAAGTGTAGAACACGGTACAGTAAGTGACGTTACACCAAATTGAATATGGCCGCCGCTCCAAAATGTCAAATCGATTTTCTTTTGCCACCTATGCAATATGGGTATCAAATGTAAAAGTTTTATTAGTAGAACACGATACAGTGAGTGATATTGCTTCAAACTCAATATGGCCGCCGCTCCGAAATGTCAAATCGCTTTTCTTTCGCCACCTATGTAATATGGGTATCAAATGTATGGATTTAAATTGTAGAATACGATTCAGTAAGTGACGCTGTTCCAAATTCAATATGGCCGCCGCTCCGAAATGTCAAATCGATTTTCTTTTGCCACCTATGCAATATGGGTATCAAATGATAGGGCTTTAATAGTAGAACACGATACAGTGAGTGACATTGCTTCAAACTCAATATGGCCGCCGCTTCAAAATGGCCGACCACTTTCCTTTTACCACCTAAGCAATATGGGTATCAAATGTAAGGATTTTAAGTGTAGAATACGATTCAGTAAGTGACGTTTCTCCAAATTCAATATGGCCGCCGCTCCGAAATGACAGACCGATTTTCCTTCTCCACCTATGTAATATGGGTATCAAATGTAAGGATTTTATTAGTAGAACACGATACAGTGAATGATATTGCTTCAAACTCAATATGGCCGCCGCTCCGAAATGTCAAATCGCTTTTCCTTCTCCACCTATGTTAAATGGGTATCAAATGAAAGAATTTTCAAAGTAGAACGTAACCTTTCCAATTTTTTGAATAATCGAACACATTTTTAGGCAAATTTTATGTAACTTCAAAAAAAGAAAAATTTTTTGCACTGACTCGCAACTGAAAACCTTTCGCTTAGAAACACATTAAGTGGACCACTCCACCGCGGGGTGCTTGCTCCCCGCGGCACACACGCGACATGGACATGGCTTCCAAATAAAAATGTTTATAGAGTAGAACATAACCTTTCCAGCTTTTTGGTTAATCGAACACCTTTCTTTGGCAAATTTTAAATCAACCTCAAAAAAGATACATTTTTGCACCAAATCACCACTGAAAACTTTTTTTATTACAAAAGCGATGTGAGGACCACACCACCGCGAGGTGCGTGCACCTCGCGGCACACACGCGTCCACATGATGATTCAGTGTTGCCACCGCTCCGAAATGACAAATCGATTTTCTTTTGCCACCCACGCAATATAGATGTCAAAAAAATGGACTTTGAGTGTAAAAAACGACACAGTCAATGACATTACTCCAAATTCAATATGGCCGCCGCTCCGAATTGGCCGATCGATTTTCTTTTGCCACCCACGTAATATGGGTATCAAATGAAAGAGCATTCAGAGAAAAACGTATCCTTTCCAGTTTTTTGAATATTCGAACACCTTTTTTAGGCAAATTTTATAACTTCGACAAAAAAAATTCATTTTTGCACCTACTCGCAACCGATAACCTTTTGATTACAAAAGCTAAAGTGGGGGGTCCACCACCGCGGGGTGCGCGCACCCCGCGGCACACACGCGACATCTAGTCTATCTATATTATATAAAGCTGGATTACCACTCACTGACTCACTGACTGACTGACTGATCAGGGGTATTTTTGGGACATTTGCGATTACTTTTGGGTGTTGGGATGTTAGAGTGAGATGGACTACTGATTAAAAGACACAGGATTCGATATTTGAAATTTGAAAAATCCAAGATGGCCGCCACCGCGAAATGTCAACTTTTCCAAAATGGCTCCGAGCGTGCTGGTTTTTTTAATGGTTTTTGATCGTGTCGCTCCCGGGGATGAGGTGCAACTGTCAAAATGCGAAAAAACAAAATGGCCGCGCCGCCATCTTGGATCGAAAAACCCGTTTCGCCCCGTGTTTGCGACCGAACACGCGCGTGATTTTTGGGATTTCGGCAGATTTTTTGGATGATTTCCCTTAAATGCGTCCTCGAGATTCCGAATATGGTAGCCGATTGGCGAAAAACAAAATGGCGTCGGCGCCGGCGGCCATCTTGGAACTCTCAAATTTTTGACTTTTTTGAACCGCATTTTCGCCAAGATGGCGGCTTCGGAGTGGGATGAAATGTTCTAGGCGGGGTTAGAACTCGGCGCGAAGTGTTGCCAGGTGTGAAAAATTTTCTACCGTTTTTGGTAGTTTTTCCTCTGGAGGCCCGAATAGTCGAAAATCGAAATAATGACTTTTCGCGATTTTCAACCCCATGCGCCTATAGAGCGTCGGGGCCTCTATGACTTTCTGGTATTTTTATTTTCCGCAACTGGCAACACTGGCCGCCAAGGAGGTTTGAATTTTTTCGTAGACCCGAATTGACCCGAATTGATCTCCCCGTTCCAGATGTGCTGGACATGTGGGGTAAACGTCATCCTGCTCCGTATATGATGTAGTTACCGGGAAAAATCCGAAACTTTGACATTTCAAGATGGCGGCTCCGCTGGCGGCCATTTTGTTAAGGGTTGCAATTTCGAAGGCATTAATTCGCGATTTTGAAGCGGTTGCCGGCGTTTTTCGACTGACAACACCGGGTGGTCTGTCGTAGTGCTCGCCGAGGGAAATCTAATAGTGGGGTAATTTTCCCCGATTTTGGGGGAATTTCTCCGTTTTAGGGGAAAACGTAAATTTCGACTTTTTCAATTTTTTTTGAAATAGCGGGGTGGAACAGTCGTCGCTGATCATTTCTACCAACATTTGGAGCTGGTGTTATGGCAACACTGGCAGGTGGGACGGTTTTTATTGTTAGCGACAACCTAAATTTGACGATTTATTGGCGGGGTTGTGTGAGGGCTAGCGGGTAGCTCGTAATGTCACTTGATAGCACATATAGTCGGATTGACATGAAAAATATGACATTTAAATTTTTCAAGATGGCGGCGGCGCAGGCGGCCATTGTTTCAAAATTTGCGCTTTTTGCTATTTCAGTGCGGTTTTCGGTAGCGGCACGGTAATATGGGTATCAAATTTAAGGATTTTAAGTGTAGAATACGATACAGTTAGTGACGTTGCTTCAAATTCAATATGGCCGCCGCTCCGAAATGTCAAATCGATTTTCTTTTGCCACCTATGCAATATGGGTATCAAATGAAAGGGCTTTAATAGTAGAACACGATACAGTGAGTGATATTGTTTCAAACTCAATATGGCCGCCGCTTCAAAATGGCCGACCGCTTTCCATTTACCACCTATGCAATATGGATATCAAATGTAAGGGTTTTATTAGTAGAACACGATACAGTGAGTGACATTGCTTCAAACTCAATATGGCCGCCGCTCCGAAATGTCAAATCGCTTTTACTTCCTCACCTATGTAATATGGGTATCAAATGTAAGGATTTTAAGTGTAGAATACGACACAGTAAGTGACGTTGCTCCAAATTGAATATGGCCGCCGCCGCAAAATGTCAAATCGATTTTCTTTTGCCACCTATGCAATATGGGTATCAAATGTAAGGGTTTTATTAGTAGAATACGATACAGTGAGTGATATTGCTTCAAACTCAATATGGCCGCCGCTCCGAAATGTCAAATCGCCTTTCTTTCGCCACCTATGTAATATGGGTATCAAATGTATGGATTTTAATTGTAGAATACGATTCAGTAAGTGACGCTGTTCCAAATTCAATATGGCCGCCGCTCCGAAATGTCAAATCGCCTTTCTTTCGCCACCTATGTAATATGGGTATCAAATGTAAGGATTTTAAGTGTAGAATACGATTCAGTAAGTGACGTATCTCCAAATTCAATATGGCCGCCGCTCCGAAATGACAGACCGATTTTCCTTCTCCACCTATGTAATATGGGTATCAAATGTAAGGATTTTATAAGTAGAACACGATACAGTGAATGATATTGCTTCAAACTCAATATGGCCGCCGCTCCGAAATGTCAAATCGCTTTTCCTTCTCCACCTATGTAATATGGGTATCAAATGTAAGGATTTTAAGTGCAGAATACGATTCAGTAAGTGACGTTTCTCCAAATTCTATATGGCCGCCGCTCCGAAATGACAGACCGATTTTCCTTCTCCACCTATGTAATATGGGTATCAAATGTAAGGATTTCATTAGTAGAACACGATACAGTGAGTGACATTGTTTCAAACTCAATATGGCCGCCGCTCCGAAATGTCAAATCGCTTTTCCTTCTCCACCTATGTAATATGGCTATCAAATGTAAGGATTTTAAGTGTAGAATACGATTCAGTAAGTGACGTTGCTCCAAATTCAATATGGCCGCCGCTCCAAAATGGCGGATCGCTTTTCTTTTGCCACCTATGTAATATGGGTATCAAATGAAAGAATTTTCAAAGTAGAACGTAACCTTTCCAATTTTTTGAATAATCGAACACATTTTTAGGCAAATTTTATGTAACTTCAAAAAACGAAAAATTTTTTGCACCGACTCGCAACTGAAAACCTTTCCCTTAGAAACACATTAAGTGGACCACACCACCGCGGGGTGCTTGCTCCCCGCGGCACACACGCGATATGGAAATGGCTTCCAAATAAAAATGTTTATAGAGTAGAACATAACCTTTCCAGCTTGTTGGTTAATCGAACACCTTTCTTTGGCAAATTTTAAGTCATCCTCAAAAAAGATACATTTTTGCACCAAATCACAACTGAAAACTTTTTTTTATAACAAAAGCGATGTGAGGACCACACCACCGCGAGGTGCGTGCACCTCGCGGCACACACGCGTCCACATGATGATTCAGTGTTGCCACCGCTCCGAAATGACAGATCGATTTTCTTTTGCCACCCACGCAATATAGATATCAAAAAAATGGACTTTGAGTGTAAAAAACGACACAGTTAATGACATTACTCCAAATTCAATATGGCCGCCGCTCCGAATTGGCCGATCGATTTTCTTTTGTCACCCACGTAATATGGGTATCAAATGAAAGAGCATTCAGAGAAAAACGTATCCTTTCCAGTTTTTTGAATATTCGAACACCTTTTTTAGGCAAATTTTATAACTTCGACAAAAAAAAAATCATTTTGCACCTACTCGCAACCGATAACCTTTTGATTACAAAAGCTAAAGTGGGGGGTCCACCACCGCGGGGTGCGCGCACCCCGCGGCACACACGCGACATCTAGTCTATACTATATAAAGCTGGATTACCACTGACTGACTGACTGACTGACTCACTGATCAGGGGTATTTTTGGGATATTTGCAGTTACTTTTGGGTTTTGGGATGTTAGAAAGAGATGCACGATCGATTCAGTCGAGTAGAAAGCGATATTCGAAATTTGAAAAATCCAAGATGGCCGCCGCCGCGAAATGTCAAAATTCCCAAAACGACTCCGATCGCGCTGGTTTTTGGTACGCGTGATCGTTTCGCCCCCGGGGATCGGGTGCTTTTGACGAAATGTGAAAAAACAAAATGGCCGCGCCGCCATCTTGGATCGAAAAACCCGTTTCGCCCCGTGTTTGCGACCGAACACGCGCGTGATTTTCGGGATTTCGGCTGATTTTTTGGATGAATTCCCTTAAACTCGTCCTCGAGTTCCCGATTATGGAGGCCGATTAGCGAAAACCAAAATGGCGTCGACGCCGGCGGCCATCTTGGAACGCTCAAAATTTTGACTTTTTTGAACCGCATTTTCGCCAAGATGGCGGCCTCGGAGTGGGGTCAATTAATCTAGGCGGGGATAGAACTCGGCGCGAAATGTTGCCAGGTGAGTTAAATTTTCTACCGTTTTTGGTAGTTTTTCCTCTGGAGGCCCGAATAGTCGAAAATCGAAATAGCGACTTTTTGCAATTTTCAACCCCATGAACGTATAGGGCTTCGGGGCCTCTATGACGTTATGGTATTTTTATTTTCCGCAACTGGCAACACTGGCCGCCAAGGAGGTTTGAATTTTTTCGTAGACCGGATTTGACCCGAATTGATCTCCCCGTTCCAGATGAGCTGGCAACTTGGGGTAAACGTCATCCTGCTCCGTATATGATGTAGTTACCGGGAAAAATCCGAAACTTTGACATTTCAATATGGCGGCTCCGCTGGCGGCCATTTTGTTAAGGGTTGCAATTTCGAAAGCATTAATTAGCGATTTTGACGCGGTTGCCGGCGTTTTTCGACTGACAACACCGGGTGGCCTTTCGTAGTGCTCACCAAGGGAAATCCAACCGTGGGGTAATTTTCCCCGATTTTGGGGTAATTTCCCCGTTTTGGGGGAAAACGCAAATTTCGACTTTTTCAATCGTTTTTCATATAGCGGGGTGGAACAGACGTCGCTGATCATTTCTACCAACATTTGGAGCTGGTGTTATGGCAACACTGGCAGGTGGGACGGTTTTTATTGTTAGCGACAACCCAAATTTGACGATTTATTGGCGGGGTTGTGTGAGGGCTAGCGGGTAGCTCGTAATGTCACTTGATAGCACATATAGTCGGCTTGACAAGAAAAATATGACATTTAAATTTTTCAAGATGGCGGCGGCGCAGGCGGCCATTGTTTCAAAATTTGCGCTTTTTGCTATTTCAGTGCGGTTTTCGGTAGCGGCACGGTAATATGGGTATCAAATTTAAGGATTTTAAGTGTAGAATACGATACAGTTAGTGACGTTGCTTCAAATTCAATATGGCCGCCGCTCCGACATGTCAAATCGATTTTCTTTTGCCACCTATGCAATGTGGGTATCAAATGAAAGGGCTTTAATAGTAGAACACGATGCAGTGAGTGACGTTGTTTCAAACTCAATATGGCCGCCGCTTCAAAATGGCCGACCGCTTTCCTTTCACCACCTATGCAATATGGGTATCAAATGTAAGGGTTTTATTAGTAGAACACGATACAGTGAGTGACATTGCTTCAAACTCAATATAGCCGCCGCTGCGAAATGTCAAATCGCTTTTCCTTCTCCACCTATGTATTATGGGTATCAAATGTAAGTGTTTTATTAGTAGAACACGATACAGTGAGTGACATTGCTTCAAACTCAATATGGCCGCCGCCCCGAAATGTCAAATCGCTTTTCCTTCTCCACTTATGTAATATGGGTATCAAATGTAAGGATTTTAAGTGTAGAACACGGTACAGTAAGTGACGTTACACCAAATTGAATATGGCCGCCGCTCCAAAATGTCAAATCGATTTTCTTTTGCCACCTATGCAATATGGGTATCAAATGTAAGTGTTTTATTAGTAGAACACGATACAGTGAGTGACATTGCTTCAAACTCAATATGGCCGCCGCCCCGAAATGTCAAATCGCTTTTCCTTCTCCACTTATGTAATATGGGTATCAAATGTAAGGATTTTAAGTGTAGAACACGGTACAGTAAGTGACGTTACACCAAATTGAATATGGCCGCCGCTCCAAAATGTCAAATCGATTTTCTTTTGCCACCTATGCAATATGGGTATCAAATGTAAGGATTTTATTAGTAGAACACGATACAGTGAGTGATATTGCTTCAAACTCAATATGGCCGCCGCTCCGAAATGTCAAATCGCTTTTCTTTCGCCACCTATGTAATATGGGTATCAAATGTATGGATTTTAATTGTAGAATACGATTCAGTAAGTGACGCTGTTCCAAATTCAATATGACCGCCGCTCCGAAATGTCAAATCGATTTTCTTTTGCCACCTATGCAATATGGGTATCAAATGATAGGGATTTAATAGTAGAACACGATACAGTGTGTGACATTGCTTCAATCTCAATATGGCCGCCACTCCGAAATGTCAAATCGCTTTTCCTTCTCCACCTATATAATATGGGTATCAAATGTAAGGATTTTAAGTGTAGAACACGGTACAGTAAGTGACGTTACACCAAATTGAATATGGCCGCCGCTCCAAAATGTCAAATCGATTTTCTTTTGCCACCTATGCAATATGGGTATCAAATGTAAGGGTTTTATTAGTAGAACACGATACAGTGAGTGATATTGCTTCAAACTCAATATGGCCGCCGCTCCGAAATGTCAAATCGCTTTTCTTTCGCCACCTATGTAATATGGGTATCAAATGTATGGATTTTAATTGTAGAATACGATTCAGTAAGTGACGCTGTTCCAAATTCAATATGGCCGCCGCTCCGAAATGTCAAATCGATTTTCTTTTGCCACCTATGCAATATGGGTATCAAATGATAGGGCTTTAATAGTAGAACACGATACAGTGAGTGACATTGCTTCAAACTCAATATGGCCGCCGCTTCAAAATGGCCGACCGCTTTCCTTTTACCACCTATGCAATATGGGTATCAAATGTAAGGATTTTAAGTGTAGAATACGATTCAGTAAGTGACGTTTCTCCAAATTCAATATGGCCGCCGCTCCGAAATGACAGACCGATTTTCCTTCTCCACCCATGTAATATGGGTATCAAATGTAAGGATTTTATTAGTAGAACACGATACAGTGAATGATATTGCTTCAAACTCAATATGGCCGCCGCTCCGAAATGTCAAATCGCTTTTCCTTCTCCACCTATGTAATATGGGTATCAAATGTAAGGATTTTAAGTGCAGAATACGATTCAGTAAGTGACGTTTCTCCAAATTCAATATGGCCGCCGCTCCGAAATGACAGACCGATTTTCCTTCTCCACCTATGTAATATGGGTATCAAATGTAAGGATTTTATTAGTAGAACACGATACAGTGAATGATATTGCTTCAATCTCAATATGGCCGCCGCTCCGAAATGTCAAATCGCTTTTCCTTCTCCACCTATGTAATATGGGTATCAAATGTATAGATTTTAAGTGCAAAATACGATTCAGTAAGTGACGTTTCTCCAAATTCAATATGGCCGCCGCTCCGAAATGACAGACCGATTTTCCTTCTCCACCTATGTAATATGGGTATCAAATGTAAGGATTTTATTAGTAGAACACGATACAGTGAGTGACATTGTTTCAAACTCAATATGGCCGGCGCTCCGAAATGTCAAATCGCTTTTCCTTCTCCACCTATGTAATATGGGTATCAAATGTAAGGATTTTAAGTGTAGAATACGATTCAGTAAGTGACGTTGCTCCAAATTCAATATGGCCGCCGCTCCGAATTGGCCGATCGATTTTCTTTTGCCACCCACGTAATATGGGTATCAAATGAAAGAACATTCAGAGAAAAACGTATCCTTTCCAGTTTTTTGAATATTCGAACACCTTTTTTAGGCAAATTTTGTAACTTCGACAAAAAAAAATCATTTTTGCACCTACTCGCAACCGATAACCTTTTGATTACAAAAGCTAAAGTGGGGGGTCCACCACCGCGGGGTGCGCGCACCCCGCGGCACACACGCGACATCTAGTCTATAATATATAAAGCTGGATTACCACTGACTCACTGACTCACTGACTCACTGATCAGGGGTATTTTTGGGACATTTGCAGTTACTTTTGGGTGTTGGGATGTTAGAAGGAGATGCACGATCGATTCGGTCAAGTAGAAAGCGATATTCGAAATTTGAAAAATCCAAGATGGCCGCCGGCTTGAAATGTCAAAATTTCCAAAACGGCTCCGATCGCGCTGGTTTTTGGGACGCGTGATCGCTTTGCCCCAGGGGATAGGGTGCTTCTGTCGAAATGTGAAAAACCAAAATGGCCGCGCCGCCATCTTGGATCGAAAAACCCGTTTCGCCCCGTGTTTGCGACCGAACACGCGCGTGATTTTCGGGATTTCGGCAGATTTTTTTGATGGCTCCGATCGAACGCGTCCTCGAGTTTCCGATTATGGTAGCCGGTTGGCGAAAAACAAAATGGCGGCTGCGCCGGCGGCCATCTTGGAACGCTAAAATTTTTGACATTTTTGAACCGAATTTTCGCCAAGATGGCGGCCTCGGAGTGGGGTCAAATGTTCCGGGCGGGGTTAGAACTCGGCGCGAAGTGTTGCCAGGTGAGAAATTTTTTCTACCATTTTTGGTAGTTTTTCCTCTGGAGGCCCGAAAAGACGAAAATCGAAATAACGACTTTTCGCAATTTTCAACCCCATGCGCCTATAGAGGGTCGAGACCTCTATGACTTTCTGGTATTTTTATTTTCCGCAACTGGCAATACTGGCCGCCAAGGGGGTTTGATTTTTTTCGTCGACCCGATTTGACCCGAATTGATCTCCCCGTTCCAGATGTGCTGGCAACGTGGGGTAAACGTCATCCTGCTCCGTATATGATGTAGTTACCGGGAAAAATCCGAAACTTTGACATTTCAATATGGCGGCTCCGCTGGCGGCCATTTTGTTAAGGGTTGCAATTTCGAAAAAATAAAATCGCGATTTTGACGCGGTTGCCGGCGTTTTTAAACTGACAACACCGGGTGGCCTTTTGTAGGGCTGGCTAAGCGGAATCAAACCGTGGGGTAATTTTCCCCGATTTTGGGGTAAATTCTCCGTTTTGGGGGAAAACGTAAATTTCGACTTTTTCGATTGTTCTTCATATAGCGGGGTGGAACAGACGTCGCTGATCATTTCTACCCACAATTGGGACCGGTAATATGGCAACACTGGCAGCTGGGGCGGTTTTTGTTGTCAGCGACGACCCAAATTTGACGATTTTTTGACGGGGTTTGGTTAGGGCTAGGGGCCAGCTGGTGATACCAATCGATATGAAATATAGTCAAGTATTTTAAAAAAATTTGACATTTCAACTTTTCAAGATGGCGGCTGCGCTGGCGGCCTTTTTTAAAAAAATTGCGCTTTTTGCTATTTCGGTGCGGTTTTCAGCCGCGGCATGATGATATGGGTATCAAATGAAAGGGTTTTGCGAGTACTACACGATGCAAGTAACGTCACCTCTATGAATTCAAAATGGCCGCCATTAAAAAAATGTCGGGTCACATTTCTTTTGTAACCATAGCGATATGGGTATCAAATGAAAGGGCTTTAAGAGTCAAACAAAACTAAGTAAATGATTTTTGTCTAAATCCAATATGGCCGCCGCTTCCAAAATGGCGGATTGCATTTCTTTTGCAACCCATGCAATATGGATATCAAATGAATGGGATTTGGGAGTAGAACACGATAAGGTGAGTGACGTTTCTCCAAATTCAATATGGCCGCCGCTCCAAAAAGGAGGTTCGCTTTTCTTTTGCCACCTATGCAATATGGGTATCAAATGAAAGGGTTTTATTAGTAGAACACGATACAGTGAGTGACATTGCTTCCAACTCAATATGGCCGCCGCTCCGAAATGTCAAATCGCTTTTCCTTCTCCACCTATGTATTATGGGTATCAAATGTAAGGATTTTATTAGTAGAACACGATACAGTGAGTGACATTGTTTCAAACTCAATATGGCCGCCGCTTCAAAATGGCCGACCGCTTTCCTTTTACCGCCTATGCAATATGGGTATCAAATGTAAGGATTTTATTAGTAGAACGCGATACAGTGAGTGATATTGCTTCAAACTCAATATGGCCGCCGCTCCGAAATGTCAAATCGCTTTTCCTTCTCCACCTATGTAATATGGGTATCAAATGTAAGGATTTTAAGTGTAGAATACGATTCAGTAAGTGACGTTTCTCCAAATTCAATATGGCCGCCGCTCCGAAATGACAGACCGATTTTACTTCTCCACCTATGTATTATGGGTATCAAATATAAGGATTTTAGGTGTAGAATACGATTCAGTAAGTGACGTTTCTCCAAATTCAATATGGCCGCCGCTCCAAAATGGCGGATCGCTTTTGTTTTGCCACCTATGTAATATGGGTATCAAATGTAAGGATTTTATTAGTGGAACACGATACAGTGAGTGATATTGCTTCAAACTCAATATGGCCGCCGCTCCAAAATGTCAAATCGCTTTTCCTTCTCCACCTATGTAATGTGGGTATCAAATGTAAGGATTTTTAGAGTAGAACGTAACCTTTTCAGTTTTTTTTAATAATCGAACACCATTTTTTATGTAACTTAAAAAAACGAATTTTTTTTTGCACCGACTCGCAACTGAAAACCTTTTGCTTAGAAAAACTGTAAGTGGACCACTCCACCGCGGGGTGCTTGCTCCCCGCGGCACACACGCGACATCGACATCGCTTCGAAATAAAATAGCGTATAAAGTACAACATAACCTTTCCAGTTTTTTGAACAATCGAACACCTTTTTTAGGCAAATTTTAATTTGACCTGAAAAAAGATACATTTTTGCACCAAATCGCAACTGAAAACTTTTTTTTTTATTACAAAAGCGATGTGAGGACTACACCACCGCGAGGTGCTTGCACCTCGCGGCACACACGCGTCCACATGATGATTCAGTGTTGCCACCGCTCCGAAATGACAGATCGCTTTTGTTTTGTCACCCACGGAATATGGGTATCAAATGAATGGAATTTTAGTGTAAAATACGATACAGTCAATGACATTACTTCAAATTCAATATGGCCGCCGCCCCTAATTAGCCGATCGCTTTTCTTTTGCCACCCACGTTATATGGGTATCAAATGAAAGCGCATTCCGAGTAGATCGTATCCTTTCCAGTTTTTTTAATAATCGAACACCTTTTTTAGGCAAATTTTTACAACTTCGACAAAAAAAATACATTTTTGCACCTACTCGCAACCGATAACCTTTTGATTACAAAAGCTAAAAGTGGAACAACACCTCCGCGGGGTGCTCGCACCCCGCGGCACACACGCGACATCTAGTCTATATTATATAAAGCTGGATTACCACTCACTCACTGACTCACTGACTGATTAGGGGTATTTTTGGGACATTTGCGATTACTTTTGGGTGTTGGGATGTTAGAAAGAGATGGACTACTGATTAAAAGACACAGGATACGATATTCGAAATTTGAAAAATCCAAGATGGCCGCCACCCCGAAATGTCAACTTTTTCAAAATGGCTCCGAGCGTGCTGGTTTTTTTAATGGTTCTTGATCGTGTCGCTCCTGGGGATGAGGTGCAACTGTCAAAAAATGAAAAAACAAAATGGCCGCGCCGCCATCTTGTACTGAAAAACCCGTTTCGCCCCGTGTTTGCGACCGAAGACGCGCGTGATTTCCGGGATTTCGCCTGATTTTTTGGATGAATTCCCTTAAACTCGTCTTCGAGTTCCCGATTATGGGGGCCGATTAGCGAAAAACAAAATGGCGTCGACGCCGGCGGCCATCTTGGAACGCTCAAATTTTTGACTTTTTTGAACCGCATTTTCGCCAAGATGGCGGCCTCGGAGTGGGGTCAAATGTTCTAGGCGGGGTTAGAACTCGGCGCGAAGTGTTGCCAGGTGTGAAAAATTTTCTACCGTTTTTGGTAGTTTTTCCTCTGGAGGCCCGAATAGTCAAAAATCGAAATAACAACTTTTCGCGATTTTCAACCCCATGCGCCTATAGAGCGTCGGGGCCTCTATGACTTTCTGGTATTTTTATTTTCCGCAACTGGCAACACTGGCCGCCAAGAAAGTTTGAATTTTTTCGTAGACCCGAATTGACCCGAATTGATCTCCCCGTTGCAGATGTGCTGGACATGTGGGGTAAACGTCATCCTGCTCCGTATATGATGTAGTTACCGGGAAAAATCCGAAACTTTGACATTTCAAGATGGCGGCTCCGCTGGCGGCCATTTTGTTAAGGGTTGCAATTTCGAAGGCATTAATTCGCGATTTTGACGCGGTTGCCGGCGTTTTTCGACTGACAACACCGGGTGGTCTGTCGTAGTGCTCGCGGAGGGAAATCTAATAGTGGGGTAATTTTCCCCGATTTTGGGGTAATTTCTCCGTTTTAGGGGAAAACATAAATTTCGACTTTTTCAACTTTTTTTGATATAGCGGGGTGGAACAGTCGTCGCTGATCATTTCTACCACAATTTGGAGCTGGTGTTATGGCAACACTGGCAGGTGGGACGGTTTTTATTGTTAGCGACAACTTAAATTTGACGATTTATTGGCGGGGTTATGTGAGGGCTAGCGGGTAGCTCGTAATGTCACTTGATAGCACATATAGTCGGCTTGACATGAAAAATATGACATTTAAATTTTTCAAGATGGCGGCGGCGCAGGCGGCCATTGTTTCAAAATTTGCGCTTTTTGCTATTTCAGTGCGGTTTTCGGTAGCGGCACGGTAATATGGGTATCAAATTTAAGGATTTTAAGTGTAGAATACGATACAGTTAGTGACGTTGCTTCAAATTCAATATGGCCGCCGCTCCAACTTGTCAAATCGATTTTCTTTTGCCACCTATGCAATATGGGTATCAAATGAAAGGGCTTTAATAGTAGAACACGATGCAGTGAGTGACGTTGTTTCAAACTCAATATGGCCGCCGCTTCAAAATGGCCGACCGCTTTCCTTTCACCACCTATGCAATATGGGTATCAAATGTAAGGGTTTTATTAGTAGAACACGATACAGTGAATGACATTGCTTCAAACTCAATATGGCCGCCGCTGCGAAATGTCAAATCGCTTTTCCTTCTCCACCTATGTATTATGGGTATCAAATGTAAGTGTTTTATTAGTAGAACACGATACAGAGAGTGACATTGCTTCAAACTCAATATGGCCGCCGCCCCGAAATGTCAAATCGCTTTTCCTTCTCCACTTATGTAATATGGGTATCAAATGTAAGGATTTTAAGTGTAGAACACGGTACAGTAAGTGACGTTACACCAAATTGAATATGGCCGCCGCTCCAAAATGTCAAATCGATTTTCTTTTGCCACCTATGCAGTATGGGTATCAAATGTAAGGGTTTTATTAGTAGAACACGATACAGTGAGTGATATTGCTTCAAACTCAATATGGCCGCCGCTCCGAAATGTTAAATCGCTTTTCTTTCGCCACCTATGTAATATGGGTATCAAATGTATGGATTTAAATTGTAGAATACGATTCAGTAAGTGACGCTGTTCCAAATTCAATATGGCCGCCGCTCCGAAATGTCAAATCGATTTTCTTTTGCCACCTATGCAATATGGGTATCAAATGATAGGGCTTTAACAGTAGAACACGATACAGTGAGTGACATTGCTTCAAACTCAATATGGCCGCCGCTTCAAAATGGCCGACCGCTTTCCTTTTACCACCTATGCAATATGGGTATCAAATGTAAGGTATTTAAGTGTAGAATACGATTCAGTAAGTGACGTTTCTCCAAATTCAATATGGCCGCCGCTCCGAAATGACAGACCGATTTTCCTTCTCCACCTATGTGATATGGGTATCAAATGTAAGGATTTTATTAGTAGAACACGATACAGTGAATGATATTGCTTCAAACTCAATATGGCCGCCGCTCCGAAATGTCAAATCGCTTTTCCTTCTCCACCTATGTAATATGGGTATCAAATGTAAGGATTTCAAGTGCAGAATACGATTCAGTAAGTGACGTTTCTCCAAATTCAATATGGCCGCCGCTCCGAAATGACAGACCGATTTTCCTTCTCCACCTATGTAATATGGGTATCAAATGTAAGGATTTTATTAGTAGAACACGATACAGTGAGTGACATTGTTTCAAACTCAATATGGCCGCCGCTCCGAAATGTCAAATCGCTTTTCCTTCTCCACCTATGTAATATGGGTATCAAATGTAAGGATTTTAAGTGTAGAATACGATTCAGTAAGTGACGTTGCTCCAAATTCAATATGGCCGCCGCTTTAAAATGGCGGATCGCTTTTCTTTTGCCACCTATGTAATATGGGTATCAAATGAAAGAATTTTCAAAGTAGAACGTAACCTTTCCAATTTTTTGAATAATCGAACACATTTTAGGCAAATTTTATGTAACTTCAAAAAACGAAAAATTTTTTGCACCGACTCGCAACTGAAAACCTTTCGCTTAGAAACACATTAAGTGGACCACTCCACCGCGGGGTGCTTGCTCCCCGCGGCACACACGCGACATGGACATGGCTTCCAAATAAAAATGTTTATAGAGTAGAACATAACCTTTCCAGCTTTTTGGTTAATCGAACACCTTTCTTTGGCAAATTTTAAATCAACCTCAAAAAAGATACATTTTTGCACCAAATCGCAACTGAAAACTTTTTTTTATTACAAAAGCGATGTGAGGACCACACCACCGCGAGGTGCGTGCACCTCGCGGCACACACGCGTCCACATGATGATTCAGTGTTGCCACCGCTCCGAAATGACAGATCGATTTTCTTTTGCCACCCACGCAATATAGATGTCAAAAAAATGGACTTTGAGTGTAAAAAACGACACAGTCAATGACATTACTCCAAATTCAATATGGCCGCCGCTCCGAATTGGCCGATCGATTTTCTTTTGCCACCCACGTAATATGGGTATCAAATGAAAGAGTATGAGAAAAACGTATCCTTTCCAGTTTTTTGAATATTTGAACACCTTTTTTAGGCAAATTTTATAACTTCGACAAAAAAAATTCATTTTTGCACCTACTCGCAACCGATAACCTTTTGATTACAAAAGCTAAAGTGGGGGGTCCATCACCGCGGGGTGCGCGCACCCCGCGGCACACACGCGACATCTAGTCTAATATATAAAATTCTCGTGTCACAGTGTTTGTTACCGAACTCCTCCGAAACGGCTTGACCGATCTTTATGATTTTTTTTTTGTATATTCAGTAGGTCTGAGAATAGGTCGTAAACTATTTTTTATTATGGCGAAACGTAGTTCGCCGGCGCAGCTAGTACTAAAATAAAATAAGTGTTTATTTTTATACCGGGTTATTTTTTCATCAGGAGCCAAATTTTGTATGCTTGTTTAGACAAGCAAAATGAACAACTTATACTATGCGACCAAACTCGAAATCGCGAAAAAAAATCAGCTGTTCCATACATTTAGGTGTGGATGTTGAACATTTGTATGGAACAGCTGATTTTTTTCCGCGATTTCAAGATTGGTCCCATAGTAAAAGAATTTAATTTTGCTTGTTGTAAAAGGACACAAAATTTGGCTCCTGCTGGAAAAAAAAACCCGGTATGTATACAAACTTACCTATAAAAACTAAGCAATTTAATTTCAAATTTTATTATATAAAATATCATTGAGAAATTAAATTGCAAAATTTATATGCTTATAGCCGGCTGAAATTAATTTATTCGACTGTTTTATCAAATTCCGAAATTATATAATTTAGTACTATTTTTAAACAATTTTTTTCCTTGTTCTTTCTTACCAGTTATCTAATTTTCTATTTCATTTTAAAGAATGTTGTTATTATTTCTGTGATAAAAATCATAAAAACATAACATTGCATTACGCGAGTTCGAACCGCACACCTCTAGCGGTATAGCGCAAAAATTTCGCAGTATATCCTCATGAGCCATCCGTTCACTTAGATCTGCCCCCTAACCATGATCGCTTAAAACAATATTAAAACCGCGCTGACAGCGGGATGGCGCTATACGCAGCAAGAGCGGTGTCTCTGTTTTAATATTGTTTTAACCTTGCTATAAGCGATCATGGTAGGGCCCCTGATGTTGAAATTTCGAATCTTTTATTTAAATTGTGACGTGTACGTGTACTGTCAATCTATATATCTTTTATCTTTTTATATATAAAATTCTCGTGTCACAGTGTTTGTTACCGAACTCCTCCGTAACGGCTTAACCGATCTTTATGAATTTTTTTGTGTATGTTCGGTAGGTGTGAGAATTGGTCGTAAACTAATTTTTATTATGGCGAAACGTAGTTCGCCAACACAGCTAGTATATTATAAAAAGAGAAGTTCTCATTTATAGACGCACGCACAGCCGTAACCGCTAACGGTAGAAACGTGAATTTTGGACAGTTGTTTTAATTCAAAATTTAAGAAAATTTAACCCTGAAGGGATGAAATAGGGGTTGCAAGCTTGTATGGATTTTTTAAAAATAAGCAACGATTTTGATAAACCTGGAGAATCATGCTCTTAAAAACATTTCATTGAACACGTGTTTCATGGTTTATTGGAATTCACCCCCTTATTATGCAAATTAGGGGTTGAAAAATTCTATGGAAAATAATTAAAATCAGCTCCAATTTCTATGAAATTTATTATTCGAGCTCCTAAATATAAATAACAGTCTTCTATATAATAGGCTACAAAATTATTTTACGGGAAAATATTAAATTCCCACGGGAAAACAATATCAATGTGGGCGAAGCCGCGAGCGGAAAGCTACCTATTAATAGCAGTCGCGGTTGCCACACTATTTGTAAATGGTAAAATCTAATAAAACACCGTACCTATTTGCCAAAATTCAAAATATACCTAATCACCATTGAGAATAAAAAATAATTCAAGTAGTTAGTATTACAACAATGTAATACTAACTACTTGAAACTACAATGTGTATTACGGCAACTTATGTCCATTAATAATCTTTACGTATTACTTACCTATATTATCTTTTACTATGTATGTACCTAACATAGTTGAATGTACCACTTCTAAGGTGTTATTAAAAATTCAGATTTGTAAAATTAGTTTTGAAATCCCCCATACAAAATAGTTAGGTCAGTGAAAAAAATCACTGTGGTTTTATGAAACGAACATTTAAGTGAGACTTTTTTTCGGTTACTAGGCATTTAACTGAAAATATCCGAAAAATTATTAAGTAGGGTACCTACTTACTTATAAAAATCGCGTTTTTAATCTTAACCTAAATCTTGAAATGAAAATTATAAATAAAAAACAAATTGAGATATAAAAAAGGAATTGATATAATAACCAAAAAGCAATAAAGAAAAACAAAATAATAAAACAAGCAATTTTTGAAAAAATAACTAGGTACACCAGGAATCGGGATCGAACTACTGCCACACAGATTTAAAAAGGAAGATCAAACGAATAGATAGACCAATCCTGACCTTTTTGAAGTGGTGAAAAAGATGTCATGTTTTTGTGTAATTCGACCATAATTCGACATTACACTTTCAAATGTATAGGGATTAAAAAATTAATTTTACAATTTCGAATTTTCAATGATGCCATTACTATTATAATTATGTCAAAAAAAAATATGTAAAAAATAATTTAACTCAATGCTATGTATGCTAGTTCGTAAGGTCTGTGACCTTACGAACTAGCATACATAAATAGTGCCATCTATGAGTGAGCAGTATGTAATCAAATAGTCAAAGCAGACATTGCGTGCTTCTTTGAGCTATGCTTTTGAGAGATACATTGAAGTTCACATAATTTGTCGCTAGGAGTGCTATAAATTTATAAAAAGAGATGTTAAACCGTTCTAGCATGACTTAAAAACGTATTTTGATACTTCCCACGTGCTAAGTGATTTTTTAAAATATAATCAATACTTTTCTGAACCTCCTTGTTGTCTTTTACTAAATTCACAAAAAAGTCAGTACAAAAATCGATTAAAGTAGCGCCATCTGTTGATGCTTTCATCGAATTATTTTACTTTTGTTCGTGATGGGTCCCCGTGACCTTACCTTAGTCGCAATAAAGAACATTTACTTGATAAAACTAGTTCATATTCTTATCTACAATAATAATAAAGAGGTTTTTAGATTATATTTTTCTTAATTTAGTAAAAGTTATTTTCCCAAGCATGTTTAGGCAAAAACTCACGCGGACCTGATTTGGGAGCTCTAATTTACAGATTTTGTTAAATATCAACTATCAAAATATTTATTTTATGTGACACAATATCCATCACTTCAATAATACTAAAATATATTTTCGTTATATGGCTCCTAAGTAAAGAAATAAGTTCTTAATCTAATCAAATTTTCTAACGAAAAGGCGTCGAAGCAAGTCAGATTATGTACCTACGAAATTCTTCATCGTATAAACGCAATTTTTATACCAAAATGTTATTTAATGTTTGCTTAAACTGTTGTATTATTTGTATGTTTATATATCGATAATATATTTTTTATGAACAAAATAAATTTACCATATATTTTGCCGCGCCGGCGATGCCATAGTTTGTTTTGTATGGCGCGACGCGATTAGGCCTCTTAAGTAGCAACCTATCATGTGCGAAGAAATTCAAAGGTGTATGTGAAGTCGACTAATCCGCACTGAGACGGCCTAAATACCCTAACTTAGGGTTGGCTCGAACCCCTCGGTGGGGACGTAGGTATATGAGCTGTGATGATGATCTTGTTTTTGTTAACATAGCTGATTATTCTCACTCTTATTGAAGTAATATAACATGTATAAATTTTTCACAAAATTAATTAGTTGAAGCTGTAGGTATAAAGTAAAAATCATCGTCTTGGTTGTCGTGTGTTGGTTGAAGACATGATAGTGAAAATTTAGAAACCTTTTTAAAACTATTATTTTGCGTTTCACCCTTATTGTGAGGTAAAGAGACCAAAAGCCTTTTTATAGCCTCGCTTAACCTGACGGAGAAAGGTTTAGCCGAGAGAGGTTATTTTACATACTAACACGAAACAAGAAGTACAGTAAGCGCCGTGTCAAGCTATACCGTTTGACCTTTGGACTCTGTGTTGTTCGTCAGCGGCGGTTCTCGTAATGCAAATGTAAGGCTTGACGTTGCGCTTACTGTACTAGAAAAGGATATGGGATTCCAAGTCCTAGACGGCTTTTTCTAAAACATCAAGATAGCATCGAAGGAGTAAAGTGAAAATATTTAAAACCATTTTCCTGATAAGAAAAGAGGCTGAAGTACTCCGTTTTATCAACTAGCATTGCGAACTAAAACTGATTTTCATTTTACCGCAGACTATTTGTCGTTGTCTTGCGGACCACTCAACTGTAGTTAATGCGTTTGTACATGTTTTATTTCTTGCTTTAATAAGAATAAATTATAATATTGTGGATTTCCTTAAGGGGCTATAACGAAAAAATTGGTTATTTTTAATGTAATGTCATAGGTCACTGAGAGATCTTACAGATCTGAAACATAAATATGTGTTTCTTTATATCTTTAGCTAGAAACGCCAAAAACTGGAAATGCGATTTAAAGATTTTGCCTCGATACATTTTATTTTTTAAATTACCTCTTAAAAATAAGAAAATGTAGGATTACTAGTAAACGGTATTAGGTATTCATTAAAAAATTCTATTAATAAGTAGACATCATCATTATTTAGAATTGTGTAGAAGCATTTTTTTCTAATCATTATAGTTATTTTTTTATAAAATAATTTGTATTTTGTCGCTTACGTCGATAATTTCTAAACGACGTGATTGCATGCGGGCGCAGCGCATTCACGACTTTGATGCCATAGATATAAAGACTAGCTACTTGAGCACGGGGAGCGCCCCGCGTTTACGTATAGACCACGCCTCCCATTGTTTGATTCATTTTCGATGTAGCGCCTTAATGTTCTAAAAGGCAAACAAATGAAATGTTAGTAGGCTTAAAGGATTAAACATGGAGTCGCTAAGAGATCAAAATACGGTAATATAATATTATATTATATAATATGTGTGAAAGAGACGCTGCTACTTCAAGCCGTTGTGCTATGTGTCTTACTTTAATAAAAAAGAGGAAATGCCGATGAAGGAAAGTATCTTATCCTTACGGCCAGTCGTGCCGTGTTTTACATTTTATAATTTCGTAAATAGTAAAAGTGAAAGTCAATGATATACGAGTATGTAAGAATGGGTTGTTTGACTATTAAAATATGATTCACAAGATACATTTGACGGTTTTTTACATTTCAAACGTAAAGGATAAGGTAAAATGGAAATCGTATGAAGGTAAGTACGTAGGTTTTATTTAGAATTAGATTAAATTACGAAGTAATGAACCTTCCCGCATTTTTAATTATGGTGGTTTGACAGAATAATATAATATGTTCTATACACAAGCATACTGCTGCACATATCGTCAAATCAATTTCATTTGGAGGTTGAACACAAATCACGAGTAGAATTTGTAACAACTAGTTTTCACGTAAAATAGTTGTGCAAAATTGTCATTTATTCTCTTCCAGTTCAAGGGTTGACAGGCCGAGTGAAACTGTTAGCAGAAATTAAAATATTATACGCTGTAGGTACCCAGCAAAGCCGTTGCTTACGTAGGGTACAATGACAAAGGTCCTGTGATGTACTTTAAGGGTGACTGATCCTTTTGTGGTCCCGTCAAAATGTTATTGCCTTGTGTGTATATATAATCGTACAGCAATTTATATCGTACGACCATTTTCTTGCTGGCGTGCTACAAAAAGATAATTATAGGTACCTATCCGGCATTTTCAGGTTGAATAATGTTTAAAGCTTTGTTGCAGTTAGTGACATGACAACGCAACACACTTAAAAGCAAATTCACTATTCTTTACTAAAAAAGGCGTTTAAACAAGTATCGAGGACCTGGATGCAAATAAATTCACTCCAAAGGTGTAAAAATATTTAATAAAATATTTATATTATAATATTAAATAAAAATATTTTATAAAAAATAAAAATCGTCTCGAAAATAATAAAAATCGAAAACACAATAGGCCAAAAATAAATACACACAACATCACATTTTTTTGTTTGAAGTCTAAAAGAATGTTACCTATGTTGTGTGTATTTTTATATTTTTTACTTTTTAGTGTTAAGTGTTATTGAAGTTGGTCTTTATTGTTTGTTAAATATCTTGTCTTTATTTTAGTGAATTCAATACAAGCTCACCGAAGTACTAGAAATGTACAGTTAGCAAGAAAATAGCAATTTTACATAAAAACATTTTTTGATGCCAATCGATCCTGTTTCTAATACTGATCAAAAACTTCTATGGGACCAACCATCGTTGGAGTACTCAAAAAGTCACAAATTGCAAAAAACTTTTCCCGTACATTTTGTATGAAAATATTACGCAAAAGTTTTTTTAGTGACTTTTTGTTTTGTGGTCTTTTTGTTGACTGAATAAAAAGATAAGTTTAAAAACAATTCAAATTTCAAACTCGTTATTATTAAATAAAAACAATCTTGACAATTTGGTGATCAATGGATAGGAACACTTGGTCCTATCCATTGATCACCAAATTGTCACTTCTTGGCAAGCGCGTAGTCCAGATCTGACGCCTCTAGTTTTATTTTTGTGGGGCTACCTGAAAACCGTGAGGTTTACAAAAAGCAATACGATAGTGTTCGAGAACTTAAAGACTCACTAACCACAATTTTGTATGGAATTCATCCAAATAAATTGTCAGCAGCCACTAGGTCGGTACAGAAACTAATCAATTTATGTACTTATTCGTCAAAATGGCGGTCACTTCGAGCACTTGATATCGTAGGGCAAGAAACAGCAAGATTTTAAATAAGAATAACATCATCAAGTTATATGTTAGTTAACAAAAAAAGAAAATTAATACGCCTTCTTTTTGATATGTGTAAAATTGGGATGATGACTGAATTCTAATTTTTACGTCTCGTCATTAAATATTAAAATACCGTGGAAAAAGATGCAGTCCTGTGAAATCAGAATTAAAATCGGCTTAGAAATACATTAGATACAAGCATTTTAAGTTGTTAATTTGAAGGCGATTCATCATATCAGCCAATAGACGCCCACTGTTGTATATAGGCCTCCCCCAAGGATCTCCATACCGATCGGTCCTGCGCCTCCCGCATCCAGCGGCTTCCCGCGACCTTCACCAGATCGTCGGTCCACCTTGTGGGGGGCCTACCAACACTGCGTCTCCCGGTACGCGGCCGCCACTCGAGGACCTTTCCGCCCCAACGGCCGTCAGTCCTACGAGCGATGTGTCCTGCCCACTGCCACTTAAGGTTTGCAATTCTTTGGGCTATGTCGGTAACTCTAGTTCTTCTACGGATCTCATCATTTCTGATGTGATCACGTAGAGAAACCCCGAGCATAGCCCGCTCCATTGCCCTTTGGGTGACTTTGAGCCTTCTGATGAGACCCATTGTAAGCGGCCACGTCTCAGTTCCGTATGTCATCTCTGGCAACACGCACGAATTGAAGACTTTCGTCTTGAGACACTGCGGTAGATGGGCCGAGAATATGCTGCGTAGCTTCCCGAACGCTGCCCAGCCGAGTTGGATTCGCCGATTTACCTCTTTCTGGAAGTTGGACTTACCGAGCTGGACTATTTGCCCCAGGTAAACATATTCGTCAACAACTTCCAGCGTAGAGCCTCCAACATTCACAGGAGTGGGTACTACACGGGAATTCGACATTATTTTAGTCTTGTCCATGTTCATTTTAAGACCCACTTGTTGGGAAACTCTACAGAGGTCTTCGAGCATTGTGCCTAGATCCTCCACGGTCTCAGCCATGACTACGATATCATCAGCAAAACGAAGGTGAGTCATATACTCGCCGTTTATGTTGATGCCGAGTCCCCTCCAGTCCAAAAGCTTAAATACATCCTCCAACGCAGTTGTGAACAGTTTCGGCGATATAACGTCACCCTGTCTCACACCACGCTGAAGTCGTACTGGTTTCGAGTTTTGGTCCTGAAGGCGGACTGACATGGTGGCGTTTTCGTACAATGACTGCAACACTTGGATGTACCGATAGTCTATTTGGCACCTCTGGAGTGATCTAAGTACGGCCCAGGTCTCGACAGAATCAAAAGCTTTCTCATAGTCCACAAACGCCAAGCATAGTGGCAGATTATACTCCTCGGTCTTCTGTATAACCTGCCGCAGCGTATGGATGTGGTCTATGGTACTATAGCCTTTTCGGAATCCGGCTTGTTCGGGAGGCTGGAAGTCGTCGAACCTGCGTGCGAGACGATTCGTGATGACCCTCGAGAATAGCTTATAAACATGACTCAGGAGCGTGATGGGTCTATAGTTCTTCAACTGGGCCCTGTCGCCCTTTTTGAAGAAAAGTGCCACCACGCCCCTGTGCCATGCTTTAGGCGTTTTGCCCTCGAGTATGACGGAGTTGAATAGCCGCTGCAGCGCTTTCCGGACTGGTAGTCCACCCGCTTTTAGGAGTTCGGCTGTAACTCCATCATCACCCGGTGCCTTGTTGTTTTTAAGCTGTTTAAGAGCCACACTAATCTCGTACAGGCTGACGTCCGGGAAATCTTCGGTATAGTGCCGGGTCAATTTGGCTCTAGGGCAGGGCTCGGAAACCTGGTTTATATTTTAAACCAGCTCGTAAAAAACGCCATACATTTTAAAAAGAGCATTTTCATTTCAATTCCGCTCGATCAGAATCGATATTATTTCGGTTCTGATCAAAGAACATAATAAAACTGTTCCTGCTCGAAATACCGGTTAATTACGCTCGCTAATTTCGTTCTCTCCGCCCGCCGATTCTAAACACCCGCACACCTCTCCTTACAACATTCAATAAGAATATAGGCGTATTCTTTCATCCGCTTAGCATGAATTCGGCCTCAGCTTATCATAATCGTCAGGTTATCCAAGTGAAAAAAGAATTATCGGATTTCAAATGAAATATATGAGGGTAAGTAAATTTACAAAGATTTACAAGTGTGCTTGATCAGACAAGCAAATTTGATATGTCTATAGCTTGGAAGAATATTATGTCAGATTCATACCTACAAAGAAATATAAAAGATTCCTATGACAATGTCATTTTTGATATCGTTGTATAAATTATGCAAACAAATGTGATCGAAATCATTTTATAAGAACATAAATAAACTGAACAACTTTTTCTATGGGAACAATGTTGAAATCACTCAGTGGATGTAAAACATTTGTATGGAACAGCAGATTTTTTTGCAATTTCTTTTTTTTTACAACACTTACACTATCTTTACAGGCTTAATCCTAATGCGATAGCGTAGACAATTATTTCTAGACTTATACTAACTTACCCTAATCACACTATAACGTAATGTTTTTTTTAAGAACAAACAAAATTATAAAACGCAATAAAAAACAAAAACAAAAAAAATATTTAAACTTCACTACAATCTTAACTTCTAAAACACAATATATACATAATTGTCTTTGTGAGCTCATCCTCTGAACAACAGAACACATAGACACTCTCCGCAACTTTGTTCAGGATACGCATAGCTCTGGTCAGCGGAGCTTCCCTTAACAAATTAGTACGTGCGCCAGGTGTCACAAATAGTGGGGGTCGTCTTCGCCTCCATACGTACCTATCCGGGACGCAAATACTCACAGACTGCAACACTGCCTGGTTTGACACACGCCCTCGCAATAAGTTTACCATGTATATGACCATGCTGCACTCTCGTCTAACCTGCAATTGGCTGTACCCCACCATGCCAAGCACAAACAATGTTTGTGCTTGGCATGGTTCAAGATTATTCCCATAATAAGTTGTTCAGTTTGTTTGTCTGAACAAGCATACCATTTTTTTGGAAAGGGGGAAAATGCTATTACGCATTCCTCGTGGCCGAGCCAAACCACGAGGCACTCTTCGAGCCATATCGGTCCAAGCCTCCCCACCAACAAATCCCCAGCAGCTCCCCCGTCAGTCACAAGCCAGGGAGAAGGGGACAACAGCGAGGCCTTTCCCGCTGACCCCCTGCCTGTGAGTTGTCCTTTGCCGGACTCGCGCTACGCCAAAAGGCGCGTGGTTCTGCTGCTTTGTGAGCGGCTCAAGTGTTGTGCGCCGCATTACACCCCTGAAGAATCCCGACACTAGGTGCTCTGGGGCTGGGGGCTATTTATTACGCGGGGCACTTGCCCTCCCACGGTCGCCTCCACTTGGATGATGGGGGCCCCGACGATGTCCTCTGTGACCTCCATCTCTGCGTCTGCTCTTGGGAGTTCGAAATGGTGGCTTCGCGCTGGCCTTCTCCTCCTTCCAACGCCTTGTGCCCTGCCTCTCCGCACTGGTAGCATAATGTGCTCCGGTCCTCTTCCGCCTTACAGTCCAACCTTAGGTGCCCCGATTCGAGGCACCTAAAACACCGCAATACGCGGGGCTGGAGAAGCTTCACCTTAGCGGCGGACCATACCACCAGCAGCCTATTGGCGGAGGATATCTTCTTGCCCGCTGCCATCGGGCTGCACACTCACGCCGTGCCCTAATGTGTAGCGGTAGCGGCCCTGGCGGATCTCCCCGGACTTCCTCGACCCGGCACTCGCCGGTCTTAGCGAGTGCCTCCTTCAATTCCTCCGGCTGAACGGACTAACAATTCCACCATCCTGGTGGGTGCAGTGACCCACGCGATACCCTCCTCAGCATGACGGCTAAGTCTGCCGCACTTGCCTCCTTCTCCTCACCCCTAACGAGAATTATGGCCGCCCCAGTCAAAGACCTGCGGAATTGGACTCCCTCTATGTCCAGCTCCGCGAGACTTACCTTGGCCCTGGCGGCCGCACTCACCTGGGCGTAAGGTGGCCCTTCTCCACGGCATCTGGTTGCAACGACAGCCTAGGCTCTAACCCCTCGAGCTTAGCGTTGAGTCGCGAAACCATGCGCCTTATCAACCTGTTTTCTAGCTCCTCGATGTTATGGGGAGCTAGGCTCCCGTCCGTGCTCGCTGGGGGAGAAGGAGGTGGTGGTGGGCTCCTCCTCAGCAGTTCCTTCACTTTCGCGGCGGCTTCTTCCAGGCGGCGGTTCGCCCGCTGTAAATCCTCCGTCTCGTCCAAGATGGTGTGCGCTGCTAGCAAGTTGGCGTTCTCCCGGAGGTAACCCGCCGACGTCTTTAGTTTTTTTACAAAGGTCCCTTTTAGATTAGAGTACCATTCAATCAAGTTAATGACTTCCATTCCGCGACCCATACGCTTGGTGACAGTGAGTGTAGGGTCGTCCCTCCCGCTCTCCTCCAGGGCTGATAGCACCTCCGACGCTGGTGTTGGAGCAGGAATTGATCGTCGAGTGCATCGGGGCGCCATAAGTATCTCCAGGAGTTCCATCTCCGCCTCTAGTTGGAGTTCTAGGTGCTCCTGCCGCAGATACTCCACCTTCACCTTGGCCAACCCCACGTACTCGCCGAGTGGTGGCGAGCTGCCTCTGCCTCTTTTGCCTTTCGGCTTTGGCGCTCGAAGGGAAGATAGCGGGACATCTTCAAATAAGGCCCATTGCTGTCTCCGGCTTCTTCGCAGGCCCTCTTCTAGGTATTGGTTCCGCTATCCTGCTCTGCCCGCTTGGGACTGGTTTCCCACCAGCCACTTAACCCATCGGAACGAACGACACCACCTTGGGGTTGGGATAATTTTTGATGTGGTTTTGTTCCACGCGGCCCGACGCTCAGTGCGCCGTAACGGGTTAACGGGTTGCCCAACGAAGTCCTGTCACACAGGAGTTCCCACCGCGTCAACGAGCTGAAGCTCCAAGGCCGCAAAGCGCCGTGGCGATACAAATCACCACTCCCACCACAAAGCGGCCACAGGTGGCCACAAAATGTGACCTGCCAGGTAACACCTAGCCACTCCACGACCCGCAAGCAGGTCGCACGGCGAAAGTCTCACCGTTTCTTATGACAAGAAGAGGGGACTTCACCCTTAGCCGCAAAAGCGGAAGAACACTCGAGGTGGCCCCGCCGGGTTGCACCCGGCCATCCACCGCCCCCCTCTATGGGGGCCACTCGCCAGACTATTAGAACGCGGCAGAGACTGCCGGGTTGCCCACGAGGAGGTTTTTTTTATTGCAATCAGTTGGCAAACAAGCAAACTGCCCATCTGATGGTAAGTGGTAACAGTCACCATATATAATACATATGGTTCCTGTGAGATTCGCAGCTAACTGCAACCCTCACAAGAACCACAGTGTATGCTGCCAACTTGTACCCAGTAATTTCAGGTTGTCTGACATCGCACCCCTTTTCTTTTTCTCGCGGGGAAATGCGCAACCGCATCGTACCCACCGTTGGCTAGACGGCGAGCGTGTGTGGGGTTCACCCGGTAGAGTGCCAGGCCTACCCACTAAAACCCCTCGGTGTTCTTCCTGCCCTTTAGGGTGCGTGTGGTATGGTCCACAATGCGACACCACTACTCACGCGTCCAGGCTAGCCCGACCGGTCGGTCGGGCTATCTATCGCCAAGGGGGGATTGTCCGAGAACACCAGGACAATTCCCAGACGGAGAAGCCATACGGCAGCGTGCACGGGAGCCGACCGTGCTCGGCAGCGAAAGGTCTCCGCCTTTCAGCGCAGCGTTAAGTTCGCTGCGCTGGCGTCGCCAAGCCGGGCACACCAACAGGGTGTGCTCGGCCGTGTCGTCGGGAGCGTCGCAGTGATGACACTGCGGCGTTTCCTCCCGACGTGCAACTCGGTACAGGTAGTGACCGAAACAACCATGTCCAGTCAGTACCTGCACCATGCGGAATGAAAGGCTGCCCTGCCGGCGCCCAACCCACTCCTCCAATACCGGTGACCGGTAGCCTCCCTCTGCGCTTGGGTACGAATTACCTCCACCTCCTGTGGGGCAGATCGTCCCCCCCGTTCTCGGACGGCAACCCGATGCCGATACACCTCCGACTGGACGCGTGCATCGACATCCCACGGCGTTTGACATCGCACCCCTGAACAAGCACACCTGTCCTATATAGTAAGGTGTTCAGTTTGCTTGTCTGTACAAGCACACAAAATTTGTCTCCTGTTTCGAAAGTAAGCCTGTATTTTGCTCTTTTTTAACTGACTTCAAAAAAGGAGGAGGTTCTCAATAGGCTAGTTGACCCTTTTTTAAAGTAGGGCTTAAAATGTTCATAATTGTTGTATTAGACCATAGCACATGAATATAATTTTTTTCGATGGCTAAAAAGTGCAAAAAATCTATTTTAAATTAAGATTTTCAATTTTGGACCGAAAACACGGTCAGCCATGATAGTCTGTTCATTATCTGTGGCAATGACGTCAGTCTTATAGTAAACAAAGCACGGGGGCGAAATAACCTCACAAAAACAATGCTTTCTATTAAATATCACAAAATATAGTAAAACTGTATATGGAACGGGACAATAGAACAGTAATACAGAAATACCTCTTCAAAGACTCCAGGAAATCTGTGGATTAGACGTACCCAGTGATATAGACATGCGAAATATTTGGTTAACACTCGCTTAAAGAAATCCTGTAACTATCTACTGAAACTCAAATGTATTTTTGCGAAAATCACATTAATGTAAGTACTATAACTGAATAACTCAATCTATGTAGGTACTTCAGTTTCAACTTAAACAAAATATAAGTTTTTAGGTTGTATGTAAAATCAAATCTGTATGTAAATTAATTAAATTTTTATCTTTCAGTCAGAATGAAAACTGACTGCAGCCAACCAACCAAATTTTAACTTGACCAGAAAACTGAGAGAAAACTTGACCATTTACGCCTTTTTGATTTAATCTAAGTTATACACTGACACTAGGTGATGTTTCAAGGAAAAGAATATGTACTTATGTCCAATTGAATAATGATGTAATTGAATATTAATTAAAAAGTATGTAAAACAAACAAAAATATCAAAGTTTCATAATGAATATATTTATCTAAACAACTTTTACTTGAATTTACTGAGTACCTAATTAAAATTTGTTGCTTTCAGTGGTTACTTAATGAGAACTATTGTGTACTAACCTGTTCTCCTCCTGACAACGAGATTGATAAGGCAGTAAAAGTTGTGCAACATAATACAAAGCAGTGCATGCTCAGCCACAACATCAAAATGTGACCCGTCAACTAGAACAACATTATGTCAACAAAATAACTCAAGTATTCATATACCAAAGCACCATAGAAGTAAATAGGTCCAGTTTGGTAAAACTGAAAGATGTTATATCTTCACTGATTAAACCTGCTGGCCACCATGGCTGGTAAATTTCAGAACAGCTTACGCAAGAATATGCAAGTTATCCATTTTAAAGCCGTATACAAATATATTAAATGTGATTGCTGTATTGTCAGCCTGTGCTCTTCTTAATTTACAAGACCCTTCTTATTAAATAAATAATATAAAGAATTTTTTTTCTTTACTTTATACATAACTAACATCTAAAGATGACATAATAAATTTTTGTACTACATTAGTCATTATGTTCTTCACAAAAAAAATGTTCTATGTTTATTTGACAATAATGACTTTTAAAGGTTTAAGTTGAATCAAAATATTTTAATTTGAAATGCATGTGTTTTATTTTTCTGTTACACCTTAAAAGATTTATAATATTTTATAGGTTTGTTGCTCATTTTTATCATTGTTACTCAAATATAGTATATGTTCCAAAAGTACAAATAGGTTGAATAGAGTTAGATCAAATTTATTAATTTGTATATATTGCCTTAAGGTCGCAGGTAATAAAAGTCAAAATAATAGTAAATTGATTTATTATGAAGTAATACTTTCATATAATTTAGGAAAAATGTAGTATAGTTTCCAAAATGACACTATTTGATCAATAAGTTTTTTGACATTCAGATTGTTAGAACAAATACCTATTATAGCTAATATTGTCACCTTTTGAGTGTTTTCAAAATGACATACTGCTAGCAACACAAAAGTATATAAGTTTTGTTTGCTTTAGCACAAAACATCTGCATCTATACTTGAGTTAAGCATACTGTTCACAGTTTTCCGTCTTTGATAATTAACATTATCTTCAGTAAAAGAGCATGACAATTTTGTATTAATCTAATTTTATGGATACCGTTTGTTGAATAGACTATTACAGGGTATTAATCAGAAATGAGGTCACATTTTGCAAATTTCAACCCAAATCTTCATCTTTCAACTTTTATCCACATTTCATTATACTCGTAGGTGTCTGCAAGATTTCCCAACAAAAGAACCATCATGTGTTATGCACTGGCTGACTTTATAGCACATGGAAGCTATTATTGTTTATATTGAAGCTCGAACTAAAGAGCACTTCTGTATTGATGATTCGTGGTTTAGTTTTCTATGCACTTTATTCTTTCTTCATTGAAGAGGTCTTTTATTTTTTAAGAAATATGTCACAATCTGTGTCTGTGAATGTATATATATTTTTCCTCCCAGTAATTTTCTTCATGCTTGACAAATGAACAACTGCCAATCTTTCTCTTTTTATGTTCATTTACAAATTCTTGTAGTACTACACTGGTATTTGACACATGATCCTGATGTTTTCTTTTCAACATTTCTCTTGAAGTAAATATTTTTAGTGTTTATTTGACTTTTGAGATATAGAATTCTATCCAATAGCATTCAACTGCTGTACAAAATAGCTCCTCACTGTGATGGTGCAACCACACCAAAAATGCATGTTTGCAACTCTCTTCTGCCGCGTGACAATCTTGACAAGTACACTTGTAACCGTTCCTCATTATAACAGTATTGAAACTGTACTTATATTGTTTAGAGCGATACACAAAGAATCTCCTGACCATCAATCTGTCTATTTTCGGAAGATTTGTACTATCTGCTCTCACAAATCCAACATCAATGGTTGATTTTGCTATTAATACAAATAATTTACGATATTTACAAATATAATAACGGAGACTTGGACGATTTTTTGCCAGTTTTAGGAAAGAATAGTGCAAATCGACGAGTTGTTGAATCAAATTTGACATTTCTTTGTTTACTATATGATTGACGTCACGGCCCTGACCACAGGATATCAAAGCGTTTACGGCGTGAGATAAAAATAGATTATTTCTAGCATTTTCAAATTAAAATTTTACAGCAATCATTCATTGTTATTTATTAAAATCGGTATATTGTGGAACCTTATGCCAAATACTGTTAGAAATAAACAATATTTTAATAAATTTTGATATGAGTCAACTACCCTATTCGATGCGTATATTTTTTTTGTGTGTAACGTGATTACGCCGCCAATTGTGGACCGATTTACTTCTTTTATTCGATAGAGTATACTCCAAGGGTAGTCCCATGGTCACCAAAGTTAGGATCCGATGATGGGATCCCATGAAAATCGAGGAAAACCATTACGGCCTTATTAATAAAAATTTTACTCCTTGGATCATCCTCGGATTAGTTACTCCGTGTTTTGTTTTGTTTTGACATAATATGACAACCGACATGTGCGAAAACAAGACAATGCACCAATTTTCAAAATTCTTTTTGTATTTGATAGAATGTACTCCTGGGGTGGTCCTAAGGTCACCAAAGTCAGGATCTGATGATGGGATCCTATGAAAATCGAGAGAAACGCTAATCTAATACCAGCTCACCGAAGGTGAGCTAGTCTTAAATTAGGATTTCTTTCACTAAAAAGATTTCATTCCCTAAAAAGTTAAAAATAAAAAATATTTTACAAAAAATAAAAACCGACTTCAAAATCACTGAAAAGTTAAAAATAATATAAGAATAGGTACAGACAACATCATACTTTTATATTGAATTCGGTGACAATTTTTAGACTTTCTAGGAGATCATCGTTTGGCACCGACTTCAATATAGAAGTGTGATGTAGTCTGTACCTATTCTTATATTATTTTTAACTTTTCAGTGTTTTTGAAGTCGGTTTTTAAGTATTTTTTGTAAAATATTTTTTTTAGATCCTGAATGCCGCTTAAAATTCCTCGTCAGTAACTATATCCTATTATGAACAGTGATAAAAATCTATAAAAATAACATTTTGCTAAAAAGAAGTAGTATGCTTACCAGGAGAACTTTATTAAACTTGTATGTAGATATTCTATTATGTGAAATATACGTAAAGTAGCCGTGAATCACATTTTTATGTCCCAATCTTTGAAGTTTAGATAATATAAGTTTTATAATTTTTGTTTATTATACAGGCAGACTAGTTAGGGTAGGCTCGTGGGGACGTATATGAGCTGTGATGATGATACAGGCAGACAGAAGAAAGAAAATGCATGGCGGAACGTAAATAAACAAAATATTGACTCGCGCGAATGTTGGACCTAAAACAAGTACCTACCTAACACTTTGGTCCCAACCCAATGCCATAGAAGCCCCGCCCTCGTATCGCCGCCGTATCGTTTTGTTCTGACCAGGTTAATCCCAGCAATATACCGCTCGCGAATATATTCCGCTCCGAGCGAGCGTTTACGAAAAACCTGGTTAAAAACCACAATTAAGCGGTATTTTTCGAACCGTTCCCAAGCCCTGCTCTAGGGTCTGTAGCCGGAATAACAGGTGCCTGTGATGTTGCGTAAAGCTATCCATAGAAGCGTTCGATCTCGGCCATAAGCTCAGGTCGGGATGTAATGACTCTGCCGTCCTCTGTCTTCAGCTTCGTCAGCAGACTCTGACCGAGTGACAGATCTCTTGCGAACACTTTGGAGCCCTTGTTCTGCTCAATGGCCTCTTTAATACGTTCCGTATTAAATCGGCGTATGTCGCGAGTCAGGCACTTAGAGATCTGTTTGTTGAGTCGCCGACGAGCATCTTCAGAAGACTGCCGACCCATTCCACGCCTTTCCTCCATCAGTTTAGCTGTCGGCTCCGAGATCTTACTTCGTTGCTTAGTACGGCTGGGTTTGCAAAACTTTGCACCCACCGTAAGGACAGCTTCCACAACCCTGTCATTATAAGTGTCCACATCCGTGCAGTCCTCCAGGCAATCGAAGCGATTTTGTAATTCGAGTTGAAAGCGCTCGGGGTTTTGGATCTGGATGGCTTCGGGACGGAGCGCAGACTTCACCAGTCGATACCTTTCCGCTTTTATGTTAAGATTCAATGCGCCTCGTAACATTCGGTGATCGCTCCCCGTGTTAAACGAATTGATCACTGAGACGTCATTGAATATGCGGGTCTTAGTCGACATGATGAAGTCAATCTCATTTTTTGTCACGCCATCCGGACTTTTCCAGGTCCATTTTCGATGCAGCCGTTTTTTGAAGAAAGAGTTCATCATATAGAGTCCCTCTCTCTCCATATAGTCGGCTAGCATTTGACCTCGAAAATTCCGGATTCCAGCTCCAAATTGCCCCACTTTCAACTCATTATCGCCTTTTAATTTATTTCACTATCTGTCTCTCTCACACTTCGTAAAATGACTCTCCCGGTCTCACTCAAACTAGAATGTTAAAGTTACGGCCTTAAAGCAAACCATGGGTACATTAGAATAAATTTTAAGTACGTAAGAAAAATTTGTTCAAAACTGCCTGTTTTTGGAAAAAAAATATTGTCTGCAATCGTAGAAATTATCTACCAAGTATCATACCATTTTGGAATCCTTATTGAATGCGCCAACTTTTGCAGTTACTTGCCAAACTCGCATAGTACATTTTTTTTCAGTACAGCTTGTTAAAGCTATGCGAAAAATTAATTTTGAATATTTAATTTACCGCCTGCTTTCGGCTTGACGTCGGCTTCTGGGACAGCCTGTATAAGATGCATATACAAGTTTATTTTTTAGTTATGGCAATAATTTTGTGTGCTTGTTCAGACAAGCAAACTGAACAACTTTCACTATGGGACCAACTTCGAAATCGCAAAAAAAATCTGCTGTTCCATACAAATGTTCAACATTCACTGAACCTAAATGTATGGAACAGCTGATTTTTTTTGCGAGTTGAGCTCTTACTTCAGTGTCTACAAATTGTATATTTTTTTGACGTTAATCATGACGTTCTGTTGAATGGCTTGAGAGCCACTAGGGCCCGCACCCGGATCACTCATTTTATAATTTAAAACAAAAAAAAACAAGTACAACAAAACGAAAGACAATTAAAAATCGTGTAATGATATACGTGCATGACCAAAAAACAAAGAGAATGTCAAGATTTTCAAGCAAGGCGCGTTCCTTGATGACAAGCGACTCGATGATCTTTCCAGTTAAAAATCAAAACGTCATAATTTCGCCAACTGTGTCATCGAACACCGTTACTTTTAGTTTGGTCGCATTATACGTAAACGTTTCAATCTATGCAGGTTGCAAACCTCTGCTTCTTTGGGTTCTTTAACAAAGCCATTTTGTAGATTGTAGCAATGTTTTATATTTCACACGAGACTTTTTTTTTTTTTATGTAAGGCCCGGCAAATGACCTCCTCCCGCCTGATGTTAAACGGTGAAAGAGGCACAATTGAGTTGACAGATAGAGTAGGGACGACATCCACTATCCTACCTGCCCGCCCCTTGCCGGCCTAAAAGATGCTTTTTCACACCTCTTTTGAAGGAACCCATGTTGTAGGATGAAGGAAACACGTGCGCAGGTAGAGAATTCCAAGTGTGGGATGAACGACAGAAGAAGGAATCTTGGAATTTCTTGGTACGGTGTGAAAAGGAAGATACAGTGTAAGGATGACTCCGAAGGCCCTTACGCGTGTTTCTGTTAAGGAATGGAGAGGGAGGGATAAGGTTAAAGAGCTCCTCAGAGCATTCCCCATGGAACATTCGGTAAAAGGCGCTAAGAGAGGCGATGTCACGACGAAGTTGTAGAGGCTCGAGGGTGTTAGTTGCCTCTACATCGCCAATTATTCGAATAGCGCGACGCTGCAATCTGTCCAGAGCATCGAGGAGGTACTGAGCGGAGCCGTCCCAAAGGTGCGAGCAATATTCCACGCAAGACCTAACCTGAGTTTTATACAACAGGCATAGTTGGTCCGGCGCAAAATACCTACGCACCTTGTTTAGGACACCGAGTTTCCGTGAGGCAGCAGTTATAACGGATTCGATGTAGTCTCTGGGGTTCAGATCGCAGCGAATGTTCATTCCGAGCAAGGTGATGTTACTCTGTGTGTGAAGGGTTGTGCCCTGAAGAGAAGGAGGTGGGAGGAAAGGTGACCTTTTCGCCGAGAACGCGCACACCTGTGTTTTTTTAGCATTGAACTCGACAACATTGTTGGAACCCCATTCGGAGATGAGGTCCAGCGTCTTGTTGAGCTCAATGATAAGATTATGCCTCTCCCTATCAATATTGCCACGAGCAGCCCCTGAGCTTCCGTGATATCCCCCATGCACTGTACTGTCGTCTGCATAGCAATGTATACTTCCCAAGGAAAGCATGTCATTGATATGCAGAAGAAACAATGTTGGGGATAGAACGGAGCCTTGTGGAACACCAGCATTCACTGCCACGAACCGCGAAGCGCAGCCGTCAACGACAACGCGAATTCTACGCTCGTGGAGGAAGCTGGCAATCCACGTACAGAACTGAGCGGGCAATCCGTATGCCGGAAGCTTGGAAAGGAGAGCCTTGTGCCAGACTCTATCAAAAGCTTTGGCGATGTCGAGACTAATAGCCACAGACTCGCCGCGCTTATCGATAGATTCACCCCATTTGTGCAAAAGGAACGCTAGAAGGTCACCTGTTGACCGTTTAGGACGAAACCCATACTGACGGTCATTAAGCAACGAGTGACCTTCCAGGTAACGGATCAGCTGGGTGTTAAGGATCCTCTCCATGATTTTACACAAAATGGAAGTGACGGCTATAGGGCGATAGTTAGCCGGATCAGAACGATCTCCCTTTTTGGGAACCGGCTGGACATTGGCCTCTTTCCAAGATTTCGGCACACAACCAGCAGAGAACGACAGACGGTATAGACGCGTCAGGACCGGAGTCAACTCCGCTGCACACTTCTTAAGTACAATCGCAGGAAAGCCCTCTGGTCCACTTGCTTTTCGAATATCAATCGACTGTAGCTCCGCCCGCACATCTCGCTGTCTGATGCGGATATCGGGCATAGTGCTGCCACAATGGGACAGTGTCGGAGGTTGTGCACCACAGTCATCGATACGGGAATGGGCCGCGAAGAGTTTTGCCAGGAGGTCGGCTTTCGCCTGCGGCTGATGAGCAAGTGAGCCATCGGCATGTCTCAGCGTTGGCAGCGAGGGTTGGCAGAAGTTTGATTGCACAGCTTTGGCCAGGCGCCAGAAAGAACGGCTACCCGTAGGGTGCGCTAGCAGTTCCTGACCCACTTGTGCAATGCGCTGAGCATCCGCTCTAATGTAAGCCCTCTTACACAACTTGATGACTTTTTATAATATAAATAATAAAAGTTTATTATTTTGTAGGTAATTGTTTAAATGGGTTTGATTGTACATTTTACGCATAAATTGACAAAAGCGTAATTAAATATTTATTATCACAATGAGTTGAAAACATGCACCTTTAAAATAACCTTTTTTTACTTCTTTTTAATGTTATCTGGAATCAAGTCTAGTCATTTCAGTGGCGTAATTATAATTTCGGTGGTCATTTTACTATTACGTTGGACACTTTTCATTTCAGTGGACTCACAAAAATTCAACCTTAAATATTTCAGTAAGTTTTGATGTTATTTGATGTCCACTCACGCATATGTTACAAATAAGGTTAAAGTTTTTTTTGTTATCAAATATATGTAGAAAGCGTTGTTATAAAAAAATGGTGACACTTTAAAACGCATACTGTTAATTGTCATAATTTCGATTGGCATACATCATATGGCATAAAAATAAAAAATCATAATATAATAATATTTGGCATAACATATCAATAGGCATAAACATTATATTGCAGAATTGTTGAAAGGCATAATATTAAAAATCATAATCTTTAAAAGGTATAATTTGGTTTGCCATAATTTTATTAAGCATACTTTAAAACGCATAATTTTGCTACGCATAACTGCTAATATCTATAATTTTGTTTGACATAATTTAACTATTCATAACTCACTAAAGACATATTTTAAAAAGAATAATAACTGGAAATAGTTATCCATAAATTTTCTTTGACATAATCTGGAATGTATTTTTCTCCATGCGAGGATTACTAATTATTTAAAAATACTAGTGCTATTTAAAACTGACTCAGTCAACCCCGACTCCACGTAGTCTTGTCTGCCCTACCCCTAGAGTGTTATTGAGAATCGCGAAGGCACGGAGGGGTGAGGCGGCCCGCATGCTGAGGAGCAGGTGGCTATGAGCGAGCCGCCGCGGCTGAGGCTGGCCGGCGAAGCCGGCCATCAAGCCGAGGCTGCGGTGGTGAGCGAAAGCCATCTGCGACGATTAGCATGCGTGGGACCGCCAGAACCCCGCAGTGCCGGAGCTATGGCAGAAGTTTTGCATGCTGCATGCCTGCTTGCGTGCCAGCTAGCGTGCCTGCATGCATTCTGCATGTCTGCATGCATGCTGCATGACTGCATTCATGCTGCATGACTGCATGCTTGCATGCATGCCGCATGCCGGCTGCATACATGCTGCATGCCAGCTGCATGCATGCTGCCTGTGGATCTACCTCCCGCTCCCTCTCCGCAGCCTCCTTCTGCGAGATGACATCTTCGCAGAAGGAGGCGACAGCCCCTCATTCCGCTTCGCCGCGGAGCATGGCCACGACCATGCTCGGCAGTGAAAGGTCGCCGCCTCCCAGCGCAACGCTTAATTCGCTGCGCTAGCGTCGCCAAGCCGGGCACACCAACAGAGCTGCGTTCAGAACCTACGCTCGAGTGCACTCCGAGTGCACTCTGACAGCAACCAACCCGTTCAGAGCCTCGGGGTAAAAAACGCTCTGACAGGCGGTTAGTACACTCTGTGCCCGTTCAGAAGCTTCGAGTGATGCAACTAAACAACCAACTCGAGCGTAGGGTGAAAAACAACCTACGCTCATGTCAAAAATACGCTAATTATTTATTATTTAATTAAATAATACTACTTTGAACTCTTTTAAGCCTAATACTAGGGAAATATAGTGATTTCTATGTGTTGTAATTATTTTTAAGCAGAAAAATGGATATTGACTGTTAATTTCATAGTAAGGATTAGTAATATTTTTCCCTTTGCTTGATCTTGATCGGCAAGATACAAACTAAAAAAAAAGATAGCAACCGACCCGTTCTGAACCTCGGAGCGAGTGTGAAAAACACTCTCGGTTGCATTACTCTGACCCTCGGAACGCAACTCAGGGTGTGCTCGGCCGTGTCGTCGGGAGCGTCGCAGTGATGACACTGCGGCGTTTCCTCCCGATGTGCAACTCGGTGCAGGTAGTGACCGAAACAACCATGTCCGGTCAGTGACTGCACCATGCGGATTGAGAGGCTGCCTTGCCGGCGCCCAGCCCACTCCTCCAACACCGGACGGACCGCCTCGATCGTCCGGTGGCCGGCAGCTGGGAAGACGAGTGCCTCACCCCACCGGCGCAGAGCCTCCCTCTGCGCCTGGGTACGAACCACTTCCACCTCCTGTGAGGCAGATCGTCCCCCCCGTTCTGAAAAAAACTGGAGAAGGCCACCCTTATGATCTGGAGGTATAATAGATATCCTTTTCTCAAACATGTTCGGAAATGTCCTTTCGTAGACTTAATTCACCTGCTTAATTCACCTAGGTGCATTAAGTCAACCAAGAAGTATACCTTATTCACCCAGGTGAATTAAATCTACCAAATAGTACTTTTATTCACCTGGGTGCATTAAGGCTACCGAATAATATTCTTTATTCACCCAGGTGAATTAAATCTACCAAATACTAATCTTTATTCACACAGGTGCATTAAGTCTATAATAATATTTTTATTCACCTGTGTTTGATAAGTATATCTAAGACATTGGGAAATGGTGTCAAAATGAACTTCCTAATATTTTTTATTATCTTTATCAGCACTAGTAATAAACGGATTTCTTTAACGTATCATTTCTAAAAAATGTCCTACTGTAATGCTTTCATCCGATAAACTTAACTGAGCCTTTTGAATGATTTCATCGTTAATCTGACTAGTCTGCCTGCGTTTTCTAGGATTGCGTATCATTATATGCATCTCTTTTGAAAGCATTTAGTACTTGAAGTTAATTTTGATTGTTTCGTCGAATGCGGTTATTTAACGTTCACCACCATGAAGCAAAAACGGAGAAAGGATTGTACTTCCTTACGATTTGTGTATTGTTGTACAATATAGTTCAAACCTTCGATAATTTGTTGTTCTGGTAGTAATGCCAAGTTAGAGCAGAGGTAAATACTTCGGCGATAATTTTTAGATTTATTTATATTCAACTCCTACGGTGAAGCAAAACATCATGAGGAAACCTGCATACACCTGCGAAGTTGTATGTGAAGTCAACCAATCCGCACTGGGCCAGCGTTGTTTGACTAAGGCCTAATCGCCCTAACTAGTTAGGGTAGGCTCGTACCCCTCGGTGGGGACGTATATGAGCTGTCATAATGATG
Organism: Schoenobius gigantellus; assembly: GCA_963935595.1. Classification (NCBI taxonomy): domain Eukaryota; kingdom Metazoa; phylum Arthropoda; class Insecta; order Lepidoptera; family Crambidae; genus Schoenobius; species Schoenobius gigantellus. The sequence goes on along the minus strand of OZ012553.1, from coordinate 17,583,568 downwards.
ATGATGATCTATATTCAAGACTTTACCTTTTTGTCTTAAGCTTTCACGAAAGCTATAATAACAGCCCTTCACGATACAATCGGGAAACAATGATGTAATAGCTTTCATTGTACTATATTCATAATCGCAAGTTTTCCAGTCTTCAAAAATTTGCCACATTATCATTTTGAACATAATTGTAGGAATTTATTTATAATAAACACAGTTTCCACAGCGTAAATTTGTTCAAATATTATTAAAAAAGAAATTATTCCTGTACACAAGCCAATTACGGAAACTTACTTTGTTCGCTAGAAATATATACAGGCATGAGAGTAGGTATATAACAATTTAAAAGGTATAGATTTTTGGATTTTAGTTGCGTCAGTTGAAAACAGAAAAAAAAACAAATAAAAACAAATTAATGTGCCATTTTCGCGTGTGTGTGCATGTATGTGTATGTGTGTGTGTGTGTGTGTGTCTGTGTAAGAATGTATTAGTTGTTTGAGTGTTAGAGAACAACTCAGCTACGTATACACAGGAGTTTAAAACCCACTATAGATAAGGAAATTAGCGTTGGCTTACATGGCAACTTATAATGGAAAATTATGATTGTAATAAAAATACAATTTAAAAATTTCAATTATGATTAAAATTAAAGTTATGTCCATTAAATAAATAGAATAGAATAGGATGTGGTCAATATTCAATTATAATTATTATTTATGTTCTAATTATTATTTGTGTATTAATTAAATTTATTATTATTATTATTATGTGATGTCAAGATTTAACAATTCTATAGAAAGCAGATTTAAATACATTCTTTGAGGAGGAAAATTGTTCAATGTCTGAAAAAGTTTAAATCTTTATGTGACATCAAGGCATAAATAAGAGGTGTAATATTAGTATTCTGAATATCACTGCCACAATCCCCCTGTATTGAATTAATCTGGCAGAATGGTTTGGGGCATAATTTAAAAGTACCATCTCCGGAAAAGTGCTTCAGCTGTCTCATCTTCGATCTGCTTTCTTTAGAACATAGCAAAATGACACCATCACAATAATTATAGTCGGCTAATAAGAAATCGTCAAACTCATTAGGGAATAGGGATGGCAATATTGGCAAACATATTCGGTATTCCTATATCTTTTTCGAAAAAGTCCTGATTTTATGGCATCAATAAATTTAAAATTAGACATTTTAAAATTGTTTTATTTTGTTAAAGATGAATTAATATTATTATTATCCACTATTTGATACGATATTAAAACTTAAAAGACGCAAATATGCAGTGACATTGTCAAAAGACTATCATTAGGATCAGTAGCAGTTATGAGTTTCTGGTTATGAGTAGGTGCGAGATCGTCATAGCACGGGCCGTGGACAAAACGGGACAAAAGACAAATAACATGTTTCTGCTCGCTTTGAATGAATACTTTATTGTTTAAAAATTAAAAATACAAAAGAATTGTTGTGATGGACTAACAAACGGTGGCCTTATTGCCAAAGCAGCAATCACTACCAGGCAACCGATGGGTAGAGGAAAGTTTAAATTGAAAAGATAATGACAGGTATGATATTAAAGTTCTTACTGAAATGTAAAAATATAGGTACTTGATAAATAAAAATAATAAAATACATAAACTACACATATAACAGATATTTAAGAAATACACTACATAAGATACATATACTACTATTATGGTGTTGGAGATGTTTCCCTAAATGTCCAGCTGCAGGAAATGTTTTTTTACAATGATGCATTCAAGATGCATCATGCGATGGTGCACGTCTGATGGCTTCGGGTAGGGAGTTCCACAGTTTGATGGTTTTCTCATATAACAACGAAACAAGACGGTACGAGGGTTCGTCACTTTCTCTACTATAGTCTACGCGCCGTGCTAGGCCTGCAGGATTTATAAATGGAATAGGTTACAAAACTCGCAACAACGAATGGTTGACTTTAATGCACCCAGGTGAATTAAACATTCGAAATAAGTGTACTTAATTCACCTGGGTGAAAATTACTATACTATTTAGTAGCTTTACTCCACCTAGGTGAATAAAAATATTATTTGGTAGACTTAACTCACCTGGGTGAATAAGGTATACTATTTGGTTGACTTAATGCACCTGGGTGAATTAAGCAGGTCTACGGAAGGGGAAATGTAGGCATTATTGTAGTAAAAAGAAGACACAAAGTTTGTAATTCTTGCTTGGCTCATGCATTACTTTACCGGCCTAGGCCAGGAAAGTAAGTATATTCATTTTTGGCCGCTGCTCCAATGTTTTTTAATTTGTCTATAACTTGAATTATGTAAACTTATATATAATATTAAAAAATGCACTATTCGAGCATAAACAACGTGTCTCATGTTTCCCAATAAATATTATAATATTAAATTTTATTTAAGGGTCGATTTTTCAATAGTCAGATAATTTTTATCTGCGGAATAAATATGACAGTTTAAAAGTTTTTATATAGAAAATCTGTCAAACCGCCATATTTATTCCACAGTTAAAGGTTATCTGACGATTGAAAAATCGGCCCTTAAACTATCAAAAGTGCCAACCTAAAACTGAATTTTCTAAAATTTGACAATTAAATTCGATTGATATGACAAGTTATTAAAGTTGACACATTCTTTTCGGTTAAATGAATATTATAATTTTTATGGGGAGTTATTATGAGACACGTTGTATATGAATATGACAATAATTTTATTAAAATGTTGGTATAAAATCACACGAAAATATGCTTAATTTTCGTTGCGAGAGAAAAAAGTCATAATCTGCAGTAGGTATTACATTTTTGCGTAAAATATGATTGGGCTGTAAAGGTTTTGTTTCCTTTGCACTAATTGGAAATTAAAAAGTATTAGTATTACTAAATGCTAGGCTACTATAATTAATTAATTTTAAAAAAAAGCGCGGGAAACGGCAAACGCGACGGGTGTCTTTTTTCTTGGCTTAAATTTTTTTATTTTGTAAATATAATTTATAGGATCAAGTAGGTAGTAAATTGTATTTATCTAACTCTATTTTGATCACATTATATATTTTTAGTGTTACATAGCCGATATTTAGTAAGTTTTTTACAAAATTCTATACCAGTAGATGAACGTCCCAGACGATCCTGGAGGGACTGTCCCCCAGTCGTCTAATTTTATTACGATTGAATCTTTTCCAGTGACATCAAATGCTTCTATCGTTAAGAGCCCTGAATGTTCCAATGTTGTTACAATCAATCACAACATTTCTGGAATGGACACTGAGGGGTCCATCCTGGATACTGATTCGGAGTGTAAATCCACCAAGCGTAAAAGAACTTCGGCAAGAAAGATCTGCAAACATTGCAATAAAAAGAAAAGAAAAAACAGGTCGTCAGAAATAACAAACAATGAATTTGACTGTCTCTGTCATTTAGAAATTGAAAAATCACAATCTCCAATTATTCACCTGGTGGATTCACAGCCCTCGTCAGCTAATATTCCAACTTCAGATCCCACACAAAATAATAATATGAATGATCGTATATTTGTTGGACGGAATTTGTATAATAGCTATGATGCTTCTCCATTTATGATTCATGTACAGAAGGAACAGATTGTGCCGAATGAAAATATATCAATTCATCCTGTTTCCTTTGGTCATTTTTTAAAGAAGAATATGTTTATAAATATTATTAATGGTAGTGTTAAAAAAATTGGTCGTAACCGTTTATCTATTTCTTTTTATACTTACATTGACGCTAATGCCTTTCTCAGTAACACTATATTAAAGATGAATAAATATAAAGCATTCATCCCTACATCAAATATCACTAGAATGGGTCTCGTCCGGGGAGTTCCTGTTGATTGGAGTGATAATGATGTTTTGAGTAATATATCAGTCCCATTGGGTTGTGGAAGCATTTTGAAAATTAGAAGGTTGAGAAGAAAAACTATTGTTAATGGTCAGCCTGAATTTATACCTACTGAAACTGTAGTTCTTACCTTTGATGGCCAAGTTTTACCCAAAAGGGTTTACTTGTGCTATAACTCTCTCCCTATAGACTTGTATATTTATCCAACTATACAGTGTTTTAATTGCTGTAGGTATGGACATATCAAATCTCAGTGTAGGTCCACCCCAAGGTGTTTTAGGTGTGGTCAGGGACATTCAGGCGACAAATGCTCAGTTGAAGAAGATAGTATCATATGCTGTCTTTGCTCAGGTTCACATTATGCAACAAGTAGAAAATGCCCAGAATACAATAGGCAAAAGCCATCAAAGAATCAATGGCAAACAATTGTATTTCCTATGCAGAAGCAATAAAGTTACATCCGCCAGTCTCAAAACTTTTTTCAGATGTACTTGTATCTTCCCCTTCTTTACCTCAATATCATACTAGTGCACCGACTGATAGCTCTTTCATTAGTAAGGATAACAATAACAAAACTTATAAAAAAACAGTTTATCAAAAACCAAAATCATTACCAAAATTTAGTAGGGGATATGACCAAAAAGTTCATGGAGATTTAACAAAAGATTATAACTTCACTCTTCCATCTGTTGGCACTGCACGCAATAAAAAGACTTTATTAGATATTGATCTACAGAAATTAATCACTACAATTATCAACTCATTATGTGCCTCTAATATTATTTCTTTACCGTCCAACGAAGATATTTCTTTGAATATTTGTAACTTTGATAACTGTAATAATGGCCAGCTCAGTTATCCAGTGGAACTGTCGAAGCATATTCAATAAAAAATCTGACTTATTTTATTTGATTAATAAATATAAACCATTTGTAGTATCACTACAAGAAACCTGGCTAAAGCCAGCTCATAATTTTAAGGTAAGAGGATATTCTTGCCTGAGAGAAGATAGAACAGATGGCTATGGTGGCGTAGCTCTACTAGTTAAGCACTCTGTTGTATCTTCTCATGTAAATATCCCTGTACATAGTAATGAATTTTCAATTATTGCATGTATTGTTAATGATATATGTTTTGTGTCTGTATATATTCCACACCCATCTTCATCTGTATATAGTGAAATTGAACATATTTTCATTAACCTGCCCAAACCCATATTCATCATGGGCGACTTTAATGCCCAGCATGTCTCTTGGGGTAGCTCAAATTCCAATCATTACGGTGTAAGGATACTAGATATGTTGCATGGTGAAAATCTATGTTTATTAAATAATGGCAGCCCTACTAGACGTACTACTCCTGGTGAAGGTAATAGTGTGCCGGATTTGACAATATGTTCTCCAAATTTGGCATCATCCCTCACCTGGAACACCCTAGATTCTACTTACGGTAGTGATCATTTCCCACTTATTGTTGAATTTCCTGGTAAAAAAGTAAAATCATCATGTAAACAACCCCGAATTAAGCATAAATTATATGATGTTGACTGGCTTAAATATTCCCAGGCAGTTCAAAACAAATGTATTTCTCTTCCATCAATAAATAATAATAATTTAAATGATTGTTCCAATGCATTTAGTAAAATTTTAATTGACACTGCACATGAACTGTTTCCTTTAAAAAAATCCATTCCTCTAAAATTCCATCCCCACCATGGTGGGGTGCTGAGTGTACTGGCATAATTAAACAAAGAAAAACTGCTAAAAGAAATTATAAACATGATTCAACTATGGAAAACTTTATTATTCTTTCAGATCTCATTTCGAATTCTCGTAAACTTTTTAAACAGAAAAAATGGAAAAGCTGGCAAAACTTTTGTTCTACCATAGCGCCAGATATTCCTCCATCAATTGTGTGGGGAAATATTGGTAGATTTAAATCAGTTTTCAAAGAATCTGTCCCTTCATTTATCCATCCTTCTATAGCTGACCAGTTTTTAGATAACCTAGCACCTCCATTTGTACCGCAACAACATCAACAAGAGTTACAGAATGGACACACATCTGTGAATGTACAGAATATACAGGACGTGTGTATAGGTACAGACCAAGGTCTTCGTACAGATCAATCTCAAAGTATCAGGCAAAGCATACAGTATAAAAATCTCTCTAAAAAAGACTTTTTAAGTTCACCATTTACCTTAGCTGAGTTGAAAGGGGTATTATCATACGTTAGGGATGCTGCTCCTGGACAAGATGGTATTCCATATTCTTTTTTCTCACATTTGGAAGACACTTCATTAAAATATTTTTTATCTATAATAAACACTGTAATATTTACTGGAAATATACCATTTTCATGGAAATCACAGGAGGTGATTCCAATACTCAAGCCTAACATAAACCGTCATCACAAGCCACATCATATCGTCCAATATTTCTCTTATCGGTCGTCTCAAAATTAGCTGAACACTTGGTCAAAAATCGCCTTGAGTGGTATATTGAGAGCCATGGTCTTCTATTTTCACTCAATATGGTTTCAGAAAGGGAAAGAGTTGTATTGATAGTATCAGTATTTTTACTACTGATATCCGTCTTGCTTTTTCCAAAAATCAGTCTGTATTAGCAGTGTTTTTAGATATAAAGGCTGCTTATGATAATGTGGTACTGTCTATACTCAAGCATAAATTAAAGATTTTGAACGTTCCATATACACTGGTTAATTTTATAATTAATATTTTAAAGGAAAGAGAAATCAATTTAGTTTTGGAAGATAATACAGTAAAATCTAGATTAATTTGGAAAGGCCTCCCTCAAGGTTCAGTTTTAAGTCCTATTTTGTATAACATTTATACTTATGACTTAGACTCTTCAGTCTCTAGTAATGATATGAAAATTCTTCAATATGCGGACGATTTATTATTATATTCATTTGGTCAGTCTATTGAAAACTTATCCTCACATATAACCTCATCGCTTACATTATTGAAATTATGGCTTAATCAAAATGGATTAAGTTTATCTGTGCCTAAAAGCTCTGCCGTTTTTTTTTCTAGAATGCGGCTTCCTCCTCCTATATCTGTAATGTATGACTCTGTAAATATTCCAGTCGCTAAAGAAGCTAAGTTTTTAGGTGTAATTTTAGATTCAACATTTTCTAGTTTGCCTCATTTTAACTATATTACCTCAAAGTGTGAACGTGCTTTAAATATTCTAAGATGTCTGTCCGGTGTTTGGTGGGGCGCACACCCCACCTCACTTAAATTATTGTATAATGCCTTAATTAGAAGTATACTTGATTATGGCACTTTTTGTTTAGAACCCTGTAGTGCTTTTGGCTTAGATAAGCTAGATAAAATTCAATCTAAAGCTTTGCGCATTGTATGTGGGGCAATGAGATCCAGTCCAATTAATGCACTCCAAGTAGAATGTGTTGGGCCACCTTTACGTCTGCGCCGTCAATATCTCAGTCACCGATTTCTATTCCGTGCTCTACAAATTTCCACCCACCCCCTTCACAGTAAATTAAAATCCTTGTCAGAGAACATAACTTCATCTTCATATTGGTTAAACAAATGCACCCCATGTCTAGTAAACAGTTACCGAAAGTTCATAGCTTTGCAAGCCCCCACTCATCAATCTCAATATCCCCCAATTTTTGGTAATGATTTTGAATCTTTGATAATATGTCCTAACATTTCCTTCGACTATGACCTTAAGCGTCATGGCAATGCCAATGAATATCTTAATTTTTATCTAGATAGGGATTATCCCCAATGGCATCATATTTACAGTGATGCATCAAAATTTACAAATGAAGGTAACGTAGGGATTGGCGTATACCATCATCAATACAGAATAGTTCAAAAAATAAAGTTACCTAAAGAGACATCTGTTTTTACAGGAGAGTGTTATGGCCTTCTGAAATCTCTTGAATATATAATTTTAATGAAACTGAAGAAAGCAGCTGTAATACTCTCAGACTCTAAGAGTGCACTGCAAGCAATGCTAAGATTTCCTTTTTAAAAATAACAATTGTCTTCCAATAATTATTGACTGCAGAAACTTACTTTATAAATGTTCAGAGAAAGGTATTAGCGTTAATTTCATTTGGATCCCCAGTCATGAAGGTATTTGGGGCAATGACCAAGCTGATAAGCTAGCAAAAGAGGCAATTGACTGCGGGGACATGTTTCCGTACAAAAATTACAGCTTTGATCTTGTTGCCCTCCCTAACTTTGATTTATACAAATCTTGGGAGGATCTTTGGAAATGGACCAGCCAATTGAAAGGAAAATATTATGCATATATTCAGCCGTTTATTCCTTCTAAACCATGGTTTTTCAAAATAAATCTCAATAAGTTCTCCACAACCAATTTAATTCGCATGAAACTTGGTCACGTTTGCACACCCGCTCACTTGGCCAAGTTCAATATCGTCAACAGCAATATTTGCGAGTGTGGGTCTGATGTTGGGGATCTGGACCACATATTTTTTGCTTGTCCCTTAAATGATTCCTTGACATTTATTTCTAGTTTGATCTCACTGCAAATTCCTCTTCCTTCGTCTATCCCAGTCTTACTTTCAATGAATAATCCAAATATTTATAATATTATATCTACTTATCTATATACTAATAATATTAAATTATAAAATAAATTATATACCTACCCTACTGTCCTTGATCCTTGAATCCCATAAACCGATCGATCCGATTTAATTTCCTACTCCGTTTCCCTACCTTTTAACCACCTCAAACCATCGTCTGTGGCTGATGCACAAGCCGTGCAAGCCAAAAAAAAAATTACTTGATTTGTTTTTATTCATATTACACTGACTCATTTGTTTCCAATTCAATTCAATTCAAAATCTTTATTGCATACCACAATGTGTAAAATAGGTGGTTCACAAAAAATATGATCATTATGGACCCGTTGGGCACGCAATCGTTGAACAAGAGAAAGGAAGCTTATTATTATTAGGTACCCTAGATTGTCTTATTTACAGATCATAAAGCTAAATTATACGAAGATCACGGCAATTACAAATATTTCAGTAAATAGACAACATGAAATAATATTTTAATATGAAAGGTTTTTATTTATATGGTATTATTATTTACACTGAATTTCATAATTAATTCCAGTATTACATCTTTCATTATTTCCTCGCAATTATTGAGAAAAGCACTATACTTACACACCTCGGCGGGAATGGGATTGCCGGTCTCGTAATTATTGTCAAGGCTTCGCTCACGTTCGGCCTTGAAAGCATTACTCGTCCGGCAATCCCTAACTTCCCGGCCTCTGCAGTAATGTACTATTTTTCCGTTTGGAAATGCGCAACGCACACCTCGCGTTCGGTGACCGCGAGATTACGTCGGACTCCGGCTACTGACGCAGCGTCCGCGGCCTAAAACCCACGATGCCCCTCAAAGACGCCTTGACGCGAGCACGCCCAGCGCCGCTGCATCCTTCTCGTCAACAGACAAGGAGGACAGGTCGAGGAGAGACGCGTCGTAGCCGGACAGCGGTATAATACAAATCTCGAGAGGGCTACCCTTCCTTATTACCTATGGGTATAATAAATAGCCTACGACCTATTCTTAAATCTACCAAATATACACAAAAAATGTCGGAACTTCGGAGGAGTTCTATAAGAGACACTGTAACACAAGATTTTTATATATTAGATTGATAAGAAAAATAATATAACATTCTTGTTAAAATCCTATTTCGTCCGTAAAAATATCGTTCGTACCCATTGACATAATATTCTACCGATAGACTTCTTTAAAATTAAAAAAAAATATTATAACTGATCGTTACCCACATGGTGTTCTTTTAATGTCAAAAATAATAAGTAGTACTACGGATAAAATTAATCACCCGTAGTACTACCGGACTCGTGAGTAGTACCACGGGCAAAAAAAATTACCCGTGGTACTACCAGTAGTACTAACGGTAGTACCACGGGTAAGCACTGTAAAAAATATGTGCAATGAGGTGCAAATACTGTTGAATGTTAGAACTTACATCAGCTAGAGGCGCTAAAACTACATGCATCGTCTAACCATACAATACAAACAAAACAAACACCGCTAGAAAGCTTTTGGAGTATAGATTTCGAAAACCAAAACGTCGTAAGCGCCAGGATATTAGGATGTTAGGTTGGGGAAAAAGTCTTTTCGCATTATAGTATGTATAAACTTGTAATAAAATCTCTTTGGCTATACTATTTGTATCTGGCTGGTTTTGGTATCATTGAAAGTTTAAATTTTAAAGAACATAATTCCAAATTCAAATTAGGAAAATGTGTGATTTTCATTTGTTTTTCGTACCGCCAAGATAAGTGAATCTAATGAAGAAATTCGATACATTTTAAAATTTTACTACAAAAAAGGTAAAAATGCAACGCAAGCCGCGAAAAAAATTTGCGATGTTTATGGACCTAGTGCAGTGTCTGTGAGAGTAGCACAAATTTGGTTTAAGCGTTTTCAATCCGGAAATTTTGATGTCAAAGATGCACCTCGCTCTGGTCGCCCTATTACAGATAAAATGGATGCCATTTTTGAAAAAGTGGAGCAAGATCGGCATGTCAGTAGTTACGACGTAGCTGAAGAACTGGGAATTGACCACAAAACAGTTTTGGCGCATTTGAAAAAAACTGGGTACACAAAAAAGCTCGACATTTGGGTACCTCACGAGCTCACTGAAAGAAACCTAATGAACCGTGTACTCATTTGTGATTCTTTATTACGACGTAATGAAACCGAACCATTTTTGAAGAAGCTGATAACTGGTGATGAAAAGTGGATCACGTACGACAAGAACGTGCGAAAAAGGTCGTGGTCAAAGGCCGGTCAGGCTTCACAGACTGTGGCGAAACCCGGGTTAACTCGCAACAAGGTGATGCTGTGTGTGTGGTGGGATTGGAAGGGCATTATTCATTATGAGCTGTTACCACCAGGCAGGACCATCGATTCTAAACTCTACTGCGAACAACTGATGAGATTAAAGCAAGAAGTTGAGAGAAAGCGGCCGGAATTAATCAACAGAAGGGGTGTGGTTTTTCATCATGATAATGCCGTATAGTCCTGACCTTGCACCTTCAGATTTCCACCTGTTTCGGTATCTTCAGAATTCTTTAGGCAGTGTCAGGTTAACATCACGAGAGGACTGCCAAAACCACTTGTCGCGGTATTTTGACCAGAAGTCCCAAAATTTCTATAGCAATGGGATCATGTCCCTACCTACAAGATGGCAAAAAGTTATCGAACAAAATGGTACCTACATACTTTAGTTAAATGTAAATAAACTATATTAAAAAATGTTTTGAATTTTCTTAAAAAATGCGAAGAAACTTTTTCCCCAACCTATTATTCATGGCGCTTACGCGTTTCATCCAAACACAGCGAGACATTATGTTGTAGCTATGATTTGAATCAACAGCGCAAAATAATATTGTTTACATTGTATTAGGTATTAGCAATATATTCACTTGTACAACTAGATATTTTACTCACTTGAATACTCAATTATTGTCTATCTATGCCCAGATTCACACTTTGAACACGATTTTCGTGAAATTTATTGCCGACCCGTGAGCGCTGCGTGAATGGCCACGACACACTAAAGTGAGGTGTACCTACTGCAAATTCAAATTCAAATTCAATATCTTTTATTCAAATTGGATTATTGCAATCTCTTTTGAACGTCAAAGCAGCTACGCCATTAGTTCACAAGTCTACGTCGGAAGACCTTGTACTGGAAAGAACCAGCAAGAAAACCAGGAAGGGCTATTTTTTTCTCCCTGTATTGTTACAGAGTTGTCAATTGGAAGCTGAACTCACAGCAGAAGTTTGAGCTCAACTTCCATTACAAGATTAGATGTATCAGTTCTCTGCTTACTACTTATTACCAAAAATAATATTTGTTTAAACAAATAGTTATACATAACAACACGATTCATTATCTGAAAAATTAACACCAGGCATTGGCATCATTCAAATAATCGTTGACTTTATAATATCCTTTACTCATAAGAGTCTTTTTAACATGCGCTTTAAACTTATGAAAAGGCAAGTCGGTAACACTTTGTGGAAGCTTATTATAAAAGGTTATACATTTCCCCATAAACGAGCCTCTAGTTTTTTGAAGCTTGAATGTTGGAACGGCAAGTTTATTTTTGTATCTTGTGTTTAGATGGTTAATTTGGAAATTGGTTTCAAATGTATTATAATTTTTATAGACATAAATAAAATTTTCATTTTCAATACTAGCAGCCGATCCCCACAGTAGTATTCCATATGACATGACACTATGAAAATAACTAAAGTAAATCAATCTTGCCGTTTCAACATCAGTAAGTTGTCTTATTTTTTTAACTGCATATGCTGCAGAACTAAGTCTGTTACCCAAGGACTCAATATGTGGATCCCACTGCAATCTAGAATCTAGTGTTATACCCAAAAATTTTGTAAAGTCAATGAATTCAACAATTTCATTATTCATTTCCACTATGGTATCCACTTTTCTTACATTTGGCAATGAGAATTTAATACATTTAGTTTTACGTGAATTTAAAGATAAATTATTTAAAGTGAACCAATGCAATACTTTAGAGAGAGTACTATTTACAACGTCAGTATTTCCATTTCCTCTGTCAACCTTAAATATTAAAGAAGTATCATCTGCAAATAGTACTGTATCACACAGATTCTAATGAAGTGTGGGAGGTCATTAATATAAATTAAGAAAAGCAAGGGTCCCAATATCGAGCCTTGTGGCACGCCCATAACTATAGGTGCACCAACAGACTCAGTTTTGTTAATAACAACTTTCTGAACCCTATTGGATAAATAAGACTCAATAAGTCTCATTGCTTCTTCAGAGTCACCATAATGTTTGAGTTTATTTAAAAGAGTTTGGTGACCAACGCAATCAAAAGCTTTTGATAGGTCACAAAATATACCAATTACATCTTGTTTACACGCCCAAGCAGAAAAAATGTATTTCAGAAGTGCAACACCGGCATCAGTAGTGCAACGACCTTTGGTAAAACCAAATTGGTGCATATATAACATGTTGTTACTTGAGAAATGATCAGTTAACTGATTAGATATAATTTTTTCAAATATTTTACTAAGAGCTGGTAGAATCGAAAGTGGTCGATAATTTGAAGGGTCATTTTTATTCCCAGACTTAAATAGAGGTATCAACTTGCTATTTTTCATGAGGTCGGGGAAGACAGACACCTTTATCGACACATTTATTGAATATCAATGCAAGTTGCGGTGCAAGTTCTTTAATTACAGATTTAATTATATGGGTAATAAAATACCCCAAAAATATGCATAATGTTACAGTACAGTTCACTGGTACAGTTCAATGCATACAGTACAGTTCACTGGAACATGGTGAATGTTTGGGGGTTCGTGCATATCTAGCACGTAGTACATACGAGTATATATCGATGTTCGCACCTATGATCCGTGTGATGACGGATTTAAAACATAGTTATTTATAACCGCTGCCTTTTCGTGGATGTCGTAAGAGTTGACGTACCTCCCGCAATAACACTTCTGTGTAGAGATTTCGAAAAAATAAACCAATCCCATCTTCACCAACTAATACTCGCTTAAAGAGAGACCCGTGCCCGTGGACTTAGGGTTGAAGTAAATGAACGAATAAATTCTGTTTCACCAAACCATAAAGATAAATCCGACCCTGACATGCAATCAGTTCCTCTATAAGGGTACTGAGGCGACTAAGCATTAAAAGGCTTAGGGCATTAATCCCGAAACTCAATATGTCATTACATCCCAACATGGCAGCATCTATTTCGGTTAAACTGTTTTGGAGAATTGCTTACCTAGCATTGTTCCTTTGCTGCTACAACTCGTTACCTTGGTCGAGGTAAAAGTAGGTATAGGTGTTATGCCTTGCCTTTGCTCCCACCAGCTAGTAAAGTTTCGCCGTTCTATCGCGAGTAAAAAGGACTAATATTTAATAAATCAAAATGGTAATATTTTTTCTATTATATCAAATTCAAACTCAAAAATCTTTATTCAATATATACCTTTACAGGCACTTATAGACGTCAAACAAAAACATACATCCCCACAGCACTCGTGTCATCTTAATATGAGTGCTGCACAAGCCTAGCCAGTATAGATCGCATTATCAAGTTCGATATCGCTCACATAGTATCTTATAGTTTTGTATTCAAAATCTAGGTATATTGCATTGCCATGTCGACCTGTCGCGTACTGTACATATCTACCTACACCCCAACTTTATAATTAAGATGTGTGCAAATCATGGAATTATTACTCAAACAGGAATGAGCTCTTGCTTAAAAAAGTGTGCCGAGCGAGAGATAAATAACTGTACCGTTTGTCTCTTTCGTAAGTTTGTTGACCACAAATTCTACAAAATAGGGATTTTTTCTTAAAAACAATGACATTCAACCTGAAAGATGCTTTGGAAAATCATAATATGCTTAATAATCACGATTGTTAAGGAAGATATCGCTTTTAGCGACAAGGTCGCCCTTTGTACAATTAGTGTTAAGTGTATTATTTATACTCAAACTCAAAAATCTTTATTCAATATAGTCCTTTACAGGCACTTATTGACGTCAAAAAAAACATAAAAATCTTCAACCAAGAATCTAATTAACTAAATTATTTAATCCTTGTATGTACACACACCCCAACCATTATTAAGATGTGTGCAAATACAAGTCAAATGAAAAAAAAAATTGACTCTACACCTGTTCGGAAATTGGGAGAGCCTTCTCGAGAAGAACAGGCAAGAAACTCGGAAGGTCTTGTATTTTTTTTGTCTCCTCTTTTAAAATGCCAACATTACAATATTATATTTCACAAACATTTTTTTTAATAATATAGAAATGCCTGTCGGTGTGAGTGGAACAGTTACTCGAATGAAATTTATCCCATTATCACAAAGTGTTAACACCCTTTGAACGTCAATTACACAGATTTAGATCTGTGGTCAATTATCACATTTTTTGTCAATCCCAAGCAGTTTTATCTGTCATATAATCAGACACTTTATAATATGCTTTTTTCATAAGTGCGCCCTTGATAGTGACTTTAAATTTATTCAAGTTAAGTGCTTTAATATTATTTGGGATTTTATTGTAGAAACGTACACAAAGGCCTTTGAAAGAATTATTAATTTTTTTAAGCCTAGTATTTGGTAACGCTAACATATTCTTTTGCCTAGTATTTACTGAATGAATATCACTGTTTTTACAAAACGAATGTATATTTTTATGAACATATACTATATTCTCGTAAATATATTGCGACGCGACGGTCATAATACCAATTTCTTTAAATTTTTCTCTCAAAGAGTCTCTTATTTTAGGGTTATAAATAGCACGAATAGCCCTTTTTTGCAGCACAAATACGTTGACTTTAAGCTGGTTGGTGTTGTATGTACAACAAAGAAATATTATATTCTATTATTTCAAAATGGGTTGCGCAAAAGAATTTTATATCTGCTTTTCAATACAAGATAGGTTTTATTAATATAATAATTATTTAAAAAATAATTAATGTGAATGATTGTCTTTCAATAGATGGGTCTTTCCAATCAGTATATTATGTTGAACCCACCGCCACATACCAGATAATCAAATATGTCAACTTGTCAAAAATGAGTCAACACTAAAATCTCTCTGTGATATTTAAATACATACCTAGTAAAAGAATGAGTAATATTTTAAGAAGAAAATAATTAAAAACATCAGTGTGTGTCGAATTGTTTCAACAATATTTAAAACTTTTGTGGTTTCGCCAATATCTTGAACAGAATGTTAATGCCAATTCTTTTTTCTAATAAGTTAACATCGCATCGTGTAAGCTAAACAATAAATAACTAATATAAATTACTTTTATTGAAAAATGTTAAAAATTGCGATAATATTTATGTTAGGTACATACCATGTGGTCACCCTACTACAATGACAACGAAAATTACTGACATTGACAAAGAATCGTTGTTGCAATAGAATATTTTTTGAATACTACCACTAGAATATTTCCTGGACGTAAAATCATAGTGTTATAATTATTAATAGTAAGTTATTAAAATAAACAATAATAAAAAATCTTCATCTACCAATAGTTGTTTCATAAGTACTAAATTATAAAATATACAACACTTTGGGAAAGGGATAAAAGGTACAGTTATTGCTATCTCTCTCGGCTTACTTTTGCACTTTCAAGTGTTTAGTCTTTATTCACCTAGAAATAAAGTCCAAATTTGAACAACAATATTTTGAAGAGCTCATTCCTGTTTGAGTAATAGTTCCATGGTGCAAATACAAATAACAACAGAACGAAAAACAGGCGACTTTTCAGTCTTCCTATATTAAGGAAATTGGGAGAGTCTTATATCGGGAAGAACAGGCAAGAAACTCGGAAGGTCTAATTATTTTTATTCTATTCACTGATTCGACTAATATCATCCTGATTTTCTCTGTCCGGAAAAACCGGCACCGTACAAAGTCGAATCTAATTAATCGCTTAGCAATTATTCAAATTTTCTCAGCATTTAACACAGTCACGATCCTTAATCGATTTTTATCATAAAACATTAGAAATTTCGAATGTTGGGATCACAGGATTCAAAGCAAACATAGACAGTTATAAAAGTTTCGTACCTGAAAAGGAAAAATCGGAACTGCTATAGGATCAGTTTGTTGTCAGTCTGTATCTGTCCGTCTGTATGTGAATATCCTTTTTTTCAGAAACGCATTTACGGTCCTTAATCGATTTTTATCGTAAAACATGCCAAACTTTGGACGTTGCTTGAGATCACCAGATTCAAAGCAAACATAGACAGTTATAAAGGTTTCATACCTAAAAAGGAAAAACGGGAACCCCTATAGGATCACTTTGTTGTCAGTCTGTCCGTCTGAATGTCAAGCCCCTTTTGTCAGAAACGCGTAAAGATATCACACTGAAATTTATATCAAATGCTCGGGCTAACGGTCTCTTTTAGTTCTGAAAAAATATTTCTTGTTAGTAAATAAGATCAAATCATATGACTGTTTATTGTCGCAAATTTTGCGATTTCATAAGGGAATCGAAATTATAGGGTATTTCTCGCTGACCTATGTAGGATCATGAAATTTGTCTAGAAGCAAGTTCTTATAACAAATACAAGGGAAAACACCCGTGAATACTCGTATGTACATAGTTAGGAGCTTATTTAGAGTCCAACTCGCACATGTTTTTTTGTTTTATGATCTCTAGCAGGGCCACCGTCATATCATCATCATCATAACAGCTCATACACGTCCCCACTGAGGGGCTCGAGCCTACCCTAAGTTAGGGTGTTTAGGCCTTAGTCAACCACGCTGGTCCAGTGCGGATTGGTCTTCACATACACCTTTGAATTTCTTCGCAGATGTGTGCAGGTTGCCTCACGATGTTTTCTTTCACCGTAGGAGTATACATACAAATGTATACATATAAAAATCGAAAAACAAAACACATTAGTACATGTTGGTCTCGAACCCCGGACCTCCCGATTGGAAGGCAAGTGCCGAGTCCACAGCGCCACCGACGCTCCAGCCACCACCACCACCACCACCACTCCAAGCCACCATCATAGATGATGACCAATTGCATCTCAACGTTATACGTATGTCGTTTTCAAATTCAATTGATCGGCATCTAAGCTGGCGGCGTTCTACGTATGTCATTCTTATATTCAATCGATTGGCATCATAGTTGGCGGCTTTGCTGGAGAGCCTGACACACTTTTTTTATATAACAACAAATTTGGTGACCTTTATCTCATCTGATGGTATATGACGATAAGGTCGCAGATGGAAGCGAGCTTCACCTAGAGTCCTTAACAAATGAGGGACTAACTCTAATGGGCAGAAATCTCATCTCAGAATCTTATATCTAATTGAAAAAACCCTAAATTGTTATTAGGGCAACAAACTTAAGAAGGGATGGCTAGCTAAGGTAGCAGCTTCAGAAGCTGTACCATAGACTAAACAGTAGTACTATTATCTATTCTGTGACTAAGCAGATAATTTTTTATCCCTATGAAGCATTATTCACAGACCTTCACATCACAGCCAAGCGATAAACGGGGCGGCCGGCGGCAGGGGCGGTGAGTCATGCAGTCGATTGCATTACCCCTTCCGTGTATCTTTGATCTGAAAGTTTCCGCCGGATATCGGCTACGCAAACGCCGATTTAGGTACAATCGGCAGTTTGATTGCGGGCCTGTCTCTATAGCAAAGCCTTGCTGCAGATAAAAATTATCTAACCAATGAAAAATCTTCCTTTAAGTATATTTATTTATATATCGAAGACCTTATAAGTTTATCCATTGAATCAATCCGAAAAGGAATTATCCGAAGCATAATATTCTTAGTTTAATAAGAATAGCGAAAGAGCTTCGGTCTTGCTTGACTCCGCTCAGTCCGGGGAAACAGGCATGGTGCTATTTTTAATCGTTTTTACTTAAAGAAGTGTTTTATTGAAATGTATCGACATAACGTCGTTAACTTTTTTTCGAAGCAAGTGAGATAGAAAAAGAAAATACTTACGAGCAATGTAAATCCAGCTCCTCTTTAGTTTTCGGCAGTCCCACAGGCGTCCGCGGAATCAAACCGACGCAAACTTTAAGCTCGTTCGAGTCACAATTGTCCGTTTCTGGTAAATGAGTCCCTCCAGCACCTAAAATAATTAAAATTTAATATTATTATCCGAACAAGAAACTAAACTTTCAAAGATTCCATGGATCTTACTATGTACTAACTCAAAATTAATCACATTCACTTGCGATTTTACAGTAAAATTTCCGAACAATACAATTTTTTGTAATTACTATCCCATCAAATACATACTCGTAAATGTGAAATGAGAGCCAAGTTTAATATTAAGAATATGCGTCATTGTTGATTTTGCCGATAAAACATTTGAGATCTTTATAGATGACAAGTTCAGACAAATAATTTACAGACAATTATTAATACAATGCATTTATTCTACTTGGGATGTAATTCAAGTTCAGAATTTGAATTGTCTAGTTTTTACCAATAAATCAAATTTTAGAAATTGAAGAAAACAAGCCACTATAAAAATTTAAACTACATCCCAAGTTAAATAAATGCATTGTGTAAATAATTGTCTGTAAATTATTAGACTGAACTTGGTACCCATAAAGATCTCAATACTTTTGTGGCCGAAATCAACAACAACGCAAATTCTTAACATTGAACTTGGCTCTTATATGACATTTATGTTTTTGATGGAATATAGATAGATAGATAAAAAGTTTATTTGCAGTTACATACATCACATATTGTAGAGACTTACACTAGGAAACTTACATAAATTTTGTATAATTGCTAGTACCTATTTGACATTATAGAAAAACTGAAAATGTGCGATGTACGACTACAAATGGGCCACAGCTCAGCATGTGATTTGATCATGTATGTACATAAACAAATCGCTGTTATTCTGCTGCAAACCCGAGGGGTCAGTGAGGTCCCAAAGTGCCACAAAATAAACTAAAAAAAAGGTTAAATAATGAGAAGAGATAACTCGTCAAAAGTTTGGGGTTAATATGGCCATTCAACATAAATTTAAGTAGTAATATAATGAGTAATATATATATATATATATATATACACACACACATTTGCACGAAAAACTTGTACATAATTCACATTCACGGCACGGCACAGGGAGAGGTGTTAGTAAATAGGAGTACTAAGTATTCATGCATATCCACCAAACGCATTTCCTGTGACCACACAGCAGGCCCAAGCTATATGTATTTTTTTTATTTTTTATTTAATATTATTAACACTAACGACATTTACATTACAATAAGAAAAACGATGATACCCGCAATAGTGTATAACACTGTGTCGCGTGGAGGCTGGAACCGATGCATATGAAAATTACCTATGAACATTATGGCGGGGGATATCTATAGTACCAAATCGTCTATTAAATATCCTTTGGGTATACCCACGCGCTGCTTATTTAACAGAAATATTTTTAAATGTTTTTTAAAAGTATGCTTCGAAGTAGCAGTACACAGTGGTGGTGGTAGGTTGTTCCAGCACTTGGTGGCCAAGTAGCGGAAACTACCCCTGAAAGCAGCTGTCTTATGCGGGTAATTTTATAGCAAACATCTGCCAGTTCTGGTGGTATATCTACTGCGAAGTATACGAAGCTTTTTAAAAAGGTAGATTGGTTTCTCAAACTTCAAAACATCAAACAGCAGTCCGGCAAAGTGAAGATGTCTACGTGAAGACATATTTGGAGTGATGTGACTTCTAGGGGGTATCGAGAGGCAAAAACGACAACAGGCGTTCTGTACTCTTTATATGAGGCGACGAGATCTCGATAGCATACGCGGCCCAACAAGGTCACCATAGTTGAGTTTCGACAAAATTAGTGCTTCGCAGATATGAGTTCGCACTTTTGTATCAAGAAATTGTCGGATGCTATACAGTATTTTCAGTCGATAGAAACATGCTCGAACCAATTCTAATATATGGGTTTCAAAGCGTAAGCCACCATCCATTAATATACCTAAGTTTCTAGCTTCATCCACCCGTTCTATTGTTTGATTCCCGATTACAATCTTAGGTTCATTCGTAATAATTTCAGCAAGCTGTGCCCTAGATCCTAAGATCAGATATTTCGTTTTGCTTGAGTTTAGAATCAACCCATTATCAGTTGACCACTCTGCCACCGCCCTGAGGTCTTCATTCATCTCAGTAACTGCCTTTTCAAAATCGCAGGGGTTAGCAGATGCGTACAATTGAACGTCGTCCGCATATAAATGATATCCACAGTATTTGATTACATGAGTGATGTCAGCGCTAAACAGAATAAAAAGCAGAGGCGACAGCAAGGAGCCTTGGGGTACACCACGCTGTAAAGGTTTTAGCGTAGAGAATAAGCAGCTACCATCCTCCCTGAGGAGCCTCACTGATCGATGTCGATCAGTGAGAAATGATTCAAACCAAGTGAGTGCCTTGAAGTTAATGCCATAGTACTGCAGTTTCGCGAGTAATAGAGATAAGTTTAAACAGTCGAATGCTCGTGAGAAATCTAGGAGCGTGAGTATGGTACCATTGCGAAAATCCTGCTGCGCTAGAATATCATCGACGATATTTAAAAGAGCAGTTACAGTACCCATACCCTTACGGAAACCAGATTGCATCGCAGGTAAAATATTTTTACTCTCAATGAACCTGCTCAGCTGAACATAAACGGCTTTTTCTAGAATTTTTGACATGTACGGCAATACGCTAATTGGCCTTAGTTCTTTCAGTTGAGTAGGATTGCTTACTTTTGGTAGAGGTGTTATCAGAGCTGATTTCCATGCCTCAGAAAATTCACCTGATGATAAAGATTTGTTAATGACTAGCTGTGCCCGCGAACTACGTTTCGCCATCAAAATGCTTAACACAGTGTTTAGTTTTTTCCTCCATTTTATTCCATAATGAATCAACTTTATTCTGCCTTTCTTGAGCATCGGCTATTTCGAAATTAGGACAATTTTCGTAGGTTCGTAATCGTAATGCTCTAGGCTAGGTACTCTTCAGGGCCTACTTTCATTTAATATCCCTATTACTGGGTTTGAAAAGCAACATTTATCTGTCTTTTTTGAGCGGCGGCCATGTTGAATTTACGTCAATGTTGCAACGTTTATAGTGCTCTACTGATCAAGGCCTTTCATTTGATACCCATATTGCTGGGCTTGCAAACGAACTTTTATCCCTTTTTTTGAGCAGCGGTCATATTAAATTTTGTGCTATTTTCCTAGGTTCATAGTGCTCTACTCTTCAAGACCTTTCATTTGATACCTATATCAGGAGGGTTTCACTCCGCACTTTAGGTATGTTTGGCCGGCGCACCGGCGGGGCGGTCTATGGCTAAAGGTTGCCGCTCGGCTCGCACGCTGGCCGCGTCGCACGTAATAATTTAGATTTGTTTCGGTAACGATAACTACATATCGGTGAGTGGGAACCCTGCGCTCTTATCGCCAAATCGTTATCGGGTCAGCGACACGAAACGAAATTGGAACACTCGTGCCATGCAATAAATTTCAAATTCCCGTGCAGTCAGATGAAGGTCGTAAGAGTGGTAAATTTTCATACCTAAACTTGGCTTTTCTTCGAGAGTGATCCTTCTGTACTTTAGTACTATTATTTATTCTATGCCTATATTGCTAAATTTAGAAACGAACATTAATCCACCTTTTTTCTGCGGTGGCCATGTCGAATTTACGTCAATATTGCTAGGTCCATAGTGCTCTACTCTTGAAGACCTTTAATTTGATACCTATATTGCTAGATTTGAAAACGACCCTTTATCCACCTTTATTGAGTGGCGGCCATGTTGAATTTATGTCAGTGTTGCTAGGTTCTTAATGCTCTACACATCAAGGCCTTTCATTTGGTACCCACATTGCTGGGTTTGAAAACGAACATTTATCCTTTTTTGAGCGGCGGCCATGTTGAATTTAGGTCGAATTTCCTAGGTACCTAATGCTCTACTGTTTTAGGATTTTCATTTGATACCCATATTGCTGGGTTTGGAAACGAACTTTATCGGCAGTCATGTCAAATTAAGTCAACGTGGCTAGCTTCAATGTGTTCTAACCCTTTAGGTTCATCGTTCGATATTCATGTGAGTGGATCCAAAAAAATGTGATCCGTCATTTTAGACATTAGGATCAAGAGTCCCGTCCCGTCCCTCTACGCGTAACCCAGAACATTGCAGTCAGATATTTTTTTTAATTATCAATATTAATCTATTACTTTTAATAGTTTTAAATGGACGAAAGATTTTGATGCCTTAGTCCTAATGTAAAAACATATAACACCTTTCAAAATACCTTGAAAAGGGTATCTTCACTTTTCAACATTTCAATTTATATTTCAAAAATTGTACCGATTTTGTGAAAATTTGTAAAGAATTAAATCAATCTACAAATGTTATTGTGACTCGATATTGTCATAAAAAATGCTTTATACATTGGTTGTATGGCTTGATCCTTTTGCCTTACCACCACGGTATGACATAAGAAAAAGACAATTTGGTTGGCGAAATCCAGATGGGCACAGCCATTAACAGAAAATATTACATTTTATTTGTACTATGTGAAAGACTTCATTCCTGCCTTTCAACTTTCGACTTACAAGTACTTAAGATCAGGCTGTATGGCGTAGTTCCATTGCCTTTCCTTCGTGGAAGAAAATACCTTCTCTCTGTACTATGTGACGGACTTGTCAAAATAATTTCACGTGCGCCATTTTGATTTTCTACCTAAAGCATTGTTCGAAAATGTTATATGGTATTTTTTCACTAAAAATAAAAAGTGAATTTTAACAAACGAAATTATGCCTAAATGTTCTTCCGGAAAATTCTAAGCATTGTGGTGTAATCCATATCAAATTCTGTCCAGTAGTTTCGGAGATCTTTCCGGACAAACAGACAAACAAACAAACAATTTTTTTAAAAACTATTCTATCGTGTTCTGCTAATTTTTGTACCCCTACGATTTTATACAGATTT
Source organism: Schoenobius gigantellus (assembly GCA_963935595.1). Classification (NCBI taxonomy): domain Eukaryota; kingdom Metazoa; phylum Arthropoda; class Insecta; order Lepidoptera; family Crambidae; genus Schoenobius; species Schoenobius gigantellus. The sequence continues at coordinate 17,560,111 of OZ012553.1, read as the reverse complement.
TTGTACCCCTACGATTTTATTATATATGGTGATAGAGAATAGAGATGGCAGTGATGGCTCCGAGTGACTGGGGAAGTGTAATTAAAAGCATATCTCTACTGATTCCATCTATTCCAGTGGCACTTGAGGTCAACGAAATAATATAATTTGCTACATCGCTTTCCTGCACGGGCTTCAGGTCAAAAACCGCATTGCCATATTTCTGTTGCCGGAAGAACAGCAGTTTAGATTGTGATATTGAGTTATCTCCAGGTAAATTTAGAAAATGATCATTTATGATGTTAGGGTTATTAAATTGATTCGGGATGTTTTCGCGTTTAAAAAAGTTTGGGAAAATATTTTGTTTTAAATTTTTCCAAAGTAATTTTGAGTTACCGCAATTACTGTTAATTTGTGTATTAAGATAGGCCTGTTTTTCCAGATATATACTTCGCTTAACTAAATGCCTCATTCGCTCATAATTCGCTTTTTTAATAGCATTGCCCGATTTACGATACTTAGTATAAGCTTTGTTGCGTAAGCTAATCATCAATCTAATGTTGTCTGTTATCCAAGGATGAGAGTGATTACGTTTTAATTTAACCTTTTTTATCGGTGCGTGTAAATCGAAGAGTGATAAAAGTAGTGAGCTAAATCTAGTAGAAATCTAAATCTAGTCCCGCATTAAACAGAGCTAATTTAAAAAATGTTGTCAGTGGAGGACCAGTGAACAAATGTGGTCAAAAAACGACATCTCAAAATAAAAATATGTTAGTGACGATACTTAAAGGAATATCATTACTTTTTGTACAGAAATGATTAGTATTATCAGGCAGCCGCACGGCATCGGGGTGCTCGCGCTTATGAGCGTGGCTCTCTTTCTAATTACTTTGTTAATACTAAATATCAGTAATTTTCAGTTTTCGGATTTTTTCTTTATAAACGCCTAATAGTCTACCTTGATGCCAAAAGTGTTAAGGTCATCTGGATTTGGGTTAGGTTTTTGATTACTAAGTTCGTGATTCAGTCATAAAAATGCCGGTTTTTAAACGTAAATATATCAATATTTGTTTGAGTTACATACATTTATGAAATTTTTGATTGCAAACAAACTGAGGTGTTGTAATAAATGTGCCAAATGTTATATATGTAAGTAAAATAGATTTTGAATTGTGATCAAGAGTAGCTCAAAATGGTTCGTTTAATATTACACACGGCTGCTACGCTCCCACTTCCATTTTCATTGAACTTGGCTGGACACGCTCCCGCTTGTCTAGATATATTTTTTAAGAAGCGATGGGAGTTGATTGACGAAAATAAAAAATAGTAAAAGATTTTGAGTAACAAAATCTATTCTGATATTAGTAAAAAGTTTGTTCCCATGTGCAGTAGGCGCCAGGTCAAGCTTTACATTTGTACTACGATGTTCACGCTCGAGGAAGAGCGAGTGGCGGCACTGCATTCTAGTCTGTGCAGTGACAGCTTTTTTGGCGGCCGGCCGCATGTGATATGTGAGTTGAGTCGAGTCGAAATGTCATGACATGCTTAGAGGTTATGTGCGGGCCGGAATAAAATATAATACACAATATTCAAGCAAATAGTGATTTGCGCGGCGCACCTAATATCGGGGTGCGAAAGCCCGCTTTGTGTTGTGCAAGGTGTCAAAATCGCGTGTGTGAGTCGTGGTGGCCTAATAGGCCTTTGTAGTGCTCCGGTCTCCACCGGTGGATCCACTGCAGAACTTCAGGAGCCGCGACTTCCTTCGAGCTAGCTCAGGAAGTCCACCGGCTACGGAGGAGACGGACGGAGACAATTGGAACCAAGGTAAGTAATACCAATTTTCCAAGAGCTGGTATTCGGTGAATAAAATTCAGCAATACAAGTCGGTGAAACGCCGACGTGGTGGAGTCTACTTGGGGCACCACCATCTCTTGGTAGCAGAGCGTGGTTTTTAGATTTGAGTGGTTCTTAGATTTGAGTATTTGATTAGTATTGTACAATTAATATTGTAATCTTGTTGGTTGTCCAAACGGGCAATACATATTAATTGGTTTTGATTGCTGATTTTAAACCGACTACCAGCTCATTTGTGGACCGATCTCCTTAACTAATTGTCATTGTATATGAAAAATTGGGGTTAAATGTCTTTTGTTGTTCTAGTTAAGTTCTAGCATTTACCTATATTTGTTTTTGGTTTGTTTTTTCATATCTTTGGTTTGCCTTTGAATATTATGTTTGTTAAGTTATTGACTTAATGCTTGAATTTAATTTGTTTGAAAAATTCTGTTGTTAAATGCCTTTGTTGTTCTAGTTAAGTTCTAGCATTTACACTTGATTTTGGTTTGTTTATATATTTTGTTCTGCCTTTGAAGTTCCTCCCGATCTGTTTTATTGTCTGCGGTTGTCGGTCTGTTTGTCTGTGTATTATTATAGAGTATCTTAATTTTGGTGCAAAATGGTCCCGCCAGTCAGCCCGCTTAGTGGTGCCCGCGCGGGTGCACAAAAGATTTTGAGATGGTTTGCTAGTGCCGTCGCTTTGGTAGACCGACCAGACCGAGAACAGGCCTTGTTAATTCGGCATGAGGGAGTACCGGCTCGCTTGAAGGAATTGGAGCAGCTTTTCGTTGCTCATCAACAATATCTGCTCGACCACCCAGCCGAGGGTGCCGCTGAGTTGCGGGCAGTCGACCAATTTAATGCCGATTATGATCAGTGTTTTGAACAGGCGGATGTGATTATAAACAAGGCTCAGGCAATCCTATCCGTCCGGAGGGGTGAGTCGTGCACGCCCGGGGAGGTCAAGCCTACCCCGGCCGGCTTGTTGGGCAGACTGCCCACTTTGGACATCCCAACCTTTGATGGGAACCTGGCTTCTTGGATGGGGTTCATTAACCTCTTTGATAGCCTGGTTCACTCGAGGGACGACCTGTTCCCTAGCCAGAAATTGGCCTATTTGCTCTCTGCCTTACGTGGAGAGGCTGGTGTACTTGTCCAGCATCTACCTGTCAATGATGACAGTTATGATATTGCAAGGGCGTTGTTGACCGCCCGGTATCAGAATGTTCGCTTGCTAGCGGACACACATGTGGCTGCCATTTTAGGGCTGCCACGAGTATCGCGGGTCTCCTCATTGAGGAAGGAGATTTTGAACCCGCTGCTGAGCGCTATTAACGCGCTCAAACGACTTGATCTACCGGTGGACCAGTGGTCCTTTATTTTGCTCCACCTCATCCTCGATAAGCTTCCCATGGAGATGAAGGGACGCTTCGAACAAAGGTACGGGGGCAATAGTGCCTCGTACCTCCCCCCCTTCTCGGATCTCCTCAGATTTTTGGAGGATGAGTGTCGGATGACCGACCACTTGGATCTGGCTCCTATACCGGGACCGAGTACAGGTCGCTATGAGGCGACCCGGGCAGCGCCACGGAGAGAGCGCCGCCCGTACAAGCAATATACTGCCGTGCGGCACAACTCTCCACAAGGGGAGAGGCCGCTGCCTTGTAAGTGTTGCAAGCGCGATGGCCATCGTTTGCCGGCCTGTCCCAAATTTGTTGGCCTACGCACCGAGGGGCGTAGAAATATGGCCAAACAGCGGAATTGGTGCTACCGCTGCCTGGGGGCCCATATGGCATCGGCTTGCCCCCACCCACGAGATTGCCACTGTTGTGGAGGGGCCCATCACCCCCTTTTGTGCTTCAACAATAGAGACACTCGTGGGGTGGTGAGAGAGAGGGACTCGCACACGGGCGGGGGCCCTCGTAGGTCACCCACATCTCCGAGGAGATCGGAGGGGCGTGCCACCCCTCCGCGGAGATTGGACAGGCGCCCCCCCTCCAGTGAGAGGATTGGGCGCCCCACCCCCCCTACGGGCGGGGGGGATCGACGCGCCGCTTATGAGGCGCCACCGCGGGATTGGGCCGCGGTTATTACGGAGCCACGCCGGGAGCCGATACGCTTCTCTCCCCCTCTGATGGAGAGACCCCGTTTGTCACGGGCTCCCCCAACTTTCGCCCATCATGGGCACCGTCCGGCCCCCCGATGCCGCTTTGATCGGGGCCAGTACGTGCCGGATTGGGACCCGCTCGAGCGCCTTGAGCGCCCTATTCCTCCGCCGCGCACGCATTTTTCTTCGGACCCCCCTTCCCCCCCGTTGCGGGGAATGCGGGAGGATTTTCATTAAACCAACTGTCGGCTGCAACCCCCCCACAGGAGCAGGTGCTGTTACCAACAGCCTCCGTACAGGTGTGGGGCCCGAGGGGCACCTTTGTTTTAGTTCGCGCCCTTTTGGATACGGGAGCTCAGGGTTGCATTGCCTCCAGCTGGCTGGTCCGGCAGTTGAGTTTGAACACATCTCCATACCTTGAATCGGTACGAGGAATCGGAGACCTGCGGATCCCGGATCCGATCGGTCAGGTTTTGTTCTCCTTCTCCCCCCACTTCTCTTCAGCGCCCAAAATTGGCGCTACCGCGATTGTTTATGAGAAGGTTGTTGGTCAGCTTCCGCAACAGCACGTTTCACGCGCTGTCGTTGATGCGACATCAGGATTGACCTTGGCTGACCCTTCCTTCCACCGAACCGGTCCGATTGACTTATTGCTCGGTGCCGATGTTCTAGGCCGCGTGTATTGTGGGAAGAGGAGAGAGTTACAGAAGGGTGGGCTGGTAGCCTTATCTACATCGCTTGGGTTTGTAGTGATGGGACCAGTTAGGCATAACCCACCATCTCCATCGGTGGACAGTTACATAACTGTTAGCTCCACCTTATCGGATGTCCTTCAACGGTTTTGGGAGGTGGAAGAGCCACCTACCGTGAAGCGAGTGAACCCCTTGGACGAGGAGTGTGAGTTGTTCTACCAGAACAATACAGGTCGCCTTCACTCGGGACGGCTGATCACTCGTTTGCCCTTTTTGTCAGTTCGCCCCTCACTTGGCAGCTCCCAGCCGTTGGCCGAGAAGCGGCTGCTGTCCATGGAGCGTCGTATGAGTAGGAACTCCGACCTCAAACAGAAGTATGTCGACTTCATGCGAGAATATGAGCAACTGGGGCACATGTCGGTCTCGCGACTGGACTGGCGAAACGAGGAACATAATTTTCTTCCTCACCACGCGGTTTTGAAACCTTCCACCGGGAAGATACGCGTTGTTTTTGATGGGTCAGCTCCTACGTCTACCGGAGTTTCGCTGAATCAATGTCTGCATGCTGGACCGAAGTTGCACCACGAGGTGGGTGATGTATTGACCAACTTCCGTCGCCATGCCGTCGTCTTTGTGACCGATATCCGGATGATGTTTCGGCAGACTGTGATTCACCCGGACGATAGACGATATCAGCTCATATTATGGAGGGAGGATCCCAGAGATCCCATGCTGGTTTACGAGCTGAACACCAATACATACGGTTTGCGTTCGAGCCCCTTTGTGGCAATTCGCTCACTTGTGGAACTCGCTGAACGTGAACGGTTACGATATCCTCGCGCATCCTTGGTTCTCAAGGAGGATGCATTTGTGGATGATATTTGTACAGGCTCCTCTAGTGTCGAGGAAGCCTTGATTTTGCGAGATGAACTAATTGCTCTTCTCGGGGCTGGTGGTTATGAACTGAGGAAGTGGATGTCCAACTCACCTCAGCTTTTGTGTGACTTGCCAGACGACCACCAGCAGGAGCCTCATATTTTTGAGAATGCCAACACTCCAGATTTACTGTCTGTTTTGGGAGTGCAATACAGACCTGTCCAGGACACGTTCACCTATCGATTGGAGCTGCCAAGCCCCAAGGTCTGGACGAAACGGTTGGTTTTGTCTACAGTAGCTCGTACCTTTGACCCAAATGGCTGGATTAGTCCCATAGTGTTTTGGATGAAATGCTTCCTACAGGAACTTTGGTCAGCCGAAGTGTCGTGGGATGAGCCCCTCTCGGGCCGTTTGCTGCGAGATTGGGAGTCCTTCATGTTGTCTCTCCCCGACATTAACCGTGTTAGTATCCCTAGACATATACTGCCTAAGGGACGGTTTACGGCCAGCCTTCATGGCTTTTGTGACGCGTCTGAGAGTGGATACGCAGCCGTCGTATATATCCGGACGGTTGATGAAGGAGGAGCTGTTAAGCTCCACTTGCTAATTGCTAAGAGTAAGGTTGCTCCACTTCGGACTCGATTAACGATTCCGAAGTTAGAATTGTCTGGAGCTACTCTTCTGGTTCGGTTGATGAACCACGTTGTTGACACCCTGGGACGTAGTGTGGACTTTGAGTCGCTCTTTGCTTGGTCCGACAGTCAGGTTGTCCTGTGTTGGATTAAGAACTCCGTCCACTCCCTGGAAGTATTTGTGGCCAATCGGGTATCCCAAATACAGGCCTCGAAGGCCACGTTGATTTGGCGCCACGTGCCAGGTGAAATAAACCCTGCTGACTGTGCATCACGTGGCAGCGAAGCCCCTCAGCTTATTGACCACACTCTGTGGTGGGGTCCCGACTGGTTGTTACAACCGTCTTGGCCTTCCACACCAGCTGTGGTGAAGGTACCAAATCCGGGCTTGCGTGTTCACGCTGTCGAGACTATGGCGGCTCCAGAGCGGGAATTTTTATTAGACCGCTACAGTTCTCTGGACAAGTTGCTCGGCGTGACCGCTTGGATAAGAAGATTTATACGAAATTGTCGCCGGCCTCAGGACAAAGATTTGTGTCCGGTCCTCTCACCGCAGGAGCGCCAAGATGCTCTTCTGCATTGGGTGCGTATGACCCAGTCTAGAGCGTTTGAACCGGAACTTAAGATTTTCCGTACCGGGACGTCCAAATTGAAGGGACCCTTGGTGCGTTTGACTCCCTTTCTGGATGATAAAGGATTGTTGCGTGTAGGAGGCCGATTGAGGCACGCTAACTTGCCTTATAGATCACGTCATCCCCTGTTGCTCCCCAAGGACGGACCATTGGTGCGATTGTTGATCATTGATCGCCATGTGAAGAATGCTCATGCCGGATGTAATGCATTGACCGCGCTCCTCCAACGGGAGTTTTGGATTTTGTCAGCGCGAAGAATAATCCGATCTGTTATCTTTCGATGTCTGCCCTGCTATCGTTTACGCCCCGAGACGATGCAGCCCCAAATGGGTGATTTGCCTGCTGATCGTGTGAATGAATCGATGACCTTCTTAGGAGTTGGAACTGATTTCGCGGGACCATTCACTATAAAAACGTCGCGACTCCGTAATGCTAAGACTGAAAAGGCTTACTTGTGTGTGTTTGTTTGTTTGGCCACTAAAGCCGTTCATTTGGAGGTGGTGAGTGCGCTCACCATGGACGCTTTCTTAGCAGCGTTAGGCAGATTTGTCTCCCGCCGGGGACTGCCTTCTCTAATTCGGTCCGATTGTGGGACGAACTTCAAGGGCACTGATAGACATATAAGAGAAGTTTGTGAATTTTTAGATAAAAATAATATTGAGATCGGATCCACACTCTCCCGTAGGGGGGTAACATGGCGATACTCCCCGCCGTCTTGCCCTCACTGGGGAGGGATTTTTGAATCTGTTGTAAAGGCCGCCAAGACTCACCTTCGCCGCGTTATTGGGGAGACTATTCTCACGTTTGAGGAACTCGCGACGGTGTTTCATAAGATTGAGGCGGTTCTCAACTCGCGTCCGTTATGTCCGTTGTCTACCGACGCGAACGATTTGCAGGCCCTCACGCCGGGCCATTTCTTGATAGGCAGACCACTTAACGCCCTGCCCGAGTATCCTTATAGAGATGTCAATCCAGGACGCCTTTCGCGGTTTGAGTTGCTCCAGCAGCTTACCCAGAGCTTCTGGCGCCGCTGGCACCTTGAATATTTACACATTTTGCAACAGCGCGTTAAGTGGTCAGATAAGACAAACCCACCGAGGGTTGGAGACCTCGTGTTAGTGAAGGACCCAAACCTGCCACCCTTACGTTGGCGTCGCGGACGCATTGTCCAACTTACTCTAGGGTCTGATGGTGTGCCCAGGTTTGCCGAGGTCCTAGTTGGGGATTCTGTTTTGAAGCGCGCGGTCGCTACTCTTTCTCGCCTCCCCTTAGACTGATTTGGCGGACAGTCCGGGACTGTCCGGAGCGGGGGGATGTTCACGCTCGAGGAAGAGCGAGTGGCGGCACTGCATTCTAGTCTGTGCAGTGACAGCTTTTTTGGCGGCCGGCCGCATGTGATATGTGAGTTGAGTCGAGTCGAAATGTCATGACATGCTTAGAGGTTATGTGCGGGCCGGAATAAAATATAATACACAATATTCAAGCAAATAGTGATTTGCGCGGCGCACCTAATATCGGGGTGCGAAAGCCCGCTTTGTGTTGTGCAAGGTGTCAAAATCGCGTGTGTGAGTCGTGGTGGCCTAATAGGCCTTTGTAGTGCTCCGGTCTCCACCGGTGGATCCACTGCAGAACTTCAGGAGCCGCGACTTCCTTCGAGCTAGCTCAGGAAGTCCACCGGCTACGGAGGAGACGGACGGAGACAATTGGAACCAAGGTAAGTAATACCAATTTTCCAAGAGCTGGTATTCGGTGAATAAAATTCAGCAATACAAGTCGGTGAAACGCCGACGTGGTGGAGTCTACTTGGGGCACCACCATACGAAAATCGCACATATAGCGTCAAACAGTATAGCTAGACGCAGGGCTTACTGTACGTACGTATAGCATAAAGTACCTTCATATATACCTATTTTATGTAACGTATTTTATGTTTTATGTACTTATTTTATGTACTTTCCTATTTAATCCTTCAAAGTGGAATCGAAAGTTGAGGGTTGAAATTACATCACTCTAGGCGTACCTACCAAATACTTAATAGGGGAAAAAAAATATTTTTAAATTTATACTCCAAAATTTTTCTAAAAACATACAACCTAAAACATGGATAACAATGTAATTTAACATGAGTCTTTCCGATGAAATAATTATGCAAATAGAAAGTAGTTCTAAGATTTTTTTTTTTGTTGAAGTATTACGTTGGGTCATACTCGGGATGCGATTAAATTACGAAGTAGAAAGTCTTAATAATATGAAACGTGAATAATTCACGTTACACAATAGTAATCAAAGGTAGGTGACTATGGATATTAGATTAGAACGGAAGAAAAAGGTGGCATTAAATTGAAGGACTTACGAAAGCTCTTCAATTTGCATTTTGAACAATTGAGATGAAAGGAATACCGTAAATATTTGAGTAGGAGAATTCTTCATAATTGAGAACATAATTTGTTGAAATTTAAAGGAATTTTTGAGTACCTACTTTATTGATCTAACAAACTACAGCCTTTTGATAGACAGATGGAGGAATAGCGGAGATTAAGAATCCCGTTGGCATCCTTTAGGTATGGAAACCAATTTTTTACTCCGAGTCAGAGGAATATCGCTTTGACCACTTGAATCTATAAAAGTAGTGGGTCACTTAATGAGACAGTTACAAGAAACGGTAATGACACGCACAATCAATCGGCGTGACGTTGAGGATCTGTGTAAGATAAAAGTCGGACATCGTTAATGTATTGCGTTGATTAAGAAAAGAAATAAACAGCAATATGTTCGCACATTTACACTTAATATTTAATTAATCACACACAAAATGCATTATATTATATAAGTATTCATACACGGTCAAGAAAATTTTCTAATGCTCTTTTTATCGTTTAGTGAAATTGAAACTGATTTAAATTGTTTGAGCTTTTACAGTCATGGTTCTTTTTTGCCCTGCTTCTCACATGACGGCTTATGGCAAATAATACCAAATCAATTTTCAATCTTCACACCAAATTGCTCGGTAAATTTTTAGCCCAATCATGCACTTTCTTTTCAATAATAAAATAAGCAATATTCAGGATGGTGGTTGTTTAATATTTTTTATATTAACGTTTATTACATTTTAATTTAAATATTTCAGTTATAGCACAAGGATCTTTTTTTCAAATTCTTCTTGTGCGCTCTCTTACCCTCAACGGTGCGCTCTCTTACCCCTTAACGATTAGTTCGAGGCGATCGATGGAGCCGAAGTCGTACACGCGCTTTAAGCGGTTACCATACCATAACTTATAAACGCAATGCACTACCACGGGGACCCATCACGAACAAAAGTAAAATAATTCTATAAAAGCATCAATAGATACATCAATACTTTAATCGATTTTTGTAATGACTTTTTAGTGAATTTAGTAAAAGTCAACAAGGAGATTCAGAAAACTATTGATTATATTTTAAAAAATAACTTAGCACGTGGGAAGTATCAAAATACGTTTTTAAGTCATGCTAGAACGGTTTAACATTTCTTTTTACAAATTTATAGCACTCCTAGCGACAATTGTCTGAACTTCAATGTATCTCTCAAAAGCATAGCTCAAAGTACCACGCAATGTCTGCTTTAACTATTTGATTATATACTGCTCACTCATAGATGGCACTACTTATGTATGCTTGTTCGTATGGTCACAGATTGAGTTGAATTATTTTATTTTATTATATTACCTACAAGATGTTTGGTATGTAGGTATTTTGACATAATCATAATAGTAATGGCGTCATTGAAAATTCGAAACTGCAAAATTAATTTTCTAATTCCCATACATTTGAAAGTGTAATGTGGAATTATGGTCGAATTACACAAAAACATGACATCGTAAACACCACTTCCAATAGGTCAGGATTGGTCTACTCGTTGGTCTTGTACCCACTGGACCTTCATAATTGGACCTTACCTACACGATAGGACCTATTCGACCTCCTATCAAAAATCTGGTGCCCATTGGACCTTCAAAATTAACGATACGTCTTATTCGACCTCCTATCAAAAACATGGTACCCACTGGACCTTCAAAATTACACATTACCTACACCATTGGATCCATCAGACCTTTTTTCAAAAAGACGTGTCCCATTGGACTATTTGGCTCTTTTATTTTGGAATGTTACATACAGTCATGCAGAAAAGTAAAATTGTTAAAGAAATAAAAACAAAAGATATAAATCAAAATATTTAATCAACATATTTATAAAATTCAACATATTAATCATCAGCAACAAATCAAAAAGAAATAAAATATAGATAACTTACTATAATCACATAACCACAGATCCTTTTTTACCTTACTTTTAACGACAATAGAGAATATTTTTTATAACTATAAGTTAGCCTAAATTGCCAAACAAAAATTATACAAATATTTTAAATAAATCACATATTATCACATAAATTAAATCGATCTGTGATTTATAACCTATATTAAAATATTACATTATTTACTTTTTGGTAAAAAAAAGACTTCAGTTTAGTTAGTATACTATTCTATCGATTTTAATCTACCTTCATATATATATTAACTGACCAAATCTTGTTAGCATAAGTTACCCAGGAATACTGGCATAATAATTATAATGATCCAAAAATTGTGAAATAGTCCATACATAAATTATTAACATATAGTATAATATTATTAAGATATATATTTGAGTATAATTAAGTATATATAAGTATAAATAGATATTATTAAGATATATATTAAAATTTTTAAATTGATTGAGTTGCGCAACTCACCTTAGATTAGGAGTAAAAAGTAGTCGTAAGTCTTAATATAATAATTATAATAAAATAGATCACAATGAGAAGATTCCATGAAAAGAGCACGGACCACGAGTCTGTGGAGTGTTAAAATAGTAATAATAAAAAATAAAAAAAAACTACCTTCGGCAGAGCTTAAGATAGAAAAAAAATTATTTATATAAAAACAGAATAAGCATGCATACAATTAAAAATTAATAGAAAAAAAATGACATAATTACATGTCATTAATTATGTTAATTAATATTCAGTTCTGAGTTATCCTCCCATTTTTTTTAACTAAAATATGGGTGTTTTTTTTAGTTTAAGTTTAACTATTTTATTTAATCAAATGCACATTGACTATCAACAGTATACTTGTGAAGGTTTACATTGTATAAAGATTTTTGTCTTTGATTTAATATTATGTTAAAGTGCGATGTCGACAGAACCAATATAGGAGTAATGTAACTTCTAATTCTACCTACATATTACTTAAAATCAATAGTTGACAATAACTCAGTTTTTTATTACTCCTTTAAAGTAGCCTTTTTTCAACCCTTCAGGTAGTTTTTTCGAAAGTAAACAATAGACAAGAACGAGAAAGAAATATTGCCACTGAACGTTGCGCTACAATACAAGAGGCGAGAGCAGGACGAATGTCGTGAGAGTGAACAACTCTAATTGTAAGAAAAAAAAGGACGTCCGGTTTTCTCCATATTTTTTTCTGCTCGGAATTAGTGGGTGTGCCGATTGAGATATAAGTAGGTACATACATAAGCTAGAACAGCTCAATGGTATTTACTTACTTTTCAATGGTATTGGCTCTATTACAGCTCCTATTAATTTCATTTTAGTCTTCAATTTTCTATATGACTGTACTTTTTTGAATAAAACTGTCAATAAGGTCCAATGGTACCCATAAAAAAGGTCCTACGGGCCCATTCAATATAATATTTTAGGAAGGTCGAATGGGGCATACAAATAAGGTCCAATGGGTACAGTTGCAATAGGGTCTAATCTTGAAGGTCCAGTAGGTACCAGTCGGATTCAAAAAAGAGGTCCAATGGCCGCATTGAATATAATATTTTTAGGAAGGTCGAATGGGCCCTGTAAATGAGGTCCAATAAGCACTTTTTGCGTTTGGGTCGAATCTTGAAGGTCCAGTGGGTACAAGACCTACTCGTTAGATCTTCGTTTTTAAATCTGTGTGGCAGTGGTTCGATCCTGTCCTGATGTAGTTATTTTTTTTTAAAAATTGCTTGTTTTATTATTTTGTTTTTCTTTATTGCTTTTTGTTTATTAGGTATATCAATTCCTTTTATTTATATCTCAATTTGTTTTTTATTTATAATTTTCTTTTAAGAACAAAAAGATTTAGGTTAGGATTAGAGAGGCGATTTTAATAAGTAAGAACTTACCCTATTTAATATTTTTTCGGAAATTTTCAGTTAAATGCCTACGAACCGAAAAAAAAGTTTCACTTGCATGTTGGTTTCATAAAACCACAGTGATTTTTTCACTGACCTAACTATTTTGTATGGGGGATTTCAAAACTAATTTTACAAATCTGAATTTTTAATAACATCATAAGTATTATTCAACTATGTTAGGTACATACATAGTCATAGATAATATAGGTAAGTAATACGTAAAGTACAGTCAGCAACACGTCAAGCTTTACATTTGCATTACGAAAGCCGCCGCTATTACGAGCGACATAAGGGCAGTCTTAAGTTCTTAAGGTCAACATTTAAAGCCCAGCGTGAGTATTAATGAAAGAAAAAAGAAAGAAAGAAAGAAAATGGTTTATTCAATGGCACTAACACAGAATAACAAATAAAAAAAGGGAAAACACTAATAGATGTGCCACGGAAAGGGTATCTACTCAGCATAAAGCCGAGGCGTCGCAGACTCCCCGGCGCTGGTCTTCCGTAGACACCCTGAAGAGGCACCACTATGGCACACACATACTAAGCTATAAACAACAACAAAAATCTTAATATTTACGTAATACACTCAACATGGAATAATAGAAATATACAAATATATATAATATATATAGGTACATAAAGCTCCACGTATATATACATTGTATCAACAGCATGACGTGTCATAAATTGTGACAGGTTACATAACATAGTAGGGTAGATGCGCCTGTTTCCCGATTACTGCCAATTTTCGACCATTTAACGGTCCTCCCTTGTTAAATGATCAAAAATAGTAATATTGGTATACTTGCATCACCAAAACATAAACAAGTAGCAACCTGAATACATTGTTCCCCCCCACACACACAAACTAGAAGAATTGAACGAAAGCTGCGAAAACTAACCAATTATTTGTCTGAGGTTAGCAGCGGAGAGCGTCACATGCGTTGAATATTAAGAAAAAAATTGTAAGGTGCCACTACTTGTACGGAAAGTTTTTAATTAATCTTAAGAAATATTGGATTATTTATTGTTTGTGCAGCTAGTTTATGACCTTTACTGTGTGGATTAATTAGATTTTAACGTAAATTTCATGACCAAATTCATAAAATGAGGTGGTCAAGAAAGGGTACACGCTTTACTCAAAAAATTCAGTTTTCGACCGAGTGGTCGAAAAATAGGTAAGGCACCTACAAATAAGATTTCTATGTTGTTTTAAAATGTATGGAAAGATATTAAATCTAATTTGATAATGTGAGCTTTATTTACATATATTATTAATGGCCAATTTTCGTCCAATATTTTACTTTGTTAATATAAACTGAATATGACAAACAATGTTGTTGGTCGAAAATTAGAAATATGGTATAATCATCCCAGTTTCCGACTGCCTTTTTTCGTTTAGCCACGGGGACCCATCACGAACAAAAGTAAAATAATTCTATAAAAGCATCAATAGATGGCGCTACTTTAATCGATTTTTGTAATGACTTTTTAGTGAATTTAGTAAAAGTCAACAAGGAGATTCAGAAAACTATTGATTATATTTTAAAAAATAACTTAGCACGTGGGAAGTATCAAAATACGTTTTTAAGTCATGCTAGAATGGTTTAACATTTCTTTTTACAAATTTATAGCACTCCTAGCGACAATTGTCTGAACTTCAATGTATCTCTCAAAAGCATAGCTCAAAGTACCACGCAATGTCTGCTTTAACTATTTGATTATATACTGCTCACTCATAGATGGCACTACTTATGTATGCTTGTTCGTATGGTCACAGATTGAGTTGAATTATTTTATTTTATTATATTACCTACAAGATGTTTGGTATGTAGGTATTTTGACATAATCATAATAGTAATGGCGTCATTGAAAATTCGAAACTGCAAAATTAATTTTCTAATTCCCATACATTTGAAAGTGTAATGTCGAATTATGGTCGAATTACACAAAAACATGACATCGTAAACACCACTTCCAATAGGTCAGGATTGGTCTACTCGTTAGATCTTCGTTTTTAAATCTGTGTGGCAGTGGTTCGATCCTGTCCTGATGTAGTTATTTTTTTTTAAAAATTGCTTGTTTTATTATTTTGTTTTTCTTTATTGCTTTTTGTTTATTAGGTATATCAATTCCTTTTATTTATATCTCAATTTGTTTTTTATTTATAATTTTCTTTTAAGAACAAAAAGATTTAGGTTAGGATTAGAGAGGCGATTTTAATAAGTAAGAACTTACCCTATTTAATATTTTTTCGGAAATTTTCAGTTAAATGCCTACGAACCGAAAAAAAAGTTTCACTTGCATGTTGGTTTCATAAAACCACAGTGATTTTTTCACTGACCTAACTATTTTGTATGGGGGATTTCAAAACTAATTTTACAAATCTGAATTTTTAATAACATCATAAGTATTATTCAACTATGTTAGGTACATACATAGTCATAGATAATATAGGTAAGTAATACGTAAAGTACAGTCAGCAACACGTCAAGCTTTACATTTGCATTACGAAAGCCGCCGCTATTACGAGCGACATAAGGGCAGTCTTAAGTTCTTAAGGTCAACATTTAAAGCCCAGCGTGAGTATTAATGAAAGAAAAAAGAAAGAAAGAAAGAAAATGGTTTATTCAATGGCACTAACACAGAATAACAAATAAAAAAAGGGAAAACACTAATAGATGTGCCACGGAAAGGGTATCTACTCAGCATAAAGCCGAGGCGTCGCAGACTCCCCGGCGCTGGTCTTCCGTAGACACCCTGAAGAGGCACCACTATGGCACACACATACTAAGCTATAAACAACAACAAAAATCTTAATATTTACGTAATACACTCAACATGGAATAATAGAAATATACAAATATATATAATATATATAGGTACATAAAGCTCCACGTATATATACATTGTATCAACAGCATGACGTGTCATAAATTGTGACAGGTTACATAACATAGTAGGGTAGATGCGCCTGTTTCCCGATTACTGCCAATTTTCGACCATTTAACGGTCCTCCCTTGTTAAATGATCAAAAATAGTAATATTGGTATACTTGCATCACCAAAACATAAACAAGTAGCAACCTGAATACATTGTTCCCCCCCACACACACAAACTAGAAGAATTGAACGAAAGCTGCGAAAACTAACCAATTATTTGTCTGAGGTTAGCAGCGGAGAGCGTCACATGCGTTGAATATTAAGAAAAAAATTGTAAGGTGCCACTACTTGTACGGAAAGTTTTTAATTAATCTTAAGAAATATTGGATTATTTATTGTTTGTGCAGCTAGTTTATGACCTTTACTGTGTGGATTAATTAGATTTTAACGTAAATTTCATGACCAAATTCATAAAATGAGGTGGTCAAGAAAGGGTACACGCTTTACTCAAAAAATTCAGTTTTCGACCGAGTGGTCGAAAAATAGGTAAGGCACCTACAAATAAGATTTCTATGTTGTTTTAAAATGTATGGAAAGATATTAAATCTAATTTGATAATGTGAGCTTTATTTACATATATTATTAATGGCCAATTTTCGTCCAATATTTTACTTTGTTAATATAAACTGAATATGACAAACAATGTTGTTGGTCGAAAATTAGAAATATGGTATAATCATCCCAGTTTCCGACTGCCTTTTTTCGTTTAGCTAAAATCAAAAGAATTGAATTAATTATTCAAAACTATTTGAATGAATTCTAATTAACTCCCACTTCTTAATCAAAATAAATTTTAGATTATGTTTACTTTTTAAATAAATACTTCGAAAATTCGAAAAGTCATGTTGGTCGAAAATTGGGTACCTACTTATAGTGTAAAATCATTCCAATTATCGACCGTTTTTTGGTTAGTTAAAGTTTAAAGTTAATTAAAGCTATTTCATAAATATTATTATACATTCTAATTAGAAATTCATTGTAAAAATATTTAAATTTTATTAGTAATATTCAAGCAAGTTGGGGATGAAATGGCCCGGCCGGCCGACAACCGGTTGGGATACATTACTTTTCTACCCCTGGCCTGCCCGTCTGGGGCATTATTGCACTTAGCGACCCCTCCGTAGAGTAAGGCCCTGCGCTTGGGTCAGTGATGCTGGCTCACCGTCGTGCCAGTCTGCAGTGGGCGCACTCGGGGAATGGCTAACGCCGATCCTGATTGTGCCTCTATGGAGTTAAAAGTTGCTGGAGGGTGGTTTAGCCAGGTATGGGGTTAATACCCGAGTCCAATGGCATATCCTTGGGGCGGCCTTGTCAGCTTTTAAGTCCCTTGTCGAATCGAAAAGAGATTACCCCTCCTTAAAAAAAAGGTTAGATATTGTGACCACATGAATCTGAATTAAAACTGCATGTTTTCATACTCCGGATTTGATTAGGAATAAATAGACGTCCGATTAGGACCCGTTGACGAAGTTAACCAAAGCAAACGGAGAAATCGTCGCTTCGAAATCGGAGATTCTTTCGGAAGTTAGCACTAGCACCTTCTACAGTCAGCTATACGCGTCGCACTCACCCCGTCCCGCGGCGGATGAGAAGGATCCAAGAGCCACCTTAACCCGCCATGCAACGAAGGATCTCCCAGACGAAATCGAGAAGGCTCTTGGGCAACTTAAAAATGGAAAAGCCCCGGGGGAGGATGGAGTCACAACGGAGCTTCTGAAAGCTGCTGGCAAGCCGATACTGAAGGAGCTCCAGCGTATATTTAATTCTATTCTTTTCTCCGGGAGAACTCCCAAGGCATGGCACATGGAGTTTAGGCGTATTGATCTTCAAGAAGGGCGACAAGACTTTGTTGAAGAACTATCGACTAATTTCACTCTTGAGCCATGTCTATAAGTTGTTTTCAAGAGTCGCTTCGAACCGTCTTACACGAAGACTTGACAAAGCTCAACCTCCGGAGCAGGCCGGGTTCCGACGGAGTTATAGCACCATAGACCACATTCACACAGTAAGGCAGGTTATACAGAAGACCAATGAGTATAACCAACCCCTGTGCATGGCATTTGTGGGCTATGAGAAAGCTTTTGACTCCGTCGAGACCTGCTCTGTTCTAGAGTCTTTGCAGAGGTGCCAAGTTGATTGGCGATATATCGAAATGGTGAGATGTTTGTATGACACTGCTTATATGTTCGTCGTTGTCCAGAATGGTCAAACTGAGCCTATCCTCCTGTGACGTGGTTTGAGGCCGGGGGATGTAATATCACCGAAACTCTTTTCTCCGCTGCGCTGCAGGATGTATTCGGAACGCTCAACTGGACAGGACGTGGCATTAATATAAACGGCGAGTGCATCTCACACTTACGATTCGCGGACGATATCGTAATTATGGCTGAAACTCTGCAAGACTTACAAGAGATGGTGAACAGCCTGGTTGAGTCTTCCGAACGTATCGGTCTCTGGATAAACTTGGATAAAACCAAGGTCATGTTCAACGAGCTCGTTGATCTGGGACAGGTTGTAGTAAATGGAGTATCTCTCGAAGTTGTACAGGAATATGTGTACCTAGGGCAAACTCTTCAACTAGGCAGAAACAACTTCGAGAGGGAAGCCAACAGAAGAATTCGGCTGGGCTGGGCAGCATTTCGTAAGCTTCGACATGTCTTCTCGTCACCCATTTCTCAGTGTCTTAAGTCGAAAGTCTTCGACCAGTGCGTCCTCCCAGTCATGACATACGGTGCCGAGACGTGGATACTCACGGCTCGACTAGTCCACCAATTTAAAGTCACTAAGCGTGCTATGGAAAGGGCTATACTCGGAGTGTCTCTGAAAGACCGTATCAAAAATGATGTGATCCGTCAGAGAACCAAAGTCACCGTCATAGCCCACCGAATTAGTAAACTGAAATGGCGGTGGGCTGGCCTAATGAGCCGCAGAACTGACGGCCGTTGGAGTCGTAAGGTGCTTGAGTGGAGACCGCGACTCGGTAAACGTAGTGTGGGACGCTCTGCGACTAGGGTTGCCAGGTCGCCAAACCTAATAGCCGGACAGACCAGCCAGTTTGGCCGGACATTTGGGTAGAAAGGACACCCTACATTTTTAAGGAATTTCCGTATTAATAGGTACGGCAAAAAATTTGAATGATCAATTCATTCAATTTTGATTTTACATACAATCAAGCTTTTTTTGATTATTATCATAAATCTTGTTAAATTCTAGTGAAATAATAAACAAAATCGAATGCCAAATCAGTCTTAGGTACCTATGTACTTTATTATTAATCAGTCAAATAGTCATTACTCAAAATTAAATTCTAGATACAAACATTTATCAACATATTTAAATTCTTCTTGAATACTAATGAATCTTATCACAAATAAGACTTTTTGAACTAAAAAAAATAATCAAAAACTTCTCTTTATGTTAAACAATGCAACAAAACAAAAATTCTTCTCTTAAATTAAAACAATAAATCAAAACTTCTTCTCTTTAAGTTATTACAATAAAACAAAAAAAAACTTCTCTTTGAGTTACACAATAAAAATAATTATTCATATTTTTGGTTTGCCGAAACCTGCTTTAAGAGCTCAGTTTCTTTCAAAATGAATCCTTACATGTCAATTTTTTTAAATTAAATTCTATAACCAACATTTTGGCAACACTGTCAATATGTAATCTGTTGCGTTCTTTCGTCCATTGCTGACCTATCAAGGAAAAAGCTCTTTCAACGTTTAGTTTGCGTTATGTCCTGTCGCCTGCGCTCAGCCACGCTCGGTGCTCGCTCGTTTGCGAAATGTAAAAAGCCTGACAAAAGCCGGACGGGCCGGACGCAGTCAAATTTGGCCGGACAAGAGGTCAAAAAGCCTAACCCTGTCCGGCTTTATCCGGACGCCTGGCAACGCTACCTGCGACAAGATGGGATGACGATATGTAGGCTGGCTGGAGTGGGCTGGATGAGAGTAGCCGAAGATCGGGAGCGGTGGCGTGCATTAGGGGAGACATATGTCCAGCAGTGGACGAGTGTAGGTCGATGATGATGATTAGGACCCGGGTTCAAATAGACACAGCCTTAATAAATATTCAAAGCTGATTATTTTAGTATTTGTATTTAAAAAAATATATATATTCTATCATACTTTTATTCATAAAAATCTTTCTTAATTAATTGGCCGAAAACTGGTCAACAGATGGACGAAAACTAGAATTTTTGGTCGAAAACTGGTAAAATCGGCAATTTGACGCTTGGATTTAATAATAAAAAAAACTGTTAATTTGACTATTATAAAATATATAATTATAAAAAATAGACTATATGAGGAGTTACCACAATTTATTTTGATACAAAATACATGTCAGAACACACATATTTTTATTCCCAAAGTTGGCAACTCCACTAATTGGTCGAAAACAGGCTAATCTACCCTATCAGTAATACAAAACTTTGAGGTAGTTTACAAACACAGCAATATTTTTTCTTTACATACACAATTTCTGTAAGTTTCCTGACTATAAAAAAATAAATAAAATTGATATAGGTACTACTTGAATTATTTTTTAATCTCAATGGTGATTAGGTATATTTTGAATTTTTCCAAATAAAATATTATAGGTACAGTGTTTTATTAGATTTTACCATTTACAAATATTGTGGCAAGCGCGACTTACAATAGACGTCACATAATTTAAATAATAGATTCGAAATTTCAACATCAAATCTAAGTGAACAGATGGCTCATGCGGAAATACTGCGAAATTATTAAGCTATACCGCTAGAGGTCTGTGGTTCGAACCCGCATTAAGTATCTTTTGTTTCAATGATTTTTTATCACAGAATTAATAACAACATTCTTAAAATGAAACAGAAAATTAGATAACTGGTAAGAAAGAACAAGGAAAAATAAAATTTTGTTTAAAAAATAGTACTAAATTATATAATTTCGATATTTGATAAAACAGTCGAATAAATTAATTTCAGCCGGCTATAAGAATATAAATTTCTCAATTATATTTTATATTATAAAAAATATAAGTAATTAAGAATTAAATTTCTCAATGATATTTTATAATATAAAATATCACTGAGTAATTAAATTGCTCAGTTTTTTCAGATGTATAAATATAAAAATAAACACTTATTTTATATAAAAAACAAAAATCATAAACTGAAAAATCTTGTCAAATAATTAAATCACATTTTAACAAAATACAATATTATGTGACTTTAATTTTCTTTAAAAATACTAAATAAATTGAAAAAATGATACTTAAATAAATCAGTGAAAAAAATCGTCTTGGGCGGGATAAAAAAAGGTCACATATAAAAAATTTGCAAGTTTG
This sequence comes from Schoenobius gigantellus, assembly GCA_963935595.1. Lineage (NCBI taxonomy): Eukaryota > Metazoa > Arthropoda > Insecta > Lepidoptera > Crambidae > Schoenobius > Schoenobius gigantellus. The sequence continues at coordinate 17,538,877 of OZ012553.1, read as the reverse complement.
CTCTATTCTTAACCAGTTTTTTGAATTTGAAGTTACAGATATAATAGAAAGTACCCACTACCAAAATGACTTATACCTCCAATGATATCAAATTTATTTTACAATTACATCTTAAATGTCAAACGTATATAAAATGTATGACATAAATCGTATAACCATGGCGGAACAACCCCTTAGGTATAACATTGATTTATACGTCAATTTTTTACCAAATTGTAACACATTTAGCTTGGTGCAGCCGGCCGTAAGCGTATGATGTTTTACAAGACCTATTTACTTACGCAGTCATGAACTAAACAAAGCATAATAAGCATAGCAGTTCACAAAGTGCCATCTGTTGAGTGCGTGCGAGAACTACTGAGCCCTATGTAGCAAAGGCTCGATGGCCCGAGCTTGCTGGTGCGTCATCTCGCGGTGAAATGCTGAAATAAAATAGTTCGAAGAATAGCCCGATTTAAGTAGGTCCCATTTCGTTGTATGGGATGGGGCATCTGTACTGTAGTATTATATTATCTGTGCCTATACTGTTCTGCTTTGGTAAATTTATTTCAATAAGCACCTCATATATACGTCCCCACAGAGAGGCTCGAGACTACCCTAAGTTAGGGTGTTTAGGCCTTAGTCAACCACGCTGGCCGAGTGCGGATTGGTCGACTTCACACACACCTTTTAATATCTTCGCAGATGTATGCAAGTCGCCTCACCTTTACAAATGTACATAAGAAATATGAAAAACACATTGTTACATGCGGTGGTTTCGAACCCCGGACCTCCCAATTGGAACGCAAGTGCCGAGTCTACAGCGCCACCGACGCTCCTTATCGGTAAATTTATTTATTTTTTGTTATTTATTTCTTTTTTTATAAGTGTTAATGATGCGAAGAAACAATTTTACATTTAATTTAGGTAATTATAATTTTATAAAATGTAGCCGTGAAGCGAGTGCAATGATGTGTTAGGCGCGGTATACCAACATTCTTGGACGGTCTCTTTTGTTGAACCGGTTGGTCGGGGAAAATAATCACTTGACCCAGTTAGAGAGTTTTATTGCAGTGATGCCTATCTAAATTAAAAAAAATACGTATTACAATAAATTAAATCTTTATTTTACAATGAAATTGTAAAATTAAGATTTGTAAAAAGAAACTCAAATCCAATTGCAATCCATAAGGATTCGTCAATAACCCCACCCGGAGCAAAGGTCACATCAATATTTGTTCGAGGGCTACCCTATATCCTTTATTGAAAATGACAATATCCCGAGCTGAATTGTGATAGGCTGTCGACGTTGATAATAACCACGTTTTGCCCAGAATATCAGCCAAATCGCAGCTATATGTATGTTCATACATGTATCGTGTTGCCATTTATAGTACAGAGTCAAAATAAGGAGCAAAATAAAATAATCTACGCTTAAATAAAAAAAATGTATCAGTCAAATTATTTTTTTTTATTACTTAATAGATAAATACGACCCCGACAAGGAATATAGACCTTATAACGTGAAACAAATTTTACAAGTTACAAGGCATTCAAAATTTAACATTACTATAGAAGTCACATATTGACGACACGGTTAGCGCAGAGGTCGAGTGATCGCCTACTGCGCAACGGGTCGCGGGTTCGATCCCCGCTCGGGACAGATATTTTGTATGGCCTACAGAAATTTGTTCCGGTCTGGGCGTATGTGCATGTGATATTCTATGTTTGTAACTGCACCCACGACAAAGGAGAAATCCCTAGTGTGGGGCGACGTTTTTTTTAAAAGACAAAGACAAAGAAGTCGCTGGCAAAACTACTGTTATTACAATGAAGAATAGTAGATTGTTCACTGCGGGAAGAAAGTGACTCTCTCCCAAGTGCTACATAGTGCTTTGTGAGGAACAAATAAGAACTTGTTTGATTGAAATTGTTTATAGAATTATATTAGTATGAAAATATTATTACATTTATATGGGTGTCATCTCAATATCACTTCCACTACTAGAATTCGACATTTTATCTTTTATTACGTAATAAACTCACGTCGTAACAAAAAATTACGATAAATAAATTCACAGATTTGATGAAAAATTCTGGCTTCTTTTCTTTTCTTATGATAACACAAACATGTGAGATCATACAGCCACCGTACAGCGCGGCAAAACTCAGCGCAGGTCGTGGTGAGTGGAGGAGCGCGTTCCCCGCCTCCACTTTATTATATCGCGAAAAAAAAATCAGCTGTTCCATACAAATGTTCAACATTCACTGAACCTAAATGTATGGAACAGCTGATTTTTTTGCGATTTCAAAGTTGGTGCCATAGTGAAAGTTGTTCAGTTTGCTTGTCTGAACAAGCACACAAAATTTTTGTCATAATTAAAAAATAACCTTGTATATTGACCTAAAAGATAAGTCTTGCGCTCCAAAATGTTTATTTTGGCATGTGATGTCAAAATATCTGAGGGCGCTTTGAAGACGTGACACATTTCCGCACTGGGCGAAATAGTCTTGGCACTGTCTAATATTTTGATTTTTTTTAACTCGTAAAATTACGATTGTAAACTTTAATGCCATATTATGGACAAAAATAAAAAAATAGTTTTGATTTTTGAAACCAAACATATTATCTTTATTAGAATATTAAGTATCAAAATATTTTTAATATCGATAATAATTTAAATGCATAGATTTAAAATTAGATAATTATCTAATGGCTTAATACATTAAACGGAGCTGTTAGCACCAAGTGCCAAACGTACGTATGTCTTTATGTGAAACGTAATGTTACCTCATAAAATTGCAATAAACCGTACACTTGAGAGAAGTAAGGATATTTATCACTCGCTCACACTCCATGCAATTATAATCTGCTATAAAACAAAGCTGTATAATGTTAGATTGAGTTTGAATTTAACCGGTAAAAGTGGTTAATTAAGTTACCATACCATAGCACTATTCTTCCGCTTTAGATATACAATATAAAAATATCAAGTTGAGTGTATCTGTTCTTTGGAGGTTACCCAATACTCTTACAATATTATACCCCTTATTGTATAGAGATAACAATTGATAACAAGGGATAGAAAAATAAACATGTACGTACAATGGCGAGTATATAAAACCAAAATTAAATAACATTTTGAATTAAACCCGTGTAATTTATTATAATCAGAAAGATTTAGTCCGTGCGGTGATGAATTTCAGAAAACATCTGTTGCTCCCTCTGTTCCCATGGATGTCGTAAAAATAAGCAAAAACCGCAAATAAACCTCTGCGAAGACACTGAAATCGCAAGACAAAACGTCGCCAACCCATCTCACCAGCGTAACATAATCTTCATAATTTCAGCCAATAGTCGCCTACTGTTGGACAAAGGCCTCCCTCGGGGATCTCTAAGCCGATAGGTCCTGCGCTTCACGTATCCAGCGGTTTCCAATGAACTTCACAAGATCGCCGGTTCACCTTGCGGGCCTACCAACGCTGCGTCTCCCGCTACGCGGCAGCTACTCGAGGACCTTTCCGCCCCAACGGCCGTCAGTCTTGCGAGCTATGTGTCCTGCCCACTGCCACTTAAGGTTTGCAATTCTTTGGGCTATGTCGGTGACTCTAGTTCTTCTACGGATCTCTTCATTTCTGATGCGATCGCGTAGAGAAACCCCGAGCATAACCTTCTCCATTGCTCTTTGAGTGTCATAAAGCCTTCTGATGAGACCCATTGTAAACGGCCACGCCTCAGTTCCGTACGTCATCACTGGCAATACGCACGAATTGAAGACTTTCGTCTTAAGACACACGGTAGATTGATCGAGAATATGCTGCGTAGCTTCCCGAACGCTGCCCAGCCGAGATGGATTCATCGATTTACCTCTTTCTGGAAATTGGACTTACCGAGCTGGACTACAGGCAAACATATTCGTCAACAACTTCCAATGTAGAGCCTCCAACGTTCGCAGGAGTGGAGTAACATAATAGGAAAACAAAACCCTGCCAGCGTGACATAATAAAAAGCAAAACCCTATACCAACGTCGCTTACCCGCCTGGCCAGCGTGACGTAATAGGAAAACAAAACCTGAAACCAGCGTCACCAACTCGTTTGGCCAGCGTGACATAATAGGAAATCAAAACCCACACCAGCGTCAACAACCCGTCTGGCCAGCGTGATATAATAGGAAAACAAGACCCACACCAACGTCAGCAACCCGTCTGAACAGCGTGACATATTAGGAAAACAAAGCACTTCACCAACGTCACCAACCCGTCTGGCCAGCGTGACATAAGTGATAGTCCAATTCCTCCTCGTTTCAGAAGAGACCACTGCCCTACAGTGGGTAGTAATGCATTGTAGTGTTAAGGAAGATTGAGGATGTACCTATAGATGATATCTACTAGCGCATGTTAAATTCAAGATTTTTTGATCCACTCCACATTGGCCCTTAGGGCGCTTGCGCACTTATACGTATTCGGTTCGTGTTCGATACGTGAAAAAACCGAACGGGAAATTTACGTCCTAATGTTTGCGCACATATCCGTATTCGCTTCGTGTTTGAGACGGTTGTGCGATAAACGTCAAGATGGTGGGATTACTTCCTGTTTTGAAAAACCCACTGCCATTTAGTAGTCATTTGGTACTATTTGATACCAAACATTATAATTTTGGTAGGTACCTACTTAGTTTAGACAAAATCCGGCTTTCATTTTCAAAATGGCGGGATAATGCTCTAACATTAAAGTTAAAAAACTGTATGAAATATTTTGGAAAAAAAAACACGAAAAGAATACGAACCGTAATCGTATGAGTGCGCAAGCGCCCTTACCTGTCACCTTATTTAAAAGGGCGAGAACTTTGGTGGTCCTCAAGCCGTGCTGGCGAACCAATCCTGTTGGAATTCTAGAGGACAGGCAGCACCTTAGATAGGTAGTGCCACAGATAATATAATACTACAGTAATAGGTCAGGCTCCATTTAAACGACTGTAACCCCCAGCCAAAGCTTTCAGCTATTCGATATCCAATTTTTCGTAACACTTTTTGTAAAATTTATCTACCCACTTATTCTCTTGTTCACAATTTATTAATATTACTAGAAAAAAAATTTTGTCTAGTCACCGTATTGGGTTTGAGAACATAATTTCATAACCATTACCGGCTATTACTGATTTCTTTAAAAAATTCGTCAACTAATGAAATCTTCAAAAGCTTTCAAGGTGTCTCTGAATTTATCTGGAACATTAACCCAGCTATTTCGGCAATTTAGCTTTAATGGCAAAAATAATGTTGGGAACGGTTTTCACGTTACCTACCGGTCATTATTTTAGATCTGTAATCTACGCGCGAGAAAAATTATTGTATTTAAAAGTGTCTAATCTCCACGAGATATTTTTTAATATTTTGTGACGTTAATTACAATTATGCTATTCCTTTTTTAAATTATACTCGTATATTAAGGTTTTTAACTAACTTTAAAAAAGGAGGAGGTTCATAATTCGATGCGTATGTTTTTTGTGTGTATGTTACGCGATCCAATTGTGGACCGATTTTCAAAATTCTTTTTGTATTCGATAGAGTATACTCCTTAAATTTTTACGTCCAACGTGTTTCATGTTTTTTCCGAAGCTATTCATGTATTTGCGTCCGGTAGTCATGAACCAAGCTGATGATGGAAAAATCCCTAACTTTAAGGAGTTACTAGTTTTTTAAATACAATAGGCACGTATTGGCCCCTTGTCGTATTCTTTTAACTTAATTCTTTGAGCTGGTATTAAATTCACTAAAATGATAAATATAAAAAAAATACAAAAACAAAAAGCGACTTCAAAAACACTTAAACGTTAAACATAATATAAGAATACTGATAACATTACATTTCTTTAGTGTAGTCAGTGTCAAATGATGATCTAGAGAAAGTCTTAGAATTTGGCACCGACTTCAATATAGAAATGTAATGTAAGGTATTTGTATTCTTATACGAATAATATTTTTTACTTTTAAGTGTTTTTGAAGTCGGTTTTTTTTTGTTTCATTAATATTTTTCTCATAAGAAACAATTGGCGAATTCCGATTTTTGTAGTCTAATGCAAAGCTAGTTCATGATCAAAGCCAATAAAAAAAATGTAGAAATAGAAACGAACGGCTGGACGCGCAGGCAACGGGGAGAGACAGGATAATCTTGCCACTGAACTCAAACGTCATTCAACTCATATCAAATAGGGCACAGAGAGCCTGCTTGATTTCAATGCCAAAACACAGGTGTACGCGTTCTCGGCAAAAAAGTCACTGTTCCTTACCCTACCTACTCTTCAGGGCACAAAATTGGAGTTGCAGAGCAGTATTATCATACTCAGTATAGACGTGAACTGCGACCTAAATCCAAAGGACTACATCGAAGGCGTGTTAAAAACAGGTTCACGAAAACTCTCTGCTTTGAACAAGGTGCGGCGATCCTTCACGGCTGTTCAACTATGCATGTAATACAGAACGCAAGTACGGTCCTGTGTAGAATATTGCTCGCACCTCTGAGATCGCTCCCCCAAGTACTTACTAGTGTTAAGATTAAACTCCGTCACACTCTGTACTGGTTTTCTGTGTCGTATCACCACTTCGGCTGCCGCCATTAGAATGAGCGTCACCTCTAGCTCATGTCAGTTTCTTTGATCATGATCTACCCGCTTCTAACAATATTTTGATATTACCTACCTCAATGCCTTAACGTATTTCATGTTGCTATTTCAATTATATCCTTTTTCTGTGACATTAATAGTATTGATTTCTTTAATTGGAACACCTCAAATTTTAGAAAATCATGACACTCGATGCATTGGATAGGTTGCAGCGCGCAACACACATCATTGGCGATGTAGAGCTGACTAATAACCTAGAATCTTTGCATTGCGTCACTAAGCTTATTCTATCTCCTTTAACAAGGCGAGTGTTCTGAGGAGATTTTTTTCCTAATACCACCCTCTCTTTTCCTTTTAAGGAATACTCAAGCTGGCCTGCACTGTCATTTACTGTGATTACTATTCCAACGCGAACTAAGAAATTCAGTAACTCATTTCTTTGTCGCACAATCAAAAAATTAAACTCCCTCCCAGCACACGTGTACGTGTACAATCCCGGGTAATTTATAGGTGTGAAGAAGCACCTTGCAAGTCGGCAAGGTGGGGGTGGCTAGCGCAGCATGTGTTCTCTCTCCTGCTCTATCTAACTTCGCATTTGGACTCTACTTCCACTTACCGGTAGAATGGTGTCATTTGCTAGGCCTACTATAAAAAAACTACAGAAAAGTGTAAGTAATTGTTGCTTTAACACTGTCCTAGTAAAATCATCATCATTTCAGCCAAGAGTCGCCTACTGTTGGACAAAGGGCTCCCCCAGGGATCTGTAAACCAATAAGTCCTGCGCTTCCCATATCCAGCGGTTTCCAATGACCTTCACAAGATCGTCGGTTGCTGCGTCTCTCGCTACGCGGCGGCCACTCGAGGACCTTTCCGCCCCAACGGCCGTCAGACCATCGAGCTATGTGTCACTAAGGGTTTGCAATTCTTTGGGTTATGTTGGTGACTCTATTTCTTCTACGGATAGTTCTAGCAAAATAAACCATTAAAACTACACATAGGTGGAAATTTAAATTTTCAGTGTACGTCACAGGTCATAAAAGATTATATTCGATAGCCTGTCAATATAAACATACCCAAGCCAACAGAAAGAGAAAAGAGACATTACTTACCAGTGGCATACAGGATCACATGTAAAAATGCAACCTCGTGTTAAAGTTGCTGAATTAGGTAACTCCTAAAAAGCCGCAACTTGAGTATCTCTTTATTAAAAAAGTTTTGATATAAACAGGGCTGGCACCATTTTCGGTCGATTGATAAATTAGGTAACAATAACACATTCATTCTGCTCATCTCATGGAAACTTTTTTATAGCTTCGTTCTCAATAGAATATTAAGTGACACAGAATCAAAGTTTTTGTTTTTACGTTTCAATATAGCCGAAGACATTTTATAATATAGGTCTGATATTATGAAACGAAATGTACAAACAGAATAAATATATTAAATGTATCTGTTTTAACATTTCGTTTCCTAATATTAGACCTATATTATAAAATTTTATACAAATTTTGCAGACAATACTAAAATAAACTAATATACAAAAACAATAAAATTACATCGAACAAAAAAATGGTTTTTTAGTTTATTAATTTTATATTAACAATAAATTCATTTATTATACTTATTATAGAAATAACATTATTTATATATTAAATATTATGTAATTAATGAATTGTTTCTATTTATTCCTTTAATTTAGCAAAATCACTTCAAGTAAAATTATGATTATATTAGATTATATCGGCCATAAAATAGTTAATTGAGTGTGTCATCATCACAGCTCATATATCACCCCCACCGAGGGGTTCGAGCCTACCCTATGTTAGGGTGAATAGGCCTTGGGCCGGGCGCGTCGATAGTGATAGTCGCAGTGGGGACCCTATCACGCGCGCCCATAAGGGCAGGGAGAACACCGGGGGGTTTAGTGGGTAGGCCCGGCACTCTGCCGGGAGACACGCTCGTCGTCTAGCCAACGGCGAGTACGGTGCGGTCACGCATTCCCCTCGAAAAAGAAAGGGTGAATAGGCCTTAGTCAACCACGCTGGCCCAGTGCGGATTGGTCGACTTCACATACACCATTGAATTTCTTCGCAAATGTATGCAGGTTGCCTCACGATGTTTTCCTTCACCGTAGGAGCGTCAGACAAATGTACATATGAAATTCGAAACGAAAAACACATTGGTACATGGCGGGTCTCGAACCCCGACCTCCCGATTGGAAGGCAAGTGCCGAGTCCACAGCGCCACCGACGCTTCCGACACAGCCGAACCGACACGACCGAATTGTGTGTGTATATCTTAGTTTTTTATATGTTGCATCGCTTTTGAGTGAACAAAATCGACAACCCTACTATTCAACAAAAAACCTCTTATGGATAGCGAGGTTATTTTCCAAGGAACATCTAGTTTCACGCGTCATTAAATTAAATCGTATTTATATTTTGTATCCTTTGTGGGTGTTCGCTTCGAGTGGCAAAATATCTTGTGCTCAAAAGATAACCAGTATCTCTCTGCCCTGGAAAATACATCATCCGAGTAAATTACCAGACCTTTAGGCAACAGTATTTGTTCTTTCCACAACTAGACATAACTCTTACTTATACTTATAATTCTCAGAATGATAACATATTCTTAAGACAGATATACTTATGTTTATTGCATATGTCGCTATAGCCCGAAGTATTTTGTAGTTATCGGAAAGACGTGTCGTGCGTGCGCCTAAGTCAATTATAATTAAATTGAATACTAGCTTTTGCCCGCGACTTCGTCCGCGTAGAAATCCTTTTTTATTGATTCCCTTTACAAATTACACCCCCCCCCCCCCCCCCCCTTTTACACCATTAAGGCGCTACATCGAAAATTAATCAAACGATGGGAGGCGTGGTCTATACGTAAACGCGGGGCGCCTCCCGTGCTCAAGTAGCTAGTCTTTATATCTATGGCATCAAAGTCGTGAATGCGCTGCGCCCGCATGCAATCAGGTCGTTAGAAATTATCGACGTAAGGGACAAAATACAAATTATTTTATAAAAAAATAACTATAATGATTAGAAAAACATGCTTTTACATGATTCTAAATAATTATGATATCTAATTATTTATGGAACTTTTTAATGAATACCTAATACCGTTTACTACTAATCCTGAATTTTCTTATTTTGAAGAGGTGATTTAAAAAATAAAATGTATCGAGGCAAAATTTTTAAATCGCGTTTCCGGTTTTTGGCGTTTCTAGCTAAAGATATAGAGAAACACATATTTAAGTTTCAGATCTATAAGATCTCTCAGTGACCTATGACATTACATTAAAAATAAGTAATTTTTTCGATATAGCCCCTTAAGGAATGATTTCGGGGATAAATTCTCCCCCTTAAGGAGTGATTTTTGCGATAAAAGCTATTCTTTGTCCGTCTCCTGGTTCTAAGCTACCTCACCACGAATTTTCAACCAAATCGATTCAGCCGTTCTTGAGTTATAAATAGTGTAACTAACTCAACTTTCTTTTATATATAGATAGTTTTTATTGAAAATTGTATACATCGGAATCTTAATATCGATTAACAAATTAAGACATTTACTTAAACTACAAAAAATACACTCTGAAATAAAAATAATTAACGCTAAACGTTTTACTATCTTTCTGTCAATTTCAAAAATAGCAAAAATAAAATGTATGTTTAAATTGTGTTACGCAAGTCTCCCATAAACTATAACGTTCTGCATGCAATACAGTCAAGCAATATGTTTCTCATTTTTCTCATTTTATTGTGTTACGGAATCATATAATATTATATATAATAATGAAACTATAACCATTCGGAGTTATCAATCATTCGTAAACAGGTTACGTGACGTATGTAATTCCAGACCAATAACTGAAACGTTTGATCCCATTATCAGTTATCCCGAAGGCCTTGTGTTGAATTGATTTATTTATATATGATTGATTTGAATAGTTACCCCTGTGGTCGTTATGTGCTCTATACCCAATTTTAGTTGAATATCCCGCCTGATTAAATTATTGTTAATTTACTATAACTAGATGATGGGCTATTCAAGCAAAGATATTTTGATCAACTACTAGTGTGATAATGGTTTGACATACTGGTTAAAAACTGGTATTCTATAGATCTTCTTATTTCAATCTAGCAAAATGGGAAATATGATGATGACGCGTCATTTTGCGTCCACACCAAGAAGCATAGGTATATAAGCTTCTTGGTCCATATTAGTGACAATGATACACGTCATTATGGAGGTAATATGTTTCACTATAACGATTAGAATTTTAATAGAAGAAGAATGGGTTGTACTTAAAATGCGATTAAGCAAAAACGCTTTACGATATGATCTTTGAACAAAATATTCCCCACCATAATATTCCGCGCTATAAAAATAATCTAAGATAAATATTAACCAAACTAGCTCTACAAAGATCAGGCACGTATTCTATGTCTATAAAAATATACAATGAATTACCCGAACATATCAAAAACGAAGAAAGTAAGCCAAAATTCTTGAAAATGGTAAAGCAATTACTTCTTGGTAAAATGTAGGTATCACACTATACAAGAATACTTTAGTGACAAATTTAATAAACCTTAATCTAATAATTTACTTTGACTTATATATGAATGACTTAACTTAACTTAATTTGATTTAATTTGGTTTAATTTATTTGATGCAATTTAATTTACTTGATTATATTAATTCATTTTAGTTTGATATTGACATTACATTAATTAATTGACATTTCATTTTATCTAGTGACATTCCATTTAATCTACTGACATCCTATTAATTTGATTGACATTTACAAAATTAATTTTCATTTACTGATGTTCAATCTACTTCATTAAAATTTACTAAATCTGTTTACTTCTATTTAATTAGGCACTTTGTAATACTATTATGTTTTCGAAATACATCTAATAATTCAAATTGACTTATATATGAACGACTTATTAATTAGATCTAATCTAGTTGAATTTATTTGATGCAATTTAATTTAATTTTATGACATTGGCATTTTATTTAATTTTTAACATTCCAATTAATCTATTGAAATTCCATTTATTTAATTGACATTTCCTTTAATTAATTTACATTTTTATTATTTACTGACGCTTGTTGAATTTATTTAAATTTACTCAGTCTGATTCTTTCCATGTAATTACATACTTATATAATCACTTTATATCACGTTTTCGAAATAATGTAACAAAATATAATTTAATTTACTATATACAAGATTAAGGAAATCTAGCTAGTAAAATTTAATGTACCTGCCCTTCTCTATTCTTATTTAATTGCAACACCTTATCAAGGTCACAATGTGTAAGTTCATCTCAAACACTTGTAATGCAATGATATAAATAAATAAAAAAATCCTATGGCATTAAAGAAGGAAATAACTGTTTTTTTATATAGATCGTTAGTTATATCTGTTTTGGTGATCACATTTTAGCACCCTGGGCAACCCGGCAGATTCTCTGCCGCGGGCTAATAGTCTGACGAGAGGACCCCTATCGAGGGGGGGCGTGGGATGGCTGGGCTTAGCCCGGCGGGTCACTTCGTGTGGCCACCCGCTTCATGCGGTGAAGGGCGAAGTCCCCTCTTCTTATTAAGAAGAGGTGTGGCTCTCGCTGGAAGCCGATTCCGGCGGCTACCTTGTAGTAGCGAGGTTGAGGCGAGTTACTCGCCGTGGCGCTTCGCGCCCGTTGGGGATTTCCCCGAGCTTCAGCTCACCCGCGCGGCGGTGGATCCAGTGGGATCAGCCGTCGGGCAACCCGTTGCCCGCACTGAGCGGGCCGCGTGGAAGACAACCACAATAAAAACCAATTCGGGGTGTAGAGTGGCGCAATTCTGCGCCGCTCCACAAAGCAGCAGAGCCAGGCGGAGAGTCTGGCAACGGACATGTCACGGGCAGGGGGTCAGCGGGAACAAGGCTGGCTGTACTCCCCTTCCCCCTGTCTTGTGACGGACGGAGAGCTGCTGGGGGGGGGGGGGGGGTTAGTGGGTAGGCCCGGGCCGAGTACGGTCTGGGGAGTCCCACATATCCTCGTGGTTTGGCTCGACCACGAGGAATGCGTGAAAGCATTTTCCCCCCTCCCAAAAAAAAAGGTTTATTGAGCCTCCTCATTAAAGTTCGGATCTGGAGACTCGTGCTGGAGACATATAATAATTTTATATTGTATTTAAATAGACATTAGGGGATTTTAAGCAACATTGAAATAAACAAAGATACAGCAAACCAAGCCAGTGGAATTTAAGTTCATTTGGCGAAAGTTTACTAAGAAGGTAATTTAATTGTGATCTCACAAAGTTCTTTTACCTAAATTTGAGTGTGAAAAGAATATGAATCGAAACATACCTACTTTTGTAGATACAGTACACAGTTAGTACATATTATGAAATTGAGTAACTAAACATTTACTTGCAAATAAAACACTGACAATGGCGAAAAAATCGTACCTAAAACGAATTTTTTTGTGGCTTCTGAACAGAATACGAATAATATACGAGTACATTTCTTGGAAACATTGTATTTTTTTAAGTATGTATATTATATCAATAGGATACGCAGTTCGCCATAATTGATGACATAATTGCGATTTAACAAAATTGTGTTTGTCAATGAGCACAATAAATATCTAAATAATGAAAATAAATAATAAAATAGGCTGCCAAATCGAAATATTATCCTATCAAGGGCGTTAACTCATCACCAGTATCAGATCAGCACGGCGCGACTCTGTCACCCGTTTTTCGTTCCGTTTCCGTTTTCTGTTCCGTTGGCCGTTTCCTATTTCCCTTTTTCGCCAGCCGGCGCCATTTAAGTATGGTGCGCCGCGCACGACAACCGTCGGTCGGCTCAAATCTGCAAGATTTACTCTAGATATGGACCGCGAAAAACGTTTTATTATCTTGTTATTGCTAAAACGACGAATGGAGAAAAAACAGAATAAAAAGTAGAATGCAATATTGAATTGTATAAGTAAGTATTTAATTTTATTAGGGTAAGCCCTTGTAACACCGTTTTTTCTTAAAATTTCATAAAACACTAATTTTGCAAAAACACTTTGGTTTCACTGTAGTTTTAACACAAATTTCACAACTAAAATCACAATTACAATAACTTTGTCAATTAATTTCACAATATCAATGTCAAGTGTCAACGTCAACGTCGTTTCACGTCACGTCAGGGACATTTGCAATTATCTTTGGTCATTATTCACTTTTTGCATAAACAAAATAAATCTCGCGTTTATCCTGGCCTTATTTACAAAGATAGTTTTTTTTCGCCCAAAATCCCGTGCTTCCATTTAGGTGGGTTGATTTTCTCAAAATTCGGAATTTGACATTTAGACCGTTTGTTTCGATCATTTCTATAGACATATTTTAATAAAATACACTTAAGCTTATAGATCATATAATTATAGTTTCGTCGAATAGAATTTGGGAAGCATTCACAGTTTGTTTATGGTTAATTTTTTCATTACGTTTCGTTTTTCAACCAAGCTTATAACTTGGGCTGGAAATACTTATAGCATATTGTAGAATTCCGATAGATCCGTACGTTGACTTGACACATCATGACACACATGCTATGAAATGAATTTGGTTTTAGGGAAGGTTCCGTCGCCAATACGACGCTTAACATTCGGTGAACGGACCTCGATTCTAGTATGCGCGTAGATGGAACGCGCCCATTTTTCACCTTAGTCTTTGAACGCGTCTATCGTCTATGTTATGATTTGTCTGTGAGACATCGACTGAAGAAATTTGTTATTGATTCGAAGATCATAAAGTATTTAAATTAATTTCAGCGAAGAAAATCCATAGGTATTTCTCTCGTTTTCCGTGTGAATTTAATTTGAAAAGAATTTACAAAATTCAGTTCTTTTTGTTTTCAGCTTGAAGAGTAAAGCTAAGAAAAAAATACTATATTTACTCGCCGGCACGCGATTCATTAAATTAAATAGATTTATTGTATCAATAAGTGCAAAAAATCAATAAGGTATCTAATTAACTTATTATATTTCATGATTTAAAGCAGATTTTGTTAATTTTATTTTTATTTGTGGGTAAATTGATTATTAAATCAAACATGTTACATTTCCAAAATTCGCCTTTTTCATCCCCTATTTCATTAAAAAACCCTGATAGTAAGCGGCATCTCAGTGGGATTAAGGCATATATTGAGTAACACTTGCGAATTTCCTGTTAAATTCTAAATTTTTACAATATTAAGTTTCACATCATACTTTGGCAAATAACTCACAAATTAAGCTGTTTTCTTTTTATTAATAGCAGTAATTATACACAAAATAGGTGCTCTCCCCTCCATATGTTTTTTTTATTAACCAACCAATAAGACAATTTGTCAATTTATTAAAAATTATGTTTTAGAATTCATTTGCTATGTTTATTACGTGAAGTTCAAATGTATTGACTGGGATTCCTTCAGAACTCAGTATTAGACCCACTGACCCTAAGATCATAGGCATATTTAATTATATTTTAACCTAACACTGTACTATGAATCTCCAGGGCAGTTACCGGAGGCCGTAGGGCTCCGCTGCTTGACCTTACAGCTAGAAACCATAACAAACTAACCTAACACAAGGAGGAATTCTGTGGAATTATATATATGTAGAGAGAGAATAATCTAAGGAATTGGAATATTCGAATATACCGTGATCGCGGAAACTTAGCATCGAAGGTACGCTCTACTAACAACCGCTCCGGGGAAGGCTACTAACTTCTTTTAAAAAAAAAAAAGGAAACCTATAACTATTTGTTGGTGTATTTTATTGCCCCTCATTTTGTAGTTTTGTACCCAATTAGTACCTGATTTTTACCTGCCGAGATTGATCAAACAAACCTGAACCATCCTGCCCTTGGCTTGTATTAATTAAACATTAAGTTAAGTGCTTTGCATTGAGGGATTTTGTTTACTTCAGTAACATTATGCATAAGTGAATTATAGTTATGTACCTACAACAATAAAACTTTTCATTTTGTATCGGACTAAAGGAATAAGTTTGTTTTTTTTTCTTTCAACTTTAAGATTTCCCTATATTTCAACAATTCAGCAGGAAAAAGCACTACACCCTATAACATCAGAAAAATAAATTCACGCGACAGTTTGTTAATAATAAAATTAATAGTAATAAGGGCTACTACTCAGGGTCAGTTTGTGATTCATAGTCAATTTTAACAAATAGTCATCATCGTCATCATCACAGCTCATATACGTCCCCACCGAAGGGCGAGAGCCTACCCTAACTAGTTACGTTACGGCGATTAAGCCTTCGTCAAACTACGCTGGCCCAGTGCGGATTGGTTGACCTAACATACACCTTTGAATTACTTCGCAGGTGTATGCAGGTTTCCTCACGATGTTTTCCTTCACCGTAGGAGCGTCAGATAAATGCACATATGAAATTTGTGAAACGAAAAACACATTGGTACATAGCAGGATCGATCGCGGGCCTCCCGATTCTACTCGGGGCACAGTCCAGTGCCGAGGCTACAGCGCCACCGGCGCATCCATCACATACCTAAGTATTTTTTTTGTAAATTGACAATGTAATAAAAACTGGCCCAAAGTTAATAACTTACATTTTAACCTTTGAAACTACTGATTGCTTCCATTCGATACATATGGGGCACATTTCAAATAAATCATTCCATCAATGAGCGACGCTGTCCGGGGACCGGAAATTAATGAAACCACGAGTAGAACGTTAATAATTTTCTCGGACATTCTGTTTGATCTATATTTATATAGTTCCTAGTCCTACAAACAAACCGTACCTAACTGAACCTTTCTATTTCAAGCTAAGCAATTAGGTTCTAAAATAAGTCTTTAAAGACTGTAAACATTACCAATTTACTGTTTCTTTCGTATCCCGAGGTCATGATCGTTAGTCAAATAATGCTAGTATTTTTTCTTTTAAAAATAATTATTATATAGATTATGCTGGCCCTCGAACTATGTTTCGCACTAATAAGTTAAAAAAAAAGTCTAATCACTTATGGGTATAAAAAATAGTTTGCGACCTATTCCCAGACTTACCGAATAAGGTAGAAGGCCCAGTACTCGTCAGGTTTTGAACTTTGCTGACTTTGGAGCTATGTTACAGTAAACCTTGTAGACTTAATAATCTAAAACTTCGATAGATTGCTAAAATATTTATTGTAGTTTTCAGAGGTATACGTGGTTTTTAAATAAACTAAATAAATAATTTATTGTAATATAAAAAAGTAAAAAGGAGCCAATTGTACCAGTAGTCGGCAGGTTTGTCCTAGTAACCGTCATGTTGACCCAAAAGTCGTCAATGTTTCAAGCAACCTTGAACTTTATAACTATACGTTAAAGCTTCCATTATAATCATTACGAAAAGAATATATATGTTCATTTCATTAAGAACATATGATAACATATGATGAAACATCTATGTACATGTTATTGTTATAAAGTACGTTATAGTAAAATAATGCAATATTTATTTGTTTATTTATACATATTATAAATGTAGTCTTACATATTATAAAGGTAGTCATAAAGATTGCAGATCCCAGACTAATATTTTATTATAAATAAATTGCGAAAACCAAAGAGTATATTCAATGTAAAAGTATTAATAGACATTTTCTTTTTTGAGTTTGACAAACTGATTATTGTTTCGAAAATCATATGTCGACCAATTCGCGCTGGACCAGCGTGGTTGAGTAAGGCCTACACACCCTAACTTTGGGTAGGCTCGAGCCCCTCGGCGGGAACGTATATGAGCTGTTATGACGAATCATATAATCATAGTCTTCCATATTTGTTTTAAAGGCCGAAAAACTTCCACATCCAACCGTTGTAGTATTTGCAGCGGAACGGGCGCGGGAGGAGGACTCTCAAGCCACCCCGCTACGTAGTTGGCGGTTGGGTAGGAGGAGGCGCGCCTTCTTAGGTGCGCACCTACTACCCTAAGCGGCCAGAAAGCATTTAGGCCCAACCGACTGCCAATCGGCTGGGAGATATTACGTTTCCTACCTGGTCGTCCGTCTGGGGGTTCACAACCGAGCAACCTGGTCACCCCTTCCTTGGCGAGTCCCAGCTCGTTTATACTGCTGGGCCTGTTCCTAAGGGGTGTATTCGGGGAATGACCAGTTTAATCTCGAGCGTACCTCCACCGGAGGTGGAAAGGTACCGGAGGCCTGTTTAGCCGGGCATGGGGTTATTACCCGAGTCCTACGGCATATCCAAGGGACAGCCTTGACAGCTACAGTCCCTTGTAAATTATGAAGAGATTCCCCCGCCCCAAAAAATTCGAAAAACGAAACATTAGTACATGGCAGGATCGAACCACGGACCTCCCGAACATTGTACTAATCGAGTTGGATTCATCATTTACCTCTCTCTGGAAGTTGAGCTTACCGAGCTGGACTATTTGCCCTAGGTAAAGATATTTGTTAACAACTTCCGATGTCGAGTATCCATCCTTCACAGGAGTGGGCACCTACTAGATGGGAATTCGACACGTTTTAAATCTCGTTCACATTCATTTTAAGTCCCACTTGATGGAAATCTACAGAGGTCTTAATGACTACGAAATCATCAACTAAACGAATATGAGTCATAATCTCGCCGTTTATTTTGGTTCCGAATCTTCTCCAGTCCAAAAGCTTGAATTCATACTCCAATGCATCTGTGAATAGTTTAGACGATATAACGTTGCCCTGTCTCTAACCTCGCTAAAGTAGCATTGGTTTCAAGTTTTGGTCTTGAAGACAGACTGACATAGTGATGTTTTCGTTTCAATGACTGCAGGACTTGGGTGTACAGATCAGTTCATTTCGACACTTCCGGAGTAACCTAAGCGCGGCCCAAGTCTCGACAGAATTGAAGGCTTTCGCATAGTCCACAAACGCTAAGCATAGAGGCAGATCATACTCCTCGGTCTTCTGTATAACCTGCAGCAGCGAATGAATGTGGTCTATGGTACTATTGCCTTTGCGGAATCCGGCTTGTTCGGGAGGCTTGTTGTTCATGAACAGCTTGAGAGCCAAACAATCTTGTGCAGACAGGTTCAATAAAAACTATTAGTTTGATATATAATATATCATATCATAGACTCCACTGGAATTAGTAGTGAATCTTACCAAACTTCCTGAGTGCTACTTGCACCCCACCAGCCCGTACTGGGCCAGCGTGGCGGGAGAAGGCCCAAAACCTCCCCAAAAATGGATCGAACTACCCAAAGGCCCCAAGTGCCTGGCGGTCCCGGAGGCCGTGTCGACAGTGACGGTCGTCGACCTGGTGCTAGGACCTGGGGTGCAGACCTGGGGTGAAGAATCCCCGGGCGGCGAAAACCTCCCGTCAAACGACCTTGGCCCTGGCAACATATAACGCGCGTACACTGCGGACCGAGGAGAAGCTGCTGGAACTAGAGGAGGAATTGAGCAGGATTCATTGGAGTATTCTGGGACTATCCGTAGTTCGAGTAGAGGATGAGAACATGATGGTCCTTAAATCCAGCAACCTGCTCTATTTTCGGGAGGCCGAAGACCTGTCCCAAGGTGGTGTCGGGTTTATTCTCCATAAGTCTCTAGTGAACAACGTGGTACAGATCGGAAGTGTGTCGAATAGGGTGGCATACCTTATACTCAGAATCACCAAACGGTATTCGCTAAAGGTCATACACGTCTACGCCCCGACCTTGACCCACCCCGACGAGGATGTGAAAGCTATTTATGTCGTTGTCGACATTTCTCGGATAATACACCCTTCCAAGACTCACTACACCGTTGTCATGGGAGACTTCAACGCAATTTACCTAGAAAAGTCAGGATTGACAAAAAATGAGATTGACTTCATCATGTTGACTAAGACCCAATATTTAATGACGTCTCAATGATCAATTCGTTTAACACAGGGAGCGATCACCGAACGGTAAGAGACGCATTGAATTTTAACATAAAAGCGGAACGGTATCGCCTGGTGAAGTCTACGCTCCGTCCCTAAGCAATCCAGATCCAAAACCCCGAGCGCTTTCAACTCGAATTGCAAAATCGCTTTGATTGCCTGGAGGACTGCACGGATGTAGACATTTATAATGACAGGGTTCTGGAAGCTGTCCTTACGGTAGGTGCAAAGTTTTGCAAACCCAGCCGTACTAAGCAAAGAAGTAACGGAGACGACAGATAAGCTGACGGAGGAATGGCGTGGAATGGGTCTGCAGTCTTCTGAAGGTTCTCGTCGGCAACTTAACAAACAGTTCTCTAAGTGTCTGACTCGCGACATACGCTGTTTTAATACGGAACGTATTAAAGAGGCCATCGAGCAGAACAATGGCTCCAATGTGTTCACAAGTGCCGTGCTTAGATCACTCCAGAGGTGCCAAAAAGACTATCGGTACATCCAAGTGTTGCGGTCATTATACAAAAACACCACCATGTCAGTCCGCCTTCAGGACCAAAACTCGAAACCAGTACCACTTTAGCGCAGTGTGAGACAGGGTGACGTTATATCGCCGAAACTGTTCACGCTGCATTGGAGGCTGTATTTAAGATTTTGAACTGGAGAGGACTCGGCATCAACATAAACGACTCAAGTACAAGACTCAATTTCGTTTAGCTGATGATATCGTAGTCATGGCTGAGACCGTGGAGGATCTAGGCACAATGGTCGAAGACCCCTGTAGAGTTTCCCAACAAGTGGGTCTTAAAATGAACACGGACAAGACTAAAATAATGTCGAATTCCCGTGTAGTACCCACTCCTGTGCATGTTGGAGACTCTACGCTGGAAGCTGTTGACGAATATGTTTACCGGGGGCAAATAGTCCAGCTCGGTAAGTCTAACTTCCGGAAAGAGGTTAAGTCGTCCAACTCGGCTGGGCAGCGTTCGGGAAACTAAGCAGCATATTCTCGGTTCATCTGCCGTAGTTTCTCAAGACGAAAGTCTTCAATTCGTGCGTGTTGCCAGTGATGACGTACGGAAATGAGAAGTGGCTGCTTTCAGTGGGTCCCATACGAAGGCTCAAAGTAACTCAAAGGGCAATGGAGAAATCTATGCTCGGGTTTTCTCTACGTGATCACATCAGAAATAATGAAATCCGTAGAAGAACTAGAGTTACCAAAATTATCCAAAGAATTGCAAACCTTAAATGGCAGTGGCGGGATACATTGCTCGCAGGACTGACGGCCGTTAGGGCAGAAACCGGATGGTACCGGATGTATAAGGATCTCCATAGCAATCGGTATGGAGATCTTTGGAGAAGGCCTATGTCCAACAGTGGGCGTCTCATGGCTAAAATGATGATGATGATGAACCAAAATGCTTATCTCACGAGTCATGGATCTTTAATTTAAGTAAGTTTGAATTCTAATATTTATATATACTGGAATTTTAATACGATCTAGCATTTATAGATTGCTTTTCAATATGAGACCAACCTCGAAATGAAGAAAAAATCATCTGTTTCATAGAAAAGTTCAATACTTGCTCGATCAAAATGTATGAAACAGTTAATTATTTTTTGTAATTTAAAAGTAGGTCCCATAAAAAAGGAAGTCTATAAATGTTACTCAACCATATAAAAATGTAATCATAATAATGAAACTGTTATACTAATATAACTAATACAAAATTTCAAGAAATTATTGGAATTTAAAAAATGCTGTACATATAGAGATACCTACTTTTTATCTAAAAATAAAACAAATTGATTCAAACGAATATCGTACATAATTTAAGGTAATAAGAGCGCTATGATGGCTTAGGTACAATTGTAAGGAACGTCCCCTTATCCGTCGTTATCTAAGTATAAGATTTTCTATAATGCCAATGGAAAATAAAACTTAATACCGAGAATTAAGGTAACGATGACGGGTTAAGGTACTTTTGGTAATGCTCGCTCCAGTATCCGTCAAAACTACATAAATTTTGACGAGTATTGGGCAAAACAGGAATAAGCGAGCACCAATTAATGTCACATGCAATAAAAAAATAAATTCTCACGACATAGCACAGATTAATAGGTATAGTATTAGAAAATGTATTGTACTATCTTTAAAAAATAAACACACTTGCCGTATAAATATCCCAAGCGAAATATTATGTAAAAAATAGGAGCCGGTTGTTGCTCAGTTTAGTTGCCGAACTATACCTTTTCCACATTTTTTTCTGAGTTCACACTTTTAGCACCTCGAAATTTAGACGCAATTACAATTTTAATGCAGTGTTGCAAATATAATAGAACATTATATTACTGTGATTGTATTTCAATAACAATTCTTTCATTTACGGTTGGTAGAAACATTATAAGCCCCTTTTAAAATGTAGGTATAGGTACCTGACGAGTATTGGGACACTGACGAGTATACCAGCGTTTACCTTATACACAAAATATTTCATAGAAATCGGACAAGCCGTATTGGAGAAGTTTAATTACAAACACAGTGACACGAGAATTATATATATTAAGATGCCTATATGCTTATAAAATCATTACGAATGCCACTTCCGATAAGAAAGCGCCAACAATTGGAAAATTGTTATTTACAGTTCTCTTTGTTATCGTTAAATGATATAGTATGCAAAAATAGTAATCGTTCGTAAAGAAATATATTCACATCTTTCATGACTGTAACTTCAATGTAGGTAATAGAAGAACGAAAATCACATGTAAGATTCCAATGTCAGCCGTTTCTTTGTAGTTCTTGAGGAGACTCCGCGGGAAATGAAGGAATGTGTGGATTTCTCTTTATTTTGCCGTTGGTGTAAACGTGCCGTTTATTGTTATGGCATTTGTGTGGGCAGTAGGTACGAGAACAGACTGTTTTATTGCTTTTATTCAATAAGCTTTTATTTAACCTAAATGAATTAAAATACACTAGATACTATCTAAACGAAACGATATATTCCTTTTTCTTCCTTCCTCTTGATCTTTAAAAGCTGGCACCTTGGTCTGGCTGGCTGGGCCTTCGGTCTAATATTATACGGCCTGTCTTCGTAATTTTATTGTTTTTAAAAATTAATAAAAAATGAAATGTAGAGGTATATTTAGATTAGATTCACGGTTTCAATGGGACCCACATATTGAAACCTTGATAATGAAATTATGTTCGGAGGCGCACGTAGTAAAGAAAATAAGGCTTTTGACTGATGCTGAAATAGCGAGATTAA
This sequence comes from Schoenobius gigantellus, assembly GCA_963935595.1. NCBI lineage: Eukaryota > Metazoa > Arthropoda > Insecta > Lepidoptera > Crambidae > Schoenobius > Schoenobius gigantellus. Next base: position 17,516,090 of record OZ012553.1, on the reverse strand, counting down.
TTTATTTCAGTTATTTTCGTAGTATTATGTCATAATATGAATTATTGTTATGGAATTCTTGTTTCAAGAATTCCCAACTAGAAAAAAATCCTTTAATCAAAATTATAGGACTGTGAAGTCTATTTTTTTTATTGCAGAAAGTGTGCAAACAAGCAAACTGCCAACCTGATAGTAAGTGGTAACAGTTACCTATAATACATGTGGCTCTTGTGAGATTCGCAGCAAAACTGCAACCCCCACAAGAACCACAGTGTACGTTGCCAACTTGTGACACAAGATGTAAAATCACAGTACCCAGTAATTTCACTGCCATATCTTACTCTTCAAACCGGAACACAGCAATGCAAGCACTGCTGCTTTGCGGCAGAAATAGGTAAGACGGAGGTACCTAAGCAGACGACCCTGGACGGTACAGAGTCTCCCCCCTCCAGTAAACTAATACAAACATTAAACTAATAAAACTAATACAACTCTTATACCAGCTCTGGTAAAGACTTTCATTCTTATAGTTAATAGCATTCGACCGCTTGTCGAAGATTAGTACCTATACTACAAGATTAAGTTATGTCTTGTTATACTCACGATAACTTACTACAAAACTAAATTATACGACGGTTATAAGGCGTATGTACATGCAGCAAGACTAATTAGTTCTTGACAAATTTTTGCTTCTGTAGTAGCATTTAGTGAGAGTACTAGATTTTCTTACATACTTAAGGGAAACCTTAATATGATTGTCAATATATAGGCTTGATCAGAACTATTATAAAAGTAAATGTAAGATGGAAGCGAATAGTTCTTATTAAAATTAAACTAAGCGCTTTTATGCTTAAAATAGTCCTAACATGCTCTCAGACAAAAGAATTTTTAATTTTAAACAAGATTTGTTGGGTAAAGAGCTTATATGAGACGCTTATAGAAGTTATCATACTTTTAAAGGTTAATTGTGTGTCTATAATTACTAGACTCATTATACTTCTCTAATGCTATTACAAGTACCCATGTAAAAAAAAAAGGTAGTTTTAATAACAATAATATAGGTATACAATAAGCTTCGAATATCAGGATGCCAAGTCAAACCTATTAAAGGTTTTGTGGCATTTATCTCTGTTATCTTGTAACATATTTTTAAGTATATGCAAAAAAAAAAAAAAGTACTTTAAAGAACATTATATTATTCTGTGAGTTGATTTTACGATTGTTATAAAAACAAAATGTTCCTACTAAGTGCCCAAATCCAGAGTTGTAGCAAACTATACGTATCTTATAAGCTTATAAAAATAGCACTATAGATAGCTAAGCCACAGTTTAACACTGTGGCTACGCACATATTTTGCTAGTTAGGTTAATACATATCTTAACTTTAGCCGGTCAGTTGGCTTACCCTCGAACCAATTCTAATCGATCGACATTATGATTGTGATTTTTTGTACACTCGATTTTCTACATTGGCACCAAAATGGAACCGTATTGTGCAGTTTTTGACCGAATCAAACTCAGTGCTATTTAATTTTTTCAAGCTATGGATCCAATCTGTCGCTAGTGTTAGATAGATATAGGCTTTATTGCACACATGGACATTACAAATAAAACATTTTAGACTAGACAGTAATATGAGTACTTAAGGCGGTCTTATCGTTAAGAGCGATCTCTTCCGGATAACCTTAGGGTGGACATAATGACAATGAAATAAGAGTAGATTATGTGATACTAAATAATTTACTCTTATTTCATTAGCAGCTAGTGTCGCTAAATAAGCATACGTAAAATAACAATCTCAATGTCAATTGATCAAAATTGGGTCAAAAGTAAGCCTACAGTATATTTATGACAATTTAGTTTATGTACACAAGCATTATTATACATTCTATTGAAATAGATATAAACGCAAGAAAAAAAAATAAGCTTACCGTTCTAATTTACAGCCTTCATAAAACTAGTGGCTCGTTTCTGGAAAGGTGTAACTTTTTATAATAACATTCCTCAAAGTCACCGACTTCAATTCATAAATTTAAAGTTCACGTCAAAAAGACTCCTGAGCAAAGGTTATTATTACAAAGTGAGTGATTATTCAAGTGAACACATGATATGGAATTAGCTAGACTGAGATTTCATATGTCATGTTTGGTAACAACGTAATTTATTTATATGCAGTGTATATGTTTATAGGTATTTTTAAAAAATATTTTAAGTGTATGTAAGCAAACAAATTGTATTGTTTATCTTGCAATAGTTATCATGACTATGTAGCAAAACCAATTTTGTAATTGACAATGATTTAAAAGAGGAGAGTAAAAAAATACAGCTTCCGAGTTTTTTGCCCGTTCTTCTCGAGATGGCTCTCCCAATTTTCGAACAGGGATAGAGTCACATTTTTTTCCTACTTGTATTTGAAGACATGTTAATTATATTCAGGATGTATGCACATACAAGGTTCAATGTTTCCTTCCTTTAAATTAAAGTTTTTGCTTTGTTTTGACATCAATAAGTGCCTGTAAATGCTTATGTTGAATAAAGATTTTTGAATTTGTAAATATATTTATAGCGAATATCTCTTAGACAATATATACTTAAAGTTATAAAAGAAACTCGACGGTGTTGTGTTTGCTTGTATGATCAATAAACTTATTACTAGTGTTGTTATTACATAAACAGACTCATACATTATGTATTTTTTCTACTTCAGTATTGTAATATGCCAATTATACGAGTATGGCTAACAACAATATTTAAAATATCAAATTTTCGTGAACGTTTCTATGAGTTAGCTTATAAAATATAATAATACTAATAATAACCCCTCGTTTACACCAAGGTATATTACATGTATTTAACAAGTTTTATGCAATGTTTTCGTTTATTGTTTACACTCGTATACATGTATAAAACTTGTTGAATACAAAACATGTATACAACTTGTTGTATGAAATTGTTTCTGAACTACTACAGAAAAACAGAAAAACTACGCAAAGAAATCAAAAGTAGCAGGTTATGTCTATAGTTGAATGTTATATGCAATTTACTTTCTACCTACCTACTATATTCCTTATGTGTATTGTATAATTCCTTGTGAGATAGTAATATTGTATAATATATCATTCTAGCTTACCACTCGCGGCTTCGCCCGCGTGGTTTTTGTTTTCCCGTGGGAATTTTATATTTTCCCGTAGAAAAAATAATTTAACAGCCTATATTAATCAGGGATTATGTATCATTCTAATGATGAAAGAATTTTTGAAATCGGTCTAGTAGTTTCGGAACGTATTCAATACAAACATAAAAATACAAGTCTTTCCTCCTTATAATATTAGTATAGATTGCTGTTTCATTGTATTTTAATTTTTTATTTTTTTTTAAATATTTATAGTGTTAATTGTGATTGTTTATGATTTTGTAATCTTTTGTAAATTTGTATTTGCTTAATATTATTTATAAGTTATTAGTCTTTAGAACCGGTGAGTTGCTGCTTGTTTATAGCTGGGCTACCACCGTCTTATAACGGGCCCCACAGAATACCAGTGGTCGTGGCTTAATGTCACGTCCGTATACTGAGTGGGGACCATTTTGGTACCTATTGATATTTAGTTATAAGTTATTTATTGTTATTCAGTCAATAGTACCAAATAAACATTTTTCTTTCTTTCTTTCTTACTAGTTGTCTACATGTTTATGATGTCACGTTTTATACTTGTTGTAGATAAACTTGTAGAAAATGACACGCCAGTCCGGTAGTTTCATTAATATTTTCTACTCAATTGACTATTCACAATGGAAAGTAAAGATGCTGAGGAACTTTACTTCATGAGTGCAGTATACTTGTTTACACGGTTATTTTTTTATCACTGGAAAATTTTAGGGACGCTTCAGGACACATCAATTATTATAAATAAAAAAAAAAAAAAATGAAAAAAAAATTTTTCAAATAAAAATTTTTTTTTTATAAAAAAATCTAAAAATGCTGCTCTCAACTAGTGCAGCATTTTTTGGATTTTTTTGTTTTTTTTTTCTTCTCTTCCCCCCGTAAAATAATACGGTCCGTCCGGTAAAAGTTTAAAACTTTATCCAACAAGCATGGATAGAGTTTAAAACATGTTTTAAATTAGTATGATACATAAATTTCAGTGAAATAAACAAAACTTGTTAAAAGCACGATTGCTTTTTGTAAGTGTAAATGCTGTCAATGTATCAGACTAGTTTGAATATGTCATAGATCTAAGTGTAAACGCAGATGTGGTTTATACTTGTTTAGAGACTTGTTGGCAACACAGTATGAACGAAAGAATGTTTGAGACAGTTGCAATACATGTATAAAACAAATAATTATGTTTTGACAAGTATTCTACAAGTATTGTATAAAACTAGTATTTTACTTGTTTCTTGGTGTAAACGAGGGGTGACCGCCACCACCACTCAGCCCCACTCTGCCCCCACACAAAGCCACGGAAAACGCACGGTTACATTTTATTTAACGCTGAGCCTGGTATTGGCGTTTCATTGCCTATTTGCTGGCATGCGGTATTGCATTTTTGTATGGAACAGCTGGTTGTTTTTTTCACGATTTTAACATTGATCCAACAGTAAAAGTTGTTGAGTAAACACTTTAATGCACACGAAATAAACATACATAAAATTTTCAAAAATAATGCAGATGTACAACACAGGCGGCCTTATTGCTAATGAGCAATCTCTTCCAGGCAACCTTGGACTAGGGAAATACTTAGAGAGGTGCGATGTCAGAACACCTCCTCGTGATGCACCCTGGGCAACCCGGCAGATTTTCTGCCGCGGGCTAAGAGTCTGACAGCTGCCCCGTGGAGGGGGCGTCGTGTGGCCGGGTTTAACCCGGCGGGCCACTTCGCGTGGCCATGTGGGGCGTCACCTCCCCTTCTTCTTGAAGATGGGGTTGTGTGTAGTCTGGGGACCCGGTCGCGGGTCATGGCGCGTTGCGCCTTGTGCCATTGCCCCTTTGGTCGGGTTGGTGTGGGTCCTTGTTGAGCTTCGGCATGTCGTTGTTCCGAAGCTGGGAGGCTCGTAGAGCTCCGGCGTGTCGTTGTTCCACGGACTGAGGCTGAGCCGATCACCGTGTGGCTTCGGCACACTTGTGCGGCCAACATGAGGGGGGCGTGGGATGGCCGAGTGCTACTCGGTGGGCTACCTCGTGTGGTCACCGTGGCCGTTTTTGCGGTGGGTCAGCGCTTTGGCGCCGCTGAGCTTCGGCTCGCGTGCGCGGCGGTGGATCCAGTGGGGTCTGCCGTCGGGCAAGCTCGTTACCCCGCACTGAGCGGGGCCAGGAGCCTGGCGTGCTGAGCGTCGGGCTGCGTGGAAGAAAACCACAGTAAAAAATTACCACCCGGAGTATGCCCCGGGAACTCCTCTCTATCTCCATCTTGGAGAGGGCGTGAGGGGCCCGCCATTGGTGGGTAGGTGCCGCGGACGGGGTTATGGTCGGTCCGTAAGGGTTCCCACGACCTCGTTCGGCAGCGGCGCGTCCTTTGGACGTGGCTGCGCTAGGCGCCAAAGAGGTCATATCGAGGGGTTTAGTAGGTAGTCGCTCGCTGCGGATTCCCACATACCCTTGCCTCTGCGGGGGCTTGGACGGTGCGCAAACGCATTCCCCTCATAAAAAAAGAGAAATATTGAGAGGAGATTAAGTAATGATATAAGTTAAGTGTAATTTTTTTCAATAAACGTGGCCAGCGTCAACGTATTTACTGTAAAAAAATGTGTCTCCTCGCATCCATGAAAAAAGTTAAAATCACATCAAGTTATTATTACTCTAATTGCCATATTTACATCCAGTTTTATTTACTATTACATATATAACCTACATGAAATACAGATTTAATTTTTTCAATCTTATTTTAGGTTAGATAGGTTGAACGCGGTCGAAGTTCTTTTTTCAGAATTGTCCATGACGGATTATTAAAAAAAAACAAAGCACGGGCTCTCACATATGTTGCTTTAGATATCAATTATTTTATCGTCGCGAACTTAATCTTTTTTTCCACGGTATTGGTTTCCACGTCAAGACATTCCATATTAACTCCATGTTCGCATTTTCATTGAATATACCTACCCAGTTACACAGTTAATATTTTACTCTACTTAAGTAGATAAGCCTATGAGAAACTCAACTAATGAATCTGAGTTGAAAAGGTTCTAATGAAAATGTTTCTCGCTGGAGATTTAATGCGGCCTCGGTAAAAACTCCCTTCATGAATAATGACATCTAAAAGTTGTTATGAAATTACAAATTGACAAATACCTCCTGCTGTTATCAAGTAGAGTTTGAGTGCTACCTAATTTACAAAGTAAAAAGCTTTAAAATAAACTGTATGAGGATACATTTGATGTTTGTATGAAACAAGCATCCAATTTATAATAAACCGGCCAAGTAAGAGTGGGAATCGCGCACCGAGGGTTCCATATAACAACAAACTTATCTAACTATTTTTTTTTAACTTATCTTAGGGCTTTCCGATTTTTTCCTTACACGTGCTATAAGACATTGCTTTTTACAAAATTTTTAAGATTCCTCGTCAACGGGAAATATTCTATGGGTTTTGATTCTCTTGTAAAATCGTAAAACCACCACTTAAACGGTCATATCTTTTGATAGCGTTGACTGATAACTTACTTATAAGTTTGATTTTTTATGGCTGAAATAAACCATAGACTCGAGTATTTGATCGTTTTCAGTTTTATATCTTTACGCGTTCGGTGTCCCTTTGGCGTGGGGCTGGCATAAGTTTTGAATCATCGACTGGGACATGTGTTTATTTTTGGTAGGATTTTTATTAAAAGGAAATAAAATTGATTGAAAATCAACAATAGAACAAAAAATTAACATCCTTAACATCTTAGCATCATCTCTCTTATTCACTTTCTTTGCCTATTCTTTTTTTTTTTGAGTTTCTGACTTTCCGAAGCACTCTGGTACGGGTTACGACTCGTGCATATTATTTACCTACCTAGTTACAAATCGGAACAAATAAATTATTGACCGGGACATAATGCTATAAACCGGGACATGTCCCGGTGTACCGGGACTTATGGCAGCCCTCCTTAAGCGGGGAGATAAAACTTTAAAAATGGGTACCACTTGCTTTGACTGCTCTGCAGAGAGAAGAGAGCGTTGAAGCTTGTCCTACCTTGTTGAACCATTATAGAATTGAAGAGATTTTGGAAAAAATTGTGACGTAAGATAATTATAAGTGGATTATTTATGAAAACTGCAAACGAACAATGCAATGAATAACTCAAGGTCTAACACAGCAAAGCCCTAGAGCGAAACATACCCAGCCGGCTACTCGCTACGAATCACTGCGTGGAGAAGCTGTAGCACTTTGCTGCGTTTTTGAAAGCTGTGGTTTGGCAGGCTGTTACGAGAAACATACCCAACCGACTACTCGCTACGAATCACTGTGTGGAGAAGTTGTAGCACGTTGCTGCGTATTCCAAAGCTGCGATTTGGGAGGCTGTTACGAGACATATAACGAATACTCTTGTATTTTTTCTCTAAGCATCCGGTAGGTATATGATATGGGACAGCATTGTGTACGTAATGGCAAATATTTTAGAGGAAAAAAGTAAAAGGAAATCATAATGTTATATTCAATTACTTCGGCGAATAGTCATGTACGATGTTTGATTTCAATTACTCCGATCAAATCATGTAGAGATGATGATAAAGTATATACAGAATTTAATTTCACAATTTAGTTCACTTTCGATATTTGATGCATTGTTTATTAAGATGTCTAGATAATATATTTTTCAACATACTTCCTCATAAAGTGGCTCTAATCCCATGGCAATTAGGCACATAATGACACCTATAATCAAACTGTGACTTTTTCATTACTATTATTTACGAGTGAGTAATAGTTTTTTTTTAATATTATTGGTTGAGTTACGCATACACTTGCGCTAAAATGCTATCCGCGAAAAGCCCAAAAAAAAGAAACCTCATTTTTTAGTCTATGGCCGATGCGCGCGCATAGGAAAACTGATTAATTTTTCCCGCCATTACGAAATTTATTAGTCTATGGCCGATGCGCGCGCATAGGAAAACTGATTAATTTTTCCCGCCATTACGAAACATTTTTCACAACTCGTCTCGTTTTCTCTTTTGAAGTTATTTAGTTAGTTATTAATTAAGATGTCTGCAAATACAATTTATGAAGAATAGTACATTATGGTACAAGTGTGTAATGTTGGTGATTACCGCTGAGGCGCATTGAGGCCCGAGCCGTCAGGCGAGGGTCTTAAGAAGCCGAGGACGGTAACCATCAATACACACGTGTATCATACAACGTTTTTCAACACACTTCTGAATAAAACAATACTTAAATAAAAAACCATTTTACATAGTAGATAAAAAGTTTACTTAGAGAAACAATTAGTAAATGTGCAGTTAGTAAAATTATAATTAACTATTTTTGATGACATAGCGGTCTCATCAGATAGATTATTTATTGAAATACTTTCATGTTCTATTGTTATTTGTGATGGTTCATTATTCGTGTAGGTAGGTGAAATCCAATCATTGGACGTACTTGGTATTTCGCCAGTAGGATGCGTCTCAGAATCAAGTTTAATTCTTTTTGTGATTTTTGCACAAATTTCCTTCTTGTTTTGTATGGAATCTTCTACGTATGATTCTGCTACATTGCTAGATCGCCGCCCGATATAAGATGTGAAGCCCAGAACGTTATGGAAAGTTTACTACCAGAAAACTCAAAGGAAAAATATCTATTAGCGTACCAAAATTTCATACAATGGCAGAACAATAAGAATACGCAGTCTTTTTCAGAAAATGTGTTCATGGCGTACTTTAAATAATTATCTTCTAAGTACAAACCTAGCTCTTTGTGGTGTATTTACTCAATGTTAAAAAGTACAGTCCGAACAAAGAATGGAGTGGACTTAAAAACATACTCGAATTTGTCAGCTTATCTAAAGAGACTATCTGATGGATTTAGAAGCAAAAAATCAAAGGTTTTATCATCTGATGATATTGAAAAATTTATTAAAGATGCTCCAGATAACCAATATTTGGCTACAAAGGTTAGTTAAATTAATTTTAATTAAATATTTAATAGCAGCTTGTGTTGTGTGTTGACCTTAATTATTGTTTCTTTTGTTTCAGGTTGCTTTAATATTTGGTGTAACTGGTGCCTGTAGGATACAAGAATTAACAAATATAACTGTAAAAGATATAGAGAACCATGGCCAGATGCTTTTAGTGAAGATACCTATCACGAAAAATAAAATACCTAGGTCATTCACCATACACGGTCCATTCTATGATATTGTTAAGAAGTATGAAAGTTTGCGTTCGCCAAAAACAAAAAATGACCGTTTCTTTCTAAATTACCAGAATGGTAAATGTACCTGTCAGCCTATAGGTATAAACAAATTTGGTTCTATGCCTAAAGAAATCGCTAAGTTTTTGGGTTTAGTAGATGCTGAGAGCTACACTGGACATAGTTTCAGAAGAACTTCAGCTACATTGCTGGCAAATTCAGGAGCTGATATAATGACTTTGAAGCGACATGGCGGGTGGCGATCTAGCAATGTAGCAGAATCATACGTAGAAGATTCCATACAAAACAAGAAGGAAATTTGTGCAAAAATCACAAAAAGAATTAAACTTGATTCTGAGACGCATCCTACTGGCGAAATACCAAGTACGTCCAATGATTGGATTTCACCTACCTACACGAATAATGAACCATCACAAATAACAATAGAACATGAAAGTATTTCAATAAATAATCTATCTGATGAGACCGCTATGTCATTAAAAATAGTTAATTATAATTTTACTAACTGCACATTTACTAATTGTTTCTCTAAGTAAACTTTTATCTACTATGTAAAATGGTTTTTTATTTAAGTATTGTTTTATTCAGAAGTGTGTTGAAAAACGTTGTATGATACACGTGTGTATTGATGGTTACCGTCCTCGGCTTCTTAAGACCCTCGCCTGACGGCTCGGGCCTCAATGCGCCTCAGCGGTAATCACCAACATTACACACTTGTACCATAGTGTACTAATGTTCATAAAACAGTGATGTATATAGGTTTAGACATTTCAATGTGTCGAGAAAATTCGTAGGACAGATGTCTTGCGAGTGCCTTACTTTCTGAAATTGACATCTGTCGCAGAGTATGTGACGGAATGGTGGAAACCTTCAAAGTCAAATAGTTACAGCTATTATTTTTCCCTAAGCAAGTAAAAGCTTGTTTTCCCTCTATTTTGTTATGTTTCAAAATTGTGATTGTTAACCTACTACCATGGCTATTTCAAATTGCTATTAGAATACCCGGGTGCCAATGTGTAAGAAACCATAACAAGATTGGTTACCTACGTCACGCGTCACATAAGCTGTGTGCATATTTTATCATCTGTGATCGCAAAAACCTGAGGGTATTTAATACAACAACAAAAACAAAAGACAATACAAAGCCGACATTGATATTAAGGAACAACAGTTAATTTTCTGGAGATGAGGTTAATGTAGAGTCGAGCTTAAGGGTATTTATTCCACAAGAGTACATTTACCTGGCTTAGCAAGATAAGCCGCACGTCCGCATAATTCCACTTTTTCATATAAAGTTTCACCTTTAGACTTACGGCTCGTAAATCTGGCGTGCACATGAATTATTTATGCTGCATTTTTTTGTTTACGAGCAATACGTGGCGGCATAAAGTGATGGCTGTAAAATTAATAATACCCTATTGTAGATAAGACTCGAAGAGATAAGAGTGCTATACGCTGCTATATGATACCCGCTTGATAGCTTTTGTTATTATGAATTATTTTACTAGCTGCAATATCTATATATACAGGATGGGAAAAGACCGGTACCGAAGCCGAAACCCACGTATTGCTCCCATCATCACTATAGTTTTTGTCTTCTAGACCATGGTTGTGAAACTAATAGTTGCCGAGATATTCAAGGTTAAAGTTACAATTTTTTGAGATTTTTATACAAAACTGTTCGAAATGTATTTTGATAATTTTCGTCCAAAGAAACATCTACGAAAAAATCAGTATTTCTTATCAAAATTTATGACTGAAAAGGAATCACTTGCGCGGGAAACTCGTCTTGCTTTACACCCCGTCACGCACTCGCACAGACTCACTAACACCGACGCATAGTATATTTTTTCACCAAAAAATCGGACGTCTTTTTTTTTGTGAAATCTTTATTTGTAATATTTTATAAATGAATACATATAATTTACATGCGCCTATTTCTCATTGAGGCAAAAAAAACCACTTAATTATTTTTTTATATAATAGAGTAAATCACCCATAACTTTTAAAATATTTCACAAGTTGTTTTTTTGGATTTCCTGATATACTTACAATAATCTCAAAACACACAATTCAAATTCATTTATATATTTTTTAAATGAGTTTTCAGTGATTTATTTACAATTAATGTTTTTTTGATTTTATTTTTTTTATTGTCGTATTTTTAATTATTTGGATTTTATTTTTCTACAGAATTGTTAATAAAATGTGTATGAATCCTTGAAAAAAAAATCAGAACTTATAGTCTTCTAAAGTTTTCTATGGTAATTATGGTTTTAGGGTTGTCAATTTATCTATATAAAATTTATTGTATATGATAACTTTTTATTCGTAAATAATACTTTAACTGAAGGTTGGGGCGAGTGCATGGAGTCACTTTGATGTAGTGAAATATTTTTAAGAGCCGTATAACAAAAAATAAACGATTACTTTTTTATTTAATATTTGGATCGAGCCAGTTCTTTTATACAGTTTTTTCATACGTACTTAGTTAAAAAACTATCATTTTCATTTGACCTGTCATACTGATTTGAAATTTTTCGAACATGATCTACACATATCTATACTGAAAATATAAACAGGTAACGTTTGAAGGAGGTGATCTCTGGAACCACTGAACCTATTCTGAATTGTTTCACTAGTAGGTAGAAAGTTCTGAGTGCCATAGGCTTCTTTATCCCGAAAAAACACGTTTAGCGCTATATGACTGAATTCCACGCATACGAACTCTTTTAAATAAAATTGGATAATACTTAAATACCAATTTACTTAGTTGCTTTCTGATAGACGTACCTAGCTACTATTATTATTCTTCAGCCTGATCAGACGAAAGAATTTCTGTTACATTGTCGTTATCATTATGACCGTCAATAATTTCATAATTAACGTCATTTTCTGTTGCCACAAAATCGTCTTCTGCTGAGATTTCATACGGTTTCAATAAATTCACTACGTTGGATGGTAAAGGCAAAGATTTTAGTTTTTTCAACCTATTCTGTAGCCTAATGTAGGTAATTTCTGGATCTGACGACTCCAGTGCCCTGTGAAACAGATCCAACATTGTTTTTTCGCGGTCGGATTTTCGGCTGTGGTGTTCTCTGTCGTAACGCCAGAACTTATTCCGCGCTTCACCGGCTTGCTCTGATAATAAACCTACTGGAAGAGCTGAGCTATTAATAATATCTTGCCCATGAATGAGAATCTTATGTATTGTTACTGTCATTGGGTACCATCCGTATTCTGCCACGTATTTAGATGCAACGATTTTGCAAATGTCTCCAAATTTATCAGCATGTATAGGTAGACCACAAGACAAGGTAACCAGAATCGTGTTAAGATCGTCCAACAACCACTGACCAAGGCCTAATATTTCTGCAAACACTGCACGATTTTGATCCGATAGAACTGTTCGGGCTGTGTTGCCGTCATTTGTTGTTCCAGCATTGGGTCTCACAACATTAACCAGCACTTTCAAGTCTTTTCGCACTCTCTCTTGCACACGTTTTTTTGTTTCCTCAACAGTTTTCGATTCCATGGAATCTTTGCTTACCCTCCATTTCTTTACAGGAAGCTTGTAGCCCAAATGAAGTAAGAACTCTAACACACGAATCCATGTATGCAAGGGACTTATTCCGTATTTGAAAACCGATACATCAATTGGCCGAGAATAAATGATGTCTAATTTGTTGAATTGCGTTGAGGTTGCTTTGCAAAATGGACATTTAAGTTGAGAAGAGGTCTCTGTTATTATATTTAGTACTTTGCCGTCTATGCATGTCAAATAAAGTTGTGGTTTTACCCTTATTTTCTTATTGTTAGATGTTGTTGCTTCTAATGTAGTCAAATCCTTAATTTGGTCTTCTATCCACTTCTGTTCATTTAGTATTAAATCTTTTGTCTCTTTTCGGTATTGGATATGAATCGGACGGCAAAACCTGTATGATTGTGGAGTTGGGTTTAACCAAAGTACAAAGTCTTTTTTTGTTTTTATACGTAATGGGATGAATGTAGTGGCAAATAGACTGTTTTCAGGCTCTTGATTATCAGAAAATCAAGGTATTTTTGTTCACAATATGCTGATATAATTTCGTCGCATGAGTTTATTAATCTTTGAAGAGTATGAGAAAGTAAACTAGCTAACGGAACAAAGCCTTTTCTTTCTGTCACTTGAATACCACTATCCGGATAACATTTTTGTTTTGCGTCGAACTTTTTTTATTTATATGTACTTTTTTATATGTAGGAAATGCTGGAAAACCTCTTGATTTTAAATCTTGTTGCAAAAAGTTGTATGTATCTACTGTAAATTTTCTATCGATAAATATTGCTAAAGCTTCATCTGGAGAATAAGGACGAGGGTCTTCGCGAAGTTTAGGTGCTATTTTAATCGGTCGTGTTGGACTTTTAAGACAAGTATTAATAACATATTGTAAATCCTTTGACGCATTGGTTTTTAGTTTTTGTCCTTTTGCTTCTAATACACTCGAAACAGCTTTAATAACTTTTGTAGGTGGTTCACTTTCTAAGGAATATTGGAGTTCTTTGCACACCCTTCGTTTTTGTCTGTCACTAAGTGATTCATAGACCAAAGATGAAGAAGTCGAAGCAATGGGGGACACTGCAATATTCAAAGTATTTTCTTCAATGACTATAGGTAAATCTTGAACACTAGGATTTGGGTCAGTATTGCAATCTGAAATTAGTTGCTGATGATGAGTTACAACTTCATGTCTCTCAGGGGATTGGCTCAAAATACTAGATTCTGATTCAGAGTCAGGAATCATAACAGGCTCGGGAAGTGACGCGTCTTGTAAAGCTCTAACGAAAAATTTATTTAAATCATTTTTTAGTGATTCTTTAAGCCATGTGTTGTTCTTCTTTGCAAAAAAGGTAAAATTATATTTACATTTTTTGTAAAGCATTTCACATTTATACGTGAATCTAGCTATTGCCTCATTGAATGCTTTCTCATCATTGAGTTCAGTTTTGTTAAATCCTAAAATAGTTAAGATAAGCTCTGATCTATCTTGTAAAGGCAAGTCAGTAGGCCGCATTTTCGATCCCATTTCTTTTGATTTGGCGATTAATATTTTATATACATCGAGCCTGCTAATTACGTCTCCTTGCGTACTTGCGGATACTCCCGGAGGATGAAGAGTACCGGCTGTGGCGCTATTCACAGCTTCATCAACTGCCACTCGTGGACCAACATGGTATCTCAGCCACCAGCAGCTGACTATGCACAGTTACTACAGACTTCAGTGATCACAAGTGACAATATTGTTATGTTTAGTGATGACATTGGCATAGGTATGGGCCAACTTCTAACAAACATAGGACATTCAATAATGAACTATTGCATGCCTGGTGCTTCGTACTGCGACATACTAAAAAAAGTGATCGAATGTGAATTTAACCAGCCTACTACATTGTTGTTATTTATTGCAAATAGAGGTAATATGAACAAAAAAGTCCTGACTCATTATTTAAATAAATTAAATAATTTAAATGTATAAAAAATTATTTTGTTCACATTACCTTATTATTACAACAACTTGTCACAAGAGGAAAATAGTGTAAGATATAAATTGAATTTAAAGTAAATTTTATCAACCTGGTGCACCAGAACATGCAAGGAATGATGGGCAAAGATCTGGAAATTGAGTTATTCATGAACAGTAGTAAAGTAGACATTTTTTGTATAACCGAACATTGGCTTAAAAGCTACCAGTTCATGTTTAATTTTAGCAACCACCAGGTTGGTAGTTCGTTCAGTCGAGAAAATGCAATTCGCGGTGGCTCATTAATCATATTAAATAAAAAGCTTAAATATAAAGATCGTAAAGATATTGTGAACCTCTCAGTTGAACGAACAATAGAAATTGCCTGTGTAGAGTTGGACCAGATTATTGTAGTGAGCGTATACAGGCCTCCTTCGGGATTGTATGACCACTTTGAAAATATAATGGATGAAGTTTTAAATAAAGTCTGTAAGCAAGGCAAACAAATATTAGTCTGTGGAGATTTTAATATTAACTTATTAGAAAACTCTAGTTTATGTATTCAGAAAGTAGACGTCAACGGGGAGAGGTCCCAGGGCGCCTCGGTTAAAATGGGAGTTCCGCAGGGTTCAATTCTTGGTCCTTTTCTATGTTTAATATATATAAATGACTTGCCTGCTTTTGTACAAGACAGGCATGAGATTGTATTATTTGCAGATGATACTTCACTTATGTTTAAAATTAAAAGACGATTGCAAATTTATGACGATGTAAATAGTTCTATCTCAAGAATAGTTTACTGGTTTAATGCGAATAACTTGTGCCTCAATGAAGGGAAAACTAAATGTATAAAATTTATTTTACCCAATGTTAAAGAGGTTCACACCACTGTTAACATAAAGCATAAAAATGTGGACCTTGTGGATACCGTAGTATTTCTTGGTATTACTTTAGATTCAAAGCTTCAGTGGGGCCCACATATTGATAAATTGTCGAAGAGACTTAGTTGTGCAGCCTACGCTGTATGGAAAATACGTCAGCTGACTGATGTTGATACAGCAAGACTTGTATACTTTGCCTATTTTCATAGTGTGATGTCGTATGGCATTTTGCTGTGGGGAAATGCTGCCGACATTCAGACTGTTTTTGTGCTGCAAAAAAGGGCTATTCGTGCTATTTATAACCTTAAAATAAGAGATTCTTTGAGAGAAAAATTTAAAGAAATTGATATTACGACCGTCGCGTCGCAATATATTTACGAGAATATAGTATATGTTCATAAAAATATACATTCGTTTTGTAAAAACAGTGATATTCATTCAGTAAATACTAGGCAAAAGAATATGTTAGCGTTACCAAATACTAGGCTTAAAAAAATTAATAATTCTTTCAAAGGCCTTTGTGTACGTTTCTACAATAAAATCCCAAATAATATTAAAGCACTTAACTTGAATAAATTTAAAGTCACTATCAAGGGCGCACTTATGAAAAAAGCATATTATAAAGTGTCTGATTATATGACAGATAAAACTGCTTGGGATTGACAAAAAATGTGATAATTGACGTTCAAAGGGTGTTAACACTTTGTGATAATGGGATAAATTTCATTCGAGTAACTGTTCCACTCACACCGACAGGCATTTCTATATTATTAAAAAAATGTTTGTGAAATATAATATTGTAATGTTGGCATTTTAAAAGAGGAGACAAAAAAAATACAAGACCTTCCGAGTTTCTTGCCTGTTCTTCTCGAGAAGGCTCTCCCAATTTCCGAACAGGTGTAGAGACAATTTTTTTTTTCATTTGACTTGTATTTGCACACATCTTAATAATGGTTGGGATGTGTGTACATACAAGGATTAAATAATTTAGTTAATTAGATTCTTGGTTGAAAATTTTTATGTTTTTTTGACGTCAATAAGTGCTTGTAAAGGTCTATATTGAATAAAGATTTTTTGAGTTTTGACATGAGGGTTGGCGCCCTAATGCCCTCCTTGCAGTAAGTCAGCCGGTCGGAGCCCGGACAGACATCCCTGAACAGGCCGGGTCAGATCCTGTTGAGGCAAAGTGGCGCCATGGGTCTTTGACGGCTCCATGGTGCCTCACCCCCGTTCCTTCAGGTAATATGTTTCGGTGCAAGGTTTTAGCCGTGACCTAACGAGGGCGGACCCCTTCCCTGCACCACATATTACCTTTCATTGGATTTTAAACTGAACATTTATAAACAAAAGTTTTAGGATAAATACATTGAAGTTATTTTTTCATATGTTAGTTTTTCAACGCAGTTCATAATACAGCCAGACTTTTTTTAATCATAAAGCACAACTTTAGAGTTTGAGTCTCTTCCACATAAAGGCGCCGTTTTATTTCGCTCCCACAGAAAAAATCATCACAATGTGAGGTTGTGAGCTTGCGTGACCGCAGCGGCCAAGGGACAAGACCTCCACGAACTTAACTTCGCACTATTTCACAATACACGGAAATGCACACCCGTCGCGTGCAAGCGCGTGACGTTGACTAAAGAGAGAAAGAAATACTGTGGGCGCGCGCGCCACGATGTCTAGCGCCCCGCACCCTGCTCAAGATCTACGTTTCCCTAGGTCACCACACCTTGAAATTACGGAAAGTTTATCATTGTTTTTTTGCTCATTTTACCAAAAAAAATTATCTCAAAAAAGGAATCTTTGAATTACATCTAATTGTCATAAAAACCCGAAAGGTGTTAAAAATGTTTTCCTGTATAATCTTACTAACATTTAAAAAACAAACTTCAAATATTATGTTTATTAAATTTATGAGGTGACAACCCTATCCAAAAAAAATTGAATTGGAATAATTCCCAGATCCTACTTAATTGGGATCCCTTTATTTGTAGGATCATAAGCGTGAATATAAAGAACATTTCAGTCTTAGTTACAAATCCAAATACATAATAATATAGCGGTAAAAAAAAGAAAACATAAATTTGCAAAATCAGCCATAATTCTGTTAATAAATAAGCAAATAAAACCTGGATATTTTTTGCTATCGGAAAGATTTTAAGACTATACAATAACACCAAAAAAATCTTAAAAGGACATCAAACTTTTGAGCTACAACTGTTTTAATGTTTTTCTGGAAACCATAGAATTTTTTTTCAGGTACTAATTTTCATTCTTTTATAACAAACAGGCAATTGGGAGTTCTCGTCTCGCATTTATAACCCCTAAGTCCTAAGAAATTAGATAATAAAAAGAGCATGTCCGATTTTTTGGGCAAAAAATATACTGTGCGACGCGATATCCGAACGCGCAGCCGCGCGCAGGCACGCGTTACATTGCGTAGTATTTATTGTCGTTGTTTTTTAAGCCTATAAATTAATTTCGTTTCACATCATTGATTTTTGGTTATATTGCTTTATTTAATGGTCTGAATGCGTAGACGCGGGCTTCGGTATACGTCTTTTTACACCCTGTATGTACTCGTATATATAAATCTCTCGTCACAATGTTTATCCGGGATAAACTGCGAAATGTCTTAACCGATTTTGGTGAAATTTGGCTTATTGTAATTTGGTCCAAGTTAAAAGAAATTACATTTTTTATCCCGATTATTGACCTTAATAATTTATAATTGCTAATTAAATAGTATGTAATTATTTGCAAGTTCCATTTAGTTTCTATGGCGGTGAGGGTTATTTTTGGCACAACACTTGGTCATCTAGGTCGGGTAACCATCCAATATGACGACACGGTTAGCGCAGAAGTCGAGTTATCGCCTACGGCGCAACGGGTCGCGGGTTCGATTCCCATACGGGACAAATATTTTGTATGGCCTACAGAAATTTGTTCCGGTCTGGGCGTATGTGCATGTGATAATCTATGTTTGTAACTGCACCCACGACACAGGAGAAAATCCTAGTGTGGGGCAACGTTTTTTTTATAAAAAGAAAAAGAAAAGAATAGATGGCGATGCGAGTCGATTTTTATAACCTACAGTGTAATCCACGTTATATGTGACATAAAAGTATTAGGCTATAATTATAGTATATTGTTGTGTATCGTTTTGTATGAAGATATTCTTATCTTCATTTGACTACATTATGAAATCTAGTGTAACATTAATCCGATGTACTATAACTACATGGCCAATGCTGACGCCTAACGTTTATATGATATATTGTCCTATAAGAAAGAACATATAGTAGCCAACTAACCACTATACTTTATTAATATGTTTTGCACCTGTTTCATACAGCTTTATTTTCATTTATCTACTTAATGCCTATTTCCTTATATCATTGAAGTATTACCATTACTTTGTAGTATTTAAGTCTAGAAAAGACCTAAATTTGAATAATTTTCCGCTCACTTAACAAAGCAGTCCATTAGCAACGATTTAATGAACAATATTCAATAACGATGGCTCACAAAAATCCGCAACGCTTTACTTGAATTGACTTACAGTTCATTACTAAAATCTTCCTCTAAACAACTTTTAACAAGAGGAACTTAACGACAAAGTTTCGTCAGAATTAAACGAGGCATCCTTTCATCTTATTAACGGAAAAACAAAATTAACTTAGTTCAAAACAGATATCTCAATTGTAATAAGTGGCTTTCGTGATGAGAGTGATGCTTAATTTTGCACCTAAAAACCTATTATTTTACTATTTTAACATATAAAATATCAAAATACAGCTTAAACTCGTATTGTAAATACATACTATTAAATAAGATAACACAACATAGATAAAACTAGTAATATTTATAGCATGTATCGCTGTAATAAGCAGCCGGAATGAAGAGTACTTACAAAGTTCTCATAGGCATGCATTACATGCTCATGTGAACATTAATCAATTAGTCTTGACTGCTGGTGACTGACTGAATAAAATGATCTACTTCCTAATCATTATTACAGCCAAGAGACGTCCTCTGTTGCATTTAATACATTTATGCCTCCCCTAAGGATCTCCAAACCGATTGGACCTTCACCAGATTAACCTTTAGTAACAAAGCAACGCCTCCGGGCCATTTTCCAATTAGAATATAGGAACTTGCTGTTTTCATACAATTCTATTTACTTCTACTAGCTTTCGCACGGGGCGTAGGTGTTAGAGAGCAACGGAGAAGCTTTCGCTGTCAGTCTCGATATCGCCAAGGCATTTACAGGGTCTGGTATAGAACTCTTCTAGCGAAGTTACCTTCCTATGGAATCCCCGGGAGTCTGTAAATGGGCTTTCAGCTTTCTAGATGGTTGGAGCTTTAAAGTCGATGGCTCAACCTCCAATACCTGTCCCACATGCAAGGCTCGCCCCAACGTAGTACATTCTGTATATCAATTACTTGTTGTCTATAGATAACACAGCAAAAATTTATATGCGGATGACAGCATGGGTGATACGCGATATACCTACAAGTAATCAGAAGGTCGATAGATTCCCCTGACAGGTCGAACTTTTCCGATTCATGCATACTAGATTCCGTGATTAAAAATATTATGTTTTAAAGATATAACTTATCTCCTTAGGTTATTTTTATCAAATATGCAATAATTAATTCCACATTAAATAAAAGTAAAATTTATATTCTGTTTTTTATAACTTCTGTTAGTTTTGGTACAGTATTATATTGTGTTTTGTTGTGTCCCTCTTGTTGGGTTCGACAAATTTTAAGTAAGAATTAAATTTATGGGACTGTTAGGTCTTTTTGTTATTAATTTCTAGATTATAAGAATGTATATGACCGTTTGTTCCTGAATAAATAAATAAATAAATAAATAGTTGAAAGCAAAATATTTTTCATTACTCTGAAAGTAAGTCTGAAGTTGCCTGAGGAGCGGGTTGAAAGTAATACTTTTCAGCCCTAGGGAGAATCACTTTCACTGACAGCTGCTGTCAAATTTTAAAAAAGAAACTAGTTCTATTTCACATTTCTATTAGACCATGTTCCGACGTTCTACATATACAGCCACTCAATTACAGAACGGTGGAAAATTGAAATAACATAATAATATATATTTTTTAAAAGACTCTATTATAATTTACTTTCAACTATTTCATTAAATAACATAGATTTGGGCAAAATATTTACCATTTTTTCAATGATGACAATGAAAAATAATGGCTAAATAGCTGGCCAGCCAAAAAAAAAAACAAAATAAGCGGGAAAGCGGCAATCCGATCTCATTTGTTATTCTAATTTTAGAGTTTTGTTTATTCTTCCGTATAGCAGAGATTTCATACATAAGAGAAGAGGCAAAAGCAGAAGTTGTTGATTTAATAAAACAAAATTCACACAATTATGCTCTTTAGCTGATTCATGTTTTTATTTATACTTTCCTTGTATTCGTAATGAAAAGCACAGTGTTTACCTCGGGTAAAAAACTTATTTAGTCCCTCGAACTATAGGCGCCCTACGCTCGAGCGCCAATCCCCGTCTCGGAACTAAATAAGTTACTTTCACCCCTGGGGTAACAATGTACCTACTAATAATAAAGTCATTTAAAAAAAATATTCTGTTATTTCAACTTTATATCGCGTTATAATTGAGTAAAGTTGGAACATTCAATAGAAATGTGAAGATAGAGCTAGTTTTTTTTAAATAATTTGACAGCTGTCTGTTGAAAACGTATTTTTTAGCCCTAGGGAGATTCCCTAGGGCTGAAAAGTATTACTTTCAACTCACTCCTCAGGCAACTTCAGACCTACTTTCCGAATATGAATAATGAAAAAATATTTCACGCCTACCTGCGAACATAACCAGCTTAGCATTTTCCGTTCCAGCTTAGTAAGTTATTAGATATATCTTAATATTGTGTTTTTCATTTGAAGTGAAATGTACAATTTCTATTGTGAAATAAATCCTTAAGCTTTAAGCCTCAATAATGTTGCATCTTCTCTTCTTCTTTTATATATAAAAATGAAACGCTGTGTGTTTGTCTCGCAAAAACTCTGAAGCGGCTGGACCAATTATAACGAAATTTTCTGTGCGTGTTTGAATAGGTCCCAGGAAGGTTTAAACGTAAAATTGGACCCGGTAGGTGACGCTGTAATCGGGCAGGACAACGTCTGCCGGGACAGCTAGTTATATATAAAAATGAAACGCTGTGTGTTAGTCTCGCTAAAACTCAAAAACGGCTCGACCGATGCTTACGAAATTTTATGTGTGTGTTTGAATAGGTTCAGGGTAGGTTTATACGTACAATTAGTAATTGGGTAGGACAGGACAACGTCTGCTGAGCCCACTAGTCTTCTTTCCTCTTCTTTACTTATATATAGAAATGAAACGATGTGTTTAGTCTCGCAAACACTCTGAAACGGCTAGACAGTTTCCTACAAAATTTTCTGTGTGTATTTGAGTAGGTTCAAGGAAGGTTTATACGTACAATTTAACCCGGTAGGTGGCGTTGTAATCAGGCAGGACAACGTCTGCCAGGCAAAGTGTTGGATATAGGTTTATCATTAAGTCGTCTGCGCGACCGTTCAGCGTCTATCACGTATGCCGTGAAAGCCGAATAAAGGATAGAAAATGCTATCGAAGAGGAACTCGTATTTATTTATTAAGCAGTGGAACAAATACATTTCAAATAGATTCCAAAGACGGATAAAACACAATTTTCCAAGAATAAGAAATACAAATTTTAATAATAAGAGCATTACAATACATCAAAGTATATTCCCAAGAATATTGTTCATCATTTAGTTGTTTGGTTTCTAGTGAAAACGTCGACGCGTTTCTAGCTTTCTTAAAGATAATTCTGATATTTATTTCGAAATTGAATCAATCACGGTGTTTGCCAAATTAAACAAAATTAAATTATTTCTTAAGCGGTCATCATCTCAACCATAAACTGGTTATGTCAACTAAAGAATTAATCTGTTAAGCTATAATTAAGTCTATTTTTTAACAATGGTAATCACGATTAATAATGTGCAGCTGACTTAATTGTCTAGACATTTTATAGTACTTACTAAGAGGGCCGTGAATTACCTATATTTTTTTTACTATTTAAAAATCGAGCTAATCGGGTTAAATACAAATAGGTAAACACAGACAGTAAACAAATTTCATCTTCATCGTTGTTAGATTCTTGGTGGTAGGTAGGTAGATACGAGTATGTTAATGGACATCAATGCTATGTTTGAGTATGCTGCCAATAGCGAAGAAGTAAACTTATCTAAGTATATACGTTCCTATGTAAATATTATTATTTGCGGTTTTCAGACTTGTTGGTTATAGATTCGGCTGTCTGTTCAGATTCTTTTTCTCAGAAACGCGTAGAGATATCAAACTGAAGTTTATATCAAACTAGCTGTGCCCGCGAACTACGTATCGCCATATATTTTTTTCCCGTTTTTGCAACATTTCTCATTGATGCTCGGCTCCTATTAGTCGTAGCGTGATGTTATATAGCCTATAGCCTTCCTCGATAAATGGCCTATCCAACACAAAAATAATTCTCCAATTTGAATCCGTAATTACTTGTCCCATGGGACTACAGGGACGTAATCGTCTCAGTTGTCCCATGATAGGACAACTCAATGGAACTAGTGGGATAGACAGAGATTAGCGCGTTCAACCAACCAAACAAACAAACAATCAAAAATTAGTAAGCATAGATACTCGGGTTTGATATGGTTTATTCGCATATTTTGCGATTTCACAAGGGAATCAAAACCTATAGCGTTATTGTTGTTGTTGTTACCTTCTTGGTGACCTAGAATCGTGCATTTGGCAAAAAGCAATATCTTACAGCACATATAAAGGAGAAATCTGAAGACGGTAAATATGTGGTTAGGAATTACATTTCTTAGATAAGATTGTACGGAACCCACGGTGCGCGAGTTCAACTCGCACTTACCCGGTTTTTTTCTAACAATCATAACTTTTCTTCGATATAATGATTAAGGACGTCGCACGACGTACACTAAGCTCCTTGTCAAGCTATACTGTTTGACCTTTGGACAAACAGTATAGCTGGACAAGATTTATTCCGATTTTTCATACTCTATCTGCATGCCTAGTACATCTACTAATATATAAAAAGAAAATCTCGTGTCATAGTGTTTGTTATCGAACTTCCCCGAAACGGCTAGACTGATTTTTATGAAATTTTCAGTGTATATTTGGTAGGTCTGAGAATAGGTCGTAGGCTATTTTTATACCCCTAGGTGATAAGGGTGGCCGTCTCCAGAATTTTTTGAGTGTTGAGATTTATTAAAGCGAAACGAAGTTCGCGGGTACCACATAGCTAGCAATATTGACACATTTTACCGGTTCCTATCCCGAAGTAGCGTAGATATAATACACATGATAATTTACTGTAATTTACAAAGCACCAACCAATAACCTAAATGATTTATCAAATAAAGCGTCAAAAGTAAACAATAAATATTTTTAATCAATCTTATTGCGCCCATAATATTACAAAAATAAACATTTTTTACATCAATGAAAACAAGTCTATGAACAATATGAACATATAGGTATGTACACAGTCGCCAGTCGTTTACATCTGTTAGAACAACAGCTTCCGACAGCACTAACCACAAGAAATAAAATATTCTACGTAGCTATTACGTGATTTGCTAAAATGTTAAATTTGGCGTTGTAAGGTGTAGAAATCACCCTGACGAAGAGGTGAAAGTACGGAGCAGGGAATCTGTGGTCGGAAGATAAATTCATTGTTTGTCGTCTATCAGTATTAAACCGGCGTTGAATCTTAATGCAAACTTAAATGTAAATCCGTTAAGCGCTTCATATATATGAGGCTTGTGGGGGGACTCATATTGCATGAATCAGTGCTTCTGCATAATTACATAGTACCTAGGTACTCATGTTCTATATGTAAGGGATACTGCGTTACTACATGTACATAAATATTGATACACCCAGCAATATCATATAGCGTGCTTTAGCGGCCGCAATGTTTAGAAACAATAATTTAGAAGTGGAACGAACTTTCACAAAGCACACACAAAAATTGCAAAAATGCTCTGTTACATGAAATAAAAAGAAAAGTTGTTATAGCTGTCTATTTATTATATTTAATTGTTTATTTGAGTTCATTGAGTGATGAAGACATTTTAACACCGCAAATTCAAGTAACGCCTTAAGCTATTATTGAAAACAATTTACTACCGAAATCGAGGGACATATACTTGATTACGTGAAAATAATATTCAATTGAAAAATTAATCACGATCCCCGCCATTGCTCCACTTGAGTCGCGGCAGTAATCTACTTATAATCTTGTTCGCTTAGATCATGATAGAAATGATATACATATATCCTACTTGATATAAATATTAACTTATAAATTAACAATAAAAATCACACTAAAAACAAAGTTTTATATTTATGAAACTGACTTAATGTAATATATTTAAATATGCACTAGAGGTCGTTATAATTAATATTATTTACTAAGCATAATGCGGTTTCGAAAAACATCAATGATACTATGAGTATTATATTATCTGTGACTGAGGGAAGAGCAAGGTATCCCTTACCTTGCTCTTCCCTCAGTCACAGCATATTAACTTATAAATTAACTGTAAAAATCACACTAAAAACAAAGTGGAGGTCTATGTAATTAATATTATTTATTAGGAATAAGGCGGTTTCGAAAAACATCAAAGATGCTATGAGTATTATATTGGCATCGCCGTAAAGTGGCATGTCTGTGCATATTTTAAAGACTGCATTTCGGTGAGTGTGCGCAAGAGCTTCACGACCTTATTCCACCCTCTCCATTCCATTACAGGACGAGCAGAAGGTCGGCTCATTACCATCCATTTCAGATCGAAATTCCTAAAATCCGTACACATCGTTTTAGGTCCACTTTTCTGGTGCGTACTGCACAGGAGTGGAACTTGAATTTTGGAATCTTGGGGTTTTTAAGGCTAAAGTGAATAGATATTATCTAGATCTACGTGCTTCATCCTCGACCACACCGTCGCTTACCATCAGGCGAGTTGGTGGTCAAACGTAGACCTATTACGAATAAAAAAAAAGTATTATATTATCTGTAACTGAGGGAAGAGCAAGGTAAGGAAGCAAGGCATGTGCAGATACTTAAATTCTTCATGTACGTAAGTGGAGTCCGGGGTCACATGTAAGCAATACGAGTATACTAATGAAATTGTTCGATTAACTGTTATCTCTCCGGAAACACATGCGATAAATCTGTTTGTTATTTACCGTATAAAACGTAGGTATGTTCCAGCAGCCGACAACATTTAGTCATTCTATGATTGTTATTTAAGAAACATGTTGAAGCAAAGTGGATGTTAAGTTTTGGTACAGTAGTGTGGTAAGTCCACACTAGGTTTTTATTTATTTATTTACAAAAACAAACAGCTTGTTACATAGTCTTAGATACTTAAATGTGACTATCAATTATTAAAGCCAAAAACAGGTTTTTGGTTTCATATATTTAAGTAAATACGAGTTTACGAGTTACGCGTTTTAACAAAACATAAGTTATATATAAGTTATATAACATTAATTTTAGTGTGCAAACATTAATAACTAGGTTACTAAAGTGGAAGAAGTTCGGTAAGACTATTTAGACATCCAATTATGAATCGTTTTACAGATTTAGACAGCGCAAAAATATCCTCGCTACCAAATTTTACGTTGAATGTGTTACATAATATGCGTTTTATTGCGAGCGTAGTTGGTGGTGCATCGTGGGACATGTAACAGCGGTGTGTGGCAGGTACGGTGAACAGGCGTGCTATACGCTACACTAGCTAGAAGTTCTGGGCAATCAATTTCATCACGAATTATGTCAAATAAAAACACATGTCTGCAATTGTTCTTCTCTCCTCAAGGGTAAAAATATTGTACTTGCGACAAGCTTCAAGATAGGTTGCGAATGAACATTTGTTTCCAATACTTTAACCAATACTTAAGAGGATTTTGAAGTAATCGTGCGCGGCGCGAGTAGGTATTTTCTAAAATGCTATCTTTTCACACCGCTCCGCCTCCGGTCTGGCGTTTACACCACAAATACAACATGCGCAAATTTTCACGCACACTACGATACAGCAGCGCGCGACTCGGCCACGATACTCGGCGGCCGGCGCGAGAGCTCGAGATTATTATTCTATCGTTCGTAATGTTTTGCGTTGCTTATATTTCTGACTCCCTTTCCGCTCTCAACTTCGCCATCGTTACTTTCGTTTTTCGTGTGGGAATTTTATGTTTTCACATAGGAAAAATAATTTTATAGCCTATATTACTCAGTGATAATGTAGCCTTCTATTAGCCAAAGAATTTTTAAAATCAGTCTGGTAGTTTTTGAGTTTATTCATTACAAACAAAAATACAAACGGACTTAATCTTCTTTCTTCATAATATTTTAGGAGATAAGTTTCGGAATACAGAAATTATTTACATTTCGTAAATTATTTCTGTATTGAAATTTATTGTGAAGGCACTTACTTGGTATCCCTATACCTTATAGGATTGAGGGTGAGGACTATTTGTTATGAAAGTATGTATCCTACATTTACCTGTCTAAGGAAAATGCCATTTTTTAAGATTTTTTTTTTTTTTTTTTTTTTTATGTAAGGCCCGGCAAATGACCTCCTCCCGCCTGATGTTAAGCGGTGAAAGAGGCCCAAATGAGTTGACAGATAGAGTAGGGACGACATCCATTATCCTACCTGCCCGCCCCTTGCCGGCCTAAAAGATGCTTTTTCACACCTCTTTTGAAGGAACCCATGTTGTAGGATGGAGGAAACACGTGCGCAGGTAGAGAATTCCAAGTATGGGATGAACGACAGAAGAAGGAATCTTGGAATTTCTTGGTACGGTGTGAAAAGGAGGACACAGTGTACGGATGACTCCGAAGGCCCTTACGCGTGTTTCTGTTAAGGAATGGAGAGGGAGGGATAAGGTTAAAGAGCTCCTCAGAGCATTCCCCATGGAACATTCGGTAAAAGGCGCTAAGAGAGGCGATGTCACGACGAAGTTGTAGAGGCTCGAGGGTGTTAGTTGCCTCTACATCGCCAATTATTCGAATAGCGTGACGCTGCAATCTGTCCAGAGCATCGAGGAGGTACTGAGCGGAGCCGTCCCAAAGGTGCGAGCAATATTCCACGCAAGACCTAACCTGAGTTTTATACAACAGGCATAGTTGGTCCGGCGCAAAATACCTACGCACCTTGTTTAGGACACCGAGTTTCCGTGAGGCAGCAGTTATAACGGATTCGATGTAGTCTCTGGGGTTCAGATCGCAGCGAATGTTCATTCCCAGCAAGGTGATGTTACTCTGTGTGTGAAGGGTTGTGCCCTGAAGAGAAGGAGGGGGGAGGAAAGGTGACCTTTTCGCCGAGAACGTGCACACCTGTGTTTTCTTAGCATTGAACTCGACAAGATTGTTGGAACCCCATTCGGAGATGAGGTCCAGCGTCCTGTTGAGCTCAATGATAAGATTCTGCCTCTCCCTATCAATATTGCCACGAGCAGCCCCTGAGCTTCCGTGATATCCCCCATGCACTGTACTGTCGTCTGCATAGCAATGTATACTTCCCAAGGAAAGCATGTCATTGATATGCAGAAGAAACAATGTTGGGGATAGAACGGAGCCTTGTGGAACACCAGCATTCACTGCCACGAACCGCGAAGCGCAGCCGTCAACGACAACGCGAATTCTACGCTCGTGGAGGAAGCTGGCAATTCACGTACAGAACTGAGCGGGCAATCCGTATGCCGGAAGCTTGGAAAGGAGAGCCTTGTGCCAGACTCTATCAAAAGCTTTGGCGATGTCGAGACTAATAGCCACAGACTCGCCGCGCTTATCGATAGATTCACCCCATTTGTGCAAAAGGAACGCTAGAAGGTCACCTGTTGACCGTTTAGGACGAAACCCATACTGACGGTCATTAAGCAACGAGTGACCTTCCAGGTAACGGATCAGCTGGGTGTTAAGGATCCTCTCCATGATTTTACACAAAATGGAAGTGACGGCTATAGGGCGATAGTTAGCCGGATCAGAACGATCTCCCTTTTTGGGAACCGGCTGGACATTGGCCTCTTTCCAAGATTTCGGCACACAACCAGCAGAGAACGACAGACGGTATAGACGCGTCAGGACCGGAGTCAACTCCGCTGCACACTTCTTAAGTACAATCGCAGGAATGCCGTCTGGTCCACTTGCTTTTCGAATATCAATCGACTGTAGCTCCGCCCGCACATCTCGCTGTCTGATGCGGATATCGGGCATAGTGCTGCCACAATGGGACAGTGTCGGAGGTTGTGCACCACAGTCATCGATACGGGAATGGGCCGCGAAGAGTTTTGCCAGGAGGTCGGCTTTCTCCTGCGGCTGATGAGCAAGTGAGCCATCGGCATGTCTCAGCGGTGGCAGCGAGGGTTGGCAGAAGTTTGATTGCACAGCTTTGGCCAGGCGCCAGAAAGAACGGCTACCCGTAGGGTGCGCTAGCAGTTCCTGACCCACTTGTGCAATGAGTGTTATACTGAATTATAATGATTTGCATTTGAGATGTGAATCTTTTCAGAAAAAAAAAACACTAAACATATAAAAATACTTTTATACATACAAACTAAATGGGAACAGGGATACAAAAATAAAAAGTAATAATAAAAATATTTTTTTTATTGGGCTGGGCAGCTTTTGCAAAACTTGGTTTTGCTTTTAATATGAGTAGGTATTAGCATAAAACCATTGACATACGTCAATGCATAAAACAGAAGGCGCGGATCTTCAACCAGTGTGTCCTACCAGTGCTTACGTATGGAGCCGAGACATGAGTAACAACTAAGGCCATCGTCCACAAACTAGAGGTGGCACAAAGAGCAATGGTAAGAAAATTGGTAGGAGTAACACTCCGAGACAGGAAAACGAATAGTTGGCTCCGAAAACGGAGTCAGGTCTCGGACATTACACACCGCGTAGCAAAGCTCAAGTGGCAATGGGCTGGACATAATAGCCAAAAAGCCGAACTCGTGGTGCAGAACTGTCTTATAGTGGAGGCCATGGAATTGTAAAAGACCCAACGGGAGACCACAGATGCGGTAGAAGGACGACATCGTCAAGATGGTGGGCATGAACTGGATTAGAGTAGCCCAAAATAGAACGGAATGGAGAAAGTTGAAGGAGGCCTATACCGTCATGGTAGAAGAAAAGGCTTAGATGATGACAAATATTTTTTAATAATTATATGATTATTTTTGTTGGTGTTCACCTCAATTTCTTTAATAATAAGCCAAACGTAACATCATCTGCAACTAGCTCCATCTCCATCCATCTTTGAATTAGTCAGCAGCAAAACAGAAGCTACGTTTGGCTTATTATTAAAGCAATTAAGGTGAACCAACAAAAATATTCATATAATTATTTAAAAAATATTATTCATCATCTAAGCCTTTTTTTCTACCATGGCGGTATAGGCCGCCTTAAGGAAAAGGTGGCTAGATGACATTAAAAAAGTAGACTGGACTGACATATCCACAATTAAAAAACGCAGCATAGGATCTTACACGTCAGCGTAAGGGCAAGGGCGTTTTATTGAGTAAATAACTTTTTTCAGAAACATTGTACAAAGTTATTAACCAAAGAATTTGTAGTCAATCAGTCGATGAAAAGTTTATGCTGTCAGAAATACAGCAATAATACTGTATGAAAGTACCCCATGTGTGGGATAGATTCGTACGAATTTCAATTGAGAGTTAAGTCATAATTATGTAACAAATATAAAATACCTCTCATTTTTATACACTAATCTCGGGTAACTAGTTATACTAATAGTTTTAGAATTTAAATTTTTACCACCACCATGGTCTAGTAGTTGAGGCCACCGGGTATTGATCGGGAGATCCGGGGTTCGATTCGCCATAGGGACAGAAGCTTTTCTGCTCGGGTTGGTTGGTGGTAGGGCTTCTCAGCCCACCTGGCTAGCTACCACCGTCTTACCTAAGTTTGTCGCCATAATAACATGGTAATAGCATTGCTGTGTTTCGATATAAGGCCAAGAGCTTCCCTGTCGTATGAAAAAAAATACCTATTAGTAGGATTATAATATGTAATCAGCTGCTTTAAATTATATTGCTAAAATGAAAAAAAAAACGTCAAAACCGTACGAAGGGTGCCTTCTCCACATATATGCCTACCCTACATATATTATTTACTTTGTCGTTTGTATTTTTTATACATTCGTAGATTCCATAACGCGAGTACAAATAAAATAATATTGAAAATAACGCTACTTGCATATAGTTTGTTGCACGTTTTTTAGCAGCTCCAACTTGGTTATTTATACGAAAAATAGTTTGTGAGCAACTTAGAATACGATAACATGCATAACAAATACCTATCACAAGAAACAAAAAACGATTTTCTTTTGAGTTTGTGTCTTTGTGGCACATATCTATTATAACAAACAACTACATATTTACAATTTATTTTCTTATTTTGATTTTGGAAATTTACAGTTAATTAACAGGCTACAGGCTGCTTACCCTTAAATACGGTTTGTATTGAAATAACACCCTTAAAATAAAACACTAAAATCAATAAACGTATTCGAAAAGACATTTACTTTTTCATGTAGAAGGTATTTGTGTAGATTAATAGTTCTGACTTGAGTAATACCTTTCAGTATTAATCGATATATCGATATTACTTTCTCCTCCCTAGGCAACAATAACTACGATAACATTATGTCTCATCACTACATTATGCCCCATTATACCCCTGCCCCCGACCCGTACCGTGCGATAGAGAGAGTTGCAAGAACTGGTCGAAATTGACTACAATTCCTGTTTCAAATATTGTTTCAGGCGATAACTGTTTTACCCCCCTAAACCTTTACGAAATTAGACACTTTTGGTCTCATTCGATTCAATATACCTTAAACTATGTTCGTACGTTTTGCTTTTTTTGTAATTCAGTAAAATTTAGTCAAAAAAGATAAAAATGCTCGAGGTAGTTTTTAAGTCTAAAATATAGATATTTAGATGCTAATAATTTATATTCTGAGCAATATTTCTTCAAAATCAAAACGTACAAACCTAGATCTTCATTATATCTACAACATTTCCAAAAATTATGAAAATTGGACTATGTTTAGTGGGAGAAAAGCGTTATCGCTTTTTGTATGAAAATTTACAGCTTCACAATCCTCTTAACATTATAAGAGATATTAAAAGTCAAAATTACAAATACACCGTAGTGAACTCTACATTTCGCCACTGCCATTGTAATGAATAAGTATAAATTAATAAGTACCATTCTACATTTGAGAAGGTTTTCACTGTTTAAGCAACGCGTAACATAACAAGGCCATAAAGAAATTTCTAATTTCCAAGGCCATTTAATATCTGAGACATACCATTGTTTCCTAATTACAGAGATTAGCAATAAAAGTTTGAATAAAACTTCCGAGGCAAAATAAAACCTACATAATTATATAGGTATTGTTGGCAGATTGAATTTTTACCTTCACTACATTAGAGCTTTATGGTAATAAAACTTTAGTATGGTCATGCCTGGTAGTTTCCTCTATTTTTTATCCGGAAACGCAAACAACCGACTCTTTGTAGGCCTGATGATTGCACTGATTTTTCGTCTGACTCTTCTGACCGACTCAACACACACATCTGTCACTTTTCGGGTGGCTATCGAGAGAAGTGCTCGTCATGGATCTATTGGATTTGACAGGTGTTTGGTGCATCCGTCACCGAGCAGTGACACGTCCTTTCTTATTAGGTAAAAAAGAGGCAACTGTCTTTTCGTGCGTTCGCACTAAACGGCTATACCGAAAAACATGTCATTGTTATAGTTAATTGGCAGACACATAAAAACAACTTTATAAAATTACATCATCAGAATTCCGATAAGAATAAAGTACGATTTAGTAGAAAATAGTCTGTTACAAACAGGAGCGTGTTGAAAAACGACATCGACCAAGGCCCGAGCTTGGGGTTAAGCTACTAATTACCTTTGAAACTGTCCCCGACCCCAGCCGCATTCTAGCTCGTTAAAATTTAACATAATTCTCACGTCGTTGTGCCGAAAAAGATTTCGTTTTATCCCTAAATAGTTTTTTGTTTGGGAACTTTTTACGTTTGTATAAAACATGTCAGTTCCATCAACTCTTGTGTTTTATTTCAATTCAATTCATTTGATGAAGGAGGCAGCGGAGCGGGCGCGAGAGGTTGACCCTCCCGCCGCACCACTCCGGTGGAGGCGGTTGGGTAGGAGGAGGCGCGCGTTCCTGGACGCGCGCCACTAACTCCCTTAAGCAAGCTGGGGATAAAATGACCCGGCCGGCCGACAACCGCTTGGGAGACATTTTCCTACTCCTGGCCTGCCCGTCTGGGGGGTCGAATTATTGCACTTGTCGACCCCTCCGTAGAGGTAAGACCTGGCGCTTGGGTCAGCTACGCTGGCTCACCGTCGGGCCTATTCTCCAGAGGGCGCACTCGGGGAATGGCTAAGGCCGATCCCGATTGTGCCCCTACGGAGGTAGAAGTTGCTTGGAGGGTGGTTTAGCCAGGTATGGGATTTATACCCGAGTCCAATGGCATATCCTTGGGGCGACTTGTCAGTTTTCAGCCCCTTGTTGAATCGTAAAGAGATTCCCCTGCCTTAAAAAAAGGTATAGGTGTTAGCTACAATTACAGTTTCTCCATATTTCGTCACTGAATAACAATGCAATAGCATTAATTGGTATTATTTCAAGTAATTTGTCGTGAATTAGAAATATTATGTTATTTATCTTATGTCAGATAATA
The DNA here is from genome assembly GCA_963935595.1 of Schoenobius gigantellus. Taxonomy (NCBI): domain Eukaryota; kingdom Metazoa; phylum Arthropoda; class Insecta; order Lepidoptera; family Crambidae; genus Schoenobius; species Schoenobius gigantellus. Next base: position 17,482,508 of record OZ012553.1, on the reverse strand, counting down.
ATTTTTACTAAACTATATAGGAATATATGTATATTAGGTTGGGGAAAAAGTCTTTTCGCATTATAGTATGTATAAACTTGTAATAAAATCTCTTTATACTATTTGTATCTGGCTGGTTTTGGTATCATTGAAAGTTTAAATTTTAAAGAACATAATTCCAAATTCAAATTAGGAAAATGTGTGATTTTCATTTGTTTTTCGTACCGCCAAGATGAGTGAATCTAATGAAGAAATTCGATACATTTTAAAATTTTACTACAAAAAAGGTAAAAATGCAACGCAAGCCGCGAAAAAAATTTGCGATGTTTATGGACCTAGTGCAGTGTCTGTGAGAGTAGCACAAATTTGGTTTAAGCGTTTTCAATCCGGAAATTTTGATGTCAAAGATGCACGTCGCTCTGGTCGCCCTATTACAGATAAAATGGATGCCATTTTTGAAAAAGTGGAGCAAGATCGGCATGTCAGTAGTTACGACGTAGCTGAAGAACTGGGAATTGACCACAAAACAGTTTTGGCGCATTTGAAAAAAACTGGGTACACAAAAAAGCTCGACATTTGGGTACCTCACGAGCTCACTGAAAGAAACCTAATGAACCGTGTACTCATTTGTGATTCTTTATTACGACGTCATCATCATCATCATCATTTCAGCCAAGAGACGCCCACTGCTGGACATAGGCCTCCCCCAGGGATCTCCAAACCGATCGGTCCTGCGCCTCCCGCATCCAGCGGCTTCCCGCGACCTTCACCAGATCGTCGGTCCACCTTGTGGGGGGCCTACCAACGCTGCGTCTCCCGGTACGCGGCCGCCACTCGAGGACCTTTCCGCCCCAACGGCCGTCAGTCCTGCGAGCTATGTGTCCTGCCCACTGCCACTTAAGGTTTGCAATTCTTTGGGCTATGTCGGCGACTCTAGTTCTTCTACGGATCTCTTCATTTCTGATGCGATCGCGTAGAGAAACCCCGAGCATAGCCCTCTCCATTGCCCTTTGAGTGACATTGAGCCTTCTGATGAGACTCATTGTAAACGGCCACGTCTCAGTTCCGTACGTCATCACTGGCAACACGCACGAATTGAAGACTTTCGTCTTAAGACACTGCGGTAGATTGGCCGAGAATATGCTGCGTAGCTTCCCGAACGCTGCCCAGCCGAGTTGGATTCGTCGATTTACCTCTTTCTGGAAGTTGGACTTACCGAGCTGGACTATTTGTCCCAGGTAAACATATTCGTCAACAACTTCCAGTGTAGAGCCGCCAACCTTCACAGGAGTGGGTACTACATGGGAGTTCACCATAATTTTGGTCTTGTCCATGTTCATTTTAAGACCCACTTGTTGGGAAACTCTACAGAGGTCTTCGAGCATTGTGCCTAGATCTTCCACGGTCTCAGCCATGACCACGATATCATCGGCAAAACGAAGGTGAGTCATGTACTCGCCGTTTATGTTCATGCCGAGTCCTCTCCAGTCCAAAAGCTTAAATACATCCTCCAGCGCAGCTGTGAACAGCTTCGGCGATATAACGTCACCTTGTCTCACACCTCGCTGAAGTCGTATTGGTTTCGAGTTCTGGTCCTGAAGGCGGACTGACATAGTGGCGTTTCCGTTCAATGACTTCAACACTTGGATGTGCCGGTAGTCTATTTGGCACCTCTGGAGTGACCTAAGCACGGCCCAGGTCTCGACAGAATCGAAGGCTTTCTCATAGTCCAAAAACGCCAAGCATAGTGGCAGATTATACTCCTCGGTCTTCTGTATAACCTGCCGCAGCGTATGAATGTGGTCTATGGTACTATAGCCTTTACGGAATCCGGCTTGTTCGGGAGGCTGGAAGTCGTCAAACCTACGCGCGAGACGATTCGTGATGACTCTCGAGAACAGCTTGTATACATGACTCAGGAGCGTGATGGGTCTGTAGTTCTTCAACTGGGCCCTGTCGCCCTTTTTGAAGAAAAGTGCCACCACACCCCCGTGCCATGCTTTAGGCGTAATGCCCTCGAGTATGATGGAGTTAAATAGGGTCTAGGGTCTGTAGCCTGAATGACAGGTGCCTGCGATGTAGTGTAAAGCTGTCCATAAAAGCGTTCAATCTCAGCCATAAGTTCAGGTCGAGACGTGACGACTCTGCCGTCCTCTGTCTTCAGCTTCGTCAGCAGACTCTGACCGAGTGACAGATCTCTTGCGAACACTTTGGAGCCCTTGTTCCGCTCGATGGCTTCCTTATTACGACGTAATGAAACCGAACCATTTTTGAAGAAGCTGATAACTGGTGATGAAAAGTGGATCACGTACGACAAGAATGTGCGAAAAAGGTCGTGGTCAAAGGCCGGTCAGGCTTCACAGACTGTGGCGAAACCCGAGTTAACTCGCAACAAGGTGATGCTGTGTGTGTGGTGGGATTGGAAGGGCATTATTCATTATGAGCTGTTACCACCAGGACCATCGATTCTGAACTCTACTGCGAACAACTGATGAGATTAAAGCAAGAAGTTGAGAGAAAGCGGCCGGAATTAATCAACAGAAGGGGTGTGGTTTTTCATCATGATAACGCTAGACCTCACACATCTTTAGCCACTCAGCAAAAATTAAGAGAGTTTGGCTGGGAGGTGTTAATGCATCCGCCGTATAGTCCTGACCTTGCACCTTCAGATTTCCACCTGTTTCGGTCTCTTCAGAATTCTTTAGGCAGTGTCAGGTTAACATCACGAGAGGACTGCCAAAACCACTTGTCGCGGTATTTTGACCAGAAGTCCCAAAATTTCTATAGCAATGGGATCATGTCCCTACCTACAAGATGGCAAAAAGTTATCGAACAAAATGGTACCTACATACTTTAGTTAAATGTAAATAAACTATATTAAAAAATGTTTTGAATTTTCTTAAAAAATGCGAAGAAACTTTTTCCCCAACCTATTATTTCATTTTCTTGTGAACACTTTTATCAAATTATGTCAAGCAATTAATATTTTGTGAATTAAATAAGAGCGAATATTTAATGAGCGTCCGTCGGTGGCGCTATGGACTCGGCACCTGCCTTGATGCGAAGAAATTCAAAAATGTGTGGGAAGTCGACCAATCCGCATTGGGCCAGCGTGGTTGACTTAGGCCTAATATCCAAACTTAGGGTAGGCTTGAGCCCCTCGGTAGGGACGTATATGAGCTGTTATGATGATGGTGAATTAAATAAAATTGATCCTTTTGCAATATAGTCCATAGAATTCATTGAATATGATTTCATGTCATTTTTTTTAATTTAAATGTCAATCAAAAAAATATTTTATTTTTGTATGTATAATTACCTATCGTCATAAAATCTTTAATACATAAATACAAGTATACCTGTATCGTTAACTGTTTACCATTTTTCATTAAAGAGTAATAAGCTTTAACATAACCGTTATACTGTCATGTTCACAAACTTGCAAAAATGCCATGGGTGGGAACAAAAAAATATTAAAATTATGACTTATAAGACTTTTATAGTAGAAACACATTCTCTCCTTAATTAGATTAATCAAAATTAAATCTAATAAAGCTTCATATTACCTACATGATATACAAAATTTTAAGTTTCACACAGTTTCCTCGGGCACTGTACAGTACAATTGTTATATTTTTAAAACATTTAAAAATCATTTGTACTAAATGTAAGTACTAAATATTTGGGTGTTTATCTCGATAGTAAACTAGATTGGAGCGCTCATATTGAGGTTTTAGTTACTAGAGTTAGGAGGCTGATTTTTATTTTTAAAACCCTTCGTAGCTCTGCGGACCGCGAAACTCTACTCACTGTCTACCGTGGTCTTTGTCAGTCCTTGCTAAGTTACTGTATCTCAGTCTGGGGTGGAGCCAACAAAACTACGTTTTTGAAGTTGGAGCGTGCACAGCGTGCAGTGCTCAAAGTTCTATCTCACAGGAAACGAACATATCCCACAGTGATGCTTTATTCTGAATGTAAAGTTCTTAATGTCAGGCAACATGGTATTCTTAGGATGCTGCTTCGCTGCTATCCCGTGCTATCTCAGTATCAGGAGCAGTCGATATCTGGGCGAAGAGCAGCTTTTGCTACTCCACAAATAACTTACCGTACTGCATGGGCTAAGCTGCAGTATGTTGCACTTAGCAGCACATTATACAGAAACATTAATCATATAAGACCATTCAATATGGTTTCCAAATTTGAAGCCAAAAATATTATCCAAGATGTGCTATTAAAACTGGATTACCAGGAGACCGAAAATTTAATGAAATAATTGGGACTTACTTTTGTACATATTCGTATTTACAACTTCAGTTTTACAGACATGCATAAAAAAAATTACTTACTCTCACACACACGCAGTGAGACACATACAAACAAGCACATATGCTTTTAATTTAATGGTTCGTATTCGTAATATTCAGATTGCTTGAGGTCTTATAATGCTAAATTTAAAATGTACTTATCGGAGGAATCACTAGCTCGCAAGATACAGGATTTTCCTAGTTTGGGAGTTAGGGGTACACTTTGCACTCTGCACGAACTCCTTACATCAAGAATTGTTATTATTATTGTATTTTTAATGTGTTATCCTAGATTATATAACTGTTGGTGTTTCTTTTTTCTTGTTGGCATAATAAATTATTATTATTATTTGTAGTAGTTATAGGTGATTTTACAGAAATAGACAACATTGGAATCCGAAAACCTTTGAATATGACAACGTTGGAAACTGACGAGTTTGGAATGCGACAAGTTTTAGAATCCGGCGTAGGTAGTAGGAAGGGGAACCATTCAATGAAACAAAGATAAAATCTATATAAATAAAAATGGATCATCGAAATGCATGTACGCCCATCACTTTCGAACGACTGCACTAAATTGGATTATTCTTGGTTTTATGTATTCGTTATTGTTAGGACAAGGTTTGTGTGATATAAAAATTACAATAATTTAAACAAACATTTCAATAATTTAGTTTAAAAACATGGCGATACAAAGTACGCCGGGTCAGCTAGTATTTAATAAAAATAAAAGAGAAAATGCCATTTTACTTTCAAAGGACATAGATTGTGACAATTTAGCCAAATCAGACGACACTTTTGCACACACGCAATAGTTTTATAACATTTTAACATCAAAAGGCAAAAATTGATAAGTAACACCGTGCTATGAGTATATTAATTTTCAACACTAACATTTTATAATTTCAACAATAAGTGACGGAATTAAAATGTATAAAAATCGATAAACTCTGTGATCGATTGTAATATGTTATCTGTGGCATTGTGGCGATAATAAATTTTAAGATGTTTGAAACATTTTACGCACTATTAAACAGTTCAAAAAAGTACCACTTATTGAACAGCTGTACTAATATTGTACTTTTTTCTTGTTCGTGATGGTATAAATATAAATAATTACAAAAAAAAAACACATAGCAACGCTATTATAACTCACTTTTTTACTTTTAGAGTCTGACACACGAAACATGAACCTTTCAAGTAGCAACACTGATACAATGTCCCCATGTAGTTTAGTTCAACAAGGTGATTTTGATACTTTGTAATCAACAATTTCATGATATTTTTTTCTTAATTTCTGTCAAAATATTACAGATACTAAGTAATTTTAACATTCATGAAATCCAAATACAGCCATTTCTTATAAAGGTTCATAGTTGGAAGTTCATTGAAACTAAACATTACATAATATTTAATTTTAAAAAGTGTCAACTCCTTTTTTTTCCTACTATCATCATCATCATCATCAACAGCTCATATACGTCCCCACCGAGGGGCTCGAGCCTACCCTAAACTAGGGCGATTAGGCCTTAGTCAACCACGCTGGCCAAGTGCGGGTTGGTCGACCTTCCTACTATATTCAGTAGAATATAGTAGGAAAAAAAGGAAAAAAAGACAATCCTTTCACAAAAAATATTAGAATATTTCAAGTACTTATCAAAATGTATTTTACCTTCTGTAGACAGTATTACCAGAGCTAGAATTTTTGAATTTGCCGCTTTTTTCCAAGCTCATGTTTCGTGTGTCAGACTCTAGTTACTATAAGGATCGATTTTTCAATAGTCAGATAACTCTTATCCGAGATATAAATATGATAGTTTGACAGCTTTTATATAGAAAATCTGTCAAACCGCCATATTAATTCTACAGTTAAAAGCTATTTGACGAAAAATTTACCCTTTAGGGTCTGTTTCACAAGTAATCTAATAAAAAAGTTAGCCTTATTGTGGCTATTGTACCTAGTAGCTGATAACTAGCTCATCACTTTATAATTCAAAGGCATAACGAGGATTAAAAAGATTCTTAGGCAAATATTCGTAGAGAAAAATTGTCTTTCGGGGCTCTCGGCTGCCAGTTAAATTGTTAGAGAAGGTATAATGGAGATTTGTTCTTTAAAATGCGGCCAAGTGCGTGTCGGGCCACGCGCAGTGTAGGGTTCCGTAGCTGCAAATGCCAACTTTGAGTTCACACTCACACCTCACAGTTTAAGGACTAAAAACATCTAAAAACAAGCCCATATAGGACGATGGTAACTGAATAAAGAGGTATAAAATCCTTCTTCATAAGAGAAATTAGCAAAGTACTAATTTTCAATTAAATTTTACTTTTCCGAGTACATTTTATAAGTTGGTCGTTTATAACTTTTTAGTTTGTACTTAGTACTCAACTCTGATAGTTTTTCTTTAAACTTCGTTAAATATACTACTGTTGTAATTTTTTTCATATGTCTACCGTTTAGCAGATAGAGGGTACATTTACCTATAACAAAAATTTTAAAACCAAATATTTCAGAAACGGATTCCTAAATCGAAAAATGGTGTTCTGAACCTTACATTATTTTTTAAAGACCTATTCAACAATATCCCACACGATGGGTTAATCGAGAAATAAAAATTTACTCCTGACGTCCTGAGATGACATAGGCTGTGACAAATTAAGGTACTTTTCAGGACCCCCCGACGCCATTTTATGACGTTCGTTGCGTCCTTGACTGACTGTATTGAGACGTCATTATAACGTAGATTTGCTACCTGGGTATGGGAGCTACCCTAAAAAAAATTCTTCTACCACTTTTTTGGCATGATTAATATACATACCCATACCAAATTACAGCTTTCCAGTACTAATAGTATCTGAGTAAAACCGTGGACAGACAGACAGACATGGCGAAAAAGGGTGTTCCTTGTTTACTACGGAACCCTAAAAAAAATAGGCCGAAAGTGTTATTTCTTGCTAACAGAAAATAATCCGGGCAACAATAATTCCCCGTACCGGTTATAACCGCGGTGACTCTACTCGGAGAGCAGGTAAACTACAATAGTTTTCGTTAGCTCGCCAAACTGTCAGTTTACGATGTAAGCGGTAGTATGAGTTGCTCGTTTCGAATTCACGTTTAAACGATAGCGAGTTAGTTTTACTCGATCAGACGAACTTCACATTATATATTTATATCTCTCTTCCACACATGTGAATGGAAAGAGACACGCGATTTTGTCACTGTGACGTTTTCTTAGCTGTTTATATTATTTTTAAAGCGAGTTGAATGAAAGAAAAACAGTATTTGGAAACTAATATATTTATTTATAACCATTGGGTGGTTGAGTGCCATTGTTACTTGGTCAATGTACCAACTAACTGCTTTCTGCGACAAGTAATTATATAGCAAGGCCAATTACTCGCTGGTAGTCTCCATTTGCATAAAACAATAAGGCACACAACACCTAAAACAAAGGTAACAGAAATTAACTATAATGTTATGTGTGTAAATAATATTGTATTAGGTACTAACCTTAGTCTCTAGAGACACTCTTTGCGAACTACGAAGGTCACTATACTCCCTTAATGTACCTACTGCAAACATGATGGAAAGCAGCTTTTGTTAGGTGGTAGCGCTGCGTAGTGTGTGTCGGAGATGCGGCTTAAAGAAAATGATTGCCGCAGCTTGGAATTCTTCCGTCTCTCTTCATGCGCTATTTCATCTTGGATGGCCCTCGATGCAAAGTACCACCGTGCAGACATAATTTTAATGTTTAGAAACACAAAAAACGTATTAATGTAACAAACTCACATAAAAATGTAAGGTGAGAACCCAAACTAGAATAGTTTTCGAGTAAACTGTCAAACAAATGTCAAACATGTAACTCATACTGCCAAAGACTCAAAAAACGTACTACTCGAATACGTACTCATTGATCGAGTAGTTTATTACTTTGTAACTCATACTGTCATTTCTAGTTCATTATAGTTTCCGATAGAGGCGCTGGTGTGAAATGTATGGAAATAAAACTATTCGATCGTTCGAATCAGAAACTATCAAAACTCATACTAGATGTACAGTACGTCTAGTACGAGTTTTTAAAACGAGTAAACTACAATAGTTTTCATTAGCTCGCCAAACTGTCAGTTTACGATGTTAACGGTAGTAGGTATGAGTTGCACGTTTCGAATTCACGTTTAAACGATAGCGAGTTAGTTTTACTCGATTAGACGAACTTCACATTATACACGGTTATTTTTTTATCACCCTGGTTATTTTAAGGGTGGCTTCAGGACACGGTAGAAGAATTATTTAACCATTAATAATAAAATTTACTCACCTGTTTAATTAGATATTTATTATCTAAAATATCCAAAAAATACTGCACTGGTATGGACACTGAGTGAAGTTGTAGGCAAAACATTGAATGAACGCGAACTGTGGGGCTAGCACGCAGGAGATTCGAAAATCGAATCGAAATCCGAATCGAGGAGTTTGTATGGCAATTTTATTAGTTCTGCTACTCACCGCCGTGGCGCTAATAAATTTGCCATACAAACTCCTCGATTCGGATTTCGATTCGATTTTCGATTCTCCTGCGTGCTCGGCCCACTGGCAACAACGTCGCCGATTCAAAGTCATCACTGAGTTGATCACAATTTCACCTTCCTACTTTACGGGCTTACTTAGGACCGGCAAAACAAAGTTTTTAAAGAAAACAAACAGTACTAGGTAGGTATTACGGTTATGGTAGGTTGTTTTGGCATAGTTAAAAAATTGGAATACTTACCTACCTAGGAAACAATTTAAATCAACTTTAGTTCTAATAACAAAAGAGTTCTAAATTTAAAGGAAGTCCTCTAACTCATACATAGTCGTGCACGTTTAAAACTATACATGACCACAACAACATATCACTTTGGTTAGTGTTTAACGTCTCGAAATGCAGTTTTCGCTTCCAAGTCTTACGTTTGTGGCTTCACTTTCTTACACCAAACACTTAATTTCACTTCACAAGTAAAAGTCTACGGTCTACCGGAGTAAGGTCTGTGTATTAAGGTGTGTATAACTTGAAACTAAAATTCCGAATGCGCCTGATTGCCGCGCGTCAGGCGCGGGCGCGACATCGCGATACGTTCACACACGCTGGGGCAGGGGCGGTCGACTTTTCTATTGGCGCAATGAGACATACCTACTAGGGATACATCGAGTGTTACCTCAAAAAACATGTTTCTAAAAATCCTAAAATGGTAGTAAATAATAACAAAAGATTCATAGATGTTAACCATATTTTCTGATGACAAACATCTTTTAAAACATAAATTTGCGTTATTTAACTAAAGTTAATATTTTTAAGTATATTTTGTTTAAAATTATCCAGAAAGACTTGAGTTTGAAGATTATTTATTAAATGGATAATGGATGTAAAGTCAATGTTAGAACTGGCAACATACATTCACAAAAAATATGGCCGAATTTATATTTCTGGCGCATGAATTATTTTCCTTTTGTTTCTCCATTGCGAATTTACGCAATAATATTGAAGTGTGCTTGCTTTTGAGATAACGACTTTTCTTGATAGTGTCTTTTTGTGTTTTTACGTGAGAAATAGACTCGTTTGGAGACAGTGACTTGTTTTGATTTTTGTGTTAAACTTGAGTTCTTTTTCGTGTTGTTACTTAGATTTAATTGCTTTTCCTGAGACAGTGACTCTAAAACGTGTCAATTTGAACAATAGTTTGTCAGGGAACATGCCTGATAACCTGAAGAGAAAATGTCTCAAGTGTGGAATCTCACCACAAGATGATGCAATTGCAAACATTATACTATATCGCTTTCCAAAGCCAGGAACAACAAATATTCGACGGTAAGTGTTGAAATTGACCAGTTGAAATACTTCTGACATTGCCACGTCCTTTTTTTGTTATTCAACAAGCCTTCATCGCAGTTGTCAAACAACGACGTTGAAAACTTCTCTTAAATATTCGCGAAATTATTTTATAAAACTGTCTATCCTGGCACTTGACACTAGCAGTAATGGTTGTTATCCTCTCTAACGACTAAATGCTACAATAAAAAAAAAAGAGAAAAGACCCCTGTTAAAGCGGTAGCGGTTATGTTCACAATAAAAGAGATAACACTTCTTTGAGTTCTATTAGCGTTACTGCAAGAACATAAAATTATAATAGTCTCTAAATTCCGTAGATTAAATATCATAATGATAAATGAACTTTCGCTTATAATATTTTCTTTTTCAGATGTGAAATGTGGGCCAAGTATTGTTTTCCAAATGACAGTTGGTCATCTGTGGACTTCCAACGTAAATTATATGCTGAGCAAAGGATTATAAGATTATATATACTATTGACTTTATTAATGTTGAAGAGAAGAGATTATCCAAACATGCTGTTCCAGATATGATTGGTTTTGACAAGGTGAATAAAAATAGTTTTTGTATATATCCTACCTGTTTATATCTGTGTTAAAATAAATATTTCTAGCATTTTATGCATTCAATGTGTGGATGCTGAGTCCTGAGAGTGGACTCCATCCTAAGACTTGTGATATTTATATGCCGCCTGTAGAGTGCTCTTGTTGCATATTAATAATGATTATTTAGACAGTTCAGTGGTGTGACTATGGTTCATTTATTGATTGATAATGCCAATTTTTTTACATTTTAAATTGAGACAGCATACTTTATCAATAGTGCTTGCACTCCATCCAAATGTCCTGGCCTAAGTCAGCAATGCCGGCCTCGTGCGGATTGGTTGACTTCACATACACCTTTGAATTTCTTTATAGATGAATGCAGGTTGCCTCATGATGTTTTCCTTCACCATAGGAGCATCGACAAATGTACATATGAAATTCGAAAAAAGAAAGACACATTGGTACATGGCAGGATCGACCTACGGACCTCCCGATAAGGACAGTGCCGAGTCCACAGCACCACCAATGCATCCATACTCTACTCCTTACTGTACTATAAATTAAAAATTTGGAACTCCAGTTAGATATGCATAAGCCAGTTAGATATTATTTAAACAATATACAATAAAAACTTGTCTAGAAGATATCAATTAATAGAAAATTGTGGGTCTGCTGGAAGAAATTTCATTTATGAAATAAGCAGATCCTTTGTACATTGTGTCTTATGTGTTGTTTGTGCTGTCTAGTTTTATGTGTACAAAAATTGTTAAATAAATAAATAATATAGGAAAAAATCCTTGGTTTCTAAAAACAGTTCTATTTCTTTACAGGCATTGCCAAGTGGAGTCACATTCAAGACTTTTATGACTGAGATAATGTAAATCCAAATTTCGTGTTTGCTCCATCACTGAGGAAGGATCACCTTAACCCTAATTGCAAAGAAAAGATGAAAGTTAGTCAGCTCAGGCAGCTCAGGTTTTGAGTCATTCGATGGCTGCAGGCATGTTTGCAAAAATATCCCAAGGTAAACTTACCTACGTAATAATTTATATTGTTATATCAATTAATCTGAACCTGAAAATTTATAAAGATTTGATATGAATACCTAAAAATGTCTAAACTAAAATTTATAGCTCAGAGCAGAGTTCTGATTAAGAAAAGCCGTGGGTTCGATTCCCACCTCAGCCCCCATAGCATGAACACAGAAACACAATAATTATGATAAAATAATAAATCAATATGAATGATAAAGCACTAAACTGTTTGATCATAGTGTTTTGTTGATCAGGCTTTGGGGCAGGCCTGATTAATTTTTTCTAGTTAAGTTTAATACCTTGACATCATTGATTTACTACCAAACGTAGATAGAGCACTTCATACAAAAACGCGCTTGAAATCTGTCACCTACTCGACTAAACTTTTGTACTCGCTGATATATTGTTGAATATGCATGTGTGAAGTTACATCATTTCATACCTAGCCACAGATCAATTGACGTTTTAGTAACTATGGAAAAGAACTGCACGAGTCGCGATTGGGCAGTTCTTCACCGGCCCACTTCTCGAACGTTCATGTGTTATCTTAGTTTGGTAGTAAATCAATGCTTGACATACTTAAACATTTCCTACAAAGTTCATAAAAAATTAACAAACAGCAGCTGATTTTAACTGAAAGTATTATTTATAAAAATATTTCATCCAGATGTTGGAATGTAAGATTTGTCATTGTGAGGGTGAATAACAATGCAAAATAAGGAAAACAGCTAGAAGAAATAAGTCGATTGAGTTGTAGTGTTGGACTGTCGGATGGCTCCTAGGAAAAATATTGCCTGAATTCCTAGTTTATATATTTCTATAGTTTTGACAATTTTCATAATTTAGTTTTTATTACATTTTCAGGGGAACTGCCTACAGGTGCAATTACAACGGCGGAAATTGTCGCCGTAAATAGCGACTCTGCTGTTTTGAGGAGAGGCAAACCACACTCAACAAACATAACCATGAACTCGCCGCATTTCAAACATTTTGAAGTAATGAAAAATTTTTTGAGGAAGTAGAGTTTGTTGGATGCCGGAGCCCACCACCCACCACCTTCGAAAGATGGGTGGGTCTGGACTTTAAGAGGTATTTTGCAAATATTTAAAAATTTTAAAGAAAAACAGGATAAAATATCTGTCAACCCGTCGGGTACAGCAGGATGCAGTGGAAAATTAATTTGGCTCAATCCAGGCAAATTGTGCAAATTGCAATCCTACTGCCTCACAATTTTATAGGTGGATTGAAAACATCTATAATTTCTAACCCACATAGAGTCAGGAAACTGTGAAACAGACATTTATTATACAATTATAAATAATTTCAAGGACATGTTTTCTACACCACACACAAGCCAACAAGTAAAACCCCTAGAAGCCCCTGATATTGTGATCAATATGCTAGCTTCAGTGGACCACACTTTTGAAGCAAGCATGACTGACTCAGCTGAATTGCAAGCTTGTGCTTATTATGTGAGTATATTATAAAAAAAAAACTGAAGGTGACTTGTGGTGTGTTTGAGAAGATATTAAAGTTGACAGAAAATGTACATTCATTCATAGAATGTAAAGAGTATGTCAACATTAAGAAGAAATTAATTTATGCATCAAGAAATTTAATTAAATGCATTGAAGATTGTGCTACTCTATGCGATAATTTCTTTTTAATGTCATCATCAATATTGGATTTAGAAACATTGTTATTAAAAAACCTCTGTGCGGATATAAATTTCACCTTTTAGAAACAGTGTGAGAAATATGTCTCAATTAATGTAAAAATTATTATAAATAGTGTTTTTCACATAACTATTAAAAGGTATTGTACATTAAACAACCGAGAATATGTAGAATCTGCTTCAAAACTAGCAATAAAAAAGAAGATGAACACAATAAAACATAAATAAAACTATCATACTTTTATTTAATTTTTACCTTTACTATTCTGCGAATTCTGACGTGATTTATGGAAACTAGAAAATAATATGCAATGATTTATAATTAAAATCATTGCATATTATCTAGTTTCCATAAATTACGATTACAATAAAAAATTAATATTACACTGCTTTTGAATTTTACCGCGTAAATAGTGCGTGGGGCCACAGTAAGATGGCAGTACAGTCAAAATTTGTCCAACGTGTTTTTCTATGTAGTTGTCATTCTTCCCTTGGGTATATGTGTTCTGTGCGCTGGGGTCAAAAGGCGAACTAAAGCCGGCCAGCTCGTGCCGACAAGCGACAGCAAACAACAAAACGCCGCCGCTGGCGCTCGGCGCCGGCGCCGACTGTCTCTGTCTTTCACTATTGTAGTGTCTAGTGCAATAATAACTCTTATTTCAAACGAGTTGTAGATTGATCTTGCTTGAATTAATAATGCGACGTTGCCGCATTTTCCTAAGCCCGTAATAGTAAATGCTTTATTCATTCATAATCTTACCTTATCTTGTAGTAAACAAGAACAATGTCTATAATTTAATATTATTGGCGGATAAATTTTAAAAAATATAACCACATGTTTTTTTTATTGATATGAGTCGTCTAGCGTCTACCGAGCTGCCTCTAAAATTTTCCAGTATGATAAAAAAATAACCGTGTATATTTATATCTCTCTTACACACATGTGAATGGAAAGAGACACGCGATTCTGTCACTGTGGCGTTTTCTTAACCGTTTTTATTATTTTTAAAGCGAGTTGAATGAAAGAAAAACATTAAAGTTTTTATTTGTTGTAAATTATATTATTTTATAATGTCGCGGCCAAGTCAGTCGCAATTTATTTTAATGATAATAAATTGTGTTAAACAATTTAGGAATGAAAATAGAATTAAAAATCTTGGTTAAATTATGTGTATTTATTAACACTTTTTTAAGGAATGGTGATTTAAGGCGGTAGCACTGAGTAAAGTGTGTATCGGAGATACGGCTTTAAAAATGATTGTCACAGCTCTCTTCGTGCGCTATTTCGTCTTGCATGGCCCTCCATGCAAAGTACCACCGTGCAGACATAATTTTAGTGTTTAGAAATACAAAAAAACGTATTTATGTACCAAACTCACATAAAAATGTAAGGTGAGAACCTAAACTACAATAGTTTTCGAGTAAACTATCAAACAAACGTCAAACATGTAACTCATACTGCCACACTATTTCGAATACGTACTTATTGATCGAGTAGTTTATTACTTTGTAACTCATACTGTCAATTCTAGTTCATTATAGTTTCCGATAGAGGCGCTGGTGTGAAATGTATGGAAACAAAACTATTCGATCGTTCGAATCAGAAACTATCAAAACTCATACTAGACGCACAGGACACCTTTGTGATGATGCCTCTCATAGAAAACCACCAAGTTTGGTTCGCCGAACAATGTTCAAGCTTTTTATAAATAACTAGCTGTGCCCGCGAACTACGTTTCGCCATCAAAATACTTAACACAGTGTTTAGTTTTTTCCTCCATTTTATTCCATAATGATTCAACTTTATTCTGCCTTTCTTGAACATCGGCCATTTCGAAATTAGGACAATTTTCGTAGGTTCGTAATGCTCTTTTTCTAACAGTCCACAAAATTAAATATATTACATATTATTATTACTATAAACACTAAGTATTATTATTGTTTTAGAGAAATTATTGATATTAATTCTTCTTCAGTAGAAAGAACTACACAGTTGTAAGAATAATCTTTATCGTATTCATGTTTCGAATTAAAATAAATAAGAATTAAATTGTTAAATAAATTAGAACTGTATACGAATAAAATTTAGATTTTATAATGGGTGTTGGTAGCACCAAAAAAAAATATTTTTTGGATATTATGACAACTTGGCCAATTTAGACTGGTCGTACAGTAAGCTCCTTGTCAAGCTATACTGTTTGACCTTTGGACCGTTCTTATGTCGCTCATAATACTGGCGGTTTTCGTAGAGTTTATTGATTGGGGGTTTACTGTACAAATACGTTTTCCGTATTCGATTTCCGATCACGGAATACAGACACGGAGTTTCGTGAACGTAGCGCAGACGTTCGTTTCTTCTCATTCGGGATTTCTACCATTCTACCTAGTTTAGAAACGAACTTTTATCCGTTTTTTTTGAGCAGCGGCCATATTGAATTTTGTCATATTTTCCTAGGTTCATAGTGCTCTACTCTTCAAGGCCTTTCATTTGATACCTATATGGCTAGGTTTGGAAACGAACTTTAATCCACCTTTTTTGAGCGGTGGCCATGTCGAATTTACGTCAATATTGCTAGGTCCATAGTGCTCTACTCATCAAGGCCTTTTATTTGTTACCCATATTGCTGGGTACTTTTGAAGACCTTCATTTGATACCTATATTGCTAGATTAGAAAACGAACTTTTATCCACCTTTATTGAGCGGCGGCCATGTTGAATTTATGTCAGTGTTGCTAGGTTCATAGTGCTCTACTTATCAAGGCCTTTCATTTGGTACCCACATTGCTCGGTTTGAAAACGAACATTTATCCATTTTTTGAGCGGCGGCCATGTTTATTTTGGGCAATTTTCCTTAGTTCATAATGCTCTACTCTTCAAGGCCTTTCATTTGATACCCATATTGCTAGGTTTGGAAATTAACTTTTATCCACCTTTTTTGAGTGGCGGCCATGTTGAATTTATGTCTATGTTGCTAGGTTCATAGTGCTCTACTCATCAAGGCTTTTCATTTGATACCCATACTGCTAGGTTTGGAAACGAACTTTTATCCGCCTTTTTTGAGCAGCGGCTATATTAAATTTATGCCAGTGTTGCTAGGTTCATAGTGCTCTATTCATCAAGGCCTTTCATATGACACACATATTGCTGGGTTTGAAAACAAACTTTTATCCTTTTTTTTGAGCGGCGGCCATGTTGAATTTAGGTCGATTTTGCTAGGTTCCTAATGCTCTACTCTTCAAGGCCTTTCATTTGATACCCATATTGCTAGGTTTGGAAACGAACTTTTATCTATCTTTTTTCAGCGGCGGCCATGTTGAATTTATGTCAATGTTGCTAGGTTCATAATGCTCTACTCATCAAGGCCTTTTATTTGTTACCCATATTGCTGGGTTTGAAAACGAATTTTTATCCATTTTTTGAGCGGCGGCCATGTTTATTTTGGGCAATTTTCCTTAATTCATAATGCTCTACTCTTTTAGGCCTTTCAGTTGGGCGGGGGTCAACTAATTGCATCGGTGGCATGCGATTAGGGGGCTCCTATTCACGTCTGGCTGTCCGTCAACGTGTCTGACGAATGGCCTTAGGGGAGAGCGCAGAGTCACGTAGATCCCTAAGGCAAGGCTGGTGGACTATCCTTCTCGAGGTTGTCGCCCGTTTTGTTCTATAGCCATCTGCTATAGATATAACCAAAACCTCCAGCCGAACCCCGCCCCCCAACTATACTCCTATCCTAACCGACATTCCTATTCCCTTCCCCGTACCTATTCCGACGACGTAGGAGTTTAGTCTACAATGAGCGCAAATCAAAGAGAAAGTAGACTACCCCAGGAGGGTACCAGAAATGGAGAGTCCCTCCCTGAGCTCGGCTCAGCCTCAGTGGCTGAGACGAGCTCAGGCCGCCCCTCGTATTCTGGGGGGGGGGGGGGGGGGGGGGGCAAGTTTGCGCGTTTGTCCATCGGTATAGCGGCGGTGCCTATGGCATCTCCAATCAGGGCTCACCGAAAGGCGGGTCCAAGGAGCCACAGAGCTCAACCTCAAGGGGGAGGTCCGACGTTCCTCGCAGTGCGCCGGGCCCCGGGGAGAGGGCTACTGAAGGGAACCGTAAGGAGCTCACAGGGAACGTAGGGACTGGGCTCGAGAAATCGGGTCCCGCGTCAGCTATCTTCGCCTCATACTCTGATTCTGTGGGGGCTGGCGGGCGGGGTGGTGCGGCTGAGGGGCCCACTATGGGCTCTTCGGTCGGGCCATCTGGCGCGCCGGCTGCCGCGGGATCGGGGGGAGGTAAGAAGAAGAATAGGAGTGGGTCTGCCAAGATGCGGGCTCGTCTTTCAAGGCAAAAGGCAGAGGAGGGGCTGCCCGAGGGTGGTCCTGCGCTCAAGCGTGGTAGGGAGGCCCTCAGTGATGACTCGCGAGCCGGCGGTCAGGGAGGACCGAAAAGGGCCAAAACCCACGGTTACGGCACATATCGGGACGCTCTCGAAGCTGTCAGGCTGGCGGTCATTCCTGAGGACTACCCTAACACATACTTGGTGGAGGGGGATCAGGAGAGGCTCATGGAACTTGTCACTGAGAAATTCATGGCCTCTGATGACCCCCCTCCACGATGCGTACTAGGGCAGTCGGTGACCACAGGAGTAGTCTTTGTGGACTGCAAAGACAAGCCGGCTGCTGAATGGCTCCGTGCAAACGTCCCAGGGATGAGCATTGGAGAGGTGAAGGTTAAGGTGGTCGATGCTGCCGCTTTTCCGAAGCCAGTCAAAATGGCTTGGAGGAGCCGCAACATGAGATTGCTGGACCCGAAAGAGGCTTGCAGGGCACTTCAGCGCTACAACCCGTCACTGAGGACGACTGACTGGAAGGTCGTCGACACGAAAGTGGAGGGGACCCGAATCAGGCGGATCGTCCTCATGGACGGGGGGTCCGCTGAAGTGATGAAGCAGGCGGAATATGTCCTGGATGGTTGCTTTGAACATTCAAGCTGCTCGCGGAAACCCCGGGGGGTGCGGGTGTGCCAGGGCAGAGCAACTCCGGGGCGGAAGGGGCTGCAGTTGGTCCCAGTAATGAGGCCAGCAGCAGCATTACCACGGCTGAGGCGGGATGTTCGGGCGAGGCGAGGCGGGATGAGGAGGGTGGTACGATGAAGCTGCCACTGTCACAACAGTCGACAGGGACAGACGACATTTTGGACGACCTGAATCATCTCTGCTTCAAGTCGCCGGAACAACATTCGCCTTAGCTGCACAAATGGAAGACCAAATGTACCCATCAAAACCATCTAGATGGAGAGACTCAGGTGCGTACAAATTAATCTACACCATTGTAAAGCTGCCACTGCCATTCTGGCTAAGCAGCTCAAGGATAATAAATATGACATAGCCCTTATACAAGAACCTTACATATACAAGGGTGATGTTAAAGGCTTAGACAGGACAGGGGGGGTAATTCACTATTGCTGCCTAACCAATGATACTAGGACATGCATTTAAGTGAGGGATGGCATTGCTGCTAAACCCTTACGTTCGCTATGTTACAGGGATCTCACACTGGAGATCAAGACGGAGGGAGGGAACCCAGCTGAAAGTGTTGTATTAGCCGCTGCGTACCTACCTTATGAGGAAAAAGAGCCAGTTTCTGCATACATTAGAAGACTGGCTGAAACACAGGGGCATAAGAAACTCATCATTGCCTTTGATGCTAACGCACATCACACTGTGCGGGGTAGCTCAGACACGAATAAACGAGGTGAAGACCTACTGGAATACCTGGTAAGTTCATCTTTATTTTTACTCAATAGAGGTACTACGCCCACATTTGTAAACAAAAATAGGGCTCAGGTAATTGATATCACGGTTGCGACAAAACAAACGTTATTATCAATTGACAACTGGCATGTGTCAGGTGAAGTATCACTATCGGACCATAACTACATATGCTTTACGTACAGAACTAACATAACGTTGGGTACTTTACGACGAAGGAATCCGAGGAATACCAATTGGGATTCATATCGGAGGGACCTAGAATTAGAATTAGGAACCACCACTAACAGGTTGAATTCAATTCCAGAACTAGACATGGAAGCAAACCGAATCAACAGAGGTCTCATAAATTCCTGGACACGCAACTGCCCAGAGAAGGAGACAAAAGCTAAGAAGGTACAATGGTGGACACCGGAACTGACTAAACTCAGGCGGGACACAAGAAAAGCGTTTAACAAAGCAAAACGCAAAAAAGATTACTCGGAGTATGCAATTAAACTCACTAAGTACAGTACCGAAGTAAGGAAGGCTAAACGCAGGTCGTGGCGTGGTTTCTGTGAATCAATAGAAGCAATGCCAGAAGGCTTGCGCCTTAGCAAAGCCATATCTAAGGCTAAAGCACACCCACTCATAGCAGTGAGAGATGCAAATGGAAGACTGACGGAAACGGGAAACGAAACATTAGCTATTATGTTTGATGCACACTTTCCTGGTTCCACGCCTATTGGCTCCAGGGCAGACGAACAGACCCCTAGACAAAGGTGGAAAACCCATACCACTAGGGAAAACTGGACGTCAGCTAAAAAGGTAGTAACAGAAGAGAGGGTTCGATGGGCAATAAGAAGCTTTCAACCATACAAATCACCCGGCCCCGACGGGATATACTGGTTCCTATCCTATGCAGACTCTTTAGAGCATGCATAGCTTTTGGACACATACCAGAAGTGTGGACACACATAAAGGTAAGCTTTATACCGAAGCCGGGCAAAGCTGACTATGAACATGCAAAGTCGTTTAGACCGATAAGTCTCTCGTCCTTTCTACTGAAATCAATGGAGAAACTTATCGACAGGTACATTCGTGACGGACCGCTTAGAAAACGGCCATTACAGGGTATGCAATGTGCTTACCAAGCAGGAAAATCAACCGAGACTGCTTTACATTATGTGATCAGCAGGATTTAAAAGGCACTGGATTCAAAGGAGGTGTGCATAGGCGCCTTTCTTGATGTGGAAGGCGCCTTTGATAAGACCACATTTGATTCCATTAGCAAAGCGGCGAGACTACATGGCATCAATGACACCATAATAAGATGGATTAATTGCATGCTAGAGAGCAGAGTCATATCTGCAAGCGTATTAGGCGATACAATGAGCGTCACAACCACCAAGGGATGCCCACAGGGAGGAGTCCTGTCTCCTACACTTTGGTGTCTTGTGATAGATCCGTTGATCGAGGAACTGAACAAAGGACCACTGACCACAGTAGGTTATGCTGATGACATAGTCATCTTGGCTAACGGTAAGGTGCCAAATGTAGTAGCAAGCCTGATGCAGGGGGCACTACAAAGGGTTGAGCACTGGTGCAGAGAGACACATCTTAGCATAAATCCCAAAAAGACAGTGATCATACCGTTCACAAAAAAGAGGAAGCTCAACAACATGAGAAATCTAAAACTATACGGCTCTGAGATACCATACTCCACCAAGGTGAAATATCTAGGAGTTACCCTGGATAAAGAACTAACGTGGAAGGAACATGTAGACCTCACTATTGAAAAATCCGGAAGGATACTCAATATGTGCCGGTCTACCTTCGGTAAAACCTGGGGTCTCAAACCTAAGATACTCTACTGGATTTACAAAATAATGATACTGCCGGTCATAACATATGGCAGTATTGTCTGGTGGCCAAGAACGAAACTAGTCACATGCAGGGAACTACTAGGTAGATTCCAAAGGCTGGCTTGTATGGCCATTACGGGGGCTTTCAAAACTACCCCTACAGCGGCCTTGGAGAGATTTTTAAATCTCGAACCACTCCACAATGCTGTACAAAGAGAAGCCATGAGGGCACTCTACAGGCTCAGAACTTTGGGAATGTGGAATGCGAACCAGCCACCCACAAAACACACGGCATTCGCGTTTGAAGGAGGCAATCTGCTGCTGAGCATGATCAGCGATAGAATGTTACCTCAATATATTTTCAGACGACTTTTTGAGGTACACATTCCAACAAGGGAGGAATGGGATAAGGGGCTGGCACCCCCTCAGGGGAACAGCATGATCTGGTATACAGATGGATCAAAAATGAAATCTGGTACAGGGGCAGGAATACACTGCAACAAAACTGATATATCGATCAGCATGGGTAAGCTGGCAACTGTGTTTCAAGCTGAAACATGTGCTATCCTAGCCTGTGCACAGGAGAATCTAGACAAGGGTCGCAATGGCCTAAACATCTACATTCTCAGTGACAGCCAAGCGACTCTCAAAGCGCTCCTGTCATACAAAGTGGAATCCAAACTAGTGCTGAATACAATCGAAGCACTGAACAAATTGGGTAAAACCAATACAGTACGTCTAGTTTGGATACCAGGTCACAAGGGTTTCACCGGAAACGAGAAAGCTGACTACCTGGCAAGAAAGGGATCGGAAACACAATTGGTAGGACCGGAACCATTTGTCGGGATCACTCTAAAAATAGTCAGTACGGGTATAAGAACTCAACTGCAAATGAGGCACCAAAGAGAATGGGCCAATCAAAAAGGAATGAACCACGCCAAGCTCTTTATGGGTATGGACAATTGGCTCAAATTTACACTGAGCTCAAGCAGATCCCAGATTCGCCTACTGTTGGGTGCTCTAACCGGACACTTCGGCACTAGGATCATGCTAACCAGGATGGGACACGCCAGTTCCAAAATCTGTAGGGCCTGCAAGGAGGGAGAGGAGAGCATGGTGCACCTGCTGTGCCACTGTGACGCCCTAGCTTGCAGGAGACTAAGGCTGACGGGAATTGGATACCCAAAACCGGAGGACTACAGGGCCATACCACCGAAGGACATCGTTGAGCTCATGGGCACGATAAACTGGACCGTTGGTGGCGATGGCATTACGGACTAAGCTTTACGGCAAGGGGTAGCACAAAAGATCCATGGTGGGTCGAAGTGCGAAGGCTCAATAATTGGGCCACCCCCACCCGAAGATAAGATAAGATAGGCCTTTCAGTTGATACCCATATTGCTGGGTTTGAAAACCAACTTTTATCCTTTTTTTGAGCGGCGGCCATGATGAATTTATGTCAATGTTGCTAGGTTCATAGTGCTCTACTCATCAAGGCCTTTCATTTGATACCTATATTGCTTAGTTTGGAAACGAACTTTTTATTTGAGCGGCGGCCATGTTGAATTTAGGGCGATTTTCCAAAGTTCATAGTGCTCTACTCATCAAGGCCTTTCATTTGATATGCATATCGCTGGGTTTGGAAACGAACTTTATCGGCATTCATGTCAAACTAAGTCAACGTGGCTAGGTTCAATGTGTTCTACTCTTTAGGGTCTTCGTTCGAAATCCATGTTCCTTGGGTGGATCCAAAAAAATGTGATCCGTCATTTTAGACATTAGGATCATGAGACCCGTCCCGTCCCTCTCTACGCGTAACCCAGAACATTGCAGTCAGATATTTTTTTTTTATTATCAATATTAATCTATTACTTTTAATAGTTTTAAATGGATGAAAGAGTTTGATTTCTTAGTCCTAATGTAAAAACATATAACACCTTTCAAAATACCTTGAAAAGGGTATCTTCACTTTTAAACATTTCAAATATTTCAAAAATTGTACCGATTTTGTGAAAATTAGTCAAGAATTAAACCAATCTACAAATTTTATTGTGACTCGATATTATCATAAAAATGCTTTATACATTGGTTGTATGGCTTGATCCTTTTGCCTTACCACACCGTACGACATAAGAAAAAGACAGTTTGGTTGGCGAAATCCAGTTGGGCACAGCCAATAACAGAAAATATTAAATTTTATTTGTACTATGTGAAACACTTCATTCCTGCCTTTCAACTTTCGAAATCCAATTACTTAAGATCAGGCTGTATGGCGTAGTTCCATTGCCTTTCCTTCGTGGAAGAAAATACCTTCTCTCTGTACTATGTGACAGACTTGTCAAAATAATTTCACGTGCGCCATGTTGTTTTTCTACCTAAAGCATTGTTCGAAAATTTTATATGGTATTTTTTCACTAAAAATAAAAAGTGAATTTAAACAAACGAAATTAAGCCTAAATGTTCTTCCGGAAATTACTAAGCATTGTGGTGTAAGCCATATCAAATTCTGTCCAGTAGTTTCGGAGATCTTTCCGGACAAACAGACAAACAAACAAACAATTTTTCTGAAAACTATTCTATCGTGTTCAGCTAATGATTTTAAGGCGACCTGTGTATTTTTTTCTTAATATTTCGCAATTACAGATTTTTGTACCCCTACGATTTTATTATTTAAAGAGATTATGAAGAAGCAATCAATGTAACAGCAATCTGGGGCTAACAGCATAGGTCCCAAAACAAAAAAATATATAAAAAACAAATTTGATGCATAGAGAATTTGCCACTCTATCTAGAGTGACTATAACTCTAGTCACAAATCAACTTTAATTTAAAGATAATAACAGCAAAATGCCAGAATATTTTCCAACAACTTCTGACGACAAATAAAAAATGTATTTAGTTTATCAATAACTTTCCTATTTTTCTTCAATACGTTCTTACTCAATTACCAAAAATATTGTCTTAAATAATTGATAGTTTGGTCGAATACCAACAAATAGCCGTTCATAACGAGAAAAAGGACGTAATTTTGTTTTTATTAAACGGTTTTATTTAGCTTGCCCTGTTTGTTGTTATTTATGCTGGGTCTTATTTTGTTACCTCTTTCCTGTTGACGATTGAATCTGAAATTTCGTACACACCTTTAATTCTAATTACAATACAAGTATTAAGTATCAAGATCAGTGACATTGTATTTGACAAGATGACCGCCACACAAAATGGCGGATTAAATTTTTTCAATCTTGACTAGTATAAGCTGAAAAGTATACTACCTACTTTCGTCATTAACTTCTTTTTTATTATTAAGATGAAAAGTTATTTTCGATTCTTTCAAATTACTTTTATTATCTAATATTGGCCGTTTTATCATTTATTTTCTCGTATAAATGATAAAACTCCTCTCCACTTAGTAAAACATCTGAACAATTCTTTGGGGGATTTATTAAATGCACTATAATAATTAAATTAATAGAATAAGTAATAATTTTACAGGCTCTTTAAATACATTTGCTTCGCAAGTTGCAATAACTCCAAGGGCTCTCTATTTCTAGGCATAAAAATTATTGTCATAAAATCATATTCCATAATTTCGATTGTAATAATCGTCGAGACGCATAATAATCAGGAAGCAGAATGGTAATAAGCATAATATTGTGTGGCAGAAAGTCATTTGTCATAAGTATTAAAACCCATAAACTCGAAACACAGAACAACTTGACGCATAATTTTTCAAAGCATAATTAATGTAATAGTATTTTTATGACTTCATGATAATATACATGTTATATTTATTTTTTTAATATTCTTAAGCTTTTTCGGGGAGTATAGATGTATTGTGCACTGTGCTTTTCATGATGAATACAAGGAAAGTAAAAATAAAAATAAAGAGAAAAAAAAACATAAATTAGCTGAAGAAAAATGAGTGAATTTTATTTTAATAAATCAACAATTTCTGCTTTTGCCTCTTTTATAAAATCAGGCGTTAAATCCACATCTGAATCAGGTGAAGAAATCTCTACTATACGGAATTATAAACAAAACTTTACAACTCAAAAAAACAAAATGAAGATCGGATTGCCGCTTTCCCGCTTATTTTGTTTTTTTTTCTGGCCGGCTAGCTATTGAGCCAATTTGAAAAATCATTGAATCATTTATCCGACGCTCCTACGGTGAAGGAAAACGTAGTGAGACAACCTGCATACATCTGTGAAGAAATTGAAAGGTGTATGTGAAGTCGACCAATCCGCACAAGGCCTTAACATGGGTTACCTACTCAGTCTACAAGCAAAATATCAACAGTAAAAATATCAAAAACTTTTCATCAACAGTTTGATATTTCAATGAATCAAAATACCATTGTATACAATACTAGCTTTCCGCTCGCGGCTTCGCCCGCGTTATTTTTGTTCTCCCGTGGGATTTTTTTTTCCGTAGGAAAATTAGGTACCCTATGTCCTTCCCCTGGTCTTGAACTATCCCTATACCAACTTTCATCAAAATCGGTTCAGTAGTTTCGAAGCCTATTCAATACAAACAAACAATCAAATCTTTCCTTTTTATAATATTAGTATAGATAGAAGGTTCAAAATATCAACAACTTAAATTATCAACGAATTACACGATAAAAGGCTCATTTGTTCAACAACCAAAAATTTTTGAATATATCAACATCCAAACGTCCAACAATCAATAACTACATATTTTTAATGACATATATACATATTTTTAAAAACGTTATTACATCGAGTTCCTGTCACTGATTCATAACTTTATAACCGACTTTATTAAAATGGAAGAGGTTTTATGTTCAACTGTATCAAATTTTTATGTATTTTCCCTGATGACTCCGCCATTTGTGGGCCGATTTTATACTCCAGAGGCGGTCCCCTTGTCACCAAGTCATTATCTGATGATGGGATCTCAGGAAACAAGGTTTTTTTTTATTGCTGAAAGTTGGCAAACAAGCAAACTGCCCACCTGATGGTAAGTGGTAACAGTCGCCTATAATACATGTAGCTCCTGTGAGATTCGCAGCAAACCTGCAACCCCCACAAGAACCACAGTGTACGTTGCCAACTTGTGACACCACATGTAAAGTCACAGTACCCAGTACTTTCACTGCCATATCTCACCCTTCAAACCGGAACACAGCAATGCAAGCACTGCTGCTTTGCGGCAGAAATAGGTAAGACGGAGGTACCTAAGCAGACGACCCTAGTACAGAGTCTCCAGTAGATGAAACACCTTTTTACACCATGTAGCACAGCACAGCTAGTGCTCGCAGCATACGTTAAATTCAGCTTGGTCGTAGCGTGATGTTATGAAGGCTTATAGCCTTCCTCGATTAATGGGCTATCTAAAATTAAAATATTTTTTTAACCGACTTCAAAAAAGGAGGACGTTATCAATTCGATCCGTATGTTGCTTTTTTGTGTGTATGTTACGCGATTACGCCGTCAATTGAATACCGATTTTCAAAATTCTTTTTATATTCAATAGAGTATACTCTTGGGGTCACCAAAGTCAGGATCTGATAATGGGATCCCATAAAAATCGAGGGAAACCCTTAAATTTTATAGATATTTTAACGCGTTTTGTGTGTATGTTACGCGATTACTCCTCCAATTACGAACCAATTTTCATAATTCTTTTTGTAAATTTCTTGTAAAAAGAAAGAAATGTGATAGCGAAAAAATATTTTTTCATTAAGACGCGTATGCAGATATTGTCGGGCAAAATAACTGTTAATCATTTTCTTGAAAGTCCATAAATGTAAATAAACAATAATAAAAAATTGAAGTGTATTGTATAGATAGACAATGTAAATACTTGGAATAAAAAACTCCCATTAGTTACAATAAATCTAATTTCCCAAATAATGTAACTACTAGGACTAAAACTGTCCATCTAGTTACATCAATGTAACTCAGAATGTAACTACTGGGAACAGAGCATTAATAGAGTATACTCCTGCCCCCTGACCATGATCGCCCAAAACAATATTAAAACCGCGCTGAGAGCGGGATGGCGCTTATACGCAGCAAGAGCGGTGTCTCTGTTTCAATATTGTTTTAACCTTGCTTTAAGCCATCATGGTAAGGCCCCAGGGGTGGTCTCAAGGTCACCAAAGTCAGGATCTGATGATGGGATCCTATGCAAATCGAGGAAAACCCTTAAATTTTATAGGTACGTCCAACGTGTTTCATGTTTGTTCCGAAGTTATTCACGTATTTGCGTCTGGTAGCCATGAACCGAGCTGATGATGGAAGGATCCTTAACTTTTGGACTTGACCTGATCTGACCTGACCTTGCACCAAATTTAATATTAAATTCACTAAAAAGATTCCATTGACTAAAAAGATAAAAGTAAAAAAATAATTTTATTTAAAAAAATGTGTACTTCAAACATGTTCTGTATATTGCTACTCGTATATAATTGAGCAAACAAGTAAGCTGAGGGCAATATAGGTACCAATATTATTGTGTCGTGTAATAATTGTTATCATCCCTGTCTATTATGAATGTTTTTGTAAAAAAACTACGTAAAAGTTATCACAAGGGTAACAGTTTCATTAAAATCGACCTAACGGTGAGACATGTGATGTGGTTACAGCCGCCACATACTAA
Organism: Schoenobius gigantellus; assembly: GCA_963935595.1. Taxonomy (NCBI): domain Eukaryota; kingdom Metazoa; phylum Arthropoda; class Insecta; order Lepidoptera; family Crambidae; genus Schoenobius; species Schoenobius gigantellus. The sequence continues at coordinate 17,454,877 of OZ012553.1, read as the reverse complement.
TTTTGCTTACGCCCTATAAAAGATTATGTGAGATGTATAAAAAAGTTAAGTTGCCTGCTCAAAATGCTCCTAAAAAGCTGAGAAAAGGAAACTATTTTTTTTATTTTTCTTGAAGAAAATTATCTTGTGTGATTTTAAAGGTCCACTTGAAATAAGTATAATACTATTTTATTGTCATTTAAACCTTAAAGACAAAATAATTTTCTTCATTATGCATAGAAATAAGGAGTAACACATGATATCATTATTCAATACTTAAATTGGTATGAGACTCGTGTTTTTGTGAATATAAATAGATACTCAATATTAATAGAATATTGACATACTTAAGTATGATGTGGGTGCGTTTATATTAAAATGTACCCAGCTGGCGAATTTCACCACCATCTTATTTATAATGATGCTGCGGCATTATTAAGCTCTTGGACTTACAGGTTTTACAGCTTTGCTTTGCAAAGGATGACTGCTTTGAAATTTTTAAAATGGATTCATACGGTTGTTAAACCAACGGATAAACACTTATGTTTCACAATGTCGAGGAAAAGTTTAACCTTATTAGTGACACAAGCTTTCTTCAAAGCAAATTCTTTTCCGTTTCACCGGATAGAAGGCAACAAAAGGACATAATTAAAATGGATTAATTAAAAAATACAGTAAATTGTTGTCTTTATTTTCCTTCAAATCTGCCTAGAGGGAAAGAATTATTCGTTTTTATGTTCATTATACCTAGTTTTATTTTGTTAATATGTATTTCAAATCAATAATAGTAGCAAAAATTTTGCTTTTAAATAATATGTACTTTAATAAATATTAATAAAATATTTTTATCATGATAATTTAATTTAAATAATTACTAATCTCAGTAATTATTTATCTACTATTATTAACTGTGCATGCAGATATTGTTAAAAAAAGCAAATAATCATAAAGGGGTTATTATATATATAATCGTATTAGAAAAGTGACAACAAAATTTTTTTTTACAAAAAATAAAACCGACTTCAAAAACACTGAAAACTTAAAAATAATATTTAATATATTATTATTTAAATATTTAATAATATTTAAATAATAATAAGGTTTTATTTTTTTGTAAAAAAAAAATATTTTTAATTTTTTAGTGAAAAAATATTTTTAGTGAAAAATCTTTTTAGTTTCCTCGATTTTCTATGGGATCCCATCATCTGGGTGGTGATTTTGTAACTTATCGATTGATCGGCAATCGTTATCAAACTGGATGACTTAGTAAAGAAAAGCGGAATTATGCCCATTAGCTATAAGTATTGGTTGATTTATTCATAAAATATACCAAGATCATTCAGACGACGACGTTAGGAATGTTAAACATTATTAAAAATCAGTTTTAATCAAACAGAATTATCAAATCTACACGATGGCCGATTGCCGATGAGTTACAAAATCACCCACCAGATCCTGACTTTGGTGACCATGGGACCACACTTGCAGTATACTCTATCGAATACAAAAAGAATTTTGGAAATCGGTTTAAAAATGACGGAGTTATAAGGTAACAAACATGAAAAAAAAACCGAATTGATAACCTCCTTTTTTGAAGTCGGTTAGAAAATTTAAACTAAATATTTATTAACTTACTTGCAAAAAACGCCGCACACAACGCAACGATAAACATTATTATTCTTCTAAAATAATACATTAAAATCGGAGGATAATCACTGTCTAATGTTCGTACTCGATCGAGTGTCACTACACTTTCGTATTTTGCAGGGAGCCGCCGGAACGATGGAACGTTTGCCCGGAGTCGAAACGCGCGCCAAACTGGACCGGCGGTGGATGGATAGGATACCCGGGAAGGCTCTTTCAATCAAACATTAATTCGTTCAGACACGCACGCCGATAAAACAACAATTTCTCGACTCATTTTTTTTCACAGATGTCCTGTTTCATAGTTGTCATCGCGTCTCACTTAATATTGCTTTGGCGAGTAGGTAAGTTATTGCGTTTCACTTGTGATGTCTCAGTACCAATCAATGTTAACCTGCTTCACCTGGATAAATTCATTTGAAGAATAGTGTTATTTGGGTTACAATACAAAGCAATTTCAATAATATGACTACTTGTAAGTATCCTTTGCTTTTCGGTATCCGCTTAACTTTTAGGTAGGTATGTACAATTTGAACGTTTATTTTTTTTTCAATTTTTCTTCATTCTTGTACGTGGGCCGCCAACTTCTTTTATTCTTTCAGTCTTTTAGCTGGAACAGTCACCTATTCGATGAATGAAATGCCGGTTAACTTAGATGTTACTCAGCCATGATTTTCTTCACCGCCCAGCGCGTCTCTATTATTTAATGCGAATGCTTGAAATACTCGTAGCAGGAACTTACAATAAGTACCCAACCTCGGGGTGGGAGCGAATAACCTGCAAATTTATAGAAGCGTTTGCGTAGACGTTCTATAGACTGGGAAGAAAGCCACACATGATCGTGTTACGAGTTATTTAAGGTTACCAAATTTTTGTTTTAATTATCTCTCGTATCACGCCAAATACGTCATTTGTGGTTATCATACGTGTATAAAATTAATTCATCATCATCATCACAGCTCATATACGTCCCCACCGTGGGGTGCGAGCCAACCCTCTAGATGTTAGGGTGATTAGGCCTTAGTCAACCACGCTGGCCCAGTGCGGATTGGTCGACTTCACATACATCATTGAATTTCTTCGCAGATGTATGCAGGTTGCCTCACGATGTTTCACCGTAGGAGCGTCAGACAAATGCTCGTACATATGAAATTCGAAACAAAAACACATTGGTACATGGCGGGTCTCGAACCCCGACCCCCCGATTGCCGAGTCCACAGCGCCACCGACGCTAGTGAGGGTAAAGCAGAAGTTGTTGATTTATTAAAATAAAATTCACTCATTTTTTCTTTAGCAGTAGTAAAAATAAAAACATGAATTAATGTTTTTATTTTTACTTTCCTTGTATTCGTAATGAAAAGCACAGTGTTAACCTCGGGTTAAAGACTTATTTAGTCCCGAGAATTTACACCCCTAGGGTAACAATGTACTATTTAATATGTAGATTGTAGCGTGGAAATTTTAATAAAAGAAATTGCAACGCTTACAATTTTTCTATAAGTTTTATTGTCGTAAACATATAAAATTATTCCGGCTTTTGGGGTTGTGTTTATTTTTGCGTAACGAATTGGCGTGGGTCGTTCGACCAGTTCAGGGACTTGGATTGCCACACAGAATGGTACTGCCCTGGTGGTTGGATGACACGGCAGCTCAGCGATCCACCTCGTTAGACTTCCCAGTTCAGTTTGTACTCGTACAATGAACCCCAATAAGCGGGGGAAAGACACTCACTGATTACTACTGTTTAAATATTAGGTAAATATATATATTTTATCAGGAATGTTGAAAACTATTTATTAACGAAGAACGTAAGACCGGAAGGTTGAGAGCGCGGACGATTTAGGGGCAGCGGCTACTCAACTCCCGAGTTCCAAGGCGAATGCTGGCGGCGCTGCGCATGCACACACCACACACCGCATAGTGACGCAGCTACTTGACCAGTATTGTTAGGGAAGCGGGTCTAGTCGATAACGGCCTGTTATAGACATCGATAAAAATTATTATCGATAAAAATTATTTAATATTTCTTTTAATTGACTTTAATTAATATTTAAATAGTGCTTTGAGTTCTCAATTTAAATAACGTTTATTAATTATTGTAAATAAGTAAATATAACGTTACAAGTACCCCGCTCGCTCATGAAGGATTTTTGCTAAATTCGAATAAAAAATCCGTTGAACTTGTTACTAACGCTGATCTAGATGCACGTAAAAAAAACATAGTAATTAGTAAATAGTTCAAGTTAGAATATAATTCACTTATTGCGTCATGTAATAATCAATATTGTTTAATAATTTTAAATCCTTAATATGCCAAGCGCCAAGATCTTTCCCAGTCATATCAGATAATTCATAGACAAGCGGCGAACGCTTACCAGTTATAAGGCATTTCACAAATTTAGGAGCAAGTTTTTTAGTGAAGTACTGATCTTTGTCACTTTGGTAGTACGTCTTTTTCCATACAAAATCATTAACCTGGAATTCCGCAGGCTTACGTCTCAAGTTATACCGAGCTGTATTTTTAGAATGCGCTTCCCAGAGACGTTTTTGTACCTCATCAAAGATTGTAGCTAGATGACCAACATTTTCAGCATACAGGTCTCGTGGAAGAAATATAACCTCATCTCCAAGATCGGAATCTAAATAATGTGATCCACAATTGACAAGCTCCCTCCCATACACTAGGAACGCGGGTGTATAGCCTGTTGCCTCATTTACTGAGTTATTGATAGCGAACAGTATTTTAGGCAGCTTCACGTCCCAAGCTCTTTGGTCATTGTCAATGGTTGTGGAGATGCAAGTTATGATGGTTTTATTATACCTTTCCACTGTATTAATCTGAGGTGTGTAGCGAGGTGTAAAAAAAATATTTCGAATTTTATACTTATTAAAAAAAACTTCTAGATTTCTGCTAATAAATTGGCTACCATTGTCTAAAATAATAGTTTGGGGAACACCATGAACCAAGAATACCGAATCTTCCATGTGACGTATAACTGCATCAGCATTGGCTCTACGAAGAGGGAATGCGAGACAATACTTTGAAAAGCAGCAAACAATTACGAGTAAATATGAATGCTGTTTCCTACTCGTCGGTAGGGGTCCGATAAAATCTATCGATATCATCTGGAACGGACGAGAGCATTGTTTTGGTCTTCCCATAACTCCTAATGTTGCATGGTTAGGTAGTTTGTATGCAAGACAAGTAGGGCAACTAGATATAAATTTAACAATATCAGCGTGCATACCCGGCCAGAAATAGCGTAGAGCCAAACGGTGATAGGTCTTGTGTATTCCTAAGTGACCGGCTGTGGGCTCAGAGTGATTAGCTGAGATTACTTGTTGGCGTAGCTCGTTTGGGACTACTTCTTTCCAGGCAAACTCTGATGTAAGACGGCACTTATTCTTTGAAAGTCTATACAAAATATTATTATTAATGCAAAAATTAGGCAAACTAGAGGGGGAATTCAAACAAGTTTTATATTTAGTTTTGTACCAGTCATCATTAGTTGCAGAATAAGCGTTTGAACTATTTATGGTGCTTACGGGAATGGCGCGTGACAGAGCATCAGGAATAGGGTAGTTGACTCATATCAGAATTGATTAAAATATTGTTTATTTCTAATAGTATTTGGCATAAGGTTCCACAATATACCGATTTTAATAAATAACAATGAATGATTACTGTAAAATTTTAATTTGAAAATGCTAGAAATAATCTTTTTTATTTTACGCCGTAAACGCTTTGATATCCTGTGGTCAGGGCCGTGACGTCACTCATATAGTAAACAAAGAAATGTCAAATTTGATCCAACAACTCGTTGTTGTTTTTGTGAGGTTATTTCGCCTCGGTGCTTTGTTTACTATAAGACTGACGTCATTTGATGTATACCACAGATAATCAACAGACTGTCATGGCTGACCCTGTTTTCGGTCCAAAATTGAAAATCTTAATTTAAAATAGATTTTTTGCACTTTTTAGCCATCGAAAAAAATAATATTCATGTGCTATGGTCTAATACAACAATTATGAACATTTTAAGCCCTACTTTAAAAAAGGGTCAACTAGCCTATTACATTGTCTACACCTTTGCGATGTTTTATTATAAAATTAAAAGATGACAATCTGACGCCCCAACGAGCGAGCCTACCTGTTGGGTTACTAAGCGATAGGAACCATTTGAGCGCAGAATGATCGGTGTAGACAATAAAAGTTTGGCCGTTGTCAATGTAGCAACGCCAATGTTCAAGGGCCGTGAGCACAGCTAATGTCTCTCTTTCGGTAATACTATAATTTTTCTCTGGACCTGAAAGAGATTTGCTCATGTAAGCAATGGGATGCTCCTGGCCGTCAATAGTTTGACAAAGCATTGCCCCGATACCATAATTACTGGCATCCGTATGCACTTCGAACGGCAAGCTATAATCCGGGCAAGAGAGAACCGGGGTGGAAGTTAACAATTTTTTAAGTTTTGCAAAAGCAATATTCGCCTCGATTGTCCAAGAAAATTGCGGGGCACCTTTTCTGTTTGAAGTAAGCTTATTTAGCGGCCCAGCTATCGTACTAAAGTTTGGTACGAACCTTCGGTACCAGGAAGCAGTGCCCAGAAACCGTTTTACCTCCTTCTTAGATGTTGGAGTGGGGTAATTTGAGATGGCTGTTACCTTTTCAGGGTCAGTACGCAGCCCTTGAGAGTCTACAACGTAACCTAAATACTTTAGACTGTCTCTGAAAAATTGTGTTTTTTCAAAATTTATTGTGAGGTTCGCATCCTGTAGTTTACTCAATACGCGACGCAAGAGGGTAACGTGGCTAGCAAAACAGGTACTTACGCAAATAATATCATCTAAATAACAGAACACTCTTAGATCGAATTCAGGCCCGAACAACTTGTCTACTAATCGCTGTTGAGTAGCCGGAGCGTTAGTTAGTCCAAAGGCCATAGTTTTAAAGCAGAATGTGCCGCGATTAGGGACAAAGAAGGCGGTCTTATTTCTATCCTCTGGGCAGATAGGAATTTGCCAAAAACTTTTCGACAGGTCGATACTAGTGAGGAATTTAGCGTCTTTAAGGTTATCTAGTATCTCCGATATATAAGGTAAATTGTACGCGTCTTTGATGGTAACCGAGTTCAACTTACGGCTATCTAGGCAAAATCTCGGTTTGCCATTCTTTTTATTTACGACTAGCACCGGAGAAGACCAAGCGCTCTCACATGGTTCGATGACATCTAACTGTAGCATTTCATCGACCTGTTCATTTATAATGTTGGCCTTCTCAGGCGACATACGATAATAACGTTGTCGTATTGGCATTGAATTTCCAGTATTTATTCGGTGACTAATAAGACTAGTCCTTCCTAAGCCTTTTTGTTCAAATGAGATGTTTTTAAACTCGTTAACCAATTCATCAGCGATAGTACGCTGAGAGTTATCTAAATTTTTATAGGGGGTAATATGATGAATATTTGTACAGGCACTTGTTGCAGAAGATTGAGTTATGTTCATAGAGCCAATATATTTGGGACATAACTTGAATTTACGCCAGAAATCGATACCGAGTATGAGTGGAGTATCAATATCTGGAATTACATATCCTTTAATGATGTGGGAACAGCCTTCGAAGGTTACCGGCAACTCAATGTAACCAATGCTACCAAGGGTTTGACCACCAGCAGCGATAATATGAAGTTTATCATCAGTATGTAAAACAAGGCCCATATTTAGGAAATCTTTATATAACTTGTCACCAATAACTGATATTGCGGCGCCCGAGTCTAGTAATCCAAAAATATCAACATTATTAATATCAATTGTAACATAAGTGCGCATATCATTATTGGGTTTAGCTTGCAGAATTGAAGTTACTTTATATATACTAAAGAAATTTTTAATGAATGACAACCACTCTTGCCATTCCTTTTTAGTTGTGTAACTGCAATTCTGCATTACTGGTTTTTTGTTTCTTCGAAGGAAGACGGCTTTTGACAGTCAGGACAGTCAAAATGACGAAAACCAGGACGACCACAACGGAAACAGACGATAATACGTTCGGCTGTGCAATTTCTTAGTCCGTGAGTATCTACCCGGCAGCGAGGACAAAATTTAAGTCTAGTGCCAATGGCATGAACAGGTTTTGGGTTGTTTCCCGCATTCCATTGTGATTTTCCTTTATCTAGATTGGAATAATTGTTAGATTTATAAAACTGCTGGTTTGTATTTTGTGAATAGTTTTTATTATAATTATAATTAGGATAATTTGATTTTTGTAAATAGGTCTGATCATTACTTGTTGTTTTTATTGTTTTATTACCAGATTGGGACTGAGAATAAGCGAATTCAGATGCAAGGGTATCCGCTGTAATTTTAGGGGGCTCCCGAAACTGTGACAAACGTGCCTGAACATTTTCGAAGTTTTTACATAGAGACTGCAGGGTATCTATATCCTTTATATCTGGGCAAGATGTCAGCACATTAGCGTAGCAAGGACGAATATTGTGAAGTATGATCTCTAGTTTATCCTCTTCAGAAAGCTGCTTGTCAAGCTGAGCAAACATTTCTGACATGATCGATAGATAAATTGTTATATTTTCGCGTTCACCTTGCGTACGTGCTCTGATCTCGGCTAGAAACCGATAATCATAATCGGAGTGGCTAAAATCAGATTTAAGATGTACACAAAGCTCATCCTATGAGCCTATTTTGTCTCGAGTGCTGCGGAACCAGTGTAATGCATCACCTGTAAATATTTCTGTTGCAAAAGACAAAATTTTGTTAGAAGAAATACCTCTTGCTTTTATAAAGTCATCAACATTAAGGATGAAAGCGCGCACGCATGTTTTGCCATCGAATTTAAGTTTCGAAAGTTCTGAAGACAGGCCACGATCGCAGTTAACCGTAACAACCTGCGTTGTAACTTCAGAGAGATCAGCTGACACGGATGATGGTTCTTTAGATAGTTGAGAGAGTGTTAATTTAATTGCTTCGAAGCGCTTCGCACAGTTATTCCAAGAGTCCAATGCTTCAGGTTGAGTGGAACAATCTACTCTATTTAATCTGTGGTATATGTGACACATTAGATTATTAGTTCTTCCCAGCACATTTTTATCCAGACCAACACTTAACTGTTTAATGTTTTTGTAGACTTTGTCTAGACTTTCATTTATTGATTTAATATCATCAATAGGTTCGAAGGGTGATGTTAAAATATCCTCAGAAGGAAACAATTGGACCAGCTTCACGATTTGTTTACGAAGATCCTGAACCGTGTCAGCTGGGCTCTCACCTCTTATTTCAACTTCGTAAGCAAGTTCGGATTTATGAAGTGATAAAAATTTAATGTTGTGTGCCATGATCACTTATGGAAAATTGATAATTGGGTAAATGTGAACGCAATAAATACGACTAACTACTACTAATTACTATTTCTCCGTCCCGTTACAGAATCGACTAAAAACAGAATTGTTTTCTAGAAGCACCCAGTCTAAACACGATAAAAAGCAAAAAAAGGCGTAAAAGCAAAAAATAAAAGAACAAAATACAGCACAGAACTAAAAATAAAAACAGTAACTAGTGTCTTAGTGTGACAGATTAACAATTTTGGCTTAAAATTATTTTCAACAATATAAGGAATTTCAAAATTATCGACTATCGATAAATTTTTTCTCCACACTAGACCCTAGTTACAAAGCACAAAATAAAAAATGGGTAGCTAAAAAAAAACAAAGCTTAACATATAGCACGCTCACAAAACAAACTATAAGGCAATCCAAAATATAAGTAACCACTGAACTTAAACCGCGTTGAAGGCGCCACTTGTAGCGTGGAAATTTTAATAAAAGAAATTGCAACGCTTACAATTTTTCTATAAGTTTTATTGTCGTAAACATATAAAATTATTCCGGCTTTTGGGGTTGTGTTTATTTTTGCCTAACGAATTGGCGTGGGTCGTTCGACCAGTTCAGGGACTTGGATTGCCACACAGAATGGTACTGCCCTGGTGGTTGGATGACACGGCAGCTCAGCGATCCACCTCGTTAGACTTCCCAGTTCAGTTTGTACTCGTACAGTGAACCCCAATAAGCGGGGGAAAGACACTCACTGATTACTACTGTTTAAATATTAGGTAAATATATATATTTTATCAGGAATGTTGAAAACTATTTATTAACGAAGAACGTAAGACCGGAAGGTTGAGAGCGCGGACGATTTAGGGGCAGCGGCTACTCAACTCCCGAGTTCCAAGGCGAATGCTGGCGGCGCTGCGCATGCACACACCACACACCGCATAGTGACGCAGCTACTTGACCAGTATTGTTAGGGAAGCGGGTCTAGTCGATAACGGCCTGTTATAGACATCGATAAAAATTATTATCGATAAAAATTATTTAATATTTCTTTTAATTGACTTTAATTAATATTTAAATAGTGCTTTGAGTTCTCAATTTAAATAACGTTTATTAATTATTGTAAATAAGTAAATATAACGTTACAAGTTGCAGTTAAAAGAAAAGCAGATTATGCACCTCTTAGTGAGCTATTCATGCACTTGGGTTACTCGTATTAGTGCCTTCGCGCAAGCGCTCGTGCACCAAACATCCGCGGGCATTAATAGTTTCCCATTACATAGCGCTCGGTTCATCAATCTGCTATCATACATCAGTAAGTAAGTATGTAAATAACATAAATAAACCCTCTGGAGCAGTGAAAAGGCCTCATAGTCACTTGCATCATGATGACGCAGCGCTGAATTTTGTCGTACCTAAGTAATTACAGCTTGGTCGCAGATAATTGCAATATTTACCACCACTATAATACATATACCGGGTGTAACGGACTACCGAAATAATATTTAAGGTTGTTGATTAACAAAAAAAATGTTTTATGACTATTCTTTGTATTTTTATTATATGCCTACTTTCGATTTAATACGCTTAACAGTTCAGCGTATTAAATCGAAAGTAGGCATATCTCGTAATAAAAATACAATCCACTGTTGTGCTGACAATGGGCTATGTTTTGAAAGGGATGAGATGAGATGTTTCATTTTTTTTGTAGATGTAATGTCTTGGATTTGTATATGTACCGATTTTGTAAATAAACATTGTATTAATTTATTAAGGAGCGGGTCAGGACAGAACATCAGCAGCTGTTAGCTAAGGTGGTGGCATTATGCTGAGTCTTGGACATTTTTTACCGTAATTATATTATTAACTCGTTCCATTTTCACGTTTCACGTGTACATGAAAAAATAAATGAATTTTTTATTATTATTTATCTATGGGTGCTTATACACAGTGTGTGTGTGTGTGTGTATATGTGTGTGTGTAGTGTGTGTATTATTTCATTATTACATACGAATGGGTATGTAGGTACAACTGAAATATCAGTAAGCTTTCAGTATCCGCATAGCTTAGAGACTTAGGTAAACCAATTAATTAGGGTTTTATACAATTGTAATGTAATTATTATAAAATAAATATTATGTTTTCGGTTTATTTTATTATACAGGTATTTTATTTGTCTGTCGTACTGTTATGCAGCAAAAACTGTTCTCCCTGAATTATAGGAAAGTACTTTGTCATTTCTTCTTTTGTTTACTAATATTGGGGTCTTATTAAACATTAAAGCTTTTTTCATATTCGGACATATTTATACAATTGTTCCGTAGGAATTCTGAATCAACAATAACAGTATAAGTAAAAATAACCTCCATTTTATCTATTTATCGCCGAACTTCCAAACCAGGGGGGCGTAGAGAAATGTCAGGGGGGGGGTAATATTACGTTTGCATTTCTGAAAAAAAAGTTATTTAACGCGTAGGTTAACGGTTCCGAATTGCCATTCAATCGCTGCTATACAAGTTTCGACAAGTCAACGACACATCACAACGCGTGATGCGAACAACTATTGCGTCAGAAATCATATCATAAAACAAATTAATTTGTTGAAACTTAATTAAGGGGGGCATGAAAATATATGTTTTTTTGGTTCGGAGAGGCTCGGCAAAATAAAGGTTGGGAAACCCTGATTTATCGCGTTCCATTGTGATACAGATTACACTCCCATGTTATAAAGAAATTCAGATACGATTCCGACTTCCATTTCTATTTTAAACGAGGGCCTTGTAATTATGTGGATTATTCATGCGCGTATATTGGATAGACTTGATTGATTACCCACCTAATTTCCGAAAAAATCAACAAATTGAAATAGGAAACTGCAAAAGATTTTCAATTAAGTTGTCAGTAAAAGAACCGTGGTGTAACATGAATAGCTACCTAATAACGTTAAATCTCGTATGCTATAATAAAAAATGAAACAAAAATAAATTTTCGCCGAGAAATTGTTTAACCTTCTTGACAAATTTAAACATTATGAACACTCGAAATACAAAAATTATTGACTTTTAATCCGAATGTTTCGGCAGTCAAGAAGCACTTAAACTCCGCACAGTTTTCCGAGATTCGCCTAATTTTAATTGAAGTGTTTACAGCTCGCTACGCACAAGACGGATCGGTTTATTCAATTAACTCTTCCAGAATTGTTGTAGGCTACTCCGCCACTTTATGTTTGAAATATTAAGCGCAGTTTGTTTACTTCCTTACTGGGTTACACTTTATTTATTCATTATCAGGAATCGAAGACCCATAGTTCACTTCACTTTACTTCAACTCATATTATAATTCCCACTATAGGACGCGAGTTTCTCCTTAAACAAAGAGAAATTATTATACCTATAGTAGCTACACATAAGGTTGCAAACTCTTACATCAATCTTGAAATTAAATTTGAATGCTAGGTATATAAATTGTCTGCTTATTTTATAATAGCAATTAGTACAACAATCGTCATAAAATCTGATGCTAGATAAGAATGCCTTACATATTACATACAACGAATAATTAAACCGTAGCCTCAACACCTAAGCCACGACAGCAAAATGCGAAATATCTGTTACAGACGATTGTCAGTCTGAAAATAATTCCTTGAACAACCTGCGTTGTAACTTCAGAGAGATCAGCTGACACGGATGATGGTTCTTTAGATAGTTGAGAGAGTGTTAATTTAATTGCTTCGAAGCGCTTCGCACAGTTATTCCAAGAGTCCAATGCTTCAGGTTGAGTGGAACAATCTACTCTATTTAATCTGTGGTATATGTGACACATTAGATTATTAGTTCTTCCCAGCACATTTTTATCCAGACCAACACTTAACTGTTTAATGTTTTTGTAGACTTTGTCTAGACTTTCATTTATTGATTTAATATCATCAATAGGTTCGAAGGGTGATGTTAAAATATCCTCAGAAGGAAACAATTGGACCAGCTTCACGATTTGTTTACGAAGATCCTGAACCGTGTCAGCTGGGCTCTCACCTCTTATTTCAACTTCGTAAGCAAGTTCGGATTTATGAAGTGATAAAAATTTAATGTTGTGTGCCATGATCACTTATGGAAAATTGATAATTGGGTAAATGTGAACGCAATAAATACGACTAACTACTACTAATTACTATTTCTCCGTCCCGTTACAGAATCGACTAAAAACAGAATTGTTTTCTAGAAGCACCCAGTCTAAACACGATAAAAAGCAAAAAAAGGCGTAAAAGCAAAAAATAAAAGAACAAAATACAGCACAGAACTAAAAATAAAAACAGTAACTAGTGTCTTAGTGTGACAGATTAACAATTTTGGCTTAAAATTATTTTCAACAATATAAGGAATTTCAAAATTATCGACTATCGATAAATTTTTTCTCCACACTAGACCCTAGTTACAAAGCACAAAATAAAAAATGGGTAGCTAAAAAAAAACAAAGCTTAACATATAGCACGCTCACAAAACAAACTATAAGGCAATCCAAAATATAAGTAACCACTGAACTTAAACCGCGTTGAAGGCGCCACTTGTAGCGTGGAAATTTTAATAAAAGAAATTGCAACGCTTACAATTTTTCTATAAGTTTTATTGTCGTAAACATATAAAATTATTCCGGCTTTTGGGGTTGTGTTTATTTTTGCCTAACGAATTGGCGTGGGTCGTTCGACCAGTTCAGGGACTTGGATTGCCACACAGAATGGTACTGCCCTGGTGGTTGGATGACACGGCAGCTCAGCGATCCACCTCGTTAGACTTCCCAGTTCAGTTTGTACTCGTACAGTGAACCCCAATAAGCGGGGGAAAGACACTCACTGATTACTACTGTTTAAATATTAGGTAAATATATATATTTTATCAGGAATGTTGAAAACTATTTATTAACGAAGAACGTAAGACCGGAAGGTTGAGAGCGCGGACGATTTAGGGGCAGCGGCTACTCAACTCCCGAGTTCCAAGGCGAATGCTGGCGGCGCTGCGCATGCACACACCACACACCGCATAGTGACGCAGCTACTTGACCAGTATTGTTAGGGAAGCGGGTCTAGTCGATAACGGCCTGTTATAGACATCGATAAAAATTATTATCGATAAAAATTATTTAATATTTCTTTTAATTGACTTTAATTAATATTTAAATAGTGCTTTGAGTTCTCAATTTAAATAACGTTTATTAATTATTGTAAATAAGTAAATATAACGTTACAAGTTGCAGTTAAAAGAAAAGCAGATTATGCACCTCTTAGTGAGCTATTCATGCACTTGGGTTACTCGTATTAGTGCCTTCGCGCAAGCGCTCGTGCACCAAACATCCGCGGGCATTAATAGTTTCCCATTACATAGCGCTCGGTTCATCAATCTGCTATCATACATCAGTAAGTAAGTATGTAAATAACATAAATAAACCCTCTGGAGCAGTGAAAAGGCCTCATAGTCACTTGCATCATGATGACGCAGCGCTGAATTTTGTCGTACCTAAGTAATTACAGCTTGGTCGCAGATAATTGCAATATTTACCACCACTATAATACATATACCGGGTGTAACGGACTACCGAAATAATATTTAAGGTTGTTGATTAACAAAAAAAATGTTTTATGACTATTCTTTGTATTTTTATTATATGCCTACTTTCGATTTAATACGCTTAACAGTTCAGCGTATTAAATCGAAAGTAGGCATATCTCGTAATAAAAATACAATCCACTGTTGTGCTGACAATGGGCTATGTTTTGAAAGGGATGAGATGAGATGTTTCATTTTTTTTGTAGATGTAATGTCTTGGATTTGTATATGTACCGATTTTGTAAATAAACATTGTATTAATTTATTAAGGAGCGGGTCAGGACAGAACATCAGCAGCTGTTAGCTAAGGTGGTGGCATTATGCTGAGTCTTGGACATTTTTTACCGTAATTATATTATTAACTCGTTCCATTTTCACGTTTCACGTGTACATGAAAAAATAAATGAATTTTTTATTATTATTTATCTATGGGTGCTTATACACAGTGTGTGTGTGTGTGTGTATGTGTGTGTGTGTAGTGTGTGTATTATTTCATTATTACATACGAATGGGTATGTAGGTACAACTGAAATATCAGTAAGCTTTCAGTATCTTAAGCTTAGAGACTTAGGTAAACCAATTAATTAGGGTTTTATACAATTGTAATGTAATTATTATAAAATAAATATTATGTTTTCGGTTTATTTTATTATACAGGTATTTTATTTGTCTGTCGTACTGTTATGCAGCAAAAACTGTTCTCCCTGAATTATAGGAAAGTACTTTGTCATTTCTTCTTTTGTTTACTAATATTGGGGTCTTATTAAACATTAAAGCTTTTTTCATATTCGGACATATTTATACAATTGTTCCGTAGGAATTCTGAATCAACAATAACAGTATAAGTAAAAATAACCTCCATTTTATCTATTTATCGCCGAACTTCCAAACCAGGGGGGCGTAGAGAAATGTCAGGGGGGGGGTAATATTACGTTTGCATTTCTGAAAAAAAAGTTATTTAACGCGTAGGTTAACGGTTCCGAATTGCCATTCAATCGCTGCTATACAAGTTTCGACAAGTCAACGACACATCACAACGCGTGATGCGAACAACTATTGCGTCAGAAATCATATCATAAAACAAATTAATTTGTTGAAACTTAATTAAGGGGGGCATGAAAATATATGTTTTTTTGGTTCGGAGAGGCTCGGCAAAATAAAGGTTGGGAAACCCTGATTTATCGCGTTCCATTGTGATACAGATTACACTCCCATGTTATAAAGAAATTCAGATACGATTCCGACTTCCATTTCTATTTTAAACGAGGGCCTTGTAATTATGTGGATTATTCATGCGCGTATATTGGATAGACTTGATTGATTACCCACCTAATTTCCGAAAAAATCAACAAATTGAAATAGGAAACTGCAAAAGATTTTCAATTAAGTTGTCAGTAAAAGAACCGTGGTGTAACATGAATAGCTACCTAATAACGTTAAATCTCGTATGCTATAATAAAAAATGAAACAAAAATAAATTTTCGCCGAGAAATTGTTTAACCTTCTTGACAAATTTAAACATTATGAACACTCGAAATACAAAAATTATTGACTTTTAATCCGAATGTTTCGGCAGTCAAGAAGCACTTAAACTCCGCACAGTTTTCCGAGATTCGCCTAATTTTAATTGAAGTGTTTACAGCTCGCTACGCACAAGACGGATCGGTTTATTCAATTAACTCTTCCAGAATTGTTGTAGGCTACTCCGCCACTTTATGTTTGAAATATTAAGCGCAGTTTGTTTACTTCCTTACTGGGTTACACTTTATTTATTCATTATCAGGAATCGAAGACCCATAGTTCACTTCACTTTACTTCAACTCATATTATAATTCCCACTATAGGACGCGAGTTTCTCCTTAAACAAAGAGAAATTATTATACCTATAGTAGCTACACATAAGGTTGCAAACTCTTACATCAATCTTGAAATTAAATTTGAATGCTAGGTATATAAATTGTCTGCTTATTTTATAATAGCAATTAGTACAACAATCGTCATAAAATCTGATGCTAGATAAGAATGCCTTACATATTACATACAACGAATAATTAAACCGTAGCCTCAACACCTAAGCCACGACAGCAAAATGCGAAATATCTGTTACAGACGATTGTCAGTCTGAAAATAATTCCTTGAAGTGACAAATACTGCGGTAATCTATTTACACGTAACTCTGCCCGCGACTTTGTTCGACAATATCGTAATGTTATTAGCCTTCCTCGATAAATAGTACAGTCAATGAAGGTTTTCACCTCCGATTTCGTTGAACCTCCATCGATTTTCATGAAAATTGGTAAGTTCGTGGGGGATACCATAAGAAACAAAAGTGACATAGTGCACACTTGCGCTTTTGTCCTGGGAGTGGATGCCACCCCTTCTCGGGGGTGAAAATTATTTTAATAAAAATAACCCCCCCAGGAATCGATAGAGAGACAAATTCTAAGCAAAAATTGTTATATATAGTTTTTGGAATAAATCAATACTTTCTGAGTTATTAAAGATCAAAGATTGTGATTTTTCGTGATAAAAATACATGTTTTAAAACGGTTTTTCATAAATAACTCAAAAACTAAGAGGTTTTATAAAAAATGTGTAATTATCAAAATTGAAGCTAATAAAAAAACAAACAAATCCCTACTTTGAAAAACCTTCTAATATTAATTCAAAGTGAGCTATAGGTAATTGTATGTATATTTTTTTTCGGCGAGTACTTAAATCTAACTATTCAAACTTAAATAACGGGAAACCGATGCATTTTATGACATATACTTCCTATATACTTTTTAAAGTACTCGGAAATACCTTTCTAATGAAAACGTAAATAGCATCAAAATTGAGCAAGTTATGATAAAAGTAAAATGACACTCGAATTTTTTTGGAAAAAACGAAAAATTTCCACAAAAATTCAAATTTATGGTTATCCCTAAAGGACTTTCTTTTTTTTAGCATTAGTGATGACCTCAAAAATTTTGCCCGGTTTAGAATGCTTATTTTTGAAAAAAGTATGATTTAATAAAATCATATATTTTCAAATTTTCGTAAATTTCATTTTATTTTGAAAATAAATTCAAAAATATTGGATATTCGTAAAAAATTATAAAGAACGAATATTGAGTTCTATTTTTAACAAAGATTTTGGTTTTCTTTTTATTTTTATAGGATGAAAAATAACCGAGATAGAGACGTTTAAAGCCTAAATTTTACTGCGAGAACCATGTAACCGGGACACTTTAACCCTTTATCTTTTAAAAAATGAGAGCTTTAAAAAATCTTATTTAAGACGATCTTATAGCGCTGTACCTTTCAAATGGTTTTTGAATGAACCTGATATCTGAAAAATTAACGGAGTTATTGTAAAAAACAATTTTTTTTTTAATTTTTGGAGCAGTGATTTGATATGCATAGTTATATTATAGGAAAACATGTCAATAGGTACATGCTTACTAAATACACATGTATGGGTGTGTGTATGTGTGTTTTGGAGATAGAGAAAGTGAAAGGAACGGGAAACATCTGCTCGAAAACGTGGTGGGGCTTTTTAGAATGATGTGTCTATTGAATATTTCAGTATATTCAATAGACACACATCATTCCAAAAGTGGACTAAAATATTAAAAAATATTTCCAACTTTAAAGTATGCTTTTTCATCACTTTTTGCACAAAGGGTAGTAGTTTGAAGTCTTTTTTTTTATTGTTAATAGGTTTGCGCTTGACCCAGAATCACCTGATGGTAAGCGAGACTGGGTCTATGATGGAGCGCGCTTAACTAGTAAATGACCACTCACCCTTTTTTTTTAAAAGACCCAGGTTATAATGGGTCTGGGAACACCGATAAAGGTAAAGAGTTCCATTCCTTGGCGACACGAATAAGGAAAGAATTGCCGAATCGTTTAGTTCGGCAAAATGGAATGTCCACAGTGTAGGGATGAATCCCCGACGTGCGTCTTAGATCTTTAAAAAGGAATGGAGCAGGAGGTATAAGACTATGTAGCTCTTGAGCGCACTCTCCAAAATGTATGTTCGAGGCTTTGGAGTTTGGTCTCGAATAGATGACGATTATTTACCAATCTCAGGGCACGACGTTCAACTGAGTCCATAGCAACCAGCTGATATTTGGCAGAGCCGTCCCAAAGGTGGGAACAGTACTCCATACACGTTCGAATTTGAGCTTGGTAAATTTTCAAGAGTTGTTCTGGTGTGAAGTACTGTTTAACCTTAAATAGGATGCCAAGCTTTTTCGCAGCAAGCGCTGCCTTGAACTCTATGAATTTGCCGAAATTCAGATTAGAGGATAACTCAAGACCCAGAATATTTAGGCTATCTGCTATTGGTACCGATACATTCAGGAAAGAAGGAGTCAGGTGAAATGGGGTCCTTTTGGCGCTAAATAGACACGCCTGCGTTTTGTCAGCGTTGAATTCGACTCTATTGGCAAACCCCCAATCCAATATCGCTTTAAGAGACGAATTCACCCTTTCCACCATCATTTCTCTGAGAGATTGAATTTCTCCGCGACTGGCCTGTGGGCCCGATAAATATCTTGCTATGATTGTGCTGTCGTCGGCATAACTAATGACACCGGGTATTAGCATGACATTCATGTGTAGTAAAAATAGCGTAGCAGATAAAACAGACCCCTGAGGGACGCCAGCCTTGATGGTGTAGATATCCGTCTCGCAACCATCAACAACTACGCGTACTGAGCGATTATACAGGAAGTCTGTAATCCAGGTACACAGGCCAGGAGGTATGCCGTATGATGGAAGCTGTCGAAAGCTTTGGAGATGTCCAATGAAACTGCAATAGCTTCACCATGCTTTTCGATGGCTTCGCCCCAAAAGTGTGTAGCGTACACTAGAAGATCACCGGTGGAACGGCCACGACGAAAGCCGTACTGACAATCGCTAAGAAGCTCGTTATCTTCTAGGTAGCTAAGGAGTCGGATGGTTCAATACATGTTCCATAATCTTGCAGGTCGGTGGCGCTGTGGACTCGGCACCTGCCTTCCAATCGGGGGGTCGGGGTTCGAGACCCGCCATGTACCAATGTGTTTTTCGTTTCGAATTTCATATGTACATTTGTCTGACGCTCCTACGGTGAAGCAAAACATCGTGAGGCAACCTGCATACATCTGCGAAGAAATTCAATGATGTATGTGAAGTCGACCAATCCGCACTGGGCCAGCGTGGTTAACTAAGGCCTAATCACCCTAACATAGGGTAGGCTCGAACCCCTCGGTGGGGACGTATATGAGCTGTGATGATGATGATGGAGGTGATAGATATGGGTCTGTAATTCGATGGGTCAGAACGACGGCCCTTCTTAGGCACAGGTTGCACATTCGCCTGCTTCCAATTCATCGGAACCTTCCCCACTCCCATAGAAAGACGGTGCAAACGCGTAAGAACCGGAAACAACTCCGGTGCACAGGTTTTAAGTACCAGGGCAGAAATACCATCAGGACCACAGGCTTTGTTAACATCTAAGCAACGTATCACTTTTAGTACCTCTTTTTGGTGAACACGTATCTCCGGCATCTCGGATCTACCTACAGTGAGATAGCTGAGGTGGAGATTGATTTGTTGCATCAAGACGTGAATTACAGGCAAATTGAGATATGCAAATTAATTTGCCTTCTTTACAGCTGTATGAGCCAGTGATCCATCGTGTTTGAGCATAGGTGGAAATGACGACTTACAAAAGTTAGACTAGATTGATTTGGCGAGAGTCCAAAAAGCTTTGCTTCCAGATGGATAAAAAGAGAGATGGATCCTATTCGCCTAATATGATCAATACGAGCTAATCTGAGAATTCTATTGCTGTGCTTGGCGGCAGTATTGAAAGCTTTCTTTTTTGAACTTACGTCCGAGGTCTTACGACACAGTGCCTCAGCCCAGGCTCTGTATGCAGCGTGCTTTTTAGCTATCGCAGTACGACAGGCTTCGTTGAACCAACATTGGGTAAGTCGTAGTTTGAAGAATGTGAATTGAATAATATTAATAAAGTTTAAAATATATTAATAAAAATTATCTTAACTATTAAAAAGATTCTAACTAATTAAAGCTGGTAAAAAAAATATTCCATTATTATTATGACATATATTAGTTTTTAAGGATGAAAAATTTCGCAATAAATAAAAAAATATTTTAATACTCAATAAATAAGATTTCACTTCAGTAATGTAGTATTATTTAATAGGTTAAAGTTTTTGAAACCAATTTTTACAGTGATTCTGCAATAAGGGGGTAGTTTTTAAGGGTTGAAATTTCACTGTCAACCAAAAATTATATCATAAGTATCAAACAAACTGTTTATGTAATGTTAATATGCGATTTTAAAACTCAGAAATACAAAAAAATATTTTTTCATCATTTTCGATTTTCGGAAGGCTACGGGCAAAAAAAAAGGAGGAAAAGGGAGCTAAAGAAAGAAAACAAAGAACAAAGTTAAAACTAGTATATTTAATAAAAAGGAAAAGGCATGGGGTTAAAAGGGCACGACCTAGATGGACTTAGAGTTAATTTAAATATAACCAAACTATGTACAAGAAATAAAAAAATAAATAACGGTTGCTTAAAGGGTTGAAAAATAAATTAAAATTATAAATCATGCATATAAATATTTAAAAAAAAATATTTTATTTAATTAAACACAATTACTTAAGCCAGAATGGTAAAATCTGCATTTTTCCCATTTTTAACAAAAGGGGTGGATTTCACCCCTAAAATGCAAAAAGCGCAAGACGAGCATATGTCACCTTTGAAGTAGAGGGTAAAACATACTCAATCCCAAATTTTCATCCAAATATATGGAGGTTCAACGAAATCGGAGGTTGTTGCTGATTTTTGCTTTCATTGACTCTACTAAAATAGACTATCCAATAATCCAACACAAAATTAATTATTCAATTTGAATCATTAGTACCTGAATAAAAAAGGACACAGCGACTCACTTGGCAACGATGCAGCAGATGAATTGGCTAAGAGAGGTTCAAACACAAAAGTGTATGGACCAGAACCCTTAATGCCCATTCCACAGGCCCAGATTAAAACCTGGCTGCGTGAGAAAACCGAGGAACAACATCTAACAGAATGGAGAGCCAATGAGGGATGCAAGCAAACAAAAAACGCAATCCCGGTACCATCCAAAAAGCTTGCCCGTTCCCTCATCAGACTAAAGAGAGACAAAATCCGAAAAGTTATAGCTACTATAACCGGACACTGTCTCCTAAACAAACACCTATTCATAATAGGGGTGACAGATAGCCCCCTATGCAGAGGATGCATGGAGGCGGAAGAAACGCCACAGCACGTCCTTATGGAATGCACAAGCGTGGCCGACCAACGGGCGAAACTTCTCCACTCCCCGGCATCCATGCCGGAAGCATGTAGTAGCCCACAGAGGCTGCTGGCATTCTGGGAGGACCTGGGATGGATGGAGTAGGATGTAGGCTGACGCAAGGTCAGGACGCACAATGGCCCAATCAAGAGGCTAAGTGCGAAAGAGCCCCGCCAAACTAACTAACTAACTAGTACCTGAGATTAGCGCGTTCAACCAAATAAACAAACTACAGTTTTATAATATTAGTAAGTATAGATAGATATTGCGACCGGACTACCAACGTCTACTTAGTTTTTTTGTGACTATAACAATCAAATTTTAAAAATAACATCTTATCAAAATAGAATTCTCGGAACGTTCCTTATAGAAATATTGGCATGTAGTCCATATAAGGAAAATCTGACACATTATATTATTTTATTGAATTCCAGCATCGGCATCGATTCTTCAAGAAAGGATAATGTTAACGAATCAAGTAAGAAAATGGGACTGATCATCAATGTTGCAAAAACCAAATACTTATCGATCTCTTAGAAACCACAACATAACTAGAAGCTCTATGCCAGGACAGAGTTGGTAGGAAAGGTCACTGAGTTCTGATACCTGGGAAGTTGGATGAATGAGAGAGGTGGCTATGCTCAGGCGATACTCGTAAAAGTCCGCATCGAGTTGGCTGGTGCAACCTTCTTCAGATTGAACAATGTTTTGTGTGATAGATATACTCGTAAATCTTGACTTAAGACTGAGTAAAGTCCGCTATTACGTTTTTTCCGTGCTATTATTACGGCGTAGAAACGTATACTCTCACACAAAATATGACAATCAGGTTGGAGGCGTTCGAGATGTGGATATACCACCGTACCTTGAAAATCTCATGGCGTGACCAAATCACCAAGAAACGTTGAGGTACTAAGCAGGCTCAAGAAAATGATGAAGCTTATGAATACCATCAAGCGCCGAAAGTGTCGCACTTTGGTCATCATAACAGCTCATATACGTCCCCACAGAGGGGTCGAGCCTGCCCTAAGCTAGGGTGTTTTAGGCCTTAGTCAACCACGCTGGCCCAGTGCGGATTGCTCGACTTCACATATGATATATGAAGTCTCTGTATATGTATGTTGTTATATAATTACCTATTGTATAACATCACCTTTGAATTTCTTTGCAGATGTATGCAGGTTGCCTCACGATGTTTTCCTTCACCGTAGGAGCGTCGGACAATTAATGTACATTATGAAATTCGAAAACGAAAAACACATTGGTACATGGCGGTCTCGAACCCCAGATCTCCCCATTGGAAGGCAAGTGCCGAGTCCACAGCGCCACCGACGATCTTACTTTGGTCATAACATGAGAAATGATAAATACAAGTTACTTCAACTCATCATCCAGGGGAAGATTGCTTTAAAGAGAAGTGCTGGCAGGAGACGGCACTCATGGTTAAAGAAACTGTGGGACTGGTTTGGCTGCAGTACCACTTCACTATTCTCCTAAGGTATTCTCCTAAAAAATTACACTAGTTTCAATCGGATGCCGATTTTTGTTCGACGACTTCTGAACTTTTCTCCGGAAATCGTCGAACAAAAGTTCATTTATTGGTGTGTAAACATATTAGAAGGGAATAATAATCAAAGATAAAAACCAAGAGCATGGGATTAAGTCATGAATATGTTCAGTTCACATGTTATCAAAAGCGCAGAATGCGTAATTCCGACTACGGGGTTTATTTATAACACCCTTAAATAATAATATTTTCAACACACTTCCTCATAAAGTGGCTCTAATCCCATGGCAATTAGGCACATAATGACACCTATAATGAAACTGTGACTTTTTCATTACTATTATTCACGAGTGAGTAATAGTTTTTTTTTAATATTATTGGTTGAGTTACGCTTACACTTGCGCTAAAATGCTATCCGCGAAAAGCCCAAAAAAAAGAAACCTCATTTTTTAGTCTATGGCTGATGCGCGCGCATAGGAAAACTGATTAATTTTTCCCGCCATTACGAAATTTATTAGTCTATGGCCGATGCGCGCGCATAGAAAAACTGATTAATTTTTCCCGCCATTACGAAACATTTTTCACAACTCGTCTCGTTTTCTCTTTTGAAGTTATTTAGTTAGTTATTAATTAAGATGTCTGCAAATACAATTTATGAATAAAATGATTTATGTTGTACACCGCCCGATATAAGATGTGAAGCCCAGAACGTTATGGAAAGTTTACTACCAGAAAACTCAAAGGAAAAATATCTATTAGCGTACCAAAATTTCATACAATGGCAGAACAACAAGAATACGCAGTCTTTTTCAGAAAATGTGTTCATGGCGTACTTTAAAGAATTATCTTCTAAGTACAAACCTAGCTCTTTGTGGTGTATTTACTCAATGTTAAAAAGTACAGTCCGAACAAAGAATGGAGTGGACTTAAAAACATACTCGAATTTGTCAGCTTATCTAAAGAGACTATCCGATGGATTTAGAAGCAAAAAATCAAAGGTTTTATCATCTGATGATATTGAAAAATTTATTAAAGATGCTCCAGATAACCAATATTTGGCTACAAAGGTTAGTTAAATTAATTTTAATTAAATATTTAATAGCAGCTTGTGTTGTGTGTTGACCTTAATTATTGTTTCTTTTGTTTCAGGTTGCTTTAATATTTGGTGTAACTGGTGCCTGTAGGATACAAGACTTAACAAATATAACTGTAAAAGATATAGAAAACCATGGCCAGATGCTTTTAGTGAAGATACCTATCACGAAAAATTAAATACCTAGGTCATTCACCATACACGGTCCATTCTATGATATTGTTAAGAAGTATGAAAGTTTGCGTTCGCCAAAAACAAAAAATGACCGTTTCTTTCTAAATTACCAGAATGGTAAATGTACCTGTCAGCCTATAGGTATAAACAAATTTGGTTCTATGCCTAAAGAAATCGCTAAGTTTTTGGGTTTAGTAGATGCTGAGAGGTACACTGGACATAGTTTCAGAAGAACTTCAGCTACATTGCTGGCAAATTCAGGAGCTGATATAATGACTTTGAAGCGACATGGCGGGTGGCGATCTAGCAATGTAGCAGAATCATACGTAGAAGATTACATACAAAACAAGAAGGAAATTTGTGCAAAAATCACAAAAAGAATTAAACTTGATTCTGAGACGCATCCTACTGGCGAAATACCAAGTACGTCCAATGATTGGATTTCACCTACCTACACGAATAATGAACCATCACAAATAACAATAGAACATGAATGAAAGTATTTCAATAAATAATCTATCTGATGAGACCGCTATGTCATCAAAAATAGTTAATTATAATTTTACTAACTGCACATTTACTAATTGTTTCTCTAAGTAAACTTTTTATCTACTATGTAAAATGGTTTTTTATTTAAGTATTGTTTTATTCAGAAGTGTGTTGAAAAACGTTGTATGATACACGTGTGTATTGATGGTTACCGTCCTCGGCTTCTTAAGACCCTCGCCTGACGGCTCGGGCCTCAATGCGCCTCAGCGGTGATCACCAACATTACACACTTGTACCATAATGTACTATTAAAATCAAAGAAACCTAAATTGTTTGTTTAGATTAATATAATTTCTTTAATATAACTCGTATTACGCATATTATGTATAGTGATCATTCTTGTTCAATTTTATTTGATTAATTTAAGGTAATTCAATATATTTTTAGTAAAAAATGTGTCAGTTTTGGTGGAAAAAAATTATCATGTTTAGTTTTGATGTTATTGAGTTGTAGTACTTTCGAAGTACCGCTGAGTAACACGTGAATATTAAACTTGGGCAGGACTTCGATCTATCGATTTCTGAACTAAAAGTAGAGCACTAGGAATCTAGCAACATTGATGGAAATTCAACATGGCCGCCGCTGTATAAAGGCGGATAAAAGTTCGTTTCTAAATCCAGCAATATGGGTATCAAATGAAAGACCTTGATGAGTAGAGTCCTATGAACATAGCGATATTGACGTAAATTCGACATACGAAAACGTTTTTAAATCGGCCGCGCTTACGTGAATCTGACGCTTACTGAGTAGCAGTTTCGAAAGTAAAAAATGTCATGATGTTACCTTTTAACCTCCGATAGAAGAGGAAGTATAAGAAGAAGAATCGATTGTTCATAAATATGAGTAGGTAACTGGAAACATACCAAATAGAAAAGTCCTAAAAGTTGTAGAATAATTAAAAAAAAATCGCCTCAGGCGTCTTTTTCTTTATTGATTTTTTAATTTTTTTAGCATTTAAAAATGCTAAGTATTAATGTTTTATGAAACCACGATGCAAGTGAAATTTTTTTCTGATTATAGGTATTTATCTAAAAAAATAGAAAGTTATTCAATTTAGGGTATTAAATTCGCGTTTTAAATCTTAATTGTTTTTCTTCTGAAAAGAAAATTATAAATAAAAAACAAAAAGTACTCAAAAACAAATTAAAAAACTATTTTTGGAAAAATAACGCTCTACACCAGGATCTAACCACTGCCACACAGATCTAAAGTCGAAGTTGTAACGCATAGACTAATCCTGACCTGCCTATATGAAAACGAAATTAAAGATCTCATGTTTTTGTGTAATGTGAAAAAGTCCTAAAAAGTCAGAATACATGTTTTTTGCAAAGGGATTGTTTGCTTATACGTATTAATTAGAAATCGTAGCTGCTCTAAATAAGAAAAAATAACTTTTATTTTACTTACAAAACTGTTACAAAAAAAAATTACTGAATAGAAATAATATTGTCTCCAATATATATTTAAAATATTATCAGAGACAAATTGCATACGTCATACGTGTAAACTATGTAGGTAGGTATTTGTATTGGGGCATCAACTAGGATTATTGCTACGTGATGAGAACGAGCATTCATTTGTATTTGCTTAACAACGCGACAAATGATAGGTGGTAACGAGGTGGTAACTTGTTGTTTGTTGTATCATTCATAACCTTGTTTATCTATATAAATATAAATCAATTGCTGATAACACTGGGGAACTTGAAGTCAAATTTGTGTAAGTTCAGTAGGTACCTATGCTGAATACCTACGAAAAAAATATCAGATTTTTGAATTGATTATTATTGATTTTATGTTTATGAGATAAGACTTTATATTTTTTTTTTTAATTTGAGGTCAAAATAAAAATATAATTAGATGTTAATAGTAAATTAAGCACCAAGGGGATAAAGTAGTGGTTTATGTCATGGGAAGCATATCGAATTCTGATCGAAAAAAGGATTATGGAGTTAATTCCCGAACGTAGTGAGGGCATTACGATGTTGATTCCCGAACGAGGTGTGGGAATAGGCTACATTTTTTTTTTGCTTTAATAGAAGCTCATTCATATAATAAACTGAAAGAAAAAATGGTTTTCGAATAACTAAAAAAACAACCAAGATATAAGGTATTAAAGATTTTTCTCCATCTCTTTCTAGCAAAACGGCAATTTACATGGTTTATATGGCCGTATAAACAATCTAAAGGCGTCACGGTTGATATCGGATCTCTCTGTCTAATCGCTTCCAAATTAACAACTTAAAATGCTTTGTATAATGTATTTTTAAGCCGATTTTAATTCTAATTTCACAGGATTGTATCTTTTTCTACGGTCTTTTAATATTTTATGACGAGACGTGAAAATTTGAATTCAGTCATAATCCCTATTGCACTAAGAATCTTGAATGAAGCAAAGGATTCAAGTCTGCCCAAGGCTAAAACACTTTTATCCCCGAGGAGCATACTCTCCTTTAAACACCTACTGTGAGGTTAAATAAAAAAATAATTATAAATTCAATTAAAAATAAGTTTATTTCATTAAAATTTAAATGTTATGTTAGAATAACTAGTCTACTTATGGCAACCTAATGTGATGCTTTTATTAATTTGGTTTGTTAAATTTCAGTTGAGGACGTGGAATTAAAAGCCAACATTTACATGGAACGCCAAAATGTCAACAGAAACTTCTATCAAAAATATTTTTGCATATAAGCAAGGCTGTTCAAGGCTTAACTTCCTTGGTCCAAAGCGTTATATGTTTTTTTAATATAAAATTTTACACATCAAAGAGACTTTACTTCGACGAGAAATATTTAACAAAGAAACATGGCTGTATGTCTTAACTACAGGTTTCCTACAATCTCTCTTGAAGACATGTCACTGAAAAGAGTGACATGTTATAAGCACTGGGCTACGGAAAGCATGTCGGATGAGGCTAACATAGATTAAATTTTTATTTATTATTAAATTAAATGAATTAACTAACCCTAGCTTATAAGTTCTTTTGTAATTACTAACACACTATGGAAAGCAATTTCTGAAATAAATGATTATTATTATTAAGCTAGTACAGCTTTCGGCTCGCGGCTTCGCCCGCGTTATTATTGTTTTCCCGTGGGAATTTTATATTTTTCAACACACTTCCTCATAAAGTGGCTCTAATCCCATGGCAATTAGGCACATAATGACACCTATAATCAAACTGTGACTTTTTCATTACTATTATTCACGAGTGAGTAATAGTTTTTTTTTTAATATTATTGGTTGAGTTACGCTTACACTTGCGCTAAAATGCTATCCGCGAAAAGCCCAAAAAAAGAAACCTCATTTTTTAGTCTATGGCCGATGCGCGCGCATAGGAAAACTGATTAATTTTTCCCGCCATTACGAAACATTTTTCACAGCTCGTCTCGTTTTCTCTTTTGAAGTTATTTAGTTAGTTATTAATTAAGATGTCTGCAAATACAATTTATGAAGAAAATGATTTATGTTGTACACCGCCCGATATAAGATGTGAAGCCCAGAACGTTATGGAAAGTTTACTACCAGAAAACTCAAAGGAAAAATATCTATTAGCGTACCAAAATTTCATACAATGGCAGAACAACAAGAATACGCAGTCTTTTTCAGAAAATGTGTTCATGGCGTACTTTAAAGAATTATCTTCTAAGTACAAACCTAGCTCTTTGCGGTGTATTTACTCAATGTTAAAAAGTACAGTCCGAACAAAGAATGGAGTGGACTTAAAAACATACTCGAATTTGTCAGCTTATCTAAAGAGACTATCTGATGGATTTAGAAGCAAAAAATCAAAGGTTTTATCATCTGATGATATTGAAAAATTTATTAAAGATGCTCCAGATAACCAATATTTGGCTACAAAGGTTAGTTAAATTAATTTTAATTAAATATTTAATAGCAGCTTGTGTTGTGTGTTGACCTTAATTATTGTTTCTTTTGTTTCAGGTTGCTTTAATATTTGGTGTAACTGGTGCCTGTAGGATACAAGAATTAACAAATATAACTGTAAAAGATATAGAGAACCATGGCCAGATGTTTTTAGTGAAGATACCTATCACGAAAAATAAAATACCTAGGTCATTCACCATACACGGTCCATTCTATGATATTGTTAAGAAGTATGAAAGTTTGCGTTCGCCAAAAACAAAAAATGACCGTTTCTTTCTAAATTGCCAGAATTGTAAATGTACCTGTCAGCCTATAGGTATAAACAAATTTGGTTCTATGCCTAAAGAAATCGCTAAGTTTTTGGGTTTAGTAGATGCTGAGAGCTACACTGGACATAGTTTCAGAAGAACTTCAGCTACATTGCTGGCAAATTCAGGAGCTGATATAATGACTTTGAAGCGACATAGCGGGTGGCGAACTAGCAATGTAGCAGAATCATACGTAGAAGATTCCATACAAAACAAGAAGGAAATTTGTGCAAAAATCACAAAAAGAATTAAACTTGATTCTGAGACGCATCCTACTGGCGAAATACCAAGTACGTCCAATGATTGTTTCACCTACCTACACGAATAATGAACCATCACAAATAACAATAGAACATGAAAGTATTTCAATAAATAATCTATCTGATGAGACCGCTATGTCATAAAAAATAGTTAATTATAATTTTACTAACTGCACATTTACTAATTGTTTCTCTAAGTAAACTTTTTATCTACTATGTAAAATGGTTTTTTATTTAAGTATTGTTTTATTCAGAAGTGTGTTGAAAAACGTTGTATGATACACGTGTGTATTGATGGTTACCGTCCTCGGCTTCTTAAGACCCTCGTCTGACGGCTCGGGCCTCAATGCGCCTCAGCGGTAATCACCAACATTACACACTTGTACCATAATGTACTATTCCCGTAAAATGATTTTGTAGCCTATTTATAGAATACTGTTATTTATATTTAGGAGCTCGAATAAGAAATTCCATAGAAATTGGAGCAGATTTTAAATATTTTCCATAGAAACGTTCAACCCCTATTTTGCACCCTAAGGGAGTGAATTCCATTAAACCATGAAACACGTGTTCAATGAAATGTTTTCAAGAGCATGAGTCTGAAGTTTTATCAAAATCGTTGCTAATTTTAATAAAAATCCATACAAACTTGCAATCACTTTTTCATCCCTTCAGGGTTAAATTTTTTAAAAATCCCTTCTTAGTGTGCGTCCGCATTTTGAATTCTGTCCAAATTTCACGTTTCTGCCATTAGCGGTTACGGCTGTGCGTGCGCCTATAGATGGGAACTTCTACTTTTATATAATATAATAATAATAAACAATTATTTCAGACTTACATCCATATTTTGTTTAGTTGTGTGTTAGTAAACTTTTTTTCTTATGAACTATGTTAGTAGGGTTAGTAGTGTATTTAATTAACATTACTTATACATTACATTACATATATATTTATATATTTACTCTGCCTACAGAACTAAATATCTAAAGAAAAAGTCGGAGATTCGAAACTATTTTCATTTCCTCATCTGACGCAAAAGCCGTGCAAGCCTAAAAAGAATAAAAAAATAAAACCATTTTCGTTAGAAGTTTTTGTTAAGTTAGAAGAATTTGTATTGAGTTTGACCTACCCTATTTTGTACATGTTTTCTGAATAAAATGTGTTTCTTTAATTGGCATAAGTTATGTCCTTTTTAACCGACTTCAAAAAAGGAGGAGGTTCTCAATTCGATGCGTACCTATGTTTTTTTTTGTGTGTATGTTACGCGATTACGCCGCCAATTGTGGACCGATTTTCAAAATTCTTTTTGTATTCGATAGAGTATACTCCTAGGGTGGCCCTTGGAGCTAAAGATGTATGGAAGTTCCCTTGGGAAATGATGACATTTAAATTTGGTGCACCAAATTTAAATGTCATCATTTCCCAAGGGAACTTCCATACATCTTTAGCTCCCTCTGGCTTTAAATTGGGAATACTTTACATATAATACGTGCTGTAGATGCAGGTGGTGTGTAAAATACATTTTTTAGAAGCGGCTATACAATAACGATAAAAAACTAAATAGAGTCTATTACCACAAATTATAAAAAAATAGTTACAATAAACATTTTCTGTAGGTTTTTCCATTGTGTTTTTGTTCACGACAATCCCTTATTAAGCACCAGCAATAGTCTACCATGATATCGCTGTCCCATTGGCCTTGGTATCTTTTTTCCATTGTTTTAATGTTCTGATGGAACGCCAAAGTTGACCGGGAATCTGTTCAAATGACTATGTTAAAAATAATATATGAATGCTCATATTTGCTCCTAAGCAGGAAAATCCCGAGAAAATCCCTGTTTTAGTATAAATAAATTCTTCGAATTCACTTTTAAAACTGCGGACCTAAAAAGGCCGCATCGGCAGAATCATATTAACAATATGATTCGTATTATGAATGGAGTGCAAATCGTCATGAGCAATTACCATTCTATTTGACAGCTTTGTATGAATATTCGTAAAATGGTCCCAATTGACACTTAAATAATTCCTATAATTTGTGGACCATTTAACGAATATTAAATTTCATACAAAGCTGTCAAATAGAATAACGGCCGGTTGCACCAAATTTACGTTTTACGATTTCGTAAAAGTAACAATATAAATAATGCAATTCTTACAATTGGCTAGATGACAAAATTTTTTTTTTGCTTTAATAGAAGCGTATTCATATAATAAACAGAAAGAAAAATCGGTTTTTGAATAACTATAAAAACAACCAAGATATAAGGTATTAAAGATTTTTCTCCATCTCTTTCTAGCAAAACGGCAATTTACAAGGAGTTAATATGGCCGTACTCAACAATGACGTCACGGTTGATGTCGGATCTCTCTGTCTAATCGCCTTCAAATTAACAACTTAAAATGCTTGTATCTAATGTATTACTGAGCCGATTTTAATTCTAATTTCACAGGACTGTATCTTTTTCCACGGTATTTTAATATTTAATGACGAGACGTAAAAAATTGAATTCAGTCATCATCCCAATTGCACCATAATCTAGTTTTAATTGTAGTTTTATTTTATCCTTTAGGTTTGAAAAGGTTAAATGTACGGCGCAAATCATATATTTAATAGTGAAATGACACATTTTCCGGTATTAAATTCTTACTTTTTCGAAATCTTATAACGTAAAACTTGGTACAACCGGCTGTAACTCTCGTCTAGTATCAAAACCCGCCAGATTTAGAAAGGTAAATTTTACAAATAAATGACTTTTCTTCTCTTTTGCAGTTACAAATGCCATTAATATAATACTTTTAAAATAAAATTAATCTATACGTCGTATCTCCGACTCGTCTAAGTTAAATTATTTTAGATTTTAAATTATTGCATTAAATTTAAATAAAAAAATTGGATGTAGCGGATATTGATATTGAGTTATGGGTCTGACGAAGTTTGTTACTCAACTCAATGGATATAGAAAATTGTGACATTACCTTTCTAAATATACAGGCTGTTTTAAAAACGTGGCTCTAGCGACCCTAACTTATGTATTATAAATTCAAAATGTGTAAAAGATGATGAAGTCATGGAGCAGTTATAAATAAAACTTTAGGTAAAAAGTAAGAACTTGTATTTATGTGATTATACAAAATTTTCGCTTACGCTTTTTTTCAGATTTCTTCACCTATTTTAGCAGGTCTGCTTTGCCCATAAACTACTTATGAAATTTTGAACAAGTCATTTTTAAATTGAACTTGCATTTAATTATGTTTTCGTCCGTAAAGACGAACACATGAAGGCGATTACATTCTGAAATCCACTGTTCAGCTACTATTAAGAAATTATTCTTTCCGCATTGGCGTTAACTATGACCCATGTATTTGAAATACCGGGACATTTTTTAGATTAACTGAGACGACCGGGACAGGAGTTTCAAACCGGTGACACGTCCCAGTATTCCGGGACGGATGGTAACCCCAATATAATATCATGCTATGTGTCTACCATTAAACCACGGACAGAGAGAATTCATACCCAACTCCATGCTGCTATGGATAGCAGTGAGTTAAGATCGGCATAAAGTGACATCTTTGGTGTTGCTAGCTCGGATTAGTTTATCTAGCTTTGATCTAGGCGAAGCTCGCTTTTCTCTTCCATCTGACCGTCACTTGATGATATTAAGGCCTAAAGTTCTCCTTTAGTACATAAAAAATCCTTATCTGAGTTAGAAAAGACACAGTAAATCAGTATAACAAGACATCAAAGAAATTTACCAACGTAGTACTCATAAACCCATGTCACTGCCAACTCTGCGGAGTGACACCCAAACCTACAAATTCATCGTAATGCCAAATATAACAAATAATACCTACCGGGTTTTCGTTCAATAAGATAATATGACCTACATATGTTCACATCCGTAATCGAAGAGCTCTGAAAATGTCATTTTGTATTAAATACTACAACAAAGAAACGTCACTCTCAGTTCATCATTTCAAAATGCTTTCAGGAATCAAATTTTCTCCTTTGACATATTTTTTCTTTAGATCTCGTTATCATGCGTTTTTATATCCATTGTTTGCCTTTAAATATTCCGATTAAAGAGGTAATAATTGTTCATTAAATATACATTCATCTACAATAGACAAGGCAAAAAGCAAAGCTAGAATTTTTATGAGATAAATATTTTAACTTTTTAGTGTTTTTAAACTCGGTTTTTATTTTTTGTAAAATATTTTTATTTTTAACTTTTTAGTGAATGAAATCTTTTTAGTGAAAGAAACCATAATATACTCGTAATATAAATTAGGGTTTCCCACGATTTTCATAGGACCCCATCATCAGATCCTGACCTTGAGGCCACCCTTGCTGAATTTTGAAAATCGGTCCACAATGAGGTCCCGTAATGGTATGGCTTTTCATAATACAACATACATAGTAACATTCCTTATTGTATTACAAAAAATGTGTTTTTTAAATCACCAAAATCGGACCATCCGATGTAAAGTTATAAACCAATTTGCATCAACTGATTTTATTAAATCCGCCGCTGCCTACGGACAGGCTGTGACGTCAGTCGACACTATCCGCCGCCGCCGCGCGCCGCACTATGGGATGAAAGCGTGAGTTGCGTTTCAAAAATTTGCAACTTTTTTTCTACTACACCTACGGATACAAAATTTTGCATACAGGATCTCCAATATATAAGCTATAAAATGATACTAGAATCTTTATATATTTAATTTATTATTACAGATAAAAACATACAAAATAAAACATCGCCACTTTTCCATACAAAATTACTTTTTCCGTTATTACGAGAATATGAAGGTGATTATAAAGGAAATAATGATATAATATTGTTATTATATCACTATTATATTATATCACTAAATGACGTGATAAGGGCATGGACCTACAAGAATCTTTTATTCAGGTCTGTTTATTCAGGAGACATGTTTCCCTCAAAATGTATAAAGTTAAATATAATATTACCTTAAAGTTTATCGTTGTTTGTATTCACTTTGCCCCGATGAACCAACACATCCCCATTTGCTAAACCTGAGACGTATTGGAGAAGGTCTGTAAACACCTTTTATCATCAAAACACGGCCAATAGTATAATCCAGCAAATCTTGTAGCTTTACTTTAGCACTTGTGTATGTTACTTCAATACTCGAAGCAGACAAATAGTACGTTTTTTTTTTTGCGTCAGATACTCGATATGTTATAATAATGACGGAAACATGACTGAGTTCTTTTCTATAAATTTTAAATGTTAAAAATGTGTACTAGCTTTTGACAGATCCAAATCCCCGTAGAGGGCCAAAGCTTCATCTGCAGAGAAACTTTTCATATTAATGGTTGCATGAAATATTTTTTCTTCGTCACCTTTTTCTCGTTTGTATTAGAGCTTCGCATTATGGCAACAATCGAAGCTTTTTCCGACCCGCCTTCGTCTCTCAATTCTTGCACATATGCGTTATTCGAACCTAATGCACCGTTCAGCCATGTTTAATTTTTAGTTACAAAACGTTCGGCTTGTTTTGTTAACGCGATCTTGAAATTTCGACAACAGTTGTTTTTGTTTCCTTTACTTACATAATAGATTATGTTGCCTGGAAGATATTGCTTATTAGCAATAGCTTTCCGCTCATAGCTTCGCCCGCGTTATTTTTGTTTTCCCGTGGGAATTTTATATTTTCCCGTAGGAATATTACCCTATGCCCTTCCCCTGGTCTCGAACTATCCCTATACCAACTTACATCACAATCGGTTCAGTACTTTCGAAGCCTATTCAATACAAACAAACAAACAATCAAATCTTTCCACTTTATAATATTACTAGCTTTCCGCTCGCGACTTCGTCCGCGTTATTTTTGTTTTCCCGTGGAAATTTTATATTTTCCCGTAGGAAAATTACCCTATGTCCTTCCCCTGGTCTCGAACTATTCCTATACCAACTTTCATCCAAATCGGTTCAGTAGTTTCGAAGCCTATTTAATACAAACAAACAAACAATTAAATCTTTCCTCTTTATAATATTAGTATAGATTAGTATATTAGTATTAGTATAGATAAGGCCGCCTGTGCTGAACATCTGTGTTGTTTTTGAAAAATTTCTGTTTCTATATCTTTGTATGCTTTGTGTGCAATAAATCATTTATTATTATTCTTTTAAGTGAGGTTGAATGTTTTCTTGTTTAGTGCTACAATCAATGAAAAAAATACTCTCTTTGTGGCAGGCAGGGAGACTTGTATCCTATCTACAGTAAACGAGTAGAGAGAGACTAACCGTTGTATGAGTCCATGCAATATTAGACCGTATAATGATATAGTGAATCTATTTGTGTTCTGACGTTATTCTGGCTTTAACAGTGCACAATGTGGCCAGTTCTCTTTACTTGCACCTAACCTACGGCTTCATCTCCATAAGCTGCACGCCCAGATTGAAGAATGGAAACATTCTTTGTGACGGTAACATTCATAGATAGGTTTACATTCATACATATATGCATAAAATCACGCTTATAATCCCAAAAGGGGTCTAGCAGAGCTGTAGGTAACACTCTGTTAAAACTAGGTTTTACACTCAAAGCCACATCTGGCAGTATGGGCCATACAGTACTCCAGCCTGTCGCCTACACAAAACGGGCACCAAAGCCAAGTGTTATCAATTTTTCAGTAAACAAATCAACTAAAATCAACGACCAGCCCCCCTAGCACGTCCACCAAAACACGATATAATAAAGCGGTTTATCGCGGCGAACAGTCAAAATACAATAGGGTTTCGACGTATTTTGACAGTTCACCGCGATAAATCGCTTTATCATATCGTGTTTTGGTGGACGTGCTACGGGGGCTGGGCTCTAATTCCGCTAATCTTAACGTTGTTGTCGCGTCGTTATAGCGTTTCAATAACACTGCTGTCGCTTTTATGAACATTTTCTGCTACAATTTATTTGTGCTACAATTTCTTGATAAGTCAATAGTTACAAATGTTTTAGTTAGTATTCGGTTAACCAACAATAACTGTCTCAAAAAAGCGATGCTATTGAAGCGTTATTGGCACGCCACAAATGCATTAACGCTAGCAGAATAAGGCCCCAGGACATATGTTACACTCAAAATCATCTCAGCAGTCCAGGGGGGCTACTGCCTAACTCATAGCGATCACTCGCTATCGCTTTCGTGACATTAGAACAACAGTACCTCTACCATGAGTTGCCATCGATTGCACACTGTAGTTAACTACAGTCGCTAACGTGTTAACGCAGACGATATCGTTTTCGATAGTCACCGTACCATGAGTTACTTTTGCATATAACTGACTTCGTAACGTTAACTCGATAGTATAGTAAACGATACAAAGGATACAGACTACTTACAGGTAATTATTTGTTGTCGTCATGTTGGTAATACGCTATAATCCGTCCTCGCAAAAAGGTAGCTCAATTCGGTTTCTTACCATATTGTTATGAAAGATTTAATTTAGTCGGCTTATACGTCAACTTCAAATTATTTCATAGGTTATATTTTTAATCATTGTTTGATTACATTCATGAAAACTTATTTAGTTTTATGTTAAAGAATAAGTTTTTATTAAATGTAGGCCATGTATTGATTTCATAATGATATAGACAAGCGCTCCATGGTTCCAGTTAATGGTGCAATTCATAGGAATATATAGTAATTATAGTTTAATTGTAAGTATTAACATTGTTGTGGTAAACATTGTAACAATTTTCCATTAAAAATAATCATTTTCTATGCTTCTATGGGTTTGTTTTTTAGTACCCATCTATTTAAAGACGTGGCTACACAAAGAGACCTATTGGATTGATAATTTAAATGTAAATAGTGCAATCCGTTATAATTGAAGGATTTTCCATTATAGCTAAATAATTTAACCAATTCATTTTTTCTTTCAGGCTTTAGATCACCATTATCTCAATTGTCCTCGAGGGCCCACAGGAAAATATATAGAATATTTGTTTAATTCAATAGAGTTGACAAATATGCTGAAAATTGATACCTGCCAAATGTAGTATTACAAGAGATATACAACTGCATAAGTGAGTGGGTGAATGAATAAAACTAAAAATGTTACTCCTTTACAGTATGAGTAATTATGATGAAGCATTTTATATAAAACTTAAAATAAAGCTGATGACGTCTGACGTCGGCCAATATTCATATAAAATACTTTAATTTTACAATATTATGATTATCTATTATGGCTTTATGTGATGTTTAATGATATGTCTGTTGTTGCAGAAGTTTAAGTTCCAAAATTTACCTGGAATTACAGTCAAATGTCCAACCATAGAAATTACTGCACAAGAAAGAACCGGTACTACTGTTATTTATTATCATTCAATAATTATCATATTTTAGCAAACTTAATAGATGAAGAAATTTGTTTAATCGACACTATTATATTATTAAAATATATTCTATTGGTATTTTACTTATTTTGTATGATTACAAGTCAGTAAAATTATATTGCTGCCAAAATCTTAATGACAGTATGAAAGTATGCAGAGTCACAGCTACAAACTCACTGGATACTTTAGCAAACTGCATATTATCATGAGGTAAAATTAGGCTAAATGATCTAAGGGTAAAATACAGTGGGAAGTTAGTCTGAAAAATACATTTTGTTTGTATTATTATTTTATCATAATAACAGCAATGGTAGGGAAGCAATTAAAGAATATTACTATAAATGCATTGTTGACTGAAAAACAGTGAATTATTGTGTTCACATTACGACTCTTACATGGTTTTTGGGTTGGGCAATATATATCACCAACAAACCAGTTTTTTCATACCATCCACCTATTTGACATATGAATCAGAATAAATTCAAATATACAGAAGATTGTTTGTTTTATTTCATATTGTTTATATTCATTGAACAGCTCACAGGAAGTTATATTTATTAAGCACTTTGATACTGAATCATGCCCATATTCTTTTACGTAAGGTAATAACTTCTTTTACATAAGATGTAAAAGTAAAAATATAGTTTTATAGGAATGTTCATGACTGACCAGTCTTATAAAAAATGGACAATCTCCATTGAAAGATAACGTTTTTGATGCAAATTCTTAATGTTTATGTTAAATAACCAGAGGTACTAGGTCTTCTGTGTTATTGCAAAGCAGCAATGCTTTTCTGTTTTATATTGAAGGATACGAAATTTCAGGCTACTGTAACTACATTCATAAGATAACCTACACCTTGTACACTTTGGTCATTAGAAGACTATAGGTGACTATAGATAGATAGATAGAAACTCTTTATTTTGCTTAAATAAAATGACACAAACAATGACAATACATACACAACAAGCAAAAAAGGCGGCCTTATCGCCATAGGCGATCTCTACCAGACAACCTTTAGATAGGACAAAACATATGATTAAGTGGGTATTTTTCAATAATACACTGGTACAAAATATATACTTTAATATATAAAATACTAAAACATACTACATAATAATAACAGAGTAAATAAAAAATAATATATAAATTCATAGGGGGCGAGGGGGGAGGGGGGGTCAAAGCTCAAGGAAATGGCGGTGAACGCTTTTTTTAAAAGAGTCAAGTGTTTGTTTGCACCTAATATCAGAAGGTAGGCGATTCCAAAGTCGAATCGCCTGAACAGTAAAGGATTTATTAAAATATTGGGACGAGTGTGTGGGAAATTTTAATAGGAGGCTATCAGAAGAACGAGTGTTTAAATTATGTGAGGAATGAAGGAAAATGAAATGTTTCTTTAGGTAAATGGGTGTTTTAGGATTAAACAAAATATTGTATAAAAGGTATAAAATGTGTGCATCACGGCGTTGGCGTATTTTCAACCATTTGAGTTCAGTTCTGTATTGTGAGACGTGGTCATATTTTCGCAGTCCAAAGATAAATCTAATGGACAAATTCTGGAGTCGCTCAAGCTTATCAAGCAAAACTTCGCCAAGGTCACAATAGCAGCAATCCGCATAGTCAAGGATGGGAAGAAGAAGTGACAGAGCAAGAGACATTCTGGTGGTTATAGGCAACATGTTACGTAGTCTACGCATCGATCCCATCGCTGCAAACATCTTACAGCTAACCAGGTCAACCTGAGGTGTCCATGACAGTGTTCTGTCAAATAAAATTCCTAAATTTTTCACGTTGTCACTATAAGTTATGTGAACACCATCAAAAAATAGAGGAGGTAGTAGTCCCCAATCAATTCTAGAGTCCCCAATCAATTCTAGTGATAGTCTATGATCATCTAAGTAGACTATTTGCTTGTTTGCCAACATTCTTGTGTAAAATATGCACAAATACAACAATTCTGTTGTTCTTTATAT
The DNA here is from genome assembly GCA_963935595.1 of Schoenobius gigantellus. Classification (NCBI taxonomy): domain Eukaryota; kingdom Metazoa; phylum Arthropoda; class Insecta; order Lepidoptera; family Crambidae; genus Schoenobius; species Schoenobius gigantellus. Next base: position 17,414,842 of record OZ012553.1, on the reverse strand, counting down.
TAGATTCAGTATGAAATATAGACCTAGAATTTTATTGAAAATTAATATTTTTTGCTTTGTCAAAACAAGGAAATCCTACTTAGGTAAATAAATTAAAGAGTGGGCTCATGTAATTTATTTATTTTTGGTGTAAAAAATGTGTTAACAACATCTTTTTATTAATCTACCAATAAAAAAAATCATCAACCAATTTTTCCTTTTTAATGCAATCCAAACTATTGTGACACTGTAAAATCCAACTGCAGCTGTGGCAATAAATCAGTCCAAAAAATGAAATGCTAAAACCGAAGGTCTTGGCTGCACCATTCTGTATTATCATCAATGCCACTCAATCAAATCATCCTCCGCCACTCATCCAAAATAAATGTAGCTGTAAAAAATAAAATCTTATAACAATATATGCACCTTTTAAAGTTTTAACTGACTTCAAAAAAGGAGATGTATTGACTGAATCATTTTTTTTAAATATTATGTTCACTGATTACTCCGCCAATTGTGGACCGATTTTCAAAATTCTTTCTTTTTATCGATAGAGGGATCCTGGGATAATGGAAGGAAATACTTAAATTACAGAGGCACATCCAACATATTTCATTTTTTTCTGACGATATTTAGGTAAGTAGGTACCTATTTGCATCTGATAGTCATCATATCATGTTACTGAGCTGATGATGATGGAAGGTTTCTGGTAGGTGACGAGTTTGGGAATTTTACTAAAAATATTGAAATATTTTTTTTTTTTTTTAAATTAACCTGCTCCAAAACACCAAAAGTCTTAATTAAATACAAGAATACATACAATTATTATCACATTTTTATATTGAAGTTGGTGCCAAACTTTTCAGGTGATATTGCTTGGCACCGACTTCAATATAAAAATGTGATATTGTAAGTATTCTTATATTATTTATGACTTTTTGGTGTTTTTGAAGTCAGTTTTATTCTTTGTAAAAAAATTAGGTAAGTATACCTATTACCAATAGCTTTTTATTAGAGAAACAACTCTAAGAAGTTATTTAAAAAAGTTATTAAGGTTTATAATATAGAAAATAAAATGCAATTCTTTACATTTGAGGGTGTAAGAATGTTTTACCTCTCTACACAGTGACAATGATTTTTAACCACAATTCTTTTTCCATTTGACTGGCTGTTATATCCAGCTAATTCTTTGCTTCTTCATTGGACTTGTTGCACGCAAGTATGGATGTGGCATCAATAGTCCCATTTATGGATAATCTGCAAGAAATGTTTTGTAAATAAAATGTTATAGAATAGGTATTTTAACACTTTGATATAGACTATTTTTAATTTCTTATCAGCTTGTCAAACAATTCCTTAACTTCTAGGGATGCCTTGTAGTTTATTGAATGTGTTATTTTTCCATACATAAGGATGACATTTTGTTTTGTTATTTCCAAAAATCCAAGTTTTGCATTTACCTACTGAAGGGGTCATACGAAGACAATCGGAATTATTACCTATATATTCACTTCAGTTGTCATAAAACAGTATTATACACTTAAGATACCTCTATGATCATAAAGCTATTAAGATCAAAACAAAATTGTATGTAACTTTTTAAAAATGATAATTTGATTTTGAGGTTACTTACATAAACTCTGTATAGCTTTCAGTTTCAAGTCTGTATTTGCTTTTAAACACCAATGCTGAAATGCTTATTTATAATACTATACTTAATTGGCACAAATAGTTGTAATCACTCTTTTGAACTTTTTCTCACGACTGCTCTCTTATTTTAATTGTTTTCGTGTCATTGACGTATATATTATGTATGTGTTATTATTCTTGAACTCAGCCGTGGTTGGCATATGCCATGCAAAAAAAATCACAACTTATTAACTAATTTAACTCAATAATATTATTCCAAACTTGCTTAGATTATCTATCGAATCGAGTCTCACGCTTGAAAATGTAAGTGACTAACGTAACTACAGAGTTATCGTTTTGTACGTTATCGTCTATCGAGTAGCTGTCAAATCATGAACTCATGGTACCGATTTCCATACAATATGCACAAAACGATTGTCGATAGCGAGCGCGTTTTCGATAGGTTCGCGACGTATCGTAAACTATTGCACTCATGGTACCGGTTTTAGTTCACCGCGTTACCGCTAGGGGCGCTGTACAAAGTTCCATACAAAAATTTACGCAGTCGATATCGACTCCAAACGAATGCAAACTCATGGTAGAGCTACAGTTTAAATGTCACCTGTGACATAAAAACTATTGTTGAAATGTCACGATAACGATAGCGAGTGTTCGCTTTTAGGCGGTACGGCCACGGGTACGGATAGGATAGGTTTAGGTACCAGGAATAATAAAAAATGTGTGTTTTAAAAGAGAAAATCAAAAGGGAGCGCACGCTCATAGTGTAAATAAAGAATATATTCCGCGCTACGCTGCACCCTCATTAGGCCCATCAAATTAGCTAAACCTGGACATAATTCAATAACTGTAATTTTCTTTTTCAATGACATAAAGTATTGTTAGTTATAGATAAAATACCTAATAAAAATTAAACACTTTAAAACTCCGCGTCAATGTAAAAAAACTAAAAAACTACATTTTAAAGACATTTTGATTCCATAAGTGCAGCATAATAAATAACCTAGTAAATGTGCTTCTATTATGTTACGATTCTGGCATTCCAGTTAAATAAATTAAAATTAAACTAATTAATCATTCGGGACTATCATTAATAAAGAGAATTCGGTAAGTTACAGACTTTTTGGCTTATCTTACCAAACATAATTGATAACTATAATTTAACAATTTATTCTGAACAGTATATTATATGTATTCTTAAATTATTAAAAATTAAACAGATTCTCTTTGCAGATTTCTACAGTCACAAATATTTGTAATTTTTAGAAAACCTAAAATACATAACTACTTCAAAAGTGTTTAATTTATCCCTTCAAAATATTGTTAGCACTATAAGAAATAAATTAAACAATAAAAGACCACGATTATTCATTAATTGATATTTTTTCGTGTTTGGTTTTGATATTACGTTCCAATGTAAACGGTATTTCCTGCAGAGTAAGGTCGTAATTACTTTGTGTTCAGCTTCCGATCGTGCTGTCGCAAACTGCGTGCACTAGTCGTTACAAGGTCAATGATTGTCAAACTTTTATGAACACGAAGATCGATAATAACTAAATTGTTCAGGATGATATATAATATGATTTTCGTGGAATTACGTATACCAATTAAGGTCTCAGTTTTCTGTATTAAAAAATATGTTAGATGGCAACAATTAAATTATATCATATTTTTAGGGTTCCGTACGTCCGAAAAAAAAAACGGAACCCTTATAGGATCACTCGTGTGTCCGTCTGTCTATCGGTCACAGTCAATTATCTCCGAATCTACTACACCGATTAAGTTGAAATTTGGTACACATATCAATCTCCGAAACTACTGAACCTAAAATGTTGAATAAAATACAGAAATTAGTTTTCTACTTATAGATTATAGGAAAACCTACAAGAAGTTCATGATATTAAAATAGCATGGTAAATCACTCAATATAGATTCGCGTCGCGAGTTCAACTGGCACTTGGCCAGTTTTTAGGGTTCCGTAGTAAACAAGAAACCCTTATAGTTTCGCCATGTCTGTCTGTCTGTCTGTCTGTCCGCGGTTTTACCTAGATACTATAAGTACTAGAAAGCTGTATGGGTATGTCCTCATATATTATTCATGCTAAAAAAGTGGTAGAAAAAATATTTAAAAAAAAAATTTTTAGGGTAGCTCCCATACAAGTAAAGTGGGAGTAAATTGTTTTTCTCGACTAACCCATCGTGTGGGTAATAAAGTATAAAAAAATAATATAAGGTTCAGAACACCATTTTTCGATTTAGGGATCCGTTTCTGAAATATTTGGTTTTAAAGTGCAAATTTTTGTTAGAGGTAAGTTTCTCCCCCCTCTATCTGATAAACGGTTATATATGGACACGTGAAAAAAATTACAACAGTAGTATATATAATGAAGTTTAAAGGAAAACTATCAGAGTTGAGTACTAAGTACAAACTAAAAAGTTATAGACGACCAACATATAAAATGTACTCGGAAAAGTAAAATTTCATTGAAAATTAGTACTGTTGCAACAGACACTCAATACTGTAAGTTGGTCTGAACGTGCTGACAGAGATGGCGCCACTGTATGTAATTGTATTGGTGCGTATGTGACCACAGAGATGGCGCTGTTGTAAATTATAACGCGATAACGTTATGTGTTAATCAGATGCATATAATGCTCGAAGGCCATTATTTGAATATTCTTCCTTGGAGCTTATCCTGTGCTGACGGCTTCCCGGCTTACTTAATAAACTACCTGCGATAGGTTCCGGTCCATCAGCAACGTGTTGTGAGGTGTGTGTGAACTCAAAGTTGGGATTTGCAACTACGGAACCCTACACTGCGCGTGGCCCAACACGCACTTGGCCGGTTTTTTTATGGGATAGGGGGCAAACGAGCAAACGTATCACCTGATGGTAAGTGATTACCGTCGCCCATGGACACCCGCAACCCCAGAGGAGTTACAAGTGCGTTGCCGGCCTTTAAGATAAGAATACGGTCTTTTCTTGAAAGTTTGAAGGTCGTATCGGTCCGGAAATACCGCAGGCGATGATTCATTCCAAAGTTTGACTGTGCGCGACAGGAAACTGCGAGAAAAACGCACAGTGGTGGACTGCCAACCATCTAAGTGATGGGCATGGATTTTTTGTCGCGTGGAACGATGGCGGAAAGAGGCGGCAGGTATGAGTCCGAACAACTCCTCGGAGCATTCCCCGTAATATATGCGATAGTAGATGCATAGTGAGGCGACATCTTCGATATGTCGACACCAAGGATCTCAATATTAGCTGAGGCAGTTAGGGGAATGCTCTGAAAGTGAGGAGATACGACAAATGGCTTTTTCTTGGCGGTGAACGCGAAAACCTGCGTCTTTGTAGGGTTGAAACGGAGTAAATTAAGTCGACCCTAGTTAGAAACTTTTTCAAATGATGTATCAATTTCAGACACAAGTTTATTCCGGCATTCAATGACCTTTTTCCCAGAAATGTTCGCACGGCCGTTATAGGAGGTGTCTTTTGTGCTGTCATCTTCTTAACAATGAATGCCGCTAGTTTGCAGCATATCATTAATATGCAGGAGGAATAGTGAAGGTGATAGCACACATTCTTGGGGGACACCGGCGTTTATAGACAGTGAGTCTGAGCATTCACCATTAATTAAGACCTTTATGTTTTTGTCTAATAAAAAGTGACCCATCCACATAGTTTCTTGGGAAGCCCATACGAAGGAAGTCTAGAAAGAAGCGCTTTGTGCCAGACCCGATCGAAGGCCTTCGCAATGTCCAAACTTACTACCAGTGCCTCCCCCTTCGCTTCAATTGCCTCTGCCCAATGATAGAAGATTACCCGCAAAGCGACCCCTACGAAAACCGTATTGTTGGTCACTAATCAGATGCACTAAAGTTGCCTTCCATGAGGTTGGGACTACGCCAGATCAGTAAGAGAGCCGAAATAAACGCGGTAAAACCGGTGCCAACTCTGGAGCGCACGTCTTCAGCACGATAGGAGGGATACCATCGGGCCCACTCGATTTATGGATATCCAGGGCGAATATCTGGCATAAAGCTCTTGAACCGCGGTATGATCTGCGGTTCCTGTCCCCCGTCATCCAAAGTCGAGTTGGATGCAAAGAGTCTCCCAAAAAGATCTGCTTTCTCTTTTGCATCATAGACTAACGATGTGTTATCCTTGTGCAATTGTGGAAAGGATGGCGTGCAGAAATTTCCCTGAATAGCTTTCGCAAGAGACTAGAACGCATGAGACCCCGAAGTAAGACGCTCTAGTTTCTCGCCAATTCTACTGATGTTCCGACTTCGCTCTTGCAATGTCTCTTTTGAATGATCTGGAGGCATAGTTATACTGCTTTTTTAAAGCGCTCGTATTTCCATCCCGAGACGTCACCGCATTTGCCCAGGCTTGGTAGCTTTCCTGTTTCCAGCGAGAAGCTATTTTGGAGGATTGACCAAACCAAGGTTGGAACCTGCCACTAATAGGGACTACTGAGGAGGGAATGAAAATTTCCATACCTTGCAACACCACATTGGCAACAGACTCAGCGGCGATGTTGGGATCATCCGGGAAAAAGCAAACCTGCCTCCAAGGGTAGGACGCAAAAAAGGACCTCATCCCATCCCAGTTTGCTGACTTGTAGTGCCATTCACGGCGACTACGTGCAACTCGAGGTCGTTGCACGCACGTGAATGGCACCGTACTCCTAATAAGGCAATGGTCCGAGGAGCCAAGAGGGGCGCTGACAGATATGAGGTAGCCATCAGGATGAGAAGACAGCAGAAGATCCAACAGTGAAGGTTCCTGGCTCTCCACATCGGGAATTCGTGTGGGCGTAGTGACCACTTGTGTCAAGCCATGTGCAAGAGCGGAGGCGTGAACAGATATCCCCGCATGATCGGTCTTGCTTGAACCGAGCCATTCGGTGTGGTGAGCGTTAAAATCGCCAAGTATCACGATCTCTGCGCGTGGGATCTGCTGCTGCCTGAGTCTGTAGCCATTTGGACGTGCTCGATGAGTCGGTCAGTTTCGGTATCACCGCTATGGGACCTATAGAGGCCCGAATAGACGTGGGGATGGTCGTCGCTGTCTACACGGAGCCATAAGGTGGAGAGATTCCTACTTTCAAGATGACTGAGGTGTCAAGAACAAATCTATCGACTCTAACGTACACGCACACACCAGCCTTAGGTGCGAAGAGGTGTTCCACTCCGTACCCTGGGTAGGAGAGATAAGAAGTGCCCGCCGGAGACGATATCTGCGTCTCGGTCAAAAAGAGCAAGGCCGGCTTTGCTGTCTCGAGGTGGTGGTGGCCAGTATTCAGGTAAGAGTGAAGCCCCCCTGATGTTGTAGAAGTCCACAGACAGTGTGGCAGGGGATGCCGTGGTTTTGCTCTTGTCCCAGGTATGGTTGAGCGCTGAGCATTGCCCGGCGTGGGCTGCGCAGCGATCCACCCTCGTCGCCAATATCGGAGGTGACCTCTCACTGCCAGCCGTTATCGAAAAAATGGTGAGCAGTGAGAGGTATTGGGAGTCTATGACCGCTTTCTGTGAGGAAATTCTAGTGGGGAAGGAAAGCGCAGAACGGGACCGCGAGAATGATCGGAACGCGGACCCGTCCCGCAGGCGGCGGTTGGGGAGAAGAAGACGAACTTACGTCCTCCACCAACTGCCGCAGGGGTCGCAGTGACGGAATGGGGCCCACGTCACTCACACTAATGACCCTACGCTTAGGAAGTGTCTAAAGGCGTTCCATAGACACTCCCAACCCTGAAGAGGTACCCGGTGTGGCCGGGCAGCATCGCACTCGACACACAAAGCGATTGCAAAAAGTACCCTTTGTGCGCTGAGAACGCGATTAGACGGAACCCCCTAGTATTTTTTAGTGAGTATGTCTCGATTGGCGGGGCGAGTCTCACATAACCGCAGGCGGACCCCACTCCGTCTGCGGTAGATTTAAATTTTTTTTACTGGGTAAAAAAAGGTATGGTTGAGCGCGGTTTACGAATACGAAGGGCGGCCTAGGCGTCCACGCCTAGATATATAGCGTCCTGAAAGTGGACGTCCAGAGAGGGATTCTCCAACGCTAGAGCAGTTGGTACCCTCCTGGGGTAACAATCTATTGAACTGCGCCATCATAGGGGGGTAGGGGGGTTGGGCCGCCGGTACCCTCACTCACTAGACGAAACAGAACGCTTGCTTCACGCCGCCGGTCTTCTGTGAGGCCGTGGTATTACTCCGGTCGAGCCGGCACATTCGTGCCGAAGCATGGCTCTCCCACCACGGTCCACCACACACAGAAGAACCAAATAGATAAGCAGACATAACTCTAAAGGTTGCGTGAGTATGAGTTAATCATACAACAAATTACAACTTCTTATCATACAATACGTTATATTATTGTATGATATAAGTAGGTTATAAATCTAAAACCTTAATACACAAAAGGTACGTAGCGTAGGTATCTACATATATAATCTTGGTAATCAAATGTGACTACTGTTTGAGCAGAACTTAATGATGGTTAGTTTTTCTCTGCACTTTTTATGGAACATTCATTGGTATAAACAGCTCAACTTGCTATAATAATTGTATATTTTCCTCAGAAACGGACACAAACCCTGCGTTCCAGATAAAGCACTGCTACTTTCTGAGGCTAACATCTGATGTTAGCCTCGTTTTGCGTTTCTTTTAAGAAATGTTGACATTTTTAGCCGCGCTAATTGTTACAAATGAAACGCAAGGTACTGATTTTTCGTGCTGAATTTTGACACCTCACTTAATTAGTCCAGCCACTTAACATTTTTTATAATATAAATCAGAATTGGCTAATACTACAAATATCTTTCAATATTTTTTTTAAATCCGCTGAAAATCCTTTTTGATTCATGAAAAAAAGATTCCAAATGTCAATTTTTTTTTTTTTTTTTTTTTTATGGATGGCCCGGCAAATGACCTCCTCCCGCCTGATGTTAAGCGGTGAAAGAGGCCCAAATGAGTTGACAGATAGAGTAGGGACGACATCCACTCTCCTACCTGCCCGCCCCTTGCCGGCCCAAAAGATGCTTTTTCACGCCTCTTTTGAAGGAACCCATGTTGTAGGATGGAGGAAACACGTGCGCAGGTAGAGAATTCCAAGTGTGGGATGAACGACAGAAGAAGGAATCTTGGAATTTCTTGGTACGGTGTGAAAAGGAGGACACAGTGTACGGATGACTCCGAAGGCCCTTACGCGTGTTTCTGTTAAGGAATGGAGAGGGAAAGCTGTCAAAAAGTGGTATCAGAGGACCCATCTATTAGCATGGGTATTTGATGCTAGCATTTCGTGTTAAAAATGCTTAAATGAAACGCATGACAACCAGCAAGAAAAACTAGCATCACCGGCTAATGGAACGCAGAGATGCTAAAAATTTTGGTATTTATGGCTAAAAATGCTTATCTGGAATGGGCCGAAAATAGGCTATTCGTCCCCACGCCTTTTACTACTAGCTGCAATTAACTTATTCTGTCCTTTTAGACCTACATTCACCACATCCAAGTTTAACGCACATTTACATAGGCTACTGTTAGAAAATTCCATTTTTAAATCGTTTCTGTTATAAAAACCCAACGCGGTAGGTACAAAGCACGCAAATTTTGAAGTAAGCAAATTCGACTCGTATCTCGCCCGGCGCGCGGGCGCTACGCTCGCTCCCCATGTACCTAATCTACCTATCTACTTTCTCGCGCGTATTTCCAATTAAATTGTCTATTTCATAAGCGTGACATTAACGTGTTTAATTTTGATGAAAACAGGATTGTGGGACACAAAAACCTATTATTAAACAAAAATGTCACACTTACGATTTTTAACTACTGAGAAATACATTATTATTTATAAACGTAAAAAATAAATGTTTAATTTTTGTTTTTAATATCAAAAAAGACGCAATTTAGCTTAACCAGATACAAACATCATAGTTACCATTTTTGCTTATCTAGATATGGAGATCAGATGAATACTGTGAAAAAAAACATACATCCGAATGTGGTTTCAGTTTAATTTTGCTATTAGGTGATAGCACTTGAATGCACCTCAAAATTATACTAACAAGGTATTTGGTTACATAATTTGCTTGAAGAAAGAAGTTAGGTAATGTACAAAACCTCAAGATTTTTATAAAAAACGGTTACCAGCGCAAATTTTTTACAACATATATCTCATTAATATTTGATGCTTAACAGTAATAACCAATAAAATAATCAAAACAAGGAGTTGTAGATTTATGTCCAGGTTTAGCTAATTTGATGGGCCTATGTTTCGATCATAAAATCACCACCATATTATGAAATCCAGACCGCCCAAAACTGTCACGTTGCGATCCTGAAGACAGCCGTGTTCATTCGTTCGTACATTTTACGAAATAGACCTACCTACTCATTTTGTGCTCAGAATACCAACCTATACCTACCTACATCAAAAAATATCTATTTGAATGTTTTAAACATAGATACGAACCAAAGAAATACTCAAAGGTAAATACTTGTTTATAACTTAGTGACATAACTTTAGAGGTCAATAACCTACATATTATTATTCTAATTTTAAAATATGTATTATGTAGCTTTATTCACTTACCTTTGAAGTTTCCAACCACGGATTTCGGCACTGGTGTACTTTAAATGGGTAAGTAACCAGATTCCATAAAAATGACAAAAATAGGAAGTTTATCCGATTGACCTTACACAAAACCGATTTCTAGTTTATTACTCATTGCTCAAACTGTACTGAACCTCTTGAATACTACTACTACTATTAAATAAAAAAAATAATATAGGTATGTAATACGATTTCGCATGAAACATAATATAATAAATTAGTTATAGGGATCCATACGCAACGGAACCCGTTGCGTACGGATCCCTAATATTTTTCTTTAACGGCAGCTATATGCCTCGCTATCTGTCTGTTTGTTACAGAACTGTATCATTAAAACCGTACTTGAAAAATTTTACAGAATACGAATCTGGACACTTCAACATCACGAATAAGTATTATGAAGAAGTTTATTTTTTCAAAACAACTTTTTTCCTGCATTCTATCTTTGGACCGTAACAAGTAGGTAGACTCCTGAAGTGCGGTGGTGAGCCCTTCGATGCGAGCCCTTCCGCACTTGTTATTTGTGGACGAGCCCATAACCTACTTTCTCTGCATTGTCTGCATAGATGCCGGTACTTGACGGACCTACAACAAAAAATCCGTTTACATTTTTTGTGATGATATAACTAATTGCCTGAATCGTTTTTACCTACTCCTTGAGGTAAAAATTTTGAACAAATATTGGGGAAGTATAGCTTTTGGAAGTGAGCGCGGTGGCGCTGTGGCCTCGGCATCTGTGATGAAATAATAGCTAGATCATTTAAAACGATGTTCTGTCAACTAAACTATCAAACGGTGGGATTTAAACCCACGTCTCCAACCCTACCGCGTTGACGCCTTGACCACCGAGCTCTTACCCGCCCCGATGAAATTCTTAGCATTATTGATCTCCTCTGTTCTTTGTTAAGCCAAAGTAGTCCTTATTCACTTTTAATAACTTCGTATCAACATCCAATATTGAAATCTATAGCAAACCTATAAATTTTGTACACAACTTTAATTTTTTCATTCAAAATGCTAAATACTCGTATATTTAAAAAAATATATAAAATCAATAAAGAAAAATCTCGGGCGGGATTTAAACCCACGTTTCCAACATACCGTGTTGCAACTTACCCACCGAGCTTTTACATGTCGAGTTCTACCATTTTGTTGGAGAATGAATCTGGATCTGTCTCAGACATAACCTCCTCCTTTTTTGAAGTCGGTTAAAAACTAGGAAAATACAGGTACTATAGAGATGTAATAATAATATGTTCATGCTGTACCAATCAAACAGATATACCTTCTCATTAAGTAAAATCGAACCCATAAGTTATGAAAATAAAATATCGTAAAAATATTGATCGTTTTATAATAAACATTTAAAAAAAAACTGAAAATAATTGATTATGATGTTTTCAGTTAAAAATTCTTTTTGTGTTGGATTTATCGAGGACAGTGCTGCCAATTTGGCATATTTATGGCTAAATTTTGCATTTTTTTTCTACTGGTTTAGCATGAATAATCTCAATTTAGCATATTTTTAGCATGTTATTTTTTTGTATTTTGTAGTCTGCATTTTGCAATTAAATGAATTATTATCAGCTCGAAGCCTCAAAAAAACTGACTTTTCGAATGCAAAAAAGCGTGATGATGTTTCTAAACGCGATAATGAAGACAAATTGTAGTGATAACATATTCTTTGGTAGAGATTATGGTCAGGGGAACTTTTTATTTTTAATCCCTTCAAGTTCCTAACTACTTTTGTAACAATCGAAATTAGTGCATCGTTGCCATGATTATAAAAATATTACAATAAATAGGTACTCTTATTTCCTGTTAATGCATTTTTAATTTTATTTTGTTTTGGCATTTTATTAAAAATAATTTTTAGCGTGTTTTTGGCATTTTATAAATATAGATTTAGCAGAAAATAATTTTTAGAGTTGGCAGCACTCATCGAGGAAGGCCTTAGGCTAACATCACGCTAAGAGTCGAAGCGTGATGTTATATAGCCTAAGGCCTTCGGCTAATAGGAGCTGATCATCAATGAAAAATGTTGCAAAAACGGGAAAAAATATATGGCAAAACGTAGTTCGCGGGCACAGATAGTTCAGTATTATAGTGAAAATAGCTATGGTGAATAGATACAATTTTTGAATAGCTACGAGTTTTTAAGTGGGTATAATTTTATAAACTCAATAACTTGGTACCATACAAAACTCACCTCTTGTGACATATCTCTATAATAATTCTTTTTATGAAGCTGTTAAATAAAACATTGCTTGAGAAAATGTTGCCTCATTATCACGGCTCTACGTAAAAATGAAAATGTTAGTTAAAATATACAGAGAAGGTTGTGAAATATTACTACGTGTATTTCACAGTGTTAATCATCATTCATCACATATTATGAGCTTACTCATTTTAGACTGCAGTGTGAACTGGTAGAGAAGCAACAAAAAGAGTTCTAATGGGAAAATGTTGTTTTATGCTTACTGCTTCTGCAATGTTGTATGATATATAAAAGCAACTTTAAAATTGAAAATTTTATTCTACATTTATCTAAACAAAGTACAAATGCAAATGCACAAATTAATATTTGTATTTATATAATATTTGCTTTATGCTTAACCACTTTTTACAATTGATTGTTTAGAGAGAAACACTTTACTGAACTGAAGAACGTATTTTCAAGCCTCTTGCTTCATTTTTTAACCATTCCCACGTGCCGAAAAAAACAGGGCTTAGACTTATTTTTTCCATTACCAATATAAAGTTTTCTATTTTTGGATGGGGATTTTTTAGCTTCCTGTGGGAATTTTGAAAAATCCTTCATTAGTGGGCGCTTACATAAGAAAACGAACAGTCAGCCACTCACCAAAGCCTTTAATAAATACAGATACGCAACTCTTAAAAAACAATTTAAATAAAAACTCTTTAAATTTTTTTTTAAGAGTTTTGATATCACGAAATAATTTCTTTTCGATTTTCAACATATTGTGACAAGACAACAGCACAAGGTGCAAATTTGAGGCTCATGTAGACAAACAAAAGACACGTTTATTTTAGCTGCCGACCAACGACTTCCATTCATTTATGATAAACTTGGAAAGGTTCTGATTTGTATTATTGTTAACTATTCATAAATTACATTTATATTCGCTAAGATGTATACAAAATGCTAATAAATAATTAATCAATTCAGGAAAAAAATACCACAGACAGCACTTTGAACATGTCGTCAACATACCGTATTGACGTCATGACCTAGGTCACCATATTTGATTTAATTTCTTTATGTATCGATTTTTTATGTATTTATACTCATTAAAAAATTTAAGCCCCAGATATAAAACAAAGTGCACATTTAATTTATACGACCCAATTTTTCTCCAAAAATAAAGTAAGGATGTAAATAAACAATATGTTTGAGGTAGTTTCTTTTGAACCGATTTCATTACCTGTATGTTTATAATTTTTTATATATATTGCCTAGCTCGGTTCATGAATACCACACGCAATACGAGTATACCTGAATAGCTTCGAAAAACATGAAACACAGACGTGCCTATAAAATTTAAGGGTTTCCCTCGATTTTCCTGGGATTCCATCATCAGATCCTGACTTTGGTAATAATGGGAGCACCTCAGGAGTATACTTTATCGAATACAAAAATAATTTTGAAAATCGGTCCACAGTTGGCGGAGTAATCGGGTAACATCATAAACACAAAAGCATCGAAATGAGAATAACCTCCTCCTTTTTGAAGTCGGTTAAAAATGTGATGTTGGTATTCTGGCATTATTTTTTACTTTATTGTGCTTTTGAAGTCGGTTTTTATTTTTTGATAAATATGTCTCTTAATTTTCAAGTTTTCAAATACTATAAAGTAAACACATTATAAAGACAATTATCTAATATCTACATTTTACTTAGAACAATTATATTTAATAAGGGTTCGTCTATATGGGAAAAGGAATTTTCACATTTTACTCCAGTCTTAGCAGATATTCATTTATACGTACCTACCTACTAAATTACGTGCTAGGACTACAAGCACAAAATCGCCTTGACATCGATCCATATCTTTTGACTGGAGATGAATAGGTAGGTATTCGTGTGACCAAATCAGTGATTGAAGATTCAAACAATAAATATAGGGTATAAGTGACGGTTTTCTTTTAACAGTGAGTTTAGACCATGATCCTAATTTAAAAATCACTGAAATTTTCTCCCAGAAAATTCATAAATTTTCCGAATTTTTTTTCGAGATTTTATGGTGTAATATAACTAAGTTAACGTTTACAAATCATATTCTGTCAAAAAACCATAATAAATACACAAAAAATTAACTTCGCAATGTAAATCGTTCAACATTTCCGCGAAATCAGCTGTTTGGGTCATCGAACGTCAACGCACACCGGTGCGGTGTGAGCGGAACAAAAATGATGCCGGCGCGCCATACATTGCGTAACATGAATAAAAAAAAAAAATGAAAACTCCTTTTTTTCGCTCTAAAAGCTTTTCCGGGAAAAATAAACATCGGTAAGCAAACATTAACATTGGTCTGAATTCGCTGTTAAAAGAAAAGGGACACCGTCACTTATACGTTTCATAAACGTAGGTAACTATTCTACCTTCGCAAATAAGTGTTTCCTTCCATGTGAATTATCATCACAACCCTCATTGCCTCAATTCCCATTGTCTTCAGAGTAAAGTCAAAAGGCCTTAGGAGTATACTACTTAGATTTACTTCCCTTTGAAAGATTGATTCGGTTTCCTGGAGGTAAACAAAGAGAAATGTTACCGTACTTCTGTGTTTCTTGGCGAAAACGCCATCCATAAAATGATGGGTATTTCGAAACACAAACGCTTACTTGCCTTCATTGTTCAACCAATCTGTGATTATTTAATTCGCTTTCGAAGTAAATACTTTTAAATTTTCACAGAAATACCTTCTAGCAAGAGGAAATTTCGTTACGACCGGCATCAAATGTCATTTTGCGATCTACTTAAACCTCATAAATTAATTATAGCGTATATTTTCAACAAAGGAAAATATTCAAAAATTGCATTACGTATTTAAAAATATAGTTCACTAGCTTCTGCCCGCGACTTCGTCTGCGTGGACTTCAGAAATGGGTCTAAAGCTTCGCTCGTTAACAATTTTTACTCTTCCCACGGGAACTATTTGAGAGATCATTAAGGAATATAAAGTACATACCAGAACACACCCTTGACCATCTCAAAGAGTTTAGGGATCCTCGGTGTCGACATCTCCAGCGACGTCCAATTCCGAAGTCACTTAGATGATAAGGTCAAGTTGGCGTCCAAAAAACTAGGTGTGCTTAACAGAGCCAAGCGGTACTTCTCTTCAAGGCAAAGACTGTTGCTGTATAAATCACAGGTCAGGCCTCATATGGAGTACTGCTGTCATCTGTGGGCGGGAGCACCTCGATACCAACTTGGACCTTTTGATTCGGTCCAAAGACGAGCTGAGCGAATTGTTGACGATCCCAAACTCACAAGCGGTATTGAGCCTCTTAAGTCTGAGGAGAGACTTTGCTTCATTATGTGTGTTCTACCGCTTGTACAACGGGTTGTGTTCTGAAGAATTGGGATGATGACTGAATTCAAATGTTTACGTCTCGTCATTAAATATTAAAATACCGTAGAAAAAGACGCAGTCCTGTGAAATTAGAATTAAAATCGGCTTAGAAATACCTTAGATACAAGCATTTTAAGTTGTTAATTTAAAGGCGATTAGACAGAGAGATCCGACATCAACTGTGACGTCATTGTTGAGTACGGCCATATTGACTCCTTGTAAATTGCCGTTTTGCTAGAAAGAGATGGAGAAAAATCTTTAATACCTTATATCTCGGTTGTTTTTATAGTTATTCGAAAACCGATTTTTTTCTTTCTGTTTACGCTCGAGGAAGAGCGAGTGGCAACACTGCATTATAGTCTGTGCAGTGAGAGCCTGTGGCGGCCGGCCGCATGTAACATGTCAGTCGAGTCGAATACGGAATGACATTGAAATAGGTTAAGACCGGGCAGCAATAAAATATAATATATATAACAAATAGTATTGCGCAGCGCACCAAGTGATTGTTGGTGCGAGGGTCCGCCAAAGCTTTAGTGTCGGTGAAAGTGTAAATGCACCGAAGTTTTTATCGGTGAAGTTCGGGTATTGGTGGCGTAATAGGCAAGTGTACCATCCGGTTCGGTCAGACAACAGCCCTTCAGGAGCCGCGACTTCCTTCGAGCTAGCTCAGGAAGTCCACCGGCTACATACGGAGACCGAACGGATCCAAGGTAAGTAATACCAATTTTCTAGGAGCTGGTAGTAGGTAATAAAATTCAGCAACATTATTCGGTGAAACGCCGACGTGGTGGAGTCTACTTTGGGCATCACCATCTTTTGGTAGCAGAGCGTGTTGTTGTTAGATTTGATTGATTGATTAGTATTTTGATTAGTATTGTACAATTAATATTGTAATCTTGTTGGTTGTCCAAACGGGCAATACATATTAATTGTTTTTGATTGCTGATTTTAAACCGACTACAATCTCATTTGTGGACCGATCTCCCTAACTAGTTGTCATTGTATATGAAAAATTGTGGTTAAATGCCTTTGTTGTTCTAGTTAAGTTCTAGCATTTACCTATATTTGATTTTGGTTTGTTTTTTTATATCTTTGTTTTGCCCTTGAATATTTTGTTTGTCTTATACTTGAATTTAATTTGTTTAAAAAATTTTGCTGCTAAATGACTTTGCTGTTGTTGTAATACACTATTTTGCTGTGTTAAGTTTTAGCATTAACATTTGATTTTGTTTTGTTTGCCTTTGAATATTATGTTTGTTAAGTTATTGACTTAATACTTGAATTTAACTTGTTTGAAAAATTCTGTTGTTAAATCCCTTTGTTGTTCTAGTTAAGTTCTAGCATTTACACTTGATTTTGGTTTGTTTATATATTTTGTTTTGCCTTTGAAGTTCCTCCCGATCTGTTTTGTTGTCTGCGGTTGTCGGTCTGTTTGTCTATGTATTATTATAGTGTATGTTAATTTTGGTGCAAAATGGTCCCGCCAGTCAGCCCGCTTAGTGGTGCCCGCGCGGGTGCACAAAAGATCCTGAGATGGTTTGCTAGTGCCGTCGCTTTGGTAGACCGACCAGACCGAGAACAGGCCTTGTTAATTCGGCATGAGGGAGTACCTGCTCGCTTGAAGGAATTGGAGCAGCTTTTCATCGTTCATCAACAATATCTGCTCGACCACCCAGCCGAGGGTGCCGCTGAGTTGCGGGCAGTCGAGCAATTTAATGCGGGTTATGATCAATGTTTTGAAGAGGCGGATGTGATTATAAACAAGGCTCAGGCAATCCTATCCGCCCGGAGGGGTGAGTCGTGCACGCCCGGGGAGGTCAAGCCTACCCCGGCTGGCTTGCTGGGCAGACTGCCCACTTTAGACATCCCAACCTTTGATGGGAACCTGGCTTCTTGGATGGGGTTCATTAACCTCTTTGATAGCCTGGTTCACTCGAGGGATGACCTGTTCCCTAGCCAGAAATTGGCCTATTTGCTCTCTGCCTTACGTGGAGAGGCTGGTGTGCTTGTCCAGCATCTACCTGTCAACGATGACAGTTATGAGATTGCAAGGGCGTTGTTGACCGCCCGGTATCAGAATGTTCGCTTGCTAGCGGACACACATGTGGCTGCCATCTTAGGGATGCCACGAGTATCGCGGGTCTCCTCATTGAGGAAGGGGATTTTGAACCCGCTGCTAAGCGCTAGTAATGCGCTCAAACGACTTGACCTACCGGTGGACCAGTGGTCCTTCATATTGCTCCACCTCATCCTCAATAAGCTTCCCATGGAGATGAAGGGGCGCTTTGAACAAAGATACGGGGGCAATAGTGCCTCGTACCTCCCCCCCTTCTCGGATCTCCTCAGATTTTTGGAGGATGAGTGTCGGATGACCGAACACTTGGATCTGGCTCCTATACCGGGACCGAGTACAGGCCGCTATGAGGCAACCCGGGCAGCGCCACGGAGAGAGCGTCGCCCGTACAAGCAGTATACTGCAGTGCCGCAGAACTCTCCACACGGGGAGAGGCCGATGCCTTGCAAGTGTTGCAAGAGGGATGGCCATCGTTTGCCGGCCTGTCCCAAATTTGTTGGCCTACGCACCGAGGGGCGTAGGAATATGGCCAAGCAGCGGAATTGGTGCTACCGCTGCCTGGGGGCTCATATGGCATCGGCTTGCCCCCACCCACGAGATTGCCACTGTTGTGGAGGGGCCCATCACCCCCTCTTGTGCTTTAATAATAAAGACACTCGTGAGGTGGTGAGAGAGAGGGACTCGCACACGGGCGGGGGCCCTCGTAGGTCACCCACATCTCCGAGGAGATCGGAGGGGCGTGCCACCCCTCCGCGGAGATTGGACAGGCGCCCCCCCTCCCGTGAGAGGATTGGGCGCTCCACCCCCCCTACGGGCGGGGGGGATCGACGCGCCGCTTCTGAGGCACCACCGCGGGATTGGGCCGCGGTTATTAGGGAGCCACGCCGGGAGCCGATACGCTTCTCTCCCCCTCTGATGGAGAGACCTCGTTTGTCGCGGGCTCCCCCAACTTTCGCCCATCATGGGCACCGCCCGGCCCCCCGATGCCCCTTTGATCGGGGCCAGTACGTGCCGGATTGGGACCCGCTCGAGCGCCTTGAGCGCCCCACTCCTCCGCCGCGCACGCATTTTTTTCGGACGCCCCATCCCCCCCGTTGCGGGGAATGCGGGAGGATTTTCATTAAACCAACTGTCGGCTGCAACCCCCCCACAGGAGCAGGTGCTGTTACCAACAGCCTCCGTACAGGTGTGGGGCCCGAGGGGCACCTTTGTTTTAGTTCGCGCCCTTTTAGATACGGGAGCTCAGGGTTGCATTGCCTCCAGCTGGCTGGTCCGGCAGTTGAGTTTGAACACATCTCCATACCTTGAATCGGTACGAGGAATCGGAGACCTGCGGATCCCGGATCCGATCGGTCAGGTTTTGTTCTCCTTTTCCCCCCACTTCTCTTCAGCGCCCAAAATTGGCGCTACCGCGATTGTTTATGAGAAGGTTGTTGGTCAGCTTCCGCAACAGCACGTTTCGCGCGCTGTCGTTGATGCGACATCAGGAATGACCTTGGCTGATCCTTCCTTCCACCGAACCGGTCCGATTCACTTATTGCTCGGTGCCGATGTTCTAGGCCGCGTGTATTGTGGGAAGAGGAGAGAGTTACAGAAGGGTGGGCTGGTAGCCTTATCTACATCGCTTGGGTTTGTAGTGATGGGACCAGTTAGGCATAACCCACCATCTCCATCGGTGGACAGTTACATAACTGTTAGCTCCACCTTATCGGATGTCCTTCAACGGTTTTGGGAGGTGGAAGAGCCACCTACCGTGAAGCGAGTGAACCCCTTGGACGAGGAGTGTGAGTTGTTCTACCAGAACAATACAGGTCGCCTTCACTCGGGACTGCTGATCACTCGTTTGCCCTTTTTGTCAGTTCGCCCCTCACTTGGCAGCTCCCGGCCGTTGGCCGAGAAGCGGCTGCTGTCCATGGAGCGTCGTATGAGTAGGAACTCCGACCTCAAACAGAAGTATGTCGACTTAATGCGAGAATATGAGCAACTGGGGCACGTGTCGGTCTCGCGACTGGACTGGCGAAACGAGGAACATAATTTTCTTCCTCACCACGCGGTTTTGAAACCTTCCACTGGGAAGATACGCGTTGTTTTTGATGGGTCAGCTCCCACGTCTACCGGAGTTTCGCTGAATCAATGTCTGCATGCTGGACCGAAGTTGCACCACGAAGTGGGTGATGTATTGACCAACTTCCGTCGCCATGCCGTCGTCTTTGTGACCGATATCCGGATGATGTTTCGGCAGACTGTGATTCACCCGGACGATAGACGATATCAGCTCATATTATGGAGGGAGGATCCCAGAGATCCCATGCTAGTCTACGAGCTGAACACTTTTTTTTTTTTTTTTTTTTTTTTTTTTTTTTTTTTTTTAATAATGATTGGGGTGTGTGTACATACAAGGATTAAATAATTTAGTTAATTAGATTCTTGGTTGAAGATTTTTATGTTTTTATTTTGACGTCAATAAGTGCCTGTAAAGGTCTATATTGAATAAAGATTTTTGAGTTTGAGTTTGACACCAATACATACGGTTTGCGTTCGAGCCCCTTTGTGGCAATTCGCTCACTTGTGGAACTCGCTGAACGTGAGCGGTTACGATACCCTCGCGCATCCTTGGTTCTCAAGGAGGATGCATTTGTGGATGATATTTGTACGGGCTCCTCTAGTGTCGAGGAAGCCTTGATTTTGCGAGATGAACTAATTGCTCTTCTCGGGGCTGGTGGTTATGAACTGAGGAAGTGGATGTCCAACTCACCTCAGCTTTTGTGTGACTTGCCAGACGACCACCAGCAGGAACCTCATATTTTTGAGAATGCCAACATTCCAGATTTACTATCTGTTTTGGGAGTGCAATACAGACCTGTCCAGGACACGTTCACCTATCGATTGGAGCTGCCAAGCCCCAAGGTCTGGACGAAACGGTTGGTTTTATCTACAGTAGCTCGTACCTTTGACCCAAACGGATGGATTAGTCCCGTAGTGTTTTGGATGAAGTGCTTTCTACAGGAACTTTGGTCAGCCGAAGTGTCGTGGGATGAGCCCCTCTCGGGCCGTTTGCTGCGAGATTGGGAGTCCTTCATGTCCTCTCTCCCTGACATTAACCGTGTTAGTATCCCTAGACATATACTGCCTAAGGGACGGTTTACGGCCAGCCTTCATGGCTTTTGTGACGCGTCTGAGAGTGGATACGCAGCCGTCGTATATATCCGGACGGTCGATGATAGAGGAGCTGTTAAGCTCCACTTGCTAATTGCTAAGAGTAAGGTTGCTCCACTTCGGACTCGATTAACGATTCCAAAGTTAGAATTGTCTGGAGCTACTCTTCTGGTTCGTTTGATGAACCACGTTGTTGACACCCTGGGACATAGTGTGGACTTTGAGTCGCTCTTTGCTTGGTCCGACAGTCAGGTTGTCCTGTGTTGGATTAAGAACTCCGTCCACTCCCTGGAAGTATTTGTGGCCAATCGGGTATCCCAAATACAGGCCTCGAAGGCCACGTTGATTTGGCGCCACGTGCCAGGTGAAATAAACCCTGCTGACTGTGCATCACGTGGCAGCGAAGCCCCTCAGCTTATTGACCACACTCTGTGGTGGGGTCCCGAATGGTTGTTACAGCCGTCTTGGCCTTCCACACCAGCTGTGGTGAAGGCACCAAATCCGGGCTTGCGTATTCACGCTGTCGAGACTATGGCGGCTCCAGAGCGGGAATTTTTATTAGACCGCTATAGTTCTCTGGACAAATTGCTCGGCGTGACCGCTTGGATAAGAAGATTTATACGAAATTGTCGCCGGCCTCAGGACAAAGATTTGTGTCCGGTCCTCTCTCCGCAGGAGCGCCAAGATGCTCTTTTGCATTGGGTGCGTATGACCCAGTCTAGAGCGTTTGAACCGGAACTTAAGATTTTCCGTACCGGGACGTCCAAATTGAAGGGACCCTTGGTGCGTTTACCTCCCTTTCTGGATGATAAGGGATTGTTGCGTGTAGGAGGCCGATTGAGGCACGCTAACTTGCCTTATAGATCACGTCATCCCCTGTTGCTCCCCAAGGACGGACCATTGGTGCGATTGTTGATCATTGATCGCCATGTGAAGAATGCTCATGCCGGATGTAATGCATTGACCGCGCTCCTCCAACGGGAGTTTTGGATTTTGTCAGCGCGAAGAATAATCCGATCTGTTATCTTTCGATGTCTGCCCTGCTATCGTTTACGCCCCGAGACGATGCAGCCCCAAATGGGTGATTTGCCTGCTGATCGTGTGAATGAATTTATGACCTTCTTAGGAGTTGGAACTGATTTCGCGGGACCATTTACTATAAAAACGTCGCGACTCCGTAATGCTAAGACTGAAAAGGCTTACTTGTGTGTGTTTGTTTGTTTGGCCACTAAAGCCGTTCATTTGGAGGTGGTGAGTGCACTCACCATGGACGCTTTCTTAGCAGCGTTAGGCAGATTTGTCTCCCGCCGGGGACTGCCTTCTCTAATTCGGTCCGATTGTGGGACGAACTTCAAGGGCACTGATAGACATATAAGAGAAGTTTGTGAATTTTTAGATAAAAATAATATTGAGATCGGATCCACACTCTCCCGTAGGGGGGTAACATGGCGATACTCCCCGCCGTCTTGCCCTCACTGGGGAGGGATTTTTGAATCTGTTGTAAAGGCCGCCAAGACTCACCTTCGCCGCGTTATTGGGGAGACTATTCTCACGTTCGAGGAACTCGCGACGGTGTTTCATAAGATTGAGGCGGTTCTCAACTCGCGTCCGTTATGTCCGTTGTCTACCGACGCGAACGATTTGCAGGCCCTCACGCCGGGCCATTTCTTGATAGGCAGACCACTTAACGCCCTGCCCGAGTATCCTTATAGAGATGTCAATCCAGGACGCCTTTCGCGGTTCGAGTTGCTCCAGCAGCTTACCCAGAGCTTCTGGCGCCGCTGGCACCTTGAATATTTACACATTTTGCAACAGCGCGTTAAGAAGTCAGATAAGACAAACCCACCGAGGGTTGGAGACCTCGTGTTAGTGAAGGACCCAAACCTGCCACCCTTACGTTGGCGTCGCGGACGCATTGTCCAACTTACTCTAGGGTCTGATGGTGTGCCCAGGTTTGCCGAGGTCCTAGTTGGGGATTCTGTTTTGAAGCGCGCGGTCGCTACTCTTTCTCGCCTCCCCTTAGACTGATTTGGCGGACAGTCCGGGACTGTCCGGAGCGGGGGGATGTTTACGCTCGAGGAAGAGCGAGTGGCAACACTGCATTATAGTCTGTGCAGTGAGAGCCTGTGGCGGCCGGCCGCATGTAACATGTCAGTCGAGTCGAATACGGAATGACATTTAAATAGGTTAAGACCGGGCAACAATAAAATATAATATATATAACAAATAGTATTGCGCGGCGCACCAAGTGTTTGTTGGTGCGAGGGTCCGCCAAAGCTTTAGTGTCGGTGAAAGTGTAAATGCACCGAAGTTTTTATCGGTGAAGTTCGGGTATTGGTGGCCTAATAGGCAAGTGTACCATCCGGTTCGGTCAGACAGCAGCCCTTCAGGAGCCGCAACTTCCTTCGAGCTAGCTCAGGAAGTCCACCGGCTACATACGGAGACCGAACGGATCCAAGGTAAGTAGTACCAATTTTCTAGGAGCTGGTAGTAGGTAATAAAATTCAGCAACATTATTCGGTGAAACGCCGACGTGGTGGAGTCTACTTTGGGCATCATCACTTTCTGTTTATTATATGAATGAGCTTCTATTAAAGCAAAAAAAAATTTTTAGTCATCTAGCCAATTGTTCGACATGATGCCAACGGCCACTTTTTATCATCGCACCGCTCGCCATCGGCAGGGTGTTCATCCTCACAAGCTGGAGCCTAAGTGGTCACGCACAGTGCGGTTTGAGAGAAATTTCCTCCCACGCACGCTCCGGTTGTGGAACGAGCTCCCTGCCGAGGTTTTCCCCGGAGAATACAGTATGGGGTTCTTCAAGAAGGGAGTAAATAGGTTCTTAAAGGGTCGGCAAAGCGTTTGTGATGCCCCTGGTGTTGCAGGCGTCCATAGACTACGGTAACTGCTTACCATCAGGCGGGTCGTAAGTTTGTTTGCCGGCATCGTAGTATAAAAAAAATAAAGTACATGTCCTTTTCCATAGCATAGGTGACATGCCTACTTCAAAGCTGTCTGCCCGCGGCTTAGCTCGTAAACAATTTTCAATTTTCCCTCGGGAACTACTTAAGGAATATCGGGATAAAAGGTAGCCTATGTTCTTTTCCATATCAAAGGCTACATGCATGCCAAATTTCATCCAAATCCGTTCCGCCGTTTTTGCGTGATTGAGTAACAAACATGTAAACATCCAAACATCCACACTTTCACATTTATAATATTAGTAGGATAACGAGACTGTTGTAGTGATAAGTTTACTAATTTGGCAGTGCAGCTTCCATAAAAGTTAGACAAATGTACGGAATACAGACAGGGTGTTTGGTATTTCATTGAAATATCGAAGTTGTAAAATAAATTTTCTAATTTCAAATTTTCAACAACGCTATAAATTTTATATAACTATGTTAACAGGGGTAGGTTTCGGCTTGTAGGGTATTAGAATATGCTGATGTACCAAATACGTTGTATTATGGTCAACATTGGTTCAACTTGATATCGACTTATTGTTATAATAATCATGATCTAACACCAATGGAAATTAATATGAAAAATTAATTAAAAGTGGATTTAAATGTAATTTTATTTAGTATGATAAAATTATTAAAAATTAAGATATGTACATATTGCCCAAAAATCATCATGCTCGTATCATTTGGAGAATTACCTAATGATGATTTTGCTTTATAGGGTAATCCGGTTTCAATCGACTTTTACTAAAAAGATTATACACCTACATATAAATTTAAAACTTTAAGCGCTCTTGATATAACTGCATTATCATTGTTTGTAAATAGGAAAAAATCGCGAATCTCGCCATATCATCGATCAATTCCTCATTTATTTTAAGCATGGCTCTACTCTTAGTTTGGGCACAGATTAGATAATAGTTACTACGTAACAGATACATCACTCCCATAGAAACGCTCGAATCGTTGTAATAATAATAGCCAAAACCGACAGACAAAAGTCGCTGCAAGAAGAAAAGGTCTCTACGAACGCGGGCCGAGAGTCGAGATTCCCGCGTACACCGCGTGATTGCGTCATCGAGCGAAAACTTAAGGGTTGTACAAAGAACATAAACAAAATAGTCAAAGTAAAACTTTAATGTTATTATTTTATTGATATACGTAGGATTATAATGAAATAAAGTGATTGCGAGGAAAACCCCTGACTCAAATGTGCTTTAATGTTATAAAATGATAATAATAATAGTACTTACTTAATTTGCAAGAATATGGTAAAATACATGATTTATCATTACATTATTCCTCATAATCTAGTTCTAAAGTGCGCATATATTTCATAATTTAAAATAGTATATGTTAAAAAATAAGAGAATAGAATATTACTTTATCGTCATTAATACATTTGAAAATTATAAAAAATATAAATTATTAAAAAATTACCAATCCCACCCAAGGCGAAATTTTTTCTTCATTGATTTTATTCATTTGTCAATTAATTACAAAAATACATGATTGATGTTTATTTTTTCATGTTTGAAGTCACGGTTATTCTATTTTACTATGGAAAATATCCTGAATCGTATGAATAATTGTGATAAATAGGCAATCTTTTAAAAACAGGAGTAAGGTGGAATATTTTTTTGTAAGGAATCAAATAACCGGTTCATCGAGACTTTTTTGTTTTTTTATAAAACTAAGTAGGCAATCAAGCCGGCTGCCTATTTTTTTATACAAACAGCAGAGAAGCTGTTGGCTTTCATCTCAGCCGATGATAAGCGACGAAAAGGTCTAAGATGAAAGTGAGCTCAACCTGAACTCCTCAGCAAGTGAGGAACTAGACTGAGGACTGAAGATTGTTACTATGGCGACGAATTACTATCTAATTAGTTCGAACTACTTCGAATTTCGACTATGAAAAAAAAACAAAATTTTTATTTGTCTTTTAACAACGATATCCAATCCAATAGCTTCACAGTATAAATTAACCACCGTATTGTTAATCAAGTTTATTAAATTAAAATTATTGTGTGTAATTATAGTGTACTTTTTTCGCATCAACATTTAACTGAAAATTTTCGGAAAAATATTCGATTTAGGTATAAAAATCCCGTTTTTAGTTCTGAAAAGAAAATTTTAAATAAAAAAATAATTGATAAAAAATTGCGGCGGGTGGCGGGGCGGCCCTCTGCCGGTCGGCGCGCCGGCGCGCTACTTAGCGGTAGGTATTTATAACGCTGCATTGCGCGAGTGACGGGGGCCTGGTTTGGGTAATGACGCATCACATGAAATCCAAATTAGTTATATAAATGTAAGGTAACCGATACCAATAACATACACACCTATAAAAAGTTACTTTAATTAATTTGTTATCAATATTCATATAGTATTCTATAGCTGAGGGCTGTTTAAAAACGTATTTGAGACAATAATAAAGATATGTTTACTTGTTAATAGGTACCAGAAGGAGAATATACAGTGTGTTTCTGCATGAAGTGCAAATACGAGGCAGGGGGCAAAAGGGGGCTTGTGATAAAAAAAAGAAAAAAAAATCTGCATATACTCGTATATATATCGCGTGACAATGTAATATTATGATGGTATAAAAGCTTGTATTTAAAAAAGTTTTCATTTATAATTTTACTTGTTTATATACACCGTTACATTATAATTATGCAGATATACTTAGATGTAAAGATAATAAAACAACGGTCTCGCGCCCACTCATAACCAGAAACTCATAACTGGAATAAAATTATCCACAATGAAGTAGCTACATATCGCACGCTTAGTAAGATAACGACCGAATTCAAAATTTTGTCAAAACGAGTCACAGTCACATATTTACCTAAAATAGCAAGCTAGCTACAATATAGCGAAATGAAAACAACCGTTTTCGTGAAGAAATTAGGTGTTTTTGTATGTCGTCACCGCTCCCTTTCTTCCCGCGTATGTCGTTGCGGCGAGATGGAAATTCGAAAGAAAACCTGCACCAACCCTTTTGGCCGGCGTGCGGTCTGACGTAGAAGACCAATTCCTCTTCGCCTTAGGAGAGCCTTCCACCATTTCTATGCGATGCCCAACAGTAAGACGTATATGGGTGATTAGATATACCTTACTGGGTTAAAGCTTTTTTTTATACAACTAAACTGCCAACCAAACAGACAATTCACCTAATAGTAATTGGCTACCAGGCACCTTTACAACCCCCAGAAGGACGCCGATGTACGTTGCCAACTTGTAACAAAAGATGGTAATGCACTCCCCAGTAATTTTAGTGCATGTCTTACTAAACGAAACATAGCAACGTAAACACCGCTGATTAGCCGCAGAAATAGGTAAGATGGGGGTATCCATGCAGTAGACTAATGCAGAATCTACCTCTGATATAGCTTCTGACGGGCCATGATAAAATCAGTTACCTACCTCTAATAAAAATGACAATTGCAGCAAATTTAAATTTTACGATTTCGTAAAAGTAACAATAAAAATATGTCATACCCCATTTACACTCGCGTGCGAGCCGCGAGACGAGCCACGAGACGCGAGTGTAAACACTGAGCTCGTGGCTCGGCTCGCGGTTCGTCTCGCCACTCGCAAGGCTCGCGTCGGGAGCGGTTTTTTGGACACGAGTCAAAGGGGCTCGCGTCGTGGCTGCGCGTACGAGCGAGCGCGTGTTTACACTCGCGCGCGAGCTTCATATAAAATTTATAATTTTGCTTTATTTTTTACCAATTTTTTAAAAATCTTTAAATATTTCTCAATACAGAAATCATCATACACACCTGCTCGACTGCTTTTTTCTCTACAGCGATGTCTTGCGATTGCATGGGACTGGAGAGAGTTTCTAGCACTGTATACTTGGGCATTGTAATAGACGAAAGGTTGTCATTTAAGGAACAGATAACTGGATAACTGTGTTATCCCGCAGAGTCAGAAAGTTCATTCACGTAATGAAACTATTGCGAGAGATTGCACCCGTGAACCTACTGAAGTCTATATACATTGCTCTTTGTGAATCAACTTTAACATACTGCCTTTCAGCCTGGGGAGGTGCTGCTGGGACTCACCTGATAATACTGGAACGGGCTCAGCGTGCGGTGCTGAAAACAATGTTGAAGAAACCCTTGCGTTTTTCCACCACTAAGTTATATCAAGAGACACAACTCCTTAGTGTCAGAAGACTATATCTGCTGAAGATCTGTCTGGAAGCTCACAAAGAGGTGCTTAAATCAGCCACTCTTCATGCTCTCTTAGGAAAGCGCACGTTCCGACTCCCTATTCCCTCAGTCAACACCTCCTTTGCCAGACGTTCCATCTTCTTCAGTAAGCCCTTCATTTATAACAAGCTAAATTATGAACTAAACATTTATAAACTTAGTCTACGCGAAGCAAGGCTTAAATTAAAGTGAGAACTTATAAACTGGACGTACCAGCATTCAGAAGTCATCTTGGCACGCATCGTGTAACGAGATGTTGTGCGACGTGTGATGGGACATCTTATAATACCATCTATTCCAGTGTAAGCTAATAATTTGTAATTGTAAATATTTTTGTATTTGTTTGTTTTTTTTTTTTTGATTATTACCTTTTTATTTGTTATCTTTTACTGTAACGTACCGCATTCTAGTGTCCTATTTAATCAGATTATTAAAATTCCCACCTGACAGGCACTGCCTAGTGTGGGAGTTTTTGATTTCTCTCCAAACTTGTATTTTATGGGTAAATAAAGAATTATTATTATTATTAGAATTATTATTATTATTTCCAAGTTAGCTGTTGATACGTAGTTATTAAGAGTGAATAAAGATTACTTTGAATTTTCGTCCGGGCTGGTAAGACCTCGGTGGCCGAGTGGTCAAGGCGTCAACACGGTATGTTGAAGTCGCGGCTTCGATCCCTTCCTGAGATTAAATTTTTCTTTATTGATTTATTCATCTTTCTTTCATTTTTAATAAAATGACTACAGACGAAACCTTACACATCATTGAACTTTCTCAAAAGGGGCCTATAATTTGGAACCCTAAGAATAAAAAGTCATATTTAGTCAAATTATTTACGTAGTTATAGGGTATATGGTGGCTAAGCACAGCGTTGATGCCGCTAATACTTCGACGTCCTCCATTGCTGAAAGCTCGAAAGCAACTGAACGCATTACGAGAGTATAAACACCTCGACGAGCTCACGCGCTCATCCGCGAGACACGAGCCGAGCCGCGAGCCGAGCCACAAGACGCGAGTGTAAATCAGGTAACAGAATTTCACCATAATCTAGTTTCAATTTTAGTTTTATTTAATCCTTTACGTTTAAAAAGGTTAAATTTATGACGCAAATCATATATTTAAAAGTGAAACGACCCATTTTTAGGTATTAAGTTGTTTCCTTTTCTGAAATCGTAAAACGTAAAACTTGGTGCAACCGGCTGTATGAGTATTAAAGACTAAAACCAAATATTAGGCGGGTTATAACAAAGCATGGACTATTGATGGCATAGCAACCATATTATTAATATGGCTAATACTGTGTATCGGCAATGTCAACATGGAAACTTATTGTAGGCCGTGGCTATTGATGATAAATGTATGCCGGCAAACTTCGATAGTTTCGGTTCGCCCCAGAGTTTCGACAGCCTATATGTCTTTAGGCCCAAAAGTTATTCGTAATGATGGACAGATGGATCAGGCTTCATGAATACATAAATCAGTAAATATCAAAAAACGTCGCGATTTTGATATTTGAATAAGCCTATGATGATCCGTAAGCCTGTAGAAAATTGTGTGAAAGACGTTTGATGTGCCATTCAAAGTTTATGAAACTAGTTTTACTTTACGCAGCTTCATCCACGTTGTTTTTGTTTTCCCGTGAGAATTTTATATTTTCCCGTAGGAAAAATAATTTCGTAGCCAATATTAATCAGGAATATCGTAGCATTCTAATGGTGAAAGAATTTTTGAAATCGGGCCAGTAGTTTTGAGTGTATTCGTTACATACATACATACAAATCTTTCCTCTTTATAATAATAGTGTAGATAAAAAGAAATAAAGAGATCTAAAGCGCTGAAATCAGTTCACCGTTCAATATAAAAAAAAACTCCATTGTACTCTTGCTTCCGCCTTCACAACTATTGTTGTAAGAAAAATTTAGACTGTAGATATGTAGTCTAAGAGACCGGTGTAGTTTAGTGTAATCTTTATTTAAGACAATTGTTTTGCGGTGTAGTTAACTGTAATTCTTATTTAAGACATTGAAAAGACATCTTAAATCCTAGATAACTTAATTGGATTTCATCATCACCATTTCAGCCAAGAGATGCTCATTGATGGACGTAGGCTTCCGTCAAAGACCATCGTCGTTCTAGTTTGTGGGAGGCCTACAAGTACCAACACTGTGTGTCCCGGTAGGCGACGTCACTCGAGAACCTATCCACCCCAATGACCGTCAATCCTGTGTAGCTGTGTGCTATGCCCATTGTCACGTAAGAGGAAACACTAAGGTCGAGAGAATTAAAAAAAGGTATTTATAAAATGTATTGCTGTCGCGCTGTGCGAACAAACGAACTAAACGTGACAGAGACAACTGCAGCTCGGACCAGAGATACCTATGAAAAATAAATAATAGACTATTGAATTTTGCATAAAAAATTAAAGATCTGGCCATGTTTCAATGATTTGCTTTTTCATATAATCTCTTAAACTTTATTTGCTAGTTGTTTGAATACAGCAAAAATATGGCCAAAAATTTAGATATTTAAAGGATTAAGGATCTCCTTAAACAGAGGAAAACATATTCTGAACAAGCTGACAGTGACCATAGAGTTTTTGGAAAATCGCTAAGGAGTAGGTACTACTTATATGGCAAAACTTCTGACAAAAATGTCGGTAGTTGGTGCTAACTACGCAGGCCAAAGGTGCACCGCCCTCCCTTAATCGCATGCGTATGCGCATGCGGCCTGCGTTGTTATTGCTATGGGGTAACGGAGCTTGTCATTATAAGATGAAATCACTTATCATTAATTAATACCTATTATTTACATAAAAGCTCAAAATATACCTATGATAAGTACCAATAAGATTCTTACCACGGTAATAGTATATTACCGTGTTTTTACTTACAATTTAAAATACTTAACTTGAAAATAAACAACACAACACAAAATGTAACTGCGACTGAAACATTCCTTTTGAGAAATGTATCGCGATAGCGGACCATAAAAAAATCACTTGAAAACATTACCACTTATGGTACTTCTATTCACCGTCTATTTTATACAAACTCAAATTTCAAGAAATCGTAATTGTTTTCATTTCGACAAAAAAATTTGAGATTGTGAGGCTTATCCTTATGTACTGTTTTCTAACAAATTACCGAGAAAATTGCATATATCGAAGAAAGGAAAACGTTTCCGTTTCACTCTATTGACTCCAGAAACCCTTTACCAAGATCCACCCCATTTTACAGCAATGGTATCACGCCATTGGTTGCTCATATTTTAGTTCACTGTATTGACCCCGCAAACATATTTGTTTCACTCTATTCACCCCACTTTACGGCAATGGTCTCATTCCATTCGTTCCTCAAAGATGTCTATGGAAACGAAATTATGGTGTGTATTCGAAAATGAAATAGAGTAGAGACACTTTCGAAATTTTGTTTGATCTTAGTTCGTTGACGAAAGTTCGTTTCGGAGAAACAGAGTAGCAGCCCTAATACGAGCACTGAAATCATTTTACAAGAATTTTGAGCTAAAATAACGAAACACATCCTTAGTAATCCATACTAATATTATACATGCGAAAGTGTGTCTGTCTGTCCCTGTCCCTCTGTAACCATTTCACGCCTAAACCGTTAAACCAATTTAGATGAAATTTGGTATAGAGATAATAGGCTAGACAAAAAAAATTATTGCTTTAATAGAAGCTCATTCATATAATA
The DNA here is from genome assembly GCA_963935595.1 of Schoenobius gigantellus. Lineage (NCBI taxonomy): Eukaryota > Metazoa > Arthropoda > Insecta > Lepidoptera > Crambidae > Schoenobius > Schoenobius gigantellus. The sequence goes on along the minus strand of OZ012553.1, from coordinate 17,382,874 downwards.
AACAGAAAGAAAAAATCGGTTTTCGAATAACTATAAAAACAACCAAGATATAAGGTATTAAATATTTTTTCCATCTCTTTCTAGCAAAACGGCAATTTACAAGGAGTTTATATGGCCGTACTCAACTATGACGTCACGGTTGTTGTCGGATCTCTCTGTCTAATCGCCTTCAAATTAACAACTTAAAATGCTTGTATCTAATGTATTTCTTAGCCGATTTTAATTCTAATTTCACAGGACTGCATCTTTTTCCACGGTATTTTAATATTTAATGACGAGTTGTAAAAATTTGAATTCAGTCATCATCCCAATTGGAGTCCCGAGAAAGGACATAGGCTACTTTTTATCCCGAATTTTATTGAGTTGGGGAACTCGTTAAAATAACGCAGATTAGGTTGCGGGCAGCGGCTAGTTTTTCTATAAGTAAAAAAAAAACAAATGTCATATGACTGCATTAGTATCAAGAAACGTCCTTTAGTACAAAATGCAGAGTTTCTCTTTAAAGTATGTAATTTATTTACCTAAGGTCTTTTTTATCATTGTGATAGAATTTCCCGTATTGGAGATTTATTTCATGAAAGTTTTTGTCTTAAGGCAGTTAGATGCAATATCGAGCACTTCTGCCTGGCACAGCGCCAACTGGTCACCATTCTCAATTATTTACTACAAACTAGATTTTAGCTTTTTTTTTTTTTTTTATGTATGACCCGGCAAATGACCTCCTCCCACCTGATGTTAAGCGGTGAAAGAGGCCCAAATGAGTTGACAGGTAGAGTATATAAACTTATAAACTATACAGTGTGACCCTGGATATAGTGCAATCCCGAAAGACAGTGAAACTAGATCATAAATTATCGACAAACAACACAGAATATTTTTTTTCTACAAAATGATTTCATATTTTTATTGATTTATTAAAATATTTATTACTTTCTATGGTCTGTACAAAAAATAGATTCCAAAAAAGTAGTGTTTCTATTTCTTTAAAATAAAAACACAAATTATGCCATATACCCAGCGTGTTATTGACGTAAGAGTCCAGAATATTTTGTTTATTTGTAAGCTAATATAATGGATAGTTACTTATAACAACTCATAAAATTGTATGGTAATGGGGTCATAATTATAAGAATTATACGTTTTAATGATCAAAAAAAAGCATAGAGATATGCATTTTTCGAACAAAAAATAAAATTGAGGACCTGCTACTGTCTTGTGAGCTATTTGTTATTTTAGATAGATAGATAAATCGTTTATTTAGACGCAAAAACACATACATAGCACACAATATAAAAATCAACAATCATAAAGAACAATAACAAAAATTGAGTAGAATGTACGTACATGTGTGCTGCAGTGCCTAAAAGGGTCAAGGCTCAGTGGGGATATTTGCCCTAAAAGGACAAAACACTGATTTTCAGCCATCACCATAAGGAGAGATCTATATATCTAAGTTAGTCTAATTGCATGTCTTGTAACAGGAAGACATAATTATACTAAGCTTGTTAAGTATACATATAATAGCATGGGTATCTTAAAATTTCTTGAAACTCATTACTCTCCCGAATGTTGGAATAAAGAAAGTTGAAAACGTAGCTAGGGGAAAGATGTTTGAGACACTTGATTGATTGTATATCCTTATGATCAAAAATTAAATGGAAACATTTCTTACTTTGTTAACTAGGTATTTATACTATATTAATATTATTATTTATTTTATATTATATTATATTCATACGAGTAATCTAGTAAGTATCTAAACTTCAATTAAAAATTCCACTTTCCCCGAGGGAGTCTATCACAACGATCTATATTAGGAATACACCGAAATTTCAATCAGGAGGCAAAACTGGAATTACTAACATAATTTGAATATGTATATATAGAATATAATTATACATAATATAGAACGAGCAGATACAATACATCTTCGCAACTAAAACATTGTAAATCTAGCTCTTACTGGCTACATTTTATTAAAACTGACCGTAAAACGCTTAAGAAAATAATACTGTTTCTGAGCCAAATATCAAAAGAAAAATTTCTTTTCATTACTCATACTCTGAAAGTAGGTATGAAGTTGCCTGAGGAGCGAGTTGAAAGTAATACTTTTCAGCCCTAGGGAGAATCACTTTCAACTGACAGCTGCTGTCAAATTTTAAAAAAGAGACTAGTTCTTTTATCACATTTTATTGAACCATGTTCCGACTTTCTATACAGGCACTCATTTACAGCGCGATGTAAAATTGAAATAACAAAATGTTAAGTATTTAAAAAATATATTTTTCAAATGACTTTATTATAATTTATTTTCAACTATTTCTTTAATATAACAGATTTGGGAAACATATTTACCATTTTTTAAATTATGAAAATTAAAAATAATGGCTGAATAGCTGGCCGGCCACAGAAAAAAAAAACAAAATAAGCGGGAAAGGTGCGGCAATGCGATCTTCATTTGTTTTTTTCTATTTGAAGAGTTTTGTAAATACTTCCGTATAGCAGAGATTTGTATTAACTGTTAATTATATGTGTATAATATTGTGTTAATAATTAACACAATGAGTTCATCTGATTCAGGTATGGAGTTAACGCCTGATTTAATAAGAGAAAGTGGGCTAAAGCAGAAGTTGTTAATTTATGTAAAATCAAATTTACACGTTTATTCTTTAGCTAATTGATTGTTTTGTTTTTACTTTCCTTGTATTCGTAATGAAAAGCACAGTGTTTACCTCGGGTTAAAGACTTATTTAGTCCCTCGAACTATTGGTCTCGGGACTAAATAAGTTACTTTCACCCCTGGGGTAACAATGTACTATTACATCTGAACGCTAACCGAATTGAAACCTATCTCACAAACAAAACCTATACCTACTGCAAGATGGAACTATCGTAACTAAGGTCTCCCAGGAAAATAGAAAAAAAATTGTCTTGTTTAACCTTATTCACGTGACTTTCAGTTTTCGACGTAATGGTTTCTCATAAAATATTTAGTGGTCGGCCAAAAACCACAATAGCAAATCGTCCATCTTCACTAAGTGATGCTTTGCCACGTCATTATCACGTCGGAACACATTTTTTGGCATCTAACTCAATGTTGGGCATAAATTTGAAACCCCTAATTTATCAACTCAAAATGAGTTCGCCTTAACGAGTTATCATGACCGCGCCAAAATGTTACTTTCTTACTTTTTTCAGAAACACATCAAATAGGAAAGATGCATGATGCCTCTATGCGATGGACGATAATGATTGTCTACTTTGATGACCTATCATTAACGGACCTCTAGTGGCATGTGATAACCTTGTCGTTGTGCTTAAAAGCAGCCTTAACATTGTTCCTGTTATCTGTCATGTTTTTGATATAAATTTATTTTTGATCTATGATCGTAAGTTTTTAATTAGAGGGCTATATATTATACTTTAATTTGAAATATCACTTACCACCAAACAAAAGTTTAACGTTTATTCGACGCTTTTACGGTGAAGGAAAACATCGTGAGGAAACCTGCACACACCTGTGAAAGAATGAATTTCTTTACAGGTTGTGTGTGAAGTCGACCAACCCGCACTTGGCCAGCGTGGTTGACTAAGGCCTAATCGCCCTAGTTAAGGGTAGGCTCGATGGGGACGTATATGAGCTGTTGATGATGATGACCAAACAAAGGAGTTCAATTTAGAATTGCATTCTGTGTGCTCTTCGATACACGATACGGTGCGGTAATTTCTACTATGCATGCGGTAATTTCGATACATTCAATATAAAGGTGAGAATGTGTCTTACTTGCAAATATCAATGTTGACATCTACTTTCATATCTTCACAAAATGTTAACAGAAAATGTGTTTTGAATTCATGATGCGAGGTCTTGCTATGACATTATTTTAATGAAGATCTCAGATTCCATTAACGAATACGAACCGAATATCCGGAAGTTACCAGCAATTATACGTCAACCTGGAACTTGCAGAATAATTTCACTTGGAAAATGTTTTTCGGAAAGCTATTTTGATTAAAAAGTTGCTAACAGGATATTTACAAAGAGTTTCACTTATTAGTTACATTGGGACAAATCAAATTGTATAAGGGTTTTTACCATTTTGTATTACATCGACTTTTTGCGTCTTATGTTTCAACGTTGTTAATAACTGTATATATTTAGTTAACTGTTAGAATTAAGTACTTTATAAGGCCCGTGTTATTTTTAAGAAACAACCAATTGTGAGGAAGATCTTATGATCAATAATAAGCCCCTTTGGTCTTGACTATTTTAGAAAATTACCTGCACAACTTGAGTTCCGATTCGCTATGGGGGCACAAGATTTTCTAAGCATTTTGGTTGATAGTAGACCTTATAAGTCGTCTATCGACAATATCGACATACCATATTTTTTCACTTCAGTATAAATAAAGTTGTGTTGGAAAGTTAGTAATCACCTACTAAAGGTTGTTAAACTGTCTTCGTAATAACACATAAAAATATTATTATGAAATTATCTACTGTTAATTTCCACAGAAAAAGTGGAGTTGCAAAAACACCCAGTAGAATCTTAGATTTTTTCATCTCTGGTTTTTGTACAGAACCACAAAATAAAAATGTCAATCTCACAATAAATTGTTGACTAACAAGATTTTTGGGGCCCAAAGTCAAACGTGCTCCAAATACAAACGTAGCAGGAAAGGAGTACAATAATAAAACTTGAACATTTAGTTCATGTTGAGCTATTGAATTTTATCTTTAGGCATACTTATTGTACAAAAATGAAAAACAATTTTTTATCAATATGAAACATTGAAACATACCTACAGAAAATTTATCTTTTGGATCTTAAAAACAATCTTATCAAACATGTATTATGATCGTACATATAACAACAGATGTTATTGAATTCCAGGTAACCATTAGGGATTTTGTCCGTGAAAATACAGTTATTACCGTAAAGTAACGAAATAAGTCAAATGTTTTCCGAGTCAGAATCCTTTATTATTTTATTACACAGGACCTGTCTGCGCATTTGAAAAATATTCTCCGGCGTATACCCTGAGCTATTCGAATTAAAGAGGCTAATAACAGCCGAGTAACTGACAAGTAAAAATTATATGAGATAGATTTTGCTCTCTATTTATAGAGCCGTATCATGAGATCATAGAGATAATAGCTTTATCAAAATATTAATTTCTGGATTATATTTTTCTTAAGAATATACACTTTACATTACTCCAGCACATAGTAAATTACAATTTACTCTGCACACTACCAACAAATTACTCTAGCTACATCTGTTGCTTTGTTTCGAAGTGATAGAACAAATCAACTCACTTGCAAATTCCCTGTAAACTTTAATGTTTCTTTACAAAGCGAATTTTATTCGCCAAAGAGCTTCTCATTCATGTGTCCAAATTATGGTATTAAAAACGACAAATATAGATGTGAATGAAAGGAGTGCTTTCAAAATTAAAACTTATTTGTGTTTAATTTTCCCGTGACTTTCGCATAATTTGATATTGTAATATTACGATTCCATATAACAAGACAATTCCACATACCCGAATAATTTTATATAATTTTTTAAAAGCTTTTATTTATCTTGCACTGTTCGTATAGTTGTCTGCTTCAAATTTTGCAAACCATGTGCAAACGCAAACCGTGTAAACATGGATCTACAAAAATTTTACATCCATTACTAGTTAAGTGATCTTATGTCTTACGGCAGCGTTCTTAGTAGCAGTAATGGATGATAAGTTCCTTTCAAAAATGACAGTACTAGTTAGCAACCGAAGTTAGAGAATAGGCCTGCGGCACAGCGGTGCGGGGCGTTAAGGCGCATAGTACTCCCAATGACCTTGCGTCGATCGTCCCGCACTGATTACATAGGAGTGAGTGAGTGAGAGCGAGGGGAATATTTAAGCAAACCTTTACGCGTAAGATGAATTATTTCATTAAAAAATTAATAAAGGCGAATAAGAAAAATCTAAAAAGACCATCCCCTAGAATATTGTTCACTTTATTTATTGAAATCGAAAGTATATGATTTAACCTAATATTTACGAAGCGATTAGGTTTACAGTTTTAAAATCGAGGCATGTTTGGGTCACATTTTAACCAAGTTTTAAGTAATTTATCAAAAAATTAAGAAGACCATCCTCTAAAGAATGCGTTGAATAATAACATATCTTTTTAAAAGATTTTTTTATTCAATATTTATGAAGAGAATCGGTTTTTTCTGCAGTGATTTTTTATGATTGACGTTACTATGCGCCTTAAAAGCCGTGCATCATCTAACGTCGCGTTTCAGTTCGGCAGACTTCGGAACGGTGTTTTGACGCGGTATTTTCCAGATATTTAGAGAATATCAAGTCTCAAACTTGTTTCTTATTTCATACCATAAACCTATAGTTTCAATGATAAAAATTCCTGAATAACCTACATGTATTGTAAGATAATAAATAGTAGATTATGCACCAAGGGATTAAAGCAGTGTCTAACGTCACGGGCGCCATATTGAACCCCGAGCGCAACGAGGGACTCTAGAGTTAACTCCTGAGCGAAGCGAGGGAGTTATGTAGAGTCCTAAGTGAAGCGAGGGGTTTAAGTCGCCTAAGACGAAAACACTGCTTTATTCCAGAGGTGAATACTCTACTTTTCATACCATCTGCGAGACAATAAAAACTCAGGGCTCTATAACCAATTACGTAGGTGGTAATTTTCATCATAAACACTGTCACATTATCATTATCACTATCACTATAACTATGGTTAAAATTATGATATTATCATGAAAACCATAAAATACAAAAAAAAAAGATCTTTTTTCTCAAGCACGAACACGTCACGCAATAATTTTATCTTAAGTAAAGCTTAAAACATTACACAAAACTTAAAACATATTTTATAATAACATAACAAGTATGAACTTAGTCTACCCATCGATTTACAATACGATACGATCAGCTGCTGGACCCTGTCAATGACCTTTAGTAGCACGCAGGACGGATGTTAATTTGTTAACAATAAAATGGTATCAAATAAATTTCTTTTATTTTTCAACTTCGTTGTATATTTACTTTTGAAACAGCAATTAATTACAACTGTCGAAATAAATCTCAAATAGTCGACAGCCTATTGACCCCAAATAAAAAAATGCTGAAGCACCTGGACATTTACTTTTTTTAACTTTATCAATAAAACACTGAATAAACTTCTAAAAAGACTGTAATATTGATGCCACAAAACACATTCCACTAAGCACTTTACTAACGTAAGCAACGAGATATTACAATTTTGAAATACGTAATGGCGTTGGCGGCAAAGTTTTAGCTATGAAAACAATACAATGGAATACTGTTGGTGCAAATTATGGAACAAATTGTAGAAACAGTCTTAATTTTTATTTAAATATGACGCGTAATTTTTCCAAATGCTGTTTATCCGCCGGCAGCGTTAGTGTTCTTGCTTTACTCTGCTTTTTATTCGTTTTTATCGATAGTTAATGGTGGCCGTCAAAAGATGGCGCTTTTTGCATAAAAAGTATTTTATCAATAAAAAATAAAGTGAAATGTAATTGTTTATTTTAGCTTGCAGTATTATGTAGATAAATATTTTATAATTTTGGTAAAGAAATCATGTATTTAGATTTTATAAAAACATTATTTACACATGTAGAATGTCTTTGTCTCTAGTGGATGCACGCTACTGCTGTATGGGCGTAGAACCTTTGCCTTCCTAAGCTAGCATCTATGCCTAAATTTTCATACGAATTTTATGTTCCATATTTAAAACACTTTAATCCCTTGGGAGTTTCATACAAAATTATATCCCTCGGGTTATAATGTCTTGCTTTACGTTGAAGTTAAGGGGGATCTAATTGAACATTGTCGAGCAGGTGGTATGAAAAATATTTTAAACAATATTAACTTCTCATTTATTCAATAAAAGAAAAAAAATTGCTTTCTTATCGGTCACCACGCTCAAAAAGTGTAACTTGAATTAATATCAAAGAAAAAAAACTGCATAAATAAAATAAATAAATAATTATAATTGCATAAGTTGATAAAAAATGCTATGCAATAGCTTTACCGCGGCAGTCCCCGAACCCCGAGTGCAACTTTAATTTTTTCATATCAATTAATGTGGTTGGCAGTTAACCCATTCATTCAGAATTTACAATCAAAATTTAATGATTGATATTTAGACAATGGAACCCTGGGAGGCGTCCTAGACTCCTTACTTTCAAATGCTTCAACCATCCTATCTAAATTCAAATTCATTCGGTTAGACCTTAACTTCAGTAAATGTGCACTGTTCATCAATAACCATTCCTTAAGTTTTAAAGATGTAAAATAAAAATTTGATTCCCTGGCACCCAACATAAAAATAGTCGCCAAAACTTCCAAATTTAAAAAATATGATAGTTGTCCTCTTGAAATCGGTAATGTATTATGAAATTCTGCCTCTTTGTTCCAATATTCACGTAAGTACTTCGCTGCTTCCCTTTTACAAAATTTCAAACTTATTGACAGCTATGGACGACTTTATCAAAACCAATTTGGAATCTGTTTTCAATTACTAAGCGAAGAGTCCTGGACCCAATCATCCCTTATACCATTCGCTATGGAGGGATTGGTATCCGGAAAATTTCAAGTGTTCTTACCTGGTCAGGTCAATTTCATAGTAAAAATCCCTATCCTTTAAACTATGAGCTTGCCGGCATAACAGAGGCCAAAAATACCTAGTCTATTGCCTACCCAGGTAAGGATTTCCGGGACAATTTGGATACACAAAGGGATGATATTCAAAGTCAAATTATATACGACTCTCTTCTCAGCAACAGCACAGACAGACTCCGAACGCGCCACGCCCTTGGCTGTGTGGACTAGAGAAGCTGACGCCTGCTGCACACCTTTCCACCGGCACGAACTGGCACTTCTTGGAACCCTACACGCTACGCGTTGCGACCTGTCTGCGGCTCGGCGTCCTGGTTTGTGCACCGCACAAATACCCCTGCGAAACTAACATTGACTTTCACGTCACTTCTCAAGGCACACCGCGAATAATAACATCATCCACCGGTCTCTTGCCAGAGTCAACGTCTCAGCTCCTCTTAAACCGCTCGGCGTTGGCAAGAAACTGGACGGAATGTCTCTACTTCTGTGGAAGAGACCACAACCCGTCCCGGATTGTGGTGTAGGACGCCACCTGCGTAGACACGCTAACCTCTGCTAATCTCCAACGAACTACTGCTATGGCCGACGCGGTTGCAGAAGCTGCCGAAAATCTTATAAAGGTTTGGCCTTTTTCTCAGTCTCAGCGCCGAGTTCAGTGGGGTCCAAGCCCCTACTTTCTTTTTTCAAAGAGGCTAGTTTTGACCGCAGAGCTTCCTCACTCAACGTATTGGTATTCAGCGGGTAAATGCTGCCAGCATCTACGGAACCATGCCGCGGGGGGTCTTGTTGTTTTAAGATATAGTTTTATTTAAGATTAGTATTTATTTATTATTAAGTAGATGACATTAGTTTAATATAAATCGTTTTTCAATTTATTTTTATTATTATTAATTTATAGAAAGCCTAGCAAATGATTCTGTCCTTGCACCTGGTAAAAGTAAGTGAAGTCTTAATACAAATATACCTAATTCATGGAGAGAGAAAATACGCTGCATTAGCCACTCTTACCCTACAAACCTGCATGGGGCTTCCTCATGTCTCATGGTTGTAAAAAGATGGCAACACCATATGTTTTCAGAGTTTCTAATTCACAAAACCTATCCGCAACCTTTATCTGTTACTAGCTTTCCGCTCGCGGCTTCGCCCGCGTTACTATTGTTTTCCCGTGTGAATTGTATATTTTCCCGTAAAATAATATTGTAGCCTATTATATAGAAGACTGTTATTTATATTTAGGTGCTCGAATAATAAATTTCATAGAAATTGGAGCAGATTTTAAATATTTTCCATAGAAACTTTCAACCCCTATTTTGCACCCTAAGGGGATGAATTCCAATAAACCACGAAACACTTGTTCAATTAAATGTTTGTGAGAGCATAAATCTTAAGTTTTTAGAAAATCCTTGCTAATTTTTATAAAATCATACAAACTTGCAACCCCTGTTTCATCCCTTCAGGTAGAAATTTTTTTTAAATCCCTTCTTAGTGTGCGTCCACATTTTAAATTAAAACAACTGTCCAATTATCACGTGTCTACCATTAGCGGTTACGGCTGTGCGTGCGTCTATAGATGGGAACTTCTCCTTTTATATACAAAAAATAGATTATATCGTTTCATACCATTTCTTTTCCAAGTTTGGTAACAACATAATTTATTGTATAATGCTTAGTGTATAAAAGTCTTTAACTTTTTTTGACATTTGAAGTGTATGTAAGGAAGCATACCGAATGTATTTTTTTAACTTTCAATGACTTGACAAAACCAAAATTGTAAATGGCGATTTAAAAGAGGAGATAAAAGAATTTGACCTTTCAAGTTTCTTGCCTGTTCTTCTCGAGAAGGCTCTCCCAATTTCCGAAGAGGTGTAGATTCAACCTCATTTTTCATTCCTAGGTACTTGTATTTACAAACATCTTGAGTATATTCCAGGATGTATGCAATGCACATACAAGGTTAAATATCATCATCATCATCATCATCAACAGCTCATATATATTTCCTTTAAATTAGAATGATTTGCTTTGTTCTGACGTCAATAAGTGCCTGTAAAGGCCTATGTTGAATAAAGATTTTTGAATTTTTGAATTCTGAGAACAAAGAAAAGCACGGTGAATGTAGTCATACGCCGTGATTTAAAAAATCGATATTCATTGAGATGTTACTACAAATCAAATCTTATGTTTTTTCCAACAAACAACATTTCTCCAAAACGTTCGTGACTAAAGTAACTGTGATGTGTCTCTTGAGGGCTATTGAGACTGAGTTCGCCCATCACATTTTATGGACAAACTTTTAATCCCAAGCTTCCAGCCTTTTAGTCTTTTACAGATATATACAGTTGTGGTCATATAATTAAGAACGATTTAAAGTTGTAGAAGTTTTTTATTTAAATCATGTCATATACGGAGATATGTACCTTCTGAGAAGCAACTAGTTATGTTATAAAATAGCTACATTAATAGAGCAACGTGGCTTAGGATTAAATAATAAAATCGCTAACTATTTTATCTCAAATTTAACAAATAATTAAGAACGATTTATTAAACTGCTCGGGAATTATTTTGTATGATACTTCCGTTTAAAAAATCACAATAATATGTAACGCGAAAAGTTTGAAAAGCAATTTAATACATTTTTACTTAAAATTAATAGTTAAAAGCATGTCCACGGCTTTTAATTACTGCATTACACCGGCGAGGCATTGACTCTATTAATTTTTGACATTTCGCAAGAGAAATAGAGTTTTATTCTTCTAAAAAAACGTCGTACAGCTCTCTTAAATTCCCACACTGAGCATTTGAAACCTTTTTCTTTACATCGGACCACAGATTTTCTATTGGGTTTAGATCAGGGCTGTTAGCTGGCCAGTCTAAGACTAAGACAGAAACTGATTGCGCTGTAAGAAAATCTTTTACGGTGCGTGCAGTGTGCTGCACCGTAAAAGATTTTCCGTGTGATCATTGTCATGTTGGAATGTCCAAATAACCGGTAGAACGTCTTCAGCATAAGGTAATATTGTTTCTTCTAGTATATTTTTGTATTGGAATTGATCCATATTACCTTCTATCAACTTTATAGGTCCAACACCATATCCAGAAAAGCTCCCCCAAATTTTCACATTTCCACCACCGTGCTTTAATGTAACTTTCGTGTACTTAGGGTCGAATGCTGTATTCGGGGGACGTCGTATCGTTTTCCATCAGAACATACTTACTCTGTTTATTTTCGTCTCGTCAGAAAAAAGTACATTTTTCCACTGTCGCACAGTCCAGTTTTCATACTTTCTCGCAAACGCAATGCCTGTGGCAAAGTTTCAACATGGGTACCTTTCTTGCTATCCTACCGTGCAATTTTTCTTCTACCAAACGTCTGCGAATAGTGCGTGCTGAGATTGCTGAAGGGTTGTTTCCACCAAAATATTCTTTTCTCAGCTCATTGGATCCTTTAAAAGGATTTTGTTTTGCTATACGAACGATGTTTCAGTCATCTCGAGGAGTTGTTTTTCTCTGTCTAGGTACACGTGGAATATTCGAAGTAGTTTGATACGAAGCAAAATGCTTCACAGCGTGGAAAACCATCATTTTTGAACATTGCAGATGGTCGGCTATTTTTTTATAAGACCAATTCTTCCGGCGAAGTTTTATTATTACTTCCCTTGTAGATTTATCGCAACTTTTATTTTTTCCCATTGTTTTTATAAAAAGCAATCACTTTCAATCTTTTACAGCACTAAATGGCGCCAAAGTTATACAAACAGTAACCTACAACCACAAATCGACTGAGTGTTCTTTTTTTAAATTTGAATAAAGGTATAAACTTTTTAGCGTTCTTAATTACGTGACCAGCCAGTAAATAGGAATACTATGTTTAGAAGTAGTGTAAAAAGTTTGTCTATTTATTTTTAGGTAATTTGTATCAATGAATACAGTGGTATTATGGATAAGTTTTACGGTAGAAATAAAAAAAATTACATGCAATTAGTTTTAAGTCTTAGTTTGAAAAATCTTCCCTTTTATTTAATAATTAAGAACGCTGATATAGCGTTCTTAATTATATGACCACCACTGTATATACACGAATATATATAACAAATATTTTTAACCTTATTTAACACACGGTGATTAATGTTAAGATTATATTTTAGCGCAGAATAATTAAATCAACCAAGCAAAGCATGTTTAAAATAGTTAACTTACTTGCCAACTATGAGCGCACTAAAAGCCGAGGAACTTACCCTAAACTTCTTAAGTAGATAAATTAATTAAGCATAGTTTGATGTGTGTTTTTCACAATACTATGATAATACCTACTTATAGTAATGAAAATAATATCCCTCTGAACAGTTTGCCTTCTGTGGCATAAGTAGGTATCTATTAGTTACATGTACCAAGTCGTGGCAATGTTCATGTTCATGTTCATGCAGGGTTCCCATGACCTTATCAGCAGCGACGCGGCGCTCGCTCCTCGGGCGTGACCTCTTCCTCTGATATTTGTGAGGTATCATTGGGCTCTGCCTTCAGTAGCCGCAGAGAGTTCGACATAATCTTTACCCAACAACCCAACGTTCCTGTTGAATGTCAGACTTTTCCAAGCTGAGTTGAACATGTCTTTTGAGCGTCGACGAGCTGAGAAGTTGTGAGTTGCGGTAAACGATTTTTTTCCGCATTCTCTAACTTCATCAAGATAAGTGTAACAAGCCCTGCCGTTTTATTATTTATAAAATTTCAAAATTGAGAGAGCAAAAGATGGGCTTACCCACGTATTTATTGCTACATAGCATTTGTTTATATTTCATTGTTATAGTGTAATAATTTTGTTCCGTAATAGTTTTATTTTAAAGCTTGTTAGAGGAAACTTGCTTTAAAAAATAATAAATAATATTATTCTCTCATATCTCAAGAAAAGAATCTTAAGAAAATAGTACATTATGGTACAAGTGTGTAATGTTGGTGATTACCGCTGAGGCGCATTGAGGCCCGAGCCGTCAGGCGAGGGTCTTAAGAAGCCGAGGACGGTAACCATCAATACAGACGTGTATCATACAACGTTTTTCAACACACTTCTGCATAAAACAATACTTAAATAAAAAACCATTTTACATAGTAGATAAAAAGTTTACTTAGAGAAACAATTAGTAAATGTGCAGTTAGTAAAATTATAATTAACTATTTTTGATGACATAGCGGTCTCATCAGATAGATTATTTATTGAAATACTTTCATGTTCTATTGTTATTTGTAATGGTTCATTATTCGTGTAGATAGGTGAAATCCAATCATTGGACGTACTTGGTATTTCGCCAGTGGGATGCGTCTCAGAATCAAGTTTAATTCTTTTTGTGATTTTTGCACAAATTTCCTTCTTGTTTTGTATGGAATCTTCTACGTATGATTCTGCTACATTGCTAGATCGCCACCCGCCATGTCGCTTCAAAGTCATTATATCAGCTCCTGAATTTGCCAGCAATGTAGCTGAAGTTCTTCTGAAACTATGTCCAGTGTAGCTCTCAGCATCTACTAAACCCAAAAACTTAGCGATTTCTTTAGGCATAGAACCAAATTTGTTTATACCTATAGGCTGACAGGTGCATTTACCATTCTGGTAATTTAGAAAGAAACGGTCATTTTTTGTTTTTGGCGAACGCAAACTTTCATACTTCTTAACAATATCATAGAATGGACCGTGTATGGTGAATGTCCTAGGTATTTTATTTTTCGTGATAGGTATCTTCACTAAAAGCATCTGGCCATGATTCTCTATATCTTTTACAGTTATATTTGTTAATTCTTGTATCCTACAGGCACCAGTTACACCAAATATTAAAGCAACCTGAAACAAAAGAAACAATAATTAAGGTCAACACACAACACAAGCTGCTATTAAATATTTAATTAAAATTAATTTAACTAACCTTTGTAGCCAAATATTGGTTATCTGGAGCATCTTTAATAAATTTTTCAATATCATCAGATGATAAAACCTTTGATTTTTTGCTTCTAAATCCATCAGATAGTCTCTTTAGATAAGCTGACAAATTCGAGTATGTTTTTAAGTCCACTCCATTCTTTGTTCGGACTGTACTTTTTAACATTGAGTAAATACACCACAAAGAGCTAGGTTTGTACTTAGAAGATAATTCTTTAAAGTACGCCATGAACACATTTTCTGAAAAAGACTGCGTATTCTTGTTGTTCTGCCATTGTATGAAATTTTGGTACGCTAATAGATATTTTTCCTTTGAGTTTTCTGGTAGTAAACTTTCCATAACGTTCTGGGCTTCACATCTTATATCGGGCGGTGTACAACATAAATCATTTTCTTCATAAATTGTATTTGCAGACATCTTAATTAATAACTAACTAAATAACTTCAAAAGAGAAAACGAGACGAGTTGTGAAAAATGTTTCGTAATGGCGGGAAAAATTAATCAGTTTTCCTATGCGCACGCATTGGTCATAGACTAAAAAATGAGGTTTCTTTTTTTTTGGGCTTTTCGCGGATAGCATTTATCGCAAGTGTAAGCGTAACTCAACCAATAATATTTAAAAAAAACTATTACTCACTCGTGAATAATAGTAATGAAAAAGTCACAGTTTGATTATAGGTGTAATTATGTGCCTAATTGCCATGGGATTAGAGCCACTTTATGAGGAAGTGTGTTGAAAAAACATGTTCACACTCCTTCTACTGCCGTGTCAGGCCAATATCATGCAACTCACGAGGTCGTTATTTGAGAAAACGGAGCGTAAAGATTTTAAGCAATTTTTCATCATATGTCATAAAATTAACACGTATTTTGTTAACAAGTATTTCAAAAATATTATTACGAATAAGTTTTAATTAACTGTGTTGATTTTTTGTTGCATATCTTTATTATGTAATATTATATTCAAGTTAAAGTATTTACGCGTAACCACTTTTCAAACAATTTTCTATACTAACGTGGTTATGCGACGTCTTGCAACTTAACTTGCATGGATTTCGTTGGCCACTCATAACATTATATCAATGTAACATCTCTTGTAACTATAGGATATGATTAGTTATGATTGAGTATGCGTATTTTAATTATATTAGCGTTATTTAAGTAACTGTAATTATTTGGAAATATTAAAATTTTACCGTGGATAGTAGAAAAGAAAAACAGTAGGTGATTAATTATTATTATGTATTTATATTTTCATATCAAATAAAAGCAACATAATTTTTGCTTACCTAAGTATAAAAAAATATTATCACATTTTTTAAAATCAATCAATAAAACAAAACAAACTTGTTTATTGAAGCTATTCAATAAAATAAAGTATTTTTATATTGAAACTAAAAAAACGAATAATCCCTGTAGTTCAGCAACAATAACATTTATACATAAGTAGGTACTACAACTGGGATAGAGAATAAAGAATTGTATAACAACAAATAAAAAAAACAGTAGTCCCATATTGTGCGATACTTGTGGTTCAACAATAATAATTTGAAACGTTCACGGAACGGTATTTCTTGAGCTTGGGCAGCAGAACGTCTGCGCAGGTGTGCCGATGGCGAGGGTGAACGGCTAACTAACTTAACTGGATGCAACACTGAGTCAGTGGATTATTCCACTACCCTCCAAATATACACAAGAATCGGACACATATTTTGTTTGAAGATAATCTTTGTTATGAAAATACTTACAGAACCTTTTCTAAATTCTACAACTTTTCAGGCCTGAATATTATATTTTTTTGAAAAACGTGAAGAACGTGTAAGTGATTTTAGAAAATGAAGTCACACATATCTGTGAAAGGCGCAAGCGACAAACGCTGAAACTTGCCGACAAACTCTAGAATGTCTAGAGTTTGTCAGAGTTCGTCAGCATACTCAAACAATCTATTTTTCACAGTTTTTTTTGTGGCCCAGCTGGGATTAGCCACACGCTACATCGAATGACCAAACGGTTATAAAACATGGTTACGCACATTCCTGCAACACTGAGATACAGGAGTTTGTAATTGCTTCAAGCATGCCACGTTGATCGCGTTCATATCGCGTTCATCTACAACATGTTAAGTTGGAATAGTTTGGCATATTTGACGATGTATTTATACAAGTTGCATGAATGTGGCAAGGCTTATATTTTTAAAACGGCTTGTCGTAATGAAAAGTTCTTTTGCACATAGATAAATATGATTAAATAAATGTGAATGGCACTTGTTAGGCGTATCTTGTGCAAGTTAAGTTAAAGGACTTTCGCGTGACACGGCAGTCTGGCTCCTTTCATAGCGCTGCGTGTCGCCGGTCGCCTGCGCTGAGGCCGGTCGAGTTGCCTTTCATAGTGTTGCGTGCGCAGTCGACCTGGGTGGACGTGTACAGTCGTGGACACAATTAATAACAAAAGATTTATTTTGATCTCTCATGAACAAAAAACGCCGTGCTAGTCGAAAAGGAAAATTGTTCATGCATCCTATCCTTCCTAATTGCAAGATGATGAAATTACATTTTTCAATTATTTTAGGATGTCTAAAAGAACGTTTGACGAACTGCTTTTTAAAATTGAAAATAATATAACGCATACCAGTTTATACCGAATAGCTATATCCCCTGCGGTACGCTTGGCAGTCACATTAACGTAAATTCATTGATTTACTACCAAACGTTTGGTAGTAAATCAATGGGTACGTTCTATAACCTTTATTAGCTTTCCATAATTCCTAGACTTGGGTCATTCATTAGCTTAAAAAATATTTTTTGAACAATAGAAAACAATATTATTTTAATAAGGCTTTAATCACAAGTGTATAAGTCCTACATACATAACCAAGCGTATTGAAAAAAAATACACAGAAAACAAAACAACATTTGCTGGAGCAGCTAATCTTTACATAGTAAAAAAAATAACAAACTTTCATTATTGCATTGTCACGCAATATACCTACATATACATGCAAAATTTCAGCTCAATCGGAAACCGGGAAGTGGGTCAAATTTAGCTTGCAAGATTTCATTACAGACGGGACAGGTGAAGGTAAATAAAAGCTTTTAAAAAAATATTTAAAATTACCGACTTCAAAAACACTGAAAAGTTTAAAATAAATTGGTACAGGCAACATCACACTTCTATATTGAAGTCGGTGCCAAACGATGATCCCCTAGAAAGCCTTAAAATTTGTCACCGACTTCAATACAGTAGGCCTTTGTTGAACCTGTCTTATCAATAATTCCGTATCAATTGTCGCCATGATTGTACAAACGCACACGTTGCGCACGCGGCTGTGAGCATGGCGGCTGTACACTCTCGACGAGTGCTCTCGTCAAGTCTCGCCGAGAGGTCTCGCCCGAGAGACCTGTCAGCGAATGCTTACCATGTACACTCGTCTATTCACTTGCGGTTTTGATCACCGAGAGGATGAACGCATTAGAAGTCGCTTCCACTGTTTCGCTATGCACTATTAATTATTATATGTATGTACACGAATATCATACAAAAAAATTCAAAAAGAGTGGCGTAAAAGAAGATGGTGGATGGTCGCTATGCATCGAATAATAATAATAAATCATTTTATTTGCAATAAAAAATATTTTATATAAATTAAAAACTGACTTCAAAAACACTGAAAAGTTAAAAATAATATAAGAATAGGTACAGACAACATCACACTTCTATATTGACGGCTGTAGTGTGATTCTGTAAAACCTCACTTTAAACTTCGAATCTGATTCCGCAGTGAGTTCTTAGATTGGCATTCTCAAAATTCGAATGTAGATTTGAAAGTAATCTGTGCTACAGCGCTACACTTGCGAGCGTGGCAGCGAGTGGAACTAGAGTGACCGTGAGATTTTGACATTATAAATATGGGATGACGTATGAAGTGGCATTCCGTAAAGGGAATTCCTTAGCTCACTTCGCACACGAACTCGACACAAAGTGTCAAATAAAACGTTGCTATTTTGTGAGTGAAAACAGGCAAAGTTTATTATCATAGTTTAAAAATACATTTAAAATTATTTCTGAAGGTGATAAAAACTAGTTCTGAGGTATTTATTAGAATTTTATCGCTACTAACTCGTGATAATGACTATGTAAGGGTATCTTGTATCTTATGCGAAGTGAGCGTGAATATCGAAGTGAGGTGCGAGCTATTGTTCGAATTTTACAGAATCGACATGCTGTACTGGCCCGCGCGTCGATCGTCGCACGCAGTGCGCGCGGGCCCGGTCCAAGCCCAAGCCCTCGCGCCGGTCAGTGCGTGTCGCAAAACGCGACCGGCGCACGCAGCACTGTGAAAATCACCTATGGCTACCATTGATTTACTACCAAACGTAGATAACGCATGAACGTTCGAAAAGTGGGCCAATGAAGAACTGCCCAATCGGGCCTCGTGCAGTTCTTTTCCATGCGTTGGAGCGACAACGCGATAAGCAATTTTGAGCATTATGTTTCAGAGTATAAAGTTGATATTTTCTTGTAGCAATTACTAAAACGTCGAATTTAATGTGGCTAGGTATGAAATGATGTAACTGCACACGGTTGTACTTCAAATAGTTGCCGTAATAATAAAGAATAAGGCTGAATTCGATAAATACGGAACTTTTTTTATGGTAATTTTAATTCGGGTGTGCATATTCAACTACCTATTTAACAGCGTACAAATGTATAGTCGATTAGGTGACAGATTTCAAGCGCGTTTTTGTATGAAGTGCTCTATCTACGTTTGGTAGTAAATCAATGATGGCTACATACAAATTCCGCCAGTCGCGTGCACGCGCGACTGGCGACACCGACACGCAGCGTTATGAAAGGGGCCTCTCTCTGTCTGAGCCGGGCCAGGAAGCAGTGTGACAGTATGCATAATACATTTCCCAACGCTAAAAAGGGACATGTACAAAAATTATTAAATTACCTAGGTACCTCAGTACTTGTTCCACAATACTCGTATACGTAGGTACGATGGTTTCAAATTTCTCTTTGTAGTTCTCCGACACGCCACTCCTCTAATTATTGTCTTCAATCTACTACATACCCACTGATAGGTGATTGTCCCCTATAACGTTTTCAGAACTTCCCTACCTACTTCACTGACCTAAGTTCCACGTGTTGAAAATTCTACGTCACGTTAAACGTGTACCTTTAAGAAAGTAACCGTACAAGAAATTTGCATCGACAACAAAATAGAACCCAAGCTATAAAATAAATACTTAGGTGCTTACTCGTAAGTGTTATGATAAAATTAATTGAAAAATTAATTTGAATTCTGAAATAAAACTGGTCAAAAATAATTCGGACAAGTGCAAACAAGCTCAATACGTGGTATGATAAATTATGTTTGATTTGCGGATCACTGAGCTCAAGTGATGCCCGCATAATTTCGCGCTTAATTACACATCACTATACATCATGTCAAAGTATGTTGGCTAGTATTACAGCGGCCGAAAAGACTTACAAAGGAAAAATACACGCCAACTAATAAATGATAGGTTGTCTATCTTCTATTGGCGTTCCTAATAAGTGATACATTAGCTTTTATTGCTTGTGATATCTTTATATTCTTGATCGGTTCTCTGTTATATGTATTATGAATGAAAAACTAAGATTTCTATAGTTGCTTTAGATCGATTACATAATCTACAACATTCGAAATTTAACAAATAATATAAAAGTATCTCCTTAGGTAAATGCAGGTCTTGAATTCATTTTTAGGGTGATTCTGTAGGAAGAATATTAGGGCTAATAAAGCTACTTTTTATAACCTGACTTTTTTTTGGGAGGAAGGAAAATGCGTTTAAACATTCCTCGTGGTCGAGCTAAACCACGGGGATATGTGGGACTCCCAGGACCGTACTCGGCCCGGGCCTACCCATTAAATACCGGCCAAGTGTGTGTCGGGCCACGCGCAGTGTAGGGTTCCGTAGCTGCAAATGCCAACCAAATTCACACTCACACCTCACAGTTTAAGGACTAAAAACATCTTAAAACGAGCCCATATAGGACGATGGTAACTGAAGAAAGAGTTATAAAATCCTACTTCACAAGAGAAATTAGCAAAATACTAATTGTCAATGAAATTTTACTTTTCCGAGTAGGTACATTTTATAAGTTGATCGTCTATAACTTTTTAGTTTGTACTAAGTAAGTTTGTAACTCTGATAGTTTTCCTATAAACTTCGTTATATATATACTACTGTTAAAATTTTTTCATGTGTCCATATATGTATAACCATTTAGCAGATAGAGAGGGGGGACACTTACCTCTAACAAAAATTTGCACTTTAAAACCAAACATTTCCGAAATGGATCCCTAAATCGAAAAATAGTGTTCTGAACCTTACATTATTTTTTAATAACCTATTCAACAATACCCCACACGATGGGTAAGTCAAGAAAAAAAATTCTCCCACTTTACTTGTATGGGAGCTACCCTAAAAAAATCTTTTTACAAAAATTTTTTCTACCACTTTTTAGTATGATTAATATACATACCCATACCAAATTACAACTTTCTAGTACTAATAGTCTGAGTAAAACCGCGGACAGACAGACAGACGGTTCCTTGTTGAACCCTAAACCCTCCCCCCCCAGCAGCTCCTCCATCCGTCACAAGAGAGGGGGAAGGGGACAACAACCAGGCATTATTCCTGCTGACTCCCTGCCCATGACATGTCCATTGCCGGACTCTCCTCCTAGCTCTGCTGATTTGTGGAGCGCCTCAGAATTGCTCCGCTCTACACCCCGAAACTAATTTTTTTATTGTGATTGTCTTCCATGCGGCCTGACGCTTAATGCGCCGGGCCCCCGACCCGCTCAGTGCGCAATGGGTTGCCCAAGACGGCAGATCCCTCTGGTTCCACCGCCACGTGGGTGAACCGAAGCTCGGGGAAATCCCTAACGGGCACGAAGCGCCATGGCGAGAAACTCGCCTCGACCCTGCTACCACCAGGTAGCCAC
Source organism: Schoenobius gigantellus (assembly GCA_963935595.1). NCBI lineage: Eukaryota > Metazoa > Arthropoda > Insecta > Lepidoptera > Crambidae > Schoenobius > Schoenobius gigantellus. The sequence continues at coordinate 17,361,287 of OZ012553.1, read as the reverse complement.
CGCAATCGGCTTCCAGCGAGAGCCACGCCTCTTCTTAACATAAGAAGAGGGGACTTCGCCCTTCCCTGCATGAAGCGGGTGGCCACACGAAGTAGCCTGCCGGGTTAAACCCGGCCATCCCACGGCCCCCCTCCATGGGGGTCCTCTCTATTAGACTATTAGCCCGCGGCAGAGAACCTGCCCGGTTGCCCAGAGTGCACCACGAGGAGGTTGTCTGACATCGCACCCCAAAACCCGACTTTATCAAAATGAGCTCAAAAATTCCCAATAATGGGACCCGACTGCTAGATTTTTATGCTAATGCGGGATTTTTTCAGATTTTATTTAATGTTTACTTTTTTTTATTCTATTCTAATTGATACAAAATCTAGATGTTCACTTTTATACATTTGAGCTCTTTTTAACTTTTTGCATTAGTCGATTGAACACTTGAATAGTAAAATTGTTATAAGGTTTCGTGTACTAACATTATAGGACTAAAATGATACACCATTTCCAGATGATACTCATGAATTTTATCTCATTCTTATAGAGGACAATGTCGAAGATCGCCCCATGACCAACAAAGATTTGATTTAGGTACGTCATAATTGGGATGATGACTGAATTCTAATTTTCACGTCTCGTCATAAAATATTAAAATACCGTAGAAGAAGATGCAATCATGCGAGATTAGAATTAAAATCGGCTTAGAAATACGTGAGATGCAATTGCATTTTAAACTGTTAGTTTAGAAGTGATTAGACAGAGAGATCCGACAACAACCGTGACGTCATTGTTTAGTAAGGCCATATAAACTCCATGTAAATTGCCGTTTTGCTAAAAAGAGATGAAGAAAATTTTTAAATACCGTAAATATTGGTTGTTTTTATAGTTATTCGAAAACCGATTTTTTCTTTCTATTTATTATATCAATGAGCTTCTATTAAAGCAATATTTTTTTTTCATTCATCTAGCCTATTATATGCATATTTTATAACACTCATTTACAAATACTCGTACTCGTATTTATATATTCGACGGACAATAATTACTTTCAGAAACAAAACCAAATGAAGTAAAATAAACGAATGGTTATTGTTACCTTTGCTTGATTTTATAGAATTGAGTCGATTTTATGTAGGTATGGACATTTTTTTAGTTGTATAAATTATGTTTTTCATAACTTTTTTCACAATTTACAACGTTAACACACGTCAATTGACTTCTCACGCGCTGTCGCTTGTTAGTTTGTTGTGTTTTTGACTTGCTCTATAATTTCGAGATTTCTTGTTCTTTACTACATGGTTGTAATAACGTTCTTTGATTGATTGCAATAATAATTATTTTAATAAGTGTATAGGTATGGACTATGTGTATCGCTCTAACGAAATAAAGTGTTACTTCAACTAACATCAAAATCTGATTCATTTTGATATCTATACCTATAAAATGCTTTGTCCTGAATGACTGACTGACTGACTGACTGACGGATCAACGCACAGCCTAAACCGCTGATCGTAGAGACTTGTAACTTGGAGGGTGTGTTCTTTGTATGCCGTAGGCGTCCGTTAAGAAAGGGTTTTATTTATTTATTTATTTAGTCTTCCAGTACAAATATGTACAGAGGCGGACTTAATGCCAAAGGCATTATCTTCCAGTCAACCTTTGGGTGGTGCAGAGAAAAAGAAGTAGATGTAGTACTTATAATAGTGAAATAATACCTACTGGATAATGGTATATACTTAAAATACTAATACATAAATATTATGAATAAAATAAACTAATATATACTTGCCTACTATTAATATACAAGACCGTAAAACGAAAATCGATTCTAAACGATATTTCGAAGATAATCTGCGTATTCCTAATCAACAGGTGTTATAAAGATTCTTGTGGTACAGCCTTCGTAATTTGTTTTTAAAACTCAGTTTGCTTGATGACTTTCTGACGTCAAGTGGGAGAGCATTCCATAACAAGATTGACTGGACTCTGAAAAGAAGAGTGTATGATATCGGATTTGTGGGAGGGGCATTTGAGGAGACCATTAAAGGTAGAACGAAGGGATCTATCATGGGAGGAACACAAGAACTCAAAACTATTTCTAAGATAACTGGGCTGGTTGGGACTATTAAGTAATGAATGGAGTGTTGTCAGAGTTCTCATGTGCCGACGTTGCCGTATAATAGACAACCATTTCAAACGCAACCGATGTTCAGAAACATGATCAAACTTTTTTAAATTAAAAACGAATCGAATGCAGTTATTCAGAAGTCGGTCAAGTTTATTGAGTAGATCTGCATTCAGGTCGAGATAGCACACATCACCATAGTTAATAATAGGAAATATCAAAGTCTGTACAAGCATTTTCTTAGTATCTGAAGGTAAAAAGTTCTTTAAGCGATAGAGTCCTCAAAATCCCTGTTATTCGTTGACATATGTTGGCAGTCTGGGGTCTCCAACTAAAGCTGGAATCAAGGTAGAAGCCTAAATCCCTCACGGTATTACTAAAGGGGATGATCTTGTCGTCAAAAACAACAACTGTTTTCCGAAATTCTATCCCTAAAGGGGTGAAAATGGGGGGAAAAGTTTGTATGGGACATCGTGATTCCGTTTTCGAATCTACCTCAAATTTTGCATAAACTTTCTTTAACAGAATTAATGGAAGACGTGTTTCGTATTTTATTGAAATTCACCCCCAAACGGGGTGAGATGGGGTGATAAACTGATAAAATGTCAAAATCGACATTGATGCCGTTTTCATGGTTTTTCGGGTCGTAAATTACGAAAATAACATCGATTTCAACACCACATACCATCATCCCTGGATGGGGTGCAATGGGGTTGAAGTAGTTCATATTAAATAAATAGTTTCAATCAAACAGAGATGCGATTCTATATAAATTTTATTACCTTAATCAAATTCGATAAGAAAGGATTTTCTGAAATTCTACCCCTAAGGGGGTGAAAAAGGGGGGCAAAGTTTGTATGGGACAACTAGATTCCTTGGTCCAATCTACTTTAAATTTTGCATAAACATTCGTTAATAGAATTGATGGATAACATGTTTCGTATTTTATTGAAATTCATCCCCTAATAGGGTGAAATGGGGTGGTAAAATGTGATATCGACATTATTGTCCTTTTCATGGTTTTTTGGGTCGTAGATTACGAACATAACATCGATATCAAAATCCAACATGGCGGACGCAAAATACCATCATCCCTTGATGGGGTGCAATGGGGTTGAAGAGATATGATTCTGTATTAATTATCTTAATCGTATTTAAAATTGAATTTATAAGAAATGATTTTCCAATCTAACTTAAATTTTGCATAAACATTCTTTAACAGAATTTATGAAAGACGTGTGTCTTATTTTATTAACATTCACCCCCTAACGGGATAAAAATGCGTAGAGAGCGTAGATCTCCAACGTTGACTCAACAAAAAAGTTTGTTAATTTTCCATTAATATTAACCAACACTGCAGACGCAAAATCGTCCCTTGATGGGGTGCAATGGGGATGAAATATTTCATATTATATAAATAGTTTCAATCGAACAAAGATGCGATTCTGATTTTCCAATCTAATTTTGCATAAACATTCTTTAACAAAATTTATGGAAGACGTGTTTTGTATTTTATTAACACTTAACGGCGTAGAAAGTTATTTTGGAGATTATATACTTCGAAGTTAATATCAATACTCCTTAGTGCTTTTGATATAAATGACAATTTATTTTGACACATACTTCACGCGTAGAAGGAGTACGGGACTCTTGATCCTAATGTCTAAAATGACGGATCACATTTTTTGGATCCACCCAAGGAACATGGATATCAAACGAAGGGCCTAAAGAGTAGAACACATTGAACCTAGCCACCTTGACCTAATTCGACATGACTGCCGATAAAAATTCGTTTCCAAACTCAGCAATATCGATATCAAATGAAAGGCCTTGATGAGTAGAGCACTATGAACCTAGCAACATTGACATAAATTCAACACGGCCGCCGCTCAAGAAAACGGATAAAACTTCGTCTCCAAACCCAGCAATATGGGTATCAAATCAAAGGCCTTGATGAATAAAGAACTATGAACCTAGCAACATTGACATAAATTTAACATAGCCGCTGTTCAAAAAAGGTGGATAAAAGTTCGTTTCCAAACCTAGCAATATGGGTTTCAAATGAAAGGCCTCAAAGAGTAGAGCATTATGAACTTAGGAAAATTGCCATAAATTCAACATGGCCGCCGCTCAAAAAATGGATAAAAATTCGTTTCCAAACTCAACAATATCATCAAAGGTATCAAATGAAAGTTGATGAGGAGAGCCCTATGAACGTAGCAACACTGACATAAATTCAACATGGCCGCCGCTTAAAAAAAGGTGGATAAAAGTTCGTTTCCAAACCTAGCAATATAGGTATCAAATAAAAGGCCTTCAAGAGTAGAGCACTATGAATCTAGGAAAATTGCCCTTAATTCAACATGGCCGCGGCGGCCAGAATGAAAGACCTTCAAGAGTAGAGCACTATGAACTTTAGAAAATCGCCCTAAATTCATCATGGCCGTTGTTAAAAAAACGGTTAAAAGTTAGTTTCCAAGCCCAGTAATATGGGTATAAAATGAAAGGTCTTGAAAAGTGGAGCACTAGGAATCTAGCAACATTGATGGAAATTCACCATAGTCGTCGCTCTAAAAAGGCGGATAAAATTTCGTTTCCAAACCCAGCAATACGGGCATTAAATGAAAGGCCTTAAAGAGTAGAGCACTATGAACTTAGAAAAACGTACAAAATTCAATATGGCCGCCGCTCAAAAAAATGGATAAAAGTTCGTTTCCAAACCCAGCAATATAGGTATCAAATAAAAGGCCTTGATCTGTAAGCACTATGAACGTAGCAACATTGACGTAAATTCAACATGGCCGCCGCTCAAAAAAGGCGGATAAAAGTTCCTTTTCAAACCCAGCAATATGGGTATTAAATGAAAGGCCCTGAAGAGTACCTAGAGCATTACGAACCTACGAAAATTATCCTAATTTCGAAATGGCCGCTGCTCAAGAAAGGCAGAATAAAGTTGAATCATTATGGAATAAAATGGAGGAAAAAACTAAACACTGTGTTAAGCATTTTGATGGCGAAACGTAGTTCGCGGGCACAGCTAGTATTATTATAATTCGATTTCGAAGCTTGTCCGTAGTAATTAATGTGAACCTACAGTATTATTACTAATAATGTCTCATTATACGAAAAGCATTTTTTCACTGCTGTTGGTATTGGGGCGAACAATGTATGGACGCAGAGCAATGTCCTTTTGTATAACTTTCAAAGATATTTTTTTACAAAACTTTAAAAGATTAATAGGTACAGAAACTAATATTGAAGAAATCACATTCGTTTGGATTGGAACTAAAAGATTCGGATTTGAAAAGTGATAGCGTTTTTAAATAAATAAAGCTGTCTCAAATCATGAGTCTTGTGTTATAAATGTTTCTAAAATGAAGTTTGATACACTATATTTATTTACGTAACTATAACAATGTTATACGGTTTACCCTGCTTTATTGCAAATGTTTGATAGTTTTAATTATTTTAATGGAACCATCCTCTCTCGTACGCCTTGTAATTAACCGCCATAATGGAAGAGAGGGCAAGGAATGGCGATCTTTTTCGCTCAATTTGAATCCCTACTGAAACTTTACGACCAAAATTACTAACTTTCAATTATGGTTTGTTGTTATCCGCTGTATAGAGTAAAACGCTTTAGATTGTTTTAATTTTTTCATCTAAGTACAACAATTTTACTATACATATACCTACAGAGAGTTTACATAGAGTTTACATACGGTTCAGAGGTTCGATTTTGTAACTCATCGGAATTCGCCAATCGCAAAAATTTTACAGTTATGGAAAAGTAGATATTGTTGAAACAATAGAATTCAAAATTGCATTCGAAATCGTAAGATTCGAAATTCGAATATAAATTTTCAGATTCACTATAGCTGAATATTCATTCCGTGAATTCCGCAACGAGTGATCCTATCTCCTCGTTTTTTATTTCTACTAGTAGAATATAGATATACGCAACGTAATACGTGCGATTCAACGCTGGTTTTTTAAATTAATGAGTTATTGCGTACCGGTTTTTATTTTTTCTACGTGAAAGGTATCTTTATATAGAATTTGTTTTAATGACAACAATGAATTTAAATGATTCAAAGAGTAGAAAATAATTTCGCACGACTTGTATTCGTGTTCAAATTCAAGATTCACTTCTAATGATTCAAAAATACGTCTCCCGCTATCATTTGACCGATCCGATCACCATATCCATATCGCAGATGCAAAAAAAAATGTCCTAGTGTAGGTAGGTAGGTATCTACAATTTAAATTATTCTGTCAAATCTACGAGTAGGTTTTTACTCGTAGGCATATCAGATGTTGTATACTTATATGAAAAAAATTTAAATTTTTTTGAGCATTTTAGACTTATGTTTTATACAACTAAGATGGCAAACTGCTCACCTAATGGTAAGTGGTCGCAATGGCCAAGGTACATGTAGTTCCTGTAAGACTTGCAAAACTACAACTCTAATAAAGAAAGAGAGACGCCAATGTATGTTACGCCAACATTTATAAAATGTTAAGCTACAATCTATATATGTATATATAAAACGAGAAGTTCCCATCAAAATTAGACGCACGCACAGCCGCTTATGGTAAAAACGTGAAATTTGGACAGTTGCTTTAATTCAAAATGCGGTATGGAAAAATCTTTAAATTAGCAACGATTTTGATAAAACTTGAGATTCATGCTCTTAAAAATATTTCATTGAATAAGTATTTCACGGTTTATTGGATTTCACCCCCTTATGTTGCAAAATAGAGCTTGAAAGTTTCTATGGAAAATATTTAAAATCTGCTCCAATTACTATGAAATTTATTATTCGAGCTCCAAAATATAAATAACAGTATTCTATATAATAGGCTACAAAAATATTTTACGGGAAAATATAAAATTCCCACGGTAAAACAATAGTAACGCGGGCGAAGCCGCGAGCGGAAAGCTAATAATCATTAACTTCAGAACCCTTTTTACCCTTCGAAACACAGGGATACAAGTACTACTGCTTGGCAGTAATTGGCAAGATATAGGTAATGCAGACGACTCTGGTACAGAATATCCCTCTGGCTGGTGTTACCTATACTTATTTCAAGTAAAAAGTGTTATTTATTTCCTCCTTCTACCGAGATAGTCATTTATTAGAATTACCTACTCCAACCCATTTATTCGTACCACTGCACGGAGGGACACGCTCCATACAAGGGCGGTCATAAATAGTTAAAGTCCTGTTACTATCAATACATTGTATTATTTTAGTGACTTATAGTTGTAAAAGTGTTTTAGGAACATTAAAATGAAAGAAGTACATGTATTTACGGAATAAAAAACGTTTACTTCAGTAAAAAACAAATATAAACAATAACATACTTTTACCTAAATTTATCATGAACAAACACTTAAAAATTGGAATGTAAAACATATATTTTAAATAAAATAAGAGTCAAAACATTGATAACATTATTTAATTATAATAAAATAATAGAAATAAATAAATTAAAATTAATTAAATACAAAAAAAACAAAACAACTAACAAAATACAAATAAATTATTCTTATTCTAATAATATTAAACATGTAACAATTCTATTACACTTTGTGACAGAGTATTTTTCTTTTTAGGGGGAAGTTTCCGAAGACTTGTAATATAAGGATCTGAATGTAATAATAGTCGTTGTATTAAATCTTGATTGGTAACTTCACGTGACATTTTTCGAGTGTGACTTCGTCTATAAATTTTGATATACTTATTTGTCGCTTCAGCAGCTTCTTCGGAAAGTTCTCCTATAGATAACAATGCATAACTTATAATATCTGATCCATGTACGAGCACCTTGTGGACAGAAGCAGGAAGACTATACCACGGATATTCCTCGACCAGGCTGTATGCTGTTTGTAATGCATAGTCTTTAAACTTGCATTCATTAATTTTATGTCCAGAAGATAACGTTTGTAATATTACACAACAACGATCTATGAGATCCTTATTCAAACCTGTAATTTCAGCAGATACAGCTGATTCCAAAAAAAACTTCCTGGCCGTGTTTCCGTCGTTAGACGTCCCGCTTCCACCACTACGCGGCTTGTCAACTATTAAACCTAATCGTTCCCTAAAATGGGACTGTACATATTGTTTTTTATTTGATAACAATTGTTTATCACTATCTAGCCTAACTTGCCATTTTTTTATGTCTAATCTATATGAAAGATGAATAAAATATTCGAAGAAACGTATCCAAGAATGTAGTGGTGATAATCCAAATTGGTATCTACTCTCTATTACAGGTTTTTGTAAACATTCGTCTATTTTATTCATCTCTTTAGGGGTAGCATTACATATATAACATCTACTTGTAGATGTTTCACTTAAAGCACTACAAATTTTACCATCTACCATTGAAAGCTGCAACTTATGAGAAACGACCAATTCACGATTGTCGATCTGAATAAAAGTAGGTTGCAAACTTTCAATTTTATCCTTAAAATAAGCTTCCTCTTGCAAAGACACTGCTGTGCTTTCTTTCAAAAATTGAAATCGAATAGGACGGCAGTACCTAGTGGAAGAGGGTCGAGGATTTTTCCATAAAATTTTACAATTATCTTCAGCTAATTTTACAATATCTTGAAGGGGTACATAAGATGTTACAAACAAACTACTATCTTCTAAAGTTGAATCTGAAAAAAATTGTTTGTATTCACTATGTCCAGTGCTGCCATCGAATCCCCATTTCCCAAGTAAAGAGATATTAGACAAACAATCATCAGGAATCTGATCTAAGACCTCTTTTTGAGATTCAAGGATTCGAGAAGCTGTGTGAACAAAAAGACTTTGTAATTCAACTTCAGCTGAAGACTCGGAAACAGTTATATTAGAAGGGTAACATCTCTGTTTCGCTTTAGTAATTTGTTGGTAACATGGTAATACATTAGGAGAAATCTTACTATTAACAAAGTTTTTAATTAATAAATACTGATGTTTTGTCAACTGAGCATCAGTCACAAGTGACAAGACATCATCAGTGCTAACTCTAGATATACACGAATCGAATGAACAGTCTGAAACATCAAGCAATGCACTCACAGTAGAATCATCAGACTTTGACAAATCAGCTACTCTCCGACGTTTAGTCCTTTTACTACATTGCGTAAAAGGTTTTCGAGGACGACCACGTGAATGACACGGCGACGTTTCAGACGGAGTACATTGCTTATTGTTTTTCACAAGTTGAATTTTTTCAATAACATTAAACCAATCGGAATTCTTATATAAAAGCTTGGTTTTATCCCTATTACATTTTTTCCAGAATCGAGCAATAGCTTTACATAAATTATTAACAATTTTCTCTAAATAATGAATATCAATGTTCTCAGCATCGTTCAGAGTAGTCAACAAACTTTGTAGGACTTGACGACACTTTTCCGAGTCATTATCGGTATTGACAGTTAGCCATATTTCAAGAATATGCATTCTTGAAAACGAGCATATATATAAATTACCTAAAACAAAAAAAAAACGGTTAAAATTCAGTCACAAAACCTACACAAAGCACTAAGACTAAACAAACTAATTTCGTAGCAAATGCTACGAGATAATCTGGCAACCGTAGCACCCTTGTCATCGCCAAAAGGGCAGATAAGGGCAGCCAAGTTTTAATTTTCCTAAGATAAGAAAGTCTAAAGATTATGGTGCAATATACCTCCATAGTCGGAGCGAGTGGGAACATATTTAAAAGTTTATTCAAACTTTGAATATTAAAATATAATACTCCAAGAAAAGTCGCCTCGTAGCAATGACATACTAAAGAAAATATATACTAAGATACAATTAAAATAAAAATATTAATTATTACATACCCTGTTCTTGGATATCCATTTCAGAAAAAACTCACACAGCACTCACAGGTCCCGCAATGACAACAAATGACGTCACGCTTTTTAATGACTCACTGATAACAGTATTTACGATTGGCGATGCGCTCTCTTTGAATGCACAATAGATAATGAAGGCGCACTCTAATTACTGACCTATTTATAGTTTCAGAAGGTACCGCAACTATCCAATGTAACGACAAGGAATAAAATGTAAAACAAGAAAGCAGGTTTTTAAGATTTATGACCTATGGATGTCCCACAGTGCACTGCCACAATTACTTAAATTCAAATTCATTTAATTTGCACAGAAAGTGGTAGAATAGGTACATAGGTATTCGCGCTCATATTTCGCCATACCACAGATTAGCCCAGATTAGATAATAGTTACTACGTGCCATACTCTGGCACGAAAAAATTATATTAATTAATTTAGTTATTAATAAATTTTTAATTTATGAATAAATAAATGTTGATGACAAATTGAGATCCGCAGAACAACTAGAGTCACCGATATAGCTCAAAGAATTGCGATCGTTAATTAGCAGTGGGCAGGACACATGGCTCGCAGGATTGACGACCGTTGGGTCGGAACGGAAAGGAAGATCCTCGAGTGGCGGCCACGTACCGGGAGACGCAGCGTTGGCCCCCCACAAGGTGGACCGACGATCTGGTGAAGGTCGCGGGAAGCCGCTGGATGCGGGAAGCGCAGGACTGATCGGTTTGGAGATCCCTGGGATAGACCTATGTCCAACAGTGGGCGTCTCTTGGCTGAAATGATAATGATGATATCAGAGTAAATAAGTAATAAAAAAATAAGTAAATAATTACCAATATAATTAAATGGGTCACAATTTTTTTTGGAGCTTTTGAAATATTCAAAGAACTCTTCAATAGAGTAGAAACAACGTTGTATCAACCTTTTCTTACGGTAATAGTTTCATGTCATCGTCCAGCCTGTTGTAGATTTTTATCGCCGTGCTGTACATATGTATTCCTTCCGTATATTACTGTTCTGAGTGTATGGGTAAGACGAAATTATGAGGATATCTGGGTATTAAAGTTACATGCATCTTTATTAATTTTAAATAAGTTTGAATTAGTTTTTAAAAAATACACAAACCTTTATTAAGATGTACAGCCGGCTTCAAAAGTAGATAAGCATTTTTAGCAGATTTGGTACCATGTCACACCAACTATTTCTTTTATTTAGTATGGTTACACCTATATTGCAATTTGCATTGTTAATAGTTGATGTGACATGGTACTAAATTGGTTATCTACTTTTGAAGCCAACTGTACATACATGGCACGGTTAAAAGATTAATGACCAATTTCATCTTAGCTGAGGCACAGATAATATAATGCTGAGGAAACTCAAGACGTATGCTGACACTTTTTGACTTAAATAAAAAAATACACCTAAGAGTATCCTAAGCTAAACCAAGGTTGGTAAAATTGGCCATAAGCTGCTCAAAAAGGGACCTACAGAATACTAAAATATCATGGTTGGAGATTGCTTTAACCGACTTCGAAAAAGGAGGAGGTTATTATGTACGGCTGAATCTAATTTTTTATGTATGTTCACCGATTATTCCACCATTTGTGGACCGATTTTCAAAATTATTTTTGTAATCGAAAGAGTATACTCCCGAGGTGTTCTCATTGTCACCATGTCATGATCTGACGATGGGATCCCATGAACATCGAGGGAAATCCTTGAATTTCATATGCACGTCCAACAAGTTTCATGTTTCTTCTTAAGATATTCAGATATTTGCATCTGGAAGTCATCATGTCATGTTACTGAGTTGATGATGGAAGGCTCCTGGTAGATTAGGAGTTCGGGAACAATTCTTTCGAAACTGTTAAAAGCGAAAAAATTTTAAGTTATACTGGTGTTTGCCTTGGCTCAAATTCTAATATGTATTACTTACCTAACTAAAATGATTGAAAAAATGTTATATTTCAAAAAATAAAACCGACTTCAAAAACACCAAAAAGTCATAAATAATATAAGAATACATACCTACAACATCATAGTTTTATTTTAAAGTCGGTGCCAAGCTATGATCACCTTAAAAGTCTTAAAAAATATAAGAAAAATTAATATAAGTAAGCAGTTACGAAAAATTTTGCACCGACTTCAATATAAAATTATGATGTTATATGTATTTTTATATAATTTATAACTTTTTGGTGTTTGACAAATTTAACGATTCACTGAAACTGAAATAAGGCTTCGGGACTCCGATTGCAAGTTGCAACCGGTGTAGTCCTAGCCACCATTGTTTGCAGGAAATGCGAGCATTAATCCGCCATTTCGAACTACAATACGGGAGGACTGCGGTCTGCAAAATCGACTGGGTTTAATTTGTAACTAGTTAAATTTGTTTCGTTCAATATTTTAAATACTTAACACAAAATTCTACAGAAACTAGTACGAGTATAATAGAAACTAGTACGAGTATAATAGAAACTAGTACGAGTATAATAGGATTTCTTCATATGATCAGATTCCTTGTAAGGAGTCAAAAAACTTTAACAATAAAATTTTCTACTATTTTCAGAATGTAAAACAACTTATAAGGTACGATAAAAGCCTAAAACGTTCGTACGTACCTATACATATATGTTTTAGGCTATTATCTACCTATATCAATAGCTTTAGGTATATCTTGTTCAGGTAATTTATATACCTAACTGGAATACTGACGAAACAATACATATAATTAAATAAATACTGTATCATAAGTATTAAAAAGGAAATATACCTACCTATCTACTCCAAGCAGGATAACCACAAGAATGGATTTTGGGGAGAAGGAATCTAGGGCCTCGTGGGTATCGTCGACCCATTCGCTCACAAAGCGATCAACACCAATCGACTCACGATACTCAGCTGTATCAGTGTATAGGTCAGTTAGTCTATACGTAAAATATAAGGGACGCTTCACGACATAGTAGTAGAATGATTTAAATATGAAAAAAAATGAAAAAAAAATAACTCACTTACTTTATTTTATATGAATTAACTAAAATATCCAAAAAAATATTTTACACCTAAAACGACTCGAAGTGAGAATTTATGGATCGAACACGAACCGAATACGTATGAGTGCACAAGCGCCCTAAGGCTAACTAAGCCCCTCCACACACACACAATAAATATTCATACACTAAAATTATGAGGAAGAGATCGCTCTTAGCGATAACACCTCCTGGGCCCACATTAGTTATAACGTTTTTTTTATTTGTATCACTGTTTCTGTCTTGATTGTGTGCAATTTCAATTCAAGTTTGATAGTTATTCCTAAGATGCGTTCATTAAACGATAAACATAAACCCGTGTCATATACCTCTTTATTATAACATTTTATTTTAGGCATATTCGCTGTTATTAACAAACCATCGTGAACGAAGTTGACAATATATTATGACCATTATGACATTATAATTCAATTCCGGTATAGGCAATGGAGTTCTCAATTTGAGGGTATCAAAGAGCTGTTTGATAATTTCATTTATTTTGGCGTTTATGTTCTTTTATTAGATTATTTACCTAAGTACACTAATATATTATTTGTCCGCCCTTAGGTATCCGAAGAAAAATGAACAAAATTCAAAAAAGGAACAATCGGTCAAAGATGAATTTTTACAAGCAAAATAAAACACTGTTATATATAAATAAAAACATTTTAATTGCTTTCAGGCAATACACTTGGTATTTGCACTGACATTATATCGACGACGGAAAACAGAAAGGGCGTAACCCTGAAAACCCAAACTTTACACCAGAGCCGATAAACATTTGAAAAAATGGAAATTAAATCATATCTTTTTAATGGTAAGTCGTATAATCTTAATTTTTGGACCATATCTATAAAAAGAAAATCTGGTATCAGGTAACTGACCCATTATTCATTTCTCACCTAGAAGATGGAGTTCGATTTACGCGGTTAGCTCGGTAAGTAGCTGGCCCATTATTCATTTCTCACCTAGAAGATGGAGTTCGATTTACGCGGTTAGCTCGGTAAGTAGCTGGCCCATTATTCATTTCTCACCTAGAAGATGGAGTTCGATTTACGCGGTTAGCTCGGTAAGTAGCTGGCTCATTATTCATTTCTGGCTTAGGAGATGGAGTTCGAGCTACGCTGGCAGCTCGGTGAGTAGCTAACTCGTCACGTTGTTGAAAATTGAAAATCGTCATAATTATCTTTAGTAAATCAACTTGTGAGTTTTTAACTTTTTTAGTACTTTATTCGTTTCGGCATTTAATTTAAAATAAAGCCGGTAAAATATGCTTCGTTGTAGATAATGCCAAAGCAAACATGCAGGTTTACTACAGTATCCTACGCAATGAGATCTCCAACCTGCTTTACCACACAAATAATTACTATGCATGCATACATATATTTCTTTCGGATGTGAATATTTATAGTAACAAAAGTAATTGAAAACAATATATGAATTTCGGGTACGGTCAATCCAACCAAAGCAATTTACATTGTTTTCGCGCTCCACTCTACTTTGTTCAAATCATGGACCCTACTTGTCTGAAAGGATATTCATAACGAAAAACGGAAGATATATTTTCCTTGATTGAGGTGCGTGTTATCCGCAAAGTACCAACAATACAGTGCTCATAAGTTTGACGTGTTGCTCTCATTTACATGTAGGTACTCCAAAATACGATGTTTTTGCGTCTATTGTTTCTTCATTCAAAAATAATGTCCAAACATAGATAAAATGTAGTAGACAATCCTGACGTATTAGGACTTTAGTATTGTTCACATTCATTCAGCAGACTATTCATCCTTTTACAAAATAGTCGTCAAAATCAGGAAGATGTGATACGCAAATTTGACAAATTAATACATAAAAAATTGATCGAATCAAAATCTCTACCGCGCCTACGACTGTTCTACGAAATCCCTTTGCATTTATATCTACTTATTCTTAAAGCATACTCTACACAAAGATAGTGACTGAATAAAATGCGAGTATTTATATAATTTATTTCGGCATGACTAAAAAACGAGACCGTGCTGCCTCACACAAAAGACCACAGATTATATGAACACCAACGCGCGAATAACAAAGCAATAAATCAAATTCCAAGAATCGTTTTACTCTTATCATTCCGTGGCTCGAAAAATTGGCAATCTACGATGGCTGCCATTAACAATAGATATTAAAGAAAACCCCTATAACCCATGTAGGTATTTCGGTAAAAATAACTTGAATGATTAATGGATGGCTTATTCAACAAATCGATTAGGACAGCTTTTCCTACAGTGACTGACGAACTTAATTTCTGGCCCATTAAACTTTCTAGTTATCATCATCATAATGGGTTTGAGTATCACAGAGACCGGCTGGGCCTGTGATGAGGAAGAGCATGGAACTTACTATTATTGTGCCACTGTGATTATCTAATTCGTAGGAAAGAGTTTCTTCGGGATTTGATATAGAAAACCCAAAGACTTCAGGACTATCCCACCTGAACCAATTGTAATGAGTAAACTCAGTTGGTCTATAAATGATGATAATAACTAATAAACAAAGGAACTGGGGCAGTACAAAAGTTCCTGAGGGGGCGAAGTGCAAGGTCCGTGAGCCCCCTCCATTGTAAGATAAGATAAGATCATCATAATGTCAGCTATAATACGCCCACTCCTGGGCATAGACCTTCCCATTGAGTCTAGCTGTAGTACTAGTAGTGGACTGGGTCTAGGGCCTAGACCAGTGGTGGGCAAACTTTTGCGACGAGGGCCCAGAAAAATGAAATAAATACGGGAAGCTGGCCGGAGTGAATTACAACTAAAAATACAAAGGTGCATAAGTAGGTAATTGATTTTTTATTTGCAAATCAAATCAATCAAATCAAATCAAAATTTCAGACAGCGTGTGTCCGTAAATTCTTAATTACATCATTGAAATATTAAATTAAACTAAATTAAATGACATTGGGAAAAATTAAGTCAAATTTACAAAATAAAATCTAAATAGTTACTTAAATTCGATCATACAAAAAAAATGAAATTAATGCAATTAATTAATTAAATGCAAATACATCTATTTAAATGACATTGCGAAAGCATCTCAGATAGGTTTAAAAAAACTTTCATGAAATTTTAAGAGTAGGTAAGTAGGAAATATTTCAAAAGCAAAATCTGCCCTATGCCTAATGCTGATGTATACTTTTACCCTGGTAGTGAATACCACCCTAACTGGGGATTGGGAAAATTGGGATTATATTAAAAATAACAGCATAAATAAATAGATAGAGGGACACATTTTAATGCGAGCGAAGCGAGCGGAGCATCAAACTTATTGAAAAAGCCACTTATTGGCTAAAACTGTAGGTTAGGTTAGATTAGGTTCTTACCCTTTAAATGTCACCTGACTAATAATTTATTTACAAACTTTTTGTAAAATCACCAATTTGGCAAACGAATTATTTAGTCAAATGAACATTTTAAAAATAATATTTTAACAGTTGAAATATTTTCTAAGTAAAACATTTGCGATACCTGTATTATGTCAAATGATTCTTTTTAATTACTTTAAAAAGAATCATTTGACATAATACAGGTATCGCAAATGTTTAATGTTTGCGAAATGAAAGTTTGTCAAATGATTAGTTTTTCATACGTTGTTTGTAAAACGATCTTTTGTCATACGTTAAACCGTTACACCACCACCATAGGTAGACTGGAAGAGATCTTATATTAAGATAATTGTATACTTGATTTTTATAATTAGGCACTGACTGTATTCTGGAAATGAAGAGTAAGTAGAGCTTATTTCCCAAATTTCATGAAAATCGATGCATCTTCATGATAGTCGGAAGTTATACCATATTTTATCTTGGTAGCCTGGACCTTTATAATAGCTGTTCATTGACGTTCATTTGCAGATATTGCTGAATTTGTATTAATCACGGAAATGTCTCTCTAATCTTCCTTACAAACTAACCTTCCTTCCTTGAATGAGTAAGCAACTGTCAAAATATAGAAATACAGTCGAGGAAAATTTTCTTTTAATCTATGAAAACAAATTTCTTTATATGAGGTTCTAGTGGAGAAAGTTTGATGTATACCTACTCGTACGTCTAAAATATGCGTGTGAGATGGGTTCACTCAAGATCCAATACGAATCCAATTTGGAGTTGGAGAAATGACAATATCAATGTCAATCGATCGAAATTGGTTTTAGGAATAATAAGCCTACATTGTAGATTTAGAATCTTTTTTTTTATACTACGATGCCGGCAAACAAACTTACGGCCCGCCTGATGGTAAGCAGTTACCGTAGTCTATGGACGCCTGCAACACCAGCGGCATCACAAACGCGTTGCCGACCCTTTAAAAACCTATTTACTCCGTTCTTGAAGAACCCCATACTGTATTCCCCGGGGAAAACCTCGACAGGGAGCTCGTTCCACAACCGGAGCGTGCGTGGGAGGAAATTTCTCTCAAACCACACTGTGCGTGACCACTTAGGCTCCAGCATGTGAGGATGAACACCCTGCCGATGGCGAGCGGTGCGATGATAAAGGGTGGCCGTTGGCATCATTTTGAACAATTCTAAATAATCTGTGAATCTGTGACTTTCCAATAAAGAACAACTGTGTAGTAAGTACTGTTTTAAATGACAACTTAGATTATACACTGTGTTTGATCAATACCCTATCCAGCCGAAACTTACCCATATTAACTTAATCATTTAAAGTTAATTCGAAATTTTAAACATAATTTTGAAATCCTCCATAGAAATAGTTGGGTTTATGAAAAAAAATTACGCAGTGCCATTAGAAAATTAATTTTACAATTTCGAATTTTCAATGACGCCATAAATCTTTTATATGACTATGTGAACATGTATGTGTACGTTTCGGCTTGATATTGTTTTCGGTTTCGGATTGACCTAACGACAGCCAGCGGGGCCCCGGGTTGGGAAGGCCGGGCAGCCCGGGCCCTGCATTGTACCGATAGCCGCCAGTCGCTGATCCCTATTTTGGAAGGTTGAGAGGGGCTCGCTAGAGGCAAGCAGACGCCAACAAGTTCGTGGATGTGTTCGTTAGAGTTCCCATGATCTAGTCCGGCAGCGACGCGGCCCCCTTCAGCATGTCCTCTTCGTCCGATGACGAGGAGGATGCGACGATAATGGACGTGCCCCCAGTGACCACTGACCGCGGAGAGTCCGACGTAACCTCGCACCATCCCAAGCGCGAGGTATGCGTAAACCATTGTTAAAAAAGGGTATTGACCAAACACCTGAATATCAATAGATATAACTAAACTAATTATAAATAAATATAATTAATTTTATATAAGTAATTAAAATAGTTTTAGAAATGACCTGTAATTTTCCGCATTTCAGCCAAATTATACGGTGTTCGGTGATTTAATGCTACTTTAGTTTTGATCTGGGTGATTCATCATGTGGCGTGGCCCGCCCGAGACAGTGATGCGCTGACAAATAGGGGTAAATGGATTAATGATTGATAGCGCTCATTAGGTCAGCATTCCTTCACATCACATCCAATTTTTTATTAATTTTATGTCACTTTTAACAGTTCAATGTATGACAAGCAGTAAAATAACTGGGTACTGTTCCAAATGACAAATGTAAACTTTGACATTGTATAGAGATTACAGAGCTGCAAATGTTATATGACCAGTAAGAACCGATATTATACTATAGTAAAGTAAGTCAAACCAATGCCCCCTGGAGGGACAAAGTAAATATACTAAGTTATAAATGTAATGTTTGTTAAGAGGATTGTGAAGTAATCGTGCGCGGCGCGAGTAGGTATTTTCTAAAATGCTATCTGTTTCACATCGCTCGGCCTCCGGTCTGGCGTTTACACCACAAATACAACATGCGCAAATTTTCACGCACACTACGACACAGCAGCGCGCGACTCGGCCACGATACTCGGCGGCGGCGGCCGGCGCGAGAGCTCGAAATTATTATTCTATCGTTCGTACATAATGTTTTGCGTTGCTTATATTTCTGACTCCCTTTCCGCTCGCAACTTCGCCATCGTTACTTTCATTTTTCGTGTGGGAATTTTATGTTTTCACACAGAAAAATAATTTTATAGCCTATATTACTCAGTGATAATGTAGCATTCTATTAGCCAAAGAATTTTTAAAATCAGTCTGGTAGTGTTTGAGTTTATTCATTACAAACAAAAATACAAACGTACTTAATCTTCTTTCTTCATAATATTTTAGTAGATGAGGTTCGGAATACAGAATTTATTTACATTTCGTAAATTATTTCTGTGTTGAAATTTATTGTGAAGGCACTTATTTGGTATCCCTATAGGTAACTTATAGGATTGAGGGTGAGGACTTTTTGTCAGGAAAGTATGTATCCTATATTTACCTGTCTAAGGAAAATGCCATTTTTTAAGATGAGTGTTATACTGAATTAAAATAACTTGCATTTCAGATGTGAATCTTTTCTGAAAATAAAACATTAAACATATAATAATACTTTACATACAAACTAAATAGGAACAGGGATACAAAAATAAAAAGTAATAATAAATAATAATAATATTTTTTTGATTGGGCTGGGCAGCTTTTGCGGAACTTGGCTTTGCTTTTAATATGAGCATTAGCATAAAACAGAAAGCGCGGATCTTCAACTAGTGTGTCCTACCAGTGCTTACTTATGGAGCCGAGATATGGATAACAACTAAGGCCATCGTCCACAAACTAGAGGTGGCACAAAGAGCAATGGTAAGAAAATTGGTAGGAGTAACACTCCGGGACACGAAAACGAATAGTTGGTTCCGAAAACGGCGTCAGGTCTCGGACATTACACACCACGTAGCAAAGCTCAAGTGGCAATGGGCTGGACATATAGCCAGAAAGCCGGACTCGTGGTGCAGAACTATCTTAGAGTGGAGGCCATGGAACCGTAAAAGACCCAACGGGAGACCACAGATGCGGTAGAAGGACGACATCGTCAAGATGGTGGGCACAAACTGGATTAGAGTAGCTCAAAATAGAACGGAATGGAGAAAGTTGAAGGAGGCCGATACCGCCATGGTAGAAGAAAAGGCTTAGATGATGAATAATATTTTTTAATAATTATATGATTATTTTTGTTGGTGATGTTCACCTCAATTTCTTTATTAATAAGCCAAACGTAACGTCATCTGCAACTAGCTCCATCTCCATCCATCTTTGAAATTAGTCAGCAGCAAAACAAAAATAATGTGCGTCGGTGGAATCAGAGTTAACAACAGGGCTCTGTGACTGATCCCTCTATGAGTTTCCATAATTGATCCTCAAACCCAAGATTCCTCGAAAAGCCCGGAATACCAAAGGAAAAGGTACCATTAAAAAAGTAGACTGGACTGACATCCACAATTAAAAAACGCAGGCGTTTTATTAAGTAAATAACTAGTTATAGTAATAGTTTTAGAATTTATTTTTTTCCACCTCCGTGGTCTAGTGGTTGAGGCCACCGGGTATTGATCGGGAGGTCCGGGTTCGATTCCCATTGGGGACAGAAGCTTTTCTGATCGGTTTGGTTGGTGGTAGGGCTTCTAAGCCCACCTGGCTAGCTACCACCGTCTTACCTAAGTTTGTCGCCATAATAACATGTTAATAGCATTGCTGTGTTCCGATATAAGGCCAAGAGCTTCCCTGTCGTATGAAAAAAAAACCTATTAGTAGGATTATATGTAATCAGGTGCTTTAGTTTATATTGTTAAAATGAAAAAAAAAAAAGTCAAAACCGTACGAAGGGTGCCTTCTCCAAATATATGCCTACCCTGCCTAACCTACATATATTATTTACTTTGTCGTTTGTATTTGTTATACATTCGTAGATTGCATAACGCGAGTACAAATAAAATAATATTGAAAATAACGCTACTTGCATATAGTTTGTTACACGTTTTTTAGCTGCTCCAACTTGGTTATACGAAAAATAGTTTGTGAGCAACTAAGAATACGATAACGAACATACAATGCATAACAAATACCTATCACAAGAAACAAAAAACGAATTTCTTTTGACTGTGTGTCTTTGTGGCACATATCTATTATAAAAAATAAAAACCGACTTCAAAAACACTGAAAAGTTAAAAATAATTATAAGAATAGGTACAGACAACATCACACTTTTATATTGAAGTCGGTGCCGGTAACTTTTCAGTGTTTTTGAAGTCGGTTTTTATTTTTTGGAAAATATTTTTTATTTTTAACTTTTTAGTGAATGAAGTCTTTTTAGTGAAAGAAACCCTAATATAATACCCTAGTATTAAATTAGGGTTTCCCTCGATTTTCATGGGATCCCATCATCACCATACTCTATCGAATACAAAAATAATTTTGAAAATCGGTCAACAATTGGCGGAGTAATCGCGTAACATATATACAAAACACGTTGGACACACGTAAAAATTTAATGGTTTTTCTCGATTTTTATGGGATCCCATTATCAGATCCTAACTTTGATGACCATGGGACCAGCCTTGGAGTATCCTATCGAATACAAAAAGAATCATCAAAATCGGTTCATAAACGACGAAGGTATCCGAACAAACATAAAAAAAAGCATATAGGTATACGGTCGAATTGAGTAACCTCATTTTTTCGAAGTCGGTTATCAAACAACTACATACTTACTTACAATTTATTTTCTTATTTGATTTTGGGAATTTACAGTTAGTTAACAGGCTACAGGCTGCTTACCCTTAAATAAGGTTTGTATTGAAATAAGATCCTTAAAATAAAACACTAAAATCAATAAACGTATTCGAAAAGACATTTACTTTTTGATGTAGAAGGTATTTGTGTAGACTTGAGTAATACCTTTCAGTATTGATCGATATATCGATATTACTTTCTCCTCCCTAGTCGACAATAACTACGATAACATTATGTCACATCACTAGTAGATTATGCCCCATTATACCCCTGCCCCCGACCCGTATCGTGCGATAGAGAGAGTTGCAAGAACTGGTCGAAATTGCCTACAATTCCTGTTTGAAATATTGTTTCGGGCGATAACTGTTTTACCCCCCTAAACCTTTACGAAATTAGACACTTTTGGTCTCATTCTATTCAGTATACCTTAAACGATGTTTGTACGTTTTGCTTTTTTCGTAATTCAGTAAAATTTAGTCAAAAAAAGATAAAAATGCTCAAGGTAGTTTTTAAGTCTAAAATATAGATATTTAGATGCTAATAATTTATATTCTGAGCAATATTTCTTCAAAATCAAAACGTACAAACCTAGATCTTCATTATATCTACAACATTTCCAAAAATTATGAAAATTGGACTATGCTTAGTGGGAGAAAAGCGTTATCGCTTTTTGTATGAAAATTTACAGCCTCACAATCCTCTTAACAACGTGAATAATTGTATAATGTTTTTATGTTTAATTGTCATTCAATATGTAACTAAGTATACATACTTATTAATTGTATTTTTTGTACCTTAACCTGTAATAAGTAACTGTCTCCACTTTCCATCAGGTGGTTAGTCCAGCACCAACTTTGCTGTTTAAAAAGCATTTTTACTTATTTAAAACTTTATTTAATATTTTTAATGAAAACATTTTATCCTGGATAGGGTACAAAACTGATAAAAACATTTAAAAAATCTACGGTTTGCTTTTATATTGGCGTCTATTTTGCAATAAAAATAGTAGTAAAACAATAGCTTGTTTTTAGAAGTTTCATCTAGACGTTCGCTAACAAGGCGTGGTCTACATTCTAGCTCTTCACGTTTTGTCGAGTCACAATTAGCGGTGTGCCGACTCGAGGACTCTAGTTTGTGGATTTTAAAAATCACCTAAGTTTTTGTATATTGTGTTCCATAATACATATAATCAAAATTCGCCAGTTGTTCAAAACCAAACGTTTTCGAAAGTTGTCAATTCAGGAGTCGATCAAATATTAAGGACATTGATGGAGTACCTAATGCTTTTTGTATGAAAAGTTACATAATTAAGTCTTTATAATTAGATGTTGGTTGCATCATACAAAGAACTTTTATAGTATATATAATTCTAATTTTATTTATTTCAGTCTAAAAAAATCTGACAATACATTAACTCTATCATACACTTAGACAAAGCAACTTCTTGAATGCCTTCCTAAAATCTAGATTGAAAATTGTATAGATTAAAGGATTTACGGTCGAATTAATATAACCGAGCCAGGTAATGAAGTTTATGAGTCTACTGCTCGGACAACATGAAGGGCAAAAGGGCAACACTAAATACATGAGGAAGAAAGGTAGCCAACACACGACAAAAACACCCATAATTATACCAAGAGTTCGCGCTGCTCGCCTTTCCTTCGATAAAGAAATCTTTTGCTTTTGTTCAATAAACTGATGTACCACATCGCCCCGTTTGTTTACGCCTGATAACAAAACTTTTTCATTTTTCCTTCTCTTCTGGCTTGACTTCTTAAATGAACCTATTATTTTCTTTGCATATCTTCCTCCCACAGCGGGCTCTTTGCTATTTTCAACATCATTCTCCATTCTCTGACGTACCATCGGGTCATGTAGTAATAAAAGTGGAATAAACAAGTTCTTCTTCATGTCCGAAAATGCTTTCCTATGCCGTTGGATATGTTCACCACTGTCTGAATCATTGTCCAATTCATCTTTATTTTCTAAACTCTCATCTTGATCGTCGGTCTTCGGTTTTGCTCTCATGAAAGCTCTTGTAACTAATGCTCGCCTTCTTAATCTTTGCCTGGCAGAAATATATATTTTGGCGTATACCATAGCCATTATAACCAACGGTATAAAAAACGACCCAAGAGAAGAATACACTACATATCCTGGTTCAGACGTTAGTTGACAAGGTGTATCACTAGAAAATTCATCAGGCCAATCATTCCAGCCCAAAAGCGGCGGAGAGCTTATAATCAATGACAATATCCAAACTCCTGCTATATGCCACATCACCCTCCTCAATGTCCTTTTATGGGCGTAGTTAATGGGATCGGTGATAGCCCAATATCTATCCAAAGCAATAGCACACAGATTCAAAATTGATGATGTACACGACATTATGTCACTGGTCAACCACAATTTGCATAAATGCTTTCCCCAAAACCACCGCCCTAATGTTGAATAGGCCATGTTCAACGGCATCACTAACACTGCGACGGCTAAATCAGCTGCGGCCAATGATACAATGAAAAAGTTTTGTACTATTCTTAACGGTTTGTGTGTAAACACTCCAAGTATCACTAGAATATTTCCGAAAATTGTACTGAATATAACCAGCGTCAAGATTATTACTGTAGTGATTGCTTCCCATTCTGGCAGTGCTATGGCAAAACCTAAGGTTGAGTTATAGAATAAAATTTGTCTAATATCGCATGTTAAATAGTCCAATGTGAAATTTGAAGTAACATTCTTTCCAATATTTATGTAGTTGTCTTCGAATACATAAAAATTATATTCTGTAGATATATTATTCATTATCTTAAGTTGTAAATCCATTCCATTTCGTCAAGTTTCCACGAGATATTCCATTATACACAACAAATGCAGTATCAAGTTGAAATGTATAGGATTATTATTTTTCAGTAAAAAATGAAATGGCCGAATTTGCTTAGCCAGTTATGAAAATGTTAGCCTAGATACACGAGAAGCGGTTCGTCACGGACTGCGGGAAGGAAAAGATTTTCGTACAACCTAACTTGTGACCTTACGGAAACATAGAACTGTGGAAAGCTAAAGCCTAGCAACAACTTAGCCCAGATAAAGTCATTTTTGCTTTTTAGGCGCGGTTGCCACCGTGTCGTGGCATTCACTCCCCTCAACTATAAACAATTGAGCATATTATTCTGTCTACTTTTGTAGATAAACATGTAAATTAAATAATTTGATGTGAATAGTTTTATACATTACAATTTTCAAAGTAAATTCGAGTAGGTAATTAAAAGTACTCTTTTAAGTACTTTTAAGTTACTACACACAAGTAAATCTCGCGACAAGCCTGTCATATAAATTGTGTCAAATGTGAAATGACGTTATAAGTAAAAGTTTTAGTGTAAAAGTTTATTAATTCTTTTTAGCGCATTTAAATAAAAGCTTGTTTTTAAAAAGGTTTTTTTACATTTAATTTTTTGACTATATACAATATTTTATATCCATATAATACGTATGTATTGATTTATATTTTTAATAAATAGTGACTAATGAAAAAGAAAGACGCACGCATATATGTATTATGACTGCATACAAATGTTTTCAGACGTAGCCCAAGCATATAAAGATGATTTGTTTATTTGAGCGGGTGATTTTAATTTGTCTAACATATCCTGGGATTTATCCGGACCAACACATTTGAAAAAGGGGTGTGTTGAACTATAAAATGCGGGAATTTACTTAGTAAACCAAGCCAACTTCCTTGGTCTTTATCAATACAACTCTTATGTCAACAATGCAGGTAATACCTTCGATCTTTTCTTTTGTAATATTAATATGGACATACAAACCTCTAAATGTCCACTGATCAGGGAAGATAGCACAACACCCTTGAAATAAAAGTAACTGATATTTTTGTCAAAACTTTACCAAAATGTCCCAGAAAAAAATACTCATTTTTTAAAGCAGACTACAACCTCATAAATGCCGAACGTCGCAAGCCTGACTGGGAAAAAATTGCTTTCACAGGGTACCTACAATGGATGAGGCTGGCGTGGCGATATTTTCTATTCCACACTGAATTAAATTATATATCAGCATATTCCCACAGTAGACACAACTTATACTCGTCAATATCCTTTATGGTACAGTCGTGCACTAATTCATTTGCTAAGAGAGAAACAGAAGGTTCATCGCCTTTGGAAACGTTATAATAACCCGCTAGATTATAATATTTTTAGTTTGTTCAGGAAAAGATCAAAAATGCAAGATGTGTGCTATCATAATTATGTGTCATTCTGTCAGGACAATATTAGGAAAACCCAAAGTTCCTTTGGTCATTTGTCATGTCCAAGCGCAAATGTCTCACAGGGTATCCTAGCTCCATGACATATGAAAACAGAAAGTTAACAGAGGGTAATGCTATTTGTGCTGCATTTAATAATTATTTTCAGCGTATGTTTATTGAACCAGTAAGTCAACACACCTCTCCAGATTATTTAGGTGCTCACAATGACTCATATCATAATCACTCAATTTCGGTTTCTCAAAACTCAGTCTACAAGTTGTTATTGGGGTTAGATCGACGGTGGAAAGGCTACTTTGCTGATCCGCCAAGTTTGCGAATATGAGTTATATATATCGTTAGAATCGCCTGATTTTTCTCTTTCTGCTGATCTAAATTTCATTCAGATACAGGCATTTTTGATGGCTGATAAGCAACCTGTGATCCCACCGTTTTTGGTTAGTAAGCATACAATTTCAGGCCTTTTTAGATTGTTTGGACCATAAGCTACTATCCGTTTAACTGTATTGTACTTTAAGCAACATTTCTTATCTGTGTTATCCTAGTTATTTTAACATAAGAAAATTTGCTTTGCCATGAAAAATAGAACAGATTGTTCATAATACAATTAGCCGCGCCAACTTTTTTCAAATATAGCACTTCAGCAATGTATACCTGCCACGTTTAAAACATATTTAGCAGATAAGCATTTTTTTCAAAATACCTAAATAAATAAACCGGTACATAAGCAATCTTGCTTTGCCTAGAATATTGTTGAAGTTGCTGTTAAGCAAATCTACTCTGCTATGAATTTCAAATCGAATCATTTAAAGCAATTTTGCTTATGTATAATTTAATGATTTTGGTTACTTAAGGTTGTGTTCTTGTTAAAAAAGTAATAAAGAACAATACTTTTCTTAAATGGACTTTTATTTTTATATCACAAATCTTTAGATGAACACAATTTTATTACAGCGAGACATAACCAATTTTACGGAGACACATGACCACCAGGAATTTTTTATAAAAGTAGCTATCAACTAAAACGTCAAACGTCATAATAAGGCGGGAGACTGAGGCGCGTTCAGTAATACAATGCATTCAGTATTTTCTTCACTCCTCCTCGCAGAAGTCTACTCAGCCATTCCTATCTTAGGTAACAGGTTTTGCAGCCTAGGTGCTGCCAGGCCTTTAGTTAGGATATCAGCTTCCATTTCCTTTGTTTCCTTATACATGACCTTTATTTTACCTTCTTGAATGTTTTCTCTAACATAATGAATTCTTAAATCAATATGTTTAGTTTTATTGCTGACAATAGGATTTTTGCATATATTCAGGGCTGCTTGATTATCATTAAATATCAAAATGTGATTTTGTTTCATAGCTGATATTTCATTCAAAAGATGATTTAGGTGCAAAGCCTCTTTGGTGGAATCTGATATTGCCATATATTCGGCCTCTGCAGTTGACATAGCAGTGCTTCGCTGCTTTCTTGATTCCCAACTTATGCAACTGCCTGCCATCTTGAAACAATAACCTGTATATGATTTTCGATCTAGGGTACAGGAAGCCCAGTCAGCATCAGCATAACCATGCAAATCTTCACCTGTTTTCTTATAGTAAAGTCCAAGATGTTTAGTGGCTCTTAAATATCTTAGAATACGCTTGGCACATCTAAAATGTTCTTCGCCAAAGCAATTATTAAATTGAGACAAAAAACTCACTGAAAACATTATGTCAGGTCTTGTAGCAACTGACAAAAACATTAGGGTACCAATAATATTTTGGTATGGTAAGTTAGCACAATTTTCTTTCTTTTCTAATTTTAAATATGGTTCAATTGGACTTTTTACAGGTTTGCATTCTTGCATATTAAATTTGTTCAGAGCTTTTTCTATGTATTTTGCTTGTGATAGTTTAATTCCATCTCTTTTAAATTCTATTTCTATGCCTATAAACTCTTTTGGCAATCCCAAGTCTTTCATTTCAAAGGTGTTTGTTAGAATTCTTTTTATATCATTTAATTTCTTTTCACAAGAGTAAGCTATAAGTATGTCATCCACATATAGTGCTATGAGTATTTTTACTCCTCCTTTCTCATAGGAAAAAATGCAAGGATCGGCAGATGATGGAATAAATTCAAGCTTCTTCAATTCTGAGGTAAGTTTCATGTACCACTGTCGTCCTGACTGTTTTAGACCATATATTGCTTTTTGTAATTTACATACTCTCTCTCCTTTTATGTTTTTCAGATCTTCAAGCATTTTTCTTGTTTTATTTAAGTTTGTAAGGTCTCCATTTGTCAATTGTTCACTCATTATTTCTCTTAAATAAGAATCCAACTGTTTTGGTGGTATCATACTTATTTCTTCCTCTAATTGTCCATTAAGATAAGCCGTTGTTACATCCATTTGATTTAGCTTTAAATTTTCTTCTACGGCAATAGCTAACAATAATCTAATAGAACTGAGTTTAGCTACTGGTGCCCATGTCTCTGTGTAATCAATACCAGCTCTTTGTGTAAATCCTCGGGCTACCAATCTAGCTTTCTTAATATTACCTTTTTCTTTTAATACTAATTTATAATCTATAACCTTATCTTTTTCTTCTCTTTTTACTATTTTCCATGTTTGATTTTTAATATGTGCTTTGATTTCTGTCTTTATAGCATCATGCCATGCTTCATCTTGTTCAGATGCTTCGGAATCACAAAAATATGTATTTTCAATTTCATCAATAGA
Organism: Schoenobius gigantellus; assembly: GCA_963935595.1. Taxonomy (NCBI): domain Eukaryota; kingdom Metazoa; phylum Arthropoda; class Insecta; order Lepidoptera; family Crambidae; genus Schoenobius; species Schoenobius gigantellus. Next base: position 17,332,621 of record OZ012553.1, on the reverse strand, counting down.
ATCATCTTTACTTATTTCATAATCTTTCATCCATTTAGGGGCTTGACATTGTCTTATAGGTCGTCTTTCTGGAAATATTACATTTTCTATTTCAGGTGTCTCTTCAGCTTCTAGCCATTCTTCTGATGGAGGGCAATCATAGGACTCTCCTTTATCATTATTATATACAGATTCTTCTTCACTAATGGTAAGTAATTCAGGCATGAGCTGATTAGGAGGATCAACAGTTTGGGCGTCGGAGATTGACTGAACAGGTAAGTGTTTATTCACTTTGTTATTTCTAGACCATTGCTCATTATTTTGTTGAATTATTAATTTATCTTTCTTTTCTTTTTCAGGTATTAAGTCTTTTAATTCCGCTGGTAAGTTTCTTTTTTCTTCATTTTTATTTAAGAATACTCCATCCAATACTTTTACATCTCTACTGACAATTATTTTGTTTTCCTTGGGTAAATAAATTCTGAAACCTTTTGCACTCGTTGCATAGCCAACAAATATTCCTTCTATAGCCTTAGGATTAAATTTTCCTTTTTTCTTCTTTTGCAAGACAAATATCTTTGAACCAAATATATGTAGATGGTTTATTGATGGGCTGTGCCCAGTCCATAATCTATAAGGTGTGTCTTGTTTTAAAACTTTTGTGGGGCTTCTATTTGTTACATAGTTAGCAGTGTAAATCGCTTCAGCCCATAGTTTTTCGGGCAATCCAGACTCAATTAGCATGCATCGTGCTTTATTTACAAGAGTTCTATTTTTTCGTTCACTGACCCCATTTTGTTGAGGTGTGTATGGAGCTGACAGCCTTCTTGTTATTCCATTTTCTTTCAAGAACTGATCAAATTCTGCTTTGCAGTACTCAGTTCCATTGTCTGACTGTAAGCTTATAATTTTTGATTTTAATAAATTTTCAACCTTGTATTTATATTCTTGAAACTTTTCCAGAACTTCACTCTTATGTTTTAAGAAATATATGTAACAGTATCTTGTGTAGTCATCGGTAAATGTCACAAAATATTTACTACCATTAATTGATTCTGTAGGCATCGGACCACATACATCACTGTGTACAATATGGAGAGGTGCTTGAGATTTTACTCCTTCATATTTTTGAAATGGCAAGGTAGTCATTTTTCCTCTTATGCAAGTTTCACAGTTGTCAAATGAGGTACCTTTTAAATTAATTCCTCTGACAAGCTGATATTTGTCTAACATTTTCATGTCTTCTAAATTCAAATGACCTAATTTTTTATGCCATATTTCAGCAACTGAATTTGCTTTTTCCGAAAAATTTGTCTCAACATAATATAGACCATTTTTCTTCTTTGCGGATAAAACAATGTCATTTTCCGTGTCTAGAATGTGTGCACTCTCTTTTTCAAATAAAACTTTATGACCAGTATCTGTTATTTTACTCACCGACATGAGGTTGGTGCAAATATTTGGAATATACAATGTGTCATGCAAGTTATATTTATTATTATCTTTACTAAATGACACTTTTCCTTTTCCCAATATGTTGGCAGTGTGATTATTTGATGCAAGCTTTAATATTCCAGATTCATCACTTAATGAAGCAAACATCTGCTTGTCGCCACACATATGTGAAGTGCATCCACTGTCTAAACACCACTCATTTTCTGTGAATGTGTTGGAGCCCACATTTAGTGCAATAGCATTAAAATTCTTTTCTTGTTTCCTGTTGTCTTTCTTTTGTTTGTTATTTTTATTATGCCAACAGTTCTCTGCCTTGTGTCCAATTTTCTTACATATATTACATGTAGGAAGTCTCTTTCTACTTTTATTTCCATAAAAGGCTCCATCATTTCTGTATTCTATGTTGGTCTGTATATTTTTTCTAGCTTCTGACTCTTCAATAATTTTTATTTTTAATTGCTCAGGGGATGGCAGTTCATCGCGGGACTCTACAGCAATCCGGAAGTTCTCATATGTATTTGGTAAACTATAAAGCATCATTATGCTTAACAAATTTGGGTGCAAATTTATCTGCATATTTTCCAATTTGTCTACTATATCTATAAAATCATTGAGGTGTTCACGGACATCTTCCTTTTCTTTCAACTTTTTGAGAATAAGTTGTTTCAATAAAGTGGCTTTTCTGGCCGGTCCCGTGCTTTGATATGTGGATTTTAACTTACTCCATATTTCCATAGATGTTTTACAAGAAACTATTTGTTTGAGTTCTGACGGTGATATTAATAATAATAATTCTGATTTCGCCAGTAAGTCTTGTCGTTCGAAAGTTTCAGGCTCATCACTTGATTTTATTTTGCCGCTAACGTAGTCCCATAGTCCATTTTTTATTAATATTGCTTGTGCTTGCACGCACCACGTGTCGTAGTTCTCTTTTGAGAGTGGTTCTATTTTGTACGCCGTCAAAGCCGACATAGCGTCGTTTTCTCTTGCGTGAACCACGCTCTGCTACCATTTGTTAAAAAAGTAATAAAGAACAATACTTTTCTTAAATGGACTTTTATTTTTATATCACAAATCTTTAGATGAACACAATTTTATTACAGCGAGACATAACCAATTTCACGGAGACACATGACCACCAGGAATTTTTTATAAAAGTAGCTATCAACTAAAACGTCAAACGTCATAATAAGGCGGGAGACTGAGGCGCGTTCAGTAATACAATGCATTCAGTATTTTCTTCAGTTCTGTACAAGGAAATTTATTTTTATTTTTAAAACGTCGCATACACTACTTTTTATGGTGCAATAATAGCGTAATACAATTAGAGTATTATATAGAACCAAGCGCGCGCTGGCACATCAGTCACATGTTTCTCGTTGACGGAGATGATACACTGCTATCGAACCATATAAGCCCACCAAAAGTTCAACACGTTGTACATTGATTTGAAATTTGATTAAGTTTAGCTACTTGATAATTATTTTAATCATAACACTTAATGCGCGCAGGTACTTAGATAATATAATTCAGTATCTCATTGTGTCTAACTTTGCTTTTAGGCTTCTAATGTACTGAGTACTGGGTCTACTATTCTACCCAACAAAAAAAGACAAAAGAAACAGAAGACTACCAGCTACTTTGATTGGTCATTTTCGTCATGAGATGGTGCTGACGAATAATTTTTAGTTCTTCTTCTCATCCCATTTTCATCCATTGCTTTCTATATTCGCAGGCCAATCCATTCGATCTTGTGCCCTTGGCATCCAGTTTTTTTCCTCCACCTACTTGATATTGTCACTTCATCTCGTCAGCTGACGTCCGATATGTAGAAGATAATGTAAACTTGATGTATGGTTCACATGTGTGACAGCCTTTATTATGTGGCCAATAGTACGTGTGCGAAGTCGCTTACAGTCTGACGTTCCTTTTTTTTTCTGTCTTGACATTGACAATCTATCTATCGAAATGTGCTTACCGAAGAAGCTGAAATATAATTTATTGTAATTATTGTAATCAATGTTCATTGTGATTATTCTGGACAATTTATACGTGCTGCTTTATTGGGAATAATAAACGAGACGTATACAGCAGTGCTACATTTTTATTTCGCTGCCCATGCCAGTATCTGACACCACTGCCTTAACAGGTTATGGGCCCAGGGACAAAGAGAATCCCCGAAAAGGAAAAGTAGATTACCTATCAGAAAGATTTGTAAAACGAATAACTGGTGGCAGGCAGCGGAATATTTGTGGCGGAGCGAAGGCGCCGGCTACATAGCACATTGCTTTGCGTTTTGGTGTGCTGATTCGACAAGATGTCGACAGCACGTGCTAGCGATAACTATGAAGAAAGGGTTACCCAGCAGCCTGTTATCAATGGAGGCCATGGCATGATTGTTGAGAAGCTTGGCGGCGTCGGCAACTACGCATCATGGAAATTTGTCATGAAAAATCTGCTGTTACTTGAAGGTTTGTGGGGCTGCGTTGAGGGCACTGACCCCGATATATCTAAAAATCAAAGAGCATTGGCACGAATATGTTTATCGCTAACTCCAATGATGTTTCAATACGTGCGGAGTGCGGCGACAGCAAAATGTGCTTGGGATAACCTCCAAAATACATTAGAGGACAAAGGGCTGTTCAGGCGAGTTGTTCTTCTTCGCAGACTTCATAGTACTCAGTTTGATAAGTTTTATTCCATGGCGGATTATGTAAATGAAATTATGTCCATAGTACATCAACTATCAGACATTGGACGCATTGTCGACGACAGTGAAATCGCCGAGGTCTTACTTATGGGTCTGCCTCAGGAGTATGATACAGTTGTGACGAATCTCGAGACTGCAAGTTTGGCTGGCACACTTACGAGTGAAGCGGTTCGCGCCCGACTTCTTCAGGAAGAATACCGCAAATCAAATATGAATACCACCACAGTAAATGGTGAGAATGGCTGTGCTTTTTATTCTAGCCGTAAACATGCTGATCATGCTGATCTAAAGAAGAAGCCACAGACAAAATGCCATTATTGTGGAAAACTTGGACATATGAAAGCTCGATGCTTTAAGCTGAAGCGAGACAAAAAGAAGGAGATTGACAAAATGGGGACTGCGACTGCGTTTTTGGCACGGAGTGTTGCTGCTGATTTTTATATTGATTCGGGAAGTTCATGTCACATGTGCAATCAGATGGACTTGATTACGAAATCAAAAGACTGCAACTACACGGTGTACACTGCAAATAATGAACAATTGAAATCAAACTGTGTTGGTGACATAACTTTGGAATGTGATAACATGACTGAAGATGGTGCACTGAAAAACTGCACTGCTTGCCTAGAGGGGAAGTTATCGGCCGTACCTTACCCGAAAGGTGAAGCCAAGCGTGCAAGTTCTCCACTTGAGCTCATACACTCAGATGTATGTGGTCCAATGCAAGAAACTAGCTGGGGAGGTGCGAGATACCTTGTAACATTTACAGACGACTTCACACGCAAAAGTTTTGGATACCTAATGAAATAAGGAGAGTATTGTACGGGTTCGAGCAGTGAAGATGATGTCATGTCTTCTGCTGGCGAGGCCGTTGGAGGGGAAGCTGCGACTCGTCCTGTGACCGTTGCTGTTCCACCTGGCCGCCCTACCCGATCCACTCGTAATGTACCACCACCAAGGTTTGCAGATTTTGATATGTCATCTCTTTTGGTACAACACAACAATTTCTCCTTGGATGAGCCATCAACCTATGAGGAGGCTATAAAAAGCCCGAACCATAAGCAATGGGAGGACGCGATGTTAAGTGAGTACAAGTCTCTTTTAGAGAATAATGTTTGGGAGTTAGTCGACAGACCCAGTAATGTAAATATTGTTGAATGTAAATGGGTATATAAAATTAAGCATGATGCATCTGGCAAATTTGATCGATTTAAGGCTAGATTAGTTGCCAGGGGATATTCACAGTGTGAGGGTCTCGATTATAATGACACATTTTCTCCTGTAGTACGTCACTCCACTATGCGTATTTTGTTCTCAATTGCTAATAATTTAGATTTAGATATTGACCATTTGGATGTAGCGACAGCATTCCTCCATGGTGATTTGAATGAGACTATCTATATGGAACAGCCAGTTGGTTTTTGTGAAAATAATAATAAGGTTTGCTTATTGCGAAAATGTATTTATGGTCTTAAGCAAGCGAGTAGAATGTGGAATTGTAAAATACATGACTTATTATGTGATCATGGTTTTGTACAAAGTAAATGTGAACCTTGCGTTTATATTCGCAAATCTGGGACTGATTTAGTCATCATCGCATTGTATGTAGATGACTTCTATTTATTTTATGGCCCCAATAGCTCAATTAAGAAAGATATAATTACTGTTTTACAGAATAAATTTAATATTAAGAATTTGGGTCCCCTTAAGAGTTGTTTAGGGATAAATGTATTAAGAGATAAGTCAAAGGGTTTACTAAAACTTGATCAAAGTCAGTACATAAGAAAACTGTTGACTAGGTTTGGCATGAATAATTGTAAAGCTGTATCAACACCTATGGAAGTTAATTGTAAGCTTCTAAAGTCTAGTAATGGTGAAAATTTACAAGACGAGATGTATAATTATAGGCAATTATTGGGATGCTTGATGTATCTGTCTGTATGCACGAGACCCGATATATCTTATGCTTGCAGTGTCTTAAGCCAGTTTAACAACTGCTTCGATAGAACTCATTGGTTAGCAGCGAAACGTATACTGCGTTATTTGGCTGGTACAATTCACTATAGTTTATGTTTTCATAAAAGTAGGGATTGGTCGTTGTTTGGCTATACTGACGCAGACTGGGCCAATGATTTAAATGATAGGAAGTCCTATACTGGTTATGTGGTTAAGTTAGGAAGTGATACTGTAAATTGGGAGTCTCGTAAGCAGAAGTGTGTAGCTCTTTCGAGCACTGAAGCCGAATATCTGGCGATCGGTGATGTTTGCAAAGATATTTCTTTTATCAAAAACTTGTTGTCTGAGCTCATACCTTATAGTTTGAATTGTATTATCTATAATGATAATCAGAGTGCTCAGAAACTATTACAATGTAAAGAACTCAGTCATAAAAGAACAAAACATATCGACTTGCGATATCACTATGTAAAAGACCTGATTAAGGAAAATGTTATTTGTGTTAGATACTTACCTACAGATAAAATGCTCGCAGATGTACTTACAAAACCACTGGGTAAATTAAAACATAATTGTTTTGTGGAGGCAATGAATATAAATTAATAATAGTTTTAACTACTGTCCTGTATTTATGTTTGTGTATGTTATAATTGACTTTGTGTACATTTATTGACATGTTTGTAGACTTATTTGTTTGTACACTATTTTAACACTGTGAACCATAAGGGGAAGTGTAGAAGATAATGTAAACTTGATGTATGGTTCACATGTGTGACAGCCTTTATTATGTGGCCAATAGTACGTGTGCGAAGTCGCTTACAGTCTGACGTTCCTTTTTTTTTCTGTCTTGACATTGACAATCTATCTATCGAAATGTGCTTACCGAAGAAGCTGAAATATAATTTATTGTAATTATTGTAATCAATGTTCATTGTGATTATTCTGGACAATTTATACGTGCTGCTTTATTGGGAATAATAAACGAGACGTATACAGCAGTGCTACATTTTTATTTCGCTGCCCATGCCAGTATCTGACACCACTGCCTTAACACGATACTCCTACTGCCCGTCCATGGTCTCTACTCCAGCACCATCTTCCATCTGTCCTGCGGCACACGTGTCCAGGCCATTGCCACTTCTTTCTTGTAACGGAGCTATATCAGGTATTCCAGTTCGTCTACTAACTTCCGTATTTCGCACCCGGATTTTAAGTTATACTTAACATAGCATGCTCCATTTTCCTTTCAGCGACTTGCAACTTTTGAAACTCTCTCGTGTGAGTCCAGGTCTCAGTTCTATACGTTAGGACAGGTTGGACACATTGTATATACGCTCGACATTTCAGTGTCATTGGCATCTTACTCTTAACTACTTCAGAGAGATAGCTAAATGCAGCCCATCCTAGCTGAATCCGTCGGTCGATTTCATCTGCCTGCCCAGACTTATTGAAATTTTGTTCTATCTGTGTTCATGCGGAGACCAATACTAAGTGAAGATATCATCGGCGAAGCGCAAGTAGGACAACGTTTTTCCATCTATGTTTATATCCCTTTCAGTCTAATCGAGGAGCCTAAACACATCTTCCAAGCATGAGGTAAACAGTTTGGGGATATGATAGTGCCTTGTCTTAAACCATATTAAACAGGGATCGGCTTAGTGAGTTCATGGAACTTCACCTGCATCGTGGCTGCATCGTATATTTTCCTTAATACCTCCACCACCTCTTCCATATACCTGGTGTCAATGAGACTTCTTTGCAGAGAATGAATAACTGCCCAGTGTTTTACAGTATCGAAAGATTTTTCGTGATCAATGAAGGTTACAAGAGGTTTGCGATATTCATTGCATTTCTCTATAATCAATTTAACCGTATGTATGTGGTCAGTCGTGGAAAATCCACCCCGAAACCCGGCTTGCTCCACAGGTTGCGCAGCATCGAGCCGATTGGTAAGACGTAAAGTTATAATTTTGGTGAAAAATTTATAAATCCGACTCAGAAGAGAGATGGGTCGATAATTTGCTAGATTAGCGTTGTCTTCTTTTTTACGTATAATAGCGACTAAAGCATTCTTCCACGCATCCGGTGTCAGACCTTCAAACAATGCCTTGTTAAACAATGTTTGCAGATGCGTGAACAATACTGTACCGCCACATTTCAAGTGTTCCACCATGCTTTAGTCTTCACCTGGTGATTTCCCGTTCTTCATGCTCTTCAAGGCATTAATAATTTCATACAAACTGATTTCAGGAGGTTCTATGTTTCATAAGTGTAGCTCTAGCGCCTTCTGATTCTGTGCTTAGTTCTGATATGGTTTTTTGCTGAACCGCCACTTAAACTTTGTCCCCTAATGTTTTTTAATTATTTCTTTTAGCCTCTCTGTGACAAACCCATTTTTAGGTATAATTATAAATTTATTTGTAAGGACGTATGCGCCAAAATAGTATTTTTCGTTTATAATAAAAACTATTGCTTAGTTTATAAAATTGAATTACAAATTTGAAGTGTGTGTTTAGAGTAATCTATACAGTAAATTTTGACACTTATATTGGTCTCGTTTCCCTGTAAAATGAAAATCTATGTTTTTAAAGAGCGTTTTTTGATATTTTTTTCTGTGCTGTAAAAGTCATCCAATCGTGAAATGCTATTACCAAATTGTTCTCAAGACTTGGTAAATGAAGTACCTAAATATCAGTTTCAAATGTTTTGTAACTGCGGAGAAAAATTGAAATCCCTGCTGCCCATATTTTCAATGCGTCGCCTTAATGTGGAATTAAGTATTGCATTTTTGATTAAAAACCGTAAAGAGATAAGTACCTATAGAACTATATATACCTATAGAACCTATAGAGGAGGCACTATTTTTTGTATGCAGCAACGACGCTTTCTCTTTCAACTATTATTTTTAATTTTGGTGTCATAATATCAATTTTGGTGTCTTACCAGTTTCGGTGTCAAGAATAAATTGGATATTATAGGGATTAATTAAACGACTCTCACATTCAATATAAGCGATTTACATTCGTTAACACATCCCATTACCTAAAAATCCAACAAACAAAAATGTTCTCCATAATTAGGCGTATGTTGAAATCCATTCATTTCTTTCCACCACATGATGAGCAATGATCTAAAATAGCCGAAATAATTTTCGGAATTTCCTCTCTAAAAGGGATACATCTAAGCTGTTTACTTAGATGTATCCCTTTTACCCAGCTGGTAATGTAACTCGGTTATGTACGAGTAACAAGGGATTTTGACATCTATCGGACGATATTTTACGGTTCTGCGGAAGCCGAATCACCCCGCCGATGCCCCGTCGGGGTACAGGCCGGTGGTGCTGCTCGACGAGGCCGGGAAGTTTAGACATCCGCAACGCAATTAACAGCCTCCCTCACGAATGCATAGAGGTGGCACTGCGTTTCCACGGAGTGTCCCTCTACCTCCGCTCCCTCATCACCGATTACCTCCGCGGGAGGGAAATCGTGTATGAGGACGGTCGCGTCCACAGGTGGCCGATGGCGGCGGGAGTACCCCAGGGTTCCGTGCTGGGCCCTCTGCTCTGGAACCTGGGGTACAACTGGGTTCTGCGGGGCAACCTCCTGCCGAACATGGAGGTTGTCTGCTTCGCCGACGACACCCTTGTCGCGGTAAAGGGGCGCACGTATGAGGAGGCGGTCCACCTGGCGTCGGTCGGCACGACGATGGTCGTCCGGCGCATCCGCCTCCTCGGGCTGGACGTGGCCGTCGAGAAGACGACGGCCATGACGTTCAGGCCGCCGCGTCGCCGCAGACCCCAGACGGGGCTCCGTGTCCGAGTGGAGGGGGTCCAAGTCTAGATCGAGAGCTCCATGAAGTATCTCGGTCTGGTGCTGGACCCCCGATGGGATTTCGAGGAGCACTTTAAGCTCCTCGCCCCAAGGCTGTCTGCCGCCACGGCAGCCCTCGGACAGGTCCTCCCCAACGTGGGAGGACCGGGTGCAGCGAGCCGTCGACTTTATCAGATGGTGATAAGGTCGATAGCGCTGTACGGAGCCCCGATTTGGGCGGAGCGTCTCGCCCCCCGAACGGTGGCCCTCCTGCGCAGGTCGCAGAGGGTCATTGCCACCCGGGCCGTGCGGGTCTACCGCACGGTCTCTCACGGGGCAGCCTGCGTTCTAGCGGGCTCGCCTCCGTGGGATGTCGAGGCACGCATCCTTGCGGCCGTGCACCGACATCGGGTGGCAGCGAGGAGTCGAGGGGAGCGGCCCCTCCCGCAGGAGGTGGTGAGCACAAGGCACCTGGCGCAGAGGGAGGCTCTCCGCCAGTGGGCCGAGACGCTTGCCCACCCAGCTGCCGGCCACTGGACGAACGAGGCCGTTCGTCCAGTGTTGGAGGAGTGGGTTGGGCGCCGGCGGGGCAGCCTCACCTACCGGGTGGTGCAGATGATGACCGGGCACGGGTGCTTCGGCCATTATCTGCCTGCATCATGTCGCACGGAGGGAGCAGTCGCCGCAGTGTCACCAGCGCTATGCATTAGCTCTCGCACTGGGCCTGGGTAGGGGTGCGCCCGTCGCGCTGGCCAGCGTCGCACGTGAGATGCTGACCAGCGCGGCGGCGTGGGAGACTTTCGCCTCCTTCTGTGAGGATATGATCTCGCAGAAGGAGGCTGCGGAATGGGCGCGAGAGGATGACCCTCTCGCCGCACCGCTCTGGCGCAGGCGGTTGGGGAGGAGGAGGCGAGCGTTCCTGGACGCGCGCCACCAACTTCCTTAGCAAGCTGGGGATTGAAATGGCCCGGCCGGCTGACTACCGGTCAAGAGACACTTTTCACCGCTGGCTTGGCCATCTGGGGGGTCGAATTCTAGCATACTTGTCGACCCCCCCGTAGAGGTAATTACTGACGCCTGCGCCAGACAACCCTCCAGGGGGCGCAATCGGGGAATGGCTAACGCCGATCCCGATTGTGTCCCTACGGAGGTAGATGTATCTGGAGGGGTTTTAGCCAGGTATGGGGTTTTTACCCGAGTCCGGCATATCCTTGGGGTGGCCTCGTCAGTCGGCCCCTTGTCGAATCCGTAAGAAAAATTTCCCCTCCTAAAAAAAAAAGGGTACTCTATAATGACGGTCATATTATATGTCACAGCCTCACCACGAAATGTTTTGACGTTTCGACGACGACTTTTCATGAAGTTTTTAAGACGGACTACCTAGGACATCCTTACGAAGTCAAGCAATGACGTAATCTGAATGAAAGGGCGTGATTTGTAAAATAAAGTACACCAGGAAAAAAATATAAATGACCGCCATCAAAGAATAAAAAATATTAAATAAATTAATAGTATTTTAAAAAAAAAAAACAATCTTCTATTTTAATGCCCTAAAAAGAGGAAAATAAACTTTATAAGATGATACATTTTTTATGAAAATATAAAAGTTCATCGTGCTTGTTTTGTTTTATATCCACGACTAATGGATAGTGGTGAAGTAGTGGTACTGTAATGGTAGTCTGTAGGACGTCTAATAATGACGTTATAAACTGCTGTCCCCGAATCGACGTATTATTGACATAGGCATCTAAATCTGACGTACAGTACAATTATAGACCCTAAATTGACTTTAAAACGTATTTTTATTGATTATTGACGTCAGTCTGCTACTTGGGAAACTTGGAAAACGTAGATATATTCTTTCTCTTTCGCCGTGCTGCTCCTCGTCAGACACAAGAACTTTCGTTATAATCAATTTATTTTCCATTTTGCGTCCTTTATTATATTATACAAAACTGACCAAACGACCAAAGTAAGGGTGACAGGGTTTTTGCAAAACGTGATTTTATTTTTCACTACCAAATTGGCGGATTTTGGCAGTTTTAATTTTAATCAGGATAATTTTATTCGCTGCTAAAAATAGTCAGTTTAGGATATTTACGCTTAAAAATCTTACGTTTGGAATAGTATTTGGGCGGTTGAAGCTAAATTGAATTGACTATCTTGAATAAGAAACTTCAGATGTCGGTTATGTCACTTCCGACAAATCAGCATTCGTTTTATCCCGTTAAAAAGGTCACATGTTACTTTTCTCAAATTTCCACATTAAATGCCGGTACTTATTTCAATGTCCTAAACACAAATAGCTTTAAACTTTAAACTTTTATAATCCTGCTTAATATAGGTACGAATATTAAATTATCTAATCAAAGGCTGAAGATCAAAAACGAAATTGTAATAAATAATATACGAATTTTCTTTGACATCAATAAAACAATAATCTGTTAGCAAGAAACGTCTTGTCACTTTCTACTACAAAAACTTAGACGTCATTTAATTGACATTAAACCTCATTCAACACTCCCTCTGGTTTAATGCTAGGGCTGATCGTAGATCTTCAAATCTAGGTCTTGGCAGTGGTTTCGTCATTATGTCAGCAAGTTGCTCATTGGAGCTGACATGTATCACTTCCACGTCACCGTTGATAACAGCCTCTCTCACAAAGAAATGGCGGAGTCTGATGTGCTTTGTACGTTTGTGGAATTCTGGATTATGAGCCAGTCTCACTGCAGCTTCATTATCTACTGATAACAATGGTATCTGTTCCATTGTCGTAAGGTTACTGAATATCCTGTTCAGCCAGATTAATTCCCGTGCAGCCTCACTAGCAGCCACTATCTCTGACTCGGTAGTTGAGATGGCTACAGAGGGTTGACGTTGACTCAACCACGATACTGCGCCTCTTCCATAACAACAGATTACTCCTGTTGTAGATTTTCCAGTATTCACGCATCCACCATGATCCGCGTCACTGAACACTCGAATCCGTTTTCCAGTAGAGGGACCATAAAGTATGCCAATTGCTATAGTTCCTTTTAAATAGCGAAGAATTCGCTTTACTCTAAGCCAATCAGCCTTTGTTGTGTTCTCTAGCTTCCTTGACACTACACCCACAGCGTAAGCAATGTCTGGTCGGGTGGCGACGATTAGGTAGGCTAATGCTCCAACCGCCTCTCTGTATGGGAACTGTTTGTTTGTACTTGCATCAGTCTCGGACTCTTCTTGGAACTCGGGAAGTAATTTGTCCATAGGTGTTGCAATAGGATTACAGTTCATCATCCCAAATCTGTCTAAAACCTTTTTTGCGTAGGCTTTTTGGTTAATTAGTATCGATCCATCATTATACTGTTCGATTTCCATACCAAGGTAAAACGAGGCAGGCTTTGACGTGGTCTTTACTTGCTCTTTTAAGCTTATCAAGAAATCATCAATAAGATCTTGATTCGAAGCAGCAATCAAACCGTCATCAACATATAAAGTTAGTAAGATTTTCTTATCTCCTACATTCTTTGTGTATAAACATGGATCTGCTGTACTTTGTTTAAAGTTTAACTCTAGTAAAACTTCATGAAATTTATAGTTCCAACATCTAGGTGCCTGTTTAAGGCCATAGAGACTTCTCTTCAGTCGACATACTCTTTTTGAACCATCTTCAAACCCTTCAGGCTGTTTCATATAAATTTCTTCAACTAAGTTACCATACAAGAAAGCTGTAGTAACGTCAAATTGGATGAGATGAAGTTTTTCAGTAGCAGCAACACTTAATAACGACCTTATTGTAGCCAATCTTGCTATTGGGCTATAAGTTTCATCGTAGTCGATACCCTTACGCTGCTTGAAACCTTTTACTACTAGGCGAGCTTTATATTTTTCAATTGAACCATCTGAATTTCTCTTAATACGAAATACCCATTTGCATGGTAATGCCTTTTGATCTCTGGGTAATTCACACAGATACCACACCTCATTCTCTTTGAGTGATGATATTTCGTTCTCCATAGCTTTGAGCCATTCTCTTTTGTCATCTTTGCTCATAGCATCTTTGAATGTTTCAGGTGAGTCGTCGATATCCATTAAGCAAACAAAATCGTCTAATTTCTTTGGTCGAGATAAAGTGCTTCTGTCTCGTAGATTGTATCTATGTAAATCTGGTTCATGAACCATTGGAGACTCCTCAGCGTCATGAAACTCGTTATCTTCTCGACCTGGGTCTATCTCTTCTCTCTGAGCTACATCTAACTCATTATCTTCACGAGCTTGATCTATCTCTTCTTCTCCCTCTAGAGCAAGCTCGTTTTGTCTATCGGGTACTTCACTTGGCTCGTCAATGTTTCGCACATTATCTACCCCTTGAACATCTCTCTCTACATCGGAAAGCTTATCAGATATTGAAGTTGAAATCTTGTATTCAATATCTGTTTCAAAGGTGATATCTCTGGATCTGATAGTTCCACTGGGAGTCCAGATGCGATAACCATCGTCGTTTTCGTAGCCAATGAGTTTTCCTTTTAATGCCTTTTTACTTAATTTCTGTCGCTTTTGTTTAGGTATGTGGGCATAGCACTCACTACCAATTATTCGCAAGTGAGAAATCTTTGGCTTCTTACCATGCCAAAGTTCGAATGGCACTTTGTTTTTCTGTCTGGTAGTTCCAGTGCGATTCAGCACATATGCGGCAGTATTTATAAGTTCAGCCCATAGAAATTGTGGTAACTCCTCTCTGGCGTGCAACATTGATCTCGCAGCTTCGACAAGAGTGCGATTTTCCCGCTCACTACACCCGTTTTGTTCTGGCGTGTATGGCATTGTCAGTCTCTGTTGTATACCGCGGCTGTTCAGAATTCTTCTTACTGCTTCATTGTCGAATTCTCCTCCGTTGTCACTTAATAATGTTTTCACTACATGTCCGGAAGTCTTAGATTCATTGAGCATTTGGATCAACTTGTCTTTGACTTCAGATTTCTGTCTTAAGAAGTAAACGTGGTGGTAACTCGAGTAATCGTCTTTGAAAGCAACAAGGTATCTGTATTTTGATCCACTTAGAGGAAATGGTCCACATACATCGGCGTGTATCAACTCACCGGGCTTGTTTGCTCTTTGCCTTGTCCCAAATTTTAGACGGTGTGCTTTTCCATATATGCAACTTATACATTTTGTTTCATCCAATGTTAGATCTATTCCCAGTTCTCTTTTGACAAGTTGTTGCACATGCCTCTTATCTTGGTGCGCAAAACATTCATGATAAAGCTGAAGCATATTGGAATTGCTCGAAATTCTTCTTTGGACTAACTGTTTTCAGATTTAGCTTGTACAGTCCTCCTTTAGGATTTCTTGTTCCAACTACGACAGGTTTGCCTTCTAATTCAAGTTGGCACTTTTTAGCAGTTGACTTAAAAATACTGTTCTGCATTTTGTCTTGTGCAGCCAGTGTTGAGAACAAGTTTTTTGTGAGTGATGGTACTAGCCACACGTCTTCTAGAATAATTTTCCAATTCTGACCATTGACATCCGATTCTACAATCACAGTGCCATTACCTGCAGCAGAAATAGTAGTTCCATCTGCAGTTAAAACTGTATGGTCTGACTCGAACTCATGAAACGTATGAAAAATATTTCTTCTATTCGTCACGTGTCTGGTTGCTCCACTGTCCACAAACCAGGATTCTCTATCTACTGGTTGTTTGTCACTGCAAGCATTTACCATCAGGGTGATAGTTTGAATTTGAGAAGTTGATGGTGAACTATCTGCACTACTTGGCTTCGGCGGCTTTCCATCCTTAATCCATTTTCGGCAGTTACGAACTCTATGTCCAACTTTCGAACAGTAGTTGCATTTCACATTTTCATCTTTCTTATTCTTACTCTTCACAACTTCTTTAGCAACTAGAACTTCAGGAGGCCCTTGACTTTCTTCCTTACTTTTCAATGACCTTTCGTAGGTGCAAAAATTGGTGGTCAAGTTCTCAACAGTTCTATCTTTCTTGTTTATCAAAAGCCAGCTTGATCTAAACGCAAAGAACCTTTCGTCAAGAGAGTCTAAAATTTTCCAGATGAGCGTCATCTCAGGTAGCTCCGTATTTGCTTCTTCCTTCATTATTTCAGCATTCAATTCACTCCAGATATTTTTCAACTTCGACATGAGAGTAGAAACATTATCATTTGAGTTGTGCTTGAACCCGAAGAAGTCGAGGCAAAGTTGGTAAGCTCTATTTTCAGATTCGCCATCATATAATCGATGTAGCTCTTTCCAGACTTCATTTGCTGACTTAAATCTCATTACTTTTGGTAAGATGTCATCTTTCATGTTATTTGTGAGTATAAGGAGAGCGCATCTGTCAGCATTTTTAAATTTAGCAAGAGCTAATTCATAGGCTGCGACTTGAGCGTCACCACCTCCTGGTTGCAGTTCTGGTTGTCGTACTGTGCCTTCGCATACTTCTAGTGCTTGTTCACAACTGCTTAGTAGTATTGAGACTTTGTACCTCCAGATCGGCTAGTTACTTCCGTCCAATAACCCTATTTGAAATTTCGTAGATAAACCTTCCATTTCTTTTATCACTACTGAGCACATAACCTATTAAATTATCTAATCAAAGGCTGAAGATCAAAAACGAAATTGTAATAAATAATATACGAATTTTCTTTGACATCAATAAAACAATAATCTGTTACCAAGAAACGTCTTGTCACTTTCTACTACAAAAACTTAGACGTCATTTAACTGACATTAAACCTCATTCAACAACGAAAATGTGAGCAATTAGAAATTCAAATTGCTCTCCTGTAAAGTTGTTGCTTCGCACTTCCGACAGTGTTAATGGACGATCGAGATATGAATCCGCATCCATAATATCACCGCAATAATTGATGCGGATGCGAATGCAGTCCTCATTTGCGGACGCGGATGCGAATCCGTAAAGTGGCTATTCGGACCCGGGTCCTTATAGAAATCGATTGTGCTATTTTGCTTCATGGTGCTATTCTATCTAATCGAAAAATAACTTATACGATAATACTGAAAACTGTAGGTTTGGTTAGGCTAGGCATTGTGACCACACACAGAAACTCGGCAGTTTCATGCTCCGCTCGCAAAGGCAAAAATAATATCCACCTCGTCGCCATATTTTTTCTAACCTGCAGGCCTGTAACTGTAACTTCGGTTGCTAACTAGAACTGTCATTTTTGAAAGGAATTTAACATCCATTACTGCTATCATGAACGATGCCGTAGCACATAAGATCACTAAGCCCAGTAATGGATATAGTGTCTTTCAAAAATGACTTCTAGCTACCAACCGTAGTTAGCGAATAGGCCTGCTTCTACGACTTCTACGGCCGTACCGCATGACTCATAGCGATTACTCGCTATCGCTGTCGTGACATTAGAACAATAGTCTTAACGTCACAAGTGACATTTGAGCTATTGTTCTGTCATGAAGGCGATAGCGAGTGATCGCTAACGGACCAGGGGGTCTGCCGCCTAACTCATAGCGATCACTCGCTATCGCTTACCTGACATTAGAACATTAGCTCAAATGTCACCTGTGACATTTAAACTATTGTTCTAATGTCACGAAAGCGATAGCGGGTGATCACTTTGAGATAAGCGGTAGGGCCGCCGGTCCGTATAGAACGGGGGGGCTACCGCCTAACTCATAGCGATCACTCGCTATCGCTTTCGTGACATTAGAACTCTGTGATATTAGAACTATTGTTCTAATGTCATGATAACGATAGCAAATGCTCGCTTTGAGTTAGGCGGTACGGCCGCGGAAATGCTATGCGGACCCGCGGCCGTACCACCTAACTCAAAGCGATCACTCGCTATCGTTATCGTGAACTTAGAACAATAGTTATAATGTCACAGATGACATTTGAACTATGTTCTAATGTCACGAAAGCGATAGTGAGTGATCGCTATGAGTTAGGTGGTAGCCCCCCCGATAGTGAACTGTTATCGAAAAAACATACGCATCAAATTGAGAACTTACTCCTTTTTTGAAGTCGGTTAAAAAACTTATAGGATCAATCTGAAAACTGTAGGTTAGGTTAAATAGGTATTGTACCACACAACTGAAATAAAACTGCATGCTCTATGCTCCGAATAGCAATCGACTTCGACAGCCTAACGCCCCTGCTCAAAAACCTGGTAGCCCATCAACAAACACTAAAAAATACAATTAATTATCTGTGTGATTATTATGTCATCATGTGATGTGACAGACAAGTTTGTTTCTGATTGATTTATTTCTAATTCCTTCACTTTGAAACAATAATAAATAATAAAATATTGTAATAAATAATCAAATCTTCGTACTGTAAACAAAAAAAATGTGTTAAACACAAACGTCAAGCCCTAACATTGTAATTTTTCGATATTGTGAAAAGAGTTTACTTTTGGAACAGATTTACAGGACTCATGGTAACTACAATATAATGGGCTGTTTGTCGTGGATTAGAGGTGAGTTTATGTTGAACACATATCTTCAGTTGAATCAACACTTAAATAATTCAAGTTCATTTTAATTGTTCATGTGACTCGGCGAATATATGTACCTACCTACTTATGTAGTTGCCAACAAAAAAGGAAGTAAACTCATAATCTAAGCTCAACATGGATACCTTTGCTTGCCATGAAACCTCACAAATTCATGTAATTTAAAGTCAAAATGCAATGAAAATTAGATTACTGAGACCCCCCTGAAGTTACCAATAGCATAGGTAGTTATTTTTAGTCTTGAATCTCCTTGTAATTTTACTAAGTTCTTCAAAATATGTGTTTATGTTCTTTCAGGTTTGAAAATGTCTTTTCCTTTTAAAGACAAGGAATTAAGTAAAATTGCAGCATTCTTCAACATATCAACTTTTGTGTTGACCTGTGCTGCACTGGTCCAACCAAGCTGGTTTCATATCAAAGGCTTACACTGCTCTCAGAGTCTCTCACTTGCTCAGTTCTTTACATTCGATGACAGTGATGATGATGATGATGAATTCACTCAGTATCAAAATAGAGTATTTGAAACCATGAATAAAGCCAATATCATTGGTAAGTTTTTTGTGAAAAGAAATACAATTTGAACATGAATATGCTGGTTAGCTTATTATATTTGAGACTATGTTTCTTGTTGTTATGAACTTCTTACCCTTAGTCCATAAATAGCTTTTTATAATATAATTTCCATATATTTTCAAATCCCAGGATTATGGGCATTTCCATATAATTACAATGTATTGCATTTGTGCTCTATGAACCAAAATAGCTTAACCTACTCAGATTGCTGATTATGGCTACAAATTCAATTCAATTCAAAATCTTTATTACATACCATAATGTGTGTAAAATAGGTATACATTATTATTATTATCTATACTAATATTATAAAGAGGAAAGTTTTGTATGTTTGTATTGAATAGGCTCTGAAACTACTGGGCCAATATGAAAAATTCTTTCGCTAATAGAATGCTTCAATATCACTGAGTAACATAGGCTATAGAATATTTTCCTACGGGAAAATATGGAATTCCCACGGGAAAAATGAAGATAACGTGGGCTAAGCTGCGAGCCAAAAGCTAGTTGTAAATAATTTTCTTTCCCAATTTAGTATTTTGCATTAGAGAATAGTGTTCCAATTACAATTTTGTATAAACATTTATTTAGATTTTATATAATTTGCGATCAACAACGTATATGAGCTGTAATGATAAGGATGATCAACAATGTAGTTAAATTCAGTTCTGCAAATCATTACCTGTGCCTTCCACATCTATTCTATCCACATATATTTAAGAGGAAATTGCCCAAAAAGCATATCACCTTTTTCATTTTGTGCCTTAACAAAACAAAAACTGTTACTAAATATTGTAGATTTTTTTATTCTTAACAACAAACATAAGGAATTTTCAAAACCTGGGTTTGAAGAGAACAATATCCAATAATATTATCAATTTAACTTTTATCTCTGATGTACCTGTAGGTATAATATTGTTTTTAACCATTTTAGAGAAGTTAAAGGTAAACTGCCTTAATAAGTCATAAACATAACAATTATTATATAAAAATAGGGACATTGCACATTTAGTGCACAATTAATGCAATACTTAATACTTAAACCACATCAGCAGTGTATCGATTTCATACTATTAATATGGTTAAAAACACATTATCACAGTTTCTTTCGTCTACACATCTCACTGTAATAACTGACCTTATAGTAAGAATAACAAAACTATACATAAATAATGTTTTGTAAAGGTACTTTTAGTGATATGACATATTATTTACTTGCATTATACTATACAGTACTATACATTATACTACTTTTAGGTTACCCTTTTTACAAATGCTGTAGAAAATGCATAATAAAATTAATGCCAGGGTAAAACAACTATTACTGCTTATAATTAAAGATAATATTAGCTATTAATCACATTACTTGGGCACAAAAATATTAAGTGATATGTTAAACCCTTGGACAATGCGCAATTGGTATTAGCTATGCAAGGAATTCACTCAGTCTATTAGCCCAATCCTCCTTGAGCACACATTAGCATCTGTCTTTTACAATGGTCCATGCAGTGATGGACTTAGAATACAACACACCTCGCTGCTATGAATGCATTATATGAGCACTATGAATAAACCTAGCAATATTGCTCCTAATTCAGCTGCTGCTCAAAATAAAAATATATGGGTCATGCGGCAACACCCATATTATGGGTTTTGAAACATTTTTTTACATAGTCACCTAAATAAGATTAGACTTTAGTTGAACTTCTGTGAATTGTGGACACTGTGAACTGCCGGAGCCAAACATTGACAAGTAATTAGCTGTCAGACCTACAATGCATATCCGTCGCAAATATCAGTCTCATCTTGGTGTTCATGGAAAACTTAAAAATCTATATATGTAAAAGGAGAAGCTCCCATCTATAGACCCATGCACAGCTGTAACCGCTAATGGTAGAAATGTGAAATTTGGACAGTTGTTTTAATTCAAAATGCGGAGACCCTAAAAAGGGATTTTAAAAAATTTTAACCCTGAAGGGGTGAAATAGGGGTTGCAAGTTTGTATGGATTTTTTTTAAATTAGCAATGATTTTGATAAAACTTGAGATTCATACTCTTGAAAACATTTCATTGAACACATGTTTCATGGTTTATTGGAATTAAAATATGAAATATTTAAAATCTGCTCCAATTTCTATTAAATTTATTATTCAAGCTCCTAAATTTTAATTTTATTTATAATGTAACTTTTCCAAAAATTGTAATTTATTTTTGTATGGGTAAAGTCACCTGAAATAAACGTTTATTATTATTATTAAATATAAATAACAGTCTTCTTTATAATAGGCTACAAAATTATTTTACGGGAATAGTATAAAATTCCCATGGGAAGACAATAATAACACGAGTGAAGCCGCAAGCGGAAAGCTATTCATAAATAAACCTAATAATATAAACAATTATATTAAAAAGAATTATGTTCTAAACAATAAGACATAAATGTAAGAATACTGTGGTTTTGTGCCTTGTGGTTTTTAGTAGGATATTTGGTAATAATACAGTGTGTCCCCAGATAAGGTGCACAAACGAAAATGGGTGAAACTAGACTACAATTTATCGATAAAAAAAAGAGAAAAAAATTATTAAAATTAAATTGTATTTATTATTGAATTTTTATTTTTTTATTCTCTTTTTAAGACCTTTTGTGTTTATAAAATTGTAACATTGTAACCACTGCGTGGATTTTGTTCAAATAAAAACAATAATGATCCCAAAAGATTAACACTGTATGCTAAATAAAAAAAAGTACATAAAAGCAGTCAATAGGGAAAACAAGCATTTTTTTTTCACTAATTTTGAACATAAAAGTGTTAAATTTTGAGTAAATGTTTATTTTTACCAAATAATGCCCTATATAACAATTTCTTTTTATTACCTCTTATTAATCCAGATCTTATAACCTTTTCAACAACAAAAAAATCAACATTCTGTCTCTAATACATGCTTAGCTACGAGGCTTTAATTGAGGGGCGTGCTAACGCGCCGCTTACGTCATCGCTCAGGTAGATTTTTTACATTGTGTTCACTATTGCGGAACAAAGAAAGGGTGCGGGAGGGGAGCGCGTTAGGGACTAAAACGTGTTAGACTCAGTGGGTCCGAAACGCTCGCAGTTAACACGTGTTTTTTTCGAGATTTTTTTTCGCTGGTTTTTTCCGCTATTAACTGCGTTTTCTCCGCGTGAAATCGCAGATATTTATTTTTATTACGGAATGTGCCGAGGAGTGGCAAGAGCTGCACGTACTGCGTACATAGCTGCGTTCCCGAACTGTATGCAACCCGCTGCTCAGAATTTTCAAGAAGTACCACATAGAAGATTTAGTAATGTTGGCCTTGGATTAGCTCGAGAACATCGCGAACAAGCCGTTGTCATTGATACGTCAATTGAAGAAGCTGTTTTGAACGACGTCTTCGCTGATCCTACAACCAGTACTAGACGTCTTGCAGCATGTCATGGTATTTCCAAAACTGCAGTATGGCTCATTTTAAAAAAGAAGGACTGCACCCTTTTCACTATCAGAGAGTGCAACACCTCAATAAAGATTTTGATAGGCAGCCAAGGTGCGTCATGTCCGCTTGGATTTTAAGAAAAATAAGGGACGTCCCTGATTTTCCCCAACGGATTTTGTGGACAGACGAGGCTACTTTCACACGAGCCGGCATAACAAATTGTAGAAATTTGCACCAATGGCGTCACGAAAACCCGCACCTTAAGAGACCGTCTACATTTCAAGTGCAGTTTTCAATAAATGTGTGGGCGGCGTTAATTGATGACACATTGATTGGGCCGATTATTCTGCCAAGGACATTAAACTGCGAACGGTGTTTGTCCCTTTTAAAAGATGATCACCCCCTTATGTTAGAGGATGTGCCGCTGGCAAGAAGAAGACACATGTTTGTCCAAATGGACGGATGCCCTGCTCACTACGCCACGATTGTGTGAAATTTCCTGAATCAAACCTACCCCAATCGCTGGATAGGTCAAGGAGGACCTGTGGGATGGGCAGCACGTTCACCTGACATGACACCACTGGTTTACTTTTTATGGGGTGTGATGAAACAATGGGTGTACCATTAATACGGAGGCCGAACTTCACGATCGCATTGTCCAATGTGCGGAAAATATCAAAAATGACCCCGACATGGTCTGCAGGGCTACGCAACAGATTTCCTTATGGCTCCTCTTCATTATCGGCGAATACAGACGATCACGCGCGAGCACGATAGTGTAGAGGGCATATTCGGCTGTACTCAGGTGTGCGCGCCGATGATCGTCTATGATCGCCTGCGAGCCGTGTATTGTCGGTTTTCGGGCACGCATCAAAGGGAATCGCCTGGTGGTTGCTTATAAGGCGCTTAACACATTGCCGCCGCATCCCGCTGCGGTGTACGGAGGGACGAAAACCCATTGCGGCTGCGGCGGCACGGAACCGTGCCAACCTTACGGTTTGCTCCGTACCACCGTCCGGAGCTGCGATGCACGACGCACCGCATCACCGCATTATCTATGTCGAAATGTATTACGCGTATGCACGTCCTTTCTACGCAAAAATCCGTACGATACTGCGGCGCAGTGTGGCATACCCCGCGGACCGCACCGCATCACCGTCCGGGAGTGCGGTGCCGTCGCGCGCGCCGCACAACCGCACGGGCATGCGGTGTCAGTGTGTTATACCCTGCGGTTTTTGTATACAAATTAAGATTCTTCAGTCAAAATTAAAAACCGCAGAGCCGCACACCGGAGCGGTGTCCGGTGCAATGTGTTATGCGCCTAACAGACGATAGTGTAAATGCTTGCACGATGATCGTGCCGATTATAGACGAGCACACGATCAACGATCATCGCCGATAATGTAGTGCAGACATTACGTGCAATGATGTGCTTGCAACAGCGTGGTGGCCATTTTGAGCATTTAATGCATTAATTTAATAAAAAGTGTTTTTTTAGATTTTTTGTAATAAATACTTATTGTGATTTGATTTTCTTATTTTAATCAATTTCATTTACACTGAAAAAGCTTAGCTTAAGTTTAAAAAATGCTTAAATGTGTTTAACTAAATTCCAATTTAAGAGGATTGTGAAGCTGTAAATTTTCATACAAAAAGCGATAACGCTTTTCTCCCACTAAACATAGTCCAATTTTCATAATTTTTGGAAATGTTGTAGATATAATGAAGATCTAGGTTTGTACGTTTTGATTTTGAAGAAATATTGCTCAGAATATAAATTATTAGCATCTAACGGCCCGTTCCAGATAAGCATTTTTAGCATCTCTGCGTTCCATTAGCCGGTGATGCTAGTTTTTCTTGCTGGTTGTCATGCGTTTCATTTAAGCATTTTTAACACGAAATGCTAGCATCAAATACCCATGCTAATAGATGGGTCCTCTGATACCACTTTTTGACAGCTTTCAAATTTGACATTTGGAATCTTTTTTTCATGAATCAAAAAGGATTTTCAGCGGATTTAAAAAAATTATTGAAAGATATTTTTAGTATTAGCCAATTCTGATTTATATTATAAAAAATTTTAAGTGGCTGGACTAATTAAGTGAGGTGTCAAAATTCAGCACGAAAAATCAGTACCTTGCGTTTCATTTGTAACAATTAGCGCGGCTAAAAATGTCAACATTTCTTAAAAGAAACGCAAAACGAGGCTAACATCAGATGTTAGCCTCAGAAAGTAGCAGTGCTTTATCTGGAACGCAAGGTAAATATCTATATTTTAGACTTAAAAACTACCTCGAGCATTTTTATCTTTTTTTAACTAAATTTTACTGAATTACAAAAAAAGCAAAACGTACAAACATAGTTTAAGGTATACTGAATCGAATGAGACCAAAAGTGTCTAATTTCGTAAAGGTAAAACAGTTATCGCCCGAAACAATATTTCAAACAGGAATTGTAGGCAATTTCGACCAGTTCTTGCAACTCTCTCTATCGCACGATACGGGTCGGGGGCAGGGGTATAATGGGGCATAATGTAGTGATGTGACATAATGTTATCGTAGTTATTGTTACCTAGGGAGGAGAAAGTAATATCGATATATCGATTAATACTGAAAGGTATTTCTCAAGTCAGAACTATTAATCTACACACATGAAAAAGTAAATGTCTTTTCGAATATGTTTATTGATTTTAGTGTTTTATTTTAAGGGTGTTATTTCAATACAAACCTTATTTAAGAGTAAGCAGCCTGTAGCCTGTTAATTAGCTGTAAATTTCCAAAATCAAAATAAGAAAATAAATTGTAAGTATGTAGTTGTTTGTTATAATAGATACAAAGACACAAACTCAAAAGAAATTCGTTTTTTGTTTCTTGTGATAGGTATTTGTTATGCATTGTATGGTCGTTATCGTATTCTAAGTTGCTCACAAACTATTTTTCGTATAACCAAGTTGGAGCTGCTAAAAAACGTGTAACAAACTATATGCAAGTAGCGTTATTTTCAATATTATTTTATTTGTACTCGCGTTATGGAATCTACGAATGTATAAAAAATACAAACGACAAAGTAAATAATATATGTAGGGTAGGCAGGGTAGGCATATATGTGGAGAAGGCACCCTTCGTACGGTTTTGACGTTTTTTTTTCATTTTAGCAATATAATTTAAAGCAGCTGATTACATATAATCCTGCTAATAGGTATTTTTTTTCATACGACAGGGAAGCTCTTGGCCTTATATCGGAACACAGCAATGCTATTAACATGTTATTATGGCGACAAACTTAGGTAAGACGGTGGTAGCTAGCCAGGTGGGCTGAGAAGCCCTACCACCAACCAAACCGAGCAGAAAAGCTTCTGTCCCTGTGGGGAATCGAACCCCGGACCTCCCGATCAATACCCGGTGGCCTCAACCACTAGACCACGGAGGTGGTAAAATTTTAAATTCTAAAACTATTAGTATAACTAGGTACCCGAGATTAGTGTATAAAAATGCGAGGTATTTTATATTTGTTACATAATTATGACTTAACTCTCAATTGAAATTCGTACGAATCTACCCCACACATGGGGTACTTTCATACAGTATTATTGCTGTATTTCTGACAGCATAGACTTTTCATCGACTGATTGACTACACATTCTTTGGTTAATAACTTTGTACAATTTTTCTGAAAAAAGTTATTTACTCAATAAAACGCCCTTGCCCTTACGCTGACGTGTAAGATCCTATGCTGCGTTTTTTAATTGTGGATATGTCAGTCCAGTCTACTTTTTTATGTCATCTAGTCACCTTTTCCTTAAGGCGGCCTATACCGCCATGGTAGAAGAAAAGGCTTAGATGATGAATAATATTTTTTAAATAATTATATGATTATTTTTGTTGGTGTTCACCTTAATTGCTTTAATAATAAGCCAAACGTAGCTTCTGTTTTGCTGCTGACTAATTCAAAGATGGATGGAAATTGAGGTGAACACCAACAAAAATAATCATATAATTATAAAAAAATATTTGTCATCATCTAAGCCTTTTCTTCTACCATGACGGTATAAGCTTCCTTCAACTTTCTCCATTCCGTTCTATTTTGGGCTACTCTAATCCAGTTCGTGCCCACCATCTTGACGATGTCGTCCTTCTACCGCATCTGTGGTCTCCCGTTAGGTCTTTTACGATTCCATGGCCTCCACTATAAGACAGTTCTGCACCACGAGTTCGGCTTTTTGGCTATTATGTCCAGCCCATTGCCACTTGAGCTTTGCTACGCGGTGTGTAATGTCCGAGACCTGACTCCGTTTTCGGAGCCAACTATTCGTTTTCCTGTCCCGGAGTGTTACTCCTACCAATTTTCTTACCATTGCTCTTTGTGCCACCTCTAGTTTGTGGACGATGGCCTTAGTTGTTACTCATGTCTCGGCTCCATACGTAAGCACTGGTAGGACACACTGGTTGAAGATCCGCGCTTTCTGTTTTATGCTAATACCTACTCATATTAAAAGCAAAGCCAAGTTTTGCAAAAGCTGCCCAGCCCAATCAAAAAAATATTTTTATTATTTATTATTACTTTTTAATTTTGCATCCCTGTTCCTATTTCGTTTGTATGTATAAAAGTATTTTTATATGTTTAGTGTTTTTTTTTTCTGAAAAGATTCACATCTCAAATGCAAATCATTTTAATTCAGTATAACACTCATCTTGAAAAATGGCATTTTCCTTAGACAGGTAAATGTACATACTTTCATAACAAATAGTCCTCACCCTCAATCCTATAAGGTATAGGGATACCAAGTAAGTGCCTTCACAATAAATTTCAATACAGAAATAATTTACGAAATGTAAATAATTTCTGTATTCCGAAACTTATCTACTAAAATATTATGAAGAAAGAAGATTAAGTACGTTTGTATTTTTATTTGTAATGAATAAACTCAAAAACTACCAGACGGATATTAAAAATTCTTTGGCTAATAGAATGCTACATTATCACTGAGTAATATAGGCTATAAAATTATTTTTTCTATGTGAAAAAACATAAAATTCCCACACGAAAAACGAAAGTAACGATGGCGAAGTTGCGAGCGGAAAGGGAGTCAGAAATATAAGCAACGCAAGACATTACGAACGATAGAATAATAATCTCGATCTCTCGCGCCGGCCGCCGAGTATCGTGGCCGAGTCGCGCGCTGCTGTGTCGTAGTGTGCGTGAAAATTTGCGCATGTTGTATTTGTGGTGTAAACGCCAGGCCGGAGGCGGAGCGGTGTGAAACAGATGGCATTTTAGAAAATACCTACTCGCGCCGCGCACGATTACTTCACAATCCTCTTAAGAAAAGCTACCTCAGCGGTTGACAAAAGGGCAGCGGCGCGGGCGCCAGGGGACGGCGCGTTAACAGGCCCCTCAATTAAAGCCTCGTAGCTAAGCATGTATTAGAGACAGAATATTGATTTTTTTTTTGTTGAAAAGGTTATTAGATCTGGATTAATAAGAGGTAATAAAAAGAAATTGTTATAGGGGGCATTATTTGGTAAAAATAAACATTTACTCAAAATTTAACAATTTTATGTTCAAAATTAGTGAAAAAAAAATGTTTTTCTCCCTATTGACCGCTTTTATGTACTTTTTTTTAATTTACCATACAGTGTTAATCATTATTGTTTTTATTTGAACAAAATCCACGCAGTGGTTACAATGTTACAAACACAAAAGGTCTTAAAAAGAGATTAAAAAAATAAAAAATCAATATTAAATACAATTTTTTTTTATCGACAAATTGTAGTCTAGTTTCACCCATTTTCGTTTGTGCACCTTATCCGGGGACACACTGTATATTTGTTTAATTCAACAAAATTATTTATATTACAGATTTGCCAGCCTGCAGTACACCAGAGATTATCACCCTTATGAGAATACTTATCTTGCTTTGCTTTATGGTGCTATTGTGTTCTTTTGTTGGCATTGTAATCAATGTCACTAGCCTTGATATCAAAGCAATAAAGATGTTGCGTCGGAATGCAGTGCCAAGCATTATGTGTGTGTTTTGGGTAATTGCTATAGTTGGTGTGTGCTACTACACCACTGTTGTATTGGGAAATCAGAATGGAGAACACACCAATATACAAGTGGATTATGAGTATGGATTTTATACAATTACTGGAGCAGGTTTGTGTGAATCCATAAAATTTGATCATATTTTCCTATGTTATTATGCAAACATTAGCAAGTACCTAAACATTTTCCAAACAACCTTACTACCTACAGATATGACCACTAATAAGTCTGTATTGTATTGTAAAGCAAAATAATAATAATAAAAAATCAATTTTTAAACCAAGAATCCGTTGGTTTTCATATTTTGTAAGATCACTTTTAATTATATCTAACCTGATAACATGTTTATCAGTTTGTGTCCCTGCCATAACAGGCATAGAATTTATTCCATCTAATTGCAAAACACGGTCCAAAATTAATCTTGGTTTAAACCTGACGCTGTCTCTGTTTGCGCATTACGTTTAGGCCAAGTTTTGTGATAAGACCGATTGGGTTGCCATTCCCTCTCATCATGGGGTTGTCGTAAGAGCCAATTAAAGAAGTTAAATGCAATCACACCTCTGTGAAGTGTGAAACACTTGAAACTAGTCTGGCCAGTGTGATATCACCATCACAGCTCATATACGCTCCACCGAGGGGCTCGAGCCCGATGTTAGGGTGATTAGGCCTTAGTCAACCATGCTGGTCCAGTGTGGATTGGTCGACTTCACATACACCTTTGAATTTCTTTGCAGATGTATGCAGGTTGCCTCACGATGTTTTCCTTCACCGTAGGAGCGTCAGACAAATGTACATATGAAATTCGAAACGAAAAACAGTGGTACATGTCGGTCTCGAACCCGGACCTCCCGATTGGAAGGCAAGTGCCGAGTCCACAGCTCCACCGACGCTCTGTGTGTGATATAGTTATGGAAATTAATGATGAATTTAATTAATTTCATAAGCACGCTAATTTTACAACTTAGCATGCTATGTACTATTGCTAAAATCGTCATTGTGGCCTGCCCGCTCAGTCCGTGTCAAACTCATTCACATCGAACGAAAAATAGCAGTTAGTGTCACAATGCGATCGAGCACTGTTATGAATTTCATATGATAGCAGCAGGACGTGATCGATGTTAATAAGCATTCAAATTTAAATTGAAAAATCTTTATTCAATTTAGGCCTTTACAGGCACTTATTGACGACAAAACAAAGCAAAACATTCTAATTTAAAGGAAACATATTTAACCTTGTATGTGCATACATCCTGAATATATCTATTCAAGATGTCTGCAAATACAAGTAGCAATGAAAAAAAAGAAAAGTTGAATCTACACCTGCCCCCTAACCATGATCGCTCAAAACAATATTGAAACTGCACTGTGAGCGGGATGGCGCTATACGCAGCAAGAGCGATGTCTCTGTTTCAATATCGCTTTAACCTTGCTATAAGCGATCGTGGTAAGGCACCTGTTCGAAAATTGGGAGAGCCTTCTCGAGAGGAACAGGCAAGAAACTCGATAGGTCAAATTTTTTCGAAAGGGCATTTACAATTTTGGTTTTGTTACATAGTCATTGAAATTTCATATTCATTTACATAATCATTCATTTATTTTAGCGACGACAATTAATTCAATTATTGCTAATGGACTTTTTGCAATTATCATTGCAAATGCTATTTATTCCATTATTGGTCTGGTGTGATTACAGTCGGAAGTGCGGGCGACGTGTGAGGTGCGAAGGAGGGTCATACTGCCCACGCTCCCGCACGTGTCGCTCACATGGGCGGTATGCCCCGCACGTCGTCCGCACTCCCGAACTATCATGTATTAAGTAAGAAGATACCGTACTATAACATCCTTGTGTAAGAAGAGATCCATAACCCAGCAGTCGGACGTATTTGAGTGAGTCAACATGCTTATGAACATTTCAGGAACCCTTGCTCTACTGGCGTCAGCTGCAAACTTATGGGGTGCTCCCTTATCGAGTGATGAAGACGTTCAAAGGCGAAACCTCATGGACGACTGGGACGGATACGAAGCGCATAGTGTAGGTCCGACGCCTGCCGTCCCAACTTTACCGCCTTACACTCCTAGTGCTGACTATATGCCTGCCACACAAACCGAGTACGCTCCGCCGGTTCTCGGCTCACAACAGTATTTCCCATTCGATGATCTCTCTGTCCTTCCGCCGCCTCCGCCTTACACTCCTTGAGAAGGCTTTCGAAAACGTAAGCTTTCGAAGTGGTACTTTGCTTCGATTCGTTCCTGTATTCGGGCATTTTTATTTAAATACATACAATTTAAAACAATTTTACCGCAACAATTTAGTAACTAATAAGACAAATTGAAAATTATAATGCACTTTACCAGAAAATGTCTGAAATTAGATGCACAATTCCGCCTCCTCATCGACGACGCTCTGATATTTAACATTATTAACACCGATCTCTTTATGTCTCTCATTTCTTTTCTGATGTCGATATATTATTAATTTCAAATTTTTGAAAACAATTTGTGAGTTATAATGTCGTATCCTATAAGTAATGGATACGTCTTTATTGTCTATATTTCTGAAACATTCATGATCAAATATTTTGGCTTCAGATTGGGTATGTCTACAGTTACATCTGATGGTTGTTGTATTGTAGTGCTTTTAGCAAACAATGGTAACCAAATATCTAATTTCTATTATATTTTCTAATAAGGTGCGATTTCTATTAGAATTATGAATTTAAAAAATATATTTATGTATTATGGTTGTGAAATTCCATCGTGGACTACCTACTGATAAAATTTCAGTATGTGATTTGCCATTTTAGTGCCTAATCGTATTGTGTCTATCATAATGCTTTAATAAAATTGTTTGTTCTTATAGACTATGTGTATGCCTTAGTTGTAATTTGCGCCTTCAGAAATTTCCCTGACACTTGTACATACATATAAATAATAAACTTTTTCTGGTGTAATGCAGAGGCGAATCGTGTAGACGCCTAAATGTAGCAATTGTTAAAGTACCCAGTTGCGTTTGTTGTTACAGGTACAACTTAAAATTCTATTGATTGTTAGTGAAGTATTTAAAATAGTCACGGATATTTCTCGTGTTTTACCTGAACTAGCTTAAAATTTAGTTAGCTAAGAGGTTGTTTCAAATAACCAAACAAGTGCGTAGACTTCGTAAATAACAGCTATCATTAAAAAAAAACGAAATTTTATCGAATTTTGAGAAAGTGCCAAACATAAACACTCCTAAATTATGCTATACAATAATTACAGATTGAATTCCATTATTGAAATGTATTTGTTAATGCTAATAAAAGTAAGTATTTTAATGCAATCTGTATAACGCAAAAGTAGGGACTTACGAGTTTTAAAATAACATTTAGGAGTGTTAATGTTATAATTTCCCTATGTATTAACATTTATTCAAAAATTTTATTATTTTTATTTTATTTTATTGAGAGCTGTAGTGAAGCATCGTGTTTTATGAAAAACGCTATTCTTGATAGGTATAAATGAAATTAATTTCAAAGATTCGCCTGGTTATACTTTGTAATTGAGATATTTTTGTGAGTCGATAACTTATAGCCTTTTACTGTTTAGTATTTTTTTGTACTTTACCATTTATTATGATGTCAAAGTGCAGTGATCGTCATTTAATAGATATATCTCCCATTACATACTTTATATAGGTAAACAGGGCGTCCCACGGCGATATCACATGGTATTTATCCTTTGTTTTTTGATAGCGATCGATAGTCTATTTCGGCGAAACAATCTCACTAGCAAACATGCCAAAAACTTCAGGACGACCATAAAATCTTAGAGGCCCTAATGCATAATGGGACAAGACGAACAACTAACAAAGAACTGAAGGTGTTATTTATTTTTCTCAAACATGCTCAACGATATGCGATCATATCTTACGCAACCTTCTTTGAGATAAATCTCAATTGAAGTACTGGGCCAGGCAGCGACCAGCGATTTCTTATCTGGCGTGCTTGAGCGGCCGGCAATGTCATTTCCAAATGGAACTAACTTCTAAGTTGTATTCACTTAAGTTTTATTTAAATGATTTAAATTTCGAACTGGCACGTCAAACTGAATGCTTTATTATATGAATTAAAAAGAAAAGTAAAATTTATTTCCTACAAAATAAAACCGACTACTTACTTCAAAAGCACCAAAAAGTCATAAATAATATAAGAATACAAATTAATTGTGCTTTTATTTTTAAGAGTCCAGGTGATCATTGCTTGGCACCTTATGCTCTAAGCTTGGCACTGACTTCAATATAAAACTGTGATGTTGTATGTATTCTTATATTGATTATGATGGTGTCTTTGAAGTCTGTTGTATTTTTGTAAAAAAAAATTTCAATCTCTAGTTAATTTAAAATACTTAAACCTTCTCCTAAATGTAACAAATACTTTTCTAAAAACCGCATCAGAATCGATTCAGCCAAGCGCGAGATAATCGCAGACAATCATACATACAAACGAAAACATACAAAAAATCGATTTTTGCGCGGCTTCACTATTTTACAAGCTTTTATTTACTTTCATCTGTCCGGGTGTCTGTAATCAAATTTATCTGTAGTTAATTTTTTATGCCTATTGTTGTTCATAATCATTATATATGTAATTGTATAAAATTTTAACACCGTAAGAAATTCAAGAGATATTATTGCGCCACAAGATATTATTGAAAACAATTTACCACCAAAATCGAAGGACATACTTACTTGAAAACAAATATTTAAATTAAAAAATGAAAGAAATCTAAATCCCTGTCTAAAAACGTTTTCTTAGCTTCATCATCTTAGCCTATTTCGGTGAAATGACTACAAAATTAAATTAAATAGGTACTATTTAGATAAGATATTCAATCTTAAAGTGATTGATTAGGTAGGTACTGATTGTTTGTCGTCACACTTGATATGAAAACAAAAAAAAAATAATCAAAAAATGGAAAGAAATTTCAATCGCTGTCTAAAAACGTTTTCTTAGCTTATTTCGTTGAAATAGCTACAAAAATAAAACTAAAACTCTTTGGATAAATATGCAATCTTAAAACGATTACTAATTGTTTTAAGCCAAGAAGTGTCTGTAATGGTCTATCTATATTGAATAGAAATTTTTGAGTTATTTTCGGCTCCGCCTCGGCCCGCATGCTCACGATCGCTCAGCAATGCTGCCCTTGCGGGCCGCAGTAATGTACTATTAGGTTCGCAAAGAAAAACCACGTCGAAGAGTTTTTCGATGAATTTGTGTCAATTGGCCTCTAAAGTAATATCTTTATTATGTTTATTAGGGAAACTCGGATTTTTTTGTATTATTTTTGTACATTGTTTTAAATGGCACATAATTTAATGGTTGGCTCTATCATGCAGTACCTATTATAATTATCATAAAAATTGAGGATGTTGTCTCTTGAGAATTTGACGGGATCATTTTCGGTTCAGGCAGGCGAATATTTGAAAAAATAGAACGTAGGTAGTTAGTAAATAAACAAGTAAAATTATTTAAAAAAAATTAAATACAAGCTAATACAAGCTTTTATATCATCATATTATTGCATTGTCACGCGATATACTCGTACATATGCATGCAAGATTTTAGCTCAATCGGAGACCGGGAAGTGGGTCAAATTTAACTTGCAAGATTTCATTACAGACACCGGACAGGTGAAAGTAAATAAAAGCTTGTTAAACATTTGCTAGTATCTCGCCTTGTGCCAATTTGCGTACTGTTTGATTTTTTTTGTCATCCTCAAATGTTTGAGGTAACGTTTCTTATGATCAACTTTATCGATATCATAAAATTACAGGATGTTTGATTTCTTAATTTTATTGGCTTCGCTCCCAGTTTCAACATGCGATTATGTTAAAATCTTTAAAGGCAGTCTTCTTTCAGTAAAATTATCTATCTACTTTACTTCCATGTGTCGCCGTTGGGAAGTTCTGTATAAAGTATGACATGCATGGGTAGCAATAAGTTCAGAGTTCTAATACGAATGCCACCAAATAATCTTATGCAATAATTTCAAAACTAAAAAGTTTCAAACATCTTTACAAAATATACCACCTACAAATTAACATTAGGTACTATTTCTTTAATGTACTTTATCCATTATAATTATTTTCTATATGAAGGAAATACCTACATTTTTTATCACAAGAAAAAATGTAAAATTTTCCTTCACAAACTGGCAGTTAGTTTCTTACATAGATAAAATCTAGGATGCTTTACGAGGATTGTAGAACTTTTGAGATTTCGAAATTATGAAGTAAAACTTCCTTGACGTCAGTTTAAATGGGTAGGCAGCAGTAGGTATGAGCCTGCAATACTTATTTCGATATGATGATGAGAGATCTGATTTTATTCCTTATTATTTCATACTTGTTTAAAAATATATTGATCTTGAGGTCACAAAATATTGGATATAAAAGGCGCATTAAAGTAAAGTATAGAGCCAGCGCCAGACAAAGCTTCAAACCTTTGAACACTGGCGCAAGGTCCCATCGTGTGAACTTTGGCAACAATGAAATCTCCGTGCCCCGTATACAGGGTTACTTTTAAATTAGGAGCCAAATTTTGTGTACTTGTTCAGACGAGCAATCTGAACAACTTTTACTATGTGACCAATCTTGAAAAAAACAGCTGTTCTATACATCTAAGTTCAGTGGATGTTGAACATTTGTATGGAACACCTGGTTTTTTTTTGGCGATTTGAAGATTGGTCCTATATAGACTACAGGCCCGTGTCAAAAATTTATGGGTCATTTGAACCACCAGGAGACCTATTTAGAAAGATAGAAGGGCATTCAATAATAAGATTCAGCACTATGCCGTCACTTGTAGGCTGTCCAACTGAGTGCAAGTGAGAATTGAAAAGTACAAGTAGAGGGTGTACTACATTTTGGTCATATAATTTTGTACGGCATTCTTACCATCGATGGATTCATGTAAACAATAAGAAAACACGTAGTGCCGTACAAAAATAGTGCGCCACAAAGTCGGGAAAATTTTGATTTTCCGGCGATTTTCAGGGTAAATTTGGTCATTTGATTCTGTACGGCATCGGTTCCATACAGTTTCAATACCTCTTCTCTCCTCTTATCTCCATTTATATGTATATTATAGATTATTTGAATCAGCCACTGAGTCGTCATCAGAATCAACGTCCTCATCGACCTCCGAATTCTCGTCTCTATAATTTTCTGAAACATGAATATGTGTTTTCATAATCAAAGACTTACGTACAAATTGATAATGTAAGGATAATTTTTTTTACCTATAACGTCATCAGCTTCGCTTGATTCCTCATTCTGGAATGCACGGCGCTGGCCACGTCTTATCTTTAGTCACAAATGGGGGAGGTCGAGTGTCGGACACAGGCACGGGAGAGGATATGTACGCAGTAAACATTTACATTGAAAAGCAGAAGTATTTTAATAAATAATTATATGTATTTATGACTTTTATGTCAATATGAACTTTCAGACTTTAACGGCATTGAGTTTTTATAGACGGCATTAAATACAAATGAACTATCCAAATGCCGTAGGTACAAAAAAATATCGTACTGAATATCACTTTAGAGTACATTTCGTTCATGTATTTTTCGGAAGTTTTTCCCCCCTACAAACCTTTGGACCAACAAAAATGTACGGCATGTGAAAAAATGTTATCTAAGTATGCGTAAAATACTTTCAAAATAATTTAATTTTATGTTGTGTCAAATCACCCCCCGGACCACGGAAGGGGAGGGGGTTGCAACCCTTGATTTTCCCCCTTATCGCATGATTTTTGTACGGCGTTGCGGAATATTGGATAAGAAGAGGTATTGAAATTGTATGAAACCGATGCCGTGCAGAATCAAATGACCAAATTTACCCTGAAAATCACCGGAAAATAAAAAAAAAATCCCGACTTTGTGGCGCACTATTTTTGCACGGCACTACGTGTTTTCTTATTGTTTTTCATGGATCTATCGATGGTAAGAATGCCGTACGAAATTATATGACCAAAATGTACACCCTCTACTTGTACTTTTGAATTCTCACTTGCACTCAGTTGGATAGCTTACAAGTGACGGCATATTCACGGTAATAGTATATACTATTATATATATACTATTACCGTGGCATAGTGCTGAATCTTATTATTTAATGCCCTTCTATTTTTCTAAATAGGTCTCCTGCCCCCTAACCATGATCGGCCAAAACAATATTGAAACCGCGCTGAGAGCGGGACGGCGCTATACGCATCAAGAGCGGTGTCTCTGTTTCAATATTGTTTTAACCTTGCTATAAGCGATCATGGTACGGCCCCTGGTGGTTCAAATGACCCATCAATTTTTGACACGGGCCTGTAGTCTGAAAGTTGTTGAGTGCGCTTGTCTGAACAAGTACAGAAATTTGCTCCTGCTTCAAAAGTAACTTTGTAATTATTTTTAAAGTACAGTAAGCGCCGCGTCAAGCTGTTCTGTTTGACCTTTAGACTGCTCTTATGTCGCTCATAAATAGTGGTGGTCAAAGTTCATACTGACAGGACATTACCTCAAAAAGTGTTATGGAGGGGGGGGGGGGGGTGTCAAAGATCAAGTAGAGAACGCTGTCGCCACCTCACTGTACTGACTTCGGCCCAATTAACACAATGACTGGATCGGTTCAGCACTGACGTCGAAATCTGCTGGCGGCAGTAATTTATCCAATATGAATCTGTATTAAAATAAAATAAAAATACCTAGTTAACTTTAGTCAACATGTTTATTTTGTTGTGTTTAATATTAGTTTTACTTTAGGAACGATTGTCTATGCCTAATAACAGCTTTAAGTCTATTTGTTGGGAAATAAAGGTTAAAAATTATGTATAATTGTGATGATACTACTATAAAGCATGAGAAAATTTATCGTTATGTAATTTAAGATATATTTGAAATCCTTCAGGCCAAATTTAGTGTACAGTCACTAGCATCAATACATATACTTAATGATTTTGTATTAGCTATAATAAATTTAAGTTTACACGTGTAAATCACACTATTTAGTTATCGGCGAGAATTTATATTTTAGATACAAATTGTGATGGAATTAGTATGTATATATTATACTAATGATATAATTGACACAACAGAACATAATTAATATCAATTACCTATGTTATGTTGCGTCAATTGTATCATTGATAGTAGGTTAGGTACAGTCAAGGAATTTAATTTGCGATCCACCTAAGGTTGAATATCGCAATATGGCACCGTTAAGAGTTACGAATGCTGCTATTACGGCTTTGCATACACTGTTTACACGCAACTAATCATTTGGAAATTTTTGACCTTAATGCTGTCAGTATCTAACAATATGTCAATGTAATGGCTCGGGAATAAATTCCTTGACCGTACAATTAACGTCCACTTGTGTCAATACTATTATTAGTGATATTATAGAATCTACTGTAATTTTTCTACTGACTCATCACATCAGTTGTCTGTAAAGTTCCAGCTTTTGATTAGTGGGACATAAAGTTCCAACTTCTTTCCATAGGTGGACGTTAGAATATTAACTGTAGCAGACACCATCGTTCCTGTATTTCGTTAAGTCCCTAATACTGCCAATAATCTACAACCAATTTTCCGCAATAAATGATGAGAATTTGTAAAAAAATACTCGCGCGTAATTAGATAAAAGTGGATATTTTCTGTTTTGGTGTTCCGGTTTGAAGATTAGACTGGCAGTAAAATTAATGGCACTTTAATTTGACATCTTTTGTCACAAGTGAGGAACGTACATTGGCATCTTTGTAAGGGTTGTAGATTTACAAAACGCACAGGAACCACATGTAGGTACTATAGGCGACTGTGACTACTTACCATCAGGTGGGCAGCTTCCTTGTTTGTCTACTTATTTGTATGTATACACGGTGTTTCAAAATATAAATAATCAATTCTTTATCGAAAACTCATTATTAAAATGTGTTACACGTAATGTCATTCAACCCAAAATTTTCATGTAAATCATAGACATGATGATGATACTATGATTGACATGAAAATTTTGGGTTGAATGACATTACGTGTAAACATATTTTAATAGGTAATGAGTTTTCGATAAAGCATTGATTATTTATTGGTTATTATGAAACACCGTGTATATACTATCATCTCAAATATTGCCCACTTAATTTATAAAAAATGGATTTATTTTTTGTATATTTTCGAGGAAAAACGGTTTCTTGTAGAATAATTATGACGACTAAGCTCCTTATAGATGTACGCGTATCTCTACGGGTACAAAATGTAAAGGTTTTTTCATCATAATGTCTTGGTTACTAGACCACTATTTCTGATACTAGGCCCCTGTATTTAGCTAATTTGGGAAATAAGGAATAAACTACGACGTCACATCAACTAAAAACAGTATTAAACATTAATGTGTTAAAAAATCACAAAACATACCTACTTACCTATGAAGGGATGATGCAACGCATTTAATGATACTTACTGTAGTTATTTTCTGGGACATCTGTGTATAAATGGCGGGAAGTTAACGGAGCGTCGTTAGCGCTGTGGACTCTGCACTGGCCTTCTAATCGGGAGGTCCGGGATTCAATCCTACCATGTACCAATATGTTTTTCGTTTTTAGAATTTCATATGTGCCAAATGCACATATGAACGACGCTCCTATGATGAAGAAAAACACCGTGGAACTCACGTTATTTTATTATTTTCTATATCCCCAAATGACAAAAATTATAGTGGAAATAGTATAAGTAAATGCTCGTGACTGTATGTCTAAAATAGCGCTAACCAGTTCCCCTTCTGAAGCAGTTCATAAAATCAGCTTTCATAATTGTCCATGTTCTGTTATACAAGAAAATAAGAGAAATATTATTATGAAGTGTAGAAAATCGTTAAACGGCTTGTACATACTATGCAGCAGAAGATATAATAGTACTCTGTATCTGCCTAGACTCCGATTTTATCATATTATCGAGTTTTTTTTTAAGTGATGTACATTTAAAAAAACTCGATAATAAGATACCTACTCTAATAAAAGCTGGTAGCATTATTATGATGTATTATATTCCATGTTACCAAAAATGTTATAACATTAATTATAGCTTTTGTTCGTTAATATATTTATAGATTTCTTGTAGATATAAGAATAAATTTAAGTATTCCTGGCAATATGCTAGGAAAATTATTTTTACATAACAAAACAAGAGTTAGTTATTTTTGTGTAAGACAAATATGCAATACATATCTACTACATTAAAAAATGGATTTTATTTTTACGTTATAACCCACAGTAAAAGTGTAAAGGGATTGACTGTGACGAAAACCATAAAATATAAAAATACTAGCTTCTGCCCGCGACTTCATCAGCGTGGACTTTTAACAATTTTCAATTTTCCCTCGGGAACTACTTGAGGAATCGGGATAAAAGGTAGCCTATGTTCTTTTCCATGTCAAAGGTTACATGCATGCCAAATTTCATCTAAATCCGTTCAGCCGTTTTTCCGTGATTGAGTAACAAACATCCACACTTTCACATTTATAATATTAGTAGGATTGGCACGTTATACCTAAGCTTGGAATTAAATATTCTAATTAAAGATTCTTATAAGAAAAAATAAATAAAATAATATTGTGTTTTTAAGAACAGTTTATTTTTATAATTTTGGTGATAGAATGTAAATTCGTTAGTAAATACTAGTTTTTTTTCTAAATATTCCATGTGTCAAAATGGTCAAATGTACAAGTACAAAATATTAAGATTGAATAGGGGTTCATTCTACGTTAAATAAAATCTCAACTCAAACATATTCACATGGCATGCTTTATCTAATATCCTTCTTAGAAAAAACCCAGTAGAAAGAAGAATTTATGCGATTTTTTTATGGTGCTTGACTGTCTACCTCCCTCCCTCTAATTACTAATAATAATATTTATCAGGCAATGAATGAAATGTTACCCAACTACAGGAATGGACATGTAAGTATTAGTTCAGTTAATTAAAATTATCTTACATAGAGCAATTACTTTACAATAAATTAATAATTGTACAAAATAACAAGTACCTTGAATTACTTAAATTACAAATGTCACTCACAAAGTAAATACTTATTTCATTTTCTTTTAAATTTAACATTGTATCATTTCTGCAACTATAATACCTATGTCACCGATAGAATAAAAACTAAGAAGTACTACTGAAAAATTGTGATGAAACCAGTTCTTAACAGCAGTTGGCAGTTTAGTAGGAGCTTGAGTACCTAAATTCGTGTACATTTCGTATTGTTAAGCAGGCCAAAGACATAGTAACAAAAAAAACGAGTGTGCTTATGACCACACGACTGAAGTGAAACTTCTATGAGAGGAAGAGAGAAAGAAAATGTGCGCGCGCACTGCTGTCTCTTGCTTATATCCCCCACTTAACTTCCGTTCGCCTTGCCCGATCACACTTTTCGTAACGCGTTCGCCAGCTTACTCCCCAAGTCAAGCGTGCCTAAAGAAGTTTCACTTCAAAAATATTTTGTTCGTCCTGCAAACTATTGTTGATTGTTTATTGCAGTATTATTGATGATTAATAAAACTAGTATATTAAACTTTATTTACAAATTGAACTAGGGTATAAAATCTGAGAAAGTAGTTTATTCTAGAATAGATAACATGCAAGTCATTTCTCAGGGGAAAAAAAATGTGGGGGTTGTGTTGATTTCTCAGCAACTTTATTAGGTATTATTGGTAATTTTTTTGCCAAATCTTTACTTAGGCCCTCAACTACATCCGATTCTATGTTATTTGTAAGGCTGAAATCATTAGTAAACAAATTAAGATATTTAGTCCTTTCTTTGTCTAAATAATTGACTTTTTCTTTGAGTGTTGTATTCTCATCTTTCAATACTTCTACTTGAAATACAAGTTGTTCAATAAGAGAGTGCAGGTTTTGACTCAATGTTTGTAGTTCTTCAATAACTGTCTGTTGGGTTTTCTCTATTTTCTTCCCCTCAGAAACATCTCTTAAAGTTGTTTCTGACTCATCCTTTTTTGTAGACAACATTTGCAGTAATGAATCCGTTTCATTTATTGTTCTATAAATAGCAACTTGGACTTTGGAGTCATTACTATTTAAATCCTCAAAGGGATCTTTGCCTAAGAATTTGATTTCTTCCATAGCTTTCTTTACTCTTGCATACTGTTCTTTCTTTATCTTAATAAGGTCTTTTTGTTTTAAGTGATAACTGTGTTGTAAAGTTATAGATTCTAAAGCTACAGAAGAATTTGTAGATTTCATAGCATCCAGAAGTAATTCTGCAGCATTATGATGGCATTGCATTGCCTCGTCGTATCTGTTTTTAAGAAGATGCGCGTCAGCTCTGCGGTGTTGTTGATGTGCCTGAAAACATAGTTTTACTTGAAGCTCTAATAAAAAAGGAGTAAAATGTTCGCAATGTTTTTAAATATAGTACCAAGCGTGTACCAAGTTAAGTGGGTGAGATTCCATGATATCGACGTAATTTTCAAAATGTACAAATAACTTCTGATTTCACAATGGAATTATTTGATTTGATTTTTAATAAGAGAGAATTTTCTAAACTTAATTATATTATTTAATACTAATCCAGTTTAAAAACAAATGCATTCATCGTTATTTCATCATTTCCTTATTTCGCTTATTTCACGCACAATAATCCACGCAAAAATTGACTTGACAGTTTTTTTAAAATATATTTTTGGCTTGGCTTCTAGGCCTTTGAGCCATTGACTTGACAGTTCTTTGACCTACACCACAGAACACACTCACATACATACTGACCTACCTCAGATTAACTAAACCAATGGATTCGCAATGTTATTATATGTCCAGCCAGTGCAGTCCGCCATTACAAAGAACCGTGTTTGTTGTTGTGCTCAGTGTTGCCAAATTCAGAGGATTTCCCTAAATCCTAGGGGTTTTTGCAGGTCTTTGAGGTTTTTTGGAGGTTTTGATATCACGAAATTTATCTAGGGGATTTTCTGAAGGTTTTCTACTATTCTAAGCAAATGGCAAATTCCTTTTTATATCAGACAAGACCGACAATTTATTCACCAAATAGAATGAATGGGACACTAAAACTTACGAGTATTAGCTGGCAACACATTATGTTACCATTGAACTGTCTTGTTTATCATAATTCCGGCTAAAAGACTGTTTTCCACAGCCTCACACAGACATTTATAACGAAAAATCCGAATCGACAGACACACGGCTATGTATGTGAAATAAATTAAAATAGGTAATTTGAAGAAAACTTCTAAGTTTTTTATTGTCAATATTAGAAAGCTTATGTATATGACGTGGCCAAAATAGTCAAAGGTTTTTTATCAATCAAACTGGAGAAACTAGGGGTTTTTTAAATGTATTTGGGGGGGAAGGTGGAAAAAATCTGGCAACACTGGTTGTGCTAAAATATCAGTCGCGCTCGCGCAGCTATTCATGACGGGTGTATTTTAATTTCGGAGCGGTGATTACCGAGTAATAAAATATGACGAACGTTAATAACGTGATAAAGTGCAATGAATGTAATATTGTTATAAGTGAACTGCTGTCTTATATACAAAATAAGGTGTCTGTGATAGATGAAGAAACCCTAGTGCGAATTTGTATGTCTGCGTTTACCGCCGAAGAAATTAAAAGCGCGAAGTCACTTTTGTTTGACTTGATTCCGACGGAGAAGCGAAGAATATTACGCAAAAACAAAGGAAAAGAAGAGCGCGATTTAGGGGATATTATAAATCTTCTAAAATCTACTGAACCCGATATAATACCAATTTTTGTAGCGAGAAACCTGGACAAACTGCCTCCGATCTTATTTGATCATTTAGATTGCACGAAACTGCTTAAGGATATTTTGAAACTGAAAAATGAAATCGATGAAATAAAGACGAATTATGCCACCCATAGTAGTGTTAACGAATTAAAAACAGAAATAATGCGTATACGGCACGATTCATTACCGCCATCATCGGCTTTTAAAGTGAACGCAAGACGTGGTGCTTGGATAGACAGTGGACCTGCAGGGTTGACGCATGATTACCAGTTGTCATCTCTCAATGAGTCTCATACTTATGACAATACCGAGTCAGGAAACAACAGGTCACCTATTACACAATATAGAGATTTGAGGATAGAAGTTATACAAACATCAAGTCAATCGTGCGAGAACCAACGGTCGGCGGAGTGCGAACAGGTGAACGCGGGCGCCGAGTACTGCGCGGAGGCAGAGCGGTCAGCTGATGTGAGAGGTTTCGCGGCAGCCGTGACTCCACACATATCTATACCGAGCTCCGCTCAACAGCTGACCGTTACTGATAACGCTAGCTGCAGTTATGTGACAGAGCAGCGCGATTTGATGCAACTTGTTAACGAAACGAAGGAAAATAACTCTAATGAAGGATGGCAAAGAGTATCAACTAAAAAGAAACAAACGAAATATCGTTTTCTAGGCAAGTCCGGTGTAGCTAAAGATGCAGAGTGTAGTTTCAAAGCTGCAGACAAGAAAATTCCCATGTTCATTACGAATATACACTGTGATACGACTGAAAATGATATTATAAGCTATATCCGTAATAAAACAAAGGAAACAGTGGTATTAGAGAAAATAAACATGAAAATAGAAAGAGGTCATAAAGCTTTCAAGTTTTTAGCGTCCGAGTGTAAGCTACCACAGTAGGTATTTGGATTTCGGTAGGCCAGTTAGTTTCATCCAAATGATGAAACTAACTGGCCTACCGGAATAATATTTAGGCGTTTTGTGAATTTTAAGCCTAGACATACGAACACTGTAACCGGCAAGCAAAAATATAATAATGGGTAAAGATTCGTGTAAGTTAGCTAGTTTTAACTGTAAAAATATAAAACGGTCAATAAATGACATCAGAAAATTATTTCGTACATGTGATGTGGTCTGCCTTCAAGAAACGTGGCTCCTTCCACACGATATTCC
This sequence comes from Schoenobius gigantellus, assembly GCA_963935595.1. NCBI lineage: Eukaryota > Metazoa > Arthropoda > Insecta > Lepidoptera > Crambidae > Schoenobius > Schoenobius gigantellus. The sequence goes on along the minus strand of OZ012553.1, from coordinate 17,288,178 downwards.
TTTTATCGGTACGATTGACTCCAGTTTTGGCTACACGGCAACATCAGCAGTGGATACCAGTTCTGGAATTGCGAAGGGGCGGCCCCACGGGGGCGTTTATGTATTATACCGGTATAGCGCGTTCAAACAAGTGACCGTGTTACAGTGTAATAATGCCCGTATCTGCTCGAATTCACGGACTACCTAAGCGCAGTTAGTGCAATCATTGATGAATATGGGATTGAATCCGTGTTCATATTGGGCGACTTCAATGCGGACCCGGGTAAGTTGTTTTATAGTGAACTAGTTAGTATGTGTCGAGAGCAACAATGGTCATGTGTCGATGTGGATGTGCTTGGGTCAGACTCGACTTGGTCCACGCGACTATGCGGGTACTTTTACCTTTGTTAGTGAGGTACACTGGACGACCAGCTGGCTTGATCATTGTGTAGCAACTTGCTCGGCAAAGCAAGCGGTGGTTGACGTACAAGTGAATTATGACACTCTGTGGTCTGACCACTTCCCACTATGAAAATGTTTACCCCAGTATATTCACCTGTAACTTCTAATGTAAATAAAGATGTAGTATAGGGAAGTAGAAACGAGGACCAATTAGCGTGGTATAAGAAAGAGTGTCATGATAAACTCAAACTTATTGACTTTCCCTCTGATTTTGTAAATTGTGCCGGTTATTTTTGTGATAGCTGTGACCACACGCGTATTCTGGACAAGCTTTATTCCGATATTGTCCCCGTTCTTCGTGACGCAGCGGTTGCAAGTCGGGGAAGTAACAACACACGGAAACGCGGAAACAGCCCGCGTCTACTAGGGTGGAACAAGCACGTCAGCGGGGCTCACGGGGTGGCCAGGGCTAGGTTTAGGGAATGGGTGTTATGTGGTAGGCCTAAATCAGGCTGCGTATTTCAGGAAATGTCAGAAAGTAGAAGGGCGTTCAAGTCTAAATTAAAATGGTGTCAAAATCATCAGGTACAGATACGAATGGACGCTCTTGCTGAAAAACATTCAAAAGGAGATTTTCGCGGTTTCTGGCAGGCAACCTGCAAAGAAAATGCACAACCTGGCATTCCAGTGAGCGTCGATGGTGTGAGTGACGCCAAGGAGATTGCGAATATGTTTAAAAATTATTTTCCCGTGAAATCGCCTCTGGGCCCGTCGAGGGAGGGGCTCAATGCTGAAACGAACAAACATGTTGTAGGGACCACCTTCTTGGCGAAGGATGTAAGTGAAGCCATAATGCTTATTTCTAAAGGTAAATCCCCTGGACACGATGCACTCAGCATTGAGCACCTCCGGCACGCCGGACCACATATCAATAGAGTGTTGGCCATGTTCTATTCGCTGTGTGTGAGCCATTCGTACTTACCACCAGATTTCATGAAAACTGTAGTAGTGCCTGTAGTTAAAAATAAGACTGGTGACCTTACTGATAAGTCTAACTACAGGCCTATATCACTAGCTACGGTTATAGCAAAGGTGTTTGACGGTCTGCTTAATGCACAGCTAAATAGATACGTATTACTGCACGATAACCAGTTCGGGTTCCGTCTTCGGTTGTCCACTGAAAGTGCTATACTGTGTCTTAAGCATACCGTTAAATACTATACGAAGCGTAGAACTCCAGTGTATGCTTGCTTCCTCGATTTGTCGAAAGCATTTGACTTGGTGTCGTATGACTTATTATGGCAGAAACTTAGAGACATCAGCTTGCCACTAGAACTTGTCAACATGTTCCAATACTGGTACGCGAACCAATGTAACAGTGTGAGATGGGCGGGGACAATGTCGGATTCCTATCAGTTTGAGTGTGGGATGAGGCAAGGTGGAGTGACTTCCCCAACCCTGTTTAACTTATATTTAAATAACTTGATCACAGAGCTCAGCAGTCAGCATGTCGGTTGCCACATTGACGGTGTTTGTGTTAACAATTTGAGCTTACGAAGACGACATGGTGCTGTTGAGTGCATCCGTTTGCGGTTTGAGGAGGCTGACTCGAATATGTGAGGAATACGCGTGTGGCCACGGTTTACAGTATAATGAAAAAAAGAGCCAGTGGATGGTCTTTGAGTCTGGTGGAAGATGCCCTTTGGATGTACCGCCTGTGGTGCTTCACAATGTTCCTTTGCAAAGAGTAGACCATTTTAAATACTTGGGGCATGTGGTCACCACCGACCTTAAAGACAACGAGGACATTGGAAGGGAGCGAAGGTCGCTGTCGATCAGAGCCAACATGATAGCCCGCAGGTTTGCTGGTTGTTCGGCTGGGGTGAAAGTTACGCTCTTCAAAGCGTATTGTACATCCCTCTACACTTGCAGCCTATGGGCTGATTACACTAAAAAGGCGTACAGTGACCATCGCGTCCTCTATAACAATGCATTTAGGGCGTTGTTGGGGCTGCCGCGATTCTGCAGCGCCTCAGGCATGTTCGCAGACGCACACACGGCTTGATTCCACGCGACTATGCGGTCGCGAGCCGCGTCCTTAGTGCGCAGAGTTCGGGCCAGCTCCAACACCGTCCTAGCAATGATAGCGAGCAGGATTGACTGTCCCTACCTCTGGCATTGCTGTGAGAGACATATCTCGGTACCAAAACAAGGGAGAAATTATTAGTTCCCATAATTATAATTTAGATTTTCAATAAATGTGTCAATTTTAATTTTGTTATGTTTTAATTAGTGATTTTATGTAAATTTGATAATGTTTATTTATAATGTATGATTTTACTTAATCTTAATTTTATTTGTATTTTTTTTTCTCTTATTTTATTCTGATTGACATTTGCGAAAATTTATGATATTTTATTTATGACATTTTCATTAATTGGTATGTAATCTTTGTTTGTAATTTTGTATTTTATGGGTCTAATGTAACCTGAAATAAATGTATTTGAATTTGAATTTGAGCATTATTTGTGAGTGCATTTTACAGTTATACGTTTTTTATTGATTTTTTTAATGAATTCTATAAAGAAAAACATGAAAAGTGTGGAATCTTGGATGCAGCGTCCCTAGTTTTTTTCCGCCATCTTAGAGCATCAACCCAAACCTTGGCACGCTTTTTTCGTAGGTATTTCGTGTCTATGGTATCTATAGTCTAACACTCGTATCTGTAGTCAAGTCTAAGTAATTACTTGAGTAACAGTCATTACTTGTTGTGATTTTTATACAATTAGTACTGTGACAGTAAAAAAAATGTTTTATTATTAAGTTTGTAGGCACAGTAGTTTGCACGTCCGGCGTGTGATAATTACGATTACGCTTTTGCAATGGTCTGTCACGAGATGGGTGACCAAAAACTTAGTATCTCGAGCTTCTCCGTCTTTCAAAAGGCTAGTTAAGCCGTTGCTCCCAGCTGTATTTGCAATCGTTAAAATGCATCAGCCTGCACTAGGTGATAAGCATAACTTTCTTCAATTCATTCAAATTCTCGTTTATTGTATAAAAATCACAAGTTAAGTAACGACTTTTACTCAAGTCACTACTTTGACTTGACTATAGATACGAGTGTTAGTGACCTACACTGACATTTTGCTTGTTAACTTTTTCCTTTCACGCAAAACAAGGAACTGAATTCGTACAGCTGGTTTTACACTGGATTGTCCACAAATTACAGTGCAGTCTTCATGTTCCGATTCGCGATGACAGCTCACATATTGATCATAATAGTTGCTTATGATATGCCACTTATATCAGGTGTATGTAAGTTAAGCATGTGCCGCCAACAAAACTGCGAGAGGACTACGTTGAGTGGCGAGGAAAGGGAGAAAATAGGCCTAATAAAATTAAAAGGGGCGTGGCGCTCTTCATGGACAGCGTGAGGGAGAAGATTGACATCCTGTTTCTGCATGTCAGGATCGAGGAAACACGTAGCCATATCACCAGGCTTAGTAGTCTTACTATAGTTCGTAAATTTAGCTTGATCGCTGCGACAGATGTCAAAGTAACATTCCTAGGGCTGGGACAATGTTGGTCGATCGGAATAAATTCGATGCGATTCGATTTTTTTTGTTTGATTTTGTGTTTTTAATAATAATAATAATAATATTTATTTGCAAAATCCATAAAAATTATTTACATACATATCCACAAGATTAGCATAAAAACAAAAATTAAAAAGAAGGCTTATCATTAGTTGTCACAATTGAGTAGGTAGGTACTACTGACTTCCATGCTAGGTCAATCCTGTATTAAGGAAGACAACGGTTCGGTGAAGAGTATACTGATAAATTAGAACAGTTAGATTTACCACCAATCACTGCAGATTTGATTTAGCTATTGTTAAGCACCTATGTTGAAGATGAAAATAAAATAAGGCCTCGGTGTTAATGAATGACAAGTAATTAAATGTTTAGCAATGATAAAATTTGGCGAGCCACAAAAAACAGCATGTAAATAATTTGGTCGGCATACAAAGATTTTGTTTGCAATTAAAAAATCAGGCAGCAATCCTTGTTCCGCAAATAACTTTGTCTCATCTAAAATAAAAACACCCAAACGTAAACAAAAAATCATGATGCTAAGAAATTATTCCGCTATTGATCATGATTTGTTGAAGGAGGATATGTTGAATGCTGACTGGAACCCTGTGCTGAATAATAGTGATGTCAATTCTAAGTTAGAGGCTTTCGATTCTATAATCCTAAGCATTTTTGAAAAGCATGCCCCTCTAAGGCCTGTAAAGGTAAAGCACTATCCGGCTCCGTGGCTGTCTGAGGACATCAAACATTTGATGGCGGTGAGAGATAGGGCTCGCGTCAAGTTTCGCTTAGATCCTAGTGATTTCAATCGTGAGAGGTATACTACACTTCGCAACCGATGTACCAAAGCTTGCAGAAATGCTAAGCGAAAGTATATTCACGACATTATTGATGACTGCCCTCCTCCCAGGCTTTGGAAGTTCTTAAAATCTTTGGGGGTTGGTAAGGTAGATAATGACAGCATGATCAACATTGATGTCAATCCCCCAAACCAGCATTTTTCCACCTCCCCTGTTAGCCTTGTTGCTCATGTCAAAAATCGCACCCTTGCTCGCCCGGACAGTAGGCCTCGCCCCGATTGTGATCCATTAGAACTGGGGGAAGTCACTGCTGCTGATGTATTAAAAATTCTTAAAGATATTAGATCCAAGGCTATCGGCAGTGATGGCTTGGGTCTTGGCATGATAGATTTAGTCAAAGGTTTAATTGCAAATATTCTTAACTGCTCTATTTCTACCGGCACATTCCCTTCTGCTTGGAAACGGGCTCACATAATTCCGCTTCCTAAATCCTCTACTGCCTGTGTTCCATCCCAGTTCCGTCCTATATCTATTCTCCCATTACTCTCTAAAGTACTAGAGCAACACGTTCAAATGCGCCTTACCAATCATCTCCTACGTAACCACCTCCTAAGTCAATACCAATCGGGCTTTCGTGCTGGTCATAGTACTGTTTCCGCACTTGTCAAGATCACTGACGATATTCGTCTAAATATTGAGAATAAAGAGCTCACCTTGCTTGTTCTTTTAGATTTTAGTAATGCCTTCAATACGGTCGACTTTGACATATTGCTCGGTGTGCTCAGTTCTCTTAATGTTTCTCCTCTAACTTTATTATGGTTTAAATCATATCTTACAGACCGTTTTTAGCGTGTGAAAATCGACGACAATCTCTCAGAGTGGCTTCCTCTCACATCTGGTGTACCCCAGGGTGGTGTTCTTTTACCTGTCCTTTTTTCGATTTTTATAAATGGTATTACAGAAATTCTTAAGTTATCTTTGCGTCTTTATGCAGACGATTTGCAAATTTACACATCTACACCACTGTCTAACTTCGTATACGCAGTTAATTCCATTAACTCTGACTTAAGTGCCATTGCTCAGTGGTCGCAGGATTTTGGTTTAATGATCAATCCAGAAAAATCACAAGCAATTGTCATTGGCATTTCGCATTTTGTGCGCAGGATTGAAAACATGGCGTTACCTGGCGTTAAATTTAATAATATATTAATCCCATATGGCAAAACGTTGAAGAATTTAGGTATATATATGAGCAGACTTTCTCATGGTGCTCCCAAGTTAATGAAGTAAGTCGCAAAGTTTTCGCTTCTCTTCATTCTTTAAAAAGATTGCAAAATTTTCTACCTCAGGAGACGAAGCTTTTGCTGGCGCAGTCTTTGCTTCTCCCTCTCTTGGATTACGGTGATGTTGCTTACTTAGACCCTGCTGAGGAATTATTAAATAAGCTGGAGAGGCTGCAGAATGCTTGCATTCGGTATGTCTTTGGCCTTCGCAAATTTGATCACATCTCGGAGTTTTGTGCAAAATTGAACCGGCTCCGGCTGCGTAGGAATGCTCATATATTAGCATTTTTGTATAATGTTCTCTTCAACCCTATGTATCCACAATATCTTCGTGTTCGCTTTAAATTTTGTGCAGGTGTTGATGGTCGACTTCGTTCGAGTGAGAATATGATTTTGGCAGTACCTTCTCATTCATCGGAAATATATACCAGGTCATTCACTATGTAGGCCACTCGCTTGTGGAACTTGCTCCCTGTTGATGTCAGGCGCGCGGAGTCTATGTCGTCCTTTAAAGTACGCCTTAAAAGGCATTGGGGTTTTGAAGGCTGAGGTGACATTACTATTATTTGTATATATATATATATATATACAGGGTGTCCCAAAAAATAGTGTCAAGCGTAAGTCCAGAGTTAGAGCACCTCTTGGAGTACCCGAATCACCCCCATGTATGTTCCGCGATTATTCGTAGTAGTTAGTAATAATTTTTTTTCTGACTTTTTGAAAATTTTGATCCAAAGAACTTAAAAATTTTAAATAAAAAAAAGTAGAACATATTTTAATGTTTTTCTTTTTGCCACTGAATCATCTTTAGTGCTTCTTTTATGTCTAAAATAATCAGTTTCGTAACTTTAGTGGAAATTTAGAAAACAGTAGTGTAAAGTCAAAATTTGAATGTTAGTGAATAATTACTTAAAAATTCATCTTTAAATTAAAAATCTAAACAGGCGAATTCATGGTTTCTAAGTATGTGTAAAAACTTCTCTAGACTCTCTGCTTTCATAATCATTTAAAAAAAGAAGTACTTAATAGGGCTACTTTGGCTTAAATCGGCCATCAAAGACAGCGAGGTGAAAATTTCATAAAATTTACCAAATTCCTATCAGATGATAAAAAAAAATATCTGGTCTTTTTATAATTTCTAAGGTTCATATTAATTACAATTTAGCAAAAATTAACTACATGAAATCCATATTGAAATATTTTTCTCGCGGATCACATCGGTTGTAGTGTTGGATGTAACGCAGTACTTACCTGCTAAAAAATTGCCCGAGTGAGAGGATATGAAAGAGACCGCATTATTGCTATCTCTCTCACTTTCATTGGCGAAATGGATAACTGTAACTGAGGAATGCTATTCTTTGTGACAAGGGGATGAGGCGGGGGGTGTAGTCCGAGCGCCTATTGTGTTCTGGCGCCAGTCGTTTGCCTGCTTTTGTTTGCGCCTAACGTACGATACGCTCATTTGTGATTATTTGACGAACTTTGCTTTCTTTACGGACCTTGAGTGCGATTACGATTTGGTTTTGTGTGAATACGGGATTTTGACAAATTTGGCATTCTTAACGGACTTTTCAAGCTCTTCATTTTGTGATGTCTTTTTCATCGCAAGAATATGCTCTTATGCATTACTTTTATGGATATGCAAGAGGAAATGCTTCTGAAGCAGCCAGGTTGTTCCGGCAGCAAGTACAAAATGGAGGTGGACCTCAGCCTGAAACTTGGCCTGATCATCGCATGATTTTAAGAGTACATAACTCTTACATGGAAGGACGCCTACCAGGTAGAAGATCGGGGCGCCCATCTGAAATGAGTGACCCAGATACTGTCCAATCAGTGGTCGAAGAAGTGGTGAGAGATCCATCAGTTAGTGTAAGAACAATAGAACGTCGAATCGGAATTCCGAAATCACAAGCACATCGAATACCTACTTCATCAAGAGCCTTTTCACCCATATCACATCCAGAAAGTTCAGCAGCTCAAACCCGAGAAGGGTGGCATTTTGTCAGGAAATGTTACGGAGACAAGCTGAAAACGAAAATTTCTTTAAAAATATTCTATGGACTGATGAATCACATTTTAAGCGATGTGGGGTGTTTAATGCGCATAACTACTATTCGTGGAGTATTGAAAATCCGCACCTCACAAGGGAATCTAATTTCCAAGAACAATTTAGTATCAATTTGTGGTCAGGCATCCTAAACGGACAGCTGATTGGTCCGTTCGAACTACCGGAGCGACTGAACAGCGAGGCCTACTTGCAATTTCTACGACGTGATCTCGGCGTCTTATTAGAAGATGTAGACCTATTAACGCGGAGAAATATGATTTTTCAAAACGACGGCGCTCCATGCCATTTTGCTAGAAATGTTAGACAACATTTGTCTGAAACATTTCCAGGCAGATGGATCGGTCGTGGAGGGCCCATTGCGTGGCCGCCACGGTCCCCCGATTTGAACCCCATAGATTGTTTCGTCTGGGGATACTACAAGGAATTAGTATACGCCAAGGACATTACAAACGTCACAGTGTTAAGAACAAAATTAAGACAAGCGGAAGAAACAATAAAAAACAACAGAATTGCATTTATAAATTTAAAAGAAAACTTTTTTAGACGATGTAGAATATGTATTGAGCACGAAGGTCGTCATTTTGAAAACTTTCTTTAAGCGATCGAATAATAAATACTTTGAAAATAATGTTTTGTTTCATTTATTAAGTTATAATAAACCTTCAAAGGTTATTAAAGATGGCAGCAGGAACAGTTATTTTTGACCTTCAAATAATAAATTTTTAGCTTTTCTACAATCATTTTTGGTTTATTAATAAATAATTGGAATTTAAAAAAAAAATTATTCAGAAGTCGAGTTTTATGAAATTTTCACCTTGCTGTCTTTGATGGCCGATTTAAGCCAAAGTAGCCCTATTAAGTACTTTTTTTAAAATTATTATGAAAGCAGAGAGTCTAGAGAAGTTTTTACACATACTTAGAAACCATGAATTCGCCTGTTTAGATTTTTAATTTAAAGATGAATTTTTAAGTAATTATTCACTAACATTCAAATTTTGACTTTACACTACTGTTTTCTAAATTTCCATTAAAGTTACGAAGCTGATTATTTTAGACATAAAAGAAGCACTAAAGATAATTCAGTGGCATAAAGAAAAACATTAAAATATGTTCAACTTTTTTTTATTAAAAAATTTTAAATTCTTTAGATCGAAATTTTCAAAAAGTCAGAAAAAAAATTATTACTCAATCGCGGAACATACATGGGGGTGATTCGGGTACTCCAAGAGGTGCTCTAACTCTGGACTTTCGCTTGACACTATTTTTTGGGACACCCTGTATATATGTATGTGTGTGTGTATGTACGTATGTATTTAAATTATTTATATTTTATTATAAATATGTCTAAAAAGCGCTATCGCCACAGTGTTAATCCTTTACACCTTTCAAAGGTTGACTGGAAGAGATCTCTTTCCGGGATAAGTCCGCCTTTTGTATAAACGTGTTATATTTAGAGTGTGTTTAATGTTTTTAATTAATATATTGCTTGTTTATATAATAAAGATTTCATACAATACAATACAAGCGTGCCGCGGCAGCGGCCGGCGAAGCGCCAGAAACGACTTTATGTGTATTCTCGACTTTATGCATACTTATTGCTTGTGGAAACTGCTAATTTTGAGGTTAGTTTTTCAAATTTCAAATGCTTAATATATCTGGAAGTACGAGTATGTACTTCCTTTTCTAAATTCTAGGTAGGCTAAACGTTATTAGGCATTTCGTTTTTAGGTGATATGTGTTTTAGGTCAAATGTTATTAGGCAATTTGTGTTTAGGTTTTAAGTATAACACTCGAGTAAATAAATTAATCTCTATATATAATAAAATCGTAGGGGTACAAAAATCTGTAATTACGAAATATTAAGAAAAAAAATACACTGGTCGCCTTAAAATCATTAGCAGAACACGATAGAATAGTTTTTCAAAAAATTGTTTGTTTGTTTGTTTGTTTGTCTGTTTGTCCGGAAAGATCTCCGAAACTACTGGACAGAATTTGATATGGCTTACACCACAATGCTTAGAATTTTCCGGAAGAACATTTAGGCATAATTTCGTTTGTTTAAATTCACTTTTTATTTTTAGTGAAAAAATACCATATAAAATTTTCGAATTGGCTTTAGGTAGAAAAACAACATGGCGCACGTGAAATTATTTAGACAAGTCTGTCACATTGTACAGAGAGAAGGTATTTTCTTCCACGAAGGAAAGGCAATGGAACTACGCCATACAGCCTAATTAAGTAATTGGATTTCGAAAATTAAGGCAGGAATGAAGTGGTTCACATAGTACAAATAAAATTTAATATTACTTAACTGGATTTCGACCACCAAATTGTCTTTTTCTTATGTCCGTTACCGTGTTACCGTGGTAGTAAGGCAAAAAAATCAAGCCATACAACCAATGTATAAAGCATTTTTTATGATAATACTTATCGAGTGACCATAAAATTTGTAGATTTGTTTAATTCTTGACTAATTTTCACAAAATCGGTACAATTTTTGAAATATTTGAAATGTTGAAAAATGAAGATACTCTTTTCAATGTATTTTGAAAGGTGTTATAAATGTTTTTACATTAGGACTAAGGAATCAAACTCTTTCATCCATTTAAAATTATTAAAAGTAGTAGATTAATATTGATAATTAAAAAAAATATCTGACTGCAATGTTCTGGGTTACGCGTAGAGGGACGGGACGGGACTCTTGATCCTAATGTCTAAAATGACGGATCACATTTTTTTGGATCCACCCAAGGAACATGGATATCGAACGAAGAACCTAAAGAGTAGAACACATTGAACCTAGCCACGTTGACTTAATTTGACATGACTGCCGATAAAGTTCGTTTCCAAACCCAGCGATATGCATATCAAATGAAAGGCCTTGATGAGTAGAGCACTATGAACATAGGAAAATCGCCCTAAATTCAACATGGCCGCCGCTCAAATAAAACGGATAACAGTTCGTTTCCAAACCCAGCAATATGGGTATCAAATGAAAGGCATTGATGAGTAGAGCACTATGAACCTAGCAACATTGACATAAATTCAACATGGCCGCCGCTCAAAAAAAGTGGATAAAAGTTAGTTTCCAAACCTAGCAATATGGGTATCAAATGAAAGGCCTTGAAGAGTAGAGCACTATGAACCTAGCAACATTGACATAAATTTAACATGGCCGCCGCTCAAAAAAGGTGGATAAAAGTTAGTTTTCAAACCCAGCAATATGGGTATCAAATGAAAGGCCTAAAAGAGTAGAGCATTATGAACTAAGGAAAATTGCCCTAAATTAAACATGGCCGCCGCTCAAAAAATGGATAAAAGTTCATTTTCAAATCCAGCCATATGGGTATCAAATAAAAGGCTTTGATAAGTAGAGCACTATGAACCTAGCAACATTGACATAAATTCAACATGGCCGCCGCTCAAAAAAGATAGATAAAAGTTCGTTTCCAAACCTAGCAATGTGGGTATCAAATGAAAGGCATTGAAGAGTAGAGCATTAGGAACCTAGCAAAATCGACCTAAATTCAACATGGCCGCCGCTCAAAAAAAAAGGATAAAAGTTCGTTTCCAAACCTAGCAATATGGGTATCAAATGAAAAGCCTAAAAGAGTAGAGCACTATGAACCTAGCAACATTGACATAAATTCAACATGGCCGTCGCTCAATAAAGGTGGATAAAAGTTAGTTTCCAAACCTAGCAATATGGGTATCAAATGAAAGGCATTGATGAGTAGTGCACCATGAACCTAGCAACATTGACATAAATTCAACATGGCCGCCGCTCAAAAAAGGTGGATAAAAGTTAGTTTCCAAACCTAGCAATATGGGTATCAAATGAAAGGCCTTGAAGAGTAGAGCACTATGAACCTAGCAACATTGACATAAATTTAACATGGCCGCCGCTCAAAAAAGGTGGATAAAAGTTAGTTTTCAAACCCAGCAATATGGGTATCAAATGAAAGGCCTAAAAGAGTAGAGCATTATGAACTAAGGAAAATTGCCCTAAATTAAACATGGCCGCCGCTCAAAAAATGGATAAAAGTTCATTTTCAAATCCAGCCATATGGGTATCAAATAAAAGGCTTTGATAAGTAGAGCACTATGAACCTAGCAACATTGACATAAATTCAACATGGCCGCCGCTCAAAAAAGATAGATAAAAGTTCGTTTCCAAACCTAGCAATGTGGGTATCAAATGAAAGGCATTGAAGAGTAGAGCATTAGGAACCTAGCAAAATCGACCTAAATTCAACATGGCCGCCGCTCAAAAAAAAAGGATAAAAGTTCGTTTCCAAACCTAGCAATATGGGTATCAAATGAAAAGCCTAAAAGAGTAGAGCACTATGAACCTAGCAACATTGACATAAATTCAACATGGCCGTCGCTCAATAAAGGTGGATAAAAGTTAGTTTCCAAACCTAGCAATATGGGTATCAAATGAAAGGCCTTGAAGAGTAGAGCACTATGAACCTAGCAACATTGACATAAATTCAACATGGCCGCCGCTCAAAAAAGGTGGATAAAAGTTAGTTTCCAAGTCTAGCAATATGGGTATTAAATGAAAGGCCTTGAAGAGTAGAGCATTAGGTACCTAGGAAAATCGACCTAAATTCAAAATGGCCGCCGCTCAAAAAAAGGATAAAAGTTTGTTTTCAAACCTAGCAATATGGGTATCAAATGAAAGGCCCTAATGAGTAGAGCACTATGAACCTAGCAACATTGACATAAATTCAACATAGCCGCCGCTCTAAAAAGAAGAATAATAGTTCGTTTCCAAACCTAGCAATATGGGTATCAACTGAAAGGCCTAAAAGAGTAGAAAATTATGAACTGAGGAAAATTGCCCTAAATTAAACATGGCCGCCGCTCAAAAAATGGATAAAGTTCATTTTCAAATCCAGTCATATGGGTATCAAATAAAAGGCTTTGATAAGTAGAGCACTATGAACCTAGCAACATTGACATAAATTCAACATAGCCGCCGCTCAAAAAAGATAGATAAAAGTTCGTTTCCAAACCTAGCAATATGGGTATCAAATGAAAGGCATTGAAGAGTAGAGCATTAGGAACCTAGCAAAATCGACGCAAATTCAACATGGCCGCCGCTCAAAAAAAAAGGATAAAAGTTCGTTTCCAAACCTAGCAATATGGGTATCAAATGAAAAGCCTAAAAGAGTAGAGCATTATGAACTTAGGAAAATTGCTATAAATTCAACATGGCCGCCGCTCAAAAAATGGACAATAGTTCGTTTTCAAACCCAGCAATATGGGTCTCAAATGAAAGGCCTTGATGAGTAGAGCACTATGAACCTAGCAACATTTACATAAATTCAACATGGCCGCCACTCAAAAAAGGTGGATAAAAGTTAGTTTCCAAATCTAGCAATATGGGTATCAAATGAAAGGCCTTGAAGAGTAGAGCATTAGGTACCTACGAAAATCTACCTAAATTCAACATGGCCGCCGCTCAAAAAAAGGATAAATGTTCGTTTTCAAACCGAGCAATGTGGGTACCAAATAAAAGGCCTTGATGAGTAGAGCACTATGAACCTAGCAACACATAAATAAATTCAACATGGCCGCCGCTCAATAAAGTTGGATAAAAGTTCGTTTCCAAACCTAGCAATATAGGAATCAAATGAAAGGCCTTGAAGGGTAGAGCACTATGAACCTAGGAAAATAGCACAAAATTCAATATGGCCGCTGCTCAAAAAAAAATTGATAAAAGTTCGTTTCTAAGCCCAGCAATATGGGTATCATATGAAAGGCCTTGATCAGTAGAGCACTATGAACATAGCAACATTGACGTAAATTCAACATGGCCGCCGCTCAAAAAAGACGGATAACAGTTGCATTTCAAACCCAGCAATAGGGGTATTAAATGAAAGTAGGCCCTGAAAAGTACCTAGAGCAGCAATGCTCTAAGTGTGTTCCGCGGAACCCTAGGGCTCCACACTACCCCTATAAGGGGTTCCGCAATAATTTAGAAAAATCAAAACACCCTCTCTGGTCGTACTTTCATTATGCTTATTAATAAAGAATACACTTTTAAAAACTATTGTTTTATTTTAGGGTTCCGTCAAGTATTTCGCTTTCCAAAAGGGTTACGTCACCAAAAAAGGTTCAAAGGTCAAACAGTATAGCTTGACAAGGAGCTTACTGTACGACCAGTCAACATTGGCCAAGTTGTCATATCCAAAAAATATATTTTGTTGGTGTTACCAACACCCATTATAAAATCTAAACTTTATTCGTATACAGTTCTAATTTATTAACAATTGTTTATTTTAATTCGATACATGAATACGATAAAGATTATTCTTGCAACTGTGTAGTTCTTTCTACTGAAGAAGAATTTATTAATATCAATAATGTCTCTAAAACAATAATAATACTTAGTGTTTATAGTAATATGTAATGTATTTAATTTTGTGGACTGTTAGAAAAAGAGCATTACGAACCTACGAAAATTGTCCTAATTTCGAAATGGCCGATGCTCAAGAAAGGCAGAATAAAGTTGAATCATTATGGAATAAAATGGAGGAAAAAACTAAACACTGTGTTAAGTATTGATGGCGAAACGTAGTTCGCGGGCACAGCTAGTCTGTAATAAATAAATCTGTATAAGGAATGCGCCCATTTTGCGCATGACAAGTATTTTTGCTATTTCTAAATGCAGCTCAAAATGATTTTTTTTGCTATCTGAGTGCTAACCAAAATTTTATTAAACAGGAGCAGCTCATTGCAGCTTATACAATTAATATGCTGTACAAAAATAATTACAGCCATCCAGAATGACATAAATTGCTGATTGATTTTGGAATGTTTGCTGGCCATGAGTTGCTGATCAATTAGGTATTTCTGCTCACAGATTATATTTTTCTGCTCACAAAAATACGAATACTATGCTAACCATTTAAGTAACAACCTTAATGAATGTGTAGGCAGGCACGCACACACACACACACAAACACACGCACACACACACACACCACACACACACAGCACACACACACCACACACACACAGCACACAAAGACATCACACGCATGCATACAAAACAGACAGAGGTTTTTGACTTGATTTTAATAATTATCAATTATTGTTATGTGGCTATTGTTTGGATAATTTTAACAGACTATATTTCGCTTCTTTGCGACAATATCGTGACAATTGTCTATTAAAACAACATAAATTTTATAAATGTCATGTTATTGTTGCAAAAAAAGCGAATTATAAGAAAATCAAACACGAGGAAAACAGAATATTTTTGTTCATCAAAGGTACACATCCCAAATCAAAATCTTCGTCGAAATCGGATTCGGAGTCTTGATTCTTTGGTTTCGGCCGCGTACGAAACTGAGGCTTCGTAACCAGTTACAATCGAATACTTCAGTATTTCAGTGACATAAATAACTTTATTTTATCCCTTGAAAACCCCCCCTGCTATAATATAATAATAATAGTGTTTTTTATAATTTAAATTGAAGCAAACCTATTGTTTTGATTTTATGTAGTGTACACTAAATTAAATAATATTATAACTAAATATTATTTGCGATTTGTTTTCTTTGCAAGATCGATAGTTCGTACTCTGTGCTCAGTTGTACATCGCGTACAACACTATTCTTGCAATTCTGTCAATAAAGTACTTATCCACTGGAACGCTCGCCACGCGAAGCGTGGTGGGTTTCAAAAGCAAAAAGTAGTATATCTCAAATATCAAAGGTGCCGCCATTGCGGAATGACTCACCCCGGCGCGTACGGAGTGTTCAAAAAATTGCGGAGAGTGACATATACTGTCTACAAGAGAACAAAAAATACGTATGGAAAGGTAATTTAATATAGAAGGAACTTATAACAGTTAATTAGATAAGGATTAATAATTAAATGAATGAAGCGCGAAAATGTTCGGAAGGTCGCGGAAGACCCGATTTTTTTAAAAAATTTTTTGCACCAAAACTATTTTATAAAACTTTAAATAACCATATATATTATTATAGCCCTATTCTTGAAGATTATTTTGATATATAATAGTTTTGGGTAATATTATTAATGAAAAAAGAAAAAAATAATAAAAACGATTAATTACGTAATTATATACGCGAGATGCGCACGCGCGACCTCAAATTTAAAAAAAATGCAAAAAATAAATTATTGTGTCTAAAATTAAATAAAAAATACGTATGGAAAGCTAATTTAATAAGGAATGAACTTATAATAGTTAATTAGATAAGGATTCATAATTGAATGAATAATGACGAGAATAGTAACTAAAGTGCTTAAAATTTCAAAAATACTCACTTTTTGAAAAAAACGTTTAGTGTGGCAATATAACACTATAAACTATCATAAACCATACATAATAATGTAGCCCAATTCTTCTAGTTTATTTTGATATAGAACACTCTACGAAAATACTAATACAGACTAAGTAAGTACGCAATAAATCTCATCGGTCATGGAGTAAGAAACGTATGGATACGGCCAAGTAAGTTAAACCGCAGACTATGACAAATTTATTTCAATCTAAGACTAAAAATAAATTGGACATGACCTGTCAACTTATGAAAGAGACTATTGACAAAGGAATAAAGCCATAGAGAAAATATTTTATTTTTCGCGATTTTTTTATCACACCGCGTGGTTTTACGCAAAGGGAACTGGGTACCATAGTACCCAGGTCGGGCGAGAAGATCGAGATTTTGGGGACTATAGTCCCCACGGACGTTCCAGTGGTTATGACGTTTTCGCAGGGTAAATTTATCGTTACAAAATTCTGAACTTGCTAGGCGTGATGTCGATGACAGCTGTCACAGCGATCAAGCTAAATTTTACAAACTATAAAGACAGGAGCGCGTTCAGAGCCTCTGGATGTAGTTGTCCGGTTGTTTTTTAACTCGCTCAAAGGCGTTGAACGCGTTGTAGCAACCAAATATTTTATCTCCCTCTTTCACATGAATTTTTATTTCTCTCTTTCTATCAGATGACATTTTGTATTTCGCTAGTGCAAAAATGACGTCTACGAGTATATCGGCCAAAGAATTTGTTTTAGAAGTAATCGAGAAGCACAGAGCATTACCGTGTTTATGGCAATTAACCCACCACGACAAAAACAAACGGAATATCACTCTTGATGCACTCCTAACTTGTTTTAAAAACTAAGATCCAGACGCAAACAAGGAAACGGTGCTTAAGAAAATCAGTTTTTGTTGCTTCTTTTTTATGATAACACACAGCCGCAGCTGCCATAAGCAAAATTTGTTCTTCGTCTTCTGAATCCATTTTGTACACGTGTGGCGTGTCAGAAGTCGCGGCATAGAATGAAAGTAAATTGGAGTGATGGAGCGACGCAAATGGAGTGATCGTGTGGGGATTCAATTTTTGGATGTAAATCCACATCGCGCCGCGCGATGGAATTGGAACGATCGTGAGTTTCGGGCTTTTTAGTGTCAGAGCGAGTTACAACCGAACAACCGTCGAATTTGATTGTTGAAAAACGCTCTGACGTTTATTACTGAAATACTCTTACGTGATTGGATGATATTGGGAGCCAAAATCTAAAATGTCATCTGATAGAAAGAGAGAGAAATAAAAATTCATATGAAAAGGGGAGATAAAAGATTTGGTTGCTGCAAAGCGTTCAGTACGCCTCTGAGCGAGTTAAAAAACAACCGGACAACTACACTCAGTGGCTCTGAACACACTCCTGAACCACCAGGGCGACAAAAGAAACTTTTTGATGCAATTGAAGTGTTATTGTTTCAATGTTTTTTTCTCTCACCCCCGGAGGTGGTGTTATTATATGTCTTAGTAGGGTATATGTATTACTTTAGTACGGGACCGTAGTATAAGAATGCATACGTAATCATTTTATTTTTTTGTTTCTTTATTTTAATTAGTATTAAAGGCAAGATTGTGCAAGATGGTTGTCTCATTGCCATAACCCAATAGGCCCCACACTTCACAATAGCGGAGGTAATGCTTGCCGGAGAGAAATGCAGGATAGTGCGTTCGAAGAAAAAGTCCATCCTACTCTTGAACTGAGAGATGGACGATAAGTCGCCCTTCACAAAAGCCAGAGAATTGCTGTCATGTCTTGACCGAGAGTCGTCCGCGTGGACGTCATGAAGGTGGACTTCGAGAAAGGGAAAGTTTCGGATTACACTCAGATCCTGGAGGCCGCCCGAAAACACGAAATAATCGTGTACGAAGGGAGAGGTATAAATCTCGACTTCTTGCTCAAACATCGAGAGCAGGCTCCATTCGATGACCAGAAGGAATACGGCTCAGCAAGGGTTCAAAGGCAGTATAAGGTGGGCGCTGCAAGAGGAAAATGAAAGGGGACTCCTCCAACCTCAAAAGCCATCCCCGACAGATGACCTCGTCAGTAGAATATATGCTGCCGCCTGGGACATGCCCATCCTCAGGGGCCGAGGTGCTTGAGAGGCGTAGGCGAGGGGCCTATTTAAAGTTACCAAGGACCACACTGGCTGACATGGGTAGGGTGAGACCACCGTCAAGACCTTCAAGTCAAGTCAAGACCTTAGACCGAGATGGAGACCACCGTAATACGTGAAAACACTTCGGGCGACGCTTTAAGTATACACACCTCCTGCAGCAAGAGAGGTAGGTGCTTGAAGCATTTGATTTTTTTTTCAAATATTTTACAAAGTGCTGCTAGAATCAAAATTCATCTATTTTGAGAGATTACTACCAGATTTAAATAATTATATTTACTTGCTATTCTTCATGAGATCAGGCAAGGCACCTTCGTCAACACAAGTTACGGGGCAAGTTCTATTACTTATTAAAGTTTTGATTTGGGTCGAAATACCCTAAAAAACTTCGTTTCTTTGGTACTGATCATACGAAATTGGATTCGTTGTGGAATAACAATAGGTTCCACCACCTCGTTGCGGTATTTTTCGGCATTCACGTTGCCCCGTATAAAAATGAGGTTCGTTGTACCGCCAACGCGATTACCGGCCCAAACTATAATTACTCCGCCATGGTAGGGATGAATTTCCTGAGGGCAACGAAACCGTTCATGACGTCCAGGAGCTCGTTACACGCGTATTCTTCTTGAGTTCGGGTGAAAACCAAAACTGGATTCGTCAGAATACAGGAACACGAGCCCACTCTTCTTCCGGCCATCGCAGGTGAATTCGAGCCCACTGCAAACGCTGAGCACGATTGCCACGTCGAAGCGCTACGACCTCTAAAGGCCTACGATAATGTAAATCAGACCCACTTTTGACCATAGACCGAAATTATATACAAACTAGAATTAACCCGTTAAAAACAAATAATTAGCCAATTAATTATGGGACATATTACAGGGTATTTACTATGTTACAATATGCTCATACATTTTTTTCGATATCTCTTTTAAGTAAGTAATAATGAAGAAAACTTCAACTGACATTTTAAAATATTTTACCAACGTCACAATAAATTCGGGCGTAGAACATTCACTGGCAAACACAGCCCCGCAGAAACTAGCTGAGGGTGCTTGCGTGCAGAGGAGCATCTATGAGTGCACAAGCCGCAACGCTACCTATTCTGGTTTTGTCAATGTCTACCTGGCCCACTGTATACCCAACTGATCCACCGTTTACCCGATAACCCTACTTATCTCTATGGTATGTCTAGACAGCAGAGATAGGTACGTAGTATATTCTCTCCTTAGTCAGTGGCAAAGAGTAATAATTTTACGTCTGTCTGGTAAAATGTTTATGAAGTTAATGAAAACCTCTGCCATTAACATTAACTTGGTTACTTAGTAGTCTGTGAGAATGAATCGTTTTATGTTTACGGAGGTTTACGGAGCCTATTTTATTTTTATATAATAAAGACCGAACGTAAATGTTTCACGATATTATCGTGTCGTGCTGCTATTGACACCTACTCGTATGTCTAAAGCAAGGTTAGAAAGATATTTGCGACAAAAGATTCAGGAGTTATTCAAGTCAAACGTTTCAGTTGCACAAAAACTTTTAGCCTACAAAGTATTTTTGAGGCCTCTGCTTATTTACGAGTGGTATAGCCTACAGCCGCAGAAGAGGAAAACATTTGAAATCAGTGCCCTTCGAAAAATACTCAGAACTTTGTCAGAAATGGATATCTACCAAAAGTACTCAGATATTAGTGTTACCAAATATATGAAACTACAAGGTTTAAAATGGCAAAGAGAAACTGGCTATCGTGTAAGAAGTGTGAGACATCTGCTTACCACAGGCTCACATACCGCTGAAGACATAACAAAATATTTTATAACACGCAAACTAAACTAATGCTTATATATCTGCCAATCTCAAATCGGTAGATTTTAACGACGGGAAAATACAATCGTGTAATGCTATTTCATAAAAAAATCATAAATAAAATTATGCAAATTTATTCATAGGTTTTATTTTTGTTATGTTGATTTGAAAACTACAAAACCACATTAGTGGTTGTGATTTAAGAGTTGAATAAATACAAAACAAGAGTAGGGCTATTTTGTTCAATTTTCACTTCACACAATAAAATTCATTTTATTTATAATATTCTGTGTTCTTTTAACAATACCATATTATTTGGCTAATATTTATGGCATCACAAAAATTTACTGTTGATTAACTATTTACGGTGTTTTCTGTAAACTATGAACTGGCAATGGTTCATCCCACCAATGTACATATTTATCGGCGTTTCTTGTTTTAAGGGACCTCTCTTCTATTCGTAACAAATCATTCCAACTCAATCGTTCATTGCGAACATGATCTACGACATTTGTGTCTCGATAACGCTTATAAATAGCTCTTCTTTTAACCCTTAGTCTCTTCGGGTGTCTTTGTGGATACTTTGACTTGTAAATTTCCAAAAGTATGGAACATTCGAATTTCAATAGTTTTAGGGCTGATCGATCATCTAAACGCCATACTTCGCACCCATAAGTTAGTATAGGTCTCACGAAAAACTTGTACAAAGAAAATTTGGTTTTACAATGTAAATCTGGGCTACACAGCCTGTTCCAATATTGTTGGCACCATAGGCGGGCGCTTCGAATCCTTTGTGCAATTTCCATTACCGTTTCTTCGCTGTTCAAATGAGCTATCCTTAATGTATGTATTATTTCCCTTCTCGATTGCATAATAATATCTTGAGCCAAAGACAGTTAGGTATGAAATCAAAATAAATTGAAACTTATAAAATTCTTTATAGCAACTAAGAGACGTCAGTCGTGCGTCAGTCAAATTGATAACGAGATTGATCCCGAAATGTCAACCTAAACTTCAAAGTTTAAACAAATGCGAAAGTTTCCGTGAAAATATCCTATTGTCTAAATTTCTACTTATTCCCGTTCCTATTGAAACACATTATTGCGTTAAACGTGTTTATCCTTTATGTCTATTTTGTCACATTAGAATAGTTTTGTTCCTTTCTTTGGACCTAAAGTTGTGACCCCAATTCCCAGTCAGATTCTCTAGATGATGAATGACGTCAACAGCGTATCCAATCCAGCTACTCAAAAGTGTCATTTTTCCAAATGACTCAATTAAAGCACGTGGGCATAATCTCTAAAATCGTAATCGTTGTTGGTTAGTTGGTACAGTAAGCTCCCATTCAAGCTATACATTTACACTGCGAAAACAGCCTCTATTAAGAGCGGCATAAGAACGGTCCAAAGGTCAAACAGTATAGCTTGATAAGGAGCTTACTTTACATAGATTTTTCTATATTTTTAAGTACCTGTAACACAATTCCACCTTCCCATCTAATAACTTTATTGATCATCCCGGAATTTAACTACAGAAGTGGTTCCTCCTTTGGTATATAATGTATTGCTTACCATTTAAAAATGCATTATTAAGAGATTGAAATTAAAACTTTGACATTAAATATTTTAAATATTTCAATAGTTTTTTGACACTTTCGTTTTTGTTTTTGGGTGTTTCAGTTTAAATTTGGTTTTCCTATAAAACGATTGATTTGGTTTTTCTTTATTTAAAAATCACTGTAGGTTAGGGTAGACATTGTGACCACACACAGCGGATCGAGCGAAGCGAGCGGAGCATCAAACTGCATGCTGCTTGCTTGCTTGCATGCTAAAAATAACAGCATATATTAGGAATACTGTGCGACGATTTATAAAACAATAGTGTAATGAATGTTCGGAAATATAATACTTCGAACGATTCAGCTGAGCATAACTTCGGTAAAAAGGTTTTCGACCAAATGAAATATGGGAGTAACGAAAAAAAATTATAGATAATATAGGTCGACCGATACAGTGGCAAACGAGATTTCGACGAAATAAAAAAAGACGAAATGAAAATAGTCAAAAAGTTTTCGGTTAAGTAAATTTTCTATCTTATGATAGGTAATCATCCCATATAAACAAGCTCGATATAACAATTGTGGTTTATGATAGTCAAGTACCATAAGCTTAATAAGAGTCATTTGTTCCTGATCTCTTGCTCAAGTACAGCCACCCCCAATTCTAGGTTTTTATTTGTTTTTATTTGTATTGGCCAAATCCTTGTTTTTGTTTTGCAGGTCTTTCAGTCGGTTATCCTGATTTTTCATGGCTGATTCCATGTTAATAATTGGGTGACTTAGGAAGTCAAGTGAAGTTTCCAAGGTAGAAACTTCCATACGAAAAGTTTTTTGTATTTCTCCAAGACAAGTTTACGTTAAGGCGACTTGAAACTGACTGAGACCTAGTGCAGGGACCAGTCTCCACGTACTCGTATACCTACTGTTTCCAAGTGTCATGTTTATATTTACTTATACTTAAGAGTGGAGAAATAAATAAATAAAAATAAAAAGTTTATGACAGTTAGAATTCGCTTACTGTATCCAACTAAACCTTTTGATTTCTATTATTATAAATATTAATCTTTGAATGTTTAGTTACTCTAAAACAACTTAACGGATAAACGATATGGACAGCCCAGAAAAGGACAGTGAAATGGATATGAGTGGAGTAAAGTACCTATAACGTAAAAATTTACGTTAAGTAAGTATAAACATTAAATTTGATAACTTTTATACTTATTGGTGTGACTTCTTGATGGAACTGAATGTTCATATTGAATAAAACCATGGTTTTCTTGCACTTTCTTCCACTATTTATTTTACTGTTTGAATTTGCTATTTTGTACGACCGCTTTCGATTACTTCATCTTCAGGTATACCTGAAGATGAAGTAATCAAAAATTCTGAATTCTGAATAAAACCATGGTTTTATTCAATATGAATATTAAATTTACTTGAGATTGTTTGGTACGATTATTGCACGCCCTCCAAAGCCGTTGTTGATTGGCTATGTATGACGGCGAATTCTATTGTTAGCATTGGCTAAGTAGTTCGCGTTACACATTTGCAAAGTTTTCATAACAAACTCATTTTGTAAATAAAACGTAGTGTCAACAGTTGCAACTTGAATACTGTTGACCACTCTTGAGGTTTGTATAGGTAACTCGTGAAATGATCAGTTTTAGTGTTTGTGTGATCGTAAGTTTTTTCTTGATTCGGGACATTGGTTGTGCCTCGTCACAATGTACTGTTGGCGATGTGAAAAGTCTGATGGCAGGTTATTGTGATCGTCTTAAAGGATTGAACTTAACTAGCGTAGGCGGGACAATGGTTAACGACCACAATTGCGATGTTTTACTCCCTAAACAGGTTTTTATTGAGGAACCTCTTTTTCAATACCCAATGGCCGATTCGGTACGTTTTTTGTTGTTTATTATAACATATATTATACATAGGGCTTGCTTTTTCTAATTATAACCATTCAAACATCGATGCAATACATCTGCGATGTTAAAATATACAATGTTATTGGTCGGGCTTGTCATACACGCATTGTCTAGGTGCAAACCCCAGGTCGGGCACAAGTTTTTAGCTACATCCGCGAAATATGGGCGTTTGTACCTCCTGACGACTCTGTCTATATCTACTTTTTCGTAGAAAATACTTTGAACAAAATTTACAAAATAAAAAGCTATGCGAAATTTAGAATTTACACAAATTATGTAATTTGATAATACCTGCTCAATTAAAGCAAATAATATAGGTACTATAATAGAATCGTAAGTATGTACTCGTACATACGTAAAACACATCTAAACGATGATTTTGCTGATTGTCATAAATTTTTTTCACTATCTAGAAAAAGTTCTATACAGTCATCATGGTGGATCCAGATGCCCCCCCACAAATGGAAGGCGAATTTTTTCTTCATTTGCTGAAATCAAATATACCTGTAAGTATATACTTATTACTAATCTTAAGTAAATTATCTTAGGTACTACATTGTATAAATACAGGGTGTAAGGTAATTGCTTTCGAAGAAAAAGTAGACACATTCTATCCGAGAAACTGAACAATTACTTACTTATCCTTGAAGAACATAATGTCTAAAAACGATAAAAATTTTCGGACATGCCATGCCAAAATAATGACCAATGGATTTAGAATGGAAAGTCAGAAATATAGGTACTTTGTTCCTAGGGGAAAGTTGTTCACTTTCACGAGCAGAATGTGCCCCCTTTTCTTGGAAAGCTATACCTATTGTCTTACGCCTGTATAAAACTAAGGATCTGTATAACGTGTTATAAAATTACACTAAAAAACCTAAAAAAAAATTAATTGAAAAGGTCAAATACGACATTCAAATTCAACCCTAATAGGCTGTCATCTCAATCAATTTGAATTGGCATAGACAGTTTTTACAGAAGATTTTAAAAGAGAGTTACACATTAAATACTTACTTCAACAATATATTTTTTCCCTTCTAGGGATACTGTTTAACATGTTTTATTATATAAAATTACAAGTCCTGACTGAGTGACTAATTCATTGTCACCGACCTAAACTGTGTAAGCTAGATTTCTTTTATAACTAACATCCACACAAGTAGGGATTTTTGGGATTATCAATCCCTTAGAGGGGTAAAACAGGAGATATAACGTAGTTTTGAAACTGCAAACGTAAAATTGTGTATCTATTTAATTCCCACAGGAAAAAGAAAATAACGCGGGCGAAGTTGCGGGCGGAAAGCTACTAAGTACCTACCAATTGCTATGTGGCATTCTTGCTAGGGTAACGGCACCAGTAGTCAGCCTTTTAACGGAAGTTTTAAGTTTGAACTGCTCTTATTTTTTCAAACGGGAACCAATTTACTAAAACACCGTTGCAAACAATCAACCATTTATCAAACTTTAATTATCTTTGAGATAGAAACAAAATAATCTTTCAAATTCTGAATTATTAAAGAAAATATAATAAATGGCACATTTCACCAATAGTCAGCCTTTTACAGCCTAATCTCAGCCTTTAAGGTCCCAGTTGTCAGCCATTACATTGGCTGCAAATAATCAATCACAACAATGAAGTCTTCAATGATGAATCACAAACCTCATAGAGTATAAGAACTATCTTTGCAGTGCCTTTGCGCAGAGGGGTCAAGTGGATGCCATTTATACCGATTTCCGTAAAGCATTCGATAAAGTCAATCACGACACTTTGATAAAAAAGCTGATAGCGTATGGTGTTTGTGGTGATTTGCTACGATGGATAAGATCTTATCTATCTAATAGGAGTCAACTTGTCGCTGTTAAGGGATACCTGTCACAACCAGTTTTGGTGACGTCAGGTGTTCCCCAAGGTTCGCACTTAGGCCCACTCCTGTTCATTATTTTCATAGATGACCTCATACGCTCTTTATCAAATAACTGCCTGCTGTATGCTGATGATTTAAAGGTATTTTCCACAATCTCGTCCCCCGCGGACAGCCTTTCGCTTCAATCGGATTTGGACAGGATAGACCAATGGTGCACTACTAATGGTATGTCTCTGAATGTCGATAAATGCTGTATAATTACATTCACACGCAAACATCAACCCTTGTACTTCGACTACCGCATTCATTCGCACATACTTCAAAGATGCAGTGTTGTCAAGGATCTTGGTGTACTTTTTGACAAGGAACTGACGTTTAGAGCTCATTATGATTTTGTTATTGACAAATGCAACCAACTTCTAGGTTTTATTTTTAGAGCTACCAAACCGTTTAAAAACCAGAATTGTCTTATTATGCTTTGGTGCAGCTTGGTGCGCAGTATATTGGAGTATGCATCGGTAATATGGTCGCCTTTCTATCATACTCACATTGACCGGATTGATAACATACAAAAGGGGTGTCTAAGGTTGGCTTGTTACCGATCAAAGGTTTCCACTCGAGGGTTGTCGTATGAGGATTTATTGCAAAAATTTAAGCTGACTAGTCTGCAATTGCGCAGGCTTCACGCAGACCTCTTCTATCTTTATAAAATATTGAATTCGCATATCAATTCACCTACTCTATTGTCAGCTATAAGTATCAACACTAGATATGTAAGTCGCGCGCCTAAATTCTTTACTCTGAGTGTATACAAGAATAATACGTCATTCTACAACCCCATTGTGCGTATGTGCAGAGTTTATAACCAAATGGTGGCTAGGCACCCGGAGTTGGATATATTTGTGCGTGGGTATCCGGCATTTAAGCGATGTGTCAAAAGGACAATTGACTCGGTCTAAAAACACAGGAAACTTTTGTGCTATCTTCATTTAGTTTAGTTTTTTTCTTTTTAAGTTTTATATTTAGGATGTTTTTTTTTTCCCCCCTAATTTTCTCCCCAATATGTGACGTTATTGCTATTTGTATATTTAAAGTAGGTTTCATTTTATCTTAAGAATTTATAGGTAGTTTTATTTTGTTACTTTCAAGATTTGTTGTTGCGAGCTGTGTACATATGTTTGGGTTGCATCCCAGTTCAATACCACTTAAGTTATATTTAAGCCTATGTTATGGATGTGAGCTGTTTATGTACCAAATCATAAATAAATAAATAAATAAATAAATGAGATTTGTGTACATATACCTATACTTTGGTCAGATAATAGTCTTATAATTATATGTGCATGTCTATTAATCAACGATATTAAACTTGTTTTTTAAATAGGTACTTTAGTATTTAAAAAATAAGCATTTCTAACCTTAAATACAATAACAATAATAATTAAGTAACTGATTA
The DNA here is from genome assembly GCA_963935595.1 of Schoenobius gigantellus. Taxonomy (NCBI): domain Eukaryota; kingdom Metazoa; phylum Arthropoda; class Insecta; order Lepidoptera; family Crambidae; genus Schoenobius; species Schoenobius gigantellus. The sequence goes on along the minus strand of OZ012553.1, from coordinate 17,260,977 downwards.
TGAGATTACATCTATACCTTTAAATAGAATATTAGTTACTACGTACTATATAACTGTTGTAAATAATACTCATTGACTTACAATGTACCTACCTAGCTACTTTAAATCACAGCGAAAAAGAAAGTCTGATTTAACATGATCTAGTTATTAAATTGAATTAACATTTAGGTATACCAATTATGCTCACTCAGTATAATACTTAACTATTCTACTGTTTATTTTCTTGGTTTTGCTTTGGTTTTGGTACTACGAGGGACTCCAAAAACCCGACTGGCTTCTCTTATTTTCATGCCGTTCCTGATGGCTTACATAGCAAGTGATAATTTTTCTGGTGGGTACTTTAGTATCGGCCTTTGAGACATGGTAAGCTGAAAAAAATGCAGGTCGAAACTACTTAAGTACCTACGTATAATTCACCTGTAACTATCACTGCTGTGACGAGTGGCTGAGCTCTAGTACCTCAACATCCAATAGTCGGCCTCATCGAAAAATTATTGTCGATGTGGCTGACTACTGGGTTTTCTTTGAAATTGACTTCAACAAGTGTTGTTCATATAAAATAATTAAAATTAACTCATCCAACGGTGTAAATTTAATTTAGAAATAGAAAATACCATTAAAACCCAGAAGTCAGCCGGGGGCGGCTGACCACTGGATTTGTCATTAAAAATGTAATACCCAGTAGTCAGCCGCCCCAAAAAATAACTTTCTTAAGCAAAATGGTTAAATTATTACACTTAACTTGATACATAAACTCTTCACCAAGTTACATAAAAGAAAGCTCATTCAAAAAAGTATAAAATGAGGCTGCTTACCACTAATTAAGACACCGCGAAACGTAAACAAAAAAATGGCGGACATCGCACAACTGGTCATGTCGGTGGCCGGTACTGGTATGAACGTGTTGCCTGCTCCCCACCGACTAGTCTCCTCACTAATTACGCGATATTTAGATCAATTAGGACACAGGGAAGGATTATACGTCCATGTGATTGGACAATTTAAAAATTGGCGCTATTTATAGTGGATAAAAGAACGAAAAGGCCGACCATAGGGTCCTGGCTGACTTCTGGCGCCGTTACCCTATTAAGTGTATTTTTAATACAGATTATATCTATAGGTACTATTTTAAATGTCTAATAATATGATGTAAAATGTCATATAGATTACTCTTAACTATATTTCGTACTGGCTGTACCCCCAGCATGCGTTGCAATGCCACGTAGGTAAATGCCCATTTTTTTTGGTAGGAACCTTCACGGGCGTCCCCAGAATACGCATTACAATCTGATGAATGGCTTCGGAACGGGTGTCTATCAGAATACAGATTTTTTGATATCGATTTTCATTTTACCGAAAACTATTCCACGATTTTTAATATATATTTTTTTAAATTCATCGAACTTTTAGTCATCGCTGTTTTATATCATCGAAAAACGTTTCTTAAAAAAAAAATATTTTAAAGTTGTTTTGATTACCAGAAAAACGGTAAGTATATTGAACTTACATGTCGTAAAAGTATTAAGTTATCGATGAAACTATTCGTAAAAATACTTTTTCACATAACAAATTTTTATCGCAGTACAGGATGAGGAAGTACATACTTCCAGAGATATGAGCATTTGGAAAAAACTAACCTGAAAATTAGCAGTTTCCACAAGCAATAAGTATGCATAAAGTCGAGAATACACATGAAGTCGTTTCTGGCGCATCGCCGGCCGCTGCCGCGGCACGTTCGCTTCGCTCGCTCGGCTCGCGCGCTTGGTTCATGTTCAAACCTACGCTCTTCGCTTCGCTCCTCGCTACCTATTTTTGACCCGCCTACAGTTTCTACATATACTTACATATCTACATATACATAAACAATCACTTTTTTTGAAGTAAAAATTGATGTTTCCATTATTTTGCAAACTTACAATGAAACAAAAATATGGGTAACAAAACTTCGATGGAACATTATTTCGATAAGATGTATAAAATATAGAAAGAAATATTGATGAACTGTGTTTGTAGATAATAAATATTCGAGGAAACGAAAATGCGATATAACCTAATTCTAGGGTTTGTTAAATATTGAAAAAAAGTTCTGCGATTCGTTTTATGGGTAATGAAAATCGTTGAAAGGAATTGCGATAAAATGATGGATTCCACTTCGGAACGCATAGAGGACAAACATACATACAATGATTTTTATTTATATATATTTAAGTACCCTAAGGTTCCTAGTCGGTGAGCAAGAGCGTCGGTGGCGCTGTGGCCTCGGCACTGGACTGTGCTCCGAGTAGAATCGGGAGGCCCGCGATCGATCCTGCCATGTACCAATGTGTTTTTCGTTTCACGAATTTCATATGTACATTTATCTGACGCTCCTACGGTGAAGGAAAACATCGTAAGGAAACCTGCATACACCTGCGAAGTAATTCAAAGGTGTATTTGAAGTCAACCAATCCGCACTGGGCCAGCGTGGTTTGACTAAGGCCTAATCGCCCTAACTAGTTAGGTTAGGCTCGTGCCCCTCGGTGGGGACGTATATGAGCTGTGATGTTGAAGGTTCCTAGTAACTATTTGTGTATTTTTAACATGAAATTATTTTTTTTACTTAATACTTTCTAGGGGCAGGCATTGAAATCAAAAGATATCAGCAAAACAGTTGGAGTCGATTACAGGGGTGAGTTTTTTTGCAAAAGAAGGTATTATACTGTAGTACTAAATTATCTGTGGTATTGACTAGGTACTCTTGGAAGAGTATTTGAGAGAGCTAAACATATTTAGTTATCATTAAAACGGTTAAGTTAATTATATGGACATTAAAAAAAGTTTCAGTATGTTGGTAGATACCAATAGCTTACTAAAGCTAAGGCAATATTATCTTTGTCAGCATTTCAACCCATATACATACGTTCTTTATGAGTAAGATCATCTTATCAAGGGACACAAACTTCTAATAAAAGTGTTTGGAATGGATAGTTTATTCGAATGTATGATCTGTGGCCAAAGTTTACTCAAATAACTGTTTAGCGATCGTGGTTATGGGGGCTGTAGAAAAAGCATAGTATAGTAACGTTAGTTCAAAACTATGTCCGGTTTTGTGTTAGAAAATAATAATACACTATATTCGTGGTTGCCGACCACGACCGATTGCTATAATTAAAAAAAAGAGAAGTCTTGGCGGATATACTGTGTCAGCGCCCCCTTTTGCTCTGAATGTTGTACGAGCAGACTAATGGAGATAACAGCAATACCACACATCTGTGAAAAGTTAAAAAATCCGAATCAAAATCATACAAGTACCTACACCAACTTATCAGGCCAGCGTCTCGTAGAAGTAGAAGGCGAAATCCTCTCATAAGGAGAGACCATAGTTGGAATGGGACGTCATGGCATAAATGAGATAGTTAGTGAGAAGAAAAAGTTGGCTTTCATCTAAATTAGACGACCTGCGCGAGAAGAACAGGCAAGAAACTCTGGAGGCTACTAAAAGTTCTTATTTTGATTTTTGAGCAGAAAGGTAATTGGCCTTAATGGGTCCATGTTGACTCACATAATATTCTAAATCTTATTCTTTGTTTTACTACCGATTTGTGTTCATAATAATCACTCTTCATAATTTTATTTTTCATACTTTTTTATTCATACATTTTTATTACTACCAACGGAGCTCATAACAGTTAGTGATCATAATTTTTTTATTAATACTGTTACCACCAAGAACCATTTTAAATACATATATTTTTTTCAGATCTTTTTTCTTCATAACATTCAATGATCATATTGCTTTAATTAATAATGTTGTTATGTTTTTAAATATATGTAGTTTTTAAATATTTTAATTTTATGCAGAATGATCATTATGGTTTTAAATGGTATGAGAAATATTTTCGGACCTCCAATGATAGGAATTGAAAAGTTATGTAAGAAAATGCGCAGCCGGCGTTAATGCTCATGCACACGTCAGTCATGTCGCCGATCAGTCACGTCACAATGTGATGTGTCTGTGAACAGCTGAGAAGCGTCGGTAGTGATGTGTGGAGCCCATGGTCCACAACATCAATGAAAGTATATTTTTTTCGTGATTGATCGGCAATTTGACGACGTACCTCACTTACCTATGTGTGTACATAAACCTCGACATCATATCAGGCAAGGAATGCCCACTATTGGAAATCGGCCTCATCGAGGTAGATAGATAAAAAGATAAAGTCTTTATTTACCTACACTCATCTTCATCAGTTTCATCACATACAAACGTAGTTTCACAAAATTAATTAAATTAAAAATGCGAAGTCGCACGCATTGTGTCTGCAGAAGTGTAGAAGGGTCGCAACTCAGTGACTGGATTATACGCACATCAGCGTTTAATCCAGTTACTAAGTAAGATCTCGGAGATGATCGGTCTTGCGGTGCACGTATCCAACAGCAGCTTCTCGCGACCTTCACTAGATTATCGGTACCTCTTGTTACGTAGTAACTATTAAGTAATCTGTGCCCGAGGGCCGGGCCCTACACTACAGCTACAGTCCCAAAGGTTATTGGTACTCCAGTCCTCCTAGCGATGTCCCTGGCCACTAGCACTCTATGTCGGCGACGTTATTCTCCTACGGATCTCTACGCTTCTTATTCGTTCTATTACGTAGAACGAACGGAAACGTTATTATAGGCTTATCATCAAGCGCGGATCCACCGTTGTGGGCACGATGGGCATGCCCACAACCCTAATAGACTTGTGACGTCACAATTTCATGGTCTATTGAGATCGATAGGTTGATAATATTTTATCCAATGCCTTAAAAAACAATAAGTCTTGGTCAATGTCATATGTTTTGGAAACATGTTTGTAGAGATGCACTATTCGATCATGAGCGAGGTCATACTCCGACTCGCACTTGGCCGATTCTCGGTTGGCTATGACCACAACCTTTTTTGAATGCTGGATCCGCGCCTGCTTATCATTCTTTCCTCATTCTTTTTTAGCTTACAAGCCACCAACGCCATCTCGCGGTACCGGCGCACACCGCTACATCAGCCTGGCGTTCGAGCAGCGCGACGGCAACAACTTTCTGCCCACGTTGCCCACGACGCGGTCAAGATTCGTGCTTTCTGCTTGGCTCAGAGGCAAAAGCTTGTGCGGGCCACTCGCGGGCACTTCGTTCCGAGCTCAATTCTAGATGGCGCAGTTTGAGATTTCTAAAATTAAACATTACGCGAGCAAGAATTAAATTAATTGTATTTAATATTAATACGTTTTTAATGTAAATTTTGCTATCACTATGCGCCCCTATTTAATGCAATGTTTAGTTTGGTTGTATATCAACGAATCTTTGAATCGTGACTAATTATAAGTAATAAATTATAATATTATAATAATGTAAGTATATTTCAATAATGCGGTAATGCAAAGTATTCACAATGTAAAAAAAATACATTTTTGCTTTATATATATAATATGGGCAATTAAAAATAAAATTTTGCTATTGCTTCGATGAACGAATCATAGGTGGCGTTACAAGGCACAAAATTAAGGAACCCTGTCATTATTTTAGTTTTCTATTCCTTACATTACTATAGTTTCAATTTATCTTTCACATTTTTGTATTAGGTAGGTACTTTGATTTAATGAAATATTTTTTAGAGTTTCACTAATTTGTTCGAGGCGCATCTTTATCATAACGTCAAGAATCTATTATAATCTAACGAGATAATAATTATGTAGGTAGGTAACTAACTTAAGTTTATTTTTTTTCTAAATACTTAAAAGAGTAGGTGTCTATTGGACACTGAAAGTCATGAACATCGGTCGGTATTGTAGTATTGAAGGTTACAATCTTTTACATTTATTAAATTAACAAATAAATCAGCAGGATACTAAGTAGCTCAGAGTCATCTGCCCGGATATCTCTACCTGATTTCTGCCGCCAAGCAGCAGTGCTTTCATTGCTAATTTGCTATGTTCCGGTTTGAAGGGTAAAATTAAAGGGTAAGTACTAAAACTTGACATCTTATGTCACAAGTTATAGCAACATACGCTAGATTTGGGTTCTATATAGAGGTGATAGATTTGCAAATCTTACAGGTACCACATGTAAGCTCAGAAGTAGATGGATATTTTAGTGCCATGTCACACCAACCATTCCTTTTATTTAGTATGGTTACACCTATATTGCATTGTTAATAGTTGGTGTGACATGGTACAAAAATGCTTATCTACTTTTGAAGCCGACTGTACTATAGGCGACTGTAGCCACTTATTATCAGCGGGCCTATTTTTAAACGACTTTAACGAATATACTTAAAATCCATTACTGCTATTATGAAGGGTAATGGATGTAAAGTTTTTTCAAAAATGACAGTTCTAGTTAGCAACTGTAGTTAGTAAATACGCAGGCAGGTATACATAGGCTAGGCAGCATGCTTGATGTGCTAAATTTGTTGTTTTAAATAATCTCTGTAATATAAATGTAACATTGAACATTATCCTTGAACAGCAATGCGTAGTTTCTTTTTTTAAAATAATAACGAATTATGTTCCAAAAAATGTTAAGCAATTATCCCTCTCGATTCAATCAAACGGCGCCTGGTGAATGACTGGCCATGGCTAATTATTACATTCGATAATTTGCGGTAAGCCCGCGTTATTCATCGTTCGATACGTGTATAGTTCCAGGAAAACGTTATATTATTTTATTCACTGTTACCCGTCTATTCTAGAAGCACAATATAAATCTCTTCTCTGATTGATTAAATTGTATAACTAGGGCCGAAAAGGAGCTTGGGATATTTTGGGTCCTTTCGCTCAGTATATTCAACATGGAAATCCGTTATTTCATGAATGTCAGAAAATAGTAACCAAATATTACTAAATAGATATTTCTTATTGGTTTTAACCTAATGTGGTACCTAAGTATGTTAAATAATGCTACCTATAGGTACTTATCAGCTTCACACGTCAAAAATAGCTCTCAAATGTTGCAATGTTATTATTGTAATTATAACCTTCAGGAAGGCACCTGAAGAAGTAGTATTGGAGATTGGAGAAAAGCGGAGGAGGCCTTTTGCTCAGCAGTGGCACACTAAAATAAATAATAAAAAAATAACTTTCATTTAGTGAGTTTAGATTTAGATCTACACGCTTAGATAGGTATATGAAACTTCAGTTTTATATCTCTATGTTGATATAAGTAAAATACCTAATTTTTTTGTAATCATTTATAATAAGAAAATTAATATCTTAAGTATAATAGGTAGGTACTTTGTAGTACATTCTGTCTACTTAGGAAAATAATGTCAATAGTTAGAAGGATGGAAAAGTTAGAGAGAAGTTTATTTTAATTCTCCTGAACTTTACTTGATGCCGATCTAAAAGTTGATGGTAAGAATTAATTTTCCCAAATAACTGAAACTGCGTTCTAAAATAATTATTATCTTGGTAACTCGATTGTGGATAACTTGTTAGTTAAAATTATCTAAAGTTATTTATAGGTATTAAAAAGAAGAAAAAACTGGTTAAGTTCGAGTTGGACTCGCTCACCAAAGCTTCCGTATAAAATCATATCTAAGTATATTTGTACAATGTGTTTGGTACCTACATACCCTATCAAACCGCTATATCCAAGCTATAGACTTACGAACCCATGCAAATAGTTGGGTCTGTTAAAGAAATGTATGAGAGATTAGAAAATTTATTTTACAATTTCGAATTTTCAATGACGCCATAACTATTGTGTGATTATGTTAGCATGGGCAGGTTTCGGCTTGATGGGGTATGTACCAAAGGGGTGCGATGTCAGAACACCTCCTCGTGGTGCACCCTGGGCAACCCGGCAGATTTTCTGCCGCGGGCTAAGAGTCTGACAGCTGCCCCGTGGAGGGGGCGTGGTGTGGCCGGGTTTAACCCGACGGTCCACTTCACGTGGCCATGTGGGGTGTCACCTCCCCTTCTTTTTGAAGATGGGGTTGTGTGTCGCCTGGGGACCCGCTCGCGGGTCATGGCGTGTTGCGCCTTGTGCCGTTGCCCCTTTGGTCGGGTTGGTGCGGGTCCTTGTTGAGCTTCGGCATGTCGTTGTCCCGAGGCTGGGAGACTCGTAGAGCTCCGGCGTGTCGTTGTTCCAAGGACTGCGGCTGACCCGATCACCGTGTGTCTTCGGCACACTTGTGTGGCCCCCATGAGGGGGTCGTGGGATGGCCGAGTGCTACTCGGCGGGCCACCTCGTGTGGCCACTGTGGCCGCTTTTTGCGGTGGGTCGGCGCTTTGGCGCCGCTGAGCTTCGGCTCGTGTGCGCGGCGCCGGCGGTGGATCCGTGGTCTGCTTGCCCCTGCGGGGGCTTGGACGGTGCGCAAACGCATTCCCCTCGTAAAAAAAAGGGTATGTACCAAAAGGCTGGGACGGAGGAGGCGGAATTACGCCCGCCTTCTTCCGCCTGACGGCAACCAGCGGGGCCCTGGGTTGGGAAGCCCGGGTCCTGCATTGCACAGGTTGCCGCGACAGGTAGGTGGAAGTGTTCACACGAGTTCCCATGACCTTGTCAAGCAGCGACGCGTCCCTTCTCGGTGTATCCTCCTCAGATGAGGGGGATGTGGCGATAATGGACGTCCTCGCCGCAAGGCGTATGTGAGGGGCATCGGTGAGTTTTAGTCAGTAGGTTGCGGTTCTTGGCTGGCACTCTACCCCCAGGGGCCACGGTTAGTCCGACATAGCCTCGCGCCTTCCCAAGAGTATGTGTAATGCATTTCCCACCGTAAAAAAAGGGTACCAAACATCTTGTATAAGTTTCTAACTATATATTTACGGTTTTCAGATTTCTTTCATTCACATGTGCTGCAAGAAATTGCCAAATTCTTCTTGCGAAATTTCATGATTCTAGGTCAACGGGAAGTATCCTATAGAATTTGATTTCCTTGTAAAATCATTAACACATTAACGTACGTACGTATTTTTGTTACAGTGAGAAGTGCATTATATTAAATTGTTCAGAAGCAAATATTTGTACGCAGGTATAATAACACTACTGTGCTAAAACTTGGCCAGTAACATAAAGGCTTCCCGTCTTATCTTACTGTCATGAATAAATCACATGATATAAAACCAGTAGTTAGGGCGAGATGGGAAAATAATTTGTTTATATAAATTAGGCACGGCGTGGGCCGGCAGGTGAGAGGCTGTCGCGTGCTCGGCCTACGCAGCGCCTGCGCAGCTATTTTTCTTCGGCTGTTGAAATGAAACAAAAGCCTAGCTTAATCGCATGCTTATTGTGAATGGCGCCTTATTGTTGGCGCCTTGAGTTAATAACTGAATTGGTGTCTACAACGATTTGTGCTGGGAGGAGCGCTCAAGTTTCTTTGTTGAAATATTAATAATATAATTGTTACGGATTTTGGTAAATTAGAAAATAAATTAATTTGTAAGTTGTAACTCTACATTTTGTTTTCATAGAGTTTCAATGGCTGTGCTTGTCAATATAACGACTTAAATAGTAATTCTCCATTTTAATCCTGCTTTATTAACTTATTTTTAAAGATTTACTTATAACTAAGCAAAAAATTGGTACAACCATGGGAGGTACAGTAAGCGCCACTTCAAGCTATAATAATTTACCTTTGGACCCTTCTTATGTCGCACGTAATAGTGACGGTTTTCGTAGTGCATATGTAAAGTTTGAATGGGAGCTTACTGTACAAACGAATTCCGCTACGAATCTTCACCATTTATTTTTGGCATGGATAAAATTCTATGTTAAAATTCTTAACTTTACTCAAGTTGTCTACTCTATAGCTCCGCGACAGATTAAACTTTTTGATTTGGCAAAATAAGAGCATAGGTAATTTTAAGTAATATTAGGTAAATGTGACCACAAGTGATACTTTTTTAATCTGTTTACGTTTTAATTGAGCAAGCAACTAAGGTAGATTCTGGCAGATATTTAATTTCATTTCTCCATCTTTGGCATTTCCGGCTTAAGCATCGCATCAGGGCAAAGGGGAGTGGTGTCTCGCGGCCGCGGCACACGCCAAACCGGTCCATTAATTTGGAGTTCTGGAGATCCATGTCGATTAATTTACGACAAACAGGCTTCCTGTCAGAAAAACGACGATATGACAAGTTAGACGTTGCCCAAGAAGGTCCGCTTTCAACAGAGTTGTTAATTAGATTGATAACTCTATGCAGTATGCTAATGTTGCTGTGACGCTGCATTGAAGAAACTTTTAAATGATATTATTACCTATAGGTCTAAATAACTTGAGAATTTGTTTAGGTTTGACTTTCTGTTTCAGGTTAATCAAACAAGTAGAAGCTATGAAAGATTAAAAAAAAAAGTTTAAAAATAATTATAAATTGAGGGACTATTTAAAAGAGAGTAAGGTAAGTCTAGAACAGTCTTGATTTGATCATAGATCACATTTAGGGTCATCTGCCAGGGTCTTCTGCTTAAGTACCTCCGTCTTACCTATTTCTGCCGCAAAGCAGCAGTATTTGCATTGCTGATGTGTTCCGGTTTAAAGGGTAAGATATGGCAGTGAAATTACTAGGTATACCTAAGTAATTTCACTGCCATATCCTACCCTTCAAAGCGTGACTTTACATCTGATCTCACAAGTTGGCAATGAAGGGAAACCTGTTGTACCAGGCCAGTTTTTTGAATTTTGATTTAAAAAAAAATTGGTGCAAGCAACACCTGTCCAATGTGCATATATGTATGTTAAGATCATACAATTAATTACATAACTCATTCATAAAACCTGAGACCACCTAGGCACTTGAAAAAAAAGGGAAAACTGTCCTAGGTACAACAAACCAGATGCACCTTTGGACCGTGTCCGTTGTACCTCGGACAGAGCAGGTTCAAATCGAGATAAAAAAAAATATTTGCTATTATTTTTTTTGTTCAATTTATACTTATTAGTAATATAATTAGTTAGAAATATGAGCATTTGCAATTAACAATAATTACAGTTATTAACAACAACATTTAAGGAAAAGTACTGTTTCTTAAAAAAGCCTCATCCACCTATTTTCTTACAATGATAATTGATAATATTTTGGCATCGAATCACGTGGAGGAGGGTATTTATTTCGATTACCTTTGCAAACTGGTACGCCGGTACTTGACGTCTTCTAAAGTTAAACCTTGAAGCTAAAATTGAAGATTCTCTGCATCCATAATGTAGTTCATTAGCATTTTATCTTTATTAACTAGGTCATTATTAACTTGCAAGCAAGATTTTTACGTAAATCTTGCACTGAGGTGCATTTTTTCATCATGTGGCGTTAGTATCCACTGTCTTAATTATTGCGGGGAATGCGAAATTGCACGGAAGCACCATGAAGCGTAAATTTTTGCGCCTTCACTAAATTTACTGCATTTTATAGTAGATTAGTAGCTAAGGGCTGTAAGGCATCAATTGCAGCCCGAGATAAGTAGAGTTAGAACTATATTTCGAGTGTGCAATTGGTGCTTACACCCGAGCTAACTACTCTGCTTTACATCTCGATTGTGAGGTAAGTAGGTCCATATTACCCCCAAATGGGACTTGTAGGTGACCAAATAGCGCTCTAGGGTAATAATGTTAATTACTTACCGCCCTGACTTCCAAATCTTCCCGGCTGCGTTAGAGGGGGTCGTCCGCAGGACGGCCCCGGTGCCGGTGCTAGTTGCGGGGGACTTCAACGCGTGGTCTACCGCGTGGGGGTCCTCCCGCACCAATGCGAGGGGTGGAGATCTGAAGTCCTGGGTTCTGTCCCTGGGGCTCCAGATTTTGAATAGGGGCTCCACCCCTACCTACGTCCGGGTGCAAGGCACGTCCGTGGTGGACGTGACCTTCGCTACCCCCTCCCTCGCTCGTCGAATCAACGACTGGCGAGTGGAGGAAGATGTGGAGACTCTATCGGACCACCTGTACGTCCGATACGAGGTCTCTGCGGCATCCCGCGGGGCCCCGAACCGCAAGAGCTCCGCGGTGAGCGCCTTTCCTCGATGGGCGCTCACCAAGCTCCGCCCGGATGTGGCGGAGGAGGCAGCGATGGTGCGGGCGTGGGCAGAAGTGCCGCCTCACCTCGCCGGGGATGTGATGGCATGGCGGAGCTCTTCGCAGACGACATGAAAGTCGTCTGCCAAGCCACCATGCCTAGGGCGCAGGCCTGGCCCGAAAGGGGGCAGGTGGACTTGTGGACGCAGGTGATTGCCGATCTGCGTACCACCAGCATGAGGGCCAGGCGCGCCTACGTGCGGTGTCGTAGGCGCGCTAGAACTACACCGGACGAGGAAGCTGAACTTCGTCGGGTGTATGCGGCAGCCAAGAAGGCCCGGCGGAACGAAATCTGCAGGGCCAAAGAGGAGTCCAGGGTGTCGTTTATACGGCTTCTGAATAACGATCCGGGGGGGGGGCGTTCGTACAGGGTGGTGAGGGGGAAATTCAAATCTTCCGCTCCCCCTACCTCCGCTATGGACAGGGGGTTGCTAGATCGGGTGTTGGGGACTCTGTTCCCCGATCCCGGTCCGTTCCAGCCCCCCAGAATGGTCCCCCCGGATACTCCTCCGGTGGAGGTGGCTGCCGCCATCCCTCCCGTGTCGAACGTGGAATTCGACACGGTGAGGGGCCGGTTACGGCGCAAAAAGAAGGCGCCGGGACCAGACGGTGTCCCAAGCAGGGTTCTGGCCTTCGCCCTGAGACACCTCGAGGAGCGGTTCCGAGCAGTGCTTGGCCTATGCATCGCTTCGGGCCGCTTCCCCAGTCGGTGGAAAGTAGGCAGGCTCTGCCTGTTAAGGAAGGAGAGCCGCCCCGCGGATTCCCCGACTGGGTATCGGCCGGTGGTGCTGCTCGATGAAGCCGGGAAGTTTTTCGAGAAGATTCTCGCTTCCCGCATCATTGAGCACTTAGAGGACCGGGGGCCGGATTTGGCTAACAACCAGTTCGGCTTCCGCACTGGCCGGTCCACTATGGACGCAGTGGCCCTCCTCAAGGGGTGGACTGAGGGGGCCACAGCTCGTGGGGAGACTGTTGTTGCGGTGTCTCTTGACATCCGCAACGCCTTCAACAGCCTTCCCCATGAGTGCATAAAGGAGGCACTCCGTTTCCACCGGGTACCTCCGTACCTCCGCGCCCTCGTGGAGAGCTACCTGGAAGGCAGGTCAGTTCTGTACGAGGGGCCGGACGGTCGCGTCCATTGGCGGCAGGTGTACCCCAGCGATCCGTACTAGGTCCTCTACTATGGAACCTGGGGTACAATTGGGTTCTGCGAGGCGGCCTCCTGCTACGAACGGAGGTCGACTCCGATGGAGTTTCCAGGAGCACTTCAAGCTCCTCACTCCACGACTGTGTGCCGCCGCAGCCACACTCGGACAGCCTCCCTAATGTGGGAGGGCCAGGATCGGCGTGCCGTCGACTATATCACGGGGTAATGCGGTCGATGGCACTCTACGGAGCCCCGGTATGTGCGGAGTGCCTCTCCCCCCGAACGGTGGCCCTCTTGCGACGTCCGCAGAGGGCCATAGCAACCCGGGCCGTGCGAGCTTATCGCACGGTCAGCCACGGCGCGGCCTGCGTTCTTGCGGGCCAAACGCCGTGGGATTTCGATGCACGCGTCCATGCGGAAGTGTATCGACATCGGGTTTCCGTCAGAGAACAGGGGGGACGATCCGCTCCTGAAGAAGTGGAGCGGGTTCGTACCCAGGCGCAGAGGGAGGCTCTGCGACGATGGGGTGAGGCGCTCGCCTTCCCAGCTGCCGGCCACCGGACGATAGAAGCGATACGTCCGGTGTTGGAGGAGTGGGTAGGGCGCCGGCAGGGCAGTCTCTCGTTCCGCATGGTGCAGGCACTGACCGGACATGGTTGTTTTGGCCACTACCTGCACCGAGTCGCGCGTCGGGAGGAAACGCCGCAGTGTCATCACTGCGACGCTCCCGACGACACTGCCGAGCACACCCTGTTGGTGTGCCCGGCCTGGCGAAGCCAGCGCAGCGAACTCATTGCTGCGCTGGGAGACCGAAACCTCTCGCTGCCGAGCATGGTCGTGGCCATGCTCCGCGGCGGGGCGGAATGGGGGGCTTTCGCCTCCTTCTGCGAGGACGTCATCTTGCAGAGGGAGGCCGCGGAGAGGGAGCGGGAGAATGATCCTCAAGCTGCTCCCATCCGCCGCAGACGGACAGGCAGGCGAAGGCGGGCATTCGCAGCCCGTCTAATGACCCTGCCGTGGAGGCCTGCGTGCACGGTTGGCCTCGTGCACGTCGCCGTAAGGCCCTCCGTCTGGGGATTGCCCTGGTGTTCTAAGGCAATCCCCCCTTGGCGATAGCCCGACCAGTTAGGTCGGGCCAGCCCGGGCACGTTGGTAGTGATAATCGCAGTGTGGACCCTACCACGCGCGCCCATAAGGGTAGGGAGAACACCGAGAGGTTTAGTGGGTAGGCCCGGCTCTGCCGGGAGAGCCCCACACACGCTCGTCGTCTAGCCAACGGCGAGAACGGTGCGGTCACGCATTCCCTTCGGAAAAAAAAGGTACAACTCTGTCCAAGGTACAACAGGTTCCCTACACTGTGTTTCTTGTGGGGGTTGCAGTTTTGCTGCGAAGCTGCTCACAAGAGCCACATGTATTATATTAGGTGACTTTGCCACTTACCATCAGTTTGCTTGTTTGCCAACTTAGTTGCAATAAAAAAAATGCAAAATACGTATGATCGTCACTATCTCATGCCATTTCAGTACCTTTTTTTTCTACAGCAAGCCTACGGAAGAACAAGCATTATGTTCTAAATTTAAGAGCTGATTTTTAAATTCTTGGGAGATTTGTGAATTTTCGGAGTAGTGCACTACTGTTTGTACATAATATTTCCCTTGATGATCGATTTGCTGACTTCGGAACGCCGAATCGATATTCTGACACGAAATTTCCAAGAATATTTTTCACATAGTCGTGTGAACTAATTAATGTCGAAAATAAAAGAAAAATAATGTAACGATCTATTATTAGTTCTTAGCCTATTTCCAGATGTCAGCACCTTGGATACCTAATTAGATAAAAAGTTTTGTCTCGGGAAACTGAAGTTAATTTGCATCTGTCGTAAGATTCATTAATGCATTTTCATGTGGCAACGTATGCGCAGCTGCGGAAAGCAAAGCTTCCTTCCGGCCGCCTACAAACCACCCACGCGCACCTACACACCTATAATATCAATCATTTGATCCAATAGACCGATTTCTATGATAATGCAAACGTTATGATACCTCTGTCGCGATATAGCCCGTAAGCTGTCTGTGGCGCTGTTTCTGAAGGGCTTATTGCGTTGTATTTTGTATGACTATTTTGTTATAAACGACTGTTAATGCGTCGTTATTTAAATTTCGAGAATCTACTATTGAACTGAATAGGCTAGTTGTATGCGACAAAACATTGTGAACTGACAAATATAACCGAATACTTTTTGGTGTGTTTAAAACCTACCTGTGTGATAATTCACTTACACTTGTAAATCACGATCAAAATATCAATTAACATGGATGGTGGTCTTATATCTGACCGCACTTACAAAAAAAATAAATTTATAAATAATTAGCACGCTAAAGCTTTACATTCAGCTCAAGAGCTGTTAAGACAATCGCTATTCACGCTTCCTTAAGTATGCTATTTGTATGTATGAATGATGTAATTAAATATGTAGAGTTGAAGAAGGCACTGTGTAAGCAACTTATGCAATTCACTGGAGCGGCTTGACCTACTACTTAGGTGGTCAACAGCAAAATGAATGCGCAGAACGATCTCGCACACAATGAGCTAAACGAAGTACGACGGTATTCTGCTTCATTTTGTTGAATCTTCTTCATGTTTAAGTTTATTTAGTGCGGCCAAAAATTATATTGACTATCACATACTCATCCTCTTGTTCTGGTATCGAAAATCCTAGTGTGGGGCGTCGTTTTTTTTTAAAAAAAAAACTGTTTATGTACCGACATGTGGATCAAAATATTCCAAAAATTCATTCATTACACTTCCTTTCGCAGACATATTTAGAGATAATTATTTTACTCCCTTATTGTACAATATAAAAATAAAATAGTGGAAATGTGTCTCCCGAACTCTAAATCATAATTTCACTCTCAGTCATGTCTATAATTGAATCTATTCTGTATGTAAGTACCACTTCATAGATACTCCCAATTCGATATAAAATATTTAATTGAAATAGATATAGTAACGGATTGTACTAATAGAAATATTGTAGGTCCAAATTTTAATCAACATTCTTTTATCTAATCCTTTAATTGTGTTTAATTTTTTTACCTTGATAGTTAAGGGCACGGGCACTTTTTGAGAACCTTTATCAAGAGGATATTTTAAATAAAAATAATCATTATCATTATCACAGCTCATATAACTACGTCCCCGCTGAGTGGCACGAGCCTACTCTAACCAGTTATGGTATTAGGCCTTAGTCAAACCACGCTGGCCCAGTGCGGATTGGTTGACTTCACATACACCTTTGAATTACTTCGCACGTGTATGCAGGTTTCCTCACGATGTTTTCCTTCACCGTAGGAGCGTCAGATAAATGTACATATGAAATTCGTGAAACGAAAAACACATTGGTACATGGCAGGATCGATCGCGGGCCTCCTGATTCTACTCGGAGCACAGTCCAGTGCTGAGGCCACAGCGCCACCGACGCTCTATAAAAATAATAACCTTTATTATTTTCATTTAACAATGTTTAACCAAAAGAGTTTTAACTAAAAATGTTTTATCTAGATATTAGAAAACATCATACCAGCAATATTTTTGATACAATCTTGTTTATGCTGATTGATCTGTATATTGAATCTAATATGTAGGCTATAAACGCAACTACTTTCTATGATATAGCGTAAGTACGAGTAAATTGCAAGATTATGAACAATTTATGCCTTATTGTCCAGAGAATAGGGTCAAGTACCATAGATAAGTTACATTAAGAGAGTTTCTAATGCAGTCATCGCCAAATACAGCGCAGCTCGTTTCTCAATGTTCAAGATAACTGCGGCGACGTCATAGTTAAATTCGTACGAAGGCTAACTGGAGGCGTTAACAGTGTCGAGGCAATTAAATAAATTAATTATTTCCTTTCAAAATGGCTTGCATATATTAAGTATTGATGGCTTGACAGGCTGCTTTTAGGACTTTTATCTGAAATTTATCTCTTAAGCGGAACAGATTTATACTGGCTCTAGGCATATTGCGATTTTACCAATGGTTATTAAATTAGTCAACCATAAATATAATTTTACTGAAATTACTTATTGACGTAAATATACAAAGTCGCAATAAGAATTCGCGGATGCAAACATATTAGAATGACACGAAAGATTATAATATATTTATATCCTAACCCATGGTCATTCCCATTCATTGCAGTTTTTGTGAATTCGTATCGAAACTTTGACTAGAAGCTTAGTTGGTGCAATGCATAACGAAGTTTAATTACTACAAGTAAGTAGGTGAATAAATCAAAATTATAATTAATTTTCCTGAATGAAACACTTCGTGCCTTGTTCGATTATAAAACATAAATTTAAAACCAAATGTATATATAGGGCTCAAAAAATTAGATGCAACCGAACAATAAAAGCTCTAAAGGATACAGTACTGAATTACTTACCAATTCAGATTAAGACATTGTTGTAAAGCTAATGCATTCTCAAGCATGAACTGAATTTAACATTAGATACTTAGGGATCGAGTGTAGACTTTATAGCACATCGAAGTAGGAGGTATGAATAAGCAAATTAATGTATGTATAGAAAAGCAGGTGCGATGGTACTGAATGGGAAACGTGGACATTAGGAGAGCATTATTCATATGTACCTACCTCCCAACTGCATTGCGTTGACTACCGTAGCTGTTGATTACTGATTCTTTGCGGTTAGTAGTGTCAGTACGGTAGGCAATAAACGCAACCATGCAGTTGAAACGTAATTATCATGCGCTGTCCATTCCACGTTTCATATTTTTGCGTCCTTTTAACGGCGCATGATTCTCATTTTTTATTGGAAATATTTTCGTACACGTAACAGTTACTCAATGACCTTCTTCAAAAATGTAGGACTGAGTCAATTACGTAAATATTTGGAGTATGGCACTTCGATGTTTGTTGCTTGAAACAGAAGTTGGATCAAAGTAAACATTTCAGCGCTACATGCAGCAACGACGCTTCATTGATGTTGACATTTTCTATTAGCAAGGCTGGAGGCACGGAAGGCTTGTGGTGGCCGATTGGCCGTGACACAAGACACCGTGCGTACGACACAAATTCGCCGTTCATTGATAAAAAGCGTCGCCCACTCGTCGCCTCGTCGGAGACTCCATTCACCGGCGCCACAGGTTGCGCAAGGCGCGTGCGTCGCCCCGCGCCCCCCGCGCCCCACCAAAACCTTCATTCTAGCCAGTGCCTTCCGCAATGGCTGCAAACTGCAAGGTCTATTGGCAGATTCCGAAATTTTACTTTGAATTTTGTTCTACAATGCATGGTTAATTGCGAATTGTGTTACTTTGTTTCATTACGTAAAGACTCTACAATTTAGTAGGTTTCCGGCATCGAAACTTTGCTAATGGTGCATTACTCTACTTCTCTAACTTTGCGACTGATGTTATACCCTGCGATGATAGGTATATTATCTATAATGATCATTTGTTGTAACAATATTTTTCTTTTTTCAATATCTAATTTAAGCATTTGTTTGATTTCAGAATCCTTCAGAGCTTTATATTATATAGATAATATACCTACCTACATCTTGAAATCAGTGTGAGGGTTAGCTTTGTTCTTCTTACTGTAACTATCATAGGATAGCAATTAATCATGTCACTTAGACGTAACAAACAATCCCTCGGAGAGGTCTATAAAACCCGGCACACGACATACAATAGCTCTTCTAATCTCCTCACACAAACAAAACAGCGTGTCATAAGATTAAAACAGATCTGTAAGTTTCAAAGCAATGTTAACGACGCTTTTACATCGCAAACATTAAGTACCCCATAAAAGAGCGAAAGGAATCTCAATTGAGGATTATCGGTTTACGTGGCGTAATATTATATCACTAGGACACAAGGAGGAGCAGACGCTATCACATTAACGTCTTGGAGAGTTACGCTGAGATAACATTAATTGATGGTAAATATAATATGGATTTACATAGGCTTTGTGGAAAGTTAGCACTTCTCATTACAGTACTTAGTATGCTAATAGCTTTCGACGGCAAAGTTCAACATCGAATGATAATTATGACATGTTTTGCGGCAATCTGCTATAGGCCTGGTGGATCGGTCTTTGAGCAATGAATGGTGTCTTACTGACGATTTGTTGCTAAGTATAACGAAATAATCATTAAACTCGATGAACGTTTGACATTCACCAAGAACACCAAGATATTGAGAAAGACTGGTGGTTTACTTATGATCATGCTCGGAGTTAGAGCTGTAGAAATCTTACTATCTAAACATCTTATTATTCATTTATGTTCTTGTAATGATATTAGTGGGTATAATTTGAAACCCGTAGTCCAAGCTTCGACGTTATTTAAATTACTTCAGTTTACCTAACATACTAAACGTGCAGCGATGTGCAGGTTAACGCACCTGAACCAGTTTGTAATTAAGCGTTCATTTGTATTCATTAAAAAGCAAAACTTTCCCGGTCGATGCGACACCTTTACTTAAAGCCACTTCGACTTGATACGCGAAGGCTTCTAGCATATAGACTTTTGTGATTTCAAATCAAATCCACAAACCAAAAAGAAGTGTACATAATTCTAGAAAAATTGTACAGAGACATTTTTATTGTACAACAATTATTAGGTTGAGTAGGAATTATCTGAATTGCGAGACAGAATAGCTGTTTTAAAAGGTAACGTTCTAAATAAATTCATATACAATTTGCAATAAATTATTATAATGAATATTCAGGATTTCAACAAGCATCCTGATTTCATAATTATCACACAATGCTCGAACACTCATCATTGCTTTTTTCCTAAAAGCCTCGATTAACTTCTGACAAATGATTTACTGTAGTTTAAAATGGCGTCGTATTCATGTGTCAGAGCTTCACTTGCGAGCTCTTGTGATTGTTTCTGGGCTCTTTAATTTAGTGGCCTTATTTTTTCCTCCATAAAGTGCAGACTTGTATATACAAGTTAACGACTTAAAAAATAAAAAGACGTGCCTTTAGAGTACTGGTCAGACTGGACGAGGTCAAGGTGATTATTTTTGTTCACATTCATAATATAGTACATATTGTCACGATGTCAGGGTTAAAGTCGTAACGTGGTGTCCTAACTGTCAGTCAGCTAGTCAGCAAATTACCAACTTAAGGCAACACTTACCACAGTGCAAGTCTGCTATTTTAAATTTCACGATTGGTACAGGAAGGTCTTAATGTGGCAAATTAAAGCTAATAACGCAGTATTGATGTTTGTATGTAAGAATAAAACTTAACACACATAAGAATGGAAACACGTGTTTGAATTGAGTAATTTGGGTGGTAAATACTATATAATTATATACATTGAGTATTTATAATAGTTCATGATAAGTTCAAAGGAATCCTAATACTTATCGAATGTACCTACTTACTTGTTTATAGCAAAAGCAAAGTCATTAATCAAGTTACAAATTGCAAGACTTCCGCCTAAAATTCTTATATTCTCTCCATTTGGAGCACCTAATTATGATTTAGATCATTAATAATAGGTGTTCCAAAAAGTTGTGATGATATGTAAACTTGTTGGTCAGGCAATCAAACTGAACTCTCACGCTGGGACAAAAATAAGATCTGAAATCGCGAAAAAGAATTAACTGCTCTATTCATTTGAGTCTTGAACTTGGGTTTGAACCAAGCCCTAAATCTATTTTCATATCAAAGTACCTTTTTTTTCGCGGGGGGAAATACACGCCGCACCGTACCCGCCATTGGCTAGACGGCGAGCGTGTGTAAATTCTTTTGAGGATGAAATAGTATTTCAATTTGAATTTATTTTCGTACCTACGAGATTCACACACACGCCTCTAATACGTGGTATTACAGTCATTAGATAAGCATTGGCCTGAACATTACAAACATAATGAATGTTGACAGGATCACATGCGTCAAAATTAAAAATTCTTAAATGGCAATACAGAATAATAATAAAAATTATTATTACAATAACAATTTATAATGTTACGCAAAGTTTTAATGATAATATTATATGACTATTCGACATCAAATCAAACCATGGCGGCTGCATTGGCGCTGTATGTAGCGCGTGCTGTTCGCGGGGGCGTCTGCGCATGAATGGATGCGCGTGATTCACGGCCACCATTCATAACGAGTGTGCTCAATGCCCATGTCAAATACACCCAGTTATTTGTTCTGTGTTAATTTCCTTATGCAGTTCACGCTTTGCTTTTATTAATAGTACTCGTACAATCAATAACATTACCTACATACTTCTCTATATTTCATAGATATCTACGGGTATGTACTTATATTGTGTCTGTTTACGTTATTTTGCATTTAATGCCCAAAATATTATGCAGTTAATCCCTACTAATAATATGAATGTGAAAGTAACTCGATCTGTCTGTTACGCGTTCACGCCTAAATCGCTGAAACAACTTTGTTAAAATTTGGTAGAAGCCCTCAGGAAGGATATGGCTACACGGACATACGTCATTGCTTGTTAAAAATAAATACACATGTATTTTTTTATGTTAATATACAAAACAATAAAAATTCTCATTGGAAAATATTCCCAGATGGCAGAACTTTGCCATATTTACCCTATTTGCGTTTACGTTGCACTACACCGCATGCGGACCGGGGGCTCTATTTTGAATTATTCGACTGACGTCGAGCGCTCGTCGAGCACCGTCTGTGCTCGATCTCTTCTGATTTTCGTTTCGTTTTCGACAAAAACCGAAATCATGTTAATTTTCGTCATAATATCATGTTCATTTTTCTCTAAAACATATCGAAATTAAAAAAAATGAGCGCAGATAATGCTCGACGAGCGCTCTATGCCAGACGAATGACTCATAGAGGCCCGGGGCGGGGGCCCCTCTCCGACTATTATTCACTCCGTAGTGTGGAAAAAAATTTAAAAACAAATAAGTATACACATGCTCATTATGAAATACCTATGTTCTATTAATAATAATGATCCCATGGAAGGGAATGCGCACTTAAGGCGCACTGTCTCTGTAAATAGACATGTTTTGCCAACTTTGTAGTTTTACCAAAATCAATAATTGCCAACGATAAAAAAAATTGATGAAAATAATCAGATTAATTGAGATTCTGTGATGTGACAAATTATGCAAATCAAATAGGTAGGTACTAGGCATATTCAATTCCGTAGATGTAGGTACCTTACATTGA
The DNA here is from genome assembly GCA_963935595.1 of Schoenobius gigantellus. NCBI lineage: Eukaryota > Metazoa > Arthropoda > Insecta > Lepidoptera > Crambidae > Schoenobius > Schoenobius gigantellus. The sequence goes on along the minus strand of OZ012553.1, from coordinate 17,238,601 downwards.
CGTGCGTATAGATTTTTGTATCTAATCGGATCGTTATCGTATAGTGTAAACAGACTTAGCGGTCATTTTGAGGCCTCACCTCTATACTACGGCTGATTTGACTCGAAGGCAAAAGGTTATAAGATTTCAACCCATAGATTTGCTGATAGCATTTAACCGGACGGGTAATTGTTTGAAGAACGGGCTATTAATTCGTATAATGGCTTTAAGTCCACATTTAAATTACCTAACGAAAATTATGGGTATACACTCATTCGAGACGACGCGGCCATAATAATGTTTAAAATGGTTTCTAAAAGATTATTTTAATTTTTGTTGGATCCATACTCAATTTCGACGAATATTCTGTTTAATGTTTTATAATTGTTGATACAGGAACATATTTGTGAATTTGAATTTCAAAAGTTTACGTGACATTTTGTTATTCGTCTAATAGAATGATATGAATAACAGAAATACTCGCGTCATGTTCAAAGCACTGTGTAACTCGTAAATATTAGTTTTCGTAAATATTAGTTTACGAAAACTAATATTTACGACTACTTCCATGCGGTGTGATAAACTAAGAGTAAATGTTTTTTTTTTTTTGTTTTAAAAACGTCGCCCCACACTAGGATTTTCTCCTGTGTCGTGGGTGCAGTTTCAAACATAGAATATCACATGCATATACGCCCAGACCGGAACAAATTTCTGTAGGCCATACAAAACATTTGTCCCGTACGGGAATCGAACCCGCGACCCGTTGCGCAGTAGGTGATCACTCGACCTCTGCGCTAAGCGTGTCGTCAAATGTGTTATCGCCCCCATTGTTCCCGTAATCATAAGAACCGACTTAGGGATTTAATAGCAGTTACTCCTTTGCGAAGAGCTTCAAGACTTTGTCTTGAGACACTGCGGTACATGTAGCGAGAATACGAGTATGCTGCTTAGCTTCCCTAACACTGTCCAGTGACGCCGCGTGCGTGTTGTCAGTGATTATGAAGTAGAGAACTGAGACGTGGTGTTGAACTTACAATGGGCCTTATCAGAAAGCTCAAAGTCACTCAAAGGGCAAAATCAGAAATGATGAGATCAGAAGAATAAAGTCACCGATATAGCCCAAAGAATTGCGAACCTTAAGTGAGAGTGGGTACTAAACACTGTCTGCCCTGTCTAGTAGATAGGGATATGCACATTGCGCACAGGACTGACCACCGTTGGGGCGGATAGGTCCTCGAGTGGGTCACGTACCGGGGATGCAGCGTTCATAGGCCCCCCACAAGGTGGACCGATGATCTGCTGTACATCGCGGGAAGCCTCTGGACGCGAATTGCGCAGGACCAATCGGTTTGGTGATCCTTGGGCCTGTTGCGAACTCATTTTATAGACTGCTAGTATTCAACATGTGTCATTATGAAACTTACTATTGACTCTGTCATTCGTAAACAAACAATTATGTGAAAAGTCTTGATTTTAATTGTGCTGTGTAAATCTTATATATAATTCGTATAAATATAATATTAACCTATTAAATAAATTCGCGTAAAACCTAAAAGTGTCTAAATAAATACTAACGTGCAACTCAGTGTCGTAAGTTAAAGAAATACTAACACTCTTCACCATCACTACAACCTTCCGCTGTACATTGCTGCATATTACTGTAAGTACTAAACTACATCAGGTTACGGACCCCTAGCAAGATGGACAACGTTACGGCAAAAATTTCGATTGGTCTATTAGAAGGGAAAACCGACTGGGATACTTGGAAATTCAAAGTTACCATTTTGTTACGTACAATACCGCAAGCTACCGAAGTGATAAATGGTTCTTTCCAGAAACCAGTACCTCCTCCCACAGGCGCAGGTGATGCCGAAGTAAGCGCTTATAATACCAACCTTTGGGGATTGGAGTCGCTCACGTCCGTAGGTTTTACCCTCGAGACCCTACACGTGATCCCCGGGTGGTGCTAATCGAGTGACCAACTTCTGGTGGTAGGGCTTGAAAAACCCGACTGGCTAGCGACCACCGTGCGCATGATGTAAAACCCGTCAAGTGGCCATTTTTGTCCGCGTTTCGGGATCAGTCTGCGCACAGCCAGAGCTTGAGGGGTCGTTGCTGCGATTCGTATGGTTTGTGCGGGCTTCCGTCGACCCAGTGCCAGGTTGACTGCGTTGACCCTCCGCCCAGGAAGACCCGAAGAAACGGCTGTTCCGCTGGCCCCCCGTGGTATAGTACAGGGGCCCAAGCGGACCTAACCAGTCCGTGAGGCTGCCCCACCATGCCACGCATAATCTCGGGGTGGTCCGTCGTGCCGGTTGGTGACCGGACGGTGGGTCCCGGCGGCCACTTCCGGGGGGTTCGGGGGCCCTTCCGTGCGGAGGGTCAGCGCAAATCAGCTGTCGGCTGTTCCCTGGCGAAACAGGCCTACACACATTAACTATGCGAAGCGCAGCAAGGACACCTCAGTTTCACGCCTCTCACTCCAATAATTATGGCAGCGCAAAATATTAAGACTGGTCGTACAGCGGTGCATTATCCCACCAAAACACCATTATTCGAGGTGGGGCTCGCTAACATCCGCGGGCTCCACTCTAACCTCTTAGCTGTCCACCACCATCTCGAGACAGCCCGTCCAGCAATGCTGTTTTTGACGGAGACGCAAATTATCTGCCCGGCCGATACAAGCTACCTTAATTACTCCGGCTACGCTCTTGAGGAGTCCTTCAAGGCGAAGGCTGGTGTTTGCTTGTTCGTCCGGGCGGACGTTTGCTGTCGTCGCCTGCGCTGTTTGGAGGAACCTTCCTTTTCCTTCCTTGCGGTACACGTCGATTTTGGCACTCATTGCCGTGTCTACGTCTGCGTCTACCGTTCCCATCGTGGTGACTTGGAGACAACTCGACTTTTTGAACATCTAAGTCGGGTGGCAGATGACGCGCAGGAGCGATTTCCTTCCGCCGAGCTGGTGTTTTTAGGGGACTTCAATGCTCACCACGAGTTGTGGTTAAGTTCCTCTAAAACTGACCATGCGGGTAGGACTGCCCACGCATTCGCTCTCACGCACGACCTGACACAATTGGTCACCCAGAACACCAGGGTACCAGATATTATCGGTCAAGCGCCCTCTTTATTGGACCTTCTGTTGACAAATCGCTCTGACGGATATCAGGTGGTGGTTCGAGCTCCACTAGGATCTTCGGATCACTGCCTGGTATCCGTCTCAGTGCCTCAGGCGTCACGACCGTCGCCTGTGGTTGCAGCACGCCGTCTGTGGCACTATGCGTCAGCAGATTGGGACGGTATGCGGGATTATTACGCATCTGTTCCTTGGTGGCAGCGCTGTTTCAATAGGATGGATCCGGACTCCTGCGCTACCTCTGTTGCTGACGAGATCATACTAGGAATGGAATATTATATTCCGCATTCCAATCTCGTCAGTAGAGGCAGACGTAACCTCTGGTTCAATCGCGAGTGCGCCTCTGCTGTTGAAAACAAACAGCTGGCTTACCGCGCTTGGATCAGAGGCCGAGCATCTAAGGATCCCAATACAAGCCTACTGAAAACAGCCTACAATAATGCCACCAAGTTATGTAAGAGGGCTTACATTAGAGCGGATGCTCAGCGCATTGCACAAGTGGGCCAGGAACTGCTATCGCACCCTACGGGTAGCCGTTCTTTTTGGCGCCTGGCCAAAGCTGTGCAATCAAACTTCTGCCAACCCTCGCTGCCACCGCTGAGACTTGCCGATGGCTCACTTGCTCATCAGCCGCAGGAGAAAGCCGACCTCCTGGCAAAACTCTTTGCGGCTCATTCCCGTGTCGATGACTGTGGTACACAACCTCCGAAACTGTCCCATTGTGGCAGCACCATGCCCGATATCCGTATCAGACAGCGTGATGTGCGGGCGGAGCTCCAGTCGATCGATACTCGAAAAGCGAGTGGACCAGACGGCATTCCTGCGATTGTTCTTAAGAAGTGTGCAGCGGAGTTGACTCCGGTCCTTACGCGTCTATACCGTCTGTCGTTCTCTGCTGGTTGTGTGCCGAAATCTTGGAAAGAGGCCAATGTCCAGCCGGTTCCCAAAAAGGGAGATCGTTCTGATCCGGCTAACTATCGCCCTATAGCCGTCACTTCCATTTTGTGTAAAATCATGGAGAGGATCCTTAATACACAGCTGATCCGTTACCTGGAAGGTCACTCGTTACTTAATGACCGACAGTATGGGTTTCGTCCTAAACGGTCAACAGGTGACCTTCTAGCGTTCCTTTTGCACAAATCGGGCACTATCGATAAGCGCGGCGAATCGGTGGCTATTAGTCTCGACATCGCCAAAGCTTTAGATAGAGTCTGGCACAAGGCTCTTCTTTCCAAGCTTCCGGCATACGGATTACCCGCGCAGTTCTGTACGTGGATTGCCAGCTTCCTCCACGAGCGTAGAATTCGCGTTGTCGTTGACGGCTGCGCTTCGCGGTTCGTGGCAGTGAACGCTGGTGTTCCGCAAGGCTCCGTTCTATCCCCCACATTGTTTCTTCTGCATATCAATGATATGCTTTCCTTGGGAGCTATACATTGCTATGCAGACGACAGTACAGTGCATGGGGGATATCACGGAGCCTCGGGGGCTGCTCGTGGTGATATTGGTAGGGAAAGGCAGAATCTTATCATTGAGCTCAACAGGACGCTGGACCTCGTCTCCGAATGGGGCTCCAACAATCTTGTTGAGTTCAATGCTAAGAAAACACAGGTGTGCGTGTTCTCGGCGAAAAGGTCACCTTTCCTCCCCCTTCCTTCTCTTCAGGGCACAACCCTTCACACACAGAGCAACATCACCTTGCTCGGAATGAACATTCGCTGCGATCTGAACCCCAGAGACTACATCGAATCCGTCATAACTACTGCCTCACGGAACCTCGGTGTCCTGAACAAGGTGCGTAGGTATTTTGCGCCGGACCAACTATGCTTGTTGTATAAAACTCAGGTTAGGTCTTGCGTGGAATATTGCTCGCACCTTTGGGACGGCTCCGCTCAGTACCTCCTCGATGCTCTGGACAGATTGCAGCGTCGCGCTATTCGCATAATTGGCGATGTAGAGGCAACTAACACCCTCGAGCCTCTACAACTTCGTCGTGACATCGCCTCTCTTAGCGCCTTTTACCGAATGTTCCATGGGGAATGCTCTGAGGAGCTCTTTAACCTTATCCCTCCCTCTCCATTCCTTAACAGAAACACGCGTAAGGGCCTTCGGAGTCATCCGTACACTGTGTCCTCCTTTTCACACCGTACCAAGAAATTCCAAGATTCCTTCTTCTGTCGTTCATCCCACACTTGGAATTCTCTACCTGCGCACGTGTTTCCTCCATCCTACAACATGGGTTCCTTCAAAAGAGGCGTGAAAAAGCATCTTTTGGGCCGGCAAGGGGCGGGCAGGTAGGAGAGTGGATGTCGTCCCTACTCTATCTGTCAACTCATTTGGGCCTCTTTCACCGCTTAACATCAGGCGGGAGGAGGTCATTTGCCGGGCCATCCATAAAAAAAAAAAAAAAAAAAAAAACATTGAAAAGTTTATTAAAGCTGACACAAACGCCCTTTTAGTATTAACAACCAATATGCACGTAGACACACTCAAAAAGGTTATGCGATTCATGAGTGCTAGAAAGGTTTGGCTTGAATTGCATAGATTATTCGATGGTTCAGATGAAGATAAGTCGTACAATCTCTCTCGACGACTCTTTTTTCCCCTTCAGAAGCAGTTGGCTTTTAATACCGAAACATCGAAACTTTGACAAGTCATCTATGCGCGTTTGAACGGGCCTTGAATAAAAGCAACACGCAGAGACAAGAAGCCCTTCCTGCGATGTCAAGCACCTCGTCCAATGAGAAGAAGGACAAAAAGATGAAATGCAACTATTGCCAAGCCGTGGGTCATCGTGTTCAGAATTGTCCCAAATGGTATAAGGATGGGAAACCACCTAAGAGCTGCAATCCTACTACGTCTTCTACTTCTAAGTCTGCGAATATTATATTATCGGTCGAAAACACAGAGATATACAACGTAAATCACGACTCCGAACATTGGTACGTGGATAACGGCGCAACGAGCCACGTGACCAATCGGCTTGACATACTACAGAATTACATTAGCTTTACGGATAATCGTACTGTAACAGCGGCTAATGGCACCGCGATTCAGGCCAAAGGCAAAGGAGCAGTAATGTTTGAAGTAAATGTCAAAGGGAAAAGACAACGTGTAACCCTTAGCAATGTCTGGTATGTTCCGGCAATTAACAAGAACCTATTTTCGGTTCTAGCGTTCCACGATAACGTCACAAATAGTGGATTCGCCTCAACGACAATGGAGTGCATCGCTTATGTCAACAGAGAGGCAACACTTTTGGGAAAACTTATCAACAGCGCCGCATATCTCTTAAATAGAACTGGTCCATCAAGTGTAGAAGGAAAAACTCCGTACGAGCTTTGGAGTGGAAAAAGAGCAGTTATCAAGCACTTGCGTGTGATTGGCTGCACAGCTTACGTCCACATCCCAAAACCGCAACGAAGAAAGCTTGACAAGAAAGCTTCTAGGAAATATGCAATCCAAATGCCTTTGGATAGCTACGTAGGCATTCGAGATCCCGTCTCATCAGAAGATGATCATAAAGAGAGAACAACTGAACCCGAGGGAGACGATATTGTTAATCCAACAGTTACTGTCGATCGTCAACAATTTCCAGAGGGAGAAAACTGTCAACATCATGCAGACAGGCCTTTACAGGAAAATGCTGAATCTATACAGGATGAAGAAGTGTTTTACGATATCCCTCCAGAAGATGCAGATCCTTCGGAAGATAGCACAGTGCTTCCTGTTCCAATCGATGGCGAGGGAGAGTGTTCATCAAAATCCATCGATGGCTCTGGAAACAGATATAACTTGCGGGATAGAGCAACGCTAAGACCACCTGAGCGATTCAAAGATTACGTTTATTTCGTGGACTCTGAATATCCTGAAACTTATAAACAAGCTCTGGAGAGAGAAGACAAACACGAATGGATAAACGCCATGCAAAGTGAATTGAAATCGCTAAACGATCTAAATGTCTGGACGCCCTGCACTTTGCCCAAAGACAGAAAAGCCCTCCCTTGCAAGTGGGTACTTCGAATCAAAAGGAATCCAGACGGCAGTATATAGACAAGTATAAAGCTCGACTTGTCGTAATGGGCTTCCTACAAAGAAAAGGACGAGATTACAATCAAACATTCAGTCCCGTTGCTCGACTTGCAACCGTCCGAGCCCTTTTGAGCGTTGCCGCTCAAGGAAACTTGTACCTTGTGCAGTTCGATGTTTGCACCGCTTTTCTGAATGGAAAACTGTCAGAAGAGATCTATGTGCAACAACCAGACGGATACACTGACGGCACATTAAATGTTTTTAAGCTCAACCGGAGTCTGTATGGTTTAAAACAGACTCCCAGATGTTGGAATTCCTGCTTTGAGGAAATTCTCCTTAACATGGACTTCAAGCAATGTGAAGCAGACTGTTGTCTCTACACAAAGCATGTTAATGGCAAGAAGCTGCTCATTACATTGTACGTCGACGATGGATTAGTAGCTGCCACTGACTTAGATATAGCAGACTCCTTTTTGGATGACCTAAGAGCTAGACTGCGGATTACTGTGAAGCCTGTAACATATTATTTAGGATTAGAAATCTTCAGAGAAAAGGATGGCTCAGTGTAACCAGAAGGCTTATGCCAAGAAAATTTTAGAACGTTTCGGAATGGGAGACTGTAACCCTGTCACCACACCCATCGAAAAGGAACCGTCACATTTAGGGAGAAGTGACGTTACAGAAAAATTTCCATACCGGGAAGCTGTAGGTGCATTAGCGTATCTGATGGTCGGAACACGTCCGGACATTGCTTATGCTGTGGGTATTGCATCTCGGAAACTAGAATCACCCTCTCGAGAAGATTGGCTGAAAGTCAAAAGAATCATGCGATACATCAAGGGTACCTGCTCCTATGGTATCAAGTACAGAACACTATATTTACCCGGCGCACTCGTAGGTTTCAGTGACGCAGATCACGGCGGAGATCACGAAACCGGACGCTCAACCACAGGAGTTGTATGCCGATACTCCGGTGGGATAATTTCGTGGCTGAGTCAAAGACAGGCTTCAGTTGCAATATCAACGACAGAAGCTGAGCTTGTGGCATCTAGTGAAGCTGCGAGAGAAATTGTTTGGCTCGCGAGGATCCTAAAAGAGTTAACAACGCTCTCACAGACTCCAAAACTTTACGTGGACAATGAAGCAGCTGTTCGTCTTGCCCACAACCCTGAGTTCCATAAGCGGACGAAACACATACGCATTTGACATTTCTATGTGAGGGAACTAGTGGCCAAAGGAGCTATCGAAGTAGAACGGATCGGGACAGTTTTTCAAGTGTTTTTTTTTTATTTATTAAAATAACTACAAATACTTACAATAAATTTAATAAAAACACCATAAACCACAGAGATTTGTCTGGTGTGCTAAAACTAGTTGAGTTCGGTATACAACAAACTTAAATTAGTAATTATACAATCATAATATTCACTGCAAAAATCAGGTTCAAGTTAACAAAAGAACGGGTGACACCGCAGACAATCTAACATTCCATAAAGGAAAGAGACAGCACTACATGTGGCGAGTGAGTAGGTTGATGCATGAACAAGCAGTGCGAAAATGTGCAACGCACATAAAAAACTACTCGCCACTAAAGGGTGTTCAGAAAATACAATTTTAGTTTATTTTTAATATTACTTTTAGTAATTGAGTTTTTCACTTTTGAATCGATGTTATTTAATAAACGAGGAACTAAAAATCGCGTTGTTCGTTCTCCATATACATTACAAGCCGCACAAGTAAGTAACCGTTTTTTGGTTACTTGTCGAGTTGTAATTTTGTGAGAAATTATTTGTTGTATCGTTAAATTAAAGTACTGCTCTTTTAGAATAGAAAACTGGAATTTTTCATGTACTGGTAGAACCTTGCAATATTTGAAAAGGCCAAGATACTAATCTTTATATTGTTTTTTTACTGTAGGTGATACAATTTTCTTTAATATTCTAATTTGTAAGCTCAGAATTTTGTTTAGATAAGTCTTATAAGTCCTTCCATAGCTTGTTATGCCATAGTTAATAATAGAATCTGCTAACGAGTTGTAAAGCATTATTAGTATTTTGTAAGGTATTCTATCTTTTATAATTATTATATTAGCTAAAAATGCTCTAAATTTGTCACAGATTTTATTGATATGTGGAAGCCAAGAAAATTTCCTGTCGATAACTAGTCCTAAATATGTGTGACTGTCTACTACTTCAATATCAGGACAAGCACATTTTTGTTGATTTAGATGGAAACATACGTGGTCGTGAGCTATAAGGTTTTTACTTGTGCCAACTAAAGTTTTGATGAAAGGTGATCGAATGTGCACTAATTGGCCGATATATTGACCAAAGCACTGCTTCGTCCTGCCTTCTCCTCCTTACGTTGTGCACTGGGTCTAGAGAATTCATTTGTTGAATAAGGGGAAGTGTTGCAAACTCATTTTATAGAGTGCTAGTATTCAACATGTGTCATTATGAAACTTACTATTGACTCTGTCATTCGCAAACAAACAATTATGTGAAAAGTCTTGATTTTAATTGTGCTGTGTAAATCTAATATATAACTCGTATAAATATAATATTAACCTATTAAATAAATTCGCGTAAAACCTAAAAGTGTCTAAATAAATACTAACGTGCAACTCAGTGTCGTAACTTAAAGAAAGACTAACACTCTTCACCATCATTACAACCTTCCGCTGTACATTGCTGCATATTACTGTAAGTACTAAACTACATCAGGGCCTATGTGCAACAGTTTTAGTATCTATTGACTAAAGCAATGATGATGAAGAGCTTGAAAGTTCGGAACAAAACCTTCCACCAACCCAATTGACCAGCTTAGTGTAGTAAGCCAAGGTTAAGGTTCTCCTGGTCTGAGAAGAGGAGACCCTATAGTAGCATAGCGCGTAATCATGAATTGTCTAAAAATAGAATACTAAACTAAAATCTACAGAAAAAATAACGATATGTACGTATATGAGGTTAGATAAACGAACAGCTACCATTACCAGAGGCTACAGTAAATTGTATAACTAGGCGTTTCAATACGTTAACAGTTTGAATGCGAGATAAGTGTCATCCATAGTGACAACTAAGAAATCTTTCGCGATGTAAACAAGATCTGATTAGATCCACCTGGAGATTATCTTGGATTGTTTATTGTTAGCAATGCTGTGATGGTGTCTAGTTGTGGTGAGTCACATTGCAAGAAATAGAAACTATAGCTTTCTTGGCTGCTAAGATTCGATTTGGATTTATGCGTTGGTGTTTCATATAAACTGCTATGTACAGATTTGTTTAGTATTCATTAAATCCAACAGGTTGTTGTATGTAGCTTAGTGATGTTGCTTTAACTGTCCAGCAATTCGACTATTAGCTTTAGCTTTTGCTGTATGTAGATATATTGATTATACTCGTACTTGTACCACAGAAATGGCATTGTAAATTTAATGACCAATGACTTATCTCTTGACTGAAACCACGCGAATCTTACGCACTGAAACCACGCGAATCTTACGCACTGAAACCATGCAAAATGCATTGCGCTTATATCCACAATTTTTACTTCAAAGATTCATAGAGTGGGTCTGAAAATAAACATAGATAAGACGGAGAATATGTTGAATGTTCTTGTTGGGTTCGCTCTAGTAATACGGGCATACTTTTGAAGCTGTTGATCTGGAACAAGTTATTAAATTTGCAGAAAGATAAATCAGAATGTCACAACTAGAGTGATTTCGATCAGCGTTTGCTAGTCTTTACCATAGTTTATAGTGATTATATTCTGGCTCTGACGTAGGTAGTCGCCCACATAAGAAAAAAGGCTCAAAATCATCCAAGGGGCCCTTCGATATTATCCAGACCGATGGGCACGCATCATACCGGGCCGGACGGCATTTTACAATACAGTAAAGGGGATTGAAATGCATAATCGGAAATTACGATTCATATTAATATAACGTATGCAATCTGGTGGGTTATTGTCTAAGAAAAAATCTATCACGATTGCCTTCGATTTGACAACCATTGCGCCGTGAACACAAGACTGTGCGCCGACATCCTTTTATAAGGGGATTGAAATGCATAATCGGAAATTACGATTCATATTAATATAAAATAACGTATGCAATCTGGTGGGTTATTGTCTAAGAAAAAATCTATCACGATCGCCTTCAATTTGACAACCATTGCGCCGTGAACACAAGACTGTGCGCCGACATCCTTTTATAAAGGAGCGATGGATGGCTGGCGACTGTTAAATTGTAAGCGATCGCAATAGAATTTTTGTTAGACAATAACCCCCCCGGTCGTCGGCCGTCGCGGAATGCAAGCGGAGACTGCTTGCATTCCGCGACGGCCGTACGTTTTCGGACGGACTCCGCGACCGCGACAGATAGCCGGCTCCGTCGTCATGCGATCGGCTGCCGCGGGGTCCATTCGGAGCCGTTCGGCCGTCCGTTGCTTAATGCAAACGGGCTTAGCGGTGCAGCGGGTTGTCATTCAAGTTGTGTACACCAATCTACAAAGACGCTATAATTAATAATATAATGGATACCGAAGAAAAACTCATTTTCGAAGTGCAAACGGAATCCAGCGGACGCTAGTGGCTACTGTGGTGCGCGTTTACCTCCGACGGACACTTCCAACTCCCAACACGGTCGCCGCGGCATCCGTTCCAAGTTCCCAACGCAGCGCGATGCCAGCCGGTTCGGTCTAAATTGTACCTTCTTGTACCTTCTTGTCCTTCTTGTCCAAACCAAACCACACACGTAAGATCTGTAAGTAAAGAAATACAAACTGCATCATCTTAGTCCAATATTCTCGTGGATATAGTAAGAGCCGACTAATTCTTTACCGTAATCACTCCTCTGAGAAGAGATGGAAATTTCGAAAAACCCACACCAATATGTCTGTCCAGAGTGATGTAGTGGACTACTTCCTACTTTATGATTCTGTAGCCTATTTAAGCCCGGATAATATATTTCATAGAAATTGGAACAGATTTTAAATATTTTCCACAGAAACTTTCTACCCCTATTTTGCACCCTAAGGGGGTGAATTCCAATAAACCATGAAACACGTGTTCAATTAAATCTCAAGTTTTATCAAAATCGTTGCTAATTTAAAGATTTTTCCATAAAAACTTTCATCCCTTTAGGGTTAAATTTTTTAAAATTCCTTAGTGTGTGTCCGCATTTTGAATTAAAACAACTGTCTAAATTTCACGTTTCTACCATTAGCGGTTACGGCTGTGCGTGCGTCTATAGATGAGAATATCTCTTTTTATGTAATAATATCATCATCATCATCAACAGCTCTATACGTCCCCACCGAGGGGCTCGAGCCTACCCTAAACTAGGGCGATTAGGCCTTAGTCAACCACGCTGGCCAAGTGCGGGTTGGTCGACTTCACACACATCCTGTAAAGAAATTTTTTCTTGACAGGTGTGTGCAGGTTTCCTCACGATGTTTTCCTTCACCGTAAAAGCGTCGAATAAACGTACATATGAATTCAAAATTTGAAAACACATTGGTACGTGGCGGTGTTCGAACCGCTACCTCCCGATTGGAAGGCGACAGCCTTACGCACTACGCCATCGACGCTTTTTTATATGAATATATAGAAAATAAATTCCCCGATTTCTTCGTCAATTATTGTGGAACGATTTCTAAAATTCGTTTTGTATTAAAAAGGATATTTCTTGCTAGTATTTGGAACAAAGGATAGTTAGGGAACAAATGGTAGCTGAGTAGTTTACCTACACGGTTGATTGTAGCTACCTATGTTGATAGAGCTAATGAGAAGTTTTGGACTTCGAACTCTCCCATTCATGATCTACTTTCTAGAAAATACTATACAACGCTACCTCAACGTTGCTCACAAATCGAAGATATAATACAGCATAGAGTCTTTTCCACGTGGGTTTTTACCACTAATTGGCATGTCTATTCGAAGAAAAAATGCTTTTGAAGATATTTTTTTGCTTTCTTAATGTAAAGGCGCTTCACTGTGATACCCACGTTGGGTATCACAGTGAAGCGCCTTTTCTCGAAAATTTCTTTTATATAACGTCAATACTAGAGGTGATAGACTGTCTCCAAAAAGTATTACGCTATCGGAGTGAATCTGATTCTTCGAAAAGCTTCTAATTATAAATCAAGATGATACAATAAAACTGTATATTAAAGTTCAAAAAATATCCATATTAGTAGGTACATTATTAAAATTCGCGCTCTGACCGTCGTCCTGAGCGCACGCGCCCACCGAGACGCTCCGCCGGTCGCTCGTAATAGCTTACAAGTGTCGGTCTCACCGGTCTTGGTCCCGGTCCCGCCGGTCTCGGCCCTGGTCCCGTTGGTCCCGCCGGTCTCGGCCCTGGTCCCGCTGGTCCCGCCGGTCCCGCCGGTCCTGGTCCCGTTGGTCCCGGCCCCGGTCTTGCTGGTCCTGGTCCCGGACCAGTCGATAAAAGTGTAGTGAGACCCCCGAACACAAATTTAGTGTCGTGGCGAACACGTTAAGTGCCAAGTAAAGTGCTGGAAGTGCTGGTATCGCTGAAGAAAGGAAGAACGGGCAAAGCGTTGGTCCTGGTCCTACCGGTCCTGGCCCCGGTCTTGCCGGTCCTGGTCCCGGTCTCGCTGGTCCTGGTCCCGGTCTCGCCGGTCCTGGTCCCGGTCCCGCCGGTCCTGGTCCCGGTCTCGCCGGTCCTGGTCCCGGTCCCGCCGGTCCTGGTCCCGGTCTCGCCGGTCCTGGTCCCGGTCCCGGTCCCGCCGGTTCTGGCCCTGGTCTTGCCGGTCCTGGTCCCGGTCTCACCGGTCCTGGTCCCGCCGGTCCCGGTCCCGCCGGTCCCGGTCCCGCCGGTCCTGGTTCCTGTCTCCGATTTTTTGTCGGATCGGATCTCCCGGTGCCTAGTGGTGCTGTGCAGTGTGGTGGCGACCCCGGCGCTCTTGCGTCGGGCGAACGCGGTGTTGTGTGGTGCTGTGTCGTGTGGTGCTGTGTCGTGTGCGTGTTGCTGTGCAGACAGGACTGCCGTGCGGCCGCATCGTGCGCATCAAGACTCCATATAGACCGTAAGTGTTAGTCTATAAGGTAGTTGTAAGGACAATTTGTGGACCCTAGTGGCGTAGTTCTAAGTTACAAACACTAGTGTGCATAGATTATAAGGTTGTTTAAGTTTTAGTCTTAAGGTGTGCAAAAAAAAAATTGTCTTTGTGTACTTTGTGTATATGTGACGGGCGAGACCCGTAACGTGGTCCATTATGGACACCTTTAGCGTATCTGACGCCACAGGGGCGTCAGATAATGAGGTAAGAGATATCATGGGAGAGGCCTACTATGCGGATGAGGAGGACGCTCGTGCGGCTAGCGAGCTTACTTCACTGTGGGTCGATAGGGCCAGCAGGAAGAGGCCAAATCTTGGCAAGTTTTTTAGCGCCAGCTCCGGCACGGATTCGGAGATGGACACTGAAATCGAGACCGGGGGAGCTAGAACCCCCTTGCCGAAGGTGGCCCGTAAAGCCAATAAGGCTCGCAAGGGTGGTAAAGGTGGGGAACCAACCAATCAACCACCTGATGGTAGTGAACTACTCCATTCGGCCGGGCTCTCTGGCGCCCGCAAGGAGCTCGAGGAGGGCCCAGCTGAATTCAAAGTCCCTAAACCACCAAAGGGTAAAGGAAAAGGGAAGACCTTAAAGAAGGACAGGCCCCCCTCACCAGAGGGGCTCACAAATGAAGAACTGCTGAGGAGGGCGGAAGCTAGCGCCGCGGCAATTACCGAGGTTGCCAAGAAGTCTGGTAACCTCAAGGGTACGTGCGTGAGAGACCTCAAAGAGGCCTCCACGTCCATCCTGGGGGTTGCCAGAATTCTGGCTGATAGGAAGACCTCCGAGGAGGTTCGACGGCTACAGGCCGACAACCGCCGGCTGAAAGGGCAGATTGACGCTATTCAGTCGGAGCTTGTCGCCCTAAGGAGGGACTTCTCGGAGCGGGGAGGGGGGGCGAGCCCACGCCAGAGGGCGAGTCCACCGCCAGTGACGGCACCAGCAGCAACAGCAGCAGTGGCCCCGAAGGGGGACGTCGTGACCCGGGACGAGTTCATGTCATTCATGGACTCGTTCCAATCGGACATGATGTCCCTTTTCGGGAACATGTGTGCGGCCAGGCTGGATGGCCTGGAGGTGGACGGGCGCCTCCTGCCGGCCAAATCGCACCGGCCCCCACTGGCCAGCGACAAGGCCACCAAGAGACAGCCCGCCGAGCAGGCACCCCCCGCCGCTGTTGCGGAAGCACCGCCAGCGCCCGCGACTGGGGGGAAGAAGAAGAAGGGAGTGACCACCTTGGCCCCTGAGGCGAACCTGCCGAAGAAGGCCAGGGAGGTCAAAGCCAAGAAGACTCCGGCGGCTCCGACCGCTGCGCCAGAACCGGTGGCGGGGCCTTCGAGGCCCGACACCTCCAAACCCCCTGAAGCGGAGGGCTGGAGCACGGTAGTAAAGAGGGGGCGCCGCAAGTCAGCCAAGGCGGCGACGGCGACGGCAGCGTCCAAGGCCGCGCCCCCTCCACCCCCAGCCACCGCCGCCAAGCCTAAGATGCCTACGGCACCTAAGACCTTGGCGGTGGTCATTACCCTTTCGCCGGAAGCGGTGGCAAATGGCGCCACGTACGGCGCTGCCATTGCGACGGCGAAGGGTAACATCAAGCTGGGGGACTTGGGGATAGTAGGAAGTGCCAAGTTCCGGACGGGGATGACGGGAGCCCGTGTCATCGAGCTCCCGAAAGGCACCTCGCCGGAGCAGGCGGATGCGCTCGCCACGCGCATAGCGGAGGTGCTCGGCGACGCCGCCAGAGTGGCGCGCCCGACCAAGACCGCGGACATCCGAGTCACCGGACTGGATGACTCGGTGACCGCGGAGGAGGTGGGCGAGGCCTTGGCGGCGTTGGCAGAGTGCCCCCGCGTTGCGATCAGAGTGGGCACGGTCCACCCTGGACTCAGGGGCATGGGAGCCGCCAACGTGTCGGCTCCCATCGATGTGGCGAAGCGCCTCGCGAGCGCTGGCAAGGTGACGGTGGGATGGAGCAGCGCCTCCATCCGCCTGCTGGAGCAGCGCCCCATGCGCTGCTTCCGCTGCATGGGGATCGGTCACCCCGTGCAGCGGTGCCCCTCCGCCAAGGACCGCAGCGCGCTCTGCTTCCGCTGCGGTTCGGAGGGGCACGCAGCCGCCACCTGCCAAGGGCAGGTGAAGTGCGCCGTGTGCGCGGACGCCGGCAAGCCTTCCACTCACCGGATGGGGGGCCTCAGTTGCAATCCCCCACCGGTGAGGGGAAGACTGATGCCGAGGGCTGCCACAGCGGCGGCTACCGGGCGGGCAGCACTGTCCGCCAGGGAGGAGATTCCCATGGACACCGCCAATGGCCAGTAGGTCCACAGGGAATCTCCTCCAAGTCAACATCAACCACTGCGCCGCGGCACAGGATCTCCTGTGCCAGTCGATGGCGCAGTGGCAGATAGACCTGGCGGTGGTCTCCGAGCCGTACGCGGTGCCTCAGTCCACGAAGTGGGCTGAGTCCACCGACGGTTTGGCGGCCGTTGTGGTGCCACCCACGAGCTCGGCCCCCCCCATCTCGGTTAGGGAGAGGGGGCCCGGGTACGTGGCCGTCAAGTGGGGAGAAGTGGTGGTGGTATCCACCTACTTCTCCCCGAACCGCAGCCGGGCAGACTTTGAGGCCTACCTGACTGCGGTCGAGGGGGTGGTGAGGAGGGCGGCGCCCCTGCAAGTTTTGGTGGCGGGCGACCTCAACGCGAAATCGCGCGTGTGGGGCTCGCCCGCCACGGACATCAGGGGTGGTTTAGTCGAGTCCTGGGCCACGAGCCTGGGCCTCGACGTCCTCAACCGAGGGTCCACCCCGACGTGCGTGCGGTGGCAGGGTTCGTCGATCGTCGACGTGACCCTGGCCACCGCACCCCTCGCCGCGAGGGTGAGGGACTGGAGAGTGGAGGCAGAGGAGGAGACCATGTCGGACCACCGGTACGTCCGATATTCGGTCTCCCCCTCGCACGCCTCCACGTCTCCAGCGGGAACGGGTGCCGCCTTCCGCCGATGGGCGGTGACGCACCTCCAGCCCGACGTGGCGCTGGAGGCGGCGATGGTGCGGGAGTGGTCCGAGCTGCCCCCGCACCTCGCCGGTGACGCTGACGGCATGGCGGCGCACTTCGCGGAGGACCTTAGCGTCGTCTGCGACGCCGCCATGCCGCGAGCGAAACCAGCCGCGCGCAAGCGGCAGGTGTACTGGTGGTCGCAGACCATAGCGGATCTGCGCGCCACCAGTTGGAGGGCGCGGCGCGCCTACCTGCGGTGCAGAAGGCGCGCCACCAGGAGGACGCCCGACGAGGAGGAAACTCTGCGTCGGGCGTACAGGGAGGCGAGCAAGGCCCTCAAGACGGAGATCTTGAGGGCCAAAACGGAGTCGTGGAACTCTTTTATAGAGCTCCTCGACTCCGACCCCTGGGGACGGCCGTACCGACTGGTGAGGGGGAAGTACGGAAACAGTGCTCCCCCGATACACCAGTTGGACGAGGGGCTCGTGCAGAGGGTTCTAGGGTCGCTCTTCCCCGACCCTGGACCCTTCGAGCCCCCGAGGATGGTCGCCCCCAGCGCCTCCCTCGAAGTGGAGGAAGCGGGCCCTCCCGTGTCGGACCTCGAGTTCGACGCGGTGAGGGAGCGGTTCCGGCGCAAGGGGAAGGGGAAGGCGCCGGGACCGGACGGGGTGCCAGCGAGGGTCCTGTGCCTGGCACTGGGCCCCCTGGAGGAGCGGTTCCGGGCGGTGCTCAATACGAGCATCGCCTCGGGCCGGTTCCCTCAGGGCTGGAAGGTGGGGCGACTCTGCCTTCTGCGGAAGCCGAATCGCCCCGCCGATGCCCCGTCGGGGTACAGGCCGGTGGTGCTGCTCGACGAGGCCGGGAAGTTTTTTGAGAAAATTCTCGCTTCCCGGCTCGTCGAGCATCTGGAGGGCCCGGGACCGGACTTGGCCGAGCGCCAGTACGGTTTCCGCACCGGCCGGTCCACCGTGGACGCGGTGGCCCACCTCATGAGGTGGACTGAGGGGGCCACGTCGGCGGGGGAGGTTGTCGTTGCGGTGTCGTTAGACATCCGCAACGCATTCAACAGCCTCCCCCACGAATGCATAGAGGAGGCACTGCGTTTCCACGGAGTGCCCCTCTACCTCCGCTCCCTCATCACCGATTACCTCCGCGGGAGGGAAATCGTGTATGAGGGGGCGGACGGTCGCGTCCACAGGTGGCCGATGGCGGCGGGAGTACCCCAGGGTTCCGTGCTGGGCCCTCTGCTCTGGAACCTGGGGTACAACTGGGTTCTGCGGGGCAACCTCCTGCCGAATATGGAGGTTGTCTGCTTCGCCGACGACACCCTTGTCGCGGCGAAGGGGCGCACGTACGAGGAGGCGGTCCACCTGGCGTCGGTCGGCACGACGATGGTCGTCCGGCGCATCCGCCTCCTCGGGCTGGACGTGGCCGTCGAGAAGACGACGGCCATGACGTTCAGGCCGCCGCGTCGACGCAGACCCCAGGCGGGGCTCCGTGTCCGAGTGGAGGGGGTCCAAGTCCAGGTCGAGAGCTCCATGAAGTATCTCGGTCTGGTGCTGGACCCCCGATGGGATTTCGAGGAGCATTTCAAGCTCCTCGCCCCAAGGCTGTCTGCCGCCGCGGCAGCCCTCGGACGGGTCCTCCCCAACGTGGGGGGACCGGGCGCAGCGTGCCGTCGACTTTATCAGACGGTGATAAAGTCGATGGCGCTGTACGGAGCCCCGATTTGGGCGGAGCGTCTCGCCCCCCGAACGATGGCCCTCCTGCGCAGACCGCAGAGGGTCATTGCCACCCGGGCCGTGCGGGCCTACCGCACGGTCTCTCACGGGGCGGCCTGCGTTCTAGCGGGCTCGCCTCCGTGGGATGTCGAGGCACGCGTCCTTGCGGCCGTGCACCGACATCGGGTGGCAGCGAGGAGTCGGGGGGAGCGGCCCCTCCCGCAGGAGGTGGCGCGCGCGAGGCACCTGGCGCAGAGGGAGGCTCTCCGCCAGTGGGCCGAGACGCTCGCCCACCCAGCTGCCGGCCACTGGACGATCGAGGCCGTTCGTCCAGTGTTGGAGGAGTGGGTTGGGCGCCGGCGAGGCAGCCTCACCTACCGGATGGTGCAGATGATGACCGGGCACGGGTGCTTCGGACATTATCTGCACCATGTCGCACGGAGGGAGCAGACGCCGCAGTGTCACCATTGCGGCGCTCCCGACGACACTGCCGGGCACACCCTCTCGGAGTGCCCGGCCTGGCGACCCCAGCGCGATGCATTAGCCCTCGCGCTGGGCCTAGGTAGGGGTACGCCCGTCGCGCTGGCCAGCGTCGCACGGGAGATGCTGACCAGCGCGGCGGCGTGGGAGGCTGTCGCCTCCTTCTGCGAGGACGTTATCTCGCAGAAGGAGGCTGCGGAGCGGGCGCGAGAGGATGACCCTCTCGCCGCACCGCTCCGGCGCAGGCGGTTGGGGAGGAGGAGGCGTGCGTTCCTCAACGCGCGCCAGCTCCCCTAGCAAGCTGGCGGTTGAAATGGCTCGGCCGGATGACAACCGGCCGAGAGATACTTTTCACCCCTAGCTTGGCCGTCTGGGGGGGTCGAATTTCTCAAGATACTTGTCGACCCCCTCCGTAGAGGTAAGCCCTGGCACCAGGCAACCCTCCAGGGGGCACAATCGGGGAATGGCCAACGCCGATCCCGATTGTGTCCCCACGGAGGTCTAAGTATCTAGAGAGTTTTTAGCCGGTAGTGGGTCTTCTACCCGAGTCCTGCATATCCAAGGGGTGGCCTAGTCAGCTGAATGCCCTTGTCGAATACCGTAAAGACTGTATTTTCTCTCTTGTAAAAAAAATAAAAAAAAAAAAAAAAAAAAAGGTACATTATTAAAAGCGGCGTAACAAAAAAAATAAAAAGTTTTAACCTCTAACTTTAAAGCACCTACGTAGGTACTTCAGAGTACTTAATATGAGAAGTGGATTGTATCTAAATGCTTGAAATATTCAAAGATTACTAATTAAATTGTATTTTACAAAAAAAAATTGTAACCGTAATTGTCAATTGTAGCTGCCTTCGTGGTCATGTGGTTAAGACCACCTGGTTCTGATCTGAAGTATTCGATTTAGATTCCCCGTTGGGGCACAAATTTTTCTACTTGGTTTAATTGGTGGAAGGTCTTCTAAGCCTAGCTTACCAGTATAATCTTACCTAAGTTTTTCGCCATAATCACAATATTAATGACATTGTTGTGTTCCGGTATGAGGACGTAAAATAGACAGTTTCTTAGTTGTTCTGTAGTCCAGCAGTCGTAGCACAGGCTGCCAAGACCGGACTCGAGTCACGCATTATCTCACAATGTCAGTAACATAATCTCTGTGTCTTATAGAGTAGCACGGTGGCGCGTATTAAGTGGGACTGACGGCACTTATCATCAGGAGGGCAGTTTGCTTGTTTGCCAACTTATGTAGTTGTATAAAAATATATTTAAGAATTGTTAATGAACTTCTATGAATGAACTAATGAAGTTGTAATATTATTTTCAGTATCAAACTTCATTGTTTGAAATTGCGAACAGTAAATTATCATAATCATGGAGGCGTAAGACGTCTCAATTGCTTTGGCATTCCTGATGAAATATTAATAGCATTCAGGCAGTTAACATATAAGTATCCCTTAACGTAATGCTTGGAAATAAACTAAATTGGAAATCTCAAATCTTTCATATTTCAGATTAAGAACTTTTATATATAAAGCGTCTAATAACAGATTCACCGTTGAATATAGGATCAGAGTGGAAGTATGCGGACGGAGGACTTGATTACTTGTTTGTTTGAAAGAATGTATAAGTAAATGATATAATCACTGTCGGATCAGCGAGGACCACCGTTAAAGTGTCGACAGCCCTACATCAGAGTACCTTGTTTCTTCATTCAGTGTTATTTTTCTTTTGTTTTAATTCCAAAATCAGCTAGATTATCCACTATCCAATTTGTATCCACGGGTTCAGCATTCATTTCTTCCAGGTACCTTTAGACTGGAACGAACTCCCAGCTGCAGTGTTTCCTGGTCGCTACGATATGTTTAAAAAGAGCACTTCTCTCCAGGTAGGCAGCAACTGAGCTTTGCGCCTGGCATTGCAGATGTCCATGAGCGGTGGTTACCACTTACCATTAGGTGGGCCACTTGCTTCTCTGCCACCGTTGTCATTAAAAAAATATTCTAATATTTTCATTTATTATGCCATTCTTTTCTAAAATACAAAAAAAAACTTGCTTCATCCACCACTACAGTAAACTAGCATTTAATTATTTTATTCCTATATTTTCTGTGTCTTTTGTTCATCGTGAGCACAAACTAAATAATGCAGTCAAATAATAGACGCTGAGGTGCAATTTATTATGGAGTCGACGAAATCAAAAATTTAAAGCTTTCGGGCACACAACTCTCTGTGTTTATCGCTTATCCTTCTAAATTGGTTTAACGCATAATCGTACATCTGTTGTCGGGCTAAGAAAGTGAGCCCATAAAGATGGTGCTGCCGTTGATGGTTATCGTCTAACTAGCTGTCGGCATTCCCAGCACCTTAGCTAAACTGTTCCACTGAATCCCGTCTTCGATGCAAATTTCCGTAATACGTTCAATGTTGTATATTAAGTACAACTTTGTATCCACGGTCAGTTCTATAATCATTGCGGTACTATTACTGTCCAGGAATAAAAAAATACTTATTATCAGGTTCTTTTGTGTTTTGATATTGAGACTAAGGCTCATGTCTTACTGGGACACTAGTGGCGATCCAACCACTTGCGCTACCAACAACATATATTAACTGTTAGTGTCTGGTGTCCGATCGGTAACCCAACCAATTTGTCAGCGACTACCTAAATATACAATATCACCAGCTAGTGGTGCCACCTCGGTTATGTTACGGTATGTTGTGTTCTTGTGTGTAAGTTAGGTAGGTACGAGTACTCTTAGTTGTCAAAGATTTTGGGTCGGACGCTCTTCCCTCCGTTTACTTGGATTTGAATCCATTGGTATACAAACATATATAAGCCACGGTTGCTACATAACATCCATGTAACAGGTATACTTGTTTGTCACCCCAGGTAGCGATTAAATGGACATTAGTAAGAGACAGCGCGAATGTCAAAATCTGCTCAAGAATAGCGTAAATGATTTTAGAGTGTGGTCAACGTTTTTTAAAGTAATATACTATAGCTAGAGATGGTAGACGTACAGTAAATATTATGTAGTATTTACTAAAATGAATGTAGTGCTATTCATTTTAGTAAGTCCCAACATAATATTTATTTCGTAGAGATTAGTGGCGAAGTGGTATTTGCGCGCAACTTTCGATTGCTAAAGTTAAGCAATATTGGCTACAGTTAAAAGCCAGATAGGTGACCAATAATATAAAACATTTTACCTACAACATATCTCAATGGTATGTTGCAAAAGCAAGTTCTTTTCCTGCCCGAGATCTGATTTTGCTTGCATTGATTTTCTTCTCTAAATTTAAATTTTCTACAGTCATAAATTAAAAGACATTAACTATCTACAGCTTCTCCAAGCTTCTCAAAGTTTCAGTGGTATCGGTTAAGCCGTCCAAGCTATGCGATGCGAGTAAAGAAAGAGTCCACTTGTGATTGTTGAGACACTTTTGCACTATAATGTCTGTGTAAATTTTTTAATAAAGCGGGCTCCGGTACAGAGTTTACCTATTACTGACAAACAATTATGTGTTTTACACTTACGATGAATTAAGCTAATTAAAGCAAGACACTGACACAAGTTAGCTTAGATAATACAAAGTTTAGTGTGTCAGTAGTAACATTACATGGTTAGGACTGGGCGCGATTAGAAACGCCCACTGGTGGCTTTGTGAATGGACTGAACTGCTGATCCGAACTGCTCTGCTTGCAACAGTCTGCCTGCGCCTACGTTCAGTTCTGAAGGTCGCCAACTTTCGTTCATAAGCCAAGCGGACTTGTTTGCAAAAATGTGGATATATAATCTTTGAATTTCACGCGTAATCAAATTGAAATTATCACTTAAGTGTTTGGATATGGACAACGTCTTGTTTACCGCCAAGTAATTTCCACAAAATTTTACCAGAAAAAAGAGATTACGTCACATTTATACCTCACAGTTTTTATCCACTCGTGTTTCAAAGGTGTTTAAACGGAGTCATCGGCATCTACAGTGTGGCAAAAACGTGCTTAGAGCGGTGACATTTGAAACTAAAAAGCGATTCCCGGGGTATAACTAGATACACAGCTATACAGTTTATTTATGAGACTATTATTATTTAATTTTCCAATTATAATTTACTAGCTTACCGCTCGCGACTTCGCCCGCGTTATTTTTGATTTCCCGTGGAAATTTTTTTCCCGTAGGAAAATTACCCTATGTCCTTCCCCTGGTCCCGAACTATCCCTATACCAACTTTCATCAAAATCGGTTCAGTAGTTTCGAAGCCTATTCAATACAAACAAACAATCAAATCTGTGCTCTTTATAATATTAGTATAGATAATTGCTCATTTTTTGTGACTTTATTTTCGTGTTACTTTTGCGAAGTTGACTTGTTAATAGATACTTACTAATAGTAAAAGGCTACTTCAATGGCTAACTAATAAATTAGCAAAATCTACTGAGAATGGTTTTAATAATAAAGAAATAGAGTTTTGAATTTTGCTAGAAATAATTAGAACTTTGTCTCAAGCATTTTGTTTATGCACTGCCCACTTGCTAAATTTATTGAATTTCTGTGTAATTGCTTCGATACTGCCGTTATACGTAGGCACAAATCTTTAAAGAGGCTTGTTATAATTTGCCTACTAATTGATAAACATCTACTTATATACGATATCGGCACCGAAATTTTGAAAGCTGAAATTGGTTCTATTAATATACCTACCATTGTACGCTTTTAGAAAATATAGCAGGTAGGCATCGGGTATAATAAAAAACGAATAAATCTTGTCATAAGTTGAGCTGCCGGCGTGTTGGGTAACTGTAAGCCGGTAGGTAAAGAGTTATAAATAAATAAACATAATATACTGTGGTTCTTGTGGGAGTTGCAGATTTGCTTTATTCAAATATGACTTGATAGAAATTCAGGACATGTTTTAGCTGATAAGAAGAAACTTATCAGCTTTATCAGAAATGTTTTGACGTTTACAAAAAGAACCACATGTACTATAATAGGTGACTGTTACCACTTAACCATTATACTTGTTTGCTGACATTTGTATTTAAATTAAAAAAACGGGCCAAGCGCTAGTCGGACTCGCCCATCAAGGGTTCCGTCGGATTTATGACGTATTAAAAAACTACTTACTAGATCTCGTTCAAACCAATTTTCGGTGGAAGTTTGCATGGTAATGTACCTACATCATATATTTTTTTTAGTTTTATCATTCTCTTATTTTAGAAGTTACAGGGGGGGGGGACACACACACACACACACACACACATTTTACCACTTTGGACGTGTCTCTCACGCAAAGTATTCAGTTTAGAAAAAAATATATTAGAAACCTCAATATGATTTTTGAAGACCTATCCATAGATACCCGACACGTATGGGTTTGATGAAAAAAAAATTTGAGTTTCAGTTCTATGTATGGGGAACCCCCAAAATTTATAGCTTTTTTCGATTTTTGTGTGAAAATCTTATTGCGGTTCACAGAATACATCTACTTACCAAGTTTCAATAGTGTAGTTCTTATAGTTTCGAAGAAAAGTGGCTGTGGTGTGTGGTGACATACGGACGGATAGACAGACAGACAGACAGACAAACAGACATGACGAATCTATAAGGGTTCCGTTTTTTGCCATTTGGCTGCGGAACCCTAAAAAAGTACAGATAGTGGCGAGCACAAATTAAGCGGGCATAACTCCCAACGACCCACGCTCAGTATATTTTAGGTAAATTATTAAGTTATTATTGTTGACTCGAGATTGTTCATTATTTTTTCCAGGCCCAAAACTCGCACAATACTATGGCGCGGTATATAAAGTGACACACACCAACCTCGTCGCTCATCTTGGCCATGGTTAGGACAATTCGAGTTTTAGGAAAATCCAATTCTCCGGGCCACCCCGGGACCATAGTTACGAGCTGGGTCTTAGCGCCTATGGAAGATTAGACATATAGGTAGACTAACTTTCCGCTCGCGGCTTCGCCCGCGTTTTTATTGTTTTCCCGTGAGAATTTATATTTTCCCGTAGGAAAAATAATTTTGTAGCCTTTTTAAGCCCGGATAATAAATTTCATAGAAATGTGAGCAGATTTTAAATATTTTCCATAGAAACTTTAAACCTATTTCCACCCTAAGGGGGTGAATTCCAACAAACCAGGAAACACGTATTCAATAACATATTTTTAAGAGCATAAATCTCAAGTTTAATCAAAATCGTTGCTAATTTAAAGGTTTTTCCATACAAACTTGCTACCCCTATTCCATCCCTTTAGGGTGATTTTTTTTTAAATCCCTGGTTGGTGTGCGTCCGCATTTTGTATTAAAACAACTGTTCAAATTTTACGTTTCTACCATTAGCGGTTACGGCTGTGCGTGCGTCTATAGATGGGAACATCTTCTTTTATATAGATGTCCACGGACGGGGACTTCTAATTCTAACCGCGCGCATCAGGTGCCACTACATCTGGGGCGGTAATGAAAGGCGAGCTGCATCCTAAACCGTCTGCGTCGGAGCTCAGCGGCGTATGGGTTGTTCCGCTCCCTCTCTGCTGTTAACAGTTCACTAGCTAACATCAATGACTGGCAGCAAGAGGTCACCGCCGCTCAACGCCGCGGGTAGCTCGCAACAACGATTACTTGGTCTAGTGGACAACCTGTTTACGAACGCAATAGTCACGGGTTCGAATCCCGGTCCCTGTTTCCATGATAAATGACACAGAAAACAGTAATAAATTTTCTGTATTCTGTGATTAATAAAATTGTATGTCTCATACAAGCTTGTATTAATATACAAGTTTTTTCAATCAAGAGTGTTATCTATTCTCTCTCTATTCTTATAGAGACCAATCACTAAACGCGTTTTGTCGTCTTTACCACGACGAGAGAAAGCTTTTTTCCCCAATCCCACCTTCTCTTCTCCTTTTTAGGCTGGTCTGCGTTGTTATATCGACTACAAACATCCAGCAACTCATTTCTGTGTAGCCAGCACACGTGCTCTCTCTTTTTCGGGTCTTTAAAAGGGGAGTGAAAAAACATCACCTACCAGTAGGTTGGCAAGGCAGGTCGGCTAGACTGGGGCAGCGTGTATTCTCTCTCCTGCACTAGCCATCTTCGCATTTGGACTCCACTTTTATGTATCATCATACAGGATGCAGTAATTTGCACTATAAAAAACCGGTCAAGTACGAGTTTTGCTCACGCAATGAGGTTTCCATAGCAACTTTTCTACCTATGTTCCTAACTACCTACATATTTACGATTTACCTTTACACGTGTTGTAAGATAGTATTGCTTCGCTTTTGGTCGCGTTGACTTTTTACGCTGCTTTAAGTGACCATTAACCCGTGTATTTGATAAAAAAAGTTTCATATATCTACGCGTTCTGTTTGTATTGACAGACAAATAGACAACAAAGTGATTTTATAAGGGTTCCTTTATTTCCTTTGGGGGTACCGAACTCTTAAAAATGAATGCCTTGATTTTCATCTAAAAATATTTTTTATGAATATGCACTTCATTTAAAAAATCTTATTGAACAATACAACTTTTTTAATGCTCCAGAAAATAGTTCCTCATTATAATGCGTATTCGCTAGTTTTACCGTATTCCTGCGTAGGTATTTTTGATGAATGAAATAAACTCCTATTCGTGCTTATTATTTTTAGGGGCGTACCTACGAGTGTACTAAAAATGAATTTTAACAAAACCAAAGATTCTTTTCCTCTACCTACAATGGTGATGTTACTTAATGAAAATACTGAGTCGTTCATTAAAATTATGCTCGTCATTGAAATTTAACCGGGAATTTATTTATTATTTAGTTGTGGTATGTAACGTTTTATGGATTTGAAATAATGCTTGCGAGTTGCGAGGGATAAAATATTTTAACAGTAAATTTATGGTAGTCGTTTCAGGGTTAATAGATAATTTATTGTATATTTGAAAAAAATTGTTCTCTGTTAATACTGCACCATAAAAATTAAACAAAAAAAAACGAATATGCAAATACCACCGGAAATCGTTAAATTTATAATTGAAAAAAGGTTAAAAATATGTTCGAACTATCGACTATTAAGCGGCTTAAATCATCTAACCCGACAAGTTCGGCCCGCCGACAGCGTCCAAAGTATTCCCGTCGTTCATTGACACGTGCCAAACCAGTTTTTGGGCGAGTTTTTCTCAATGGCTGCTTCCTTTGTGAGCGTAAACATATTCTAATGTTGCGATTAATTCATAGCTAGATAGTGCCATGCTTTTATGAATGGAAGTCCAATGCAGCGGTGTGAGTGCCGCACCCGTCTGCGCATGCACACAACAGTGCCATATTTGCATACCGACCTAGCTGCGTCACGTGTCGCCTTCGTTTCCAACACAGTTATCTCTTCAATATTCGAGTAGTTAATTTTAAATGTAAATGTCTTTTGAATGAGACAAAATACTCAATATTGAAACATGCGGACCTTCCAATCGTCCCAAAGATACGTTTGCCTCATACCGATCGAGTTAACAGTTCGTTAAGCGAGCTAGTTATTAGAGGAGGTACCGCAGGGCGAGCGTTATTGTGCTCATCAGCACAAAGGGATAAAGGTCTGCATTCGCACAAGCACACCTTGTTAGCATGATTTATCGTAAGGTTCGCAGAATAACATCCTCAATAGTCAATAGTATCAATGTATGCATCTTGATTGTGCTCGTGAAATGTGACACTGGAGTACTGGGGCCAGCGAGCGGTAGACATATTCTTGTATACATTATAAATTACATTCCACTGTATACCCAAGACATGATTAGTAAAACGATAGCTTTGATTTTTTTAGTTTAATAAACCTAGTAAATATGCAACATCTCATCAGCTATAAATATGGCATAATGTGCTGTCTATTCTTAGACGAAGAAGAATTGGCCTTACGCGTCGGTAGAGGTTTGTTTCGATCTCCATCTCTACGAAAATGTTATGACGATAAACTCCCTAATCTCTAGGTAAACCCCGTATCCTCTACCAGCCATATAGATTGGCGGAAAGCGAGTTCTTTCCGGCAAAAAAAAATCAAATTCTGAACCCCGCGCAATGTAGAGTTCCGTTATTGTTTTCTATATTTCGTTCCGTTATTGTGTTACGGATGCTATATGGTTGCTGAATAGCAACCATATAGCATCCGTAACAATAGGTATTGTTAATACTAAGAGTAAGTTTATTAAATATTGGGCACAGCCCGAAACAAATAAATTATTATTATTATTAAAATTGATGACACAGACAATGTATAAAACCAAATAATTTGATTTGAAGAGTTGACAATATACAACAGAAACAACTCAGTAGTTCATTGAAAAATTACCAGCGACACATAGGTACCAGTCATATCGCTTTCAAGTTGCTACAATAGCGTTCAACCACACAATGTTCAATAGGCGAGATCGCGTGCGCGAGATCATCACAAGAGCTCTCGGATGAGCAAGACGCCAGTCATTTCCGGCGCACAGTTGTTCTCTGTCGAAACGTAGAAGAATCGCTGCTAATTTATAATCGTCACTTTCATACTGACTCACGCACAACACAAAATGAGATGCGTCGGCGCAGTGTTGGTGGATTTGATGCGATGTGTCGCAATTGTTAACCTCTAATCGGTGATAATTGCTCAGCGCCTTCTTTTTAGCAGTTGTGCAAGTGTTAATAGGAAACGCTGATATATCTTCTTTACGATGCACCACAAGCCACCGGTTCGAGGCTGACTTACCCGTTTCCCTGTTTGCTACTAGAATTGGCAGTGTTTGTGTAATCAATATTGAAGTTGCATACGCACAATCGTGATTTTGCCTGTTCTGTAATCAACGTCTTGACTTCATTTGTTACGTAACTTCAACATTCAAGAGAAGAATGTATCTGAGCGTATACAGTTTGGTTTCTAACTTATCGAGTGTTGTTTTAAGGCTCTGTGTTATGTCAACATGAATGTAGACGAAAATGTTCATTGGTTATTCATAACCAGCGTGGACATTCATGCAGCCACGATAAATGAGTAGTGGTCGATCACTTGACACGGTCGCGCCGGCGCCAGCTCTCGAACTATCACTATCCCAATTTTTCCGCTTCCATCTCATTAGCGAACGAATGCGCCATAATATTTATATAAACCGGTTTATTCACGTCTTTATGCAAAGTGAACGAATCTTGATATGGTTCGTACGCTTCATTGCTTGTTTTTTTTTAGATTTTTGTGATCAACCAACGAGAATTGTTTGCTGTAATATAGTATAATTTTTTTATTACCAATTTCATTTTGATATTAAAATTTGCTTATAGTCTTTTATTTAATTTGCGACTGGTTACGTCAATATGTCTGCTATTTTGGCGACGCCAATTATAAAATTAAGTATATGTGTTCATGTAATCATATCTCGTGATTAGTATCAATACATTTAATTACCTAAACGTTTCCACATAGAACATAAAAATTTCACAAATAACTTGTTAAATTTAACAAAACGCAAAAACTACATATTTTGTTATAATTATTTTAATTATGTCACTCTTTTGACAATATCCTATTAATAAAATCATTAAACTTAGGCCCAGTTTACTGATAAACGGTCAACTTCAACCATTTAGGCAATGTTATGGTAACACGATTACGAAGCTAACAAATTATCGACTTATCTATCAGATCGTATAAGATTTGACATATTTTTAAGCAATGTTTTATGTAAAGTGCAACTGGCCCTTAGGCAACTGGCAAATTAATCACCTTCAGTCACATAGATTTTGCATTAAATTACTACATGTTCAAAACTCAGAAATATCTTGCACGTGACTGAAAACTGGGACGTGCAACGAGCCACCTACTCAAAAACGGCGAAAAACGATAACACGGGAAAACACACAAACAAGCTTTTGAAAACACACAAAACACATGATCTCCAGGCACAGGCGGCGGGCTAAATAAAGTGCATATTGTACTACTGTAGAGTTTTGAAATAAATTCCAAATGATTGATTTTATAAAGAGCGCCATACTATCCTTCACTGGGAAATGAGAAAGCTTCCAATTGTTAGCACACACTTAACGGGAAATGATAAATGGTGACTTCTACGATACGACTCCGATATCTAGACTTAGATCGATTTTGAATCGCAACGTTTTCACCTTGTTTCTTTAATAGAAATCACATACTTGTTTACTAGTTTTATTATTAGTGCGTGTGACTCCCCTACAGAAGGCGGGTAGGCCCACTATGTCAGTGTCGTCACTCCGGAATAGTTAGAACTGACTGACACTTGAAACGAGATCAGTGGGGTGATTTTATAACTCATCGGCAATCGGTCATCGTATAGATTTGATACTCGTACTCGTAACTTCGTCTGAATGAAACTGATTGCTAAAACATTTTGTATCGCCGTCGTTCGAGCAGTCTTGGCATATTTCTCGAATAAATCAATAATTACTTATATTCAATGAACCTTATCACACTTTTCTTCATTAAGTCATCCAGTTTGAAAATGATTGTATTTTGTAATTTTGTAACTCATCGATTGATCGGCAATCGTTATCAGACTGCATGATTTAATAAAGAAGAGCGAAATTATCTTCATTGGCTATAAGTATTGGTTGATTTATTCAACAAATATACCATGACTACTTAAACGACGACATTACAAAACGTTAAACATTTTAAAAATCAGTTTTAATCAAACAGAATTATCAAATCGATGCGATAGTCGATTGCCGATGAGTTACAAAATCACCCACCTGGTCACGGGACAACCTGTGTCTCATACAACTTCGTAGATTTTTTTAAACAACAGCCAACAAGCAGGTTGCCGCGCAGTCGACTCTATTACGGAGTCTCCCTCTGAATACTGTGACTTATCTTATGGTGCAAGTTGTTATGTGCATTGGGGTCCTTGAGGGGGTTTTATATTTGCAAATCTGACATCTGACTGTACTGCAGGTAACTGTAGCAGCTTGCCATCGGGTGGGCAACCTGCTTTTGCCAACTTTATTGTATAAAAAAAGTGTAAAGAGGAAACACTAAAGTCGAGAGTTCAAAAATAGGTATTTGTAAAATGTATTGCTGTCGCGCTGTGACCCCGAACAACTGAACTGAGCGCGATAGAGAGAGCGACAACTGCAGTTCGGACCGAAAATACCTATGAAACTTACATTAAATAGGTAAATATACGTTTCGTAGTCCCCTGTTTTCTTCGCCAAAACTAGACGGATTTAATTACTTCTTTACATTAAAAATTAAAGAAAGGCTTTAGCTGTGTTTCTTTGTTTTGTTTTTTTTTTATATAAATAGTCTCGTTAAATTTGTTTGAATATAACAGAAAATCAGGCCATTTTTAAGGTTTAAATCTCTTTTAATTATTTACTGAATAAAAAAGGAAAACATAGAAACATGCTAATTAGCGGCCATTAACCAGGAAGAAAACGAGGGACTACGTTTGTATAAAGAAACGGCCCGTACGTAATCTTTGCAAATCAAATAAGTACGCGTTATTCGATATACAATAACGAAGGTAAAATAATAATAAAAAAGTCACTTTCATGATAGAAATGTCTATACCTACTGTTCTTTTAAAACTATTATAAAATTGTTCGTGTGGTTAGGATCTCAAGACGCAGGGAACATTGTCTCGTGTTATTACGATTATTAGTGAAATTATGGGTACTGGGATAGGTGATTTCAAAAATAATGAGAGTTTATTCGGAATTCTTTTCATTTCAATTTTCTTATGCAAGAGTTATTTGTAATTAATTCTAATCATCGCCACACTTAATAACTTTCGGCTCTAAGTAGCAGACCTCACCACTGAACTATCAACGGGTACCCCAGATTACCATAGATGAGGTATATATGACGTTGATAGAGATAGAAGAGCGACGGATATTGAGAACCCACTGGTGATACAGGTTAGACCACGGGTCCCAGTCGGTCAACTTCAAAACCACAAGAGTACTAATATAATATTCGAAGCGCAAATCCCTGCTCCCATTCTTTAAGCAACACATTTGAGTGAACGGATCCAG
This sequence comes from Schoenobius gigantellus, assembly GCA_963935595.1. Lineage (NCBI taxonomy): Eukaryota > Metazoa > Arthropoda > Insecta > Lepidoptera > Crambidae > Schoenobius > Schoenobius gigantellus. The sequence goes on along the minus strand of OZ012553.1, from coordinate 17,206,166 downwards.
CGAATTTCCAATATTTACAGAAGAGCTTTATTAGCTTTATTAGATTTTTTATTCATATACGAGTATCTATACTACACTGACCTTCAAAAGTAAGTACTACACTTTTAAAATTAATTTTTTCCCTAAACTACAAAAGATAAAGGATTCAAACAAAAAACATTTTCAGCTCATTTCATCAGGTTTCTCGGAAGTTATAGTTTTTTTATACATTAGTCTTTTTAATACTTTTTATTTTGGAAATATATTTTGTCTACTTTAAAAGTTATTGCAATTTTAAAAGTGGTACTTACTTTTGAAGGTCAGTGTGATATTATTAAGAGGAAATATTTGATTGTTTGTTTGTTTGTTTGTATTGAATAGGCTTCGAAACTATTGAATCGATTTTGATGAAAGTCGGTATAGGGATAGTTCGAGTCCAAAAAAATTCCCATTCGAAAACAAAAATAACGCGGGCGAAGTCGCGAGCGGAAAGCTTAGTTAAACATAAAGGCCTAATGCAAGTACTGTGTCATACATCCATACTTATACCATAAAAATGCGAAAGTGCATCTGTCTGTCTGTTTCCTACTCTTCACTTTTAAACAACCGAGGTATAGCGATAATTTGATTCCCGGAAGAGGACATAAGATAGTTTTTATCGCAAAAATCATTCTTAAAGGGGGTGAAAAGGGGGGGGGGGGGTGCAAGTTTGTATGGGGAATCAATAACCGCTGAATCGCTTCGATAAAATTTGGAATAGAGATAGTTTGAGTTATGGCCTTATGGGGAAGCATATAAGCAGATTGGATAAAAAATAAGCTGCCCAAATTGTTTATTTCACGCGGTCGAAGTCGCGGGAAAAATCTAGTATTATTATAACTGTATGTATGTATGTATTCGTTCGTATATCTGCAGCGCCCACACCAACTTCTCAGCATCGATTCATTACGTCTGCATACTAAGATAAAGCAATAATAGTGATATGACATAGGTCATAAACGATTGCGTTGCAGTAATATAATATTACTTTATCATGATATTATAATTCAGTTAAGTAGTATTTGTGTTATATGATATTTGTATATATGTAATAGAATTTAAAAGTAAGTAAACCAACGAAATGACCACTGGATTGAATTAATGAGAAGCATTCGATTTTTAAGTGATATACCTTATTTTTACGCAGTGTAATACTAGTTGCTGCGCACCGTAACTAACGAAAGCGATACCTATAGCTATTTGATAGGCTTATGTGGGACACCCATCGCAGAGTACAGGGCATGCCCACTAAAGGCAGAAACAAACTATTGTGACGTGTTGTGTTGTGAAGCATCAGAAGCGTATCGGCATTGCCGCCACAACAAAACACACTGTATGTGTTTTTAATACGCTCTGACGCGTCACAACACAACACGACACAATGCCAGCCTCGATTCATCGTCCATTTCGTCAATAGTTGGGCAATGCGGGGTCTGTGGAATTTCTAATTTCCCAATTCGCCGGATCACCCCAGCCAGCTACCGCGCCGGGTTTTAACGCCTATAATCATCATCACAGGTCATATACATCCCCACCGAAGGGCTCGAGCCTACCCTAAGTTAGGGTGTTTGGGCCTTAGACAACCACGTTGGCGCTGGCCCAGTGCGGATTGGTCGACTTCACATATATCTCTGAATTTCTTCGCAGAAGTAAGAGCGTCGGATAAATGTAGGTACATTTGAAACTCGAAACATGTTGGTACATGCCAGGATCCAACCGCGGACCTCCGGATTAGAAGGCTGTTGCCGAGTCCACAGCGCCACTAGGACGCCTATAGTATTTTGGAGATTGCCCTGGACATGTGGGTAATCTCGAGATATGCGGACTAGTTCTTACTAGTCTCATTTTCTTTACGATGCGATGCAATAAGCTCCAGCATGCATTTGTGTAGACGCTGGTCGAATACGGATGGACCTCTAACTCTAATACGGATTGGACATTATAATTAAACGTTAATACTTGTATGGCGACTATGTCGGGTATAACCGAATTGAAACATAAGTTAATTGACTGTGCAAAGTTGCTAGTTTTGTTCCTAGGTCAGCGGTGGAATATAATTACTTACTTGATGATAATTGCGAAACAACTGTCTATGTAATGAATGGAGGCGTTACGTAAACAAAGAGCTGGGCGGTGCTGCAAATGGGTACCTCCCCACCCCCTCCCTCTCCTTCCACCTGCTCAGGCGCACGATTTCGCAAACGACACGAAATTCGATCCGCGACCCGACTAGTGATGGCGCCACGGATGGCGCCACGAATGGTTATTTAACTGATAAAGAAAGCGGCTCTTTTATTGCATCACTTAAAATCTGTCATGATTGCTTCCAATTATGACAGTTAATGAACATTCATCATTGTGTAGTCCTATTTTGATGCTGCAATAACGATTACATCGAAAGCTTGATGAAAAGCTTGAAATCTTGTATATTTGCCAATAAGCTCTGGACTTACCAGTCCTCAAAAATATCTGAACAGGCTACCTTAATAAGTTATCTGAATATATATAAATAAAATAACACGAGTTTCGTTTCACGAAATAGTGTATACATATTTCGTGAGACGAAACTCTTGTTTTAAAAGTGAAAGAACAGGTTCATATAGGTATTAAGATAATTAACACTAAGCTGAACTACGTTTCACCATATATTTTTTCCCATTTTTGCAACATTTTTCATTAATGCTCAGCAGCTATTAGTCGTAGCGTGATGTTATATAGCCTGCGTTCCTCGATAAATGGGCTATCCAACACAAAAATATTTTTTCAATTTGAATCAGTAGTTTCTGAGATTAGCGCGTTCAACCAAACAAACAAACAAACTCTTCAGCTTTATAATATTAGTAACTAAGTAAGTAGGTAAGTATAGACTGTAACCGTAAAATGTAACAACAAATGAATCACAAACCAATCATTCACCGGAGGGAGACTCTGTACCAGGGGTGCCTGCTTGGGTACCTCCCTATACCTATTTCTGCCGCAAAGCAGCAGTGCTTGCATTGCTGTGTTCCGGTTTGAATGGTAAGTTAAGGCAGTGAAATTACTGAGTCCCGTGACTTTACATCTTATGTCACAACGTACACTGGGGTTCTTGTGGGGATTGCAGATTTGTTGCGAATCTCACAAGATCCACATCTACCACTGGTGACTGTTACCACTTACCATCAGGTGGACAGTATGCATGTTTGCAAACTTAGTTGTATAAAAAAAGAATATTGAGATAACATGTGAAAGACACACAAAAAACTAAAAAAAAGTTAGCGATATATGGACTAACCGTTTGGATTTGATAAGCAGAAGGCTTTTATTAACTGCGACTGAACAGTTTGACGTTGGTTACTGACAATTTTATTTGGGTTCACCTTCTGTTATTCTGAGGGTTCACCATATACGTTGGTAATAACTTTGATTGTGTACATTCTTTGTACAAAATATTGATATATTTTGTACAAAAATGTAGGTACACAATCAAAGTTGTGGGTGTCAACTTGTCAAGTGATGGTGTCAACATATTATTGTCACAGTCGGATGACGCTTTCATAGAACGCATACCTTTTTTTTTTTTTTTTTTTCTCGGGGGGAAATGCGTAACCGCACCGTACCCGCCGTTGGCTAGACAGCGAGCGAGTGTGGGGCTCTCTCGGCAGAGTGCCAAGCCTACCCACTAAAACCCCCCGGTGTTCTCATAGAACGCATACCTACGTTTTTTGTCGTAATTATTAATGAATCTCTATAGTATTTATTCAAAGACAAACAAACAAACTTTCAGTTTCTTATTCTTATACTTTAATAACAGCACAGATTACAGATTGTTACTAAGATATTCTTATTAAGAGTTGAGTTTTGGCGAAATCCTTTGGGATGGTGCCACCGCACAAAGAATAGAATAGGTAAAGAATTGAACTTTAAGCATTTACCCGCACTCAGTGCTCTCTGTCTGTGTTTAGACTAGGTTTACCCACTAACGACACTCTTCGTGCCATTTGTATTTTTGGAGTCTATATCAATGGTGAAATCAGGATAAGCTCACTTCCACGGATAGCCTCGGGGCATAAAAACCCCTTAGTTAACAAGTTGCGCTATCGAATAAAACCGAAATGCATTTATCATTACCACGGTTTCTCTACTTGAAGTTCATATGTTGAAAAATAATTATTCTTACTTTATAACAGATATAAAGCAAACTATGTTTCAGATACGTTATTAATGCGATTAGAATACCTATTATAAATATGTGGCACAAATGTGCTACATATTTATAATAGGTACACATTCAGTAGATTAGATGAGAAGGAAAATGAATATGAATAATGACGACACTTGTTGGATCTTTGGCTATCCAATAATCCTAGTAACATATGATGATGTTGAAAGTCCACATAATCTAACCTGAGGAATTCTGAAAAGAGGTGCTCAAAAAACTTAAGCCAAACTAATTTATGTTGCGATTAATCTTTTAATTTTAAGAACGATCAAACAGAAGCGATAAACTACGCCAAAAACTAGTTTAAAGCCAATAAAATTACAATCGTAATGAATGTTTGAAACGTCATCACTAATTTAATTAAATGTGGCGATAGCCGGCTCTATGGCCAAATAGGGATCGTTTCGCTGCCACCTACTAATCGAGTGCGGCTTTAGAAGTTTAGACAAATGTATGTCCTTATATAGTCGCAGCCGGTATTAAATATTCCAATTGGTAAATAAACAGAATAGGGGATCTCAAGAGCGAGATGAATCAGCTCTCGATCGGATCATGATTAGTAGCGATTAGCATGCGCCCGCGCAGCGCCAGCTATACAGGGCTGTCATTTGATGAATTTTTGCAAAAATGTAAGAAAATAGGTCGCTACATGAGTTTTTATATCCGTTTTATTTGATTGGTGCGAGGGAAATAATTAAGAACATTACATGATCAATAGAAATAGCAGAATGTAAGTATAAAGAAATAGCGAAAATGTTTTAATAAATTTTAACTGCATTTCAACGAATAGGTTTTTTTATGATAATAAAAGCTTTCATAATTTAACTTATAACACATGAGGTTATTAATAACAAAATGTGATTATTCTATAGATAGTAACCCTGCTCGTAGGAAACGATCTATTCGTATGTAGGAGGTGGGAGGACCCTGCTCACCTATTGTCTTACAATGCGTTATAGCATTATAATAACACTGCTATTGCACACTATTTATGTAAATCTACTTGAGAATTCAATTTGTCTGCTGTAATGTATGCAGAGACAGATAATATTAGTAATAAATGTAGTACATAAGCGATATAACTTGTCAACGAGAAGAAAACACTGGATATGATCATTTCGTATTTATACCCAATTCCAGAATTCTGTTCAAAATTGATTCTAAATATAACAAATATCTGTTCACCAAAGCCACAATAATTATATCTATACCTGTTATGATTTAAAATGAACATAGATAATTCAAAACGTATCGCCCACTATGCCTTATTATTGTAATAGCTAGAATGACTGGTGAATGTGAAACGCTATTTTCTTCTGTAGTTTGCGGTCTGGAGTGACAAGGGTCACGGTTCGCCGGAGTATCCATTTGTCGTTCACCCCACTTACTCTCGCGGTCGGCGCTAACAGATATCATGCTTTATTGTTATCCTGTCAAAGTAATATATGGTCAGCGCGAGCCGATAGCATCGCCTGGATGTCGGCCGTACAGGATATCAGCACAAAACGATAACCGGCGCGTATGACTGAATATCGCGCTGAGTTATCGCCCGCAACTCGCCACTAGCGCGTGCGCAACTCCGACCGTTTTATTGGTGTCGGCGCCGCTCAACAACTTTCTCGTCTCGCAGACAATGACGCTCAAATTGGAAACCAAAATGATTTTTATAACCACACTGTCGCAACGCATAACAATCGGACGCATACTAGCTTAATCGCAACGCCTGCCCGTGCGCAGTGTCATAAATTCCTAGCGGCCACTTAACGCGTCAGCGATACTGGAAGTTATTTGGGCTGTTTGCTTGTTGCTGCATAGAGTATGTACTTCTAACGAAGGCAACCATAGCCGTTCCCACAGTCGTCGATCACCGCATTAAAAAAACCAAGTGTCTACGAATTAACACGTCTGTGCGTTGTGTGTATATGAAAACACTCGGTGGCCTACGAAGGGCTCTCGGGCTGACGGAGAGCTGTCGCGGGCCCCGGCGCGGCGTCGCAGCCGTCGAGCCCGCCGTAACCGTAGTTATTGGCTGCGTTTAATTTACTTTAATTTGAAAACTGAACATTAAACACGTGTTGGTGAGGACTCTTAACTTTTGATTGCTTCTGAGGCACATGCCGGTCGTTGTTTATACGCCTCGAGCGGTCTAGTCTCTTCAAAACGCCAGTTAGTGATTTTAAAGGTGCTTCAGAAGTTACGAAGTTGTTGTCTCGATAAAATGGATAGAAAGAATGCAGCAACGAGCTACGTCGGGACTAAGCTCCGTCACTAACACCTTCGGTAAACAAAAGTCCGGTATGTGTGAGAATCTCAGCCTAGTTGATATCAGTGATGCTTGTTATTGCACAGCGTAAACTGTGTTTAATCTTTCACTTTGTACTGCTTAGAAGTAAATTCACAAAATAGACAAGCGCCGTTTACAGTTAATCCACAGAAGTCTTTTAATTCCAACGTATTATGTCTATTTTGAAATAATAATAATATTAAATTTATTGCAAACACTACCTATAGGAAAATTTCAACTCGGGCAGGATTTGAACATGCCTCTTCAACATACCGCTTGGACGTCTTGAGGAATTAGACCACTGAACCACGGTAATTATTATACTATTACCGTGACCGAACTGCATTGGTCTCTTTTTGTACTTTAACCTTTCGATCCCGGAGGTGAAACGTCATAAGTCAACGGAGATCATGTGAAACATGATCTCCGTTGGCTTCCGCGTCACACTTAACTGGCATCCCATTCGCAAACGCAGAGACTTACACGTTCTGACACATTTATATACTATCCTCTTCTGCCCTAATTCCCCTCCATATCTAAAAGTGTTTTTCATTCCGTTCCTATAGATAGAACACGAACATCCCGTTCCTGCCACGACCTTATTCTAGCTATATCTTCCTACTCAACACAATTCTGTGTAGGCAGCCCGATTATGGAATGCTTTGCCTGTCAACATGTGGAGGGCGCGTACATTAACATCCTTAATTTAAGGCACTGGTGGAGAAGAAGCACTATATGTCTCACTAATTATATTTATAATTATATTCTACAATTGATTTATTTATTCTATAATTTATTTTAATGTCATTTTCTAACTTCTATTACCATCATAAAAAATTGTGCACTATTCCACCTCTCTACTGTTTTTCTATCTTTTATTAACCCTTTTCTGTAATAATAATCTTTATTCAGTACAACATTTACAACATAGTAGTCAGTGGTCGATGACACCTTGTAAGCAAAAGAATACCTGTGCTAGGTGAAATCGCTCTTCCTTAACAGCAATTAGTGTGCTTCCTTATCTTAACATATACCTATATATACAATCACATATAAGTACATATTCATACGATTATAGAAAAACAGGACTTTATTCACTGCAGTTAATTACTACATATCAACATCCAATTAAGAAATTTGTACAGATTTCATAAAAATTAGTAAATAATAAAGGTAGCTTACAATTTTTTATGTTTGTTTCGTGACTTTGCATTTTCTTCAAAAATGGAAACTAGAAAAACTTTGACTCAGGCAGGATTTTAACGCAAAATACAAGATACGCATCACACAATAACAGGCGATCTTAGTGCTATACGCAAAACTCCTCCAAGCAATCATAGAAAGACAAAAAATCATTATGACGGCTCTTACTTTTGTATGATCAATATAGTGAGCATCAACAAAATAATCACCATAACTGGAAATTAACCAGTATTTTCTCAGCACAAAGAAATATATTCCTCATTCAAAAAATTATTCTTTCGCCATTGTACATAATGTAAGGGCAATTTGTTAGAGCTCTAGACACAAACAGCCAATGTTTAAAATTTATTTCTTAGATTTTTCGTGGCTTACGTAGGTACTGTAAAATCAAAAGAAAGTGTTTTTGATGCACTTCAAATACATCAATTAAAAGAGACTACCAATTTCGAGGTTTCTATTAGTAGTGTGGAAAGACATGCGTGGAAATCCTTTGTAGCGGTTTCACAAAAATTAACTGACAACTACGTAGACTTAGCACCAATTTTCTAACTGTCATATTCATTCTTCGGATAAAAGTTAACTGACTATTAGATACTACTTATAAAATGGCTGATTATTACTGAGGAATTGTACGTAATAATAATTACCCAAGATTTTTTTCGGCAACGCCACTCAAAAGACAATTTCTTGATGTTTAATGCCAGAATATTTTTTTAATGAACTAAACTTAATACAAGACAAAACAGTAACATTTTTGATACTTAAAAGATACAGACATAAAATCAGGTCTAAAATCCTAGGTACCAAAATGAGTGTGTAGTAGGTAATCAACAAAGGATAGTAAAAGGGAGTGAGCAAACAAAATTTTTGTACAAGTCGGAAGAAAAAAGGGGTGCGTTTCATTTCTTATTTACAAATAATCTAATTTCAAAAGAAATAACGTTCATTGGATATAATTTTTTCTTGGTCCAACTACACTTCCTATAACAACATTTCGTATATTATTCATTTGATATAATACTCATATTCTAAAACATCATTTTGCATAAAGCTACACTGCTATAATAATCATATTATTTATTTTCATTTCTTTTTACTTGGGCGGTACAAAGCGGGCTTTCGCAGCCCACCTCCCATGACCGCCCTAGGTGTGGCCTGCGCGCTAGGGTGGCTCCTGATGCGCGTGATTATAGGCCCCCCCGTCTGGGTATTACCCCCATGTTCGGGGTAATAACCCCACAGGCGTAAAGACCCGGCCCGTAGGTGGCTGGGCTGTCCCGGGGTGGTTCGGAGAATTGGGGTTACCCAGACCCCGGATCACCCAACTATGGACAAGAAAAACATCGAGGTTGATTTAGTGGGTATGCCCCGCAATCAGCGATTTCCACACACGCCTGTCGACTAGCCATCGGCAGGTACGGTGCGCAACAGTATTCCACCTCGTAAAAAAACCTCGTGCTGAGGAGCAGGTGGCTTAAACGCTCGCCGCCGTGATTGAGGCCAGCAAGCCGAGGCTACGGTAGTGAGCGAAAACCATCTGCGACGATGAGCTCGCGTCGGATCGCCGGAGCCCCGCAGCGTCGGAGCCGTGACAGAAAGCTGTATGCTGCATGTTTGCTTGCATGGTGCTTGCATGCTTGCATGCATGCTGCATGCTTGCTTACATGCTGCTTGCTTGCTTGCTCGTTACATGCTTGCTTGCACGATGCTTGCTTGCATGCAAGTTAATAAACGGATTGCAAACGAACAGGCGTTATATAATAGTACATTGTTACCCTAGGGGTGAAAGTAACGTATTTAGTCCCGACACGCAGTTTACTTGGAGGGACTAAAGAAGTCTTTAACCCGAGGTAAACACTGTGCTTTTCATTATTAATACAAGGAAAGTAAAAATAAAAAGATGAATTAGCTAAAGAAAAATGAAGATTTTTATTTTAATAAATCAACAACCTCTGCTTCAGCCTCTTCTCTTATGAAATCAGGAAATCCATATCTGAATCAGATTGAACTACAAATCTCTACAATACGGATGTATAAAGAGAACTCTACACTTCAAAAAACAAATGCAGATCGGATTACCGCTTTCCCGCTTAATTTTTTTTGTTGCCTGGCAGCTATTAAGCCATTATTTTGTATTTTCATCTAAAATTATATCAAATGTTTATTATATTAAATCAGTTATTATATGAAATGAAATTATATGAATTGAAATTATATTATTTATATGTTAGATCACCAGTATTTATATCAAACATTACACACCCAGAAAAAAGCAGACGATTCACTGAGCTAACATAAAAGCACATTTAAAAATGCGTGATTAATTTGAAATCATGCCAAGTTTTCACGACCTTTGGAAAAGAATGGTCGCCTCGATACGTTGGAATCACTTGACAGAATCAGAAGTTCACGATTAGTCTAAATTGACTTCCTAATGCGGTATTGAAGTGAATTCAGCGCAGCGAAATGTCAACAACTTCTCACGCTACTCCATATTTTACTATCAGTTATCTAATTTGTATATGATCGTATAGTAGGCAATGATTAATAACTGCCAGTAACTGTCTAGGTAAATAATAGATAACAATTAGGTTTTCATAAAAATCTATCAAAATCGAGGGCAACTAATTATGTTAGAAAGTTTTTATAAAATCTACTAGCTACTTGCTAGTCGATTTGCCACTTTTGTTAACTTCGCCGATTTCTTATATAAAGGTCTAGAAAACTAAAAGAGAATTTAAAATATTGTATGTGTGATCAATTAATTACAACAACACATTAATTTTATTTGGCGGCAAGCGGGACGGCAGCAGAGCGGAATATTTCGTAATGTTAATGTTGCTATGGACCACGCCACACAGAGGTTAGCAATTTAATTTTATTTTCTCATATTCTGAAAGTAGGTCATTTTATCTAAGTATAGGGATGAAAATTATAAATCGCGACGGCAAGTAATTACAACAATTCACTATTTGTCATATGCGTCTATAAATAAAGTATTCATAATATAAGTTTTTCTTTTTATAAATCTAGTATAACTAAAAAGTAAAAACTTATTATCTTGGACAATGATGAAAAATCTATACAGCCACAAATCGATACCAATAAATAAATAAAGTTGGTGAAAACTGTGTGAACAAATCAAATATGCTTCTTTTTTAAATTTTCTCGAAGTATTTTATTAGAAACTGATTTATTCTGGCTCTCTAATGGGGAGAGCTCTGAGAAACTGTGTGCAATGGTGCCATCTTCACCCTTTAACCACCGCTCGCTCCACGCGCCATCGCAGTAGAGTTCATCCGTATTACCTGGAACCGATCTCGTCTAACACAGTTCGGTTTCAGCGTTCATTCCTTCCACGTACGTATAGGCTCTGGAACGAACTCTCAGCTGCGGTGTTTCCTGCGGGACGATTCTCTAACATGACAGCCTCGAGTTCGTCGCTGTGACTGCGCTGTATTACTTTTTTCACTATGATAGGTAATACCATACAGCGCTGCCACAGCGACAAACTCAAGGCTGTCACTTTGTTAGAGAGAATCGCCCCGCTGAGCGTTATGATATGTCCTACTTCAAACGTGGCTTAAAAGAGCACTTCTCTCCAGGAAGGTAGTGGACTGAGGTGTGCCCCTGGCATTGCAGATGTGCATGGGCGATGGTTACCACTTACCATCAGGTGGGCCACTGGCTCATCTGCCACCGTTGGCAATAAAAATATAACAGTCACGAATAAATGCTATGGCATTATAGTGCTTAAATATTTTGCGTGAAAGAAGAGGCGGGACAGTCAATGCCATCGAACATATCTACTTATACTTTTGTTATATTAGCCGTGTTTTACTTTCCTCATATTCAGTGCGAAAAGTAGAGTGTTTAATTCGGCCTTATAAAACAATCTACTATTAAGTTAATAATTGTGTAGCAGGGATTAAGTATCTAGAAAAAAATCAATGTATCTAAGGGGATTCTTTCTTAGTTAGTGCATCATGAGAAATCGAATTTTGTTTGTTAATTTCCTAAACAACACAACATTCAGGGGAGTTGTGAAGTGGCAATTAAGGCGTTGTATTTCTCGCAACTCTTCGAATCTTATAAGCGGGTAGTGGGCAGCAATAAGCCCGGGCCCGCGACCTGAGAGCGCGGCCAGAAGGTTCAAATAAATCAGCATTTGCTGGAAGATGGACGGTTTAATTATTGATTTATTGTTCGGTGTACAGGGACCAAGGCGGAGTATAGGTGCCGGCTAATTGGTAAAGCGGGCGCTCGCGTGACACTGTGCTGCTATTGAGACAAGCGTCCAATACTCGAGCACCACTGCATGACTTCGTTACCATTATCGGCAAACAATTGCAGCCGAGTCGAATAAATTACGAGAACGCATTTGCGAGGTAATGACTATACACATGTCTGATGCAAGCATGGTCAGTTGTCAGTTGTCAACACTTCCGAAGGCGCGGCGCGAGCTCGTTACGTCAGGTCGCTGAATGAGATTGTTATATCTCTCCGATTAATTGCGTTGAGAATGTAAGAAGAGTAAGTAAATAATGCTGATTATTGGCATGTCAAGTTAAGTTTCAGCCTTAGGTTGCACCTTGGTGACTTAATAGGAGCTAATTCTAATGTTCATAACGAAGTAGAGCATGAACGCTACGTAATGAGATCCTATTGAACTATTAAGAGCTATGTTTGAAGCGGCGATATAAACTATACATACAGGTTGTAATGTAACCGCTTCCGAAAAAAAAGAGAACACAATTGTGAAACTGAACATGTCTGAAACGCCAAAAATTTTCCCATTATCCATACAAAATTATATTTTAACTAAGGACATTTTGCGTCTTTGGACATATGTTCCTTGGCGAAAGTTTATCAATTTTATAAGTAGATGTGTTCTCTTTTTTCGGAAGCGGTTGCATTACGCCTGTATATAATTTGATGTTTGTTTTTGGAGTAAAATGTCAAATGAGTGCTAACTTTACGTGTGATTTTGAAGCCTAAAACTTCAATTAAGAGGGCTATGTTAACAAAACCCTTGAGCAATTTTTAACAACTTTTCTTGGCGTTAGACTAGACATTCAAATTAATATATAAAAACAACAATAAAAATAATAATTAGTGTCATAAAAAACAGTAATTATATCTCACACAGTTAATTAAAATGAACAATGGAACTGACAGCTCGACGAAAAGGCGATATGTAATTACCGGCGCGTCTTTTCGTTTGCGTCACTCACTGTTGACAGCGGAGTGGGTCAGTGGCTGTTTCGCGGTGGACGTGAACTCCACATCTCGCACGCTGGTGAACCGAAGCCGCGTTGACGAGAGTAAACAAAAGCGTGAGAATCCGACCGAACGACGTAAAGATTGTGGACATAAACCTGAGAAAAATTTGGTTGCGTTCGGAGAGAAGAGGATTTTTTCATTTTTAGATCGCAAGCAGTCTTTAAATTGCAAAATTTAAATCGCCTACGAATTGGACATTGCAAAATTAATTTTCATTTGAACAGAAAAGCTACGAACCAATTTGCCGACATTGCGATAGAGGAGAAGAGTCATTGGATCATTTGTTTTTAACTGCTCTTCATTCGGCATTCAACGCCTTGTGCTAATGAATGAGTTGCTAGTATAAAAACCACAGATGATATTCCACGTTCTATTCAAGTTATTTTAAGAAACTCCGAATCATATAGGCATCTTTTAAAATTTATAAGCCACACAGTCTCCGAGTCGCCGATTAGAAAGCAGAAGAGGAAAAACTAAAAAAGTAACTAATACCACAGAAGAGGCTGTATGGGCATTGCTCTTTGGCTGCTTATTATGTGCGAAGATTATAAAAAAAAGTCTTTTGTAGTAATAAAAAAATAATCGATCTAAACGGTCTAACAATTGGGGGTCTAGACAAAATAACATTCGCGTTCTATTCGTTTACGTGATACGGTCTGTATCGAACGGCAATGTATGAGAATGATTCCTGACGTAGAATCATTCCTAAGTATTTTGTTGTTTTCGACCTTCGTTATCGGTTCCTGGTCCCTGGCCAGAAGGGAATTTTACTAATCCATTATCAAATAAAAAAGTAAGATATTAATTACCTTTTTAGTCACAAAATATACACAATTGATTGCATCTATTTGTACATTTTGCCGGAATACAACAAACTTCAGAATAAGATTTATTTATCGAAAATTAACAGAATATTGAGAATATTAAAAACATACATAAAAACTTACAAGAGATTTCTCCAAAAATTTGATTAACCCACGTCTTTGCTTTTCTACTCTTTGCTATTACTCTTTACGCCTTTGCTATGCTAACGTAAAGCTTTTGCTTTTTGTCTCATAGCTTGCAGTGGAAACCGATAAGCTAGCGAAGAGCCAACAATGAGTATCGTCACATGCTGACACAAGCACGCACTTAGTTCTCATTCAATATTTTAGTAGCGACACAACGTAAACAGAACTCCTTTGTTAGAGGTCATACGTGTGTGAAGAGAGTTTCCGTGTCACTCTCGGGCTTGCTTGGATACACACTGCGCAGACTTCACGGACAAATATTTTATGTTCTTCCTTGATCGCCATTAGCTAGTAGACTTGACGGTTGACAATGTTGACATACTGGGCCGTATGCATATTATAACATCCGGAGCTGTGCGGCTATGCAAACAATAGGTTTATCTGATTCTTCGATTATCACACCAAGGTCATTCCAAACGTACGTATAAGATTCCAACTATTAAGAGCGGTTGTCAAAATTCGCGCGCTTTACGACATGAGGGTTCAGATCTTTTATAAAATCCATGGAAGCATAGAGGGATCTCCAAACTAATTCTACGCTACGACTCTCAGCCTCACAGATAAGCTATCTGCCGACAAGTAGTGACATTATGAGCATCGATAACATCGCGATCGCGCTTGCTCGTAGATAAACAAATATTTTGATTGGTCAGTCTGCTACAAATTACATTCGATACTATCTGTTTTGGTGTCGGCAGTCTTCAAATGATAATGCTTCACGCTCAGTCTAAACTTAAAATGTAGTGCCTTACTCTGGCTTTATCAATATTCAACGTGAAATCTCGTTTCGAACACCATCGCAAAATGTCGCCATAATATTAAGAAAACCAGATTTTAAGGTCATAAGATTACGCGTAAATAACTATTTTATGTGTTCATGATAAAATGTATCTATGAGTGGGTATAAGGACGATAAAATAATCTTAAACATGAAACATTCATTTTGGTTGAAATGACTAAGATTACGTACAATTATTAAGCTCTAAATACGTCCTTTTGTGAATATTTATATCTATGTTACTGTCAAGTTGGATAGAGATCAAAAATGTTTCACACCAATGAAAACGATAACAAAAAATCTATCACCACTCCAGTTTGAAGTGAAAGCAGGGTGGTTGTGTAACTAATAAGTAGTGAGATTAACAGGGCTGAGCAAATAAATGAGAGAATACAAAAAAATTATTATTGAAGTGTACAAGACATTTAAATTGAAATGCTACTTGGTAAAAATGTATTACTTGTGTAAAAACTTTTTAGGGTCCCGTATTTCAAAAGGAAAAAACGGAACTCTTTCCTTTAGGATCACTTCAAGTCTGCCTGTCCGTCTGTCAGCCTGTACGTCTGTCCATTGATGTCCTAGAAAGTCTTAAAATTTGGCACTGACTTCAATATAGAAGCGTGATGTTGTCTGTAGCTATTCTTACATTATTTTTAACTTTTCAGTGTTTTTGAAGTCGGTTTTTATTTTTTGTAAAATATTTTCTACTTTTATCTTTTTAGTGAATTTAATATCACCTCACCTTCCTGACCATACATTGGACTTGAATTTTGAAATCACGTCAGGTCAGGTCAAGTCAAATCCAAAAGTTAAGGATCCTTCCACGATCAGTTCGGTTCATGACTACTCGTACCAGACGCAAATACGTGAATAACTTCGGAATATACATGACACACGTTCGACGTTCCCAAAAAATTTAAGGTTTTTCCTCGATTTTTATGGGATCCCATCATCAGACCCTGACTTTGGTGAGCTTGGGGCAACTCCAGGAGTATACTCTATGGAATACAAAATAATTTTGAAAATCGGTCTACAATTGGCGGAGTAATCGCGTAACATACACACAAAAAAACATACGCATTGAATTGAGAACCTCCTCCTTTCCGTCTTCTCACTCTCTCACTCTTTTCGAACTTCATGTCCGCCTGAACGTCTATCCGTGGCTATAAGTGGAATGTTAACTATTTTTTAATAGTGTGTAACAAAAACCCTGTGAACGGTTAAAGGAGCGTGTATGTTTACTTAGATACAAACCAAAAGAGAAGTTACAATTAAAAATATAATTATTGAACAAATTATGCCCACTTTTAGATTGTTTTTAAATTGATACATTTATAAAAAAAAATATTTCTAGCTTCAGTATTTACAAGTTATCAATTACAGCATCACGAGGTGAGCAATCGGTGTTACTTTAAAAATATTAATGATTAAATTTTAAGAGTTTTAAAAAATTGTATAAGTACATAGAATGATCCCCTCTAGTGGCAGTAGTACGGTTGTTAGTCCGGTTAACCGAACTAATGCAACTTTTTAGTAGCAGTAGTTCGGTTGATAAGAAGCACCGAACTAACGATACCTTTTAGTGGCAATACACTGAAAAAAAATGTGGTTAACAGTAACTCAAGTTTTGGTTATTATTTACCAAAAAATAGTGACTTGCGAACTATATCTTATTAATAACAAAACCGAAATTTGCTACGGTGTGTTGAGATGCTAACAAGCAAAACAATTTGATCATAATTAATTGAACAATTTGACTATTTTTTACCAAACTGTTAAGGAATACCTAAATGTATGTTTTGTAATCTCCACCGCTCTACTCAGGCGTCGTTTCGCGCAACAAACAAACTTTATATAACATTATAATCAAAAACATTGATGAACAGTAACAAAAAAGTTATGCTGTAAATTAGGAATTGGTTTTGTTGCTGTAGTCAAACAAGTTCACCAAAATATTTTTAGTTAAAAAATACCAATCATTATTTTATTACTTACCAAACAATAATTAACCCAACTAGTTTTGGGTGTTTTACAAAAACAGTTTTGTATATTTTAATTAAAGTTTGTTATCTTTTAACCAAAGTTTGCTTATTTCTTGAGTTACCGAACTAGTTCAGCTGATTCTTTTTTTCAGTGTAGTTCGGTTATTATTTATACAATTTTATCGATCCTATATCGATTATGAACATGTTCCTAAAAGGTTTCACAGAGTTTTGTTACACACTGCATATAAAAAATTATAAATTTGATTAAAAAAATTTATCTGTTAGCTCTATTTTAGCTTTTTTAATTTGAACAAACGTATATAAGTATATACTAGTACCTTACGCCTTACATGTTCTAAATTAATAGTGGAGTAGAATTTTGCATTCATAATACACGATAAGACACTTTTCTATAATGGCATTCCTTATCTCAATTCCATAAATAATTGATATTTGAATGTCGCAAATGATCTGTGTAGAACCACAGACACACAGAAGCTTTTAATAAGGTCAGAACAGTAAAGAAATAAAACATTTGTTTCGAAAGGCTTAAGGATTGTTTTCCTATTGGTGTCGGCGTATGACTTGGGTGATTCTCGTTCTGAGTCCAACTACGCGTTTTTCAAGTGCCGTGTCTAGTTCATAAGTTATCGCGTGTAATAAAATTAAATGTAACACATTTCTCTTTTTCATGTAATCTTCATAATTTATACACATTTTTAGTTCGCTACGTGTATCGGCGCCTGAGGGATCTTATGAATACAATGTATCTTGTTCTGTTTTATCTTATGTTCTTAAAACAAGTATTTGTGCACAATAAAGAATATTAGTTTCTTTTGGCGTCAATTTCAATATTATTTAATGTTCCTCTAACAAATCCGTATTCAATTTGACATTTGTTACGTATTTTTTACATAACTAAATACAATAAAAATACCTAACCGTAGTATCTATTCTGTGACCTAACACTCGAACGAAACACATTGTTGTGTTCTTAATTTAAATAAGTTTTCTTTCCGATTGTACAGACAAACCTATAAAGGTTTATTGGCAACATTATATATGTATGTTTGTGACCCTTGTAAGTGAATATTTATAAAATAAAAGGAAGTATTATAAGAAAACCACCAAAAGGGCAGGGTATATAGCTGCTTACTCTACATCTCCAGACTGAGTGATGATTACCTAAGAATACAATTTTTAACAAATACGCTTGTTGCCTTATATTTTTTAGAAAGTAAAGAACATGCTAAGGTAAACGCTGGTATACTCGTCAGTGTCCCAATACTCGTCAGGTACCTATACCTTCACTTTAAAAGGGGCTTATAATATTTCTACCAACCGTAAATGATAGAATAGTGATTGAAATACAATCACAGTACTATAATGTTTTACTATATTTGCAACACTGCATTAAAATTGTAAATGTGTCAAAAATTCGAGGTGCTAAAAGTGTGCGCTCAGAAAAAAATCTGTAATAGGTATAGTTTGGCAACTAAACTGAGCAACAACCGGCTCCTATTTTTTACATAATATACCGCTTCAGATATTTATACGGTAAGTGTGTTTGTTTTTTAATAATAGTATAATACATTTTCTAACACTATACCTATTAATTAGTGCTAAATCTTGAGAATTTATTTTTTTATTGCATGTGACATTCATTGGTACTCGCTTATGCCTGTTTTGCCCAATACTCGTCAAAATTTATGTAGTTCTGACGGATACTGGGGCGAGCATTAACAAAAGTACCTTAACCCGTCATTGTTACCTTATTTCTCGGTATTAAGTTTAATTTTCCTTTGACATTATAAAAATCTTATACTTAGATAACGACGGATATGGGGACGTTCGTTACAATTGTACCTGAGCCCATCATAGAGCTCTTATTACCTTGAATTATGTACGATATTCGTTTGAATCAATTTGTTTTATTATTGGATAAAAAGTAGGTATCTCTATATGTACAGTTTTTTTTTAAATTCAAATAATTTCTTGGATTTTAATATTAGTTACAGTTATATCAGTATAATAGTTTCATTATTATGATTACATTTTTATATGGTTCAGTAACATTTATGGACTACGTTTTTATGGGACCTACTTTTACAAAAATAATTAACTGTTCTATGCACTTTAGTCGAGCAGGTATTGAACTTTTCAATGACTCGTGAGATAGGCAGTTTGCTTCGTCATCATCATCATTTCAGCCACGAGACGCCCACTGTTGGACATAGGCCTCTTCCAATGATCTCCATACCGATTGGTCCTGCACCTCCCGCGACCTTCACCAGATCGTCTCCCGGTATGCGGCCGCCACTCGAGGACCTTTCGGCCCAACGGCCGTCAGTTCTACAAGCAATGTGTCCTGCCCACTGCCACTTAAGGTTTGCAATTCTTTGGGCTATGTTGGTAACTCTAGTTCTTCTACGGATTTCATCATTTGTGATGTGATCACGTCGAGAAACCCCGAGCATAGCCCTCTCCATTGCCCTTAGTTCTTAGCCAAACATAGTGGCAGATTATACTCCTCGGTCTTCTGTATAACCTGCCGCAGCGAATGGATGTGGTCTATGGAGCAGTGAAAAACGCAGATTATTTGTTGAAAATTATATTTGAGGAAGAGTCTCATTGGATAAATATAAACGAGCTATCAAAATTAGAGTAGAAGTATGAAATACATGTCAGATTCAAAATTCATATTAGAAAAGTAAACAAGTATAAAACTGCCAGTGTCCTTATTAATGTCATACGTTTTAACATATGGTACTATAGCCATTTCGGAATCCGGCTTTATCGGGAGGCTGGAAGTCGTCGAACCTACTTGCGAGATGATTTGTAATGACCCTCGAGAACAGATTGTAAACATGACTCAGGAGCGTGATGGGTCTATGGTTCTTCAACTGGGCCCTGTCGCCCTTTATGAGGAACAGTGCCACCATGCCCCTATGCCATGCCTTAGGCGTTTTGCCCTCGAGTATGACGGAGTTGAATAGCCGCTGCAGCGCTTTCCGGGCTGATAGTCCATCCACTTTAAGAGTTAGGCTGTAACTCTATCATCACGCGGCGCCTTGTTGTTTTTAGGCTGTTTGAGAGCTACACTAATCCTGTACAGGCTGACGTTCGGGATGTCTTCGGTGTAGTGCCGAGTCAATTTGGCTCTAGGATCTGTGGCCAGAATAACAGGTGCCTGTGATGATGCGTAAAGCTGTCCATAGAAGCGTTCGATCTCGACCATAAGTTCAGGTCGGGGTGTAATGACTCTGCCGTCCTCTGTCTTTAGCAGACTCTGACCGGGTGACAGATCTCTTGCGAACACCTTGGAGCCTTTGTTCTGCTCGATGGCCTCTTTAATACGGTTCGTATTAAATCAGCGTATCTCGCGAGTCAGACATTAAGGCCCGTGTTACAGAACGCAATAGTCCACTGCTGGACAATCTTTCCCAGCACCAACCCACTTCTGAACAATCTTACCCAGCACCAGCCCACTACTGGACAATCTTGTCCAGCGCCATCCCAGTGTTGAGAATCATGCCCAGCACCAGCCCACAGCTGAACAATCTTGCCCAGCATAAGTTCACTGCTGGGCAATCTTGTCCAGCACCATCCCACTGTTGGGAATCATGCCCAGCAACAGCCCACTACTAAACAATATTTCCCAGCACCAGCCCACTGCTGAACAATTATGCCCAGCACCGGCCCACTACTGGATAATCTTATCCAGCACCATCCCACTGCTAGGAATCATGCCAAGCACCAGCCCACAGCTGAACAATTTTGCCCAGCACAAGTCCACTGCTGGGAATTTTGTCCACCATCCCACTGCTGGACAATCTTGTCCAGCACCATCCCATTGCTGGAAATCTTTCCCAGCACCAGCCCCATTGATGGACACACTCATCCAGCACCAGCCCACAGCTGGACACTCGCCCAGCATTAGATTTTGGCGTAAATTTCAACTTTATTTGGTAACATAATATGAATTTATTTTCTCAAGAGTGGTTTCGACCATACTTAAGTAATTAAAGATCAAATCTTTACTTGAGCGTACAAGGCACTTCTATAATAAGCAATAACTCAGATGAACAACGATCAATGAATCTCGTTTTAAGAAACATTCAAAAATTAAAGCTCATCTTAAAACTACATAGTTTTAAAACTAGATTCATTACTGAGAATCGTTTTATAATATGGGCCTAAGAGATCTGTTTGTTGAGTCACCGACGAGCATCTTCAGAAGACTGTAGACCCATTCCACGCCATTCCTCCATCAGCTTAGCTCTTGGCTCCGAGATGTTACTTCTTTACTGAGTACGGCTGGGTTTGCAAAACTTTGCACCCGCCATAAAGACAGCTTCCAGAATCCTGTCCACGTCCGTGCAGTCCTCTAGCTAGACAATCAAAGCGATTTTGCAATTCGAGTTGCAAGCGCTCGGGGTTTTGGATCTGGATGGCTTCGGCACGGAGCGATACCTTTCCGCTTTTATGTTAAGATTCAATGCGCCTCTTACCGTTCAGTGATCGCTCCCCATGTTAAACGAATTGATTACTGACGTCATTGAATATACTGGTCTTAACCAACATGATTAAGTCAATCTCATTTTTTGTCACGCCATCCGGACTTTTCCAGATACACTTTCGATGCAGCCGTTTTTTGAAGAAAGATTTCATGATATAGAGTCCCTCTCTGTCCATGTAATCGGCTAGCATTTGACCTCGGTATTTCCGGATTCCAGCTCAAAATTGCCCCACTTTCAACTCATTATCGCCCCGCTTGCCTAGCCTTGCGTTGAAGTCTCCCATGACAACGGTGTAGTGAGTCTTGGAAGCATGTACCTATTGCTCGAGAAATGTTCTCATATATAGCTTTCACTTTCTCGTCGGGGTGGGTTGAGGTCGGGGCGTAGACTTGTATGACCTTCAGCGAATACCGTTTGGTGATTCTGAGTTTAAGGTATGCCATCCTATTCGACACACTTTCGATCTGTACCTCGTTGTTCACGAGAGACTTATGGACAATGAACCCGACACCACCTTGGGACAGGTCTTCGACCTCCCGGAAATAGAGCAGGTTGCCAGATTTAAGGACCATCGTGTTATCACCCTCTCATTGAACTACGAATAGTCCCACAATACTCCAACAAATCCTGCTCAATTCCTCCTGTAGTTCCAGCAGCTGCTTCTCGGTCCGCAGTGTACGCGCGTTATACGTTGCCAGAGCCAATTAGTGGAGCATTAAAAAGAAATGAAGTATCATAGGATCCAGCAAGATCAATGTTGGATCTTAGTGAACTTCAGCGTGCATTATCAACTGGTGGATCGAGATGGTGGATTCTACTGGACAGAAGGTTTTTTTGAATATGTAACGAATGCTTTTTTACCCATGGGTAAAAAATAACATCTCTTTGCAAAATAATTTTGTTTTTGGATGGCCACTGCTCTCATAGGCAACCATTGAGCAATTTTTGCCGGGAAAAAACATCACTCTGATCTCTATATCTTAATAGGCCCTTCTATCCTAATGCGACACACTTTTTTAGGGCGAGGGAATCTCTTTACAATTCACAAGGGACTGTAGCTGACAAGGCTGTCCTTTGGATATGCCGTAGGACTCGGGTAACAACCCCATACCCGGCGAAACCACCTTGCGGTACCTCTCTACCCCCGGTGAAGGCATGTTCGGGATCGAACTAGCCATTTCCCGAACACACCCCTTGGGAACAGGCCCAGTGGTATAAACGAGCTGGGACTTGCCAAGGAAGGGGTTACTCGGTTGTGACCCCCCAGACGGGCAACCAGGAAGGTGATGTAATATCTCCCAGCTGGTTGTGGGTTGGTTGGACCTGAATCCTTCCTGGCTGCTTAGGGTAGTAGGTGCGCACCTTAGAAGGCGCGCCTCTTCCTACCTAACCACCTACGACGGAGCGGGGCGGCTTGAGAGTCCTCCTCCCGCGCCCGCTCCGCTGCAAATACTCCAACCGATGGATGTGGCAGTTTTCCGGCCTTTAAAACAAATATGGAGGAAGGCCGTATATGATTCATCATAATGATAATCAGTTTGACATACTTAAAATAAAAATTTCTATTAATACTTTTATATTGAATATACTCTTTGATTTTCGCACACCGTTTAAAGAAATTTATTTATAGTAAATTATTAGTCTGGGATCTGATTTCTTTATGACTATAATATGTATAAAATACAAATAAATATTACATTAGTTTATTATAACGTAAGTACCTATATGAAAAATAAAACGAATATAATTATATATTTTTTTTCGTAATGATTATAATGTAATCTTTAACGTATAGCAATAAAGTTCAAGGTAGCGTGAAAAATCGACGACTTTTGGGTCAACATGACGGTTACTAGGACAAACTTGCCGACTACTGGTACAATTGGCTCCTTTTTACTTTTTTATATTACAATAAATTATTTATTTAGTTTATCTAAAAACCACTTTTACCTCTGAAAACTACAATAAATATTTTAGCAAGCTATCGAAGTTTTAGATTATTAAGTCTACAAGGTTTACTGTAACACAGCTCCAAAGTCAGCAAAGTTCAAAATCTGACGAGTACTGGGCCTTTTACCTTACCTTATTTTTATAAATTCACAATGTAATGTTAAAATATAAGTAATTAATAACATGATCTTTGTCTATGGAAGCTACTAGATCTAAGTAGAGACTGAATTTGTTTTTCATTGCGAAATTTGTTATTCTCAGCACTGTCTAATTATAACTAATTATATAGCTTTCCTCATTTTTATAATAATTTATTATGAGTTAAATTTGCACTAATTTATTATGAGTCAAATATAGTAATGAATATTCGTTTGGCCATACTCTTCAATGCTTGAATCCGATAAATCTCAATAAATGAGTAGGTTTGGACTTACTGGCCCTCTTTCTACCAGTAAGTACCAGTAAGTACATAATCTAAACCACAAACAAACGTATCTAAATATTATATATAAAGAGGAAATTCTATGACAGACTCAAGATCAATACTTAATTTTGAGGTAATAACTTGTTCTTCTGAGCGGGTAACTGACCTGTCAATTTATCATTTTCTTTTTGTTTACTTAGTAATCATTAAAAAACCTTGATATTTATTACGAAGATATATTCTTTAAAATACCTAAACAGTCATCAGGAATTCAAGTCAAAAGTTTAAAAAATGCCACTTATATTGTACTAGGTATTATCTTAAAGGTTATATCAAACCATTATCAAAAACTCTCCCATAACGCAAACTTGGCTGTCTTGAATAATCAACAATTATCAACGCGACCGGTATACTAATTGCAGTAATTATGCAAATAGTGCAAGTGAAGCTAATAGATCTCTTTAAGTAGTACGAGAGTTATTATTAATCAATTTCATAACATTTGACATAAGCACGGATGAAAATGGCTTAGAATTTCATCAGTTTAATAATATTTCATATGAACTAGCAAGTTAAAAGATTGTATATAATCATATTAAGTCAGTATTAACTGATATTATATTAGCAGAAGCACTGCAACTTTCAAATTTACCTAGTCGAATAGTATTTACGGCATATTTGACCTTAAATTAATTTTGAGTTTCAATTCGCAGAAAATAAAAAACAATTTCCTACTCGGTAATATAATATTAATAATCTAAAAATATCATTTACATAACACAACGAAAACATTATCCTTGTTTACGAAGGCAAAGAATTTGTTTTCAAAATTTACAACAGATTATTTTTGTTAATTTCCTCTTTTTATATCATACTAGCTTTCCGCTCGCGACTTCGCCGCGTTATTTTTGTTTCCCCGTGAGATTTATTTTCCTATAGAAAAATTATCCTTCCCCTGGTCTTGAACTATCCCTATACCAACTTTCATCAAAATCGGTTCAGTAGTTTTGAAGTCTATTTACAAACAAGTCTATACAAACAAACAAACAAACAAACAATCAAATCTTTCCTCTTCATAATATTAGTAAGTAAGTAAGATTTGGAATCTATTGAATCTTCTTACATAGTCAAAATTATTTCTTTATACCTAATGTCGTCTATATAGAAATTATTTAACTTTATCTACTTTTACATTTAATCAAAAAGTTATCTTTAATAAGAGATCACGCATTGAAATACACGGGAAAATTGTTTTTGCATTATGTACAGCAGGGCTGTCCAGACCACTACTACTACTCTTATATAAAAAAAAATCATTTATTCGAGATACATACCATAGAAATTAAATAAAAAGTAATTTTTCTAAAAAATACCAAAGGAAAATTGGGATACTTGTGGTAGACTAGAAATATGTCGCGGGCCGCACCTCCCTGATGTACAGTAAGCTCCTTGTCAAGCTGTACTGTTTGACCTTTGGACCGTTCATATGTCGCTCGTAATAATGGCGGTTTTCGTAGTGTAAAATTTACACTAACACTGGACTCAATTCTGAAGCGGCCGCTAAATTTCCTAATTTTATTTAGGTGTCGCTAAACCATTTTCCTATTCTACGGTATCTGTCAAATTCAACTGACATTGCTAATTTGAATCTGACGTTTCTAATTTTAGACGGTCAATTCAACTTAGGTTTAGCCGTCCAAACGCTATTCCAGACGTGAGATTTTTACGCGTAAACCTCCTTACTGATTAATTTTAGCGGCGACTAAAAACATCCCGATTAAAATTAGAACCTTGCTAAAATTCGCAATTTTGGTAATGAAAAATACAAATCCAAATAACAAATGAGGTAGAAATGTTAATTTTGCCCATATTGATTATTTTCGCCTTAAATGAACAGGAAAATAAAAATATTTTTTTAGTAATTACAATTATATTGTTAAAAATAGGATAAAAATGTACATTAAATGTATTAACTGATATAAACATAAACCCGTTTTAGTTTCTTTAATAACAAGATCCATCCATTAATTTACTTTTAATATTTTTACGACAGCAACACAAACACAATTAAAACTAATCTTAGACATTTTAGAATTACGCTTAAGCTCTGCCTAAATTTAGTTGGCCTGTCACCGTAGAATAGCACTTGCTTAACCGGCCATTTAAATTAAGTTTAAATTTAGAAATTTTAGTTTTAGGTTATTTAGACGGCGGGCACATAGAATTGAGTCCAATATCCTCCTAACCGATATTCGGTCACGGCGGCCAATCTCCACAGAGACTGGCCATCTGCGCAGGAGATATTATAGTGCACAAGTGACTGAGCAAACGCATGTGCACTCTCTGTTCCTTCACTCGTCTAGTCCGATGGGACGGTTAGCCGACACGACCGTGGGTGATTTTGTAACTCATCGGCAATCGGCTATGTTAAAGATGTAATAATTCTGTTCGCTTAAAACTGATTTTTAATATGTTTATCATTTTGTAATGTCGTCGTCTGAGTAGTTTTGGTATATTTGTTGAGTTAATTAACAAATACTTATAGCCAATGCACATTTCCGCTTTTCTTCATTAAGTCATTCAGTCTGATAACGATTGCCGATCAATCGATGACTTACAAAATCACCACCCGGGGCGAGATCAGGCGCAGGACCCGAAGCACGGAGGAGCTTGAGATGTTTCTTATTTTGGTCACCCATCCTAGGATTGACCACAGTGAAAGTTGCTTAATCTTAGCAATCGTTCGCTGAGCGCACGCGCTAATGCGCCACCAAGCTCCTCAAAATTTACACTATGTAAAACTTGAATGGAAGCTTACTGTACATAGTGCACTATTTACGTTTCTCTATTTGTCATTTGGTGGGTATACACTGCGTAACTTCCCGACCATAGACTTGGGACTTAACTAATCGCAGTCTTTGTTAAATAAGTTTCTTAATTTTTTACCCAGAGCTACGTGTATCCAGCATCCGATATTCCTTTAGTTAAAAATAATGTTTCATTGTTTTGTTTCTGATTTGAATGCAATATTGGAAGAAGCGAAGTCCATCAAAGGCTCGCCATTATCGACATGTGATTTATCTGTTTCGGCCGCTCTGCAGTCTTGTTAAGGGCGCAGAGGGATGTCCGAAAAGGTTTGCTCCCACTCGCCACTTTAAGCTTACCCAAACGAAACGATGTGTAGTCCGAAATAGAAATACGATGAAAACTCTTTGGTTTTAATTGACTTAATCGGATGACTTAAATCTCTGAAAATCTTGGTAAGTATTAACCCACCAGAATAAGTTAAGGTTTCTGAATCTGGACAAAATCGGAATAAGGCCTATAAATAATTATTTAATTAACAAAGTTTTTACTCTTAAATGGATCGAAGGATGATAAATAACGCTTAATCCATCTGTCAATAACCTTCTCCCCGTACAAGTAGGAGTTTTTATAATAAGAAGGGAAGAAACATGAGGGTAGTTGAAAGGAAAGTAAATATTGATAATAACTTAATTCACTTAAGGGAATTTATTTTTACTAAAAGTATCATAATCGGTCGAGAAATTATCATCAGCAACATAGTATCTACAATTAAAAGCAGTCACCGGAAAGATAAAAGATAAGTAGTTGAGTTTGCAGACAACTAGGTGGTAAACATGGAAAATAGGAATATGTTTCTGTCTTTGGTGGTGGTAAATATTGTAAGTAGCTTCTACAGGGAGGAGTCCTATACATTAGCTTTTCTGCCTACAGTAAGTACTTACGCTGTATAAGAATAATGCAGGACTCGCTTCAAAAATAAATTATTTGGTAACTTGACGACATATTTCACCAGACAGAGACTCCGTATCTGTAGCCGTCAGGTAACTCTTTTATAATTCTCTTTTCTGCCACAAAAACAGTAGTGTCTGCATTGCTGTAGGTTTGAAGTGTTACACATACAGTGAAATTACTGGCTACTGTTATTTTACATTTTATGTCACAAGTTGGCAAAGTAAAAACACTGTGGTCCTGCAAAGAGCTTTTATAAGATTTACCAACATGTGAATTTTATAGGAACCAAATATACAAGCGACTGCTGTAGCCACTTACCATCAAAGTGCTCACTTGCCAAGTTTGTTCTTAGAGCATTTAGCCGCTCTAAGAGTTTGTTGTATAAAAAATCTTTTTTTTTGAATTGATATAAAAATTGAAAAAAAGTAGAAATTTTTAATGTAAGTATAAATATTTATTGAGAAGAATCATACCTGGCTCATTTCCATCAGAAGCTAAAGAGATTGTTCATTTTGTATGGGACTTTGGCTGTTCATGAACATTCATTTTTACAATAAATTATTAGTTGATAGTCTTATGTAAAGGAATATGAGCGTTAATCAGTATCGAAATGTTTAAGTAAATAAAACTCCCAGTCCTCAATAAAACAAACAATCTTCTGAATATATTTAATTTTATTCTGAGTCAAATATCATGTATGTAATATATTATGTTTTATTATTCATAATATATTTTAAAACTGATCTGGTGGAGGTATATTATCTTGCCCAGCCTAAAAATCATAGAACAAAGGTAGACAGAAATCACAGTTTTTCCACTTGCTACTCTAGCCCCCAGTTTCTGAAAGGCTGATCAAAATATTGTTCAACTAACATCCATGTCATCTTAACAGCAGTGTCAAATCAATTTGAGTTTCCGAAACGTTGGTTAGCCAAAATTTACATATCTCTAAAAATTTGATTCCTCTTGAGAAATATTTTTAGACACGGTCACATTGCTGAAATCATATGCTTTGTTTTATTCATATGTATTTTGGAAATCCAAAATGGGTCTTTCCTTAATAATTTTGAAATAAATTTGACAGCTGTGTCAACTAACACAGTGATAAGTTGATTTAGCTTTCAGCAACTCAATTCATAGTTAGCATTAGATTGACAGCTTGTTAGTTAATTTTATCGCTGAACAGCCTTTCAGAAACTGGGTGTAAGTCTGAACAAACTTCTTTAGCCTTTTCAACTTTAAGTATGATTTCATATACCCTCGTAAACAAGGGTCCTTTTGACCAAGGGTCCTCTTGAGTTGGACTTGTCTCATAATATCTTCTATTTGAACTAAATGAGCTCGCCTAGGTCGCCCCTTACCAATCTGCCCGTTTGCATCCATCCATCCCTTCTACAAACGAAAATGAAAGCAAAAATGAATGCCCAAACGAAAAATATTTCAAAAACATTATTATTAACTAGGACATATTTATTGATCTTTAGATAATATTGTTTTGGTTTCTAATTAAGATGTAGCTGCTTTCAGTATCAATTTAGAATCAGAAATGCCAAACGGGTCGACACCAGAAACAGCCATAGAACCTCCTGTGGTGGCTACTTGCTCCTCCGTCAGGTGGCGTACAAATAACGCAATAAATACCAGCTTATCGCAAATCAGTTCGCTTCTCGTGGGCCGATTTATTCATGAGCACCGCATATGCTTAACCCTGCTTACATTTATCATCACGCAGCTCAGTCAATTAAATTAAACCGGACCGATGATAGCACCGCACCAGATACAAGCATTCCCATACGTATGTTATTTATCGCCGTGTAATTTGTCTTTGTGTACGTGGATCTCATTCTTATTTTTGCTGTAAAGGTGCTAGAACTAAAATATTAAAGAATTGTAAAAGTAGAGTGTTCTAACTTTGTTTTATATTTATTAACCGTTAAGAAGCCATTGGATCCCAAAAGTAATTGGTTTTGCAGTTTTTCGTCGAATATTCAACGTACTCGACTGTACATTGGTGTAGTTTCTTAGCTCATGAGTCCTTCCGACCTCGGTATTGCACTATCTCAGGCAACAATCACACGTGTGATAATATACAGAATTGTTTGGGGTCCGGTAGACAACATGCACCAGCAATATCTATTTTATAGTGCTCATTCATCACATTTATTTAGATTTATTTTCTATCTAAAACACAAAAATAGCTTAAACGATTTGAATTTTTCTTATTTTCTTTTGTTTATGTCAATACAATGATTTAAAAGATAATCATAGAGAAAATCCTTTAAAAATGCTAAATAATAATATAAATTAACAATTGATACGAAGATCACCGAGTCAGCTATATGTAATTTTACACAGTTTCAAATTATGCTGATTTCGCGACGGACGTCCAACAATTGGACGTCCGTCGCGACCACATTCAATAGAGTCATAAACAAATTTACAAAGATAAACAATCGCTCATTACATTAATCTTTAATTACCAATTATAGCAATATTATCATGGCAATATAGCTCGAATTAAAGTGTTTAAATTTGTAAACATTCATATGGTACTGTCATAATGTATAATTTATATATGTCAGTGTGTATATGTTACTGTAAAAGTCCGTATACTTATTGGTAAATCTTAGGATTTACCAACAAGAATTGGTAAATGTATGGATTTTATAGAGAATAGAATAGACGATATTTCAGGCTTTTACCATAAGAGTTTGGTATATGCTAGGATTTACCAATGACGGTTGGTAAATGCTAGTTTTGCGAATTTCTTAACAGTTTCTTGTATGTGGTCACAATGTCTAACCTAACCTACAGTTTTATCCTATTAGTTATTCTTCGATTCGCTCCTATCGGATCCGAATACCAATCGACGTCTATAGTGAGGATACCTATAGATAGTACACAAAATAGACGTTTCGTAGTCCCCTTTTTTCTCTCCTCTAAAACTAGGTGCATTTAATTACTTTTCCATTAAAAATTAAAGAAAGTCTTGGGCAATGTTTCTGTTTTTTTTTCATATAATCTCATCAAATTTGTTTGCTTGATGTTTGATCTCTCCAATTTTTCAGGATTTTCAAGTATTAAATCTCCTTAATTAACTCCTAATAATTAACTTAATAAAAACGGAAAACAAAGAAACATACTAAGCCCATAGATTTTTTTGTATTTTCCTGGAAGAAAACAGGGGACTAGGTTTGCATGGAAAACGGCCCGTATGATTACCATATTTTCAACATTTACCGCTTCTTGGTGGTAAGTTCGAAGATTTACCGAGTACTTATATGATAATATAAGTCCGAAATGGACAATGATCACACACCAGTTCGGACTTTTACCATTAACAGTTGGTAAATCTTAAGTTTTACCGGAAAATCTTAAGATTTACCGTAGTTCGGGCTTTTACAGTAACAGATACATGACAATTTTTGTGGATTGGGTATTCGTTTGGCCATCTATTAGTTGGTAGGTCTATGTGCAACAAAGAAACGTAATCAAAAGAAAACGTTACATCTGTTACAGATTACATAATACTAGTTCTGTTCATAAATTATAATCACGTCTTCGAGACACAAAAACCTTTAACTAATTCCAATACTTACGATTATGAATACATACATACATTAAGTGTATCGAATTCAATTAAAATTGATTAATTCGAATACTTCATATGTTTATTCACATCTGATTGTTAACATCGATCATCTGTCGCTGTGCCACTTCTTTTTTGTGTTCGGTTTCACTTATTATGTTACGCTTATCACGTCTTGACAATAATGTTTTAAATAACATATTAAAGATTACAAAACGTTAATGGTTCTTTGATGAAAAATATCAACACAGAATTCGTCACCATTATAGCTCATACATGTCCCCACCGAGGAGGTCGAGCCTACCCTAATTTAGGGTGTTTATTTACGCTTTAGTCAACCACAGAAGAGTCGCCTTAGTTTACCTGCCTGGGCCTTGGAGAGCAAAGGTGAGTTTCTCGCCGTTGGACTCGATATCACTAAGACATTTGATAGGGTCTGGCATAGAGCTCTTCTTACGAAGCCATTATGTTATAGAATCCCCAAGGGGTGCAAATGACTTAGTAAAGTTTTAACGAAGATATACGTGTGCATTCAATGCGAAGAACCCATTTGTCGTAATGCCTTAGTTTAATGGAGCGACTCTTTTTATGTCCGATGATATTGGCATCCTCGATGTAGAAATTTCTGCTAAAGTGCAGTTTGTAAGTCAATTGTAGGACGAAGCCAAATTGGCGATTTAAAAACTGAACATCCTGGAGACGCATTTTTGAATTATTATAAGTGATTCTTGAATTCGAACACAAATACAAATCATGTGCGAAAACTGTTTTCTACTGTTTCCAATTTGGAAGATATTTAAATCACTCGAATTCAGTGTTGTCCATTCACACTGCTCCATTTCACGCAGAAAAAATTGAAACCGCTACGCAATAATTTATTTAAATAACCGGCCAAGCGCGAGTCGGACTCGCCCATGAAGGGTTCCGTAGGATTTATGATGTATAAAAAAAAATACTTACTAGATCTTGTTCAAACCAATTTTCGGTGGAAGTTTGCGTGGTAATGTACATCATATATTTTTTTAGTTTTATCATTCTCTTATTTTAGAAGTTCCAGGGGGACACACATTTTACCACTTTGGACGTGTCTCTCGCGCAAACTATTCAGTTTAGAAAAAAATGATATTAGAAACCTCAATATGATTTTTGAAGACCTATCCATAAATACACCACACGTATGGGTTTGATGAAAAAAAAATTTGAGTTTCAGTTCTATGTATGGGGAACCCCCAAAATTTATTGCTTTTTCTATTTTTGTGTGAAAATCTTGATGCGGTTCACAGAATATATCTACTTACCAAGTTTCAACAGTGTAGTTCTTATAGTTTCGGAGAAAAGTGGCTGTGACATACGGACGGACAGACAGACAGACATGACGAATCTATAAGAGTTCCGTTTTTTGCCATTTGGCTACGGAACCCTAAAAAACGGGGCGGCAAAACGGAACGTTTATACGTTGCATATATTATATTCCACTAGTAGAAATGAAAATAAACGAGTGGGTAGGACCTCACGTTGCAGAATTCACGGAATGAATATTCAAAAATAGTGAATTTGGAAATTCGCATTCGAATTTTGCGATTTCGAATGTGAATGTGAATTCTATTGTTTCAAAAAAGGCGTCTCCTGACCAGTGCCGGATTTATATTTTTTATGAGTGTAGTAGGCCACTTCATTTCCGCCGCCCCATATGCCTTTCTAAAATAATAATTTTCCATTTATAGTAAGGAAGGCACAAATCTGCCGCCCCTAGGCTGCGGCCTATTGACAAATCCAGGACTGCTCCGCGTAAAGCGTAACTTCAGTTCAAGCCAGCAGCTAATTTTTTAAAGAAATAAAAAACTCCCTGCAAAGGCGTGCATTCTATATCGCTGGCGATCCCAATATCATCCGCGTAAAGTTGGCATCGGCATTCTTGAAACAGGTATGAATATCCCGCAGAAAGATCGCATGTAAATAAGTCGCAAGAAATCCCGAGGGGATATTGATGTACTCAAAAGATGAGCCGGCAGTTACTACCTTTTGAGAAATAATACTTCAATTCACAACTGTAAAACATCCTTATTTTATCAAAAATACACACATGTCATAAAAGAAAACTAGTCGAGTGACTTCATATTAAAAACTAAAATTACAAAAAAAAGGTTTGGCCTAACACTACTGCCTGAGACCGATTAAATATATCGAAGACCATCTCAATAAGTGCAATATGAATTTTTTCCTATTTCTTTATATGCCCTGAATGAATGAATGAATGTTTAGATCCTTTATGAATTCCAAATTTTGTTTTATTTCTGATACTCTATTTAATACTAATTTTCTCATTCTTTTTAAAGTAGACATAACAATTAATTTCACTAGCTTACGAATAAGTAGGTACATCATTCTCTTCACAGATATGATCGAAAATATTCCTTGAAATTTAGACTTATTAAAATTTGTTGGATTAATTCACGTTACTATTGAAGCGATCATACGATTCACACAGGTTTATAAACACACGCATTGACGCATTTTGAAGCGATCGGCAGCTTAATTTTAAATCGTCGACGTCTCTCGTGCTTTATCGCAGCCGACAAGGCTCTGCTTTTAACGCGCTAAACGCTTTATATGTTCATGACGGAATTATCCTTTCGACACGGTAGCACTAATTGGATAAAATATTTGGACAAAAAATTTTAAAAGCTACAAACACTTTAATAGCGGGGAATATTCATAATTTTGAAGCGCGAAGGGGATCCATTTGACATGTGAATTGGACGCGTTGTGTCGGCGCGAGAGCTGTCATTATTGGGCGTTGGTGTTGGTGCCGGCCGCTGGTTTTCGGCCTAAAGCTGCTTACGCACTGTAACATATGCGATTAACGGATATTTTGCTCTCAAAATTCATCTCCGTTAAACTGAATGGTTAACTGGAAAAAATAAGACTAAAATAAGTTAAACTGCCTTTAAATACATTTATTTTTATTGACTTGCAGCAGTAGAGATAAAGTTTTAAAACTGGAGACTATTTTCTTTCACATCGTATTTTGTTTGCCGGAATTTCGACAATATCTAAATTAATAAAAGTTTTGTGACAAGTTTTTATATGCGATTGTGCAATACTGACTAAAGAAGGTCAACGCTAAATGTATCGAATTAAATAGGCATGATGACTGGATGTGGAAAGGAAAAATCTATTTATTCTGTCAGTATTCTGTGCTTTGTCGAAATTTCAAAAAACTACATACTGAGATATTTAAATAAAGTTCAGGAATAGGGGCACACTATGACATCAATATAAAAATGTACTAAGGTGTGACGTAACGTATCGTCGGGAGTTTTATATAAAGCACAAAAGAAAAGGTATTTACGAGTACGTATCCAATAAAATTAATTATATCTAGCAGATACTAAAAAAAGTT
Source organism: Schoenobius gigantellus (assembly GCA_963935595.1). Classification (NCBI taxonomy): domain Eukaryota; kingdom Metazoa; phylum Arthropoda; class Insecta; order Lepidoptera; family Crambidae; genus Schoenobius; species Schoenobius gigantellus. Next base: position 17,171,759 of record OZ012553.1, on the reverse strand, counting down.
CCGTTATCATACCTATTCTTTTTGAACTTTTATTTTAGGGTTCGCTAATGTTTCCAATCCAGGTCACATAAAATGTTACTGTGTATAATTTAGCCAGTTTTAGTCACAATGCTAAGATTTTTTTAAAGTTATTTATCGGATCCCAACTGGACGCAAGTGCGTAAGCACTCTTAGTTGCGCACGACGAAAGCTGGCGTCAACGCTCTGATTGATGGGCGGGCCGCCGCCGCGGATCGAACGATTGTTAGTGTTTAACTAACAGTTAAATTCAAAACAAAATTTGATCTTGATTGATGGACTAATGATATAAAGTAAACACAAGGTCCGCCAGTAAGTGTGCACCGAAGATCGCCGCGAGCGTACTTATTCCCATCACCGAGATTCATTGCATTTCATTCGGAATTTGAACAGAGCGTCATATTTCAAAAGGAAAACTACAACCTGGAAAGTAATATTGTATTGAACATAAATAACGCTAGTGTTAAGGTGCCCCGTTACCCGATAGCTTATTAAGTTATTTGTTCGTAGTCTAAACGTTTGATTAAAGTAAATAGTTATGATTATGATTGGCCGATCGCGATTGAACAACTGTAGATAACTATGTGAACGTTCCACTTTTAATTTAATAATAGTAAGGCGTAAAGATAAATACGCATACCATGCCCACAAAACACACTTAAAAGATTTTAACTTTCTTGTATGCACTGGTTGCCTGGATGAGATTACCGCTTTGGCAATAAGCCTTTTACTTATATAGACTCTTCTAGGCTATAATGTAAACTTTAATTGTATAAACAATAAATATTTCATTCATCCAAGGTTATTGCGAAGGTTATTGCGAAGTGAAAAATTGGATGAAAGGCCGGGACAAAAAATTAATTATTTCCAAACTGTTCCAGCTGTGCGATGACGTCTAACATCTCTAACGAAAACAAGGGCTTTCGACACAACGACGCCTGTCAGGATAGGTAATGAAATTTCAAATGTCTTACTTTTGAACAAAACATTTGGGAAATGTTTAAAAGTTTAATGGAATATACGAGATAAATTTATTGAAAAGAACGATAATGATGATGTAAATATTGTATTAGAAGCTAAAAGTCATTGGGTAGGTCCTATGGCACCTCAGTCATCACACCACTATCCTCATCAATCTAGGGCATTGATCAAACATAAACAAATAAATATCCTATTTTTTTATTTGCGACTAGCTGTGCCCGCGACTTCGTCACCGTGGAATAGTAACAGCTGGACCGATCTTAATAAAAAGTAGCCTATGTTATTATACCTTATATAATTAGCTATCTATTCGTGAAAGCCCCGTCAAAATCGGTCCAGCCGTTCCGGAGATTAGCGGGAACAAACAGACAGACAGACAAACAAAAAAATTTTAAATTGTGTTTTTGTTATTGGTACCCGATATACATTCATACCCATTTAGTAAAACCTTCTTATTTTGTCATTACAAACAGACACTTAAATTTTATTTATTTGTATGTATAGATGGTTATGTAGGTACTACGTAAAATGTGATAGTACGTCCCGGTCCGAAATCCTCTTTCCAAAATTTGGTCCAGCTGCCGAAAAGTTTGGCCACTCTTTTGTTTCAAGTTTGCCATCCCTTCGCTTGAAAAGGTGTAGTACACCCTTAGTAGCCTCTTACGACCTCCATGATACGAAAGGTGACATTATGTATCTGAGATCAGTCACCGCAGGGACTTTTTAACCGACTTCAAAAAAAGAAGGTTCTCAATTCGATGCGTATGTTTTTTTGTATGGATGTTATGCGATTACTCCGCCAATTGTGAACTAATTCTCAAAATTCTTTTTGTATTCGAAAGAGTATTCCCCTGAGGTGATCCCACTGTTACAAAGTCAGGATTTGATGATGGAATGTCAGGAAAATCGAGGGTAACATAAAGGTTGTACGTACCTACCTACAAAATTTAAGAATTTTATGGGTAATATGTACGTACAACGTGTTTCATGTATTTTCCTAAGATATTCAGGTATTTCAGTCTGGTAGCCTTGGACCGAGCTCATCTTGGAAGGATCCTTAACTTTTAGGAGTTGGAAGCTCGTATTGGCCCATTGTCGTATTCTTCTCAGTCCAGTCTACGTATTCTCGTATTCTTGAAACAAGAAATGTTTTTGTAACTGGTAGAAAACAATAGTTTTTACTAATATATTGCTTTTGTTTTATACATAAAGCTTAATCTTATTGTGTTCGACACATTTGTGTTGAAGGCCTACATAATTTGATGATTATTTCCGGAGCGGACATTGTCCGTAGAGAATGAGACGGGGCGCGGTGTGTACCTCGCTGCTCCATCACGTACATTTAATATTATAAGCTATTAGGCTTCGGCGAGCCTCCATTACGTTCATATCATAATACGGAATTGTCTGCCGAGCGTTTAGATTTTGTACTTTTTATTTAAAACAAAAAAGCACCGACGGCGCCGCGCATTGTTCTCCAGCCATTCGTCGCACTTCATGCTATTCAGATTCAAATTAAATGGCTTGTGTACAAAATTAATTTGTCTTTTGTCTTAGCTTGGGTCGGGCAACACTGACATGTCACTGCGCAGCGGGGCGCGCGCCTCGAACCTGCGCCTGCGCCGCACAATGACATGCATCCAACCTATGGCTTATCGCTCAATATTTCTATTATTATACTATTTTTTGTCTTAATAATGTAGGATATTCTATTCTTTAATTAATATAGTAAATCAAGTAAGGAATCCGTAAATTTTAAATGCTATATTATCAACTTAGAACTCAATTATCAAGTTCTTTTCAAGCTTTACTGTTTACCGGTAAAGCAAAAGGTATTGAAATCAACAATAAATAACTTTTGGAAATCAAGAATTTAATGCATTTATAATTCAAAAGCCACAAAACATACGTGCCTAAGCGCTACGGATACGATGACGTAACGAGTTCGTTCCAGATTAATTTCCCGGTGATTGCACCAGAGAAGTGACTACACCGGGATAAAGTGACACTCCAATTTGTTTGAACTCAACGGCAAGTTGCCACGAACGCGATATAAGTGTCAGAACAAACCCGTTGATTGATTAAGCTTTGAACGTCAACTCTCAATTTGATATTACTTGATCATCTCGCTTTCTTTTTTACGTGTACAGAACACAATGTAAATTACGACCCTTCACCGACAATAAAGCGTGTTTAACGTCAAATTGTCAGAGATTGAAGGGCTCGGAGGCTCTAGCAAAAAAGGACGCATCACGCATCAATTCGGAGATAGCCGTGAACACGGGGGAATAACACCCCGCCCTCCTAATAACCTGCCTTTAGTTACGTGTAATTAAAAACTCAAACATCGACAACTAACAAATCACGCGTCCGCCTGCCGCAATGAATCACGGCGCGTGTCAATTAACCTATTATTACGAATAGATGGATTATTGTTATTAAAAATCAAAATATTGTTTTACGTTCTTAGAAATTACAATCACCCGTGAATCAGAGCCACACCCCTGACGACTCACTCGGGAGATTTTAATCTCGATATCTCACCATGAAGCTGTGCAAAACGACCATGACTATGGACATTTACAAAGCACATAATGCAGCGAGCTCGCATAACACTAAACAATGTTTATGATAAACACGAGCGACATCGCGGCTAGCGAGAGGCGAGAACGCTAGGTCTTAATTAATATTCGGTGACTAGGCAGATGCATTGATGATTGTTCCTGTCTGACGGCTTGACCGCTAGTTTGGGTCGATTGTTTAGGCGTATCCTCATCGCGACTCATGATCCGGGCGAATAATGCACACCGACATCATTGTTCAAATTTGAAGAAGTCGATTGAAACTCGCTAAGTAAAATAAAACAAAATACACGACTGTTAAAAACTAGAAATCTTAACATACTATTTAAAATCAAGGCTGCTATTATGTGGCATACGTAAAATATGTGGTCTACCTAGTAGACTTACTTAATTTATGAATAAGTTTTTCATGATATCTAATCATGAAATCTTAAAAACTAGTTGACCTGACGAAATTTGACATGCAGGCACATTATGAGTAGGAGGCGCCAGCTTAGAACAAATTTTTTTGTGAATTCCTCCCCCAAAGAGGTAAAATGGGGGAAGGGGGTGAAGTTGGTATGTAATATTTGGAGTTTTGGACTTAGAAATGTGAAAATTGAATGCTAGGTCTTAACCAATATTCGGTGACTAGGCAGATGCATTGATGATTGTTCCTGTCTGACGGCTTGACCGCTAGTTTGGGTCGATTGTTTAGGCAAATCCTCATTGCTACTAATGATTCGGGCGAATAATACACACTGACATCATTGTTCAAATTAAAAGAAGTCGATTGAAACTCTCTTAGTAAAATAAAATACATGACTGTTAAAAATTAGAAATCTTAAAATAATATTTAAAATCATAGCTGCTGTATGTGGCATACGTAAATACGTGGTCTACCTATTAGACTTACTTAATTTATGAATAAGTTATTCATGATATCTAATCACGATCATAAAAATTACTTGACCAGACAAAATTTATATGAAACTTCGATATTTTTGGACTTAAAATCACGTAAAATATAAAAAATTGGTATGCAGCCTAATTATTTAGAAATGGTGTGAAAATTTGTGGAGGGTGAAAATGAGAGTAACAGTTTGTAAAGGGACATCAAATAAATAAGAGTCGGAAATTATATTACGTAAAAAAATCAAAAGTATTCTTAAAACACCATTCCCTAATGCTCAAAAATATTTCCCATAGGCATAGTATATCTTGTACATCCCTGTAAATTGTCCAAAATTCATTCTTGTAAATAGTGTAAATGATAAATCGACTTAAATTTATTATTGTGACTTTTTTTTAGTTTATTTAAAACTCCACAGACTCGTGGTCCGTGCCTTCTGAATTCTTGGGTACAATATTATGTGATCTATAAAACGCTTACTACTAAGTACTCTTCACTTAATCTAGGGTGAGTTGCGCATTGACAATTTTATAGTTGCCTAATATTAATAATAATAAAAAATAAAATATTATTTTATTAATATTATTATTGTGACTTGTGAATTCTTCATCAAATAAGCTGAGAAACGTCTACTGCTCGACAGGGATTTCCAAAGCGGTCGGTCCTGCTGTGCACCTGCAACTACTTAATTTCTTGGATTAATTTTAGTAGATAATTTTAAAAAGAATGTTTAATACCCTGTGAACGTTTCTTAATTATAATACAAGCGGAGCATTGCGCGACAGACGGTCATGCGCACATTCTCATACGCTTGATAGACGTTTGTATATAGTGAACTGTCGTTATACTCGTAGGTCATGATTTCTCAGAACCTTGAAATAAACGACGTAAACTAAACTACAGAGATATTTAAGCGGAGTCACGTGGCTGTCGTAGCGTGGAACGTGAAGAGTTCGTAAGGACATTTCTCGGAATGCCGGGCAACGAAGGACTCGACGTTACCTGGCCATCGAACGGCACTCGAAACCTGTCTCGATCAATCCACCTCTTGTTGCTCGTGTTAAATAAAACGTCTCTTAAAATACCAACCGAATGAGCCCGCTGACACTTGTCATTCCGGTCCTCAATCCTTTATATTTGTCTTTGAAATGTGATGACAGTGGTACAAATTACGAATACAAATCTGTGCGTCGTTCATAACGCGCTATCTCGCCGGAGTGATGGATGCGCGTGCGCGCTCCAGCCGGATCATCGCGTTGTAATTAATACGAGAGCGACCCGGCCATGGGAATCGCTGTCACTCTATGTCGTTTTCCACTTCGTAAAATAATACCGAATAGTGTTCTGTCAAAGGCTGGTTATTTGTCAGACGGCTTAAATCTGAGAAACAATTAAGCGAGCAGTCTAATTTATAACAGGAAACGTCCGCGCTAAAGTGTCGAGGAATCAGTTTTTTTGTAAGTCGCTGGCGAGCCAGTAAACATAATTTAAAGATAACGAGTGAATCGTAAAACTCTTGTAGTAAATAGGGTCTGGTTGCGGCGCGGGCGCAGACGCGCACCATTGTTGCGGGCAATTTACCGCCGCTTCAATCGCTGAAATATTTCGTGCAACGGGCATGTCCAATTGCTAACGAGCCGACTGCAATGCACAAATGAATAAGCACCTCCCGCATAGACCAAGTAACCCCAACTATAAAACTATTGAACAAATGTTATTTCATAAATAGATACTTATTTGAAAAATATCCGATCTCTTTAACTATATAACAAAGTATAAAGCTAAGCATTCTTGACTTTATGCTAGATTCATGAAAATCGGAATACTCGACAAAAAATTGTAATGCAATGAATAATCTGAATAGGATTACTAAAACATTACGCAAACATTTTGTGGGAAGGGGCCGCTTCCTGTGTGTGTGTGTGTAATCACGCAAGCTACTAAATAAGTATATTCTACTAAGAGAATAATAAAACAGAATGAAATGATACAGTATTAGCACATAAGAGCCGTAGTACTGATGGAGCTACTGAAGTCTGCTACAAATTGGGATTTAATTTTTATTATTCCGGAATAACCAAAACAGCTCTATAATATACCAAACAGCATTAAGGACAGACACAAATCAAAGATACGCAATATTTCCACATTTGTAGCCTACTCCATGTTTTGACGATTCCACTTAGACGAAGTGATCAAGTTTTAATTTTAACGGGAAAGGAAACTTTAAATCTCTAAAGCTGCTTGTATTTTTCTATACATGTTTGGCTACTAAGGATATGATGGTGTATCATCAATTATCATCACGGTATATAAATAAAATGGGTACCTCATTGTAAATAAAAAATAACGCAAAACTATCAAAAAAAAAATTTCATTTCACGAGTAGAATGCTGTGTACGGTCGGCCAGGAAAGTGTTGTACCAGCCCTGCGAGCATGGAACTCTCGATAAACAAAATTTGACAGCTAAGTTCGACATACTCGACAAAAATCGATAAATTTGACAGATATTCCTAAGGAGTGAAAAGGACAAATGCTTTTATTGTCGATCGATATATGTCGATCGCAAGTCTGTGCTCGCAGGGCAGTTTTGACAAAACTTCGCGTATAAACGCAAAATCGTAAAACTTGCCTTGGTAGGTGTCTGTCAGTATGTAAGGAAAGTCGACTGTACATTTAATTAATGACGGTTATTGCAATGTCCTTTCCAATATTAAAAATGGGAAATCAATTTTTCAGTAAATACCTATTTATTTGTTGTTCGCAAATATTTATATCAGAATAAAGTATAAAAGTTTGATAGAAGAATTGATATTTTTATTATTTACCTAACACTATAATGAAGTGATTATTCGAAAATTTATAAAACTATGTGATGCATTGTGCGTCTGCCGCTTTATAATCTAATATTATTACGCTTATGCTAGGTTGAGAGTAGGAATTAGCCGCAGTTATCCTGTCTAATGGACGGCGCACGTGAGTGGGTCCATTGTATAGCCAGATATCGGTCTATCCCGGTGCGCACTCATTTATTTTTAGGATAGAGAAGTATAACAATTTATCACGCCAGTAAAGCACGGCCACGGGCCCACAGCTGTAGCGTTATTGAGTGTCGCCCGCGACAATACTAAAGTTTTATAGAGCTCATCGATACGTTTACTGAACGTTTTACCTTTATGTACTTTATATTTTCAAGAGTTTCAATTTCAACTATTAACAACTCTATCACTTCAAACAAAACTGGCGAAATTTTCCGGCTATTACGAAAGAAAAAATGTGCTAAATGATAAAATGATAATACTAAAGCTGCTCTACATTTCGGGTAAAATCGAGCAATTCATTAGCAGCGAATCGATTTGGCTCTCGGTGATTTTAATGAAGGCGCTTAAAACGCATCCAACTTCAAACGTAGAGATAGAGGCAGCCTTATGATTGCGAAACGTCTTCAGTTCAGGTAATAATCATAATAGATTACAGTAAAATAAATTAGAGTCGGTACAACGCGGCAAAGGCGATCAACGCACACGTCTGAGGATTCCCATACGCTGGTCGTTCCTAGCTCAGTTCGCCCCCGGGCGCACTGGCCCGTCATCCCACCACATACTTACGCGCTTTGTTTAGCTCCACACAATTATCTTCGCTAGCAATCTGAGTCTTTAGATATGAGCGATCGTAATCTAGAACTAACAAATTGTTGATGCGGTTTTCATTTAACATTTTCGTTTTTGTTCTTAATTAATCATTTCCATCCATTAGTATTCTTTAATTTGCACATTTCTAATGCTCTAATTGGTCCCTTGTTCTGAGCCAAAATTTTTTTAACTACGACATTTATCTGGAATTATATTATAGCCATATCTCAATACATTGCGAAGCAGAAGTCATAAAGGATGAGGTACATAGTTCGAAGAGCGTCTGATAAAGAATCGTTGGACTCAGAAACAATATATATCATATGTCATATACAGATATACGTTAGGTAGGTTAACTGTCCAATAAATAATTATAATACCAAACACAAGCAAACGAGTATCACTCCCATTTCAAGAATGGAATTAGACATGATAAAACATCAAAGGTATCGCTAAGGTTTTGTACGTAACGAATGTCTATATACGGGCTATCGTTGAATACCATTATTGCGGAATACGATTGACAAAATTGACCTGAATGTCTATATGAATGTGTACATAAATAACATAACAAAGTCAGCGCTGTGATAAAGATCCGCGATGTGATACAAATATGGAGAGCATACGTATGTTTAGGCGCAACGGGCTGTCGGCGAGCTGGAGTTCTCGCTCTACTATGTCCTTTTTATAAAACACGCCCAGACGTGCATGTCATACCAAACAGGGCCGGTGACATTTTTCCTCGGGCCATCTATTCGCGCTGATCGCTGTCAAATCATATATGCTGATGTATATCACTTAATAGAGCTGTTTGATCGAAGATTCATTATAATGTAAGTTGTCAATTTAATACTAATCAATGCACTTACTTGACCGCTTTGAAATGCGACTTATTAAGACGCTTTAATGGGACAGTGCAATCATGTTTATGCTCCGGCTGTAGCTATTAATATGGATAGCTATGAGAATGACTGTCAAACCGAGAAAAAAAATAGCCGTTTCATACAAAAGTTCAAGTCCTTTTTACACATATAAAGAGGTATGCCCACTAAAATTGCTAGGGGTTCCGTTCAAGTCCTACACGACCAAATTATATGGAGCAGCCATTGATTTACTACCAAACGTAGATAACGCATGAACGATCGAAAAGTGGGCCGGTGAAGAACTGCTCAATCGCGACTCGTGCAGTTCCTTTCCATAGTGAGTGATTAGCTGTAGGCACGTAAACATGCCGAAGTGCGCATTCAAAAGTTGTGGTAACAATAGCCAGAAACGGCAGAAAAAAGACGGAGTTTCATATTTTACGTGAGTAAACTCATTACACATCTTATCATGTATTCAAATATTCGATTTATACGTAAAAACCAATCAAAAACAATTATTTTAATCATAAACATGTCGCTTCGCGTCAGTGTCAGTACATCACAATCGTCTCGCTCGCACGGGCGTCGTATCACGATGTGTTATCTCATTCATGCGTTGGAGCGACAACGCGATAAGCAATATCAAGCATTATGTTTGAGAGTATAAAGTTGATATTTTCTTTTAGCAATTACTAAAACGTCGTTTGATCTGTGGCTAGGTCTAAAATGATGTAACTTCCCACGGTTGTACTTAAAATAGTTGCCGTAATAATGCAGAATAAGGTTGAATTCGATAAATACGGTACTTTCTTTATGATAATTTTCATTCGGGCGTGCATATTCAAGTATATATCAGCGAGTACAAATGCATAGACGATTAGGTGACAGATTTCAAGCGCGTTTTTGTATGAAGCGCTCTATCTACATTTGGTAGTAAATCAATGGGAGCAGCTTATTTTTATTTCACGATTTCTGTGTTTATCCCATAGTAAAAGTCATTTAATTGGTTGGTCTGAACAAACGCTTTCAATATTATCACAACGTTTTGCAACAACTTATAAATTCAAACCTTCTCCGTGGTCCAGTGTTTGAAATCTGATTAATAACTTCAAACTACTACGGGGGCAAAAGTTTGACATTTACGAGTAGTTTGGTTGAATGTAGAGTTTTGCGGAGTCATTTTGGATAGTTGAAACTCAGATAGAATTAACCAAACGTTATTTTAGCGTGGGGGCATAATTTTTTACCGACTTCAAATTATGTTCGGCTGTATCTATTTCTTTTATTTATGTTTACCGATTACTCCGCCATTTGTGGGCCGATTTTAAAAATTACCCCTGTGGTGACCCCGTTGTTACTATATCATGATCTGATGATAAAATCCCATGAATATCGAGGTAATCCTTAAATTTCAAAGGCACGTCTCATGTTTAAGTTGAAGATATAAAATGTATTTGCATCTAGTAGTTGTCATATTATGATAATGAGCTGATGATGGAAAGTTTCTGGTAGGTTATGAGTAAGGGGATAGTTTTTTCAATACTGTTTAGAGCGAAAGACGTTTTAAGTTACTCTGGTATACGCCTTGGCTCAAATTCTTATACGCATGTATTAAATTAACTAAAAAGATTGAAATATTTTTTTTCCAAAAAATGAAACCTATTCAAAAGCACCGAAAAGTCATAAAGAAAATAGGAATATATACAACATCACTGTTTATATTGAAGTCGGTGCCAAGCAATGAACACCTGGAAAGTCTCAAAAATTTAAGAACAATTCATGAAATTCATGTCATTCAGTTAAAATTTGCGACCAACTTCAATATAAAACTGTTATATTGTATGTATTCTATTTACGACATTTTGATGCTTTTGAAGGTTTTATTAAAAAAAATATAGAATCGCAAAGAAAACATAATGCTGCGCAACTTTATTTATCGCAATTTGAATGTTTCGTGAAATTCCTAAAGGATTAAGGCTTTTGAAGGAACGTAAGTACCTACACTAACAAAACGAGGCTTTCGGATTCAAGAATTCACGGAAACGGAGGCTCGCCAAAGGCGTTAGCGCTTAGCAGACGTTTCCTCTTTATGTACTTTGGTCGGTCTTTGACGGCGCTTTACGGTATATAAAATAGATAGAATAGCCCGTTTTAACAACGAATACCCGTGAACCGTACTCGTATGTCGCTATTGTTCACTTCTCTGTTGTAATCGTCACAGGGTTGGCTTAATGAAATAAAATAGTTATGGGATATAAGGGATTTTGAGTAAATGAATGAATGTCAAACAACCATTTAATGGGATTAAATTGTACTTTTTAAGGGTTGATTTCTGAAAAACCCTGAATCAGGTATTTGCTTATTTAGTTAAAGGATTAAACTCGCGATCTTGGTGCTCGATACACATTTTGAAACCCCATTTTACCCCTTTAGGGGGTGAGTTTTGAAAAATCCTTTCTCAGTGCACGCCTACATCATAATAGCTATATGTGTGCCAAATTTTAGCGCAATCCGTTCAGTGGTTTGAGCTGTGCGGTTATAAATCAGTCAGTCAGTAATGGTTGCCTTTAATATATATCTACAGAAGAATAGATTAATTTCCTAAACTTTTTGTAAGGTATTTTTTTAAATTATGATTAAATTTGATATGTTCTGAAACTATTTTAATTTTTTTTATGTTAGTTAAAGATTTTAACGTTTTGTACATGATAATAAATTTATTGGTAACTAGTGGGCCCGGCAGACGTTGTCCTGCCCGGCGATTACAGCGCCACCTACCGGGTCCAACTTTACGTTTAAACCTTCCTTGGACCCATTTAAATATTTGGTTATTAAAAAAAAACAAAACTAAATTTTTAATTTGAATTAATTGGTGCATTTCCATTACATTATTTTTCATAGAAAATGATAGCCAACATTTTCTTTATGATCATACTCGTAACCCTTTACTAAGTTTTACTACAAAAAATATAGTATTCCTTTTTTCGTCCAAACTACCAATTCAGGCTTATATACCGCATCTTAACGGAGTGACCTCTGACCTTTGTTATGGGCAGAGTACTCGCGAGATCCCATTACGCATGCCTGCTTTATCGACGATAAACTGTTTAAGTGTCAATGAGCTCAGGACACTTGCATAAGCCGAACAGCCGAACCTTTGAGCTTGAGTATCACGGCACATCGATGACAAACTACAGTGAGATTATTTCTATCTGCAGGCCAATTATGGATCTTTCATCGTATGACATGGTATAAATTTGAGAAAAAGAAGTCATGAAATGCTGCATTTCGTATTACTGATCTCCAATGATATCATCACTATGGCATAATTTCAATGATGTCATCATTAAATAATGAACAAATGATCAAAAATCTGACCGAAAATCGTATTTTTCGTTTTGTACTATGATATCATGATATCATTTGCAAAACCATGAGATCGTTAATAGGCCCTCTGCTCGATGTTTCGAATTGTTTTAATGTGTAAAGAACGAGATGCCATCTAGAATCTTTTTGATAGAGAATTTTTCAATTCCTCCTCCCTCATCTAAAAAGAGATCCGTTCCCAGCAGTGAGACTTGCGCAATAGCACGATATACAACCTCAAAACCACTTACTATACCTACTTACCACTTTTTACCATTTTGAGCAACCAATAGCGAAGCACTTGGCCTTCGTCTCTCCTGGATTCCTCATCCACCAAGGAACTGTCTATCTTATAGTAACATTGCAATTATGACAACCAACATAGGTAAGATAGTGGTAGCTTATAGCCAGGCGAGCTCAGAAGCTCTACCATCAACTAAACCAAGTTGTGAAACTTCTGCGCCCAGGAATCGAACCCCAGACCCCAGAGCAATGCCGGGTAGTCTCAACCAATAGACTACGGGGGCGGTTAACCATCTCTAAGCGGTTTTGTTTTTCTAACAAAATAGTTTCCAACTGCTCTTCACACAAAAGAACTAACGATCTCCAATAACACTCTATCAGTATTGTCTACGGCAACATTGAAAAAGAAATATGACACGGCCTAAACGCCGTTGCAGCAAGAATACATAAAACGTGAAATCTCAAAAAAGTTAATGCAATAAATCCGAAACTTAAGAAAAGGATGGGTCATTAACACCACGTCAGCCTATTTACGGGTTAATAGTAAAATAATATACCACTGCACTGTGTCGACTGATGGTATATTTACAGCGAACGTGTAAAATGTACCAAGTGTTTCACAAATTTTATGTTTATTTGAATATATCACACTGTCTTAAAATTTCATAAAGAGCTTAACATTTCATACCTTTTATGGTTTACAGTAACTTCTGCTCGATCGCTTTCTTATAGCACGCAAATACCTGATCGTGATTAAATAATAGATGGTTATCTAATAATACAGACGGACACATCCGTTTTATTGATGTTCAAAGTTAATACCTGCACTCGAGTCTCTTAGACAGGTCTATGGCTTCGGCCAAAATAACTGATATATCTGATAATGAATAATCGGAGATAACGATATCATGTTTTTATAACACATTAATGACACGACAAGATACTCGTACATGCCTCTAAATAAGTTTTTCGAAACATTGTAAGCACTTACAAGTGTTAACATGTATTTAGCCCTGAGCACACACGTGCTTGAAACCAAATCCTCTACAAAAGGTTATGAGGTGGTAATTTGACATTGATTTAAGGAAGACTGCTTTCATCGCTCGGATTGTCTTACACTAGACACGCGTGATTTGTCTAAAGAACGGCTGCCTCTTTCTATACGGCCGGCCGGTTGCACGAAATGTTGTTTTTCAATTTCGTAACAAGTGACGTATAAACCCAAATTAACTTAATAAGTAATTGGGTTGTTCTTCAATTAATTTATAGTACGATTTAGGCCAAACTTATGTACGTGTTGCACCAAAATGTGTTAGATTAGAGTATTACTTTATTCTTTACATCATTTTAAATTATTCGAAGCGAGAGACATCGAAGTATCATTTATAGTTGAAAAAATAAGTTAACTACATTGCATATTTTCACTAAACTGAATATTCTATTATATATATTCATTAATTGAGAAATACAATAAAGAATTGTATAAAGATTCAATTGATTTGTAAGTATACTATATAATAAAATCTCTAAATTTTTATGATTATTCAATAAATTGTACATTTTAATGTCAATAACAAACAAAGCGCATCGCATTTATCAAGTTTTCATTGACTTTTAATTGGCGCCATGGTGCGTTACTAGCTGGGTTAGTAACCGATTGTAAACTTTTTACTATAGCGCATTAGCATAATAACATTAAAGTACAAAAGGCGAAAATAACTTCTGGCGGAAGTATAGTTCATTGTATAATAGATTGGCCTTATTTTATTACAAGGGTGGACGCTACTGCCATATCAGCCGTATATCAATGATACAGGGGATCCAGATTAAAGGACTTTTACAAATTTGTAAGTAAGAAAAAAAAACAAATCATAACCTCACTCTTCTTTTACACTGAACTTACTGACTTAACAATTTACAGGTGACAGGTGTCAATTCTACAATTCTCTGCTAATAATCTTTGACAGATAATATAATAAATTAGCATGGTAGAAAATCAATATACAGGTTATTTGTAAGACACCTGCAACCTTGCAGGATTAGATAGCTAACATCATAACCAACAACGTATGTCGAATTGTCGCAACAATTATGTCAAATCATGTTGAAGAACAATTTTTCTTTTGACAGGTGACAAATTGTCCTGAAATACTTTACAAATTTGTCTGACTTCACAACATATTAGTCTTGCCATAATGAAAAGAAGAAGAACATATTAGTTTTCATAACCTAACACAAAATCTGGCTTGTCGAATTGTAGCAAATTTTTGGCAGGTGACTCGATGTGTGTCAAGACAGTTTTATCTCTTTATTTACGTCATAAGAATGGTGCTAACAACAAGCAGTGTATTTGTTTTCATAAATCAATACCAAAATAGTCCGTTTATCGTTATCCATTTTGAAGTTACGTACAAACATAAATTGTAACAAATAAACGATAATTTCTAATACTACCCTCCTACATAATGAACTGAAATTCCCTCCCACATAATGAAATTTTAAATTTCATACTCAACACTTTAACCATAGTATCAATATATCCCTACATATTTGTAGATTAGGTCATGGCAAATATATCGGACATATTTGTTTGTAAATTATTGTGACAATTACACTATGACGTATTTGTAATTGTAGAATGTCATGAGCAGCATAATTTGTAGCTTTTTCCTGTCACTTTTTGACTTACTTGTCAATTGTTATGCACGCATCGTACAATTATGCCACTTTTTGATATATATGTCGGATTGCCAATTGTTATGAACATGGCTCAGGTTTGTGTGGTGCGCGTGCGCGTGAGCAAGTGCAACAGCGGTAGCGGGCGCGGCGCAAGCTGATGTCATCGGCTCAACTAAATGTTATTTTCCGTCGTGGTTCGCGTGGGTGCGGCTAAATTTCGGCTGGGTGTACACAAAGGAAAATTATACTAATTTTCACCACTAACTTATAATATTATTGTTTATTCATATGTCACAAAATAGTATACATATTGTAAATTTTGTTTATTGTAAATGCCGGTTTTTCTAATGAATCCGACTAGTTGTAAGACTTCCTGAATGGGTAATAGGTAAAAGACGTTTTAAACAGATTTAAATTAATTATTTTCAAATGCCGACTATTTCATTATTTATTAATTTAAAGTTTAAATGCTCATTTACGTCCTAATATATTGCAGAGATTGATATGTACCTATGGAACTCCAAAATATAAAATATTATAGGAAGATTACTTTGAGAGGCAATTTAAAAAAAAACCGTTTGTCAAAATAATCACGTTAATACAATACAACATCGAAAGAAACGTGTTTGTACATAAAAGTCGATAAACAGTTAACGCTTAAGTTCTGCTACACAAACTTGTAAATTATTTGCGAGCTCAGTGTAAACATCGCCGAAATCGAGTTATGAATGAAATAAGGTTTTGCAAGAGCGGATGTTGCGAGGCAACTCGTGTCGAATTAGGTTTAGAGCCTTATGGAGCTTGATGAATGAACCTCCCCCCTCACCGCTCCCTTCCCCATCTGCTAACTCGCGATCAAGTTCGTTTTGCTACGTAACGCGGAAGTTCGGAGCTGGTAAATGTATAAATTACTATTACTACTGCAATTGCGTTCTGTCAGTCTTGACAAGTAGAACCTGATATTACTGTGACATAATTATTGCACTCAGACGACGTTCCTTGCTAAATAAACAATTTCTTTTCTAACACCGCACTAATAGCTTGCAACATATTACTTTTAAATAAATACACATTGATACGATCAGAGATTAATTAAAAATAGACATTGTATAATATTTGTTCGGTTCGTTAGAAGGGTGATAAATTTTAACCTTCAGTATGTACGTATGGCTTGGTGGCACATTGGCGCGTGCGCTCAGCGAACGATGGCTAAGGTTAAGCAACGTTCGCTGTGGTCAGCCCTAGGATGGGTGACTAAAATAAGAAACATCTCAAGCTCCTCCGTGCTTCGGAAGGCATGTTAAACAGTGGGTCCTGCGCCTGACCTCGCCCCGGTCGTGTCGGTTAACCGTCCCATCGGACTAGGCGAGTGAAGGAACAGAGAGTGCACTTGCGTTTGCGCAGTCACTTGTGCACTATAATATCTCCTGCGCAGATGGCTAGTCTCTGTGGAGATTAGCCGCCGTGACCGAATATCAGTTAGGAGAACATTATTATGGCCTGTATGGCCATCACCACCTGTATTAGACGACCATCGCTATTTGCGGTCAAGATCAAGTACCTGATGTGCTTTGGTGACCTATAATCCTTGGATCTTCGATATCTGATTCCACACTGTAAAAGTTCCATGCTTTCCTCCTCATCCTAGCAGGCCCTACCAATTTTAGAACTGGTATTATGTCCCATGCTGGTTTTCGTTTACCTAGTGCCAAAATGGATTGTCAAAGCACCTGCCAAAAGTCAGTATGAAATAAAGCCAGTTATCCATGCCCTTAAAACCTTGGCGTGTTTTATTCCCATTTTGAGTAATCTTCATTTTGCCTCACGTGCGATTTTGCTCAAAGCCATACAATATATCCAAATACGGTGAGCCAAAAGAGTTGTATCGAGCTGGAGACAGTTTGGCTTGAGTCCCGTGAGATGTTATGCAGTACCTCCCACTGCCACGTAATTCTTGAAGAGATCCCGACAAATAAAATTTATTTCTGTTCAATTTAATTGTTCACTTTATATATCTTTTCTTAACTTTTCAATATACAAAGTGAAAAATTTAAGTTTGTGGTTGTTTAAGATTTTTTATGCTCACTTTTATTTCTTTTTTAATATTTCAGCTAACGAGCGAGTATTTTCTTACTTATAATCGACTGATTAGTGCTCAAAGACTATCTGATTAGCACTACTAAGTCCCTTAAGCTATTTCAGTAAAATAAATTATAAATCTAGATAAAAATTCAAAACACAAAACACGAACTCTAAAATATGAGATTAACTCCTTTGCTTTAATTTTTATCAGCAAGAAAACAGATTAGAAGAAAGTACTCGTAAGTACATTTTTTTATTTCTACGTCAATAAAATTATATACAAACATCTCTGGATGATGGACGGAGAGGAAAACAGTAACTAACTGTAAAGAAAAAACGAAGCGCTCATGGTACGAATAACATGCACACGTTTTTCGTGTTGTAAATAACAAACAAGGTCTAAAATATAAATCCCAATTCCTAACACCCCGGCCCGATACCAATAAAATTTTATCCCCGACATTCAAACTTAAGCCTAATGGCTTGTTGCGGACAATTGATTTTATTACGAACTAGAAGCGCTCACTACTTTATAGTAATGTATTGTAAATGTGTTGTAATTGGAGAAGGTGACGAAGTGGTTTATTGTACAGCTAATAAAACCTCCGAGCGAGACGTCAATATTAGACCCGCTGTCGAACGAACTTCCTGTCATGTCTCTCTTACTGGTAATAAGGTAGATGCAATACAAACATCCGCTGCACTTGACTGCTAGCTTAGGTGTCAACAAATACTAATTAGTGTCAAGTAATTTTGTGTGGGTACAGAACGTGCCATACATTTGTAGTGATAATATGATGTTTGCATATAGCAATTATTGTGTAGATCGATGTGACTTAGTGTCAACTATTGGTATATTGGATATTATACAATCTATACTAATATTATAAAGCTGAAGAGTTTGTTTGTTTGTTTGCTTGAACGCGCTAATATCAGGAAGCACTGATTCAATTTTTGTGTTGGATAGTCCATGTATCGAGGAAGGCTAAAACCTTCCTCGGCTATATAACATCACGCTACGACTAATAGAAGCTGAGCATCAATGAAAAATGTTGCAAAAACGGGAAAAAAATATATGGCGAAACGTAGTTCGCGGGCACAGCTAGTTGTTAATAAATTAGTAAACGCAGATGGCTATGGTAGGTTACTATTTAAATTAATATTATAAATTCAACTGGCTATGATTAACGAAATAACTGATTTGACTTTTAAAGAAAATTAAGTTAGTTCTCGACACACTAAAAAATTGTAGCGTTTGGTTCGAACCGCGTTATAATATAAGAAAAACTAATCAAAAGATCTTTTGCAGCTTCTACTGCAATGCTGATGAAGACAAACAGTGAATTCTATATTTTTCGAATACATCTGTTTATAAATTTTTCTATTACTAACCTTTTTCTGAATTCATTTATTTTTTAAACGCCATCGCTTTTCTTTTATTTCCGTGTTATTAATGGAAACTATATACATAGGTTTCTTTAAAAAACCCTCTAGAGCCCAACGTTGAAATACGAAACTTCTAAGAAATTATTTATAAAAAAAACATCAAAACAAAAAAGTTTTGTAAAATTAAGGAATAAATCACCTCGGATGTCAAAACGACAGTATTTTGTTATGTGGTTGTTGCTCGTCAAACATCTGTGTGAAACTTTGAGGGCATAGATTATATTCGGCAAAGCTCTAAAGTTTGCAAAATACATATATTATTATATGTATATTTATAGCTAAACTTATATATTTATAGCTAAACCGACACTAAAAGAGCCTTAGCCTCAGCATTTATCCTACTTCAGTGACAATGCCTATTATTCTTGCAGGCGGCATATGCGTATACCCGTCTTATTTAACCACATTGACAGGGGCGAAGCACCACCATAACACTCACTAAATCGTGGCGGCTGCGATCGCCTCCCTAAGGAGCCAACCATTACCTCCTCGAGGGGGCGGGCGTATCCGCTACATCCTGGGATCAGGTCGGTCCCCACACTGTATCCCATTCGCAAAATGGGTGATCGACCATATGACACCACGATGCAAGACTGCGTTATACCCAATTGAGAAGACCTAAACAAACAATAAATCGAATAAAATTCTAAAAAAAAATAAAAAAATACATATATTTTGAGAACATTATTAGTAATACGTCTGAAACGAATCCAATTCCGAGTGACAACCCTAATTATAAGTATAGGTCGTTATTCGAATACGTTCTAGGTGCTCGGAATGTCACTTGCATTAATAAATTCTCATTCATAAATAGATGCTAATCACATTCATTAAATAACACATTGAAAATTGCAGAATTTATTGCATAACTCACATTATGAAACGTCTAATAAGTTCTCATAACACACATGCATATGCTCAAAGCAGAATTCGCTTCAGACTATAACTCAATATCTCAACTAAGAATCTGTCTTTGTTTTTTTTAATAGTGAGAATTTATCTATATCATTTTTATATCAAATTAAGTGTCTAAAGTGCTACAAAAATGTATATAAGTCTAGAGAATTTGTTCAAACTATTAAATTGAACAATGTTCATTATAAGACCAACTCTGCAATCACAAAAAATAATCAACGTTTCATATAAAAATATAATAAATAAATACACTACCGAAACGTACGAGTATGTACCTTAAAAACAGCAAACTTTTTTGCGTTTCTAAGTTAGTTTCAAACTAAAAAAATTCACTTTTATGGTCGGAAAAAAAACCCGTTATATATCGATACAATTTTTGTTACATTTATAATAGGTTGGGGAAAAAGTTTCTTCGCATTTTTTAAGAAAATTCAAAACATTTTTTAATATAGTTTATTTACATTTAACTAAAGTATGTAGGTACCATTTTGTTCGATAACTTTTTGCCATCTTGTAGGTAGGGACATGATCCCATTGCTATAGAAATTTTGGGACTTCTGGTCAAAATACCGCGACAAGTGGTTTTGGCAGTCCTCTCGTGATGTTAACCTGACACTGCCTAAAGAATTCTGAAGAGACCGAAACAGGTGGAAATCTGAAGGTGCAAGGTCAGGACTATACGGCGGATGCATTAACACCTCCCAGCCAAACTCTCTTAATTTTTGCTGAGTGGCTAAAGATGTGTGAGGTCTAGCGTTATCATGATGAAAAACCACACCCCTTCTGTTGATTAATTCCGGCCGCTTTCTCTCAACTTCTTGCTTTAATCTCATCAGTTGTTCGCAGTAGAGTTCAGAATCGATGGTCCTGCCTGGTGGTAACAGCTCATAATGAATAATGCCCTTCCAATCCCACCACACACACAGCATCACCTTGTTGCGAGTTAACCCGGGTTTCGCCACAGTCTGTGAAGCCTGACCGGCCTTTGACCACGACCTTTTTCGCACGTTCTTGTCGTACGTGATCCACTTTTCATCACCAGTTATCAGCTTCTTCAAAAATGGTTCGGTTTCATTACGTCGTAATAAAGAATCAGAAATGAGTACACGGTTCATTAGGTTTCTTTCAGTGAGCTCGTGAGGTACCCAAATGTCGAGCTTTTTTGTGTACCCAGTTTTTTTCAAATGCGCCAAAACTGTTTTGTGGTCAATTTCCAGTTCTTCAGCTACGTCGTAACTACTGACATGCCGATCTTGCTCCACTTTTTCAAAAATGGCATCCATTTTATCTGTAATAGGGCGACCATAGCGACGTGCATCTTTGACATCAAAATTTCCGGATTGAAAACGCTTAAACCAAATTTGTGCTACTCTCACAGACACTGCACTAGGTCCATAAACATCGCAAATTTTTTTCGCGGCTTGCGTTGCATTTTTACCTTTTTTGTAGTAAAATTTTAAAATGTATCGAATTTCTTCATTAGATTCACTCATCTTGGCGGTACGAAAAACAAATGAAAATCACACATTTTCCTAATTTGAATTTGGAATTATGTTCTTTAAAATTTAAACTTTCAATGATACCAAAACCAGCCAGATACAAATAGTATAGCCAAAGAGATTTTATTACAAGTTTATACATACTATAATGCGAAAAGACTTTTTCCCCAACCTAATATGTTACTGTAAAAGCTCGTATATTGGTAAATCTTAGATTTTGCCGGTAAATCTTAGGATTTACCAACATTAGTTGGTAAAAGTAAGGATTGTATAAAGTACAGACGATTTTTCGGGCTTTTACCATCAGAGTTTGGGAAATGCTAGGTTTTTCCAAAGACGGTTGGTAAATGTTTTGGGTAATAAAACAATGTGTATTTCTTTTAAAAAAATGTTTCAATTTACCTATCAGTCAGAGCCTTTCCATCTGTTAATTATGATAATACATTTAATTGTCATTTTTAAAATATACAATAAGAATTTATTAAAGGCTTATAACTTTATGTACTTAATTACCCATCATTTTAATCTTGTTTATTTATTTTTTAGTAA
This sequence comes from Schoenobius gigantellus, assembly GCA_963935595.1. Classification (NCBI taxonomy): domain Eukaryota; kingdom Metazoa; phylum Arthropoda; class Insecta; order Lepidoptera; family Crambidae; genus Schoenobius; species Schoenobius gigantellus. The sequence continues at coordinate 17,150,011 of OZ012553.1, read as the reverse complement.
CTTATGAAACATTTTTCAAAATCCTTCAAAATAAAAAGCAAAGAATTAAAAAAATATCTCCACACAAATATAACGCCTACGTAAAGCTATTATAAAAGAAATATTTAGGAATTCTTAATAATCCCACGTTTTTATTTAAGAGGAGACGCACATACAGTTTGGGAGAATTCAAAAATAGGTTTCTGTAAAATGTATTGCTGTCACACTGTGCCCCCGAAAAAGTGCTGACCGCGATACAGACAACGGTAGCTCCGCCCCTGCAGCATGACCATCAAAACACGATATAATAAAGCGGTTTATTGCTATGAACTGTCAAAGTACGCTAAAAACTTAGTGTATTTTGACAGTTCACCGCGTGTTTTGATGTTCATGCTAGACCGAAGATACCTATGAAAAGTATACAAAATAGACGTTTCGTAGTCTCCTGTTTTCTATTCTAAAACTAGGCCGATATTATTACCTTTTCCATTAAAAATTAAAGGAAGGCTCTGGCAATATTTCTATGTGTAGCTTTTTTTATATAATTTCCTCTTTGTTTGTTGGATGTTGGAATACAGCAGAAAATCTGTTTGTTTTTAGGTTTTTGAAGAATTAAATCTCTTTTAATATTTATTTTAATAAAAAAAGAAAAAATATAGGAACGCTAATAATTTTGTTTTCATAAAGCCTTTGTTTTTTTGAAAAAAAAAAAAGAAAAATTTTGCCGATATCCAGAATGAAAACAAGAGTTTGCAGGACATTTGTATTTTTTTATAGAAGGCCAAGTAAATGACCCCCTTCCACCTGATGGTAAGTGGAAGTAGAGTCCAAATGCGAAGATAGTTAGTGCGGGAGAGAGGTTAAACGCCGCACTAGCCACCCTCACCTTACCGAACTGCAAGGTGCTTCTTCACGATTCTTTTAAAGGACCCGGGATTATAGGAAGAAGGAAACACATGCGCTGGCAGAGAGTTCCATTTCTTAATCGTGCGACATAGAAATGAGTAACCGAATTTCTTGGTACGTGTTTGAATGGTAGTCACGGTTAGACGGTGACAACGCAGGCCGGTACGTGTAGTTCTTAAATAGGAGAAGGCGGAATTAGTGAAAAAAGCTCTTTAGAGCACTCGCCGTGGTATAGACGATAGAATGCGCTAAGTGACGCAATATCGCGACGCAGCTGCAGAGGTTCAAGGTTGTTTAAACAACCCGTATGATTTTTCGACATTAACCGCGTCTTGTTGGTAAGTTCTAAGATTTACCGAGTTGGTAAAATAAATAATGATCACAGAACAGTTCAGACTTTTACCATTAAGAGTTGGTAAATGTTAAGTTTTACTAGAAAATGTTAAGATTTACCGTAGTTCGGTAACATGATTTAAATCTCTGGTAACATGTATAAAATCGAGGAGCGTCAGTGGCGCTGTGGCTTCGGCACAGGACTGTGCTCCGAGTAGAATCGGGAGGCCCGCGGTCGATCCTGCCATGTACCAATGTGATTTTCGTTTCACGAATTTCATTCGTACATTTATTTATCTGATGCTCCTACGGTGAAGGAAAACATGGTGAGGAAACCTGCATACACCTGCGAAGTAATTCAAAGGTGTTTGTCAACCAATCCGCACTGGGCCAGCGTGGCTTGACTTAGGCCTAATCGCTCTAACATGTTAGGGTAGGCTCGTGCCCCTCGGTGGGGACGTATATGAGCTGCGGTGATATAAAATCGAAAGAGTAAGTAGTGAATTTTAAAGTTTTTTTTTTTTATTATTACTAATTTAACACTCCACAGACTCGTGGTCCGTGCTCTTTTCATGCAATCTTCTCATTGTGATCTATTTTATTATAATTATTATATTAAGACTTACGACTACTTTTTACTCCTAATCTAAGGTGAGTTGCGCAACTCAATCAATTTAAAAATTTAAATATATATCTTAATAATATCTATTTATACTTATATATACTTAATTATACTCAAATATATATCTTAATAATATTATACTATATGTTAATAATTTATGTATGGACTATTTCACAATTTTTGGATCATTATAATTATTATGCCAGTATTCCTGGGTAACTTATGCTTACAAGATTTGGTCAGTTAATATACTCGTATTTGGCATAATATATGTTGCGTGTTTTTTTTATTTTTTTTATTTTAGTTACACCAAGGTCGCTCCGCTTGATAGGGCCCTGAGTACCATTTTTTTATTGTATTCCATGACCACTTCATCTGTTGCTATGCTGGGAAGGGCAATGAGACGTCTAATTGCGTCGTCCTCCTTCAACTCCCGGTAGAAGTAGGTGCAGGATACCGTGTGTCTGGTAATGGCAACCACCGCGTGAGGAACACTATCGTGGACAGGGTTCTTCCTTTCTGCTCCTCTGAGCACAACCACGTGATCGTACGTTAGTCCCTGTGCTTCGTGGATCGTCAGCAGTCTAGATTGTTCTCCGGTGCCGAACCCTTCCCTCCCATACGCTTCTTTCTCGTCTTGAGTAAAGGTAAGGAAGAGAGTATTTGGGTTACCCCTTCGTAACATCGCCTCCGATGCCATTCTGCATGTCATGGACCTCAGCACTTGCCGTGATGTGTAAATACCCTTGTAGATGTTTTGGAGGGCAAACACCACATCCATCGGACTTCGGTGTGTGCAGAGGAGCTTTTCTGTTACCGACGTGATGGCGGCGGGGCTTCCGTAACGCATCTCGAACAGGTTGTCTCTGTCTATGAAGGGGATCTGATTTGTATCGGTCATTAGTACCAATTCTCTTGCCCCGGTCAGCCTTGTTGCCATGATGATAGCTCCAAAATGGACTAGGAGAGCTTCGTCCACCAAAAGGCGTTTTGATGCTTCCACACCATTGATGAGAACTGAGGCAATGGTTCTTATTTTCCCCTTCACGACCGCCCCGAATCGAGTCGTCACTTTGTCCAACAGTTCTTTTGCCGTCTCGAGTGTGCTAGTGATGATCATATCTTCCTTCATTTGGAAGTTATTGAGGAGCCACGTGGTCTTCCCGCAACCCGGCACACCGTCAACCCATCTGATTGCCAGTTTACCCCATGGTTCGGAGATCCAAGTTCCACTCACGGATTCCGCCGTTTTTAGAATTCGGTCCTCCAGCATGAAGCGGGTGCACTTGGCAATTACCACTATTGGGTCCTCGATCGGTGTGCAGAATGTGATTGCTCCCCTTTCGTCAGTTGCTTCATGATCCACCAGCACCATGCCTGACGTGCCACTGTACGCCGCCATCTGCTTTTTATCTATAGGGCGAGTTCCCGCCACCACAGTCCCGGTGTCGTTGTTATAGACCACCGCCCTCGCCCCGTCCAGGAGTTCCTGTAGTAACATGCGGGCGTTCATCTGAAATGCCTCAAGTATCTTGCTGCAGGTGGTGTGTTTTCCCTGCAGCGTCGCCCGCAGTGTCCCCAGGTACTCTAGATAGGCGTTGACTAGGTCATCTCCGTCCCGGTCAGTGACTATTCTGGATGGCGGTCTCACCCTTCCCATGTCTGCCAGTGTGGTTTTGGGTGAGGAGACCGTTCTATGTTTGGGGACCGAGTCCAGTACTGTCTCACTGCTTGTTCTACGAGGACGAGCGTGGCCCAGGGCAACAGATATGCCCCTGACGAGGTCGTCTGTCGGGGATTGTCTTTGTGATTGGAGGCGTCTTCTTTCGTTTGCTTCTTGCATCGCCTCCTCGTGTTGCCTTTGTGCCCGGGCTGAGCCACTTTCTGTTAGTTCATTGCGTGGAGTCTGCTCGTGGTCTTTGAGCAGAAAGTCGAGGTTTTGGCCTCTTCCCTCGTACACGATAATTTTGTGTTTTCGGGAGGCCTCCAATAAGGGAGTGTAATCGGACACTTTCCCTTTCTCGAGATCTACCTTCATGACATCCACGCTGATGACTCTTGGGTCTCCGTCCATGTTTAACAGCAGTTCCCCCGCAATAGTAAAGGACGACTTGTCAATGTGCCAGTCCAGGAGCAGGATCGACTTATTCCTGAAACGTACAATCCGGCATTTTTGCCCTGCGAGCATCACCTCAGGCATTGCATCAAACACTTTTCTTTTAATGGTCGCCCTGGTAGTGCTGCCTTTTAGCAGGACTGCTAGGCCAGGTGATATGGCAACGTGCTTCCTTGTTCTGGACATACAGAAACTAATGCCAATCCTTTCTCCTGCACTATCCATGAACAACGCCACAGCCCTTGTGAGGAGACCTACTGTTCCTTTTTCTCCGTCGCTCAACCACTGCATTTGCGTTATCGTTGGGGCCACGTAAGGTTCCCGCGTTCGTGGTACCATATTTACCGACCCATCATCACCCCCCTGCGCTGGTGGAGTACAGTTCTTGTTTCGCTGTGTTGCCAGATCGGCTGCTATTTGTATAAACTGCACTAAGGGTGGTTTTGCCTTTTTATCCATCAGTAGCGCATGGATATTCTCTTTCCTTATCACTATCTTGCCTAGTCTATGTTCTAAGTCATGGCGGGCACTGGCAAATCTGGGACAGTCCAGGATCACGTGCCATACCGATTCAATCTCCCCGGGGTCACATTCACAATATGGATTGTCCTTGAGTTTGAATCGGTACAGATATTCTGCGAACCCCCCGTGCCCCGTGAAGACTTGTATCAGACGAGGTGATGGTTTTTCTTTCCTGACCCAGCTATAGGCTTTCGCCTGATCTGGAAAGAACCATTTGGTCACTCCTCCTGTAGAGGAGGTAACGTACCTATCCTGCCATTTCTCCCTTATCTTATTCTTCACGAACGACACGGGGATCTCACAGTAGTCCCGCGTTCCGTTTACCACCCGCGCTGCTTTTTTGGCTAATTCATCTGCTCTTTCGTTTCCCGCTGTGCCTACGTGTGCTCTCAGCCAGAACAGTTTGACCTCTCCACCGTTCCTTCTGATACTTCTGATGTCTTCATGTATCCTCTGCACTAGATGATGGCCTGCTTTGGGGTTCGTGATGATCTCCAATGAGGATCTGGAGTCACTCAGTATTGTTGCTGAGGTGACACCCTCTCTCCGGACCATCTCTATCGCCCTATGCAGAGCATACAGTTCAGACTGGAAGACCGTACAGGCGGGATCGAGACTAAATTTGTAACTGGCGGTTTCTTTTCCCTCTACCCACCACGAGACGGCGGCTCCAACCCCCTCATCAATTTTACTGCCATCTGTGTATATTTGTGGGTCTTGGATTTTGTGCTTCCGTATGGTCTCTACGGATGTATCCTCTACACATTCATATTCTATCAGAACCCGCTCGGATGGATGAGGTCTCCCAGAAAATGATGTTTCCTTTTCCAGTATACTGCCTGGTGGTAGGTGGTCTCGGCAGTCCCTTTTTTTTGTTCTATAGAGGGATGCTGTTTCATGTACTCGCAGGTCAATCGGGAGCAGTCCAGATAATGTAAGAGCGGACGTCAAGGACACTGTTCTATAAGCTTTGCAGACTTTTATTGCAAAGTTCCGTTGTACCGACTCTAGCTGCTTTTTGACGAGTTCCAAATCCGTGGCCTGGCTCCATGCTCCACTGGCGTATAGGATAATAGGTTCAATGACCGCTAGATATATCGTCCTGATGATTTCACTATTTAGACCCCATGTTACTTTCGCCGTGCGTGCTAGTTGTTTATATATATTAGTTACCTTTCTACACTGCTCTGACACATGCTCGGCGAAGTTCAGGTTTCTGTTGATCGTGAGTCCAAGCACTTTAATTGCTGTCACCAGTTCGATATTCACTCCGGACATCGTCACGATGGGGGGGTCGCACTTCAATTTCTTCCTTATCACCATGGCCTTGGTTTTGTGCGGCGCGAAGTTAAGTTTATTACGTCCTCCCCATTTCACCACTCTGTCCAGGATCTCATTTGCGGTCTCCTCCACTTGTTCGCCTGTTTCACCAGTGAAAACCAGAATTTTAAAGTTTGTTTGCATAAGATTGTGTTTCCATCACAATCTTATGTAGTCATGGAGGAGTGGATACTACCTGATGTACATTCGACTGAATATTACACATGCATAATAAACATTAAATTGATTGATAAATTATACCTACTCATATTTATTATGCCTTCGGCAAGACAAAGATACGATTGCATTATTTGGAACATGCATTTAGTCAGTTTTATAAAGTCTAAAACTACAGCGCCCCGAATCACGTATCGCTATAATAAATATTGAGGTCAAAATTTGAGATTAAAACTATCCTATCATTTAAGTTGGACCAATTCCATCAAAATTTCATCAAAATTGGTTAAGTACCTAGTTTCGGAGTTTATCCAGGACAAATATCACGAGATTTTTATATATATGGATTTACATGTTTTATCTTCATTGATTTTTTTCGAGTTTTATTGTACTAATTTTCTATGTGAAATAGCCGTTTGAAGCAACAATATTAAATGAAAGAATTAAATCTTGCTGCTTATAGCCCCATCCCGCTCTCAGTGCGATTTTAATATTGTTTGAGCTCTCATGGTTAGGGGGCGGATCAAAAAGCCTGTAAGAAGTGTGAAGGATAACAACTTATCAACTTAATAAAATATGAGCTTACACAACTTGCTACGAATATGCCCCATTTGAGTATCAAAAGGATTCATTATCAGCATCGGTGCCCAGATTGACGTGTGTCAGTGGCAAACGCACTCCACCCTGCGGACTTAACATAAAATTTCAATTTGCATAATGCATACGGAATATGTAAACTTATCTCCGGCACGCCCTTGCCGGTGTGGTGTCTCGAGGTGCGCCGGGATGACATTATTCTCGAGACGATATCCAAGTCTAAATAGAGCGCATTTGCAAGGCTGTCGCACTGATTTTATGGGCTCGTGCTAAATATAGAAAATTGTCTGAAAAAGAATGAAAATTAAACCGGGTCGTCAACTGGAATTACTCCATGGTCTTTCCGAGCCGGCTTAAAATTTCGTTTACGGTGTAATACTCGTATATAGTTGATACAGAAAGAGTTATGATGGTGCTTACTGTTATCGAGTACCACTATGGGACAAAAAAAATAGCTGACCCATACAATTCCGTTTTGAAATTGTGTATGATATTACATATAATTTGATAAAGGAGTCAAAACAAAAATGAATAAGACATGTGATACCTAGACAAAACGACAACGAATACTGCCTCAATGCATAGTCAATTATAAATGAACTCTACTGTATCCATAGTTTGCATGATGACCTCAGGATCATTATCTTCTTATATATAAAAATGAAACGCTGTGTGTTTGTCTCGCAAAAACTCTGAAACGGCTCTTACGAAAGATTCTTATGAAATTTTCTGTGTGTATTTGAATAGGTCCAAGGAAGGTTTAAAAGTGAAGTTGGACCCGGTAGGTGGCGCTGGAATGTGGCAGGACAACGTCTGCTGGGCCCACTAGTCTTATATATAAAAATGAAACGTTGTGTGTTTGTCTCGCAAAAACTCAGAAACGGCTCGACCGATTCTTACGAAATTTTCTGTGTGTATTTGAATAGGTCCAAGGAAGGTTTAAACGTACAGTTGGACCCGGTAGGTAGCTCTGTAATCGGGCGGGACAACGTCCGCGGGGCCCACTAGTCTTCTATAAAAATGAATCGCTGTGTGTTAGTCTCGCTAAAACTCAAAAACTCGACCGATTCTAACGAAATTTTCTGTGTGTATTTAAATAGGTTCAAGGAAGGTTTAAACGTATAGCCCGATCGGGCAGGACAACGTCCACTAGTATGAAATAATTGTGACAACAGGTTGAAAAATCGTGACAATAGGCGGAGAAATCCTGACAGTTGGTGAAACAATAATGACAACTGCAATACTTTCATAAAAAGTAGAAATAACATCACAAGCAAAACAAACAATAGCGAAGTTGTGAGGAAAATAAAAACAACTTCAAAGAGTAAATATTGATTAAACAATTTGAATTACAAAATTATGATTTTTGGTAATTGAGTAATACAGAAAAAGAATAAAAACAGTTTAACAAGCAAAGAATATATAAGGGCAAAAAGCAATTTGGTGTACAAGTGGAGTCAAGTTTGGTAACGACATTTTTACTTTTCAATATTTTTTAAAATCGTCTTCATTATAATAGTAGTACAAGAAAATACTCATATTGTCAAGATGAATCGGACTAAGTACCTACATTTAGTATTCTACCCACTTAAGATACCTATAATTAAAAAGTAAAACATCTTAATATTGTGAAGCTTTAAGCGTTTTTTTATGTCGGAAGCAAGGGTTCCGTTTGATTGCGCTGTGGGCGATCGACGCTCCAAGTAGGGTGTGCGCCCTTTAATTCCACACTTTATGCAACAATTATCGGATTTTGTCGTGACAAAGGTATGTTCCACATCTTTACTCTCGGAGGCTTCCCATTTACGTCTCATTTCCGTGGCGGGACGCCAGTAATTTTATCATTTTAAAACTCCCATTATCGAACGTGGGCCCGACGCCGCTGAATAAGACTTTACGAATTTTTTAACGCAAATAAAGTCTTCATAAACACTTTTTATGGTAGCCTTGTAATTTTATTCGCATGCAGAATAGGCCTTGTGGCGCGTGTTAGGCTAATAAGGGGCGGATGACGGGCCTTAACGAGTGCGCAACAATAATATTCGTACACGATAGGAATCGCTTTTTATTGAATATTATATCTTTTTGCCAAAAAGAACACTCCGCTGGTGTGGTCATTGAATTACCACCTCCTTGGTCGGTCGCTGGCCACCTTGTTCGAACATTACTATCGCCCATAAATTTCGCAAAATGAGCATTCTTGGATGCACAACATTGTAAATGCATTTTTGACAAGATCAGTATTATTATTCAAAAATAATAGGGGTTAAAGTATGAAATTGCCGTTTTGTATGAAGATTTTTAAGAACATTGCTTATGTCATACTAACGTTTTTCTTAGTTATTTAATCCTACTAATATTATAAATGTGAAAGTGTGGATGTTTGGATGTTTGTTACTCAATCACGCAAAAACGGTTGAACGGATTTGGATGAAATTTGGCATGCATGTAGCCTTTGACATGAAAAAGAATATAGGCTACCTTTTATCCCGATTCCTTAAGTACTTCCCGAGGGAAAATTGAAAATTGTTCAAAATTGAAGTCCACGCAGACGAAATCGCGGGCAGAAGCTAGTAACCAATAAAGCAAACTTTATGAAACTTTTAGAGATTGGTCAATAGACTTTAAACTAAGGCATCATCATCATTACAGCTCATATACGTCCCCACCGAGGGGCTCGAGCCTACCCTATGTTAGGGTGATTAGGCCTTAGTCAACCACGCTGGCCCAGTGCTGATTGGTCGACTTCACATACACCGTTGAATCTCTTCGCAGATGTATGCAGGTTGCCTCACGATGTTTTTCTTCACCGTAGGAGCATCGGAAAAATGTCCATATGAAATTCGAAACGAAAAACACATCGGTACATGGCGGGTCTCGAACCCCGACCTCCCGATTGGAAGGCAAGTGCCGAGTTCACAGCGCCACCGACGAGAGGAAGACAGGAAAATTAGTTTTCACAAAGTTATCGTCAATAATGTACAACATTCTGACGAAAAAATAGGGGGTAATTTTTAGGATTCTTTTATAGTACATTATGATACGAGCGCGCTATGTCGGTTATTGCGTACGAGGCGATATTGTGCGCGAGCCGCAGGCGAGCGCGACAAGAAAGCAGAGTACGTAATGACCAATGCGCGCGTGTATCATACGACGTTTTTCAACACACTTGTGAGGAAAATAAAAGATCTTGTGGTATTAATATTTTTCTGAAAATGACTGCGCTTTTTTATCAATCTTCCACTGCATGAAAGTATCGTATGCCGCCAAGTATTTATCCTTTGACTTTGGCGGCAACAAACTATTACTCGCGCTTTGCGCCGCCATAATTATTTCCGGCGGAGTTAATAATATGGATTCTTCTTCACTTGGACTCGACATATTTGTAGATAATCAATTATCAATAACAAGAAAAAGGCAAAAAATTTAAATAGCGGGAAAATGCCGCGCGCCTTTTTTTTCGCGCGCTGCCCGGGCATGGCTAAACTCTCCATACAGCCAACAAAAAAGGGCCAAACAGCCAAAATTCAAAACTAAATAAACCGAATATTTTAGTTTTTAAAAAACAAGTTTGTGTGAATTTTTAATAAATTTTTTTAGTTACAGTTATTAATTATTGTTTTTAAATGTTTGTGTTTAAATGTCGTTGTTAATTTAATATTTAAGTAACCAGTATTAAGGTTGTTCATTTGTTTTCGATTGGCAGCCGCATAAAGTCGTGTTAAAAAAAAGTATTAATCGACTAATTTAAGAATGCGTACTGGACATACTCATACATCTACTTTGCAATCTTGAACAAATTAGAATTTGTCGTGTTAAGATTACCGCACTTGTTTGTGCGATTATGTAAAGTGAAAAGCACTCGTGTTTAATATACTGAATAACGGGTCTAAATGCAAAGTAATAAGACCCACTTTACGAGCAAGTGTGTTGAAAAATATATTATTAAACTAATTCTGAGATTAAACTGTAACCAAAACGTGTACTCTAGGGTCAAAAAGTAATAAAAAAAATAATTTTATTGCTCTTAAATTAGAAAAGTTATAAAGTTATAAACAAACGAAAAAAACGGCATTTCATTATTTTACCCCTATTATTAAATTCAAAGTTTAATCATAATATAATAATAATTTTAATTATACTTACAAGTATTAAGAAACTTTAAGTTACTATTAGTTTTAACATGTGTATAGTTTTGCTTAATCAAAGAAAATATAAACATATTTTCTTTGGGATATCAATTTTTCAGTCATGATAGGAAAAGTGACTATAAAGGCCAAAACTTGTGTAAGGTAAGCTCTATCCAATAAATTAATAAATTTAAACTAAAATACCATTAAACTTCCTACATGGTGACGTCTCACAGTAAACTAACAATAAATTAAAAGAAAACTATTGTAACACTGGAACCCATCATAGCTTTTAAGACGAATCGAACAAATCATGAACACTACAATATAATAATTATTATCGCATTTTGCTAGCGCGGGAGCAGGGGCTCTATTCTTAATCCACTCGAGTGTAACCAGTGATTTTAAGGATTTAATATGGTGAATGTTTGTGGCAATCAATATTGAAACATGATATCGGTTTAAGTATACAAAAGACACAACGCATAATGTCTTCATCATAATTGCAATCAGCTATCATCAGCCTGCTTAAAATAGACAGCTGGATACCATATTTTATTTTGATATATTAGTACATAACAAGATGAACAGTTAAAACAGAACTACCTACACATTTGACAAATAGCTTCCCACTGATGGTATTTTTTAACACACAATAGGGAAAACGTGTTGGACGTTTCTATAAAATTGAAGAGTTTCCATTCATTTTCTTGAGATCCCATCACCAGATCTTGACTTTGGTAACAATGGAACCAATCGGAAAGTACACCCTCTCAAGCAAAAAAAATTCCAAACCGGGTAATAAAAGTCAGAGTTATGAGGTAACACACATAAAAAACATACAGTCGAAATGATAACCTCCTTTTCGTTACATAAGTAAAAAACATTTGTGTATAAATGAATTTCACTTTTCTTTTTTAATCACGTACAGAAATTCAGTCGTGCAACTGGGCAGTTAAACTCAAATCGCATGCGACCAATTAGCGAATGATTCGAGAATAATGCCCCAAGTCGTGAGCGGCGCACGTGCGAAGCGTTATGATCATTTTACTTAATCACACGACGAATAAGCGCCCACGCAGCGTGCGCGTGTAATTTGCGAGTTTGGTCCATTCCGTTTTTACGAAAGTCTTTTACGATACAACCAAAGTGTCAGTTTAATTTGTTTTGTGAGGCAAACGTGTAAATAACATCAGTGCGCTTTGTTTAAGTGCGATATTATGTAATAAGGCATGTTGTGCTGTGCTGTCCCGTCGTTGTCATTAATGGCTTGTAAGTGAGAAGTCGCGTTAAAGACACTTTTTAATTTCCTTACGTCATTGCATGAAATAACGGTAATACAGTTTTGTTGTTCGTTGAATTTGCTGCAAATACGTATCACCAATATGATAATCTATCTCAATTGAAAGGTCACGTAGCCCTATCGATGAGCCGAGCGCCCCTCACACGGACTTTCCAATTAAGCAATTTAGATACAAAACCAGTCTCCAACGGCGCTACACCAATGTAAAACAAGTGCTATCGGACCGATAATACTGTGATGTAAATAACAATAAAGTTATCAGGATGGTCGTATGGGTTTTGACAATAAAAACGCCAGAGTGTGCGACCCTATGGGCCGCTGCATCGATTTATGGTGAACACATTCTTGCGTCACTGCGTCGCTCTATCTCAGTGATGGTTGAACCATTGCTCTATAGACGACGACGCATAAATTGTTTAAAAGCGATCGTCGTTTGTTCCAATGAAGCAGATTGTCCCCGAGCCTTGCTAACTGTTATTTAGCGAATGAAATATTTATAAGGCATAGCTCTTAAGAGACAACACGATTCTTCGAATAAATGCAAATAAAAGGCTTTAATTATTATATTCATTTTAGGATTCGTCTGCAATCTTTACTACTGAACGCTTTATAGGTACCGATAAGTTGTATTGAATATTATTTGTTTGTTGGTTATAATTGCTAAACTAAGTACATATCATATTTAAGTTTATGTGGACAAAAGTAACATCGCAATGGCAAACTGTACGGGATTTCTCCCAACAAACCTTTACCAGATTACATGAATTATTTGTAAACAGCATTACTAAAATATCTATTTGCAGTTTAAACACGTTTAATAGCAAATGTAACAACAATATAATAGTAATTAATAAAATATTATATACATGCAGGGTTACTTTTTATGCAACCGGAAAATTTAAGGGGCACTTCAGGACACGGTAGTAGAATGATTTAAACATTAATTTAAAAAAATAACACCTATTTAATTTAATATTAATTTTCAAAAATATCCAAAAAATGCTGCACTAGTCGAGAGCAGCATTTTTAGATTTTTTTATTTTTTTTCCCTTTTTTAAATTTTTTTATTTCATTTTTCAATTTTTTATATAATAATAGATGTATCATGAAGTGTCCCTTTAATTATACAGGATGATAAAAAAGTAACCGTGTAGGTATATTAAAATAATATGTAGGTATAACATATAAAACAAAAAGAAATAAAAATGACATTATTTAAAATTTTTGTAACTATTCAAGTGTAGTCTTTAACAAGCAATGATATTCTAAAGTCAAACAAAAGTAAAAACAAGTACGAATTTAAAATAACTACATTGATCCAACAATACTAAAATGGTTGAGCAGACATTAACGCGTTGAAGTCTTTTCCTCGCGCGTTCTAGCACAAACAAAACGAGCACCGTTTGCGTTACAATTGATTAAAGCAAAACCAATACAATAACAACATACTTCGTTAATTATGTTCAATTGTACGGTGCGTAATCTATTGCCATTTAAATTACAGATGAAACAATAATGGAGCCGGAGTCGTCCCCGAGGTTGGAGCACTCGAAACCTGTTTCCTTTGCTCTAATTAACAATACACAAATCGTAGCTTGTATGCAAATAAGGTGAGCAGCTAAGCCCAGGCCGGCGCATACTGAATTCCACGATAAGAAAAGCCGATTTTTATTGAGAGGGGTCAATTTCGACTGTCATATGGGTCGTGCGCTTTTTAGATTGATTACTCGCACGATCTTGATACTTGTGACACTCGTGGTTATTGATTGAAGCATTAAGACCTGTTTGTTGAATGAACAGAAAGTTTGCTTATAAACATAATCTATATGTAAAGATAAATCTTGAGTTCATTTATTTTTTTTTTTCTACATAATAATATTATTCACCATGTTAATAGATAAATCAGTTGTGTACCTACGTATTATATAAAAAGAAACTAAATGTGTGACTCAACTCGGAGAATTTTTCTAATATTGATAGTGATAATTATATTTTTCGCACTGTTTGTAAATTATCACGCTCACCTAATATTAATTAAGGTCATCTTAATGAGGATGAAATGAGATCAAAAGCTTAACTTACTTGTTGATTTAGTTGGTAGATACTTACCGATCTTGTTTTTACCGACTTCAAAAAAGAAGGTTCTCAATTCGATGCGTATCTATGTTTTTTGTGTATTTTTTGTATTACTCCGCCGATTCTGGATCGATTTTCAAAATTCTTTTATCTTCGATAGAGTATAGGTATCCCACACCATTGCCAGAAGTGACCTTGGGAGTCCCAAGGTCATCTAAGTCAGGATCTGATGATGGGATCCCATGAGAATGAAAGGAACCCCTTACATTTTATAGGTACGTCCAACGTGTTTCGTGTTTTTCTTCCCGAAGCTTTTCACATATTTGCGTCTAGTAGTCATGAACCGACCTCATGATGGAGGAATCCTTTACCTTAAAGAGTTAGAGGTTCTTTTTTAAATACAATAGGCACCTAAGTACAAGTCAAGTGAAAAAGATTTCATTCAAAAGATAAAAATATTTTAAGACTTTCTAGGCGATCATCGTTTGGCACCGACTTCAATATAGAAGTATAGTGATGTTGTCTGTACCTATTCTTAAATTATTTGTATTATGTATTTGAAGTCGCTTTTCATTTTTGTAATAGATAATAGTTAATATTATTTTTATCAACATCTAGTTTTAAGGGCAAATATTAAATACTTCTTTGTTTCGCAAGATCAACTGTCCAAACAGTCGATTTGTCTATATACTTAATAATATTATAAAGAGGAAACATTTGATTGTTTGTTTGTTTGTATTGAATAGCCTTCGAAATTACTGATTCGATTTTGATGAAAGTTGGTATAGGGATAGTTCGAGACCAGGGGAAGGACATAGGGTAATTTTCCTACGGGAAAAAATCCCACGGGAAAACCAAAAAAACACGGGCAAAGTCGCGAGCGGAAAGCTAGTATGATATAAAATTACTAGTAAGAGCTAGAAACTAGAAACATCAATATAAGGTTATAGGTAAGATTGTATTTTCATTTAACATAAATGTCATTACAATAACCATAATCAATCAAGTCAAGATTATAATATCATTATAGTGTATACTTACACAATATTTTAGCTAGTATGTTACCTACTTGAAATTAATGACTTCAAACTCATCGCAATCCGATTGAGTAAGCTAAATGACGTGTATGGAATTGAGTGTGAATTGAACATCTTTTTATGAGATGTTAATGTTAGTGTGTCTTTAAAAAGAGACCGTTAACAATTTTATAATTTAAAAAGGCATAATGTGTTTGATAATGCAAAACAATACAATTTTGATTGAAATGATATAAATTTAAATATATTTTTTATATATCTTTCTATCGTCTATTCACATATTTCATGAGGCCATCTCATATCTTAACACTTGCTGCCGTATAAAATAAGAAGTGTGAACAATATTCCTCGCGCATATCAAAACTCATCAGTCGGTGTAGACGCGACGTTATCGTAAAATTGAATTAAAAAAGAGAGATAATAAAAGAGGATCGCGTCGTAATTCTGGCGCGCGCGACAACGCAGCACTTTTATTTGGAGGCCGCGCGTGTGGCGGGCCGCGGGGCGGGGTGACGGCCGGCCGCCTAATCGTGCGAGCTTTATGGCGCTCCACTAGGTGCCCGAGGTTTGACACCTTTCCTTTAGCTTTTTCTGTATCTTATTTTTTTTACTGACTGTTACATTATACCTCTTGGCCTTCATTTTACCTGATGGTAGTTAAATTGCTTATTCTGATTTTATATTAGAGTGAGACGATTGTCTTCAACGTGTGTCATCACCTCAATTTAGGTTGGTACAAAGTTTTGTTTTGACTTTTCTCTCCACTTCGGTATACTTACCTCACACTGCTGGGCGCTGGGTACTCCCTTAATGCGGAGGAATTAGTCTACTTCATGACGCTAGCCAGACGGGTTGATGTAGGGTTATATTTTAAGTATCTCTTAGATGTTTTTCTTTGATTTGAAATAATGGAAGTATTTTAGTTTGTTCTTACAACATCCTCGACATGGAAGGGCGTACGATGTTATTGTAAATTCATCGCATCGCATTGCTGTCGCAATTTGAAGGGTAAGGACTCGCCGCCCGTAGACTGTATGGCATGGCGGGATATTTTTTTTGTTGACCGATAAGAATATGGCATAATTATATAGAAACAGAGTTTGGAGTTTCTATGTTACTTTCACTAACAACGTCGTTGGCAAAAAATAAATGCCTCTCAAAAGCTCAATTGCAATATAAAAAAAAAGTACGTCAATAATTGAGATGAAAACTATCCTATCTTTTAAGTTGCGAGGAATTACATACAGTAAATCAAATTTATTATCCCGAACAAACTAAAATTGGATTGGCCAACTAAAATCCATGTTACACCATCATTGGGCGCTGATCCTAGGCACTACAGAAGAGAGAGAAATTTTATGTCATTAATTCTTTGCATACTTTATATTTGGGAAAAAAGAGCGAGAAAGACGAACTGGCTATGTTACCTCTAACTGATAAAGGGCAACAATGTTGTTAAGCTGTTAGGAACGACCTACAGCTATTATAGATCGCGCACGATAGATTGACTAGGTAGTTGATACCTGTGATTAAGGAGGAGTAAGTCCGACCGGGCGACCACTTGCTAGCAGATTTGGCCCTTACCAAATCACACGACTGAAGGATCTCAATCGAGCTGACTACCTACGAGTATTTCGGCACTTTGCCTAAATACGACTAATACGAGGTATTACCAGGTAGTCAGTAACCCCTGTTCGATAACCCATGGCCATGGTAATAGTATATACAGTATGTTGACTCGGCCCCTATTTGAATTTTTATACCTACAGTCGCTCGGCATTGCTTGGTGCGTGGCTGGCCCGCGATAGGTCTGATGCTCGCTTACGCTCCCGCGACCGACCATGCGCTTCGTTTGACTCGTGCGTTTGCCCTGAGGCAAACTGCATTTATGACTGCCCTTGTAGCTAGTGCGACCGTGCTAGATCGAGGCGCGTAGGCATAGCGCGTGTTTCGACCTTTTCTATGAAGTCGGTCTACTGTATATTATTATACTATTACCGTGCCATGGTCAAGCTCAGCGGTATAAAACCGTTTAACTTCCAGGTGGGTTCGCCCGGCAAATTGGGTCTATCTGACCCCGAACGGGTTATGGAGGGTGGTGTAGCCTAGTATACCAGGAAGGCTAGTGGATTAGGAGCGGTGTAATTAAGTTCTACGGTGTATCAAAGCAAGCGGTTTGTCAACTTAGGCTAGAGTTTACCAACACGCTATTAAGAGTTAACCAGTTAAGAGGATTGTGAAGTAATCGTGCGCGGCGCGAGTAGGTATTTTCTAAAATGCTATCTGTTTCACACCGCTCGGCCTCCCGTCTGGCGTTTACACCACAAATACAACACGCGCAAATTCTCACGCACACAACGACAGCAGCGCGCGACTCCTCGGCGCGAGAACTCGAGATCATTATTTTACGGTTTGTAATGTTTTGCGTTGCTTAGGTATTCCTGACTGCCTTTCCGCTCACAACTTTGCCTTCGTTATTTTCGTTTTTCGTGAGGGATTTTTTTTTTTTAAACCAGCCTAGTAGTTTTTAAAAATTAAAAATATAATAAATAAAAAAAGCTTTATTTCTAAAAATCACGCCACAAATAAACAATAATTACGCCGAGACTTCCCAGTGAGCTAGTTTTTGAGTTTATTTATTACAAACAAAAATACAAATTTTCTTTCTTTATAATATTTTAGTAGATAAGTTTCGTAAATTATTTCAGTATTCCTTTGAAATTTATAGTGTAGGCACTTACTTGGTATCCCTACCAAGTCCTACTTTATAGGACTGAGCTGTTATTTGTTATGAAAGTACTTATCTATCGTACATTTACCTGTCTAAAGAAAATGACTTTTTGTAAGATGAGTGTTATACTGAATTAAAATGATTTTCATTTGAGATGTGAATCAATAATGGATCCTTTTATGAAAAAAATAAACACTAAACATAAAATGACATTTACAATTGTTTAAACAAGAACAGACCTCTTGTTAAGTTAAAAATAAATAACAAAAAATCTATTATTT
Organism: Schoenobius gigantellus; assembly: GCA_963935595.1. Lineage (NCBI taxonomy): Eukaryota > Metazoa > Arthropoda > Insecta > Lepidoptera > Crambidae > Schoenobius > Schoenobius gigantellus. The sequence continues at coordinate 17,131,881 of OZ012553.1, read as the reverse complement.
TAGATAGATAAATTAATACTTTTACATACAAACTAAATAGGAGCAGGGATTAAAAAAATATAAAGTAATAATTATGCATCAAATAAAAAATACCTCTCATTTTTATACACTAATCTTGGGTAGTTATACTAATAATCTTAGAATTCTAATTTTTACCACCTCCGTGGTCTAGTGGTTGAGGCCACCGGATGTTGATCGGGAGGTCCGTCCGGCGGGGTTCGATTCGTCGGGTTTGTCCGGACTACAAAAACACTGAAAAGTTAGAAATAATATAAGAATAGGTACAGACAACATCACACATCATTATTGAAGACGGTGCCAAATTTTAAGACTTTCTAGGAGATCATCGTTTGGCACCGACTTCAATATAGAAATGTAATGTTGTCTGTACCTATTCTTACACTATTTTTAACTTTTCAGTGTTTTTGAAGTCAGTTTTATTTTTTGTAAAATAAGTTTTTTGTTTAACTTTTTAGTGAAAGTAACCCTAATTAAATTAGGGTATCCCTCGATTTTCATAGGATCCCATCATCAGAACCTGACTTTGGTGACCTAGGAACCACCCTAGGAGTATACTCTACCGAATACAAAAAGAATTTTGAAAATCGGTCCACAATTGGCGGAATAATCGCGTAACATACACACAAAACGGTTGACACGGTTAGCGCAGAGGTCGAGTATACTGCGCAACAGGTCGCGGGTTCGATTCCCGCACGGGACAGATGTTTTGTATGGCCTACAGAAATTTGTTCCGGTCTGGGCGTATGTGCATGTGATATTCTATGTTTGTAACTGCACCCACGACACAGGAGAAAATCCTAGAGAGGGGCGACGTTTTTATTTAAAAAAAACACGTTGGACGCACCTAATAATTTAAGGATTTCCCTCCATTTTTATGGGATTCCATCATCAGATCCTAACTTTGGTAACCTTGGGACCACCATTGGAGTATAATCTTGAGAATACAAAAAGAATTTTGAAAATTGGTCTGCAATTGGCGGCGTAATCGCGTAACATACACAAAAAAAACGTACGCATCGAATTGAGAAACTCCTTTTTTGAAGTAGGTTATAAAATACCTATTAGTATATGTAATCAGCTGCTTTAAATTTTATAGTTAAAATGAAAAAAAAAACTTCAAAACCGTACGAAGGGTGCCTTCTTCCCATATATGCCTACCCTGCCTACCCTACATACTCGTATATTATTTAGGTACTTTGTCGTTTGTATTTTTTATACAATCGTAGATTCCATAACGCGAGTAAAACCTTAGAGCCCAGCTTTAGAGGAATAAAATTCAAATAAAATAATATTAAAAATAACGGTACTTGCATAGTCTATTACACGTTTTTAGCTGCTCCAACTTCATACATTACATAACAAATACCTATCACAAGAAACAAAATACGAATTTATTTTGAGTTGGTTTCTTTATGGCACATATTTATTATAACAAACAACTACTTACATACTTACAATTTTTCCTTTTTTGATTCGGGAATTTACTGTAAAGTTAACAGGCTACAGGCTGCTAACCCTTAAATAAGGAAATTTGTATTGAAATAAAATCTTTAAATAAAACACTAAAATCAATAAACGTATTCAAAAAGATATTTACTTTTTCATGTATAAGGTATTTGTGAAGATTAATAGTTCCGACTTGAGTAATAACTTTCACTATTGATCGATATATCGATATTACTTTCTCCTCCCTAGGCGACAATAACTACGATAACATTACGTCACATCACTATCACTACATTGTACCCCTGCCCCCGACCCGTATCGTGCGATAGAGAGAGTTGCAAAAATGGCCGAAATTGCCTACAATTCCTGTTTGAAATATTGTTTCGGGCGATAACTGTTTTACCCCCCTAAACCTTTATGAAATTAGACGCTTTTGGTCTCATTAGATTCAGTATACCTTAATCTATGTTTGTACGTTTTGCTTTTTTTGTAATTCAGTATAATTTAGTCAAAAAAAGACAAAAATGCTCATGGTAGTTTTTAAGTCGAAAATATAGATATTTAGATGCTAATAACTTATATTCTGAGCAATATTTCTTCAAAATCAAAACGTACAAACCTAGTTTTTCATTATATCTACAAGATTTCCAAAAATTATGAAAATTGGACTATGTTTAGAAGGAGAAAAGCGTTATCGCTTTTTGTATGAAAATTTACAGCTTCACAATCCTCTTAACCGTCTATTTTTGACACTTATCGCATGGAAGAACTGTGAACATGGTTGACATTTAATCGCCCGTTTTACGTGTTGGTTAACTCCAGCCTGATTAGCTTTATGATGCCGTACTAGAATATCCCTAAAAAAGATAGTTAACGTTAAAACCTACTAAATGTGTGCGCCGCAAGCTCTCAATTTCAACCTTGGCCGCCCAAATATTTGTACATTTTTTGTTTATTTGGCTTGCCGCGCGTCGCTTCGCAAGTCGCATCGCCGTTGACTTAAAAATGTTCTTGAAAATGTAATTAAATAGAATGTTGATGATAAATACTAAAAGTGACGTGTTTCCACTGTGATAATGTTTCCATTGTGATAAAACTATCAAAATACTCAAGAGAATTATCAATCCGGGTTACATAAAAATACTAAAAATCTATAATACTAAACATTTTAATAGACAACAAAAGATTCATCAATCGAAGTAATAAATCTGAGTTATAAATAAAAATTCGTAAATGAATACAGTTTATTACACTAAGCAAGCATTCTTAGTTTCCGATTTTTTTAAGTACCTTTATGTGACCCGGATTCATTACTCTCGAGTGTATATGTCGACTACGCTTCAAATTAAGCTACTCTAAAAATTATTTTTAAATTATAATAAAATAAATTTGTCAATTACAAAGGTTCGATACCATTGGACTGAAAAGGAGCATAATGCACACTATGGGCCGTGGCGCTCGAGGACATTTTTTATTCATACCCTGCAAGTGACATTTCGCACTTCGCATATTATTATCCTTTTGCAAAAAGTGTATTTAACAGACGTTCAAAACACATAAATAAAAATATTCCTTCTATTATCAAACATCATGACCAAACAATCATTGTTTTAAAGCATTCAAAGAATGTTCTGCATACCTAATCATTTTACGTACCTACTAGCTAAAATAAATATAACTTGTCAGTTCTATGTTTATCGTCAAACGCTTTTGGTATTTTTATCGCGATAATTGACGTTATAAATTCATTGAAAATAATATCTTAGGTTTTAGAAATAACTAAATATCTAATAAATAAACATCGTTTTATTACCTATACTTATACACGGTTATTTTTTTATCACCCTGGAAAATTTAAGGGACGCTTCACGACATGGTATTAGAATGATTTAAATATAAATAAAAAAAATAACCCCCCTCCTTAATTTTATATTAATTTTTTTAAAAATACAAAAAATGCTGCTCTAGTTGAGAGCAGCATTTTTAGAGATTTTTTTATTTTTTTTATATTTTTTTAAAATTTTTTATTTCATTTTTTTTATTTTTTATATAATATTGGATGTGTCCTGAAGCGTCCCTAAAATTTTCCAGGGTGATAAAAAAATAACCGTGTATAGTAACTAGCTTCTGCCCGCGACTTCGTCTGCGTGGACTTCAGAAAGGGGTCTAAAGCTTCGCTGCCCGCGGCTTAGCTCGTAAACAATTTTCAATTTTCCCTCGGGAACTACTTAGGAATCGGGATAAAAGGTAGCCTTTGTTCTTTTCCATGTCAAAGGCTACATGCATGCCAAATTTCATCCAAATCTGTACAGCCGTTTTTGCGTGATTGAGTAACAAACATCCAAACATCCACACTTTCACATTTATGTAGTAATTACATAGTTTAATTTATATTTTGCCTGAATCGCTATTAAAAATGAAATAATAAATTACTTGGCAGTATTTAAAAGATTACACTTATTACCCAATTATATTCCAAACACAAACTTTGCAACATTATTTTGTCTGACGTGATAAGCATTCAATATCGAATAAAACTCATCGAATAAAACTCTTTAATGTTTACAGCGCGACCTATGTGGTTTTTTGTTAGCTCTCGAATAAAAAAAATATACCTAATGCTCACATTTTCGGAAATCACTTTTGAAAATTTTACTTTAATTTATCAACTTATTTAATGGTAACATCACTTGTTTAAAAGCTTATACCTAATACAAAAGAATTTTTCTTGGTTCTCCACGCAAACGGCTAAAAATTAATGCGTTTTAATTGTAATTTTTAGGGTTATGGTGTTAATATAATTCTACAGGAAATCCAGTATGTGCACTTTGCATAAAGGCTACGTAGACAAATGTACCTATAAAACGCTGGTTTAGTTTACCTAATCTACTCTCAAAACATTAGAATGAGTTAAACTGTAAAAAATGCATAAACACTTTTTCGCATATATGAAAACACGAACCCAGTTCCTTGTTATGTTAACAAATACAAGCTATCTGCATTCCATTACATCAATAGTGTTCCAACTTTGTAACCGAAATGTGTAGTGACATTTTAGTTAGCTCCTTCATACTCTGTTTATGATTGTAAAAGTTATTCCAAACGGCTGTATTCGCCGCGTGAGCTTACCGTGTGATCTATAAATCTGTTTATGTTGTTGTACTCCAAGATGTCCACTAACGAACACGTCGGACTAGCTCGGCCACTCCGGTTGACATTGGACAATATTTTATTTATGCGCAGCGTAACATTGGAAGCATTTTTCCGGGCGCACCGGCGCACTGACCGAGCTGACTTGTAATTTCAAGTGTTTACCCGGCGCGCGCGCAGCATGACGTCCGCCAACAATGCCCATATCCTTTTCACATAAAATATATGAAAAGTCTGGCTACCAAACGGCCATGGATCGAAGACCTGATACGTTACATTATGCTAGCTGCCTACCGAGAACTTTTTATGGGGGATCAAATTGATTAGTTTAGTGATATTATCGGAGTTGCGCATTGTCCGACGCCGTGTAGAACGGGAGCCGCCTCTCGGCTGCCGCGCTCCACAGACGATTATGCATCACGACTTCTCACACCTCCGAGGAGATGTAATTTAATGATTTCGAAGATCAGGCCCCGTAATAGATATGCACATTCTAATGCGGTGGGGAAAGCTCTAATGATTATCTAAAAGCTTGGACGGTGAGCGTTCTTAGTCTAATTTTTAGATAAACAAGTGTAGATATCGAAAGGGGCGATGTAACTTATTTGAATTTTGTCAATTCCATTTGTCACTGTTATGGAACTGTTAGCTGACATTTAAGCTGAGCCCCGTTCTCGGCGGTCTCAATATGAATCACGTATTATTACCGAAACCGAAATACCGTTCTCAGTTTGGTACGGCGAGTGCTAACTTATATAGAGTTATTATGTTTGTGGTCCAGATAAACTGATGTCTTATTTCACCAGAGTAGTCGTTAGAACCAGTCGAAATTGAATCAAAGGCACGGGAGAATTTATTGGATGCGCACATCGAATCATTCGCCTCCAGGACGTGCCCCACGAGCGAGAAACACAAAACCACGAAGATAAAAATATATTACAAAATGAAACGCACTTTGTGTTTTGAAATTGCAATCAAATAAATTACTTTTTATTGCTCAATCTTGTTGGGTTTTATTAAGGTATATCGGTACTGAATGCGAGCGAATAAAAAATGGTGGGTTTACACGACGAACACGATGTACCGGTGAGACCTGGCCGCAGATAATCGGGGCGATTTTACACGAGCCTCAAGTTTTGAAGATAACTTATCATACCATGTTTATGTCAACACGTCAACGAATAACACCTATTTTTTATTTTATTAAGATCTAAGACTTATGATGCCACATTTTCATAACAAAGAAGAATCAAGACCTCAAGGATTTATCTATACTAATATTATAAAGCTGAAGAGTTTGTTTGTTTGTTTGCTTGAACGCGCTAATCTCAGGAACTACTGATTCAAATTGAAAAATTCTTTTTGTGTTGGATAGTCTATTTATCGAGGAAGGCTTTAGGCTATATAACATCACGCTACGACTAATAGGAGCTGAGCATCAATGACAAATGTTGCAAAAACGGGTAAAAAACATACGGCGAAACGTAGTTCGCTGGCACAGCTAGTCAAAAATATAGATTTACCTTTTTTAGCCTACCGATGCTGTATTATGACATGAAATTATTAGAGGAAATGTTTATGTGAAAAGCAGACCTACTCGTATATTTGTTATTTGCGATGTGAGCTAAATCATTGAGTTATCTTCAAGTTTACCGCTGTCAAATGATGTCACAGGCAAAACAAGAGCATGCTAGGGGTACGGTGCGGGCGGGCGCGACGGGAGGTAACGGCAACTCTAAGTGAACGGCTTGTAGATTTCTTCATCAAGACATCGATGTAGCCTTTTCCTTCAATTTAGTAGGCGTATGCCGTAGATTTTAATCAATTTTTTTTCTGTAAGCAGGTCCCAAAAAAAACAGACATCTGTACTACTTTAAAAGTTGTTTTTTTATAAGTCATTTCTATCACATAAAACGATAACGTGTAAATTTATTTCCGATATACTCATATTAGAAGTAGGTTGGTAATAGAGTGAAATGTGTCTCGGATTTAAAATTCTAATATTGCTAATATCACTTAGTAAATATCACAAATATGCTCACGTCCCGCCATAAATTAGTCAACCGACAATCGTTAGTTAGTTGTCCAATGTTAGTTGTCTATGTAATAGTTTCTAACAAGGCAGCTTTCCCCATTGTCATAAGCACGCCAATTAGTGAGGCTTTCGTTCAAGTCAGCTCGCCAGGCTGCTCATCTTGACGCTGATTCACGGCACACACAATTTCCGAATGTCACCGCTTTGGGATTGGGCGCCAATCGTATTTTCAGGGCGAAAATAAGTCAACACAAGTCGGACAGGACGACACAGGGCATATCGTGTTGATGAATGCTGATTGCTAAACTGCGTCGACGCATGTATAAGTAATGGTCCAGCCCACCGCCGCGTTTCCGCTTCAACCGGTCCTAGAACAATGTGCCCAAACATTTACTCATTTACGTATGGAATCGCCCCCATGACTTAGTGGACTTTCATCGCCGAGATTTACATGAGGATCCTACGTGGCTAATACAATTACGGGTCATTTATCAAAATATCGCCTTTGGAATATAATTACATTGATAAAGGTGGGACAATTGGCTGTACGACAAAAACCAACTGAAGGAGAGCTGGCGTTGGGGTTTTTATCTATAAGCTATATGAGTATAGGAGGGATCTAGTTAAACTGGTTGTAATGCTTCGCGGAAATGCCCGTGAGAGCACAATGCGCCGCATGTGTCGCTTGCCCAAGGAAATCTATTTATCATCGTCACCTTGCGACCAGCGACTTGTAATTGCGGGCTATATTGCTAACTTTAGTTATAGTCTCAGTGCGAATATTTCTTGTGTCTCGAATAACTATAGGATGTACATGAGTTTAGTTAATGCTTAACGGAAACAATTGTACAATGTGGTCAAAATTACAAAAATAATTATGTATACATTGATTGATAGACTTTATTGACTTAACATTAAGGTAGAGTTGGTAGACTATATATTTTTGTAACTTTGATCGTATCGATCTTTTTGTACTCGAGTGTACATCGAAATTATTTGGTCGAAAGTACTCGATAAGAAAGATACTTAAATTTTAATCAGGATCTTACTTAAACTCTTGGCCTTCATCTCAACTGATGATAAGAGACAATAAGGCCCAATTTGAAAGCAAAGCTTCACTAGGATCCACAAAAACTGTGGAACTGGCTATCTTACCTCTAACTGTAGGAACACATAATATGGAGAATGATCCTCAAGCCGCTCCCATCCGCCGCAGGCGGACAGGCAGGCGAAGGCGGGCATTCGCACAAGCGATGCCCGTCTAGTGACCCTGCCGTGGAGGCCTGCGTGCACGGTTGGCCCCGTGCACGCCGCCGTAAGGCCCTCCGTCTGGGGATTGCCCTGGTGTTCTCGGGCAAACCCCCCTTGGCCGACCAGTTAAGTCGGGCCAGCCCGGGCGCGTTGGTAGTGGTAGTCGCAGTGTGGACCTTACCTAGCGCGCCCGTGGGCAGGGAGAACACCGGGGGGTTTATTGGGTAGGCCCGGCACTCTGCAGAGAGAGCCCCACACACGCTCGTCGTCTAGCCAACGGCGAGTACGGTGCGGACAAGCATTCCCCACGAAAAAAAAAGGAACACAATAATGTTATAATCTAATAACATTATTATTATAGCTTAGTTAAAACTGACTTTCAGCGTTTTGTGCGATAGATAAAACGCTTTACGATGCCGAATCTAGCCGATTATCTCCAAAGCTGAATGCGCATTTTTTTCTGAATACTGTATATAGGTAACTACATTCCTTATTCTCGTTAACTTATGTATAAGTACCTACTAAAAGTAACCTTACTGTGTTCAATCATTTCCTATGTAAACCGATTTCTTACGTGCTAATCACTTTCAAGCCGACAGGCTGATTAAGTTTTTGATAAAAAAAACTAGCAATAATTTATATACGAGTATATCTTATACATCTTAAGATACATATACAAAGTGTTTGGTCAATACCCTCTCAGGCCGAAACCTTCCCATGTTAACATAGTCATATTAAAGTTATGGCATTATTGAAAAGTTAAAATTGTGAAATTAATTTTCTAATTCATCATACTTTTTTTCATAGACCCAACTATCTGTATGCGGGGTTTCAAAATTAATTTTACAATTTCAAATTTTCAATGACGATGACGCTATGACTTTTATATCACTATGTTAACATGGGTAGGTTTCAGCTTGATAGAGTATTAACCAAACACGGTGTATATTGTGAGCTCATACCAAATAATATTTCCTACATACAGACACACAAATTTCAAAATAGGTAGCTATGCCATCATGACTGCGTGATCTTGTAAAGTGGTACCAAAAAAACTTAGAGCAATGCTCTAAGCAACAAAACGATCACAAAAATTGTTTAAATCTATATTCATCGATTGGTAAACGTACAATATTTCACTGGCACGTACCCCACGCAGCGCCACTAGACAAAAATCGCGGCGTCCCTCCATATATTTCCCTTGTCAGTGTCCGACGGACAATGCGGTAAAGGATTGTAGAAAAGTAAGCATAAAACACGGCGCACGCGCATCGAGTAGCGTCGATCGTACTCGTGTCGCACTTACACAGAACTGATTGCACGACAATTGTCTTGAAATAAAGTGTCAATTTTTGGCCATGGCGTAATCAATAACAATATTATAAATGCGAAAGTCACTCTGTCTGTCTGCCTGTTTCACGCCTTAACCACTGAACCAATTTTAATGAAATTTCGTTATGGGGTAGCTAAATCCCTGAGGAACGACATAAGCTATATTTTGTATCCAATTTTGATGCGTGAGGGAATGTGTAATATTACCAAACTCGCGATAAGTATATAGAATTCCGAGCAGACGTAGACGTGGGCAACAGCACATAAATGTACATTTATTTTGCACTATCCCATGGTTTTCAGCTCGCAGTCCATATTCCGGCGAATGACGCAAGAGATCCTGACAACCTGTGCACCCACTAAAGTAACTCTGACTGTCCTTACGATTTTGAGCCTAAACCGCTACACCAATATTAATGAAATTTGGTGCAGAAACAGATTGAGCCCTGAAGAAAGACTGAAGCTACTTTTTATACCGAATTTCGTGTACTTTGATCCTGAGTTTTCGAATTTCCCCAGGGAACGCGTATTATAACCGAACACGCGATATAACTAGTATTTATTCTGTGATATTACCCAATTTCCACGTAGATGATGTCGTGGGCAACAGTGTCATGATTTTCTATTTATTACTACTTGTTATTAAATCGAGACTACTTAGCACTACATCTGAATTAAATATAGAACAATTTAATTCGGGGTTCGAGGAGTTCGATCGACATTCAGATCACGGCAGCTGAAGTGGTAAAACCACGAAGAAACTAAGGCCAGTACGGAGTGTGGCACAGTTAAATCTCCTTGAATCGTTTACTCCAAACCTCCCCAAAATTGCTGTACACTCGTGTTTATGTGTGCGTGGGCTCAATTCCGCCCGATATATGGAGCCGGCTCTTTGTATCTATACTTTGTTTACTTTGTGATCTAACAACATGTTTTTTATACAACTAAGTTGGCAAACAAGCAAACTGCCCACCTTATAGTAAGTGGTAACAGTCACCTATATACATGTGGCTCTTGTGAGATTCGCAAGCAAAGGACAATGTCGAAAATCGCCCCATGACCAACAAAGACCAACAAAGATTTGATTTACGTCATAATTATATGCATATTTTATAACACTCATTAACAAATATATGTATTTCACGGACAAATCAAAAATATATAAAAGTACTTTCAGAAACAAAACCAAATGAAGTAAAATATGGGAATGGTTATTGTTACCCTTACTCGACTGAATAGAATAAAATTGAGTCGATTTTATGTAGGTATGGATGGACATTTATTTATTTGTATAAATTATGTTTTTCATAACTTCTTTTACAATTTACAACGCAAATTAAATTAAAACATACGTCAATTGACTACTCACGCGCTGTCGATTTTTGATTCGTCGTGTTTTTGACTTGCTTTATAATTTCGAGCTTTCTTGTTCTTTACTATGTGGCTATAATAATGTTCTTTGATTGATTGCAATAATTATTATTTTAATAATTGTATATAGGTATGGACTATGTGAAATTGCTCTAACAAAATAAAGTGTTACTTCAACTAACTTCAAATGTGATTCATTTTAATATTTAATTCGATTTCGAAGCTTGTCCGTAGTAATTGATGTGGACATAGAGTATTTACTAATGTCTAATTATACGAAAAGCATTTTTTCACTGCTGTTGGTATTGGGGCGAACAATGTATGGACGCAGAGCAATGTCCTTTGCAACCCCCACTATAACTACACTGTAAGTTGCCAACTTGTGACATAAGTTGCAAAGTCACGGTACCCAGTAATTTCACTGCCATACAGCAATGTAAGCACTGCTGCTTTGCAGCAAAAATAGGTAAGACGGAAATACCCAAGCAGGCGGTCTGTGACCCCTTTGCAAACTTTCTTCGGCCCTGGTACAGTCTCACTCCGGCTGTGTGCATGCACAACTCAACTCACAGCTTGCATTGCCCGTCATCTTGTACACCTACTAATACATGCATCAAAGGTAATTCATGTCTGTCGGTTACGTTTGAAGCCTCCATCGCTGAACGAATTTGGATGAAATCAAGTAAAGCTTCAGCCATGAGAATGGACAAAATCTTAAATCCCGAATATAATGAGTTCCCTAGGGAAGGCAACAACATCGACATGTACAGACTATCAATTCACAACATGCAGAACGCATCCTTGAGGATGTGCAGCAGAGATCCCGTCACCCAAAGTACGTATTATATCCCTGCTAATATTATACAGGGAGTAAAGGAACAAATAATATTTAAGGGTCCATCCATCACAAGTGGATATTGTGTTGGAAAAGTTTTGGGGCTAATCAAGCTGCTTTTTTACATACAAACCAAAATTAATAATTTTTTTATCCTAGTTTCTCAATTCAGCGTTTACATTTTTTGTGTTTATTCCATAGTCAGCTACAGAAGAATAGTTGTCACTTGAAAGTTTTGCTTTCAGATTAAAGTCAATTAACTCAAAAATGCGAAGTAAAAATAAAAAGGATTCCAGATTAAAGACAAGCACCTGGGGTTCATCTAATATCTAATCCAGGGGTGGGCAAATTACGGCCCTCAGGCCAACTCCGGCCCGTGAGGAGCTGTAATCCGGCCCGCCAACAACAGGCCACAAGGATCTATGAACAGCTCTATGTTTCACATATGCCCATGACACATGACATAAGTAGCTGCTTAACTTTCTGGTATAAAGAACCTATATGAAGTACTTGCGCCAAATTTAATAAATAAATACATTTACAAATAAAAAATCAATTATGCACTTTTAGTTTTAACTAGCTGCCCGGACAGACTTCGTCCTGTCAAAAGTAAGTTATTTACTCTCTGATTTGTATGGGTAAAGAAAAGTGTTGTTTTTGCTATTTTCCACAAAAATTATTTTTCTCTCCATAAGAATCTTCTTTGTGCCTTGAAATATATGAAAAAAAAATTGTCGTGGACCCATTCACCCGTTCTCGAGTTTTGGGCTTAGCAACACATTTGGCGATCTATTTTCATTTCAATAGATTCACTCCAGCCGGCTCCCCGCAAAATTTATTTCATTTTCTGGCCACTCGTCGTAAAAGTTTGCCCACCACTGATCTAACATATATATCTATCTTGCCCCTTAAATATTATTTCGACGTTCAATTACATCCGGTTTATTTTTTGCGCTTGTCACAAATTTAAATAAGTTCCTTTAAATAAGAACAAACGAACTCGCGATATTATTAAATTCCGTATACAGTATCTCTTAAAATGGAATGGTTTAATAAATATTTGTATCAGTTTACTATGATTGTGTTACGAGTAGCAATGTGAGATTTAAAAGAAGACAATTTAATTGTAAGATGACACATTCTGACAAGTGGGTTGTAAAAAGAAGTATTATTTTTTAATATTTCATACGCACTTAGGTTTCAATTCTTAGGTTATGGTTAACGTGTACAGAAAATCTTCGAACGATTGCGGTGACTAAACACTAGTGGAAATGGGTTTAAAGAGATTACGAGTGCTGCATTACATGCACGTGTAAAGGCGTCCGTTGCACCAGCCAGTGATCGAGCTGCGATTTGTCGAAGCTGCGCACGCGGCGGACTTATGACGGCTGTTATCCGCCATCGCGGGTGCCGTCCGCGCCTCGCGACATCCCTCCCTTCCGCTGACGGTATTTCTCACAGAAACAATGAGCCTTTAAACTTTATTATCGCACTGTCACTCTACTGTGTAACTCTTAAATTTACTACGATACCGAGCTTTGGATATTTTTACACAAGATCATTGTCAATTTTTTACTGTGTAAATGATATTTGAAAAACAGTTAAATGCGTGAGGCATTATTATTTAACACATGTTGCTCTAATCAAATGAAGCACACCTTCAATTGAAATACGTTGATTAATTAAAGAAAAATATGTTGATAATGCCATTTATCGGGTCCAAAGATCTTCAAAGCTTGAAATAAACGTTTTTGGCTAGTATTTGTTTTCTTTTTTGGCTACCTGATCTGCTTTCCGACAACAGACAATTTGCACGTTTGAAATTTAATAATAAAAATTCGACGTTTTCTATATGTTACTTTTGCTCTTTACGAAAAATGAATATTGATTTTAAATAATGTGATATCGCAATGGTGGGCCCGGCAGTGCGGGATTTATGCGAGGTGTGGCAGTGGCGACTGAGCCTGAATCCCGATGCTATCTCATCCATTATTTGTACATCATTGCTTCTGATATATGAACACAATCGTATTGTCTCTGTATTTTAGCACTACAGCATTCTCAGAAATATGGTACTTACAAAAAAAACTCATTAGCTCTAAATTAAGCTTAAGTATAGTCTTGCTTTAAAAAATGTTTTCCTAAGTTAACAAAAATTACAGAAATATTAATAAAAATCATGTTGAATAATTATTCTACAATAATCATTCTACAATTCTAAGTTTATCTGAAAATTCTTGTATGAACTTGAATGAAAAATAGTAAAATAACAAATGATTGGGTATTTGATCAAATTACTCATTGCATACAAAATTTTTGTTAGAGTCTTCTACTGCATAATTAATTACGGGTTAATTTTGCAAAATTTTTCTTATGAGTATGATGAAATCTAAGATTAAGCACCAAGCTCAGCCTTGGCGCCCGCAGCGAGAACGCAACCTGTTATAAAGTAACTTGGTGACGCTATCTACCTTCAGATCAAAGCCAAAATCAATTATATACAAATCTAGCCTCCACCTGCAATTACGATCATACTCGTATATAGCTCTGAACGATTGATTAACTGTGATCTCTATCGCTGGAACATCAAGGACAAAAATTTATTTAGCTTATGGTACTTTATAGTCCCTAGCGTCCCTAGCGACGCGTTAGTGATGTTGCGACAGAGCGATTGTTTATTTATTGTTCTACGAAGTACCTAGTAGTTAACAACTTTCATGCGCTATGCTTTCAGTGCACTAAATTCACGCAATCCTCGCAGCCTCCTCAATAAAACAGTCTAAGTGCCTACACTCACCTAAATTCAAAATGTTGCTTATTTAGTGCACTGAATTTAGCTACATTAAAAACCGCTTCACTGGCGTCCATAGCAACGCGCTAGTGATGTCGCGACAGAACGGTTGTTTAATTGTTGTACTACGAAGTACCTAGTAGTTAAAAGCTTTCAAGCGCTCTTCGGTGCAGGGATACGATGGTCTTTGTAGGAATATGTCGCTCTGTTTTGGTACTGTTTGCCGTTTTGATATCACTAATATAACATCACTGCTTGCATCGGAAGGCCAATGTCCAATTATGTCCAAGCTATCCTCATTTGTTTCATTTATAATCAGTGTAATTATTTTTTTGTAAAATGAGTCCTGATAACTTTAACTATTTTAGCAGGTATGTTATATGTATGTGCTTAGAAATAAAACATATAAAAGCGAGGACACCAAATCTATAACGTCAAACATAAAAGTCAACAAAAGTGTATAACATTTACTATTGATTTTTACTATAACAACGGAGCTAGCAATTTATCGATATTAATCGATTTAAATTGCCACGTATCGATCATACCTGAGTGCGTAGAGAACAATGCGTCCAGTAAATATGGTCCTAGTGTTAGAGGTCACTGGGGTCCATAATGACCGGTTCTTTTGGGTCGCACGAGATAACATCGCGATGATTTGTTGACTATACACAACTTAAATATTGAAATTAACATTCATTTATGATTTTATCTGCCCGAGGCGAGTCGTATGAAAACTATACGAAAATACTAAATCATTCATATTATACTTTTTTTTCCAATAGGCTCTATTTTTATTTTGTTACTTGTGATTTTTTGCTCATTATAATTTCTTTTTTTATGTTGTGCGCAGGCATACAATATGACCGACCAGGTGGGTGATTTCATAACTCATCGGCAATCGGCCATCATATAGATTTGATAATTCTGTTTGATTAAAACTGATTTTGATTATGTTTAACATTTTTTAAAGTCGTCGTCTGAATGATATTGGTATATTTGTTGAATAAATCAACCAATACATAAAGCTAATGAACGTAATTCCGTTTTTCTTCATTAAGTCATCCAGTTCGATAACGATTGCCGATCAATCGATGAGTTACAAAATCACCGCCCAGTAGTGAGTATACCAGGATGATAAAACTGTAAAAAGGAGGAGCGAACATAGCTTTTAGGTGTCAGCAGAAGACAATTGTCACCCAGACGGTACGCGATAGAGTCTAATGACATGTTCTTTTGTCATCACCTCGTGCCTTTAGGCGCGGAATGGTAAAAAAGCAAAACGGTAAGCGATCGCAAAATGGTAAAGGAGCAAAATGGTAAAAGAGCGTAACGTCAAAAGCGCACAATGGTAAAAGATCATATTGGTAAGAGAGCAAAATGGTAAAAGCGCAAAATGGTAAAAATTACATTTTATGCACATACACACCTATACTCTTCTGCTTTCCAGAACTATGGAATAATTAAAAGGAT
Organism: Schoenobius gigantellus; assembly: GCA_963935595.1. Lineage (NCBI taxonomy): Eukaryota > Metazoa > Arthropoda > Insecta > Lepidoptera > Crambidae > Schoenobius > Schoenobius gigantellus. The sequence goes on along the minus strand of OZ012553.1, from coordinate 17,116,176 downwards.
TATTAATAATCACAGGTGTAGTACTCGTATGTGTGATTACAAGGATTGACATAGCTAACGTATTTGATGTCATCGAAAACGAGGCAGACGAACTCACAAACCATTGTTGAACACAGGCTCCTTTTAGACTAAAACAAGCTGGATGAGTCCAACACACCGCGCAGATCCTCCAGTGTAGGACTTTTTTCCCCTACAAAGGAAAGACATACAATATGACGTCATTTAGCCGTTGCGGTTTACTGTAAAGTACTTGCCAATTACGACCAGCTCTTACTGTCTCTATAATGATATCTATATCAAAATATAATTAAAGTGACTCATTTTAGAAATGGTAATCAAAACTATGATTGTCTTATAGAGGTTCCGAATTGTTTGCCTATTGATACCTGTATATATAAAGCCTAATCTAGAAATAAAATTAATCTTTTTTAGGTTAGTGATCTTTCTATCAATTGATTTATAGACGTCGTGAATGCAGCAGCCCGCGGCTACACGAAGATCATAAAATTAATATTGATAGTTGCGTAAACTTTATTAGAGGACACATAAAAAGGTGAAGTAAATCAAATAGTGTCTTTATACTAAGGCTCTGAAAGGAAAGATACGTTCATATTTGAAGATATTTACAGAAAGAAATATTATATTTAACATATACGAAAATTATTATCAATGTAACGTACGAAAAATTTGTATACGTGTTATATTTTTCAAAATTATGTTTTGTTCCACGTTTTATTATAACTTTATAAACTCATAACCATAATAAGGAAGGATTTTTATTCTTAACTTCCTATAACAATAATTTTATTTGATTTGAGATGCAACAATAATCGTTCAGACAAAATGATACTACAGATTTGTGCTTCTCACTTTTAAGATAATAAAAAAACAGAATTAATAAATTCAATTTCATTAGGCTAATTAGAAACGTAAATATCGTATATATTTTTTGAACTTCCAAAAACTCAAATTTAATACGTGAATACATATTTATCTAAGCAAAAAGTGTAAATTGTTTAATAACTATATTACAAAATTATTCGTAATGTTAGCGGGTATGAATATGTGCCATTGCTCAATGTGAACAAGTTCTAATTGCCATGTTATCCTTCTAGTACATGCGTATCCAAAGTCGACATACTAGTACATGCGTATCCATCCACTATGTGCCGCGACCAACACGTTGGGACTGAAGCTATTATGTACATTCTATGCCCAAGATATATGAAGCCGCGGAATCCCATGATCTAGTGTACAGTCACCGTTAACACTTTATTGCTCGTCATACTTGGACCATTCCGAGAAAGTAAATTACCCGAAGTACTCATAAAATTAATGCCTTGTACGGTAATACGAGTACTTTGCCGTGTCAATGTCAATTTTTATAGGTATCACTTGATACCCAGACGGGGGATTGATTGTGCCATCGTTATGCAATTGGAGAGCGAACTTCTTATTGAAATATATTGCTTATGGCGGCAGTAAACAGCGCAATATAAATACATGATTTACATCTAAGCAGTTGTGCTTCTGAGTAAATCGGAATACATTTTCTTATTATTTAATAAATTCAGTTGTTTCAGTAATGTATGTATACTATCTTTTCGAGAAAGCAAGTATTGTTAATATTTAACATTATTCATTCAAATCATCATCAGCTATATTATGTAACCGTCGCTTTTTAGCCCTTCTTCAGTTCAGACAGTCGTGAACATCTAATGATGCCAAACAGCTCTTCAATAATTGTTTATGCCATCAAAAGCAGCGAATGAGCAGACGAGCCACTTGATGATATTTGGCTATTGTCGCTCATGAACACTTGCGACAGCATAGGATCTTAATTCTTCTCCTGCCTTGAGTTTTGCGACCCCTCTACCCGCCGCTTCAAGAACACCATATTGTGAACCGTTAGATAAACCTCCGGATGGGAGCTAATTCCACATTTCACATGGTCGTGGAAGAAACAGTCGAGACACTCGCAAGGTATGCTGATGCCAGGCGGATGAGCTCTACTTCCTTGGCTCGCGGAGCTGTGGTGAAAGAGCGATGGTGTAATGAGTTGAAAGAATTCATTAGACCACTCCCCAGAGTAAAGACTCCGATTGTATCTCCTCATCATCATCATCATTTCGGCCAAGAGACGCCTACTGTAGGACATTGGCCTCCCCTAGAATGAAAAAATGAAAACATTAATACTTAATAAAATTAATTGCGAAAACATTTATTAAAACAGTGAAATATGAGTAGGCTGTTGTCACAACCTCACAACCAAGCGCCAGTTAAAAAAAATCCCATTTTACATTCGTTAACAAACAATAACTCGGCGTTGAATCAACATTATGAAAAAAATATTACTGCCACAATGTAACCTACCGTAAATTGAATTGGAAGTCGTTTTTAACACATCATTACTCATGTTCGCGATGCGACCCCACATATTTTACGTGTGTAACGTTAAAAAGTCCCTCTCGAAAGCACTAGCGGGAAATATGTACGTATTATTAAATTAAATTGCGTTTCAACGAAATATTTACGAGAGTAGTAATTTTTCAAGCAGACAGGCCCCTCAGGGACTGCAGTACCTACTTGCCTGCGCCGTTTGAAAGCCACAAGCGAACCTGTAATAACTAGCTCAGTATCGCTAGCAATTACATTTTGATTGTTACCTGCTGTAATAATGAAATCAACATTTATTAGACACCAGACATCTTTCAAAACTGTCGCGATCTAATCTCCGATCTTTGAACTACGCAGATTAGCTTTTGCAACAGTTAGTAAATAGTATGATTTATGTATTATATCACCTTAATTATAAAGAACTCTTATTGAATGCTTTAAAGGATTTAATGTAGCAATACTGAACTTTGATTTGAATTCACATAGAATAAACAGAAACCTATCACGAATATTTATTTAATAGATACAAAATTATTTAATTTTAACACTAAAATATAAGTACTAAAATTGTTAATCAAACAATATTCGAATTACTGTAAGCTATATATTAATATAATACAGCAAATTTCTTATCACTACATAACAATATGTTTAAGCTCACAAAATATGATTGTTTTAGTTTACCATTTGCTATAAATACAAGGATTACAGCAAAATAAAATGTCTTATAGTTTTAAATGTTTCCTGTACGTATATATACGTACAGGAAACATTTAAAACTATATATATACGTATACCAAAGAAATAAAATCACGTGAAATTGATGATTATTTGCACTTGTTGAGCAAGTTAAGCTTGAACAATGTCTTAAATGAGAACACAGAACGGCCTAACTAGCGTAAGGCTAACTAATGCGTTTGCATACACACCGCCCGGGGCTTTACTCTCGCATCTTTCCTTAGGATTGTTACATACATGTTAGTCGTAAGGTAATCATGATTTTTGCACATAAATTAATGTGGGATACATTTTATCAAAGCTTAAAGTGGGTGAATTTCTTGGTATTGTATAAATATCTATCTTACCTAAATTTTCGATGAAAATGCCTCATAGGCGCCTCCCTCATAGGCACAGTTTTTATTGATTACCTATTAGTTATAGCTATTTTTACACCCCTAGGTGTTAATGGTGGCCCTCTGAAGAAATTTTTGAGAGTTGAGCTTTATCAAAGCCAAACGAAGTTCGCGGGCACAGCTAGTATTATTATAAAGCAAAACATTTTAAAGCAAATTACAAAAAATCATTCCTATGGTCAACTAAAATAGTTCTCTACTTTTGTTCCAAACGAATCCTGCGTTGGTGCGATGCTCATATAGACCCTAGCCTAACTTTATCCATAAATAAGCAAGTTCTCGTCCATCGCTCAGCGGCATCAGGCTTGTGCCGAGGCTCAGGGGCAATCATTAGCACGCAGTACCCACCATCAATCGTCGCTCCATAATTAAGACGCTGATGCGCAATATGTGTTCATCTTCAGACTCATAACGAGGTGAGTAGAGACACATCTCTACAATAAATGTCGCATAAATTTTGTGAGATTGTAAACTATGAACATTTTATTCGAATTATTAAAAATGATTGTCATGTAAACACTAAATAATCAACAAATAAATAATTTCAAAGCTTTACGAAATCAGGTTGAGTAGAGCAAAAATTGCCTATTGCAAATAATATAAATAACCTAAAAATAGCTTTGTCAAACCGCTAATCCAATGATGTTTGGTATAAAGAGATAGTATGATATTAAGCATAACTATTTGCAAGAGCACAAGCTGCCTTTGTTGCGAAATAAGAACTTGCATTGCAGTGAACTCGACAAAAATCTGCACAGGATGGGCTTGACCACCAATGCCCCTGTGTGCAGATTTTGTGGTGAGGATGATGAGACACTAATCCACATTCTTTGTGAGTGCTATGCTCTCATCCACATCAGGAGCCGATCTCTAGGTGGCCCCAGTTAGCCACCTCATGATGCGAAGGCTCTGTCTCCAAAAATGGTTATTGGCTTCTTTACCGCTGCGGGCTTAATTAGAGACCTTAAATACAAAGGGTCGGCCACAATAGATCTGTACAGGTCGCAGTGACCCGCTGGGGGTCTCTCACTGGTCGCTCCCAGCCCCACTCAAAATAATATAATTATATATAATATAACAGATAATATATAGATAGATACATTTTTCGGGTTTCTTGCCTGTTCTTCTCCAGAAGGCTCTCCCAATTTTCGAACAGGTGTAGAGTCAACCTTTTTTTTCATTCCTACTTGTATTTGCAGCCATCTTGAGTATATTCAGGATGTATGCACATACAAGGTTAATATGATTTCTTTAAATTAGATTGTTTTGCTTTGTTTTGACGTCAATAAGTGCCTGTAAAGGCCTATGTTGAATAAAGATTTTTTAATTTGAATTTGAAATCATTGCAGTAAATTCTTAAAAAATCATGTAAATGCGAAACGAAATTCGTAGGAGCAACAAAGTACGAGTATACCTACTTACACGTTATTTTTTTTGGCTGATTTTAAAAATAATGAATAATCCATGAAATTCAAATGACCCTAAATTTATTACATACAGCATCGATCGGGTTATCGACCGAGAACGATTTATCGACAAATTAGCAACTATACGAGCAACAGGTACAAGTAATATATCAATTACGTATTTAGCAATAACCGCATCTTGATATTCGTCGCGATCGTGTTTCTGTGTAGTAATAAGCGAGTACACGCACCGCCTTGATAAATGTCCCGGGTGGCGGGCATAGTCAAGTCAACCCGGGGGCGCATGCGAAATAATTAAAACTACTTAACATTCAAGCAGAAAGTGCGCGGATCGGTAGCGAGTTTGCGGCGTGGCGCGGCTCATTTAGCGAGTCGGTCGTGCGCCGGCCATTACTCTGCCGCCGATTGATATATTCTCCGTCGACATGCGATCGGCGACACGTCACTGCACTGGCGAAGTGGCATGGCGACCGGCTCGCGGCTACCAGCCACGGCTACCTCAACAAACAACATCGGCACACTGATAAATATTGGATTCAGCTACTTTGATTCTATCTACGACCACAGATTTAGAATATTCGTTACTCTAGGTAGAATCAATTTCCCCAATTCACCATTTCATTCCCTAATGAAACATGATAAGTTATTTAAAAAAACTTTTTTGAATGCAAGCTTTTGTACTCGTCAATACGATTCAAACGAACCCAAACTCGATGGGGTTGTGTCGTTTAATTGTAGAGTTCTTATAGCCACCTTCCAGCTCCAGCATCAGATCAGCTCTATGTCATCAAAATATTGCATTGTCACGCGATATACATTATGCATGCCAAATTTCAGTCCAGTCGGAAACCGGGAACTGGGTCAAATTTGCAAGATTTCATTACCGGGACAGGTGAAAGTAAATAAAATCTTGTAAAAACTCATTATTCGTTGTAAATGCTCTGATTAATTAGAAATGAATTCACTCATCAAAAATCCTCGTAGAGTGGATTTTTTTATAAATGAATTCAGTTCCCATAAATGAAAGCATTTATTATCGAATGTTACAATCAAATTCGATCAGATTTTTGAATACTTTCAAAGTTAAAAACATTTTAGACCAACATAGTTAACTTACTATCCGACGTGTTTAAGATTAAGAATTTTTTCTTTTCTTCATTTTATTTAAAAATTACCTCCACCGATTTGTCCTTAATGTAGCTACTGACAAATAAATCAAAAATACATTTTACCAAATCCATCTGGCAACACTGCCAAGGTACCACTCCACAAACCCGTTCTTTTACGGCCGCGTCTGCTAGAGCTCAAATTAACTCGTAATTGCTGATGAATCGCTAATAAAATTATCCAACGCTTAATCCGCACTGGCTGTATAACTTCAGTGGATACTTAATTGATTTACAAATCCAACTTATGGCAGCTACTAAAACCGACGCATAAATTTATTGCTCGCTCTCCTTCTATCACGATTCCTAATCCCTTTTCTTCTGATTACAGACTTTATAGTTTGAAATATGACAACTATATAAAGCTAGAAACCATCGCTGAGAATGCCGCGAGTTCTTTTTTTTAATCAGGCCCTCATTTTTTAGTTTGAAGGCGACAAAAAAAATTTCTGTAATATCTATTCTCAATTGGAAGAGTTGGTTTTTTATCGTTGTAATAGTAAGTTTTTATACATACTCGTATTGCTTGTTGTTGCTCCTATAATACTTCTTTAAAACCCCTTAAAAACTAGTCCAATTTTGTTTTAACTCTAAGACATTCAAGCAAATCTCTTGATTTCAACATGAAACTATACACTGATTTGACAATACACAATACATAAAACTTGCAAATTAAAATTTTACATAAAAGAAAAGTAACTGAAGCACCCAGACCCAGATTTAAATATATACAACAAAAATAGGTAGGTAACATATAAAAGTTTCACCTTTTACAAGCTATTTGAGGTTATTTATCATGCGGAGGCGCGACCCAAAAGTACTCTGAGCACGATTTTGGACCAGCTTCTTTATACAGAAGCCATTATAAGTATCAATTTCAGATCATAGATCATAAACACATTTATTATTCGAGACCCGAATGCGGGGATGTGGGGGGTCTTCTTGTGACCGAAGTCTTTTCATTGTTGAGTTTTATTGGAACTTGTATGTCACAATTTTTGTGGACCTCACCTAAGGTCTTGGGACATAAAATAACTAACACAAGAATTCCCGTCCGATCTGAGGCATTTGTAATGACCGAGAATGAATCTAAATCACAATCATACACGCGGACTGGCCTAATCTCTGGTTTATGATTACCGTAAATTTCAATTTGATTTTAATAACTTATTTACTCGTCGAGTGTTTACGTAGTGTGTTTTGAAATTAATCATTTTAATCTTATACGAGCAGGGTATATAATTGTCCAAATTCAAAATACGTCTTTATTTGGTCAGAGTTTAATGTCTAAATTAAAAGTTATTGCTTCTCAAGAAGCTTAAAGGTCGGTTCGCTAGATATGTTAGTAATACTGAATAATGGGTGTTTATATCCATTATTTTTATTTATATTATCTTTATTTCTGTATAAATGTCTATTTTGATAGCCGAAGTTATTATGGATAACATCGAAATAAATAGGTATTTAAAAAAGTCCTACATACTAATATTGGATTTGAATCAAATGTAATAACGGCTCTTAACTTTCAATTATTAAATATTTTACATGCAATTTTCTGCATATCTGTTATGCCGTCTGTAATATCGTATTTTACAGTTTAATTCCATTCCTCTAACTACTTACGAAATGCACTCAATTGTGTAATAAAATGTTAATAAAGTGCGTAAATCAAGATAACGTCAATAGTTAAGAGAGTTCGACACAACGAAATAGTCTCGGCGAAGTGAAGAAATTACCTCACGTATGGATCGGACATAACTCTTCGACGCGTTCGGCTCGACATTTATTTACTTCGCCGCAAGAATATACACTCTACATCCATTTAGCTACACTTAAAATTTGTGTTAAAAAGAATCATTTCGTTATATACGAGTATACTACATAACTTAAATAAATCACATAGTAATAAGTAGTTATTTTTATATAGTTTATATAGTTTTATGGTTGGAGTTGAAATAAGTTTTATAGTTTGGTTACTTAAGTGGTGACAGTCAGTCGAGCAAAAATAAAATGCTATATTCCTAATATACGAGTGTACAAACAAATCATAAGCGAATTAATATACGATACCCTTTTTGAGGCGTTATCCGTTACGAGACCAAAGGGCTGACTAGACCTTGACTTGGGTATGCCGTAGAACTTGGGTCCACCTATACTTGGCTAAACCACCCTCTGAGACCTCTCCGCTTCCGATGGAGGTACGGTCGGGATAGTCACATCACCGAACTCACCCTCCGGTCCGGAGACAGAGTCAAGTAGTATAAACAAGCTGGGACTTCGCCTAGGAAAGAGTTAATAGGTTTACTCGTTTGTGAAATGGGCAACCAGGTCAAGACTATAATATCTCCCAGTCAGGTCAGTTCGACTGTACTAACCCTTTCCCAGCTGCTTAGGGTGATTGAAGAGTGCTCACCAAGGCACGTCTCTTTCTACCCAAGGGAAGCCCATACCTAATTTATCATGGCTAGGATATTGTAATAATTCTTTGAATTTTAGGCTAACATGTATGTTATTAAACGATGATAAAGCTACGTGCAGTCGCGTAACTATGGGGCAAAATGCCAGGACTGGCAAAATGCCACGGGCCCCCGACCTGAGAGGGCCCCGGTCCAAGAGGCCGCGAGCTCGAAAACATTTTAAGCAAAATTTTGAGACACCTAACCTAAGTACTTGTAAATTATATTTGTTGTATGTACTTAAAATCAGTTGAAGTGAGACACAAATAAAGACCATATCTAATTCAAACTAATCATTAAGATTTCAACATATTAAAATAAAAACGTCGATCAATTTTACTGGGAGGGCCCCATGCATCCAAAGAATTTGCCACGGGCCTCAGATGGTATAGTTACGCCACTGGGTACGTGGTATTTAAATTAGCCTAAATACTTTAAAATAGTGTATTCAAGTGCTCTTTAAGATCATCTTAATTCCTAACACTGATGAAAAATAGTCACAGCTCTTGCCAATGTTTATTGGCAATATAATTCAAACGCGCACCAACTTTACAGCCAGTGAAGCTGATTATACTTTGTAATTGAACTATGGAGGGTATTGTTTTTATTCATGTTGTAATATAATGGGGGTGTTGCGGGAACATATCGGTGCCATTATTCAAATACAAACATCAATCAATACGGTCTTAAAGCAAGAGCACAGTTACGCGACACGCTCTCTCTAATATCTCGCTTGTTCGCGTCCGCCCTTTCTGCCCATCCAATTGGAACATCAAACTAATACAAGCACACTGAACGATGAAATTTGCATGAAATGACATAACATTTCCTCTTCTATTTAAACTTTTCAGTATTTTTTTCCAAATCAATATTATTTATTTTAATCATGTGTGTTACGAAACAGACATGTGTGTTACGAACAGACCTGTTAAGAAACATATCAGTAATGTCAACGATTCATTGATAAAGTGACGAATTATCAAATATATGTGTGTGCGCATAATTATCTAATGTGTTTCATTACGAATATTAGTTACACTTTTAAGTTTTTTCGCTAAGAAATCTCACTTAGAGATAAATCCAGTTTTGTACATCTACACTATAAGATATTATAAAGAGGAAAGATTTGTATGTATGTATGTAACGAATAAACTCAAAAACTACTAGACCGATTTCAAAAATTCTTTCACCATTAGAATGCTACACTATTTCTAATTAATATAGGAGGAATACAAAATTATTTTCCTTACGGGAAAATATATAATTCCCAGTAGAAAACAAAAACAACGCGGGCGAAGGTGCGTAAAGTAAAGCTAGTGTTTATCTTGTTTAGGTATGTTTATTTGCAATAAATAATTCATAACTCATTTATGAACACCAGCTTAAAGATTTATCAATTAAGGAAGACATGTTTAATGATTTCGATAGTCTGGTTGAAGAAGAATGAGATGAAGTTCGGTCTAGAAAGTATGCGTATTTTCTATTTCACACAACGATGAACACAAAGATAACTTTAACGATATGTAGAAGGAACGCTGTAAACTCTCGATACAGCTGTTAATGCACGCCGTCGTGACTCCGATTCAAATTTCAATGAAAACATATTCCGTGTTTTATCAACTCGAGATCGATAAGAACCCTTATCGGTACGACGAGAACTAACACATTTTACCTTGTCGAATGACGCAATATGCAATGGAAATGGGTGAATTGAGTTCATAGACTCGGTTCATTATTGTGGTCATCTTATTACGGACAGTTAAGGTGAGGATCTCTGTAATATTGTATAATATTCGATAGTAAATCCCGCATCGAATTGCATTAGACGCACTCGCATCGCCAGGGATGAGCCTGGCGCCGTGCATCGACTGTGTCTAATAGCTGATTGTCTGTTTGTTTGATCTGTAAATATGTTTACATTTAGTATAATTCTAAAGAAACAAAAATTATGAATACTTTTAATATTTTGGTATTTTGACTAGTACTTGATAAAAACTTCAAAAAAGCACCGGATTTTAAATGAACGCCTACATTTTTTTCAGATTTTTGTGGTTTTATATTTGAAGTTTATCTAATATGAGTAATATGTACTTTCTTAACCTCATACACAGATAACTATTTTAGTTACTATGGTGATTCAACTTAAAAAACTAAGATAAAAAAGAATCTAAAACTTGACTATCTACTATGGATTTTTTATGAACTTAAAAACTGTGTCTAAATTATGTTAGTACTAAAAATAGTGGCTTAACACAATTGCATAATATATATTTTAATATAATAATAATTATTTGAGGTTTTTTATTTCAGCTTGTAAATTCACGAAAAGAATGTCTCTGGAATAATTTTCCCGATGTCACAAATACTCATACTTGTTGTATTCTTCTTAATGATATTATGTTTGTCTCTTGTTTTTAACACAGACAGATGCACTTAAACAAAAAAATATATGATTTTTTATTAAAAAAAACCTGTGATATAGCAAAAAATGCGAAATGTTTTGCACAATTTTCTTCTAGACAAATAATTTACAGTTACTAAAAATGTTTAACCAAACCCGTAGCCATTGACTAGTGCACAATAAAACGCCATAGCTATAGGCCATCGGCGTCCACTCATATGTTCGTGTGTGGCATTCTTTATGCAGATTCGATGGCTTAGATGTAATTTTGAATTCAACCGGAATTAAACTGTGACGTGTTTATAGCACAAAACGCGCCGTTGTTGTATGATAGAGTGGCATTATGTGCATTATCTTTGTTAGAACGGGATATACTCGTATGCGTATAAAGAGTCGATTCCGATGTTTCTGCTTACGACTTTGAACATCTACTTGGATATTTTATATTTTAATTTCTCAGGATTATTGGATTCTGTACATTAAGTTTGTGGCTTAAAATACATATTTTAGTTTTATTTTCTATAGAGAGGAGTAGTAGCAAACAATTATTTTATATCTTAGAATAAAAATAGGTATATATTTTGTTTCCTTAACGACTACTTTATCTGTAAAAAAGTTGTGAAATTATAAAGGCTTGATTACATTTAATGTAACGTTAATTACTCCACCGATCTCGAGACACGTTTTAATACGCTGTAACAGAAAATAATCTAAAAAGGAACCATTGATTTTTAAACGGTCTGAAATGTTAAATATTCAATTTTGCACTACACTGTAGCGCGAAACGCGACTGAAGATCGCGAATGTTGAATTTCCAGCAACAATATGAGACTAATGGTACATTAGTTAGCATACGAAACCTTACTGAACGGTTCAAACGTTTATTTCTATTTTTTTTTACTTTACTTATACAAGGTTATTTTTTTAACACCCTGGAAAAATTAAGGGACGCTTCACGACATGGTAGTAGAATGATTTAAATATGAATAAAAAAAATAACTCATATTTAAATTCATATTAATTTTCTAAAATATCCATAAAATGCTGCACTAGCTGAGAGCAGCATTTTAAGAGATTTTTTCTTTTTTTTTTTAATTTTTGTTTCATTTTTTATTTTTTATATACTAATGGTTGTGTCCTGAAGCGTCCCTTAAATTTTCCAGGGTGATAAAACCAGGGTGAGAACCGTGCATAAAATATAAATTTTGTAGTAAAATAATTTGGAGCATATTTAATCGCTTAATGATAGGCTATTGTTTTGTAATATAAGCATCAATTTCAAAAACAAAGCTCATTCAAGATACAATGTTTACATAAATTACTGACACAATAAAGCTTTTGGTATTTCTTAATCACATCATAAAAACTTTACGTTACAATTAAGTCCGTTTTGTAACCTGTAAAGTTGAAATTCATTAACATTGTTTTTTAATTATACTATTATAATATTTCCATAAAATGAAAACTATTAAAGAATTCGTCATCGATATTTTGGTAATAAAATAACTTAAAATCAGTAATAAATACCTAACTGACTTTTTCTGCAAATCAGCTAAGTGTACTTATAGTTACTATTCCATCACGCGGACGAAGTCGCGGGCACAGCTAGTATGTATACATATATAAAACAAACTTTTAATCACTCAATCACCCATTTGAAGGTGTAATTATCAAAATCGTTTAAACTCGTGTTTCCTCATTCCCAACTATTAGCTTAAATACACAAACGTCAGTTTCTAGCTTGAAACTAACGAAGTTCCATATAAACTTTCAACCCCTATTTTACACCGTCAAAAGGAAGGAGGCGGACTTACGCCCACCTTCTTCCTTTTGACGGCAACCAGCAGAGTACAGGCCTGGGAACCCCGGGCCCTGCATTGCGCCGGTTGCCGCCAGTCGGTGCCCCGGGGGATCATCGGCCTTCCCACCCTGGCGGGTGCGGGAGGCTCGCTCTAGGCGCAACGCCGACAAGGTCTTGGAAGTGTTCGCAAGCAAGAGGTCCCATGACCTTGTCCGGCTACGGCGCATCCCTCCTCGGCGTGTCCTCCTTGTCTGATGACGAGGAGGATGCGGTGGTGATGGACGTGCTCGCGCCAAAGCGTCCTTGAGGCGCATCATTGGATTTTAGATTATTAGGCCGCGGATGCTGCTCCAGTAACCGCGAAGAGTCCGACATGACCTCGTGTTGACCCAACGCGAGGTATGCGTAACGCATTTCCCAACGAAAAAAGGGGTCGAATTTCCTAAAACCTCTTCTTTGTAGATGCTAGGGTTATAAAAGAAACCTGCTGGTCAAATTTTATGTCATTCAGTCAGCCAGTTTATAGTCACTTAATGTGATGTTAAACAAAACTAAAAATAAAATCTACAAGAATCATATGGCCGATATTGATACATACAGTTCCATTTTAAAGCAACATATCGCTTACTTGATCCACATGGTCGTCCAGATTAAATCACCCATGAATTTAAAAACATTTTATTGTCAATTCGGAGTGAAAACAATATAAATGTATTTTATGTCACATCTGATTTATATTTTATAGGCGAGATGTGATTTATTAAGAATCGCTTGAAGAGCTTGCGAACCGCCTTTCTTTTCTGCATAATAAAACATTTTATGGATGTTATTGCTTAAAATTCTCAATGCTTATTCACTTTTTGATAACATTAGAATTTGATTAACAAATCAAATACAGCGATTTAAATTCCAAAATGAATCATAACTACGCCGCATTGTTAGTTTGTGATAGTCAGTCAATTAGGGTGTAAGTAATATTTCAAAAATTAACCCATACTCATGAAAAACCAATTTCGTCTTTTTCTAGGTGGGCTTTAATATAAGAATAGGAACAGACAACATGACACTTCTATATTGAAGTCGGTGACAAACGATCTCCTAGAAAGTCTTAAAATTTGTCACCGACTTCATTATAAAAGTGTGATGTTGTCTGTATCTATTCTTATATTATTTTTAACTTTTCAGTGTTTTTGAAGTCGTTTTTTATTTTTTGTAATCATTCATCATCATCATTTCAGCCAAGAGACGCCCACTGCTGGACATAGGCCTCCCCCAGGGATCTCCAAACCGATCGGTCCTGCGCCTCCCGCATTCAGCGGCTTCCCGCGACCTTCACCAGATCGTCGGTCCACCTTGTGGGGGGCCTACCAACGCTGCGTCTCCCGGTACGCGGCCGCCACTCGAGGACCTTTCCGCCCCAACGGCCGTCAGTCCTGCGAGCTATGTGTCCTGCCCACTTCCACTTAAGGTTTGCAATTCTTTGGGCTATGTCGGCGACTCTAGTTCTTCTACGGATCTCTTCATTTCTGATGCGATTGCGTAGAGAAACCCCGAGCATAGCCCTCTCCATTGCCCTTTGAGTGACATTGAGCCTTCTGATGAGACTCATTGTAAACGGCCACGTCTCAGTTCCGTACGTCATCACTGGCAACACGCACGAATTGAAGACTTTCGTCTTAAGACACTGCGGTAGATTGGCCGAGAATATGCTGCGTAGCTTCCCGAACGCTGCCCAGCCGAGTTGGATTCGTCGATTTACCTCTTTCTGGAAGTTGGACTTACCGAGCTGGACTATTTGTCCCAGGTAAACATATTCGTCAACAACTTCCAGTGTAGAGCCGCCAACCTTCACAGGAGTGGGTACTACATGGGAATTCACCATAATTTTGGTCTTGTCCATGTTCATTTTAAGACCCACTTGTTGGGAAACTCTACAGAGGTCTTCGAGCATTGTGCCTAGATCTTCCACGGTCTCAGCCATGACCACGATATCATCGGCAAAACGAAGGTGAGTCATGTACTCGCCGTTTATGTTGATGCCGAGTCCTCTCCAGTCCAAAAGCTTAAATACATCCTCCAGCGCAGCTGTGAACAGCTTCGGCGATATAACGTCACCTTGTCTCACACCTCGCTGAAGTCGTATTGGTTTCGAGTTCTGGTCCTGAAGGCGGACTGACATAGTGGCGTTTCCGTACAATGACTTCAACACTTGGATGTACCGGTAGTCTATTTGGCACCTCTGGAGTGACCTAAGCACGGCCCAGGTCTCGACAGAATCGAAGGCTTTCTCATAGTCCACAAACGCCAAGCATAGTGGCAGATTATACTCCTCGGTCTTCTGTATAACCTGCCGCAGCGTATGAATGTGGTCTATGGTACTATAGCCTTTACGGAATCCGGCTTGTTCGGGAGGCTGGAAGTCGTCAAACCTGCGCGCGAGACGATTCGTGATGACTCTCGAGAACAGCTTGTATACATGACTCAGGAGTGTGATGGGTCTGTAGTTCTTCAACTGGGCCCTGTCGCCCTTTTTGAAGAAAAGTGCCACCACACCCCCGTGCCATGCTTTAGGCGTAATGCCCTCGAGTATGATGGAGTTAAATAGCCTCTGCAGCGCTTTCCGGACTGGTAGTCCGCCCGCTTTCAAAAGCTCAGCTGTAACTCCATCATCACCCGGTGCCTTGTTGTTTTTTAGCTGTTTGAGAGCCACACTAATCTCGTACAGGCTGACGTCCGGGATGTCTTCGGTGTAATGCTGGATCAATTTGGCTCTAGGGTCTGTAGCCTGAATGACAGGTGCCTGCGATGTTGTGTAAAGCTGTCCATAAAAGCGTTCAATCTCAGCCATAAGTTCAGGTCGAGACGTGACGACTCTGCCGTCCTCTGTCTTCAGCTTCGTCAGCAGACTCTGACCGAGTGACAGATCTCTTGCGAACACTTTGGAGCCCTTGTTCCGCTCGATGGCTTCCTTAATACGTTCTGTATTAAATCGGCGTATGTCGCGAGTCAGAGACTTCGAGATCTGTTTGTTGAGTCGCCGACGAGCATCTTCAGAGGACTGCAGACCCATCCCACGTCTTTCTTCCATCAGCTTAATTGTCGGCTCTGAGATCTTGCTCCTTTGCTTGGTACGGCTGGGTTTGAAAAACTTCGAACCCACCGTAAGGACAGTTTCCACAAACCTGTCATTATATGTGTCCACATCCGTGCAATCCTCCAGGCAAGCGAACCGATTCTGTAATTCGAGTTGAAAGCGCTCGGGGTTTTGGATCTGGATGGCTCCAGGACGGAGCGTTGACTTCATCAGTCGATACCTCTCAGCTTTTACATTAAGATTCAATGCGCCTCTCACCATTCGGTGATCGCTTCCCGTGTTGAACGTATTGATCACTGAGACGTCATTGAATAAGCGAGTCTTAGTCGACATGATGAAGTCAATCTCATTTTTTGTCACGCCATCCGGACTTTTCCAGGTCCATTTTCGATGCAGCCGTTTTTTGAAGAAAGAGTTCATCATATAGAGTCCCTCTCTCTCCATGTAATCGGCTAGCATTTGACCACGGTAATTCCGGATTCCAGCTCCAAATTGCCCCACTTTCAACTCACTATCGCCGCGCTTGCCTAGCTTTGCGTTGAAGTCTCCCATGACAACGGTGTAATGAGTCTTGGAAGCATGTATTGCCCGAGAAATGTCCTCATACATAGCTTCCACTTCCTCGTCGGAGTGTTTCGAGGTCGGAGCGTATACCTGTATGACCTTCAGCGAATACCGTTTGGTAATTCTGAGTATAAGGTACGCCACCCTATTCGACACACTTCCGATCTGTACAACGTTGTTCACAAGAGACTTGTGGACGATAAATCCGACACCACCTTGGGACAGGTCTTCGCCCTCCCGGAAATAGAGCAGGTTGCCGGATTTGAGAACCATCGTGTCCTCACCCTCTCTTCGGACTTCGGACAGTCCCACTATACTCCAGCGAATCCTGCTCAACTCCCTCTCGAGCTCCAGCAGCTTCTCCTCGGTCCGCAGTGTGCGCGCGTTATATGTGGCCAGGGCCAAGGTCGTCTGACGGGGGATCTCCGCCGCCCGGGGATTCTTTGCACCCCAGGTCCCAGTACCGCGCCGACGTCCGTCACCGCCGGCACGGCCTCCAGAACCGCCGGGCACTTGGGGCCTTTGTTTAATGTTTGGGTTCATGGGGGGTTTTGGGCCATCTCCCACCACGCTGGCCCAGTGCGGGTTGGTGGGGAGCGCCAGAGCCTCGTCCGTTATAGAGCAGGGTGCACCGCGTGCAGGTGAGGTTGGCTTGGGTCCCGATAGGTGGTATTTGGGACCCCTTGCACCCCATTTGGGACC
This sequence comes from Schoenobius gigantellus, assembly GCA_963935595.1. NCBI lineage: Eukaryota > Metazoa > Arthropoda > Insecta > Lepidoptera > Crambidae > Schoenobius > Schoenobius gigantellus. The sequence continues at coordinate 17,099,035 of OZ012553.1, read as the reverse complement.
CCTTGCACCCCCTGACTACTCCTGAGCACATTTTTTGTAAAATATTTTTTATTTTTAACTTTTTAGTGAAGGAACACTTTTTAGTGAAAGAAACCCTAATTTAATACCAGCTCACCGAAGGTGAGAGAGAGAATTAAATTAGCGTTTCCCTCAATTTTCATGGGATCCCCATCATCAGATCCTGACTTTGGTGACCATGGGACCACCCTTGGAGTATACTCTATCGAATACAAAAAGAATTTTGAAAATCGGTCCACTATTGGCGGCGTAAACGCGTAACATAGACAAAAAATCATACGCATCGAATTGAGAACCTCCTCCTTTTTTGAAGTCGGTTAAAAACAGGTATAGGTTGAATAGCACCCCAGACTAAAAAGCACAATGTTGCCCAACCCTGTCAACGCAGACAATATTTAAAAAGTCGCGGGGAGACGCTCTGGCGGTTGATTCTCGCACAACTCCTAAAAAAATTCTAATTCTAGTTTCTTTTCAAGCGGTAATCACAGTTCAGCCAGTCAGGACACATAGACATATCGAGATCCGTTACTTTTTTATGGAAAGTCGCTTGTATTATCGCGAGTGCTCAGGAGTAGTCAAGACGTCAATTTCAAATTTGAAGGTATGATTTTTATTTCTTTTTTGATTATCCTATTATTGATTTGTATTTTAATTTATTTTCAATTACATTAGATATTTTTTGTAGAATTAAACTAAGCATTTTTTTTGTCTCAATAAACACATAAAAATATTATTAAGTCAAATTAAAATTATTGAATTGAATATTATTTATCAAAAAAAAATATTTCATAGAAAGATAAAGAAGTGAAAACCGCTCCTACTACTCAAGACAAGTCAAGCGACGTTCCTTCCAAAAATGTCGGAGCTCCACATGTGCACTGTGACTACCGCTCGAGAATAAATCGAATTGGAACTTTTGTCAAATCCTAAGAATCAGTCTCCTGATCTCAATCAGCTCACAAGCATCGAAACTGTAGTGAATAGCAATATATGCAGAAGACTAAAGCTCGTATTAATAAACGCATCTCAAAGTTGAGATCGATCTTAAGATACAGTTTTGACATTTAAGGCGCATATAGTAGGGTCAATCATAAAAAATCACTGCAGAAAAAACCGGTTCTCTTCATAAATATTGAATAAAAAACACTTTAAAAAAGATATGTTATTATTCAACACATTCTTTAGAGGATGGTCTTTTTAATTTTTTGATAAAATAATTAAAACTTGGCTAGTATGTTTGACCCAAACATGTCGCGATTTTAAAACTTTAAACCTAATCGCGTCGTAAATATTAGATTAAATCATATACTTTCCATTTCAATAAATAAAGTGAACAATATTCTAGCGGATGGTCTTTTTAGATTTCTCTTATTCGCCTTTATTAATTTTTAAATGAAATAATTCATCTTACGCGTAAAGGTTTGCTTAAATATTCCCCTCACTCTCACTCACTCACTCCTATGTAATCAGTGCGGGACGATCGAGCAAGGTCATTAGGACCACTATGCGCCTTAATGTAGGGACCATCTGTCAAAAACAACATCTCAAGATCTATCTCATTCTTGAGATGCAATTATTAATTCGAGCCCTAATGTGCAACAGTGAATTTCCATCGGTTAGAAAGGCGGTGGAAAAATTAATACGAATGAAAATAAAAATCACCGACCACCAGTGCGTGGAGAGTAAATTTATTTTAAAAAAGGTGTCGGTGAATAAAACCGAGTATCCAGCAGCTTGTGATATGTATCATTCATATGCCATGCCGTATCATTATGTCTTGTATTATAATCAAAATACTAGCAAACATTCTATTTCGAAAATTGCTTCAAAAATTGACACAAAACGGGGCGAGATATCAAAGATTGTAAATAAAATTATTATTCCGATAAAATTCAAACACTACATCACAGCCTCGATGGCACCATACATCACGCTCCACGACACATTTCTAAAATGAAACTCCTTTCATTCACACTTGTCTATTATAAAAAAATATATATATATTCCGGATACGTTCAAACGATGAGTCAAAGAATAGAACAAGTCACAATCCTACAATAAAGTGCTTGGGACTCGTTTCTGAATTGCCTTCAAAATCGAACAGAGAGTCTCTAATATGTTAAACCGTTCCGTTCAACCAAAATAGCGTTATTTTTATTCGAATGCATTATGGCTGCATTCTTAGTTTCTTAAATTTTAACTACAAGCCTTTATTGCTATGCTAATCTAATGGTATTGCTTTGAGCGCTATGCCTCGCGCCGTGAAGAATCTGTATGCACATTCCGTGATTTTCAGGTATTTGAAGTATTGTTACAACCAATTTATGTTATACGCCATTTTGCAAAATGTCTAGATAGTTTATAAAATAACGCCGTTATTAATAACAGGTTATTTTTTTTTCACCCCGAAAAATTTAAGGGACGCTTCAGGGCACATCCATTATTATATAAATTAAAAAAGTAGTGCAGTATTTTTTGGATATTTTAGAATATTAATATAAAATTAAGTAGGTGAGTTATTTTTTTTATTAATATTTAAATCATTCTACTTCCATGTCGTGACGCGCCCCTTAAATTTTCCTGGGTGATAGAAAAGTAACTTACTATTGATGTAATGTCTCGCGTATGGACTGATGTTTTGTTATAAATTAATGTAAGTCTACTGCATCTGCAGCACACAGTATAATATATGTTGCAAAATAGCTAGTGTTGACTTTAAAAAATAATTATTTTAACCTGGTCTCAATATTTAGCTGAAATAAGCAATATGACCGAATATCATCAAGTTTGACTACCTATGCCTTTTGAAGATTGCTTGTTACCATTTAAAAACATATTTTTTGGTGCGTATATTTTTAAGATTATTTTTAGTATAACCTAAATGATTAGTTTTCTTTAGATCAGTTTTAATAGTCAAAAACAGCTAAAACAAATAGCTACTGTATAAAGTTAAACAAGTTCCTATTTAGTACTTTTAAAGAAATCGTATGAAGATACTTTCAACAATCACTTACTCCTTTATTAATAAACGTCTATTCTGAATAAGCGGTAAGACTCAATGCACAGATGACCTTTCATTGGTTATATTTACATGTTTCTTTAACATCCGGCAAGCTAATTTATAAAACGGCGTATTATCAAATTGAGCTGCAACATATCCGCGAAATAACTCGTATCTAGATGTGATAAAATTCGAAACTGACGACGGCTAGGGCAGCGCGCTGCCGGGTGGCCACTACTCGTCTTACGCCGGCCTTATCTTTACAATCGATGTGCCCGATAAAACGTATAAAACAACAAAGACATACACAGCCGTACTAATGGTTAGAAAACCCACCCACGATTTTGAGCTCGGCGGCGCTCCATACATATACACGGTTATTTTTTTATCACTCTGGAAAATTTTAGGGACGCTTCAGGACACATCCATTATTATATAATTTTTTTTTTTTAAAAAACAGAAAAATCTCTAAAAATGATCTCTCAACTAGTGCAGCTTTTGTTGTATTTTTTAGAAAATTAATATAAAATTAAGTAGCGAGTTATTTTTTATTTATATTTAAATCATTCTAATACCATTACGTGAAGCGTCCTTTAAATTTTCCAGGGTGATAAAAAAATAACCGTGAATATGTTTATACTGAAAAAAAGTGTCTAATATAATTATTGCGATTTATTTGAAAGTCGAAGACAATCAAGTGTAAGATTAGAATGTTAAAGATTGTTGTCAAAGACGATGTCGAGAAATGATCGAAAAGCTAGATAAAAAGCATTTAAGAATTTTGTTTGTTAATCACTGACGGCCTTACAAATAAAAAACTTATACCTCGGAATAACCTCGGAATAGTTATTCCGTGTTTTGTCTTATTTTGACATATTACATCTGACATGTGCTAAAACAAGACAAAACACAGAATAAATTATTCCGAGGATTATCCTCGGTATAAGTTTTTATTTGTAAGGCCATGAGTCATTAAAGTGATTTATGGATTTGTTCCACATTTGTCGTATTCTTGATTCAGATCGGTCGATACATTGACTACTTATATCTGCGATGTTTCATTTTTATATACCTATACCTAATGTTTATTTTGACAAATTCACAAAGTAAAAAGTATACAACAGTAATATTTCATTTTTATACCCAAATAAAATCTCAAACACACAAAGGTCACAATGTGAAATGCAACACAACACCGACACTAACAATGAATTATATCAAAATAAATTATGTTTACCGACTTATCTATAGGCCTATTGTTGGATATAATCATATTATGCCTGATCACTTGATGTCAAGCCGCGGCAAAATTTCAATGTCGTGATTCAGTCGTAAATATACAGAAATAATGGTGTATTATATGAACAGAAACTGTTATGAATTTAAAGCTTGGTTTCCAATCACGGAAAATAGTGGGATACAGAACTTTACGTAAAACCTAGTGCGAATCTTCTATCAACAATAAACAGTTGTCGGTATTTCAATTAAATAGCAATGTTTTTAAAATTTACGTATTATAGCACTGTTATTTAACTGACATGATAGAGGAACGCAATCATACCTTTGCGAGTTGTGACAGAGATGGATAAGCAACTCGCAACAAAACTCAATACCGCAAACAGAAGTCTAGGTAATAGTAGGTACCTCTAAACAGGGAAACTAGGCCTGGTGCTTTATTGTTCCAGAATTTTTTTCAACATAACAACGCTTCTTACACCACTTCCATTTACCATCTGAAATGGAGTCATTTGCTAGGCCTACTAGCAAGAAAACTATTGGCCTTTTCATTTCACTTTTTTTTCTCGGGCGGAATTTTTTTTTCTTTCTCGGGGGGAAATACATGACCGTACCCGACCTTCGCTAGATGGCAGACGCAACCTGGCAGAGTGCCAGGTCTACCCACCAAGGGGGGATTGTCCGAGAACACCAGGACAATCCCCAAACAGAGAAGCCGTACGGCGGCGTGCATTGGGGTCCATTCGTGCACGCAGGCCTAACGGCAGGTCATCAGACGGACATTGCTTGGCCTTCATCTCACCTGATGGTGTCGATAAAAAAAGTAAAAGAAAAATCTGAAAAACATAAATATGTACTTAAGAAATTAAATACTTAGATAACTTTATACGGAACGGAAAATATTGGACGGTTTTTGATATGATGATAAAATTATTAATGAGCCAGCGAATTCACAAGACTTAAAATATAATTTTCGAAATATTATAAAAGGTTAAAAAAGATCACAATGTTTGTCTTCTCGCTTCATTGCAAATAAATTAAAGAAAATGTTCATTTTGCTTTAAAGTGTGGCCTGGTGGATATAAGTTGAATGTTTCATATACTCGTAGGTACTACATACTCGTAATAATAGTTCGTGACTTAAAATTAGCGCAACCATTTATCTAAGCATGCGTGTACACTCCTGTTAATGTGAAGGAGGTCAAAATTATTCAGAACAATAATTTTAGACCTGAATCCTTTCTAAAGATATATTAAATTAATATCATTATTTTGTTTTCATTAAGTTTGCAATATTTTGACCAGCTAACTCAAAAGTGTATTGAAAATAAAACGTGAACCCGTTACCACATCAGTTCCGATCATTGAAAATAATTCTTTCTCCCATTGTATCACTCGCTTATAATTTCGACAACTTCTCCTTATGAAAATAAATATGAATATTAATACACGTACAATGAAGTCCACCTAATTAGAACGGTGTTAACAAGCTATTTACATCTTACATTCAAATAGCTTTTTGTCCTAAAATTTCCCAAGAAAATACGGTAGCGAGTTCCAATTCTTGAATAGTAACACATATCGTTATGTCCAGATTTACAATAGATTGCCTTATTATTGAGTTCATTTTAACATGAACACCACCAAATAGTTTGAAATCCTACAGTCAAGCAAATCGCGAATATAGGCGTAACGTCGCTAGTCTTGAACTGATTTCTTGGCTGGTAAAAGACTCCATTAGAATGCATCTGTAATCTCATGCGGGTAAAATATACGACAAAGACATTGGTAAATAAACTTTAAAGCTATGGAATGATTTTCCCACGTCCGTGTTCCCTACTGAATATAATTTAGGGATATTCAAAGCAAAAATTAAGAGTCAATCGCGCTTCTATTTTGAGTTTGCGTACTCCACTGTAGGCCATAATACCTTTGCTCCCTATTAAGCAAGATTGTGGATCAAACGTTCTCAAGTCCTTCGTTTAAAAATACTTAGAAGTCGTGTTTAATAGAATTGCAGACCCAGCAAAAATACTAGATAATTCTGCAAGTAAATCAAATATACAAACTAGCGTTATGAGACACAACACGCATATTGCAGCGTCCTCCACAACAACAGGACTAAACATCTAATTTTAGAACGAGAAAATTAAATGTCAATAGTGTAAGCTAAAACGGCTAGTTTATTCATAGACACGCAGGATTGTCCACGATTTGCAACGCGTCCGTAACTGACTTGCTCAATGGGCGGACGAGAATGAATGAAGTAATCTCAACAGCGGTTTGTATCATTTAAATTGTTGTTCTACCATAAACGAAGCTGAGGTCGTTATCCCGCCGGCTTCTGTTCGACAATTAGGCAAAGGCTACATTGAGCGAGATACGTGCACGACCACATCTCCAAATCGCAACTCGGTAGTCGACAATCGCGCCACAATCTCACGAATACGCCATTGCGCACTGCACCTGTCTCATAATCCGAGTTGAACGACCTGCCAGAGTTTCAATTAGGCACAGAATGGAAGGTTTTAACAAACGTTAGATAAGTAAATAAACGTGATCCCCGGGCTTTTTGGTTATGGCGGACTCTCATCAATAATGCTTCGGAGGCGATAATATCGCGGGCGCGTGTCTCGTAGAAGAACCTCCAACACCGTTATTAACCTCGTGATAGTCATCGCGACCAAGAGATCATTTAGTGATACGCTTTATATTAAATTACTCGGTCGTGCGTTGATAAAATATTCCCGGTATTCTATTACCAAAAACAAGATAAACATGGCCGGAGGTATTAAGAGTTATTGTTTTGTAAACAGAATTAATGTGACGTTTTAAATGTCATCATCATTAACCCATATACTAATTCGAGGCGAGACCCGTACATACATCTCTCCTCGAACAAGAAGTACGACGTCTGCACTAACATTGCCGACTAAGAAAGGTTGAAAAGACTTTCATCTTATGAAAAATATCTTAAAACTTAAAACCACAAAATAAAATATATCACAGTGAGGTGTGAAAACACATTGTCAAATGTGTATACATACACCTCACTGTGATATATTTTGCTTGAAAAAAATGCCCATTAGAGAATTCTCACCCGAAGTCGCGATAAGAGTCCTCCAGCTGAGCAGACGCCCACAAAAGCCTTACAAGCTTAAAAACATCTGACAAGAATGGAGTTGACCAATGCCCTAATGTGCAGATTGTATGGTATGAAATGACGAGACATCATTTCACATTCTATGCGAGTGCTATGCTCTCATCCTCACTAGGAGCCGAGCTCTGGGTGGATCTAGACTGCCATCTCAGAATGTGGAAGCTTTATCTGTCTGCCTGCTGATACAAAGAAAATTATTGTCTATTTTTAGATAGGAACTAGAATTATTGGATGATATGATAATACATCGCATGTCTCAAGTTGACAAGGTATGCCGTGGATGGAAAATACACAAATATTCAATCCCTACACGGAGGGGATTCAATATTTGTGACGCTTCCACTAACCACATGTATATGTACTGCAGGAAGACCTACACATTATAGTCACTATCAGGTAGGCAACTTGATTGCTACGCAACACAAATCTTTTTCTTCTATACTTTGTAAACTTCGATTGAATTGACCGATTTGAATATTTATTTTTTCATTTTGTTCGCTATAAGTAATACAGGGGTGGTTTAAAAAGAATAATATTGGGGGAAATCCCAAAGAAAAACTCTAAAATAATATAAATTAATTTGTATGGAAAATGACAGTACACTTGGCGATTGTTTATTTAGATCTGTCATCTATTCTGTCAACGTAATACGAAGTTCGCCGGGTCAGCTAGTCGTTAATAAAAGTGGTTAATAACAATAGTAAAAAAATTGTATTTTGTTTCTAAAAAGCTCACAGTGAAATGTACACTAGTCACATAACAGCACACTTGAAGCGATCACAGCACAGCAACAGCAATTAAGAAGTGATCTCCATACATCAAGTCGCGTGTGGACGCTTAATGCGTAAATCTTTTCATCACAGCCAACTTTTTGCTGCCTAAGTATCCTATAATTCCTATTTTCGTGCCTAACAACCAGTTATTTATTGACTTGCATATTACTAGACTACGAACTAAAACGGCATTTACTGTCGTCTACTTTGATAGTAAAAAAACCGACTTCAAAAAAGTTTAAAATAATATAAGAATAGGCACAGACACCATCAGACTTATATATCGAAGTCGTTGCCAAACGATGATCCCTAGAAAATCTTAAAAGTTGTCACCGACTTCACTTTTTGAAGTCATGAATTGAATACTTTTATTACGCTACCCTCATTGACTAAACGTTGACGAAATGATCACTTCCCGAAATGATATTACAGAAACATAAAATTTATTTAATGTACAAGTATGCACTTTATTTTATGTTAAAACTTAAATTTTAACTTATATTATATGATGTATCTCAGATGCTATGTCTCAGATAGAAAAAGCAGCAAAAATGTCCATCCTTAGAAAATTCAGCTGAGATAACGTTTTCAAAGCGAAAGCAATAAATTTAAAGTTATTCTAATCACTGCAACAATTAATAAAATAAATCTAAACATTTAAATAATGAAAATTAACGAAATTCAAGTACGTGAAGGTAAAATCTTATGCAAAAACATCATTACGTGAACGCCCGTCATATTCGGCAACTTTCTCGAACTGACGTTCCCGGGAATGATGTTTCAACGTTTTGTATTATTATAAATAGTCGTCGGCCGTCTTGGATGCCAATTTGCAATACTGACGGAAATAGAACATCATTTTTAAATGAGATGAAGACAAATTATCTCCAGTTATCGTTTAAGTTAATGATTTCGAGGCGTTCCCGCTATGATGTCCTATTGATGAACGATACCAAAATACATAACTGAAATAATTTTCTAAAGAAAATTAATTGAAAACCGCCATAAAAGAGCCGAACGTTGTGTAGATTGGAAAGATTTTATCATGCGACTGCACAGTAAGCGCCTGGCTTGTTGTGATTGGCTACTATTTTTTGACAAAATAGTATGCGTTCACGAAATGACCTACAAACTACCGGACAAAGATATTATGCAAGATAAATGTGATGTTATTTTCGTTTCCTTTTATTTTTAACTGCTATTATTCTACTGTTATATAAATGTTCCAAATATTACTGAAAATTTAATTTTTAAATAAACATTTCATTGTTTTATGATCATTTTAAATACGAAAATGCGTGTTAGGACGCGTTCCCAAAATGACATTTTCACTAGTTTGATGATAAAAAAATGTGTTAACATCATTTTGCAACAAAAGCAATTAAGGGTTTAGATAAAATAAAGTAAATCTCATACATAAATATAATTTTGATCCAAATATTTCAAGACTTTATTAGTATAAATGTTGACCGAACCAAATTTGCCACCTTGGTGATTTTGAGCCAAAAACATACATACATACACTTTTGAAATTTGGCAGCTAGATTCGTGTTTCATTATCAAAACAGCTCATAATTATGTCCCCACCCAGGGACTCGGGGCTACCCTAAGTCAGGGTGTTTACGCCTTAGTAAACCAAGCTGGCTGGATTGATCGACTTCACATACACCTTTGAATTTCTCCGCAGATGTATGCGGGTTGCCTCACGATGTTTTCCTTCACCCTAAGAGCATCAGACAAACTTACATATGAAATTCGAAAAACGAAAAACACATTGGTATATGGTGGCCTCGTACCCCGGACCACCCGGTTGGAAGGCGAATGCCGAGTCCTCAGCGCCACCGAACGCTCTATATTCGAGTATATTATTTGTCATTTATTTATTTAGACTCACTAAGAGTACACCTTAAATATTACATATACCTATAAAAAATGTACCTGGAGATAACTCAATATCACAATCTAAACTGCTGTTCTTCCGGCAACGGAAATATGGCAATGCGGTTTTTGACCTGAAGCCCGTGCAGGAAAGCGATGATGTTGCAAAAATTATATTATTTCGTTGACCTCAAGTGCCACTGGAATAGATGGAATCAGTAGAGACATGCTTATAATAACACTTCCCCAGTCACTCGGAGCCATCACTGCCATCATTAATAAATCTTTATCATCAGGCGAATTTCCTGAGGCATGGAAATCAGCTCTGATAACACCTCTACCAAAAGTAAGCAATCCTACTCAACTGAAAGAACTAAGGCCGATTAGTGTATTGCCGTACATGTCAAAAATTCTAGAAAAGCCTTTTTTATGAATTTTTGACGTTTATGTTCTGCTAAGCAGGTTCATTGAGAGTAACAATATTTTACCTGCGATGCAATCTGGTTTCCGTAAGGGTATGGGTACTGTAACTGCTCTGTTAAATATAGTCGATGATATTCTAGCGCAGCAGGATATTGGCAATGGTACCATACTCACGCTCCTAGATTTCTCACGAGCATTCGACTGTTTAAACTTATCTCTATTACTCGCGAAACTGCAGTACTATGGCATTAACTTCAAGGCACTCACTTGGTTTGAATCATTTCTCACTGATCGACATCAATCAGTGAGGCTCCTCAGGGAGGATGGTAGCTGCTTATTCTCTACGCTAAAACCTTTACAGCGTGGTGTACCCCAAGGCTCCTTGCTGTCGCCTCTGCTTTTTATTCTGTTTAGCGCTGACATCACTCATGTAATCAAATACTGTGGATATCATTTATATGCGGACGACGTTCAATTGTACGCATCTGCTAACCCCCGTAATTTTCAAAAGGCAGTTACTGAGATGAATGAAGACCTCAGGGCGGTGGCAGAGTGGTCAACTGATAATGGGTTGGTTCTAAACTCAAGCAAAACGAAATATCTGATCTTAGGATCTAGGGCACAGCTTGCTGAAATTATTACGAATGAACCTAAGATTGTAATCGGGAATCAGATAATAGAACGGGTGGATGATGCTAGAAACTTAGGTATATTAATGGATGGTGGTTTACGCTTTGAAACCCATATAATAGAATTGGTTCGAGCATGTTTCTATCGACTGAAAATACTGTATAGCATCCGACAATTTCTTGATACAAAAGTGCGAACTCATATCTGCGAAGCACTAATTTTGTCAAAACTCAACTATGGTGACCTTGTTTACGGGCCGCGTATGCTATCGAGATCTCGTCGCCTCATACAATGAGTACAGAACGCCTGTTGTCGTTTTTTCCTCTCGATACCCCCTAGAAGTCACATCACTCCTTATTTGAATGACGCTGAGATGCTAAATATGTCTTCACGTAGACATCTTCACTTTGCCGGACTGCTGTTTGATGTTTTGAAGTTTGAGAAACCACTCTACCTTTTTAAAAAGCTTCGTATACTTCGCAGTAGATATACCACCAGAACTGGCAGGTGTTTGCTAGAAAATTACCCGCATAAGACAGCTGCTTTCAGGGGTAGTTTCCGCTACTTGGCTATAAAGTGCTGGAACAACCTACCACCACCTCTGTGTACTGCTACTTCGAAGCATACTTTTAAAAAACATTAAAAAATATTTCTGTTAAATAAGCAGCGCGTGGGTATACCCAAAGGATATTCAATAGACGATTTGGTACTATAGATATCCCCCGCCATAATGTTCATAGGTAATTTTCATAGGTATCGGTTCCAGCCTCGTGCATGGTATAAATATAGCTTGGGCCTGGTGTGTGGTCACAGGAAATGCGTTTGGTGGATATGCATGAATACTTAGTACTCCTATTTACTAACACCTCTTCCTGTGCCGTGCAGTGAATGTGAATTTTGTACAAGTTTTTCTTGCAAATGTGTATGTGTATTGTATATATATATATATATATATACATATATATATATACACATATATACACGGTTATTTTTTTATCACCCTGGAAAATTTAAGGGACGCTTCACGACATGGTATTAGAATGATTTAAATATAAATAAAAAAAATAACCCCCCTCCTTAATTTTATATTAATTTTTTAAAAAATACAAAAAATGCTGCACTAGTTGAGAGCAGCATTTTTAGAGATTTTTTTATTTTTTTTTATATATTTTTTTATTTCATTTTTTTTATTTTTTATATAATATTAGATGTGTGTGAATATTATATAAAAAATAAAAAAAATGAAATAAAAAAATATAAAAAAATATTAAAAAAATAAAAAAAATCTCTAAAAATGCTGCTCTCAACTAGTGCAGCATTTTTTGTATTTTATAAAAAATTAATATAAAATTAAGGAGGGGGGCTATTTTTTTTATTTATATTTAAATCATTCTAATACCATGTCGTGAAGCGTCCCTTAAATTTTCCAGGGTGATAAAAAAATAACCGTGTATATAAGTCATTATATATTACTTAAATTTATGTTGAATGGCGATATTAACCCCAAACTTTAAACGAGTTATCTCTTCTCATTATTTAACCTTTTTTTTTTATTTTATTTTGTGGCACTTTGGGACCTCACTGACCCCTCGGGTTTGCAGCAGAATAACAGCGATTTGTTTATTTACATACATGATCAAATCACATGCTGAGCTGTGGCCCATTTATAGTCGTACATCGCACTTTTTCAGTTTTTCCATGCAATTATACAAAATTTATGTAAGTTTCCTAGTGTAAGTCTCTATAATATGTGATGTATGTAACTGCAAATAAACTTTTTATCTATTCTATCTATAAAGTTGGATACAATACTGATGTGTAAACCTATAACAGGCTTGTATAGCATTCTTTGGGAAATTGTCACGAAAAAAATTATATTTAAAAACCGACCAAGTGCGAGTCGGACTCGCCCATGAAGGGTTCCGTACGATTTATGACGTATTAAAAAAGCTACTTACTAGATCTCGTTCAAACCAATTTTTTGTGGAAGTTTACATGGTAATGTACATCATATATTTTTTTTTTAGTTTCATCATTCGCTTATTTTAGAAGTTACAGGAGGGGGACACACATTTTACCACTTTGGAAGTGTCTCTCACACAAACTATTCGGCTTAGAATAAAATGATATTAGAAACCTCAATATAATTTTTGAAGACCTATCCATAGATACCCCACACGTATGGGTTTGATGAAAAAATTTTTTTTGGGTTTCAGTTCTATGTGTGGAGAACCCCCAAAATTTATTGCTTTTATTTTTGTATGAAAATCTTAATGCGGTTCACAGAATACATCTACTTACCAAGTTTCAACAGTGTAGTTCTTATAGTTTCGGAGAAAAGTGGCTGTGACATACGGACGGACAGACAGACAGACAGACATGACGAATCTATAAGGGTTCCGTTTTTTGCCATTTGGCTACGGAACCCTAAAAATGTCAATTTATGTTATTGTCAAAAAAATAAAGTAAGCACTGCATGGCAGCTGTCACGACATTCACGGAAGGAACGAGAGTGGTAACTGAATGTATTCTGAATCCGTCATCATACTTACCGGTTGAATGATAAGAGTAGATTGAAATGAGTGCATGCACACACCCACTAATGTCTTCGTTCGTACTAATATCTATGTACTATTAATGTCATAATTTAAAGATATATCTGTACGAGTATGTTTCAAAAATTAATTAAAATGTCTACGGTCGCTCCCTTAGCGCCAAGAAGTTATTAGTTCTTTAATAGTGTTATTAACGTTACTAACATAATGACAAACCTAGTTTTCTTATATTGCAAACAAATTTGCTTAAGGCGACTCTAATTCCCAACAACCGTGTGCATAGACATAAATTTTATAATGTTTCGTAAAAACTAATCTTGTTTTTGTAAAATCCATTACGGTTCTTTATAATTGTGTTTATTTATATAATATGAATACGTATTTTTTTTCATTTAAATATGGAGCAAAATTTTAAAACAGCGCCAATTTGGACTGCGACAGCTACTGCAATTTAATGAGAGATTTAAACGTTGTAAGCATGCGGTGATGAGTATAACAAACTCGTGCATTAAATCATATTGGAGGTTGCTTTAGTTTTAATGACAATAAAGAAACGGGTTTAAAGTTCGATATATCAGCCTTAACGACAGCTCTGGTATTAAATTTTGCTGGCACAACAGTTAAACACAATTACAAGACAAATGTTTCGAAATCGTTAGCAGCGGGCGTTATCTTCGCGCAATTCTGCGTGCCTCGGCTACAGACTGATAGCAACTTAAACTTGTACCTCCTTGTCCTATTTAGCATAATGTTTTGTTATGCTAATTGAGCATAATTTTCACGTGTATAGCACTTATTTCGCGATAAACATTTTTGGGAGTTACCTCAATTATCATATTTCACTCTTTCGGTAGATAATTTTATTATCAGTGTTTTAAAATAGAATTATTAAAATAGAACACCTTAATTAGTAAGAAAAATGTTTGATAAGCAACTTTGAGATATCTATCCAGACAGGTTACGTAAGGTAAGGTTTGTAAGTGTCGGTGGCGCTGTGGTCTCGGCACTGGCCTGTGCTCGAGTAGAATCGGGAGGCCCGCGGTGGATCCTGCCATATACGAATGTGTTTTTCGTTTCAGGATTTTTTATATGTACTCGTACATTTATCTAACGCTCCTACGGTGAAGGAAAACATCGTGAGGAACCATGCATACATCTGCAAAGTAATTCAAAGGTGTATGTGAAGTCAACCAATCCGCACTGGGCCAGCGTGGTTTGACTAAGGCCTAATCCCCCTAACATAATTAGTTAGGGTATATAGGCTCGTGCCCCTCGGTGGGAACATATATGAGCTGTGATGATGATGATGATGAGACAGGTTACGTATTAGACTGGTCATTTCGAAACAGATATAAGGATACATCAACTTTAAGAAATATATTTCTCTTTTTTTTCAGCGACAAGTAACTAAGCAAAACAAGTCAGTCCTATCAGGTCCTATCTATCCCTGCTACAAGTAGGTATATATATCTAACAAACGTGAAAGCACAGAGCATATACCATATTGGCGTGCTGAATCCACATTAATGTCAATATTAATGTAATGATGCCCTAAATTATTATATTATCTTACTTAGCGGAACAGCATTTAGAAAACAGCGAAGAGAAATTGTAAAACCACACAATAATTAACTGGTCCGCTGAGAGATATTACTTAAGTGGATAGACGTTCGTTCACATCATTTGTGTATATAGAAATATACATGATCTGATTCTCACAGCTAAACGGACGCTCAACAAGAACAGCTTAAACTATTTTTGTAGGGACGCAACTTTTAGCTAACATAAACTTTCAATGAGAAACGGCTTTCGATAATTCATAATGTTACATAAAACATAAAAAATCCTAATCAATTAACGTTACATTTAATGTATGTTTATTGTTTTTTAGGAATTTCGCCGCTACATTGGACTATACAGGGTTATTTTGAATGAACCAATAACCTCCCAGGGGCTGATTCTAGTGCTCAGATGCAACAACTTTTTGTATGGGACCAACATCGATATCTCAAAAAAAACACTTCTCCATACAAACTAGATTAGCTGATTGAGACTTTAGTATGGGAAAGTGTATTTTTTTGCGATTTCGATGTTGGTCTCATACAAAAAGTTGTTGCATCTGAGCACTAGAATCAGCCTCTGGGAGGTTGTTGGTTCATTCAAAATAACCCTGTATAGAAAATTAATCGTGACGTGTTATGTTACAGTCTATGTCGGATAAATGAAACCAAAGGCTAAAATAAGATCATTCTTTAACCACGTACTAAAACAATACAATAATACAGAATCCTTAAAATATTCCCAGCTTAAAAATGTAATTAGAAATCATGGCAAAGAACGTAGCAAAACATTAAATAACCAATTTGTCGGACTGAGTCTCTGATAATAGCTTGACCAGATAAAAACTGGTTAAGACGACTTCGTTTTAATGCTTTCGCGTAATAAAATATTCGACCACTATCAAGAATAGAAATTAAACGCTATTAAAATTATTACCGTTACGCTCTCATTAATTTCCTAATCAACGCTTGGGGCGCACGTATCGTCCGATAGGCATTTGATTTACAGTGAGACAAAAAAACGTTGAGCAAAGGGAGTGCGCACTGTGCAGCCGACTGCCGACATACAACTCTGACAAAAGCGGCAACGAGCATAATTTACCTCACGCCACAATACTTCTAATTAAGATCATGAGCCCAATGAACCTAAGGACTATGTACTGCACAAACTGGGCGTTATAAATAACTCACACCTTTTTCAATGCATTCAAAAGCTTTTCGAAGCTCAGACGATGTGAACTCTTTTGAGATCGTGTTAAGAAAAAGAAGGAAGGCTTTAAGACATCCGTAGCTCAACCGAGGCATTGTTGCGCGCGATAAATAAACGAAAAACTGTTTATTTGTTCTACCAGCGTAGCTTGGTACTAGAATGCTAGGGGCTTAACAAAAAGATAATGCACACTGTACACGTCTATAAAATAATGCACACTGTACAATAAGGTCCGCAGACTGACGTAGACAGTCGGAGAGCTGAGAGAAAATTTCACAGATATTTTTTTTTGTATAACCTACACATACGAGTACTATAAATATACGTTAAGAATTGTTACTAGTTTTTTTACAAAATGATAATGCAAATTTATTGCCACAACTTATTTTAACTGTTTGCTGTTTAAGTTAAAAATTGTAATCATCAGTATATGCTTGATTGCATTTTTAGTCTCGAATGTATGTTATATTCATTTCAGCAGAACATTCCTCGTAATACGTTAATTTCCAAATTTCACATAGCGCCCTCTCCACAAACTATAAACAAGTTCTTAATAGGTCGGAAATTTTCAAACATAAAAATGTAAAGCACTTCAATATAATGTTTGGACTTGCGTACCTAACGTGCTCTCAAACAATCGTTAAATCTAGTAAGTGTAGTTAAAACGCTCACTTATTATCTAGAGCCAGTTCTAGTGGCTTCGGAGATGAACCTCGAGTGCCGTTTGTTTATTTTACTATTTCGACTTGTTCTAAACGCTTAAATGATTACTGCTTTTAACGTATTCCATGCGAGCGCTTTAAACCGTTGCCGTGACAAACGCCGATTTAACGCACGATTGATGCGCTAAGTGACCGTTCTACTACAATTTACTTCCAGTGAAGTGGGACGATGCTTGGTTTCTGCTACCTATAAAAGCGGTTCAATAAATTTAAGTAAATAGAGGGATAATAGTGTCACAATCAGAATCGCCATTGAGTCGCTTTGAAACTGAAGAAAACATGATCATACGATCTTTTGAATTTGGAATTTTAGCTATAATAGTTAATTAGAATGTCTTCACTAAATACCTTTAATTAAAAATATCCATACCAGATTTTGACTGGAAAAAAGGCAAGACTATTCATTTAGACATTTTTTGCACAGCTATAAAAAAAATACAAATAGTGCCATGAGACATTCTTACTAGTATGTTGAGCTTATCAGATAATAAGATATTTCTAGATGTTAGTTTCAGGACATTTGTATTGAAAAAAAATCTAAATCCATAAATCAAATAAAAAATATATTACATGCAATAATTATATAAATAAAGACAAGAGTGTACTCTTGTCTTTATACAATAATTATGATAATAAAATACGAAGTTTATTGAGTTTCATTTCAGTACCTACAGTATATCCCGGGACCAAATATGAATTAACTATTAGCGTATGGTAGCTTGGTAACTCATCGACTGTTTGGCAATCGTCTTCGACTGAACGACTTATTGCGGAAAAGCTGAATTATGTTCATCACCTACTACAAGTATTGGTCGATTCATTTGTCAAATTAAAATTGAAAACATTGAAAACACAACCTAAAACATCCGATTGGAAACTTTGTTTGCACAATATGCATCTTAAGCTGTTAAACGGCATAACGCGTCACTTTATTGTGGTATTTTAAAAAAATAATAAAATCCATTCAAGTCTTTCAAAACCCGTATTCACACTAAAAAGCCAGTCATTCCGAAATGGAACAATACTCTTCCTGTTGAAGAGTGGTCCTCGGAATCAGTCAAATGTGCACAGTCATTAGACGCGATGTGTGTGCTCGTGCACATCTCGGTCCTTAGCTTAAATTAAATCTGATACTCCAAAGTTAAAAATACACCGAGATTTTGTTATTTAACTTGTAAAGGACCAAAGTTGAACCATACTTATACCACCTAAGTTAAATTTAGGTCACTTAAAAATGTTAATTTATATTTAGTGTCATACCAAAATCCACCGCTCTGGAATGATGTTATATAGTTCAATAATTTGATAATGTTGCTATAATATGGCAGGATGTTCAAACATTGGCATTTGGGTAATATGGTTGTAATTACTTTATACAATATTTACCTACTTACCGATATTTTGAAAGTTGAGAGAAATGATAAGTTCCATTAAAAAGGCTAATAAGCTACTTTAATGCGTTTACGTTAACCAAATTATTAGCATGATCTATGTATATTACGAAATAGTCTCAAAATATATTTATACAGGGATACTTTTTAAGTAGGAACCAAATTTTTTGTGCGTGTTCAGACAAGCAAACTAAACATTTTACTACCTATGTGACCAACCCTAAATCGCAAAAAAACAGCATACAAATGTTCAACATTCATACAAATGTTCAACATCCACCTAAAAGTGTTATGAACCATGAACCGAAACATATAAAACACTGATTATAATCAGTGTTTTATATTTCGGTTCATGGTTCATAACACTTTTGAGGTTTCGCGATTTCAAGAGTGGTCCCGTAGAAAAAAATGTTCAGTTTGCTCGTCTGAACAAGCACAGAAAATTTGGCTCCTGCTTTAGTAGTAATCCTGTATCTATAATGACTTACTTACTAATAATACAGGTTGTCCCAAAAAATAGTGTCAAGCGTAAGTCCAGAGTTAGAGCATCTCTTGGAGTACCCGAATCACCCCCATGTATGTTCCGCGATTATTCGTAGTTTTAGAGTAATAATTTTTTTTCTGACTTTTTGAAAATTTCGATCTAAAGAACTTAAAAATTTTTAATAAAAAAATGTTGAACATATATTAATGTTTTTCTTTATGCCACTGAATCATCTTTAGTGCTTCTTTTATGTCTAAAATAATCAGCTTCGTAACTTTAGTGGAAATTTAGAAAACAGTAGTGTAAAGTCAAAATTTGAATGTTAGTGAATAATTACTTAAAAATTCATCTTTAAATTAAAAATCTAAACAGGCGAAATCATGGTTTCTATGTATGTGTAAAAACTTCTCTAGACTCTCTGCTTTCATAATAATTTTAAAAAAAGTACTTAATAGGACTGCTTTGGCTTAAATCGGCCATCAAAGACAGCAAGGTGAAAATTTCATAAAACTCGAGTTCTGAATAATTTTTTTTTTAAATTCCAATTATTTATTAATAAACCAAAAATGATTGTAGAAAAGCTAAAAATTTATTATTTGAAGGTCAAAAATAACTGTTCCTGCTGCCATCTTTAATAACCTTTGAAGGTTTATTATAACTTAATAAATGAAACAAAACATTATTTTCAAAGTATTTATTATTCGATCGCTTAAAGAAAGTTTTCAAAATGACGACCTTCGTGCTCAATACATATTCTACATCGTCTAAAAAAGTTTTCTTTTAAATTTATAAATGCAATTCTGTTGTTTTTTATTGTTTCTTCCGCTTGTCTTAATTTTGTTCTTAACACTGTGACGTTTGTAATGTCCTTGGCGTATACTAATTCCTTGTAGTATCCCCAGACGAAAAAATCTATGGGGTTCAAGTCGGGGGACCGTGGCGGCCACGCAATGGGCCCTCCACGACCGATCCATCTGCCTGGAAATGTTTCAGACAAATGTTGTCTAACATTTCTAGCAAAAATCATATTTCTCCGCGTTAATAGGTCTACATCTTCTAATAAGACGCCGAGATCACGTCGTAGAAATTGCAAGTAGGCCTCGCTGTTCAGTCGGTCCGGTAGTTCGAACGGACCAATCAGCTGTCCGTTTAGGATGCCTGACCACAAATTGATACTAAATTGTTCTTGGAAATTAGATTCCCTTGTGAGGTGTGGATTTTCAATACTCCACGAATGGTAGTTATGCGCATTAAACACCCCACATCGCTTAAAATGTGATTCATCAGTCCATAGAATATTTTTAAATAAATTTTCGTTTTCAGCTTGTTTCCGTAACATTTCCTGACAAAATGCCACCCTTCTCGGGTAGTCTGCGGGCTTGAGCTGCTGAACTTTCTGGATGTGATATGGGTGAAAACGCTCTTGATTAAGTATTCGATGTGCTTGTGATTTCGGAATTCCGATTCGACGTTCTATTGTTCTTACACTAACTGATGGATCTCTCACCACTTCTTCGACCACTGATTGGACAGTATCTGGGTCACTCATTTCAGATGGGCGCCCCGATCTTCTACCTGTTAGGCGTCCTTCCATGTAAGAGTTATGTACTCTTAAAATCATGCGATGATCAGGCCAAGTTTCAGGCTGAGGTCCACCTCCATTTTGTACTTGCTGCCGGAACAACCTGGCTGCTTCAGAAGCATTTCCTCTTGCATATCCATAAAAGTAATGCATAAGAGCATATTCTTGCGATGAAAAAGACATCACAAAATGAAGAGCTTGAAAAGTCCGTTAAGAATGCCAAATTTGTCAAAATCCCGTATTCACACAAAACCAAATCGTAATCGCACTCAAGGTCCGTAAAGAAAGCAAAGTTCGTCAAATAATCACAAATCAGCGTATCGTACGTAAGGCGCATACAAAAGCAGGCAAACGACTGGCGCCAGAACACAATAGGCGCTCGGACTACACCCCCCGCCTCATCCCCTTGTCACAAAGAATAGCATTCCTCAGTTACAGTTATCCATTTCGCCAATGAGAGTGGGAGAGATAGCAATAATGCGGTCTCTTTCATATCCTCTCACTCGGGCAATTTTTTAGCAGGTAAGTACTGCGTTACATCCAACACTACAACCGATGTGATCCGCGAGAAAAATATTTAAATATTGGTTTCATGTAGTTAATTTTTGCTAAATTGTAATTAATCTGAACCTTAGAAATTATAAAAAGACCAGATATTTTTTTTTATCATCTGATAGGAATTTAGTAAATTTTATGAAATTTTCACCTCGCTGTCTTTGATGGCCGATTTAAGCCAAAGTAGCCCTATTAAGTACTTCTTTTTTTAAATGATTATGAAAGCAGAGAGTCTAGAGAAGTTTTTACACATACTTAGAAACCATGAATTCGCCTGTTTAGATTTTTAATTTAAAGATGAATTTTTAAGTAATTATTCACTAACATTCAAATTTTGACTTTACACTACTGTTTTCTAAATTTCCACTAAAGTTACGAAGCTGATTATTTTAGACATAAAAGAAGCACTAAAGATGATTCAGTGGCAAAAAGAAAAACATTAAAATATGTTCTACTTTTTTTTATGTAAAATTTTTAAGTTCTTTGGATCAAAGTTTTCAAAAAGTCAGAAAAAAAATTATTACTCGAAAACTACGAATAATTGCGGAACATACATGGGGGTGATTCGGATACTCCAAGAGGTGCTCTAACTCTGGACTTACGCTTGACACTATTTTTTGGGACCTGTATAAAGCTGAAGAGTTTGATTGATTGTTTGTTTGTTTGTTTCGTTGAACACGCTAATCTCAGGAACTTCTGATTCAAATTGAAAAATGTTTTTAATTTGTGTTAGATAGTCCATTTATCAAGGAAGGCTATAGTATAGGCTATATAATATCACGTTGCGACTAATAGGAGCTGAGCATCAATGAAAAACTGTTGCGAAAAAATATAATTGGCGAAACGTTGTTCGCGGGCACAGTTAGTATATAGCTGAAAAGTTTATTTGATTGTTTGTTTGGCTGAACCCGCTAATCTCAGGAACTACTAATTCAAATTGAAAAATTATTTTTGTGTTGGATAGTCCATTTATCGAGGAAGGCTACGACTAATAGGAGCTGAGCATTGTTGAATATCGCCCTCTATGATTTGCGTTATCTGCGGTGTGGTGATAGCCCGCCTTTTGGATTCTGACAGTTCTTGTCTAACCTTAGCTTTATATGTTTCTTGTTCTCTTGTGTGTTGCAAATACAGTTAATTCATTAAATCTATCTTTTACTTCTATTTACATATAATACATAGCTTCATCAATCATCAATGAAAAATGTTGCAAAAACGGGAAAAAATTTACGACATGTTGTTATTTTCCGACATCCACGCGAATGAAGTCGCGGGCATAGCTAGTATAATAATAAAACTGTTTAGCAGATTACAGCAATATCCTATTTTATATTCAACTCGGGTTTTCTGTATGCAAAATAATGGCTGTTGTCTTGATTCCAACTCCATTATTTGGACACACTACTTTATAAGATAATAGTTCGAATTAACATGTAATAGCGAACAATCTTCGGTACTGACGCTTCGTTCGCATAGAAAATAAGTAAGGTAATACGAAAAAATGACTTAACATGACGAGGACATTCCCTAACAGAATGTTCACATTCATATGTACGAAGTTTACAAAATGATACTACATTTTTGGTAGTCTACCCGTTAGTCTGTAAATATTAATAAATCAGACCTTTCATGTCTATAAGGTGTCTCAACATTTGTGGTGGTGTTAAGAAAGGTTGTTTGTATCAAATTCTCCATGGGATCAAATTTGAAATCACGAAAATCTTTGTATCCTAAATAAATTCATAAATGAATAAATCAGTTTACAAAAATTTACCTACGGCAGCACTAGAACCTATTGAATCAATTTATAGCATTTATAAGCAAAGTAACAAATATAAAAAAATTACCCAATACAAAATATCTGGCTTCAAAGTCTAATTTGTGTTGTGACGATGTCAGAGTATGTACAGTCGTCTACAAAGAGATCGATACGGTTAAAGTCATAAAAATATATATTCACGACTTTTTTATTTTTTTATTGCTATTAAGCGGGCAAACAAGCAAACTGCCCACCTGATGGTAAGTGGTAACAGTCATCACGTGGCTCCTATGAGATTCCCGCAACAATTCTGCAACCCCCACAAGAATCATAGTGTACATTGCCAACTTGTGATTTCAGATGTAAAGTCACGGTATACCCAGTAATTTCACTGCCATATCTTACCCTTTAGGGGGTGCAAGGGGTTCCAAATACCATCTAGCGGGACCCAAGCCAACCTCACCTGCACGCGGTGCACCCTGCTCTATAACAGACGAGGCTCTGGCGCTCCCCACCAACCCGCACTGGGCCAGCGTGGTGGGAGATGGCCCAAAACCCCCCCATGAACCCAAACCTTAAACAAAGGCCCCAAGTGCCCGGCGGTTCTGGAGGCCGTGCCGGCGGTGACGGACGTCGGCGCGGTACTGGGACCTGGGGTGCAAAGAATCCCCGGGCGGCGGAGATCCCCCGTCAGACGACCTTGGCCCTGGCCACATATAACGCGCGCACACTGCGGACCGAGGAGAAGCTGCTGGAACTCGAAAAGGAATTGAGCAGGATTCGCTGGAGTATAGTGGAACTGTCCAAAGTCCGAAGAGTGGGTGAGGACACGATGGTTCTCAAATCCGGCAACCTGCTCTATTTCCGGGAGGGCGAAGACCTGTCCCAAGGTGGTGTCGGATTTATCGTCCACAAGTCTCTTGTGAACAGAGTTGTACAGATCGGAAGTGTGTCGAATAGGGTGGCGTACCTTATACTCAGAATTACCAAACGGTATTCGCTGAAGGTCATACAGGTATATGCCCCGACCTCGAAACACTCCGACGAGGAAGTGGAAGCTATGTATGAGGACATTTCTCGGGCAATACATGCTTCCAAGACTCATTACACCATTATCATGGGAGACCTCAACGCAAAGCTAGGCAAGCGCGGCGATAGTGAGTTGAAAGTGGGGCAATTTGGAGCTGGAATCCGGAACTACCATGGTCAAATGCTAGCCGATTACATGGAGAGAGAGGGACTCTATATGATGAACTCTTTCTTCAAAAAACGGCTGCATCGAAAATGGACCTGGAAAAGTCCGGATGGCGTGACAAAAAATGAGATTGACTTCATCATGTCGACTAAGACTCGCTTATTCAATGACGTCTCAGTGATCAATGCGTTCAACACGGGAAGCGATCACCGAATGGTGAGAGGCGCATTGAATTCTAATGTAAAAGCTGAGAGGTATCGACTGATGAAGTCAACGCTCCGTCCTGGAGCCATCCAGATCCAAAACCCCGAGCGCTTTCAACTCGAATTGCAGAATCGGTTCGCTTGCCTGGAGGATTGCACGGATGTGGACACATATAATGACAGGTTTGTGGAAACTGTCCTTACGGTGGGTTCGAAGTTTTTCAAACCCAGCCGTACCAAGCAAAGGAGCAAGATCTCAGAGCCGACAATTAAGCTGATGGAAGAAAGGCGTGGGATGGGTCTGCAGTCCTCTGAAGATGCTCGTCGGCGACTCAACAAACAGATCTCGAAGTCTCTGACTCGCGACATACGCCGATTTAATACAGAACGTATTAAGGAAGCCATCGAGCGGAACAAGGGCTCCTGTTCGCAAGAGATCTGTCACTCGGTCAGAGTCTGCTGACGAAGCTGAAGACAGAGGACGGCAGAGTCGTCACGTCTCGACCTGAGCTTATGGCTGAGATTGAACGCTTTTATGGACAGCTTTACACAACATCGCAGGCACCTGTCATTCAGGCTACAGACCCTAGAGCCAAATTAATCCGGCATTACACCGAAGACATCCCGGACGTCAGCCTGTACGAGATTAGTGTGGCTCTCAAACAGCTAAAAAACAACAAGGCACCGGGTGATGATGGAGTTACAGCTGAGCTTTTGAAAGAGGGTGGACTACCGGTCCGGAAAGCGCTGCAGAAGCTATTTAACTCCATCATATTCGAGGGCATTACGCCTAAAGCATGGCACGGGGGTGTGGTGGCACTTTTCTTCAAAAAGGGCGACAGGGCCCAGTTGAAGAACTACAGACCCATTACGCTCCTGAGTCATGTATACAAGCTGTTCTCGAGAGTCATCACGAATCGTCTCGCGCGCAGGTTTGACGACTTCCAGCCTCCCGAACAAGCCGGATTCCGTAAAGGCTATAGTACCATAGACCACATTCATACGCTGCGGCAGGTTATACAGAAGACCGAGGAGTATAATCTGCCACTATGCTTGGCGTTTGTGGACTATGAGAAAGCCTTCGATTCTGTCGAGACCTGGGCCGTGCTTAGGTCACTCCAGAGGTGCCAAATAGACTACCGGTACATCCAAGTGTTGAAGCCATTGTACGGAAACGCCACTATGTCAGTCCGCCTTCAGGACCAGAACTCGAAACCAATACGACTTTAGCGCGGTGTGAGACAAGGTGACGTTATATCGCCGAAGCTGTTCACAGCTGCGCTGGAGGATGTATTTAAGCTTTTGGACTGGAGAGGACTCGGCATCAACATAAACGGCGAGTACATGACTCACCTTCGTTTTGCCGATGATATCGTAGTCATGGCTGAGACCGTGGAAGATCTAGGCACAATGCTCGAAGACCTCTGTAGAGTTTCCCAACAAGTGGGTCTTAAAATGAACATGGACAAGACCAAAATTATGGTGAATTCCCACGTAGTACCCACTCCTGTGAAGGTTGGCGGCTCTACACTGGAAGTTGTTGACGAATATGTTTACCTGGGACAAATAGTCCAGCTCGGTAAGTCCAACTTCCAGAAAGAGGTAAATCGACGAATCCAACTCGGCTGGGCAGCGTTCGGGAAGCTACGCAGCATATTCTCGGCCAATCTACCGCAGTGTCTTAAGACGAAAGTCTTCAATTCGTGCGTGTTGCCAGTGATGACGTGCGGAACTGAGACGTGGCCGTTTACAATGGGTCTCATCAGAAGGCTCAATGTCACTCAAAGGGCAATGAAGAGGGCTATGCTCGGGGTTTCTCTACGCGATCGCATCAGAAATGAAGAGATCCGTAGAAGAACTAGAGTCGCCGACATAGCCCAAAGAATTGCAAACCTTAAGTGGCAGTGGGCAGGACACATAGCTCGCAGGACTGACGGCCGTTGGGGCGGAAAGGTCCTTGAGTGGCGGCCGCGTACCGGGAGACGCAGCGTTGGTAGGCCCCCCACAAGGTGGACCGACGATCTGGTAAAGGTCGCGGGAAGCCGCTGGATGCGGGAGGCGCAGGACCGATCGGTTTGGAGATCCCTGGGGGAGGCCTATGTCCAGCAGTGGGCGTCTCTTGGCTGAAATGATGATGAATGATGATCTTACCCTTCAAACTTTATTAACAGTGTTACGGACGGTATTGAATCCTTAAGTTTAAGGCGACACTTTGCCTCATTGTGCGTATTTTACCGTCTGTACAACGGGGTGTGTTCTGAGGAACTGTTCGATATGATGCCAATGACCACGTTTTACCAGGGGGGTTTCACTCCGCAAAGGTTGCCGCTCGGCTCGCACGCTGGCCGCGTCGCACGTAATAATTTAGATTTTTCGCGGTAATTTCTGTAAACTATAACTGCATATCGGTGAGTGGGAACCCTGTGCTCTTATCGCTAAATCGATATCGGGTCAGCGACGCGTAACGGAATAGGTTACGTAATAAATTTCAATTTCCCGTGCAGTCAGATGCAGGTCGTAAGAGTAGGTAAATTTTCATACCTAAACATGGCTTTTCTTCGAGAGTGATCCTTCCGTACTTTAGTACTATTTATTCTGTGGTTTTACCATCGCACCGATCGCCATCGGGAGGGAGTTCATCCTCACACCTTAGAACCAAAGTGGTCGCGTACGGTACGGTTCAGGAGACATAAATTTCTTCGGCGTACGCTCAGGTTGGGAACTGTCAAGTGACCTCCCTTCTGGGGTTTTCAATAAGGACTATAGTATGGAGTACTTCAAAAAAGGCGTGAAGAGGTATTTATATTTAAGGTTGGCAACGCGCGAGTGATACCACTGGTGTTGCAATCGTTCATAGGCGGTGGCGATCACTTACCATCAGATTCAGGTGACCCACATGCTTGTTTGCCACTTTTGAGGTATAAAAAAATACATATTATTTTTGTAATTTTGACCGTATCCAATCTCTTTATAGTCGACTTGTACAGTCGAGTATCAAAATTCTGTGAAAAAATGCCACCTTACAAAAGGATTAAAAATAAATCATTGTTTGTGAAATGAAGTAAAATTAAATTAGCCATTTTCTTATCAAGCAAATTTAAAACACTGAAAAACAATTCTAAAATTAAATCTAAGATTAGCGAAATCTCCTGGCAGATTATTTTCGGAACAGCTTCATTAAATCCCAACAATGCTTTCTGCAGAAAATATATTCTCGTTAAACTTTAATTTTTTTATTCTAATCTACACCTACTCGCAAATTAGGTGCGTAATTACGCAAGAAGTCAGAAAGTTCGTCCTTATTGTCATACAAATAAACGCGTTGAAAAGTTATATGAAAATCCATTTTTGACGTGTTGAGTGGACAAAAAAGTCATCTCCTAAAGTTATATATAGTAATTTATATACTCGGAAGAATGTGTGATTCCCAACTCGTGTTTATTAAGGCCCGATGCGATTCTTTGTAATCAGTAGCTTTCTCCCCTCCGTAAACAATGTAATAGTACATTGTTACCCCAGGGGTGAAAGTAACTTATTTAGTCCCGAGACGGTGTTTGGCGCCCGAGCGTAGCGAGGGCACCAATAGTTCGAGGGACTAAATAAGTCTTTAACCCGAGGTAAACACTGTGCGTTTCATTACGAATACAAGGAAAGTAAAAACAAAACAATGAATTAGCTAAAGAATAATAATTATTTTGTTTATTTTAAATAATAATTTTGGGGATTGGAGTCGCTCACGTCCGTAGGTTTTACCCTCGAGTCCCTACACGTGATCCCCGGGTGGTGCTAATCGAGTGACCAACTTCTGGTGGTAGGGCTTGAAAAACCCGACTGGCTAGCGACCACCGTGCGCATGATGTAAAACCCGTCAAGTGGCCATTTTTGTCCGCGTTTCGGGATCAGTCTGCGCACAGCCAGAGCTTGAGGGGTCGTTGCTGCGATTCGTATGGCTTGTGCGGGCTTCCGTCGACCCAGTGCCAGGTTGACTGCGTTGACCCTCCGCCCAGGAAGACCCGAAGAAACGACTGTTCCGCTGGCCGCCCGTGGTATAGTACAGGGGCCCAAGCGGACCTAACCAGTCCGTAAGGCTGCCCCACCATGCCACGCATAATCTCGGGGTGGTCCGTCGTGCCGGTTGGTGACCGGTCGGTGGGTCCCAGCGGCCACTTCCGGGGGGGTTCGGGGGCCCTTCCGTGCGGAGGGTCAGCGCAAATCAGCTGTCGGCTGTTCCCTGGCGAAACAGGCCTACACACATTAACTATCCGAAACGCAGCAAGGACACCTCAGTTTCATGCCTCTCACTCCAATAATTATGGCAGCGCAAAATATTAAGACTGGTCGTACAGCGGTGCATTATCCCACCAAAACACCATTATTCGAGGTGGGTCTCGCTAACATCCGCGGGCTCCATTCTAACCTCTTAGCTGCCCACCACCATCTCGAGACAGCCCGTCCAGCAATGCTGTTTTTGACGGAGACGCAAATTATCTGCCCGGCCGATACAGGCTACCTTAATTACCCCGGCTACGCTCTTGAGGAGTCCTTCAAGGCGAAGGCTGGTGTTTGTTTGTTCGTCCGGGCGGACGTTTGCTGTCGTCGCCTGCGCTGTTTGGAGGAACCTTCCTTTTCCATCCTTGCGGTACACGTCGATTTTGGCACTCATTGCCGTGTCTACGGCTGCTTCTACCGTTCCCATCGTGGTGACTTGGAGACAACTCGACTTTTTGAACATCTAAGGCGTTAGCTCTATACCTGAATCAGATGAACTCATTGTGTTAATTATTAACACAATATTATACACATATTATAATTAACAGTTAAAACAAATCTCTGCTATACGGAAGTATTAACAAAACTACAAATGGAAAAAGCAAATGAAGATCGCATTGCCGCTTTCCCGCACCTTTCCCGCTTATTTTGTTTTTTTTTTCTGTGGCCGGCCAGCTATTCAGTCATTATTTTTCATTTTCATAATTTAAAAAATGGTAAATATTTTTCCTATATAGCTGGCCGGCCACAGAAAAAAAAGCGGGATAGCGGCAATCCGATCTTTTTTTTGAGTTTTAATTGTTTATTCCTCCGTATAGCAGAGAATTCATTGATTAGAGAAGAGGCAAAAGCAGAAATTGTTGATTTAATAAAATTAAATTCACTCATAATATGGTCTTTTGCTGATTCATGTTTTTATTTTTACTTTCCTTGTATTCGTAATGAAAAGCACAGTGTTTACCTCGGGTAAAAGACTTATTTAGTCCCTCGAACTATAGGCGCCCTCTCTACGCTCGGGCGCCAAAATCCGTCTCGGGACTAAATAAGTTACTTTCACCCCTACGGTAACAATGTACTAATAATAAAGTCATTTAAAAAATATATTCTTTAAATACTTAACATTATGTTATTTAAATTTTACACCGCGCTGTAATTGAGTGGCTGTATAGAATGTCGGAACATGGTTCAATAAAAAAGTGAAAAAAGAACTAGATTCTTTTTTTTAAAATTGACAGCAGCTGTCAGTTGAAAGTGATTCTCCCTAGGGCTGAAAAGTATTACTTTCAACCCGCTCCTCTGGCAACTTCAGACCTACTTTCAGAGTATGAGTAATGAAATAGTTATTTGTTATACATAAGTGCAAATTGCTTTATAACCGCGTGCTCAACTTTGATGACCGAGCAAGCGAAGGATCCTAAAATTGAATCACGAGCGCAGCGAGTGATTAAAAAATTAGAATCCTGAGCGTTAGCGAGGGAATCAAAAGAGCACAAGGTGACAAATCTTTGCACTCGAGTGTAACACGTAACTTTTCATCCCCCCTCAGCGAGGAAATGACTAAATGCAAAATAAAACATTTACAATCACAAGATACTATTATTTCAGTTTCGGTAAATATTTACTACAACATTATGATAGGTAAGTATTACAGAAAAATATTTATATTATGTATAACAAATAATACGTGTTTTTTACTTGTTTTCAAGTTTCTTATTTATAACCATACGCAGTCAAAACAACATAACGCGCGCAAAGCAAATTAAAAACAAAAGTACACCTAGGAGGTTCAGAGTCTAAGTTTTTAACAAATTTTAAAAAAGTTGTATGATAAATTCGGCACCATGGAGATGGAAGTAAATAGGTTTAATGATGTTTTGAAATCACATACCTAGTGCACGCGATGTTCTAAATTCTAATTTACTTTAACCTGAAGCGGATAAAAACGGCTTTGGCGGTCAGATATCGAATAGCAAAAATACTCTTTCCGAGATGGGGGGATGAAAAGTACATTTACAGTTTTCTTGAAAATGTGTATGTTTAGATTTCTAGATGCAAAAACATTAATCATAATCGATTGAAAGTTGGCACAAAAAAATTTTGTAATATCCCAAATTTGTAATAAATGTCGATTAAATCGCAATCAGACTCTATATTATTATAATCTCAAACTATATAGAATTGGAAATCCTCCATTCGCACTAACACACTCTATCGTTTTGCCTGTGCTAATGAACCCGGTGACAGAATAGATTAACCTGTTGTACAGGACGCATTCCTTTAGGGCTGTCAACAGAATCAATAGAGTACAATAAAATTGTTCCTTTCATTGCAATGGTTAGGTTTAAATGAGGTTTGAGTAATGCGGCGCGCACACGAAGGGTTTGCGTGGCTGAGTGCATTATACTCTGGGCTGCGCTTCCACTGATTTGACTGCTATTTGTGGCTCTAGGTGCGCCGCGGGACTGTCGTCGTTAATGGTCGACTTGAAGTGCGAAAGGCGACAATTATACATTACCTAGCTGTGCTGTGCTCGCGAACTACGTTTCGCCATAATAATTGTCCAAAAAACCTTTATCACCAAGGGGTATAAAAATAGTTTACGACCTTTCTCAGACCTACTGAATACACACAAAAAAAATCATAAAGATCGGTCAAGCCGCTTTGGAGGAGTTTGGTAACAAACACTGTGACACGAGAATTTTATATATTAGAAGACTAGCTGTGCCCGCGAACTACGTTTCGTCATAATAATTGTCAAAAAAGAACCTTATCACCTAGGGGTATAAATAATAGTTTACGACCTATTCTCAGACCTACCGAATATAAACAAAAAAATTCATAAAAATCGGTCAAGCCGTTTCGGAGGAGTTCGGTCGGTTACAAACAATGTGACACGAGCATTTTATATATTAGAAGATTAATTAATGATAATGAATTTTTTTTATTACATCATTTTTTAAGTTCCGTACCTCAAAAGGAAAAAAATCAGAAGCCTTATAGGGTCACTTTGTTGTCCGCCTGCGCCTGTCCGTCTGTTTGTCAAGACCTTTGACCGCGGGAACACGTAAAGATATCAAACTGTTATTTATATCACATACTTATCTTAGGTCTCTTTCAGCTGTGAAAAATCATACTTACTTGTAAGTCAACGTTTTTAATATTTTAATTACTAATCGCTTAGTTGCATTTAATTTATGTTCGTTATACATGTACCTTTATCGATTGTCCTTGTCCTTCCAATAAAGACAGCAAATCAAACATTTGCGGCAAATACAACTAATCTGGTTCAAGTAGTAAAAACTAATATCAAACAAAGAGATAAAGATATTACACCTCTACCAATAACTAACATATATAACAATATATCAGCTGCTGAAAGCATTAGCCAAAACAGCTAAAAAATTTTTATTGAGCCAATCGAATTTCTAAAATATGATTATGACATGTTAATATATATGGTAGCCTCAATAGTGTCCACTCTAAACGATCCCGACAAAGAGAGTCTCTCTCTAATGTTCATTAAGTTGTCATCAATATATTGCGTATAAATATTCACAAGCTCAGTAAATTATAATATAGGGATACCAGAGGCAATAATGAAGCTGGATAACAATTGATCACATCGACTCATCTATCAAACATAGCTATTAAGCTATCCCTAAAGCTTTAGACTAATTATAGACATTTAAATAACATTTGTAATCATTATTTTGAGAAATAATATCTAAGGCCATCCGTTTCGGCGCCGACAAAGGGCGACGTAGCGCCCGCTTCGTCAATTTATAATGCGATTATCAGAAAGAATGGCGATCCGTCTGATTGCGATCCTTATGCGCTTCACCAAAAACCTCTCGACATAATGACGTTCGCTTCCTTGACCATCTACAAAGCGATATGTTTAATTTATTCACTGTCATTTGTTTGGATACGACGCTTTCTGGCCGGCGGTAGTTCGAAATGTCTCAATTTATATTTGGCCTTAAGAAAGATTGTAATGAGGCCCTCAATCTAGGAGCGCGTAAGCCGAGTAAGTCCGCGGATGGTGATTAATATGATGGAGTAAAGGCATCAGTCTACCGCCGCTGCCGGGCCAGACCACCGGACTCGTCGGGATTACCAGATCAAACGCCGTTGCTCGAATAATCACATTAATTGCTCTAAGTCTTTTCACGAGATTTCACGTGAGAAGGGATTAACATCCGCTTGCTTCGTTAATCCGCCAAGAAATTATGCTGTGAGAACCACGTCACTGACTGCTTCACGATTCTATTTTAATTGATATCATTGTGTATATTATTTGATAATCAGAGGTCTATTACAACGCAATATAATCTTCATATATTTTTACAATAATAACTAGCGTGTATTATCTAAGAGGGCATAAAAAGTGGATTAATGCGGCATGTGACAAAATCAACATGAAATCTTAGTCAACTAGGATCATAGAACGTCAGTAATACTATAAACTGGGTACTTTACGTGAGCTTGTTTCGGTATACATAAAATATAATTGACGATAATAATATTACAAGCTGAGTTTCGGTTACGGGCGACCGTTGAATCAACACACAATAACTAATGGTAGTATTCGGAGTTCAAGAGAGATGTTATCGAGTCGATTTACCGCCGATCAACAATGGATACGAGCGTTAGCTTTTCTCACTTCACTAATGTAGATGTTACCAAAGTAGCTCATCGTTAAATGGAGGATGAGCGGTTACACACTAACACGGTAAACACGGCCGTTTATACGGCACGCAAACAACGCGACGTGAACAGTACACAAGGTGATTTCTTTATTTGTATAGTGCTAGTTCTGGTTCAAATACCCGTGAGAAGCCAAATCTTCGACGTCTCGAGCACGAACTCGACTAATCTTGAATGACGTTGCCAACAATAAGATCTATCAACATTGGCCCACAGATTAACTAATTAATGCACATGGCTTGTTGCGACTACTTCGCTCGTGTGACATATTGATCTTGGGAATACTAATATTCTCTGATGATTATCTACTTGGGTGTTATACATAAATCTGATTGAGTACAGAATGTTGTAAAAATAACCCACTCGTTAAAGTAACATCTAATACCAAGATTGATGGTAGAACAAGGTCCAATCAGGTGATAATGTTAGAGTTTACTGCGTGATATCCAAACACAGAATTTCGTGTCTTTTGATATTTGTATACGCGATCACCATTAATTCAAGATTACCTGAAAATCCGACGAGTGAGAAATTTTCTCGGACCGTACGCGAGTGACATTTGAATATAAATTGTGCCAGGCAGCCGGCTTCGCGCCGAGGGCCCGTGTGCCTCTCATTGTGCGTATAACAAGATCAGTATCGACTTAATGACAATATATTGGTAATAAAATTAGATAGTCCATACCGTCATCGGAGTGAACATCACCGTCCGCGGCCAGCGCTCCAACTCTCATATTTATTGCAAACTAACTAGAAACATTATCGAATGACGGTTACAATCTGCTCTGGATAACAGTGTTCATCTCCCGTGAGCATTATTTCTGATTCGAAACCTTATACGCTAACTGCAAAGGTTCGAATTTCACCTCGAGGCGTCTGTATAGAAAGCGCGCTTAACTTTATGACAGTGGGTCATAAGAAAGTTAAGTTATGGTATAAATATTATGACACTTTTATCTGTTAGTAAGGTTGAAAAGTAAATACAGACTGGTAAGGAGGCACCAGGGAGACGCGATTTGCAAATTCAGCGACGGTAATATTTGCCGCATCTAGATATTTATTGCTTTTTGATTGCGGATTAGAGGGTCAAATTATCGCGCACGTCACACATTATATCGACATCGGATTACCAGGTTTCGGATATAATAATATTTTGTGTATTGATTCACAGAGTCAGAATATTTATAAAATCAGTATTATAATCTGATAAAAGAAAATATTACCTAAATATAAAAAGAACATTCTGTTTACAAGAATTCAACTTATATAGGTACTTTTTACATTTGTGGCTTTTCGTTTTCTTATAAAATGCTAAATAAATTAAAAATTCAATATTATTCTTATTAAATATTCTTCTTTGTCAAAGAGAATCCCGATATATTTTGCAGGTAAAATACACTAGGTACCAAGAAATTTATTAAAATATAATGGTTGGTATTTACTTAAAAAAGATAAGTAGCAATTTTACCGCCTAACTTTGGCTGCAAAATGTAACTCCTACTTCATTTTTTATATACAGTATGTAGGTAACAAAAAACCTGTGAACCCTTAAAGGAGCGTGTATGTCTACTTCTTTAATATACAAACCAAGAACTTATAATTAAAAAAACAATTATTGATCAAGGGTCCACTATTAGATTGTTTCGAAATCTGATATATATTTGAAAAAATGTTATATTGTTTTTTTTTGAAGCGTTTTAAAATGACATACATAGAAAAGATCGTATATCGATTATGAACATGCCCCTAAAAGGGTTTTCAGGGGTTTTGTTACATACTGTATTTTTAGCCACATATAGATTCTTAAATAAAAAAAACAATTTCTTACAAGCCTATCTTTTATTTTAGAACACAAATTCAAATGAAAACAAAATAACACTGCTCATATTCAAACAAAATCACACAAATAGAAATAACGAAAAGGAACGCTGTAAAATAATGAGAATATGGCTCACGTGGCCTATATAGGCAGACCGGCACAGACTCGAACCCCGAACTCGACTACTCAATCCTGTACGCCCGGCGCGACGATCTCGAACAAAATGGCCGTGTGCCGTGCCAGCCCGCCTTATATAGCCCACGTGGCTGTGTTGCCAGGCTGAGGTGGGGTAGAATCCTAAAACGGCCTTCCTGCTGCCTGGTCGTCCTCGACCTGGTTGTCCGGAGCTTCTTCGTCATCTTCGGTGCCCTGGGCTTCCGCCTGGCCTGCTTCTGTATCCAAGTCCAGGTTGGGCATTGAAAGTCCAGTGCTGGAAGATGAACCGGCCAGGTCCAGTTCCGTCGCGTTGGTGTCGTTATCTGTAAACAACATTTACTGAGAATCTTTCCTTATTTCAATTAGACTAGGCTGAACTCAACCTCCAGATATTTTCGCAATAAATGATTGTTAAACGAAGACAAACTCATAGCCAGCAACAAAGTGAAAAGCTTTAATTTTCACTTTGTTATTACAATAGAAGATAAGTTGCACACTCATCTGGCCATATAAAATCATTAAGTTAATAAAAGACAAAATTAAGAGAAGAGAAAAAGAAGATTTGTGGAATGCAAAAAATAAATGTGAAAAGGATAGTGCTCGACTAGTGGTATACACTACGAGGTACTCGGCGACTTGGCACTCCATTGCCAACGCTGGGGCGACTTGGCACTCCACTGCCAACGCTGAGGCGACTTGGCAGTTTATTACCAACGCTAGGACGACTTGGTGACCTGCACCAACGTCCAAGGACGACTTAACGACAAGCGCCAACGTCCACGCCTGACTAGCAAAAATGCTACAGGCCAGATCCAACAGATCGAAAATGCTCACCTTCGAAGAACGCGGAGCAGGACTCGGGGCACCACTCGCCACGCCACAGCACCATGTGTTGCGCTGCAGCTTGGGTAGTTTTTCCAAAGCCACCGCTCAGCAATTTGAGTCCATAGCGGCCACTTGGCAGGGCCCGTACAACTTTGTAAGGACCACGCATTCCGGGATCCAATTTTCCGGTTGCCTGTGAACACTTTATAACAAATACAAGATCTCCTACATTAAACTGGCGGGGAGGTTGCCTATTTCGGTTTGCAACTTCATCTTGTTTTGCCATGTTATCAGTCAGTAGTTGGCGAGCCCGACTTCTTGTAAGCTCTCGCAAACTTTCACGATTAGGTGTCGCAGACTCAAGGGCGACGTCGCGTACTAAAGTACGAAGGACTGGGGTCATTGCTTCAATGCCAATTAAGATGTTCATTGGCGATGTTTGTATGGTCTTTTGTTTTGTAATATTTAGTACAAGCTGAAGCTTCCATAATGTGTTGGCCCACGATGCGCTTTTGTGATTGGCCTCGATGCGAATCATGTTTAATACAGTGCGCACATACCTTTCGACCTGTCCATTGGCATGGTGCATCTCCGGTGTTATGCTGTGGAGGTCGCAACCGAGGTCATTCATCCAGGACGTGAAATCATGCGACTCGAACATTCGCCCTTTGTCAGTGATCATCAGTTTTGGTACGCCGAATAACGAGACGCACGTTGTTACTACTCGTTTCAGCTCGCCGGTATCCTGTCTCGCTATTGGGAACAGAAGACAGTATTTTGAAAACGCGTCCACAACTATAAGGACAAATTTAAAACCCTCAGATGGTGGTAATGGTCCAAGTGCGTCCACGTGTACCGTGTGGAAAGGCTCCTCTGGTTTCCTCCACGAAGTGATGCTTTGCAGGGGTGCACGTGGAACTCGTTTTTGAGATATACATACCAGGCAGTGAGTGATGTATTTCTTGACAAATTGCCTAAGACCAGGGAACCAAAAATGGCGTAAAATGAGGTCTAGTGTTTTGTCAGGCCCAATGTGTTCATGCTCGTCATGGAAAATCCGGAGCAAGCTTAGACGATGTCCCTTGGGTATGTAGCACAGTAAGCGTGGTTCTTGACCTACAGGAGAGTATTTGTAGCAGAGGAGGTCATTTTTGACTACATACCGGTTGCCATCTAAACTGCCTTCCCGAAGACTTTGAATGAGATTCTGGGTCTCATTGTCAGCTGTTTGGGCAATTTGGGCCCAACTGCGTGGTTTACTGACTTGATTTACGCTAACACTTCAAAACCACGTGGTGATATTACGTCGAACACACAACAAATATGAACACAATTATAAAACAAAAATGTCGGTAGAAAATAAGGAAATAGAGCTACTTTAGTCAGAGCAGGTTATTTTGTTTTCTAATAGAAATGAACAGACTAGGGTTACTTATCCCACTTCTGATTTTAGCCACATATAGATTCTTAAATAAAAAAAACAATTTCTTACAAGCCTATCTTTTATTTTAGAACACAAATTCAAATGAAAACAAAATAACAC
Organism: Schoenobius gigantellus; assembly: GCA_963935595.1. Lineage (NCBI taxonomy): Eukaryota > Metazoa > Arthropoda > Insecta > Lepidoptera > Crambidae > Schoenobius > Schoenobius gigantellus. The sequence goes on along the minus strand of OZ012553.1, from coordinate 17,061,382 downwards.
TGCTCATATTCAAACAAAATCACACAAATAGAAATAACGAAAAGGAACGCTGTAAAATAATGAGAATATGGCTCACGTGGCCTATATAGGCAGACCGGCACAGACTCGAACCCCGAACTCGACTACTCAATCCTGTACGCCCGGCGCGACGATCTCGAACAAAATGGCCGTGTGCCGTGCCAGCCCGCCTTATATAGCCCACGTGGCTGTGTTGCCAGGCTGAGGTGGGGTAGAATCCTAAAAGTATATATAATCAGAAAAAATCTGAACAGATAATGACTTAATGAAATATTATTATGTTAAGCTTAAAAAATTATTATAAAAGTAAAAACAGTATATGAGACATTTGCCTGAAATTAAAAATCGTGACTTCCGTGTAATAAGTTTATTATTCCTGATAAATGATTTGTCCGTTTTTTGACCGTAACCTAGACCAACTTCAAATAAAGATAGGTATGCCTTAAAATGGTGAGATATATTGTTCGGGAAATACACTGACTGAAGGCTAAAAAATCTTCAAACATCGACAGCGAAAATTAAGACGCCAATCAGGGTCCCATTCGCGCACTCCTCAAAGTACACCGGTTGAACACCGGTAGTATAGCTACATTATGAGGTAATTCGGTATCCACAAGTGTATTAAATCTTTTTTTTTATTATGGCATCAAACAGTCATCAATATACACAAATAATAAAAGTTACAAAAGTTATATAAAAGACCTATAGTGCCGAAAAGTTTTTGTTTTATATAATATCAAAAAACGACTCCTGATATGGAATAACGCGAAAACATTCCAAAAGACATTCATAACATGCAAATGAATTTTATAATTATAATACTTTCTAGTGTTTTATAAAAGGTATAAAAATTAAAAATTAACTGCTAAACAACCGTTTCAGTTGCAACTTTGTGCTGTTGAGAGACATCTTAAATAAATCTATATTATAACATTCTTTGTTGTATACGTTGGTGGAACGAAATAAAAAGGAATTACGAGTATAGTTTTTTTTTAGTCTTTGGGGGACAAAAAGTGGTAATATACGTGAGGAGCGCACTATGGAAGCCGAGCACGAGCTGAAAATGATATCTGTGCCAGAAGTTCTGGCATCAAGCTTTTGCCTCAACTAGGTCAATGCTAAGCCGAGATGCCGATCTTCCGTGATAAACCTGACTAGATTGATCTCATCCTAATCACAGATAGCCAAGAGACCGAAATTCATTGCCTTCATCAGCATCTCCTGGCAATCACCTCTTCTCTGCTAACCTAGTGCCAGATATCTGTTGATCAATGTGGTATCATCTGCATAACAATAAATGATTGAGGTGTCGTAAAATAGAGTGAACAGAACAGATCCTTGAGGAAGTCCAGCTTCAATAGCTTGAATATCTGTCAAGTGTCTACAGTAGTATCATGCACTGTTGTTTACAACAATATGGAGAAATCACAGATTATTTGTCAGGTCAAATAAATAAAACAAAAGATATTAAAGCAAGTAAATGTGTACGTGTCTTATTTGGCAAAACATTAATCATATTTGAGGATGTGCCGAAACGTTACACGAGAAATGCATTAACTTTCAATGTGCCATGACTTGTGTAGATGTATAAAAATAAACGTATCAAAATATTTTTTATGTTAATGCAATACAATGAAGGCGGCCAAATATTCTTTCGGTGGCTGAAAGCACTATTATGTACTGTAGACTATTAGTTTATTCTATAGTTTTAATCTTATAATAAAAGGAAAGTTTAATAATTCACAAATATTTAGATGTGTAAATGTTTTTAGAGAATATAAAATAATATGTGGAGAGTTTGACGATATAAATAACAAAATTGTAATATCCTGATAATGTTAATTTAATCTTAATCAGTAAAATGCCCTCAAAAGCTAGAAATCAGATCGCTAGTTTTATAGCTAAAAGTCGCTTAATAAAAAGGCACTTCCTAAAGGCAAACTTGTTTGCTCCTGCTTCTTGTAAGTATCACAGTAGTGTTGCGAGATTACGATACGGGTGCGGGAGGCGACACACGCGATCATCTCGATAGCGATCTGCAAGATTAACTGCCGCCAATGTGACATCGCCTTAATTACTCACACAATAATCCTTAGCGGCTGCGAATACGATACACTCTGGCAGGCCGACAATCGGGTAGGTACATAATTTGTTCATTAAATTTTTCATTTTGTCTTTTCAAGCAAGCTCTGGTTAGGGAATAATGAGTATTCATTGTATGATTATCATAACGTTACTAGGAATGTCTGTTTTACTTAATATCAATGAATGAAAGCGTAAGTTAAAGCGTAACAATACCCAAAATAACAATACCAGACTACAAAACATACTCAAAACTTTAAGATAGCTGAAAAATCCAACAGTTCATATCGATATATTGTTTTATCTTATCGTGTTTTGGTGGTCATGCTAGGGGGGCAGAGCAGGAACCACAAGCGTTATCGCTGTATTTATTAATATTTTGAAGTACACATCACTTCATCATTATTTCAGCCAAGAGACGTCCACTGATGGACATAAGTCTCCTCCAAGGATCTCCATACCGATCGGTCCTGCGCCTCCCGCATCCAGCGGGTTCCCGCGACCTTCACCAGATCGTCGGTCCACTTTGTGGGGGGCCTACCAACGCTGCGTCTCCCGGTACGCGGCCGCTACTCGAGGACCTTTCCGTCCCAACGGCCGTCAGTCCTACGAGCGATGTGTCCTGCCCACTGCCACTTAAGGTTTGCAATTCTTTGGGTTATGTCGGTAACTGTAGTTCTTCTACGGATCTCATCATTTCTGATGTGATCACGTAGAGCAACCCCGAGCATAGCCCTCTCCATTGCCCTTTGAGTGACTTTGAGCCTTCTTATGAGACCCATTGTAAGCGACCACCATCTCAGTACCGTATGTCATCACAGGCAACACGCACTAATCGAAGACTTTCCTCTTGAGACACTGCGGCAGATGGGCCGAGAATATGCTGCGTAGCTTCCCGAACGCTGCCCAACCGATTGGATTCGTCGATTTACCTCTTTCTGGAAGTTGAACTTACCGAAGTACACATTTAATTTCAATTTATCTACTTTTATCTAAAGCAAATAAATGGGATTTCGTCGCGCGATGGAATAATTCAATATTATAACCGTCATAATACATCGCGCGACGATTTATATGTGTAATTTAACCGCATCGTATGCTACTACAATCGCAGCCAACTTTTCGTCGGTGCTTAATTTAGCGGCAAGGCAAAGGGGAAAAATTGTCTACATACGAGCACATTACAGTAAAATTCATAAAACTAGCTCGACCTAAATTTTTTACCGGAGGGAGACTCTGTACCAGGGTCGTCTGCTTGAGTAGGTACCTCCATCTTGCCTATTTCTGCCGCAAAGTTTAATTATTTAAACCGACGTTTCGAACTTAGAATGTTGAGGGAACGGGTGACTGTTTAAATTGATTTCCGTCGTTTTTTATTCCGATTTCCAGAAGTCAATTCCAACCAAACTAAAGTCGGATTTTTAATTCAAAAATATTTTTGTAAACAAAGTACTGTCATTGTCAAATTGACGTTTCAGATGTAATAAACATTTTACCAGTAAGTATAATCACTTGGCTGGTTATTAGATTTGAATGAAAATATTTGAATGATTAACGACCCGCCCGACATCACATTTGTGCAATTACCTACTTTCGACTTACCTATATCATATTATAAATTCTTGAAAAACAGACAATTATTTTAGAAAATATCAATCCATTTGATCTTGTAATTCTGAGTTACCCAATATGGCTTTATTAAAATGGATTTGTCCCTAACTGTTACAATATAAAACAAACAACATATTATTTTGAAGTTTTATTATATTGAAGACTCTGAATCCAACTCTGAGTCGGATTCAGAGTCAGAGTCCGTTATATTTTAAAATAAATTTTCTGTAACGTCATCTATAAGGTGGTCTAGTTGGCACATATCATCTTCTACTTTAATTACATGATCAATGCAACTTTTCCATCGCTGCGGTGTCACCTCCTTTAACCCTTCCTCAAATAATTTTTTTAACGTCGTCAAATGTTATTAACAACTGGCAGTGTTGAAAGCTACATAAAATATAACTTGCTATGAAACCGTCAAGTAATAATAACTTCACGTAAAATAAACATTTATCTAAAATCTATAATTGAAAATATTATCTTCAATAAAACGTATTAATTAGAGGGCTCAAAGAATTTACTAACAGGTTTTCTGACAGAAATGGTTATGTTTCTATTTTATTACAATTTTTTTAAACTGATCACACCTTTGTTTACAAAAATATCTTTAAATTAGAAATCCGAGTTTACCATCAGGGTGTGTGTTATTTATGTGTCACGTCGTTATATATACAAAGTCATTTACAGTGTCTTTTTTTACAATGTGTATTAAATTATTTGTGTTTTGTTACAAAAAAAATCGAAGATTCATCGAATAAGCAAGTTTAGCCTGCATTCCCTGAACCACGAAAGAAGTCCATTTTACTCGTACCTCTAATGCCCGAACATATCAGTGACGGGGAGGTATTCAGACAAATTCAGAAGCCCTATTTGTGCTAACACCACAAAAAATAATATTTACGTATTAGTTGTACTTGTTCTATATCTCTCTGCTAAACAATTAACAAACAGTATCATATACATTAAGAACTGTTGCACTCGGGAGCGAAGAAACGGCATTCGTTAATTGATCAACACTAAAACAATTAAGGGTTCCCATAGATGTGGAAGACATCCGGGTTGTTTTTCAATTGAAACAATTAAGGTTATCCGAACAGTCGTCAATAGAGTTGTATAGAGGCGTCAACCGAACGTAAACAAACGAAATAGGCCGCAATATATCGTTATTACATTTATATGACGCTACTATGAATGAAATATCAATAACAGTGTTATTTGCAAAATGTACCATGCTTACTTTTTTATACAAGTAAGTTGGGCAAGCAAGCATACTGCCCACCTGGTAAATGGTAACAGTCACCTAGTGCGAAGGGTGAGTCTGGCAGTAAAATTACTGGGCACTGTGGCTTGACATCGTATGTCTGAAGATGATAACAAACGTGTTGCAATCAATATTACAAAAACACAAATGCAGTGCAATATACGTGACTATAGCCACTTACCACGTTTAAAAGAGGAGACAAAAAAATACAAGACCTTCCGAGTTTCTTGCCTGTTCTTCTCGAGAAGGCTCTCCCAATTTCCGAACAGGTGTAGAGTCAATTTCTTTTTTTCATTTGACTTGTATTTGCACACATCTTAATAATGGTTGAGGTGTGTGTACATACAAGGATTAAATAATTTAGTTAATTAGATTCTTGGTTGAAGATTTAGATGTTTTTTCTGACGTCAATAAGTGCCTGTAAAGGTCTATATTGAATAAATATTTCTGAGTTTGAGTTTACCATCATATAGTTTGGTATATTTATTTTACCGTTAGTATTGTCAAATTCAGCCATACCTGTGTTCAGATCAGCTCGTGCTTGAATTTGTTATGTATGGAAATTTCTCCGACAAACTAGCACATGGCTTCTTGATTGTATCAGTCTGCCATACAAGCCGCTAATTTACTCCCGTCACTAATGCAAGCCGGTATCAGATTGAAAACTACTCGAAAAGCTTACATTTACACCTCAGATTATGAAGCTTTTTTCATAGATATTATCAATGAAATGCATTGATAAATCGCGTACACCTCAGGAATAAATGGATACGTTAGATGCAAATGACGGCCTCATATTATACACTGATTTCATAATGAGATCTTTAATTTGTAGCAGTTGTAAACAAATGGACACTAATGTTTACGATACGCCGCGGTGTATGTCACATCTGGAGAGATTGGGCGAGGTCGGCGCTCCTAGTTCTAAGGCCCATAACCATTATGGCGCATTAACCACCCAACATCTGCTACTTAAGGTACATTCCACTCGAAGCAATCAATTTGAGCCGTGGCTCTTCACCATTCATTCTAATTATCGAGTTTGCATCGGCGGAGCGAGCAACCGTTATCATTAACATTCATAAAAGCGTCGAATTTAATTCATCAATTATTGTGTACAGTTCGCTTGGGAGCTCGAAGCGGACATCTGTAGTTGTTAAGCTTATCATCTTCACTGATCTTAAGAGGACCGCGTGCTGATGTAGATTAATGGGGTGGCATCGCAGTGATAGTATCGTAGGAAAGGCATATTCCTGGAGTGATGAGGATCTCGGGTCTTCGGGAGCTGCACGCGACCTCCGCGCCTTTTGAGCTTTTTCTGGTAATAAGAATATTTTTATAACATGCAGAGGTGGTAAGTCATGCACCTGAGGAGAAACACTCCGTTAACATTAGCATTTAATGACAGGAAGAAAATTAACGAACTCAGAATTGTTTTGTCTTTCCACAGAAACTTAGAACTAGTGAAACATCCAATTGATACAATTTTATTGTTACCATAAAATAAAGCTTTCCAATTTCTTTACATACGGGTTGGTCGTTACACAACTTCAACTATTTTAGCTATTTGATGATGTACTCATCTTTAAATTCAGTGAATTTCAGAGGTTATCTAATTTTATTGGAAGCATGTCAAGAATCGCCGCCACGGTAAGCGATAACATAGACTTTAATTAGGAATTTCAACTATTACAGCCGTCCTTATTTAAAGATTGGATAGAGATGAAACTCGACTAATTAAATTGATCCCGTGTTGGCTACATCTCGGCGCATCGCTATCAGCGCTTCGCGACACAATCACGCTTGCCTCAAGACCCTACATCCACACCAGTTCCTCGACAAGAATCCGACATATTTAAGAAACCACCATTAATTATCCAAATAATCGATCGCAGTCGTTAGGTGATTTATCTAGCGTCGATAAGATTTTAATGAAGTACTTTGATTGGGCGCGCACGGACAACCGGACAGTGTTATCTGACGGACGATAGCTCGCGCACCATTGGCTTCCTATACCTATCAGAGTATTAAGTTATTAAATTAAAAAGAAATTTCACACGCCAGTCACACAATATTGGACTTTAAACGGGAATCCATTGAGCGCGTTTCTCGTCGCAGGACCTAATTAACAAGTCGGATCATTCAGATTAGAAATTGGAAGATATCGGCACGTCGTTCATTGTGAAAACTAGTCACGATACTACCGTGCGATAAGATAAATTGAGTTGAAACTTTTTATTGATAATGTAAAGGCGGCGGGTGGCGCGCGCCGGAGCTTCGCGTTAGGACAAAAATGGGGACAGTCTCGTTAGTGAGCCGCGGGTCACTACTGTTGCCCAACAAATTAATGTGCATAGAGACAATAAGCATATTTTATTGTGAAGAGTATCGTGTTTCATTCGGAAGCTTACCGAATTAATACTATCTGTTATATTCAAAAAATATTAAGCTCATAAAAATCATATAAAACAATGTCTTACGGTGGCGACCAAATTATTATTCATATAGCAAGTTGCTTACAAAATAATAATAATAATAAACCCTTTATTGTACAAATATTCATGACAATGGAATACAAATGTAAAAAAAATATGTACGAATAGGCGGCCTTATTGCTAAAAGCAATCTCTTCCAGGCAACCTTAAGATAGGGAAATAGGAAAAAGGACAATCAAGGGGAAGGGGGAAGAAATAGGAATAAAAATTGCTTGTGTGATAGGAAAGGGATATAAAACACAGTATAGTAGTTAAGGATTTGTGGATAGGAAGTGACTACGAACTAAGGATTTGAAAGAATCTAGCGTACGCGCTCTCTTAATACTCTCAGGAAGAGAGTTCCATAGCCGGACGGCTTGAGAAGGAAACGAGTACGTCAGAAAATGAGTCGAGCGAGGCGGGATATCAAGGGATAAAATGTAATTGGGTCGCAAATTACGACTCGACGAAGCGGACCGAAAAGAGAAATGAGACTTAAGATAAGGTGGAGATATTGGATGGAACAGAATATTGTAAAGAAGGGATAAGACATGTAAGTCTCTATGTTGTCGAATTCGGAGCCATTTGAGTTGAGAGCGATAGTAAGAAACATGGTCAAATTTTCGTAAATTAAAAACAAATCTAATGGCCACATTTTGTAGACGCTCCAGCTTGTCGAGAAGCTCCTCAGACAGATCCACCCAGGCACAATCAGCATAATCGAGCAGTGAAAGTAGAAGTGATTGTGCTAATTCTATTTTAGTACTAATCGGAAGAAAGTTACGAAACCTGTTGAGTGAACCATAAGCAGCGAAGAGCTTCTTGCGAACAGCTTCAACTTGCGGTCGCCAAGATAAGCACTGATCAAATACTAAACCTAAATTTTTTACGCATTTGCTAAAAGGAACAATAGTACAACAAACTATAATCAGTCGTTGAAACAAAATACGGACTGCCAATAATAATTGTTTGAGATTTTGTAGAATTAATGATAAGTCCATATGATTTGCTCCAGTTGTCGATCAACTTAAGATCGCTGTTAGTTTCGGCGATAGCATGTGAGAGATTTGATAATGTTGCTTGCGTGTAGATCTGCAAATCATCAGCATACAAGTTATAGAGACACGAAAGTGAATGTGTAATGGAATTAATAAATATAGAGAAAAGAAGTGGAGACAATACGCCACCCTGAGGGACACCCGCATTGATACTGCACCAGTCAGAGAAGGAATCCTCAATGCGTATACGTTGCCGGCGCCCTAGCAGGTAACTACGAAGCCAGTCAACTACGGTAGGAGATATGCCAAGAGAACGTAGGACACCAATAAGTATATCAAAATCCACGGAATTAAAGGCATTACTAAAGTCTAAGAGCGTCAAAACTGTGAGTTGATGTTTTTCCATACCCTGGCGAATATCGTGCGTGATTTTGGTTAAGGCAGTAGTCGTACTATGACCCATTCGGAAACCGGATTGCATTGGATTTAGTTAGTTATTAACATTGAAGAACTTAAGGAGCTGACGGTGAACTAATTTTTCAAGGACTTTGGAAAGGAAAGGCAGAATTGATATTGGACGAAAATCGGTGAAGGAGCCGGGATTGACTTTTTTAGGAAGTGGAATTACAAAGCATCCTTCCATGCACAGGGAAATTTACCAGAGACGATAGAAGTATTAAGGATATATGAGATGATTGGGATAAGGATATCTAATATAGGAAGGATTATATTACGACTAATGCTGTCGTTACCAATAGCACCAGAGGATATAGAAAGGACAGTTCTCATAACATCACTATCCGTAAATTGCTCTATAAAGATAGGAGGATAATCGGGTACAGGCAAAGAAGAAATTTTGTTTAAAGTCTCAGATTTACGAGCACCGTTGAAAGGTGTCGTTGAAGTGAAGTGTGAATTAAGAACATTAATGTCTAACTTGAAGTCATTATTATGTACTTGAGATTTGCCAATACCAAGAGATTTAAGGAACTTCCAGACTTTTGCTGGATCTTCATTTTCTACTGACTTATGAATGTGGCGTCTTTGGGCGTATCTAATCACTGTATTGCAACGATTTCTCACTGCATTATACTTCACTTGATTCGCATTTGAAGGATCCAGTTTGTACTTATTTTTCGCTTTGTTCCTTTTAGCCATAAGTTTTCTAATATCGTCAGTAAGCCAAGGAGCTGGGAGATGTTTTATTTTAACAGGCCTTAAAGGGGCATGAACATCATATAACTCGGTTAATTTTGCGTTGAAAAGCTGCACTTGTTCGTCAAGAGAGTCACAGGTGAATACTTCCGACCAATCCATGTTAGTGGCATCCTCGCGAGGTTCATCTTGCCAAAACTGCGTCGAAGTAAAATGCGCGGTTTCAGTTTTGGAGGGCGAATACGATATGAGAGGAAAACCAGGTCGTGGTAAGAAAAGACGTCAGAGGAAAATTGACCATGTTTACTTACCATATCGAGAGACGAGACTATCATAAGGTCTAGGAGAGATGGGGTACAATTGGGAAAATGATGTGTTTCCTGTAACGGAAGAATATGAAGATTGAAGGATCTCACCAACCAAGTATTAAAGTCACCCATGAGAATAGTATGCGTAAAAGCAGGAGTAAAAGTCTCAATGAGTTGCTCAAAAGAAGCAAAGTAGTCTACTCTCAAGGATGGACTGTGGGGCTAGCACGCAGGAGAATCGAAAATCGAATCGAAATCCGAATCGAGGAGTTTGTATGGCAATTTTATTAGCGCCACGGCGATGAGTAGCAGAACTAATAAAATTGCCATACAAACTCCTCGATTCGGATTTCGATTCGATTTTCGATTCTCCTGCGTGCTAGCCCCACTGTAATACACGCCCAGTAGAATTCGAGAATGAGATAGAGAAATATCAAGAAATAGATGTTCGGCGGTATTGGGAAGAGGTGGCTGAGGGGAGTGACTGAGAATTGAATAAGAAATATTTGCACGAAGATAAATTGCCACCCCTCCATGCGAAGAACTTACGCGATCGTTGCGAATCAAATTAAAACCAGGAGGAGAATATGAAGTAGAAGGTAGCCGGGGATTTAGGAAGGTTTCTGATATAAGAATGGCATGAATATTCTTATTATCAAAAGAAGTAAGCATATCAGGATAGTGAGAAGGAATGCTCTGAGCATTGAAATGTACTACGTTAAAGTTCTTCGCAACGTCGCCGAACGAGTCATTGACCAATTAATCAAGTTTCACAACGACAATAAATGATGATAAATGAAAACATGGCCAATATACGTTCCCTGTAATTATGAAATTTACCTCAGTAAAGAAATTACAAAACATGTTTTTATGCAGTGTATTTGTATGTTAAATAAAATCGTAGGGTGCATTAAATATCGATGAACCGCTTATAATTATAAATGCTATTAACATATTTATTTACACAAGTTACGCTATGCCCCACAATATTATTTTTGAGTCTAATCAATGTTCTAGGCCTAGATTGATGAGGGGAGTGGTAGGGCCCACCTTATTATTTTTTAGGTTTTGGTACATTATTTACATCATCATTGCGTCTCTTTCCAATAAAACCGTTTAACAAAATTTTTTTACCGATGTTTATTTTCATGTTTTTAATTTTTATTTAATTACTTAATATTTTTGGTATGCTGTATTCTACAAGTTTAGTCCTTTTATTTGATACCCATATCGAAGGGGTTACAAAAATGTAATACTCCATTTTGTAGTGACGGCCATCATGGATTTATAGTGATACTGAATCATTGGCGTAGGTAAGGGGGGGGGGGGGGCTTGGGGTCCGGACGCCCCCCATTGACAATTAACATACACTAGATAGAATGAATTTTTCCTTCCAAGTAGGCAAATTGAAGTTTTAATCTGGACCCCGATCGATAAGTTATACCTACGGCTATGTGCTGAACATACATAATAAAATTGTAGTGACAGCAAAATTAAAGATATGTACTAAATTTCAGATCAGTCGATCAACAGGAAGGAAGAAAAATTGTAATATACTAGAACCAACAAAAACAACATCAACAACAATAAACAAAGCAAACTAAATAAAACTATTTCAAAATATTACGTTGCCGTGACGTTTTCCCACTGGTAAAATCACATATTTTTGTTCAAAAGATAAGTACGTAGAAATATTCAAACAAATAAATCTAGCGCCACTTAATTTTGTATCTAACGGCCTAAGAGAAAACAAGTTAATTGAAACCATCGATAATTAAGAGGAACGTTAAATTGCGTTTGTAATATCGACAATCGACTGTTTACTTCAGTATTACTAGGCGACTGTTTGCGTGTGAATGATAATGAAGCGAACGCCGCCATAGTGTTAGATCTTGGGGATAATTAACGAAAAGTTAGTAGAACGTGTACGGACTAATGATTGGGAATAGGTTCATTTGCATTAAACAAATGACGCTGGTCTTAATTACTGGGAAAATTACAAATTAAAGAAAAATTAATGGGACACCTGGTTGGCCGGATTGACCTGGCGATGGGGTCATCCGATGAGCCGATCCCTTGGTGCTTTATGTTTAAATTAAAGATTCTAATCACAACTCTATCTAACTACGTTAAATAAAGTTTTAAATAACGTAGTTAGATAGAGTTGTGATTAGAAACTTTAATTTAAACATAAATTAAATTAAAGTTTCTAATCACAACTCTATCTAACTACGTTATTTAAATACAGTTTTTTTATGATGAATAAAAACTTAAAGTTTAATAAATATTATCAGAATGACAACTGTTTCGTTAAAAACTATTCCTCAAGTGTGAACTTGGATGAAATGCTTAGTGGGTACACAATAAATTATCGTACGAGTAATCACTATGTAAATTTCTTAACATTTTTATAATAAAGATACTTTTATTTGTTAAATGCCTCAAACAGTAATTGACAAAGTGAGTAGTTAACAAAGTGTAGGTATACCTATTATGTCGATTAACAATTTTTGAATCTGATCCTGTTTTGCTTGATCTGGGAAGAACACTAAAATACATAGTGCATTTTTCAATTTTGAGGCACGAGTCTCAAAAAGGAGGAGAATAGATAACGATGATGACTCTACATACGGTAAAAATCCTTTACTATTATTAAAGTTCATGAAGATTAAGTAGGTATATTCGTACAAAATAGAAACAATTTATTTTGCTTCATAAATATTACAATTTAGGACAGTACATATACAATCAGCAAAAATGGCGGCCTTATTGCCATAAGCGATTTCTACCAGACAACCTTAATACATGACGAATACGCATCTATGAAGCTACCCTACGTGGGCAATTGTAGTAACTATGAAACAATAGGCTTAAGAAATAGAAATAAGTGCCAGTGGTTTATCGTGAAGTTTAAGAGGACCCAAGTTCAAAAACTAAAAGCCGACTACTGAATAGTCAATGCTATAAAAATTTACCGGAGGGAGACTCTGTACCAGAGTCGTGTGCATGTACCTCCGTCTTACCTATTTCTGCCGCAAAGCAGCAGTGCTTACATTGCTGTGTTCCGGATTGAAGGGTAAGATATGGCATTGAAATTACTATGTACCGTGACTTTACATCTTAAGTCACAAGTTAGCAACGTACATTGTGGTTCTTGTGAATCTCACAGGAGCCACATGTATTATAGGTGATTGTTACCACTTACCATCAGGTGGGCAGTTTGCTTGTTTGGCAACATAATTGCAATAAAAAAAATTATGAATGAAGAAAATTATCCTCATCTGAAATCGTTACGTAGAAACTATTCAATATTTAGCCGTGGTGGTTTAAATGTACTGCTTAGAAAATGTTGTTTTCTTTAGGTGGTATACGACCACGTCTAAATATTTTATAGTTTATTCGTAACAATTTCACATAAGCTATTTTAATTTTTCATAATATTTTGTGCGTAAATTCACGGCAATCTGGTTTTATTTTTAGAACTTACTTTATAGACATATTTTGGGCTATAATTTCTTGATAAGTATTTGCAAAGTCGTATTTATAAGATAAATTAATCATAGTTCAGACGTGATTTTATAATTTATTACCAACTAGCTTTACTTTACGCAGTTTTTGTTTTTCCGTGGGGATTTTATATTTTCCTATAGGAAGAATAATTTTGTAACCTATGTTAATCAGGAATAATGTAGCATTCTAATGGTGAAAGAATTTTTGAAATCGGTCTAGTAGTTTTTGAGTTTATTCGTTAGGTACATACAAATCTTTCCTCTTTATAATAATAGTGCAGATTATCAGGTTCTTTCAACCCATTTACATCTCACTACTGGGCACGGGTCTCCCCTTAGACGAGGAGTTCTACTACAGAGAGGTCTACTACATAATGTTACTCAGACGTTCTGGTGTAGGAGGTTGTTTTCAGTTTTCGATCTCTCCTCAGAGGTATAAGCTGTTATGGAAGTGTTACGCCCAAAAGCCGATGTACGATTACACGAAGTTTACCTGAGAAGCAACAGTTGGTTAGGTTAGTTTAGTTGAGAGATCTAGTCGGCAGATTTGGTGACTTGGGTCACTCAGATTCTAGGTCATCCCACAATTGAACAGACGGAAAAACCCGGAAGGTTTTAGTGAGTATATCCTATTAGCGGGAGAACCACGTATTATTCACAAGAGATAGTCCCAATTCCTTATATAGTTCTAACATCTTTTCTAACCAAGTTCTAATATATGAGTTCTAACTTGCTAAAACTAGGCGTAACCATGCTTTCGCAATAAGCCGTAACAGATGCATAATAACTGCCAAATTTATTTTGATGTTTTATAGTATACTCAAAGGGCGGGTGACGCAGAAAAAATGTATTACTCATACCGCACGGTACTTAATATAAATAACTGAGTATATTTTTTTCGGAATTTATAAGCAATTTGTTGCGAAGACATCCTCACTACAGCCGGAGTAAAACTGTGGTGTCATTAAACATAACTAGTTCATGTAGCTTTTATAAATAACAGCTTAACGTGCCTCACAGGAGGGTGCCTCATGAACCCTCGATCAAGACCCAACAAATGGAAGACGACAAAAATTATACGAGACTACTTCACTTTACTTAAATCTTAACTAGAAAATATATAAACAGATCAGCAGTAAAACTGATATCGACTATAAACTATAAACTTTATAACATGCAAAACCAATTTTTTATCAATAAAATCGACAGATTTTACATCGCATGTTCGCATAAATACCTATAATTTCGACATTGATATTCAGATAAACGCTAACCAATACTTAGATACATACATTGTTTCACATTTTATGCTAAAGATAGACATTCTAACAAAAATAGCCCAACTAATGTTTTGTTCTTTTCACCTGCTCACTGTAAATATGCAATAATGAATTTAAACACGCAAACGTGTGTGTATTGTTGATGTTTGCTGAAATCTCATAAAATTTTGCGCATCTCCATTTGCTCCCATTACACATACATCTCTTTGTTCTCATACACCGCAAAATGAGTTTATTTTCATTAAAGCTTACGCCCGCTCTGGAAACAGATATATCCTGATCAGTATATAATAAATCAACTTATCTCCACATTAAATCGGATTTAAGTCGGCTCCGTGTGCAGGAATATTGTTCCGAAGCTATAAATTAATCATGTAGGCTGTCGCTAAAATATCGCTTTTCTAAAGTGAGCTCGGCGGTGGCGGACGCGTCGGAGCGGCGATAGAACACGGGGCCGAAGCGCCTCGGTACAATAAAACCACCACGACGGCGGCGCTCGCGCACTCCGCTCGCGATCATTTCCTGGCGACAAAATCTACTGATACCATCAAACCGCCGTCCTTTACCACGTGAGATATAAATCAACCGCAAAACACCTCAACCCCTCTCACTCACCCAACTCTTCACTCGCTCAAATAACCCATCAACGCACCTTAACTCGCATTTAATTAACAAGAGTATCCATTAAAGCACAGGAAAATAATAATAGCACCAAACACCGCCTCCCCTCATTTGAATAAAGTAAATTACTATCGAACTTTAAAAAGTTGCCTGTAATTAATTGAACGAGCATTCTTTAATTATCTATTAAAATAATAGTACCAACGATTTAATTGGAAGTTTTTAAGACACGCAAAATAATTAAGTGATCAATTAACAGTACACGACGATATGTTTCCAGCGGCTGCCTTATCTGCGTACATCTACAACATTGTTCAAACAAAGATTAAGCAACTCTACCGCAGACCGACGACTCGACCGGTCGACACTGTCGAAACTTCTCGCCAGGAGCACATACAGTGCGGGTAAACATTCATTGTTAGTCGTTATGAGTTAGTGCAACTGGACGTATAACTGTTATTTTATCTTCAATGAATCTTAAATGATTTGCAATCTTATTAGGCTCTTGAGTAGGTGACTTCAGAGCTATTGAGTAGGCTCTGAAGTCACCTTGAAAAATTACTAAACGTATAATTTACTAAATGCATGCGAAAGAATTTGCAATAGTAGGTATCTGTAATACAATTACAATACAAACAAATACTTAACCAACAAAATCTATTTTTAACATTTAAAGTTTTCAAATTTTACCCAGATCCTACAACTTTGAATCAGCTTAACACTTTCAGTAGCCAACTCACGAAGTTTTCATAAATACTTTGTTCTCAAATTAATGGACCTTTACTTTGGTGAACGTGTATTTTATAAAGAAGATATATATTTTATAGAAATGATAAAGTTTCAACGGAACTAATGCTCAACGGCGACATGGAAAGAAAATGTCATTTGCTGTCAACTAAATACGTTATTTAATTTTTTTCATTCGAAAATTGAATACCGAATGGGTGAGCCTATCTTACATGTGCTTTTACATAGAAAACACAAAAAGCCATTAAAGCTCCCACTTTTACTTTATCTTTGACTTGGCGGTGTTCAATTCCGTGCGTGTCGCAGAGATTGCGTGCACAGTGCGCCGAATGTTCTGTCCGTAATAGCCTGATGATGTACGATATATTGCCGGTACGCTGTCCACTCGGTCCGCGCCCCGTGGCTTCAATTAACACTTAATATAATTAAAAACATCCGATACAATCTCCTAATAAACCCATATTAATTATAGCTCATATGATATGTATAGATATTTTATAACTCTATGAATACCTAATCACGATGATGATTTCGTCACTGTATTGGTATGTCGATAGAGTTATCAGCTGTGGACAAGTCCCATGCCACCCATGGCTACATTAAAAATCGCTGAAATTATACGGTATGTACTCACAGACGGTGAATTATCGTGGCGATTAGTATAATCGTTAGGCATTTGGAGGCAGCGCGCTGTAAGGTGGCGACTCACGGCGCAGACGCATGTCTCCTGATGCTGCGATGCTTGTACCTATTACGCTTATCGGTTTTTTCGTTGTCATTAATGATTGTCCATCTGTACCGCCTGAGGTCAACAGCTTCATTAAGGAGACTTCAACAGAAAATGTATCGGAGAATTCATCCTTATTTCTTATTAACGTTTGACGCTGATAAATATTGCTTTTCATATGTGTCGTGAATATTTTATATGTAAACGCAGTCGCATGCCCACTAGTAATTCCCACGACTGTAAATACGGTTGCTCTCGGTGCGATCGCAAATCATACAGCTTAATCACAAGAAAACGCGGGTAGTTGCTAATAGCCAGCTTAAACTAACAACATTAAAACGTTTTACCGACATAAACTTATACGATCTAATACATAATAGTTAACGACTGAAAAAGAGGCATCGTACCGCAAACTAATTACGTCAATGATAGAGTTGTTTATAGTTCCCCCTCAGTGTACGCATAACATATAATTGCATCGAGTATTTTCTCATGCACACTTAAAGATGTATTAAATTATCTAGTACAGTATCGGTCGTGCCCAAAATTATTGAATTAACTAACAAAGTCAATGAAGGTAGTGCATTATTAAGGTTGAGGCTCCAATAATTGCGCCGAAGCCGATTCTACTGCGTGATTATGATATTACCATACTTGGCGCCTTTAATTTCTTTTTCATTTCCATTATGCCCATTCAATGTGCATTTTACACAGCCTCAATGACCAGCTGCGACTAAATTAATGTAAAAGTGAAGCAGGACTCGTGTCGGTCGATCGCCATTCAACTAAATTGGATCTAGACCTATTTTGCCCGGTTGTTGTATGTCGTAGTCAAAGACCGCTTATGAAACTATCATTATTCACAATTTTTTAGACGATATGCTTATGTCAGTAATGATCGCTGTCAATAAAGATGTTGTTCTGAGTAATCTTTTAATTTCAAAATGAAGATTCTAAGTCATTTTTTAATTTCAAAATGAAGAATTAATTTTAAAATTAATTGGTTTAGAAGATGGTAATATTCAAAAAAGGCAAACCAAAAATGTAATCATACCTAGACCGCCGTCAAATTTTGATATGTTTATAAAATAAAAAAAATACAAAGTACTCTTTTCATTAATAACTTATTGCGCGTGTGTCTCTTATAATAGAAAAAGTTGTTATAATAGAGTGGAATAGAGAAGGGTGGCAGTGTACTGAGCAAAGTACCCGGGTAATCCAGATTCTGTCCAGTGAAGTGGGGTGATCTGCCTCTCAACCCTCGGATGCAAAAGAGATGCATAGTTACGGATATTCCCCGTACGAAGAAAAAGAGGAAGAATAAAAAAAAAGGGTGTGATGCACTCTCCATTCTTATGACGTATCAAATGTGATTTAAGGCGGTAGGTACTACTATCAATTCACACAGTTCACAACAAATATTTCAAGCTTATTCAAAGTTGTAAGAAAAAGTGCTTATTAATTTTTTTATTATTATTATTATTATTTCAAATCACTAAAATTTCATAAAATGGATCAGCCTACCACGTAATTAAAGAAACCAAAATATTACCATGCGTTTTTGGTAGAAGATATACATGAGTCTCGTTATCATAAACAAAATAATAAAAATAGAAGCAAAGAAATAAAAATCACAATCGCAAATATATTTCACTATAGGCAAAAAGCTAGCTTAGAAATATATATACCGACCTTTTAACGTCATATTGAAGTACAAAAAAATACCCATCAGACATTCGTATGCAAGTCTAACTGTCCAGTTTAGCTGCACCAATACGATTGTCCGACGGCGACAGTATCAATGCTCGCGCAGGATGACTGCGCGCGCGATTCTAAATTCACTTAAACCTTTTATCGATCGAAATCAATGGCGATTTGATTTCGCGGCCTTCATTAGGGGTCCGGTTCTTCATTTCAATAAGCCCGTGCCTTAATGATTCCGCGGTAACAACGCTTTATTCTGTATAATGCCGTATTTAGGAGGCGGGCCTTTTGAACTCGACTGGACGCAAGTCGTTGAGCTTGTACGAGTTTTGTCGTTCCCTTTGTTGGACGTCATTTAATGCATAATTAAACTTTATGGGCTGTTTATTTAAACTAAAAGTATTTACGACATTGTATCTGTACAGATATTAAGCCAATTTTCTCATCGATATAATCTGAGGGAATGCTTATTTTAAAATAATAAAGGCCGCGATTTGAATGTATTTAATTGGACACCGACGCGGGAAAATGACAAAGAAGTTACCATAAACATTTCGTTTTTATAGTTTGTTGTTCGGTATGCCTATAAGTGTGTGTTATTTGGGTTTATATATCTGCTTTGCTTTATTTCTCATTCATCAATTTTTTCTCCGGTTAGTATAAGTTATAAAGCATTTAATGATGGCTAATAATAAAAAAGTTATAGTCAAAAACTACGATAATAAGCAAATAATCTTACATTACTCATATATTAGAAAATTACAATGTTTAATATGTTGAAATAACCTTTACCACCATCTTTGTAACCATATTTTGGCAAATAAACTGATTTATTATTATTATTATTCATTAGCAAGAAATTGCTCGGTGTGTTCAGGTCGTTCATTTATATTTTTAATATTTACATATTTTCATGATTTGCAAAGATATAGATGAGATAATGGACTGCAAATTGAAAATTGTTAACTTTTTAGTTATGCAGTGTGAAATAATCTTATTTTCAAACCATTATACTTAAGCTAAGCAAATTACAGTACACATTATTACATAAACTACTGCTGGATACTGCGACTTTACATCTTATGTTACAAGTTGACAACGTCCCTTATAGAGGTTGCAAATTTGCAAATCTTGTACAACACTAACCACATATACTGGTAACTGTAGCCAGCACTAACCTGTGCTCCTTGTTTGCCAACTTTGTTGTATAAATAAAGTATACTTCAACAAATCTATCTGTATGTTGTAAATAAATCCTATGATTGGTTTGCTAGAAAATATACGAAAATTTTATGGCTTTGGCACTTTAAATTGCTTTATCTCATTCAACAGTGAGGCGTATGACTAAGAACGCAATCACCTTACCCACGGAAACTATTTTATCAATTAACCGAACAAAAGCCTCGCAATGAATAGGAAGCAATATGTTCTGTTCGATGTAGAGGGAACCGTTCGCAGGCTGCAGCCGCGCCAGATAGCGCATATCTACCCAATTAATATGCCTAATGCTAACATCATTATTACTAGGCAGGGCGCGCTTAACATACTATATCCATTTACATTTTGATTTGTGTGGAGGTGCGCTGCGATTAATCGGCGAGCAGTGTGCGCCGGCGCCTCTGATTTATAGGAGCGGGCGCACGCGCCGCGCACGCCATCCTAGGCCGGCCGGGTACGACACGCGGCCACAACACAACGAATAATTGTGCACTAATGAATCACAACTTTCTCATTAACCTACGACCTGATAAGTTTACTTTCTAACTTAACTGTCACTTGTTATATGCGTTACAACTGATGGTAGTCCCTGGAAGCAGTCGAAGTGGTCCCTGCAGCTATCCGAAAAATCATATTACAGATATAAGAAATACTCTATATTGGTCTAGAGTTGGTGGTCTATAGCTAGACAGATATTTGTAAATTGGTCCCTCGTCACTAAAAGGTAAAGAACCATTACTCTAGGCCTAGAATAAAGGACACCATCCATTCTGGTCCAAACACAAAAGTGCCGGCCAAAAAAAAGTGTTTTATTCTGATAGAACAAGTCTTCCTTAGCATTTCATTATGTCACTTATATCATCAAAGCTATAGCACCACTATGCTTGGTATTATATGAGTTCTAAATGTCTATGTTTTCAAATTTTTTTCGATCAAATGAATTGACTAAAACAATAAGGTACCATAATATTTTCTATTAAATGAATTACTCAACTTAAATTAAATTTTCAATTATGGATCCTATAACCTATTCTTATATTATTTTTAACTTTTCAGTGTTTTTGAAGTCGGTTTTTATTTTTTGTAAAATATTTTTTAGTTCGTCAGTCGCTCGCGCATGTGGCGGTATCGTAACGCAATTCAATGTTCCACTATACGATTTTGCGATTTAAAGGCAATAATTCTACAATCGCAGCAGTTGCGACTGTCTTTAAAGATCGGTGATATGCCTAGGCCTGCCGCACCATCTGCGGTGATAAGTACGCGTGGTACCACCCCACGACCGGAGCTCTGCAGCGCTACAGCCTTAACAGAAGCCATGCATGCCTGCTTGCACGCTTGCTTTATATGCATCTTATTGTTAATTTATTATGCTTTGAGAAATTATGCGAAAACGTATTATTCATTGTGATTAATATGCTACACATTAATTATATTTTGAATAATAATGCGTTAAGTTGTTCTGTGTTTAGAGAATACTTATGAGAAATATGGGAATATATTATAGTTGAACATGTATTGAATAGAGGATGATAAACAGTTTCTGCCATACAATATTGCCATACAATATTGCCATACAATATTGTGATTATTAACTATCTGTTTCTTGATTATTATGCGTCATATGGAGTATTTCAATCGAAATTATGGAATATGATTTTATAACAATTATGACAACAAATTTTATGCTCATAATTAAAGTGCCAAATTAAATTTAATGCAGAGTAGGGCAGGGGAGTTCGATCAGTATTATTATTCCTTGTAAATGCACTCGGTTCTGACATAAGCATTAAGGAGCTAATTATGTTATCGGTGAGCGCGCAGCTATAAATATGTTTTAAAGACTTGTGCAGTCGGCAAACGCCAATAATTTTCGATATTACTAATTTGTCTGTGCCCATAACCAGTTTTTTGCGCGTTGTTTATGGTGTAAACCAGTTGTGGAGAACTGTAGAAGGAAATGTAGCATTTGTCTATAGATCATCTGTTAAGGCTCCCTCATAAACAGTCTGATATATTACTACATAGCATAATATGAAATGACTCACGTATACCTGAATTTAACAGGAATTGCATGTTTTAACTTTGTCCAAAACAAACTAAGACGCATACTACTTCATCGTAATAAAAGTTAATAAGTAAAAATAGCGTAAGTAACACACTTGCGCTATTTTTAGCCTCAATATGCATAAAAATGAAAAAAGCTATAGGCATGGAAGCAAAGCTTTTTCTCCGATGTTGTTATGTAACTAATATTATGGTGTTATGTTTTATTCTTCGCTATTACTTATTGGCTCCCACTTGCAACATCATCTGCATGAGCTTTAGAGCTCTTACAGATTCTTTAGATTTGCCCGTCGACATAGTTTTATTATTTCAAAAGCAAAAGCCTATTCTATCTATGTAATCTCGAGGGAAATAACTTTAAGGTGTTTTTGAAGTCGGTTTTTATTTTATGTAAAATATTTTTTATTTTTAACTTTTTAGAGAATGAAATCTTTTTAGTGAAAGAAACCCTAATTTAATACCAGGGTCACCTTCGGTGAGCTAGTATTAAGTTAGGGTTTTCCTCGATTTTCATAGGATCCCATAGTATTCGGTAGAGTATACTCCTGGGGTATTCCCAATGTCACTTTAATGACCTTGGGACCACCCTAGGAGTATACTCTATCGAATACAAAAAGAGTTTTAAAAATCGGTCCACAATTAGTAAGTAAGTAAGTAATATTTATTTGCTTGAAATATGGTACAAATGATATAATAATTGCAATTAGACCGCATATTTCACCAGAATCTGGCATGCATAAAATAGGTAAGTACTCAACAAATAGTTCTTAAATAATGCTACTTCACTGAATTATGTCCAATAATCACAATCACTAATAACATAAAACAAAAACAATTCCAGAACTCAATGTCACACTTCAATGTCAAAACAATATAAATAATAGGAATGGATAAGTACTTAACAGATGAATTATTAAATAATATTACATATTTTTTTTTAATTTGAAATAGTCAAAATACTCACTTACAGAATAAAAACAATTTTCGATAAGCCAGCTTTTGAGTTTCCTTTTAAATAACTTTGTTGGTAGTTTTGTGAATTCCTCATTTAACAATAACATGTTAAATATTTTTACTGCCATACTAACTATTGTTAGAGTAACGAGTTGTTCCGATTACAGGTAAAATAAGTTTGTCTGGATATCGGGTGTTGAAACCACAATAGTCCCTATTTTTTTTGAAGAGCTCTAGATGTGATTTCACAAAAACACATAATTCAAAGATATAGATTCCAACAACGGTCAATAGCTTTAGTTTCCTGAATAGAGGTCTACATGATGTTTCGATGTCGACATTACAAATGGCTCTAATACACTGTTTCTGTGCCAATAGTGCTCTCTCAACCAAGCTTGAATTACCCCAAATAGGAATGCCATATCTGAGAACACAGCATACATGTCCATGATACGCTTGAAGTGCAACCGATCTGTCACTAACCTTTGTTAGTTGCCATAGGGCATATGCGAAAGAATTTATTTTCGCACAGATTTTGTTAATGTGTTCTGTCCATGTCAATTTGTCATCTAAATTTATTCCCAGAAATTTAACGTTATTTGATTCTGCAATTACTTGGTTGTCACAGCTTAATGCAAGTCGTTGTTTATTATCATTCTTATTAATAAATTGCATATATGTAGTTTTATTTAGGTTTGCCTTGAGGTGATTATCACTAAGCCAAGTTGCGATGTCATTGATTGTTTTATTTATCTCATCGTTAAAAATGGTTTTATCCTTGCAGGGGATGACTACTGATATGTCATCTGCAAATAAGGTGCAATTATACTTCGTCACATTTGGCAGATCATTTATGTATAACAGAAACAGCAGAGGGCCCAGAATGCTTCCCTGTGGAACACCAGTGTTATTAACAATAGCATCTGATTTGTAAATTTGTGTATCTTTATTTGAGATTATTTTTGATATTTCTACGTATTGCATTCGATCACTTAGATAAGATTTTAACCATGTATTAGTAATGCCTCTAATGCCGCAATAATGACATTTCTGTAAAAGGCGACTGTGATTAACGAAATCAAATGCTTTGCTCATGTCAAAGAAAACAGCTGTGACTGGAATACGTTTATCGACATTTTCTCCTATCTGTTTTATTAAAGAAAATGCGGCTGAGACGGTTGACTTACCTTTTTGAAAACCATATTGTTCAGATTTTAATAAGTTATATTTAGTCAAAAAATTTAATATTCTAATGTACATCGCCTTTTCAAATATTTTCGACATAATCGGTATTAGAGATATGGGCCTGAAATTGTCAAGATTTGCCCTACATCCTTTTTTGTGAATCGGTTTCACCACTGATATCTTTAGGATTTCTGGAAATACACCGCTACTGAATAATAAATTAATTAAGTAAGAAAGGACTGGTGAAATTTCCTTGCTACAATTTTTTATAATTTTGGTATGAATGTCATCATAACCTGTTGAATTCGTGTTTTTAAGAGATTTTAAAATGTTCATGACTTCAATTTCGTCAACCGGAGAAAGAAACATAGAATAATCAGAATGTTGAAGATTGAATAAATTAGATTTACTAGTAGTCATGTTATTATTAGTCAAATTTATAAAATAGTCATTGAATGTCGAAGCTATGTCAGATGGATTTGTTATAGTGATTTTATTTAAAACTATTTTGTCTATATTCGATTTAATTTTGTCAGTACCTAACTTATTATTTATAATGTCCCACGTAGCTTTGCAAACATTTTTACTTTGTTGTACGTAGTTTGAGTTTGATATCTTTTGGGCATGATGAATACACTTCTTTAATAATCTCGAATATTTATTATAGCATACCCGTAACTGAGGGTTTGGGTTTTTGTAATATTCAAAGCGTAACCGCCTCTTAGTGACCGCGGAGCGCTTGAGACCTTTAGTAAACCATTTTCGAGATTTTTGATGTGAAACAATTTTTTGTCTTTTTAGGGGAAAACATAATTCATAAAGAAGTTTAAATGTCTCGTGAAAATATTTAAATGCATCATTTAATTTCGACTCGGAATAAACTGTATGCCATGATATATTCCTTAGATAGCCCCGAAACTTTTCAATAGTTTCAGTATTCATGACCCTTTTCATTGTGAACCAGAATTTGATAGGACTATGCTTATTCTCGACTGAAAACTTTATTGATTGGGCAGTGTTATGGTCTGACAATCCCAAATTATGTATTGTTTCTTTCACTTGTACTATATTACTTATTATATGATCAATGCAGGTATTTCTACGAGTAGGTTGTTTTATATGTAGATTATATTTGTTACGTGCAACCATTTGGACAAGTTCTTGTGATTTCTTTGTTGTTGTGAGAGTATCAATGTTTAAGTCACCTGTGATGATGATCTTTCGTTTAGTTTTTTTGTTTTAGCTTGTGAAATAATTTCTCTAGACTGAGGAAGAAAGTAGCTATGTTTGAATCAGGTGTTCGATAAATACATATTACAATGCATTTTAATGAAACAATGTCAATACCACAGCACTCAAAATTTTTATCCTCAGCATGATCCTTCAGCCACGGCAGTTCCTGGAAATCTATATCATGCCTACACATGATACATACACCCCCACGCTTTTGCTTTGCTCTAGAATATGCAGCTGCAACACGATATCCAGGTATTCTTATATTATTTTCACTACCCAGCTTAACAAATGTCTCACTGAAGCAGAGTAAGTCAAATGAATAATTTGAACCAGCTAGTTCGTTTAGTGCTAAGTCTATTAAATCTAATTTGCATAACATACCTGCAATATTTTGGTGGAAAATTGATAATGTTTGTTCAGCTTTAGGTCTATTCTTATGAGCTACGAAAAAACTTATCTTTTGGTTCTTCAGCTTTATGAAAATACTTAGTTAGTAGCGTTTGTGTTAGTTTATTTTTAAATCTTGGTGAGAATTTCGAATTTTCGGTATAATTATATGTCACTTGGGCTGAAGACATACTATTACTTGTAATTATTTTCTTTAGATTTTTAATATGTAAGAATTTATCGTTATAGTACTTACTATTAAGAACCATGTTAATGTGATAGCAAAGCTTAATTTTAAAATATCTGTCTTGACAATTTAAATTTGGGGTGTTTATAAAATAACAGTTTTCAAAATTATTACAACACAAATATAACATGTCATTCAGTTTTGTTTCATTTAGGAAAGGATTGTTTTTCACACTTAATACGATAACTAGTGATTTAGAATGTTTCTTTAGAAAATGTGATAATTCCGCTATTATCTTATTCGGGTTTTTGTCATGTTCGCCCACGTCAATTATTATTTTATTACCTGTGTCATCATTTAACCAACCCGTTGTTCCTAGGATCTGGTCGCATTCAGCATTAGGTTTCGTAAATGAAGAGATATCGAGCTCTTCATACTGCGTGTTACGTCTTGAATTTATTAGTGTCGTTGCAAGACCTGAACACTGCTTGCCTCCCAAAATGTAGATTTTATTCTTATTTTCATCATGCATGGATTCAACCGAAAGCTCTGGTAAGTCACAGGTTTGATTATCGTCCATGAAGTCTGCTTCACTATGGCCTTGACCTCCCTCCAAACCTTTAGAGGTAGCCGGTGATTGAATAAGGTCAAGTCTTGTTTCAGCGAAGTTTCTTTGGTTCCTTTTATTTTTAGGAGTAGCCAATGTTCTCGGTTTAGGTGTATCCTTGCATAAGATTGACAAGGTTTTGATTTTTTGTTCGTACTCTAGAAGCTTTTTTTTTTAAGTCACCATTTTCAAGTAAAAGATCGTCCACAATTTTGTAGGTAGCATTAAGTTTGTCCTCTAGATTTGTTAACTTTTCTTTTAATTCCTTTAATTCCTCTATACTATTAAAATCATACGTGTTTAAATCGGGACAGCTACGGTTCAACGTATTATCCCTTAAAGTTGATATGTCTACTTCATCATCATCAGAAAGTGAGCTGAATGAGTTTTCTATTGGTATATCTATTTTAGTCCTCCGTGTAATATTTCGCTGTGGTGTGTTTTGTGTAGATTGTATGATCATCTTCTTAATTGGACCTGCTTTCGTCACTTTTGTTTCATGCCTGCATGATAAACATTTCCAGCTCGATTTTCGTCCCGGGGTCATAAGTTCATACCTTTTTTCAGATACTTTGCTACATGACAAGTCTAAAATCTTTCTAAATCCAGCACATTTGAGATATGGATCTTTTTTACGTAAATTTTTCTTACAATTATTGCATTCATTAGGCATCTTTATGTTTTACTGCGTGTAACGGAACGTGGTAAATGTCTTAATTTTTGAACGCGTCGATATCCGTCAGGTAGTCGACAGATTATAAACGGAGTGATTATATTCTCTTTGCGACAATATTATCAGTTGTATTGTAATGGAAACAGCTGATTCTATTCGTTAGATCTCATTAATGCCTGGGCGCTGATTCGCCCTAATTAGGTGTTCAAAATTAGTGTATATACACGATTTGAAAGTGTGAGTTTAATTTTGAAAATAAACAGCTGATTTTAGTATGTTCTTGATATGTTGAAACAACAAAATACAGCAACTCACCAGGAAAAGTCAATGGATATATTAATTTGGAGGTTAGTTCTATGTTTTTTCACTTTTCAGTTGGTTTATGTCGATTTTAGCACAGTTTTATAATTAAAAAATCGGAGCAGTAGTTTCTAGCGCTTGATGGACACACACACTTACTTACTTACTTAATTGGCGGACTAATCGCGTAACACACACACAATACACGTAGGACACATCTAAAAATATAAGGGTTTCCCTCGATTTTTAAGGAATCCTATCATCATCTGTAAGAGCGTCGGTGGCGCAGTGGACTCGGCACTTGCCTTCCAATCGGGGGGTCGGAGTTCGAGACCCGCCATGTACCAATGTGTTTTTCGTTTCGAATTTCATATGTACATTTGTCTGACGCTCCTACGGTGAAGGAAAACATCGTGAGGCAACCTGCATACATCTGCGAAGAAATTCAATGATGTATGTGAAGTCGACCAATCCGCACTGGGCCAGCGTGGTTGACTAAGGCCTAATCACCCTAATATAGGGTAGGCTCGAGCCCCTCGGTGGGGACGTATATGGGCTGTGATGATGATATCATCAGATCCTAACTTTGGTGACCTTGTGACTACTCTTGGAGTATACTCTATTGAATACAAAAAGAATTTTGAAAATCGGTCCACAATTGGCGGCCTAATCGCGTAGCATACACACAAAAAAAAAAAACAAACGCATCGAATTGAGAACCTCCTCCTTTAGAGAATACTATGCTAATGATCCTCCGAATTCGTGACCCTAAATTATTCGATGATGCTGAATACAACAACACATGGAATAGAATTGATCAATATTGACTGGTAGATAATGCCACATGGCATTAAGTCCGCCATTTGTACGTACTTACTTTTTTTTATAACGTGCAATAAAGATTTAAATAAATAAAAAATATTGATAGTAGCTAGAATAAATCCTAGATATAACATTAAGAATAAAATTTAAATATGTCGAAAAAATTACATTTTATTAAATTTTATTTATAACATTATTTTATCAACAATTGTTTAGGCTTATACAGGGTGTCTCAGAAACAATGGATAAACCTTTAACTGTTGATAGGTTTCGTCGAGACCTCTCTAATCTCAAATTTTGACTTTAGTAAAAATATCTCGGTTTTCAAGATATTTGATAGTTTATGATTTTTTTTAAAAATGCCACTTTTGGTTGGTTTTTAATGTGCCATTTTTACAAATACGAACTTTTTCTGATTCAGTTTTTTTTAGCTTCTATCGAAATAGTTCAGCTATCAATAACAGTGGTTAAAATTGAGCTAGCTAATCACGAAGTGCTTGGAAAAAACAATGTTCCAAAAAAAATTAAACAAGAAATTATTTTTCTTCGTGTTTGGTCAGCTACCATGTAAAAAAAATGTATGACGCTCATCGTGCCCATTATCTTAAAAAAATGCTTAGTTATTCTAGTTTCAAAAAAGGTATGATAAACTTATGCTTAATGTATCTCTTAAATTTTATTACTGCTTGAATAGCAAATGGTATGAAATTTTAAAAAGATTTTTTTCGGAATAGTTATTAATTCTTAGTTTGAATAAAGAATTTGAAATAAAACAACATGAAATTTTAATTTTTTATTAAATTTACAATAAATGTTCGAATTGGCGTCCTTGCGCTCTGATACACGCCCTACATCTTTTTATAAAAGAAAGTTTGATGCGGCGCGCGTAACCAGACGTTTTTATGTGTGCAGCTGCATTTTGTATGCGAGTACGCAACTCTGTTATTGAGTATACAGACATGGTAGTACAGACATGGTACAGACATATGCGTAGACAAGGTATTTCAGACATCCCCAATAAAAAAAATCCAAGGGATTTAGATCCGGCGATCTGGGCGGCCATAAAATAGGGCCGAGCCGGCCTATCCACTTTTGTGGGAAGTGTTGATTTAAATAATTTCTTACTACTATTGCGTAGTGAGCTGGGCACCCATCATTTTGAAGCCACATTCTCCGCCTCACTTCTAAATTGACATCTTCTAGCATGCCGGGTAAATCATTTTGTAAAAAATTAAGGTAAATTTCACTATTCAGTGTAGCTGGAAGTTCATATGACCCGATCACCTGTCCGTCAATAATCCCAGTCCACAAGTTAACTTTAAATTGAACTTGGGACCGATCTTCCCTCATCAAATGTGGGTTTTCAACTTGCCAGCTATGTAGATTGTGGATGTTGAAATATCCATCTCTCCGGCATGAGGATTCATCCGTCCATAAAATTTTATTGAAAAATTGCGGGTCCTCCCTTATTTTATTTAACATGATTCTGCAGAATGCAATCCTGCGCGGATAGTCAGCAGGCTGTAGAGTTTGGACCCTTTGAATATGAAAAGGGTGCAAAAGGTATTTTTTCAATATGCGATGCACTTTGCTTCTATTAATGCCGGTTCGACGTGCAATTCCACGCACAGAACGTGTTGAATCTTCTTCTATTTCGTCGAGGACTACTACTTCTTCATCGTCGTTTCTTTCTGGTCTTCCTGGCTCTGCACCACCAATGCCTCTTCCTGAAAGCCTCCCTTCGCAGTACGAATTATGTACCCGAGCAAAAACTCGATAGTCCGGGTGACGTGCGTTGGGGTACCTAATACAAAAAATGACGTTATTAAATTTACACAAACAATATCCGAATCGCAAAGCTAGTCAAGTCCAAAATCACAGCAAAATGTCGTTTAAAATCATCGAAGCTCTCTCGAATCTCTCGAATACAGAAAACACGCGTGGGTCACAACCGGAGTTCAGAAGGACACTAACAATCGTAACAAAGAACCCAATGATCAGACGCAGGTAAAAAAAGTCCTTCCAGGAAATTCGATAGCAGGTAAGGTTGCAAATGCTTATGACTCATGTGCTGTTAATGATAAGGCTCCTTTTTGATTGCGCATAGTGGATGAGACATGTGGCAGGCAGGGGCCACAAAAAAAAACACGTTTCTCAACTCTATGACTCGCAAACGAATGTTTACAAATAAGCTTTAAGTGCTTATTAGTGGAAAAAAAACCTTTTTTTTTTCAAATTTTCATTTTATTTGCTATTCAACCAGTCAGAAAGTTAAGAAAGCATAAACTTAATACTGGAAAACTAAATTAACCGAATAAAATTAATCCGAAAAATAATTAATCCGACAAACAATCTTTTTAAAATTTTCATACCATTTGCTATTCAAGCAGTAATAAAAGTTCAGAGATACATTAAGCATAAGTTTATCATACCTTTTTTGAAACTAGAATAACTAAGCATTTTTTTAAGATAATGGGCAGGATGAGCGTCATACATTTTTTTTACATGGTAGCAGACCAAACACGAAGAAAAATCATTTCTTGTTTAATTTTTTTTGGAACATTGTTTTTTCCAAGCACTTCGTGATTAGCTAGCTCAATTTTAACCACTGTTATTGATAGCTGAACTATTCCGTTAGAAGCTAAAAAAACCTGAATCAGAAAAAGTCCGTATTTGTAAAAATGGCACATTAAAAACCAACCAAAAGTGGCATTTTTAAAAAAAATCATAAACTATCAAATATCTTGAAAACCGAGATATTTTTACTAAAGTCAAAATTTGAGATTAGAGAGGTCTCGACGAAACCTATCAACAGTTAAAGGTTTATCCATTGTTTCTGAGACACCCTGTATAGCAAGTTTTGTTACTTTGTCCGGGTCTATTTTGATTATGTTATTCAGTACTTTATCTCCTTCATAATCAACAGCTCATACGTCCCCACCGAGGGGCTCAAGTCTATCCCGAAACTAGGGCGATTAGGCCCGTTTCGTCACCGTAAAAGCGCCGAATAAACGAACATATGAATTCGAAATCTGAAAACACATTGGTACGTGGCGGGGTTCAAACCTCTACCTTCCGATTTGAAGGCGTCGGCCTTATGCACTACGCCATCAACTTTATCCCCATCGCACCTTAGGTACTAATTCTTCTGAAATCTGAGATCATGGAAGTAAGCGCAACAAATCATCTCAAATATTTCCAACAGCATTGTCTACACGCAACTGTAATCAAATACAATAGTGAAATCAATTCGGCCGATATCTGTGCATTTAAGCATTCACTCGAGGCAACGTTAAATCAAGTATCAGATGATCAGGCGCAGGCGCAGGTAAACGGTAGCGGTTATTTAGCGGGAACAGCGCCGGGAGCCGCCGCCCACTCCCGTGATTTATCCACAACGGGATTTACTGCCCGTTGAAATATCAACTGATATGCCAGATCACTGACGAAATATGCTTCGGTTCTGTCATGTAACAGCTGATATTGCAACGAAGCTCAATGATTTGTCAGATAACTGGAAACAATGGTAATTCGGACTCAAATAGACGTGAAACAATAAATTGTCAACACGAAATTCCGATTTTCAACTGCTGGATCCTATACCACCTTCGTTGAGTTCGAAGTAAATATTTATAAATTCAACTTTTGACGTTAGATGAAATTCGTCGTCCAAAATTGCCAAAAAAAATCGTCCTAATTTTTTGTTTTCTAATTTGCCTCCTGTGAAACAGCAAGTGAAACATCTTCAAGAAAGTTTTAAATTAAGTTCAATATTAATTAAATTAGGCTATCTTGATTACCTTTATTCTTTGTAAAGTCCCTTTCGTAGACTTACAATGTAGTCTTTATTCACTGTTAATAACTTCGTATCAATTTATTTAGCATTTTTAAAGAAAATGCAAAGTTCTTTATAAAAAACTAGCTGACCATATGCAACATTGTTTGCGTTATAACTAACTTTTTCCGTAGTAAAACTTCTCCCGTCAGATTTTTCCCGTAGGAAAATCTATATATATATATATAGAAAATCTATCCCTATACCAACTTTCATCAAAATCGGTCCAGTAGTTTCGAAGCCTTTTTTTTTTCGGTGGGAAATGCATTACGCACACCCCGCGCTTGGGAAGGCGCGGGCTTATGTCGAACTCTCCGCGGCCCCTGGGGGCAGAGTGCCAGCCAGGAACCGCGGCCTACCGACTAAAACCCACCGATGCCCCTCACACACGCCTTGGCGCGAGCACGTCCATCATCGCCGTGTCCTCCTCATCAGAAGAAGACACGCCGAGGAAGGCCGCGTCGCTGCCGGACAAGGTCATGGGAACTCGAATGAACACATCCACGACCTCGTCGGCGCCTGCTCGCCTATGGCGAGCCCCTCTCACCCCCCCAAAAGGGAGAGGCCGGTTATCCCCCGGGGCATCCAGGGGATCAGCGACTGGCGGCTTCAATACAAACAAACAAACAATCAAATCTTTCCTCTTTATAATATTAGTATAGAAGACCGTTTATGTTGCGTTTTTTATACGACCCTTTCACCTTTGTACGACCCTTTACAACGAGTAGCCGGCCGTACTACGCTGCTAGACGTGCGAACGCACGCGAACGTGGAAAATGAGACATAAATGGAGTTCTTCTTTGCAACGCACACGAACTACAAAAAGTCTGCCGCCGACAACGTAATAGAGGTATGCGTTGAGTCGGTCGGAAAAATCGAACCGATTTTTCGGGCCTACAAAAACTTGGTCGTATGCGTTTGCCGTAAGGCTTTCAAAAACAGGCGCTTTCCAATACATACAATGCCGAATCATTCAAAATATGAAGCTAGTTAGAGATCATTACAGTATAATTTTTCACCTTTCAAAATTATACATCTGTGCATATTTTTATATTTATACTTTCGCTTTAGATTCAGTCACTCATATTCATTCACGAATGCTCAGTAGTTATGTATGTTTCGTGCACCCAACATTACCATACCCGTCGGTTTATGAGCCCTTGCACTGTTTAGGCGCCCACTCACCTCGCCAACTATTTAAATTTATCACTCGTGTGGATTATTGCTTATTGGATCAACAACTGTCTGAGATATTCCAGATAAAGATAGCAGAGCTGTTCGCTGGCCTATAAATCTCAAAATGTTATTATTTTTATTAAAGAGTGGTTATTGGTACAGTTTAATACTTAATAAACGTAAAAATAGAAATTCCATTTTTGTCCAACATTAATATCGCTTAGTTATGATTTCTAATTGAGCAACTAAACTATATTTCGGCTGCACAAGATTGAGTTATCAAAACTTATCAAATTAACATTAACACGATTCTCCTGTAGAGGTAACTGACGGCCGATGAGCAATGGCGATCAATGGGTATAATAGTTTTGTGCGTAATGATGTAACTTCAAACTTTTATTAAACATGATTCGGAGATTACTCCAGTATTCAATGCCGAACGCGTAATCTTGAATCTCAAATAAGCTGCATAACGTCTTAAGCCATTATCTTTCAATAGTGTTGCGCGAGCGCTCGACTTATCTAGCAATTAAATCGACATTCAGAAGCCGATGTGGCTTTAATTCTGTGCATGCCACCGCCAAACACTTTACAATGACTCGGATGCATGACAAATAACGTTTTGATTGGACAGTATGCTAGCAATAGCGCTGTGTGCACGTGTCCACGTGCATATAATATGATCTGCACGATATATTTCTATTTTTGAACGAGCTTTTATTTGTTATGTAGCTCAAGGACTTGCATCGAATTAAATATTATCAGAGCTAGTTTGACATTCAAAATATATACTTTATTATTTTAATTCTCTCTCTTTCTTTAACATATAAATGACAGATAGCAGAATTCATAATTCTCTTATCAGATGATTGTAGATCAGAATATACGTATTGAAGTAATTGCTAGCCTCTTGAAAGCCTTGAGTACAGCATTCAATCATACATAACTACGACTTAAATTTTTATTTGATACCCAATTATTTTTCGGTAACAGTATTACCGTTATTTTCTGGCTACAATGGAAACGAGTCCCTCAGAACGATATAGTCATCTCCGTCGTTATTACGGGCTATAATGAACACGGTGTGATGAACTTTCGTATGGCACCCGTATAGGTGGGCCGTGACATTTTAACTCACTCTGCTAGCTCATCGATTATAGCAACACTAATGCCCCGAATCGATCGCGCCGAGTAGATTTCAATCGAGTGCGGCCACTGGTTGACAATGGTGGCTGTTTCAGGGTTCTATTGCAAAATGGCAAATAAGGACATGCAATGCCTATGGGTATATTTTGACGCACGTCAAATTGGCGATCTGATTAATGATAGAACTTCTGAGTAACTGATTCTCCGTAACTAAAGTGTTAATAGCATTTGCTTTCGGTGTGTTAGTAGGATTTAAAAAGATAAGAGAAAGAGAGAAAACATTCATTCCATTCACCTAATAGGACATGATAACAAGGACGGTGGAAACGAGTTCCAACCTAACCTCCAAACAAGGAGAGAGAGAGAGAGAGAGGCCTTTCCGAAATTCAACATGGCCGCCATGCTATTGATTGTTTTGAGTATTTCGATTGTAATTGGTCTGAGATCTAGGTTATTATTTCGCCGCTTAATTTCTTCCCGTGGATACCATGAGAGCCGAGTTGTATAGAGAGTTTATCACAATTATATTTCCAATAGAATACACGAGACGAGCTTATACCAGTATTGTCAGCGTAATGTAGTGGGCTAATTCCTACTAGTCTGAGTAGAGATCAGTGCCCAGCAGTGGGAAGTATATGATTGAATTGATGAAGATGATGATGAAAGCGTCGATGGCGTAGTGCGTAAGGCTGTCGCCTTCCAATCAGGAGGTAGCGGTTCGAACCCCGCCACGTACCAATGTGTTTTCAAATTTTGAATTCATATGTACGTTTATTCGACGCTTTTACGGTGAAGAAAAACATCGTGAGGAAACCTGCACACACCTGTGAAGAAAGAATTTCTTTACAGGTTGTGTGTAAAGTCGACCAACCCGCACTTGGCCAGCGTGGTTGACTAAGGCCTAATCGCCCTAGTTTAGGGTAGGCTCGAGCCCCTCGGTGGGGACGTATATGAGCTGTTGATGGTGATGGATTGTGATGGAGATGATGACGACCCAGATTACTATCTTTTTAGCATGGAGTAAATGTTTATAATAAAATAATTTTAGCACGAAGTACTTAGGTACTAGTTGGGTCCAGATAAATTAAAAATATCTTATGCAACATTTTTTTAATGTTTAATTAGCATGTTACGAGTACATTACTTCGACCATACATTTTGAAATTACTGCTACAGTTTTTATAGCTATTAATGTACGCCCTATGTTGAGTGATGAATAGCTGCGATAACTTTCTGATGAATGTTTCCAAATGACATATCTCTGGACAGCGGCAAATCCGAGGAGCTACTCTAGTAGCACGTAAACAAAGCTTCAAAAACTTACTTCACAATACATTGCGTGTGCACTCTGCACGCGTCACTAAAGTTACTGAGCTACTGCAGCTATTATACAATCTGTATTTTGCTAACTTTGCCTAACTTTAACCCACACACGTCCCATTAGAGGGGTATGGATCTCTGCTTAGATGAGGAATAATCGGAGAAGTTATCGGGATAACATCAAACTGGCCTAAGGGTTAGTATAGGGATTTGTTTTGAGCTTTCCATCTTTTCAAAGAGGTGTAATTGCGGTAAACTGTTATAGTCCTCTTACGACATCCAACGGATTAAAAAGAACAGCGAAAAATGTATTTTGACATCTGTCATCGCACAAGATTCAGTAATCAAAGTTCCAAACTTGAATTTTGCTGCACAGCGTAACGCGGCGTTTTAACGCGGGGACGCACGAAGAAATGTACAGCGATTTTTGCTCTCGAAAGATTGATTACAGATTAGTGAGTAGCCCATCTAGGACGGGGCGTGTATCCTAGTTAATATTCATGCTGTAGCCGACGACGGGACAGATTTCAACGGTGCCACGCCACCTGAAGCGCAACTTATGGCCAACTGTTCACAACGAGACAAGCACCTATTCATTCCGTCCGACTTTATTACTTACAGTTGTTTTCTAGTAAAATGATAAAATTTTTAATAATCGTCCTTAGAAGTCTGGCATTTGTCAAAACAATTGAACTTTTCTGACAAAACTGCTTGCAAGTAACGTGCTGCAATATTGGTATATTTATTGTCGTTTTTTAAATGAGCGCTTCTTTTAAATAAAGCAAAGCCTAATTCTTATTGAGGCAATAAATACTCTTCTTTCCCAAAATCAATTTCAATCAAAATATGGTAGGTACATACTAAAATACCTAACATAAGCAACATAACAAACGTTTATCCAATTGCTGATTTTATGACTTAATTATTACTATCAAGGCTGAATTATGTTAAACTGCCTAATACCATTGTAAAATTACCCGTATTAGAGTCTGATGTCCACACAACATAATTAGGTAATAACTGCTTCTAAATTGTACGGACGACTTTATTAGCGGTTATAAAAACAGAATCTAAAAGACGCAATAAGTTTAAAGTGAAATGTAATTACTTACATTCTTCTTTATATAAATTATTGCATAACTGAGGTGTAGGTGTAGACCACCTTCAAATATAAAATAAAGATTTTAGACTACAATAAAAAAGTTTTGATCCTTTTAAATATCTTGTGTAACGTTCAAAGAAGTACCTCACATGATAAAAAAATACATCTCTGTTCATAAAAAGGTTTGGGTAGAACTTCTGATTACATTTAAATGATTACCTTGCGCTTTAAAACCGCAAAAAAATCCTACTTTACAATTGGTGGCACCATTTATTATTGTAATTATTTAAAAATTTTCTTGTTTGCCACTGTTTCGGAGGAGGGCGTTGATGCACGCGACACAGTGTTGTACACTATTGCGGGTATCATCGTTTTTCTTATTGCAATGTAATGTCGTTAGTGTTAATAATATTAAATAAATAAAAATTTGGGATGTCGTTAAGTTAACCAACCTTCGCTTTGCTAATGGCATCACGCCATTCTTGGCATCAATCGCACCTTGGACCTGAACCTCAAAATATAAACCACAGAAGAACCAAGGTAATAGTGGTAGATCGCGGTAACTCACTGACTCTTACTTTGTTCTGGATTTTGAGATATTCGATTATTACATTATAAGTATTATTTACTACATAAAAAGTTAATTACTTCTTTTTTAATAATTGGTCGCGAAACTTAGTTGATGAAATGCGAAACATAACGACGACGCGTGAGATGTGATGCTGGAGAGGGATGCTCCAAATTCCTTGAATGGCATTTCGTATCAAACAGTCCATTCTATGTAAACTGGACTATAAAACTAGATGGTCAGAATCTTAAAACTTGGGAAAAGGTTTTCATAATCTCGAGCAGTAAATACTTAGAAAAGTAGACGCTATAGAGGTTGCAGACTAGTGAAAATGTTAAATCAGATCCACATACACAGATCAGTACATACAAAACTCTACAATGGACTTCACGGCATAATGGACCGGAATGATGGTGAATTAGAGTCATAGCAAACTTTTACGGAGGGAGAATCACGACCCTCAATAATGAGGAGGACGACACTAAAATGTTAAGAGCTTTTGGTAATCCAACAGAAGGTTTCAGCAAATATTGATTTTTTTCAAATGTATTAGAGTCAAAATCACTCCACGTGATTTGATCTGTGAGAGTACCGTCGTATTCTAATCTTTAACATTTGACCTGATTTGATATCAGATGGAAAGCCGTGCTCTCTTTTACAATGTTTAAACTCGCAATGATAGCCTGTCAGCGTTTTCGGCTGCTATAGCGAATTCCTCTTGTTAGCTTTTACGATTTACAACAACGATAGTATCTGCAATGGTCATTATTCCCATTTACCCAGAAGCCGAACTTTATGTTCGACTAACCTGAAGCTGGAAGATTACAGACAACAATAGTATCTGCAACGGTCAATATTCCCACCTACCCAGAAGCTGGACTTTATGTTTAACTAACCTGAAGCTGGAAGCTTACAGACAATTTCTGGGGTGATGATTTAGTGGAAAAAGTCCAATACCATTGAGTAAGTAATATCACTAATGATACAGTTGACACAGCATTAAATAGTTTTTATTTATAGTATGTATTTATATAGGACGAAAGTTATGTCTAATTTACACGTCTTACCCGCACCTGCAAAGCTCTACTGGAAGTTGTCGACCAATATATTAACCTGGGTCAAAGTATTCAACTTGGTAGAGCCAACTTCCAGAAAGAAGCCAATTGAGCAATCCAACTTGGCTGGAGTGTTCGGATGGTTCGGATTTTTTTATTGCTACTAAGTTGGCAAACAAGCAAACTGCCCACTTGATGGTAAGTGGTAATAGTCACCTATAACACACGTGGCTTCTGTGACATTCGCAGTCAAACAGTGTACGTTGCCAACTGTAAAAGTGTAAAGTCACGGTTCCCAGTTACTTCACTGCCATATCTTACCCTTCAAACCGGAACACAGCAATGCAAGCTGCTGCTTTGCGGCAAAAGTTAAAAATAAAAAATATTTTACAAAAAATAAAAACCGACTTCAAAAACACTGAAAAGTTAAAAATAATATAAGAATAGGTACAGACATCACACTTCTATATTGAAGTCGGTGCCAAACGATGATCTCCAAGAAAGTCTTAAAATTTCAAGATGTCTGTACCTATTCTTATATTATTTTTAACTTTTCAGTGTTTTTGAAGTCGATTTTATTTTTTGAAGTCGGTTAAAAAGAGACAGTATACTTCTTAGGAATTTCCTAAGCTAAGATAAGGTTGGTGAAATTGACCATAATTCTTTCCTAATTTTGTCTTAAAACATACTCATTAATTTAATAAAAAATTGTCGAATATACGTACAAATCGACTTATCACGCGTTTCTTATTACGGCAATGAAATATATCAAGGGTGCGTGGTAACAACCTTGACCTTTAAGAAATTTCTTCCTCTTCGAAAAAGGTGCGTTCGCTTTTCCGAGTTCCGGGAGCCATGGCAACATAAGCTTGTTTGAAATTTCTCGAAATGTACTTTTCTTAACAAAATCGGCTGTAAGATAAAAAAATATTCAAAGCTCACTTGCATTAAATAATCTAGGAAAAATTGTATGTTAATTTAGAAGATTTTACGGGTAATTTTGTTTAATGCCTTTGGGGTTGTAAACAAGGCATAATTTAATCTTATTATTCAAAATCATGAGCGATCATGAGCGTCGGTGGCGCAGTGGACTCGGCACTTGCCTTCCAATCGGGGGGTCGGGGTTCGAGACCCGCCATGTACCAATGTGTTTTTCGTTTCGAATTTCATATGTACATTTGTCTGACGCTCCTACGGTGAAGGAAAACATCGTGAGGCAACCTGCATACATCTGCGAAGAAATTCAATGATGTATGTGAAGTCGACCAATCCGCAATGGGCCAGCGTAGTTGACTAAGGCCTAATCACCCTAATATAGGGTAGGCTCGAGCCCCTCGGTGAGGACGTATATGGGCTGTGATGATGATTCAAAATCAAATCCAAACAAAATTTATTAAACAGAGTTTTACAGGTATCTACTTATTGACGTAAAAAACAAATCTTATATTAAATTTAAATAATAATATTCTTTATTAAAATAAGACTTAATAAAGCTCTTTTGAATCATCCATTTTTTTTACCATCCATTCAGGACATGTTTAATAAGCTGATAAGAAAAATGGGCGCAAGAGACTTATCAGCTTTATCAGAAGTAACAACATTTACAATTAATCATATTGTTACCATATACAGCAATATTTTTACATACATAGATACACACAACATTTCTTTGCAATAAAACCAGTAATATCCACAAATAAACACCAAGCATTGGTTTCATTCAAATAGTCGTTGACTTTATAAATTGTGAAACTTAAATTTATGAAACGGCAAAACAATAACACTTTGTGGAAGTTTGTTGTAATAGTACATTACGATATAAGTGCGCTATGGTGGTGGGTATAACCAATATACGCACGCATATCGTACGACGATTTTCAACACACTTATGAAAAAAAATACTTAATAAAGTGAATTTTTGTATTAAATAACACAAATCATTTTTAATTTGTATACAAAACTAAATAATAGTATAAAAATAATAGTTTGAAAAATCAATGTAGTTCGTTGATGTCTTTTATATTACCTCTAGTTTTAAAGATATAGTAAATACATTACTGCCGCGGCCGGCAGTTGCAGCATTGCCGGACGCTGTGATACGCACCTCGGCTATAATACACGCGTGTTTTATGAGCTACTTTATGTATCTAAAACCGTTGAAATTAGATCCACTCTACGAGCAAGTGTGTTGAAAAATTTATACATCATATAGTTCCATCATATAGTTTTTTGAAGACTATATGATGGAACGGCGCGTTTATTTTTATTTCTCGTGTTTAAATGGTGAATTTGGAAATCAGTATCAAATGTGTCATAATTTTTATAGCCATAAATCAAGTTTTCATAAATGTATTGTCCTACAAAAGTCAATATATTAATTTCTCCTTAATAAATCTCATAGAAAATCGCTTGATCATAAATCCACATACTGTCAAAAAAGTATTGGGCCTGAATCATTTGTTTATGGTTCCAAATTCAATTTATTGTTTTTTTTTTGTTGTTAGATTGGCACAACTTTGCTGTTGTCCATTTTTGCCTGGAGTTTTAGTTGCATATATTATTATTATTAAAATGAATTTCAGTGCTGTTTTTAGTTTGATTCTAGTGTGTATTGTAAATATCATAATGGACAGAAACATCGAAGAAAGCGTTTGCCTTAAATTTTGCATCGCCAATAGAATTTCGTGTTCGAAGTCACTGAAAATATTACAGAAGGCTTACGGTGAATCGAAAAAAACCTGCTGAAAAACACCTGCTTATGAGTGGCACAAAGCGTAAATTCAAATTCAATATAAATTCAAGAACCTTTATTCAACATAGGCCTTTACATGCACTTATTGACGTCAAAACAAAGCAAAATATTCTAATTTAAAGGTAGGAAACATATTTATTTAACCTTGTTCTATTGTTCTATGTGCAATTGTGCATACATACATCCTGAATATAATCAAAACATACACATCATACAAAAGCGGTCGAGATGTGATAGAAGCTTTGCCTCTCTCTGATAGGCCTTCAACGTCTTCAACTGCAGTTAACATCGCAAAATTGAAGAAAAGTGACTGCAAATCCTCATTTAAGTTTGGGAGAAATAGCAGCTCAACTTTCTGTGCCTCACGAGTCGTTCCGTACCACTTTAAATAATCACTTCGGTATGAAATATGTTGCCGCTCGGCTAGTCCCAAAAGACCTGATTTTTTTTTCCAAAAACTCAAACGCTGAAGATATGCTAGGCTAGAACGAGTCATTACCGATCCAAAATTCATGAAACGCACTGTTACTGGTGACGAGACGTGGGTTTACGAGTTTGACATGCAAACTAGTCAACAAGCATCAGTGTTGCGGTCGATTGTTTGTTTTATGTGTGTTATTAATAAATCTTTAGTGTATTCATTTCATTACGTCAAAAAATTACGGACAATGGCCCAATCATGAGGCTAAGTGCGAAAGAGCCCAGCCAAACTACGAGATATAACTAACTAACGTCAAAAAATCCTAAATTAATTAAAAGTTACCACGACATTCATTGACTGTTAGGCGGTACGAAGTTCGCCGGGTCAGCTAGTTAAATAGTGCGAACTGTTCTTATTTGAAATACATAAATAATTTCATTTCTCATACTCTGAAAGTAGGTCTAAAGTTGGAGGAGCGGGTTAAAAGTAATACTTTTCAGCCCTAGGAAGAGTCGTTTTCAAATGACAGCTGTCAAATTATAAAAAAAACTAGCTCTATTTTCACATTACTATTGAACCATGTTCCAACTTTCTATACAGCCACCCAATTACAACGCGATGTAAAATTAAAATAACATAAAGTATTAATTAAAGAATATATTTTATTAAATGACTTTATTATAATTTACTTTCAACTATTTCTTTACAATAACATAAATTTGGGCAAAATATTAAAAAAAATTCAAAGATGAAAAATAATGGCTGAATGGCTGCTGGCCGGCCACAAAAAAAAACAAAATAAGCGGGAAAGCGGCAATCCGGTGTTCATTTGTTTTTTCGAGTTGTAGAGTTTTCTTTAGATTTGCATTAACAGTGAGTTCATCTGATTCAGATATAGATTTAACGCCTAATTTCATAAGAAAAGAGGTTAAAGCAAAAATTATCGATTTATGTAAAATGAAATTCACTCATTTTTCTGTTAAGCTTATTTTTGTTTTTACTTTCCTTGTATTCGTATTGAAAAGCAGTTTTGTTTTTACTTTCTTTGTATTCGTAATGAAAAGCAGTGTTTACCTCGGCTTAGACTTCTTTATTTTATTTAGTCTCGGGGCTAAATAAGTTGCTTTCACCCCTAGGATAACAATGTACCATTCTGTAGTAGCAGCCGATTAGTTAGTCCATACGACATGTCACTGTGAAAATAACTAAAGTTAAGCAATCTTGCCGTCTCAACGTCAGTAAGTTATCTTTGTTTGATTGTTTTCAATGATTTGATTATTCATTCATTTCCACAATAGTATCCACTTTTCTTACATTTGGCAATAAGAATTTTATACGTTTAGTTTTATTTGAATTTAATGAAAAATTCTTAATTGTGAATAATGTTATTAGATTATGTGCATACATCCCAAGATGCGAATACGAGTAGAAGAGAAAAAAATGTTGACTCTACACTTCTGCAGGCGTAGCACGGGCCGTGGACAAAACGGTCTAAGGGACAAATAAAATGTTTCTTCTCGCTCTCTCATATCACAATGAAGCGAGACGGGACCAGAGTTAGACACTTTCTCTGCTGTAGTCCACGCGCCGTGTTAGGTCTTCTGTTCGGAAATTGGGAGAGACGAACATGCAAGAAACTCTGAAGGCCTACTT
The DNA here is from genome assembly GCA_963935595.1 of Schoenobius gigantellus. Taxonomy (NCBI): domain Eukaryota; kingdom Metazoa; phylum Arthropoda; class Insecta; order Lepidoptera; family Crambidae; genus Schoenobius; species Schoenobius gigantellus. The sequence goes on along the minus strand of OZ012553.1, from coordinate 17,018,220 downwards.
CTTTGTCTCCTTTTTGAATCGCTATTTCAGAGTTTCATTTCGTCAAAAGCATGACCGTGGTAAATCCCTCAAACAGCATATAAATTCTTTTAGATCGTCAACATTACAAATTGTATGTATAAACCTTCCCTGGACCTATTCAAACACACACAGAAAATTTCATAAAAATCGTTCGAGCCATTTTAGTGTTCTAGCGAGACTAACGAACGACGAATCAATTTTTTTTATAAGATAATTTCATAATCTTCTTCTTCTTTATATATAAAATGAAACGTTAGTCTCACTAAAACTCAAAAACGGCTCGACAGATTCTTACGAAATTTTCGGTGTGTGTTTGAATAGGTCCACGGAAGGTTTAAACGTAAAGTTGGACACGGTAGGTGGCGCTGGAATCGGGCAGGACAACGTCTGCCGGGCCCACTAGTCTTCTTTCTTCTTCCTATATATAAAAATGAAACGCTGTGTGTTAGTCTTGCAAAAACTCTGAAACGGCTCGACCGATTCTTACGAAATTTTCTGGGTGTATTTAAATAGATACAGGAAAGGTTTAAAAGTACAGTTGGACCCGATAGGTGGCGCTGTAATCGGGCAGGACAACGTCTGCCGGACCCACTAGTATATATTAAAAATGAAACGCTGTGTGTTAGTCTCGTAAAAACTCTGAAACGGGTTGACAGATTCTTACGAAATTTTCTGTGTGTGTTTGAATAGGTACAAAGAAGGTTTAAAAGTACATTTGGACCCAGTAGATGGCACTGCAATTGCCGGGCAGGACAACGTCTGCCGGGCTCACTAGTATCCATTAAAATTTTACGTCAATATTTCATGACGACAATTATACGACAATGGACAAGTTTTCATAATGAAATCTTGTCCATTGTCAGATTTCATAATGAAATCTTGTCCATTGTCAGATTTCATGATGAAATCTTGTCCATTGTGATAAACTCCCTTTTTCGTTGGCTCTCACGACATTCACGAGAAAAAGGGACCGATTACACGTGTATTCCAAATTCGTCGCCACACGGAAGACCTTATTTTAAGTAACTTTTCACAAAACATTTTCTTTTTGTTTATAATAGGTACACTAGGGGAATGAAAATGTTCGTTTCCTGAAATGCGGCAAAAAACAGAGTTGCCAACATTTGAATAACTTGTATGTTTACTGTACATTATCGCGAATATTCAAGTCCTATCTTCGCTGTAAAACATAAACCTTCGATATAAAGTAATCTTTTGGTACAGCGTACAGCCGTATAATAACATTCATCGAAGCATGATATGATTAAGAACTTGGCTATACGTTTCGCGATACCGCATCACAATCGTATTATTACCAAAAAATACTGTTATGGCAACGGAACATGAAACTTTGGGATAGTATTGCTGGATCATCATAGAAACAAAAGTAAGCAATTATAAAAGCATCATAAATAATAGCAAAGCAACAATCAAACGGCATTGACAGACACTGATCGACATTAGATATTTATGGCAAATTTTCTTGATTAACAATAAAATATCACTTGCGGTAACAATCTTTTTATTCTGTCACAGTGCAATTAGATTCAATTTTATTATTTTAAGTTAGGGTCTACGAGTTTTTTGGCAGAGTGAACGTAAAATGTTTACACTGAAAAAAATGGTAGCTTATCAAGTTAAAATTTTGCTTGTTTGAGTAAAATATAATAAAATTAGTCATCAACATTTTTAAAACTTCAAACCACAAATGATTATGACAATCAATTTGAAATGATTGAACGCTTAATAAGAAAAACATATTCAAAACAATAAACTTTCTTATTTAATTTTGGTGACGTCACCTTAGTAAACATTTATAATTGTTAATTCTAATAAGATAAAATGATTAATCATATCAAGCTTTGCGACTTGCCAAAAAAGTGATCGAGTTCTTAATAAAATCCACAAACATCTAAGTGACATTAAAAAGTAATCTTACTACGGCCAACCAACTATACTTTATTACTGTAATCATGCACCTTTGTGCGCTCGTATATAAATAAGTTGCATGAATGAAGGTAACACATTCTTGATACATATTATCAATTTTTTTTTCAGTGCAACGTTAGTGAACGTAGCATGCTGTTAAAATGGCTAAACAATATTTTATTTAACAATATTTAGGTTTTTAAACAATATTTTAGACAATTAAGTGTAACATAACTATAGGTCGTTACCTTTAGTTATGTTACACTTAATTGTCGAATAATTTGAGTAAGTATCCTAAGTCTGCGCTCAGAGTTCCAAATTCATCGTTCCCACAGCAAATCACGGAGTCAAAGTTCACCGCCTAATTGCGCGGCTCTCGACACAGTACGAGCCGCTCCCCGAGAGAATTTATCAATAACATGTAATTAAAATTATTTAACCGAACCGTCCGCCGCATGTCCCCGAGGCGAATTATTACACATTCGCCGCGAGAGGTCCCCGCGTCATTAAACGGGACATTTTTATTCCTTTCTCTTTAATTTCCGTCATTGGGCATAAATGATGGCGCTAGTATCGCCCCAACGCCGCGGGGACACTCAAAGACTACAAACATAGAAATGATACATCAGCGAGATCCAATTAACTGGTTGACGTTACGAAATAGAAAATCGAGATATAGTGTTCAAGTTTAACTGAACTGAATAATTTTATACTGAACTGAATAATAAGAGCGTCGGTGGCGCTGAGGCCTCGGCACTGGACTGTGCTCTGAGTAGAATCGGGAGGCCCGCGATCGATCCTGCCATGTACCAATGTGTTTTTCGTTTCACGAATTTCATATGTACATTTATCTGACGCTCCTACGGTGAAGGAAAACATCGTGAGGAATCCTGCATACACGTGCGAAGTAATTCAAAGGTGTATGTGAAGTCAACCAATCCGCACTGGCCAGCGTGGTTTGACTAAGGCCTAAACACCCTGACTAGTTAGGGTAGGCTCGTGCCCCTCGGTGGGGACGTATATGAGCTGTGATGATGATGATGATGATGAATAATTTTATTCAACTTGATTTTGAAGTCTTTCCAAGCTATTCAAACAAAAATTATTTAAGCTAATGTTTTAATAATAGTGGAAATATAAACAAATTGGAAATGTTATTAACAGAATTGAGTACTGTTCAATGTTAAGCATATTTATGCAAATTGTACGAAGTGATTCAAGATTCATCTTACATTTAACTAACCCCAACTCAAAATAATATAACTAAACTCCCAACGCAATAATACATGTCATTACTAACATCGATAGAAATAAATCGTACAACATAGCGGCACGTCATGACAATGACGAAACATAATGTACAGAATGATGGAAGCGACGTTCTATTGAGAAGTGACGGATTGAGATGTATCATAAACCGCTTTTATCATAGAAAATGTTTTGACAGAGCTTCCCGCTTCCAACGTACAATTCAGTGACATAATTATCTCTTTCGTATACAGACATCATAATGCCCGCAATGTATGTGACCAGATAAATGGTCTCAATGGCATGCACAATGGCCGAGTGCATTTACAGCTCCATTGTAGCAGTGGTTGGGTCCGATAGTGGTGGACTATCTGATAATGTGTTTCTAAGTGGCCAAGCGGCGGTGTCCGTCCGCTTGATGAATTATACAAACACCAATCAGTTAATTATTTTATTCACGTCGCTCAACCTCTTATCTCTCCTTGTGTTCGACATAATTGATACGTTAAGTCGATGGAACAATCGGCCCGTCAGTCGAGATAGCAAGCGGTCGAAACGCTGCGCGGATCTTTCCGAAGCCGCCTGCTCCAAACTACCTTGCGTTTCGGCCGACACAAAGAAATATTTTTACATAATACGCCTAAGCCTATTCTTGGACCATCTATTACGGCATCAACTGAATTGTCATCCGTGTTGTAAGCTCGTTGATATCCTAATAATATTCGGTAATAAGACCTCGTTTGATCGGGCGTGACACTCGTAAATAAATCCGGATACAAGTGCCCATTTTAAGTAGTTGTTGCTTCTTTTAAAAGTAAACAAATCAACACATCCGGTAGACTTTAATATACCTTACACTATTATTATTATCTGATCATGTTTGCCTCGTAGGTCTAATTTGTCACAATGCTAATCCAAGACCGCAGTTTGATCCCCAGGCAAAAGTTTTTTTTTATTATTAAGGAACTCTCAGAAATAACTTGAAGTCAGGAATTAGTGCCCGCAATGTGGCAATAGGCCCTATTACACGGGACTTGCTAAATTGGCCAAGTATATGTAGGTGTTTAATACACCTTAGATATGATGACAATGATAATGACAATTGCTTTTATTAAAACTTTAGATATTAATAACTTATCCGTTTTTTTATATAAAATGTTCAGTAAGCATACTTACTTCATGTTTTAAGTGCTCGTATAAGTTATATTTATCATCACAGAACCTTCAATCAAAATTCAAGCAACTATTCTTACCCTTACATATACATGCCAAAATCCTTTTATCATTATATTTATATAAACTATTCTTTGATACTGTTAAATAATTTTATCTATTTTAATAATTAATTTTTCTTTTGAACTTATATTACAACATTTGTTTATTTTCGGAATGATCCAACCATACCTAACGGTGGAGTCTAGAACCACTTAAGTACATTGAATTATATATGAACTAGTTCTAACATTCAGATTCTAATTATTTTTCCTTCTTATCTGAAGTAACAAAGTCACAAAAACCTTTTTACAACTTATCGTGTAAGCTGGATTTTTTTCATCATCAAATTTCAGATGCCCAAAATTAGACGTAGTACCTATAATCCCGTTCTTAGAATCGAGTAAGTTATTCTTTTAAAAGGCCGATTATCTTATCAAGGACCATAGCATTGAATTATTAGTAGCAATTAGGCATCTCAAAATATAGCGTTATCAATATTTTTAATACAGTAGCTAGTTATATATTTAAATTTTATGTACGCGTGACTGAGCTCATTATAGGGAAACGTCGGCATGCTAATGACGAAAGTATGGCTTAGCCGGCCTGATAAAAGTTTGTTTGAGGTTTGAAAAACTGTGGACTGCCAACTTGCTAGTTAATGGTATCGATTCTGGCATGATTCTCTAAACCTAAAACTAAATTTGACAACAGTCTCTCCTTGTCATTTTGTATAGAGTATGACAAGGATAGACTGTTGTCAAATTTAGTTTTAGGTTTAGAGAATCATGCCAGAATCGACACGCTTGTTAAATGATTTGATTATACTTTTTTGTTATTTTTATACCTTTGTTAATCTTACACTTATCGATCACAAATTTTTGACATTACCCATTAATCTTGTATTGACTGCAATAGATAATCTCTCAACTACCCTAAATTCGACTGACCGAAAATGCCTAAGTGCACCTTTGTACATTCTTTCTACATAAAGTATTAAATGAGTAAAGGTTCACCATAAACAATATCATCACAATTATTGTTCAAACTCAACATCAAGAAATTTTAAAGTAGCGTTAATGTTAACAAGAGAATTAGCAATTTGCGAACAAATTCGACGACTTTGGGAACAATTCCTGAAGCGCTTTAGTACCATAGGTCACATAAATGCAGAACCTACCTAATAAAACGTATTCATGGCTATTGCATCAAGTTTACTGCATTAAAATTTTAATTTGGTTGTCGCCTGCACAATCGGGTGAATTTTCACACCCCTCGCTCAATTCTACAAATAAATTACAGCCGAATCGTAATGGAGTCGTTGCGATCAGCCAATCGGAACGCATAAATTTGTAACGAGGTGCTACATATTGTAGATATAGTAACTCGTTGCATTCCCGCCTAACCTGACTGCATCTTATGTCTTTGACATAATTTAAGTCGTCTTTCCCGTCACTCAATAAATCACTGAAAAAACGCCAAAAGTCGTGAGTGCAAAACTACCACGAAAAATTACTAATAATAATATATCTATCATAAATATCCCAATAATTATAATAGAGATCAAAATATAAAGTCTTCCTTGTTAACTTAGGCAATTATGCGTAAGTCTTTTATTATGTTGGTAAGTTTTTATAACATATTTGTGATCCATAGCTTATTATAGTCTGTACGAGTATATCTGTTTCAGAGTGCCTTTTTATCTTAATATTTGTAATTCTGAAATAATATATTCAGTGGCTGACTAAGGCCTAATCACCCTAATATAGGGTAGGCTCGAGCCCCTCGGTGGGGACGTATATGGGCTGTGATGATGATGATGATGATGATATTCAGTGGCTTAATTTTGGCGCTTTATTTATTAACGGCCCTACTTCCCTAACCACTGCACCACTGCGTCGTCGCTGAACCTGACCCGTTACAAATTGACTGGCGATTGTTCCATGATAATGTGACTGAACGCAACAATCTAGCTCCAGCCCCCTAACTATGATCGCAACAATATTAAAACCGAACTGAGAGCGGGATAGCGCGATACGCAGCAATCTAGAGCGGTGTCTCTGTTTCAGTATTTTTTTAACCTTACTGTAAGCCAGGGTTTTCCAACCAGTGAGGCGCGCCCCACTTGGGGGGCGTAGAGTGAACCAAGGCGGAGGCGCAGCGAGCGGATCGAGAATTAAACTGTATAAAGAATATTTATTAAAACTGTTCATATATACTCGCGCGACGCGGACGGTGCCACCTATGCGAAGTCAGCGACACGTGCAACCATCTTTTGAATAAAACTAAACATGCCAGTATTTTCATCGTTTGCTTAATTTTCTTGACTCCCCATTCGGCCCCTATAGGGGGAGCGTAGTATTTTAGCATGATGTTGGGTGAGGCGCATAGGGTAAAGGGTTGCTGCTGTAAGCGATCATGATAAGGCCGTCAGCGGTGACTCATTCGTCTCTGAGCGTGGAAACCGGGGGGTTATTGTCTAAGAAAAAATCTATGACGATCGCCTTGTAATTCCTAGTCATTGCGGCGTCAATACAAGACTCTGTGTCGACTGTCTGATAAAAATAGTAATGCATGCACTATTAATATTGAATAGTACTGTCAATATTGAAAGCAATCACGGTAGATTTTTGTTACAAGGGGCTGGCCCGCTTTCGAGTAGCGGGTTGCCGTCTAACCCCTAACATGTTTGTCTCGGAATTTATGGGTTGTTCTGGGTGAAAAAATTGGGTTATTCACCAACTCGACACGAGAGAGTGGACACACGTGTGCCCAGTTGGTGAAACTCAAAATTAGTATCACTTATTATTTCGTCATCTGGACGCACCTAAATTTTGACGCGTGTCCAGATGGTGAAACTTAAATTAAATCACTTTAATGTTTTCGCCAACTGGACACACGTAGATAAGCATGCGTCAAAGAATCGAGGAAATATATGCAAATTTTTACACATTTTATCTCAATTATAAAGATGTGACATAAACAACCAATAGGGCTTTTATGGTATTTTAGGATTTTTAACAATGTACAATTACAAGCACCGATCACCAGCACCTCACCAGCATATTAATTTGTAATTATCAAATAAAATTGTAATAAAACATTGTTATCGCGAATTACACGTCCAAAACAAAAATTTAAATTTCTATAACTATAAATAAAAGTTTAACCCATAGAGTCGTAATAGACTGAAAACAAAACAGTGTAACCCAATTTACATAAAATATTCAGCTCAAGTCTATTTTCAGAAATAGCAATGTTATCAAAACATTCAATTCAAATCAACATTAAGATTTTAAACCCTGATGAAAAAAGATGATTTTAAAAAAAGCTATGAATTCAATTTCGACTCCTGCAAAATAGATATTTAAACAACTATGAGAATAATCTGGAAATAAAATTGTTACAATATTATGTTACAAACAAGTCCGCTAGACGAGCCACTCTATTTTCTAATCTTCATAAAGCCTTCATATTGACGGTATCAGTATAATGCGGTCGTCTCAATTGCTATCGTATAGGAATGCGTCGCTAGTGCGGGATAAGTGTTGGATTAATAATTTGTAAATATTAAATATTCATGAGGCAGACAGAGCACGGGTCAAAGATTCATTTTTATAAGAGCCAAAGAACTGAGGCCGCACTCATATTTATTAAGGAGGTGCACGTGATTATCATAACCGACTTAACGGAACAACTTCGGCTAATGGACGTAGGACAGAACCATCGTGGAGACCCAATTTATTGTTATTAGTGAAAATGTCATCAACCAAATAGGAACGTGTTTACATACAGTAACGCATCTCATTAAAACCCAATACATTAGTGCCGATGAATTAAATATGTTACGCTGAAGTTAATGAACGATGAAAACGTCCAGAGTGTTTATTAAACTATGAATAAAATTATTACATTTCAACATTCAAATTGACGAAAATATTTCTTTCGTCACAATTTTTCGACTTGCACATAGCGACCCGCCCGCGGCTTCGCCGGGCGTGAAGTTTTTATATTATTATACTCGTAACATGTACCCGTGCGAAGCTGGGACGGGTCGCTAGTGAAAAAGTATTATTAAACGCAAATTCAAATTCAAAAATCTTTATTCCACGTTAACTCTTTACAGGCACTTATTGACGTCAAAACAAAGCAAAATATTCTAAATTAAAGTTAGGAAGTATATTATTTAACCTTATATGTGCATACATTCTGAATATAATCAAGATGTCTGCAAACACAAGTAGTAAAGATAAAAAAGGTGAATCTACACCTGTTCGGAAATTGGGAGAGCCTTCTCGAGAAGAACAGCACGCGTAGCACAAGGATCGCGAGAGTATTTTCTCGGCCAATTTCTCTACACCGAAATGTCACTTTTGACAGTAGCGAATGAGATAGCTATTGTTTGGTGTCGAGAAAGTGACAGTTAATGGTAGACATATTTATCTCGGGGTCCTTGTGCTGTTGTTGTTTTTTTGTCTGGTCTTTAAGATCGCCATTTACAATATTGGTTTTGGGCCATTTAAGCCATTTACAATATCAGCCATGCCGCTCAGGACTAATGTAGTTTTTACTGGTGAAAACAATTGAAAATCGGTTGAGTAGATCGGTTCCAGATATTACGCCCTACAAACAAACTTACAAACAACTAACTCTGTGTAATAATACGAGTATAGTATAATAGTAAATATAGATGAATGTAAAAGTAGAAAATCATAAGCAGAGAATCGAGAAACTTTGTCTCATTATATTTTTTCTTCTCATTAAATAATACAAATTAATGGCCACTCTGTTACCTGAGTTTTAAATGTACTTTATTAGCTACTCCATCCCACTCAATGACAATGATGACATTTGGTAATATTTTTAATAATAAATGTAATTGCATTTTGCAAATTAAATACCTATCCAAGGCATATAATAATACAAAACTCAAACACTTATAATTCTTTATGAGTATTTAAGATTTTAATGACCCTTTGGCGAGACGTTTTTATGTAATCCGACCCTGAAGTGGGCGCCTATGAGAATCTTTTGAAGCCTTTTACACTCGTAATCTTATTAATTATAGTCTTAGGTTAAGGGACTGATTATCAATATTTGTCTATGATATATTGCAACAATGAACTATTGCATGCCTGGTGCTTCGTACTGCGACATACTAAAAAAACGTAACATTATACCAATACACGATAAGGTTAAGTATGTATTATTGCTAGAACAATTTTTTAATCGCAACTTACAAATCAAATACAAGCAACAAAGAGAAACACGTGTTACTAAGACTGACAGATTATGGATACCGGAATATACTAACCTATATGGTAAAAGAGCACTGGGTTACACTATTCCAACCCTTATAAATTCCCTTCCCACAGATTTAAAATCACAAATTAACACAAATAACATAAAGCGCAAACTCCTAAATTACTTCCTAACATACTAACGGTAGTGCATTAAAATAATATTGATGGCTTTAAAAAATATTCATTGTTTTGTTTGTTTCACTTTCTCGAAATGTACTTTGTTGAACAGCCTGTATCAATCCGACGTCGTACTATCACTGTAATAGTGTATTACGCATTATGTCTGCATATTGATACAAACCTACCTCCATGTTGAATTGTTGTTGTTATTGTCAAATAATAGTGAATGTCTCCGAGGTAATGCTTAAAACTTTGTAGTTTTTTATATACCTCGTATTAAATTAATGTTTTAAATGTTATTATATGTGTGTGAATAAATAAATAATAATAATAATAATTGTTTAATTTTAGCAACCACCAGGTTGGTAGTTCGTTCAGTCGAGAAAATGCAATTCGCGGTGGCTCATTAATCATATTAAATAAAAAGCTTAAATATAAAGATCGTAAAGATATTGTGAACCTCTCAGTTGAACGAACAATAGAAATTGCCTGCGTAGAGTTGGACCAGATTATTGTAGTGACCGTATACAGGCCTCCTTCGGGATTGTATGACCACTTTGAAAATATAATGGATGAAGTTTTAAATAAAGTCTGTAAGTAAGGCAAACAAATATTAGTCTGTGGAGATTTTAATATTAACTTATTAGAAAACTCTAGTTTATGTATGAGAATTAAAAATTTGTTTCAGTCATATAATCTTAAAAACTTATTTTTGGAGCCAACACGAATTACTGAGTTTTCTGCCACATGCATTGATAATATTTATACTGACATAGAACCATTAGCACAAAATGTTTTTAATAACTTAGAATCTGACCACTCTGGTCAATTTGTTACTATACCTTACAAATGTAAGCTTATGGCGAAAAAGAATATCACTGTTGTACCAAAGACTGCTGGCCGCTTGGAGCGTTTCAATAATAATCTTGGTATTAATTTAAAGTATATTGATTATGACAAAGACCCAAATAAATTGTATGAAAACTTTTTTAACACATTTTGTTGTGAATTTAAAAATACCTTTGTTCCAAAAACCATATCAGACAATGGTAGATTAGCTTTTAGTGAATGGGCCACACCAGGTATTCACAAAAGCAGAATAAAACTTTATGAACTTTACAATGAGCGTTCATTAAACACTAGTAATCAATTTAAATTGTATGTAAAAACTTATTCCAAAGTATTTAAAAAAGTTTGTAAATTTGCAAAGTCCAATTATTTAAGCTCTAAAATAAAATATAGTAGTGACAAAATTAAAACGACATGGAACATTATTAATAATGAAACCGGAAAAGTAAAAACTAATAACAACAATTTTTGTTTAAATATTGAAAATAAGAAAGTTACAGTAGATATTGAGGTAGCTACAGAATTTGAAAAATTCTTTACTGACATTCCAGTTTCAATCACAAAATCTTTGGATTCCTCCCCCACTGTAGCCGAATCTATTCTAAAAGATCATGTTAAAACTTGTGATGATAAATTTAAATTTGCCCATATTTGTGCAAATGATTTCATAAAGTCATTTAAAACGCTGAATAAAAAGAAAACCGTGGATCTGTGGGGCAACTCTGTAGATGTTTCCCAATCTGTAATAGAAACAATAGCTCCAATACTTGCTAGTATTTTTAATGATTGCATTGACTGTGGTGTGTTTCCTGATCTAATGAAACTGAGTAAAATTATTCCATTACACAAATCTGGTAGCACATCAGACCCCAATAATTTTAAACCTATCTCTGTGCTACCTACTTTTAGCAAAATCTTTGAAAAAATAATGTTGGAACAAATGCAAAGCTTTTTTAACAGAAATAATCTTCTACACTGTAAACAATTTGGTTTTAGAAAGGGTCGCTCAACAACTGATGCTGGTGTTGAGTTAATACAAAATATGTATGAGGCCTGGGAGGACTCACATGATGCGCTGGGCGTTTTTTGTGACTTGTCCAAGGCGTTTGATTGCGTTCATCATGACACCCTGATCAGGAAATTACACTACTATAGATTTCGCGACACTGTTCTGGATCTACTCGTCTCCTATTTGACTGAGAGGATTCAGAAAGTAGACGTCAACGGGGAGAGGTCCCAGGGCGCCTCGGTTAAAATGGGAGTTCCGCAGGGTTCAATTCTTGGTCCTTTTCTATTTTTAATATATATAAATGACTTGCCTGCTTTTGTACAAGACAGACATGAGATCGTATTATTTGCAGATGATACTTCACTTATGTTTAAAATTAAAAGACGATTGCAAATTTATGACGATGTAAATAATTCTATCTCAAGAATAGTTTACTGGTTTAATGCGAATAACTTGTGTCTCAATGAAGGGAAAACTAAATGTATAAAATTTGTTTTACCCAATGTTAAAGAGGTTCACACCACTGTTAACATAAAGCATAAAAATGTGGACCTTGTGGATACCGTAGTATTTCTTGGTATTACTTTAGATTCAAAGCTTCAGTGGGGCCCACATATTGATAAATTGTCGAAGAGACTTAGTTCTGCAGCCTACGCTGTATGGAAAATACGTCAGCTGACTGATGTTGCTACAGCAAGACTTGTATACTTTGCCTATTTTCATAGTGTGATGTCGTATGGCATTTTGTTGTGGGGAAATGCTGCCGACATTCAGACTGTTTTTGTGCTGCAAAAAAGGGCTATTCGTGCTATTTATAACCTTAAAATAAGAGACTCTTTGAGAGAAAAATTTAAAGAAATTGGTATTATGACCGTCGCGTCGCAATATATTTACGAGAATATAGTATATGTTCATAAAAATATACATTCGTTTTGTAAAAACAGTGATATTCATTCAGTAAATACTAGGCAAAAGAATATGTTAGCGTTACCAAATACTCGGCTTAAAAAAATTAATAATTCTTTCAAAGGCCTTTGTGTACGTTTCTACAATAAAATCCCAAATAATATTAAAGTACTTAACTTGAATAAATTTAAAGTCACTATCAAGGGCGCACTTATGAAAAAAGCATATTATAAAGTGTCTGATTATATGACAGATAAAACTGCTTGGGATTGACAAAAAATGTGATAATTGACGTTCAAAGGGTGTTAACACTTTGTGATAATAGGATAAATTTCATTCGAGTAACTGTTCCACTCACACCGACAGGCATTTCTATATTATTAAAAAAAATGTTTGTGAAATATAATATTGTAATGTTGGCATTTTAAAAGAGGAGACAAAAAAAATACAAGACCTTCCGAGTTTCTTGCCTGTTCTTCTCGAGAAGGCTCTCCCAATTTCCGAACAGGTGTAGAGTCAATTTTTTTTTTCATTTGACTTGTATTTGCACACATCTTAATAATGGTTGGGGTGTGTGTACATACAAGGATTAAATAATTTAGTTAATTAGATCCTTGGTTGAAGATTTTTATGTTTTTTTTTTGACGTCAATAAGTGCCTGTAAAGGTCTATATTGAATAAAGATTTTTGAGTTTGAGTTTGAGTTTGTCATGGGAGACATCCTTAAGAAAAGCCGTGATAAATTGTTAAACAGTAACCGTGTCCGAGAGTATGTGAAAATATTATTAATGAAAGTAAAGGCTTACTGTACTAAAACCAAAAAGCACCTACTGCACTGACGACAGAAACATTTTTTTTAATATGGGTGGATGTATTAGGTACATTAACATTTATATAAATTTCTAATGTAATCAAAATTTGTATGGATATTTTATCAGAGTGGGGGCCGTTAATAATGATTATTTATATATAAAATTGCAATATTTCTATAAAACTTAATTTGATGTGCTTGTTTGATGTGTTTAATATTAATATTAGATGTTGGAATCGACAGTTGGGGACAGTAGGAATTGGTGGAATAAGAAAAGATAGGATTTTATATTTTTCACATTTTTTTCTCATCTTAAGGGCCTTCCTCATCTACTAGAGGACTAGCTAATACAAATTAGTAAATCTATACTATACTTACTTACTTGTTTGTTTGGTTGAACGCGCTAATCTCAGGAACTACTGATTCAAATTGAAAAATTATTTTTGTGATGTCCATTTATCGAGGAAAGCTATAGGCTATATTACATCACGATGTTGTTATTTTCTGATATCCACTCGAACGAAATCGCGGGCACAGCTAGTTCTTTATATCAGGAAGAAAGTTGTTTTTAATTAAACTATAATAGGAACAAATTCTGGATTTGAATATAAGATGTCCCAAAAAATTAACTAGACTACCACAGAAAAAATACATAAATTTGATTTTGCAAATATAAAAGGGATGCGTTTAATACACGCATACACTACTGAAGAAAGAAGTCGACGTTATAAAACCGACGTGTTAAAGTCGAGTAAATATTAAAGGCATAGGGTGTGGGCGGGTGGCGCGTGCCGAGTGTGGGAAGCCTCATGCGCAAGTCAGTAGCCGCTCGGCGGGCTCGATACCACAAATTAAACGAAATTAATACACCCGCCGCCCATCCTCGATGCTGAACCAAATCATTTAAATAATTCAAATCTTTAAGATCTCGAAGAAAGGTCAAACAATGAAATAATATTTTACAATTAAATTACTTTTGAAACTACGCTGGCAACCTCATAAAAATATGAGATCCGGCTGCGACGACATGTTACTAGACGAGGCCGAACATAACAGTGGATGATATACGGAGCGGACACGTGCGCAAGCGCATCTTCAAGCGGCGCCAGAGCGGCGTTTCGTTGACTTATAGCCGTTGTAATGTATCGCAATGCCTCTATCACTCATGAATATTTATCGAAAAAAATAATATAATGTCGCCGAGAGCCGCAAGTTCGTGCTTGGAAGCAATAAATATATCACGAAGAACATTATGTTGGAGCATTACATATGTAATTATTTTAGTTTTGGTTAAATAAAATGAGACGGGCGGCCTAATAAACGCATTAGGGATGCTGTTAATGACTTCAATGGACTCGCAGCTCCGCGGGTATGGCATAATCTGTACTTAAAGTAACTTCAGCTCAATAAAACAAAGTGATTTATACCTTTATTTAGAACTGTAAATTTAAAAAAAAATTATTCTCGCAACAATAGTTAAAATATTAACTGTTACATATACCAATGGATACACACTTACCCGACTCTGACAATATTCCTATTTTATATATTTTATAGGCAATAATATTAATGAAAAATAGCATCAAGTGTTAATGCACTTTAAATTATGCTAAAGCCCCTGTCCCAGTATCCATTAGCTACTCTAATACAAAATATAACTGATATATATTCTTGTTTCATAAACTGCGTCTTGTTTGCGCTCAATTAATTTAAATCTAAAATAAAAAGGTCGATGGCAATAAAATAAAATGTATGTGTAATTTTTGTAATCTGTATCATATGGAAAACTATCCAACGTCGCTGTGTTCTCCACGTCAAATAAAATATGTTTAGGGTAGCCATTAAAAGTATATTTTATCGTGTTTTAAATATTTAGATATTCATCTGGTGAAAGTTATCTTTTTGGTTCATTACTGGAGTCGTGAAATCGAATATGTCGCTTGTATGACCCGATCCCGTTGCTTCATGGTTGACAATTTATGTTTTATTTATTAGCTGTTTATTACCTATTATAGATTGTAACGTATCAAATATAGTTATTGCAATAAATCATATAAAAAATAATTTATCTGCCATCATATATTATTATGAGGTTGACAGTAGTTGATTATTTGATAGATATGGAGTAATGATATACTTTTCTTGATATATAAAAAAATGAGAAAGTTGACGGTCATGAGTGTACTTTAACATTTGATTTAGATTTAAATATCTGTTCCAATTACTTCTACAGGCATTTCGATTTTTATCATGTCTTTGAAACATATACTAATTGTAATGTTATAACGCTATATTGTTGGCGATTTAAAAGCGGAGACAAAGAATTAGACCTTCCGAGTATCCTAACCTGTTCTTCTCGAGAAGGCTCTCCCAATTTGTGCACAGGTATAGAGTCAGCATTTTTTTCTTCGTTTTATTTGTATTTGCATACATCTTAATAACCGAATAACACCTCACGGAACCCAAGTTGCCCTCACCTCCAGAGATACCATAAATGCCCGGACGGCCTTCCGTCATACGACCTTGGCTTTGACCACGGTTAAATATCTTGGTCTTGGATGTGTGTGTTATCCACATACAGATCACAGGCCGAGGTATTTACAGATAATGATTGCTTGATTTATTAATTAATGAATCTGTTTACTTGTTGTCAACACGAAACTTAAATTTAAAAAATATCAAAATGTTGAAACTCTACCTAAAGCAGAAAATCAAATTGAAACTTAATGTGAGATCCATGAATTCTTACCAACACCAAAAATTTAAAGTTAATAAATTAGCCCCGCATAAGAAATCTCTCAATTACAGGGCTCAAGATGTCACAAAGGATTTATTTGGTGATACTACAAACTCAACAATCCCTTGCACTTCTATTTCATCTACAACAGACTGTCTTCTTCCGACTAATATACTTTGACATATATAATAAATTGGCTTAATTACAATAGTTTAAAAATAAATGTAAATAAAACTAATATAATTAATTTTAATAATTTAAAAATCCTTTACCTAATATTGATATAATCGGAGAACAGCTTAAATGGGCTACTAAAGTAAAGTTTCTGGGTCTAATTATAGATACAAAATTTAACTGGAAGGATCAAATTGAAAAAGTTTGTGGTAAAATAAACAGTTTTGTATACGCTTTATACCGACTTACAAAAACAGTCAACAAAAAAACAGCCATGACAGCCTATTTTGCTTATATTGAATCAATATTAAGATATGGGCTCATAATCTGGGGTAACGGCACTGAAATCATATATTATTTATAGCACAGAAAAGATGTATTAGAGCCATTTGCAATATTGCACCAGATGTTTCATGTAAGCCTTTCTTCAAGTCACTAAGCATATACCCTTCCGTCTTTGTATATCCTTGAAATAGGAAAATTTGTAAAACTGAACAGCCATCTCTTCCAAAAAGCAAAAGATAATACAACAAGAAATTTAAGAAATGTAATTCTAACTAATGGAATTCTAACTACAAATCCAAATACGACACGTTTTAATAAAAATGGTTATGCGATGGCTATTAGGATATTCAATAAAATACCCCAAGAAATAAAAGAGTTGCCATTCAATGGATATAAAATTGTTTTAAGGAACTGGCTAATAGAAGTTTTTATACAGTTGATGAATTTTTTAGATATAAGGCATGACATGTAAATAATTTAAAAAAAATTAATTATAATAGATTGATTTTTTAAGCGTAATTTTAATTTAATAATTCGGTAAATTGTAGTTTGTTTGACTTTTGTTATTTTTGTTATTCAATAATTGTTTGACATACGATTTATAATTAAAGGAATTGCTAAAGTATTTGCATGCTATAACTCAATAGCTAAATAAGCATTAAGTTGATAAATTTTTTATAACACCCACAAAATTGTGATATGTAACCCTATTTATAGCAAATAAATAATTTGAATTTGACTTCTGAAAAAGGAAGCTATTCTTAAGCCAACTAAGACAAAACTTAGTGATAATATGACATCGTGGTACTTACTTCCAGCATGTAAAGAAGATAGGAGTGATGACATGTGGCAATATTTTACTTGTAATGTTTGGTATTATGAATTATGTGTTGGTTTAACAGCAGATGATATAGTACATTACTGTAGAGGCTGAGAAGTTAGGGATTTTAATTGGTGACCTCACCTTACATATATTTTCATGAAATGAAGACCTTCGACCCCTTATTCACGTTATCACCACTCAAAATACACATATACGCTACTTAATGCCCAAACTGCAACTGTCACCAGCTTATTATTAAAGGTTCAATAAAATATATGTATGACCATTGACGAGAATCTCTCATTAATGAAACATATTATATATTGATTATTATTTGATCGAGTAAGCAAATTGGTATACGTGATGATGCAACTGCTTAATGCAGCAGAACCTAGCACTCTAAAATCCATTTATATTGCTTTAGGTCAGACACGTGATGAAGCAACTTCGACCTTTGTAATACAGCAGAACATGCTGGAGCTCTGCAAACAAAACTTCTCTCATTTTGGTTAAAGAGCTTAAAGCTCAGTTTCCAAAGTTACGCTCCACAAGCCGCGTCGTTATCCAACAGTAGAAAATATGTACAAGCACAGCTGCATAAGACAGTGGTTCATCCTCCAAACATTTGTCTCGGTTCACAGGTCTATCCCGCCATCTGCAGACTATGAAAAAGTGCTCAAAAAACGTGTCTTCTAAAGTACCATTACCACAATGCTCATCAAAATTTGTTCGACGTTTTGGCAATTTCACCAAAAGTTTAGTGTACAATATAGTTCGTCAAATGTAATACGCCAAACAAGGCCTCCGTCACTACGCGCTTAGGTACCTACAAGATAAGTATGTACTCCTACCGTCCCGCGCACACTGAAAGTGTAAAGAAGCAGCAGGAGACGCATTTTTGAAACAATGGAATTCAAATTCGCATTCGAAATCGTTAGATTCGCATGCGAATTTCCAAATTCACTATTTTTGAATATTCATTCCGTGAATTCTGCAACGAGTGATCCTACCCACTCGTTTCTGATTTCTACTAGTAGAATATACGCAACGTATATACGTTCCGTTTTATATGCGATTCATCGCTGGTTTTTGAAATTTAATGAGTTATTACCATGTTATTGCGTATCGAATTTTATTTTTTCTGCATGTAATGAGTTTTAATAAAGAATTTGTTTCAATGACAATACTCAATTCGAGTGATTCAAAAATCTTTAAAATTGGAAACAGTAGAAAATAATTTCGCACGCGATTTGTATTCGTGTTCGAATTCAAGATTAATTTCTAATGATTCAAAATGCGTCTCCAGGGCTACCGCACTCCGCTCGGAGTATATTGTTCTGTGTGCCGCGGTCTTGGCACAGGTATAAAACAAAGTTTTATACCTGTGCCAAGTATTTACCTGTATTTACCATCAGCAACAACCCTGTCGCTCGAGCTCGTAGCGACGTAGGGCTTGAATTACGAATAACATACACTTACCAGTGGCGTTAAGGTGTGATTCAGCTTGGATGCTCAAAGCTTAGTTATTTAAAATGTCGGCTTTTTTCAAGATCAAAAAGTGCAACTTCTGGTGGTCATACTGTCAAAGATGCAAGAATATCAATCATTAAATCGTGAGCTATATTGGCGTATGCTGACACTGAAAATCTACTGGTCATGACAAAATAGGGCCTAAAAAGCTCATTATATTAACTCGTCTACTTATATTAAATAAACTTTACATCTCTCATGTTCGGTAAGTAGGTCCTTATTACCCCCAAATGGGGCTTGTAGGTGACCAATTAGCGCTCTAGGGTAATAATGTAGCTAGAAAAGCCCTAGGGCTGTAAGTAATTTATTGTCAGTATGATGGTTAGATGTACGCGAACTTTTTGAACTAGTGAACTAGTGAAGTGTTTTTTTTAATTACTTACCGCACTAGGGCTTTCCAAGCTACATTATTACCCTAGAGTGCTAATTGGTCACCTACAAGCCCCATTTGGGGCTAATAAGGACCTACTTACCTCACAATCGAGATGTAAAGCAGAGTAGTTAGCTCGGGTGTAAGCAGCAATTGCGCCCTCGAAATATAGGCGCCCTCGCTGCGCTCGTGCGACTAATTATCTCGGGCTGCAATTGATGCCTTACAGCCCTTAGCTACTAGTCTACTAACAATTTTACTGACAAACCATCTTAGAATTGTGATTTAAACCATGTTTTAACAAACTTTATACTAAATTTTCAGAAATTTACATCAACAATTTGATTGCTGTACTTATTTACGTTTGTAGCTTAAGTTAAAGATACTTTTAACGATTCCAACTCTGTACTAGTATGTACTAATAATGTATTAGATACACTTTATTAGTACATATACTTATTGGTTTTCCTATTCAATGTGTGTAGCAGCAACACCATTTATCAAATTTAATGGTGATAAAATGTCACTTAAATCTATATTTGAAACAAGCTTGTACGAGTATTATTCTGTGAAGGCATAATAAGTTAAGGTGTTTTGTATTCGTGAGCAACTGAGCATCAAATGCTGCCGAATAATCAAAACTGTCGATTGTCAATTAAGGAGCCATGTCGCGGCTTCTAATGAGACCGATACGTTCCTCGTGCATTATGGGTTCAAGAGCGGGGTCAGGCAGGCAAGCCTACTGAATTATTAATTTACAAGCATACTCAATTAAACCTTAGATATCTGCTAAGCACATGCTACTGGAATCTCAAGTTAATTCAACGCGAATATGTATTTTTTGTATTCTTTCATTATTATAACTGACCCACGTGGATTATAGTTTACATTCAAACTTCGATGTGATTTCAAAGTCATCATACATTCATAACATGTAAATAATCCTCAGGCTGGACCTCGGAAAGCTTCGAACGAGTTTCAAAAAATGTGTTTTACAACACCAAAAAAGGAATACTTACCCAATTTTGAACACAATTCAGTTTTGGAATTAATATGCTTGTAACATTTTAAAATCGACCGCTCATTGCCAGCACGACGATTCGTAATAAGTGCGCAAAGTATTTTTTGAACGAATGCATATTGAAAGCTTCGTTATTATGCTGGCGGTACTAATTGCAGATCAGAAGATGTTCCCATAAATATAATCCGCTGAGAGCGCGCCGCTCATTTGTAGCGACGGACGGTTGTCATGTTCTCGTATTAATATCGATGAATAAGAAATTCGTTATGGATGACTACAAGACCAGCTATTACAGCGACCTGCCTGCGCAGCTACTATTCACGTCTCTCGTTTTTATCTCCTCGTGTTTATGTAGCCCGTGTACTGCTCATTACTCATTAGGCACAGAGCTGCTCACGTGACGATTTATTATCATAACAGCCACGGGTTGCACTGCTGACAAACTACAAACTGTTAGGAATCTTCCAACTGTTTGTTGTTGAATGAGCTGACACACTATCACATCCAGCGCCAACGGATGTGCAAACAGATAATTTCATCATGAGATAGAGACTACCAGACGTAAATATCTGAATAACTTAACATAAAATGTGGTATGTGCCTATACAATTTTAGTGTTGCCCTCGATTAACCTGGGATTTCATCATCAGATCCTGACTTTGGTGACGCCGGGACCGCCTTATGATTACCTATTTTCTACTCTACTCTTTCGAATATAAACAAAATTTTGAAAATCTGTCCACAATTGACGGAGTAATCACATAAGGCGCATAACACATTGCACCGGACACCGCTCCGGTGTGCGGCGCTGCGGTTTTTAATGTTGACTGAAGAATCTTAATTTGTATACAAAAACCGCAGGGTATAACACACTCACCCTGTTGGTGTGCTCGGCCTGGCGACGCCAGCGCAGTGAACTCAACGCTGCGCTGGGAGGCGGAGACCTCTCGCTGCCGAGCATGGTCGTGGCCATGCTCCGCGGCGAGGCGGAATGGGGGGCTGTCGCCTCCTTCTGCGAGGACGTCATCTCGCAGAAGGAGGCCGCGGAGAGGGAGCGGGAGAATGATCCTCAAGCCGCTCCCATCCGCCGTAGACGGACAGGCAGGCGAAGGCGGGCATTCGCTCAAGCGATGCCCGTCTAATGACCCTGCCGTGGAGGCCTGCGTGCACGGTTGGCCCCGTGCACGCCGCCGTAAGGCCCTCCGTCTGGGGATTGCCCTGGTGTTCTCGGGCAATCCCCCCTTGGCGATAGCCCGACCGGTTGGTCGGGCTTGCCTGGGCGCGTGGGTAGTGGAGTCGCATTGTGGACCTTACCTAGCGCGCCCCTAAGGGCAGGGAGAACACCGGGGGGTTTTAGTGGGTAGGCCTGGCACGCTGCCGGGAGAGCCCCACACACGCTCGTCGTCTAGCCAACGGCGGGTACGGTGAGGTTACCCATTTCCCCCCGAGAAAAAAAAAAAAAAAGGGTATAACACACTCACACCGCATAGCCGTGCGGTTGTGCGGCGCGCGCGACGGCACCGCACTCCCGGTGATGCGGTGCGGTCCGCGGGGTATGCCACACTGTGCCGCAGTATCGTACGATTCTTTGCGTAGAAAGGACGTGCATACGCGTAATAGATCTCGACATAGATAATGCGGTGATGCGAAGCGTCGTCGTGCACCGCAGCTCCGGACGATGATACGGAGCAAACCGTACGGTGGCAGCCGCAGCCGCATGAGGTTTTCGTCCCACCGTACACCGCAGCGGGATGCGGCGGCAATGTGTTAAGCGCCTAACACATACGAAAAAACATACGCATCTTATTATGAACCTCCTCCTTTTTTTTGAAGTTAAAAGAAATTTGAAAGAAATATAAATGGCGTCATTTCGTTGAGTCAATGAAGCTTACTCAGGTCAATCAATAAACCGACTTTCTATTCTTACAGCATACTAGCAAGTCAGTACACTATTTTGTGCACTACTTAATAATAGCCAAACCTGAATGAAGATCTATTCTCATTGTGAAAATGAGTTACAGGAAACCTTGTATGACGATTAAAAAATATTTTGCAAGTATCAAAAAATATGGTGACTACAGTGCATGCTAAAAGTTATCTGCCTAGGTTTGCCTCGATCAAAACTTCTTAACTGCGAACTTATACAGGGTGATCAATCCAAATGTGTCAGTAGGGAGAAGTCAGAAACTATGAGAGTTAGCGATATCTGTTCTTAGGAACCATGGTGTCGATTTTAGATTTAATAATAATAATGACATTAAATTTTCGTGTGCGTATGGATTGAGGAGCCACATCACGAAATCAATTGAAATTCCCGCCCAGATTTATTAGCAAATAAGATAATTTTGTAGGCGAAATCCTGGAATTTGTAGCAACACACACCAAGAGTTACATCAATGTAAAGGTGGCTCCTCAATTCAAACATCTGGATTGAGGAGCCACCTAGAACTCGGAAACTATTATATGTACATTTTTGAAAATTTAGTATCATTTAGTAGTATTTTTTTCTGGAACCTACAAAAAATTTGGTTCGGATACTGCTGAAACTCGAGAAGATACAATACAAAATGTGTGACTCCTCAGTTCATACACGTACAAAACTTGTCAACGTGAATTACCACGAAACTAATTGAGCAATTTTATTTTGGAGTGCATGATCATTTAGTAGTAATTTTGCTAGAATTTGTAGTATAGAAATAATGTTGGAGGAATTAGTGAAATTAAAAATATAAAGCAATATATGTGGCTCCTCAATCCAGACGTTTTGCATATAAATGATTGACTGTATCTTCGCGAAATCACAATGGAATCAAAAGCTTGTGGCGCCAACATTTAGTAGAAATTTCTACTAAATAACTACGTACAATTTATCAGTGTACATATTAAGGATCTGAAGAAAAACACACTTTCCGATATTCCATAGGAAATTGCTGTTAAGGGTGACCATAACGAGACTAAAATCTAGGATAAATAAAAAAACAATTTTTTTGTTTACATACAACAGGCAAGTTCATGGCCTTCATCTCACCTGATGGTAAGTAATGATAAAACCGAAGGTAGCAGCGAGCTTTATCTGGACTCCACAGCAACTGAGGAATTATAATGTGTATTAATACATGCTATTATGTTATATCTATCCACATAGCATAATAGTCGTATTTTTGGCAAAACATTCGACATTTTGGCTTACCGACGTTGTTATACCTATTGTGTGCCATAATGTTGAAGAGGGAGATACTTCACGCGTTAAGTATTACTTATTTTGAAAAAAAAAAAGAAACGCAAGTAAAACATTATTTCATAGGTTAAGAACCAACTACCTACACAGGCAAACTTTAGGTGTAGCTTTTGCGTAACAGGTACTAATAGTAGGTGTATATTGGGCATTCTAAAACAGTTTTCATCAAAACACCGAAAGCGAACGGAGTTAGATTTTAGCTACGCTTCGCTGCGCTCTAGCTCCGCAAATCTCACTCCGTTCGTTTACGGTGATTTGATGAAAACAGTTTAAGATTGCCCATTATACATTATATAGGGTTAAATTGAAAAGGGGATTTTTTATTGCATTTCATTTCAATTCTTCCGTGTCGATTCAGATACAGTACTCCGCCACGGATATTATGTTGTCTGTAGCTTTGAAGGTTTTCGCGTGTGCAGGTATTGGGATACACTTGGGATGGGCAGGAAAGCAAGTTTTTACTTGCCATCGAGCCGTGGTGAAAGGATCAGCCAGTCTGCGTTACCGAGTCGTCGTTCATTTTTTTAAATTTCTTTTCATATCAGTTCACTTTTATATGTATATCCTATTTCTATAATAAAAGCTCTTTTTTACCATACACTGCACATATATCGATGGCTGCAATAGCAATCTTCACAGTTGGAGTCTCACTTACACTGACATAGGTGGGTGCCCACCACAGACCAGCATACTATGCTTATCTTCTTTCCTTTAATATCTCCTCCGAAGCGGCTTGACCGATTTTTATGATTTTTTTTGTGTATATTCGGTAAAGCCTGAGAATAGGTCGTAAACAATTTTTTAGAACCCTATGTAATAAAGGTGTTTTTTAATTATTATGGCGAAACGTTGTTCACTGGCATACATGTCAATGAATATAAAATAAAACGCATTTTATTTATTAAACGAAAATGTTTATTTATATCAGTACTTAGTGTGAAAGCTGTAGACATTTCATAATACGCCGTCCAAATCCAAAGGCAACGTCATAAATAGGTGTCCTAAGCCTCCCAAGCAGCGGTTATAATGTGGCAAATGAAACAAAGGAGAAAAACTCTAACACAACATAACAATTGTTAGAACGTGGTCACATAATAGCGGACCTACGACACAGTACAATGCGATGAAAATTACGACTTACCATGTTCTCCATAGGTTTTATATTTTAAGAAGTATCAAAATATCAGAGCGTCGGTGGCTCAGGGCCATCGACGCTCTGATACTTCTGATACTTTTGGCCTTAGCACTGGACTGTGCCAAGGGTAGGCTGCATGGCGGTGAACCTTTGCTCACAAGAATGAGAAAGTTGCAAAAAAAAACTACAACAGGATGTCAGCGCTGTCATAACAATGATAAATAAAATTCTTCTGAGAATAAAACAAATGATTTTAATGAGCTCAACGTTGAATACTTTCATTTCAGAATATTAAGAAAAGTGCTATAATGTCACTTATTAATTATAGCGAAATCAATGTTATTTTTATATGACTGATGTTAAAAGAAATAAACATGAAACAGTTATCCTGATTTCATTAATATTATGGTCACCCTTAACAGCAATTTCCTATGGAATATCGGAAAGGGTGTTTTTCTTCAGATCCTTAATATGTACTCTGATAAATTGTACCTAGTTATTTAGTAGAAATTTCTACTAAATGTTGGCGCCCCAAGGTTTTGATTCCATTGTGATTTCGCGAAGATACAGTCAATCATTTATATGCAAAACGTCTGGATTGAGGAGCCACATATATTGCTTTATATTTTTAATTTCACTAAGTCCTCCAACATTATTTCTATACTACAAATTCTAGCAAAATTACTACTAAATGATCATGCACTCCAAAATAAAATTGCTCAATTAGTTTCGTGGAAATTCACGTTGACAAGTTTTGTACGTGTATGGACTGAGGAGCCACACATTTTGTATTGTATCTTCTCGAGTTTCAGCAGTATCCGAACCAAATTTTTTGTAGGTTCCAGAAAAAAATTACTACTAAATGATACTAAATTTTCAAAAATGTACATATAATAGTTTCCGAGTTCTAGGTGGCTCCTCAATCCAGATGTTTGAATTGAGGAGCCACCTTTAAATTGATGTAACTCTTGATGTGTGTTGCTACAAATTCCAGGATTTCGCCTACAAAATTATCTAATTTGCTACTAAGTCTGGGCGGGAATTTCGATTGATTTCGTGATGTGGCTCCTCAATCCATACGCACACAAATTTTCATACATAACCGGGAATCGAACCTGGTCAAAATCCCTGTAAAAAATGTTGTAAATTCTGCAAGTTTTTTTGTTGTTATTGTTGATGGTATGAATCATAAATCACAAGGAACACCTTTTTAATGGAACCTTGTTCAAATAACTGAAAAAAATATAATTATTTCATTTAAATATTTTTAAATATTCAATAAATTGGCCCGCTCGCTGAACGAATATGTTCTAATTTTAAATAAACGCAATTTGTAATGCATAATATCGATGCATGCAGATAATAAACTACTTATGCATAATATGCATAAACAACTTATGCATAATATGCATAAACAACTTATGCATATTATGCATAAGTAGTCTCTTTAGATAGATTATTCGATTGAATCCACCATCAATAATAACTACGAAAAAACTTGCAGAATTTATAACATTTTATACAGAGATTTTGACCAGCACGCGTAGCACAAGGACCCCGAGATAAATATGTCTATGTCTATCTTTAAATGTCACTTTCTCAACACCCAACAATAGCTATCTCATTCCGTACTGTCAAAAGTGACATTTCGGCATAGAGAAACAGGCCGAGAAAATACTCTCGCGATCCTTGTGCTACGTGTGCAGGTTCGATTCCCGGTATGTATGTATGAAAGTTTAAAAAATTTTAATGACATTATTATTAAATTTAAAATCGACGCCATGGTTCCTAAGAACAGATTTCGCTATCTCTCATAGTTTCTGATTTCTCCCTACTGACCCATTTAGATTGATCACCCGGTATATACATATCACATAATTAATTTTTATACATCTTATTCTCAAACTAGCTGTGAAACCCGGCTTGACCGGGTCAGAACACATCGCACGCTGAAATTGCATTTTAAAGAACAATTCAGAATATTCTAAACTAATTTGAATGATTTCCAATCGATTCAAATAATTTAAATATATTTTTTAATTCCTTGTGAGGTAGTAATATTGTATAATATACCATTCTAGCTTACCACTCGCGGCTTCGCCCGCGTGGTTTTTGTTTTCCCGTGGGAATTTTATATTTTCCCGTAGAAAAAATAATTTAATAGCCTATATTAATCAGGGATTATGTAGCATTCTAATGATGAAAGAATTTTTGAAATCGGTCTAGTACTTTCGGAACGTATTCAATACAAACATAAAAATACAAGTCTTTCCTCCCTATAATATTAGTATAGATTGCTGTTTCATTGTATTTTAATTTTTTATTTTTTTTAAATATTTATAGTGTTAATTGTGATTGTTTATGATTGTGTAATCTTTTGTAAATTTGTATTTGCTTAATATTATTTATAAGTTATTAGTCTTTAGAACCGGTGAGTTGCTGCTTGTTTATAGCTGGGCTACCGCCGTCTTATAACGGGCCCCACAGAATACCAGTGGTCGTGGCTTAATGTCACGTCCGTATACTGAGTGGGGACCATTTTGGTACCTATTGATATTTAGTTATAAGTTAATTATTGTTATTCAGTCAATAGTACCAAATAAACATTTTTCTTTCTTTCTTTCTTTCTTAACATTTTTTAGAAATTTTTTAAACAATCCCGAATGCTCTGACTAAAATCATTTGTTTAAAATCAATCTCTCGGCATAATTATGATATACGAGTATGTCACAAGTTGGCAATGTACATTGATTGGGGCCTTGTAGATTTGCAAATTTATCAGGAACCATATTTGCTATAGGCGACTGTAGCCACTACCATCAGATGTGCACAGGTACTGCTTGTCTGTCAATTGAGTCATATAAAAAATCTATAAAAGTTTATTTGACGAATGTAGCATTTACAATTTTCATGTCCCATCTGAAGCTATGTCGAGGTTCTATTGTTCTCTATTATTTTTATAAGGAATATGTAACATTTCTATACTTACCAAAAACTTTACTGTTAGGTCAAGTTTATAATATAATTGTGTAATTTCTGTATACAATTAGGTTGATTAACTAGGCACGAGAGAGTAGCTTGTCTCATATTGTCACATAGACAAGTACATTAAGTGCGCTTAAAAGACGAATGTCTTACGTCGGAATCCATTTGCCGACAAATGTTGCTTGGAACCAGTTGGCAGGCTCTCGAGTTGTAAATTAATAGGCTAAATAAAGCAAATACAGTGTAGGTACGAGTATATGTGGTCTGGCGATGGCCGGTAGGTCGTGCTCGCGAGCGAGCCTGCGCGCGGGGGGTCCGAGCCACCGATCCATCAAGAGCCGCCGAAACGCCGCCAAACTATACGATTATTATATTTAATAATCGATGAGCATTAAGTGAAATTAATTTCATTGGGTAATGACGCGGGTCGTGATGGCGCGCGCGCAAACTAGCCCTATTAGTAGCGGCTCCGGGCCGCAGATCACGAACTGTGACCACCGCGGACCGGCCATATTGCCCTCGTAAGTCGTAATACGCCAATAACGTTCTATTAATTGAGCACCAACCTTGATGACGCACGCAGCGCTGAACAACAATGTTATTTTATGGGAATAATTATAGTTTTAGCTGTGAAACGCAGTTTCAATGTTTGGCTCGAAATATCCTTACGAGCCTTCATATCGTTCGATGAAGCAATAATGGACACAGCCTAACTTCGATTCTTGCGTCATTGCCTATTCCGAGCTGGCTCTAATAGACGTTCCATATCGGTCCACGATTGCCCTGGTTCACCTATGGGCTCGGCTAGCACGAACTGTTTTTGACCGTAACACAATAGCCGTTTAGTGTAATAAATAATAAACATCGTACAAAAGAAAACAATCGGATGGTTTAACTAAGTGGAGGCGTCGAGTGCACAAAAAGTAACAAATGATATGTTCCAATTCGTAGATGCATTTGGTAGTTGAAGTAGCTCTTATCGAACAAAACAAATTCACAGGAAAGAACAATGACGCGACGCGATGCTAGGTATCGCTGGCCTGCGGTCAGCTTCCGAGGGCCCTTTAATGTCAGCGATTATTACCTGTACATATTCACACTACTTGTGAAATTGACATCAGTGCTTACACATTTACGAACTAAACAATATATTTATATATTAATTTAAAATAATTGTTCAAATACAAATAGCGTGATAAATTATAAGGCCTTTATAAATTACATAACTAAAAATAATTATAAAAAAAAAACATTTTTGCACTCCTCTAAACGTGGTGGCCGCGGAAGAGTTCCAAGAATGCTGGCAGCGTTCCCTCTTACATTTAAAATAATTTACAGATGTTGGTAAGAATATTTCAATGTTTTAATTATTTCACAAAACTCTTACATTGGAGTCCTTTCGTAACATTAACGTAAACATTAAACGAGTTATATTAGGAGGTTTACAAAATATATATATATATAATCTTCTTCCTTGATAAGCTTAACACATTTCAGCATTTCTGAATAGTAAAAAAAACTGTTTTGCTCTTTAACTTTACTGTGTATGTGTATAATCCTATATTGATTGTACTTGCTAATTAACTAATTATGTAATTCAAAACCTAGCACAATTAATTATTTGACAATTATAGTGGCTAGTGATTACGAAGAATGCAAATTATCACTCCGAACCATTTGCAACGTACGTAATATGTGAGTCATCAAACAATACATGAACAAACACCAACTCACAATAAAGGAGGAAATCTAAAATTACACCTTAAAATCATGAAAGAAAAGCAACCTAATGTTCTGGCAGTACAACTTACAAAACCTTCACCTTTTTTTTTTTTTACAAGGTGGAATGCTGTTGCGCACCGTACCTGCCGATGGCTAGTCGACAGGCGTGTGTGGGACTCACCCAGCTCATTGCGGGGCATACCCACTAAACCAACCTCGATGTTCTTCTTGTCCATAGTTGGGTGATCCGGGGTCTGGGTAACCCCAATTCTCCGAACCACCCCGGGACAGCCCAGCCAGCTACGGGCCGGGTCTTTACGCCTGTGGGGTTATTACCCCGAACATGGGGGTAATACCCAGACGGGGGGGCCTATAATCACGCGCATCAGGAGCCACCCTAGCGCGCAGGCCACACCAAGGGCGGTCATGGGAGGTGGGCTGCGAAAGCCCGCCTTCTACCGCCCAACCGTCTACGTCGGAGAGGAGCAGCATTTGGGTCACATTCCCGCTCCCTCTCCGCTTCCTCTTTCTGCGTCATAACATTCTCGCAGAAGGAGGCGACAGCCTCCCATTCCCTCTCACTAGCCAGCATCTTACTAACAATGACTGGCAGCGAGAGGTCACCGCCGCCCAACGCCACGCGTAGCTCGTTACGTTGGGATCGCCAGGCCGAGCATTCCAGTACCGTGTGCTCGACCGTATCATCGGGAGCGTCGCAGTGGTGACACTGCGGCGTTTCCTCCCGACGAGCGACCTTATGCAGGTAGTGGCCGAAGCATCCATGTCCGGTCAGTACCAACACCGGACGAATCGCATCAATCGTCCGGTGGCCGGCAGCTGGGAAGGCGAGTGCCTCCTTCCATCGTCACAGAGCCTCCCTCTGTGCCTCTGTGCGAAGCCGTCGCACTTGTTCTCTGACGAGTCGTTCCCCCCGATTTCTAGCTGCGACCCGATGTCTGTGTACCTCCGCAAGGACGCGTGCGTCGACACCCCACGGTAGCGTGCCTGCCAAAACGCAAGCCGCCCCGTGACTGACCGTGCGGTAGGCTCGCACGGCCCGGGTCGCGATGACCCTCTGTGGTCTCCATAAGAGGGTCTCCGTACGGGGGGAGAGGCACTCCGCCCAAATCGGGGCTCCATAAAGAGCCATCGACCGTACCACCCCGTGGTACAGTCGACTGCGGTGGCGCATAGCCGTGGAGCGAGGAGCTTAAAGTGCTCCTCGAACCTCCATCGGGGGTCTAGTACCAGGCCGAGGTACTTAATTTTTACCTCGACCGGTATACGGACCCCTTCCACTCGGACTTGAAGCCCCGTTTGGATCCTGCGGCGGGAAGGGTGAAATGCGATGGCTGTTGTTTTATCAACAGCCACATTCAACCCCAGGAGGCGGATACGTCGAACTAACATTGCGGCAGATATCGACGCAAGGTGGACCGCCTCCTCACTCGTTTTTGCTTTCGCCGCGACTAAAGTGTCATCGGCGAAGCACACAACCTCCGCAGGTGGTAGGAGGTTTCCCCGCAGAACCCAGTTGTACCCCAGGTTCCAGAGTAGAGGGCCCAACACTGAACCCTGGGGCACACCTGCCACCATCCTCCAACTGTGGACGCTTCCGTCCGCGCCTTCGTACAGGATTTCCCTCTCCTGGAGGTAGTCCGTAGAGGAGCACTCGGTGGAATTAAGGCAAAGACAAGAAAAGACATATTGAATTATGCGCTTTTCGGTTTAGAACATATACAGGGGCCTTACCATGATCGCTAATAGCAAGGTTAAAGCAATATTGAAACCGAGACACCGCTCTTGCTGCGTATAGCATCATCTCGCTCATAGTGCGGTTTTAATATTGTTTTGAGCGATCATGGTTAGGGGGCTAGTTTGCAGACGCGCTCACTGGAGGCTACAACTGAAATCACATTACACGCTCATCACAATCATAACAGTGCTAAGCATTGACAGCAGATAAAACCTAAGGTTAAACAAGCAAATACACCTTTAGTACAATATTCAGCGATATTTTACCCACAACAGGCAGGCTCTTGGCATTCATCTAACCTGATGGTGTGTGACGATAAGGCTAAAAATGGAATCGACCCTTACGTGGACTCCCCAATAACCGAGAAACTGGCTACCTTACCTCTAACTGGCGAAACACAACAATGCTATGAACATTGTTATTATGGCGCCAAAGATCCGTAAGACGGTGGTAGCTAGCCGTAGCCAGGCGGGTTCAGAAGCCCGACCACCAACCAAACCAAGCAGAAAAACTTCCGCTCCTAAAGGCAATCGAACGCCGGATCTATAGAATAATACTTGGTGGTCTCAACCAGTAGACCACGGGGGCGGTTAAAAAATAAAATAAATTATGAAGTAAAGCGGTTTATAAAGCCTTGATAGGGCAGCGACGAGCAGATGTATAGTGACGTGACTGCCAATTCGAAAACGATCATTATAAAATACATGTAACATAATAAAGGATTTGGTGTTATAAACTTATAATATAAGTTAGCTGGGATCGGTACGGCCGAGAGAAATCGTAACCTATAAAACAGATGTCGCGAGCCGCGAAGTAAGGTCGCGTGCGTGTGGCCACCTCGCCGCGCAACAATAACGCACTGATAAAAAGAAAATATTTTCCTTCACATTCAAAATAAAACGCAGCTGTCGCTGTGTAACGGCACAATACAATGTAGGTTGCCTTTTGTACGTGGTTATTTCGTATTTTACAAAGGGAACGAGAATATCATCTCCTTTTTGAACTCGAGCTTAATCGTTGATGCTCGAAAATAACGTTTACCTTTATGCTGTGCTCGTAGAAATAAATGCAAATGATACCAATCCATTTCAGTCGTATAGGCGGAATTGACTAGCCTGGTTTGAACTAAAACGAATAAATTAAATCATCGTTTTTTATTTGTGGTTGCGGATTTGAATTCTGAGTCAGTTATAACACGCCAAAAGCTACTCTTAAAGGTTCCTATTATTAAAAGCATTTCAATGTAGAGATCGATCTTAAGATGCAGTTTGACATATAATGCGTGGAGCATCTGTCAAAAATAGCATCTTAAGATCGATCTCATTCATGAAATGCAATAATTAACACAAACCTAAGTCCGTAAAATAGGTAGATAATCAAAGTTTTGTAGAAAAATGACAACTTTTTGTCTTACCAGCACGCATAGCACAAGGACCTCGAGATAAATATGTCTATCATTAACTGTCACTTTCTCGACACCAAACAATAGCTATCTCATTCTCTAAAAAGTGACATTTCGGTGTAGAAAAATAGGCCGAGAAAATCATTGATTTACTACCAAACGTAGTAAATCATTGGTAGTAAATCAATGGAGAAAATAATCTAGCGATCCTTGTGCTACGCGTGCTGGTACATCTGTGTGAGTGAAGGTCGTGTACAAACACATGAAATTGTCTTACCTTGCATGCTTCACATTTGTTTAATGCCACACTACGTCCATATTTTTTTGTAGGTCTATGGTTTTGAGTGTCAAAATCACCGTTCATTTACGTGTACTGTCATCAACGTCACTTAAGCATGTACGCTCTCGCTATGTTGTACAACTAACTTTGAGATCAAAACTTTGATTGCGAAATTAGAAATTATCCCGGTAATGTTTTGTATTAATAACCATCAGCCTTATTAGTCGATATCTTGAAGAAATTTTCTTCAAGATATTGAATTACTGTTTGCCCTATGAGGTTAACATTACGCAGATGTTTTTCAGTTTTTGCAATAATTATGACATACATTTTACAATGACATTTTATCTACTTTTTCAAAGTCATTTTCATTGTACGTTTTGAATTCTTCATCTTTAATTCTTCCTTCATCCTTCATTCATCGTTTTTTTTGAATTCGGTTTTTAACTATCGGTTAAAAAGTAAAGTAATATTTTTTTGCAATCATCGCAAATTTTTATATATGTAGAGAGTTTTCTAAGCTCTGAAGCTATTAGCAATATACTAAAGTAATACGCTTGCACCTTGTCTTGGTCTTGTTAAGCCGCGTAATGATCGGGGCACAATTAAACAATATTAATGAAGGTCCACGTAGTTCCAGGAACATTTGAATGGGCATAAATCAGAGCTATCGCCGTCATACCGTGTTGTAGGTTCAATTAATTAGCGACCTCAAAGAACCCGACAACTTCCTCTGTTGGTATCTACTCTGCTCTTTAAAACTGTCACTTTTCAATGAAGCTTGGACGTGGAGTCGTGGTGCAAGCGATATTCATACATTTTTATGTATCGCTTGTTATCTTACTTCAGTTACAATAGGCGAATTGATCTTATAGTATACGTCCAATAGGGTTCATGGTTTATTTATTTGTTAATTACGTGATATTGTATATTTTTTTTAATTTATTGAACTAAACATGGACTCTGCAATAACACAACACAGCAACATTACCAGTACCTACATTCAACAGAATAAAAATAAAATTTATGAATGAAAATCAATCTACAAATTTACAATCATATCAAAAATAAATACATTCATATATACACTAGCAATAAAAAAAAACACAATTATCCTACTAGTCCTATATAATATTATAAATGTGAGAGTGTGGATGTTTGGATGTTTGTTACTCAATCACGCAAAAACGGCTGAATGGATTTGAATGAAATTTGGCATGCATGTAGCCTTTGACATAGAAAAGAACATAGGCTACCTTTTATCCCGATTCCTTAAGTAGTTCCCGAGGAAAAATTGAAAATTGTTTACGAGCTAAGCCGCGGGCAGACAGCTTTAAAATTTGGTATGCATGTCACCTATGCTATGGAAAAGGACAGGTACGAGTACTTTATATTTCTTAATGACCTCTCAAATAGTTCCCGTGGGACGATTAAAAATTGTTAACGAGCAAAAGCTTTAGACCCAATTCTGCAGTCCATGCAGACGAAGTCGCGGGCAGAAGCTAGTGTGAAATAAAAACCTTAATATTTCATTCCGTTAGAATTAATATTATCATTATTAAATTACAATTACAATTAATAAAACGAACAATTTAGTTGCCTTAACAATAAGTCAACAAAAAATGCTGGTGCACTCTTTGACAAATCAAATAACTGCCAGCTTTGATGCGGGTATTAAAAACATTGCAATTTTCTTTGACCGAGTGAAAGCCTTTGACACGTTTTCAATCCCCAGAAACGATCGGAATTAAGGGTTAGGTACAAACATTTTTGTAATTACCTTACTGGCAGTATAAAGATTTGTGATTACACAAGTTTTATTGTGAAATATGGAGTGCTGCAGGGTAGTATACTTGAGCCTGTCCTGTTTCTGATTAACGTCAATGATATGTGTAATAAACAGGAATTAAGAAACGGCAGACTCGTTACATTTGCCAACGATACGGCTTTATTATTTAAGTCCATCGCTTGGGCACAAACCTTTACGGCAGCTCAGATGGATTTCAATAACTTAATAAAATGGCTCTCAAATAATCACTTTTCCTTAACATTGATTGACACACCGAATTTATGACCTGGTCGCTTAAAACAAAGATTAATTTAGATCTGAATATATTTTATATTGTCGCACACAACCAGTGTCATAAACCCGATATAATATATTACTGTCCAAAGATTGTTAAAATCAGCACTTATAAACATTAATTATAGCCTTTCATTGAAAAAAATATTTAAAGAATAACAGATTTTTAAATGTAATATTTTAGTGACTTCACGAACTTATTATCTTCACTTCACTTCATCATCACAGCTCATATACGTCCCCACGGAAGGGCTCGAGCCTACCCTATGTTAGGGTGATTTTCGCTGTTGCCTGTATGGACGAGGAAATTGAGATATATCCCCAACACGAAAACGTTCAGTTTCAGAAGTTTTACTATTTTCTCTGAGAAAAATCACACCGCCCAATTTTTTTGTATTTTAAATACCTACATGGCCCCTCCCCTCATCCCCAGAGCTCCCTCTGGAAAAAGTACAACGAGAGACTAGTCAGTACTAGTCGTCTGCCCTAGGTCCATTATCATACCTATTTCTGCCAACAAGAATTGCTGGTAATGCTGTACTCCAGTTTGATTTGAAGAGTATGTCAGGCAGTGAATTTACTGGGTACTGTGACTTGGCTTGCATCTGATTTCACAAGCTGGCGACGTTTGTTGGGAGTCATTTTAGAGGTTAAGAATTTGAAGAGTTGATGATGAAATCATACAGGCACCTAATAGGCGATGTAGTCACTTACCACCAGATGGGCAGCCTACGTGTCTGACCAGCATTCACCCCTAGAATTATAACATTAATTACATTTTGTCACAGATAAAATAATTACAAGAAAAATTCATTCATTTTAAACATACAATTTCTATTATTAATGATACCTACTGATTGCATGAACGAATATTGAAACGCTGTATATAAAAAATCCCTGTATAAAGTCATACAACAAAGTGCTATAATTTTCTTATTTGTAAGATTTTCAGTTGTAATCAACTATTATTTTTATTAGAGCATAGTACATTGAATACGACAGTGAAATATTTTAACAGTAACACAGGGGAACTAAATGGAATCAATTAATTAATTAATAGCCGAAGCGTGAAATATATTTTGGTATGCATTAATCTTGATTATGATAAAACGTTTCGCGTTTAATCACAAATGAATATTTTATGGTCATTATAAACCGCCGCCGTCATCAAAGCTGAATCAAAGCTAAGTTCCTATAGTTTAATGCTATAGCGCTTGTCCGCACTTTTATTGTGATTTATACCCAAATGCTAGAACGATTAATTAGTTCTTATACGATCGAAAAAATAAAATATTGTCAAAACCAGATCAAGATTTGGTCAAAATATATTAAGTATAAAACTTGGGATATCGTTATAAGATTACAGAAACAGTAAAATGTAGAGCTTTGTTTTTTAGTAACACATATAAAAAGTACAAATAATAGCAAATAAAAGTAATAGATTTTCCAACATTATTTTAATCATAATTTCATATACTTATGTGTGTTCAGTATTTAGTAGTTAGTTACGTATAAAAATGTAAAGTGCATTATTGCATTTCAATGCATGTTCTTAACTAATCATATCTGCAACGAAACGCAATTTATTTACAGTACCCATACCTTCTGTAAGTAACGAGTGTGTGCAGACGTAATGTATTACTTGAAACTGATAAATTTTATACCGGTCGGGGTAAGAGACTGCGTGCGTTTCGTTCTCTGTCAGCATTATCTTCTGATATTTATCATTCGCAATCAAACCTTGTCGCGGTAGCGTTGATTAAGCGTTCAGGTTATAGAGTCAGATCGCTAACACCGTGGACGAGCGGCCTTCATTCGTCATACCTCTTTCAAGAAAGACTTAAAAAGGCTTCCATCTTACGTTTATTACGGATTAATTTATATTGGGACCGGTTACACCTGCGTCTGCATTATCACTGATCAATCAGTGTTTGACGTGTTGTGTAATTATCATCGCTCAGTTTCTTCATAGACGAGGCTCATAATAACAACGTCGCGTCGCCCGTGTAATCAAACGCTTGTCGCTCCCGCATATATACTCGCCGTGTCGCGCGGTCCATCTGATACGAATCGCAATTGCAGGGTTGACACTAGGTATATTTTTATATTATTTATTTGATGAGTAATATACAGTCAGTCCCAGTAAATCGTTATGTGAAGAAAGTTGCATTCAAATCTAATATTGGTCTCAAATCTAATAATTGGATCCATTTTGGCTTCGTTGTAAACTAATTGTTTTGTTCAAACGTCAGTTTAAAATAGAAAGTTTGTTCATTTAACCCTTCCCTTCAACCCTATGAAAACTAAACATATTTTTTTTTAACATTAGGTTAACGTGACGTCGAAGGAGTGTTTATAACGTTAAGAGTAACCGTTATTGCGATCTCCTTTTGGTTTATTATTTGCATGAATTTTATATATTAGAAGATAGAATAAATAAGGTACTACACAGAAACCCTAACCGTCTTATTACAAAACATTGTGTAAACTTAGTCCCGGTTTAAACCAGGACTAAGGCTCTATCTATGTTTATGACACAAGTGAAAGCACCAAGACTAACTTTAGACCAGATTTAAGTGGTATAAGTATGTAATTATGATGCATTACGTCTTAGTAACAAATAATAAATAAATTAATAGGCATTATCTAAATATCGGTCGACGGCCAGTGCAGTTAACGTTGAGCAGTAAATGAAACAGGAACAAAAAAAAGAGGACCATTGCTCTTTTGGCATGCGAAGTACATACACTAGCGGGATCTAGTTAGATACATATCCGTGGTAAGCAACGTATCAATTTCGACACGTTATACACAAATTGTTTTCGGCCATACTTTGCGCATATAGATGTTAATACTATCAGTCTATCAAAGGTAAAATAATTACTAATAGTACTAAAAAATGTACATTAGTTAAAAGTAAACTAGGGGTATATTTCGTCTAAGCTTATGCAAGTAAGCACTATTTGTGATAGTTATATTGATTTCGTTGGACATTCGTTCATCTTGGTGACAAAGCGAAAAGTGGGCATTGCAGAGATTTAAATTTCTGGGACATTGTAGATGTTTGGCTAATCCTACATACATTTATTTCCAGAGTTGCTTTAGGTAAAGGGTGAACTCCCCACGCCTACTGCTTAGACAGAGGTGAACGGTGGGTCGTAAGCTGTTTGAAAAAACATAACAATAGACACTAGGTAAGTATCAATAATACAACCCATTAGAGAAACTAATCATGATTAGTCAGTAATAGATTAGTTAGTACCATGAGCCAGATTACCGTCAACACGCAAAAAAAAATCCGCATTTCCCAATTTTTAAAGGAACATTAATTTTTTTTTTTTTTTTTTACACGTCGCCCCACACTAGGATTTTCTCCTGTGTCGTGGGTGCAGTTACAAACATAGAATATCACATGCACATACGCCCAGACCGGAACAAATATCTGTAGGCCATACAAAACATTTGTCCCGTACGGGAATCGAACCCGCGACCCGTTGCGCAGTAGGTGATCACTCGACCTCTGCGCTAAACGTGTCGTCTCAACTCTCAATTAATGTGACGATGGCAAGTTTTCAATCACCATCTGATGCAATTTTTTAACGACTACCTTTACGGGATGTGGCTACCGGGCCTTAATGATTTGTGCATCAATCATACCACTAAATATACGGTGCTTCTCTGAAATACTTTTAGGTCATTTTTTTTTTGGTTTGTTGATAGGAGAATACAACCGCTAAATTATAACTCTCGATACAAATGTGTTACTATGTAGTATAAAATATATTCCTTTATAACAATTTAGGAATTTATTTTTATTAATATCTTTATCTGCTTATTACGGCTTTTGGCGAATTAAGAATTCAAGGTAGTCATGGCACTCTAATAGATTATAACTAATAATACAAATATCTTAAGTTCCTCCATACTTTTGAAGACAGTTTAAATAAGCAGCGAGTTTAGCGCTGGATGTGTCAGTTGACTTCCCATCGAATTCTGTTTAAACGCACACAAGTATCCCTGTGCACTTTCTTTGTGATTGACTGCCATTGAACCTAGGCTTAAGTAAATTAATTAAAATATATATACACGGTGTTTCATAATAACCAATAAATAATCAATGCGTTATCTAAAACTAATTATTAAAATGTGTTTACACGTAATGTCATTCCATAATTTTCATGTATATTATAGTATCATCATCATGTCTATGATTTACATGAAAATTTTGGGTTGAATGACATTACTGGTAAACACAATTTAATAATTAGTTTTAGATACTATATAATTAGTTTTAAACCAACGTGATTACGACACGTTTGTTATGCTAAGAAAACGAGAACACTTGATTCAACAGCAGTGCTATAATAAGTACATAGTTAATATTCAAAATAATATTAATAAAAACCCCAAGGCTTTTTGGTCTTATGTTAAATCGAAAAGAGGCGGATCTCACTATCCTAAGCAATTTACCTATGAAGGTCAACAATGGTGGATGGTACAACTATATGTTCTACATTTAATGATTTTTTTAAAAAGATGTTCACTCACAGTCATAATGCTGATAATAGTGTCACATTAGACGGAGATTTGCTCGAGGATGATGGTTTGGATGTCATAACCAATATAACTATCACTAAAGACCAAGTTAAAGTAATGCTCAAGACACTTGATGTAAATAAAGGACCTGGTAGTGATGGTATTCCACCAGTTTTTCTCCGTAGCTGTGCGGAGGTATTAGCCTATCCCCTATGTGTTCTGTTTAACATGTCGATGAAAAATGGTATTTGTCCTACAGAATGGAAGATGGCCTACATTGTCCCTATTCATAAAAAGGGATCCAAAACAGAGATAAACAACTATCGACCCATTTCAATTCTAAACACCATGAGTAAGATGCTTGAGAAAATTGTATATAACAATATTTACTCGACAGTAACAGGTCATATTACGCGCCATCAGCATGGTTTTTTGAAAAAGAAGTCAACTGTCACAATCTTAGCAGAATTTTGCAATTATGTCCTGTACGGTATGGAGAGTGGCGGACAGGTTGACGTGATCTACACTGATTTTGAAAAAGCCTTCGATCGTGTGGATCACGTCATCCTGCTCAACAAGCTGTTCCAACTTGGTATACGTGGAGATTTACTAAGATGGATCAAGTCTTACCTTTCGAATCGATCACAAGCCGTCGTTATGGGTGGTTATAAATCCGACTATGCCACGGTTCCGTCTGGTGTCCCACAAGGATCCCATCTCGGACCTTTGTTTTATTGCGCGTATATATTTGACATTTATCAATGTTTTAAATATACTAATCACTTGCTCTATGCAGATGACAAAAAAATTTTCATGAAGGTAAAATCACTCGCGGACTGTGAACTTATACAGTGTGATCTGAATACACTAACTGAATATTATAGGGCAAACAATATCACAGTCAACATTGATAAATGTCAATGCATCAGTTTTACGCGTAAAAAACAATTAATTACTTTTCCATACAACTTACATGGGAAAATTATTGAGAGGGTTTCTTCAGTGAAAGACTTAGGCGTTATGTTAGATTCCAAAATGACGTTCTCAACACACATTGACTATATTATGAACAAAGCATATCGAAATTTAGGATTCGTTATGAGAGTTTGTAAGCCATTTAATAACATACAGACTATTAAATCTGTTTACTATGCTTACTGTCGTAGTATATTAGAGTACGCGAGTCCAATCTGGTCCCCTCAATATACAAAATATATAAAAAGACTGGAAAAAATTCAGAAAGTATTTATCAGGCACTTGAATTATAAGAACCGTAAACGTCGCCAAAATTACTTAGATGACTGTCTTCATTATGATCTCCTAGCACTTGAGAGTCGTCGTGATGTGCTTGATATGTTCTTTCTGTATGATATCCTAAACTATAATTTGGACACGCCTAACCTACTTTCAGATATAGTCTTTTGTACACCTAAATATCGAACCAGACACACTCCTCTGTTTCAAATACCTAACCACCGCACCAACTACACTAAGAATGCAGTAATGACCCGCTTACCTAGAACATATAACTATAAATTCAAACACATTGATATTTTCAACATGAGCAAAACCAATTTCAAAAAACATTTACTTAAAGTGAATAAGCTAACTGGGAAAGATTAAGGAAAGTAGATAAATATTTTGATCTTTTAGTTATTTATATATATAATACGTATATTCTACTATTTTTAGGTTAATATTTACTATTCATATATATTTATATCATATATACCTATTTATTTTTTATTCTTATATATATATATTTATTGTTGTCCCCTATTGGAATCAAAAACGTAACTCATTGATCATAACAAACTGGGTAAATGTCACCATATTTACATAAACATGCTATGAAACTCTGTAATTGGCTTAAGTGTTGGTCTATGTAAATTGTAATACAGCTGTTGAGTTTCTTAATAAATAAATAAAAAATAAAAAAAAATAACGCATTAATTATTTATTGGTTATTATGAAACACCGTGTGTAACGGTGACAAAAATACAAATAATTTTGCACAATTATTACAGATTGGTTACGAACGTATGAACACAGCCCTTACGGCGAGTTAGGTCCACTTCTCAGACACAGGTCCACGTCTCGGACTGGTGCCATATAATTATCGCTAAACTTTCATAACAGCGCGGCCCGGCCCCGTCAAATAAGAATGAGAGATATTTCAGGTGTTCGCAACTCGTTTAATTGCGAGGTGCGTTGTCGCCTTAATAGATTTTAATTGTGGCGTTCGCCTACTTCCTTTCAAAACCAGTTCGGAGCAAATAGTCGTGAAGCTTCATTCTATTTGAATAAACGTCAATTTGCCTCGCAATAATCAATAATGGATCGCTTAATATCACAAAATTAAGAGTTTCCTAAAGTCGTGCTTGAAAACTACGTTTTGCTTTAATAAAATTCAACACTCAAAAATTTCTGAAGAGGGCCACCCTTATCGCCTAGGAGTATAAAAAATAGCCTACAATCTATTTTCAGACCTACCAAAAATTGGCTTGCTGACGATTTGGACAAAATATATTCGGACAAAGTGTCCGAATTGACAGCATAAAAATCGGTCAAACCGTTTCGGAGGAGTTTGGTTACAAACAATGTGACACGAGCTTTCCGCTCGCGACTTCGCCCGCGTTATTTTTTGTTTTCCCGTAAGATTTTTTTCCCGTAGGAAAATTACCCTATGTCCTTCCCCTGGTCTCGTACTATCCCTATACCAACTTTCATCAAAATCGGTTCAGTAGTTTCGAAACCTATTCAATACAAACAAACAATCAAATCTTTCCTCTTTATATTATAATATTAGTAAACAGATGTAGATGTAGATTAAAGATGAATCGCCGTTCGTTAGTTTCACCAAAACTCAAAAACGGCTTAAACGATTTAAATATTATTTTTTCTTTTACTCGCTTTAATACAGTAGTGGTTTAAAATGGTTTAAAAAGAAAAATAATAGAGAAAATCCTAAATAAAAGCTAAAAAAAATATAAATAATGATGTATGTAAAATGACGGTACACTTCGCGATTGTTTATTTAGATTTGTCATATTTATGTCAAGGAACACCAACTTCACTGGGACAGCTGTATTAATAATTGTATGTAGTGTATTTTCAGCCTCTTAATACAAATAAATGTTTACAGAAATAAGATCTACATTTAAAAAGACCCAAAAACCGTGGATGGGTTGTGTGGAGAAAAATGTGCACACAAAACTGGGGTTAAACCTTATAGATTAAAACAATATTGAAACAGAGACACCGCTCTCGCTGCTTATAGCACCATCTCGCTCTCGGTGCGGTTTTAATATTGTTTTGACCGATCATGGTCCGGGGGCAGTTATAAGAATAAGAATGGAAGAAGAATAAGTGCTTTGTCGGCTTCAAATAAGTGAGCGAACCGCTACTTCCTGATTGGAAGGCAACAGCCTTACGCACTACGCCATCCGCCATCGACGCTTTTTATCGACGCTTTTACGGTGAAGAAAAACATCGTGAAGAAACCTGCACACACCTGTGAAGAGAGAATTTCTTTACAGATTGTGTGTGAAGTCGACCAACCCGCACTTACTTGGCCAGCGTGGTTGACTAAGGCCCAATCGCCCTAGTTTAGGGTAGGCTCGAGCTCCTCGGTGGGGACGTATTGTGAGCTGTTGATGATGAGTTGAGAGCAGCATATTTAGAGATTTTTTTTTTTTTAATTTTTTATTTCATTTTTTTATAACAATTGATGTGTCCTGAAGCGTCCCTAAAATTTTCCAGGGTAATTAAAAAATTACCGTATAT
Source organism: Schoenobius gigantellus (assembly GCA_963935595.1). Taxonomy (NCBI): domain Eukaryota; kingdom Metazoa; phylum Arthropoda; class Insecta; order Lepidoptera; family Crambidae; genus Schoenobius; species Schoenobius gigantellus. Next base: position 16,974,949 of record OZ012553.1, on the reverse strand, counting down.
AAGCTGCTAATGATGAAGGAAGATAAGGTCAGGGCGTTTATGTTGATTATGATTATCTGCCTCCTCATTTTATAGTCACTAGTGATCTCAGGAGTTGGTGATTTATTGTATTTTGTATCAACGTCACAATTTATCGTGCTTCATTATACTCCGCTTTTTTAAAACACTATTGTACTAATATAATTTAAAATTTTGCCAAAATACAATTTACATTAATACGTAGGAAAGTTTTTAATATAGCTTAGTTTGCTACAAAATTTAATAATGTCTTACGTCACAAACAATACTACATACCAATTAACACACTAAGTTGTAGAAACAATTATCTCGTTTAATAACGTATTAGGACGCAGATGGGGCTGACAAAAAAAGTTCAGATCTTCATGTCTTTTAAAAGTCTTCCTTTTATCTACTCCGCTTCAACCAGAGAGGTGAATATAGCACGATACAGTGCTACTACATTTAAACTCTATATCAAAAAGTGCTGAGCTAGATCATCCATCAATGTGAATAAGTCCAAATAATAAGTCATATCATAATGCCACAGTCACAGTGAAAGCTATGAATGCATATAAATGTCGTTTTCAATGCAGTTGCTCGTAAAGTAGTCTTTATTTGTGTATAGATAGATATTAAACGAAAGTCACCCTTTACAGGACTGTGCGGTAAAACACTATGGAAATCCTTTATTTCACGCGTGCAGTAAGTTTTTCAAATTTTTTATATCTTGCACCACACAGTCCATGCAGCGTGGAGTAGAATGAAATAAGGTGGAAAAAGAACAATTCACAAATAAAGCCCGCTTTAATTTGTAATTATAAAGCTAATAAAACCTTTCGATATAATACCGAATTTTCTTACCAATAGTTTTCTTTTATTTACTCGCATTGAAAAATGTTGTATAATACGTGAGCATAAAAGGTTTTTCTGTACTTTCTTCACGTGTATTATAGATAACTATTAGATATTAAGAGTATCAAGACGCACAAAGATGATTTCACGGAACGTTTTTCGATGCAAACGTAGTCCCCTGTTTCCTTCCTGGATAACGGTACTATCTGCTCTATTTTTTCAAGAAAATCAATGGCCACTATAAGCATGTTCCTGTGTTTTCTTTTTTTTATTAGGTTAATTATTAAAGTACATTTTAACATTCAAAAACCTAAAAACATTGCTGGATTTTCCGCTGTATTCAAACATCCAGCAAACAAAGGACATTGCTCTGCGTCCATACATTGTTCGCCCTAATACCAATAGTAGTGAAAAAATGCTTTTCGTATAATTAGACATGAGTAAATACTGTACGTCCATATCAATTACTACGGACAAGCTTCGAAATCGAATTATATGATCAAAAAATTAATTAATCAGATTTTGAGGCTAGTTGAAGTAATACTTTATTTCGTTATAGCAATACACATAGGTAGTTCATACCTATACAATTATTAAAATAATAATTATTGCAATCAATCAAAGAACGTTATTATAGCCACTTTGTAAAGAACAAGAAATCTCGAAATTATAAAGCAAGTCAAAAACACAACTAACAGCGTGTAAGTAGTCAATTGACGTATGTTTTAATTTAATTTACGTTGTGAAAGAAGTTTGTTATGATATGAGTGTTATAAAATATGTATATCATTATGACGTAAATCAAATCTTTGTTGGTCATGGGGCGATTTTCGACATTGTCCTTTGACGAGATTACGAGTATATGGAAGAAGCAAAACATAGAAACACAGTCAAAGCCTTTCTTTTAACTTATAATGCAAAAAGATATTAAGTTAGTCTAGTTTTAAAGAAAAAAACAAAAGACTACAAAACGTCTATTTTGTGTATTTATTTACATAGGTATCTTCGGTCCAAGCTGCAGTTGTCTCTATAGGGCTCAGCTCGTTTGTTCTGACACACAGCGCGACAGCAATACATTTTACAAATACCTATTTTTAAATTCTCCACATTAGCCTTTCCTCTTATATATTTTACCAGATAGACTCTGTACTAGCGTAGTCAATACGGGTAGGTACCTTTATCTTACCTATTACTGCTGCCAAGCTTACATTGCTGTTTTCCGGTTTGAACGATAAGATATGACAGTGAAATTAATAGGTATTGTGACTCGACATCATGTCATAAGATGGCATCATGTATTTGGGTCTATAGCCCAAATACATGATAATAAGTGCCACTTACCCTCAGGTGGGCAGCCTTCCATGTTTGCCAACATTGTCCTTTTCAGCACTTCTTCTTTTACTTTACGTTTGTAATTTCAAACTTATCATAAAAATATTAAGACATCGATTTAGTTTTAAATATCAGTCCTATCCTTACGCGCGTCCATAAGGCGTGCACGTTCTCATGACTCTTATAGCCAAGCGATCAAAACACATTTTCACTAGAAATTTCACAGCTAGAAATTTTGTGTTCTCTATTACTGTTAAAAATATAAGTATGTTATTTATGTACCTATGTAGTTTTTGGATAATATTAATTATTATGTAGTATTTATTTACTAATATAACTTCTCCTACTTTTTTTCATTTTACTTGTAATTGCAAACAACTTAATTATGGTTGGGGTGTATGTACAGTAAGCTCCTCGTCAAGCTATACTGTTAGACCTTTGGACCGTTCTTATGTCGCTCGTAATAACGGCAGTTTTCGCAGTGTAAATTCTCTTGAATGGGAATTAGATTTTTGGTTAATAAGATTATTGTATTTTGTATTGTATGACGTCAATAAGTGCCTGTAAAGGTCTATATTGAATAAAGATTTGATCTGAGTTTGAGTTATGTAAATGTTATGTAAATGACTATTTTGTTCTGGTTTGTAACCTATCATATAAGAGTTTTAAGTTAACTTTCCTGTAAATTGCTGCTTTGGAAATAAGGCTGCCTTTTGTATCACCACATCTAGGTTAATGTCAAGTTTTATTTTATAATTAAGAAAGATTTTCATTCAATCATTCCTGTCTTTAGGACCTCGCGCTCAATAGCCAACACGACCACGGCCAGTCGCGCCGGCCATTTTTTTAGCTGTAACGGGTATTTAGAATGGATAACTCAAAACACAGTCCTACATAAAATTTTCTGGCCAACGGTCGTATGAGTCAGTAGTGGGACGTACATGGGTCTAAGTGCTCATGATGATGACGTCGATCCGAATAGATTATACAGGATTATTTGTAAAACACCTGTAACCTCGCAGGATTAGATAGCTAACATCATAAACAACAACGTTTGTTCTACGACTTTTGATATTTCGTTAGATTTTACTTTCATACAAAAATAAATATTAATTTAATATACCTTTACAATTTTTGTAACTCTTCGCGCACAGCGCGTGAGCATGGCGTCGTCTTCCGTCGTGTCGTTTATAAATGAAACAAAACATAGACTTGTCAATGTCACGACAGTGCAATATAAACTTGAAAATTGATTTTTGTTCAATTGATTGAGTTATCTTAAAACTCGTAAAACAAACGTTGTAGTTAATGATGTTAGCTATCTAACTAATCCTGCAAGGGTGCAGGTGTTTTACAAATTACCCCGTATATAGTATGGCTATCAGTGGAGTGAGGCGTAAGCGCGGCGGGCGACTTTCCGCGTATCCCGTTAATGCACAAGCCGAACACCGGCGAGCTTGTTACGAGCATTGTGCCGCCGCCGATGATACATTATTTTTATAACAATAAATCGTTGCAAGTAAAGCACCGCGGCTCCTCGGTGGTCCGCACGCTCGCTCTTGACTGGACCGACTCCACTCTTTACGAGTACCAACCACAATTAATCTTCCCGCAAACGAGATCCACTATACATTTCATTTCATTACAAAATGTACGCCCGCTCCCGAACGGCGAAATGAGTGTCTACGTCGCGTCGCGAGTTAATTATCTGTCGACGTCTTTCCACTATTACTGCTTTACGAGCGCAAACGAGGCCTTGTCTAATTTTTCACCTTCGATGGAGAACGATGGCTCTTCGATATGTTTAAGTGTTTAGTGTAACATTCGATACGGTCGTGCATAAAGATAAATAATTCTATGCGACACGCAATAAGGCGACTGACGCGGCTGTGAAAGAGATCGTAAAAATTAATAGTCCTTGACATGGGGCTCTTCGATTTGCCTTTTAATTAGTCGTGGTCTATCGAATGTTTCCGATAACTTGATTGATTAGTAATTAAAGAATACAACGTCAAATTATGTGTAGTTGTTTATGAGTAACGCGTACGTACAGATGAAGCCTCTATAAGTAAAAATAAAGTTATAGATACTTTTATCTCTTACGCATTATCTTTTATTAGTAAAGTGAAGATATCGTTCATACATTAGTATGAACGAAAACTTCATTATATACATATTTATTATATTATTTACATATTTGTTTATTCTCAATCAACATACAACATTTTTTTGGCAGTGATTGTATTTCATGCAGTCCTTCAACTGAATTATAGTTCTGTATCTTATTGAAACTACCTACTTATTAAATTGAAAGTTTAACAAACATGAATTTCACCAATATAAGTTGAAATAAATACACCTGTGTACGTTTTAATTTATTCCATTTGAAACCTGTTATAATTTCTGATAGTAATTTCTCTACTGTAGTCATTGATAGAACAATATGGCGTGAATACTAATGCCGTAGCAATGGTTTATCTCAAGTCAATTTTGACGTTCAACATCGAACTACGAAACACTTTGAATGTTATCATGACGAGAACAAATTGATTCCAATACTCACTGTTTAATATGCGCATATTAACTGGTGAATCGAAACGCATTAGTGCATGAGAGGCTGCGACTTACCAAAAGCAAAGCTCCAAATTAATTTAAACTCGCTCATTACAAGCCTCTCAGAGGCGCGGCTCACTTTTAGTAGCGTTTCAAATTAAGTTAACTCTTTACGGCCCGATATATACCGTCAGTAACACGTCTCTACCGTTATCTAGAAATATTATTAAATTTTTTTTCAACCAACGTGAATAGTGTCAATTTGGAAGCGAAGTAGAATATGTAATTTGTGTGGATATTTATATCAGAGGCACAAATTACGAAAGCCAATAATAACGCCAACTGTTCTCTTAATCAAATGTCAGATTTGGTCAATTTTACTTTAATGATAGTGTTGGTTGGGTTAAGCTTCTGTGATTAATCGCGGTAGCTGCTCGTGTTGGTTGGAAATTAAGGAAAAATGTGCGTGACGGAGGCCATGTGTGTACCGGCGCACGCGCACGCGCCGCGCTATCGGGCCCATCGCCGCTTGATTTATAACACTCCATCCCAAAACACATTTCTATTTCACCGTAAACATTTAAAAAGCTTTATTAAACAAATCTAATGTATCATTCACAATCTTTGGGAGGTAACTTTCACTCGGCATATCAATATGTATCTGAAAACAACGGAGTTGTATCTAAGATTGCGTTTAATTAACTTGTATTTATTGTATCGGTCCCAATCTCTTACTGACAGTTATTTATATATAGTTATTTATTATAGTTATTTATGTTAGTTAATAGTTATTTATCTCATATCTACATCACTCTCAAACGAATAAAATGGATCTTCAACATTAAAATATGTCCCAAATAGATGTTTTAAGTACCTTTTCAATGTTCGAAATATGTTCGATTGTTTTGTGCCAGATTTTTCTGTCTGAGAAAGCTTCTTCAAATACAATCTAAAAGCCTTATAGCTACTATAAAAAGCAAAGAAAAATGTCATACCATTTACGATTACTCGCATTAAACTATTTGGATCAGTTTATTCCATCTGCATTATATCCGCTTTAGGGTCGGTGTTATAAATCTCAGTGATGAAATGATAGCGGGTCGTTTTAAAAACGAGAATCACCCAGGAAGTGTTTAAAGCGAAATCATAATTCATTAGTACGACCATTACCCGGGATGACGGCGCGCGTGCCCGCGGACACGCCACTACCAGCTTTATTTGACTCCTCATTTCCTCTCGCCCCGTACGTACCTACTGAGCTGTCGTTGTACGATACAGGACTTACAGGGCTACCATTCAATGTAGCAATATAACTAGTGGCTGATGTTCAAAAATACAATAATAATAATACAATTATAAACTCATACCTGTAACTAAATATTTACCTTGTTTATCGTACAGTGTATGCATCATCCTTTTTTATACAAAGATATATACATAGATATAGTATACACAGAAATTAGTAGGTACAAATAAAAAGTGTACAGTGGCAGACTTATTTCTAATAGTAATCTCTTCCAACCAAATCAAAGTGATAGTGTGAAAAGTTGAAAATTGCAGGAAATATTGAAAAAGAAAGTTAACATTTTATACCTATTTGTGACTTTGTATTTTGTTTTTAATGCTATGCAATAAGTTTGCTTCACTTAACCGATTTCCACGTAATCTGTGGTAATTCTAAATTGGACTAAGATACGTACCTAGCTATTTATTACCAGTGAATAAAGTTTTCTTGGGCTTAACAAAGTATACAAAATAGATCAATATCAATTAACCGTTACATCGCTTAGCAATACGGACAGGTATGGACTTATGAAATTAATAGTAACTTGAAGGACATTATGAATGACACAAGAATGCTTTGGACAGGAGCTCAGGGAACAAAATTTTAAACGGGAGCGTGGATATAGTGGAAGCTGATTTAAATGAAGTATTTTTAGGTAAGACAAATTATGATGTGCATATTTCCTCGCAACCGAATAAGACAAAGGAGCTGCTTCTTAACCAACTTCAAAAAAACCGACATCAAAAACACTGAAAAGTTAAAAATAATATAAGGATAGGTACAGAATAATATAAGGATAGAAATATAGAAGTGTGATGTTGTCTGTACCTATTCATATAAGTATTATTTTTAACTTTTCTGTGTTTTTGAAGTCGGTTTTTATTTTTTGTAAAATATTTTTAGTGAATAAAATCTTTTTAGTGAAAGAAACCCAAATTTCGATCAAGGGTGGCCCCATGGTCACCAAAGTTAGGATCTGATGATGGGATCCCATGAAAATCGAGAAAAACCCTTAAATTTTAAGGTGTGTTCAACTTGTTTTGTGTGTATGTTACGCGTTTACGCCGCCAATTGTGGACCGATTTTCAAAATTCTTTTTGTATTCAATAGAGTATACTCCTGGGATTGTCCCAAGGTCACCAACGTCAGGATTTGATGATGGGAACCCATGAAAATCGAGGGAAAGCCTTAAATTTTATAGGTACGTCCAACATGTTTCATGTTTGTTCCGAAGCTATTACGTATTTGCGTCTGGTAGTTATGAACCGAGCTAATGATGGAAGGATCTCAAGGATCCTTAACTTCTAGACTTGACCTGACCTGATCTGACCTTGCACCTCAATTTATTAAATTCACAAAAGATTCACTAAAATTATCAAAATAAAAAATATTTTACAAAAAATAAAAACCGATTTCAAAAATAATGAAACGTAAAAAATAATATAAGAATAAGTACACACAGCATCACACTTCTATATTGAATTCTATTTTTCGCCAAATTTTTCGACTTTCTAGGAGATCATCGTTTAGCACCAACTTCAATATAAAAGTGTGATGCTGTCTATACCTATTCTTATATTATTTTTAACTTTTCAGTGTTTTTGAACTCGGTTTTTATTTATTTGGTATTTAGGTAAGTACATGGTCAAACTTACTTAAATAAACTAATACTAAAATAAACTGCGCAAGCATAACTCAAGTTTAGAATCTCAAAATTAATAATTTAGAAGAACGGGAAAACTTTGTAGGAATCGGCTGTGTATTACTTAGTAAAGATTTTATATTTCTTTTGTTGTTCGGTTACCTAGTTGCCCTTGTTTGGTACGATTTGGCGTTTAGCTTCGAGTTTTGTTAACTTGGTTTTGTAATACATTATTTAACATTACGATCTCATGTTTCCAACATAAATCGTTGCATATAGTTACATACTCATAGTAGCTATCAGTTGGATTGCTTAAGTAGATATTGGACTTATTCTTACCAATGATCGTTGATAATGTGAGTGATTTTGGGCAAATACGGCATCAAGCAATGGACTCGATATATCACCATCCGTAGTTTTTGAAGTCATGAAGACAATGATGTTTTTAACTTCCTTCTCGGTGACTTCCTAAAATAAGTAATTGTCACAATCAATTGGGATAGTGTTAAATAAGGTTCATGATGAAGCATTGATATATTCAGGTGGAATCTGAAATGTATATTCATTAATACCATTGAGATTTGAAAAAACTTTATGGTCATTAGCATTCTTACCCACACTAAGTGACTTCCGGTTTTTTTTGCCGGCGTTAAATTATATCAATAGTTGAATGAATATATATCTCTTTATTTGCCATCTCTCCATTCATTGGCTTTGGAATTTATTAATTATGATAATAATAAGTTTGACGCTGTCTGTGTAAAATTATAACAAGCGCATTGTTTGAAGCACTTACCTCATATAATAAAGTAATCGACATCGTCAACCCTAGCCGTCTTCTGAAGGATCCGTACTAAGCCATCGGGGGGTCACCTAAAAATGGTACCATCACGTTTGCCGCCGCCTTTAAATAGGAAACGACACGTTTATCCAATTAGAAATTCACCATATCTTTGTGATAGTTGAAGAGGAAATTTGAGCAATCAACTTGCAGAGCGCCTCAGCGTTCCTATCACAGTTTATTCAATTGAGCTCGTAATGAAGTTATGTGAGCTATGCATGGATGAGCTAAGCGGTCTACGACTGTGCCTGAAGGTATATTTACTACCCATTCGTTAATACCAGTGATTTCGGTGGCTTGTCAAGATATAAAGAAACATTATTTATATTATTATGATTACACTCAACCTTATATGGTTAACTAGATCTGACGGCTTAGGCAAAGTTCGCTTGTAATGTTAAAGCAGATAGAAATTTAGTAATGCATTCGTAACGAAACCACACTCGTAACTTACGAGTATGTCATTCGCGTACATACTTGCCGTTTTATGCATTTGCATTAATGCATGCTGGGTTTCATTTTGTTGCAACGTATTAAATTGATTATCAATGCGACATATCAATGCAACGATGATAAAATGGTGTAAACAAATAATAATCAATTATCCGAGACAAATGGCGTATTGCTATACAGGTTTGACCCGTAACCAAAAGATAGCGCTCGATATTCTAAAGCGACAAAATATGTCAAACCACTGCACAATAGCACGACGAACAAGTTGTTATTACAAGGTGTTGAACCTGATTTTCTGATTTATGGCACTGACGCATTCGTAATGATCAATGTAGCACCGCACTGTGCTCTATTCCGCGAACAATATTGGCACCAAACACAGACAAATTTCAAAATACTCGTCCTATTCAACTTTGCAATGAGCGAAACCAAGAAACGTTTCATTTAGATTCGTTACAAGATAAAACGACCCAAATAACACGGATACCAAGTGACATTAGCCCGAGAGCAGTAAATCTAACAATTTCGTCGTCACGGATTACCTTCCGATTCTGATTTGTAACAATTTATCTAAGGCAAGTGTCAAATGTATCGCCATTTACCATTCGTTATTTATCTACTCCATTTATTAGGGTATTATGCATGTCGAGATCAGAGAACTGGTAGTGAGGTGCTTGCAACAGGAAAGGATAGTATCAAGTGGGGGTACCGAGCGGGTTATGAGCAGCGCGCGGCGGTGGCGTGTGCCGAGCGCGTGGCCGACGATTGATACGCCGAGTTACTGACCGCAATCTCCACGATGACCTCATTCATAAATCGTCGTTTAAACTTATTTTCCAAGAGCAAGGGTCTTGAACTGGTCATAAATTTGTGTTCATCTCAAATTATGAGTCAGTTACTATACCGAATTGTCTAAGTTTGAAAATAAGACGTTTTAAACGGATTCCGGACGTTGTTCCCTTAGGAATTCAGCTTATAAATGTGCACAATTCTGAATAATGAGATAAAATAGCAGCGCATAGTCGAACGAGCATAACCGGTGCGGCGCGTGCGGTGGTATTACGCGCCATCAGGCCAACCATTTCAAATTAGTATATCCTGGCGTGCGCCGTGATTCCTAATATTATATTTAGACGTGACACGCGCTCGTTTGTATCAATTGGTCCCGTCTGCCCTGCTGATATACGGCCGACGCTACTTTAGAACAATGATGGCATAAATTGCACTATTACGCTTTTTAGCACCGCCCCGCGACCCCGCGCGACATCTGACACTCTAATTGACAAATGAGCCAGCATTGATACACTTTCGTGCAACGAGTAGTGGAAGCACTGATTTTGGACTCAGAGCGAGCGACAGACGGAATGTAGCGGACAAATGGGCGCCAAACGAACCTCACGTAGGGGACACGTGTGATTACGATTCTCATTAATAACTCCTTGTGCGGCGCCGCTAGCCTCACCACTACAAATCAGTCTAATGAGTGGATCCCATGAAAGCCTTTTAATTTCCCATTTGGTGCGGCCACCTCCGATATCGAGTGACTGTTATTAATATAGGAGCGCTCGGTCGCCGGTGGCGCGGTGGCGGCGCTCCCGACAGCCTCGATTACCCATCCGTTCGGAGTATCGCGGACGCTCTCCGCGACTTATCTCCCGCTATTAATTACAGCGAGATATGCAATGGACAAGTTTTAATGCGACCGCTTCATTTGTTGCTTCACTAAGAGTGCCATATCGGGGACGTATAAGAGTGATAACTTTGTACGCGTGACGGGCCCGCCCGGAGATCGGACACCTAACTTATTACTGACCATGTTATTGGTACACATGGCTATCGGTTCTAGCCCGGAGAAAATACTGGTAACATTTTACGTAGATAGTCATCGAACGCAAAACTGTTTAGATGGTTTTGCAAGTGTCCGGTGGCGGCACAGCGGTGCGCCCGCTCAGCTATTTATGACTTCTATTCGCAAAAGAAGCCGGAATCGGTTCGAGCGAAGCCGCAGGCAGTGCCAGCAAGTGGCTAATAACACCCCACTAAGAATATTAACAGCTGTTACAAATTAAACTAGCTTCTAAATTACCATTTTACCCTACTAATATTATAAAGGTTGGAGAGTTACAACGAAGGGGCTTTCATATTATTTCAAAGTAGGTACTGAAGTGATTTAAGTCAAACTTCGTAGTGACTTACATGTATAATTGGATTTGTGTCAAAACAACAAAAATGTATATAAGTCATCTGAAGAACTGAAACTAAGTCGGAGACATCTTTCCATCTGTAATTGGTACGACATAAATGATAAATGTAGGAATTCCAATTAGAGAAATTACATTTCTTTAGGATCAATTACAATTACAATAAACGAAAATTAGTAACAACATGTAGTTGTAACTTATTTCTGTACAAATATCTGGGTAAATTTCAACAGGTCCATTAAAATGTTCATTTCCGTGGATTTTTTTTTCTTAAAGTTTAAAAAATATATATTTGCGTTTTATAAAGTTTAAGATAATGTATGTATACTTGATTAATATCTAGCAGATAACTTAAAGAACAAACGAGATATACAATATTAAAAATTTCGTGCCACGGCGATGAAACATGCGTGCATGGCAATGAAACAAGCGTCCACGGCAATGAAACAAGCATCCACGGCATTATTAAAATCAGACTGTAGTATGTGTGTGTGCGTGTGTGCTTGCGTGCATGTATGTGGATGCGCGTGTGTACGTGTATGTGTGTGTGTGTATGTAAGGTATCGATTTGTAAGGTTAACATGTAATTTTTTTGTAGTTGAGTAACAGTAAAAACTCATCAATTCTATCCTTAAGTCTTTTATCGTATTGCAGAGGGTTAACTTGATGTGTCCTGAACTGTCAATATTCGGCACTACCTGTATTACAGGTAGATGTTTTTTTTTGCCTAATCTTACCATGGCAATCAAAACATAAGTCACGGAAATGAAACACCTGGCCACGGCAATGAAACTAAATTGTATTCCAAGGCATGGCAATTAATTTTTTTTCATTGCAGTGTCTTTTTTCTCATTGCCATAGCAAATTTTGGCCACGGAAACCACGGCAATGAAAGCGTGGCGATGAAAATCAAGGCAAAAATATAAAATAACAAAAAAATCCATCCAACCAAAAATCCATTAATTATTCGAAGTAATAAACACTTCACAAATAAACATAAGAGAAATGGCCTTCTATTGAATGCTCAATCAAGAGGATAAACCTATTCAAATAGAAGTTATACCTATCCATGGCGATGAAAGAAAAAATGACGAGTAACATAAAAATGGAATACTTACAATTATGGTGCGAAAATGCATGCACGAGTGTACGTCCTTCCGTGTCGAGCACTTACGCGACACTAAAATGCAACGTTTAGTACAAAAAGGCGGGGCCGCAAGTCGTTAGATAATCCAATATTCTTAAACATGTTTAGGACACGGCGATGAAAGGTAGTTCTGGGACAGATGAATTCTTATTAACTATTCGTTGTATTGTTTAAATATTTGAATAAATTTGTTCCGTAACAATACTTTAACTATTCACGTATCAAATAAAACTAAGTTTCAATATAAATAATCAATAGATTTTTATCAATGAGGTATAATATACATCATGGTGACGTGTGGACAAACACGGCAATGAAAGATTTCGAGGTTTAATAAATTTTTTTGAAGTACCTATTATTAAAATATTTTTTGTGCTACACATAGATAACTATTTCACTTTACTAGAAAAAAATGTTAGAAAATTATAACTATGTATTTTAGTGCCGATTTCATCGATGCCACGCAATTTTTGGTCCCGGGAAATTCACCCATCTATTATAGGTACCGGTGTAAAATTATATCATTCATTGTACTGAAGTAGGGACGGGACGATGCAGATGCAGGAACCGTTAAGTCCACTCCTATCTTCAGTTTGTTAAAAATAAATGGTGACAAGAATAGTCGAGATGATAATATGTCCGCACACTACTGATTATAATATAATAATAATATAACATTCAAACGCCCACTGTATTAAGGGTATTAGTTTATGAAGAAGTAATATATCATTTACATGGGTATTGATATCCTTATGTTTCACTCCATATTTTTACAAATTTAGATACATAACACACTTAAGTATAAAGAGAAAGTAGCAGGCAGATAGACACAGATTAACTATACTTATGGGTGACTTATAGGATATGCTATTACCACGAAATGTTTGCGTGCTTCTGTTTAGCTAGTCAAGTTTAAATTAATTGTTCGTGGAACTTGATCAAATTGAACGGATTGTAGAAACAACCTTTAAAATAAAGCAGGATTTACTCACGAACACGTTACTTCGAAATGCAAGCGCATTGAACAAATTTATTTCATTGGAAAGCTTTATTACATATAGCCGTTATGTTGTCAGTGGCGCTGTGGACTCGGCACTGGCCTTCTAATCGGGAGATCCAGGGTTCGATCCTGCCATGTACGGCCAAGGAACTTCCCGACCCAATTCGTTAACATATTGTTAGACATTGACAATGTATTAAGAGGACTGTGAAAGTGCCAATTCATGGCTCGAGTATGCACTTTCAAAAATGCAGCTTGCTGCACACCGCTTAGAGTTGTAAAGTCTGAGCAAGTGCCTACATTTCTTATTGAAATATTGTTTCGGGCGATAACTGTTTTAGCCCCCTAAACCTTTACGAAATTAGACACTTTTGATCTCATTACATTCAGTATAATTTGGTCAATAAAGATAAAATAGCTCCAGGTAGTTTTTATGTCAAATATATGGATGTTTAGATGCTAATAATTTATATTCTGAGCAATATTACCTCAAAATCAAAACGTACAAACCTAGATCTTCATTATATTTACAACATTTCCAAAAATTATGAAAATTGGACTATGTTAAGAGGGAGAAAAGCGTTATCGCTTTTTGTATGAAAATGTACAGCTTCACAATCCTCCAATCCAAAAAATTTCAATAAATACCTAGTACCTTATAGTTGTAAGCAGTGTATGCAAAGTTGTCATCGCAACATCGTAGCTCTTGTTTATAGTGCCATATTGCCTTACGATATTCAAACTTAGACGGGTTGCAAATTGTACCAATGTGTTTTGCGATTTTTCGAATTTCATATAATATATGTACATTTATGTACATTAGTCCGACGCTCCTCCGGTGAAGGAAAACATCGTGAAGCAACCTGCATACATCTGCGAAGAAATTCAAAGGTGTATGTGAAGTCGACCAATCCGGTAGGCTCGAGTCCCTCGGTGATGATAACTGTTTCGCTTCATAACTTCTCAGTCTAGTTTATAAACTAATTTCAATATTCACATGACCTTGATAATTATTTGAAAGGTTCTTGTAGGGATTATAGATTTGCAAATCTTACAGGAACCACGTATATTTATAAGTGACTGTAACCACTTTCAATGAGGAGATGTACAGTCTGCTTGTTTGCCAGCTTTAATATAAAAAAGAAATATAAATATTGATTAAAAAAGAATCCCAAAGTAAAGCAGCACAGTGGCTAAGGTGCTCAAGCACAAAAGACAACAGTAACAGTAACTTTGCTTTTAAAGTATACTACAATTATAAGTATACTTTAAAAGCAAAGTTATTAAAATCTATGTAAAGGAAACTTTTTTGTATGGAAGCTGGCATATCGACCCGTCGCCATTTTGAGTCTTTTTTCCAAAATCGTGGCGCACGATGAAAGTGTATGGGTATGTATGGGTAGAGGACACATAGACGAACAAAAAATGTTTAATGATTGTCCTTGCACTCATGTCGATCTTTATGTCCAAATATAACGATAACGTAACACTTTGGGGTACCATGTTACTTGTCTACTCTTGTCTTGTCTTGTCTTGTTACTTGTCTTGTCCTCTATACCCTTACATACCACTTTCAAAGTGCAATGCGATTTCACAAACATCAAAATGGCAGCAGTTTGATATGACAGAGCGGTTCTATCCCCTTTGATAAAATAAATTAGAGTGAAAAAAAATTACAAACCATATTTTCAAAAGTCAAAACTATAACTTACGGGTAAGTATCTAGACTAAGTTCGAATACCTAACAGAATTAATATGATTTACGTTTCTGCTTTCAACCAATATATTAGCCAGGACTATAAACAAATCACTTCGCCTTAGTAAATTAGGTGACTTAATTATTCTGTCATTGGAATATTGGCAAGACTATAATCGACAATTGACATTTCTATTTCAATGTATCGTAGCCTTCCAAGATAACAACATACAGATGACAATGCAATTTGACTTAAATTGTTATTTGTCAGTCGTTTTTAGTTAATACAAATTGCTAGTTTGCTGGTTTGAATCTGCTAATAAGATTGACAACACGTGGTGTCTTCACCAGCTATATCACTTAAACACCATGAATTTCGTTTCATTAAATTGTTTTTTTATTTAAATTATAAATATGAGTAATGAATTTAGATAAATGTTGGGAAAAGAAGGTAAGTTGATTTCGATTTTGGAGAATTTCATCAGTAGTTTAAACAATATACCTTGTTGAAGGCACAGCACTAAATGATACCAGAACAAATATAATGTTTATTGTAACAATTTTGTATGGCAACTAACTGGTATTATACACGGTTATTTTTTTATCACCCTGGAAAATTTTAGGGACGCTTCAGGACACATCCAATATTATATAAAAAGTAAAAAAAATAAAATAAAAAATAAAAAAAATTATACAAAAAAAATAAAAAAATCTCTAAAAATGCTGCTCACAACTAGTGCAGCATTTTTTGTATTTTTTAAAAAATTAATATAAAATTAAGGAGGGGGGTTATTTTTTTTATTTATATTTAAATCATTCTAATACCATGTCGTGAAGCGTCCCTTAAATTTTCCAGGGTGATAAAAAAATAACCGTGTATAACAAAAAGATTGTCAAGATTAAAACATTTCGATTATAAAAAACACTGTAAAATTATAAAAAAAAATATAAAATTTATAACGGTCACCAACATACCTAATTAGGTTAATTCAAACTATAAAGCAGGAGTTTTAAAAAAGTCATATGAAAACACATTAAGTAGAATGTTTAAAGTGGTATCAAACAAAAAAAAAAACAAATTATAAACTCCTATTTTCCCCGTTTAAGGGTGGAATTTTCGTCTAAGACATTTGGTAGCACTTTCAAAATTATTAGGAGACCTTTCGACCGGTAGACGCCGCGCCGTAATGATATTATCGTGTATCTCCGTGCGCGGTCAGCAGTCATCGGTTACCACTTATCTTTAAAAATGATGATGGACGGAACCCTTGTAACTGGAGAAGAGCTTAAGAATCTCTCAGTTGCCACAACTGCAATAACTTACCGCGATAGCGCACCTGTCCATAGAACTGTTAACGACAAATAACGGAGATAACATAACGGGCACCTAAACGACCCTATCAAGTATTCGATAATATTTAATAATTATTTACATACATATATTTATCAGATGCAAGAGACGCGTGCGCAGACAGTTGACAACATCTCGTCGCCTCTAGCGTTTTATGTTAATTCATTTTGACATCCGCATGCAACTCATTTGAATTTCGAACACGTAAATTTATTAAACTAGATTTTTCAGGTCCATATTAAACGGACGTAGGTACGAATAAACGTGTTGATACTCGTATTTTAAAATTTATTATTACCGCTACTATCGATAACGGGACGCTTCGTAAGTTCAAAACATCGTAAAAGGAAATTTGTAAGAAAAGCTATAATCAGTCAATAGTATGATCGGGAATCTTAAAATAAAAGACATTACAAAAATAATAAACTTTAGCAATAAATACATAAGTATCAGCAGAAAACTTTAAACAACGTCTATTAAAATTGAGATACTATGAAGAAAACAAGAAAATGTTCATGAACTTTCCTAAAAGAAATGTTTACAGGGAAACTTTAAATTAAGAGTGGAATTTATTTGCATGTTTTTTGAAAGAATAAATCTATGTACTCTCGAGCAAAATCTAATAATAGAAGGACTATTTTTGTATAAGAAAAACGGTATAGAAAAATGCAATTCATATCGTATTCTTAGTACAAACTTTGTATAATGTATCTCATCCAAATTATAAATTTAATGTTAAAGAAAGACATATCCGGCTTTGTGTTGCACAACATTTTATAAGAGGTAACTCGTTTCATTCGTGTCATATTAAATTCTTAACTTAATATCAAAACATTACTTAAAACTGACAACCTTTGTACTTAAAATATTTCATGGACACTTACGAATCTTGAATCTTGATTTGGTAATAACTTAATTTTAGGCAGGTAAATCAGAAGTTTTTTATGGACTACGGGATTGATAAATTCACTAAGCGCAAGATTTTTAAATAAAAACTTTCGTAACAAAACAAAACATATTGATAAAATGAATCTGTAGTGATAACAAGATCTTATTCTTCATTTAGTTTCTTATTTTCTTAAAACATAGTGTACATAAATTTAAGTAACTTGTAGTTTAAAATGTTACATTGTGTGACAAGTATCGAAGCAGTATGCAGGGAACTTATCTGCACATTTGCAAAACCCGTTCAAGAGAAGTACTACGAATTCTCACTTGCTCTCGAGAACTATGCAGAGGTTAATCGCTTTAATCAAAAACAAGTTTTAGCTATAAAAGCTAAAGATTCAGACGCATATTGTATCGAGACTGCCAATGGTAATTCCCTCGGGGTCTCTAGCGGTCACCACTCAGCGCGCTCTCACTTAATGTCATAAATAACTTTGTCAATCTGCTAACTTAATAGCATAATTTATCCGTCGCAGGACAACATAACGAGCAACGTTGATAATAAACCAGAAAAGCCATGAGGTGATAATAGCTGTCCGTAAATAATGATTCCTGATTGCCGGTCCACACTTCACGAACATGTGGACGTGAAAACAGATATACCGTTGCATATACGTTACTTGCGGTAATACAGAACAAGGTTTTGTTGTAGGATAAATTAATTAAATAATAAATATCCCGCTGTTTACACGGACAAGATCTGCCCGCTTTGTCTGTTCATGTCTGGCTGAGAATGCGATCGGAGTCTAATTAACGTACCGTGGGTCTCATCGAGGATGTACAGATTAGAACCATTAGCTCGTTATGGCGAAACAATCACTTCTTCAACATGAACTAGATTTGCGACTTCTTGTTCCATTGTGCGGAAAACATTATTGCGTTTTTAACAGAATAGTAAAACTTTTAATTGATGAAAATCTAAGTTGGTTGAGTTTTGTTCAGTAACAGATTTAGTTGTGCTCAGTAATGAACCAGTAGTGTCATGTGTGCATATAACAGTAAGGTAAGCATTGCTGTGTCAGGCGTTGAATGCAGCCCGTGGCGACCATGGAGACGCCGCGCACGGCACGCGGTGTCGATGTGTTCCGAGATAGCCCTGCTCCACGACCGCACCATTTATTCATGGTGCAATAAATTCAAATTACCGGATTAACAATAGTACGGATAGCATCTTCAGTAGCCGACCGATACGACGACATGAGCTACATTTCCTAAGCAGCTTTACAAACATTGTTATAATTTTGTCTAATCAAGATAATACTATTCTAGAAGATAATTAATATTTTACTATGCCACCCAACTAATCCGTTACCGATCTAAAGTATTCGCAGGACATAGCTTATCTTATGTATCGGTCGTTACAGAGAACCTTTTAGGTTAATGGCGAGCAATTAACGTATTATGACTCCATACAGTCTTTGATAGTCTTTGAACGGATGAATCTAATTTTAATACGAGCGATTTATACAAAAACATCGCTATCAATAAACGTCGGGTCGGGTAAAAGCGTGTCGCGGGCACATGAGCCTTGTAGCAGCGCGAGCCGGCCGCGATATAGCGCAATGAAATCCAACACCACGACGAATCGAACGCTGTCCTGTCGCTTTTGAAATTTCTGCAATATTTCGCCCTTTTCACGCAGATATCCTCGGCCCCGTGTCTAAACCGCCGGACATGAAACACAATATCGCCGAGTGCGCCCATAATTTATACGCACCGAGCTCCATCGTAACGTAGATTATTATTAGTCCGTGTGTAATCTTAAGTTATTGGACGTGGACACTTTTATTCATTTCCTTCTATACATGCGCCGCTTTGAAGCTCATCTTTGAATGCTCCAAAGGGACCTTTTCCTTTTATCAATAGCCACACAAAACAGACGTAAAAGATAGGTCAAAGTTCGTGGAAACTTAATAATGCGTAGATGTATTTATTATTTCAGCGGAGAATTTCTGAGAAATGTGAATGCTCTGACCTAACCTTTAATTTGTCGAAAGTAAGGATATGAATGTATAAGCAACTAGTTGTCTGTCATGTAGTTAGTAGCAAGATGAAATTACCTGTGCGATGTAAGAACTCATAAGGAACGATTTGACTTTGACATTGGAAATTATTCATTCATTATAGTTGTATATTAAAAACCACTCATAAAAGAATACTATCAACTAAATCAATAAACTTTATTTTTAAAATTCTATCACCTATATGCCGCTTCTTATGCGTCCCTTAATTCCACACCGATAGCACAGTTGCAGCATCATCATGCTATAAACAAATCTTCTAGTCGATTCCTGGCGTTTGTGAAAAATATCAACAAAGGTCAAAGGTTAAATTGTCACCATCATGGAATCTGTGATAGCCAAATGCAAACCGCGATTTCATACGTCTAGGAATAAGCTCGATTGTGTCAGTGTTGTGTGTCGAAGCGACGACGGTAGGACTGAGAATAACAACCAAAGTGCGAGGGTAGAAGAGAATCACACCGGCTCTTCTGACAGGCGACGGCACGGGGCACCAGTTCGCTCGTGACCACGGCCGCAACAAGGCGACCGAAACGTCGAGTAAAGGTACATAGTATTTCGAGAATTACTATGCTAATATTGTGCGCGTTTAGACCCTACATAATTAACTAAATATCAACAAAGGCTCAAGCACACTTGTAATGCTAACTTCGAAATTCGCAATTTTTACAATATACGTATAGCTTTTAGCTTAATTTTTAGCTTGTTTATAATTTAAAATAAAATGAAATACATTATGAACCGAAAAATAAATGTATATTGATAAAGAATAAATTACCTCCGCGAAAATCATATCAGTCATACATAACATTGTACAATTATAAAACCAAAACCGAATAGTGACTAATTTATTAAGATGATTGTTTTTGGAGTGGCATTAAGGAGTCAGTTGGATCTTACTTAATTTACTGACTATGGTGGACTAAGGGCTCCTGGTCCGAGTTCGAGAAAGATGCAAAGAAAGTCCTCTTCTATGCGTTAATGAGAACAGACCAAGATTCGTCAGCAAACAGGACATGAGCACAATGATCGCCGGACCATGATACTTAAAGACGTAAAGGCTTTGCCCTCTGTAATTACCGTGCTCTATTGTCAGACCAAAGATCTTGGATCCACAAAAGCCGATCGCTTTACGTTGGATCTCAATTTTAGATCCCATGTTTAAATATTGACGATAGTTCCCATTACTATTTCCATTGAATACGATATTATAACAACATATTGTGAACTTGTTTCATGAGCATCATGTTAAAGAATTGTACCATCTTTTCTATCAATAAAATTTAAATATATTGATGAAGAATTAGATGGGAGTTGATCACTCATAGTACTCTGTGATTCGATTAAGTTTTACACATACAAATACAAATAACTACAGTCAATGTAAACTATAGCAATTTTATGCAACGGTTACGCGTGAAAGAAGATAGACGCAATGACAAAGAGGACAGCAATATTTTACGTGGTCAGTCAATATAAAATATACTCTCATTTTATTATCAAACTAGCTGTGCCCGCGAACTACGTTTCGCCATCAAAATGCTTAACACAGTGCTTAGTTTTTTCCTTCATTTTATTCCATAATGATCCAACTTTATTCTGCCTTTCTTGAGCAGCGGCCATTTCGAAATTAGGACAATTTTCGTAGGTTCGTAATGCTCTAGGTACTCTTCAGGGCCTTCCATTTAATACCCATATTGTTGAGTTTTAAAAGGAACTTTTATCCGCCTTTTTGAGCGGCGGCCATGTTGAATTTACATCAATGTTGCTAGATTCCTAGTGCTCTACTTTTCAAGGCCTTTCATTTTATACTCATATTGCTGGGCTTGGAAACGATCTTTTATCCGTTTTTTTTAACAAGGGACATGATGAATTTAGGGCGATTTTCTAAAGTTCATAGTGCTCTACTTTTGAAGGCCTTTCATTTGATACCCATATTGCTAGGTTTGAAAACGAACTTTTATCCACCTTTTTTGAGCGGCTGCCATGTTGTATTTATATCAATGTTGCAAGGTTCATAGTGCTCTACTCACCAAAGTCTTCATTTGATACCCATATTGCTGGGTTTCGAAACGAACTTCTATCCGCCTTATTTGAGCGGCGGCCATGTTGAATTAAGGGCAATGTTCCTAGATTCATAGTGATCTACTCTTGAAGGCCTTTCATTTAATTTCTAAGTATATTACTAGGTTTGGAAACGAACTTTTATCCACCTTTTTTGAGCAGCGGCTTTGTTAAATTTATGTCAATGTTGCTAGGTTCATTGTGCTCTACTCATCAAGGCCTTTCATTCGACACCCATATTGCTGGGTTTGAAAACAAATTTTTATCCTTTTTTTGAGCGGCGGCCATGTTGAATTTATGTCAATGTTGCTAGGTTCATAGTGCTCTACTCATCAAGGCCTTTCATTTGATACCCATTTTGCTGGGTTTGAAAACGAACTTTTATCCATTTTTTTGAGCGGCGGCCATGTTTAATTTAGGGCAATTTTTTTAAGTTCATAATGCTCTACTCTTTGAGGCCTTTAATTTGATACCATATTGCTAGGTTTGGAAACGAACTTTTATCCACCTTTTTTGAGCAGCGGCTATGTTGAATTTATGTCAATGTTGCCAGGTTCATAGTGATGTACTCATCAAAGCCTTTCATTTGATACCCATATTGCTGGGTTTCAAAAACGAACTTTTATCCATTTTTTTGGGCGGGGCCTGTTTAATTTAGGTCAATTTTCCGAAGTTCATAATGCTCTACTCTTTGAGGCCTTTCATTTGATACCCATATTGTTAGGTTTGGAAATGAAATTTTATCCACCTTTTTTGAGCTGCAGCTATATTGAATTTACGTCAATGTTGCCAGCTTCATAGTGCTCTACTCATCAAGGCCTTTCATTTGATATCCATATTGCTGGGTTTGTAAACGAACTTTTATCGGCAGTCATATAGAATTAGGTCAACGTGGCTAGGTTCAATGTGTTCTACTCTTTAGGCCCTTCGTTCGATATCCATGTTCCTTGGGTGGATCCAAAAAAAACACCTTTCATAATACCTTGAAAAGGGTATCTTCACTTTTCAACATTTCAAAAATTGTACCTATTTTGTGAAAATTGGTCAAGAATTAAACCAACCTACAAATGTTATAATTGTGACGTGATATTGTCATAAAAAATGCTTTATACATTGGTTGTATGGCTTGATCCTTTTGCCTTACCACCACGGTATTACATAAGAAAAAGACAATTTAAACTTTTTGGTTGGCCAAATCCAGATGGGCACAGTCATCAACAGAAAATGGCAGACTTGACAAAATAATTTCACGTGCGCCATGTTGATTTTCTACATAAAATCGAAAATTTTATATGATACTAGCTGTGCCGGCGAACTACGTTTCGCCATAATAACGGCGAACTTACGGCGAACTATTCTCAGACCTATTGAATATACACAAAAAATTTCATAAAGATCGGTCAAGCCGTTTCGGAGGAGTTCGGTAACAAACACTGTAACAATGCCGGCGAACTTACGTTTCGCCATAATAAAAATAGTTTACGACCTATTCTCAGACCTACCGAACGTATACAAAAAAAATTCATAAAGATCGGTCAAGCCGTTTCGGAGGAGTTCGGTAACAAACACTGTGACACGAGAATTTTATATATTAGATTTTTTCACTAAAAATATAAAGCGAATTTAAACAAATGAAATTATGCCTAAATATTCTTCCGGAAAATTCTAAGCATTGTGGTGTAAGCCATATCAAATTCTGTCCAGTAGTTGCGAAGATCTTTCCGGACAAACAGACAAACAAACAAATAAACAAACAAACATTTTTTTTAAACTATTCTATCGTGTTCTGCTAATGATTTTAAGGCGACCTGTGTATTTTTTTCTTAATATTTCGCAATTACAGATTTTTGTACCCCTACGATTTTATTACTTTGACTGGCAACACACAAATCAAAGACATTCATCTTGAGACACTGCAGTAGACAGACCGAAACATGGCTGTGTAGCTTCCTGAATGCTCTCTAACAGAATTGGATTTGCTGATTGATAGAGATAGAGATAATTTTGTTGTTTAAAGTGTCCGCAATCAAATTATTTCAAGCATTTGGCATCTAACAATGCGTATATTTTTTGTGTGTATGTTACGCGATTACTCCGCCAATTGTGGACCGATTTTCAAAATTCTTTTTGTATTCGATAGAGTATACTCCTGCGGTAGTTTGTTTTATTGTTACCAAAATTAGGATCTGATGATGGGATACTAAGAAAATCGAAGGAAACCTTTAAATTTAATAGATACGTCCAACGTGTTTAATGTTTTTTTCGAAGCTATTCAGGTATTTGCGTCTGGGAACCATGAACCTAGCTGATGATGGAAGGATCCTTAGCTTTTAGGAGTTAGAGGTTAGTTTTTTAAATACAATAGGTACGTACTGACCCTTTGTCGTATTCTTTCAAGTAACTTCAGTGAGCTGGTATTAAATTTATAAAAAAGATAAAAATAAAAAAAAATACAAAAAATAACCGACTCCAATACAACTCTTGCAAAGTTATAAATAATATGAGAATATAGACATCATTACATTTCTATATTGAAGTCGATGCCAATCGATGATCTCCTAGAAAGTTCTAAAATTTGGCACCGACTTCAAAATTAAAATGTAATGCTGTCTATATTCTTATAATCTTTTCAACTTTTAAGTGTTTTGAAGTCGGTTTTTATTTTATATGATTTTTTTATAAAGAATAGTATTCACTATACCGGGTGTAAAGGAATACTGCAATAATATTTAAGGTTGTTGATTGACAAAAAAAATGTTTTATGACTATTCTTTGTATTTTTATTATATGCCTACTTTCGATTTAATACGCTTAACAGTCCAGCATATTAAAGTCACCTATAATACATGTGACTCCTGTGAGATTCGCAGCAAAACTGCAACCCCCACAAGAACCACAGTGTACGTGGCCAACTTGTGACATCAGATGTAAAGTCAGGGTACCCAGTAATTTCAATGCCTTATCTTACCCTTCAAACCGGCACACAGCAATGCAAGCACTGCTGCTTTGCGGCAGAAATAGGTAAGACGGAGGTACCCAAGCACACGACCCTGGTACAGAGTTCGTGTGATACTGGCATAATACAAGGAAATTAAATAAACTAGTCGAGATAAACGAAAAACTTATGAAGTCGTGTTTCTCCAAACCATTTAGCTTCATTTGATTCCGCTAATGTCTCGCTCTTACAAATTGAGTGCGGAGAATGAATATATAGAGCATGAAAGTATATCCAAGATATGTCGCAATAAAACGAAAATACGATAGCAATAGTGTAATTACGGGCGCGTCACATTCCTGCGAGAAGCGCGTCGCGTTTACCTAAATAGATTCAAATGAATGCGTGCGATTAGTGCGGCTCTGCGCTGGCGCATCTGCGTAAGCCGTAGGGCTGCCAACAACAATCAAAGTGTTCAAAAATGTATTTTTTTCTGTAAAACGTTTCATTGTTTACCTACCGCATTAATTTTTACTCGACAAATTGGTTACGGAGAAAAAAAATTGTAGGTATTTATTAATAAAATGGAATCATCTATGATATAATAAAATAAGTCTCATATTTTTTTATGCACGACAGCCCTGTCATCAGTAATCTGGTACAGGTTTAATGTGTTACTATGTTTTATTTGGGATCAGACGACGACGGCACGGTTGGCCTGTAAATAATGTAATCAAACACTGATACTCACACATCTCGAATGGCGGACGCGAAGACAATGCTTAAACAATGTTTGTTTTATAAAGTGACAAGGTATCTAAAGCAAATGGTATATGGGGACTACTGAGACAGAATAGTTAGTGGGACTTACGAGTCTGGCCCTATATCATTTGCTTGTTATAGTGTGTCCGCAAAAAAGTAACTTTTTTGTTAGATTACGTTTCCTAGTTTTAGCGAGCAACATTCAACACAAAGTTAATGTTAATATGTTGCATTGTCAAACAATCTACCTTCTCGGCCCATCTACCGCAGTGTCCCAAGACGAAAGTCTTCAATTCGTGCGTGTTGCCAGTGATGACATACGAAACTGAGACGTGGCCACTTACAATGGGTCTCATAAGAAGGCTCAAAGTCACTCAAAGGGCAATGGAGAGGGCTATGCTCGGCGTTTCTCTACGTGATCACATCAGAAATGATGAGATCCGTAAAAGAACTAGAGTTACCGACATAGACCAAAGAATTGCAAACCTTAAGTGGCAGTGGGCAGGACTAGGGCATGCATTATTCGCTTGATATTGGTATTCAAATATTTCGAATACTAAATTATACGGTATTCGAATACTTCGGATACAACGATTTTTCGAATACTGCTTTATTAAACGGGCGGGCAAGTCTGTTTGTGAATGCAAAATTTCTAGACTGGCCTGGACTAAGTGTCGAGATAAACCCGATAGGGTTTAACATTGCTTTTACGTTTTAAGACCAACATTATTGTATATTGATAAAAAAAATATCAGTTTATAAAAAGGACCATACTTTTAGTACTTAAACATTTTAATAGGAACAAGTTTTGCTTGTTCTATCTAACATCTAACTTTAAATACTACTAAAAAAAATACTTTCTGGTGTTTAGAAAATAGGAACGTAAGAAACTGAGAGCATCTAACGTATCGTCATTCATTGAACACCTGACATGATTACAAAAAAGATAGAGCTACGATAATAAATGTATGGTCATTGATAGTTTTGTAGTTTTATATTGCCTAACTAAACGTATTTTTTAAATGTGGGTATTTTTAAAATTTCGAGCAAAATAGTTATATTCATTGCCATTATTCATTTGATTATGAATCCTTATCGAATTAACTGTTATGAGTTTATTCCTTATTAAAATATAAGCTTTCCATACGTGTTTTTTATTTTATTGTAGACCTTTCATTTTATGTGCCTCACCTAACACTATGCTAAAATACTACGCCCCCCTAGGAGCCAAAATGGGGAGTCAAAATAAGAAAATTAAACAAACCATGAAAATATTGGCGTGTTTAATTTATTCAAAAGATGGTTATTGCAACGTGTCGCTGACTTCGCATAGGTGGTACGGTGGTACCGTTCGCGTTGCGCGAGTTGGAACAATTTCAATATTCTTTATACAGTTTAATTCTGGAGCCCCCCTCCCCCTTGGTTCACTCCATGCCCCCCAAAAGGGGCGCGCCTCACTGTTGTAGATACTATAATTTATTTTTTGCAAATTTTTAAATTTTGAGGTTACGCGCGTGCCCCTTTGCGTAATTGAAGGAATTTATATTTTTTTTTTACTTTTTCATTTTAATACTATTTCCCAAAACTAACGTACAATTGGATACACGCATATTCTAAACGCTATACTTAAGTAATTCGCGTTTGGATACATTTACATAGATATAGGATTTTTTTCGCGGGCTCAAAAGTATTCGTATCGTTCGAAAAAACTGAATAATGATATAGATGCTATTCGAATAATAAATGTGGCGAATATCCGAATAATATGGATATTCGGATATCCGAATTGCATGCAGGACACATCGCTCGTATGACTGACAGCCGTTGGGGCGGAAAGGTCCTCGAGTGGCGTCCGCGTACCGGGAGACGCAGTGTTGGTAGGCCCCCCACAAGGTGGACCGACGATCTGGTGAAGGTCGCGGGAAGCCGCTGGATACGGGAGGCACAAGACCGATCGGTGTTGAGATCCTTGGGAGAGGCCTATGTCCAACAGTGTGCGTCTTTTGGCTGAAATGATGATGATTGTCAAACAATGATATTTTGATAAAAAAATAGGTTATAAGAGCTTCGAACGTACACAAGAGTCGTCAAGAATTATTGAGTTACGGTTTGAAGGGTAAGGACAGGCAGTCGGTCAAAAGAGCGTCAACGGCGCTGTGGACTAGGCACTGGCCTTCTGATCGGGAGATCCGGGGTTCGATCCTGCCATGTACCAATGTGTTTTTCGAATTTCATATGTACATTTATCTGACGCTCCTATACGGTGAAGGAAACATCGTGAGGCAATCTGCATACATCTGCGAAGAAATTCAAAAGAGTATGTGAAATCGACCAATCCGCACTGGGCCAGCATGGTTGACTAGGCCTTAACACTCTTACTTAGGGTAGGCTTGAGCCCCTCAGTGGGGACGTATATGAACTGTGAAGATAATGATGATGATATCAAAAAGTCAAATTACTGTGACATTAAGTGGGTAACCTGCTTTTATACCTACCAACTTTATTGGACGAAAAAGCGTGACACCGCACAACTAAGTCAATTGCCTTTCCTTTTGTTTCTATATTGCCTCTGATCGTTTGCATGGTTTGGAATCTCGAATGTTATAGATATAACCTAGTCTACACTTTTTTTATTATAAGGACATTATTATTAAGGTAACCCATTTTAAATCGGTCAACGCGTGGCACACGAGCTGAACTCGCTTATTGCTTAAAATCATACTTTCATTTTAAATTTTTGTTAAAAACGTTTATGGGCAAAAGCCCTAAACAGCAGCGAAATGATACAAACTACAATAAAACAGTATAAAGAAAAGCATGATCTTTCTTTAAGCACGCAAAGTAAATAAATACGTATACACGCGTAATCTAGTTAGATAAATGTTATTAGTCAAACTGCAAATTTACCGATCGAGGAGACTAACGCCAGTTATATGTATAATAACTTATTTCATGTAGTTAAAAATGAATGCAATGATATATTCAAAGAAAAAGTAATTAAAATCAAAAATGGGAGAAAGAAATTTAGTGATTGGGCTACGCCTAGTATATAAAAAAGTCGCAGAAAACTATATCAACTATATGCCTTAAAAGGAACATCCAATGACCCCGCTTTCATAAATTATGTCAGAAATTACTCTAAAACATTCAAGAAAGTGTGCATGTGCGCAAAAGCTATGTACATGAGTAACAAAATCAGTTCATCTAAAAATAAAATAAAAACCACCTGGAATATCATTAACCAGGAAACAGGTAAACCCAAAAGTACTGTGAATTCTTTCTCTTTAGAAATCAATAACCAAACTATTAAATCAGACAATGCGGTTGCTAAAGCATTTGAGGACTTCTTCTCTCATATACCCATAGAAACTACAAGTAGTCTCAACTCATGTCCCAATGAGGCTGTAGCTCTTTTGGGACGGAGTGTGGAGAGGTGCAACAAGGTGTTCAACTTTTGTCACATTGATGCTAACACTGTTTTGAAAACATTTCGTATGATCAGTACCAAAAAAACTGAAGATCTTTACCCAAATAATTAAAATCTGTAATCAAAGAACTTGATTGCGTGATATTCAATAAATGTGTCGATGAAGGTGTCTTCCCCGACCTAATGAAAAATAGCAAGTTGATACCTCTATTTAAGTCTGGGAATAAAAATGACCCTTCAAATTATCGACCAATTTCGATTCTACCAGCTCTTAGTGAAATATTTGAAAAAATTATATCTAATCAGTTAACTGATCATTTCTCAAGTAACAACATTTTACGTATGGACCAATTTGGTTTTACTAAATACTGACGTTGTAAATAGTACTCTCTCTAAAGTATTGCATTGGTTCACTATAAATAATTTATCTTTAAATTCACGTAAAACTAAATGTATTAAATTCTCATTGCCAAATGTAAGAAAAGTGGATACCATAGTGGAAATGAATAATGAAATTGTTGAATTCATCGACTTTACTAAATTTTTGGGTATAACACTAGATTCTAGATTGCAGTGGGATCCACATATTGAGTCCTTGGCCAACAGACTTAGTTCTGCTGCATATGCAGTTAAAAAAATAAGACAACTTACTGATGTTGAAA
Source organism: Schoenobius gigantellus (assembly GCA_963935595.1). NCBI lineage: Eukaryota > Metazoa > Arthropoda > Insecta > Lepidoptera > Crambidae > Schoenobius > Schoenobius gigantellus. The sequence continues at coordinate 16,945,777 of OZ012553.1, read as the reverse complement.
CGGCAAGATTGATTTACTTTAGTTATTTTCATAGTATCATGTCATATGGAATACTACTGTGGGGATCGGCTGCTAGTATAGAAAGTATTTTTGTACTTCAAAAAAGAGCGGTTCGCGCTATTTATAATTTACGAACAAGAGATTCTTTAAGGGACTTATTTAGAGAAATTAATATATTGACTTTAGCAGGACAGTACATTTATGAAAATTTGATTTATGTCTATAAAAATTATAATACATTTGAAACCAATTTCCAAATTCACCATCTAAACACAAGATACAAAAATTAACTTGCCGTTCCAGCATTCAGGCTTCAAAAAACTAGAGGCTCGTTTATGGGGAAATGTATAACCTTTTATAGCTTCCACAAAGTGTTACCGACTTGCCTTTTCATAAGTTTAAAGCGCATGTAAAAAAGACTCTTATGAGTAAAGGATATTATAAAGTCAACGATTATTTAAATGATGCCAATGCCTGGTGTTAATCTTTTAGATAATGAATCGTGTTGTTATGTTTGTTTAAACTATTTGTTTAAACAAATATTATTTTTGGTAATAAGTAGTAAGAAGAGAACTGACACATCTAATCTTGTAATGGAAGTTGAGCTCAAACTTCTGATGTGAGGTCAGCTTCCAATTGACGACTCTGTAACAATACAGGGAGAAAAAAATAGCCCTTGCTGGTTTTCTTGCTGGTTCTTTCCAGTACAAGGTCTCCCGCCGTAGACTTGTGAACCAATGGCGTAGCTGCTTTGACGTTCAAAAGAGATTGTAACAATCCAATTTGAATAAAAGATATTGAATTTGAATTTGAAATGTTTATTATGACTGTAGGTGTAATTATTATGTATTTTGTTAACCCTAATTTTGTAATTAAGAATTTATCTATCTATGTACGTACAGTACAATAAAGAATTTATCTATCTATCTAGGTATAGGTAAAATACAAAGGACTACGTCCATGCATTATTCGCTCCAATACTAACAGAAGTGAAGAAAATTCCTCCAAAAAATCTTTTTGTATAATTACGCATTAGTAAACGTCCGTGACAATTACTACGGACAGTATTATAAATTAAAATAAATCAGACTATAATGTTAGTTGAGGTAACGCAAAAAAAACACTTTATTTCGTAGTTACGCGCAAATCCACTAAGAATGTCAGGGTTATCGTTAGATGATAGGCAGGCGAAGGCGGGCATTCGCACAAGCGATGCCCATCTAATGACCCTGCCGTAGAGGCCTGCGTGCACGGTTGGCCCCGTGCACGCCGCCGTAAGGCCCTCCGTCTGGGGATTGCCCTGGTGTTCTCGGGCAATCCCCCCTTGGCGATAGCCCGACCGGCGAGTCGGGCTTGCCCGGGCGCGTGGGTAGTGGAGTCGCAGTGTGGACCTTACCTAGCGGGCCCGTAAGGGCAGAGAGAACACCGGGGGGTTTTAGTGGGTAGGCCTGGCACCCTGCCGGGAGAGCCCCACACTCGCTCGCTGTCTAGCCAACGGCGGGTACGGTGCGGTTACGCATTTCCCCCCGAGAAAAAAAAAAAGGGTTATCGTTAGATTGTCCACGTTGTCTTGTAATGTCCATGTACACTTTTAATTTATTTCTGAAAAACTTTAATTTTTTACAACTGTCTGATGTTTTCAGTCCAAGTTATTTTTAGAATGACGGTCTAGTGATAATATATATCCCATAAAGTATATCTCGAGCAAAAAAATTACGAGAGATAGAGTCAACACCTGAAAAAAGATAAATTGTACAATGTTGCATTATGAGGTGATTATTAACTAAAAATACTTGAACAACGCCAGGAGTTGGCGCTTCTCCAAACGAGATATTTTGCAATTGTGTTCCCAACTCGTTTTGTTTTTCACGGAGTAGGTACCTATATGAAATCGTTACGGCAAGGTACAAATGTTCCCCGTGTTGCTACGTCGATAAAGATGTTTCATAATGTCGATCTTTGGCCTGCAGACGGTTGGATCAATTTTCACAATTTACGAACTTAAATTTGAGTTTTTTGTTTTTTTTTCTTCTCTTTTTAGGCGTCTTCAAATCTCATTTTATTGGGTCTATACAATGTGTTACCAAAACCCTATGAACCCTTTTACGGGCATGTTCAGAATCGATATATATGTATAAAAGACTAGCTGACCGTTTGCAACTTTGTTTGCATTATAACTAACTTTTCCCGTAGGAAAACTTTTCCCGTCAGATTTTTCCCGTAGGAAAATTACCCTATGTCCTTTCCCTGGTCTCGAACTATCCCTATACCAACTTTCATCAAAATCGGTTCAGTAGTTTCAAAGCCTATTCAATACAAACAATTAACATATATACTAGCTATTGCCCGCGACATTGTCAGTTAAATTACGCGTTCTCTAGTCACAGTATACTTGAGGATAAAAAAATAACCTTTTTTATCCTGAACGTGTAACAGACAGACAAAGATAAATAGATTTTCCCAATTGTTGTCTTTTGGGAAGATTTTTTAAAGCATTTATATGAATAGTCATTTCGTTTCGACAACAACAAACTGTCGCACTGAGTTATCGTGTTTCAGGTAAACAAGCGCATTTTTAGTCCCTTGTTATATTTGGAAATGTATAAAATTCGTGGATTTTTAATCAAGGGCCGGTCAATTAAGATTTAAAAGATGAAATCCTCAAACAAAAGATCTACCGATGGAAACATATGTATATTAAGTTGTAATAAGACAAATAAAATACTTCAAATAGCACAAAAGTATATAAATCATTCAAATATCTGCCACTATCTGACACCGAATAAAAACACTGAACAAATGTTAATAAATATGAAAAATAAACTACATAATTTTACAAGGGATGATTACTGTATTATCATAATTGGCGATGAAGATTTTAAAACCACAAGAAACTATCATACTATGATACAATACATACGAGCAACATTACAACAAATAACACATACAAATATTATAATATGCTTGCCTATTTATAAGCTTGGATATCACAATAACCTCTTTAATTGGAGAGTAGAACATTTCAACAACCTATTATACCTAGATGTCATGACCCATGAATACGCGTATATCCTGGACAGCAATCGCCAGTTACGTTATGACCATAGAATGTTTGACCAATTTTCAGGATTAATAAATAATAATGGTATGAGGAATATATTTATTAATATCCAAAACCTTATCACGGATATTGAATACAACAACTCCCTCGAAGCAATAGATGTTGAGAAAATTGAAGATAAAAATTCCAATGAAATAGAACAAATAGACTTTTTTCGAGACTAAATTTTTCTTTGTTTTACATCAGAATATAGCAGGATTACTCAATAAAGCTGACGCATTTTTGATAAATCTAAATGAACTCTTAGACAGGAATATCGATCCTGATGTCCTTTGTATCACGGAACATTTTATGACGGAAGAAGATGAACAATTTCTTAATTTACCAAATTACAAGCTAGCAGCATGTTACAGTAGGAGAAACAGAAAAAGAGGTGGAGCCTGTATTATTGTGAAAAAAGAACATAACTGTAAAGAACTATCGGAAATACGTAAATTGTCATTAAGTAATATATTTGAATGTTGTGCAGTGTTGCTTATTGACTATAATATAGTAATAATTTGTATCTATAGAATTCCGGATTCAAAGTATTTACATGTATTTTTTAATAAATTAGATAGTATTTTGACATCAGTATGCAGAATAAAATGTAACAAAATATTAGTAGCCGGAGATTATAATATTGATATTTTAAAAAGCAATAATGTCTCTCTAAACTTTGAATGCCTTCTATTAAACTATAATCTAAAATTAGCTCTTAAGAAACCGACAAGACTACAAAGTAATACTTGCATAGATAATTTTGCACATAACTTCAATAAGAAATGTAAAACTGAAGTGTTAGAATTTGGACTATCAGACCATACAGCGCAACTCATAAAGCTCCCAGTAAAAAAGATACCAAACATAAAATCTTGGAGAAAATCTATACGTGACTATAGCTATGAAAACATAAAAAAATTTCAATTATGCTTAAAAACTTTAACATTTTCCGAAATGTATGAGTCAAATGATGCAAATACTGCATATCAGCTATTTATTGAGGAATTTAAACTTTTTTATGATTTGTGCTTTCCAATGAAATATATCACAATCACAACTAAAAACAAGCCAAAATGGATCACCAAAGGTTTAAGAATATGTAGTAAAAAGAAGAGAAACTTGTTATGGTTATACAGGAAAAAACCAACAGAAAGTAATAAAAGAAACTACAAAAGCTATACTAAATTATTTAAAAGAATTATAAACTTAACAAAACGATCACAAAATAATCATAAAATTTACACATCTAACAATAAATCTAAAACTACATGGCAAATTATAAACAGATTAAAATCAAACATACCAAAAGACTATATCACAAAAATCAAAGTAAATGATAATCATATCTTAGAACCTTTACAGATAGCAAATGCCTTTAATAACCATTTTGTAGACAAAATACAACCAATAGTGAACAGTGGTATAAATGTTACCTCTCACATTAACCCAACACAGCATTCTATGTTCATGGCACCATGCCTACCTCAGAATATTCACGAAATAATAAAACAACTAAAAAATACAAACAGTGTAGGCTACGATGGTATTGCAACCAAAATAGTGAAATCAGTCAATGAATTAATATGCCATCATTTATGCCACATTGTAAACCTGACTATACAATCAGGCACATTCCCCGAAGATCTTAAAACAACAATCATCAAACCTATATTTAAAAAAGAAAACAAAGAACTGATGGAGTTCTACCGACCTATTGCCATGATATCAATATTTTCAAAAATATTTGAAAAGTTCTATGTTAATGAAATCAATTCATTCTTGGATAAAAACAATATCATATGTAATGAACAAAAAGGATTTCGTAGAAACAAATCAATAAATATGGCTATCTATGATTTTATTAATAATATAATGGACCAAGTTGATAAAAACACACCAATATGTTCTATATTTTGTGACATGACTCAGGCTTTTGACTACGTAGACCATAATATTTTAATTAGAAAACTTTTCGCATATGGAATAAGAGGCAATATTCTGAAACTAATTGAATCGTATTTGAGTAATCGACGACAAAGAACTGAAATATCTAGAGTAAATAGCCAAACAAAAACCCTAGTTGCCTACACATCATGTGAACGTGATGTAAAGTATGGTGTACCCCAGGGAAGTGTTATGGCGCCATTATTGTTTATCCTTTATATAAATGACTTCCCAAGTGCAACCAAACACCCCATGACTCTGTTTGCTGATGATAGCACAGTTTCCATAAAATCAAACAATCTCTTGCTATATGACTTAGATGTAAATAATACACTGACACAAATAATTGACTGGTTAAATAATAATAACTTAAAAATAAACTTGACTAAAACGAATATAATGCACTTTAAACAAAGAGGCTCACCCGTAGCAAACGTTAACCTAACATATAACGGTGTTGATATCAATAAAGTGGAAACAGCCAAATTCCTAGGCCTAACAATTGACCAAAAATTAGATTGGAAAAACCATATAACAGATTTAAGCAAAAAAGTTAGTAGTTTAGCCTATGTCATGTTTAAACTTTCGTCATCTGTTAACCTTGATGCATTACTTACAGCATATCACGGAATGGTTGAGTCAGTACTGAGATACGGTATTATATTTTGGGGAAATTCTACAAATAAGGAAATTGTATTCAAAATGCAGAAAAGATGTATACGAGCTATGTTTGGTCTGCAAACAACAGATTCATGCAAACCATTTTTCAAAGAATACAAAATTCTGACACTTCCGTCAATATATATAATTGAGGTAGCACTATTTGTTAAAAGAAATTTACATCTTTTTTCACTCCTGTCACATACAGGAAATCGTAGACGACGGCATGGTGACAAAATAATTATACCACTTGTAAAAAAAACTTTATTGCTTAAAAGTATAAGGTGCATGGCCCCAAAAATCTATAATAAAGTTCCTAAAGAGTTTAAATCTTTGAACATTAATATATTTCGTGCCAAACTCAAAAAAATGTTGCATGAGAAATGTTACTATAGTGTACAAGATTTTCTAAATGACAAGCTTTAACCTAAATCATTAGTTTTGTATCTCAAAAAAAAAACTATTTGTATTATGTGACTTTGAAATAAAAATGACATTAGTAAATAATAATATAATTCGACATTTTACTATGTGACACTATTTAAATTTTAAGGTATTAATCATTGACATATGTAACCATTAATTATTAGATCAGATTATCATGATTAAATTTTTAGATCAGAGCCAACTTAATTACTGGCAGTTTGTGTGAAAACTAATCTAAATAAATATAAGTAAAATAGTAAACAAGTAGTAACATAATAGACCTTATTGTATTTGTAGTTTTTTTTTGTATTATTATAAATTTGCATACTGACAATAGTAAACATGATGGACATCAATAATATTGTAACAACAACGTTTGTACTTAAATCTTCAATGTATGGTACCTATGTTTTTTTACACATGTTTTTGGCAAATAAATATCTGAATCTGAATCTGAATCTGAAATCAGTAATAGAAATGTGTATTATATTTGCTCTAGCCTGTAACGTTTATGCTGACTATTGTATGATTTGAGGTCAGTTCGAAGTTTCGTCGTCATTTGGTAACACTAGCCTATCTACACGCATGCCAATAAACAAAATAGACAAACGCCTTTAATTTACAAGCCGCAACTAGTTCTTTGCTGAACAAAATGATGTTTTTCCAATTAAGTGTCAATTAAAATGTATAAGCGACCTATATTAACATGAGGAGTAATTGTCCAGCATAAACTGAGCCGCGAAGATTGCTAGTCATACGATATTAATCGAGCGATGGTCAACACAAACCCGCTGTTTACGCAAAATTGTCGCATTTAATGTTGAAAGTTTAGTTTTTTAGGGTTCGGTACGTCAAAATAAAAAAACGAAACCCTTTTTCTCAAGAACGCGTAGAGATGTCAAACTAAAATTTATATCAAACTAGCAACCTGCCCGTGGCTTTGACAGCGTGGAGAATTTAAACTGTTACCCGTGTGAAGCCGGGGCGGATCGCTAGTTATACATATAAACCTTCCCCTTGAATCACTCTATCTATTGCTGAAAACTGCATTAAAATCCGCTGCGCAGCTAAAAAGATCTAAACGTACAGACAGCGGGAGCGACTTTGTTTCATATTAGGTATTAGCTGACCCGGCGTACTTTGTATCGCCGTGTTTTTTAACAAAATTACTGAAAGTTTGTTTAAATTATTGTAATTTTTATATTACACAAACCTTGTCCTAACATTAACAAATACATAAAACCAAGAATCGCCCAATTTGGTGCAGTAGTTCGAAAGTTATGGGCGTACATACATTTCGAAGATCCATTTTTATTTATATAGATAGATGTAAAGATACTCCGGTCTACAGTCTTTTATATCTGTGAAAAAATCGAACTTGTAAGTCAACGCAATCAAAAGATAACACTTTTTTCGCAAATATTGCGATTTCACAAAGGAATCAAAACCGATAAGGTAATTCCCGTTGACATAGAATCATGAAATTTGGCAAGAAGAGAGGTGTAATTAAGGATAAATCTGAAAACCATGAATATGTAGAGGAAGTTATACACGGTGTTTCATAATAACCAATAAATAATCAATGCGTTATCTAAAACTAATTAATAAATTGTGTTTACCCGTAATGTCATTCAACCCAAAATGTTCATGTAAATCATAGACATGATGACGATACTATGATATACATGAAAATTTTGGGTTGAATGACATTACGTGTAAACTCATTTTAATAATTAGTTTTAGATAACGCATTGATTCTTTTATTGGTTATTATGAAACACCATTAATAGTTAGATAAGTTCTTACGGAACCCGCGATGCGCGAGTCCATCTCGCACTTTGCCAGTTTTTTGTGCATGACGCGGAGATGATGTTCGCGAGTCCCAAGCGGTGATCGTTCTTTCGGCCGGTGGTCGCCGCTACGAGCGATTTATGCACCGGCCACGATAATGGTCGTATTAATGGAAATTGACACCGATCCCGGCCTCGCCTCGCCCGTGGGATAAACCTCTTCGTCGCCGCATAAGGAAATATAATATTACGCAGCAATCATGATATAATAATGTCGTCCTCACACGTTGAAACGACCTGTCTTTGCGCCAGTGGAGACGCTTAGCGACAATCGTTAATTTGTCGCCACGGCGTCAGCTTTCAATTACCAATAACATTTATAAATACGTGATTATGCATCTCGTCTTATGGTTTAACAGCTTTCCAACCGCAGCTTGGCCCGTTATTTTCAGTTTATTAATTACGACAGAATTAATTAGTATATAGTATGTAAAAAAGTGTTAGTTTTTATTGGAACACTGTCGACAATATTTCTGGAGGTGGGTATTAATGGCTGTGACACAGTTTTCACTAATGCAGACATTAACGTTCGCGTTATTATGTACCTATTCGCATAAAAAATATTATTATTATAATATTTTCGTTTTTCCGTGAAAATTTTTAATTTAAAAAATTATTGTGTGGTTTTATGAAACCACGATGCGAGTGAAACTTTTTTCGGATTGTAGGGATTTAACTGAAAAATTATTAAGGCCATACTGCCCTACTGCCCTTGGCTGCTTTGCCAAGCGCCGTTCACTTGTTTTTTCCCCTACATCATGTGGTCCATGGCTACACAGATATTTGTAAAATGGTCCCTCGTTACTAAAAGGTTAAGGACCACTGCGACAGATAAAAGAAAAAAATTGAGGCGATGCATGTTGGCAAGACGGCGAGCGAGTGTAGGGCTCTCCCGACAGAGTGCCGGGCATATCCACTAAAACCCTGACCTTTAGGGGGCGTGTGGTAGGGTAGGGCCCACAATGCGACATCTATACTCACGCGACCAAGAAGATACAATTTTTTGTTAACTGGTAAAAAAATGATTTTTTGGAACAAACCAGATTCGTTTTGATTGTTGTCGCTTGAGAACGATTTTTTGGTGGCTGTAACCACAACCTTAATAAAATTTGAGGGCTAGATCCGCTCTTGCCGCTCGCACCTTCTCGCCTTTAGCGTAGGAATTTTACATTTTTCCTTAAGAAAAAATTCTATAACCTATGTTACTCACTGATAATAAAGCATTCTATTAGTGAATAAATTTAAATTTACTCACAAATTTATCTCTTTATAATATATTATATAGAGGTAAAGTATATAAAAAAATTGTGTCACTCCGGAGCTGGCTGAACTGCTGGCCAAATTTCATACGTCCAGCTAATCCAGCTTGAATAGCTGGATCATAATGGATGAGTGAATCAGGACATGTAATTTTATACTATAATGTTTTAAATATCATATAATCCAAACTTAGTTATAAGTACAAGAGCTGATACCATCGATGCTCCTAATGGTTTTCGCACGATCATTTCACAGGATATTGTTTGCTTGGAACTTTCCCCGCGAAAATACGTGCTTAGTTCTATTAGAAGGATCATTACCGCGATATGAGTTACGGCACCGTCTCGAACTACGGACGGATAGCCCGCTGTCTCCGTTGCATTATTTATCGGCGTATAATGGCTTCTAATGGGAGGCTATTGAATCTGCCACCTGACTCTCTTTTATTTTCATCCCGATGCCCGCGACTCGCGTCCAATACTTGCCTTGACGCATGTGAATATTCATAACAGTGCTTCGATACCACTTGTGATTTAATTGATGCCCAACCTTCGCGGCAGACGAACGCAAGTATGGACAAAAGGTAATTGCTCGTTAAGGTCCGATTGGGGATTGTTTCGTGTTTATAAAACAAAACAAAGACGCGTGCATATTGTGCGATGAAATTCAAAAGATTTTTAACAAACGATCTTCCCTTTTAATGACCAGTGCTAATATTAATTTCTAACAATGGTTCTTGTACGATCGCGAGATTAGTGGCCAAAATATCGTATATTATGTCTTGTAGAAACATAACTTAAGAAACAAAGAATAGAATATTCGTTGCTAATTTTCGTTAACAGTAAGATAATATAAGTAATTAATTTCATTTTGCCAAAATTTCTGTACATAGGTAGAAACTGAATCGTACTAAATATAATTATCGTGAAAGTAATAAAATAATTTAAGTACCACTGAAATATCGCCCTACGTAAAACTGTAGTTCTACATTTGATAATTATACCAAAAAAACAGTCTTATTTGTATCATTTTCTACAACTGATACATACATAAAACTTATGTAGACAATACAAAAACGGTGATCATACGCTATGCTACAGCAACCCTTTAAGATTGTGTTGTTTTTAGACTATCATATTCCATTTTCCATTCCCAGGGGGAGACACACTACTAGAATCGTCTGCATAGGTACCTCTATCTATACTAATATTATAAAGAGGAAAGATTTGTAATTTTGAATGTTTGTAATGAATAGGCTCCGAAACTACTAGATCGATTTGAAAAATTCTTTCACTAGTAGAATGCTACAATATCACTGAGTAATATAGGCTATATAATATTTTCCTTCGGTAAAATATGGAAATCCCACGGGAAAAACGAAGATAACGCGGGAGTAGCTGCGAGCGGAAAGCTAGGCTTACATATTTCTGCTGGAAAGCAGCGGTACTTATATTGCTGGGTTTGAAGGGTAAGACGGGCAGTGAAATTACTGTGTACTGTGACTTGACATCTCATGTTGCGAATTGGCAACGTACATTGAAGTCCTTGTAGTAATTGTAGATTTGCAAATATTACAGGAACCACGTTTTTTTTGTTATACAACTAAGTTGGCAAACAAGCATACTACCCACACGATGGTAAGTGGTAACATTCACATATCGCAGTCGCAGCACAGGGGGGTGGCGAAGAGGGGCCTGTCACTACGTGACGTGTCCAACACCGGCCAGCTGCCGCTCGCCGAGGAGATGCCCGGGCAAGGGGCGATCAAATGCCCGAAGCCCGCACCCGCCCAAGGCAGATGTGACTCTGACTGACTGACTTTCACATATAGTACGTGTGGTTCTTGTGAGATTCGCAGCAAAACTGCACCCCCACAAGAACCACAGTGTACGTTGCCAACTTGTGACAGTCATGGTACCCAGTAATTTCACTGCCATATCACAGCTGCTTTGAGGTAGAAATAGGTAAGACGGAGGTACCCAAGCAGGCGAACCCGGTACAGAGTCACCCACGTGTACTATTGCCGACTGTACCTACTTACCATCAGATTGGTAGCCTGATTGTTTGCCAACTTAGTTGTGTAAGAAATCGTTTTAATTTTTTCCTTTTGATTTAAATATTTCCGCTTACTCACGAGTATTTCTACACAAATTATCCTCATACGTTCTCACTCACACTCAACTCAACTGATTAGTACAGGATGATAAAAAATGCTTTCCGAAATATGGGAGGAGATCAAAGTAATTCACATTCAGGGTCTTGGTCAGTGACCAAGGCCATGAATGTGAAAATTACAATGTGAATTACAAAGTGTGACCATTGGTCACCCATCAGGGTTCTGACAATGACGAACTTTGCTTAATTTTAGCAATCGCCACCAACAACATTAGCCACTGTTGTGCCATTGTGCCTCAAAAGCTGCTGTTACAGCAAAATACACTTATTAAGTCACAGATATTGTGGAACAGAACAATAAATCCCTGCGCTTCTGTGTAAAAAATATTGCCGACATCTGTGCTACAATGCAAATGATGATATCAAAATAGGCGAGTAACAAATAAGTATATATTCAAATTTATTTGGACCTTTCGTCGATAACGCGAACGCAGGGCTCGATTACTTTTATTTGCACAACGGGACGGACGCAAATGCAATTTATTGATACTGTGTTTGATAACCAGTAGGTGCAGCCCACGCGGGCGGCGCGCGCGCATGCCCCGACACAATGAGCGAGCGCGGACGCAAGCGTCGTGCCCTTCGGAAGGAAATAGTAAAACAGGCTCATGCTAAATACTGCCCATAAATATCTAAGGTTATGGTGTCGTAAAAACAAACTCAAGCTGCGCGAACAGATCACGGGGATACAAGGCACAGTTTTACCGGAGGTAGACTCTGCGCCAGGGTCGTCTGCGTATGTACCTCCGTCTTGCCCATTTCTGCTGCAAAGCAGCAGTGCTTGCATTGCTGTGTTCCGGTTTAAAGGGTAAGATATGGCAGTAAAATTATTGGGTACCGTGACTTTACATCTGATGTCACAAGTTGGCAACGTACACTGTGGTTCCTGTGATTTGCTGCGAATCTCACAAGAGCCAAATGTATTATGGGTGACATACCATCAGGTGAGTTACCTGATGGTAAGTGGTAACAGTCACCTATAATACATGTGGCTTCTGTGAGATTCGCAGCAAAACTGCAACCCCTACATCTGATGTAAAGTCACGCACGGTACCTAGTAATTTCACTGCCATATCGTACGCATCAAACCGAAACACAGCAATGCAGGCACTGCTGCTTTGCAGCAGAAATCTACCGTTATCTACCTAAAACATCCACTTAACTAAACCTATATAAAATTAAACTAGTTAAAAACATAATACACTATAGGTATAAAAAAGTACAAAATATAAACAATAATTAAAAAGAACACACCGTCTACACTGTCCCGCGGAATAGTGCCCAGCCCCCTAACCATGATCGCCCAAAACAATATCAAAAGCAAAGCAGCAGGAGCGGTGTCTCTGTTTCAATATTGTTTAGATCAATATTAACCTTGCTACAAGCGAATCATGGTAAGGCCTCAGTATGCTGGCGGCATTGCCCCTCTGTCAATCGAGAGGTTTTGCGCTAAAAGCTGCCAAAGTAAAATTAAATTTAGGTATACTGCGTTAATCTCTATATTCTGTGTCAATTTCTAAACTCATTGTTTCGTTAATACTTGAAATAGTGAGAAATTACTGTGAAATTTCGATTAAAGACTTTAGGTATACTACATTATACCCAAAAGACTAGTCGAAATTTGCGATTTTCTGACAAAAGTTATGATGAACTTAAAAAGTGTTTTGTACTAGTGTACAAAACTTTTTTTTAAAATTCTATATCACAGTACTTTTACGCAATTACTAAAGCAATTACCTGAATAAAATTTTGTTGATCGCATTGTTGACTCTGACTTGTTTAACAATTTATTTTTACTCAAAAATGCATGTAATGTGGTCATTATTTTGACAACCTTGTTTGAGCAAAATCGACCTTGCCGTTCTGTTTCAAGGAGCGGCCGGCAAAGTTTTGCTTCTAGTTAATCAATATATTTTATATTTAAATTACTTGCTGGTTTTATTTAGTACTTGCATTTTTGAGTAAAGTAAACTCGAACGTTCGCCACGCGAAGCGTGGTGGGTTTCAAAAGCAAAAAGTAGTATATCTCAAATATCAAAGGTGCCGCCATTGCGGAATGACTCACCCCGGCGCGTACGGAGTGTTCAAAAAATTGTGGAGAGTGACATATACTGTCTACAAGAGAACAAAAAATACGTATGGAAAGGTAATTTAATATAGAAGGAACTTATAACAGTTAATTAGATAAGGATTAATAATTAAATAAATGAAGCGCGAAAATGTTCGGAAGGTCGCGGAAGACCCGATTTTTTTAAAAAAAATTTTTCACAAAAACTATTTTATAAAACTTTAAATAACCATATATATTATTATAGCCCTATTCTTGAAGATTATTTTGATATATAATAGTTTTGGGTAATATTTTTAATGAAAAAAGAAAAAAATAATAAAATCGATTAATTACGTAATTATATACGCGAGATGCGCACGCGCGACCTCAAATTTAAAAAAAATGCAAAAAATAAATTATTGTGTCTAAAATTAAATAAAAAATACGTATGGAAAGCTAATTAATAAGGAATGAACTTATAATAGTTAATTAGATAAGGATTCATAATTGAATGAATAATGACGAGAATAGTAACTAAAGTGCTTAAAATTTCAAAAATACTCACTTTTTGAAAAAAACGTTTAGTGTGGCAATATAACACTATAAACTATCATAAACCATACATAATAATGTAGCCCAATTCTTCTAGTTTATTTTGATATAGAACACTCTACGAAAATACTAATACAGACTAAGTAAGTACGCAATAAATCTCATCGGTCATGGAGTAAGAAACGTATGGATACGGCCAAGTAAGTTAAACCGCAGACTATGACAAATTTATTTCAATCTAAGACTAAAAATAAATTGGACATGACCTGTCAACTTATGAAAGAGACTATTGGCAAAGGAATAAAGCCATAGAGAAAATATTTTATTTTTCGCGATTTTTTTATCACACCGCGCGGTTTTACGCAAAGGAAACTGGGTACCATAGTACCCAGGTCGATCGAGAAGCTTACGATTTTTGGGGACTATAGTCCCCAGGACGTTCCAGTGGAGCCTTGGCCCATAATGACTGCTTCGCTGGTCACGCTATGATTGCCTCGAGCTAGCCTAGCTACGCTCTAGCTGGAGCTGCGCTACGCTGCGTTGTCGGCCATCATCAGCGCGACTAGCAAAGTAGTCATTATAGACCGCGGCAGTAATGTACTATTAGGTTGCGGAAATCTGCGTAACCTATGTTACTATTTACACACATAGACATGTTTTGGTGAAAGTTTTCAATATTTATCTGCGTTTGATACCAGTTAGCAGACTAGTAACTAACATTTCCTCAATGTTACAGCAGCGGAGCTTGGTAGTGGAACCGTGAGAAACCACCTGAACTACCACTAATTAGGTATGAGTTAACCTGATCCATGTATCAACAGTTTTACTGTAAATGAACCTATCGTTAAAGTAAGTCCTTCAAATTAAGTTTCATAATTATTACTTTATGAAACCAAGTTGACGTTATGCCACATAATTTATCTTTGTAGTATCTATTAAAAGTCAACAAGCTGTGAGAAAGTTTCGTATCAAGAATGTTTATAGTTATTAGAATATGAGAGTCAATATTGTCGTTTACATTAAACAAAATGATTTTATAACATTCTGTTTACACTTTTTATTAAATTCTCATGGACGAAAATGAATAAATTAATTTTTATGAACGTCTAATACACAAAACGCGCGAGGTCTGTTGCCATCGTGGTCTCTGCGACACTTCACTAGGCGTGTAAATTGACATCACCTACAGAGAGGCAACACATTAGGAGACACCTTTGAATATCATTTACATTAGGGAAAACTAGAAGTACGTAATGAGCCATCTAGCAATGTGCCATACCGCCCGCCGCACAACGGGCCCAGTAATTTACTCCTCAGCTGTAAAATATTTTACTCGTCGAGATGATCACAAAGTATGAACTTGTATATCATGCTGATATCTGTGCTGAGTGTCAGTGGCGTTGTGGACTCAGCGTTGGCCTTCTAATCGGGAGGTCCGAGGTTTGATTTTGCCATGTACTAATGTGTTTTTGTTTTTCGAATTTTATATGTACATTTATCCAACGCTCCTACGGTAAAGAAAAACATAGTGAGGCAATCTGCATACATCTGCGAAGAAAATGAAAGGTGTATAATTATGAAGTCGAGCAATCTGCACTGGGCCGCGTGGTTGACTAAGGGCCAAACACCCTAACATAGGGTAGGCTCGTGCCCCACGGTGGGGACATATATGAGCTGTGATGATGATCCGTGCTGAGCTCTCGACATTTTCTTTTGTGAAACTGTCGTCTTACGCGTTTGGTGATTGCATATCAAATCAAAGCATCTAAAATCAACTCATGTTCAAAAACTCAAAGTTAGGAAATAAGAGTAATTTGATTGTGATTCGAGTAATTCGATTAAATAAGAGAAACCTTATTCGATTTAATTCGTTCATTGAATTGCTAATATTGGTGAGTATATTTGTTAGTTACAAATACAGTTTCGCCATATTTCGTCTCTAAGACAACATGCTACACCAACATTCGAGGCAATTGTGTAATGAAATAGAAAAATGTCAATGTGAAACAGTTAAAGTCAAAGTGAAAATCAACGTTATTTATTTGTAAACATAGGTTATGGTGTTACATTATGCGAGTATAATATCCGGCTATGTTTTACCTCGTAGGGTGTACAAATTTTAAAATTGGTGAGTTAGGTACAATTTTTAAATTTAATTCCTATGGAAACTGTTATTTTAATTGCAAACACACAGACTATGACAACAGTTATACAATATGTTTGTCTTAAAGAAAATCTTTGACGCTATAATACGCTTTGCTTATAAGAAAATCTTTAAGTTTTCTTCTGAAGATAATAATATTTTCTGTATCAGTGATATGTCTCGGTAATTTATTTTATATTTTTGGGACTAAACAGAATACACTCTTTTGCAGCATTACTTTTCGGGAAGGTACGAATTTCAATTTATGTTGATGACGAGATCTGGGCGTGAACTCGAATAATTCTATATTATTAACTACAAAAACTGCAATTTCATAAATAAAGATACTCGGAACTGTCAGTATATATAGTTTTTTAAAATATGGTACACATATGAGTCCGTCTGTTTTAGATTACACATTGCCGTTATACATCGTTTCTGTGCCCTAAGGCGCATAACACATTGCACCGGACACCGCTGCGGTGTACGGAGGGACGAAAACCGCATGCGGCTGCGGCGGCACGGAACCGTGCCACCGTACGGTTTGCTCCGTATCACCGTCCGGAGCTGCGATGCACGACGCACCGCATCACCGCATTATAATGTCGAAATCTATTACGCGTATGCACGTCCTTTCTACGCAAAAATCCGTACGATACTGCGGCGCAGTGTGGCATACCCCGCGGACCGCACCGCATCGCCGTCCGGGAGTGCGGTGCCGTCGCGCGCGCCGCAGAACCGCATGGGCATGCGGTGTGAGTGTGTTATACCCTGCGGTTTTTGTATACAAATTAAGATTCTTCAGTCAAAATTAAAAACCGCAGCGCCGCACACCGGAGCGGTGTCCGGTGCAATGTGCTATGCGCCTAAGTACTTTTTCATTACTCATACACTGAAAGTAGGTCTGAAGTTGCCTGAGGAGCGGGTTGAAAGTAATATTTTTCAGCCCTAGGGAGAATGACTTTCAACTGACAGCTGCTGTCAAATTTTAAAAAAGAAACTAGTTCTTTTTTCACATTTTTATTGAACCATGTTCCGACTTTCTATACAACCACTCAATTACAGCGCGGTGTAAAATTGAAATAACATAATGTTAAGTATTTAAATAATAATGAATAATTTTTAAATGACTTTGTTATAATTTATTTTTAACTCTTCCTTTAAAATAACATAGATTTGGGAAAAATATTTACCATTTTTTAAATTATGAAAATGAAAAATAATGGCTGATTAGCTGGCCGGCCACAGAAAAAAAAACGAAATAAGCGGGAAAGCGGCAATGCGATCTTCATTTGTTTTTTCCATTTGTAGAGTTTTGTTAATACTTCCGTATAGCAGAGGTTTGTATTAACTGTTAATTATATGTGTATAACATTAGGGATGGAGTTAACGCCTGATTTAATAAGAGAAAGCGGGCTAATGCAGAAGTTGTTGTTTTATGTAAAATAAAATTTACACGTTTATTCTTTAGCTAATTCATTGTTTTGTATTTAATTTCCTTATATTCGTAATGAAAAGCACAGTGTGTACCTCTGGTTAAAGACTTATTTAGTCCCTCGAACTATTATACCGTCTCGGGCTAGATAAGTTACTTTCACCCCTGGGGTAACAATGTACTATTTCCACATCTGTCGAGATTTCCCCAGAAGAGGATCCCAAATCTTAAGACCGAACCTACACATCCGTGATACGCTCTTAGTAATGTAGATTGGTCTGCAATTTTCCTCAGTTGATAGATGGCATATGATAGTTGATTTACCCTTTTTCGTACATGGTCAACTTGATATTTCCAATTTAGTTGGCTGTCTAAATGCACTCCTAGAAATTTATGAACGTGTATTGTTTCAATAGCTTGACCTTCAAAGTTTACTTGAAGATTCAGTAAATTATTCTGTCTTTGCTTAATTCAATCATTTTCGTCTTGCTTAAATTTATTTTCAGATTATTATTTACTAACCAATTAATAATTGATGTTTAAGATTGATAATTGATTTCAAGATAATTGATTTCAAGTTAATAGTAGATTGTTTTATTAGGGTTTGACAGTGCCCATTACAGTCGAGATATTTTAGCCAATTTAGTCCGAGACTAGAATGGATGTGTTAACCTGAATTGAACACTTTACTTTTTATTTCGAATATGAGGAAAATAAAACAAAGCTCAAAAACACATTTGTGTTCGATGGCATGGACATTCCCGCCTTTTTTTTCATGCACAATATTTAACCGTTATAATGTTATGGCCATGGGTTTTTTTCTTTTTTAGTAATGAATAGCACTATTTTCGAAGTATACTTGTAGCTTGTTCAATTTTCTTAAGCAAATAAAACATGGTTTCCCTCTTTCTGGCATTTCTTACCGAACAAAAGTTCAAAAGTATAAGAACGCTATTTTTTACGTTTGGAAAGCATTAAGCATATTTGGGAGATATTCTTATTAACATTCTTGAAATGATGGTGGTGAAAAAATATTTCCATGATAAGTATACTAGGCGAGTAGACACTGTCCCTCTCCCTTTGACCTGTGCAAATTAGTTGCGCCATGAACATGCACCCTAATCATTATTTAACTTTGCGGAGTTAGAAATTAATGAGGACACAATCAGTCTATCATAATCTGTCACCAATATGGTGACTTTAACACCTGTTTGCTTAAGCAAAATACTCGCAGTGAACGACTTCACACCTTAGTTGATTCGTGCAATATGCACATTCTTCCGCTTAAACCAACTCATAACTTTCCCAACTGCCGTCCTTCACTTCTTGACCTTATAATGGTATCCTCTCTTGATCATGTAATTCAACATGGCCAATTCACTGCTGATCAATTTTCCTACCATAACCTCATATATTTAACCTACCGTGTCCGTCCTCCAAAACAAAGAGCTTTTGCGTAATTTTCATAATATGGATCTGGATCTGTTACACAGTGAGGCCAAAAATATCGATTGGTCGGAAATAGATACTCTTGGTTGTGTAGACGAACAGGTGGCACTCTTTAACTCAAATATTACGGTTCTTTTTGACAATCATGCCCCTATTCGTCCTGTTCGCATTAGACACGCTCCTGCACCATGGCTGACTGACGAGGTCCGTGAGCTAATGGATAAGAAATTGCGGGCAAAGACTAAATACAAAAGAAATCCGTCTGATGCGAACCGCGAGCGCTACAGGATGACACGGAATCGCTGTAATACGATGATAAGAGACATTCAAAAACGCCATATACACGAATCCGTTGAAAATGGTAATCCCGCCAAGATTTGGCGTTTTCTCAATAAGCTAGGGGTTGGTAAGGCAAAAAACAAAATAAATAGCTCAGATATTGATATAAATGCTTTAAATGCACATTTCGCTTCATCGCACACTATTGATGCTAACATTAAAAACAGCACACTGGAGAACCTTTCATCGTCACCAATTTCCTCATTTCAGCCTTTTCATTTACTCAATTTACTGTGTGTGGTGTTAAGAAATGCGTACTTAATATTGCCTCCAATGCCAGTGGTAGTGACTGCATTAGTCGTAGTATGATCGTTCCCTTAATTGATATCTTTGCACCTGTTATTACCGATATCCTTAATAAATCCATTTCCAGTAGCATTTTTCCCGCAAATTCTCAAGAAGCTAATATAACCTTTTCCGAATTCCGACCTATTTCCATATTGCCTTTCCTATCCAAAGTCCTGGAAAAGCTTGTTCACGAACAATTAGTCAATTTCCTACATCGTAATAATCTTTTGAATCCCTACCAATCTGGTTTCCGCCCCGGTCATAGTACGACAACGGCACTTGTTAAAATCACTGACGACATTCGTTTTGGTATGGAAAACAAGGAGCTAACGGTGTTAACCCTGCTTGATTTTAGTAATGCGTTCAACACTGTTGACTTTGATATACTCCTAGCTACGTTACGTTCTCTTAACATATCTCCGCCAGTAATTGAGTGGTTTCAAAGTTACCTGTACGGGCGTCGGCAACGGATTCGCATTGATACCGATTTCTCGATATGGTGTGATATATTTGCTGGCGTGCCGCAGGATGGCGTTTTATCCCCACTTCTTTTTCAGTTTTCATAAACTCAATTACTCTTTCTATATCTTCCTCTTATCATTTGTATGCAGACGATCTCCAGATCTACATTCAGGCGCCAATAAATGATCTGGCTAAAGCGATTGGCACTATTAATAATGATTTGAAACATATTTCGGACTGGAGCCAACGTCATGGTCTTCTAGTTAACCCAAAAAAGACACAGTGTATCGTTATTGGCAGTTCCTGGTACATATCAAGAGTTAATTATGATTCCTTACCCGAAATTAATTTCGACGGGTCAATTTTTTGTCTAAGTAAAGAGGTAAGAAATTTAGGTGTATATTTCGACAACTCCCTTTCTTGGCTCAAGCAAGTGTCAGAGGTCAGCAGGAGAGTGTTTTGTGTGTACAGTTCTCTTAAGCGCTTGAAAAATTTGCTTCCGACCAAAACGAAAATTTCGTTAGCCCAGTCCCTGCTTCTTCCTATTTTGGACTATTCCGATACTTGTTACCCTGATTTATCCGTTACCCAATTGAACAAATTGGAGCGATTGCAGAACCTATGTATACGGTTCATCTTTGGGCTACGAAAATTCGATCATATATCTTACTATCGCTCCAAACTTCAATGGCTACCAATAACTCGTCGAAGAGACTGCCACATCCTTTCCCTTCTCCATTCTTTGCTTACCAATCCACATGCTCCTAATTACCTCAAATCCCGTTTTGTTCTCCACTCCACAACAATAAATAGAACCTTACGTTCCTCAAACGACCTGTCTCTAGTTCTCCCACCTCATTCCTCAATTTTCTATGACAAATCTTTTACGGTCAGAGCCACAGAACACAGAAAGAGGTTAGAAAGGCAATCATGCACCGTTTGTACGGGAACCGCTGTCGCCAGTTTTGCTCCCACTTCTTTTCCTTGCACCGCCCATGCAAAGTCGCGCGAAATCGGGCTGAACCAATCACAAAGCTCACTGGGCTCCTCATTCATAGAAATTCACTGACGTCCAGAGCCGCGTGTACAAATAACATTATTTTAGTGATTGACATCGATTAATAGCTATCGATGTTAAATATTGCCAGCAATTTAACCATTTGAAATATTTAGAAAACCAAAAAATAATTATTACTTTCATTATACGTTTATAATTAATAATATTCAAGTAATATTTTGTTTCTATGTAACAAAATTAAAGCTTTTTAGCTCAAAAATGTTGTAAGTTAGACGTAAAATAAAAGAAAAACTATAATACTATAATACACCGGTCTGAAAGCATAAACTAGAATGGATAATCTGACAAACGGACGTGCGGTAGTTTAGTTGTTAGGATATTTTAGTTGGATGGAGAAGTAAATATTTGTTAATAAATATTTACCTGTAAATTTGTGTTTTTTAAAGTACTCAAATCTTCATGTCTTGCATGGCCTACCTACCTATGCTAAAATAGTCATATAAATATTATGGTGATATTAAAAATTCTAAGTTGTAAAATTAGTTTAGAATTTGCCCATAAGTTTTTTACTAATCGAACTAATTGTATCGTGAAAATTGAAATTAATTTTACAATTTTAATCTTTGATTACATCGCCGTACTTATATGAATAGGATGTTAGAAAGGGTAGGTGTTAGCTTCGCCAAACATTCTGTATTATCGATAAGTAATAATTATTATTATGGCATTTTAAGTGACAAATAATATGTTATTTTTACTTTATACAAATATTTTAAAATATACATTTATCGATAAAATGTAATGCGTGCGTTTTTTGATTAGCACGGCACTATCCCTTGTACTGCGACTACTGCGTTAATGCTCATTAAGCCAAATGCGTCACTACCGAAAGCAGTGTACTACATTACGCGCTCTAAGTAATATGGCAAGAATCGCGGGCGTACATTGCCGGTAATGTATATTTTTTAGAAAAATATTATGTAACTTATCGTTATGATCAGTTTTGGTGGATTTTGACATTATGATCTATGGAATATGGTCATTATGATTAATTTACTACTTACCGATGAAAAGAAATTCCTTCTTTAGCTACACTTGACACCTGACTTCTTGTTTTACAAGTAATTATAGCACAAGAAGGCATTTTTTTATATTTATAGCGCCGCGCTTCACGATACACTCACTGTAGTTGTCCGTCAGTGATTAAACAACGCGTTCGCGTTGCGGGGCCACAACTATGAGCATTTAGTCATAGTTGTGGCTACGCGTGCCCCGCCCACATAGCCCTTCTAACCTCTTTCTGTGTTCTGTGGTCAGAGCCGTTAGGCTCTGGAATTCCTTGCCGGAGTCCGTAAGGCGTGCACGTTCGCATGACTCATTTACGCGAGCAATTAAAAGTCATTTTTTGCAGCTGGAAACTTAGTGTTCTCCATTACTGTTTTTAGTATTTTATTTTAGTATATGTAATTTACGTAGTGTATGAATAATATTATTTAGTATGTAGTTTATAGTCATTGATTTAATATTAAATAACAAAATATAATGATTGTTTATTTACCCGTCATAATAAGTTTTAAGTTAGCTTTCCTCTAGCAGAGGTTGCCTGGTAGAGATTGCCGCTTTGGCAATAAGGTCGCCTTTTGTTTAAATTGTCTCCTTTAAATTATTGTAAAAATTTTATTTTAGAAACAATAAAGATCTTCATTCATTCATTCATTCATTCAATATGATATTACAGATTGACAATATATGTATGTAGGATATATTATTACCGATGTGTGTTCAAGGAGTGTAGCAAAACCACTGGTACTCGTAGAGCTGTCCCTGGAGTCCAACTCTCGCAGATTGTTACGTCACTGCACAGTCATATATTGTTACCGAAGTGTGTTCAAGGAGTGTAGGAAAACCACTGGTACTCGTAGAGCTGTCCCCGGAGTCCAACTCTCGCAGATTGTTACGTCACTGCACAGTCACTACTGCACTAACACTTCAACAACTGTTTTTACCATAATTTTCTTTTAATTTCTCTTCAACTAAAAATTATCCCTTTCCTTTTTTTATTCCAAAATGTTCTACTAAAACTTCTTTAATTAGAAATCCTAAATAAGCATAATGTTGTATCGGGGTTTGAACCGCGGACCTCTGCCATTGAGTCCGCCATAGTACATTAAAGTTATGTGAAGCGACACGACCTGTCAATTTCTAGCGGCCGCCCTAAATTTCTAGCGACCGCCCTAATAAGAGGCTGTTGTCCCTATCATTAATGAATTTGAGTATAGCACTGATTCCACAGAAATCGAAAGAATTTCTCCACCTTATAATCAAATAACAATAGGTAAAATGAAGACCATGACCTTTTCCGTTCTGAATAGAAATAGTAGTAATATCTCTTAATTCTGTATGTTAGAAGCAACTTTACGTAAAATAGCGCCTTACAAACTAAGACAGTAATATTAACGCAGTGTCCACTTTCACAACTGTACAATTTTCACACGCTAGTCAAGGAAATACTGATATTTCATAGCGTTTACATAAGCTATCGTGAGAGTAAGGCACGGTATCATTTTCTGTCAGAGATGTCATATTCGCTAGAAACATACAATTACAAACATGCGAAACACACCTACAAACAGAAATCGCTGAAGTGTGTATTTCTATTGCTTAAAAGTTATTCCGTAGCATAGTACATATTATTATAATGTTGATGACACATACGAAATGAAGTCATTTAGAGACTTAATTTTTTAAAAGTTTTCTGGTGTGGTATATTAACTTTAAAATGCATTTCTCGCGGTAAAGGTCATGTTTCTATTAACTCCTGAAAGCAGTTTTTGTATGAATATCACGGCAAAAACTGAAATTATCCGAAAGAAGCTGCGAGCGAAAAGCTACATTGCACAACAAATTACAATTGGCGAACTTAATGCCTTAAGGCATTTCCTGCGAGTTGGGTTACCAAAAATGTAAGTATCTTTAGGTCGTTTGTGCTTTGGAAGGCACATTAAACAGCACATCCTCGCAGATTGCCCGATATTTCATACGATGTATTTAGTCCCAACAAGATACAAAATGTCCCAACTAATAGCAAGTTTTCAATATACCTATGTTTTGAAATCACCGGAATGTTCTAAATCGCAGTCCGACTGCACGACCCAAACAGTACCGACCCATTTCAAATGTAGTTCCAGTTGTCCCGTCCCAACAGTAGCCCTCCATACTTAAATGATCTCTGAAGTACTTGATATTATTACAAATACATGTGATAAAAAGCAACGTCAACAATTAGCAATAACACAATTATTTACTACCTATATCTAGAGGTTGGCTGAAAGAGATCTCTTAAGGAGATAAGGTCGCCTTTGTACATGTAATAAAATACTTTTGCATCCGCCCATCTCGGAAAGAGTATTTTTGCTATTTGATATCTGACCACCAAAGCCGTTTTTATCCGCTTGAGGTTAAAGTAAATTTGAATTTAGAACATCGCGTGCACTAGGTATGTGATTTCAAAACATCACTAAACCTATTTACTTCCATCTCCATGGTGACGAATTTATCATACAACTTTTTTTAAATTTGTTAAAAACTCAGACTCTAAACCTCCTTGGTGTACTTTTGTTTTTAATTTGCTTTGTTTCATTTCCTCGCTGAGGGGGGATGAAAAGTTACGTGTTGCACTCGAGTGCAAAGATTTTTCACCTTGTGCTCTTTTGATTCCCTCGCTAACGCTCAGGATTCTAATCTTTGAAGCACTCGTTGCGCTCGTGATTCAATTTTAGAATCCTTCGCTTGCTCGGTCATCAAAATTGAGCACGCGGGTAAAAAGCAACTTTGCACTCATATATAACAAACTAGCTTCTGTCCGTGACATCGTCTGCGTGGACTTCAGAATTGGGTCTGAAGCTTCGCTCGTTAACAATTTTTAATCTTCCCACGGGAACTATTTGAGAGATCATTAAGTAATATAAAGTACATGTCCTTTTCCATAGCATAGGTGACATGCATACTTCAAAGCTGTCTACTCGCGGCTTAGCTCGAAAACAATTTTCAATTTTCCCTCGGGAACTACTTAAGTAATCGGGATAAAAGGTAACCTTTGTTCTTTTCCATATCAAAGGCTACACGCATGCCAAATTTCATACAAATCCGTTCAGCCGTTTTTGCGTGATTGAGTAACAAACATCCAAACATACAAACATCTAAACATCCAAACATCCACACTTTCACATTTATAATATTAGTAGGATAACTATTATTATATATATAATGTCTTCTATATGTTATGTTGTGTACAATTAAACAAAGAATTATTGCTTTCAGATTGCTTGCTTTGCTTTGATCTTTGACATACTCGTAGATGTAAAAGTAATGTAAAGGCAAGAAGTAGAGATAATTTTAGGAGTCGACTACTATTGTATAAAAAGATCACGAGAGTTTCCATTGCTTAAAGTTTCTATTGTTTTTAACTCAAACAAGAAGATTACTTAAGAATCTTGTTTACATAGACCTTAAGATAAAGTACATAGAATAATATTCAGTGTGTTTCACAATGACTTTCTCTGACAATTTATTCATGTTTGCGATATTGCTTGGGCACAATTACAACGTGCCCGCAGGCGAACGTTCGTTACGCACTATAGCACCATGGCGCCGACACCTCCTGACCTGTGACTCCTAATCTGAACACAATAATTCAACATATACAATATCCCCTTTGAATGTACAGTTCAGATGTATTTACTACTTCTAATTTTAGTCGCATAAAATAGAAACAAAACATTTTTTTTTGTTTTACATAAATTCGCTCCCGTACAAGAACCGACTTCTACAAACCTCGGAATGTTTTCAAAATTAAATCCACTAGTTTTAAGAAACCTGCACTTTGAGACATCATCGCTCAAAAGAAGCTGTGTGGGAGATATCTAAGATTCAAGAAAACACTTAATCTAAATAATAAAAAATATATAAATAGGTCTGTCTTTTATTTCTTTTCCAATGTTCATCTCTAAAATATGTTGTTGGTGTTGCCCAAAGTCGATCTTGGTCTTGAAGTCTTCGAGACTCTTGCTGCAAGACCAAGTCCTAGATAAACACCAAGACTGACCCATGCAAAATTTAAGCAAGACTCTTGCTCGAATCTTGCACTGATTTTTCGTACGCTTATTTTTGCACATTGGCTCCATATTGTGCGGATTTTGGGTGAACCAAACTCAGTTTTATTAAATTTTCTCAAATTACGGATCCAATTTGGCGTTAGTGTTGTTACTCAAGCGTATGAAAAATCACAATCCCAATGACGATCCATCGGAAATGGTTCAAGAGTAACCCTACTGGTCTTGCTACGAAGGTAATTCTCATCGTCACCTTCGTGGACAATTTTTTGGCTTATTGTAACTATTTTAATAAATTAAATTATATATTAATGATTATTTTATTATTAAATGATATACATTTCATTTATTAAAATAATGCCAATAAGCAAAAAAAATGTCCACGAAGGTGACGATGAGAATTAATTAGGCCGATCTTGGTCTCGATCTTGCAGCAAGAGTCTTGCAAGACTGCAAGACAAAGATCACTTTTGGGCAACACTAGTTGTTCCTATATCTCAAAACACACATTTTCCTTCATTTCTTCGCAAAAAGCAGAATCTTTAAACCCATCCACTACCGAAACATACGAGTAATGTAAGTTACGTATGATCGTCTCAAAACTTAAAATAATTAAAGAGTGACGAAAGCTAACGGCGGCGACCGATTTAAATTAAACCTATATGTATATCGGCTCGTTTAAAGATAAACTTTGGCTATAATGGATGTTTTTCGGCTAACTAACAGCAAGCTTCTAACTAGCGTTATTACATCATGAACTCCAATTTCGGACTAATTGAAAAGGGGAAAAGGTAACCCAGTCACAAATTATCGACACTATATCAAGTGTTAAACGGCACTTATCGACGCCGAAACGACGAGCGGCCATAACGAAAAGTACACAATTTTAGGTTGTAAATCAACGTCAAGACTGGCACGCTCAGTAGCACGTTCAAATGTTTTATTTTATTATTTATTACTTACAATGTAATCCTCGAGAGGAAGTATATAATAATAGTTCGGTTCTTAATCGCGCCAATTCAGTTTTATTTGATCCTATTAGTTTGGTAAATTCAATCGCTTTATGTTCGTTACCTAAGACAGAAATAACTACTCTGTCCAGAATTGTAATGCAATGAGCGAATCTTGCACGAGATAGACACACTAGAGTTAAGTTAACCACTTTAGTTTATACTGTCGATTTACACTTGTGCATGCAATTCGAGGTGAAATCAAGCTTTACTTATATTTAGTGATTGGGTCTTATCAGGTTCTTAGTAAATTCGTACAACCACAGATACTTTCCCGCCCACGAGACCTAAAAAACAATAAAAACTAATCATCATAAGTTATATAAGCATTTCATAAATCGTAAGTACCTACGCTACCAATTGTATACAACTTTAATATTACATTCCACATATTAAACACGCGTTCTTCATCAGTATTCAACAGTTGTGCTCAGATACGGAGGCAAGAGATAAAAGCAATTCATATTAGCCAAGGATCGAATCTCACTCAGCTTTATTGTTGCAATCCAGTATTTCCTCTTGCCGTACATGACAAGATTGCTTCTATAAACAGTGGGGAATGTAGATTGTTACATTAAACTGTTCGGTTTGTAATTGCCTTTACATTTAACGGGAAATATAGTGATGTGGCTAGGTGCTTCTCAGATGCTGTTAGAATTTTTTATGCTATTTTTTATCCTGTAACGATTTTTAGTTTTTACCGATTCTTATTACTAAAGGCTACCTCGACATTAGCATACTTCATTAAGTAAGAAGAGTATACAAATTTTTATAGTGAGATCCACTACAAAATTTACAATATTATGTGTAACGTGTAACCAACTCAATTCAACTTCCTTTTGCTTTTTTTTAAGAAATAAAATTCATTATTCTAAAACACATAAATATATCGCACTCTTATCGGGTATCCTCGTTTTGATAAACATATTGAAATGCAATTTCATTCAGTTAGCCACAAGTTTACACATAAATCTTTTGATATTAATGTACTAGAGCAAAACCCAACATATACATATTATTAAAAATATATATATACGATGATAACAAACTGTAGCCGAGTGTTTTTCGAAATTGCGACAAACAATCCCGCGTGTCTTTAAATATTATTTTCCGTGATTATTTTATATGTTAGAAAATTTTCTAAGGTGTTTTTTATTAAACACGTTAATGATAGCTACTTTACCACTGTCCAGTAAAGCTCGGCACAGCTGCCGAGATACTGGGGGGTTGCAAGGCTCGGCACAGCTGCCCAAAGGAGACTAGCGGGTTTCTTAGGAGTGTTCGGCATCATCCATCACATACACGAAAACTTTTAACGTCTTGACAAAGTTCAGTCTATGACACAAATAAAAATAGTTTAATATTTTGCCAATACTTCGAAAAAATTAGTAATAGTGTGCTTAACGTTGTCAAATAAGTTAGATTATATTTTGGTTTGATTAACGAATTTACCTTATAATTAACGGTAACTTATAAATAACAGTTAACTGGAGAGGACTCGGAATCAACATAAACGGCGAGTACATGACTCACCTTCGTTTTGCCGATGATATCGTGGTCATGGCTGAGACCGTGGCAGATCTAGGCACAATGCTCGAAGACCTCTATAGAGTTTCCCAACAAGTGGGTCTTATAATGAACATGGACAAGACCAAAATCATGGTGAATTCCCGTGTAGTACCCACTCCTGTGAAGGTTGGCGCTACACTGAAAGTTGTTGACGAATATGTTTACCTGGGGCAAACAGTCCAACTCGGTAAGTCCAACTTCCAGAAAGAGGTAAATCGGCGATTCCAACTCGGCTGGGCAGCGTTCTGGAAGCTACGAAGCATATTCTCGGCCAATCTACGCAGTGTCTTAAGACGAAAGTCTTCAATTCGTGTGCGTGTTGCCAGTGTTGACGTACGGAACTGAGACATGGCCGTTCCCCACAAGGTGAACCGACGATCTGGTGAAGGTCGCGGGAAGCCGCTGGATGCGGGAGGCGCAGGACCGATCGGTTTGGAGATCCCTGGGGGAGGCCTATGTCCAACAGTGGGCGTCTCATGGCTGAAATGATGATGATGATGATGAACAGTTTCAACAATAGACATAAATACCTATTTTTGTACCACCATTGGAAATAAACCTTTAAGTCCTCACGTTATTAATGTAAATAAAATCGATAGCACTGTTAGAACTCAAAAAACATCAAACGCAAATTACGGGAAAACATTTGTTGACATTCTGATCAAACGTCGCATTAGCGTTGCCCCACTTTATAAAATAAGCGATACATCGATGTACTATATTTTAATCTTTTAAAAACATTAATTACAAATAAAATGTAAAGACCTCTGCAGTAAATAAAGTAAGCATTATAATTCAATAACTTGTTGATTGTATTATTTTTTTTGTAACGAATTAACTAAATTCGCTAAAATCGAGTCTTAAAATGTATCGATTAAATTTAATTTCGTATTTTTTCTTGAGTATGCGAATTTCTACAAAGATGATTGTTACTTTAATAAAATAAAAGTCTGAATTCTGTAGGACTTCCGGAGACGCATTTTTGAATCAATAGAATTCAAATTCGCTTTCGAAATCGTAAGATTCACATACGAATTTACAAATTCATTATTCATTCCGTGAATTCTGCATCGAGTGGTCCTACCTACTCGTTTTTGATTTCTACTAATAGTGGAATATACGAAACGTATATACGTTCCGATTTAAATTAATGAGTTATTACCATGTTATTGCGAACCGGATTGAATATTTTCTGCGTGTCACGGTTTCTAATATAGTCATATGTGTCATAATTTTTAATGACAATACTGAATTCGAATGATTCCAAAATCTTTAGAATTGGTAATAGTTGAAAATAATTTCGCACGTGATTGGTATTCGTTTTCGCATTCAATATTAATTTCTAATGATTCAAAAATACGTATCCAGGCCGAAATCCGCCATTCTCCTTTGTCGTTGCTGGCGCTCGCTGGCGTGAGTAAGAAAAGGTAACATTATTATTTTAGCTTCGCCGGCAGCGGTTGCCATCACCGCGCCGGGGCAGAGGAAAAACCGGCCATACCTACCTAATAATGTAGGAAACATGTCAAAAAAGCTTAACAAGTTCCGAGAAGGAATACATTGAAAAACAAGAATCAAACAGAAAACGTTGGAGGAATCTTCAGATGTTTATAACAAGAAGGTATTATATCAATCATCTCTTGAGATTGACAATATCAGAAGTTACACATGTTACACATTATTAGTGGTTCACAATGAAATATCGATTGCATAAGTCGTTATTTTACTGTTACGCTGATGGTACAAGATACTTTCGACGTGGTTTTCTCTGTCTTAGAAGCGTTTTCAGCAGCCTGAAAATGCATGTTCAGCGCGTTTCAGCGGGTGCTCTATCACATACTAATTATCGACATTCTTCTTTCTTTCTTTTCAGTCCGTTTAAGGCTACCCTCTTTCGAACCACGCCATTGCCTGAAAACCCATTTCCAGGCGTTTTTAGTACCCCTTAGGGACTTTTGAAGCTCACTTCGTTACATTACTATTTTTTTAATAGAAGTGAGTGAGATAGCATGATAAGAAAGGGACAATAATGATCACAAACAATAATGAGCACATATAAAAGAAAGATCGAAATGCATTCAGAACCTGCAAACCGGAGGGGGACTCTGTACCAGGGTTGTGTGCATGGGTAAACAATTTGGTTTTAGAAAGGGTCGCTCAACAACTGATGCTGGTGTTGAGTTAATACAAAATATATATGAGGCCTGGGAGGACTCGCATGATGCGCTGGGCGTTTTTTGTGACTTGTCTAAGGCGTTTGATTGCGTTCATCATGAAACCTTGATCAGGAAATTACACTACAATGGATTTCGAGACACTGTTCTGGATCTACTCGTCTCCTATTTGACTGAGAGGATTCAGAAAGTAGACGTCAATGGGGAGAGGTCCCAGGGCGCCTCGGTTAAAATGGAAGTTCCGCAGGGTTTAATTCTTGGTCCTTTTCTTATTATTAATATATATTAATGACTTGCCTGCTTTTGTACAAGACAGGCATGAGATTGTATTATTTGCAGATGATACTTCACTTATGTTTAAAATTAAAAGACGATTGCAAATTTATGACGATGTAAATAATTCTATCTCAAGAATAGTTTACTGGTTTAATGCGAATAACTTGTGCCTCAATGAAGGGAAAACTAAATGTATAAAATTTGTTTTACCCAATGTTAAAGAGGTTCACACCACTGTTAACATAAAGCATAAAAATGTGGACCTTGTGGATACCGTAGTATTTCTTGGTATTACTTTAGATTCAAAGCTTCAGTGGGGCCCACGTATGAATTGTCGAAGAGACTTAGTTCTGCAGCCTACGCTGTATGGAAAATACGTCAGCTGACTGATGGTGAACAACAAGACTTGTATACTTTGCCTATTTTCATAGTGTGATGTCGTATGGCATTTTGCTGTGGGGAAATGCTGCCGACATTCAGACTGTTTTTGTGCTGCAAAAAAGGGCTATTCGTGCTATTTATAACCTTAAAATAAGAGACTCTTTGAGAGTAAAATTTTTAAGAAATTGGTATTATGACCATCGCGTCGCAATATATTTACTAGAATACAGTATATGTTCATAA
Source organism: Schoenobius gigantellus (assembly GCA_963935595.1). Classification (NCBI taxonomy): domain Eukaryota; kingdom Metazoa; phylum Arthropoda; class Insecta; order Lepidoptera; family Crambidae; genus Schoenobius; species Schoenobius gigantellus. The sequence goes on along the minus strand of OZ012553.1, from coordinate 16,913,859 downwards.
AAATATACATTCGTTTTGTAAAAACAGTGATATTCATTCAGTAAATACTAGGCAAAAGAATATGTTAGCGTTACCAAATACTAGGCTGAAAAAATTAATAATTCTTTCAAAGGCCTTTGTGTACGTTTCTAAAATCCCAAATAATATTAAAGCACTTAACTTGAATAAATTTAAAGTCACTATCAAGGGCGCACTTATGAAAAAAGCATATTATAAAGTGTCTGATTATATGACAGATAAAACTGCTTGGGATTGACAAAAAATGTGATAACACTTTGTGATAATGGGATAAATAAATCCACTCACATCGACAGCCATGAACTATATTATAGAAAAAATGTTTGTGAAATATAATATTGTAATGTTGGCATTTTAAAAGAGGAGACAAAAAAAATACAAGACCTTCCGAGTTTCTTGCTTGTTCTTCTCGAGAAGGCTCTCCCAATTTCCGAACAGGTATAGAGTCAATTTTTTTTTCATTTGACTTGTATTTGCACACATCTTAATAATGGTTGGGGTGTGTGTACATACAAGGATTAAATAATTTAGTTAATTAGATTCTTGGTTGAAGATTTTTATGTTTTTTTTGACGTCAATAAGTGCCTGTAAAGGTCTATATTGAAAGAAAGAAAGAAAGAAAACATTTATTGACCACAAGCACACATATACAAGACAAAAAACAAAAACATTTATACATAGCGGCCAATTAGAACCCGACCTCAGCATAAGCTGCAACAGACTAGTCTGATGCAGCGCTGGTGTTCTGGCCGGGCCTAAATGGGGTTAAGCGATTTAAAACGTAACATAAAAAATGGCACAAAACATATATTAATAAATAGAAATACAAAACAGAAGCATCAAAAACAAAATAAAACAAGAAAAAAAAATACAAAATAGTACAGACACGCATACCTATTTAATGAACAAACAAGCAAAATACAACACAAACACAATGCATTCACGCTTACATCAAAAACCATGTGTTTAAGTTTAAGTGGAACGCATTACGTTAACATGCAATGAAAGCACCGAAACGCAATGATGCGCTCAAATGGAACGCACCTATGGTTAAACGTCTGTGGCCAGTATATTGTTCTGTGCGTATGGCTTTTGACTTTTGACTTAACCAACAAACTTAAGTACATATGTACTTACTTAACATATACAATATTGCTAAAAATTTAATTTAAATGAAAAAAGTGTACGCGTGTTATAGCGTGAATATAATATATTTTATTACAATAAAAGATTTGTGTGGGAATAGGAGACCGAAAACAGGAGCCCAACGAGCCTGCTTATTGAAGTTTGTAGAAATTGGAAAAGTAAAAAGAATAAAATTGGCAATCCATTTATTCGCTGTCATCACATTTGTTTCTGTCATTGTCAAATGATATTCAAATCGTTCACCGACTCACTCTTTTTTCTTTTAAATGCAAGGGTTGCCATAACATACGCGTTAATCCGAGGGTAAGGAATGCTTTATTAGTCTTAGCTTACTCCGTGTTTTATAAACACAAAGCTACTCCTAGGTTAAGCTGGGAGTAACTACTCCAAGAGTACGTTCGGATTAAGGCAGGAATAAGCGATTTTTTATTAATAAGGCTGCTAGGTAATATATGGGTGGCCCTCCCCAGATTTTTTGGACAATTATTATGGCGAGACGTAGTTCGCGGGCACAGCTAGTTATTTTATGAGTTAGGTTTGGAGTTCCGCGGTCTTCTGCAATTGACACCTCAGTTCACTACAAATATATCTGTCATTTGTTTTGAAAAAAAAAACATAACTAAGAAAACGCTTTCAATTTAATTTCGTAGTAAATACAATCGCAATAAAGCTTTAAATACATTAGAGATGGTGAAAAGTGCATATGTAGAGCTGTAACTCTACCATAAATTTGAAAACACTGCTACTAATTGCTTCCGCAAAGCGCGCATACCGTTTGTACGTACGAGTATCGTACTGATAGAATGATAAGAATGCTTGTTATTGAATGAAATCTTAATATACTAACTCATAAAAGTCCCAAAAGCTTAAGGGCTTCAATGTATAAACGAAGCCGTGTTAGTTAAATCAGCGTTACTTAGCTATTGTGAAATTTACTCTAGTGACTTTAAGTGGCGTATAACTTAGTTGTAGCAAAGAAAAGCTTTACTTGTGCTGCTTATGCATGGCTTAAACCACGATTACCGTGCTAAAACGTTGTGAAATAGACCCTTAACGTATGATCATTACGAGAGATTAATGCAAGTGCTTAGTGATTAGTACTAGGCATTCACGTAGGACATCCCCAGTCAGTACAGAATACGTATTCGCACGATAGTTCTGTATCACCGCGATTATGAACACCGTTACAGCGATGTACGCGGTAAGTGAATCATTAGCATAAGAAAGGACAGAATGCGGTCAGTGCCGGTGCCGTGCATGTACCCGTCATAGTAATTGATAGTTGGATTTGCAGGTACCCGCGTGAATGATCATAGCGGCTCGCGTGGTTAATTACCACCTCGTACGTAATTAACCGAACATTATTCCGCCGGTCGGGAGGTCGATTCTTGCTCGAGTGACGCGACATGTTGTGGAAAGATTGTGTGTTATTTACCATGCAACAGGGAGGCTCTTTGCCTCTGTCTAACCTGCAGGCCAATATTGGATCTTTCATCGTATGACATGGTATAATTTTGAGAAAAAGAAGTCATGTAATTCTGCATTTCGTATTACCGATCTCCAATGATATCATCACTATGGCATAATTTCAATAATATCATCATTGATTAATGAACAAATGATCAAAAATTTGACCGGAAATCGTATTTTTTCCTTTCGCACTTTTATATCATATGATATCATTTGCAAAACCATGAGATCGGTAATAGGCCCTCTGATGTTATTGAAGACGTGGACTCCTCAACAACTAAGAAATTGGTAATCGTATATCTAATTGCCGTAACGCAACATTGTTAATAATCATACATATTTAGAGAATCTCTCTAGACGGTTGGATCCTGATACAAAAGGCGGTTCTTGGTACGGCACGAATTATCAGGAGGTTCCTCAGCACTCTGCAGCTCTTACCACTGGCAGCTTGGATATTGTCTCACTATCTACCTCTATCTTCACTAAATTTAGGTTTTTTACAATTATTAAATTTATATTATTATAAATAAGAAAATATTTTAGAAATAATTTGAATAATATCCGCCCGACCGATTTCGATAACAGAGCTATTAAGGCGACAAACATAGATAAAATCTTACTACCGATCACTGAAATACAATAATTACCTAAATGCTCATAAGATTATTACAACCACCTTGAAAATTTCCTTTCGATATACTTAAGTAGTTCCGAAATCACTTTTGCGCACCTACACATTTCCTATCTTTACTGATTGAATTTCATATTTATAGGACAAAATATTTACAACATAATATTCTAAATTTAGTTAATTTGTGGTATAATTTGGGGTTTTGTCTCTGGTCTACCAATGTAGTTCACCCGGGTGGACCAGTAATAGATTTTTCTACCCATGGTACACCTCACAAAAGCTAGGTGTCAATGACCGATTCTCGCAGAAGGCGGCCGCGGAGAGGGAGCGGGAGAATGATCCTCAAGCTGCTCTCATCCGCCGCAGACTAACAGGCAGGCGAAGGCGGGCATTCGCGCAAGCAATGCCCGTCTAGTGACCCTGCCGTGGAGGCCTGTGTGCACGGTTGGCCCCGCGTACGCCGCCGTAAAGCCCTCCGTCTGGGGATTGCCCTGGTGTTCTCGGGCAATCCCTGGTCGGGCTAGCCCGGGCGCGTTGGTAGTGGTAGTCGCAGTATGGACACTACCACGCGCGTCCATAAGGGCAGGAAGAACACCGGGGGGCTTAGTGGGTAGGCCCGGCACTCTGCCGGGAGAGCCCCCACACACGCTCGTCGTCTAGCCAACGGCGAGTACAGTGCGGTCACGCATTCCCCTCGAAAAAAAAGGTGTCAATGACAGATAGTGTTATAAATTCAAAACCTTTTTTATAATCACATTTATAAGTAGGTAATAAACAACAAACTAGTATTTCTGACTATTCATTGCATATCCTACCGACGGAAAAGTTTTAAACAATTCATAATTATAAAAACCAATATACACTTACGTAAAAGTCTTAAATTACTATATCTATTGACTTTGAATGCTCAAAAACCCCTATATATTGCCTTTTCTATACCCAAATTAAACCATCATAGTCTCGACAACTTTTCTATAATCGCTCATTCACATCCCGTAGTATCCCAGTCAAATTGTTCCTGTTCAGGCCTTACTAGAACTGACACTATTAAATATCTTGGCATCATGTTGGACAACCGGTTGAATTTTCTAATGCACATCAATCTTACAACTGGTAGAGTACGTAAGTTAATATATATTTTCAAAAATATTCGTCATGTAGCCGATTCCAAAGTTATCATATCCGTGTACAAAGCTTTGTGCCAATCAGTGCTAATTTATTGTATCACCACTTATTAAGTTATAGTTGTACCATGGTCCAGTCCCTGATCGATCCATTGGACGTGGGGGGAGCTCTGGTGGTCTGAGATAGAAAACTAGTTGTGCCGTTAGGAACTAATATTAAATGACAATAATTTAGTTGTGCCTATGGGAAAGATTTAACAAAGAAATTCCTAATGGCACATCTAGTTGTGCATACATAGTTGGTCCATGAGGAAAGCGCGGTACTGCCTACCCCTATCTTACCCCCTTAGGGATAGAAATTCACAAACGCTGAAACAGTAATTATGTAACCATGTAAAGGCGTGGTATTAATAAAAGAGTGGACTGTATAAAAATGCTGATATAATCAAAGACCAGAGAAATTAAATGGTATCGCAAGAAAGACGATGACGCGTGCGTAGCTACAACCGAGCGATGATGGAGCTTCTTTTGCATGTGGAGCCGCCTGAACAGCCTTACCAAGACCCGATGCCTTCAGCATCAAATAGTGTTGCCTTGCCCATTAACACTTCTACTAGTGTGCTATCAGCCAACACTATAGAACAAGCAATTAGCGCACACAATGTTTTACTGTCCACAGCGATTGTGAGAGTGGTGAGCAGTAGCGGAGACAAGATCACCGCGCGGCTCCTACTAGACAGCGGCAGCACGGCGAACTTCATTACGGAGAGCCTCTGCACCAGACTGGGTTTGTCGCGACGTAATACGACCTCCACCGTAACAGGTATCAACCAACAGTCTTCCTACAGTACACAGTCTTGTCACCTCAACGTCGAGTCTTGTAACGGTGTATTTAGGGTCAATTTAGATTGTCTTATTTTGCCTGAAATCACTAAAATTTTGCCCACATCTTTTGTCAATATACAGAATATTCCTATCCCGTCAGCTCTTTGTTTGGCTGACCCGTCTTTTAATATTCCGTCTAAAGTTGACATTCTTGTAGGAGCAGAAGTTTTTTGGAGCGTCGTGGGCACTGCCACTATTGATTTAGGTAAAAGAATGCCTAAATTATGCGAGACCAAATTTGGGTGGATTGTGTCTGGCCCAGTTCCTCAGACAGGTCCATCGCCTTTAAATCGCTCACATCTTTGCAACTTTGCCAATTCAATAGACAAACCTGATTTAACCAAATTTTGGGAACTCGATTCATTTTCACCTATGCACTCGCTATCTCAAGAAGAGCGAGCTTGTGAAAATAATTTTAATGAAAATACTTTTCAAAAAAGTAACGGTCAATTTGTCGTTACAATGCCTTTAAAGTCTGACCCTAGTATTTTGGGTAATTCATATAATCTTGCAAAAAATCGTTTTTTGTCATTAGAGCGTCGTTTTCAACGCGACCCAGACTTTAAAAATAAATATATTAGCTTCATGAAAGAGTATGAAAGGCTCGGTCATATAACTGAAATAAAAAATAATTACAAGCCTCATTCCAATGATTTCGTAGAATATTATATTGCACATCATGCAGTGATAAAAAATGACAGTTCGACGACAAAGTTGCGAAGTGTGTTCGATGCGTCTGCTCCTTCTTCATCAGGAGTATCACTTAATGATCTCCAGATGGTAGGGCCTAAAGTTCAGGAAGACCTTCTGTCAATTTTATTACGGTTTCGGCAACATAGGTACGTAGTGTCTGGTGATGTTGAAAAAATGTATCGCTGCATTGAAGTGAACCCTCTACAATGATCACTAATGAGAATACTTTTTCGAAAAAGCCCTAATGAGCCCTTAAAAACATATCAGCTCAATACGGTTACCTACGGGACAGCATCAGCCCCATACTTGGCGACAAAATGCCTGGTAAGCTTAGCAGCCAGCGCTTCAACAAATGAAGCTAAAGCAGCCATATCTCGTGACTTCTATGTTGACGATTACCTTGGGGGCTCTTCTAACACTTCTAGTACTATTGAGCTGGTGAAGGAAGTCACCTCCATTTTAGCAAGTGCAAAATTTTATTTAAGAAAGTGGCGATCTATTTCTTCTGAAATTCTTAAAGCAATTTTGGGTGATGCTAGTATTAGTAACAAAGCCACTTCTTTAAACCTGTCTGAACCTAACAGTTCAAATAAAACCTTAGGTCTTCACTGGTTGTGTGACTCGGACGCACTGTCATTTTCTATTGACATTTCTGTTACAGAAAAAGTCACAAAGCGATACATTTTGTCAGTCATCAGCCAGGTCTTCGATCCTCTAGGTGTGGTAGGTCCTTGTATCGTTGTGGCTAAAATTGTAATACAACGATTATGGGCTGAAAAATGTGGGTGGGACGATAACGTCCCTCTCGAGATATCCGGGATGTGGTCTTCTTTTGTGTCTACATTGCCTACTTTAAACAACTTAAGAATTCCCCGCTGGATTTCAAATACTGTAGCTGTTGAGCATGAGCTTCATATTTTTTGTGACGCCTCCGAAAAGGCTTATGGTGCCTGTATATATGTTCGCTCAATTGACAACAATGGCCAGGCAAAAGCGCAACTTTTAATTTCTAAGAATCGGGTGGCTCCAATCAAAACAATTACGATTCCCCGCTTAGAACTCTGCGCTGCGTTGTTGGGATCAAGACTGTGTACAACTGTATTAGAATCACTGACCTTAGCAATAGATAGACGGTTCTATTGGTGTGACTCCATGATTGTGCTCGGTTGGCTTAATATGCCACCAAGTAAGCTTAAACCTTTTGTACGCAATCGGATAGTTGAAATACAGGAAAGCACTTCCGGTCACAGGTGGAGGTACGTACCGTCGAAAGACAATCCGGCGGACCTTGTTTCTCGCGGGCTGAGAGCCGACATACTTGGCAATTGCTCACTATGGTGGTCGGGCCCTAGATTTTTACAAAGCTGTGAAGGCTGGCCAGACATGCCCTGCATTAGCGCGAAACAAGATCTACCTGAAGTATTATCACATGTTGTAGATAGTTCTGCTGCTTCTAGTAATAATTCATCAATCATTAAATCATTAATTAGTTATTATTCTAGTTTTAGTCGCTTACAGAGAGTAGTTGCTTACATTAACCGCTTTATTTTCAATATTAAAAATAAAAATAATAAATTAAGTGGTGCGCTTTCGGTAACGGAACTTAATCACGCTTTAACGTGTTTACTACACAGTGCTCAATTAGAAATGTTCCCGGAGGAACATGAAATTCTAAAATCCGGGAAGTGTCTACCGCGAAAAAATAAATTAATTTCGTTGTCGCCTTTCCTTGACTCGGAAGGGTTAATACGCGTTGGTGGTAGATTAGATAATTCTCCCTATGATTATAATACGAAACACCCTATATTATTGTGTAGTAAACACCACTTCACCAAAATCTTATTTCAAATGCAACATAAGCAATTGTTACACGCCGGTCCACAATTATTAATTGCAAATATAAGACTGAATTATTGGCCTTTAGGTGGAAAAAATCTTGCCAAGTCTACTGTTAGACAATGTATTAAATGTTTTAAATTTAAATGTCTAAATTTACAACCCATAATGGGTCAATTACCTTTCAGTAGAACTAACTTAGATTATCCATTTTATAATTGTAGTGTAGACTACTTTGGTCCAGTACTTATAGCTGATCGGAAGGGTCGAGGCTGTAAGCTCACAAAATCATATGGATGTGTCTTCGTTTGTCATGCCACTAGAGCCATCCATCTGGAGCTTGTTACCGACCTCACAAAAGAGGCTTTCATTGCTGCGCTTCATCGCTTCACTTCTCGTCGTGGCAAACCTCATAGTATTTTGTCAGACAATGGCACTAATTTTGTAGGAGCAAGTAATGAGTTCCACCAGTTTCTGACCAGCTCGAGTGTTGCATCTGAAATGGCGGGCGAGGGCATCAGGTTTGAATTTGCACCTCCATATTCACCTCATTTCAATGGCATGGTGGAGGCTGCTGTAAAGTGTAGTAAACACCATCTCAAAAGATTACTGTCTCTTACCAACTTCACATATGAGGAACTAGCAACCTGTTTTATCGAATTGAGGCCGTATTAAATTCTCGTCCCTTGACCCCAATGTCCTCTGATCCCTCTGACTTTTCCGTCCTCACTCCGTCACATTTTTTAATTGGACGACCTCTCACGTCTGTACCGTGTCCACAGATTTTGGAAACAGCCATCAGCAGCTTGGATCGACATAAAAGGATCGACTACATTCGACAACATTTCTGGGAGCGATTCTCTAATGAATATGTATCTCTTTTGCAGCAAAAAACGAAATGGTCGATCTCTTCAGGGCAGCTGACTGACGGTATGCTTGTGCTGATCCGGGACAAAGCATCTCCTCCCCTGGTCTGGGCGCTGGGGCGCGTGATGAGGACCTACACAGGAGTGGACGGCATCACACGGGTGGCGGACATAAAGACTAAGAGAGGCATAATTACCAGAGGCTATAACAATATTTGCCCTCTTCCATTTGAAGACGTCAACGGGCGGGAGGATGTTCGCGCGCAAGACGCGGGCGCAGCAACAACCGAGCGATGCTGGAGTGCAGGGCAGCCCGTGGAACCCCCACTCGCCGCCGCCGCCGATGCTAGTGGGGCGTTGCTGCGCCCGCGTCTTGCGCGCGAACATACCTACTAATTTTAATCAGTGTTCCAAAAATAAAGTTTTAAGTTTCTATCTTCAAAAATTTCGGACTACAATACTAACTTCTAACCCCTATTTCACCCTTTTAGGGGTATAATTTCAAAAATTGTTCCTTAGTCAGTTCCTTACTGATCAAAGTTGGGACTAACTTTAAAAATTTACGCTCGGCGATGATGAATCTGTCAGTTAGTCAGTGAATCAGGACATGTTAGGTGTTTTATAAGTAAGTATAGAGTTCGGAAAATAGAAGAGATTCACGCGTGTGTTTTCAGTGTGCTTATGAGGAAAAATATAAAGATTGTTCTCGCTATGCTTTGTAATTTCTTGAATCCATTTATTAGTCACCTTTATAAATCCGCTGCTGCTCTCTTCCTAAAGTACCTAATCGTGCGTGGGCTCCTCGGCATCAACAATATGACCTTAAAAGTACACGCTATCGAGAGCGTTTTTTGTCCAAAATCTAAACAACAGATCGGCTAATCGGGCGGTGACGTTATGCGCGCGCCGCTTCCATATATGTCAATCTTCCTATTCGCCCCCGCATCGCAATCCTCACTGACTTAACAGTTAATAGCTGCTCGATTTCCCGATGCGGCCTTAGCAATATGTTAATATTATCTAAATACGTCATATTGAACAGCGACACACTGTCACTGACAATTTCCATTAAAAAGCGGCTGCCGGCACATTATTTAATTTGTTGTTCTTGCATTTTTAGTCTTTACTGTAGATTTTTAGTCTTTACTGTAGATTCTTTGTCAGTTTCTCATTCGATACACTATCGAAGCAAAACAGTTAATGATTCCTTAAAGCCTAATCCGCACGTGGAGTACTGCTCGCATCTGTGGGCAGGGGCTCCTAAATACCAGCTGGATCCATTTGACTCTCTACAAAGGCGAGCTACTCGAATCATAGGGGATGCTAATCTAACGGACTCGCTAGAGTCACTGAGCTCACGGAGGGACTTTAGCTCTGTCTGTGTGTTCTACCGTCTCTTCAACGGTGAGTGCTCCGAGGAACTGTTCGAATTGGTACCAACGTCACCTTTCTATTATCGTACCATTCGACACCGCAGTGGGGTTCATCCATATTAACTGGAAGCAATGCCGTCTAGTACAGTTCGCTTTCAGCGCTCATTTTTACTACGAACATGTCGCCTCCGGAACGAACTTCCCACCGCTGTATTTTCCGAACGCTACGACATGTCCCTTTTCAAGAGAGGTTTGAAGAGAGCACTATATTCAAAGTTGGCAGCGACTTAGCTATGTTCCTCATATTGGCGAAGTCTATGGGTGGCGGTTACCGCTTACCATCAGGTGGGCCGTCTGCTCGTCTGCTACTTACAGCAATAAAAAAAAGCCTCAAATAAATAATGTGTGGTTTTTATTATAGTTGTTAATACAACTGCATCCAATTTTAAACCGTAACATTACCGTACCGTACATTTTAAACCGGACAACGCTCCGGTGTGCGGTGCTGCGGTTTTTAATTTTGACTGAAGAATCTTAATTTGTATACAAAAACCGCAGGGTATAACACACTCACACCGCATGCCCGTGCGGTTGTGAGGCGCGCGCGACGGCACCGCACTCCCGGACGGTGATGCGGTGCGGTCCGCGGGGCATGCCACACTGTGCCGCAGTATCGTACGGATTTTTGCGTAGAAAGGACGTGCATACGCGTAATAGATCTCGACATAGATAATGCGGTGATGCGGGGCGTGGTGCACCGCAGCTCCGGACGGTGATACGGAGCAATCCGTACGGTGGCACGGTTCCGTGCCGCCGCAGCCGCATGCGGTTTTCGTCCCTCCGTACACCGCAGCGGGATGCGGCGGCAATGTGTTAAGCGCCTTAGCGAGACTAACACACGGCGTTTCATTTTTATATATAAAAAGAAGAAGAAGACAATATGAACTTGAAATCAAATCTATAATTTACTTGCAATGATACAAATCTCGCAAGCCACGGTAATTGAAATTTCTACACATTTATTTCATTATTAATTTAATAAAATAATTCAATTATTGTAACCAAAAAGTAGATTCATATATTTGATCTGGTATTACTGATTGAGCACTTCGAATATTTAAGTATAGTAAGCTCCTCAAGTTTTACATTTAAATTAATAATTTACACTAAGAAAACCGCCACTGTTGGGTAGTTCTCGCAAAAAAATATAATTCTGTTAAAACTAAGCTTTGAATTTTTAATATGTAATATAGAGCACATTGTTTTGTGAAATGCTATAGTTTAAAATTCCGAATTACCTTTTTATAATATGAAATGAAAAAATTTAAGTCAAAAATTCTAAGCTCCGTGGCGCGTTCCTTTCCCCGATTTCTGTTAAATATTCAATAAATATATCTTCTAAACGGATGATTAATTTTAATCAAAATTCTCACACATTATTACTATTGATTACTTTGTTGAAGAATTGCACAATAAAATGAATCTCAGTTAATAAGATATAAAAACCTACAGTCAAAGATAAAACGTTCCTCATTTTTTTATGATTTCAATGGCGCAATGTCTTTTTAACCGACTTCAAAAAAGGAGGAGGTTCTCAATTCGATGCGTATGTTTTTTTGTATGTATGTTACGCGATTACGCCGCCAATTGTAGACCAATTTTCAAAATTCTTTTTGTATTCGACAGAGTATACTCCAAGGGTGGTCCCATAGTCATCAAAGTTAGGATCTGATGATGGGATCCCATAAAAATCGAGGAAAACCCTAAAATTTTTAGGTGTGTCCAACGTGTTTTGTGTCTATGTTACGCGATTACTCCGCCAATAGGCTAGTTGACCCTTTTTTAAAGTAAGGCTTAAAATGTTCATAATTGTTGTATTAGACCATAGCACATGAATATTATTTTTTTCGATGGCTAAAAAGTGCAAAAAATCTATTTTAAATTAAGATTTTCAATTTTGGACCGAAAACACGGTCAGCCATGATAGTCTGTTCATTATCTGTGGCAATGACGTCAGTCTTATAGTAAACAAAGCACGGGGGCGAAATAACCTCACAAAAATAATGCTTTCTATTAAATATCACAAAATATAGTAAAACTGTATATGGAACGGGACAATAGAACAAGAATATAGAATTACCTCTTCAAAGACTCCAGGAAATCTGTGGATTAGACGTACCCAGTGATATAGACATGCGAAATATTTGGTTAACACTCGCTTAAAGAAATCCTGTAACTATCTACTGAAACTCAAATGTATTTTTGCGAAAATCACATTAATGTAAGAACTGAATAACTCAATCTGTGTAGGTACTTCAGTTTCAACTTAAACAAAATAGAAGTTTTTAGGTTGTATGTAAAATCAAATCTGTATGTAAATTAATTAAATTTTTATCTTTCGGTTATAATGAAAACTGTCTGCAGCCGACCAACCAAATTTTAACTTGACCAGAAAACTGAGAGAAAACTTGACCATTCACGCCTTTTTGATTTAATCTAAGTTATACACTGACACTAGATGATGTTTCAAAGGAAAGAATATGTACTATGTCCAATTGAATAATGATGTAATTGAATATTAATTAAAAAGTATGTAATACAAACAAAAATATCAAAGTTTCATAATGAATATATTTATCTAAACAACTTTTACTTGAATTTACTAAGTACCTAATTAAAATTTGTTGCTTTCAGTGGTTACTTAATGAGAACTATTGTGTACTAACCTGTTCTCCTCTTGACAACGAGATTGATAAGGCAGTAAAAGTTGTGCAACATAATACAAAGCAGTGCATGCTCAGCCACAACATCAAAATGTGACCCATCAACTAGAACAACATTCGGCCCGTTCCAGATAAGCATTTTTAGCCATAAATACCAACATTTTTAGCATCTCTGCGTTCCATTAGCCGGTGATGCTAGTTTTTCTTGCTGGTTGTCATGCGTTTCATTTAAGCATTTTTAACACGAAATGCTAGCATCAAATACCCATGCTAATAGATGGGTCCTCTGATACCACTTTTTGACAGCTTTCAAATTTGACATTTGGAATCTTTTTTTCATGAATCAAAAAGGATTTTCAGCGGATTAAAAAAAAATTTTGAAAGATATTTGTAGTATTAGCCAATTCTGATTTATATTATAAAAAATTTTAAGTGGCTGGACTAATTAAGTGAGGTGTCAAAATTCAGCACGAAAAATCAGTACCTTGCGTTTCATTTGTAACAATTAGCGCGGCTAAAAATGTCAACATTTCTTAAAAGAAACGCAATACGAGGCTAACATCAGATGTTAGCCTCAGAAAGTAGCAGTGCTTTATCTGGAACGCAGGGATTATGTCAACAAAATAACTCAAGTATTCATATACCAAAGCACCATAGAAGTAAATAGGTCCAGTTTGGTAAAACTGAAAGATGTTATATCTTCACTGATTAAACCTGCTGGCCACCATGGCTGGTTTTCAGAACAGCTTACGCAAGAATATGCAAGTTATCCATTTTAAAGCCGTATACAAATATATTAAATGTGATTGCTGTGTTGTCAGCCTGTGCTCTTCTTAATTTACAAGACCATTCTTATTAAATAAATAATATAAAGAATTTTTTTTTCTTTACTTTATACATAACTAACATCTAAAGATGACATAATAAATTTTTGTACTACATTAGTCATTATGTTCTTCACTAAAAAAATGTTCTATGTTTATTTGACAATAATGACTTGTAAAGGTTTAAGTTGAATCAAAATATTTTAATTTGAAATACATGTTTTATTTTTCCGTTACACCTTAAAAGATTTATAATATTTTATAGGTTTGTTGCTCATATTTATCATTGTTACTCAAATATATATGTTCCAAAAGTACAAATAGGTTGAATAGAGTTAGATCAAATTTATAAATTTGTATATATTGCCTTAAGGTCGCAGGTAATAAAAGTCAAAATAATAGTAGTGATTTATTATGAAGTAATACTTTCATATAATTTAGGAAAAATGTAGTATAGTTTCCAAAATGGCACTATTTGATCAATAAGTTTTTTGACATACAGATTGTTAGAACAAATACCTATTATAGCTAATATTGTCACCTTTTGAGTGTTTTCAAAATTACATACTGCTAGCAACACAAAAGTATATAAGTTTTGCTTTAGCACAAAACATCTGCATCTATACTTGAGTTAAGCATACTGTTCACAGTTTTCCGTCTTTGATAAATAACATTTTCTTCAGTAAAAGAGCATGACAATTTTGTATTAATCTAATTTTATGGATACCGTTTGTTGAATACACTATTACAGGGTATAAATCAGAAATGAGGTCACATTTTGCAAATTTCAACCCAAATCTTCATCTTTCAACTTTTATCCACATTTCATTATACTCGTAGGTGTCTGCAAGATTTCCCACCAAAAATCTTCCCAACAAAAGAACCATCATGTGTTATGCACTGGCTGACTTTATAGCACATGGAAGCTGTTATTGTTTATAACGAAGCTCGAACTAAATAGCACTTCTGTATTGATGATTCGTGGTTTAGTTTTCTATGCACTTTATTCTTTCTTCATTGAAGAGGTCTTTTATTTTTTAAGAAACATGTCACAATCTGTGTCTGTGAATGTATATATATTTTTCCTCCCAGTAATTTTCTTCATGCTTGACAAATGAACAACTGCCAATCTTTCTCTTTTTATGTTCATTTACAAATTCTTGCAGTACACTGGTATTGACACATGATCCTGATGTTTTCTTTTCAACATTTCTCTTGAAGTAAATACTTTTAGTGTTTATTTGACTTTTGAGAGATAGAATTCTATCCAATAGCATTCAACTGCTGTACAAAATAGCTCCTCACTGTGATGGTGCAACCACACCAAAAATGCATGTTTGCAACTCTCTTCTGCCGCGTGACAATCTTGACAAGTACACTTGTAACCTGTTCCTCATTATAACAGTATTGAAACTGTACTTATTTGTTTAGAGCGATACACAAAGAATCTCCTGACCATCAATATTTCTATTTTCGGAAGATTTGTACTATCTGCTCTCACAAATCCAACATCAATGGTTGATTTTGCTATTAATACAAATAATTTACGATATTTACAAATATAATAACGGAGACTTGGACGATTTTTTGCCAGTTTTAGGAAAGAATAGTAGTGCAAATCGACGAGTTGTTGAATCAAATTTGACATTTCTTTGTTTACTATATGAGTGACGTCACGGCCCTGACCACAGGATATCAAAGCGTTTACGGCGTGAGATAAAAAAAGGTTATTTCTAGAATTTTCAAATTAAAATTTTACAGCAATCATTCATTGTTATTTATTAAAATCGGTATATTGTGGAATCTTATGCCAAATACTGTTAGAAATAAACAATATTTTAATAAATTTTGATATGAGTCAACTACCCTATTGCAGTCGGTAAACACTGTGAATTTTCTACCATATAGGTAGTGGCGGAAGTGTTCAACAGCTCGCACGACCGCCAGTGTCTCGAGCTCATATGAATGGTATCGAGACTCCACCTCGGTCGTGCGACGACTAAAATAGGCTATGACATGAGGCATGGTATTGACCCTTTGAATTAGTATAGCACCGTATCCTTCAGAGAAATTCTTGCAGTACACTGGTATTGACACATGATCCTGATGTTTTCTTTTCAACATTTCTCTTGAAGTAAATACTTTTAGTGTTTATTTGACTTTTGAGAGATAGAATTCTATCCAATAGCATTCAACTGCTGTACAAAATAGCTCCTCACTGTGATGGTGCAACCACACCAAAAATGCATGTTTGCAACTCTCTTCTGCCGCGTGACAATCTTGACAAGTACACTTGTAACCTGTTCCTCATTATAACAGTATTGAAACTGTACTTATTTGTTTAGAGCGATACACAAAGAATCTCCTGACCATCAATCTTTCTATTTTCGGAAGATTTGTACTATCTGCTCTCACAAATCCAACATCAATGGTTGATTTTGCTATTAATACAAATAATTTACGATATTTACAAATATAATAACGGAGACTTGGACGATTTTTTGCCAGTTTTAGGAAAGAATAGTAGTGCAAATCGACGAGTTGTTGAATCAAATTTGACATTTCTTTGTTTACTATATGAGTGACGTCACGGCCCTGACCACAGGATATCAAAGCGTTTACGGCGTGAGATAAAAAAAGGTTATTTCTAGAATTTTCAAATTAAAATTTTACAGCAATCATTCATTGTTATTTATTAAAATCGGTATATTGTGGAACCTTATGCCAAATACTGTTAGAAATAAACAATATTTTAATAAATTTTGATATGAGTCAACTACCCTATTGTGGACCGATTTTTAAAATTCTTTTTGTATTCGATAGAGTATACTCCTAGGGTGGTCCCAAGGTCAGGATCTGATGATAGGATCCCATGAAAATCGAGGGAACGGTTTCTTTCAATAAAAAAAAATCATATACTAAAAGTTAAAAATAAAAAATAATTTACATAAAATAAAAACCGACTTCAAAAACACTGAAAAGTTTAAAATAATATAAGAATACTTAGGTACAGACAACATCACACTTCAATATTGAAGTCGGTGACAAATTTTAAGACTTTCTAGAAGATCATCGTTTGGCACCGACTTCAATATTGAAGTGTGATGTTGTCTGTACCTATTCTTATATTATTTTTAACTTTTCAGTGTTTTTGAAGTCGGTTTTTATTTTTTTGTTGTTCTTACTAAACATACAAAAGTTCTAAAGATCATCAAGACATATAATTTTTAGATTAGTTTTGCGTCAGCTATTGGTTTGCGCAGTCAGGCGATAGGCTGCCTGGATCGATAATAATAAATCCGTTAAAGTATAAATCCGTTATTAGATTTAAGGCCCAATATACTTAAGTAATTATATTATTGTACACTTAGATCTGTGGATTTTGTTTGTAAATAAATAAAATAAAAATAAATATCGTTCTACCAACTTGTAATTTATTTTGATAATTTCCATTGCCAAATCTTTTGCTGCTCTGACAGTTTATTTTTTAAACCTCTTATATCATCTATCACCTTTTGAGACCAGTATAGTTTTCTTTCTTTCTTCTTTCTCTTTGCCACTTCCCACTTTAAGTAGGGTCGGCTCTCCTAATCATTTTGCGCCAAGACGGTCTGTCTTGAGTTGTCGGGTCGGGTAGTTGGGCTTTTTGAATAAGCTTTAGTCATGCTGGTCCACCAGGTAAGGGGGGGGAGTCCTCTTCCCCTTTTGCCTTCCGGGAGAACTAGCGCTTTACGGACCACGTGTTCATCATCTCTTCTCATCACGTGGCCGTACCATCTTAGGCGACTTTCTGCTATCTTGTCCTGGATAGGGGCCACTTTAAAACTACCTCGCACATGCTCGTTGCGGATCCGGTCTAGCCTAGTGACCCCTCCGGACCATCTTAGCATTTTCATTTCCGCTACGTGGAGCCTCTGGGCATGCGTTTCCTTTATCGTCCAGCACTCAGCCCCATAGGGCATCGCGGGTCTTATTGCGGATTTATAGATTTTGCCTTTCGTGCGTATGGGCATGCTTGCATCACACATTACACCAGTTAGTGATCGCCACTTCTGCCAGGCAACGTTCACTCTGTGGGATACATCCGCCTCTATGGTTGCATCTTGGTTGATCACTGAGCCCAGATACTTAAAC
Organism: Schoenobius gigantellus; assembly: GCA_963935595.1. Classification (NCBI taxonomy): domain Eukaryota; kingdom Metazoa; phylum Arthropoda; class Insecta; order Lepidoptera; family Crambidae; genus Schoenobius; species Schoenobius gigantellus. The sequence goes on along the minus strand of OZ012553.1, from coordinate 16,896,136 downwards.
TGGTCCACTTTTGGTACTGGTATTCTGCCTGGATAGTATACAGAAGAAGATGTGGCATGTGTATTGCTGAAATTGCATATCAGATGCTCTGTCTTTGATCTACTAACGCGAAGTGCTGATGTTTCGAGTGCAGTTATCCAAGCTGACAGGCTTTCTTGCAGTTTTTCGACAGTTTTGGCCGCAAGTACGATATCGTCCGCACACAAAAGGCTCCACGGTAGCTTCGCTTGGATGTCTTTGGTGATGTAGTTCATTACTAGGCTGAACAGTAATGGGCTAAGTGCTGAACCTTGATGAACTCCCACCTCAATCCTAAATTCCTGGCTCAGACCGGCTGAACTTCTGACTCTTGTGCGGGTGTTGTTATACATATCCTGGATAAGGTTTATGTAATGTTCAGGCAGTTCTTGGGATCTCAGAGCTTGCCACACAAGTCTTCGTGGAACTCGGTCGAACGCTTTTTCCAGGTCGATAAAGATGAAGTGCAAGTCTTCCCTGTTCATACGGTGTTTTTCCATCATTATTCTCACTGCCTGTATTGCGTCTGTGGTTGATTTTGATGGAGTGAAGCCAAATTGATTTGGTGTAATTGTGGAGAGGTCTCGGATACGTTTATTTATTATACGTTCCCAAAGTTTTAGGGTATGGGAGGTTAACTTAATGCCCCTGTAATTACCGCATTGTATAATATCATCTTTATTTTTGAAAAAAGGTACAAGGTAGCTTTACCGCCATGACTCTGGGATAGTTTTACTTTTCAATATTATATTAACAAGCTTAGTGAGCCATTCTATTGCTATCGATCCTAACGATTTCCAGAGATCAGCTGGTATTTCATCAGGTCCTACAGCTTTAAGGTTCTTTAGTTTTTTGACGGCTTGCTTTACTTCATATGTGTTAACCTCCTGGATTGGACCCTCAACTGGCGGTAGGGGGATAGTGCTATTACTTGGGTATTCTTCATTGAGAAGTTCATTGTAATATTCGTACTACCTGCAATTAATATCTTCGTTTGAAGTGAGCAGTGTCTGGCATTTGCTTTTGATGAATTTGTTGGTTTTAATATCTAGGGTTGCTTTGTTTCTAGATTTAGCTATTTTAAATATTTCTACATCCGTTCCGGCATTTTCAAGATTGCTATAGAATCCCTCTCGTGCTTCTGCTGTAGACTGTGCTACACACGTTTTTGCATTTTTTTCTGGCTTCTTTGTATTGTACTCGATCGTACTCTGTCCCAGAGCTCTGCCAGGTTTTAAAGAGATCCTCTTATTTTTAAGAACTTCCTTAACCTGTTCATTCCACCAAGTCGGATCTTTTCCTGTGCTTACTCCTCCTTTGGATACGCCTAGTATAGCACTGGCTTCATTCTTACAGTGCGTTTCAAAATTAGACCACATTAAGTTAGCATTGTCGTAGTCGGTTTTCAGGTCTTCCTCCAGATAAGTCTGCATATTGTTCTTGAGAGATTTTCCTTTTGGCCCAGCTAGCTCTTTCCACTTTATTTTAGGTATTTTATCTACTAACGTCTTAATAGGCTTGGGCATTTTGAAAACAGGGCTCAAAAGTCGGTGTTGCGAAGTTAATGGCTCTCCCGGTATCACTTTGCAGTCTTTGAATCCACATTTGAGTGTTCGATCTGCTAATATGAAATCTATTTGTAAACACTTTCCGCCACTTTTATATGTTATCAAATGTTCTTCTCTCTTTTGCAATAACGTATTTACCAGTATGATATTATGTCTAGATGCAAATTCTAAGATGTTTTCACCTTCTTTGTTCAAGTTACCATATCCGTAATCCCCATGAAATTCTTCGTATGATTTGTTTTTCTGACCTACATGTCCGTTAAGGTCTCCAAGAAGCAACTTTGACTCTTCCGCAGGTATGTTTGCTGTCAATTCATCCAGTTCTTCCCAGAACGACTCTTTTTCAGATTCTGTGCAGCCAGCTTGGGGCGCATAGGCACATATTATGTTTAGTATGGGTTGGTTATCCATTGCTAACTTCAGTGCAATGAGGCGGTCTGATTTCCTTTCGATATTGACTATTCTACTTTATGTTATTTACCACACCATTATGTTTATTGTCTTTGCCATGGTAGACCAGCTGGTACCCAAGTCCTAGGTCTCTGGATTTGAATCCCTTCCACCTAGTCTCTTGGACGCAGCAGATGTTTATATTCCTCCTTTTAAGGGTTTCTGCCAGCTCTTGACTGCGTCCAGTAAGAGATCCCATATTCCACCGTCGCTAGTCTAATTTGACGATGAGTGTTTATTTGCGAATGTTTCTTCTTGTCATTAATGCCGTCGCTTGTGGGGGACGCCCTAGCATCTGTAGCATTCGGAACATTAGCGTCGCTTCCGGGGTACGCCCTAGCATCATTTCCCTTATTCTCTTTATTTTTGCTTTTCATGATTAGGAGAAGTGGTTGTGGTTATATGGGTTTTTACGGCCGGTTACCACCTGACGCCAAGGTTGTAGCCGTTCTGGCCTGGGCGCCGCCGTTGACCAGTTAGGTTCCTCCGCCGCCGTCCCTACTGAGCACCCTAACCTAAGCGCGCAGCACACCAGCAACCTCTGCTCCGAATACGTCAGAGAAGCCTACTAATGGGGTTTCTTAACGAAGTGTCCTTCTTCGGCCTTGTGGTCCGCGGGAGGTATTTTATTTCCCTCCTACCCTACGAGTGGGTTTTCACCCATTCTTCGAGCTTTCCCCTATCCGCCACCTGGGGACGCGGTCTCTAGGGAATGAGGCTACCCCGAGACAAATTTCCACTATAGTTTTATCCATAAAAATTTTATTTAGGCGCATTTTGCGCCGCGGCAATTTATAAGTGACGTGGAAATTATTTCCACTATTAATCTTCTGGGTTGGTTTGTATACATGTTTATCATATAGGTTTGCAGATTGTTAATATTGCACATTTGTTGGTAGGCTAGTTCCCGATTGAAAATAAGTTGAAAAAATGGCAAAAACAAAGAAAAAACAAACCCAAGAGGAGAGACTAGAGAAAAACACCAGAACACCTGTAGGCGGTCGCTGTCGTCCCGGGTACAACCATATCTGCAGGAAGACTGCCCACCTTAAGCAATTTGCGCACATCGCCTGGGACAACGCCAGGAAAAGTCAGGATCCTGACGTGACAGAGAGGAAACGACAGTACAATGCCGCTTCTAGATCCAACAAGAAGGCTATTGCTGTAGCCAAGGTGGAACACGGCGACTAGGAAGCTATCCCAGTGGGAATCGTGCTTTTTGGTTGCTGGCCAAAGCTGCGCAACGTAATTTCTGCCAGTCCAGTCTCCCACCACTGCGTGTAGTTGATAGCAGCCTGGTCCATAGCGTAAAGAAGAAGGCTAATCTCTTGATCCTACTCTGTCTCTTACTCGACTATGGACGATGGCGGATCCACACCACCCACCATCTCTCGGTGTGAAAGGTCACTGCCTGAAATCCACATTACACAACGTGCGGTCAGGTGAGTGAGAGCTGAAGCTCATGAACGTCCATAAGTCGAGTGGGTGGATGGTATGCCAGCAGTGGTGCTGAAGACGTGCTCATCTGAGCGCTCCATTCCTATCAGAACAACAGGGTTCCATCTTCGTGGGAAATTCTTCACATTTACCCGATTCCCAAAAAGAGTGACCGATCCGATCCGTCAAATTACAGGCCCATATCGATAAAGTCCTTGCTCTTGAAGATTATGGAGTGGGTCATCAACTCCCTCCTCCTACAGTACCTAAAAGAACACTAGCTGATTAGCGACCGACAATACGGCTTCCGTCACGGCCGTTCAGCTGATGATCTTTTAGTTTACCGGACCCACCGTTGGGCGTAACGCTTGGAGGGCAAAGGTGAGGCTCTCGCTGTCAGACTCGATATCGCTAAGGTGTTTGATAGCGTCTAACATAGAGCACTTCTCACGAAGCTACAATTATATGGAAATCCCGATAGGTACTCTGCAAATGGATAGCCAGCTTTTTGGATGGTAGGAGCATTAAAGTCGTCGTCAAAGGGTGCTGCTCCGAAACCATGCCCATAAACGCTGGCGTTCCACAAGTAAAAGGCTAGTGGTCATTTTCACCAACCTCTTCTTAGCTTAGGGGACTCTTAGGTGGCATGCTGTCACATTCTTTTCATTAAAGACAAAAGTGACAGCATGCGTCTTAGGGGCTACCTAAGCTAAGTAATGGTTGGTGAAATCGACCATAAGCGTCCTGAATAAAGCAAAGCAGTACTTCACTCCTAGCCAGCGGTTGACGCTTTATAAATCATAAACTCGGCCGCATATGGAGTACTGCTCGCACTTCTAGGCAGGATCTCCCAAATATCAGCTCGACCCTCTTGACTCCCTGCAAAGGCGTGCATTCCGCATCGTCGCTGATCCCAATATCACGGCCTCAATAGAGACGCTGGAGCAAAAGAGAGACTTTGATGCTCTTGGCATGCTCTATCGGCTCTTTATCAGAGATTGCTCTGATGAACTCAAACTCAAACTCAAAAATCTTTATTCAATATAGACCTTTACAGGCACTTATTGACGTCAAAATAAAAACATAAAAATCTTCAACCAAGAATCTAATTAACTAAATTATTTAATCCTTGTATGTACACACACCCCAACCATTATTAAGATGTGTGCAAATACAAGTAAAATTAAAAAAAAAAAAAAAAAAATTGACTCTACACCTGTTCGGAAATTGGGAGAGCCTTCTCAAGAAGAACAGGCAAGAAACTCGGAAGGTCTTGTATTTTTTTTTGTCTCCTCTTTTAAAATGCCAACATTACAATATTATATTTCACATACATTTGTTTAAATAATATAGAAATGCCTGTCGGTGTGAGTGGAACAGTTACTCGAATGAAATTTATCCCACTATCACAAAGTGTTAACACCCTTTAAACGTCAATTATCACATTTTTTGTCAATCCCAAGCAGTTTTATCTGTCATATAATCAGACACTTTATAATATGCTTTTTTCATAAGTGCGCCCTTGATAGCGACTTTAAATTTATTCAAGTTAAGTGCTTTAATATTATTTGGGATTTTATTGTAGAAACGTACACAAAGGCCTTTGAAAGAATTATTAATTTTTTTAAGCCTAGTATTTGGTAACGCTAACATATTCTTTTGCCTAGTATTTACTGAATGAATATCACTGTTTTTACAAAACGAATGTATATTTTTATGAACATATACTATATTCTCGTAAATATATTGCGACGCGACGGTCATAATACCAATTTCTTTAAATTTTTCTCTCAAAGAGTCTCTTATTTTAAGGTTATAAATAGCACGAATAGCCCTTTTTTGCAGCACAAAAACAGTCTGAAAGTCGGCAGCATTTCCCCACAGCAAAATGCCATACGACATCACACTATGAAAATAGGCAAAGTATACAAGTCTTGCTGTATCAACATCAGTCAGCTGACGTATTTTCCATACAGCGTAGGCTGCAGAACTAAGTCTCTTCGACAATTTATCAATATGTGGGCCCCACTGAAGCTTTGAATCTAAAGTAATACCAAGAAATACTACGGTATCCACAAGGTCCACATTTTTATGCTTTATGTTAACAGTGGTGTGAACCTCTTTAACATTGGGTAAAACAAATTTTATACATTTAGTTTTCCCTTCATTGAGGCACAAGTTATTCGCATTAAACCAGTAAACTATTCTTGAGATAGAACTATTTACATCGTCATAAATTTGCAATCGTCTTTTAATTTTAAACATAAGTGAAGTATCATCTGCAAATAATACAATCTCATGCCTGTCTTGTACAAAAGCAGGCAAGTCATTTATATATATTAAAAATAGAAAAGGACCAAGAATTGAACCCTGCGGAACTCCCATTTTAACCGAGGCGCCCTGGGACCTCTCCCCGTTGACGTCTACTTTCTGAATCCTCTCAGTCAAATAGGAGATGAGTAAATCCAGAACAGTGTCGCGAAATCCATAGTAGTGTAATTTCCTGATCAGGGTGTCATGATGAACGCAATCAAACGCCTTGGACAAGTCACAAAAAACGCCCAGCGCATCATGTGAGTCCTCCCAGGCCTCATATATATTTTGTATTAACTCAACACCAGCATCAGTTGTTGAGCGACCCTTTCTAAAACCAAATTGTTTACAGTGTAGAAGATTATTTCTGTTAAAAAAGCTTTGCATTTGTTCCAACATTATTTTTTCAAAGATTTTGCTAAAAGTAGGTAGCACAGAGATAGGTCTAAAATTATTGGGGTCTGATGTGCTACCAGATTTGTGTAATGGAATAATTTTACTCAGTTTCATTAGATCAGGAAACACACCACAGTCAATGCAATCATTAAAAATACTAGCAAGTATTGGAGCTATTGTTTCTATTACAGATTGGGAAACATCTACAGAGTTGCCCCACAGATCCACGGTTTTCTTTTTATTCAGCGTTTTAAATGACTTTATTAAATCATTTGCACAAATATGGGCAAATTTAAATTTATCATCACAAGTTTTAACATAATCTTTTAGAATAGATTCGGCTACAGTGGGGGAGGAATCCAAAGATTTTGTGATTGAAACTGGAATGTCAGTAAAGAATTTTTCAAATTCAGTAGCTACCTCAATATCTACTGTAACTTTCTTATTTTCAATATTTAAACAAAAATTGTTGTTATTAGTTTTTACTCTTCCGGTTTCATTATTAATAATGTTCCATGTCGTTTTAATTTTGTCACTACTATTTTTTATTTTAGAGCTTAAATAATTGGAGTTTGCAAATTTACAAACTTTTTTAAATACTTTGGAATAAGTTTTTACATACAATTTAAATTGATCACTAGTATTTAATGAACGCTCATTGTAAAGTTCATAAAGTTTTATTTTGTTTGCTTTGAGGCGTTTGTCACCTTTTTACCATCGCACCACCTGCCACTGCAATAGAGTTCATCCGTACCACCTGGAACCGTTTTGGTCTAGCACAGTTCGATTTCAGCGTTCATTTCTTCCACGTACATGCAGACTCTGGAACGAACTCCCAGCTGCAGTGTTTCCTCAGCGCAATGATATGTCCAACTTCAAACGAGGTTTAAAAAAGCACTTCTCACTTCACTTTAAAAAAGTAGACAGTAACTGAGCTATGCCCTGGCATTGCCGATATCCATGAGTGGTAGTTACCACTTACCATCAGGTACCACTTGCTCGTCTGTCACCGTTAGCAATAAATAGTTAAATAATAAATTTGATAGAAATTTATTTTAAAAAAATATATAAATATTCTATTACTTACCTAATTTTGTTAGTATTCATAAGTTCATTGAAATTGCATTGCAAAAAATGTTGATTTAAGATTGAAATATTATTATATTTAATTTCTAAAAATCATGTAAATATGGCATTTATACTTCTTAATAAAGTTGATTTTATATATAAAACTTACAATTAATAACTTCCATGTCAGCATCAATTTCAAATGGCTGTAACTCTTAAGCTATTGGGTTTTAAACATGGCAAATTATATCAAAATATTCAGGACAATTAATACTTTAATTCTAACTTAATAAAATTTGTGCAGCTATGAAAAAAAAACTGCCATGGAAATTAGGCAAATAACATTGATTTACTACCAAACGTAGATAGAGCACTTCATACAAAAACGCGCTTGAAATCTGTCACCTACTCAACTATACATTTGTACTCGCTGATATATTGTTGAATATGCACGCCCGAATTAAAATTACCATAAAGAAAGGACCGTATTTATCGAATTCAACCTTATTCTACATTATTACGGCAACTTTTTTAAGTACAACCGTGTGAAGTTACATCATTTCATACCTAGCCACAGATCAATTGAAGTTTTAGTAACTATGGAAAAGAACTGCACGAGTCGCGATTGGGCAGTTCTTCACCGGCCCACTTCTCGAACGTTCATGCGTTATCTACGTTTGGTAGTAAATCAATGGCAAATAACCCGAAATTGGAAGAACTACCCATATTACGGGTGACATTAGAACGGTCCAAAGGTCAAACAGAAAAGCTTGACAAGGAGCTTCCTGTACGTACTCCTATTACCGTTTAATTTATATATTTTTATAAAATAGGTTTATATTGTAAAATTTTTGTATTGTTTTTATTTAATATTTATCCACACAGAACATGTAAATTTTCATCAGTTAGTATCTTATAACAAAATCTTTAAATTGAAATTCGTAAATACCTAATACATCGACATAAAGCACTGTCTCTTTTAAAAGCTGTCTTCTTATATTTATCGGTATTATTGATTTACATTAACTCTAAGGTCAGCAGGAAAATTATGTGCCCAAAAATCGATAAAACGTCAAGATCGTTTCAGTCGAGAATCGAGCGTTTCTTTGTTCATTTTCCTCAAGGTTTTCCTGATTACTTAGCCCACCCTTTAAGATCGCTTTCCATTTCTACAGACTTTTCATAACTCGTAAACAAATAAATTATTAAATATTAAATTCATGAATAGAGCGAAATTAAATAGATTTCTATAAAACGTTATTGTTTAATGTATCATGTCTGAGAGGTGTCACGTCTAAGTTACCGATAGGTACAGTACTTATAACACCGTAATAAACACATGAAAACAACGAAGTAATTTACTAAATAACCTATGTATAAACACCCACAACATTATGAATCAGTCAGTCAGTGAAACTAAACAACTTTTGTTCTACGACTGTTAGAAATTCACATATTTTGGTTTTACGTACAAATCTGCGTACAAATCACTCATTTTTTCTTTAGCTAAGTCATGTTTTTACTTTTACTTTCCTTGTATTCGTAATGAAAAGCACAGTGTTCACCTTGGGTTAAAGACTTATTTAGTCCCTGGAACTCGAACTAAGCCCCGTGTCGGGACTAAATAAGTTACTTTCACCCCTGGGGTAACAATGTACACTAGCTGTGCCCGCGAACTAAGTTTCGACATAATAATTGTCAAAAAAATATCACCTAGAGGTATAAAAAATAGCTTACGACCTATTCTTAGACCTACCCAATATACACAACAATTTTCATAAAAATCGGATAAGCCGTTTCGGAAGAGTTCCATAACAAACACTGTTACAGGAGATTTTTATACATTAGATAGATCAACAACTTCGGCTTTAGCCTCTTCTCTTAAGAAATCAGGCGTTAAATCCATATCTGAATCAGTTAAACTCATCACGTTAATGCAAATCTCTGGTATACGAAAGTAACAAAACTCTACAACTCGAAAAACAAATAATGAAGATCGAATTGCCGCTTTCCTGCCTTTTTTTTTCTTCTGTTGCCGGCCAGCTATTCAGCCATTATTTTTCATTTTCATCGTTGAAAAAATGTTAAATATTTTGCCCAAATCTGTTATTTTGAAAAAATAGTTGAAATGAAATTATGATAAATAAAGTAATCTTAAAAAAAATATATTCTTTAATTAATACATAACTTTATGTTATTGCAATTTAACATCGTGCTATAATTGAGTTGCTGTATAGAAAGTTGGAACATGGTTCAATAAAAATGTCAAAATATAACTAGTTTTTATTTATAATTTGAAAGCAATTTTCCCTAGGGCTGAAAAGTATTACTTTCAACTCCGGCAACTTCAGACCTACTTTTCGAGTATGAGTAATGAAAAATCAATTTCGTAGTCACGCGAATACCTTAATCACATAACAAAGATTTTATGTCGAGTGTGTAAATAATTGTATTGTGACGTCACAAAAGACATGTCTCCACGCGGACATACGATTGACGTTAATAAATACTCCGCGATAATGTCAATCGCCTATTTTTATTCCGCGCCGGTATGTTTTATCCTCCCTTATAATCTAAATAGGATGTTATGGAACAACAGACGTCACTGGTGTGACGAAACAGCGCGAAGTGCGTCACCACGTCTCCAAAAGTGTCCGGCACCTTGCAGCACTGCTGGACATTCCCAAGCTTACATAAATGGGGTTACATGTCCGTGAGCTCATAAAATCAACGTCGCTACCAGCTGCCGCCCTTTAAGGACAATTTTCAAATAAACCATTTCATTGTTCTATTTTTACAGAAATCGTTTTGCAGATTAATTGAAATATGAATGCGTCTGTAGACGATTGGTCAATGGAAAGTCGAGCATATTTACAAATGTATTATTGTATAGATAGATATATCAGTCGTGTGAAAAAAATATTGAGATTGTTTCACGAGGCTAATGATATTTTTAACCGACTTCAAAAATGGAGCAGGTTCTCAATTCGATGCGTATGTTTTTTTTTGTTTTTTTTTTGTGTGTGTTACGCGATTACGCCGCCAATTGTGGACTGATTTTCAAAATTATTTTTGTATTCGATAGAGTAAACTTCAAGGGTGGTGGAGTAAACTTCAAAGTTTGCATTCACTAAAAAGTTAAAAATATTTTACAAAAAATAAAAACCGACTTCAGAAACACTGAAAAGTTAAAAATAATATAAGAATAGGTACAGACAACATCACACTTCCATACTGAAGTCGGTGCCAAATTTTAAGACTTTCTAGGAGATCATCGTTTGGCACCGACTTCAATATAGAAGTGTGATATTGTCTGTACCTATTCTTATATTATTTTTAACTTTTCAGTGTTTTTGAAGTCGGATTTTATTTTTTGTAAAATATTATTTTTTTTATTTAATAATCGCGGAATATTTTCTGTGAGTATGACACTGAAAATACATACCCGTCGAATTGAGAATCTCCTCCATTTTTCAACTCGGTTGAAAGAAAGTAGTAGGTACATTGTTGATGCAAACAAACTTACTTTTAAGGCAAGGCCAGTTCAGGAAATCTAAGGAAAAGATTGAGGTTTAAATTCCAGTGTAAAAAATCATGTAAAATTTACTTTTCAGACATACCTAAATGTAAACTTAAAAAATAAAATTTACTTCACAGACATACCTAAATGTAAACTTAAAAATAATATTAGAAAGGCACAGACAACATCACACTTCTATATTGAAGTCGGTGCCAAATTTTAAGACTTTCTAGGAGATCATCCTGACTTTGGTGACCTTGAAACCACCCCAGAAATATACTCTATCGAATACAAAAAGATTTTTGAAAGTCGGTCCAGAATTTGCGGAGTAATCGCGTAACATACACAAAAAACACGTTGGACACACCTAAAAATTTAAGGGTTTTCCTCGATTTTTATAGGATCCCATCATCAGATCCTAATGTTGGTGACCTTGGGACCACCCTCGAAGTATACTCTATCGAATACAAAAAGAATTTTGAAAATCGGTCCACAATTGGCAGCATAATCGCGTAACATACACACAAAAAAAACAACATACGCATCGAATTGAGAACCTCCTCCTTTTTGAAGTCGGTTAAAAATCGCTTGGTGTTTGTGAAAAAATCACTATGTGAAAAATCCTATCACCAATGAAACTTCCATTTTGACGATATAGGATAGCATTTTTATTGTTACAATAAGCGATTATATTTTAGACTAACTGACCCGGTGAACTTCCTAACACCATATTTTTTTACTGGCTCATCGGCTGCGCTGTGGACTCGACACTTGCCTTCCAATCGGGAGGTCCGGAGTTCAAGGAGAAGGAAAACATCGTGAGGCAACCTGCATACATCTGCGAAGAAATTCAAAGGTGTATATGAAGTCGACTAATCCGCACTGGGCCAGCGTGGTTGACTAAGGCCTAAACACTGGTACACACCTACAACTTAGAGTAGGCTCGAGCCTATCGGTGGGGACGTTTATGAGCTGTTATGATGATCTCTCACAGTCTTCTCTCTCATACATTCACAAACTTTTCTTATCGTTAGAAAAATACGTTACATTTTTTACAAACTTTCTTTTATACAAGCCTTGTACTGACAACAACGAACACAACAAAATAAGAATTAACCAATTTGGTGCAGTCAGTTTTAAGGTTATACGCGTACATACATTTCGACAATTCATTTTTATTTATACATATACCTACTAAGAAGATAACTGATTCAGTATTCCAAATATCTAATAAAATTATCAATAATCAATCATGTTACAATGCAATGCAATAATAAACTTGCCGAGCTCTAGTGCAAGTATCCAAGTCACCATCACCAACTACTTTATTTGTACCTACAGATGCAACAATTCAATCTGAAAACGTGATCAATATTTTATCCACCATTTAAGCGGCGGCCATGTTGAATTTAGTTCCCCTAAATTCCAACATTACCAGTCCAATTTTTCGCAGTAGTTCCACTTACTGTGTCAGCAGCTTTCACAATGTCGAAATTTTCGTATTTCGTAGGCCTCTCAACTTGCGAGCATATCGTAGGCGCCGGAAACGCGTAGGTTTCGCTGTAAGTACATTTTCACAGAATGTAAAGGGCATCAATTTACCGCCGCTCTACACAAATGGCACCACTAACAAATCCCTTACACAAACAGCCTTTATGTAGCATTTAGTACCAATTCTGTGTTATGATTTGTATCTCCCACATACCTAGTTGAAACATTAATCTAGCTAGGCTCCTAGATTAACATATTATTATAAAGGTCACGGGCCACGGCAGAGTTTTCCACATCAATTAGCTGCAATAGTAAGAGTACTACTAAAGAGCAAGTATATAATAAAACCATGTTCAATGACTTTTAACAGTCTGACATTAACTACCCTGAAATTTTATTAACTCCTCGTGTAAGAAAAGGGTTCCAAATCTCCAAATTTACGATAATGCAAACCGGTGTGATTTTATAATTAGAACTACTAAGAAAAAGTAGTACGGTGCTAATAGGTTACATGTTAACATTTTCAATTAATTTAAATGTGATTCCATAAATTTCAAATAAAGAAGATCCGCAAATTTTTCATGCACCATTTAATTAAAACACCTTATAACTAAGACTCTATCATTAGGTAAGTAATAAGGGGTTCCTGAAAATGTGACTTATTCCTGTTAAGTAAGACGAGGTCGAAAGCATCTGAATTTGTCATGTATGTTGTCCCTAAAATTAATGGTTTTTGAGTTATTTGAGGTTTTGTTGGTATTTAACAATACCCTACCTACTATTTAAAATCGAAAATAAACTTGACCCGAGTATATATGGATATGGAGTTTAGACTAATTGAAATAAGTCCCGTGGAACCACTAAGGTAAATAATATGGAACGCTAGAAGGCCATCCAAATCAAACTACTCACTTCACATTTAAATCGGTAAGTTACAAACCTCAAAATGGACTTTTAACAAGTGTAAGTGTAGTACAAGTGTAAGTATGAGTAAAAAACGGGGATTATCGCGATAAATTACCTTTTTCAGGTGGACTAAGGTATAAGGTAAGGCGGTGCGCCACGGTCGGTGTAACCCGGTTGAAACGTCAGGCTTTGTAAAAAGGTAATCTCATGGTAATCTATCGTGTTAATCCCCGTTTTTACTCATGTCCGTTTTTTAATCATGCAACGCGAAAGTTTAAAAATGATTAGGTGTAAGTGTACCTAAATTGTTTTTTTAACATACCGATGATTTGACTGTTCTACAGAAAAAAGCGCACGTTAAGCGCACTTTTTAACCGACTTCAAAAAAGGAGGAGGTTCTCAATTCGATGCGTATGTTTTTTTTGTATATGTTACGCGATTACGCCGCCAGTTGTGGACTGATTTTCAAAATTCTTTTTGTGTTCGATAAAGTATACTCCAAGGGTGGTCCCATGGTCACCAAAGTCAGGATCTGATGATGGGATCTCATGAATATCGAGGAAAACCCATCAATTTTAAGGTTTTTCCAACGTGTTTTGTGTGTATGTTACGCGATTACTCCGCCAATTGTGGACCGATTTTCAAAATTCTTTTTGTATTCGATAGAGTATACTCCCAGGATGGTCTCAAGGTCACCAAAGTCAGGATCTGATGATGGGATTTCATGAAAATCGAGGGAAACGCTAATACGCGGGAAAGGCTAATAATTTAATAAATTAGGGTTTCTTTCACTAAAAAGATTTCATTCACTAAAAAGTTAAAAATAAAAAATATTTTACAAAAAATAAAAACCGACTTCAAAAACACTGAAAAGTTAAAAATAATATAAGAATAGGTCAGACATCACACTTCTATATTGAAGTCGGTGCCAAATTTTAAGACTTTTTAGGAGATCATCGTTTGACTGTACCTATTCTTATATTATTTTTATCTTTTCAGTGTTTTTGAAGTCAGTTTTTTTAAACCTGTACATAAACAAAAGGATTTTGCCAAAAGGCGCGTGGCGAAAAGCAGATTCTGTATGCCTACATATAATTGGTCACTCCACTGAACAAATTTAACCGGAGGTGTGATGCGGTAAAGATATGAATGTTCATGCTAGGTAAATTCGGAGGGGTAAGAATAGAAGGAAGGCACCTGGTTGGATGTTCCTCTTGATGCTGATGGCTGATTCAGCGGCTGCGGAGGCTCCTCCGATGTCCAGTCAAAGCGTCGGTGGCGTTACACACTAGTGAGATGGGTTTGCCCCGAGGCGGGTGAATTAAGCGGATTAGCGGAATAGGCGACTTTAAGGGTTCCTTGTTGATTACGGAACCCTAAGTTCCGTAATCAACAAGGAACCCTTAAAGTTTCGCCATGTCGTCCGTCTGTCTGTCTGTCCGAAGTTTAGCTTAGAGACTTAGTCCTAGAAGGCAGTAATTTGTAAAGCATGCATGGCATAATAAAGGCAAAAAACAAAAAGTTAAAAAAATAAAAACCGACTTCGAAAACACTGAAAATATAAGAATAGGCACAGACAACATCACATTTCTATATTGAAGTTAGTGCCAAATTTTAAGACTTTCTAGGAGATCATCGTTTGGCACCGACTTCAATATATAAATATGATGTTGTCTGTACGTATTCTTATATTATTTCTATCTTTTTAGTGTTTTGGAAGCCGGTTATTATTTTTTGTAAAAAAAAATATTATTGTCTTTTTAGCGATTTAATACCTTAAATTCACTAAAAGATAATTGAAGTATACGACACAAAGTGTCAATACGTACCTATTGTATTTAATAACCTCTTACTCCTAAAAGTTAAGGATAGGGTTTTCCTCGATTTTCCTGAGATTCCATCATCAGATCCTGACTTTGGTGACAATGGGGCCACCGCAGGAGTATACTCTATGAATGGAGTATATTCTATATTGAAGAAGGTGCCAAACGACGATCTCCTAGAATGTCTTATTGTCACCGACTTCAATATAGAAGTATGATGTTGTCTGTACCTATTGTTATATTATTTTAACTTTTTAGTGTTTTTGAAGTCGATTTTCATTTTTAGTAAAATATTTTTTATTTTGAACTATTTAGTGAATGAAATCTTTTTAGTGAAAGAAACCCTAATATTAAATAAAATTAAATTAAATTAGGGTTTCCCTCGATTTTCATGGGATCGAATTATCAGATCCTGATTTTGGTGACCATGGGACTACCGCAGGAGTATACTCTATCAAATACAAAAAGAATTTTGAAAATCGGTCCACAATTGGCGTCGTGATCGAGTAACACACACACAACAAAAAAACATACGCATCGAATTGATAACCTCCTCCTTTTTTGAAGTGGGTCAAAAAAGACAAAAAAATATATATTAATCACGCTGACAAAGTGGTAAGGTGAAATGTCGCAAAAATATTAGAGTATGTACCTCCCCTACATGTAAAGTGGGGATGATTTTTTCTCGTCTATCCCGTGATGTTTGATGTCGTCAGGACTTTCAATAAAATTGCGGGTCATCATTTTTCAATTCAGCGATCCGTTTGTGAAAAATTAAGTTTTAAATTGCTATTCAGGTATTAATACTATAATAATATATGGTGTAAAAAAATAACTCTACATCGCAATAATATTTAAGGGTAGGTATTAATCAGAAGTAAACTTTTGATCCAATTCCGATCGATAGATATTGGTATTGTGATTTTTCTAACGCTTATTTAGCAACACTAGCGACAAAATGGATCCGTATCTTGAAAAAATATTAGATCACTCAAAATCTGCGCAATACGGGTCCAATTTGGTGCCAATGTGCAGACTCAAGCGTACAAAAAATCTTGAAAAGTACAACTGATGGTCAATACGTGCCTAAATTGTATTTAAAAAACTAACCTCCAACTCCTAAAAGTCAAGGATCCTTACACTATGAGCTCGACTCATGACTACCAGACAGACGCAAATACCTGAATAGCTTCAGAAAAAGCATGAAACACGTTGAATTTGCGTATAAAATTGTAGGGCTTGCTTTCGATTTCACTGGGGTCCCATCATCAAAACCTGACTCTTTTTTTGTTTGAACCCATTGCAATTGCAAAAAAAGAGATTATATACCATTAATAAATAACAAAGTTATGAGGTACCAAACATAAAAAAGAACATAAAATCGAATTGATACTTAACCTCTACATTTGTGTGAAGTCGGTTAAAAATATTGGGGCTAATCATAACTTGATTTTTTCCATACAAAACAAAAAAAATATTTTTTGATCCTAAGTGTCGACAGCCCTACATCAGCGAACCTTATTTCTTCATTCAGTGTTGATACATAATAAATAAACAACAGAAAACTTGGTTTAATTAAACTTAAAGAATTCGACACATAGGAATAGAGTTAATGATCGACATACAGGACAACCCCGTCAGTTATACAAAATTAGCAAGGAGTTTTTCACCTCATTCTTCTCCCCTTGCGTTTCCAGATCTGCCCTCTACCATGTAATCTCTAAGGTACGCAGGTGGCCTTCTACCTCTATTGGGCCTGCGATGTTCTTCCACTTGGGCAGGAACAGGTCCTTGCGTTTCCTCGAAAAACTTAGGTGGAGTTGCTTCTTCTTGCTCAATTGAAACTTCAGTGTCGACAAATTCTTCTCTAGTGTCATCGGTTACTTCACTTTTAAGTAATGTCAACATTTGGGAGTGGTGCTAAATGTTTATTCGACACCGTTACTGTGTTACCATGCCCTCGTCCAACAAATGAATAGTGAGGATTACTTTGAAGAAGCTCAGCTTCCTCGATTAGAGGATCTGTCTTTGATTGACGAACATGTTTTTTCATCAGGACTGGTCCAGGCGTCAACCAAGTGGGTAGCGAGTCTCCATACGTAGAACGGCGTTGGTAGGTTAAGAGTCTCTCGTGCGGGGTGGCATTCGTCGACGTGCATAAAAGAGAACGAATACAGTGTAGTGCATCTTTCAGCACAATTTCGCAATTCTCTATGGGTAGACCTTTGGATCGAAGACTGAGCTGTATAGTCGGCCAGAGAGTACCATTAAGGCGTTGCACTTGTCCGCTGCCTGCGGGGATATATGGAGTAGTTCTAGATGGCGCTATATTGGAATTACATAAGAATGTTTTGAATTCCTCAGACATGAATGATGAGCCTCTGTCGCTGTCTATGTAAAGTGGTTGACCAAAAGTCAGAAATAAGTCCTTTAAACAGTTAATTACAGTACTTGAAGTCATGTTCTTGCAGGCATACGCAAACGGAAATCTGCTGTATTCATCAATAATTGTAAGTATGTATTTGTTAGCAGTTCTAGATGGTAGCGGTCCTTTGAAGTCTATATTGATACGTTCGAATGGAGATGTAGCTTTAATAAGTTGCCCTTTAGCTTTCATAAATCGTGGCTTTATTTCTGCACACGTAGGGCAAATAGCAGTCATTCACGGCATTTACCGAGTAAGGCAGATTTTTGGAGCATATCCAGTGGTACATTCTAGTAACGCCTGGATGACATAATGCATTATGTAAATATCTTAGTTAAGTAATATTCATATAGGCACAGATTCGGGACAAGGCGTCGGCCACTATGTTTTCAGAGCCAGGTTGATATATGATATCATATTTATAGCATGACAATTCTAATCTCCAACGTAAAATTTTTTCATTCTTTATTTTGCTATTGTGATTTTGGTTTAGCATATACACTACCGATTGTTGGTCCGTTATTAATAGAAAATGTCTTCCAATCAGATAATGCCTCAATTTTTTCAGGCTTTCGACAATAGTACAAGCTTCTTTTTCTATTGACGAATGCTTGCACTCCGAGCTTGATAGTGTTCGAGAGTAAAAGGCAACAGGTCTTCCTTGTTGTGATAATGTAGCCCCTAAGGCATATTCCGAAGCATCCGTCTTTACTGTAAATATTTCATTGTCATCAATAGCTATCAAAGTTGCTTTTTTGATGTCTAATTTTAGCTCTACGAAACGATTTAAATTTTCTTTAGACAGTGGAAAGTTAGTTACGCAAGTAAGAGATTGTATTTTCTCTGAAAATTTAATTACCTATTTTGCATATTGAGCGAAAAGCCCTAGGGCACGCTTGAGTTCGAAGGTGCTAGTTGGAGTTGGGAGCTCGAGCAACGGCTTCAGTCTGTCAGAATCAGGTCGGATAGCATTGTTTTCAACAGTGTAACCGAGCAAATTGATTTTGTTTTGATTGAAGATACATTTTGTTCATTAAGAGTCAAATTCTATTTTTTTACAGCAGTAAAAAAAAATTCTAGGTTACGATCGTGTTCGATTTGGGTTTTACCACAAACTGTGACGTCATCTACGTACGAAAAAGTACCTTCTAATTTCTCTACATCGATGATATACTGCAGAGTACGCTGTAAAGCTGCTACTCCATTAGTGACGTCAAAGGGAAATCGTGTAAACTGTGTACCAGTTCGGCCGCAAGCTTCAAATGCTGTGTATTTTTTTTTGCTATCAGGGATCCAAACTTGGTGGTAAGCACTCTTGAGATCAATTTGACTGAATATTTTATACTTAGATACATTTCCCACGATTGTCTCTATGTGCGGCAGTGGGTACGCATCTAGTTCTGTAAATTTATAAATTGTTCGGGAATAATCGATTACTAAGCGTTTTTTGTGGGCACCTCCCACAGCCACCAAGACTTGGGCACGCCATGGAGATGCACTGGGTTCAATGATTTTATTTTCGAGTAATTTTGACACCTCTTGTATAATAAAGTCTTCATCTTCTTTACTGTGACGCCTGCTTTTAATAGCGATCTGTCTTATATTAGTAGAAAGGTAAGTAAATAGTGAAGCAGGTGGTACTGATGCTTCCATTACGTTGCATATCTCTAAATGTGTTTTTGGCCCACCAAACTTGAATTCTAGAGTGATCTTTCAATAGGGCATGTCCGCATAGAGGTCGTTAACGACAAGAAGAGGACGCTGTTTTTTTTTATTATTGCAGAAAGTTGGCAAACAAGCAAACTGCCCACCTGATGGTAAGTGGTAACAGTCACCTATAATACATGTGGCTCTTGTGAGATTCGCCGCAAAACTGCAACCCCCACAAGAACCACAGTGTACGTTGCCAACTTGTGACACAAGATGTAAAGTCACAGTACCCAGTAATTTCACTGCCATATCTTACCCTTCAAACCGGAACACAGCAATGCAAGCACTGCTGCTTTGCGGCAGAAATAGGTAAGACGGAGGTACCTAAGCAGACGACCCTGGTACAGAGTCTCCCTCCAGTTGTGTGTGTGTTCGATTATACATATGGTAACGACGCAGACTCCTTCGACAAACGATATGTGGTTCAGTGACGCTAAATTAATAGTTTGTTTGCAAGGTCTTTGGGGCAGCCCAATCAAGCGTGCAACTTTTTGGTTAATGAAACTGACCGAGCTACCCGTATCAATAAGTGCATCTGCCTTATAATTATTTATAGTAATTGGAATCGTTGCGCTCTTCAAACTTGAAGGGGAGGCGGCAGAAATGTGAAACAGAACATCGAGGCACGAGTGTGCTCCAGGGTCATTTGTAGTTCCAGTTGAATTAGCATTACTAGTAAAAGTGTCTGATCGACACACACTTGCAAAGTGACCACTTTTTGAGCATAATTGGCAAGTAGCGTTATACGCTGGGCATTTCATTCTTTGAGGCACGCTCCCTCCACAAAACCAGCAGCGTCTCTTTGGTCTTGATGGTGATGGAATAGGCCGCGACGTTTGCGGGGTAGCTGCAGCTAAGTCAGACTGTATAACGTTTTGTGATTGTTCAGCCACAGCGTTAAGTTGCGGACAGTTGGAACTAAATATTAGAGAATCTTTTTTTGCAGCTTTCAGAGCTATGGCCTTAGTAAGCGCTTCGTCAAGAGACAGTTCCGTAATTTCTAGAAGTCGCTCTCTTATTTTTTGTGACAGTAAGCCGGAGATGAGAGCACTATGAATTGCCTGATCTTCATGCCGTTGTGCTGAGACCTTTTCAAAGCGGCAGTCTTGAGCGGTCAGGCGTAATGCTCTTACGTAATCAGAAATTGTCTCTTCAGTTCTTTGTTTTCGATTAGCCAAGATATGTCGGGCTAAAATAGTGTTTTTGGGTTTTGTATAGATTCCTTCTAGTATCTGAAGAGCCTCAGCGTAAGTTGCGCAACTTTTAATATGTCTGTATATAGAAGCAGTCAAAAAATTTACCAGCAGTTTAAGTTTAAATGCATCTGTAGTCTCTTCCGCGTCTTCAGACAGAATGCTTTCAAAAGTGCGTTTCCAATACAGCCATTTCGAGTCGGCGTCGGGAACATCTGGCTCCACATCGAACTTGTCGGGCCGTAGATACTTTTCCAACAATGGACATGTAGGTTCACGTTTTTCTTCCATAACTTTTAAGTTAAATAAGTTGATACATAATAAATAAACGAATAGCCAACAGAAAACTTGGTTTTATTGAACTTAAAGAATTCGACACAGAGGAAAAGAGTTAATGAACGACATACATGACAACCCCGTCAGTTATACAAAATTAGCAAGGAGTTTTTCACCTCAAGTGTTAACATTTTTTCCATAGTTATTTCCATAGTCAGCTGGACTATGGTTGTCACTTGAAAGTTTATGTTTTCACTTGAACGTTTCGTTTAAAGTATATCAACTCGGAAATTATTGGGGTTTCCAGATCTAAGAAAAGCCCCTAGGGTCCATCTACTCTCATCTTACCTAAATACCCCTTAAATATTATTTCGGCGTTCATTTACACCCGGTTTAATGAAATTACATGGAAAACTATCACAACTAAGTCAGGCTTGAAAAATTATATGGTATAAATGTACTTGGTAAAGTAAAATTTCGTACAGATTCCCTAAAAATTTTGTTAGATAAAGTTGTTAATTAAGTAAAACGGGTATTTAATCATGACAAATTTAAAAAAATAAAACCATAAGAGTATTAATAATAATAATAGTACAGAACCCTACATTTACTTAAGGTTAATAAATGTTTTTTAAATTATTTATTATACATTCTGACACTTCACGCTTTTATTCATATAACGTAACGAAATTGTTAACAATGTCGTAACGATATTGTAAACAATATCGTTACATGAGTGAAAACGGGAGAACGCGTTTAATACTGCGATCTTGCCCAGAATCGTCCGCCCACCGTGCACTTTGACATTTCACAGCTCCTCGCCGGGAAAGATCAACAGGTAGTTGCCATGGCAACACACAAGCGCGCCGTGACCTTTCCTTGCCCCGCCATCCGGTATGATTACATTTTTTGTAACATTTCTGTTTATCACGATTTCAGAGTTCGAGTTAATATTATAAACACAAGATACTGTCTAGTGAAATAGTACGCTATCAACCTATTTATTCTGAGTCATTCCTAATAGGTAGGTATCACTACTAACAACATCGTCGAGCACACATTACTCATTACTTTCTATACCGCCTACCGAAATTGATACTAGTAAATATGACCCTAACCAACACCTACGAAAACTGTTCTTACAAATATAAATGCTTAAAAATAAGTATTACACCAATATGAGGACGTACAATATACGTCAATGTGTAAGTGTCCAAAATATTAACATGCTTGTGGCAAAACTATGAAGGAATCGTTACGTAGTTACGTTGTCTGACCAGACACGTATTTTTAGAGCAGCCCGATGATTTATCAGAACTACGTAACGCTCCAACCATCCGGTCCGGGCAGTCGACGTCACGGGAGCGCGCGTGCCACGCGGCTAATTGTGGCATAACCAAAACGGTCTCCGGGAGCCACCAGGCGGCGCGTAGTGTACGAAAACAGAGCGTGAATCAGCTCGCAGAGAAAGTGGTGCCCGCGAGGAACTCTACAGTGCTGAGTGCATAATTTTATGCCGCTTAAAATACAAACGTTTATTTACAAACCTAGATAATCAAACATACTTATACTTAACGATCCTAACATTTTACCATATGAGACGTTCAAACAGATGCAAAAAAATGATCGTACATATACTTAAGAGGCATTCGTATCGTCTCTATTCAGTGGTGACGCGCCGGGTGCCGGTGTGACAGGCGAGCGCGACGAGCCTCCGCGCGCGCGCCCACGCGGCCACGCGGCGCGCTCACGCCGCCCTCGTCGCCATCACCATCACTACATTTGTCTTGTGCGCCCCGCGCTTTTCGCGCGCCTCCCTTTGCCGCCGCGACGCCGCGCCATTTTCTCGCGCACGTGGGCGACGCCGCCGCCGGCGAGTGAGGGCGCTCGACTCTATCGCCATTAACGCGGCCGTCGTGAATGAACGCCGACCTCGACCGGGTGGCTGGCGTCCATTGATAGGGCGCGCGGCGGGCGACGACCGGCCGCGGCGCTCGCACGGGGGCGGCTCGCTGCACGCCCTCGCATCTCGAACGCGCCTCAGTCGAGGATGTGGCGTTCTCCGCGCGACGACACTCAGCGCGTGCAAATTCTGTGTTCATTTATCAGTAGATTCGCATGACCCTTCATAGTGATTATCGTGCCGTGTATACATAGAAACCTAAAAAAAATTCTGTGATCGAGTCAATTTTTTATAGGACATAAGTAAGTTAAGTTCATAGTTTAATATCGATAAAAGTGATCGGAAGCTACGGGTGCGCACGCGCCACCGTAGATACGCGCGCGACGTGCAAACGTGAGGTGGATGTGAGTGTGCGTGCGAGCGGGTCGCACACGCTGGTGTGGTGTGAACAGTGTGGGGATGCACTCGTGCGATGCTCTCGGTGATCGCGATGCGTCGGCCGGAGGACGAGGAGCTGGGCGGTCGCGGCGATGGCGACGAGTTCGTGGACATATCTCAGATGCAGCTGCTGGTGGAGGCGGGCCCGAGCGGGCTGCACTACGGAGGCCCGCCGCCGCCGCACGCGCAGCCCCAGCCCTACGCGCAGCCGCCCGCACACCCCGCCACCACAACCTCCGTAGACGACTTGTTCGCACTCTACTTTACACCCACCTCGCATGGTGAACATCCTCTAGGTACGAACCACAAACACTTAATACAAAGTAATGTTTATCACATTATGAAAATACTATATTTACTTTAACCATTATTATTACCGTTACTTTAAATTTTTTCGGACGAACTTCTCCATTAAAATAAAACGTATGCGAACTTCTCATAAATAGGCTCGTAATAATCTCATTAGTTTCATTTAATGTGACTGAATGACTATAGCTATAAATATTATTATATAGCATGTTTTGATAATCACCATAAGTATTTAATATTCAAATATTATTTAACTTTAAGTTAAATTACTCGTTTACGTTAAAAAGTAGTGCAATACAGATTTTTGTCAAGTTAAACAAAATATTGACATTTTAGAACGAGCTGGTGGATACATAGATCGTTTAGAAAGTAAGGTTGAATGTGACACCCACTTGAAAGCCTATAAGAATAAATATGCTCATGCTTATGTTGTACGGACCAAGACAGTTCTAATGTGTAATAAATAAGCAACAAGTCCGCCAGCTTTGTCTGGCCTTGGTGTTCAGCATTGTCCACCTATTTCGTAAGTCTCGGGCCCGCAATATTTCGGATCAGCGTTCCGTATACAGTTATCTGGACCGGATGGAGCTAAGCGTCCGCGCGCATCGCCATTGCTATCATATTAACCGCTATTCGTAAACATCGTTTGTAAATTTTAGCGACAGCATTATTATATCATGAAGACATGTAACACAAATCATCATCACGATATTAAATTCCTTTATTCACGAACTTTGTGTGTTTTTAAAGTATTTTTACTAACAAAATTTGTAGTTCTTGACATTATCGAATTCAAGATGGTATGGTATTCATAAAAAACGAAAATTGTATCTTTTTTACTTTATAATAGTAAGAAACTTTGTTTCATGTGCGTGTGTGTCATACCTATTTTTTGCAACAGTCATACATTTTTGAGCATATAATAAAGAAATACTATCAAAAACATCATCCTAAGCTCAAACACAAAACTTTGAAATGAAATAATTTAAAAAGTTTTTAGTAATCACAAAACGATAACTGTGGTAAATGTACAAAGATGTTATGTAGACCATCATTACTTACTACTACGGTTATGAAACTGTATCTAAGTACCCACTGCAAAGCAAAGATGAAGAACATTAACTCGTTGTAAGTACCATATCAAGAATTAAATCATTGATACCTATATATTTAGTGGTAATCCACTAAAGTTATATATAAAAGTAAAACTATTTCCATATGGTCTTGATTGAATAAGAATTCATTACTTACTCCTTTTTCAATATTAATAATTAACTTATTTTTTTACTACCCACTAGCTGTGCCCGCGAACTACGTTTCGCCATATCTTTTATTCACGTTTTTACAACATTTTTTCATTGATGCTCAGCTCCTCAACCGCAGCGTGATGTTATATAGCCTATAGCCTTCCTCGATAAATGGACTATCCAACACAAAAAGAATTTTTCAATTTGAATCAGTAGTTCCGGAGATTAGCGCGTTCAGCCAAACAAACAATCAAACAAACTCTTTAACTTTGTAATATTAGTAAGTAAATATAGATTTAGAACAAAACGTTTTGAATGATTTTGTTTTCTTTTTTCTTCTTTTTTCTCTTCTTTTAATATAATATTTATATAAATTTAATATTTTCTGTATGAAATTTTCTACAATAAAAACATCCATATCAAAAGCATAGGCGAGGTGTACGTGAGGCGCACTAAAAGATTCTGGAATCAAAAATATTAAAAAAAAATTAATCGTCAAAAATTAATCTATTATTGTTTCTCAAAATATTCTCACTTTGCGTCAATGTACTTTTTCATACGATTGAACCATAAACATCCATATCAAAAGCTTAGGCGAGGTGTACGTGAGGCGCACTAAAAGATTCTGGAATCAAAAATATTTAAAAAAAATTAATCGTCAAAAATGAATCTATTATTGTTTCTCAAAATATTCTCACTTTGCGTCAATGTACTTTTTCATACGATTGAACCAATTTTGAAATTTTGTGCCACTCCTCCATGGTGACGTCAGATAATTTTTTTTCATACTCTTCGACAGCCCCTTCTGGTGATAAAAATCGTTGATCGCGTAATTAGTGCTTGATTTTTGGGAACATAAAAAAGTCAGTCGTTTTCGCCTTCAAAAACTCATTTGTCTGTCTGGCCATGTGGGAACTTGCATTGTCGTGGTGCAAGATGATACAGCGTTTAGCGTTATATTCACGGAGTTTGTCAATAATTTCCGGTAAACAAATGGTCGTGTACCAGTCGCTATTCACGGTACGACGATTTTCTAAAGCAAGAGTAGCCACGTGTCCAGTTTTATTAAAAAAAAGAAGCAATCATTTGCTTCGAGGCACTAAAAAATGTTGCCAAATTTTAACTAACTTTCCAGGTGAACATTGCTTGGCACCGACTTCAATATAAAACTGTGATATTGTATGTATTGTTATATTATTTACTACATTTTGTGTTTTTGAAATCAGTTTCAATTTTTCAGTAAAAATACATGCGTTTTAGAATTTCAGCCAGAGCAAACACCAGAATAACTTCAAATTAAACGTCTCTCGTTTTAAAAAGTATTTGAAGAATTATTCCCGAACTCCTAATCTAATAAGTAGAAACTTTACAACCTCACCTCAGTAACATGATAATATTATGACTACCAGATACAAATACCTGAATATCTTCAGAAAAAATATGAAACACGTTGGACGTGCCTATGAAATTTAAGGGTTTCCCTCGATTTTCCTGGGATCCCATCATCAGATCATGACTTGGTGACAATGGGATGACCTGGAGAGTATACCATTTCGATCACAAAAAGAATTTCGATAATCGGTTAACAAAATGGAACCCCTAACTGAATGAAGTAATCGGTGAACTTACATAAAAAGTAGATGCTGTTGAAGATAAAACCTGCCCCTTTTTTCAAATCGTTTAAAAATGCATGAATTTCTTCAAAGGTTCAATGAATAGAATCAATTTTCAATTACCCCCTACCTTCAAAAACAAAAGAAAAATATGAAAACCTAACTTTTTATTTTATTCAACTTAGTTCGAATTCAGTGTATCTGTTACACTCAAAACTCATAACCGGTCAAAACCACTTTGACTGCAAAAATCAGGCAAAAGTGGTTTTGACCGATGCCTTCAGTTAAAAACAGTTTTGACTGATTTTTGTAGTCAAAAGTGGTTTTGACCGATGCCCTTAGTCAAAAACAGTTTTGACTGCAAAAACCAGTCATAAGTGGTGTTGCCTGATTTAAGATTTGGGTGGTATTGGTTCCCTTAGAATAGTATGACGCTGCGCTCGCTTCGCTCGCTCCGCTCCGCATAGTCATGTTCTGAACCTAACCTACAGTAGGCAATTTGTTACCTATTTTGTTTTGTGATGGCGGGGGGCTTCGCCCCCCGTGCCCCCTATTTTGGCTGGCTGCGCCCCCCCGTCCCCCTGCTCCTTAGTCTTTTATACAAAAAGATGCCCTCTCTGTATTTCTAATCGTTAACATAGTAATTTAGGCGCACGTTTAAAATTTTAATATCCAAAATCGATTATTCATAACCCACTTTTTGTAAGCTCTAACCACTTTCGACAGATATAATTTGGTCACAAACACTATTACCCAATATTTTGCAGTTAAAAGTAGTTTTGCCCAACGTCCTTAGTTAAAACCACTTTCGACTGCGAAAAATAGTCAATATTGTTTTTAACTAAGGGTATCGGTCAAAACAACTTTTGCCTGATTTTTGCAGTTAAACGTGGTTTTGACTGGTTATGAGATTGGACTGTAAAATATACACAAAATGCCAATTCATTGACATTTTGTGTAAGTATTATTGATCTTTTCTCGGTACTTTCTTGATATAAATGTTACATCGATTGGGGACACTTATACGAATAAAAATGTCTAATGTGACTATTTACCGAAGAGAGACTCTGTACCATGGTCATCTGCTTGGGTACCTCCGTTTTAACTATTTCTGACTGGACCAACTTTGAAATCGCAAAAAAAAATCGGCTGTTTCTTACAAATATTCAACATCCACTAAACCTAGATGTATGGAACAGCTGATTTTTTTTGCGATTTCAAAGTTGGTCTCATCGTTAAAGTTGATAAGTTTGTTTGTATGAACAAGCACACAAATTTTGTTTAGTAACTAAAATATAGCCTTGTATAGGTTATCAATGTAGGTTATTTAAAAAATATTTTATTCTTTTAGTTATTTTAACACCAGCTCACCGAAATAACTTAAAAGAATACAACTAAGGTCTCTATATTACTATTTTATTTGAAACATCTATATTTACGAGTACTTTAGCATGAAGGAGGAATCTGACTAGCTGCAGAGAAAACATTTAACACGTTGAACGTGCTTATAACAGTTAAGGGTTCCCTCGTTTTTTTTTGGATCCCATCACCAAATCCCGACTTGGCGGGACCAATCGGAATGTCAAACAAAATGATATTTTTTCAAATCGATTAAAATATGACAGAGTTTTGAGAAAACAAACATAAAAATATACAGTCGAATTGAGAACCTCCTCTTTTTGTGAATTCGGTTAAATATTTGGTTTTTTTCTGTATCCTATAAAACATTTTTGGTTTTTTAGACACTTCATTCAGGTCTCACCTACAAAATCTCTTACAGATATGATCTCTGATCTGATCTTTATTGATTTTATTCATTATTTTTTAATTTATTTAGCACAAGCTTTCCGCTAGCGACTTCACCCGCGTTATTTTTGTTTTCCCGTGGGAATTTTATTTCCCGTAGGAAAATTTCCCTATATCCTTCCCCTGGTCTCGAACTATCCCTTTTTTTTTTGTGTGAGGGGGAAAATCGCCCTCGTGGGCGAGCCAAACCACGAGGGTATGTGGGACTCCCCGGACCAATTCGGCCCAGGCCTACCCACTAAAAACCCCCCAGCAGCTCCTCCTTCTTTCACAAGACAGGGGGAAGGGGACAACAGCGAGGCCTAGTTCCCGCTGACCCCCTGCCTGTGACACGCCCGTTGCCGGACTCCCGATACGCCGAAGGCGCGTGGCTCCACTGCTTTTACAGCGGCGCAGATGGTTTGCGCCGCTTTTTGCCCCGAAGTGTCCCGGCACTAGGTTCTCTGGGGCTGGGGTCTATTTGTAACGCGGGGGACTTCCCCTCCCGCGGTCGCCTCTTCCTGGATCACGGGGGCCCCGACGATATCCTCAGTGACCTCCATCTCTGTCTCCACCGTTGAGGGTCTGGGTTGTGGTCTTTGCGCCGCCCTCCTCCTCCTTCTGTTTATGGGCCTCTTGGGGGCAGAACAAGTCTTACCCCCAAGGCGGTGGTCCGCCGGTTTCCCGGGCGCCATGCATAGAGGGCATTTGGCCTCCGATGAACACGTCGAAGCTCTGTGCCCTGCCTCTCCGCACCGGTAGCACAACGTGCTCCGGTCCTCCTCCGCCTTGCAGTCAACCCTCAGGTGCCCCGATTCGAGGCACCTGAAGCATCGCATTTCTCGGGGCTGGAGGATCTTCGTTTTTGCGGCGGACCAACCGACCAGCAGCCTCTTGGCAGAGACTATCCTTTTCGCCGCTTCCACCGGGCAGCACACCCACGCAGTACCCATGGTATAGCGGCCCTGGCGGATCTCCCCCACCCGGACCTCGTCGACCTGACACCCGCCGAACTTTGCGAGTGCCTCCTTTAATTCCTCCGGCTGGATGGACTCGTCCAGTCCGGAGACCAACATCTCCACCATCTTGATGGGTACGGTGACCCGCGCGATGGTTGGATCCACCACCCTCCTTAGAGCGACGGCTAAGTCAACCGCGCTCACCTCCTTCTCTTCGCCTGTACCTGTAACTATCCCTATACCAACTTTCATCAAAATTGGTTCAGTAGTTTCGAAGCCTATTCAATACAAACAAACAAATTTTTGCTCTTTATAATTTTATTAGTATAGATTTTTAAAGGAAATGCAAAGTTCTATATAAAAATTATCTCTGATGCTAGAGTTCCATAATGTTAATGTTAACGCCTGCGTCGTCATATACGAATTGAAAGCGTTAAAAATAACGCCTTAAAACAGTGACTACATCGGCGGTGTTTACTACAAAAATATAAAAACATCTAACTCCACTGACAATGTCACATACCAAACTGTTGACCACATGTATTTACTATCTGTTTACTAGGATCTGTTTACTAGAGATAGAATTTAGACGTATTTTGTATGGAGCTAATGTCAAATACCTATCGCTAGTAACCATAAATCCACAGATAGAATATTGGAACTGCATGACCGTAAATAAAGCCAATGGTTAGACTCCATCTGCGTCGCACGCAACCGTTCATGCGTCAAAAACTACTGCTATTACACAATTTTATTTTTTTGCGCACTCGCCACTTCGAATTTTATAAATAGTGTAGGCTTACACTATTGGTAATAGTCGGAAGAAAATTATATTATGACGACCTAACATCTAAAAATATTCGTTAAAAATGTACCATTGAATGCCATAAAACTGTTACACATCGCATAAGACCACTATTTTTCATAGAACTATGTTGGCAAACAAGCAAACTGCCCACCTGATGGTAAGTGGTAACATTCACCTATACTACACGTGGTTCTTGTAAGATTCGCAGCAAATCTGCAACCCCCACAAGAACCACAGTATACGTTGCCAACTTGTAACATATTATGTAAAGTCACGGCACCCAGTAATTTCACTGCCATATCATACCCTGCAAACCGCAACACAACAATGCAAGCACCGCTGCTTTGTGGCAGAAATAGGTAAGACGGAGGTACCTAAGCAGTCGGCCCTGGTACAGAGTCTTCCTCCGATACTAGCTGAACACAGCTGAGTTCCAAAAGCTCAATAAACTCTGTTCGTACTGCAGATTAACAAATGCTAAGTGTCACCTATGACCAACACCTAAGTTAATGTATGGTTACAACTGACTACATAAACAACAGCATGTTTATAATAAAGTCCATCCACAATGACGTTAGATAGATAGATAGAAACTTTATTTGGTCTTCAGACACACACACACAACAATTTAGTATAAGCAAATATACAAGGAAGTAAACAAAAAAATACAAAAATATGACATCAATATCGCATACCTACCTGTTTCCACACCACTATTATGTATGTGTGCTGTAGCAGCACAAAAAGGCCATAGCTCAGCGTCAATTTTACTCATAAGACATGAGCAAATCGCTGATTTTCAGCTACAGCCTGGAAAACTACGTCTATGACACTCAGCCGAAGAAATCGTTAAAAATCTCAAGCACAACTTTTTGTGTTTTATGCTGGGATCATTCTACGAGTACCTACTTAGCTACTTGCCAAAATTCGCCGCCAATATATCGTACGGAGAGTCAGAAGTAAAGTTGAATGCCATGTAGTTAAAAATGAATGTAATGATATATTCAAGGAAAAGGTCATTAAAGTCAAAAACGGGAGTCAGAAATTCAGTGACTGGGCTACTCCGGGTATATACAAAAGTCGAAGGAAACTGTTTGACCTTTACGCTTTAAAAGTAACCTCTAGTGACCCCTCTTTCATAAATTATGTTAGGAATTATTCTCAAACATTTAAGAAAGTGTGCATGTCCGCAAAAGCTATGTTAAAATTAGTTTATCTAAAAATAAAGTAAAAACCACCTGGAATATCATTAATCAGGAAACAGGTAAACTTAAAAGTACTGCAAATTCTTTCTCATTAGAAATCAATAATGAAACAATCAAATCAGACAAGGCAGTTGCCAATGCATTCGAAGACTTCTTTTCTCGCATACCCATAGAAACTACAAGTAGTCTCAACTCGTGTTCTGATGAAGCTGTAGCTCTCCTAGGGCAGAGTGTAGAGAGGTGCAACAAGGTTTTCAAATTTTGTCACATTGACGCTGACACTGTGCTAAAAACATTTCGTATGATTAGTACAAAAAAAACTGAAGATCTTTGGGGTATTTCGACCCACATAATCAAATCGGTTATAATAGAACTTGCCCCGCAACTCGCGTTGATATTCAATAAATGTATTGATGAAGGTGTCTTCCCCGACCTCATGAAGAATAGCAAGTTAATACCATTATTTAAATCTGGGAATAAAAACGATCCTTCAAATTACAGACCAATTTCGATTCTACCAGCACTTAGTAAAATATTCGAAAAAATTGTATCTCAGCAGTTAATAGATCATTTTACATGTAATAACATTTTTCATATGAACCAATTTGGTTTTACCAAAGGTCGTTCCACGACAGATGCTGGAGTTGCACTTCTCAAACACATTTTTGCCGCTTGGGAGTGTAAACAAGATGTGATTGGTATATTTTGTGACCT
This sequence comes from Schoenobius gigantellus, assembly GCA_963935595.1. Lineage (NCBI taxonomy): Eukaryota > Metazoa > Arthropoda > Insecta > Lepidoptera > Crambidae > Schoenobius > Schoenobius gigantellus. The sequence goes on along the minus strand of OZ012553.1, from coordinate 16,864,561 downwards.
GTCGAAGGCTTTCGACTGCGTTAGTCACCAGACTCTTTTAAATAAACTCAAACATTATGGTGTCACCGAAAAAGCAATTAGCCTTATGGAGTCTTATTTGTCCAATAGGGTCCAGAAAGTTGTTATTAGCAAAACTGAGTCTGTTGGTGCATCTATAACTATGGGTGTACCTCAGGGATCGATATTGGGACCTTTGCTTTTTTTAATTTACATTAATGATCTCCCACATTTCACTAACAATCTGTGCGATACAGTACTATTTGCAGATGATACTTCTTTAATATTTAAGGTTGACAGAGGTAATGAAAATACTGACGTTGTAAATAGTACTCTTTCTAATGTATTGCATTGGTTCACAATTAATAACTTATCATTAAATTCAAATAAAACTAAATGTATAAAATTTTCATTGCCAAATGTAAGGAAAGTGGATACTATTGTGGAAATGAATAATCAAATTATTGAATTCATTGATTGTACCAAATTTTTGGGCATTACATTAGATTCACGTTTGCAGTGGGACCCACATATTGAGTCCTTGGCAAACAGACTTAGTTCTGCGGCATATGCAGTTAAAAAAATAAGACAACTTACTAATGTTGAAACGGCAAGATTGATTTACTTTGGTTATTTTCACAGTGTTATGTCGTATGGACTACTACTGTGGGGATCGGCTGCTAGTATAGAAAGTATTTTCGTACTTCAAAAAAGAGCAGTTCGCGCTATTTATAATTTACGAACAAGGGATTCTCTAAGAGATTTATTTAGAGAAATTAATATATTGACCTTAGCAGGACAATACATTTATGAAAATTTGATTTATGTCTATAAGAATTATAATACATTTGAAACCAATTTCCACGTTCACCAGTTAAACACAAGAAATAAAAATAAACTTGCCGTTCCAACGTACAGACTCCAAAAAACTAGAGGCTCATTTATGGGGAAATGTATAACGTTTTACAACAAAGTTCCACATAGTGTAACTGACTTGCCTTTTCATAAGTTTAAAGCGCATGTAAAAAAGACTCTAATGAGTAAAGGATATTATAAAGTCAACGATTATTTAAATGATGCCAATGCCTGGTGTTAATATGAAGTTATTATTCGTTATAATGTCAATAATCGTGTTATTGTGTATAGCTATTGATGTTAACAAATGTTGTTTGCAGAAAAGAGCTGACACTGATTTTGAATTAGACTAAGTTATCAAATGTTTGGTAACAACATTATTTATTGTATTATGATTAATGTATACGTCTATAACTTATTTTTTGACATTTTAAGTGTATGTAAGCATACCGATTGTATTTTTTTTAAAAAGTTTCAATGACTATGTAACAAAACCAAAATTGTAAACGGCGATTTAAAAGAGGAGATAAAAAATTTGACCTTTCGAGTTTCTTGCCTGTTCTTCTCGAGAAGGCTCTCCCAATTTCCGAACAGGTGTAGATTCAACTTTTTTTTTTTTCATTACTACTTGTATTTGCAGACATCTTGAGTAGGTATATTCAGGATGTATGCACATACAAGATTAAATTTATGTTTCCTTTAAATTAGAATGTTTTGCTTTGTTTTGACGTCAATAAGTGCCTGTAAAGGCCTAAGTTGAATAAAGATTTTTGAATTTGAATTTTGAATTTGAATTTATTGACTTGATGTATTCCCTACTCAACGTAGGACCTAATTCTTTATTCGCTTATTCATGTGCCGGTGTCTATTAAGTGATTAAATATTCATCGTCATCATGTCAGCCATAATGCGCCCACGTGCCGGGCCCAGTAGTGCATGTAGGTACTAAATAAACAATTACTATTATATTAAACCAGCGATACCGCCACCAGAACGTACTTTTTGATGTACCGCACGATATACAGCTACAAGGAGCACCACTTTTTGAGCAGCTATATTAATATAATATTTCTGTGAAAACGTTATCACAAACAATAATTCTACTGCCTACACAAATACGAAGATTGAAAAGCATATGGTGATATTTTAAGCTGGTCAAGGCACACCCATAGTTACCAAGAGATAAGTTCAAACAAGTCTACCATTTATAGATATAATCTGCAGTGACCTTTAAGGCTAGTATTTACACAAAGAAAAGTACGGTTTGAATAAAAAGGCTGCTGAAGTAAAAAGAGATAAGCACGCCTCTTTAAAACCATGTAATAACCAAATAGACACCGTGTTTTAGGATTATCTCCTTTATAACAAATACTTCGACACTTGATCGTGAACAAAAAGAAAATTTCTTCTAACAGAACAGTTATATTTTTGTAATAGCTATTCCTTTTTATATTTTAACGCCTACAATTACAACGTCAGCACAACTCAATACAATAGAAACTATGTATACAGGGCGTCGCACCAGGTGGAGATGCCCCATAGACGGAAAGTTTCTTTAAAACCGTAGATAGAAAATTTACCCATAAGAATGCTTCATTATAATTCTTAAAAACATTTTGAAAAGCGTTTAAAGATTTTTTCACGTCTCCAGCACCAAAAGGATGCTTTTTGTGTCTAAAAACTCGCAGCAAAATTGATTTTTGCTGCGAGCATGTGGAAATGTGATTAGATTTTTGAACACCACCACAGCTTATTCGTGTTAGTACTATTAGTACCGTAGGTTTATACCACTTTTGATACAATGAATAGTACCGTACTAATAGGTACGAATATTGATTGAATCATATCTCGGCTTATTAATATGGGGAAAGAAACATAATTAGAAGATTGAAATTTCAGAGCAATATAGATTACGGACTAAATACACGCAATTTTTTTTATCAACTTGGCGAAAGTCATAGTTATCAAAGAAAGGTAGAGAAATTTTCCGAAAAAGTAAAAACAGAAAATTTTCATCTGATTTTTGAATGGAGCCAGCACTTAAAAAAATTTCAACGTATTTAGTATGGATGAGTTCAATTAAAATTCGCACCCTTTGCTACACAAGGTGGAATCTGGACTAAACTTCATTTAAAAATATAAATTTAGTATGGAAAAAAAGTCAAACTCACACTTGACCATTTTTTGATAAGTCCATTATGTGTGTCTTAATTAGCTAGGAGGTGTTAGGGGGTCAAAAATTTTATTATTTTTAGCTCCGATGCACCGTTTTCGAGATATAAGCATTTTAGTCAATATTTTTCTTGAAATTATGCAAGGTTGAAATTATTGAAAAACACTCGAAAATATTCTAAGTGCCGGCTCTATACTAAATACGGTGAATTGTTGTAAGTGCTGCTAAAGTTAAAAACACATCTACCAGCATTAAACACATTGCAGTGCACGTTACCTCGCTTAATCGTACCTTCCGTTAACGCTTAACGCTTTGGTAGTGTAATATACGATGTACGAATAGTACGATTAGGTACGATTAAGAGTTCACGCTTGGTAACGTTTCTTTTAGTACAGTGCCGGGTAACGTTACCTATTAGTACATCGTACATGTACTATACAAGACTAGTGCGTCCAGCGATGAAGATAGTTTTCTAAAGAGTAGAGAGAACAAATTTCCAATGCTGAATTTAATTTTTTACCAGAAAAGTCGCGTGAATTATGTCTTTAGGCGTACGAATTATTCAATAATTGGCAACTTACAAGGTGCTTAAACTTATTAGGAGACGGTGCATTTGTCATATTTCACGGAATTCCTTTTCATGGATGGAGCTAGACACGAGTCAGTCACCCGCGAAATGAAGAAAATGAACGTATATTTTTATTTATTTATTTATTGTTTGTGTACACAAAAATAACAGGACAAGAATAGCACATAAAGAAAGACGAGTACAAAGGTGCTGCTTATTTCTGAAGAAATTTCTGCCAGCAGACCTGTGACAGATCGATAGAGTCGATCATAGAGAACAAACTGCCAATAAACATTACCTCTAAAACTTGAGCGCGATTCTGTACCTAACAAGACCAACGAGCTGTCATCGGCCTGCATCAGCCTCGAGAAGAGTGAATGGAGAGAATGCCGTCTATGAAGTATCTCACTTTCGCTCAAAAAACACGAAGTCGTAAGAGCCAGGATAATGAGTATAGAAGACAAAGCCAATATGTAATTGCAACGTTGTAGACGTTTATTGCTTACACACAGTTATTGAGAACGTACACAGAGATAATAATTTACATAATTATTAAATCGTTATATTTGTGCGCAAAACAAAATGTCTGAGCCATGGACACAACGCTGATCTTAAGGCGCTACTTTCCCGTTTTCGAACAATTTCGATTGAGTCACAAATATTAAACATACAGTTCTAAGATTCATATTTGACATTTTTGAACATTTCATCTAAACATTTTTAAAGCAGAAATATGATTAATAATATTTCACTCGATAGAAAAAAAATGCAAAGATCACTCAGTTCAATATTTTAAAACTGCTGTGAATCAGAAAACACATTAATAAATGACATAAAAGTTTCACCAATAGACATGCATTTTTATTATCTAGAAAATTGCAAAAGTAGATTTCTTATTTTGTACCCCAGTTTACCAAAAATCGATTAAAACGCGTAAAAAGTAACGTTTTAGTTCGGCCACCGCGCGTAAGCGACATTAGAAGCTATGCAATTATCAACTACCTACTAGCTGTGCCAGCGAACTACGTTTCGCCGTATATTTTTTACCCGTTTTTGCAACATTTGTCATTGATGCTCAGCTCCTATTAGTCGTGGCGTGATGTTATATAGCCTAAAGCCTTGCTCGATAAATGGACTATCCAACACAAAGAATTTTACAATTTGAATCAGTAGTTCCTGAGATTAGCGCGTTCAAGCAAACAAACAAACAAACTCTTCAGTTTTATAATATTAGTAAGTATAGATATTACCTTGCAATACAGCAGTCGCCGTGCACGTGTAGATTTCCTCGAAAACCTCGCCTTAATAGGAAATCGTACGGGACGTTTTTCCATACAAACATAGTCCACCGTTTCTTACTGGATAATAGCAATAGCTGTTCTATTTTTTCCAGAAAAATAAATAACCACTATTTGCATGTTCCTATGTTTTCCTTTTTTTATTAAGTTGATAAATTGGCCTAATTTTCTGCTATATTCAAAGATCCAGCAAACAAATTTGACGAAATTATATGAAAAAAGCAAAACATAGAAACACTGCTTTGACCATTCTTTAATTTTTAACGGTCTAGTTTTAGCGGAGAAAACAGGAGACTACGAAACGTATATTTTGTGTACTTTTTATAGGTTTTTTCGAATCCGAGCTTCATTTTTCTCTATCGCGCTCAGAACGATTGTTCGGGCACAATCCCTGTTTCTGAATTCTCTTGACCTTGGTTTTTCCTCTTACGCCATCACCCCGTAAGGTCGACAGACGATCCGATATAAGAAGTCTTAGGACTCTGCCCAAGGTTTGTTCTACGGGAATTTAATAAATATACCTGCATGTTAACGTGTTAAAAATTACAAAGAAACAAACTTAACAAGTACCTACTTTTCAGTAAGATATAACATTCAAAAATACAAACTTAACAATATTAGTAAGATATAAAATTTCGAACAATACACGAGTATATTCAGATAGTGAGCATATACTCGTATTTCGAATTTTTTATTTTCCTATTTCGTCTATAGCATCAAAGATAGCTCAACATCGATCCATTTTGCAGTAGGTATGTCTGACCAAGGGATGCTCTTATGCCACATATTTTTTTTAAATAAAGCAATCCTACCTACGGCTAGTAAAAATACCAAAACGTCAGATTTTTGCCATTGACGTAAAATAAAACATTAGACGAATCCGGCATGTCTCGTGCGAACATCTGATACAAATTTAGTTTCAAATTCAATTCCTAGGAAGCTTAACTTATTTGATATTAAAGCTTTTTAATTCCGTCTCTTTAGAGCATATAAACAAATAAATAATCTATACAAGACTGCACCGTTAAATACTCTATTCCGTTGAATCCGTGCGTAACTCGCGTCTCCACCTTCAACTAATATATTTAGCTATACTGGAATGAACGTTATAGCTTTCGAGAAAGAATAAAAATGGCATTACTTACTAAAATTAATAATATATTAGAACATAGAAAGTAACTTAAACATATTCTGTATCTAAATGTACCGAATATGTTAAATAATGAAGAGCTTGTAGCTATAAATAAATCAATTTAGGATCATATAATTTTCAGCACTACTTACATTAACTATGTGAGAATTTGTCAGAAGCTCTCTCTCGCTCTCTCTGAAAAAAGGCGGAGCCACGGCAGCTTCTGATTGGTCGAGACACGCCAACGGTTGAGATTTTATTCTCACACTTAGAAAATATTGGTACGTCTATAAAGTGAGCAAAAGGCTTTAAAATAAGCACCGCCTAAATTCGCAAATAGATCTCGCTTTTGATCGTTTCTTACAGATTTTTGTAAAGCCCAACCTAACAATGAGACGACAAATGTTTTGTTATATCGTTCATTTTCTAGAAAAAAAAATATACTAAGTACTACCTACCAGTTGTGCCTTTTAATAATGATTCGGAGGGATGCACAAAGGTTTTATATAGACGCATTAAATAGGAATCTTGCTTTAGAATTTACCAATAGAGGCCTAGGATTATCTTTTATATCGTATTTATTTTTGGATACACCTTGATTGAATTCTCCTTTGTACTCGTATGTATGTACAATATGTTGTTTGACAATAGTTTGTCGTTAAAAGGACAAACTATTGTCCTTTTAACGACAAACTATACTTGTATTGTTACAAGCTTTTATTTACTTTACCTGAGCTGAAATTTTGCATGAACATGTATGTCGCGTGACAATGCACCAATAAAAGCTTGTTTAGAAAAAAAATGACAATATTATTTTATTAACTTCACCTGTCCCGGTGTCTGTAATGAAATCTTGAATGTTAAATTTGAACCGCTTCCCAGTTTCCGATTGAGCTGAAACTTTGCATGCATATGTATGCAATATTATGATGACATGGAACTGATCTAATGCTGGAGCTGGAAGGTGGCCATAGAAACTCCGCAATATAATGACACAACCTCATCGGACTTGGGCTCATTTGATTCTTATTCACGTGTACTAAGCTTGCATTTACAAAAGTTTTTTTTTTTAATAATAATTTATTTTAGCTTTGACCTACAAGAAATTAGTTGATTTTTCAATAAGGTGACGCTTCACCTTACCAACTAATTTCTTTTTGTGTAATTTCAAACTATTTTATTATATAATTAATCATCACAAAAGACTCAACTGGGTGTGGGTATAATGTGAGTTCCAGTAACCGGTTAAAGAATCATCATTTTAATTCATATTAGTCCCGCTACTGGCACGGATATTACCTTACGACCGGCTTCAATATCCTATCATCTATGTCTGGATTTGTTTACTGAAATTAAAATTTTGACGAATTTTATATGGTAATCATCATCATCATAACAGCTCATATACGTCCCCATCGACGGGCTCGAGCCTACCCTAAGTTAGGGTGTTTAGGCCTTAGTCAAAAACGCTGGCCCAGTGCGGATTGGTCGACTTCACATACATCTTTGAATTTCTTTGCAGACGTACGCAGGTTGCCTCACGATGCTTTCCTTCGCCGTAAGAGCATCAGACAAATGTACATATGAAATTTGAAAAATTAAAAACACATTGGTATATGGCGGAATCGAACCCTGGACTTCCCGATTGGAAGGCTAGTGCTGAGTCCACAGCGCCACCGACGCTGTTCTATAGCTCTTCTATGGAGCTATAGTCAAATATCTATTGCAAATCTACAGATAGTTGGACACTGGAATATTGGAGCCATCCGTTAGAAGAGGAAGAACTGACTTAATACATCACTCTGAGCAGGCGGGTTGGTCTGGTCAGAGTGGTCTGGTTCATGATAATTTCTTCACAGATGTACGATTACGGTCAACTCCCTAAGTCGGCCATTACGACATCCACGTGAAGCAAGGGAGCGATGATAGAAGTTTTCTTAATACGTCACTACCCGAATGAAGCTTATATTCATTCCGTTAATTTGATTGGGTTAAGGTTCAAGTATTTTAGCGACTTTGACCCGTAGACAGGGATGTCTCATTTGCACTATTGACCTGCACCATCAATTGTGCAAACGAAACTACTATGTCTCGTTTACACCATTGAAAATAATACAACTTTTTCATCCTTTCTTGCTCGTTTTAATTTTAATATTTTTGTACTTTTATTTTTTTACCTTGGATCATTAATAATAATAGAATTTCTTCACTCTTCTTTGCATTTGACGGAGGATATATGTAGAGCCTGTCTATAACCTGGAGAGTCACTTAGGCATAACTTGCAGTTGTCATGTCCTGGCAAATACCGAATATTTGCACAGACAGAAGCAGCCAAAATACTCCATCTATGGCCATCCAAATATGACCTCTCAGGTGCAAAGGTACCATATTATAAGTACCTACTCGCTGGAGCCTGTGCACGAAAGCGAACCCGCGGGCTCATGCCAGTTCATCATTACGAACAGCCCCCCAATTCTTCTTATAAACCACCAGCCGAAACGAAGCCGAACCCTTGCTTTCGACCAATCAGAACGCTACATTATCACGTTATCGAACATTCGAAAGTCTGGCTATGCGCTCCGATTGGTCGTGTTCTATAATCTGTTCTTAATTTCCCATTTTATTTTAATAACATAATAAAACAGTCGATGGCAACTGTTCGCCTTCGTTTTGACTATAACTTATTAGTTAAATTGGGGGGCTGGACATTTCCCGCCAACAAACCTGCTATCGTACTGATGCACCAGGCTGAGTCGTCACTATCCCTTTTCACGAGTACCTCGTAAAAGCTGTAGCAAATAAAAATATAAATCTGACCCTGTCACACGAGGTTACCGGTTTGTGACTGGCAAGTGATGTCCACCGAGATTATACCAATCGTAGTCTCTATCAACGGCCTCGTCCTAACTTCTCTTCCTGACCAACTGAAAAGATTGAGACTACGTGACGGACTGAAACATATTTAGGCATATTATCTCTGGTTGTTCCCGTCTTTCTATCGGCGAGTGTTTGCACAGCCATAGCCTAGGGCCATGATCATCCGGTAGGGCGCCGGCAGGGCAGCCTCACGTTCCGCATGGTGCAGGTACTGACCGGACATGGTTGTTTCGGTCACTATCTGCATCGGGTCGCACGTCGGGAGGAAACGCCGCAGTGTCATCACTGCGACGCTCCCGACGACACTGCCGAGCACACCCTCCTGGCGACGCCAGCGCAGCGAACTTAACGTTGCGCTGGGAGGCGGAGACCTCTCGCTGCCGAGCATGGTCGTGGCCATGCTCCGTGGCGGGCGGAATGGGGGGCTGTCGCCTCCTTCTGCGAGGACGTCATCTCGCAGAAGGAGGCCGCGGAGAGGGAGCGGGAGAATGATCCTCAAGCCGCTCCCATCCGCCGCAGACGGACAGGCAGGCGAAGGCGGGCATTCGCGCAAGCAATGCCCGTCTAATGACCCTGCCGTGGAGGCCTGCGTGCATGGTTGGCCCCGTGTACGCCGCCGTAAGGCCCTCCGTCTGGGGATTGCCCTGGTGTTCTCGGGCAATCCCCCCTTGGCGATAGCCCGACCAGTTAGGTCGGGCTAGCCCGGGCGCGTTGGTAGTGGTAGTCGCAGTGTGGACCCTACCACGCGCGTCCATAAGGGCAGGAAGAACACCGGGGGGTTTAGTGGGTAGGCTTGGCACTCTGCCGGGAGAGCCCCACACACGCTCGTCGTCTAGCCAACGGCGAGTACGGTGCGGTCACGTATTCACCTCGAAAAAAAAAAAAAAAAAAAAGGGCCATGATCATCCATAAGCCACTTGCCAACTGATATTGACTCGCCTGGTCTTGGCGAGGCTGAGACACTTCGACAACTTCTAGCTCCGTAGAGACACAATCGGGATCGGCGTTAGCCATTCCCCGAGTGCGCCCCCTGGACGGTAGGCCCGACGGTGAGCCAGCATAGTTGACCCAAGCGCCATGGCTTACCTTTACGAGGGGGTCGACAAGTGCAATAATTCCACCTCCCAGACGTGCAGGCCAGGGGTAGAAAAGTGTCTCCCAACCGGTTGTCGGCCGGCCGGGCCATTTCATCCCCAGCTAAAGGGAATTGGTGGCGCGCGTCCAGGAACGCGCGCCTCCTCCTACCCAGCCACCTGCGCCAGAGCGGTGCGGCGAGAGGGTCAACCTCTCGCGCCCGCTCCGCTGCCTCCTTCTGCGAGATCACCTCCTCGCAGAAGAAGGTGACAGCCTCCCACGCCGTCGCGCTGGTCAGCATCTCCCGTGGGACGCTGGCCAGCGCGACGGGCGCACCCCTACCTAGGCCCAGCGCGAGGGATAGTGTGTCGCGCTGGGGTCGCCAGGCCGGGCACTCCGAGAGGGTGTGCCTGACCATGTCGTCGGGAGCGCCGCAGTGTCTGCTCCCTCCGTGCGACAGATAGATCGATAGATTCTTTACTGCACTCATCACAATTTAAATACAGTAGGTACAATGGCCGAAGCAGCCATGCCCGGTCATCATCTGCACTATCCGGTAGGTGACGCTGCCCTGACGGCGCCCAACCCACTCCTCCAACACAGGCTGAGACACCCTACTATTAGTACGCACCAGCGCCAGTTCTTTGAAAATGGTCGTGCGTTGCTCCATTGGGATTGTTCCAATACATCACTTACAGGACTACTGTTTTCAATAAGCCTGATATATGTATAAGCCTGATATCATGGTGATCAAACGGCGGACGGTCCCAACGCCGAGCAGTATTTGTCGATATCACTATCCCTCATGACGAGAATTTCGTGAAAGCTAAGAAGGACAAAGCCAGTAAGCACTCTAATGGTCTCGAGCCCTTCGTTGGAAACTAACATGAGATGATGAAGGAAAAAGAAAGAGATTCTTAAAATATTGCTATCATTTAATTGAAGTAAACAATAAAAAAGGGAAGAAAAACATTTTTTGAAATGCCATGTAATTACGATACGATAAAAGAAATAAGAAGAAAAATAAAAAACAAAAAAGAAAAACCAGAAAAAGATAAAATAGAAAATCGTTTTTAGGATTACGTTGTAATATCTAAAATTAATTAAATATAGGTAAATATGCCGACTCCACATAATATATATTCTTTATTGTACACACATTTTTCAGATAGAAACATATTATACAACAAACATGTACAAGGGCGAGCTTATCTCTTGAAGAGATCTCTTCCAGCCAACCCTAGCGGAAGTGAAAATTAAGTAGATGCGGGACGAGGTGTACATTTATAAAACCTTACTACTATTATAAGTAACATACACAAACACACACACACACACAGGTATATATACATCACTATAACAAATTCGAGAGCAGATGAGCTTTTAGCTGCTTCTTAAATGACACTATGCAAGTGTTTTTACGGATATCAACCGGCAGAGCATTCCACAGTTGAGCAGCATGCACTGTAAAGGATTTGTGGAAGAACTTTGAGTGATATTTAGGGATATTAAGTGGTTTTGGTATAACACAGGAACGCTTAGGACGGGGATCGGGAGGGAGAAGGTGAAATCGGGACCGCAAATAATGAGGGATCTCAGGATAGTTAAGTATTTTGAATGTGAGGTTCATAATATGGGGGATAAGGGCGGGGTAATGAACATGATCATTTAAAATTAATTCAAAATACATACTAGTACACAAAGCAAAAAAGGAAATAGAGAGAAGAAAAGAGAGTAAGGAGAAAGAAAAGAAAAATACCCAAAAATAATAAAAACAAGAGTTCAGTAGAAATTACTTGTAAAATATCAACGATGTAAAAAGAAGGAAAAAAAGAAAAAAAATGTTAGGGGTTGACGTAATAATAACTGTGTGTCAACAGTCCATTATTCAATAATTTAAAATAGGTCAGTCTATTATATTATATTGTAATGGTGCCAACGAAACTACTATGTCTCGTTTGCACCATTCCATCGCCATCTACACCTCGCAGCCGCGAATCAAGCAAAAGCAAAATCCAAGCAGAAATACGAAAAATATTAACAAAGGGAAATTTATTACAAGCTTTTAGTTACTTTCACCTATCCCGTGTCTGTAATGAAATCTTGCAAGTTAAATTTAATTCCGATTGAGCTGAAATTTTGCATGCATGTGCATATCGCGTGACAATGCAATATTATGATGACATGAAGCTGGTCTAATGCTGGAGCTGGAAGGTGGCCATAGGAACTCGCAATAAAACGACACAACCTTATGGAGTTTGGGCTCGTTTGATTCGTATTTACTAGTACCAAAAGCTTTTATTTGAAAAAGGTTTTTTAAATAATTTCACTTGTATGAAATTATTAATTTAGCAATGCCAATTGTATAAGCCTTAGATTTGGTTTTACGCTCATTTTGTATCGATAACACTCCATGAAGTACTGCAGGAACTACTCATTTGTCTTAAGAGGACTGTGAAGTGCCAATTCATGGCTCGAGTATGCACTTTCAAAAATGCAGTTTGTTGCACACCGCTTAGAATTGAAAGTCCGAGGCAAGTGCCTACATTTCTTATTGAAATATTGTTTCGGGCGATAACTGTTTTACCCCCCTAAACTTTTCCAAAATTAGACACCTTTGATCTCATTAGATTCAGTATACCTTAATCTATGTTTGTACGTTTTGCTTTTTTTGTAATTTAGTATAATTTTGTTAAAAGATAAAATGCTCGAGGTAGTTTTTAAGTCTAAAATATTGATATTTAGATGCTAATAATTTATATTCTGAACAATATTACTTCAAAATCAAAACGTACAAACCTATATTTTCATTATATCTACAACATTTCCAAAAATTATGAAAATTGGACTATTTAAAGAGGGAGAAAAGCGTTATCGCTTTTTGTATGAAAATTTACAGCTTCACAATCCTCTTAACTTGAATTCGTTTCAAGCTCATCGCGCAGTCTATTTTATTGACAATACTCAGGCTACAATGTTCGTTAAATTATCTTGTATTTCTTCAAGCGCTTTGCTGTTGAGAATTGTTTTCCTTTTCCTCTCTTTTTTCCTTAAGAGCTATCACGACCGGAAGTGGCGCTCTACCGTTAGTTTCGGTAATTTATATCTATCTGAAGCGTGGAAATATCTGTAACGATAAAATAAATCAATCATTAACCATAAGCATCCTCGCATTATTAACACGACGTTAATATGCGAATCAAATACATTTCTGCACTTATTCTTTGCTTCCTAGAACGTGTTTATTTAAAAAATTAAGCGTGTAAATTTTTGTTAACCTAATCAGCCATGATCAATTGCACTAACCAGTACCTTATACTGCTATCGTTGATACATTTATAGCGTGTCAATGACGCTTCAATAGCATTACTTTAGAGACAGATAATGCTGGGTTAACAGATAACTAACAAAAATATTTGTCATTATAGACTTATCAAGAAAATGTAGTACGAATAAATTGTACCACAAAAGGCGTATGAAAAGCTGTTGTATTGAAAAGCTATCAAGACACGGTAACAATGTTAAGATTAGCAAAATAAGGCCCCAGGCTTGTATCCAGACATCCAGACTCCGCCATCTATGAGTTAGAGAGGTGTAAATCTCTACATTAATCTACATGTATGTGTATCTCTACATTTAAAAAAATTTACACTGATGGTAACGGAAAAGGTGATTATTTATTATCTATGAAATTCATCATCATCTCAGACGGAATACGCAGATTTGATTAGTTCACCAACACGCTGGTACAGTACTAAATAATAATTAGCATTTGGAATAATAATTAATTGCTAGAGGTCCATTAGCAATCGTCAAATCAATCACCAGCTGCTTAAATAAATAATCACCAATTAGCATCAAACATAAAATAATAGAAAAAAAAACTAAAAATATTTTACAGAAAATAAAATCCGACTTCAAAAACACTGAAAAGTTAAAAATAATATAAGAATAGGTACAGACAACATCACACTTCTAAATTGAAGTCGGTGCCAAACAATGATCTCCTAGAAAGTCTTAAAATTTGTCACTGACTTCAATATAGAAGTGTGATGTTGTCTGTACCTATTCTTATATTATTTTTAACTTTTCAATGTTTTTGAAGTCGGATTTTAATTTTTGTGAAATATTTTTTATTTTTAACTTTTCAGTGAATGAAATCTTTTTAGTGAAAGAAGCCCTAAATACATTTCCCTCGATTTTCATGGAACCCTATTGTCAGATCCTAACTTTGGTGACCATGGGACCACCCTAGGAGTATACTCTATCCTGCGTCCGGGTGCAAGGCACGTCCATAGTGGACGTAACCTTCGCCACCCCCTCACTCGCCCGTCGAATTAACGACTGGCGAGTAGAGGAACAAGTGGAGACCCTGTCGGACCATTTATATGTTCGATATGAGGTCTCCTCGGCATCCCAAGGAGCCCTGAACCGCAGGGGCTCTGCGGTGAGCGCCTTTCCAAGGTGGGCGCTCACCAAGCTCCGCCCGGATGTGGCGGAGGAGGCGGCGATGGTGCGGGCGTGGGCAGAAGTGCCACCCAACCTCGCCGGGGATGTCGACGGTATGGCGGAGCTCTTCGCAGATGACATGAAGGTTGTCTGCCAAGCCGCCATGCCAAGGGCGCAGGCCTCCCCGATAGGGGGCAGGTGTACTGATGGACGCAGGAGATAGCGGACCTGCGTACCACCAGTATGAGGGCCAGGCGTGCCTACGTGCGATGTCGAAGGCGCGCCAGAACTGCACCCGACGAGGAAGCTGAACTTCGTCGGGTGTATGCGGCAGCCAAGAAGGCCCTGCGGAACGAAATCTGCAGGGCCAAGGAGGAGTCCAGGGAGCAATTCATACGGCTCCTGGACGACGATCCGTGGGGGCGTCCGTACCAGGTGGTGAGTTTAAAGCTTCCGCTCCCCCCACCTCCGCTATGGACAGCGGGCTGCTGGACCGGGTGCTGGGGACTCTGTTCCCCGATCCCGGTCCGTTCCAGCCTCCCAGAATGGTCCCCCGGGACACTCCTCCGGAGGAAGTGGCTGTCGCCATCCCTCCCGTGTCGAACGTGGAATTCGACACGGTGAGGGATAGGTTCCGGCGCAAAAGGAAGGCGCCGGGACCAGACGGTGTCCCAAGCAGGGTTCTGGCCCTGGCCCTGGGGCACCTCGAGGAGCGGTTCCGGGCGGTGCTAGACTTGAGCATCGCCTCGGGCCACTTCCCCAGTCGGTGGAAAGTGGGCAGGCTCTGCCTATTGAGAAAAGAGAGTCGCCCTGCGGATTCCCCGGCAGGGTACCGGCCGGTGGTGCTGCTTGACGAGGCTGGGAAGTTCCTGGAAAAAATTCTAGCTTCCCGCATCGTCAAGCACCTAGAGGACAGGGGGCCGGACTTGGCGAACAACCAGTTCGGCTTCCGCACCGGCCGGTCCACGATGGACGCGGTGGCCCTCCTCAAGAGGTGGACTGAGGGGGCCACAGCTCGTGGAGAGGTTGTTGTTGCGGTGTCTCTTGACATCCGCAATGCCTTCAACAGCTTGCCCCACGAGTGCATAAAGGAGGCACTCCGTTTCCACCGGGTGCCGCCGTACCTCCGCGCCCTCGTGGAGAGCTACCTGGAAGATAGGTCAGTTCTCTACGAGGGACCGGACGGTCGCGTCCATACGTGGGCAATGGCAGCAGGTGTGCCCCAGGGCTCCGTACTAGGTCCCCTACTCTGGAACCTGGGGTACAATTGGGTCCTGCGAGGCGGCCTCCTGCCACGAACGGAGGTCGTCTGCTTCGCTGACGATACGCTCATCGCGGCGAGAGCTAAAACGGGGGAGGAGGCGGTCCACCTTGCGTCGGTCTGCACCTCTTTGGTTGTCCGACGCATCCGCCTCCTGGGCCTGGAAGTGGCTCTCGATAAAACGAGGGCCATGAGTTTCCACGCCCCCCGTCGCAGGATCCCACCGGGGCTCCGAGTCCGAGTAGAGGGGGTCTGTATACCGGTCGAGTCGCACCTAAAGTACCTCGGCTTAGTTCTGGACCCCCGATGGAGTTTCGAGGAGCACTTCAAGCTCCTCACTCCACGGCTGTGTGCTGCCGCAGCCGCACTCGGACGGGTCCTCCCTAACGTGGGAGGGCCAGGATCGGCGTGCCGTCGACTGTATCACGGGGTGATACGGTCGATGGCAATCTACGGAGCCCCGGTATGGGCGGAGTGCCTCTCCCCCCGAACGGTGGCCCTCTTGCGACGTCCGCAGAGAGTCATAGCAACCCGGGCCGTGCGAGCTTATCGCACGGTAAGCCACGGCGCGGCCTGCGTGCTTGCGGGTCAAACGCCGTGGGATGTCGATGCACGCGTCCATGCGGAGGTGTATCGACATCGGGTTGCCGTTAGAGTGCGGGGGGGACGATCCGCTCCTGAGGAAGTGGAGCGGGTTCGTACCCAGGCGCAGAGGGAGGCTCTGCGTCGATGGGGCGAGGCACTCGCCTTCCCAGCTGCCGGCCACCGGACGATAGAAGCGATACGTCCGGTGTTAGAGGAATGGGTAGGGCGCCGGCAGGGCAGTCTCTCATTCCGCATGGTGCAGGTACTGACCGGACATGGTTGTTTTGGTCACTACTTGCACCGGGTCGCGCGTCGGGAGGAAACGCCGCAGTGTCATCACTGCGACGCTCCCGACGACACTGCCGAGCACACCCTTTTGGTGTGCCCGGCTTGGCGACGCCAGCGCAGCGAACTCAATGCTGCGCTGGGAGACGGAGACCTCTCGCTGCCGAGCATGGTCGTGGCCATGCTCCGTGGCGAGGCGGAATGGGGGGCTGTCGCCTCCTTTTGCGAAAACGTCATCTCGCAGAAGGAGGCCGCGGAGAGGGAGCGGGAGAATGATCCTCAAGCCGCTCCCATCCGCCGTAGACGGACAGGCAGGCGAAGGCGGCCATTCGCACAAGCGATGCCCGTCTAATGACCCTGCCGTGGAGGCCTGCGTGCACGGTTGGCCCCGTGCACGCCGCCGTAAGGCCCTCCGTCTGGGGATTGCCCTGGTGTTCTCGGGCAATTCCCCCTTGGCGATAGCCTGACCAGTTGGTCAGGCTTGCCCGGGCGCGTGGGTAGTGGAGTCGCAGTGTGGACCTTACCTAGCGCGCCCATAATGGCAGGAAGAACACCGGGGGGTTATAGTGGGTAGGCTTGGCACTCTGCCGAGAGAGCCCCACACACGCTCGCCGTCTAGCCAACGACGGGTACGGTGCGGTTACGCATTTCCCCCGAAAAAAAAAAAAGGAGTATACTCTATCGAATACAAAAAGAATTTTGAAAATCGGTTCACAATTGGCGGAGTAATCGCTTAACATACACGCACACGCACGCATCGAATTGAGAACCTCCTCCTTTTTTGAAGTCGGTTAAAAATTAGTTTTGGATAGCCCATTTATCGAGGAAGACAGGGGCCCCGAGCATAGCCCTCTCAATTGCCCTTTGATTAACCTTGAGCCTTCTTATGAGACCCATTGTAAACGGTCACGTCTCAGTTCCATACGTCATCACTGGCAACTCGCAGGAATTGAAGACTTTCGACTTGAGATACTGCGGTAGATTGCCATAGAATATGCTGCGTAGCTTCCCAAACGCTGCCCAGCCGAGTTGAATTTGTTGATTTACCTCTTTCTGGAAGATGGACTAAAGGTAACCATACACAGTAGAGTGTACCTGATAGGTTTGCCTGCACAGTTATACCCGTCAGGTAAGCTTTAGCTGAGTAGAGGACAAACACGTAATGGTAAATCTATATATTCTCTCAATTGAAGCCATGGCCCCGGCAGCAGATCTCGACGCTGTAGCGCTATTCGGTTAATTATTTGTTTTGTAACCACCGCCACACACCTCAGTTTTGCCTGTACAGTTAAACTGCACAGGTATACCAACGGGCAAAAAATATCAAAATTCAAATTTTTTCGGTTGCCTGAACAGGTGTGGAAACCTGCACAGTTGTGCAACATACACGCTCCGGTTTACCTGTAAAATTTAACTGTATAGGCAAACCTGGCAAGTATTCCCTACCATATATACCTTTACCGAGCTGGACTATTTGTCAACAACTTCCAGTATTGAGCCAAGTCCTCTCTAGTCCAAAAGCTTAAATACATCTTCCAACGCAGCTGTGAACAATTTCGGCGATATAACATCGCCCTGTCTCACACCTCGCTGTAGTCGTATTGGTTTCAAGTTTTGGTCCTGAAGGCGGACTGACATGGTGGCGTTTTCGTTCAATGACTGCAACACTTGGATGTAACGGTAGTCTATTTGGCTGGAATGACCTAAGGACAGCTCAAGTCTCGGCAGAATCGAAGACTTTCTCATAGTCCACAAACGCCAAGCATAGTGGCAGATTATACTCCTCGGTCTTCTGTATAACCTGCCGCTGCGTACTCTGGGTAAGAGCTCCCAAATAGCTCGACCCTCTTGACCCCTTGCAAAGGCGCGCATTCTGCAGATTTCTGCATCATCGGTGATCCCAATATCACGGCGTCAATGGAGACGCTGGAGCAAAGGAGAGATTTTGGTTCCCTCTGCGTGCTCTATCGGCTCTTTAACGGAGAGTGCTCTAAGGAACTGTTTGCAATGGTGCCTTCGTCACCTTTTCACTATCGCACCACCCGCCACCGCAGCAGAGTTCATCCGTACCACCTGGGACCGATTTGGTCTAGCACAGTTCGGTTTCAGCGTTCATTTCTTCCAGGTACGTGCAAACTCTGAAATTAACTCCCAGCTGCGGTGTTTCCTAAGCACTACAATATATCCAACTTCAAACGACGTTTAAAAAGAGCACTTCTCTCCAGGTAGACAGAAACTGAGCTATAACCCTGGCATTGCAGATGTCCATTAGCGGTGGTTACCACTTGCCATCAGGTCGGCCACTAGCTCTTCTGCCACCAACAGCAAAAAAAAATACTTTTTCCATTTTCTCTTTTCATCAAAAAAATTTCCAGAATCCAACAAATACTTGAAAAAGAATTAAGCGCACAGTCTTACCGCTCTCAAGTTTTACGTGTAGCAACACATTTAGCGATCCATTTTTAGGCTACCGTACCTCCAAAGGGAAAACGGAACCCTTGTGATCCTGTAAGGGTTATCTGTGAAAAAAAAACAAACTTGTAAGTCAACGCGGTAATGAAATTTGGCAAAAAGCAATGTCTTACTTACAGCATGTTTTAAGAAAAAATCCGAAAACCTTAGATCTGTATTTAGGAACTTAATATACTCAGATAAGTTTGTTCGGAACGGTTTTAATTTTTATAGAAAATACTTAATACCCATCTCTATCCAACTTGTTGTAATAATATCACAATCAAATAAATATATTAAGCTACATTAATGAAAACATGATTTAATAACCTCCCGCAAACAGAATTCAAACGTACCTCACGTTCGCGGGCACCAAACTTAGTAACATTGGTGCCGCGATGTAGAGTCACAACGATTACATCAAAATCCCATGACAGCTTCTGTTCATCTATTTGCGCTGTCAAAACGCGGCATCCCACGCTTGGCGCGTCACACCGGGTCGTCGGCTCCTCTGAGGTGCCCACATGTGGAGTCATTACACCTAGGATGTTGCTAGATGCTCGATAGCGGACTCTTTGAGATCTGAGCAGCCGCGGCCAACGGGGCCACGCACGTGCTTATGTGGCAGTCGCGCCATCTCACGTAAATTGACAACTCAGCTTTTAGTCAACTATACAAGCCGCTGCCTACTGTGCTCAGCTATACTTTTACGCATCAATAAATCATGCGACAATCACAGCACTCTAAACGAAGCATATACCGAGAGACAAATTCACTGGCTCACAATAAGTAGGACTTTCATTATACCTTTATATTGTTTGTACGTGATTATCGTTAGTATAGCGAAATGCTCTAAGGGCGATACAACATTTTAAATTAAGATTAATTTCTTAATAGTTAACATATAGTTAATATATAGTTAACATTAAACTTAATAAGGTTCTTGACAAAAAATATAACAATAATAATTTTAAGTATTAGGAGATTTATTGTATCTATATATAATTGCAGTGCCCTTGCAGGGTTCCATGTAAAAAATATTAATAAGCATATGATCGCGAAACAAAATACAAATATATACTTAAATAATCGCACCGAACGTTATCTTACAACTATAACATGACATAATCTGGATGTGTATATATTTGCAGCGCCTTATGTAATTTATTTACATGAAAATAAACTGCCAATTTTTTGTTCGCCATTTTATCTTTCAACTTACCAAAGTTTTATTTGAAGAAAGTATGCTTTATGATGTTAGTAATTTAATACCACTCAGCAAACGTTCTATGAAATTTTCTGGTTTCTTAAGAACGTGTTGGTGCATCCGGTTTTCAAATTTTTCTTTTACATGTAGTGTTGCCCAAAATCGGTCTTGGTCTTGCAGTCTTGAGGGACTCTTGCTGCAAGGTCGAGTCCTAGACCAACACCAAGACAATATTTGAGCAAGACTCTTGCTCAAATCATGCATGGGTCAGCCTTGGTCCTGGTGTTGCTACAACTTAGGCGGATCTTGGTCTCAATCTTGCAGCAAGAGCCTCGCAAGACTGCAAGATCAAGAACAATTTTGGGCAACACTATTTACATGTGCTGTAGTCCTGCAGCATATTGCTCGCAAATATGCGAAAACATGCCATATATCGGTCATATCTTTTGACTTAACATATTTGATTATTTTACAGCTTCATTTTACGTAGACCCGAGTATTTAATATAAATTTCAGTTTGATATCTCCACGTGACTCCCGCAAAAAGTGTCTTGACAAACAGACGAACAACGAAGTGGTCGTATGAAGGTTCCGTTTTCCTTTGAAAGTACGGTACGCAAGAATTCAGCAAGTTTCGCGGTATGACTATGTATATCTACTTCACAATATGAGCTCGTATTTAAGTTTTTCAAATGAACAATACAGACTTATTATTTGAGCAATTACATAATTATTTTTTGAAATACTGACAATTAATCATATCCATTCAATGTAATTCGATCCACGGTCCATTCCACAGGTGGAGCTTTAATCAACCCGACAAAGTTTTGATTGAGGCTAAAAATTGTTTAACTGAACTGAAGTAATTATTGCCTAAATATCAGCTTAATATAGAACATTTTGGTAGCCATGCCGAACGTCGGCGGTGGGCGTGCTGAACGTCATTATTCTTAGATGTCTCGTTCAGATTGTAGACATGGTTAAAAATAGACCGTATTACTGATTGTCACTATAAAACAGGGGTTGAAAATTCTAACCACAATAAACTTTGTCACGTCTTCACAGTCCAGCGGTCAATGTTTCTTTCCACGAATATCAGTATTCTGTTTATATGGCTGAGAGTGAACTTCAGTAGAAACCGACGTAATTTAAAGAAAAATACGCTTTTTTGTCACAAGAGAAGAGATGCCTGGAAAAGATTGTATTTTAGCAATAGAACCGTCTATTGTAGGTATATATCACACAGTAAACAAACTAAGTATATTCATCCGGAGTGGTATATTTGTGAATTAATAAAAAATATAAAGCACTTTTACATAAGAAATATAAAGCGAGCAAGTTAACATCTGATTATAAGGCATTCACTCAAATTAGGGCAAGGGTTAAAAGTACACAGGTACTAAATCTTTTTGGAATTATGTAAAATCAAAAAGACGCATCATGGGTTCATGTAAATTTTAAAAGATGGGGTATCAATGACGCACGAAGAATGCCCACTGAATTCGCAAAATATTTTCATTTTGTGGACAGTACGGAGCCGGCTGAACTTGATGTCAACAAGGCTATATTAAGCGCTAGAGATGTGAATGGTTCAGCACGTGTTCATATTGCCTTGAGCTTAGCGTGCCAACTCGCTAAGCTCAAGCCGAAGAAATCAGCTGACCCTGATGGAATTCCAGTCTATTTGCTTAGAGACTGTAGGTACATGCTGGCTGAGTCACTTGCACATATCTTCCTCCAAGCCACCTTGAGTTAAATTAAATCGTTTGGTCTCCAAGTCAAATAAAATATAGTCAAATGTTAGAACCAAAACAGAACAAATTTACGAGATATCTATATTTAAAGCTGTGTGGCGTGTATCCTTTCTATTCTTTAATGTATCCCAATCTGTTTATCTTGGGGATAGTTGGATATAATGGATTGAGTGTAAGAAGAGTCTTGATATTGTCACTGTATTTACTGAAACTATTAAGGGGTATCATATGTAATGTTGAGATTTTGGCTCGGATTGGCGCTGACGCAAGCCACCATTGCTGGTGGTGCCGCGAGGTCAAAACAACCTGCAAAATCGGGCTCCCTTGACTATAACGATGCTGATATTGAACAAAGTGGCAGAAAAAACTGATTTATTTGCTTGTTCTCTGTGTGAATTCACAAACATGTGTCTATTTGTAATATGTTACGATACTGTGTGAGATTATGAGTTGTGTTGTGATGTATAAGATTAGTTATAAGGGCATAAAACTGTCGCATTGGGTGCATGCACCTGTAAAGATAGTCATAAGCTTGTGTGTAAATAAATAAATGTCTGTTCTTTTGTCAAAGAATACATTATGAATTATGAAGAAACAAGCCAAAGTGTTTTTAAAAAAGCTAATACATTGAAACTTGATAAAAAAGAAGAAAACTTATTTAGATTTCGATCGATGTTTGTTTGCACGTAGTGACAGTAATGTATATGAACTTGATATGTGCGCGTTGCTAACGATGCTAACCTAAAAAAGTGAATGACAATATGTCATTATAGAAATGCTCATCATCACAGCTCATATACGTCCCCACTAAGGGGCACGAGCCTACCCTTTTTTTTATTGCAGAATGTTGGCAAACAAGCAAACTGCCCACCTGATGGTAAGTGGTAACAGTCACCTATAATACATGTGGCTCGTGAGATTCACAGCAAAACTGCAACCCCCACAAAAACCACAGTGTACGTTGCCAACTTGTGACACAAAATGTAAAGTCACAGTACCCAGTAATTTCACTGCCATAACTTACCCTTCAAACCGGAACACAGCAATGCAAGCATTGCTGCTTTGCGGCAGAAATAGGTAAGACGGAAGGAGGTACCTAAGGAGATGACCCTGGTACAGAGTCTCCCTCCAGTGACTCTAACTAAAGTAGTTAGGGCGATTAGAATAGAATAGAAATTTATTTATTCGCACCACTTAAATCAAAAATTACAATTGAATTTAAATACAACTTATTGCGATTGTGAAATGGTATCCACTCAGCACAATATCGGGACGATCGTAAGACGCCTCGACGCTGATCTTCCGTGAACACCAGACGATTAGGCCTTAGTCAAACCGTATTACGCTGGCCCAGTGCGGATTGGTTGACTTCACATACACCTTTGAATTACTTTGCAGGTGAATGCAGGTTTTCTCGCGATGTTTACCTGATGCTGATTCCGTGAAATGTACGATGACAAACCGTACAGCTACCATCGAAGAAGATAACATCGATTTTGTTTGCATTACTATATTAGTTTCTTTAGAGTATTTTAATCAGCTCCAACGTTATTTATTCCTTAAAACAAATATTGATTTGTAGATTTTGCTATTATATGCATCCTTCCAAATAGATAGGATTTATTATTTCAAAGGTCTTGGATAATTTTATATTTTTTGCACTAGAATTGACATTAGAATGCCACCCGATCACGACGACTGGTAATACTAGACTAGCTGTTACTTTATTTAAAATCTTTACGGCCAGTACCATTATGGTCTGCACCGATCCGCAGTAAAACAACTTGAGGCTCGATCTTGTTTCTCTGATCGCAACACTAATTACGGATACTAAAAACAATGTTTTATAGGCGCAGTCAATCCCTTGAATCGGAGTGGCCTGACTCAGCTGTAATCGATACAGAGTAATTGCGGGGCATGTCGCTGAGACAATGATGCCGGAGGACGAAGTCAGATGGTATCGCGAACGGTTACACGCGTTTAAGTAATTGCGGGAACGGCATTGTTAACCGGCCGACGCAAATTGGGCATTAGCGATAATTTATTGAGTTTAGAACAAGAGAAACCTACTCTCTAAGTATCAACGTATCGAGTATAAAAATCGCTGTTCGTTTCTGCGCGCTGTCCCCGCGATACCAAAGCGCACGCGCTCTCGCTGCGATGTACAGTGAACTTCGAGTTCGAAACTCTGATTACGGACTCCGATTGTAGCCCCCCAGTTCGTATTGTAGCGACTGTTGAATATGTACCGAGTGGGCTCGGCTGGCGATGGTCGCTAATGATAGCAATTGTTCTCCATCATTGACTGCGTCGCGCAGGTGCGCTTGCGCCGCCGGTACCTACGTGTTTTGTGCCGCTATTGTCCATCTCGGTCAAGACGGAATTAACTTAGAAAACAACGGATCAAACGTTTACAATTGAACATAAAATTTCAATATAAACAAGTCGGACAAATAAATTAATACAATACTAGAAGTTTTGCTTATTAAGTCTAGCTGACCTGCCAGATGAAAAGATGACGTCAGAAATGTTTGAATCCAAAAAATTAAAAATAAGTTATAAGTTTTTTCAGCCAATTATTAAATTGAATTGAGAAATATTTGAAGATAAAATTGTCGTATTGGTTCGGTCATTGTCGAATGCATGTTCTCAGATTCGGGTATTAAATGCCGACTGAATAAGAAGAGAGATGCAACCTAATAAATTGAAATCGACGATTCACTTGTTTAGTAGTACTGGGAATATATTTTACGTTCAGTACTATAGATAGAGTATTGTTTAAAGAAAGTAATTTAATTTCATTACTACTCATGTCTAATTCCTATGTAGCACCCACTCCTGTGGAGGTTGGAAACTCTACACTGGATGTTGTTGAGGAATTTGTTAACCTCGAGCAAATTGTCCAGCTTGGTAAGTCCAACTTTCAGAAAGAAGTAAATGGGTCATTCTACTATACAAGAAATAAAAATCAAAAATAATTAAATCAGTCTTTTCATTTATTTAAAAACTTTAAAACAAACATTTAACCTCTATGAACACAACGTTACAATCTTAGAGATCAATTTTAATAATTAAATGAAAAAGAGCCACTTTTTTGTTTTTGCCTATAGACAAAAGTAACAGCAAAGTCGACAGAAATGACTATTGTAGGTCAAACAATCTGAAAGCATTAAATATCCTAAGAAAAATGTACAGATATTAAAATAATACTTTGAATTCTATGTATTGCGAACTCAAGAAACTAAAATTTGTTTATAAATATTGTTAATAAAAACAAAATAATATTCGTCGACAGAAGTGACGTCATTTTTGTCGATATTTTTCTATGTGAAAATATCCTCATCGCTAGAAGAAGATATATGAACCTTTTGTTTCTTTTACTTGGGCAGTAAAAATTATCACTTTGTGCTAACAGTTTTCCAATAGTAGAGTCACTATGTGTAGCATTAGAACCTGTTAACACAGCGTGTGGTCCCTTGAAATTTAAAATTTCGTCTTCAATTTAATCGTCGCTCCCGTAGCACATATCACAGAAAGGATTATTACGCTTAACTGTTATTCGAGACAATTCCAGCGAATATTATTGCTGATCTTGAAAGCAAGCAAGACTCTGCTCTGGATTGTTGCAACTGGTTTCATTAGGAGGAAAAGGCTCGTGAACATAGGATTCTTGTTGGTCGGTAACACTTTTAATAGCATTACACCAATCTCATGATGAGAACTAATTTGCTAAGGATTACAAACAACATAATTTAAAACGTGAGGATGAATTTTGCTCCAAGTGAGTTGTCGAATAGCCAGACTGCCCTTGAATGATGGGATATTGCTTTCTGACAAAATGGTAGGGATATGGGCGACTTGAGTATCATCTATTGGAAGAATGGTGACTCCTTTAACTTTTATTGTAATCAATTTATCAAAATCGGAAGCATCATGACCCGTCGCTACACTTGCAACAGCAGTCCTCTTGACACATACTCCAAATCCATTGGGAGCGCCTTCTCCATGACCGCTACTATTATTACTCCAAGGTCCGACCCATACTATATTTTCTACTCCAAGGTCCGACCCAATGCAATTCACCATAAAAAATATGGATTTATTTTTGTACTGCGTCGTTGGGCCATCGCTTTGAAAATGAATGGTTTAAAGTTTTCTAATTTTCGGAATCTCTCTTTTAATTTGTTCCAAAAATAGAGTCAAATGAGCGCAGATTAGAACAGCGTCATGTTTCAAGTTCTGAGACACAAACTTCTTATTGGGTCTCTGTTCTCTCCATATATTTTTAAGTATAAAACGGAAGTGTGTAACGAAATTTTTAGTATTGATGCTCCAAAATGAGCAGATTGCACTTGTGCAAAAATTCACAAGAGCTTAGGCCTTTTCTGTCTTTTCGCCTTCTCTTTTCTTATTTATCTTCAGTCATATTTGTCCTCTTTTTTCACTATTTCTCTTTGCTGTCACCTACGCCTTTCTTTCTTTCTTTGTCTCTTAATTTTATTCTGGGCATCTAAAATTAGGAAAAAATATAATTGAGAAATAAATACCTATAGAAATAAACGCATATTTGCTATAGCTCACATGTCTAGTAAATATACCCTATATAATACTGTAAAATCATTCTTGTTTGTAATATAAATATAAATGTTAAAACTAACTTTATTGTGAAAAAATATTTAAATATTTATCACGTATACAACTTTAACCTAAACACAACAATAATCATGCAAAAGTCACTTCCGTCGAAATACTGTTACATCTGTCGACATAATTATAGACATGAGTGACATCGACAGAAGTGACAAAATCAAAATAAAACGACTCAGTGCCTAAAGTTTTCAGGTTATGTATACCCGGCATAAATGTAACCATAAACAAACTAAAATAAACAAGGCCATCAGGAAAGAAACACTGTGACATATTACATACCTTTTTTGTGGACTTTTAAGAAGTGACACCTCAACTTTGACACACTTGTAGAACCAATATTGAACTTATTTTAACATCTAGTCCTTTTTTTATGTTAGAAAATAAAATTGTGAGCTGTAATAGGTGGACATTGCTGCTGCCAAAACAGGGGGAAAATGTTGCTAGCATCAAAATTTCGTTTTTTACGGGCCAAACATTACTTGTAGACAGATGTGATGAAATTTTGTTAACGGTTGTAGAATCTTTCATAATTTCGGGGTTTATAGTAAAAATTAATTTTCACATATTAGTTAAGGAAACATAGATATTAATGGTTAACATTTATGAAGGAAATCTTTAATTATGATTTAATTTTATTTTTATTGGTCATCATAATTGGTAGGCAGTTGATGCGAACAGTCGACAGTACGTGATGTGTCACGTATTGTCGACTTATTTTTTTATATTAAATGTATTTATACATTATTGTTTTATATCTGGGCTGATAGAGTAACGAGCATATTTGATTTTAAGAACAAATAGTAACCCTTAGAATTATAGTTCTGAAGTTATGACCAACGAACAGAAAAACACGAGGATTGTAGAATGACCCAAATCGACGATTCCAGCTCGGTTGGGTTGCGTTCGGGAGTAGCTTCCCGAACGCAGCATACTCTCGGCCAATCTTCCACAGTGTCTCAAGTCGAAAGTCGTTAAGCCGTGCGTGTTACCAGTGATGTCGTACAGAACTGAGACATGGCCGCTTACAATGGGTCTCATAAGAAGGCTCAAGGTCACTCAAAGGACAATGGAGAGGGCTACGCTCGGGGTTTCTCTACGCGATCACATCAGAAGTAATGAGAACCGTAGAGAATTAGAGTAACATAGCCCAAAGAATTGTAAACCTTAAGTGGCAGTGGGCAAGACACATAGCTCGTAGGACTGACGGCCGTTGGGGCGGATAGGTCCTCAAGTGGCGGTCGCGTGCCGGGAGACGCAGCGTTGGTAGGCCCCCCACAAGGTGGACCGACGATCTGGTGAAGGTCGCGGGAAGCCGCTGGAGATCCCTGGGGGAGGCCAATGTCTAACAGTGGGCATCTCTTGGCTGAAATGATGATGATGAGTATAGCCTTTACTTTTAGAAGAACATTCACCAATGACTTAAAGCTCACCAGTGTAAGTCTTATTTTTCTCATCATTTACTCGAAATTAGCAAAACATAAACATAAAAATCTCTAATGAGTTTGGGACTACACGAAATGCTTTTGAAACAAGGAAAATATAAAGTACCTACTTATTTTATAGATATTTATATACGACTGAGCTTTTAAACGTGTACCAACCGACATTCTTGGAAACCTATGCCCTTTAGACTATAATACCAGATCCATTCTTTGAATGAGCGCTTATTTATATCATAAGTTAAATAGTACTTTTTTAATTTTTCGCGACAATGAGTAGAAAAACATGTTAGATAAAATGGAAGGTGTTCATATATCACATTGTCACATAACTTGTTTAAATAATAAGGACTTAAAATTTCATCTTCTAAATGGATACTTGACAGTTTTATAAAATATTGTTTAATATTTATGCAGGCTTATTTTATACTTACATCTTACAACTATTTGTTGAATAAAATAAATAATTATTGTCCAGCGACGCAAATTATTATATAGCAGTAAAGTTCTAACTCTTACATCAGCGTTTATGAATAGAAAAATTACTGCTTTTTATGACAATTGTGAAAATAAGTATTCCGATTTCTCTATCAATTGCAGAGTGATATTTGAAATTATTTTTCTATTCGGAAGAATATACGCGAGAGGTGGTCCCATTGCCACCAAATAAGGAACAATAAAGAATTTGAATTTGAATTTGATGATGGAATGCTAGCTAAATCGGACGAATCCTAATTTTATAGGCACGCACAATATGCTTCATAGTTTTTCTAAGGTCAATATTCAGGAATTCACATCATCATCATATTATATAACAAAGCATTTTAAACGTAAGTCGTATATTCAAGGCATTAAATATACGACTACGAAAAATGTAGGAATTTAACGTGACGTAAATAGATCAGTCACTTCCTAACTATTAACTTATTTTTTCTTTACTTTATTAATATTGTACCTATATTAGACACATACTTAATACAATACTTATACTACTACTTAATACCTTTCCCAGCTAGTTTTTTGCAAAATCCAGTAATTATTAAATGTCGTTGTACTCGTATGTCTCCTTGATCTAATAATTTGATCCTTGATGTAGATCCTTGATGATGTAGTTTAGCAAACAAACCCAGGGCACAGATAATATAATACTACAGTCAGGGCAACTTTTCCGGGACGCAGCGCGCCCTACTGAACAAGAAATACTGCTGAGCGCTAATAGCAACGTTGAGAGCCCGCTCACTTACAATTTTAAATTGGCCGACTATCGAACAACTAAATTGTGTACTTTCACAATTTAATCTGCCCTCTTTACTACAATTGTACGTAATCGGAGGGGAATCTCGATTCTGATGAGATCAGTGTCAGATTATTTAGTTGGACAATTTAGTTGGATATGATGTGCGAGCTACAATACATCGCTATGTCTATTGATATTCTCTGCAATTTAGTCGGTCAACTTTAAATCGTAAATCTGCGGGGTCTCTAAAGCAATACTGTAACAGAAACACCACTCTTGCTGCGTATCTATAGCGCCATCCCGCTCTCACCGCTGTTCGCTGTTTTAATATTGTTTTGAACGATCATTATTAGGGGGCTGGTCAGTGACTTCTGAACAGCTGAACGGATTTTCATCAAATAAAGCTAATAAGCCCGCCGAGGACTTATTCAACCCGAACGAAATAATAAATTTATCGATTTCTCTCTATTGATCCAAAGTAGACTTCACTCGCTGTTAATAACAGCTACATATCGACATTCGGTATGTAGCAGATTTGACAAAAGAATTTACGCCCCCCGTGCCGTTTAAGTTGATTGAGTTGAGTAGTTTTTCCTTGTTTCTTGGATGAGGATTTCTCAGCTTCCTGTGAGAATTTTTAAAAATTCCTCCTTAGTGGGATACATAACGTAAAACGGAGTTTGGGCTCTACATTGACACCGCAGTCAGTCAGTTACGAAAACCTTTTATGGATGCAGATAGAATATACTCGTAATTATGTCTCCCAATGCATAAAAACAAAAGACAGATATGCTGCCGTATAACCTCCTACAGTAAATACAAATAAATACGGGGTATCAACTAATACAAATACACCGGATCTAAAACATGCTTAATGTAATGCCAAGCATAAAGCGAAATAGACCCACTGCTTCAAGTAGGTACACACCAACTATGCTATGGGATTAGAAGCACAGAATCAAATGGGACCTTTTATAGAATTAATAGTACGCATTTACAGTGCTCTCGATTCTATTAACGTCCGGAAAAAATATTTTTTTTAGTCAAATAACAAAAATTTAAGGTGAAGAAGATGATTTCATATAGGTAAATGTATTTTATTGTCTTCGTGGAATTCAAACATTTATGTAACACACATGCTGGAGCAAAACGAAGTTCAGTTCCTGTGACTGAGCAATAGACATTTAAAAGTAGCTGCTTCCATGACATAGATCTGGATTCTATGAGAATTTTCGAAAAAAAAACAGACCGATGTTACTATTGAAGCTTTCCTGATGTGCTTCAATGGTTTAAAAGTTTCTGAATTATGCACAAGTTGTATTCGTGTACATGCACGAATACATACACAAAGAAACATATTTTGTTATATTTCTATAAGAAAGTCTCAGAAAATTAATCATACAAAAAAGTTTATTCATTTATTTTAGACACCCAATGACAAAAACACGTTCTAGTTTGTAATTTTTTTTATGTGCTATATTTTTGTTTTATTTCTTTTAACTATATAGTGGCGTTGATAATAAAATACAAATTATTTTTATTTGTCAAAATTACAAATTGGTTACATTAATTTCAATACTTTACATTGATGATAGTACATTGGACGTCAACGACATACAGTTATGATTATAAAACAAAAAAAATATCAAAATGTTAAAAAAATATTTAAAATGAATGCATGGAATGTATTCCCTAGGAGTGGTCTTACAGCTAGACACAGTACGTGTGCTTTGAACTAGGGAGATTTTAATCTAAGCTGGATTCCTGCGAGTGCGTGAAATCCTGCGGCCACTATTACGTGACGACCCCAGCTGTGACACAAAAGTTAGTTTCCTGCTTAACACAAATGCTTCATACAATACGTCCGCGTCTTCGCCCATTTGGACTACTCGATGTCTGCTGCTAGGTTTTTAGTTCTCGCTGAGACATCATAATTGTTAAAAAAATAACAAAAATTGTTAGGTACATACGGCCACAGTTACATAAGGAGACACTACGACTTTTTACCGCGATATAGTTTTAATGCAAACGTACTGATGTCGCGAAAAAGTCGATTGCATTAATGCACTCGTGCGTTTACACCGCTCTGTATCGCGCGTTTGCATCGCAACTGTTACAGCAAAAAGTGATTAGCTGCTTTCGGTTATTATAGTCTCGATACAAACGCACGTGTATCAATTGAATGCAATTGACTATTTCGCGACAGCAGCACGTTTGCATCGAGACTGTATCGCTGCAGAAAGTCGCAATGTGTAGAGCCTAAATTAATTCATTACCGTCCCATAGTAACCATGTTCTAAGTTTTTGGGAAATTGGAAGTCGATTATTTTACTCACTTCCATATGTACAATTCCAGTGTTCATTCATACTTATATATTCACCGATTACTTGACCAAGTTTACACAAATATTGATCTCTGATTAAGTTTTGACAATAGGTCTTGTCATAATAATTTTGAACCTTTTGAACTAAATTTGGCAACTGAGTCAATTGACACTGTGATTAGTTAATTTATCTTTCAGCAACTCACTGAATTTACAGTCAATACTTAACAGCTTGTAAGTTTTTTTTTCGCTGAACAGCCGTTCAGAAACCGGATGTATCCCTAGAATGGATGAAATAAGTACATAAACTTTAGAAAATTACTTAGCGACAATATGTGTTAGAACAATCTTGACAAGCCTGTCCTAAAAATTAAAAAACTTAATTCGCGCGGAAAGAAATTCTACGAGACGGTCTATCCTGGAACTTGACACTGACAGTAATGGTCGTTCGACATAAGTTTAAAAAAAGGATAATATTTTAAAGCCATTTACACTGTAACAATTATCTTCATATTACACTTAATTATTTGCAATTTGACAAAAGATTTTTTTTAGAAATTCAATACCTTTAAGTCCGCCTTTGTACTCATTGTACATGAAGAATTAATAAATAATAAATAAATAAATACCTATTATTGAATGCTTAACGCTTATAAATAAGAATAATTTTATGGTTGGTTGATATAACGCGAAGCATTGCTTTTCTTAGATTTAATAAATGCGTTGACGTTTTGGTAACCAAACTAAATGGCAAAAAAGAACGATTCTCTTTACCAATATTTAGTATCCCCCTTAAGTCAATCGTTAATATCTTACTTAACATATTCTTTCCCTTAATAATCGGAAAAAACCTATATGGGATTTTTTTCCACATAAAGCTATTAACATGAGTAATGTAATAGAAATAGACTGAAGGTCAAACCAGTTCACGAAAACTGACGGAATTTTGATTCTTAAACTTCCAACGTGAAGAATTTATGTAGAATTCTACTTACATATTACTGTAAACTAAAAAAGCAGTAACGATTCATTAAAACCGAAAACCTCACAAAAAAAATGTTAACTCTTTTAACATTTTACGAAGTAAGTATAACAATAAAAAACAAACCAGGATTATGATTTTGGAATTTTCAATTTTTTATAAAAGATTTTAATAAAAAAAACATATCACTGTAATTGAAATTAACGAAAGTTTTTTATTGATCAAACACAATAACAAATCAGATTTTTAATAATCAATCCAGTATGCCTACCTAGCCTTATCTAACATAGGAAAGTCTGTCCTCAAGAAAATTTAACCTTAAGCATGGATCACAGGTAAAATGTATCAGCAACAAGTTAAATTTAAAAAAACATATTTTTTTAAATACAAGCTTTTAGTACTCGTCAATACGAATCAAACCAGCCCAAACTGGATGGGGTTGTGTCGTTTTATTGCGGAGTTTCTATGGCTACTTTCCAGCACCAGCATTAGATCAGCTCCATGTCATCATAATATTGCATTGTCACGCGATATACATCATCATCACAGCTCATATACGTCGCCACCGAGGGGCACGAGTCTACCCTAACTAGTTAGGGCCTCGGCACTGGACGCGATATACATAATATGCATGCAAAATTTCAGCTCAAATCGGAAACCGGGAAGTGGATCAAATTTAACTTGCAAGATTTCATTATAGTCACCGGGACAGGTGGAAGTAAATTAAAGCTTGTAAAAAAAGAGAAGTATCGATTCGAACTAACATCTAACATCTCAGACCGAAAGGTGTAAGACTACAAAGACAAGGCATATAGCAGAAACTAGTTATCTACAATAGTAGTGACTATCTTCGGACAAGGCTCAACTGCACGAATGATCTATATTCAGCCGCAAGAATTGTGTCATCCGTGTGATTAATACAATATATCAATTTGAAACCAATACCATTCATAGAATTATAATTAAGTACCAGGAAGGGACCCAGATACGAATAAAACGAAGTTGAGGAATTTCATTCATAAAGTTGTATTCACTCCAAAAATCGTTATAACAACACACATCATTAAAAAATAAGATCATTACCTATTAATAAACGCGAACTGACTTCTTCAATATGTGCCTTTTTTCTGAAATTTGATGATTTTAACTCAGCTACAACTGAATTAACCACATTTAGTTTCGACAAACTGTTAAATCAACAGGGACATTAAAGATGATTTAGAGTCCGTAAGTCTAATTTTATTAATTAGACTTGGCACACACCAGCGCTGTACACTGTCGATAGCACGTAGTACCTCTTTAACAAAAATAAAACAGATAGGTACAGCCAGCTCGTTCTGCCATTTGAACACTTTTTAGAATCTCCGCGATGAGGATTTCACAGTATCAATGTTGTGTATCTGGATTCGAGCCAATGTTTAGCTCATTTCAAGTTTTGTGCAATCGTCCCATTTTTCTAAACTAAAACGGTTGCACGCGACACGATGCTGAAAACGAGAAAACTCCCAATACACACGTCGTGGTGATTGCACAATATCGTTTTACAACTGGCCTCGCCGTTAGCGTGTGCTTTTTTAACTTGTGAACTATTTAAGCGGCTAGTAAAGCTACTTTGAAGTCTAATTTAATACTGTACACAAATATTTTGAATGTAAACAACCAAATGGTGACTAAAAACATTTAACGTTGGAATAACACACTTGCCGACGCTAATTAACGTCGGTTGTCGCGTGCCACCACATTTGACTCATCGAGACAAAGAGCACTAATGTAATAATCAGGGCAATAGAAAAAATGCGGATACTCTAATTGATGGGCAAGAACAAGACCCTGACCGCGCGCGACCGAGACGTCCATTGCCCGGTAAATTATTAGCCGGAACATCTTTGAATACGCCGTGAAGTTTGGTAACCTGAATAGATTCTACACTCGACATATGAAACTATGGCCTAGAGGTTCAATGCTGGGCGCTTTATGTTTACCTGACGGAGATGACACACCATCAGTCTTAGAAACTCATTAGGCCACGGGTAAGCTGTCTGCAGACTTCCGGATTTTTGCTAATGACCGTTAATCCTAATATATTAATTTTAGTAAATATATTTATTTTAGTAAATACTTAGCAACAAATTCGAAATAGTATGTAACGCGACGTATAAACCATTTGTTACCGTCGATTAATGTGTGCCATTTTGTAACCGACTTCAAAAAAGGAGGAGGTTCTCAATTCGATGCGTATGTTTTTTTTGTGTGTATGTTACGCGATTACGCCGCCAATTCTAGACGGATTTTCATGTATTCGATAGAGTATACTCCAAGGGTGGTCCCAAGGTTACCAAAGTTAGGATCTGATGATGGAATCCCATAAAAATCGAGGGAAACCCTTTAATTTTAGGTGTGTTCAACGTGTTTTGTGTGTACGTTACGCGATTACTCCCCCAATTGTGGACCGGTTTTCAAAATTCTTCTCCCTCCTCAAACCGCTCAACCATATTTTAGGAGACGTGGGGACCTGACGCATAACGCCACTCCAACAAAGACCTTCCAGTGAGCATTATACATCCCTGCGTTTCACCAAGCAATGCCATGAAAGAAACCAAAATAAATAAATGCAGACTAAATGTAAATCAGCTGCATGATATTAGCCACCGCTAAAAATCAAGAACCATCACTAAAAACAATGTGGGATAATATTGTAAGATATTGAATTTATTAATTCAAACCCAAACTTTCATGTCAGACGTAATAAGACACTATAAAATGCTTTTGTCGTAAGTACATCTGTGATTGTAACTTTAAATCTGTTTAAGCTAAGTTATTGAAAATAGCTTCGGATTTCATTGTAGACGCGTACTTACATACTTCAAAAAAATTTATTCTCATAAATATATTGCGAGTTGTTGCCTTGCTGCTAGCCACTTTAAGCCTGCTGCTTGCTACCGGAACACCGGCCACTAGGTGGCCAGGCTTGGGGTATTTTATTGTAAAAGTGCGGGAATAAAATCAGCTACGATCTAGGATACAGAATGCAGTCTATTTTTAACCAACTTCAAAAAAAAGGAGGTTATCAATTCGACCCGTATGTATGTAATATTTACAGAACTGCCCAGTTTTCGTATATGTTAGTCTATATCAGCGTCTGAACAAATGTGCCAAACTTCAAATGTATGTATGTATGTTTGTGTTCGCATATCTCCGGAATTACAAATCCGATTTAAGTAATTCTTTTTTTGTTGTACTAGGTATTGTTCAACTTAGGGAATACTGTAAGTTTCATTAAAATCGGTCTAGTAGTTTTTGAGATAGGGAATTTTAACCGACTTAAAAAAAAATAAAAAATAATTAAAATAAAATAAAAACCGACTTCAAGAAAGTTAAAAATAATATAAGAATAGGCACAGACAACATCACACATACTGAAGCCGGTGACAAATTTTAAGACTTTCTAGGGTATCATCGTTTGGCACCGCCTTCGATATATAAGTGTGATGTTGTCTGTTCCTATTCTTATATTATTTTTAACTTTTTTGAAGTCGGTTTTTATTTTTTGTAAAATAATTTTTAATGATCAAAATTAGTTTCTTTGATTCAGCCTACAGTAGGAATAATTAATACAAATCTCAGTAGCGGGGTTGAAAACGGTCTATTATGAGTTATTCATCTCTGAAAAATATTTTTAGCAAAATTAGCCAGCATTAAGACAACCTTGGATTACTAACAATATTGTTAGTTCATCATCGGGCCGTCTTCAACCTGATCCATCATTACTCCGGCAAATATTCTTAAACAACGAATCTTGAAATGTCGCCCGTAACATCTGTTCACATTGCGGTCAATTTGTCATCACTGTTTATACTTATTTATTAGCGAAGAACTTCTGTAATAGAATTAATAGTTAGTAGCCAGCGGGTGGCGGGTGAGCAGGGCAGTGAGTCAGCGGCCTATATCGGCGATATTTACAGCGGTGCAGGAGTAATTGCGGTCAGGACCCCGGCACACCGCTCGTTTATCTAATTAGCGTCGAGGCGCCCGCGCCGGCCGTCTCGCGGCGTCTGCGCACGCGTCTGCAACATACGGCCGGACCTAGCTAGCGTTGCACCATAGATGTTTCCTGAGCGCAATTAGTCATAAAACGCCTAATTCGGCGTGAAGAATTACAAAATATATACAAGGTTACTTTTAAAGCAAAAGCCAAACAGTGTGCTTGTTCAGATAAGCAAACTGATACTATAAATATTGAATTTCTTATTTCATCTCATTTTAGTGTTTATAATAATAAAAATTAACTCGTTAGGTTTACAACACAGTTCAGCATTTTGTTGATTACGTCACTAGGCTATGCCTGTATCGTAAGAGACCTGTAATTGTATTTGAAAATTTATTAGTTAATAAATGTCACAGTTATGAGGTAAGTAATCAACATAAATAAAGGTAAAAGGCAAGAACAAATAATATTACCAAGGAGGAGAAAAGTATCCTGATAAGAAAATTCCCAAAAATTCCCAAGGCATTATACGTTAAAAACTTGGGTAAAGTGTGATAAATGCGAATTAGAAAAATAACCATCCAACTGGTAGTCATCACTCAAGTAATCATCGCTTTAAATATGTAACTGCCGAATAAGTGAACTCGAGTCAAGAGATGCCACTTATCCCTAGTAGATTTAAGTTTTTTAACTGACTTCAAAAACGATGTACCAAACGATGATCTCCTAGAAAGTCTCAAAATTTGGCACCGACTTCAACATAGAAATATGATGTTATCTGTATTAGCTATTGTTATATTATTTCTAACTTTTCAGTGATTTCGAAGTCGGTGTTTATATTTTGTATAATTTGTATCTCACTTATTCCTACCAGTAGGCATACCATGGAGATATAGGTGTAGGTACCATGCAGGCAGTTTTACCGTACTTCTTGTAACATTCTTAATTGAAAAAATATGCAACATACAACTATTTGACTTTCAATTGTTTTTTCATTACACTTTTACGGCCTTATTAATAAAAATGTTACTCCTTGGATCATCCTCGGATTAGTTACTCTATGTTTTGCCTTGTTTTTGTCGGCTGTAAATGTCAAAACAAGACAAAACACGGAGTAACTAATCCGAGGATGATCCAAGGAGTAAAATTGTTATTAATAAGGCCGTTTTTTTAAGATGTATCAATCATTGAAAATCAGAGTAATTTTTGAATCCGCTTTCCGACGACGATGGAATAAAAGAAAGCAGGCAGAACTATTTCTGCCTCGCAATACCAATGCTGCAACTGGAGATGATACAGCTTTTGAACGCACCGTGCGTTTTTTTTTGTTAAATTGCCTTTGTAGTACTTCAACTTGAAGAATGAACGCAGGAGACCAGCAAGAGGAAGACCAGCCACTAAAATAAATAACAATGAATTGAATGCAGTGGTTGAAGCCAATCCGTATCAAACTACCAAGGAATAAGAAGCATAATTTGATATTAACATAGCTACACGACATATAATTAGCCATATAGGTATAATAATTAACCCATTTGCATCTAATCGCTTGAATAACAAACCTTGAAAAATTGGTGCCCCAACATAGACTGCTATGCAGTGAAGCATGCCTTGAAGCTTTCCTTACTATGTAAAACCGGTACAGATAGACTTTGAGGCAAATTTATAATAAACGCAAGAAAGCAACAAAATGGCTGACTCCAGACCAAACGCCACAAAGGAAGAGGTTCAATGTTTGACTGTATGCGTTTGTGAGCCGATTTTTTAAATTCTTTTTGTAATCGAAAGAGTGTACTCCAGAAAATAGGACTATTTTCACCAAGTCATGAGCTGTTGATGGGATCCCAGGGAAATCGAAGGAAACCCTTAAATTTCATAGGCACGTTCAACGTGTTTCATGTTTTTTTTCTGAATATATTCAAGTATTTGCATCTGGTAGTTATCATGTCATGTTACTGAGCTGACGATGGAAGATTTCTGGTAAATAAGGAGCTTGGAAATAATTCTTTCAATACTGTTTAGAGCGAAAGACATTTAATTTTTAGTTATTCTAGTGTTTGTCTTGGCTCAAATTCTAATGCCTTTTCTTAAATTATTTCATTTTATTTCACGGAGCGTCGGTGGCGCTGTGGACTCGTCACTTGCCTTCCAAACGGGAGGTCCGGGGTTCGAGACCGCCATGTACCAATGTGTTATTCATATGTGAAGGAAATCATCGTGAGGCAACCTGCATACATCTGCGAAGAAATTCAATGGTGTATGTGAAGTCGACCAATCCGCACTGGGCCAGCGTAGTTGACTAAAGCCTAATCACCCTAACATAGGGTAGGCTCCAGCCCCTCGGTGGGGACGTATATGAACTGTGATGATGTTGATGATACAACATCACAGTTTTATTTTAAAGTCGGTGCCAAGCAATGATCACCTTGAAAGTCTTAAAAAATATAAGAACAATAATATAGTTACTTAAAATTTGGCTGTCGCACTGTGCCCGAACTAGGCTGATTAAATTATTCTGATTTAATGGTTAACTCAATAAAAAAAGGAAAACATAGGAACATGCTTATAGTAGCCATGGACTTTTTTGGAAAAAATAGAGTAACTACTGCAATTATCCAGCCCCCGTAGCATGAACACCGAAACACGCTAGGTATAATGTGGTAAAACGATAACTCTATATGAACTGTCAAAATATATTGCATATAATGGCCACATTGAAAATTCAGTGACATTAATATATAAATAATGCCCAAAATAACAATACCAATATCCGCACTCAAAATATCAAGATACCTAAAAATTCAAACTTTTTTAACAGCTTATATCGATATATCGTTTTATCATATAGTGTTTCGGTGGTCCTGCTACCCCCTAGCAGGAAGGAAACATAGGACTTCGTGTGTGTGGAAAAACGGTCCGTCCGTATAATTTTCTTTTAAAACACTACACGCTTAGTTACGTGATAGTTTAGGACTACTTCGCTAGTTAGTTTAAAAGCAGCTCTCGCTACAGAAAAATACCTTTACTGCCTTGTTGAAGAATAGTACATTACTGCAGAGGCCGGGAAGTTAGGGATTGCCGGACGAGTAATGCTTTCGAGTCCGGCAATCCCATTCCCGCCGAGGTATGTATAGTGCTTTTCTCAATAATTGCGAGGAAATAATGAAAGACGTAATACTGGAATTAATTATGAAATTCAGTGTAATAATAATACCATATAAATAAAAAACTTTCATTAAAATAATTATTGTTTAATGTTGTCTATTTATTCAAATATTTATAATTGCCGTGATCTTCGTATAATGTAGCTTTATGATCTGTAAATAAGACAATAGTAGGTACCTAATAATAATAAGCTTCCTCTCTCTTGTTAAACGATTGCGTGCCCAACGGGTCCATAATGATCTTATTTTTTGTGAACCACCTATTTTACACATTATGGTATGCATAAAATATTTTAAATTGAATTGAATTGGAAACAAATGAGTATAATATGAGTAAAAAAACAAATCAAGCAATTAATTAATTCTAGTAGCCTAGCGTAGTCATTGTTCTGAGAGCCTAGCATTTAATAATACTTTTTAATTTTCAATTAGTGCAAAGGAAACAAAGCCCATACAGCCCAATCATATTTTACGCAAAAAATGTAATACCGCTGATTAAGACCTTTTTCTCTCGCAACGAAAATTAAGCATATTTTCGTGTGATTTCATACCAACATTTTAATAAAATTGTTGTCATATTCAAAATGCTTACAACGTGTCTCATAATAACTCCCCATAAAAATTACAATATTTATTTAACCGAAAAGAATATGTCAACTTTAATAACTTGTCATATCAATCAAATTTAATTGTCAAATTTTTGAAAATTCAGTTTTAGAACAGTTTTAGGTTGGCACTTATGATAGTTTAAATAAAATTATATACCTATTATAATTTTTATGGGAAGATATAAGACACGTTGTATATGCTCGAAGAGTGCATTTTTATAATGTGGTAGCAATTGGCTGTATGACAAGTTACATAATTCAAGTTATAGATAAATTAAAAAACATTGGAGCAGCGGCCAAAAATGAATTTTCATACTTACTTTCTTGGCCTAGGCCGGGAAAGTAATGCATGA
This sequence comes from Schoenobius gigantellus, assembly GCA_963935595.1. Classification (NCBI taxonomy): domain Eukaryota; kingdom Metazoa; phylum Arthropoda; class Insecta; order Lepidoptera; family Crambidae; genus Schoenobius; species Schoenobius gigantellus. The sequence goes on along the minus strand of OZ012553.1, from coordinate 16,823,853 downwards.
GCTAAGAATTACAAACTTCGTGTCTTCTTTTTAATACAATAATGCCTACATTTCCGAGCATGTTTGAGAAAATAACTTTTGCTTCTGTTTCATAATATTAAGCTTTAGCCACAGTTTTAATATTTTTCATATTTATTCTTTTATATTGTTCCGTTTAGTCTGTGTTGGTATACATCGTTTATTACCATTATAAAATCGATTTGATTAGCGTAGAGAAGTAATGTCAAAGTTCAAGAACGGACAATGTGTTTCTAGGTCTATGTAGTTAAGAGTTATTACATACTATTTTGGTCTCAAATTACGTTAGCTGTGATGGATAGGAATATACAATTTACTGCCTTACATACCTTTACCTTCACTTTACTTCCTTATGATCTATATTTAGTCACAGATTACTTAATATTTATTACGTCTGGTACCAACTGCTATATTTATAAAAAAATTACTGCTTGGATTATCCTCGGACTAGTTACTCCGTGTTTTGTCTCCGATTGTCATCCGAGGATGATCCAAGGAGGAAAATTTTTATTAATAAGGCCATTAAAGTATAAATGATGGAACCATTGTACCAAAATGTTATATTTAACACAGAAACATTTCTTTTACTCAATAGGTCTATTTTTTTCAGTATATGCCTCGGTAACTTCTTTTTTATCCCTAGTCTTTTAGACGGAATTTATGTACTGAAGATGCAGTTCTTGCTCTGTCTTCTCTCATTGTGGACAACGTAGACTCTGGAAAAAAATGTTTGGCTGTCTTTTTAGATCTTAGGAAGGCTTTCGATACAGTTTCTGTTCCTATTCTCCTGCACAACCTCCATAATATTGGTGTGAGAGGTAAGCCTTTACATCTCTTTCAGAACTATCTTACAAATCGCAAAACTCGGGTTAAAGTGGAGACATCTCTCAGCTCAGAGGCTACTGTCACCTATGGAGTTCCACAAGGCAGTGTTTTGGGCCCCACGTTATTTTTAATATATATTAATAATCTCTGCAATATGCAAATTGACGGTGGCAAAATATTCTCTTATGCCGATGATACTGCGATCGTTTTTTCGGCTAACACTTGGGATCAATTAAAAACACTTACCGAAACTGGACTAGCTAGAATAGCATCTTGGCTTAATATGAATCTCTTAACTTTAAATGTGACCAAAAGTAATTATATATGTTTTAGTAAATACAACAATAGCCAACCTCCAGAAAATTTTAACATAGTATTGCATAACTGTAATTTCCCCCACATTTCTGATTGTTTATGTATAAAACTTAATAAACTAACACATGTTAAATACCTTGGTATCATAATCGACCAACGCTTGTCTTGGCATTACCATATGGAATTGCTTACGAACAGATTAAGAAAACTAATATGGACATTCAAATCATTGCGCCATGTAGCCTCAAAACATCTCCTGCATGATATCTACCTATCTCTAGGTCAGTCTATCATTGCGTATTGTGTGTCAGTATGGGGAGGTGCAACCAAGACACGATTTTTGGACTTAGAAAGAGCACAGAGGGCACTATTGAAAGTAATGTTTTTTAGACCATACCGCTTTCCAACTGATGAACTGTATGAAACGAGTGATATACTGTCGGTGAAAAAACTTTATCTTTTACAAACAGTCTTAAAAAAACATAAGTCTCTTAATTATAATCCATCATTTCTTTCCAAAAGAAGAAAATATAACGTTGCCTCACAACCACCAACAAAATCAGTCTTTGCTAAACGACAATTTAATTATCAATCTGCTTATCTTTATAACAAAATTAACAAAGAACTTAATATTTACCCCTTGCCTTATAAAATAACTAAAAAAAAGTAATTATGTGGTTAAAAACTATTAATTACGATACTCTGGAATCCCTCATAGGCCAAAAATGGAAATGAAATGTACGTATTTACAAATGCATGCACACATTAAACGCTAGTTGTAAGTAACTTGTTACCTTAAACATGATTATAATTATATGATCAATACATTACTATTACTACATATTATATATATAATAACTATTATATTATATATATTTAAAAAAAAAACTATATCCACACTCTAACACACTCACACACACACACACACACACACACACACACACCACACACACCACACACACACGCACGCACACATATTCTTAGGAATAATAATATTAAGAAATTGTTGGAACTTTCGATTAATTATTGACTTATTGTTAAGGAAGAGCGGAGCTTCCTAGCACAAGCATATCTCTTGCTTAAAAGGTAGCTCCGACCACGATTTATTGTAAACTAACCTAAGTTACCAAATAAACATTTTGATTTTTGATTTTTTTGAGTCTAAGCTAGCAAATGCCTACGTCACCTGATATTAACTGAGTGTATAGCCCAAATGTAAAAAAGCTATGTTTTCTCACAGACTCTACGCACTTACCATCAAAAAATTCAAAATTAGAAAATCTTTATTCAATACACGCCTTTACAGGCACTTATTGACGTCAAAACAAAGCAAAATATTCTAATTTAAAGGTAGGAAACATGTTTACCCTGTTACCTGTATGCATACATCCTGAATATAATCGAAATGTCTGCAAACACAAGTAGGAAAGAAAGAAAAAATTGGCGATTTAAAAGAAGATGTAATAAATTTTGAGCTTTCGAGTTTCTTTCGAGAAGGCTCTCCCAATTTCCGTACAGATGTAGAGTCGACCTTTTTTTTCCATTCCTACTTGTATTTGCAGACATCTTGAGTACTCGTATATTCGGGTCCCGTACGTAGTTTCGAATGACGTTGTAGCGACAGGTCGTTGTGGCGAAAAACTTTTAGCGCGGTCTTTCAGTGGGGGTTGCAGCAAAACTGCAACCCACACAAGAACCACAACAGTGTACGACAACAAATGACGACACAACTTGTGACATCAAATTTATTTATTTATTTGATTTATTTATTTTTTACAAACATTGGAAAATAATAAGACAGCACTACATAAACTAATTCTAGTTTTTCTGAGTGATGCCGATTCGCACAGATAATATTTAGAATTAAACAGTTTAACAGTACACACAAAAAATCACGTTTAACTTAGTGGGTAGTTAAGGATTTACATTTATGTGAGCACGCGCTAACAATGTATTCGTGCGTGTGTGTGCACCAAAGAACCACCTAGTTCCCCACCTTAGCATAATCGATGAAAAAACAAGATACATCATGTTCTATTATGCAAACATTTACTTCGGCGAATAAAATATGAATGAAAGTAAGGAAAATTTTAAATTGGCAAATAATTTAAGTTTTTTTATACAATAATTATATATATTAAATATATAAACTACAATAAGAATGTTGACAGAAAGTATTTCTTCAATTGATATTTAATGTTCTTTTCATTTAAGTTTTGTTTTATATTTTCAGGTAATTCATTAATGAGTTGAGGGATTTTAAAGTGTAGTTGATATGTTCCGTACATGTTATTGTAATGAGGGCACATTAACTGCTTTCTTTGTAAGCTACGCGTATTTTTTTCATTCGATTCAATTCGATTATTTATTATAGATGTAAAGTCATGGTACCCAGTAATTTCACTGCCATATCAAACTTTAAACCGGAACACAGCAATGCAAGCACTACTGCTTTGCGGCAGAAATAGGTAAGACGGTGGTACCCTGGTACAGTCTCCCTCCGGTAACATAAGTTAGCAACAAGAACGAGGATGCTGTTAATCAATGTAGGCGGTATCTACAAACTGAACAAGTGGTACGCGGATTCCGTTATGTGCAGTATTGCGCTTAGATGAGTCAAGCGAGTGCCTAAGCGACGATGGTCGCAATAAATTAGCGTGTTGGTGGAGACAATGACTCTAATCTGTTCTGTTCAAACCTGTAGTCCTTACCTTGACTCCTACGCTCCTCTTAGAGAGACTTGTTCGAACAAAAATATTTATTGTCTTTCTACGATAGAAGTAAGTAACTGTAATGAAAGTCTGATTGAAAAGCTTTCGACTCCGACTGTGCTTTCTATTATGGTCTTTAAAACGTCTTTGTGTGATATTTTCTGCGACCTAAATTTACTATCGTATTATCCTTCTACACATAGCTTCACCAGCGTGTAGTACTTGATTTTGACGGTTCTATTTTTTTCCCATTCTCGCCGAGATTATAGCAAATTATCGTAAAAAAATAATTGAGTACTTCGTGAACCGTCAAAAAAAAAATTCCACTGTTCACTTAGATGGTCTCAAGGGGTGGACAGTGGGTAAGAACCGATATATTCATAGCTCTAATTGAGGAAATTGCGAATTCTTCAAACATATTTTCATCTCCTGTTTAGGGTTCTGCCTTCCTAGACAATCCGCATTTCGATAATCGCTAACGCAATCGCTAGAAGGAAAATGTATGCGATTTGACATAAGCCCTCGCTTAGCTTTCGAGCGTAATTGTCAAATCTTATACATTGTCCATTTAGCGATTGCGTTAGCGAGTATCGAAAGACATCTTGTCTAAGGGAGCTCTCGATTTAGGGTTCCGTGCCTATAATGAAAACTATAATGAAAGCTTTAAGAAAACGTAAAAAAAATACGAAAAATAAAAACCGACTTCAAAAACATTGAAAAGTTAAAAATATTATAAGAATAGGTACCTATTTTTATATTATTTATAAGTTTTCAGTGTTTTTGAAGTCGGTTTTTATTTTTTGTATTATTTATTTTTGTCTTTTTTGTAAATGAAAACTCCTAAAAGTTAAGGGTCCTTCCATCATCAGCTTGGTTGATGACTACCAGACGCAAATACGTAAATATTAGCTTCGGAAAAATATTTAATACGTTCATAGGATCCCATCATCAGATCCTGACTTTGGTGACAATGAGACCACCCCAGACAGAAACTCTATCGAATACAAAAAGATTTTTGAATATCAGTCCACAATTAGCAGCGTAACGTCGTAACATACACACAAAAAAAAACATACGCATCAAATTGAGAACCTCCTCCTTTTATGAAGTCGGTTAAAAAAGGTACGGCCATTTATGCCGCAAAAAACGTAAATTTCTACACTCTCCAAAGAATCAAAATTAAAAGAGCATCGATGACACTGTCAGTCATCGATGCTTTAATTTTGATTCTTTGGAGAGTGTAGAAATTTACCTGCCCCTCCAACAGCTTGAAGTAAAACGTCAGATCACAGTAGGTGCCCAGTAATTTCACTGCTGGTTCTATCCTTCAAACTGGAAATAGGTAGGTAAGACAGAGATACTCATGCAGGCGACAGAATCTCCCTCTAGTAAACCCCCACTTTCAATCCCCAAACACTTGTAATTTCAACAAAAAATTTAAAACACCATTTTTAAGTGTTATGCAGCCTGCTTACCAACTTTCACACGTCTAAATCCAAAGATTAAGAAGATCTATACATATTTTTATACACTTTTGAACATTCATTCTGTGAGTATCCAAAAATACTCTCAGTTTCTATCTATCTGGTTAGTGAAAAGTCTCATTAATCACTTAACAACATCCAAAATATGTATTCTTGTTTAAAAACTGACATTCCCATTTCCACCAAGTAATTCAATCCATTTAAACTTTCATACTTCTTGGTTCAAAAGTGACGAAGTTACATACAAACTTCGTCACCTCGTTCAAACATCCACCCCGTATAGGAGTTCCCAAAAATCCGTTCTTAACTATCGTCTTCCACTCATAATCTTACAAGTAGTCCTTTCAATTTATAAACATAAAAGAGACAGGAAAGAGGTTCATATAGGTAATATCGTTATAACTTAGGTGGCAAGCTTGTGCCGTTGTTGAATAGTTAAAACATCTCCTTTAAAAATTATAAAATGAAACAGACTAACACTCTAACGATGTGAGTGAGCGTACGAAACTAGGTAGGTACGTACTCATAAGATACGCTCACAAGCTCCGTCATGTAGCAATGTTGGGCGCAGCCAAATACATGGTTACCTAATAAACAATGTGAGCAGCCACGTAATATGATTGTCCATTTTTGTTATGGTATAATTCATGATAAATGACCTCCGAGGTAATGAATGAATGGGCCACACCGACGCCCACGGGCCGCTCATTCATGCGGCCCTGCGTGGTTGCCTCAATGCCGCACTCTTCCACCGCGCACCGCACCGCAGCGCACGTATCAGCCCAGGTGCCAATGTAGCAAGGCTGCTCAAGCTAACAACAATGCGACAATGACATTTATGAACAAACATCAAAAGTATGCACAAGACCTAATGTAATAAATGTACATAATTGTTTTTGTTACGTGTTTTCTTTTTCAATAACACATTCGCGTAGGTAGAGTATTACGAAAATTATTAAAAATTAAAATAAAAAGCAAAAGAGAGCACGTATCAGCCCAGGTGCCAATGTAGCAAGGCTGCTCAAGCTAACAACAATGCGACAATGACATTTATGAACATACGTCAAAAGTATGCACAGGACCTAATGTAATAAATGTACATAATTGTTTTTGTTACGTGTTTTCTTTTTCAATGACACATTCGCGTAGAGTATTACGAAATTATCAAAAACTAGCTTTACGCAGCTTCGCCCGCGTTGTTTTTGTTTTCCCGTGGTAATTTTATATTTTCCTATAGGAATAATAATTTTGTAGGCTATGGTAATTAGTGATAATGTAGCATTCTAATGGTGAAAGAATTTTTGAAAGCTGTCCAGTAGTTTTTGAGTTTATTCATTACATACATACCTTTCCTCTTTGTAATAATAGTGTAGATTAAAATAAAAAGCAAAAGAAATAATAGTTATTTGTTATACATGAGTGCAAAGTTGCTTTTTAACCGCGTGCTCAACTTTGATGACCGAGCAAGCGAAGGATTCTAGAATCACGAGCGCAGCAAGTGATTCAAAAATTAGAATCCTGAGCGTTAGCGAGGGAATCAAAAGAGCACAAGGTGAAAAATCTTTGCACTCGAATGCAACACATAATTTTTCATCCCCCTCAGCGAGGAAATGAAACAAAGTAATTTAAAAACAAAAGTACACCAAGGAGGTTCAGAGTCTGAGTTTTTAACAAATTTAAGAAAGTTGTATGATAAATTCGGCACCATGGAGATGGAAGTAAATAGGTTAATGATGTTCTGAAATCACATACCTAGTGCACGCGATGTTCTAAATTCAAATTTACTTTAACCTCAAGCGGATAAAAACGGCTTTGGCGGTCAGATATCAAATAGCAAAAATACTCTTTCCGAGATGGGGGGATGAAAATATACTTTATTAACCTTTATATTTAACTATAATAGTCGTTTCTATAGTCTTATACTATAGAAACGACTATTACAGTTAACTTGAAATATTGCTATATATAGTAGGCTAGTTGCATAACTAGTTAGAGTAGGCTCGTGCTCGGTGGGGACGTAAATGAGCTGTGATGATGATGATGATTGCTACATATCTACATTCTATTTAAAAAACTTAGTAACAAAAGAATAATTAAACCTGAAACCAACCCCAAATCTAAAATGTTAATAAGTTTGCGGCAGAGGCAAAACTTTATCCATCGTTTATTTAGGATAATTTGCGTAGGTTTCATTCATAACAACACTAACCTTCTCGCTTTAAATGTCAGACGCTCACAGCGCTGCCACAAGATCATGAAATGGAATATTTAAATAATAATAAATACAACAAAGCTTGTCATAACAAGATCAAGAAACCTTAATAAAATAACGATTTCGCGGTTCAACAGGTTTATCTCACAAAGGTCAGAATCGATAAGAAATGGCAGAGTCTAGCAGATGAGCCACTCGCCGCGAGTGTCCGGACTCCGGAATGAATGGAACAGTGGTGTGGGGAAGGGGGCGAGTAGGGGGTGCCGGCACGAGGTTCGCGGCCATGGGCACGGGATGACGTTCGACATTTAGCGGCGCGTGCGCGATGCTGTGCAGGTTCAAGGACGGCGCATCGATCGGGCGTCAGTGGCGGCTTGCCTGGAGCTATAGGCGGACGCCCCGATGAAAATCGATGTCGCTTCCAATGCCAGGGACACTGCGGGCTCAACAACCCAGCCGCCGCATCTCGCCACGGCGGCCCTGAAATTGAACTTGACTGGATTAACCTCACTGTTTACCTCGTCTCATGCAGTATTTTTTATTTATAACTGGAATGTTGTTTTATTTATAACTGGAATTTATAACTGGAATGTAACAACAAAATCTGATATATTGTGATATTATCTAACTACCTCTAGGTACATGAGATGAAAAGTTCGTTATACTTTAGATTCAGTATACATGTAAAAAAATCGATCATGCTGAAATTACTCCAACAAATATGTAAATCAAAAATAACGTATCATTTTGCAATGTAGAGCGTTGCAGTCTGCACCAGGGCTGTCAAGCTTTATACTAAATATATATATATATATATAATCTTGCAGAGCCTGATTGCGTTGCGCGCATAATCCGCTGTAAATATGCGACGACACAAGCATACCGTTTAAGTATTACATTGTAGCTTGATTACTAGGATTGGGTCCCGGGACATCTCGTATCTCGAAGTCCCGGTACTTTTTGTTAATTTAGTTTAATTAATAATTACCTACTACTTGGTCTACACTACTACACTGGAATACACTATTTTATTAAATCAGCAAAGAAGTCTTATTTGTTAGTTGATTAATTATTTTTTAAACTAATTCATAAGTCTGTTTTATATTTAGATTATTTTATTACGAAACAAATCTGTGATTATGAGTAGTACCAATGTTATAATTATGAACAATGACTAAATACTAGATTATAGCTGTTGTTGAGAATTAATATGATTATTACTTTGTTTTATAATTATAACTATAAGATTTAATTGCTTAAATCTGAATCTGTGTGTGATTATAAGAAATAAACATATCTACCAATTATTTAGAATGAAATTAACGTTAAAATTATTAGGATTTCATTTTATATTTAACAAATGTTGATTTTTAGTAAAAATTGCCTTTTTATTAATACGTTTCACCAGAAATTAACTCAATTCAATCTTTATTATTAAAAGTCTCGAAGTCCCGGGACGTACCGGGACTTTGATCGTAGGCTGTCTCGTGTCCCGGGACTTTGAAATTGTCGAGAATTCCCAAACCCTGTTACAAACGCACATTGACGTGCTAAACCTCGTACGATAAGCTACGTGCCACAATATTTTGATTAAATTTTCTGGAATATTGAGTATTTTTAGGACGCTCAAACTACTAGTATGTTGAAATTTAGTATGTTAACTTCAGTTACTTGTGTGAAAGAATATTTAATCAAACTTTCTACAGTCAACATATTTGCGCATGTTTATGCTCCATGAAGAGAAATATGAGAAATACATACGAAAACAGTAGGACATCATCAAAATTATCATTTATTACGTATTAAGAAGAGTGTAATCTATACATATAGGTACATATATAAAAGGAGAAGTTCCCATCTATATTTTGACAGTTGTTTTAATTCAAAATGCGGACGCACACTAAGACGGGATTTTAAAAAAAATACCCTGAAGGGATGAAATAGGGGTTGCAAGGATTTTTTTATAAATTAGCAATGATTTTCATAAAACTTGAGATTCATGCTCATAAAAACATTTCATTGAATACGTGTTTCATGGTAATTTAAATGAAAATTTCTATGAAATTTATTATTCGAGTCCCTAAATATAAATAAGAGTCTTCTATATGATAGGCTACAAAATTATTTTACGGGAAAATATAAAATTCCCACGGGTAAAATAATAATAACGCGGGCGAAGCTGCGAGCGGCAAGCTAGTTCTAAATAAGGCAGTATAACATTGGCACAAAAACTAAAATGTAATTACTTGATTTGTTACTGCTCACGCAATACTAGAGGCTGCGATTGTCATAAGTTCCTGTCAAATTGCCTCGCGCATCCCACGCACCGGGGCGAAGGCGCCCGTCTCGTGCCATCCCAACATGCAGTGACAATGCAATGGCGCACAGCACAATAACAAACGCCTTATCGCCTTACATATTCTCCACCGCCATCAATACTGGTCGGATTTATTACCGTGTTTGGGTTCTGCACCTACTGCAATGCAATGCCTATATCAATGGAAGTAGGTTAGATTTTATGAAGTGCGGCACCTACCTACATTATGGGTACATTGAACTCGTTTTTATTTTATTTGGAAGGTAGTAGATATGTTAAATATATATAAAACTAGTGAACCCAGTAGACGTCGTCCTACCCGATTACAGCGCCACCTACCGGGTCCAATTGCACGTTTAAACCTTCCCTGGAACTATTCAAATACACACAGAAAATTTGTCGAGAAAAGAATCTGTCAAGCCGTTTTTGAGTTTTAGAGAGACTAACACACAGTGTTTCAGTTTTATATATAGGTAAGAAGAAGAAGAAGAAGATAAAACAATTTCAACTATTTTTCACCACTACAAGTGAACAATGAAGTGTTTTATGGTAATATATCAATGGGTAATATATTAAATAACTAAATTATTCTCCTATTTGGATAAATACATATTAATATAAAATTAACCTTCTTCATTAAGTACACAAACTTTTCATAAGATATACAGGAAGCTCTTATAATGAAAAATTTTGATAATTACCAAAAAAAGAACTTTTAGACTGTTACAGCAAAGCTAGATAAACGCAAAGAAAATAAAAACAGAATAATATATGTAAAAATTTTAAATTTTTATTCCATTGACTGTAAAAAGCAAAATGCACATACTAATGAAAAGGATATGTACTATAAATGTTGGCACCATTCATGAATTACGCGTATCACAGGGACTGGCGGCGTGGTGTGAGGGCTCGAGGGGTGCCGGGCGGTGGTGTGGGTGCCTCCCCGTTTATGAATGAGGCTCTACGTCATTGATATCGATCACCGCACGGCCCCGGCTGAGGTTATCACACAAGGGCAGCGGCGGTCGATCAACAGGTGTTCGGTGGCCACCACATGATTGACGCAAGCCTTACTATTCACATATTAATTTGGACAAATGCAATGACGTCATATAACAGTTGTTGAGAGATAATTAAAGAATAGATTTTGTGAACAATTTAGAAATGAACAGATAGAACATTAATAGCTTACTAAAATATTACCCAACATTTTTTCACAGCATTCTTAAAAACTACAATAAAATAACTAATGCAAAAAGAAAAAATAATACAAATTTTGTTATAAATTCTACTTTTTGTTTCATAACCAAAAAAACGCACTTAAGTAAAAAGGGGTTTAATGGTACGACGCAGTCACAATGTTTGTGTATAACGTACCTACTTAGTAAGTACTAACAATTGAGATATTTATAAGATTTGATTAAATGTAAAATGAACATAAAAGTCAGTCAGTATTGCCAATCTCTTTCAGGCAAGGTAGAAGAATGTTGATTTCCAAAATATTTTATGCTACTAACAGTATGAGATCTTAAAATGAAGCTCTTCGGACTCTTATGAGTCTTAAGCGATAACTCGTTACTGAAATGACTTTCTTTGGAAAGTGCTGGATACGGTATATTCAAGAGGCATAATCTTGATATTACCTATATTGAGTATGTAAATATATATCTATTGTTGTATTTACGAGTAGTTCTCCCTTACATAACTAATAACATAGACGTTTAACTCACTCTCACTTACTCACTTTACTCGCTCTACCTAATTAAACAATAAATATACCTACATAAATACATAATTTATTGTTTATTCATGCAAAGCTATTCTTTTACAATAAAAAATACGTTGCTAATACTTAGATTACTATAAATATCTCTACTAAGAGACATAGCTATATTTATGTGTCTACCTACATTGAACTCAACTCACTAATACGAAAATACAATTGTCTATACTTGAATGACGTACACGTAGATTTGATAGTTGATCTAACTCATGAATCGTGGAATGAAAGCGAGAATGTAGTGTGCGTCATGCGCATAATTTGTGAGGGTGAGGGCCGGGTGACGTCAGCGTCACCCCCTTGGAAACTCCCTGTCGTCGTTTTTCATGCTTACTACTGGGAAAATTTTGCTCTATATAACTAGTATGGATGACACACTAAGCAATCGATGACATCAATTTTAACGGTAACAGCAAACTTACCCATGTTAGTGTATCTCTGTTTTCATTTATTGATGTGCTTTAAGTACCTTCACCGGAGTTTCACCGGAGGGAGACTCTGTACCAGGGTCGTGTGCTTGGGTACCTCCGTCTTACCTACTCGTATTTCTGCCGCAAAGTAGCAGTGCTTGCATTGCTGTGTTCCGGTTTTGAAGGGTAAGATATAGCACTGAAATTACTGGGTACCGTGACTTTACATCTTAAGTCACAAGTTGGCAACGTACACTGTGGCCCTTGTGGGGGTTGCAGTTTTACTGCGAATGTCACAGGAGCCACATGTATTATAGGTGACTGTTACCACTAACCATCAGGTGGGCAGTTTGCTTGTTTGCCAACTTAGTAGCAATAAAAAAAACCTAAATCTAAATGGATACTAGTTTTAATATGAAAATTTAGACATACAATATAATTACAGGACGCAGACCTACGTATGCGCCTGTTTTTAATAACTCTCTTACAGAAACAATAGCTTATAATAAAATCCATTGCTCTTATCCAACATATAAAAATCTCGTGTCACAGTGTTCGTTAACGAACTCCTTCGAAACGGTTTCATCGATTTTTATGTTTTATTTGTGTGTATTTGGTAGGTCTGAGAATAGGTCGTAGATTATTTATACCCCTAGGGCCTAGGTGATAAGGGCGGCCCTCTCCATAAATTTTTGAGTGTTGAGCTTTATTAAAGCGAAAGTAGTTCGCGGGCACAGCTATTAAAATATCAATATGCCGCTGACCATTCGTTGATTTGATATACATTGTATAGCTACGAACATTATTTGTGATAAGTAAAGCATTGCTTCCTCACCTAATAAAACAGTTCTGGGAAAGAACGTGATGTGCATTAAAATTGTATTTATTTAGTACATAATGTAGAGTCTGAGAGCTTATGAGAAAGATTGCGGCGTCAATACACGGCAATGTACCGATTGTCCTTTTAACCCACTTCAAAAAAGGACGAGGCTCTCAATTCGGTGCGTATGTTTTTTTTTTGTGTTTATTTTACGCAATTACGCCGCCAATTGTGGACCGATTTTCAAAATTATTTTTGTATTCGATAGAGTATACTCCAAGGGTGGTCCCAAGGTCACCAAAATTAGGATCTGATGATGGGATCCCATAAAAATTTAGGAAAACCCTTAAATTTTTAGGTGTGTCCAAAGTGTTTAGTGTGTATGTTATGCGATTATTCCGCCAATTCTGGAGCGTTTTGCAAAATTCTTTTTGTATTCGATAGAGTATAGTCCTGGGGTGGTCCCAAGGTCACCAAAGTCAGGATCTGATGATAGGATCCCATGAAAATCAAGCAAAACTCTAATTTAATACGATTTAATAATATTGATTATAAAATTAGGATTTCTCAATTCACTAAAAATATAAAAATTGATCGATTGATTGATTGATGCCAAACGATGATAAGAAAGTCTTAAAATTTGGCACCGACTTCAATATAGAAGTGTGATGTTGTCTGTATCTATTCTTATATTATTTTAAACTTTTCAGTGTTTTTAAGTCGGTTTTTATTTTTTGTAAAATATTTTTTCTTAATCAGTTAGGTTGCACATTGACTGTCAAGATCGAAGTGATTGTGACTTCGTGGTGACATAATGTGATTTTTTTTCACATGACGGGGCAGCTCTTGGCCTTCATCTTATCCGATTGTAAATATAGATAAGGTCAAAAGTGGAAGCTCACTCACTTGGACTCCTCAACCACTGAGGGACTGACTATCTTACCTCTATTGTCGGAGAGCGCGACAATGCTATCAACATTGTTATTATGGCGACAAACTTAGGTAAGACAGTAGTAGCCACCCAGGCGAGCTCAGAAGCCCCCTACCAAGAGCGCAAAAAAACTTCTGCCCCCATGGGGAATCGAACCCCGGACCTCCCGGTCAACACAAAGCGGTCTCAACCATTAGACCGCGAAGGCGGTTAAAAATTAACACAGTCAGAAAGAAGTTTTTGGTTGTATCAATCAGTAAATACAAAAACCTAATAAAACTTTAGTTTAGTGGTAATGAACGAAATATTTTTTGTATAGCTTAATACAGTTATAAAATTTTAAAAAAATTAGGATATTACGAGATAACCTGCTAGCCTTTAACTGTGTGTTGGTTCAACTTTTTAATCGAATGAAAGTCTCAAGCTTCGGAGAAACTCTAGTCATAAAGATCAACTTACATTTTTTACATGGAAAACCAAGATACCAAATAATAAAATAGAGGGACATTATACTTATAATCTCTTTTGAACATAAATATACATAAAGCATAGGGAGATATCATTATTCCTAACGTGGATTTATCTTTTAAAGAGATTTCTGCCAGTCAACCCTAACTAAAGTATATGTAGGTAAATAAAATTAAGAGAGCTTTTATTTAAGTAAGTAAATGTCCAAATTCGTAACCTGAATTCGTAGTTTGGAAGAGCATAAAACGGGTTCCATTTTTAACCGACTTCAAAAAAGGAGGAAGTTATCAATTCGATGCGTTTGTTGTTTTTTTTGGGTGTATGTTACGCGATTACGCCGCCAATTGTGGACCGATTTTTTTTATATTCGATAGAGTATAGTCCCGGGGTAGTCCCAAGGTCACCAAAATCAGAATCCAATGATGGGATCCCATGAAAATCGAGGGAAATCCTTAAATTTTATAGGTACATTCAACGTGTTTCACGTGTTTTTTTCCGAAGCTATTCACGTATTTGAGTCTGGTAGTCATGAACCAAGCTTATGATGAAAGAATGCTGAACTTTCGGACTTGACCTGACCCTGGCCTTGGTTCTGAGTAAAAATATAAACATAAAAAATATTTTACAAAAAATAAAAACCTTCACTTTGCTTCAATAAATAAAAGACTTCAAAAACACTGAAAAGTTAAAAATAATATATATATATATATATATATAGAATAGGTACAAACAACATCATACACTTCCATATTGAAGTCGGTGCCAAACGATGATCTCCTAGAAGTCTTAAAATTTGTATGATACGTTGTCTGTATTTTTTGTAATTTTTTTATTATTATTTTGATGTTAAAAAATAACTCGAATTATTTTTTTAATTTTATCTTTCATTAACAAGTGTCTTGTATTTGATATTTATTAGTCTACTACTATTTTTTGATAGCCCTAAGAAATTTTGGAACAACGATTTGCTTGCACTTGTGCACAATTTTAATGAGAAGCTCCAATATAGCACTATGGTAGTGCTGTTGTCTTATACAAACTCCATTTACTTCTGCAAAAAGGTTTTCATTAGACGTAAACTGAGCCACTATGAAATTTTATAGCCTGAGCTTACTCTTAAGCTTATTTCATCAAACTTAAATTGTTTAATAATAACCGTTTTGTTTATCAGAGCTTTCAATACGTGCGTATATTGCGAGAAACATCGTTCATCGCCGCATCTGCACACGCACATGCGATTACGCTATCGCACTGATTACACAGTGTATAAATGAAAAGCGATAAGGCTCAGTTTTCCGAGTAGCGGACGTCAGTGGTGACTGATGATTCCGCTCGATGGAGCTTTCGAGCCTCTCGTCAGCACAATAATAAACGTGACAGTTGCGTGACGCGGTCGCGCTCGCGCGTCGTGCCAGCGCATTATTGTGTGATGAGCGCGCGCTATTTCGTGCTGTCGTCTCGCACGTCACTTTATACAGATTCACTTTTAGATTTCGTTATCGGTCATTCGAGCGTAAGTCTCCACATTATTAAGAATATAGGTCTGCTTTTTCTGCGTATACTTCAGAGTAACGGGTTACGGCGGGAGAAAATTAATCTTTTCAAAAACCCTTCATCTAATATCTGTAACCGAAGACACTGTGCCATTTTTGGAACAACAGCAAGGGTAGGGAGACCTGACAATGACGCTAATTTTTAGAGATGCAACGAATATTCGGCAACTATTCGGTATTGGGCCTATTCGGCCATATTTTTAGATATCCGGTATACCGAATACCAAAAAACAGCCGAACAACAACAGCAACAGCCGAATATTCGGCTATTCGGCCGAGAGCGTTGCCGAATTTTAGGTATTCGGTATTCGGCCAAATCACTATTCGTTGCATCTCTACTAGACTTGCAACTAATATTCGATTACTATTCGGTATTCGGCGTATTCAGCTGCTTTTATAAGTATATTCGGCCGAATACCGAATATTTTTCATATATTCGACTGAATACCGAATACTTAAGTAATATATTTCAATTTTTTGATTGTAGTGAGATAATGAGGTAAAATGAAAGAAAGTATTGATTCATTTTATAAAAATACTAGCTTTTGCCCGCGGCTTCGCTCGCATCAAATTCGGGGTAAGGCAACCACCTTCCAGCAGCACCTTGAACTGTACTAATTATAGATGCAGAATTATTCCTGATAACTACTCCTCTCGTCTCGCAGCGCCGCCCGCGCTCGCCTAGGTACCTACCCGATTGACGACGATTGAGATGGCATACCTAAAATGAAAAAATATGTAGAGCCCTTATATGGGTGATGATATTTCACGTCTGCCACGTTAGATTTTAAAATTGTTGCTGTTTTCGTAATCAGCGACTCGATAAACCACAAAAAGAATACCCATGTTGATTTTCAGACTTTCTCATCCCATTTCCCTTTTTTAGGGGTTGCATTCTGTAAAAACTTAAAACACGTGTTTACTCATTTATTGATAACAGTACTCCCGTGAAATTTCGAATAAAATAGTCTGATTTTGTTTCCTCATACTGTAACGAGGTGCTATACTCTAGATATAGTAACTCGTTGCATTCCCGCCTAACCTGACTGAATTTCAAATCTCATGTCTTTGACATAATTAATTTCGTCTCTCTCGTCACTCAATTGCGGACATCGAAACGTGAAAAAGTAGCGATGGCTAATTAACATAAATTAATATTTTTATCAGCACCTTTTTCTATAAATCTGGCGAGATAATTTAACAAATATCATAAAATCTTAAAGGCACTTATGTGTAAGTCTTTTATTATGTTGGTAAGTTTTTATAACATATTTGTGATCCATAGCTTATAATAGTCCATATATCTGTTTCAGAGTGCCTATTTAATTATATTTGTAATGATGGAATATATATATCAGTGACACAATTCTTGGTGCATTATTTATTAACGGCCTTACTTCCTAACCACTGCACCACTGCGTCGTCGCTGAACCTACTCCTCACCCGTTACACCGCCACAATACAAATGTTGGACCTCCCCGTTTCAAATCTTTAGAGGGTGGTTTTTGAAAAATCCATTCTTAGTGCTCATAGCCCTTAGACCTCATAAGAAAGCTACTTGTTAAATTTTGCATCTTTAGACCCGAAGGTTTGGGCTGTACGTTGATATGTGTCAGTTTCTTCTTTTCCATATTAAGAAGAAGATAGAAAACGATGATGGTAGTTCACGACCGCCAGCTTGGATTTAGAAATCGTTATTTTTTTTGTAACCAGCGACCCGATAAACCGTACAAAGAATACCCATATTAATTTTCAGCCTTCGACACCCCATATCCCCCATTTAAAAGGGTGAATTCTGAAAAAACCTAAAACAAGTGTTGACTCATTTATCGATAGGAGTACTCCTGTGAAGCTTCGAATAAAATAGTCTAACTAATCTTGTTCCCCCATACAAAATTTGGAGCCCCATTTCAACCCCTTAGGGCGTGAATTTTGGAAAATCCTTTCTTAGTACATCTCATAAGGAACCTACGTGCCAAATTTTAAATCTCTAGACACGGTGGTTTAGGCTGTGCGTTGATATTTCAGTCAGTCGGTTTCTTCTTTTATATATACAGATATAGATTTAAGATAATAAGTAATATGTCGCTGAGACCTATATTTAATAAATCATTTTTCATCCCGAGCCCTATTATGTAGAGAAATTTAGAGATTTTACAAATATTTCCAAAGTAGCGTCGGAGGCCGGAGCTTAAGGCGCATAGTGCTCCCAATGACCTTGTGTCCATCGTCCCGCACTGATTACATAGGAGTGAGTGAGTGGGAGTGAGGGGAATATTCAAGCAAACCTTTACGCGTAAGATGAATTATTTCAATAAAAAAATAATAAAGGCGAATAAGAAAAATCTAAAAAGACCATCCCCTAGAATATTGTTCACTTAATTTATTGAAATCGAAAGTATGTGATTTAACCTAATATTTACGAAGCGATTAGGTTTATAGTTTTAAAATCGAGGCATGTTTGGGTCACATTTTAACCAAGTTTTAATTAATTTATCAAAAAATTAAAAAGACCATCCTCTAAAGAATGCGTTGAATAATAACATATCTTTTTTAAAGATGTTTTTATTCAATATTTATGATGAGAACCGGTTTTTTCTGCAGTGATTTTTTATGATTGACGTTACTATGCGCCTTAAAAAATAACGAAATTTTGGATCCCTGTGATACCCAAGAGATACTTAAGTCGGGGGAATCTAATGTACATATGAAAAACGGTGAAGTGTGAGTTTGATAAAAAAATTCATATATTTTTCCTTCTGGCACTGGCTGCATTGCATTTTTAACCGACTTCAGAAAAGAGGGCTGTCAATTCAGTTATGTTCGCTACTGTGGAACTTCGTTGATTGAGAGGCGATTTCTGTGATATCGCGGGGATGGCCCCGTTTAGATACTGGCGGTCCGGTGCTTTTTGAAAGAATCAACTGGAACAGAAGTAAGGGTGTTTGCCTTGGTTTTTTGGTGTGTCGTTTATATAGATAGTCTAATTTTGTACAAATTTTAGACCTCCGTTTCAACCCCGTAGAGGGAGGTTTTTGAAAAATCCATTCTTTTTGCACTTGCATAAATCTCCAGCCTAAATCCAAAATTTGGAAATCCTAACTTCAAAACTGACGGACTTTCATACAAACTTTCATCCCCATTTTACCCCCTTAGGGGTGGAATTTCCAAAAATTCTTTCTTAGTGCACCCTTACACCTCACGAGAAACCTACGTGCCAAATTTGGAATCTCTAGGCCCAGTGGTTTGGGCTGTGCGTTGATATTATCAATTTTCACACTTTGACACCCCATATCCCCCTTTTAGGGGTTGAAATTTGGAAAATCCTGAAACAGGTGTTAACTTATTTATCGATTGGAGTACTCACGTGAAGTTTCGATTAAAATAGAGCAAGTAATCTGGTTTCCCCATATAAACTTTGGAGCCCTTTCTCAACCATTTAGAGGATTAATTTTAAAAAATCCTTTCTTAGTGCACCCCTTCACCTCATAAGGAACCTACGTGCCAAATTTGGAATCTCTAGGCCCAGTGGTTTGGGCTGTGCGTTGATATTTTCAATTTTCACACTTTGACACCCCATATCCCTTTTAGGGCTTGAAATTTGGAAAATCCTGAAACAGGTGTTAACTTATTTATCGATTGCAGTACGCATGTGAAGTTTCGATTAAAATAGAGCAAGTAATCTGGTTTCCCCATACAAACTTTGGAGCCCTTTTTCAACCCTTTAGAGGGTGAATTTTAAAAAATCCTTTCTTAGTGCACCCCTTCACCTCATAAGGAACCTACGTGCCAAATTTGGAATCTCTAGGCCCAGTGGTTTGGGCTGTGCGTTGATATGTCAGTCAGTCAGTCAGTTTCTTCTTTTTTATAAATATATATATATATTGTTATTTCTCTTATAATCATTACAGTAGTCATGTAATATGTGGAGTTCCACCGTGTACCATCTTGGACCAATGCATGATGAGGGAGATCCAAATCCTTTTGGATAGAACGCAGTTTTTCCTGTGCAGTGCCAGAATGATTAAAATCAGTTACGATCCTACTACTTGTAGCTATCATTTCACTCACATCTAACTGAATCTTCAGAAAATCGTTGGTAATTTAATTGGAAAGTATGAACGAAACAACGTGCTGAGACCAACTCTGCATTACTAATAGCTTTTACTATATTTCGTCCATTATCATGAACAACGATATGGATTTTTTCACGGATGTCCCATAAATTTGCAATTTCTGTACTTAACGTATTTACGATATGCACAAAACACGTAGTAGTACCATTGCAATAGACCGCGCGAAGCAGCACGGGGTGTGAGGGCATAGACTGAAAACCTACATTAGAACAAACGAGCGCTGAAACAATCATGTCGATACAACTTTTGGCGCCACATACCGGCCGAATACTTTTGCCTAATATTCGGCTATTCGGCCAGGAAGCTCGCCGAGTATTCGGTATTCGGCGTATGGCCGAATATACTATTCGTTGCAAGTCTAATCTCGACTTCTCAGTGTTTTTGAAGTCGGTTTTATTTTTTGTAAAAAAAATTCAATTTTTATCTTTTGAATGTGAATGAAATCTTTTTGGTGAATTTAATACCAGCTCACCGAATCTGTGAGATGGTATTAAACTCACTTGGTAATATGTGCCTATTGTATTGTATTTAAAAAACTCCTTAACTCCTATAACTTAAGGATCCTTCCATCATCGACTCAATTCATTACTACCAGACGCAAATACGTGAACAGCTTGGGAAAAAACATGAAACACCTTAGACGTATCGATAACATTTAAGGGTTTCCCTCGATTTTCATGGGATCCCATCATCAGATCCTGACTTTGGGGATAATGGGACCAAACTCGGGATATACTCTTTCCAATAAAAAAAATAATTATCAAAATCGGACTAACTCTGTAAAAGTTATGCGTGGTCATACATAAAAAATATATGTATTCGCGTCGAATTGAGAACCTCCTCCTTTTTCGAAGTCAGTTAAAAATGAAAAACATATCTGTAACTAGGGAGAGTCAAATGATACCATTTGTGTGACGTATGGCCCATATGTAGAGACATAATGTACAGTAACATTTTATTTAAAAGTAAGCCATAATCTCCGATACGTGTTTAGGTGGAGGCTAAGGTATAGAAATAAACCGTATGCACGCAAGCGTAAGTACCCCAACAGTTGCAAACATCCATTAGACTACAGTAACCGCTAAACCATCAGGGTGGACACATTTGCGCCTGCTGTCAAAATATGTCACGATTTTATATCACGCCTGTGAAATAAATTTTATTATAAAAATTCACATATTACTGATTTCAGAGGCCTATGTTTCATAACTTAGGAGAAAGTACGGATACGAATATAGCGCGCTTTAGCGCGTATGAGCTTTATATTTAGCGCGGATGAATCTATAAATTAATAAATAAAAGATTTGAAAGCATACAGAATGTGGAATAACTACTACAACTGCCTGAATTCGAAAAATATTTCACAGATAGGAAAATCGACGATTTGAAAGAGATAAGTCTGTTCTGTTAAAAGCTCGGTGAATGTAGCTTTTCTTAAATCTCGAATAAAAAAATGAAAAATAGTTTTTTTGCGAGTATATTATTGTTCTCTTCATAATTACCGTCTTTCAAGAAAAAACTAAGGTCGAAAGAATTCAAAAATAAG
This sequence comes from Schoenobius gigantellus, assembly GCA_963935595.1. Taxonomy (NCBI): domain Eukaryota; kingdom Metazoa; phylum Arthropoda; class Insecta; order Lepidoptera; family Crambidae; genus Schoenobius; species Schoenobius gigantellus. The sequence goes on along the minus strand of OZ012553.1, from coordinate 16,802,327 downwards.
TATTTGTAAAATGTATTGTGTTGTCGCGGCTGTGCCTGAACAAACCAGATGAGCGCGCATCTTGGACCGAAGATACTTATAAAAAGTACACAAAATAGAGTAGTTTCGTAGTCCCCTGTTTTTTCCTCTAAAACTAAACCGATTAAATTACTTTTTGCATTAAACATAAAAAAAAGGCTTTGACTGTGTTTCTATGTTTTGTTTTTTTTTTCATAATTATCTCGTCAAATTTGTTTACTGGATGTTTGCATACAGAAAATCGAACAATTGTTTAGGTTTTTGAAGATTTAATGGTGGCATTTAACTACAAATCAAAAAATCTTCCTTTTGTATAATAACAAATTCCTAATGCTAATCAGAAATACTGATTGCACACCAAAATAGTTGCTTCAAAATATTATTATTACTTAAGCAACAATTTGAGTTCGTGACGCATCGCTATTATTTAAAAGTGGAACTTTTTATGAACGCACGATTATCTAATAATAACTAGCGCACAGTAAACCTAAAAAAAAACAGTTTGTCCGCGATTTTATAAAATAGGGGTAGATTAATTGTTAGTAGGCACTTATATAAAAATAACTATTTGCCATTACCAAGTAACATGAGTAGAATTAGGTTCTGGCGATGTGGTCACAGCTCTAACCTGACCTAGCCATTTCGGTCAATTCATCGAAGTTTTACTTCTGTGTCGCGGGCGGCGGTAGATTGAGATGAATCTGGTATGCAATCAATATATTTGATGTGTAAAAATTATTTAATTGATGAATACAAATTGATGGGTGATAAGTTCTTTGATGTACTTTCAAAAATATCCTTTTAATAATTAACTTGATAAAAAAAAAAGGTAGTAAAGGTACAAATAGACTATCTACTAGTGGCCATAGACTTTTTTGGAAAAGATAGAGCAAAGCAACTATTGCCATTATTCAGTAAAGAAACAGGGTCATTTATATTGAAAAGAGGAAAACAAAGGTACATAGGGACTTTCTACTAGTGACCGTAGACTTCTTTGAAAAAGATAGAGCAACTATTGCTACTATCGAGGAAGGAAACAGGGGACATTTGTATTGTAAAGCGGCCCTTATGATTTAGAAAATGACTCTGCTATGATTTAGAAATTGCGCAACTGGCCGTTCCAGCCGTTCTCGGATTTTGCATTTAGCAATAGATAATTAGGGATTTATTTTTATTCATAATAGACAACACAAGCATACCGCTCGCAGCTCCGGCTAACGTAGCCGCATTTTTGTTTTTACCGCGAGAATTCTATATTTTCCCAAAAAAATATAAATTCACTGCAGTGAACAAAATTCGTCTACAAAAATATATTATATTATATTATATTATATCAGTCCGTCAGTGTATGCGTGTATATATCCTACAATATATTAAAGTCAGTTGCATCACAAGTTTTGAACGTCACCCAAACATTATATTACGGTGAGTCACAAGAGGAGTTGATGGACAACGGCACAATAGATATTCATGTAATGCAATCGCATCGTCGTCACACGTATTACATTTGCAACTCTGAGCCAATATTAGTCGCAAGAGATTCGCACCAAATGCTAAGCTTTAGAAAATCAAAGTACCAAATTCGATCACCAAACATTATAAAAGATATTGCCACCTACCTAAAATTCAGCTCTCTATTAGCATTCTCTAACGGTCTGGCGCCGGGTACCCCAAACCGTGGGAAGAAATGTAGTCATAACAAGAACGTATAGCCACAACAAATGTGTTTGCACAAATACTACGATGACACTCGTGGTGACATGCCGTGACACTTCACCCAACACACAAAGCTCTGAGAATATTTTGTCTAAACACGACACGCTACCTAAGTAATTGATAGCCGACTTTCTCATAAAAATAACCTACTTGTAGTAATCGAAACTGAACGAAAAGATTGAGAGCCTAATCATAAAATGATAATTAAAAAGTTAAACATTTTTATGTCGTATTTTTAAACGTGTTAACAACTTCAGAATTAACAGTGTGAATAATACAGAAGCATCGAAATACCACTGGCTTTTAAAATAGACAACGAGTACTGAGGCAACGTGTCGAAATAGAACCCCGCCTCCGAAGTCCAAACCAAAACGAGCAAAGTTAATTTCGGAACGGTTCCGCAGGGACGGTTCGATCTCGTGATTCACCTGCTGAAAACTCGATTGTTCGCATTTTACGTCAATCGGTTGCGTGGTGTTTACGAGCACAGAACGCCAGCGGGAGCGTCAGCTGACAGACAGGAATAGCCCTGACATCGCGGCCACGCTATGCCGCCTGCGCCCGCGCACACACAAATAGCGCGCTATAATTAGATGGCGGTGAAATCGTGGGTTTGTTATTTTTCTTTATCGTCTCCGTTACGCGATAATTGGGTTAGCCAGTGCATGTGGGCCCGACCAGGCGTCGGCGTGTCTCGCCGTTCGGCACCACGCACCGTAGGTACTCCGGACGTTGTCCTGCCTGCCGCCTGCACCGTCTGCCTTGAGTGCCTTGCGTGTCTCCTTTCCACGTGCTCGTATTTGTAAACCGCAAGTAGGAGTGTCCCCGTTATTTCTTCACGTCATGTTGGTGCAACTTTATACCGGTTCATAGAAATTACATAAAGATACATTTACATGCGAGTCTATACAGCTGCCAACAAACTATTAGCTATTTTAACGTAAAAAATATTAAATTGACGAACTATCTAAGTCTCAAGCTCTAGGCCATACTTACTTAATAATATGTAGCGTCCTTCGATTTTTGCTTTCATATGCCCCGATTGATCAGATCCCTTAGACAAAAGTCACACGCAAATTTCTCCGCAATCGTTCCGCAAAAAAATGTATGGAGATGACATTAGCTCCAGAAAAATTTGCGTGAAGTTGTCACAACTCACAATCTAATGTCATTTTACATACATTTTTACTGCGGAACGACTGCGAGTTTGCGTGTGACTTCTGTCTAAGGGGTCAGTAGTTCATACTTAATATTTTCTATAAGCAGAAAATAATTTAATGTAAATTTATGTATAATAGCCACCTTTATAATAGACAAAATATGAAAAAACTGCTTATTCACACAAAGAAAAATACTCTATCGGGTGGGATCAAATCGAATAGTAAATATAATGTAGGATCTTTTTTTAAAAATCCGTTTTTTTTTTAAATGTTTATCTCTTTATTACCAGAGATTGAATTTAATGATGTAAATCGTTATCCGCCTTATTCATAAAAATATTTAAACAATGTTTAAGTTAAACAACGCTGCTGTCCTTTTTGAAATGAGATTGAAAGTGACAGCAACATTGTTTAAATATTTTTCCCCTCTCCAGCATAAAAAATAAGAATGTTCCGTTCAAAAACTAATTTTGCCCTAGCGATTTCACTCGCAGGAATAAAATTTTGGTTTTAGTTAATGAAAGGACAATGTCGAAAATCGCCCCATGACCAACAAAGATTTGATTTACGTCATAATTATATGCATATTTTATAACACTCATAACAAATATTTGTATTCGACGGACAAATAAAAATATATAAAAGTACTTTTAGAAACAAAACCAAATGAAGTAAAATATAGGAATGGTTATTGTTACCTTTGCTCGATTGAATAGAATTGAGTCGATTTTATGTAGGTATGGACATTTATTTATTTGTATAAATTAAGTTTTTCATAACTTACAACGTAAATTAAATTAAAACATACGTCAATTGACTACTCACCCGCTATCGCTTATAAGTTCGTCGTATTTTTGACTTGCTTTATAATTTCGAGATTTCTTGTTCTTTACTACGTGGCTATAATTAACGTTCTTTGATTGACTGCAATAATTATTATTTAAATAATTGTATAGGTATGGACTATGTGTATTGCTCTAACGATATAAAGTGTTACTTCAACTAACCTCAAAATCTGATTCATTTTGATATTTAATTCAATTTAGAAACTTGTCCGTAGTAATTGACGTGGACGTACAGTATTTACTAATGTCTAATTATACGAAAATCATTTTTTCACTGCTGTTGGTATTGGGGCGAACAATGTATGGACGCAGAACAATGTCCTTTAAGTTATAAAATTGTTATTTTGCTATTTTTTAGTAAATTGCTATTTTGCTATTATAAATCGTATTATTTCGTTTCAAATCGTATAATAGGCTAGATGAGTAATAAAATTTTTTTGCTTTAATAGAAGCTCATTCATATAATAAACAGAAGAAAAAAATCGGTTTTCGAATAACTATAAAAACAACCAAGATATAAGGTATTAAAGAATTTTCTCCTCTTTCTAGCAAAACGGCAATTTACAAGGAGCTTATATGGCCGTACTCAACAATGACGTCACGGTTGATGACGGATCTCTCTGTCTAATCGCCTTCAAATTAACAACTTAAAATGCTTGTATCTAATGTATTTCTAAGCCGATTTTAATTCTAATTTCACAGGACTGCATCTTTTTCCACTGTATTTTTATATTTAATGACGAGACGTAAAAATTAGAATTCAGTCATCATCCCAATTACTATTTTTAAATCGTACTTAAAATACAAAATAAATAATAGTAAACATTAATATCACTTACTTACTTAAAATATCATGTTTGGTTTTCATAAAAATGTCAGTCAACAAGTGCAATTTCCGAACATTCTAACCACGAACCGAACATACCGAACATTCCGAACATTTTACCAGAAAAGTCGCGTGAAAAATAAGCCGTACGAATTATTCAATAATTGGAGACTTTCAAAGGTGCTAAAAACTTATCCTAAGAGAGTGCTTTTGTTATATTTCATGGAACTTTCAAAAACCTTTAATCTGACAAATTGCAGTAATTTTATGTTCAAGTTTTAATATTGCTAATTTAGTCATGTTTCTTGGATATAATAAACACATTGTTTCAAATTGTCTGAATTGATTTTCTTACCTAAATAAAGGTGACCTATTAACGTTTACTACGGGACCAGTCTTGTAATTGCAAAAAAAATCAGCTGTTCAATACATTTAGGTTCAGTGGATGTTGAACATTTATATGGAACAGCTGATTTTTTTTCGTGATTTCAAGATTGATCCCGTAGTAAAAGTTGTTAAGTTTGCTTGTCTGAACAAGCACACAAAATTTGGCTCTTGCTTGAAAATTAACCCTGTACTATATGGAAGTATATGGTAATTAAGCTTTTGTTACGATGCTGCTTGTTGGTATAAAATAATATGTTAAAGTAACAATACTTTATTGCTTCCCGACGTTTCGATCGAACTGCATCGGGCAATGGGCTGTGTTCAAATCGCGAGAATCTAATAAAAGCACGTAAAAACCGAGGCGAATTTTTTTCTTCATTGATTTTTCGATTTATCTAGCAGTTTTGGAAAAATGCAGTCTCAAATATAAAAACTAATAAAACTTTAAGCTTCTGCCTGAATTTACCTTTGAGCTTCTACTGCTAATAAATGTGAATCTAAGTGGGTATGGAAAATGTACCCACCATATCTAGGATCCCGCGGGAACGAAACAAATGAAACAGCGAAACCATGAAGTGCAAGCCCAAGCTACCAATAAAAACCTGTAATATTTTATTTTATTACTATTTATTATTATTAAGAAACTTTTAATAAAAAATTTTAAGTCGAAAAAATTTATGATTTTACTTAAAATATAGCTTCGATTTCAGTGCTATAAAGTAAAATATAATTATCTGTTCCGAATTTTTCATTAAAAGTTTATTAAAACCATAACAATACCATTGGTCCAGTTGTTATTATTATCATGACAAATTACTTGGACGATTGTTTTTTAGTTTGGGTAGAAACTTTTAATATTGTTTTGGAGTTTTTGTTCATTTTTTTTATTCTTTATACCTAAATAGCGAAAAATTCGAAACCCCTTAAGTAGTTGTTTTCTGTTTAGTAGTTTGCACGTTAAAATCACATGCCAATAATTATTAGAAGGTTTCAAGATGTAGAGGTAAAGATTTTCTCCTGAGAAAATCGATTTACTGATCACAGAGTCAATAGTTTTATAATCTTCAGCAAAACGATAAACTTTTTTATAGCTTTTGGGACAACCAGCATCTCTATCAACAACTAATCTAATGCCATTATCTGCAAAAATAAATTCAACAGCTAAAAAAGATGTTACCAAACTACACGAAACACCAATGTAGGTGTTACCACTTACACCGAGCCTAACAACACATTCGAAATCTCAGCACCTCCCTCCAAAATGCTTTCCTACATAAAAGGAATTAGTCATTCATAGTTAACACACAATCAGAACTAGAACTGAATTCGGACATAACATTAAACCTCATATTTACAGACTGAAAACCAAACGGTATTGAAATAGTAATTCAAAAGCCCACCGGCAATAAGAAAAGAACCAACCAAGTTACTATGTATACCAGACCAATTAATTTGCAATAACTCAAGCGCGATAGATAGATGACAACAATATAAAATAAAACAGACACACACAGCAACATTGACAACCTGTCTAGTCTTACAGAACTTGGCAACCCACACTCCCCAACCGCCACGCTGTCAATACTTTCCCTCACTTAAAAATATTCGAAACAAAAACACTGCGTTGAAATTCACCTTGATGAGAGCACAACTACTCTAAGTTAACCAATAAGCTACATTAAGAGGAAACGCAAAGGTCAAGTGAATTCAAAAAAAGGTATTTGAAAAATGTACTGTCGCGCTATGTGCCCGAACAAGCGCGATAGAGACAATCGCAGCTCGGACCGAAAATACCTATGAAAAGTACAGAAAATATACGTTTCGTAGTTCCCTGTTTTCTTCGCGAAAAATTAACCGATTAAATTACTTTTGCATTAAAAATTAAAGCAAGGCTTTCACTGTGTTTCTATGTTTTGCTTTTTTCCTATATCTTGTTCAATTTGTTTGCTGGATGTTTAAATACAGCAGAAAATTATATCATTTTTTAAGGTTTTTCAAGGTTTAAAATCTCTTTTAATAATTAACTTAATAAAACAAGGAAAACATAGGAACATGCTTAAAATGGCCATTGATTTTATAGGAGAAAATAGAGCAATTAGTGCCATTATCCAGGAAGGAAACAGGGGACTACATTTGTATGGAAAAACGGCCTGTACGATTTCCTCTTGATGGACACTTACAAAAAAACATATTGCATTTACAGAAAAAAGGTTCTAGCTTCCAATTCCAACACATGACGACATAGCAAATCCCCTAAAATTTATTAACAAAATAACTCCCTCATTGCTCGAGATCCCCAGAACAAAATTTATTCAAACATGCACACATTTTAACATCCAACCATTCAACTACATAGACTTACTAACAAAACAATCTACACACAATAAAATACAAATTACAACATAAAAGAATATAGCTCCACATAAAATCAAACTACATATTATACTCCAGTCTATGTCAGTATTCCATAATCATTCATTGCAGATATATAATTTAGAAAATATATATTTCTCTATCATTATATCCATTTATTATTTTTGTGGTCCTTCGAGCCGGATCTACCTTATAAATAACGTATACGTTTCAAAAAAAGAGCGATTAATATGTTTTCTAACATAAGTGGCGTAAGTCAAAATTATGCTAAATCATATATCATATATTTTAAAGTAAAAAACAATTTAAATAATGATTTTAATTTTAAATTCATGTATAATGTTCGTGATAATAAATAAGTGATTGAACCAAAAATAAATAGGCAGCTGCATGAGCATATGAACAAACTTTTGTAATCTGTATATCAATTTAAAAAGTTTGTATTGTTCATGTATTGTACCTGTCATAACTATGTTATCCGTGGAATGGCCATAGTAAATTGTAAAAAGTTGAATCTTTTTCCTCACTAGTGTAACAGATGCAACTTTATAAACAACTACGAACAATACAGAACCACATTTGAGCAACTGTATTATAAGAACATTTTGAGTAGTTTTTCTAAGGATATTGTTACCTATTTCAGTAAAATAAATATATTTGCAGCCTAAATTCAGTAAAATATAGGAAGCACTTATTTTAACTACCCGAAATTAACCAAAAATCTTTTAGATATTAGCTCTATGATATGCATGCATATAACATTCATAAAGATACGCAATATTAATATTGAAACCATAATGAATCCCACTCAACCGTTAATGTTTCTGGACCAAAAGTATACAACGATACAACTTGTATCATACGCTCGCCGGCCGGCTTGCGCCACGCGCCGTTTGTTGAATGACAACGCGGAGAAGCCGATCCCGCGCGGAAACGTACTCGTACACGCGAAGGCTCTGCGGCGGTCGACAATCGACATCGCCAGTCGGGTGGGGCGGCGCGGGCGGTGGGCGGCGACGGGCGGTGACGTCAGCCGGGGGGGGGCAACGCGCCGTCCGATTGGCGGAGATGCGTGCGCTGCTACCGAATATGGGACCGCGGCTCCATTGATAAAACTGCGGTGCGGGGTCGCGCGACGCTAGTCCCCTTCGCATCGGCCGCGCGAGAGGCCGCATTCACGCTGGCGTTGTTCGTTATACCGATCGGCCCCTGGGCCGAGGAGCAGGTGGTGCCGGACGGGATGGGCTCGGACGCCGAGCCCCCGGCCGGACCGCACCTGCTCTCGCTCGCCGACGTCGGCACCCTCGGGTTCGACTGCTCGCTGAAGCCGATGGCGCCCGCGCCCATGACCGGCGGCGCGCCGACCGACCTCAACACTCCGGTCACCACCTCGGATCTGCCCGCCTTCTTTCCGAGCCTCCTGGAACCCCCACCGATATCAGGTGCGCATCCACGGTGTCCATGCCGAGTGACCCCTATACGTCCAGATACGCACGCCGCGTGCCGTCAGGACACGTAGGCGAGACTCGCCCCCGCCGGCTCACGACCTACCGATAACATTGTAAATAAATAAACAATGAACAATTATCAATGTTAATCTCAAAACGTCCCGTCACAGTGCTTCGAATTTCATTCATTCCGGAAGAACAATTTTTAGTTACGGTGCTTTTGCAAAAGTGAAACTGAAAGTTAGGCGCCTCCTCGTGTCATGATCGGATCGATAGGGCCACTGAATAAATTGTTGTGTTCACGTCTGTAATTAGTAAAGTTGTTGTAACCAGCAGAGAAAAATAAAGCAGTGTATGAAGTGAGTTTAGTAATGAAGTCCAAAAAGGGGTAAATATGTATTTTTCCTAAACGAAGCGCAAAGGTTTTCTTTTTTCAGTAATGCTAACAGATCAATATAAAAAATTTAATAACTTTGATATGCAAAGCATGTAGTGGATTTTTAAATTCAAAAATTTTTCAATCATAAAACTATATGTATTTATTTATAACAACTTTGATCAGTTTCATAGTGTGCCAAGATAAATTTACCAATTCATAAATACTTATTGTAACAACGCAGCACGAAAACAGTTTTTCCATTTGTTAAAAATACAACTGTCCTTTTATATTTAAAATTGTTTTTACAATAAAGAACATAAACATGATTTGTTTTAAAACCTGCTCAGGACTATAATTTTTTAAACTAAGATGTAACCTATATTGAGACAAAATCATTAAAGAACATTTGTAAACAAATCAAGTGTCACACAGGTTACCCTTTTAATAAAACACTATCAAAATAATATCTACTTTTATAATAAGTAACAACGAAAAATATTTTTTTAAATGAAATTATTTATGCACTGTCGAGAAAACACATTTAGTCGATACTTTACTATTATTGAACATCATATGACAGCTTTTTGTTGATAATGATTCTAAATCTTCAACTGGAGTTGATGAAATATTTTGTAAATATATGAATGAATCAGTTGTTATTTTAAAAACTTAACTATTTAGGTAATTTGTTTTGACTACATAAAATTTTTCTGCATGTAATCTACAAATTGCGCAGTTTTTCCCATAATGGATTTTACGGTCACTTTGTCCAGAATACGATGATAGAGCTATCGACATCCTGTGCGTTATCGCCTCACTACCTTCCGCCCGCACAATCTCGCATAACTGACAAAATTTACTATTTATTTATAAAAACAATTTCAACTTCTAGATAGGATTTGTATTAAGGGTTCTCCCTGTAAATTTTGACTACTCTACCCATATATTCGTGATTAGGATATATTTTGAAACTCTACAATTGCACTTCAATGCTCAATGTCAACTTGTTTCAACAATTTAGGTATTACGATAAATTTACCATTTTTTTTTTTAAATCAATACTCAAGTTAAAATGTTTTACCTTAGTTTAAAATGTAGGATTTCACATAACAGAGGAATTTCAAAGATATTTTCAGGATTACTGAAAATGTACCTATAAATATGTAACATTTTAATAATTTTCAAATAAGACATTGTTTAGAACACTGTAATGTCGTTAGTAGTTTTGAAATTGCTATTTTTTAGGAATTTTGGTGTAGTGCGTGTGGTAGGTGTGCTTTTTAAATATTAAATAAATTCCTTTATATCCATGTCATTCAATGAAGTCAAACACGCTACATTTTGGGGCTTTTTGAGATAGCATAGATATAGGGAAAAGGAAGAAAAAAGGCAAATGTTCTAACATTTTTATATAATACCTACGTAAATGTATTACGTAATGTGTAACACATTTTCTGGCTGTCGTTCATTTCAGCTATAAGGCATAACAATCGGTATAGAACAACAATAAATTCTGGAACGTGCCCTGCGAGCATGGACTTGTCGATCGACAGATATCGATCGACAAGCATCTGTCCTTTTCATTCCTTAAGAATATCTGTTAAATTTATCGATTTTTGTCGAGTATGTCGATCTTAGCTGTCAAATTTTGTTTATCGAGAGTTCCATGCTCGCAGGGCAGATCTGGAGTAAAGAAGATTGTCATTAAATCAGTGTCGCATTGTTACAGGTACTTTACCCGGTGACGAATTATCATTGGGCTGTTCGCCTCGGCGCCACAAGCACGAGGCGTCGCTGTCTCCGGGCGCCCGCGCCGAGGACGCGAGCAACGCGTCGAGCGCGAGCGCCTCGCTGTACGGGCCGCCGTCGGGCAGCAAGCGCGCGCCCTCGCCGCCGCTGCAGTGGCTGCTGCCGCCCGGGCCCGGGCCCGGCTCCGTCGACAAGTACTTCCAGCAGGAGTACGAGGAGCGCGTGGACCTGCTGCCGCCCGAGTGCCAGCCGGCCTACTGTCCGCCGCAGCCGTGCCCGCCGCCGCAGCACTGCGAGTACCGCGTGCCGCCGCCGCCGCAGCCGCAGCCGCAGCCGCAGCACTCGTGGGACGCGCAGGAGTACGCCGCGCCGCCCCCCCAGCCCACGCCCGGGCCCTCGGGCCTCCCCAAGCGGGAACCCTACCCGAGCCCCGCCGGCGACCGCCCCGTCCAACTCGCCGAATACAACCCTTCCACCAGCAAAGGCCACGAGATACTGTCGCAGGTCTACCAGCAGAGCACTCAGCCGCTGAGGCTCGTGGCGGTCAAGCCGCGGAAGTACCCCAATCGCCCGAGCAAAACCCCCGTGCACGAGCGACCCTACGCCTGCCCGGTGGACGGGTGCGATCGACGCTTCTCGCGATCCGACGAATTAACGCGACACATACGCATACACACCGGGCAGAAGCCGTTTCAGTGTCGAATATGCATGAGGTCCTTCAGCAGATCGGATCACCTGACGACGCACGTGCGGACGCACACCGGCGAGAAGCCGTTCGCGTGCGACATATGCGGGCGGAAGTTCGCGCGGTCCGACGAGAAGAAGCGGCACGCCAAGGTGCACCTGAAGCAGCGGCTGAAGCGGGAGCGCGGCGGCGGCGGGCACCCGCACGAGGGCCACGGCCTCTAGCATTCCGCCGCGGCGGCGCCCGCGCCCGGCCTCGAGCCGTCGCCCGGGCCGTCCGCCGCCCGCTACGGCGACAGCGACAGCGACTCCGCGCCGTCGATGCCCTCGACGCCCTCGACGCCCTCGACGCCTTCGACGCCATCCACACCCTGAGCGCCCGGGAGCCCGCTCGGAAAGATGGATTTTTAAATTTCACGTTGAAGTTATCAAATAATTTCATCGCTTAGACGTAAGATTGTCTGTAACGAAGCTTTATTAACTCTTACATTTTGTAAATTCACTGTTTATATATGTTATTACATATATTATATATATCTTTTTATACATATTTGTAATTACCATTATAGAACGAGTTCGATGTATTTATTTAGATAGGTAGCCTAATTGAATGAACTTGACTGGGATCAAATCACGAAGCGAAATGGCCTAAGATGTCCAAAGTACGCATCGATGTGAGTTTTGTTGTGATCATAAAGCGCGCCTATGCAGTATGCGTAGGCACAGCCTGTTTTGAGGTTTGCGTCTCTATCGTTGTTGGTGCAGTGCGTACACATATCTTTCTATCAGGCATTAAACTTTTAGCTAGGCTTAAAATTTCCTTGCATTATTAATTATCATTCATTTATTAAAAATGTTGCGAGTACGTGTTATACGAACGTATGGTTGGTGGTGATAATATGCGTTAAGATACAATTAAACCTCGCGCAATTATACAGATTTAGAGCGTTCCTCGGTAATTTTAGAAAATTATATTAATTTTCATTACAGTTAAACAGTTTCTTACATAAAGGCACCGGCTTGAGTATTGTAAGTATTTCATTTATTCTTGTACTTTACAAAACTAACGTGAAACTGTGCCATTAATTTAACTTTACGATGTGCCACTGTAATTTTTATTTAAATAATTATACTTATTCTAAGTGTAACATGACTGCTAAATAAGTGATAACTGTAATTTAATTTTTGTTTACATTTCTAGTCGAATATAATGGGCGCGAGATTGTCGACTATTAAATAGCTTCAGTGGTATTCAATAATAATGTAAATAATTGTACATCATTCTTCGATTGGTGCTGTCGCAATCTTCTCTTGCTCAAAGATTTAATTTATCGAAATTTGCTCAATACTTCTGTTTTGTGAATTCTTCCGCACTACGAATATATCTCCCGTGTTATCATCTACATAGGTACCTTCAGCCAGCTCACTCGCGTTGTCGCACTTGTTACTCTGTTATTTCACTATTACGTTTCTCAGTGGCATATACTATTATAACGTACGTATTATAGACTAATATAGATATAAAGTATATGGGCGATAAATTATGATCTCTTAATCATTATTAATTATTTCAAGTACCTATAAGGCCCCTAATTTATAATACTCATAAGATTTGTATAGATATAATTAAATGTAAGGTAAATTTTGAAGAAAACACAAGATTTCGTTACTGTGATTACCTATACTGGATGACAATATTTGATTGTTGGCTGGTATGGTGATGTTGAATCGGTGGTTTCTTCCACAAATATCCCAGCATAAATAATAATGAACAAGTAAAAATAACTATCTTCGTCCAAGTTAATGGCCATGAAGTCAGGTTCAAAATTTGTATGAGGTATTTGTTGTGGGAGAAACTCTTACATTAATTTAATTTTTAAAACCATGTACAAAATTCAGCACAAACAGTCTTGTTTTAGATAATTACATAATTATATATTGCCTTCAATGTATGATAATGTTTACTATTGTTGAATTCGCTATTAATGTGTGGTGAATCACTTTGTTACTCATTGTTTAGGTTAGAATTAAGAATTGTTTCAATTGCTAGTGCAACCTTTCGAAATTAATCAAAACCAACGTGAAATATGACGCCGGGCCACAGGCTACTAAATCATTTGCAAAGCAGGCAACAGTGATATACACACAACAGGGTGGGCCTTTAAAATGTCGGTCGTAGTGAATTTAAGATTTCTGACAATAATATTACTAACTCTTTGAACCTACAATGTGCACAGATGCAGTGCGTGCGCACCTATGAGGCAGCTACAGGCAATCTTGCTGCCGTGGTTTGCGCACACGAAACCAGTGCCACCGAACTACTTACAGTCATGCGTATGATTTACGAATGTGGTTTACGAGTTTATAATATTTACGGTTATAAAAGAGACGAAGTCTCCATAGGCAAGGCTAGCGTAGATAGATAAAAAAATATTGCAACTTAGTGAAGTGAGTGACAATTGTAACGGAGAAGACTTACCCATTTTACGTAATGTTGCATCACGTTAAAGTTTTTGATAAACGGTATTTGGACTTAGGCAACAATTTGCGAGCCGGCTGTGAATCGCTAGATATCGTTGTCCCGGCGATTCATTGTTGACGACCTAATGCGATAGTATCCTGTGCGGCGAGGCCGACTGACGGACACTTTTCAATTCCTACACTTTGTAAAATATTAGTCAATAATGATGAACTTACTTTAAGGTGTTCACATTATACCTACCTAAACATGGGTGCGTAATCTTTACGAATTTTGTGTAAGCATGGTTAAAATTTTAGCTGTCTTTATATATTTCACCAGAGTGAAAGATGTTGTTGATGTTCTAAATTTAATTAGTTATAAGAATGTAGGTATTGTTAAACCACACTAATTTTTACTAAATTCTATTTAATATATTTGTAAATACACTCTGACTAAATTTGAATTTAATGTGTATATAAGAGAAAAGAAATTTTTATTTAATATGGAACCACCTAAGGTGCGAAAATACAAATTGTTGGAAACTTGAAATATGTTGTTTACTTTTAACATAAAAAAAAAACACAAAACAAGTGCAGGCGAACGTTTTCTCCTTTCGTCTCGTATTTATAAAATACTTGGCACAAAAGCACGCTCCGAATAATTTTAGACAGGCAAGTGAATATTGGCACACATTAAACAGTTTGTCTGTGACTTCAATTTTTGTTATAATTTTCACGGTAGGTACCAAAGCAATCTTTCTTTCGACATTTTTTTTTGACTAATGATAATTCACGACTACAGTATTTATATATAGTTATCATATTGATATCAAATAAATTTTAATTTTGAAGAAAAGAAACAAGAAAACAAAAAAACAGTTAAAAAACTGTCAACGTAAATTGTATAACTCGAAGAGGTAGAAGATTTTGGTGAGCGAAAGCCACTTACGATTACAAATGTCAAATAGCTACAGCCTCTTTTACTGAAAGAAAGATTTATTTTTAAGAGCCAGAAATGACAAGTTAGTTTTCTACAAAGACATCATTAAATTATTCAATTCAATCCAACATTGACTTGGTACCTATGGAATTCTAAAGTTTATTTCGTAACACAAGCAGGGGTCGAAACAGGTTCAGTGTTCAAAAATACTGATTTTACTGACCAGAAATCTAAAAAAACTGACTTTTACTGACCATCTGAACTAACTTAAGAGGACTGTGAAGAGCCAATTCATGGCTCACGTATGCACTTGCAAAAATGCAGTTTGTTGCACACCGCTTAGAGTTGAAAGTCCGAGGCAAGTGCCTACATTTCTTATTGAAATATTGTTTAGGGCGATAACTGTTTTACCCCTCTAAACCTTTACGAAATTAGACACTTTTGATCTCATTAGATTCAGTATACCTTATTCCTTTTTTGTAATTCAATATAATTTAGTCAAAAAAGATAAAAATGCTCGAGGTAGTTTTTAAGTCTAAAATATGGATATTTAGATGCTAATAATTTATATTCTGAGCAACATATTTTCAAAATCGAAACGTACAAACCTAGATCTTCATTATATCTCCAACATTTCCAAAAATTATGAAAATTGGACTATTTAAAGAGGGAGAAACGCGTTATCGCTTTTTGTATGAAAATTTACAGCTTCGCAATCCTCTTAAAATAAAAGATTCATGTGGAATTGAAAAAATACTTTTACAATTATTAGCCTCCACCATCCCCATAGCCAACCATCACCACCTTTTTATTGTTGAAAAGTTTACAAATAATTAACAGTTTTTTTTATTATTAATATGTGTTTATTTCGATAAAAAATAGTAGGATTTGACTATTTTTCCTCGAAATAATGATGCTACAATATTAAGCTGCCACAAGACATCATAATAGAGCATCAGTTGTTTGTTGCCCCCAAACCATCACTGGGTCCCGCTAAGAAAATGAGAAATGACTAAAATTTGGTTTTTGTTGACACAATAATATTATGAGATATTACTTAAGCAAAATCTAGATTGAAGAAGGTAGACGGATATAGGAACGACACAGGTACACACAGACAGACAAAATTGTATCAGTAAAATATTAATAAGGTTCCAAAAAAATTTATGGGGCAATATGTGTTGATCTCAAAAAACTGAGAAAACTGACCATTTCCTCAAAAACTGACATTTACTGACCATGCTCAAAAAAACTGACTTTTACTGATTTTACTGACCAGTTTCGACCCCTGCACAAGTGTGAAAATGAGAGCGCAAAATACACAATACTTAGGCATTCAAAAGCAAATTACCTACGTCACCTGGCGCACCTACCAGGATTGACAATAAAATATTTTCAAAAACCTGCCAAGCCTGCCAATTGTTGAAAACACAAATTTCGTTTAATAACTGGACGCCTTCTGGCATAGAGACATCTAGTCCTTGCTACTTCCTTTTGCCATTGCCATCCTCAGTTACATTGAAGCTGCTTAAATGTCCAAACGCATAATATCAAAGGTCAAGGCTACTTTCTTCGAAATTGTCAGGCCAGCCGGCACAGTCCTAAATAAAACGGTACAAGTGGCGACATCCAGCGAATAACTGCAGAGATAGCCTGTTAGGTTTGTGCGAGCACAGCACTCTACGCTATGCCAGCCAACCACGGCATGCCCAGCATTAAGATCACATCATTTTCGAGTTTAGTTCTTATTAGTTTTACTAGATGGCGTTTACAGGCATTTTAAGTTTACATTTCTTCAAGTTTATGGGATATCTAAATCAGACTATTTGTTTGTATTGTAATATCCTGAACATACTTTATCTAAGTTGACAGCCTACATTTAGTAATGGAATATATCGTAATTCACAAGCAAAGGCACGCAAAGATTACCATTATATTGATATATTTCCGGATTCAGAAATAAACTACATGATATTTAATAATCTCAAATTACTTAATAATCTCAAGTCTGCTGTCCTCTATGGTCAAATATTATAAGACAAAAGAACAACGGTCACCCGTGAGTTTGAGATAGCTGACACGCTGAAAAGTTGGAATATTTTATTTATAGTTTTGCAGACCTACTACAGAGCGAGTCCAATACATCAAGCAGCTAAAGAGGAAGGTGATAATAAACTAAAAAAAATAT
The DNA here is from genome assembly GCA_963935595.1 of Schoenobius gigantellus. NCBI lineage: Eukaryota > Metazoa > Arthropoda > Insecta > Lepidoptera > Crambidae > Schoenobius > Schoenobius gigantellus. Next base: position 16,785,154 of record OZ012553.1, on the reverse strand, counting down.
TACACCAAACAGAACAGTTTAATATAAATAAAGAAAAACAACATCTCAATATAAATTAATAGATATTCTATTTCTCTAATTGCTACCAATTTCGTATCGTTATAAAACAGTTAAGATCAGTAAAAATCTAGGATGTTTGAATAGATGTCTGAGAACTTACTCTCAAAATAAATTATTTCAAACCATAACCTTTAACTATTTGCACAAATTGGTAATGCCATACACATTTTCGTGTCTGTTATTTTTTTCCAGGGCTAAAAGAACACACTTCAATAGGTTTTTCAAACCAACCCAAATCTAATGTTTATTGGCTAATAATCATAGAACAGCCCTGAGCAATCATTATTTTACACAAAAAAAAATGTATAAATATGATAAAATCAGAGAATTTGGGAACTATTTTTAATCTGAATATGAGCTTATTGGTCAAATAATTATGTAAGTATTTTCGTTGAATACTCACGTTGTTTGAAAGTAAATATGTAAAACAGAATGCAAAGACTTCAGTAGTAATACTTATGTCTATACCCAAAAATTATACAATTGAAAAAATATTTATTAATCATAAATCTGTTCTTATCGCAAACACTACGTACGTAATTTACCACGACCAAATACAACAACAAAAATCATACAGTAAGCCACGAAAATTTATATGAGATTAAATAAAATTGTAATTAAAAATTAAGGGAACCAAGATCTAAGCACCCAACATTATTTTATCAGTCTTATATTTTACTATCTTCGTGGCTGTGCCTCAAGCATTATTCAATGCACATTATATTATTACCGTTCAAAAGTTACTTCAAGACAAATAGTTTAGGTACCAATTGAAAATCTGGTACATATATTAGACCAAATCATTCGTATGCTCATTTTAAAATAGCCTAATTATGTAATATCGATTTTACATTAAGGTACAAGGAACTTAATGAAACTTTTCATTCAGACTAGTTAAATCGACTTTCAGACTAGTTTAGTCTTCATGTCTTCTTTTTATTTTTATAGTTATCCTCTGTAATAAAGACCTAATTATTCTGCATCAAAATGAAAAGTGGATTGTTTTATAGGCAAACTTGAAATATTAAGATAAATATATTTTATACTTTATAGACAACTGAGAAGTCATAATCATACGACTAAATAATCAAGCTTTAACAAAAACTAACCGACATAATACTTCGGTCCTTTTTTATTTTAAACATTGAAATGGCTGTGATTGGTTAGCAAAAAAATGATTTAGATGATACGCCACATCTTATCTAATAACTTATTTTTTACTATACGTACATTATCATTATATTATAAAAGGTAGCTTTTATAAGGTTATTATTTCAATTACGTTTAGTGAGAGCGCAATGGAGTTTCAGTAATCATTATAAGCTTACATAGACATTATAATGTACAAATTAAGCAACAGGTCTGCATTAGAAATGAGCTAAAATATAATTCATAAACACGGTTCAAAACTAAAATTACAAACTCGAATAATACATTTTTTTATTAATCGCAAGACTACTTACTGCATAATGCCTTCTTCACTCAAAGTTCGATTTAATCGACATTAGATAGTCATTAGCAGAAGCATACAACAAAGGGTGTGTTATGACGTTTCTTCGTCAGCTTTGACAAGATTAGGTTCGGACTCCGAACGCCTTTTTAGGCCGTCGACGTCCGGGGAGCCGGGTCTGTCGTCAGACTCGGGGGGCGACACCGCCGCAGCCGCTGCCTTGATGTCAGGCGCGCTACGGCTTACGTCAGCCTACAAACAATTAAAAGTATTAGGTACTGACTCAAGGCTGGACCGAAGTACTTGAAGTGATTAAGTCTAGCCTTACTTGTTATCGAAAGTGCGGTTGTAAAATTTCTCTAAGCACGATGTGGTACGAGTAGGTATATTAATAAATGACTTGCTCAATGTTAAGATGAGTAAAATATTTAAATTTACTATATAAAATATAGCTGTACGGAAAAGGTAATTAAGAAGTAATGTGTAATCATCAGAGATCGGTGATATTGATAAAAATTTAACAAATCCAGATGTTGGCTATTATGGAAATCACCATTTTATCGAAAAAATCCCGCGATTCCGTGGGATATAATAAACCCAGTTTGAAACAAATTACAGTAGCTGTGTTATTTATAACGTAATGGGGTTACTTCTGTTTACTTTTAATGTCAATGATTTTTGACGAAACAAAAACAACCTTAATTAGTTGTGACAAGAACAAGTGTTAAATCGACCCTATTAAACCTCAGGGAAATTATTATTTTGTAAGTGTGCGAGTGATACGACAAATTAAACTTGCTTGTGCCATTTTTTAAATAAAAATATTCTAAGACGCCACTTCCATATGAGCTAAAATTAACATTAGTGAAATAATTATGTATCCGATTTTCCGATCTCTAATGTTACAGTGAAAACTCATAATCGGTCAAAACCACTATTGACTAAATTCATAACCGTTTAAAACCACTTTGACTGATTTGACCCGTCAAAAGTGGTTTTGACTGGATAGAGTTTTGACTAGCAGTAGTGTCTAGCATGTACAATATAAATCTATAAGGTATAAGTATTTAAAATACATATTATATGAATATAACAGTTACATATTATATGAATATGATAAAATAAGTATCATAGAAAATAGGTTGCTTGGCGAAGATCGCCTAAGGTGATACGACCGCCTTCTTGTAACGTTTCCTATGTGTTGTGATGTTCATATAGTTATTGAATAAAATGGTGTTTCTTAATATAACACGAGAACAGAGGTTTTGTTTTATCAAGCTTTATACCTGATTCTAAATAATTTTGTTACGCTGAATTGCAATATGCCTATTTACCAATCGTAGCTCTATTTTTAAGATTTTAATGATATAAATTATCGTAAACTATGTGAAAAAAATCCTATTTCACAACAATTTCTTGAATGGGGTACCACAGTGAATGCTCCAGCAGCAAGCGACTATTATTCAGTATTCCATCCAAGGTCCTTGGTATCGCGATTCCAAGATGCGAATGTCTTAGTGGGAGCAATCTTCCTGTTCTCTGCTTAGGACTCTTATATTTTCTAGCAAATGATCAAATAACTGTATACAAAATGTAACTAATGCATCATCAAACAGCTCAAAGTGTTGAGAATAGGCAAATGGCCTTTTATTTCCTAAAAAAATGAGCAACAAACAAACCGATTTTTTGACATTTGTCGTGCCATCGATAAAGTGCTCTACACACAGGTGCATCTTAGCTTCGTAGCTTCTATAAGTACTTAACATATTATATTAGAGTTACTTCATTAAAACTGAGTTTTATTAAAACTTTCATGTCACTACCAGTCAGTATTGGGCTAATAGCAGCATACAAGTTAAGCAGCAGCCTACAGCCCAATTGGAATGATTTTGGTGATTTATTACATTACTGAAACAGCGTAAACTAAGTTGAGCGAATTCCGGTACATATCAAAAACTAGAGCTACTGTGTAAATCATATACCTAGGCAGATCTGAATTCGGTAATGTAAATTAGTGACAATCCGCGTCAAAACTTTATAAAACAAAAATTGTTGGACTCCACCAATGTAATTATTGTCAAAATATTATTATCTGTGCAATTCTATATATGTTATACTAATAATAATCTTAAAAAATAGTTTTCTTTTTTTTAAGATACGTATGTATCCTAAAAAAAAGAAAACTAAATGTAATATGTGTATGTCTTAATAAGATTTGTAATATTTTTTGGGTTTACCAGTTCTGGCTCTAGGTAGTCACCACTCTCTTGTTTGATTTGTACATTAATTTTGTTGTTGAGGTAGCATACACCGTTTAGGTCAATAGCACTATTTGAAAATATAGCTGCTGCGCCAACTGATGCATCTACTAATGGTTCATCCTACAGAAGAAAAAAACACTTCAAAACTAGCTAAAATATAACTATTAAAGAAAATACTACAAAATAAAGTCAAATAAAACCCTATAGACGATTTATTAGCATTCTAAAATTTACCATAACTTCAGGAATTTGAAATTTCAATTGCACATGTTTTTTTGGTGGTAATACATCCACTTCGGATATTTTATGTGGGCTCGAGATTGTTTCTTTTGAATTCTCTTTGTGCTCTCTGCAACAATATAAATAAAGTTATTAATACTACATTTATTTTGTATAGTCATTATTAGGAATGTCTTTTTTTGATAAATCCAGGCACATGAGTATAACAAAATAATATATTAATATTAAGACTATTATAAGTGGTTTGTTCAGATCATCAAACTGAACAACTTTCAGTATAGGAGCAACTCTAACCCGCTTGAAAAATTGCGATATCAGAGTTGGTCCCATGGTAAAAATTGATGAGAACTTTAACCATACAACCTATTTAAATATCAACTTTTTTACTTCGCCTTTTTATTTATGTAAAGTATGACTTACCGCTTAGGTGTTGTATGGTGGCTGTCTATTTTCTCTGACTGATGCTGAGATATCAAATCGCACGCTTTTCCGAGGATTACAATGGAAACCAAAACTCTTATAGTTAATAAGCATAAATATGCTATTAATATAAGAAGAATAGCAGCGAACCTTAAAATAAAAAGGGATTTAAATACATTTCTATGAAGGCTGGCAAAGTATATGCGCCATTTTCATATTTTCTTTAAAATCACGACGCAAATTATATAGTTGCAATCTGTATGCGATATATGCATAAAGCGGACAAAAAGAGTATTACAAAGTAAGTACTCTAAAACTGTCTCGTTTAAAAGATAAATGAACATTGAGGTTGCGAATTGTTATTGTAATCCACATCTAACATAATTTACGCCTTGTATTTTCACCTGTAACCAGCCTCGTATTTTTGAGTAACAATTCCATGCAAAGAACGCACACCATTAATACCAAAGATGTATGTCCTGGAATAGCGTTACATGAAAATGTGCGGTATAAATTATGTTTAACCTAATTGACACTTTGCCAAGTAATGTGTTCAGGTGCAAGTGACAAGTGTAAGTGTCAAATATACGGGGTTAATTGTAAAACACCTGCAACCTCGCAGGATTAGATTGCTAACATCATTAACTACAACGTTTGTTATTATCATTAACTACAATCGTATTATACCAATCAACAATGTAAGATAACTCAATAAATTGAACAAAAATCAATTTTCAAGTTTTTATTGCACTGTCGTGACATTCATAAGTCTATGTTTCAACGAAGACAATTGACGACGCTACGCTCACGCGCTGTCCAAAAATGATAAAACTTCAGTTTAATTACTTATGTACTTTTTGTTTTTGAGCGGGGGCATTGATTTACTACCCAACGTAGTTAGAGCGCTTCATACAAAAACGCGCTTGAAATCTGTCACCTAATCGACTATACATTTGTACTCGCTGATATATACTTGAATCTGCACGCCCGAATGAAAATTACCATAAAGAAAGTACCGTATTTATCGAATTCAACCTTATTCTGCATTATTACGGCAACTATTTTAAGTACAACCGTGGGAAGTTACATCATTTCATACCTAGCCACAGATCAATCGACGTTTTAGTATTTGCTACAAGAAAATATCAACTTTATACTCTCAAACATATTGCTTGAAATTGCTTATCGTGTTGTCGCTCCAACGCATGAATGAGATAACACATCGTGATACGACGCCCGTGCGAGCGAGACGATTGTGATGTACTGACACTGACGCGAAGCGACATGTTTATGATTAAAATAATTGTTTTTGATTGGTTTTTACGTATAAATCGAATAATTGAATACATGATAAGATGTGTAATGAGTTTACTCACGCAAAATATGAAATCCCGTTTTTTTTTCTGCGGTTTCTGGCTATTGTTACCACAACTTTTGAATGCGCACTTCGGCATGTTTACGTGCCGACAGCTAATCACTCACTATGGAAAGCAACTACACGAGTCGCGATTGAGCAGTTCTTCACCGGCCCACTTTTCGATCGTTTATGCGTTATCTACGTTTCGTAGTAAATCAATGGGCGGGGGAATCTCTTTACGATTCGACAAGAGACTGAAAAGCTGACAAGGCCGCCCCTTGGATATGCCATTGGACTCGGGTAAAAACCCCATACCTGGCTAAACAACCCTCCAGCAACTTCCGCCACCATAGAGGCACATTCGGGATCGGCGCTAGCCATTCCCCGAACGTACCCCTGGAGACAGAAGTACTTATGTACCTAACACTTTCTTCGCCAGATTAACAATTACTTGCAGGGCTTGCAGAGAGTAGGTACACTAATCCACAATCTCTTCATACTTTACCAGGCTTAGGACTGGCTACATTAAACAATTAAAAACTAATACTAGGATAGTTCAGTGTAACTTTAGAAAACGTTAAAGTTGTATACCTACATATTATGTATCATGTATCTATATTAGATACATATTACGTATCTAATCTAAACCACCAAAATATGTGAAAACGATTAACGGAATCTTTTTTAACGTTTTCTAAAGTGACACTCAACTCAATATCACATATTAATACACTCAATATCATATAATGTTGTATGGCTAAGAAGCTGCCTGCATACGAGAGTCGCTTTCTTCAAATTATACCGGGTGTAACTGAACACCCCAATATCATTTAAGGGGATATAAGTTAGATACTAAATGGACCTTCGGTGCTTGTCTGAGACCTAAAACCCCAATACTTTCAGAGTTATTTGATTTTAAACTGAAAGCAAAAACTTTCAAGTGACAACCATAATCAGCTCTTAACACAAAAGAAATTTAAACACAAAATGACACTTGACAGATGTGAGCGTAGTATTCCTCGTACGTTTACGTAGGGCTTTCGGCACTTAATACCAAAAAATAATTTATTTAGTTTGTATGACGTGAGCATAGTATTCCTCGTACGCTTACGTAGGGCTGTCGGCTCTTAATACCAAAAAATAATTTATTTAGTTTGTATGGGAAAAAAAGTAAGTTTGTTAGCCCTAATAATTTTCCTACATAATCTCTACTTCTGAGGGATACATACCCTGAAATGTTATTGGGGTGTTCAGTTACACCCTGTATAGTCTCCATGATCGTAGACTGTTATTAAATGCTATGTTCTTGCATGAGGTAATCAATAATGCTTTAGATTGCCTTTTTTATTAGAACATATTAATTTTAATATTCCATATAAATTACCTCGTTCTACTAAATATATCCCCTTTCGCCCAAAAGTGCTAAACGCAATTTAAGTCGCCGCGCTACTTTGAATAGGTTGCAGTTGCAGAGACAATACATTCATTTAGTTAAAGATAATGATTATAACATATTTTTTGATAAGCCACAGAGATTTAAATCTAAAATTTTTCAGTCGTTTACCCGGGTAAATTATTCAGTCGTTTTTAGCAAAACCTGTTTAAAATAACGTAGTAAAAAAAATATTACTCTTGAAAATATTTCTGAGAATATCCATGTTCCTCAAGCAAATTTTTATCAAAATGTCTCATTTAAAAAAGGCCAAAGACACCCATCAAAAACAGCTTCCAGAAGAAAATTCAAGTTATTTAACAATGGTTATTTAATGATTTTCAGGGAATTAACTCGTTAGACTCAATTTGATAATATTGATGTTTCATATTTTCAAATAAGTTACAAGTTTCTTTTAAAAAAATATTCTGATTTTTTTGATTCAAATTCAATAACGCACCGTGCCCGTAATCCCGTACAAACTCATGTCTCAAGGTCGTTGGTGTTACTCAGCCTCTGAATGTATATTGTTGTTTAGACCATGATACTCCTAAGATAACTTGTTAACTATATGATGATTCCTTGAGATACTGTCTGATAGTAATAATCAAAAGTACCGTCTAATTTTACTATCCACATTAACCTATAATTAAGATCTCACTTAGAATAAGTCTTGTTGATGTAGTACCTAACAGATTGTATAGTGTTAATCTTATTGGTTGTCCTAATAAATAAAAATAAAGAATATAGCCGCCGACTGGCGTCCGTAGAAAAGTCAGTTAAGTTCAATGGTGTTAGCGACTCCCCGCCCCCATACAGCGTAATTCGCACAAGTTTGTTTTCGTAATTCTGGTGATGCGCATAGAGTTACAAATATTGTAGAGGTAAATTAAATTAATATTTATTATTGTATGAAAGTTAAATCTAACGAATTATCAAAAGTCGTAGAACAAATGATGTTAGCTATCTAATCCTAGGAGATTGCAGGTTGCAGGTGTTTTGCAGATAACCCTGTATAGTAAAATCTGCATATAAATGGACAAGAAAGTCTATTTATCATCGATTTGCTGTCCATTAATGCTGATTCGACAAAATACTAACGGCCTTATTAATAAAAATTTTATTCCTTGGATCATCCTCGGATTAGTTAGATACTACGTGTTTTGTCTTGTTTCCGCACATGTCGGCTGTCATATGTCAAAACAAGACAAAACACGGATTAACTAATCCGAGGATGATCCAAGGAGTAAAATATTTATTAATAAGCCCGTAAGACTCTTGTCACTAGCACTTGACTTATAAAAAAATGAAAAAGGGATTAGGTTTTTTTATAACCTGGTCCTAAAAGTATTAAGGCCAGGAATAGAATATAGCAGCTGAGCATTTTAATATTTTTCATTTATCTAACTATGAATGAGGGCATGAGAACAAAAGACGGACTAATAATAATTAAAGTTAATCTTTTTATTGTTGACAATCGGGAATGTATAACCTAATTTATTCTTAGGGTATGCTCTAGCCTCGCGGTGGGGACGTATAAATATGAGCAGTGACAATTGTTAATAGTCTATATTTATTATTATTAAGATATGAATAATGTATTATGTAGGCAACGTTGGCTGTGCTTACCCATCTATTTTGACAGCATGTACTAAGACTCTTGTAATAACTACTCCTAGTGGCAAGGGTATAAAACCCATTCTTCTAGCAACCAAATCAGAATGGTCACTGAATGCATATTTTTGCCTGGTTTGTGCAACATCATACGCTAAACTGACTGTATACTCCCTGTATACGCCATACGGTATTTCATTAAACCTGTAAAAATATTATTTAACATAATGTTTGAAATTACATTATTATTAATTGTCAGTTTTAATTGTAGTAAGTAATGTAAGTAATTGTTATTGTACATGTCTGTGTATGTAGGTAGGTACAGTAAGCATCTTTTTAGGCTATACTGTTTGCCCTTACGACCGTTCTTATGTCGCTCGTAATAGTGGCGGTTTTTATAGTTTAAATGTAAAGCTCGAATGGGAGCTTACTGTACCATTGTGAAAAATCAAGAATAAATGTCTAAGCTGTTGTCAAGTGTCATCATTAAAATTTAACAAAAATCAAGGATTCTTTGTTTTGATTCCATTCTTCTTTTCCAAAAAGACAAATTAGTGAATTATTTACAGAACAATTAATGGCGTGTACAAAGCCTTCACCTTAATGCGTTGTGGTAAATTCAAAGATGAACCATGGAAATGCTAAGATGTAAAACAATGTACAAATGAGCAGAACCAGGTTGCGTAGGGAACAGAGATCTCTTTTTCCATATGAAAGCTGAGCACAAGTCTTTTGTCCTTTACATACATCCCTCATACACCTTTCTTGCTTATTGTATGAATAAAACTCGCTGGCCCCTTTTTAACTTTTGAGTTACAATAGTCACCAGTCTTTTGAGATTTAGAAATTGAGGTTTATTACCTCACATTTTTTTTATGGTATAGGGGGCAAACGAGCAGACGTATCACCTGATGGTAAGTGATTACCGTCGCCCATGGACACCCGCAACCCCAGAGGAGTTACAAGTGCGTTGCCGGCCTTTGAGGAAGGAATACGCTCTTTTTTTGAAAGTTTGAAGGTCGTATCGGTCCGGAAATACCGCAGGCGACAATTCGTTCCAAAGTTTGACTGTGCGAGGCAAGAAGCTACATATACTTAATAGCTTTCCGCTCGCGGCTTCGCCCGCGTTATTATTGTTTTCCCGTGGTAAAAATAATTTTGTAGCCTATTATATAGAAGACTGTTATTTATATTTCTCGGATAATAAATGTCATAGAAATTGGAGATTTTAAATATTTTCCATAGAAACATTCATCCCCTATTTTGCAGTCCAAGGGGGTGAATTCCAATAAACCATGAAACACGTGTTCAATGAGATGTTTTAAGCGCATGAATCTCAAATTTTATAAAAATCGCTGCTAATTTTAAGATCTTTCCATACAAACTTGCTACCCCTATTTCATCCCTTTACGATTTTTTTTAAATAACTGAATTATAACAACTGTCCAAATTTCACGTTTCTACCATTAGCGGTTACGGCTGTGCGTGCGTCTATAGATGGGAACTTCTCCTTTTATACAGCGTGTAAAAAGACGTATACCGAAGCCCGCGTCTACGCATTCAGATCATTAAATAAAGCAATATAACGAAAAATCAATGATATGAACCGAAATTTCGCAAAGATCTTAAGTAGCTCACAATCCGTCTTCGTAGGAATACTCATATCCTTTGTATCCTTTTTAATATTCTCAACATACCATCCTGTCCTTCCTATTTGCGTGAGCGGTTCGCCTTCATCCACCCACCTGACTCTGTTTGTAGACCCCAAGTTAAAACTCTCCTTGATATCCCTTCCCACTCAACTCAGTTTTATTCCTTTACTGTTCACGCAGCAAGGTTGTGGATTCTCTCCCGCACAACATCAGCGAATCCAAATCGCTGTTTTCTTTTAAGCGCCGTGTTAAAGAACACTATTTAAATTCATGCACATAACAATATCTGAATAATATAAAAAGTATATTTATTTTATATATAATTATGTATTTAAGTAGTATATATATAATGTGTCATTAAATCTTTGCAAAACTCCCGTAAAATTAATTATATTTATTTTTTCCTATCGCAGGTCTGCTGGTAGAAATTTCTTCGGAAATAAGCAGAACCTATGTCAGGTACATAGGTACATAGGTACCTCATTAGTTACGTTCATTGTTTTGTAATGTTTTGTTTTGTGTACATAAATAAATAAAAATAATATTAATTTTTAGGATTAAAAAAACAACAATAAATACTCATGATGATGATGATTAGTCCGACCGGTTTCGGTCATGGCGACCACTTCGACTCCTAGCCGGTTATTTGGCGCTCATGTGCCCGAAGATGACTTATGTAGCTTATCTTCGCGGCGAAACTCCGTGCACATTGCGGGCACGTAAGTACGCCGTTTTCGTAACGGTATGTTATGGCAGCAGGTGGGCGGGCCTTTAGCTGGTCGAGTTTGGTATCAAGGTCAGTTTTACGCTGATCCTCGAACTCGCGAACTTTGCTGTTTACCAACCTGCGCCATTCTGGCCGCTGTGCTGCAAGACGCTCCCATTGAGAGGGCTCTATATTGCACCTTTTCATATGTCGTTTTTGGACATCCTTGAACCGGAGGAGTTGTCCGCCCTCCTTTCGCTTACCCTCCTCCAGTTCAGAGTAGAATATGCGCTTCGCCACGTGATACGTGATACGTGACCGCACCACCGAAGCTGCCGACGCATTAAATCAATCTCACCTCAATGCCACCAACATGGGCTCGTCGCAGAACTTCGGTATTTCGCACTCTATCGGACCATCTGATCTTCATGATGGTACGGAGGCATTTAAGGTGGAAACGATCCAGAGTGCGTATGTGGCGGCGGTACACACACCGCGTCTCGGAGGAGTACAAGAGGTTTGGCAGCACAATTGCCATATAAACTGAAATCTTAGTGGCTAACTTAAGGTCATGTGAGCGGAAAACCTTGGAACACAGCTTGCCAAATGCTGCAGCTGCAGCACCGAGGCGGCTGTTGATAGAAGCAGTCAGTTGCGCAGGATATATTAAGGTGCGCAAGCATTCGCGCATACTCAGGCGCACACACTCGTCCTTCCTCTCCTTGGATCAGTGGAACGGAAAACCGCTACGACTGAAGAAGGGGTCAGATGCTGTGTCTGGCTGACGGTGACTATATGCCCTCCACCGCCGCCCTAGGCCATCCACCTTGCCTTGCTGACCCGCCGAGTCCGCCAAATCACGTTGCATATCTGCGTTGTGTTGCCTTCATCGCCTAGTCAGACTTTGTGTGATGAGCGGAAGGGAACCGCATGTAGGGATGGGTATTATGGGATGGTAAAGGAAGGTTGGGATGGGAGGGACGGGGACTATAGTCACAGGAATGGGGTTGTGAGCAATAGTAGCTCGGAGAAGGCAGGATCGCATGCCCGTGCACTCAGTTACCTACTACCGGACAGATAGTAGATCTAAGTGCCCCCTGCCTACAAGGCTGGGCGAACCCCTCTGCCAATTTACGTTGACCATATGACCATACATACACGTTATATAAAACTAGTTGACGCGCGGCCGCTGCCATTAGGTGTCGTCTGGTATCGCAAATAAGAGCTCGTAAAAAATGGTTAATTGTGCAGTTTCCTCTTGCAAAAGGCTATCCAGTAACTCAAATCTTCAAGACTATGGCGTTTCCTATCACATGTAAGTATAAAATATACACTAACGTGTTTTATTTAAGTACAATTTTAAATAAATTTTTATTCCGTTACGATGGAAAAATACAATGGTGCGTTGGTAGCTCAACAAGGTACAGGGGCATGATTTGCGGATGATTGCGTAGATACACGTTAATTTGTCGATGTGTGTGTGTTTCTTTATAGTGAGGTAATATGTTCAGTCATACATCAATGGCGAGTTCATCTCACACTTGCGTTTTGCAGACGACATTGTCGTCATGGCCGAAACATTGCAGGACTTAGAAAATATGCTGAACAGTCTAGCTGCTTCTTCTCAACCCATCGGTCTCCGGATGAATTTGGATAAAACCAAGATTATGTTCAACGAGCATGTCATCCCGAAACCGATCGCAGTACAAGGCAGTCCTCTCGAAGTTGTTAAGGAGTATGTCTACCTTGGGCAAATTGTGCAGTTTGGTAGAAACAACTTCGCGAAAGAGATCAACAGGAGGATACAGCTGGGCTGGGCAGCGTATTCGAAATTACGTCGGGTCTTTACTTCGCCTATACCACAATGTCTCAAGACGAAAGTCTTTAATCGGTGCGTCCTACCTGTCATGTCATACGGAGCCGAAACGTGGCCACTCACGGAAGGGCTAGTCCACAAATTAAAAGTCGCTCAGCGAGCCATGGAAAGGGCTATGCTCGGAGTCTCTCTGAAGGATTAGATACGTAACGAGGTGATCCGACAGAGAACGAAGGTTATCGACATAGCTCACCGAATAAGCAAGCTGAAGTGGCAATGGGCTGGCCACATCAACCGCAGAACCGACAACCGTTGGGGAAAATTAGTGCTAGAGTGGACACCATACGTCGGAAAGCGAAGTGTAGGACGCCCTCAGACTAGGTGAAGCGACGATCTTCACAAGGTGGCTGGCAAAAACTGGAAGAGAGTAGCCGCGGATCGTGCTCAGAGGCGTGCAATTGGAGAGGCCTATGTCCAGCAGTGGACGTGTGTGGGCTGATGATGATGATGATGATGTTCAGTCTGTAATTGAATCCTACATTTTCGTAGTGTGCCATGCGTGTTTACCTCGTCTCCCGCAAAATGTGGCAGAAAAATGTATACTGCAATTTGTTGCGTACCATATCCATAGGCTAAATGATCTAAGGGCTTGCGCGTCCGGATATCGCGTCAGTGTTAGTGAGTCAGTGTGAGTGCGTGTTAGGGTTTCTGCTCGAGCTTTCTCGAGCTCGAGAAATCTCGAGAAATTTGGCTTCACTCGAGACGAGAAAAAGATGACCGGAGCTCGAGAATTCTCAAGTTTCGTAATTAAATGCGCCAGATGCAGTTTTTCGCTGCGTAATATCGCCCGCGCTCTGTGCTCGATCATTTAATTTGTTCACTTCGTTCGCTTCGTATTTCGGTGAGCGGCGCTCGCGACAAACAGTATCCCGCTCAGCCCCCCTAGACAAGACGCATTTCGATAATCGCTAACGCAATCGCTAGAAGGAAAATGTATGCGATTTGACATAAGCTGTCGCTTAGCTTTCGAGCGCAATTGTCAAATCTCATACATTGTCCATTTAGCGATTGCGTTAGCGATTATCGAAAGACATCTTGTCTAGGGGGGCAGTTCGACTGCGAAGCTCGTGTCGCCGTGCGCGGACGGTTAGTCCGTGCTTCGGTTTAAAAATCACATCGCAGTGTCAAGTAAGTAATCGATTTACCTCTAATCAAGTGAAAATAAAGCGTGCTTTTGATCAAAATATGTTTGTTTGTTAATTCTCTTCATTATTGATAACTTAGATCAATTTGTTAGCACAATTTAAAAGCGCAAATTAATAAATGATAGAATCTATTCTACTTCAGCAGCTGATTATTATAACAACCAAAATTATATTTTAATGTTTTACAGTTATCCACATAACGGAGAAGTCAAAAATCAAAAACGAAGCGGCCGCGCAATGCAATAAATGACCAAAAAAATATCTGTGATAAGCTCAAATACAAGTGGGTTAGTCAGGCATCTAACTGATTTGATTTATATTATAAGAAATGATCTCAATGGAAACTTATAAATACCTATGCTATTTTAATGAGTGACTGGCTGATTAAAGTATTTTTTAAATTAATACTTTTTACTATTGTAGGTACTAGACTAGATTAATATTACTTTCTTTTAATTACTTAATTATGTACTTATTGCAAGTACTAGATTTATATTACAATATTTTATTTAAAAAATTTATGGGTGTAGGTATTATGCCTGCAAACCTGCATTAAAACGAATTATTGTTATTATTATAAATAAGAGGTTACTAGAAATACCAAATACGGCAAAATTATGATTACGGTGCATTAAAAAACCGCTCGGATTTAAAAATTGTTTTATTTAATGGTTTTTATAGAAAGACTCGAGAACCCGAGAAAACTCAAGAAATTAGCCTCGAGAATTCTCGAAACTCGAGAACAAAAAAATGTCGAGAAACCAGAAACCCTAGTGCGTGTAAAGCAAGACGCGTTTCCCGCGCAAGAGATTCCTTTTCAGTCATAAATTTTGTTAAGAAATACAGATTTTTTCGTAAATGTTTCTTTGAACGAAAATTATCAAAATACTAATATTATAAATTTTGTATAAAAATCTCGAAAAAAAAATTGTAACTTTAGCCTTTAATATCTCGGCAACTTTTAGTTTCACAACCATGGTCTAGAAGACGAAAACTATAGTGATGATGGGAGCAATGCGTGGATTTCGGCTTCGGTACCGGTCTTTTTACATCCTGTAGGTATATACAAGGTTATTTTTTAATTACCAAAAAAATAAACTTGTATAGATTACATACCGGGTGTCCCAAAAAATAGTGTCAAGCGGAAGTCCAGAGATAGAGCACCTCTTGGGCTATCCGAATCACCTCCATGAAGCAATGGCACCGGTAGCATAAGGTAAACGCTGGTATACTCGTCAGTGTCCCAATACTCGTCAGGTACCTATACCTACACTTTAAAAGGGGCTTATAATATTTCTACCAACCGTAAATGATAGAATTGTGATTGAAATACAATCACAGTACTATTATGTTTTACTATATTTGCAACACTGCATTAAAATTGTAATTGTGTCAAAAATTCGAGGTGCTAAAAGTGTGCGCTCAGAAAAAAATCTGTAATAGGTATAGTTTGGCAACTAAACTGAGCAACAACCGGCTCCTATTTTTTACATAATATACCGCTTCAGATATTTATACGGTAAGTGTGTTTGTTTTTTAATAATAGTATAATACATTTTCTAACACTATACCTATTAATTAGTGCTAAATCTTGAGAATTTATTTTTTTATTGCATGTGACATTCATTGGTACTCGCTTATGCCTGTTTTGCCCAATACTCGTCAAAATTTATGTAGTTCTGACGGATACTGGGGCGAGCATTAACAAAAGTACCTTAACCCGTCATTGTTACCTTATTTCTCGGTAGTAAGTTTAATTTTCCTTTGACATTATAAAAATCTTATACTTAGATAACGACGGATATGGGGACGTTCGTTACAATTGTACCTGAGCCCATCATAGAGCTCTTATTACCTTGAAATATGTACGATATTCGTTTGAATCAATTTGTTTTATTATTGGATAAAAAGTAGGTATCTCTATATGTACAGTTTTTTTTTAAATTCAAATAATTTCTTGAATTTTAATATTAGTTATAGTTATATCAGTATAATAGTTTCATTATTATGATAACATTTTTATATGGTTCAGTAACATTTATAGACTACGTTTTTATGGGACCTACTTTTACAAAAATAATTAACTGTTCTATGCACTTTAGTCGAGCAGGTATTGAACTTTTCAATGACTCGTGAGATAGGCAGTTTGCTTCATCATCATCATCATTTCAGCCACGAGACGCCCACTGTTGGACATAGGCCTCTTCCAATGATCTCCATACCGATTGGTCCTGCACCTCCCGCATCCAGCGGCTTCCCGCGACCTTCACCAGATCGTCTCCCGGTATGCGGCCGCCACTCGAGGACCTTTCGGCCCAATGGCCGTCAGTTCTACGAGCAATGTGTCCTGCCCACTGCCACTTAAGGTTTGCAATTCTTTGGGCTATGTCGGTAACTTTAGTTCTTCTACGGATTTCATCATTTGTGATGTGATCACGTAGAGAAACCCCGAGCATAGCCCTCTCCATTGCCCTTAGTTCTTAGCCAAACATAGTGGCAGATTATACTCCTCGGTCTTCTGTATAACCTGCCGCAGCGTATGGATGTGGTCTATGGTGCAGTGAAAAACGCAGATTATTTGTTGAAAATTATATTTGAGGAAGAGTCTCATTGGATAAATATACACGAGCTATCAAAATTAGAGTAGAAGTATGAAATACATGTCAGATTCAAAATTCATATTAGAAAAGTAAACAAGTATAAAACTGCCAGTGTCCTTATTGTCATAAGTTTTAACATATGGTACTATAGCCATTTCGGAGTCCGGCTTTATCGGGAGGCTGGAAGTCGTCGAACCTACTTGCGAGATGATTTGTAATGACCCTCGAGAACAGATTGTAAACATGACTCAGGAGCGTTATGGGTCTATGGTTCTTCAACTGGGCCCTGTCGCTCTTTATGAAGAACAGTGCCACCATGCTCCTATGCCATGCCTTAGGCGTTTTGCCCTCGAGTATGACGGAGTTGAATAGCCGCTGCAGCGCTTTCCAGGCTGATAGTCCATCCACTTTAAGAGTTAGGCTGTAACTATATCATCACGCGGCGCCTTGTTGTTTTTAGGCTGTTTGAGAGCTACACTAATCCCGTACAGGCTGACGTTCGGGATGTCTTCGGTGTAGTGCCGAGTCAATTTGGCTCTAGGATCTGTGGCCAGAATAACAGGTGCCTGTGATGATGCGTAAAGCTGTCCATAGAAGCGTTCGATCTCGACCATAAGTTCAGGTCGGGGTGTAATGACTCTGCCGTCCTCTGTCTTCAGCAGACTCTGACCGGGTGACAGATCTCTTGCGAACACTTTGGAGCCTTTGTTCTGCTCGATGGCCTCTTTAATACGTTTCGTATTAAATCAGCGTATCTCGCGAGTCAGACATTAAGGCCCGTGTTACAGAACGCAATAGTCCACTGCTGGACAATCTTTCCCAGCACTAACCCACTGCTGAACAATCTTACCCAGCACCAGTCCACTACTGGACAATCTCGTCCAGCGCCATCCCAGTGTTGAGAATCATGCCCAGCACCAGCCCACAGCTGAACAATCTTGCCCAGCATAAGTCCACTGCTGGGCAATCTTGTCCAGCACCATCCCACTGTTGGGAATCATGCCCAGCAACAGCCCACTACTAAACAATATTTCCCAGCACTAGCCAACTGCTGAACAATCTTGCCCAGCACCGGCCCACTACTGGATAATCTTGTCCAGCACCATCCCACTGCTAGGAATCATGCCAAGCACCAGCCCACAGCTGAACAATTTTGCCCAGCACAAGTCCACTGCTGGGAATTTTGTCCACCATCCCACTGCTGGACAATCTTGTCCAGCACCATCCCATTGCTGGAAATCTTACCCAGCACCAGCCCCATTGATGGACACACTCATCCAGCACCAGCCCACAGCTGGACACTCGCCCAGCATCAGATTTTGGCGTAAATTTCAACTTTATTTGGTAACATAATATGAATTTATTTTCTCAAGAGTGGTTTCGACCATACTTAAGTAATCAAAGATCAAATCTTTACTTGAGCGTACAAAGCACTTCTATAATAAGCAATAACTCAGATGAACAACGATCAATGAATCTCGTTTTAAGAAACATTCAAAAATTAAAGCTCATCTTAAAACTACATAGTTTTAAAACTAGATTCATTACTGAGAATCGTTTTATAATATGGGCCTAAGAGATCTGTTTGTTGAGTCACCGACGAGCATCTTCAGAAGACTGTAGACCCATTCCACGCCATTCCTCCATCAGCTTAGCTCTTGGCTCCGAGATGTTACTTCTTTACTGAGTACGGCTGGGTTTGCAAAACTTTGCACCCGCCGTAAAGACAGCTTCCAGAATCCTGTCATGTTAAATGTCCACGTCCGTGCAGTCCTCTAGTTAGACAATCAAAGCGATTTTGCAATTTGACTTGGAAGCGCTCGGGGTTTTGGATCTGGATGGCTTCGGCACGGAGCGATACCTTTCCGCTTTTATGTTAAGATTCAATGCGCCTCTTACCGTTCAGTGATCGCTCCCCATGTTAAACGAATTGATTACTGACGTCATTGAATATACTGGTCTTAATCAACATGATTAAGTCAATCTCATTTTTGTCACGCCATCCGGACTTTTCCAGGTACACTTTCGATGCAGCCGTTTTTTGAAGAAAGATTTCATGATATAGAGTCCCTCTCTGTTCATGTAATCGGCTAGCATTTGACCTCGGTATTTCCCGATTCCAGCTCAAAATTGCCCCACTTTCAACTCATTTTCGCCCCGCTTGCCTAGCCTTGCGTTGAAGTCTCCCATGACAACGGTGTAGTGAGTCTTGGAAGCATGTACCTATTGCTCGAGAAATGTTCTCATATATAGCTTTCACTTTCTCGTCGGGGTGGGTTGAGGTCGGGGCGTAGACTTGTATGACCTTCTGCGAATACCGTTTGGGGATTCTGAGTTTAAGATATGCCATCCTATTCGACACACTTTCGATCTGTACCTCGTTGTTCACGAGAGACTTATGGACAATGAACCCGACACCACATTGGGACAGGTCTTCGCCCTCCCGGATATAGAGCAGGTTGCCAGTTTAAGGACCATCGTGTTATCACCCTCTCATCGAACTACGAATAGTCCCACAATACTCCAACAAATCCTGCTCAATTCCTCCCGTAGTTCCAGCAGCTGCTCCTCGGTCCGCAATGTACGCGCGTTATACGTTTCCAGAGCCAACGTCATTTGATTGGGGGTTTTCGCCGCCCGGGGATTCTTTGTCCCAGCCCTGGGTCGACGATTGTCCCTGCTGACACGGCCTCCGGGACCGCCGGGCACTTGGGGCCTTTGGCTAGTCCAATTCATTGGGGGGGGGGGGGGAGTTGGACCTTCTGAGGCCGTTTGACGTGTGCTGTTCGATCCACTAGTGGAGCATTAAAAAGAATAAGTATCATAGGATCCAGCAAGATCAATGTTGGATCTTAGTGAACTTCAGCGTGCTATTTGACCAACTGGTGGATCGAGATGGTGGATTCTACTGGACAGAAGGTTTTTTTAAAATATGTCACGAATGCTTTTTTACCCATGGGTAAAAAATAACATCTCTTGGATGGCCACTGCTCTCATAGGCAACCACTGAGCAATTTTGCCGGGAAAAAACATCACCCTGATCTCTATATATTAATGGGCCCTTCTATCCTAATGCGACACACTTTTTTAGGACGAGGGAATCTCTTTACATTTCACAAAGGACTGTAGCTGACAAGGCTGTCCTTTGGATATGCCGTAGGACTCGGGTAACAACCCCATACCTGGCGAAACCACCCTGCGGTACCTCTCTACCCCCGGTGAAGGCATGTTCGGGATCGAACTAGCCATTTCCCGAACACACCCCTTGGGAACAGGCCCAGTGGTATAAACGAGCTGGGACTTGCCAAGGAAGGGGTTACTCGATTGTGACGGGCAACCAGGAAGGTGATGTAATATCTCCCAGCCGGTTGTAGGTTGGTTGGACCTGAATCCTTCCTGGCTGCTTAGGGTAGTAGGTGCGCACCTTAGAAGGCGCGCCTCTTCCTACCTAACCGCCTACGACGGAGCGGGGCGGCTTGAGAGTCCTCCTCCCACGCCCGCTCCGCTGCAAATACTCCAACCGATGGATGTGGCAGTTTTCCGGCCTTTAAAACAAATATGGAGGAAGGCCGTATATGATTCATCATAATGATAATCAGTTTGTCATAGTTAAAAAAGAAAATTTCTATATAATATTGAATATACTCTTTGGTTTTCGCAAACCCTTTAAAGAAATTTATTTAAAGTAAATTATTAGTCTGGGATCTGCTTTCTTTATGGCTATAATATGTATAAAATACAAATAAATATTACATTATTTTATTATAACGTAAGTACCTATATGAAAAATAAAACGAATATAATTATATATTTTTTTTTCGTAATGATTATAATGTAATCTTTAACGTATAGCAATAAAGTTCAAGGTAGCGTGAAAAATCGACGACTTTTGGGTCAACATGACGGTTACTAGGACAAACTTGCCGACTACTGGTACAATTGGCTCCTTTTTACTTTTTTATATTACAATAAATTATTTATTTAGTTTATCTAAAAACCACTTTTACCTCTGAAAACTACAATAAATATTTTAGCAAGCTATCGAAGTTTTAGATTATTAAGTCTACAAGGTTTACTGTAACACAGCTCCAAAGTCAGCAAAGTTCAAAACCTGACGAATACTGGGCCTTCTACCTTATCTCGACGCTGTATCGCTAATCAGTTTATTATTTATTTTGTCCTGCCCGCCACACACGCTCAGTTTTGCCTGTACAGTTAAACTGCACAGGTATACCAACGGGCAAAAAATATCAAAATTCATATTTTTTCGGTTGCCTGAACAGGTGTGGAAACCTGCACAGTTGTGCAACATACACGCTCCGGTTTACCTGTACAATTTACCAAAAGTTAATTTCTAACTTTGTACTAACATCTTCATAACCTTCATGAAAGGTACAAAGCTGATTATTTTAAGCATAAAAGTATAATGATGGAGATTCAGTTTCAAAAACAATATCTCAAAAAAATCTTGTACTTTTTTCTTTGAAATTTTTTAAGTTGTTCAGGTCGTAAATTCTCAAAAGTTCAGTAAAAAATTCAAACTACAAAAAATCGCGGAACATACATGGTGGTGATTCGGATAGCCCAAGAGGTGCTCTATCTCTGGACACTATTTTTTGGGACAACCTGTATACACGGTTATTTTTTTATCACCCTGGAAAATTCACGACATGATATTAGGATTATTTAGATATGAATAAAAAAAATAACACCTCATTTTATATTAATTTTCTAAAAAATCCAAAAAATGCGGCACTAGTTGAAAGCAGCATTTTTCGAGTTTTTTTTTATTTTTAGGTTTTTTATATAATAATTAATGTGTCCTAAAGCGTCCCTAAAATTTTACAGGGTGATAAAAAAATTACCGTGTATATATTCACATCAAATATGCAAATAGAAATGAGAAATGAAGCAGAAAGCAAAACCATAAAAACAATGCGATATGTGTACAAAGAGGAATAAAATCATAACGGATATGCTTAAAAGTGGTTGAAGCAGTTTTACCATTAATATTCATTTTGACTATACCAACCTTGTAATAAAAGCATGTTTCACCCAATCTATGATCACTTCAAATGTCAAAACAAGTACACAATCTGGAGCTAGAATCCAAAATCTGTCTTCTCTCCAAACATATTCCTTCATAGTTTGCAGTACCACTATAAATAATAGTACTGACAAATGCAAGCGTTCTCTTACATCACTGCATGATACTTGGAATAAATTGTTTTTGTCAAATTTCTTAAACACACTGCCTTTTAATTCAACGAACTGTAAAATAACATAAATAATGTACTAGATAGCAAATAGACCAAATATGTACTTTTAATGGCTTTGAATAAAAATATGTTGATACTTACATTATTAGACATCATAATAATCAATAAGCTCTTATTGTTTGAATTAAAGGCCACATTTAGAGTTGTAGCTTGAAAAAGCACCAATAAACTATGAAGAACTGGTATCTATTTCAGGAATATTAATTGAGTATATTTAAAAGGATGGAATGATAGTTTATGGTTTTTGGGTGTAAAAGATTATCATTTACATATTTAGGTAATCCTAGTCAGTTGACATTTATAAAACACTAGCTGTACCCGGCATGCATTGCAATGCCACGTAAATTTCTTTTTTTTGCTAGAAACCCTCACGGTTGTCCCCATAACACCCTACCAAAGTTTCATTACAATCTGATGAATGGTTTCGGAACGCATAGAAGACAAACAAACATAGTAATACATTGATTTTTATTTATATAGACTAGCTGTACCCGGCATGCGCTGCAATGCTACGTAAATGCCTTTTTTTTCTAGGAACCCTCACGGGTGTCCCCAGAACACCCTACCAAAGATTCATTACAATCTGATAAATGGTTTCGGAACCCATAGAGGACAAACAAACATACATTAATATTTTCTTATAGTGTTACGTATGTACATAAAAAAAAATGAGTTGTAAAGGATACAGACATAAATCATGGCAAATAATAAATGAGGTATAACACCTAAGTGTTCCCGTCTTCTATCTCTTGGCTCTGTTGCTGTCCAAAATAAGGCATCTATGGTATCCTGACCAAAAGCAGAGAATAGTCTATCTCCAACCTCCAACATATTATAAAATATATATAACTTCATAACACTTTGACTCTTGACTAAATGATACATCATATTAGTATCAATATAGCACATCAATATACTGCACATCAGAAGAATGAATCCTTTAAGTACATCACATGTTTCAGCTGGTTTCAGAACACTCTTACGTGAATTTGAATAAAACCTAAAAAATATTTTTTTTAACTATCAAAAAGTGTAAACACCAAACAAACAAAGCTTAAGCAGCCAAAATCTGTTTATTATGAACAGTTAGATGGGTAGCAATATCTCCCCTATACAGGGTGGAAAAATCTATGGGCCCTGGAGGGAAACTACATTATATCCTTAAGGTAGATCATTTTACCTTAGGGAAACATTCTTTTATTGTTAAAAAGAAACAAAACTGCATTCAAATATTTTCTAAATTTCGCTTTCCACACCTGCGAATCAATCCAGTTAAAAATAAAAAACTTAAGATTTGCTATTTTATTCCACTAATCGAAAAAATCTTTCTGATAAACACTTAATATTAATTTTATTTTATCATAAATTCTAATTCAAAGGACACGTAAACATGGAAGAAAATTATTGCCAAACAAGATATTGACACTTGAACTATTCAACATTAAAATTTTGTTACACTTTAATTTAACTGAGGAAGGAAGGAACTAAGGAATTGAAAAATTTCCAACGAGTTAATAAGAGGAACAATCGAGGAATTAACCCCAGTACTGGCTGCAGTTTTCAATGATATCATTCGCACAGAACTTATTCCAAACCAATGGGGGGAATCTCATATTATCCTTTTACATAAGAAAGGCTCAAAAGATGAAATGGGAAATTATCGGCCAATAAGCCTCTTGTCAAATGTGTATAAAGTGTTTGCCAAAGTGTTACTAGACCGAATATCTAAAACACTAGATGAGAATCAACCGGTCGAGCAAGCAGGGTTTAGAAAAAACTTCAGCACTATCGACCACATTCATACTATGAAACAGGTCATACAGAAGTACAACGAATACCAACAACCCCCATATGTAGCCTTAATCGATTACTCTTAGGCATTTGATACCCTCAACCAGTTACTTGTGGTCAAGCTTAAAACAGCAAGGTGTGCACAAGGTATAAATATCATCAAAAATGTCTATGATAAAAGCAAAGCCTGGCCTGGCAGGCCAGGCGAAAAAACTGGTCACCCTTTCCCCGTCAGAAGGGGGGTTAAACAAGAGGACCCACTATCCCCAAAGCTCTTCTCGGCGGTTATAGAAAGTATTTTCAGAAAAGTGGACTGGGATGACCTGGGGCTAAATATAAACGGTTCTCGCCTTAATCACCTGCGTTTCGCCGACGATATTGTTTTGCTTGAAGAAGATCCCAAGAAACTAGAATATATGATGAAAGACATGGCAGTAATAAGCAAAGAAGTGGGGCTAGAAATGAACGGAAGCAAAACCAAGGTGCTGACTTACTCCAAACCGGTCGACATAATAGTTGATAGAACTACTTTTGATTATGTTGATGAATACATATACTTGGGCCAAATAATTTCCACAGTATTTCTAGTATTTCTTCCAACCGTCATTTGACTGACCAAATGACGGTTGGAAGAAATACTAGTCTTTGAAGGAAGTGATGAAAATTAGAGAGATTGGAATCCAAGTCAAAAAGAAGACCTTCGATGTGTGTGTTCTACCGTGTTTGACTTACGGCTGCGAGACCTGGTCTCTAACAAAAATACATAGGGAGAAAATTGCTAAATGCCAGCGCGCAATGGAGCGAAGTATGTTGTGAGTGAAATTAAAAGATAAGATCCGCAACGATGTCATTCGGAATAAAACAAAAGTTACCGACATTCTTACCAGAATTGACCAACAAAAATAGCGGTGGACTGGGCACTTACTGAGGAGCAACCTCGATAAGTGGAGCAAACGTGTGACGCTCTGGTATCCTAGAGAAGACAAACGCAAACGGGGACGCCCAATAAGAAGGTGGGAAGATGAGATTCGCCTTACTCTAGGGTCACTGTGGACACGAGTAGCGCTGGATAGACCCCAATGGAGACAGTTGGAGGAGGCCTTTGCCAGGAGGCACACAGAAATCTGCGACATTATTGAAAACGAAAAAAACGTAGTATTTAATTTGCACCTATTTGTTATTTCTGTAATAAAGGCTATTTTATTATTTTATTTATTAATTTAACTGATGTTGCTCGAAATGAGACCCCTCGTTAATAAAATAATAAATAAAATAGCCTTTTATTTCAGAAACATTACAGTTTTGTTTTCATTGTAGGTATATTCTAAAGTATATCGCGTATCTCTGAGTGCCTTAAAGCAAAGGCCTCCTCCAACTCTTTCCATTGCTTTCTGTCAAGAGCCACTCTCATCCAGAACGTACCTAACGTGGCTCGCAGTTTGTCTTCCCATCTACTGAGTTGACGACCTCTCTTTCTCTTGCCATCTCTTGGGGTACCAGTGAATTGCTTGTCTGCTCCACTTGTTTCTACTGTCTCTAAGAGAGTGACCGGTCCATCTCCATTTTAGCTGGTCAATGCGAGTAAGTATGTCTGTCATTTTTGTTCTGGCTCTAATGTCTGTGGATCTTAATTTATCTTTCAGTTTAATTCCCAGCATACTTCTCTCCATTGCTCGTTGACATTTTACGAGTTTCTCTCTTTGACGTCTTGTAAGGGACCATGTTTCACATCCATATGTTATGAATGAGAGTACACAAGTGTTGTAGGTTTTAACTTTAACATGGATTCCTAGATCTTTGCTTTTCATAATTTCTTTTAAGGACCAGTACTTTTTCCATCCATATGCAATTCTTTTGTCAATTTCTTTAGACATCTGGTTAGCTGGCGAAATTATTTCACCCAGGTACACATATTCGGAGACGTATTCAATCTGGTTTCCCTCGATTATTATATTTACCTGTTTAGAGTTCGTCATTATTTTAGTTTTGTCTTTGTTCAGTTCAAGACCTACCTCCCAGATTGCATTCGCTATATCCCTTATCATGGATTCTAGAATCTCTGGATCTTCTTCCAGTAAAACCAGGTCGTCGGCGAATCGAAGATGATTCAGACGCCTTCCATTTATATTTAGACCAAGGTTCCCCCAGTTTATTTTCCTGAATATACTTTCAAGTACAGCTGAAAATAGCTTTGGAGATAGCGGCTCTCCTTGCCTGACTCCTCTATTTATTGGCAATTTCTGGCCTGTTGATTCAAGTTTTATACAACTTTTACTTTTACTGTAGATGTTTTAATTAGATTTATGTAGGTTTCACTGATTCCTTGTTCTTTCAGGCTTGACCAAATAGTGGTATGATTGAGTTTGTCGAATGCTTTGGAATAATCAATGAATGCAATGTAGAGAGGCTTCTGGTATTCATTGTACTTTTGAATCACCTGTTGCACAGTATGAATGTGGTCAATAGTGCTAAAATTTTTCCTAAAACCAGCTTGCTCAATCGGTTGGTTTTCATCCAATCTTATTGTTATTCTTTTCAGAATTTGACATTAGACTTATTGGTCTGTAGTTATTTATGTCGTCTTTTGCTCCTTTTTTGTGTAGAAGAATGATATGTGATTCTCCCTATTGGTATGGTATAATTTGTGTACGCAGTATGTCGTTAAATATTGCTGTTAGAATGGAGCTGAGTTCTTTAATTGTACCCCACATCAGCTCATGTTTTTGGGAATTTATTGCTTTTTCAACCTCTACTGTGAGTATATCTGGTACATGATCATCCTCAGAGGGGTCAGACAGGTGTATACGTTCATTTTCTAAGCTCTTTATACAGGCGACATCGTCACTGGAATATAGTGATCTATAGTATTTGGTGGCTAGACCTTGAATATCAGTGTTTTGTCAGGTTTGTACATTCGTGTGTCAGTTTGGGTATCCATTCTTTACCTTTATCTCTCAGCTCTTTCAATGCTTTCTTTGTACCCCCACTATGTAGTATGTTTCTCTAACGTTTGTAATTTCTTTACTTTTCTATTTTTTTCATATTTTCTTTGATCTTTCTGCTAAGTATAGCTATTTGGTTTCTGTTATCTACTGTTTTATCGGATATCAAAATTTTTCTTTCTTCTAGAAGCTATGTTGTTTTGTTGCTGAACTTATTGCATTTGTTAATTGTGACCTTGCTTTTTGTTATTTTTACTAATTGAGCTTCGATGGTGTTGTATTTGTCCAAAATATGCCGTTCAGATTTTGCTATTTGAAGAAAAAATTTGGTATCAAAAATATTTCTTGCGTTAAAGTTCGAATTTGTGTGCAACAACTAGTTGTTCTTTATAGCAAATCGTGATCTTTTAGTCGGATGTGGGTGTAAAGAACTGCGTACCATACGATGATTTGTGTTGAAATTGAGATTTTGTATGACATGTGAGTCTCTGAAGAATTTGGTCTTGTTTGTTAGTATGAAGTCTATTTCATTCCTAGTTTTGCCATCTGGGGATATCCAGGTCCATTTGGTTTTGGGGTTCTTCTTAAAAACGGAATTTAGTACAGTTAGATTGTTTTCAAACAGACCCCTCATTACGGATACACAAATTTAGTCTTTGTTGAAATGAATTGCGTGGTGTATGCTCCTAATAACATTTTCTTGCACAACCCTTAGCTATTTTAGTAAGGGAGTAGTTTGCAGTTTCGTTTCTTTTTAAAAATAAAGGAATGTTTCCTTTAAGTAAACTGAGCTATCTTAAGGATTTAAGGTAGTTTCCCTCCAGGGCCCATAGATTATCGTCGAATAAAATTGTGAGTGTTTAGTTTTTTTTATTTTAGATTCGATTCTTGGGAGAGGCAAACAAATTTTAGAACTGTACTGTGTACTACCGAATAATCAATACAAATGATTGTTATGGAATCCCGCAAAGTCGCACAAACTATTCAAAACACAAAGTTATGTGTTATCAATAAAAAATAATACTGAAAACAAGACCCAAAAGCTGTGCCTTTGAATTTGTATTACACGGAAAGTTAATTATACAGTGTGACCCTGGATAAAATGCAACCCCGGAAGGGGGTGAAACTAGATCATAAATTATCGACAAAAAACATAGGCTTCTACAAAAAAAATTTGATATTTTTATTGATTTATTAAAATATTTATTACTTTCTATGGACTCTATGTACAAAAAACCGATTCCTAAAAAAGTAATGGTTCTATTTCTTTAAAATAAACACATAAATTATGCCAGATACTTTGTTTATAGAATAAAATAACAAATAGCTCACAAGACAGTGGATCAGGTCCTACATTTTATTTTTTGTACAAAAAATGCATACTTTTGTGCTATTTTTTTTTCAATAAAACATATATTTCTTAAACTAATAAAATAAAATTAAAATTATGACCCTATTACCATACAATTTTCTATCATATTAGCTTACAAAAATAAATATATATAGGATTCTAACTTTTAAAAAAAAGTACATGCAAAGAGTTTTATTTAATATAAAAGAAGATACATTTCTTGAAATTTAATGCATCAAATGCTCAAAATGATCTCCTCGTTGCTAAAGGCACATTTCCACACGTAGGCCAATTTGTTGAGTGGCTCTACACACCATTGCTGGATCGTTTTTAATCTCATCGGCACATTGTATGATCCGATCTTGTAGCTCGGACTCAGTGTTTACAGTCGTTCTATAAACTCTTTGTTTCATGACACCACAGAAAATAGTTCAGGGGTGTCAGGTCAGGAGAACGTGCTCTCCAGCCCACTGGTTCTTCCCGGCCAATCCATCCATTTGCGTAATTTTCGTTTAAAAAAAAATATGTGTATTCCACTCGTCAGTGTTTTGAACGTAAACAATACTGCTCGGCAGCATTTTTGGACGTACAACAGGCGTTCGATCGTGTCTGGCACAAGGGACTACTCTGCAAGATTAAGCAAAACTTACCACACTCATTTTATAATATCCTATCTTCGTACCTGTCAGAGAGAATATTTCAAGTGAAACTTGGTGATGCAAGGTCTAGCTTTTACGATATTAAGGCTGGTTTAAAATAAACTCTTTGAGATTTATTATGTTATATTTTTGTCAATACCGCTCTTTAGGAGAGTAAAATATATTTAAAAATATTGGATTAATAAAATATGCGAGACATGATTTTGGTAAACTTCTATATTCAAAAAAACAGCAAATATCAAAATCAGTCCGTCATAAAAATACGTATTAAAACATAAACTAAAACAATAAGGTTTTTATAACATCCTCCAGGCGAAACAGAAAAAATAACAAACATAAAACCTGGCGTAACCTCATTCACATAGTAATTATACTGCGTTTTTTTTTCATTTTGTATATAGTTTTAAACATACGGTATTATGCTGGACTGACAGATATACGATTTCCACAAAGTTAGGGTAAATCTAACATTAAAAAACTAACTACACTATTTAATCTAAATACTTAATAGGATAACTACATAACTAATAATCTACACATTAAATCTGCTAGGCATCCTTACTGGTCGTCCGCTCCGCGTACGACAGACAGTTTGTTCAAGATCACAGCGGTCAGAATTATCAGGTCCCCGCGTATCCTCAAGTGCAGTGTGAGATATTTCTAATTTATACAACCTCTGTACAGGTCGTACTTTGTATCCCGATGCCGTTTTTACTTTAACTGTTCTATTTACACCGTCTCTTCCTGTATAAAATTCACAAACCATACCTAACGGCCATTTAATTCGCTTTTCTTGAGTCTCAATAAGTACAATATCGCCCAGGTTTAACTTTTCATTTGTTTCGTTACCTTTTTGTATTAATTCAGAGAGATAATCATTTTTAAAACGCTGTTGAAAATCTACTCTCAGTTTTTGCAGATATCGTAGCCGTACATTGAGACTAGTAGAGTCGATGTAGTTTAAGTCAGTCACATCACTACTCTGAATTGGCTGAATAAAATGGGCTGGTGTCAAAGGTTCGAAATACTCCGCTTTATCACTATTCACATAGGTCAATGGTCGCGCGTTCATAATGGACTCACAATCGCACAAAACAGTGTGAAGCTCATCATAGGATAAAGCGGCTCTACCCAAAACACGACGCAAGAGGTCCTTCATGATACGTATGAGTCTCTCCCAGTATCCACCCCACCAGGCGGCAGAAGGTGCGTTCATTTTCCAGTTGATGCGTCGTATTGTAGAATGCTTTTGAATTTCCTCCCAATCTAGAGCATTAAGTAAAGTTCGAGTGCCATGAAAATTCGTGCCTTGATCTGACATCATGTTATCGAGACGCCCTCGTCGTGCTATAAACCTACGTAACGTCATAATAAAAGCTTCAGACGATAACGATCTAGTAAGTTCTAAGTGAACTGCACGGTATGCAGCACAAGTGTACAGTACAATCCAGCACTTCTCTCCGTCGCGAAGAAGTAAAGGTCCGGCAAGATCTACTCCCGTAGTTTGAAAAGGAGCTGAACTAAATATGCGTTCAGGAGGAAGTGGTGATGTTGGTGCTTCAACCGGCTTAACTCGATATCGCTTACATATTACGCAATTCTTAATTACTGATTTCACCACTCTACGGATTCCAATCAACCAAAAATTGGATCGTATATCAGTAATTAACTGGTTGCTACCTGCATGTTGAAGCTGTATATGTCGCTGTCTTACCATCATCAAGACAATTTTACTGTCTGCGGGAAGTAGGTAAGGACTTTTTATGCTCTCAGGTAAGTGTGATAATAATAATTTAGTTTTAATCCTTATCAAGCCGTTACTATCGTAGTATTTTGTTAAATTCTCGGCCTTTTTCTCTATATGGCTAAGGCTTGTAGCTTGTATTAATTTAACGACCAAAAGTTCTGCTTTTTCATACTCTTTGTACGTTAATTCACCTGTCCTTTTATTAGCTGATGTTTTGGTGTTGTGTATAAATCTCAACATCCAAGCTATCATTCTAATTAATTTAGAGTATTTTGAGAAATAAACTTGAATTCTATCTAAAAATAAACTCCGAGATTCTAACAATTCAAGACAGATATTTGTACTAACAGAGTGCTTCTTTGTTTCCAGGTAAACATCATCCTCGTTCACGTTCAGCTTTGAATATGGCCAACATGCTGGCGGCAGAAGCAACCACGATGGACCCTCCCACCACCGACAGTCAATGTATTGCTTCGCACTGCAACCTCTGGAAGCTAAATCCGCCCAGTTTTGCTCTCCTGGAATATGATACCAACTATCAACATGTGTATTTTGTTTTATTTCTTTTATCCTATTCCCTACGAATACGTTTAAAGGCAACTCTCTTTTTATCCAGCATAAAGTCACTCCAGAATCTGTCCAGCAATACTCAGGGCACTTTTGTAGTGATAAACTTCGACGTACATTTTTTAACAAACGAGCACCCATACATGCAGCTGTTAATTCCAGTCTCGGTATAGTGACTTGTTGAGGTGGAGCAACTCGCGACTTTGCAGTAACAATTCGCACGGTAACCTGACCATTATTCTCCGACCTAATAAATATACAAGCCGCATATCCGTCTTTACTGGCGTCACAAAATAAGTGCAAGCTGACCGAGCATTCTGATAATCTACTGGTTGATAATCGCCTTGGCAACTTACACTCACTTAAGCATCTAATATGCTTGTACCAATCTACAAACCGATGGGTTAAGTCCTTTGGCAACTCGTCATCCCAATCAATTTTCCTACGCCATGTCTCCTGCAATAATAGCTTAGGAACTAACGATACGGGACAAGTATAGCCTACAGGATCGAAAACCTTTTGCGTCAAAGATAATAAGCGTCTTTTCGTCAAAGTGTGTGACGTCTCATAGGAAGGTAATGTGTCCATGCTACAATGCAGTTCGTCACAAATTGGGTCCCAAATAATACCAAGCAAAGATATAGGTGTTTTTCCTGTTTCATTAGTACCATTTGAGGTGACCCACATTCTTAAATTGAATCTGCCTGCCTGCATTATAGATTTAGCTTCGATCATAAACTGCTCCGCTTCTCTTTCACTATCTACGCTCACTACACAATTATCCACATAAAACGACCTATCTAACACCTGCGCTGTTTTATTATGTGGTTCTGTATCTATGGTTTGTAAATGGTGCTTTAATGTAGCAGCCAGTAGAAAGGGACTGCATGTAAGACCGAAAACAACTCGGCAATGTTTATAGGAAATTATTTTTTCAAGTGAATCGTCTTCATACCACAAGAACTTCAAGAACTGACGATCGCCTGGGTGTATGCTTATTTGCAGGAAAGCCTTTTCAATATCTGCTGTCATCGCAACTGCCCCCGATCGAAAGCTGTTAATCAAATCCGGTATAAGATCTATCAGATTTGCACCTTTTTCTAGACACATATTGAGGCTCAAACCATTCTTATCAACTGCCGATGCATCGAAAACAGGCCTAACACTGGTTGTGAGATTTTGTTCTTTGAACACTGGTCTATGAGGTAAAAAATGTCCTACCTCCGGTTCTGTGTCTGTGGGCTCTATTATACCTAAACTTAGCCACATTTTAAATACTGAGTCATAATCGTGAAATCTACCCATGTTAATGAGTTTTTTAGTCATTGACTCGAGTCTTAACTTAGCTTTGCCAAAATTCGGCAATAAATCAACATAATTAAATTTAAAAGGTAATTTAACCTCGTACCTATTAGATTCTGTCCTCTTGATATTTTCTTTGAAATTCGCCATAATCTCAATCTCGTGCTCGACCTTGGATTTAACTTCCGTCGGATCTTTTATTCCTATTAACTCCAGAGACCAGTAATCTGCCAAATTATTCGAACAATTACAGTGTAAAATATTGCTACTACAATCGCTATTGATGTTTACGCTTACCTGCTTTCCTTGTAGTGTCCATCCCAATTTTGTATTAATAGCTAATAAGCTGCTGTTTAAATTAACGAACGACCCAGTCCAAATATTACCCAAGTAATCTGCTCCAATAAGAAGGCTTACCTCAGTAATATCGTATGAATCTGTCAGCATAATACCGTGTTTTTGTAATATTTTACACAAATTTTGATCATATTTATTTACAATTGGAATATTACCGCAAATACGCGGTTGACAGATAGCCTGCATGACACAAGAAAAAGTATTGTTTACATTTTTGACATTAATGTCATACGTGCTATATTCCTGAGAGTTAGTAGTAACGCCACCAAAAAGTCCGTGAGTCAAAAGTTCTATTCCCGTTGATGGAATTTTCAAAGTGTTAATAATTTCTTGTTTGATGTAAGTTCTTTGTGACCCCGAATCTAGTAGAGCGCGGACGGAAATCTCCTTGTTATTGTGTTCAATCTTTACCATTAAAGTCTGCAACAAGGTTTCGTTTCTGGTATTCATCGAGGACAGAGAGGATGAAGTGGATGGTTTCTCTTGTACAGTGTCGGTGGGTATATCACTTTTTTGCCTTTCGCATAATATCGTAGAGTGTCGTCTGTGGCATAATAAGCATTTCACGCTCGACCGACATATTTTTGAGTGGTGCCCTTTCCTTAAACAAATAGTGCATGCTTTTTTATTTTTTAAATGCTGTCTTCTTTGTTCAATATCCATCTTGTAGATTTTGTAACACTCAAGACTCGCATGACTTTCTTTGTCACACCACACGCAAGTTGCTACCCCTTGTTCCTTTTTCTTGTTATTAGTGAACAGGCATTCAGCAGTCTGTATTTTGGAAAAGGACTGAACGTTAAAAGGAGTGTTACCTGAACCAAACGTTCTCCTTGCCATCTCCATGCGCTGTTCACTCTCCACTTCTTTCTTCAGAAACAGAAGTAATTTTGCCATCTCCTCCGAAACATCTTTGCTGACTTCTTTGCAGCGCTCCCATGCCTTCATGGTATCTTCTGGCAGAGATGACTCCACCATGGGTAAAAGGAATGCTGCGTACTTGTCCTTAGTGACTCCGAGTGTCTCGAGGGCTCTTAACTGTGCGGTTAATTTGTCATACAACTGTGTTACGTTCTGATATGACGCTTTGAACAATACTAAGTTTAAAAGTTCACGCACGTACACTTGGATCAGCAAGTCTTCTCGTGCATATCTTGCCTTCAACTGCTCTATGCACTCTTTGTAGGCAGAAGGTGGAAAACTCTCAACAAGTGTTTTAACTTCTGTATTGCTTTGCATGCTGTGAACGAGATATTGATATTTGTCTATGTCATCTAGCTGACTATCTTCGTCCACCTTTCTAAATTGGCCCCAGAAAACTAACCAGTTGCGAAGCTCACCATCAAAGGATTGCAACTGCAGTTTGGGTAACGTGAAGCTACTACATTGCGAAGTTGTTGCCTTTGGTTTGTCGCTTCTTGCGACAACTTCTGCATATTTCGCTTCAATTTGGAACCAGTTTGTTTGGTACGAGAGCGAATCCTCTATCTCCTTTTCTAAGCTTTCTTCTGAAATTGTATCGATAACCAATTCTTTGAATTTGGCATCTAATACTTCGAGGGAAGAAAATTGTTGCCTTTGGCGATTAAATAGGGCGGTTAACTCACTGGTTACCTGGATATTCCTTTCGTTAAGCTTAGTGGCCAAATCATTGGCATGCCTGGTGAATATCCGTCTCGCTACAGATCTCTCCTTTTTAATAATTTCAGCGGAAGACATCGTCCTGTCACGGTCGCCACAATTTAAAATAAACTCTTTGAGATTTATTATGTTATATTTTTGTCAATACCGCTCTTTAGGAGAGTAAAATATATTTAAAAATATTGGATTAATAAAATATGCGAGACATGATTTTGGTAAACTTCTATATTCAAAAAAACAGCAAATATCAAAATCAGTCCGTCATAAAAATACGTATTAAAACATAAACTAAAACAATAAGGTTTTTATAACAGCTGGAGTGCCACATGGGTCAGTAATTGGGCGCGTTCTCTACAACATATTTACTCACGATTTGCCAACCTCAGAAGACGTGACAGCTGCCACATTCGCAGACGATTGCCTATCTTTCTTGTCATGAATCTCCGAAAACAGCCAGTGAAAAACTGCAAGTAGTCCTCAATAGCACCCATAGATGGCTCGCGAAATGGCGTATAAAGGCCAGTGCCTCAAAATCAAATCACATTACCTTCAGCTTGAGAAGAAGAGATTGCTTACCTGTTGTTCTGGGGAACGACATCTTGCCGCATTGCGAGAGCATCAAGTACCTAGGTTTTCACTTCGATCGACGGCTAACCTGGAAAACCCACATAAAGCACAAGCGTAATGAGATGAACCTAAAGTACAAAAACCTACACTGGCTCCTTGGACGTAACTCAACTCTCTCTGTAGATAACAAACTACTGTTATACAACGCCATTATGAAACCCATATGGACCTATAGCATCCAATTATGGGGGATTGCCAGCGACAGCAACATAATGTATTTGCAAAGAGCACAAAACGCCATTCTTCGTGTTATTGCCAATGCACCTTGGTATACTCGCAACGACGAAATTCATGATTACCTGCAAATGCCCACCATTAAGGAGGAAGTGAAGAAGTATACAAGACGTTATGTCGAGCGCCTTGCAGGCCACCCAAACCCTCTAGCCACAATTTTACTGGATAAGACACAAGTTGTAAAACGCCTAAAACGTAAACACATTGTGTAAGGCTGCATTGTGGCTTTGGCGAGGCAATGGCCTCCTTAGCTGACACCTCTAATTCACTCTACAAAACTGATTATAGTCACTAAAGACTGATTTAGTGACTATAATCAGTACTGTACTGATTTAGTACTCTTTATCTTAATTAATAAAAAAAAATCCGCCCGTAATGTGCTGGTCATCCGTCCATTTGCAAAAACATACACCTCCTTGTAGCTAAAGAAACGTCTTCCAGCAAAAGTCATTATTCATCTCTTAATAGAGTTAGAAAACTTTCTGCATTTAAACAATACTAACAAAATAAAATGCATTGCCCCGAGGTAACACGACTGGGTCGTTCACCTTACCGACTCATAGAATGGAACACTTACGAGTTACGACATAAATAAACATGTCTTTTTCGGACCTAATGTTGGCGGAATTGTCTAAGAAAGAGCCCAATATATACAAAAAAAAAAGTTGCGGGCAAAATAACTGACCCAGAGTGTAGTCTATAATAATAATAATAATAATAAGCCTTTATTAACTGATCACATAATTAAATATTTCAAAACAAAATAACTTAAAAAAGACGTCAGTCCGGTGTAGCGATCAGCGTGTCATGTCGACACATAGGCCTCCTCCAATGCCTTCCAAGATTTTCTGTCTCTGGCCGTTCTCAACCAGAGTGGGCCTGCCAGGGATTTAAGGTCATCTGACCATCGTTTGGGTTGTCTACCTCTTTTCCTTTTCATACACAAACGCGGTGTCCACTCAGAAATTAATCGTGTCCATTTCCCTGATTCCCTCAGCATATGGCCTGCCCATCGCCATTTCATTTGTTTTGATTTCTTAGTTACATCCTCGAATTTCGTTATTTGCCTAATGTCTATGGCTCTGTGTCTATCTGATCTCCTGTATCCCAGAATACTCCTCTCCATACTCCTCTTGCAAGTTCTTAATTTGTTCTGTAACTTTTGTGTAATGGCCCACGTTTGACATCCATAGGTAAGAATAGGCAAAATACAAGAGTTGAACAATTTTCTTTTTATGGCCATAGTATAACATTTGCTTTTAAAGATGTCCTTCAATGACCAGAATCTTCTCCATGCATTTGTGACTCTTCTTTCAATTTCCAGGTTTAGTTGGTCTGAAAAGGATATCAGTTGCCCCAAATATAGTATATTGCAATTTCCTCTCTATTGCACATTAATTTTGTCTTTGACTTGTTCATTGAAAGACCCACTGTTTTGCTTCTTGTATCTAGATCTTTTATCATTAGTTGTAATGTTTTTGGGTTATCAGCAATTATTACTAGGTCGTCTGCAAATCTCAGGTGATTCAATTTTAATCCGTCTATGCTAATTCCTATACTTTCCCAGTTTAGGTCCCTAAAGACGTCCTCCAAAACCGCCGAAAAAAGTTTAGGTGAAAGGGGATCCCCCTGCCACACTCCCCTTTTTATTTGGAAGCTCTTTGGTGATTCCAGTATAACTTGTGCTGAACTGTTCTGGTATATATTGTTTATAAAACGAATGTATTTTTGTTCCACCCCTTGATTTTCTAAGCTCCTCCAGATATGATGGTGTCCAAGAGAGTCGAATGCTTTATTATAGTCCACAAATGCTAAGTACAATGGGTATCCGTATTCTTGACATTTTTCTATTAGTTGCTTTAGGACATGCATATGATCTGTGGTGGAATAGCCCGATCTAAAACCCGCTTGTTCCTTTGGTGGCTGGAAGTCTAGACTTTGTCATGCAATTTAAGATGATTTTTGAAAAGACCTTATAAATATTGGACATTATACTAATTGGGCAGTAATTATTAATATCGTCTTTATTGCCTTTTTTGTATATAAGAATTATGTTACTTGTGGACCATTGCTGTGGAATGAATTCCGAATCTAAGATTTTGTTGTAGAGGATTGTTACCTTTTTCAATGTGTCTCTCAATGTGCATTTTATTATTTCGTTTGTTATTCCGTCGGTTCCTGGTGCCTTATCACTCTTTGTGTTCTAACAGTCTATTAGTCGTAGTGTAGTCTTTTAGAGCTGCCCAAATATTAACAGAAAATTACACTTGAAAAGTAGATGCTCTCTTTAGGAATGGATTTTCTTTGGACGATATTGTCTACATTTTCATATGCTAAATGCTCTTTGATAATGGTATGGATGTAAACCCTCTTTTTTCAAAATTCGCCATACAGATGTCTTTAAAATACCATACTGCAAAGCTGTAAAATTGTTATTGTATTAAATTTTTAGGTTAAATGGCTTCTGACAGGTTTGACAATTTGCCAATGTCGAGTAGCGAAAACACGGATTTACGGTTTATAAATGGTAAAATTTTACAGTCTAGAAAATACTTAGCCAGTTGGGCTACCTGTGGACAAGCAAAGGCAGACATTAAAACGGTAGTAGAAACCTTAGTTATAATATAAAGGTAGGTTTAGACGGAGACTATTTTCAGCCGCCTAAATTACAGCGCTTACAAATAGGCACCGTATAAACGCTTTCGGTGCCATTTTTTCGCGGCATGCCAGCGATGGAACGAAATAGAATACGCGCCTATTTTTCGGCGCCAGTGACCTCCGCCCGCGTCTCTCGCTGCCCCCGCGCCTATTTTTCGGACTAACACGACGCTGCCAGTCGCTAGCACGCCTCCGTGCCGTAAAATAAATTAGGGTGTACCGTCTTCTGAGGGATCTTCCAATCTTAACTGTTTCAAAATCAAAGCTGAGGCTTCAGTAGCATATCTGTCACTGATCCATTTTCTTACCCAAATTCGTTTCTTCTTATGTATTTCTTCTTCCAACATATTAATCAGCTCCTCTCGTAATAACGCGGATAGTTTGATTATACATTGCCTTTTCAACTTCAGAGCTAGTTGTTCTGATTTCATTTTAAATGATGGAGATGTAGCGTAAAAAAGACTAGCACTGTCGGCTGTTGTGGCGTCCTAATGACTGGTACTGAAAAGACGCCGTGTAAACGACTAGTGTCGGTTTGCTGGTCACTGGCAGCGAGATTTAGGCGGCTGAAAATACTCTTTGTCTAAACGGTCTGAAGATGTGCTGTACGGTAGACACTGGCGCCGTAATTTAGGTGGCTGAAAATAGTCCCCGTCTAAACCTACCTTAATTTAGTATTTTTCTATATATTTAAAAAGAGAATTGAGGAATGGGGTGTTTATTTGTGTTGTGTTAGAAGGAAATTCATGTTTGTAGGACAGGGATTAATTCAGGAAGCAGGTCCTACAGTGAGGTTTGGTGTCTAGGGCAATTAAAGAAAATGTGGTCTACAGTACCTTCCTCCAAACCACATTTGCATATAGAATGGTGTTGAATGTGAATTTTAGTCAAAAAGACTGGCGAGCAGACATGTCCGAGAGTATAAACAAAGTATCTGGCATAATTTGTGTGTTTATTTTAAAGAAATAGAACCACTACTTTTTTAGGAATCGGTTTTTATGTACATAGAATCCATTAAAGTAATAAATATTTTATATCAATTAAAACATCAGATAATTTTTGTACAAAAAAAAATGTTTGTCAATAATTTATGATCTTGTTTCACCCCCTTCCAGGTTTGCACTTTATCCAGGGTCACACTGTATAAAAAAGATCCCATAAACAGAGAGAATACTCTAAAAAAATATTTCAATTTCATTATTTTTCATACAGAAAATATTTTATTTTATAGAATTTGATAAACAATACCTATTTTCCAATTTAAAAGCCCAGAGACTAGTTTTATTTTTAATTAATTACATTTTTTTTATTCATATTTGTTTATGAGTAATCCCTCCTTAAAATACTACAATTAACAGACTTTAGTATCTCACCTTATTGTTTAATTATGAATTTAAATATCAAATACTAATCAGCTTACCCAAAACATCGTCTAAAGAGACGATTTAAAAATGACCAGAAAGCCATTATAAAACGTAATGGTAGAAATGTATAAACAAATAAGAGAGAGTCAGCACATTGAAAAAATCCATACACCATGAATTTCTCTAATTCTTGAGGTATTTTGATAAATGAATACACCTTTTCTCGTCTTGCCGAAAACCTTTCTTCATCATGCTCTAGTAAATAACCTCTTGTAAGTTCGACTTGCAAGAATGCGAATAGTGAAGCTGATTTATCTGTATCTGCAATAATAACCCACTTATTTAGAGCACTAGTGTACTTAGCCTCTTTCAAAGTTTATTTATTGAGGCGTTTACCCTTGTTTTTCATGTCTTTGCCTTTTAATTCACTGTTTATATCTGAAAAATACTGAATATTGCTAATTGGTTTAAAACGTATTTTTTTGCTCTGACTTTCACAATCCGCATTCTTCATAATATTTAAAATTTCTTCAAATCATTTGATTTTGATTTTCACTACCTAGGTATCTAAAAAATTATTACACATTTTTCAGAAAATGTCAATGTCTTCTTCTTCTTCTTCTTTTTTATTGGCGTGAAGGCTGGTGTTGCCATTTGCCATAAATGTCAATGTCAATTACTCTATTTGGGTGCGGCGGTCCAAAATTTGATATCAGCGCTTGTGTGCGCTATTTGCACACAAACAGTCGGTCCAAGGACCCTTTCGCCCCAACAACGGCCGTCAGTCCTGCGAGCTATTGTCCTGCCCACCTTCGGCCGCGTACCGGGAAACGCAGCGTTGGTAGACCCGCCACAAAGTGGACCATAGAACACATTTACTCAAGAGCAAGTGGACCGACGATCTGGTGAAGATCGCGGGAAGCCGCTGGTTGCGGGAGGCGCAAAACCGATCGGTTTGGAGATCCCTGGGGAGGCCTATGTCCAACAGTGGGCGTCTCTTGGCTGAAATGATGATGATGATGATGAATCGGTTAATAATTGCTTATATGTGCATTTGTAAGCGGTATGATATAATCGATGACGTCACCGATTGATACGACAGTACTAACAGAAAGGACTTCCCCTTATACATCTGTGCACTGCACAGATGTATAAGGGGAAGTCTTCCTTTCCCTTATACGTCTGTGGTGCACTGTCTCCAGAACTGTCAATTTCAAAGTCAATATCCGTTTCCCGCGGAGTTTTATTTGTATTTTAGTTTGCTTAAGTTTATTTTTTCATTAGATTATCTACAATAAATACAGAGGCGCGTTCAGAGCCTTTGCGCGAAGTACAACTTTTCGCTCTAACCCCGTTCAATGCCTTCGAGCGTGACAACCGGGTGAAACAACCGGCCCGTTCAAGACCTTTGAGTGTCGGCGCGAGTTACAACCGAACAACCATCGAATTTGATGGTTGTAAAACGCTCTGACGTTTATGACTGAAATACTCTTACGTGATTGGATGATATTGGCGGCCATATTCTATAATGTCATCTACTAGAAAGAGAGAGAAATAAAAAATCATGTGAAAGAGGGAGATAAAAGATTTGGTTGCTGCAATCCGTTCAACTTCCCACGCCCACCCGTCAAGGCTCACCATGGCACCAATTACGGGTGTCAGCAAACCGCTTCTCTAGAGTGAAGCGGCTACTGGCACCAGACGCCAGCAAACCATTAAGGCTACTGGCGTCGTCACCGGCCTTGTAAGCCAGCCAGCCACCAAATAGAGCGCCCAAAATAGGGCTGACCTCTATAGCGCTGGCTTACACCCAAAGCGCCGGTCCCCCTGCGCACGTGCCAGGCACGAAACACCTGAAGATCCCCTTGGGCACGGAACCCAAGGGGGCACGCAACCGCAGACGGACCCCGCTCACCAAAAACCCACAAAGGGCTTACACCCGTAGAAGTCTTCGTCTGGTAGACGCACGGACCAGCCGAAGCCGGTCAAAACGCGCCCACACTCAAGCCCCTTCACCGCGACAAGGTGCTTCTACATCGAAGGGGATTCCTATCGGACCAACAAAAAAGTTGTGCCGTTAAGAAAAACAAATAGGTGATCCGTTTTAAGTTGTGTGGATGAGGATAAATTTGAATTAACAAAATATTCCTATCAGACCAACTAAAAAGTTGTATCGTTGAGAAAAAAATAGTTGATCCGTTTCAGTTGGTTAGTTTAGTTGGTCAGAGTGGAAGGACAGGTTTTTCCGTGTTTTTATTTTTTGATGGTTATTTTTTGGGTATTTTTAGGTGTACATGTAGGTTTAGGTTAACGTAAGTTTAATATTTCTTGTTGTTTTTCAAAATTTTATCACGACGACCGCGTCATTTGTGCTGTCTTGGTAATCGTATCAAAGAAAAGTCATCGAGATAAAATTTTGTAGGTAAGGTTAGGTTAGGTTAGGTTTTGCCCTTTCTTCTCCTGTTTTTGTTTGTTGTTGTTTGTACTTTTATGGTAAATTAAAATAAAGACATCATATATGAATTATGTATGACTTTTATTAATGTTTCTCGAATCAATTTTTACAAAGTAATTGTTTTTTCCTAACCTCTATAGAGAACACAGACTTGACCACAAATCCAAGTAAGTATACAGATTATATATAGTTCGAAGAACACAGATTAATTTAGAAACTAACTTATCAAACATCTTCCCCTTTAGTTTCGATACCTTGCAGGAATTTGAATAATTCTCCCAGATCTTGTACAACGAATACCGTCATTAACATCAGTATTTTGACTAATAACATTACTATCATTTGTAACTTGAATATCTAAGGAATCACCTTGGTTTAGACAAAATTCCTTATCATTTAACAAAATAGGATCATGATTGTTCTGTAAGGGCAAAGAACTTGTGTTTGATTTTCTTAATTGAGAGGTATTCCGTCTTAGCTTCATATTACTATTGTGTGGTTTTATCCAATAGGAACGAGGTTCATTTGTTGTTTTCAACACAGTTGCTTTACACCACTTTGAATCCTTAGCAGTCTTAAACACAACTTCTTCTCCCTCACTGTAAGATTTTTCCTTTTTCCTCACATATTTATTGAACTGATTAGTATATCTGTTATGGTACATTTCTAAATTTTCTTTAATATTTTTAGGTATTTTTGACTTCAGATTTTCCACAGAACAAGGTAGTTGAGTTCTCAACATCCTACTTTGAAGAATTTGGGCTGGGGATAGATTCAGATTACAAACAGGATTATTATTATAAGACATTAAATTGTCTCGGTAGTCACAATTTTCTTCCAAACTTTTTTTTAGAATATTTTTGCTAATGCCTACAGCTTTTTCAGCTAGGCCGTTGCTCTGTGGATAATGTGGAGTACTTGATTTTAATATAATATCCTTACTTTTATAAAACTGTTGGCAATCATAGGAATTGAATGGATTATTATCAGCAATCAATATTAATGGATATCCAAATCTAGTGAATATTTCTTTCATACTAGATATAACTGATTTTGAACTTTTATCATACAATGGAATTATTTCTAACCAGTGAGAATAATAATCCATACAAACTAAATAATCTTTACCATTACAATACATAATATCAACACCAACTCTTTCAAAATTAAAATTTGGAACTTTATGAGGTAACAATGGTTCTTTATAATTATTTCTACTAAATTTTTCACAAGTATTACATTTCTTTATAAAGTTAATTATATCAGATGTCATTTTTGGCCAATAAAATAAACTTCTGGCTTTTGCTATTGCTTTAGATGGATTTATGTGACCCTTATGTAACAAACTTAAAATATATGGTATTAAGGATTTTGGTACAATCAGTTTATCACCTAAGAACAACAGTCCCGCTTCAACATAAATATTTTCTGACACACTATTATATGGTTTACAACTCTCTGGAACTTTACTTATTTTGGGCCAGCCATAGAAATAATATTTGG
Organism: Schoenobius gigantellus; assembly: GCA_963935595.1. Lineage (NCBI taxonomy): Eukaryota > Metazoa > Arthropoda > Insecta > Lepidoptera > Crambidae > Schoenobius > Schoenobius gigantellus. The sequence continues at coordinate 16,741,864 of OZ012553.1, read as the reverse complement.
ATAAATTTTGTAACGTTTCATCAGTACTGGTTTTATTCCTAAAAATATTTAATCTTTCAGACGACATTGGTAAGTATCTAGATACAGAGTGTACCTGCTCAAACATTTCAGGATCTCTAGTAGTTTCATTTAAATGATTTCTTGACAATAAATCAGCAAAATGTAGTTCTTTTCCTGGGACATATTCCAAACATAAATTATATTTGAGTAATTTTAGCCTAAGTCTTTGTAATCTAACAGACCCAATTTTGTTTACCGGCTTTGACATAATAGTTATTAAAGGCTTGTGATCCGTATGGACATGAACTTGTGCTCCATATATATATTGGTGGTACTTTTGTGTTGCAAAATAGATAGACAATAACTCCTTTTCTGTTTGACTGTAGTTTAACTCTGTATCATTCATGGACCTAGAGGCACAGGCAACTAACCTACCATTTTGGAACAAACAACAACCTAAACCATGTTGTGAAGCATCACACTGAAGTGTTATGGGTTTATTAGATTCGAATGGACATAGTGCCGGAGCTTCTACAATTTTTTTTTTAATCAAGTCAAAGCTTTTTTGATGCACAGGAAGCCACTCAAACAAAATATTCTTTTTTAGTAATTTGCATAAAGGCGACATGATTTCAGCTAAGTTTGGAACATATCTTCGTATATAGTTTAAGGATCCTATAATCTTTTGCAATTCATCACGATTTTTGGGAGGCTTAAGATTAACTAATGACTTAATTCTATCCGGATCAATTTTCATTCCCTCTTCACTGAATACTTGTCCAATATATTTTACTTCTTTCTTTTTATATTGAATTTTTTCCTTATTAAATACAGCACCTACCTCACTTGCTCTTTGTATTATTTCTTGTACAGCTTTGTCATGTTCTAACTCCGTTTCCCCAGTAGCTAAGATGTCATCGTACCAGATTACTACATTTTTTATATCTCCAAACTTATCCATAACCTGTTCTTGGAATAAATCTGAAGCATTACATATACCATAGGGTAAGACTTCATATTTGTATACTCCAAAGGGTGTTGCGAAACAACATTTCCATGCAGACTCACTATCTAAGGGGCAATGATGAAATCCTTCTTTTAGATCAAATACAGTGAACCATTTCTTATTTTTTAATTTCTCTTTAACTTCATCAATGGTAGGCATAGTTACAGGTTTTCTAACAATAATATTATTCAAATTTTGGGGGTCTAAACACAAACGTATCTTTCCATTAGGTTTTTCAATTATAACTACTCTATTTATGCATGCTTTTTCGGATATTTTATCTACCTTACTTATAGCTTTTCTTAATACTAATCTATTTAGTTCAATTTTCAGTGGTTCCAATAACTTATGTGGAATTCTTTGAGATGGACAACATATTTTACCAGCACACTCAACTGTAGGTATATTACACTCAGTATTTAAAAACTTACCTGACCCTGAGAATACTTTCTTATGTTTGTCTATTAATTTCATTTCCGGACTTTCAACATCTACCACAGATACTCTTTGAACGAGATTAAGTTTAATACAACCTTCACTGCTTAATAATAATGACCTGGCCTTCGGTACAATCATAAAATCAATATAAGCTTCCTTGTCCTTATAGCCACATTTTAAATTTACCATGCCCTTAGGATTAATTTTAGATCCATCAAATGCTTCTAGTTTTATAGATGTTGGTCTCATACACAAATTAGACTTTATTACAATTTTATTAAAGACCTTTTCTGGCATTATGCTCACATCTGCACCAGTATCTAATTTACATGTGTGCATACTATCTTCAATTTTTATTTTTTCTATCCAGTCTACACTGTAGTCTTTAAACGCTGAGTGACAAAATAAAGTTTCACTACTATCATTACTATCGTCCAGGTTCACTTGATTTTCATTTTGAATTTGCACATTATTTACTCTGCCTTTACACATATTTGCAAAATGATTCAGTTTCTTACATTTGTTGCATTGTTTTTGGTAAGCTGGACAAGCTCGAACACCATGTTCAAAACCACAACGTGTGCATTTAAATTTTTTGGGTGGCTTTTGATGGCTTTCTTTTTTGTAGGACCTCTCAGCAGCATCAACCTCTAGTACCTCTGAACTGCCAGTTTGATTAATTTTTTCTACCTGTAATTTACTTATTTCGCTTGCCCGACAAAAGTTTGCTGCCTTTTCTAATGATAAGCCATCCATCCTTAGTAATGACTCTTGAACATTTTTATCTTTTATTCCACACACAATTTTATCTCTTAATAATGATTCGTTAATAGTGTCCTTGTCTAGTTCGAAATTGCAATCGTTCAACATTCTTCTACATTCGCATAAAAATGTTTCAAATGGCTCACCTTCTTTCTGATTTCTGTTGTTAAACATAAATCTATCAAACACCACATTTTTCCTGGGAAATGCATAAGCGTCTATCGCTTTAAGGACCGACTCATAATCATTTTTTTGGTTCTCAGATATTGGTAAATTTATTAAAATTTTTGTAGCTTCCGGTCCCATCAAATTACGTAACAAAGAAAGTTTTATTTTGTCATCACTTTTACATTATTTGTTGCTACCAGGTAATCTTCAAACAAAATCTTCCACAATGGCCACTCTTGGGCCGCTGTATTAGATTGCAGATTTATATTTGGTGGAAGTTTTACAGACGGCACCGACGCCATTGCTACACTTACCACTTTGATTTGTGTCCAGCACTATATAATTTGAAATAGTATGTTTCTCACTGACTTTCTTGCGACTGCGCCATGTTTGTACTTTTATGGTAAATTAAAATAAAGACATCATATATGAATTATATATGACTTTTATTAATGTTTCTCGAATCAATTTTTACAAAGTAGTAATTGTTTTTTCCTAACCTCTATAGAGAACACAGACTTGACCACAAATCCAAGTAAGTATACAGATTATATATAGTTCGAAGAACACAGATTAATTTAGAAACTAACTTATCAAACAGTTGTTTCTGGCAAAGGTGATTTTTAGGCTGTTTTCGCCAACAAGCTCCCTGCTGGGCTGGGCCCACAACTGGGATATGTCCGAATCGGACATTATGTCCGAGACGGACGGTGCCAATGAGGGGGGGCCCGTTAGGGCCGTCACTCACAAACTCCCGGCGGAACCCGCAAGGGCGAAGAGCGACTCGCCGATTGACGATGCGGACAAGGGGATGACTGGGGTAGTATCCCCAGTGCTCTCGCTCAAGAGCGTCAGCGGGGCTGCACCCCGTCGAAGCTGTAATGAGACTCTTCCCGTGTATAGGGGAATCGTCAAGGATGGGGTGCAGGCGGATCTCCCGCCACTCCCAAAAAAGATTGCAAAAAAGCGGCCGGTATTAAGTCGCTTCTTCAAGGACCCCCTTGCCACGGACCTCGAAACCGAGGCGGAGGAGGTAACGGCGCCGTATGTCCCGAAAGTCCCGCGAACACGAAAGGGCAGGGGAGGTCTGTCGCACGGCGTTAGGCTCTCGCAACCTAGGCGGGAGCTACAACAGCCTGGTGAGGACACCGACTCGGAGTCGGAATCTGAGATGGAGCTGGTGGAGGTAGCGGCCTCCTCCAACAAGAGCAAGGGGAAGCGCTCTCCTGAGCCCACTGCCGAGCTGCTATGCGGCAGAGCGGAGGCGAGCGCAAAGGTGTTGACGGAGGTTACACGCAAATCCCGGAATCAGATAACGGAAGCCTCCGACTCTCTAGTGGAGATAGTACGCACATTGGCGACAAGGAATACCTCGGAGGAGGTACGTCGGCTTAAAGCCGACAACAAACGCCTCCGGGGTCAACTTGACGGTATCATGGGGGAACTGAAGGCCCTTCGTCGGGCCTTCTCTGAACGGGGGGCGGAATGCCCGAGTGGCCGTAATGTCGCGACCCCTCACCCCGAAATTGTGATGACTGTCGAGTCGGAGGCTGTTGCCTCCGATGACGAAATAGAGGAGGAATTGCCGAAGGTGCAGCTCCCGACGGCCCAACCGACTGTGACCGCCTCCGCTGAAGTACTCTCCAGAGCAGAGTTTTTGGAGAGCATGGAGTTCCTCCAGCGGGAGTTATTAGCCCAGGTGGGCTTTATGGTTTCGGCCCGCCTCGAAGGCCTTGAAGTGGACGGGCGCCTAATGCCGGCTCAGACTCGTAGACCGCTGCTTGCGTCAGACCGTGTGGTCCAGCCGCAGCCGCAGCCCTCGCAGCCCCAACAGCAGCAGCCAGTGAGTTCCATGGTGGTCAACACCACCCTTGCCCCACCGGCTAATATGCCAAAAGCGGCTCACAACACCTGCGGCGGTCCCCTCCTCGTCGCGAGTCACGGCACCAGCCGAGGACTCTTGGACCATGGTCGTGCAGCGCGGCCGCAAGAAGCAGACAGCAGGTGAAGTGGCGCCCAAGAGGGCTCCCGAGGCGCAAAAGGCGCCAAACATACCGAAAGCACCACGTTCCCTGGAGGTGGTTGTGGCGCTCAAGCCAGAAGCGGTGGCAAAAGGCCTCATCATGGTGAGGCCATCGCCAAGGCCAAGGCTTCTGTAAGCCTTAGCGCATTGGGAATTGGGCCCGCCAAATTTCGGACGGGAATTACCGGAGCTCGAATTATCAAGCTCCCTAAAGAAACATCCCCGTCTCGGGCGGACTCACTGGCTGAGAAACTAGGGGAGGCCCTGGGGGACGCGGCGAAGGTGTCGCGTCCCGTAAAGACAGCGGACATCCGGGTCGTAGGGATCGACGATTCGGTGTCCACTGAAGAGCTGTGCCAGGTGCTGACACAGGCTGGTGATTGCCCGGTCCACCACACAAAGGTGGGCCGCGTGCATACGGGGGTGAGGGGTGTCGGGGCGGCCTTCGCCTCGGTGACTATGGAGGCTGCGAGACGCCTGGCTGATACTGGTCGACTCGAAGTTGGATGGAGTTCTGCCTCCATCCAACTTCTGGAGCAAAAGCCCATGCGGTGTTTCCGCTGCATGGGCATGGGGCACCCTATACAGCGGTGCCCCTCTGCCAAGGACCGCAGCGGATTGTGTTTCCGCTGCGAATCCGAAGGGCATAAGGCGGTAGACTGCATGGCGGCACTAAATTGCGCCGTCTGTACAGACGCCAAAAGGCCGGCCAGCCATCGCACGGGAGGTTTGAACTGCAACCCCCCGCCGGTAAGGGGGCGTTTAGCCCCAGTAAAGGTGATCGTAGCCCCACGGAGCCCGGTAACATTGGCACCGCAGTCAGCACCGGCCGCCGCAGTGGCCCAAGAGGAGCCCATGGAGACCACCAATGCCTAGTGGTCCCATAAAGCTCCTCCAGGTGAATACCACTGCGCCACGGCACAGGACCTCTTGTGTCAGACCGCGGTGCAGTGGAGTGTGGGGTTGGCGATTGTGTCGGAGCCGTATTACGTTCCACCGCAGTCGCCCAACTGGTTGGTGGCGGCGGACCGTACCGCCGCCTTAATGCGGGTGGCGCGTGGCACAGCCCCCTCTCTCATTTTAAGAGAGAGAGGTACTGGCTATGTGGCCGCCATGTGGGGGGGAATGTTGGTCGTATCGACCTACTTCTCCCCCAATCGCAGCCGGGCGGACTTCGCCGTCTTCCTGGCTGCGTTGGAAGGACTGATATTTTAGCACAACAACAAACACGGTGCTTTGTAATGGCGGACTGAACTGGACGCAATAATAACATTGCGAATCCATTGGTTTAGTTAATCTGAGGCGTAGATACACGCTAATTTGTCGATGTGTGTGTGTTGCTTTCTTCATTGTAGGGTAATATTTTCATAGTGTGTGTTCGTAAACATAAGAACAACGTCTCTGTAAGTGAATTCTAGATTTTCTTAGTGTGCCATGCGTGTTTACCTCGCCTCCTGCGAAAAGTGGCAGAAACATGTATACTGCGATTTGTTGCGTACCGCATTCATAGGTTAATTAAATGTACTATCTAAGCTTCGGTTGCCAACTAGAACTGTCATTTTTGAAAGAAACTTAACATCCATTACTGCTATCATGAACGCCGCCGTAACAAATAAGATCACTCACTCTTCCTCTGTCCACTCGTTTATTACTCAGATTAACTAAACCAATGGATTCGCAATGTTATTATATGTCTCAAATAAATTTGCGTCCAGTTCAGTCCGCCATTACAAAGCACCGTGTTTGTTGTTGTGCTAAAATATCAGTCGGTGAGCATTATTTGTGAGTGCACTTTACAGTTATACGTTTTTTATTGATTTTTTTAATGAATTCTATAAAGAAAATCATAAAAAGTGTGGAATCTTGGATGCGGCGTCCCTAATTTTTTTCCGCCATCTTAGAGCACCAACCCAAATGCTGGCACGCTTTTTTCGTAGGTATTTCATGTCTATTGGTTTCTATTGTCTAAGGTTTATTATCTTTTTGACAGTTCGAGACAGTTTGTGAAATTAGTGACGCCCTCACACGTTACCGATTCGATTTGAAATAATAATCGATATTATTTAAGAAGAACTTTCAATCAATTTATTGCATCGAAATAATTTTAGTTTTAATATTAATTATGCGTTTTTTTAATTATGTAAGTATGAAAAGAATAAATAATTAATCAAAATTAAAATCTTTATGCATATAAATAATATAACTTTATTAACTGCCTGCCTGATGTCACTTAATACTATGTAGCAAGAACGTACCACTAAGTCGGACCGAATCGAAACTGCTACTAAGGTAGCTGTAATACTGGCCATCACGACGCGCGACACGAAAAAGAATTTAAAATATGGAACATGAGAAGAAAGCGCCATTCTCATTTTTTCGCTCAACAAAATAACATCTAGTTCAATAAAAGCCCTTGGCTATTCGTATTTCGCCAATGTACGCAAATGTTTTGAACTATTACCTAAAACTAGATAAACGTTACTGAAAAGTATTCCTATAAAAAGCCTCAAGCTACACTGCCAAACTGAAAAGCAGCTTTACAATACTGACGAGGAGGAATGGCCTGGTGAGTGTCTATTGTTGCTTATTCTGTATGTTTATTAAAACAGATTTTAATGAATACACAGACGGCTAGTTCAATAGTTTATTGAACAACAAATGCACAAATGGATTTATACCTCTTGTAGTACGCGGAGGAAGACGCCGGCGCGTATTCGCTACAAGATTTATTTTTACTTCCGATATTTGCATAGTCCCTTTCGATTTTTCAACAAAGAACCATAAGGTGCATACATTTACTCCAAAAGTATCATTTATTTTGCTAGTTTGTTAAAAAAGTAAGTAGGTATGTATGTGATTTTCCAAGTATATTTGATCGTAACTCATGATTTAAAAATGATTTAGAATTTATTAATCAAGCGTTTTAATGATTTTCACAAACATAAGCGTGCATAAGCATAAGTTTATTCTAAGGCAGCTGTCAAAAAAGACTTAAATTCCAAGATTTTGACTTAATTTCTTGCATACCTAAATAATTAATCGTGGAGTCATAGATCCTATTTTTAGTTTCTGGTTTTTATTAAATTTTCAGAAACAATACTTACATTAAGTCAAATTATTTTTTTTTCATATGACCGATTTATCTTATTTCAAGACCTGTTTCTATGTGAATAAAGACTAAACACTTGAAAGTGCAAAAGCGTGCCGAGAGAGATAGCAATAACCTTTTATCCCTTTCCCACAGTGTTGCTACTGTTGTATATTTTATAATTTAGTAGTTATGAAACAACTATTGGTAGATGAAGATTTTTTATTATTGTTTATTTTAATTACTTTTAGCGCCCAAAATACCTAAATTGTTTTTTCTTTTTTTTTGTAATAATTATAACATAAAATAAATTAAATTACCATGTTAGCCTACTATTAATAATTGTAACACTATGATTTTACGTCCAGGAAATATTCTAGTGGTAGTATTCAAAAAATGTTATATTGCAACAACGATTCTTTGTCAATGTCAGTAATTTTCGTTGTCATTGTAGTAGAGTGACCACATGGTATTATGTACCTAACCTAAATATTATCGCAATTTTTAACATTTTTTATTAAAAGTAATTTATATTAGTTATTTATTGTTTAGCTTACACGATGCGATGTTAAGTTATTAGAAAAAAAGGAATTGGCATTAACATTCTGTTATTGGCGAAACCACAAAAGTTTTAAATATTGTTGAAACAGTTCGACTCACACTGATGTGGTTTTAATTCTTTCCTTCTTAAAATATTACTCATTCTTTTACTAGGTATGTATTTAAATATCACAGAGAGATTTTAGTGTTGACTTATTTTTGACTAGTTGACATATTTGATTATCTGTTATGTGGCAGTGGGTTCAACATAATATAACGATTGGAAAGACCCATCTATTGAAAGACAATCATTATTTTTTAAATAATTATTATGTTAATAAAACCTATCTTGTATTGAAAAGCAGATATAAAATTATTTTGCGCAACCAATTTTGAAATAATAGAATAGAATATAATATTTCTTTGTTGTACAACACCAACCAGTTTAAAGTCAACTTATAAATAATACACTTAACACTACTTGCACAAAGGGCGACCTTGTCGCTAAAAGCGATCTCTTCATCAATAATCATGATTATTAAGCATATTATGATTTTCAAAGGCATCTTTCAGGTTGAATGTTATTGTTTTCAAGAAAAAATCTCTATTTTGTAGAATTTGTGGTCACAAACTTACGAAAGAGACAAACGGTACAGTTATTTGTCTCTCGCACACTTTTCTAAGCAAGATCTCATTCCTGTTTGAGTAACAATTCCATGCCTGTTTCATAGTCTGTGGTTTTTGTTATGCACAGGCACAGGGCACTTCACTAAGTGAGCGTTACCCTCCAACAAAGTATGACATTAACGGTAGTACATTATTCCGGAAAAAAAACGGTAATTCATCGGCGTGAGCTGTCAAAAAGAAAACGAAATGGACATAAAGTTTCTTTTAAAAATGACATTTCTAGTTACCAACCGTTGTTAGAGAATAGGCCTGCTGACCGAGTATGTTTTTTTACACTCGTTGTAGCTTTATTTAGGGAAAAAAAATTGAGAGCTGCGGCCCTACCGCATATCTCTTATTGATGCGTGATGGTGATAGCGAGTCACTCGCTATCCTTTTAATTAAACGCGTTTACTATGATAAGCAGTACGAAATCACAAGATGACGTTATAAACGAGAGCTATAACGATAGTGTCTGAGTTAGGCCGTAGGGCCGCTGAACCTCCGCAGCCCTATCGCCTAACTCATAGCGATACGCGATGGCCATAGCAAGACACTCGCTATAGTTTTAATTTCACAAGTTTTTTTATTGGCGGTACAAAATCACAAGATCAGAGAGCTAAAATAATAGAGAGTGAATTAGGCGGTACCAGCATTAGGCCACCAGCTATCATAACAAACTTGTGAAATTAAAACGATAGCGACTAGCTTGCTATCGTAATCGCGCAACGTTATGAGATAGGTGGTAGGGCCGCAAGTTGGTTGCTCTCTCCGTGGTACGAAATGTGCAAACATTACTTAATATTACGGTGGCATGATCGCTATCGTTTTAGCTCTCGCGCCAGTGTACTGCCTAACTCAAAGCGATGCGCGATGGCGATAACGATGCACTCGCTGTCGTTTTAATTTCACGAGTTTACTATGATAGGGCATACAAAATCACAAGATTAGAGAGCTAAAACGATAGCGAGTATATTAGGCAGTAGGGTCGCCGCCTATCATAGCAAACTCATGAAATTAAAACGATAGCGAGTGGCTCGCTATGGTTATCGCGCATCGCTATGAGTTAGGAGGTAGGGCAGTCGTTTAGCACGTCATCTTGTGGTTTCAAACCGCCTCTCATAGCAAATACCTTGAAAATAAAACGATAGCGAGTGCCTCACGTCATCGCGTATCGCTATGGGTTAGGCGGTAGTGCAGCACCAGGGATGAAAATGGCCCGGCCGACTGACAACCGGCTGGGACACATTACGTTTTCCTCCCGGTCGCCCGTCTGGGAGATCACATCGTGGTGACTCCTCCCTAGGCCAAGTCCTAGTGCATACGTCAGTATCATAACACACCGCTGGGCCTGCTTCCAGGAGGAGCGTTATGGGAATGGCTAGTCCACAGACGTATAAAGGGAAGCAGACTTAACATAATTTTACTCACACATTTGTCATAAGTAATTTAAATCGTTTTTACTTTCACTCCAAAGTGGCATGATATTTATCGCTATTTCTGTTTTACGTCTATGGCGATACTAACGCACACATAAACATTTCCGATGCCGTGGCAGACGCCACGTGGACGCCATGTTTAGCTTTGTCGAAATAAGTGACAAATGGCGTGGTGACATTGTGTTATAATGTTTTGTTTTGTGATTATAAATAAAAATAACTGCTAATCGGACAAGAACAATGGTAAAATGCTGTGCCCCGAAGTGTTCTAACGCATCATATAATAACACTCTAGAAATTACAATAAAATTAAATTAATAATTGTACATTGTTGTCCGTCTGTCTGTCTGTCAAGAGTCAAGACCCTTTTTCTCAGGAACGCGTGAAGGTATCAAGCTGAAATTTATATGAAATACTCAGGTCTACTGTCCCTTGGAGCTGTGAAAAAATCAAACTTCTAAGCCAACGCAATCATAAGATACAGCCGCTTATGCCGCAAATTTCCGCAAATTTTCGACACTCGGAAGGGAATCAAAACCTACAGGGTACTTCCCGTGAACTCAGATTTTGAAATTTGGTACGAAGTAACGTCTTATAGCACAGATAAAGGGAAAATTGCGAAAACCGTAAATTAGTTACATCTTATAATAAAAATATGTTTAATAATTTTGTACGGAACCCTCGGTGCGCGAGTCCGACTCGCACTTGGCCGGTTTTTGAAGGATACGTTTAGTCTGCTTCCATTTATACGTCTGTGGGCTAGTCCGATCCCGAACGTGCCTCCACGATGGCGTGGAAGTTACTAGAGGGTGGTTTAGCCAGGTATGGGGTTTTTACCCGAGTCCAATATGGCATATCCAAGGGGCGGCCTTGTCAGCTTTTCAGTCCCTTGTAGAATCGTAAAGAGATGCCACCGTACTAAAAAAATTACCTACTCGGCTCACTGCCTTATTATGAATACGGTATCACTCACGTGCCGGTGTGGTACTTCAAGTCAGCAGACTGGGATGCGGTTCTTTTTTGCGTCCTACCCTTGGAGGCAGGTTTGCTTTATGCCGGATGATAGCAACATCACCGATGAGTCTGCTGCTGATGTGGTGTTGCAGGTTATGAAAATTTTCATTCCATCCTCAGTAGTCCCCATTGGTGGCAGGTTCCAACCTTGGTTTATATATTTATTCCTAGAAAAAAAAAATTGCAACTGTAACAGAAAACTGTAATCAGCAATAATAAAGAGCTTAATTTAAATCACAATGCTATTTATTTCATTTCCTATCGATAACTATGGATAAGTTAATCAAAAATTTTGTCACACGGATCATTTTATTTTATTTTATTTTCATTTATAACATAAAGAGAGAGCTTTTATAAGAGTAAACACTGGTATGAAGAAGGTCTACATTTGCACAGATTTCATTGTATAACCTACACATTCATTTTACTAAATTTTACAGACCACTCGAGTGCTTTTCGAGTCATTCAAAACATGAAGTTATAGTGCAAAGTGGAGAAAGCACTCCCTATACCTACCCGACCTACATCACACACTCATCCCGCTCTTTCCTTCGGAATCGGTCGACCTCTCTGTCTCTCAGAATAAATACCCTGCTATCTGTAAGAAAGAGCGGTGGTCGTACCACCAAAGAGAGGGATGAGTGACGTGGGTATTTGCATCAAAAAATAATAAGTAGGTACGTTCTTTAGTTTGTTCTAGAAAAAAGAAAGAATAGAAACATTGTAAATAATGCAAAAGGAGGTCACCAATCGTCCATACATTTTTGCCCATGTCTGTACCTTGAGGTACATGTGTACCAAAATGTAGACAAAAATTCGAGGATTCCGAAAAATGTATTATTTCCTTTATTTGTTTAGATAAAACTACGTAAACAATAAATAAAAATCCTCAATTGCGCTTAGTTTCGGTTTCTGCATAACCTATAGTGTTTACAAAATATTTTATTTTAAGTAAATTTTTGCTTTAGTTTTAATGTATCGTGCACTTAAACAAAAAAAAAACATATCTTAATGGGATAACAACAATCAAAAGTAAAAAAAATATATTTTAACTTGCAAAATATACTGTCTCTGCGGAAGTAACAAAACGCCACAAAATGTTAAAATATGATCTATGGTTACGGGTTACCGACACCGAAATCTATAATTACTTCCATCCAAAACTGCATAGATGGCACAAGCTATCTAGGCTATCTATGCAGTTTTGGTTTTATTAAACGTGAATATAATAAATTAATTGACTCATGTTGTAGAAATAAAATCGTAAGTAACTACTCAATGCCTTAGTTTAAAATAAAATATTGTTTTGGAACTATTGGTGGAGTAAACACCCACTAAGGCAGGACCCCTTTTGGGGGTAGGAAAATTCTACCCCTAAAGGGATGAAATAGGGGTTTAAATATTGTATGGAAGTCAGTTATTTTTAAAGGTACGAAGATGAAATTTAATTTTTGGGCTAAAATGAGTAAACGCCTGTTTCAGCGTTTGTGCAAACTCTACCTCTAAGGGGATGAAATAGGGGTTGCGAGTACGTTTAAAGGTTTGTCTGGAAGTGCGTCATTTTTGAAGCTAGAAGCATTAAATTTTGTATGTATGCTGCTAAGCAGAAATGATTAAACACAAGTTCATTTTTGAAAACTTCCTCCTTAAAATGTAAAAAATCAATAAATTGATACAAGAAGAATCTTCGTCTCGGTTGGGAATCGAACCCGCGGTTTCAATACATCCATTTTTCTATTTATTTGGCAATTTTAAAGAAAATGTCAAATCAAATCAAATCAAATTTATTTTGAAATGCAGTCACAAATATAATATTTATTAGCTTTCATTTGATACTCATATTTTTATAAAAAAACATTTTTTTTATTCCTCCTTTATTTTTATCACATTGTCATCACACTTAAATTTTGTGGTTAAATCTAATGACACAAAATGTTGAAATACGTCAAGCAAAGCATTTAGGTTACAGAGAAATAAACTCCAGAATGCGCTTTTCGGATGTTGCCGGTAAAAATAAATTGACGGCGCGCGAAGTTCACAATTTTTTTTTCCGCATTTATTGTTGGTAAAGGTACTTAAAAGTTATATTTTTTCTAATCAGTATTAAATGGGCTTTATGGCCATATTTTTTGTCTGAAAATAAATACACCGATGTATGAATTATGGCGACTTCATTTAAAAAAAGGTGGTAGAAAATTTCGAATATTGTGTATTTATTCAGAAACTACTCCAGAAATTGCAATTTTTTATACCATAAATGAATTCTACGTTATTCATTTATGCGAAAATGATACCACACTTGTCCTATTAGCTAAACATAGGCAGTTAGTTATAATTTAACCCCCCCCCCCCCCCCCGGGTGCCAGAAGGGGGGGTCCCGAGGGCTACCGATCTTAATCGGCTTATTTTGACTCAAGGAACAACTGTGCCAAGTTTCATGCTTGTGTCAAAAAATGAAAAGTGATTGCACTAAACACCCATATTAGACCCATATTGCACTAATCACAATCTTGCTTACCACCACAATCGGCTTCTCCATCGCTATGAGCATCTCGTCGTTCTGAACGTGACAGACATCCTCCGCGCTATTTAAAGGACTATGTACTAGAGAAATAAAAAAATGGATAGGGAGAATGTACTATACTTAAATAACCAACTTTTACTCTTTGATCATGACCATAACTACTATCTGCAAGTCAATTGTAATTTGTCATTCATATATTATGTCACAATGTTTTTAAGTTAATTAAAACCAATATTCCTTGGTTTTGTCTTATTTCACTCGGTAAATCGATTGGGTAGATTTTGGCGACTTCCTTTATTAATATAATTATTTCTATTTTTTAAGTACTTCAATAACTTTAATACAGTACCTAACTTAAATTACAATACAATTAAAATAATACGCAACGCTACACAAAAAATATTGTTTGTATTCGAGTGCAAAAAATTAATCGAACCACTCGATTAATTTTTTTTACTCGAATACAAACTATCTCATCCGATATCACTCGAGTATTAATAGTCTCAAAGTCTCAATCGTCTCAAGCCGCATCACTATTATAAAAACTCACACTGTGCTCACACTTAATCATTCGTCTGTGTAAAAACTTGTGCTTCTTGATTTGTGGCTGTGGCTTTTTGTGGTCTATTTCATTCGGCACGCTATCACGTATGGTCTTTTCATACAGTTATTAACTTTATAATAAATTTTATTAACAAACGACTATTTCAAAAGTAGTCAAACGAGATTGTTAGTGTTATTACTTTAAACCAAATACTGAAGCTTTGCCATATAATATGGCTTCAAGTGAGGGTCGAATTGCTCAATCCAACTTGCATCAGCAAGATTTAACAAAATTAGTAAGTGCCAATATTTTTATTAATAGATAGATATTTGTTATCTATTCTATAAGATTTGTTTGTGTTTGTGAAAATCTTGAGAAATAAACAATTATTATAACAGATTTGACCTAACCTATTCTTCAAGTATATTTATGTTCTAATGTGTGTAATTTTCATTATAGGATGTCACAAAACTATCTGCTCTTTCGCCTGAAGTTATATCAAGACAAGCCACTATTAACATTGGCACTATTGGCCATGTAGCCCATGGGAAATCAACAGTAGTAAAAGCGATATCTGGAGTGCAAACTGTCAGATTCAAGAATGAATTGGAGAGAAATATTACAATTAAACTAGGTATGTTAATTTATTAATATAGCCTTAAAACTACGGCATTGATTTATTTTGCTAAGTATTTACTATGTTTCACTCATATAATTATGTAGATATAATAATCAGTGGTTGGTGTAGGTAGTGCTTTTTTACAGGATTTGTTGATTCTGGCATAATATGGACCTTCAGTGAAAAATTATCTACATCTAATTTTCCAAACCCCACCCTAAGAGTGTCACCATTTTTTTAACTTAGGTAAATACCTATCTTATTGGCAATAAGGGAACAGTAATTTCGTATAAACAATTCAGTTACTATAAGCCCCCACAGTACTTCTAGAACCACTAGTTTTCATCTGTAGTGATTTTTATAATTTATTTACTATTTCTAATGCTTGCTGAGGAAACAAACTTATTCAGGATTGCACATACAACCATCGGCACATTGCAATGTAACCACACATGCGAAAGAGACTTAATGCTCCTGTCTCTTTCTGTTTTAGAATAGTGCATAGAGTAATCTGTGTATCAATAAATCAAATCATATCTCAGTCGATTGTGTCAATATACATAAAATATTTATAAAATACGACAATGAACTTTTAAATGTCTACTATTTTTTACTTACAGTAAAATATTATTAGCTGAAAAAAGTAAATCTAAGAAACCTGCCCTGCGAGCATAGACTTGTCGATCGACATATATTGACCGACAAAATCATTTGTCCTTTTCACTCCTTAGGAATATCTGTCAAATTTATCGATTTTTGTAGAGTATGTCGATCTTAGCTGTCAAATTTTGTTTATCGAGAGTTCCATGCTCGCAGGGCTGGACTGATTGATAAATATTTTGTTAATTGGTTTGTTGCTAACTATTAAATTATTACTATATATTTATTGGAACATGAATATTTACATACACAAAAAAAAACAAGTTGAGCATTCCGACATTAATTAAAAAATGTTTCTTCTAAAAATCAGGGGAATATTATTTATTCCACACCATATAAAAAGACTAGTAAATGGTTACATAGCACAAACACTGCATTGTACAGTTTCGACAGTCTTACTTCTTTATACAAACTTTTTCAGAGAATTAACAGACAGAAAACAGTATAATAATTATAGTTTGTACTTGTGTCAAAGATAACTTAATGCAATGTTGATTTTATTATCCCAAATTCTGGGGCAAGTCCATATAAACATATACATTTGAGGTCATTTACCCTATATGGCAGTAACTTTTTTTTTGTTTACCTGTTAGGAAAAGATTTTTTATCTATCGATAAAAAATCTTTTCCTAACAGATTGTGGCTCTCTTGTGTATAGGACTTCTCCACTAATATCTAAAATCCACCCACTAAAAACTTATCCAGGGTGTTCCGTAATTTCCAGTAGTGGGGTGACCTGGGATTTTGGGATTTTGGACCCTCCTGCAAAATTACATCTTTACATTACATATTAAATATGGCACTACCTCCGCCAACCACTTAATAATTTACTTTGTGATATTTTACAAGATGTAAATGTCATTGTTTCAGACCACTTATAAATAATTATAATAATAATATCATTGTATATGAGTACATTGATATAGTAATTAAAACTATTTTGACTAAGTATGTCTTAAAGAAAAAAAAATCTGTATAATGAGTGTAAACAATTATTACAATAATCAGCTATGATGGCCATAACTCCTGGAAGTTATTCTTGTTTATTTGTAGGAATAATAATAAATATATTGCTTTTGAGGCAATATTATGAAGATCATACATCAAAAAGAAATATTTTTTATAAACTATATCCAGTTTACCCATTTGAAGTGACCTCATTTGAATGTCTGATAATGTCTCTGTTTTTTCATTTAATTTTTTTCAATATTAGCTTATATTAACTTGTTTTCTACTAACACTATATGATCTTATATCATTGAAATTCATTCTTTCAAATCTTGTAATTTTGTTTGTTTAATAGTTTCTTGTTCATAATGATTATCATCATTTGTAATAAGTATATAAAATACAGCTGTTTTGCAATGTACCATGTGTAAAATAAAACAATGACATTATTTGCAATATTATATTAGATGGCTTTTATTTTTCAAAATTATATTATCTAAATGTTCAAACACATGGTATGTTGCAGAGCGCCTGTCCGACTCAGTCATAAGAATGTATGAAGATTTGGCTGAAGTAAAATTGGAAAATCAATTTTATGAAAAGCTTAGAAAATCTAAAAAAAGAAATTTATCTTTTGATCTTGAAGAAGAGGATAATATGCCCGTCGCCAAAAAGCAAAAGAAAAAACAAGATGCACATGAATACATCATTGAAAAAATTATTGATTTCAAGTTTGAAAATGGAAAACCTTTCTTTTTTCTCAAGTGGAAAGGATGGCCTGACAGTGATAATACTTGGGAACCTCTTGAACATCTTGAGAACTGCCCATCTTTATTGCAAGCTTTTTTAGTACAGGAGGAATCAAAGTATTGCGATAAAATGGAGAAGCTCAAGGAAGAATTGGCATTTGACAATCTTCTCAGTGATGAAAATTTATTGAAGAGGTTGAATGAATTAGAAAATATTGATCTATGTCAAATAAAATATTTGCTTAATATAAAACTCCTGGCAATGATTAATTTGTCATTACAAAATGAACAATATGCAGTGGAACTTGTTCAAGATTCTAGAGACATTTTACAGTTATATATATTAGCAAGAAAACGATGTCAGCAATTAATAGCTTTAAAGGAATGGGAAGACCATATGAATGACATTTATAAATCAAAAAAAATATCTGTAGAAAATAATGTTGACTTGGCAGGGCCGCCTGATAATTTTACATATATAACTGAATGTTTTCCTGGTGCTGGAGTTACAATTCCTAAGGACCCACCTATTGGTTGTCAATGTACTTCTTGTCACTCTCGTTCTAAAACTGTCTGTTGTGGTATGCAAGGTGGTTTTTTTGCATATACTACAAACAAAAGATTACGCGTTGCACCTGGTACTCCAATTTATGAATGTAATAAAACATGCAAATGTTCAACTGAATGCAGTAATCGTGTAGTTCAAGGAGGCAGAAGTATGAAACTATGCATTTTTCGCACAGCAAATGGATGTGGTTGGGGTGTTAAAGCAGAACAAAAAATTAGACAGGGACAGTATGTCTGTCAATATGTAGGTGAAATTATCACTTTTGAAGAGGCCGAAAAACGAGGCAGAGAGTATGACGCAAATGGTTTAACATATCTATTTGACCTTGATTTTAATTCTGTAGAAAATCCTTATGTTGTTGATTCTGCGTATTATGGATGTGTTTCACATTTTATAAATCATTCTTGTGATCCAAATCTAGGAGTATGGGCTGTGTGGGCTGATTGCCTCGATCCAAACCTACCCATGATAGCCTTATTTGCTACTCGTGATATTGAAGTTGGAGAAGAAATAAGTTTTGATTATTTACAAAAATCATCAGATAATGATGAGAATGATAAAACTAATTGTACTAATGGAGAAGTGGATCCACAGTCATCAGATAGCAATAGTGACAATGTTTGCACTGGATCAGCAGCAGGAACAGCAAACACTCCATCTTCACCCATAAAGTCTAGATTTGAAACTCAGCAGCAAAATATGATCAATCTTCGTAACCGCACAGAATGTAAATGTGGTGCTATAAATTGCAGAAAATATTTATTTTAATCAACATTATTAAAATTATGTACTTGCTGCTTTATCTTACTACAACAGCAATAATAGTAAAATTTAATTATTAAATTTTATAGTAGTTGGTTGTTTTGATTCATTTTTAGTATTAAAAAGTTATCATGTTAATGAATCTCGAGGTTATATGTGTATCTTATTGTTGTTGTTGATGTTTCATGATTAATAGATTGTGGTTGATAGATTTTTTTACACTTTGTATATTCACACAAAGAAAACTTTTATTCAAATAATGTGACAGAATGAAATACATACATTAAATGTATATATCTTTGAATTAGTTCTAAGAGTTTATGTAAGCATTTTGATTTTAAGTACTAGGGAGTATTGTAATTTAGGTAAATAGTTTAGAACTATAATTCTTTTTATGACTTCTATTGAAATATTTTTTTAATTACAGTTTTGTATATAAAATTATGTTATAGGAATAAATTTCCTTTTATAGATAATATTTAAATGTTAACCAGCATGCCTTTTACAATTTAATCAATGGAGCTTTATTAACGGGTTTCGTCCATCAAAGACTGCATGTCTAAATCACATGTTATATATATACGGCCTTACAAATAAAAACTTATACCGAGGATAATCCTCGGAATAATTTATTCTGTGTTTTGTCTTGTTTTAGCATATGTCAGATGTAATATGTCAAAATAAGACAAAACACGGAATAACTATTCCGAGGTTATTCCTAGGAATAAGTTTTTTATTTGTAAGGCCGTTGATGTTTTAGTGTAATTGTCAAAATATTAGTCTTTATTATATTTACATTCTTTTGCCTACAATTTTTGAAGTGCAGGCAGGATGGATTTTGATAAAATCCATAATTGCATCATTAGCATCCAGCAATCCATAATTGCATATTATTATTATTATTAGATTTTTTTTAAAATTACTTTCCTAGCCAAGAATTGAACCTGCTGGATTTGAAAAAAAAAACATTCTGAATTAGTAGACCAGCCAATAGTGGCCCTTATAAAGTCCAAATTCGGGGGGGTGACAATGACATATTACAAACTAAAGGAATGGCCTCATTTTTGATTAAATACTATGTAGAACCAGTTTTTGCATATCTACGGCTAAGCTTTTGTAAAATGAAATGTATAATGGAATTTAAGACTTAAAACAATTGTTGGAATTATTTTAAACAGAGATAACAATCTTATGATGCTGAATGCAGTACTTCTATTGAGATGCAGGATCTAACGATAATGAGGGCTATCATTTTGAACAATTGATTTAGTTAATGTAAGATATTTATTTTTATTATTTAACAGGTTAGCAGTTGAAACAAATGATATGACCTACTGTATCCTTTTTCTAGGTATTTTTTCAATCCATATGAGTTAACTAACTCTTCCAATATTACTTCTGCTGGCAGATCATTCCATGTCTTCACAAATCTCTTGCCAAAAAAGTGCATAATAGTAGATTTTACAACAAGTGCACAAAACGAACCATTTTTATCCTAAACTTTTAGCATCCCTAGCCGAAGGCGAGGGCTTTTGGCTCGGGCTGATAGTAATGTTGAGGATAAATGGTTTTTTGGACAAGTTATAGACTCTGCTTTTCACTTCGATTGCGAGGAAATAAAACTGTAGTAGAACATAACATTTCTTTGTAATAATAATTTTCTTAAATTAATTTACCTACCGTACTTGAATTTAAATTTTAATATCTTTTATGTCTTAAAAAACACATAAGGCAAATAAATTAAAGTAAATATAATAAAATAACAAATTCTATCTATGAACTTCTTATTGTGTTTGGCTGTATGGCTCATTTTCTTTGCCTTAATACATTTATGTATGTGTAGATATGTTAATGCACTTGTGCACAAAAAACCTATATCCTGCACAAATAAGCACTTTCAGAACATGAGAAGTGAAAAAGATTCTTTGTTAGTTAACACTTGCTATAATTCCTCTAAGTGTGTTTTCTTTGAGTATCTGAAATTATTTTATGAAAGGCTTCAAGATCTTGCCTTGCTCATACAATATCTTCAATAACTCAATATCCTTTTTCAAGTGCGAACTCCAGATCTGCTGGCATATTCTCTAACTATGGTTGGTAAATAGAACTGTCACTTTTTAAAGAAACTATATATCCATTACTAGTTTAGTAATCTTATGTGTTACGGCGGCGTTGATGATAGCAGTAATGAATGTTAAGTTTCTTTCAAAAATGACAGTTCTAGTTAGCAACCCAAGATAGAGAATAGGCCTGCTGGAAAGCATACTCCAAAAGAAAAACATACGCATCGAATTGAAAACCTCCTCCTTATTTGAAGTAGGTTAAAAATAGGTGTTATATATACTTTATAAATTTTCTGCTTCATTTTAGGTGTCATATAACCAAAAGCCTCCCTAATGAGGTAGACCAAACTGTTGGCTTTCTTGGTTATTATAGTTCTGATATAAATATGATGTTCCCACTTAAGAGGGCACAGTACCTACTACTAGCGCCGCAATTCGCATTTTTTTATTAATTATGATAAATTAAAGACGTTTCTACAAAAAATAGATCAGTCAACTACTCAATACAGATATTTATGATTTTTTGAGCTATTCAGGCATAGATTAAATGTATAGGAATAATCATAATCCGAATTCGGCTGTGCAATTTCAAAACCTAGTAAGGGACACCTCTAAAAAAAACGGGTTTTTGCATTTTGTGGCTTACTGGGTTAAGAAGCATCGATTCGCATTGTTAAAATGTCTAAAAAGACATAAGAATAGGGATTTTGAAAATTAAAAACCTAGCAAGTACACAGTCGCTATGCAGAATAATGTAAAAGACAATTTTAAAACCAAGCAAGTAACATTGGCAACTTGTAAACCTAGCAAGTCATGTCCCTTGCTAGATTTTAAAGTTGTCATGTGACTTGCTAGGCCTTTGAAGTTGTCCACGAGTGTAAATTTCACACGATAATACGGGTTAGAAGCTTTATGACGACATCTTGATAAGACTAGGTATTGAATGGACTAGGTCTCGAGTAAGTGACAATTAATTGAAGAGGCTGCATTATAGTTTTTACAAGGAAATTAAAGTTTTTTAAAGAGGTTTCTTCCTATATAAAATGATTTTATGGGTCAAAGATGGTGTTCACTATCCTTACGGAGCCGAATGATGCTGATCTATAAGTTGCATTATTTATTATTACATAAAACTAAACAAGTTATAATTAATTGTTAAAGAAGATTCTTCCTATATAAAATGATTTTATGGGTCAAAGATGGTGTTCACTATCTTTACGGAGCCGAATGATGCTGATCTATAATGCATTATTTATTATTACATAAAAATAAACAAGTTTTTATAATTAATTGTTCATTACATCAAAAATATATAAGTAGTTTTTACAGTGTCTGGCTTTTCGCTTGAGAATGTGTTAATATTTCTATTTTATAAGAGGGCTTGCCTATTGTCCATAACTTTAATAACATTTAAGTAAAATTAACAAAAAACATTATCTTTTGCTAGTATTTTTTATGAGAGGGAAAAATAAGTTATATGGTGTTAATTTAACGTCGACTATATTTTTCTACGATAATGAAAATATACCCTGCTCATTTTTGTTAGCTGCCTGCCCTAGTTATTTACGTATAGGTAACATCAGATTTACCCTCAAGCCGTTTGGTGCACTATCCTATAATAATAAGTTATTTTTTTGCTATTGACATATAGGGATGAATTTAGATGAAATCGCAAATACACGTTAATATTATACGTAAGTTTTCTTAATAGAATACTGTCGTGTTTAATTTAAATTTCGATTTTATTTAGTTTATAAAATAGTCATTATACCGAAAGGTTAACCTACTATCGGCACTTGCTAGGTTTTTAAAATTGTACAATCGGCTTAAACAGAGAAAAAAAAGCAATAAATAAATTAGTAAGTACTATAAAACGTGATCTATTATAAATACTTATTAATGGTAAAACTTTATGCAAAGCCAAAGACTTTTGATCTAACTCTTTATGACTTTTGATCTAATATGACCCATCTTTTGATCTAACTCTCATTT
Organism: Schoenobius gigantellus; assembly: GCA_963935595.1. NCBI lineage: Eukaryota > Metazoa > Arthropoda > Insecta > Lepidoptera > Crambidae > Schoenobius > Schoenobius gigantellus. Next base: position 16,719,291 of record OZ012553.1, on the reverse strand, counting down.
CTGAGTTGTAATAGTCTTGGCGCGGTAAGTTCTCAAAGTAGCCAAGTTGTTTTTTGGCTCTCCTCTAAAATTTAATCCTTGCCCCTTACTAGGATTTGAAATTGCACAGCCGAATTATTGCTAAAAGTGGTCACTTTTAGCAATAATCCGGATTAAGGTCGCAATTTTTCAAAATTAGTGACGGTAGTCATCGGGCCATGTCATGTCATGTACGCGTAAAACGTCTTTGGCTCAGCTTGTAGAAGGTCTTTTTCATACGTATTACATGATTTACGTCTTAGACTTATCAGTCTGTTGTTAATATTTCTGTATTTTTGGTATATTTCATCAGTCTCAGTCAATGCAAACCTTTTCTGCTATATTAATTCCTTCAAATCATGTTTTATCCAAGGCTTGTTCAGCTATTTTGTTTGGTTTCTTCATTAGTGGTATGTAATTATTTATGGCAGTCATTAATGTTTGGTGCATCATTTCGTATTGGATCCTTGCGCAAATCAAGCTATCAAAGGATTGCGATAAGCTATTAGAATTTTTTTTTATATTATAATTCTAACTCTATAAGCGGTTTTTACATATATGTTATGGCTATTAGATTTGATTTTATCATAATTGGCCAATTTGTACTTTCAGATAAGTTTTCTTGCTGAAAATTGTAATTTTGCATTTGATATTAAAATAGCATTTTATCAAAAATTAGACCTTTAGTATGCAATGTCAGTTACTTCCCAGAATTTGGCCCTTATAAGTGACACTATTGGTTGGTGTAATAGAGTAGGTTGTTTTTTTTAATCCAGCGGGTTCGATGATGCAGTTATAGTTTTTATCATAATCGCTCCCGAGACCTAAGTGTTTTGCAATATCTGAATAGTTTTGGATTTGGCCATCCAGGCACACTTGAAAGATTCACCTGTAGGTCTACCGGGTGTAACATAACACCGAAATTATATTTAAGGGGCAAATCAACACAAAAGAAATGTAAACTCTGAATAAAGAAACTGAGGTAAGGCTGTTTGTATGAAAAAAAAGTCGCTTAAACAGTCCAAACAGTTTTCCTACAGAACCTCCTCCTCTGATGGATACATTCCATTAAATATTATTTCGGTGCCCTGTATCTGTAGGATCATATTTGTAATGAAATACTTGTTCTATTGAAGTATAAAAATAATTCTGTGTAGCTTAATTCTATTGCCTCGTTCTTAATGTAATTGTTTGTTGGTGTTAAATATTTAAATGATATGATTCATTTATTAAAATGTACTACTGAAAATATATATAATAGAAATAACAAAAGAAAAATAACATAGATGATACACCAAGCCATATAAATGACTCAAAAATAGAGTAATGGTCTGGAGCTGGTGATTTATTGAAAGGTGCGGCCCTACCGCTTAACTCATAGCGATGCACTCGCTATCGTTCTAATGTCACCTGCGGCATTATTGATGATGATGATGATGACATAGTTTAAATGGTTATGAGGTAGGTATTACTTTTTTTTGTTATTTCATAGAAATGAGCGTCAAAGTGATTAATAAATAAGCGTCTAAAGCAGCCATACTCGAACTTTTTTTTTCTTGGGCCACTTTCTGATTTTAGCTGTGTTGCGCGGGGCGCTACCTAATAAATCACAACCTGCTTTTTAGGCGTTGATGAAAAAAACCTATTGCGCTTAATTGTTTATTTAAATCTTAGTGAGGATGATGCTATTGGAAACATTTTTAACAATTCCATCTAGATCTGTCTTGTAATTGCTGCATGCTACTCTTAATACGTTATCCAGATAAGAATCTGTAAGCCGGTTTCTGTATACGTTCTTTGCATATTTCATTTTTGAATAAGATGGCTCACAATGAAATGTCGATGCAAAAAACGTAAGCAGAATTTGGGCGCATTTTTTAAGTCTTATATTGATCACGCACTATTATCCAATATTCGGTGTACTCCTTCTTTTCTCCTTAAAATTAACTTCTAAGTTTGTATAATTTGTAAAACGCGCAACGTGTGCAATCAGTGCCTTGCGCTGCGCTTAATAACTTTAAGATGTGCATTCAATGGTTACAGATGTTATAATTTTTTCATGTTGGTTGATAATATAGGTACTTACCATTTTTAGACCAGCATACTCATACATTTTGGAACTGTACGTGTAAATGTAATTTGTATTACTTTATGTATTTTTTAATTTAAATTGCCAATAAAACCACCACAGCACTGTGGTTGTGACATTAGTGTTCTTATTCCTTGAAGCTATACCATGTTTGTTCTATGCGTTATTATTCTAAGATTCTAAGTCTGTGTTATATTTTTTTATTTTATGGGTTACTTATATTATTATTTATTTTTTAAAAGTTGTCAACAAAAGTTGACAACTTTTTTCAGTGGATAGCTGGAGATACGTTACCCCAGCTGGGCCACCTGGATCTCGAAAACGAAACGACTTAACAAAAATCTGCTTACTGACAAAGATAGGTGGTAGTTTGTCGATACATTCTTCAAAGATTCAGAGTTTTTCGACGCCCCCAATCCAATGTAAAATAGTTAATTGAATTCAGTGATGAAACTGTAACCGTTAATATTTAAATTAATGTAAATCCTCGATGAGTGATTGATATATTTTAAATGTATTATGTAAGCAACATTTGCAGGGCCTGATTTACCCACAGGCTAATAAGGCTAGAGCCTAGGGCGCAAGGATCAAGGGGGCGGCGGGCGCTGTGTTGAGCCGAGACTTACCTAGTAATACTCATCATATTTGGTAATTTTGTGCTAAAAAAATACGTGCGTTAAAATAGAATTTTTGGAGCTCTGTTCTCGTCTAATTTCAAAACGTTAGTGTACAGCTTCAAGCAAGTTACGTTGTTATCAGGCCCCTCTTACCCATTGGGCACAATGGGCACATGCCCAGGGCCCCCGATGGACTGGGGCCCCCTAGTCCCTACTCGATTAGCAAGCGATAACCGATAGCTACTCTACTTTCTCATTATACATACTATATTATATACTACTCAAAACAAAATTACAGCCACCTGTAAAATTGTATGATAAACAAACTAACATTAGGTACTCATTTCTTCTCTGTGTTTGTTTATTGGTTTTAAGGTCCCGAACGTTTTTGACGACAAATAAATTAAGTGCGTACCTAATATAAATAAGCAATAAGATTCTATTGAAAATCAATAAAAATAATAGGTGGCTCTTATTTTCTATTGAATACTCGTAGATATATGTTACTGTAAAAGTCCTTATAAATTGGTAAATCTTAGGTTTTGTCAGTAAAGAACATTATTATCCACTTTGGACCTGATAATGTCTAGAAATGAAATATATTTTAATATAAAGGTGATTTTATAGTGTATCTGTTACTGTAAAAGCCCGTATGTCAGTAAATATTAGGTTTTGTCGGTAAATCCTACATGAGCTGGTAACTGTTAGGATTTTAAAAAGAATAGATGATTTTCGGGCTTTTAGACTTTGGGGTATGCTAGGTTTTACCAATGACAGTTAGTAAATATTGGTTTTCGGAATAAAACAATGTGTATTTCTGTCGTTTTTCTTTTCAATTTAACTATGAGTCAGCACCTTACAAATTAATTAAGTTACGAATCCACCTAGACTGTACAAAACGACACAGTTACATGCGACCTGTAATTGTACACATTAAAATACTAAATAAAAATTTGATAATTATCGTTATGATAAAACATTTGTTATTGTAATTATTTTTATTAATTTTTTAATCTATAAGTACTAATATTATAAAGAGGAAAGATTTGATTGTTTGTGTGTTTGTATTGAATAGGTTTCGAAACTACTGAACTGATTTTGTTGAAAGTTGGTATAGGGATATATTTCGAGACCAGGGGAAGGACATAGGGTAATTTTCCTACGGGAAAAAAATTCCCACGAGAAAACAAAAATAACGCGGGCGAAGTCGCGAGCGGAAAGCTATAGTAACTTATAAAACATAATTTTAAAACACCTTTAAAAAACAAAACAATTCAAAAACGAAAATTATTTTCTTACAAATGCCTACGTTGGCCTGTGGTAACGGAATCATTATTAATCTTATTATTTGGTATTTTATAACTTACTTAATTAAAATATTTGATCAATCTAAAAAGTCTCACGTTTTATGCGTCTCAAGAGAAAACACTAAGGTCAGGAGCATTTAAAAATAGGATTTTTCAAAATGCAAGTATTGCTGTCGCGTTGTGCCCCCAAACAAACGAGTACGATAGAGACAACTGAAAAATACACAAAATAGACGTTTCGTAGTCCTCTATTTTCTCCTCTAAAACTTGAACGATTTAAATACTTTTTTTAAATTTAAGGAAAGGTTTTGGTTATGTTTCTGTGTTTCATCTTTTTTTCATATAATCGCGTCAAAGGATTAAATCGCCAGTAATAATTAATGTAATAAAAAAAGGAGAACGTAGGACCATGTGCATAGCGGGTGTATAATGGTAAAAGTCCGAAATAAACAATGATCACAGAACAGTTCGGACTTTTAACCATTAAGAGTTGATAAATCTTAGGTTTTACCGGAAATGTTAGGATTTACCGTAGTTCGGGCTTTTACAGTAAGATATATACAAAACACGTTGGAAATACCTATACAATTTAAGGGTTTCCCTCGATTTTTATGGGATCCCATCGTCAGGTCCTGACTTTGGTAACCTTGGGACCACCCCAGGAGTATACTCTATCAAATACAAAAAGAATTTTGAAAATCGGTCCACAATTGGCGGTGTAATCGCGTACATACACACAAACAAAACAACATACGGGTCGAATTAATAACCTCCTCCTTTTTAAAGTCGGTTAAATAGTGCTTTATTATGGTCATAGGGGGCCCACTATCCTAATGTGCCCAGGGCCTCTAATAGGTGAAAGACGGCCCTGGTTGTTATCAAACGTTGTTACTAAGTATATGAGTCATTATATTCACATCTTGAAACGTTACGAGACGACAAAGAGTTTGAAAAATTAGAATCGGAAGCAATTGAAATGTGCGGAATCACTGAATAGAACAAAACATTCCTTAAGAAAAAAGTAACGAAAATTCCATTTTGACGAAATAAAAGCGGGACACACCGAATTTGAAGGTAATCGATCACGCTGCCATTGATTATCTCAATGTTCAGTTGAAAAATCTCGAGCCTATATTAGGTTGATTAGGCCTAAGTCAGCCATGCTGGCCCAGTGCGGATTGGTCGACTTCATACACCATTGAATTTATTCGCATATGTATGCAGGTTGCCTCACGATGTTTTCCTTCACCGTAAGAGCATAAGATACATATGAAATTCGAAAAACGAAAACACATTGGTATATGGCGGTCTCGAACCCGGTCCTCCCGATTGAAAGGCAAGTGCCGAGTCCACAGCGCCACCGACCCCGCCCCCATTTGACACCCTGGATCCATACTTCAATTTCCGCCCGATTTTTAAAATTGTTTTTGTATAAGATAGATTATACTCTTGAGCTAGTCCCATTGTCACCAAAGTTAGGATCTGATGATGGGATTCTATGAAAATCGATGGAAACTCTTTTTTATAGGTACCGCCAACGTGTATCATGTTTTTTCCGAAGCTATTCAGGTATTTGCGTCTGGTAGTAAACCGATGAAGCGTCGATGGCGTAGTGCGTAAGGCTGTCGCCTTCCAATCTGGAGGTAGCGGTTCGAAGCCCGCCACGTACCAATGTGTTTTCAAATTTTGAATTCATATGTACGTTTATTCGACGCTTTTACGGTGAAGGAAAACATCGTGAGGAAACCTGCACACACCTGTGAAGAAAGAATTTCTTTACAGGATGTGTGTGAAGTCGACCAACCCGCACTTGGCCAGCGTGGTTGACTAAGGCCTAATCGCCCTAGTTTAGGGTAGGCGCGAGCCCCTCGGTGGGGACCTATAGAGTTGTTGATAATGAGTCATAAACCGAGCTGATGATGGAAGGATCCTTAACTTTTAGGAGTTAGAGGTTACTTTTTTAAATAAAATAGGCGTGTATTGGCGAAAATAAAAATTAAAAAAATAAAAATTAATAAATATGATGTTGTCTATACATATTCATAAATTATTTATTACTTTTTAGTGTTTTTGAAGTCGGTTTTTTAAATTTCTCCCTGCATATTATAGGACAAAATAAATAGATTGTAAAAATGAGTGTTGGAATTATTCGTTTTTTTTTCGACTTTCGTTTACCTACTTTTACTGACAGTTTGATTCAAAAATGTTAGGTTACTTAATGTAAATCCGGTGGTTACGTAAGCTTTCTTCTGTACCTACTTATAATTAAATCAGATGCACCTTAATGAAAAAGTAGGAAAGGACAGGCTTGGGAGCGCATTTTCATAGTTAGCCTAGGGCGGTCAGTACTCTAAATCAGGCACGGAACATTTGACATCTGGTCTCCTTGTCTATCTATAGGAAGTAATGTACAGTCGCGTACAACTTTCTTTTAAAAAAAACGATTTTAATAAGTGCATGCAAAGTAAGTTTTATGAGGTTTTATATGCTGAAAAGAATAACCTGGTGAATCATTTGGGTTAGGTAAGCGTCAGTGCCGCTTTGGAATCGGCACTTGCTTTCCAATTTGGAGGTCCGAGGTTCGAGACCACTATGTACCAATGAGTTTTTCATTTTCGAATTTCATATGTAGGTACATTTCTCTGACGCTCCACGCTCCTACGGTGAACGAAAACATCGTGAGGCAACCTACATACATCTGCGAAGAAAATCAATGGTGTAAGTAAGTCGACCAATCCGCACTGGGCCAGCGTGGTAGACTAAGGCCTAAACCCTCTAACTTAGGGTAGGCTCGAGCCCCTCGGTGGGGACGTATACGAGCTGTTATGATGAGGTTAGAAAACTGACGTTAATTAAAGCGCGAAAGCCTGCGAGCGTGGCGCGGTAGCGGCCCTCGAGCGTCAGACAGATCCCCTCTATTGTTGGTGAATCATTTTGGTTAGGTTAGGTGTTTATATGGAATTCGTATTTATGATATTTTGAATTTTATTTATTTATTATAAACATAGATTTTAATTGTTAGAGAGTTTTTTATGGTTCGGTATCTTTAAATTCGACATTCGAAATTTTGAAATTTAGGCAAATCGGATTTCTGATTTTCGGAACTCCGCATTATTTTGAATTATGACATTCGTGCGGAAAAGTCCTCGAGTGGCGGCTGCGTACCGGGAGACGCAGTGTTGGTAGGCCCCCCACAAGGTGGACCGACGATCTGTAGGGTTACTCTTGAACCATTTCTAATGGATCGTCATTGGGATTGTGGTTTTTCATACGCTTGAGTTACAACACTAGCGCCAAATCGGATCCGTATTTTGAGAAAATTTAGTAATACTGAGTTTGGTTCACCCAAAATCCGCACAATACGTGGTCAATTTGGAGCCAATGCGCAAAAATAAGCGTACGAAAAATCACAATCTCAATGCCGATCGATCGGATTCGGTTCGAGAGTAACCCTGCTGGTGAAGGTCGTCGGTCAAAAAAAAAGGGCAGTGTATCGATAAGACTCCCCGAGGACATGCTAGAACGAGTCAATGCCGACCCAACATTCATGAAACGCATTGTTACTGGTCACGAGACGTGGGTTTACGAGTTTGACGTGCAAACTAGTCAACAAGCCTCGGAGTGGCACCTTCCAACTCCGAACCGAAACCGAAATAACCACGCCAAAGTCGATCAAAAGTCAAATTTATGATAACTGATTTTCTTTGACTGCGGTGTTGCGCACCCGCAATTCTTTCCAGAAGGTCAAACGGTAAAGAGAAATGTTATTTGAGCGATAGGGCGCTTACGCACTTATACGTATTCGGTTCGTGTTCGATAGGTACGTGAAAAAACCGAACGGGAAATTTACGTCCTAGCGTTAGCGCACTTATCCGTATTCGATCCGTGTTTGAAACGGTTGTGCAATAAACGTCAAGATGGCGGGATTACTTCCTGTTTTTAAAAACCCACAGAATTCAGTGCTCATTTGGTACTATTTGATACCAAATATAATAATTTTGGTACCTGCTTAGCTTAGACAAATCCATCTATCATTTTCAAAATGGCGGGATCATGCTCTAACTTTAAAGTTACTAACTATTGGATGTAACAGATTAAACCACAATTTAGTACCACCTCCAGAAATTAAAAGCATTTTCTTTTAAAATCGAATATTTAAATTCTGATGGCACAAAAAATGTATGAAAAAAGAACAAAAACTGTATGAAATATTTAAAAAAGACCAGTACAAATAGGCGGCCTTATTGCTAAAAAGCAATCTCTTCCAGGCAAAACTTGGGATGAAAGAATGAGACAGCATATTCAATAGGGGAAAGGGTACAGAACTAGGAGTAAGGAAAGTTTGTTATATGGGAAAGGAATTACGAGCAGAAGTTCCAGCGTAATTAATTGATATTTGAATAAGCTGTAGACGTTTTAACATTCCACTTCTAACATTATATTTCCAGTATAACTTGTCATTTTATACATATACAAGAAAGAAACGATTAAGCAATCATTATAAATACATATATAAACGTTATTAACAACTTCATCAAATAATATTAAATAAATGATGAAGCGCGTCGGTGATGCTCCTACGGTGAAGAAAACATCGTGAGGCAACCTGCATACATCTGCGAAGAAATTCAATGGTGTATGTGAAGTCGACCAATCCGCACTGGACCAGCGTGGTTGACTAAGGCCTAAGCAAAGCACCCTAACTTAGGGTAGGCTTGAGCCCCTCGGTGGGGACATGTATAAGCTGTTATATGAAATGATGAAGACCCGCCATCCTGATGCACACCTAAAAACGACTCGAAGTGAGAATTTACGGATCGAACACAAACTAATACTTATGAGTACGCAAGCGTCCAATACAATCACTAGGGCGGCCTAACCGGATCAAAACCGAACACAAAGCGAATACGTACCTACTTATAAGTGCGCAAACGCCCTAACGCGCCGTTTAAGAGGAAACACCAAGGTCGAAAGAATTCAGAAATGGGTATTTGTGAAATGTATTGCTGTCGCGCTGTGTGCTCCAACAACTGAACTGAACGCGATAGAGACAGCTGCAGCTCGGACCGAAAATACCTATGAAAAGTGCACAAAATATACGTTTCGTAGTCCCCCTATTTTCTCCGCTAAAACTAAACCAATGTAATTACCTACTTACTTTTTGCATTAAAAATTAAAGAAAGGCCTTGGCCGTGTTTCTATGTTTTGCTTTTTTCATATAATCTCGTCTTTGTTTGCTGGATGTTGGAATACAGCAGAAAATTTGGCCATTTTTTAGGGTTTTAAAGGCTCAAATCTCTTTAAACATAGGAACATGCTAATAGCGGCCATTGATTTTTTTGGAAAAAATAAAGCACTTATTGCAACTATCCAGGAAGGAAACGGGGGACTACGTTTGTATGGAAAAACGGCCTGTACGATTTCCTTTTAAAAGTGCAAATTCGACGAAAAAGGTCAGATTTGTGGAAAGAAAATTCTTGAATTTTGCACCACGATAATGCGCCTTCGCACAAGGCCATCGTGAACGAATTTTTGACCAGAATCTCACAAATACCATCGAGCAATAACCTAAAATAAGACTATTAAATAGAATGCCAGGCTACACTCCTCTGAGACAAGAAGTGAACCACCTTATTCATCAGATATGGCTCAGCGGACTTCTTTCTTCTCCTACACTCAAATTACCACTTCGTGGCACCCGTTTTCATTCGGTAAAAGACATAATAAAGTATAAAGAATTCACGGTGAGAACTGATCTCAATTCCGAAAAATTGTTCAAAAAATGTTTTGGATGGATTATTCGTTGTAAGTGTGTCGTTCGTTTCTGAAGGAGCATGCCTACATTGAAGGCGATAAACTAAATGTCGATGAAAAATTTACATTTTGTGTATTATTGATCTTTTACCGGTACTTTCTTGACAGAGTAGTATTTTAAAAAAAGACCCTCCCGACACTTTGGGATTTAGAAGATAACGCTGTATAGAAAGCTTAGTATGTTTAGTTACAAAGATTTAAATAGCTTATTCAGAAAACATTACTACATTAGCGTGTTTCCTTGATATAAGTACCTAGATAATGAACATAACGATGTATCTGCTAACTGTATTACAGGATTTGTAACTATCATGTGACATAATTTTGAATCATTTGAATTGAATCTTGAATAAAATCGAATATATCATCAGCCTATTGATCTCACTAAACCGTGAAAGTGTGACGTCACAAGTCTATTAGGGTTGTGGGCATGCCCATCGTGCCCACAACGGTGGATCCGCGCTTGTTCTGGAGCGGGCCACCCTTATTACCTAGGAGTTTAAAAATAGTCTACGATCTATTCGCAGACCTACTAAATATACCTACACAAAAAAAATCATAAAAATCGTTCAATCGAAAGAGCTCGATAACAAACACTGTGACACGAGTTTTTTATACACGGTTATTTTTTTATCACCCTGAAAAATTTAAGGGACGCTTCACGACATGGTATTAGAATGATTTAAATATGAATAAAAAAAATATCTCACTTAATTTTACATTAATTTTCTAAAATATCCAAAAAATGCTGCACTAGTTGAGAGCAGCATTTTTAGAGATTTTTTTACTATTTCTTATTTCATTTTTTTATTTTTTATATTATAATAATGGATGTGTCCTGAAGCGTCCCTAAAATTTTCCAGGGTGATAAAAAATAACCGTGTATATTAGATGTTAACATGCATAGGTTTCGGCTTGATAGGTATGTAACTATGATTTTCAACAAGAATTCAAATCAAGTATCTTATTGCAGGGTACGCTAACGCCAAGATCTACAAATGTGACAACCCAAAGTGTCCCCGCCCCACCAGCTTTATATCAGGCGGCTCGTCCAAAGATGACAACTTTCCATGCCTGCGGCCCAATTGTACCGGTCGCTTCCAGCTAGTTCGCCACGTGAGCTTCGTCGATTGCCCGGGTCACGACATTCTTATGGCCACCATGCTTAACGGAGCTGCGGTGATGGACGCCGCACTATTACTCATTGCTGGTAATATATTTTATTATTCACAAAAAGTTGGCAAACACGTACCCACCTGCCCCCCTAGCACGTCCACCAAAACACGATATGATAAAGCGGTTTATCGCAGTGAACTGTCAAAATACAATAGGGTTTCGTCGTATTTTGACAGTTCACTGCGATAAATCGCTTTATCATATCGTGTTTTGGTGGACGTGCTACGGGGGCTGTGTGCGGAGTGCGAGTTTTATCGAGCTTTATTCGATCACACGCATCGAACGCGTAAACGCGAATTTGTATGGAATTAGAGCAGTGCCATCTAGTAGTCACTGGCTAGATGAAGCTGTCTCATTCCATAGCGGCTACTAGATGGCGCTGCTCTAATTCCATACAAATTCGCGTTTACGCGTTCGATGCGTGTGATCGAGTAGAGCTCGATAAAACTCGCACTAGGCACACTGATACTAACCCTGCGTTCCAGATAAAGCACTGCTACTTTCTGAGGCTAACATCTGATGTTAGCCTCGTTTTGCGTTTCTTTTAAGAAATGTTGACATTTTTAGCCGCGCTAATTGTTACAAATGAAACGCAAGGTACTGATTTTTCGTGCTGAATTTTGACACCTCACTTAATTAGTCCAGCCACTTAAATTTTTTTTATAATATAAATCAGAATTTGCTAATACTATAAATATCATTCAATATTTTTTTTAAATCCGCTGAAAATCCTTTTTGATTCATGAAAAAAAGATTCCAAATGTCAAATTTGAAAGCTGTCAAAAAGTGGTATCAGAGGACCCATCTATTAGCATGGGTATTTGATGCTAGCATTTCGTGTTAAAAATGCTTAAATGAAACGCATGACAACCAGCAAGAAAAACTAGCATCACCGGCTAATGAAACGCAGAGATGCTAAAAATGTTGGTATTTATGGCTAAAAATGCTTATCTGGAACGGGCCGTAAGTGACTACATTCACCTAGGTATACTAGATGCGGTTGTAACCTACCAGCAGTTTGCGACGTGTACGAGTCGGCATCCACTGCATATATCGATTTCGATATCGCTCGCTTATTGTAGAGATGTGTATCCAAATCTTAATTTCATGTTGACTTGTCGCGTACTGAACAAATACTGTTGGCTTTTGTACTATGGTACACTAGTTACTTGTGGCATAGTAGGTGACTGGAAACAACAACAAAAGCTTTGTGGAAGCCACCGCTTTGTGTAAATGGGTAAGGTAGAGGGTCGCGAGCAAACTACTCATGACGAGGCATGGACCCCATGCCCCATGGGTATCCGCCGATGATGGGTGACCAAAATACGAAACATCCTAGTTCCTCCATGCTCCTGTGTCTGATCTCGGCCCGGCCGTAGCGGCTTATCAACAATACGGACAAAAGGAGTAAAGGAACATAGCGTGCACTTGTGCACTATAATTTCTCTTTCCCGATTGGTCACCAAAAAGGCCGTCACCGAACATCAGTTAGGAAACATTACATTATTTGGAACCCCACTGCGCTTTGCTTTACAGTCTGACAAAAAAGAGTATAATGCACACTGAAATTAAAACGCGATATCTGTGGTAAAACTGGATTAAATGCAAGTTTGCGTATTATTGATCTTCTAACGGTGTCTTAATCATCTCTAATTTTTAAGATAAAGTCTTTATTATAATTTTTCATGTGCTTAACTATAATAGTGACAATAGTAAAATACCAACCGTATTGAATTTTTCCTTGCAAAAAATCATCAGCTTCACATATAGGGTTTTTTTATTTAACTGATAAAGTAATATTTTTCACTAAATATATCATAACCTCATTTTTTCTACAGGCAATGAATCTTGTCCGCAACCTCAGACTAGTGAACATTTAGCCGCCATCGAAATCATGAAACTGAAGCACATACTCATATTGCAGAACAAGATTGACTTGGTCAAAGAGGGCCAAGCTAAGGAACAGCATGAACAGATTGTCAAGTTTGTACAAGGTACCGTGGCGGAAGGGGCACCTATTATACCTATTTCGGCGCAACTTAAATACAATATTGAGGTAATTGTATTTTTTTTTATATAAATTCAAACCGAACGATTCGTTGAAATAGTTGTCCCATTCAGCATTATTTTAATAGAACGAAATCAAGTGTGTATAGGTACTATTCACATATCCCGCCACTGGAATGGACGCGTAAAGAAACGGATGCGGCCATTTTGTCTTCAATTTGTGAAAACTTGTGGATGGGGTGAGATGAGAACTCATCAGAAGTTGTATGAATTTCCCCCGCGTTCGTGGAACATTGGTTTGGGTACCTATTTCTGCCGCAAAGCAGCAGTGCTTGCATTGCTGTGTTCCCGAGTTCCGGTTTGAAGGGTAAGTTAAGGCAGTAAAATACCCAGTTGACTGGGCATTTCACTGCCCTAATTTACCCTTCAAGACGTTGAATTGTGAATTTTCATCTTATGTCACAAGTTGGCGACGTACACTGTGGTTGTTGTTGGGGTTGCAGTTTTGCTGCGAATCTCACAAGAGCCACATGTATTATAGGTGACTATTACCACTTGCCATCAGGTGGGCAGTATGCCTGTTTGCCAACTTAGTTGTATAAAAAAAGATTCCTACATACATAACCATTGGAAGATTTGACCCCTTGTAGAATTCGGGCATGCATGCATGACTGGCAAACAAGGATACGCTAAGACCAAGGCACTTCAATGATAGCATTGTCAAACTTCACGCTGCCAGCACAACAAGCGTAGCACAGCATCTTAATCCGCTGAGTCACCGTAGTCACACGCAAGAACACACATAACATGATGTTATGTTGTATGTCCTGATCAACTGTGAGGCACAGATAAGCAAATAGTAACTAAATAATCTTAGATTAAGAGTCTTAACTGTTAATTGCAGCAATAAACGCTTAGTCCAACAACTGTTGATTATAAATTTGTTATAGGTGCTGTGTGAATACATCACCAAGAAGATCCCAGTTCCCCTGCGGGACTTTACCTCGCCGCCCCGGATGATAGTTATTCGGTCGTTTGATGTCAACAAGCCAGGCTGCGAGGTCGATGACCTGAGAGGCGGCGTGGCTGGCGGCTCTATTCTGCAGGGAGTGCTCACCGTTGGAATGGAAATTGAAGTACGCTATTTAACAGAATACCTCAATAATGAAACACTTATTATGGTGATACCAAATTTTTATTTTCTGGGTTTACTCTTGATGGTAATTTAGCCTTGAGGCAAGGTCGAGGTCTACTGTGGAGCGAGCTTGCTCAGAAGAAGCTTTAAAGAGATTGAGGTTGTACATTTTTTTATTTAGATACATTGACATCGTAATGCATATTATTTATTTAACAATATTACCCAGGAGATGTCCACAAGTAGGTTTTTATTATTTGTGTTAACTAAAAGCAATAATTTAAACTAAAAGGAAAGGGGATCCAAAAAGTAATTCAGTCATATTAAAAAAATGCTTTTAAGTCCCTCCGATTTCGGCTATAAAGAGTAATAAAATACATATTATTATGTATAGAAGTATATACAGAAGTTATTTTAACGAGCTGCAATCAAATTGTGATGTAGACATATTTTTTGACTACTTACTTGAAAGTATATGAACCTAAAATAAGAGCCAAATTTAATGTTAGATTAGAATTACTTTTTACTTGATTTTATAAAACTGTTTCTTTAGGTAAATCTACATGAAAGTAACTAAGGTTAGTTATTTAATTCGACGGAATTATGACATATGTCATTCTTTGACAATTCAGATATCTTAAACCTTTTCTGCGTTGAATTTTTTGAATATAATGTAATAACAAAAAATATGAAACAGAATTTAATCAAGTAAACTATATGTATGACATTGTAAATAATGTTTGTTTTGTGCACTCCGAAATTAACAATTAATATTAGAGGGCATAAATAATATCACAGCTGAAAAATGGCAAGGATGAATAAACCATATTATTCTAATTCATTTATATTAAAATTTTATATAATGTTCAATTTGACAAACTAATAATATAATTAGTTGTATGTTTGTATTATACATGTTTAAAATTATTGAATTATGTACTCGATGATAACTTGACATTTTAATTATTTCATATTTATATTATATTTTATATAATGTTCAATTCGACCTAATAATATATTTTAAATTGTTTGTTTGACTACTAAATTCTAATTGTTATTGACCATTTAGGAAAGTAAATGTTTAAATTCATTAAATTAAGACCATTCATGTACCTTAATAGGTGAAGCATAGAGCTCACAAGTCACAACCAACAAATATCACCCTCCATACCTATGTTTATGGATGAATAAATGATTTTGATTAAGGCGATTCACACACTGCCACGCATCACGGAGCGTAGCGCGTGAATCGTTCTTACATTGCTTGTAAGTATCTCCGTTTGTATAGAAAACACGCACAGTCCAACACACAGAAAACGCATCCACGCGCGTTCATGCGGTGAAAGACGCACCCACGCGCGTAGGTGCGCGCGAGTCGCAAGGTATGGCACACCGAGTCTCGCAGTGCCGTGCGTGAATTTGGAAAGGCTTGACTTTGATTTTGGAAACGCAACTACGCGCGTGAGTGCGTAAAAAACCCGCATGATGATGCAGATCTGCACTCCCGCAAGTA
The DNA here is from genome assembly GCA_963935595.1 of Schoenobius gigantellus. Lineage (NCBI taxonomy): Eukaryota > Metazoa > Arthropoda > Insecta > Lepidoptera > Crambidae > Schoenobius > Schoenobius gigantellus. Next base: position 16,703,615 of record OZ012553.1, on the reverse strand, counting down.
CGCGCGTAGCTGCGTCGACACGCATGATGCAGCGTGGTGCGTGGCAGTGTGTTAATCGCCTTAAGAAGATAATAAAATATGTGCCCTCTTTATGATCTTTTGGATAGTGTGTGATTCCTTTCTAAACCGAGTCGATGATGATGACGACCACGATGATATAAGTGATAATGATTTATAAATATCTTCATTTTAGAAATATGTTGTTTTCCTCCGTTTTTCCATTTAGGTATCCATTAAAAAATAATATTCTAGTTAGTGTGCATTGAATTCACAAAACAAACATTATTTACAATATAGTTTACTTGATCAAATTCTGTTTCATATTTCATTCAAGTAGTCAAAAAATATGTCTATGTCACAATTTGATTGCAGCTCGTTATAATAACTTCTGTATATACTTCTATATATAATAATATGTATTCTATTAATCTATTTGCATTCTATATTCTCACGAGTGTGAGGTTCAAATAATATTATAACAAATTATATTTCTATTACAGGTGCGGCCTGGCCTAGTGAGCAAGGACGCTGACGGCAAACTGACTTGCCGGCCAATCTTCTCGCGGATTGTATCACTGTTCGCTGAACAGAATGAGCTTCAGTATGCGGTGCCCGGTGGACTCATCGGTGTTGGCACTAAGATAGAGCCCACTCTGTGTCGTGCCGATCGTCTCGTTGGCCAGGTATAGTTTAGAATTGAACTTTGGAATTGTATATTTCACTTCTCTTGCCTCAAACAGTCCGTCATTGTATCGTACCAAAGCTGGGATAGAATAGCATGTTTAGGTCTCCTTGGAGAAAAAGATTTTTTAAAGTACCAACCAAGTAGCCTAAAAAACGAAAAAATATTCGTATGAAGAATAATCATGAATACAGACTCGACTTGATTATTGTCTTATAAAAACTACCTTTAATTTTAAAAAATTAAACTAAAAGCGGCGATCTTTTTGGAAAAATGCGAGAATTGTGGCTCGGCTACAGAAGCATTGGATTATTTTATTTTCTTGCAATCGATGTGAAAGTAGAGTGTAACTTTCGGCACTAAAAACCTATAATAAAGCTATACTGGGTTATTAATTTTAGCCCCTTGTATTACAATAATTGCTTCACCTGCGTAATGCTAGCAACTCTGAAAGAATTTTAGTATTGTAAATAATATAACCGCCTCTCCCGCAATATGGAAGTGTACTAACTTATGATGTTTGTTGTAATTGAGAGCATTACATTTTCATTATATGTATGAAAAATAGTCATAGAGACATAGTAGAGTGTTATCTCTCATAGTCTATTTTTTATACAACACAATTGGCAATACATGCAGGCTGCCCACCCGATAGCAAGTGACTTCACTCGCCTGTATGTAGTACACGTGGATGTACAGCCCCTACAAGGACGCCATTGTACGGTCAAGGAATTTAATTCCCACCCCATTTCATTAACAATATTTTTTGATACTGACAATGCATTACGGTCAAAAATTCCAATAGACGTGTCAAATGATGCCCAGTTACGTGCAAACAGTACATGCAAAGTCGTCATAGCAACATTCGTAGCTCTTATGGTTTCATATTGCTTTACGATATTCAACCTTAAAGTGCGTTTAAACCAAACGAACAAAGAGCTAGAACAAAATTAATTCTTTCTTGATCTCTTAGTGTAAACGCAAGCTCGTTTGAATGAGAACCAAGAACTAGAATTCTTGCACAATAGATGTTTTGATCAGCCGAATCGCTAGAACACAAGAACGCTTTGAAGTGACCGCGGCCTCCACTCCAAGAAGCGAGGGCATCCGAACACGCAAAAACGTTCTAGGGCAGTTCACATAAAGCGAGCGAGCATTCCTAGAATTTTTAAGATCTTCAAGAACGCCGATAGAGCAACAAAAGAATGCTCTACATCTGTTTACACTAAAAGAATTTAATAGAGTGGGGATAGAATGAGCATTCGCTCGTCTTATGTAGATCGGCCTTTAGGTGGGTCGCCAATTAAATATTCTATAATATTTAAAATATAGAATTTTATTTTTAAATTACAAAGTATATAAAACTACTAATTTTCTTGTTTTTATTTTATTTAAAATATTTTTTTCTATTTGAAATTGTACAGCACTGTCGTCTGATATTACATAATAGATTGTGTCACAAGGGACCAAAATAATGTATTGAGGGCGAGAGTGATTGTTTGAATCCAGAGCGAAGTGAAGGATTCTAAAGTAGAATCCCGAGCATTGCCAGGGATTCTAGAGTAGATTCCTAAGCGTAGCGAGGGATTCAAAGTACATCGCTCGAGGTCGAATAATTTTGGTACCGTGTGGCACACTCTGCTTTTCATCTCCCTCTATGAGAAAAATAAATAAGAGATGCCTTTAGTAGTGAATATTTATATTTACATAACCAAATAACAAATACAGTTTCTGAAAATGACTGCTTCTTTTTAATTTTTCATACCATAGGCTTTTAGATATTTTTCTCTCGTTATTTTATCGTTTATTGTTTATGACAGTTTCTGCGTTTAATTTTACACTTTCTAGTGTTAATATCTCACTTTTACTGTTAGAACTCATCTTTTATTCAATTTGTGGGACTTAAATCAAAATTGAGTGTATTATTTTGCTAAAAAGTAATAAAAAAGTCTAATAAGAACGCCCGCGTATCTTTTAAATTTGGCCAATGCCGCGTCAGTAGGCGCGCTTTTTTGTTACCGGCCAGTTTTTTTATATATATAATAGATTTATTGTGCATAAAATTTTACAAATTGTACATACACAGAGTTACAAGAATGTATATAACGTAATTTTGTAATAATTGAATGTAAGTACAAAGATAAAAACCCTTTACTTCCCGTACTAGTTAAAAAACTGTCTTACAGCAAAGTAATGATTGTTATCGACTTATTAGTTGAATTAGACGGTAGATGTATATTTTAGATGTGTTCTTGTACTATAGCTGTACGCGACCGATGATCAAGAGAAAGTGATGACGTAAACACATAGAACAAAATAATATACTCCTAGCGTAAACAAACAGCTATGCGTAGCTTAGGTATGTATGTGCAAAATGTACAGACTAAAATCATCGTTATGTGACAAAAGCAAAACATGTAAAGTATAGAATAGTGTGGTTCAATAAATGGTGTAAAAAAATCGATTGTGTAATTCCTTCAAGTATTTTTTTTAAATATAAACCAAGTAATTGTCTACAATATTAAAACAAGTACTTAATAGTTTACTTTTGGTCAATCCAGTACTTTATCGAAGCGAATTGCGTTCAAACAAAAAATAAAGATAAAAAGAACTTTTCTTATCCTTTAGATCGCCCGAACAAAATTGCTACCTCACTTTTAAATGATTGATAAAATGATTGTTATAATGAGCGATTAAGGGTTCAATCAATTCCAAAGAAAACAACGCCAAATGGATATCGTATTATTTGTTTATAATACTTTATTTTTATTGTACGGCAGGTGCTCGGCGCGGTAGGCGCTCTACCGGGGATATTTGTCAAACTAGAGGTTTCGTACTATCTTCTGAAGCGTCTGCTGGGCGTACGCACAGAAGGAGACAAGAAAGCTGCTAAAGTACAAAAATTAACCAAAAACGAGGTTAGTTACCCTAGACTTTAATTCTACCTTTAGATGAAATTAATTGGATTCGATTTATTTGCAATCTTTGAGGCAATATGCATAGGGATTGTGATTATCTTTCTTGTTAAAAACTTTACAAAATGAGAAAAACCTTATTTGCTATCGAAAATTAAAATTGCATTTCATCTCTTTCCTCCAAAATAGATTTTTAACCCACTTTGAAAACGTGGTGGTTCTCTGTCTTTTTATGTCTTTACTGATTTCTACATTGTACTGTACACTGATTTACAATTACAATTGTGCACTGATTTTCGACATTCTTTTTCTATTCGAAAGAGTTGACTCTGAGGTGATCCCATTGTGACTATATCAGGATCTGATCATGGGATCCCAGGGACTCTAGGAAATCCTTAAATTTTTATGGCACTTACAACATGATTGCTATTTTTCTAAAGCTTGCAAGTTTTAAATCTTGTACCTAGTCATCATTTTCTATCATGTTGCTGAGCTGATGATGAAAGGTTCCTAAAGGGTTAGGAGTTAATAGATAGTTCATTAAATATTAGGTGTCTTTATTTTTTTCTATTCTTTTTAATGAGCCAGGTGAGCTGATAATAAAAATTACATTTCCTTAACAATTACGAATTAAAGAACAATTCTCTTGAGCAAAGTTTAGAACCATTAGTCCTACTATTTCAAGTAATTCAGGTGTTTACGTCGTCTCGTAAAACCTGGGACAAATTTTAGTTTACAACATGTAATAATTTAAAAATTTGCCCAAAAGATCAGATTTCTACATTTTTAACACTTTCCATTGTATCGCACTGACTTCAATATAAGAATCTTACTTTACATGGCATGATGGATAACCGATAAGTTAAATTCTCTGTAAACTTTTGTTGTATTTTGTTTTCTAAAAGTTATAAAAAAGTAATATCGCAGAGTTATTTATGTATAAGCTTTTGCTAATACCTGTAATAAAAACTGTGTGCATATTTGCCAGTTGAAGAATGGAATGAATACACATAGGGTTTCTTCCTCGCCGCTCATTCCCATACTATCGCCGCCGTCTACATCACTCACGTCGATTTAGCGATCTATAAATCAGAGTTGATCCTCTAAACGCACTTCTGGATAACGAAATATTCAATTATTGCAGGTTCTGTTAGTCAATATTGGATCCCTGAGTACCGGTGGTAGAGTCATAGCTACAAAGGCTGACTTGGCTAAAATTGCTCTCACAAACCCTGTATGCACCGAAATTGGAGAAAAAGTAGCGCTAAGCAGAAGAGTTGAGAACCATTGGCGGTAAGTAAATCTATAATAATAAATTTTTAAATCAATTCAAAACCTCTAGTTCAGGACGTGAACAAAATTTTCAAATACATAATAGACTCATACCGTCTTATTAGAAAGCAAGGTCTTAGTTTAGTCTTGTTGATATAAACCTGACTCTGGTTCTTTCTTCTCAAATCAGACCTATTAAACCAAGACTACCACATTTTGTCCCGAATAAGTCTGACACTCAATATTATTCAATATGCTCTAATGAAAAGTAGAATTGTCTCTTGAAAAAATGGTGTCTGTCGTCATGCCAGGACTAAAATAGTATACAGTTTTCCTTACTATTCTATACAAATTAAGACAACATTGTTTTAAATTACATTATTTTTATATTTGAGTTTTTATATCTTTAATAATAATATTTTCACTTCTCATGCTCGAAAAAGTACTACTTTATGCAGAATCTAGGCGACATAAAGTTGAACTTTATGCACAAGGGCAAAAAAGTAGCTTTTTAAATGTATCTATACTAAGGCAGTGACCATTTAGACCATGCAGCCAAACATAATAAATTGTGCACGGATAAAACTTGCTAATTTATAATATATCCTTCCCTATTTGCATTTTTGGTTTATAATAAGATAATACGAAAAAGTAACTAAATATCAAGACATATTCATCACTAAAAAAAACAATATTCCAAAATAATTTAAGAGTAGGCTGTATATATTTTATTGCCCGAAAATCATGCACAAAAATTAAAAAAAGTAAAGTAGCGGGAAAGAAGCCGTGAAATTTTCGTATTGAATTTTCTCAGTTATTGTTGAATTAACTAAATTTTAAAAATGTCAAGTGAAGAAGAAGATTTAGAACTTACTCCTAATACTTTAATGGAAATAAACGCACAAAAAGTGGTGCAAGAAATATTGCCGCCAAAATCTCGGCAAATATATATGAAAACTTATGACAAATTTATAGTATGTTATGTTACTGTTTTATTTTCTCGCAATCGAAGTGAAAAGCAGAGTTTATTACTCGTGCACAAATCATTTTTATCCTCGACTTCTTCATCTGATAAAATATAACGATCTCGGATAAAAATGACTTGCTTTATGCACTCGGCATAAAATCTACTATTTAATGAAGTCACCTAGACAAGACAGATTTCACGAGGCTATATCAATATAGTTGATGAGGTTTTAATAACTCTTATTTGTTTTACAGATTGATTGGTTGGGGACAAATTCAAGGCGGAGAAACTATTGAGCCAGCGAAAAACTAATGCTATGAGTATAATGAACTTTTATACAGACATGTAATTATTATACTTATATATAGGTATATATTTAATAAAATAATATTTAATAAAATAACAGTAATCTGGTTATTATTGTTTTTATATGACTCCTGAATAGTTTATTTGTCTTTAATAAATCACCTTCCGGCCGGTAAGCCGGTGTATGCTTATACAGGGTTAATTTTGAGGTACCGGCAACCTCGCAGGATTAGATAGCTGTTCCTTTATCATCATTAACTACAACGTTTGTTCTACGACTTTTGATAATTTTACTTTCATACAAAAATAAATATTCATTTAATATACCTCTAGAATGTTTGTAACTCTACGCGCACAGCGCACGAGAGCGTAGCGTTGCCTTCCGTCGTCGTTTATAAATGAAACATAGACTTATCAATGTCGTGACAGTGCAATAAAATCTTAAAAATTAATTTTTGTTCAATGTATTGAGTTATCTTAAAACTCGTAAAGCAAACGTTGTAGTTAATAATGTTAGCTATCCAATCCTGCGAGGTTGCCGGTACCTCAAAATTCGGTCGGATGTTTGCTATCGCCGTCGGAGCTGCCTGGAAGGCCCGTCCTTTTTTCCACGCTGCGGGTACACGTTGACTGCTCCTCAATTATCCTCCACAAAAAATCTATCGCGATCGCTTTTAATTCTGACAGTTAAAGTGCATCCATTGCTATTACTTATCAGACAGTCGACACAGTCTTGTATTGACGCCGCAATGATAAAGAAATTTCAAGGCGATCGTAATAGATTTTTTCTTAGACATTAATCCCCCCCCAGGTCCTCTTGTCTACGTTTGCCTTGACAGATCCCACACCGGTGACGCCGAGACAACTTGACTTTTTGAACATCTTAGTCTGGCGGCAGATAATGCGCAGGAGCAATTTCTCAATGCAGAACTGATGTTTTTGCGGAACTTCAATGCTCACCATAGTTTATGGTTAGGACCAGGCGCGGATCCAGCCCTCAAAAAAAGTTGTGGTCACAGCCACCCGAAAATCGGCCAAGTGCGAGCCGGAGTCTGGACTCGCTTATGATCGATATAGTGCATTCCTACAAAGGAGATGTTTACAAAACATATCTCGCCCTCTCCAAAATTCATTGTTTTTTTAACCGACTTCAAAAAAAGAGGAGGTTCTCAATTCGATGCGTATGTTTTTTTGTGGACATTGTGGACCGATTTTCAAAATTCTTTTTGTATTCGATAAAGTATACTCCAAGGGTGGTTCCATGGTCACCAAAGTTGGGATCTGATAATGGGATCCCATGAAAATCGAGGAAAACCCTTAAAATTTAAGTATCCAGCGTGTAATTACACCCGTTACGTAATTGTAATAAAGTCATGGCTTATCAATTTACATCTCGTGAATATGTCTCCTTAGTTCGTGCATATTTTGCGGTGAAAACGTGTCTGGGGCTTTGCGGATGTACTGAGAGCTGTACAGCCAAACTACAGCACAGTGTCAAGTGCGTAATGACTCCTACCTAGAGCATCGCTTATTTTACGTGCTATCACATGTGCAAGGACGAGAGAAACCGGCAATCTCGACGACAACGACGTTTCAACATTGATGCAGTGTATACATTTGAAGTCTGACTCCTGAAACCTATTTGAATCTACTTCGCACAATGTTTTCGACAATGCTGAATGACATTCTGCTGGTGAACATGAGAAGACTGTGGTTTCAGCAAGACGACGCACTGCTACACTACCATCATGATATAAGGGAATACCTCACCGAAGAGTTCGATGACCGCTGGATCAGCTGCGGCGCCGCCGCTGAGGCGCGCTTGGGCCCGGTGCCGTAGCTCACGCGCTCGCAAGATCTTACGCCTTTAGATTTTTTCTCGTGAAGCAAAATAAAGCATAGGATATAAGATCTCTATGCTTTATTTTACTTCACGAGAAAAAATCTAAATATTAGGTTCAATAATAAAATAAAAATAGATATATTAGCTGTACATGCTCACACACGCATACTTTACGACAGGTACAGGACATACTCATTCTCTGTCCACGCTCAAACCCAGATGCATCTTGGCGGGTGGGTTTAAGTGTGTCCATGCGTGCATGCTTGCCGGGTTGGGTGTGTGTGGGTATATATGTGTGTGTGTGTATGTTTATAAGTGAATTGGTTGGTGTAGTACAGGGGATGTATTACGACGTCCTAATTCCAGGCAGTTTTCTAAATTGTTATAACGCCATTTCTTTAACTTTGTATAATGAGTAAAAGAAAGGTACTAATAACAATTCAGAAATCTGGCTGGAATTAAGATGTCGTAATACACGCCCGACGATGGCGTAGTGCGTAAGGCTGTCGCCTTCCAATCGGGAGGTAGCGGTTGGAATCCCGCCACGTACCAATGTGTTTTCAAATTTTGAATTCATATGTACGTTTATTCGACGCTTTTACGGTGATGGAAAACATCGTGAGTAAACCTGCACACACCTGGGAAGAAAGAATTTCTTTACAGGTTGTGTGTGAAGTCGACCAACCCGCACTTGGCCAGTGTGGTTGACTAAGGCCTAATCACCCTAGTTTAGGGTAGGCTCGGAGCCCCTCGGTGGGGACGTATATGAGCTGTTGATGTGTGAATACACGCCCAGACAGTGCTCTCATTAACTACTTATAAATATTTTAGCAAACTTATTATTGTTATTTTGACTGTGACATTTTGTTTTGGAACAGGGCCGGTTCGGTTGGGGGGCGGAAAACCTTCGCCCTTAACGGTAACCAAACTCCGGGGTGTACCCACGTCTGTGATACAGGTAGCTATGGTCGCCCGGTCGAAATGCCTTAATTAACACAAAGAACTAACTAACAAACAAATTAACTCACTGTGGTAAATGTTCTATGCATCACCTGAACAGCAGCGGAGAGAGGAGCTCCTCTGTGGTGAAAGCCCACCCATGGACTCTGCTTATCTTCAAGGAACACTTGCTCACAACACAGTGGACGTAAAAAACAACAGGGGGCCCTCAATAGGCAGCCAAGCTTCCAGATCAATTAAATAAGGCAATCAAACTTTTCACGAGTCGGGCGCAATTTCACTTGTGCGCACCGTCATCGACCCGACCTCACAATACGCGAGCTCAAAGGCGACTAACTTCACAGGCGCGGGAGGGAATCTAGCGCGTGCACCAGATTTCCCAACACATTTTATTTTTTTGAAGTAGGTATGTATGTGAAACTGAGTAAAAATTAACTAAAACATCAAAAATTAGACATCACAAAATAATATTGCGATAATAATTTAATTGATTTCCATTTACACTTACTTTATGTAAAATTAGGCCATATATATAAAAGTATTGATGTCTTCATCATCACGGCGCATGTACTTATGTTCTATCAGCCATTCTAACTGTTCCTTTATCATTTTCTTAGAGGGCAAGAACATATTTTTCAGTATTTCAACTAATTCACTCTGCAATAGAAAAGCATAGATTCAAGATTAGCTTATTATTTATCTGAGATAAATATTATCAAAATTTAATATATTAAATATTATTAAAAATTTTAATAAATATTAGAACCTTAACCTTCCTTACCTGAAGAGCAGTGTTTGTGATACGTTTTCTCATCTTCAATATCTTTATTATGGCCTCTTGTGTTCTTAAAATTCTAAGTTGCACAATTGAATGATTGTCTTCCAGCTGAGATCTCTCTGTACTTAACTGAAGTCTTCCAATTAAGTTAATTTTACCTCTTCTTTGAGGTTTTGCATTTTTGATAAGAGCAAATTCTTGATTCACCCAAAATGTTGTATTTTCTGCAAAATCTTTCGGATTTTGAACCAAAGGTTCGTAACACAATAATTGCCTTTTCAATTTAGGGAAGGCTACAAGTGACCATAAAGTTCTTCTCAGCTCAGGATCAGGCAATTCAGTTGCCAGTCTCAAATTCTCATAACTAATTTTCTCCTTTGGCCTTTGATTCCATGCAAATAAAACTGCCATTTGAAATGTAGTCACATCCAAGTCGAATCTACCAACAGAGTTGGCAAATGTTATAGTACCATTACTCATATGATGATACCATTGTAGTTTACGCCCTGAATGCTTTTTCTTATAAAAGTCTTCCACTTCTGGAATATAATCTTCTAACTCTAAGGGAAGACTGACAGTGACTCTTTCTGATCCACGAGCCCAAGCCCCAGCATTTAGAATTTTGATATTGATGGCATCATGGCGAGTAGTTTCTCCTCGAAATTGGGTATTAAGATCCTCGCTAACTTTTATATCTTGGAACATTCTAGCCAATTTATTAACATAATCAGCAGGCATCCCAACTTCTCGAAGCCATTCAACCATATCTTCCTCTTTTTCTGAATCTGCACTGGAATCTAATATTAGTCTCCTTGTTAAATGTGCTTTGTGATACCTCATAAAGACATCTTTGTTCTCAATGTATTTTAAAACTAACAGTACATCTCTTAGTCTTGATTCTATTTGTTCGCTTGTCAAACGTTTACTTAATGGTGTTTTACGTAACAACATATCACAGTAATTAGCAAGAAGTTCAGGACACTTGCTTTCTGGTGCAGTGCATTTACTACCACGAATTAAAGCAGAAGAGGGTAATTCAAGTTTAAAAACTGTGGTATCATTAACAACACATTTATATGCCTTATCTCTAGCAGTTAAAAAACGCGGATCATCCAGGAATGCATCCTTGACTAGAGTACTAAACCTTTTAAAAAGATCCAGTAAACGCTCAACATATTTTTCTGAATCTGTAGTTATGATATCAGCTGATGCAACCATATCTGCAAGTCCCGCTGATACTATGTGAGCTTCTAAATCCCGAAGTATTGGTGTAATACCTTCAGGGACTCTGTCTAATAGACGAAACATTCGTTGAAGTTTATCAGTTTCCCCTGCCTTAATTAATGGTGCACTTTCAGCTAATAATGTGGGCAAATGTTCCCCAATCAGAACTTTCTCACAGCACTGGGTTAATACTGCAACACTGCCACTTCCAGGTTCCAAATATCTATGTGCTCTAGTTTCCTCTTCTTTTAATCTCTGATCAGAATAGCTCATATATGACAGCACACCATTAGCTAACAAATGTTCACTGGCCTTTAACTTATAGAACTCTTCTGTTGCTTGCATATAAGCAGCTTCAAAATTGTCTCGATATATTTGAAGTTTATCAACTGGATTAGAGCATAAATTAACTGTAAGGAAAAATTGCATTACTAAGAAATAAACCTTTAAAAATTTCTTGAAATACACTATAATAGTATAATATTTTATTACACTATATTAGAAAAGATACACTTATTAAAAAACTTTGGCAATTTCTAACAAAAAAATCAAATAATAGACAAAATTTTCATGAATTCAAATTTTCTACTTTTCATACTTACATGTAATATTTTGATAAAAACCCAATTTTGAGTCAATATATTAAATAAATACAATACTCTACAATCTTACATTTTTATGGTTTCAATCAAGATACATACCAGTTACTATTTTAAGAAATTGTTAAATATATATTACAGTAAAATATTACTCACCATATGATTCTCTTACTCCAATAACTAATTGAGAATCAAATGATTCTCCATTTCGTTCAGCTTGTACTAATTTCATTGCAGAATCTTGCAATCTTTGCTTAATATCCATAAATATGCTCTGATTCCAAGAATCTAACATGAGCTTGCGAACAAGACTATCTTCATTATTGTTATTATTGTTTTTTTTCTGTGAATTAGATGTGCTTGAACTAGAACCCTTGCTTATATTGTTAATAGCATTTTCTAATTGTCGGAATGGAGTAGGAAGATAATTACATTGGGTAAAGAATTTTCCCCATTCAGCTATGTACGCTTTTAATAGAGCCTGGTCTTCCCGTTGAGCCAATACTCGAGCCTGTGCTTGCTTAATATACATCATTATATCTTGTTGAAGAGCATCTCTAAGTTTGTAAGGCCCACGTTCATCCCACAGACATACTGAATGCACCGCTCCAAATAAATCTTGCCATTCTGTTTGAGTTACGGTTTCTTGTTTTAAGAGTTTTAATACTATAGGTCGCATTGTGGGCCATTTCTCCTCGAAGGTGTATTGTCCTTTATTCTGAAATAAAATTATAGATTTCATTTTATTATCCTTGAGAATCTCAAACTTAAATATAAAATCTTTTATCTTTACCTTACCATGACCAGAAATAAAATTTCGTTGATTTTTTAATTATTATCAGCGTATCGCATTCCCAAAACAAATTCACGACAAATGACAATTATTTCAACACCAGACAGAATCACATCACAGATTAGAGCACGATTAGAGAGAATAAAGAATGGACAGAATCCAAGGACTTGGTGGGTGCGCGCACGGGTGATTTTTGTCGCCGTGACTGTTTTGTCGCCGTCATCAAGTCCATGGAAATGTATGGAGGTGCGCGCACGTTACGACGTGACAGGGGTGACTTTTTTGTCCGGCGACAAGCCGGTGACGCCCGGGCTCAGACTATAGAAATAAGAGGACTCGGCATAACGAACGTAGTTATAGGAATGTGATGTATTTCGACGGCATAGTTTCTGACATATTGGCATCTCTTTTTAACTTATGAGGATAATCATAAGTAAAAAAGGACAACAGTAGTTTTATCTTAGATAAAGAATGAATAGATAGGACGTGACCGTATACCCGTAAGGGACAGACATAGATGACGTCATACCTGCCTAAAGTAGATGGGTATACCAGTGTTGCTTTAAGTTTTACCCTACTTTATGTTTATAGTGGCTTTTACCACTATAAACATAAAGTAGGGTTGATTGATCTACGTATTTTTTTTGAGACATTTTAATGAGCGCCCCTCGCTCAATAATATGTCTCAAAAAATAAAAGTGGGAGGAAGTTGCGATTTTTTTTTATTGAATTCTTCATTCAACCTTCGCCGCAGTCTAAAGTTATTTACACTTTTAAATAAAACTACACTTTTCGGATTTACTCGAGTATATTTCGTTTTAAAACATTTTACTATTATTTATTTAAGCTATTATGTAAACATCTTTACAAATATAAGAAAAAATAATAGGAATCATCATCCACACGCGTCCACTGCTAGACATAGGCCTCTCCAAGTGCTCGCCACTGAGCACGATCCGCGACCATTCGCTTCCAGCTTTTGCCAGGTACCTTGCGAAGATCGTCGCTCGATTAAGAATACAGCGGGCAATAATCATTGTTTTTTTTTTATCTCTGCAGTTTATTTAAAATCCAATATTTACACATTTACTAAATATTTGTGAAGATTTAGAAAATGTATAATATTAAATTTTAAATAAACATTTTCTAAAATTAGATTTCAATAGCACCGTTATTGTCATCGAATAAAGGACTTCGGCTTACAGAGATAAAATTCACTACAATACAGGTAAAAATTCACTTGGGCTGGGTAAGTTCAAGAATTGAACTACTGATACCGCACTCAATATGGTGCTAAAAGCCCAAAGTTGGTAAGCTTGCTCACAATGTGGAAAAAAGATCTGGCAAAGAACACAAGATGCCGATGTAGATAGCTGGTTATTCTTAGTTGCCCGTGTTGCCACCCCCAACCTCGCCCTCGCTGGCGGCAACTTGGAAATAGCGCAGGACAAGACCAATTTGTAGATCTCTGAGGAAGATTATGTTCTGTCAAGTACCTATATAATTAATTAGAAACACCTGTTCGGTGCATAGAGCTATATCTACATCCTATGTGTTCTTGTTAAATATTCAGACAAAGTAGAGATATGACTTATTTCATTTGGATTAAGCCAGATTACTAGCTATGCCACAAAATTGCTAATAAATCACAAACATTTTCTAGAGGCTGTCTACTCCTCGCCACTCACCAGCTGTTTTTGGGTGTGGTAAACACGTATTAAATTGCTTACATACAAACTCATATGCCTTTGAACTTAAAAAGTGTAAGCACAGCGCGAATTTCCTTAAAGGTTCAGAATACTTTCTTTTGTCAACTCCTAAAAATCTTTTCAGAAAATCTCTATTGGTTCCTCCTACAGTATCTAAAATGTCCAACTACTAATTTTGCATCATTAACTTACACTTCAAATCACTTTACACATTTTCAAGTGTGACTACTTTTTTTCCCAATCGTCTAAGCGATTGACGCACTGGCCGTAGTTTTTTATTTGATGACCTCACTGATTGTTTCAAACCCAGCATTTGAAGCCGCATTTTTCTCTTTCGGGGCGTATTCAAATTTGAACCGAAATCCAACACCGATGCGTCCTGAAACAATATGTATACAGGTTAAAAATAAAAGGAGGTTCCCCGAAGGAAATCTGTTAAATACAGACAAACAAGCAAATGGAAAGTCTCACTTCAAAAGAATTACCTTTGTTATCTAAAATGCTCAAAATTTTATACTTAAATATGTCAATATTAACGTAACACAGAAACTAATGAGTTCCCTTTCACGTAACAAATTACCTACGAATCAAGGAAAAATAGTCGTAGCGTAACTGGTATCATTATAACCCGGCAAAATGTTATACGCGTTGGCTGTATACGTGGCCATATTGTATGGCGACATTCCTAGCTTGTTAGGTTAACAATAACCTTACTACTTAGTTTGAAATTTCATGTTTAATCCCATAATATGATTGAGAACCATAGTAGAAGGATAAAATATTGCAATATAACTTGTATTTATAATTTAAAAAATAGTTTTGGCGCTTTTTATTGACACAATTTAGGTCTTACCTGTAAAAGGTTATATTTTCCTGTTTTCTAGCACTATCACTATTACAAACTAAAACGGAGCAGTGCACCATGATTTAAATGTTCAAATAGTTCACAATTACACTAATTAAAGTGTTAAATAATTACACAGTAAGCTATAATTCACAGAACAAATTTCTTCCACGTATTTGTTTAGCACCAGACGCTGGTGATAAACAATCCCCACTACCAGTTTTACCTATATACGGTAACAAGGACAAAAAAAAATGATGCCATCTTCTTCTTTCCTTTGGCAATGTGTATAAGTTTATCTCTTTTCCTCATGTTTGACGGCTTTTATAGCCCATCTATTCATTCTTTATCTAAGAGTTTTATCATTACCAAAAATGGCAACATTATCTTGGCGACGTCACAGAATACCTCACTGCGGCCGGTCGCCATGTTTTGTCACAGTACTCACAATGAACAACAAGTACATCAGTTGTCATCGCGACTTGTTTGTTTCAGTGTTTTGAAGAAAATTTTGTTATTAGGCGAAAATTGTGCTTGTTTAAAGTGTTGAACTTGCATAATACTGCATTTATTATGGGTAAGTGCAGTGTGTTAGGCTGCCGCATGAGCAAGCAAGCCGCCATCTTTGTGCCAGATTCACATTTAGGTATGCACGTTTTTTTCGTAGGTCCTCCTCCTCCTTGAGTCGTATTCCTCAGTGTTGAGGGTCGTGACCTCCCTTCTGCATCACTTTCTCACGTACGGTCTTTCTCCATCTGTTTCTGTCTCCGGCTGTGTTTAGGGCATTGTGGATTGTGGAGTCAAGAGCGGTGCGGATCTGGTCGGACCAACGCATTGGGCTGCGTCCCCGAGGCAATTCAAGGACTCTGCGTAGACACTCAGATGACAGCCGCGAGGAGATTTTGAGTTCTCGCAATATGGAGGCGTTAGTCCGAAATGCTGTCCACGGGATACGGAGCATCTTTCTCCAGCACCACATCTCAAAGGCGTCAATGCGTTTGCGGTCTGCAGCTTTCAGCGTCCACGTCTCAGCGCCATACGAAAAGATCGAGAAGACTAGAGTCCGTACTAGTTTGGTTTTAGTTTTTACCGAAATGTTGCGATCTCTCCAGATTTTTTCAAGCTGAGACATGGCGCTTTTGCCCATGCCAATTCTCCGGCGCACTTCCTTTTCGCACGAGCCATCGTTACTGATGTTAGAACCCAGGTAGATGAAGTTGTCCACTATTTCTAGGTCCAGCGCGCCTGTGAGTTCTAACTTACCAGATCTATCTACCACCATGATCTTGGTTTTGGACCTGTTTATGGAAAGTCCCAACTCCTCGCTAATCCGCTCCATTCGGCCCAGAAGTGTAGACATTTCTGACTCATTTGCTGCAAGGAGGGTAGTGTCATCGGCGTAGCGCAGGTTAGTGATTTTTACGCCACCAACTGTGATGCCACCCTCCCAATTCTCGCAGGTTCGTCTCATTATGTATTCTCCATAGGCGTTGAATAGAATGGGCGATAAGATACATCCCTGGCGTACTCCTTGGTGAAATTTAAAGGGTTTCGAGGTTGTTTTATCGACTCTTACGACTCCCTGGCTTGAACCATACAGGGTGCTAAGTAGAGCGATTAGATGATTTGGTACTCCAAGTTCTAGTAGGACCCTCCATAAGCAACCCCAGTTGACACAGTCGAAAGCTTTGCTGTAGTCGACAAAACACATAATTACGGGCGTATCAAACTCGTATGCCTTCTCAACGAGCTGCCTCACATTGAGAATCTGCTCTCGAGTGCCCTTGCCTTTTACGAAACCCGCTTGCTCCTGCGGTATTTGCCAATCCAGATAGTAGCGGATGCGATTATTGAGAATATGGAGCAAGATTTTGCTGGCATGTGAGATGAGGGACAAGGTTCGATAATTGCCGCAGCTCTTGGTTGACCCTTTCTTGTGCAGCGGAAGTATTACAGATTCCGACCAGTCCTGCGGCCAATCACCGTTTTGCCAGATGTGTGAGCAAATCTTGAAAAGTGTCTCAATACCCAAGTCACCCATAGCTTTAAGCACCTCTGCTGTTATTTGGTCGCTTCCTGGTGCCTTCTTCTTCTTGAGAGACTGTAAGGCAGTAGATATTTCGGAACGAAGTATCATGGGTTCCAGTTCTAGATCACTCCAGTCTGGGTTAGCTCCGGGCGATGAAAAGGGATCTGTGTACAACTGCTCACAGTAGGCACGCCATCTCTCGGCAATGCGTTCGAGCTCGTGTAGAACAGTGCCGTCAGCATCTTCTATGACCCACGATTTAGCCTTGAACTGCTTGGAAAGGACTCTAACTTTCTTAAAAAGGTCTGCAGTCTGTAACTTGTTTGAATGCCTCTCAATGTCGCTGCAGATGCCCTCAATGAAGCTGTTCCTGTCATGACGACAACTGGCTTGGATAGTTCTACTAAGAACGGTGTATTCGGCCCTGATTGCACGATCTTGCAGACCCCTAGCTGTTAGGTCTTTCCTGCGCTGAATGAGCTCCCATGAATAGTCGGATATCCAGCACTTTTTCTTCTGCTCTGGCTTCTTCTTCTTAAGGACCTGGTCCAGCGCATCGTTAATATGACCCTTCAAGTGTTTCCACTGTGTATCAGCGTTCGCTTGCCCTCGCGTTGGACCGTCCCTTAGTTTCGCCTCTAATGCCTCTCGGAAGATTGGCTGCTCCGAAGAAGCCAAGCTTCTGGGTTTCGGGGTTTGAAGTCTAGGCGCCTTTAAACGCAGCGAAAAATTTGCCACGAGCAGGTTATGATCAGAGCCGCACTCTGCGCCGGGAAAGGTCTTCACATTAGAAACTGAGGATCTCCAGCGGGTATCTAGAATGACGTAGTCAATGTGATTTCTGTGCCTATCGCCTGGGGACCTCCATGTGTATAATCGTCTTGAATGATGTTGGAAGTACGTGTTCATAATACTGAGATTCCTGTCTATACAGAACTCGATCAGTTTTTCACCTCGTTCATTCCTAGTGCCAAGTCCAAATTTTCCAACTGTGCTTCTGATATGATCATCAGCAAGTGTACTACCGACTTTGGCATTCCAGTCACCAAGGATAATTTTAATTTCCCGACCAGGAATTGAATTGAGCGTGTCCTCCAGTTTCCCATAAAAGTCTTCAATTACCTCATCTTGAGCCTGTGCCGTCGGTGCATATATTTGTACAATATTTAACACACACGGTTTAGTGTTCAGCTTCATTGTCATGATTCTATCAGACACCGGGTTATAACCGAGGACATATTTGTTCATGTGTGGTGGCAAGATAATTCCGACTCCATTTCTGCTCGAATCATTACAGCCTGAGAAGTACATGGTGTTCCCTGTCGCAGTGGTGAAGTGGCCGTTGCCACGCATGTGTGTTTCACTTACGCCCAGTATAGAGATGTGATGTCATTTCCTTTTCCACGATGGTCAGTTTGCCGGCCATTAGCAGACCTCGGACGTTCCAAGCGCCAATACGATGATGGGTTCGTATTGTAGTCCTCTCGCTTTTAGATGTTGCAGTACCAACAGTAGCATCTCCTCCCTCTGAAGCCTGCCGATTCACCCCAGGGGATGCTTCGGTCGCCAATTTTGCACTTATTTTCGTAGGTATTTCATGTCTATTCTTTTTTCCTTAGTCTGAGCGCCCGGGTGACAAAGTGTTGCCAGCTCTATTTCTGTTTACCTAGGCTGCGGTCCGAAAATCAATAAAAGTCACGATCAGCGCTATTAGCGTGCTCAAACGCGTCCTGATGCTGTGAGCGCGGCTAACGTTAGCCGGCTTGGAGAGCTGCATGAAGTTATCGCTTACGTCTTCTTCTTCTTCTCTTAATTATGGCAATGTGTCATCGTTGCCAACAACAATTCTGCCAGACAAGTGACTTAGCCAAGCATGTGTTACGCGATATACAACTTTTTATCGTTTAATATTAAGTCCACTTGTATGATAACTTGCGCAGGCATGCAGCAGGCCTATTCGCTAACTACGGTTGGTAACTAGAACTGTCATTTTTGAAAGCCACTTTATATCCATTACGGGTTTAGTGATCTTATGTGTTACGGCTGCGTTCATGATAGGAGTAATGGATGTTAAGTTCCTTTCAAAAATGACAGTTCTAGTTAGCAACCGAAGTTACAGAATAGGGGGGCAGGTCCCACAGTAATCTGGAAAAGACACATGTTATGTAAGTATTGTTAGGGTGTTTGAGTTACAGTTATACATTAAGTCTATACATCACAATTTTATGTTATTAGATTCAATAAATTTAGCGAGCAGGTAGATAATATCATTTGAGTTAAGAGTTAATAAATTAGCAAAATTAATTGGGAGGGGAACTTTTAATTTTAGTAGGGTATCATATATGTTAAAGTTGCTATTATATATAGCACATTCAAAGAATATGTGGTCCAGAGAACCCTCCGCTAGTCCACATTCGCAAAGTGAGCTATCACGTATTTTAATCTTATGCAGGAAAACAGGAGTGCAGCAGTAACCCAGCCGAAGTCTGCACAGCACAGACTGTAGATTTAGATAGCTTTTTATATTTGAAGAACCATGGGCGGGTAGTTACTTGGGGTTGGGTATTATAGTAAAAGGAGCCCTTGATTTTACTGGATTCATCCCAATAGTGCTGCCAGTCCGATTCTAAATGCAACTTGGGAATATTTACTACATCATGAATCTGCAGTGAGAAGTGCTTGCTGCTCACCGGCGTGGTCTCAGAAGCGGCTGCCTTAGCGGCAAAATCCGCACACTCATTGCCCGATATACCAGAATAGCTTGGGATCCAAACCAATTCTACCAACAAGCCCTTCTCAAAACAGTTCAATAGGCATGTTCTGATGTTTAATAATGTATTGCTTTGTAGTTTACATTTGAAAGGGTTTTTTTGTATAGCTTTAAGTGCACTTAGGGAGTCTGTGAAAACCACTGCTTTTTTCATGTTGTAAGCCTCTATGAATAAATAAGCCTCCAGGATGCCAATGCATACCCCTGTAAACACTGAAGACTCCGGAGGGCTTATGTACTGTAAGAAGGTGTTGGCATTTTGGCAGTACACAGATATACCTACCATACCCTGGGGTGATAATTTTGAGGCGTCTGTATATAATTTTATATAGTCACTCCAACGTTCTGCAATAATTCCCCTAAATGCAGGGCCAGCAAGGGGGGAGTTTTTAGCAAGGCCGATGTCCAAATATATTGTAGGATTGAAAATGAGTGCGCGGTACTCAGCTTCAAAAACTGGTAGGCGCTCGTGGCTTACAACTTGGGAAGGGATGTTCAGTAATTTATGGAGACTCAATACCATCGGGGGCTTGATCTTAGAACGCCAGTAGGTATTATTAGTAGTGTAGCATAGATCATGGAGTGCTTGTAGCCTTGGTCTCAGAATGTGGGTAGTGAAATTTGCCACCCGGAACACAAATCGATCAGAAAGGAAATGTCTTCTCAGTTTTAAGGGTGGGTCGCAGCATTCCACTTGTAGCGCGTTAATAGGGGTTGATTTCATACAGCCACTGATTATTCTGAGGCATTTCGATTGGATCTTGTCCAAAACTGAAAGAGAAGTTTTATTACAGGGTTCCAACAAAAAAGTTCCATAATCTATAACACTTCGAACCAGTGCATTATATAGTATTTTCATTGAGTATGGATGGGCACCCCACCAGACTCCCGCCAGCGACTTTAATATTGGAATAACCCTTTCACATTTTTTTGCCAAATGATCTATATGGAAACTGCCAGATAGACGAGAGTCCAGAAATACGCCCAAAAATTTTGCCTGGTTACTTACAGGAATGGTTTGTCCGTCCACTTTTACAAGCATTGATGGTATGCTTCTTTTATGGGAGAACACCACAATGGAGCTTTTAGAGGCTGAAAGATCTAAACCATGTTCAGACAACCATAAGTTCAAAGATTTCAATGAAATCTCTAGTGATGAAGCACTATCAGTCATAGACTCACCAGTTACATAGAGTGCCAGGTCATCGGCATATTGTAGGATATGGCAGTCAACATTCAAAGAGGTATTTAAATCATATGTGTATATGTTACCGGCAATGTGTATAATTCAGGTATTGTATACAATCCCTAGGTAATGTATACAATCCCTGGGGCGTCCAGGCAATGTATGAAATATCATGAATATCATTGTCCATTTCATACTTTACCTAGGTATTGTATACAATTCCTAGGGATTGTATAGAATACCTGCTGGTTCACCGGTAATGTGTAAAATAAATAAATCTTAAGACTAAACTAATGTTAGGTAAGCCGGTTAATATCAATAAATCTTAACAGACTTACTTATCAAATAGCGGACAAATAAAACATGTTGTATTTACTTGAAATAAACTTTATTATCAACTTTAAAATCACAAAAAAATAACAGGAAACTTAAAATTCTTCTTGTTTGTAACATAACATTACAAGTATCTTTTAACATAATATAAGTAATTTTGTAATTGAACTTCACAAACAAAACAATTCTCTTTATAACAAAAAGTAGGTCTAATAGGCATTCACAATTTTAAGTAAAAGTAGGTTTTATTTATTCTTACACGACAAACTATTATGGCACTTTGAAGAGCACAGAGCCTTACTTTTGACACAGGAACACTTTTTAGAGTCACAGTTTTTTTTGCAGCTACATTTCACAAAGCCCTGTCCTGTCCCCGTAGATTGCAAAGTCGCAACTGTACGGAGTGTCGTTTCCAGATTGGGGACGTCTTCTTCTTGCAGTAATTTCTGATGGCAAACAGTGAACTGTTTTCTTGAATACAATGTCTTGACAACGCCTTGCTTTGTGCCTAGTTGATATAGATCGTCATCAGTTTTGTGTAATACTACAGCCAGTATATTGCGAGCATCACCACGACCTCTATCGACTTCTGGAACAGGAATGCGTACAGTGGTACCCAACGATATGGGAGGGAATTTTTTTTCAGAAGTTTTAAGCATTTTCTGAGCTTGTACTATCAAATTCTCTTTGGCTCTGATGCGGTTTTCTATCGAAAAGGCGTTTTTTGCGCATAAAGGACAAGCAACTTTGGATCCAAAACCTTCTGCAATATTTTCTTCCGGAGCAGCACAAATAGTATGAATAGGCCTATTGCACATTCTGCACGAATGACCACCTGTTGTCTCCTCGGAACAAACACAGCATATAAGTGCACAACTCAATGACTCCTCTCGTACTGATACCAAATTCGGATCATGTAACGCTTGATCATTTACCTCACAAGGAAGATTTTTGACATTCGTAGGCTCAACAACATTCTTAGTATTTGGGATAGCCATGTGTTCATCATGCGCACTTTGGACATTTGAAGCTTCCTTACCGATGTTAAAACTATCGAGTGCAGCGTTTTGTTGATCTGGTGCCTGTAGAGGTTGAGTGTCAGCTGTTTCAGTTTCTGATGTCTCAGCCGCATCTATTACAGATTCTGAAGATGACTTCATCACTTTTTCTAAATCTTCTTCGCTCTCCAGGTTGTGAGTATCCTCAAAAGGCAAAGATATGCCAACTTTTATTTTCGACCCAAAAAGAGCTTCATAAGGTGTTCTTTTGATTCCTGAGTGAAACGCACTATTCTTCATGAGTTGTACAAATCGCAGACCATCACTCCAACGTTCGCTATCGTTATCTTGCATCCAAGTTGTAAGCATGTTTTCAATGTCCTGGTTAGCTCGTTCGACACTCCCTTGACTTTGGGAATGTCTAGGCTTGTCAATGTCATTTAATTTTATTTACAAAGGCTACCGCGTGCGGCGTACACCCGAAAGTGAAATTGACAGTTTTATATCGAAGCGCCTCCGTAGTGAAAGATTGTGTTTGTGAACTGTTGTACTACGAATTGAATTTATCCTCAAAAAATCCGGCATTTGATAAGATTCTGGATAAATTACACCTATGTACTTACCTCCGTAGCAACCTACAGACGCTCCAGCCGTAAGTCAAACTAAAAGGAAGTATTAATAAAAAAGGTAATTCCACATTTATGTGGAACATAAGTATACGTAATTCACGCAATTACAGAAGAAAATAAGTACCTAAATATTTTGTTTTGGATTCAGAGCGTGATAATGGCTCTCTTATTAAAAATACGGGTGGTAGTAACTCTGACAGTTCGAGTGATGAAGAATTGTGGTGTAATTTTACTTTGAATTTACCTACTTTCGCATATTTTTGATTAAAATTATCTTTGCACCTAGCTTGTGTGTCCCGATAATTTTTATTCGTATTTTGTTTTATTAAACACAATTGCGTTCGGGTGTACCGACATTATCTAAGCGAACTTACTTTGATCGCGCCGCCTTGGCGCCGTGCCGTCTCTTGTCAAAGGATTTAATTTTATTTGCAAAGGATACCCGCGTGCGGCGTACACTCGCGAGTGAACGGTCATGCTAAAACGATTCACTTCCATTAATGCTTGAAATGGCGCCTCTAAGAAGGGTGTCAGGGTTCTATGAAGCTTACCGTACTTATTTGTTTGTAATAACCACAATTGCGTTCGAGTGTTACATTACCTGCTGCAAGTTTGGCATTGTATAGAATACCTAGGTAAAGTGTAAAATAAATTCTATTTCATACTTTACCTGCCCGTTTTAGGTATTCTATACATTGCCTAGGTATTGTATACAATACCGGATTATACACTGCCGTCCTGTGAACCAACAAGGCAGCTCCGCCATATCCATCTGACCTATCATGTCGGTGTACAGTGTAATTAGGTATATTAAAATTAAGGGAAGGAATAAGCCAAGTTTCAGAAATAGCAACTACTGATGGGGAATACTTGTTTAGTAGGAAAATCAAATCATGTTTCTTGTGGGATATACTTCTAATATTCCACTGGAGTAATGTCATCATTTTTTAGATTATTTAATAAAGGTATAAGTTTCGTGGCAACGAAGTCGGGTGTATAATTGGGGGAAGACATAAATGTATTTATGACTGACAGAATGGTTTCAATAGTATCACCAGGTAGGGTCATAGTGGGGGATTGAGACAAAGCCATATTATTATATGCACAGCCACTAGTTGAGGGAGAAAATGAGTAGTTCCTTATAAGGTCTGCATGTGCTTGCTTATCATAACCCTGTGATCGGGTGTGGTTAGCCTTAGGGCGGGCAAATGTGGTTTTTTTATAGCCTCGGGAGAATATTGGTATTGAGGGAATAGATTTTTGTGGTTGGGACATAGGTATAGGAGTCTTTAATGCATCAGAAAATGATTTGGTTATGGTTGGAACCATCTTACTTGCTTCGTAGTATGAAATGGATTTTTCAGACATAATAACTTTAATTGACTTCTGTCTGTTAAATTCTGGGCATGCTTTACTGTCTGCAAAATAGTTCCCCGTACATATTATGCAAGTGCCACATTCATTCGGTACATCACAGCCAGCCCCAGAGTGTTCTTGGCCACATTTGTAACAGCGGGTTTTGGATCTGCACTGTTTTTTTGTGTGGCCGTAGCGACAACAATTGTAGCACTGGACTGTTGGATAAATATATTGTTGAACAAGGAAGGATGTAAAACAGCAGAAAACTTTGTTTGGGAGAATCTGTCCATCAAATGTTAAAACAACGGTAGAAGTTGGTTTCTATTGTGATGAATTATCTATATTGACTTTTCTATGGATTCGCCTAACTTTGATCACTTGACCACAACCTGAGGGAGTTTTGATAAGCTGGGCAAGTTCCTCCTCTGATATGTCTGTTGGCACATCCCTTATAAGTCCAACCTGAGTGACATTATAAGTTGGAATAGCTGCTACATAATTATTTTTGGGGAGTGAGCTGTTAATGAGGAATGCATTGGCATCCTGTGGAGTCTTAAATTCTACAGAAACGCGGTTGCGTCCTACTTTTTTAATTCCCTCCTGTACTATATTTTTGACACTATTAGACATCAAGAACATGCCAAATTTAATAGGATGTAAATATGTTCCAAATGTTTCTTCATCAACCCAATTGACGTGTACAATATAAGGTGGAGAGTCAGCTGCTGAGTACTTCTGTCTACCCACATTATTTTTTGGTTGCTTAGATGGAGGAGAGTCACCAGAAACAGTAATTGGTCTTTTTCGGGTGTTAACCGTAAAATCGTTTTCCATCGCTAAAGAGTTTTCGATTTCCATACATTGGGCTAGCGGTAAGGTGCAGACAGAAGAGATTATATCCTCGCCTGGATCCGGAGGATCCGGCGGTTTGTTCTTGTTCATGATTTTAAAAGTGTAAAAATGTTAAATATTACCTTTATTACGGGACAAACACAAGACGACACAACAAGTATATCACAAAAGGTCAACTAGAACAGCACAAATTAGTTCCGGACACATGTGACAGCTAAGAACACCGCATCGAGAATGGGGATCGCTTACGTCATTTTGGACTTACTGAAGTGAACTGAAGTGAAATCACTGTAAGCGAACTGTCAGTCTGACGTTCGGTACTTGTGTTTTCGGATGAAAATGAATGTATTTGTTGTGGATGAGCAAGGGAGAAACAATGTTGTGATTAAAAATCCACAAAACCAAAGTGCTGAGAAGCAATTGAGAACAAAATGACCTAACCTAACCAAAATTTTTAACTCGACATTTGACTTGACTAGTTGATAAGTCGTAAGCGTACTGACAGCACTGTTAGCACTTTTAGTACGCTTTTTAATTAGAATCGGGTGATTATAATCGTCAGCACTGTGAGCGCTGTTATCTATTTCGGACTGCCCTAAATAGATCCACGTATTTTCAGGTCTTAACTGAAAACCTTTTACGAAGATCTACGTATTTTAAGAATTATTTGCTTACATTTTTAAGAAAATGGATTCTTTACTTATTGATAATATTGAATAATTATTTTAACATTGAATAATTGTAACATTGTGCTGTACACATATTTTTTGAAAAGAATAAGAATAATTTATTTTTCCAAGAAATATAGTACATAGTAAAACTATGATCATCACACTAGGTTAGACCTGTTACGCGAAGATCATACTTATTAACAAAAATCAAAGGTTTTCTGTAGCAGCTGATTTAAAAGATATTAATTTATATATATTAAATGAAGAAATTAAATAAAAAATACAAATTATTAATAAGGAGAATAAGTTTGTCTGTGTGAATAAGTATGTGTGTTGTTTGTGAGTGTGTATGTGTGTGTACTAGTGTGTGAAACAGTTTTGTATATGTAGGCGTGTGTGTAGTAAATTCTAAGTAAGATTGATGTTACTACATTAGAACCCTTAATAAAGCTTCCGATTCAGTATAATTATGGGATAGCAGATACCTCAGCAGTAAACAATTAGCCTCTTTGACACTAGATAGTTTCACGGATGGACACGTCTTTACCACTTTATTATAAATGTAGGGTCCTAAAAATATTCTAAAGCGATGAGCAAAAGAAGTTTTTATTCTTGCAGTAGTAAATATAAAACGTACGCTTCTAAAGCATTTCTCTATATGAAGGCATATTTAATACTGCTTTATGTGTAAAGAGGAGGAGACGCATGAAAAAAAATCTACGGACACTCAAAACCTGAGCATCTTCATACAGCAGAATGGTGGGATACCGTCGATTCTTATTTAAGGAGACTTTGAGTACGGCTCTTTGAGCTCTTTCAAGTATTATAAGTACAGATGAAGGAGCTCCTCCCCATGCAAGTATAAGAAATGAAAAGAGTAACTGCATAGTTTCTTTTTCTCTGTAGAAACTACATTCCGAACGCGGTGGTTTTATAAATGTTATTTTTAAGTTTTTTGGCGATTTATAGGTGCCTATAAAGGGTTACTTTTTTATCAACCCGGGAAATTTAAGGGACGCTTCACAACACGGTAGTAGAATGATTTAAACATGAATAAAAATATTACTCACCTATTTAATTTTATATGAATTTCTAAAATATCCAAAAAAATTCTGCTCTAGTTTAGTGCAGTATTTTTTTAGTTTTTTTTCCTTTTTTAATTTTTATGTTGTAATGAATGTATCCTGGTGGGTTATTGTCTAAGAAAAATCTATCACGATCGCCTATATTTAACAGCCATTGTGCCGTGAACACAAGACTCTGTTCCGACTTCCTATATTATAGGAGTAATGGATGGACTGTGACTGTCAAATTAAAAGAGATTTTTTCTTAGACAATAACCCCCCAGAATGTATTATTAATTTTTTATTACAAAAAATCCAATATTTTTTTTACTGGTGTTAGGCGGAATCTCAAGTGTGACATTTCGGAATGACAGACTAGTATATCATTAGATGAGGTTCATAAGTTGTTGACATTTAATGCCCAGTAAATAAACCACCGGCCACCAGAAACGTCATAGCCCACCAACAAACCACCAGAACTAGTGGAAAATTTACTAACTTGGCAACACTGGACTCTTCGATTACAAAAAGTTTCGTCACTGTCGCCCTCCGTGCGCGCACCCAGGCGTAGCACGGGCTGCCAAGACGGGACTTGAGTCACGCATTGTCTCACAATTTCAGTGACATAATATCTATGTCTTAAAGAGTAGCACGGCGGCGTGTATTGAGGCTGCGGTCCGATAACAGCGCTCACAGTGCTAACGATTATAATCGCCTTGTCCAAATAAAAGAGAACACTGAAAATGCTATCAGCATGCTCACGATTTCGGTCCGGAAGAACAGGTACATTCATTTTGAACCGAAAACACAATTATCGAACGTCGGATTGATAGTTCGCATAAAGTGATTTCACTCCAGAGCATTAGCGCCGTAAGTTCTATATGACGTTAACGATAACGTCATGTGGCTCTTCATGCCGGCTAACATTAGCGCGGGCACAACATTTCGGGACGCGTTTGAGCGCGCTAATAGTGACTCTTATTGATTTTCGGAACGCAGCCTTAGTGTGACTGACATGAAAAAATTTCTTGACGCTCCTCAAGGGATACGTGTCACTGAGTCTTATGTCTTATCACATGGACATGTCCACTTTTTGTATGGAACGTGGAATTTTATTCTGAACCTCTTTTAACCAGTTTAAAAATTTATGACGGAAATAGAACTTTATGAGAAGGATGTTTATCCATGAATATTAAAAATATTAAGGCCTGCATTTAGGAGAAAATAATTAAAAATGTTTTTTTTTTTATTGTTTCTTTAGCAGGGCCACATTTAGTTTTTTTTACTGGCAATTAAAAGGATGTCATTGTCAATATGTCAATGCCACTGTAGCTGTCGTTTTGACTTTTGTTTATTGTTTATTGTTATTAGATATTGTGCCGGTACATAGATATTGTATCTGTATACGATTTGTATCGCCCACTCCTAATTGTTTGTGTGTATGTGTGTAACATTCCTTCCTTTCACAAAATAGTATCTTTTATTTTCTACAGCTATGCTCAGGTTCTTGATTTTACATGTGATTTAAATATTGGCTTGCTAACTGGACTAAGTTTTCTCGTAATTTGAAAGTACGAAGTAACCAGACCCAAGAATTGAACAACAAAATATTATACTTCCAGGTTACAGTCGCACTCCTGATACAACTTCTCATTTTTTTTGTACCAGAGTGCTATAATTTGGAATGTCGAATGGTACCATTATATTTAAGAAAGAAGATCCTCGGGGATTGTAAAATATTCGTAAAGTAATGCCAGGTTCTGTGAAAATCACATGAGTCAATATGATTTTGCATTTTTACGGTAATATAAGTTCACTGTATTGTTTACACCTAATAATTCAGGCTTGACTTACTAACAATAAAATCAAAGAACAGAAACTAATTGAATTTGAAAATATAGAAAATTCCACTGATATAGTATGTAAATACTGGACAGGTTTAACAGTCGCACAATTTGTTTTATTGTTCTCTTGCTTAACTCAATTAGGTGAGGTTTTTTCAAAGCCTTAGGTTTATATTAAGTCAGACTATGGGCTAAGGAATCCCTTTGCAGAATTGCTTCTCGGGTATACATTTCAAAAACTCATGTTTACTTATATAAAAAAGTGTTATTGCTTCAAAAATCAATATGCACCTTTACATTTAGGTATAGCCCATATAAGCAGGGAAAACCTGTCCAGTAGAAATCTAACTATACGTTATACTCTTTGGGTCTGATTCAAACAATTCCATTGTTTTATTAGAGGTTACTAAAATTGTACTTACAAAAGTCCTCTAATTACCTATTTCAAAAGAAATCTTATAACTTACACTGCTAGCTGCAGTAAGCGACCAACCAACCTAGTGGTCAATCTATTTTAAATAGGGCATTAGAAGCCATCTTTGTACATATTGATGCTTAAATTCCACACTTGAATGTTCCCCAGAATGAAAATATTCAATTTAATTTTAATCAGTCTTGGAACATATTAAATTAAGCAAGCTAAGTCATATTTTGGAGAACATATTCAAGAAAATGATCTATCACATGAGACTGCTGATAAGAGGAAAAATCAAATGAAATCCATGAACTTAGGATGGGCTCCGCACCAAACTCATATAACACCACTGGCTCAATTTTGAAATGACGTACTAATGAGGGAAGATGTTGAAATTGAATAAATAAAAATTACATAATTTCTGGGTTTTATTTCATACCTACAACCAGTTTCTATATTACAACTCTTTCACATAGTTTCCACCATTATAATTATTCAACACTTCATATTACATATTTAGTACCCATGATAAAATCGAGGGTATGTAGTCATATAGAAGTAAATATTTACACTTTGAATTAGCATTATAGTAATCTTAGAGAATTTTGCACTTAGTTCATTATAATGACTTCATTAATTAGCATTTGTTTTGTAAAAAATCTTTTGTTATTGAAATAGTAAAACTGTAGCATTCTTAAGAACAGACCAGTATATTTTATTTATGTTGATATTTCATTACTGTGAGGTAGGTGCTTATCCTAAGAGTAGGCAGAGCAAAACAGGTATCACACACTAGACACTACAGCCAGGGGGTCCTCCTAACAAATGCTGCACAAACACACTGCTACAAAGTAAAGTATAGAAGTCATCTGCCACCAACCAATGCATTTATTGTGCTAGATTTCATTTTAATAGCATCGACCTATTGATTACATGTATCATTTTTTTGGTCAGAGTCAGAGATGCTTGTTTGTTACCAGCAGTGACCTGCAATGCTGCTAATTTGCAATCCAATTCAATATGTGGTCACCTGGGGGTTTATTGTCGAAGTAAAAATCTATAACGTCTGCGCTGCCTTTAATTTGACAGTCATTGCGGCAACAACACAAGATTGTGCACTTCTTAATAAAAAGTATTGTGATGTATTGTGATTGCTTAGATTATAAGCGATCACGATCATTAAAATCACAAAATTAAATGAGGCTTTTTTTGACGTTGTCACTTCTGCAAGAGACGGCAAAGGGAGCTAAGTTCATACAGCCATGTTTTTCGTAAATCTTGATAAAACATTAAAAATGTAATTTATGTGAATTTTAGTCAGAAAGTCACTCACTATCACATCGTTTGTGCGCTTTTGTTACTTATTTATTCATTTCTGACACGTTTCAGTAACTTGTCATTGGTTTCCATACAAAAATCGCTTTGTTTTACATACTATGAAAGTCAATCATAAAATTGCTGTTTTTTTGAATTTGCAGGCCTAAAAAAAACTAAATTTTATTCTAAACCCTAGATTTTTGAGTACTCTTTACAATAATACCTGAAACATGTTGGTTAATAAATAATTATATTCTTAGCCCAAAAGTGGACATGTCCTTTCTTGGCAGCCCGTGCTCTACGCCTGCTGGGTGACGTGACAGTTACAAAACATTTTTGTCGCCGTGACAAAAAGTCACCCGTGCGCGCACCCACTTAATCACGACTTAATAGGCACAGACTTATAAGAGATACTACGTATTAAGTATTAATACATTTTAAGAGTAGGGTTATGACGCTCGCTTATGTCAATCGTTCGTTCGGTCGTTCCGTCGAGCGACAGAAGCGAAACAAAACATGCGAGTTAGAGGAGCAAACGACACGAAAAGCGCCGATATATCGTAAGTTCGATTTTAAGAGTACGGCCCCTAAGGCGCGTTCAGAGCCTCTGGGTGTAGTTGTCCGGTTGTTTTTTAACTCGCTCAAAGGCGTTGAACGCGTTGCAGCAACCAAATCTTTTATCTCCCTCTTTCACATGAATTTTTATTTCTCTCTCTTTCTATCAGATGACATTTTAGATAATGGCCGCCAATATCTTCCAATCACATGAGTATTTCAGTAATAAACGTCAGAGCGTTTTACAACCATCAAATTCGATGGTTGTTCGGTTGTAACTTACTTCGCGTACTTCGCGAAGTACAACTTTTCGCTCTAACCCCGTTCAATGCCTTCGAGCGTGACAACCGGGTGAAACAACCGGCCCGTTCAAGACCTTTGAGTGTCGGCACGAGTTACAACCGAATAACCATCGAATTTGATGGTTGTAAAACGCTCTGACATTTATTACTGAAATACTCTTACGTGATTGGATGATATTGGCGGCCATATTCTATAATGTCATCTACTAGAAAGAGAGAGAAATAAAAAATCATGTGAAAGAGGGAGATAAAAGATTTGGTTGCTGCAATCCGTTCAACACCTTTGAGCGAGTTAAAAAACAACCGGACAACTACACTGTTAAATAAACAACTTTTATTAAATCGCAAATTATATTATTTTCAAAGCATATCTATGTAAACAAAATCCAAGAAGAAAAAATAACGCACAAAAAGTCTTAGTACATCAATTTGACAGCCCACTTTTTCTCACGTTCCGGAACGTTCAGCAATTAAAGAAAATAATGTTCCGAAGCGTTCAGGAAAATGACAAATAATGCCTATGAATTGGGATGATGACTGAATTCTAATTTTTACGTTTCGTCATTAAATATTAAAATACCGTGAAAAAAGATGAAGTCCTGTGAAATTAGAATTAAAATCGGCTTAGAAATACATTAGATACAAGCATTTTAAGTTGTTAATTTGGAAGCGATTAGACAGAGAGATCCGACATGAACCGTGACGTCACTGTTTAGTACGGCCATATAAACTCCATGTAAATTGCCGTTTTGCTAGAAAGAGATGGAGAAAAATATTTAATACCTTATATCTTGGTTGTTTTTATAGTTATTCGAAAACCGATTTTTTCTTTTAGTTTATTGTATGAATGAGCTTCTATTAGAGCAAAAAAATTTTTTAGTCATCTAGCCTATTATAAGTTTCCTCTCTCTTAAGGAAATAAATACAATACAAGTTATTGGCTGTTATATACAATACAAGTTATTAACCGATATACAATACTATTTTCACTGTATTCCAGAAAGCAGGCAAATCATTAAATTATTATTAATATTTAAATGCACTACAAATTAAGTTTGATTACAGGCTTCACAATTCTATTACTTCTACGTAGAACAGGTTCTGGACGAGTATTATCGGATTCAGTTAAAGAATTATTATTTTTTTCATGAGATTGAAAAGGAACAGGACTAGTATCATTGTGCTGCAAAGTTCTCTCAGCATCCTGTTGATGTTGATTATCATTAAATGGTAAATTAGGGTCTGATCCCATATAATCAGGTGTTTGAAAAACTGATTTTGAGCTTGAACTTTGCACGTCACCTGGAATGTAACCGTTTGAAAGATGTTCAATAGGTATTTTATCACCGACTCGACGCAACTGATCAATGTGCCGACGCCACAATTCGCCATTGTCCATTCTTATCAAATAAAGTAATTTCCCAAGTGCTTCCTCGACAACACCCAATTTCCAAATTCCTTCCCTATTATAATTTCGAGCAACCACTCTATCACCAGGTAGCAATGTCCTTACACGTGTCACTCAACGCAATCCCGGTACCATCCAAAAAGCTTGCCCGTTCCCTCATCAGACTAAAGAGAGACAAAATCCGAAAAGTTATAGCTACTATAACCGGACACTGTCTCCTAAACAAACACCTATTCATAATAGGGGTGACAGACAGCCCCCTATGCAGAGGATGCATGGAGGCGGAAGAAACGCCACAGCACGTCCTTATGGAATGCACAAGCGTGGCCGACCAACGGGCGAAACTTCTCCACTCCCCGGCATCCATGCCGGAAGCATGTAGTAGCCCACAGAGGCTGCTGGCATTCTGGGAGGACCTGGGATGGATGGAGTAGGATGTAGGCTGACGCAAGGTCAGGACGCACAATGGCCCAATCAAGAGGCTAAGTGCGAAAGAGCCCCGCCAAACTAACTAACTAACACGTGTCACTCGTAGTTCTTTCTGAGGTAAATCAGTGTACTTGTTTGGACAAAGTAATGAGAAACATGAGGTTGGACGGTAAGTTAATATCATCTCCGATGGAGATTTTCCAGTTGCTGGGTGAGGGGTAATACGATATTGAAACAGTATTTGATTTAATTTTGCTTGCATATTTATTTTATTGGAGTTAAGACACCGCAGTTTATTTTTAAATGTTTGAATTGTAATGTGGTATGGAGCTGATCTCTTGTGTATTATGCCATGTTTTTTAAGATAAAAATCAAATTTGGGGTTTACAAACTGAGTACCATTATCACTAGTTAATATGTTTGGATAGCCAAAAGTGGCAAATATTCTATCTAAAACTTCAATTGTAGAATCTGTATCTATTCTGTTTAAAATGTGAATCTCCGGCCATTTTGAATAAGCATCAATCAGTAGAAGAAAATATACATTTTGAAATTTTCCTGCAAAATCTATGTGAACTCTCTGAAACGGTTTGGTGGGATATTCCCAAGTGTGTTTTGATGCTACTTCAGGGGGGGAATTCAAATGCAATGCACAATCTAAGCAATTTTTTGCAGCCTCTTTTTATGTCCTTGTCAATTCCAGGCCACCAACAGTAACTCCGAGCCAAAGATAATATTCTATTTACTCCAAAATGGCAGGAATGTAGATCTGATAAAATTGCATTTCTGTAAGCATTTGGTATCACCACGCGGGCCCCTCTCATTAAGCAATCTTCAAGCAAAGAAAACTCTGTTTGATCTATACCGAATCTATCTGCATAAGCAACTCTTTTTCCTGTAAGAATACCTGTTATTAATGGTTTAAGGGACTTGTCATTAATGGTTGCCATTGCTATATCTTTAACAGTGACGGGTAGAACACTCATCATTCCTATTTGATAAACATTAGCTTCATCTGGTATTGTATCCTCATCGGCAACTGGTAAACGTGAGAATGCATCTGCATTTGCATTCTCTTTGGAGGTCTTATATTTAATATCATATTGAAAACCTTGTAGGAAGACTGCATAACGTCGCAGAAAGGTGTGGTAAAGCCTTAGAAGGTGAAAAAATTTGTACAAGTGGTTTGTGGTCAGTATACAGGACAAATTTTCTACCGTACAGGTATTGGAAGAATCGCTTTACCCCAAAAATTATAGAATATGCCTCCTTGTCTATTTGTGCCCATTTACGTTGACTCGAGTTTAAGGTCTGTGAAGCAAACTGAATAGGACGTTCAGAGCCATCTGGCATAATATGTGACAGGACAGCTCCTACCCCAGTAGAAGACGCATCAGTAGCTAATATTAGAGGTAGGTCTGGTGAATAATGTGCTAATACTACATCTGAAAGCATTTGTTTTTTTTATTGTCTGCAAAGCCCTATCACACGCAGAAGACCATTTCCATGGTGTTTCTTTTCTTAATAGTTGATGTAAAGGTTCTAAGGTGTTACTGAGATTGGGTAAAAATCTTCCATAATAATTAACAAGGCCAAGGAGTGCTTGTAATTCAGACACATTTGTAGGTCTCAAGGCATCTACAACTGCTTTGACTTTACTCTCAGCCTTATGAATGCCGTGTCGACTAATCCTATATCCACAGTACTAATCTCATCCTTCATAAACTCAGATTTTTCTAAATTTACTTTTAAACCATACTCTGACAGTCTAGTAAATACTTGTTTTAGCCTATCAAGATGTTCTGTATCATTACATCCTGTAATTCTAATATCATCGATGAAACAATGCACTCCTGGTATCCCTTTTAAGATGCTCTCAATTTTTCTCTGCCATTTAGCAGGAGCACAATTAGGACCAAACATTAATCTTGTACATTTGTAAAGTCCTTTATGAGTATTAAGTGTTAACAATGGTTGGTCCTCTACTTTTACTTTCCAGTTTAAATAGGCATTCCGAAGATCTATTTTAGAATATTTGTCACCCCCAGCCAACCCACTAAATAATTCTTCTGAAGTTGGTAATGGATGTTCATCAACAAGTAATTGCTTATTTAAGGTAAGTTTGTAATCTGCACAAATTCTGATTTTACCATTTGGCTTTACGACTGGCACAATTGGAGTAGCATATTCACTATAGTCAACTTTAACAAGAACACCTAACTGTACTAGATTTTCAATTTCTTGTTCTACCTTTTCTTTTAAAACAAAAGGTATGGATCTAGCTCGACAGAAAATGGGTTTAGAGTCAGGCTTGAGATGTAAAGAGACAGGATCTCCCTTTACTTCCCCTATTTTTTTGTCATCAAACAAGTCACTGAACTCCTCAAGAAGATTTTTTAAAGGTGAATCATGCAAGACATTACCTGTAGATACTTGGTTAACTTGTTGCATACAATCTCGAAAACTTTTAAATGCATTAAATGTTAGTATCCATTCCCTCCTCAAGAGTGGATGCTGGTTACCGGGAATAATGTATAATTTCATTATAACATACACCCAGGGCTACGTTCCAAAACATCACCCGGAGTGAGTAGGTGGTGGGGGGAGAGTGGCCGGTTAGGGTGGTCGGAGTGTTGGTTGTTTTAGAACGGCAAGAGTGTTGTCTGCTTTGTTTACATAACCAAATATACAAAAATAAGAAAATATATAATTCATCAGCGCGTCCGTTCGCTTTAATGCATGGATTACATTCCTCTGTTTCATCTACGAAAATGCTAAAACCAACAGAATATGAATTCTGTTAAATCGCGGACTAACCTATGTAGCTTCAGCGGAAATGAAGGCCAATTTTACAATCGTGTCACTTACGATACCTAGTCTTTGGAATTTAAAATTAACTTATTGTCGACGTTACGAAGCGCATCCTCGCTCTCCGAGATGCACAAATTGTGTGTGAATATGAAATCTTTGTAATCGCAATCACACACAACTTTAAAATCCACACAATTTCCCGCCAAATCCAATCGAGTGAAATTACACCTTGCTATATTGTGCGGGTGAGATTCTACTCGATCGAGTGCACTCCGTAGCGTTTTAGGACACGCCACTCCAACACTCTCGAGTGCACCCGAAATGTTTTAGGACATACTTCGGGTGACCGAGTGCACTCGGGTGATGTTTTGGAACGTAGCCCAGAGGCGCTGAACGCGCCTCTGAACGCGCCTCTTGCTCACGCCTGAGTTGCGTTCCGAGGGTCAGAGTAATGCAACCGAGAGTGTTTTTCACACTCGCTCAGAGGTTCAGAACGGGTCGGTTGCTATCTTTTTTTTTAGTTTGTATCTTGCCGATCAAGATCAAGCAAAGGGCAAAATATTACTAATCCTTACTATGAAATTAACACTCAATATCCATTTTTCTGCTTAAAAATAATTACAACACATCGAAATCACTATATTTCCCTTGTATTAGGCTTAAAAGAGTTCAAAGTAGTGTTATTTAATAAAATAATAAATAATTAGCGTATTTTTGACATAAAATCTGTCAGAGTGTTTTTCACCCCACGTTCGAGATGGTTGTTTGGTTGCATCACTCGAAGCTTCGGAACGGGCACAGAGGCGCGTTCAGCGCCTCTGGGTGTAGTTGTCCGGTTGTTTTTTAACTCGCTCAAAGGCGTTGAACGGATTGCAGCAACCAAATCTTTTATCTCCCTCTTTCACATGATTTTTTATTTCTCTCTCTTTCTAGTAGATGACATTATAGAATATGGCCGCCAATATCATCCAATCACGTAAGAGTATTTCAGTCATAAACGTCAGAGCGTTTTACAACCATCAAATTCGATGGTTGTTCGGTTGTAACTCGCGCCGACACTCAAAGGTCTTGAACGGGCCGGTTGTTTCACCCGGTTGTCACGCTCGAAGGCATTGAACGGGGTTAGAGCGAAAAGTTGTACTTCGCGCGAAGGCGCTGAACGCGCCTCAGAGTGTACTAACCGCCTGTCAGAGCGTTTTTTACCCAGAGGTAGAGATGGTCGTTATTACGATAGCAGATAATATAATGCATTATATGAACGTAACGAATAACACATTATTGAGCAACGGATTATCCTGCTATCATTATAAACTGCTGTTGATGTTGTAGCGTTGTAGCGCAATGACTGACGTTCCACCCACCGCGCTGTTGCCGATAACGTAACGCGGGAGTGAAGCAAAGAGCGAGAGCGCAATAGGTGTGTACGGGAGATAGCAATATAAACTGCACGAGT
Source organism: Schoenobius gigantellus (assembly GCA_963935595.1). Taxonomy (NCBI): domain Eukaryota; kingdom Metazoa; phylum Arthropoda; class Insecta; order Lepidoptera; family Crambidae; genus Schoenobius; species Schoenobius gigantellus. The sequence goes on along the minus strand of OZ012553.1, from coordinate 16,666,298 downwards.
CACGACACGATAATCGCAAACCACTAACTTTGTGCTTCCTCACATTGACGTAAAGTTCACTTTAAAATGTTTGATGATCGCAACGATTTAAAATAACAGGTGAATAATAATTATTCGTTATACTGCTGTTTTGAATGAGATTGCTGTTTAAAATTTTATTGTTCGTTCAATTCTGTTCTGTTCAATTCAGCAACAGATCCAATTAGAGAAATTGTGATTATTTTTTGTTACGATTTAATTAATTCAGTGTGTAAGTGCGTAATTAAAAGTAAGCGTAAGTGTAAATAATAATTGTTTTATAGTTAGTGTTAAGTATTTTTAAATATTAAAAATGCCGAGAATAAGAGCCCCGATCGCTCCTATTTGGAACTATTTCGATGTTGGTAACAGTGTGAATACACTGTTCTTCATTGTGCAAAACAGCAGTATAACAGGATAACGAACAGCAGTTTACAATAACAGCTATATGGAAATAACACAGCACTGTTATTCGTTATTTGGAAACAGTCGTTACTCTCATCTCTACCCAGAGGCTCTGAACGGGTCGGTTGCTGTCAGAGTACACTCGGAGTGCACTCGAGTGTAGGTTCTGAACGCAGCTCCGGACCGAATAATCAGCCTAAGTCAATAATATCAAAACCAAACAAACATAATAACCTCACAAAAGAATTTACCTCGTAATTTCTATTTTTTTCTGTGATATACAAGCTTTAGCAGTTTTTCATTGCCTTGTACCTATCTTTTACCATTTTCTGCTCTTTTAGCGTCTTCAGAAGACAGTTTGAGGTAAACTACTTTGTTTTCTTCTTCAACAAAAACTGGTAATTCTAATGTCGTAATTTTTTTCCTTATATTTAATTCAATTTTTAGGATATTTGGCTTATTTTTGCCTTCAATTCAATTAAAGAGTAATTTTCAAGCATCGAATTAGCGAACCATTATTTTGACTTGTTTTGATTGTCAAGTGTGACTGATGCTGGGTAAGTTAACATCATATCAGCATGATAAAACATAATAAGTACTTTCAAAATTAAAGCTAAGTTGGTAGTTAACGTACACGACAACACAGATGCGCGTTCAGAGCCTTCGCGCGAAGATTTGGAGATGCTGTGTTTGGATCCATACTACAGGAGAGGACTGTAGGAGCGCGTTCAGAGCCTTCGCGGGAAGTACAACTTTTCGCTCTAACCCCGTTCAATGCCTTCGAGCGTGACGCCCGGGTGAAACAACCGGCCCGTTCAAGACCTTAGAGTGTCAGAGCGAGTTGCAACCAAACAACCATCAAATTATCGGTGTCACTCACAGGATTAAGATGTTACTATAGTTTGGATCCCTGGACACTGTGGTATCACGGAAAATGAAAACGCTGACGCATGTGCTACACAGGCCACAGGATTAGGATGCCTCACCTATAACCAATGCTTCTCTCAGGATATTTGGGTAACCTTAAAAGAAGATATGACTAGGCAATGGCAACAGGAATGAATTCACTCTTGTATCCTAAAAGAAAAATTTTATGGGAGCATTTAGAGGGATATCCCTACTAAGCCATGGTTCTTTAAATACAGATCTGCCGATAAATTAACTACATCTACCATAATTAGGCTACGCCTTGGACATATCTGTTCTCCAGTTTTCCTTGCTAAAATTCACATCAGAGACCACTCCATATGTGAATGTAGCTTAGAAGAAGGCACCGTGGATCATATTTTCTTTAATTGTTTGAGACATCAAACCTCTTTGTACAATCTGCTTCCTGAATCTATTCCTTGCCCCTCAAATATGAATTTCCTTCTAACACAAATAAATACCCCTGTCCTAAATATTCCCTTTAAATATACACGGTTATTTTTTTATCACCCTGGTTATTTTAAGGGTGGATTCAGGACACGGTAGAAGAATTATTTAACCATTAATAATAAAATTTACTCACCTGTTTAATTAGATATTTATTATCTAAAATATCCAAAAAATACTGCACTGGTATGGACACTGAGTGAAGTTGTAGGCAAAACATTGAATGAACGCGAACTGGCAACAACGTCGCCGATTCAAAGTCATCACTGAGTTGATCACAATTTCACCTTCCTACTTTACGGGCTTACTTAGGACCGGCAAAACAAAGTTTTTAAAGAAAACAAACAGTACTAGGTAGGTATTACGGTTACGGTAGGTTGTTTTGGCGTAGTTAAAAAATTGGAATCAACTTTAAATACTTACCTAGCTAGGAAACAATTTAAATCAACTTTAGTTCTAATAACAAAAGAGTTCTAAATTTAAAGGAAGTCTTCTAACTCATACATAGTTGTGCACGTTTAAAACTATACATCATGACCACAACAACATATCACTTTGGTTAGTGTTTAACGTCTCGAAATGCAGTTTTCGCTTCCAAGTCTTACGTTTGTGGGTTCACTTTCTTACACCAAACACTTAATTTCACTTCACAAGTAAAAGTCTACGGTCTACCGGAGTAAGGTCTGTGTATTCGCGAGATTGTGTTAACTTGAAACTAAAATTCCGAATGCGCCCGATTGCCGCGCGTCAGGCGCGGGCGCGACATCGCGATACGTTCACACGCGCCGGGGTCGAAGGCGAACTAAAGCCGGCAGTGCTGCCAACCCCTCCAAAATGTTTCCCCCAATGTAATTTTAAAATACCCCTAAAAACCCCTAATTTTTTTATAATCTTATATAGTTTAAATAACGTTTAGATATTATATTTTGCCTTGTCAGTAATCAGTATATAAGTATTTTAGTGTTTAGTTAATATAATAAAACAATAATAGGGCAATATTATTTAATTTATTTAATATTTCTAAAATGGCATGATTTTCGTCGTCATCAATGACCTCTAAAGAGGAAGATTTTGTGATCATAAATCCTGTAGCTGAAGGTTTTTACATGTTCCCTGAAGGTTCAAAATTTATACACAAACCGAATTATCTTGTATAGTAAATCTCACCATAATTATACTTTGCAAGATGTCCAAGGAAAGTTTATTTCTCAATTTATTTTTTGATAGCAGTTGGCAGCATCAGAATTATAATAAACTTCTGAATAGAATTTGGCAGAAGAACTATGTAGTGTGTATCCACTGTTTGTTTTGTAATTGATTCCATTCCGATTTTACGTCATTTTATTACCATGTTCGATAAAATTTTGCAAAATTAGAATTTCAACTGGTCTTTACTTCGGTCGGATGTGTCTTTTTTAGATTGAAAGTTGGACATCATTTTGAAAATTGCAAGTTTATTTTAACCGTTCGATTCTGCTAAGTGATGTTAATAAATCAAGGCCCCTAAAAAATCCCCCAAAAAAATGTTGCCCCTAAAATTTCCCCTTTCGATGTTTCTCCCCCCTAAATTTAGGGGGAAAACCCCCAAGTTGGCAACACTGAAAGCCGGCCGGCTCGTGCCGACAAGCGACAGCAAACAACAAAACGCCGCCGCCGGCGCTCGGTGCCGGCGCCGACTGTCTCTGTCTTTCACTATTGTAGTGTCTAGTGCAATAATAACTCTTATTTCAAACGAGTTGTAGATTGATCTTGCTTGAATTAATAATGCGACGTTGCCGCATTTTCCTAAGCCCGTAGTAGTAAATTCTTTATTCATTCATAATCTTACCTTATCTTGTAGTAAACAAGAACAATGTCTATAATTTAATATTATTGGCGGATAAAATTTAAAAAATATAACCACATGTTTTTTTTATTGATATGAGTCGTCTAGCGTCTACAGAGCTGCCTCTAAAATTTTCCAGTATGATAAAAAAATAACCGTGTATAGAAAAATACTAAATAAAACTATAATTTTCTTCGTACAAAAATTACCTAGGTACTAAAAATTATCTCAACTCATCATACATACTCCTTTAATTATTCACCTAGATTCCCTAACTTTTAGCTGCTACTAACAATATTCTAATGTTCGCTTTGCATTGTCCACAGGTAGCTCAACCGGCTTAGTATTTACCATACCGCTAAACTTCATAATATAATACCGTGTTTTCGCTACCCACTCGAAATTGGCGAAATTGTCAAATTTGACAGAAGCCACTTAACCTAAAAATTGAATTGAATTGAACCATCGAATTTGATGTTTGTAAAACACTCTGACATTTATTACTGAAATACTCTTACGTGATTGGATGATATTGGGAGCCATCATCTAAACTGTCATCTTATAGAAAGACAAATAAAAATTCCTGTGAAATAGGGAGATAAAAGATTTGGTTACTGCAATCCGTTCAACGCCTCTGAACTAGTTAATAAACACTATAACGGGACAGTACTACGCTTGTTTACTGGAAAGATTGAAAGAAAGGAAAAATCCACTATACCAATACCATGTTGCGATGGCTGCCATTCACCAATGCTGCTTCAAACAACTAAACCACCCACCCTACAGTCCAGACTTGGCCCCCAGTTAATTATTTTTTATTTCTAAAAATTAAGAAACCCCTGCATGGAAAAAATTTGAAGATAAGTCAAGTCTGCAATTTCACCCTTTTTTGACACCAAAGACAAATATTTTTTTCGATGGTACCTAGCCCACCTGATGGTAAGTGGTAACAGTCACATATAATACATGTGGCTACTATAAGATTCGTAGCAAAACTGCAACCCCCACAAGAACCACAGTGCATGTTACTTGTGACATCAGATGTCAAAGTCACTCACTTTTGTTTGTTTAATACCAACTAATACTAAAAGAACCTTAAGTTAAACTTCTTTACAGTAAATCAGCATCTTCAAAGACCTTATTTATTCTGACATATTAAAGATGAGTACTTACGGAGAAATTGCTGAACCCAGCACCAGAGCTTCATGGGAAGACTGGGATGAGGTATTAGAAGAAAATAGTTCTAGGTAATTAATTATATTATTTGAATAAGCTCAACTTCTGCAAAACATGAAAAAGGTTCCCCTTTTTAGCTTTAACTTAGACTTACATTTTGACTTCTGTATTATCTGTACCAAGGGGTTACCTATTGAAACGCTTATAGTTTTTCGTCATAAACTAAAAATGTATAATGTTAATTATACATTTTTGACGACACGTTTAGCGCAGAGGTCGAGTGATCACCTACTGCGCAACGGGTCGCGGGTTCGATTCCCGTACGGGACAAATGTTTTGTATGGCCTACAGAAATTTGTTCCGGTCTGGGTGTATGTGCCTGTGATATTCTATGTTTGTAACTGCACCCACGACACAGGAGAAAATCCTAGTGTAGGGCGACGTTTTTTTAAAAAAAGAAAGAAAGAAGAAAAGAATTGCCATAAGTCTTTATATCATAACTTCATATTGCATAATATTATAAAGGCGAAATATGTCTAATCGTATAATTTATGTTTGTCATAATATTTCAAAGGCATAATATTCAAAAGACATACATTTGAAAAGCATTACTGACAAAATCCATAAATCCATAGCGAATTTATTCACTATAATTTCAAAAAGCAAACACTTACATAACATATTAAATTTATTGTCTTTTGTTTAAATTATTTACTTTTTTTAACCTTATTAAGAAATAGTTTAAAAATACTAAATAAAAAAGCTCTAATTTACGATTAATGTTTAGAAATCATGTAATAATATTAATATTTATATCATTTTGCATAGGTACATGCAGCATGCATGCAGGCATGCAGAATGCAAGCAGGCATGCAGCATGCAAGACTTCTGCCATAGCTCCGGCACTGGGGGGTTCTGGCGGTCCCACTCATGCTAATCGTCGCAGATGGCTTTCACTCACCACCGCAGCCTCGGCTTGATGGCCGGCCTTGCCAGCCATCCTCAGCCGCGGCATCTCGCTCATAGCCACCTGCTCCTAAGCATGCGGGCCGCCACACCCCTCCGTGCCTTCGCGGTTCTGAATAACACTCTAGGGGTAGGGCAGACAAGACTATGTTGAGTCGGGGTTGACTGAGTCGGTTTTAAATAGGACTAGTTTTTTAAAGTAATCCTCGTATGGAGAAAAATACATTCCGGATTGTGTCAAAGAAAATTTATGGATACCTATTTACAGTAATGATTCTTTATAAAACTATGTCTTTAGTGAGTTATGCATAGTTAAATTATGTGAAACAAAATTGTGGATAGTAACAGTTAGGTATGCGTAGTAAAATTGTGCGTTTTAAAGTAGGCTTAATAAAATTATGGCAAACCAAATTATACCTTTCAAAGATCATGATTTTTAATATTATGCCTTTCGACAATTCTGCATTATAATTTTTATGCCTATTGATATGTTATGCCAAATATTATTATGCTGTGATTTTTTTTGCCATTATTAAGTACTAGGCCAATCGAGATTATGACAATAACAGTATGCGTTTCAAAGTGTCACGGTACCAAGGTTGCTCAGCCTTATGCCATATAGATCAAGGTGATCTTTAGTTGACAAATTAACATTTTTTTATGTAAATATCATGGACCTACAAAATCTTTTTTTCAGGTCCGTGGTAAATGTCTGATATTACTAATACCGGCTCCTGATTGCAAAAAATTAATAATAGAACTATTTATAGGCTATATGAGGTTGTTTTTTAGTTACTAAAAAAATTTGTGTGCTTGTTCAGGCAAGCAAAGTGAACAACTTTGACAATGGGACCAACTTTGAAATCGCAAAAAAGTCTGCTGTTCCATACCAGAGGTTCAGTGAATGTTGAACATTAACTAGTATGGAACAGCTGATTTTTATTTGCGATTCAAAGTTGGTCCCTTAATGAAAGTTTGCTTGTCTGAACAAGCACACAATTTTTTTTTGTAGGTAACTAAAAAGAAATTATTTTTAGAATCTTCAAAAATAGCACTTAACTGTGTATTGGGAATTAAAATTTCCCATAGTAATTTTTTTTATACTACGATGCCGGCAAACAAACTTACGGCCCGCCTGATGGTAAGCAGTTACCGTAGTCTATGGACGCCTGCAACACCAGGGGCATCACAAACGCGTTGCCGACCCTTTAAAAACCTATTTACTCCGTTCTTGAAGAACCCCATACTGTATTCCCCGGGGAAAACCTCGGCAGGGAGCTCGTTCCACAACCGGAGCGTGTGTGGGAGGAAATTTCTCTCAAACCGCACTGTGCGTGACCACTTAGGCTCCAGCGTGTGAGGATGAACACCCTGCCGACGGCGAGCGGTGCGATGATAAAAGGTGGCCGTTGGCATCATGTCGAACAATTCTTCAGAACACAACCCGTTGTACAAGCGGTAGAACACACATAATGAGGCAAAGTAGACTTAATGGCTCAATACCGCTTGTGAGTTTGGGATTGTCAACAATTCGCTCAGCTCGTCTTTGGACCGAATCAAAAGGTCCAAGTTGGTTTCGAGGTGCTCCCGCCCACAGATGACAGCAGTACTCCATATGAGGCCTGACCTGTGATTTATACAGCAACAGTTTTTCCTTGAAGAGAAGTACCATAATTACTAAGTACTTACTTATATTACCATTATTACTCGCAGGCAAAAAAATATTATACCTTGCTTACTCTTACCATCAATTAAAACATTAAAAATATTATTAAAATCTTGCTCTTGTTTTTTTAATTACCTACCAGAATACAGTACAACCTATTTGATTTTTAAATAATACAGCATTAAAATCACAAAGGTTTGTAGTAATACTACAACAGTCTACACAGTTCAATGGCTAAAAATAGAGTCAATGGCTAAAATACCTCGTTTTGTAATACATATAACAATAGTAGAGTAGCTTTGCCCATAAAACTATTAGTTTAAGGTACCTACTTTGTTAGTATTATTTTTCCATGCCATATAAATATAATCTCAGTGTTATTAATTATGAATACCTATTTGTTTTATTTACAGATTAGAATGGGTCAGGGAAGAAGCAGTCCCAACTACAATGGATTGTTTAATAATTTTGGAAGGAAAATATTTTATTAATTATATTGAAAACAATTCAAACCCTAAATTGGAATATGTGAATTCTATTAACAAGATTGATGTTACCTTGTATAAGACAGATGAGCTTCAATACATTTGTATTGTGAAAGATTATAACTTACTAAATAGCAGCGAAATTGTTGAATTACTAACACCATATATTGTTGTGAGTAAAGATGTAGTAACTATACAAACAAAGTCCAAAGCGGAATATCAGTCTATGAATGAAACAAGTGAAATGTCCATAATAAGAACATTGTGCACTAGCCAAACACCTAAACTGAATATAAGCTTTCCCAAACTTGAACAACCCAACATTATTACTGGTGTATCAGCTGGAGGTAAGTACCAATGTTGTTTCAAATAATATTTATAAGTAAGTATAGGCGTATTATAGTGCCCACCTCAGGATGTTAAACTAGTACCAATTCAACATTCTATAATGGACTCCCAAAATACTAATAACTTCACAAAAATAATGCCCCCCCCCCCCTGAAAAAAACTAGATACGCCATTGTAAGTAAGTAGTTATATGGACCTATACATAGTTACTTTTTTATCACCCCGGATAATTTAAGGGTAGTAGAATGATCCAAACATTAATAAGCAATATACTAAATAAAATAAAAAATATTAAAAAAGTGCACTAAATTAGTGCCGTGTTCTTTTTTGATATCTTAGAAAATTACATAATATTAAATTAAATAGGTGCGTTAATTTTTTTGTTAATGTTTAAATCATTCTACCACCGTGTCCTGAAGTGAAGCATTCCTAAAATTATCCGGGGTGTTAAAAAAGTAACCGCTTATAAGGGGTTGAAGTATGAAATTGCTGTTATATACCTACCGATTTTTTTGCACCTAATGCAAAAAATTCATATTATTAAAGTATTTATCTTTATTGTCTGTACATTTAATTTTGGAACTTTGAGGCTTAGGCCGGTATTAAAGGAAGCGGCCGCTCTGAATGCGATTTTCCATGAGTTCGTATGAAACGAATAATACTGGCCTTTGACTTGGTGCCTAGACTTAACAAAAACTGTGTATTATTTTGTATTGCGTCAAAGACAAGGGCTTCCGTATTTATTTCTTCGTACGACTGATTCAAAAGTGTATGTGTGTAAGTCATAAATAACATATAAGTTTTCTATCACTCACTTTTATTCGGGTATTTCCGAACTGTGTTTGTTCGGTAGAGACGATTGTCTGTGTCTTTCACTTATTATTGTTCGATGTGCGAGCTATCGACTGGACGTTTTTTACTGTTTTGTGTTGCACACATAATTTTTAATTGCGCCCAGCAGTTTTCGTCCGCGGCATGGCAGCGTCGCAGATGAGTCTGAGATCCTCCTGAGAAGTGCGCCGCCATGCCGTAAGCGTCGCCGGCGAGGTGCAGGGGCAGCTCGGACCACTCCCGCACCATCGCCGCCTCCAGCGCCACGTCGGGCTGGAGGCGCGTCACCGGCCACCTGGGGCAGTCGGCACCCGTCCCCGCTGGAGACGTGAAGGCGTGCGAGGGGGAGACCGAGTATCGGACGTATCGGTGGTCCGACATGGTCTCCTCCTCCGCCTTCACTCTTCAGTGAATGCGATGGCCAGGGTCGCCTGATGGAAAAAGTACGTTGTTTCAGTCAAACCTTGAAAAGAAAATGTGTGGCGAAGCTGTACTTGCTGCCACTTAGCTGCTAAATAGAACACCAAAGCATGGTGAAAGAAAAACACCTATAGAAAAATGGACCAACAGAAAACGTAATGTAAAAAATATTCAAATATTTGGTTCTGAAGTATACACAAAATATCTACAATCATCGAAGAAACTAGAAGAAAGATCTGAAAGATGATGGTTGGTTGGTTATACACCAGCTGGATACAGACTTTGGATACCTGAAAAAAGAAAAATTACAGTAAGAAGAGACATTATTTTTAAAAACTTTGAAAAGAGAGATAATAATCAAGAGAATAATAATACACCTGAAATACTTATAATAAAAAATACAAACAATGAAAACATAATTTTAGAACAAAATGAACACTTAGAAAAACAAATTAAAAATAAAGAATTATATACAGAAGAAGAATATTTAGAAGAAAATTCAACTGACAATGAAATAGAAGACGATAATATCATACAAGAAAATGAAGTAGAAAAAAATCAAACAGAAGAAACAGAAAATCTAGAAAACAGCAATTACAAGAACTGGTCGAATATTGAAAAAAACTATATATTTAGAAGATTACGAAACAAATATAGCCCAATGTCAAAACATACCAAACATCTACAAAGAAGCAAAAGAAGATAAAGACTGGTCAGAAGCCATAAATAAAGAAGTATCAGCTTTAATAAAATTAGAAACCTGGACAGAAGAAATGCTACCTGATAACAAAAAACCTAATGATATTAAATGGTTATTTAAAGAGAAAGAAGATGGTACCAAAAAGGCCAGATTAGAGGCCCGAGGATTCCAAATCAAAAAGGATGATAACTACCAATACATATATTTTCCTGTGGCAAGAATGTCTAGTATCAGAATGCTAATTTCAAAGGCTAAGAATGAAAACCTACCAATAAGACAGATTGACATTTCGACTGCATTCCTAAATGGAAAGCTGAAATCAGATATTTATATAAAACCCGCGAAAGGCTGCATACCCAAAAACAAAAATATGGTATCAAAATTAAACAGAGCTCTATGGTTTAACCGAATCACCCCGTTGTTGGAACGACACCACCAATGATTTTGCTATAAAAAAGGGATTTAAAAGATCAGAAAATAAAGAAGACTGCTGGATGATAATCTATGTTGATGACACATTACTGATAGAAAGGAATGCTGAGAAAACAATCGAATATTTAAAAACAGAATTCAATGCAAAAGATCTTGGAGAAGCAAAAAGGTTTTTAGGAATGGAAATCGATAGAAACATAGATACTATATCAATGAAATAAACTAAACTAATAGACAAAAATATTTTACAAAAAATAAAAACCGACTTCAAAAACACTGAAAGTTAAAAATAATATAAGAATAGGTACAGACAACATCACACTTCTATATTGAAGTCGGTGCCAAACGATGATCTCCTGGAAAGTCTTAAAATTTGGCACCGACCGAATTTATTTTTAACTTTTCAGTGTTTTTGAAGTCGGTTTTTATTTTTTGTAAAATATTTTTTATTTTTAACTTTTTAGTGAATGCAATCTTTTTAGTGAAAGAAAGCGTTTCCTCGATTTTCATAGGATCCCATGATCAGATTCTGACTTTGGTGATCTTGGGACCACCCAAGGAGTATACTCTATCGAATACAAAATTGACTAATTTTGAAAATTGATCCAGTATTGGCGAAGTAATCGCGTAACATACATACAAAACACGTTGGACACACCTTAAAATTTAAGGGTTTTCCTCGATTTTCATGGGATCCCATCATCAGATCCTAACTTTGGTGACCACGGGACCACCCTTGGAGACAAAAAAAAATTGAAAATCGTTCCACAATTGGCGGCGTAATCGCATAACATACACACAAAAAAAACATACGCATCGAATTGAGAACCTCCTCCTTTTTTGAAGTCGGTTAAAAATACAAGCAAGGATAGGAGAACACCTATTAAAGTAAACTTTAAGATAAAAGGTAATGAAGAAAAGGAAGAAGGGGAAAAGAAAGATTTGTATCGTGAGATGATTGAAAGCCTACTTTATTTAACGATGATAACAAGACCAGAGGGCCTATTACCGATCTCATGGTTTTGCAAATGATATCATAGTGCAAAACGAAAAATACGATTACCGGTCAGATTTTTAATCATTTGTTCATTATTTAATGATGACATCATTGAAATTATGCCATAGTGATGATATCATTGGTGATCGGTAATACAAAATGCTGCATTTCATGACTTCTTTTTCTCGAATTTATACCATGTCATACGACGAAAGATCCATAATTGGCCTGCTGATATTACTTACTCAGTATTATATCTCAATAGATACCTTGATAAAGTAGATAAAACCGCCTGGAAATCTGGAAAAAGAATACTGAAGTACCTGAAAACTACAAAAGACAAAGGATTAATTTTCAAAATAATGAAATAATGAAGAAATTCCAAAATAATGACTTACTTGCATATTCCGATACTGATTGGGCAGCTGATGATACAGACCGTAAAAGTGTAGGTGGAACAATAATATTTCATGGCAAGAACCCTGTAGCATGGTCGTTTAAGAAACAACCCTGCGTGGCATTATGTACTGCTGTCGCAGAATATGTTGCAGCAGCAGTTACAGCTCAATAGCTACTTAACCTGAAAGGAGTTGCAAAACATTTAAAATGCTCTGGAAAAGAAAATACTTGTGAACAATGTAAGTGCTATCTCTATGTCTAAAAATTTCGAAAACTCAAAAGGGAACTAAGCACTTAGATATTAAATATTATTTTCTGAAGGATATAATAGAAATATAATTTCTATTAAATATGTTAACACAATCAGGTTTAATGACTAAAAGCTTTATGTTCTGAGAAATTCTATATATATATGTCGGAGTAGATGATAAACACGCAATGGATACTAGCGCCATCTCATGGCACATTTGGTAAGTACAGTTGCCACATCGATAAAACTGTCTGTTTATGAACGGACAGCGACATCTATCGGAATCTCCTTGAGTCAGTAGTTCGAGCTTGTGGTTGGAAATGGCGTCCGGATGACGTCACGTCCAGTTGGTGACGCTCTGTATGACAACGTCAGTTGTCAATGTCAAATGTCAGGGGCGAGGAGTGACGTTTAGACGTTAGAACGCTCTCTTTGGTTCGTGAAGCTCGACCGCGACAGACGTGCGCACTGATTCATTATTACCACGTGAAGATGGCGGACGCGGGCGAAGAATTTCAACCTAATCTCAACGAATCTCCGACAGCAGCGGTGGGATTACAACAAAACGCCACGAATACGTTTGTTGAACGAAGTGCTTCTACGGAAAAGGAATATTTTAGCAATCCACATGTTCCCCGAGTAGAAAACGGTCAAGACGCGAATACGTGCTCGGAAGGACAAAATATGTTCTCACAATCAGGGATCAATATACCGGCTGCTTCGTCAGATGTGTGGAGCTCATTTTTTCGTGGTATGGCGGAAAGTTTTCGTAATAATGAAGCCAGTACATCAACATCGAAGATTTTGCCGAAGAAAATGCGACCTAGCGACGTGTACGTACCTACATTTGATCCAGACGACAGCGAATTCACGGCGGCTCAATGGTGTGAAGAAATAGATCATCACCGCACACAGAACTCTTGGACTGACTACGAAACGAGAAATGTAGCCTTTACAAATCTTCGTGGTCGAGCTAGAAGATGGGCATCGAAATCCTATCCACTTTGCAAGACTTGGGGCGAAGCTAGAGATCGACTTTCACGACAGTTTGCTTCGACGAAGAGATTCCACGATATTTTTCAAGACATGGTGCAGTACACTAGCGATCGAGCTTCAACCTACGTCGAGTATTCCACCAACAAGCTGGCGTTGATAGACCGACTAGAGACGAGCTGGAGCGAAGCGAACAAGATTGAAGTGGTTATCTCAGGTATCTCTGATATTCAGGTACGTTCAGATCTGCTTAAGAATACACCGATTGATTTCTTAGCACTCGATAGACACCTTGGTACCTATTCAAAAATAAAGAATTATAAACGACCTCTGGATGGTATTACGTCGTCTCATGATGCTAAGCGTAGACGACAGGCTTTGAGTGATCGCGTTATTAAATGTCATAACTGTGGTAAGCCGGGCCATTTGCAGCGCAATTGTAAATCGAAAACTCATTCTAAGAGTGTTACATCAAATGATGGCCCTTCTCCTTCAATCTCGAATAAGCTTAGCGACAAAAACATACAGTGTTCTTATTGTCACAAAATAGGTCACTCTGATCAAGTTTGTTTTACGAGACAGCGAGATGAAAAGCTCAAGAGGTCGAGTGCTTCGAAATCGGTAAATATGTGCCTACAATTTAATGTTCCACTTGTACAAATAAAAATTTGTGATTTTAATTTGCAAGCTTTGATCGATAGTGGGTCCGATTGTTCACTTATTCGTAAAGAAATAGCTGATAATTTATCTGGATCCCGAGATGTTACGCCTACATGCTTAACAGGTATTGGTTCTACTAACTTATACTCTTTTTCACGGATTACTTTGCCAATACAGATAAATGATGTCCACGTAGAAGTTTGTTTGTTTTTATAATTGTGGAGTCTCATAGTTTACCTCATGATGTCATCATAGGTCGTGATGTTTTAAACTGTCCAGGTCTTAGTTTGATTATGAATAGCAAAGGTGTTCGTATCATACGTGAGGTACAGTCTGATATGTGCCTTTTGTTAAGCTCTGATATAAGTACAATTGATACTGACCTAACTGATAGTGAAGACCTGTCGCGTTTGCGGAGTATTATTTCCAAGTTCGGTGATAACTTTGTAAAGGGTAATTCTCAGACTACAGTTACTACTGGCGAAATGGAGATACGTCTTAAAAACCCAAACAAAATTGTACAACGCCACCCCTATCGTCTATCCCCAACGGAACGTGAAGCCACTAAGACTATTATTGCTGATCTGATTTCTAAAAACATTATACGAGAAAGTTCATCTCCGTTCTCAAGTCCCGCTATTCTAGTGAAAAAGAAGGACGGCTCAGACCGTCTTTGTGTTGACTACAGGGAATTGAACTCGAACACTGTTAGAGACAATTACCCGTTGCCTTTAATTTCGGAACAAATAGATACATTAGGACAATCTTGTATTTTTACCACGCTTGATATGGCATCGGGTTTTTACCAGATACCGATGTCTGAAAAGTCCGATTCCATGGAAAAGACCGCGTTCGTGACCCCCGATGGATTCTGGGAGTATCTAAAAATGCCCTTTGGTTTGTGTAACGCTCCGGCCGTCTACCAGAGAGCTATAAATAAAGCGTTAGAACCATTAAGAGACGTTATCGCTACCGTTTATATGGATGATGTCTTGATTTTTTCAAAAACAGAAGACGAGGCTTTCACACATTTACATCGGGTTTTAACTGCACTTGCTAATGCTGGTTTTTCACTTAACTGGAATAAGTGTAAGTTTCTCAAGTCTTCTGTAGAATATTTAGGATACATAATATCTGAAGGCTCCGTTAAACCAAATTCTAAAAAGATTGATGCCCTCTTCCCACTAACGTAAAGGAACTACGACAGTTTAACGGACTTGCGGGTTATTTTAGAAAGTTCGTGCCCAACTTCTCATGTATAATGGCTCCCCTTTACCAACTTACACAAAAAGATACCAAATGGGATTGGCAAACACACCACACAAAAGCCCGAAATACAATTATTAAGCATCTCACATCAGAACCACTGCTCTCAATATTCGATCCAACTCGCGAAATCGAAATCCATACTGACGTGACGTCTGACATCCATACTGATCCATACTCCAGTTCTCTAGGGTACGGAGCAGTACTTTTTCAAAAAATTGAAAATCAACTTAAGGTCATCGAATACTATAGTCAGAGAACATCTGAAGTAGAAAGTCGTTACCACAGCTACGAGTTAGAAACACTAGCAGTTTTTAAAGCCTTAAAGCATTTCAGACATTACATATTTGGTAGGCATTTTAAAATTGTAACAGACTGCAATAGTTTTAAAGCTTCGCGACATAAAAAGGAACTGTCTCCCAGAGTTCATAGGTGGTGGGCGTATATGCAAAGCTTCGACTTTGAAATCGAGTATCGTAAGGGGGATAGGATTCCCCATGTTGATTTTCTTAGCAGGAACCCGACCGAGCCTAATGTCTCGGCAACGGTAAATGTAATCCAGGTCAGGGACGACTGGTTACAGGCCGAACAACGACTGGATCCTGATATCAATAAAATCATTCAGGCTTACGAAAATGATACTTTAGATCCAGCCTTGCGGTCTTCGTACGAAATTAAAAATAATTTACTATACAAGGTATTTCAAGTTAATAGGAAGAATTTATGTAAGGCTATTGTTCCGAAGAATTATCGTTGGCAGATTATCCAACGCTTTCATGATGAACTTAAGCATTTAGGATGGGATAAAACTCTTTGCAAGATCCGTGAACACTTTTGGTTTCCGAACATGAGTTCTTGTGTTAGGACGTATGTCGATAGGTGTCTACCGTGTAAAATAAACAAAAAGCCTTCTGGTGCCCGACAGTCCGCTTTACATCCCATTGACAAAGTCCCCGAACCTGTTCACACACTGCATATAGACACAAGCGGTAAACTCACTGGTAATCGTAACACGAAAGAATATGTTATTGTGATAGTAGACACTTTTACTAAATATTGTCACCTAACTCCAGTTAAAGACTTGACGGCAAAATCGGCTTGTAATGCTCTCCGCTCTTTTGTGTCACTTTTTGGCGCCCCATTTAGGATTGTTGCCGATCAAAGTACGTCCTATACTGGACAAGAGTTCCAGAATTTATGTAAGGAATGGTCAATAGAGTTTCATGAAATTGCCAGCGGAGTTAGTCGAGCGAATGGGCAAGTAGAGCGGTTTATGTCCGTTATCACAAATTGCTTTGCCATTGCAGAAAACCATGAACGCCGCTCATGGAAAGCCGCTCTTGGTGAAATTCAGCTGTCTTTAAACTGTACTATCTCACGAAGTACAGGGAAAAGCCCCTTTCAACTATTGATGGGGTGTAGTAGGAGTCCACCTCGAATTAGTGCGTTGGTGCACGAATTTGAAAGTCTAGATCTTTTCGAAACTAGACACGATGCCAAAGCCAGAATGGACGAGCAGGCGCGTGTTGACAAAGAACGTTTTGACAGAGGGAAAGCTAAAATCACACGATTTGGTCTTGGCGACATCGTTTTGGTTGAGATAAATCCCAGAGTCATTACTAAGTTGAGCGAAAAATTTTCGAATCCGTGTAAAATTATCGAAATATGTGAGAATGATGAATGATAAAGTAGAACCATTATCTAGTGGGCGTGTTCAATATGTTTGTCACGAAAAGCTCCGAAAATATCCTAACAGTATACCTGTTTGTCAGATCAACTTGATGAATCTACAAAAAATGACCCTTAAGTACAAAAAAAAATGTAACAATAGCAAATCAAAGACTGTATTAATTACATACGATATAATATTCTCTTTCATATTAATCAAAAGTGTTTCATTTGATTGTTATTCTTTTTTTTTTGTTTAAGTAACCTTTCACTTATTAAAATTAAATGAAGACGTTATTTCTGGAATTCTATAATTTTGCAGTAAGAATATTGAGATTCGCCGTTGATTCAACTTTGTGATTGTGAATAAAGACTGATTACTTTGTGTCCTCTGCTGTTCACATTTAAATCCTGTATATTTGTCAAGCATTGGAAGCTACGCGCTTCGTGCTTCCACGCCAAGCATTGGAAGCTCCGCGCTTCATACTTCAATATCAAACATTGGAAGCTACGCGCTTCGTGCTTACACATCAAGCATTGGAAGCTCCGCGCTTCATACTTCAATATCAAGCATTGGAAGCTACGCGCTTCGTGCTTACACATCAAGCATTGGAAGCTCCGCGCTTCATACTTCAATGTCAAGCATTGGAAGCTACGCGCTTCGTGCTTACACACCAAGCATTGGAAGCTCCGCGCTTCATACTTCAATGGCAAGCATTGGAAGCTACGCGCTTCGCGCTTCTACTCCAAGTATAAGAAGCTACGCGCTTCGTGTTTCAAAGCCAGGCATTGTAAGCTTTTCGCTTAGTGTTTCTGCTTAGAAGTTATACGTTTTATGCTTTTGAAAATGTTTACACTATAGTTCCGGAGATTGAGTATAAGTTCCACGTGTTGCTGCGCCCGAGAACGTGCACTTTGTCAGAATGGCCTGTCGGAGTAGATGATAAACACGCAATGGATACTAGCGCCATCTAATGGCACATTTGGTAAGTACAGTTGCCACATCGATAAAACTGTCTGTTTATGAACGGACAGCGACATCTATCGGAATCTCCTTGAGTCAGTAGTTCGAGCTTGTGGTTGGAAATGGCGTCCGGATGACGTCACTTCCAGTTGGTGACGCTCTGTATGACAACGTCAGTTGTCAATGTCAAATGTCAGGGGCGAGGAGTGACGTTTAGACGTTAGAACGCTCTCTTTGGTTCGTGAAGCTCGACCGCGACAGACGTGCGCACTGATTCATTATTACCACGTGAAGATGGCGGACGCGGGCGAAGAATTTCAACCTAATCTCAATGAATCTCCGACATATATACTCTTTATTACAAAAAAAACACACATGGGGAAACACAAGTAAAAAACAGATGATGCAATGGTGGACTTATCTCTAAAGAGATCTCTACCAGCCAACCTGAAATTGTGTGGGAGATTCCATTTTATTAATGGGAGACACCAAGATAAAATAAACATTATTATTGATATTAAAAAAGATAAATATATAAATTGTTAGCAAAGATTATAAACTAATATCAATTTTGTTTAAATTGTAACTTTAAAAAAGGAAATTGAAAATGGAAATAAAAACATGTATTAATTACTGATTTTATAAAACGCTTCTTATATAATTATTTTTTAAATTGTATAACTAATTAAATTCATACTATGATGTTAAAACATTGTAAAACTTTAGTAAATGAATCTAGATTGGTAGGTAATAATTGATCTAGATTGTGTAATTATGGGGGTGTGTTGGAAAAGGCTGTATAATTTCACATCTTTGTCTCACATATATATAAAAAACAACCACCATCTTTCTTCTTGTGTAAAATATTCATGATTGATAGAAATGCTTGCTGTTGTAAAAATAAAATATAAGGTGCTTATGCAAATAAAAAACAAATAGGTAGTTCATTCAGGTTTTATTTAACCAATTACAAAAAAGTTTAATATAAAATTCAAAGAGTCCAACATAAATGGCAATTTCATATTTAAACTTCTAATATTAACATTGTCTGATCTTAATCACTGGGGCATTCTGCACATCACCGCCTCCGTGGTCCAGTGGTTGAGACTTGAGACCAACGGGTAAGTTCGTGGAATAAAAGTGTTTAAAATAAAATGAAACAAATCAATTTTTCCTTTTCAATATAATCACCCTTAAGCTAAATACATTAATATATAGATCTATGAATTAATTTTTCTAAACCATCGCAAAAATATTTTTTATCTTTTGCCTCAAAATAAGCTAAAATTACCTCCTTTAACTCATTGTCGTCGGAAAATTTCCTTCCCCTTTAAAATTGTGGAACATATAAAAATCACTTGTGGTGGTTTTTATTTCGCAAACGGCAAAATAGTGATATCTGATACTCCAACTAATGCAGATAACTGTTTTTTCTTCAAACGGGTGTCCTCCAGTACAAATTTTTCTACTTTTTCGACGATGTCTGATGTGGTGGCCTCAACTGGCCTTCCTGAGCGCGAGCGGGGGTCGTCTTCAATCGACTCCCGACCATGCCACTTGTAAATCATTGATTTACCTACTAGAGTAGTGTTCCCAATAAACGGTTTCCATTTCATTAAAAAATTCAAAATGATCCGTGCATTCTTTCCTTGCTTGGTAAGGAATTTTGTCACAGTACGTTTCAGTTTTCTTCCGGATTGACTTGTTTAGCAGGAGAGTGTTCGTAAACGAATGACGCAATAACGATGAGTCCCCAATTAGTATGACACTAAGCGAGCGCCCCTATCCCCTCCATTCCACGAACTTTTGGACCTCCCCTCAAAGCTAGCTAACACCTTCTTACCTAAGTTTGCTGCCATAATAACATTGTTATGTTCCAACAATTAGAGGTAAGATAGCCAGTATTTCAGTTATTGAAGAGTTGGGGTAAAGCTTGCTTCTATCTTCGGCCTTATCGTCACTTCCCAGCAGGTGAGATGAAGGCCAGGAGCTTCCCCGTTACATGTTAAAAAAATATTTTTATGGCCAATTTCACCAACCTTGTCTTAGGTTAGTTTAAGAAGGATGCTCTTAGGCGGCATGCTGTCATTCTGACATTCTAGGTATTCATTAAAGATAAAAAGTGACAGCATAGCATACGTCGTAGGAGTTACGGCTAAGTTGGTTGGTGAAATTGGCTATTAGTCTCTCTTTTGTTTCGGGGTTTCCTGTCGCAAGACTGCTGGAAGAAATTTCGAAAGAAATTAGCAGTTCCTATGTACACATTGTTTTCTTTTGTGCCTGTACCTATTTGTTTTGTTCAGTTTTATGTATGTATTTAAATAAGAAAAACTATATGACAATTGTTTTCAGTTATTTCTTTGCGGGAACATCTTCGTTTATGTGGTAAAGCAGTTGTTTGCTATCTTGAATATATTGAAGAACATCTGACCGAAGAGCTAGAAATTTTACTAAAAAGTCTGAACATTGTTCCATGTGTAAATTCAGCACCTAACAATATTTTTCATTCTAATTTGTATATATAGCATAATAAATGTTGTTTTTTTAATATAGAGGAATGTTTTTTATTTATGGGTGGCAGGTAGGTATATTCTTAACTAAGGCTTATTATTGATGCTAGATGGGGCTTCGAAGAACACTTCCGCCAGCTAGAGCCCAAGCTACCTAGCCAAGCCAAGCTACCCTACGCCCCATGGCATATTTAGTATGGCACTGTACGGCGCACCTGTTTGGGCAGATGCCCCCAGCGGGCGCTCCATTGCTTAACTGCGCCGAGCGCAACGCGCCATGGCTCTGAGGCCTATTCGCGAATACCATTCGGTGTCTAATACGGTGGCCTGCATTCCTGCTGGCACTCCGCCGCTGGAGCTGGTTGCCCACGTTTTGGAGGCAGCATACCAGTTGTTGCGCACTAACCGGAGAATGACGGCTCACGGCGACGGAGGTGGCAACCGCCGCCCTGGAGGATGTGAAAGAAAGAAAGAAAGACAGTTTATTGACCTTTTGAGTGATTGACGTTAAAACAAAACAGATAAGGAGGCAAATGGTTCCAGCTTCGCTAAAAACTTATGTTACATCACTGTAACAAAGCGCAGGATTTCAGCTGCAACCGGTTGTGAAGAACAAAAAAAGAACATTAAATTCTACCTACTTATTAGAACATGTTAGAACGAAGAAAAAAAATCCTTACTGCCCGGTTCCTATTCTCGGTATTTCCGATGGTCGGAAAAAAAACGAACGATGTGCAGATTGAAATGTTCCGCCAGTGGTGTGAGGAGCTCGAAAAGAGAAAGCGACATCTTATGGATCGTTGAGGCTATGAGATCCCTCCTCACCACCTGTAGGGTTACTCTTGAACCGAATCCGATCGATAGGCATTGAGATTGTGATTTTTCGTACGCTTAGTTTTGCACATTGGCTCCAAATTGACCACGTAATGTGCGAATTTTGGGTGAACCAAACTCGGTATTATAAAATTTTCACAAAATACGGATCCAATTTGGCGTTAGTGTTGTTACTCAAGCGTATGAAAAATCACAATCCCAATGACGATCCATCGAAAATGGTTCAAGAGTAACGCTACTGGTCGAATAGACAGCTCGGGGAACTCGTCTACCACCTGGTGCAGATTTTGAGTGGCCACGAGTCGTTTGTCCACTATTTGCACCGAATTAGCCATGCTGGAGAGCGAACGCTCCTGAGAGGTTAGAAACTCCTGCGTCGATGTCATCACGCAAAATAGCGTGAGGTTGTCACAAGCTAATATCATTTCCACAAATTTTTACTGCGGAAATATAAGTGTGTGGCTTGTGTCTAGATAGACCCACTGTGGGCGCCACGACAAGCTTAACATATGCACTATGAAAACCGCTCCTATTACAAGCGACAACAGCGGTCCGAAAGTAAAACTGCATAGCTTGACGCGGCGCTTACTGTTCTGCAGCAGCAGTAAACAAGAATAGTACATTGTTACCCCAGGGGTGAATGTAACTTATTTAGTCCCGAGACGGTGATTGGCGCCCGAGCGTAGCGAGGGCTCCAATAGCTCGAG
The DNA here is from genome assembly GCA_963935595.1 of Schoenobius gigantellus. Lineage (NCBI taxonomy): Eukaryota > Metazoa > Arthropoda > Insecta > Lepidoptera > Crambidae > Schoenobius > Schoenobius gigantellus. Next base: position 16,644,404 of record OZ012553.1, on the reverse strand, counting down.
GGACTAAATAAGTCTTTAACCCGAGGGAAACACTGTGCTTTTCATTGCGAATACAAGGAAAGTAAAAATAAAAATATGAATTAGCTAAAGAAAAAGCATGTAAATTTTATTTTACATAAATCAACAACTTCTGCTTTAGTCCGCTTTCTCTTATAAAATCAGGCGTTAACTCCATACCTGAATTAGATAAACTTATTGTGTTAATTATTATTAACACAATGTTATACAAATATAATTAACAGTTAATCTCTGCTATACGGAAGTATTAACAAAACTCTACAAATGGAAAAAACAAATGAAGATCGCATTGCCGCTTTCCCGCTTATTTTGTTTTTTTTTTCTGTGGCCGGCCAACTATTCACCCATTATTTATCATTTTCATGTGTGGCTGACCCCAGCCGGGCCACAAAAAAAAGTGTGAAAAATAGATTGTTTGAGTATGTCGCTATAATGTCTAGAGTTTGTCGGCAAGTTTCAGAGTTTGTCGCTTGCGCGTTTCAGAGATCTGTGTGGCCCGGCTGGGGATACGTTACCCCAGTCGGGCCACACAGATCTCCAAAACCAAACGACATAGCGAAAATCTGTTTGCTGATATAGATAGGCGGCAGTTTGTCAGAGTTTGTCGGACAAGTTTCAGAGTTTGTCGATGCACCATTTCAGAGCTCACCTGCAGCAAAGTTGCTGCAACTGAGCTAGCTGGATCTCGAAAACAAAGCGACGTAGAGAAAAACTGTTTGCTGGAATAGTGAAGCGGTAGTTTGTCGAACAAATTCCACAGTTTGAGACATGCGCATTTCCGAGATATGTGTGGCCCGGCTGGAGAAACGGAGCCGGGCCACCTGGATCTCGAAAACGAAACGACCTAGCAAAAATCTGCTTACTGACAAAGATAGGTGGTAGTTTGTCGATAATTTTCTTCAAAGATTCAGAGTTTGTCGACGCCTCAATCCAAAGAACGAAAGTATTCTTTATTTGGGTAAATAGTCTAGGAGCCTGGAGTCCCAAATGTGCGAGGTTTCGTTATTTTTTATGTTTTATGTACTTACTTACAATAAGAAGTTAATGTAAAATAGTTAATTAAATTCAGTGATGAAACAGTAACCGTTAATATTTAATGTAAATCCTCGATGAGTGATTGATATTTTTTAAATGTATTATTTAAGCAACATTTGGCATCTGGTCTCCTTGTCTATCTATATAAAGTATTGTACAATCCTTTTACCACAGATATTTTGATTTTCGCTATGTCGTTTGGTTTTGGAGATCTGTGTGGCCCAGCTGGGGTAACGTTACCCCAGCCGGGCCACACAGCCCCCTTAAACGCGAGTCCGATGAAAACTGAAACTTGGCCGACAAACTGCCGCCTATCTATATCAGCAAACCGACTGTTTACATGGGAAAATAATAAGTTCTTTCAAAAACCCTAGTTAATCCTACTCAGAATACTGAAAATCGAAATTTTTTACGTCGCAGTAACATCACTGACAGCACGAGTACCGCAGACAAGAATGTTACCAGTAATACGATTTCAAAGAAATACTAAAAATGCCATGTAAACATATTTAATCGAAAGACTAAGTACACACTGTGGGGCCAATTCTGAAATCGCGAAAAAATTACTATATATTATTAATACTATTTCATACAACTGAAGCGCGTTCAGTCCTTGTAGAGTAGTTGTTCGGTTATTTTTTAACATACCTATTCTTGAGGTGCTAAACGCGTTTCAGCAATAACATCTTTTATCTGCCTCTTTAATTTCTCTCTCTACCAAATGACGTAATTGATTATGGCCCCAATATCATCTAATCACATAAGAGTATTCCAGTAATAAAATAAGCGTTTTTCAATTCGATGGTTGTTCGGTTGTCATTTGCTCTGACACTCTTAAAGTACATTTATTACGATATAAGTGCGGTATGGTGTGTATAACTCACGAAGCTGAAGTCCAGCCCGAGCCGAAGGTGAGGGCGTAATAGAGCCAAGTGTGTATAATATAACCACGCACGTGTATCGTACGATGATTTTCAACACACTTGTGAGGAAAAAATACTCAACTGAATTTTTGAATTGAATAACACAATCATTGTTAATTTGTAGACAAAACTAAATAATGGTATGAAAATAATCGTTTGAAAAATAATGTAGTTCGTTGATGTCTTTTATATTACTTCTAGCTTTAAAAAAAAAGACATTACTGCTGCAGCCGGCAGGTGCAGCATTGCCGGACTCTGTGATGCGTGCCTCGGCTATAACACACGCGTGTTTTATGAGCTGCTTTTTGTATCTAAAACCTTATATCCACTTAACGAGCAAGTGTGTTGAAAAGGTCTTGAACGAGCCGGTCGTTTCACTCGAGCGTCACGCTCTATCTAAGGTATATAACGGGGTTAGAGCGAAAAGTTGTACCTGCTTCGCGCCAAGGCTGACGTGCCTTAGTTCAGCCCCCTAACCGTGATCGCTCAAACATGGTCTGGCCCAAGTTAATGCATATGCTCAGGAACACGGTGTATTATTAACAAGAGTGAAACAAATTAAATTTAAGCGACGATTTATTGTTATACATTCATAATTGGTTATATTAATGCACTAAATGATAAAGATCGGCCTTAAATATACGGGACTAGAAAATATATTATAAACATATTTATAAATGTTACAATAACAAATACAAATTTTAAAGTAAGGAAGCTTTGAATTTAATACAAGCTTTCCATTTATTTTCCTTTAAAAAAATTAATAAAGCTGAGGTCCTTTCGAGATAAAAACTAGTCGTTCGTTTAAACATCAGATTAGTTCATTTCAATATTTGTATCAAATGAATTCAAAATATAACATTAAATTCATTAAAGTTAAATACTTAATTTACGGCGATTTTGTGTGGCTGACCCCAGCTGGGCCACAAAAAAAAACTGTGAAAAATAGATTGTTTGAGTGTGCCGCTATAATGTCTAGTTTGTCGCTTGCGCGTTTCAGAGATATGTGGCCCGGTTGGGGTGACGTTACCCCAGTCCGTTTTATATTTTATGTACTTACAATTACAAGTTAATGTAAAATAGTTAATTGAATTCAGTGATGAAACAGTAACCGTTAATATTTAAATTAATGTAAATCCTCGATGAGTGATTAATATATTTTAAATGTGTTATTTAAGCAATATTTGGCATCTGGTCGCCTTGTCTATCTATATGAAGTAATGTAAAGTCGCGTACAACCGGGCCGGGTTACCCCAGCCGGGCCACACATCTCTGAAGGCGCAAGCGACATACTCTGAAACTTGCCGACAAACTAGAAATTATAGCGGCATACTCAAACAATCTATTTTTCACAGTTTTTTTTGTGGCCCAGCTGGGGTCAGCCACACGGCGATTTTAACAAATTTGTCGCTTTTGAATTTTTGCTTGTTTATAATAATATGAGCATAGTACATAATACAAATTTTATTTACATTATAAATACACTCATCATATAAAATCATATGGTACCCAAGGACTATTATTTTTCCGTCTGTCTGTGCCCAGACCTATTCTAAAATCCACCTTATAGTTATTATAAAACGATGTATAAGAAAATAGAATATGTAGGTATACTAATTAGAAAATAAACTGATATCTTTCACGAAGAATATAGCTATGTTGTGCCTATTATAATATTCTTAATTAACATTTTATTATATGCTTAACTTTACCCTTAACAATTAGTGAATTAACCATTATCACGTTTCGTAACATAAATGGAATCGTATGTCGACAGATAAAGAAAGATGTTACACACTCGCTATCACAGTTCATAAAACGAGAACTAAAACCATGATGCATAACAATGCCACGACTTTCCTTAAAGATAAGTATTCAAGTTCAGGCAAAGCTGCAAGTTATACATGCCACGCGGCTAATGCCGCGACTGCAGTGGGAACTATTTGTTATGTGCCCTTTACGCTGTGCTAAATTCAGTGTATCGTATCGTAAATTCGGACAGACTAATTCAGCTTCCTTGCGGGCTCCTCTTTAAGACAGTCTAAGTGCCTTTACACTTGCCTAAATTCAGAGTTATCATTTCTCATTTAGTGCACTAAATTTAGACAAATGTAAAGCCGCTTTAATTAAAATCAGGCCTGGCGCACTCCGCGGTTATGGTGAGACGCGCCGGCTTAATGCACGCTCGCACTGCATTTATTCACGCATCACGTCACGCACGTCGCCAATACCCTTTTTTGTCTTACGATGCCAAGTGTAAAAAGACTATTTTAATAACCGAAATGCGAGACATATTGCATTGCATTCCGCTGTCCAAGTAGTCACAAGAATCACTCGATTTTTTTTCACTTCTAAAGGATATCGAAAGGTAAGGAATGCAAGTCTATATATACGCGGATATATAGACTATACCGACCGGCGGATATACCGACATATTCGCGGATCGCTTTTCCCATTTATGCAACGCAGCTAGAATGTTTCTGACATGCAACAGTCCATAATGGTGTCAGTTATTTTTGTGAATTGTTCTGCTTTTGACATTTTTTATTAACATTTTTGTTTGGTATTATTTTATTTGACATGTTACATATTTGACATTATTTTATTTGACATTTTACTTATTTGACATTTTATTTTATTTTACTTGATATTCTATTTTTATTCCACATTTTGTTTTATTTTGTTTGAAAATTTGCTGCTCTTTTTATGTACCTATGAGTCATTGTTTTGTTTTTGACATTTTTATATTAACACATTTTTAATTGTTCTATATTAATTTGATTTTGACAATTTTGATTGATATTGTTTTGTTTGTAATTTTTGCGTAATTGACATTCTGTTCTGTTTCTTTCCACATTTTATTTTTTTTTATTGTAAAATTTATCGTGTTTTAATGTAGGTATAAGTAATTGTTTTGCGCTGTGAAACTTATACTGTATTAAATAAATAAATAAATAAATATAGGTAACTATTTGTAATTATGTACACTCAACTACAAAAAGATCGATTCAGTCCAAGTTACAAAAATATAAGCTGCTTAGATAAATACTTTGCGTTTTACAACCATCGAATTCGTTAGTTGTTCGGTTGTAACTCGCGCTGACAACAAGGTCTTGAACGGGCCGGTTGTTTTACCCGAGCGTCGCACACTGATCAATTATAAAAAATTAGCGTCTTAAATATATTTTTGGTCAATGTGTCGATAGTTCGTAAAATCAGTTTATTAAGAATTGAACGTCAGTTCTTTACATAATACTTACTAAAAAATCAGAAACGTTCCGTTCCCATACATTTCGACACCTTGACAGCTGTCGGATGTCAAATTATATGGGAACGGCAATTATTTGGTTTTGGTTCAAACGTTGGTAAATAGTGCGATGCCCCACTGTTAATTGTGATTAGAAAAAAATGGTGTACATTAAGGAAAGTCTGTACTTTTTATTGGTATATAAATAAATGTATTAATATATTTTAATGTACTGATATTGTATGATATGTTATGTACCTACGGTACGTGCGTATCAAATCCGGAATATTCATTAGCCATACGACGGGAGCAAGATAGTCGAGGAGCCAAAACCTAAAAATCATAATGCACTGCAATATGCCTGCATTGTGGTTATTAATAGTAATTTAATGCTCGTAATCGTAAGTCGAAAACAGAACGACGTGACGCGTGAACAAACAGCGTGCCAGGGTGCGAACCAACCGGCGCGTGATAGCCCTCTGAATCAAATCGCCTGGACTGGACGATCCCGCCATGTAATTTTAGCGCTTCGTAACCAAACTGCGTAGTGTGCCAGACCAAAGAGCTGTCGAGAAAGGCAATATCGACACGAAGACGATTAAATTATGAATGCATTAATGAGAATTCTCCTTTACAATATGCAACGGAAGGAACAATACTTATCTAAAAAATTGTTTCGTATGTTTAGTTCTCGAATACCTATTATTATGACAACTTTATTAGACATATAGTATAAACGATTATATTAAAACATAACTTTATAAATAACTTCATATTCCTACTGTTTATATTCACAGTTTCGTAATGTATATTTGGGTGTTGTTTATGATTTTGTATCTTTAACATTTTTCAAACAAAGAGGAAGCTTTTGTCCACAACAATTTAAAATAATATTTACATTTATTTTTAAATATATATGTATATTTAGGATATGGTAGGTAGTTCGGTCGTCTCTATCCACATAATTTAAATGTATGAAAGTGTTATTAAATCCTACCACTCCTACTGTTTTAAGTTAACGACTCATTGAGAATAACAATATTACTAACGACTGTAATGACAAAGTAAAAAAATATTAAAATACTTAGTGGACAGGATCAAGTTAGTGCGCATTTGACTACTATATCCAATCATTCAATGTCCGTCATATCATAAACGTAACCGGAAATATTAACTTCTTCGGTTGATTTCACGCCAAATACAGTACCCAGCAATAAATAATTCATATCAATCTTTGGAAAGAGAATAATGCTTGATGCAGATTCGTAAGCGTTATATCTGTGCACACGTTTCTACATAGATAATGTCACATGTCATTTGCCGCTAACATAGCGCTAAAATTGTAGCCTAAGGCGTTGAAATTGCTAGCTGAATTTATAAGTAATTTGTAAAAGAAACAAACATTTTATAAAATTGAGCAGTTTCCTAACAAGAATTTTTGTTTTAACAGCTCCCAATAAATATTATAATTTTTTTGTGCGTTATGCGATAGAGACAACGTTCTACAAATCCCGAAAACTACCCAATTCTCTGTTTCCAAGGTTTAATGTGCATTATTAATTATCTTGTTCTGTAATATACCTACTTATATTTCTAAACAAAAATATGGTCAATAGCAGTAATAAATACAAACAAAGAATGGCAGAGTTACGATTAATACAGATATTACTATCGAGTAAACATTATCTTATAATTAATTTATAAAACAAACAAAAACGAAAACTATCCAATCATTTAACATTTGTGTTAGGCCAATATGAAGTAACTACACTGGCTTGTGTCACAATAAAACATTAACAATAACAATCCTACATATTTGAAAAATAAAAAAGCAAGTCTCGCAAGATTTCAAAAGTTGAAAATATTTGTATAGTTAAAAAACTATTTGTGGTTGAAAAGATACATGCTATGCCAATTGAAAGCTTTTTAAACTTACATGCAATGGCTGGCAATGGCACCGTATTTCAAAATTGCCGTTAATAAGACATCCTATAAACCTTACAGCTAGTAATCGTCTAGTTATTACGCTATTTGTAGCTATATGATAAAAAGTAATAATGAAGGAGCATTATGTTCGCAAGAGTTCAACATAATATTATATGTTCATTGCTTAGGTATACCTAAATTTGGTAAATCTAATGACATATTTGTGAACAAAGGAGGTCGCCAATAGTCCACACATTTTTGCCCATGTGTGTACCTTGAGGTACAGTAAACTCCCATTCAAGCTATACATTTACACTGTACAGTACACTACGAAAACCGCCACTAAAACGAGCGATATAAGAACGGTCCAAAGGTCAAACAGTATAGCTTGGCAAGGAGCTTACTGTACATGTATGTGTACCGAGGATTCCGAAAAATATATTATTTCCTTTATTTATTTAGATAAAACTATGTAAACAATAAATAAAAGTGCTCAATTGCGTTTAGTTTAGACTTCTGCAAAACCTGTAGTGTTTACGAAATGTTTTATTTTTCGTTAATTTTTGCTTAAGTTTTAATGTATCGTGCACTTCTTAAAGGGATAACAACAATCAAAAGTAAAAAATTATAATATTTTAACTTGCAAATCAACTGTCTCTACGCAAGTAACAAAACGCCACAAAATGTTAAAATACGATCTATGGTCACGGCGGCGTACCGAACTACCGACGCAGCAACAATCTATAATAAGTTCCATCCAAAACTGCATAGATGGCATAGCTTGTGTTAAACGGGATGTAATAAATTATTGACTCATTTTGTAGAAATAAAATCGTAAGTAACTACTCAATGCTTTATTTTAAAATAAAATGTTGTTTTCGAACTAAATTCGATAACTTTGTTAAATAAAATAATGAAGTTCAAAATCTAGTCTGCTGCAAAAGCACATCCAGTGCTTATCAGATGAGCGCGTCATTAAAATTCAAAAATCCGACAATGATGGCAGCAATTTATATTGTTATATATAAAGCATATGTAATCTGTGGTTATAGGGTCTAAGACGGGCGTGCTTTCTTACAAATAAAAAAGGATTTTTAATCGTTTCCAAATAACCAGAAAAAAATTGGGTCGTTACATTATTCAGCGTATTACATAGAATTTATTTCCATATAGTATACCTTGGTACAGGGATTGTGAAGATTTTGACGACCTCCTTTATAAATAAAGGTTTCTTTATATACTATTTTGTGTGTACATACTACGAAACCCTAAGGACGAACACTAAAGGCCAAGCGAGATCGGACTTGATTTATATTGCTGAATATCTGTCGCATCACACCGACACGAAATTCTATAAAACATCTCACGCAACACAGATTGACCGAAGAACAAGAATTAAGTCAGATGTGATTTGACCCTTAAGCTGCGTACGGGCTTGAGTGATTTTCGAATCGATTTTTTTAACTGTTCTCTTAAACTCGACATCCGTGCTTTGCAAGTATGGAGACAAAATGTCGCATTTAATTGCAGTACTTATTTTAAGAAAATTTTAGCATCACCGTATCCAATAGCGTGGAATGCTAACTTTATGCGATCTTTTTAAAAAAAAATCCTTTGTGAAAAATAGAACGGTAAATAATATTGACGTTACTTTAGGAAACACTACACATTGTTCATGTCAGATGTTAGCGCGAAAAAATGGTGCTGTTTAATAGAATTATTGGAATATGGATTTTGTGTAAAAGGTGCTAAGACAAATAAAATGTGCAGTCTTCACGTTGTCTTCACTCAACATACGCGTGAAATTGCCTTTTTCACTTAGATTACTTTTGGAAGTAGGAGTGGGCGATATAAATTGTATCGGATTTATTATAAGTAAGATTTTTAGATAAGCTTTAACGTCCCATGTAACAGTTGATGTTTGTCACTATAGCAAAAATACTTATCTCTACTAAACCATTATAAAACCAAACACAGTGAATCATTACAAATCTTTAAAGTATTACGACAATATGTAGTTGCGAATAATACATATTGTCTTAGAAAAAATATTGTTTCAATATCCGATATTGAATACCGACTTATATAGTTTCGACTTGATATCCTACAAAACCGACATCCATTTCCAGAATCTGCCATTTACCGAAAAAAGGTTACCCACCTCTATTCAAAAACAATCATCACAGCTCATATACGTCCCCACCGAGGGGCACAAGCCTACCCTCACTAGTTGTGTTAGGGCGATTAGGCCTTAGTCAAACCACGCTGGCCCAGTGCGGATTGGTTGAGTTCACATACACCTTTGAATTACTTCGGAGGTGTATGCAGGTTTCCTCACGATGTTTTCCTTTACCGTAGGAGCGTCAGATAAATGTACATATAGGTACATGGCAGGATCGATAGCGGGCCTCCCTATTCTACTCGGCGCACATTCCAGTGCCGAGGCCGCAGCGCCACCGACGCTCCATAATTAAATTATTCAAAAACAATACCGCGAAAGAATGTTTCTGTGCACCAACTTATGTTTTTATATTATAATTTAGTCCACCAACGTGGTACCTTTTCTTTTTAATCAAATTATAAATGACAATAAAGACAATGGTACGAGTTACGGTTGACATGGCTTATTGAAATGAAATGGGGGACACAAAGAACGCCTAACATAACATTACCAAAACAGCTGTGTGAAGGGGCGCTATATTTCAATTCGCCAGGATCGACCTGATGCACGCTGCCTCAGTTGTTGTCTCATCAAGTCTCATGTTCTATCGAGGCTGTCTCGCCACGAGCCGTACGTATTTGAGTACGTGTAGCATCGAGTTGCATCGTTACATTGAACAACATTGTTACATCGAATTAAACTTTCGCTAACTCGAATTTGGATTGGCATGGTGAATGGTAAGAATACGCAATTGTCGCGCTTCCATTCAAAACACCCAAATATATGATACTTGCCCAGTCCAGGATGTTAAGCTACTGATTCAAAATTCTATGATGGACGCCAAACTACTAATAACTTCACAAAAAATCATGGGCCAGGCTCCCCCTGAAAAGAAAACCCTAGATACGCCAATGACGCCGTCTCATTAAAGTGGTAAAAAAAATAATTAAAATTTCATTTCATTTAGTTAACTCGAGTTTAAGTCGAACTGAATTTTAACTCAAATGGAGCCGTGTTTTTCCGAGTTGGCACATCGCCTCAAGTCCGTACGTACGTACGCAGGTTTAAACTGACGCTCCGTGCGCCAGGCCTTTATGTCAATAGTACCAACGGGTGAAACTATTGTATATATTCAGTACGTGAGTTTTAATATAGGTTCTACATAGCAGTTCCAAATATGTCTTAAGATTACTGAAATTAATATAGATAAACTCTTAAAAAAAATATGGCAAAATTCAATTACAACAAAAATTTATATATGATATACATATAAAATAACAATTCATAGTTGCCATATAAAGCTTCTAATGACTTAATCTATTGTCATTATTTTACAAAAATAAATTTGTCTTGGACATTAAACTTTTTCATCGTAGATATAGAACTCTCTTTTAAATAACTTTGGAGGTACATAGAACAGCCTTTCGTTTGAAAAAATTTACATCTGTATACAACCGAGTTTATATATCGTTTAAACCGCCATTATTATTGCCAGCTTTTACATTGTCCAAAATCTTATTTACAAATTCAGAAGTCTTTCCCGCTATCTTCAGTTCTGAAAAGTAAGCAAACAAGAATTGTTAACAAATTTTGATGTTGATAAATGAAAATTAATTGACACTATTGGTTAATAAAAACATGGAGGTCACGGTTCACAGAAAGTGGCCGACAAGAGCCTCAAAGATATTAAATGCGTGCACAGAGTTGCACTCTCCTCCCTGATTCATAATAGCCCAATCAGACAGTTACCCGACACATAGAAGAAATATTGTAAGGACTTATAATATAATCATAACATATATTTTATTTGGACTAGTACTCAATTACGTAAAATGTGTACGTAATTGAGATAAATGTTTAAGAGTAAGTAGATTAAGGTGGAATCCCTTAATCGCTGTACTCACGAACTGAAATGGGGCGGTTCTAGTCCTTGCCCGTAGCCTGGGCCTATTTAGGTGACGCTGACGACAGATGTAGGTATTATTTATCGTCACACCTATAATAGGATTAAAGTTATGATAAGCAATTTGTTTATCTAGGAAAGGGATTGAAATTGCAGGATATTTTCGTCTAATAATTGTAATTGTGGACATAATATATTATAATATCAGTAACGAATCTGGCTGGGTGCTTCATTTTAACGACCCTGCCTCCCTAACCACTGCATCACTACGTCACTGCATCTCACCATGTTACACTGGCACCCAACGTGGGGTACCAGTGCGTTCAGTGTCCAGGTAGAAGACTTCAATTCGCCTAGTGTATAGATACACTGTGTCATGTGTCCGGACCCCAAGCTCTCCCCTACGCCAATGGGTACGGCTGTACCTTGCTCGACTTGGCGCAGGCACTACCGTGCCCCCAGATAATTTGAGAAGAAGCGAAAGCCCTAAACTCTTAACCGTGGAAAATCTCTGGGAAATATCCAAGTTCAGACATCGAGACATTTTACACAGTCAAAGGAAAAACAATGCAGGAAAAATAAATATTTTGAGACAAAGAGAGAAAACTCTTAAATATGGATATGGAGTGTATGACTGTCCCGCTTAAAGTGAGTCTGCAAAAAAAAACAGCATTTCTAGGGTGCGGTCCATAATCAGACAGCAGTGCAAACGTTTGCATGCATACAAACAACCCGTTCAAATCGTTTGCACTGGAGTGCGTTCAGAGCCTTGGAGTGTAGTTGTCCGGTTGTTTTTTAACTCGCTCAGAGGCATTGAACGCATTGCAGCAACCAAATCTTTTATCTCCCTCTTTCTATCAGATGGCATTTTAGATTATGGCCCCCAATATCATCCAATTACGTAAGAGTATTTCAGTAATAAACGTCAGAGCGTTTTACAACCATCAAATTCGACGGAGGTCTTGAACGGGCGCGGGTTGTTTCACCCGCGCGTCACGCTCGAAGGCATTGAACGGGGTTGGAGCGAAAAGTTGTACCTCGCGCGAAGGCTCTGGACGCGCTCCTGCTCATTGACGTAAGCACTCAAATGAATTTTGGACCAAGCTTTCGATCTGTGAGTCTGAAACTGATGACTTTGATATTGACCGTTTTGGAGACAATGGACTACCTCTTTTCTGTTTGCACTTTCAGCATCAATGGGTAACGTCATCGGTTATGTCATACGGCTTACAAATACGCATGTGAGCAATTTTGGACCGACTGTTTGCTTGCAAATAGCGCACACGAGTGCTGATATCAAATTTTGGACCGCACCTCTAATATAGCTTCATAGATGCAGCAGGGTAAATAAACTAAACGTGCAAAAAATTACGTCTATTACAATAATGTGCCCTTATTTTTGACTCTATCAAACACATCATGATTAAATGTTTATATATTAGATACTTTCACTGGCGCCAATAATTTTTGGATCGAAAACATTACGTTTTTATAAAAAACATAACAAAACAAGCACCTAACGTCATTTCCAACTATATGATTATTCACAGTTTGAGTTTTTATAAAATTACAACGAACATGACGACCATGGTGCGTTTTTTAAAATTACGGTATAATAACTACTAAAACCCGATTCTAGAGCGCTTAAGCTTTTCTTGGAGAAGTGTTTATTAAAGTAACAATAAAACATTCAACAATTGTTACAACATTTTCATCATTCCCGTAAATGTTCGTCAAACAGTAAATATTTCAGTTCCTGATGGATGCTCAGTGTGTCGGCCCGCGCCGATGCCTTTCTTAGTTTTCTAGCGACCACCTGAATTAAGTTGATGCGTGTTCGTAGAGCGATTATTAAAAAATAAATTAAATTAGAAATTTAAAAAACGATTGTCACGCATGTGCATAATTTCCATAAGGACGGATTAAGAGGTAAGTAAGAAATATAATTTATCTTTTACCATTCACATATTTGCTTATTATTGGCGTATAATTTAGCGAGTATCTTATTATAACCGTGATGCGACATCTTCGAACATATCTTGAGCTGAAATCGAGAAAGTCATTTCCAGTAAAATCATCACCGGTAAAATGTTCAGGACGGAAATGATGTGTGAGTACTGGTCATGACGACTATTTATTTATTCTTGCTTTGGCGTAAGTTATATGTAAGATAGAGTCGATGTTTGCTCACTCACTTGCTTCATTAATTAATCATGTAAGATAGGGCGACGACGTTATATCGCTGATACTGTTTACAGCTGCGTTAGAGGATGTATTAAAACTTTTGGAATGGAGCGGACTCAGCACCAACATAAACGGCAAGTGCATGACTCAGCTGCATTTCTCTGATGATATCGTTGTATGATTGAGACCGTAAAAAAAGACATAGGCACTATCCTCGAAGACTTCTGTAGAGTTTCGTAACAAGTCGGTTTTGAAATGAACATTTACAGTAATACCCACTCCTAGTAGGACTTTCTATGTTTCGAGATGTGACACTAACAGCATATGTTATGTGTAACCTCGTGCCTGTCATTAAATAGGATAACGCACCAACGGCCTATCGGCTACGAAAAAATTAGATACCATCTTCATCTTCGACATCTACCGTTTTGAGAATTTGTGTTTTAACAGGTTTGCATTTGTCCATGTCGAATCTTTCTAAATCACGGGACGCATACGCTTTCTGGTGTTACAATGGTGTCGATTCAGACACACAACTTAATTTAACTAAACTAATTTGACAGGATTAAAACTATAGCCATCTTTCTTTTTCTCTAAAGGATTAAAAGTGACGGCTTTTTTTAGACCTGTCAAATTAGTTTAGTTTAATTAAGTTGTGTGTCTGAATCGACACCATCATCGAGCCGATGTGAAACGTTACTATATCCATACAGAGAAAATAGCTTGCCGGCTTTTTATTTTAGTTATTTTGACACGTGCTCTCATTTTTTCTATGAAAATTAAGGTTCCTTTCTCAAGTGCGATCTTTTTCTCTTCACGCCTTGTAATAAAAATAATGACAAGGGTCAGACTCACTTTTTATAAAACCAGTCTTCACTATGAAGTCTGTTATACATCTATTCCAACAAAATGGAGCTTGTTGTAGTCCATTAATTGACATGTGAGTGACAGTACGAGTGATGCGCGATATACCACCTATCAGAAGGTCTCTTGGAGCTCTGTATTGGAGTGGCAATTAGAACTTGTGTCTGAAGTTGAGGATTTTTTGGGCGAGCCTCAGAATGGGGGAGATTGAATTTAGTTCAGTTCAACCCCCCAAAGACACAAGTCTGCGCTCTCACTACCAAGAAGGTCCCCTTTTCTATAGCGCCTCAGTTCCAAGATATACCCCTTCAAATCTCTGACAATATCGGGCTCCTCGGTGACGATATCTCCAGCAAAGTCCAGTTCGGGAGTCATTTGAAAAGCAAAGCTATACTACCTAGCAAAAAACTGGGTGTCTTGAACAGAGCTAAGCGGTACTTCACGCCCCATCAACGTCTTGTGCTTTACAAAATTCAAGTTCGTCCGTACGTGGAGTACTGCTCACATCTCTGGGCAGGGGCCTCTAAATACCATCTTGAACCATTTGACTCTTTGCAAAGACGGGTAGCTCGAATCATCTGTACTATACATCGATATTGATCTGCTGCTCATTAGAGTCGCTGGAGTCACGGAGGGACTTCGGATCTCTCTGTGTCTTCTATCGACTTTTCAATGCTGAGTGCTCCGAGGAACTATTCGACTTGGTACCAACGTCACCTTTTTATCACCGTACCACTCGACACCGCAGTACAGTTCATCCCTTCCACCAAGAAGCAGTATCGTTTAGTACGGTCCATTTTCAGCGCTCTTTTTACCACATACGGTTCGGCTTTTGAATAAACTTCCTGCTGCTGTTACCCGAGCGCTATAATATGCTATAATATAAGCATTATTTATATATATTTATTATATATCATATATGTAGTTTTATATATATTTTAATTTAATATTTATATTTTATTATTTGTTTATGTTTACTTATTTCATTTTAATTTAAATATACTTATATGTCATTTTCGACTTTAATTCATACACCGTCTACAATTTCTCTCACATTTTTACTGGTTGACTGGTAGAGAATGCCTCAGGCATTAAGTCCGCCTTTTGTACATCTTTTGTTTTATGTACGATAAAGATTAAATAAATAAATATGTCCATTTTCAAGCGAGGTTTAAGAAGAGTATTACATCCAAAGTAAGCAGCGGCTTGGCTAAGTCCCTGATATTGGCAAAATCCATCCCTACCACTTACCACCAGGTGGGCCGTTTGATTTGATATAAAAATGCAGAATATTATTTTTAATTTAAATATTATTTTTTTATTTATATTCAAAGCCTTTTTAAGTTACGCAACCTTCTGGGGGCTTCATAAACATGTCTTCACTTAAGGCTGCCCTGATAGTACTACTTCTAGCAACAGAAATGGACTGCATGTTTCATAAAAGTCTGCATCTTTTTCTGTGAATTCGACTTTACCTTTACTTTAAATTTATATTTGCTCGGGATAGCTTTTTTATCTTTGGACAATTTACTAGTTCCCAAGAGTCATTGTCTTTCAGAGAGCTTATCTATTAACAGCTTCTTGCCATTTTTCTGAATCTTAACAAGCCATAGCCTATTTTTATGTACACGGTCCAAATTAAACCGTTTGCTTCAAAAGTCATTATGTAATCACGGAATATAGCTGAGGGATTAAGGAATGTTCTATTTCTAAGTGTGTTTCTTTTTCAATTCCTTCTAGGGATAAATCAGAAAGATCTTCAAATTGTTGCCCTTTAAGCTCTTTCTCTGAGTGTAATGATTCATTTTAATCTATTCTTTGATCTTCATAGATATGTGCTCTCACTTGCTTTGCGCTGGAGATATTTCATTTAGTATTTTGTTGTTTGCTCATTTCAGGTTGTATCGATTTTTAATTAATGATTTCAATCTCATGTGGAAGGCGTAGCTCAAGATTCTTTTGAGGATGGGTCGTTGCCTTTTCCGGCGCAACTTCTATCCTTTTCAGCTCCCCTAGACAAATGCCACACGCTAACTTTTTCGCAGAAAAAATGTATGAAAATGACATAAGCTTGCGACAACCTCACGCTATTTTTTCCGCAACTAATGTCATCACCATACATTTTTTTTACGGAACGAATGCAGAAAACTTAGCGTGTGGCATTTTTCTAGGGGGGTAGGTTTTCCAAGTAACGGGATTTCATTAAGCATTATGTCCCTTGACCTTATAAGTTTGCATGACTTTTTGTCCCAAATTCGATAGCCGTCATCTTCATAGCCTACAAGTACTCATGCTATTTCAAGCTTTCTGTTCGAGCTTTTACCGATTAGGTTTTGGAATATGCGTAGGTATACCACGTGAAGCCTAAAATTCTGAGTTGCTTAATCGACGGTTTCTTTCCATACCATAATGACTGATTTTTCCCACAGAAATATTTAATTGCTTTTTTTGTTCGTACAACTCGTTTTAATGATGATTATTTATAAGCCCTGAGATCTTAAGCTGCACAAATGAAATAAATAAATTTACAAAATCATTACCAGTCAAGTCAGGTCATGCCCATCAACCAGGATATCATTTCCATCCTGCTATCGTCAATTCCTTCACTACACAATTTTTTAACTGATGAATATCTTCAAAACAAATTGTTCTATATCCGTGCCTTTTACATAAAACACCCTTTTGTCAGTCTAATAACCATTGTTATGTATCAAAAATTCATTTATCAATATATTAAAAAAATCATCAAAATAAATGGCGTAGAATCAAGTTTAGTTTATTTACCCAGCAAGAAACTGTCCCTCACTTAAAAATATGTGTTATTAGAGTTTTATTACCTATTTTTGCAGAAGTAGAACTCCACTTGTTACTAAGTTTCGGGTGTTTCGATACATCAAAGGATAGTTGACGGACGTATTTGCACTATGCAAATTTGTACGAAAAACCGAACACCAATCGGACACTAAATATATTTTTCATCCCCCCATCTCGGAAAGAGTATTTTTGCTATTCGATATCTGACCGCCAAAGCCGTTTTTATCCGCTTGAGGTTAAAGTAAATTTGAATTTAGAACATAGCGTGCACTAGGTATGTGATTTCAAAACATCATTAAACCTATTTACTTCCATCTCCATGGTGCCGAAGTTTTCATACAACTTTCTTTAAATTTGTTAATAACTCAGACTCTGAACCTCCTTGGTCTACTTTTGTTTTGTTTCATTTCCTCGCTGAAGGGGGATGAAAAGTTACGTGTTGCACTCGAGTGCAAAGATTTTTCACCTTGTGCTCTTTTGATTCCCTCGCTAACGCTCAGGATTCTAATTTTAGAATCCTTCACTTGCTCGGTCATCAAAGTTGAGCACGCGGTTAAAAAGCAACTTTGCACTCATGTATAACAAATAACTATTAAATCAATAGTGACAAATATATTTAGTGTCTGAGTGGTCAAATATAAACACAGTAAGGCGACAACGGGTAAAGCTCTGCAACCGTCACAGTGGCGTCACGCACTTCTTGCGGAGCACATTAATTTAATTCCTACTAACTAATTTTTTGTCGTAGTTACATTAACACGTATTTTTAACCCTAATATTAGTGTTTAAAATTTTCATGGATTTTATCCTAAATTAAAAAACAAAGCTTTCTCATTCCCAACGCCTAGGTTAAGTTTTATGTCTCTATGTTATGCAAGTATTAAAAAAAAATTGACACATCAATTTTAGCCTGTTATATTCGTAAATCAAGCGATCTTGGCTACCGAATGAGTTTAAATTGGCTTATTGGGTTCCACATAATGCAATTTTAATCTCCATAATATTTAATCGCTCCTACCCCCCTAGACAAGATGCCTTTCGATAATCGCAAACGCAATCGCTAAATGGATAATGTATGAGATTTGATAATTGCGCTCGAAAGCTAAACAAGGGCTTATGTCAAATCGCATACATTTTCCTTCTAGCGATTGCGTTAGCGATTATCGAAAGGCATCTTGTCTAGGGGGTCTGTAATTGTATCATGAGGATGAAGTTAAAAGTTTATTTTACACTACTTACCAGTGGCTGTATTCACAATTCCATTGATGTGAGAAGACCAGTCAACATTGTTTTGCGGATTAGTTATCCTATTGCTCAATATTTGTTTCATTTGATTGATACCATTTATTAGCCGTTCTAAAAAGTAAGCATAAATTGTAGACATATGCACAGCATAAATATTCGTTCCGACATTTACGTCTTACTGCTGGGCAAAGGATCTCTTTCTTAAGTGAGGAGTAATGGGTCTTCTACATTACGCTGGTCAGAAAGATTGATGTAAGGTCAAGTTACGACTTTTTCATCTCTTTGCAAAAGAGTTATTTCGGGAAAATAGTAGTCAACATTCCGTCTGTCCTTTGATTAATACACTCCCAATATGCTGATAACTATCCCCATATAGCTACATCATTAATGAACCTTATTACATGTATTAACAGGTAAGAAAAAAAAGCTTTGACGACTTTAAGCTTCCTGAACAAGCAAGGACGTTGTTGGTGAGTATGTATATCTGGGAAATTGTCAAGCTCTGAAAATCCAACTCTCAGAAACAGGTCAATTGATAATTCCAACTATGCTAGTCAGCTTTCTGGAAGTTTCATAAAGCATATCTGTGGCCTATCTACTGCAGTGTCTGGAGATGAAAGTCTTAAATTCATGCACATTGCCAGTATAATGAAATGACATATGGAACGGAACAAAGTTGTGGCCACTTGCTATGGGACTCATAATAAGACTAAAGGTCACTCAAAGCCCAATAGAGAGGACTATGCTTGGGGTTTTCAATATGTGATCGAATCAAAAATGAAGAAATCTATAAAATAACTTTTCATCGAGATAGCCATAAGAATTGTGAACCTTAAGTGGGCCAAACCCAAACACATCACTGGCAGGACTGCTAGCCATTGGGGCAGAAGGGTCCTCAAACAAATGGCAGATGCGTACCGGGAGATGCAATGTGCTAGGCACCCTACAAGATGAAAAGACGTTCTGATGAAGGTCGTGGGAAGTCATTGGATACAATGGCGTAGGACTCATTATTTGGAGATCCTTGCAGGAAACCTATGTCCAAGAGTGGGTGTCTCATGGCTGAACTGATGATGATGATCCTCAGTAATGAGTGAGTGACGAGAGAGACCCTTTACACATTTTTGGTGGACATTTCATAAGAATGCAAGTAATAATTATGTTAAAGGTGATTTAAATATATACATACTATGCTCCTGCTGTAATCCATAAAGTTTTAGTTTGTTAGCTTCATGTTGGGCCTTTTTCTTTAACCTGCAAGCTCTAGAGGCAAGCTTATTCTTCTCTTTTCTGGTTTTGGGCCTGATGTTAAATGGCAATTCACTAACAGGGATCATGTCATTGATGACTTTACCAAGATTGTCCAATTCTTTTCCAATAAGGTACAGTTTTCTTGGGTTTGGTGTCAAATCATTTCCATCTCCTTTCCTTGCTTTGCCACTGTAATATATTTTTAAGTCATGTAATTAAATCAACTGAGTTTAAGCAAATTGTGAATTCTTTTTTTTAGGTATTTGTTGTATTGATAATATTGCTTGGAAAATGTGAAAACACATTTTTTCTAAAGTGTCTCAGTGCCAAACAAATATTCATGTTAAGCACCTGAGTAAAAAGAGGAGCTATGAACAGAACAAAGTCTATCAGGTCAGCTAATAGAAATATACACTTATAATAAAAGTAACAGTAGTATAATATGTACCTGTGTTTGATCCCTCTTACACTGCAGCTGGGACTAAATACAGGGTCAGTGACACAGTTGAGAATGTGAGGATCTTCAGATTTCTTTTTCAAAATAAGCCGTTGACCCTTAGGACCTTTTGCTTGGACATTATATTGCCAGAAATATCTTTCTTTTTTTGCATTTAGTCTTTGTTGCTTGCTTTCAGAGCCTTCGTCATTTGATTCTGTTAGGGAAAAGAAGATTTTTACAATCTATTTTTTCTATGTATAATTTAAATAGAGTTGCAAAATATTATACCATCTGATGAAAGGTCTTCATATCTGTCGCTATCTTCATCAGATTCAATATCTCTGTCATCCTCATCTTGTGAAAAATCAACAGTTCCTGGACTCAGTACACCACCTGATAGAGAAGATATTGAACCAGCCTCAGCGAGGGAACTGGTTGACAGCAGATGCTTGCGAGGTTCGCGCCTTTGCCAGATCTATAACATTTTCAAGAAAACAAGCTGTGTGTAGAGTCCCAATTTTATATTTTGACATAATTGAATCAAGCTAAAAATTATATAACTATAATTCAAATTAAAAAATGAAAATGTAATAAAATAGATTTTGATAGTCCCTTTTTTATAAATGAAATAAAAAATTACAGACAAATTACTTTAAAATTATGAATTAGTAAGTATATAAGACAGATAATAAGAATAAATACTTTGTACTGTTTTTAAAAATGATAAGAGTTATACACACAAAATTACTTTTAAGACAACTAATAAGAATACATAATTAGTTATCTGATTTTTATGACAACTGAAAATTCAATTAACTAAGGAAACTTGTTGACATAAGGTGATTGTGTAATATTATGCAATAGTTCTGACATTAATTTTAAAAATTGACAATATATGAATTAATGACCTGTTCCATTGTAAGATGTGTGGGAGCAGACGAAGACAGCTGTGTTTGTTGAGGTTTGACACTAGGAGGAAAAGGAGGCAGTACTGTTGATGCTGGAACAGACTGTCCTAGGGCTATTTCACCACTATACCCATCAAATCGTTGTAATAACTCAGGTAATTGATTCATAGGCTGCGCAAAACTAGATGATGCTGAACTATGTTGACTTGAGGGAGAAAATGCTAATTGAGCATGACTATATGGGCTGCATGGACTTTCTGCTGCCAATGTAGTAGTGGTTTGCATGGCATTAGGAGCTCGACGTGATCCACTCATTACACCCCCAATTTGAATACAATAGCCATTTTCCTCTGGCAACAAGAGATCATCAAAATTTAAGTCCTCCAAAAGTGTGTCAGGATTAGCATTAAGTTCCGCAAGAGTGGGACCTAATATTAAATCTGCCTTATCTACTTGAAATATGTCATCATCATCCATTTTATAAGGTTCAGTTTTAGTTGAATTCTCATTCTCTAATGATAATTTACTGTATTGCATATTGGGAACATTATGAAGTGACCCAGTGAAATTATCTTGCAAACACAAATCTAAATCTGTGCTAAAATCACCAAGTTCATTTCTCTTTGAAGGTATGGGTACCGAGGCTGACATAGGGCCCAGTTCAAAAGAAGACTCCTGTTTAATCTCTACACCTGGTTCTAGAAGAAAATCATGTGTGTAAATAGAATCCGACATTGCACGTGTTTGTGGAGTGTGACCTTGACGCTTAGTAGTCTCGCTGATAGAGACTGGCGCACGCGTCGTACGTCTCTATCGATTTAGTACTGTGCGAAACCCACGTGTCGAACGCTTAAACACACGATGTTTATTTGTTTTTCTTAACTCTTAGTAGATAATGGCAAAAAACTGTTTTCCTTACAAAAAATCAAAGTTATTTTCATATTACATAACTATTAAACCACTACTGACTAATAAAAATGTAAGCACTTGATTATTCACAATGACTTTCGATATCGAATTCAAAATTTTAATTTATTTCACAACTAGATAAAACGCGGATTTTCACTGTTGTACACAATTTCTTAGGCAATTTAAGTGTTTTATGAAAAGAATATCGATTCAACAATATTGGACAAAATAACTCCACGCTCAAAAAAACAAAAACACTTCCCGAAAGATACAAGTCGCGAAGTAAACAAAGATTTTACTATTAATATTCAGCGAAATCAAAGGTCATCGAAAAGAGAAAGAGGATATAGATAGAACTGTAGGCAGAAAAGGATAGTATGTTTCGCATGACGTATGGAATCGTGCTGACGGTGAAGAGCGGAGGGTGAGGGGGTGTAAACAGACCAAAGACGATATAACAATTTAATTGAGACACTAATTTTAAAAGTAAGCCTTATTACATCGTAATAAAGTTGCTTTCGGGTTAAATACATATGGCAGGGGAAAAACAATCGAGAGAGAGGCACCAAAAAGTAGCTGTTTTCTGTTCTTCCGTTTCCGCCTTGAGAAAAAATTGGTCCCTAAAGCCGCTTTTACACTATCATACAAAATATGAAGGACATCGGAGTTGCTATTCGGACCCGGGTGCCAATAGAAGTCTTAGAGCATTCAGACGGGAAATGGCAAGGCTGGTCGAACCCCTTTGCCAATTTACGATGACTATCGGCCCGTTCCAGATAAGCATTTTTAGTCATAAATACCAACATTTTTAGCATCTCTGCGTTCCATTAGCCGGTGATGCTAGTTTTTCTTGCTGGTTGTCATGCGTTTCATTTAAGCATTTTTAACACGAAATGCTAGCATCAAATACCCATGCTAATAGATGGGTCCTCTGATACCACTTTTTGACAGCTTTCAATTTCAAATTTGACATTTGGAATCTTTTTTTCATGCATCAAAAAGGATTTTCAGCGGGTTTAAAAAATTTATTGAAAGATATTTGTAGTATTAGCCAATTCTGATTTATATTATAAAAAATTTTAAGTGGCTGGACTAATTAAGTGAGGTGTCAAAATTCAGCACGAAAAATCAGTACCTTGCGTTTCATTTGTAACAATTAGCGCGGCTAAAAATGTCAACATTTCTTAGAGGAAACGCAAAACGAGGCTAACATCAGATGTTAGCCTCAGAAAGTAGCAGTGCTTTATCTGGAACGCAGGGTATCTGACCATACACGTTATATAAAACTAGTTGCCGCGCGGCCGCTGCCATTAGGTGTCGTTTCGTATCGCAAATAAGAGCCTGTAAAAAATGGTTAATTGTGCAGTATCCTCTTGCAAAAGGCTATCCAGTAACTCAAATCTTCAAGACTATGGCATTTCCTATCACATGTTAGTATAAAATATACATAAACGTGTTTTATTAAAGTACAATTCTGAAGTAATTTTTATGTCGTTACGATAGAAAAATACAATGGTACGTTGGTAGCTCAACACAGAGGCGCGTTCAGCGCCTCTGGGTGTAGTTGTCCGGTTGTTTTTTAACTCGCTCAAAGGCGTTGAACGGATTGCAGCAACCAAATCTTTTATCTCCCTCTTTCACATGATTTTTATTTCTCTCTCTTTCTAGTAGATGACATTAAAGAATATGGCCGCCAATATCATCCAATCACGTAAGAGTATTTCAGTCATAAACGTCAGAGCGTTTTACAACCATCAAATTCGATGGTTGTTCGGTTGTAACTCGCGCCGACACTCAAAGGTCTTGAACGGGCCGGTTGTTTCACCCGGTTGTCACGCTCGAAGGCATTGAACGGGGTTAGAGCGAAAAGTTGTACTTCGCGCGAAGGCTCTGAACGCGCCTCAGTACACGGGCATGATTTGCGGGCGATTTCGTAGATACACGTTAATTTGTCAATGGTGACACTTTGAAACGCATACTATTAATTGTCATAATTTCGATTGGCATACATCATATGGCATAAAAATCAAAAAGCATAATAATATTTGGCATAAACATTATAATGCAGAATTGTCGAAAAGCATAATATTAAAAATCATAATCTTTGAAAGGTATAATTTGGTTTGCCATAATTTTAAAACGCATAATTTTTCTACGCATAACTGTTATTATCCATAATTTCGTTTAACATAATTTAACTATGCATAACTCACTAAAGACATCGGCAAATTCAAAAATCTCAAACACTGACAATTCTCGGAAAAATTTGTTTGATACTTAAATTTTTGTAGATAAAAAATTCACAACTACACACTATTTGGAGGCACTGTGTGGCCCATACTGCTAGATGTGACAAATTGTGTGACAAAATGTTACCTAAATGTGGCTACACACGGTTCAATTTCGCACTCAATTTGTTGATTCAACGTGAGTTGATTTAACAAATTTTAATTAAATTAAAAACTAAATTATTAATTGTGCTTTTTAGTATTTCATCATTCAAGGTAGCTGGAAAAAATATATATTTTATTAAAAATGCAGAAAAACATTCAAACAGCAATCTCATAAAGTAACTAATCATTAGTATGTGCCCCGTAAGATATAACCTCATGACTACGATGTCAGAATCTAAATCCGAACTCTTTCCTCCTTCAAGTCGTACTTTACGGTCGAACTTTAATTTAACTCTTGATATCCCACCCTACAGCACTGATTTCCCTTCATACTCTTTTCCAGCATATGCCGTCCGGCTATGGAACTCTCTCCCGAGAGTATTAAGAGAGCTCGTCCGCTGGAGTCCTTTAAGATTCAAGTCCGAAATCACTTCCTATCCTTAGCTAAATTAGTCCTTCATTATGTCCTTCACTACTACTGCACCAATCCCCCGTTTAAATTTCCACTATGTATTTCCTTAGTCCAAGGTTGCCGATTGCTCATCAGTGATATATATACCGGCAATAATGTAATTGTGTTTATTCTCGCAATATACAGTGTTCCTTTAAGACGTATTTCATTGCTCTCATCTCAGGTTATCATCATCATCATCATCACAGCTCACATACGTCCCCACCGAGGGGTTCGAGCCTACCCTATGTTAGGGTGATTAGGCCTTAGTCAACCACGCTAGCCCAGTGCGGATTGGTCGACTTCACATACATCATTGAATTTCTTCGCAGATGTATGCAGGTTGCCTCACGATGTTTTCCTTCACCGTAAGAGCGTCAGACAAATGTACATATGAAATTCGAAACGAAAAACACATTGGTACATGGCGGGTCTCGAACCCCGACCTCCCGATTGGAAGGCAAGTGCCGAGTCCACAGCGCCACCGACGCTCTTTCAAAAATCTCAAGTTATAGTACATACCATTTGGCGACGATGATATAGAACAATAACTGCTCGTATTGTTATTCGGTTTATCGTGTCAAGATTCAAGTTTCAAGAACGATGTCGATTGGAAAAATAGCCGAGTTTGATGTGGACAGTGGCAACTGGTTTACATATTGCGACCGTTTGAAAATGTACTTCGTTGTGAACAACATAAAGGAAGAAATCCAAGTACCTACTTTGATTGCGACCGTTGGTGACAAAACATATGAATTGATAGTGAACTTAACGAGTCCTAGAGCACCATCGACGCTAACATTCGCAGAATTTGTGCAAATTGTCGGCGATCACCTTCAACCGAAGCCATCGGAAATGGCGGAGAGGTAAAAATTTAGACAACGACGTCAAAGAGAAGGAGAGAGCATAGCCAACTACGTGGCGGAACTTAAGCGGCTGTCTAGATTTTGTGCTTTTGGAACAACGCTAGAAGAAAATATGCGAGATCAGCTGGTTTGTGGATTAGCTAATGATATAATCCGGAGACTATTTGCAGAAGTGGAGCTAACCTGTAACAAGGCAATATCTTTAGCGACGGCATTATAGGCAGCAGAAAAAAAAACTGCGGAGGTAGAAAAACCTGGGGTATACCTGTTGCACTACATGTTGGTATACCCCACATGCTGTCATTAAATGGTTAACGCGGCAGCGGCGAATGGAAGAAGCCCATGGAAGAGAGATGTGCCTGCTGCGGATCAGTATACCACAAGGCAAAAGACTGTAAATTTCGCTCATACGAATGCAAAACTTGTAACCCTGCGGCGGGGAAAATTCATCCGAAGAAGAGGCGGTATACCAGATGTCCTTAAGGAATTATCCAGCGGTAAGCGTTCCTATGCTTATTGATAATAGGGAATTGTTGATGGAGGTAGACACAGGCAGTGCATTATCGTGTATCAGTAAAAGTACGTATAAAGAACTATTTGTCCATTTACCGTTAGAACCTTGTTCAGTAACGTTGCGATTTTATGACGGTAGTAAAGTAAATCCTATGGGCATAATCAAACCAAATGTGAAATATGGCAGTTGCAACAAGAAGTTAGATCTATATGTGATAGACGGGGGCACCACATCTTTGTTGGGTAGACAGTGGTTGTCTGAACTTAATATTTCGCTTTCAATTTTCAATAATAATTGTATAGGTAGTACAAAAAAAATATAATGTACATTCATTATTCAATAGGTATAACGACTTGTTTGATGGGCAACTGGGAAGATATACGGAAGGTCAGGCGACGCTGCATGTACGGGAAGGGGCCAAACCAATATACTGTCGAGCGCGCCCGCTGCCATATGCACTATATGAACAAGTAGACCAGGAGCTGGATAACATGTTGTCGAACGGTACAATTGAGCCTATCGAGTTCTTGGAGTGGGCCACGCCGCTAGTTGTCGTGAGTAAGCCTAATGGTAAATTACGCATATGTGCTGATTATAAAGTTACTCTAAACCCCTCTTTGTTGGTCAATAGATACCCGTTACCTCGCGTCGAAGACTTGTTTGCAGATTTAAATGGCGGAAAACACTTTTCGAAAATTGATTTGTCATCTGCTTATAATCAGATCGAACTAGATGACTCAAAAAAATATACTGTCATTAATACCCACAGGGGTTTATTCAGATATAATAGGCTCGTTTACGGCTTAGCGTCTAGCCCTGCTATATTTCAACGTATAATGACTAATGTTATGAAAAATATACCCGGGGTATCTATTTTCATGGATGACCTTTTAATATCGACAAAGGATAGGATTTCCCACATAAAAACAATGGAAATCGTTTTTGAAAGATTAACGTAAAAGTGGCTTGAATTTAAACAAAAAGAAATGTGTTTTTTTTGCTGACTCAGTTTCGTATAACTCAAACTCACTCAAAAATCTTTATTCAATATAGACCTTTACAGGCACTTATTGACGTCAAAAAAAAACATTAAAATCTTCAACCAAGAATCTAATTAACTAAATTATTTAATCCTTGTATGTACACACACCCCAACCATTATTAAGATGTGTGCAAATACAAGTCAAATGAAAAAAAAATTGACTCTACACCTGTTCGGAAATTGGGAGAGCCTTCTCGAGAAGAACAGGCAAGAAACTCGGAAGGTCTTGTATTTATTTTGTCTCCTCTTTTAAAATGCCAACATTACAATATTATATTTCACAAACAGTTTTTTTAATAATATAGAAATGCCTATCGGTGTGAGTGGAACAGTTACTCGAATGTCAATACAATTACAATCCCATTATCACAAAGTGTTAACACCCTTTGAACGTCAATTATCACATTTTTTGTCAATCCCAAGCAGTTTTATCTGTCATATAATCAGACACTTTATAATATGCTTTTTTCATAAGTGCGCCCTTGATAGTGACTTTAAATTTATTCAAGTTAAGTGCTTTAATATTATTTGGGATTTTATTGTAGAAACGTACACAAAGACCTTTGAAAGAATTATAAATTTTTTTAAGCCTAGTATTTGGTACCGCTAACATATTCTTTTGCCTAGTATTTACTGAATGAATATCACTGTTTTTACAAAACGAATGTATATTTTTAT
This sequence comes from Schoenobius gigantellus, assembly GCA_963935595.1. NCBI lineage: Eukaryota > Metazoa > Arthropoda > Insecta > Lepidoptera > Crambidae > Schoenobius > Schoenobius gigantellus. The sequence goes on along the minus strand of OZ012553.1, from coordinate 16,616,633 downwards.
GAACATATACTATATTCTCGTAAATATATTGCGACGCGACGGTCATAATACCAATTTCTTTAAATTTTTCTCTAAAAGAGTCTCTTATTTTAAGGTTATAAATAGCACGAATAGCCCTTTTTTGCAACACAAAAACAGTCTGAATGTCGGCAGCATTTCCCCACAGCAAAATGCCATACGACATCACACTATGAAAATAGGCAAAGTATACAAGTCTTGCTGTATCAACATCAGTCAGCTGACGTATTTTCCATACAGCGTAGGCTGCAGAACTAAGTCTCTTCAACAATTTATCAATATGTGGGCCCCACTGAAGCTTTGAATCTAAAGTAATACCAAGAAATACTACGGTATCCACAAGGTCCACATTTTTATGCTTTATGTTAACAGTGGTGTGAACCTCTTTAACATTGGGTAAAACAAATTTTATACATTTAGTTTTCCCTTCATTGAGGCACAAGTTATTCGCATTAAACCAGTAAACTATCTATCTGTAAAGTATCTGGGATATATAATAGATAAAGACGGAATTCGTACCGATCCCGATAAAATTAAAGCTATTGTTAAATTGCCTAGGTCTACAAACATATCTGAATTGCGATCCTTCTTAGGTATGGTTAATTTTTATGCGAAGTTTGTAAAAAATATGAGTTCTCATTTAGCCCCTTTGTATAGGCTTTTAAAGAAATCTTCTTATTGGGATTGGGATAAACAATGTGAAAATTCCTTCATGCTAGTAAAGAAAATGTTGACTGGTGCACACGTTCTCCTGCACTATAATCAAGATAAGCCTTTGATCGTTACGTGTGACGCGAGCGCTCGCGGTGTCGGCGCATTGCTAGCGCAGCCGGTCGCTACGGCGGCGGACGGTCGCAGCAAAGACATTATAAGAGTAGACCAACAATGCAAACGAAATGTATGAAGTCCCCTTCAACCAATTTTGATATGATAATAGCTAAATAAATAAGCATAATTAAGACTCATCGGTAATAAATAATGTTACAATGTGATTTAGTTTTTATTACTGTTCGTTTTTTACACTACAAAACGAAGTTATTTGGGCATGTTTAAGTATTTTTATAACTTGACGCGCGCTCGACAGTCGAATGCAGTACAAATATAGTATGAGTAGCGGCCGCCTGACCGCTGTTATGGTTGAAGGGGGTTTCTTAGAGGCCGCGCGTATTGTCGGTCTATCTCTTATAATGTCTTTGGGTCGCAGCTACGTTCAGCGGCCTGTATGCTACGCGTCGCCTGCGCTCACGTCGGCTGAACAACAGTATAGTCAAATTCAACGTGAGGCATTAGCAATTATTTTTGCAGTTAAAAAGTTCCACCAATATTTGTACGGTAGGAAATTTACGTTGAGAACCGACCATAAGCCTTTAGTTACAATTTTTGGTCCGAAAGCGGGGATTCCGTGTATGGCAGCAAACCGCCTTCAACGGTGGGCCATTATTTTGTCTGCGTATAACTTTGAGATAGAATTTATAAGAACAAATAAAAACAATGCAGATGCGTTGTCCCGTTTGCCGCTAACGGATACGAAGGCCGGAACGGAAATAGTACCTGAACAAACGTATTTACATTTTGCTCGAGACGCATTATTTTTTGATTATCACAAGATTCGTAGTGAGACTAAAAAAGACCCGATTTTAGGCAGAGTGTTTAGTTATGTCCAAGATGGTTGGCTATCACAAGTTGATATTAAACAATTACAACCTTACTTTAACCGAAGGAGTGAATTATGAGGCCATGTGCCGGCAGTGCTCCACCTGCAGCGCGCTGGCCACCGCGCCGTCCGCGCACGCGCCACAGCCGTGGCCGTGGAACGCGCGGCCCTGGACCAGGTTACACGTAGACTTTTTAGGGCTGGTAGTCGATGCTACGTCTAAATGGATTGAAATTTTTAAAATGTCAAATACTAATGCATCCGAGGTTATCAATATGCTGAGAAGATTGTTTTCCCAGTTCCGATTGCCCCGAATGGTGGTATCAGACAACGGACCTCCATTTTCGAGTACTAATTTTAAAAACTTTCTAAAATGTAATGGCATCGAACAGTGTTTCTCAGCACCATACCACCCGTCTGGTGACAACAACATGCAAGCTTAATTAGAGTCATATGAACTGGCTGCTGCCCGAAATAGTTTACTCGATACTCCCAAGATTTACTCGAAATCTCTCAATTAGAGAATCAAATAGACCTATTGAAACAAATATTCAAATGGAGCGAAATATAACCACACAGAAGCGTCGATGGCGTTGTGCGTAAGGAAGTCGCCTTCCAAGCGGGAGGTAGCGGTTCGAACCCCGCCACGTACCAATGTGTTTTCAAATTTTGAATTCATATGTACGTTTATTCGACGCTTTTACGGTGAATGATAACATCGTGAGGAAACCTGCACACACCTGTGAAGAAAGAATTTCTTTACAGGTTGTGTGTGAAGTCGACCAACCCGCACTTGGCCAGCGTGGTTAACTAAGGCCTAATCGCCCTAGTTTAGGGTAGGCTCGAGCCCCTCGGTGGGGACGTATATGAGCTGTTGATGATGATAACCACACTCGGAAATCAGTCAAGATGAAGATAAAAGCAATGTTTCCCCATCATCAACAGTTGATAAAAACCAATGTCAACCGTCTTGCTCACGTTACTTGTTTTAATAAAATCTGATACCCTAGGTTAAAATAAAAAATACTTTTTGATTAATCTTCTTATTATTTTTTCCCAGTCCCGCCCGCATTTTACAAAACAGAAATTTACGAACTAGGTTGGATATATTTAAACCGGATAGGTGCATGCGAGTTACTAACAAAAACAACAATTGCAAAGAGTAGGAGGGTCGCAACGTGAAATGCAAACTGGAGAACTAGTCTTTCTGAGAGATTTTACGACCAAAAACTATAAAGCTATAAAGTAAGAGATAGTTCTGGTAACCAGGTACATATGCACATCGATCAACTTAAGAGGAGGTCTAGAAGTTCACTGATTACTCCATCATCATTCCCGGGTTTAGATCGCGATAGTAATAGAAATAGTGTAACCGAGTCAGGCCCCACCGTATCGCCAACTGTGTCACCTAGCTCTGAGAACATAAAAGATGATGATGATGCTTCAGCAGCCGGCGTCAGTGTCGCTAGCTCGCTGCCAGCACCCGCGCCCTCACCCACTCTTACTCCTGGGCCTGCTTCCCCGGCACATGCAGCGGCGCCTCCCCGACAAGATCCGGGTCGGATCGAGATCCGGAATCCCGATATTGTTATTAGTAAACGTATTCGGCGTCCAGTTAAGCGTTACGGTTTCGATTTTGATTAATTTAATTAATGAAAGTATTATATAATAACATTGTGTACAATAATTAAAAACAAAAGTCATGTATTTAATTGCCAATGTATGTTGTGTGTTCTGTAAGCTTAAGATTCGATTCTGTATTAGGTTAAATGTTGTACGTGTTCATATATTAGTTTTTGTTGCATTGTGTAAATAATTTTTTTATAAAGCTAAATTTTGTTAGGGGCGGTGATAATTATTATGTTTTAAATAAGTGGTGAGGTGTTATGTATGTAATGTGCGTACCGACATACGTATATTAATATTATGTGGGTAATAGGCTAGATGACAAAAAAACGTTTTTGCTTTAATAGAAGCTCATTCACATAATAAACAGAAAGAAAAAATCCGTTTTCGAATAACTATAAAAACAACCAAGATGTAAGGTATTAAAGATTTTTCTCCATCTCTTTCTAGCAAAACGGCAATTTACATGGAGTTTATATGGCCGTACTCAACTATGACGTCACGGTTGATGTCGGATCTCTCTGTCTAATCGCCTTCAAATTAACAACTTAAAATGCTTGTATCTAATGTTTAGGCCGATTTTAATTCTAATTTCACAGGACTGCATCTTTTTCCACGGTATTTTAATATTTAATGACGAGACGTAAAAATTAGAATTCAGTCATCATCCCAATTATATTATAAATGTTTGTAATGATATATATACCGGCAATAATGTAATTGTGTTTATTCTCGCAATATACAGTGTTCCTTTAAGACGTATTTCATTGCTCTCATCTCAAGTTATAGTACATCTATCTATCTATCTGGAGTTCGAGGGGATACAAGGGGCGACGGAGGTAGACATGGGCTGGATTAGCTAATTTCAGTACCTAATCCACCTGTTCCTAATATTTTCAAACACCTAATCCAAATACCTGTTCCTAATATTTATTCAGTTCCACCAAAAATATTCGGAATAGGGAATGTATTAGTTTAGTACTCGTAATAGGTCCTAATATTTATTAGGTACCGGCATAAATATTCGGAATAGGGAATGTATTAGTATCGTAAGAGGTCTTAATATTTATTCAGTATTGGCATAAATATTCGGATTAGGGAATGTATAGGAATAGTAATAGGTCCTAATATTTAATTTCATTCTTGATTCAAGTTTAATATTTTTTACCGTTTTTTTTTGTGAGTAGGTATATTACGTGATTACTCCACTCATTGTGGACCGATTTTCAAAATTCTTTTTGTGTTCGATAGAGTATAGTCCTGGGGTGGTTCCATTGTCACCAAAGTCAGGATCTGATGATGAGATCCCAGGAAAATCGAGGGAAACCCTTAAATTTCATAGGTACGTCCAACGTGTTTCATGTTTTTTTCGAAGCTATTCAGGTATTTGCGTCTGGTAGTCATGAAATGAGCTGATGATGGAAGGATCCTTGACTTTGAGGAGTTAGAGGTTAGTTTTTTAAATACAATAGGCACGTTTTGATGCTAAATTGCATTCTTTCAAGTTACTTCGGTGAGCTGGTATTAAATTTACAACAAACATAAAAAAAATGTGTTACAAAAAAATAAAACCGACTTCAAAAAGACTTCAATTTGGCAGCGACTTCATAATAAAAAGGTGATGGTGTGCATTCTAATATAATTTTTTACGAATTTCATTTTTTGTATTTTGTAAAAATATTTTATGATTTTGTTAAACTGAACAAGAGATTCGCTGTATTTTCTAAGCAAAAAATAGTTATGGTATTTTATCCTAGATGACGTTTGAAACTTAATAATTAGACGTAAAGTGTAGTTTTGTTTACAGGAGCTATAGTTTGACAGATTGATACTTCACGATTAACAAACATGGTATACGAATACCTAATCCTATGTGGCATGGATTAGGTACGTACTGGTAACGAAAAATACCTAATCCACGTACCTAATCACATATTTATGCCTCAAGTCTAGACGGAGGGGCGTCCCCCAGCGGGCCACTGCGACCTGTACAGATCTATTGTGGCCGACCCCTCTATTTTAAAGGTCTCCAAATAGGCCCGCGGCGTTGAAAAAGCCAATAACCTTCTTTGGAGACAGAGCCTTCGCATCATGTGGTGGCAGACTAGGTCCACCCAGAGCTCGGCTCCTTGTGTGGATGAGAGCATGACATTTACAAAGAATGTGAAATGTTGTCTCTTCATCCTCACCACAAAATCTGCACGTGGGAACATTAGTCAGGCCCATTCTATGCAGATGTTTGTTGAGTTTGCAGTGACCAGTTAGGGCTCTAGTGAGCGCCCTTAATTGGCCCCTGCTTAGTTGGAGGTTTTGTATTGCAACTCCGGGTGAAAATTCCCTAATGAGCAATTTCGAGTGCAGTAGTCCAGGGGAATGGGCCCACTGGAGTCGGGCTTGTGTTTGTACCCAATCTCTGAGGACTCTCTTTTTAATCCCCCTCGAAATGCCACAAGCTGGTTCTGGTCCTATGAGAGCGCTCTCGGAACCAGCCCTCGCCAGTTCGTCGGCAATTTCATTGCCTCGGATATTGGAGTGGCCTGGAACCCAGCCAATCATTACCGAGTTCCTGGTCCCCAATTCATTCAAGGCTTTCGTGCACTCTAAGGTGATTTTGGATTTGAATTCTACAGCATCAAGCGCTTTTAGAGCAGCTTGGCTGTCTGACAGGATGAGGATGTTCTTACCCTCATTCGACATGTTTGCGTGAACGCAGTCGATAATGGCATACATTTCTGCCTGGAATACGGTGGCATATGCGCCCAGGCACGTGGTTCTCCTGGATTTCGCACTACCTCCGAAGACACCTGCACCTGACTGGCCCTCTTTTCTAGAGCCATCAGTGTACCATGTCTGATTAGCTTTCCTAAAGGGCTCAGGGACTTGCTTGTCCCATTCACCCCTATTAGGAATCATGACCTTGTAGTTCTTCTTGAACTCCAAAGTTTCAATCATGGCATCGGCTGGCATTGCCATGACAGGATTAACCATTAGGCTGCCCTGTAGCTTCCTCATGGTTTGGGATTTTCATCTCGATCTGCCTCCCTCCACAGCTCGGAGCATTGCCATCCTAGCCTCCCCCTGTATGGAGTGGTGGGAGGTTCAGGATAGCCTCCATTGCAAGGATGGGAGAAGATGAGATAGCCCCCGTAATCATCAAGCAGGCACATCTTTGCAGGCTTTCCAGGGCCTTTATGGTGGTCCCTACTGCAGTCTGCTTAAACCAAGCTATACACCCGTAGCTAACCATAGGTCTTACCACAGCGGTGTAAAGCCAGAGAAGGTGACTAGGTTTCAGTCCCCACCTGGAGCTGGTTAGCTTACGGCAGATACGGCAGATAAGTTATAGTACATACCAATTAGCAATCAGGCCGCCTGTGTTGTACATCTGCAATATTTTTGAAAATATTATGTTGTAACTTTTTTCGGTGAGCATGAGAGAGAATTGTAAGTACCATCAGGTCGTGGGTAAATTTTTTATGAAATTTCAAGAGCCTACCTGGAGAGGTGCATGGATATATTTTTAGAGGGCGCCTCCATACAGATGCAAGCAGACTTCAGATGTGGGAAGGATCTAATAAAATACTCAATTTAGATACAACATGCGGTTTATTAAATAACAAAAAGTTACTTAGCTTAATCTAAGGATCGTACATTTAAGTGCAGGTAGGGAATAACTTGGTAAGTTACACTAGTGGGGGAATCATCTTCTTCATCCACAAAGGCAAAAAAGCTGGTGACTGCTCCCTTCCACAGGTTCATTAGGGGTACTTTACCGAGTGTGTAAAACAATAATTTTGAAATGAATTTCTGAGTTAAAAAATATAAGAGGTATTACCTCAGGCCCACATAATCACAAGTATGAGAATGAATCGGAGGTTAGATGTTACAAATAGTTGCCCGAAGACTCGCCAACAGCGGCAGTCCCTCCTTAATTATTGTAATTGTGGAAAGTGTAGGGAAATAGAAAAACTAAGGCAGAAAACTAAGGCAGAGAACTAAGGCAGAGAACTAAGGCAGAGAACCCTAAAACAAAATAACAATTATTAGAACGTGGTCATGTAATGGCGGACCTACGCCACAAGCAGAATTGCAATAAAAATTACAACTTACCATGTTCTCCATGGGTTTTATATAAAAAAGTCAAGAGTTAGTATTAACCCAGTCCATGATGGGTTTCAATTAAGAAAATAAATTAGTTAAGGTCAGCTCATATCGAGCGACTGCTCTTCCACGCTTCCAAACGGGAAAGGGCCGGATTTAATCGACCTCATCCTGACATTGACAAGTGACAACGGCAAAGCGAAACAACAGGGGTCAATCAAGGAATCGGGCCGCAATTCATGCACCGTAAATACTATCGATACACAGATCAAAATACTAATACCGCCGCACTAGCTCCACGGATATCAAAACACAATAATATCCTATCCAGACTCAACATTAGCCAAAGCAGAAGTTCACTCAAAGAGATCAAATTGAATGTTTTGTCCACTTGAGAATAGAATTATTATTAACTAAGTAATTAAGAAAATATTAACATAAAATCGGATATAATCCAGTTGCAATTATCTTGGTTCACTTAAAATGTTAATATCAAGACGAAACAAGGGGAAGGCTGTATGGAGTTCCCTTTGCACGCTCATAGAATTAAAAAGTTTCTAGAAAAAGCTACATCAGATGTTAGATCTGTCATAACAATGATGAATGCGAGAAAAAAGAAAAAAAGCGCGGGAAGTTCACATAGTAAAGGCGGGCTCTTTAAAATATTTTATTTGTAATTTTTTAATTGTAGTCAGTTACTTAATAAAACACAAACAAAAGAGGTATATAACATATAGGCATTAAATAATATTATAAGCAGATATGGGGAAGCGGAGTTCGAGAAAAAGAAAAAAAAAGGAGGATGAACCGGAGTCTGGTGATGCAGATAGGGAGACAGATGAGGTAAGGTTGGTAGAAACGGATATGTCCTCTTCGGACAGTGATGAAGAAATAAGCAATGCAGATAGGTACAAGCCTTATTATGTTACTGACTATATACGCAGATATCCGGAAGAAATTAGCGGCACTGAATTTGTGGTTTTTGTTGAGTCATCAGACATCCAGAAACCAATTGGAACAAGAGATCTTCTTTCTTTGTCAACTTGTTTAAAGCGCTTTAACAAAGGCGTCAAATTTTTAAGAAATATCAATAAGTTTAAGATAGGTATTTATTTTGAAAAACCAGACTTGGCGAATGCCTTTTTAAATAATAATACCTTCTTGAAAGAATACAAATTCAAAGCCAGTATTCCTGCTGCTACAACTGAGGTGTCCGGAGTTATAAGAAATGTACCTACCATTATATCAAACAAGAGAATATTTACTATGATAACAAGTACAAAAAAAATAATAACAATAAAAAGAATAATGAAAAAAATAAATGTGACTGAGGGTTTTATATTACAACCTACAACTACAGTAATAGTGACATTTGCCACTTCCATTTTGCCAAATCATATAGATATTGGTGGTTGGAGACATGATGTGTCTCAATATATACCACCAGTTAAGCAATGTTACAAATGTTTGAGATACGGACATTTGGCAAAATATTGTAAAAATTCTGAAAAATGTAGTATATGTAAAGAAAATCATAACTATAAGACTTGTACAGTTTCTATCGAAAAAGCTACTTGCATTCATTGTGATGGCAATCATACTAGTGTGTCTCCAATATGCCCAGTTAAAAAACAGAAAATCATTGAAAATAGAAATAAATATAAGCCTGCTTCTTATGCAGATATTACAAATCCTTTAAATTTTCCCAAATTAGAAAGTAAGACAAAAAATAATGTAGATTTGTTTACACTGCTCAATACTGACAGCAAGTGTCTCTCATTATTAGTTGAAACCATAACTAAATGTGTTTCTTTGCATAATACTCAAAATACTTCTATAAATTCTAAAAGTGTTTTAGAGGTCTTAAAAAATACTTTTGGTAAGCAATCAAATCCCCACAATTCACCCCCAATCAATTGAATATCGTACAGTGGAATGCTCAAAGCTTATTAAGCAATCAACTTATTTTTACGAAATTTCTTTATGACCATTTTATTCATATCGCAATTATATGTGAAACATGGCTAAAGCCTCAGAAGCAGTTTAAAATCAAAGGTTATCATATTGAACGTAATGACTGTGGCAACAAGCATAATGGTGTTGCTATTTTAATCCATACATCACTAAAATATCAAAAAGTAACATCTTATTTTGACAACTCTCTTCAAACAATTGTAATACATTTAGAACTAAATCAGAACACTATTTCAATAGCCAGTATATATTGTCCAACAAATTGTATTCCCAGTTTCTCTAAAAATAAGTTTAAACATTTCTTGAATTCTCTCCATAGGCCGACGATTATAGCTGGTGACTTCAATGCTCATCACTCAATTTGGGGATGTCCGTTATCGGATTCCAGAGGTAAGGATATTCTTGAGTGTTTAGATGAATGCAATTTAGTCCTGTTGAATGATGGTCAGGTCACAACTGTCGGTTCTCATTCTTGGAGACCCAATGGTTTGGACTTGACTATGGTATCTCCTTCATTAGCTCTTCGCTGCGAATGGTCAGTACACGACGATCCATTGGGCAGTTATCATTTGCCAACATTTACTAAGATTACATTCAATAGTAGTTCACAATGTTTTAACTCTCAAAACAATTTTCAGGATGAAAATGATTTTAACAATCGCATTAATCATAGATTAGTTGATTGGAAGTTGTACTCTTCAATTGTTAATAAGGATTTAGATAATTTTCAATGTAACCCTATTAGTAATCCAATAGATTCATACAACTCTTTTTGTCAAATCATTTTGACAGCTGCACAAAAGTCAATTCCCTCTCGTACCTCTCGGTCCGAATCACGTAACATTGCTACTCAATACTTAAAATCAAAATATCGAACAGTTCCTTGGTGGAATAGTAATTGCGCTAAAGCTGTCCAGGAAAGCAAGCAAGCCTATCTTGATTTTAAGAATAATCCTTCTCAAGAAAAATATATTAATTTCAAAAGATTACAAGCTGCTAAAAAACTTACCATTAAGAGAGAAAGACTAAGTAGTTGGATAGAATTCTGTACAAAATTAAATCGATTGACACCAGTTTCAGTAGTATGGGGTAACATGAGAAAACTTACACATAAAACATATAAAAAGCAAAATAGTGATTTTTCGTGGGTCAGTGATTTTTTACGTAAATACACGCCTGACTTTGTGCAAAATAACAGGCCAATTGTGAAGGACAATAGTTTACCAGATAATCAGTCATTCCTCACTGATCCATTTTCTTTTGACGAATTAACTGCAGCTCTGAAATCTAGAAAAAACACTGCTTGTGGATTAGATAGTTTATCGTACAAGATGTTTCAACTACTTAACACTGACAATCTTTATAAGCTTTTACAAATTTATAATATTTTATGGCAAGATTGCACAATTCCTCCTAATTGGAAAATGGACTGCTTGGTTCCTATTTTAAAACCTGGAAAAATCGCATCTCATCCCGATTCTTATCGTCCTATCGCTTTAACGTCTTGTGCTGGTAAATTATTTGAACAGCTAATCAAACAAAGATTGGAATTCTTCATAGAAAAGAACTCAATTTTACCTTTAAACCAGTTTGGGTTTAGGCGAGGACTTTCGGCTCAAGAAAGCTTAGCACATTTTTTTTTGGACGTCACTACAGCTCAAAAGAATATGGAGTATACAATAGCAGTGTTTTTTGATATAGAAGGTGCATTTAATAACGTTAATCATGGTATTTTGTTTGAATCTCTATTATCTTTCTTACCTGTAAAAATTGCTTATTGGATATATGCTTTTCTCACGGATAGAAAAGTGTATGTCAAAATAGATAATAAATTTTTAGGCCCTAGATTTTCGAGCAAAGGTGTATGTCAAGGAGGCATCTTGAGTCCTATTCTGTATATTTTGTATATAAGAAAACTAAATTCCATTCTTAATAATAATTTAGTCAACAATCTTCAGTTTGCTGATGACCTTGTCATTTATTGTAAAGGTACTAATGTATTAGTTATTCAATTAACATTAAATAATAATCTAGTGAAGCTGGCAGATTACTTCTCAGAACTTGATTTAAATGTTAGCCTTTTAAAAAGTAAAGTTGTAATATTTTGCCCAAAATACAGTTCTCTACCTCTAATTAATATTACATACAGCAATCATACTTTGCCTATTGATAATTCAGTTAAATTCTTGGGTGTTATTTTTCACGAAAATCTTACGTGGGATTTATATGTTGATTGCTTGGTGAGCAGAGCTTTAAAAGCCACTAATGTAATTAGGTCCGTTACTGGATTGAAATGGGGTGCTGATCCTAAAATTGTGTTAATGCTTTATAAAGCTTTGGTCAGAAGTCATTTTGAGTATGCTTTCTTTTGTTACGCTTCCGATCCAAAATACATAGATGTTATTGATAAAATACAGAATAAGAACTTACGATTAATACTAGGTGCTATGAACACTTCCCCAATAAATTCTATGCAGGTCGAATGTCATTTACCACCAATGGTTATTCGCTTTGAATTTTTAAAACTTAAATTTCTTTTTAAACTCTTATCACGTTCGAATAACGATCTTTTAAATAAATTAAATGTATGTTCCACTAACACTTTTCTTTCAAAGAATTTCTCACATTTTATAAGTTTAAAAGAACAATGTAATATATTTTGTAGTACTACTTTACATTGTTATAGTGGCTCATATGCTAGTAAATTCTGTGACATTCATATTGTCCTACATAAAGATTTTAAAGATAAATATGATGTTTACGAAAGTCTACAGGCTTATAATGATTATCGATCAGTTTATACAGATGGTTCAAAGACGAATGTAAGTGTTGCAGTAGCTATGTATGATACAGGTAGTAAAACTGGACATAGTTTTAAAATGTGCCAAAATGCCAGCATATTTTCTGCTGAGGCGAATGCTATAATTGTAGCTCTTAACTACATTCAACAGTTCAGCCAATACAAAAAATGGATTATTATTACTGACAGCATGAGTGTGTTGATGGCTTTGAGAAATCTTTCCTTTTCATCAGTCACAAATCATTTAATATATAATATCCGAGATCAGATACATCATTTAAAAATAAATTATCAAATAGACATTATATTATTTTGGACTCCAGCTCATATCGGTGTATATGGAAACGAGGAAGTAGATAAACTGGCCAAAACTATGAACACTCTAGACGTACCTATAAAAAACATACCAATTTCATATACTGATTGTACAGCTCTAATCAAGAAAGAAATATTGAAGCTATGGGAAGAACACTGGAATAGTACTTTGCTCATAAAAGGGAAGTGGTATCGAGAAATAAATAATAAAATAAAACAACCCTGGTTCAATAGACACAATTACATAAACAGAAGATTTTTTACTATTATTTGCCGTTTGCGAATTGGGCACGGTCGATTCAATGACCATTTGTACCGGCTAGGCATGACTTCTTCCCCATCGTGCAACTGGTGCAACACCACCTTACCTCAATCTCTGCATCACCTTTTTTACGAATGTCCAATTTTTGCCCTGCAAAGAAACATTTTATTAGAAGAAATTTCAAAAATAATGAAACACCAGCAAGATCTACCGCGCTCTTTACAAAAACTTCTTTCCATTGAAAAATGCTTTGAAGCAATTTATGAATATGTAACCTCTACGTTTGGCGATTTGTGAATTCAAAAGAAGAATGAATAACAATAGTTTATTGCATACAGACTAGGCTGTATGGTTGACGCCTTTGCCTTTCCCAAATGGGATAAACAAAATTAAAAAAAAAAATGATGAATGCTATTTGAGTAATTAAATGTTTTTATTTCAGAATTATAGAAAATTATTAAAGTGAAATCAAGAATTTGTGCTTACTAGCTAGTATTAAAAAAAGTGTTACAATGTATGTTTATTTTTTTGTGTGCAATAAAGTGTTTATTATTATTAATATAACATAAGACAATAAATCTGTTATGTATAGCAAGCGTTTGCTTTTTGAAATTATGGTGAATGAGTTCGCTATGGATTTATGGATTTTGTCAGTTATGCTTTTCAAATGTATGTCTTTTGAATATTATGCCTTTGAAATATTATGGCAAACATAAATTATGCCTTTTGTTACTTATTCAAAATATGCCTTTTCGTGGTTATGTCTTACATATTTCGGCCTTATAATATTATGCGTTATGAAGTTATGTTATAAAGACTTATGGCAAGTGATGATTATGGCAATTAACATTATGCATTTTTAGTTTATGACGAAAAACGTTATGCGTTTCAACAGGTAACCTTTGTCGATGTGTGTGTGTGTTTCTTTATAGTGAGGTAATATTTTCATAGTGTGCGTATCTCTAATTGAATGCTAGATTTTCGTAGTGTGCCATGCGTACTTACCTCGCCTCCCGCAAAATGTGGCAGAAAAATGTATACTGCGATTTGTTGCGTACTATATCCATAGGGTAAATGACCTAAGATAGAAGTCGATTGCTATTCGGACCCGTTAAAAGCGTTTCGTACAGTTTTCAGTTTTAGCCCATATGTTATTCGAGGCACCAGTACTTGCGGTCATGCACCGACATCGAGTAGCACCGCGGAGTCCGAGGGAGTGCCCCCTCCCGCAGAAGGTGGCACGCACATAAGGTACTTGGCGCAGAGGGAGGCTTTTAGCCAGTGGGCCGAGTCCAAGATGCTCGCCCACCCAGCTGCCGGCCACTGGTGTTGGAGGAGTGGGTAGGGTGCCGGCAGAGTAGCCTCACCTACCGGACGGTGCAGATGATGACCGGGCACGGCTGCTTCGGCCTTTATCCGCACCATGTCACACATCGGGAGCAAACGCCCAATACCACCACTGAGGTGCTCGACGACACGGCCAGACACATCCTAACGGAGTGCCCACCCTGGAGACCCCAGTGCGACGTACTAGTCCTCACGCTGGGCATAGGTGGGGGTGCACCCGTTGCGCTGGCCAGCGTCGTATCCAAGATGCTGACCAGCGCAACGGCGTGGGAGGCTGCCGCCTCCTTCAGCGATGTCGTGATCACGCAGAAAGTGGCAGCGGAATGGGCGCGGAAGGAAGACTCTCAAGCCGCCCCGCTCCACCGCAGACGGTTGGGTACGAGGAGGCGCGCGTTCTTAGGCGCGCACCACCAACTACCCTAAGCAACCAGAGACGAAAGTGGCCCAACCGACCGACAACCGGCTGGGAGATATTAAGTTTTCCTCCCTGCCCCCCTAGACAAGTTGCATTTCGATAATCGCTATCGCAATCGCTAGAAGGAAAATGTATGCGATTTGACGTAAGCCCTCGCTTAGCTTTCGAGCGCAATTGTCAAATCTCACACATTGTCGATTTAGCGATTATCGAAAGACATCTTGTCTAGGGGAGCTGGGTCGCCCGTTTGGGGGGTCACATCATGGCAACTTGGTGATCCCTCCCAAGGCGAGTCCGAGCTAATGGCGTCAGTATCATAACGCACCGCTGGGCCCGTCCACAGGGGGTGCATTCGGAGCATGGCTAGTCCGATCCCAGGCGTATTCCGTACCCGTATCGTATCCCGAGAGTATTCCTAAATGTGTCGAATTTTTGCATTTGGACTCGAATCGACTTGCGCCACAGATTAGATTATAGTGTCTGCGCGCCCAGTGGACGCCAGAGCTGAGGCGCGTTCAGAGCCTTCGCGCGAAGTACAACTTTTCGCTCTAACCCCGTTCAATGCCTTTGAGCGTGACAACCGGGTGAAACAACCGGCCCGTTCAAGACCTTAGTGTCGGCGCGAGTTACAACCGAACAACCATCGAATTTGATGGTTGTAAAACGCTCTGACGTTTATTACTGAAATACTCTTACGTGATTGGATGATATTGGCGGCCATATTCTATAATGTCATCTACTAGAAGGAGAGAGAAATAAAAAATCATGTGAAAGAGGGAGATAAAAGATTTGGTTGCTGCAATCCGTTCAACGCCTCTGAGCAAGTTAAAAAACAACCGGACAACTACACCCAGGGATACGTTCCAAAACACCACCCGAGTGCACTCGGTCACCCGAAGTATGTCCTAAAACATTTCGGGTGCACTCGAGAATGTTGGAGTGGCGTGTTCTAAAACGCTACGGAGTGCACTCGATCGAGTAGAATCTCACTCGCATAATTTAGCAAGGTGTAATTTCACTCGATTGGATTTGGCGGGAAATTGTGTGGATTTTAAAGTTGTGTGTGATTGTGATTACAAAGATTTCATATTCACACACAATTTGTGCATCTCAGAGAGCGAGGATGCGCTTCGTAACGTCGACAAAAAGTAAATTTTAAATTCCAAAGACTATAGGTAGCGTAAGTGACACGATTGTAAAATTGGCCTTCATTTCCGCTGAAGCTAGGTTAGGCCGCGATTTAACAGAATTCATATTCTGTTGGTTTTAGCATTTTCATAGATAAAACAGAGGAATGTAATCCATTCATTAAAGCGAACGGACGCGCCGATGAATTATATATTTTTATTTGGTTATGTAAACAAAGCAGACGACACTCTTGCCGTTCTAAAACAACCAACACTCCGACCACCCTAACCGAGGCGCGTTCAGCGCCTCTGGGTGTAGTTGTTCGGTTGTTTTTTAACTCGCTCAAAGGCGTTGAACGGATTGCATCAACCAAATCTTTTATCTCCCTCTTTCACATGATGTTTTATTTCTCTCTCTTTCTAGTAGATGACATTATAGAATATGGCCGCCAATATCATCCAATCACGTAAGAGTATTTCAGTCATAAACGTCAGAGCGTTTTACAACCATCAAATTCGATGGTTGTTCGGTTGTAACTCGCGCCGACACTCAAAGGTCTTGAACGGGCCGGTTGTTTCACCCGGTTGTCACGCTCGAAGGCATTGAACGGGGTTAGAGCGAAAAGTTGTACTTCGCGCGAAGGCCCTGAACGCGCCTCTGGCCACTCTCATCCCACCACCTACTCACTCCGGGTGATGTTTTGGAACGTAGCCCTGAGGCTCTGAACGCGCCGTCTAAGAAATAAAAATAATAAACATGGCGATTGGCATATCAGCTGTCTGTCAAAAGATTAATGCAACTATTTGGCAAGTTTTTAGAGTAAATTTTTCCTAAAACCCCTATTATGGGTGACGAAAACATAAATTCTAGTAAAACGTGTGATTCTAATAAGTCAAATGTGATAATTGTTGGCGGTGGAATTGCTGGCTTAGCAGCGGCTAATTATTTTATAAAGAATGGAATGAAGGACTTTAAAATTTTAGAAGCAAGGAAACGTTTAGGTGGTCGTATACTTTCAATTCCAATGAATAAGCACAACGTTGAATTAGGGGCTAATTTTATACACGGTGTGTTAGGTAACCCTATATTTGAATTAGCCATGGCGAACGGTCTTGTAAATATCATAAATATACCCAAACCGCACAAGGTTATAGCGGCTACAGAGGATGGAAAGCAGGTACCTTTTGGAGTCCTTCACGAAATACACGAGGCTTATGTTTGTTTTTTAAGACGATGTGAAGAATATTTCCTTTGTCAATACTTACCACCACCTGATATTCACAGTGTGGGAGAACATATTAACTTAGAAGCAACTATTTACCTTGAACGTTTACCATCCTCAGAAGAGAAGAAATTACGGCGCCTCATATTTGACTGCTTATTAAAAAGAGAAACTTGTATATCAGGTTGTACCACAATGGATGAAGTTGATCTTCTAGAAATAGGTAGTTATGCAGAATTGCAAGGTGGCAATATAATAATACCTTCCGGTTTTAGCTCCATTTTAGAACCAATGACTAAATATATACCTCAAGAAAACATTTTATCGCAGAAACCTGTCACAAAAGTGATTTGGGACACAAATAAACATGATGCACAAAGAAATTCAGAAGACATGGGTGAAGAGTCAGAGGATTCTGATCAGACTGTGATAGAAGATATTTCTAAAACTTCCACTTCAAGCAATGAAAACAAATCTAATCTTCTAGAAGGAAGCACTGTAAAAGCAAATAACCAAAGGACTAAGAAGAAAAATTCATTTGATGTTGAAGTAATTTGTGCAAATGGTGAAAAGTTTTATGCAAATCATGTGATATGTACAATTCCATTAGGTGTTCTTAAAGAAAATGCAACATCATTATTTGAGCCTGTTCTACCCCAGTACAAAATAGAATCCATTGAGAGACTTCTCTTTGGTACAGTAGATAAAATTTATTTAGAATATGAAAGACCTTTTTTAAATCCTGAAATTACTGAAATTATGCTGTTATGGGAGAGTTCATCCTCAAGTGAAGATATGTCACAGTCATGGTTCAAGAAAATTTATTCATTTAGTAAAGTAACTGAAACTCTTCTTTTGGGATGGTTATCAGGGAAAGAGGCAGAATTCATGGAGACCTTGCCCATGGAAGATGTAGGTTTAACTTGCACAAAAGTTTTGCGTAAATTTTTAAATGATCCATTTGTTCCTGAACCAATAAAATGCGTGTGGTAAGTTAATTCTGTTATGACATTGGTTAATTTCAAATTTTTTGTTTATTGCCAACCTTTAAGCCATAAATGTAGATCTAATTTGAAGTAGGGCTGATTTATGAGAATTTTGGCAAACAAGCAATCAGATCAATGTATAATATTGAAGTTTGTATTCATATTATATTTGTAAAGTTTGTATTCACATTTACAGCACAAGCTGGAGAAATCAACCATACACAAAAGGTGCTTATACTGCCATTGCTGTGGGTGCCAGTCAAAGTGATATTGAGAGTATAGCTCAGCCACTGTTTAGAAATGTACATGATAAAAAGGTATAAAAATATGCTTAATCTATAAATAAATGGAAAAGAAAAACTAGTTATTTGGGTGATTCCATTAAATAGGACTACTTTGGAGGGCTTTCGTCAGTCCCTAGTCAAATATATCTTCAATTTAACAGTAACATAGCATCATAATAATGTCTTCAATAATATATTAATTATATTGTTTTTATGTACTTCTTTGTGAATTATACTGGAACATTCTTCAGTATTTTAATTTCTCAGTTTTAATTGATGACAAGGAACCGATGCACAATAGTGAGGACAACAGTTTACTTCAAAATTTATTCAAATATTGTATATTATTATACTATATCATTAATTATTTTAAGTAATAATATAAACTGCTTATTTTGCAACATGACTGTCCCATATTAATTCTAATATTTTTTATAAATTAAAAACAAAATTTGATGTAGAATGTCAGCCAAGAACTGATAATAGTAAGTGCAATTTTTCAAGCGATTTCAATATCAACTAGCTGTGCCCGCGAACTTCGTTTCGCCTTACGATAGATTTCCCGTCATATTTTTCCCGTGGGAAATATAGCCTATGTTACTCACGAAGGATGTAGCTCTCTAATGGTGAAAGAATTTTTAAAAACGGCCCAGTAGTTATCGAATTTTCCCATAGGAAAGAAATATTTTCCCGCGGTAAAAATTATAATATAGCCTATAACCATCAGGGACAATGTAGTATTCTAATGGTAAAAGAGTTTCTCAATTCGAACCAGTAGTTTCTGAGATTTGCGCCTACCAACACATTTTGCGATTCATTTTTATATATAAGAAGATATACAAGGTGTTAAAAAAATACCCCTAAATCCGAAAGGGTGTTGTATGGGACTTACGTACTTACCAATGTAATTTTTATTTAACTAATAATAAACCTTAATTCTAGTGCTTATTCTCTTGTTGGAATAAAGAATTCAAAATAGAATCGATAAAAGATAAAATTTTATTGAAGTAACGACCTAAGTAGGTAGGTATCTCTACCTGTTTGCAAACGTACGTACATAAATAAATTAGTATAAATTACTAATCTGCGTAAAAGGAGTTTTATAATACGTACAGCTTACCAGTTTTTGTTTCATGCAGCTTGCAGAACCCTTGTGGAGAGATCTCACATAATCAACACAGCTAACTGAATACACAGCAACGCCCAGTCAGGAGACGGCTTGGGTCGCATTTCGCACTAACTTAACTAAACTAGGGCTCGCAGGAGTTCACTCCAGGCGTAAAATCAGCCAGCGTCTATCAAGCCTCAAACTTCAAACACTTGTGGGGGATTCTTACTCACTTATTGAACATAACTTTAAGTCACAGTCACACAAACAGCTTATAGCAGCGGTTCAAAATGCAGTCCTCCTTGCTGAATAAGTACACTACACAGCGACGCCCGTTGGGATCGGGAACGGCTTGGGTCGCATTTCGCGCCACCGTTGGTGTAATCGACGCGAACACTCGCGACACGTAAAATGCCTTACGACGCCTACGGCGGACTGAGGAACTATTGGCTAATAATTAGGTACCTATTAGCCGACAAAAGGGGACACGGCGCGGCACGCGGCTATGTCAAACAAAATGCCGCGGGGATTCCCAGAACAAACCGTGCGGCACGTGTTCACGAAATGTATGAAGTCTAGGTAGTTGGTAATACTGGGATTGTCAACCTTTAACGAGTTGAATGTACACTCGGCGTCAAAAAAATCGCACCTCTTAGAAAATCACTTTCAAATGTCATTAACTTTTGATATGCAGATGCAGTCACATTTATTATGATTTTATTTAAAAGGTTACTTAATGAACTTAATAAAAAACATTACTTTTCATTATCAAATAAAACCTAAAGCAACAAATATAGTGTCACAAAAATTTCTTGCAAATTTTGCTACCCGGGAGAGTCGTTAGTTGCGCTTCCTTTGTGGGTATTAAAGGGTCAACACGGGGTCAATGTGGGTCATTCGCTATTCAACCGTTGAAGAGGGCACATCTGTACATTTTACTAAATAAAAACACCTGGGAGATGGATACCACAGCTGATGAGGCCGCTCAAGTGGTTGCACTACTGCAATCAAGGATGCGGCAGTGTGGTGTCGCCCGGCAACTGAATCTGAGCCGTTTTTCGGTTCGAAGAGTATACCAGAGCTTTTTAGAGACCGGTGGCTATATCCGGAGACATGGGTCCGGTAGACGTCGCTGCACTTCGGAAAGAGACGACCGGTTCGTTGTGTCGTACTCTTTGAGAAATCGCTTCTCAAACGCTGTTCAGTTGCAACAGCAGCTCCAGGCAGCTCGCAGACGCACCGTGAGCGTCTCTTCGATTAGAAGAAGACTGAAGGAGAAGAAGATAGCAGCCCACAGAGCTGCTACAGGTCCAAAATTGACTGCAGCGCACCGGCGAGCCCGCTTACAGTTTGCTCATGACCACGTCGATTGGACCCTTGAGCAGTGGGGAGCTGTTCTCTTCTCAGACGAGACGCGAGTGTGTCTTTTCTGCAACGACCGACGGAGAAGGGTATACCGGAGGCAGGGTGAACGTTTCGCCCAAGCCTGCATCCAGGAGACGGTGGAATATGGAGGCGGATCCTGCATGTTCTGGGGTGGTATGTCGGCTGCTGGCAAAACCGACCTTGTCTGCGTCTCCCGGACGGGAGGTGCTCGCGGACAAGGGTCGCTGACTGCTACAATTTTTATTATGGTGTCAATTCTGTTGGCATTTGTTGAAATAGACTAAACTAAATTTAGTTATAGTGCTGTCAAATCGTGTTTTTTGTTCGAAAATTTTAACTGAAAAGACAATTTGACAGCACTAAAACTAAATTTAGTTTAGTTTAATCGAATTAGTGCCAACAGAATTGGTGTCATTATCAAATATATATACTACTAGCTGTGCTCGCGAACTACGTTCCGCCATACTATTTTTTCCCGTTTTTGAAACATTTTTCATTGATGCTCAGCTTCTATTCATCGTAGCGTGATGTTATATAGCCTAAAGCCTTCCTCGATAAATGGACTATCCAACACAAAAAGAATTTTTCAATTTGAATCAGTAGTTCCTGTGATTAGCGCGTTCAAGCAAACAAACAAACAAACTCTTCAGCTTTATAATATTAGTAAGTATAGATTTAATTAACAAAATGACACATGAGGGCATAGAGTTGTCCTATTTTTGTGGAATCACCCATTTAATGAATACAGCTACTGAATAAGAAGAGAAAAGATTGACGAAGCAATAAAGATGGTGTGTAATGTTTGATATAAATACTGGTGATCTAATTAGGAGGAAAGGTGTGCAAAAGCAATAAGCCAGGCAGGCGATGATCTGCTAGCCACAAGCACCGGTGGCCAGCATCGATTGCGTATCGTGTTAGCATACAGTCTACAAAAGTATACAATATACTCGTAATAAGAACTATGCGGTTCGGCATGTCACGTTTTTACTCAAGTGAGTTTATGCAAATCCCATACAAATCCATTCAAGTGAAAAAACTCTGGGAGCTATAGACATGGGACTTATTTCTTTATACATATATCCGACTAGTAGGTTACCAAAAATATTTCACACTATTATTTGTGACTTTGCATTTTCTTTTTAAAAATGCTAAAAAAGTTGAAAAATTTAATAAATCAATACAAAAAAAATCGCCTCTGCGTGGAATCGAACCCGTGTAGTTATTAAGTGAATAAAGTGTACTTTGGCTTAACAAAGTACCTACAAAAGAGATCAATATAGATATCATCGGGGCTGGTATGGTAGGAGCTCAGTGGTCCTGTGGTTAAGGCGTCAACACAGTATTTTTTTTTTGGTTGCCGTTCGCCTGACCTCAACTCCATAGATTTTTTATCTGGGGCTACTTTTAAGAAATAACGTACGCCAGAGAAGCTTCAAGTGAAGAAGAGCTTAGAAGAAAAATTCGCGAAGTCGAAACCGCTGTGAGAAATAACCGCGAAGCTTTTAGGGAGTTAAGACATAATTTTTTGCGCAGGTGTAGATTGTGCATTTCTGTGGGAGGGCGAAATTTTGAAAATTTACTTTAAATTAATTTATTTTATTAACAATTAACTGTGTTTTACTCAAATCCATCATAACTCAAAGAAAGTCAATGATTTAAATAAAATAAAATAAGAATTTTTTTCCTTTAAAAATGCCTTAATTTACTTTGAAGGTCAGTTACAGAAAATAAACCCCTGTTAACCCTAACTTTATTTGGCCTTGTTTTAAAGTTAATTGTCCTAGGAAGTTTTTAAAATTACTTTGAACGCGAAATCTCCCCATTTTATTTATTTTTTGATACTTTGAAAATTTGTGAGTACTGAGCTCAAATCTTAATTTTGAATTTTCGAATAAATTCTAAGTAAGTTCTGCAATGCCTAGATAAACCAAATTTTTTAGGGTGTTAGGTTAGACTATGCTAATAATTTATCACAAAAAACTGAACCAGAAATGTTCAACGTAACGAGAAAAAAATCGAAAACTGATGTTAGGTGAAAATTACGAATAAAATCATCAAAAAAATTCTATCTCGAAAACTACGCACAATCGTAGAACATACATGGGGGTGATTCGGATACTCCTCATCATAAAGTATCAAAATTTTACGTTTGAACGTCAACTCCCCGGCCATCCTGTATAATGGTGACATCATTGAAATTATGCCATAATGATCGGTAATACGAAATGAAGCATTTCATGACTTCTTTATCTCAAAATTTATACCATGTCATACAATTAAAGATCCATAATAGGCCTGCTGGTGTAAACCTGCAGTCCAATTATGGATCTTTCATTGTATGACAAGGTATAAATTTGATAAAAAGAAGTCATGAAATGCTGCATTTCGTATTACCGATCTCCAATGATATCATCACTATGGCATAATTTCAATAATGTCATTATTAAATAATAAACAAATGATCAAAAATCTGACCGGAAATCGTATTTTTCGTTTTGCACTATGTATGATATCATAACTTAACTGAATGCTTCCCGTATGATTCCCAAAACCTTATTATGACGTCGCGAGTAATGACCCTTTTCTAAAAGAACTCTGCATCCCACCAGTATGTACCTAGCTGTATCATCATCATCATTACAGCTCATATACGTCCCCACCGAGGGGCACGAGCCTACTCTAACTAGTTAGGGTAATTAGGCCTTAGTCAAACCACGCTGTCCCAGTGCCCTAGCTTTATACACAAATATATTAGAAATAAGCCGAATATTTTACAACTTTTAGAGGGGTTGAAAGAGATGTGGCACACTTCTCTACTGCCCTAAGAAATCCCATGGGCCTCAAAATAACCAAAAGACTGCCAGAAACTATTGAAAGGAGAAGAAAAGTGAATTATTCTATACATCATTTTATTTTAATCGTTGTTGGTTTAAGCAGATTGTTTTGATTTTTATTATGTTGAATATTTATGTTGATTACTTTAAAGCTAACTGAAATATATTTTGTTTTGAGTATGAGATTATATTTTGTTTTTAATTATTGAAGTGAATTTGAAATAACTATATTTTATTAATATAGTATATAATAAACATAGGTGTAATTAAGATAGTTATCGATTTTTTAACTGTGATGTTTAAATAATTTTAGTTTCGTATGCTTTGTTGAATACAACAATCGAACGACACAAAACACCCCCCCCCCCCCCCCCGTCGAGTACCGACTAAACGAAAATAATGATTGCTTGATATGTACCCACACACACATACATTAAGTACTTCCGTCTTACTCTGTCAGAACAACCGAGATGAGATACTTATATTGTAGGGTAGATACTTACTTTGATTATTTGTTAAATAATAAAAAGGAGAATGATCGAACCAAGAAAAGTTGTCAATCGAGCTGAGGGTTAAATTATGGTACGTTTGCGTAGTGTCCTGGCATTACGATAGTACATACTACACATCATGAAATAATGGTACAAATAGTATAATTATACTACGAAATCCAACGCTAGACACATTGGTATTTTTTAGCGGAAAGTTTGATTTATGACAATCGATCTTTTTGTGTTTTCAGCCTGTATTGCTCTTCGCCGGAGAGCACACGCACAGCAGTTTTTACTCCACAGTCCACGGGGCCTATTTATCTGGTCAAACGGCAGCGCGACGCTTGTTAGCAGATGACACTTTGGAAAATTTTGGATTGGAGTGTCCACAGTCGGCAGATCTCACTTCTTGGATACAAGGAATCCAACTGGAAGGTTAAACATGACTTTTTACTTTGTGTTACACAAATATTTGTAATGGCTATGATTGTCTAATTTATTTGTATAAATAATGTGACTACGAGTTAGTTAAATGAAAATATTTTGTCGCTTATAAGTACTAATTAGTTAGTACGAATAGTAGTAATAATATTTTCGATTAGTGAAACGGCCAAAGGGCATGCGTTTCTACCGAAAGCTTATAATATTGTCTCTCATACTTTGTAGGGAGATGCAAAATACACTGGCGAGCTATAATAAGTATCTAGTCGTTCGCAAGGTTGGTTTAGTTTACGAATGATTATTTTTACTTTTGTTCGCCAATGTCAATTCTGTGCCCAACCCATTCCTAATATTATAAAGGATCCATTGATATAATCTTCAAATGGTAATAAACTTTCCTAATTAAAGATTATTGATGGGCGAAATCGATGCTTTCTCTTGAATTGTGCTGCTCATCATTTTATAGCTATAGATGGTGATGAAATAGATACATGACAAATGCGGTAGAATCCGCTTTAGTTATTTTTTTTACATTGTTTAATATTTAATGTTAATGTGTTGATTATTTTTTGAAAATAATGAAGTTATACCTATTTACCACAAAAAAATAATTACATTTATATCAATCTGTGATGAATTAACGATGTTGTGTCTGATATACCTACTATATGTAACAGTCGGAGCGACTGCAAGCGAGCGGTGTAGGTTGCTTTTATATATTATTATTACTAACGACTGAATGATATTCTCTTTGAGAAATTCCAATCATGCCCGACATATTTTGTCCAGCCCCACTACTGATTCTTAATAGAAGCACAGAACCACGTGTCAAAGACTGCATCTTCTATGCTCCTCTAACTCGGCGTTCAATGGTTCATATTTGAGCCTGTTTATTCAAGATCACCCTGAATCCCATTCATACATCGTATACATGCACTGTTTTCCTTATTTAATGTTTAATAGTAGATTCTGTAGATTAATAGTAGAATCTGTCGATGCAGACAGTCTGTAGCAGGTAGCAGCATTAGTTTTTCACAAATCTTGGCTTACGTATAAAAGACAGAGAATTTATAAGACTAAGAAAATTATTTCTGTGCAGTCGACAATTGCTTACAAGAGCTCCTACCTCCTCCTACCCCAGGAGTATACTCTATCGAATACAAAAAGAATTTTGAAAATCGGTCCACAATTAGCGGCAAAATCGCATAACACACACATAGATACGGGTCGAATTGATAACCTCCTCCTTTTTTGAAGTCGGTTAAAAAAGAATACGATCGCACACGTCAACACGTCAGACGCAAGAGAGTTGATATTTTTGGTTGGTGGTAGGAGCTTCTGAGCCCGCCTGGCTAGTTACCTACCACCATCTTACCAAAGTTTATCGCCATAATAATATTGTTGTGTTCCGTTCCGAAGATTAGAGGTAAGGTGCCAGTTGTCGTCGTCAGCCGTTGCGGAGTTCATGTGAAGCTCACCTCCACCTTCGGTCATCACTTAATATCAGGTGAGATGAAGGCCAAGAGTATCCCTGTTGTGTGAAACAAAATTTGATAGCTGGACAGATTTTGATATTTTGTAAATCAGTTTTGTTTTCTGATTAGAAAAAGGTTTTCAATTCGACTCATATGTTCTTTTTTTACCTCGAAACTCCGTCATTGAGTAACTGATTTTGAAAATCTTTTTTGTATTCGAAAGAGTTTATTCCCGAAGGTGGTCTCATCGCCAAGTCAGGATCTGGTGACGGGATCCCAGGAACATCAAGGAAAACTCTTATATTTCATAGGCACATCCAACGTCTTTCAAGTTTTTTCTGCAAATTTTCAGGTGTTTACACCTGGTAGTCATCATCTTGAAGATTAAAAAACACAACAACCGGCCAGATTTGCCGGGTTGACCTTTGGACCGCTCTTATCGTATTTACCGATATGAGTACTCCATTCATAGGTAAACTTTTTACTCGCGGCTAATATTCAAAATTAAATTTAAAGCGATCATGATACGTAGTCAAACGTAGTCGTAATCAGCACCTCCCGCTCGCAAAATTTGTGTATGTATTGTCACAGTATTAGTGGTTGGATGTTAGTTTTAAGTGGTCCTCGAAGCTGTGCATTCATCTTTTATGAATTATGATATTTATGATATCTGCAATGTACACAAAATACTTCGTATCGCATCGACCAATGTCTTTCTAAACAAATTAATATGTTTACAGTCATGGCATACCCAATCCAGACTCGGCTAAAGGCAGGACCCGTGCAATAATAGGTAATATCTGTATCTTATAATTAGGGAGCAATATCTATCGGTCTTTGTCTGCCTTCATGTAATATACCACTATAACATTTTTTTAATGAAAATAATTTATATTTTAGAAGAAAAGGTTTCTTCTTCTTTAATATTTCTGCCATTAAGACGATTTGGCATCGTAAATCAGGGCGGAGATTGGGTACGCTTGTGATTGCAATGTTTTCAGAGATATTTCAAGTTGAATGGGGAGGCTCCGAGAACCAA
Organism: Schoenobius gigantellus; assembly: GCA_963935595.1. Classification (NCBI taxonomy): domain Eukaryota; kingdom Metazoa; phylum Arthropoda; class Insecta; order Lepidoptera; family Crambidae; genus Schoenobius; species Schoenobius gigantellus. Next base: position 16,589,724 of record OZ012553.1, on the reverse strand, counting down.
TTAACAATAAAAAAGTGAAATTAAAGTTATAAAGATATATGAGAGACGAGAGAGCGGCGCCGCCGCTGGCTGAATAATTCGTCTCATACGAACTTATAGAAATTTCCATCAGAGCAGCGCTGCCGCCTCCTATAATACCGACCTTATGGTTTCAAATGATGTATTATTCTGGACTCTATTTCAACTTTTCACTTAAGTGTTTTTTTAAACATTTAGTTCTTTTTCGGCAAATTAATCTTATTTTGACTTAGACAATTGTTTGGTCTAGTGTAAGTTGTTCCAGAAATTAATGAATTTGTAATTTTTTTTCAAATACAGTTCTTGTAATTAGGTAGGTACCTACTCTTGTCATGTGGGAACCATTTCATTGTATCGGAAGAAAAAATCGGGCTATTAGAATTTAGTCAAATTAACTTCAGCAGTAGGTTAGGTATGTTCCGCTCGATGGCCGTTTTCAATACGTTTTTATTACACGTGTTTTTTTATTTTACTCGAACTGTCTGTATTCGTCAAATCATGCAAGTTAAATTTGACCCACTTGCCTGTGTCCGATTGAGCTGAAATCTGGTATACACCTTTAGTTCCGAGGACAATTATGCATAAATTTTGTTGTTGTAAGTCCAAAATGGCGGATTACTAATTTTTGTACAATCACCGCAATGTTGGTATCAAGTGAAAGGGCTTGACTTGCAGAATACAGTACTTTATGAAAATAATCAAATCCAAGATGCCGCCACACCAAAATGACAGATTATATAAGTACATAACTAATGTTGTACATTCCCACAAATGGGTATCAGACTGGCTTGCCTTGTAGGATACAATACACTATTTAAATATATGAATACTAAAAATTGGAAAATACTAAACCCGGCTTTTTTTAATTCAAAAATATTTTTGTAAACAAAGGTGTGACCAGTTAAAAAAAATATTCATGAAATAGAAGCATAACGATTTCTGTCGGAAACGTATAAGTACGTTTTAATGAAGATAATATTTTGAATTATCGATTTTAGATGTTTATTTTACATGAAGTTATTATTATTTGACGGTTTCATAGTACCTAAATGATATTTTACGGAGCTTTCAACACTGCCAGATGTTAATAACATTTGGCGATTTTTTTAAGTAGCATTGTAAAATACTTAGGTAGGTATGATTAAAATATTATTCAGTTTTAATAATATATTTTTGCAAAATATTAGATATTATTGTTTTTCTGAATGAAATTAGTAGTACGCCGGCAGTCATTTTGCCTTGCATGCTGACTTGCATGCTGAGCGCTGAGAAGTCATCGGTTGGTTGGCAATTTCTCATTCAGCTTCTGACAATCGTTCCGAGTGCTTCAATATTTATTGGTCCGTGTTTGAGTTGTTTTCCGTTGTATGTAACTAGTATTAATTTGCGTTTGAATGAATGAATTTGAATAAAACTTTGTTGTGCAACATAAAATGGAGCCTCAACCTGGTCTATCTACGGCAAAAGAGTCTCTATCCCCGATAAAAAAACGACGACGATCTGCTCTGTCGATATCAGAAAAGGAAATGATCATGAACTGAATGACAATGAATAAAGGACTGCGAAAAGAAAACTGCAGAAACTCTTGGAATTTCAATATCATTACCATTAAGTTTTACATAATGTGTTAGTATAATATAAATTCGTACAAATCTAATAACCAGCCAAGTGATTATACTTACTCGTAAAATGTTTATTACATCTGAAACGTCAATTTGACAATGACAGTACTTTGCTTACAAAAATATTTTTGAATTAGAAATCCGAGTTTAGGTACTTATAAAAAAACACTTTAAAAAGCACGCTTTAATTATATTTAACATTTTTTTTCTTTGCTGCCTTTATGACTAAAAATAAAAACGTGGAGCGCTCATTTTATAATGGAATTGCATAATTATTAAGATAACCCGGAAAACAAATTCCAAAATAATCATTTAAAAAAATTATTTTTTTTTCAGTAATATAACCTAAATCGTTGCCTGAATTCTATGTCCAATTGCCAGAAAAAAGAAAGAAATTTTGTATTGTGTTGTATGGGAATTTATAAAACCGATCTTTATGATTACCACTTAATATACATTTGACTAAAGCTACTACACAGGTGTTATCAAACGTATCTGCACGTCCCTATTTTTTTCTTCTTGATACAAGGAAGTAATCCTTAACATAAAACAGAGTCATCTTGAATAACGAGAGTCGTAATCTCTTTGTCGGAGTTGAACCACCAAACCGAAAATTTTCGATCTCATCAATTTTTAGGAAGAACTCGGACTAAAAAATTGACTTCGTCGAAATTGATTTCATAAACAAAGAATAATATTTAGAAAATTTGCCCTGTATCACTTAAGGCTACGAATTTCCTCAAACTGTTTCAGTTAAAAAATACTTTTTCGACATTTAAATATATCTTAAAAAATGTAAAAAGTAAAAAGGATGTTAAACTTTTAAAATGTAATTTTAATCCCAATTTATAATTGGATAAATTGTATATTTGAAAGGTCTAGTCAGTGCAAGATTTTGTATTGCTTTAATAAATTATACAAAATTAAAATAACGAATTATTTTTTACGCCCTTTCACGAATATAACAATAACCATTAACGCCACCTCTAATCTCACGAATAGAGGTGACGTTAATGGTTGAAAAAAATATTTGTTAATAGTTGAATAATAATAACAAATGATTTCAATGATTGAAAATGTCAGTTAACAATTTTTTTGATTCAAATACAATATTCTATTGATATTTTTATTAGCACCGTGGCCTTACTGTGGCGGTCAATATTTTTATTAGTATGGTATGTAATTGAAATGATTCATTACGATTTACTTAATTGTATCAATCGGTTACATTTATCTATACCAGGGCTGTCCAGACCAGAGGGCCTATTACCGACCGATCTCATGGTTTTGCAAATGATATCATAGTGCAAAACGAAAAATACGATTTTCGGTCAGATTTTTAGGGTTCCGTAGCCAAATGGCAAAAAACGGATCCCTTATAGATTCGTCATGTGTCTGTCTGTCTGTCTGTCCGTCCGTATGTCACAGCCACTTTTCTCCGAAACTATAAGAACTACACTATTGAAACTTGTTAAGTAGATGTATTCTGTGAACCGCATTAAGATTTTCACACAAAAATAGAAAAAAGCAATAAATTTTGGGGGTTCCCCATACATAGAACTGAAACTCAATTTTTTTTCATCAAAACCATACGTGTGGGGTATCTATGGATAGGTCTTCAAAAATCATATTGAGGTTTCTAATATCATTTTTTTCTAAACTGAATAGTTTGCGCGAGAGACACGTCCAAAGTGGTAAAATGTGTGTCCCCCCCCTGTAACTTCTAAAATAAGAGAATGATAAAACTAAAAAATATATATAATGTTCATTATCATGCAAACTTCCACCGAAAATTGGTTTGAACGAGATCTAGTAAGTAGTTTCTTTAATACGTCATAAATCCTACGGAACCCTTCATGGGCGAGTCCGACTCGCGCTTGGCCGATTTTTGATCATTTGTTCATTATTAATGATACCATCATTGAAATTATGCCATAGTGATGTCATTGGAGATCGGTAATACGAAATGAGTTCTTTTTCGCAAATTTATACCATGTCATACGATGAAAGATCCATAATTGGACTGCAGACTCGATCGCGGGACAATACAAATCAGTGTATAGACTGGGGGCCGCAGAAATAAATTCAGTTAATGACTTTTGGTTAATTGCAATGAAATTTCATACGAAGCAGCCAAATGTTGTTCACTGTCAGAACTTACTTTGTCAAAAAATATTTGTTTGGTGAATTAGTTTTTTCTTATACTCAGCCAAAACATTTTTTCTTAATTCACCAATATACTTTTTACGTGTTTCTTCATGTAAAGTAGTATAATATTGTTTAGATCATTGTACTCTTATTCATAGATAAAACTTGCATATAAATCATACTGAATTTTTTTATTATTAATGCAGATAGTCTATTGCCCATTTCTCATTAAATCACGATTTTCATCACTTTCTTTTCGCTTCATTTCATTTAAATGGTGGGCAGTTTGCTTGTTTGCCAACTTAGTTGTAAAAAAAACAAAAGATAGCTCTCACATCGAACTACAAGTGAAAGACGACCACAATCGGCTTCCGAAGAACACAGTTCGGGAATTCCCCGAATAATAGTGAGTGACAGAAAACTTTTATAATGTTACGACTTAAGGCACTGAATACGTGTCTTTTAAACCAGTAGTATAAAGAAATAAATATCAATATTTTGGTCAGTTAATTAAAAATAATGTGAAATGTAATGAACTATTTAAAATATTTTACTCAAAAATGCATAATGTGGTCATTATTTTGACAACCTTGTTTGAGCAAAGTCGACCTTGCCGTTCTGTTTCAAGGAGCGGCCGGCAAAGTTTTGCTTCTAGTTAATTATTAGGTATATTTTTTATTTAAATAACTTGCTGGTTTTATTTAGATAAGGTACTTGCATTTTTGAGTAAAGCACTATACAAGCCTTGGCCCACAAAGACTGCTTCGCTGGTCACGCTATGATTGCCTCGAGCTAGCTAGCTACGCTCTATCTAGGCCTTCCAGCTTGGCCATCATTGCAGCCCTTGCTGTCCTCACTGTAAAGGCCTCGACCTACAGTCTCGGCCTTTATCTCAGCTCGTCCGTCAAGTGCTGCATGCTGACCGCGCTGTGTCGGCCTGGAGCTGCGCTACGCTGCGCTGTCGGACATCATCAGCGCGACCAGCAAAGTAGTCATTATAGACCGCGGCAGTAATAATGTACTATTAATTCTTTTATTCGAGATGCCATAAAAATAAAATAAGATGTAATTCTACCAAACAATACCAAATGAAAATTTCATGGGTGGGGGCAAGCCGATGCCATATGGGCTCCCAGGCAGCGGTAGCACCAGGTCCGCTGCTTGGCCATATTCCTACGCCCCTCGGTGCGTAGGCCAACATATTTGGGACAGGCCGGTACACGGTGGCCATCCTGCTTGCAGCACTTGCGGGGTAGCTGCCTCTCTATATTGACATCAAACCCGCTAAGCGGGTCATCAAATAGAATTAGATTAAGGAGAAATTACATTTACTCATTTTCTATAAAAAACAAAGCTGATTACGTATTTAAATTCCATTAAATTGAAAGTAATAGTACTAATAGATATTGTTTTACCATATTTATTTATCCTGTTCGTGATACGGCGATAGGAGAACAAAAGGAAGTGCTCTTTCTCCAACCAGTAGGAAAATGCGGAATATTATTTAGGTACTCCTTAAAAGTAGGTAGGTATGTAGGAGAGTTGCAGTAGGAGCTAGAGGAAACGCGGACGACGGGTTTCTTCTGCCTAATGAGGGGGAGTGGGAATGGGATATTGTTCGCGCACTGTCCGAGCAATAAATTGCTGCACCTGTACAAGTATCAATTTTAAATACGTATTGTGTACCGAGGCGGTACCCTACGTAGTTCTGTGACTGTTAAAAAGTTAGGTTATGTTCTAAGTTAATGTGGCCAGGGTGGCTGTGGCTCCTAGAAAATTAGTTTCTTTGAGGTGGCCGATTGAAACTTGGAAGTGACAAATGTGATAAAATTCATTGCTAGTGAAATATGAATATTGTTATTTTTGTTGAAATGAGTGTCTAAGTTTTGTATAATTTAAGTAACATAAATTTAACTCTTCATCATGGTGCGACACAATAATAAACTCCCCAATAATTTGCCACAACTTCAAATTTAATAAAACGTGATCCAGCCTCATACAGTTAAGTAACATAAATTTAACTCTTCATCATGGTGCGACACAATAATAAACTCCCCAATAATTTGCCACAACTTCAAATTTAATAAAACGTGATCCAGCCTCATACAGTTAAGTAACATAAATTTAACTCTTCATCATGGTGCGACACAATAATAAACTCCCCAATAATTTGCCACAACTTCAAAATTTAATAAAACGTGATCCAGCCTCATACAGAGAAGAATTTCATCAACAACTTGCTCACTTTGATACTACTTTTATAGTTAGTAGATAGTTAGTGTTAAGTATTTTTAAATATTAAAAATACCGAGAATAAGAGCCCCGATCGCTCCTAATTGGAACTATTTCGATGTTGGTTACAGTGTGAATACACTGTTGTTCATTGTGCAAAACAGCAGTATAACAGGATAACGAACAGCAGTTTACAATAACAGCTATATGGAAATAACACAGCACTGTTATTCGTTATTTGGAAACAGTCGTTACTCTCATCTCTAGTACCCATGGACCAACTCGATCACACAACTATATAGTTGTGCGATCATTTACCAATCATATGATTCTTTTTAGAAGGCGCTAGGTAGCTATAGTCCTTTTTTGTTTTTGTACTGCTTTAATTCCTTGATAATAAATGTACCAGCGGCCCTAGACAAATACCACACGCTAACTTTTCCGCAGTCGTTCTCCAGTAAAAATTATATGGAAATGACATTAGCTTACGACAACCTCACGATATTTTTTCCGCAGCCAATGTCATCTCTATACATTTTTTCTGAGAAACGACTGCGGAAAAGTTAGCGGGAGGCATTTAATTTTGTCTAGGGGGGCTGTTCTTGTAAACAAAATTTGCTTCTTTAATGTTGAAATAAGAAACAAATTTTTCACGTACCTACCTACTTCGAAAACAGTTGTTGAAGACATTTGGTTTTTTGGTGTTATTGAACTGTGAGATAGGTTCACGCAATCACATCCCACCAAAATTAGCTCGTCAAGATCGCATTGAAGCCCGCCACGCATTGAGTGATTTGTGTGGTCGTCACACAGCGATCCAACCACTTCCTTCGCATCCCACCACCGTCACACCGAACCGACCTTTCTGACTACCGGGGCCTTACCATCATGATCGCTTATAGCAAGGTTAAAACCATATTGAAACAGAGACACCGCTCTTGCTGCATATAGCGCCATCCCGCTCTCAGTGCGGTTTAAATATTGTTTTTACATCTCTCATGTTCGGTAAGTAGGTCCTTATTACCCCCAAATGGGGCTTGTAGGTGACCAATTAGCGCTCTAGGGTAATAATGTAGCTAGAAAAGCCCTGAGGCTGTAAGTAATTTATTGCCAGTATGATGGTTAGATGTACGCGAACTTTTTGAAATAGTGAAGTGTTTTTTTATTACTTACCGCCCTAGGGCTTTCCAAGCTACATTATTATCCTAGAGCGCTTATTGGTCACCTACAAGCCCCATTTGGGGGTAATAAGGACCTACTTACCTCACAATCGAGATGTAAAGCAGAGTAGTTAGCTCGGGTGTAAGCACCAATTGCACCCTCGAAATATAGGCGCCCTCGCTGCGCTCGTGCGCCTTATTATCTCGGGCTGCAATTGATGCCTTACAGCCCTTAGCTACTAATCTACTATTCATTACTCATACTCGGAAAGTAGTTCAGAAGTTGCTTGAAGAGCCGGTTGAAAGTTGTACTTTTCACCCCTAGGATGAATCGTTTTCAACTGACAGCTGTCAAATTATAAAAAAGAAATAGTTCCAGTTCTATTTTCGAGAACGATGTTCCAACTTTCTATACAACCGCTCAATTACAGCGCGATGTAAAATGGAAATACCTAACATAAAGTTAAGTAGGTATGTAGGTATCTACTAATTAAAGAATACTAAGTATATATTTTTAAACGACTTTATTATCATTTACTTTTAACTATTTCTTTAAAATAACATAGATTAGGGCAAATATTTAGCATTTTTTTAATAATGATAATAAAAAATAATGGCTGAATATCTGGCCGGCCACAGAAGAAAAAACAAAATAGGCGGGAAAGCGGCAATTCGATCTTCTTTTTCGTCGAGTTGTAGAGTTTTGTTTATACTGCCGCATAGCAGAGATATTTTATATTAGCACAATGAGTTCATCTGAGCCAGATATGGATTTAACACCTGATTTCATGAGGCTAAAGCAGAGTTAATGTATGTACAATAAAATTCACTCATTTTTCTTTAGCTAGGTAAGTACTTCATGTTTTATTTTAACTTTCCTTGTATTCGTTATGAAAAGTACAGTGTTAATCTCGGGTTCAAAGTTTATTTAGTCCCTCAAAACCCCGTCTCGGGACTAAATAACTTACTTTAATCCCTAGAGTAACAATGTAGTGGACCTTACCTAGCGCGCTCTTAAAGGCAGGGCGAACACCGGCGGGTTTTAGTGGGTAGACCTGGCTACTCTGCCGGGAGAGCCCCACACACGCTCGCTGTTTAGCCAACGGCGGGTACGGTGCGGTTACTCATTTCTCCCCGAGAAAAAAAAAGGGGTAACAATGTAGTATTGAGCGATCATGGTGAGGGGGCAGAGCATTTAAGTGATTGCATGCGAATACGACGCCGTTTACTATGGAAATCGAGGCACGGGCGCGGCGTAGGATCGTTACTCGTTACGTAGTAACTATTATCTAATCTGTGCTCGTGGTCCTACTACTTTGCTCCACTTGTGGGACCTCAAGGAAATGTGGTTCCGCGTGATCTCACTGGCCAGTGGGATCGCGCGTGATAAGAGTTTGGCATAATTCCTTGTAACCAAACTGGCATATAAATGGGTCTATGAGGAACGATAAAGGGAATCCCGCGTGGTCCCATTGATCAGTGGGGTTGTGTACACACAAAATTTATAAAAGAAATTAATAAAAAAATAATAAACTTTATTTGTAACATAAAAAAAATAATTAGCAATTCCTGAATACCATTGGTTACATTACATTTTAAAGCATTAGTAAGACATTTTGTAAATACTTATAACTAAGTACTACAATACAAGATTATTTAAAAATAATAAATTTCATTATTTATAAAATAACAAAAATATAATTGGAAATACCTGAATACCATTGTGTACATTTTAAAGCATTAATTAGTAAGAGACTTTGTAAATACTTAACTACTACAAACAAAATAATTTAAAAAGAATAAATTTCATTATTTATAAAATAACAAAAATATCATTGGAAATACCTGAATACCATTGGTTACATTTTAAAGCCCTGATAAAAATATATCATTAAGGTAAGAGATTCTGTAAAAACTTAACTACATACTTATTATTTTAATATTATGAGTATTGTAACACCTACTCCTGCAGGCGTAGCATGGGCTGCCAAGACTGGACTCGAGTCACGCATTATCTCACAATTTCAGTGAAATTTATCACGTCAGTCACACTAAATACGCGCCACCGTGTTACTCTTTAAGACATAGAGATTGTCACTGAAATTGTGAGATAATGCGTGACTCGAGTCCAGTCTTGGCAGACCGTGCTACGCCTGCTGATGGTGCCTTTAGTTGAAAAGAAAACATACTTAATAATGATAACTTTAACTGCAGTAACATAGTAAATCGGCTCAAAAATTATCTATTCCAATGCAATAGGTAGGTAGGTAGGTACAAAAGGTAAACAATCTTGATAGGTTTTTCACATTGACATATACGTAATACATCAATGGTTTTTCATAAATTCACTGTTATGTGATAGAAATACAATCTAGTTACGCACATTATAATATTTCGGTACAAATATAATACGTAAGGCCGAGTTATGTCATTATTTGAATTAATAGACATTATGATAGTTTACCTTATTAAAAAATAGTTACCTTATTAAGAATAAATCTCGTCTCGGGCCGGAATCGCATCCGCAACAAATAAAGTCCACTTTGGCTAAACAAAGTACAAAAGAGATCAATACATAGAGTTGAAATTACGTCGGAGCTGGTAAGAGTTCAGTAGCCCAGTGGTTAAGGCGTCAACACGGTATGTTGAAGACGCGGGTTCGATTCCCGCCCGAGCCGAAATTTTTTCAAGCATTGATTTATTTATTATTTTCAATCATATATCGTTGTTGGCGTTATGAAGACCATGTACGTGACTTTTTAGAGGGGTAATACATAATTTAACAAAGATAACATTACAATATACAACTCAGATCGATTAAGTATGAAATAACATACAAAATAATTCCACAAAAATAAGATTTCACGTGTAAATCACCTTTATGTTAAGTATGACAGCATCGCATTTCCGACCACATTCATACAAAAGTCAACCTTAAGTGTGTCCAAAAAAGGTTTAGTTACATGGCTTGTCCTTGATTATTTGTTTGACCTTTGGACCGCTCCTATGTCGCTCGTAGTACGTATGAGTTTCGTAGTGCAAATGTAAAGCTTGACGTGGCGCCTACTGTACCTATCGCGCGTAATCTTGCGCCGATATTAGTTGCACAACGTACGTGGCAAAAAAGGGCTCATGACATGACACTAGTGACCATTTTGAAACTGATGCATTAAAATTGCTATTATCTTGGAAAGTATGCATTTTGGAACCTATGTACATTATTTTAATTCTTAGAATATAACTTTAAAGATATGGAATATCAAAAAGGACATGTAATACAACATAAAAATAAATCGCCCTCGCTATAATTTAAAAACGTCTGAATAGGTCCAGGGAAGGTTTATAGGTACAATTGGACCCGCTGTAATTGGGCAAGACGTCTGCCGGGCCCACTAGTAACTTATAAAACGAAAGTTCCGTGATGGTACTCGTACTTTGTTCTTTGACCGCTCTTATGTGTGTAGGATTCTAAGCAACCGCATAGATTCCAGTAAACGCAAAACTCAACCGCAAAACGGACACCGCTGGGCGGTGTGTTCGGCCCCGTGATATTGGTCAATATGTCACTATATGCATGTGTGTAAGTGTGTAGGTAATGTATAAATACACGATTTTTACCTTGATAATAAATCATTACTAAAAAAATGTCAATTATATACAAATAAACTAAAAAACTGTAACTTCTGTAGGTACATATATACATATTTATAATTCTAGTAAGACATAATTAGCACCAAATTGTCTTTTCCTCTAGGCTTATGTAGTAACTATTATCTAATCTGTGCCTAGGCAGTACTGAATGGCACTATCAGAAGTGCCTAGGGTGAATTACCTTCCCCATATCTACCTGTCATTGATGTGTATTGTGTACACAGGCAGTCCAGAGGTAGAGTCCACGGACCTGAACGGTCCATATATGTCAGTACAAATTATTTTTAATGACATACATATTCAAATTATTATTATATTTATGTGGAATGTAAATATACTTAAACATATAATTAGGACTTATTACCCACAGTCCTGGTGTATTGACCCATTAACGGACCCAATAGTTCTAAGGCAAATTCTCGTCTCTTGGATGATACAATGGTGATAGCTTAGCAGCAAAAGCGCGGTTACTTTATTTCATAAAAATTCAAGGTTACAAAGCCTTTATTTTTTGTTTACTTGTGATTACCCTAGCTCCGAGTAGGAACCTTGTCAGAATGCTCCCCATAAAAATGGACTTGTAGGATCCTTCTTAAGATACCCTACCCCAAAATGACATTCTGGATCCGCCACTGGCTACAAGGTCTTACAACAAAAACAGACACAAGATAATAAGTCATTAGAGATATCTCATATTTTCCCATATTGGCATTTTATAATACATAAACACAATTTTCTGTAAAATTTAATATACCTAGATTGGAAATGTGTAGTTAATACGAGGGTGGATTGAAAAGTTCGCGGCCTTACACATCAATACTCATTTTATTTTTATTTTTCTACTGTCATGATGTTCACTTGTTATCTGAGGCCGTACCGCCTAACTCAAAGCGATCACTCGCTATAGTTATCGTGACATTAGAACAATAGTTTTAATGGCACAAGTTACATTTGATTTATTGGTCTAATGTCACGAAAGTGATAGCGAGTGTTCGCTATGAGTTAGACGGTAGGCCCCCTGATTGTAAACTTGCAAAATTGTACTTCGGTAGCATTTGTGGTTTTTTAAATTATAACAAGATAAGTGAGTCAAGTGTAACATTTTTAGAAAATGGAGAAAATTGTACAATTTGCGGTCATTAAATACTTGTTAAAAAATTAACACCGAATGAGATTCACGGTGGCATGGAAACAACATTAGGGGAATCTGCTCCGTCCTTTACTATGGTGAAAAAGTGCGCTGCAGAATTCAAACGAGGACGAGAGAACATCGAAGACGACCCTCGCTCTGGAAGGCCTACAAATTGTACGACTAAAGAAAATAATATTGATAAAGTGTGTGATCTTGTAATGGCAAACCAAAGATTGACTATCAGGGACATTGCTGACATTAAAGGCATCTCCTATGAACGAATACAAAACGTCATAGTCAATGAAGTAGGATTTTCTAAGGTTTCTGCTCGGTGGGTCCTCAGATTGCTTTCAGTTGAGCAAAAACTAATACGACTCACAATTTTACATGACTGATTGGGGATGTTTGAGACTGATTTGCAAGATCATTTTCACATTTCTAACAATGGTTAATTGGGTTCATCACTATACTCTGGAATCAAAACAACTATCTAAGCAATGAACAAAAAGGAATGAAACAGCACCAAAGAAAGTGAAGACAATTTTGTTCGCTAGCAAGGTGATGGCATCAGTTTTATGGGATGCTAAGGGTGTCATCATGGTGGACATCTTGAAAAAAGAAAAACAATAAACTCTGAATATTATTGCAACCTTCTACGTCTTTTACATCAAAAAATTTGAAAAAAAGGCCTCGGATTACTGAGAAAAAATGTGTTGTTTCACCAAGATAATGCTGTTAAATCCATGGCTCAAATTCGTGATTGTGGTTTTGAATTACTACCATTGCTGGGCACATAGCCGTTAATCCGTTAACAGTTAATTAACGAAGTTAACAAATGGCTTAACGATTTACCTTTTCAGTTAATTGAAAAAAACGTTAACACTCTTCTTAACTTCCGTTAACGTAAGACTGTTATGTTGCGTTACATGGCATAGTAACGTTAATTTGAAATGCGTGCCATTTTCTACAGGGAAGGACATTTTAAGCTCCAAGCGATCATCCCTTTCAGATTAAAAATTCAACATTTAATGTTTGTGAAGGGAAACATGTACCTTATGTCGAATCATAAATAAAAGGCTCAAATCAACATTTTTCTTAATTAGGTTATTACGTTTTATTTTGTCCTAGTCCACTTTTTTCTATTTATCTTTTTTTTATCTTTTTTCTATTTAATTATATCAATAATACAATGTTGAAAAAGATTTAACTATTTTGTAATTAACTTATAATGGAACGTGCGTTAAATTTGCGAAAAGCTCTATTTCTAATTTGCGCTTTAACGATTATCGAAGTTAATTTTTTGAGTAACAGATTAAGGATTAACGAAGTCAACTTTTGGATTAACTGTGCCCAGCTATGATTACTGCCTCATCCCGCTTATCACTGGTGTAGGTAGGGGGGTAGGGGGGGTTGAGGTCACCGACACCCGCCCATTGTAAATCCACTTACACTACTTAAAATGGAGTACAATCTGGACACCCCTCATCGAAAAGTTATACCTACGCATATAATGCTTATTCACCAGATTTGGCACCTTCGGATGTTGTATTATAGGTACTGAACCTTATTCTAGTAATCAAAGCTTTGTGTATTTGAATGTTGAATTTAAAATCAAATTATGTAATGTCATAAATTGATTGACTTACTCCAGTTTAGGAGAATATAATTTTATTTTATTTAAATTCAACACTTTATCAATCAGCACGAGGAGAATACAATTTATGGTATATTTATAATTTTGTAAAACCGGATCCAAAGAGTATGTATTCGTGAATTATCTCAATTAAAATGTGAAGTCACGGAGATGGAGCAACTTCGAAAGGTACGATGAATTTATTTATTTGGATTATCGTTATCGAAAAGAGAGCAATACTCCGAGTGAAAGTTTAAGCTCCGGATGAAGTTAGTACATGAAAATCTTTGGGAAACTATCGTAGGATACCCTGAGGGCAGTAACTTGTCTGACGCAATTGGGATGATGACTAAATTCTAATTTTTACGTCTCGTCATTAAATATTAAAATACCGTGGAAAAAGATGCAGTCCTGTGAAATTAGAATAAAAATCGGCTTAGAAATACATTAGATACAAGCATTTTAAGTTGTTAATTTGAAGGCGATTAGACAGAGAGATCAGACATAAACCGTGACGTCATTGTTGAGTACGGCCATATAAACTCCTTGTAAATTGCCGTTTTGCTAGAAAGAGATGGAGAAAAATCTTAAATACCTTATATCTTGGTTGTTTTTATAGTTATTCGAAAACCGATTTTTTCTTTCTGTTTATTATATGAATGAGCTTCTATTAAAGTAAAAAAAAAAATTTTTAGTCATCTAGCCCTAGAGAGCGCAATGACCAACTGGCCCTATCTAAGATTTGTTTGACTGTGGATAGATCAGCCATTGTTCATGTACGTAACTGTAGGACTGCCAAAGAGGCTTGGGACGCTCTTTCTGCGGCATACGAAGATAAGAGTATGGGGAGAAGTCTTAAAGATTTCAATTGCATGGAGTCGTATATAAATGCGGTTTTATCGATGGCACAGGAGTTGTGTGACATTGGAAAGTCAACTAAGGATGCAACTCTCACTGCGATTTTATTGGGTTTTTAATCACTTTGATGCTAAGATTATTTAGCCTAGGGATATGGTACGCAACAAATCGCAGTTTACATTTTTCTGCCACATTTTGCGGGATGCGAGGTAAACACGCATGGCACACTACGAAAATAAAGCATTCAATTACAGATACGCACGCACACTATGAAAATATTACCTCACTATAAAGAAACACACACACATCGACAAATTAACTTGCATCTACGCAATCGCCCACAAATCACGCCCGTGTACTGTGTTGAGCTACCAACGTACCATTGTATTTTTCTATCGTAACGGCATAAAAATTACTTAAAAATTGTACTTAAGTAAATAGAACACGTTCATACTATATATTTTATACATACATGTGATAGGAAACGCCATAGTCTTGAAGATTTGAGTTACTGGATAGCCTTTTGCAAGAGGAAACAGCACATAACCATTTTTTACGAGCTCTTACTTGCGATACGAAACGACAGCGCGTCAACTAGTTTTATATAACGTATATGGTCATATGGTCAACGTAAATTGGCAGAGGGGTTCACCCAGCCTTGCCATTGCCATCTCCCGTCTGAATGCTCTAAGCTTTGATGTATTTTCATTATTGTTTTATGTAAATGTTTGGTTATTTGCTTAAATTGTTTCTTGATATTGGGAGCTTTGATTAAGGGTGGCTGTTGTATTATAGGTACTGAACCTTATTCTAGTAATCAAAGCTCTGTGTATTTGAATTTAAAATCAAATTATGTAATATCATAACTTGATTGACAGTTCACTTGTATTTGTAATTCACGTTTAGGGTTAGAAAACGCGTTTAAAATACAATTTAAATTTACTTTTCACTACACAATTCACTATCCGACAGTGATATTGAAAAATTATTAATATACTAATTGGATAGTTGCCATCGTCGAAGAACAAACATTAGAGTAGGTCAAATGCTTACTGAAGACAGCAATTTTTACACACAGATATACAGGATGTCCCTAAAACAATGGATAAACCCGTAACTGTAGATGGACTTCATCATGGCCTCTCTTACCACAAATTTTGACCTTAGTGAAAATATCACGGTTTTAGAGATATTTATTGTTTTTGAATTTTTCGAAAATTTCCAAATGCGATTACTTTTTATAGTGCCATTTCTACAAATGAAGAGGTTTTTTGATTTAGTTTTTTTTCCATTTCGTAAGCGATAGTTCAGCTATCAAAAACAAAGACTTAAATTTAACAAACTAGCGTAAGGAGTTAAAAAAAATAAAACAAAAAAAAATCATAATGAATTTTTTTTTTCATGTTTGATCAGCTACAGTGTAAAAAAAATGTAGGACGCTCATCGTGCCCATTATCTTAAAAAATTGCTTAACTATTCTAGATTCCAAAAAGGTATCATAAGCCTTTTTTTTACAAGAGAGAAAATACAGTTTTTACGGTATTCGACAAGGGAATTGAGCTGACTAGGCCACCTCAAGGATATGCAGGACTCGGGTAGAAGACCCACTACCGGCTAAAAACCCTCTAGATACTTCTACCTCCATAGAGACACAATCGGGATCGGCGTTAGCCATTCCCCGATTGCAGGTATTATAAGCCTAGGCATTCTAAATATTTTTCAATTCATAAAGTAACTAGTTAAATAGCAAATAGTATAAAAAATGCAGAAAACTGTTTTTGTCATAATAATTACTCTAAGGTTCTGTGTTAATGTAAAGGTATAATGAGCCTAGGTATTTTGTTTTTTAATCTCATGGCTCCTTAAAGAGTATGAATATTTCAAAATACTCGGTAAAAAAAAACATTTATTCGTATAAAAATCAAATTGACCTTGCGCTCTTATACACGTCCTAGACCTTTTGCCGACGTTTCGATGTAAGCAGTTGCATTTTGGATGAGAGTCCGCAACTCCGCAATCGAGGATACTGGCTTCGCGTACACGAGGTCTTTTAGACACCCCTAATAAAAAGGTCATCGGTAAAGGCATTTTATTCCTGGAATCAGGAGAATATCTTTGAATGAAATAAACAAGAAAAAGGTAAATTTGTTTTATTTTTGTTAAAACCGCGAAGGCTACCTAAGATTGGAATAGATTTTCTTACTTTCTTTCAAAACGCCTACTTAATTGTATTTACAGTTGCATATGTTTCAATTATCTTCAAATAATTTATACAGGTGTAACAATGGATAACTTTATAGTCCATTTCTACAAATTGAGCCCGACCTTGCGCCCTTATACACGTCCTAGATCTTTTAATGAAAGAATATTTAATGCGGTGTGCTTAACCCGTTTCGATGTAAGCAGCTGCATTTTGGATGTGAGTCCGCAACTCCGCAGTCGAGGATACTGGCCTCGCGTACCCGGAATTTACTAGCATTACGATTTAGATATTGTTTGTTTGTGATACCTTCTGACAAATATAATAATAATAATAATAGCCTTTATTTCGCTGACCATAGTTTTTCTTAATTAAATACTTAAAAATAACTTATCCCTAATATGTCAGGTTGTCGATTGACATAGGCCTCCTCCAAATAACGCCACGCTCTCCTGTCGTGCCATACTTTTCTCCATCCTTCAGGCAAATCGTCCTCCCATCCTTTCAATGGTCTTCCTCTATTTCTTTTTCTGTCTCGTGGGTACCACTCCGTTAGGTCTTTATTCCATTTCCCTTTCTTGGATCTCATCATACTTTACCTTTTTCATATCACGATCTTTTGTATCTTTCTTATAATGTCCGTCCACCTAAACGCAAGACCAAAACTATACTTCAGCGTAACTTTAGGGGCATTTGTGTCGACCGCTTGAGGGAGGATTTTCTCAGTTTAGATTGGTCTTTGGTATGTTCTGCCATCAACGTTAACGAAAAGGTAGAAGCATTTAATACGTTACTTTTAAAATTATTTGACAAACATGCACCATTAAGGCCTGTACGTGTCAAACATTTGCCGGCACCATGGCTTACGCCCAAAATTAAGCATCATATGCTGCGTCGAGATAAAGCCAAGCTCTCGCTTAAGAAGTCATCCACTACCGAAAATCATCTATTATATAAATCACTGCGTAATCTATGCAACAAGATGTGTAGGGATGCTAAACGCCGTTATATTCACTCCCGTATTGATAATATTCAGCAGCACAAACATGGAAATTTTTAAAGTCACTTGGTGTGGGCAAAGCTTCTGACAATACTGACACTTTGATTGACCTTAATGCACTCAATGAGCATTTTTCTAGATCTCCTGTTCAACTTTCTGACAATGTAAAAGTCTCATCTCTTGATTTTCTTTCCAACTGTACCCCACCTGACGATTCCTTTTCATTTCTTGAAGTCTCTGAGGCGGAGGTTAAAAAGAGCATTGTAGCTATTACATCGCATGCTACAGGCAATGATGGTATTAGTCGACACATGATAATACCAATACTAGATGACGTTGTTCCCATCATAGCGCATATCATTAATTCTTCCCTAGAGTCTTGTATCTACCCAAATGACTGGAAATCTGCCCTAGTACTTCCTCTTCCCAAGTCCTCAAATCCTACTCATTTCACTGATTACCGTCCCATATCAATTCTTCCATTATTGTCAAAAGTCCTTGAAAGTGTTGTGCATAAACAGTTGTCCTCTTTCCTAACTCGCAACAACGTTATCAGTCCATTCCAATCTGGTTTTCGGCCATTCCATAGCACAGTAACTGCCTTGTTAAATGTAACAGATGACATACGGCTCGCTATGGACAAAAGGATGTTTACGGTTGCTTTTAAGTCTGTGGACTACGACATCCTTATAGCTACCCTTCGCTCAATTAACTTATCTGCCTCGGTGATTGATTGGTTCTCTAATTACCTTCGCGGCCGCCGGCAGTGCATAAGCTGTAATAACACAACATCAAATTGGTGCCATATCACTGCAGGCGTACCGCAAGGCGGCGTATTGTCTCCTTTACTTTTTTCTATTTTTATTAATCAACTCACTAATGTTATTTCGTCTCCCTACCATCTGTATGCAGATGATCTGCAAATTTATAAGCACGCTGACATTGATGACATTGACAATACAATTCAATTAGTTAATCAAGATCTTGCAGCTATTAAACTCTGGGCAGACTCATATGGATTACTTGTTAATCCCAAAAAATTACAGGCAATGATCATTGGCAGTAATCGAATGTGTGGCAAACTTAACCACAGGGAGTTACCTCAAATTGTATTTGATGGTACTGCTATACGTTTTACTGACAAGAGCAAAAATTTTGGATTAACTTTTGACTGTACCTTATCATGGAATGCTCATGTCAATGAGGTAAGTCGCCGTATACATTACTCTTACCACTCTCTCAAGCGGCTTCAATATTTCCTGCCATTCAGTACTAAAGTTATGCTTGCTCAATCTCTTCTACTCCCCATTCTCGACTACGCCGATGTATGTTATTTGGATGTAACTGAGCATCTCCTGAATAAGCTTGAACGTTTGCAGAATTTAGCTATTCGTTTTATTTTTAGTTTACGCAAATATGATCACGTGTCTGAATGTCGCAAACAACTCAAGTGGTTACCTATTCGTCACCGAAGAAATATGCATATCCTCTGCCTTGTCTTTAAAGTCCTACATTGTCCTCAATTTCCTAAATATTTAAGGTCCCGTTTCCATTTTCTTCCTCCAAATCCCCGTCCTAAGCGATCCTGCGTTACCAGCAACGTATTAAGTGTTCCCGAATTTAATTCGAAGTTCTTCGGTAAGTCTTATACCGTACAGGCTGCCAGCTGTGGAATGGATTGCCTGCCTCAGTGTGTGAGAGACCCTCAATACAATCTTTTAAGTGTCACCTTAAAGAGCACTTTCTCTCGAATCAGTCACTGGAATAATATATTATATTGTATATATGATTGTATATATATAAATATGTATGTGTGTATATATGATAATATAACATATATAATTTTTATATATATTGATTAAAATCAGATTATTTTCTTTTTTCGGTTCTGTTTTTGTACAACTTTGATCCCGCTAACACAACATCTTACACTATCACTTGGGTTGGCTGGAAGAGATCTCTATTAAAGATAAGTCCGCCCTTGTATATACTTTAAGTTTTAAATGTATATTTTTTTTGACATGTGTGTGTACAATAAAGGATTATATATCATATGTCCTGTCCAGCGCCATTTCAACCTTTTCATTACAATTCCTATATCTTTGATTTTGGTTATTTCCTTAATATAGTTGATAGTTTGCATTTGTCTTTCACTCTGATGTTTAGTATGCTCCTTTCGATACTGTTTTGGCATGTTAATATTTTTTCCTTTGTTAGTAAGTGACCATGTTTGACAACCATAAGCTAGTACTGGAAGTACAGATGACTCATAGATTCTCTTTTTTGCAGTTATAGGATTTTGATGGATTTGCTTTTCATTATTTCTTTAAGTGAGCAATATCGTGACCAGGTGTTGGTTATTCTCCTAGTCATCTCTTTATCTGTTGGTTAGGTGAAATAACTTGGCCTAGATAGATATATATTCTTCGACATAGTCTATAATTTGATTATTAACTATAACTTCTTTTTTAACTCCATTTGTCATTACTTTTGTCTTAGCTTCTGACAAATGGCAATCGTTATTCGGACTTTGAACATCAGTACACGACATTCGAATATGCACACATGCATTTCACTTATGGTCGAAAGGCAAGTTTGGTCCTATTTTATGGCCGCCGAAATCACCGGATTTAAATTTAAATGCCTTGGGTTTTTTTTAGGGGTATCTAAAAGACCTCGTGTATGCGATGACAGTATCCTCGATTGCGGAGTTGCGGACTCGCATCCAAAATGCTTACATGAAAACGTCGGGTTACGCGCACTGCATTAAACATACTTTTATTAAAAGGTCTAAGAGGTGTATAACAGCGCAAGGTCAATTTGATTTTTTACGGATAAATGTTTTACCGAGAATTTTGACATTTTCATACTCTTTAAGTAGCCATGAGAATATAAATACAGAATATCTAGGCTCATTATACCTTTATATTAACACAGAACCTTAGAGTAATTTGAAATTTTTGAAAATTCCAAAAACAGTTTTTTGAAATTTTTATACTATTTGCTATTCAAGTAGTCATAAAATTAATCATATTCAGAATGCCTAGGCTTAGGATACCTTTTTGGAATCTAGAATAGCTAATCAAGTTTTAAGATGATGGGCACGATGAGCATCCTACATTTTTTTTACACTGTAGCTGATCAAACATGAAAGAAAATTAATTTCATTTTGAATTTTCTTTGTTTTATTTTTTTTTGAACACTTTCTCGCCACTTTATTAAATTCAAGTCTTTGTTTTTAATGGCTGAACTATCGCTTGTGAAATGGAAAAAAACGAAATCGAAAAACCTCTCCATTTGTAGAAATGGCACTATAAAAACTAATCGCTCTTGGAAATTTTCGAAAAATTCAAAAACAATAAATTTTAATATCTCTGAAACCGTTATATTTTCACTAAGGTCAAAATTTGTGGTAGGGAAGGCCATGATGAAGTCCATCTATAGTTACAGGTTTATCCATTGTTTTAGAGACACCCTGTATATGATGCATTATTAAAATTACTCAGGCATTAAAATATACATGGTGTTTCAAAATAACCAATAATTAATCAATTCTTTATCGAAAACTCATTATTAAAATGTGTTTACAGGAAATGTCATTCAACCCAAAATTTTCATGTAAATCATAGTATCATCATCATGTCTACAACAAAGATACATACAACAAAGATTTTTCTTCTTATTTTAGTAGCTTTGGCGTTTTTACGAATTCAGCCAATGTCATGGATTTAGCATTGTTTGATTGATAAGTCCATGGCCAATGTAAACAAAAACACTATGAATGTCATGTTTTGATAAATGAATAACATGTTTTACTACATGTAAAAAAAAAACATTCATGGTAGTAAAAATCTACTAAGCTAAAATGGTAGAATTAACATACCTGTATTACATACCTGTAGCAAGGAATTTTACAGTTACTTTTACTCATATTTTTTTGGTGCAACATAAATGTACAGATTCGTAATATTGACAGATTGGTCTAATATAACCGAGTTTGTAAAAAAATAGCCATTTTGGTGCAACCGGCTGTAAGACTTTATAATATATAGTTTACGTATGAGCATATAATTTTAGCTATTTTAATTCAACATGGGACTTCTACCTATTTCCAAACTTAAAAAAACACCTTGGTGGGCAAAAATTTCAAGCGAATGAAGAGGTCGAAAGTACTGTAAATAATTTTTTTTTAATATCTAAAAGAATCTTTTTTTCTTTTTTGAACAGTGACATAGAAGCTTTGGAATTAGAGCTAGACAGAGATTATGTCAAAAAATAAAAATATTTCTGTAAATTTTTTATTTTGTTATTTTGACTAGGCCGCAAACTTTTCAATCCACACTTGTATATTTCTACAACTAGTAATGTTAATCTCTTATTTCAATTTGGTAAAAGTGGAATATACCGACAATTCATTATAGCAAATTAAAATAATAAATAGTCACATACATCATTCCGTGAAATAATAATCCTAATTTATGTAGAAATAATGCTGAACATACCATTACACATATTTAGATTGGTAATACTGCAGCAGTATGTTATTTGTTAATAAAATAGTGTTAGTTTGATCAATATAATGCTTTATGTTTAAATTTTAAATGTCTTCATGTACATTTTTTTCAATTTGCTTCAGCGTACCACATGGAGCTCAATAGCCATATTCTTTGCATTAATAATTGAAAGCAATCTATTTTCATTTTCTATAGACATCTCATGCCAAACACACTTACCAATAAGAGGCACTTCTTCAAGTGGTGCTTTAAAGGCAACTAACAATGAAAGGCATAAGCCATCTGAAGTAGGATCTGCTTCAACATTCAGCAGGCCTAATGGCCGATGTGGACTAACATCAGCTCCAAACATTTCTACCATGTATCTCCTTAGTGTAGAATGTAAGCTCTTAGCTGGGTTTATTTCGGATGTTGGGAAATGGATTGATGTTTTTTCACTTAGCAATATATGCAATCTGTTTGTACTTCTTTTCTTTATAACCACAATAAGTCGCAGCAAATCTTTAATATGAGTAACAGGAGCTGGTAATATGTTTCTGTGCCATGATCCTTTAGAGTAATCTTGTTTGTGTAGCCTACATTTATCAATAAGATGCACAATATCATTAGATCTTAATGTTATTTCTTGTAAATTCGCAATCCATTTGGCTTGCAATGATTCTTTATCTGCATTCGCTGGAGTTTTCAATTGCCCACCCTTAATCTCACCAGTTAAAACAAATCTATACCACATACCACCCGCAGTTTCCACAACCAGCAATGTGGTAGGTTCACAATGAATGCCAGTTTCTTCTAAGACTTCTCTTTTAGCGGCTTCAACGATAGTTTCTCCTTTCTCCATTCTACCAGCAGGAAGATACCACTTACCAGCACAGCTCTCTTTAGCTTCTTGCATCATTAGAACTTCATTGTTTCCATTTATCAAAACACAGGCGACAACATAAGTAACGTTTTCACCAAGAACTGGTTTGAAATTAGATGGTGTGGTTGGCGTTATTCCTTGAGACTCGGCTACAGAGTTTTGATCCGCTATCGTAAAATCGCAAAAATCGTTATCAGACCCTTCTAAACCCAATCCCTGAAGCAACCTATCAACACTTATATCAACTTGCCGGGACATAATTCTAACTTATAAAGTAAATTATTACAATACAAACCGTGTGAATATTTTTACTTTATTTCACAGACTAATAGAGATACTACGTATCACCACAGACTTATTAGAGATACTACGTATCGTATCACAGACTTCATAGAGATACTACGTCTACGTATGTTTATTTTAAAACCTTAAATATTCTATATCTATGTTTAAAACCTCTTTAAAACTGTACACCCACAGACTAATGCCCGGTACACACTTTGTTTAGTGTTTAGTGCGAGTGGCTTGTTTAGTGTTTAGTGCTTAGTAAAAAACACGTTCGGACAGCTTCTGTTTAGTGTTAAGTGTTTAGCGAATAGGAACGCGTTCTATTTTTTCTGCGAGTCGCCCCTCCCGCTCTCCCGCCTTCACTCCTCACTTAACACTAAACACTCACTAAACACGTCTGGACAGATCTGTTTAGTGTTTAGTCCATATAATGAACAAATAAACTAAACACCGTTTACTAAACAGTGTAGGGACAGCACCTACTTATCACTTAACACTAAACAGTCTACTAAACACTAAACACTAAGCACTTAACTAAACAAAGTGTATACCGGCCATAATAGAGATTGTACACCACAGAACCAGTCAGTGTTCACAACCGTGTAAGTGACGTTTACGAACGCAGCCTTTCGTGATTTTATTTTTTATGGCCTAAAGAACTTGAATCCAGGGGGGAAAACAGCCAAAAAAAAAAGGTTTTTTTCATTTTTGACAGAAACAGTCTGAGGGGTCCATACGTAGTATCAGGGGGCCGATTCTCAGTTTTTTAGAGATATCTCTAATTCGACATATCTCTATTACTTTGCATCTCTACTAATAATCTCTCAAAAATGTCTATGATATGAACTAATCGTATTCTCGCTGGCAATAGAGATGTATATCGAATGACTATGAGGGTGCGGTCTGAAATTTGATATCGGCGCTCGTATGCACTTTTTGCGTGCAAACAGTCGGTTCAAAATTAATCATAATATGCGCATTTGTAAGCGGTATGACAGAAAGAGGAGTGTACTGTCATAGAACTGTCAGTGACAAAGTTAACGTTAGTTTCCCGCGGAGTTTAATTTGTTAGAATTATTTTTTTCATTAGGTATACTTATCTACAATAGATATAGAAGTGCTCTGTAAAGATACTGGAGGGACAATACAGGCCTCCTCCTCAACCTCTTCAATTTTTCTTTTCAAATAACATTGATTGATAAAATTGACATTTGACAGACTCACAAATCGAAACGTCGGTCAAAAATTGATCTTAATGCTTACGTCCGTGAGCAGTGCAAACAATGTGAATGGGTTGTTTTGTTTGCATGCATGCCAACGTTTATTGTTGTCCGATTATGGATGTCCCTCAATAGAAATGAATGGTTACGTTTTGTTTTAGCCTCGTTGACATGCTCAAAGTCTGCTTTGACAAAGTAGCTACGATAAATAGCTTTGATCAAAGTATACTTTGATTCCAGTTGATACCTACATTGTTTACTTTGACCAATATTGTTATTTTTGACATCCTTCATAGTTTACATATCTTTATAATGTTACTCCAGTATAGTACAATGTGAAGCTTAAACAAGAAAAAAAAATGGAAACCCGCAAACGGAGAGTTTGGTCTATCCACTTTCCTTTATCACGATATGTGATCGATGTTTTTTACATTAATCAATATTTTTAGAACACAGATATTAGAGATATAGTAATAAATCTATAATGGATTATAAAAAACAATACCCCACTTCAGCACAGAATTCGTGGCTTTGTCAGTCAAATGAAAGGGATGACGAACTTCGTAAAGTCAAATTTTCGGAAACTTTTACTAAAAAAATCCGAACAAAAGTGGAAATGTATAGCAGAGGAATTAAGTTGTTTGGGAGAAGTCAATAAGTCTTGAATTGACTAAATATATTACGTGTTAACTAATTCTTTAGATAAGCGAAAGTTCTTAAATGCATTAGATGTCGTATTTCGAAAGGGTCGTCACGCCATAAGGGCCGTCTTCAAGGTAATTCCACTAAAAACCGAGCTTCTTCTACTATACATTAACAACAGTTGTTATAAAAATCATCGATTATTCATTTTAATCAAATGTGGTAACAGTTAAAATAAATACATAAACTATAATCGTAAAAAAAGTTCCAACAAATTATGTAAAACAGACACAGAAATAACCAATTACTGTAGCTCGTGTTCGACTTTTCAAATGTCGATTGCTATCTACCACTCGTGACATGTCGAACGCTAGGCATAGACATATCTCTATCGTGACATTTTGAGAATACGGAAACTGAGAAATATTCGACATCCGCCATTTAATTTAGACATATGTCGAATTCGACATTATGTCTATGGCTTGAGAATCGGGTCCCCGGCTGGCGCAACTCCCATACAAAAAAATGAAGTATGAAACGCGTACCAAAAATAATGGCGACTATCGCTGTCTTGCTCTAACATCTTGCCTTCTCTCTCAGCTCGCTCGGCGTTTTCGGATCCGGCCGGAGTTGCGACGTTGTATTGTAAGATTTAATTTTGTGCTTCTGTTTCTCTGAATATTATTGTATCTTGGGTTGTGTATGCTTATGTGCAGTGTTTATCTTGGTGTTGTTAGTGTATTCGAAGTATTGAATAAAACGTTTACTGTCATGCATTACAAAAAGTGTGAAATATGTGGAATAAAATCCCGTCGGGAACATAGTAAAAAAAGAGTTTTCATGGCAAAATTTCCGCTGGATGAAGAGAGGTAAACATTAATTTATATTTACAAAACTTAACAGAAAAGTACTTTTCGTGATTTACAGGTTTTTTAAAACTAATATTTTTTTTTTTTTTTTTTGATCCTCTTGTATGGCAATTTGTTAATTATGCCAGCGTCAAGTGAAAGATAGATACGTAACAAAAATTACGAAAAATTTTGAAAGAATTGTTCACCAATGATGACTAATGATTCTGATGATTGTTAAGGAGCTCTGAAACAAAAAGAGATACACTATAACCTAACTACGAAATACTTACACAACTAGGTATATACACAATAACCTACAGCTTAATATTATTTTTAATAATAAAATCACCAATAATACTAACTACAAATGAATTCAAAGATGAGAGCAAAATGTCAATATGAGAAGGAAATGGATAGGAATGTTCTAAGAGTGAGTCAATGAAAGAAGAACGATCATAATTTGGGCATGAAAAAAATATATGATTTAAGTCTTCTGCCAAACCACATTTACATAGAGAAGAGTCTAAAATTTTTAATTTTTTAAGATGCACTGCTGTGCAACAATGACCAAAACGAAGTCGGCATATTGTGGCGGAAATATATCTATTTACATATAACTTATAAAACCAAGGCTTGGGTGGAATATCTTTCTGGATTTTGGAATAACGAAAACCTTTATATTTACTACTTGAAGCCCAAAGCCGTGACCAGGATTTAAATAATTGCTGTTTTGGAATAAGTAAAAGGTCTTGACTGTAATTCATAAAAGGAACAATATCACCACGTAATACTGCAGTCTTAGCAAAGTGATCAGCTTTTTCATTGCCAAATATGCCGCTATGACCAGGAATCCAAGCCAAGACTACAGTACAACCCAGCGACTTGCATAAAAATAATTTCTGCTTTATATGGAACAACAATAAAGAACCTCTACCAGTAAACGGATTAGACTGTAAGGCATAAAGATTACTCAGGGAGTCAGTAAATATAATGGAATATTTTAGCTTATAAAGTAAAACATAATTCACTGCCTCAAGAATTCCTCTACCCTCTCCAGTGAATACAGAAGTTTCCGGAGGACACTTTACCATTTGATGAGTGTTATAGTTCTTGTGATAAATACCGACACCCACACAACCCAAGGGGTCGCACTTAGATGCGTCAGTGTAAATGGAGTGCCAACCAGACCACTTCTCACTCATAATACGGGCAAAGTTCCTAGGAGCAAACTTGTCATCCTTTTCAATGCCAAAATTTGTTAAAATAGTTGGAATATAAACTACCACAGCCTAATATTATTATGGTATTTCAGGGGTCTAATAACAAAGGCGGTAAAGTCCAGTTAACATTATTTTACGTCATTAATAAAAAACGGATAACTTTAAACGGATACAACACATTTACTGTTGTATTTCATTTTGTTATGAGCAATTTTGGTATATTTGATTTCAAACTATATTTTAATGTTAAAACAAGTGGGTTAATTTAAAAACTTAAATAATGTAATGGACTTTGCCATATTTGTTAGTAAGGGAAGGACTTTTCCGTTTTTGTTATGAATGGTTACGGACTTTGCCATATTTATTAGGATATTATTTGAATAGTTAATGGTCAGGGTTGTCGAAACAAAACATAAAAATAATTTAAAATGTTTTAATTTACTTTGATGGAAATATTAAATGAAAATATTTTGAAAGTGTTTCATAGAACGAATTACACTTTAATTTTACTCATTAGTCCCCAGAATGGTCTAGTGCCCACTCCAGGATGTTAGGCAACTGTTTCAAAATTCTAGGATGGACGCCAAATAGTGATAACTTCAATCAAAAATCAAGGGCCAGGCCCGCCCCAAAAGAAAGATACAAGTGCACTCTTTATTCCGTTACTCTTAGTCCTATAGGACAGCAGACTGACACGACCGGAGAGATATCAGGCGCAGGGCCAATAGCAAAACTAGGTAGGTACATACTTTTGAATCGATCGAGAATCAAAATCAGACAGGACCCCAAGCGAAGCTATCGCACTAAAATGCGACCCACTAACAGCCTCCGAGGCAGTCAACATTCATTAGTAGCTAGTACCTAGTCATCAATCTAATATTGTATTATATTATTACTTTACCTGATTTAGAACTATCATACACACATATTATAATAACACACACGTTCTTATTAATAAACTAAAGCAATAATGTTTTCTATCAATTACTATAGTGTAGTTGACAATATGTTGTCAATTATGGAAAAATTAATTTAATGTACAACCCTAAACAAAATAACAATTGACCTTCGTTTCTTTGCCAAATTTTGCTTCCATTTTTCGGGATCCGCAGTTCTTTTCCTGGCTTTATTTTTCGGCACAACTTTAGGTTGGCACTCCATCTTAACCTTTTCACCTTTTTTAATTGAAATTAAATGCTTAAATTACTTATAATTAAAGAAAATTGAAGCGTGCACTGAGCTGTTTCGGTTACAAGCGGCCATTGAAACTGCTCGTATCTGATTGGTCGAACCGGACATTGCTAGTTTTGTAATGACGGTTGGGGACTTTTCCGGATTTGTTTTAAAACGTTTAGTTTAAGCTTGGAAATATATTGGATTTTGCGAAGTTTGTTAGAATCACTCAATGTAAAGCCTCAATCAAACAGCAGCGGTCGCGGGACGGTGGCGGTGGCGAATTGCCCACGCGGGCACACAATGTACAAACTGTCGCGGTGGCGGAGAAGGCGTGGTCAGCGGTGACGGCCAGATCGCGCGGTCGAGCAACGACCAGGCAGGCTCATGTTCAGACATCCTAGCGCGGATTTAGAAGACGAAGCGTTGATTCTATTAGCATTATGTAAAGATGACAAAAGGTAAGCATGTAATAAAATAATTTTGAAACTTCAGTATGTATATTTTTTTCAAAAATAAAACTAGAAATGATTTCTACTTATTAAGTTTAATCAAATTTAAAAAAATACAATTTTTTCAGGTCTCGTATTTGGGTACACGATATAAATCTAAAGCGTGAGGAAGAAGGAGAGTTTAGGACTTTATATCCTAGACTTAGACAAGACGAAGAAAGAGTTTACTAATATTTTAGAATGTGTACCAAATGTTTCGATTACGTTTTAAAAATGATTGCGAGTGACATACGAAAACACCACACAAACTTCAGCTATATTATCAAATATTTTACTTTTTCTATTATTCTTGTAGTCCACGTGCGATGTGTCGTATAAGACAGGGTAATTTTTAATAATTTCTATTAATTGTTCCTTTTTTTCCGACATTTTGCTCACGCTCACGCGGTCAGTTGTGAATATTTACAACTGATCGCCACCGCGGCCGCAACGCGCCCGCGCTCCTCTACAAAACAATGCGGTGGCGGAGGGGGCGGGGCTTGCGGTGGCGGCCGGCCGCCGCCGGAACGCATGTTGACCGCGCTTTTTTGAATAATGTCCTTATGTTACCTACGTTACAACTGCTCGCCACCGCTACCGCCACCGCTGACCGCTGCGGTTTGAGTGAGGCTTAATACAGTAAGAAGGGTGTTGCCATAGTCAATAAAATTAAAATCAACGTTTGACATTATATGGGACTTTGCCACCTTTGTTATTAGACCCCTGATTTAGTATAAAAATTCCTATCAAGTATCAATAGAGCTTGAAATTTTTTTATCGACTATCGATATTTTTGTTTTTCTTTGTAACATGACAAATTAATATTAGATAAGGAAAACTGCTAATAATAAACTTGCTATATTTTATTTTTCCAGGTGTAAAAAATGTCAACGGTGATTAATACACCAAAAAAGCCAAAAATGTGCTATTTTACTGAAGGTAACACTATTGTAACTTTTAAAGTTATTTTAGCTCTTTACCATGTTATCTCTTATATTGGTATATCGTTTGGTATTTTACAGATTCTTCAGAGAAGATAACACAAACATCTGGTAATGAAAAAAGATTGAGAATCGGCTCAAGTAAGTTTACATAAAGTTCATTAAAATTTCGTATCGTTTATTGAGATTAATGTGAATTAACGTGTATTTTTGTAATTACAGTTTCTACAACATAACTGCAGAAATACTTCCTTTAGCTGAAAAAGAAAATATGACCGAAGAATTCACTATGACCGTGATGTTGACCAATATTGATTTTTCTTAGGTGTTTCATGATCATAAATATAAAATGGTTGATCTCCTGCTGCGCCGTCTAAGCCACATTTTAATTCGTAATGAAAGGAATGTACTTTTGCACTACCTATCGGAAGAAGCTTCAGCAGATTCGGCAAAGAAAGCGCAACAACAGAGCGTTGGGAAATAAAAATAAAAATTTGTAGTTATTACAAAAGATCTTTATTGTACTTTTGATAATAATCATAGTTTTGTTTTATTTCATCACGCAAATCCCAATGTATCCCAATTTCGAATGTACCTTAGAATATAAAGTAGCAAAAAGTACCGGTAATTTTTTTTCAAACTATCGATATATCCCGAGTAGTGGTACAGCCCTTCGGTTAGCATTTCTATGTTGGCAGCTTTGGAAGTGACGTCATATTTTTTTGTTGGTAATAAAGCTTGGTACGCGTTTCATACAAAGCAATTTTTCCATTTTTTAGTATGGGAGACCCTACTCTTACGTAGTGTTACATACTCTTTGCGTAGTATCTCCTAATTAGTCTGTGGAGGGGTCTGAGAGGCTGAGAAAAAGTATTTTTCGAAAGAAAAGGCTTACGAAATCCGTTTCAAATCCGTTTTGTCAGTTCTAATGACTACAATGAAGGCGAATATGCTAGTCAGTTTCGATAAATTTGTAAAGTTTCAACCACGCCCAATAATTTATTTAGCAACCGCAATTACGTAATAAAATTTTTCAGGTGCGATCTTTAAGTACTACTGCCTCCACCCTTCAACTCGTAAAACCACCAGTCCAAGTGTTTGGTTTAGAAGGCAGATATGCTTCAGCATTATATTCGGCGGCTACTAAAAATAAAACACTTGATGCTGTGGAAAAAGAATTGTCACAATTCCAGAAGTCAATGAAAACTGATGCCAAACTCAGAGAATTCATAGTAAACCCTACAATCAAAAGGAATCTTAAAGTTGACGCCTTAAAACATCTTGCTACGAAAGTAAGTATACATAATTTTGTTGTTGCCCCATTGCCAAGTAATAGTGCATGCTTTTAATAAATTAGAAGTATGATTCTGTGTGGCATAATTACAGGGTATAGTCAAAATAGGACAAGAAATAACATTTTGCCCCCCCCCCCATCCTATTAGCATGTAAAAGGAGAGAGAGAAGTAATATTCGTTTGGATTGGACAGGCAGAGGTTTAAAATCATACAGTGAGGCATGTAAAAGAAGTATAACGTGTTGAGAGGGACAATCCCGCTATTAACTAACGTTTGAACCGAAACCAAACCGTTACCATTCCCATATATTTGGCATTCAACAGCTATCAAGGTGTTGTCAAAACGTATGGGAACAGAATCATTTCTGAACATTGTAAATAATGCAATTTCCCCACTGTATTACACCATACTGGAGTCAATCCAACTATAATTGCCCGAATAAACTCCTTTAACCTGTCAGCCACCAACCGGTGGAATGCGACCAGTGTGGCTTTACGCTATATAATAGTGAAAACTACCCTCACAAAAGGATATTTATAAATTAAAAGATATAACACCAATTGAGATTCAAGCATAACTCATTTATTATCAAAATACCCACACACATATTAATAATTCTTAAATCAAGTAAATACACAATATAAATTAAAACATTTTTTTTACAAAATGAAAAATATACTTTGGTTCTGAATTTTTTTTTTGTGAAAAATTTTTTATTGAGGATATTAAAAAAAAAATCATAGCGTGACGTCACACTGGCCGCATGCGACTGCCTAGAGAGGAGAGGTTAAAGAAATAATTACATTTTCTCTATTTATTTATGGTTAACATCATACATATGTGCAAAGTTGATAAATTTTAACTACCTCAGTAGTCTCGTGCCTTAGACCACTGGGTATTGATCAGGGGATTGATTCCTAATGGGGGTAGATGTTTTTCTGCTCAGTTTGGTTGGTGATAGAGCCTCTGAGACCACCTGGCTAGCTACCATAATTTTACCTAAATTTGGCAAAATAACGATGTTGATAGCATTTTTGTGTTATGACAATTTAAGATAAAACAACCAGTTTCACCGTTTTTGAAGAATCCAGGTGAAGCTTGCCAACAGATGAGTTGAAAGCCAAGAGCCTTCTATTGAGGCAAATATTTTGTTTCATTCATCTAGCCCAGCGGTCAGCAACAGGCGGACTGCGGTCCGTCTCCGGACTGCGGAAGGTCGAACCTTGGACCGCCAAATATTGTAAAATATATCTACATAATTCGTATAAAATAGTACTTAATCATGATCAGTTTATTTTCTGGACTTCGATAATTTTTTGTAACACTGTCCGGACCCTACTTCAAACTACTTGCCCACCCCTGATCTAGCTTATTACAGGATTACACAACATTCATAACACAATAAAATTAGTATTTTAAAATTAAATAAAATATAAAAATTTGAAGACAAAATACTATATCTCTATAATGTAATCAAAGCTTAAATCTTCATGGTTATGTTAAGCAAGGCTGGCCAATAGATTTTTAGAATAGAAGTAAGTGAAGGTAAAATTTTATACCAATAAATAACATAATTATATTTTATTAATTGACCTGGGGCGGCGCCGTCTCCGGCTTATAAAATCAAATTTAAAACCAATACCTAATCGTACTTATCTCAATGTTTTTCTAATACTACTTTATCGATATTTGATTTTAAATCTGATGATGATAATAAAAAGAAATCTGAAATTTTTTATGTAGGATAGAGTTGTAAATGTTTTCTCTTAAACAAAGGTGGAACCAACAACATAGGTGGTTTACAATTTTCATAGCATAAAATTATCATTAGAAACTATTTTCCAAAACTGTAAACTGCTCTAAAGACACTTTCTCGTTGAAAATAGTTTTAGGGCAGTGTGCGGTGGCAATTTCTCACCACTGGCCGGAACTTTTCGCACTGGCGGGCAAATTAAAATGCCTTGACGGGCCACCACGTAGCCCGCGGGCCTGAGATTGGCCAGCCTTGTGTTAAAGTCACTAGAGTACAACTGACTGAATTTATTATATAAACTAGCTGTGCCCGTGACTTCGTCTGCGTGGAATAGTTACTTTTGGCAGCAAATACCTATAAAAAGTGCACAAAATATACATTTCATAGTCCCCTGTTTTCTCCGCTAAAACTGGACTGATTTAATTACTTTTGCATTAAAAATTAAAGAAAGGCTTTGAGTCTCCTCAAATTTGTTTGCTGGATGTTTGAATATAACAGAAATCAGGCCAATTTTTTAGGTTTTTGAAGGTTTATATCTCATTTAATAATTAACTTAATAAAAAAAGGAAAACATAGGAACTTGCTAATAGTGGGTATTGATTAAAAAAAAATAGAACAGCTATTGCCATTATTCAGAAAGGAAACAGGGGACTATGTTTGTATGGAAAAAAGACCCATACGATTTCTACTCAAGATGAACTAGGCAATAATATAATAACTACGAGTAATGTCATTCAACCCAAAATTTTCATGTAAATCATAGTGATGGTGCCCAAAGTAGACTCCACCACGTCGGCGTTTCACCAACTTATGTTGCTGGTTTTTATTCACCGACTACCAGCTCTTAGAAAATTGGTATTACTTACCTTGGATCCGATTGGTCTCCGTTCAGTCTGCGTATGTAGCCGGTGGACTTCCTGAGCTAGCTCGAAGGAAGTCGCGGCTCCTGAAGTTCTGCGGTGGATCCACCGGTGGAGACCGGAGCACTACAAATGCCTATTAGGCCACCACGGCTCACACACGCGACGATAAAACTTTTGCACAACACAAAGCGGGCTTTCGCACCAACAATCACTTGGTGCGCTGCGCAATACTATTTGTTATATCTTAAATTATATTATGTTTTATTGATGCCCGGACATAACCTCTAACAATGTCATTCCGTATTCGACTCGAGCGTAAACACATAGACATGATGATGATACTATGATATATATGAAAACTCTGGGTTGAATAACATTATGTGTAAACACATTTTAATAATTAGTTTTAGATAACGCATTGATTATATTTATTGGTTATTATGAAACACGATGTATTATATGTATACTAATATTATAAAGCTGAAGAGTTTGTTTGGTTGCTTGAACGCGCTAATCTCAGGAACTACTGGTCCGATTTGAAAAATTTTTTCAGTGTTAGATAACCTATTTAGCGAGGAAGGCTATATGCTATATATCATCACGCTAAGACCAATAGGAGCGGAGCACCAATGAAGGATGATTCAAAATCGGGGAATTTTTTCCTATTGAGAGCTTCCGCTGCATGCGCTGCGTAAACTGTTACAGCCTTACAAATAAACGTGGCATAAAGTTAAACTCGAGAATAAACTAAGAATAAGCAAAATGTCTACAAATAAACCAAGAATAACTTATACTGAGTATAACATTGACATTTCTATTGATACAAACGTTATTCCGACGTTATACCAACCCGCACCCTTGTATAAACCTAGTATAACTCGATTTGTGCTTGTTTGCTATGGTCATTTGATAATATTTAAATATAGTTAATGGATACACTAAAGTAAAATCACTGTTAAAAATTAACAAAGTTCAAATGAGATCAATCATCATCATCATTTCAGCCAACAGACGCCCACTGTTGGACATAGGCCTCCCCCAAGGATCTCCACACCGATCGGTCCTGCGCCTCCCGCATCCAGCGGCTTCCCGCGACCTTCATCAGGTCGTCGGTCCACCTTTTGGGGGGCTTACCAACGCGGCGTCTCTTACGGATCTCATCATTACTGATGTGTTCACGTAAAGAAACTCCGAGCATAGCCATCTCCACCCCCCACCCCTCCTCCCCCAAATTAATGAGATCAATACAGTTAAAGATTTCATCGGAGCTGATAAGAGCTCGGTGGTCGAAGTGGTCAAAGCGTCAATACGGTACGTTGGAGACACGAGTTCGATCCCCGCCTGAGACGAAATTTATTTATTGATTTATTCAACATTTTAAAAAAAAATCAAAGTTCTTTATCGAAATTTAACTATATTCAAATTAATATAATTATTTACACGAATGTATAAACACATAATAATATGGAAATGAAACTAATCAACAAAACGGACGCCCGGTCGAAAAACTGACAGCTTCCACACATAAGATGTTACTTTTTTGTACATTTCTCTTTGATTGCGCTGTTGCCATATTGTGCATTTTGATAGATCGGAAGAATAGCTATACCGAAGATAAACCTCGTTTATTTGTCAAAAAATATTCTAGAGTTATTCTCGTTTTATACTAAGTATAACTATACCTAGTATAAGGGTGGAATAAATGTGGTATAACTCATTTTTATTTGTAAGACTGCTAAAGTTTCTCAAAAATCATGTATGACAGAATTGTTCCCCTTTAAAAGTTCTAAAAAAATGTCCGCGACAGCATATGTCTATCTTTTAAGGTTAGCTCACTATAACCTTTTTTATGCTAACCAGATTTGTTCTAAAATAATGCATTATTTGCGAAGGTGTTTTTATAAACATGATATTAATCCTTATCTAAATAAATACGTTATTCATCACAAGTATTTAATTTATAACAAAATTGCCCTTTACATCATTCGATTTAAATGAATATCTTAGGAGATATCGCAGTTTTAAAATCACAGCCAAATAATGATCGAGTACTGCGCGCACAATTTGCAAAGCCGGCAGGCAGTCATGAGGGGGAAGGGCGGTGGCCCCAGTTAGCTATCTACTTCTGCCGGAAATAAACAAAACTAAAAGTATAGTGTACGCAGAAGTACTTTAAAATAACATTAGTTTAGTTTTTTTGAGAATAACCTACAATCTACATGATATAAGATTATAAGATCCAGTACTTACTCACTTATATAAACGAAATCGCGGGTTAAAGTTAGCGTTAGCCCAAAGTAACTATTCCACGCGGACGAAGTCGCGGGCGGAAGCTAGTATATATCTAAAGCTGGATATATAAAGCTGGATTTCTATAATATATATTTGTAACAGACAGCATATTGTGTGTATAACAATGCTGTGCATACCTATAATTTAAATGCATATAAGATACAAAATTTTAAAATACTGTTTATGTAACTTGCCTGTATGTATTTAGTTGGTAAGCCTTATCTAATAAATAGTAAATAAATAATAATAATATTTTATTATAAACTAGCTTTCCGCTCGCGGCTTCGCCCGCGTTATTATTGTTTTCCTGTGGGAATTTTATATTTTCCCGTAAAATACTTTTGTAGCCTATTATATAGAAGACTGTTATTTATATTTAAGAGCTTGAATAATAAATTTCATAGAAATTGTAGCATATTTCAAATATTTTCCATAGAAACTTTCAACCCTTATTTTGCACCCTAAGGCCTCGATTACGGAGACGCGGGGCGTCGCGTGTGGCGTGGCGTCTCGCGGCGCGTCCGACGTTTTTTCTGTTTACGGTGGGGCGGCGCGTGAAGCGGGACTTATAATCGCACGCGTAAACACAAACATATGGCAATATACGATGTTGTTCATAGAGATGCGAGACGGGAAGCGTGACGGCGACCGCCGCGGTGCACGCCGCGATGCCCGCCGCGGTACACGCGGCGCATTCTCAAGCGTGTAGCGAAACACGCGGCGGGCATCGCTTCAACGAGAATTGTCGCTACGTGCGCCGCCGCGTGAGACGCGGCGGTGCCATCCGCGGGCTCGGCCGTAAAACACGCGCCATTTCAAGCAAAGGCTTGAAAAATCGCTTCTCCGTAAACGCACTCATACAACGCCATATGTTTGAATTCTGTGCGGGCCGCGCCGCGCAACGCCCCGCGATTCCGTAAACGAGGCCTAAGAGCGGTTTCGCACTACGTCCAATCCGAACCCGTGAAAATATGGTCCGTGTAGCCGTAGAACTATTTCTATGGTAATTTACGCACTAGATCCGATCTCCGTCGTCCGATTTCTTTCCGTCATACTAGAATCTCCATTCCGGAGAAGTTTTTGACGGACCCAAGTAGCCATAGTATTATTTGTATGAACGCTCGCGCACTGCGTCCGAGTTGAAGCCGAGCTGCGTACGAGTGGAGAGGCAGCGGGGTGGGCGGTCGTCTTCGTACGTACAATAGTATTGCCAGAAGTTGACGTCGATTGAAAGGACTCATGATAAACGACGTGAACACTCTGCTGTGGTGCCTTCTGAATTGCTTGGATTTGTATCGGAGATCGAAGTAGTGCGTAAGCTATATC
Source organism: Schoenobius gigantellus (assembly GCA_963935595.1). Taxonomy (NCBI): domain Eukaryota; kingdom Metazoa; phylum Arthropoda; class Insecta; order Lepidoptera; family Crambidae; genus Schoenobius; species Schoenobius gigantellus. The sequence continues at coordinate 16,552,339 of OZ012553.1, read as the reverse complement.
CGAATTCGGTCTGAGTTTTGTAGACCAATATTTTCACGGGTTCGGATCAAATTCGGATGGGACGTAGTGCGAAACCGCTCTAAGGGGGTTCCAATAAACCATGAAACATGTGTTCAATGAAATGTTTTTAAGAGCATGAATCTCAAGTTTTATCTGATTAGATGAGTCCTATAATACCACTTTTTGGCATTTTCTAATTTGACATTTGCAGAGGACTTTTTCAGAGGACTGAAAAAAAATTTGAAGAAATTATATAGATTTAGCAGATTCTGATTTGTACAATTTGTAATTTTATGTGACTGGACTAAGTACGTAAGGTGTCGAAATTCAGGATGAAAAATCATTTCCTACCGTTTCATTGTTACAAGTTGTGCTTGTGCGGTTTTAATTGTTAACATTTCTTGAAAAAAACTGGTGATGCTTATGTGCAGAGCGCTTTTTTTGACATATAACAATGAATGACGCATAAATGATTAATGTTTATCATCTCGACATAGTTATAGTCCACTTTCATGCTACTGTCGATATAGCTCGATAAATTAAATTTGTTTGTAGATCGACAAAATATGTCGATCGATTAGTCAATGCTTGCACTGCAAATTTGATACGATTCTTATTGAGTAATAATTATTCATGTGTGAGACCGAAATCCATCCTCGTATTTTCAGTATTCTTAAATATGTATTGGGTTGAAGGTCAGTTTAGATTTTAGTAGACTATAGTATATATCGGCTTATTAAAGTGGCCACTTTATTAAGCCAATTTCTTAACTAGGTATAATTCCATTCTACAATTGATGCATGATAGAATTCATTAGAAAGAAGCAATATGTAAAGGCATCTCAAAAATCATTTTTGTGTTCATATAGACAAATGTATCGGCTACAACTAGCAACCTCTTAGGCATCATGGCAGAGAATGGTCGTCTTGGCAAATTGGAAGCTGTCATCAATGCATTTAAGATAATGATGGCTGCTCATCGTGGTGATGTTACCTGTGAAGTGATCACTGCTAAACCATTAGATCAAGCCCAGCGTCAGAGCTTGGAAGCAGCTCTTAAGGTATTACTCAGAGTATTTTAACTTTAGCTCTAAGTTTGATTGAACATTGAACTATTAATATTTTGCAAAAAATCTTCCAAGTCTCCGTTATTATATTTGTAAATATCGTAAATTATTTGTATTAATAGCAAAATCAACCATTGATGTTGGATTTGTGAGAGCAGATAGTACAAATCTTCCGAAAATAGACAGATTGATGGTCAGGAGATTCTTTGTGTATCGCTCTAAACAATATAAGTACAGTTTCAATACTGTTATAATGAAGAACGGTTACAAGTGTACTTGTCAAGATTGTCACGCGGCAGAAGAGAGTTGCAAACATGCATTTTTGGTGTGGTTGCACCATCACAGTGAGGAGCTATTTTGTACAGCAGTTTAATGCTATTGGATAGAATTCTATATCTCAAAAGTCAAATAAACACTAAAAATATTTACTTCAAGAGAAATGTTGAAAAGAAAACATCAGGATCATGTGTCAAATACCAGTGTAGTACTGCAAGAATTTGTAAATGAACATAAAAAGAGAAAGATTGGCAGTTATTCATTTGTCAAGCATGAAGAAAATTACTGGGAGGAAAAATATATATACATTCACAGACACAGATTGTGACATATTTCTTAAAAAATAAAAGACCTCTTCAATGAAGAAAGAATAAAGTGCATAGAAAACTAAACCACGAATCATCAATACAGAAGTGCTCTTTAGTTCGAGCTTCGTTATAAACAATAATAGCTTCCATGTGCTATAAAGTCAGCCAGTGCATAACACATGATGGTTCTTTTGTTGGGAAATCTTGCAGACACCTACGAGTATAATGAAATGTGGATAAAAGTTGAAAGATGAAGATTTGGGTTGAAATTTGCAAAATGTGACCTCATTTCTGATTAATACCCTGTAATAGTCTATTCAACAAAAATGCATAAAATTAGATTAATACAAAATTGTCATGCTCTTTTACTGAAGATAATGTTAATTATCAAAGACAGAAAACTGTGAACAGTATGCTTAACTCAAGTATAGATGCAGATGTTTTGTGCTAAAGCAAACAAAACTTATATACTTTTGTGTTGCTAGCAGTATGTCATTTTGAAAACACTCAAAAGGTGACAATATTAGCTATAATAGGTATTTGTTCTAACAATCTGAATGTCAAAAAACTTATTGATCAAATAGTGTCATTTTGGAAACTATACTACATTTTTCCTAAATTATATGAAAGTATTACTTCATAATAAATCAATTTACTATTATTTTGACTTTTATTACCTGCGACCTTAAGGCAATATATACAAATTAATAAATTTGATCTAACTCTATTCAACCTATTTGTACTTTTGGAACATATACTATATTTGAGTAACAATGATAAAAATGAGCAACAAACCTATAAAATATTATAAATCTTTTAAGGTGTAACAGAAAAATAAAACACATGCATTTCAAATTAAAATATTTTGATTCAACTTAAACCTTTACAAGTCATTATTGTCAAATAAACATAGAACATTTTTTTAGTGAAGAACATTATGACTAATGTAGTACAAAAATTTATTATGTCATCTTTAGATGTTAGTTATGTATAAAGTAAAGAAAAAAAAATTCTTTATATTATTTATTTAATAAGAAGGGTCTTGTAAATTAAGAAGAGCACAGGCTGACAACACAGCAATCACATTTAATATATTTGTATACGGCTTTAAAATGGATAACTTGCATATTCTTGCGTAAGCTGTTCTGAAATTTACCAGCCATGGTGGCCAGCAGGTTTAATCAGTGAAGATATAACATCTTTCAGTTTTACCAAACTGGACCTATTTACTTCTATGGTGCTTTGGTATATGAATACTTGAGTTATTTTGTTGACATAATGTTGTTCTAGTTGACGGGTCACATTTTGATGTTGTGGCTGAGCATGCACTGCTTTGTATTATGTTGCACAACTTTTACTGCCTTATCAATCTCGTTGTCAGGAGGAGAACAGGTTAGTACACAATAGTTCTCATTAAGTAACCACTGAAAGCAACAAATTTTAATTAGGTACTCAGTAAATTCAAGTAAAAGTTGTTTAGATAAATATATTCATTATGAAACTTTGATATTTTTGTTTGTTTTACATACTTTTTAATTAATATTCAATTACATCATTATTCAATTGGACATAAGTACATATTCTTTTCCTTGAAACATCATCTAGTGTCAGTGTATAACTTAGATTAAATCAAAAAGGCGTAAATGGTCAAGTTTTCTCTCAGTTTTCTGGTCAAGTTAAAATTTGGTTGGTTGGCTGCAGTCAGTTTTCATTCTAACTGAAAGATAAAAATTTAATTAATTTACAAACAGATTTGATTTTACATACAACCTAAAAACTTATATTTTGTTTAAGTTGAAACTGAAGTACCTACATAGATTGAGTTATTCAGTTATAGTACTTACATTAATGTGATTTTCGCAAAAATACATTTGAGTTTCAGTAGATAGTTACAGGATTTCTTTAAGCGAGTGTTAACCAAATATTTCGCATGTCTATATCACTGGGTACGTCTAATCCACAAATTTCCTGGAGTCTTTGAAGAGGTATTTCTATATTACTGTTCTATTGTCCCGTTCCATATACAGTTTTACTATATTTTGTGATATTTAATAGAAAGCATTGTTTTTGTGAGGTTATTTCGCCCCCGTGCTTTGTTTACTATAAGACTGACGTCATTGCCACAGATAATGAACAGACTATCATGGCTGACCGTGTTTTCGGTCCAAAATTGAAAATCTTAATTTAAAATAGATTTTTTGCACTTTTTAGCCATCGAAAAAAATAATATTCATGTGCTATGGTCTAATACAACAATTATGAACATTTTAAGCCCTACTTTAAAAAAGGGTCAACTAGCCTATTACGAGGGCGGGCCAAAAAGTTCGCGGAATGAGGGGCATGGAGGGGGAAAGGTGACTTTTTACTACCTGCACTAGTTGTGACACTCATTAAGAGTATAAATACTAAGTTTAAAAAAAAAATAGGTCATAATTATCTGAGCTACACATCAATCAACAAGTCAATCCGGAGGAGAAAATTGAGTTTCGCGCAGTCATCAAGTTCCTTACCAAACAAGGAAAACCTCCCCAGACTATTTTGGAAGAGATGTCTTCTGTTTACGAGGACTCTTGCCCTGGTAAAACCATGGTTTACAAGTGGCACAACCTGTTTAAGCAAGGCAGGGATTCGATTGAAGATGATCCGAGGCCAGGGCGGCCTGTCGAGGCAACCACGGCAGAAAACGTCGAAAAACTTGAAAAAATCATATTGGAAGATGCCCGTTTAAAGAAGAAACAGCTTGCAGCAATGATTGGAGTATCAGCTACAACCATTTTGAACATCCTACACGACCATCTTGGCATGTCAAAGGTGTGTGCAAGATGGGTGCCGAGAATGCTCACGCCACACCAGAAGCAGCGGCGAGTTGAGTGTTGTCGCGAGTTTTTAGCGCTCTGTTGTGAACAAAAGGATGAAGTTTTGAACCGAATTGTGACTGGAGATGAAACATGGGTTCATCATTATGAGCCTGAGACCAAACAAGACTCCATGCAGTGGCACAAAAAGGGCACACCACCTCCGAAGAAATTCAAAGTGTCTCCGTCGGCTGGAAAACTCATGGCTACTGTTTTCTGAGATTCAGAGGGAATCCTCCTTATTGATTATAAAGAAAAGGGTGTCTCTATCACTGGAGAGTACTACGCTGTACTATTAGAACGTCTGCGAGATGCTGTGAGAGAAAAAAGACGGGGAAAATTGACTAAAGGTGTGCTCCTTTTGCACGACAATGCACCCGTGCACAAGGCGCAAGTTGCGATGGCTGCTGTTCAAAGAGTGGGCTTCGAAATCTTGGAACATCCTCCCTATAGCCCAGATTTATCCCCAAGTGATTATTATTTGTTCCCAAAAATGAAAAAAGTGCTTCGAGGGAAGAAATTTTCCAGCGATGAAGAAGTGAAGAGCGCAATTTCGGCTTATTTTGACGACAAAGAGAAATTTTTTTTTTTCGAAGGTATTAATAAATTAATTGATATGTCTAATAAATGTATTAGAGTTAAGGGGGAATACATTGAGAAGGACAAATAATTTTGTGTTTTATTTCTTACTTTTTACCCTCCATTCCGCGAACTTTTTGACCCACCCTCGTACGCAAGTAGCATAGCCATGTACTCCTGAGATGAAAACTTTTATAGTAGCAGGTAAAGTTGTAATCATACGGGTAATTGTTTACGCCGCTGCCGAAAGGAACGTGCACACACTTCCGACACGGTAATAGTATAAGGCGCATAACACATTGCACCGGACACGGCTCCGGTGTGCGGCGCTGCGGTTTTTAATTTTGACTGAAGAATGATCGCTTATAGCGAGGTTAGAACAATATTAAAAAAGAGACACCGCTCTTGCTGCATATAGCACCATCCCGCTCTCAGGGCAGTTTTAATATTGTTTTGGGCGATCATGGTTAGGGGGCTGATGCGGAAAAGATCAACGGTTTCAATAAATTCATGTCCCAGTTCGGAGCCCTATAATAATAATGATAACGTAGATGCTACAATATGCTAATCAACTAATGCACCACCAGTAAACGTTCCTGAGAGATCGATTAGGCTTAGGAAACCCGTGGAGAGATATGGCAATCCTATATCATACTAATGTTACAAACATAATTGATTTTTTTTTTGTTATTCTTATAAATCATTTGCTTTATATTCTTAAAAATAAGTGGTAGGGTGTATTAATGTATGTATAGTAATTTTAACCTTATAATAACTGCTTACGGGGCGTATTTGTCTCGATTGATAATTCGATATTGTGGATTTCGATATGTGGCATATTGAAGGTACATATGCGTACACTTATATTCACGCAAGATATTATTATGTAACCCTCCTTCTGCAATAACAGCTGTTGAAGAAAGACGTGCGTTTTTGATTGTGTTCCGTAAATCTGAGATATTATAGATAGATACGTAAGCTATAATTATTGAACATAATAATTTTAAAAATACCTATTTTCAATTTCATAATCTCAATTCAAAAATTTCTGTGTTAAAATTATTTAATTTATAATTAAAGCAGTAATAATTTTATTCTTGTACATTTCCGGTCACAAATCGGCAGTCCATTTAACTCGCAAGATTTGACCCGAACATACATTCAGTACAAGTTAAATAAATGCTTGTAAAAGGAGTTTCTCAACTGTATAGATTGTAAAACTGTGATATAGTATTTAAAGTATGAAATTTTAAATCATTTATACGAGAAAATATATATCTTAGCATTATTAACAATCTCAAACGAGATTAATTTGAAAAAAATAATAATACTTACTATATTTTGCAATGATTTTGTAACATACCTGTAATTTATTTTACAGAAATTCCTGAAAGGCAATGAAACAGTTCAACTCACAGCCAAGGTTGATCCCAGTTTGATTGGAGGAATGGTAGTATCCATAGGAGATAAGTATGTGGATATGAGTGTTGCCAGCAAGGTCAAGAAATACACTGAATTGATTAGTGCTGCTGTCTAATATACGTGTAGCTGTTATATAAAACTGTATTGAATAGCGAATTATAATACATTAATTAAATGTTTTTTGTTATTTTTTCCTTCATTTATTATTCGAAAAATGTAAGTGTTGATTAGATTTAGTTTCTGAAACAACTCTGTGACGCGAATCATGAGTTATTGCAACGACGATTCGATTGACAGTGCCGCTACTGAAGGCTCAAAAAAAACCTTAAGAGGCTGACAACGCTGAGCTGAGCTAATCGAGCCCCACTTAAAACTTTTTTCAGCAAAACCTGTTTAATATAACGTAGTAAAAAAAATATATGTTACTCTTGAAAATGTTTTTGAGAATATCCATGTCCCCAAAGGGTCTAAAGTGGCAGTGGGCGCAGCACATTGCAAGGGAGACAGATGTTGATGCAGAAAACTCTCTTTATTTATTGACTTTATCACTCAAAAACTTCCTTGGCGACCTCCCTACAATCTTTATGCTGACGACCTTCAGATTTATAAACACTGAAGTATCCGACTAAAATCAAAATCAGCCTGTATATACACTCGCAATTTCGACCATGTGTTGGGATTGCCTTTAATCCTGATAAATGTCGTAGTGGGTAGTACACACCAGTTACGCAACCTCAACATTTTCCTTAATGATCGTAAAATAAAATAATAAGATTATTCCATTCCATTTTTAATGTAAAAAATTTGGGTCCATATTTCGATAGCAGCCAGTTTGGTGAACTCATCTCGTTGAGGTAAGCAGGCGTGTGACGGCGATATTGCGTAGCTTGTATCGTTTCTTCCTACGAATCCATCACCTCCTCATGGTTATCGATCGCCGGGTATTACTAAATAGGTATCTAAATATAGGTAATAGGTACTATTAGATGTAAACAATTAACTTAAGTGCCTATTACATTACGCTATTTCTCGGACCCTGTTTATCGGGTCCCGATTTATCGGGCCCTATCTGGCGCGTGGCCTATTACATTACACGATTTCTCGGATCCTGTCTGTCATGTGCCTATAAAAGCGCTGCCTGCTTAACTCGCTCTTTACGATTACTAGATACGATCGGTCCATTCTGGTCCCCATCGATTTCAAGCGCAAATGCCCTAGTTAGCCTAGGGCAGCGCTTCACCGCCCCTTTTCTGAGGGGCGGTCTCTATCCGATGAAGCCTTGATGACCATATGGTTAAAGGCATAAGGTGGAGTTTAGTCGGTAAGAGTCCGGCATAACCCGTACGGCCGGCCGTGCGGGTATCCAAGAGGATTCTCCACCTCCACTCCGCATAGTGCTTGGCAAACAGCGTTTGCTGAAAAAAAAACTTGCTCTCAGTCGAAAGTCGAACGTTTTGCACGTCTAGCACTATGGCACCGAGTTTATCAAAATCCCAAAAAATTGCTTAAGCTCTGACTGGCTGCCGGTACCGTGCAATCCATATTAACATAAAGGAATAAAAAATATTTTTTTACAAAAAAATTAAACCAACATCAAAACACCAAAAAGTCATAAATAATATAAGAATAATACAACATCACAGTTTTGTATTGAAGGTGATCTTTGCTTGGCACCGACTTCAATATAAAACTGTGATGTTGTATGTATTCTTACATTATTTATGACTTTTTGGTGTTTTTCAAGTCGGTTTTATTTTTTGTATGCGTACTTATATGCGTATTAGAATTTGAGCCAAGGCAAACACCACAATAACTTAAAATAAAACGTCTTTCTCGCTAAACAGCTTTGCAAGAATTGTTAATTATTAACCTTACATCATCAGCTCATGTCATGCTCGGTCACACACATGACATGATGACTACCTACCAGACGCAAATACATGAATATCTTAAGAAAAAAGACATGAAACACGTTGGACGTGCCTATGCAATTTAAGGGTTTTGCTCGATTTACCCGGGATTCCATCATCAGATCATGACATGGTGGTGACAATGGGACAACCTCCGGAGTGTACTCTTTCGATTACAAAAATAAATTTGAAAATCGGTCTACAAGTGGCGGAGTAATCGGTGAACATACATAAAAATAGATACAGTCGAACATAGAACTTCCTCCTTTTTCGAAGTCGGTGAAAAGGAGAATATGGGTCAAAAATATTTACAGCTAAGAGAAAAACTGTCAAATATTAAAATACTCAGTATTTTGTATTTTTATATATTTGAAGTGTACATTAAAGCCATCGCTTCTCATATCTCTATTTGAGTAGTCTTTATGTTCTTTTTCCAAAGATATGGCATATCCCTATAAACTTCACTAAAATAAAATAAATAAAATCCCCGAAATTAAAACATAAGTACTCCAAACCTAAACGCGACTGAGCTCCGTACACGATCTACAGCACGGCACGGAGGTCGGTCGCCCTATTTAGGGACCCTGCCTCCCTGTTTCTTATTACACTACACTATCCCTGTCGAGCCGAATCGTGTAATGTAATAAGGCCTTTATTCATTCACATTGTCGTATACGCCAATGCTTTTCATCGTGCTGTGTGCTACGGTATTCTTATGTGCTATCCTATTCGTAGTATGCTTTCTTGAATGTTCGTACTTAGACCCGAGTCAACACAACAGATGGCGTTGTACGACTTTAGAACGCGGTTAAGAGATTGTCACTGCACGCATATATAACGGCCGGTCGGAAACGGAAAAGCATACTTACCTGGCACAGGAGATACCGTGATCATGAAGGCGGTTCTCCCAGGGCGAGGCTCCTCCATTGCACTGCGGTGGGGTTGACCCCTGCGATTATCCCTAATGTGGATAACTCGGGTGCGTAATTTTTGGTAGTGGGGACTGCGTACGCGCCGTCCCCCCATTTAAGATATTGTATCCGAAATCTGTTAATCTTGCTTCTCGGCCTGTGTTGGTTTGGTTGGATAGCTGGTGGCCTAGTATGGTATACTAGATAATTTTTTCGTGGCCAGCTGCTAGAGCCAACGCCTCCGTCGATACACCATATGCTTCAAACAAACTATTGTGTTGTGTAGACGCGTCAGAAACGTATCGGTTTCATAACATTTTTAACCGACTTCGAAAAAAAGGAGGTTACTCAATTCGACCGTATATGCTTTTATTATGTTTGTTCGCAGATAACTTCGTCGTTTATGAACCGATTTTGATGATTCTTTTTGTATTTGATAGAGGATACTCCAAGGGTGGTCCCATGGTCACCAAAGTTAGGATCTGATAATGGGGTCCCATAAAAATCGAGAAAAGCCATTTTCACGTGTGTCCAACGTGTTTTGTGCATATGTTACGCGATTACTCCGCCAATTGTTGACCAATTTTCAAAATTATTTTTGTATTCGATAGAGTATACTCCTGGGATGGTCTCAAGGTCACCAAATCAGGATCTGATGATGGGATCCCATGGAAATCGAGGGAAACCTTAATTTAATACCAGATTATATTAGGGTTTCTTTCACTAAAAAGACTTCATTCACTAAAAAGTTAAAAATAAAAAAATATTTTACAAAAAATAAAAACCGAGTTCAAAAACACTGAAATAATATAAGAATAGGTACAGACAACATCACACTTCTATATTGAAGTCGGTGACAAATTTCAACACTTTCTAGATCATCGTTTGGCACCGACTTCAATATAGAAGTGTGATGTTGTCTGTACCTATTCTTATATTATTTTTAACTTTTCAGTTTTTTTGAAGTCGGTTTTTATTTTTTGTAAAATATTTTTATAATATGGCTAGAAACACATTAGCGTCACGACACAACACACCCTTATTACATTAATGGTGCAAATGAGACATCGGGAACCGGGGATATTGACACCATTATTTCGAGGCGAATCAAGGTACTCTACTCTTAGGTATATCTATTGCAGATGTACAATATGCAATAATGGTAGGTACCTGCAGACCGGAGATCAAGAGGAGAATCGCTATCGCCAGAGAAGCTATGGCTCGACTTCAAACATATAGCGGAAGAGAGGAGTTACTATTACCTGAGTAAGACTATAAGAGCATTAGTAGGTATACCCTATTTTTCTTTATGGTGTCGTAAGGTATAGTACTATTTTAGCTTAAAAGAGAGAGGATCGATGCATACGAAATGCGATGTGCTGCTGAGGCGAGGCATACCTAATTTTGCCTTTACCTATATCAGATAAAAAAAATTATCAAATGTGCAAGTAATAAGCTATATCTGTAAATAGTCCGTAGTGAGTGGAAAATATTGCCACCTGAGTGATGTGCTCGTTGTTGCAATAGTCCACCTGGCCACCGAGACAAATCTTGGCACACTATGAATCACTTCAATCAACACAGTTAGAAATAAACAGCATTGTTGCACTAAGGCACGCTAAGGTTTAAGTTCCTAAATGAATTACACTGGTAGTTTTCCAATTACAGCACTAGAGAGCATTATGCGGCATAATGCTTAACGTTGAATGTTTCAACTACAGCAACACTTCGCACAATCGAGCACTCTCAAAAGTAATGTTTTCGTGTGATGCGTGCAATCGATACCAACTCAGTGACAGAAAATTAACAAGTGTTTTTTCTTTAAGTTGGCATTGATCGAAATGTTTTATTTATATATAGTCGTTAGTAATATTATTTATTGTTGAAAAATTGTTAAAGCTTTCGTTTCATTGTAGTTTTTTTTGAAATAATCAAAGTTAATTCAAACTGTGTTAAAACAATAAATATAAGTATGGATGAAGGTACAAAAATTACTCAAAACAAAAAAATCTTAATGAAATAATCAAAATCCAAATTACTTAAAATAACCGTAAATAGTTTTCAACCAATTATTATGTATACCACATTATTTACACATTAATGAGGTTATTGCTAACTCTATGAATATTTCTTTTTTTCAACACTGAACTTAGCGCACTCTGCTGGTGCATTTGAAAACTAATTCACGTTCCAATTAAGCATCAGCATAATTCGGCATTGTGCGCCACTGAGTCGCATTATGCTTTGTAATTGGAAAACTACCAATGTGAAATTGAATTTACCGAAACTGCAAGTCCTCCACGTCCAAGCGCGGATCCACCGTTGTGGGCACGATGGGCATGCCCACAACTCTAATAGAATTCTTACGTCGCACTTTCATGGTCTATTGAGATCGATAGGCTGATGATATTATATCCAATGCCTTACAAAGAATTTTGGTAAGAATATAATATTTTTTGAAAATATCTTTGTAGGGATACACTGTTATGATCCTGAGCGAGGTCATACTCCGACTCGCACTTGGCCTATTCTCGGATGGCTATGACCACAACCTTTTTTGAGAGCTGGATCCGCGCCTGTCCACGTCCCCATAAAAGACACTTTAGTTACGAGGCTGTAGTGTAGATGAGTCTATTTTAAATGCTAGGAAAAAAATTAAAATATTTTTCTATTTTTAGAAGTGTTTTCGTTATTCCAAAATATTAAGAAATTGAGAAAATTAGAATCCGACGAAGAAAAATCACAATGCTTCAATTTACAAGAAAAATTAACAAATAAACAAAAATACATCAGATATAGATGGGGAAGATCTGTTTAATGAGTTAGAGTTCCTACCAATATTTACTAGAGACACAACTCCACTTGATATATTGAGTAACATCATCATTTAATGTCCGTGTTTCCTAACGTTACAACATCTCTACGTATCCGGTATACACGTACGTAGTAGGTACGCTTAACAGTTAAGCGTATTAAATCGAAAGTAGGCACATAATAAAAATACAAAAAATAGTCATAAAACATTTTTTTTGTTAATCAACAATCTTAAATATTATTTCGGTATTCCGTTACACCCGGTATATTGAGCTGAAGGTAAACGTCTTTTTCAAAATTGAAATCGATTAAAACCTATCTACGATCCACTATGACCCAAGATTGATTGACAAACCAGGGCGTGTATTATAACACCTTAATTTTAGCCAGTTTTCTGAATTGCTATCAGTGCCTTTCTTTTACTCATTATACAAAGAGAAAGAAATCCCACCAAAAACATTCTGTAAAAAACTAGCCAAGTTTTTTACAGAATGTTTTTGGTGGGATTTCACTTCTTTTTGTAGAAACGTGAGCTTATTGATTTATTTTATTAGATTTACTTATTTGACACAGTTTTTTTCTTTTTAGGAGTAGTTTTTTTATTATTACAAATCTTTCTTTTCTTTTTTTCCGGTTCTGATTCTTGTACAGTAGCAACAGTTTTTCGTATTGCCCATTCACGTTAATTTTTTTATGTACCAAATTACCAATAGTAGAAGGGGGCATTACCATATCTCTAATACAGCTGAGACCAGCTGAGGGTTCTTCATCAGATACTTCAGACATTCGATTTTTGACATCAAATGAAGCGGCCCACCAAGTTGAATATTTTTTGTAAAGGCGGTATGTCGATATCTCTAATAGTTTGGTTGGGCTCTTGTGTTTTCTAATCAGGGTCACCAGGTACTCCAGATCTTCAATTATCCTAGTTTTTATAGTTTTCCCTTTATGTGGCCATTAAAGCCTAACTCTGTTCTGTACCAAATTTCAGCTCTCTGAGTTTATGGGAAGTACTAGTTATATTTTGATGATCATGAGTGAGTAAGTGTCATAAATGCGAAACTTTGCTTTCGCTTAACTTCGGAACTAAATGACCTACAGACTTGAAATTTTGGATTTTAAGTATGTAATAATTACATACTTAAAATCCAAAATTTTTAAAGCTTTTTTTGAAGCTTACTGGATGACGAAAATTTCTGCGTTCTGGTCTTATCCAGAGGTTCTCAAATAGGGGCCCGAAAATGCGGCGAAATGGTTCCAGTAAAGGATGGTACGGCAGTGTTTGCTTCGCGCTCGACTTGGCGGGGGCACTGCCGTGCCCCCAGATGGTGTTATAACATTTCAGAAAACTGCCTGGAATTTAGACGTCATAATATAGTTACCCCTGGGCCATTATAAGTAGGTATAGAGTCTGAAGTTGATGTCTAAATACACGACATAATTAAAAAGTTTGCTAACGCAAAAGCCCAAAAAATTGAGTTTGATGTATATGTATAATATTATAAACTTGTAACAAAAAAGTTATACTTACTTACATTAGGTATAGATATAAATTTACTACTTAAATATTTTTTCATGTAAGTACCTACCCTACATGAAAAAATATGTATTTTTCGAGCCTTTGAATTGAGAAAAATAAGTTATAATTTTGTATTAGATGTTTTAAATAAGAATAAATAAATGAAACATAAGAAATATACTTATAGCGTTTTTTTAGTGACGAGATGATGGGGGCGCAGTCTGGGCTTTCGCACCCCGGCGCTGAATATTCTTAAGACGGCCCTGGCTAGGTAAATCGGTAAATCGTACTATTCATTGTATCAAAAGTGGTAGAAATCTACGGTACCAATAGTACTATTAACTTGTACCTTACGCGTACTGTACGATTACGGCTCGAACCCAATAATGTACGAATAAGGAAAAGACTATACTGAACACTACCACAGCGGCGGCGGCGTCCTAACGGCATGTTTAGTAGTACCTACAGGATATAACAAGCTGGCACCTACCCATGCTAAAATAGTCATTAAATTTTATGGTGATATAAAAAATTCTAAAGTGTAAAATTAGTTTAGAATTTTCCCATACATTTTTTTACTAATTGAACTATTTGTACGAAAAAAATTAAATTAAATTTTGAATCTGATTACACCGCCTTATGAATATGTTAGAAAGGGTAAGTGATCGTTTCGCCGCCATACAGCATGTAGGTATTAACGATAAGCAATAATTATCATGACATTTTAAAACTGACAAATAATATTTTATTTTTACTAAAATATAAAAAAATATTATTATAATAATCGATAAAATGTAATGAGTGCGTTTTTTTGATAAGCACGCCACTATGGATTTTACTGCGTTAATGCTTATTAACAAATGCATTATTAACAAATGCATTACTAACGAAAGCAATGTACTACATTACACGCTCTGAGTAATATGGTAAAAATCTCGTGCGTACATTGCCGATAATGTATATTTTTTAGTAAAATATTGTGACATCGTTATGATCCGGTTTTGGTGGATTTTGACTGAAAATAGTTATGATGATCAAGTTTACTGATGGAAAAAAATTCCTTCTTTAGCTACACTTGACGACACCTGGCTTCTTGTTTTACAGGTAATTAAATCACAAGGCATTTTTTAATATTTATAACGTAGCACTCCACGATACACTCCCTGTAGTTGTCCGTGAGTGATTAAGTAGCAAGTTCGGCAAGTTGCAGGGCCACAACTATGAGCATTTGCTCATAGTTGTGGTGAGCGTGCCCCGCCTACATAGTCCTTCTAACCTCTTTCTGTGTCTAAGGTTCCATCACACTGATCCGGCTTGAACACATGGTGACACTATTCAGACAGCGGAATACTCTTGAGGCCATACCTGTATGCTAGAAGTCCAGTAGGTACAGTTGGTTACCAAGGATTAAGAATCCACCAATGTTCTCAGCTTCTAAATTACTTAGGTGAAGCTGTTTGGGCCACTTGCGGCTTTGGATTTTAGACGAGTAGAATTTATTTCATATCAATACATGATATTATAAGGGTATGAAAATAAAAAGGTCATACATAACACAAACTAAAAATTTTATTGTGTTTCTTGCACAAAATACTTAACATTAACAAAAAATATTACTCTAATATCATAACAAAGATATATCAGCAATTATTTTGAGATCAAATAATGATAACTAGTTTTGAGATCACTTGAATGGAGTTGAAATTATAAAATAAGAGATTATCCTTCCGTAGGTGCTGTTTCTCCTTTAAGAAAAGCATTTTCTGCCTCTAATTCTGCAATACGAGCTTTGGCAGCTTCCAGTTCATCCTCACTTCCATCAGTACCCAAATGCTTACGTACATACTCTAAGGCATCCTCTGGTTTATCAGGTTCCTCGTAAAGATTGACAAGCACTTTTGTAAGTGCATCCATCACACCAGCTCTTTCGAGATACCTTCTGAACTCTTCACGTTTTGAATCAATAGGCTAAAATCGTTAGATTGGTTGGTTATAATTGGAAAAAATAAAAATTTAGAAATGCCACTCAATAGGTAGATACTTCAAGTAGGTCGTCAAAATATTTTCGATTACTGACATTACCTCAACATCAATAATGGCTGACCTAAATTATTCATTGATAAGTTGAAGAATATCTGATGATTATAAACAGCACATGACACATTTTTTGGACAATCAAGCTTGTACTTGAATAATGTATTAATGCATTGAAATTATGTTTTTCTATTGAAGTATTTAGGCCCAATTGGTCCAACAAAGATTTCTACAGTACTACAATTCCAAGGTTAGCTTTGTGAAAATTTATAAGATATTCTGTAACTATGCATTATTACTTTTATTGCTTATAAAACTTATAATTTCGTAATTATCAGTTTTATAGACATAATAATATTTCATTCATGCAGACGACTTAATATTTTAGAAATAAACTAAGCTCATCTTATCTATACCAACTCAATATTTCAACGGAGAGGTTGTTTGTTAAATAGTAATATTTTAACTTACTTTATATGCAGACATTTTCAGTTACTACTATATTTGTTTATTCTTCAAGGTTCAATCACAAAGATTACTTTCAATGCTGGGCTTATTAATATTTTCAGTTGTTTAAAGTATTTTTCAACACAACTCTTTTTTTTTAATTTTGTTTATCCCATTTGGGAAAGGCAAAGGCGTCAACCATACAGCCTAGTCTGTATGCAATAAACTATTGTTATTAATTCTTCTTTTGAATTCACAAATCGCCAAACGTAGAGGTTACATATTCATAAATTGCTTCAAAGCATTTTTCAATGGAAAGAAGTTTTTGTAAAGAGCGCGGTAGATCTTGCTGGTGTTTCATTATTTTTGAAATTTCTTCTAATAAAATGTTTCTTTGCAGGGCAAAAATTGGACATTCGTAAAAAAGGTGATGCAGAGATTGAGGTAAGGTGGTGTTGCACCAGTTGCACGATGGGGAAGAAGTCATGCCTAGCCGGTACAAATGGTCATTGAATCGACCGTGCCCAATTCGCAAACGGCAAATAATAGTAAAAAATCTTCTGTTTATGTAATTGTGTCTATTGAACCAGGGTTGTTTTATTTTATTATTTATTTCTCGATACCACTTCCCTTTTATGAGCAAAGTACTATTCCAGTGTTCTTCCCATAGCTTCAATATTTCTTTCTTGATTAGAGCTGTACAATCAGTATATGAAATTGGTATGTTTTTTATAGGTACGTCTAGAGTGTTCATAGTTTTGGCCAGTTTATCTACTTCCTCGTTTCCATATACACCGATATGAGCTGGAGTCCAAAATAATATAATGTCTATTTGATAATTTATTTTTAAATGATGTATCTGATCTCGGATATTATATATTAAATGATTTGTGACTGATGAAAAGGAAGGATTTCTCAAAGCCATCAACACACTCATGCTGTCAGTAATAATAATCCATTTTTTGTATTGGCTGAACTGTTGAATGTAGTTAAGAGCTACAATTATAGCATTCGCCTCAGCAGAAAATATGCTGGCATTTTGGCACATTTTAAAACTATGTCCAGTTTTACTACCTGCATCATACATAGCTACTGCAACACTTACATTCGTCTTTGAACCATCTGTATAAATTGATCGATAATCATTATAAGCCTGTAGACTTTCGTAAACATCATATTTATCTTTAAAATCTTTATGTAGGACAATATGAATGTCACAGAATTTACTAGCATATGAGCCACTATAACAATGTAAAGTAGTACTACAAAATATATTACATTGTTCTTTTAAACTTATAAAATGTGAGAAATTCTTTGAAAGAAAAGTGTTAGTGGAACATACATTTAATTTATTTAAAAGATCATTATTCGAACGTGATAAGAGTTTAAAAAGAAATTTAAGTTTTAAAAATTCAAAGCGAATAACCATTGGTGGTAAATGACATTCGACCTGCATAGAATTTATTGGGGAAGTGTTCATAGCACCTAGTATTAATCGTAAGTTCTTATTCTGTATTTTATCAATAATATCTATGTATTTTGGATCGGAAGCGTAACAAAAGAAAGCATACTCAAAATGACTTCTGACCAAAGCTTTATAAAGCATTAACACAATTTTAGGATCAGCACCCCATTTCAATCCAGTAACGGACCTAATTACATTAGTGGCTTTTAAAGCTCTGCTCACCAAGCAATCAACATATAAATCCCACGTAAGATTTTCGTGAAAAATAACACCCAAGAATTTAACTGAATTATCAATAGGCAAAGTATGATTGCTGTATGTAATATTAATCAGAGGTAGAGAACTGTATTTTGGGCAAAATATTACAACTTTACTTTTTAAAAGGCTAACATTTAAATCAAGTTCTGAGAAGTAATCTGCCAGCTTCACTAGATTATTATTTAATGTTAATTGAATATCTAATACATTAGTACCTTTACAATAAATGACAAGGTCATCAGCAAACTGAAGATTGTTGACTAAATTATTATTAAGAATGGAATTTAGTTTTCTTATATACAAAATATACAGAATAGGACTCAAGATGCCTCCTTGACATACACCTTTGCTCGAAAATCTAGGGCCTAAAAATTTATTATCTATTTTGACATACACTTTTCTATCCGTGAGAAAAGCATATATCCAATAAGCAATTTTTACAGGTAAGAAAGATAATAGAGATTCAAACAAAATACCATGATTAACGTTATTAAATGCACCTTCTATATCAAAAAACACTGCTATTGTATACTCCATATTCTTTTGAGCTGTAGTGACGTCCAAAAAAAAATGTGCTAAGCTTTCTTGAGCCGAAAGTCCTCGCCTAAACCCAAACTGGTTTAAAGGTAAAATTGAGTTCTTTTCTATGAAGAATTCCAATCTTTGTTTGATTAGCTGTTCAAATAATTTACCAGCACAAGACGTTAAAGCGATAGGACGATAAGAATCGGGATGAGATGCAATTTTTCCAGGTTTTAAAATAGGAACCAAGCAGTCCATTTTCCAATTAGGAGGAATTGTGCAATCTTGCCATAAAATATTATAAATTTGTAAAAGCTTATAAAGATTGTCAGTGTTAAGTAGCTGAAACATCTTGTACGATAAACTATCTAATCCACAAGCAGTGTTTTTTCTAGATTTCAGAGCTGCAGTTAATTCGTCAAAAGAAAATGGATCAGTGAGGAATGACTGATTATCTGGTAAACTATTGTCCTTCACAATTGGCCTGTTATTTTGCACAAAGTCAGGCGTGTATTTACGTAAAAAATCACTGACCCACGAAAAATCACTATTTTGCTTTTTATATGTTTTATGTGTAAGTTTTCTCATGTTACCCCATACTACTGAAACTGGTGTCAATCGATTTAATTTTGTACAGAATTCTATCCAACTACTTAGTCTTTCTCTCTTAATGGTAAGTTTTTTAGCAGCTTGTAATCTTTTGAAATTAATATATTTTTCTTGAGAAGGATTATTCTTAAAATCAAGATAGGCTTGCTTGCTTTCCTGGACAGCTTTAGCGCAATTACTATTCCACCAAGGAACTGTTCGATATTTTGATTTTAAGTTTTGAGTAGCAATGTTACGTGATTCGGACCGAGAGGTACGAGAGGGAATTGACTTTTGTGCAGCTGTCAAAATGATTTGACAAAAAGAGTTGTATGAATCTATTGGATTACTAATAGGGTTACATTGAAAATTATCTAAATCCTTATTAACAATTGAAGAATACAACTTCCAATCAACTAATCTATGATTAATGCGATTGTTAAAATCATTTTCATCCTGAAAATTGTTTTGAGAGTTAAAACATTGTGAACTACTATTGAATGTAATCTTAGTAAATGTTGGCAAATGATAACTGCCCAATGGATCGTCGTGTACTGACCATTCGCAGCGAAGAGCTAATGAAGGAGATACCATAGTCAAGTCCAAACCATTGGGTCTCCAAGAATGAGAACCGACAGTTGTGACCTGACCATCATTCAACAGGACTAAATTGCATTCATCTAAACACTCAAGAATATCCTTACCTCTGGAATCCGATAACGGACATCCCCAAATTGAGTGATGAGCATTGAAGTCACCAGCTATAATCGTCGGCCTATGGAGAGAATTCAAGAAATGTTTAAACTTATTTTTAGAGAAACTGGGAATACAATTTGTTGGACAATATATACTGGCTATTGAAATAGTGTTCTGATGTAGTTCTAAATGTATTACAATTGTTTGAAGAGAGTTGTCAAAATAAGATGTTACTTTTTGATATTTTAATGATGTATGGATTAAAATAGCAACACCATTATGCTTGTTGCCACAGTCATTACGTTCAATATGATAACCTTTGATTTTAAACTGCTTCTGAGGCTTTAGCCATGTTTCACATATAATTGCGATATGAATAAAATGGTCATAAAGAAATTTCGTAAAAATAAGTTGATTGCTTAATAAGCTTTGAGCATTCCACTGTACGATATTCAATTGATTGGGGGTGAATTGTGGGGATTTGATTGCTTACCAAAAGTATTTTTTAAGACCTCTAAAACACTTTTAGAATTTATAGAAGTATTTTGAGTATTATGCAAAGAAACACATTTAGTTATGGTTTCAACTAATAATGAGAGACACTTGCTGTCAGTATTGAGCAGTGTAAACAAATCTAAATTATTTTTTGTCTTACTTTCTAATTTGGGAAAATTTAAAGGATTTGTAATATCTGCATAAGAAGCAGGCTTATATTTATTTCTATTTTCAATGATTTTCTGTTTTTTAACTGGGCATATTGGAGACACACTAGTATGATTGCCATCACAATGAATGCAAGTAGCTTTTTCGATAGAAACTGTACAAGTCTTATAGTTATGATTTTCTTTACATATACTACATTTTTCAGAATTTTTACAATATTTTGCCAAATGTCCGTATCTCAAACATTTGTAACATTGCTTAACTGGTGGTATATATTGAGACACATCATGTCTCCAACCACCAATATCTATATGATTTGGCAAAATGGAAGTGGCAAATGTCACTATTACTGTAGTTGTAGGTTGTAATATAAAACCCTCAGTCACATTTATTTTTTTCATTATTCTTTTTATTGTTATTATTTTTTTTGTACTTGTTATCATAGTAAATATTCTCTTGTTTGATATAATGGTAGGTACATTTCTTATAACTCCGGACACCTCAGTTGTAGCAGCAGGAATACTGGCTTTGAATTTGTATTCTTTCAAGAAGGTATTATTATTTAAAAAGGCATTCGCCAAGTCTGGTTTTTCAAAATAAATACCTATCTTAAACTTATTGATATTTCTTAAAAATTTGACGCCTTTGTTAAAGCGCTTTAAACAAGTTGACAAAGAAAGAAGATCTCTTGTTCCAATTGGTTTCTGGATGTCTGATGACTCAACAAAAACCACAAATTCAGTGCCGCTAATTTCTTCCGGATATCTGCGTATATAGTCAGTAACATAATAAGGCTTGTACCTATCTGCATTGCTTATTTCTTCATCACTGTCCGAAGAGGACATATCCGTTTCTACCAACCTTACCTCATCTGTCTCCCTATCTGCATCACCAGACTCCGGTTCATCCTCCTTTTTTTTTCTTTTTCTCGAACTCCGCTTCCCCATATCTGCTTATAATATTATTTAATGCCTATATGTTATATACCTCTTTTGTTTGTGTTTTATTAAGTAACTGACTACAATAAAAAAATTACAAATAAAATATTTTAAAGAGCCCGCCTTTACTATGTGAAGTTCCCGCGCTTTTTTCCGTGTTTTTTTTTCCAACACAACTCTATTTTCAATTTCAAAATGTTTTTTTTTTTTTAATTTTGTTTATCCCATTTGGGAAAGGCAAAGGCGTCAACCATACAGCCTAGTCTGTATGCAATAAACTATTGTTATTCATTCTTCTTTTGAATTCACAAATCGCCAAACGTAGAGGTTACATATTCATAAATTGCTTCAAAGCATTTTTCAATGGAAAGAAGTTTTTGTAAAGAGCGCGGTAGATCTTGCTGGTGTTTCATTATTTTTGAAATTTCTTCTAATAAAATGTTTCTTTGCAAGGCAAAAATTGGACATTCGTAAAAAAGGTGATGCAGAGATTGAGGTAAGGTGGTGTTGCACCAGTTGCACGATGGGGAAGAAGTCATGCCTAGCCGGTACAAATGGTCATTGAATCGACCGTGCCCAATTCGCAAACGGCAAATAATAGTAAAAAATCTTCTGTTTATGTAATTGTGTCTATTGAACCAGGGTTGTTTTATTTTATTATTTATTTCTCGATACCACTTCCCTTTTATGAGCAAAGTACTATTCCAGTGTTCTTCCCATAGCTTCAATATTTCTTTCTTGATTAGAGCTGTACAATCAGTATATGAAATTGATATGTTTTTTATAGGTACGTCTAGAGTGTTCATAGTTTTGGCCAGTTTATCTACTTCCTCGTTTCCATATACACCGATATGAGCTGGAGTCCAAAATAATATAATGTCTATTTGATAATTTATTTTTAAATGATGTATCTGATCTCGGATATTATATATTAAATGATTTGTGACTGATGAAAAGGAAGGATTTCTCAAAGCCATCAACACACTCATGCTGTCAGTAATAATAATCCATTTTTTGTATTGGCTGAACTGTTGAATGTAGTTAAGAGCTACAATTATAGCATTCGCCTCAGCAGAAAATATGCTGGCATTTTGGCACATTTTAAAACTATGTCCAGTTTTACTACCTGTATCATACATAGCTACTGCAACACTTACATTTGTCTTTGAACCATCTGTATAAATTGATCGATAATCATTATAAGCCTGTAGACTTTCGTAAACATCATATTTATCTTTAAAATCTTTATGTAGGACAATATGAATGTCACAGAATTTACTAGCATATGAGCCACTATAACAATGTAAAGTAGTACTACAAAATATATTACATTGTTCTTTTAAACTTATAAAATGTGAGAAATTCTTTGAAAGAAAAGTGTTAGTGGAACATACATTTAATTTATTTAAAAGATCATTATTCGAACGTGATAAGAGTTTAAAAAGAAATTTAAGTTTTAAAAATTCAAAGCGAATAACCATTGGTGGTAAATGACATTCGACCTGCATAGAATTTATTGGGGAAGTGTTCATAGCACCTAGTATTAATCGTAAGTTCTTATTCTGTATTTTATCAATAATATCTATGTATTTTGGATCGGAAGCGTAACAAAAGAAAGCATACTCAAAATGACTTCTGACCAAAGCTTTATAAAGCATTAACACAATTTTAGGATCAGCACCCCATTTCAATCCAGTAACGGACCTAATTACATTAGTGGCTTTTAAAGCTCTGCTCACCAAGCAATCAACATATAAATCCCACGTAAGATTTTCGTGAAAAATAACACCCAAGAATTTAACTGAATTATCAATAGGCAAAGTATGATTGCTGTATGTAATATTAATTAGAGGTAGAGAACTGTATTTTGGGCAAAATATTACAACTTTACTTTTTAAAAGGCTAACATTTAAATCAAGTTCTGAGAAGTAATCTGCCAGCTTCACTAGATTATTATTTAATGTTAATTGAATATCTAATACATTAGTACCTTTACAATAAATGACAAGGTCATCAGCAAACTGAAGATTGTTGACTAAATTATTATTAAGAATGGAATTTAGTTTTCTTATATACAAAATATACAGAATAGGACTCAAGATGCCTCCTTGACATACACCTTTGCTCGAAAATCTAGGGCCTAAAAATTTATTATCTATTTTGACATACACTTTTCTATCCGTGAGAAAAGCATATATCCAATAAGCAATTTTTACAGGTAAGAAAGATAATAGAGATTCAAACAAAATACCATGATTAACGTTATTAAATGCACCTTCTATATCAAAAAACACTGCTATTGTATACTCCATATTCTTTTGAGCTGTAGTGACGTCCAAAAAAAAATGTGCTAAGCTTTCTTGAGCCGAAAGTCCTCGCCTAAACCCAAACTGGTTTAAAGGTAAAATTGAGTTCTTTTCTATGAAGAATTCCAATCTTTGTTTGATTAGCTGTTCAAATAATTTACCAGCACAAGACGTTAAAGCGATAGGACGATAAGAATCGGGATGAGATGCAATTTTTCCAGGTTTTAAAATAGGAACCAAGCAGTCCATTTTCCAATTAGGAGGAATTGTGCAATCTTGCCATAAAATATTATAAATTTGTAAAAGCTTATAAAGATTGTCAGTGTTAAGTAGCTGAAACATCTTGTACGATAAACTATCTAATCCACAAGCAGTGTTTTTTCTAGATTTCAGAGCTGCAGTTAATTCGTCAAAAGAAAATGGATCAGTGAGGAATGACTGATTATCTGGTAAACTATTGTCCTTCACAATTGGCCTGTTATTTTGCACAAAGTCAGGCGTGTATTTACGTAAAAAATCACTGACCCACGAAAAATCACTATTTTGCTTTTTATATGTTTTATGTGTAAGTTTTCTCATGTTACCCCATACTACTGAAACTGGTGTCAATCGATTTAATTTTGTACAGAATTCTATCCAACTACTTAGTCTTTCTCTCTTAATGGTAAGTTTTTTAGCAGCTTGTAATCTTTTGAAATTAATATATTTTTCTTGAGAAGGATTATTCTTAAAATCAAGATAGGCTTGCTTGCTTTCCTGGACAGCTTTAGCGCAAATACTATTCCACCAAGGAACTGTTCGATATTTTGATTTTAAGTTTTGAGTAGCAATGTTACGTGATTCGGACCGAGAGGTACGAGAGGGAATTGACTTTTGTGCAGCTGTCAAAATGATTTGACAAAAAGAGTTGTATGAATCTATTGGATTACTAATAGGGTTACATTGAAAATTATCTAAATCCTTATTAACAATTGAAGAATACAACTTCCAATCAACTAATCTATGATTAATGTGATTGTTAAAATCATTTTCATCCTGAAAATTGTTTTGAGAGTTAAAACATTGTGAACTACTATTGAATGTAATCTTAGTAAATGTTGGCAAATGATAACTGCCCAATGGATCGTCGTGTACTGACCATTCGCAGCGAAGAGCTAATGAAGGAGATACCATAGTCAAGTCCAAACCATTGGGTCTCCAAGAATGAGAACCGACAGTTGTGACCTGACCATCATTCAACAGGACTAAATTGCATTCATCTAAACACTCAAGAATATCCTTACCTCTGGAATCCGATAACGGACATCCCCAAATTGAGTGATGAGCATTGAAGTCACCAGCTATAATCGTCGGCCTATGGAGAGAATTCAAGAAATGTTTAAACTTATTTTTAGAGAAACTGGGAATACAATTTGTTGGACAATATATACTGGCTATTGAAATAGTGTTCTGATTTAGTTCTAAATCTATTACAATTGTTTGAAGAGAGTTGTCAAAATAAGATGTTACTTTTTGATATTTTAATGATGTATGGATTAAAATAGCAACACCATTATGCTTGTTGCCACAGTCATTACGTTCAATATGATAACCTTTGATTTTAAACTGCTTCTGAGGCTTTAGCCATGTTTCACATATAATTGCGATATGAATAAAATGGTCATAAAGAAATTTCGTAAAAATAAGTTGATTGCTTAATAAGCTTTGAGCATTCCACTGTACGATATTCAATTGATTGGGGGTGAATTGTGGGGATTTGATTGCTTACCAAAAGTATTTTTTAAGACCTCTAAAACACTTTTAGAATTTATAGAAGTATTTTGAGTATTATGCAAAGAAACACATTTAGTTATGGTTTCAACTAATAATGAGAGACACTTGCTGTCAGTATTGAGCAGTGTAAACAAATCTACATTATTTTTTGTCTTACTTTCTAATTTGGGAAAATTTAAAGGATTTGTAATATCTGCATAAGAAGCAGGCTTATATTTATTTCTATTTTCAATGATTTTCTGTTTTTTAACTGGGCATATTGGAGACACACTAGTATGATTGCCATCACAATGAATGCAAGTAGCTTTTTCGATAGAAACTGTACAAGTCTTATAGTTATGATTTTCTTTACATATACTACATTTTTCAGAATTTTTACAATATTTTGCCAAATGTCCGTATCTCAAACATTTGTAACATTGCTTAACTGGTGGTATATATTGAGACACATCATGTCTCCAACCACCAATATCTATATGATTTGGCAAAATGGAAGTGGCAAATGTCACTATTACTGTAGTTGTAGGTTGTAATATAAAACCCTCAGTCACATTTATTTTTTTCATTATTCTTTTTATTGTTATTATTTTTTTTGTACTTGTTATCATAGTAAATATTCTCTTGTTTGATATAATGGTAGGTACATTTCTTATAACTCCGGACACCTCAGTTGTAGCAGCAGGAATACTGGCTTTGAATTTGTATTCTTTCAAGAAGGTATTATTATTTAAAAAGGCATTCGCCAAGTCTGGTTTTTCAAAATAAATACCTATCTTAAACTTATTGATATTTCTTAAAAATTTGACGCCTTTGTTAAAGCGCTTTAAACAAGTTGACAAAGAAAGAAGATCTCTTGTTCCAATTGGTTTCTGGATGTCTGATGACTCAACAAAAACCACAAATTCAGTGCCGCTAATTTCTTCCGGATATCTGCGTATATAGTCAGTAACATAATAAGGCTTGTACCTATCTGCATTGCTTATTTCTTCATCACTGTCCGAAGAGGACATATCCGTTTCTACCAACCTTACCTCATCTGTCTCCCTATCTGCATCACCAGACTCCGGTTCATCCTCCTTTTTTTTTCTTTTTCTCGAACTCCGCTTCCCCATATCTGCTTATAATATTATTTAATGCCTATATGTTATATACCTCTTTTGTTTGTGTTTTATTAAGTAACTGACTACAATAAAAAAATTACAAATAAAATATTTTAAAGAGCCCGCCTTTACTATGTGAAGTTCCCGCGCTTTTTTTCGATTTTTCTCGAAATGTTGTTTTTGTTGGGTCTTTCAAAATGTTTGTTTGATTACGTACTTTTTTTAAATTATTCTCCCCCCCACCCCCGTCCCCGTTTAACAAACGGGAAGCAAAAGAAATAAAGTCTATACAGCCTAGTCATTGGCCTAAATACTTCTACTTAAGTTAGAATTTTCCATTGTGTAGATAGATACAGACAGATACATAATAGAAAGTACGGTTTACATCACAGACCAAGAGCGGTAATAGGCGCCTCATCGTCTGTTCCGCTTACCTGCCTGCCCCCCTAGCACGTCCACAAAAACACGATATGATAAAGCGGTTTATCGCGGTGAACTGTTAAAATACAATAGGATTTCGTCGTATTTTGACTGTTCACTGCGATATATCGCTTTATCATATCGTGTTTTGGTGGACGTGCTACGGGGGCTGGTGAGAAGAACGACCCATCCGAAGGATTGGCGAAAGTGGTCGAGTACGCAAACGAACACAAAGCCGAACTTCTGATTGGGTGCGACGCGAATGCGCATCACACCAACTGGGGCAGCTCAGGTATCAACGCAAGGGGTGAGTTATTATATGACTTTATCCTAGCTAACTGTCTTCAAATAGTTAACAAGGGCTGCGTGCCAACCTTTTTAACTAGATCAAGGCAGGAGGTTCTTGTTTTAACTCTTGCTACTAACAATTTTTCCAGGACGATTAACGACTGGCAAGTTAGTAACGAAGTTTCAATGTCCGATCATCATCATCATCATCACAGCTATCACATACGTCCCCACCGAGGGGTTCGAGCCTACCCTATGTTAGGGTGATTAGGCCTTAGTCAACCACGCTGGCCCAGTGCGGATTGGTCGACTTTACATACATCATTAAATTTCTTCGCAGATGTATGCAGGTTGCCTCACGATGTTTTCCTTCACCGTAAGAGCGTCAGACAAATGTACATATGAAATTCGAAACGAAAAACACATTGGTACATGGCGGGTCTCGAACCCCGACCTCCCGATTGGAAGGCAAGTGCCGAGTCCACAGCGCCACCGACGCCGATGTCCGATCACCGACACATTACTTTCGTATTGAACACATCAAACATGTACGAAACCATTACCTTTAGGGATGCAAAGGCCACAGACTGGAACCATTACAGGAGAAGTCTCCAAGACAGACTCCGCGATATCCCTAAATCCATACGATCTCTTGAATCGCTGGAGTATCTTGTGGATCAAGTTACTGAAGCCATAACAGCCTCGTATGAAGAGAGCTGTCCTCTAAAAACTAAGAGGAACAACAAAATACCATGGTGGAACGCAAAACTCAGTAAACTAAGAGATGAAGCACGCAGGCTGTTCAATAAGGCTAAGCTGACCAAAGACTGGAGCTCGTACTCTAAAGCCTTAACTGCCTACAATAAAGAAATACGGAGGGCGAAAAGACTTTCATGGAAAAAGTTCTACGAGGAGATTACTAAACTCCCTCAAGGAGCTCGAATCCATAAGGTTCTAGCAAAATCGCCTACCAACCAACTGGGACTACTAAAGAAACCAGATGGAACATTCACTGAGACAGCGGAAGAGACCCTCGAACTATTGGCGTCAACGCACTTCCCTGGATCAGTACTAGCGTCTAACATCGCTATTAGGGCTGCTCCTCACAACTGCCTTTCCAGGCCTAGTAATGAAGATTGGAGAAGAGCAGCGATGAATATCAGACCTAACAAAGTTGAATGGGCTATAGATTCATTCAAACCTTTTAAATCCGCGGGTGAGGATGATATCTATCCTGCTCTGCTACAACAGGGTAAGAATATCCTTACTCCGGTTCTGGTAAAGATCTTCAGAGCTAGTTATGCCTGGGGATATACCAGAAAATTGGGCTATGGTAAAAGTTCGATTTATTCCCAAGGCTGGTAAAAAGGACTACGCGCAGCCAAAGTCCTTTAGACCCATAAGCCTCACCTCCTTCCTACTGAAAAGTGTCTGTATTAACCCATCTAAATGCCAAGCCATCATAATTGGTAGCTCCAGGATCTTATCAAAGGTTGCTTTTGATAGTTTGTGTCCTGTTAGTTTTGATGGTAAAGCAATTTCATTTAGCAGCAGTGTGAAGGATTTGGGTCTTCACTTGGACTCTAGTCTTAGTTGGCGACCCCAGATTGCAAGTATCTGCCAGAGAGTAACTGGGACATTACGATCTCTGTATCGTCTAAGAAACTTTTTGCCTGCTGACACAAAAAAAATGCTTGTACAGACCTTAATCTTTCCTATTATTGACTATGGTGATGTGTGCTATCTCGACCTGAATGCAGATCTACTCAACAAATTGGACCGTCTTCTGAATAACTGCATTCGATTCGTCTTTAATTTAAGAAAGTATGATCATGTCTCTGCTCATCGGATGCATTTGAAATGGTTACCCATACGTGAGCGTAGAGATATGAGGACTTTAACAACGCTGTATTCCCTAATTAATGGCCCGAACACCCCTAATTATCTTAGAGATCATTTTCAGTATTTCACTACCTCTCATGATAGATCCCTTCGTTCCGTCTATAATGGCCTTCTCAAATGTCCAACTCACCAGTCGGGGATCATACACTCCTCTTTTTTAGTCCATTCCATCCTTTTATGGAATACTCTCCCACTGGAAGTCAGGAAGTCATCAACCAAAGTAATTTTCAAAAATAGATTGCGGAAAGTTTTCCAAAGAAAAACTCCATCACATGGCTGAAACTCAAAACTGCTTTTGGTAATGTAAGTTTGTGATGTTTTTCTTCCTTATTATATTTAGTATAGTGCATAGTTATAATTATGTATGTGTGTATATATATATATATATATATGTATATATTGTATAAAGCATATTATCATATTTATTTACATGTGGATATAGGTATGTATTTATATAGGTTTAAATTTAAGTATTGTTCATATCTTACATTTAATTTAATTTGTATTGGTACATCTACCTCTGAATTCTCTGCATCACCCAAAGGTTGACTGGCAGATAATGCCCCAGGCATTAAGTCCGCCTTTGTACATAAGCGTACATGAAGAATAAATAAATAAATAAATAAAAGGTCATTGACGTGTGCATTAGAGACGGACCACTTAGAAAACGTCCTCTGCATGCAAAGCAGCACGCTTATCTAAAAGGAAAATCTACAGAAACTGCCTTGCTCGAACTAACCGACAAGATAGAATGGGCTCTAGAAGATAAACAAATAGCCCTCTGTGCTTTCCTAGACATAGAAGGAGCCTTCGATAACGTAACCATTGAAACCCTTTCCAAGGCAATGGGCGACAAGGGGATTGATAAAACAACAACCCGTTGGATTTAATCGATGCTCCTTAACAGAATTATCAGTGTAAGTCTTCACGGAACCGTAAAAGGCTTCAAAACAACAAGAGGGTGTCCACAAGGAGGCGTCCTATCGCCACTACTGTGGTCACTTGTTATTGACCGCTTGTTAACTGAAGCCTCAGAAAAGGATTTAGATGTTCAGGGCTACGCAGATGACGTTGTAGCATGCGTCATTGGTCCCTGCCAAAGCACTGTCTCATCTATACTACAAAAATCTCTTAACATCATCGATAGATGGTGCATTGAGAACAAATTGTCGGTAAATCCAAACAAAACAACGATAGTTCCCTTTACCAGAAAGCGCAAGCTAAACAAGCTGGTAAATCCTGTTTTAAGGGGGACTCAAATACCTTTTTCCACAGAAGTCAAATATTTGGGCGTTACGATCGACCAAAAATTGACGTGGAATAGTCACATTTACAATGTAATCCAAAAGGCAAAAAGTGCTTTAGGAATATGTTGTCGTTTGGCAGGAGCGAAATGGGGCATAAACCCAAAAATCGCCCTGTGGATGTACACTGCGATCGTCAGGCCTATGGTAACATATGCCTGCGTGGTTTGGTGGAAAAAAGTCACGCAAGTGACAGTTATCAACAAGCTAGGCGGTCTACAACGAACAGCTTGCCTTATGGTAACTGGCGCCATGTCTACAACCCCAGGAGCTGCGCTTAATGCCCTGCTGAACCTACCGCCCCTTCATCTATTTATAGTGAAGGAGGCGAAAGCTAGCATTTATAGAATAGAAAGCACTGGGAAGGTAAACTGGTACTCTCAAGCATTGAGGTCACTGCGACAAACAGTGCTTGAACAAAAACAACTAGCTATGACTACAGATGTCATGCTTCCACTCTGTAATTTTACTAAAAACTACTCAGTGGAACTACCAAGCAGAGAGGAGTGGGCGGAAGATCATAACCTCTGTAAGGCTGGAAGCCTAGTTTGGTTCACAGACGGCTCCAAAATGGGTCAAAATGTAGGATGCGGGGTATATGGTGTCAGACCGAGCTTTAACAAAAGCGTTAATCTTGGCCAGCACGCTACTATATTCCAGGCGGAGGTGTACGCCATCATAGAATGTGTAGAAGCTAATCGCCAACGAAACTACAAAAACCAAACCATTTATATCTTTTCAGATAGCCAAGCAGCTCTTAACGCTATTCAATCGAATGTTATATATTCGAAACTGGTGACAGACTGCGTAAATAAACTAAATGACCTGGGACAACAGAACAGAGTTATTCTGAAATGGGTACCAGGACATTCAGGTGTCGTCGGTAATGAAAAGGCCGATGAACTTGCAAGGGCTGGAGCGGAGGGTCAACAGATAGGTCCAGAACCTTTCTGTGGCATCTCGAAACGTCATGCCATGCAACTCCTTAAGGAAAACCTTCTAAGCGAATCAAAAAAATACTGGCTAAACCAACCAGGATTAGTACACGCTAAAACCTTGATAGAAGGATACTCGCAAAAACGAACTACTGAACTTTTACAGTTCAGTAGGACGAACACCGGTGCGATTGTTCGGGCCTTAACTGGTCACTGCAAGCTAAACAGACACCAATTTCACATGAAATTAAGTGAATCTGATATTTGCAGATTTTGCGAACAGGAGCGTGAAACACCCCGACACCTCTTGTGCGATTGTGGACCTCTAAGTCACAAACGAAGTATCCACCTGGGAAGGCACTTAATCAGCCCAGGGGAACTGAAATCTCTTAAAGCCAGAGCCATCTTGGATTTCCTGGTGGCGGCCAGGCTAAAAGAGATACTGTAACTTGGCGGCGAGTCACAATAGATCTTTTAGGTCGCAGTGACTACAGCTTCATTGAAGTTGCATAGCCCCAACAATAAGAATAATAATAATACATCACAAACGTATAAAGGGAAGCAGACTACACGTATCGTTCAAAAAGCGTGGCAACATTAATTACTTATCACACACAAACAATATTAATTTAAAATTGTAATTTTTGTAGTTTTATTATATGATGCGTTATAACACTTCGAGGCACAGCACTTTACCATTGTTCTTGTTCGATTAGCAGTTATTTTAATTTATAATCACAAAACAAAACATTCCCTGCGTTCCAGATAAGCACTGCTACTTTGCTGGTGCTGACATCTGATGTTAGCCTCGTTTTGAGTTTCTTATAAGAAATGTTAACATACAAATGAAACGAAAGGTGCTGATTTTTCGTGCTGAATTTTGACATCTCACCTACTTAGTCCAGCCACTTAAAATTTCTAATAATAAATCAGAATTGGCTAATACTAACTATAAATATCTATCAATGATTTTTTTTAAATCCGCTGAAAATCCTTTTTGATTCATGAAAAAAAGATTCCAAATGTCAAATTTGAAAGCTGTCAAAAAGTGGTATCAGAGGACCCATCTATTAGCATGGGTATTTGATGCTAGCATTTCGTGTTAAAAATGTTTAAATGAAACGCATGACAACCAGCAAGAAAAACAAGCATCACCGGCTAATGAAACGCAGAGATGCTAAAAATGTTGATATTTATGGCTAAAAATGCTTATCTGGAACGCAGGGACGGTCTACGAAAAAGATTCGCTATGACTTTAAAAAAGTAAAGAAATGTTTGTTAGATTTTACTTGTATATTTTGATCGGTATCGCGGGAAAATGAGCGGGGAATCGGGCGGGCGCCGCATTCCAGCGAGGTGCAAATTTAGCTTGGTTGAGTTGTACACTGGAACAACATTACCCTCCCGCTAGTGTAGTCGGGTAAAAAATACGTAATTTTTAGGGTTCCGTACCCAAAGGGTAAAAACGGAACCCTATTCATAAGGCTCCGCTGTCTCTCCGTCCGTATGTCTGTCACCAGATGGTCACCAGGCTGTATCTCATGAACCGTGATAGCTAGACAGTTGACATTTTCACAGATGATGTGTTTCTGTTGCCGCTATAACAACAAAAACAGAATAAAATAAATATTTAAGGGCTCCCATACAACAAACGTGATTTTTTTGCCGTTTTTTGCTCGATATTAATAACGGCAAAAGGTAGACGCTTGAAATATTCACAGAATATTTCGATTTATATTCCCTTTATAAATATTTTTTTTTACATTTCTTTATATATTATTATAAATATTATAAAGAGGAAAGATTTGATTTATTGTTTGTTTGTTTGTATTGAATAGGCTTCGAAACTACTGAACCGATTTTGTTGAAAGTTGGTATAGGGATAGTTCGAGACCAGGGGAAGGACATAGGGTAATTTTCCTTCGGGAAAATATAAAATTCCCACGGAAAAACAAAAATAACACGGACGAAGTCGCGAGCGGAAAGCTAGTTTATTATAAACATGTATTACATTTTATAGGTACATCAAATTACCGACAAAAACCGGGACGGTTTATCTGCGGTAAAGTGAGTCACTGATAAAAATAAGTTTACTTAAGATAACTTTTTAAGTTTTGCTTTACATGATTTTCTATTAAATTTTGAATCTTTTAATGTTAACAATATTTCTGATAAAAAATCATCAATTGTAAAGGGCAGGTCATACTAAATACTTACTTAGTTCTAATAAAAATCTAATGTTGATAGATAATGGTACGGAACCCTTCGTGCGCGAGTCCGACTCGCACTTGGCTGGTTTTATAACCAACTTCTTTTTTTTTGTGTGTATGTTACCCGATTACACCGCCAATTGTGGACCGATTTTCAAAATTCTTTTTGTATTCGATAGAGTATACTCCAAGGGTGATCCCATGGTCACCAAAGTTAGGATCTGATGATGAAATCCCATGAAAATAGAGGAAAACCCTTAAATTTTCAGGTGTGTCCAACGTGTTTTGTGTGTATGTTACGCGACTACTCCGCCAATTGTGGACCGATTTTCGAAATTTTTTTGTTTTTGATAGAGTATGCTCCTAGGGTGGTCTCCAGGTCACCAATGTCAGGATCTGACGATGGGATCCCATTAAAATCAAGAGAAACGCTAATAAATTTGGGTTTATTTCACTATAAATAGTTAAAAATAAAAAATATTTTTCAAAAATAATAACCGACTTCAAAAACACTGAAAAGTTAAAAATAATATAAGAATAAGTACAGACAACATCACTCTTCTATATTGAAGTCGGTGACAAATTTTAAGACTTTCTAAGAGATCATCGTTTGGCACCGACTTCAATATAAAAGTGTGATGTTGTCTGTACCTTTCATGAATTTGCTTCATGGTACCTTTTCATATATTATTTCTATGTATTTTCTTTCCTGACAGGGGGTGCATGTGCACCCCCCTCCCTGCGCCCATGAAGATTATCAACAAACATGTGTGTTTGACACGATACGATATTATGTAGAATAATTTAATGTATCGAGGGGTATCATGATATGACCGTAATTATATCGTATGAAGTATCGATATACGGTATGTTGGAGACGCGGGTTCAAATCCCGCCTGAGACGAAATTTTTTCAAGGTGAGTGAATCTAAGGAGTGAATTGATTTCTTTTATTAAGCCATTCTTCCATTACTTTCTTTCTTCTTGTTGGTGCGTATATGGCAACAAACAGTTGCCGTAGTATGAATTGATGTTTCTTCTTCAAAATCAGAATCCTTTTTTTTCTCGACACAAATAGGTAGTGGTACCAATATACACGTTCTTTAAACAGCCCGGCCGGTCGAAAACTGAAGAGCCGGAGTGGTGACGCCAGTGAGTGGAGAAATCTAGTTGGCATAAAAAAATATGGAGTCACGGTACAGTTTTACATCTAGACTGACGCGAAAAACTTATAACCAGCTAGTCCAGCTTATTACTTCATTATTCTGTGTAGATTTTTAATATGCTCGCGCTCATGTGCGCTATTTGCACGCAAACAATCGGTCCAAAATTGCTCATGTGCGCATTTTGTATGCGGTTTGACGTAATTGATGACGTCACCGATTGATGCTGACAGTGCTAACAGAAAAGAGGTATTGCACTGTCTCCAGAACTGTCAATGTCAAAGTCAACATCAGTTTCATATTTATTTTAGTTTTTCTTTATTTTGTTTTTTTTATTTATTTTTTCATTAGATTATCTACAATTAATAGAAAACTGCTCTGTAAAGATACTGGAGGCACAATACGTCTCCCTCCAATTTTTCTTTTCAAATTACATTAACTGTCAACTTGACAGACTCACAGATCGAAAGCTCGATGCGAGTGCTTACGTCCGTGAGCAATGCTAACGATTTGAACGGGTTGTTTGCATGCATGCAAACGTTTGCACTGATATCTGATTATGAACCGCACCAAGAATGGTCCAATTTTTTTAGTATAAATACGAGTACGTGATCATGGAATTATTACTCAAACAGGAATGAGCTCTTCAAAATATTGTTGTTCAAATTTGAACTTTATTTCTATTTGAATAAAGACTAAACACTTGAAAGCGATAAAGCGTGCCGAGAGAGATCGCAATAACTGTACCTTTTATCCCTTTCCCACAGTGTTGCTACTGTTGTATATTTTATAATTTAGTAGTTATGAAACAACAATTGGTAGATGAAGATTTTTTATTATTACAATTTTATAATTACTTTTAACGCCCAAAATATCTAAATTGTTTTTTTTTGTAATAATTATAACATAAAATAAATTAAATTACCATGTTAGCCTACTATTAATAATTATAACACTATGATTTTACGTCCAGGAAATATACTAGTGGTAGTATTCAAAAAATGTTATATTGCAACATCGATTCTTTATCAATGTCAGTAATTTTCGTTGTCATTGTAGTAGGGTGACCACATGGTATGTACCTAACCTAAATATTATCGCAATTTTTAACATTTTTTAATAAAAGTAATTTATATTAGTTATTTATTGTTTAGCTTACACGATGCGATGTTAAGTTATTAGAAAAAAGGAATTGGCATTAACATTCTGTTTAAGATATTAGCGAAACAACAAAAGTTTTAAATGTTGTTGAAACATTTCGGTTCGGTTAACTTTTTTAACAAAAAACTGTTAAAAAGTTAGATTTTTTAGTTGTCCTCAAGTTTTAAGTATGTTTTGGATATTGGTATTATTATTGTGGACATTGTTAATATATTAATATCAATAAAATTTCAAGTTAGCCATTATATCCAATATATTTTGACAGTTCATAACGATTTATCGTTTTATCATATCGTGTTTCGGTGTTCATGCTACGGGGGTTGTGTCCATATAAAGACAGACCCCTAGACAAGACGCATTTCGATAATCGGTAACACAATCGCTAGAAGAAAAAGGTAAGCGATTTGACATAAGCCCTCGCTTAGCTTTCGAGCGCAATTGTCAAATCTCATACATTCCCTGCGTTCCGTAAAACGATAAAAGTGATAATATCGTGACTCCGACTAAAGTCACAACATAGCCTACTGATTCCCCTTATATTTTGTGACGATTTAATTTGGTCGGATTCGCGATATTATCGCTTTTATCGCAATTCGGAACGCACGGAAAGTCCATTTAGCGATTGCGTTATAGTGAAAGGATAGTCCCCTAAATAATATATATTTATATAAAAAAATTCAAATGTGTGGTCTTGTCATGTCTGTATCTCTATATCTCTATGACTCTGTTGCCCTTGGGTATATGTGTTCTGTGATGTGTTCCAATCAAGGAGCTTATATACCTAAGGGAGTGATTACCTACTTCTAGTCCGAAATTCGGCCCGAGTGAGAGGTCCAATCTGTGGGAGTTTGTCTCGTTCTACGTTGTATGACCAATCATACGTCTAATTATGGAATTGTCCTAATATATTTTGGTGAAATTTTGGGTGAACGGATGTATGTTCCCTGAGATAAAAGAAAACAAGTTTGTATCTCAATGCAATCTAAACTGATTGTTGGGGTCGCTAGGCCTTGTAATTATAACTAGGATACTAGCGATTAAATAATAAGAGTGGACTGTAGTTTTATACTTGTATAATAAAGGATTAATAGATGACAAAATAAACGTAGTGCACGCAGTGCGTATTGGAAGAGAAGTGACGTCTTCAGAATCGCGGGTCGCGAACCAGTTCTTGCCCCGCGCCCCGCGTCATCTTAGTTCCGGGGCCAGTGTAGGCCCGCGGCCAGTGTTGTCGCCACCATATCCTCCCCGCCTTGAATTTTTATTCAAGATCGATTGGTAGTGGACAGATCGTGTTGAAGGCTCGACGGATGACGCCTTTCTTAGTTTTGACATCGGCTACCCTGGCGACGCCATCGTTACCGGGAAAAACTCGTACCACGCGACCAAGCAGCCACATCAGCGGTGGTGATGCCTTGTCCTTGACTAGTACCAGGGATCCCTCCTTCAGTTCGCCCTGGGAGTTGTGCCATTTCGTCTTCCTCTGTAGCCATAAAACATATTCATTACTAAATCGTAACCAAAAATGTTGTTTTAGAGCCTCGATGCGATGGAAGCGCTGGAGTGATGAAATACGCCTGTCTATCAGTTGCTGATGTGGTACCGAAACTAGCGATCGTCCAATAAGGAAATGAGCAGGAGTAAGGCTGGACAAGTCAGAAGGATCGTCAGAGAGAGGAGTCATGGGCCTAGAATTCAATATTGATTCTATCTGTATTAGCAGAGTTGACATCTCTTCGTAGTCTAAGTGTGTAAGACCAAGCACGTGGCGAAGGTGGTGTTTCACTGACTTAACCGCTGACTCCCAAAGGCCTCCAAAATGAGGAGTATAAGCGGGAATAAAGAAAAAACTAATACCTTGTTCTTCGAGACCTGAAGACAGTGAAGACTCGCTAAGTAATTTTGATAATTCGTTAAATGTCCCTACAAATGTTGTCCCATTGTCGGAGTATATGCAGCGTGGCCGCCCACGGCGTCCTATCAATCTGTTCAAAGCAGCAACAAATGCTTCTTTAGTAAGATTTGAAACAAGCTCCAGATGTAGCGCTTTCGTGGCTAAACAAACAAAGACACAAATGTAAGATTTTATTAATTTCGACCCTCTTCCCTTCCGGTCTGCTATCAGCACCGGACCAGCATAGTCAACGCCTATTTCAAGAAAGGGAAATTCTAAACTAACTCTATTGGCGGGCAAATTACCCATTACGGGTTGGATAGTCTTGCCCGAAAAGCGACAGCATTTGTTACAGGAGCGGACTATGCGTTTTGCAAGTCGAGTACCTCCTAGCGGCCAATAATTATGTCTCACTGTTGCTAATAGTAATTGAGGACCCGAATGTAATGAAGATTTATGCATTGATTCAAATATAAGATGACATAAACGATGTTTACCACATAAAAGGATTGGGTGTTTGACGTCATAGTCGTAGTGGGAATCGCCAAGCCTGCCCCCCACTCTGATTATATTATCGGTGTCTATGAAAGGCGACAGTGACAAAAGTCTATTCTTATGAGGTAATGTTTTATTTTTAATTAGCAATTGACGCTCTAAAGGAAATGATTCTTCTTGAGAAAAAATTATAAGCTTGCTAAGAGCTGCATTAATTTCTGAAGACAATAACTGACCATGTAATTTATTAACTGATTTTTTGCAATTATTTATAAATCTAAGGACATATGCTAAAGTACGTTTTAATTTAGTTAAGCTTGAAATTTTATTTATTAAGGTAAATAGCGAGTTAGAGTCTTGTAATTGAATATTGTTTGTAGTATGAAAAGTTTGTGTTTCAATCTCTGGTAGATAATTATTGATTTCATTAGGTTTAGTGGGCCACTGACTTAAATTTAGCTTTAGAAATGAAGGTCCCGACCACCATAAGTCGGTGCCATATATCACATCCGCTCTCAGCCCGCGAGAAACTAGGTCAGCAGGGTTAGACTTAGATGGTACATAGCGCCATTCAAGGTCACATTCTTGTATCTCTGTGACACGATGACGTATAAATGAATGAAGTTGATTAGGAGAAGAAGAAAGCCAACCCAGTACTATCATTGAATCAGTCCAGCATGTAATCGAGCTGTACTTAAAGGTTACTGACGCAACAATCTTTTTATACAGTCTTGCTCCCATAAGCGCTGCGCAAAGTTCCAGTAGCGGAATTGTGGAAGCTTTAATCGGCGCTACCTTACTTTTAGATGAATACAGTCGAACACTGACTGACCCATCAGGTTGTACACTGCGGATATACGCACACGCACCATAGGCTCTCTCGGACGCGTCAGTGAAGATGTGTATTTGTATGTCAATAGATAAATCACTTATAGCGCATCTAGGAATTTTTAGGTAATTAAGGCTCAATAAAGACCTAGAAAACTCTGTCCATTGTTTTTCTATAGCTGAAGGAACAGCTTCATCCCACGAACATTTTTGTATCCATAGTTGTTGCATTATCAATTTAGCTTCAACAATACACAGAGAAACCAGTCCTAGGGGGTCGAAAATTTGCGAGATCGTAGATAAAATATGCCTTTTAGTAACAGTATTTGTTGAATTTATATTAATAGAAAATGTGAGAACGTCTAATGAGCAAATCCAATGTAGACCCAACGTTTTAGCTGCATCTTTAGCGCTAAGATTTACCTTGTCAGTTAAGTCATTTTTGTTTGATATAGCCCTTAAAATTTCATTACTATTTGAATGCCATTTACGTAGATGAAACCTTGCAGATTCAAGTGTATTAGTGACGCGCTTACATTGATCTATGGTATCCGATATTGTGTCCCGACCCGATAAAAAATCGTCAACATAAAAGTCGTGACATATAGAATGCTTTTCTTTAAGATTACATGAATCATATCCCAGTTGCGAAAGACAT
The DNA here is from genome assembly GCA_963935595.1 of Schoenobius gigantellus. Classification (NCBI taxonomy): domain Eukaryota; kingdom Metazoa; phylum Arthropoda; class Insecta; order Lepidoptera; family Crambidae; genus Schoenobius; species Schoenobius gigantellus. The sequence goes on along the minus strand of OZ012553.1, from coordinate 16,512,632 downwards.
CTGGTGGCTAAGTACGGAGCTGAAGCGGTTCCATAAGTGACCGTATTTAGAGTATATGTTTTTAGAGACTCTGAGGGATCGAACCTCCATAATATACATAGAAGTGGTCGTTGTGATTCATCTATTTTTATTTGGCGATACATTTTTTCAATGTCAGCCGATACAACATATTGATGCTGCCGAAATCTTAACAAAATGGAAACAATGTCGTCTTGGATTGAAGGGCCGACACGTTGGATGTCATTTAACGACTTTCCCGAAGACGTGCGGGCTGATGCATCAAAAACGACACGTAATTTTGTCGTTGAACTACCTTCCCTATAGACCCCATGATGTGGGAGGTAACAATATTTAGTGTTAGGATCCGTTGACAATGTTTCAGTCATATGTCCTAATTCTATGTACTCTTTTAAAAAATCTGTGTATAGCTGTTTCAAATAGGGATTTCTTTCCAAACGACGCTCAAGAGAAAGAAATCTACGCGTAGCAACAGCAAAAGAATCTCCCAATACCTCTGGTGATTCTTTAAGTGGCATCGTGACTATGAAGCGACCTTCAGCGTCACGTTTTGTAGTGTCTACAAAGGACTGCTCGCAGGCGTGCTCTTCAGAAGTAAGCTCATGCTGAGACGATATTGTATCTAGTTCCCAGAATCGTGACAAATCAATTTGATTAGTTAACATACACATGTGGGATGTTTGATTTGGATGTAGTATCGACCCTGATACTAACCATCCAAACTTCGTTTCATGTAGCACTGGCTTACCTTTACCTAATTGAATTTTGTTAGTGCCAATGACATTCCAAAAGACTTCTGCACCCGCAAGTATATTGATGGCTGAGGGCACGTTAAAGGTCGGGTCGGCTAAGCAGACACCAGACGGAATATCTATGCTATGTATATGTATGTATGTGTTAGGAACTACGGATGTGATCTGGGGCAGAACAAGGCAGTCAATGTTCGTTCTGTATTCTCCATTGTAAGACTCAAGTGTAAGAGAGCAAGACTGGGAGCTACTAGAAGATAGATTGTTTATACCTGTAACCTTCGAGTGAGTAGCATGGGTCGCAAGATTTAGCTTATTGCAAAAATCTTGCGTAACGAAATTACCCGTACTTCCATTGTCCAGCAATATTCTAGCGGGGTGCGACTGGCCCCGCTGGTCTATCACCTTAACCAATGCTGTGGACAGTAAAACATTGTTTGTATTAGAATTCATGTGTAAACTGTCTGTCGATAGTACTATGCTGTCATGTGAAATTACCTTTTCAGGTAAATCAATGTGCAAAAGAGTACTATGTTTAGCTTGACAATATTTGCAATGAGATAATCTACATCTATTTTCACTGTGACCTGGCCTCAAACAGTTATTACATATTTTGTATCCCTTTACCTTTTCTATTCTTGTTTCAACTGGTAATTTTCGAAAAGAGTCACATGTATATAAGAAATGTTCATTATGACACAGTGGACATGAAATCGGTTTGTTATTAGTAGACACAATGAAACTTTTTGATTTTTGAATTAATAAATTATTACCTTTGCTTTTTTCACTTCTAGATTCCTCTAATGTCTCAAGAAGGTCAGCCCTGTTAGTTAAAAAAGTTAAGAAAAAATCTAATGTTGGCGGATCACTGCGACTATTACGAGTCTCCTCCCATTCCCTGTTAGTAATCATATCTAATTTTGAAGACATAATATGAATGATTAGGGTGTCCCAATATTGAACTGGTTGATCAAGAGTTGCTAAAGCACGAATATTCTTATTTGTTATATCTACCATGTATCGCAATGATTTACTTGATTCTCTTTGTATAGAAGCAACATTAAAAAGTGCTTGTACGTGGTTGTTTACAAGTAGACGTTTGTTGTCATATCGTTTGCACAACAATTCCCAGGCTGAGTCATAATTATTGGCCTTGAAATCTAAACTTTTAATTATTAAGGCAGCAGAACCCTTTAAACAAGCGCGAAGGTAATGAAACTTGTTGATGTTGTCGATATTACTATTTGAGTGAACTATCGATATGAAGGTGTCTCGAAACTCAAGCCACTGCTGATAGCAACCATCGAAGGAAGGCAATTCTATTTTTGGAAGTCTTACGAAATTGTTGTGTCCCTGTTTATTTACATCGCAAGAGCTTACCTCAAACCTTTTTGTAACCGTATTTGTAAACCGTATTTGTTTGATGAGAAGCAGCCAAAGACATGTCGCACAATGTCTTTGCAACACCAATGGCCTCGTAATATTGGTTCTCAAAGGCCTCGCGCTCCTGGTACCGCTCGTCAGGATTCTCAGAGAGCTCCTCGATCTGTCCCTGAAGTGTATCAAATTCTGTGTACAATATTTCCATTTTTTGCAGTCTACTTTTAATTTCGTTAAGAATTTGGGGAGTATTAATTACTGAACTATCTTTAATAATATTTATGTAATTGCAAAAACCCGTTAATTTACTTTTCTGTGAACCTCGTTTTTTAATTAATTGTGTTATTTTACTTTCCGACATTTTAATTTATTTTTATTACTTAATTTTACCAATGAATAACAAAAATAATGTTTATTTTCTTTGTGACTAACTAAAATTACTAATTATTACTGAAACAAGACTATGGAAATGCTGGAATGGAAAAAAAATTACAAATGATTGCAATAAAATTTTTCTGATCAAATAAAATAGTAAATCTGTAACGATACACCTTTCTGAACTTTTTCGGCAGGCGCTTGCGCTTGGTCGGCTCGCTACCACTCGTCAGTGATGCGCGGCTACCGACCTAGAAAATATCAATGTAAAAATTAAACAGCGTATTATGTAAATATGTATTTATGAAATTTGCTAAACTACTTGCGTGATTGCAAAGCACTACTGCTAACGAAATAGTGAAATAAAAATAACTATAAAAATATGTAAGACTAATGTGCGAAATGAATATAAAATATGTTGTTTAACGTTTTGTTTGATAGGTAAGCACTAGTAGATATTATGCGTTTGTGTAAAAATTACGATTGATGTTATAGTTAAAATATACACCTGAGTTCTTCGAGATTTATAAGCGTTCTATGCAAAGCTTCACACACTCAAGACTACAATGAAATGATATGAAATCGTGGCAAATGAATGAAAATAATTTACGAATATTATTGACCACAAATGACACAGATGAAACCAATAATAATTAATGAAAAATGGAATAGGAATGAGTATGATGTGATAGTGGATGACAGAAGAATGATTATGGAACGATCTCACGGTTTACGGCGATGCGTTGTTCGTTCTTCTTATTCTTCTATTGTGACTTCAATGATTGTCGCGATGCTGCGCTGTTATGCTACGCTGTATTTTGTACAGAAGACTATTATTGCAATCCTTTCTTGAAAAAAAATCCGAAGTCGCCGGTGGTTTAAAAAGACCGTTTGAGATTCAAACAGCTGACCGTTGAACTTCTTCGGTTTTCTTGAGGCTCGAAGACCATATGTTGGGGTCGCTAGGCCTTGTAATTATAACTAGGATACTAGCGATTAAATAATAAGAGTGGACTGTAGTTTTATACTTGTATAATAAAGGATTAATAGATGACAAAATAAACGTAGTGCACGCAGTGCGTATTGGAAGAGAAGTGACGTCTTCAGAATCGCGGGTCGCGAACCAGTTCTTGCCCCGCGCCCCGCGTCATCTTAGTTCCGGGGCCAGTGTAGGCCCGCGGCCAGTGTTGTCGCCACCACTGATATAGGTGAGAATAGGAATAATTCGGATATTCACATAGCATAATTTAATCGAATTCCACATGAGTTGAAAAGTGCGAAAATAGGATTTGGTTGGTAACAGTGTCATAAAGGATATTACCGGCCAAATCTGATATCCTACAAATTACTGAAGGATAAGTAGGTATACACTTTGAGAAATAGAAACGAATAACTGTTATAATATTTTGTTTATCGTATAATTAGATAAGCGGGTAATCAATACGAAGGAAACAAGATGTAGCTTAATAATTGTTACAGCCACGCACACAACATGTCAACACCATATTTCCAAAAATATTCAAAATATTGTACTCTGATAAAATTGATGGACACCGCATTCAGACCATTATGGAGACCACATTTCACACAACAGCTTGAATCAAATACCTACATATCTCGATCTCGTTCTCTGTGGTCTGACCTCTCTTTTTAGTGTGTGGTCGGTATTGCTACTTCTTTATTTAAATCTCCCAGTAAAAACATTCAAAAAGGTAACACACTAGCCCACAATCTAATAATCAAATAGTTTATATTTATTTAAATTTTTCAACTACAATTACCGATTTCAAATACAAAGTTACATTAGATGATGAATTTATAAATGAGTCAATGAATTATTATTGCATATCCTGCAGACTTGGTAATATCGTCGGTCGGAAACAGTAGGTGCCTAATGGAACATTTCAAAATCACATGTTCTGAGTAATTGAGGTTTTAAGTTTTTGACAATATTCAAATCTTATTTTACTTTATCTTGAGACTTGTATTCTCTTATCTGTGCTTGAGATCATTTTGTTTTTTTATTTACTAAATAATATGAAGATTATAGTCTAGTTTAAGTTTGTTGTGTGTAACTAAGATTTAGGATGTCATGTGTAGTTTTTGAGTTATCAGTAATTTTGTGAAATATTCTAATTATCAAATTAAATAATTATATTTTTTATAATAATTATAATTATATTAAATAATTAAAGAATATTTCTAAATAAACCAGTAATGAAATAAAAATACAATCAATTCAGAAATCTTTTAGGAATTTCAGAGTCATACTGGAACTTTGAGAAATATTTCATTATTAAAGCCCGGATGCACTCTAGAATTTAGTGTCGCAGCGCGGAACATTTTAATAAATTGATACTGAAAACGAAAAGAATACAAAATTTTTGTTTTCTTTATTGGAATTAATAGTTTTACTGTCAATTAGAACTAAAATTTAAGTTGTACCGTTGATGATTTGGAAAAATATTTAATTCCATTCTACATTACCATTCTACATAGTTATCTCAAAACACGTAATTTGGAAATATTCTGGTAATGAATCCGACCGACGATATGGCAACATTGGCGCTGTTATGTCAATATAAATCGGCTCAATATGGCGGTTGTTTACTTTGCAGTTCACGACTTTGTTCAAGATTTTTCGCTATCGTTACGCTAATCATCGTTGATTGATATTGAAAAATGGTGCAATCTTGTGTAGTGATAGTGCGTGGTGTCCAGGAGGTGATATAAAATTTCACGCATAGATTTTTAAACCGTGATTTTTTAAATTGAATCATTGTAATCTAAGAATCATAGTTTTGTTCGATCTTCCAAAAATAGTCGTTGGTGCTTCCAACAAAATATTAGTAAATGATTGATAAGTAAAGATCATATAGATATACGTTGAATTGAATTTGTGTAACGTGATTTTGTTTGTTTACAAACAGTCGTTTTGATGTAGAACGACCAAAATGTAAATGTATCTGAGACTTTCTTTGATACAAGATTTTGTACGAGATGTGCAATGCATACATTTCATGATTATGATTCTTACTCGTTATGTACACATACTCTTAATATAATCTCTTATTCTTTGTTATCTATAAATTTTTGTTTTTTTATACAGTTATGTAATTGTTAACAATATTTTTTCCTTTTTAGATTTCCTAAAGACAGTACCCGGAGAAAATTGTGGCTATCAATTATAACACTGAAGACAAAATTAGATGGACAAAAATGGAAGTGAGGATTTGCAATTTACATTTTAATGAATCTGATTATGACACTACAACAGGGCGCTTAAAACAAACAGCAGTTCCTTCTTTAAGGCATACAATATCTCCATTAAAGGTAAAGATTTTTAATTAACAATATATTTGTGAATGATTGGTTAGTAATACATTTAGTATGATATTTCTGGCCTATGTATTTTTTTATGTATGCATACATTTTAAGTACCTAGTATAGAAAATAATACTTTATTGTGAATTTTTATCATGTGCCACTCCCATCTGGATATATAATTCAGCTTGTAGTTAGAATTGCATATCATCCCATTGATGAATGATTTATATTACATGTTTAGAATTTAAGTATTTTAAATATATGACACAAATGCAACATTATAATATGTTTTCATCATAATGTTAACATTATTATTAATTTTCAGACAACAAGTGCCTTACATAAAGAGTCAATGTTCCAAATAACTGATGTTACTGTTCCAAGCACCAGTTCTGGCATTTACAAAAGTGAATGTCCGTTTAAGAATACAAGACTGAAACGTGCTAGTTGCGATTTGGAAGGTCCAACAAGTAAAATACAATGTCGCAATATCCTGGAAGACATAAGCAACCTTAACAAGTTAATTAATGTGGTATCACAACATTTTACACCTATACTTCAGCAAATGTTAAACCACTCGGTCACGGACTCAATATTTTGTACTGATTTGCATGCAACTACGATAGTTAAGCAAATAGCTAAATCTTTTTTTAATATGCGTATACGAGCTCACGTAAAGAGGAAGACAGAAAATATATTCATAAATTACGTGGAAATAGACAGAAATTACACAGAGCTGTGTAATATAATATCAACATTATAATAAATGATATTGATTTTAAAATGGTTTTTTTGCACATCATCATTCCCCGAATTTTGTCCCATATACTCGTAATATACTTTCTTAAACAGATGTTTTTAAAGTCATCCAAATTTTTTATGCATTTTTATTTGAAGTCTTTTTAATCTTATTAATAGTTAAATTAAATACTTATATTAATAGTTTAATTTAAACTACTTAATAGTTTAATAATCAATTCCGATGTTGATTGGAAACCCTGATTCATTTTGGGAGGCTTAAAGCCTCACTCAAACCGCAGCGGTCAGCGGTGGCGGTAGCGGTGGCGAGCAGTTGTAACGTAGGTAACATAAGGACATTATTCAAAAAAGCACGGTCAACATGCGTTTTGGCGGCGGCCGGCCGCCACCGCAAGCCCCGCCCCCTCCGCCACCGCATTGTTTTGTAGAGGAGCGAGGGCGCGTTGCGGCCGCGGTGGCGATCAGTTGTAAATATTCACAACTGACCGCGTGAGCGTGAGCAAAATGTCGGAGAAAACGGAACAATTAATAGAAATTATTTAAAATTACCCTGTCTTATACGACACATCGCACGTGGACTACAAGAATAATAGAATAAAAAATAAAATATTTGATAATATTGCTGAAGATTGTGTGGTGTTTTCGTATGTCACTCTCAATCATTTTTAACGTAATCGAAACATTTGGTACACATTCTAAAGTATTAGTAAAATCTTTCTTCGTCTTGTTTAAGTCTAGGATATAAAGTCCTAATCCTAAACTCTCCTTCTTCCTCACGCTTTAGATTTATATCGTGTACCCAAATACGAGACCTGAAAAATTTTAATTTTTTAAATTTGATTAAACTTAATAAGTAGAAATCATTTCTAGTTTTAATTTTGAAAAAAAAAACTGAAGTTTCAAAATTATTTTATTACATGCTTACCTTTTGTCATCTTCACATAATGCTAATAGAATCAACGCTTCGTCTTCTAAATCCGCGCTAGTATGTCTGAACATGAGCCTGCCTGGTCGTTGCTTGACCGCGCGATCTGGCCGTCACCGCTGGCCACGCCTTCTCCGCCACCGCGACAGTTTGTACATTGTGTGCCCGTGTGGGCAATTCGCCACCGCCACCGTCCCGCGACTGCTGCTGTTTGATTGAGGCTTAAATCTATCAGTGGTAACTGCTGAGACGACGATTAACCTATACATTATACGTCGACGTGACGACGTGGTCATGATAATCAAAATTTCATAATACAGAATCTGTACGGTTAAATCGTAATTACGAATAGCGTAAACGGATACAAGGATTTATTTTATTTATTTATCTGTTGTATGTAGCGTAAACGGATACAAGGATTTATTTTATTTAATAAAATGTTAAAAAAAGTAAAAAATATATATTTCGATCCGGTGGATGTGTGGGATGTGTATTATTTAGTGTGAGTGTGTGTTGAGTGTGATGCTCTGTTTACTGGGATGATTCACAAAATTGAGACAGTCTCCGCACTACATGTGAGAAAGGTATATTGGTTTCGTTTTAAAAAGAAAATATAGACGTCGCTGAATCTCAAAAAGTGTGCACGATTCTGTGCAGGACAGTGTGAGCAGCAAAGTTTGACCTAACGGTTTCAGTGTAGAAATTAAAGGATATTGATATGCAAAATTTTACAGCTATAAATAATTCCCGATTAAAGTATAGCGATGTCCTGAAAAAAATAAAACAAAGGTTACCCTATTTGAAAGAGAAGGTTAGCCCACAGAGAGTGAGATAGCGATACTGAGGTATTGCCTCAAATAGGTATTCAAGGCGTGGTCTCCATCTTTATCTATAACTTCATGATTCAGACGTACGCCATTTTGTAACCGACAGTCTGACATACGGTTACAGGGTTACCATTTAATAATTCCCATGACTTAAGGGTAAAAGCGTTAGTTCCAGTGTTTGAAGCATGGATGTAATATCTATATTTGTCTACTTAGTCTGGCCATAAATACTGTTACAATTAAAAATAAATAAAACATTATATTTCAATTTGTAATCTGTCATTCTTTTATAAATGTTAATTATATTTTCTCATTATCGCGCGAATCGGTTGTCAAATATTTTTTTGATATTAAAATGGAGTAAAAGATTTTTCCTTGTAACAATATTTATGGCAAGACTAAGTATATTCTATTTCTAATGCCAGACACATCACACCAAACATATTGTTTAGTGTGTTAAACAATTTTCTATATTTACGTACTCGTAAAATCTTGTAAAGTTTACAGTGGATTCAATTCTGAAGTGGCCGTTAAATATCCAAATTTTATTTAGGTGTCGCTAAATCATTATGCTATTCTACTGTTACTGTTAAATTCAACTTACATTGCTAATTTGAATCTGATGTTTCTTATTTTAGATGGTCAATTCAACTTAGCTTTAGCCGCACAAACGCTATTCCAGGCGCAGATTTTTACGCGTAAACATCCTAAACTGAATATTTTTAGCGGCGACCAAAATTATCCCAATTAAAATTAAAACTTTGCCAAAATCCACCATTTTGGTAATAAAAAATATAAACACGTTTTAAATATATCTACGTCGTTTAATTAAAAGGGAGTTTGATCGTTTTGAGCGTAAATTCCGAAAATTATTTCGGCTTTCCTAAACACCATCCTAGCCTAAAACATTGCTCATCACGATAGAAATCTTATGCTTACTTATTACTTCTCTCTGAATAAACTAAATAACCTTAGCAAAACAAATCATAACAGCAAATTAAGGTAGGTACAAATTTAAATTTTGTCCAAATTAATTATTTTCGCCTTAGATATATAGGAAAATAAATATGAACTTTTTAATAGATCCATAAATTTATTGTTAAAAACAAGATAAATAATTTATAATAAATGTATTAACTGTTATAAAAACATAGAACCCGTTTTAATTTCTTTCTTTAAAAAATCATTTTAAGTTCACTTTTAATATTCTTACCATAGTAACACAAACACAAACTTGTCTTAGACATTTTAGAATTAATCTTTAAACTCTGCATAAATTGGCCTGTCATCGTAGAATAGCACTTGCTTAAGCGGCCATTTAAATTAATTTTAAATTTACAAATTTTAGTTTTAGTATAGTTAGACGGCGAGCGCATAAAACTGAATCCAATAATTACTGAAGGTAGGTAAGTTTTCCAACTAGCAGTAGTGTAGTTTTGATATATTACTAAATAAAGCTAGGTATAAAAATGTTTTTTAAACTATTCATGTCAATTTCAAGTTTTGGTAACTTTTATTTACAATAGACATTTGTTGTTTTTTTATGTTAAAACGGGGACATTTATAATTTTAGTACGTCTGCCTAACGTTATCTAAGAATGAGATACAATCCAAAACTATGTGCCTCTCTTTCTTTAAAAAATGAGGACCGGTTTTGATGTTCATAGTAATCACTCCCCTAAATAAATAAGCTCCTTGGTTCCAATCAAGTTCCAATTTATGTGCCATATTCTCTCTAATCTGTGCCAATGTGTTCTGTGATGTAGTCTGTTCGGCTGAAGGCCTTTGTAGCCATGGCCGGTAAAACCTTTGGGGGTGATGTAGTCTGTGGGTCTTGTGTACGAGTCACGAGAACACGAGGATTGCTTTTCGTGAAATTTTTAATTATTAAAGTTTCAACTAATATTCAGATACAATAATGGCTCTACATGTTCCAAAAGCTCCGGGTATGCCCCAAATGTTGAAAGATGGTGCCCGAGTAAGTAACAATCACCTACATAACCAAAAACTTACCAAACCAATATGATTTCATTTTCGTAAAGAACTCCCGTATTTTTATAATATACTAACTTTCTAAATAAACAAAACCTTTTCTATGAATATTAATAATACTTGAATATTGTTTTTATTCTCTGGTTGCGTTTTTCCAATAAATGCTCAATAGTTTCCTACCAACTGTTAACTGGACACCTATTCGATATTCCATGTGATAATAATATTATCCAGTAGTTTATTTTCTTACAATACATGGGCTCATCAATCTTTATCCTTTCGTCAAAATGTGAGTTGTTTTTGTGATTATTTTGTCTTTCCTGTGGCGTAATTATTAGGTGGCTAAGCGACAAAATACCGCTATTAGCGCCTAACCTCAGCCTAAAATGATCCTGAACTGAGATGGATCTGAGCACAGCATCCCAATACATATGTATATTTAGGATGCGGTCCATAATCACCCAGTAGTGCAAATGTTTGCATGCATGCAAACAACCCGTTCAAATTGTTTGTAATGCTCACGGATGTAAGCACTCAAATCAGTTTTAGACGGAGCTTTTGATCTGTGAGTTTGTCAAGTTGACAATGTTATTTGAAAAGAAAAATTGGATTGAGATTGAGATATGTATTATGCCTCCAGTATCTTTACAAGCACTTCTGTATTTATTGTAGATAATCTAATGAAAAACTAAATTCGAACAAACTAAAATACCTACAACTAAAACTCCACGGGAAACTAATGTTGACTTTGACATTGACAGTTCTGCAGACAGTGCACTACCTCTTTTCTGTTAGCACTGTCGGCATCAATCGGTGACATCATCAATTAACTCATACCGCTTACAAATATGCATATGAGCAATTTTGGACCGACTGTGTGCATGCAAATAGCGCACACAAGCTCTGATGTCAAATTATGAACCGCACCCTTGGTATTTTGTTTAAATACAAACAAATTATAATGTGTTTACTTTTGAGTCCCACATTCTTAATCCACTTCGCTCTCATCCCCCTCCTGAAATTTGCCACAAGCCCTATACAGAGTAGTTACAGTATACACTGCATATTGCTTAAATTTGGCTTGCTGTATTACAAAATAAAAGATAGGATAGTTTTATCTCTATTATTGACCCCAATATTTATTATTGCGTTAAAGTTTATTATGGCAAAATGTGGTTTGCCACAGCTAGTTGCTTATAAAAATTACTACAGTGGTGACTCGATTATATAATATAATATATATAATAACAATAATAAGCTTTATTTTCTCCATCTTTGCTATTTACTTACATGTTTTGTTAGTTAAAAACTTATTCTAATGTTAGTAGATTAACTGTATATATACTTTATATGTCTATAATGGATCCCTTTTGGGTAAAAGCCTCCCCTATTTTTTTCCGATTCTTTCTTTTTGCATAGGGTTGCCATCCATCCGGGTTTCCCCGGATTTGTCCTAGTTTAGAGGGCGTCCGGGGAGCGTCTGGGAGGGGTTTCATTTGCAGTCCGGGTTTAAAAATTTAAAGTCTTGGGCTGCCCGCGACACACGCACTGTGCCCACACGCCGCGATCAACCGAAGAACTGATTCCCTAAATTCACCGTCTCCCCGCTCCTCCCGTCGTTGTTGCCAGTGCGCACTTCGACTTCGCTGCCCGATTATTATTAAAACAATTTGTAACAAACTGTAATAAGATTCTGGTTTGTTAGGTACAACAGTGAAAACCACGCTGTTGGACTGCACATTAACGGCTAGGGTGACTAGGGGATGTCCTCAGGGTAGGGGGGTTTCATCACTACTGTGGTGTTTGGTCCTTGACTGCCTTATCCAGGAGTTGAACAATGCGTACCTTCCCACTCAAGGATGCGCACATGACCTGGTGGTCCACATAGTTGGGAAATGTCCTTCAACTATGAACGATCAACAATGGTGCTGCCAGGTGGGGCTGTCTGTGAACGCCAGTAAAACCATAATATTTCCTTTCACTAGGATAATGAATTTAGACGGCCTCAAGCCTCCTAAACTTTTTGGAAGAACTATTGAATTCTCTCAGAATGCCAAATACCTTGGGATCCACCTGGAACAAAGACTAAATTGGGGTATACAACATACATATAGGCGACATTATCAAGAAGGCCAAAGCAGCGCTAGGTATCTTTTCTTTTCTTTCTTTTTCTTTAATATCTTTATTTGGAACAAGATAGGTACAATACATAATTATCGTGTACGTTAATGTCTGCATTAGTAAAAACTGTGTCGCAGCCATTAACGCCCACCCCCAGAAATATTTTCGACATTGTTCCGATAAGAAACTAACACATAATAATATTTCTTTTGCTCTGCCGCTGGCCAACCAGGTGGGGACTGAAACCAAGTCACCTACTCTGGCTTTACACCACTAGGGTAGCTACGGGTGTATAGCTTGGTTTAAGCAGACTGCAGTAGGGACCACCATAAAGGCCCTAGAAAGCCTGCAAAGATGTGCCTGCTTGATGATTACAGGGGCTATCTCATCTTCTCCTATCCTTGCGATGGAGGCTATCCTGAAACTCCGACCACTTCACCTGTTCATACAGGGGGAGGCTAGGATAGCAATGCTCCGAGCTGTGGAGGGAGGCAGATCGAGATGGAAATCCCAAACCATGAGGAAGCTACAGGGCATCCTAATAGTTAATCCTGCCATGACAATGCCAGCCGATGCCATGATTAAAACTTTGGAGTTCAAGAAGAACTATAAAGTCATGATTCCTAATAGGGATGAATGAGAAAAACAAGTCCCTGAGCCCTTTAAGAAAGCTAACCAGATATGGTACACGACGGCTCTCGGAAAAGAGGGCTAGTCAGGTGCAGGTGCCTTCGGAGGTAGTGCGAAATCCAGGAGAACCACATGCCTGGGCGCATATGCCACTGTATTCCATTCAGGAATGTATGAGATTATCGACTGTGTTCACGGAAACAGGTCGAATGAGGGTTTAAACATCTTCATCCTGTCGGACAGCTAAAGCTGCTCCAAAAGCGCTTGATGCTGTAGAAATCAAGCCCAAGATCACCTTAGAGTGCACGAAGGCCTTTAATGAATTGGGGATCAGGAACTCGGTAACGACTGGCTGGGTTCCAGGCCACTAATATCCGAGGCAATGAAATTGCCGACAAAGTGACAAGGGCTGGTTCCGAGAGCGCTCTCATAGGACCAGAACCAGCTTGTGGCATTTTGAGGGGGATTAAAAAGAGAGTCCCTGGACTACTGCATTCGAAATTGCTCATTAGGGACTTTTCACCCGGGGTCGCAATGCGAAACCTCCAACTAAGCAGGGGCAATAATTAAGGGCGCTCACTAGAGCCCTAACTCACTGCAAACTCAACAAACATCTGCACAGAATGGGCCTGACTAATATTCCCACGTGCAGCAGGTTCTGTGGTGAGGATCGTGAGACACCATTACACATCCTTTGTGAATGTCATGCTCTCATCCACACAAGGAGCCGAGCTCTGGGTGGACCTAGTCTGCCACCACATGATGCGAAGGCTCTGTCTCCAAAAAAGGTTATTGGCTATTTCAACGCCGCGGCCCTATTTCGAGACCTTTAAAATAGAGGGGTCGGCCACAATAGTACAAGTCGCAGTGGCCCGCTGGGGGACACCCCTCCGTCGCCTCCAGTCTCCCCTCGAATTCCAGATAGATAGATAGGTACTTTTAAAATGATGATAAAAGATGACTAAATTTAAGGGTCTAAAAATAAATAAAAAGGTGATTTATGACATTTTCAACTGTTTTTTATTACACTGACTATGTTTAAAAAAACCTGTTGTCATGTCCGGATTCAGGGCTCTAAAATCCGGGGATTTCACGCGTCTTGTCCTAGTTGCCAAATTTTAGAGATGGCAACCCTATTTTTGCACCATGTTTCCACCAGTTTTGGCCAGCAATCTCGGCTATATCGTCTGCCCACCTTTTCTTTGGTCTTCCAACCTTTCTTTTTCCACATGGGCCGGGCCACTTTGTTGATTGTGCAGTCCACCTTTTGTCAGTGTATCTGGTGATATGACATAGCCACTTCAGCCTTAGGGCGTGTTTGAGAGCATCTGTCAGATTTGTTCTCTTTCTTATCTCTTCACTTCTTACTTTGTCTATTCTTCTTAGTTTCAAAATACTCCTTTGGAAGGGTCTCCCACAAGGATCAGTTCTCAGTCCATTACTGTACAGTATATATACCTATGATCTGGAAAGTTGTGTTAACTCCTTCTGTAACGTGTTACAATACGCAGATGACCTTACCTTGTATGTGTCGTCTGATAATGTTGAAGAGGCAGTTCACAGACTTAATCAGGCATTATTCTACTTAGAAGATTGGTTATCGGAAAATGGTCTCAGTTTGTCACCTTCTAAGAGTCATGCAATTGCATTCACAAGGAAGAGAAAAGTCCCTAAGATTGACATCAGATTTAGCGGACAGTTTATACCAGAGGTAGAATCTGTAAAGTTCTTGGGTGTATATTTAGATAAAACTCTGTCCGGAAAAAATCACATTAACTATATAGCAGGTAAATGTGAAAGACATATAAATGTTATGCGTTGTCTGTCGGGTGTGTGGTGGGGAGCTCATCCATATTCCCAGAAATTAATTTATAATGCAATAGTTCGTAGCGTGATTGACTATGGTTCATTTATTCTAGATCCAGCCAACAAGGAGGCTCTCAGGACCATGGATAAAATTCAATCTAAATGCCTCCGTATAATTCTAGGCGCCATGAAAACTACTCCCATCAATGCTCTTCAAATAGAGGGAGTTGAACCTCCTCTTGACCTTAGACGTCTTTTTCTTGCTGACAGTTTTTTCTATAAAATATCTCAATCTCCTTCGCACCCTCTATGGGAGAAATTAAACACACTCTCTAACTTAATTTCTCAAAACCCCTACTGGAATAACAAAGATCTGCCATGTCTGGTTAAAAGCTTCCATAAATTATCAAATTTAAAATATCCATACAATCAAACTCCCTTACACCCCCTTTTTTCAACCCCCTATGAAGCATTAATTTACAAACCCCACATATTGTTCTCTTTTGGCATCAATAAAAACGACAACCAAGCAAACATAGTGTTTCAAAGTAAAGTTGATCAAGATTGGCAAGATTGGGTTCAAGTTTATACAGATGCTTCAAAATTGGACAGTGGAAAAGATGTAGGTATCGCCGTTTGGTTTCCCAAATTCCAAGTACTTCTTAATTTTAAATATCCCCCAATTTCATCTATTTTCTCCGGAGAATCGTTAGCTATTCAGGAAGCTCTAAAATTTATACTTTGTTATAAGCTAGATAAGACTATCCTATTTACAGATTCTCTGAGCAGTCTTCAAGCTATCGATTCTGATCCCCTTTCTTCCGGTTCCAGACACCCTAACATTTTAAAAACCAAAGAACTGCTCTACCGTTGTCACATAGAAAATATTAATGTGACTTTGGCTTGGATCCCTAGTCATAGTGGCATTAGAGGTAATGAAATCGTGGACGCTTTTGCTAAAGATGCAGTAGACACAGGAAGTAAAGATTTTTATCACGTGTTCGCTTTCGACCTTTCTTTCCTTGCAAGGCAGGATTTACGAGACACATGGACTAAACGATGGGATCAAAGTCGGAAAATAAAGGGTCGATACTATGGAGATATTCAACCGGTCATTCCACCTAAACCATGGTTTTTCCGATATCGCGACATTGAAAAGCACTGTTCTTCGATACTATGCAGACTTAGATTTGGACATGCATGTACCCCGTTGCATCTAAATAAATTACATATTCGAGACTCGCCCATTTGTGATTGCGGTCTGGAGGAAGGTTCAACAGATCATATATTGTTTAACTGTCCTCAATATCCTGTGTCGTTGTATGAACTCCTCCCTAGCTATATCCCTAGACCAACTAATATTAAGAGTTTACTTATTTTTAATGATATCCGTGTCCTAAAATTGCTGTGTAAATATATATGTTCTAACCAAATTAAATTATAACTTATTTTACCATACTAACTTAACTGGTGGTTTATGTCTGTGTTGTGATTGTCTTTACAGGTAATAATACGACGTAACATTCTACTATATACGCGCGCAAAGAACCACAAGACTGTCTATCCTGGCACTTGATATTGGCAGTAATGGTTGTAAGCACTCAAAACGACCAATTGCCATAAGCATAAAAGAAAGAAAGAAAATACTCCTTTCCATTGCTCGTTGTGTTGTCATAATTTTATTTCTTAATTTATTTGTAAACACCCATGTTTGGCAACCATATGTTAGGCTAGGGAAAATGCAAATTTTTATTACAGTCTTTTTAAGTGGCATGCTGTAGTTTCCCTTCAATACTTCTTTTTGGGCCCAAAAACTTTTCCATGAGCAGTTAATCCGTCTCTCCGCCTCTTTTTCATTACTGTCATGGGTGAGGGATACTTCTTTACCAAGGTAAATATAGTCATCAACATATTCAATTTGGGTGCTGTTTACCTGGATTGGTTTCTTTGGGCCATTTGTCATCACTTTAGATTTACTTGTGTTCATGTACAATCCTACCTTTTTACTCTCCTTGCTAAGAGATTGTATCATTTCTTGAAGCTCAGTAGCAGAATTGGAAAAAATAACAATGTCGTCCGCAAATCGTAGATGACTTAAATGCCTATCAGTTATCCAGATACCTTTTTTGTTCCAGTTGATGTTCTGGAATATAGCTTCCAGGACAGCTATGAATAATTTAGGAGACAAGGGGTCACCTTGCCTCACTCCTCTTTCTATTGGAATTTTTTCACCTTTGGTTTCCAGAATTATCCTGCTTGAGCTTTTTGAGTAGATGTTTTTCAGAATGGATATGTAGGTTTCCTCTATGTTGCAAGACTTTAGTGCTTTCCATATAGAGATGTGAGAGATGCTGTCAAATGCTTTTGCATAGTCTATAAAACCTACATAGAGGGATTGATTGTGTTCTTTAAATTTCTCAATAACTTGTTCTAAGGTATGTATGTGATCAATTGTACTATATCCAGTGCGAAATCCTGCCTGTTCAATTGGTTGCTCTTTATCTATCTTTTCCGTTATCCTTGACAATATAATAGATGAGAATAGCATAGATGTACTAGCAAGTAGACTTATTGGCCTGTAGTTTGCAATATCTTGTGGACTACCTTTTTTGTAGAGAAGAATTATATTTGATTCGCACCATTGCTTTGGTACTGTTTTTGGTTCGAGTATTATGTTGAAAAGCGTTGTTAAAAATGGGAGTAAGATGGGTGCTCCCATCTTTAAGGCTTCATTACTGATCCTATCTGGACCAGGGCTTTTGTCGGATTTTAATTTTTTATGTGATGTAGCATTTCTATCTCTGTTATTGCACTTATTTTGTCTATCTTTTATCTCTCTTTGCTATTTGTTTCCACTTTATAGATTGTCTTCCGACAATATTGTGTATAGCTCTTTATAAAAGTTTGTAGTACATTTAAGTACCTCTTGTCGAGTTTTTGCAACGTGTTTGTCCTTTTTAAGTGTTTGTATCCAGTTTTTGTGCGTGTTAAGTTGTTTGTTGGCCCTTTTTATGCTTCTGTATTTCATAAGATTCGATATTATAATATTCCTCTTGTATAGCTTATAGTCCTTCCTAATAGATTTGATTGTTTCTTTGTAAAGTTCTTTTATTTTTTTCTTTATTTCTTTTGTTTTATTTTTGCATTTTGTAAGTTCAGTTCGCCTTTTTATTAAGTTTATAGTTCTCGTTTTAAATATTTTGTGTTCTTTGCTTTCATTATTTTTGTTTCAGATTTCTTTTTCAGACTTGTAATGATTGCTTTTTCTAGACGATTGTAATAGTTCTGTACATTGTCAACGTTGAGCCCTTCTACTTGGTTTTTTAAATGTTCTTTAAGTTTAGTTGTGTATTTTCTTATTTCGCTTTCTGTTGCTGGCATTTTTGATATCATGATGCGAAGGATGTTCTGCTTAGTTTAGGTTTTTCGAAGTTTATTGAAGCTCTTACTAATCTATGATCTGAAGAAAAATTTATGTTGTTGAGAACTTCTAGGTTTAGGATATATTTTGGATTGCTGCTCAGAATAAAATCTATTTCGTTTTTTGTCTTCCCATTTGGTGACAACCAAGTCCATTTTCGACTTTGTTTCTTCTTGAAGAAAGTTCATTATCGATAGCTTGTTCTCGTATGCAAATTGTATTAGCTTTTCGCCTCTTTCGTTTCGAACTCCATACCCATATTTTCCCATTATGCAGTTTTCATCTGGTTCAGGCTGTCCTATCTTATGGCCGGTACACACATTGTTTAGTGTTTAGTGCGAGTGGCTTGTTTAGTGTTAAGTGTTTAGTAAAAAACACGTTCGGACAGCTTCTGTTTAGTGTTAAGTGTTTAGTGTTTAGCGAATAGGAACGCGTTCTATTTTTTCTGCGAGTCGCCCCTCCCGCTCTCCCGCCTTCACCCCTCACTTAACACTAAACACGTCTGGACAGATCTGTTTAGTGTTAAGTCCATATAATGAACAAATAAACTAAACACTGTTTACTAAACAGTGTAGGGACAGCACCTACTAATCACTTAACACTAAACAGTCTACTAAACACTAAGCACTTGACTAAACAAAGTGTATACCGGCCATTAGCGTTAGTCTCCCATAACTATCACCAACTGAACTGTTAAGCTTTTGATAAGTCTTCATAGAATGTATTCACTTCAGTTTCACTTGATTGAGCAGTTGGAGCATGTGCTTGTATTATGGACAGGGCTGTGCCATTAAGGGCCCATGGCGCGAAAAATAGCAAAAAGGCTGTTGGCGTTTTTGATATTGTACGTTAACATTCGAGTTAACTGACCGGGAAAAAATAAATTTAAGTTCTTAAATTATCTCTTTACACAATCACCGTCACCATTTTTCAAATTTACATACCATTTCTTTAAAAAATAGCATCAATTTTACTAAAAAATTGGGTTACACCCATACACCGTTCGTGATTTTTAGCTTCATTAATTAACCCTATTGTATTTTACTTTAACAAATATAGAGAACAAGGGTAAGGAAAACACTGACACCGTGGAATTTTTTTTATTTATCGTATATTGATTTTTATATGAAATTTTTAACATACATTTATCGATTTTCTTACAAATACTTGGCTCGGGCGCGTCGAAATTCAGTGTGCAATCGAGACTGGAAGTGAGAGCACGTCGCATTGAGCTCGCTCCCGGTCACGTAATTATTTGTGTATGTATACAACGCGAAGTACCCCGGAGAAGTTGATAACTAACAATTTTATTTTTTGTGGCTGCCGTACGAAAAATCTTTCTAAACCTTTTTACAAGCTTTTATTTAGCTTACTCGTATGTATGTTCGCGTCTAATCTTGCGAGTTTTTGACCCTCTTCCCGGTTTCCGATTAAGCTGAAATTTTGTATGCATATATTATGACGACATGGAGCTGATCTGATGCTGGAGCTGGAAGGTAGCCAAAGGAACTCCGCAATAAAACGGCAGAACCCCATCGAGTTTGGGCTCGTTTGATTCGTATTGACGAGTTCTTTGGTCCTATATGGTAATCAAGGTCTGATGCTGCAGCTGAAAGGAGGCCATAGGAACTCCGCAATAAAACGACACAACCCCATTGAGTTTGGGCTCGTTTGATTCGCATTGACGAGTACTTTGGTCCTACGTGCTAACCAGGGTCTGATGCTGGAGCTGGAAGGTAGCCAAAGGAACTCCGCAATAAAACGACAGAATCCCATCGAGTTTGGGCTCGTTTGATTCGTATTGACGAGTTCTTTGGTCCTATATGGTAACCAGGGTCTGATGCTGTAGCTGGAAGGAGGCCATAGAAACTCCGAAATAAAACGACACAACCCCATCGAGTTTGCGCTCGTTTGATTCGTATTGACGAGTTCTTTGGTCCTATATGGTAACCAAAGTCTGATGCTGCATCTGGAAGGAGGCCATAGGAACTCCGCTATAAAACGACACAGCCCCATCGAGTTTGGGCTCGTTTGATTCGTATTGACGAGTTCTTTGGTCCTATACAGTAACCAGGGTCTGATGCTGGAGTTGGGAGGTGGACATAGGAACTCGGCAATAAAATGACACAACCCCATCGAGTTTGGGCTCGTTTGATTCGTTTTGACGAGTTCTTTGGTCATATATGGTAACCAGGGTCTGATGCTGCAGCTGAAAGGAGGCCATAGGAACTCCGCAATAAAACGACACAACCCCATCGAGCTTGGGCTCGTTTAATTCGCATTGACGAGTACTTTGGTCCTATATGGTAACCAGGGTCTGATGCTGTAGCTGGAAGGAGGCCATAGAAACTCCGAAATAAAACGACACAACCCCATCGAGTTTGCGCTCGTTTGATTCGTATTGACGAGTACTTTGGTCCTATACGGTAACCAGGGTCTGATGCTACATCTGGAAGGAGGCCATAGGAACTCCGCAATGAAACAACACAACTCCGTCGAGTTTGGGCTCGTTTGATTCGTATTGACGAGTTCTTTGGTCCTATATAGTAACCAGGGTCTGATGCTGGAGCTGAAAGGTGGTCATAGGAACTCCGCAATAAAACGACAGAACCTCATCGAGTTTGGGCTCGTTTGATTCGTATTGACGAGTTCTTTGGTCCTATATGGTAACCAAAGTCTGATGCTGCATCTGGAAGGAGGCCATAGGAACTCCGCTATAAAACGACACAGCCCCATCGAGTTTGGGCTCGTTTGATTCGTATTGACGAGTTCTTTGGTCCTATATGGTAACCAGGGTCTGATGCTGCATCTGGAAGGAGGCCATAGGAACTCCGCTATAAAACGACACAACCCCATCGAGTTTGGGCTCGTTTGATTCGTATTGACGAGTTCTTTGGTCCTATACAGTAACCAGGGTCTGATGCTGGAGTTGGGAGGTGGACATAGAAACTCGGCAATAAAATGACACAACCCCATCGAGTTTAGGCTCGTTTGATTCGTTTTGACGAGTTCTTTGGTCGATTATGGTAACCAGGGTCTGATGCTGCAGCTGGAAGAAGGCCATAGGAACTCCGCAATAAAACAACGCAACCCCATCGAGTTTGGGCTCGTTCGATTCGTATTGACGAGCACTTTGGTCCTTTATGGTAACCAGGGTCTGATGCTGGAGCTGGAAGGTAGCCAAAGGAACTCCGCAATATAACGACACAGCCCCATCGAGTTTGGGCTCGTTTGATTCGTATTGACGAGTACTTTGGTCCTATATGGTAATCAGGGTCTGATGCTGCAGCTGGAAGGAGGCCATAGGAACTCCGCAATATAACGACACAGCCCCATCGAGTTTGGGCTCGTTTGATTCATATTGACGAGTACTTTGGTCCTATATGGTAACCAGGGTCTGATGCTGCAGCTGGAAGGAGGCCATAGGAACTCCGCAATAAAACGACACAATCCCATCGAGTTTGAGCTCGTTTGATTCGTGTTGACTAGTACGTTGGTCCTATATGGTAACCAGGGTCTGATGTTGGAGCTGGAAGGTGGCCATAGAAACTCCACAATAAAACGACATAACCCCATCGAGTTTGCGCTCGTTTGATTTATTTATATATTTATTTATTATGTATGAAACCCAATAAATTTCTTTTGTGCGACCTTCCCCAATTTGGGTGTCAAATAAAGGAGCTTGAATTGTAGAATGCAATATATTATGAAAAACAATGAAATCCAAGATGGTCGCCGTCACAAATTGACAGATTATTTTTATGTACAATCCCCACAATACTTATACAATACTTGTGAAATACAATACACCATGAAAAAAAACCAAAACCAAAGTTGGCCGCTATCACAAAAGATTTTTAAAAACAAGCTTTTATTTTAATGCCCTAAAAAGGGGAAAATAAACATTAATTTATTTTTTCATTACAATCTAGCGAATGGTTTCAATGCAGTAAAGTGCGTTGAACACAAGAAAATATTCATTTCTATAAATATTGGCAATTGGGATGATGACTGAATTCTAATTTTTACGTCTCGTCATTAAATATTAAAATACCGTGGAAAAAGATGCAGTCCTGTGAAATCAGAATTAAAATCGGCTTAGAAATACATTAGATACAAGCATTTTAAGTTGTTAATTTGAAGGCGATTAGACAGAGAGATCCGACATCAACCGTGACGTCATAGTTGAGTACGGCCATATAAACTCCATGTAAATTGCCGTTTTGCTAGAAAGAGATGGAGAAAAATCTTTAATACCTTATATCTTGTTTGTTTTTATAGTTATTCGAAAACCGATTTTTTCTTTCTGTTTATTACATTAATGAGCTTCTATTAAAGCAAGAAATTTTTTTTAGTCATCTAGCCTATTCTAAGGAAAAACATTTGCTTTTATAAAATAGGTAAATCTTGCGACAAGCTTTTATATTTTATTAAAAATGTGTCATGTAATAAATTTAAGTTTATTTTCGTCTTATTAGGGCATTAAATAAAAGATTGTTTTTAAAAATCTTTTTACTATTATTTTACATTTTATCATTTTGTAATAGCGGCCATCTTGGGTTTTAGTTTTTTCATGGTGTTCTGTATTTTACAAACAAGTACTTTCATTTATTACCCATATTGTGGGGGTTGTACAGAAAAATAAACTGTCATTTTGTGACGTCGGCCATTTAGGATTTAATTGTTTTTTATAATATTCTGTATTATACAACTCATTCTACAATTAAAGCTCTTTCATTTGACATGCATAGTGGGGAAGGTCGTACAATAAATTGACGGGATTGCATACGGATATTATCTACTACCAAAGTACTCATTAAGATGAATCACACGATTCACCCCTGGTTGCCATATAGATAGGATCAAAGTACTCGTCAATACGAATCAAACGAGTCCAAACTCGATGGGGTTGTGTCGTTTTATTACGGAGTTCCTATGGCCATCTTCCAGCTCCAGGATCAGACCCTGGTTACTAAATAGGATCAAAGTACTCATCAATAGTAATCAAACGAGCCCATACTTGATGGGCTTGTGTCGTTTTACTGCAGAGTTCCTATGGCCATCTTCCAGGTCCAGCATTAGACCCTGGTTACCATACCAGTTCGGAGCCACCTTGAATTTGCCAGCACGGTGTGGAACCCGCACTACGCAGTTCACTCACAAAGAATAGAAAGCATACAAAGGGCCTTCACAAAACACCTAGCATATACCTTCGGTGATATATCTACCCGGTGTCTATACCAGGGATGTCGCGGATATTCGCATCCGCATCCGCAAATGCGGAACTTCCGCATGGATTTGGACATCTGCATCCGCATCCGCAATAATCAATGCGGATGATCATGCGGATGCGGATGTAAGACAAGTTGTGACAGGAATGAAATTGGGTGGGGCTGACGAATGGCGCGTGCCATTCGCACTTGATATTAACCAATGGGAACGAAGAAATTAGTGACAAGATTCGACGCGTTTGTTGTGGTGCATCATTTGTTTCTAGTAAATAAATTATTACGTGTATGTTTGCGCTAGTGTTGTTGAATATTCAATCCACGGACCACCTTATAAATACACTTCACAATCACCTATTCCATTAGTAATGTGTATTCGTTTGCTAGAATGTAAGGACCTTTGTATTAATAAAAAATAAGTCACATTGTATTGAGGAATCATGGTTTCCAAGATACAGGATTTATTATCCTAGTTTGGGAATCAGGGACCCTCACCCTATTTTAGTCAACTCATATTTATAGCTGTTGATCTATTGTAGCATTGTGTTGACATGTATTTGGCTGCAATAAACATTATTATTATTCATCAACCGTTAAATTTAACTAATAAAAAAAATGAACACATATATTCGATAAATATTTTCAACCATATCGAATAAAAATATTCATTCAATTCAAATTGATTTTAACGCGAGTAATATTTATTCGTATATAGATAAATGTAACTAACTGATAAAATTATCGCAATGAATATTTTCAATCACAGACCGAAGTAACGCGAGTAATATTTATTCGTATATAGATAAATGTAACTAACTGATAAAATTATCGTAATGAATATTTTCAATCACAGACCTAAGTAATAAAAATATTGAGCGCCACGGTGCTAATAAAAATATCATTTAACTAGTTGATTTCGGTCTCCCGTAAAAACCTTAGGTAAACCTTAGGTTCATAAGTTTAAAGTTCAAATTCGTATACAACAAAATGTAACACGAATAGCGGGCCGCACCATACGATAAATTCGTGTAAGTGCAATGGATATATTAATAAAATAATTTCTCGCTTTTATGCGACGCACGAGGCTGCGTTTTTTAGGTATTCTCTATCAAGTTAGGTTAACGAAGAAATTTGAAATATAGCTTGGATCGGTTTTTACGATGTTTTCGCCGGACGTTGACACTTTCATGTGCGACTTTAAGTCCTGAAGCAAAGGCATCTTTTGAATTTTATAGTCAACCGAACTGCTGATAATTTCAAGGTATCGAATTCGCT
Organism: Schoenobius gigantellus; assembly: GCA_963935595.1. Classification (NCBI taxonomy): domain Eukaryota; kingdom Metazoa; phylum Arthropoda; class Insecta; order Lepidoptera; family Crambidae; genus Schoenobius; species Schoenobius gigantellus. The sequence continues at coordinate 16,487,799 of OZ012553.1, read as the reverse complement.
TGGATTAGATAGTTTATTTATTTTGATCGGCGCAACGAATTTCTTTTCGTTAGGTAAGTATTATTTGTTGTTTATTGTTGTTACTTATATGATTACGGGTCGATTTAAGTGCTAACTTATACAGTTTATAAGTGATTTTATTACGGACATTTATTTGTGAAATAAATTAAAAAGTTTAAAAATGCCGAAACGTAATACTGAAATTTGTGAACATTGCGAAAAGTATACAGCCGGTAATAAAGTGGCCTAGCCATTAAATATATTTTTTTCTATTTCCATCAAATTAATGCTAGATAGTCCTAAGCCTGTAAAAGTATGAAGGAAAGTTCATTGAATAGGTATTATGTACGTATGTATTCTGTGTTGAATCAGCGTGAATAAATCAACTTGAGAAAAAGAAAAATATTCAGATATTGTATTTGAATGAAAATATTAACTGATATTTTCAACCATTAAAAGTATCTGATATTTTTATTCAACTATTAACTTTTGACTAATATTTTTTTCAACCATTTATGCCACCTCTAGTTTGCGCTGTGGAATACTTATCGTTTATCCACTCCACCAGGCAGTGCTCCTAGCCAACAATTATTTAGTAGCGCGGGTTTACTTAATTTATGAACCTTCGCATAACCGGCTTGAATCAGAGAAGGCGGCAATATTACTTTTTTAAAGTATAATGTTCCTATTTTTTTAACTTCATTTACTAATTGTAATTAATAAAAATGTTAATAATTACTCTATCATTATTTTAATTCTTAATTTATATACTTTTTTCTATAACTTCTTAAACATCGCATCCGCATTCGCATCCGCGGATGTCAGCCTTCAAAAATCCGCATCCGCATTCACATCCGCGGATGTGAAAAAATCGACATCCGCAACCTATACGAACAGCGTCTTCAATGTTACAACTTGATTACTTTACGCGACCGTCGATGGGTACAAGATCTTATGTTCTTGTACAAGTTAGTGAACAATGTATTGGACTGCCAAAAATTAACAGGACAAATTGGGCTAAAAGTTCCCTATAACATACCCAGATATCCCATTACCCATTTATTCCATACCAACACATCCAACACAAATATAGGAGTAAACTCACCTCTCAATAGGATCAGTCGAGAGATGAACTCTTATGTAACATCCACTCCAGATGTCCATATATATAATGACTCCATAAATGTCTTTAGAACCCAAATTTTGAGGTCCCTGAGTGCACAAGTTTGATAGTGTTATGGTAGTATGTAGGTATATCGTGCAACCTCTGTTAATTATTCAGTTATCACTAGTATAACTTTTTCTTTTGTTTCATTTTGACGTAAATAAGCTTGTTTCTGATCTCATTTCATTTTGTATTTTATGAACTTTAGTTTCGCATTTTTTTTTAAATAATGTTCAAAAATCTTGTTAGCATTCAATTAATTTTTTTTTGTTATGTTTTAGCTTATGTTATCACTTATATTAAGAATGTTGGTTCACCTGTAATTGGCAACTGTATAAGACCATTACAAATTATATACTATTAATTAATATTTTGTATGCAAAAGCTGTTGGTGTGCCTTTATTAATAAATAAATAAATATAGGACCAAAGTACTCGTCAATACGAATCAAACGAGCCCAAACTCGATGGGGTTGCGTTGTTCTATTGCGGAGTTACTATGACCTTCTTCCAGCTGCAGCATCAGACCCTGGTTACCATATAGGACCAAAGTACTCGTCAATACGAATCAAACGAGCCCAAACTCGATGGGGCTGTGTCGTTTTATTGCGGAGTTCCTATGGCCACCTTCCAGCTCCAGCATCAGACCCTGGTTACCATATAGGACCAAAGTACTCGTTAATACGAATCAAACGAGCCCAAACTCAATGGGGCTGTCGTTTTATTGCGGAGCTCCTATGGCTACCTCCCAACTCCAGCATCCGACCCTGGTTACCAAATAGGACCAAAGTACTCGTCAATACGAATCAAACGAGCCCAAACTCGATGGGCTTGTGTCGTTTTACTGCGGAGTTCCTATGGCCATCTTCCAGCTCCAGCATCAGACCCTGGTTACCATATAGGACCAAAGCACTCGTTAATACGAATCAAACGAGCCCAAACTCGATGGGGTTGCGTTGTTCTATTGCGGAGTTCCTATGACCTCCTTCCAGCTGCAGCATCAGACCCTGGTTACCATATAGGACCAAAGTACTCGTCAATACGAATCAAACGAGCCCAAACTCGATGGGCTTGTGTCGTTTTATTGCGGAGTTGCTATGGCCACCGTCCAGTTCCTTCATCAGATCAGCTCCATGTTGTCATAATATTGCATTGTCACGCGATATACATACCTATGCATGCAAAATTTCAGCCCAATCGGAAACCAGGAAGTGGTCAAATCTACATTATACACACAGTATAATGCAGCTTGTAAAAATAAAAGTTGATCAAACACATGCCTGTATTTACTATAGTATAACACCTTATATAACACAGTAATAAACAACTATTACATTTTCAAAAATCAACATTACGGTATTTTGCTAGGCGGCCGCACCGATTGCTCGACCGAGTGAGCTTGTGTGCGTGAGCGACGCACACAAGCGGAGACTAGAGAAATTTACCTAAACTAGCTCGAGCTTGCGCGGATGGTGGGCCCTTAAATTGCAGCTGAAGTAGAGCTATTCTTTCAGATATACCTGTAAAGTTTACAATGTGGTGTTTGAGTTCTTTATTTATTAGGAAGCCAAAGCCATAAAGTCCATTTGTTTCTCCTTTGTAGCAGAATATATGTTCTTCGTGTTCCTCTATCTGTTACTCGATTATATAGTTACATGAATTTGTGATCATCCAGATTATTTACTGTAAACAGAAACTGAAAGTATAATTTACTAACCTCCTGCAATTTGTTCATTCATATCTATAAAATGTATTTCTTAACTCTTACAGCCGGTTGCACCATAAATTTATTTAACCAATTAGTAAAAACTTATGTATAAAGTAAACGTATATCGTAAAAAGATGTTGCACCACGCTTTTGCGATACGTTTTACGGTTACTTATACGGATATTTTTTACGGAGCTCACGCCCTGCTCATATAAATTTTGAAGTAAAAGTATAAATTTTGACAGTTTGCTTGTATTTGTAATTCATGTTTAAGGTTAGAAAACGAGTTTAAAATACAATTTAAATTCACTTTTTACTACACAATTCTCTATCCGGCAGTGATATTGAAAAATTATCCATATATTGGATAATTGCCGTAGTCGAAGAACATACATTAGAGTAGGTCAAATGCTCACTGAAGGCAGCGAGTTTTACACACAGATTCACAGATATATATGATGCATTATTAAAATTACTCAGGCATAAATATATAAATCACCACACAACAAAACTTTTTCTTCTTATTTTAGTAGCTTTAACGTTTTTACGAATTCAGACAATGTCATGGATTTAGTAAACAATACTAAATCTATTGGCTATGTAGCCAATGTAAACAAAAACACTATCAACGTCACGTATTGAGTTTGACAAATGAATAACATATCTTACTAAGTACATGTAAAAAAAAACATTCATGGTAGTAAAAATCTACTAAGCTAAAATGGTAGAATTAATGCTACATATATGTGTAGCAAGGAATTTTACGGTTACTTTTAGTCATATTTTTTTGGTGCAACATAAATTTACGGATTTGTAATAATGACACATTGGTATAAGTGTAACATATAACTGAATTTGTAAAAAAATAGCAATTTTGGTGCAACGGGCTGTTAATGTTTTGGATGATCTTTTTGTTGTTTTGAATAAACATGTGTTCAGGGGCTAGATAAGATATCTTTCTATAGTCATCCTGATACAAAAACTTGTGGGCCAAGTAGAACATGTATTATATTGTAGAATGCAAGAATTTTCCAATAAAAAAAACTTTTACATTATGATTCCAGATGTTCTCTGGATTGGAAGAAGCAGTTTATCGTAATATTAATGCCTGTAAACAATTTGCACAGAGTGTACGTTCAGCTTACGGTCCAAATGGTATGAACAAAATGATAATTAATCACATTGACAAACAATTCGTCACAAGTGATGCAGGAACAATCATCAGAGAATTGGATGTAGAACATCCTGCTGCAAAACTAATGGTTTTGGCTAGTCAGATGCAAGATGCAGAAGTTGGTGATGGTACAAACTTTGTAATAGTACTCTCTGGTGCTCTTCTGGAAGCTGCTGAAGAACTGCTACGCCTGGGAGTTACTACCAGTGAAGTTGCAGAAGGATATGAAAGAGCTCTAGATAAATGTTTGGAGATACTTCCTGAACTTGTATGCCATAAAATTGAAGATTGCAAAGATGTTGCTGCTGTTATCAAAGGCATAAAACCATCTCTAATGTCTAAACAGTATGGAAATGAAGATTTTATCGCACAAATTGTTGCAAAAGCCTGTGTTGCTATCTTACCAGAGAAAACAACATTCAATGTTGACAATGTGAGAATATGCAAAGTGAGTATTTAATATTGTAGTTCATTATAAAACCATATTAAGATATACAGGATTATCTTTCCAGTAGAAGCCAAAATCGATAAATAAGATCTAGAGATCAATATAAAAAACTAATTTGAAAATTATTTTTTTATTCACAATGTTTTTCGAATAATATGTACTTCAAAATATCCATAGAAAATCTCAAAAACGAGACACCGCGCGGCGCCTGTTCATTGATATGTGCGAACTGTGATCGAGTTGCCCGCCTAAAGTCAGCTGATACTAGCTAGCGCCGCGGCCGGTTGTAACACCGCCGGGGTAACGGACCAATATGGACCCTATGCAATGCACATATGGCGCAGTTTCAGTCATCATTAATTAATTACACAAAAATCTAATTTTCTTTAATGTGTGATTCCAACTATCCCTTCATACTTTGACAGGACCGTCATAATAACTTAAAAAGTAAGGCGTATTTAAAAAATTGCTATCAAATAGCACAGGTATTTACATAATTTAAGCAACTTTGTGATTTACAACAGCTAACATGCATAATCAGCCCCAACAAACATACATATTAAATAATTAGGCACTGACCTTATGCAAAGAGGCGGGATCCCATCATGCTGATAATAATGACCTATTAAACCTTAAGATGTCAGGGTAGGAGGTGGAACAAAATAGTTACAGAATGGCCTGACCCATTGGGAAAGTGAAGTGTGGGACGACAGACAAAGAGATGGGTGGACAATATCGTAGAAGTGGCCTCCATCTTCTTCCACTTTTCTCTGAAACAGAGAAAAGAGGAAGAAGATGGAGGAGGCTTTTACCCTTAGCAGGGACCATACATAATTGTATAATAAAAAACATTATATTACTGTAACATAATATCTATATAAATAAAAATGGATCTTCGAAATGTATGTACGCCCATAACTTTCCATGATTCTTGGTTTTATGTATTCGTTATTGTTAGGACAAGGTTTGTGTAATATAAAAATTACAATAATTTAAACAAACATTTCAGTAATTTTGTTAAAAACGTGGCGATACAGATTACGCCGGGTCAGCTAGTGGGAAATAAAGATATCCTTACATATTATAAAACAAAGTAACATTTCGAAATAATTTTCAGCAGTCAATGACCCTTCAATAAACACAGGTATTACGACTACATTTCCAATAATGCATATATTCATACTGAAACGCACTTAATGGTAACTAGATTTAAGCATGTTCCAGACGGTTGTAATCCAGCGTTCCAACCAAGGTGACCTTGGTGGGAACTTGGTTTCCATCCGCAGTTTATGTTTCGGCTACACAGATGTAATCCAACACGCTAGCGAACTAGTCGTGAGTTGATTTCTGGTGTGAAATTATCGTACTCGTATCGTGCGCGGACTGTATCAAGTTGTAGAAATGGCTCCGAATTTGTCCAAATTTCAAAAAGTGGGCCTTGCTTTAGCAGTTTTGTGCGCAATTGACGACGAAGAACAAAAGAAAAAGAGAAAGTGGATGAAGCGTTGTTTAAAAGAACGATCGTCTTTATAATGTTCAGAGGTAATATCCCATAAACATGGTAAATCTTTGTAGAGGTCGATCAATTGACTTAAAATATCGCGTTCGCGGCTCTGTGCGGATTACATTTTAAACTCACATACACAACCGCTGCCTGTCACAGCGCAAGCGCAACTGTCGTTGGTTGGGTGTAGAGGTGAGCGTTTAAACGAAAAGCACTTAAAAAAGTTTGCTTTTGAACAAAGGTACAAAAGCAGACTTTCTCTAATCAAAACATTACGCTTTTACTTACGCTTTGCTTTTTACCGACATACGAGTACATTAGTCCCGCCATCTGTACTCCCGCAATAAAATTACCTACTTTGAAAGCATGCTCTGTATACATGCATCGGAAATAGAACGTTCGCCGCTAGATGGCATTATACTGCGTGCTGGAGTTATAAAGCGACCAAAACGCATCCCAAAATTGGATGGCTTACCACGCTTTTCGTTTAAAAAAGTAGTAAGCTTTTCACTGTCAAGAGATAAGTACGCGTTTGTTGTGTTGTGGCTGGCTGCTTTTACGTACGCTTTCGTTTTATTTTTTTTAATACGTATATAAATAAGCATTGTTTTTACGTTTGTTATGCGTGTGTGTATAAAGTGCGATTAAATAAAGTTTATAATTTTATAATTTGATAGTTTTAGTGTCGAGAGGTGGTAATAATGTAATGTGGGACTTTTTTGAAAGGAACTTGGTCAATTAAGTCGCGTGATGCAATATTTGTAGAAACATTGTTTATTAAATAATAAAATAAGAATATTAATATTTCCATCAATAAAAATATTTCATTTGATTGAGAGCAGTTTTTTCGTTTAAATAGTATAAAGCTATCCCTATTTGTGTTTTTGTCATTAGCAATAGAACGGTGCATACGTTGTACTTAAACGTTTTTGCAAACATAATTATACGCAATAAACAATAAACGTTTAAACGAAAAGCTTTTTTACAAGCACGCTTATTTAAATAAGTACAACGTTTAAACGTTTTAAAATTTTAAGCTGTTTTTTCCACTTCTAGTTGGGTGTAAACCGCCGGCTAGACGGATGTAATCCACGGGCTCTAACTGTGGATGAAAACACGTGCCCATAATCAAAGGACGTTGAAGGTCAAATCGAAATTTGGATTACATCAATCGTCTACACGGATGGAAACAGGCAAGGTCACCTTGGTTGGAACGCTGGATTACAACCGTCTCGAACATGCTTAAAGCATGTTCCAACCAAGGTGACCTTGCCTGTTTCCATCCGTGTAGACGATTGATGTAATCCAAATTTCGATTTGACCTTCAACGTCCTTGGATTATGGGCGCGTGTTTTCATCCACAGTTGGAGCGCGTGGATTACATCCGTCTAGCCGGCGGTTTACATCCAACCAACGACAGTTGCGCTTGCGCTGTGACAGGCAGCGGTTGTGTATGTGAGTTTAAAATGTCATCCGCACAGAGCCGCGAGCGCGATATTTTAAGTCAATTAATCGACCTCTACAAAGATTTATCATGTTTATGGAATATTACGTCCATACTTTCATTCCTTGTCCATTCTTAAGAGGTTATGAATATATTTAAAGTCTAATAACTTCAATAAGTTTGAATGGCTGAGAATCGATCGTTCTTTTAACCAACGCTTCATCGACTTTCTCTTTTACTTTTTTCTCCGTCGTCAATTGCGCACAAAACTGCTAAAGCAAGGCCCCCTTTTTGAAATTTGGACTAATTCGGAGCCATTTCTACAACTTGATACAGTCCGCGCACGATACGAGTACGATAATTTCACACCAGAAGTCAACTTACGACTGGTTCGCTAGCGTGTGGGATTGGGCACGTATTTGAATATCGAAAATTGAAATATCGACACTTAAAATATCGGCGGTTAAAATATCGAAAATCACAATATCGAACGATCATAAGGTCGAAATTCAAAATGTCGAAAGTACACATTATCGAATGGAATATTTATCGAATGCTTAAATGTCGAAAATCTGAATATCGACAGACAAAATATCGAAAACTGTAGGCGGGTCAAAAATAGGTAGCGAGGAGCGAAGCGACGAGCGTAGGTTTGAACATGAACCAAGCGCGCGAGCCGAGCGAGCGAAGCGAGCGTGCCGCGACAGCGGCCGGCGAAGCGCCAGAAACGACTTTATGTGTATTCTCGAACATTATTTACACGTATCGATTATTCGATATTAGATGTTTTGAATTTTCGATATTTTAACAGATGGGTAACAGAGTTTTAGCGATTCCAGACGTCGATATAATGATAGAAGGTATTTAGGTCATTCGTAATTTAATTTTCGATATTTTGAACGTCGACATTTTAACTTTAGATATATTAACTTTCGATATTCAAATACGTGCCCCTTGGATTACATCTGTGTAGCCGAAACATAAACTGCGGATGGAAACCAAGTTCCCATCAAGGTCACCTTGGTTGGAATGCTGGATTACAACCGTCTGGAACATGCTTTAATGACGTGAGGATTACTTTGTTTGTTTGTATAAATATATATGTAGGTATGTTTGTGTCAGTCATTTTGTAAAATTGTTTTTTTTTATAAATGTAGAAAAATTCTTCCCGCAATTTCACGACATCTTTCACTGCCACTTGGGTTGGCTGGAAGAAATCTCTCCCAGAGACAAGTCCGCCCTTTTAAATCTTGTACTCACAGGTATTCTATGTTGATGTGTACAATAAAGAATTAAATTACTTAATGCCTAGAAGTGTTCATTTTTTTATTGTAAATTCGAACACGCGAAATAGGGCTTCATCAGTCCATAAAATGTACTCAATGTTTGCGAATAGCCAATCACAAAAACAAGTTCAGGCAGGTCCATCTCCGTCATGTAAGGACTGCACAGGTTGGTACGTTGGTAGTGGTACGGGTGGTACTGAGAAATGTTCAGAAGCCTCCACATGTAGTGAGCTCAACGGGACGCTGGACCTCGTCTCCGAATGGGGCAATTGTATAGTCAAATAATTTTAAATTGTGAACTTGAGAAATGAGTTCACTATCTAAAATTAGTAACAAGCTGTCAATATTTTTTTAGATTCTTGGAGCTGGCTTGCTGCAGTCGGAAGTTCTATCAGGAATGGTTTTCAAGCGTGAGGTGGAGGGTGATATTACTAATGTAAACAATGCTAAGGTGGCAGTATACTCATGTCCAGTGGACATTACTCAAACTGAAACCAAAGGGACAGTTCTAATCAAAACAGCAGATGAACTTCTTAACTTCAGTAGAGGAGAGGAATCCCTTTTGGAGAAACAAATTAAGGACATAGCTGATGCTGGAGTGAAAGTTATTGTAGCTGGAGCCAAATTTGGAGATATGGCTTTACATTTCTTGAACAAATATGGAGTTATGGCTGTTCGTCTGAATTCTAAGTTTGATTTGCGTCGCCTCGCAAGAACTGTTAATGCGACAGTAAGTTTTCATTTGATTTGATATTATTAGTATCCATTTCCTATAATGTGAAGAATATAATAGAAAATGTGTGGGGTTATTTTGGAGACCATGCAGAGAAAAACATAGTCTTACTACAAACTATTCACTAACAGTTCTTTATCTGTTAGAAAATGTTTTATAGTAAGACCATAATTATATTGTTCTATATCTACCTTTATACAATGCGTTGTATCCATACAGTCTTATTAATAAAAATGGGCTAAGCTTAGTCTTTGTTTAAACCAGATGTTGTCTCTAAGTATTTACTTATTAACACAAGGTTTTAGCCAAGACTAAGTTTAGAATCACATACAGAATGTGGTTCTAAACTTAGTCTTGGCTAAAACGATTATCATCAGAATAGTTAAGAATATTGCTTTGCCTTATTTTCACATAAGACAGTCAAGTTAAAACACGGAATAGCTAATCTTAGGATGATCCAAGGAATTTTTTTTATTGATATGACTGATAGTGTTTTACAAATATACTGCATAAGCCTTATATATGCACATAGTTTTTGGCACCAATTTATTGGTTTATTGAGTATCAAACAAATACATAATTTCTCCATTATTGGAAACTCTCCATTAGGTTGTCCCAAAAAAATCAAAGTCTTTTTTTTCAACGCATACCCTCTTATTATTTTCGAATGGTGTCAAAACACATGTAAATAAAATTTTATGTACCTAAGGCGCGTTCGGATAGCATCGAGATGGCAAAAATAACTGTTAAAAATGACAAAATTGACACAAGGAGCGTTCGGTTAGAAGAAATGTGAACAAAAGTTGCATTTTTATCTGTTTACGTCAACCGTTCGGATAGCTGAAAAAATGTCAAAAATGGCATTGTGAACTGCCAATTTCGCCCCAGCTATCGAAGAGGGTCAAAAGTGGAAGTTTTTGACATTAAGATTTTTGACTAAACGTAAAATTTTTGACACGATTGAATAAGTTTTAACGAAATAAATTTAATTTTCATTATTTATGGAAATTAATGATCGTTAATCATGAAGCGAGCTTATTACATCATAATACATCCATAATCTGGAAACTGAAAATAAATTTAGGTTATAATAGCTTATAACTTTGACATATTGATAATGTAGCGTTCGGTTAGGGTGTAGAGCAAAAATGGCAAAAATTTCATAACCTTCTAACCGAACGCTTTACATCAACGCCAATTTTGATAATGCTAAAAACGCCACCACAGGCTACCCGAACACGCCTCTAGAACCAAAGCAACCCGTGCCCACTTGAATCGATACATATGTCAGAGGCGCGTTCAGCGCCTTCGCGCGAAGTACAACTTTTCGCTCTAACCCCGTTCAATGCCTTCGAGCGTGACAACCGGGTGAAACAACCGCCCGTTCAAGACCTTTGAGTGTCGGCGCGAGTTACAACCGAACAACCATCGAATTTGATGGTTGTAAAACGCTCTGACGTTTATGACTGAAATACTCTTACGTGATTGGATGATATTGGCGGCCATATTCTATAATGTCATCTACTAGAAAGAGAAAGAAATAAAAAATCATGTGAAAGAGGGAGATAAAAGATTTGGTTGCAGAGGCGCGTTCAGGGCCTTCGCGCGAAGTACAACTTTTCGCTCTAACCCCGTTCAATGCCTTCGAGCGTGACAACCGGGTGAAACAACCGCCCGTTCAAGACCTTAGAGTGTTGGCGCGAGTTACAACCGAACAACCATCGAATTTGATGGTTGTAAAACGCTCTGACGTTTCTTACTGAAATACTCTTACGTGATTGGATGATATTGGCGGCCATATTCTAAAATGTCATCTGATAGAAAGAAAGAGAAATAAAAGTTCATGTGAAAGAGGGAGATAAAAGATTTGGTTGCTGCAATCCGTTCAACGCCTCTGAGCGAGTTAAAAAACAACCGGACAACTACACCCAGAGGCTCTGAACGCGCCTCTGCAATCCGTTCAACGCCTTTGAGCGAGTTAAAAAACAACCGGACAACTATACCCAGAGGCGCTGAACGCGCCTCTGTACTTGCATACTTTGACGCGTCGCGCGCGGCGGAGTTAATGTATCGAAGGGTTTGTTATTTCTCGTTGGTCACTTAGTAAACACATTATTTTCGTTCAAAGTAGATATCGGTGGAATTACGCAGTTCTAGAAAAAGAATATTCTTAATAGGGGATGTAAAATATTAAATGACCCTTAAAAACTGCCCTCTAATGGACAAGTATTAGCAAGTTCTGTTCTATTTTATATTCGTGAAGTGAATTTAAGTGTCAATGAAAGCGCGAATCTAACTATACGTGAGTGCGTTATTTATTGGGAAAAGGCGCGAATATACCGACTAAAGCTTTAACTGTGTTAAAAAACTAGTTACCTACCTTATATCAAGTTTGTAGAGATTTAAAAAAAAAATCAATCAAAACACTATATTTGAGCAGCGTCAACAAGAGTTAGTTACAAAAGACAATTTGTTCGACATTGCACATGTCGATGCACTTCAATTAATAAAGATAAATGGAGATAGATCTTCTTGCAGCGCTAAAGAGAGCCTGACAAACCTGGTCATTTAGTGGAGTGAACAAAAAATTGTCCGACAAAGAGGAAAAAACGCGACTTAGAAAAATCGAGGAACAAAAACGTTGGACCAATTATTATGCATCTCTAACTGCTTCGATGTCATCTTATCAAGAAAATTCGTCATCTGATTCCAAAGTAATGGATTTACAAGTCAGTTCGTTTAACCCAATCGAGAGCGCACAGTTCGAAACAAATAAAACTTCAATGATGAAAAATTTTATCACTTCAAAGTTAATACCAGCTTTAGATAGGTGTCAATTAAGTATGAGAACTTCTGTCTTTATTATTGAAGCTACTATATTGAGGCACTTGGGCTCAATACTGACGAATTTTCCATTTGCAAGTCCTCCATTCAAAGAATCCGTACGGAAACACGAAAAGAGCGGGCAGCAGCTATAAAAGCTGATTTATATAAACGCTAATAAACGCTATACCTTCACGAGAAAAACATTGATGACTTCGTTTCCATCAAAAGCAAAGACTTGTTCAATTGTTTAAAAATTAATGACTGTTTTCTCAACGAGTGTCCTACTTCATGGTCTAATAATGCTACTTTTTAACGAGTTAAGAAATAGGTGATGACACTGAGAGCCATTGATGATAAAGCAGAGAGAGCGGTTAAGTTAATGCAAGATTTCCATGGAAAAATTACTGTTAAAGAGGAACAAAAGCAATTTTTACTAGGTACGTTGTGTACAGGAACACAAACTGGTGTACCCTGCATGTAAAAAGAAAATTTTGAAAGAAAATGTAATAAATACCTTATGTTTTTTTACTAATAAATATTTGATAAATATATGAAAAACTAATATTTTTTATAAAAAAAAGGTAAAATAGTGTTTTATTTACTAAATAAAAATTAAGTTCAAAAATGTCTTCTACAGTTTTCATACAAATATTTTGTTAAAAGTTTGACATCAAGTCGGCACGGGTTATCATTATCCGATTGCAATAATATTTTTTATTTTAGTTATTGGGGTGAAATAGAAAAAATATAAAGGGTATGCATACCTAAAATCGAAAAAAAAAATTCGCCTTTATAGGCTGGGACACCCTACTCTCCATTGTGTGCACACTGTTAAGTCGAGGCAAACAAGTGGTATTAGTCTGTGAATGATTTCAGCATTCCAAACGTAAAGCACTGAGTATGACAGTATTTTTTCCAATACCGGGTTATTTTTCCAGCAGGAGCCAAATTTTGTGTGCTTGATCAGACAAGCAAAATGAACATCTTTTACTATGGGACCAATCTCGAAATCGCGAAAAAAAATCAGCTGTTCCATACAAATGTTCAACATCCACTGAACCTAAATGTATGGAAAAGCTGATTTTTTTTCGCGTTTTCGAGTTTGGTCCCAAAGTAAAAGTTGTGTATTTTGCTTGTCTAAACAAGCATACAAAATTTGGCTCGTGATGGAAAAATAACCCTGTATAATTCAAAATTATGTTTTGATTACAGGTTTTACCTAGATTGACAACACCTACTGCTGAAGAGCTTGGTTATTGTGACAGCGTAATGGTAGAGGAGATGGGAGATACAAGGGTTGTCGTTTTCTGTATGAACAGCACAGAGTCTCGAATTTCAACTGTAGTCATCAGGGGCTCCACTGACAATTATATGGATGATATTGAAAGAGCAATTGATGATGGTGTCAACACATTTAAAGGAATAACAAGAGATGGCAGGCAAGTATTTACCAAAATTTTCATTGGAAAGCTTCCTTTGTTCTTCATTATTTCAGCCAAGAGACGCCCACGGTTGGTCTCCCCCAGGGATCTCCTGCAACCTTCACCAGATCGTCGATCCATCTTGTGGGGGCTTACCAATGCTGCGTCTCCCGGCTGCGGTTTCCGCCCCAACGGCCGTCAGTCTTACGAGCTATGAGTCCTGCCCATTGCCATTTAAGGTTTGCATTTCTTTGGGCCATGTTGGTGACTCTAGTTCTTCTACGGATCTCATCATGTCTGATGCGATCGCGTAGAGAAATCCCGAGCATAGCCCTCTCCATTACCCTTTGAGTGTAATTGAGCCTTCTGATGAGACCCATTGTAAACGGCCACGTCTCAGTTCCGTACGTCATCACTGGCAACACGCACGAATTAAAGACTTCAGTCTTAAGACACTGCGTTAGATTCGCCGAGAATATGCTGCGTAGCTTCCCGAAAGCTGCCCAGCCGAGTTGGATTCGTCGATTTACCTCTTTCGGGAAGTTGAACTCACCGAACTGGACTATTTGCCCCTGGTAAACATATTCGTCAACAATTCCAGTGTAGAGCCTCCTTCACAAGAGTGGGTAATAATACATGGGAATTCACCATGATTTTGGTCTTCTCCATGTTCATTTTAAGATCCACTTGTTGGGAAACTCTACAATGGTCTTTCTCAGCCATGACTACGATATCATGAGCAAAACGAAGGTGAGTTATGTACTCGCCGTTTATGTTGATGCCGAGACTCCTTCAGTCCAAAAGCCTTAATGCATCCTCCAACACAGCTGTGAACAGTTTCAGCGATATAACGTCACCCTGTCTCACACCTCGCTGAAATCGTATAGGTTTCGTGTTTTGGTTTTGAAGGTGGACTGACATAGTGGCGTTTTTGTACAATGACTGCAACACTTGTATGTACTGGTAGTCTATTTGGCACCTACAGAGTATGAATGTGGTCTATGGTACAATAGCCTTTACGGAATCTGCCGCAGCGTATGAATGTGGTCTATGGTACAATAGGCTTTTCGGAATCGGGCTTGTTCGAGAGGCTGGAACCTGGAAGTCGGAAGTCGGCGGAAGTTTGTTCTTCTTAGTCATTATAAACTATCTTAAAGATTATTTGATTAGATATTGTATAAATTCATGAACACATGCTTGGATACTGTAAATTGGAACCTCGAGATCCTGCTTGATTATTAGTCGCGCAATTTTCAGACTCTTAATATTCGAGATTGTCATCATTAAAAAATTGCAGTATAAATACTTATCTTAGTACTTATCTTGAATCTTACACATCTGCTCTTAGTCCATGGACTGATTGCAAGATAAACCAAACAAAATAAATCTTAGTGAATTAGAATGTTCCATTTGGAGTTATTTTCTTCCCATGTGGGGAAAAGGCGGAGAATCCTAAACCCCATAAGGTTGTATGAGCTGATTTATGTAGTTATCAGATGAAGTTAGCTGTATGTCAGTAGCGCGAATTTACTGAAAAACAAATCAGGGGTGCGTTCGGAACCTTCGTGCTAGGTTCCGCCTTTCGCTCTCTCCCCATTCAATACCTTAAACCGTGACGTTTGTGTGACGTTTGAGACTATCAGAGCTGGTTACTACAATCAATCACCAAAGGACAATGTCGAAAATCGCCCCATGACCAACAAAGATTTGATTTGCGTCATAATTATATGCATATTTTATAACACTCATAACAAATATATGTATTCGCTGGACAAATCAAAAATATATAAAAGTACTTTTAGAAACAAAACCAAATGAAGTAAAATATAGGAATGGTTATTGTTACCTTCGCTCGACTGAATAGAATTGAGTCGATTTTATGTAGGTATGGACATTTATTTATTTCTATAAATTAAGATCTTCATAACTTACAACGTAAATAAATTAAAACATACGTCAATTGACTACTCACGCACTATCGCTTGTTAGTTCGTTGTGTTTTTGACTTGCTTTATAATTTCGAGATTACTTGTTCTTCATTACGTGGCTATTATATCGTTCTTTGATTGATTGCAATAATTATTACTTTAATAATTGTATAGGTATGGACTATGTGTATTGCTCTAACGAATTAAAGTGTTACTTCAACTAACCTCAAAATCTGATTCATTTTGATATTTTATTCGATTTCAAAGCTTGTCCGTAGTAATTGATGTGGACGTACAGTATTTACTAATGTCTAATTATACGAAAATCATTTTTTCACTGTTGTTGGTATTGGGGCGAACAATGTATGGACGCAGAACAATGTCCTTTGATTGTTGAGAAACGCTCCCGTGTTAATGACTGTCAAACACTTAGGTAGATGAGAAAAGAGGAGATAAAAGATGTTGCTGAAATACGTTCGTTTTAATCGCCTCCGTAGACAACTGAATGATTTTTGGGCCATAATCTTAATAAAAATTCATGTGAAAAGGGGAAATAAAAGATGTTGCTACAATACGTTGAATTCGTTGAACCTCGTTTTTAATCTTCGCCTCCGTAGACTAGCGGTTGAGACGGGGTTTTGATTGGGAGGTCCGTGGTTCGATTCCCCATGGGGCAGAAGATTTTCGCCTCGGATGGTAGGGCCTCTTAGGCCGCCTGGCTGGCAACGTCGTCTTACCTAAGTTTGTCGCCATCACAACAATATTAATAGCATTGCTGTGTTTTATTACATAAATCCATATATATATTTGCAGTATAAATATATATATATTATATATATATATATATTATATATATATATATATATATATATATATATATATATATATATATATATATATATATATATATATATATATATATCTATTAATAGATATAGATCCATAAGATAGTAAGTTCCTCACTATCTTCCCTGTCATGTGTGAAAATAAATCTCAAGTCGGCTTTTGACTATGGGATATAATGTAATATATATTACATTTTGAGATATAATATTTTATCGCTTGCCATACTTTTTTACGAGACCGTTCTCACTGTGCTATAATATATATTACACCCCAAACTGTAAATATTTTTTCGCCCGACCGAGCTATATTTGAAGGCGATATATTTTACCTCACGTTCCCGCACACCGCACCTCTGCCCCTGCCTCGCCTTCATTTCGAATCGTGACGGTCATGCGCACGTACTTACATAGCTGTCCGCGTGTTATGATTTTTGGGTATTTTGGTTCGCAATCTTTTCTTTACGTATTTACCACGTATTTACCTATTTACGTATTTATCCCTATAATGGAACATTTTATAGAAAGTGTTAGGAAATATCCTTGTTTACGACTAATCTTGAAGAGTATAAAATGAATGAAATTAAGGATGCTGCATGGAGAAACGTAATAAGAAATTCACTATAATCTTTTCTTAAGGCCTTACTAATAACCATTGTATACGCCTGATTTAGTTAAACAGTGTTTTGTCACGTTCACTCGAATGACATTTCAAATTCGAACAAAAGAGACAAAACACTACTTAACTATACAAGGTTTATACAATGGTTAGTAGTAAGGCCTTTAGTCTATTAAGATTCGATATCCAGAATCGACGTTTATTGTATTTTTTCTAAATAATGAGACATGTAAATCGAATACTGCATCATCTTCGTCTGATGAACTATCGAAAGTATCTAGCAAAACAATTTCCATATTATCCATTTAAAAACGAGAGGTCAACCGTTTCAATAAAAGACGTTATGATGTAAGGATCATAGAAGCTGAACTATTCTAAAAAATATATCTGATAGTATCGAAAGTATCTAGCAAAACAATTTCCATATTATCCATTTAAAAACGAGAGGTCAACCGTTTCAATAAAAGACGTTATGATGTAAGGATCATAGAAGCTGAACTATTCTAAAAAATATATCTGATAGTGAGAACAGCAAACCCGGGATGTAATATATAGCTGAACATGTAATATATATTACATCCTATAATCAAAAGCCGGCTTCAGAGCGAGTTAACTGAACGCGCGAACAATTAGTATTACGCTAGGGTAGTCCAAAGCCTATGGATTTATGTAATAAAACACAGCAATGCTATTAATATTGTTGTGATGGCGACAAACTTAGGTAAGACTACGTTACCATCCGAGGCGAAAATCTTCTGCCCCATGGGGAATCGAACCACGGACCTCCCAATCAAAACCCCGTCTCAACCGCTAGTCTACGGAGGCGATTAAAAACGAGGTTCAACGAATTCAACGTATTGTAGCAACATCTTTTATTTCCCCTTTTCACATGAATTTTTATTAAGATTATGGCCCAAAAATCATTCAGTTGTCTACGGAGGCGATTAAAACGAACGTATTTCAGCAACATCTTTTATCTCCTCTTTTCTCATCTACCTAAGTGTTTGACAGTCATTAACACGGGAGCGTTTCTCAACAATCAAATTTGGTGATTGATTGTAGTAACCAGCTCTGATAGTCTCAAACGTCACACAAACGTCACGGTTTAAGGTATTGAATGGGGAGAGAGCGAAAGGCGGAACCTAGCACGAAGGTTCCGAACGCACCCCTGATTTGTTTTTCAGTAAATTCGCGCTACTGACATACAGCTAACTTCATCTGATAACTACATAAATCAGCTCATACAACCTTATGGGGTTTAGGATTCTCCGCCTTTTCCCCACATGGGAAGAAAATAACTCCAAATGGAACATTCTAATTCACTAAGATTTATTTTGTTTGGTTTATCTTGCAAGCAATCCATGGACTAAGAGCAGATGTGTAAGATTCAAGATAAATACTAAGACAAATAATATATATATATCTATTAATGGATATAGTGTTTCAAAAATGACAGTTCTAGTTACCAACCGTAGTTAGCGAATAGGCCTGCAGGTCAAGCTCGCTTCCATCTTTGGCCTTGTCGTCACTTACCAGGTGAAATGAGGGCCAAGAGCTTCCCTGTCGTATGTGAAAATAAATCTCAGATGAGTCAACTGAATGCGTGAACAATTACACTAGGGTAGTCCAAAGCTTATGGATTTATGTAATAAAAATCTATTTATTTTTTAATGCTCACCACTATAATATCGTACAGTATGGATGCTCAGCCCTATAATATTGTACAGTATGATACAAACTTAATAGCGGCACTGCGGCACAGATATTAGCTGCGAGTGGCTTTCTCTGCAAGATCGGCCAAGTCGAAAAGTTTACAGAGAACTTTCCGTTCAGGTCGGACGCTTGTATTTGCTGTTTATAATAATGTACCATTCAACGCCTTGGTCTAACTAATTGACAGACAATAAAATTATTGATTGAAAGCCTGAATAAGTACCTAATAAGAAAATGAACCTTACAACTGAAATTTTACTGCCCATAATCCTATGGCGTACTTATATAAATATAGAATTAACAAGAAACCCCATACTGTTTGACGTGAAACCTTTTGCTAGTCCAGTAAAATATTTCCTACTAAATCATTGCTCTTTTGAATCATCCGCCCGTACTGCCAGAGATAAAATTAAGAAGCAGTCTGTCCAAATGGCAAAAATCTGCAACAAATGGTCACACTCGCGCAGGGTGACTCCGGGCAATAAAGCCGGGGCACAGTAATTGTACAATACAGTATGTGGACTCGGCCCCTCTGAAATTTTATACCGGCACGACCGCTCGGCGTCGCTTCGTACGTGGCCCGCGATAGGAATGCTCGTTTACCGACCGTGCGCTCCGCTTGACTCGTGCGTATGCCTAGCGGCGAACTGCATTCCTGACGGCCCTTGTAGCTACGCGATCCCAGATCGAGGCGCTTATGGCCGGTATACACTTTGTTTAGTGTTTAGTACACTGTTTAGTGTTAAGTGATTAGTAGGTGCTGTCCCTACACTGTTTAGTAAACGGTGTTTAGTTTATTTGTTAATTATATGGACTAAACACTAAACAGATCTGTCCAGACGTGTTTAGTGAGTGTTTAGCTGCAAGTGAGGGGTGAAGGCGGGAGCGCGGGAGTGGCGACTCGCAGAAAAAATAGAACGCGTTCCTATTCACTAAACACTTAACACTAAACAGAAGCTGTCCCAACGTGTTTTTTACTAAGCACTAAACACTAAACAAGCCACTCGCACTAAACACTAAACAAAGTGTGTACCAGCCATTAGGCATAGCGCGTGTTTCGACCGTTTCTATGAAGTCATTCTACTGTATTACCGTGGCCGGGGGTAGGGAATGCTCCACCGCCCACCCTTCCTACATCCCGCAGGTATCTGATATTGTGTTCCGCGTATCGCCTCGTACAAATTTCAGAGTGGAAATTAAGTTTGCATTGTACTGTACTTGACAAAGGTCCTGGGATTGACAAAGTACAATCCTAAAATCTCGCGTTAGAAATAAGGCCCAGGATCGAATTTATTAATCGAAGTTATTTCAATGAATACAGATTTTTGCCTGGTGCGGGAGCCACTGAAATTGAGTTAGCACAACACCTTCTTGAGTATGCTGATACACTTCCCGGGCTGGAGCAATATGCTGTGAGGAAGTTTGCCTTTGCTCTTGAGAGCATTCCACGAGCTTTGGCTGATAATTCAGGCGCGAATGCGACAGAAGTTATAGCTAACATGTACAAGGCACACAAGGTAAATTATTATTAGACATTTTTAACATATATTTTCTTAATGAAAAAAGTTACTTTATTTATAAAAACACAAGAGGATTATTCATTAACTCTATTCGATTATTATAATGATTAGTATCATGTTCATATAGAATATTCATTCGTCAACTTTGGGAAGTAAAAATAATTATCTTTTTTACAGGATGGATTAAAAAATATAGGCTATGACATTGATTCCGAGAATAGTGGTGTTGTTGATTCCAATGAAAAGGGCATTTTTGATGCATATCTCCTTAAGTATTGGGGCCTCAAATATGCCGTAGGTGCAGCCGCAACTATATTACGGGTTGACCAGATTATTATGGCTAAGAGAGCCGGAGGACCAAAACCAAAGCAGCCAGCTGGAAGTGATGACGAATCGTAGACGGCAGTTTAACAAAAAAGCACTGAAATTTTAATTTTATAACCTTTATAATTGATAAGGTAGCTTTTTATGTACGTTTGGTTTGGTTTCAATAATGAATTCGTGAATTGTTTGTTTTGCTATTAGTTTTACTTAATCAAAACTTTCTAGTTCAACATTTATATCATTGAAATAAATGTGCGTGTGGGGACTTTATACGCCTTTTTGTAGACGTATTTTAAATACGATATTATTATATAGAAATAAATTGATTGAGGGACTAGTAGCAAACAATTCAAAAATACGTATCGAAACCAGTCCAATGAAGTATTAAATGACATTAATTTTGTCGATTAATCATATGAATGCTTTCCGTTAATATTATTTTGCTGTTCAAACTAATTACATGGCATTCTTCCACAATACTTGTGGTCACAATAAATATTTAATATACTTACTACTGATGTTCTTCTTATTTATCAGAACCCATCTGTTACCAAAACATAAGAATTAATATTATTTGGCTTATAAGCGGACCACGCATAAAAGGGGAACTAACGTATTTCCGCACTCGCAAGAAGCATGCAATTTTGAAAAATTTTATGTGGTACTTATTCCACATAAAAATATTAAATTTTTCAAAATTGCTTGTGGCTTTGTCATTTGGTATATCAGTTGACAAATTCCAGGGAACAGAAAAATACAATGGAAGTGTCACTTGGCCGTGCTGCGAACTCACCAGCCTCCCTAGACAAATGCCACACGCAAATTTTCCCGCAGTCGTTCTGCAGAATAAATGTATGGAAATGACTTTAGCTTGCGACAACCTCACGCTATTTTTTCCGTAGCTAATGTTATCTTCATACATTTTTCTGCTGAACGACTGCTGAAGAACTTACAGCTGCACGTACGTTCGGCAGATGGACTTTTGGTTTGACGGACTGTATTGAAAATCCGTCAATGCGTTGCGCCCAGGCTCGATACTAATGTGCTAAGTAAGCAGCATTTGCGCTGCGCTGCGGCTCGCTCCGCCCCGCTGCGGCCCGTCACAGTGTGCGCGAACTTCTGCATACTTGAATGTGAACTTTCTTCTTTCTTTCCACAGACGTATAAAGGGAAGCAGACTAAACGTATCGTTCAAAAAGCGTGGCAACTTTACCACATGTAAACATTACTCACACAATACTAATTTAATTTTATTGTAATTTCTGGAGTTTTATAATAATAATATGATGCGTTAGAACACTTCGGGGCACAGCACTTTACCATTGTTCTTGTCCGATTAGCAGTTATTTTTATTTATAATCACAAAACAAAACATAACACAATGTCACGACACCATTTGTCTCTTATTTTGACAAAGCTAAACATGGTGTCCACGTGGCGTCTGTCACGGCTTCGGAAATGTTTAAATGCACACATTTAAACATTTCCGAAGCCGGTTTAATTTCAGATACTTCCATTACGACGTCGACCTCCCATCAGTTGAGGCCCACATGAGATCCCAACAATACTTCGCTAGCGCCACCGTCCACCCAAACTCCCCTTTTAGACAGGCGGCCGAATACACCCCATTACGTAGTGTAGCGGTCAAAAGTCGTCGACCGAGGAACATCCTCCTCGATCCCCCGACCCGATCACACGAGCGAACGATCTTCTCCCTCCGCCTTCCAACTTACTGTCAAACACTGCACACACCGCACTCGTATACGATATACCAGGTACAGATATGTGCCTGGTCGCTTCTCCCCACCCTTCACTACACGGCGAATTCGAGCGTCCGAGCCTTAGAGGCGCGCTCGCGTCGCAGCGGCTCCCCGCACCGGCTATAACCGCCTGGTGACTACTCAGACAGCGGGACACCCCCATGGTGATGCCTCTCTGAGCTAGAAATCCATCAGGTTAGGTAAGTCAAACGAGGCTTGAGGACCCACCAAAGTTCTCTCGCCTTCTTATAAATAATTAAGGTGAAGCTGTAAAAGCCATCTGCGGCTAACAGCATATATCCCTTAAAAAAGAAAAAATAAATTTCAGATATATCTGAGTTTATCGGACTCATTGTCAGTTGTAAGACACTATCACTGCCTGCCGCTATTATCACTTTTAATAATTTTCGCCATTTTAAAGGAAAAATAACTCACAATATCAATCTGAGGAGCTCTTTAACCTAATCCCTCTCTCCATTCCATAACAGAAACACGCGTAAAGGCCTTCGGAATCATTCTTACACACTGTATCCTCTTTTTCACACCGTACCAAGAAATTCCAAGATTCCTTCTTCTGTCGTTCATCCCACACTTGGAATTCTCTACCTGCGCACGTGTTTCCTCTATCCTACAACATGGGTTCATTCAAAAGAGGCGTGAGAAAGCATGTCGTCCCTCCTCTATCTGTCAACTCATTTGGGCCTCTTTCACCGCTTTACATCAGGCGGGAGGAGGTCATTTGCCGGGCCCACCATAAAAAAAGACAAGAAATAGACCATGTACAATCGACACCACACATTGACAGACGACAATAATGACTATAAAAGTTTATTTTTTAATTACAAAAAAAAATTGTGTGCTTGTTCAGACAAGCAAACTGAACAACTTTCACTATGGGACCAACTTTGAAATCGCCAAAAAAAAATCAGCTGTTCCATACAAATGTTCAACATTCACTGAACCTAGATGTATGGAACAAACGATTTCATAGTTGGTTCCATAGTGAAAGTTGTTCAGTTTGCTTGTCTGAACACGCCCACAAAATTTTTTTGGTAATTAAAAAATAACCTTGTATAACATCTTAAAGATTGTTGCCGTTTGTAGAAATCAGTTCCAATAGTTTCCCGCAATATGGCGAAGTTTTTTATTTTATTGGTCGGGCCTTTCATACGATTTATCACAAACTTTCCATGTCTGGCGCATCCGAGCTGTCTGTGTAGTGAAGTGTCATAGCATGGGCATCTATTTTTTCCGTGACAAATTCAGTAGGTATTAATTATTTTTCAATTATCACTCTATGAGGTTGTTCATAATCAAAATATAATTATGCTAAAATCAAGTACTTATCTAGTTTTCTATGCTCATCTAATGTATGACAAAAAGTCGTCAGACTCCTTCATTCGCTATCTTGACAAAAAAAGGGAAATGTAGCTCGTAATGAACAATAAGTTTTAGGAAAATGCATTGTGTTTGAAAGGATATTATTTTAAAGGGAGTTTTCAAGAAGTGATACCATTAGTCACACATGTACAGTATGCGTCAGTAGGCGCTTGTACGTCGCCCGCACTTCCGAGCTCTTGATATTATTAGGTATGGTAAGAAAGTAAATAAAAAAGGATAATCAAATTTAAATTTTATTTGAAAAAGGCGCATAAACATTAACAGAGGGATACAGTATTTCGGGTAAATAATGAGAACGCCAAAAAGGTTACAGAGTACAGTACAAAAATAGACATATCCTTAATAATAATCTTCTATTTCTATCCAGTAGCTGACGATTTACAATGATAAATGTTTTCGTCGACTAAATATTTGTTTATTGCTTTGGAGTACGTACGAGTATAATAAGATTCTAGATGACATTGACTGGAACCTTTTTATACATTGTAGGCTTACTCCGGAAACCAATTTCGATCGGTCGATAATATTGTAATTTACCATATCGATATTGAATCGCCAAACTAGATCCGTTTACCATATTGTGCGGATCTTAAGGGAACTAACCTCAGTGTTGTTTATTGGACAATGTCCATTAATCGGAATTGGTTTCGCGTAATTCTAGTCTACGTTAAGGCGCTATATCGAAAATAATTGGTTATTTTTAATGTAATGTCATAGGTCACTTCTTACGGTGACACTTTGAAACGCATACTGTTGATTGTCATAATTTCGATTGGCATACATCATATGGCATAGAAATCAAAAAGCATAATAATATTTGGTATAACATATCAATAGGCATAGTCATTATAATGCAGAATTGTCGAAAGGCATAATATTAAAAATCATTATCTTTAAATGTATAATTTGGTTCTGCACAATTTTATTAAGCATACCTACTTTGAAACGCATAATTTCACTACGCATAACTGTTTATATCCATAATTTTGTTTGACATAATTTGTCTATGCATAACTCACTAAAGACATAGTTTTATAAAGAATAATAACTGTAAATAGGTATCCACCCACAATCTTTGACATAATCTGGAATGTATTCTTCTCTATACAAGGATTACTAATTATTTAAAAAACTAGTGCTATTAAAAACCGACTCAGTCAACCTCGACTCCACGTAGTCTTGTCTGCCCTACCCCTAGAGTGTTGTTCAGAATCGCGAAGGCACGTAGGGGTGTGGCGACCCGCATGCTGAGGAGCAGGTGGCTATGAGCGAGCCGCCGCGGCTGTTCGCCGGCCATCAAGCCGAGGCTGCGTGAGCGAAAGTCATCTGCGACGATTAGTTTGGGTGGGACCGCCAGAATCCCGCAGTGCCGGAGCTATGACAGAAGCCTTGTATGCTGCATGCCTGCTTACATGCCAGCTTGCGTGCCTGCATGCATTCTGCATGCCTGCTTGCACGCCAGCTTGCGTGCCTGCATGCATTCTGCATGCCTGCTTGCATGCCAGCTTGCGTGCCTGCATGCATTCTGCATGCCTGCTTGCATGCCAGCTTGCGTGCGTGCATACATTCTGCATGCCTGCTTACATGCCAGCTTGCGTGCCTGCATGCATTCTGCATGCATTCTGCATGGCTGCATGCATGCAAAATGATATAAAATATTGATATTATGATGTGATTTCTTTAAACTAATCATAAATTAGAGCTTTTTTATTTAGTAAACTATTTCTTCATAAATAAGGTTAAAAAAACAATTAATAACAATTTAAACACAAGAAAATAAATTTAATTTATTTTGTATAACAAGTGTTTGCCTTTTGAAACTATGGTGAATGAGTTCGTTATAGATTTATGGATTTTGGCCGTTATGCTTTTCAAATGAATGTCTTTTGAAGATTATGCCTTTCAAATTTTATGGCAAACATTAATTATGCCTTTTGTTATTTATGCTTATTCAAATTATGCCTTTTAATGGTAGTCCTTACATATTTTGTCCTTATAATAGTATGCGTTATGAAGTTATGATAAAGATTTATGGCAAGTGACGATTATGGCTATTAACATTATTCATTTTTAGTTTATGACGAAAAACGTTATGCGTTTCAATAGGCAACCAGATCTTACAGATCTGAAATTCAAATATGTGTTTCTTTATATCTTTAGCTAGAACCGACAAGAACCGGAAACGCAATTAGAAGATTTTGCCTCGATACATTTAATTTTTTTTAATTACCTCATAAGAATAAGAAAATTCAGGATTACTAGTAAACGCTATTAGGTATTCATTAAAAAGTTCCTTAAATAAGTAGACATCATCAGTATTTAGAATTTATAATCGTACAGAAGCATTTTTTTCTATAGTTATTTTTTAATAAAATAATTTGTATTTTGTCGCTTACGTCGATAATTTTTAAACGAACTGATTGCATACATACGGGCGCAGCGCATTCACGATTTTGAAGACAGATAAAAAACTAGCTACTTAAGCACTGGGGGCGCCCCGCGTTTATGTATAGACCACGCCTCCGATTGATTCATTTTCGATGTAGATATCAATCTTTGCATGATTATTGTGATATGAATAAAAGTGATGGTCAAAGTAATTCCGAGTGTTATGTTAGTTGACGAAGAAGAATCAATTCAATCCTTGAGAATTAAAATGAAAATGATAAGGTATTGGTGAAATGTTGCTCTACCAAAAATAATTCACAAATGTATATCGTGGCTTTTATGTGGAAGGAAATATGTTTTTAGTTTGTCTTGTGATAAACAAGTTCAGTTTTATATTTCCGTTCCCTGGTAAAGAAGATCAATCCTTCATACCTGTCACGAGTGTTGTAAATTGTAAAGAAAATTCCAAAGCCATGTCCTTATGCAAGAACTTCATGTACTGCTGCTCTATATACTTTCAAACTTGACTAACAATTAAAAAATAGAATGGAGAAATCAAAGAATACAAATGGTAATAAAAAGTATAACACATTAAAATCCAACCGTTCAACAATTGCTCGAACTCCGTATAAAACCTTGTTTGGTGAGGATCCAAAACTCGGACTCTCATCCACCTACCTATTTAAAAATATAAACCGAAGAAGATGTGGAAAAATTTTCAGAGATTAATGACAACAATGAATAAAATTCAGAAAAAGATCAAGAAGAGGAAGAGCAGGAAAACGTAAATACTCAGAAGATTGAACAAATCGAAACAATTACAGCGAGTCATGAAATAATTATATTAGAATATATTAACATGCAAACAATCCTGAACTATCTGTAGTTACAAATATTATTTTTTCATAATATAATAAACAAGATAATATGAAGGAAGAATATCTTTATGTAGCACGAATAGCACATATTCAGAAATAAATATTGTAAAACAAAAACAAGGGAAACTAGATGAAAATATCGACAAAGAAATCATCGCCCTAGAAAAAGCCATCGCACCTAGTGCATGGCCTTATGTAGGTAATATTAGTGTAATTGAAGAAATAAATTATTTGGTGTGTAACGTACGCAACAGAGAATCATCTGAAGTTCATACAATGTACAAAATGCAAGAAAATCGTTCGTGCCATAAAATGTGGCATTGTATCTGAGGAAAATGAGGGCTGAGGATCGCAATCGCTTTGCAATTTGTGTGTGAATGAATGCAACATCGTACAAGAAAGAACACAATCGCACATAAATTTCAACATTAATTTAAAATCCACATCGTCTAAGAAATTTAAAGATAGCAGCATTGGTTCAACTGTATTAGTTGATGTCCTATAAGTTGAAACCTTTTGACCTTAGGTCAATAAAAATATGACTGGAAAAGTTATAATGAAAACAGAACGAATTATATATTTTTTTTTTTTTTTTTTTTTTATGGATGGCCCGGCAAATGACCTCCTCCCGCCTGATGTTAAGCGGTGAAAGAGGCCCAAATGAGTTGACAGATAGAGTAGG
Organism: Schoenobius gigantellus; assembly: GCA_963935595.1. Taxonomy (NCBI): domain Eukaryota; kingdom Metazoa; phylum Arthropoda; class Insecta; order Lepidoptera; family Crambidae; genus Schoenobius; species Schoenobius gigantellus. The sequence continues at coordinate 16,460,036 of OZ012553.1, read as the reverse complement.
GACGACATCCACTCTCCTACCTGCCCGCCCCTTGCCGGCCCAAAAGATGCTTTTTCACGCCTCTTTTGAAGGAACCCATGTTGTAGGATGGAGGAAACACGTGCGCAGGTAGAGAATTCCAAGTGTGGGATGAACGACAGAAGAAGGAATCTTGGAATTTCTTGGTACGGTGTGAAAAGGAGGACACAGTGTACGGATGACTCCGAAGGCCCTTACGCGTGTTTCTGTTAAGGAATGGAGAGGGAGGGATAAGGTTAAAGAGCTCCTCAGAGCATTCCCCATGGAACATTCGGTAAAAGGCGCTAAGAGAGGCGATGTCACGACGAAGTTGTAGAGGCTCGAGGGTGTTAGTTGCCTCTACATCGCCAATTATGCGAATAGCGCGACGCTGCAATCTGTCCAGAGCATCGAGGAGGTACTGAGCGGAGCCGTCCCAAAGGTGCGAGCAATATTCCACGCAAGACCTAACCTGAGTTTTATACAACAAGCATAGTTGGTCCGGCGCAAAATACCTACGCACCTTGTTCAGGACACCGAGTTTCCGTGAGGCAGTAGTTATAACGGATTCGATGTAGTCTCTGGGGTTCAGATCGCAGCGAATGTTCATTCCGAGCAAGGTGATGTTGCTCTGTGTGTGAAGGGTTGTGCCCTGAAGAGAAGGAAGGGGGAGGAAGGGCGACCTTTTCGCCGAGAACACGCACACCTGTGTTTTCTTAGCATTGAACTCAACAAGATTGTTGGAGCCCCATTCGGAGACGAGGTCCAGCGTCCTGTTGAGCTCAATGATAAGATTCTGCCTTTCCCTACCAATATCACCACGAGCAGCCCCCGAGGCTCCGTGATATCCCCCATGCACTGTACTGTCGTCTGCATAGCAATGTATAGCTCCCAAGGAAAGCATATCATTGATATGCAGAAGAAACAATGTGGGGGATAGAACGGAGCCTTGCGGAACTCCAGCGTTCACTGCCACGAACCGCGAAGCGCAGCCGTCAACGACAACGCGAATTCTACGCTCGTGGAGGAAGCTGGCAATCCACGTACAGAACTGCGCGGGTAATCCGTATGCCGGAAGCTTGGAAAGAAGAGCCTTGTGCCAGACTCTATCAAAAGCTTTGGCGATGTCGAGACTAATAGCCACCGATTCGCCGCGCTTATCGATAGATTCACCCCATTTGTGCAAAAGGAACGCTAGAAGGTCACCTGTTGACCGTTTAGGACGAAACCCATACTGTCGGTCATTAAGTAACGAGTGACCTTCCAGGTAACGGATCAGCTGTGTATTAAGGATCCTCTCCATGATTTTACACAAAATGGAAGTGACGGCTATAGGACGATAGTTAGCCGGATCAGAACGATCTCCCTTTTTGGGAACCGGCTGGACATTGGCCTCTTTCCAAGATTTCGGCACACAACCAGCAGAGAACGACAGACGGTATAGACGCGTAAGGACCGGAGTCAACTCCGCTGCACACTTCTTAAGAACAATCGCAGGAATGCCGTCTGGTCCACTTGCTTTTCGAGTATCGATCGACTGGAGCTCCGCCCGCACATCACGCTGTCTGATACGGATATCGGGCATGGTGCTGCCACAATGGGACAGTTTCGGAGGTTGTGTACCACAGTCATCGACACGGGAATGATCCGCAAAGAGTTTTGCCAGGAGGTCGGCTTTCTCCTGCGGCTGATGAGCAAGTGAGCCATCGGCAAGTCTCAGCGGTGGCAGCGAGGGTTGGCAGAAGTTTGATTGCACAGCTTTGGCCAGGCGCCAAAAAGAACGGCTACCCGTAGGGTGCGATAGCAGTTCCTGGCCCACTTGTGCAATGCGCTGAGCATCCGCTCTAATGTAAGCCCTCTTACATAACTTGGTGGCATTATTGTAGGCTGTTTTCAGTAGGCTTGTATTGGGATCCTTAGATGCTCGGCCTCTGATCCAAGCGCGGTAAGCCAGCTGTTTGTTTTCAACAGCAGAGGCGCACTCGCGATTGAACCAGAGGTTACGTCTGCCTCTACTGACGAGATTGGAATGCGGAATATAATATTCCATTCCTAGTATGATCTCGTCAGCAACAGAGGTAGCGCAGGAGTCCGGATCCATCCTATTGAAACAGCGCTGCCACCAAGGAACAGATGCGTAATAATCCCGCATACCGTCCCAATCTGCTGACGCATAGTGCCACAGACGGCGTGCTGCAACCACAGGCGACGGTCGTGACGCCTGAGGCACTGAGACGGATACCAGGCAGTGATCCGAAGATCCTAGTGGAGCTCGAACCACCACCTGATATCCGTCAGGGCGATTTGTCAACAGAAGGTCCAATAAAGAGGGCGCTTGACCGATAATATCTGGTACCCTGGTGTTCTGGGTGACCAATTGTGTCAGGTCGTGCGTGAGAGCGAATGCGTGGGCAGTCCTACCCGCATGGTCAGTTTTAGAGGAACTTAACCACAACTCGTGGTGAGCATTGAAGTCCCCTAAAAACACCAGCTCGGCGGAAGGAAATCGCTCCAATTAATCAAGTTGGCACAGCTTTTGGAATAATCAAAGGATCCTCGAAATGCAATGCTTTCCTCTCCAAATGCAGAACTACTCAAGAGGTCAATATTAATTTACTTTTAGATGTCACATATATGACACCTTAAAATACTTTTTAGCAATATATGTTATATTTGCTGGCTTGGCTATACCTTGCACTTCAAACAGGAACATAAGATTAACCTCAATTTTATTTCAGGTTACATTACCGTTAAGAACTACAGCATCAATGTCTTCATCATTTGGTGGGCAAGGAATGAAACAATGTAATTGCAATAAAATAAAAAATAAACAATGCGTTTCCAATAAGCATCATTGCAAGAAAGCCAATGTTCTTTGTAACTCCAGGTGCCACATCTCGTTGACGTGTAACAATAAGTGAACATTTTTATTGGTGCATTTTTCTTTCATATTATTTTTATTACTCTTACAATAAGTCAAGATTTTGTTTAGTTATTTTTTTTCTAATAGACAATTTTGTTACGTTTTCGATTTTCATTTTTTTGTTTTAAGTTTGTGTTTAATTTGTTTCGGAGAGAAATCTTATTATTTTATCAATTTTAATTTGTGCTTGATATTGAATATGGTTAGGTTTCTGATTTTCTTATTTTGTTACAATTCTTCTTACCTGATGATGTCAGAAAATTATTGATTAAGTACTTATTAATACGAGGGCGGGTCAAAAAGTTCGCGGAAGGAATGGAGGAGGAAAGGTGACTTTTTACTACCTGCACTAGTTGTGACACTCATTAAGAGTATAAATACTAAGTTTCAAAAAAATAGGTCATAATTACCTGAGCTACACATCAATCAACAAGTCAATCCTGAAGAAAATTTGCAACATGCAGAAAATTGAGTTTCGCGCAGTCATCAAGTTCCTTACCAAACAAGGAAAACCTCCCCAGACTATTTTGAAAGAGATGTCTTCTGTTTACGGGGACTCTTGCCCTGGTAAAACCATGGTTTACAAGTGGCACAACCTGTTTAAGGCGAGGAATTTCCACGTGCAAGCCCATATGTTCCGCACTTCACACCGTTCATTTGTACATGACGTTAGCGCGGACGCGGCCACCGAACAGGCGCCAACATCATGTGCCGCACAGTAAAAATATAACAGTACAACAAGGACGTTTTATATCGTATGCAATATACTTTTTGCTAGGTTACAAATAAGTAATACAACCAATAAAGATACAGCTTTATGACTTCATTGCTATTTTTTATTGTATCTTTACTTGTATGTAAATATGGACACTTTTTAATTGTTACATTACATAGTATTTTTATTTGACAAACAACCACGTGATTTTTTTAATAACTTAAAAAATAACAAAGTTTAAAAAGCTTTTATTTGCTAGTGACGTCATTGTACTCGTCCACCATTATAATACCGATACAAACATATATTTTATAAGAAAGAGACGTAAAGCAATTATCAATAATTAGACTTTTTCAAGATTCATCATAATTAGACCGTTTCTTCACAATTTCAAAGGTTTTAAATGTTTCTATGATGTGTTATTAATAAAATGTTAATTCAAATTTTATGCATATTTCTTTTGTGCAGTATATAATGTATCACTAGAATACAAGAAATGCTCGATTAGCTAGAAGTAGTATTTAAAACAAAAGCTAAGAATATGACTGACGCGGCGGCATATATGTTATAAAGCACTGTTAAATTTTTTTGTTTGACTTCGACGGCTATTCGGTTTGATTTAGAAATAGTAGATTGTTACACCGAGCGCTAAGTAACGCACGAGCACTTGCTCGAGGGCACTAATAACCCGAAGGCATTAATAGCTCACTTACGAGGTGTGTAATCTGCTTTTCCTTCAACTTATTAAAAAATAATAAAAAACTGAAGTTGTAGAAAAACTGTAGAAAAACGCAAATTGTTCTTATTAAGAAACCAAACCTTGTAGTAGTTATGGGCGTTATAAACCGTAAACAGTTATTGAAACTATTTATTAGCAGCAATACCGAAAACTATGTATTGACTTCTTCAGAAACTATTTATCGGGAGTAACTATTTATTGTGTGGAACGGACGGTTCACTTGCTGTCGCTCGCAACGTGGTACCCGAGCGAGAGCCGATACTAGGCGCCAGGCTGACGGCAAACGATTCGCGCCAAATTGTAAAATAGGAATTGTAAATACAAAACTTCGTAACATAGTGTAAATAAAAACGTGTAAAATATAAAATAGGTTTATAGTAAAGAGTAAATATTATGGATATGTACAGAATAACAATGTACATAAAATCAAATGAACTTTTAATTTAAATACGCCTGCCACCTGGCAGCCAGTCCTAAGCCTGGTCAAAGTATGAACGAAAGTTCATTTTCATTTATCAAAATAATACTGGTGGTTACTATCGAACACCCAATACTCAGTCACGTCAATAGATAGTTGCCGAATAAAATCATTTATTCAATAAAACATGATTTTCCTTCGAACCGAAACCGAGCCCTCAGTCAACACTTGCGATACCCGATACCCATTCAATAACTAGTTATTAAAATAAATAGTTTCAAAAACCGTTTTTACAAACTAAACCAATACATAGTTTCGGTATTGCAAAAACGCGTACCGACCCACCACTACCTTGTAGTAAAAGCCCCAAAATAAATAAAGAGAAAAAAAAAAGAAACCAAACTTTATCTTGACGGTGGTGACGGAAGTGGAAAATCCACAAAAAAAAAAACTCACTGTCATGTACACCACAAAAGGGTTTTGTGGTGTACATGACAGTGAGTTTTTTTTGTTTTTTATTTCTTGCCGTCAACATGAATGTGCACCAAAAAACACCACTTTCACTGCACAATATTCACTCGAATACAATTTTTAATTTATTAAAATAAAAGCTAATCTTCGCCATTAAAGCCAATTGCCTCTCTTTTTTAAATAAAATTCGCTTTGTAGGGTCCTATCTAACTTGTTTTGCGCATGTGTATTTTTTGTGACATGTTATACAACCACTCAAATCTCTTTGGAAAAATGCCTACATTTTGTATGAATTGTATGAATATGAATTGTAATTTCTTTTTAAATTTGAAAAACAAACAACAGGTCAATTATGTTGAACGGGTCATTAATGAAATTTCATACAATACTACTGCCGTTTTCCAGGGTAGTAATGTATTACTTAGTGTTGCCTTTTCCGATGATTAGAGTAAAATTAATGAGTAGTTTGAAGAAAAATATTTTAATAGATATATGTAGATATTTTAATACAGTACTGAATAAATAAGTACTATAACTTATTTCGATTTGATTTGTTAACCGACTTCACTGACTTCACGAAGTTATGAGGTAACACATACCTCATAGCTTCGTCATTTATTAACTGATTTTCAAAATTCTTTTTGTATTCAGAAAAGTATACCCCCGAAGTGGTTCCATGCCATCAAGTCAGGATCTAGTATTAGAATCCCAAGAAAATCGAGAGAATAGGCATGTCCAACGTCTTTCCTGTTTTTTTCTGAAGCTATTCAGGTATTTGCGTCTGAAAGACATCATCTCAAGGATTCTTCCACTATGCTGAGCTTACGATGGATCCTTAACTTTAAGGAGTTAGGGAGTTAGTCTTTAGATATAAAAGGTACGTATTGACCTCAGTTAGGTATATTCTTTCAAGTTGACTTAGAGAGCTATTATTAATTTCACGAAAAAAATAAAAATATATTTTTTACAAAAATACCGACACCACTTCAAAACAAAAACTACTTCAAAATAAAAATGTAATGTTGTGTGTTTTATTTTATTGCTACTAAGTTGGCAAACAAGCAAACTGCCCACCTGATGGTAAGTGGTAACAGTCACCTATAATACATGTGGTTCCTGTGCGATTCGCAGTAAAACTGCAAGCCCCACAAGAACCACAGTGTACGTTGCCAACTTGTGCCATCAGATGTAAAGTCACGGTACCCAGTAATTTCAGTGCCATATCTTACCCTTCACACCGGAACACAGCAATGCGAGCACTGCTGATTTGCGGCAGAAATAGGTAAGACGGAGGTATTTTTATCCTTGCCTTAGCAAGCATCAAAAACGATAGTATTTTTGTTTTTAATTATATCCCAATTTTTGTGACAGGTATCTCTGGCAGGTATGTCATCCATCATATTATTATTAGATGAATTCGAAACAAGCTCAAACCTGTTTTTGATGTGCTACCATCATCAACGCTGACCAAGTGCGGGTTGGTCGACTTCACACAACCTAAGAATTTCTTTACACGTGTGTGCAGCGGTCGGCGCGCCGGCGCGCTACTTAGTGGTAGGTATTTATAACGCTGCATTGCGTGAGTGACAGGGGCGTGCATGTACTAAACAAGATTATCAAGAAGAAAGCCACAAATCGCTATGAATATCAGGCAACCGTATTAGTCTCTAAGCGAACTGGTTTTAAAATATTAATTAATATTCTACCACCTTAGGCTTGTAAGAAAACTCGGGAAGTACTACACAGCTAGCGTTCTTTACCATGGTGACTTTACATTTGACGACACGGTTAGCGCTCAGAGTTCGAGTGATCGCCTACTACGCAACTGGTCGCGGGTTCGATTCCCAAATATTTTTAACCGACTTCAAAAAAGGAGGAGGTTATCAATTCGGTTGTATTTTTTATGTTTGTTACCTCATAACTCCGTCATTTTTAAACCGATGTCCAAAATTATTTTTGTATTCGATAGAGTATAGAGCATGGGTGGTCTCATGGTCACCAAAGTCAGGATCTGATGATGGGATCCCATAGAAAATCGAGGAAAGCACTAAAAACACACTTCTTTCACTAAAAAGATTTCATTCACTGAAAAGTTAAAAATAAAAAATATTTTCCAAAAAATAAAAAACGACTTCAAAAACACTGAAAGCTTAAAAATAATATAAGAATAGGTACAGACAACATCACACTTCTATATTGAAGTCGGTGACAAATTTTAACACTTTCTAGGAGATTATCGTTTGGCGCCGACTTCAATACAGAAGTGTGAGTGTGTCTGTACCTATTCTTATATTATTTTTAAGTTTTCAGTGTTTTTGAAGTCGGTTTTTATTTTTTGTAAAATATTTTTTTGTAGTTACGGGACAAATATTATGTATGGAATACAGAAATATGTTCCGGTCTGGGCGTATGTGCATGTGATATGTAATATATTCTATGTTTGTAACTTTGATGACACGGTTAGCGCAGAGGTCGAATGATCGCCTACTGCGCAACGGGTCGCGGGTTCGATTCCCGTACGGGACAAATATTTTGTATGACCTACAGAATTTTTTTCCGGTCTGGGCGTATGTACATGTGATATTCTATGTTCGTAACTGCACCCACAACACAGGAGAAAATCTTAGTGTGGGGCGACGTTTTCAAAAAGAAAAAAACTGCACCTACGACACAGTTGAAAATCCTAGTGTGGGCCGACGTATTTATATAAAAACACTTTCATTACTGAGTGACTGACAGATGACGCACAGCCGTAATTAAAAGGCACAAAAAGCGGAAATTTGACATGTATGTTGGAAATTCGCCATCTAAGGGGGTAAAACTAAAAAATAATAGTTTGTATGGAACCTCTAATAAATAAACAAACAAATAAACAAATTTATTGTGCATTAATTTTCACAATAGTATCCACATTAATAAAAAGTACAACGATAAGTTTTAAGCTGCATACTTCTAATGTAGGTACAAAAACAATAATCCTTTACTTTCCGCGCTAGTTATTAACTGTGTTACGGCAAAGTAATGATCCTCGTCCTGTCAGTAAAGTACATTTTTAAAACAGCTCATACTATGTTGAGTTTTACTTACAAAACAAAACAAACTGGTTTCAAGTTGACACAGTACAATGTAGACCAATGTGATGTGACAAAGTTACGAAACGCAAGTAAAAATAACTAACTATAAGACTAAAATTGATTGAGCTCAGGAAGATAGTAGTTTTTAAATATATATTTCGATATAATTGCATGATGTATATAAAATATATTTATTTAGTATATCAAAAAAAATCATAATGAAAGTTAATTTGTATAAATATTTATAATACCTACAACAATTTCTCAATAATACTAAATTAAAAAGATATCTTACTTGAGTATGTGTACCCATATTCATACAATCATTTTAAATAAACTTTCAGTCCCATCATAATCATACAATTGAAGATATTTTTTAAGTGTCTTTTCGCATATATACTTAGTTAAGCCTTCTAACTTCACATGTTTATTGATGCGATTGAATAGAAGTGGACATAAAAATTTAGAAAAACATCTAGCGAAGGCAGTTCTGCAAGCAGGAACCTTATAAACAGTATGTGCTCTACGATCCGAGTTATAGTTACGCCGTATAACATGCTGCTTTAAAATAGCAGCCTTAATAAATAGTTGTCTGACTGAGAGAGTCTGAAATTCATTGTACAACTCTGATGTAGGATATCTAAGGCGTTTAAAGAGAATAACTTTTAAGATAATTCTTTGGGCTCTTTCTAGTTTTAGAAGTGTAGATTTAGGGGCGCCACCCCAAGCAATAATGCCGTAAACGAGCAAAGATTGACATAAGCTATGGTATACAATTTTGTTGGTACGACTACATCCTAAATGTCTGATTTTTTTAAAAATAGGTATTAATTTACGTATACGATTTTTTAAATTATTGATTTGCTCCTTCCAGTTTAAGTTTTTATCAATAATGATACCTAGATACTTGACGCTATTAGAATCAGCAAGAATGAAGCAATTACAATTGTCTTGATTATGACATACATGTGCCCTCAATGACAAATTATATGATTGTTGCAAATTGGGTGTTCTGATAGAAAAAGGAATGTATTTAGTTTTAGTTAAATTAAGGGTTAAGAGATTATTGTTCAGTAATGTCATTATATCTCGCATGCCAGCCTCAGCTCCCGAACCTACTTCTTCCCATGAGTTGCCAGTAAAAAGCAGGACTGTATCATCTGCATATGATATTATTTTGCAGTTTTGAATTTTTGCATTACATATATTGTTTATATATATCAAAAAAAGGGTCGGACCAAGCACTGAGCCCTGTGGTACGCCATAATTTATTGATTGCCTTGAGCTACATGTGTCTCCAATTCTGACAGACTGTGACCTAGCCGATAAGTAGTCTTTTATTAGATTCAGCGGTACACCCCGAACCCCAATTTCTTCGAGTTTACAAAACAACAAGGGAATCGAAACGGTATCGAAAGCTTTCGCTAAATCTAAGAAAACACCCACACATTTTAGTTTACTGTCAAGGCTTTTGACCACATGAGAGACCAAGGCATCAACTGCATCGGCAGTCGACCTTTTTTGACGAAATCCAAACTGGTTATCTGACAACAAATTATTAGACTCTAAATAATTGACAAGTCTAGCGTTAATAACTTTTTCAAGCACTTTAGCAAGAGTTGGAAGGAGTGATATGGGACGATAGTTAGAAATATCGCTCATGTCACCTTGCTTAAAAAGAGGAATTACCATAGATTCCTTCAATAACTTAGGAAACAAGCCAGAAGTTATACTCAAATTGCAAATATGAGTAATGGGCGTACTTAAAAAATGTAAGAATCGTTTTATAAAACTAGATGATATACCGTCCCAGCCAGTAGAAGTATTATTTTTTAACGAACCAATGATTTTATTTATTTCTTGTTCATCCGTTTCTAACAGCATAAAGGAATTTACTTGGCTGTAGTTAAAATTATATTGTTTAATCAAATCTGACTCAGTTGTTTTTAAATTGTGTAAAATATTTTCAGCATGTTTACTTCCCGTAGTAACAAAGAAGCCATTTACAGTATCAAGAGATTCCGTTGGTGTATCTTTAATTTTAAGAAGATTATTTGAAATGTCTGTAGCTCTTTTCGATTTGTTCATTGAACAAACACGTTTGATAGTTCTCCACGTTTTTTTAGTATCCTTTTGATTTTGTTCTAATTCTAAAATATCATGTGTCTTTTTAAGATTGTGAAGTATGTTATTACAATGGTTTCTATAGCGTTTATAAGTTAATTGCAAATTTATGTCATTAGGATACTTTTTATGTTTTTTATGTAATGTATCTCTGAATTTTATACAGCGCAAAAGTCCTGGGGTTATCCAAGACTTTATATTGTACTTCCTATTCGGTAAATTTATCTTTTGTGAGCATGTATCTATAACTTTATTGACAAAATTTATGAATTCCTCAGTAGCAATATTTACATCCGTAATTTTTAAGAAATCAGTCCATTTATTTTGTTGTAAATGAAATGATGCCTTTTTGTAATCTAATTTAGTATAAGTTGAGTTTACATTTTTGATACTATTATTGTTATTAGTTAAAGCAACTTCAACATGCAATGTATTATGATCAGTGACTGATGACACACAAACTAAAGTTAAAACATTATTTTTAGTTTTTATGAAAGAATGGTCCAGACAACTCTTATCACGGGTGGGTAAGAAATGACTCGAAGCAAGACCATGCAATGCCAAATTATCCATATATTCATCTGACCTGTGATCGTTATTATCTTTACTAATATCTATGTTGATGTCACCGATCATAAGAATGTTTGGTGTTTGTTTTAAATTATGTAACAAGGAGTCTAAAGAATTTTGAAAATTAACCACGGAAGCAAAAGATGGAGATCTATACACGCAAATTAGAGAGAAGTTAGCACCAATTCTTACTACTAGACAGTCACAATCATCAATCAGAGGTTCATACACATGGACATTCTTTAAATTTTGCCTGACATAGACTACGACCCCACTATTTTGATTTAAGTGCCTCGTGGTACTATAATAATCATAGTTCTCCAACTCAGGTACAATGTTATTGTTTTGAAGCCAACATTCCGTTAATACGATTACATCGTAATCAATTTTACTTCTTGCTAGAAAGACCTCGAAGTCATTAAAGTTTCTATTCAAACTTCTAATATTTTGCACGACTATTTTAAGTGAGGTGTTAAATTCTGTCCTATATAATTGAAATGAACTTGGATCACCAACCAAAATTGATTCACCGACGTTGATCTGATCAACGTCAGTGATAACTTCTTCTAGATAATTAGCCATTATCATTAGTCAGTACTAAGAAGATAAGTGTTGATGTTTTATATGGTTGGTGATCAATATATCTATTATTTTGTACCATCATGATCAGACTATTAGAAAGAATATAAATGTATAATAGCATATAAATTAGATAAAATATATAGATAGCTTTAGCATATAAAAATCCTTCGCTCAATCGATGGCAGTAAACAAACATAAAGATTAACAGAATAAAATAACAATGCAAAATGATAACACAAACGAGTAAACTAAGGTTATACCACAAACTATATAGTCATGAGGAAAACAATGCTTCAGCTTGAGTACAGGATTTCAACACTATGCATGGCTCTCCATCAGATTTACGTATCAAAATATTACCACCAGCAGTCCAACAGTATTTAAACAGGCCTTCTTTTACAAGCTTTCTAGCAACTGAAAGAATCTTCTTGTTCATTGGAGTTAACGCCTCAGAAACATATATAGGAACATTTTCTCCACATAGTCCTAAATGGGTGGAATTCAGTTTCCTTTCTTTCTCAGTTTTATTAAACACCTTGGTAGCATTTATAAGTGTTTCTTTTTCTTTATAATTTTTGAATTCAATGACAATGGGTGAATTATTCTTTCCCTTTCTGTAACATTGCAGTATATCAGCTGTAGCTGATAATTTCAAGTTTGAATATAATGAGCTTACAACATTCTGCAGGTTTTCCTTTGCTTCTTTTGGTACATTTCTAATTTCTACCATATTTCTATTCCGGTATTTTAGTAAGTCATTTAGTTGAGTCTCAAGCTCATTAATGCGTTCAGTTGCTACCGTGTGATTAGTTTCTAATAAAAGCACTTTGTCATTAAGCTTTTTAAGTTCCGCGGCATTTGCTTGTAACAATTCCAACATTTCTGTGTTGGATTTGATAATTTGCGAATTTTGTTGTTTCATCTCCGTAATTTCAGCCTGAAGTACCTCTTTAAAAGATTTCAAAAGTGAATCCTTAAGATCTGCAATCTCTTCGCATTCCGGATTTTTTCTTTTCCTGATATTGACGTTTCTGATTATAACATCATTTTCATATTTTTCAGTGTGAAGGTTTGGTTGTGATGAGTACATTAAAGATTGAATTTATGCGGGCGAAGCAGCGGGCAAAAGCAAATATTTTATAAAGTTTCACAAAATTCCGCTGATCAGATATTTTCTTTTAATACAATGAAGTGATCTTTACATAAATCGAACGGAAATTTATGTTAATTATTTTTTACTTTTTTATAATCAACTCACGCTTGACCATAAATGTTACGAAATTTAAAAGATTCCTAAAATACTGTTTTACTGTTCATAATCATATATAATACATAGGCTCGAATAAAACTCTATTATTTTGCTACATGTATAATGTGCTGTTGATTCTACCTTCTAAAGCTTTGATGCAAGGCGTTGTGAATAAAGGGGGTAACATTAAGTATTTAAAGGAATTCAGCAATAAAGTTTTATAGGAAACATTATTTTGAACCTATAAATCGTTGCATATTTACTTGAAGAAATTATCATACTGGTTTATTAACACTGCACTGTGCTATATGGCCGCGGCAATAAAATATAAACATTTGGGAAATAAATATTTACCACTTTTCTTCAGCATTTTTTGTATGCATTTGATTAAATCGCTAATAAAAGAAGTCAAAGACGAAATTTTCGTCTTTGACTTCTTTTATTAGCGATTTTTACACATAAAATAACTTATAGAAAAAAAGAACGAAAAACATATTTTTTCACACATAAAATAATTTAGGAAGAAGGATTAAAATAGTTTTCTCCTTTATAATACCTAATCCATTATTTACACTATTCACCATATTACTACACTAATCTATAATAATAATGAAAGTTAACAAAATAAACGCAAACTGCAAAATTAAAATTCGATCGTAAAGAAACACGTAATATATTTTTTTGCGCCCGCGACACGAAGCGACATGACCATACCCTGAGACGACTTGGCGAGTACTGTCTTATATAGAGAGTGATTGCAACCAAGCGAAATTATAGAATTTTCGTCATTTTCCTAAATATTTTATATGACATCAAAAAATCTGTCTTCACAGTTCACTAGATAATAACGAACTACATGTTTTGGTATAACTTTTATACTGTTTTATGTATATTTCGATTTCAAATCGTGGTTTTAGTTTTTGATTTAGACCTATGTTTGGATTTTTTTTCTATCGAGTGAAATGGAGTAAATCGTGTTTCTGCTTTCACAGTTCACTAGATTATATCTTCAAGTTTAAGGTGTGTGAATTTCAGAATTGTGGGTTCTAATATTATCCAGATCTAGACGTTCTAAGATCGGCAAATTTGGGAAATCCTCGCCTTAAGCAAGGCAGGGATTCGATTGAAGATGATCCGAGGCCAGGGCGGCCTGTCGCGGCAACCACGGCAGAAAACGTCGAAAAACTTGAAAAAATCATATTGGAAGATGCCCGTTTAAAGAAGAAACAGCTTGCAGCAATGATTGGAGTATCAGCTACAACCATTTTGAACATCCTACACGACCATCTTGGTGTGTGCAAGATGGGTGCCGAGAATGCTCACGCCACACCAGAAGCAGCGGCGAGTTGAGTGTTGTCGCGTGTTTTTAGCGCTCTGTTGTGAACAAAAGGATGAAGTTTTGAACCGAATTGTGACTGGAGATGAAACATGGGTTCATCATTATGAGCCTGAGACCAAACAAGACTCCATGCAGTGGCACAAAAAGGGCACACCACCTCCGAAGAAATTCAAAGTGTCTCCGTCGGCTGGAAAACTCATGGCTACTGTTTTCTGGGATTCAGAGGGAATCCTCCTTATTAATTATAAAGAAAAGGGTGTCTCTATCACTGGAGAGTACTACGCTGCACTATTAGAACGTCTGCGAGATGCTGTGAGAGAAAAAAGACGGGGAAAATTGACTAAAGGTGTGCTCCTTTTGCACGACAATGCACTCGTGCACAAGGCGCAAGTTGCGATGGCTGCTGTTCAAAGTGGGCTTCGAAATCTTGGAACATCCTCCCTATAGCCCAGATTTAGTCCCAAGTGATTATTATTTGTTGTGACACTCATTAAGAGAAATGAAAAATGAAAAAAGAGCTTCGAGGGAAGAAATTTTCCAGCGATGAAAAAGTGAAGAGCGCAATTTCGGCCTATTTTGACGACAAAGAGAAATCATTTTTTTTTCGAAGGTATTAATAAATTAATTGATAAGTCTAATAAATGTATTAGATTTAAGGGGGAATACATTGAGAAGGAAAAATAATTTTGTGTTTTATTTCTTACTTTTTACCCTCCATTCCGCGAACTTTTTGACCCACCCTCGTAAATACATACTTGATGTCACAATTATTGAAGTGCATTTATTTTATTTGACTGACACTTGTGTTTGATTCCTAACTAACTCTATGGACACAGAACGACCAACTGTAAAGCTGAACGCACATATACACGCGCCACGCGCGCTGCATTTTTGGAATTCGTTGTATGAAATTATATGAAACCTCGCACATTTGGCCGCACCGTACGCGCCGAATTTCAAAAATGATGATAACGTCATATAATGCAGCGCATTCTGCGCGTGCTGATATGTGCGATCAGCTTAAGACCGACCAATCAGGTACAGCCTCGACAGTTTACAATCTCGCGAGGCAGATTATAATCCAATGGTATTTACAATTTTACGGTGAATCCATCCTTACTAATATTATAAACACGAAAGTTTGTGAGGATGTTTGTTACTCTTTTACGCAAAATCTACGGGCTTCTCCGACATATTCGGGGCACAGACTGTGGACAGTGCTGCGGGACTGGGCTAAGGCACGCAGAATAGTCGGCAGCGGACGAAAACCTAGCGGGTCGACGAGCGGCCGTAAAATTTCAAAGCCAAACCCTTTCTCCTTGTATAACGTTAACACAAACAAATAATAGATATGTAGACTAGGCTGTCCCCCTGAAGCGACACTTGAGTACCTTGAGTGTCATTGTGAACAAGAAGAAATCTAGGGCGTCCCCCACAAGCAACGATAAGGACAAGGACATATTGTATATGGGTAGCCGTCAGTCAGTTGTTACAAATGAAAGTGTGTATGATGAATGAGGTGGGATATGAGTGTGTGCATGGGATAACAAACAGAGAAGGATGTCAATTTAATTAAATAATAACGAAATTGATTGATTAATTAAATAACAATAAACATTAATAAATAATAATGTTTATTAGTGTTCACAAAGACCCCTCTCCTCGAAGCACAAAAACTAAAACCCACAACAACTTAGCCAACTTACAAAACGGAACATTTTAAGTAGTAAGCGATCATTTACTTTAGAACAAAGTGGCATACCACAGCTAATTTATTGAACAGTTTGCATGTAACAACTTCAGATGAAAATATTTTATTGTTTCCCGACTATTGAAAAATCACATTTAAAATGTATTTTTAAATGTGATTTTTCAATAGTAGGGTTTTTGAATTTTTATTTGGCTCAGTTTTACATTTTAGTCACTATATTAATGCCTAAATAGAATGTTTCATTTAACGTAATCGATTTGGTGCCTCTCAAAATAATGTAAAGTTAATAATTTTTCGGGTTTCAGTTGGTTCGAATGACAACTTAGGTTTACATATTTTCGAAAATGAATGAATGTATTTTTAAGTAAAATTTTGCCATTTACAAATTTAAGGTACTTCCTCTTCCTTGACTTGAATTTCTGGTCTGTAGATGTACAGTGGGCGCCAAAGCTATATACTTTAGACCTTTGAACCGCTCTTGCTCGTTATAGAGGCGGTTTTGTAGTTCAAACATAAAGCTTGACGTGGCGCCCACTGTTCGTGACACAAACATACAAATACATAGAAACCAGTCGTGTTGCATCGCCCGCTGTTTGCGATCATAAATGGCCGATTTCAACAACTTTGGGCGCGTTCCAGATAAGCATTATTAGCCATAAATATCAACATTTTTAGCATCTCTGCGTTTCATTTAAGCATGTTAAAAATCAAATACCCATGTTAATAGATGGGTCCTCTGATACCACTTTTTGACAGCTTTCAAATTTGATATTTGGAATCTTTTTTTCACGAATCAAAGAGGATATTCAGCGGATTTAAAAAATTAATTGAAAGATATTTATAGTATATTAGCCAATTCTGATTTATATTATTAGAAATTTTAAGTGGCTGGACTAAGCAGGAGGTGAGGTGTCAAAATTTAGCACAAAAAATCAGTACCTTCCGTTTCATTTGTAACAATTAGCATGGCTAAAAATGCCAACATTTCTTATAAGAAACGCAAAACGAGGCTAACATCAGATGTTAGCCTCAGAAAGTAGCAGTGCTTATCTGTAGAACGCAGGGCATAACTTTAGCTTAGGAAGCCCCTAAGACATATGCTGTCACTTTTTGTCTTTAATGAAAAGAATGTGACATTATGCTACTTAGGTAAGTGTACCCTAAGCTAAGAAAAGGTTGGTGAAAATGGCCATTAGACACATTGATTACTTGAAATAATTCATCCAGTGAAGATAGAATTAATTTTCTCAGTCATTGTGTTTTTAAAAATCAAAATCCATAAGTTCGTTATTTTAGTAATATACAAAATTTTTACATAACAAATATAGAGATCCATCTATTTTTTTTTCATTTATAAAAGCGTAGAACCCAGGTACATATTTAATACTAAAATACTTTGTATGTAACTATACAAGAAATAAGCCTGCAAAGCTTTATTGCGGTGATCGTTAGTCCCGCTAAAACTCAAAAATCTTTTCTTTTTTAAGTGTACGGATTTGTTTCTATACAAAAATACCATTATTACTTTATATTATTTTTTAGCTTTTCTGTAGGACTTTCCCTATAAGTTTTCTTTTGAAACCACCCCTGTATTAAAGCGAACAAAAGTAAATATATTTATGCACATGCATTGGTCAAGCCGTTTTTGAGTTTTAACGAGTATGGCGATAAATTTTTATCTATACGTGAGTACGAAAATAGTGATATACTTAATGGTATACTTTATAATAAAATAATCTATTTCTCGAAAATTGACAATACTTAGTGTATTATTATTGCTTCCATACTTTTCTTGGATATTTAACACGCGTTAATGCACAAATTGCCGCAGACATGCATCTTTTGATATCAGCGATACCTAACCTGGGGGGCTACCCCCTAACTCATAGCGATTACTCGCTATCGCTTTCATTATATCAAAGCAATAGTTCAAATGTCACCTGTGACATTAAAACTATTGTTCTAATGTCACGATAACGATAGCGAGTGATCGCTTTGAGTTAGGCGGTACGGCCACTGCTTTTGGAATCGGAAGTCAGATGGAGCAAATGAACGATTATTCCCGGTGTGTGGACACCGGGAATATTGCTTGTCCCCCGCGGGTGGACAGAGACACAAATGTTTTAAAAACCTCTCGCTGTCC
The DNA here is from genome assembly GCA_963935595.1 of Schoenobius gigantellus. Taxonomy (NCBI): domain Eukaryota; kingdom Metazoa; phylum Arthropoda; class Insecta; order Lepidoptera; family Crambidae; genus Schoenobius; species Schoenobius gigantellus. The sequence continues at coordinate 16,441,981 of OZ012553.1, read as the reverse complement.
CCCAGCGGTGGAAGCATTTAATTTTAAATAATTTCCGCTGGCCACCCCGGGTGGACAAAGACACGAGTTTCATATTACTACTCTCGATGTCCACTACCGGTGGACAAAGACACTGCTTAAATAAACATTCTCGATGTCCACCCTTGCTGGAATTGGGTGTAAATAATTATCACAAAATTAATTATGTAGGTAGTTTTATCATATTATCAACATCTTTAGGGTAAATAGGACTAAGAACACCATCAATTATGTGTGTTTTCACACATGATGTTGATTGACACTAAGTTGCGGCACTTATTGACATGTTTTTTCCTCATAATGTCTAATGATTACTACCTATACAAACACTAAGTACAATATTAATAAGTCACAATATTAATTCATTCAAAAATATCATGTATTTATGTGGGTATATTGAAAAAAAATGCAATTTAGCGGGTATATGTGTTACCAGTTCGCGTATGTACACTATTTTCTGTGTTTTTTATGATAACGTTAGTATTCGCTGTCCTGTAACCATGTCGTTTGTAAACCCGGCCGCCGGTACTTCTTCTGGTGAAGTACGTTTTACATTTGTGTAAGATAGGAAAGGTGGAATAATTTTATTGCATGCAGGACATGAATATTGTAAGAAGCGAAAATATAATACTGGTTTAGAAATCTGGGAGTGCACTGAGAGAAAGAAGAATAAATGCAGGGGACGACTAAAAATAAAAGTAAGTAGATAGTTATTTAAATACCTAATTGCCGGATTTTAAATTAAAATTTAATAATTATTAATGTTCAATGATCGGGGTCTGCAGAACCTATCCACTTTAAAAGGCAAAATTCCGTGCGCACGCCCACTACTTAGTATCAGCGAACCGTAGCTTTTGCTGCGAAAGGTGCAAGGGAAAGTGGCTCTTATGGTGGATAGGCACAAGGGCCCGCGGTGTTTTGTTTATGTTTTTAATAAATGGACCCTTTTTACTTTTTTACAGGATCGGAATATTATTGAAGAACAGCCACATTGTCAACCCAATTTTCCAAAAAATGCCATTCAGGAAAAATACAAGAATGCAAGGATAAACTAGCGTCTGGTTTCCCATTGGTGCCAAATACCTTCAATACAACAGTGAGTGAACTCAAAGATTGTGGCATGGACTTGATTGAATATGTTCCTTCATTTTCGAACATTAAATCGAGTTTGTACAGACACAGGAACAAAAGTGCAGGTATGAAAAAAACTCAGTTTAAAAATGTGGAATAATTTGAAGTGTCTCCGAAATACAAGGACTTTCTTTTAGCAGACTATTATAATGACGGTGTTATCGAACAGACGGTAATCGAATTTTAATATTTTGTATCGAAGAAGCAAAACATTATATTTGTGAGATTCGAGATTTTTTTTGCGACGGAACATTTAAATGCTGTACCTACAGCACTTTTCACGCAACTTTACTCCATACATGGAGATATAGGCAGTACTGGAAATAATACTAATATCATACCATTGATATACGCATACATGACTCGCCGCGATGTCGAATCGTACACAATTCTATTCAACTCAATTAAGAGTCAGATACCTGGATGGGAACATAGAATGATTAAAATAGATTTTGAGACAGCTGCAATAAAAGCTATCAAATCTACTTTTCCATTGGCTAAAGTCAAAGGGTGTTTTACTCACTTTAGAAAGGCTATATGGAAAAAGGGTCGTGACTTGAAACTCACAACATCCGGAGATATTTATAAAATTAGAGAGGTGGCACTGACTGCCGTGCTTCCGTTGCTACCCGAATCAGAAGTGACGAACGGGTGGATGTATGTAACCCAAAGGAGCACTACAGATCCTGACGTAATGCAATTCAGGAAATACGTAGAAGATTATTGGCTACGTGATGACTTTTTTACTGTCTGGTGTGTTTTCGGCGAGAGACATCGCACAACCAACACGGTCGAAGGGTGGCACAATAAAATCAATAAAGCCATGGGAAAAAAACCCAAACGCACTCCTGGCTTTAAGCGTCCTTAAAGAAGATGCAAAATTTTTCGTAGTGCGAAAAAGCAATTAAGCCAAGGTATAAATAATATTAATAACAATAAACGTAAAAAGAAATATATTTTAAGTGATCATTTTATTCACGACATGCAAATGGGACTTGTCAATGGGGACTTTAATATTGATTTATTTTTAGAAAGGATGAGGATGTAAAGATATTTTCTGTGACTATGATTATTACTGTGATAATTATTTGTACAAATTGTAAAAGTAAAAGATGTTGATAATATGATTAAACTACCTACATAATTAATTTTGTGATAATTATTTACACCCAATTCCAGCAAGGGTGGACGTCGAGAATGTTTATTTAAGCAGTGACTTTGTCCACCGGTGGTGGACATCGAGAGTAGTAATATGAAACTCGTGTCTTTGTCCACCCGGGGTGGCCAGCGGAAATAATTTAAAATTAATTGCTTCCACCGCTGGGGGACAGCGAGAGGTTTTTAAAACATTTGTGTCTCTGTCCACCCGCGGGGGACAAGCAGGGGGTGGACACCGGGAATAATCGGCAAATAAACAGTACGCGTCGAAACAACGATCACGCCTATTGAGTTGCTTATCAAAGTGACTGACTTGACCACTACGTTGGAAAGCCTCTGTTGAATGTGAATGACAGCAAAACTCACTTATTATCATTAATACTTACTTAGTGCCTATTAAATGTACTTTTCATAGGCTCTGAGAATTAAACAGTAACATTAATTGCCCCCAAAAAATTACACAGAAGTACTATTATTGAAAATTATCCAGTAAAATTTCTGAAAACATTAACATTAAACTGTAAAATTTTGCAGTTTGTGGCCTTATTTCCAATTTTGGCCACATTATTACGATCCTTGTTATAATGCTCACCTAAAACTGTCGAATATTGTACTCACTCACAGCAGTGGGACTATTGTTGTTAAGACGATCTGTCGCTCAAACGCGAGATTATAACTATGTAGTCACTAAAAGTGGGCAAATGTAGTAATGGGACGAGATACAGTTCTCCCTCGTACAGTACTGGTACAAAATCCTGGAACTACGAGAGAACGGCATATTAAACGCGGTTTAATGTTTTTATTAATACTGAAACTGACTTCAGATTCCAAATTGCAATATAATTGTAATAACGCTACACGCCATTGTCAATACATTGTCCGCCCAATATGAGGCAGGCATATTATTGTGAACTTGCGCACAAAACTGTTACTTGACAGAATATGTTTCCATTAATGTAAACGGCACGGCGCCAACTAGGCGAATAAATCCGAGCCGCTTTGCCTAAACGAATTATATCAAGATCCAAAACATTTGAATAATTTCATGATATTCATTTCAACTATATTATGCTTAAAAAAATATTGTGTATAAGTATCTATTATTAACATGCTAAATCAAACGTCCGTTCAAATTATGTATCGGGAAAAGCAAACATCAAAAATATAACAATATATTTTCAATAACTTCATTAAATTTAAGTTATTCAGTTTATTATAAATTTAATTATAAACTAAACTAAATATCTACTATGAAATTAAAAGTGATTGTGTTAGTATATTTTTTGTAAACACGTTTTTAATCCACTCATAAGTACTTACGTATTGAAACACCTCACCTTCTTTTTTTTTTTTTATTGCAGAAAGTTGGCAAACAAGCAAACTGCCCACCTGATGGTAAGTGGTAACAGTCACCTATAATACATGTGGCTCTTGTGAGATTCGCAGCAAAACTGCAACCCCCACAAGAACCACAGTGTACGTTGCCAACTTGTGACACAAGATGTAAAGTCACAGTACCCAGTAATTTCACTGCCATATCTTATCCTTCAAACCGGAACACAGCAATGCAAGCACTGCTGCTTTGCGGCAGAAATAGGTAAGACGGAGGTACCTAAGCAGACGACCCTGGTACAGAGTCTCCCTCCTGGTACTTCTTTTCGGTATACATGCAGCACTCGAGAAAAGCTCAAATATCGACTCTCCAGGAACTTTCTCAGCGCACAGATAAATCATAAAAATCGATCTAGACATTTAGGAAATTAGTTATTTGGCAAATTCAAAATAACATATAGGTACCTACTTTTATTTGATATAAAAAGGATATACCGGGTATAAGTGACGGTGCCCCATTTCTTTTAACATTGAGTTCAGATCAATGTTAATATATGTTTACCGATGTTAATTTTCCCGGAAATGCTTTGAAAGCGAAAAAAGGATTTTCATTTTTAATTTTTATTCATGTTACGCAATGTATGGCGCGCCGGCATCATTTTTGTTCCGCCCACACCGGTGCGCTGACGTTCGATGACCCAAACAGCTGATTCTGCGCGCAGTATGATGGAAATGTAATAAGATGTACATTGCGAAGATTATTTGTTGTGTTATTATTGTCGTTTTATTACAGAATATGATTTGTAAACGTTATATTACACCAGAAAATTTAGAAAAAATAATAAAAAAATCGAAAAATGTATACATTTTCCGGGAGAAAAATTCAGTGATTTTCAAATAAGGAATATGGTCCGAACTCACTGTTAAAAGAAATGGGACACCGTCATTTATACCCTGTATAAATTAACTTAAAAATATTATCTATATTCAACCAGTGCTTGTCCGGACACAAAATTTTAACAGACTACCCTAAATACAATTTGAAGTACATACACACTGGGCAAAACTCTTTAATACTAGCAGTCTAATATAACCTCAAATATATAAAATACACATCGATACCATACAAATAGCCCACCTACCATATTGAAATTAAGTCTTTGAGATCAATTCAGTAACAGCAGTCGCTTTCCGTTTCATAGTCCAACTATTTTAAGAACATTTAGATGTAGTAATCTGAAATCGAAAAAAATCGAAAATATCAATTATATCAACATACATATCAGTGCAAGAAACAGTGCTGATAGATAACATTCGGATAAATTTGACGTTTACTGTCTCTATTATAGTTATATGGCACGGCCACATTATCGTGAATATTCGTGTCCGGTCATCACATAAGAACTTCGTTCTAAAACGACGTATTGCTACGGCTATAATTATCGCGCTTGCGAAATGACGAAGTTATGGTCTACCTAGATGTATTAATGATAGCGTGTAATTATCATTTTATCGTTCAATTTAATCGTTAGGTTGTTTAAATATAATCGTTAAATTAGCCATAACGAGATATGAATCATCGCGGTATTGTAGCCGCATCATAATACAAGATTTTCACAAAAAAAAAACAAGACAACAATGATGATATTGACAGACACTTAAAATGACAATAATTTCAATCATCGATAGCCTGTCTATGACAAACAATAATAGTGAACAAAGAGGAACGGTAGCTACATAAAACTTGAACTTAATAACCAAACTACGAAGCAAAAACAAAGAGGAGATGTTATAAGCAATGAGGTCCAGCTCTTATGAATACAGTCCTGACGTCACGCATTTTTAGTTTTACTTAACGCCAGAGGCGCTGACATCAGTTGATCTTTTTATCTGTCGGATTAGTACGTCGTATGCTCTTTAATTTAGTTTTAGACTACATAAATACAAATGAAATGTTGTATTATATCGTGCAAAAGTTACACAGACGAAAAAAAAAACATATCTTTCCAGTCGCAAGCACATTAAACGAGCATTACTCATTTATTACTTGACGTATTGCTTCTAGAATGTTCGACGCTACATGGACGCTACTGTCAAAGTGCCGATTTAGCACAAAAGGCCCTGTAATGGCGAGTAAAAATACTATTACGAAACGTAGAATTTATAGAACATAGAATACATAGAATGTTAATTAAGGGCGAAAACAAAACACGTGAAAAAAGCAGTTTTTAACGATTTTATTGACACAGAACCTTCAAATGAAATCATCTTTTTACTACGAATGTATATTTTAACATAGTTTTATTAATTATATGAAGACTTCACAAAAAACTTTGGTGTTTTATATATTATAGAAATAAATGGATTAAAATAAATTAATAGCGACGGTTGGACACCAACAAAATATACTAAACTATTATCAGTTCACTTTGATGAGCAGGATATTGTGAAAAACTAAAAAAGGATATAAAATTCTGCGAGAAGGTGCTTATCCAAATATTGCAGATCACTAAAAGATATATTGTTTATGATAATAAGATTTTCATTTTAATTTCGCTTGTATTATTAATTAACTTAATATTTCTTTACGGAATCGAAATAAAACTCCTGAACCATCAGATTTAAAAGAATTTTTGGTACTTAACGACACACCCAACAAAATGAAATTAAAATAAAAAATCGCAATGGAAAATGCATTATAAATGACCCAAAATTTTATATCTAGCTCATTTTCGAATTATTTATTTTATTAAATCCCTTATTGAGGTCCTGCACTAGCACTGCTGCCACCTAGTAATGTATAGCGGAACTTTTTTGTTAACGTCAATAATGCTCGCATTTTAGTAATTCTACTCGCTACAAGGTGACAGTGGCGTCGCATGAAGTTACCCCCCGCACCCCGATTTCTAGCTTCACTTGATTTCATACGGAAAACGCGATAGGGCAAGGGCACCTCCCCTTTGTTTTTACTTCATGAAATTATTATTTCATTATCTCGCTGCCGATGGATTAACTACATTAGTTTTTTTTTATATTTGTAGTTTTATATTTATATTGTAAAAAAATTATTTAAGAAACAATTTAAATAAAGAACATAATAAACAATAAATATTTTATTCGTTTTTCTTAATGTTAAAATAATACAAAACTGGATTTGGTGTCTCCCTTTAAGCAATTTCATACTTGTTTTAGGAGACGGCGACAATGGATTTCTCTAATAAAAAATATGGGTCAGATTTAATCTAAAATTTCTATTTCCACGTTGCTTTTTACATTTACTTGAACTCAATCGTCTTTGTCTCTTATCGGCGGCGCCGGCGCGCGCGGTACGTACTCGCAGGCGCGCTACCATAGAGCTTTAAATTTGCAAGATATGTAAAAACAAAAAAAAGGAAATATCTTTGTAAATAATCCACGAATATTGATTTGCATTGCATAATTGATACAATTCTTTTATACAAAAAATAAGTTGGGGTGTCTGAGGTTTTGCGCTATTCCAACACGTTGTAAAGCCTGATCAAAAAAATAAAAAACCCGCTCTGGGGGCGCAAAATTAACTATGATTAAGGCAACACAACGTACAGTCAAACACACACGAATTGGCTAGTGTACAAATATTTGAATCATTATAGACTTGCAGAAATATAGTTTAATTTACAAGAGCATGGCATTTATATATGTTTTAAAGTATTGTGAAAGAAATAAACTTCCATTAAAGTTTATTTCTTTCACAAAAAATATAAAACAACTACACGTGTCCCTTTGTAAAAATGAACCTATAGTCCATTCAAGATAAGAAAGTTTCGGTGACAGGTCGAATTTTTCCGTTTAATGCATACCAGTTTCCATGATTAAAAATATTATGTTTCAAAATATAACATCTCCTTCGGATATATTTATGAAAAATGCAGTAATTAATTCCACATTAAATGTGAACATGAATAAGTATCAGTGCAGTTAAATATAATTTATAATTCAGAAAAAATATTTGTTTAATTAATTATGTATTTTAATCATGAATTTTTTCAGAATTATAATTTTATTTAACCAGACTGACATTTTTGTTTTTATTCAATGTGGAATTAATTATAGCATTTTTGATAAAATGAACCTAAAGAGATAAATTCCATTTTTAAAACATAATATTTTAAATCACAGAAACTAGTAACTATGCATGAAACGGAAAAATTCGACCTGTCAAGGGCACTATCTTATCTTGAATGTACTATAGTCTGTGCGACAACAATGACCGCGATATGAGTTGCAATTTGAACAAATCAGCTCCAATAGTTTTCCGCTATATGGGCGAGCATTTTTATTATTTTATTGGTCGGGCTTTATAAAAAGAAGAAGAAAAAACGAAAACTAGCTCTGTAAAAATGTAAGTAGCAAGTAAGTCTGACCTTAGCCGCGGCCTAGTTCAGCCGATGACGTAGGTGACCAGCCGGTGCGCGCGGTATCAGAACAGGTTGCGCGGCGCCGGCACCGCCACCACCGCGGCGCCCGCGCGGCCCGTGCCCAGCGGCGCCAGCTTGCTCCAGCCGTCCGCCTCCGAGTCATACACCTCCACTACGCACAGGTACTGCACGCCGTCGTACCCACCTGCGCGCGTATGCTGCCACTTACTTATACCACTCCATACAACGTTCGCAAAACAATTACCTATTACTACTACTAAAGCAAATGACGTTTGTACACGCGCAAATGTGTGCGTGGAATCTAGTAGGGCTGAGTGCGCGGTTATCAATCGAAATGACGCGAGAAGTGCAGCGACTGCCTTCTCTTTTATCCGCATAGCGCTATCTCTGTTATCGGCCGGCGCTCGCGTCTACTCGATGAACGTGAAGTGTCGCCACGCCCGAGCGATCGCGCGCGCCCTTGTTTATGTGTCAGTGATGTCTACAACGAAGTGCCGGGTAGGGTGAGGTATTTGAAATGAGTGCAGGGAGGTGAGTGGCCGTTCTGTACGTAGTACTATTATCTATTCTGTGCTTATACTGCCGCGCTTGCGAAGAACGCATTATGTACGATTTTTGCGGACTAGAGTTATATGCATTTGAAATCAGGAAAACTAGCTCTATAACTTTCCCACAGATACCGATTTTAATATTTTTATTAAAACCCGCTTTTTCAGTTTTTTTATAAACGCAATAACTTAGATATCAATTATTATTTTATCTACCAAAAACGCATCATATCATCTACAGTTAATGCAGTGCAGACTATAAAAGGTAGTTAATACGTTTTTTGTAAGCGCGGCAGTATAGTAGGGGAGCCCGAGAGGGGATTTTTGCAGTTACTCGAGCGCGTCAGATTAAGATATGATGATTACCACACTGTAGAAGTACCTCCCCACTACATATGAGCCTTTTGTCGTGGGGAGAGGGGGGAGGGGGGGGTTCCATATTTTTTTATACTTCGGCTAACTGAAATCGTCAGATTATTGTCTCCCTTTATTACCGTTATTAGTTTCTTTAAAATAAAAATTAATTTGAGTGCTATCATTAATGATTGAGTGATTTTTTCCCAATCTTTGGTTTGTAACTTTGTGACTCTCATACTCCCTTGTGACAAATTCGAATCATCAGATTTTAACAGCACATACTTTTTAGCGTATAATTAACCTTACTTGCATTAATCTGAGACGTTAAACCATTTTAATGTGTCCACTATTTTTACTTGAAATCTTTGAAACCCCCTGGCCGGCTTCCGCACCAGTGAAATGAAAAATATTATATAACATTTTTTCGTCGCTACAACCTTATCTTCAAAGTACAATGAGTCCCAAACACGCTCGGGTGACTACAAATTTAGCATTCTGGCCTCCCCTACTATTAGAGCATTCAGACGAGAGATGGCAAGACTGGGCGAACCCCTCTGCCAATTTAAGTTGACCATACGACCATACACGTTATATAAAACTAGTTGACGCGCGGCCGCTGACATTGGGTGTCGTTTCGTATCGCAAGTAAGAGCTCGTAAAAAAATGGTTAATTATGCAGTTTCCTCTTGCAAAAGGCTATATCCAGTAACTCAAATCTTCGAGATTATGACGTTTCCTACCACATGTAAGTATAAAATATACACTAACGTGTTTTATTTAAGTACAATTTTAAAGTAATTTTTGTGCCGTTACGATAGAAAATTACAATGGTAATGTTGGTAGCTCAACACAGTACACGGGCATGATTTGCGGGCGTAGATACACGTTAGTTTGTCGATGTGTGTGTGTTTCTTTATAGTGAGGTAATATTTTCATAGTGTGCGTATCATCTGTAATTGAATGCTAGATTTTCGTAGTGTGCCATGCGTGTTTACCTCGCCTCCCGCAAAATGTGGCAGAAAAATGTATACTGCGATTTTTCGCGTACCATATCCATAGGCTAAATGATCTAAGTCGACTTAGGGCGACTTGCGCAACACTCACTGACTAGGTCACTCGCAGCTTTGAATTTCATTTAAGTGCTGAACGTGCTCAATACAGTTCTGTTTTTGTCAATTTCAAACAAAATTATTGGTTTATAACATGTTTACGTAAGTGTTAATAGTATTAGTGAGAGTTGTGCAAATTGTCCTATATGAAAATGACGTAAAACGTTAATCTCTGTTTCTTTCAATTTCAATCAAATGACGAAGGAAAATCGATGGTCGCCATGGACTTATCAATCAAACAGGACTGGGTTCTCTGACTTGAAAAACGAACCGAGAGGGATAGCCAGAAGAGAGGCCGTTTGTCCATTTTTTATAGGGTGTCCCATAATTTCTCCGTATTGAAAAGAACAATTTACTTTAAGTATCACAATGTTAGGATCAAAATCCGTATCACTATCAAATAATAACTAAAATATTTATGTATTCAACAAACAAATTATTCTTTTTGTTTTTAATCGACTTCAAAAAAGGAGGAGGTTCTCAATTCGATACGTATGTTTTATTTTTTGTGTGTATGTTAGGCGATTACGCCGCCAATTGGAAGGTGAGCTGGTATTATATTAGGATTTCTTTCACTAAAAATATTTCATTTACTAAAAAGTTAAAAATAAAAAATATTTCACAAAAAAAAACTGAAAAGTTAAAAATAATATAAGAATAATAGGTACAGACAACATCAAACTTCTATATTCAAGTCGTTGACAAATTTTAAGACTTTCTAGGAGATCATCATTTGGCAAGCAAGGGGGACAACAAAACAGCTATCATGACGTCAGAATCCATTTTTCCGAATAAACATGTGTCGCAATTATTCAAGAATTGTAGCAAAAATAAGAAATTATGTAGTAATATTTAAAGATACTTTCAGAATTAGCCAGCTAAGGCAGCCGTTCTGATGTTAACCAGTAACAGAGTAAAAGAAAAGATTTTCATTTTTAGAATAGTAAATATTTTTTGGTATAGATTATGAACTGCTTTACCACAAAGCATTATCTAAAAATTGTCATGGTTTTTACACTCTAATGAATGAAGAAAATAGAAGAAAAATAAAAATGTTTTTAACATACCGACAGCAACGATCCGGTCACCTAAGAGGCAGGAGCCAATAGCATCTCTCCCATAAGACAGTCTAGCTAGTAACACCCAGGCATCCGCCACGGGATCGTACCGCTCGACGCACGCCAATCTACCTCCCACAGTATTCGCTGGCGCTTCGTGACCGCCCAGGGCATACAGATATCCACCCGCAGCGCATACCTGATAGAAGAAATAATACCTTTTGATGTAAGTGCGGAAATTATGTTACTATGAACGCAATAGAAGTCGGGACTTAGGCATATCATTGCATACAGGGGACGAGTAAAATTACAGTCGTGTGGATGTGACAAGTGTCGAGTAAATTACGGAAGTAATGGCAGTAACTACTCGTGCTCACAACTTATGCTCCCTCTATCTGAGAACAGCCAGCGACCAAGTATCGTTTTATGTGGTTAAATAATATGAACACAATATACTTAATAACTGAGTCTGAAAGCTGATCAAAGGCACTCTTATATTCGTTACATAAAAGGAGATAGAGCCGCGGTACTACGGCACTACACACTCACGCTGACCACATGAGGGACATAGTACTGAACGGTTGTACGCTGGCTAGGGAATTAAGCTGAATGCACAAATAAACAAAATTTTGATAATGAAATTAATAACCTACGTAGGAATAAGCAATTGAACAATATTCTAATAATGGAAATGCAATGTCAAACAGGGAGTAATAAAAGTATTACATAATATTGTTTGCTTAAACTATTAACAATGAAGATCATCAAAACATAAACATATTGATCTCAATCGGCAACCAGTCTTCAAAGATTCCGAAGGGATTTTCTTCACGTGGAAAAAATATTAAAAAACGGAATCTGCATAATATTGCTTGATGACATCTGCCGCAGAAGAAAAGTTAATGGCGGAATGAAATCTGCATTCCTGGCAAATTTAAGCGATTGCACTTTCGGGGCCTAAATAATGAAATTTGGAGAAGTACAACTGTAACATTAAAAAGGGCCATTGGCAGACATTGTCATGCCCCCCCCCGCCCTCCGCCCCTACAAGACCAAGGAATGCTATAATTTCCTCTTTTAGCGATACAGCCCCCCTAGACAAGTGTCACACGCTAACTTTTCCGCAGTCGTTCCTCAGAAAAAATGTATGGAGATGACATTAGCTGCGGAAAAAATAGCGTGAGGTTGTCGCAATTTCAGCACCAAACACGAATACATTTAAAAATAGATTAGATAAACATCTAACCAACTGTAACGAGACCAAATGAAAAGTATTGACTAGTTGGATACACGCTTATCAGTTGTTTCAACTGCCTGCTTGTAAACCAATATTAATAATAATAAATTACCCCCCCCCCCCCCCACACACCACCACCACCAAAATGAAATCCTGCATCCGCCCCTGTAGTGTAGGCGGCAACACTACGACACTACGCACTCACGCTGACGCCGCCGCGGCGGTGCGTCATCGGCGCGCAGTTCGCCCAGTGGTTGGTCGCGGGGTCGTAGCACTCGACGGAGCGCAGGCAGGCGGCGCCGTCGCGGCCGCCCACCGCGTACAGCCGCCCGCGCAGCGCCGCCACGCCGCACGTGCTGCGCGCGCCCGCCATCGGCGACACTATGGTCCACGTGCGCGAGCACGCGTCCCACCTGCAGGCCAATAGGCTAGATGACTAAAACATTTTTTCGCTTTAATAGAAGCTCATTCATATAATAAACAGAAAGACATACATACTGTCAATATACATAGACGTACATAGCATTTTTTTTAAATTTTGACAAGATTTATAAATGACCCTTGAATTTGGAAATATGACATATTTAATTTTACAATTTATGACGTCAAATATATAATTCGACAATCAATATTTTAATGTAGTTAAAATTTAAGTGATATCTTTTTATAAAACATTATATCCTTTTGCCTCAGAAATATAATACTACCTTTGATAAGACAAGGTATTTGCATGCCACAAGGCAGGATATGGCTGTTCTCATATGAAATTTATTGTGAACAAATATCATACCTGTATCCGCAAATAAAGACATTTGATTTGATTAGAAAGAAAAAAATCGGTTTTTGAATAACTATAAAAACAACCAAGATATAAGGTGTTAAAGATTTTTCTCCATCTCTTTCTAGCAAAACGGCAATTTACAAGGAGTTTATATGGCCGTACTCAACAATGACGTTACGGTTGATGTCGGATCTCTCTGTCTAGTCGCCTTCAAATTAACAACTTAAAATGCTTGTATCTAATGTATTTCTTAGCCGATTTTTATTCTAATTTCACAGGAATGCATCTTTTGCCACGGTATTTTAATATTTAATGACGAGACGTAAAAATTAGAATTCAGTCATCATCCCAATTATAGATCTTTCATCGTATTACATGGTATAAATTTGAGAAAAAGAAGTCATGAAATGCTGCATTTCGTATTACCGATCTCCAATGATATCATTACTATGGCATAATTTCAATGATGTCATTATTAAATAATGAACAAATAATCAAAAATCTGACCGGAAATCGTATTTTTCGTTTTGCACTGTGATATCATATAACATCATTTGCAAAACCATGAGATCGGTAATAGGCCCTCTGAACGATAACGACAATAACAGTAGGCGAGCCCAAGAGGGGATTTTCGCAGTTACTCGAGCGCGTCAGATTAAGATATGAGGGATACCTTGCACACTGTAGAAGTACCTCCACTACATGTGTGTGAGCCTTTTGTGGTGGGGGGATTTATATTATGGGGGGTTCATATTTTTTTATACTTCGGCTAACTGAAATCGTCAGATTATTGTCTCCGCTTATTCCCGTTATTATTTTCTATAAAATAAAAATTAATTTGACTGCTATCATTAATACCTTACTATTACTTATTAATGACCTCCCACACTTCACCAATAATCTATGCGATACAGTACTATTTGCAGATGACACTTCTTTAATATTTAAGATTGACAGAGGAAACGGAAATACTGACGTTGTAAATAGTACTCTTTCTAAAGTATTGCATTGGTTCACTGTGAATAATTTATCATTAAACTCGAGTAAAACTAAATGTATTAAGTTTTCATTGCCAAATGTTAGGAAAATGGACAATATTGTGGAAATGAATAATCATACTGTTGAATTCGTCGATTTTACTAAATTTTTGGGTATAACACTAGATTCGACTTTGCAGTGGGATCCACATATTGCGTCTTTAGCAAACAGACTCAGTTCTGCGGCATATGCTGTAAAAAAAATGAGACAACTTACTGATGTTGAAACGGCAAGACTGATTTACTTTAGTTATTTTCAGTGTCATGTCATATGGGCTATTACTGTGGGGATCAGCCGCTAGTATAGAAAGTATTTTTGTACTTCAAAAAAGAGCCGTGCGGGCTATTTATAATTTACGAACAAGGGATTCTCTACGTGATTTATTTAAAGAAATTAATATATTGACTTTAGCAGGACAGTATATTTATGAAAATTTGATTTATGTTTATAAAAATTATAACACATTCGATACCAATTTTAAATTTCATAACTTAAATACAAGAAATAAAAATAAACTTGCCGTTCCAACGTACAGGTTCCAAAGTAATTTCTAAAATATTTCTTTGTTTATAGTTGTCTAGGCTGTATGGACAATGATCCGTGTGCCTCATGGTATATTAAAAAGTATTCTAAAAAAACAAAAACCTTCTCGAATAAAAACTCTTTGGTTCGCCTCGTGATTATTGTTTTAATTAATTTACAAAATTACAATCAGCACAAAATACAGTCCACACCTCTTAAAATTCTGCATGGTAGCAGAGCGTGGTTTTGAGGCTATAAGAACAGTAAAAATAAAAATAAAAAACAGTACTACAAAAATCAATGTGACAAAATCTTGCAAAACAAAATGGAGGAAATAAACTAGTGAATAACGAATCCTTTTCCATCTGGAAATTTCACATAGAAATATTGTTTAAAAGCCATGATTTATACGAATTAATACAAGACGATGACGCCGCCGGTGGAAAATCGTTACCAGAGAAAGCCGCCGCCAGCACGTACAAGAAAAAAGATGCGCAAGCACAAAAAATCATAGTACAGACAATCGACCAGAAACATATTCCATTAATAATGTCTTGTGAAAATGCCAAACAAATGTTTGAGAAGTTGTGCTTCATATTTGAAAAATCAAGTGATCAGCATAAATGTAATTTAATGCGACTTTTATAAATATACATATAATGAAGAAAAAGGCATAACATACCATATAGCCCACTTAGAGAACATACGCCAAAGGTTGAATTCCATAGGTGAGAAATTAAATGATAACATGCTCATGTCAAAAATTTTGTCAACATTACCCGCGAAGTATAACTACTTTGTTACCGCATGGGAGTCATCCTCACTGCATGAGCAAACATTAGACAATTTGACAGCAAGATTATTGTCTGAGGAGCACAGACTGTCAAAAGCATCACAACAAGAAGAAGCATCAACCGTAGCCTTTAAAGCGGAAACCAAATATACAAGGAAGAACAAAAATTACAAAGGCACCTATTGCTCAATATGCAAGAAGAACAATCATGATGAAAAGCACTGTTTTTTCAGAAATAAAAACAAACATTCTTTTTGCTCAATATGCAAGAAGAATAATCATGAAGATAAGCACTGCTTTTTCAGAAATAAAAAAGAAAGTAAATATGTTAGTTTCCTGACCGAGACTGAAGATTTTGTTGTGGATTCAGGTTGCACAATCCACATGACAAATAGAGATGACATATTGCAAGATCAGGAGAAGTGTAAAATTAAAATACAAACCGCAGAAAAGAGAGTAAAACTACAGTCAGAAAAGAAAGGAAAAATTAAACATGACTGTGTATCGTTTGAGAATGTGCTCTACGTTCCAAACTTAAAAAGAAATCTACTATCCGTGAATGCTATAACAGAAAAAGAAGGTGAAGTTTTATTCACAAAAGAGAAAGTGCTCATAAAGAAGGACAATGAGATAGTATTGGAAGGTAAGAAAAATGTAAATGGAATGTATAATATTCAACTGAAAACAGACCAAGAAGAAAATGCTTACCTTGTGGAAACTGCTGACGAATGGCACAAAAGGTTCGGACACCCGGGCAAAGAAACATTAAAAAACATAATAAAATCAGTTGATGGCATAAACATTAATAATGAAGACATAGATAAACTCTCATCAACATGTGACATCTGCCTGAAAGCCAAACAGTCCAGATTGCCATTTCATATACGCCACAAATCTAATAGAAAAGCATATACTATACATACCGACTTACTTGGTCCTATTACTCCGCTATCCTATGATGGAAACAGATATATTTTGTCCATGATTGATGACTACACTAGCTATACTGAAACTTACCTGCTTAAAAATAAAAATGAAGTATTTACATACCTAAAACAATTTATACAAGAAGCAGAACGCCATTCAAATCTTCAAGTTTGTCAGATACGTTGTGATAATGGTGGCGAGTACACAAGTTCTGAACTGAAAAACTGGTGCAAAAATAAAGGCATCAAAATAGACTATACCGTTGCCTACACACCACAACAAAATGGGAAAGCTGAACGCTTCAATCGCACCCTTATGGAGAAAGTTAGGGCTATGCTCTATGAGTCAAACCTAGAAAAGGAAATGTGGGGTGAAGCTGTCTACTCAGCTACTTACTTGATCAATCGTATACCCAAAGATGGTGAAACTCAAACACCTGTTGAAAAATGGACTGGTCAGAAACCCAATGTCAAGAACTTAAAAATATTTGGTTCAGAAGTCTATGCCAAGAAACTGACACCACTAAAAAAACTTGATGAGAGAAATGAAAAACTGATCATGATAGGATATGCCCCAACAGGATACAGGCTGTGGAGTCCTGAAACAAAGAAAATAATAGTCCGACGAGACGTTGTGTTCATAAAACCTGAAAATGAAAAACTACAAACATTAACACTTAATGATACTATTCAAGACACAACAGAAAATAAAGAAAACGAAGAAACTCCAGAAGACAAAAAAAAAAGATGAAAAAGAAGACCTGAAAAATTACTTACCTGAAAATGAAAAACCTCATGAATCTGAAAATGAAAATGAAGTACCTATACAACAAACAGAACAACCTGAAATAAGAAGATCACAGAGAAGAAGAAATATACCTGAAAAATACAAAGACTATCGTACTTACCTCTCGTATGAAGAAGCTATAACTGGAGCTGAAAAAGATGAATGGATTAATGCCATTGATTCTGAAAAGAAATCCCTGGAAAAAAACAAAGTTTGGAAATTAGTCGATCAAAATGAAGCAGAAAACAGAAAAATATTGAGTAACAGATGGGTCTTGAAAATAAAATCTGACGGAAAATATAAAGCCCGATTAGTTGTCAGAGGATGTGAACAAATCCCTGGTGTTGACTATGATGACACTTTCAGTCCTGTAATAAACAATAGCTCAATTAGAATAATACTAGCGATCGCTGCAAACAAAGATTACAACATTATGAAAATTGATATAAAAACTGCTTTCCTTTACGGTGAAATTTCTGAAAATCTATTTATGAAGATACCTGAAGGGTATAAAAAAGAAGCAGGGAAAGTTTGCAAGCTACAGAAAAGCCTATACGGACTTAAACAGTCACCAAAGAAATGGAATGAAAAATTCACAAATACTTTAAAGAAGAATGGGTTATTTCCATTGGAAACAGATCCATGCATTTTCAAGACCAAAGAAGGCGATATTTATATAGATGACGGCTTGTTAGTAGGAAATAACAAGAAAAAAATGTACAATTTACTCCAAAACCTCAGAGAAGATTTTGAGATGACCTTTGAAGAAAATCCTACTACTTTCCTAGGAATGGAGATATTAAAAACAAAAGATCAGATAAGACTTAGACAAGAAGATTACGCTAACAAAATAATAAAGAAATTTAATATGGAGAATTCCAAGCCATGCCCTACACCGTTAGTGAAAAATGAGAAAGTGACAGAAAAAGACACAAGTGAAGTAAAATTCCCATACAGAGAAGCCATTGGTTCCCTAATGTACCTAAGCAACAAAACAAGACCTGATATGACATTTGCTGTTAACTGTGAAAGCAGAAGCATGGAAAAATCAACAAACGAAGATGTGAAAAATGTCAAAAGAACACTGAGGTATTTACATGGAACTACTAACACTGGCATTGGATATGACATCAAATCAGATTTAACCAAATTGGAAGCTTACAGTGATTCAGATTTTGCTGGAGACACAGAAACCAGACGTAGTACTACTGGATATATAATAATGTACTGCGGAGGCCCAATACAATGGTGTACTCGAAAGCAACCAATAGTTGCCTTATCCAGTTGCGAAGCAGAGTACATAGCTGCAACAGAATGTTGTAAAGAAGTTCTCTACTTGAAAAACTTGATTGAAGAAATACTGTCATACAAAGTGAGTGTAAATTTAAAAGTGGACAATCAAAGTGCAATCAGACTTATTGAAAATGGTGTTCTAAACAGACGTTCCAAACACATTGATGTGAGGTATCACTTCATCCATGAAAAAGTGTGTGAAGGATATTTGAATGTAGAGTACTGTGAGTCAGAAAAACAATTAGCTGATGTGCTGACAAAGCCACTCGCTCTTACTAAATTTAGTTACTTTAAAAAACTTGTTGTTAATTAGAATCTGTTAATTTTCAGTTCAAATTCATAACTTTAAAAAAATATATGTCTTAAAAAAACTCACAATATTGTACCTACACTAACATTTTTTTATCTAGAATAAGATTATAATAGGTATATTTAATTTCATTTTGATAAAATATGTCAACATGTGTATCTTTTACAATATGAAACATTAACATCTGCTATAAAGCTTAATTAAAACAATAACAATTTGACATATTTTATTTTTCAAATTAATAAGTATAAGAACATTTTTTTTTGGATGTAGTCATGCAACATGTAACAAGTAAAAGAAAAATGTTTATGTAAAAAGAAATCATTTTATTGTTGAAAGAAATTTACATTGTATAACTTAAAAAAATATTTTAAAATTAGAAGGGAATGTTAAATTGAAGTAATTTCTAAAATATTTCTTTGTTTATAGTTGTCTAGGCTGTATGGACAATGATCCGTGTGCCTCATGGTATATTAAAAAGTATTCTAAAAAAACAAAAACCTTCTCGAATAAAAACTCTTTGGTTCGCCTCGTGATTATTGTTTTAATTAATTTACAAAATTACAATCAGCACAAAATACAGTCCACACCTCTTAAAATTCTGCACAAAAAACTAGAGGCTCATTTATGGGGAAATGTATATCTTTTTACAACAAAGTTCCACTGAGTGTTACTGACTTACCTTTTCATAAGTTTAAAGCGCATGTAAAAAAGACTCTAATGAGTAAAGGATATTATAAAGTCAATGATTATCTGAATGATGTCAATGCTTGGTCTTAATTGTAGACTTAATTTATAGATTTAAATGTATAATGTACACTGACACATCTAATCTTGTAATGGAAGTTGAACACAATCTTTACTTTTGAGTTCTGCTTCCAATTGACGACTCTGTAACAATACAGGGAGAAAAAAATAGCCTTTGCTGGTTTTCTTGCTGGTTCTTTCCAGTACAAGGTCTCCCGCCGTAGACTTGTGAACCAATGGCGTAGCTTCTTTGACGTTCAAAAGTGATTGTAAAATCCCAATTGAATAAAAGATATTGAATTTGAATTTGAACCTCAGTGATTTTTTTCCAATTTTTGGTTTATAACTTTATGACTCTCATACTCCCTTGTGACAGATTCGTATCGTCAGATTTTAACAGCGTGTAATTAACCTAACTTGTATTAATCTGACACGTTAAACCATTTTTATATGTTCACTATTTTTACTTGAAATCTTTGAAACCCCCTGGCCGCCTTCCCCACCAGTGAAATGAAAAATATTATATTTTTGGTCCCTACAACCTTATCTTCAAAGTAAAATGAGTCCCAAACACGCTCGAGTGACTACAAATTTAGTATTCTGGCCTCCCCTACTATAAGAGACAGAGCGCACTAGAAACTTTTTGTTACCCGATAGTTTGGTCGCTATCATACACCGATCGAAAATAAACTATCTGTCGACTGTTTAGTCAAGAGGCACGCGCGCACTACACCGATCTGTAATGCCGGCTCCAAACTATCGTCCAACACTCCAACACTCCAACATTGACACCAACATCGTCCAACTCACGATCGATCAAACAGACTCTCCACACATCAATAGGCCACTAGCCAACCTCATTCACCATGGAGGACGTTGAACTGATAGGTGCTTTTGCGCTATACCTAATGAGTGCATGTTATTATTTTTTACAAGTGTATAGCCGACGTAAAACAAAAAAAAAACGTTCCATAAACGAATATGCAAACCAGGGATGTTGCGGATGCCGATTTTTTCACATCCGCGGATGTGAATGCGGATGCGGATTTGTGAAGGCTCACATCCGCGGATGCGAATGCGGATGTTTAAGATATTGTTATAGAAAAAAAGTATATGAATTAAGAATTAAAATAATAATAGAGTAATTATTAACATTTTTATTAATTACTAGCTTTCCGTTCGCAGCTTCGCCCGCGGTATGTTTGTTTTCCCGTGGGAATTTTATATTTTCCCGAAGGAAAAATAATTTTATAGCCTATGTTCATCAGGGATAATGTAGGATTCTCAATGTGAAAGAATTTTTGGAATCGGCCCAGTAGTTTCGGAGCCTATTCAATACAAACAAACAAACAATCAAATCTTTCCTCTTTATAATATTAATAAGTATAGTAATTAGTAAATGAAGTTAAATTCGTCCACTGGTTTATTAAGAGACTCAGAAATCCTCAACCAAGCATCGTGTAGGGCTATTTTATCTTTGTGACGACGATGCTTCGGATTCCATAGCACCGGTTCGCCTTCATATAACTCCAAAAACAAGAGTATGGTGTCATTACTCCACTCAGTCATGCTAAAGTTTAATAGCAAATTAATTTATAACGGGAGCGCTGCGTGTCAGATATGTCTGCTTCGCCCGAGTAAACAGACAACACTGATGTGTGGGTGGAGTGGAGGGTATGTTCTTTTTTTTTTTTTTTTTTTTATGGATGGCCCGGCAGATGACCTCCTCCCGCCTGATGTTAAGCGGTGAAAGAGGCCCAAATGAGTTGACAGATAAGAGTAGGGACGACATCCACTCTCCTACCTGCCCGCCCCTTGCCGGCCCAAAAGATGCTTTTTCACGCCTCTTTTGAAGGAACCCATGTTGTAGGATGGAGGAAACACGTGCGCAGGTAGAGAATTCCAAGTGTGGAATGAACGACAGAAGAAGGAATCTTGGAATTTCTTGGTACGGTGTGAAAAGGAGGACACAGTGTACGGATGACTCCGAAGGCCCTTACGCGTGTTTCTGTTAAGGAATGGAGAGGGAGAGATAAGGTTAAAGAGCTCCTCAGAGCATTCCCCATGGAACATTCGGTAAAAGGCGCTAAGAGAGGCGATGTCACGACGAAGTTGTAGAGGCTCGAGGGTGTTAGTTGCCTCTACATCGCCAATTATGCGAATAGCGCGACGCTGCAATCTGTCCAGAGCATCGAGGAGGTACTGAGCGGAGCCGTCCCAAAGGTGCGAGCAATATTCCACGCAAGACCTAACCTGATCGTGCGAGTTGGCAAACTCCTTTGATCTGGGTACAATTTACCGCCATCGGACCGATCGCGAGCCAACACGAACCAACACCGTCCAACATACACAAACTATCTCTCTACACGTGGAAGGTTGGACGAACAGTTGGAGTGTTGGACGAATGTTTGGAGCCGGCATAAGAAATCAATCGCTCGTCTAGGCCTTGAGCTGACAGCAAACGACCAGTCAACTGTTTAGTTGTCAAGTGCGCGCACGCCCGTATGGCGCCGCCCTGAATGCAAAGTCTGACGACAGTCGGGCGATTGTTTAGTTGAATGCAGTGCGCGCGCTCGCATAGTACTTCATGCACATTATTGAATTGGCTGACAGTTGCCCGATAGTTTGATTGATTGATCAGAAATCACATAGTCACTTTCGATCGTTTGATCGGTCCGTTTTTTATCGCTAAATCTGTGCACTTAAATATAGCTCTATACTGATTCCGTGAACAATCAAACTATCGTCTAACTAAAAGTCTCTAGTGCGCTCTGGCTCTAAAGGTCTATCCACACACACGGACCGTGCCCGGGACGTGACCGGGCCGTGTCCGTGGCAAGACCGGAGATCCGTGCCACGTCAGGGCCACCAACTTCAATCTGTGCCTCTTAAACACCGTTTACGGAAACCAATATGCATTATGACTCTGTTTAAAACTGCAGAGATGCATATCGCTTCTATTAATAAATCGTCATTCATTTTATTTAATAAAACTCGGACGTGCACTCAGCACTGGTAATATCGGTGGACGGGCGCACGTCACGGTGTCGGCTCGGCCACTGAAGCCCCGTGACGTGACGTGTGTGAACGAGTTCATATAAAAAGTACGCAATGATATTTTTTCAAGCCACTGACGGAACACGTCACGTCCACGTCTCGGGAACGGCCCGGAAATGTGTGGATTGAGCTTAATCCTTTTCTCAAACATTTTCAGAAACGTAGGCATTATTGTAGTGAAAACAAAACGCGAAGTTGGTGATTCTAGGCTCATTCATTACTTTACCGGCCTAGGTCAGGAAAGTATCTATCTATCTATCTGTAATTTGGGGGTGGCTGTGGGCGACGGGTAGCGACCCTCAGCGAGTCACTGCGACCTGTACAGATCTATTGTGGCTGACCCCTCTTTCAAAGGTCTCAAAATAGGCATGTAGCGTTAAAATAGCCGATGACCTTTTTTGGAGACAGAGCCTTTGCCTCATGAGGTGGCAAACTAGGTCCGCCCAGAGCTCGGCTCCTTGTGTGGATGAGAGCATAGCATTCACAGAGGATGTGAGATGGGGTCTCGTCATCCTCACCACAGAATCTGCACATGGGGGCATTTGCTAATCCCATTCTGTGTAGATGTTTGTTTAGCTTACAGTGGCCAGTCAAGGCTTTAGTGAGAACCTTTAGTTGGCCTCTGCTCAGTTGGAGGTTTCGCATTGCGACCCTGGGTGAAAATTCCCTAATGAGCATTTTCGAGTGCAAAAGTCCTGGACTCTGAGCCCACTGGAGTCGGGCTTGTGTCTGTACCCAATCCCTAAGGGCTCTCTTTTTTGTCACCCTCGAAATGCCACATGCTGGTTCTGGTCCTATAAGAACGTTCTCGGAGCCACCCTCGCTAGTTCGTCGGCAATTTCATTGCCTCGGATGTTGGAGTGACCTGGTACCCAGCCCAATCATAACCGAGTTCCTGGTCGCCAAATCATTCAAGGCCTTCGAACACTCTAAGGTGATTTTGGACTTGAACTCCACGGCAGCCAGGGCCTTTAAGGCAGCCTGACTGTCCGACAGAATAAGAATGTTTTTACCCTCGCTCGACTGGTTTGCGTGAACGCAGTCGATGATGGCATACATTTCTGCCTGAAAAACGGTGGCACGTGCACCCAGGCTCGTAAATTCATTTTTGGCCGCTGCTCAAATGTTTTTTATTAATTCATCTATAACTTGAATTATGTAACTTGTCATACAGCCAATTTCTACCATATTATAAAAAAATGCTCCAAAAATAATCCAGGTTTATATAGTATAGATGACAACAATTTTAATAAAATGTTGGTATGAAATATGCTTAATTTTCGTTGCGAGAGAAAAAGCCATAATTACATTTTGCGTAAAATATGACTGGGCTGTATATACGCGTAAAATACAGGATGTCCCAGAAGCCGACGTCAAGCCGAAAGCAGGTGATAGACTAACTCATATATGTTATCAGAAAAATATAAAAAAAAATCTAAGTCACCAATTTAAAAAAAAATCTAGCATTAAACAAAAATGATAAAATTTACACCCTCTTGATAGCCCACACAGGGACACAGGGTGTAAATTATATCGATTTTTTTAAATGTTAGATTTTTTTTTAAATAGGTAACTTAGATTTTTTTTTCTGATAACATATATGAGTTAGTCTACCGCCTGCTTTCGGCTTGACGTCGGCTTCTGGGACATCCTGTATATCTCATACATATGTATTTACGTAAAATATATCAAACATTACGTTTAACACAAATTAATTGTTTTATTCGTTCGTTTATTCATTTTATACTCATTAGTTTCCAGTAATATGTCTTTCATTATTTCTCGCAATTATTGAGAAAATCACTATACAGGTGTCTATAAAACAATGGATAAACCTGTAACTATAGATAGACTTTATCATGGCCTCCCTTACCATAACTTTTGACCTTAGTGAAAATATCACGGTTTCAGAGATATTTATTGCACGCATTTCTTACTTACCGTTCAACCGAATTCAGATATATCCATCCATCATGGCCACCAACTGCATAAACTGGCGGATTAGGCCCATCGCCTAGCACAGCGACTCCCAATCCATGACGATGCGTATTCATCGGAGCTAATGTGGTCCAACTCAGCGACGTGAGATCAAAACATTCAACCTGTTCATAAGAAATATTTATACAATTAACTTTAGTATTTAATCTGATGATGACATAGCATATCAATTAGGTGTGGTTAAAACTACCCAATTTATTTTATTTTCATTTGTTCCAAGTCTAGTGACAACAATTTCTAAAATAGATTTGATACATAACACTCAAACTCCACAAGGCAATGGAAAGTTTAAAAATTATGCAAAACCAACAATCAAAAATACCTATTTAGTATTAGAAATGTGATAAAATAAGATTATTTGTCTTTATTAAAAAATTGTTATACAGATAAATAATTATGCAGTCGGGTCCCGACTGCTAGGATCGGAATTGTTATGGGTATTGGATAGATTTCGATTTTTTTATATACTTACTGTGTTGAGAGTTTTAAGACCATCCCTTCCACCCACAACAATAAGTTTATTTTGCATAACAGCCACCCCAAACTGTAGCCTTCTTGCACCCATTCTCATAAAAGGCGTCCAGGTATCTGTCCTTGGATCATACATTTCCATGTTACTCGCACCCTGTAACAGTAGGTAATATTATAAAAAAAAATACTAGTATCATATCACAATAGTAGAGATGTATGTGAATGAATCGTGGTTTGATTTAGGGATGGCCCTAATATATGCCGCAAAATCTTCAATCGCCCAGTGATTGATTGCTACGCTGCGCATTTTGAGAATAGATTGAATGGTGTGAGCGTATTTATAAGGAATTTTGTGTACAAGTTGCACAACACTTACTCCACCGAAGATTACTGGCGCAAATTAAACTGGCCTTTGCAATGATTCATAATACGTCATCATCATCATCATCTCAGCCGCACGACGCCCACTGCTGGGCATAGGCCTCCCCCATGGATCTCCACAACTATCGGTCCTGTTCTGCCCGCATCCAGCGGCTTCCCGCGATCTTTGCCAGATCGTCGGTCCACCTGGTCGGGGGCCTACCCACTGAGCGTCGTCGGTATCGTGGTCGCTACTAAAGAACCGTTCGGTGTACTATTACGTACCAATAAAAAAAGATTATCCTAGTCATAATAAAAAAAAACATCTTAAATAAAATTATAATACGGGATGTAGAGAGGTTCCGAATAACATCGTACGGTAGCCAAGTCAATCTCATTTTAGAGATACACCCTGCCGATCAACAGACGAGATTCAATCTCCACATCACCCCACTGCGCCAGCATTGTGGGAGAGGTAAGACGCCAGGATCAGCGGGACTATTACCGGTCTTTTACCATATGGCTTTAGCCTTGGACAATTGCAACCACCGCACGCTGCGAACTGAGAAGCTGCTGGAACTGGAGTACTCGCTGGAGTGTTGTGAAACTATCCGATTTCCGAAGAGGTGGCGAGAACACGATGGTTCATAAGCCCGGCATTCAGAGCAAATTGCCGGCCTTAAGATTTCCGGAAGGATGAAGATCTGTCCTTAGGTGGTGTCGGGTTTATGACTACAAGTTTCTCGTGAACAGCGTTTGGCAGAATAGGGTGTCGTACTTTATACTAAGAATCACCAAACAGTATTCGTTGAAGGCCATACAGGTTTACGCCCCAAATTCAACGCAGCTCGAAGAGGAAGCGGAAGCAAGTTATGAGGATATTTCTCGGGCAACACATACGCCCACGACTTACTACTACGCTGCTGTTATGGGAGACTTCAACGCACCTTCAACGTATGGTTCGCCAAAAAAAATGAAATTGGCTTCACCATGTCGACTAAGCGTCGAATAGATTAACGTACAACTCTTCAAATATTACTCAACTCCGTCATACTGTACTGTACAGCAAAACACCAAAAGCATGACATAGGGGAGTGGTAGCACTCTTCTTCAAAAAAGGCGATAGGGCCTACAAGCAAGGTCACCGAAACAGCCTAAAGTATTGCCAGTTTTATCTACCATCGGGCAGTGCCCATTGTTCGTAGAGTTGACGGCCGTTAGAGCGAAAAGATCCTAGAGTGGCGGCCGCGTAAATCAGGAAGCCGCAAGACGCGAGCAGTGCAGGACCGACCTTTCACGTTCTTACCTTTCAGGATATGGAAATACTTTATTTTGTTTCCATTTCTTGTTATTTAGTTTGTTTCATAATCATTTCAAATTATTATTACTTTTAACTAATATTGGGCATAATTTTCATTAATTGTTGTATTGACGTCACCTTCTTGGATATATGTTATACCATAGATATAGGATAGGACCTTTATATGAGACTAGGTGGATTAATAATACCTTATAGCCATCCATGCCACCAATGGCTAAAAGACGACCAATTGTCGATGTTCTAGGCCTGGTTCGGTGTGAGAATAAAAGAGATCGGCGTTCCGGCAGCAGATGCCACTTCACTGCCTCCATTATTAATGGTTGACATTCTGCCACATTACCACATGCGGCTTCCACTTTATCTATCAGATACTGCAAAAAAATCAGTTATTACTATTAAATTCATATAAAAACTTGATGACTTGACATAACGCCATGTCCATCGCTAGTTAATTTTAAGAAAACATTACTAATAATAATATAATTTCTTTATTTTGTTTATTGTGTTATAAATTGAATCTGATACCTATAATTATACATAAATTGAGGAGTTAATTTTAAACAGAAGCATAATACATGGTGTCCATACGCAAATCACACATTGAATCAAAGTGAGTAAAGATGAAAATTTGAAAGGATTGTTGTTTTGTATCAGTTGTCACTCACTCGTACAGGTAAACCTAAATGATTGAAGATAATCTCTAAAAGAACAAGCAATTTAGGTAGTACCGTCCTCCCACTACAGCAAAAAAAACATGGTCAGCAGAGATATAAAAGATTGATTGATTGATGATGTATACAAATGGAAATTTTAATATGAAAATGTTTCCTCACATAAACTATATGAAATTAATTTATTTCTGTGTCTATGCATACCTCGGAACTAAGCAATGGAAGCTTGATTAGTTTGAGCAAACTTGGCAAGTGTTGCTCTCTCTGAGTGCTGTCATGCTGAACCCAAGTCATCAAGCTTTCAAATACATTCTCTTCGGTGACAACATTGAGGTCATCTGATTTCAACAAATTGGACAGCTGATCAACTTGAAGGGTTAAAAATTCTTGTTGTTTCACAACCTGAAAATATATACACAATATAACGGGTGTAACTGACCACCCCAATAACATTTAGGGGCATATAAGTTAGATACTAAATGAACCTTCAGTGCTTGTCTGAGACTTGGAACCCCAATACTTTCAGAGTTATTTGATTTCAAACTGAAAGCAAAAACTTTCAAGTGACAACCATAATCAGCACTTAACACAAAAGAAATTTAAACACAAAATGACACGTGACAGATGTGAGCGTAGTATTCCTTGTACGGTTACGTAAGACTGTCGGCACTTAATATCAAAAAATAATTTATTTAGTTTGTATGACGTGAGCGTAGTATTCCTCGTACGCTTATGTAGGGCTGTCGGCACTTAATACCAAAAAAAAATTATTTAAACATTTGTATGGGAAAAAAAGGAGATTTGTTAGCCCTAATATTTATCCTACAGGATCTCTACTTCTGATGGATACATACCCTTAAATGTTATTGGGGTGTTCAGTTACACCCTGTTTATAGTATTACAAACAGAAATTCTATAACAGTGTTGTGATAAGGGATTCCAAAGCAAAATCAGTTGTTAAGAGTGTGGAAATTTGAATATGGGCAATGAAATCTAAGAGTCAAAAGCTAGTGGACTTCATGTAGTAGAGATTTATTTTAGGACTTAGAACTTTACGAAATCCTTCTTCAGGAAGTAGAATAACAGTCAATAGATGTGGATAAGCGCCATATAACAAGGCGCCGGGTGTCGATGTAACCACGGCTGAACTACTAAAAGCAGGTCGACAACTATAACTCAAGATCTTTCAGCCGTATTTCAATCTTGTCATCCACAAAAGCATTACACCAAAGGATGATGTTTCCCACCCCATCTCAGTATTGAGTTATATCTACAAATTTTTTTCGAGTTATTACAAATATGTAATGACCATATACACGGTGTTTCATAATAACCAATAAATAATCAATGCATTATCTAAAACTAATTATTAAATTGTGTTTATCCGTAATGTCATTCAACCCAAAAATTTCATGTAAATCATAGATATGATGATGATACTATGATATACATGAAAATTTTGGGTTGAATGACATTACGGATAAACACAATTTAATAATTAGTTTTAGATAATGCATTGATTATTTATTGGTTATTATGAAACACCGTGTATACAAGTTTGTTTTTTAATTATCACAAAAAATTTGTGTGCTTGTTCAGACAAGCAAACTGAACAACTTTCACTATAGGACCAACTTTGAAATCGCAAGAAAGAATCAGCTGTTCCATACAAATGTTCAACATTAACTGAACCTAGAGGTGTTATCCCAGACATCTGAGAGCCTTCCAACTGCGGAGGTTTTATATTTATTAACTTCACAAAAAATAATTAATTTTAGTGAATTATACATATGCAAAAACAATCAGTGACATTAAAGATAATAATTATCTACCTACAAACAATTTTGTTAAAATTTCACATTATACAGGGTGTCCCAGAAGCCGACGTCAAGCCGGAAGTAGGTGATAGACTAACTCATATATTTTATCAGAAAAATATAAAAAAATCTAAGTCACCTATTTAAAAAAAAAATCTAGCATTAAAAAAAATTGATAAAATTTACACCCTGTGACGGTTTTTTCACTGTTGTTGCTACAATTCTTGACTTTTCTAAACATTTTCTTTGGTTTTGTAATCCTGAATAATGTTTCTTTATACTCTAATCTAAAATTTAAAGCCAGCTGCTCCAAATTAGAAGAATATGCCATTTTTATCTAAATTAAATATTCAACATTAATTTTTCGCATAGCTTTAACAAGCTGTACTGAAAAAAAATGAACTATACGAGTTTGGCAAGTAACTGCAAAAGTTGGCGCATTCAATAAGGATTCCAAAATGGTATGATACTTGGTAGATAATTTCTACGATTGCAGACAATATTTTTTTTTCCAAAAACAGGTAGTTTTGAACAAATTTTTCTTACGTACTTAAAATTTATTCTAATGTATCCCATGGTTTGCTTTAAGGCCGTAAGTTTAACATTCTAGTTTGAGTGAGACCTGGAGAGCCATTTTACGAAGTGTGAGAGAGACAGATAGTGAAATAAATTAAATACACAAAAATTGTTTAACATAATTTATTTAAATGTCAAGATTTACAACAGGTGTTCAAACTGTCTTCCTTCAGCTCTAATGCAGGCTCGACATCTTCTTAAAAAAGATCGGGCTATCAAGCGGGCGAATCTTCCATTATTAACAAAATCATTTGCTTCTATTATTCTTTGCCGTAGGTCAGTCACAGTTTCGATTGGCTTTGCGTAAACTTTTTCTTTCACCGCTCCCCAGTAAAAGAAATCTAATGGATTTAAATCTGGGGAACGGGCTGGCCACGAGATAGTACCAGATCGTCCTATCCATCTGCCTGGGTATTCCTCATCGAGATATTCTCTTACTGAGCTGGCATAGTGAGCTGGGCAACCATCTTGTTGAAACCACATATCTCTTAGAATGTTAAGTGGCACATCTTCCAGTAGATTTGGTAAATCATTTTGTAAAAAATGTAAATAAACTTCACCAGTCAAGGCGTCTGGCAGCTCAAAAGGACCTATTATTTGTCCATTTAAAATTCCGGTCCACATATTCACTTTAAATCGATATTGTGATCTATCTTGCCTCATCAAATGAGGATTTTCGATATGTCACTCGTGTAAGTTGTGTAGGTTCATGTAACCATCTTTTTTAAATGTCGACTTATCTGACCACAAAATTTCTTCGAAGAATCGCGGATCTTTTCTGTGTTTTTGTAGCATTGTTTGACAAAAAGCAACACAGGGTCGATGGTCAGTAGAGTTTGTACTCGCTGTACGTGGTACGGGTGTAGCTGATTTGCTTCTATTATTCTTTGCCGTAGGTCAGTCACAGTTTCGATTGGCTTTGAATCGAAAATAGTCATTTTACGAAGTGGATGTGAGACTCGCCGTCTCTGTCACGTTAGCGTCACTATTAGTCTCGCTCATACTTCGAATCTCTCCGTCTCTGTCACGTTAGCGTCACTATCTGTCTCTCTCACACTTCGTAAATTGACTCTCCCGGTCTCACTCAAACTAGAATGTTAAAGTTACAGCCTTAAATCAAACCATGGGTACATTAGAATTAATTTTAAGTACGTAAGAAAAATTTGTTCAAAACTGCCTGTTCTTGGAAAAAAAAATATTGTCTGCAATCGTAGAAATTATCTACCAAGTATCATACCATTTTGGAATCCTTATTGAATGCGCCAACTTTTGCAGTTACTTGCCAAACTCGCATAGTACATTTTATTTTCAGTACAGCTTGTTAAAGCTATGCGAAAAATTAATTTTGAATATTTAATTTAGATAAAAATGGCATATTCTTCTAATTTGGAGCAGCTGGCTTTAAATTTTAGATTAGAGTATACAGAAACATTGTTCAGGATTACAAAACAAAAGAAAATGTTTAGAAAAGTCAAGTTTTGTAGCAACAAGAGTGAAAAAAGTGTCACAGGGTGTAAATTATATCGATTTTTTTAAATGTTAGATTTTTTTTTAAATTGGTGACTTAGATTTTTTTTATATTTTTCTGATAACATATATGAGTTAGTCTACCGCCTGCTTTCGGCTTGACATCGGCTTCTGGGACACCCTGTATGTATGTACCTACCTACAAAAATATAAATATGTATATGTAATATATACACGGTTATTTTTTTATCATACTGGAAAATTTTAGAGGCATCTCGGTAGACGCTAGACGACTCATATCAATAAAAAAAACATGTGGTTATATTCTTTAAATTTTATCCGCCAATAATATTAAATTATAGACATTGTTCTTGTTTACTACAAGATAAGGTAAGATTATGAATGAATAAAGCATTTACTACTACGGGCTTAGGAAAATGCGGCAACGTCGCATTATTAATTCAAGCAAGATCAATCTACAACTCGTTTGAAATAAGAGTTATTATTCTTAATATTTGTACTAAATGTATGTTAATAAAGAGTTATTATTATTATTATTATTGCACTAGACACTACAATAGTGAAAGACAGAGACAGTCGGCGCCGGTGCCGAGCGCCGGCGGCGGCGTTTTGTTGTTTGCTATCGCTTGTCGGCACGAGCCGGCCGGCTTTAGTTCGCCTTCGACCCCGGCGCGTGTGAACGTATCGCGATGTCGCGCCCGCGCCTGACGCGCGGCAATCGGGCGCATTCGGAATTTTAGTTTCAAGTTAACACATCTCGCGAATACACAGACCTTATTCCGGTAGACCGTAGACTTTTACTTGTGAAGTGAAATTAAGTGTTTGGTGTAAGAAAGTGAACGAAGTGTAAGAATTAATAGCCAAGAACTTGGCTATTAATTCTCATGTTGACAATGCTTTTATTGAGCAACATGATGTTTTGGAACAAGTTCCAAGTAATTTAAATTAGATAATCCGACAATAGAGGTAGCCTCTGGCCAGGTATTGACCAAAGATAAGCCTCGATATTTACGGCTTGTCCATCAAAATATTCAAGGCTTTTCTGGTAAAGACTTAGAAATAAATTTATTTTTAGATTTTGAAAACATAGATGTACTCTGTATCACAGAGCATTGGCTAAAAAATCATGAATTGTTAATAAGTTTAGATAATTACAAGATTGTAAGTTCGTTCACTAGAAAATCTGCAATCAGAGGCGGATCCTTAATAATTTTGCATAATGACATCCAATTTAAGGAAAGACAGGACATAGTTTCACTCTCTGTTGAACGAACCATTGAGTTGTCTTGTGTGGAACTTGACAATTTCATTATAATTTGTGTATACAGACCCCCCTCTGGAAATTTTTCAGAATTCGAGTCTGCTATGGAAGATGCCTTAAGAATAGTATGCAGAAAAGGTAAAAAAATTGTTGTCTGTGGGGATTTTAATGTAAATATTTTAGAACAATCCCAAATATCTAGTAGATTTATTAACTTATTCAAATCATTTAACATGAATAATGTATTTAAAGAACCAACCCGAATAACAGCAACATCTGCTACTTGCATAGATAACATCTTCTGTAATTGTAATGTACAAGATAAGTTGATTATAAATTGTATTAACTCTGACCATAGCGGACAATTAGCCTCGTTTGAGCACCATCATGTTTGTTCTATACGTGAGACTACTTGTAGACCTATAACAAAACGTGGTCTAGAGAAATTTACAAGAAATGTTACTAGTCAAACTGCAAATTTACCGATCGAGGGGACTAACGCCAGTAATTTGTATAATAACTTATTTCATGTAGTTAAAAATGAGTGCAATGATATATTCAAAGAAAAAGTAATTAAAATCAAAAATGGGAGAAAGAAATTTAGTGATTGGGCTACGCCTGGTATATATAAAAGTCGCAGAAAACTATATGAACTATATGCTTTAAAAGGAACATCCACTGACCCCGCTTTCATAAATTATGTCAGAAATTACTCTAAAACATTCAAGAAAGTGTGCATGTGCGCAAAAGCTATGTACATAAGTAACAAAATCTGTTCATCTAAAAATAAAATAAAAACCACCTGGAATATCATTAACCAGGAAACAGGTAAACCCAAAAGTACTGTGAATTCTTTCTCTTTAGAAATCAATAACCAAACTATTAAATCAGACAATGCGGTTGCTAAAGCATTTGAAGACTTCTTCTCTCATATACCCATAGAAACTACAAGTAGTCTCAACTCATGTCCCAATGAGGCTGTAGCTCTTTTGGGACGGAGTGTGGAGAGGTGCAACAAGGTGTTCAACTTTTGTCACATTGATGCTAACACTGTTTTGAAAACATTTCGTATGATCAGTACCAAAAAAACTGAAGATCTTTGGGGTATTTCGACCCATATAATTAAATCTGTAATTAAAGAACTTGCACCGCAACTTGCGTTGATATTCAATAAATGTGTCGATGAAGGTGTCTTCCCCGACCTCATGAAAAATAGCAAGTTGATACCTCTATTTAAGTCTGGGAATAAAAATGACCCTTCAAATTATCGACCAATTTCGATTCTACCAGCTCTTAGTAAAATATTTGAAAAAATTATATCTAATCAGTTAACTGATCATTTCTCAAGTAACAACATTTTACATATGAACCAATTTGGTTTTACCAAAGGTCGTTGCACTACTGATGCCGGTGTTGCACTTCTGAAACACATTTTTGCTGCTTGGGAGTGTAAACAAGATGTAATTGGTATATTTTGTGACCTATCAAAAGCTTTTGATTGCGTTGGTCACCAAACTCTTTTAAATAAACTCAAACATTATGGTGTCTCTGAAGAAGCAATGAGACTTATTGAGTCTTATTTATCCAATAGGGTTCAGAAAGTGGTTATTAACAAAACTGAGTCTGTTGGTGCACCTATAGTTATGGGCGTGCCACAAGGATCGATATTGGGACCCTTGCTTTTCTTAATTTATATTAATGACCTCCCACACTTCACTAAGAATCTGTGCGATACAGTACTATTTGCAGATGATACTTCTTTAATATTTAAGGTTGACAGAGGAAATGGCAATACTGACGTTGTAAATAGTACTCTCTCTAAAGTATTGCATTGGTTCACTATAAATAATTTATCTTTAAATTCACGTAAAACTATTGCCAAATGTAAGAAAAGTGGATACCATAGTGGAAATGAATAATGAAATTGTTGAATTCATCGACTTTACTAAATTTTTGGGTATAACACTAGATTCTAGATTGCAGTGGGATCCACATATTGAGTCCTTGGCTAACAGACTTAGTTCTGCAGCATATGCAGTTAAAAAAATAAGACAACTTACTGATGTTGTAACGGCAAGATTGATTTACTTTAGTTATTTTCATAGTGTCATGTCATATGGAATACTACTGTGGGGATCGGCTGCTAGTATTGAAAGTATTTTTGTACTTCAAAAAAGAGCGGTTCGCGCTATTTATAATTTACGAGCAAGAGATTCTTTAAGGAACTTATTTAGAGAAATTAATATATTGACTTTAGCAGGACAGTACATTTATGAAAATTTGATTTATGTCTATAAGAATTATAATACATTTGAAACCAATTTCCAAATTCATCATCTAAACACAAGATACAAAAATAAACTTGCCGTTCCAACATTCAGGCTTCAAAAAACTAGAGGCTCGTTTATGGGGAAATGTATAACCTTTTATAATAAGCTTCCACAAAGTGTTACCGACTTGCCTTTTCATAAGTATAAAGCGCATGTAAAAAAGACTCTTATGAGTAAAGGATATTATAAAGTCAACGATTATTTGAATGATGCCAATGCCTGGTGTTAATTTTTCAGATATTGAATCGTCTTGTTATGTATAACCATTTGTTTAAACAAATATTATTTTTGGTAATAAGTAGTAAGAAGAGAACTGACACATCTAATCTTGTAATGGAAGTTGAGCTCAAACTTCTGCTGTGAGGTCAGCTTCCAATTGACGACTCTGTAACAATACAGGGAGAAAAAAATAGCCCTTGCTGGTTTTCTTGCTGGTTCTTTCCAGTACAAGGTCTCCCGCCGTAGACTTGTGAACCAATGGCGTAGCTGCTTTGACGTTCAAAAGAGATTGTAACAATCCAATTTGAATAAAAGATATTGAATTTGAATTTGAATTTGAACCCACAAACGTAAGACTTGGAAGCGAAAACTGCATTTCGAGACGTTAAACACTAACCAAAGTGATATGTTGTTGTGGTCATGTATAGTTTTAAACGACTATGTATGAGTTAGAGGACTTCCTTTAAATTTAGAACTCTTTTGTTATTAGAACTAAAGTTGATTTAAATTGTTTCCTAGGTAGGTAAGTATTTAAAGTTGATTCCAATTTTTTAACTACGCCAAAACAACCTACCATAACCGTAATACCTACCTAGTACTGTTTGTTTTCTTTAAAAACTTTGTTTTGCCGGTCCTAAGTAAGCCCGTAAAGTAGGAAGGTGAAATTGTGATCAACTCGGTGATGACTTTGAATCGGCGACGTTGTTGCCAGTTCGCGTTCATTCAATGTTTTGCCTACAACTTCACTCAGTGTCCATACCAGTGCAGTATTTTTTGGATATTTTAGATAATAAATATCTAATTAAATAGGTGAGTAAATTTTATTATTAATGGTTAAATAATTCTTCTACCGTGTCCTGAAGCCACCCTTAAAATAACCAGGGTGATAAAAAAATAACCGTGTATACTGTCAATTTAATTACAAAAAATAAAAACCAACTTCAAAAACACTGAAAACTTAAAAATAATATAAGAATAGGTACAGACAACATCACACTTCTATACTGAAGTCGGCGCCAAACAATGATCTCCTAGAAAGTGTTAAAATTTGTCACCAACTTCAATATAGAAGTTTGATGTTGTCTGTACCTATTCTTATATTATTTTTAAGTTTTAAGTGTTTTTGAAGTCGGTTTTTATTTTTTGTAAAATATTTTTTATTTTTAACTTTTTAGTGAATGAAAAGAAACCCTAAAACTTAGTGTTTTCCTCGATTTTCTATGGGATCCTATCATCAGATCCTGACTTTGGTGACCATAGGACCACCCTTGCAGTATACTCTATTGAATACAAAAAGAATTTTGGAAATTGGTTTAAAAATGACGGAGTTATGAGGTAACAAACAAAAAAAAATACAACCGAATTGATAACCTCCTCCTCATTATACTGGAACAAAATGTACACCAAATACAAACCCAATGAAAATGGCACAGCAAGTATTGTATTGTAGTATTGTAGTGGGCTCCCTTTTCCGCATTTAGACTCTTATTCGGTCCATTATGCGTGTGGGATGACCAGTTATTCTAACCAGTCCAGCTCCTTCCAGAAGCACAGAAGTCTCCTGGGACGTTCACAGGCTTCTAGGAGTGATCTCGGATTGCCAAGGATTTCTGCCCGTTGTGTGGCTACTCCCATGCATTCCAGGATTACATGGGCAGCTGATTCTTCAGAGTCTAGACATCCTCTGCACAAGGGACTGTCAGTTACGCCTAGTAGATACAGCAAGTATTTCGCCCAAGTGAAATACTTGCTGAAGTAAAATGAAGTAAAATCAAGAATTTAAATTTTAACTAAAATGATTACCTGCATAAAATGTTGGTAAGTATACTCCAATGCACTTTTATGTAAATTCATACAAGACTGTTGTTCAGCAAACAAAGCAATACCTAAACAATTACATGGATCAAGTTGCTTCTTTAAAAAAGCACAACAGGCTTCAGTTACTGTGTTCAGCTGAAGTAAACTAGCTGTTGATAAAAGTACTTCCACTGTCTCTTCTCTAAGCTCTGAAATTATTAACAGTTATAAACAATAATAATATGATGACTCAAATAACCATAAAATCTTAAGGAATGGGTCTTTTCCTCATTTACATTCATATTTCACAATATACCTATTGTTCCTGTGTAGCAATAGCGTACAAGAGCTTGCAGAGCTTGTGAGTCAACACGTTCAAGAGTAATTTCACTAGATTGAGCTTCTCTCAAAGAGCCTGTAAACATTGCTGCAAAGTATTCACTGCAGGATGCTAATATTACTTTATGTGCTGGTATTCTGAAAAGATATTAATCTCTCTTAAATAATATTTTCTTGAGTGATAATTTTCAAGTGTATTTGAAAGAAAATGCAAAGTCACAAACATTTAAATTTATTAGTTTGCTTTATTGTAAGTAAACTAATTTTTACAATATTCACCTATGTGAATATTGTGAAAATTATAAATGTGAAGGGGCGATAAATTGGATGTTGATACATATTATACATGTAGATCAACAGAGAAATAGGTTCACTTTGGCATATCAAGTTCGAATCCTGCCTGAGGTAAAATTTGATTGTAATGCTCTTGTAATTTTATTTAGCATGTGTAAAGAAAAAGCAGTCACAAAAATAGACATTTAATAAAAAATCATTAAAATAATTATTGGAATAATACAAACCTGCACCCACCCGCTATAAGCGCCACGTCGCATAATTGTTGTGATTGATAATATTGATAGATATTTTTAAGGGCGATTTCAGAATGATCTTTATCACAATAACATTCATCTTGACTGGAGGTACTTGAAATACTTATCTGACTCAGTTCTCTGGGTAATCCTTCATCTATTGAATTAGTTGAAATATTATCTTTCGAGCTTTCTGGTTTCTCTGAATCACAGCCGGACATTTTATAGTATTATAAAGAATATTTTCAAATAAACTTCTAGAAATTTTTAGATATTGTGGTGTTTAGTAACAAAGCAAATGAAATAACAACGAAAACAAAGACATTTACGAATTGCATTAGCCAATACTACTCAGACAAAAGAGCAAACACAAAAACGACACAAACAAACCGCACGCAAACAAACAAAAACATTGAATCAATTGAATGTCAAAGTCAGTCAGCGTCAAAGTCAGGCGCGTTCTGAGGCGCGTTCAGGGCCTTCTCGCGAAGTACAACTTTTCGCTCTAACCCCGTTCAATGCCTTTGAGCGTGACAACCGGGTGAAACAACCGCCCGTTCAAGACCTTAGAGTGTTGGCGCGAGTTACAACCGAACAACCATCGAATTTGATGGTTGTAAAACGCTCTGAAGCCCAATTCACGTAACTAAAATTTTGTAAAAATACAGTTCCGATCTAGTCTGGATATCATTTGCATCAACAATGGCATTCTCGTACACTAAAAGTTTGACGTTGATCTGTCAAAGAATGCAATTTGATTGTAATGCAACCGAGACTTGATTTACACTAAAATCGGCATTCTGCTAAAAAATGACTTGGATTCTGACCGAAAATTGGTATTCTGAAAACTATTTAAATGTCAAAATTGAGTTTGAAAGTTGATCGTAACCATACTGACATTAGATTGTATTGAAGTTATCACAAAGTAGTTTTTGTGGTTTTCTGTGAATTTGGGATTCTCATTTCTACCATTAAAAATGAGCGATTCCGGTCTTCGTTGGCATTATTTATTTGTGGCACACCGAATTGCCATGGCTACTGCCAGACGAAGAGCCGCATTTCGATAATCGCTAACGCAATCGCTAGAAGGAAGATGTATGCGATTTGACATAAGCCCTCGCTTAGCTTTCGAGCGCAATTGTCAAATCTTATACATTGTCGATTTAGCGATTGCGTTAGCGATTATCGAAAGATATCTTGTCTAGGGGGGCAGGAAACGACAACCGACAACGTACCCAACGCAATCGTCGCCTTGCTGCAGATGCCTTCAGCCTATGTGAGCGAGAGTTTAAAAAGGCTCTCGTTAATTCTGTTGGCATTAATTGGAATAGACTAAACTAAATTTAGTTTTAGTACTGTCAAATCGTGTTTTTTGTTCGAAAATAACAAAAAACACAATTTGATAGCACTAAAACTAAATTTAGTTTAGTTTAATCTGCTTTAGGGGGGTTAACCTCCTTTTATTGGATTTTATTCTAAATTAATTATTGGTGTCGATTCTGAAGCACAACTTACTAAACTAAACTAATTTGACAGCACTAAAAATAAAGCCGACACTTTTAATCCTTTAAAGAAAAACAGAGATGGCAATAGTTTTAATCTTGTCAAATTAGTTTAGTTTAATAAGTTGTGCTTCAGAATCGACACCATTATTATTTTTTAATTTTAAATTCTTTTTCTAGGTTTTAACGCTTTTCTGGTCCGAACATAAGTCTTTTCAGCCAGTTATTAGCGTAGGCTATACAAAATTATTAGCGTAGTGCCAACATTACGACGCAAATTCTTGTGGTATAATCTGTGGCAACTTAGAAACGAAATACGTTCAAAAATTGACTATTATGAGATTATATCGAGATGACATTAAAATCTTAACGTGATTTAATTCTAATATTTAGTTAGAAGAATACCAATTTTTGATCAATTCACAATACAATTTCAATATGGTCAACTTTCAATCTAGGTGAATGATGATTACGTGAATTGGGCTTCTGACGTTTATGACTGAAATACTCTTACGTGATTGGATGATATTGGCGGCCATATTCTATAATTTCATCTACTAGAATGAGAGAGAAATAAAAAATCATGTGAAAGAGGGAGATAAAAGATTTGGTTGCAGAGGCGCGTTCAGGGCCTTCGCGCGAAGTACAACTTTTCGCTCTAACCCCGTTCAATGCCTTCGAGCGTGACAACCGGGTGAAACAACCGGCCCGTTCAAGACCTTTGAGTGTCGGCGCGAGTTACAACCGAACAACCATCGAATTTGATGGTTGTAAAACGCTCTGACGTTTATGACTGAAATACTCTTACGTGATTGGATGATATTGGCGACCATATTCTATAATGTCATCTACTAGAAAGAGAGAGAGAAATAAAAAATCTTAGATAAAGAATGAATAGATGGGCTATAAAAGCCGTCAAACATGAGGAAAAGAGATAAACTTATACACATTGCCAAAGGAAAGAAGAAGATGGCATCATTTTTTTTGTCCTTGTTACCGTATATAGGTGAAACTGGTAGTAGGGATTGTTTATCACAAGCGTCTGGTGCTAAACAAATACGTGGAAGTAATTTGTTGTGTGAATTATAGCTTACTGTTTAATTATTTAACACTTTAATTAGTGTAATTGTGAACTATTTGAACATTTAAATCATGGTGCACTGCTCCGTTTTAGGTTGTAATAGTGATAGTGCTAGAAAACAGGAAAATATAACCTTTTACAGGTAAGACCTAAATTGTGTCAATAAAAAGCGCCAAAACTATTTTTTAAATTATAAATACAAGTTATATTGCAATATTTTATCATTCTACTATGGTTCTCAATCATATTATGGGATTAAACATGAAATTTCAAACTAAGTAGTAAGGTTACTGTTAACCTAACAAACTAGGAATGTCGCCATACAATATGGCCACGTATACAGCCAACGCGTATAACATTTTGCCGGGTTATAATGATACCAGTTACGCTACGACTATTTTTCCTTGATTCGTAGGTAATTTGTTACGTGAAAGGGAACTCACATATTAGTTTCTGTGTTACATTAATATTGACATATTTAAGTATAAAATTTTGAGCATTTTAGATAACAAAGGTAATTCTTTTGAAGTGAGACTTTCCATTTGCTTGTTTGTCTGTATTTAACAGATTTCCTTCGGAGATAACTACTCGAAAACAGTTGGGTTAAAGCTACTGATCGATTGAATTGGCAGTCAACCAAGCATGCCCGAATGTGTTCTAAGCATTTTGAACAACAGTGGATTCAGAAAAACAAAAAAGGCACTTTTCTTAGGAGTGGTGCTATTCCTAAACTTTTTTTACAGGTCAGTAACTTATACATATTATATCTACAAGGTACATACCCTATCAAGGCAAAACCTAAATTTATTTTTCACAAACCCAACTATTTTTATGGGGGATTTCGAAATTTATTTTACAGTTTTGGATTACCATGGGTAGGGTAGGTACCAAATCCTTTTCTACTATTTTGATATGGCCAAACATATTATTAATGGTTTGATTTTGGTCATTTTCTATTAATATAACAAGTTTGACCATTAGTACAGATACAGTTTAAAAATGTATTAATTAATATTTTTAATGTTATAAAATTAGAACCTGCTTTTATTTTTAACCTGTATACATATTGTTTCAGGACGCATCGGTGTTGGATTTCGGTTCAAATTTGAATACGCCCCGAAAGAGAAAAATGCGGCTTCAAATGCTGGGTTTGAAACAATCAGCGAGGTCATCAAATAAAAAACTACGGCCAGTGCGTCAATCGCTTAGACGATTGGGAAAAAAAGTAGTCACACTTGAAAATGTGTAAAGTGATTTGAAGTGAAAGTTAATGATGCAAAATTAGTAGTTGGACATTTTAGATACTGTAGGAGGAACCAATAGAGATTTTCTGAAAAGATTTTTAGGAGTTGACAAAAGAAAGTATTCTGAACCTTTAAGGAAATTCGCGCTGTGCTTACACTTTTTAAGTTCAAAGGCATATGGGTTTGTACGTAAGCAATTTAATACGTGTTTACCACACCCAAAAACAGCTGGTGAGTGGCGAGGAGTAGACAGCCTCTAGAAAATGTTTGTGATTTATTAGCAATTTTGTGCCATAGCTAGTAATCTGGCTTAATCCAAATGAAATAAGTCATATCTCTACTTTGTCTGAATATTTAACAAGAACACATAGGATGTAGATATAGCTCTATGCACCGAACAAGTGTTTCTAATTAATTATATAGGTACTTGACAGAACATAATCTTCCTCAGAGATCTACAAATTGGTCTTGTCCTGCGCTATTTCCAAGTTGCCGCCAGCGGGGGCGAGGTTGGGGGTGGCAACACGGGCAACTAATAATAACCAGCTATCTACATCGGCATCTTGCGTTCTTTGCCAGATCTTTTTTCCACATTGTAAGCAAGCTCCATATTGAGTGCGGTATCAGTAGTTCAATTCTTGAACTTACCCTGCCCAAGTGAATTTTTACCTGTATTGTAGTGAATTTTATCTCTGTAAGCCGAAGTCCTTTATTCGATGACAATAACGGTGCTATTGAAATCTAATTTTAGAAAATGTTTATTTAGAATTTAATATTATACATTTTCTAAATCTTCACAAATATTTAGTAAATGTGTAAATATTGGATTTTAAATAAACTGCAGAGATAAAGAAAAAACAATGATTATTGCCCGCTGTATTCTTAATCGAGCGACGATCTTCGCAAGGTACCTAGCTGGCAAAAGCTGGAAGCGAGAGGTCGCGGATCGTGCTCAGTGGCGAGCACTTGGAGAGGCCTATGTCCAGCAGTGGACGCGTGTGGATGATGATGATGATTCCTAATATTTTTTCTTATATTTGTAAAGATGTTTACATAATAGCTTAAATAAATAATAGTAAAATGTTTTAAAACGAAATATACTCGAGTAAATCCGAAAAGTGTAGTTTTATTTAAAAGTGTAAATAACTTTAGACTGCGGCGAAGGTTGAATGAAGAATTCAATAAAAAAAATCGCAACTTCCTCCCACTTTTATTTTTTGCGACATATTATTGAGCGAGGGGCGCTTATTAAAATGTCTCAAAAAATACGTAGATCAATCAACCCTACTTTATGTTTATAGTGGTAAAAGCCACTATAAACATAAAGTAGGGTAAAACTTAAAGCAACACTGGTATACCCATCTACTTTAGGCAGGTATGACGTCATCTATGTCTGTCTCTTACGGGTATACGGTCACGTCCTATCTATTCATTCTTTATCTAAGTAAAAAATCATGTGAAAGAGGGAGATAAAAGATTTGGTTGCTGCAATCCGTTCAACGCCTTTGAGCGAGTTAAAAAACAACCGGACAACTACACCCAGAGGCGCTGAACGCGCCTCTGCGTTCGTAAACATCGCCCGACGACGCTCGATGACGTACTGGCCGTTCTAAAACACCCGGTGTAAACACACGACGATCATGTA
Organism: Schoenobius gigantellus; assembly: GCA_963935595.1. NCBI lineage: Eukaryota > Metazoa > Arthropoda > Insecta > Lepidoptera > Crambidae > Schoenobius > Schoenobius gigantellus. Next base: position 16,398,711 of record OZ012553.1, on the reverse strand, counting down.
TAGCCGTTCGTAAACCTCGCTCGACGATGCACCAGTCGCCCCGTGAAATGGGTGGGTGAAAATCGCCCTGACGTTTATTTGACAGATGACATGTCCGTCAATTCGGCTATTTTCTCCTTTTTATAATAATTTGTAAACAATTTCATTTTGTATTATCGTAGATATATAATTACTCGACTGTGTTTTGAAATTTCATAAATATGGAGACAATAGAAATAGGTACAGAAAATGGATACATTATTATGGATGAAAATGGCACTGTTTATGTATGAGATGGATATTTGCTTAATAATTTCTATGGGCGAAGTGCTAATTGATCAAAACAAGTAAAAAAACGGAAGCAAAATTTATCAATTTTAGGTTATTTTGACATCAAAATGACATTTGACAGCCATAACTTACGATGTCGTTCTAAAACGTCCGACGAAGAGCGTCGTCCTCTCTAGGGCGATCGCCCGACGTCGAGCGATGGTTTAGGCGTGGGCCAGATAGAAAAGGCGCGGGCGAGGCGCACCTGTGGCGCGCCATCGGCGTAACGCTTCTATCTGTTTTGTGCCCGTCCGTTTTCATACAATTAGTATGAAAGATCATTCGACAAGCTTCCAGATGGCGCGCTACGGTTGCAACGACGGGCGCGCCGGCCGTCGCACTGCTGGCGCGCAGCCGCGTACCTCAGTCTACAGTGAGTTTTGCGCGGGACCGGAAGTTTCTTCTCCTTCTTCTTCTCCTTTGCAAATTGGCGAGTTGCACCAGGGCTAACATGTCTTCGTCGTCAGAGGAAGACATGTTGTTCGATCAAAATCAAACTCTTTAATGGCACCAACGTACTCACTCGCTGGCGCACCGTAGTATACAAGCGCTGTTCGCGCCCACGGGCGCGCCTGCAGCGCGCTGCGAGTGCGCCACCGGGTGCGACTGATGCGCGCCGCGCCGCCTCTGTCTGGCTTGCGCCTTACGAACGCAGCCCGTCAAACTCATATGACTTATGTCCTTAGACTATAGATACCAATAGACATGAAATACCTACGAAAAAAGCGTGCCAACATTTGGGTTGGTGCTCTAAGATGGCGGAAAAAAACTAGGGACGCCGCATCCAAGATTCCACACTTTTTATGTTTTTCTTTATAGAATTTATAAAAAAAAAAAAACCTATAACTGTAAAATGCACTCACAAATAATGCTCACCGACTGATATTTTAGCACAACAACAAACACGGTGCTTTGTAATGGCGGACTGAACTGGACGCTTTATTTGGACATTTAATAACATTGCGAATCCATTGGTATACTTAATCTGAACCTATGTCAATCTCATGCAACGACTAAAGAAACAAGAGGACAGGCCCTAGATAAATGCGACACGCTAACTTTTCTGCAGTCGTTCCGCAGAAAATATATATGAAAATGACATTAGCTTACGACAACATCACGCTATTTTTTTCGCAGCTAATGTCATCGTCATACATTTTTTCTGAGGAACGACTGCGGAAAAGTTAGCGTGTGGAATTTGTCTAGGGGGGCTGCCCTACCTATAAAAATAGCGTGTATACCTCTTGCGGATAAAATGGCTGATAAGCGTTGTTCCCTTCATGATAAACGATTATAAAAACAGATATTACTGACAAGCTTCGAAGTTAAGTGGTCAATAATCCGGTTTCTAGCGTCATTTCCATCTCAGAGGTTTTGGGTTCAGACCCCTTAGACAAATGCTACACGCTAACTTTTCCGCAGTCGTTCCTCAGCAAAAATGTATGGAGCTGACATTAGCTGCGGAAAAAATAGCGTGAGGTCGTAAGCTAATGTCATTTCCATACATTTTTTCTGCGGAACGCTGCGGAAAAGTTAGCGTGTGGCATTTGTCTAGGGCTTCAGCTTCCAAACAGAAGCCCTTTTTTTTGCCTGGGAATCTCTTAACGATTCCAAGAAACTGAAGCTGACAAGGCTGTCCCTTGGATATGCCATAGGACTAGGGTAAACTCCCCACACCCGACTAAATCATCCTCCGGTACCTCTCCGCTCCCGGTGGAGGCACGCTCGCGGACTAGCCATTCCCCGAACGCACCCCCTGGGGACAGGCCCAGCGGTGTGTTATTATGATACTGACACAACGAGCTGGGACTAAACTCGCCAAGAGAGGGGTTGAGGTTGAGGTTGAGACCCCTCAGATGGGCGACCAGGAAAACGTCATACCTCCCGGCCAGTTGTCGGTCGGCTTGGCCAGATTCCTTCCTGACCCCCTAGACAAGATGCCTTTTGATAATCGCTAACGCAATCGCTAAATTGACAATGTATGAGATTTGACAATTGCGCTCGAAAGCTTATGTCACATAGCATACATTGGACTCAATTCTGTGTGCCCGCCGTCTAAATAACCTAAAACTAAAATTTCAAAATTTAAACTTAATTTAAATGGCCGGTTAAGCAAGTGCTATTCTACGGTGACAGTCCAACTAAATTTAGGTAATTCTAAAATGTCTAAGATTAGTTTTAATTGTGTTTGTGTTGCTGTCGTAAAAATATTAAATGTAAATTTAATGGATGGATCTTGTTGTTAAAGAAACTAAAACGGGTTTATGTTTATATCAGTTAATACATTTTATGTACATTTTTATCCTATTTTTAACAATATTACTAAAAAAATATTTTTATTTTCCTGTTCATTTAAGGCGAAAATAATCAATATGGGCAAAATTAACATTTCTACCTCATTTGTTATTTGGATTTGTATTTTTCATTACCAAAATGGCGGATTTTAACAAGGTTCTAATTTTAATCGGGATGATTTTAGTCGCCGCTAAAATTAATCAGTTTAGGAAGTTTACGCGTAAAAATCTAACGTCTGGAATAGCGTTTGGACGGCTAAACCTAAGTTGAATTGACCGTCTAAAATTAGAAACGTCAGATTCAAATTAGCAATGTCAGTTGAATTTGACAGATACCGTAGAATAGGAAAATGGTTTAGCGACACCTAAATAAAATTAGGAAATTTAGCGGCCGCTTCAGAATTGAGTCCATTTTCCTTCTAGCGATTGCGTTAGCGATTATCGAAAAACGTCTTGTCTAGGGGGGTTGGCTGCTTAGGGTAGTTGGTGCGCGCCTCCTCCTATCCAACCGCCTGCGGCGGAGCGGGGCGGCTGGAGGGTCTTCCCACGCCCGCTCCGCTGCCTCCTTCTGCGAGATCACGTTTTCGCAGAAGGAGGCGGCAGCCTTCCACGCTGTCGTGCTGATCGGCATCTTGCATACGACGCTGGCAAGCGCGACGGGCGTACCGCCACCTATGCCCAGCTCCTCGAAACCCCATCGGGGATCCAGTACCAGACCGAGATACTTCATCGAGTTCTCGATCTAGACTTGGATCCCCTCAAATGCGATTACACCTACTTGATTAAATGTGGACTTTGGACATGTCCACTTTTTGTATGGAACGTGGAATTTTATTCTGAACCTTTTTTAACCAGTTTAAAAATTTATGACGGAAATAGAACTTTATGAGAAGGATGTTTATCCATGAATATTAAAAATATTAAGGCCTGCATTTAGGAGAAAAAAATTAAAAATGTTTTTTTTTTATTGGTTCTTTAGCATGGCCACATTTAGTTTTTTTTACTGGCAATTAAAAGGATGTCATTGTCAATATGTCAATGACACTGTAGCTGTCGTTTTGACTTTTGTTTATTGTTTGTGTGTATGTGTGTAACCTTCCTTCCTTTCACAAAATAGTATCTTTTATTTTCTACAGCTATGCTCAGGTTCTTGATTTTACATGTGATTTAAATATTGGCTTACTAACTGGACTAAGTTTTCTCGTAATTTGAACGTACGAAGTAACCAGACCCAAGAATTGAACAACAAAATGTTATACTTCCAGGTTACAGTCGCACTCCTGATACAACTTCTCATTCTTTTTGTACCAGAGTGCTATAATTTGGAATGTCGAATGGTACCATTATATTTAAGAAAGAAGATCCTCGGGGATTCAAATATTCGTAGAGTAATGCCAGAGTCTGTGAAAATCACATGAGTCAATATGATTTTGCATTTTTACGGTAATATAAGTTCACTGTATTGTTAACACCAAATAATTCATGCTTGACTTACTAACAATAAAATCAAAGAACAGAAACTAATTGAATTTGAAAATATAGAAAATTCCACAAATATAGTATGTAAATACTGGACAGGTTTAAGTCACACAATTTGTTTTATTATTCTCTTGCTTAACTCAATTAGGTGAGGTTTTTTCAAAGCCTAAAAAGGCCTTAGGTTTATATTAAGTCAGACTATGGGCTAAGGAATCCCTTTGCAGAATTGCTTCTCGGGTATACATTTCAAAAACTCATGTTTACTTATATAAAAAAGTGTTATTGCTTCAAAAATCAATATGCACCTTTACATTTAGGTATAGCCCATATAAGCAGGGAAAACCTGTCCAGTATAAATCTAACTATACGTTATACTCTTTGGGTCTGATTCAAACAATTCCATTGTTTTATTAGAGGTTACTAAAATTTTACTTACAAAAGTCCTCTAATTACCTGTCCTATTTCAAAAGAAATCTTATAACTTACACTGCTAGCTGCAGTAAGCGACCAACCAACCTGGTGGTCAATCTATTTTAAATAGGGCATTAGAAGCCATCTTTGTACATATTGATGCTCAAATTCCACACTTGAATGTTCCCCAGAATGAAAATATTCAATTTAATTTTAATCAGTCTTGGAACATATTAAATTAAGCAAGCTAAGTCATATTTTGGAGAACATATTCAAGAAAATGATCTATCACATGAGACTGCTGATAAGAGGAAAAATCAAATGAAATCCATGAATTTAGGATGGGCTCCGCACCAAACTCATATAACACCACTGGCTCAATTTTAAAATGACGTACTAATGAGGGAAGATGTTGAAATTGAATAAATAAAAATTACATAATTTCTGGGTTTTATTTCATACCTGCAACCAGTTTCTATATTACAACTCTTTCACATACTTTCCACCATTATAATTATTCAACACTTCATATTACATATTTAGTACCCATGATAAAATCGAGGGTATGTAGTCATATAGAAGTAAATATTTACACTTTGAATTAGCATTATAGTAATCTTAGAGAATTTTGCACTTAGTTCATTATAATGACTTCATTAATTAGCATTTGTTTTGTAAAAAATCTTTTGTTATTGAAATAGTAAAACTAGCATTCTTAAGAACAGACCAGTATATTTTATTTATGTTGATATTTCATTACTGTGAGGTAGGTGCTTATCCTAAGAGTAGGCAGAGTAAAACAGGTATCACACACTAGACACTACAGCCAGGGGCTCATCCTAACAAATGCTGCACAAACACACTGCTACAAAGTAAAGTATAGAAGTCATCTGCCACCAACCAATGCATTTATTGTGCTAGATTTCATTTTAATAGCATGGACCTATTGATTACATGTATTTTTTTGGTCAGAGTCAGAGATGCTTGTTTGTTACCAATAGTGACCTGCAATGCTGCTAATTTGCAATCCAATTCAATATGTGGTCACCTGGGGGTTTATTGTCGAAGGAAAAATCTATAACGTCTGCGCTGCCTTTAATTTGACAGTCATTGCGGCAACAACACAAGATTGTGCACTTCTTAATAAAAAGTATTGTGATGTATGTATTGTGATTGCTTAGATTGTAAGCGATCACGATCACTAAAATCACAAAATTAAACGAGGCTTTTTTTGACGTTGTCACTTCTGCAAGAGAAGGCAAAGGGAGCTAAGTTCATACAGCCATGTTTTTCGTAAATCTTGATAAAACATTAAAAATGTAATTTATGTGAATTTTAGTCAGAAAGTCACTCACTATCACATCGTTTGTGCGCTTTTGTTACTTATTTATTCGTTTGTGACACGTTTCAGTAACTTGTCATTGGTTTCCATACAAAAATCGCTTTGTTTTACATACTATAAAAGTCAATCATAAAATTGCTGTTTTTTTGAATTTGCAGGCCTAAAAAAACCTAAATTTTATTCTAAACCCTAGATTTTTGAGTACTCTTTACAATAATACCTGAAACATGTTGGTTAATAAATAATTATATTCTTAGCCCAAAAGTGGACATGTCCTTTAGTAACGACCGAATTCAAGATGACTTAATTCGGGTAAGTGTAAATAGGCCTTTAAACCAGAGATGAAAATTGTCTTTAAGCAATAAATGTTGTCTCACCTGACTGGAAACATAAGTAAAAAATAGTAGCACGCTTCAATTTATGGCTTCAATTTATTTCTGTTCTCTCCCAACTTTTTTCTTTCTGGATAGGACATTCTTCAAATATTGCAACCAGCGGGGTTTTTGTCTAAGAAAAAATCTATCACGATCGTCTTGAAATTACTAATCATTGCGGCGTCGTCTGTGTCTGACTGTGAGACTCTGTGTCGACTGTCTGATCAAAAATTGTAATGGATACCCAAAATGAAAGCGATCGCGATAGATTATTGTTACACAATCAAGGGGCTCATTTCTTTTAATTCTCACTACTTTCATTTTTCACGTCAGTATGTTGTAATGATAGTTTGGTTTTCAAATAGAACATCGCTGTTGTTATTGCAGTTTACTGTCTGGATAAATATTCTTCCAAAAAAAATTTAAAAAATAATCATCACAGTTTTAGCATTGCATTTGTACAGGGTTGTATGGTCACAGTAAAACTGTGGTAAGTATAGTGTAACGTTGTACTTAAACAACGTAAATAAAAATATCAAAATATTATAAAAAAACTACATAATCACCATTTTTATTAAACTAAATTATTAATTAACTTAAAGAACAAACATTAAAGCCATTTCTTAACTACATCATGTCAAAATACCTAAAACTTTAAATTAAATTAAATATTTTCTTGAAAAAAAATATTAGTCTACGGAACCTTCAAGTACGGGCGGTCGCAAAGGTTCGCGATGATGCGCTCGCGCATCTCCAATTACTGGCGAAAACAGCCGACGTGGCGACGGTCTACGCGGAGCAGGCGCTCGGCAGCCGTCGGATTTCCCAACCGTCAGACCATTTGAACGCATCGAACGGGACGGCTGTGTCCATCGATCCAAGAGTTGCTATTTGCGATCTTTCTAAAAGTAATAAAATTGTGCTGAAATCCCGCTGGGGTAAGTTTCCATGCAATTATTAGAAGTGTTCAATTGTAAGGTGGTTCTTTTGTATTTTTCAACTTCTTCTAACGCTGCTTTTCCTTGGTCGTGTATCGTCCTTGAGTGACACTGACCTTTGGACCGTGCTACGTGGTCGCTGAGCCTTTCTAAAGCTGCCATTCTTCTGGGCTTCCAGGAACTTCGCACAGAATAGTGTCGCATAGGCACTTACACCTTCCTACTACCAGCGCTGGCTGAAGAAAATCGCAATTGAATTTACAAGCGAAAGGGAAGCGTCGGAGCGAAACCGGTCTTCGAATCTGGACTGCGGCGGTCAGGCATCTACGGCAGGACCTTCAGGCCAGTGTCACACCAATTACCTACCTTTACCTTTAATCAAGACGTGAGGCGGCCACAGAATCTTTTGGCAAAATAAATAACAGTACCTTCCTACGTAGTTATTTATTTCGAACCCTATCTACGTGTGGAGGGCTGGTCATCTACCGACCTAGTGCCGCAATAGTTTAATGGAAATTATATTGTTTTATAAACACGGGCGCTCAAACTTGAACAACTAAAAACTGAATTGATCTACTATATCCGCAATTTTTTCTCAAGATCGACAAAAAAAGCACTCGCGATCGACCGTTTGAGCACGTGTTTTATAGGTACTAATAGACTCGAGCAATCGAGTAGGAGCAAACGTAACAACAATTACCTTTGCGGGTACCAGTCTTCTCTCATTTTGTTTCTTCACATAATTAGAGTTCCGTGCCTCAAAAAGAAAAAAAAAAAGGAACATTTCGTTGTCAATCAGTCAAGTTGTAGTCAAGACCCTTTTTCTCGATAAGGCGTAGATATATTAAACTGAAATTAATATCAAATACTCGGGTCAACGGTATCTATCTTATCTATATACACAGTGTTCCTGAGGATATGCATTAACTTGGGCTTTATAATCAGACCAACAAACTGAGTGACTTTCACTATGAGAGATAATAAGATCGCGAAAAAACCAGCTGGTTCATAGAACAGAGGGCCTATTACCGATCTCATAGTTTTGCAAATGATATCATATTGCAAAACGAAAAATACGATTTCCGGTCAGATTTTTGATCATTTCTTCATTATTTTATGATGACATCATTGAAATTATGCCATATAATGATATCATTGGAGATCGGTAATACGAAATCCAGCATTTCATGACTTCATTTTCTCAAATTAATACCATGTCATATGATGGAAGATCTATAATGGCCTCCAGTTCAAGACCTAGACCGAAATATATGGCACGGTAGATTTTTTTCGAGATTTCAGAGTTGGCCCCATAGTGACATTTGTTCAACTTGATGGTCTTAGTAACAGGCCTAAGTTAATGCATATCCTTAGGTACACGGTGTATAAAAAAATCGGAAAACCGTACCTAAATATGTACCGTACCGTATGTATAGAAACTTATATCAGATTTTTTAGGGAATCCTCGGTGTGCGAGTTCAATTCGCACTTGGCCGGTTATTTTTATTTGATACTCAATGTTAATGAAATATCTTTAATGCCTCGAGGCGAAATGGAACACGGTAGCCGGCATTTCTATATCAAAATCTCTTTTTCAACACACTTCCTCATAAAGTGGCTCTAATCCCATGGCAATTAGGCACATAATGACACCTATAATCAAACTGTGACTTTTTCATTACTATTATTCACGAGTGAGTAATAGTTTTTTTTAATATTATTGGTTGAGTTACGCTTACACTTGCGCTAAAATGCTATCCGCGAAAAGCCCAAAAAAAAGAAACCTCATTTTTTTTGTCTATGGCCGATGCGCGCGCTTAGGAAAACTGATTAATTTTTCCCGCCATTACGAAATTTATTAGTCTATGGCCGATGCGCGCGCATAGGAAAACTGATTAATTTTTCCCGCCATTACGAAATTTATTAGTCTATGGCCGATGCGCGCGCATAGGAAAACTGATTAATTTTTCCCGCCATTACGAAACATTTTTCACAACTCGTCTCGTTTTCTCTTTTGAAGTTATTTAGTTAGTTATTAATTAAGATGTCTGCAAATACAATTTATGAAGAAAATGATTTATGTTGTACACCGCCCGATATAAGATGTGAAGCCCAGAACGTTATGGAAAGTTTACTACCAGAAAACTCAAAGGAAAAATATCTATTAGCGTACCAAAATTTCATACAATGGCAGAACAACAAGAATACGCAGTCTTTTTCAGAAAATGTGTTCATGGCGTACTTTAAAGAATTATCTTCTAAGTACAAACCTAGCTCTTTGTGGTGTATTTACTCAATGTTAAAAAGTACAGTCCGAACAAAGAATGGAGTGGACTTAGCTCTTTGTGGTGTATTTACTCAATGTTAAAAAGTACAGTCCGAACAAAGAATGGAGTGGACTTAAAAACATACTCGAATTTGTCAGCTTATCTTTGTGTTCCATTATTATAATTTAATTGATATAGTGCATGAATAACTGCAGCAACGTTGGACGGTGGTACTAAATTTGATTGTGATAACAACTGTGTTAGCGCGTTAATAATGTCTGTGGTACTTATAATATTCTTTTTTAAAGGTGTTTGGGAATCCATTTTTGGCTCTTTAATAATTTCAGCATGTGCTATGCGATCGTAGCCTCTGGAGAAACTAGGTAATGTAATCTCTGGAGAAATAGGTTTTTTATAGATAGTTCTTTTATATGATTGAGGCATATTATTATTATTCACATAAGTACTAGAAGGATGTCTATTCGTATTGTTAAAAGAAGAATGAGAAGGAAAGGTAAGTGTTTCAGCATATGACATTTTTGAAATTGGTGGATGTAATTTGACTGCTTCCATGTAAGATATTATGCTTTTGCTCATCGTTTCTTTAATTGCCTTTTGTCTGCTATATTCAAGACATTTTTTATTAATAGCCTGATGCAGACCTTTACATAAGCAGCACCAATATGCATCTTCATCTACATCACAACTGTCACCAGAATGCTCTTGGCCACATTTATAACACCGGGGTGTTGAGCGACACTGATTTTTAACATGCCCAAATCTACAGCAATTAAAACACTGTACTGTGGGATATATATACAATTCTACAGATAAAACAGTGTAGCACATGTACAAACGAGTTGGCAATATCTGCCCATCAAAAGTAACAACTACAGTGCCAGAGTTAACAAATTGCTTGCCATCATTAGTATTAATTTTACGTTTTAAATGCCTTACTTTGCGGATTGGTCCACAGCCTACAGGTACATTTATATTACTGACTATATCTTCTTCGCTCCAATCAATAGGAACCCCTCGGATGACACCCATGCGTGTGACATGAAAAGTAGGGATGAACGCTTTATACTTTTCATCTACAAGGTGTTTATTATTAAGGAATAGATTAGCATCAACATAATTTGCAAATCCTAAAGTTATTCTATTTCTTCCAATTTTTTTAAGGCTACCATTCACAATCCCTTTAATGCAATTTTTTTTGAGAAATCGGCCAAAAGTGATTGGGTGTAGAGAAGTGTCATCGTTATCTTTCAAAGTTTCCTTTTGAACATGAACAATAAATGGGGCAACATCCGATTCCTGGTAGTAAGAACGACCCACAGACTTGGGGTTTTTGTCATTGTCTTTGTCAACTACCAACTGCTTATCATGAAGTGGAACAGAACTGGATATGAGGTCATCTACTTTATTGTGTGTACACTGACAATCAGACGAATTAAAGATTTTTGTTCCAGTTTTTCTAGTTCTTTTATTACAAGCTGTACAGGCACCGCGGAAAACCCGTTTACGTTTAAGCTTAGATGATTCAGAAATAGAACAATCGGTGTCAATAGAAGATTCTAACACGTTAATGAGAACATCCATCGGTGTTTGCACTGCTTGTGATGTTTCAGTAATTTCTTTCAGAGGAGGAAATGTCCCTCCAGGATCATCGGGCGGGTCGCCCATTATTACGAGAAAAATTTAAAGACTTACCAATATGTACAGCTAAATACACACTAAAATATAATATATATACAATTAAAGTTAATATTTAAGAAAAATAATAATAAATAACCAAATCCTTTTAAGTAAAAAATATGAAATTTGTTGAAAATTAAAAAACCGCGACAACCCCGATCGAAGTTTCCCGCGCTAATCCCCCAGTTGACAGTTCTATGATATTGTTAAGAAGTATGAAAGTTTGCGTTCGCCAAAAACAAAAAATGACCGTTTCTTTCTAAATTACCAGAATGGTAAATGTACCTGTCAGCCTATAGGTATAAACAAATTTGGTTCTATGCCTAAAGAAATCGCTAAGTTTTTGGGTTTAGTAGATGCTGAGAGCTACACTGGACATAGTTTCAGAAGAACTTCAGCTACATTGCTGGCAAATTCAGGAGCTGATATAATGACTTTGAAGCGACATGGCGGGTGGCGATCTAGTAATGTAGCAGAATCATACGTAGAAGATTCCATACAAAACAAGAAGGAAATTTGTGCAAAAATCACAAAAAGAATGAAACTTGATTCTGAGACGCATCCTACTGGCGAAATACCAAGTACGTCCAATGATTGGATTTCACCTACCTACACGAATAATGAACCATCACAAATAACAATAGAACATGAAAGTATTTCAATAAATAATCTATCTGATGAGACCGCTATGTCATCAAAAATAGTTAATTATAATTTTACTAACTGCACATTTACTAATTGTTTCTCTAAGTAAACTTTTTATCTACTATGTAAAATGGTTTTTTATTTAAGTATTGTTTTATTCAGAAGTGTGTTGAAAAACGTTGTATGATACACGTGTGTATTGATGGTTACCGTTCTCGGTTTCTTAAGACTCGGCTCGGGCCTCAATGCGCCTCAGCGGTAATCACCAACATTACACACTTGTACCATAATGTACTATTATACCATTCCCCCTCTAAAAAGCTTATTTTATTCACTGAAAACAGTGAATAAAAGCACTTAATCACTATTTTGGTGTTTGAATTTAGAACACACCGATATATTCGATCTGTATTTCAATGCTGTACAACCTTCGTGCACAAAAAATACTCGATATTAATTGTCTATTTTCGCTTGAATCTTTCTTTTTCCGCCTAGTCATGGTATAAAGTATAGTATGCAACTCTTGAATAAAACGGATTTATACCGAGGGCCATGAATGACTCGCGTCGCTCAGGATTCTAACGTGATTCGGTTGTTAGAATCCTTCACTTGCTCGTGATTCATCTATGGCCCTCGCTTTAAATCCGTCGTTTATTCACTAGTTGCATAATAGGTGTACTATTATTAAATTATAAGTCTTCAAATACTAACTAAAAGGATTGAAAAAATATTTTCAAAACTTTATTAAATAGAGCTGTTTATTACAAACGTAATGTATTGTATTTTTTATACAAGCAAACAAATCTGTTAATAAAAAAAGCAAACATCAGACACTAACTTTTTCAAAAAATTAACTAAGTACCTAATTAATATTCTTAATAAGAAAAAGCTTTAGATATTAGTGTGGAAGAGGAATCTGACATAAAATTGGCTGTGTAATAAAATAAACATAACGATTATGATAAAATCATGAAACTAATAATACAACTGGAATGTTTACTAGAATTATTTTGTCAAACTAAACCGTATTACTTACGAATTGTGGTTCTTTATTGAATAACTTAATACCGCCTTAAAAAACAGGCTCGAAAGAGATTCACTTTATCTCATACAATTGCCATCATAAATATTTGTTCAATCAGGAGTAGAACAAAAGTGTTAATTGATCAATTTTACATAGATTTAGAAACTTATTTAAATGGGAATTATATACATGTTTACGTTAAGTATATTAGAAAATGAATAAGGAATGAATAAGCAAATACAAAATAATTCACGAGATGTTTTTTGTATATTATAAGGCTGTTATTAATAAAAAAAATATTTAAGCATCGTTTAGTTAATCTTTGTAGTTATCTCTTTCTTTGTTACAAACATAGCTTAACTAAGTCAGGCTTGAATATTTTTTTATAATAACAGCATACGATTGTAACTTGCCTTGGATTTACTGGAGGCATTATAACTTTGAAAAGTGCTTCCAAATTAAAGAATGTGATTCTGATATGTATCTTGAACGGATATTGATACTACTCATACAAATAAGTTTACTGATCCGAGCATTTTGTATCGTGAGTCGAAAAGAATTTGTTCAATTTTTTGATTTCACATGGTTTTACTTATCAATATCTTTTAAATTACACACACTTTTCGGATTTACTCGCGTATATTTGGTTTTGAACACATTTAAATTATTAAGCCCGAAGTTTCGACCGAATGTGTGTGTGTGTTTTATTTAAATGAGTAGTGCTCATGCAAGTACCTAAACAACAGTATTGTCAATATCTGATTAATATCATCCTTTAAATTGAAAGCGCTTTTCAATGTCACCTGTATGTCAAAATATTTTCGATAATAGTTAGCTCAACTGCAGCGAAAAAATCCTAAGTATATTAGTTAACATGGTTACCCTGATCAGACAAGAACAGAAAAAGTTATTTTATCTCTCTTTCGGCGCGCTTTCCGAAACCAGTGAACCTTCCAGTTGTACGTAATACTTATTAGTTCCATGGATAAAATGCAATATGAAAACAGATCAAGTAAAGCCTGGAGCCGCAGCATGAGAATGAGTTAAGACGCTATATCGAAAATATTGGTTATTTTTAATGTAATGTCATAAGTCACTGAGAGATCTTATAAATCTGATACTCAAATATGTATTTCTTTATATTTTTAGCTCTTAGATCATTTAACCTACATTTAGCTTTAGCTAGACACGACCAGAAGCGGAAACGCGATTTAAAGATTTTGCCTCGATACATTTTATTTTTTAAATTTCCTCTTAAAAATAAGAAAATTCAGGATTACAATTAAACGGTATTAGGTATTCATTGAAAAGCTCCTTAAATAAGTCGACATCATCAGTATTTAGCATCGTACAGAAGCATTTTTTTCTAATCATTATAGTTATTTTTTAATAAAATAATTTGTATTTTGTCGCTTACGTCGATAATTTTTAAGCGACCTGATTGCTTGCGGGCGCAGCGTATTCACGACTTTGGCGCATAACACATTGCACCGGACACCGCTGCGGTGTACGGAGGGACGAAAACCGCATGCGGCTGCGGCGGCACGGAACCGTGCCACCGTCCGGTTTGCTCCGTATCACCGTCCGGAGCTGCGGTGCACGACGCCCCGCATCGCCGCATTATCTATGTCGAGATCTATTACGCGTATGCACGTCCTTTTTACGCAAAAATCCGTACGATACTGCGGCTCAGTGTGGCATACCCCGCGGACCGCACCGCATCACCGTCCGGGAGTGCGGTGCCGTCGCGCGCGCCGCACAACCGCACGGGCATGCGGTGTGAGTGTGTTATACCCTGCGGTTTTTGTATACAAATTAAGATTCTTCAGTCAAAATTAAAAACCGCAGCGCCGCACACCGGAGCGGTGTCCGGTGCAATGTGTTATGCGCCTTTGATGACAGATATAATGGCTAGCTGGCTAGCTACTCGAGCACGGGGGGCGCCCCGCGTTTAGGTATAGATAGACCACACGCTTCTCATTGTTTGAATCATTTTCGATGTAGCGCCTTAAATAACATAGTATCTATAGGTAGTGTGATAACAACCGAATAACTACACTCCCAAGTTCAAGGAATTGAACGCGAATTCATGCAATCAAGTATTGCATCAATGATCTTTTTATGGATTCAGTTTTACTTTCTCTTTAAAGTTTGAAACGTCAAATGTTTGGTGTGAAACTGTGAAAAACCAACCCATTCTCATTCGTTGTATTTTGACGTTTACTGTTACTTTTTACGAAAAATTTACAATTTTTCGTAAAAAGTAACCGTCCGAATATTGTGCATATTGAAAATACCTTGTCAACTGCCAATTTTGGTCTTAATTATAAGCTATGAGTATCATTTAAAATGTAGTGTAATAGGAGTTTGATATTAAACATAAATAATATAATAAGTGTAGCTGATAGTTCTTTACAAGACTATACATATAAAATAAACCAACAACTAGGTAGTCAACAAAATAACTACAATGCATAGTGTCACACGTTACACATAGAATTTTAATGTGGTATTTTATAATGTATAGCACAAATATATTAGTAGAAAAATTGATCGCTATAATTATAACTTTTTTAAAAATTACATACTAGTTTTCAGAAAGACTAAAAACCGTGGTATATTATTTAAATGTTACATAATTAAATACTCAACATTCGTTACTTCTTTACTTTTATGCATCAAAGTAACTCAGTAACTATAATACATTGATCTACCAACAAAGGACGTCGTGTCTCACACAAATTCCAAGACAAATATGTCCTACTAGCTTTTATGCGCGGTTTCGCTTGGTTTGAGGTCGTAGGGATCTCTAATTAAAAAAATACAACCTATGCTACTCGCTGATATGTAGCTATCTATTGGTAAGGGAATCGGTTTAGTGTTTAGTTTAGGCGTGAAAGCGCACCTTTCAGACAAACAAACAAACACACTTTGAAACTGCACCATATGTGAAGTGCATAAGGTCCACATTGGTTCGTTGCCCCGGCGCGGTGTACGGCCGCAGCGCTAGCCAACATAGGCGGGGCGATTCTCTAAAGTGACAGCGTTGAGTTCGTCGCTGCGACGACAGCGCTGTATGGTATTACCTATCATAATGAAAAAAGTAATACAGCACTGTCACAGTGACCAACTCAACGCTGTCACTTTAAGAGAATCGCCCGCCTTAAGTCAGCTGCGGGAGCTGACTTAAGGCGGGCAACTCGATCACAGTTTGCACAGATCAATAAACAGGTATTTTTGATTTTGGATCTTGCTACAAAAGTAATCCTGTATATATAAAAGATAGAAACTACCTCTCAGCTCCCAGGCGTTCGCTAGTGACCGGTATGACGTCACGCTATAAAAAAATCTAAATACCATCACGAAGAAAAAAGTTCACAAAAAATATATTTCACAACCAAAGCATATTTTTCATTCTGTAAAAAGAAATTTAAAAATTGATAAATTTCCTTTAATGAGGGTATTTATCAATTATTACATAGCGTAAGGTCATACCGGTCTCATGAGGCCGGTTAGCAGCTGAGAGAGCTACTTTTGAAATAAATTATATAATTAATTACTTACAATATTGAGCTTTAAGTTTGATTATAGTACCAATATTATTTAAAACTATCTATACTAATATTCATAAAGCTGAAGAGTTTGTTTGATTGTTTGTTCGGTTGAACGCGCTAATCTCAGGTGGTACTGATTCAAATTGAAAAATCTTTTTGTATTGGATAGTTCAGTTATCGAGGAAAGCTTTAGGCTATATAACATCACGCTGCGACTAATAGGAGTTGAGCATCAACGAAAAATGTTGCAAAACCGGGATAAATATATGGCGAAACGTAGTTCGCAGGCACAGCTAGTACATCATATACAGAAATTGTATTTGGGTATTTTAGAACTATTAGTTTATGCAATAAAAGGTAGATCTCTGTTGCTTAAGCTTCCCCTGTGCAACATGTAAACGTTCACTGTCCGCACAATTAACCAACATAACAATAGGGAAGATGCAAATGTAATATTTATGAACGATTTGAGATTTAAATGTTATAAAAACGTAAAACAAGAATGATGGCAACGTTTTTATTTTAGTTAATACTTATTTTTTATGAATTATTACGAAACAAAAATACGCGAAACGGAACGCATCTTAATCTACCAATCAACGACTAGTGACGTCACTTGTATTCTATGTCCCATCAGATGTAAAAAGGCAAACATTATTTTAACGAAAATTATTTACATTATTCTCTAAAAAAATGGTACTAGGCTTTATAACAATAGACCTTTCCTTCATATTTAACCCAGATAAAGCAAATACAAATCAGATTTCTTAAAACTCTAGTAGATAACAAGACAAAACAACAATGTAGTAATGATTATGATCAACTATTTAAGATATGCAAAATACTACCGGTCCACGAGGGGACATCGTGTCTGCTAGCCATTGAAGAATTTAAAAGTGATGAATTCAAAAAGTATGTCTTTTATAATTATAGAACTAGAAGTGCACTAAGGCAGAAATTGGAAATTGTAATTATTATGGGCAAAGAACAAAATCATACTTGATACCAAAAATTTTAAATGCTGTTTCCAACGATGCAAAAAATGAAAATTATCAATTTATAGATATAAAATGAATATTAAAAATTATTACATAAAACATTTAGTGTAGGTAGGCGATGTTTCAAACTTTTAGAATTTATGTAAATTTATTTTTGTTATATTATTATTGTTTTCCTGCCAACAAACTGCTATGCAGTTTGGCAGGGCCTTGTGACTGTCTTTACTGTTTTAAATGCCTCAATAAACGCTTTATTATTATTATTATTACTCCAGAAACGTACCAAGGGTTAGTGTCGACATGTTAGTAACTTTTTTTCTTGAAAGTACCGAGGTTTCGAGTGTAGAAATGCAGCAAACTAAATTACTACGGTAGGTTAAATATTAAATCACAGTTAAGCTTTCGTGTTTCATCTTCTAGAGTATAATGTACGAAAAGAAGGTTATCGTGATACAGCCATTTTTTTCAACTTTAGATCAGAAGGTCTAGTTAGCAACAATTTTTTGGAAACTTCTTTGAAGTTCACACGCCTTTTTTCAGAGCAATAATAACATTGTTCTGACTATAAGATGTTGATTGATAATCTATTTAAAATAACTAATTCGAACCTAATGGAAGTTTTCCCTGTAATATTTGAATTGAATGCTAGCGACGTATGAGTGACAGGAGTGACGTCATCAGAACTGTAGGCCCGTTTTGGCACGAAATTTGAAACTGTTAGTTTCAGACTGCATTTTATTGCAATAAATCGTATTATTTTAATTTTTAACATACTTGTGAGCTATTCTACATGGAATTCTCTACAATAAACGTAAAAATAAAAATATTGCATTATTCTCTATTAGCATGCAATTGTTTCTCTTTTTTTTCATTTTGTTTCTCTTTTGACTTGGACACTTTAGAGCACAGACGCGACATCCATTTGCTGGCAGGTCATTGCTATAATACTTATTGTAAAGTAAAATCGATTGAACGTTTTATATGTAATAATAATAGGTCATGAACAGAATGACTTTCGTTTAGCTTGATGCTTTAGCAGCCTGTCGTCTTTTGACATCCCAGTTATATACCCTAGCCATATTTACTTCAGTGGTTGTCCATTGGTCTCTAAAAACAAACAAACAAACTTAAATGATATTAAATTCTTAATAAACATCAGATCAGATTCCGATTGTTAATTAGGAATAAATCAAAATACCTAAGGTAGTCTAAGTCATGTTCTACACATTCCAAGTTCTTTTTAGCAGTAGCCATATTCGAAGTAAGTAATTTTTCTGCATCTTCTAATGTATATTCTAGCATCACATTAGCTCCAAGAAACAAACACACTGTTGACGTTGGTTGAATATTAGCCTGAAAATTATATTGTAATCAAAATATTGTTGAAATAAAAGAAAAAGAATTAGCGGGACAAATTAAGTGATTAATATGTCCTGTTTACTGTTTCATATGTGTATCATTGGAAAGACAACATTTTAAAATAAAGTTAAAGTTTCAGAAACTGAATAGTCATTCCATAATTCATGAATTTAATTATTAATTTAGTCATTCGAAATGACCATTAGAATTGAATTGACCAGTGTAGTTAATTTCAGTTCTAGGAGGCGTTTTTCATAGGAGCAATTTTTTAATGACATAGCAATTTTTGTTGCTCTCCTCTGAACCTTCTCCAAAATCTCAATGTCTTTTTTAAAATAGGGGCACGAAATTTGAGAAGCATATTCCAACAAAGGACGAATGTATGTTTTATAATTTTTCATAAACAATTCTTTTGTAATAGTTTTTAAGTCACATCATAGATTGGATCCCATTCTATGATTTATTTCAGTCATTGGCTCACAAGTGCCCGCATATGTCAAACGCTGAGAAACATTTCTACCTTAGGCCTTCATTTCAAGGTGAAGCATTACCATAGTTAGGTAGCTGCCCATGGATAAAGTCAATTATGAGGTAGCACCAGTGGCGTATCTAGAGTTTTTTTCTGGCGAGGGCCTGGCACTTGATTTTTGTTTGAAGTTATCACTGTTTGGGGTTCATCATAACATTATGAAACGGTAGTCTAACATCCTGGGGTGGGCACTAGACATTTCTGGGATGGGCACGGCCCACACGGCCCCCGCTCTATATAAGCCTATGGGTAGCACTCAACCCGCTTAAGCAAAGATTTGATGAATTAATGATCCAATAACAACAAATTGTTTTGATACAACAAATTGTTGTTATTGGATCATTATATTGACTGAATTATCAAACAGCCGGTTATTCATTGGCTCATGAGTGCCCGCATAATATGTGAAATGATAAATAAATAACTTGAAGGCTATAAAATCTTTAATATTAAGATTCAGCCAGCTCTACATATGGAAAATTTGGAAATAAACAGTTATAAATTTAATTTATTCAGGAAGGTTCATCATCACTTAGGTTTAGGCAGTCTATCATCTTTTACGGGAGGTATTACAAGCACTAGGGAAACAACAAGTACCAATCAAAGAGTGGTGTTATTTACTCTTGTGAATTATTTTACAAAAGTAGCCGAGTGGTGGGATCAGATCCCAATTTGAAGAACAGTATGGGAAGGACAGTGAGGTCCTCCCTACAATCAATCAACTCATCAGCTGCTAGGTGAGCAGTGCTGCTTACAGTTGATTGTATTGCATAACATAAATTAATTCATTCTGACTTGTAACATAAAAAAAATAATCAAGCTTTATATAGTATAGAAAAAAACAAAATGTAAAACTTTAGACTAAAAAAATACTTGCCTTGGCAATGACTTGCCTTACAATTTTGACAACATGGTTAGTGCAGAGGTCGAGTGATCGCCTACTGCGCAATGGGTTGTAGGTTATATTCCCGTATGGGACAAATATTTATGGCCTACAGAAATTTGTGCCGGGATATTTTGTTTGTAACTGCTACTGCACCCACAACACAGGAGAAAATCTTAGTGGGGCGACGTTTTTTAAAAAAAATGATAAACATCTGAAGCAGTAAATCCAGGGTTGTCAATCTTAATTTGAAGTATTCCTCTCCAGCAATTAATAAAGCATTTAAAAATTTATAAATCACTGAAGATTATATCTCACCTTAAGAAACACTTGGTCACTAAGTAAAAATTGTGTATCAAATGCATGGGTCTGAATTTTCAATTTGTCAATCACTTCAAGTGATCGAGCCAACTCTGGTATTTGTTGCCGAAGACGTCTTCTTTTCGTAGCCAAAGTATATTCCATCAGTTTGTATTTACCATGCTGTTCGTCTAATTTCCGCAGAACCTTGTCTACACCACCAGAATTTTCGGGTAAACTCATAAATTCATCTACATTGTCCTAATTAACAAAAATTTATTAAGTATAACATTTAACTTCTGTTTGTTCACCAAAAGCATAGTGTTCATGATTTTATAAAAAAAATAACGAGTGTTAAAGGTGTGAAAATATTTAGCTAGAGAAAGACTAATGGCAATAAAGATGACTTAAATTTAGAACGTCCATGGAAAATTTCAAAGAATTATTGAAGAAAGCATTAAAAGAACCCAATCTTACCACAAATATTGCTTCAGGTATGCCAGAAAACGATTTACCATCGTTAACCTTAGATTTATCGACACCGTCACCTTCCATATTTTTTACAATTTTGAAGACCGGATTTTAATCGCAAGTAATTCGTGTTCTAGCTACGTTGTTTTTTTTTTTTTTGATCCTCTTGTATGGCAATTTGTTAATTATGCCAGCGTCAAGTGAAAGATAGATACGTAACAAAAATTACGAAAAATTTTGAAAGAATTGTTCACCAATGATGACTAATGATTCTGATGATTGTTAAGGAGCTCTGAAACAAAAAGAGATACACTATAACCTAACTACGAAATACTTACACAACTAGGTATATACACAATAACCTACAGCTTAATATTATTTTTAATAATAAAATCACCAATAATACTAACTACAAATGAATTCAAAGATGAGAGCAAAATGTCAATATGAGAAGGAAATGGATAGGAATGTTCTAAGAGTGAGTCAATGAAAGAAGAACGATCATAATTGGGTAGCTACGTTGTTTCTCTTTAACTTTGCAAATAATTATCACCACAAACTAAATAGAGATACTTCACAAATTATGAAATTAGCAATAATTATGCCAGGCAAGATCAATCCACGCACAGACTAAGGAGAGATACTACGCAGGCTGGTGCAACTTCCATACAAAAACATTTAGTATGAGCTGGGTCATCGGTTTATACCAACCGTAATTTTCATATAGCAACATTGACATAAAATGACCTTAAAATGGCAACATTGTAAGTAACCAACCTCATAAAACTAATAGTAAAAAAATTGCGGTTTCTCTATAACATGGCGAGAAAAGTTGTGCGAAGTTTTTGAAGTTTCTTTTTTACTATTTTTAATATATTCAAAGTTATTTTTGCGACACGGCAATGAAAATGTGTGAAGTGGTGATTAAATTATAGCGTGAGATAGAGACTCGTTAGTTATAAACTGAAAACTATTGGGAGACAGAGACTGTTCCCTTAGCATTATTTTTAGATCTCTTTCTCGTACATAAATTGAAACAGTGACTATATAGCCGTTAAGTTAACGTAAATTACCTTTTTTTAACTGTATAGTATTTACCGTCCTAAGTGTTAAGTGTTTCTAGTGTAGTTAGTTATTTCTATTTTATAGGTAGTAAAAATGGTAGGCAGATCTTGCGAAATCCGGTGTTGCGTTGAGAGGCTAGGTGGCATACGATTATTTTATGCAAAGTTTCCACGAGATGAAAAACTGTAAGTATGGTGACCATATACAGATTCAACACTGAACTAAATCTCAATCAAAGTAGCCTTGAGAAATCTAAATACCTACATTTCAATGCAATAGTCAATGTGATTTTAAATGAAATTAGGGTCTAGAGTAGGTAATTCAATTTTGTTGATCTGTAATACAGATCATATCACCCATGTCATATCTTCAAAACCTCAGTATATACCTAGTGCACAAGTATATACACAGATTTCTCTTGCACTTGTCTGATCAGAAAGCCAACATGTAATTTTAGATAAAGGCCCACACACTGCAGTAATTTAAAAAAAAAATTGTTTTCTAATTTCATGTTCACATACAATTTCAATTAATTTTCCAATTAAACAGAATTAATTTTCAATATAATTCTGCCAGATTGAATTCCTTTGATAAAAAAAATGCAATGATTGAGTGATTAATCTGTAATAAGTTCTTTAGCAATCAATCTGTAATAAGTTCTACAGTGTTCCACCCAGGTGAACTTGTCAGGTGGACCATGGGTCAGGAAGGCGATTAAAGACTTGCTTAAATAAAAAAACATTATACCTTTGATTAGCTTATTATGCTGATCAGTAAGTGTTGGTTAAATTTTGTGTTAATTTTTATAGTTTTATTTTTTAATTTACTATAGTATTCTGACACAGTTTTTGTTAGCATTATGAGACTAATTGTTACAAGTAAACACTTTGAGAGATGTTTGTGTGTATTTAGTTGCAGGGAATGGGTGAAAGTTGTAGGGAAATCAGATTTAGTCCACCTTCCAATCGAGAAACTAACCAAAATCAAAAGGATTTGTGAAAATCATTTTAGAAAAAAGGATTTTAGAAGATCAAAAAAAGACTCAAGCCTAATGCCATACCTTCTCAAAACATAATGTTGCCACCACTATCAGAGGAAGAATTTCGAAATTTTCCACTTCATGTATCGTCATATTATAAGAAAGGTGAGTTCGAAAGTAAGTAATACACTTTAGTCTAGTTATCAGTACAACACTCATATATGTAAGTATATTGTTACTGGTGCTTATGACTAAATGTGTATAATTTAGTTTATATTACTTTTCTCTAAGTCTGTACAGGCAACGGCTTATCAGACTAACCCATTTCTTTTTTATATGTAGCTATTGTCAAAAGTTGATTCATTGCATCAAAGCAAGGAGGAATGACATTTTCTCCCACATTTTTACTGGTTGACTGGTAGAGAATGCCTCAGGCATTAAGTCCGCCTTTTGTACATCTTTTGTTTTATGTACGATAAAGATTAAATAAATAAATAAATAAATAAATGACCAGAAATAATTAGCCTGTCATGCCGTTGCGTGGGCGGACAAGTTTATTGTTATTTCACCTAAGTTCAGCTGGCAGCTATTTCATAAGAAATAAGCAGATATAATTTTTGTTAACATTTAGCTTAATTATTACTATGACAATAGGACATTTCACACCCATGTTTGGCTAGTGTATTAAAAATTTAAGAATAGTGAAAAAAATATCTAACAAAAAGTAATCTAACAAACAGGCTTGAAATTCGAGGATAATTAAATTATGTTATAAATACTACATTAATTTAATGGTACTTTATTGTTGTAGGTCAGCAAAGTGGATATCTACCTGCAGAGATGCAAGGTGTGAAGTTTACTGACTCTGATCAACTTCAAGAAGGTATTTGTGTTATTGTAATTAATTCTATCTTAAAAGTTATACTAAGTACTTTACATTAATATTACTTTGTTGTTGTAGGTCAGCAGAGTGGATTCACACCTACACAAACAAAAGATCAACTAGTGAAGTCCACACAATCTACTCACTGTGTTGTATTAGAAGAAGGTACTTGTATGATATTAAATTATAATGTAAAACTGTCATACTACTTTTCTGACACTTTGTTGTTGCTTTAGGTCTACAAAGTGCATACACACCTACACAAATTATAGATCAATCAGTGAAGTCCACAAAATCTACTCAAAAATAATCGTGTCTTGTTTTTTTCAGTTGTAAGAAAAGAGAATAAAAGAAGAAAAAATATAAGCTCTACTCAATTAAGCCCTAGAAAAAAGAAACTCGTTAAAAAGATAGCCGAATTTAAATCTAAATTAAGAATTGCAACAAAAGAACTCAAAGTGTTTAAAGCCATTCAATCTAAAGCCTTGAAGACATTAATATCATCAGTCTCCAAAAATCGAAGCCATTGTATTCGGTGATGATGGCCCCGATAGGACTCGGCAGGCGTTGGACAGAAAATGACAAATAATAAAAAAGTACTGCTTTATAATATGTAATATTTGTGCGAGTAGATAAATAAATAATTAATTTCATAAAGAACCTACCACATTTGTTTTATTTTTGCTAACATAACTTACAGTTTGGCAAAAAAATGATCATCATACTGAAAAGAAACTTTCAATAAATCGTTTTTTTTGCCAAGCTTTATCAATGAAAAATGAAAAGTTAGAGAATAATTCCTAAAGGGCACCCACAGACAGCCCAGCACTATTTTATCGGTATTTATTTTATCGATATCGATAATTTCCTTAAGGACATCCCTACAACTGTCAGTTTTTAGGTTGGTACTTCCTGATTTCTACTTTATTTCAATGTTGGCTAAGAGCGATGACCCAAGTATCTCTATATAGTTTGTGGACCCAACTCATACATTTACTTTGTCCAAAACCAATGTATGGAAGTCCCGTCTCTTAAACGTAGTGTTACATACTCTTTGATACTACGTATAATCCACGATATCAATCCACAATTTCTTTTTTTTTGTGTTTTTGTCTCACTGAGACAGGCAAAGGTATAGCCATACAGCCATCGTCACAATCACAGAACACATATATCCTTTTTTTTTTTAATTCGGTTAATTGTTGGAGCGCGTTCTGCCCCCCTAGCACGTCCACCAAAACACGATATGATAAAGCGGTTTATCGCGGTGAACTGTCAAAATACAATAGGGTTTCGTCCGATTTTGACAGTTCACCGCAATATATCGCTTTATAATATCGTGTTTTGGTGGACGTGCTATGGGGGCAGAGCCTCTGAGTGTAGTTGTCTGGTTGTTTTTTAAATCGCTCAGAGGCGTTGAACGTATTGCAGCAACCAAATCTTTTATCTCCCTCTTTCACATGAATTTTTATTTCTCTCTCTTTCTATCAGATAACATTTTAGGTTATGGCCGCCAATATCATCCAACCATGTAAGAGTATTTCAGTAATAAACGTCAGAGCGTTTTACAACCATCAAATTCGATGGTTGTTCGGTTGTAACTCGCGCCGATTCTCTAAGGTCTTGAACGAGCCGGTTGTTTCATTCGGTTGTCACGCTCGAAGGCATTGAACGGGGTTAGAGCGAAAAGTTTTACTTCGCGCGAAGGCTCTGAACGCGCTCTTGCTCTGACGTAATTGTAAACGGTCTTAGAAGTGTTACTGTTTTGCAAAATTATTTTCATATCTTGAGGTATTTTATCGGGTGATTTGTAAATATTGTCTTCAATAAAAATAATTATCTGCAAGTTGCTATGTGATTAATAAGTTCTTGAAAATTTTGATGGCAATGAGTACATTCGGGTGAGGCAAAAAGCTTTATTCTATGCTATGCAGATGGGCATTAAATAATCCGTGACCTAAACGTAGACGACATAATGGTAGTGTAAAATAATCTGCACAGATATTCTTTCTCATCGAACCAGGATCTTCCCGTTATCTTCATTTTCATAACTTCACATAGCCATTTTCCTTTAATTTCGAGACTTTCTATCCATTTTATTAACGGCAGACAAATCTTAAGGATCCTAGAGACGATCAATTATAAATGACAATATTTACGTGATTGACTTTAATTGATGTAAAAATTGATTGTTTACATTAAGCAATTGAAAGCCATTGTCAATACTTCTAGGGCATTGAAGCAAATCTCAGATTAAGTACACCAATGGATTCGCAATGTTAATATTTTGCGTCCAGTTTAGTCCGCCATAACAAAGCACCGTGTTTGTTGTTGTGCCAAAATATCAGTCGGTGAGCATTATTTGTGAGTGCATTTTACAGTTATACGTTTTTTATTGATTTTTTTAAATGAATTCTATAAAGAAAAACATAAAAAGTGTGGAATCTTGGATGCAGCGTCCCTAGTTCTTTTCCGCCATCTTGGAGCACCAAACCAAATGCTGGCACCACAGACCTACCACAAATAGACTTGCAATCGTACCATAAGACAAAGACCGAAAGCTACGCTACAACATGAGCATGAAAAGGATGCAAATATTTTTTTTTTCCTTATCGGCGTGTTCACTTTTTTGCTTGGCCTAGTGTCAAATCTGACTGTAGTAGGCCAAACAATACTTGCTCAAAAAGCGATCTGTGATTTTGTGTGGTTTTAAGTGATAAAAAGTGTGTTTCCTATAAAAATTCAATATAAATTAACACCACAAGGACGTTGAGGATAGGTGGTTGTAATATTTTAAACTCCAATAAGCGCAGCGAAAGAAATATGATAAAAAATAAGATGGAATATCATTTCGCTTGTAAGTATGCAGTAATGTGTCTTAATGTCTTGGAAATACATGAAGAATATTAATTTGTTTACTTATATCCGTTATTTGAATAAAGGTTGTTGTTTTATAATGATTTCATCAATAAATAACACAGCTAACCTAAAAAATAATGTAACATGGTATTGCCATAAAATTACGAAAAATATCCACGGCAATGAAGCCAGTTTACAACTTTCGAAACTTGTAGATGCCAACTATTATTTTAGTTTATTTATTCAGCCATTTATGAATCATGCTACAACATGATTCATAAATTTAGTGTGTATTAGTTGTTCATGTGTGTATTTATATGAATATTGAATATAACATTTTACATTTTGTCTCTAGATAAATAATTATTCTTATCTCCCTCTCTCTCTTAACGTGTTTCAGGTTACATGAAGAAGATTTGGAAGTAAAGTTGTAAAACACTAAAAAGAAAAAACAAAACTCAAAAGATGAAAATGTTTCACCGCAGGTAACTATTCCATTTGGGCTTCTACTGCTTAATAAAAAACTAAATAGGTAAGTGGACATTTTCATTTAAGTATACACAGTGTTTCAAAGTAACCAATAAATAAAAGAAAGAAAGAAAGAAATTTTTCATGTAAATCATAGTATCATCATTATGTCTATGATTTATATGCAAATTTTGTGTTGAATGACATTACAATTATTGAATGACATTACAAAATGTGTTAATTAAACACATTTTAATAATTTTAATAATGAGTTTTCGATAAAGAATTGATTATTTTGAAACACCGTGTAAAGGTTCAGATTTTAGATTACCCTGGTTCTTCAAAAATATTAAAATAGTTACAAACTATTTTAATATTATAAGCTTACCTATAAATTACGCTTACGCTTAACTATAAATCCATTATAAGCTTTGAATGTGTTCTCACTTGGTTCAAAGGAGGATAGTATAGAACAATCAAAAATTGATAATCTGACTTCTGTGAAAAATTGTCTTTACAGGTACCTATGTAAATTAAAATATTGATTATGTAAGTGTGCATAACAGGGTTGTTAATTATTAAGATAATTTTCTTTTATAATTAAACATGGGTCATATTTGCTTGACAATTTTTTAATGAAATATTTGGATTGTGAAGTGAAGTGAAACAAATGTTGCAAAATGTAAAATTAAATCAGATAATAAATTTAACCAAATTGCTTTTGTATTTATTTGGCATTCCGTTATCATAAAAAAAAATCCACTAATAAAAATGCATTCAGATACATGACAGTATTACAAGTTTTGATACACGGTCTGATATAGCAAGTCCGGATGATTTGTTTTAGGGAATTTATAATAGATTGTCCAATGATAATTATTAAGGTATAATTATCATGATAACTATAATTGATACCTGACTGACAGACATTTACACAGATAGACATGATGTATTTATTAATGGGTCCATATTTGGATCTGATAATCTCAGTGGTCTAGTAGTTACACACACACCGAACCATCATCGGAGGTTCCAGCTTCACTTGCTTGTCATTATCTTTTAGGTATATAGAAAATTCACAATTATTCAGTCTAATCTGAGTAGATAATGCAAACTCGTACTAATTTATTTATTTTAATATTATCTTATAGTATAATATGTGAATATTCCTTTAATACTATTCTTCTAATCTATTTATTTTTTCATTGTTGTAGTTGGAAAGGCAAACACAAATTTCTGCAAATCAGTTGAACAAGTTGCACGCTGTTCGTGAATCCCGTGAATTAAGAAGAAAGTGGCTCAGTTGGAAAAAAAATTGTTGGATCAGATATTATTAAAAAAATTAGCTGTTCCATGCAAATGTAACATTCACTGAACCTAGATTTTTTTCGCAAATTCAAGATTGGTCCTATAGGTCCCATGGTTCACATTGTTTGTCTGGAACAAGCATACAAAATTTGGCTCCTGCTTCAAAAGTAACCCTGTATATTATGTTGATGTGAAAATATTATATGTTAGCAATAAACAAATAAAACCATATCAACCTTTCATTATTAAAAATTCTGTTTCAGAGTTAAAAGATGTCATATTGTTAGGGTTCCGTAATTCAAAAGGAAAACCGTTTGCCACATATTTTCGCATTTTTTTAAATATACGACAAGGAAGGTCTTGGCTTTCATTTCACCTAATGGTAAGTGACGATAAGACCGAAGGTGGAAGCAAGCTTCACCCGGGTCTCTCAACTAAGGAACCAGCTATCTTACCTTTTTTGTCAGAAGACAACAATACTATCAACATTGTTATTATGGCGACAAACAGGTAAAACGGTAGTAGCTCACCAGGCAGGTTCAGAAGCACTACCACCAAAGCAGAAAATCTGTCCCCATACCTATGGGGTTGAGCTTCACGCCTCCCTAATCTACTAGACCAAGGAGGCGATTAAATAGTTTATTTGGTTTCACAAGGGAATCAAAATGTATAGGATAATTCCCGTTGACCTAGAAATATGAAATTTGGCAAGGTAACACCTTGCCAAATTTCATATAGCACATATGGCACATATAAAGAAAAATCTGAAAACCGTAAATAAGTTCATCGTTAGGAGCAGTGCCTATATCTATATAAATAAACAAAATTGAAGTGTCTGTTTGTAATGTCAAAATAACAAGTTTTTACTAAATGGGTATGAATGAATATCAGTTACCAACAACAAAAACATAATTTAAAAAAAAATTGTCTGTTTGTTCCCGCTAATCTTCGGAACGGCTGGACCGATTTTGACGGGACTTTCACTAATAGATAGCTAGGTAAGGTATTATATAGGCTACTTTTTATCAAGATCTCAATAAAATGCCTACAAAAATCAAAATGCTGTCAAAAGTTACTATTCCACGCGGACGAAGTCGCGGGCACAGCTAGTTATGTAATAATAATTAGATAAGTTTGTAGGGCACCCTTCTTGGTGCGTGAGTCCAAATCGCGATTGGTCGTTTTTCATGTAGTCAAATCGACAACATACGAGTAGGTATCTGAGAGTTGTTATTTTTAACTTTTGAAAATTCAATAGGAAAACCTACCTATTCGAAATCGTCATATTCATAATGATGCTCAATGCATAATGATGCATGCTGAGCATCATTATGAATATGGTGATTACGAATAGGTAGGGGGGTATAGGTATAGCCCAGTGTGTATTATGACGTCTAAATCCCAGGCAGTTTTCTGAATTGTTATAATGCCATTTCTTTCTCTTTGTATAATGAGTAAAAGAAAGTCATCATTTCAGGCTTTCAGCCAAGAGACGCCCATTGTTGGGCATATGCTTAATAAGAAAGTCACTATAGCAATTCAGAAAACTGTCTGGAATTAAGATATCATAATACACGTCGGGGTCCTACCGCTTAAGGGATATCTTTTATATCTTTGAATTTTATCTTGTATTTCGCATCACTTAAGAGGGGTCTTATTTTATTTATTTCTATAGATATAGGCACTGCTCCTAACGATGAACATTTACAGTTTTCAGATTTTTTCCAATATATGAAATTTTAAGCGTCTATATCTATAGATTGGACAGACAAACCCTACCGCCTAAATTTCAAGTGCCGTTTCATAAGCGGTTCGAAATCACAAGATAAAATTCTAAGATATGTAAGGCGGTGACACACCTACTTACACTTGGGTTCCCTATGTGTCTTCGAAAGTTGTTGATTCGCTTTTTATTATATCAAACACGTTGTGACGATAATTTAGTTGTGCGCTGTTTCATTATATCGATGCTTTATACCTACCCTAATGAAACAATCCATTCTAGTAGAAGTTATATATAGCCATCATTGTTAAGCTTTAGGACAGAGAAATATATCACGTAGTCGGGCTAGTTAAAACTTAGGTAGATTAACTATAACGCAGGGAAATCCTTTTAATGTGGCAACACCCAATATTCGAGTGACAAGGACTGAAGTGGACACGCTCGTTGCAAGTCTATTTGTGATAGGTCTGTGGCTGGCACGCTTTTTTCGTAGGTATTTCATGTCTATTGGTATCCATTGTCTAAGAAGCAAATGATAAAAATTTTGATTGATTGATGCCATAGACACAGAGAGAGAAGTAATATTCGTCCTAAATAAATTGGACAGGCAAAGGTTTAAAGTCAGATATTGGTGGCAATTCTGTTGTCACTGGGGGTGATTCTGAAGCGACCACCTAAAACTATAACTAAATAAAATTAGAGATAGAAATGTCAATCACCGTTTGGTATTCAGAACTCACAAGTTAACTCTAAAATTAAGAGTGACGTTACTAAACTACTCAATTTAGTGTTAGATGTTAGTTTCGTATTCTGACATGCTTCCTAAATGTATTTTTTTCTATAATTTTAAATATGTCAAACTAATTTTAGGAGGTGAACTTTTAGGTGCCGTCTAAATTTATCTTGTTACTTTTTAACGATTTTCTAACATTACCGAAGTCAATTTTTTTTGTGCAACTTGCCAAATGGATGATGAATTGGTTGTTATGGCATTTATAAGGAAAGGCTTTTATAGCATCAATTGCCAAGTCGTTAGTTGTAATTTGTTTGTCCCCAAGTAGTCTAATAGTACTGACATTTAGATGATAGGTAGGTTATGTATGTATTTACTCTTACAACAGAAATTAATATTCTATCTGCAGATAGAAGTATGCCTATCTAAAATTTGTTGCCTAGCAATTACTATTATTTGTCATTAAATAACAGCGGTTATTATGAAAAGAAAACAAAAATTACTAATGAAACAAAATACGCAATTTTAAAATTCAGAGGAAGTCACGAAGTACCTATCTATACAACTACAGACTACCACGTATTTTTTTTTATTTCATGGCATAGGCGCGAAGCCATCACAATCGCAGAATAAATGTCGAATAATTTTTCTTTTGTGATAAAATGAATGATAAATAATAAAATTTCTTTTCTGTTATTTACAACTACGATCAAATCTTAAATTAATAATTTCTGATAGTAAAATTAGTAGAATATAGCTGTTTTTAATGTTTCTAAATTATCCCGTTTTTCTACAGCACTAGGTGTATTTATAATCTGTGTATTCAATTTAAGAAATTGTCAAATACAGTTTAAATTAAGAGAGTCCGGCGTTTCAGAATACGAATTACCTAAAACTAATTTAAAATTATATGTTTAATTTTAGTTTTAGTTTTAGTGCAGGTAACTTCAGAATTACCCCCACTAATTCGATTAAACCAAACTAAACTTAGTTTTAGTGCTGTCAAATTTTGTTCTCAGTTTAAATTTTCGAACAAAAACACGATTTGATAGAACTAAATCTAAATTTAGTTTAGTCTATTCCAATTAATGCCAACAGAATTGACACCATTGTATACAGCCAGATCATGTATATTCTTTTCTTTCGCATTTTTATACAATACTTGCTTCTACTCGCGACTTCGTCTGCGTGGACTTCAGAATTGGGTCTAAAGCTTCGCTCGTTCACAATTTTTAATCTTCCCACGGGAACTGTAACATGTCCTTTTTCATAGCTTAGGTGGCATGCATACTAAATTTCAAAGCTGTCTGCCTGCGGCTTACTTAGCTCTAACAATTTTAAATTTTCCCCCGTGAACTACTTCGGGAATCGGGATAAAAGGTAGCTTATGTTCTTTTCCATGTCAAAGGCTACATGCATGCCAAATTTCATCCAAATCCGTTCAGCCGTTGTTGCGTGATTGAGTAACAAACATCCAAACATCCACACTTTCACATTTATAATATTAGTAGGATGATTTCTTTAGTTTGAAGTATATAATAAAAGGTAACATTTGCCAATTCTTCAGTCATATTTGTCATTTTAACAAGACGATGATGTTCATCGTGGCATCGATGGCGTAGTGCGTAAGGCTGTCGCCTTCAAATCGGGAGGTAGTGGTTTGAACCCCGCCGCGTACCAATGTGTTTTCAAATTATGAATTCATATGTATGTTTATTCGACGCTTTACGGTGAAGGAAAACATCGTGGGGAAACCTGCACACACCTGTGAAGAAAGAATTTCTTCACAGGTTGTGTGTGAACTCCCGCACTTGGCTAGCGTGGTTGACTAAGGCCTAATCGCCCTAGTTTAGGGTAGGCTCGAGCCCCTCGGTGGGGACATATATGAGCTGTTGATGTATGTATGTTCATCGTGTTCACATCGTAATGACTATGTAATTTGTTCAAGTCCATATTGTAAGATGCTTAGACTATAGATACCAATAGACATGAAATACCTACGAAAAAAGCGTGCCAAACATTTGGGTTGGTGCTCTAAGATGGCGGAAAAAACTAGGGACGCCGCATCCAAGATTCCACACTTTTTATGTTTTTCTTTATAGAATTCATTAAAAAACTCAATAAAAAACGTATAACTATAAAATGCACTCACAAATAATGCTCACTGACTGATATTTTAGCACAACAACAAACACGGTGCTTTGTAATGGCGGACTGAACTGGACGCAATATATATAATGTCTAGGTTGTGAGTGAATAAATAAAAGTCTCATGATGTTTTCTAAAATTCTATGGATTTATTTACCCTGCTAACACCGCTCATGTCCATCAAGGTGGAAAACATTTGTGGCTAATAGAGTCTCTGATATTCAGGAAAGGATTGCCCCTCAACATTGGCATCACATTGCTGGTTATGATAATCTTGCTGATTGCGGTTCACGTGGACTGCTTCCAGCTGCCCTCGTCCAGAATGTCTTATGGTGGGCGGGGCCACCATGGCTAGTTAATTCTCGAGAAACATGGCCACAGTCGGAGTTTACTTTTGATAAGACTGCTTCTGATGAGCAAAGAATTTTTTAGCTTTTTACTGGTTCTAATATGCAATTTGTCGATAAATTATTAGAGCGTTATTCTTCGTTTGACAAACTATTGCATGTCTTAGCATATTGTTTTAGATTTGTTAATAATATAAAATTTTCGAATTCAAGGCTTATTGGATCTTTGTCGGGAAATGAGAGCAATAATGTTCTTTATTTTTTTGTTAAGCATGTCCAAGAGCGTTCTTTTGAGCTGAGCGTGATATAGATGAGCGTGGTCTTTTAAGGGTTAGTGGTCGACTTTCTAAGGGAGATTTATCGTATGATGTCAAGCATCCAATTTTATTGCCTCGTGATCATAGACTGACGGTATTGATAATTGATAATTATCATCAACGTTTTATGCACCCAGGTTTGAATACGTTACAAAATTTAATAGCTCAAGAGTTTTGGATCTTATCGTCAAAGAGAATTATTTCTTCTTGTGTAAAATGTTTTCGTGTACGTCCAAAGGTTTCTGCACCCCCTTTCATGGGTAATTTGCCAGAATTTTGAATAAGGAAACTGAAAGCATTTGCATCTGCTGCAGTTGATTACGCTGGTCCTTTCGACATTAGTTTAGGTCGCGGACGAGGTTTGCGTACCTTTAAGGCTTATGTCTGTATATTTGTTTGCACATCTACAAAGGCAATGTATTTTGAACTCGTATCGGAGTTAACGTCGGAAGCATTTATAGCTGGTTTACGTCGATTCATAGCTCGGCGTGGTCGATGTTCTATGCTTATTTCCGATCAAGGCACAAATTTTGTTGGTGCTGCCAAAATTATCAATGAGTTGATGGAAAATGCATCGCAAGCTAAACAAATTAAATTTGTGTTTAACCCTCCAGGTAGTCCATATTTTTCAGGTTTGGCAGAGTCTGGTGTCAAGTCCATGAAAACTCATTTATCACGTGTCATTGGATCGCAGCGTCTTACTTACGAAAAGTTTTATACTGTTCTATCGCAAATAGAATCAATGCTAAATTCGAGACCCCTTTCACCTCTTAGCTCTGATCCTAATGATTTTTCGGTGTTAACGCCTGGTCATTTTCTTACTCAGGAGCCACTTACTATTTTGCCTGAAACTGACTTAGTAGATACACATATAAGTTATAGGCAAAGGTGGAAACTATTGCAAAAGATTCACCAAGATTTTTGGCGCAAGTGGCATCTAGAATACCTGCATACTTTGCAGGCTCGACACAAATGGTTCGACAAGCAAAGGAATATTGCCTTAGGTACTTTGGTGCTTATTATTAATGAACAATGTTCCCCCATGAAATGGAAAACCGGTGGAGTCGTTCAGCTCCATTCAGGTACTGATGGTATTTGTCGAGTTATGACTGTTCGTACCACGACTGGTAATTTGAAAAGACCAGTTGCAAAACTGTGTCCTTTGCCGATCGACTGGCAAGTATATTAATTTTAGATTTCGTAATTTAGTTTTAGTATTTTAATTTAGTTTTCTGAATTCCCAAAGGAAACTTATTACTTGACTCTTTCTATTTTTATTTTTTTTTCATTTTTTTTTCGATTTGAATCCGTTGTTTTTAAGGTAGGCGGAATGTTCAAAATTGATATTTTCGTTACCTTTAGTAATATTTTGTAGTGGCAACACCTTTCAAAAAAGATCGCGACTTTGTATAAAATGAGCTACAGTTGACAATTTAAACTTACTTGCTTACTGAACTTCCTTTCGAATTATCGTTGTCGTTGTTTATCGAATATAATTTTGTCGTATACCATCATAAATCCAGTAATTTATAATATTATCGTCATCTTAATTAATATCGTTCCCAATCAATTCACCATTAATTTATTTGTAAAACAACATAGCACTTTAGTTTTGATTAGGAGTGGAATAGGAAGAACTCATCTGGATCCAGCAATAGGTAAACCCTAAGAATCTCTTACCATTACTTTTGTGCTAAGTTGGCGTCCTGAAATATTCAGGTGAGTTGTTTTTATACATTAATTTGTTCATAAAGGAATTTGTCGCATTTTTTATATAATCTATAATACAGTCCACTATATCGTACACATACATTTGAAAAGCATAAGTGACAAAATCCATAAATCCATAGAGAACTCATTCACCATAATTTCAAGACGCAAACACTTGCTATGCATAACAGATTAAATTTAGTGTCTTATGTTTAAATTATTTACTATTGTTTTTTTTTGTTTTTGAACACTATTTATTAAGAAATAGTTTACTAAATAAAAAAAGCTCTAATTTACGATTAATTTTAAGAAATCACGTAATAATATTAATATATTATATCATTTTGCATGCATGCAGACATGTACTAATGCAGCATGCAGCATGCATGCAAGCATGCAGTCATTAAGCAGGCATGCAGCATGCATGCAGAATGCATGCAGGCACGAAGCTGGCATGCAAGACTTCTGTCATAGCTCCGGTACTGCGGGCTTCTGGCGGTCCCACGCATGCTAATCGTCGCAGATGGCTTTCGCTCACCACCGCAGTAAAGCCGGCCAGCCTCAGCCGCGGCGGCTCGCTCATAGCCACCTGCTCCTCAGCATGCGGGCCGCCTCACCCCTTCGTACCTTCGCGGTTCTCAATAACACTCTAGGGGTAGGGCAGATAAGACTACGTGGAGTCGGGGTTGACTGAGTCGGTTTTAAATAGCACTAGTTTTTTAAATTAGTCATCATAAGCACCAAAAACCTTCCATCCCTCAAAAGCCCCTTTACTCGTCTTTCTATAGCATGTCAACGTCCGCTTTTGGTCTCTTGACTGCCCCCCTAGACAAGATGTCTTTCGATAATCGTTATCGCAATCGCTAAATGGACAATGTATGAGTTTTGACAATTGCGCTCGAAAGTTAAGCGAGGGCTTATGTCAAATCCCATACATTTTCCTTCTAGCGATTGCGATATTGATTATCGATATGAGTCTTGTCTGGCTAGCTTGGCCATACCAAAGGGCACAGCAGCTTTTAACAGGATGAGTTTCATAAGAAAATGTACCCTTTATTTATTTCTCGCAATAAAAACATTTTAGTAAGTATTAAGAATATATTTAATTCATAATGGTGGCGCCTAAAGTAGACGCCACCACGTCGGCGATTCGCCGATTGTTTTTGCTTAATTTAAAACCGAATACAAGTGGTAGTAATAATACTTACCCCTAATCCGGTTCGGGTCTCCGGATGTAGCCGGTGGACTTCCTGAGCTAGCTCGAAGGAAGTCGCGGCTCCTGAAGGGCTGCTGTCAATCCACCGGACCGGATGGTACACTTGCCTATTAGGCCACCAGCACTCACTAGCTCAATTGATCAGCGGACACTCGCGACGTTAACTATTTCGGAGAACAATGACAAGCGGACTTTCGCACCCCAATATTAGGTGCGCCGCGCAAAAAACAATGAATTATAGATTTTCTCGAAAACGCGCCGCCCGGTAACCTTTTTCAATGTCATTACAAATTCGACTCGACTGACATGTCACATGCGGCCGGCCGCCACAGGCCCTCACACGCACAGACTATATGCAGTGTTGCCACTCGCTCTTCCTCGAGCGTAAACACATAATATTCATAATATATCGACGTTAAAACTAGGTGAGTCATGAGAAGAACATCACTAGCAGAAACAGAAACTAGTGACCACCTACGAATTTTCGAAACATCTTACATAATACCTATCTTTTTCTAACTAATTAAAGTCTGTTCTTAAAGTCTTTAAAGTTCTTAAAGTCCTAATGTCAAAGTGAGTCAAATATATTGAATTCAGTAGCTATTTTAGCAAGGTTTCTATGCTTTAGTTGTTGTTCTGAGGTCTCGGGGACTGTACATTTATACAATAACGTAAATATTGTCATTTGCAATTGATCCTTTATTTCTGTTGAATGGCTTAAAGGGCTTGAATCCAGGCCAGTAAAGCAACCCAAAAAAAATACTTCTGTTGTGTTCACAGACTATAGAGAATATTGTGCTTGTTTTCTTGGCTTGGAAAGAACGGTAAATCATTAGCAAATCTGAATTTAAACTGCGACTGAACTAATAAAATACAATAATCTTCTTCAGCTACGGTTGGTAAATTTATTTTACTACTTATGCAGTTTTTTAATATTCTCAAATGGATTACAAGTTGGATGTTGGATTGTTACAGGTGACATTTGGTCAGGCTACGCCCATTTTATTGTCAACCGTAATAAATTGCATTCAACATAGGCCTATCAGATACTGCCGTTATGGACATGATGGTATCAACATTACAACAGCAACGCGCTGTAACAGAGCAGTTACGAAGGGAGGCTGCTATCAAGCGTATTCCGGTTTCAGTGGCTGTGGCTGATATCGTGAAATACATCAACGAGCACGAACAAGAAGATTGTTTACTTGTGGGCTTTTCAAGTCAAAAAGTGAATCCCTTCCGCGAAAAGAGCTCTTGTACTGTTCTATAAATTTTTCGATGATAAGTTTAGGCATTCATTTTGAAATGGAAACTGCTTTGCCGAGTTGATTTATTAATATCCACTGACGTTTTATACGTCAATGACTGTATTGTATTTAATTAACAGCAATAATGCTATTTCTTACGAAATTTTCAATTGTCTATTTACCTAAAGATCCAAATTACTTTTTTTGTAATGATGTTTAGATATTAATTTTATCAATAAGTATCTTGTTAAAATATCTATATATTTCAACATTTAATAAATCTATTTCACCACACAGTTATTTTTAATTCTTCACATAGTTTAATATCAATATTTAGTATAATGGTTTATAGTGTAGGACAATAATAAAGATAAAATCATATTTTGTATTGCACATAAAAGCTATTGTTTAAAAAGACAATATAGATAGATAAGTATACATTTAGGCATCTTTCAACAGAATTTTGAGAAAATAGACATTCATAGAATATGGATAGGAGCCACATCATGCATACCACATGAATGGTGGTAATTTGCCTACATTTTGCATTACCTACTGATCATTTTTTAAAATTTTTTGAATGAGGTTAAATCCATTATATATTAGTTGAAGGTAAATAGTTGCATTATGGAAGCCATGATTAAAATCTGTGCCAGGCGTGTCCACAAAATCTACCTTTTCGTATCACTTTGTTAGGTTCGCTAATTTAAAAACACTATTATTTAATACATTTTTCAAATACTGTAACCTCATCTGCCATTGTGTTAGCACAATAAAAATATTCTATACCACCAAAGGAAAATGGAATCTCTTTGTTGTCTATCAAGAAACTTTTTTTAGAGACTAGAGATATCAAACTTGTGATGTAAGTCAATGCTATCAAATTATAAGATGAAAATTATAGGGTACTTTCTGTTGATTCCAAAATCATGAAAATTGCAAGAAGTTTGTATGGTTTCGGTGTGAGAGTCCAAATCGTATTCATTGGTTTTTTAGTAGTTGGAAGCTGGAAGCTTAGAAATAATCTCTTAATTTGGCAGTCATTGCAGTGTCAAATAAACCGTCCTTGTCTCCAATGACTCTAATAGTAAATGGTTGACTTTGACTGACAAAAGTTAAGTTAATACAATAGGACTGGTTTGAAAGTGATCAAAATAATAAACCAGTAAAAATATTAAATGAAACAGACATCTTTCCTAAATGCTTTATTTGTGCACATATAAATAAGAATGCAGACTACAATGACATCAATTCCACTATAAGGATTAACTGCAAGTTACAATTCCACAAAATATTTCAAAAAATTACATTAAATTATACATAAGTACCTACTGTAGAATTACAATGAACTCATTATTAATATTGAGTTTAAAAATGACTTCTATTTGTATTTAAATATTAAAATGAATGCCGCATTTCAGTCATTGTGTTTTATCTTCCACTTTCTCGAGTGTTTTGTGATCCTTCTTATCTAATCAATTACCTTTTATCCTCCTTAATCAGCCACAGCAAATTGCAAAAAGATCTATTATTGTTGTTAGGCACAGAATAAATGTTATTATTAAGTTCATCCAGTCTAGTTCATTACTTAACTATGCAACATGAAGAAAATATGGTGCATTTTCATGCTTTTATATTGTATTATAGTTTCTACTCTAGGTAGCAGCCCATTTGAATCATTTCACAAGATTCAATTTAGGGTCAAAGTTGGAGTAAAGTAAATCTATATCGTTCTTTTTAAGAGTTTATGATAATTCTATGAATAAAAAAGCATATCTATGTAGAAGTAGGTGTTAAAGTGTAAAGTTCAAAACAGAGTGTATAGTCCAAGATATCACTAAATTACCTATTAAGTTTTGAATTAATAAAAAGCAAGCCATGTTTCTGTAAGTAAATAAGTGCAATTACCAGTTATCATTTAATATTGTTCTTATTAATTTGTTGTTAACCTGAGTTATCTATATAAAATCAAGAATGTACATGATGAGCTTTAATAAGAGCATGTATTTCTTTTAGAAATAACTACAAAGACACTGAACAGAATGTTGTATC
This sequence comes from Schoenobius gigantellus, assembly GCA_963935595.1. NCBI lineage: Eukaryota > Metazoa > Arthropoda > Insecta > Lepidoptera > Crambidae > Schoenobius > Schoenobius gigantellus. The sequence goes on along the minus strand of OZ012553.1, from coordinate 16,358,781 downwards.
AAGTACATTAAATGTGCAACAAAGCATTACTTAGAAAATCAAAACAAGTACATAAAAATGATTATGTTACTAAATAAATTAACCCTATTATACTTTATTGAGAATTTTGAACTCTTAATTTACTATGGAAGTAATAGTAGGTAAATAAAGAATGCTCTCCAATAAAAAATAGTTTTAGCAAATTGTACTATCCCATGTTATTAATTTTAATTTATAAATGTTAATTTTATTTTTGTGATTGGTTTTTAATCTTTATGGGTTTCTCCAAAAATTTAATTGAGTCAAGCAATTCACTCACTCTTTTTTATAAATCTGACTTAAAAGTATACCTATACCTATTAACCATTTGGTGACTATCTCTACACAAGGCGTATACCCAATTATTCCATATAGTATATTCAAAAAGAATAAGTATATTAGAATATTATTGATTTAGGTGATATAAACAAGCACTTTAAATCTGAAATTATAAAAAATATTTTATAAGTTGGTAAGAATGAATTTTATAGAATATCAATTTAATTCTTTCAGTAATGTGCTTCCAAATTTTAATGATTTTTAAATAAGTGTGCATTAAATGTTGTGATATATCATGAGGAAAAAGAAATTTCTTATAATAGAGGTACCTATTTTAAAAAAATACGAAAAAATCATGGACAAATATTATTAGACGCAAGCATTCCTTTCTACACTTATATCCCCTAAGCAATGAATAGGTCTGAAAATTTTGTAGGCAGTTTAATTAAAGAATAATAACTTATTCATACATTTGTAAATTTTTTGAGCAACTTTGGAATCAACAAAATGATCTTATTCTAGGGGTAAAACTATATAAAAAAAATTACCAACTATTCAGTCTTTCGAATTGATGTTGTTATCAACCTTGTGGCAATTTACTCCTCAAAAGTTTACAAAATGGAAATAATAATTTGAATAAGACCTCTATCTAATGGATAAGTCTAATCTATTGTCATAAATTTACATATTGCATTTACAAATCAATACTTTACTTATAATTTATTTAAATTATAAAGACTAACAATCAGTTATAAATATAATGTTCAAAGATGGATATACATTCACACAGATTAGTAAAATGTGATAAGTTTTCATTTTGAGGATATAAGTACCAAATTACAATTATTACATATCACATTTTTCAGCATACATTCATGAAACAAAAAAAAAATCAAACTAGTCACAAATTTCTTGATATAAAAATGTCTATATGATGTAATAGTCATATGACTAAAACAATTTCTATTAACTGCTACACAATACACAACACAATGTTGGTAGCATTTTTAAAGGTAGCTTTAATATGAATAATATATTGTTACAGCTCATATTCATAAGATTAGCGTCTTACAATAATTACGATCTACAATTTGATCACATAACTACCTGCTTACAATTTAGCCTTTTATTATGAAATATAACTAATACTATTTAATTTGGATTTGCATAGATAAGTATTACAACTTTTCAGAAGAGTTAAAAATTATGAGATATTTGAATTATTTTTAGTTATGAACATCTCAGTAGCAAAAAAGGCCTCAACACTTGGAGTTTTATAGTTTTAATATAGATTAGAACTTGATGTGTTATATTATTATTATGCTGTGCTATATGTAACAATAACAACACAAACTATAAGTAGAATTAACTTAATATGCAACTCTTAAATCCTGGTTTTATATTGGGTTATAAATTGTTAATTTATTACTTAAAAGATGTCTAATGAAAAAGCATTTAAAGGATAGCAGGAATCTTTGTAAACTTTTGAGATAAACCTGTTCTGAAAATAAATTAAGAATTACAGTAATTAAGTTACCATTATCTTATCTGGGTTCTAGACTCGTTCCTGCTTAGGTGGAGACACATCTTCAGTTCCATTTGCAACACTTTGATGATATAATTTCAATAGCTCCATAGCATCCTGAGCTTGACGTTTTTCCAACAAAATTCTGAAAGAAAAATATATGTTTGGTAATATTTGCAAAAAGGGAAAATATTCCATATTAACATGAATGGCCTTTTATTAAACAAATTTTACCTGCCAGAGGCTTCCTTAATATGTTCCAAAATGATTCTATTATCTCTGTCTGTTACAATATCAGAAAGACTGTCTGGGTCCATATCCGACAATAGTTCCAGGTCTTGTCCGCCAAGTAATGATATATGACAAAGATTGTGCTGTAAGCGACCAACAAGATGGGCTACTTGATTTTTATCTCCTAGTGAAACTTCATCAGTTTGATCTAATGATACCTGACATTTAGGCATATTTGGAGCCCACTTTTCAAGTCCATGTAGAATCATTAGTGAACTGTCAGGTTCAAGAGTCGAGAAATATTCCTCATCATCAACTTCAGTCCCATCCGACTCCAATACCACTGTTAAGTTTTCAGAAGGCAACCCTAATTTGTCCGGTACTTTAGTTAGTAAATCTGCTAATGAAGATGCCACGATTCCTTTCTTTTTATCTCGATTAACATCGCATATTTTATAAGGTTTGTTATCATTTTCCATTGTTGACTTTATTTAAAGACGATATAATTACGCCTACAGAATTTATTTTGTCTGTAAATTTACCATTAATGAACTACAAGAACTGTTTATTTATATATTATAATTAAAGTAATCACTATATTTCTTTAGATGTCGGTCAAAACGAAAATTCGAAAGAAAAACCAAGATCGAAAGTGTGAGTGTAACACTAATATTTTGACGTTTGATTAATTTGCTTATTGCCACAGTAAAAAAATGGTAGGTACACGGAATTAATACCACTGCGGAATTAACACCACTGTGAAACGCATTCGAAATCCGATTATTATTTTGACAACTACCTGAGTAACATAGCCACTAGCACTTTAAAAAATATATCGATAGATACTGAACGGAAGACAGCCACATCCCGTGAACTTCAGAGTAGTACTCCCGCGGAGTTCCGTCGACCGCCCAATATCACTCTAGTCTCCTACCCTACCACCCGCGATTTTAGATGGGCGTCCTCCCCGCGCCTTTATTTATTAGCCGCGCGTAGTACCTATTCGTAATTATTTATTAATTTTATTATACATAATAATAATTATTGGCAGTTTCCACGAGTAGGTATACAGTGTGTTTTTTTAGGGAAATCCGAAACTATAGAAGATACAGGGAAACTGTCTTAGGAACCATTTGTCTTTTTTTTGTGAAAACAATTTTTACATAGTAAGTTATTTTTTGGTCAAGCGTGAGTTGTCCATAAAAATGAGTCATTTTGAAAAAAAATTTTTAATGCGGGTGGACTCAGTATCACGTAAGGAATATTTTATTGTATCGGAAGAAAAAAATCTGAGCAGCAGAAGTTAGTCAAATCTAATGAAATTTTTTCTCATACAATTACACTTTTACACAATTTTACACTTTAATTTAACAAACCTGCTTTAATAAAACTAACAACGCAATAAATGTTCAAAATGGCCTCCCTCTTGCTGAATACAGATACGAGCACGTTTTAGAACACTTCTTGTTGCCTTAGCCAAGGACATGTGATTAATATTATTTAAATGGTAAAGGACGGCGTCTTTTAGTTCTTGTACAGTAGGACAAGTGGGGCGCATTGGAACACGGGGTACAGTAAAACAAAGACGATAATTATTGTAATTTACAACAAATTCACGCACTTTTGCTTCGATCAATAAGAGCGTCTCATACGGCACATGATAGCGCAGTGCAATATGACCAGTCTTCGACAACAAAGTTTTAATGTGAAAAAAATTGTTTTGAGGGCTCCAAAGCTGTAATTTCGTAACGAAGAATTTTCGATTTCACGAGAAAAGTATCAATAACAGATATTATTATGCTATATTTTCTTGCATGATTTTTAATCAATTTACGCATTAAATGCAGTAACATGTGGAGTGAAAAACATAACCCAACATTTTAAAGATATTTTTAAAAGATTCAGATACTGTATGGGGCGCAATGGAACGGGGTACTATGAGACAGTGTTCATTGTACCTTGTTATTATATGCCCAGGATAGATTATTGGAATTTTGTTACAGATTTTGAAGTAATAATGGTGAAAAGTCGTAAGAAAAAGATAGATAAGAGCTTGCATAGTAAAAGGATTAGCGAGCAGCGCTGTTGAACTTGTAGGATGTGGTACGAGGTAACGAACTGCTGCTGACCTAAAAATGCCAAGTCCAGTAAAATTGCATCGATATGTTAAAAAAACCCAAAGCAGCAGGAGATAGAGACGCAGGAATGAATATAGAATTTTCATTTTCTTTTCACTTTATTAGCCTTGTTCCAATGTACCCCAGACACCGTTTCATTGTACCCCAGACCTGGGGCTCATAGAAACAGAAGACGCGTTGAGCAAAAACGCATTTTTTATAGGTTAAGGTCAATTTTTTAACTTATTTTTGTTCTTAATAGGTAGATTATGAACCGTTGTTGATCGTTCTAAACAAATATAATCAAAATATAAAGCACAGTTTTTCTAAAAAATAAAAATGCTTTTTTCGTTTCATTGTACCCCACTTGTCCCTATTGTATCGAGATTCATAAACTCGACCTTTAAGGCACTATATCGAAAATGAATCAAACAATGGGAGGCGTGGTCTATACGTAAACGCGGGGCGCCCCCCGTGCTCATGCAGCTAGTCTTTATATCTATGTCAACAAAGTCGTGAATGCGTTGCGCCCGCATGCAATCAGATCGTTTAGAAATTATCGACGTAAGCGACAAAATACAAATTGTTTTATTAAAAAATAACTACAATGATTAGAAAAAAAATGCTTCTGTACGATTCTGGATACTGATGATGGCTACTTGTTTAAGGAACTTTTTAATTAATACCTAACACCATTTACTAGTAATCCTGAATATTCATATTTTTAAGAGGTAATTTCAAAAATAAAAAGTATCGAGGCAAAATCTTTAAATCGCGTTTCGGTTCTGCTCGTGACTAGCTAAAGATAATATGAAGAAGAAACACATATTTGACTTTCAGATCTGTAAGATCTCTCAGTTACCTATGACATTACATTAAAAATAACCAATATTTTCGATATAGCGCCTTAAGGCGCATAGTGCTCCCAATGACCTTGCGTCGATCGTCCCGCACTGATTACATAGGAGTGAGTGAGTGAGAGCGAGGGGAATATCTTTACGCGTAAGATGAATTATTTCAATAAAAAATTAATAAAGGCGAATAAGAAAAATCTAAAAAGACCACCCCTAGAATATTGTTCACTTTATTTATTGAAATCGAAAGTATATGATTTAACCTAATATTTACGAAGCGATTAGGTTTACAGTTTTAAAATCGAGGCATGTTTGGGTCACATTTCAACCAAGTTTTAATTAATTTATCAAAAAATTAAGAAGACCATCCACTAAAGAATGCGTTGAATAATAACATATCTTTTTTAAAGATTTTTTTATTCAATATTTATGAAGAGAATCGGTTTTTTCTGCAGTGATTTTTTATGATTGACGTTACTATGCGCCTTGATATTTTTGACTATTTAAGGTTCCGTGGTAAATCTCAATAGCAAAGATTTTATTATGTAATACCGTACACCAACAATTAAATAAAAGCGGACTTGGTCATGGGTCTCTGTAGTTCGAAGAGGATTTGTACGTGACCAGTAATGGTTATTTTTTCTGTTGTATAGAAAAATTGCAATTCATCTGTCCAAATAATCAGATATCGAAAAGAATGGTTTTCAATAGACCTTACCATATACCAGCGACAAAATGTTAATCTGCGGTTTGTATCTCCTGAAAACAATGCTTGTACACCTGCTGTAACACTTGTACTTGTGCGTCTTCAGTACCTTCCTTACAGTTGATTTATGCACACCAACATTTTCAGCAGCTTCACATAATTATGCTTTTGGATAAGCTTCAAAAAATCCTAAGATGGCAATGGTTATGAATTCATTAAATAAGGTTACAAATATGAAAAAAGCATAAATAAATAGTTCATTAACCAGACTACAAAAAAGTCCTGAAGCAAATTTGTCGTAACTTTATTTGTTTATAAGATATAAGTATTGTAAGACGTGAAGAATGCCAATTTTTATAAACAAATGCGTGTAATTAGGGAACTATAAGGGATAAATGTTAGGTTTAATTTTTTTTTGGAAAAATTAACAAATGCTTTATAAAATCGGCATGAAGTTCGAAAACCGTATCTTCAATAGTTATAAAGTTACAGCAATTTGTTTGTTGACAAATAGGGTCGGCGCTTGAATTAAACGGTACTGTTAAACTTTTTTTGGCTATATTGTTGCATACGGTTGTTTTTGTTATTTTTTTTTCGTTTCGAAAAAAATTATTGTAAAAAAAAATTTGTTTATAACAAATTGTTAAGTTAATAAATAAATAAATTGTTGACAAAAAAAATATTTTTTTTGCTATTATATTTAGAAATGCAAATAATGATTTAAAAAATATATATTTCTTAATAATTAATTTAAACAATAAAAATATGAACAAAACGATTATAAACAATAAGATATTGTTATTAAGAAAAAAAATAATTAAAAATCATTATTTTTTTACGCTAACAATATAAGGAAAGATTTTTTTAAAAAATATTTAATTAATCCATTTGTTTATAAACAATTTATAAACAAATGGAATGAAAAAATTTAAAAAGTATTTATATAATGCCTAACATGAAGATAAAATCAGCCATAGCTTAAAATTAAAAAAAAAATATTTAAGCACTATTATTTAAATTTTTCTCTTTTTTTACTTTAAAAATTAATAAATAATGAAATACAAATATTTTATAAACTTTTATAACGTGATCTTGTTGAGTATAGTTATAAAAAGGGCTCCAAGAAAGAAAAAAATTATAGATTAATTATTTAAGCTTTTATACCGCCTTTTATGACAACAGAGACCCGTAAAAAAACTGTTAGTTAACAATTGAATAACTTTTTGAAAAATTGTGATACAACTTTTATTATCGCGGGATGATATTTTTTGAAGTGTCTAGATGACACCTGAATTTTTTCAAATTTTTTAATTAATATTTAATTGCATAAAAAAATTATTTAAGAGCTCCGCTCACTACAGTAGCTGCCCGCGCATGCCGATACTGCCGCGCGGAAGCCTATTTTCAACGTATAAATATTGGAGCTACAATTCCGGGAGTCGACAACTCTTGTACTAAAATTTCCTGCTCTTTCAGAAACTTTTATAATATTTGAGGTATCACGTAAACTTTTTGAGATTTAGCCAAAAAGCTGGACGACTATTTTTTTTTCAGTTTTTTGTTAATAACAATTGTAATTTTCTTCGGCAGAAAAAATCCAAAAAACGTCTTTTTCTGGATGCCATTCCGGATCGTTTAAGCTATCAACCATATTTTTAGGAGACGGTCAACTATTTTTCGCAGGTTTTCGACTTCTCGACTAGACTAAGATTGTATTTATGCGCTTTATGATATTGGCTTAAATAAATTATACATGTAGTAATTCTATTTACGTTTATATTGATAGTCAATAATGATAATTTTTGGAGACATAGCTATAGTTTTTTTATATTTTTAAGGATTTTGTAAGAAAAAATATGAAAAAAATACAGAAATTGTATCAAAGTATTTTAAATAGTTTGGCGAAATAAAAAAAAAATGCGTATGTGTACATACTTCTTTGTTGAGTTAGATGTGCGATATTATTATTATTATTTTGGCCAATACAAAAACACAATTTGTCTTTGCGAAACTCAAATAAATTAACACCTTTTGTTTATCTATATCTTTACAAATAAATAAAATTGAAGTGTCTGTTTAAATAAAATTGAAGTGTCTGTTTGTAATGTCAAAATAACAAGTTTTTACTAATTGGGTATGAATGTATATCGGGTACCAATAACAAAAACACAATTTAAAAAATATTTGTCTGTCTGTCTGTCAAGGCCGTAGCTAGGGGGGGGGGGGGGCATTGTGGGGCAATGCCCTACCTTAAAATCACAATGCCCTACCTTAAAAATACCAAAAACTAAGGTAAATAATAATTAAATTGTTTGTTCATAGTTTGATATAAAAAAAATTGTAGCGATAGGTATCTAAACTTTCCGAACATTGTGGCATATTATAAAAATTATTTGTTCTGTGTATAGATAGCATTTGAAGCGTCACAAAGAGGATAGTAATTTGCGCCATCACATCGCTGGGTCTATTTAATTATACGAGAACCCGTCAGCCGCCAACCGGTCGTATGCGATCGGTGGTCAACTCATGTTGGTAATGTTAGCTATGGTATTCCTCATACCTCTACATCACTGACCTCTGGCTCTAGGTCAGTGATGTACATTTACATATACATATACATGGTGATTGATTTAGGAGCTCGTGCTTCGAGGGCAGATCAATTATGATAATTTTTTTTATTTCCGCCCTACCTGTAACCAATGCTGCCCTACCTCAAATTCAACTCTAGCTACAGCCCTGCTGTCTGTTTGTTCCCGCTAATCCGATTTTGACGGGACGGAACGGCTGGACCGATTTTGACGGGACTTTCACTAATAGATAGCTCATTATATAAGGTATAACATAACATAGGCTACTTTTTATCAACTTCAACAAAAGTTACTATTCCACGCGGACGAAGTCGCGGGCACAGCTAGTATTTTATAAAGTTTATAAAATTAGTTTATAAAGAGTAAATAAATAGGTACAGATAGAATTCATGGTTGTCCTTAAGTTTTTGAGGTGTTTGTTATTTATTTATTTCCTGTGATCCGTCTTTATTGATCGGTATCATAAAAATACAGAATAATTTTCTTCATTTGGCGGGTTCGATTCCCGATCCAGGTGATTATTTAGCACTCTTTAAATGCGGTCGGATTTGTTTTTGAATTTAAAATTATGAATCCTTTCCGCAAAGTTATATCTACGGTATTTAAGGTACTTTTCCTCCGTGTGGCATCGCCGTCAGATGCCTTGTATTGTATCACTGAATAGGTCCATTCGTTCCCTTCTTTTGGGAACTATGAAGCCACAGCCAGACATCCAGATACACAGACACACAGATACACATGTTAAACTTATAACACCCCTTTTTTTCCGATGGGGGTTAAAAAAGTATCGTACTCGTAAAAATATTGAAACAACAGTATCAATACTTCAAATTCGAAGTGTAGAGTACTTCAACGTCAGTCAGTGACTTGAAAAATGAAAACAGCAACAAATTAAGTAGGTGCGTATAAACAACAATAAAAAAGCAACTGTAAATTCACAAATCAAAGTTTATTGTATTAGGTAGGTACTCATAGAAAGGGTAATGCTTGTTATTGATTGTATAAATAAATAATCAACTAGCAGGATGTACAGTAAGCACCCATTCAAGTTTTACATTGACACTACGAATACCGCCACTATTACAAGCTCTAAGATTACAAGCGACATAAGAACGATCCAAAGGTCAAATAGTATAGCTTGACAAAGAGCTTACTGTACAATGCGTAACTAAACGTGCGAAAATAAATAAATATTGAAACACGGTTGCCCAAAAAGTGAAACAAAATTTTTGCAATACTTTTTTTTCTCTACTTTGTGGTTTGGCAGGACAGCAGTCGAGTCATTTTAGTTTACTCAATTACATATTAATTTATTACTTTAAGCACACATAATTAAATTAAACCACAAAGTATCGATAGTTTTGTCTTTTATCGTGTCCCTACTTGTCGGATGAGCGATAGGGCCGCCGTTGAGCACCCAACAAGCTAATAATAATTATGTCGGGCCGACAACCGTACACACGTTCCAATTTGGTTGGGGTCGGGTGGTTGGCTCCAACCAAATCGGATTGTCTGTTACGGGTATAATGCATGTCCTAACTTAGACCATTTCGGAGCCAACCGCCCGACGGCCAAATTGGAACGTGTGTACGGCTGCCTGTCGTGTGCTTGTCGGCTCGACCGCGCATCCGACAAGCTAGGGACACGACAAAAGGCAAAAGTATCAATACTTTGTGATTTAATTATGTGTGCTTAAAGTAATAAATAAATAATTTAGTAAACTAAAATGACTCGACTGCTGTCCTGCTAAACCACAAAGTAGAGAAAAAAATGTATTGCAACTTTTTTAAATTTTTAGTTTGTGTTGGTATAATAATAATTGTGGTATAATTAGTCGAATTCATTTCTGTTTATGGGTGTTGCGGACTTTTTCTAGAAGTTTACAAAAATAACCTATAAAACTCGACATGCTCCTCAGATCGATAATAAATAACCTATCGTAATCTGTATATAAGAATTCCATAGTTTTTGGGCCAAGTTATAACAGGCCTGTAAAACAACATGAATTAAATAGGTACTTAGTCATCATCATCATCATTTCAGCCAAGAGACGCCCACTGCTGGACATAGGCCTCCCCCAGGGATCTCCAAACCGATCGGACCTGCGCCTCCCGCATCTTTCTCCTCCTCCCAAATACTTAGTACTTAGTAATAACTAGATTTAAAAAATAAATATTATCTTTAATGCTCCATGTCCATACTTCACTTTCTCTTATAAAATTATTTGTACGATTTAGGATTAATTTTGCTATTAAATTCAATAACTTTTAAGAAGAGGACAAAAATATGTATGTTACACCATTATAATATTAAAGTAAGACAATTGTAAACTAAGTATATTCAATTATTTATTTTAATACATGTAATACAAAAATTGTGGGAGGTATTTATTTTGTATACATTTACCATCAGCAACAACCCTATCTCACGAGCTCGTGGCGACGACGTGAGGCCTTAGCAGGGACCGGACCCGGTTACCGTTATAGCCGGTAACCTTAGGGTTTTGATGGGGTATTTTATAATGCTGGGTTTTTAAACCCTTTGACTGACGGTAAGCTTTCAAACGGCTTACCGGTTTACACATTAATCTCTTCGATTGAATTAATTCGGGTTACCGCTAACCGATATCAAAAACCCCCCAAATGGGTTACCGTTCTAAACGCTGATTAATTTGTAAAAAATATTTTAGACCTTAGGTATATCGCGTGTAGATTGCTTTTGCACCGCATATTTGCCGAAGGTCGCGACCGAACTCTGGCGTTATTGCGCCCGCAGTGCTATTTCAATCGCTCGGTGTGCGTGAGGGAAAGGGTTACCCTAACCCGAACAGTAAGCGGTTAAGTGCATAAACACTAAAAACCTTTAAGATTAGGTAAGCGGTAAATTATTGTTGTGGGTGGTAACCCCTATTTTACGGTTATCGTTATTGTTGGGAAACCTGTTGAACGGCTTACCGAGCCCACTGGGTTACCATACGAATGGGTTAAGCAAATGAACGGGTTTTCCGGTCCCTGGGCCTTAGGGCGCTTGCGCTCTTATACGTATTCAGTTCGTATTCGATTCGTGTTCGGTTTTGATCCGGTTTGGCCATCCTAGTGATTGTATGGACGCTTGCGCATTCATACGTATTTTGTTCGTGTTCGATACGTGAAAAAACCGAACGGGAAATTTACGCCCTAGCGTTTGCGCACTTATCCGTATTCGATTCATGTTTGAGACGGTTGTGCGATAAACGTCAAGGTGGCGGGATCACTTCCTGTTTCGAAAACCCACTGCAATTTAGTACTCATTTGGTACTATTTGATACCAAACATTATAATTTTGGTACCTACTTAGTTTACACAAAATCTGGCTTTCATTAATCAAAATGGCGGGATCATGCTATTACATTAAAGTTACTAACTATTTGATGTAACAGATTAAAGCACAATTTAGTACCTACCTCCAGAAATAAAAAGTAATTTCTTTTAAAATTGTATATTTAAATTCTGATGGCACAAAAAAATAAGAAAAAAGAACAAAAACTCTATGAAATATCTTGCAAAAAAAACCCGACGAATACAAATAGGCGGCCTTATTGCTAAAAAGCAATCTCTTCCACGCAACCGTGGGACGAAAGAATGAGACAGCAAATTCAATAGGGGTACAGAACTAGGACTAAAGAAAGTTTGTTATATGAGAAAGGAATTACGAGCAAAACTTCCAGCTTAATAAGGTAATTGATATTTGAATAAGTTGTGGGCGTTTTAACATTCGACTTATAACATATGTTTTCCAGTATAACTGTCATTTTATATAAAAAAACGAATACGCAATCATTATTAATACATATATAAACGTCATTAACAACTTCATCAAATAATATAAATAAATGATGGAGGCCCCCAATCCTGATACATAAATGATATCCCAACAGTAACTAAATATAATTCTAGTATATTTGCTGATGATATCTCCATCGTAATAACTGATAGTAAAAGTACATCTTATAATGAACATGAAAATAATATAAATAATACAGTTAAATCTATTATAGAATGGCTAAAGTACCATAATCTACACATTAATATTGATAAGACACATTACATACATTTTAATAATAAATTTCAAGAAAATAATAATATCAAACTTAAAATAGAATATAATCATCAAGCAATACATGAAACAGTTGATATAACATTTCTAGGATTAGATATAAATAAAGAATTAAAATGGAAACAACATGTACATAATGTATGTAATAATATTAATAAATTTATATATCCTTTGTATAATTTACAAACTGTAGCGTCTCGTAATGCTGCACTAACTGCTTACCATGCTTATGTCGAATCAGTTCTAAGATATGGTTTAATAATCTGGGGTAACAGCACTGAATTCAAAAGAGCTTTTATATGCCAAAAAAAATGTATACGTGCTATCTGCGGAGCTGCTCCTTATAATTCATGTAAACCCCTTTTCAAAAAACTTAATTTATTACCCCTTCCTTGTTTATATATTTTTGAAATTGCAAAATTTGTTAAAGAAAATAAAAGTCTCTTCAAAAGCACAAAGGAATTATTTCCTAATAATTCCTTTGTGCTTTTATTTACAAGGTATGTAAATAAAAGCACAAACAAAGTATAAGTCTATTTACAAGGTATGTAAATAGACTTGATCGTGGTGTTCGGCCTAACTGTACAAAATTTATTATTAATTGTTATTGTATGTGTATTTCTATATATAATAAGGTACCAGAAAATATAAAAAAAATAACATTAAATAGATTTAAAATTGAATTGTATAAATGGTTAATTAGTAAATTATTTTATTCTGTTAAAGATTTTTTAGATAATAATTAGTTTTAGTATTATTAGTTTTTTAGATTTTTTTTTATGATACACATAATTTTAAGTCTTTACATGTTATAGTATTATAACAAGAAAATGTCGAACTATTTTGAAGCTGACCATCTGCAAATGTACTCACCATTTTCTTTTGTAAAGGAATAAATGATTTGATTTGATTTGATTTGATTTGATGCACACCTAAAAACGACTCGAAGTGAGAATTAACGGATCGAACACGAACCGAATACGAACCGTATACGTATGAGTGCGCAAGCGTCCTTACAATCACTAGCACGGCCAAACCGGATCAAAAGCGAACACGAATCGAATACGAACCGAAGTGATACGTTTGATCGTTTGCCCCCTCTCCCTTAAAAAAAGAACCGAATACGTATAAGCGCGCAAGTGCTTAAGCGCCCTTAGGATAACATAAATTTAAATAGCATACGCTAACACGTAGCGTTATGGTGCGATTCAGCTTGATGTTTAGGTATTTAAGGTATCGCCTTTTTTCAAGACCAAAGGAGTGGATCTTCTGTACTTAGTACTATTATCTATTCTGTGATACAAGGCGTCCCACGGCGATGCCACATGGAGGGAAAGTACCTTAAATACATCATCATTTTAAATTAAAAAACAAATCCAACTGCATTCAAAGACTGCTAAATAATAACCTGCCTGAACCGGGAATCGAACCCGCCAAATGTAGAAAATTAATAGATATCGATCCATAGAGTCGGATCACATATCCCAAAAAACATTACAGACGACAATAAAATCTATCAGTACCTAATACATAATTGGACGAGACGAAATATAAGCAAATATTTATTTGACTTTCGTAAAGACAAATATTTTTATCGATACAGATACAAAATATTTTTTTGGGCATCCCTACTATCGGATTGCCGACCTGACCGCTTCGGGCCGTCTGTAGCCGTGTCGGCTCCTGATTTGTTCGGATCACGTCGGATCCGACCAAATCAGATCGACTATTAACACTTCGCTTATGTCTGTGAATGAATACCCAACTCTGTAAATTGCGATTTATAACAGAAGACAAAAAAATGAGTTTCTTGCCTATTCTATTCGTGATGGCTCTTCCGAACGGGAAGGTAAGTCAACTTTATTTCTTTCACTTTTATTTGCAGATATTTTGGTTATAGCTAGAAGGATGTATGCACATATTAAAATATTTTTTTCATCGAATCAGACTTTTGATTGATGATTTTATTTTTCGATTATTTCTTCGTGTTTCACTTTTTCAGAATGTACTCAATCGTGGCTCAATCTTAATTTTGTAATTTTGTACAACGTTTACTTGTCCGATTATTGACCGAAGTCTTTTTTATTATACGAGTATATATTGTTTGCCATATTTTAAGCCCATCAAAATATCATTCTTTTCATTTTACCGAACCGCGTTTCACCGATTTTTAACACATTTTTTTACTGTCGACTGAAGTCTGCTTTGAATTTTTTTCAATTGTATTTGAAATATTTTCATTTCACCAAAACAACATTTTACCAAAAATATTAGGTTAATATTAGTTGGTTGGTTATAGATTACGGAGTTTATAAGTTAGACATTGTAATCACACGTCAAGCTACATACATGCTGCTTGCATGTTGCATACTTGCTTGCCTGTATGAGTGGGGGGCAGGGGGCGCAGCTCTCTTGCTCGGGGGGATCGGGGTGCGGAAATCCCCCGCAAGGAAAAGAACTTATAGGATAACACTGGTTAGGCTAGGTTAGACATTGTTTGGGGTGCTATGTCAGACAACCTCCTTGTGGTGCACCCTGGGCCACCCGGCAGATTTTCTGCCGCGGGCTAATAGTCTGACGAGAGGGTGAACCATGAAGGGTGGGCGTGGGATGGCCGGGTTCAACCCGGCGGGCCACTTTGTGTGGCCACCCGCTTCATGCGGGGAGGGGCGAAGTCCCCCCTTCTTTTGGTAAGAAGAGGTGTGGCTTTCGCCGGAAGCCGGTTTTCGGCTGCTGCCTTCTGTGGTAGCAGGGTTGTGGTGAGTTTTCTCGCCATGGCGCTCCGCGACTGCAGGGGATTTCCCGGAGCTTCGGCTCACCCGCGCGGCGGTGGACCCAGTGGGATCTGGCGTCGGGCAACCCGTTATTCGCACTGAGCGGGCCGGGGGTCCGGCGCACTGAGCGTCGGGTCGCGTGGAAGACAACCACAATAAAAAATCACCCCAACCCCAAGGTGGCGTCTCCGTGCGGATGGGGTGCATGGCTGGTGAGAGACCACTCCCAAGCGGAGAAAGGGAGTGCATCCCAAAATGCATTAAAATGGAATCTGGCAAAAACGAAAATCGTCCCCAGGGGGTATCAGTCCCCCCCGTAGGACCGCGCGAGGCGGCTGCGGGCAGCCAGGCGTATCTGGGGCTGGCTCTACCACATTCCACCCTTCCTTCATGCGAACCCGTTGAGAGCGGGCCACCACCGGTATCCGGGCCGGCTGGTGGAAATACCACCGATGTGACCGGTAAGGCAGGAGAGCTTCAACCCCCGACGGCGGTTCCCGGGTCGTCGAGGGGTAAAAATGCGACCGGACGTAAAGGAGAGAGAAGGAGGATCGGCATATCTGAGCTTATGCTCGATTACGATGCTCCAGATGTGTTTGCCATCTCTGGTGAATCGGACTACTTGTCCGAGGCATCATCAATAATGAGTACCGACAGCGGTACCAACGCCCCTTTCACTCGGCGGAAGAGAGGCCGCGAGGAAGTTGGCGACGGGGAGGAAGGCAGCGATGATCCTTCATTCGAAGATGTTCCGCTGTCTTCTCCTAGAGCCCCGAAGCCCGATCCCTTTGTTGCCGATCTTTGGTAAGATTATCGAACGCGTAATGTTGAGCTGCGCTCCGCAGATTAACAGGAGGTTATCGGATCGCCAGCACGGATTCACTCGAGGCCGGTCGACGGTGTCTGCCCTAAACACCATCTTCAGGGCGGCGCGAGAGAGTTCGTCGAAGTATTTGCAGGTAGTTTTTCTGGATATCTCTGGGGCCTTCGACAACGCGTGGTGGCCGATGGTGTTGCTCAAGGTGAAGCAGGAGGGGTGTCCACCAAACATCTTTAAGATGCTGGTGGACTACTTCCGTGAGCGTCACGTGAGCCTGTCCGTAGGTCATCACAAGGTGTCGAAGGCGGCAACGATGGGTTGCCCGCAGGGATCGGTGCTGGGACCCACGCTCTGGAACGTGCTAATGGACGACTTGCTTCGACTGCCATTCCCTGGGGGGGTTAGCGTCGTGGCTTACGCCGACGACGTGACGATTCTGATCGAGGCCAATTCCCGGGCGAGCATAGAGGCCTCGGCCTCTACGACTTTGCAGCTCGTCGGCGACTGGGGGGCCCGTAATCGACTGGAATTTTCTCCTGCCAAGTCTGCAACTATGACGATCAGGGGAAAATTCCAGAGGCCACCAGTCATCAGGTTCGGTGGGACCTCGATCAGAAGCGTCACGTCGACCACGGTGCTGGGGGTGGTAGTCGACGCAAGCTTATCGTTCGCACGGCATGCGACATCGATAAGGGAGCGGGCGGCAAATTGCTTCGGCAAGATGTCGAGAGTGTCGGCGTCCTCTTGGGGTATTCGGCACAAGGCGCTCAAAGTCTTACCAGGGCACCTATGTGGCGACGGTGACGTATGCTGCTGCATGCTGGTCAGAGCGCGCGTCCCTTCACGTTGTGCGGAGCGCGTTACTGTGCACCCAGAGACCCGCCTTGATCCTTCTGACCAAGGCGTACCGCTCGACGAGCTCTGCCGCATTACCGGTGTTGGCCGGTGTATTACCGGCCGACCTCGAGGTGATCCGGGCAGGCGAACTAGGCGGAGTGCGCGAAGGCCGCGCCACCAAAGAGTAGCTACGGAGTGCCCGACTCCGAACATCTGAGTCCGCTCTTGCCACCTGGCAGGAGCGTTGGGGCACATCGGAACAGGGGAAGGAGACGTTCTTCCCGGACGTGGCGGCCCGGCTCAGGTTTACTTGGGTCGAGCCGGACTACGAAGTCTCACAGCTACTGACGGGGCATGGTCATTTCAATGGTAGGCTGTTTAGGTTTTCACTGGTCGACAGTGCTAGGTGTCCTTGTGGGGAGTGCGAGGATGAGGACCTGCATCACGCTCTATGGGAGTGTAGGTTGTACAGTGAGGCGCGTAGGGACTTGGTCGATAAGGTGAAAGCGCTCGAGTCGGGTCCGGTTTATTACTGCGATCTGATGGGGACGGAGGCGAATTTCCAGCGGTTACGAGACTTCGCGCGACGCTGGTACTCGATTAGGAGTGGGTTTGATAGAAGAAGCGAAGCAAGAAGAGGGCAACCGCCCGAAGAAAGAAGAGGAGACGAAAGGTAGACGAAGCCAGCGGTACCACAACGGTGGGCACACGGCGACCTGGTGGCGGACACCGAAGGCGTGACGTGTGTTGTCCAACCCGTAAGGGGAGAGGGACACAGGGACAAACAGGAAAATGATTTAAATAACTTGTAGGGAGTCAAGAAGTGTGCGCGGCTAGAGTGCGATTACGCAGGTTCCGCGCACATCTCCCGCTGTTTCGGCCCATATAACCACGATTGGTTGAGTAGGGCCATGGTTTGGTGGAGGGTAAAGCCCCGAAGCCCAAAGGGAAGAGCGGAAGAGGCCGCCCACCGGTGAGTACGTGGGGCTGGCCAAAGCAAAGGCGGAGTACCTAAGGCTGGAACTCCAATTGCAGGCGGAGAGGGAACTTTCGGCTATGCCAATCGAACCCCGGAACACACGACGCACAGCTCCCGCACCAACGCCGGTGTCAGATGTGCTATCCCCTTTGGAAGAGAGCGGCAGCGACGACCCTACGCTCACTATCACCAAGCGTATCGGCCAAGCCATTCACATTATTAATTATGTGGCAGAAAGGTCCTCTTACCTAAAGGGGACCTTTGTCAAAAAGTTAAAGCAGGCGGCGGCGAGCCTTAGGGAGGACGCGAAAACTCTGGCGGCGCGCACTGTCTCCGACGAGACGACGCGCCTACAGCAGGCGAACTCCCGCCTCGAAGCGGAATTAAAGGCTCAGAAAGAGCGAATTGCCTAGCTGGAGGCAAAAATGAAAGACCTCCAAGGGAGGAGCCCACCACCTCCCCCTTCAGCTACAAAAACGACAGAGACCATAGCTCCTCCTACCATCGAGGAGCTAGAAAATCGGTTAATGGGGCGCATGGTTGCTCGGCTCAACGCCAGATTCGAGGGGTTGGAGCCTAGGCAGAACCCTGAGCCGCGCCTGCGCCCCACTCTAAACCACGAGAGACGAGCTGGGGTAAACACTTCTTCTATGGCCAATGTGACGCAGACACCCGCTGCGCCCGCACCTCGGAAGCCCGCTGCGAAAAGCACTCCCTCTGTGCTTGAAAACGCGGCTCCCCTCAAAAGGCGCAGACCAGCAGGGGGAAAGAAAGCTACTGCGGAGAGATCTACAGTGAAGGAGCCACGCTCACTACCGACGGCCTCGTCCAATACAGAGGAGGTTTGGACCACGGTGGTGAGGCGTAACCAGCGGAGAAGACGGAAGGAGGATGGCATACCGGCAACTACCACCATGCCGAAGCAGCCTCCTCCACCCCCAAAAAGGAAGGCCCCTCCTCGGCAACTCAAACTTCGTATGCCGAGAACGGCGGCAGTAGTGCTGACACTGCAGCCAGGAGCCGAGGAGAAGGGCCACTCATACGCTAAGGTGATTGCGGCCGCCAGAGCCAAGGTAAGCCTCGCGGAGCTGGCCATAGAGGGTGTCCAGTTCCGCAGGTCCTTGACTGGGGCGGCCGTAATCCTCGTCACGGGTGATGTAAAGGAGGCGAGCGCGGTCAACCTTGCTGTTGCCCTTAAAAGGGTAGTTGACCCAAATGTTGCGCGGGTAACCATCCCAACAAAGATGACGGAGATGTTGGTTTCCGGACTGGACGAATCTGTTCAGCCGGAAGAACTAACTCGCAAAGATCGGCGAGTGCCAAGTCGAGGAGTCCGGGTGGGAGAGATCCGCCAGGGCCGCTACACCATGGGCACGGCATGGATGTGCTGCCCGGTGGAAGCGGCAAAGAAGATAGCCTCTGCCAAGAGGCTGCTGGTGGGATGGACCGCCGCGAAGGTGAAGCTCCTCCAGCCCCGCGAAATGTGGTGCTTCAGGTGCCTCGAGTCGGGGCACCTGAGGGTAGATTGCAGGGCGGAAATGGACCGGAGCGCGCTCTGCTATCGGTGCGGGGAGGCAGGGCACAAGGCGTCGACATGCTCGTCGAAGCCTAAATGCCCATTGTGCGCGGCGGCCGGGAAACCGGCAGACCACCGCCTTGGGGGTAAAACCTGCTCTGCCCCCAAGGCAAAAATCAGCAGGAGAAGGAGGAGGGTAGCCACGCGCCTTTTGGCGTAGCGCGAGTCCGGCAACGGACGATTCACAGGCAGGGGGTCAGCGGGAACAAGGCCTCGCTGTGGTCCCTTTCCCCCTGTCTTGTGACGGACGGAGGAGCTGCTGGGGGGTTTTTTAGTGGGTATGCTCTGGCCGAGTACGGTCTGGGGAGTCCCACATATCCTCGTGGTTAGGCTCGACCACGAGGAATGCGTAAATGCATTTTCCCCCCTCCCAAAAAAAAGGTTAGGTAAGGTGTGGTGTAGGTTAGGTAGTGTGTTCTCGGGCAATCCCCCCTTGGCCATAGCTTAACCAGTCAGGTTGGGCTAGCCCGGGCGCGTTGGTAGTGGTAGTCGCAGTGTGGACCCTATCACGCGCGTTCAGAATGCAGGGAGAACACCGAGGGGCTTCGTGGGTAGGCCCGGCACTCTGCCGGGAGAGCCCCAAACACGCTCGTCGTCTAGCCAACAGCGAGCACGGTGCGGCTCGAAAAAATTGACTCTACACCTGTTCGGAAATTGGGAGAGCCTTCTCGAGAAGAACAGGCAAGAAACTCGGAAGATCTTGTATTTTTTTGTCTCCTCTTTTAAAATGCCAACATTACAATATTATATTTCACAAACATTTTTTTAAATAATATAGATATGCCTGTCGGTGTGAGTGGAACAGTTACTCGAATGAAATTTATCCCATTATCACAAAGTGTTAACACCCTTTGAACGTCAATTATCACATTTTTTGTCAATTCCAAGCAGTTTTATCTGTCATAATATAATCAGACACTTTATAATATGCTTTTTTCATAAGTGCGCCCTTGATAGTGACTTTAAATTTATTCAATTTAACTGCTTTAATATTATTTGGGATTTTATTGTAGAAACGTACAAAAAGGCCTTTGAAAGAATTATTAATTTTTTTAAGCCTAGTATTTGGTACCGCTAACATATTCTTTTGCCTAGTATTTACTGAATGAATATCACTGTTTTTACAAAACGAATGTATATTTTTATGAACATATACTATATTCTCGTAAATATATTGCGACGCGACAGTCATAATACCAATTTCTTTAAATTTTTCTCTCAAAGAGTCTCTTACTTTAAGGCTATAAATAGCACGAATAGCCCTTTTTTGCAGCACAAAAACAGTCTGAATGTCGGCAGCATTTCCTCATACATAAACTAGAGTTTTCTAATAAGTTAATATTAAAATCTCCACATACTAATATTTGTTTGCCTTGCTTACAGACTTTATTTAAAATTTCATCCATTATATTTTCAAAGTGGTCATACAATCCCGAAGGAGGCCTGTATACGCTCACTACAATAATCTGGTCCAACTCTACGCAGGCAATTTCTATTGTTCGTTCAACTGAGAGGTTCACAATATCTTTACGATCTTTATATTTAAGCTTTTTATTTAATATGATTAATGAGCCACCGCGAATTGCATTTTATCGACTGAACGAACTACCAACCTGGTGGTTGCTAAAATTAAACATGAACTGGTAGCTTTTAAGCCAATGTTCGGTTATACAAAAAATGTCTACTTTACTACTGTTCATGAATAACTCAACTTCCAGATCTTTGCCCATCATTCCTTGCATGTTCTGGTGCACCAGGTTGATAAAAGGACATGTCCACTTTTTGTATGGAACGTGGAATTTTATTCTGAACCTTTTTTAACCAGTTTAAAAATTTATGACGGTAATAGAACTTTATGAGAAGGATGTTTATCCATGAATATTAAAAATATTAAGGCCTGCATTTAGGAGAAAAAAATTAAAAATGTTTTTTTTATTGTTTCTTTAGCAGGGCCACATTTAGTTTTTTTACTGGCAATTAAAAGGATGTCATTGTCAATGCCACTGTAGCTGTCGTTTTGACTTTTGTTTATTGTTTGTGTGTATGTGTGTAACCTTCCTTCCTTTCACAAAATAGTATCTTTTATTTTCTACAGCTATGCTCAGGTTCTTGATTTTACATGTGATTTAAATATTGGCTTGCTAACTGGAGTAAGTTTTCTCGTAATTTGAACGTACGAACGTACGAAGTAACCAGACCCAAGAATTGAAGAACAAAATGTTATACTTCCAGGTTACAGTCGCACTCCTGATACAACTTCTCATTTATTTGTACCAGAGTGCTATAATTTGGAATGTCGAAGGGTACCATTATATTTAAGAAAGAAGATCCTCGGGGATTGTAAAATATTCGTAAAGTAATGCCAGTCTGTGAAAATCACACGAGTCAATATGATTTTACATTTTTACGGTAACAAACGTAAGGTTTTACGTTTACGGTACGGTACGGTTTAAAAGAAACAAATACTTGCATTCACACATATACACATAAACATTATTATTACTTATCAAGTCAATATGATTTTGCATTTTTATGTGTATTAGAAATTAACTGTATAGTTTACACCAAATGTAATAATTCATGCTTGACTTACTAACAATAAAATCAAAGAACAGAAACTAATTGAATTTGAAAATATAGAAAATTCCACTGATATAGTATGTAAATACTGGACAGGTTTAACAGTCACACAATTTGTTTTATTGTTCTCTTGCTTAACTCAATTAGGTGAGGTTTGTTCAAAGCCTAAAAAGGCCTTAGGTTTATATTAAGTCAGACTATGGGCTAAGGAACCCCTTTGCAGAATTGCTTCTCGGGTATGCATTTCAAAAACTCATGTTTACTTATATAAAAAAGTGTTATTGCTTCAAAAATCAATATGCACCTTTACGTTTAGGTATAGCCCATATAAGCAGGGAAAACTTGTCCAGTAGAAATCTAACTATACCTTATACTCTTTGGGTCTGATTCAAACAATTCCATTGTTTTATTAGAGGTTACTAACATTTTACTTACAAAAGTCCTCTAATTACCTATTTCAAAAGAAATCTTATAACTTACACTGCTAGCTGCAGTAAGCGACCAACCGACCAGCAGGGCTACTCTTGACACACAATTTCAATAGTCAATTACAATTGCAATCCAATAAACATGTAACTGCACTCTTGAAATCATAACTAGCGCCACATTAAAACTTAATTGAGCGGATATTGAGAGAACTTTTAGACCTTGCGATCGGGTACCGGGATTGTAAAACAGTACTCTTGAAACGTTTTTGACAGTGACATATTACATTCAAATTAAGTTTTTATTGTGGATTGTGACAATACTTAGAGCGTTACTTTGTAGAAATTGGGATAGATCGGCATACCAAAAATGGCTCGCTTATTATTGCAAAGTGCTATTCTTGCTGAAGCCCAAAAGAGGGATTTGAGCGAAAGGTGTAACTTACGTCGCATTGCCCGTTACGCCGATAAAGCCTTCGATTTAACAGAAGATGAATTTAAGGCAAATTATAGGCTCACTAAAGATCTGTTTTTTGAATTGTGCCAAATACTCGAGCCCTTCATGCAAGATCCAAAAAGAAGAAGTGATATAAGCGTAAAATATAAGGTATGTTTTGTTTTCTTCCCCTGTTTCAAATAGTTTTTGAAACAAAGTAAAATTTGCCTTTGACAAACTTTTTAATTGTGTGACATATTAACTTACAGATATTAGTAGCATTATCATTTCTAGCTACTGGTAGCTACCAGCGTATCGTGGGAAGTTCTTTAGGAACTCCCATGGCACAACAAACTGTGTCCCGAGCATTAAGGGATGTAACAAGAGCCTTAAACAACCCTATAATACTCCAGGAATATATAAAATTTCCTCAGACCCGAGAAGAACGAGACATTATTAAAAAAAGGTTTATAATTTCAATATTATTGTAAATTGCATCTTGTTCATTGAATAAATTTAAGCAACAAATTTGACAGAAGCCACTTAACACAAAAATTGAATTGAAATTTAAGCAATCATGCACATTTTTCACTTGCCTAACTACCTACTTAATAAAAATATTAATTTGTTCTCAGATTTTATGACAAATTTGGTTTGCCTGGAGTAGTAGGATGTATTGATGGGACACATGTGGCCATTGTGAGGCCAGCTGAAAATGAGGAGAGGTTTTTTAATAGGAAACAATTCCATTCAAGGAATGTTTTACTTGTAAGTATTGAAAAATAGTACTTTTTACATAGTACTTGTTATCATTAGCAGTTTATACATGTTTTTTAAATTAAATTTAATACTTTGATTACAGATTTGTGACTCTGATTTAAATATTTTAAGTGTCGATGCATCATTTGGTGGAGCAACACATGACAGTTTTGTGTGGAACCAGCATCCAGTCAAAGATCACCTTATAACTCTGAACAACTCTGGTGAAAATGCAATTTTACTAGGTATTTACCTACTTAACATATTTTTTTATTTAAGTATTGTAAAATTATGTTTTCAGTATTACCCTCATAAAAGCTATGTCATCAGGTAGCTCACTAATGAATGTCATACATTTCTTTTTGTTTATATTATAAAACTAGCTGTGCCAGCGAACTACGTTTCACCTTAATTTATTTTTTCCCAGACATCTTCAACAAATATCGTTAATGTACACAGAAATAAATACAAAAACTTAACAAATTATATACTAAAACCTTCCCCGAGAATCATGCTATCGAGTGGTGAAAACCGCTTGAAAATCGGTGCAGTAGTTTTTGAGTTTATCGCAAACAGACAGACAGACAAACGTGGCGGGGGACTTTGTTTTATAAATGTAAGGATAAAATTTAAAAATATTTTTAAAGTATAAGCATAATTAATATGTTGAGTTACTATTTCAGGTGATTCAGGATATGCACAAAGGGAGTATATGATGACACCTATTGTGAATGCAGCTATTGATTCCCCAGAGGAATATTACACAAAACTGCAGATTACAGCTCGCAACTCAGTGGAACGTACTATTGGAGTACTGAAAAATCGGTGGAGATGTTTGTTGGGTCATAGGGTGTTACATTATCATCCTGATGTTGCAGCAAGAATAATAAATGCTTGCTGTGTGCTGCACAACTTGTGCAACAGAACACGTTTGCACATGGATTTTTCTAACACAAATATTGAAATTGAAACTGAACCTGACCATGGAAGGGATATTCTACAGAATATGAGAGGAGGACCTTCTGTCGAGCTTCAAAGAGGTATTGCGGCCCGTGCAAACCTTGTTAGACAGTTATGGGCAGCTCGTGGAAGGTAATATCAAAGTTTAAATATATTATTTAATTTAAGACATGCTATTCTCATGTTGTCATAATAAAAGCTCTAATAAAATTGGTTGGATATAGGGTATCTCAATAATAAACAACTAAGTCTTGCTTCGGAGAAATCATAAGTCATGGTTGTTTGCATTATACCACATACCTAATACATCAAATAATAATGTATGTATGTAGTATAATACATCATTAAAATATTTATAGTGCAATATGTAATTAAAAGGACATTATATTTGCTTATCTTGTATTTACCATACAAGACAGTTATTAATGCTGATATGATTATTAAATGGATATTTATTACAGTCACTAAATGTTTATTGTTCAAGTTATAAAAATAAAAGTTATTAAAAGTAACATATCCCACACTGTCTTGACCAATTATGATAAGTGCAAAGTAATTTCTTCTAAATGTCTTAATAAAAAAAAATCATCCAGGACTTCTAGAAGCACTTGAACTAGATAAGCAAACCTACTTATATTCATCAACAGCTCATATACGTCCCCACCGAGAAACCTACCCTAAACTAGGATGATTAGGCCTAAGTCAACCACGCTGGCCTAGTGCGGGTTGGTTGACTTCACTCACACAACCAAGTGTAACAGTATTATTTTCTTTGTTTCAGGCGGGACGAATCATAAGAACTAAAAATAAAACTTTTTTTTATAATTTGTTTTTTATTAAACCCTTACTTATGCTCTACATAAATATTCTTAGATTTACATTAAAATCACAATAATCAGTCTTAATTGGAGACTTCGGGAAGAATTAGTATTATAGTTGGCTAGTATGAACCAAAATAACATTTTGCACATTAGAAACGAATTAGGTAAAAACTACTAAGTACTTTAAAATGAATAGAAATGAGTCTATATTATATTGTACTACTTAAAAATCATATATTTATTCATCTCTAAATATTATAATTCAACAAGAACCTCCACCAAATTCAAATAATTTATGATTATTTGTATTAGGTAATAAACCTACAATTTTAGTTCATACCAGCCAATTATAACACTGATGCTATAATTGGCTGGTGAATTCAAATAATATTTTAAACTTAAGTACTTACTACAATTATTATAAGTCAACAATACAAGTAATATAATTTAGAATCACAACACACAGTCTTATAAAAGAAAAATCAACAAAAGCTCCTGCCAAAGCTGAAAATACCACTAATTTATAATTTAAAATCACAACAATCAGTCTTAATTGAAGTATTGGACAAGAATAAAGGTGCAAAGAAACTGGGCTTATGTGACGCCATGCCACGTTATGTGATTGGTCGTGTTAACGACGTCACGTAAGCTAAGTGTAGTTCTAAATAATGATTTTTCATACATTATGTAACATCACATACGTGACATCACATAAGCCCAGTTTGTTTGCACCTTTAGTATTATACGAGTAGTTGGCTGGTATGACTATAATAACATTTTGTACATGACAAATTAGTTAGGTAAAAACTACTACTTTTAAAATGAATAGAAATTGGTATTTATAATTTTTCATCTCTAAATATTATAAATCAACAATAACTTCCACCTAATACAAATAATAATTTATGATTATTTGTATTTAAAATAATGTCCTCCTAACCGATATTCGGTCACGGCGGCCAATCTCACTGCGCAGGAGATATTACTATAATATCTCCTAAAAATCAGTCTTATAAAAGAAAAAAAATCAACAAATCCTCCTGAATAATACCATTAATTTATAATTTTAAAACACAACAATCAATCAACAATATGAGTAATATAATTTAAAATCACAAAAATCAGTCTTATAAAAGAATAAAAATCAAGAAATCCTCCTGAATAATATCATTAATTTATAATTTTAAAACAACAATCAGTCCTATAAAAGAAACAAATACTTAAATAGGGGGAAAACTATGGTCTCATACGATCTAAATATACAGCTAATAGCCGGGCCATTTCAGTAATTGCAGTAGCAATTGTTGTCAGAGCTTGTGCTATATGAGTCTCTGCATCAACTCGCCTGGACTCTATTTCCTCAAATCGTCTGACTTGTGAATCCAGAAAGGACACACGATGGCCTTGACGACTTTGACCACGACGAGTTCTTCCAGTTGCTAAAAAGATTATATATTATAACAACAATGATAAATACCATCAATATGTTTCAAAATACAAAAACATTTTTTAAACACATAGGTACACAATCTTTAAATTTATACTACAAACAACAATCTAATGGTTTTGATTTTACATCTGTTGACACAATGTTTTTTTTTTTAAATCTAGTACATCTACAGTATCTTTGATTTTTGGATTTGTAAGTATATGTTCATAATAGTAAAGTAAAAATAAAACCGTGAAAATTTATGAAAAAGAAATGGGTTAAATCAAAACATAGCTATTGGGTGTAGACATTAATATCCACCATTTTAATGCCCCCACTGCTGGGGCAGTCTCTACGGCTGGATAAGGTGTTGTGGAATGTTGATTGGTGGGTAACGACTGGGAATACAGCAGTAACCAGTGGCTTTGTGTGGCTTCTTAACCATGTTAATGTTAGAGACAATAAATTTTTGATCACCCATCCCAAGACCAACCATTAAGAGATTAACCGCAACTATTGCGGGTTGCGCAGGCAAACCAGTGCACTACTGAGGGTGTAGACATTTTAATTTCAATTTTTTAAATCATTATATATAGGTACAGTCGGGACAGAAATTGGTCTACCACCCTAAGGTTAAATGTCACTTGCACTTTATAGAAACCAGAAAGATCATTTTTGCTTGTACCTCGACAACTTATGCTATTTCATCATACTTTACTTTGATTTGACATCATATGTCACCTTGTGAAAATTATAAGTCAATAGGAAAGTAAATGTAAACAGTTAGACTACATTCTTGGTCAACCATATACACAGTGTTTCATAATAACCAATAAATAATCAATTCTTTATTGAAAACTAATTATTAATTCTGGGGGCACGGCAGTGCCCCCGCCAAGTCGAGCGCTAAGCAAACACTGCTGTACCATTCTTTACTGGAACCATTTCGCCGCATTTTCAGGCCCCTATTTGTGGGTACAAGTCAACGGCCAAGTCACACAACATTAACTATAATAATAAAGAAATCGCAGTAAGGAAACTTAGACTTGGCACGACTTTGTCTAGATTTCATTACTTTTTAGACATAAACAAGCAGCTCCATCGAGACATGGCTAGTTTTGTACAGAATGTTTTTGGTGGGATTTTGTATTTACCCGTAATGTCATTCAACCCAAAACTTTCATGTAAATCATAGACATGATGATGATACTATGATATACATGGAAGTTTTGGGTTGAATGACATTACGTGTAAACACATTTTAATAATTAGTTTTAGATAACGCATTGATTATTTATTGGTTATTATGAAACACCGTGTATACATAGCAGTTAAATATTATAAATAGATAGAAAATATACATAACTTACCAGTCTGCACATGGTTTGATTCTAACTGCTGTCTTATTTCCACAGTCTGGCTTGCTTCTATAGGGACTTGTTGAGGACTTGATGGGTGAGGTGGGATCTCAATGGAATTTTCCACTTCAAGTTCTGCAGCATGTAAACTGGTGGATTGGTTTGTAGGTTCCAGCTGAAAATAAATTGGTATATTTATTGTTAAATATTTATTTTCTAACCAAATGCTTTAATTATAAATCTGCACCAGTCAATATACTTACACTGCTTTGTGGAAAAGGATCTACAGCTAGCCCTGTGTCTCCTGTGGCAAAAGAGTTTCCTCCCATGACTGCTACAAGACGTTGTTCGAGCTGTGATATTTGTGGCATCCACTCCGTACCTCCTCCAGTACGCCTCATTGCTTGTGCCTGTTGCTGGCACAATTTTTTTAGGGCACACTTTTTTTCAGCCCAGTACTAAGCCACGGAAAATAAAAATGGAATACATAATTAATTAGAATTTATAGATTCATGAAAAAAAATTGATATTTTATTGCACAAACTAACCTTGGCCCATGCTGGCCCATCTTTAACAACACCCCCCAAGCAGTTTACGGCAGAAGCAAATTCTTGCCACTTCCGTCTTGTCTCCACTTTCGCTTGTTGCGTCCTCAAGAGGCCTCTTGCTATTCCTGGATTACGCTCCAAGAAATCGGCTAACTCCTCTAATTGCCTTTGGGCGGGTCGGCTTGCCATTCTTGCTACTATATTTCACAATTATTACAGTAATTAAAATATTTGATATTTTACACGAATTCACCATCAATAACATTTCTTCAAACTTACTATAAAGATAAAAACTAAATACCAAACTTGTTCTAACGTTTAGAAATAATTACCTGCGTTCGACGATCGTAAACGTAAGAAGACTTCCAAGTTGGAGTTCTCAAATAATATTTATCTAAAGACTTTACTGGATTTCAAAATCAAATCAAACTTCCAACCAAGTTCAAGTTCTTCAATCACAGATTAGAGTTTCTCTCTAACTTAAATAAACTTTTTTATAGTTAGCGTGGTCAACACAGACTATATGGTCGACGTATTTGGCCATACAGCCAATTAATTTGGGGAAGAAAATATAAATTGTACCTTATCCATGTATCAGAATTATTTAAACACTACATTTAAAGCTACTTTGAGCAAAAAATTACATTTTAACCATATAAATAAAAGTAAAACATAGATTTTTCTTTATTCATATTTCATTCATTCGGGTGTATAGTATATGAATCTATGTTCATTCGTTCTTTCCTCATCTGTGGTATTTTTATGTCAAGTGGATAATGTGACTAACTTCATGGCATACTTACAATTCTATCATAATTTTAATTAGAACACAATCCCGGAAAAAATGATTTCAAGAGTACCTAATTATCGCATGATTGGAATTGCATTGTAATTTGATTGTGATTGAAATTAGATTCAAGAGTAAGCCTGCTGGTGGTCAATCTATTTTAAATAGGGCATTAGAAGCCATCTTTGTACATATTGATGCTTAAATTCCACACTTGAATATGTTCCCCGGAATGAAAATATTCAATTTAATTGTAATCAGTCTTGGAACATATTAAATTAAGCAAGCTAAGTCATATTTTGGGAAACATATTCAAGAAAATGATCCATCACATGAGACTGCTGATAGGAGGAAAATCAAATGAAATCCATGAATTTAGGATGGGCTCCGCACTAAACTCATATAACACCACTGGCTCAATTTTGAAATTACGTACTAATGAGGGAAGATGTTGAAATTGAATAAATAAAAATTACATAATTTCTGGGTTTTATTTCATACCTGCAACCAGTTTCTATATTACAACTCCTTCATCTTGTTATTAAAACGACGATATACATCTGACGATGATGTATCGAAACCGGTCGCAATAATTTAAATATAATAAAGATTCAAGTGGAACTTGTGAAGTTAGTGTTTTAATAACAAGATACCATGGAGTTCCATCAAGAAATTACAACACAAAGCTTTAACAACTCTTTCACATAGTTTCCACTATTATAATTATTTAACACTTCATATTACATATTTAATACCCATGATAAAATCGAGGGTATGTAGTCATATAGAAGTAAATATTTACACTTTGAATTAGCATTATAGTAATCTTAGAGAATTTTGCACTTAGTTCATTAATTAGCATTTGTTTTGTAAAAAATCTTTTGTTATTGAAATAGTAAAACTGTAGCATGCTTAAAAACAGACCAGTATATTTTATTTGTTGATATTTTATTACTGTGAGGTAGGTGCTTATCCTAAGAGTAGGCAGAGTAAAACAGGTATCACACACTAGACAATACAGCCAGGGGCTCATCCTAACAAATGCTGCACAAACACACTGCTACAAAGTAAAGTATAGAAGTCATCTGCCACCAACCAATGCATTTATTGTACTAGATTTCATTTTAATAGCATGGACCTATTGATTACATGTATCATTTTTTTGGTCAGAGTCAGAGATGCTTGTTTGTTACCAGCAGTGACCTGCAATGCTGCTAATTTGCAATCCAATTCAATATGTGGTCACCTGGGGGTTTATTGTCGAAGGAAAAATCTATAACGTCTGCTGCCTTTAATTTGACAGTCATTGCGGTAACAACACAAGATTGTGCACTTCTTAATAAAAAGTATTGTGATTGCCTAAATTATAAGCGATCACGATCATTAAAATCACAAAATTAAACGAGGCTTTTTTTGGCGCTGTCACTTCTGCAAGAGAAGGCAAAGGGAGCTAAGTTCATACAGCCATGTTTTTCGTAAATCTTGATAAAACATTAAAAATGTAATTTATGTGAATTTTAGTCAGAAAGTCACTCACTATCACATCGTTTGTGCGCTTTTGTTACTTATTTATTTGTTTGTGACACGTTTCAGTAACTTGTCATTGGTTTCCATACAAAAATCGCTTTGTTTTACATACTATGAAAGTCAATCAGAAAATTGCTGTTTTTTTGAATTTGCAGGCCTAAAAAAACCTAAATTTTATTCTAAACCCTAGATTTTTGAGTACTCTTTACAATAATACCTGAAACATGTTGGTTAATAAATAATTATATTCTTAGCCCAAAAGAGGACATGTCCTTTACATGTTTATTATATTCAAATGGGTCTTCCAGTACATTATCTAATAAACAATTTTCATTTTGTTCTTTATTTAACATTATACAAGAGGATTTCTCTATTGTCTCAATACCTAATTTAAAGACTTACTAACTAATACATCAGTAATATTACTGACAGTCATCTTACTTCTACGTTGCTCAATAGGAGCAATTTTTGTAGCCAAGTTCTTGGATGAGATATAAAAATACTATGATAGCGATTTTATATTAGCGACAATATAAGATATAATTTGATAGATTAATAGAAATAAAAGGAAAAGGCACTACATAAGTGCCTTGAATTTTATTGAATAGAACATGTCGACTGCATTATTTAGTTTAAAATTGATAATCACAATTTTTAGGTAAGTATTACTTGAATACTCTATAAATTATATTAAATTGTGGCATCGCGACTTTTATGCGCCTTGATGCCCGCAATAGAGTGACGGGAAAACATAATGTCATTGAGACAAAATATGAGGTTTAAAATGCAGTCAGGTTAGGCGGGAATGCAACGAGTTGCTATAATTATGTAGAGCACCTCGTTGTAATACCCGGCCTCCCCTGGAAGAAAAAATCCAGAAGGGATTTTTTCTAAAAAGTAGTACGTAAGTACAAATAAATATTACAAAAGTGTTAAAAAAATTATATAAAACAGTGACAATTTCTTTATAAAAACTAATTGTAAAATACCTGTAACCTTGTAGGATTAGATAGCTAACATCTTTAACTACATTTGTATTACGAGTTAAATTCAATAACTCAATAAATTGAACAAAAATCAATTTTTAAGTTTTATTACACTGTCGTGACATTTGTAAGTCGACGACGGACGACAAACATTTAACAGGTATATAAAATTAATATT
Source organism: Schoenobius gigantellus (assembly GCA_963935595.1). Classification (NCBI taxonomy): domain Eukaryota; kingdom Metazoa; phylum Arthropoda; class Insecta; order Lepidoptera; family Crambidae; genus Schoenobius; species Schoenobius gigantellus. The sequence continues at coordinate 16,326,588 of OZ012553.1, read as the reverse complement.
TAATTTTGTATGAAAGTAAAATCTAACGAATTATCAAAAGTCGTAGAACAAACGTTTTTATTTGTGATGCTGCGAGGTTGCAGGTGTTTTATAAATAACCCTGAATATATTATTAGGTATATGGCCTTTTGGTGTTTTTGAGGTCGATTTTTTAAAGTTATATTTATAAATTTTAGAAGAACTATAGTGTCTCTTTCGGTTTGGTACGGGGAAACAATTTAATTTTTATACGACTTCATTGTGAAATATTAATTTTTTTTCTTGAATGAAACCTTTATTAAGTTTCATTGTATACAAGGTTACTTTTTTAGCAGAAGCGATTTCAAGATTGGTCCCATAGTAAAAGTTGTATAGTTTGCTTGTCTGAACAAGCTCACAAAATTTGGCTCGTGCTTGAAAAGTTACTATTACTACTATACAGGATAGTTCAGGAATTAAATATTTAACTGATGGTAAAAAGATCGACTTGACTGTTAATGGACAGTTCATTATGCTTGCTTACATCAACAGCATTTGTAATAAAGTTAGAGGATCTCTGCGCTCATTGTACAGGCTTAAGAATTTCCTTCCTCCTAGCACCAAAGTTCTTCTCGTCCAATCCCTAGTCCTCCCTTTAATCGATTATGCTGATGTGTGTTGCACCAACGTTAACCAAGACCTTCTAGACAAGCTGGATTGAATGCTCAACAACTGTATTCGTTTTATTTTCGGTCTGCGGAAATATGACCACATTTCCTACTTTCGAGATAAACTCAAATGGTTGCCTATCCGTTTGCGAAGGAACCTGAGAGTCGCTTCCCAGCTTTTCAGCATTATTTACGATTCAAATACTCCTGATTACTTAAAGAGTAAATTTCAAGCGCTTGGTAGTACTCATGCACTCAACTTACGTTCTGCTGCAAAACTCACACTTGAGTTTCCAACTCATAGATCCGGGTTCGCTTCGGACTCTTTCACACTTTCAGCTATACGCTTGTGGAATAGCTTACCCCCTAACTATAGATCAGCCTGTAGTAAGGCTTCATTCAAACGTCAGATACGAAGACTCTTTTTGGAATCTGTTTAGTTTTATTTGACAGTATTTCGTCATAATATTAGCATTATTTATATACATTTATTATATACTAGCTGTGCCCGCGAACTACGTTTCGCCATCAAAATACTTAACACAGTGTTTAGTTTTTTCCTCCATTTTATTCCGTAATGATTCAACTTTATTCTGTCTTTCTTGAGCATCGGCCATTTCGAAATTAGGACAATTTTCGTAGGTTCGTAATGCTCTTTTTCTAACAGTCCACAAAATTAAATACATTACATATTACTATAAACACTAAGTATAATTATTGTTTTAGAGACATTATTGATATTAATTAATTCTTCTTCAGTAGAAAGAACTACACAGTTGCAAGAATAATCTTTATCGTATTCATGTTTCGAATTAAAATAAACAATTGTTAATAAATTAGAACTGTATACGAATAAAGTTTAGATTTTATAATGGGTGTTGGTAACACCAACAAAATATATTTTTTGGATATGACAACTTGGCCAATTTTGACTGGTCGTACAGTAAGCTCCTTGTCAAGCTATAGTTTTTAAAAGTGTATTCTTTATTAATAAGCATAATAAAAGTTCGACCAGAGAGGTTGTTTTGATTTTTCTAAATTATTGCGGAACCCTTATATTGTGGAGCCCTAGGGTTCCGCGGAACACACTTAGAGCATGGCTGCTCTAGGTACCCTTCAGGGCCTACTTTCATTTAATACCCCTATTGCTGGGTTTGAAAAGCAACTGTTATCCATCTTTTTTGAGCGGCAGCCATGTTGAATTTACGTCAATGTTGCTACGTTCATAGTGCTCTACTCATCAAGGCCTTTCATTGCTGGGTTTGGAAACGAACTATTATCCATTTATTGAGCGGCGGCCATGTTGAATTTATAGCAATTTTCCTAAGTTCATAATGCTCTACTCTTTTAGGCTTTTCATTTGATACCCCTATTGTTAGGTTTGGAAACGAACTTTTATCCTTTTTTTTGAGCGGCAGCCATGTTGAATTTAGGTCGATTTTGCTAGGTTCCTAATGCTCTACTCTTCAAGGCCTTTCATTTGCTAGGTTTGGAAACGAACTTTTATCTATCTTTTTTGAGCGGCGGCCATGTTGAATTTATGTCAATGTTGCTAGTTTCATAGTGCTCTACTTATCAAAGCCTTTTATTTGATACCCATATTGCTGGGTTTGAAAATGAACTTTTATCCATTTTTTGAGCGGCGGCCATGTTAAATTTATGTCAATGTTGCTAGGTTCATAGTGCTCTACTCTTCAAGTCCTTTCATTTGATACCCATATTGCTAGGTTTGGAAACTAACTTTATTCCACCTTTTTTGAGCGGCGGCCATGTTGAATTTATGTCAATGTTGCTAGGTTCATAGTGCTCTACTCATCAATGCCTTTCATTTGATACCCATATTGCTGGGTTTGGAAACGAACTTTTATCCGTTTTATTTGAGCGGCGGCCATGTTGAATTTAGGGCGATTTTCCTATGTTCATAGTGCTCTACTCATCAAGGCCTTTCATTTGATATGCATATCGCTGGGTTTGGAAACGAACTTTATCGGCAGTCATGTCAAATTAAGTCAACGTGGCTAGGTTCAATGTGTTCTACTCTTTTAGGTTCTTCGTTCGATATCCATGTTCCTTGGGTGGATCCAAAAAAATGTGATCCGTCATTTTAGACATTAGGATCAAGAGTCCCGTCCCGTCCCTCTACGCGTAACCCAGAACATTGCAGTCAGATATTTTTTTTAATTATCAATATTAATCTATTACTTTTAATAGTTTTAAATGGAGATTCCTTAGTCCTAATGTAAAAACATATAACACCTTTCAAAATACCTTGAAAAGAGTATCTTCATTTTTCAACATATCAAATATTTCAAAAATTGTACCGATTTTGTGAAAATTAGTCAAGAATTAAACCAATCTACAAATTTTATGGTCACTCGATAGGTATTATCATAAAAAATGCTTTATACATTGGTTGTATGGCTTCATCTTTTTGCCTTACCACAACGGTACGACATAAGAAAAAGACAATTTGGTTGGCGAAATCCAGTTGGGCACAGTCATTAACAGAAAATATTAAATTTTATTTGTACTATGTGAAACACTTCATTCCTGCCTTTCAATTTTCGAAATCCAATTACTTAAGATCAGGCTGTATGGCGTAGTTCCATTGCCTTTCCTTCGTGGAAGAAAATACCTTCTCTCTGTACTATGCATAGATATAGAATGAAATAGATGGGCTATAAAAGCCGTCAAACATGAGGAAAAGAGATAAACTTATACACATTGCCAAAGGAAAGAAGAAGATGGCATCATCTTTTTTTGTCCTTGTCACCGTATATAGGTGAAACTGGTAGTGGGGATTGTTTATCACCAGCTTCTGGTGCTAAACAAATACGTGGAAGAAATTTTTTCTGTGAATTATAGCTTACTGTGTAATTATTTAACACTTTAATTAGTGTAATTGTGAACTATTTGAACATTTAAATCATGGTGCACTGCTCCGTTTTAGGTTGTAATAGTGATAGTGCTAGAAAACAGGAAAATATAACCTTTTACAGGTAAGACCTAAATTGTGTCAATAAAAAGCTTCAAAACTATTTTTTAAATTATAAATACAAGGTATATTGCAATATTTTACCATTCTGCTATGGTTCTCAATCATATTATGGGATTAAACATGAAATTTCAAACTAAGTAGTAAGGTTACTGTTAACCTAACAAGCTAGGAATGTCGCCATACAATATGGCCACGTATACCGCCAACGCGTATAACATTTTGCCGGGTTATAATGATACCAGTTACGCTACGACTATTTTTCCTTGATTCGTAGGTAATTTGTTACGTGAAAGGGATCTCACATATTAGTTTCTGTGTTACATTAATATTGACATATTTAAGTATAAAATTTTGAGCATTTTAGATAACAAAGTTAATTCTTTTGAAGTGAGACTTTCCATTTGCTTGTTTGTCTGTATTTAACAGATTTCCTTCGGAGATAACTACTCGAAAACAGTTGGGTTAAAGCTACTGGTCGATTGAATTGGCAGCCAACCAAGCATACCCGAATGTGTTCTAAGCATTTTGAACAACAGTGGATTCAGAAAAACAAAAAAGGCACTTTTCTTAGGAGTGGTGCTATTCCTAAACTTTTTTTACAGATCAGTAACTTATACATATTATATCTACAAGGTACATACCCTATCAAGCCAAAACCTAAATTTATTTTTCACAAACCCAACTATTTTTATGGGGGATTTCGAATTTTATTTTACAGTTTTGGATTAACATGGGTAGGGTAGGTACCAAATCCTTTTCTACTATTTTGATATGGCCAAACATATTATTAATGGTTTGATTTTGGTCATATTCTATTAATATAATAAGTCTGACCATTAGTACAGATACAGTTTTAAAATTTATTAATTAATATTTTTAATGTTGTAAAATTAGAACCTGCTTTTATTTTTAACCTGTATACATATTGTTTCAGGACGCATCGGTGTTGGATTTCGGTTCAAATTTGAATACGCCCCGAAAGAGAAAAATGCGGCTTCAAATGCTGGGTTTGAAACAATCAGCGAGGTCATCAAATAAAAAACTACGGCCAGTGCGTCAATCGCTTAGACGATTGGGGAAAAAGTAGTCACACTTGAAAATGTGTAAAGTGATTTGAAGTGTAAGTTAATGATGCAAAATTAGTAGTTGGACATTTTAGATACTGTAGGAGGAACCAATAGAGATTTTCTGAAAAGATTTTTAGGAGTTGACAAAAGAAAGTATTCTGAACCTTTAAGGAAATTCGCGCTGTGCTTACACTTTTTAAGTTCAAAGGCATATGAGTTTGTACGTAAGCAATTTAATACGTGTTTACCACACCCAAAAACGGTGAGTGGCGAGGAGTAGACAGCCTCTAGAAAATGTTTGTGATTTATTAGCAATTTTGTGCCATAGCTAGTAATCTGGCTTAATCTAAATGAAATAAGTCATATCTCTACTTTGTCTGAATATTTAACAAGAACACATAGGATGTAGATATAGCACCGAACAAGTGTTTCTAATTAATTATATAAGTACTTGACAGAACATAATCTTCCTCAGAGATCTACAAATTGGTCTTGTCCTGCGCTATTTCCAAGTTGCCGCCAGCGGGGGCGAGGTTGGGGGTGGCAACACGGGCAACTAAGAATAACCAGCTATCTACATCGGCATCTTGCGTTCTTTGCCAGATCTTTTTTCCACATTGTGAGCAAGCTTACCAACTTTGGGCTTTTAGCACCATATTGAGTGCGGTATCAGTAGTTCAATTCTTGAACTTACCCAGCCCAAGTGAATTTTTACCTGTATTGTAGTGAATTTTATCTCTGTAAGCCGAAGTCCTTTATTCGATGACAATAACGGTGCTATTGAAATATAATTTTAGAAAGTGTTTATTTTAAATTTAATATTATACATTTTCTAAATCTTCACAAATATTTAGTAAATGTGTAAATATTGGATTTTAAATAAACTGCAGAGATAAAGAAAAAACAATGATTATTGCCCGCTGTATTCTTAATCGAGTGACGATCTTCGCAAGGTACCTAGCTGGCAAAAGCTGGAAGCGAGTGGTCGCGGATCGTGCTCAGTGGCGAGCACTTGGAGAGGCCTATGTCCAGCAGTGGACGCGTGTGGATGATGATGATAATGCCTAATATTTTTTCTTATATTTGTAAAGATGTTTACATAATAGCTTAAATAAATAATAGTAAAATGTTTTAAAACGAAATATACTCGAGTAAATCCGAAAAGTGTAGTTTTATTTAAAAGTGTAAATAACTTTAGACTGCGGCGAAGGTTGAATGAAGAATTCAATAAAAAAATCGCAACTTCCTCCCACTTTTATTTTTTGAGACATATTATTTAGCGAGGGACGCTCATTAAAATGTCTCAAAAAAAATACGTAGATCAATCAACCTTACTTTATGTTTATAGTGGTAAAAGCCACTATAATATATAAAGTAGGGTAAAACTTAATGCAACACTGGTATACCCATCTACTTTAGGCAGGTATGACGTCATCTATGTCTGTCCCTTACGGGTATACGGTCACGTCCTATCTATTCATTCTTTATCTAAGGTACTATGTGACAGACTTGTCAAAATAATTTCACGTGCGCCATGTTGTTTTTGTACCTAAAGCCAATTCGAAAATTTTATATGGGATTTTTTCACTAAAAATAAAAAGTGAATTTAACAAACGAAATTATGCCTAAATGTTCTTCCAGAAAATTCTAAGCATTGTGGTGTAAGCCATATCAAATTCTGTCCAGTAGTTTCGGAGATCTTTCCGGACAAACAGACAAACAAACAAACAAACAAACAAACAAACCAACAAACAAACAAACAAACAATTTTTTAAAAAACTATTCTATCGTGTTCTGCTAATGATTTTAAGGCGACCTGTGTATTTTTTTTCTTAATATTTCGCAATTACAGATTTTTGTATCCCTACGATTTTATTATATATAGAGATAGAGATAGAGATCATATATGTAGTTTTATATATTTTTTAATATTTATATTCTATTATATCTATGTTTACTTATTTCATCCTAATTTAAATATACCTACTTATGTCGTTTTCGACTTTAATTCGTACACCGTCTACAATTTCTCCCACATTTTTACTGGTTGACTGGTAGAGAATGCCCCAGGCATTAAGTCCGCCTTTTGTACATCTTTTGTTTTATGTACGATAAAGATTAAATATATATATAGAGAATAGAGATAATATCAAATGATTCGTTAAGAGGAAATTGTAAAGGCCGTTTTTCCATACAAACGTAGTCCCCTGTTTCCTTCCCGGATAATGGCATTAGTTGCTCTATTTTTTTCAATAAAATCAATGACCACTATAAGCATGTTCATATGTTTTCCTTTTTTTATTAAGTTAACTAGCTGTGCCCGCGAACTACGTTTCGCCATCAAAATACTTAACACAGTGTTTAGTTTTTTCCTCCATTTTATTCCATAATGATTCAACTTTATTCTGCCTTTCTTGAGCATCGGCCATTTCGAAAATATAACAATTTTCATAGGTTCGTAATGCTCTTTTTCTATCAGTCCACAAAATTAAATACATTACATATTACTATAAACACTAAGTATTATTATTGTTTTAATTAGAGACATTATTGATATTAATAAATTCTTCTTCAGTAGAAAGAACTACACAGTTGCAAGAATAATCTTTATCGTATTCATGATTCGAATTAAAATAAACAATTGTTAATAAATTAGAACTGTATACGAATAAAGTTTAGATTTTATAATGGGTGTTGGTAACACCAACAAAATATATTTTTTGGATATGACAACTTGGCCAATTTTGACTGGTCGTACAGTAAGCTACTGTTTATACTGTTTGACCTTTGAACTGTTCTTATGTCGCTCGTAATACTGGCGGTTTTCGTAGAGTTAATGTATAGCAAGAATGGGGGGGTTACTGTACAAATACGTTTTCCGTATTCGATATCCGATCACGGAATACAGACACGGAGTTTCGTGAACGTAGCGCAGACGTTCGTTTCTTCTCATTCGGGATTTCTACCATTCTACCTAAACATACGTACAGAACGTGTTCCGTTCGTAATAAAAACGAACGTGTGCGGCAGTCAATGAGTATTTTGTTTAGATTTGATGCATTCGGATGCCCGCATTCAGAAAACGAATGCGAAAAAAGGTATTTATGCGGTTAGCCTTTAAAATGTATTGAGACTTCCGTTTTTGTAACGTGTACTGTGCGATATAGTGTTGCTGGCATAGTTCGGTTAGCAAACTCGCCGTGATGACTAACATCCAACACACAAACTTGGAGTTATCGTTAGTTAGTTCACGATCGTTGCATTACGGTCTCGAAGGACACTAAACACAGGTAACATCTAACATCTAACATCCAATAGGCCCCGAAGCGGTTCTCAAACTTTTTTGGTCACGGAACCCTTTTGGAAAGCGAAATACTTCACGGAACCCTAAAATAAAACAATCGTTTTTAAAAGTGTATTCTTTATTAATAAGCATAATGAAAGTACGACCAGAGAGGGTGTTTTGATTTTTCTAAATTATTGCGGAACCCCTTATAGGGGTAGTGTAGAGCCCTAGGGTTCCGCGGAACACACTTAGAGCATGGCTGCTCTAGGTACCCTTCAGGGCCTACGTTCATTTAATACCCCTATTGCTGGGTTTGAAAAGCAACTGTTATCCGTCTTTTTTGAGCGGCGGCCATGTTGAAATTAGGTAGATTTTTGTAGGTACCTAATGCTCTACTCTTCAAGGCCTTTCATTTGATACCCATATTGCTAGGTTTGGAAACTAACTTTTATCCACCTTTTTTGAGTGGCGGCCATGTTGAATTTATCTAAATGTTGCTAGGTTCATAGTGCTCTACTCATCAAGGCCTTTCATTTGAGACCCATATTGCAGGGTTTGGAAACGAACTATTATCCATTTTTTGAGCGGCGGCCATGTTGAATTTATAGCAATTTTCCTAAGTTCATAATGCTCTACTCTTTTAGGCTTTTCATTTGATACCCATATTGCTAGGTTTGGAAACGAACTTTTATCCTTTTTTTTTGAGCGGCGGCCATGTTGAATTTAGGTCGATTTTGCTAGGTTCCTAATGCTCTACTCTTCAAGGCCTTTCATTTGATACCCATATTGCTAGGTTTGGAAACGAACTCTTATCCATTTTTTGAGCGGCGGCCATGTTTAATTTAGGGCAATTTTCCTTAGTTCATAATGCTCTACTCTTTTAGGCCTTTCAATTGATGCCCATATTGCTAGGTTTGGAAACTAACTTTTATCCACCTTTTTTGAGTGGCGGCCATGTTGAATTTAGGTCGATTTTGCTAGGTTCCTAATGCTCTACTCTTCAAGGCGTTTCATTTGATACCCATATTGCTAGGTTTGGAAACGAACTATTATCCATTTTTTTAACGGCGGCCATGTTTAATTTAGGGTAATTTTCCTTAGTTCATAATGCTCTACTCTTTTAGGCCTTTCAGTTGATACCCATATTGCTAGGTTTGGAAACGAACTATTATCCATTTTTTTAACGGCGGCCATGTTTAATTTAGGGCAATTTTCCTTAGTTCATAATGCTCTACTCTTTTAGGCCTTTCAGTTGATACCCATATTGCTAGGTTTGGAAACGAACTATTATTCTTCTTTTTAGAGCGGCGGCTATGTTGAATTTATGTCAATGTTGCTAGGTACCTAATGCTCTACTCTTCAAGGCCTTTCATTTGATACCCATATTGCTAGGTTTGGAAACTAACTTTTATCCACCTTTTTTGAGTGACGGCCATGTTGAATTTATCTAAATGTTGCTAGGTTCATAGTGCTCTACTCATTAAGGCCTTTCATTTGATACCCATATTGCTAGGTTTGGAAACTAACTTTTATCCACCTTTTTTGAGCGGCGGCCATGTTGAATTTATGTCAATGTTGCTAAGTTCATAGTGCTCTACTCATCAATGCCTTTCATTTGATACCCATATTGCTAGGTTTGGAAACTAACTTTTATCCACCTTTTTTGAGCGGCGGCCATGTTGAATTTATGTCAATGTTGCTAGGTTCATAGTGCTCTACTCATCAATGCCTTTCATTTGATACCCATATTGCTGGGTTTGGAAACGAACTTTTATCCGTTTTATTTGAGCGGCGGCCATGTTGAATTTAGGGCGATTTTCCTATGTTCATAGTGCTCTACTCATCAAGGCCTTTCATTTGATATGCATATCGCTGGGTTTGGAAACGAACTTTATCGGCAGTCATGTCAAATTAAGTCAACGTGGCTAGGTTCAATGTGTTCTACTCTTTAGGGTCTTCGTTCGATATCCATGTTCTTTGGGTGGATCCAAAAAAATGTGATCCGTCATTTTAGACATTAGGATCAAGAGCCCCGTCCCTTCCCTCTACGCGTAACCCAGAACATTGCAGTCGGATATTTTTTTTAATCATCAATATTAATCTATTACTTTTAATAGTTTTAAATGGATGAAAGAGTTTGATTCCTTAGTCCTAATGTAAAAACATATAACACCTTTCAAAATACCTTGAAAAGAGTATCTTCATTTTTCAACATTTCAAATATTTCAAAAATTGTACCGATTTTTCGAAAATTAGTCAAGAATTAAACCAATCTACAAATTTTATGGTCACTCGATAAGTATTATCATAAAAAATGCTTTATACATTGGTTGTATGGCTTGATCTTTTTGCCTTACCACCACGGTACGACATAAGAAAAAGACAATTTGGTTGGCGAAATCCAGTTGGGCACAGCCATTAACAGAAAATATTAAATTTTATTTGTACTATGTGAAACACTTCATTCCTGCCTTAATTTTCGAAATCCAATTACTTAAGATCAGGCTGTATGGCGTAGTTCCATTGCCTTTCCTTCGTGGAAGAAAATACCTTCTTTCTGTACTATGTGACAGACTTGTCAAAATAATTTCACGTGCGCCATGTTGTTTTTCTACCTAAAGCCAATTCGAAAATTTTATGGTATTTTTTCACTAAAAATAAAAAGTGAATTTAAACAAACTAAATTATGCCTAAATGTTCTTCCGGAAAATTCTAAGCATTGTGGTGTAAGCCATATCAAATTCTGTCCAGTAGTTTCGGAGATCTTTCCGGACAAACACACAAACAAACAAACAAACAAACAAACAAACAAACCAACAAACAAACAATTTTTTTAAAAACTATTCTATCGTGTTCTGCTAATGATTTTAAGGCGACCTGTGTATTTTTTTTCTTAATATTTCGCAATTACAGATTTTTGTACCCCTACGATTTTATTATATACTAGCTGTGCCCGCGAACTACGTTTCGCCATCAAAATACTTAACACAGTGTTTAGTTTTTTCCTCCATTTTATTCCATAATGATTCAACTTTATTCTGCCTTTCTTAAGCATCGGCCATTTCGAAATTAGGACAATTTTCGTAGGTTCGTAATGCTCTTTTTCTAACAGTCCACAAAATTAAATACATTACATATTACTATAAACACTAAGTATTATTATTGTTTTAGAGACATTATTGATATTAATAAATTCTTCTTCAGTAGAAAGAACTACACAGTTGCAAGAATAATCTTTATCGTATTCATGTTTCGAATTAAAATAAACAATTGTTAATAAATTAGAACTGTATACGAATAAAGTTTAGATTTTATAATGGGTGTTGGTAACACCAACAAAATATATTTTTTGGATATGACAACTTGGCCAATTTTGACTGGTCGTACAGTAAGCTCCTTGTCAAGCTATACTGTTTGACCTTTGAACCGTTCTTATGTCGCTCGTAATACTGGCGGTTTTCGTAGAGTTAATGTATAGCATGAATGGGGGGGTTACTGTACAAATACGTTTTCCGTATTCGATATCCGATCACGGAATACAGACACGGAGTTTCGTGAACGTAGCGCAGACGTTCGTTTCTTCTCATTCGGGATTTCTACCATTCTACCTAAACATACGTACAGAACGTGTTCCGTTCGTAATAAAAACGAACGTGTGCGGCAGTCAATGAGTATTTCGTATAGATTTGATGCATTCGGATGCCCGCATTCAGAAAACGAATGCGAAAATACGTATTTATGCGGTTAGCCTTAAAATGTATTGAGACTTCCGTTTTTGTAACGTGTATTGTGCGATATAGTGTTGCTGGCATAGTTCGGTTAGCAAACTCGCCGTGATGACTAACATCCAACACACAAACTTGAAGTTATCGTTAGTTAGTTCACGATCGTTGCATTATCACGGCCTCGAAGGACACTAAACACAGGTAACATCTATCATCGAACATCCAATAGGCCCTGAAGCGGTTCTCAAACTTTTTTGGTGACGGAACCCTTTTGGAAAGCGAAATACTTGACGGAACCCTAAAATAAAACAATAGTTTTTAAAAGTGTATTCTTTATTAATAAGCATAATAAAAGTACGACCAGAGAGGGTGTTTTGATTTTTCTAAATTATTGCGGAACCCTTTTAGTGGTATTGTGGAGCTCTAGGGTTCCGCGGAACACACTTAGAGCATGGCCGCTCTAGGTACCCTTCAGGGCCTACTTTCATTTAATACCCCTATTGCTGGGTTTGAAAAGCAACTGTTATGCGTCTTTTTTGAGCGGCGGCCATGTTGAATTTATGCCAATGTTGCTATGTTCATAGTGCTCTACTGATCAAGGCCTTTCATTTGATACCCATATTGCTGGGCTAAGAAACGAAATTTTATCCGTTTTTTTTTAGCAGCGGCCATATTGAATTTTATGCTATTTTCCTAGGTTCATAGTGCTCTACACTTCAAGGCCTTTCATTTGATACCTATATTGCTAGGTTTGGAAACGAACTTTTATCCACCTTTTTTGAGCAGTGGCCATGTCGAATTTACGTCAATATTGCTAGGTCCATAGTGCTCTACTCTTGAAGACCTTTCATTTGATACCTATATTGCTAGATTAGAAAACGAACTTTTATCCACCTTTATTGAGCGGCGGTTGAATTTAGGTAGATTTTCGTAGGTACCTAATGCTCTACTCTTCAAGGCCTTTCATTTGATACCCATATTGCTAGGTTTGGAAACTAACTTTTATCCACCTTTTTTGAGTGGCGGCCATGTTGAATTTATGTAAATGTTGCTAGGTTCATAGTGCTCAACTCATCAAGGCCTTTCATTTGAGACCCATATTGCTGGGTTTGGAAACGAACTATTATCCATTTTTTGAGCGGCGGCCATGTTGAATTTATAGCAATTTTCCTAAGTTCATAATGCTATACTCTTTTAGGCTTTTCATTTGATACCCATATTGCTAGATTTGGAAACGAACATTTATCCTTTTTTTTGAGCGGCGGCCATGTTGAATTTAGATCGATTTTGCTAGATTCCTAATGCTCTACTCTTCAAGGCCTTTCATTTGATACCCATATTGCTAGGTTTGGAAACGAACTTTTATCTATCTTTTTTGAGCGGCGGCCATGTTAAATTTAGGTCGATTTTCCTAGATTCCCAATGCTCTACTCTTCAAGGCCTTTCATTTGATACCCATATTGCGAGGTTTGGAATCGAACTTTTATCCGTTTTAGTTGAGCGGCGGCCATGTTAATTTAGGGCGATTTTCCTAGGTTCATAGTGCTCTACTCATCAAGGCATTTCATTTCATATGCATATCGCTGGGTTTGAGAACGAACTTTATGGGCAGTCATGTCAAATTAATTCAACGTGGCTAGGTTCAATGTGTTCTACTCTTTAGGTTCTTCGTTCGGTATCCATGTTCCTTGGGTGGATCCAAAAAAATGTGATCCGTCATTTTAGACATTAGGATCAAGAGTCCCGTCCCGTGCCGTCCCTCTACGCGTAACCCAATACATTGCAGTCAGATTTTTTAAATTATCAATATTAATCTATTACTTTTAATAGTTTTAAATGGATGAAAGAGTTTGATTCCTTAGTCCTAATGTAAAAACATATAACACCTTTCAAAATACCTTGAAAAGAGTATCTTCATTTTTCAACATTTCAAATATTTCAAAAATTGTACCGATTTTGTGAAAATTAGTCAAGAATTAAACCAATCTACAAATTTTATGGTCACTCGATAAGTATTATCATAAAAAATGCTTTATACATTGGTTGTATGGCTTCATCTTTTTGCCTTACCACCACGGTACGACATAAGAAAAAGACAATTTGGTTGGCGAAATCCAGTTGGGCACAGCCATTAACAGAAAATATTAAATTTTATTTGTACTATGTGAAACACTTCGTTCCTGCCTTTCAATTTTCGAAATCCAATTACTTAAGATCAGGCTGTATGGCGTAGTTCCATTGCCTTTCCTTCGTGGAAGAAAATACCTTCTCTCTGTACTATGTGACAGACTTGTCAAAATAATTTCACGTGCGCCATGTTGTTTTTCTACCTAAAGCCAATTCGAAAATTTTATATGGTATTTTTTCACTAAAAATAAAAAGTGAATTTAAACAAACGAAATTATGCCTAAATGTTCTTCCGAAAAATTCTAAGCATTGTGGTGTAAGCCATATCAAATTCTGTCCAGTAGTTTCGGAGATCTTTCCGGACAAACAGACAAACAAACAAACAAACAAACAAACAAACAAACAAACAAACAAACCAACAAACAAACAATTTTTTTAAAAACTATTCTATCGTGTTCTGCTAATGATTTTAAGGCGACCTGTGTATTTTTTTTCTTAATATTTCGCAATTACAGATTTTTGTACCCCTACGATTTTATTATATATAGAGATAGAGATAGAGATCATATATGTAGTTTTATATATTTTTTAATATTTATATTCTATTATATCTATGTTTACTTATTTATGTCGTTTTCGACTTTAATTCGTACACCGTCTACAATTTCTCCCACATTTTTACTGGTTGACTGGTAGAGAATGCCTCAGGCATTAAGTCCGCCTTTTGTACATCTTTTGTTTTATGTACGATAAAGATTAAATAAATAAATAAAAACCGCATAAAAATCCTTTCAGTAGTTTTTAAAAGTATTGCAAACCGACAGACGCGGCGGAGGACATGTTTCATTATAATTATGTGAATAGACATCTAAGCTTAACATCGCGTACGTTATATATAAGTAATAACTCAGGTCAAAATACAGTTATCTCTGAAATAAATAATGGGACGTCAGGTGTTTTAGTGCCTGGGGTCATGTTCGGTCACGAAGCGGCGCGACGGAATGGGATCAATAGAATGGGTTGAGCCACCTCACCCTGAGACCCCCCCGTGTAGGTACTGTTAAAATGCAATTTGTAATATGCAGCCCACATGCAGCCCTTTTTTCACTTTCCTCGTTAATTATCGTGACCCAAAGTCACGGTAATAGTATAATATTACCGTGGCAAAGTGATGTGACGGAAAAAGAACTATTGCCAAGTCATTCTACTCAGTCGGTCCTTAAATTCTGTCACAAGTATAATTTATCATAAAATCAAAACTATTATATTTTTTTTATATATATTTTTTATATGAAAGGTTAGTTAAATAAGGATTATTAAAAATTAAAATCATTCAAAATGTCCGCCGCCACTATTCACACAGGCCCGTCTCTGTGGCCAGTCATCGATTGTAGCAAGAACCATATCCATGTCTATTCCAGCCACTGCTTTCCTCAATAATGACTTCAGGCTGTCCAAATTTTTATGGCGCCTCGAGCAGACCTTTTCCTCGAAAACTTGCCAAATTTTGTAATCCAAAGGATTGAGGTCAGGGCTAGTAAAGTCGATATTCTGGCGCTCAAACAAACCACAACTGTGTGGTTTTAGCCTTGTGTGCCGGCGCAGAGTCTTGCTGGAACACCCAAGGTTGCTCTCGAAACAGCGTCTGAGACAGATCTTTCACAATAGTATCTAAAACCACAACCGATCCGTAGTCACACCGTATTACCACACCAGTGTGACTATGGTTCATTTTATTTATCCGTTGTCACACCGGTGTTATTATGGATAATTTTATTCGATCCATAGTCACCTTGTCCACATCTTGACCAAACTGTCTTTAATTTTGGGTTAATATTACTCTTTATTTTCCCGTGTTACCTGTTTCAGTATAGATGGTATAGGTATGGATTACTCAGGGACAAATTTAGAGGCACTTTTTACATAGATTCAAGCGACATTTACAACATCATATCGATGTGTGATTGACCTTTAATGCGTTGGTTTGATTGTTATCCAGGATTCATGACCGAGGGCATAACGGATAATGACAAAATTTCCCTATTTGTGACCTGGAGCAGAACGGTAACTTTTAATGGTGGTCTTTTTATCACAATCGTAACTGGTTTCCGCGGTTGACTTTCGGGAGAACAAAACAATATTATTCTAGAACCTTCATATTGGTAATCAGCTACAAGGAATTAATTAAATTATGCTGACCTCCTAGCACGTCGACGAAAACACGATAAGTTAAAGCGGTTTATCGCGGTGAACTGTCAAAATACAATAGGGTTACGTCGTATTTTGACAGTTCACCGCGATAAATCGCTTTATCATATCGTGTTTTGGTGGACGTGCTACGGGGGCTGGTATTTCTACCTCATCCAAATGAGTAAAGGCTGTTTTTTACTTGAAATTTCTTTTTACGTGCCGAGTATAGGCTACGTTTAACGTTATAAAATGATGGTACTCTGGTAACCAAATGTAGAACTTTGTTATATGGGTTTGATATGGTTTTTAAAAATACAAGGCACCGATTCAGCTAATGTATCAGCATCATTCTTCATTTTATCAATACAATATAATATTTCATTACCAACATCATAAGGCTTGCATTCTAAAGAATGCTCCACATGCTTTAAAACTTTTGCATCCTGAGAAATCAACAAATTTGAATAGCATTAATAAATAGGAGCCGACTCTTAGTGCATAATGTTATAGAGGTAGGTACGATCCAACGCAACTCTGTTTTTTTTACTACAAAACCAAATTATACTTTTGTTAGCAAACGTTTTCTATGTATAGTATCGATGTCCATCGAATAAAATTACTAAGCCACGTATTCTTTTTTAAATTCTAAATTCAGGCTCAATATCCATTTTTACATACGACATAATAATGTCAAATAAGACAAGATAATAGAACAAATACTTAGGAAAAAGTTTAATACCTACGTCATTGACAATAGAATCTTAAGAAACGGCTTTGGTAATTGTTATAATTTAGAAACTTAATTAAAAGTAAGTATCTTTATATTATACACTCAGGGACAAATTTAGAGGAACGATAAAAGTTCATTTCTAGTTTTGATAACGCTGTGTATTTCAGCTTACGAAACCATATTTAGTTTTACCAGCTTTCTAGCCATCGGATTCATCACAAAAAAAATATTCACCGCGGAAACCAGTTCAGTTGTACGATTGTGATAAAAAGACCACCATTAAAAGTTACCGTTCTGCTCCAGGTCACAAATAGGGAAATTTTGTCATTATCCGTTATGGCCTTGGTCATGAATCCTGGATAACAATCAAACAAACGCATTAAAGGTCAATCACACATCGATATGATGTTGTAGAAGTAGCTTGCATCTATGTAAAAAATGTAGTGTTCCTCTAAATTTGTCCCTGAGTAATCCATACCTATACTGAAACAGGTAACACGGAGAAATAAAGAGTAATATGAACCCAAAATTAAAGACAGTTTGGTCAAGATGTGGACAAGGTGACTATGGATCGAAAAAAATTATACTTCGCGCCTCGTCCTCGAGATTAGTATTTTAAATTGTTACATGTAGTATCGCATAGGTGTCACCACTCTTGCACTTAGTTGAGATTTTTTTTTGTGTTACCTACATAACTTTTTTTTTTGTCGGTACTTTATTTTCCTGTGCTTCCCGATCGCACGACTTCGTCATTCGCATTTTAGTGCCCGACCACTCAAGTATCTTACTTCAATTATTTTACGTTAAATAATTTTTTGAAGTACAAAAAATGTCGAAACGAAAGCGAACATGTGATGAAGAGCTGCAACACTTAATACGGAAAGTACGCAAATTGGAAAAGAAGATCCGAGATAAAGAGCCTTCACAATCAGCAGAGCAGTCACCAGCAAGAGATGTCATACAATCAGGTAAGCTGTAATTTCTTATCCGATAACTAAAAATTACAACACAGCAGTACAAAATGCAATCAGATTTAGCCATTGGGGCTTCTTCGCCGCATCACTAGGTACTGTACTGTATAATATCATAACGTATCGACGTTGAAAAATAAGTTTGCAATCAGAATAGCCGCTGGGGCTACTTCAAGGCATACTTATTGATTAAAAGTGTTGTAAGGTAGCACAGAATGCAATCAGACTTTGCCATTGGGGCTCATTCGCTGCATTCAAATGTACATACTGCCTCATTATTATAACGTATTGACGTTATTAAAGAAGTTTGCGATATGAATAGGTCACAGGGACCACTTATGGTGTACTTGTTACCTAAAAATATAGAAATGAGCACAGAATGCAGTCAGATATAGCTATTAGTGGTTTCTTTACTGCATGCAAAATTAAATGCTTGGTGCTCAATCAACAGAAAATCAACTTAAATACATACCGCCTTACCCTAATTATGATATTTACATTGGTAAAAAAGCTGCAATCGGTTTTGCATAAAACTCTGGTAAAAATGCCTAGATTGCAATTAAATAAGGCTAAATTTTATTGTATTATTACATTATTGCCAGAACAGTTCATTGATTTCTAAACTAAGATTTAATGAGTACCGGAATTAAGATAATTTTTTAAGTAAATTTTGTAACCACAGCGTTCACTAAAAACAACGCGCTTATTTATTCTTATATATAACTATAGAAACAAAAAACATCATGCACGTGTTTTTTTGTTTCAGACACACCCGCATTTGATCTTACCGACTGGTTATCTGGAATAACTGAGGCAGACACGCAAGCTTTATACGCTGATGCTGTTGAGCATCTAATACCGACGGACAACTTTACCGATGACTTACTTAACCCTGGTGAGCAAACAACTACGTCAGCACAGCCGCCCCAGGAAGAAACGGCTCCGGAAGTAAGGCTAGATACAGAAGTTTTAGAAATTTTAGGCGAGGAACCATCCCTTACGGAGCAACGCAGTAAAGATATTCGTCAAGAAGTAGCCTCCCGTTTCAATTATATCGCTATAGAAGGTTTAAAAAAAGATACCGGTAAGGAGATTACCAACAAATACCCGATTCCGGCGAATTGTTTATTTGTGGATGCACCCAAACTAAACCCAGAGGTGAAAGTAGCCATGAATGACACTGCCTTGAAACGCGATAAAGGCATCGAATCAAAGCAGAAGCAAATGGCGAGTGCTATTTCATGTCTGGGAGACATAATTACAATGCAACTGAATTCTAATCACAAAAACAACGAGTTGCTTCAAAAACTCATGGACTTAGGCCGCTATTGTGTGATGTTCAACACTCAGATTCAGTAACTAGAAGAAACTTCGTTCTATTTTTGTTAAAAAAAGATTTAACCGAACACCTTGCCAGCACAAAGCCTGATAGCTATTTGTTTGGTGAAAAATTAGCCGAAACATTAAAAACTGCGAAATTAATTAATAAGTCGGGTACGGATTTAAAGGCTGATTATAGAATTAGTGGGGTTAAGAAATCAAAAGGACAATCTTTCAAGAATTTAAACCGGAAGGCTCCTGGCCCGTCTCACAGGCAGTCGGGGCCACTGCCGAGGAGCCGCGAGCCTGTAGCCCCACGAGCACGCGCAGCTTATCAGACGCACACGCACTCATCGAGGCCGTGGCCACGTCAGCCGCCGCCACCGTCACCACTACTGCCGCCACCAGGCCCAGCGCCAGTTCGTCGTCGTCAGTAAACACAGTTGAGTATGCCGGTCGCTTACACCACTTCTATAAACAGTGGTCTCTTATCACACAAGACTACACCGTACTCTCCTGGATTAAAGGGTATAAAATTATATTCTCTAAGCCTGTTATTCAAAATTTCATTCCATTACCTACTGTGTGTTCTCAACAGAATAAAAAACAGTTTGATGAAGTTATAGGTGATTTGTTACGTATTGGTGCAATATCAGAGTGTGCACCAAGTGATGATCAATTTATATCCAGTATTTTCCCTACTCCCAAACCAAATGGCAAGTCACGGTTTATCTTAAATCTAAAAAAATTAAATGAATTCATTGATACAGATCACTTTAAAATTGAGGATCTTAGAACTGCCGTAAAAATTGTTACTCAGGATTATTATATGGCTCAGGCCCAGCGCCAGTTCGTCGTCGTCAGTAAACACAGTTGAGTATGCCGGTCGCTTACACCATTTCTATAAACAGTGGTCTCTTATCACACAAGACTACACCGTACTCTCCTGGATTAAAGGGTACAAAATTATATTCTCTAAGCCTGTTATTCAAAATTTCATTCCATTACCTACTGTGTGTTCTCAACAGAATAAAAAACAGTTTGATGAAGTTATAGGTGATTTGTTACGTATTGGTGCAATATCAGAGTGTGCACCAAGTGATGATCAATTTATATCCAGTATTTTCCTTACTCCCAAACCAAATGGCAAATCACGGTTTATCTTAAATCTAAAAAAATTAAATGAATTCATTGATACAGATCACTTTAAAATTGAGGATCTTAGAACTGCCGTAAAAATTGTTACTCAGGATTGTTATATGGCTACCTTAGACCCAAAAGACGCATATTTTTTAAAAATTCATAAGGATTCGCGCAAATATCTTCGATTTATATATGATGGAAAATTATTCGAATTCAACTCTTTACCATTTGGATTATGTACGGCGCCTTTTGTTTTTACAAAAATAACTAAGCCAATAGTAAAACTTTTACGTAATGCTGGATTACTGTCCACATTATATTTAGACGATTGGCTTTTGTATGGTTCTACGTACCAAGATGTTTTGTTTAATATTAATATTACAAGAAAATTGCTTACTTCTCTGGGCTTTATTATAAATGAAGAGAAAAGTTGTATAGTTCCTAGTAAAATCTCTAAATATTAAGGCATGATTATTAACTCTCATGAACTAACCCTAAGCTTACCGGAAGAAAAAAGGTCCCGCATTAAGACAGAGCTAGAGAACTTTATGAAGTTACACCGTTGCTCAGTCAGAAAACTAGCCCAAGTAACCGGAATCCTTGTATCAGCATGCCCCGCTATAGAATATGGACTACTTCATACTAAAGAGCTAGAGCGCTGTAAGTATCTTAATTTAAAAAACGACGAAGATTATAACAAAATTATTTTTTACATGCCGACATTAAGTGGTGGCTCGAAAATATAGAATATTCGGTGCGTCGTATAAGATACGATACTTACCACACTGAAATATTTTCTGACGCATCATTGACAGGGTGGGGCGCCGCTTGTAAGAATAAAACAGCGTGTGGACGTTGGTCAGAGCAGGAGCAAAGATTTCACATTAATTACCTTGAACTGTTGGCTGCTTTTATGCCATTAAAAGTTTTCGCGAAAGATCTTTATAACTGCCAAATTCTCTTGCGCGTAGACAATACAACCGCAGTATCATACATTAACCGTATGGGTGGCGTGCAATATCCGCACCTAACACAAACTACAAGAGAAATTTGGACATGGTGCGAACAGCGAAAGCTTTTCGTCTTTGCATCGTATATAAAATCAAGTGATAACTTCATTGCGGACGCAGAATCACGAAAAACACACCCCGACATCGAATGGAAGTTGGCAAATTGAGCTTTTGCGAAAATAACACATAGCTTTGGTATACCAGAGATCGACTTATTCGCAAGTCGCACCAACAAAAAATGTTTTAATTACATCTCATGGCATACAGAACCGGATGCAATAGCGATTGACGCTTTTACTGTATCTTGGTCTGACACATTTTTTTATGCCTTCCCCCCCTTTTCCATTATATTGAAAGTTATCAGAAAAATCATTCACGATGAAGCTACAGGTATCCTCGTCGTCCCTTTATGGCCAACACAGCCATGGTACCCAATCTTTCAAGCTCTCCGAATAACGGAAGTTCTAACGTTTAGACCTCACCAGAAAGCATTAATTTCACATTTCAGCTCCAGGCGAATATACGAGACGATTACTGATAACGACGGGTGAGCTAGTAGACTACAATGAAATGATTATTAAGGTAAAATAATTATAATTTGGTAGAAACACGGATATACGACAAGTATGACAAGCAGACAGCAACCCAATTTTTCAATAACAAAACTAGAATGACACATAACGTAAGCTTGATTGATACATTCAAAAATATATATTATTTACAAAAAGGTCAGCTTGCCAGCCAGTTCCTAACATTGCCGCCCCCAGTGGGAACCACTAATTGAATTATGCATTAGAAACTGACTGGCTCTTAGCCTGGCAGCAGCTGTCTTATCCGGGAAGCATGGACAAAAAGAAGTATATCGTCATCTTCGCTAGATATAATAATGGCCTCCCTGGCGTCTAACTCGATAAAGCAGTATGATACTTATTTGAGGAAATGGTGGAATTATTGTAAAAATACTAATACTGAAATTTATCACGCATCTGTTCCCACCATTATACATTTTTTAACTGATATGTTTAATAAAGGTTGCCAATACGGTACCTTGAATTCGTGTAGGTCTGCTTTAGCCTTATTATTAGGTACAAATCTGTCTAAAGATGACAGAATGCAAAGATTCTTTAAGGGCGTTTTTCGTCTTAGACCGCCATTACCTAAATATAATTATACTTGGGACACAAATCGCGTAATAGACCAACTTAGTCAGTGGCACCCAAATGAAGAATTATCACTTCAAAAACTCAGCAACAAAACTATCACATTACTGGCACTTACAACAGCCCATAGAATGCAAACCTTATCAAGCATTAATGTCAAAAATATAAATGTCGCACATAATTACATCAGCATAAAAATCCCAAATCTAATTAAAACCTCTAGGCCAGGTTCAGAACAACCAATTCTTTATATTCCCTTTTATAAACAAAAACCTGAAATCTGCCCTGCGGCTACTCTATTGCATTACGTAGAGAGAACAAACTCACTAAGAATGGCCGATTTATTGTTCATAGGTATCAAAAAACCGCACAAGCACGTCAGCTCACAGACCCTCGGCCGATGGGTGAAAACATCATCAAGCGAGTGCGGGATCGATACGTCTGTATTCACAGCGCATAGTACAAGGCACGCCAGTACCTCACGGGCATACTCCGCGGGTGTCAACGTAGACGCGATCCGCAAAACCGCAGGTTGGAGTGGCAATTCAAGTGTATTTGCAAAATTTTATAATAGACCAATTATAGACAATTATTATACATCTTTGGCCCGCTCAATAATCAAAAATTAAAGAACCCAAAAAAAAAAGTTCGTTACTTAATAATTATTGATTTGTGTAAACTAATAATTATAATAATATAAGTACGAAATGTAAAAGAATATTGTTTGAGAATAAAAGTTATTATTGTGACTACCAGTAATCTAAATTCATCTTCCAATGTGGCGGTCACCCTCCTGGAGTCAAGTGTAGATAAGTGCAACGAAACTTTGAAATTTAGCCATGTTGATTCGATAACTATCTTGAAAACTTTCCGTTTGCTTAGCAAGAAAAAGACGGAAGATCTTTGGGGCATCTCGACTCACATAATTCAGTCTATTATAAATGAAATAGCTCCTCAGTTAGCGCTAATTTTTAATACTTGTGTTGATGAGGGCATATTTCCTGATCTAATGAAATACAGCAAATTAATACCTTTGTTTAAATCTGGAGATAAAAAGATCCCTCGAATTTTAGACCTATTTCAATATTACCAATATTAAGCAAAATTTTCGAAAAAATAATGTATAACCAGATATTAAGTCATTTATTAACAAATAAATTACTACATGGCAAACAGTTTGGCTTCACCAAAGGAAAATCCACTACTGACGCCGGAATAGCACTTCTTAAACATATTTTTGATGCTTGGGAGGGCAAGCAGGATGTAATTGGAGTTTTTTGCGATCTCTCCAAAGCGTTTGACTGTGTAAGTCATGAAACGCTTGTTCATAAACTTAAACATTATGGTTTTTCAAATGAAGCAGTAAGTCTTATTAAATCATATTTATCAGACAGATTGCAGAGAGTTGTCGTTAATAAATCGGAGTCTGCCAGTGCACCTATTCTTATGGGGGTACCCCAAGGATCAATATTGGGTCCATTACTCTTTTTAATTTACATCAATGACCTGCCTTATTACATTAAAGACTTATGTGAGACTGTATTATTTGCAGATGACACATCATTATTGTTTAAGGTTGACCGAGGGAAACAATGCTCTGACGATGTAAATAATGCTCTCTCTATAGTTCTGTTCTGGTTTACAACTAATAATTTGTCATTGAATTCTAAGAAAACGAAATGCATTAAATTCTCTTTGCCAAATGTAAGGCAGATTGATACCCACTTAAATATGAATAAGGATGTAGTTGACCTTGTAAATAACACGAAATTTTTAGGCATTACTTTAGATTCACGGTTACAATGGGACCCACATATTGAATCCTTGGCTGGCAAACTAAGTTCGGCCGCGTACGCAGTAAAGAAAATCAGGCTTTTAACTAATGTTGAAACGGCGAGATTAATCTATTTTAGTTATTTTCATAGTATTATGTCATATGGATTATTGTTATGGGGTTCGGCGGCTCATATTGAAAGAATTTTTGTGTTACAGAAGAGAGCAATTCGCGCCATTTATAATTTACGGGCTAGGGACTCACTTAGAGAATTGTTCAAAGAAATTAATATCTTAACTTTAGCCAGTCAGTATATTTATGACAATTTAGTTTATGTACACAAGCATTATGCTACATTCGTTAAAAATAGTGATTACCATAATATAAACACAAGAAATAAAAATAAGCTTGCCGTTGCAACTTACAGGCTTCATAAAACTAGTGGTTCATTTCTAGGGAGGTGTGTAGCATTTTATAATAAGCTTCCACAAAGTATCACCGATTTACCAATTCATAAATTTAAAGTTCACGTTAAAAAGACTCTCATGAACAAAGGTTATTACAAAGTGAATGATTATTTAAGTGACCACACGATATGGAATTAGCTAGACTAGTTATCAGATGTCATGTTTGGTAACAACATAATTTATTGTATAATGCTTAGTGTTAAGCTTATCATGTTTTTCTGACATTTTAAGTGTATGTAAGCATACTTACTGAATGTATTTTATAATTTTCAATGACTATGTAACAGAACCAATATTGTAAATGGCGATTTAAAAGAGGAGATAAAAAATTTGACCTTTCGAGTTTCTTGCCTGTTCTTCTCGAGAAGGCCTCCCAATTTCCGAACAGGTGTAGAATCAACTTTTTTTTTTTTCATTCCTACTTGTATTTGCAGACATCCTGATTATATTCAGGATGTATGCACATACAAGGTTAATATGTTTCCTTTAAATTAGAATGTGTTGCTTTGTTTTGACGTCAATAAGTGCCTGTAAAGGCCTATGTTGAATAAAGATTTTTGAATTGAATTGAATTTGAATTGATTTTATTGCCTCATTGATGATATTTCCTTGAACTCTCAAAATCTACATGTAACAATTTAAAATACTAATCTCGAGGACGAGGCGCGAAGTATAATTTATGATTAAACGAACTTACCTGTAAGTGAAGTTCTATCATAATTATACGAAGCGCCTCGTCCGAAGAGCTAGTAACACCCGCCCACCCTAATGAACCCGAAACTAATCTTACGAAATATACATCAATGATATCGGGAAATGACTCTAAACATAATGACGAAGTCGTGCGATCGGGAAGCACAGAAAAATAAAGTACCGACAAAAAAAAAAGAGTTATGTAGATAACCCAAAAAAAAAATCTCAACTAAGTGCAAGAGTGGTGACACCTGTGCGATACTACATGTAACAATTTAAAATACTAATCTCTTCGGACGAGGCGCTTCGTATAATTATGATAGAACTTCACTTACAGGTAAGTTCGTTTAATCATAAATTATCCATAATCACACCGGTGTGACAACTAAAATGAACCATAGTCTTCTTCTTCTTCTTTTAATTATGGCAATGTGTTATCTTTTGACAACAATTCTGCCACCGACTTAACTTAGC
This sequence comes from Schoenobius gigantellus, assembly GCA_963935595.1. Lineage (NCBI taxonomy): Eukaryota > Metazoa > Arthropoda > Insecta > Lepidoptera > Crambidae > Schoenobius > Schoenobius gigantellus. The sequence continues at coordinate 16,300,827 of OZ012553.1, read as the reverse complement.
ATGTGTTTGGAGAAAAATATGTTCAAACCGACAGAGATAATCCACTTGTGTGATAAATAAGTTAACCCAAGTTAGCATGCAACCGCAACCTGAAATACAAACAAAGATGACGTCACAGTTGGATATTATTACATTTAATAAATTTAATAAGTACATATAGGACATCACATGAACCCAAAGTTAATAAATATGCAAAGTTAATAGGGAGGGGAATTTTTACATTAGTCAGTGATTCATAAACATCTAATTTACTTTTATATCTAATACATTCAAAGAAAATATGGTCTAAGGTGCCTTCCGCTAGACCACATTCACAAAGGGAGTTATCCCGAACTTTAATTTTATGGAGGAAGTTATCCCGAACTTTAATTTTATGGAGGAAGACACCCATGCGTAGTCTGCAAAGTACGGTTATTATATTTTTGGGGAGTTTTTTGTATTTAAAAAACCAAGGCCTAGACATGATAAGTGGTTGGATATTATAATAAAATCCACCTTTTGATTTGCTGGATATATCCCACATTTGTTGCCAATCTGACTCTAAAGCTGGTTTAGAAATGTTTATTAGGTCATGGGTATGCAGCAAATGGTATTTATTGCTCAGTGGCGAAGTTTCGGAAGCAGCCGCCTTGGCAGCAACATCCGCACATTCATTACCTTGGATACCAGAATGGCTTGGTACCCATACTAGTTCCACCAATATACCCTTATTAAAACAGTTCAGTAAACATGTCCTGATGTCTATCAAAACATTAAATTGCAATTTACATTTAAAAACATTTTTCTGAATGGCTTTATGAGCACTTAGAGAATCAGTGAAGACAACAGCTTTTTTAAAATTATGAGCTTCTATGTACAGACAAGCCTCCAGAATGCCTATACATTTCCCTGTGAACACCGAAGACTCCGGTGGACTAATATATTGCAAGAATATGTTGGAATTTTGGAAACACTGGTGTGGTAATACGGTGTGACTACGGATCGGTTGTGTCTAAAACAGTGTCTTGGTAGACTTTTGCGCTGGTTTTGACACCTTTTTCGCAAAAATGCACTTCAGTTGGGCCAAAGTATGAGGCTCCCAACCAAACCATCACTGACGCTGGATGATGACCATGTTGGACTCGGGGGATGGCATTTCCAGCTTCTGCAGAGCTTGTAGCATAAACCTTGTCATTTTGCTAGTTGTACTTCTTTTCAATATCAAAAATTTTTTCGTCAGTAAACAGGATATCACGATGCTTGTTATTACCGCACCGCTTCAACAACACTCGAGATCTTTTCACCCTCAGTGCCTTTAACCGCGCATTAAGGAAGTGACCGCTTTTTTTTCTGTAAGCTGGTAATCCTAGGTCTGCATTTAAAACTTTTTTTATTGTCTTTCTACTCAAGTTCATTTGGAAAGCCATCAGTTTTTGTTTACGGACAGGATTTCTTGCAATGCGCGCCTCGATTGTTTTGATAACTGCTGGAGTCCGAACAGAACGTGGTCTGCCGGTTCTTTTCTTGTCATCCACACTTGAGTGTTCATTGTACCTGTTAATAGTCCGATAAACAAACCCCTGCGTTATATTCAAGTTTTGGAGCAACTTGAATGTTGTGGTTGGCGAGTGCCCACAACGGTGTATCTAACGCAATGACTGCTATTCGGTCCTGTTTCAGAGTCCACTCCATCACGAGAAATAAACATTTTAAATTGAATTGTACAAGTTATTACTCTCAAAACATATGAAAATCGAACGCGGGTTTGAAATTTTTGCATCGAGTTCCAAATTTGAAATTATAAGCCAGTGACAATATTTAAGGACCGACTACGTATATTAAAAAAATAAAAATATCTAATATTGATACAGTAACATAATATGTTGTTATTTGACTAATTGTTGTTATAGTCTCATTTTTAATTCGAAGGAATTCTGACATTTCAAAAGTGTTACCAACATTGAAAAATTTTTCCTAAAAAGGGAGAGCATTTTATCAAAATAAAAAATAAACCTTTATGGAATTTAAGATTTCAATTAGAAAAACTAAGACTTAAAAAAATACTGATAATTTTAAAATGGTTATTACATTGTTTAATATCATATTATTGAAGTTACAATAATTGGGATGATGACTGAATTCTAATTTTTACGTCTCGTCATTAAATATTAAAATACCGTGGAAAAAGATGCAGTCCTGTGAAATTAGAATTAAAATCGGCTCAGAAATACATGAGATATAAGCATTTTAAGTTGTTAATTTGAAGGGGGCTTAGACAGAGAGATCCGAGATCAACCGTGACGTCATTGTTGAGTAAGGACATATAAACTCCTTGTAAATTGCCGTTTTGCTAGAAAGAGATGGAGAAAAATCTTTTTCAACACACTTCCTCATAAAGTGGCTCTAATCCCATAGCAATTAGGCACATAATGACACCTATAATCAAACTGTGACTTTTTCATTACTATTATTCACGAGTGAGTAATAGTTTTTTTTTAAATATTGGTTGAGTTACGCTTAGACTTGCGCTAAAATGCTATCCGCGAAAAGCCCAAAAAAAGAAACCTCATTTTTTTGTCTATGGCCGATGCGCGCGCATAGGAAAACTGATTAATTTTTCCCGCCATTACGAAATTTATTAGTCTATGGCCGATGCGCGCGCATAGGAAAACTGATTAATTTTTCCCGCCATTACGAAACATTTTTCACAACTCGTCTCGTTTTCTCTTTTGAAGTTATTTAGTTAGTTATTAATTAAGATGTCTGCAAATACAATTTATGAAGAAAATGATTTATGTTGTACACCGCCCGATATAAGATGTGAAGCCCAGAACGTTATGGAAAGTTTACTACCAGAAAACTCAAAGGAAAAATATCTATTAGCGTACCAAAATTTCATACAATGGCAGAACAACAAGAATACGCAGTCTTTTTCAGAAAATGTGTTCATGGCGTACTTTAAAGAATTATCTTCTAAGTACAAACCTAGCTCTTTGTGGTGTATTTACTCAATGTTAAAAAGTACAGTCCGAACAATGAATGGAGTGGACTTAAAAACATACTCGAATTTGTCAGCTTATCTAAAGAGACTATCTGATGGATTTAGAAGCAAAAAATCAAAGGTTTTATCATCTGATGATATTGAAAAATTTATTAAAGATGCTCCAGATAACCAATATTTGGCTACAAAGGTTAGTTAAATTAATTTTAATTAAATATTTAATAGCAGCTTGTGTTGTGTGTTGACCTTAATTATTGTTTCTTTTGTTTCAGGTTGCTTTAATATTTGGTGTAACTGGTGCCTGTAGGATACAAAAATTAACAAATATAACTGTAAAAGATATAGAGAACCATGGCCAGATGCTTTGAGTGAAGATACCTATCACGAAAAATAAAATACCTAGGTCATTCACCATACACGGTCCATTCTATGATATTGTTAAGAAGTATGAAAGTTTGCGTTCGCCAAAAACAAAAAATGACAAAATTTTGACTGACTGTTGAAAAACGTTGTATGATACACGTGTGTATTGATGGTTACCGTCCTCGGCTTCTTAAGACCGTCGCCTGACGGCTCGGGCCTCAATGCGCCTCAGCGGTAATCACCAACATTACACACTTGTACCATAATGTACTATAATACCTTATATCTTGGTTGTTTTTATAGTTATTCGACAACCGATTTTTTCTTTCTGTTTATTATATGAATGAGCTTCTATTAAAGCAAAAAAATTTTTTAGTCATCTAGCCTATTGTCAAGGAAATTATTTTTCTATTACTGGGATCCCTGTTCAATAAGGCGCGCGCAATGCAAAAACAAAAGTAGGTACCAAGGAGGTTCAGAGTCTGAGTTTATAACAAAGTAAAAAAAAGTTGTATGATAAATTCGGCACCATGGAGATGGAAATAAATAGCTTTAATGATGTCTTGAAATCACATACCTAGTGCACGCGATGTTCTAAATTCAAATTTACTTTAACCTCAAGCGGATAAAAACGGCTTTGGCGGTCAGATATCGAATAGCAAAAATACTCTTTCCGAGATGGGGGGATGAAAAAACTATTTACGCCGCGTCATGCACCGCTGTTTATTTATAACGCGGTATAAACAATTAATTTCAAAAGGCATCAATAATATCACAGCTGAAAAATGGCAAAAAAGAAGAGGATAAAATGTGCCCTCTTAATGATCTGACGGATAGTGTGTGTGATTCTTTTATAATCCGAGTTGATGATGATGACGACAATCATGATATTAGTGATGATGATTAATAAATATTTTTATTTGAGAAACATGTTGTTTCACTCTGTTTCTCCATTTAGGACTTAAAAAATTACATTCTAGCTAGTGTGTATTGAGTGCACAAAACTAACACAATTTACAATGTCATTACTTGATCTAATTCTGTTTCATATTTTTTGTAATTAAATATTTAAAAAATCCTAAGCAGAAAAGGTTATTGATATCTGGTTTTTCTATGGTTGACATCTGTCAGAATTCCGTCGAATTAAAAATCAGACTGTAGGTAACAATTTTTGTAGTAGTTTATGGTTTTGAATTTGAAAATTAAATCATTGACATAATACGAACTCTTGTCACAACTGATATAATAATAAAAATTTTAATAATAATAATTTAAATAAAATTATTAATTTAATCTGAAAATGATAACTATTTTCTATTTTTGATATGTCTTCTATAAATATTATGTTCATTTATTATTAGTTAAATAAAGCCTATATATTCGGGTTTATTCTATGCATTTATTTATCAGTTGTTAGCAGATGTTTCCATGAATAGGTAGTGGTGGAGCATCAAACCTAATCCTCTTGGCAATCTACATAGATCTAATTTGGCTTAGGTACTCTTAATTTGAGAACTAAAAAATGTGTTCCTCTACGGTTTTGAAATCGTGTTCTATTGACACTCCCCGATACTGACTGAATTAACAGACTTGGTTTAACATTACACCACTAAAGTTTTTTGTAGTATAAGAACTGCGTGGCGAGACTTAACATTTTTGATGAAATTATTATTACAGTAAGTATATGAAATGTATGACATAAGCGTGGCCAAGTGATTAATTATTAAAAACTGATATCGAAAATGTTATTCAATAAATAAACTACTTGATATTCTAACAATCATGCAGAATCAAGTTTTCGTGAATAATTACGAGTAATATTCAATATCAACTCGAAATAATTTAGAGAAGCAGTATTCAAAGAAACCGGTGATCTCAATAACGAAAATGTTCAATATTTAATGCAAAATGGGTCGCTAATACGTTGATGAATAAGTCTCATCAATCACGGAAACATTGACTTAACATTGACGACACGCAAAATATGATATTAGGTGCCTACTTACTCACAAAAATATCCTTGGAATTTAGTAACAAATGTTTACTCCAGAGATTTAAATCGTGATTAAATGATTTAAATCTCTGGTTTACTCTATATTTTTTAAACATAAAATAGGTTCAAATTATTAGTACCCATGCGGTGGTGAAATTGGTATACATCTGCCGCCGCTCGTCGATAGAGACGACAAAGAGAGTTTACAACTACACTTCTGCGATGGAAAACACCAGAGGAAACCCCACTCGTGAAACACTCGTGACTTGAAAATTTGATTATTATAAAAATTTCGACGTGCAAATATTATTTTTGTTAAATGTCAAGTGCATAAAAATTAAATTAGTATCGAAATATATTATTAACGTCATTTTATATAAACCAAAAAAAAAAAAATATGTCAAAAATTACATCACAATAAAATTTAGCCTAAATGAAATAATAAGAATAGGTATTAATCATTTTGCACACATTAATAAATGTCAAATTATTTTATCGTTTAAAAATTCATTGACACTATAGTAAGTCTTATCTAACAGTACCTGAAACAATTTAACTTTAAACTTATTTATAGGAAGCTCCCGAATACGACTTGGCATCATCGACATCATGACAATTGTATCCATAATTCGAGCAAATAAATATTATGAAGTATTATGATTGTGAAACCCCACAGAAAAAAGTTTGCGGCTCAATGTTTTGCTTATAATATTATAGGTAGATGTCGAACGATCAATAAGAGCGTTCCGACCAAGGTTGGTTCTAAATTTAGACGGATCAAAAGTTTTTCTATTGTATTCTAAGAATTCCAAGATACCACGAATAATTTTGTTATATATTAATAATTGATAAGATCAGACCAGATAGCTTGGATGAGTTTAACCGACAAGGAAAAGGAGGAGGATTTTTTTTCTTGTGTATGTTACGCCGCCAATTGTGTACCGATTTTCGAAGTTCTTTTTATATTCGATAGAGTATAATAATAATAATGTCCTCCTAACCGATATTCGGCCACGGCGACTAATCTCAACAGAGACTAGCCATCTGCGCAGGAGATATTATAGTGCACAAGTGACTGCGCAAACCAAGTGCACTCTCTGTTCCTTCACTCGCCTAGTCCGATGGGACGGTTAACCGACACGACCGGGGTGAGATCAGGCGCAGGACCCACCGTTTAACGTGCCTTCCGAAGCACGGAGGAGCTCGAGATGTTTCGTATTTTGGTCACCCATCGTAGGACTGACCACAGTCAACGTTGCTTAACCTTAGCAAACGTTCGCTGAGCGCAAGCGCCAATGCGCCGCCAAGCTCCTAGATAGAGTATACTCCTGTGGTAGACCCATTGTCACCAAAGTCAGAATTTGGTGATGCGATCCCATGAAAATCGAGGGAAACAATTAAATTTTAATGGTACGTTCAACGTGTTTCAGGTTTTTTCGAAGCTGTTAGCGTATTTGCGTCTTGTAGTCATGAACCGAACTTATGATGGAAGGATCCTTAACTTTTGGACTTGACCTGACCAGGGTGGTGATTTTGTAACTCATCGATTGATCGGCAATCGTTATCAGACTGCATGATTTAATAAAGAAGAGCGAAATTATCTTCATTAGCTATAAGTATTGGTTGATTTATTCAACAAACATACCATGACTACTTCAACGATGACATTACAAAACGTTAAACATTTTAAAAATCAGTTTTAATCAAACAGAATTATCAAATCGATGCGATAGTCGATTGCCGATGAGTTACAAAATCACCCACCAGGTCAGGGCAGGTCAAGACAGGTAGGGGTGCGATGTCAGAACACCTCCTCGTGGTGCACCCTGGACAACCCGGCAGATTTTCTGCCGCGGGCTAAGAGTCTGACGAGAGGCCCCCCATGGAGTGGGGGGGGGGGCGTGGGATGGCCGGGTTCAACCCGGCGGGCCACTTCGGGTGGCCAACCGCTTCATGCGGTGCAGGGCGAAGCCCCCTCTTCTTGTGGTAAGAAGAGGTGTGGCTTTCGCCGGAAGCCGGTTTTCGGCTGCTGCCTTCTGTGGTAGCAGGGTTGTGGTGAGTTTTCTTGCCATGGCGTTCCGCGCCTGAAGGGGATCACCCCGAGCGTCGGCTCACTCGCGCGGCGGTGGATCCAGTGGGGTCTGCCGTCGGGCAACCCGTTACCCGCACTGAGCGGGCCGGGGGTCCGGCGCACTGAGCGTCGGGCCGCGTGGAAGACAACCACAATAAAAATTACCCCAACCCCAAGGTGGCGTCTCCGTGCCGAGGGGGTGAATGGCTGGTGGGAGACCAGTCCCAAGCGGAGAAAGGGAGTGCATCCCAAAATGCATCATATGGATCTTGGCAAAAACGAAAAACGTCCCCAGGGGGTATCAGTTCCCCCCGTAGGACCGCGCAAGGCGGCTGCGGGCAGCCAGACGTATCTGGGGCTGGCTCTACCAAGTTCCAACCTTCCCACTGAATGCGAACCCGTTGAGAGCGGGCCACCACCGGTATCCGGGCCGGCTGGTGGAAATTCCACCAATGCAACCGGGGCGGCAGGAAAGAGTCAACCCCCGACGGCGGTTCCCGGGTCGTCGAGGGGTAAAAATGCGACCGGACGTAAAGGAGGGAGAAGGAAGATCGGCATATCCAAGCTCATGCTTGATTATGACGCTCCGGATGTGTTTGTGATATCAGGGGAATCGGATTGCTTTTCCGAAGCGTCATCCGTGATGAGTACGGACAGCGGCATGAACACCCGTTCCGCTCGTCGAAAGAGGGGCCGCGAGGAAGTTGGAGACGGGGAGGAAGGCAGCGACGATCTTTCGTTCGAAGATGTTCCGCTGCCTTCCCGTTTAACCCCGAAACCTAAAGGGAAACGAGGGAGAGGCCGCCCGCCAACCACTGGCGAATACGTGGGGCTCGCCAAGGCGAAGGCTGAGTATCTCAGAATGGAGCGCCTGGAGCTACAACTCCAGGCCGAAAAGGAGCTCCTCGAGATGATCATGGACCCCATAAACACGAGATAGACATAAACATAGAGTATGTCGCAGCAAGGTCCTCAAATCTAAAGGGGACCTTCATACAAAAGCTAAAACAGGCGGTTAAGAGCCTTCGGGAGGACGCCAAATTGCTTGCGGCGCGCACTGTCTCAGAAGAGACTTCGCGCCTGCAGCAGGCGAATTCCCGACTCGAAGGCGAACTCAAGGTCCAGAGAGAGAAAATTACAGAGCTGGAGGCGAAAATGAAAGACCTTCTGGAGAACAGACCACCACCTCCCCCTCCAGCTCCAAGTACGGACAGGACTCTAGCTCCTCCTAACATCGAGGAGCTAGAAAGTAGGTTGATGGGGCGCATGGTTGCTCGACTTAACGCCAGGTTCGAGGGTTTAGAGCCTAGGCTCAACCCGCCGCCGCGCCTTCGCCCCTCCCTAAACCACGAAAGAAGGACCGAGGCCACCATGGCCATCGTAGAAACGGAGATTCACGGTGCGCCCGCAGTCCGGAAGTCCACGACACACAGCGCCCCCTCTGCGCTCGAGAACGCGGTTCCCCCGAATAGGCGCAAACCACCGCGAAGGAGAAAACCCGCTGCGGAGAACTCCGCAGTAAAGGAAATACGCCCATTGCCACCGGCCCCACTCATTGCGGAGGAGGCCTGGACAACGGTTGTGCGGCGCGGTAAACGGAGCAGAGCCAGAGAGGTTGGCAGACCGGCAGCTAATACCACGCCGAAGCAGCCTCCGCCACCGGCCAAAAAGAAGATACGACCCCCTCGGCAGCCCAAATTGCGTGCACCGAAGACGGCTGCAGTAGTGCTTTCACTGCAGCCAGGCGCCGAGCAGAAGGGCCACACGTACGCTGAGGTGATTGCGGCTGCCAGAGCCAAAATAAACCTCGCGGAGCTGGACATTGAGGGAGTCCAGTTCCGCAGGTCTTTGACTGGGGCAGCCGTACTCCTCATCTCCGGCGACGATAAGGAGGCGAGTGCGGTGGATCTGGCCGGCGCCCTTAAAAAAGTGGTGGACGCGAATATTGCAAGGGTTACCGTACCCATAAAGACGGCGGAGATCCTGGTCTCCGGGTTGGACGAATCCGTTCAGCCCGAAGAATTAAAGGCGGCACTTGCCAAGGCCGGCGAGTGCGAAGTCGACGTAGTCCGGGTTGGGGAGATCCGCCAAGGCCGGTATACGATGGGGACGGCGTGGGTGTGCTGCCCTGCGGAGGCGGCCAAAAGGATCACCTCATCTAAGAGGCTGCTGGTCGGCTGGTCCGCGGCTAAGGCGAAACTTCTCCTGCCCCGAGAAATGCGGTGCTTCAGGTGCCTTGAAACTGGACACCTGAGAGCAGACTGCAGGGCGGAGGAAGACCGTAGCACGCTGTGTTATCGGTGTGGAGAGGCCGGGCACAGGGCTTCGACGTGTTCGTCGAAGCCCAAATGCCCCTTGTGTACGGCGGCTGGAAAGCCGGCGGATCACCGCCTTGGGGGTAAGACATGTTCTGCCCCCAAGACGCCCATGAGCAGAAGGAGGAGGAGGGCGGCGCCAAGACCGCAGCCCGGGACCTCAAGAGCGGAGGCGGAGATGGAGGTCACCGAGGACGTCGTTGAGACCCCCATCCTCCAGGAAGAGGAGGCCGCGGGAGGGAAGTGCCCCGCGTAAGAAATAGATCCCAGCTCCAAGGCACTTAGTGCCGGGACGTTTTGGGGCGAAGAGCGGCGCACACCATCTGCGCCGCTGACAAAGCAGCGGAGCCACGCGCCTTTTGGCGTAGCGCGAGTCCGGCAACGGACCATTCACGGTCAGGGGGTCAGCGAGAACAAGGCCTCGCTGTTGTCCCCTTCCCCCTGTCCTGTGACGGACGGAGGAGCTGCTGGGGGTTTTTAGTGGGTAGGCCTGGGCCCACCGGTCCTGGGAGTCCCACATACCCTTGTGGTTTGGCTCGACCACAGGGGATGCGTAAACGCATTTTCCCCCTCCCAAAAAAAAAAAAAAGGTCAAGACAGGTAAGGTGAGCAGGTATTAAATTTACTTACTATAAAAAAATATTTTACAAAAAGTTAAATCCGACTTCAAAAACACTGAAAAGTCAATATAAGAATAGGTAGGTACAGACAACCATGGACCTCAGGTCCGTGCTGACAACATCACACTTCTATATTGAAGTCGGTGCCAAATAAAACTTTCTAGGAGATCATCGTTTGGCACTGACTTCAATATAGAAGTGTGATGTTATCTGTACCTATTCTTTTATTATTTTCAATTTTGCAGTGACTTTTAAGTCTGTTTTTATTTTTTGTGAAATATTATTTTACATTCCCCTCAACATTCCCAAACATTTTGACAACACCTTGACAGTTGTCAGATGTCAAATTATACAGGGTGTAACTGAACACCCCAATAACATTTAAGGGTATGTATCCATCAGAAGTAGAGATTCTGTAGGAAAAATATTAGGGCTAACAAACCTACTTTTTTTCCATACAAACTAAATTAATTAATTTTTGGTATTAAGTGCCGACAGCCCTACGTAAGCGTACGAGGAATACTACGCTCATGTCATACAAATTAAATAAATTATTTTTTGGTATTAAGTGCCGAAAGCCCTACGTAAGCGTACGAGGAATACTACGCTCAAGTCTGTCTCGTGTCATTTTGTGTTTAACTTTCTTTTGTGTTAAGAGCTGATTATGGTTGTCACTTGAAAGTTTTTGCTTTCAGTTTAAAATGAAATAACTCTGAAAGTATTGGGGTTCTGGGTCTCAGACAAGCACCGAAGGTCCATTTAGTATCTAACTTATATGCCCCTTAAATGTTATTGGGGTGTTCAGTTACACCCGGTATAGGAACGGATTTGGTTAAAACTTCGTAAATAGTGCGATTCCCCCTCTGGAGTGATTTGCAGTAGGTACGAGTGAATACCTACTCTCTTTTGGTGACTCGTAGTCGTACAAACAACACGCGTACGAAGTCGCGGGTAAAAGCTAGTCTTAAATAAATTACCAGAAATACTTCGGATTGTGTCGAAGATCATCACGAGCGTTATTCCTAAAATGTTGAAAGCACATTCAGCTCAGTAACAAATGATGTAATCGAATACTTGTCATTTTCATTGTTTGACAATGAAAATGTTTAATATTTGGAACACGCTTATAAGGCCTATTTAGTTAAAAGCATTTGTTGTGATAATGACGCCCGAAATAGGAAGCCAAGCCAACAAAAGCAAAATTACTTTAAGCTCTATATAGACTTCATGCTGTGTTGCGAATTTTCCTTAGAATGTTAAGCTTAGTCATTTCAGATAAATAGCTACTTTCATAACATTTCGAAGTACTGTGAACGGTACCTACATCAATAAGCTGCCCTAAAACTGATACTCAATTGATTCTAAGCTTTATAGCGAACATGTTTACGTTGATTATTATTCAAACAAAATACTGATGTTTGTACGTAGAGTTTGCTAAATTCCTTAACTTTCACAAATCTGCCGGTCACTTTACTTGTCGAAACCTCAAAATCATAAATATAAATAAATCGTATATAAGGAAAGAGTTTAGTTGAGTTATTCTATGGTTTAAACCTATTAATTGTTATATAATCAATTGATGGGATATGGAATGTTATTGTTTATTTAAAAAAACTTATGATAGGTACTTACTTATTAATTAAACTACTAGTTTATAATTATAATTTGTGTTTTTTATAATAGCAAAAGGGATAAGTACTAAAGAGAATAAGTTGCCAAATTCACTTCTTTCTCCTCACCAATCTGGCTGTCGCCCTGGCCATAGCACTGTCACAGCCTTTGTTAAGGTCACTCATGAGCATGGCATACGTTGGGCTATCGATAATACATCATTTACTGTCCTTGTACTTGTCCTGTCGTTATTATCAATGCTGACGCTTATTATTTGGACACCAATCAAGAACAAAAACTTCTAAGTATCTTATTTATAAATGCTTTTATTTATATACAAATATAATTAGGCTATATAGCCAAATAAGTTGGTGTAAAGAACTTGTTATCTTATAATATTAAACTTATTTTTTGGCCTTTGTGTTCTTTCTAACAATAACGAAATAAAAATTAAATATCAATTAACTAGGGGAGTATTTGCTACTAAGAAATATTACAAAAATAGTAATACAAGGGGCTAAAATTACCCATTATATTCGAGTTAAGTAGTTTTACACCCGAGCTTAAGTACCTAAGGGAGTAAATAAAAACCGAGTTAAAATGGGTGTTTAACGCCGTGTAAATTTTAAAAATTAAACAGCTGATTTGATTAAAATTTAAAAGATTTTTTTTGGATTTAGTAGCCTTGTTGCCAAAAAGCCATAACTTTGGTGTTGTCGCGTGACACATATTTTATCCGCCATTTTGAGCGGCGGTCATATTGAATTTAGATTATTGTTGCTAGGCTCATGCTGCTCTACTCTTTAAGCCCATTCATTCAAATTTGATATTCATATTACTGGGATAGGAAACGAAATATTAATATATCTGGCCCTAATTCCCTAGTACATACGAGTATCATGACTCTAGGTTTAGGTCTTAACGTTAGGGTTGGCATCTGTCCGGATTTAACAGGATAAAATATATCTAGCTTTTTTCAGTCTTGTTCGGCCTGTCAGGGGGTCTACTCTATTTCTACGAAAACGACATTTCAAACAAAATTTCGCACGTTTTTTACCACGGCTTTCTCCGATTCGAATATTTGTTCGACCAAAAATAGTTTGACAGATATATTCTCCAAGCCTACTCTAATTTACGAAAGTTCGAAACGAAGAATTGAATTTGTCAGTTTATTTTTCGGAATTTTAACCTTAAATTAACGAACACAAAAGTGTCACCTATTGATATTCGTAATGTGAGTTTTTCAGTAAGTTAATGTGAAATTGCTGCTGGAATACTTATTATGGTTGCAGCTGCTTTGCGTGAGGTAAAGAGCGAGCGTAGAAAGACCCGACGTTGCCTCGGAAATAACAATTTAAATTTAGCCTCGATTCCCGCCTTGGGATTTTATACAAAATTGCACTCAGTTGAATATTATTTGAGAATTAAAATTGATAATTAAGAAGGATTGATAATATTGTTTTGAACGTTATAGCCAAGAAGATTAATAGATTGTTCCCCAAAAATACATTTGTTTTGATTAAGTGTTAAATTATATTTTTTTACTGCCGTCATGAAATTTTTCGGATTTGCGTCGTGCTCTTCTCTTGTTTTGCCACAAACAGTGACGTCATCTAAATAAGCGAACGTGCCATTTAACTTCTCTGTTGATATGACATATTGAAGTGCCCGCTGGAATGCAGCAACGCCATTGGTCACTCCAAACGGAATATTGGACTCGGCACTTGCCTTCCAATCGGGGGGTCGGGGTTCGAGACCCGCCATGTACCAATGTGTTTTTCGTTTCGAATTTCATATGTACATTTGTCTGATGCTCCTACGGTGAAGGAAAACATCGTGAGGCAACCTGCATACATCTGCGAAGAAATTAAATGATGTATGTGAAGTCGACCAATCCGCACTGGGCCAGCGTGGTTGACTAAGGCCTAATCACAATCATAGGGTAGGCTCGAACCCCTCGGTGGGGACGTATATGAGCTGTGATGATGAATTAAGAAGAGCATCGATTTGCTACGGGGTAAAGGAACTTGTTATTTTAAGCCAAAATCAGTTCATCAATATTGTTTACATTAAAGCTTAAAATATACCTATTGATAAGTACCAATAAGATTTTTATCTACAATTAATAGTAGATTAGTAGCTAAGGGCTGTAAGGCATCAATTGCAGCCCGAGATAATTAGGCGCACGAGCGCAGCGAGGGCGCCTATATTTCGAGCTTTACATCTCGATTGTGAGGTAAGTAGGTCCTTATTACCCCCAAATAAGGCTTGTAGGTGACCAATAAGCGCTCTAGGGTAATAATGTAGCTTGGAAAGCCCTAGGGCGGTAAGTAATTAAAAACACTTCACTATTTCAAAAAGTTCGCGTGCATCTAACCATCATACTGGCAATAAATTACTTACAGCCCTAGGGCTTTTCTAGCTACATTATTACCCTAGAGCGCTAATTGGTCACCTACAAGCCCCATTTGGGGGTAATAAGGACCTACTTACCGAACATGAGAGATGTAAAAATACTTAACTTGAAAACAAACACAAAATGTAACTATGACTAAAACATTCCTTTCTAAGAAATGTGTCGCGATAGCGGACCATAAAAAAATCACTCGAAAACATTAATAAACCACTTAAAATGGAACTTCTATTCACCTTATATTTTATACAAATTCAAATTCCAAAAAATCTTGATCGTTTTCATTTTGACAAAAATGTTTGAGATTATCCATTTACTATTTTCTAACAAATTACGAAAAAATCGCATATATTGAAGGCAGGAAAGAAGTTTTCGTTTCACTCTATTGACCCCAGAAACCCTTTACACTATCCACCCCATTTTACGACAATGGTCTCACTTTATTCGTTTCTCATATTTTGTTTCACTCTATTCACCCTACTTTACGCAATGGTCTCATACTTAGACCATTCATAAATGATCTAAGGTCTCATACCATTCGGTCCTCATTTTAGATGCTCTAAGGTCCTCATTCGTTCACGAACGTTGTCTATGGAAACGAAATTGTTGTGCGTATTCGAAAGTGATATTTAGAGTTACTTGCGAAATTTCGTTTGATCTTCGTTCGTTGACTAAAGTTCGTTTCGGAGAAACAGAGTAGATCTATTGTTGAATTTCAACTTGATTATATTAATAAAATAAAACTTTATAAAAATAGCCGAACAACATTTATTGATTTTTCTACATTAATAATTAAGTGACAATTTCGCCCTGACATGCTAACAAAAAAAACAGTTTGCGGTTTATGGTATTTGAAAATATGTAAATCCTCAACATCCTCCCCACCTTGGACCTTCAGATGAAAGGGACAAATTTATGAATTGAAGTTAAATAACAGCCTTATCCAAATAACTCTATATCTAACTTACAATTAATCTTATTCTATCTATAATATATATTCATCAAACAACACATTAGGTTTAACAGTACGACCAGAACGAGTGACCTTTGCGGTGCAGCCAGCAGATCGAGAAGAGCTGGAGTCTATCTCTTTGGTGACTATTAGATTGTCTTGACTTACTTCGAGACGATATAAGCGTTGCAGAGCCCTGGTAACTTCGCCGGATGCAGTCTTCACACGAGCTACTCTGTTATGACCATCAGTTCCAGTAAAAACATCTAAGACAAGTCCCAAAGGCCAATTGACACGTTTAACGTCATCTGATCCGATTAAAACTATATCACCTATCTTTAAGTCTTGATGGGATTTGTTGTTGCAAGATTCTATCAACAGAGATAAATACTCAGAACGAAAACGTTGTTTTAAATGAGCATTCAAAGTATTTAAGTATCTCCAACGTGATGTTAAAATATTCCCATCAATGTTGTCCATTACGTCTGTCGCATTTGAAGAGCTATTCATATTTAAGAACATTTGTGGGGTTAAAGGTCTTAAATTCTCGGTAGAGTCAGTGACATATGTGAGAGGACGCGAATTAATCACAGCTTCCGTCTCGCAGAGAATGGTATGTAATTCATTCTCCTGCAACGCTGCTTTCCCAAGAACTCTTCGCAAGATCTCTTTAACTGTCCGGACCATTCTCTCCCAGAATCCTCCCCACCATGGCGCTGAGGGCGGAATAAAACGCCATTCAATCTCTTGAATCGATACTCGTTTCGCTAACTCCTGCCAGTCAGTGCCATTAAGAATATTAGCTGTGCCTCTAAAATTAGTACCATTATCGCTATATATCACTCTCACCTTCCCTCTTCTAGCTAGAAATCTCCGCAAGGCCTTCATAAAATCTTCCGTAGATAGCGATAAAACATATTCGAGATGAATCGCTCGATAAACTGCGCAAGTAAATAATACTATCCAACATTTTTGTTTGGACTTCAAAAATAATGGACCTGCGAGATCGACGCCTGTAACTTCGAATGGAGAACCACAATTTATTCGGTTAAAAGGAAGCGGTGCTTGTGGAGCTGTGCATGCCTTAGTACTATACCTTCTGCATGTTACGCACTCTTTCACTATTCTCTTAGCGAGTCTACGGATTCCAATTATCCAATATGTTTCACGGATGTTATTGATTAATGTCTGTGATCCGACATGTAACAGTTCGACATGCTTCCACGCTACAAGTGAGTTAGTGTTCAACTTTGGATTAGATCCCTTGCTACTGAACCTGGCTCCATACATTGCAGTAAATACTGAAATTTATCATCTTTATCTATGGAATCGTCATTGTGTATTTTTTTGAATTGTGTCCAGAACGCTAGCCATTTTTTAATCTCCCCATTAAACGTAGGCAGTTCCAGTTTAGGCAAAAAATAATGACGCCGGTTATTATGATCGCTTCTCGATGACGCTTGTTCATTAATCTCTTTGGTGATGCAAGTGCGCTTAGAAAATGTATCAAAGTTATTAAGCTCGATCCAATTATTGTATTTTTGTTCGAGAGTGTAGCATTGAGTCATATTTTTTTTTTATTGCTGAAAGTTGGCAAACAAGCAAACTGCCCACCTGATGGTAAGTGGTAACAGTCACCTATAATACATGTGGCTCTTGTGAGATTCACAGCAAAACTGCAACCCCCACAAGAATCACAGTGTACGTTGCCAACTTGTGACACAAGATGTAAAGTCACAGTACCCAGTAATTTCACTGCCATATCTTACCCTTCAAACCGGAACACAGCAATGCAAGCACTGCTGCTTTGCGGCAGAAATAGGTAAGACGGAGGTACCTAAGCAGACGACCCTGGTACAGAGTCTCCCTCCAGTCCAGTCCAGTCCTCATATATTCGTCAGAAGCATCTACATCTTGTTCAAAGAGAGTCTCGTTTCTCTCTGCGTCATCGAGCCATATATTTAGGACTTTGTTTTGAGCTACTTCTAGATCACTATATATATTAGTAAGTTTTTAAATTCTACTTTTATCTCATTATAATTCTTAGATGTACTTACTAGATCTTCGAGCTTCTTCGCACAAAGTGTAAAGCGACGACGCGCAATTGATCGCTCGGCTTTTGCACGGTCCATATTTAATCCCACGGTCGCCAGATATTGTTGAATTTCAACTTGATTATATTAATAAAATAAAACTTTATAAAAATAGCCGAACAACATTTATTGATTTTTCTACATTAATAATTAAGTGACAATTTCGCCCTGACAAGCTAACAAAAAAAACAGTTTGCGGTTTATGGTATTTGAAAATATGTAAATCCTCAACAAGATCTCCAGGCCTGGCCGGCTTTTGGTAGGCTTTTTGGTTTTCGACCCAACGACGCGGTAGACGCATAACCGCGCTGCGTCTACTAAGCAAGGCGGTAAAGCGACCGTGCTGAGGCGTGGTGCCGCTCTTCTCCATCGTGGGTTTTAAGGACCCTGTAAACGATCCCTTTTGGCCGTCATGGCAACTAAACTTCGCAACCGGTTGAGAAAAAGACATTTTTATTCTTTGTCGGCAACTAGTTACGAATAAAGAAATTGTTTTTCTTTATAAGCCACTAGTTGCCATGCCAACAAGGAATTTTTCAAAAATACTAGTTGCAGTAGAAGAATTTATTTTCTTCTTACGCAACCATGTAGTAATGTAGTCCTCATCTAATACAATAATACGAGTACTCGTATATCAAACACTGATCTATAAGTTTATTTCGTATTAATACACCATTATGGGGCCTAGTTTAGGTATCAAGTATCCCTGGTATATTGAAACATATTAATGTATTTTTAATAGTGTTTATTTATTTATATAATTAAATTAAGTAAATTAAACCGTTAAAACGTAATTGCAAAAGGGCTAATAATCTCTAAGCAGTGACCATTTTTGTTTGTGACCAAGTGACCAAAAGTAGTTTTGTTTAAAGTTTGTGCTCAAATTACGTATTAACAGATACTTAAATACACCTTCTTTGGCCTTTTTTTTACGTTGGGAAATGCTTTGCGCATACCTCGCGCTTGGGAAAACGCGAGGTTATGCTGGGCTCTCCGCGACCACTGGGGGCAAAGTGCCAACCAGGGACCGCGGCCTACCGACCAAAACCCAACGATGCCCCCTCAGATACGCTTTGGCACAAGCACGCCCATCACCGCCGCATCCTCCCCGTCATCAGACGAAGAGGATACGCCGAGGAGGGATGCCTCGTGACCGGACAAGGCCATGGGAACCCTTTCGGACACTTCCATGACCTCGTCAGCGTCTGCTCGCCTATGGCGAGCCCCTCTTGCCTCCCCAAAAAGGGAAGGTCGGCTATGCTCCTGGGCATTAGGAGCATCGACGACTGGCGGTGACCTGTGCAATGCATGACTCGGGCTTCCCTGGCCCGCGTCCCGCTGGTCACCGTCAGGAGGAAGAAGGCGAGCGAACTGTCGCCTCCTTCGTCCTGGCCTCCTACGACGGCAGGGGTCTGCCGATGGCTCATCTTCCCTAATCCGCAATGCTGCTTCCTTCTGTGTGATGACCTCCACACAGAAGGAGTTTGCTGCATTCCAGGCCTCTCCACTCTCGACCATCCTTGTGATCAAGGAAGGGAGAGAGAGGTTAGGGCCAATGCACGAGGCCAGCGTGTTGCGCTGCGAGGTAAAGGCAGCACACTCTTCAAGGGTGTGCTGTGCTGAGTCCTCGGTAGCACCACAGTGGTGGCACTGAGTAGTTGGATCACGCCCAGTCCGGTGCAGGTAGCGGCCAAAGCAGCCGTGACCACTAATGATCTGCACCAGATACACCTTTGGCCTGGGCCAGTTCGGGACAAAATATGTGTTACTACTGATTTGACAGGGAAAATTAATGACCTATTTGTTTAATTGACATATACCAATTAAAAGGAAAAATAACCCTGGCCAGTAATTATAGAAATAAGATTTATATACGGACTGACCGCAAAGATTGTCAACAAATGAATATAACTTCCCATTACATCTGCCGCAACTAGTTGCCAAGAAATAATATAAAATTATTTTTCACAACTGGTTGAGAAACTCAGTTGCCATGGCGGATAAAAGTATTCCTTGTTGGCAACTAGTTGCTTATAAAGATAAAAATTTCTTTATTCGTAACTAGTTTCTGACAAAGAATAAAAATGTCTTCTCAACCGGTTGCGAAATTTAGTTGCCATGGCGGCCGAAAGGAAACGATCAGACATGTTTACGTAGGTATTTGACAAACTTGTTTGTTCGTGTAGGGCTGTGTTTGACGCGTTTGACAAACGAACTACGCGTTTGATGTGATTGAAAAGTATCTGGATTGACGTCGTGTTTGATGAAAGCGTGAAGTTTGTCAAGCAAGTTTGACAAACATGTTTGATCGTTTACAGGGCTCTTTACCCTCAGTCGGCTTCAGATTAGCTAGTCGACTATAGGAACGTGTAATGCGAGCATCTTCTTATTATTCTATTAAAGGCGACTGACATTTGGCTATAAAAGAAGAATCAAAGTTCAAAGAGGCCAAAATGTCCGGCTTTTTCATTTTAGGAGATGGCGACACTACACAGGACACCATAAAATTACTAACAGAACACGACGGGACAGTTTCAGAAAAGTGTTTTTATGTTTGTCCGAAAAATCCTTTAAAAGTACTAGATAGATTTTGATGCGTTTGTTCACCAAAATGCTAAGAATGTTTATATGATAAAATTTTCTTTTCAGCCTAGTACTATGGGTATTTATAAAAGGGCTTGATGAGTAGAGCACTATGAACCTTGCAACATTGCCCTGAATTCATCATGGCCGCAACTCAAAAATTGCGGAGGCAATGACACCTAGGGATAAAAACCCTTAAATATAAATGTCAATATTTTTGACGCTGAGTATGTAAATTTCTGTACTAGCACCCTAGGTAGGTAAATCATATTTAGCATATTCGTCAGGTAAGAACGAATTTTTGTGAACTACCTCCCTTAAGGGGTAAAATGACGATGGAAATTTGTAACTCCGTTATTTTAGGACGTAGGTTATGGATTACGTTTTTTTACATTAATCTTTATCTACAGTTTTGGAACTACACCCCTTTGAGGGCTAAAAATAGAGATAATAGATTATCAAAAATCTATTATCATCATTTTTAACCATAGACAATCCATAGAAAATCTGAGTAGTGTTTTTGGAATTCGCCTTCTCTAGAAGGGTAAAAAGGGGAGGTACATTTTTAAGGAATTTCGACATTTTTCGACCTAGATATATGAAAATTTTACGCTTTATTTATGCAAAAAAATAATTTAACAAATTTTAAATTTTAAGAGGGTGAGGAAGATAGTTTCTTTGCGGATTTTTCTCATTTTCTCATCTTTGCTAATTAAAATTTAAACATGAAAGTTGATAATAAGGCTTAAGATTACCCAGTAACATTTAGGTATTGATCTGTAAGTCAAGAGATCATACAATTAATAAGAGAGCATACAAGTGATAGAGATACGAAAGTGACTGAGTAATAGAGTTAATAAATATAGAAAAAAAGAAGCGGTGAATATCGTTCCGTGAATAAAGTTGCAGAGGTTATAAAAATCTGTAGATAACCAAGAAAAAATAACACAGGATGCAAAACTAATAAAACTTGTCATTGAAATAGACAAATCGAACTGTGATTATTCTTAATTTTTTTTAAAGTTGATTTTGCTTTATTTTATCGTAAAATTTTAATAATGTAGATTTCTTATATTGTAAAAGAATTAAAAGTTTAGGTAAAGTTATTTGTACGCGCCACTTTTTATTTCTGATTTTAAGTATGAATATTATGTATAATACATAATCCGACTATTGTACCTATGATTAAAAATATTTTAAAAATATATGACAATGTAATCATTAGTTTCGTGTTTTCTTTTTTTACTTGACTGTACCCATTTCAACTGAAAGTTTACCAAACGGGATACAACACATATAATTACTGAAATGTTTTCGAAATGGGATTAAATGTATGAAGTAACGAAACGTTTACCAAACGCAACTTTTTAGTAGGTATAGTTTGAGGTTTACCAAGTGGGAAGTTTACCACATGGGAAATGGCCAAAATTTTAACTTCTTTGATCAATTGGTTTTTGACAAATTGTGATTAGTCAGTGGAATAATGAATGATCTCCTTTCGCTTTTAAATATAATATAGGTTTATGTTTCTACTTAAGCATAATGTCGTCTATCATTCATGAATTCTACGTTCTTCCGTTATTAAATGAAAAAGTAGTTCTTTGGTAATTCTTTTATTAACAAATGACACTTGATTCAAAAAATTTATACACACAACTAGAACGAAGTATCTTCAACGGGTTTTAAAATGCACTTAATATTTAAATACATTTGTAATCACACTACAACGTAGGGTACTTATATCTAGATGCAATTATCATTACCAAATATCAACTGAGATAAAATCAAACATTTAACATAAGTAAGGCAAAAAGAAACTCTATTTTACAAAATCGTACATCTTTATTGCTAAAAATACTTATCTATTACTTTTAACTACTAGGAAACCTTGTCTATAACAGTGTACGCATAAAACCGCATTTAAGAAAACAAAAAAAAAACATAATTATAAACACAAAATCGTGGTAAAAAGCGTATTAACAATTACAAAACAAATTCACACGTCCTATCGTACTGAAAATATCCCGTAAAAAATTAATTAAATGCGAAAATGGATTAGAGGCATATGCGATTGACGTATTTGATCGAGCGCCAATAATGAGGACTATACAGCTTCAACGGCCGCTGAAAATATCGCCGCTTATATTTAGATCCAGAAAATAGTCCAGCTGACACTAACAAATGATATGCTATGACTCTCAAACAATTCAGTTTCAATGTTATCATTTTAGAAAGTAAGTTCGGTGTGAATTTCAACAACATAAAAATGATATTTTAAGATTACTGATGAAGTGATGATTATATTTTGACGAGTTTAACACATATACGTAGAAACTACTTTATACTTTACTCGTAGCAAAGAGAAAATATCAACACTAGATCAGGTTATTACTGTCTAGGTTGTATCTGAAGTTGAGATGGATATACCTACTCGCATGTCTCATTAAAAAGGTATTATGTAAAAGGCGGTACCTTGTCTAGGTCAAACTTTTCCACTAACGAAGTTCCCCTAGAACGTGCTCAAGAGCGAAGTGGCCGCATAAATGATCAGCAAGCTTGCATCGACCAAAAAGCTTACGTAAGTCCAAGAGTTTACGTTGGCCTCGTTCGGCGTCAGTGTGTTGTTCAATATTCATGCTAAGAGCATCAATATAGGAATGCACAAAACAAAATGTAAAGTCAACTGCAGTTTTTCAGATAGACCTTAAATTGAGAAAATCAAAGAAGGTAATTTATTCTGTATTTTAATTAGACAATATTTTAATCGTTTTCTCAGGCAATATTTCAAGGACATAATAAGCATGTAGGAGTTTTTCGGGATAGCACTTTTGAACTCTAACAACGGCCTTGATGATCGAATTGTACGTTTATGTAGGTATTGAAACAATTTAATTGTAAGATAACGTATTATTTTAGCGGGAAATTGATAATTTTCATATGTATATAAAATTATACATATTATATAAAACAGGCAATCATCGTCTCAAAAATAAATTGTTCAACTTTTTATTAACATTTCGTAGATGTTTGTTCAAGGAAATCGTGAACAAAATTATTCTCGTTCGTATATAAAAGTATTCAAATAAACGACAAGGTAATGAAAACATTGATATCGAAGACTGGTCCAGAATTTAAATAGACCGAATAGATCTTATACTTCACGAGTGAATGTTTACATTTATTGCGCTCGTGAAATATTTATTTTTGTGTTATTCGCGTAGGCGCATTTGCGTGTTGCTACTTTGCCGTATGAAAAATAGATGAATGCAGAAACTTTATGTAGTCCCGTTGGCAACCGTTTGTTCTGGTGTACTTTCGAGCGAGCTTATCATAGTTTATTCGATTCTAAGCTTAAAAGAAGGCAAATTATTTTCACTTTCAAGTTTTACTGTATCTATAGTGCGAGTATCAGCTTAAAGTATAACGAAAACACTTAATGACAGTTGTAATTTCAATTTTAACAATGATTTTAATTCAATTTGCTAATTTTGATCTCAGATTAATGTTGATATTCTATTATTATTCCTGCTTGTAGCATTGACATTTTTTATCATATCAGAAAAAAAAAACTTTCTATTAAGCTTAAGAGAGGAATAAAACTAGTTGTGAGCCTCGAGGACTTGCAAACGTAACACAATACTGTGTAGCTAATTGGTTTTAGTTTAGTCCGAATACAGTCCTTCGTAGAGCGACCGCGGCAGGTGTTCGGCGAGAAGTGACTTGAGTTTCTCCCTCGGGGACACGGGCGTGTAGCGCGCCAGTGGGAAAGTGCGCGTGACGCCGTCACTTAAGGCGCGCGTCACAGCTGTCAGGTCAGCGTCCTGCATATGGAAAAATGGATCAACATCAAACGTGGATTGTATCGGTTTGGCGACATGGTTTCGATATTTGAATCGAATTCATAATCAAAAGTTAGCAGTGAAAAATGTGACATATCGGTGTCGATAATCGCGTGGATGTCGATAATCGTTGTGTTAACACACAGAGCACATAACCAGGGGCTTTATTCTGCTAGCGTTAACGCATTTGTGGCGTGTCAATAACGCTGCAATAGTAGCGCCTTAGATCAAAATGGTCTAAGAGTAGCGCTTTTTGAAACAGTTCTTGTTGGTTAACCGATTATTAACTCAAACATTTCTCACTATTGACTTATCAAGGAATTGTAGTATGAATAAATTGCACCAGGAAAAGCATATAAAAGCGACAAAAGCAGTTTTATTGAAACGCTATCAAGACACGACAACGACGTTGAGATTAGCGGAATTAGGCCCCAGGTTGTGTGCTCGTTGTGTTAACACGTGGTTTTTTTATACACATTCAGCCTCGTACTGATTTTTATGGTGTGCACTCGTTGTTTCATGACTTGTACCGATATTTTGTTTTTCACCCACGTGAACTTGAAATTGAAATGAACAGCATACCTACATAAGATTTTGAAGTTGTGATTTTGAGATTAGCTTGTAAGCATTATGGTGATAAGTAAATAAATTAATAAGTACAGTCTTATATTCTCTCATGCCTGTGAATGATTTTATTTGACATACGTTAGTCGTGAAATGTATGAAAATAAAAAGAGACGTTTACACCCAATATATGTTCAGTGTGAAAATTGCTCTATTAATATTTAATAAAATCTGTTCTATGTTGCCATTATTCCATATTTTTGTTTTTTTTTTCATTAAGTATAGTTCTTGTATAAATTTCTCGCGATGCCAACGAAAGGAGAAACGTTAAAAGATTTTAGCGTGATGTTTAAATAATCAGCACTCCATTCGAAATACTAGGTAGGTACCGAATTTGCGAGGGCAGTTTCAGGGGCAACATTAAAAATTAACACTAGGTGAGTACTTACGCCTTTAAATATTTATAGAAACAAACCTGAAATGAAAGGATACGCATGAAATGAAAACGAGCAACTAGGAATAAATTGTCCCTTTTTATTTTTTAAATAACCGCACTGAATCCAGTTCTGGGTTAAGGTCACGAAAGGATCGAATTGTCCTCAAACAAAACCTTTACAACGAAAGGTTTGCGATCATGCATATTAAAATACAGAAGTTATTACAAATGTATAGGTATTGAACGGGTAAAAATTGTTCACAGTATGAATCTGAAATTATTTCGGGATGTATATTGAGAAATAAACGCGCCTCATTAACTGTTGGCTCATTGTTATGGAGTAAGTTAACGTTTGTTAACGCTTTTCACGTTTGATTAGCCGAAAACTTTATCAGGCACAGCCAATTAAAGCGAAAAATGTATGCAGTAGGCGTCCGTGAAATAATAATACGGTGAAATTAAGCGTAGTCACGTTCTCATTACTCACGGCGCTCTTGGTGTATTTCTCGAGACTGCGCAACGCTTGTTCGAAATAGTCCTCTCCGTAGGCGCCTTTTTGTTCGTCGCTCAGCCGCTTCCACATGTCGCGGGCTTGTTCCAGAAGTTTCTCCTCGGAAAGCCAGGCGCTGCCTGTGGTGTATTCGCCAGCCGCCACGACAACCTGTAAAGCAAAACAGTCAAAGTGGGCCATTGTGGATCATCATAAGTGTCCGCGAACTACGAGTACCTATGAATTATTTCCCCCATAGGACAGGTTTCGACCTAGTGTGGGGGCTTGTCAAATATGTACAATCTGTGTTCTTTTTGGTAATAAACAATTTTTTTTTATGTTTCGTCTTAAAAGTTCAAGAAAAAACTGTAAATCTACTTTTCCGCGGGAACTACTTACTTTTCCGGGATAATAAATAGCCCATATGTTAATCCCTGTCGTAATCTGTCCACCCTGTCCCTACAAAATTTCATCCAAATCTATTCAGCAGTATTTGCATGAAAGAGTAACAAACATCCATACATCTATCCATACTCACAAACGCGTTATAATATACGAGGACATCATCAACTGAGATAGCGATAGGGTTATAAGTTTAGAATACATCGGCACGGATTCTATTACCGTGACATCGGTTACTTACCCACCTTTACATACATAGGTACAGTAAGCTCCCATACATTTACACTACGAAAATCGCCACTATTACGAGCGACATAAGAACGGTCCAAAGGTCAAACAGTATAGCTTGATAAGGAGCTTACTGTACCTACAATTTTAATCATACCTCATTTAAAATATAGATTTGTATCGAGTAGTGAGTCATGTGACGATCGGTCGATGTTGACGAAGTAAATCAAAAAGTATTTGTGTGTATTTAGCCACGAGTTTTTGTCCGGCAATTCATTAAGGCATATATGGATGTCCATAATTGCACCCTTCTCAAGTTTTTTTTTGCGACAAATCGTTTTATGGTTATATTTTTTGAGACCTTTAAATAATCTTTGTGCCATTATGTTGGATAATGGGTGGATGAACGAATTTTGCTGCAAGCTTCTTTAATATATCTTAACTAGAAACGAGGATATTACATTAACTTTCTACTTGGATCTACGTATAACTTTAACTGAAAACTTACGAGTATGCCCGTAAATCCTAATTTAGAGTCATAGCCCAGTAGCGCTGAAAATCCCAACAGTACTGTGCTGCTTTCCATTAAAGTAGGAGTACCTAGTTTTGTAAGTAACTAGCAAAATGAAGTAATTTTGCGACCATTAAATATTCATGTTGTCCACGTAATGTTACCTCGTTACAAAAACTGGGACGTACGTACTTTTTAGTACGTCATAAAAATGTGTGCTGAGAAAATGTACCATATTTATTATTATAGAGTAAGAATGGTACTATTTTATCAACATAGTTGAGATAGAAACAATAATAAGTTACTTCCTTAAAATTTGTGGTTTTAATTAAAAGCACCCCATGGACACCATGTATAATATGGTGTGTTATACACGGTGTTTCATAATAACCAATAATAGTAGACTAGTAGCTAAGGGCTGTAAGGCATCAATTGCAGCCCGAGATAATTAGGCGCACGAGCGCAGCGAGGGCGCCTATATTTCGAGGGTGCAATTGGTGCTTACACCCGAGCTAACTACTCTGCTTTACATCTCGATTGTGATGTAAGTAGGTCCTTATTACTCCCAAATGGGGCTTGTAGGTGACCAATAAGCGCTCTAGGGTAATAATGTAGCTTGGAAAGCCCTAGGGCGGTAAGTAATAAAAAAAACACTTCACTATTTCAAAAAGTTCGCGTACATCTAACCATCATACTGGCAATAAATTACTTACAGCCTCAGGGCTATTCTAGCTACATTATTACCCTAGAGCGCTAAGGTCACCTACAAGCCCCATTTGGGGGTAATAAGGACCTACTTACCGAACATGAGAGATGTAAATATATTTTCATTCCTCATGCTCGGAAAGGAGCGTTTCCTTGATCTGAGTATTGGGAGGAAAACGCTAGTTCCCACCAGCGGGCGGGAAATTCTCATACTATTTACTTCCCTCCTTAGGGCGGAAAGTAAAATTTTAAAAATAGAACTGAATTAGGTTACGTACATACAATCTTTGGTACAATGATAATAAAAGTATTTGGCTGAATGGCCAGTAACAGGTAACGCGATGTGTTCCAAATTTAAAAATACCTGTGAAAAAGATAATTTTGGCGGGAGGGGAATCTGTTACGCTGTACCGAAATCTTGATTGTGTGATTTAGGTATTTAAGAAAAACAATGAATTCAAGCGATTCTGAAATTTCGGCTCCAGATTCAGTCACGAACGAAGCAAATACAATACTCAAAATTTTTTTGCCAAAAATTTCAAAGGAAAGATATTTAAATACATATTCCGACTTTATGAAGTGGCGAGATGCAAGGAATATAAAATCATTTTCTGAAAATGTATTTCTTATATACTTTAATGAACTATCTCATAAAGTGCAGGCGTCTACGCTATGGAGCAGATATTCAATGCTTAAAAGTACACTAAGTGTAAAACACGATGTCGATATGTCATGTTAGGAGTATTTTTATTAATAAATTTTATTAGAAAAGCTATTTTTTATTTTCCTTGCATTCGAAATGAAAAGTAGAGTGCTACACACGGGTAAAAGGAATCAAACCCTACTCGGACTATAGCCGCCCTCGCTGCGCTCGGGCGTCTAACAACCTCGTAGGGATTGATTCCTTTCCACCCTTATAAAGCAATCTACTATTAATGCGTTATCTAAAACTAATTATTAAATTGTGTTTACCCGTAATGTCATTCAACCCAAAATTTTCATGTAAATCATAGACATGATGGTGATACTATGATATACATAAAAATTTTGTGTTGAATGACATTACGTGTAAACACATTTTAATAATCAGTTTTAGATAACGCATTGATTATTTATTGGTTATTATGAAACACCGTATATATAGTGTCGATATGGTTCTTCTGACTTTTTATTCGTTAGTATGAATTTAATAATAATTAATTCATAATAATTGTTAATACTAGAAGAAAAAAATGATTACGATATGTCTTAAGCTGTGGTAAAATATCTATCTTGGAAGGAAACATATTAATTTAAGTCTAATGGCGATGTAACTTAAGCTATTTGTTATTGGTGATTTATTTAGAATACATGTGCCACCGCTTCCTGTCATCTCGTGGATGTTGTAAGAGCCGGCTTATTTCAGACTACGCTATAAAATAATAGCATATCGCATATAGTGCATCAATATCGCTCACTATGCATTTATTTAGAACACGCTCATACTGAGCTATACTATATATTATTGGCTTGTGACGCTATGAAATTGAGCGATCGCTGTGCTATAAATCGCTCACCGCTTTTTCCTCCCCGCAAGATGACGAACAAGACGAGACGCCATATATCATATTCCTACGATTATACCGCGTTATTCGAAACCTATCCATGTTAACATAGTCATATAACAGTTATATGGCCTCATTAAAATTCGAAATTGTAAAATTTTCTAATTCCCCATTCATACAGTAGTAAGTAGTAACAATAATTTTATGAATAGATTGGAATAAAGTATAATTGAGTGTTAAAATGTTATTGTATGTAAAGCACAAATGTTATGAAATGTTAAGAATCAAGTGCTTGCGCGCGCTACAATTTTTTTTATTTATTCTTTTTCGTACAACATGTTGAGGATGTACGGAGGGCGGACTTAATGCCAATGGCATTCTCTACCAGTCAACCGGCATGGTGTGAGAGAATGTGTAGACGGTGTACGAATTAAACTTACTAACACAAATAAAATAGGTATACATAATAATAATTCTACATAAAGATTTCCTTTATATATAATTAAGATATACATACATACATAAATAACAACATACATATAGATTTAATATTATATAGATATAATAAAAATAATACTATAAATATATATAAATACTGATATTCTATCGAACTAAACAACAGATTCTGGGAGAAAATGTCTGCGTATCAAGTGTTTAAAGATGCCTTGCTACGAGCTAATCTAAGTTTTGGGGGCAAGCCATACCACACACGTATAGCAGAGAGTGTGAATCGGAGACAAACCCGGATCGATGGGCTGGAATTTCGAGAGTAAGAATGGCATCGGAACGTGGGTTACGCGTATGGGCACTACCGAGAGCTTGAAATTTACTCTTTAAGTAATTAGGAGTATTAGGATCGAAAAGAATGCTGAAGAGCAGGGAAACTACTCTTTGGGGTGCGACGGTCAGATCACCTCCTCGTGGTGCACCCTGGGCAACCCGGCAGAAGTCTGCCGCGGGCTAAGAATCTGACAGCTGCCCCCGTGGAGGGGGGCGTGGTATGGCCGGGTTCAACCCCGCGGGCCACTTCCAGTGGCCAACCGCTGTGGCGGTGTGTGGTGAAGTCTCCCCTTCTTGTTTGAGAAGGGGATTGAATTGTCACCTGGTGACCCACCTTGGGTCGTGGTATGGCTGGACTCAGTCCGGCGGCCGCTTCTTAGTGGCAGTGTGGGGGCGTTTTGTTCGCCATGGCGCTTTGCGCCTTTTGTGAAGTGTGTCGCTTCGGGCCTCGGCCCACTCGCGCGGCGGTGGGTCCAGTCCGCCGTCGGGCAACCCGTAGGCCGCATTGAGCGGAGACGGGGGTCCGGCGCATTGAGCGTCGGGCCGCGTGGTAGACAACCACTATAAAAAATCACCCCAATCCTAAGGTCTGGTCCGTGCCAATGGGATGAATGGCTGGAGGGTATCCAGTCACGAACGGCCACCCCAGGGAGCTCACCCTACAAAGCAACATCATGGATTGCGAGGATCAAAAACTTATACACCAAGGGGTATCAGTCCCCCCTGTAGGACCACGGAAGGTGGCTGCAGGCAGCCGGGGGTATTTGGTGCCGTGCGACCCGCGATCCACATCTTCTTTAATTGCGACTAATATTTTATGCGAACCCGTTGGGAGCGGGCTTCCACCGTTGTCCGGGGCGGTGGTCGACAATGCAACCGAGGCGAGTGGCAGTGTTAATAATGTAAATAATGATATTGTAGATACTGTAAATATTGTTGTAGATACTTTTGTAAATAATTCCGGAGGTGCAGCGCTGCGTCATGGGAGTGCTGAGAATATGCCTAGAGCCGCGCGATCGCGGTCTGGCTCGGCATCTAAGTCTGTAAATAGTGTACATAGTTGTAAGAAAAATAGTGTAGGTCTAGAATTAGGAACTAGACGTAAGGAAACTGAGACGGCAGTTGCGTCTCAGTCCCGTAAGAGGCAGGCGGACGAGTCCGACTCGTCCTCCAGATCGGCTCAATTCGGTCACGGAGTCGATCTTAACGACTGAGGATCCTTCCGAAGCAGCGTCGAACACCTCGCGGCGCCGGAAGAAAAAGCAGAAGAAGCGAAACTCAGTGGAATTAGCTCCCGGTTCTGATACCGACGTTCCATCTGAGTCTCGCTGTAGAGAGACAGAAAAACCGGTCTCCTCCGGCAAAGGGCGCGGGCGTGGTCGTGGACGCCCCCCTACGACGGGGGAGTACGTTGGGCTCGCTAAAGCCAAACGGGAACTGGTCGAGACAGAGCGTCAGGAGCTGGAACTCCGCCTAGACAAAGAGCCTGCCGAGGCGGAGAAGAAAGTCTACGAGACTCGTGCTCGTTCTAATGCGAATCGAGCTGACGCTAGGGACGGGACAGCCGCCCCGACCAGCATGACCGCCCTCGATATCGAGGAGATGGTCCGGTCAGAATGCGGCATAATACTTGACGTGGCGAAGAAGTCGTCGCAATTGAAGGGGACTTTCCAGAAGTCCCTGAAAAAAGCGGCGGCTTCGATACAAGATTGTTTCGACGAAGTGTCCCGGAAGACGATCTCCGAAGACACACGAAAATTAAGAGCCGAGAACGAGGCCCTTAAGAAAGAGATGGTCGAGATGAGGCGCATGATGGCGGACCTCAGGGTGGAGCTGGACGCCGTCAAGGCAAGCCGTAGGGAACCCCGACGGGTTGATCCCCCGACTAATGATGACGATCACATGGATGTGGCCGAGCCGGAGGCAGATGTGGAGATTGTTCTTCCTTCCCCGCTTCCCGCCGAGCCTCCCAAGCCTGCGAGGCCCGCCAAGCCTGTGAAGCTCGCTAAGCGAGCTCGCCCATCTGCCGGCCCAACAGAGACGGCAATCCCGATCGACCCAGCCTTGGAGGCATTTGAGGCAAAGATCATCAGGTCGATAGGGAATATGATCAATGCTCGCTTCGAGGGCATACAGGAGCGCCTTCTTCCCAAGAAGAGGTTGAGGCCTCCTCTCGCGGCAGACAAGTCGTCTGTTCGCGCGCCCTTGAATCCGGCGAAGATACCACCCCGAGGGGACAAGCCGACTGATCCTCCAGTCGACCCGAAACCTGCTGGCAAGGGCAAAGCCACTAAGGGCCAGCAGGTGAAGAAATCGTCGGCTGCACCGTCGACCCCATCCACCTCCCGGGCGCCTGCCACAAAGGCAGCTCAACCCCCGGTCGAGGAGGAATGGACCACGGTGGAGTCCAATAATCAGAGGCGCAGAAGGCACAAGAGGGCGAAACGGAGCGGCCAATCGAAGCAGCCAGCAGCCCAGCCAGAGGCTGGCTACGCGAACGCCATCAAGACAAAGTCGGCACGTTCACCTGTCGCCGCCACCACCTCCGCCACCAAACCCAAGGCGAAGTCTAAGCCTGCGGCTCCCAAGCTGGTGCCCCCAAAATCTGCCGCGGTGATCGTCACTTTAGACCCTGCCGCCGTGGAGAAGGGCACCACCTACGGCGAGGTATTAAGTCGAGCTCGTCAGACTATCAATGTCTCCGAGCTCGACATAACAAAGATGACGTGCCGTCATACAGCGGCCGGCGCACGGATCATTGAGATCCCCGGCGCCCAAGCGGGCGAAAAAGCAGACCTCCTGGCAACCAAGCTCCAGGCGGCTCTCGCCGGGGTCGCCAAAGTCGTCCGGCCCACCAAACGTGTTGACCTAAGGGTCTCGGGGCTGGACGACTCCGTACAAAAAGAAGAGGTGGCGGCCGCTGTTGCAAGTAAGGGCGGCTGCAGCGCTGAACGCGAAGTCTGTCGTGTGGGGTAATCCCGCGACCAACGCTCGCGGCCACACTGTGGAAAGTTGGGCGGTCACATCTGGCCTTTCCCTGCTGAATCAGGGGGCTACCCACACCTGCGTGCGCCAACAGGGCGGGTCAATCGTCGACGTTACGTTCGCGACCCCCGCCCTCGCGCGCAGAGTCAGGGACTGGCGGGTGATGACGCAGGTGGAGAGTCTCTCGGATCATCGCTATATTCGATTTGAGATTCCCACCCAGCGCTCCCCGGCCTCACAAGCCCCTCGAGGAGGTGATCGTGCCCCACGATGGGCCCTGGCCCGACTCGACAGAGAGTTGGCGGAGGAGGCGGCCATAGTGCAGGGCTGGTGCCTGCGGCCAATGGACGGTCTCAACGTGGACGAGGGTGCCTCCCGGTTCCGAGAGGCCCTCACGGAGGTGTGCGAGGCTTCCATGCCGCGATCACACCCTCCGAAGGACCGTCAGGCGGTCTATTGGTGGTCTCAGGACCTGGCAGACCTGCGCACAGCCTGCACTGCAGCCCGGCGGGCTTACACCCGTTACCGGAGACGGCACGTCCGGAATTCGCAGGAGGAGGACCACCTGTACGAGCAGTACAGGGAGTTCAAGAAGGCCCTGCAAACGGCCATCTCCCGTTCCAAGGAGGTGGCTAGGGAGGAGATGTTGCAGGGCCTTAATGAGGATCCGTGGGGGCGGCCTTATAAAACCGCACGCAACCAGCTGCGATCGCGTGGTGCCCCCCTCACGGAGACGATGGACCCCGCTCTTCTGCGTACGGTGGTCCAGGAGTTGTTCCCGCCGATTGAGGGCTTTTCCCCGCCGAGCATGGCCCCGCCGCTCGAGGCAAACGTGGCCTATCACGAAAGCGACCCTCCTCCCATTGGTGAGGATGAATTTGGTGAGGCTGTCTCTCGTTTAAGGGGCAAGCGTACTGCCCCTGGCCCAGATGGAGTCCCGGGCAAAGTCTTGGGACTCGCCGTCAACCACCTGGGTGACCACCTTCGGGAGCTGTTCGATGCGTGTCTCCGCACCGGGCAGTTCCCCAAGCCATGGAAAGATGGCATGCTATGCCTCCTGCGAAAGGAGAACCGGCCTGCGGACGACCCGTCCGGTTACAGGCCGATAGTGCTGCTGGATGAGGTCGGTAAGGTTTTCGAGAGGCTTGTTGCCTCCCGACTCATCCAGCACATGTCTGAGGTGGGGCCGAACTTGTCCCAAGCCCAGTTTGGCTTTCGTGTGGGGCGTTCCACAGTTGACGCCCTCACGGATTTGAGGGCGCTTGTGAGCGACGCCAACGAAAAGGGGGAGAGGGTGCTGGCGGTGTCTTTAGACATTGCCAATGCCTTTAATAGCCTCCCCTTTAATACCATCCTAGAGGCACTCCGATACCACGGGGTGCCTCATTATTTGTTGCGCGTCCTCACCAGTTATCTGGAGCTGCGGGAAGTTGTTTTCATCGGCCAAGGTGATGTGGCTAGCCGTCATCCCATGTCTCGCGGCGTTCCACAGGGGTCTGTTCTAGGACCCCTACTCTGGAACATCGGGTATGACTGGGTACTTCGCGCTGCCCTCTCCCCTCGTGTGAAACTTCTTTGTTATGTGGACGACACACTTGTCACCGCGAGGGGGAGGGACTTGGAGGAGACCCTACGACTGGCCTCAGCGTTTGCCACTTTGGTCGTAGAGAGGATTGAGGCTCTCGGCCTTAAGGTGGCGCTCCACAAAACCGAGGCCCTGTTGTTCCACGGGCCTCGCAGAGGAGCTCCATCAAGCGCCGTAATCACGGTGGCCGGCGTTAGAGTGCCGCTTCAGCGGCACCTGAAATACTTGGGCTTGGTAATCGACGGGAGGTGGGGGTTCGACGAGCACTTTCGTCGCCTTGAACCCCGCCTCCTAGCGGCTGCTGATGCGCTCGGGCGTCTTCTCCCGAATATCGGTGGCCCGAGCGCAAACGTCCGGCGATTATACGCAGGCATAGTAAGGAGCATGGCCTTATATGGGGCTCCAGTGTGGGCTGACGCCCTTGGCCCCCGCGCGATTGCGTCCCTGCATAGGGCGCAGCGCGCCATGGCATTAAGGGCGATCAAGGCTTATCGCACCGTGTCCCACACGGCAGCATGTGTCCTGGCTGGCACTCCTCCTTGGGAGCTGACGTCCCACGTCTTGGCAGCCGCCTATCGCGTCCGCATGAACGCAAGAGACGACGACCGGCGCTTGGCGCCGAGAGAGAGGGCCTCCGCCTTGGAGGAGGCCACAGTGGAGGCGTTTCGCCTGTGGTTTGAGGAGCTCCAGGAGCTAAAGGGTTCGGCCTCCGTCTCGAACACTCTGTCCAGGACCGTCGAGGCCATGCACCCGTTCCTCACCACATGGGCGAACCGGCACCACGGGTCGCTCTCGTACCACTTGGTGCAGATTCTTAGCAACCATGGTTGCTTTGGCCGCTATCTGCACCGCATAGGACGGGAAGTGACCCCCGAGTGCCACCACTGTGGCGCCGAAGAGGATACCGCGCAGCACACCTTAGCGGTGTGCCCCGCCTTCTCCTCGGAGCGCCGTGAGCTGACCGCCGTCATCGGCGACGACCTCTCCCTCCAGAACGTGGTCTGTGCCATGCTGGAGGGAGAGAGGACGTGGGACGCGGTAAACTCCTTCTGCGTGGATGTGATGAAGCAGAAGGAGTCGGCGGAGAGGGCCAGGGAGGAGGATCCCTCGGCCGATCCATGCCGCCGTAGAAGGACGGGGCGGAGGAGGCGGAATTACGCCCGCCGTCTTCCTCCTGACGGCAACCAGCGGGGCCCTGGGTTGGGAAGCCCGGGTCCTGCATTGCATCGGTTGCCGCCAGTCGCTGATCCCCTGGATGCCCCGGGGGATCACCGGCCTCCCCCTTTTGGGGAGGTGAGAGGGGCTCGCCATAGGCGAGCAGGCGCCGACGAGGTCGTGGATGTGTTCATTCGAGTTCCCATGACCTTGTCCGGCAGCGACGTGGCCTTCCTCGGCGTGTCTTCTTCTGATGAGGAGGACACGGCGATGATGGACGTGCTCGCGCCAAGGCGTATGTGAGGGGCATCGGTGGGTTTTAGTCGGTAGGCCGCGGTTCCTGGCTGGCACTCTGCCCCCAGGGGCCGCGGAGAGTTCGACATAACCCCGCGCCTTCCCAAGCGCGGGGTATGCATAATGCATTTCCCACCGAAAAAAAAAAAAAAAAAAAAAAGGGAAACTACTCTTTGGTTCCTACGCAGTCGGATAGGTAGCCATTTGAGTTTATTTCAAAATGAGGAAACGTGGTCATAGAGGAAGGCCAAAAACTAAACGGATACAGTTGTTAAGCATTCGATCCAATTTGTCGAGAAGGTCTTGGTTCGCGTTGGTGCAACACACATCAGCATAATCAATTATAGGGAGAACTAGGGATTGGATAAGGAGTATTTTAGTGCAAGGGGGCAGAAAATTCTTCAGTTTATACAATGAGCGTAGAGAGTATCTTACTTTATTAAACACGCTGTTGATTTGAGCATTCCACGACAGGGAACTATCCAAGAGCAATCCCAAGTTTTTAACGACAGGCTCGAATTGAATTACTGTGCCATTGTATATAACTGGATCAAGTGAGGTGATGTCAATATTCGCAAGTTGTCGCGGGCTACCGACAATGATGGCCTGGCACTTATTTGGGTTAACGGCGATTCCATACTTCGAAGACCAATCAAAGATTCCAGCCAAGTTCTTATAAATAGTTGAGAAGTCGTTACCAACTTCCGACGCAGTAGTGCTATAGTAAAGTTGTAAGTCGTCAGCATACAGATGGTAGGAGCAACTGAAGAATTTAGTGAGAGAATTGATAAAGAGAGAAAAAAGAAGAGGTGAAAGAATTCCGCCTTGAGGTACGCCAGCAGTGAGCTCACACCATGTGGATAAGGTTTGATCAATGCGTACTGCCTGCTGGCGCCCTTGAAGATAGGAGGAGAACCAAGAACGCGCAGAGGAAGAGATGCCCAGACTAGACAAGACAGCGAGGAGGATATCGTAGTCAACGGTATTGAAAGCGTTAGAAAAATCTATAAGTACTAACACAGTGACCATAGAATTCTCCATGCCGTCACGAATACCTTCTATGACTTTAAGCTTTAAGATATATATTTATACTATGATTGTAAGAATTTGTAAAATCGAAAACTGAGTTCCAAAAGACAGGCTGTGCCGAGTTTGGGACTCGCTGATGATCATTCATATTTTGTTGTGTCTTTTTTTTTGTTTATTTATTTATTCTAAATTAATATTGTGTAATCACTATACGAAATAAACAGCACTTTACTTTATTTAATTTCACAGACAACTATTTCTATGGGGAATGTCAAAAGTAATTTTACAATTCTGAATTTTTAATA
This sequence comes from Schoenobius gigantellus, assembly GCA_963935595.1. Taxonomy (NCBI): domain Eukaryota; kingdom Metazoa; phylum Arthropoda; class Insecta; order Lepidoptera; family Crambidae; genus Schoenobius; species Schoenobius gigantellus. The sequence goes on along the minus strand of OZ012553.1, from coordinate 16,263,981 downwards.
ACACCATAAGTTTTATACGGTTATGTTAGCATGGGTAGGTTGCGGCTTGATTGGGTATGTACTAAACACATTGTATAGTATAGCCCTAAGGTTTTAGTGTATGAATAATTTATTGTTTAAAAATTAAAAATACAAAAGAATTGTTGTGATGGGCTAACAAACGGCGGCCTTATTGCGAAAGCAGCAATCTCTTCCTGGCAACCGATAGGTAGAGGAAAGTTTAAATTGAAAAGCTAGTGACAGGTATGATATTAAAGTTCTTACGGAAATGTAAAAATATACTTGATAAAAATAATAAAATACATAAACTACACATATAACAGATATTTAAGAATTACACTACATAAAATACATAATATATTATCATTATGGTGTTGGAGATGTTTCCTTAAATGTCCAGCTGCAGGAAATGTTTTTTTACTGCACGCTTGAATGCATCATGCGATCAGCATGCATCAGTTTGATGGACTTACCGTAAATGACTAAGGTTTTAATGTTGTACTATGTAGTGAAATAGTTTGGCGTAGTCTTAAAAAAACCTGCTCACCTCCTTATGGGAGTTAAACGCACTCACACGTCCAACGATGGTAAATTCAAATCAAAACTATCTAACGGCAGTCTCGTCTTAGGCGGCTTCCTCTTAACAGATCATAATAGACCCATGCCGAGCCGATAATCATGATGATGATGAATTCGGATTGAAATAAAATCTGTTCTATCGTGACTGGTACTGGAGATTAGTCAATTTACCAGAGGAAGACTTTGTGCCAGCAGAGTACATGGTTACTTCTATCTTGCCTATTTCTGCCGCCAAGCAGTGGGTTTGAAGGGCAAGGCAGGCAGTGAAATACTGGGTACTGTAACTTGACATCTTATGTCACAAGATGGCAATGTAAAGGTTTTAGATTTAAAAGTTTTACTGGAACCATATGTCTAAAAGGCTACTGTAACCACATACCATCACGGTCCTGTACGTCCTGTAACGGTCGCCACTAATTCGGAGTATTCAGCAGATAATATGCGGAGATTTCCAGAATAAAAATGGACAAACTAAAGATTTACAAAATTTTATTGCTAACTGAATTTCACATTTTATTTGACAATTTTATGACATAAGTGTCAACAGGTGGGCAGCCCGCTTGCTTGCCATCTTTGTTGTATAAAATAATGCAATTTTGCGATTGAAAATAAAAAGTTTCTCCAAAGTTTCTGACTTACACAGTGCATCATAATTTTATAATTGGCATGATGACTAAATTCTAATTTTGACGTCTCGTCCTAAAATATTAAAAAATCGTAGAAAAAGATGCAATCATGTGAAATTAGAATTAAAATCGGCTTAGAAATACATTAGATAAAATCATTTTAAACTGTTAATTTGGAAGCGATTAGACAGAGAGATCCGACAGCAACCGTGACGTCATTGTTTAGTACGGCCATATAAACTCCATGTAAATTGCCGTTTAGCTAGAAAGTGATGGAGAAAAATCTTTAATACCTTATATCTTGGTTGTTTTTATAGTTATTCGAAAACCGATCATTTCTTTCTGTTTATTATATGAATGAGCATCTATTAAAGCAATAATATTTTTTCATTCATCTAGCTCGCTCTCTAAAACATTATATGACCTAGCTATTAATTAGTTAGGTCATATAGATGTTTTAGAGAGTGATGTGCCTGCGGGCAAACGCCGGGCGCGGTATGGCGGGGATAAATGCACCAGCGAGCAACTCCCTCTCCCTGCCTACCTAGCGATCTGCTGAACTCCGGGGTGGTTTAGTTGGTACTGGTAGGTCGGCGAGTCACCTTCTCGTCGGAGTCCAACATAACCCTATACCCCTCAGCGCAGGGTATCCAAGAGGATTCCCCCCGTAATAAAAAAAAAGGTCATATACCTACAGCTTATATGAGTGTATACGTTCACGCGCGTTTTAAAAGGACAAAGTTGTGGCGTCAAAGGAATGATGCGAAATGGCTTTTACGCTGATTAATAGTCCGCAGTGCAACGGCTAACCTGTCATTTTTATGTGTGGTGTGTGAAATTATAAGATTTTCGATTTAAAGTGCAAAGTAAATTTATTCTTTTTGCACATGCAATCTACCCTCCATCTATATTTCTTTTATTTTCGATTTTCATTTTATATGTTATGTTAGTGTATTTGTGTGTGTCGATAAACTGTATTTCTATTCCATTCTGCAAATTCTGCGAATCATTGAGTTTGTTTATTTGTTGTTTTGTGTTAATATTAAAAGCAGCAATCAATGAAATCGGTCACTATAAAATTAAAATCAAACATTATCAATTAAGTTTAACAAATTTTAGTAAGTAAGTAAGTAGTAAGTTTTTAGTAAGTATGGAGCTATTCTATTAGACCTTTCTTCCAACAGAATATTATCTTCAAAGAATTGTATTACTTTAATTATTTACAATATTAACAAAACATCATTCTGAAACTACTGGGTACTGTGACTTGACATCTCATGTTACATATTGGAAACGTACCTATATCATAAATGTATCCTTATGGGGATTTTAGATTTGCAAATCTAATAGGAACCAGTTGTACTATAGGCGACTATAGCGATTGACTATCAGGTGGGCAACCTACTTGTCTGCCAACTTAGTTGTATAAAAAACATACTGGCTTTGGGATGATAGCTTCCTACTGTTGTGTTCCTTGATTGCTATATATGACATGCCCCTTTTGAAGTCTGGTTTGCGGAGAGAGTTCATCATCATCATCATCATCACAGCTCATATACGTCCCCACCGAGGGGCACGAGCCTATCCTAACCAGTTATGGTAGGGCGATTAGGCCTTAGTCAAACCACGCTGGCCCAGTACATTCACCTTTGAATTACTTCGCAGGTGTATGCGGGTTTCCTCACGATGTTTTCCTTCACCGTAGGAACGTCAGATAAACGGAGAGAGTTGCCAGTAACAAAAAAAACTTACCACTTCGACTCCCCTTGACTTCAGCTCGCGGCGCAGGCAGGCCCCCAGGGCGTCGAGAGCTGCCAGCGAGGCCGCGTGCACGCCGCGCACCGGTGCCGCCACGTGCGTCAGGATGGACGACGCCAGCACGATGCGGCCTCGAGCCCGCCTCACCAACGGGAGCATTACTTGTACCAGCCGGGCTGGACCTAGTTCAAGCAATGAATGTCATTAATTGATTTGTTATGCAAAAAAAAAAAATAATCCTACGAGTTTTTCATTATACGTTTCTGTTACCATTAAATGTTTAACATACAAACTTTTGCGGTGTGAGTATAAAATGTTTTTAAACGCTGTCTAAAGTAAGACACTGGGCAAACATGATGCTGTCTCTATCTATCCTTTTAAAACAAATGAAACAGCATCATGTTTAAACAGTGTCTAACTTTTAAAACAGACAGCGTTTCAAAACTTTTTGTTTTTGTAAAGTCAAATTATCGTGACTACGTGTTTTCATACAATATAAAGTGAAAACAAAATTATTAACTTCACTCGGCAGTTTTTTATGTTTATTTTCCACAGCGAGTTCGCAAAATTTCTCTGTGTTCGTAATATTTCTACCGATATGTTAGAAGGTGGAAGAAGGAATGCAAAATATTATTCAAGCTAAAAGATATTGCAAAATGTAATATTTAAGTTAATGAAAAAAAGGTAGTTCTTGTTTTTTCTGCTTATAAAGCTACATTCGCCTTTTAGACGTCTAATAATCCGCTAAAATGAATAGCTTTGCTTAACGAACATAGCCTTTAATTTATCGTTTGTTCGTCCGTGGTCCGATCATTTAGTTCCTTATTACTAAAGGCTTTGTGAACATTCTAAAATTAAAAATTTATTATGTTTTTGTCAACGAGCAGAATTCAGACCATTGTTGTGAAGTTGTAAAGTTTTTATAATTTTGTTATTAATACTGTAGCTAACCGAAGGTCTGTACTACCTTATTACGTACGTATCAATTCTGTAAGAATTATACATATATTAGGCTTACCAGTATGTAAAACGTGTTCAAGGTACTGGATTATCATAAAATGAAATCATTCGATAAAATTAGCACCGCTAAAGTAACAAATAAATGTTAAAAGTAATATGTAGAGGATAAAATATTACCATTTATAAAGCGCGTCCGTTGTTATTATCGTACTACATTTATTTATTTAAAAAAACCTTTACTAACCTAACGGAGGACTATTGACTATTTATAATTGTCGTAGTTTTGAAAAACGTGATGTTAATTATGCACAAATATATTTTGTACGTGTGTACAATTCAATATCATGTAATTTTAATATGAAATATAGTTTCGATACTAAAATATACATGTATAAAATTAGTGTCTAGGTCATGGATATATGCCAAGCAGAAAATTTCAAGTTGCTTCAGAAGTTTCAGTACAGGAGTAGTGACATCTTTGTTTATTACGTGTACTTTCTCGGCTACGAACCGTAGCGCCATCGCGCGCTACGAGTCCGTAGCTCGTAGTATATACTTACCCAAAAGGTTCACATCCATTGCTCGCTTGATGACAGAGAAAGGAACCCATTCTAGTTCGCCGAGAGCACACCAAGACTCGCAATTGACGATAGCCCAAAGACCTTTAGCGCCCTCTGGCAGATGGTCCACGATGTACAAAGACGCTGATAGTATCTGGCAACAAAGTAATGATGTCATCGGATAGAGCGCGACATTTTGTAGCGCGTCGCTACACGCAGGTTATTTAATATTTTCCATACTTCAAAATTTCGTTATCTACAATTTGACATATTTATGTAAGTAACCCTACTACGGTTAGCACGGGTACAATTTATCTGTGCGATATTTATTTGATTTGAATTGCACATAATTTAATATTATAGTTGTAGTTCACCTACTTTATTTATTTTATTTTAGTTATTAATAATAAGTTTGGTTTGGAATAGTTACAACTCGTCTATGTTCAACAAAGGGCGTCGTTTGACTAAATCGATGAAGACGATGACAATAGTTATCTTATTATTTTTAATTTACTTCTTGTATTATGTTTTAATGTTGTTATTGTATGTTTTAATAAAAATATGCATAAGTGATTAGTGTGATTACAAGCGTGACCAACAATTATACCTACATGAGAAATAAGGATAATTAAGTATTAATTATGGCTTCAATAACGGTACAGCTCATCCTGTCATGCAAGAACCCGAACACAATGTATAAACACTACTGTTTTTATTTTTTATCAATAAAGATATCATTGACCGAGTATTAATTTTGTGTTAGGTAAAAAAATATTAAATACAGATTTTTATACGATTTCTCTATGTGGAAATTTTATCGGTATTCGTATGTTAATAAACGAAGTGGAATGGGGTAGTGAAATGGAGTAGTGCATATAATGCAGAAATAAAATGTAGAGTACTACTTTTAGTTGCATACTATTTAAAACATCCCTAGAGTATCCAATGATTAAAATCTATAACACCTTTTTCAGTATGATTTCCGTTGCATAAATGTTACATTCTCACTGAAAACCTTAAAAATATTAATTAATTCATTCTTGTTTTAATAATAAAGGAAAAAGGCTGATAGCGAATGAAAACCTTGTTGTAATAGAAATATTGTACGTGTGGGCGGTGGAGCTTTCGCACGTCATTTTATATTTTCTTATTGCTCGTATTCTATATTAATTTAGCGTCATGTTCACCCTTAAGGTGTTGTTCGCTGGGAGCGGAACATGCACGAAACTAATTTACTAAGACTCGTCGATTCTTGAATTCATTTTTTTCATTTTGAGATGAAATAAGTTGCAATATAAAAATCCTATTTAATGTTTTACTACCATAAAACGTGTACGTTTAATATAGACATAAAGAGATACTGTATAAATAAAAAAACATTTTTAAGTTGATATGGACTTGTACATTTCATAATATTCAACATAATTTAAAACCTTGGTGGCTGTAATATGTTGTTAGTGTTATATTATTTTATATACACTGGGAGTTTCGAAAAAATGTTTTTATTTCCCTCATGGGGTGATACTTGACGAAACATTTTGCACTTTGACGACTTCAACAGAGTATGTAGAGCCATTGAACTTTAAGAACTTGTGTCACCATATTCTAGCAAATAAAAAATTTTAAAGGTTGCTAAAAATCAATAATATTGCAAAAACTGAAAACTAAGTTAAATAAGTCTTACTTAATGTGAAATATATTTTTAAATAAAAAAAAAGAGATGGTTGGGTTAGGGTTTTCTTTATTATATCTTTATGAGCCCGAAAACTATTTTTATAAAGAAGACTCCATTTCACTTCCTGTTCCCATTCATTATAGCTTAACGTTTATAACTGTTATCTAGTTTCAAAAGCTAATGATATAATATTTTAGTTGTAACTGGAGACACTAAATTAACAGGAGCTCAAATCACCCGAGGCAGTTTGCTTGCTCGACAACGTTATTGTATATGAAATAGAATGGACTTGGTAAAGTCTTAAGTTTACATTTAAAACACCTGCAGAATGATAATCGACTTTTGTGAAAAATCTTTCACACCTTTACCCGGAACATAAAAAAACTAGCGAGCCTTATTCGCATATGATGATAACATCTGACACCTAACTGCAAACTCTACCATCGTGCGCTCTAATTAGCCAAATCAAATAGCGCGCACTACCCCAGCTTCCTGTTACATACCTTCTTCCGATTTCACGAAATCACTCCCACAGATTGCATTTAAGCGAGAGGAAAGATGTTACACATGAAAGAAAGCACTAAAATTAAAAAGTCTGTTGAGTCGTCCTCAAGTGAATTCCCTCACACACCCCCATCATTGAATTACTTCACTACTTAATGCAGGGAGTAAAGAAATGTGTTACAACGTGAGTGAGGAATGTACGAGTAATTGAATCCGTCTCACCTGTGTCTCGGACGTGACGTCAAGCTGTAAAGTGTGCAATCGGCCGGAGCAGTCCTCTTTGAGCATGTCGGCGTCAATGTTGCCAGTCTTGTTCTGGAAGCCGGCGAACACGTGGTAGCCCATATCGTCGAGCCGCCGTGCCAGTGCATTGCCCAGCACGTTATCGCAGCCCGTCACCAACACAGCCTTCCCTGCTGCAGTCACCTGACAAAGGCATTGCGCATTTTGTTGTCAAGTTTGTGCGATGCTTTGTATGTACCTATATGCTAACATATTTTTTCTTATTCACAGTGACAGTAAAGTATATCCTGATAAGCATATGAGTGAAATAACGCAAATGTAGTACTCATAAATACACCGTGTACCGCCAACTCTGTCTCTCTCTCTCAAAATCCCGAAAAAATCTACTCTACCATATATTTCGGTCTAGTATTGGTCTCTAGTAAAAGTTACTCAATTTGATGGTTTGAATAATAGGGCCAAGTAAATGCATATCCTCAGGAACACGGTGTATACATAATTATAATGAAAGGAACGGGAGTAGGGTCAACTTTCTATTCCTCTAATCTACTTATTAATCTTGATTGTGACTGGGATGTATGCATGTATGATTCTGAATAACAGTACTTACCCGTGGTACTACCGTAGGTGCTACTGGTAGTACTGCGGGTAATTTTTTTGCTCGTAGTACTACTTACGTGTCCGGTAGTACTACCGGCGATTAATTTCGCTCTTATTTATGACAGACTTCTCGCTCAATTTGAATTTTCTAATTGTTTGTTTAAATAAATTATATCTATGCAGCGAAAACTTAAGTGATCCTAGTTAGTCCTGATGGTAATTGTTATTCGATCCGGGACTCTTCAGATGAATACCTACCAAGTAATGGTCAACTAAAAGATATTCATGTTTATGCCGGTTTGTTGTAGGTAGGTCTGTACACGGTTTTAGTTTTAAACAAAAGGATAAGATTTCTCGAAATGTCAAGTGTCTACATAAACACGGTCCATAGTAACCCAACCTTCTGAGTTATTTCTAAGCCACAAAGAGTGGCATTCGTAATAAGTTTGCAGACTGCTTACAACAAACCCTTTTTGCTTTCATAGCAATAGAACTTATAGGAATTCCTTTTTCATTTTGTGCTTTCGGGGTAATTATTTTTTCTTTGGTTTTCTATAACAATGAGCCTTTGTTTATTGATGTTTTGTTCAACACAAAACGTTTTTTGAACTTACTTGCCGTCTTGTTGTTTTAACACGTTTTCAAGCCCTTTATAAAATCATACAAATAAATCCGTTGCATGTAGCTAAGACAACAGTACAGACAGCAGTTTCGAGTGAAAACACCATATCACCACCACAGTCCATATACGTCCCCACCGAGGAGCTCTCAAGTGAGGGTGTTTAGGCCTTAAGTCAATCACGCTGGCCAACGTGGCCAGTCGACTTCACATACACCTATGAATTTCTACTTCTTCGCAGATATATAATGTAGATTGCCTCACAATGTTTTCCTTCGCGTTGGACAACTGTACATGTGAAATTAAAAAAAAAGAAAAACACATTGGTACATGGTAGGATCGAACCCCGGACCTCTCGATTAGAAGACCAGTGTCGAGTCCACAGCGCCACCGACGCTCCATAACATTGATTGAGCTAATTAAGTATTACTTATTATGTGACGACGTCTCATTGACGAGTGTGATTTCGGAACCAATACATTATAATGGAATGTTAATTCATAGCTGGATGAAATGTGAGACGAAATTAATTTTTTATAGAAAATAGTCGGCGACAGGTTGATGGATGTCCGTTATAATAATCGGTGGATGAATATTTTATCCCACCGATTATGGGGAACGAACTGATGCGTGACGCAATGACTTTCGAGGTTAACTATTTCAGCGTTGGTTAGTGGTCGTTAATTCTTAATCTTCTGGTACTCTCACTGTTCCTAGTCACGCACCAATCATAATCTGTTTTTTATACAACTTATTTGGTAATAAACAGCCTGCCCACATGAGAGTAAATAACTACAGTAATTATCTATACTTACAAAATATGTTATTTTCCTGATTTACTGAGTGACTGACTGATTCAACATCGCCGATTGTAAACTATTGACGTTAGACCCATGAACTTTTGTCAGTTGGGTCATTTTATTGAGAAGACACCCATTAAGGAAGGATTTTTAAAAATTCTACCCCTATGAAATGGGTGGTTGACAGTATCCTTTACTTTTTAATCTAGCAGCATTAACTTTTGTATTTAATCTGATAATTAGAAATAAGTGCACACGTATTTAACCGTTCTTAAAATTTAGCAATATTAAATGCTAGTTGAAATTTTGATTTTGTTTGTAAATCTTACTGCTTAGAGTATTTCAAGGGGACTTATTTTAAAGCTTTTTTTTGTAAAGCAGATACAGCAGATTGAGATACTCAAACTATAATAGTTTGAATATCTTTTACTACAGGAAAATATTGAATTCCCGCGGGAAAACGAAAATAACGCGGGCGAAGCTGTGGGATGGAAAGCTAGTATATATTTATGTATTATAGTTTATGTTGTTCCTGGATGATTCCGAAACCTGCAACCGCTTTTTTACGAGGGGAATGCATTTACGCACCGTCCAAGCCCTCATAGGGGCAAAGGTGTGTGGGACTCCGCAGCAGAGTACCGCGACTACCCACTAAACCCCTCGATGCCCTCTTAACGCTTGGCGCAAGCACGTCCAAAGGACGCGCCGCTGCTGGACGAGATCGTGGGCACCGACATGCAGCTCCTACTATAGTGTGTATGGACGTAGTCCTTGTAGGATGTATGGTACCGACTTGGGACGCAATATGTAAAGTGTAATGTCTGTATCCAGTTACTTCACTGCCTGTCTCACCCTTTAAACTGAAACACAGCAATGCAAGAGACTCAGGTACGGTGTCTCTCTCTGGGCGTTATTGCCTAAGAAAAAATCAGTCAAACCGAAACATAGCAATGCAAGCGCCGCTGCTTCGTGGCAGAAAAAGATAAAATAGAGATACCAGCGTAGAAGACTCAGGTACAGCGTCTCTCTCTGGGGGGTTATTGCCTAAGAAAAAATCAGTCAAACCGAAACATAGCAATGCAAGCGCCGCTGCTTCGTGGCAGAAAAAGATAAAAAAGAGATACCAGCGTAGAAGACTCAGGTACAGTGTCGCTCTCTGGGGGGTTATTGCCTAAGAAAAAATCAGTCAAACCGAAACACAGCAGTGCAAAGCGCCGCTGCTTCGAGGCAGAAAAAGATAGAGATAGCAGCGTAGAAGACTCAGGTACAGTGTCTCTCTCTGGGGGGTTATTGCCTAAGAAAAAATCAGTCACGATCGCCTTGTCACTGCGGCGTCAATAACAAAACTGTGTCGACTGTCTGATCTAAAATACGTAGTAATGGATGCACTTTGACTGTTGAAATTGAAAGCGATCGCGATACATTTTTGTTATACAATCAAGGGGCAGCTATTCACATACTTTGTTAAAGCACGCTATTTCACGAATATTTTGTTTGTTCTGTAGATACATTAAAAACGATTATAAGTCGCGAGGTTACATAGAAAAAATAAAGTGTGATAGTTCCAATAGCTTCCTAGCGTAACTGGCGAAACTTTATAATTTCTGAAGGCAATAAAGCATCGATTGGTTTCTGCAGCTGAATGTGGCAGAAGACGTAGAAAAATAACTTCTGTGTATTTATTTTATGAGAAACTAAATCACCAACAACCTCTAACTAAACTTGGACAGATGTTAGAGTAAGAATAATGTTTCTCCGAAATTGTTCAGGTACTTATTCTAGGAAAGTTTGATTTATTTAAATATATTTTTGTTTTACTAGGAATTGCTTAAGTGTACTCAGAACTGATTTTTTCAAATCTATGTTTTTACACGGTGATAATCTGGAGTTACTTCAAAAAAGGTTCAAATAGGTAATCTTTTCACATATAAACATTATTGAAATTGATCACTGACATTTCTTTAATTAATGTAGTGAAGTTTTTTTTGTTAATCCATACTTATATTATAAATACGACATTGTGTCTGTCTATTACTCCTACGCTTAAACCGCTGAACCAATTTAGATGAATTTTGGTCATAGGATAATTTTTTATTGTAGAAATTATCCTTTGAGGAGGGTGAAGATGGGGACGGAAGTTTTTATGGGGAATATAATCGCTGAACTGATTTATATTAAATTTGGCATCGAGATAGCTTGAGTTGTGGGGAAGGATAGAAGCAGATTTGATAAAAAATAATGTTCCGAAATTACTAATTCTACTCGGACGCAGTCGGGGGCAAAAGCTAGTCTTTTACATCTTAAGTTGTGATTTTGATGGTACTATTATTTTTCTATGTTACTAGTACGGACCGGTGATGTCAATCATCAAATTCTATCTTCGTGACCCAATAAATTTTAAGATTATCATTAGGTCCAGGTACATCTAATTTCTTAAATTAATCTTTATGCAACATAGGCCGATACAGGCACTTATTGACGTCAAAAAAATAACAAATTTCTAATATAAGGGAAACTTTTTTAGTCTTGCATATGCATACCTAGATCCCAAAGATGTCTGTAAATAAACGTAGAAGAAAAACAATCAGACGATGACGAGACCTTAACGAAAAGAACAGGGAAGGAACTCGGTTTTCTTTACCACCCTAAGGTTGGCTGGTAGAGAATGCCTTAGGCATTAGGCCCGCCTTTGTACACACTGTACATGAAGAATTAATAAATAAAAAAATAAATAAAACTCGAAAGGTCTAATTTTTGTTTCGTCTTTTGAAATGAATCGAAAATACTTTTATTTCGTAAGTATGAAGCATATATTTGAAAACATTAATTCATTTAAAGAAATAAAAGATCGATCTATCTATATAGAATCTAGGGGGTTGCTTTTTTCAAATAAGTTACATACTTTAAATTTTAATAAAATGCCTATCATAAAACCAAGCAGATTACATCCATGAATTTTTATCGTTAAGATAATCCGTGATTTTGTGGTAAGCTTTGTCGCACAATTTTGATTTAGTTATTTTTTTGAATTTATTAAGAGGCAAGTCTTGAATATCGATAGTAATCTTGTTGTTAAAGCGAACGAGTTCCCTAATCTGTGAAGCCTTGTCGGATAAAAGCTAGTTTATTTTTGCCACGGAAATTTAAATCATGACGGTCTATATTTTGTTACAGCTCAATATGCTTCTTAATATATAGCTTCATATATTATAATCATAGTAGGTATTTAGTTTCACTAGCTGTTGCTCGCGACTTCGTACGCGTCGTAATAAAGATATAAAGTACTATGAAGTATAATTGTTTCATATTTCATTCATCAGAAAATAGGGTTGCGAAAGCCCTTAAACCAGCCCTGTTGCAAAATCCGTTTTTAGCGAACATTTACTAACTATTAACAACCCTGCCAAATTTCAAGATTGTAGCAAAAAAATTAAGGGATTTCATATAAATTTGTGAGAGCCCTTAGACCTCTTTAATCCGGCCCTGTCGCAGAATTCGTTTTTAGCGAATATTTACTAACTACTATCCCTCTGCCTAATATAAAGTTTGTAGCACAAATAATTAAGAACATTAATACAAACTTGCGAGGGCCTACCTTCTTAATTCGGCTTAGTCGCAAAATCCCTTCTTAGCAAACGTCTACTAACTACCTTCCTGACAAATTTCAAGTTTGTAGCAAAAAAAGAAGGACTTTCATACAAACTTGTGAGAGCCCTTAGACGTCCTAAATCCGCCCCTGTCGCAAAATCCGTTCTCAGCGAAAGTCTAATAACTACCTCCCTGCCAAATTTCAAGTTTAAGTACCAAAAAAATGAAGGACTTTCATACAAACGTGCGAGAGTTCGCAGACCTCCTGAACTCGGCTCTGTCGCAAAATTCGTTCTTAGCGGATGTCTACTAACTATAAACTACCACCCTGTAAAATTTCATATTTGTACGTCAAGCGGTTTTCGAGATTTCTTTATGAGTGACCTTTCGCTTTTATTTATATGTATAGATATTTTGTGCCAAAAATGTAAAAATGTTAATATCATTAAATTTTAGGGTTCCGTACCTCAAAAATAAAATACGAAACCCTTATAGTATGACTTTGTTTTCCGGCTGTCTATCTGTCTGTCAAGACTCAAGACCTATTCTCTGAAACGCTTAGAGATATTAAACTCTTTAGATCAAATACCCGGGTCTACGATCTCTTTCAGCTGTGTAAAAATCATACTTGTAAGTCAACAGGATCAAAAGATATGACCGATTATGTCGCATATTCTCTCAAATTTTGCGATTTCACAAGGGAATCAAAACCTATAGGCTAAGTTTGTACGGAACCTTCTGTTCGCGAGGCCAATTCGCACTTGGCTCGTTTTGGACAAAAACAACATATGTTGCAGCGCTAAGTCATTTCCTCAAATTCCCCCCCCCATTGCAACTTATTGTGTAACGTTATTATTATATCCGCGAATACAGTGGAATCTACAAAATCTAAATCTTCATCTCTGATTGAGATGTAATTGTCGGCATGTGTCGCACATTTGACACAAATAGTATCATCAGCAAATAAAACTATATACACTTTTAAACTTTCGCGTTGCATTTTAAATTACTAAAACTTTTACGGGATTAAAACGCGTTTGGTACCTTATTTTGGCTCCGACGTTTCGGCCAGGTTTCACCGGCCGTGGTCACGGGCTGACTGTAGCAGCGATGTTACGCCTCAGTGTCCGATGAAGAATCTTCCTCCACCGTCACACTATTTCTCCAACTACCCCCGCACACAACACTAACAGTGTCCCTATTCCGAACGATAGCCGTATTCTGGAGGTTTACCGACTCCGACTTTTGTGTTTGCAAACACCGGATTCCACGCTGTTGACAGTTTAAATCCATCTTCCCGATTGAAATTATTTGGATTTTTTCTGATTTCAATCGCTTCTCGTACTACTCTTGAATAAAAGTGTCGATCAGTGGAAAGGACTTGCGTACGGTGAAATTCAATCCAGTGATTTGCGCCTTTTTCTAAAAGATGCTCCGCAATCGCTGATTTATTAGACTGGCGGTTTTTGACAGCGGCTATATGTTCTCTAATCCTTTCATGGATCGTTCTTTTTGTTTGGCCAATGTAAGAGCTGCCACAACTGCAGTCTATTTTGTACACCCCTGGTGTTTGTAAGGGCAAGACATCCTTCGGGGTGCCCACCATATTTACTCACCTTTATGCCATGACTATAGATTGTCAGTATAAAGTATTCACGCAATGCGTGGCCGATCTTGTCCGTCACTCCTTTGACATAAGGCAAGTAGGCCGGTTGTCTGCACACCAGCTCTGGACGCCTAAATCTTTTCCTCGGCTGGTTTCGTCGTATATTCACCTGATACCCGTTTTTCTTTAGTACCTCCTGAACATGTTTCAGTTCCTCCTCCACATGCTCAGGGTCACAGAGGTCAAAGGCTCTATTCTTTAACGAAGATATCACGGACTGCAGGTGACGAGGATGGTGATGCGACGTTGCATGCAGGTATTTGTCCGTGTGTGTCGGTTTGCGGTAAACACAGTGTGTGAGGGACCCATCAGATCTCACGGTCATCCTGACATCCAAGAAAGACAACGTTCTCTCCGCTTCCATTTCGTATGTAAACCGCATATTTGGGTGAATGGAGTTAAGATGTTGTATAAGTTGATCTACTTCCCGTTTGCTACCTTTAACGACACTGAAAACGTCATCTACGTATCTATTCCAAAGTCGAATGGTCTTCGGGCCTAGAATCAGTGCCTTCTCTTCAAAATGCTCCATCCAAATGTTGGCCAGTACCGGGGCCACTGGGCTACCCATTGCAACACCATCAATCTGAAGGTAATACTGACCTTGGAAAAGAAAAAAGTTGCCATCTAGACAGTGTTTAAGTAGATCAACGTACTGGAGAGGCATCTTGTTGTCTATTAGCTTGTCCTTAACTACATTCAGACACTCTTCAATTGGAACATTGGTAAATAGTGATTCCACGTCAAAACTAACCATAATCTCTCCAGGTTCCAATCTTAGTTCGCTGATGATCTGAACGAAATGGCGTGAGCTTTTACATAAGACGACGTCCTTCCCACAAGCGGTTGCAATACTGCCGCAACGTGCTTTGCTAGATCGTAAGTTGGAGATGAAAGCTGACTTACGATCGGACGCAGCGGTACGTTGGACTTGTGTATTTTTGGCAAACCATATAGTTTCGGTGGTTGATGTGACTTCGGTTTGTGTAATGCATCGTACTCGTCATCTGTAAATAGGTCCCGATTTTCGAATATACATAAGAGTTCGTATTCTACGCGTTACTCTGGCCGTCGGGTTGTATGAAACGGGTTTGTATAATTTTTTATCGCGCAACAAATCTTGTATTATTTGATGATAATCTTTTGTATTCATCACTACGGTGGCGTTTCCCTTGTCGGCCTTAAGCACCAAAATGTCATCGTTTTTTCGAATGACTTCCAGTGCTTGACGCTCTTCCTTAGTAATGTTACCATCTGGAAGCTTCGATTTCGCAAAATCACAGCAATGTCCTGCCTCAAAGTATCGGCGTCGCTTGGCGGTATCTTGTGTTGGCGGTTTTAATCCCGTAAAAGTTTTAGTAAAGCAAATAAAACTGTTATGACTTTCCTTTGCCACATTGGCGTTTATACAGACTAAAAATAGAAATGGTCCAAGTATGGAACCCCGAGGGACGCCCATACGTACTGCGGAAGCAGATGACTTTACGCCATGAATATCCACTATCTGTACTTTAGTAAACTTGGTTAGGATATCGAAAATCATATTACTTTTTTTAAACAAATATGACATATAACAATGTAGACTATCTAGTTCCATATCATAATTATTTAAATTGTCGCTCACTTTGCAATAACCTTATTCATGATAGTCTTTCTGATGGTAACATTAAATACATGAAATCGCAAATGAATGACCCTATTATAATAAACTATAAATCCCCAAAGCGAGCCACTAGTTCGTTCAACCAAAAACGAGCCTGTTCATTGGAACAGCAAGTTTATTTTAATTTTTTGTGATTAAATTATGGAAATCAAGTCACTGACACACATTCACACACAGTATCTTGTGAAATAATTCGAATGAGGTGATCCGTGTTCTTTATTTGTTACTTTCCCACGGGAGCCCGTCATTGTCTAGGTAAACGTTTCTCTTTAAGTGATTACTCAAGGTACCGAACATACTGCTCGGGATAAGGTTACGATTCCCCGGAGGCATCTTTTGCAATAACTCCAACTGTAATAGAATAATTGAAAACTTAATTGCTTAGTATGTCAAGAGTGATGTCAGGTTAACACGAAACATTAAGTTACATCTAACGGAGATTGTACGAAATAATGACAAGGTCGCTCGAGTACAAAAAGATCGATATAATGTCAAAGTTACAAAAATATGTATACTCCAGCAACTCTACCTTAATGTCAATCAATGGACTCAATTCTGTGCGCCCGCCGTCTAAATAACCTAAAACTAAATTTCTAAATTTAAACTTAATTTAAATGACCGGTTATGCAAGTGCTATTCTACGGTGACAGGCCAACTAAATTTAGGCAGAGCTTAAGCGTAATTCTAAAATGTCTAAGATTAGTTTTACTTGTGTTTGTGTTGCTATCGTAAAAATATTAAAAGTAAATTAATGGATGGATCTTGTTGTTACAGAAACTAAAACGGGTTTATGTTTATAATAACAGTTGGAATAGCGTTCGGATGACTAAACCTAAGTTGAATTGACCATCTAAAATTAGAAACGTCAGATTCAAATTAGCAATGACAGTTGAATTTGACAGTTACCGTAGAATAGGAAAATGGTTTAGCGACACCTAAATAAAATTAGGAAATTTAGCGGCCGCTTCAGAATTGAGTCCAATGTATACATATTTTTGTAACTTTGTAAAGAAATATCGATTCCAAAAATGTTCAAAAATATCGATCTTGCGCATAATCTTCGTAAGTAAATATAAGCTAACGTTAAATTGCGTATTTAAATGGTAATAATAAAATAATAGTGCCATCTTTTTTCGCGGTCCTATTTATTCTTGAAAGCTTATGACAAATGATTTATGAGATATTGACCGCCATTTACTTATTAATACTGATATCGTCCAAGTTTGAACAAATTTACCCTGTGTGTTTCCTCATTGTTTGTAGTAGGTATCCAATGTTTGTAACAAATTAGATGACACACTGATCCGTGTGTTATCGACCTTTAATCTAAACATAGAGAAAAATGAATAGATACAGTCACAAATATAAATAAAACCGGCCAAGTGCGAATCGGACTCGCCAATGAAGGGTTCCGTAGCAGAAAGTAACATAATATAAAAGTTCTTGTAGTTCTTTGTAACTTTGATCGATGTTTTAATAATAGTGTATTTTTTTTCAATTAAGTTATTGATAAGTAAACAGGTAATAAGTAAAAATATAATTAGGTACCTAAATGATAAGATTTTTATTATTAGAAAATAATGGTTCACGGTTGTTTATGTTTATGAAATTAAATGTTTTTTTTTATTTTTACTAGACCAAATTTTCGGTGGAAGTTGGCATGGTAATGTACATCATATATTTTTTTAGTTTTATCATTCTCTTATTTTAGAAGTTACAGGGGGGGGGGACACGCATTTTACCACTTTGGAAGTGTCTCTCACGCAAACTATTCAGTTTAGAAAAAAATGATATTAGAAACATTAATATCATTTTTGAAGACTAAAAAAAATTTTTGGAAAAAAAATTGAGATTCAGTTCTAAGTGAACCCCCTAAGGTAACCCTCAAAATTTATTGTTTTTTTCTATTTTTGTGTGAAAATCTTAATGCGGTTCACAGAATACATCTACTTACCAAGTTTCAACAGTATAGTTCTTATAGTTTCGGAAAAAAGTGGCTGTGACATACGGACGGACAGACAGACAGACCGACATGATGAATCCGAGGTTTCGTTTTTTGCCATTTGACTACGGAACCTTAAAAAGTAGGCACAGATTACACTTATACTTTTTAATTTTTACTCGTTCTTTTTTACCGGAGGGAGACTATGTACCAGGGTCGTCTGCTTGGGTACCTCTGTTTTATCTATTTCTGCTGCATAGCAGCAATGCTTGCATTGCTGTGTTCCGGTTTGAAGGGTAAGATATGGCAGTGAAATTACTGTGTACCGTGACTTTACATCTGATGTCACAAGTTGGCAACGTACACTGTGGTTCTTGTGGGGGTTGCAGTTTTGCTGCGAATCTCCTAAGAGCCATATGTATTATAGGTGACTGTTACTAATTACCATCAGGTGGGCAGTTTGCTTTTTTGCCAACTTAGTTGGCAGTTAAAAAATGTCTACGCTACCGACAGTTATATTTTGACATATTTTCCATAGAATAAATGACAAAATTTAACTGTGCTTAGTAAAAACGGATCATTTTTGTATCTAATGCTAGCTGGATTTAAAATACATGTTGTCACCCCATTTCTTTTCGCTGATATCGTAAGAGCCGACTGGGAGCTTACTACAATTATTCCTATATTATAAACAAGCTGTGCTCGCAGCTTTGCTTGCGTGAAATTCAGTTTAGTCGTTGAGTGATGTTATGTAGCCTATAGCTTTCCTCGATAAATGGGCTTTTTTATAGAAGGCTTAGCCAACGACTTCACTCCACCCTGACGGTAAATGGAACTAGAGTCCAAATGCGAAGATAGCTAGTGCAGGATAGAGAATATATGCCGTAGTAGCCACCTTCACCTTGCTGATCTGCAAAGTTCATCTTCACGCCTTCCTGTCCCTGTAGCACGTCCACCAAATCACGATATGATACAGCGATTTATCGCGATGAACTGTCAAAATACGATGAAACCCTATGTATTTTGACAGTTCACCGCGATAAACCGGTTTATCATATCGTGTTTTGGTTGACGTGTTAGGGGGGCTGAGGTCGAAGCGATCAACCAAACAAACAATAATATTCGTATAGATGCGAAAATAGCTCTGTGTTTCTGTCTGTGACGCTTTTACGCGGCTAAACCAATTTCAATAAAGAAATAAAGATAGCTAGAGCCCTATGGGAGGACATATGCTACTATTTTTCTGGAATTTTAATGAATTCCCCTAGTGAACGTGTGAAAAGGCCGTACTAGCAATATTACCGAATTTCACTGAGATGAAGTCGCGGGAAACATCTAGTATCTAATAAGAAAGCTTGGAACAACCCGCTTTGAAAAATATCTAGACCAACCCAGAGATGTACGAGTATTAGTACAGACTGATTCAACCTCGTCTAAGCAGCTTCACGAGTTGAAGAGAGATTAAGAATTTGTTTTTTATCAAAATTACACACGGAGTTGATAGACTTTTTTTATAAAAAAAATAATATTAAATTCTGTCAAGCCGTTTTTGAGTTTTAGCGAGACTAACCAACGGCGATTCATTCTAATTGTCCCGCCCGATTACAGCGCCACCTACCGGGTCCAATTGTATGTACAAACATTCCCTGGATATATTAAAACACATGCAGAAAATTTCATAAGAATCGGTCTAGCCGTTTTTGGGTTTTAGTGAGACTAACACACAGCGTTTCATTTTTATATACAGGTGTAATAAAAAGTTTTTAGACCTAATTAGGAACCATGAAATCACCTGTTAGGATTTTTAATTTAAAGTTAATTTTTTACTTTGTACTAACATTTTCATAACTTTCATGAAAGGTAAAAAGCTGATTATTTTAAGCATGAAAGTATAACTGATGGAGATTCAGTTGCAAAAACAATATCTCAATAAAGTATTGTACTTTTTCTTTAATATTTGCAGTGACTAAAACTATTAAAAGTAATTGATTAATATTGATAATAACTAACTAAAACTCATTAATAATAAAACTAAACATAAATATTTAATCCAAAAAATCGTTGCCAGTAGGCATCGTACCCAAAACGCTGGCCCCATTGCCACGTTGAATTGCTACACTAATTCTTTGAGCAAAATAAAGGCCAGCATTTTGGTCACGAGATGAATCGACCAGCCTTTTTGAAAGTTCTTTGAAAACTATTTTAGCACCTGGTCCCCACGGGCCCAAGGTCTCGACCCCAAAAGGCTCAAATATGCACCCGCTATCTAAGGTGTTATATTTGCGTCTTTTGAGGTCCTCGGCAGATTCAGCCGCCGCTCCAGCCTTGTTTTGCATCCTGGGAAGATGTGACGGCGCCAGAGTGTCAACACACGTTGCATCCCAGACTAAGGGCCGACCCATCTTCCAAGGAATCAAAGTCATTCCGTCCGGTCTTTTGCCATCGCTACGCACGAGGCCACTTGGCTCGAGAATGGCTGCGCATTTAGCGGTGGCAAAAGCTCGGCGTATCAGATCATTCAGACTGGCATGGCGGGGAATTCTACCCGCGCTTCTCTGACACGAGAGCCCATGGTGACCGAGCTGGTCGACATCTGTGCCGCAGTGACAACGATGCGGAGCGCAACACGATGTACCCAAGCGGAGAGATGTAGCTATCCGAAACGTTGACGAATCCATCAACGTTCCGGTATTGGGCGATAGTAAGGCCTGCAGCCACAAACCAGACTCCCACTCTGCTACGGCTAAGAGCCGGGCACGATCCGCAGGGCTGGAGCACGTATTTAATAAGTTTTTCCGCGCTAGCTCACAGATCGGCCCATCCCACAGCCGCTGCGAAGTTGGTGTCATCGGGAGATGTGTGTTTGGGCATGCGAGTTTCCAAGCGTAACTCGCTTCGGTCATATAGGCAATTTCCGGTTGGTCAATATATAAAATTTTGGCAATCAGTTGGTGATTGCTATGACACGAAGAGAGGAACGCTGGGAGAGATACTCCACTTACTGAACGAATTCCCAGGCCTCCCAAACGCACTGGAAAGGAAGCCTGTAACCACTCTCGATCTTTTAAATAAACGTTCAAAACCGAAGCCAAAGTATTTTTTATAATTTTGTCTAAATTTTGTAATAAAATTGAATGTTTCCAAAGCTGACAACACCTGACAAGATATGTAAATTTGGGCACGAATAAGCAGAAGCGAATGATTGTATAAGCCATATGGGTATTAATTTTTAATAAGCGGTCCGAGAATTACATGAAATTTTGAATTTTTCGTCAATAAAAGCAGGGATAGATTCATCCAAGATAGGAGAGCCCAATAAACGAAGTGTACTATTGTTTTTTATTTTTATATGCGGAGCCAGAATATTAAATTTTTCTTTGAAATTTTTTAAGTTGTTCAGGTTGTAAATTCTCAAAAGTTCAGTAAAAAATTCATAACTCGAAAACTGCAAAAAATCGCGAAACATACATGGGGGTGATTCGGATAACCCAAGAGGTGCTCTATCTCTGGACTTCCGCTCGACACAATTTTTTTTGGAAACACCCTATAAGTAGAAGATTTATAACATCTCTTTAACGTATACTATTAAAAATGTAAGTGTCCAACAATGTTCATAATGGATAATAAACAAATAATACTAAGCTGGTTAATTCGTTGTAGCGATTGACGAAAAACATGTGACGTCATGGGTAAACATCAATAGTTGCTCAAACCACAAAACTACTCCAACCAATATTCAACGCACACCCATTCCTAATAGTATTAGGTATTGAATATTTACGAAGCTCACTCGACACAATGCACACATTCACAAAACCTACGCATTTAATGGCCTCTATCATGCCGGGATATAGCTGTAGACATTTGTGCGGTGCGGGAATACCTTCCCACCCACGCTTTTATCGCGACCAATACTTACATAATGTTTTGTATATTAAGAAATAATTCCTGAAGTCCCCTTAGAATGAATAATTTGACATCCATCACAAATGCACAACGACGAGTTGACGAGCTCCCTAGAGCTGTTGGTGTGTGCTTTCTTCAGAAAGTCATCATTATCAACAGCTCATATACGTCCCCACCGATAGACTCGAGCCTACCCTAAACTTGGGCAATTAGGCCTTAGTCAACCACACTGGTGAAGTGCGGGTTGGTCCACTTCACACACAACCTGTAAACAAATTCTTTCTTCACAGGTGTGTGCCGTTTCCTCACGATGATTTCCTTCATCGTAAAAGCGTCGAATAAACGTACGTATGAATTTAAAATTTGAAAACACATTGGTACGTGGCTGGGTACGAACCGCTACCTCCCGATTGCAAGGCGACGGCCTTACGCACTACGCTATCGACTTCAGCAAGTGAAAGTTCATAAATGTTACACAAAAATAGTTGCTCTTCGCAAAAGTACTTGCATCATCGCGTAACTATCAGTAAACATATCTGTTCCCCTTTCCAACTGGGAATTGAGTTAGAAACGGAAAACGTCATGGCTGAAGAAGATCGTAAGCATGTGTGTAAATCGCACGTGTTTGCTGTCGACATATCACTTTAAAAATGTATGATGTACGTTACCTATATGTATAATTGAATTACAATAATAATGCTATCTAACCTAATATTTTGTTTTTAAAGGTGTTTTAGGAGAGGTATATATGAGTGTGTATTCGCTCAAATTGGCTTTGACATTACAGCAAAACATCAATTAATTTTGCACGATGTTAATTACCAGATATTGTAAATTATATGCACCACACTTGCAACGTACATAATATTCACACGTTATATATATTTAC
The DNA here is from genome assembly GCA_963935595.1 of Schoenobius gigantellus. Lineage (NCBI taxonomy): Eukaryota > Metazoa > Arthropoda > Insecta > Lepidoptera > Crambidae > Schoenobius > Schoenobius gigantellus. Next base: position 16,241,403 of record OZ012553.1, on the reverse strand, counting down.
AAATGTTAACTGGATTTACAAACTGGCCGACTGATTCATTAAGCTACCTGATATAGTATCTTGTTATTAAAACACTAAATTCACTAGTTCCACTTGAATCTTTATTATATTTAAATTATTGCGACCGGTTTCGATACATCATCGTCAGGCAACGATGATATATCGATTCAAGTGGAACTAGTGAAATTAGTGTTTTAATAACAAGATACCATGAAGTTCCATCAAGAAATTACAACACAAAGCTTTAACTACCTGATATAGTGTTTAACTGGAGATTTAAAATTTAAGCAATGGTTTGTAGAAACCACTAATACCAGGGGCATAAATGTGAGATAATTGGTTCGTTCGTAAAACTGAAGAATTAATGATTTTTGAAACAACATCACCAATTTGGATTCTTTTCTTTTATTAGAAAAGCTTACAATATAGGTCAAAAAAGTAATATGTTTACCTGCAACTTCCGCATAAAGAAAATTCAACAAAGAGACATCATATTTCACTCGAAAAGTAGGTAATAAAGTTCGACATGAAATTTTGACAAATATTTTGATCCGAGTTATGCTTATAAGAGTTTCCATCAGTTTTTAAGTTTTTGAAAGTAATAACCACCCCGATAAGAAGGGTGTGAATAAATAAGGAGCAATATTTACATGGAAATGGTTTTCATACGACTTGTAAAGACACTACATTCAACATCTAATTGACATCCGGGTGAATTGAAAAAAAATCAAGTATTTTTTAACAAGTGAGGTGAATATTCATCAACAAATAAAACAAGATATATGATCAACATTAACACGTATCTATACTAATATTATAAAGAGGAAAGATTTGATTGTTTGTTTGTATTGAATAGGCTTCGAAACTACTAAACCGATTTTGATAAAGGGATAGTTCGAGACCAGGAGAAGGACATAGGGTAATTTTCCTACGGGAAAAATTAGTTATAATGCAAACAAAGTATGGTACTTTGTTCAGTTATTGTGAAATAAAAACAAAAGAACATAATTGTCATTGCTGTAAAACGTCGTTGACTCTACAAATTTACAGGTGTTTGAAGACATTGCCAGGTGGCAGCGTGTCTTTTACTCCGCAATATCGATCTCAGTCATACGCGGGTATTGTGCTATACCGGTTGAGATGGAATGGCGATATGCAGATGGAATTAGAAACGTGACGGGATTAAACCTAAACACAAGACGCTCTTCAGACATTCATGTTCATGTAGGTTTACGATACCTACACATTGTATGTTATTTGTTTGCGCCAGCAAAGGCTGATCATGTTTCAGTGCTGATTATCTTCTGTTGTCTTTTACTCTTGATCCGCTATAGTATATAGTCAGATGAATGAATGTCATTACGTAAATTAATTTTGTATATTTAATAGTTACCTTAGTATCATTATAATACCTACATAATAGCACTCTAGATAAATGATTTTATCAAACGAAACATTAAAATATTTTTGTATACTATACGAGTAATCAATGAGTGTATGTATAATAAATTATTAATGTCACAGTTACAAAAAACTGTGACGTAAAGATTGATTATTTAGTTTGGCTTTTTATTTAATATTTATTTTGTATGTGAAAGTGAAAATATTAAGGCAACATAACCAATTCACAAAATATCAATGTAACTCTAGCTTATGACATAAGCATATACTTGTGTGTCAGAACCCAGTTCCTTCCTTGTTGCTACATTTTTATTGTTATTTACAAACATATGAAATTAACAATACAACAGTGTGTGTCTGTGTGTCTCTCTCTCTCTCTCTCACACACACACACACGTGTATCATAATAGGAAAAAGTCCAAAAGAACTTAATGCTATATATTTATTAGACATATCATGTACGTCTTATGTACGACCTAAAGGTCACGGGTGCCCTTACGGAAGAGGAGAAATTAGCCTTATCTTTGTTTTAAAGACACGGTTTTATGTACCGTACAATAACTATACCTACCAATAAATCTATAGGACACAGTAAAAGCTTGAAATACCTCTCAAGAAACTCCGGTGACCGCCGAATCTTTGAGATTGATGTAACGTATTTGCCTCACTAAAATATCCTGTATAAATAGTATGGTCCATAACAATTCATAAGGGACGTTCTTTCATCAAAGGTGTCACGCTAGATGTGAGAAATAAGCCGGAAACAATGTTTGTAAAAAGTTCTCCCAAGTAAAATATTTATGAATCTATATAAATAAAAATGGATCGTCGAATTGTATGTACGCGCATAACTTCGAAACGACTGTTTACTTATTGAAAAATCTATGGTTTCTTACATTGTTGTTGGTATTGTTAAAAGGTTTTTAGTGTAACCGTGCGAGGCCGGGGCGGGCAGCTAGCCATACATATTTTACCGAATGTAATTATATTAATAATATAAGTTACGAAAAATCTTCGCGTCCAAATTACCTCAGTGTCTCAAGACGAAAGTCTTTGACCAGTGTGTGTTGCCAGTGATGACCTACAGAAGCGAAACGTGGCCATTCACTATTGGTCTCGTCCGAAGGCTCAAGGTCGCTCAGCGGGCAATGGCGAGAGCAATGCTTGGGGTCTCCCTGCGTGATCGGATCCGAAATGAGGAGATCCGCAGGAGAACTAAAGTAACCGACATTGCTCGAAGGATTGCTCAGCTGAAGTGGCAGTGGGCGGGACACATAGCTAGAAGGACCGATGGCCGTTGAGGCCGAACGGTTCTTGAGTGGCGACCACGATCCGGACGACGCTCAGTGGGTAGGCCCCCGACCAGGTGGACCGACGAGCTGGCAAAGGTCGCGGGAAGCCGCTGGATGCAGGCAGCGCGGGACCGATCGTTGTGGAGATCCATGGGGGAGGCCTATGCCCAGCAGTGGGCGTCGTGCGGCTGAGATGATGATGATGAATTATATTATGTGATATTTTTTCCTATTTTACTTTGATTAGTATCTAATTTTTTAATCAATCTACCTACACTATTATTATAAAGAGGAAAGATTTGTACGTATGTATGTAACGAACAAACTCAAAAACTACCGAACCGATATCAAAAATTCTTTCACCATTAGAATGCTACATTATCTCTGATTAACATAGGCTACAAAATTATTTTTCCTACGGGAAAATATTTAGTTCCCACGGGAAAACAAAAACAAAGCGGGCGAAGCTGTGTAAAACTAGTTAATAATCTAACAAAGCAATACCAACTTGTTTGTACATTTTTTACATAACACGAACTAATAATATAACGAAGTACAATATTTGATCAGTAAATAGAGAACTATATATTCACAAATTATTACGGTTCTTAGGTTAACAATGAGCAGTATCTGACCGACTCTGTAAACTTATTTATGCTACTTTACCTCGAGCGGTGATTAAACACGATCCAAATGAGAGCGCGAAGCCTAAAAGTTAACTAGTGAATTAAATAAAATTTGAGTCGAGCCTTAATTGGGAAAGGGGTTCTTTATACTGCTTCATGTGATCACATTATTTACTGTTTCTATCAAATTACTGACTAAATAAATACCTTTTGATTTCGTCACTTAATATAAAATATCGAATCTCTTTCCTCTTTGAATCCTTAGAGGGGTTTTAAATTCAAAGTATACATGAAGACTGAACTGGTGCACACACAAACCGCTGACTCCTAATGGAAGAATTTTTAAAAAGTAAAGAAAGTATTGCACAGTCTATTTATATTATTTTTGCATATTCTTAATTGTCAGCGAGAGAATGTTCAAGGCTTATATTTGTACATTTTTGCTCTGAATTCTGAATTTACCCAGAAACATGGACAAGAAAAGAGGCGTCCCAGTATATTTGACTTTTAATAGAGATCTGGCGTGATAATTACCCAGCTGAAACTATTAAAGCTCGAGATTTGAAAGTCGACTACAGTTTTATTTAACAGAATCCATTTATATAAGAAGTTTTAAATTAATTATTAACAAAACATGAATGATTTTCATTATTTTGTTCTATTAGAAAAGCTTGCGCTAGGTTCACAATATAGGACATAAAAGTTACTTTCTAACAACATAATACCTATATCGAACGAAATGCTTATTACAAACATATAGGTAAACACGTGCTATTTCCACACTTGAAACCGTTGCCTTAAATTGAGGAAGTCGCCTGCAGCTTAAAAGACACTCATTGTTATACTTTCCAGTGACGGTTGCTTAGGCTATACGTCAATTGGTCAGACAAATAGTTTCTTTTAAGATAAGTTGATGTGAAAAGGCAGTTTCGAAACACGTGACGCGACATGACATTAAATTTGTTGATATGAAACTTGTGGAGTTGCGCCGAATAGTCGACGATTCATGAGACGCGTTTCCGATTAGGATGGCGACTATGGTTGCCCACGCACCGCCGCCGCCGCCGCCAGCCAGTCTGCGTCAACAGCGCGATTGTTACAGACCCCGCGCTTACTCACCCCGACTTGTTTTGGCATTTAATCTTAATGTTGTGGGTGTAATATCTGGTACATACCCAAGACGATGCCCGTGGGTGTTAACTAACGACTTTCATAAGATTTATTTAATGTCACATGTGTAGTATAGAATTTTAATGGCGGTGTCGTATACATATTTTGATGCGACACACGAGTTGTTTGATGATGGCGGACAATTATTTTGTATTTAAATTATTACGCTTAAAAGATAAGCAATGTTATTTTATTTTCATGTGAGCGAAAATTTATATAGTAGACCAGGCTTTACTGGATGTGTATGAAACAATGTTAATATGAAAAAGTCGAACCAATAATATAGGTGTTGTCACGTGACTAATATTTATGGATTAGTATGGTGGAAAACAAATTGAGGAAGTTGAATAAATGTGTGAGAATAAGATAAAAAGGGGGGAAAATAGGGACACAGTATTGGCATGCTCCTAGGTGAAGACATTCGAATTTTGTTTCTTCACATTTCGACACAAGCACCCAATCCCCGGGGGCGAAACGATCACGCGTACCAAAAACCAGCGCGATCGGAGTCGTTTTGGAAATTTTGACATTTCGCGCCGGCGGCCATCTTGGATTTATTAAATTTCGAATATCGCTTTCTACTCGACTGAATCGATCGTGCTTCTCGCTCTAACATCTCAACACGCAAAAGTAATTGCAAATGTCCCAAAAATACCCCTGATCAGTGAGTGAGTGAGTCAGTCTGAGTCAGTGGTACTCGAGCTTTATATAGGTTACGAGTATTAGTATTAGCATTTCCATTCTCAACATCAAAAATCCAGTTCAACTAGTTGTCGCCTGCTTGGATACCACCGTCTTACCAAATTTCTGCCGCAAAGCAGCGGTGCTTGCATTGCTGTGTTCGGGTTTATAACAGTGCCGGTTTTTATATTTTTTTATGAGTGTAGGCCACTTCATTTCCGCCGCCCCATATGCCTTTATAAAATAATAATTTTCCATTTATAGTATGGAAGGCACAAATCTGCCGCCCCTAGCACGTTGCCGCCCTATGCCACGACCTATACGGTCTATTGACAAATCCAGGACTGGTTTATAATATCCAGGACTGGTATATAGTATACATACATATTATTACGGGTTCCGCATGCAATACACCATTCACAAGGAATTTCCACATGAAATAGTTAAGAATAATAATAGATTTATGTAAGTTATAGATAGAATCGAATGTTACAAATAAAAACATATCCTATTATACGAATACTTGTGTGTGTGTCAGTCGATTGTACACTCTTGTATCTTAGATGGTAACACCAATAATGGTTATATTTAGCAGAAAAGCAATTTATTTATACTACAGTATTTATATACAATTAAATTAACTTATGTTTAATGGATTTGCCATATTAATATTGAGTTTTATTTGCTAATACATAAATAACCTACTTGAAATACCGATTTGTGTTTCATGTTATTTTATTTTAGGTTAGATAAGTTTATTAACTTACATGGTCGAAGTTTTTTTTAGAATTGTCTAAGATGGATTATTTAAAAAAATTCTAAGATAAAAACAAAGCGAGAGCTTTCACATTTTGTTTTGACTGTCAATTGTTTTAACGGCGCGAACTTGTTGGAAATTATTGTTTTTAAATGCCTGTATTTTTAGTTATGAAATAAAGTTCTAGTTGTAGTAGAATAGTAGATTTTATGCCGAGTGCATAAAGCAAGTCATTTTTATCCGAGATCGTTATATGAAGAGAGAGAGATGAAGAAGTCGAGGATAAAAATGATTTGTGCACGAGTTATAAACTCTGCTTTTCACTTCGATTGCGAGAAAATAAAACAGTAACATAACATACTATAAATTTGTCATAAGTTTTCATATATATTTGCCGAGATTTTGGCGGCAATATTTCTTGCACCACTTTTTGTGCGTTTATTTCCATTAAAGTATTAGGAGGAAGTTCTAAATCTTCTTCTACACTTGACATTTTTAAAATTTAGTTAATTCAACAATAACTGAGAAAATTCAATACAAAAATTTCACGGCTTCTTTTTTTTTTAATTTTGTTTATCCCATTTGGGAAAGGCAAAGGCGTCAACCATACAGCCTAGTCTGTATGCAATAAACTATTGTTATTCATTCTTCTTTTGAATTCACAAATCGCCAAACGTAGAGGTTACATATTCATAAATTGCTTCAAAGCATTTTTCAATGGAAAGAAGTTTTTGTAAAGAGCGCGGTAGATCTTGCTGGTGTTTCATTATTTTTGAAATTTCTTCTAATAAAATGTTTCTTTGCAGGGCAAAAATTGGACATTCGTAAAAAAGGTGATGCAGAGATTGAGGTAAGGTGGTGTTGCACCAGTTGCACGATGGGGAAGAAGTCATGCCTAGCCGGTACAAATGGTCATTGAATCGACCGTGCCCAATTCGCAAACGGCAAATAATAGTAAAAAATCTTCTGTTTATGTAATTGTGTCTATTGAACCAGGGTTGTTTTATTTTATTATTTATTTCTCGATACCACTTCCCTTTTATGAGCAAAGTACTATTCCAGTGTTCTTCCCATAGCTTCAATATTTCTTTCTTGATTAGAGCTGTACAATCAGTATATGAAATTGATATGTTTTTTATAGGTACGTCTAGAGTGTTCATAGTTTTGGCCAGTTTATCTACTTCCTCGTTTCCATATACACCGATATGAGCTGGAGTCCAAAATAATATAATGTCTATTTGATAATTTATTTTTAAATGATGTATCTGATCTCGGATATTATATATTAAATGATTTGTGACTGATGAAAAGGAAGGATTTCTCAAAGCCATCAACACACTCATGCTGTCAGTAATAATAATCCATTTTTTGTATTGGCTGAACTGTTGAATGTAGTTAAGAGCTACAATTATAGCATTCGCCTCAGCAGAAAATATGCTGGCATTTTGGCACATTTTAAAACTATGTCCAGTTTTACTACCTGCATCATACATAGCTACTGCAACACTTACATTCGTCTTTGAACCATCTGTATAAATTGATCGATAATCATTATAAGCCTGTAGACTTTCGTAAACATCATATTTATCTTTAAAATCTTTATGTAGGACAATATGAATGTCACAGAATTTACTAGCATATGAGCCACTATAACAATGTAAAGTAGTACTACAAAATATATTACATTGTTCTTTTAAACTTGTAAAATGTGAGAAATTCTTTGAAAGAAAAGTGTTAGTGGAACATACATTTAATTTATTTAAAAGATCATTATTCGAACGCGATAAGAGTTTAAAAAGAAATTTAAGTTTTAAAAATTCAAAGCGAATAACCATTGGTGGTAAATGACATTCGACCTGCATAGAATTTATTGGGGAAGTGTTCATAGCACCTAGTATTAATCGTAAGTTCTTATTCTGTATTTTATCAATAATATCTATGTATTTTGGATCGGAAGCGTAACAAAAGAAAGCATACTCAAAATGACTTCTGACCAAAGCTTTATAAAGCATTAACACAATTTTAGGATCAGCACCCCATTTCAATCCAGTAACGGACCTAATTACATTAGTGGCTTTTAAAGCTCTGCTCACCAAGCAATCAACATATAAATCCCACGTAAGATTTTCGTGAAAAATAACACCCAAGAATTTAACTGAATTATCAATAGGCAAAGTATGATTGCTGTATGTAATATTAATTAGAGGTAGAGAACTGTATTTTGGGCAAAATATTACAACTTTACTTTTTAAAAGGCTAACATTTAAATCAAGTTCTGAGAAGTAATCTGCCAGCTTCACTAGATTATTATTTAATGTTAATTGAATATCTAATACATTAGTACCTTTACAATAAATGACAAGGTCATCAGCAAACTGAAGATTGTTGACTAAATTATTATTAAGAATGGAATTTAGTTTTCTTATATACAAAATATACAGAATAGGACTCAAGATGCCTCCTTGACATACACCTTTGCTCGAAAATCTAGGGCCTAAAAATTTATTATCTATTTTGACATACACTTTTCTATCCGTGAGAAAAGCATATATCCAATAAGCAATTTTTACAGGTAAGAAAGATAATAGAGATTCAAACAAAATACCATGATTAACGTTATTAAATGCACCTTCTATATCAAAAAACACTGCTATTGTATACTCCATATTCTTTTGAGCTGTAGTGACGTCCAAAAAAAAATGTGCTAAGCTTTCTTGAGCCGAAAGTCCTCGCCTAAACCCAAACTGGTTTAAAGGTAAAATTGAGTTCTTTTCTATGAAGAATTCCAATCTTTGTTTGATTAGCTGTTCAAATAATTTACCAGCACAAGACGTTAAAGCGATAGGACGATAAGAATCGGGATGAGATGCAATTTTTCCAGGTTTTAAAATAGGAACCAAGCAGTCCATTTTCCAATTAGGAGGAATTGTGCAATCTTGCCATAAAATATTATAAATTTGTAAAAGCTTATAAAGATTGTCAGTGTTAAGTAGCTGAAACATCTTGTACGATAAACTATCTAATCCACAAGCAGTGTTTTTTCTAGATTTCAGAGCTGCAGTTAATTCGTCAAAAGAAAATGGATCAGTGAGGAATGACTGATTATCTGGTAAACTATTGTCCTTCACAATTGGCCTGTTATTTTGCACAAAGTCAGGCGTGTATTTACGTAAAAAATCACTGACCCACGAAAAATCACTATTTTGCTTTTTATATGTTTTATGTGTAAGTTTTCTCATGTTACCCCATACTACTGAAACTGGTGTCAATCGATTTAATTTTGTACAGAATTCTATCCAACTACTTATACTTTCTCTCTTAATCGTAAGTTTTTTAGCAGCTTGTAATCTTTTGAAATTAATATATTTTTCTTGAGAAGGATTATTCTTAAAATCAAGATAGGCTTGCTTGCTTTCCTGGACAGCTTTAGCGCAATTACTATTCCACCAAGGAATTGTTCGATATTTTGATTTTAAGTTTTGAGTAGCAATGTTACGAGATTCGGACCGAGAGGTACGAGAGGGAATTGACTTTTGTGCAGCTGTCAAAATGATTTGACAAAAAGAGTTGTATGAATCTATTGGATTACTAATAGGGTTACATTGAAAATTATCTAAATCCTTATTAACAATTGAAGAATACAACTTCCAATCAACTAATCTATGATTAATGCGATTGTTAAAATCATTTTCATCCTGAAAATTGTTTTGAGAGTTAAAACATTGTGAACTACTATTGAATGTAATCTTAGTAAATGTTGGCAAATGATAACTGCCCAATGGATCGTCGTGTACTGACCATTCGCAGCGAAGAGCTAATGAAGGAGATACCATAGTCAAGTCCAAACCATTGGGTCTCCAAGAATGAGAACCGACAGTTGTGACCTGACCATCATTCAACAGGACTAAATTGCATTCATCTAAACACTCAAGAATATCCTTACCTCTGGAATCCGATAACGGACATCCCCAAATTGAGTGATGAGCATTGAAGTCACCAGCTATAATCGTCGGCCTATGGAGAGAATTCAAGAAATGTTTAAACTTATTTTTAGAGAAACTGGGAATACAATTTGTTGGACAATATATACTGGCTATTGAAATAGTGTTCTGATTTAGTTCTAAATGTATTACAATTGTTTGAAGAGAGTTGTCAAAATAAGATGTTACTTTTTGATATTTTAATGATGTATGGATTAAAATAGCAACACCATTATGCTTGTTGCCACAGTCATTACGTTCAATATGATAACCTTTGATTTTAAACTGCTTCTGAGGCTTTAGCCATGTTTCACATATAATTGCGATATGAATAAAATGGTCATAAAGAAATTTCGTAAAAATAAGTTGATTGCTTAATAAGCTTTGAGCATTCCACTGTACGATATTCAATTGATTGGGGGTGAATTGTGGGGATTTGATTGCTTACCAAAAGTATTTTTTAAGACCTCTAAAACACTTTTAGAATTTATAGAAGTATTTTGAGTATTATGCAAAGAAACACATTTAGTTATGGTTTCAACTAATAATGAGAGACACTTGCTGTCAGTATTGAGCAGTGTAAACAAATCTACATTATTTTTTGTCTTACTTTCTAATTTGGGAAAATTTAAAGGATTTGTAATATCTGCATAAGAAGCAGGCTTATATTTATTTCTATTTTCAATGATTTTCTGTTTTTTAACTGGGCATATTGGAGACACACTAGTATGATTGCCATCACAATGAATGCAAGTAGCTTTTTCGATAGAAACTGTACAAGTCTTATAGTTATGATTTTCTTTACATATACTACATTTTTCAGAATTTTTACAATATTTTGCCAAATGTCCGTATCTCAAACATTTGTAACATTGCTTAACTGGTGGTATATATTGAGACACATCATGTCTCCAACCACCAATATCTATATGATTTGGCAAAATGGAAGTGGCAAATGTCACTATTACTGTAGTTGTAGGTTGTAATATAAAACCCTCAGTCACATTTATTTTTTTCATTATTCTTTTTATTGTTATTATTTTTTTTGTACTTGTTATCATAGTAAATATTCTCTTGTTTGATATAATGGTAGGTACATTTCTTATAACTCCGGACACCTCAGTTGTAGCAGCAGGAATACTGGCTTTGAATTTGTATTCTTTCAAGAAGGTATTATTATTTAAAAAGGCATTCGCCAAGTCTGGTTTTTCAAAATAAATACCTATCTTAAACTTATTGATATTTCTTAAAAATTTGACGCCTTTGTTAAAGCGCTTTAAACAAGTTGACAAAGAAAGAAGATCTCTTGTTCCAATTGGTTTCTGGATGTCTGATGACTCAACAAAAACCACAAATTCAGTGCCGCTAATTTCTTCCGGATATCTGCGTATATAGTCAGTAACATAATAAGGCTTGTACCTATCTGCATTGCTTATTTCTTCATCACTGTCCGAAGAGGACATATCCGTTTCTACCAACCTTACCTCATCTGTCTCCCTATCTGCATCACCAGACTCCGGTTCATCCTCCTTTTTTTTCCTTTTTCTCGAACTCCGCTTCCCCATATCTGCTTATAATATTATTTAATGCCTATATGTTATATACCTCTTTTGTTTGTGTTTTATTAAGTAACTGACTACAATTAAAAAATTACAAATAAAATATTTTAAAGAGCCCGCCTTTACTATGTGAAGTTCCCGCGCTTTTCCTCACGGCTTCTTTCCCGCTACTTTACTTTTTTTTAATTTTTGTGCATGATTTTCGGGCAAAGAATAAAATATATACAGCCTACTCTTAAATTATTTTGGAATATTGTTTTTTTTAGTGATGAATATGTCTTGATATTTAGTTACTTTTTCGTATTATCTTATTATAAACCAAAAATGCAAATAGGGAAGGATATATTATAAATTAGCTAGTTTTATCCGTGCACAATTTATTATGTTTGGCTGCATGGTCTAAATGGTCACTGCCTTAGTATAGATACATTTAAAAAGCTACTTTTTTGCCCTTGTGCATAAAGTTCAACTTTATGTCGCCTAGATTCTGCATAAAGTAGTACTTTTTCGAGCATGAGAAGTGAAAAAGGTATTGCATGCAACGGTCTATAATTAGGTTTAAAAAAAAATTCTCGGGCTTTTTATACTAAACTCGGCAAGCTTAGTTTTGTAACATTGATCCTCGACCTTTAAGAACCCTTATTATGTAACTATTGCATAAAATACTATTAGCATCCTGCTCGCGGTCTTGGCACGAGCACACGTGTTGCACGTCAGTACCGTGAGGAGATTACATAGTACCTATTCATTCTTGTTATTTCGCATTCAAACTCATTGCTTTCACTTGCTATTCGATAAACACGAAATAATTACGTGAACTGTAGTTTAATCGCCATTACCTTCTCGGATGACATTTAAAATCTGACGTGTGTTGCTTATAAAATGTTGTGATGTTTTCTGTCTGGACTTTTCTCATTGTCAAGGCGTTGTTCAAGGCTCTGACGCGTGTTGCTTGTGTTCGCTTAACAAGCGTCAACATGAGTCCTTCGTCATGTAAAAACTCTTAAAATGTTACGTGGAATCTTGTATGTTGCTTTGGTGACGTTGCAGTAGGGTTACGCGGAATCAGTTATATTTTGTCTCTTACCTCTGGTGAGTATTTGATTCTCTCTGGACATGTAGGTATAGAAGTGAAGGAAACTATAGAATAGAACGATTTTCAAAAATATACAGTCTCATAATCAAAGCTCTCAATAGCTTGATAATAGGTTGTTTTTTAACCGATTTCTAAAAAGGCGGAGGTTCTCAGTTCGCAGCATTATGTTGTAGTTGTGCATGTTATTTTTAGAATGATTTTACATTTTTTTGTTTTTGAAGGAGTATACACTCGAGGCGGCCTTATTGTTATCAACTATGGATCTGGTGATGGGATCTTAGGAAAGTCGATGGAAACCCTAAATTTCATAGGCACGTCTTTCAGGTTTTTTATCGTCTTTCAAGGTATTTAGGTATTTGCGTCTAGTAGTCATCATCTCAATTCTTCTCGATTCTTCCATTATGCTAATCTGATGATGAATTCTCAACTTTATGGAGTTAGAACTTAGTTTAAAAAAATAATCACGGACAGACACTTAGTTGTATTCTTTCAAGTTTCTCCGGTAAGCTGGTATTAAATTCGCCAAAAAGATTGAAATAGAAATATTTTCCAAATAATAAAAACTGACTTATAAAACAATAAAAAGTTAAATATAATAAAAGAATACACACATCACATTTCTATATTGAAGTCGGTGCCAAACGATGTTCTCCTGGAAAGTGTGATGAAGTTAAAATTTGGCACCGACTTCAAAATAAGAATTTGAAGTATTGTTATATTATTTTAGATTTTTTTAAAAAGAACTAATATCGTATGAAATATGCCGTGTTTATAGGTTGTATGTATCACTCACAACCTCTTGCGCTGGAAAGATCAGCGAACATAGCGACGGGTTAGTCTGCTTACTAGTTCTCCATTTGAATGGTTATTGAAAATATCAATTAAAAAATGTTCCTTTGCTAGAGAACACACATATTAAAACCATTTCAGTATAGTAATCGTTTTCGCTATCTTTTCCTTGCTGCTGGAGATAGTACTGTTTTCTTATAAATTGAGTTCCTTTACGAGCTCACTAAGCGCCACACGTGTTGCACGATGTGAAAATAAAGTTGTTTAACGTACTAAAAGAACGTTGTATACGTAAAGTGTGCGGTGATTGCTCTTAAGAGTTATGATAGAGTTTAAGAGATGTAATTATGGAGAATTGTTTTATTATTATTGTATATAAAGCACGATTACTTATACTTTATGTATGAGTGTGTGTGAATGTGTGTGTGTGTGTGAGTGTGTGTATGTGTGTGTGATAAGGTCGTGTTTCAAGTTTAATTTGGTCTTATAAGTAATTATAAATTCTTTATCATAATTTTAAGTCCTTAGTATCAATTTGAAAAAACTACTTTACAATTTAAAAAGTATGATATACAGGATTACTTATGAAGCAGGAACCTTTGTGTGATTGTTTAGACAAGCAAACTCAACAACTTTTATTATGGGACCAATTAAGGGACCACAGATTCAGTGGATGTCGATTATTAGTATGGAACAGCTGATTTTTTTAATATCAAGACAGATAATCGAGTTTAAATCACTATCTTTATTATTTATTTTCATAGCTTTAAGGCAATATATCATTAAACGTTCAATATACCTTTACAAATTTCCTCTATGTATTTCCCTAGTATAAGGTTGCCTGGAAGAGATTGCTCATAAGCAATAAGGCCGCCTGTATTGTACCTACATCTGCAATATTTTTGAAAATTTTATGTATGTCTATTTTTTGTGTGCAATGAAGTGTTTATTATTATTTATTATACGTTACAGTAAAAGCCTAAACTTTAAAAAAAGTTTATTTCAAAAACTTGAAATTAAATAAATTATTCACTAAAAAGTGAGTCTTTTTCTCGCGCCTAGTGTTCTGTATAAAGTGCAAATAAGTTTACAATAAATTGCAAAAGATGTTTTTCTGCCTCCTATTTGGGCTGAGTGAGACATCGTTTCTTGCCAAGTTGTATTATTTAATGTCAAGGTTTTGATTACATCGGATTCGTAACAGTGCAAGTGTGACTGATGGACGGACAAAGAAGTCATTCTACGTGTGTTCTATTTTTTCTATAGAAGAACGAAATGCAAAATTGCTTAAGAAATACTACTAGGGTAGGTATTTATAAGTATTGTGTCGACGTGTTCATACGAAAAGAGCTCGTATAATCGCACAGTTTTTTTATGATTCACAAATGCAAAAAGTTAAGATGATATCAAGATTCCAATGAAAACATCGCCATAAAGAAAAAGAAACATTTTCATTTTCTTCACACATTTTACGTATTTTATTACAGGCTGGAAGCTTACTAGAAGACCCCACGGGTGATTTAAATCGGGACCGCGGTAACAAACAAACAAATAAACTTCTTTACTTTGTAATAGCAGTGTGGAGTTGTTTCAGTTGATATTTCTCGCAAACGATGTTCATTAATTTTTAATATGTTTTTCTTATGAGCTTGTTTAGATTAAAGTTAGTCTACATGAGGATCAGAGATATTTGATAAAATTGATGCTCTTACGATGGGGTAAGCAAATATTAGTAGATTAGATACCTAAGCTATCTTCTCAGAAATTTAAGATTAAAGATTGTTATTAGGATTTCAGAGTTGTTAAAAACCAATATTTACATGGTAAGCCTATGTATCAATGTATGCTGCTAGTAACTACTGTAGATAATTTAAAAAAAAATTTAGCATCGACTTCAATATTGTCCGTATTTATTATTTTTAACTTTTAAGTGTTTTTGAAGTCGGATTTTATTTTCTGTATTTTTTTTGTTAATATATGTTGGTCTAGCAATGTAGTAATCATAGGTAGTAAGGTATATATTATAATCGGGCTATATGAGATATAGCCCGATTATACAATGTGTTAATAAAAAAACGCAAAACCTCAAACACCCAAAGCAATTTTTATTATAAAAGAATTACATAAATTATTAAAATGAACATATTTTTTTACGGATTATTTACGAAGATATTTCCCTTTTTGTTTTGTTGTCTACCTTAATTGCCAACGTTATGTTGTGATTCTGTGTAAGTGAGTGTCTATCCTTGAGACTTCGGCTAACTATACCGGGTGTAACTGAACACCCCAATAACATTTAAGGGGCATATAAGTTAGATACTAAATGGACCTTCGGTGCTTGTCTGAGACCTGGAACCCTGATACTTTCAGAGTTATTTGATTTCAAACTGAAAGCAAAAACTTTCAAGTGACAACCATTATCAGCTCCACAAAAGAAATTTAAACACAAAATGACACGTGACAGATGTGAGCGTAGTATACCTCGTACGTTTACGTAGGGTTGTCGGCACTTAATACCAAAAAATAATTTATTTAGTTTGTATGAAAAAAAAGTAGGTTTGTTAGCCCTAATATTCTTCCTACAGAATCCCTACTTCTAATGGATACATACCCTTAAATGTTATTGGGGTGTTCAGTTACACCCTGTATAGTCTGCGGTAACCGTCTTATTTTAGTCTGCGGTAACCGACTTATTTCAAACTATAGCTTTACTATACGCAGCTTGGCTCGCGTTTTTTTTGTTTTCATGTGGGAATTTTATATGTTCCCGTAGGAAAAATAATTTTGTAGCCTTAGATAATCAGGGATAATGTAGCATTCTAATGGTGAAGGAATTTTTGAAATCGGTCCAGTAGTTTTCAGTTTATTCGTTACATACATACAAATCTTGTACACATAGTATAATTTATAATTTCCTGTTTATTATTACACTTGCATTTAATATGAATATAATAAGTATCTTTTAATTATGTATTTTAAATATAGTAGGTAGGTACAATCTTTACAAATACAAACATTCATCCCATCGCTTTACTTTAGTATTTTATTTATAAAAAAAAATACATTTTCTCACTGTGCGTTCAGCTGCGTAAGTACACGCTTTTTCTTGTTAAGGTTTCAGCTGAAAACCAGCGCTGTGGCTCTGCAGGCCACAGCATATGCTGAGCTGCGTCTTATTATCGCATCACACTACAGCGTAATAATATTTTTTTTTACAAAATTATCTCTGTGTTTTACGCTTTTTATTGTATTCTTTTTTTTTGTTTTGTTCCACCTTTATGTTATGTTGTAGTGTTTGTGAAAATAAATGTCTTGAGTCTGTGTCTGAGTCTGAAATCTTTCCTCTTATAGTAATAGTGTAGATTGGCCATGTGCATACTTGCTACGCGTATGGTTAAGAAACAATGCCATCTAATAAGTAAATTAAACTGAGAACACGCAATTTGTGTATTAGCCTAAAAGAGAGATGCCAATACTAGTTACAAATATTGTTATTGTCATAGGTTTCTTCTTTGTATCATGAGATGACTATATTATTTTAAACTATTATTATTTTTTAGAGAAAAAAAAAAACAAAATCTAAGAGAAATAGTTACCTGTAGATTGTGGTAGAACCAAAGCGAGCCGGTGACAGAGATCGCAAACCAAAGAAACAGAGTGAAAACTGAGATTTGGCTGAGGTGGAGTGCGTTCAGGAGAGTCGACAGCACCACTGCCAGCGCGTGGCACAGCACGACAGGCAGGGCGCAGCGGTCGATGATGTCCCATGGCACTTCCTAGAACATGAATAGAAAAAAAATTTTTTTACTTTCACGAAAACAATCTTCTATACACGGTGTTTCATAATAAGCAATAAATAATCAATGCGTTATCTAAAACTAATTATTAAATTGTGTTTACCCGTAATGTCAGCATTCAACTCAAAATTTTCATCTAAATCATAGACATGATGATGATACTATGATATACATGAAAATTTTGCGTTGAGTGACATTACGTGTGTTGAGGATCCGGTTCCATGTTACGGCCCGAAATGATCCAAGTAATTAAATAAAAAGAATTAGTACGTGAAAGAAAATATAATTTGTACTGAAAAATTATATATTGACAACTCTGTTATTTTTCTAGTCACTAAGCAACCGCAACATCCTCCGAGACCCAAAAAGTTACAAAAATAAACAAAAAACGTAACATTAATAAAACAATTTAGGAACTTATATATCTAATTCTAAGGGGTACAAGCATTTAAGAGAACGGGTGTAAACTCCTTTAGTGGATTTAACTTTAGCAGTTCGACAAATACCATCGATGCCCATAAAAATCTCAACAATTACGCCCAAAGGCCAAAAAACACGCTTTTGTGGTGTTTCTATCAACACGACGTCCCCCACCTTTGCGAACTTAAAACAATACTCCCGACCTTTTTGAACTAAGAAACTTAAGTATTCTTTTATAAAACGTGACTTCAGATCATCTCTAAGCTTTTGTAAATATCGGACTCTAACATTTAAAGCTTTCCCGTCCAAATGGTTTAAATCCGCGACATCGGAACACGGAATAGGCTGTAAAAACATTCCTGGTGTTAAGGGTTGTGTTAAAATATCTACATCATCACTTATGTAAGTCAAAGGACGAGAGTTAATAGACTCACATTCAGTTAAAAGTGTTTGAAATTCTAAAAGCGAGACTGAGGCTCTACCAAGAACGCGGCGAAGAAGTTCCTTAATCATGCGGATCATGCACTCCCACCATCCTCCCGCCCACGGACTAGCAGGTGCTATTAAATGCCAGTTAATTTTGTACAGACTTGACTTTTCTTCTATGAGATCCCTTCTAAGTTTTTCTATGACCAACCTTTCTACGATTTGGTGCTTTGATGGTAACAATATGGGATACTTATAGCATTGTGGAATGTCTTCTGAAAAAAGCTTCGTTTTAACCCTGATTATGCCATAACTATCTATGAAAGTGTATAAATTACGGTAAGTGTCATCCTCTTTGAAATACTCTTTTTGTATGCACAAATACACAGCTTTCTCTGCCTTTTCAAACTCTTCTACTGTTAAGTTACTACGTAAACGATTACAAACTTTTGAACGACAGTTAAAACTAAATCTGAAAATCCAAGACACCATCCTAATTATTTTAGTGTATTTTGAAAAATATAATAAATTATTTGTAAAGTTAACTGACTTAGAACTAAGTAGTACCGTATCTTCACAAGACTTCTCTGTCACGGTTATACTATTTACAGGAAACGGCCAGTCCTTCATATTTAATTTAAACCAACTGGGGCCTTCCCACCACCGTGAGTTTAGTAAAACTTCAGCATCGCAACCACGTGATGGAAGGTCTGCTGGATTAAACGAACCAGGAAGATGATTCTAATCTTGAATTTTTGTTTCTTTTCGTATTTCCTTAACTCGATTTTTAACAAAGACATTGTAATTGCCGTTGTTTTTGATCCATGACAATACTACCGTAGAGTCGGACCAAAAATA
This sequence comes from Schoenobius gigantellus, assembly GCA_963935595.1. NCBI lineage: Eukaryota > Metazoa > Arthropoda > Insecta > Lepidoptera > Crambidae > Schoenobius > Schoenobius gigantellus. The sequence continues at coordinate 16,222,551 of OZ012553.1, read as the reverse complement.
GCAAGAATGTTTCAAGGCAAGAGCATCTCTAGTCTGTACATACAAACGAACAGCTAAAATAGCAGAGAGTAACTCAAGTCTCGGTATAGATATATCTGACAAGTTTTTGTTTGGTGAAATTCTCGATTTAGCGGCCAAAAGTTGTACATAAACCTTACCCTGAAATTCACTGTGCAAATATAATACGGCAGCATAAGCCTCCTTGCTAGCATCACAGAAGGCATGAATTGTAAGATCACAAAATTCAATATTATCTAAAGTGATACGTCGCGGGATACTTACTTGACTCAACGCCTCTAGTTTATTTGCCCATCTCATAAAATTTCTACTTATGTCTGTGGTACCTCCTCATCCCAGGTAAGTTTGAGTTCGTGAACTTCTTTTAATATTATTTTAGGTACAATCGAAACAGGGCTAGTAAATCCTATCGGATCAAATACTCTGTGTGCTATAGAAAGTATTAATCTTTTAGTCACAGTTTCACCGTTAAATTGTAAAGAGCTGGTGTTGACAGATAAGGTATCGAATTTAGTGTTCCACATCAAACCTAACGTTGACACCATGGTTTCTTTTTCAGATGGACCAACGACCCAACTTCTCAGATCCATTTTGGCCATTGTCATAAGCTCTGTCGATTGCTCTATAAAATTTGTCGCTCCTAGCTCTGTAGTACTAGTTAAGCAATTGTCAACATAAAACGATTGCTTTAATACATTAGCTGTGTCTTTTAAGTGCTCCGGTATTTTGTTACTTTCGAGGTGGTAAATAATCGTTGCGTTCAGCAAAAACGGGCTCGAAGTAACTCCAAAGACGACACGGCAATAACGGTACGTAATTAACGACTGCATATCCTTGTCGGCCCACCATAAAAACTGTAAATAATTACGATCAGTTTTAGTTAAGCTTATCTGTAGGAAAGCCTTTTTTATATCGGCGGTAAGACCTACAGATCGCATTCGAAAACTGGTGAGTAGTTTTGGTATTAACGAAAGTAAATTAATACCTTTCTCTAATAAATTGTTGATAGAATTGCCATTAAAGTCTTTCGCAGATGCGTCGAAAACTGGCCTAACCCGTGTGGTGAGACTAGACTCTTTGATTACGGCATGATGAGGCAAAAAGTACCCACAAGCGTCCTCTTCTATTTGCTCTATGATACCACAATCTAACCACTCCTTCAGAGAACAGTCATATTCGTTAAAGTTACCTGTACACAGAAGTCTTTTCGTTGTAGAGTGTAGACGCTTTATGGCTAATTCCTTGTTATTTAAAAGATTCTTATCTCCTTTCCATGGCAAGCTCACTTCATAGCGACCATCAGCATTCACCGTCACCGTATCTAAAAAATATCTCATTATTTCTCTTTCAACTACTTCGCTATTTTTCACTTGAGTGGGATCTTTTATACCAATCGACTCTAAGTCCCAAAGCTCCGCGATGTGTAAGCTATTTATGGTTTGAGTGATGGTAGAAGCACAAACATTAACGGTAACGCCTTGTAAAACCCAGCCTAACTTAGTTCGCAAAGCAACTAAAGAATCATTCACCTGAACTATCTCTCCCGTGTAGAGAAAACCTGAGTGATCAGCCCCTATCAACAATCCTATTTCTGAACAATCATAATTATTATCATTTAAAGTAATATTATGTTTAGCGAGTGTATTAAAAACCATTGGATCATTTAAACTTAGCAAATACCCGCAGAGTTTGTCCTTATCTAAGACAGAAATAATAAATTCGAACTTACCAGTTAAATCTTGCACACAAACTTTATATACATTGTGCTTTGAAAGAGTAGATTCTATCCCTCCAAATAAGCTACGCGTTAAGGACTCACTGTTTATCGGTTTTAGTCCCAAAGTTTTAGCGACATCTTTGACTATATACGAACGTTGAGCGCCGCTATCAAATAATGCTCGTACCTTAACAATTTTGCTGTTATAAACTACATTTATAATTAATGTCTGTAACAACAAAACCTTCTGATTTGTATTTGTATCCGAGCTGCTTTGACATTCATCGTGTTTGCCTATACGGTCATCTTTTAGTACATTCGCCATAACTTTTGACGTAGAAGATTGCTTGCTTATTAAATTAACCTCTGGACACATAATGTATGTATGTCTATTCATACAATTTAAGCATTTCGGATAAAAGCGACATCTATTAGCAAAATGACCAACTTTCAAGCAGATTAAACATGCTTTCTTTTCTTTCAGGAATTCTTTTTTCTGATCTAAAGTCATGGATTTCGTGCGAATACATTCAGAACTATTATGGGTACTCTTCTCACACCATATACACTGCTTGTCATTCTGCTTTTGTTCGTGGGCTACGCGCTTCAATGGCTGTTTTCGCTCTTGAGTTGCTGTAACACACGCTGCTGTTGGCTCCCGCGCCGGAGTGTTATTAAAACTGTTCATTGCGAGCTGAACCTTCTCCTCACAATCTATTTCTAGCTTCAAAAAATCCATTAGTTGTCGCAACAAATCTTTATTTGGTAGCTTCGGAGAGCGCTCCTAGACTCGTAATATGCTCTCCGGTAGCGCTGATTCAACTAAAGGATAAAGAATCGCAGCATTCTTATCGGTTGTAACTCCTAACGACTCCAGTGCGCGTAACTGTGTATTCAGTTTATCGTACAGGGTACACAAATCCGATCCTTCCATATTGTGTCTTTGCTGCAAGACCAGATCTAGTAATTTTCTCACATATGTTTGTATAATAAGTTCATCTTTTGTAAAACGTGCTTTCAGTTGTTCGATGGCGCTGTGGTAATTGGCTCCACTAGGAGGGAAACTTTCCACTAAGTCACGCGCTGGTGTTCCAGGTTCTGTAGCTTTAATCAAGTACTGGAATTTATCATCGTCATCAATAGCTTTATCGTCGTGAATCTTACGGAATTGGCCCCAGAAACCAATCCAGTTTTCTACACGACCGTCAAACTGACGTAATTCGATAGCTGGCAAACTAAATTTACGTTTTGAAACTCCAGACTCTCGTGAACAAGTTTCATTATTGGCACGTACCTTTAATAATTCTTGCAATTTATTTGTTAACCGCTGGCACTCTAGTTGGCGTTCTAAGCTATTTTCCAGGTCCAAAAGGTCATCATCTCTTGTTCTGAAATATTGACAGTGGACAAAGTTTCCTGCAAATACTCATTAATTTCTTGTAATGCCAATCCAGCAGTCGTAAGACTACTAAGTAGACTCTCAATATGCGATTCTTCGGCAGACTCCACATTTTCAAAAATTTTCATTACCTTGTTAACGATAAGAGTCAATGTGCGTCGCCGTATTGACCGTTGCTTTTTCGCAGTTTCTATCTTATTTGCACTGGTCGCCACTTGTTGAGGATCCGGTTCCATGTTACGGCCCGAAATGATCCAAGTAATTAAATAAAAAGAATTAGTACGTGAAAGAAAATATAATTTGTACTGAAAAATTATATATTGACAACTCTGTTATTTTTCTAGTCACCAAGCAACCGCAACAACGTGTAAACACATTTTAATAATTAGTTTTAGATAACGCATTGATTATTTATTGGTTATTATGAAACACCGTGTATAAATAAAAATGGATCTTCGAAATGTATGTACGCCCATAACTTTCGAACGACTGCACCAAATTGGATGATTCTTGGTTTTATGTATTCGTTATTGTTAGGACAAGGTTTGTGTAATATAAAATTTACAATAATTTAAATAAACATTTCAGTAATTTAGTTCAAAAATATGGCGATACAAAGTACGCCGGGTCAGCTAGTTTAATATAAATAATTATCACTAAGCACTTGTGCGCTGTGCTTGTCGGTGGCGCTGTGGATTTGGCACTTGCCTTCCATATCGGGAGGTTCGGGGTTCGAGACCGCCATGCACCAATGTGTTTTTCGTTTCGAATTTCATTATGTACATTGGCTGACGATCATACGGTGAAGGAAAACATCGTGACGCAACCTACATACATCTGCAAAGAAATTCAATGGTCATTCCGCACTGGGCCAGCGTGATTGGTTGACTAAGGCCTAATCACCCTAACATAGAGTAAGTTCAAGCCCCTCGGCGGGGTCATATTATGAGCTGCTATGATTCTTATGATGACTTGTGAAATAGTGTCGCGGCCGCTAACAATTGACAGTTTACGTCAATCAAATATATATATATATATATATATATATATATATATATATATATATATATATATATATATATATATATGTTGGAACTCTGATACAACAATAAAATTTTGAGTAAAAGAAAATTTTGGTAAAAATTTAGTTAACTTAAAAAAAATTGGCATTTGTCTTGAAGTCCAGAAAAATCAGCAAAAATGATTGGAGTATATAAGAACAAGTACGAGAAAAGGAAAAGGAGACGAAGATAAAAGTGGAAAGTGAAGTGAAAAGTGGAAGGACAGTACAGTGAACAATTGTTGAGACAGACACTTCCGAAACAAAACTAATAGATACGGACGGATACATTATATACAGGTTGATCAATCCAAATGGGTCAGTAGGGAGAAGTCAGAAACTATGAGAGTTAGCGATATCCGTTCTTAGGAACCATGGCGTCGATTTTAGATTTAATAATAATGGCATTCAAATTTTTTAAACTTTCATAGATACATACCGGGATCGAAACTGATCAAAATCTCTGTACAAAATGTTATAAATTCTGCAAGTTTTTTCGTAGTAATTTTTGATGGTGGATTCAATCGAATAAATTTATCTGAAGAGACCACTTATGCATATCTTATCTGCAATTCTGCATCAATATTATGCATTACAAATACCTACTCAAAAAATTTCATAAAAATCTGTTAAGCCGTTTCGGAGGAGTTCGGTTTCAAACACTGTGACACGAGAATTTTATATATTAGAAGACTATAGCTGTGCCGGCGAACTACGTTTCGCGATAATAAAAAATAGTTTAGGACCTATTCTCAGACCTACTAAATATACAGAAAAAATTTCAAAGATCGGTCAAGCCGTTTCGGAGTAGTTCGGTAACAAACACTGTGACACGAGAATTTTATATATTAGATTGTATGTAGTTTGTTGTGTCATTAAAAAAAATAAAAACCAACTTCAAAAACACTGAAAAGTTACAAATAATATATGAATAGGTACAGACAACATCACACTTCTATATTGAAGTCGGTGCCAAACGATGATCTCCTAGAGTCTTAAAATTTGTCACCGACTTCAATATAGAAGTGTGATGTTGTCTGTGCCTATTCATATATTATTTGTAACTTTTCAGACTTTTGACGTTGGTTTTTATCAACATCACACTTCTATATTGAAGTCGGTGCCAAACGATGATCTCCTAGAAAGTCTTAAAATTTGTCACCGACTTCAATATAGAAGTGTGATGTTGTCTGTACCTATTCATATATTATTTGTAACTTTTCAGTGTTTTTGCAGTCGGTTTTTTTTGTAAAATATTTTTATTTTTAACTTTTTAATGAATGAAGTCTTTTTAACCGACTTCGAAAAAAGGAGGTTTTCTCTCGCTTTTCATGGGATCCCATCATCAGATCCTGAGTTTGGTGACCTTGAGACCATCTCAGGAGTATACTCTATCGAATACAAAAAGAAATGTGAAAATCGGTCAACAATATTGGCGGAATAATCGCGTAACATATACGAGTACACAAAACACGTTGGACACACGTAAAAATTTAAGGGTTTTCCTCGAGTTTTATGGGATCCCATTATCAGATCCTAACTTTGGTGATCATGGGACCACTCTTGGAGTATCCTCTATCGAATACAAAAATAATCATAAAAATCGGTTAATAAACGACGAAGTTATCCGCGAACAAACATAAAAAAAAACAAGCATATATCGGTCGAATTGAGTAACCTCCTTTTTTCGAAGTCGGTAAAAAAAATAGTAACCGAATCGAGAACCCCCTCCTTTTTGAAGTCGGTTCAAAAAATTGTTCAGATCAACTATACGCGAGTTAAAGCCGGAAAGTTTGTTTCATTAGAATGTTCTCATATATAAAAAGATAGTATCAAGTAAAAACATGGTTGGTTTAGTGGAAATTAAGCCCTGGATAATTTTCCTATATAGTTAAACAACGGTTTTCACAACGATCTGTCTGCACACCGCATGCAATTTGTAGTTTGTATTACTCGAAAATAAATTGGACACCTGATAGGCAGATGAAAATTGGTTTGTCGGTCTTTTTAGGTTTGGTAATAGTATTCTACAAAGGTACAAAAAGGTTATGGAAGCCCAAATATTAATTATTTACTACCTAATTGTCCGATATTAAAATTACATTAGGGAACTTATTCTTTGTAATCTATGTACCTAGTACACAATAATACGATAATGTCTATAATATATAAAGCTTAGCTTAGCTATATGTTAGCGCGATACAGATTTGTAAGTTCAGTTTTACCGATGATAAAGCTGCAAAGTTGCTGTTATTTCGATCCCTCAACAAGCTGGATCATCAGATAGTGTCTCGACGGCGTGATGGGACACAGAGAAGAGCCTGCAGAACATTATAAACCCGCTTAAAAACTGATTCTGAGGACGTGCCTACATTTGTGGCGAGAGATCTTAAATTACCTCTTGTCACTTACAAACATGTCGATGTTACTTTCTTGCTAAAGGACTTTGTATCTCTGAAGGCGAGTATGGCAGACGTGCTGAAATTTGACTTATTTGATAGTCGAACAGTAAATTTCTTATTTTGTCCTTAAATTCTGCTTAGATTTTAGAGTTCATATAGGTGGAGGGATATTATTCCAGTTGCGTGGTAACGAAGATGCCGGTAAATGCTGTCGTCCGATGGTGATGTATGCTTGGGGGGGTCTTACTAATCTGGGCTCAAAACCATGATTTGTGTTGTGATGGAGAAACTTTGATTTAGAGAAACTTGAATTTAATAATGTCAAACCAGCATGTCAGCCTGATGCATCTGTCTTCATGCTTCCACGTTGAGGATACATGCATTAATTAGAAAAGGTGTAATGTGACTTTGGTGGCATGTCAAAGATAAATCTACAACATGCATTTTGTACCCGCTGAACTAAGCGGCTAGTTTTGTAAAGATGGCGGAGCCCGTAAACATGGTCTCCGATAGTACTAGAGATTAATACAGCTTTATTCGCACCTTCTCTGACAGTAATGTTATCTTCATACCTCTTTTATGTTTTGTAATAGTTTATATGGTTACTACCGTTGATATGCTACTACTCAATTTCAGGCACTTGCTGCTATTGTTTTTAAATGTTTTTGCATTCAAATGAATCGAAATGTATCTTACATTTCAATCGACTTCTAAAAGGAGCAAAATCAATCAGCTGCATATATTTTTTTCGAATTTTATTATTCTTTTAATTCATTTAATGTGGTCGCATGTTTTTAGTAAACAAGTCGAAACAATAGCCGAACCTTAGAATAATAACATTTAAGAGATGTTTGTGTCGGCTTATATCAAAACAAATGGTTATTTTAAGCATGCCCTTATACTAAGAATGGATTTGTAATTATTTCTTTTGCGTTCGTACTACCCTTTGCTTACAAGTATACCTATCATCCATAAATAGTTTATTTCAAAAGAAAACTTAATAAAATAATACTTTAATTAAATACAAAAAGATAATATTTTGTTTGGTGTGCAAAAGGTCAACGTTATGTCTACTGGATTATGTTTGTAATAGGGCTACATTCAAAGGTTATTATTATTTAATACTAACAACCCGACCCGGCTGCGCACGGAGTTTATATAATACTTTTTATTGCGTATAGTAACTGACAAAAGAAAATTTTAACAGTTATTGTACACAAAGGTGGACTTCTGTCTATCTGTGAGTATGACGGATATATAGTTTTGTGGGAAACACACAAGCGCATAAACTATTCACTCTCACTATAAATGAATGATTTAAATATGAATAAAAAAAAACTCACTTACCTTATATTAATTTTATATTAATTTTCTAAAAACTCCAAAAAATGCTGCACTAGATGAGAGCGGTATTTTCTGAGATTTTTTTTTATTTATTTTTAATTTTTTATTTCATTTTATCTATCTGAAGCGTCCCTAAAATTTTTCCAGGGTGATAAAAAAAATAACCATGTATATAAAAATACATAAATTTATACCAATACATAATGTTATACATATATACTTATTACTTAAGATAATGGGGTTGCACACATTCATTATAAATCTGAGGTGGAGAGTTGAGAAAGAATGTGCTGCTTGAGTCTCACAGATGGGTTTTGTTGAACCACTGTCGGGAGATGATTCCACATTTGGGCAGCTTGGAAGCTAAAAGAATGGAGAAGGAAGTTGGTATTGGCGTGGGGGAGTTTGAGCATAATACCATAGCAGGAGCACACAGAACGATATGCCTTTTTTTAACGTTGGGAAATGCAGAACGCATACCTCGCGCTGACGCCCCGCCGCCGGACAAGGCCATAGGAACCCTTTCGGACACTTCTATGGCCTCGTCAACGTTTGCTCACCTACCGCGAGCCCCTCTCACCTCCCCAAAATGGGAAAGCCAACGATGCTCCTGGGTATCAGGAGCATCGACGACCGGCGGTGGCCTGTGCAATGCAGGACTCGGGATTCCCGGGCCTGGGTCCGGCTGGTCACCGTCAGGAGGAAGAAGGCGAGCGAACTGTCGCCGCCTGTATAGGTATGCCTACATTTTATGCATCAGCGTGTTGCGTCGATTATGAATTAGGTTTGAATGTAATATATTACCTCATTACCTTCAGCATTGTTCATGTACTTTATTTAAATTTTGCAATAAAAGATATTATTTTAAGTTAACTGTAGCAGAACAGACGACTCGGTTGCAGAATATTGTATTTTCGAACGATTTGACCTAGTGCGTTAGATTAGTAAGATAAATTAAAAAGTATTTTGTCAAAACGAGCCCTTTCCCTTAGTTTGCAATTATGTCATTGCTTCCTAGAATTTGGTCCTTATAAGCGACACTATGGTTGGTGTAATACTGCATAATGTGATTTTTTTTTCAAATCCAGCGATTCGATTTCCGGCTACGAAAATTAATTTTTCAAAAATCTAATGATGCAGTTTTAATTTTCATCAAAATCGGTTCCGAAACCTCTTTGAGTATATTTTAGTCTGTAATAGTTTCGGATTGGCCATCCAGGCAGACTTGAAAAATTCACAACAAACCTGTGTAGGTATACCATCCAGAATAAATGTTACCTAACTAATGGATGAAAATGGTATGAAAATCGTACCATACACGTTCCGTTTACCAGTTTTAGAGATCATCGCAAACATACAGACAGATGCGACGAGGGACTTTGTTTCATAATATGTACTACTTAGGAGAACGACAATATTGTATGATATCATTTCGACTATATCAGTCGACTACATAAAATGGTATATTTGCTGAACCTATTTGCTATTTGCCGATCACAGAGTTTTATATAAGAGTATACTCGTATTTGATGGGTCGGAAACAGAATCTAAAATACTCTCTTCGTAGTGAAATATAAGTTAGATTAATCCAATCACGTCTTGATTATCGTTTCATGGCAATTGACTAGAATAAGTTTGATGGAAGTACGAATTTAGAAGAAAGAAAAGACGAAGTAGCTATTCTAACAAATGTTCAACAAAAATACGATTCAGCATAATATGCGGCTTAATATTTGGTCTATCTATCTATCTTCTGTCTATTCTAACCTATATACAAGGTGTTTCAAAATAATCAATTCTTTATCGAAAACTCATCATTAAAATGTGTTTATACGTAATGTCATTCAACCCAAAATTTTATGTAGACATGATGATGGTACTATGATTTACATGAAAATTTTGGGTTGAATGACATTACTTGTAAACACATTTTAATGATGCGTTTTTGATAAAGAATTGATTATTTATTGGTTATTTTGAAACACCGTGTATACATATGTATATAAAAATTTCGCGTTACGATGTTTGTTCGGGATAAACTCCGAAACTTGTTAACCGTTTACCTTTTTGATGAAGTATTATTATATCTTAATTAAAAGCGGCGATGGCGTAGTGCGTAAAGCCGTCGCCTTTCAATCGGGAGGTAGCGGTTCGAACCCCGCAACGTACCAATGTGTTTTCAAATTTTGAATTCATCAATCAATCACGTACGTTTTTTCGACACTTTTACGGTGAAGGAAAACATCGTGAGGAAACCTGCACACACCTGTGAAGAAATAATTTCTTTACTTACAGGTGTTGTGTGAAGTCGACCAACCTGCACTTGGCCAGCGGGGTTCATTAAAGCCTAATCGCCCTAGTTTAGGGTAGGCTCAAGCCCCTCGGTGGGGACGTAAGTATAAGAGCTGTTGATGATGATGATATCTAAATGTATGTAAATAGTATGTGGCATCATGTGGTATTGTTAGTTAGTGGCATTAGAAATCAATTACTTTTGAAGCAAACTCCACAGATAACGTATTAAATAACGCGTCTTACAACGCATGTGTTAATACTAAAAATAATGCAGCCTATGCCCTTAAATTATGAAAATAACACAGATTAGTTTCATTTATTATTTTACTAATTATTGCTTTATAATAAAACAAAAATCAAAATGATTACATCTATACAAATAACTAAAATTGAAGTGTCTGTTTGTAATGTCAAAATAAAAGTTTTTACTAAATGGGTATGAATGTATATCGGGTACCAATAACATAAACACGATTAAAAAAAAAATTTTGTCTGTCTGTCTGTTTGTTCCCGCTAATCTCTGGAACGGCTGGACCGATTTTGACGGGACTTTCACTAATAGATAGCTTAATATTTAAGGTATAATATAGGCTACTTTTTATCAAGATCTTAAAAAAAAAATTGCCTACAAAAATCAAAATGCTGCCAAAAGTTACTATTCCACGCGTGCAGTTACACCAACAGTTCACTTTAGTTTTTATAATACGTACCTACCTATACAATTTCGATTTATCACTTGCAAAGAAACGAATTATCATGCCACTTATTATTTATGACACCCATTGAAGAAAAGTAAGTTTAGTACAAAATTCAATCCTATAAAGGCAATATAGAAATAATGTTTGATAACTTAAGTTTAACACTTTTTACTTCAATGATAGTAATTAATTATATTTTCGAGTGAGATCAAAATAAATAAATCGTAAGGTACTTGTATTAGTTGTGGTTGCTTACTTTGTAAGTTAAACAACATTTGAATGTCAATATCAATGATTTTTTTCACGTGTTTTTCTACGACTGTATTGATTTGATTATTGAAGACTGATGTGATTTTATTGATTGTAAAATTGATTAAGTATTAAAGATAACATTTAATCTTTATATTTCATTCTAATCCAAACTCTCATAAATTCTTGAAATGGGATGTGTGACGTATATGTCACCGTAAAATTGCAAATACCGTTAGATTAAAATCTACCTCGCGAAATTGTAAACTATCGAGAGATTGTGAACCATAACATACTGACTGCTTACAATTTAACGTATTATTTTTCGGTAGATTATAATCTATCGAAGTGAAACTGTTAAATCACAATCTGTCGCGGGTTAATTTGTCAACTGTGCAAAGGCTGTCCCTGATTGGTCTGTCTTACAGTAGATCGTTCCGTGTCCATAGAGTTAGGAATCAAACACAAGCTATGATTATTTAGCAACAGCCAAATTAACTAGTTTTTAAATGGTGCTGGGCGGAAATGAGTAGCGTTTATGGGTGAAGTTGAAGCTTTTTAGTGTTTACCTTAGCATATTAACGTTGAAGTAACCTCGATAAAAATCAGCAAAGGCCACCAATATAAGTAGCGCATGATTCATGTATACAACTGATTTTTGAGAGAAGGAAATACATTCTTGTAATTATTTATCTCTATCTAAAATGGGATTTATTTGTTGAATTTGAAGCCAAGAATATTGATTGTTGCCATTTTTGTAACCTTTATATGACGAATAATGGAATATCAAATTATCAATGACAAACCCCTTGTTTATAAAAAAAATGTTTCCTCAACGTTGATAAATCGCGTATTTGTTGCTTTTGCTGAGTGGAAAATCTTCTGATAGCGAGAGAGCGGGCGCTTTTTTGTTAGAATATTAAACAAAATATCATGTTCCAATTTTGAATATTAAAATATGCAAGTGACGATAAGGCTTTGATAGAAGTGAGCTTTTTTCTGGCATTCTCAACAGTTAATGAACTGGCTATCTTACCTGTATGTTTTTAAACTTTCGTATTACGTTGAGAAACTTAGGTAAGACGGTGGTAACTAGCCAGGCGGAGTAAGAAGCCCTACCATTACGCCAACCAAACCAAACAGACGAATCGAACCCCGGTCCTCCAGATTAACAGGTACGGGTGGTCGCAACCACTACACCACGGAGGCGGTTAAACGATATGAAACCAATATGTAATGACGAATTCGATTGTATTTAAACACAGAATATGGAATTAATATGGACTAACCCGTGATGTCCAATGTTTAAAGTTTGTAGACGAAGGGAGAGAACAAAACGAAAATGTCTATCCTTTCCACAGCATGTCTGCTGATGCTGATAATGGGGAGGGTTGAAAAATAAGAAAAGTTGCGATGCGTGGGAGTACGTTAGTATTCGTTAGAGATGTGCCAACTCGTAAACAACACGACTCGATTTGATTCGAGTTAATATTCACGTTACTGGAACTGAACATGAGTAACTCGCGTTCGCGTAAGTAAAGTAAGGATCTGATGATTAAATCCCATAAAAATCGAGGAAAACCCTTAAAGTTTCAGGTGTGTCCAACGTGTTTTGTGTGATGTTACGCGATTACTCCGCCAAATGTGGACCGATTTTCAAAATTCCTTTTGTATTCGATAGAGTATACTCCTGGGGTAGTCCTAAGATCACTAAAGTCAGGATCTGATGATGGGATCTCATGAAAATCGAGGGAAACCCTAATTTTTATAGGAACTAGGGTTCCTTTCACTAAAAAGTTAAAAATAAGAAATATTTTACAAAAACTAAAAACCGACTTAAAAACACTGAAAAGTTTAAAATAATATAAGAATAGGTACAGACAACATCACACTTTTATATTGCAGTCGGTGACAAATTTTAAGACTTTCTAGGAGATCATCGTTTGGCACCGACTTCAATATAGAAGTGTGATGTTGTCTGTACCTATTCTTATATTATTTTAAACTTTTCAGTGTTTTTGAAGTCGGTTTTTATTTTTTGAAAAATATTTTTTCATTTTGATGGGTTGATGCACTATGGCGGTCGGGAGTATTCAAATTCGAGTCAGAGAGAATTCAACTCGAGTAAATTCGAACGAAGCCCAATTAGAGTCAACTCGAGTTAGTAAATCGAGTTGACACACCACTAGTATTCGTATATCGCGAAGTTCACTGAGATATGTTACCTGTGATTGCGTCTGAGGATTTTTAACGAGGGAGCCCCGTCGCGCCGACGGGCGTCGGTGCATGGAGGGTGCGGTGATGGACGCCCGCCGCGTCACGTCGCCCGCCGCCATCGCTCAAAACTTCACTCCACTCACTACACTGACAATAACACAAATCCTTAAAACGTGAACACTTGACATTCAATCAACAATAGTTGTTTTCACGCAGTTATGATTGAGTTTCCTTTCGTCGAAATAGAAAGTTTTAACACCGCTCGTTTCTTAGAGGAAACTCATTTGTTTTGTCAGCCGCAGACCTACGGCTTGCCAATTCGTTCGGAGTTTTTTTTGTGTTCTCAGCGAAAGGACTTGGACAATTTTTTTATATTTTCCTGTTGTTTATTTCTCGTGTCGTCGGCTTTCGTTGAAATATAAGTAATTGATTGGATTATTGAGAAAGTTCACGGAAGCGAGTTTAATAAGGTCACGGTTTCTATCAGATCCCTTTTTTCTAGCGAGTCCCGGGGATCACGGCTGCGTCATAAATAGAAAGTGCAGCCGATGTAAATGTCGCGAATCGCTTTCGACGACGGCCGGGCTTTACGTTTATTTTTACGCTTGGAACGGTCGTGGCGCTAGAGCTATAACGACAGTAGATTATTTAAAATCAAAACTCGTCCTACTTGTGTATCACGTACTTCCTACTTATTACCAAAGTATTCCGCCTACGTAATAGACATTGCAGATTTTATTTTATCTCTATTCAAATATTAAGAAGTGGCTACAAATAAATTTTTGCTATGGACGGTTTAGTTAACTTTGGCTCTGGGGTAGACGTTGCTGAGTGCTTTTAAAGTACCTTAACAAGGTAGTAATGTTTGAAATAGAATTAGTGAAACGTTTTCTTTTTCCCATGTACAGTGATGTGACTTGAAGCGAGGGAGAGTCAGTCATGGCGAATCCATATAAATTCTTATAGACGTTACAGCGAAATTTATATTGATGCATGTCTAAGAGCATTAATTACTATGTACGAGAATACATACATACACATTCCGCGTGTACAAAAAGAAGAAACAGCTTGTTATTTATTTTATTTGCAAATATTTACGAATATATTTTATATACTTTAACCTTTAAAAAGTAGCAGATTTTTTTACTAGTTATATTTCCTTGAGTATCTAGATGTAAAGTTATAGCAGAGCAAGTTAAGTTGACAGCAAGAGATACAAAACATAACATGTCCTGTCCATATATAGGTACATAATAAAACAATAACTTCCCGGTTTCTATTTCATTGATTGGTTAATTTAGGGCCTTTATTTAAAACATACTGTATGTACAAATTAGTTTAGTTTCGATGGCAGGTACTGTTTGAAATATTATCGCATTGTTTTTGAATACAGTTTTGAGGAAACAATAATAATGACAATCGACAGGAAAGTCTTTTGTTCCCTTACCAAATAGGAAAATACTGTTATGAAATATTGTTATATAAATGTGTGAGTGTTGAAATATTTATTGTCACACACAACACAACTGGCAACGATTAAGGCAACTGTTGAACATATTAATGAATATTCGGGTTATTTTTAATATTATTGAATTCTAAAATAATAGCAAATTTTATTAAACCATGTTGCATTTAAGAATTTTCCTTTTTATGATTACCTATATTAAAATAACCACTTATCAATGAATTGGTATTGTTTCTAACAGAAAAGAATTCTAAAAGCTTATCATACCATTCTGATTCTAAGTGAAAAGGAGCGAATGTCACGAGCACCTAGGATTGTCTTACACTAACTAACTCAACTAGGATAACCGATTATTATTTGTAATAGTTCTAAAATGAAATCGTTTTCTGATTAGTAAAAGCATAAGGCTTCCATAAATGTCACTTGCAATTGATAGAGCGTGTTCTTGTTTCTTATTGTCTTTAATTACTCTGATGCTCTTCTTTTCTTAATAAGTGCGAGTAAATGCAGTGTTACATCCAATATTAATTTCGTATTAAGTACAGTTCTGTAATACAACTGCTGGCACTAGTGGTAAAAAAGATAAAACAGCTGTTTAATACATAAACAAGTTTGACCACGTATCACTATTTGTAACAGTCACGGTAAATGTAATCATAGGTAGATAATGCTTTTACACAATTTTTCGCGTATTACAATTTGTTCTAACTTATATATCGCTTGAGAATGGACATCGTGAATAATTTTGGGTAGCTGTGGTGATTAAGCAGAATTTTCTCAAATGGACATAATCAAACACTTGTGGAACGTACATTGTTAATTACGGTATGCAATGAATCGCAGCGGTAAGTGCGTGCGTTTGCGCAGGGCCGCTCGGGCGGGCGGGCGTCGCGATTCGGCGGCGGCGGCTCACTGCCCGCCTTGAGTTGGTGCGGCGCGCTCGCGACAAATTTAACGCGGGGCAATATTATTTATTGCCACATTTTGCTCAAGATTGTAAAATCTGAAAAGCTCTCTAGTTTTTTCTCAGATAATGAAGCATCTTGATCTATATAATACGTGATTAAATTAGTTCACTTTTATTCATGTTTATTTGCATGTGTTTTGGATGAACCTTACTGCAGGTTAGCGATACAGAATCCATGATTAAAAATGTTATTCAATCTAATAAATTAAATACAATAAAGTATAAGGTACAAATTTTATTGTGAGTCCATTATTCATCATCAGCTAATACATGTAACTCATATAATAAAGGGCTTATAATTATAATGAAAATAGTATCGCTCATATCGAACAAAATAATCGCCTTTTTTTTTATTATTTACTAGTGGGTCCGGCAGACGTTGTCCTGCCCGATTGCAGCGCCACCAATTTTATGTTTAAACCTTCCCTGGACCTATTCAAACACACACATAAAATATCGTAAGAATCCGTCGAGCCGTTTTTGAGTTTTTGCGAGACTAACACACAGCGTTTTATTATAAGAAGATAAGATTTTTGAGTCCATTTTATTATTGACATCGTTTATTGCTCGTGCGTGCATGGATATCAAAATAGCTTTTCGAAGACAAAAAAGTAAGAATCTGGAGCAGTCTTATAATGACATGAGATATTTATTTATGAATTATTATTATACTTGGCTGGGACTGTCGTTAGAAGCCGATTGCTACGATGTTAAATTTGAGGATTGCTGCTTTATACTTGAAGCTGCTGCTTTATAATACTTTCTCTTACTTACCAAGAAATATTA